>OX453014.1:9399456-19399456 GCA_949699075.1 Asteroscopus sphinx | reverse complement strand
CCCAAGCTGTCTTAACTTACCTTTCTCAAACTTTGACACTACATTTTCTTTCACTCTACATCGCTCATCCCTTATCACGCTACCTATTCCTCACTTTATCTCTGATTAATACATTTTTCAATAAGATAAGAGACTGGGAAAAGCCTTTACATACACGACTATGGATTTTCACCTGCTACGAACCTAACACACCTCTTTCGCTTCATCTACGTTAATTAACAAACGCCTTTACTCAAGTATAATAAGTTATTGCATCTTCAGACAAACATGAAAGAAAATATTACAATAGAAACCTATTAATACCCGTACATCCGTACAATGATAACAATATGTACCTAACCTGTAGTATATTAAAGGCAGCCCATTCAATTTGTTATAATACAAACGTAACGTTTGATCGTAGATACAATACCTACACGAATCAAAGCAAGATTCGCAAGATCAAAAAGTAGTAAGATTTACGAAATATAAACGTTCATATTAACATACTTCGAGGTTTCTTCTGAGAATAGTAATCTTTTAGCGTCTTAAAATAAGGGTAAAAGATTCAACTGATAAAATTTGCCGAATATAGAAACTATTAGGCATGGACGAATAAAAAAAGCAGACGGAATCTCGCTAAATAATAAGTAAAGCACCCATAGTAACCTGGCTCGCTTAAAAGTACGGGCTGGCCCGCACACATTCACACCCACAATAAGATAAAAAGGTGCGATTACGCAACAAATCTCGTGTGACTGTAGTCAATGTCGTAGTGTCATAAATAAAATATCAATATACATCTGGTGTGTTAAAATGCTGTCGAAATTATAGTAGGTTTAAGAAAAATTAAGTGCTTCAATCTTTTCTTAGTGAGATTCCGTCACCCTTTTTTTTCATCCGAGGTATAAATGCGTAAAAGTACTGTACATGTTCATAAAAAAGGTTTGGTTCATAGATTAATAGCACAAAAATAATAGATATGTAGGTATTAGGCTGGTTTCAGAGCACTGCATAAGGACTATCCGCTTGCGGGCCGTCCGCATACGTAGAGTCCACAGCGCGCGGTGCTCTGAATCGACTATTCAGTTTCATATAGATATTCGCGAGAGACAGTCGCATACAATGAATACATTCCGTGCCTGCGGAGCACCGACGCTCCGCAACGCTATGAAATGCAGACAGAGCAATGAAATGTAAGCTTTTTTTTTTTTTTTTTTTTCGAATTGCCTCTCCCAGGTGGTACCGTAGTACCATCTCTGCTTAACCGGGCTAGCTGGCGGAGAGTCCCATGTGGGACTCCATTCGCCGATGGTTTTTCCCTAATCCTACACTTAAAACTAAAAATCGCGGTTGCAATATCGCAAAAGGGCGTCCCCCAAGGGGGGGCTCGGACCTCGGCTTACTGGGGCATTGCAGGGGGACCCCGCTGTTCCTATGTCCCCCTAGCAGCCGTTGCTGCATCAGGAATGAATTTCTCGAAAGTGGCGGACTTTCGATATATCGGGTGTGTGTGTGACGCGCTAGTCGCGAATCGCCGTTAATCGGCAAGCCTCGCCGGCGAGGCTAGGACCTACCTAAACCTAACCAGTGGCTATTAAGCCTACTCCTAGGAACTACTCTAGAGCCTATGCTCTACGCGAGACCATCTCCGATTCCGATTCGAGATTATCTCCGGTTGCGACACCGTGAGGGCGTCCCCAGGGGAGCTCGGACCTCGACTCAGGGTGCAGCTGGGGGACCCCGCCACCGGTCCCCCCAGCAGCCGCTGCTGCATCGTGTTCTGTTTCTCGAGAGTCGGACTCTTGGTATCTGTGTGGGTGTCGCGTCGGTCCTCGCCGGCGGGGACGATATTTTGGACGACGGCGTCGGAGTGTACTTGTATTTTTATCTGACTCCTGGAGGAGGGTTATAGCATCATCGGGTTCGATGAGTGTGTCTGGGACGTCGAATTTTGCTGATAGCTGATGGCTGGTATACGGTGGCTTGCACGACCAAGGGATTGGGATGCTTGGGAGCGGAATCTAAGCAGCGTTTAGAGACACGCTTGAAATACTGCTTGATGGTCGGCAGTTTGAGGTCTAGGTGGAGTTGGACATTGCGTAAGTACCATGGAGCGCCTACGGCCTTTCGCATGAAACGGTTTTGGAGGGTTTGGAGCATGTGAATTCTCACCGGCTTAACGTGTGCGAACAAACCGCAAGCGTAGGAGAGAATGGGTCGGATACAAGTGGTGTATCCTTACTTTGAGGGAAGTGGGCAGTTTACTGCGCGCATTGACTAGGGGGTGGAGACGTCCGAGGACGAGGGCGGCACGATTTTGTACCCTGCGAATATGTGGTCTGAACGTCAGTCTACGGTCAAGGATCACGCCCAGATATAAGGCTTCGCGTTGCCATGGGATCTGTTGCCAAACATTGTGACAGGTACGTGCATCTTTAAGCGGGTCTCTTTTAAGATCCGTTTGTCAAAGAGGACTGCTGCACTTTTTTCGGGATTGACTTCGATTCTCCATTTCCGGAACCAGTCACCTAGGGTGTTGGCCGCGGATTGGAGGGTACGAGAAATAGCGGCATGGGTCTTGCCGGTGTAATAGATTGCCGTGTCATCGGCGAAAAGGGCAATACGGGCTGCACCGCATTTTGGAATATCGCTGGTGTACAGCGTGAACAGAAGGGGGGAGAGCACGGAGCCTTGCGGTATACCGGCGTGTATGGGATGGGCGGAGGAGAGGGCCTTGAGGTGTAAGCGGGAGTACTGTTGGCTTATACGAATTACACGCGGAACGTGTTCCGTACGGAGCAATCTGCGTCACTGTAAAATAATGTTCTAGCTTCACACGTTTCTTTGGTCCGGGACTCTGCGTGGACGGTCTACCGATAAATCTGCACTGTTAGAGCAGAGACGCACGTGTGGCGATAAGCTGGTTTCAGAAAACCAGCCTATCGCCACATGCGTCTCCATTTTTAAGATAGAGCAGGAACAAATAACTTCTTTAGGTGATGATTCTTGTATGGTGATATTGGCTCCTTTGTTTTTTTTTTTTCATTATTACTTTTAGTGTTGGCCATGGTAGAAGCCATAGTAACACAGACCTACATGTTCTATAAAACAATTACTACCTATTACGGTTAAAAGATACAGCTCTGTGACAGAGACGGACGGATGGCGTAGGCGAAGTAATAGGATCCCATAGGCACCCTTTGATTACGAAACCTTAAAAACTGGCTAAGACTGTTCCTGCACTAACCTGTTAAAATCTTTTCAAAATGCACGAAACCTATCTTCGTACATCCGTTGATACGCAACAGTATTCCAGTAAGACCTAGTAAACTAAATGTCGAATCCAATTTTAGAAATCGGTCAGAGCACTCTCTCGTGTACTTTGTACTCGACGGGGGTATTCTGTTTGCGATGCTCGCAACTTGAAGAGAAATTAACTTCGACAAGCTTTGAATGCTATAGAAGAAAATGGCTTTTTTGGTTCTGATAAAGTTTGTCAAAGTTAAGAGTTTTAATCATCATACTAGGGGACCCGGCAGACGTCGCGTCGTCCTGCCCGCAAAAACAGCGCCACCTACCAGAACTAATTTTCTTTTGAAACCATCAAGGAACCCATTGAAATATACACACAAAATTTCATCCAAATCGGTCCAGCCATTTAGGAGGAGTTAGGAGACAAACACGAACAGAAGAATTATATATATTAAGATTAGGATCAATCCACTTTTTACCCACACTTTCGAATGATGACGAACAATTTTTCTGAATGTTAGTCGCGGTCTGGGTGGCTCGTTAGCACTAACATTATAAAAACTCATTGACTAATAAAAGCAAAATGTGACCCTAATGAAGCAAGTGACGACAAAAAGCGCCATCTATGTGTTGTTGGCGCAACTTTTGAGCGTATATCAGCATACAGATTTTCGGTGGACAGCTTTTAAAGAATTTAGTTTTTTGTTGAGAAAATTGTTAAGAACAAAAACAAATCTAACATAAACCTAAGTATCTAAACCTCGGAGTGAGGTAAAATCTGATTTGTCGGTCCCACCGCAACTGGAGTGCTAAAATGTTCTCAAATCGGCGAGAAATGTAAAAAGTTGAATAAACCGCAAAGTAATCCGCAAATCGGAGTTAAATCGCGGGATTAAAACCCGTTGAAACATTTAAAACGTTTTCCACGTAAACTATCGAATCCCGGGAGTATTTAGGGTATAGTAAGTTCCGCTTTTAAATCGGGATTACGTGGATCTCAATTTTGTACTTAAATTATTAAGTTTGAGTTAATTATGTAAAGTGTGTAATAAATATTTGTTTCCAGCCTTCATGGGAAATCTTTCTACTCGACTGTAGTCTTTTTCTTCTTATAATGTCAATGGTTCATTCAATTGTTTGAATAAAATGTAGCTACTTCATCTTAATCTCGTCTACAAATTCAGTGTCGCTCAGCGAGCTATGGAGCGAGCTATGCTTTGAGTTTGTTTGAGGGATAAAATCCATAACAAGATTATCCGGTGAAGAACCAGAGTGACCGGCATAGCTTGTAAGATCAGTGAGCTGAAGTGGCAGTGGGCTGGTTATGCATGTTTGTCGAAGAACCGATGGCTGTTGGAGTAGACGAATCGTTGAGTGCGACCACAAATCGGCAAAAGCAGCGTATGGCACCCCAAGACAGATGGAACGATGACCTGATTAAAGTAGCTGGGGGGATCTGGATGCGGAAGGCAGAAGACCGAGTGTTGTGGCGGAACTTGGGAGACCTATTGCAGTCCAGCAGTGGACTACGATAAGCTGAGAGTTGATGTGTTGATGATTTCAATCTTGATAGACCCCAAAGTGTACACTGCAGGGATTGTTAAATGTGTTAAACTTAATAAAATCTTACGCACGCGGTTCTGGTTCTATTTTAAAAATAAAATGTTTATTCTGCCTTATAATGATAGAATATCATGTACCTACAAACACCTAATTTACGTAAGTGTGTACATAAAAAGCTTCAGGACCATAATTAAAAAAAAATCTGTCCAGCAATTTCTATTATTGTCGTATTGGAAATTGCTAGCGTGTTATTTTGTTCTGTACAGAAAAGAGCCGATGGTTTTTTTTTTAAATTATGAAGCAATTTCCGAGCAAGTGGGTGAAAAACGACTAAATCAACTCAGCCGATTGCAGTCCACTGCTGGACACAGGCCTCTCCCAAGTTGCGCCCAACACTCGGTCCTCTGCCTTCCTGAAAAACTCTTTAGACAATACTAAATCAATCTTAATATAATTTATGTAATCAGAATAACCCTCCGCATTAAATAGAGATGCGCGTACAGCCGTGGATGCGGAAGATCGGCTGTTGGGTAAATGAACCGACTGGAACCGTGCCAAAACGCACTGAGCAAGTACAAAGGGGGAAACGATACAACAAAGAGCGAGCCGTACTCGGTTATTTAGTGTTCTGGATTAATCGGCCAACTTTAGAGTCTCGAATTGAGAACAAGAGGTTTTGTAATAGGAAGGATGTTCCGCGGAAACAGATAGCTGTTCCCACATACAAATCGACTTTGAATTTGACGCTGAACACTGAAAATAGGTAGGTATATCAAAAGTGATTGAGGAGGTGATGATCTAGAGAACTAACGTATGTATATGAATTATATGTGGTCGACAAAGATGGTACACGTTTATTAGGTAAGTGTTATTTTTTTATTCCGATTATGCACGATCGACAGCGACGTCACAGGTCAAAGTACTAGTCTTTTTTTTTTCTTTTTATTTTGTTCAGTCTTATCATCATATAATCATCATAATACATGACAAATTAAATGTAGTTCCTATATTATTATTTTCTAAAAGGCATAATTACTTGTTATAAAAATTGATAAATTGTACCCTTAAATTTTTGGGAGGAAGGCGCCGGTGTCTGTCACACAGTTTATACTAGCACAGACACCGCCGTTAACTCGATCTTGGTAAGATTTAAACATTTAACTGTGTATTGTTAGTAAAGATAGAAGAATTGTACCTGTTTCTGAAATAAATAATATTTGATTTGATTTGATTTGATCATCATCCTCCTGCCCTTATCCCAATTTATTTGGGGTCGGCGCAGCATGTTTTTTTCTTCCATACATCTCTATCAGCCGTCATCTCCGTGTTCACTTTCTTTCTATTCATATCATCTTTCACACAATCCATCCATATTTTCTTCGGTCTCCCTCTTTTCTTATATTATATTTTTGTTCAGTCGTATACATAACAAAAATATTCTTAAGATGTAAACATAAACTCATCAGAGTTTTACCGTACATCAGTATCATCGACTATATAGTCATTGTTTACCTGTTTGTATAAACAGGTAAACAAAAATATAGTGAATTTAATAAAGTAGAATATTAAATAAGTACAATGAGGGTAGATACCAGATAATATTTAGCTACATTATGAAGGAGCGAACACCAGTGACTGCGCGAGCCGTCTTGCAATGAAGCTTCTTAATCTATTTTACATTTGTCTTCTATACCTGTTAAACAATACCGTGTCTTGTGACTTAACTGACAAACAACACACAATGAAAACTGGTGGACCTGGAGATTTCAAAAAAATTATGGAGCCTGCGATAAAAATAACTGAAAATTTGTACAGCAATCTCACTTTTATTGGGTGATAGTGCATAGATTATTTAGATTTTTTCAGGCTTTCAAAAATATTTTTCAACTTCGGGTTTTTTACTGAAACTGAAAAAAAAACTAATCTTGCAACACTGTAACACTTATTGGTTAGTTCTTAGGGCTAAATGAAAATTTAAAAAATGGGTAAAAGTAACTGTTCAATATCAAGTGGGCCTTTATTTCGTTTCGCCATTCGTACCATAAAAAATTAAAAATCTAGTTATGAGCTGTCTTCCTCCTGATGGCATTCTCTCCCATTCTCTCCTCATAATACAGACATCATCAAAAGAATACTTAGTAAATTCATCCTAGACCGATTTTTTTTGTAACCGTGTTTAATGTTTTTTTGGTACTCAGAACGAAGTAGAATGTACAAATTTACTCAACCGTAATACCTTATAAATTACAATGTACTGAAGAATTTCGAAGAAGAAGTTTTACACCTTATTTACTGAGACATCATTTACTAATGGTTTGTGTGTTTATGAATTTCGCTGAAAGTAATAGTCGAGACAGTCTTAAATAAATTTTAAGTAGACACGTTTTTTCAACACTAATTGATAAAAGCTACCTATTAGTAGTTTATAATACAACACCAACTGTCCTTATTCTTAAGTTGAAGTAAACGAAGGTCACAAAATGCTGTCACTATAAGTTTTTCTTTTTTATAACTTTACGAGTCAGGGAAATAATCTTACGCTGGGGCCTCACACATTGATTGGGAAGACATGTGTGCGATAAATCTTCGCCTTCGGCCAATTTGCATGGCCACATACTTCAAAATTGCGTAGCTGCGAAGTTTTATCGCGATAATCCCGTACACGAGTTTACATGACAACACACGAGCCAAAACAAAATGGACAACGCGGTCCCCTTGTATTTTATGGCGGCAAATAATTATTCGCTTAATTTATTTTAGCCAAAAATCGGTCCATAATATGGACTCTGCCTCGTTATAATTATTTTAAATTCTAAACAAAATTCAATACCAATCCATTAAATACATTACGCCGATACCACTATTAGATATTCTGTGCCGATACTCTGGTTACGTTTGATGTCTTTGCACCGACGGAACTGTGGCCGCGCAAGCGAAGTTTATCGCGATAAAATCCTATGATGTGCGCAAGTTTACCGGCAGTGCGACAACTTGGCTATATGTATCGCGATGTCGCGAATTTTCGCATTATTGCGATGAGTGTGGCCTAAGCATTAGATTACCTATTTAAATAAGTAAAAAATATTCCTACATATATACAACATCTATTCACTACAGCCTTTGTTGGTGACATCCAAATTGTTTGACCAATCTTATGCTTTTGTCAAACAAATAAATATACAAACAAAATTTGAATTCTCCATTACTTTTACTGTAGTATAAGCCCGTCAGATAAAGTTTTTCCAGACCTACAATCTTCCATCTTAATTTTAATCTGAAAAGGTTGACAAGTTACTTATTTTATTCTTCAAAACAAATCTTGTAAGGCTGTTGAACTTTGAAAAATGTTCCATCGATCGGGCATTGAACTTCTACTAAAGGTTTCGTACCTGCCACCACGAATTATTACTATTAGCTGTCGTTTTATTAATATAATGAGGTATTTCATTTAGCTTTTTTGCTTTGGGTATCATAAGTTTAACCTATGCTTTTTCGTAATGTTGTTAATTAATTATAGAGTTAATTTATTATTTTCCATTAATGGGATTAAATATTCTTTCTCAATGCCTGAATAAGTTAAAGTCTTTAATTTGTCATTGTGAATGGAATAAAAATAATTTAAGTCGAATTTATTTAATAGTGTCAAACAACTGAGGTTGCACTAATTAAACTATATTCAACGCTCATGAATACATACTATAAGAGGTCAAAACACAAAACACGTGTAAAACAGAAACACATTACATATTATACAAAGGAAACGTTGTTACTATGGAGGCTTGAAACAATGCGTGATATTTCTGAAATAATTAGCTAATTATCCTTTATTTACTTGTGGGTATCTGACACGACTATACCGAGCATTACAGGGCTACACTGTAGCCGTGTAGTGCCTGTTTTTACAATATTAGTTTAACTTTTTGTTACTTCGTAAATAGGATCGCTTTCTATTATATACTCAGTGGCGGTCAAACGCAAGGCCGTTACGAAAAAAAAAAAAAATTATCGTTTCACTATAATTTAGCACTAATTCACCCGTTTACATGCAAAGTATTAGTTTAAGTGACAAATACCTATAATATGTATAGTAAGTAGGTACAATAATGCAAACTTTACACGAGCTAAATAACTAATGTTAATGTACAAGTGACTTACAACAAGCGTGAAAACGGCTGAATTCGTGATAAGTATTAGTGAAAGTGCAAGTACGAATTAATATAAACCGATCCTTTTTAATAAGCAACAAGCAGTGCTTAATGACAAGTACTAAAAGGTATAAGGTGATTTAAGAAACCATTCCGCGTGTGCCAACTATTGAGTGGCAAAGTTACTGGTATAATCGAGCCATTATTGCATTTCTGTTCTTACATCATCATTATCATCATCATTTTAGCCGAAACATGTCCACTGCTGGACATAGGCCTCCCCCAATTAAGGGGGGATATGCTATGGCATATCTGACATATATGGCATCCCCACGCTTGGCAGGCGGGTTGGCGATCGCAGTTGGTTAGTTAAATACTCAGAGAACGCTGCTACCAAACGGAACACACACACACATGGTTCTTACATCAATTCTAACAAAAAAAATACAACATAATTTCATAAACAATTGTGAACATAACACAACATGACTACATTGACAAATAGCACTAAAAAATACCATCCCTTAAACTAATCCTCAGGGAACGTACACACGCAGCCAGTACACGCAACAGGTCACGATAGTGAGTAGACATCCAAAAACTTCAACTGTGTGGGATTGTTGGCACAACGACTGTTTTTGTTAGTCGTACTGTTTTGTTAGTTTTATCTGTTTGATCTACGATTTCTGCGAAAATTTGTCTTCATTTTTTTCGTTTGAGAAAAGCAAGAATGAAAATAAATGGTAAATATGCGTGTTTTAATATCACTAGGACAAAATCATAGGAATTGGTTCAAAATGTATATTAAGAGAAAATGCGGGTGGTCGTTTCTCCATACGAACGCTCTCGATTGTTTTCTTTCTAGTTTATAATCCCAGAGCAATGATTTTTTAGAGTAAAATAAATATCAGTTTTGCTATGCCCCTATGTTTCATTTTTGTTGATATATTATTTCGAGAAGGCCTCAAAAAAATAATTAATTTGCCTATTCAGACCGCTGTATACAGAGCCTAGTGTATAAATTTCACAACTACTAATGAAAAAGGAAAAATATAGTGGCATAGTACACATTCTTCTTATTCAGTTTATGAAATATCTTTCAAATTGGTCCAGTTTTAGAGGAGAAAATAGTCGAGAGTCAAACCTCGAATTATGACCTTTTTACTAAGGCTATTCAGTCGGAACTGCAGTTGTCCTTATCGCACTTACTTGAAGCTAAGCGACAGCGATAGTTTTTTCAAATACCTAATCTTCAAAAGTCTCTCTGCCCGCATTTCCTCCGTGTTAACATTAAAATTATGTTCAATTATTACAATAATTATGGAAATTGTCTAAAACTTTAATAGCGATCGAAAGTGTCTAAAACTTTAATAGTGTGGCTGAGTCTCTTGTTAGATTGCACTTCTTTTGATGACGGCGATGGAAGAAATAAAATACGATAGCTCAGGAAAAAAAATGCTATAAAGTCCGAATAGTTATTAATGTTAATGAGGTGAAAATGCTTTTAATGTGCTTTATGTTTTGCATATAACGTAAATCAGTGAGAGGTAAGGAATGGTTCACAGCCTTATAGTCAGCGGCTGACTATACGCTGTAGCGTACATAAGGTTGAAAATTACTAAAAATCAGCAAACCACGTGGAACTATCACATATTGCGCGGCTAAGTATAAGCGAGTATTATGTTTGGTGTAAACAGTCTTTTCCATTCCTTGAACATCACTCACAAAAACTACTCTTCTTTCTCTTTCTACGAGCCTTAAGAGCTTAACCAGATGCGGCTGAAAATTAGTTTTTTACATGAAGTGACTGCCATCAGACCCTCGCAACCCAGTTACTGGGTAACACCGACATCCTAACGTTAGACCAGTTGTCAGACTTTCGGGCTTCTGACTACATGTAACGAGTGCCACACAAATTCCTATGGCAACCTAGACCAACAACAAGCACGGAGGGATCTCGATGTGCAATAAACTCACAAAAATACTGTTATTATTTATTTATGACTTGATTTAGTATTTTTGGTACGTAAAACGTAATGTGGCGTAACCTTACAAAAATAAACAAGAACGGCAAATAATTGATAGGAATAAAATCCGACGCAAAACAAAGAGACAGTTGGACGTGAAAACGAGAGAGTAAATTGAGAGAAAAGGTTTATTTATTATTCACTCTTATTGCCAGTCTGAAATCCACGATCTTTTAAATCACTAAGACCAGACAAACAAACGCAACAGGTCACCTATATACATCGACAACTCTGCCGATGTTGGTCTGTCTGTTTTCCGTTCAGTGTTCGTTTAATCTCGATGTGTACGTTGGCATTAGGGACGTGCTCTTATTTGTAGGTCAGGGATTTAGAGTATGTCTAGTATTTAAAACAAATCCAGCAATGTTTCCGAGGGCCTGGATGTATCTACAGATATTGTTGTAATTTGAAAATTGTTTTTAAATTTAGTATTTAGGTAATTCAGACGAACTCTGTGGTCTAGTGGTTCGAGTGTCGGACTGCTGATCACTAGGTCGTGGGTTAGATTTCCACAGGACACAAATATTTTTGTGATGAACATGAGTGTTTGTGTTGGTCTGGTCGTTTCTTATGTATTATAAGTAAGTATTTACAAAAAAATAAAATCAATACCTGGTCTAGTACCCATAGCTCTGCTTAGTTTGGGACTAGATGGTGCTGTGTAAAAATGTCCCAAAGATATTTATTTATTTATTTGCTTATTTAATTGATAGTATTATTACAAGGAATAACAATTTATGGAAAAAGTCTTCTGCTGGACAAAGCTTGGCCATAAACTCCGTGCTGTCAAAGCCAGAGAGTATCTGAAGGCCAATTCTCATAATAAAAAACTTTCAAAATACAGTTGCAAACTAATTTCAATGCTTCAAATCTCAATCTCCTGACAGTAGATGATCCTGTTGATGATGACGTTTGCAGTTTATTTGTGACACTAAGGTCATTAATATCACCAATAAACGAAAAATAGAAACATCTACTGTTAGGAAATTAAGATTTAAGGCATTGAGTTTCGTTTTAACTATATTTTGATCGTTTTTTATTTTAAAAATTGGCCTTCAGTTACGCTGGTGTCCGCTCCTATTAATATTACCAAAACCAAAATCTACAGAGCTAAAAAATACTTTGACTTGCCATGAAAGTAGCTAGTGACATTTAAATACCATGGTTCAAGTAATTTCAACAAAAAAAAATAGATGTTATATTGCCCAAAGTTTTATGTAATTTAAACATAATGGAGAAGTCAGTGACCCATTATTTGTGTATATTTAGGACACGCTCACGCAACTTCATCACGCAACAGGTGAAGCTGACGCCGACAGTCATTGAAATTAAGGAAAATAATGGAAACTAGTGCACTAGGGACTACTTTTAAAAAACATGCTACTCTGTATCCGATTATGGTGGCGTAAATATAACAATCGTGAGCGAAATTCAACCAGGAGCCATAGCAGCTGACTTCCTACAAATTGAATACATTTTCAAACGAGTATTTCATCGACAGAGTACCTTTTTTGTTTCCGGTTGGAAATCCTCATGGTATAATAACACCAGGTAGTCTCTTCCCGTGACAGCTAGGTCACGTGATTGCCTCCGTAATACGTCATCGGCCTTGGAGCCAATAGCGGGCTGTTAGCGTGACACTTGTCAGTTTGATGTGCTGCCACTTTGTGAAAATAAATTACGCGAGCAAAATGCATTTTTTCATTTACTTTCTTCTATAAAGAATCACTTTTTAACTAGTAATTTAATATAGTTTCCTTTATTAACGAATTAGATGAATAACACGAGATAACATATAGTTAGGCTAGTTAGGAATTTATTTTATATTCATTATGAACAAAAATCTCCTTAAGTATATTGAAGATATCAATCAATGGCAGCACTGATCGTGACGTAGCTTGGAGGCACCGCGCTGTCATTGCGGGAAGAGAATACCTGGTGAAACATCTTATTATACCATGGAAATCCTCATGGATCCGCCGTCAGGGGAAAGCGGAGCGATATCTCAGAGTCCTGCCGACTTAAATACATAACGGTGGCCATCCTCAGCACAAAAAAGAGATGCTCAGGGAACTCCATTGGATTGTGCTGGTCTAGTGCTACTCCACTGCCTCGTTGGTCTAGTGGTCGCAAGCGCGACTGCTGAGCGTGGGGTCCTGGGTTCGATTCCCGGGTCGGGCAAAGTGTTTTTGGGTTTTTTCATCAGGAAATTCTCAGTAGCAGCCCGGAGTATGGATTTGTGCCCGGTTAATGGCAATAGGCTCGCCCCCTATTTCATGGGACTATAACATAACTGGCGAAATGTGGGTGTACTATACACCTCTGCCTACACCTTTGGAGAAATACAGGCGTGATGTTATGTTATGTGTGTGTTGTAGTGCTATTCCTTTGGTACGTCCCAAACAATATTGTTTCCTCCACAGCAGCACGCGACCACTACGTGCTGCTGTTCTCTCTAGGGTCGCTTAAAAGACGCCTCGAGTTCCCCACTCTAAGCGTCCAAAATCCCGAAGGTGCCAGGTGCAGGGGATGTGGCCTTTAGCCCTATCTGAGTCTTGCACCAGGGTGTTTGTCTCCCTTGTCTCCCCAGCGACTCCCTCCCTCTCCGAGTGGGATCGGCCTTCTCCCGATCTCGCTCTGCGGCTACGTTCTGAAGCATAAGGGTCTCGCAAAACGAAGCCACGGCCCTCCAAGCCAACGGGTCTGCCAGTATAGCAGAGAGTACCTAGGGCAAATTTATTGCCAGTTGTTTAGTATATCATAGCCATATAAATGAAGTAGCTAGCTTTTCAGGGAAACATCAGATTGAGAAGACTACACAGTGAAACGATATTTCAAAATTTCAAAGCACAAAAATTCATGGAAGAGAAAGTCTGACAACATTATTCAAATTTTGGATACCTCTCTTCCTTCGTTAATATTATTTTATATTCCAAGGGATTCGCAAAAACTCACACGCTAATAAAAAGTAAAAATCATGGTTATCTAACCAGAGACCTCATCCCACTAATGATAATGCGCTCCTTGCATGTTTCACCTACCATATTAGTAGTTGACACGCGAAACATCAGCTATAAGAGGGTAGTCACCGAAAGTTCATTCACACGATAGCATATGACGTAGATAATTTAATAAAACGGTGGTAGCTATTAGTTATGAAAAAAAAATTGTGGCATTATGTGTTGGATTTAGTTTTAAGTCTTAGTTTGTGTTAGTGTGGGTGTTTCTTATGTATTATAAGTATTAATTTACAAAAAAAAAAAGAAGTATATAAGTATTATATCCATCGTTTAGTACCCATAGTACAAGCTCTGCTAAAAAAAAAAAAAAAAAAACGTTTATTCAGGACCAAAACATTTTTACACATTGTATAAACCTTACCTTGCTTAGTTTGGTACTGTGTAAAAATGTCCCAATTTTTATTATTATTTTCTATATCAAAATGTGCTCTGATGTGAGCGCCTGCATTTGTCTTTCACAAGTGTTTTTTTTGTCTCTGTAAATGTTTTTTTTTTCTTTTTTTTTAGAATCTTCTTAATTTCTTCCTTTATAAAATTAAGTCCGTGGTTCACATTCTTATATTTCGCAGCATTCAGTAAGTCTTTTGTTAATCCTGATACAATAAAGTTGATGCGTTAAACATTTAATCTTTTCGTAGATATTATATCGCCCTTTCGATTTAATTTTGTCGCTACATGGCACGTGTAACACAAATAGCAATTCAAATTCAAATAGTTTTTATTTCAAATAGACCTAATCATAAGTATTTCTGATTGCACGGTTTCAAATAATGATTCCTATAAAGAAGAACTGGCAAAAAACTCCATGAAACTCTTTTTAAAAGAACTGTGTAGCTAAATGTTCAAATCCATTATACATATTCTCGGAATTCGCTATTTTATATACTGATACAAACACTCCGCTTCGAGTTTTAATTAATTCTGTATCCAACCAAAACTAGCTTGAATTTAATCAAAAACTCGAACAAACATATCAAAACCTATGATTTAACAAAAAGGTATCGTACAACCCTTCTGATAATCCTGATTAAATAAGGCTAAAACATTGTTACTTTTATTTTAAAACAGAGATCAACAATTACATTCCTTTTAGCTATGTGTCACGAAGAAAAGTTTTGCTGTATTTGAAAGCCTCTAATTTATTCTCATGATTTGTAGGCATTATTAACGAAGGCTAATTGAATTTTCCTTTTCACTAATTACATACATAAAACATTCAATTCTAAACGATCCTTTTGTAATTAGAGTAGAGATTAGAGAATCGGTATAACATTTTCGAGAAACACTACTATATTGGGAGTTATTTATATTTTATTAGAGATAATAACAGAATGATGAATTTTCAGTCTAACTAAACAAAAATGTGTTGATAAAATCATTGTTCAATTACTGTTTCTTGCAACGCCAACAGAACACTACGTAACGAACGCAAGTCAGATTAAAATACTATAAGCTTAATAAAATCCTAATTTAGCTACAAATGAATCAATTTGTATAGTGATTTTATGTTTGATTTAGCATCTGCAGCAAATACACTCAAATATATCAATGAAAATATTTTATTGTTAGATAAACTCCAAGTGGAACTAATGAAAGCAGTAGCTTTTGGTTTATCACCTTGAAAAAATTACTTTAAGAGTCGAAGTCGGCTAGTGGTAAGTATAAAGAGCACAAGATACCATTCCGTTGTAGATGTTATCGTTATGGAAATTCCTTTTTTCCAATTTACTTTTCTGAACCCCTTTTTCTTCTTCTTCGTCGATACACTATTTGGCAGAGTGGTCATGGTATAAGTAGCATTCTTGACAATCCATCGCCACTCCTTACGTACTTTTGCCTTTCTGATGCAATCGTAATAGTACATTACTGTCGAGGCCTGAAATGAAGCAATTGACGGCCGAGTAATATTGGTATTCTTCTTCTATCGTGTCGACATGAGCTATATAATGATAACAACTCATGCCGTGATGAAAATATTAGCCAGTCAGCAGGTTGGTAGCGGAGCTGACTGCCCAAGGTGCGCCGGACGATCAAGTAAATATCGTCACTCGTGGAGGCTCTTTTTATGCACTTTTATTGATACTTAAAACTATTGATGAACATTTAAGACTTACCCAGCGTGCGGAAGACAATAGGCCTACTTCTGTACTTATGACCGCCCCAGAGTGCGGCAACGGTTACTTGATACTGCGTGTCTGCTTCTAACCCGCTCAGGATGACCGCATCAGAGTTGCCAGCCACCTCCAGCACGACTCTGTAACTAACGGATGATGAGTCAATTTCGTTGAATTCTGGTGACAAGCTGAAAATGGTGAGGCCACATTTAGAAGATTCTAGAAGTAAGTTTCCAGTTTTGAAATCTCAAAGCTATACCTAAGACCAAAATAATAAGATAGATGGAGCACGTAGAACTAGTGAGTGAAGCCAGAAAAAGGAATACGAAATGGCAAAGGAATAGGTACCTACTATTCCGCCCACAGTATTCGCGAGCCGCGATCGGGATCGTCAATCTTATTCTTTTAGTTTGAGGATTAGACGTACGCTCTAGATTGCGGCTCGCGAACATTGTGGGCGTAATAGGAGGTACTCCTTTGCCATTTTGTATTCCTTTTTCTGGCTTTATTCGCTAGTTCTACGCGCTCCATCTATCTTATTATTTTGGTCTAAGAGCAACACATACATTGATTTTTATAATGCAATAAAAATGTTAGTGACATTGAAAGCTAGCAATTACTAACACATAACAGGTGCAATAACACTGTTTTTATTATTGTTACTAGATCAAAGTCAAGATTTCAATTGAATATTGACATTGGTTATTTTTTTATTGGCTAGTAAAAACAAACAACACTTTTGAAAAGGGTTTCTAAACATGTCTTTATCAATAGAAAAAAAAACAGAATTCCTTATCTAATATCAAGTAGATATAGACAGGTTGCTAGGCCATCGCTTTTCTGCATTAATAAGACAGCCGACTTCCTACCACACATGCAGCCAATGGTTTCATAAATAATTTGAAATGAAAAAAAATTGAGCTCCAACTTGCGACGTGCAATATCTATAATAGAAACTTGATACAATGGCAAATCAGTGCCATAACTTAAAATTTGAAAGAAAATTATTATGTGGCCTCACCATCGGGAAGAAAGAAGTAAGAAAAATATTGAAATTTTGAATAGGACAGATTTTATAGAGGCTAAAGTCAATAATAATACAAATAATTTACCTCACAATTTATTCCAATGTACCCTTATTTTACGTGTTAGTCCTAAGTTTAATAATGTTAATGGTGTATAATAAAGAATATTCTATCTATCTATTCCAGTGTTAATATTCGTGCCGAGGTATTTCAAAAAAGGACCCTGAAAAAGTGATCCAAATGTGAACATTTGTATGTGCAGGGTAGTATTATATTACCTGTAGTTCAGGGTGTCGAACAATGTTATTTGTCAATTTTGCTTTGTGTATTTTCTGTATTGCTTCGTAAATTGAACCAATAAAATATGTAAGAAAAAGAGATGACACATTTTCCTACTTTCATTTGATCTTGTTTATCTTGAGAAATTCATTGGTAAGTGTGATAAATTGACAGTCGTATTTATTTTACCACGTTTTTATAAACTTGCTTTCAGTCATGTCTGTCTGTTCGGTACAATTTCGATTTTAAACTAACTTCCCGATGACCTAGAGACTTGAATTTTTTAACATAGCTCAGGTCTGGATGACAGTGTAATACTAACTCGCTTTATTTTCAAAATCGTGGTTTAAAAAAGCTTTTTCATTCAATTAATATATTTTCGATTGATAATATATTTCAATCAATATGTTTTTTGTTTTTTTTTTTTATATATTTTTTTCTTCAACCAAGACCTCATTTACTAGGGGAGTTAGCGGTACTTGATATTTCTTAATGTATTTATTTGTCATATAGCACAACGTCAATAAAATTATAAGCTTGAGTAATCACGCTTATAATTTTATTGACATTGTGATCATCAGATACAAAAACATGTAAAAAAAACTTCTCCTAACAAACACATGATCCACTTGTTTTTCATTGTTATATTATCATCATCATCATTTCAACGAACGAAATCATCATCATCATCATTTCATCATTTGTACGAGAAGCGATTGAGATAAAGAAATATAAAAATTTCAATCGGGAAGATGGGTATAGGTTGATCGAGAAGTGTTCGGGTCGTGGTATGTCTACATGTATGTCCGCTGAAACTGTCAGCATTGTGTGTCGTGATTCAGCATATCTTGTTACGGACAGTGACGTTACGAAAAATCAACCGCGGGTAGTTCGAGAAAACACCCGCCGCTCAAGACGATGAAACCCACATACTTCAGTCCGACAAGTCCCGTAAACTTAGTTCAATATCATCATTTTAGCTGAAAGACATCCACTGCTGGACATATACCTCCCCAAAAGGAGGGGATTATTTATGTCATAACCACCATCATTGTTATATAAGACCGCAAAATTACATTACAATCCAACAATGAAATGGCTCCTTCTTCGTGATTCCTGTCCATTATCTCTTGATACATGTTGATAATCAATACTATTGTGAGAAACTCCATCGAAACAAATTAGGGTTACGCGGACAACAAAGCGGCCGCGTTTTTGCCAGGAAATTTATCGGTAATACGACTTCCGCCCACCACCCCTACCTATTCCGTTTACAATTCGTGGTAGTTCTTTGGTTTTTTATGTTCCATTGTGCTATTTTTATTAAGGCAGCGAAGAAATTCACGTGAAATATCCATCGGTGAATGTTTTTTTGTGTATTCAGTTATGAAAATACGTTCCTTAGTTAGACTTCCATCGTCTTACTAATTGAATTGCTACAATACGATAAATACGTAAGGAAATCAATTTTGAACTAGGTTTGGATCTTATATTCCCTACATACCTCAAATCTGTTTGTTTATCGACATGATATTCATTATTTAATATCATCAAATATTATATTTATATTTTGACAATCGAGGCCACTTTATAAAATAATTTTTATGATATCAAAGGAGTTACATAGGGCCGTATATTAGGTCCATACTTAATTTAATTTACGGATTATTATCATTACAATATCAGTAATCCTAGAAGGATTATTTATTGTAGCTAAAAATTCTAAGCACGAAAAAATCCATACTTGTAAAATATTATTGTTCAGCTTGTGTTATATTTATGAAGAAACGAGGTAAAATTTCATTCACTTGCAAGGATATTTTTCGTCTGTCTTGAACATTTTCCACAGGGATATAAAAGATTTCAACAAATCCTTTTATACCTGCATCTAAAATAAAACAGTTTCATTGGTGTTAATACTAGAAAACAGGCGGTCCCTGTAGTTGTATCAAATGAGGCACATAAAATCAAACCCGGCAATCTCCACTTTGCCTAATTGTTGGTGAAATAGAAAAAAGTGATAACGATCGTTTAGAGAACATTTTTATTGCGGTTTCTATTTATTTATGTAAAGTAGCACTACTTAAAGCAATACAATATAATCGAGTAGTCAAAAACATAAAACAACTGAAGTTATAGAGAAAATAAGTTTGGAGATTGCCGACTTTGTTATGTCTACAAGGATATTGCCGTTTTTGATTTGATCACCACTGGAGAATGCCGTTTTTGTTATGGAGAACCATCACTGAACTGCGACTCGAACATTGTTGATACTTTAGGTTGGAAAATAATAAAATAATTGTAAATGAAGGTGGAAATCAATTTAATTATTGTTGAAATAGAATATTACACTTTATCAGTTTATTTTGATTTTTTTTATTTAATAAGTTTTTTAAACTTTTTAAAATCACTATTAAAATGGACTGTCTGAACTTTATAAATTCTGAAGCTGTATCGTTTTCACACAAATAATTCGTATTTCGTTCACAAATAATTTTATCATTTAATGTATCTTCTGTATCTTTGGTGTTTGGAGAAACACATTTTTATAAAAAAACTAGTGCTTTAACTGTTGTTGCCATTCGTAACCATAATGTGTGTTTAGCAACTTTTTGACGTCATTTATTTAATTGCTATTTGTTTTAACTAGACACTTTAGTAATGACACAAGTGTTTGTCTTAAAAAAGTTAATTTTTTCATCAAAGATCTTCCACAATAATGTTCAGTACTGATAAAAGGCTTTGTTATGTCTACTCACTCGAGTCTAGTAGGTCAAGCCTGAGGAGAATAACTTTAATAGTTATTGATAACTAATTCTTAAGATTGCAAAGCCTTCGATCCTCGCTATAATCATTATAAATTAATAAAAAAATACAAGTATCAAAATGTTGTAATCTTTGCGTACCTACCGGGTTCACTATACCACATTTTTCATCTACTTATCTGGCTCTGCTTTACGTTTTCTTGTGTGTTTTCTAGTACAATGAGAATCTGTATGGTACATATTATGATTTTCTTTTAAGATCTTACAGCTTATTGGTAAAAAACAATAAAAATATGGCTAATTCTCGAACACGACGAACGACAAGATCGCACACGCTGTCATACTAAATTCACAACAATGGCGTCCTCATGCAGTATTGTGATTGGATGTCGTGGATATTGCCGACTTTGAAATAAATGACACTGGATATTGCCGTGTTTGGTTTAAAACCTGAACTTTGGGAGCTTATTTATATGGGAAAAATTGCCAGCTTTGGAACAATTCGGTTTTTTGTATACCAGGCCCCTCAGAAAGTATTGCGAAAAAAAGTTTTTATATATGGGAGACTGGCCAGTTATAATGTTTTTCGAAAATATGATTATTTATAAGTAAAAATAAGTAAGTTCCAATTTCAAAATTTCCCTCCACATTTTTTGCGAGTTAATTCAAAGTATTGTGTCTCACTGAAATATGGATCTGCGCCGGGAACATTTTAGAGCTATGATTTTATACGATTTCAAGTGTCGCCTGAAACCGGATGAATCGTACGATAGACTTCAAATGGCATTCATGGATGAAGGCCCTTCCAAGGCAACCGTGTATCGTTGGTATAACGAATTCAAGCGCGGTCGACCAACTTTGGGGGATGACGAAAGAAGCGGTCGCCCTTTGACGGCTGTTACCGAAGAAAACGTGCTAGCAGTGAAAAATTTAATCCAAGACAATAGGCGAATTACATATCAGGAGATTCAACACATATTGAAGATTGGATCGGGAAACGTTCACGAGATTCTACACAGCCATCTTCGCGTGAGGAGGATAGTATCACGCTGGGTGCCGCACAACCTCACCGATGCTCAGAAGCAGGCCCGGGTAGAATGGTGCCGTGATATGCTTAACAAATTTGAAGCAGGCTCGTCTCGGCGTGTTTACGACATCGTTACAGGTGATGAGTCCTGGATTTATCAATACGACCCAGAAACCAAGCGCCAGTCGACTGTTTGGGTGTTTCAAAATGAGCCAACGCCTACCAAAGTGAAGCGATCTAGAAGCGGGGGTAAGATTTTGATCGCTAGCTTTTTTAATTTGACTGGCCACTTGGTATTAATTCCCTTACGGGATCAAAGAAGCATTAATGCCGAATGGTATACTACCAAATGTTTGCCAGAAGTTTTCTCTGTTATAAGCAACAAGCGACCAAACACAGGGCTCCGCGGGCTACTGCTCCACCACGACAATGTACCTGCGCACACCGCACTCAAAACGAGGGACTTCCTGGACAGCACGCCAGTCAAACTCCTGGGTCACCCTCCTTACAGCCCTGATCTAGCACCGTGTGACTTCTTTTTATTCCCAAAAATAAAAAATCAGCTCAAAGGGATACAATTTTCGTCGCCGGAAGATGCGCTGGCTGCGTTCGAGCAGGCTGTAAACGAGGTGTCTGCGGGGGACTGGAAAAAGTGTTTTGAAAACTGGTTTAGGCGCATGAATCTTTGTATAGAGGCTGGTGGAAAGTACTTTGAAAAGATTTGATAAAAATATATGTACGTATAGAACAATTTTTTTTAGTTTCGCAAAACTTTCTGAGTGTCCCACGTATAATTGTAAGTTAAAGATACAAAATCCTGCATTCATACTTAAATTTCGACCGCCGATGGAGATTGCCAGGTTTGATTTTATATGCCTCAAATTTGATACCTACTCGGTGTTGAATTTTAGAGTGACATAAATATTTCAGTATAATATTTGATTACTACTATACTACTTATAGGTAGGTTTCGAGTCTGACCTCGCTAACTCTGCAGTGGAAATATGGCAACTATGTAAACAATAACTATATAACTAAACAAAATCTCTGTAATGATCTTATTATACCAATGCAGAGTTAGTTTTGTCAGACCAGTAAATTTAACTTTCATTGGAATAATAAGATCATTACACAGATTTCGAGAGTTATTGTTTACGGTGTTGCCAGAATTCCACTGCAGAGTTAGCGTGGTCAGACATTAAATGATATGATTAATATGTCATATCACAAGTTATCTTTAAAGACGAAAATGGAAGTTTACTGGTATTCGTACGCATTTTAAACCTAATATAAAAATAAATAGCCAAATAGCATAAAATTTAAAAATCACACAATAATGAAACTGTAGCGTCATACACAATATTGGCGTTTTGTTTAGTTTAAGTTAAGAAAAAGACCTAGGGTAAGCGATGCTGCCCAGGTTGGTGCCAATAGCAAAAAAAAAAGCTGCTCAAAAAAATACAGAACATATAAAACAAAAGTAACCTAAGCTGACATAAAACAAGTTGACCTTCACCATAGAGCTTACATAATTTTATCATAGCACTAATCCATAAGTTCTATATAAACTTACTTTAAATAATAATTTTCAAGTTTGAAAGTTCTTTTACACAAAACTTTTGTCAATTGTTCACTGAGGTATAATAACAAAGGTGACAAGGTCAAAACATCACTAGATGAATTCATAATCGGCACTTAAAAGTTGGCGAGACAAGTAATCTAGATGTCATTTGGCGGCGCAATGCATAAACTGTGAGACTAAGTATGTACTTAGAGACGCTGGTGACACCTGACCTTTATTCTGGGTTTAGGAAACTCGAAATCCCGTCTGACGTCACTAGTTTTGACAGAACCAAACGTAGTATCGCGTGAGAAGATTGCTAGCGTAAAGGAGGCTGAGTACTCAGACTTAAGTACGGCTGAATTTCACCAACACTAAACCACCATACTAAAACGACAAGTAAAAATTAGTAGCACAGATAATCTATTACTGTACTCGTAACATTTATTTAAAAAATTGAACTGATGTCGACTATTCTACTAGCGTCCCTGAGTTAGTTGATAGTGCCCGTTATCAAAAAGACGTCATACTTTAATAGGTATTTATATTGTTAAATGTGATATAAAAATGTCCAAATATTGTAATTGGTCAACAACCATTTTAATTAAAGTAATAAAAAATGAAGATTTGGGTCCAAACTCAGACCAAAATAATAAGATAGACGGAGCACGTAGAACTAGCGAATGAAGCCAGAAAAAGGAATACAAAAGGGCAAAGGAGTACCTACTACTCTGCCCACTGTGTTCGCGAGCCGCAATCTGGATTGTATGTCTAATTCTCAAACTAAAAGAATAAGATTGACGCTCCCGATCGGACCGCGGCTGGCGAACACTGTAGGTGGAATAGTGGGTACTACTTTGCCATTTTGCGTTTCTTTTTCTGGCTTCATTCGCTAGTTCTACGCTCCGTCTATCTTAATACTTTGGTCTGAGATTTCAAAATAAACAATCTGACAATAAGACCAATTTAGTGTTGATACTTCTGATAGCAAGGTATTAATAGGTAGAGGTGTAGGTAGAAAAACCGAAGTTATTACATACTAGGGACACAGTAGAGATACTAGTCGAGCTTATAAATTCTGAACAGAATTTAGATCACATTACGGTCTGGCACCACACCTCTCTCAGTGCACTCTTGGGACAGTATTATGTACCTAGGTATATTCTGCGCTGAACAGTATAGATCCGTTATTAAAACTACTTGATACTTAAGTTTTATGAGATTACCAGCAGTGTGTTAATATTAAAAATAGCGTGAATGCTATATTTTTCTTGGTTTAATTAATAACAAATAGGTAAGTATTTGTGTTTCATTTGATTTTGATAGAAGTACTTTGGATTTATCACAAGTGCATCAGATGAGTTCCAAATTTTAAATGACTGCCTCGTAATCATAAATATAAACGATAGGTACATTAAGCAAGTCGTTGAACAGTAAAGTTATGAAATAGACGGCATAGTACAGTGAGTGATTCAAATTGTATAAAGTACATGTGTATAACGCAAGTTTTTAAAATAATTATTACCTATATGATTTATGTAACCTAAAAATATAAATAATTTAATTATAACTAATGCTAACTAATAATAAAAATGCTATGCTGTGTTCTATAGGTACTATGTAATTTATATGCCTTTCAAGGTTAAAGTTTTTAATTTTTACCTATGTTTTACAAATAAATTATTTTGTTTTGTTTCGTTTTTTGTTTCGTATGTACCTATTAAAAATGTATACAATATATTTATACAATTTGGATAGTTTCAATCTTTCGTTACTAAAATCAAAAAAATCAAATTTTGCTATACAGTACTGTCTTCATAATACAATAGTTTTGTACGATCAAGACTATATTGAATGAAGTGAGAGTGAAATCGATCTAGTATCAATTACTAGTAAGAAGTGCGAACATTTTACGTAAATTGAATACTCAGGTCGACACTTCCAAGTCAAACTTTATTTGGAACTACTCAAACATTTATAGACCCAAAATAATTTAAGGTTAGATTTTCGTACTAAGTACTTTTATGAATTTTTAAAGGTAGTTTCTGTCAAAGAATTGCCAGGGGAACTAGAAAAGAAATTTTAACATTTAGTTGAAGTAATTCTCATAATGAGTTTTATTGATCATCTTTTTCCTTTAGAAAGCATAGAAATCAATATTTAAATAAAACTACATAACATAACATAAAATCACGCCTGTATTTCCCCGAAGGGGTAGGCAGAGGTATAATAGTACACCCACATTCCGCCAGTTATGTTTTAGTCCCATGTAATAGGGGGCGAGCCTATTGCCAGCACTGACCGGGCACAAATCCAGACTCCGGGCTGCTTCTGAGATAAAAGAAAGTGATATTAATATTTTTTAGGTTTTCGCGATTACTACACATTATAATAAAACAAGTTTAACCGGATTGTATCGCGTATATTAATCGCGTTCATTATTTATTTGATATAATCCGGTTAAATTTGTTTTATTATAAAGTGATATTAATTTTAATAATTAGAAGATTTAGTGTTATGGGCACACATTGAACAATCACTATTTTAAAGACATTAACACAAGCAATAATATTTTTCCATCAGTGTAAAAAATAAATAAAGTATAAAACAAGACGTGTGTAAATGTCTAGCATAAAGTACCTACGTAAATACTTACAAAATACTAACAGAAAGAACTCAAATACTTACAGGAAGAACATAAACATAAAAACATCATTACAAAAGATGGGTCACGGGACGCACTTTTACAAGTAAGCACTATCAGTTTATCGTTAACAACAAGATAGTTTACAAGTAAGTCTTGTACTTATAAAAGTAAATTATCTAGTATAATAAGACCTTTCTATGAAATATTATCGTCTCAAGAACAGCTGCTAACGGGCCAAGATATATTAGTTATTAAAGTAAAATTGTGCTCTACGGGTGGTGACAGATTGCGTCTAATCGCTTAAACCTTAATCGATATAAAAGCAGATTCAGACTTCAATATTTGAAAGATGTATTTTCGGATTACTTAGGTGATAAAACTTTTTAACAAAAAATTGAACCGATGAAAACAGAAACTGAAAAGCGATAAAAAAATGAAGCTTATAGTCTTTTCCTAACTAAACTAATGTAAATAACTAATTATGAGTCGGCGCCAAACAAACAAGCAATGTGAGTGCAAGTTGCAAGTGGTCGAGCCGAGAACGCATTTTTGGAAAGTTATTGTTTATCGTTGACAATTTCACGTTGTATTTGATGTTGTTTGTGCTTAAGGTTGAAAATGCCAACTCATTCCACAAACTTCCTCGATAAGTCCTTTACTGTGCAGGCTATTCGTTTGTGGAATGAGTTACCTGTAGGGATTAGACGTGCACAATCACTACCTATTTTTAAGCGGTTAGTTAAGGAGCATTATCTGTCCCAGTAATGACATGAGTATGTTGTTGTCCTATATTCATTTGGTATATATATATATAGCTATATTTATTTATTGTAATCGTGTGTAAGTTTATGATGTTATAGAGGATAATACATGTATGTATATTTTGGGATAATTTTTTATATTTTTTTACTAGTTAAGTTAGTTTAGTTTAAATTTCCGATATAATTTAAGTGCACCGGTAACTACCCTTTGTCTCTTCCATGACATTCCAGTCCATTCAATGGTTGTCTGGAAGAGATCGCCGTGGAGCGATAAGACCGCCAGTTGTACACTAGCGCATAAGTAGTTATTTAAGAAATTAATATAATTTTGTTGTGCAATAAAGAGGATTTGTATTGTATTGTATTGTATTGTTATGTATTTTTTATTTAAAGTAATTTAATGATCTTTTAATAAGCTTCATTTTATTTATCGCTTTTCAGTTTGTTTTCGTCGGTTCAATTTTTTGTTAAAAAGTTCATTTTTTATTTTCTTTCTGGCTAAAATCTAACTCCAGGTCTTCATTATGTTGTAGTGTCTAGAACTACATTTATGTGAGCCAAGTTTCAACAGAATCGATTAACAGGTAAGAATGCAGTGGGTGAACAAGCACTCATCCCCTGTTTTCCTACCCTTAGAGGTGGATTTTGATTTTGAAATTTAAATGGGACCAACTTCGAGATATACCCTATCCATTAAAAACGAATCGTCAAAATCGGACTACTCTGTGAAAAGTTATGCGTGGTCAACAAAAATAAAATGTACGCCTCGAATTGAGAACCTCCTCCTTTTTTTTCGTCGGTTATAAATATACAGAGACGGTGATAGTCTTCTTATTAAGATAGATAGATAGGTAGAATATGTGTTATTGTGCACCATGAAAATAGTAGTAAACAGGAACAACGTAAAAATGAGATTAGTTCAATCTGGTCACCCGTCTTATCGTTCATGTGCTTATCTGCCTATATTGTCGTAATTTATTTCACTATCGCAATTATTACACACCCACAAAACATCATGACAAAACCTTCTTGATGCTGGGTGCACCAGACCTGAACTTATGAGGCTTAGGCTTAAAATTCCGAGGCCTGTGCCTAGCAGTGGGATAGATATGGTCTGATTGTGATATTCAAAGAAACAGGAATTTAGCTAGTGGCTTTAGGACCACGAATAGTAAAGTCATCGAGGTTTTTATGGAGAATCTTTAGCCACAAATTTTGGACCGGTTGTAGTTACGGCTCTGCAGAGAAATACAACAAAACATTTAGTATAAGTAGTGCAAGCCTGAAAGTAGTTTGTTCAGAAATACGAGGAGAATCAAATGGGGTCGATTTCATACCATGTAAAATTTACATGAGTGGATGGCAAATAGATTTTTGAGGCCCAGTTAGTTCAGCTCGATGAGTTTCCATGCATCAGGTTGCCCCTACATGACATATTTCACTTTCTCCGCTTCTTACTACGGAACTTACCGTAACTCTAAAGGAATGTTTGTGATTTGAAAAAAGAACTGGTGGTTCTGAAGGAAATCTCTTTGGGGTGTTTGAAGTTTGCATTATATAAAAAAATAACATTGTATAAATTGTATAAAGCAGGACAAGTAACACTATGTCTTCCGTGTCTTCATCATACAAGGGCCCGTTTCTTGACTGCGCGTTCTTATACAACCTGCGTGACACGAGGAATTATTCAGACTGATTCGGAAGTATTATTTTAAGGATAGCTATGTTTTGTTTTCATAATCCTGCATTAGCGTGCTGTTGTTCCAAGTTCAAACGCAGTGTCGTGTTCAATACTATTGTGTATAATCACGATTGTAATCAGTGTTCGCATCAGTCGACGTTAATTCCATTACGGTATGTATAATCCATACTCGCAAGTCCCACGGCCCGTCCCTACACGTATCAAAAGCATTCTCCTTCATTCGTGCCACAGAAATAGATAGAATGGTTGTAATCACAATTTTACTTACGATTCAGGCGTGGCAAATTTCGAACAAACTACGCCTTACATATAAACGTCTTTTGTTTTTGTTTCTGCTGTTAGAAACAGCACAATACGGCATTTCTGCAGGTTTTTGTTACAGTATTTACAGATACAAGTCATAAGGCGTACTGAGAAAGGCTTTGAAATGCATTACACTATGGTGCAGACTGTTGGCCCGCGCGCCCTGCTCACTTTTCCATTCTATCTATTTCTGTGATTCGTACTATCGAACGTATATCTCCTTCTATCAAATATTGCATGTCATGATACTTATTGAAATTATTGTTGGGGACGCTATTAAGTGTAATTTCAGTGGAATTATATATCAGCGTTTTTTTTTTTCATTCTTTCATATTTGTTTCTGGTTTTTGTAGATTATAAATATAAAAGGGATGCTTTAAAATGGTCTCCAGTCATAACATCAGAAGGTATAGAAGTCACACAAAACAGGAATTACCAAACAAAAATATTTTTGGGAAAATTTTTACATACCTAATTACATTGAAAGTCATATCTTTCCCTTAAATACCAAATATTAATAACGAAACCATATTTTATCCAATAACTGCTACAAAGGGAATTTAAAATTGCTATCATACAGAAATTCAATTTGTTTGCGTAAGTAAACATACAGGATGCTCGTTTTGTTCGGCAAATAATATGAAATGTGTTCAAAGGTAAAAATAAATTTTCTGTCTAAAGAATTAAAAGGTTTCCTGATTTTATATTCATATAAAATATGTTAGCATGCAGATTTCTACTTATAGAAAACTCTTAGAGCTGAATTTTACAGAAAACCAACCAATGAAGAAAGAATTCTGCATTTGTAAAATATGAATAAGATCATTTTCAACGAGAATAAGTTGTGTATATAGTTGTGTAAGTCTGTAAATATCATTTATTGTTACTTTTAAAGAAAATATACAAAAAGAAAAAATCTGTGGTAAAAGTACTAACGTGACAAAGAAGAAGCCAAGGGAAGAATTAATTAAATTCTGATTACACTTAAACATACTAGCTTTTTACTCATTCGGTACTATGTGAGTGTAAATATGGCGAAATTTAATAAAATTACATTTAACAGGAAATCACATAGCGTTCTGTGACGTTATAATCCGCGACAGTATTAAATATACACAACCAGTGAGTAAGCTAAAGTATTATATTATGCTTTCCAAAGTTTATGTTTACTTGAAACTTCTGTGTTTAAAGTTCAGAGCAGTGTACTGTATTTTGAAAGGTTAAATGCTGAAATAATTAATATGGTTGGAGCAGTTTTCATTTTGAAAACATATGACGTAAGTTTGGAGTGCTTTTTTAGTTTTATTTGTTTCTCATTTTATATAGGACTTCCATATTTAAATCAGTTCTGGATACGGCTGACTTAAAATTATTTCAGTAGCTCTTCTCAAGTAATATAATCTGCATGCATAAATGAAATGGAATAAAATGTTAAAAGTTTAAAAGTTTACCGGATTTTTTTTTATAGTTAATATTAAACATGAAATAATTCTTTAATATTCTTCTTGCTATGGCACCTATCAGGTTTTGGTAAATATTCAAAACACCGCGATTAACCAGAAAATACGGGGAAAAAAATACCTGTGCGGAAATTTTTATGCTATATTATAACGAAATATAAAGATTAAGATTAAGATTTTTTTTTATTAAGGGCTCCGTTCGAGCTCGAAACTGGTCGGGCACACCCGATGGAAAAACGTGAGTGAAACCGTTTATATTAATAATATAATAGATACATTTTTTTACTTTTCGGTTTTACTTAAAAAATATCACGAAATCTTCCCCTTGTTTTTCCTTCTTGTGGTTATGTTGTACATATTTCCGCATGCCTCACATCCGTGTCACCCGGACCGATACTTTGATTGTAATTAAAAATAATTTGCTATCATAATTTGTTTTGTTTTGTTAATTTATTGCTTGTTTGTTTGTAGTTTGTTGTTTGTTTGTTTGTTTGTGTAACTTGAATATGATTAAACTGTCCAGAACAATAATAATTTATGTAAATAATACTTTCTATTAACAATACTGAACCACCCAAAAAAAATCCACAGTCGTTAATTTTTTTCCTGTATGAATGTTGCAAAAAATTGAAGAATTTTATGGGTATTCACTGCAGGAAATTTTTACCAAAAAATTTAGGCGTTTACCATTAAAAATGTAATTCCCTACGAGTAGACTTTTAAGTTACCCAACATTTATTAGCATGTCATCCCTTTTTTGTGGGTGTAAATTTTACTACAGCCTGTACATAATTGAGCAAGTTTCTCAATAGCTTTTAGTATTAATTTAGAGGGAGTATTCTCTAACTAGGTAATAAATGGGATATTTATTGATACGTCTGGTCCTTGGTATGTAGGTCTTAGTTTATTAATAGTATCTAGATTTAATTTAACCACAATCGATTTTAATCCTCAATGAATAAAAATCGATGCACTATTGCATCGATTTTTGGGGTGCATTAAAAGAGCCTCCACGAGTGACGATATTTAATTGATCGTACTGGGCAGTCGGCCCCGCTACCAACATGCTGACTGGCTAATCTTTTCCCCACGTCATAAGCTATTATCATTAATTTAGCTCATGTCGATACTATAGAAGAAGTTCCTCAACGAAACTCTGAAAAAGGGTCGGTTAAAACTGTTGATATAATATATCTTAACGATTAAAACCACGTCTTAGTTCATAAATATAATTTTTGCTCCCCATCTTGAGACCCAGATACAATGGCTGTTCGTTATTGTACTCACTCATCATCAATCAACTCAGCCTATCACAGTCCACTGCTGGACATAGACCTCTCCCAAGTTGCGTCACGACACTCGGTCCTCTGCCTTCCGCATCCAGTCCCAACTACTTTGATCAGGTCGTCGGTCCACCTGACTGGGGGCGCCTTGCACTGCGTTCGTCCTCACTAGCAGGAATTAATCGATAAAGCAGTAGATAATTATAACTATCATCATGATCATCCTCCTGCCCTTATCCCAATTTATTTGGGGTCGGCCCAGCATGTATTTTTCTTCCATACATCTCTATCAGCCGTCATCTCCGTGTTCACTTTCTTTCATTCATATCATCGTTCACACAATTCATGTCCAAATATTTTTTTGTGTACCTATAACAAATTATCAGTCAAGACTTGAATATAAGAAAACTTGCTTATTTTCCTAAGATACGGAAATCGCCTCGCAAAACGCAAGGAAACTTCGACTAAGAAAACCTATTTGTTGAGAGCAAAACACTTAACCGCTTAATTATAAAGAATGATGTCAAGATCTCTTTAAGCACAGTCAGCAAACTGGGCTAGTTTGCATTCATTACCATATTCCTTTTTGGCGGCTGTGAACTTTCCACTCTTAGTTCCTACACTATGGACTGAGAACCACTGAATATTTAACAGTTTGCGGCGTCCCGATTTAAATATTGATTATTTAATTTATGCGGTAAGCTGATTCTGTAAATTAAATGCAACGTGTAAAAGAAAGGTGTAGTCATATTTGAAGAATTCATTCAGGAAATGCTAATCGAACAGCTTTTACTACGGGATGAAACCTGCCATCCGAAAAATAAATCAGTTTTTCCATTCATTTCGGTTGAGTGATACAGTTGTTTTTTTTCACGATTTCAGGGCTATCGCCATATCTGTTGAGTGCCGGAATGCCAGACAATTTTATTCGATTATGTCCCGACGCTTGTAAACAGTAAGTGGTATTTAGTATTTTAAACTATTAATTAACTACATAATAAATTTTGATGAAATTAAAGATTTAATTTTTGTTACCAATGAATAAATTTTATAATAATTGAACTAATTTTATGTTTGTTATTTATAAATTACCTAATTATAATAATCTAGATTTTCATGTTAATTTTATATGTTAATTAACTATTAATGCATGTATTCAATGAAAAATTTAATTGAAAGATTGTTGTATTTAAAATAAGGAATGAATAAAGGTTATAATAATGTCTCGGCGGTAATTGGTACCAGCCGCAGCCAGACGTGGGAGTTCCTTTGACTCGATAATAGGTAATAAAATATTATCACATGGATAAACATCCATTAGAAACCAAGCTAAACCGGTGCAAGCCGGTTCTTACCACAACGGAGCGTACACACGGCTACACATCAAGCACGGCACGGCACGGCAGCTTACACGGCTTTACATTCCCAGTATAAGCTGACCTCGCATAGTGTAGGCTTTCCGTACAATACGAGATCAGCTTATACTGGATATAAACAGCTTGATGTGTAGCCGTGCGTACCATCGGTGAATGCATCGCCGCGCTTTGTGTGAGTGTACTACATTGGCTAGCTTTGCTTCTGTAAGGATTTTTATTCCTGTGATATTATTGTGTAGGTACGGGTACTGTTATGTAAAACTTCCTCTTAAAAAATCAATTCTGAGAAGTTTTAGTATTTATCATGGTCGATCTATAGATTTTTTTTATTTTTTTTATTTTGCTATTTATTGTTAAACGTCTGCTTCTATGTCGGTTATATGTAGGTACAGTCAGTCACGTTGTGGTATCACTTGTATTACGAAAACTGTCCTTATTTATACAAAATAAAGACTCTGTCAAGATCAAACTGTTACTACTGGCGTGTGGTCGATTGTACTTTGATTTGCTTTAAATTAGTTTCGCACCATAAACTCTGTGACATTTTTTATAGGTTTTACGCATTTCATTTATTGAACAAGATAATAAGATATGTATGTATATCACATGGTACAGTCAAGCAACGGTGACCAAACCAATATAAACAGAGCATCTCTTGTATGGAACTTACATACTAAGCCAGGTCCGCTTATAATGGATCATTACCATTGATATGATATGCGGCTTACCATACAATTCAAAAACATTTCCTAAAACAATATCTACATCAAATACCTACATATAAAACAGTTACATGACTGACTGCTTGTCTAACTGATATAAAAAGTACTACCCAAACCACTGACTTAAGGATTGTAATCGACTCAGCCTATCGCAGTCCACTGCTGGACATAGGCCTTTCCCAAGTTATGCCACAACACTTGTCCTCCGCCTTCCGCATCCATCCCCCGAGCTACCTTCTTCAGGATGTCAGTCCACCTGTCTGAGGGGCGCTTTACGCAACTTTTACCAATTTGCAGAGAAGTGAAACCTGGTATTTCATTATACAAAGTACCAATCACTACTCAAGAGCCTGCAATCTGTAACTTAAGATCAAAGACCAAATATCAAATAGCTTTAACCTATGAGCTTAAGAAGTAAGTACCCTTCCAGCAAAGGAACTATTAATTCATTAAACACGCCTTAGTGACGTCACATCAATTAATGTATTCATCTAGACAAACGGCAGTGTGTCGAGCCAAGTTCGGAAAAGAAAAGACCGACGCACCAGCCGATAAATAAATCAATATCTGTTGGACCTACAAAGTTGCAATTTTGCGTTCCTGGTAAGGTTCCAATTTAGATAGGTAATTACCTAAAATCCCAAAAGTGACCATCAGCATCATCATCATTTCAGCCGAAAGACGTCCAGTGCTGGACATAGACCTCCCCCAAGCATCACGACGACCGGTTTTGCGCTTCCCGCATCCAGCGGATTCCGGCAACCTTCACCAAGTCGTCGATACACCGTGACCAAGCTTCTTAAAATATTAAGGTCCGAAAATCACTGTTTTTATCACTAACTTATTCACTCTTATAAAACCTAGACCACTTCCAGATTACTTATAAACTTGAAATTTTGCATAAAGGTAGAACATTGCATTGCATTACCCTAAGGTTGTCTGGTAGAGAACGCCTATGGCGTTAAGACCGCCTTTGTACCCATTTGTGCATAAAGAATTAAAAAAAATAAACATTGGGCGTATGCAAAGGAAAAAATTAGAAAACTAAAAAAAGTGAGTTTTTATTATTAATAATCCTGTACTTCCTTTGTACTGAACTTGGCCCCTTTTTTACATTTATGTTTTTGGTGGGATTAAATTTACACATATGTGCCTAAACGTTATGTTTAAATAGGCTTGACAAAGCCAACCAAAACTTGTATTAGAAGTTACTATAAAATAATATTATTATGTGAGTAGGAACCTCGCTTTTATCTGCTTTCTCATGTATTTATAGTACTTAATATTTAAATGAAACCAAAGCTTCTGTGTGAATAGGAACTGGTATTGTTGATGAAATGTTTGTACAGTACCCTTGCGAATACCTGCCTAATGATTTTACCTCAACAATTTATTTCCCTTAGCTTTTTTCATAGAGACTTTTCGAGCAACTACATATAATCTAAGTAGAAACGACTAGAAACTTATTCAATGGTATTTAAAACACCTTTGGTGTGGTATTCGCATTCTGAGAATGGTACCGAGCTAAAAAGTGACATTCAGGACCAAAAAAAAATACACAACGCGCTGCGTGTCGGCGATTTAGATATATATATATATCAAGAAAGCATCATGAAAATAGTAGTAAACAGGAATGATGTATAAATTATGGGTACATATTATGGATTTCTGTTTTCTGACGATATTTTTCCTACATCACAATCATGATGCATCGTGAAGTGGAACACCAGTCACCAATTCATGCCAATTAAAATTCTAACCTGTGTTAAGTCACAAATAAACAAGTTTCCATGAGAAGCAAAAAAATATTTTTTTACGAATGTCTTCAATTTTTTTTTGCGTTTAAGGAATAAGGTTATGAGTAATCACAGGTGCATGGTACATATATAACATGTTGATCTGTATTCGTGCCATATTTAAGGAGGTGACTATATCACTGACACTGAACACGAATCAATAAAAAAAAACCATGCAATTTTTTTTTAAATACCTGTTTCTAAACAAACAAATTCCTTCCGTGTGTCACGTGCGACACAAAAACGATGCGTGCGACACCACCAAAACAATTTGCAGGTATTTCCACCCTTTGACAATGCCGCCGATGACTTATTTTCAGAGTCGTTCGGGATTTATTCTCAAACCCTCGCCATGTTTCTGAGTGAAAATTTGGGTACTAAGTATCAAATCAAATCAATCAAATCAAATCATTTATTCGCCACAAGATATCGTGTACAAAGATATTATAATGAATTACAAGTCCGTCATATCTTGCCTTTTTGTAGGCATGCGAAAATTATTTTACATTTACAATAAAATTATATTAATACACATTACCTACCATTGAATATTAAAAATATTTATATACCTAATATCATAACTATTTTATTATCATTATTATGTCTTAAATTCACAATTTGTTAGTATTATTATTAATATGTACCTATGTTACAATATGATATTAAATAAGTATTAAAATTTGTGTGCAAAAAAGTCTTCAATGGTGTAAAAAGAACAATCTGTAAGCAATTTTTTTAATTGTTTTTTCATTCGTGTTCTTGGCAATTCTCTTATGGCTTTGGGTACTTTATTAAATACTTTAATGCTCATTATAAATGCATTTTTATGGAAGAAAGCTGTTTTACATGCTGGCATCAGCAAGCGATAATGATAAATAATCGTAGAATGTTTTAAGTATTTTTAGAAGACTAAGCACATTATTTAACATTTGATCTAAAAATATGGCACGGTTACAGATCAACATCTTGTATATAAAAATAAAAAAACTATATATAAGCAAAATAACTACTTTTTGAAAATCCGGTTCATCAAAATGTACTCGATAACTAAAAAAGTAAAAAATGGTTTTGACACAGATTACCTCTGAGGTACAGAATAAATGTAAGTAAATAGGGTTTAATTTGACTTATCTATTGACTTGCACAATACCTATTCATTTATACACCCGTAAACACACCCCCAACACACATTCCCACCGACAAAGCCCGAAGAATCGCCAAACTTAAGTGGCAGTGGGCGGGGCACATTGCTCGCAGAAGAGATGGCCGATGCGGCAGTAAAGTTCTGGAGTGGCGACCGCGTACTGGAAGGCGCAGCGTGGGTAGGTCCCCCACAAGATGGACCGACGACCTGGTGAAGATCGCGGGAATCCGCTGGATGCGGAAGGCGCAGGACCGGTCGTTGTGGCGATGCTTGGAGGAGGCCTATGTCCAGCAGTGGACGTCTTTCGACTGAAATGATGATGATGATGGTGAAAAACCACACACACGCTACACAATAGCATTAAATAACAACGAAATACCAGGTGCGTCTAAATATTAGTTTAATTAACACCGCGCCGCGCCTAAGGCCATATCCAGTAAACGTCTCAATTTGTCATAAGCACCAAAATATTACCGTGAATTTAAATAAATCCAGGTGAATGCTGCTTTTGTTGTTAAATTCCGTAATTAATTTGATAAAATACTGGGTCTTATGTAGTAAGTGCCAGACTCGTATGTTTGAAATATGTGGGTGAAGGCTTTTGTTTCATAATTTCGCGGTGTCAGAATGAAAAATGACTGGATCTAGACTTAAAATACAGACACAATATGCAAGAAATTTTGAATAGATTTAATAATTTCTTAGGTTTTCGCGATCACTATACCTACATTATAATAAAACAAGTTTAACCGGATTACATCGCGTATATTATTTAAATTCGTTTTCCTGACGTTTCGAAAGCTTTGCAGCGTTTATGTTCGCAGGAGTTCTTCCTCATCTACTTTAGATTTAATAATTTAATGAGGGAAAATGTACCAAATTCCTGTTTTAAGAAATACTGATGCCTACTTAGTCGACCTAGACAATTAGAAAACTGACAATTTTTATCGTAGTTAATTGATAAAGCAAGAATTTATTAATTTAAAAAAATTATTTATTTAAAGATTTAAATTGTGGAAAAAAAAAAAAAAAAAAAAAAATCGCTCACGGTAGCTTAGTGGCTAAAGCACTGGCGTACTGAGCCAGGAGTCGCAAGTTCGAATCCTGCTCGTGAGCGATTTTTTCTTTCCACAATTTAAATCTTTAGATTTCGCTTCGCATGCGTAAATGCGTTAAAAATAATAAAATAATTATTTATTTATTCATTAAATTTATGCACACACAGATAAATAAAATTAAAATACATAGAAATGAATAGTACTAAGGCACTGCTTATTTCTATATATTATTGTAGCAGATATTGGTAATTTTTGTTGTCATACTTATTTTTAATCGACACGCCCCGGTCGTAAAATTAAAACTAGTTTTGAGTTGAGATTTAATTTTAGAACATTCCTCAAGCATGGATTAATTGATCACAAATCAGCTGAGTTTACTTTTATTCTACACTTTCACCTGTTTCGATGTTTGAGCAGAGATTTGATCCGTAATCACTCAAGTGTGGTCGAGACCACGCTTTTTAAGAATAATCAGTTTCTGATTGAACTAACGCAGATATTTTATTTTTATTATGTAATTTTAGGTGCGGTCGACCGTACGTCAGTGGTAACAGTTTGGCTCTGGCGGCGCCTTTATTTCGTAAGCAGTAAGGGCGGTTTTCAGACTCGGGTGTTGCCACTGCCATGCGGTCAAGTATACTTTTCTTATATTTTGTATCGACTGCCCTTTCTTAATTTTTTACCTATGTGTCTTTTGTTTTTACTTTCTATGTAACCCCACCTATAAGTTGCCTGCTTGTGTTTATCACTGTGTTTTAAATGTTGCGCGTCGTTAACTGTGACAATAAACTACTTTTCTTTCTTTCTTTCTAACTACAGTACCTTTACTTCAATTCGTACAACCGAATTTTCGAACGATGATGTATTCAGCTAGTATTTTTTTTAAAGATGGGGCGCCTCTTTGATGCTGGTAGTGCCTTAGCGTCAATCTTTATAAAAATAAGTAGAATATGTAGGTAGTTTTTTAATGATCCTAAAACTAAAATATAGTATAAAAAAACCTAGAAAAATATAATAAAGAAGACCAAAATTAAGCATTTATAACATTTTAGTCTTAGGCAAAACGCAGTGATTAAAAAAAAGCAATGTTTACTTTTTATAGCTTAGTAACTAACATTGAAATACCTTTATCTAAATATTTACGTACAGTATCAACAATGCATATAATGCTGCCAATAAAATCTACTATTATGTAAATAAAGCCGCCTATTTAATAGACGACATATGTTTGTCCGGTAACAAAGGTCACCTACAACATCTGACATTGTTAGATAGAGTAACCTCTGACGTGGACGTTAAATGTTACGGAAACAGCCTTATTGTGACTTTTCTTCTTCCATTAGTATTCTTGTCGCTCAACAGGTCAGGCTTATTCATAAAGATCAAGATGTACGAATAATCCAATAGATATTTATTTTGAGGATTTTCACTATGGGATAATAATGTCCTCCAGGCCGAATGTCGGTCACGGCAGCCAATTTCAACGGAGACTAAACAAATAGATACCCAACACGTCGAGCCAGTCACCTAGTCTTGCCCAAAATAAGAACCAATTATGGTAAAAATTACTTAACTTTTGGGGGAGCACAATTATACAACACACTTCCAAAGTAAAAGAAGCGACTTCTCTCAACATTAAAAAAAATAAATTATTTACTTACATCCTTAATAACGAAAGACTTTAAAAAAAACTGTAATCAATTAATTCTCATAACATCTTGTAAACTTGGGCCACCACCTTTTAACAAGAATGCAGGGAACTCGCTTCTTACTAGTTCTGTTGACAGCCAACAAAACTACCCACATACCTATGCATTTAATTCTACCCGCATCGAGATAATAATTAGTACTTTTATTTATTGTTCTTCTGGATATGATAAGAAATGAGTATGTGAGAGGGAGTTTGAAAGTAGCGCCAGTAACGGAAAAGTTGAGAAGCAGTAGATTGTCATGGTTTGTTGTGATTCTCATGTGATGCAGAGAAATGAGGAACATGTTACGAAAAAAGTTTTGTGTATGAATGTAGATGACTATAAGAAAAGGGGTAGAACAAAGAAAAGATGGATGGATTGTGTGATAGATGATATGGATAAAAAGAGAGTGAACACGGAAATGACGGCTGATAGAGATGTGTGGAAGAAAGGGACATGCTGCGTCGACCCCAAATAAATTGGGATAAGGGCAGGAAGATAATGATGATGTGAGTGACGAAATAAAGTTCTTTAAACTGACTAGCCAGACGGCGGATCTGCGCCGGACATATTATAGTGCACAAGTGTGTGCGCAAACACAGGTGCACTCTTTATGCCCTCACTCCAAAATCCAATGGGACCACAATCCGTGCACGATCGGAGGGAGATCAGGCACAAGACTGACGGCTTTACGTGCTCTCCGAGGCACAGGGTGTAGCACCGTCAACTTCCTGACTCCGGGCTGCTACTGAGAATTTGTTTTGATAGATAAATCCCGATAGCTTCTGTTTTTTGGTAGAAATTCGAACTGTTCTCAGTTCTCAAAACAAAAGCTAAAACAAAAAATATAAGACCAGACCATTAGACCATTATGATTTATTTATACTATCCAACACTTCCAGTGGGATTTATAACAATAACGGCATAAGTTCAATCCGGTAATGTGACATAGTACTAGTATAACATGTAGTTCAGAAACCCAGTATTATTCTCGAGGAATTTCACATCTCGGTTGGTCACACGTTCATTCTATTAAGATTGAGCTTTATTTTATTTTATTGCTGCATGTTTTTTTTAAATAAATAGTTTGACTTAAATTTTTTTTTTGTTAAATAATACACCGATGCGATGAGGTACTGGTTTAAGTTTTTTTTTTAACTATAGAATTACACATTTAATGTACTTGTGCATTATGTAGGTGTGATGGCATTGTCTGAGGTTTAGTATAACTTGTTTTAAAAACTATACATCTATTTAAGATTAAAAAGAAAAAAGTACAATTTGAGCTTAGAACGTTTATATTTCATTGAACTTTGTAAAAGCAAATCCCAGTGATGTCCAGAATTAACTCAATGCAAAATACAAAGATAACTAACCCAGATCCTACTAATTGGAAGTGGCTTTTCACGGCTTTCTTTTATTTCCTATTTCTACAGACCAGTATGAATTGAAGTAATATTTAATTAATATAGACGCAGCACTATATTTATTTTAAACTTTGCTACTGCTTATAACTTAGTATTCATTTATTCGTGAAATCTGTTTCTGTTGCTCAGCTGCGCCCACCTCTATTTTATTATTGAATAAAATTTCACGCCGCCGATGCCGTGTTTAATAAAGGTGTTCCAACTGTTGCGGTTTTATCAGTATTATATTCCCTTTATTTTCATAAATAAACATTTATTAATTATACTTTTCAATATATTCATACAAAAATAAATAAAAATAAAAACATTTAAAATATAAAAAACTGTGGTCCACCGGTATCGGTTACAGGGTCCAAGCTACCGGCGGATAGGGCTCCAGAGAAAGGAACCTCCTTAAAATATGCGCCGTATCAAGAAGTACCGCTTTCTGCATCAAGCCCTTGACCCAGGCGCCTATCGAGATCCTCTGGAGATGGTGGTCAAGGGTGGTGCTCTTTGCCAAAAGACCATTAGCCGTAACAACTATCGGCACAATGATTACCGAGTCCACCTCCCACATGCCTACCACCTCGTGTGCTAGATCAAGATACCAAGTTCGCTTGTCTTTTTCAGCTTTCACGAGGTTCCCGTCATGAGGGACAGTGATATCAACAATCACTGCGTGGCGCTCAGATCGATTTATCACCATTATGTCAGGCTTATTGTGAGCAATAGTGATGACAGATCTGTCTCAGAGTCTCAGTACAAAGTGACATGGCTATTTTCAAGAACTGGGTCGGGCACATACTTTTATTACGGTACTTCTGATTCCACGAGATTGTATTTTAGAGCAAGTTGCTGGTTAATAATCCTGGTTACTAGGTTGTGCCTGTCGAGTACTTGCAGTATTATTATTATATTTTGTTTAGATTTGAATCTCTCCCATTTCTGAGGAACTACGCCAAAGTTGCGGGTTTTTGTTCAAACAACCCTGGCGGTATAGTGTTTAGTCTATTGACAGAAACTTTCTAACAATTCTACATGTGTTTTAGTATGACTGCTGTAGGAGTGTGAAAGTGAGTGGATAAATATTTAAGGTTTGAAGGCTTGTATGATGAGTTTTGGGAATGACACCGGTGCTGGATTGACCGTTTGAACTCTCCTTTTTAATTCAATTGTCAAATATGCGTACTTTGAAAGTGTGTGTGTGGATCTTAGATTGTGTGTGTTGGTAGTTGTAAGAAAGAAAAATGATTTATTGCCACAACAAGACAATTGATAATTGCTTCATCTATCAGATATACAGTTTTGTTGTTGTTTTTCGTGCAAGGTATGATTTCTCCACCCTGACCCATTGAAATTAATGTATATTCTTCAGAAGAGTTCATTCTTATAATAATCACAAAGCATAATCACTAATCGCCTTGCTTGGCTGTATTTAATGTTCATTATCATTGGTGATTAATGTACCTAATGTGTGCGATTTCATCTTAGAACGTGTGTTGATTTTTGGTTTATTTGATACACAGACGAGTGGCTACACATTCTACTATCTACCTACTATCCTGCTAATATTATGAATGTGAAAATATGAATGTTTGTTTAATTGTTTGTTTGTCCTTCAATCACGCTGAAACGGCTGATTGCTAAATGGATTTGTATGAAATTTAGCACACAGATAAACCATACATCAGATACTTTTTATCAACCTAGCACCGGAGCGAAGCCGCGGGCATCAGCTAGTAGTGTATAGATATTCTTACTGACAAGACTCTTGTCAGTAAGAACTATTCGTTCTATCCCAGTACATTTTGAAGTCAGGTGAGTCTAGTATGATTTGGGGTGTATATTTTAACATACTGTTTTTTCTGTAATTAGTGTGTGTTTATGTGCGATTATTATTATTATTTGGCATATTTGTTTCAGAAATCACTTGCAATAATATTGTCATATTATTACATGATCGGTGAAAACATTGCTAATTACTGATTTTGCTCAAATAAAACATGCAGAGAGGAAAGTTGCGAACATTTAAGAGTACATTATTAGTAATGTTCTGTTCTGAATTCAGTAGCAAATGCATTGAACTTGATTATGAACATATCAACAAAAAAATTGGCATAATAAATAGTATGAATTTATGATAATATTGTAATAATACTTTTTATTAGAGGCCCTTTCAGTAAGTATAATTTTAATTCCCTTTTCTCTTTTCCTTTGCCATAAAAGTGCAGGACCGGTCGTTATGGCGATGCTTGGGGTAGGCCTATATCCAGCAGTGGACGTCTTTCGGCTGAAATAATGATGAGAGGTCCTATACAAATTTACTTTTAAATGATAACTACCTTCTGCTAGCTGCTTCGTACGCGTATAATGCGGTTTATCAAAGAAAGTCGTTATCACGCATCACTCGGGAACTGTTTACCGTCCCAAAATGCAAAGTAGGAAAAGGTAACAAACAGACAGAGACAGAAATAGTTAATATCGCATTTATAATGTGCATATGTATACAGAAAATTTATTTCAACTCCAGGCTATAAAAATAATTAGTTCTTAAACACTACAGCTCATAATAATGAAACACTTTAATTAAAATGAGTAACACCGCTAAAAGCATCATAAGAGATAGAGAGTTAAATATAGTATCACAACTCATACACTCAAAGATATGACCACTTGAGTATATTCCATAACATATACATCTGCCTTCCAGTAAGGATGGCGACTAAAAATACATACACAGGCAAGAGTTATGACAACTCTCGTCTAGAAATTTTTGTAGGTACATAAATAATATAAGCTTCGCGATCCAAATTTATCTTCCGTCGCGAAGCGTATATCTCAAATGGATGCCAATTTTTCAAATGTACACGATATTTATTTTGTATAAAATTTGTTTTTGTTTAAAATTGATGTTCACAGACATGTCAAATGCGTTTTAGAATGTGATCAATGAACAACAAGAAAGATTGAAGAAACATTGTTCATGTTTATTTTCTAGCTCATCATTTTTAAAATCTCTGAGGTAACATAACATAACATCACGCCTGTATTTCCCCGAAGGGGAAGGCAGAGGTGTAATAGCAGGTACACCCACATTTCGCCAGTTATGTTATAGTCCCATGTAATAGGGGGCGAGCCTATTGCCATTGACCGGGGTACAAATCCAGACTCCGGGCTGTTCCTAATGAAAAAACCGAATATCACTTTTCCCGACCCGGGAATCGAACCCAGGACCCCACGCTCAGCAGTCGCACTTGCATCCTTGCACTAGACCAACGAGGCAGTATCTGAGGTATTGGAGAATAATCTTGGTTTTATGTTTGTGTGTGATCAGTGTCAAGCAGTTAAGTTAAAATGAAATGAATCTGAAATTGATTCTAAGAAGGTCTGCATTATTGTTTACTTTGAATCAGAACTCTTTAAGTAAAAGAATAGCACTCTGATTCAGGTTCCATTAATTTAAATCGAGAGCAGAGCCACTTCACAAAAATATTGCTTTACAAAAAAGTTTTTTTTCTTCATTAATTGGCTTTCTGAGAATCTTTTTTATGCTATAATTCACCATTTACAAATGTTTTTAGGCGTAGCTAATGTAATTCTTCTTTCTTAATTTAATTCTTGTTAACAGTTCAAAAGTAAAAGAACGGAACAATACATCCTTTACGCCTGAAGGTACAATTTTACTTTCAGCCAAATCTTGTTGTAACTCAGCTACACCGTGAAACAATTATCTTGTATTAGTGTATAATAATCGAGTTCTCAAATCATTCAGAAAATTCTCTTTTCGTTTTCTTTTAAGGCGCATGTAGCAGCCAAGTGGCACCCCTATCAGTAAAAAAATGATTACTCGCTGAATACATCATTTATCGAAAATTTGTTTTTAATAATTGAAGTACAGGTACAGGCCGTACAGGTTTAATCAGAAACTGTTAACTCTGTAAATTATAGTTCGCTGTAGTTGTAGATAGAAAAAGTGCCAAATGTGGCCGTTTTTCGCACTTTTTCTATCTACGCTCTAGTTGAGCGAACTATAATTTACAGAGTTAATAGTTTCTGATTAAACTGCATTATGGCATATCCTCCCCACTTGGGGAAGGCCTATGTCGAGCAGTGGACGTCTTTCGGCTGAAATGATGATGATGAAACTGCAGTATCTATCTGTACATCAATTGTTAAAAACGAGTTTTCGATAAATGATGTATTCAATCAAGCAATCATTTCAGCCTATCGCAGCGATATACATATATTCAGCGAGTAATTTTTTTTACTGATGGTGGTGCCACTTGGCTGCTACATGCGCCTTAACAAGTGCTAACCGTTTCATATCTTTAAAAATATTCGTATCACCAACAAGAGAATATTTATGGAAAAAAATCACTTCAGCAATGTTATCCGTGGCACGTAGTTTCCGTTTCTCGAATTTATTTTTACCTTTGGTTTCTTCTTTCTTAGAGGAAAGTTAAGTGCTGTGAAATATAAGGACATTTTGATCTAAGAATTTAAGCAGACATTATCATTGTAATATGTTGGAAAATTACGACACTCTTGTCGCTGATAACAGCAATTGGATTACGGAATTTATGTTTCTATATTTTATTCGACATTTTTACCTGTTTTTCGTCCTCGTGACCTACTTAAACGTTTATTCGAAGAAATTATAATAATATGTATATCAGCGCTATCTTTTGTAATTATATAATATTTTCTTTACGTTGTATAACTTCTTTGAAGATAACTTTTGTGTTACATTTTCGGCTTCTTTCTTTATCCTGAATGGACTTGCGTTTGACCTCTACTTCACCTGATGTTATGCGGTGCACGCTTACCTAGCAAAAACCTATTTACTCGGGCCTTGTTGGTCACTAAATTATACCTATCGGGAAAGACAGACAAAGAAATCAACTCCTTGGAGGTACGCATATTAAAAGTATTAGCAAATATTTTCGAGCGTTAGGGTTGAATATAAACCACATAAGGGTGGTGCATGACCCTGCGTCTGGTCGTCCGATGATGGAATTGGCTAGGGAGAATGATTATATTATGCAATTCCCACACACACACCGAAAACCAATACACATTGAAATTCATTCAATAAAATCCAATAAGCAAGCAACTCTGCACCGATGCTCGAGGCTGTACAGCGTCTGCCAATGAGTTCTTCTTAGTTCAGCATTATGCCAAGAGCGTTAGCATTTTGTTCAACTATAACATATTTTATGGATGCATCGTTAACGTCTTTTCCTTCACGAAACGTTGTGGTAACACTTTCAAGCAGGTGCCCTGACACCGCTTAAAGTCTCGTATATTTTAAATATTGCAACGATGCAACTTTGCACGTGACGTTAACAAAATTGACATTAAACGGAAATCGTACGACCTTTATAGCACAGTAAATTTTAGGAATGTCTTCTTTATATTCATGATTTAGACACGTTTTGTTATATAAAGCTAATGTTTATGTAATTGTTGTATGTTAAGGTATTACAGTTATAAATAATTCGTTACTATAGGTTGTTCTAAGGCCTTAGCCTTCTCGTACTGAGAAGGGGCCCGTGCCCAGCAGTGGGACAGTAATGGGCTGGTTATGTTACGTTATGTTATAGGTTGTAAACACACTGATCGATTTTATCCAGCCATCTAAATGCCATCTATTTCGCGAAGAAAAAGAGTCGCTGTATCTAATTAGTGCAATCCTGACAGTGTCGGGAATAATTTTAAAATCGAATTATTATAAATTACTTTGCAAGTCTAATGCCGCTGTAATAACTCGGGATATCAGAATAATTTTTACTTCGATTAATTCGTAGATTTGATGTTATAAGATTTTTCCACTGAAATTAGATTGCTGTCGTTTTGGGGAATTCATTCTCAAAGTTTAATAATGTTTTCCACGATGTTTTAGTAAACAGAATTTGATTCGAGTGCTGATAGCTGGTACCAGAAAATAATCATGAAAACTGGATTTGCTAAATTATGAACTATGCTACAATTACGAAACTCTTGGCACTTTTGTGATCAATCGTTTAACAAATACATAAATTACGACGAATAATCTACACATAGAAGAAGACAGACAGACAGACAAGAAAAAATACAACAGAGAACAGATAAATAGAGTAGTTTCGCAGACCAAAGCAAATACGAATAACATCACATGCGCCTTGGGTGATCAGTTTATTTGCACAGAAAATGTTGACACATTTATTTTACTTTTAAGCAAAGTATGGCTGGTTTGGTCAATATTGGCTTGTTTAAACTAAAAACATGAATAATGGCCACTTTCACTATGGGCATCATAGCCCTCTGATGGATCGGACCGTGAAATGTAGTTAATATAGATTTAATACAAAGACAAGAAATCAAATATAGATAAGTTATCCGCACAAAATTTGGTGAGCTATGTTCAGCTGTGAACGGTACACAAAATATGCAGGGAAAAGCATTTACACAACAACAGACGATACAGAGTGTGTATTTTAACAATTACTGTCGATTTATTCTACAATTTTGGTCCGCGAAACCCTCCACCAATTGCAAGCCCAGTTCTTACCTCGCGTCAGACGGCTTGTACGTGACGTCATACTTCTCCACGAGGTCCGCCGTGGTGGACCAGGATACCCTCACCGTGGTGGGGTTAAGGAACGTCACGGTAATGTTCTCGGGTACTCCGGGGCCCATTGATCCTGGAAGGAGGAGAAGTGTTTAGGTGGATATTACCATAAAGTGTCAAGATTGGTATTAGTTACCAATATATCGAATGACTTTTTTATTGTCTGGAAAAAAACAGGGTGTGATCAGTAACTGTAATAGAATAGAACTAAGAAAATAAATCGAAAATATAAGAAAAAAAAACAGCTGTTCAATATATTTTTCTTCTAAGGCTTAAAACTTCAGTGCCTTATATATATTAGAAGATTTAAAATCAACGGTAGAGCGGTTTCTTCTGACACAAGCAAATTATTTCTTAAAAGAAGACTCCTAACCATTGATAGTATGTACTTTTAATACCATCAATGCTCCTAACACTGTACAGTAATATACACTGGCCTTAAAAACGTAAACAATTTCAATTACTCTTAAAATACACACGAAATATTTTCGAAATGTAAAGGATTACAAAAATAATTTAATTTTTTATTTTCAAAACTCTGACTTCTATAGTTTAGGAGAAATTGCTATTTTAAAAGTGTGGTACTAAGTTTTAAAGGCCAGTGTATTTATAAGTTAGTGAAATAAACATTTTATTCTTAAATTTAACAACACTTTATTCTCCACATTTAAGATTTCCCAGGAAAATTTATAATCAGTCCGCACATAGCAGAATCATTTAGTACTAAGTTATTAGCGTATGATGGAAATCAAGCTAAGAATTAAAGCAACATAAATAAGCAGCCAATTATTTTCCCACTGCCGGGCATGGGCCTCTTCTCTGAATGAGAAGGTTAAGACCTTAGTTCACCACGCTGACTGGCCTAGAGCGAGTGTTGATATTAATAAAAAAATAAAAAAAAACTTTGTTTTGACTCAAAATGAAAGTCCGCCATATTTTCTACATTCTTGATCAATCTGTGCTAGACAACAGACGTATGTCCTTCCTAGTGAATTTGTTATTTATCTATTATATCTTAGTAAGTTTTAGAAAGCCACCTGACAGTTATTATTTTCACTCCGTACCCTAATCTCCAAAACCCTATGCCTCAGAGAGCACGTAAAGCTGTTGGTCCTGCGTCTGATCTCTCTTCGGTCGTATCGGATTGCCGTCCCATCATATAATGAGAGTGATGGAATAGAAAGTGCACTTGTGTTTGCGCACACACTTGTGCCTTTTTATATGTCCCCCGGAGATGGCTAGTCTCCGTTGAGATTGGCTGCAGTGACCGAAATTTAGCCAGGAAGACATAATAATAATTATTATTATTATCTGCAAAAGCTGGTTGCAAAACTGTACACCATGAAGAACTGTATGGAGAACTCTCAAGTGTGCAGGTTTTCTCATGATGTTTTCCTTTACCGATAAAGCAAGTGATAATCAAATTCTGATCCGAATGATAATGAATTCGAAAATTCAGAGGTGCGCAAACTCAGATCCTCCTGCATGAAAGGCAAGTGTTCCACCTATCACAATTTAAGCAACAACTATAATAAGGTACACACACAGAGCGGGTACAGGTCGGGTACGGGTCGGTCCCGCGTTGGGTCGAGCACGGGAGCAACGCGCAGCTCCCGACCCGCATGGCTGGCGCTCTGTCTGTAGTGGCGGGAGACACGCGCGGCTCCTGTGCCCCACACAACGCGGGCCCGCCGCGGGTCCAACCCACGCCCGCGTTTCATGTGATGTCGTCCATATAAAACAGGTTAATATACCAGCCGCGGGCCCGACCCGACCCGCGCCCTACCCGCACCCGCCTTGTGTGTGATTTGCGCTTTAATGTGCCTTTTATGACACTCCTACAAATGACATGGCTATTATGTTGAAAAAGGATTAATCCCATGAGATGTATTTATATTTTAGAGGTTAATTTAAATTCACAAACATGGTATCAGCAGGTCAGTTACAGGTCGAGGGTAAAACCTCCCTTAGGATGGGTCTGTAAAGTGGTTTTAATTAAATTATAGTTTGTGTAGAGAATGTACGTGTTTTTTGACATTTTAATGACTGGTTCATTAATTAGATTAGTTCTTCTAATTAAAACCGAGTTTTTAGTTTGTTCTCGAGATAACACTTGCAATCTATACTTATAAAGACAGATGTCCTGACTGACTGATTCATCAACGCAGATCTGAAACTTCTCAAGTCAGAAACATGAAATTTGGACATTAGGTTCCTTTTGTAACGTAAGCCCCTACTAAGAAAGCATTTTTGGGCATTTTGACTTTAGGGGGGTGAAATAGGGTATAAGAGTTTGTATGATTTTTTTTTCTCCTGGATCGTTTCACTCAAAACTTGGGAAAAATAATCTTTAAAGAAAATAATGAAACGTTTGTCATTTCTTTTTCCAAAATTACTCCTAAAAGAAATAGGGTTATAAAATTTTGTATGGGGAAATATTATTGCATGGCTGGATTGAGTTGAAACTCGGTAGAAATAATCTTTAAAGCAATGAATTAGGTAAGTATTTATTCTTTTTTTTTAATTAAACTCATCGGCGGTAAAAAGGCGTGTTAAAGTTTCTATGAAAAATCTTTTTGGGGTCACGCTTGATGAAAATACTCTTCAAATTAAATGATGATAAAGAAATACGTGTATGGTGCACCACATACTGCCCCCATCTATTTTTCACGTCTTTCTTGTCCATCCAAAGGTTGTCTGAAAGATATCTCTATTAGCGATAAGACCGCCAAAGTACCCTTATTTTACACGTTAGTCCTTTTTTTTTGTTTTTGTTTTCGAGTGGAAATCCTCATGGATACCCTCCATCTGGGGAGGGCGGAGGGTTATGTCGGACTCTTACTGACTAAAACCACACGGTGGCCATCCTCTGCACAAAATAGAGGAGCTCCGGGAACTCCAGTGGACCACGCCGGTGCCCCTCCAGTGCTACGCCTTTGGCACGTCCCGGGGAGACAATAAGGTTTCCCCAACAGCAGCACGCGACCACCACGTGCTGCTGTCCTCCCCAGGGTCACTTAATAGATGCCTCGAGTCCCCTTACTTTTGGCACCCACGATCCCGAAGGTCCCCCACCATCATTTGATTGTGGGGGATGCGGCGATTCGCCCTATCTGGGCCTTGCACCGGGGTGGTTCCCTCTCCCGATCCCGCTCTGCGGCCTCCTTCTGGTCCATGACAGCCTCGCAGAAGGAAGCCACGGCCCTCCAAGCCGTCGGCTCTGCCAGCATAGCCAACACTACTTCTGGCAGAGAAAGATCTTGTCCGATCTCGCTGACCAGGACACGCCGCTCTGGGCTCCACGCAGGGCACTCCTCAAGCGTGTGCTGTGCCGTGTCCTGGTCACTCCCACAATGGTGACAATTTGCCGTGACTTCGCGTCCGATCTTATTCAGATATTCACCAAAGCAACCATGCCCGATGAATATCTGAGTAAGCCGGTAGGTGACACGCTCACTCCTGTTCAGCCAGGCTTCAAAGCACTGCAGGACAGATTCAACCACACGCTTGTGCACGTACTGCGGCTCTTCGAGCCGCTCGCGCCACATCTCAAGCGAGTTTAATAATGTTAATGGTGTACAATAATATTCTATCTATCAACGTTTTTTTTTCCAAAACTACGACGGGGAACATTAAACGGGGCAAGTCAAAAAAATTTACGCGGGCAAAGCCGATAGAGCACTACTAGTTATATTATAATTATACACGATGTCATGTCGTAGTACAATGCACGGTACGACATCTTGAAAACTAACGATGCAATCCTGCGTCCGGTGCCACATTTGATGTTCAATAGGCAAAGATAAAATGCATGACATTCACATTTTTTTTTATAGTATAGGATGGCGAAACGAGCTAAAGGCCCACCTGATGTTAATCGGTTACCTTTGCCCATAACAACTTAAATACCACCTAGGCTGTTGCCTAAATAGTACCGCAAGTCGGTTCACCAAAATGAGACATGAAGATGGAAAGTCTCATGTAATTGTAATTTCACCGGCACCCGTACCCTTCAGACCAAAACACAGCAATGCAAGCAACACTGTTTGGCGGAGAAGTAGGTACGGTCAAGACGCAATTTTTTTCATCTTTCTTTCAACTTTATGGAATACCTAAAGTAAAAAAAACACTAAATGGCTAGATGCGCTCGACGCAGAGCCAAGAGGATTAATAATAAAAAGAGAAATCTTTCAGCCAAAAGTGGGTCGGGCTGATGATGATGAAAGTGAAAGAACCATTCTTTACTTTTTGCAGGTGTGCTGGACTGTAGTCCTCTGGTCCTGGTATGTTCCAGGTCTGCTGGTCTGTAGACCGGGATGGGAGAAAAATGCAGAGCGTATCCCATGGACCCCGGCTAAAGGTAGTAAGAGAAACACCTTGGAGGTTGTGAGAGTCCGACACTGGCTCTGTCTGTCTCAGCAGAATGCGTATATGAGTATTTTCCCACGAGAAAATATAAAACAGGAATGCTGTTAGATTTTTCTAAAATAAACAGTAGGTACCTTTGATCTAAATTTTTTGAATATTGTTTTTGTTTAAATATAGTTGTGTAAAGATAAGTACTCACCGGCGTTCACGAGGCGCAAAAGCAACGAGAGCGCGAGTGCGACGGAGGCGGGGTGCGCGGGCGGCGCGCGCCGCATGTCGCGCCCACCCCACCGCTCATGCCATGCCGCTTCTATAACAATGCAAATATAAAATATAATCATCTCATTACTGTCCCACTGCTGGAAAAATACTCTTCTCAATATGAGAAGAATAACCTTAGATCACCACGCTGGTCTACTCTGGGTTGGCGGACTACACATACCATTGAGATCTTAAGTGCAAACCACACACAGCTCGGCTGCGTATCGGGCGGGTTCTTGTCTGTAGTGGCGGGAGACACGCGCGGCTCCCGCGCTCCACCCGACGCGGGCCCGACAATCACCCGCGCTGTGTGTGATTTCGTCCATATAAAACTAGTTAATTTACCCGTACCGACCCGTGTCCGTCCCGACCCGCGTTGTGTGTGATTTGCGCTTTAATAGAGCACACTCAAGTGTGCAGGTTTCCTCACGATATCTTCCTTTCCCGTTAATGTAAGAGATAATACATAAAAACAAAACATTTAGAGCTCTTTTTTTTTGCTATCAAGGAGGAAACCTTCAAAAGGCTACCGGCCTCGTGGGGTAGAGGCTGGGGTGTGTGGGATTTTTTGCACTAAAACCTCCCCGGTGACCATCTTCAGCACAGTAGTGGGGGAACTCCGGGAATGGGTATGCTACCGTTGCCCCCCCCCTGTGCTACACCTGTAAGGCACGTCCAAGGGGAGATTACGGCTAATATTTAGTAAGAAAAATTGCTGACTTGAGCTCAGTTTTTAAGTAACCACAAATCAACATGTGACACAAGGAATACATTTAAACAGCTACAAAACTAATTCTACTACATAAAATATGGAGTACTTGCCCCTGGCGGAAACGAGGAGGAACTACTGATTTATCAATCAATGTCGACGCATTTTATCACGTATGCGTAAGTTTCAAATTCGCACTAGACACTCAGATCACTTCGAATAATAATTAATTTTAGCGATAAACAAAATTAATACAAATAATCCACCACTGGTTAATTACTTACGCTAATAATTGAAATTACGTAAAATCGCCAACACAATTTCCCTTTGAAACGGCATTAGGTAATTAATTTAACGTTCGAATCAGTTATCTAATCCTTACATTTAAACTGGTTTCAACTTGTTGCTGATTGGCTGAGTGATAATTCTTGGCTTAGAGTGACTTTGCGCTAATTAATTCTATGGCGCTGTCTATTCGCTCGTGTGAACCTCGCTTTAGATCTATTGTGAAAGGTTTATTCTGTGTTCGTTAGAATTTGAATAAATTCTTACTCTCTTGGTTTATTTTATCTTTATCACGGTACATTTTACAATCACATTCGATATTATCTCGTGAAATTAGATATATGACTTGGCACACGAGGTTGTTGACATGTGGGATGTTGACTCAGCAGTCATCGTGCAGATTGTCATTACGGTCAATGGGATCATTGCAAAGAGCTACGACCAACATCTGCAGAGGCTCTCATGAGACAGCTGGATCAAGGGCTTGATACAGAAAGCGGTACTTCTGGACACGGCTCGTATGTTAGGAATTTCCTCTCTTTGAGGTACTGACCTGTAGCTTGGACCCTGTTCCTGCCTGGTGCGTTACTATTTTTATATTTTTAAATGTATTTTTTTTTTTCATATTTAAAAATGGAATAAGTATGAATATTTAAATAAATGGAATATTAATATCTTATTCAAGCACACGAGGTTGTCGACTTGTGGGAGGTGGACTCAGCAATCATTGTGCCGATAGTTGTTACGGCCAATGGCCTTATGGCAAAGAGATCTTAAGAGGCTCTCGTTAGGCGCTTGGACTAAGGGCTTGATGCAGAAGGCGGTACTCCTTGATACGGCACGTATTATTAGGAGCTTCCTTTCTCTGGAGCTCTGAGCGCCGGAAGCTTGGACCATGTACCCGATACCGGTGGGCCACTATTTTATATATTTTAAATGTTTTTTTTTCTCAAAATGTAATTAATATGTTGCTCAGTTAATTAAAGAAATAATAATATTCTGTGTATATCGGGACTGGTCCGCTCCTATTTAAGGCATGTTTTTATTTACTCTTCAAATGTCATTCTTTTTTAAAGGTTCATTCTCATTTGTAATCTTGTTTATTTCATACACTATTCTCCCATTATTTGAATTACTGTATCAAGTCATTATATCATCATATAGGACCCACAATTTGGAACCGTGTAACTAGAGTCGAATGTTACAAAAATGTGTCAAATATTTTTAAATGGTTATCGTTCGATGTGTGTTGGGTGTTCCATAATCTATAAGTATAAAATAAATAGAAATCCGACAGGTTTACCATTTGTCTATTTGAGTGCTAAATTTTCTTTGATAAAAAGCATTAATTTCTAAAATTAATTCTCTAATTTTATTAAAACGACCAACCCTACGTCAATATCTGAAATTACGAGGCGTCTAGGGGCCTAGAGGTCATTGCCAAACAAGTGTACCAAATTGCCAATAAAATTACATCATCCATGCTGATAACTAAACGTGAAACTAAGGTCAAGTATTTAGTGTTACTTTCACACGTAAGAACACTCTGAAATAGCCTAAAATAAAACGTGTTTTAGTACGGAAGGGTATAAATTCCCAAAATAAAACAGAAAATTTATTATTGTTACTACTAACGATAATAAAATTTCAGTTTTTTATTTTTGGAATTTATCAGACTCTACAGTCTGACCACGCTAACTCTGCAGTAGAATTATGGCAACACCGTAAACAATAACTATCAAAATCTCTGTTATGATCTACATATATAAAAATATTCTAATTTCTATACTTTATTTATTTATTTTATTTATTTAAACTTCATGCAACATGTGTATATAGGCGGACTTAATGCCTTAGGCATTCTCTCCCAGTCAACCTTAGGGTGATACAGAGATGACAAGGCAGGTGCAATATTGATTCACGACACAAAACAAGATGAGAAATAAATTACCACTAAAACAATAGATAAACATACATAGGTATATATATATAACATACAATAAGTACTAAATAAATATAATAATATACTAGCCCTTATCATAGCTCTAATTTTGTTCACTCATCCTTTCGTATTCAATCAATTCTTCTTTGGAATGAGCTACCTCTCGAGCTTAGGATGGCCACCAGTCGGGACTCTTTTAAAAGGAAAGTTCGGAAGTTCTTTCTAGATACAATTTTGGCAGAATCATCTCATTAGTATTTTATCTATGACTATAATATCATAAGCTCGAGAGGTAGCTCATTCCAAAGAAGAATTGATTGAATACGAAAGGATGAGTGAACAAAATTAGAGCTATGATAAGGGCAATGTAGAAGACGATTATTAGAAGACCGTAGATTTCTAGTGTGTGTAGAGCATAAATATTGAAAGTGGGGAGTTAAGTAAAGAGGGGGGAAAGGAGAATTAAGTAAAGAAAAAAGCGTAGTCAAAGCACGTACTTGTCTCCGCTGACGGATGGGTAACCATTTAAGTTGAGACCTATGTGAAGAAACATGATCATACTTTCTTAGGTTGTAAATGAACCTGATACAATTGTTAAGCAGCCGGTCAAGCTTACAGAGTAAGACTGAAATCAAATCGTAGTAGCACATGTCACCATAGTCGATTATAGAAAGGACTAGAGTCTGCACAAGCATTATTTTGGTCTTGGCGGGTAAAAAGTTCCTCAGGCGGTAGAGGGAACGCAACGTACCGTTGACTTTTTGGCTTACCTTGGTGACTTGTATGTGCCAGTTAAGTGAAGAATCAAAATGTAAACCAAGGTTTTTGACGCTAGAGCTGATTGGAATGACACTACCGTTATAGAAAATTGCTGGGAGGGTCCCAACAACTACTCTGCTCATCATTTGCAAGCTTCCAACTATTATAGCCTGACATTTTGTGGGGTTAACTGAAACACCAAACCTGACAGACCAGGTGTTTATGGCCTCCAAATCACGATTAAGCTGGTTAATTGCTTCGGGCAAGTTGTCTACATGAGCTTGAGCATATAACTGAAGGTCATCAGCATACAGATGATACGAACATCGAAGACTATGAGTAATGGAATTTATGAAAATAGAAAATAACAATGGAGAAAGTATACCGCCTTGCGGGACGCCAGCATGCAGATCACGCCTTTTCGACGAGGTTTTATCGACGCGAACTGACTGCTGACGCCCACTACACTATACTATACTTCTAATGATTTTCTAATTCAGAGTTAGTTTTGTCAGACTAAGTAACAATAATATGCTTTATTGTACACCATAAATTACATTACATTTTACATTATTAGAGACATTCATTCACAGACAGGTAATTAATACAAATAATTGAGAGCATCTGCTACCGAACTAGGTGGGAAACCTGTATCTCGGCGAGCAGCGCCAATTCCCTAAGATAAAGTTTTATTAAATATGTAGGTTATGCCATATACAAAGTTGTTATTGGTTATGTATTATACAAACATCAATTTTTTTATTTACTATAGGCACAGATAATATAACTATAGGTAGTGGTTTGTGGATTTATAAAAATAAATAAAAAGTAAGTAATTCAGATCGGTAAATTTAACTCTTCATTGGACTAATAGATCATTACAGAGATTTTGATAGTTATTGTTTATGGTGTTGCCATAATTCCACCGCAGAGTTAGCGTGGTCAGATTAGAGTCTGACCATGCTAAATCTGCGGTGGAATTATGTGGAACGTAAAGATACCTTAAATTAAAAAAAACCGGCCAAGGGTGAGTCGGACTCACGCAGTAAGGGTTCCGTACCACCCATCGACCTGATACCCCATAGAAACTGATTTAATTTACGAGAGTTTATCAAACGACATCAACGACGTACGTGAAATGTGAATTTTTGCATATCTTTCTTCCGTAGGTACCACCACATATGTTTGTCCTGTTTTTAGTATTTGTTGCTAAACTACATCATCATTACAGCCGAAAAACGTCCACTACTGGACATAGGCCTCCCCCAATTAAGGGGGGGATATGCCATAATCGCCACGCTTGGCAGGCGGGTTGGCGATCGCAGTTGGTTGGTTAAATACTCAGAGAACGCTGCTGCCCATCCTCTGGTGAATCCCTTAGTCGCCTTTTACGACACCCATGAGAAGAGATAAGGGTGGTGCTATTCTTTAAGTCCGGCACCACACGGACCAGTCCGGCACCACACGGACCTAAACTACATAGTATGCACTATAATAAGACGCTGGTATGTATTACCGTTTTGAAGATAGAACAGGAACAAAAACTTAAAAATAAATGCACGAGGTTTCTTGTATGGGGACCCCCTTTGTTTTTAGACGTTTTTTAGTTTTTAGTATTTGTTGTGATACACCTTATAGCAACACATATTCTGTAAAAATTTCAACTGGTTATCTATTACCGTTACAAAGATTCCGCCCTGTGACAGACAGACGGATGGACGGACAGCGGAGCGAGAGTAATAGGGCCCGTTTGCACCCTTTGGGTATGGAACCCTAAAAAGTAGGGTGTTCCCTACACTATGCGATGCTTGCTAAATAAATGCTATGATAATGCTATATGCTTGATAGACCCGGTGTTCTAATTACTGTATGTAATAAAAGAACCAAAGTGTATGATTGAGTTTTTATTCAATTGTTTGTGTCAAAATAATAACATTGATTTATCAGAGTCCGCAATAAAACCTAAAAAACAATTTTCATACAAATGTAACCTGCACACCTGGAAGTGCTCCATATAGTTGCTCGATGGTGTATCAAGGTCCACCAACCCTCAATGGTAAAGGCCCGTGATGGACTACGGCCTGTGGGGAGATGCTCGCGTTGCAGACATTGTATTGTATTGTATTGTACTGTATTTATTGTTGCACAGACAGGTTACAAGCATGATAATTACAAATTTATATGCATAAATTAACAAATATTGTACTGCTGGTACTTAAAAAAGGAAACCCTGAGCTATAAGTACCAGCAATCTTAAGGCAAACCTACACCGACGCGAGCTACATGATATCGAACTCGACATAATGTCGAAAAAAAATGGCAAACACACGCATGACACAAACTCGACACAATTTTGTGTGACACACAAAAAAAACATCATTCACACACAGACATAATATAAAAAATATAGACGAAGTGCTGCGAACAATCATAGTGAAGCTAACAAAACCATACTTCTACGTGTACAAACCAGAGCTCACGACACATGTACCTGAAAGATATTTGTTTTTGGCGATGCCGTGACTGAGAACATTGTGTACTGAGAGCGGTAAGCACGGTATGATGTGCATGTGTATGTGTGAGCGCTGGTTTGTACAAGGAGCACGGTTTTGTAGGCTTCACTATGATTGTTCGTAACATATCATCTTATATTTTTTTACTATGTCTGTATTCATAAATAACAAACACCTACTTTTAATTGTAACCTAATTTTCTATTCGTCGCAACAATGTTGCCTTACTACATAATTAATTTCAATCGCAACGCACAAACGTACCTAATGACGTCACCGAGGAAGTTTACGTATCAGTTTACATAATTCTCTAGTAACGTTTCCGTTCAACCATGGCACAAAGTGCGTGCAAATGACGTCACGACACGCAAATGTAACAGAAAACTAGAATTTCTAGCGAAGTTTCATTTCACTCACGACGCGCTATTTATTTGTGCAGATAAGCGTCGTCATTATCTTCTTATTATATATAATTCTTCTGTACGTGTGTTTGTCACCTAACTCCTCCTAAACGGCTGGACCGATTTGGATAAAATTTTGTGTGTATATTTCAATGGGTTCCTGGATGGTTTGAAAATACAATTGGACCCAGTAGGTGGCGCTGCTGTCGATATGTCACTGATCTTCTCCTAAACGGCAGGGAGGTTTTTAATTATATCAACTCAGCCTATCACAGTCCACTGCTGGACATAGGCCTCTCCCAAGTTGCGCCACAACGCTCGGTCCTCTGCCTTCCGCATCCAGTCCCCCCCAGCCACGTTCTTTAGGTCGTCGGTCCACCTGGCAGGGGGGCGCCCTACGCTGCGTTGCTGCGTTTTAATTATATGTGGCGCTGCTTTTCCGGGCAGGACGACGTCTGCCGGGTCCGGTAGTAATGTGATAAAACCTTCTTCACGAACCGGTCCACATGCGGTTTCCTTTATAATTAAATCAATAAAAAAAAATTGCTACAATTGTAAAAAAAACTATTTTTAATTGACCACGTAGCCTTAACTATGATGACACTGAAAGTCTTCTGAAGGTTGTGAGGTGAAACCATCAAATTCCAATAATTATCTTTACACTGATTTAACATACACCTTGTACATCATACACACTATACACGCGCATATACCTGATTTAATAAAACAAAGTTTAACCGGATTAAATCGCGTATATTATTTAAATTGGTTTCCCTGACGTTTCGACCACGAAATGCTGCAAAGCTTTCGAAACGTCAGGGAAACCAATTTAAATAATATACGCGATTTAATCCGGTTAAACTTTGTTTTATTATAATGTGTAGTGATCGCGAAAACCTAAGAAGTTGTAATGTATTTTGTGAATTGACACGACAAATAATACCACTTAACTAAGCTTTTCCACAATCTTTATACCAACAAAATGATTAGGTATTCTGATGGTAATTCCAAAACTTTTGTAAGAAACTTCAAACGATGCCATTTGACTAAACAGCTTGAGGCGAAATCCATTAAAATTCCATCACCTCAGACAGGTCACAGTGAAAATGGTTGGTTAGCCAGCTTGGTAGTAGGCTGAAATACAGGATTTATTCATCTCTTTAGCTTTATTTCAAAACATAGTAGACTTACAGTAGACAACATCCAATTAATCCAACGACGTCAATTAATAGACACGCGATCTCATGTATGCATCCATCCAAATTCAGTTAACACAACCGTTGATAAAATTTACGTGTGTTCACGAGACAGCTGTCAAGTGAACTAAATGACAGATGACAGTGTGGTTCCGGAACCATAACTCGTGTAACTATTATGTTCTAAACAGCGCATCTACTACGAATCCTAGTAAATAAATGCGAAAGTATGGATGTCTGTTTGTTTGACCTTCAATTACGCTGAAATGGGTGAAGAAATTTGGATGAAATTTGGCACTCAGATAGCCCATGTCCTGGAAACCGCGGGCATTAGTCAGTAAATAGTAACTTAAGGTAGTTTCTCATAATATATTGCGTATTGCTTTATCAATAGCTCTGATTACGCAAATAAATCCAGTCACGTAATCTACAACTTGATATTGAAATAACTGTAAACCTCTTAAGGGGTCATTGTACTCATCAGTATGAACAACTTTTACTATGGGACCAACCATGAAATCGCGAAAAATAAATTAGCTGTTTCTTTACATTTTGACGATTTATGTAAACACAAATATAGGGAAAAGCTGATATTTTTTCACAATTTTTTTTTTTTTTTAAGACGTGCTGGTTTCAGTGACGCTGCAGTTTGCACAAAACAAACAAATCGACCGGTAATTTTTATATGCTCTATAAATTATATGCTCTATGCTATTACACGCTTTATATTAGCTTGACTTGTATTTGTCTATGTCTGTAACAAACTCTTTCAACGTATTTTTCAATTGATAAGAATGGAATAGTTAAGTTATCACATAGCATCACAAACAGAATAATCACCTAGCAACACAAACAATAACATGACAATGACGTTTTTGCTTGACAGCAAATATAATAGGTTGTTGTCATTTGTTCTCATCAACAATTTTTTTTTAATTTCGATTCGAATATTTTTTATGTATTTCAATATCTTTCTAGGTTAATTTTCTGTTTTTTTCCCGTGAGCTTTTCAGATATTTTTCAGATATTCGGGGCGGAGACGAATCCAACAAATCAGAGATCATTAAAATCGGTCCAGCCGTTCTTGAGTTATGTAACTAACCCGACTTTGTACTTTTATATATTACGATTTTCCATACCCAAAGGGTGTCAAACGGGACCCTATTACTCTCGCTACGCTTTCCGTCCGTCCGTCTGTCTGTCACAGGGCTGTAACTTTTGAACGGTAATAGGTAGCTGGTTGATTTTTTTATAGAATATGTGTTACTATGACGCCTATCACGACAAATACCAAAAATAAAAAAGTCTAAACCAAAGGGGTAAAAATGCATGTTTTTCGAGGATTCTTGTATTGGAACCCTCTCTATGGATTTAGACATTTTAATTTTTAGTATTTTTTGTTAAAGAGGCCATAGTAACAAAATATATACTGTCAAACACACAGCACTGCGTGACTCAACATTATTAGCTCCGCTGTTAGGCCGGGCGCGAAGGCAATTAGCTTGACATTTCAATAACTATGCACTGCGTAATTGAAATCGCTGCCTTGGATATATGTTAGTGCAATGAAAGTATAATGGATTTATTTGTATTGTGGACTGTATGACACTTAATAATTTCTTAGGTTTTCGCGATCACATCGCACCTTTGGCAGTCAGCCCAACCAACCTGCTGATTCATCATTTCAGCCGAAAGACGTCCACTACTGGACAAAGGCCTCCCCCAACGGGGGGGCTAATCTTTTTCCCACGGCACGGCATGAGCTATTATATAGCTCATGTCGAAACCATAATAGAAAAGTCTAGTAAAGTAATATATTTGTCATTGAGTTACAGTGTAGGCTTACGTTTCGACGAATAATTATTTTTATTCACTTCGTTAACTAAACCATTTTTTAAATTAAAGCTATTAAGTGTGGGCTGTATAAACTACGCTAAATTACTATAAACTAGTAACTACTAGCGGTTTGACTGGGTTTTGTAATTTGGCAAAATTACAGTTGCAAATAAAACTTTTGTGGCTTAATTTTCTTTTATCTGTTTGTGGATATTTAACAACAAAAAAAAAAAATTGCGGAATATTTTCTTAGAATCCTTTTTTTATACTATTTTACTACGAATAACAGCCACTTTTGGCATTTTTTCTATCTACAACTACAGCGAACTATATTTTACAGAGTTAATAGTTTCTGATTAAACACCAGTAGGAAGTAGTACACCAGTAGTAGGTAGTGAAGTACAAGTTCAATTTTTAAAAACGAATTTTCGATAAAAGATGTATTCAACGAGTAATAATTATTTTACAGATGGGGGCACCACTTGGCTGCTACATCCGCCTTAGGCATAAATAAAAGCAATAATAACTTCGTATTATGGCAAGATTATTTTCGAAATCATTTTAGTGATATAGTCGAGACCATGGACGAATAAAAAAGTGTCGAGACCTATGATTTCGAGAACTTGATGTACCTACGTACCTTTCACCTCATAACCTGCAATAAACCCCCAATTAAGCCCAACTTTTCAACTATATTGTGGGTGACACCGTGTTATTGGAAAACAACTAATGACTCAACTTTGATTAGCAAACTTGTTGATAAGACGCGTCGAAACAGGGCGAAGTGATTAATTATGGGAGTTTCACGGTGAACCAACATAATGTCAGGCACCGAAATTGAATATCGTTGATCGATTCCATTCATCAAGAACTATTTCGATTTATCACTAGTGGAATCACGAAAGTCGTTGTTTCGTAACATACTTGGTAGACAAGTATGATGTCTACACGACAGGGCTTTAGCCAGGGGTACGAACAATTTTGAGCTTGCCCTTACGACAATCCAGCGGGTGATTCTCGCGTCGTAGAACGCGTGGTCGTATCTCGAACTCGACATAATGTCGAAACAAGATGGCGACTGTAGATTGAAATAGTAGATTGTTATACAAGGGTCGAAAGGAATCAGTTCCCAATTCCCATACGAGGTATTTAGACGCCCGAGTGCAGCGAGGGCGGCTATAGTCCGAGTAGGAATTGATGACTTTCACCCGTGTTAAACACTCTACTTTTCATTTCGAATATAAGGAAAGTAAAAACTGGTAGTTTTTTTCTAAAATACATACCTGTTTTCTTGTCTGTTCGCCACTTCATAAAATCAATGTATGTATTTAAGTATCGTTCCTTTGAAATTACTGGCTAAAGATTTTCGATTACTGTATTTGCTTCGTCTTTATCCGAATCTGGGGCCAAAATTTCAGAATCGCTTGAACTCATTTTTAATCAAATTTTTACTCTATAAAACCGAGATTTTGAATTTCGGTACAGACAGAGTTAGTATCTCACCAAATTATACTTAGTCTTTTTAGGGTTCCGAAGTCCTACAAGGAACCCTTATATTTTCGTCATGTCCGTCCGTCTGTCCGTCTGTCCTAATCCTTTACAGCTTAATAACTTCTACAGTTATAAACATAAGTAAATGATATTTTGTTAAAAAATAATCTACATATAGATCTCAATTTTAAAAGAATAAAAAAATCGTTTTTACGTATTTTAGGGGTGGCGTCCATACATGTGAAATGGAGATGAAAAATTTTTTTTCACTGCACCCCCTCGTGTGGGGTATCAATGAATAGGTCTACTAAAATGAAGGTAATGTTTCATACACCACTTTTTTATCAGGTGTACCATCTGTGAAATATAGCGCGCCAAAGTGGCTTGCAATGTGTCCCCCCCCCCTGAGATTTCTAAACTATGCAACGTAGAAAGTTATAATCTTTCACATTGATAGAACTTTGGGAAAACTCTCTTTTAAAATTATTTCGAGTATAATGTGATTATAATTTTTTGAGTTATAGAGAGAAAACTGAAAAATACTTAAAACGTCCTAGTTCAAAGGTACAACTGGTACAAGGTTATGTTAGCAAATAATGCTCCTTTAGTTACTTTCTATTTGAAAAAATTACAAAAAGTAACTTTGTGTTATGTTGAACACACTTCTTCAATTTGGCTTCTTAAATTTATCGCTAGATGGCGCTACTAACAACACGCTCTGAGTCACGAATGCTGCCGATTATTGCAAAAACTAAAAAAGCATAGCCATGATTAATATTCGATTTGATTCGTTTGTAATTACACCTACTTAAGGAACCCTATAATACTGAGCATGGCCCGACATGCTCTTGGCCGGTTTTTAAATTTTAAATATGGAACACACCGCGTCACCGCTGCGCGCTGGCGCGGCTGGCCATCCGTCAGGTATTTTTTTAATTCACACTGGCTGTTCACATACTCACAAGACCGCAGCATTTACTATTTTATTTTAATCGATATTTTTATTAATGTTGTAAAAAAAATTGTAGCGACTACCTAAGCTAGTTTAGTTCTATTTTTAAAATTCATTTCCACCTTAGGGAGGGAAGCAATTACTATGAGTCTTTTCCGCCCTAGGGAGGGAAGCAGCGTTTACCACCCGCTACTCAGATCAATCAAACACTACTTTCCGAGTATGAGAAATGAAAATAAATTTTCGTATTCTCAGAATGTCACGTTAGAGATATGTCTACGCCTAGCGGTCTAAATACAAAGAATGGTTCATAGCAGTTGACATTATCGGCGACATTTTTCGTAGAGATTTAAAATTAGAGCTTATCTCGAATGAGACATTTACCTCTATACCGCGAGAATTAGGGCCCTAAGCTTGCAAAGGACGTCAAATTTTCTGCTTGTATTATCCAGGTTTTACAAAAGTAACTCAAGTATGACTAAACAACATCAATAATAATATAATATATCACGTTTTCAAAGTACTCACCGTCATCATCATCATTTCAGCTGAAAGAGGTCCACTGCTGGACATAAGCCTCCCCAAGCATCGACACAACGACCGGTCCTGCGCTTCCCACATCCAGCGGACTGTCGCAAACTCACCAGGTCGTCAGTCCGCTTTGTGGGAGGCCTACCCACGCTGCGCCTTCCAGTACGCGGACGCCACTCCAGAAATTTTCAGCCCCTTTGGCCATCCACTTTGTGAGCAATGTGCCCCACCCACTGCCAACTTAAGTTTGGCAATTCTTCGGGATATGACGATTACCTTCGTTCTCCTGCGAATCTCCTCATTTCTGATTCGATCGCGCAGGGACATTGAGCATAGCCCTCTCTTCCCTTTGAGTGATTTTGATCCTTCTTATCAGGCCCATTGTGAGTGACCACGTTACGTGCTAGACCGCTCAGTGAGTACCCTGCTTTAGATTCTCGCACATAACCACAGAATAAGAAATAGTAACTGGCGTAACAGAAGAGTTGCTTCCTTACAAATCAGTCACAGCACTACAAAACGTACCTACAAAAATCTACGCTAGCCATTTTGTACCTTGCGCTCAATGAAAAGAAGTCATATTACACTGAACGACTGAGTCGAATGACGTCAACCAACTGACTGCGAGTGCCGAGTACGGCCATGCTAACTACGTTTCGAAGGGCACATGACCAAGTGAGACAGACCTGACATAACAAATATTTTAATGACCTACAAGTAATTTTTCTGGGTCTGATTCTTTGTGCAAGTGGAAAAGTGTGTCAGTAAAAGCACCCACGATCCATTTTTTTTATGTGGCCAGGAATTACTCCTACAATTTTTGGTACTTACTTAAGGGCCTTATAAAATAATAATTACCTTCAAAAGTTTTTTTGACATTCCTTGACTGACTTACCCTCAGTTTTACATTTTATATTTGCTCTATCACTCAAAGGTTTGCTGGTAGAAAACTCAATTATGAGTTAAGCTCGCCTTAGTACATGTATTTTCAAAACTATTATGTATTGTTGTGATTTTCTTGTGTGCAATTAAGAATAAGACTATAACTTAAGCGTTGATGGTTATTGACCCAGCATTTACAAAGCTACTAATAATGAATAAGCGCCACGCCTGTAATCCCCGAAGGGTTATGAATAGATACAATAAACCATACACATAGCTGATTATGATATATAAGAACCCTTGCGAATAAAAGCGAGCCCATTGATAAGAATACGGACAAAAAGTATAAACCTGAAAAATAAAACTTCGTGAGTGTAGCCGTAATAACAACTCTAAACATGATTAACTTTAATACACAGAGTGTTTGTTAATTCAATAGGATGATCCTTGACTCATTTGATTCTGATATGATTGATCATTTAGGGGCTCGTAGCTAAGCAAAGACTGCGCGGATTGTACAATCTGCAAGGTTAAGCTGCACTTGCCGCGGTCAGTCTGTGGATGGGTGACCGTTTCGATACACCTCGAAACCCCTCCGTGCCTCGGAGAGCACGTTAAGCTGTCGGTCCCGGTCGTCAAACGAATATCTATGGCAGTCGTTACGGGTAGTCAGAAGCCTGAAAGTCTGACAACTGGTCTAACCTCCGAATGTCAGTATTACCCAGTAACTGGGTTGCGGGGGTCTGATGGCAGTCGCTCCGTGTAAAATACTGATGTTCAGCCGCATTTGGCTAGACTGGAAGCCGACCCCAATATAATTGGGAAAAGGCTCGGAGGATGATGATGATGATTGATCATTTCTATAGAATAGAATAGAATAGTATTTATTTGCATCAAACATGGAATTTTGTATGAACCCGCATGCAGCACAATTTTTTTAGTCACCTTCGGAATGATAAAGCTAATATTGATATCGCTTTGTGCACATAGTGGTCTCCCACAAAACAGAAGTAGTGTATTCGTAGTAAAAACTCTAACGTAGAAAAATCATAAAACTTCAACAATGTTTGATACTCAATCCGCAAGGGAAATTAGTCTGATGGCACTTAATATTTTTCCGCCCCCAACACTTAGATATGTTTACCCATTAGAGATTACAAGCGTGATTGACGTCCTCGATTACGTGGCAATATTCAGTCTGCTAAAGCCACGGAATAAGAAATTACAGAAGGTTTATTCATAATAAACTTGTCACTAAGGCAGATGGTCAATTTACTATTAACTTTTGCTACTTTTCACTGAAGACTTTTAAAAATGTCTGTTAATGGTCTCCTGGTGTGGATAACGCACAGCCTAAGCCGGTGGACCTAGCAAATATAAGTTCGAAGGAAATATTCCTTGAGTACATTAAAGGTGCACCAAGGAGGATTAAGAAATTTCATCTCTAAAGAGGTCAAAAGGTGGTAATAAAGTTAATATGAATAAAACCCGGGAACGTAAACAGTATCATTTAATGTAACTTCTACCTTCTACCATTTTCTTCTAAAACAACGTTTGACGTCGCGTCACTTCGTAACTGCCCTCTCATTCTGTTAATACTCCTCCCATTTACAACTGGACTCGGTTCGTTAACCAAGCTCCTAATAAAAGCATAAAAGACTACACACTTCACGTAAAACTGATACTGACATTGATTTTCTTTACTTAGCTTGATTGGATTCGGTTTTATTAAAAACAAAGTGGCAGGTACCTACAGAAAAATATAAGGGTAGTTTCACACGTTATTGAGCATATTGCACGTTGTAGCTATGACACAAGATTATCAGAAGTATATCATCATTATCATATTATGATTATCATTTCTTATACCTACAACTACTTATTATCTCCACCCGGACACTTCATACAACTACCTACAACTCTTACATTATGGTGAGATAGCGTTTGTACATGGCTCTTAAGTATGCTCAGATTAAGTTTCAAAAGGTTTATACAACAACAATTAATATGCGAAGCCTTAACGCATGTGTATGCGTCGTGATTTTTGTCTGGACAAACGTCGATGGCTGTCGATCAACGTGTCGTCACCCTACGTTTTTAATCACCCTTACTGCTTAAGACTAGGCTCCCAAAATGAGGTGACTTTTCGGAAACATATGCCGAGTCGTACACATGCCTGATGAATTTCAAATTTAAACATATGTTATTTTGAACCTTTATCTACCGTTTGACTATCCCAGTTACATGATTCGTTGTTTTTTTTTCGATGCTTTTAATTTTTCAAAATCATGCGTTTTTAGAGATTTTCCGAATATTTCTCCGTTATTATTTAAGTTAGGTATATAAAATTTATGGAGATAGGCAGATAATAAAGTATATTAAATACAGCTTTAAGGAAATTTCTATTGATTAATTATTATTTATGTAATAAACGAAAATTGTTTTGAGACTTACGGCCTTTACTTCCGCGGTAAAACGCGCGAGAATGATTTATTTGAAAGTGAGCTCTATTGCAGCTAACATAAAATTTACGAGAGCAAATCGCAATGCTCACCTTCAGTGCCGCGCATTGCGCTATAGAGGAAGGGTCTGTGTCTGTCGCGTCTATGCGTGAATTGTCACGAATTTACGAAAATATTTAATACCGTAAACAAAAAAGACTTTATAGCCATAAAACAAGCATAAAATATTTAAAAATCATTCTGACAGACGTTGACGTCTTTTACTAGTGTCATGGGTAATAAAATTAATAGAAAATATGTTTCAAAAAGAAAAATAGCTAAACGTTATAAAGAAGCAAGTATGATCGCTAGACAATCTAAAAGGTAAGTGCATTATTATCTATTTTATTTCTAAAAATGTATTATTATTATTTTAGCTTTAATAAAACTAAAATATAAACGTTTTCTTTATAGGAAGCAATTTACTTGTTCGGAACAGAGATACTACCGGAGTCGCCAGTTGAACTAATTAATTTAAAAATTTACTTCTAGTTCAAGTATTATTACGTAAAGAAAAGTGGGTATGTATAGTGTAAAATTGTACAACTTGAGTAGGTATAACACACGAAATATTGTATTAGCGGTTTATACAGCGTGAATTTATGGAATAGGTTAGGAGAGGGCCAAACTTGAAATAAAACTATAACTACTACTTTGACTACGTCTGTGGTCTAATGGTTCGAGTGTGCGACTGCTGGTCACGAGGTCGTGGGTTCGATTCCCACAAGACACAAGTATTTATTTGTTGAACATGTTTGTGTTGGTCTGCGTGTTTCTTATGTATTACAAGTATGTTTACCTACACACGATTCTTGAATGTCTGCAAGACAAAGAAAAGGCACCATAGCCTCTGCCATTTTGGCCATTGTCATGTCATGGGTGCTTTACTGTTTGTTTACTTATGTAAAACCTTGGATGAATAAAAAAGGCGGACGGAATCTCGCTAAACAAAAAGTAAAAACACAATCGGTTGATTTGCTTACTCAATAAGGATTTTGACATAACTTGTGATAGGATTGAATAAGTTATGTCAAAACTCTTATTGAGTAAGCAAATCAACCGATTGTGTTTTTATTGAAAATGGCCATAACTCGTAACATATTTATTGAAAATAGAATAAAATCTCTACCTATAAACTTGTTCACATAGCATGGGTACGGTATCAGGTGTCAAATACATGTTTTGTAGTGGAGTCTCTTTTACCCTTATTCATAAGGCATCGTTTTGTCCTACTGTCATCGTACCCATGCTATGTAAAAATGATTAATTAACTTTTTTTAGATTGCCAGCATTGAATTTTGGCGCTAATCACACTGATAATATAATTGATCAAGGTGGAGACCTTTTTTTTCTGTTGAAAGACTCATGGTTTCCCTCCGTGTGGGGACGGCGGAGGGGTATGTCGGCCTCTTACCGACTAAAACCACACGGTGGCCATCCTCTGCATAAAATCGAGGAGCTCCGGGAATTCTATTGGACCGCGCCGGAGCCCCTCAAGTGCTATGCCTTTGGCACGTCCCGGGAAAACAATATTGTTTCCCCCACAGTAGCACGTGACCACCACGTACTGCTGTCCACCCCAGGGTCGCTTAGTAGACGCTTCGAGGCCCCCCCACTCTTAGCGTCCAATCATCACCAGTACTAGAAGCTTGTATATTAGGTACTTACTTTTTAGGCTACAATCGTTTTAAAATAAAATAGATTGAGTTTTTTGGAGATGTAGGTATGCACATCATTAGTTATAAAACATTTAATTTTAAGGCAAATGGAAATACAAGAAACGATGGGATCAAAGAAAATATTCTTCCTGAAACTGTTGAGAGGTATAATAAAATGGAGTTGTTACAGGATACGACTAACTTGGTATGTTTATAATTATATTTCTTTTCAAAGCAGAGTTGTTACGAAAAAAACATATGTTTTAAACACCATTGAATCTGATTAATATAACCACCAACTGATTTAAAACACGAGGGAAAAAACAATGTTTTTTTGCCAATGTGTTTAAAACATGTTTTAAACAAAGTATTATATTAACAAATAAAACAGCAATTATGGAACATTTAATTCAACTGATTTTCATTAGCGTTACATCAGGGACATCATACTGACGTTCTAAAATTAAATTATGAGTTATTATGTGAAAAATTATCGTATGAGTAAGTCAAAAAGGTCATCTCATCACAGTGGCCTAGTACGGTACACAGTGCTGGGCTTTTCCAGTGATTTCAAAGTAACAAACTTTTTTCAGGCCTACGACCAATACAACATAAACATCATGTTTGTATATTTGGATCATGTTGTCCGTAAAAAACAAGTATTTTTATTAATAATAGGTATATGTATGACGAGGTTAATAAACGTAAATGAAACAAAAGAAATGGCAGCCTACCCCAATGGGAAACCGGCTTGATAATACGTACTGGGTTTCAGGGAAACACTCCCGAAACTGAAAGGCTATTATTATACTAGGCTGCTAAACACAATCGAATACCAATAACCATTAGCCTTATACTCATTGTTTTAGTGATTTGGTATTTTGCAAACCCGAAATGTAAAGCGTACAAAACTCGGGATCAATGCCGCGCGTACCTAACATACCTACGTTCGCTACGACACGGACTGCGTATGCGAGCGGATGTCGTTCACCCCTAGCGCCAACTGATATTTTATTTGAATTCGGTTTAAAGAAATTTATTTTCAAGAAGAAAATATGCCACTTACATGAAAATAGTTTTAACATTTTAGTAAACTTATTGTAATGGTCGCCGAACACTCAGTCAATAGTTTCATAGCCTCAACAGGAAGGTGAAAAATGTTCTATTATATATTGAGACAGTTGAGACTTAAAACCACTAAATGAGCTCATTTTTTTATATTAGATGGCAATTTATTTTATAGCTTTGCTCCTTCATAGGTAATACTTTTTTTTGCGAAGTTTGTTCTTACCTTTGGCAGTACAAGTAAGCTAGGTTGTCGAAGACTTCGTTTACTAATTTGTGATATTTTTACAAAAGACAAGTTAGTATGGATGGGTTTATCGATTATTTTCCTTATTAAGATGCAAGTATTATACATATATAGTTGTTTAATTACATTGCGAACTTAAAAAAAAGAAGTAAATAAATGAGGTTTTTTTTGCAAATCAGTTTTATTTAACTGCCCAAAGCTGGTTGGTTATGTATGAAAAATGCAAAAAAAAAGAGAAAAAATCTAAAAAAAGAATCGCTTCTTTTTGTGGTTTCGTATCACCAGCACTATTACCTATCTTCGTTTTCGGAAGCGTTTCCCTGACACCCAGTATGTATGTATGTATCTAGGGTATAGCGTGTGGGGTGCTGGGCCAGAAAACGTCCTCGTATCCCTGACGGCCGCTGGTCCTTGTCGATGCGGCCAACGTTAGGCCGCACGGGGATAAGGGGCTCACCTACTTGAATTGTGCCAAGCCGGGACGGGAAAGAAAGGGTCTAGCGTATATAATTTGTAGTATTTCTACGAAATGATTTTCAAACGTCATAATTATCGTACTTTTGCGTACGATGAGATAATTTTTTAAAAAACAAGCTGTCAATGTCTAACCAAGGCGAACGCAATATCCCATTCAACATAAAATTTCCTGTTTTTTGCAACTCTGTTTCAAAGTATCCAAGAGGGATACTAACTTTAATAATATTTCTTGTGATTATACTAACATCTACGCCTTCGTTTTAGGAAAGCAAAATACTAAGTGGGAGACGGATGGTGAACACACAACGTTTTTCGATAATTTGTAAGCTATCGCCGATCACGACGCCCTTTTTAACTGTGGGTTGAGTTCTGTTGAAGTGGTTTCTGAACGTCAAAACGGACTCTATTTGCGATTAAATTTAAATTGTTTAATCTGCAACAAAGAATTTATTTAATATTGAATATTGATTGATTTGAGATTGGGACATAAATAAAGAAGCCGTAGCTGGAATTATGGCAAGTGGCGGTGGATATGCTCAATTAAAATAATTTACATCTGCAGTCGGCTTAAACGAAATAAACAAAAAAAAAATGCAAGACGAAATTGCAGAAGAATGGGAGAAAACAGCTTGGGGTGAAATGAAGAGGGCTGGTGAGACAGAAAGAGAAGTCGCTTTGAAAGAAGGTCGCGTCAGTAAAGATGGCATCCCGATGATTGAAGTCATAGTAGATGGGTGTTGGTGCCGCCGTTCATATCAAACGAATTACGCTGCCAAAGAATCAAAATGCAGAGCAGCCAGATATCGATCCAGAAACTTTCAAACTGTCAAAGGAAACTTTTATAGATAATTTGCGTAAGACTGAATAAGAACGTAACCGTATTAGTCAACATACAGTTTTACGAATTCAGTGCAGTGAGTGGTTTGAGCTTAGACGCAACTTATTGACCGTATCAAATTTTGGTAAAATAATAAAACGTAGAAGGACTCAAAGCTGTAGAAATATAATAAGAAACATACTTTACAGCACACCAATTGCCCATGTCTCCTCCATACAGTACGGAAGACAATATGAAGCAGTGGCACTAGAGCAATTATCACAATTACAAAATATTGAAATTATGGAATATGGCCTCTACATAGACGAAAAATATCCCTTTTTAGGAGCCACGCCTGAAGGTATCATTGACGATATGGTTGTAGAAGTAAAATGTGCTCTAGCTCCTTTTAAAATGGGTAGTATTGATGAAGCAATTGACAAGAAAAGAACATTTCTGGAAAAAGGACAAAAATGGTCAGGTGAGTATATTTTTTTTTTTTGTGTAATTATTCATTTAAATTTGTATATAGGCGCACTGAGTAATTTGAACACCTAGTTCATTAATGTCACCAACAAACGGCAATCAGAAACATCTACTGTCAGGAGATTGAGATTAGTTTGGAACTATATTTTGAACGTTTTTAATTACGAGAAATGGCCTTCTGATGTTCCGTTCAAGTTTTAATTGTATACTATAAACAAATTGTAATGAAATTCTAATTTTAATGTGGTGTTAAAAAAAAAACATAAATATTAGTAGGCAATTCCATGGTTTCCCTGTTCTCTGTCTTGACTTTATATTTCAATATTAGCGGTGAGTGACAAGTGTAGCTAGCGGGTGGTGGGGTGTAAGGGAGGAGCTAGCGTGGGAACTATTTTTTCGGAGCGTCCTCTTAAGAAATAAAGAAGCTGTCAAACTCATACTGTTACCACTGATGTATGGTCAACTGTACTAATCTATACATGGAAAAAAAGCATCAGCTGCTAATATTACAACAAAGTTGCCCAAAAGTCACTCACATAAGGAAATCGTCGACCTTACACAAATATGTTCACTATAACTTTACCATTACAGATGAGGCAAGCTCCTTGCGGTTACTTTACAGCGGATGTACCCTTTGTAACCACACAAAGCAATTCCACGCCAGTACTGAAGACCACAACAATGTATAAGTAACATCTGTTGGGAGCAAGGTAATCCACATGTGTGGGGAGGTTCTTAGACATATTACAGCAAAAATGTCTAAATACATACAATGTCATCGAACTAAGTTTACGGGACTTGTCGCGCACAATTAAATCAAAATATAACAAACATTTTGACTAACCTCTAACGGATAAAGTTGGAACAGCACTGAGAAACTACTCCATTAAGACTGTATTTATTCCGTTATCTAAAGTAGCACATTAGGTCAGGACAGCGAAGGCTGTGATACCATTCCAAACACCGGGGGTGTATAAGGTTGACTGCAGCTGTGGTAGCTCCTACATTGGACAGACAAAGCGTACTATCGCGGAGAGAGTGAAGGAGCACATCACAGCGGTAAGGCGCCGTCAAGTGGACAAATCTGCCATAGCCGAACATTTGCTCGATTCAGGACCAAACCATTGGATTGAGCTACACGACCCGAAAATCCTCTCCACTGATCGTCATTACTATCCCAGAATTGTACGAGAAGCGATTGAGATAAAGAAATATAAAAATTTCAATCGGGAAGGTGGATATAGGTTATCCTCCTCGTGGAATCCGGTAATCGAGAAGTGTTCGCCGCGTGGTATGTCTACATGTATGTCCGCCGAAACTGTCAGCATTGTGTGTCGTGATTCAGCATATCTTATTACGGACAGCGACGTTACGAAAAACCAACCGCGGGTAGTTCGAGAAAACACCCGCTGCTCAAGACGATGACACCCACATACTTCAGTCTGCTCGTGACCACGGCCAGTGCAGCTTGACCGAAACGTCGAGTTTAGTCAAAATGTTTGTTATATTTTGATTTTATTGTGCGCGACAAGTCCCGTAAACTTAGTTCAATATGAGTGAAATTCGCGAAAGTTTAAAAACTTCTAATGTCATCGAATTTACATGCCTGTCAAATTGTAAATCCTTCGCCGCAGTTACGAAGTGCATCTTGCTAGCTTCAATAAATTCATACAGACCATAAATGGTCCACTTTATATGCATCACTGTAAGTTTGTTGTTTTATGTAACTAATTTTGGTATTCATATTAATTGCGCTTAATGTATGGCATGCGGTGCCCTTCTGTAAGTAATGGGGCACTTAAATAAAGTATGAAATGTGTTAATTTTTTCATGTACAGTGTACTCATTGTTGAAGAGCCAAATAAATAAATAAACTAACATCTGTTAATCTACACATGCTGAAATTTGAATCGCTTATTTCCCGAAAAGGGGGTAATTGTACTCATCATTATGAACAACTTTTGCTACGGGACCAACCCTGAAATCGCGAAAGATAAATCTGGTGGTACCTAGATTTTATCGATATAAGTGAACACAAATGTAGGGACCACTTGATTTTTTTCATAATGTTGAGTTTCAATTACCTCTTTATGGGAAATAAGCGATTCAAATTTCAACATGTATATTAAAGTAAGTCACCTCACCTTCCATCCTCTCACCTTTGCTGGGCAAGCGTGAACCATCGTCGACCGCATCATCGCTTAACATCAGGTGAGGTGGCGGTCAAACGTAAGCCCGTTAAATATAAAACCGGCCAAGTGCGAGTCGGACTGGCGCAGTAAGGGTTCCATACCTATCAACGACCTGATACCCCATAAAAACTGATTTAATGTACGAGAGTTTATCAAAAGACATCAACGCCAGTTCGCAAAATATAATTTTTTGCATGTCTTTCTTACGCAGGTACCACCACATATTATTATGTCTATGTTTGTCTTATTTTTAGTATTTGTTGCTAATTTAAATAATATGCAGTATTTGTTGATAATTTAAATCTGACCAAGTTTGACGCTGGAATATATTACCGTTTTGGAGTTAGAGCAGGAACAAAAACGTTGAAAAAAATGCATGTTTTTCGAGGTTTCTTGTATTTGGTTTGAACGTTACCTAAACCCCCTTTGGTTTTGGACTTTTTTTTGTTTTTAGTATTTGTCGTGATACACCTCATAGCAACACAATTTCTGAGAAAATTTCAACCGGTTAACTATTAACGTTCAAAGTTACAGCCCTGTGACAGACAGAAGGACGGACGGACGGTCGGACGGACGGACAGCGTAGCGAGAGTGATAGGGTCCCGTTTGGCACCCTTCGGGTACGGAACCCTAAAAAGTAGGTACACATTATTACAAGTATTTTTCTTTTTTAAAGGAGGACCCGACAAATTGGTCTTTAAGCCAATAACGACCACTCATACGTCCATTAGAAAGCTAATTTTATGATCTAACGAACCCAGTCATTCAGTAAATTGGCTGCAGGAGGCTATAAAGGTCTGCCAAATCCTTACTATCACCTTATAAATAATAAAAACACTAAATATAAATCGCCGCACCGTAAAAAGAAATAATAGATAAATTGTTGCGCTAGGATGTTGAGAGCAGTGTTGCCTAAAGTATATTAATCTTGCTTTAATACAAGACCGCAATACTAAGACCAATATTTTGGACAAAACCCTACCTATCTTCAAAATATTGATAAATAGTTGTGTACGCTCGTGTAACTTCAGACAAGAAATTTGATCCTGCCACGCTGTAGGTACTACCTAGAAGTTTAAGCCGTTTCATTATTAACATGAAAGCTAATTTATCTATATTTCCGCCTGTTATTACTTCAAATTCTGAAAATTCAATAGGATAAATCAGAAAGTTTTTTTTTTTTTTTTACTATAAAGTATACACGAGTGATACTTTATTTGTATTACAATCTAGCCTTGAGGCTAATGAGTAATTTAATTCTTTCCTAAATTGCTATGTAAACTATAATCTAATAATGCGTCCAATTACTTTTCTTAGGTTATATTAAAGGCAAGACACTTTGTTTGTGTGTTCTTTATAAGCAGCACTTATCACTACATTTATCTGTCAAGATTCACTAATCACTACACTAATTCATATGGTTTTTTCCGCTTTAGTCTTCGAACTGTTTCCGTGTTATCGAGGAGCTGGATTGCCTCGACATTCACGTGGTGGTGAAGTCTAAATTCATGAGCTTCTGCGTATTTTTTTATAATTGTGTCTACAACGTCCACATTGAGAAATAACGAAATGAAGAAAGAAAATACATTTATTCATCACAGGACAGTGACATCACAACAAAAGATAGAAAGAACAAAATTAAACCAAAACAAAATTTGAAATAAAATTCCTGTAATGTGGTGTGTTGAATGTGTAATGAGGGTGCATTAAAAGAGCCTCCACGAGACCACGAGTGACGATATTTAATTGATCGTCCGGCGCACCCTGGGCAGTTAGCCTAACTAAGACCCGCTATCAAATTGCTTACTGACTATTCTTTTTCCCACGGCATGAGCTATTAACTTTATTCAGCTCATTTCAACACGATAGAAGAAGAGAAGAAGATTGTGCTGTCGATCATGTCTATCCCGAACAGGTAACCAACTCAGCATGTGCAGGGTATAGAACACCAAGCGCTGATTTTCAGTTGGTACCCTTGCAGTGACGCATGGACGGATAAAGGTGACTTATATACTTGTATCTGAAAAAAGGTAAAAGAAAAAGGTTTACGAAAGAAGCGCTTGCATTAAACAGGAATCACATAAGAATCCTGACAAGAAACCTTACTGGGCATTGCAAACTAAATAAACACCTTCACGTAATGGGCCTTAGTCCTACCACAGTTTGCAGGTTCTGTCGCGAAAAGGATGAGGCATCCATCTATATCCTATGCCAGCGGTTCTCAAACTTTTTTGGTCACGGAACCCTTTTGACAAGCAAAATACTTGACGGAACCCTACAATAAAACAATAGTTTTTAAAAGTGTATTCTTTATTATATAAGCATAATAAAAGTACAATGTAACAGTTACTAATTATTACTTACTTTAACCACATGCCAAGTACAATAATAGAAGATATTAAAAATGAAAAAATCTTAACTAATGGGAGGTATGAAACTGTTTTTTATTTTTCATCAATTGGTTGATATCAGGTTTGATAGAAGACATTTGAAGTCTCATATCAGGTTCGGCGTCCAGTCTATTGCGATATTTTGTTTTCGTGGCTGCATAGGTTGAGAATCCTGTTTCGCACAAATATGTTGTTGGGAACGGGAGAAGAATATTCAGAGCCATTCTGCCAAGCATTGGATATTCATCACGGATTCTGCACCAAAAATCGTTGAGAGGCGTCGTTTTGAACAGTGACTCCATACTTGTGTCTGATGACATTTCTAAAAGAGATTCATATATCTCGTTTGACATACTTTCGGGCTTTTGCAAGTTGGGTAAAAAAGGATTATGAATCCATGAATTCAGCTTCATTTTTGTATTATGTTCTTCGGGAAAATACTTTACAAAAGATGCGCGCATCGAAGTGAGATATTGGACCAATTCTTCAAACACATCATCTTGAAACATTTCCGAGTCGTTATCGCTAACAAACTCACTGAGTGACGTAAAGCTTTCTATTTCTCTCTTACCAACGCAAATAATCCAAAAATCTAATTTTCTTTTGAAGGCAGTTATTTTGTTATAGGCCTGGAACACTGTTGTCTGTTTACCTTGCAATGATAAATTCAATTCGTTCAGTTTTTGAAAGATATCCGCCATAAAAGACAATCGGAACAACCAAGTTTTATCATACAAACGGTCTTTCAAATTAAAAGAAACTGTATCTGCTGAAAGAAACATTTGTAACTCGGCTCTAAGTTCAAATAGCCTTGTTAAAGTTTTACCCCGAGACAGCCATCGCACTTCTGTATGGAGCAGCAGTGTTTTATGTTTGCTGCCATAATCTTCACACAATAATGAGAACAATCGGGATTGTAGTGGTCGTGATTTGATAAAATTAATTATTTTTACCGCTTCATCCATAACTAATTTTAGATTTGACGGCATTTGCTTCATCGCAAGTGCTTGTCTATGCAGAATACAATGGCTGGAACTACAATTAGGCGCTTTACTTTTTATTCGTGATACTGCTCCTGCTGTTTTACCTGTCATCGCCTTGGCCCCATCTGTACAAATGTCAATGCAATCGTTCCAACTAAGATTATTTTCTTTAAAAAATATGTTTATTTTATTAAAAATTTCTTCCCCGGTAGTGTTTGTGGGCAGCGGTGAACACATAAGCATGTCTTCTTCAAAAGAACGTTCATATGGATATCTCACGATAACCAGCAAGATAGCCAGACCAGTGACATCAGTTGACTCATCCATTTGCAAGGCGAATCGTGTTTTTTGTAGACGTGCAACTAGTTCTTGTTTGACGTAGCTTGCCAGATCATGGATTCGCCGTGAAACAGTATCGTTTGATAGCGGTACAGTAGAAAGATGCTTTGCAGATTTTTCATCGAGCATACATTTTGTTATGTCTAACACACATGGCTTTATTAAATTCTCAGCGATAGTGTGCGCTTCACCTGCTTGTGCAATGCGATAGCTAACTAAATATGATGCCTCCGTGGCCTTTTCATTGATAGTTTGTGTTACATGCATCATATTTTTTTGACTTTCCAATAACTGTTCTTTTTTACGAACAAAAAATTCTTTATTCTTGTCTTTAGACTCGGGGTGTACAGTTTCTAAATGTCTGCGTAATTTGGCAGGTGCCATGGAACTATTAGGAAGCAGTTTACTACATAACATGCAGAGAGGTGAGCCGTTGGAATCAACAAATCCGAAACTGATATATGATTCATCATACTTCCTTTTTTTCGTCTTTGAAACCGTGGAGCTTGACGTCGTGGCATCATCGTCTGGATCGGTAATTGCTGTATTCTCCGCGCGTACTGCTTTTGAACATTCAGCGTCATTAGAAGATGTCGTTGCAACACGTTTAACACCTTTAAGCCAACGTTCCATTCTTCTTTATTAATAATGTTACACGTCAGGATGGTAGGGTCAAAATAATGCACAATCGTTACTGCGTTTATGAGACAAAGTTTAGTCCAAAGAAGAAATGTACAAAACTGATACAATCAGAATACAGCGGGCAGTAGAACTTACAAGAAGGCAGCAGGCTAGCCAGCTTGTAAGTAGGTAGGTACGAACTTATCGCTCCGAACGCTAATCGTCAACTGACTGACGAGGCGCGACTTTTTTTATATAATAGCGCTTTTATACTTAGTCCTAGACTCGAACTCGAACATTCTCAAAAATACTCGAGTCGGCGCCTTTGATAAACAAAAAGCGGAAATAAAAATATAAATACAAAAAAATGCGTTGTAAACAATCTCGACTTTATGGTTTTGAAGATAGAGCCGAAAGTCGCTTGTTCACAACTATAGCGTCTAATTCAGAGGCGGCTTTTATCAAAGGGGCTGCGCGCTCACAAGTATACGCGCGGCGGGCGGATTCAAAACGTTCGACCAGTGACCAGAGAGAGGTGTTTTGTTTTTTTTTTCTAAATTCTTGCGGAACCCCTACAGGGGTATCGCGGAACCCTAGGGTTCCGCGGAACACACTTAGAGTACCGCTGTCCTATGCGAATGTGATGCAGTGCACCACGTAAGAAGCCACGTCATCTCACCGCAGGAGATCAAATCAACCCAAGGCTACAGTGGACTTCATGATTGACTTGCAGCTTGGGGAGATGCTACTGCAAGAGGCATCACAATAGATCTGATCAAATCACAGTGGCTTAGGGGCATTCAAGAACTTTCCTCAAAATAATGTGCTGGGTGTAGAACACCCAGCGCTGACAAATTTATAATAAAGAGTAAGTGAAAGCGGGCAAAGCTTGCTTGTACTTCATAAGTTATGATACTCCGAAGCAGTGGCAATGTTTACTACCACTACCCGTAGGTAAAGTAAACGCAACAATAATTGATTAATTACCTTGATAAAGTCTCTTCTCAAGCACCATAATATCTTTGCACGCATAGGTAATCTTTCGAAATACTCTGGCGTTAGGGATTAATTTTAAGATTTCGCCAACAAAATTATGTAAGGAGTTGCTGGTAAGATATACTAGTGATTCATGAAATATTAATATCATATTAAGGCGCTCGAAGCTTATAAGAGAATTAGTTTCGCAATTTCATACAGGATAATTTCAAATAAGGTAAGTCAAGTCCTTTACGGTTGGAGTGTTTTAACTTGTAGGGATATTATGATATCCACAGTTATAGCTGCCGTGAATACTGACCATTGTCGAGCAGTCGCTCTGGAACGCTCACCGCGGAAACGCGAAAGTTGTACCTAACTTAATTAAACAAGTAATTAGTGCACGGCAGACTTTTATTCGTCCTTTAAAAGACCCAAGAACATTATTAGATCTACGAATATCCTAAAAACTTATATTTTTAAGGATGTTTACCAATGTGTATTATATTATCTGTGCCAATGTAAGCCATTTTGATTGAGTTCCAGATATTTCAAATCAAATCAAATCAAAATGTTTATTTGTGTACACAGGTAATTTTGGTGTTAGGTACATTATAGGTAGTCTCTCTGTGTGCTGCCACTTTCGGCACTGTTGCAAGCGCCATGTTGGTAAGCCCCCAGATATCCCGTATTAAGTATAAGTGTAAGTGACCATGTTGGTTTAAAAACTCGTATTAGTAGAGCTCCTTTGTGAAGCTACCTACCACTCCTACATATTTTGTATTAAAAATTGAATATTTGACCGTTTTGTTAAGTTCTAGTCTTGAATTAGATTTCCTAGCTAGACAAAAACAAAACGAGGTTTTTTTAAAATAATTTTTCAGAAAAAATACTGTATTAGGCCAGACGTCCAGTTTGGTATTGTGGATAATAATTAGTAAGTTTTAAATTGGAAAGGAAAAAAAAAACGCTCACGAGCAGGATTCGAACGGAAACTCCTGTCTTAGTACAGCAGTGTTTTATCCACTAAGCTACCGTGAACTTTGCTCTTCCATTTTTTAATCCGTCTTTGGCTGACGTCACGCTTGAGTGACTTCGCTCCGCATGCATAATGCGTTCAAATAATTAATAATAGGTTCTGCCTTCTCCATTTGACTTCAAATGTATTTATCAACAATGAGTATAATAAGGTCATCAACTCAGCCTAACGCAGTCAACTGCTGGACATAGTCTTCTCCCAAGTTGCGCCACAACACTCGGTCCTTCGCTTTCCGCATCCAGTCCCCCCCCCCCAGCCACCTTCTTCAGGTCATCGGTCCACCTGACGAGAGGGCGCCCTAGGCTGCGTTTGCCGATTCCTGGTCTCAACTCAAGGACTCGTCTGCTCCAGCGGCCGTCGGTCCTTCGGCAGACATGGCCAGCCCACTGCCACTTCAGCTTACTGATCCTACAAACTATGTCGGTCACTCCAGTTCTTCTCCGGATAATTTCGTAACGGATTTTATCCTTCAATGAAACTCCAAGCATAGCTCGCCGAGCGACTTTGAATTTGTGGACTAGCCCAACTTTGACGAATATTGGCCTCGCCATAAACGACATGCATATTGAACATGACTTTAGTAAACTAAACTTTAGTAACTAAAGTCAAAAATATAAGGTAGTGTACTATAATTACCCATTGGGTATAAAATAATTGACTAAATATTAATTTTGGAGCAAGAACAATTTCGGTTCCGTGTGGTGCCAGACGTAAAGAATTGCACTACCCTCTCTCTTTTTATGGGTGTCGTAAAAGGCGACTAAGGGAATCACCAGAGGATGGGCAGCAGCGTATGTATTGAGTATTTAAACAACCAACTGCGATTGCCAACCCGCCTGTCAAGCGTGGCGATTATGGCATATCCCCCCTTTGGGAGAGGCTTTTGTCTAACAGTGGAATTTCGGCTGAAATTATGATGATTCGTCATCCTCCGATTTGTCCCAATTATATTGGGGTCGGCTTCCAGTCTAGCCAGATGCGGCTGAACATCAGTATTTTACACGGAGCGACTGCCATCAGACCCCCGCAACCCAGTTACTGTGTAATACTGATATTCGGAGGTTAGACCAGTTGTCAGACTTTCAGGTTTCTGACTACCCGTAACGACTGCCATAGGTATTCGTATGACAACCGGGACCGACAGCTTAACGTGCTCTCCGAGGCACAGAGGGGTCTCGATGTGTAACTAAATGGTCACCCATCCACAGACTGACCGCGGCAAGTGCAGCTTAACCTTGCAGATCGTACAATCCGCGCAGTCGGTGCTTCGCTACGAGCCCCTCTGAAATTATGATGATTATGAAGAACAATTTCCATGTACCTACATCCTAATTAGAATATACAAGTTTTGAAGAAATAATATCCATGTAAAGAAAACTAAAAGCGATCGCTAATTAATTATAATGAACAATTTCTCGAGTATCATGTTTTATCTGACATTCAAACTTCATTGAATATTAGGCTTCGTCTTAAAATATAGGTAAGTAAATATTGTCCTACTATCCTACTATATTATAAATGTGAAAGTTTGTGAAGATGTTTGGATGTTTGTAACTCAATAACGCTGTAAGGGCTGATCGGATTTGGATGAAATTTGGCATACATATACAACATGACCCGGATTAACATATAAGCTACTCTTTGTCCCGGAAAGATGAACTGTTCCCGAGGAATGCGCGATAAACGACATCCACGTGGGCGAAGCCACGGGCATAGGCTAGCTACATAATAAGGTTCTAAGAATAACTAAAGAACAGGCTAAAATAGATACTCAGCTTTTAAATATTAACTGTAAAGTTAATGAAACCGTACATTCTAATATTATAAAATTGCGAAAGTGTCGATGTTTGTTTCCTTGTCCTTCAATTACGCTAAAACGGCTAACCGGATTTGGACAAAATTTGGCATACAGATAGACCATTATTATTATTATTTTCAGCCTATATTGTCTCACTGCAGGGCAAAGGCCTCCCTTTCCTTATTCCACTCTTTCCGATAGACCATATCCAGCATTAATACATTGTATAATTTAATCGACATATCATCGGAGCGAAGCCGCAGGCGTCATCTAAAATAGAATACTTTCTGATACTGGGAAAAATACTAAATACTTTACTTCGACCTAAATAAATGGAATCTTTTTTTATATTTTCTGTGTAACTATACCTACTTAAGACCACTAAAGTAATTATGAGATTTAAAATATGTATAATTCTGCACCTTCTGTGAGTGCCTAAAAGGATCCTCAAGGTATTATTTAGTCAAATGGATTATGCACAATAAGAACATAACCATCATCATCCTCGCCTTTTCTCAATTATATAAGAGTCGGATTCCAGTCTAACCAGATGCGGCTGAACATCAGTATTTTACACGGAGCGACCGCCATCAGAGCCCCGCAACCTAGTTACAGGGTAATACTGACATTCGGAGGTTAGACCAGTTGTCAGACTTTCAGGCTTCTGACTACCTGTAACGACTGCCACAGATATTCGTATGACAACCGGAACCGACAGCTGAACGTGCTTTGCGGGGCACGGAGAGACATATATTCGTATACCGACAGCTAAATGAGCTCTCTCTCTCTCTCTCTCTAGCTCTCTGCCTATGGAGGGGTCGATGTGTAACGAAACGGTCACCCATCCACGGGCTGACAGCAGCAAGCGCAGGTTAACCTCGCAGACCGTATATCCTTACGTTTGTTATTTCGCCACGAGCCGCTCAAGAAGAACAGAACCGTGTATCTATAAAAAATCAATTTCAAATTTGGTAGCTGTCGCCATGTTAGTCTATTACTGTCGCCTCACAATAGATCGCTCCAGGCCAAAATAGAAAGCTTTTCAGAACACCGTATTTCACTAGCCGTTTTAAAGAGAACAAATCTTTTACTTTTCAATAGCGCATTGGAATAAAGGCTTGAAAGGAAAATAAGAAACTTTGTTCCAAAAATTATGTTCAAAGTTGAGTAATTACTTTGTTGGAATAGACTCCTTGGGTTGTTTGGTGATCTTAGATAAAATCTTTACTGAAATATAAAATTTAGGTACAATCACAAATCTTTCCGGCGAACACAGAAGACGCTCCGAAAAAATAGTTCCCACGCTAGCTCCTCCCTTACACCCCACCACCCGCTAGCTACACTCGTCACTCACCGCTAATATTGAAATATAAAGTCAACACCGCGAACAGAGAAACCATGGAATTGCCTGCTACTATTTATGTTTTTTTAACACCACAGTAAAATTAGAATTTCATTACAATTTGTTTATAAATAATAATAATAAATAATATATGTTAATATGTTATGTTAATATTTTTGTTTTTTTTTGTTTTTACTATTAAAACTTGAACGGAACATCAGCAGGTCATTTCTCGTAATTAAAAACGTTCAAAATATATTTATTTATTTATTTATTTATGTACACACAACACATTTTATTATAGATAACATACAGAACAAACACTTGAGCACAAAGGTACTGCTTATCTCTAAAAGAAATTTCTTCCAGCAGACCTGCGACAGTAAAGAAGGATAAAAGAAAGACGTAGACACAGTGTGTGACATTGAATACATACTAAATATAAACATACTTGCTATAATAAATTATAAACTACGTATACCAATAAAAATATATATATAATAAATAAAAAATATTATATTATAATCAACACCGAGAAAATAAACAACTTATTAAATTAGACGATCAATGTACTGAGGAAAGGTAATATTCTTTGACATTATTCTAGAACACAGCTATAGTTTTAGAATCACGTATTTTAGGGGGAAGCAAGTTTCACAATCGCACTGCATGGACAGAAAAAGAATAGGAATAGAAATCAGATTTATGGCAAGGGATATAGTTCCAAACTAATCTCAATCTCCTGACAGTTAATGTTTCTGATTTCCGTTTGTTGGTGACATTAATGAACTAGGTGTTTAAATTACTCAGTGCGCCAATATACAAATTTAAATGAATAATTATACTCAATTATTTATTAATATTAACGCAATTTACGCATGCGAAACGAAATCTAACGATTTAAATTGTGGAAAGAAAAAATGGCTCACGAGCAGGATTAAACTCACCTGACCATTTTTGTCCTTTTTCCAGAAATGTTCTTTTCTTGTCAATTGCTTCATCAATATTACCTATTTTAAAAGGAGCTAGAGCACATTTTACTTCTACAACCATATCGTCAATAATACCTTCAGGCGTGGCTCCTAAAAAGGGATATTTTTCGTCTATGTAGAGGCCACATTTCTTAATTTCAATATTTTGTAATTGTGATAATTGCTCTAGTGCCACTGCTTCATATTGTCTTCCGTACTGTATAGAGGAGACATGGGCAATTGGTGTGCTGTAAAGTATGTTTCTTATTATATTTCTACAGCTTTGAGTCCTTCTACGTTTTATTACTTTACCAAAATTTGATACGGTCAATAAGTTGCGTGTAAGCTCAAGCCACTCACTGCACTGACTTCGTAAAACTGTATGTTGACTAATTCGGTTACGTTCTTATTCAGTCTTACGCAAATTATCTATAAAAGTTTCCTTTGACAGTTTGAAAGTTTCTGGATCGATATCTGGCTGCATTTTGATTCTTTGGCAGCGTAATTCGTTTGATATGAACGGCGGCACCAACACCCATCTACTATGACTTCAATCATCGGGATGCCATCTTTACTGACGCGACCTTCTTTCAAAGCGGCTTCACTTTCTGTCTCACCAGCCCTCTTAATTTCATCCCAAGCTGTTTTCTTCCATTCTTCTGCTATTTCGTCTTGCATTTTTTTTTTGTTTATTTCGTTTAAGCCGACTGCAGATGTAAATTATTTTAATTGAGCATATCCACCGCCACTTGCCATAATTCCAGCTACAGCTACTTTATTTATGTCCCAATCTCAAATCAATCAATATTCAATATTAAATTCTTTGTTGCAGATTAAACAATTTAAATTTAATCGCAAATAGAGTCCGTTTTGATGTTCAGATACCACTTCAACAGAACTCAACCCACAGTTAAAAAGGGCGTCGTGATCGGCGATAGCTTACAAATTATCGAAAAACGTTGTGTGTTCACCATCCGTCTCCCACTTAGTATTTTGCTTTCCTAAAACGAAGGCGTAGATGTTAGTATAATCACAAGAAATATTATTAAAGTTAGTATCTTTCTTGGATACTTTGATGCAAAAAACAGGAAATTTTATGTTGAATGGGATATTGCGTTCGCCTTGGTTTAACATTGAGAGCTTGTTTTTTTTTAAAATTATCTCATCGTACGGAAAAGTATGACAATTTTGAGGTTTGAAAATCATTTCATAGAAATACTACAAATTATATACGCTAGACCCTTTTTTTCCCGTCCCGGCTTGGCACAATTCAAGTAGGCGAGCCCCTTATCCCCGTGCGTGTGGCCTAACGTTAGCCGCATCGACAAGGACCAGCGGCCGTCAGGGACACGAGGACGTTTTCTGGCCCAGCACTCCACACGCTAGACCCTAGATACATACATACATACTGGGTGTCGAAACCACAAAAAGAAGCGATTCTTTTTTTAGATTTTTCTAATTTTTTTTGCATTTTTCATACATAACCAACCAGCTTTGGGCAGTTAAATAAAACTGATTTGCAAAAAAACCTCATTTATTTACTAATTTTTTTAAAGTTTGCAATGTAATTAAACAACTATATATGTATAATACTTGCATCTTAATAAGGTTAATAATCGATAAACCCATCCATACCAACTTGTCTTTTGTAAAAATATCACAAATTAGTAAACGAAGTCTTCGACGACCTAGCTTACTTGTACTGCCAAAGGTAAGAAAAAACTTCGCAAAAAAAAAAGTATTACCTATGAAGGAGCACAGCTATACAATAAATTGCCATCCAATATAAAAAAATTTAGCTCATTTAGTGGTTTAAGTCTCAACTGTCCTGTTGAGGCTATGAAACTACTGACTGAGTGTTCGGTGACCATTAGAATAAGTTTACTAAAATGTTAAAACTATTTTCATGTAAGTGGCATATTTTCTTTTTGAAAAGAAATTTCTTTAAACCGAATTCAAATAAAATATCAGCTGGCGCTAGGGGTGAACGACATCCGCTCGCATACGCAGTCCATGTCGTAGCGAACGTAGGTACGTTAGGTACGCGCGGCATTGATCCCGAGTTTTGTACGCTTTACATTGCGGGTTTGCAAAATACCAAATCACTAAAACAATGAGTATAATGCTAATGGTTATTAGTATTCGATTGTGTTTAGCTAGTATAATAATAGGGTAGGCAGCCATCTCTTTTGTTTCATTTACGTTTATTAACCTCGTCATGCATATACCTATTATTAATAAAAATACTTGTTTTTTACGGACAACATAATCCAAATATACAAACATGATGTTTATGTTGTATTGGTTGTAGGCCTGAAAAAAGTTTGTTACTTTGAAATCACTGGAAAAGCCCAGCACTATGTACCGTACTAGGCCACTATGATGAGATGACCTTTTCAACGTACTCATACGATATTTTTTTACATAATAACTCATAATTTAATTTTAGAACGTCAGTATGACGTCCCTGATGTAACGTTAATGAAAATCAGTTGAATTAAATGTTCCATAATTGCTGTTTTATTTGTTAATCTAATACTTTGTTTAAAACATGTTTTAAACACATTGGCAAAAAAACATTGTTTTTTCCTTCGTGTTTTAAATCAGTTGGTGATTATATTAATCAGATTCAATGGTGTTTAAAACATATGTTTTTTTCGCAACAAGTCTGTTTTGAAAAGAAATATAATTATAAACATACCAAGTTAGTCGTATCCTGTAACAACTCCATTTTATTATACCTCTCAACAGTTTCAGGAAGAATATTTTCTTTGATCCCATCGTTTCTTGTATTTCCATTTGCCTTAAAATTAAATGTTTTATAATTAATGATGTGCATACCTTTATCTCCAAAAAACTCAATATATTTTATTTTAAAACGATTGTAGCCTAAAAAGGAAGTACCTAATATACAAGCTTCTAGTACTGGTGATGATTGGACGCTAAGAGTGGGGGCCTCGAAGCGTCTACTAAGCGACCCTAGGGTGGACAGCAGTACGTGGTGGTCGCGTGCTACTGTGGGGGAAACAATATTGTTTTCCCGGGACGTGCCAAAGGCATAGCACTTGAGGGGCTCCGGCGCGGTCCAATAGAATTCCCGGAGCTCCTCGATTTTGTGCAGAGGATGGCCACCATGTGGTTTTAGTCGGTAAGAAGCCGACATACTCCTCCGCCGTCCCCATACGGAGGGTAACCATGAGTCTTTCAACAGAAAAAAAAAGGTCTCCACCTTGATCAATTATATTATCAGTGTGATTAGAGCCAAAATTCAATGCTGGCAATCTAAAAAAAGTTAATTAATCATTTTTACATAGCATGGGTACGATGACAGCAGGACAAAACAATGCCTTATGAATAAGGGTAAAAGAGACTCCACTACAAAATATGTATTTGACACCTGATACCGTACCCATGCTATGTGAACAAGATTATAGGTAGAGATTTTATTCTATTTTCAATAAATATGTTACGAATTATGGCCATTTTCAATAAAAACACAATCGGTTGATTTGCTTACTCAATAAGGATTTTGACATAACTTGTTCAATCCAATCACAAGTTATGTCAAAATCCTTATTGAGTAAGCAAATCAACCGATTATGTTTTTACTTTTTGTTTAGCGAGATTCCGTCCGCCTTTTTTATTCATCCAAGGTTTTACATAAGTAAACAAAAAGTAAAGCACCCATGACATGACAATGACCAAAATGGCAGAGGCTATGGTGCCTTTTCTTTGTCTCGCAGACATTCAAGAATCGTGTGTACATACATACTTGTAATACATAAGAAACACGCAGACCAACACAAACATGTTCAACAAATAAATACTTGTGTCTTGTGGGAATCGAACCCACGACCTCGTGACCAGCAGTCGCACACTCGAACCACTAGACCACAGACGTAGTCAAAGTAGTAGTTATAGTTTCATTTCAAGTTTGGCCCTCTACTAACCTATTTCATAAATTCACGCTGTATAAACCGCTAATACAATATTTCGTGTGTTATACCTACTCAAGTTGTAAAATTTTACACTATACATACCCACTTTTCTTTACGTAATAATACTGGAACTAGAAGTAAATTTATTAGTTCAACTGGCGACTCCGGTAGTATCTCTGTTCCGAACAAGTGAATTGCTTCCTATAAAGAAAACGTTTATATTTTAGTTTTATTAAAGCTAAAATAATAATAATACATTTTTAGAAATAAAATAGATAATAATGCACTTACCTTTTATATTGTCTAGCGATCATACTTGCTTCTTTATAACGTTTAGCAATTTTTCTTTTCGAAACATATTTTCTATTAATTTTATTACCCATGACACTAGTAAAAGACGTCAACGTCTGTCAGAATGATTTTTAAATATTTTATGCTTGTTTTATGGCTATAAAGTCTTTTTTGTTACGGTATTAAATATTTTCGTAAATTCGCGACAATTCACGCATAGACGCGACAGACACAGACCCTTCCTCTATAGCGCAATGTGCGGCACTGAAGGTGAGCATTGCGGTTCGCTCTCGTAAATTTTATGTTAGCTGCAATAGAGATCACTTTCAAGTAAATCATTCTCGCGCGTTTTACCGCGGAAGTAAAGGCCGTAAGTCTCAAAACAATTTTCGTTTATTACATAAATAATAAATAATCAATAGAAATTTCCTCAAAGCTGTATTTAATATACTTTATTATCTGCCTATCTGCATAAATTTTATATACCTAACTTAAATAATAACGGAGAAATATTCGAAAAATCTCTAAAAACGCATGATTTTGAAAAATTAAAAGCATCGAAAAAAAATCAACGAATCATGTAACTGGGATAGTCAAACAATAGATAAAGGTTCAAAATAACATATGTTTAAATTTGAAATTCATCAGGCATGTGTACGACTCAGCATATGTTTTCGAAAAGTCACCTCATTTTGGGAGCCTAGTCTTAAATCGCTTGCAATCAATGTTTGATAGCATCGGTACGTACGTGTAATGTAGCAGGATTCGTTCAAGGGATTTTGTCGACAAAATATACCACCTCAACGTATCGTGACTGTACATCCAGCAATGAAAGCAGGTTAAGGCATAAAATATATACTAATGACTAAGGCCTCTAACAGGTGATACGCAATTTCACGGCATTCTTTTTGCATGTGAAAAAAGACTAAATTAAAAAGAACGACGTGCAAAATAAGCGTTGATTTCTTGAATACCCCGTCTTTCTGTGTCGCTCCGCGCCAAACCACGTTGTTCAAAAAGTACGCAAAAAATAATAGAAAATACCGAAACACACCCGCTAACGCAGACGGCGCTATTTTAATTTTAGTCTGTTATTGGCATTCGAAGAGATAGTCCCGTATTAAACTGCCACACTAACGTGGTGTGCGTTGAGTCTGCCAAAAGAACGCAGCGGCTGTCACGTGAAAAAATATATTCAAGTATAATAAGCTTTATTCTCAATCGCACAAAAAGAACATCGTCTGTTAGAGGCCTAACACACGTACTCCAAAGTTACAAAAGTAATTTCTGAAAAAAAATATTGTCTTGTAACTTCTTATCAAATCATTATAGAGTAGAGAATACTTAAATGACTGATATTATGATATACATAAAACTATAATTGGGTTATATGACATGAATTAATAAAAAAATCGAAATAATCATAGACATACATCATCATACATACATACAACATACATACATGTTCTTGATCATACAGTCATATAGTTAAGTATAAAGATTTCTAATTAATAATAATTTTATATAATAATAATAATCTAAATAATAATAAGACGTGTTTTATTTATCTATGTAGGCATTGGTCTCGCACTCTGCGTTGTATAAAACTTTTAAACTCGGCAGTGATACATTTTGTTAGTTTTTTTTAAACGATATTATCTTAAGAAACAATGTTAGCCATTCTTCTCTCGGTTCTGAATAAACTAGTTTTAAGTTATTTCAATATCAAGCAACTCGGAAAATCCTGAAAACCAACTGATAATAATGTTATTTTTTGTTGCCTATTAACTTGGCTTTTTTGTTGACTGTAGTTTTTTTTTTAGAAATATTTGTAAAGTCGCTTGTCATCTTAGTCTTCCTGCGACCACGAACGCTGCAAAGCTTTCGAAACGTCAATTTAAATAATATACGCGATGTAATCCAGTTAAACTTGTTTTATTATAATGAGTAGTGATCGCGAAAACCTTAGAAATAATTATAAAAAAATACATACCAGGCCCCTCAGAAAGTATTGCGAAAAAAAGTTTTTATATATGGGAGACTGGCCAGTTATAATGTTTTTCGAAAATATGATTATTTATAAGTAAAAATAAGTAAGTTCCAATTTCAAAATTTCCTTCCACATTTTTTGCGAGTTAATTCAAAGTATTGTGTCTCACTGAAATATGGATCTGCGCCGGGAACATTTTAGAGCTATGATTTTATACGATTTCAAGTGTCGCCTGAAACCGGATGAATCGTACGATAGACTTCAAATGGCATTCATGGATGAAGGCCCTTCCAAGGCAACCGTGTATCGTTGGTATAACGAATTCAAGCGCGGTCGACCAACTTTGGGGGATGACGAAAGAAGCGGTCGCCCTTTGACGGCTGTTACCGAAGAAAACGTGCTAGCAGTGAAAAATTTAATCCAAGACAATAGGCGAATTACATATCAGGAGATTCAACACATATTGAAGATTGGATCGGGAAGCGTTCACGAGATTCTACACAGCCATCTTCGCGTGAGGAGGATAGTATCACGCTGGGTGCCGCACAACCTCACCGATGCTCAGAAGCAGGCCCGGGTGGAATGGTGCCGTGATATGCTTAACAAATTTGAAGCAGGCTCGTCTCGGCGTGTTTACGACATCGTTACAGGTGATGAGTCCTGGATTTATCAATACGACCCAGAAACCAAGCGCCAGTCGACTGTTTGGGTGTTTCAAAATGAGCCAACGCCTACCAAAGTGAAGCGATCTAGAAGCGGGGGTAAGATTTTGATCGCTAGCTTTTTTAATTTGACTGGCCACTTGGTATCAATTCCCTTACGGGATCAAAGAAGCATTAATGCCGAATGGTATACTACCAAATTTTTGCCAGAAGTTTTCTCTGTTATAAGCAACAAGCGACCAAACACAGGGCTCCGCGGGCTACTGCTCCACCACGACAATGCACCTGCGCACACCGCACTCAAAACGAGGGACTTCCTGGACAGCACGCCAGTCAAACTCCTGGGTCACCCTCCTTACAGCCCTGATCTAGCACCGTGTGACTTCTTTTTATTCCCAAAAATAAAAAATCAGCTCAAAGGGATACAATTTTCGTCGCCGGAAGATGCGCTGGCTGCGTTCGAGCAGGCTGTAAACGAGGTGTCTGCGGCGGACTGGAAAAAGTGTTTTGAAAACTGGTTTAGGCGAATGAATCTTTGTATAGAGGCTGGTGGAAAGTACTTTGAAAAGATTTGATAAAAATATATGTACGTATAGAACAATTTTTTTTAGTTTCGCAAAACTTTCTGAGTGTCCCACGTATTTTAAAAAGCAGTGTAAACCGTTATACTCTCGATTCTGAATAAAATAATTTCAGGTTTCTAGTTATTTCAATAACAAGTTGTATAACTCTGAATCCTGAAAACCAACTGAGAATAATGTAACTTTTGTTGCCTATAAACTTGGCTCTTTTGTTGACTGTACTTTAGGTAATGTACTATTTGAAGATAAAATTGAAGCACTTAGTACTAAGACAGTGAATGATTGATTTGGGTATATGTTTGACTTTCAGATTACTCCGATTGAAAAGTAAGACTTAAAGTCTAGACGTCGATTGACAATAGAATTACTGTGTCTATAGACTGCAAGTTTCAAATAAGATCGATCAATCCATTTAGTCTATATTTCTATAACCCCGTATCACATGTCTTCAATCTTAAATAGAGTTCGTATCTTTAGAAACCTATACTTCATTTAATTATTTCAGCTGACAGACGTCCACTGCTGGACATAGGCTTCCCCCAATCATATGTTGGGGGATTTTCCATAATCGCCACGCTTGGCAGGAGGGTTGGCGATCGCAGTTGGTTGGTTAAATACTCAGAGAACACTACTGCCCATCCTCTTGTGAATCCCTTAGTCGCCTTTTACGACACCCATGCGGAGATATAGGGTGGTGCAATTCTTTACCTCTGGCACTACACGGAACCATACTTTATTTAACAAAACTAGACTACCACTAGACTCGTTGGTCTAGTGGTTGCAAGCGCGACTGCTGAGCGTGGGTTCCTGGGTTCGATTCCCGGGTCGGGTAAAGTGTTATTGGGATTTTTTATTAGGAAATTCTCAGTAGCAGCCCGGAGTCTGGATTTGTGCCCGGTCACTGGCAATAGGCTCGCCCCCTATTACATGGGACTATAACATAACTGGCGAAATGTAATGTAATGTGCCATTCGGGTGGCATACCCGTACACCTCTGCCTACCCTTTCGGGGAAATACAGGCGTGATGTTATGTTACGTTATGCTATTTTTATATAATAACTATCGTGGATTAAATTCATAATTATAAAACAACGAACACGTTATTGGAATAACGTGAGTTAAACCGTTTATATTAATAATTATGTTATGTTATGTTAAACAAAAGTTAAGGTTACGTTAAGGGGAAATGTGGGCAGAGAGACTTTTAAAGATTAGGTATTTAAAGAAATTATCGCTGTCGCTTTGCCTCAAGTAAATGCGATAAGAACAGCTGCAGTTTCGACAAAATAGCCTGTCAAATAGCCTGTCAAAAAGTCATAATTCGAGGTTTGGCTCTCGACTATTTTCTCATCCAAAACTGGACCAATTTGAAAAATATTTCATAAGCTGAATAAGAAAAATGTGTACTGTGCCGTTGTTCTTCCTTTTTCATTAACAGTTGACTTTATACACTAGTTTTCTATAGACAGCAGTCTAAATACGCAGTTTATCGTTTTTTGTATTTTCAATTTATTTTTTCAATATAATTTATCAATTTATTGTATCGATTTTAAATTTCACTGGCGCCATGAACAGATTTTTTTCACATATAAAGTATAAAATATGAAAAAAAAAAATTGTAGAAAAACACTAACATCATCATCATCATCCTCCGAGCCTTTTCCCAATTATATTGGGGTCGGCTTCCAGTCTAGCCAGATGTGACTGAACATCAGTATTTTACACGGAGCGACTGCCATCAGACCCCCGCAACCCAGTTACTGGGTAATACCGACATTCGGAGGTTAGACCAGTTGTCAGACTTTCAGGCTTCTGACTACCCATAACGACTGCCATAGATATTCGTATGACAACCGGGACCGACAGCTTAACGTGCTCTCCGAGGCACGGAGGGGTCTCGATGTGTAACGAAACGGTCACCCATCCACAGACTGACCACGGCAAGTGCAGCTTAACCTTGCAGATCGTACAATCCGCGCAGTCGTTGCTTCGCTACGAGAAAAACACTAACAAAAACCAAAAATAAAATAAAACGATGACAGCTGTCATCAGCGAGTAAAAGTATAAACTGCAATTTCAATAATTGGTTCTTCAGGGCTTCCAGTAGCTTATGTAGCTTTTGATTTATTGAAGGTTTAGGTTCTTTCAATTATTTTTCAAATCAACAAGTCAATATAAACTGCAACAGAAAACCAAATATGCAAAAGATAAAATAATAAGATATAATAAATCACAATATGGTTGTACCGATTTCAGGCCGACAATAATGAACACATTTCTGTCTAACAACTGAAGTATTTCAAAGCATTACTGTCTTCACGAACTTGCCATTAAAATTTAAATCAAAGCACCGCAGCGCAAGTACTTGCATGTAACGTTATTAAGTCATCGATTTTCGAACACTTTGTTGGTATGAGGCTTCCTAATACCTTGAAGCGCGCTTACAACATAATCTAGCGTTAATCCCTTATTTTGTAAACTTCTTAGAATAATTAGGCTTAGAACCACAGTAGCTGCACGCGGAGTGAAGCATATTCAAGTTAGCCTTAAAAGGCTACGTTCAGTACAGCTTAGTTTTAGCACAATAAACATACAGTACAGAAACTACGTACGGTCACGATCCTTCGCGGTGATACATTTTGTCGACAAAATCCCTTGAACGAATCATGCTACACGTACCTACCGCTACCATTTAACATAGAGTGCAAGCGATTTTAGCCTTAGTGGTGGTTCACTGGAAAGATTTCTGACTGTACAAACGTTCAAAACGACGCACTTTCACAGACGCACACGTCAACAACAGCACTGCGACGTCCGCTTAGTTTCTTGGTTGAGGCGTGCGTCTAGAGTCTATCCCATTAGTCCCATCACGTTGTCCCGTGTGTGAGTGATTCAATCCGGAGCGTTAGAACGTATTTTCCCTACTGTATGATATATTTACTGTGGCTTTAGTGTGTCGGTGAACATAATGTTTTTGTGATTTAATTTTAAGTGGTTTGAATGAAACTATGGCTCTGTCTTACTACTCTAAGGTAAACTTGTTGTACACAGTAGTAATGTAGGGCTCTGATTTCGGTTAATTTGACCGCTTCAATTTTTACAAAACAATAAAGCGTCACCACCGTCGTCACCTCTGCCTACCCCTTCGGGGAAATACAGGCGTGATATTATGTTATGTTATGTTAATAAAGCGTCATTTCATCTAATCATTTATTTTGGTTCATCGAAACTGGCTCCTAGCTTTGAATTTTTTGAAAAATGGCTTTTATTATTTCGGTTCAGACTTTTTTAGTCAATTCAGATGACGTCTGTGGTCTAGTGGTTTCCACAGGATTCCCACAGGACACAAATATGTATGTGATGAACATAAGTGTTTGTATTGGTCTGGGTGTGTCTTATGTATTAAAAGTATTTACAAAAAAAAAGTATGTAATAAGCATTATTTACTTATTGACGACGTCTGTGGTCTAGTGGTTCGAGTTTTGGACTGCTGATCACGAGGTCGTGGGTTCGATTCCCACAGGACACAAATATTTGTGTGATAAACATGAGTGTTTGGGTCGGTCTGGGTGGTTCTTATGTATTATAAGTATGTATTAACAAAAAAAATAATTATGTAATTATTACATCCATAGTCTAGTACCCATAGCACAAGCTCTGCTTAGTTTGGGACTAGATGGTGATGTGTAAAATGTCCCAAAATATTTATTATTATTTATTAATCAATTGTCTAGTACCCATAGTACAAGCGCTATGTTTGGGACCAGATAATATTATGTAAAATGTCCCAAAATATAAATTATTTAATAACTTCTTAGGTTTTCGCGATCACTACACATTATAATAAAACAAAGTTTAACCGGATTAAATCGCGTATATTATTTAAATTAATGCTGCAAAGCTTTCGAAACGTCAGGGAAATCAATTTAAATAATATACGCGATTTAATCCGGTTAAACTTTGTTCTATTATAATAAATAAATAAATATCTTTGGGACATTTTTACACAGCACCATCTAGTCCCAAACTAAGCAGAGCTTGTGCTATGGGTACTAGACAATGGATATAATACTTATATACTTTTTTTTTCGTAAATACATACTTATAATACATAAGAAACACCCAGACCAACACAAACACTTATGTTCATCACACAAATATTTGTGTCCTGTGGGAATCGAACCCACGACCTCGTGATCAGCAGTCTGACTCTCGAACCACTAGACCACAGAGGTCGTCAATAATAATAATATATATATTATTATTATTATTCGCCACCACTGGCGTGTTTGTGCTTGATATTGGGTTTTTTCAGTAAGAAATTCTCAATTACAGCCCGAAGCCTGGATTTATGTCCAGTTAATGGCTATTATACGTGGGACTGATAACATAACTGGCGAAAAGTGGGTGTAGGTACTCAAAGAGAATATAACCACTACGTATCCACTACCGCCTACCCCTTCGGGGAATACAGGCGTGATGTTATGTTATGTTTTTCTTGTGATTATTGTGCCCTGCCAAACTTTTTCCACCATAATACTCGTAACATCTTGCTTTTTCTCGCTACGCTGATAAAATGTCGAAAGTCTGGTGAGCGTCTTTCACAGATGAGTTATACGATCGTGTCCAAGTTCCTCTTCTGATTTGATCCTAGAAATCCGTTCTGGATTCCATTGGATCCTGAAATTCTGGTGCAGTGTTTTTTTTAAATATAGTATAGGATGGCGAAAGAAGTTAAAGGCCCACCTGATTTTAAGCGGTTACCTTTGCCCATTACAACTGCAATACCACCTAGGCTGTTGCCTAAATGGTACCGCAAGTCGGTTCGCCAAACTGAGACATGAAGATGCAAAGTCTCATATGATTGTAATTTCATCGGCACCCGTACCCGTACCCTTCAGACCGAAACACAGCAATGCAGGCATCACTATTTGGCGGAGAAGTAGACGGTGGTAGTACTTCCCCGGACGAGCTCTTTCACAAAGGAGCTCTATTACTACTGATAGTGATTATTACTTACTTTAGTTAAATAAATTTAACTATTTTGTAACTATTTGCATGCTGTGTATTATATGGCAAAATATGTCTTTGCGCCTGTAATAAGAATATACCATCCCCTGTGCCACATTTTAAGCAAATAAAGTTAATTTGAATTTGATGTTTGAAAAATCGCAGAAATTACGGGTTATACGTGGATTACAGATAGTATACATTTCAATAATAAAAGAACATAGAGTATCTTAATGTTGTGAATGTCAATCTCATTACAGCAGATGGTCCTGTGGGACAATTGTGTAATGCATTCACTTTGACATTAGCTTTCATTTTGAAATTAAAGCAGTATTCATTGCGTGGTACACACGGCTACACATCAAGCTGTACAAAACCAGTAAAGGCTGACCTCGCGTTGGAAGGAAAACCTATACAATGCGAGGAGCTTATACTGGAAACGTACAGCTTGATGTGTAGCCGTGTGTACATAGTTGCTGATAACACGGATTGTCAAAACACACGGAGCAATGAATATTGAAATCGAGATGATTGCGATCGCGAGTGAGTTACGCAATTCGGCCGCTGTTTCACGTTTATTTTTAACATTTAGGACAAAAAAATAGGATTGGAACATATTTTGAATCAACTTATTTTACACTCCCCTTATCATAACAAATTACATTTGCAATAGCAATTATAATTACAAAAGTATAGATATACCTACTCAGTAATTTTTGCGTATTCTTTTATAAAATATTTTATTTAAAAAGGCTACAGCAATCAATAAAATCCATGGAGCGTTTCAGTTTGAGCCGAAAATCCTACGTAGCTCAAATGTCCTTCAATTGAAACAAAACAAATTGAACCAGCGAAGTGAAAGCAAAGCCTAGCTCAGAATAAAACAGCGTAAATCCAGACACGTAATCAGCCAAATCTCCGAACTCGTATAGTTTTAAGCTGCGTTTACATCTGACGTAGTAAATAGGCAAGTACGGTGCCAGCGAGGCAGTGGGTGGCGTAAGAGTGAGTATTGAAAGTGACAGTACTAGCCTAGTACCTACAACACAAATAGCCCATTACTTTCCCACGAATTGGCACGGGCTTCTTCTCAGAATAAGTTTTTAGGCTTAAGTTCACCACACTGGCCTACTGCAAGTTGTTGGGCTATAGGTATAGACCATTGAAAACTTTATTGAGCACTTTCAGGTTCACAGATTTCCTTACAATGTTTTCCTTCACCGTTTAAGCAAGTGATCATTAAACTGATTGCACATAAAATCAAAATCCAATTTGTATTTGTTGTGGGTGGTTACCGGCACAGAATTTACAATGCCTTCTCTCCCTATGAATGTTAATTAAAAGATTATGTCAGATGGATGGGCAGCGGCATCCTCCTGTGTTGTGATAACTAAACAAAGCGCTTGGTGATTATGGCAATATTTTATTGCCAGTTCATCATCATCATCATCATTTCAGCCGAAAGACGTCCACTGCTGGACATAGGCCTCCCCCAAGCATCGCCACAACGACCGGTCCTGTGCCTTCCGCATCCAGCGGATTCCCGCGACCTTCACCAGGTCATCGGTCCACCTTGTGGGGGGCCTACCCACGCTGCGCCTTCCAGTACGCGGTCGCCACTCCAGAACTTTACTGCCCCATCGGCCATCCGTTCTGCGAGCAATGTGCCCCGCCTACTGCCACTTAAGTTTGGCAATTCTTCGGGCTATGTCGGTTACTTTCGTTATCCTGCGAATCTCCTCATTTCTGATTCGATCACGCAGGGACCAGTTTTTCATTTTGATCAGTATTGCCAGTTATTAAAATAAAAAACAAAAAACTAAACTAAAAAACTAAACTAGACTTAAAAGTCTAGTAGAGGTGTTTGCAACGGTCATTTTTAAGTTGATAATGCTCTAGGTAGTCTAGTAGAAGTAGATTAGCGTATACTAAAAATTACAACGAAAATATTAAACTGGGCCAGTAATTTTATTTACTCTCCCCTTACTCGACTGTTCAATCTACCAGTATAAACGCTCCATTATTCTGTAACAATTTATTACGATACTTTTATAGGTAAACGCGTTTGTTAAAAGAATACTATATGTATAAACACACGTCTAGACTCATAAACCGCGCCAAGTCTAATAAAACTGGTATTAAAACAAAAACCTCGTGTTTTATTTACCTTCAGCAGGTGAGAAAATTATTCCTAGCAATATTTACTTTTCACTTTGTTAAAATCAATTTGGTCAATCGAGTTCGATACACACGGCTGAGACCGTTACGCTTCAGAAGGAAGCCGCAAAGCGAGATCGGGAGAGGGCCGATCCCGCTCGCAGAAGGAGGCGCCGCGGAGGCAACCGCTCTGGTGCAAGGCCCAGATATGGCGAAGGGCCGCATCCTCTGTCACCACATCTGGCAGCACCTTCGGGATCGTGGACGCTAAGAGTTGCGGGACTCAAGGCGTCTATTAAGCGACCCTGGGGAGGACAGCAGTACGTGGTGGTCGCGTACTACTGTGGCGGAAAAATATTGTTTTCCCGGGACGTGCCAAAGGCATAGCACTAGAGGGGCACCAGCGCGGTCCAGTGGAGTTCCTGGAGCTCCTCTATTTTGTACAGAGGAGGGTTTTAGTCGGTAAGAGTCCGAAATATCCCTCCGCCAACTCTTACGCCAAAAAAATACTCACGGCTATGTAGCCGTGAGTATTATTTTGGCGTAAGTCAGCTTATATTGGAAATATATAGCTTGATATGTATCAAGCTATATATTTCCAATATAAGCTGACTTCACATTGTATAGGCTTTCTGTACAATGAGAGGTCAGCTTAAATTTGTATAGTTTAAGCTAGATTTGTATAGCTTGAAGTGTAGTCTTGTGTATAAGAGATTTTTTTTTGGCTCGTACTTCATTTTCTGCTATAATCGTGGGTGCGTTTACTAACACGAATCTCACATGCACAAACACCCAGACCCGAAATAATAGTCTATCTATTATGTAGCCTGCATTTTTTTTTTTTTTTATGTTACTTGCTGGAATCGATATTCGATATTCGTCAAAGGGTCGGCACTTGAAGTTGTAACGGAGTACGTCTACCTAGGGCAGATAATTCAGCTTGGTAGGCACAACTTCGAGAAAAAAGCTGACAGAAGGATCCGTTTGGGATGGGCAGCATTTGGCAAACTTCGCCGAGTCTTCTCGTCGCCTATACCGCAAAGTTTGAAGACAAAGGTCTTCAACCAGTGCGTCCTGCCTGTCACGACTTACGGCGCCGAGACACTGACAGTTGGGCTAGTCCACAAATTTAAAGTCGCTCAGCGAGCTATGCTTGGAGTTTCTTTGAAGGATAAAATCCGAAACGAGATTATTCGGAGAAGAACCGGAGTGACCGACATAGCTTGTAGGATCAGTAAAATGAAGTGGCAGTGGGCTGGCCATGTCTGTCGAAGGACCGATGGCCGTTGGAGCAGACGAGTCCTTGAGTGGAGACCGCGAATCGGCAAACGCAGCGTAGGGCGCGGGCCCCCGCCAGGTGGACCGACGACCTGAAAAACGTGGCTGGGGGGGACTGGATGCGGAAGGCAGAGGACCGAGTGTTATGGCGCAACTTGGGAGAGGCCTATGTCCAGCAGTGGACTGCAATAGGCTGAGTTGATGAGTTGATGTGCTGGAATCAAATCCGTGACCGCATAAACCGATCGCTCAGTCACCGCAACATTTGTCGAAAAAAAATATTATTTTTTTGTTTATTTTATTATCTTTGCACGCAAGATGTACAAAAAATTCTTCTCCAAAACTATCAGTTTATTCTTTTAGAAAAAAAACATTTATTTTCACATATTTTTTCTCATAAAGCTAGATAGTAAAGATCTATTCGGCAGCTGGAGCATTGTGGCTATAAATAAGTCTCTATAAAAAGTGTTACTCCCTTGACCCTACCCTGCGGCCAAAGGGGAAGGATGAAATTAATGGCGACCAAGAAAAATCGCCACACCTATAAAAGCTCGAAAATAATAGCATTTGTGGGGTTTTTGTGTTCATAAGATTCCAGTGTTTCTATAGCATTAGGTAGATAGTAGACACTGCATAGTATTTTTGTATGAATAAATTGATGATCACCGATTGGCATAGTCTACTCTAACATACCACTTTTAATTTTAGTTGTTACTTAAGAGGAAATGCAGGTGGTATTTTCTCCATACGAACGCTCTCAACTGTTTTGTTTCTGGTGTATAACCCTAGAGCAATGATTTTTCTCAGTAAAATAAATATCATATTTTTTATGTCTCTATGTTTTTGTTTTTGTTGATAAATTATGTCTAGAAGCCATCAAAAATTCTCAATATGCCTCTTACGATCGCTGTCGACAGAGGCCTAGTGTATAAATTTGTCATGAAATGGTCATGGGTCCACCTAGTAGAGGGGCGCTGCGTTTTCCGATTTGCGGTCTCCACTCAAGGACTCGTCTACTGTACTAATAGACAAGTTATGCTTATGCCAGTAGCTTCACACACTCACTTAACTACAATAAGTAAAATAAAACAAAAGTTGGCGCTATCCCAGACGTAATTTATGGAAAAGATTTTCCCCTAGCCGTAACAATGATCATAATCGTTACGTGATTCAGATCCCCTTTATGCCCTTTATGCTTTCCTTCTTGCGTGGGTGTCATACCTGTTGCTTGGAAAAAACTTGTCAAATAGTCAAACTGTTATAAAAATAATTAATTATAGGAGTAGATATTGGCGACCCAATTAGCATTTGGCTTCTTCCACTACAAGTCATTTTTTCAATCCACAGAAACAAGTCTCAGTAAGTATCAACTGCAGATATTTTTTTCCAAGGCTTTGTTTTGTTTTTCTTTAAAAAAACAACGGAGAAGAAATCTTAGTGAAACGCTTATAAAAAAAATGTCCAACGGTCCAGAATCACCAACAAAATAAATAGTAAAATAAAATAAATAGTCTTCCAAATTTCTAGGCACGTTTTGTTTCAGTTTTTCCAACAAAAGAAATAAGTCCCAGTACCCTAATACTACAAACGAAAACAGTTCCAAAAAGTAAATTGAAAATGGCAGAAATAACAGCGAACGAAAAGTTTGGGAAATGAAAGAGCGATATTAGGAGTGTCTTAATTTTAATTTGACTGGTTCCACCACCGGCGAGTGGTGAGCAGCGAGATGAGTTACAAAAAATATCGTGTTGGCTGGAACTAAAAGAAATTGTATATTGGTGGACCTTGAGGACCAGGAAGACTAGCGAAATGGGTTTCCGTGTGTCGGGTAAACCCTAAATGGAATCCTGCAGCTTTCCAGCAACCAACTCGGAAACTTACTGATGCCCGTTTTTTTTGCCAAATAAATTATTATGATCTTTATTACAGCAATTCAACATATTAATTATATTTTTAAATATTTCTACAAAACAAAACAAATTATTATTATTCTTATTCTAAAAATTTGGCACACTAGCTAAATTTTAGCTCAATGAAAAGTTACCTAACATTCTTTGTTGTTATTTTTGTACAAAATCTCAGAATACGCAATGCAATGCTAAAATGTTTTGTTAAGTTGTTTTGTTAATAATAATATAGTATTAATTCATTTGATTTATTGTATTAAAATTTATTTAATTAATGAATTCAATGTAATGCTTATAAAAAGTTACATGTAACTTAATAATTTGATTTATGATTTAAAATGATATTATTGTATGCCGAAAAGGCAGGACATAGTGGAACTTAAATTTTAATATTATCACCTGTACTTTGACCTATGCCCACAATAAACTGATTTTGATTTTTTGATTTTGTCGCTGAAGACCTGGGTTAAGGCTTATTGCAGTGCTATTCTCAAACGTTCGAAAAGTTTCCGAATCCGAAGTGAAATTTGATCGGCAAACGAAACAAAACGACCCTTCCTACGACCTCCACAGACATAGCAAAAAATTTAGACGAAGTGCTGCGAACAATCATAATGAAGCCAATAAAACCGTGCTCCTCCGTGTAAAAACCAGCGCTAATGCACACACATGCACCATAAACCGTGCTCACCGCTCTCAGTTCACATGTCGCGGCATCGTCCAGAAAGCATCGCGAAAACAAATATCCTTAAGGTGCATGGTGTGTACGTGAGCACTGGTTGTATATGAAGGAGCACGGTTTTTGTTGGCTTCACTATGGTTGTTCGCAGCACTTAGTCTATATTTTTACTATGTCTGTGACGACCTCGTACAATGCAAAGCATTCGTAACGTCAGTAAAACCAATTTTAATAATAATACGCGATGTAATGTATATTTTGGTATATTTATTTTATTTTACTAGCTAAGTTAGTTTTGTTTAATTAGTTAAGTTTCCGATATTTAAGTGCACCGGTAACTACCCTTTGTCTCTTCCATGACATTCCAGTCCATTCAATGGTTGTCTGGAAGAGATCGCCGTGGAGCGATAAGACCGCCAGTTGTACACTAGCGCATAAGTAGTTATTTAAGAAATTAATGTTTTCTTGGTGTGCAATAAAGAGGATTTGTATTGTATTGTATTGTATTGTATTGTATTGTATTGTATTGTAATCCGGCTAAACTTTTTTTATTAAGAAATAAAGTTTTGAGAACGAAACGGATTCGGAAATGCTATTACATAGTTATTTAATTTTCATTGATCTTAGTTTCCGTAAATTGACGTCAATTTTTCGAATCCGTCAACGAAACGCTTCCGAGAGCCATTTGTTGTCAGAAAGCACTCGATGTAAAATAAAAAAACTATGAATAGCGTTTCCGATTATTATATAATTCCCGATTAAGTCTACAGTCTACAGGAGGTGCAGGGGGGGGCTAAACACAATATTATTATTAAAGACAGTACTGACATACTTTTAGAAATATTCTTTTGTGTAAAGTGATCTTTAAATAAAGCTATACTTAGGTAAATAAATAGACAAAAGGCCATTTAAATCTTCTTCCTACAAATTATATTTCAGTTACTTCAAATACCTGCCGTATTTTTATTTCCTTTAAAACAATTTTCCTCTTTTAGAGAGATCACTTCATTAAAGAGCCGTAAGAACCATTTGCACTTTATTAATAAGGTCCGTACCGACTGCTGAAAAAAGAAAGTAAGTAATTAACTTTCAATTTTTAAAGACTTGAAGAGTTTTGGAATGAGTCGGGATATTAACCTATTTTGTTTAATAATTCATTATTATAAATGTGGGATAGAATTCTATTCAGGATTGGAATAATACGACTAATTCAAAGCAAAAGCAAAATATTCGATATAATCCTTTCTGAAATCGCGTACTTGGTTTATTTCTTAGTCCAAAAATCGACTTTTTTATTTCACTCACATCATCATACACCTCTTAAGCACTAATTTATCCTCTCACTTACACCTTTAAAATTAAACATACTCTATCTTATTCACTCAGTCATGTGCACAGAGTAATCTAAATAAATGTATGTGCATCGTATCACTCGATATGTTCCGTTCTTACATTAAACGGTTGAAGATTTCTTGTAGGCACTTAACACCTTTCTGAAGGGCACGTGGTTAAGTAATAATTAAGTTAAGTTAAACTGTGCTAGCTGCGGTCAGTCCTTGGGTGGGTGACCGTTTCGTTACCACATCGAGACCCATCCGTGCTTCGGAGAGCACGTTAAGCTGTCGGTCTCGGTTGCCATACAAATATCTATGGCAGTCGTTACGAGTAGTCAGAAGCCCGAAATTCTGACAACTGGTCTAACCTTAAGATTGAAGGTATTGCCCAGTAACTGGGTTGCGATGGTGTGATGACAATCGCTTCACATAAAATACTGCATTTCAGCTGGTTAGACTAGCCGACCCCAACATGTTTGGGAAAAGGTGAGGATGATGATACATAAAATTCGTTTTGACACAAACTTAATTAGGTACCAATGGCAATTGTGAAATAAATACAAAAATACATTATAACTATAAATCAAAGATTATATTATTTCTATACTGACGTACCTTTATGCTATAAATACATTATTGACTCAAACATCATTCGACTGCCTCGTTAGTCTAGTGGTCGCAAGCGCGACTGCTGAGCATGGGGTCCTGGGTTCGATTCCCGGGTCGGGCAAAGTGTTATTGGGTTTTTTCATTAGGAAATTCTCAGTAGCAGCCCGGAGTATGGATTTGTGCCCGGTTAATGGCAATTGGCTCGCCCTCTATTACATGGGACTATAACATAACTGGCGAAATGTGGGTGTACTATTACACCTCTGCCTACCCCTTTGGGGAAATACAGGCGTGATGTTATGTTATGTTATCATTCGACAAATTATCATAAAAATTTAGCATTATTTTTCATTCCACTCATTTTTGTTTTCGGCATGGAATAAGTGGAAAATATCAAATGGGATATAGAAATAAACGTCAGAGAAGACAGGGTAAATAAAAACAGATATGGGTCATTTTTTGTGGACCCTCATCATTATAATCCTGGAAATAAATCTAAATTATTTCAGCGCCTAAAAGCTAGTATCTCCGAACAATTTAGGGTTGGTAGACTACAGTTTTAATACAATCGAGTCGAGTGTTTGCCATCTGGTAAATAATCAGTTATTTGATTATATTAATGTGTCATAAGTTGTTTTTATTATAGTCAAAGTCAAAAGTTTTTTATTTCGAATAAGCATTTACATACATACACTTTCAAAACGTTAATTATGAATCTAAATGCACGGTTCCAAAAAGCTGGTCCTACGGAGAAGAGCTGGCAAGAAACTCTATGGATATACTCTTTTCAAATAATAAAAGGTACAATGATTTGTTACATGATACATGATTTTTAAAGAATTGTGTAAGAAAAATGTTGATTAGACTGAGAGAAATTCACTAAAGTAAACTAATTAATGATTAACTTCTTAGGTTTTCGCGATCACTACACATTATAATAAAACAAAGTTTAACCGGATTAAATCGCGTATATTATTTAAATTGGTTTCCCTGACGTTTCGAAAGCTTTGCAGCATTTCGTGGTCGCAGGTAGACTAAGATGACAAGCGTCGTTACAAATATTTCTAAAAAATTATTTTAATCTACCGTACAATTAATCCGGTTAAACTTTGATTTATTATAATTATTGATTACCTCACTTTACTTCCTGTACGTCTGTTCACTCTGTTCAGTACAAATTTTGCAATGGATTATAAGCTAGAGAATTGTAACTTTAAACATAGCTCAGAAGTGGATGTCTATACAGTATTCGCTTTAGTTTTAATAACGTGGTACATAAAATAATCTTTTTCATAAAATTATTATGTTACTTATTGTTGTTTAAAATTTCTAGGATGCTGATTATCTTATGACAAGTTGCTTTTATTTTGTAGACTTTTCATTCTACTTCAGTTCCATTTGAACTTGGAATGGAATTGTTCCATAATACCATCATACGTATTGTGGCATTTCTCTCTATTATTTGTTGTTAATTTTTAAACAGTAACAAAGATTTACAAACAGTAATAAAAAAAATCTTCTTCTTTCTCCGTGCCATTCCCAATTATGTTAGTATTTTACACGGAGCGAGAACTCTGCAACCCAGTTGCTAGGTAATACCAACATCATAAGGTTAGACCAGTTGTCAGAATTTCGAGTTTCTGAACACCCGTAACGACAGCACAAAAAAAAGTAGTTTAAAGTTGTTTTATGTAAAATCCAAAAATCACTTTTTTTTGTTTTAATCACGATCTAATACATACAAAATCATGCTCTGTACCATAGCACAAATGAAAACAATTGATTTTCTTAGTTCGACAACCCTAGCCGTCCTTGGCGTGACAAATGAATAATGTAGGCAGCGGCAACGGTTTCGAAGTGTACTAAATAAAACGTAATAAACTTCACAGATGAATATTTTATTTTTTTGTCAAATCATAAGAATTTAGCATGATTTCATAGGACGTGCTTTGAATTTTAACAAAGACATTTCGTAGCTTTTTACGACATATAGCTCATAATTTAGTAATAGCGGTTCCAATTTTATTTTTATTTAGGAGATATGCTTTTGTTATAGATGGAGAAACATTTTATGATTGAATTGAAAAATATAAGTCCTTTGGTGAATTTTGTCTGTCTTCTGTGCTTTATTGTTTTGAAGAAAAACATACTTTTTGATCTTTCGAAATATGCATATAAATTACGAGTTTAATTCCTGTATCCATAAAATTATTTTTAATCCAAAAACCTTCCTAGATCATCCTTTTTAAATCAAAAAGGTCAATTCAGGTCCAAAATCAGGATTTAAATCAAGAATACAGAGTTCTTGATTTAAATCCTGATTTTGGACCTGACGTGATGTACTTGTTTAAAACAAATTAGTAATACATAATTGATTGTTCTGTAAAAAAATTCCATGGCGAAAGCCATAATATGGCGATGATTTATATTATTATAAAAATAACACCATTTTGTACCCATGTTAGCAAATAAATAAAATTGAATTGAATTGAATTGAATATTTGAGTAACATACGTTTTACTTAACATGACATAAGGAATCGTGACAGAAAAAAGTTTTCATTATGTTCTATTTGTAATATTTTTTTAGTGAATATTTGAACGTGTTTTCAGTTTACATAAAAATGAGGTCACTTAAGTCGGAAGCAGATAATAATTAGTATTTTTTTCTTTAACAAGTTTTTTCGAAAGCCTTGGCATTCCGATAAGCTTCTGTTAAAATACTTGTTTAGCAAAATTTACGTTTTTATACAAAACTAGCGGACCCGGCAGACGTCATCCTGCCCGGAAAAGCAGAGCCTCATTAAAATCGTCCCTGCCGTTTAGGACAAGAACAGTGACAAACCGACAGCAGTGCCACCTACCGGGTCTAATCGTATTTTCAAACCATCCAAGAACCCATTGAAATATACGCACAAAATTTCATCCAAATCGGTCCGGAGGAGTTAGCTGACAAACACATGTACAGAAGAAAAGTGCTGAAGAGTGACGATGTAGCCTATGGCTTCATTTTGGGACAGGAAAAAAACTGAAATCTACTTTTACGAATAAAAAATCCCATAGCAACAACACTAAGAAAGTCAATTAGGCACAGGACGAGAAAAAAAGTCATAAAAAGAAGAAAATACACGTTCTCAGGTACTCAATTACTTAATACTTTTCATTGAAATCGGAGCTACAGTTGGGAAGAATAATTAAATCTTTTCAAAAACATCTTTACAAAGAATCTGGAATCTTACTTTTCGTTCCTCATTTTGTCATTGGCCAATTTATTATTCATGAAACGGCTTCAGCGTTTAGTCAAGCGTGAGACGACCACTTGAAGGACCATTCTTCACTTTATTACGACGCTAGTAAAAGCCGGTAGCTTCGCCCACTAAAATGGTGTCGACACTTTTACAGCATATTGCCACAAGTGTTCGGCCAAGGAGCGGAATATCTCTGTCTGCGTCTGTATTTCCGAACGAATGTATCCCAAATCCTTTTAAGGCACGAGTGAACAGGCTTTCTTTTTCTTCATAAAACTTTGTCCATCATTCTTTTTCTTAATTGTACACACATAATATGATCATCCTCTGCCCTTATCCCAATTTATTTGGGATCGGCGTAGCATGATTTTTTCTTCCATATATCATCAGCCGTCATCTCCGTCTTCACTTTCTTTTTATCCATATCATCTTTCACACAATCCATCCAACTTTTCTTTGGACTTCCTATTTTCTTATAGCCATCCACATTCATACACAATACTTTTCGTAACATGCTTCTTATTCCTTCGCATCACATGTCTATACCATGACAATTTACTGCATCTCAACTTTTCCGTCACTAGCGCTACTTTCAAACTCCCCCTAACATAGGTACTCATTTCTTATCATATCTATTTTCGTTACACCACACATTCCTCTTAACATTCTCATCTTAGCTGCATATAATTGCCTTTCATTCATCCCTTTCATAGCCCAACATTCTGATCCATACAAATACAACTTGTACATAATGTCTACATTTATGTTACAGTACGAAAGTTTATGTAAATGTATGTAATGGGCGGCGGAGATTGCTTACCATCAGGTGACCCGCTTGCTCGAAAGTTATAAAAAAAATTATTATAAAAAAAATGGGTGAGCTTTAGTTCATTCTCATTCATTTTCTTTTTTTCATTGATCGCAAACTTGCGCTCAATACTATATTAATGTCAAGAACAAGGTTTTTTTTGTAATAACTAACTAAATTATATAACGTGTATCAGAAATACGTGGTCATATTTTAAGAGCTCATACAGAGCGTAGCATACAACAACTTTTACTCTGGGACCAACCCTAAATTCGCAAATAAACGCTTGTTCCCAAAAAAATCATCGATGTCGCTCGACAAAATGTACGGTTCAGCTGTTTTTTTTGGCGATTTCAGCGTTGACTCTACTTCTTACTAAAAGCTGTTCAATAGCATTCCCTGAATAAGCTCTTATATGATCACGCATTTTTTATACACGTTGTATATAGTTGTTTTCTTCCTTGGTATAAATCTGGAAACTAACTTTTAACATAGGATACTTTATAACTATACTGACGATACTTAGGCAAACTTTGGGTAGTTAGATCAGCTAACAGGTTAAGCTTTTTGACATACTCGTTAAACTGTTTCGGTTATACTTTCGATATATTATATATTCTATAGGTACGTTCTTGTATTCCGTGACCTTTCAAATTATCCAAGAAAACTTTTAACATTTTTTTTTTCATTTTTTTCCACGTTTTCTGTTTGACACGTCCAATAGGGAAGGTTTCACATAATATCTGCTTGTCATCATAAATAACCGATCCAACTTCCATAATAATTCTGTTTTATTTTATTATTTACAAACCCCAGGAAATGTGAACGCTTAAGCTGTTTTAACAGGTAAAAAATATTATGGAATTTCTCATTTCTTTTATTCATTGGATTAATTTTAAAGTCGTCGTCCGTGTGGTGCCGGACGTAAAGAATTGCACCACCCTTATCTCTTCTCATGGGTGTCGTAAAAGGTGACTAAGGGATTCACCAGAGGATGGGCAGCAGCGTTCTCTGAGTATTTAACCATCCAACTGCGATCGCCAACCCTGCCAAGCGTGGCGATTATGGCATATCCCCCCAACATACATATGCTTGGGGGAGGCCTATGTCCAGCAGTGGATATCTTTCGGCTGAAATGAATTTAAAAGTGTGCAAATATGCATAGCAATAGCTTTTACGACGTCTTCGTATTGACTCTGCGTCCGAGTTTGAATGTTTACTTTGAATAATTTGTGTACAGCTGCAATCAGCTAATTTCCTTTTAAAATCGTATGAAATATTGATGTTAATTTTCATATTGCTATGAAATTGTTGGCTAGTTTTTATTTTGGGGTGACCATTTCTTTGAATAGACGTGGGTAAAGGTAATGAAAAAAATTAACAATGGACAGCCGAGTCAAATTGAATGTTGGAAACACAATACTCGTACAACGACCTCCCCGATCTTACACGGTGCTTGCGAGCTTAATTAAGAAATTAAAAACAGTAGCCACTTTAGGTGCAATACATTTTTTATAGGCACCTATTGTTACCAAATATTATACGTATACTGTGTCTGTAAACATAGCTGTCAAGTGTGGTTTTGTCACTTGACTGAATTGAAGCGTGTGCTCCACTGTGAACAACCAGCCTCCCCACCAATGTGAGCTTGGTGGTTTCCAACCATGTAGACAGTGGTTTGTCACCAAATTTTCCTTGATGACGGCTGTCAGCGACCAACCTCACTGGAGGCTGGTCACCGTGTAGCAGACGCTTTATCATATCTTTTGAGACATACAGGGGAAGTGAGGAAGTGGGGGTGAAATTCATATGTGTCAAAGATTCATGCCCCCACATAAATAGTCCTCACTATAAAGACTAATGAAAAAATACTTCCAAGTTATCATCTACATTATGATATGTTCACGTGACAGACGTGAAACTTAATAAAACTGGAATATGACCACATACACAACCAAACTATCGCTTAATATAAAACATGTAAACACTCAGACGGGAACAAATATCGGTCCCTTCATTTTCATCGAACGAATCCGAGTACCCGACCCAAAAACTTGGGTCTTTCTTAACTAAAGGATAATAGAAGCTGGGCTTTTCAATACCCCGTGTTTGAGCCCAAAGGGCAAATTGAGTTGTTAGGCTGGCCGACGCGACTATTGGAATACTTATTGCTCAATCAGGACGTTCATCGAACTCCATCGTAATCAGCCTAAATTGTCCAATGTTGGACGACGGTGACAATTGCCGGGTCGCTCTCTGTACATAAGTAGGTACAAAAGGGTTCTGAATGGTTGATATACCTCTGCAGTAGTTGTGTTTGTGAATTTCAGTTATGACTATGTTAATTAAGGCTGGGAGCTGTTAAAGTTATAAGATAGAATCATAATTAGCAAACACATTTTTCTGTACACTGGACCATCAACGTCATCAACTCAGCCTATTGCAGACCACTGCTGGACATAGGCCTCTCTCAAGCTGCGTCACAACACTCGGTCTTTCGCTTTCTCCATCCAGTCTACCCCAGCTAGCTAGTTCAGTTCGTCGATCCAACTTGCTGGGGGGCGCCCTATGCTGCGTTTGCCGATTCACGGTCTCCACTCAAGGACTCGTCTGTTCCAACCACCATAGATCCTTTGACAGACATGCCCAGCCCATTGCAACTTGTGTTTGCTGATCCTACAAGCTATGTCGGTCACTCTGGTTACTCTCCGAATAATCTCGTTCTTCAAATAAACTTCAAGCACGCACGCGACCTTGAATTTGTAGACTAGCCCAACTGTCTGTGTCCACTTCTCCATACCAAATATTACAGTCTGAACCAAACTATCACTCTAAAGGCAACCCGTAGTAGGCCAGGGTGGTGGACTAAGGCCATTTTCGTTCTGAGAAGGGCCCCGTGCTCAGCAGTAGGATAGTAATTGTCAATCGTCCAATCCGACTCGGTTGGGCAGCGTTTGGAAAGCTACTCAATCTCTTCTCGTCTAAAATACCGCAATGTCTCAAGACGAAAGTCGTAGACCAGTGTATCTTACAAGTAATTACTTATACGGCACTGAAATGTGATCGCTCACAATGGGCCTGATAAGAAGGCTCAAAGTCACTCAAAGGGCAATGGAAAGGGCTATGTCTCGCTAATGTCCCTGCGTGATCGAATCAGAAATAAAGGATTCGCAGGAGAACGAAGGTAACCGACATAGCCCGAAGAATTGCCAAACATAAGTGGCAGTGGGCGGGACACATTGCTCGCAGAACGGATGGCCGATGGGGCCGTAAATTTCTGGAGTGGTGCCCGCGTACTGCTTCCAGTTTTGATTGCTTCAGTTGCAGCGTGGCTAGGCCCCCCACAAGGTAGACCGACGACCTGGTGATGGTCGCGGGAATCCACTGGATGCTGGAAGCGCAGGACCGGTCATTTTAGCGATGCTTGGGTCTATGTCCAGCAGTGGACGTCTTTCGACTAAAATGATGATGATGATGATAGGTGTAATACTATGAAATATAAGTTCTCTTCAAAAGTAGGTAATGACGAAGAATTTTCGATCATCTGAACACACGACTCTATGAATATAAAGAAAAATCTAGAAAACTATCTCTTTAAATAATCTCTGTCAAGTCAAACCACTAGTTATAAAATTCATTTCAAAGTTTTCTGTGTAATTTGCTCTAAAGCACCGTTCTTGAATGTTCATGCATATATAAGAGGTCTTATAAAAGAGGGAAGAATCCTTTCACTGGCAACTCTAGTAAGAGAAACGAGCAATGAAAAACATGAAGATTCTAATATTATGCAAGAAAGGTGTAAAGTGAGACTTTCTTGTAGGTAAATACGTTTTGATGAGAATTATTTTTAGACGGAGAGCTTAGTCTACAGATGTATAGTATATCGTATCCTTGTACCGTGGTCTTCAGTTAAAATTAAGGAATATTTTAATCCAGTCTGCTATATTATATTTCTAGCAGAGTTTTTTTCAGTGTGTGATTTTTCAGGATTGCTTTTTAATTAAATAAATAAATACAAATATTTTTTGGGACATTTTACACATTACCATCTAGTTCCAAACCAAGCAGAGATTTTTTGGTCGACCGCACGTCGGTGGTAACATTTTGACATTAGCAGCATCTTTATTTCGTAAGCACTGTCATGCAGTCTACTGTACTATGGGTACTAGACAATGGATATAATAAATAGATATTTTTTTTTGTAAATATATACTTTATAATACATAAGAAACACCCAGACCAACATTACACAAACACTCATGTTCATCACACAAATATTTGTGTCTTGTGGGATTCGAATCCCAATGATCAGCAGTCCGACAGTCGAACCACTAGACCACAGACGTCGTAGTTATTGTCTTCAGACTAGGTTTTTTTCTAACATGGGTGCAGTTCAAAATATTAATCTCACACAGTGGCTGCGTACAAGACTAGTGTTAGCCAAACCTTAACCAAATATTTTTTCTCCGAGCCTTTTTCCAATAATGTTGGGGTCAGCTTCCTGTCTTACCAGTTACAGCTGAACATCAGTATTTTACGCGGGGCGATTGCCATCAGACCTCAGCAACCCACTTCTGGGTAATTCCAAGATCCTTAGGTAAGACCAATGCCAATGGTAAAACGATGTCTGTGGGAGTATTGCAGTGGTTCGAGTATCGGATTGCTGATCACGAGGTCGTTTTCGGGTTGGTTGGTTGGTTGTCAGGTTCAATTCTCACAGGACACAAATATTTATGTGATGAACATAAGTGTTTTTGTTGGTCTGGGTGTTTTTTATGTATTATAAGTATGTATTTATAAAAAAGGGTATAAGTATTAGATCCAGTGTCTAGTATCAAGCATGGTATAAAAATATGTTTCACCAGGTACTGTCTTCCCGTGACATCTAGGTCACGTGATTGCCTTCGTACTACGCCATCGGCTGTGGAGCCAATAGCAGGCTGTTAGCATGTTTGATGGGCTGCCACTATATGTAAATAAATTACCCGAGCAAAATGCATTTTTGCATTTACTTGCTTCTATAAAGAATTTTGAACTAGTAATTTTATACAGTTTCCTTTAATAACTAATTAATAATAATAAATTTGTTGGGACATTTTTTACACAGCACCATCTAGTCCCAAACTAAGCAGAGCTTGTACTATGGATACTCTAGACAATGGATATGATACTTTTTTTCTTTTCTTTTTTGTAAATACATACTTATAATACATGAGAAACACCCAGGCTAACACAAACACTTAAGTTCATCACACAAATATTTGTGTCCTGTGGGAATCGAACCCACGACCTCGAATTAGATGAATAACACGAGATAAATAATAGTTAGGCTAGTTAGGTTGGCAGCACTGATCGTGACGTAGCACCAAGGCATCGCGGAAAGAGAATACCTGGTGAAAAATATTATTTTACCATGGTATCAAGTACCTATAGCATAGCTCATGGCTCTGCTTAGTTTGGGACTAGATAGTGGTGTGTAAAATGTCCCAATAATTATTAAAATATTAATATTTATTCATTAATAATGGTGACTGGTGACTGGGGTGGACTGGATGCGGAAAATAGAGGACCGAGTGTTGTGGCGCAACTTGGGAGATGCCTATGTCCAGTAGTGGACTGCGATAGGCTGAGTTGAATTATGGTGAATTCTGCCAATGAAAGAAAAAAAAATTTTGACTTCTCAAATAAAAACCTTGTATGGTATTACTAAGGTTTAGTTAAAATATTGATTTCGTCCGGAGACGCATGTGTCTAAAGGGTGTTCAGTTTCATTGGTATAAATTACTTTTAAAATGTATCCCATGTATTTGATTTCATTCTGCATAAAATGGTAAGAGCCAGTATAGAAATGGAAATGAAGGAATTTCTAATTACACCAAGACTGTTTCTTTTAGGCAACGCGCTCTGGAAATAGCGGAACGCTAGAATGAATAAGAATGCAATAAAAAAACAGAAAAGAGATGAAAATAATAATAGGTTTAATTAAAATAACTACGAGCAGTTGATTTAAATTTTTGTATAAAAATAAAACTTGAATAACTTTAATTGTAGTTATGATAACTAACTTTAAAATAAGCTTCATTTGTTATTATTGGAAGGAGAAGAACCGAGTGTTGTAAAGCAACTAAGGAGAGGCCTATGTCCAGCAGTGGACTGCAATATGCTGAGTTGATGCTAATATTGTAAGTATTGAACAAGTTTTGTGTATTCCCTTCTCATTCTGAGAAGAGGCCCGTCCTCAGCAGTGGGACAGCAATTGGCTGTTTATGTTTATATATTTTCAACACACTTGCTCGTAAAGTGGCTCTTATTATACCGCTTTAAGGTTCATAATTCACATTATAAAACACGCGTGCTGTTCACTTTATATTACCACTGCATTATTGCTTTTTATTTTACAGTTTATTTTTAAATCTCAGCAAAGAGTTTATATGACAAAAATATTACACAGTACACAAAACAAAACAACAAAATATAAACTGATATAATTAAAATTTTATAAATAAAAATTAAGTAAAAATCAAGAGTAGGAATCAATTTTAGAAGTTGTTTTTTTAATCTTTTTTACGATTCCCATCTAGTGGACCGCGTCAGCGTGCATCGGCGTGGATGAAAGAGGACGCGCGCGCATCCGCAAGCATTTCTAGATATATAATTTATCATATGCAAATATGAACTTTAATAATTACTTACATATAAATTTCAATTTCCTTTACTGCAATGTAAAATGCACTCTGATGTCCACGAGCACCGCTATAGTCGTAGTCGATTCGCCACCGAATTTCAGCCTAAAAATAACAATATCGTTGTTTCGTTGTGTTGTTGTTTGACACCGAGAACGCGTATAAGCCATTATAATTTTGTCTTCATCGTCAGTCTTTAACTTTTCCTCCCACTTGCCTAGTTTTTAATTTAATTTCACAGAAGAATGCTTTTTGTACACTCGAGTGCTGACGTGAATTGAAATTACAAAAAGTGCTCTACGAACGCACGAACAGAAGTGAATAGTGGGTTTTAAAGCTTTAGACAAGATTCTCTAATGAATTTCGCTAGGATTTTTTTCAAGTTTTCATGGGTAGTTATTTAGGAAAATTGCTCAATTCAATTCAATTCAAGTTTTTAATTCGAATAAGCATTTACATGTACTTTTCAAAACGTTAAAAATCTAGTTGCATGGTTCCAAAATGTTGGTCCTATGGAGAAGAGCCGGCAAAAAACTCCATGGAAATACTCTTTTCATGTTAAATAGTAGGTACAAAGGTATGCTACATTATTTGATAAGAATGGTGTGAGAACAATGTATTTTTAATGAGTGAGACAAATTCACTAAAGATAACTAGTAAATAAAATAATAATAAAAATTGTTGGGACATTTTACACATCACCATGTAACCCCAAACTAAGCAGAGCTTGTACTATGGGTACTAGACAATGGATATAATACTTAGATACGTTTTTTTTTGTAAATTCATACTTATAATACATAAGAAACACACATACCAACACAAACACTTATGTTCATTACACAAATATTTGTTTCCTGTGGGAATCGAACCCACGACCTTGTGATCAGCAGTCCCACACTCGAACCACAAAACCACAGAGGTCGTCAAACCAACTAATTAATAATGATAATTTTCTTGTTTTGGCTCAACCATAATAGAAGGGAAAACTTGACCAAAAACGCCAAATACGCAAAGAGAGACCTAAGCCCTCCTATACATATACATATAATTCTGCGGGACAACTATATTGCTTTTCTTGCGATAGGGTATTTAAAACCAAGTTCGGTCTAGCGAGCCATATAAGGGCTCATGCTAGGAAATAATTTGTTGGGGTCGCCGTTACCGAAATCGGTAAGAAAAGAAAGAAAGAAAGAAAGAAAAATGGTTTATTTACTACGGCCAGAGGCACACAATAACAATAATATACAATTTTAAACAACACAGACTCCTAAAAGTATAATTGTGTGCCCCGCGGCTGCACCAAATAGGCAAAAAGGTAAGGAAAACTGGGAAGGAGGACTATACGTATATATAATAGAAGGAAACCCATCGATCTGACACTATACCATTAATGGCTACATTATGCTCACATTTACAGTGATTAAAAATGCTGAAAAGTCTTTAAATACAATGTCAAAATAGAATATACTAAAAAAAAATGCTTAATAAGGTGTATACTATGATTGCTATATTATGATTATATCTTAAGTTAAATATAACAATAAAATCACCAATCTGAACTTTAGTAATAACATGGTGGCTATATACTAACTAATCGTAAATAAGTCCATTATAACTTATAAGGTTTACAATAAAATTCAAAGTCCACAGCATTTTGAACGAGACATGCGACGTTTATTACATAATATCATGCTATGTAAAAAAAAAGGTCCATGGGCACCATTGTATGGAGGTTGAAAAACGTAACCTACCAACAGATATGTAATATAATAAGCCCTGAACTCCCTATCCTGAACTCTCTATGCAGTTGTTTCCTTGTTACAAAATGTCTCTGAGTTCAGTGTGCCTCCTGGCAAAGGCCTCCTCTAACAGTTTCCATTGTTTTCTGTCTCTTGCGACTCTTCTCCAGTTAAGATCTGTGGTAAGTTTGAGTTCGTCTTCCCATGTTTTACGTTGCCTTCTCCTTTTTCTTTTGCCATCTCTAGGATACCAGTCTGTCAGGATCTTGCTCCACTTCTCTTGCGTACTTCGCAACATGTGACCCGTCCATCTCCATTTGAGTTGGTCTATCTTCAAAAGTACATCTACAACTCCTGTCTTGGATCTTATGGATGTATTCCGTATTCTGTCTTGTTTCATACCTATCATGCTACTCTCCATGGCTCTTTGGCAGTGTTCTTGCATGTCTCTGTGTTGTTTTAGAGTGACCAAGTTTCTCAGCCATATGTGATGCAAGGAAGAATGCAGGTATTAAAACTTTCCGAAAAGATATGTAATGTACCTAAAATAAAAGGGTTTTTTGTACTAAGAAGAAAACGAAAGAAAGAAAAGTAATATATTGCAACAAAAAACCAGCGATTTCACTTGATTGCATATAAAGGACCATGGGCAACAGGTTGGGCTAATAAAACCTTAAATTTAAATGCACCAAACTGGTTTTGCACTTGAATTCAACTTTGCTCCCATTTTATGAAATCAAGTACAAAAAACCCGTTCATTTGAGGTACATTTCATATCTGTTGGTAGGTTAGGTTTTTGTTAGCCCAACCTCCATACAATGATGCCCATGGTCCTTTATTGATTTCAAGTCACATTATGTGGATAGACTGTGAGTGTTAGATAAAAGAAAACAGAATTTTCGATTTTAAATGTTGTAGAATAACTATACGTGGGACACTCAGAAAGTTTTGCGAAACTTAAAAAAATTGTTCTATACGTACATATATTTTTATCAAATCTTTTCAAAGTACTTTCCACCAGCCTCTATACAAAGATTCATGCGCCTAAACCAGTTTTCAAAACACTTTTTCCAGTCCGCCGCAGACACCTCGTTTACAGCCTGCTCGAACGCAGCCAGCGCATCTTCCGGCGACGAAAATTGTATCCCTTTGAGCTGATTTTTTATTTTTGGGAATAAAAAGAAGTCACACGGTGCTAGATCAGGGCTGTAAGGAGGGTGACCCAGGAGTTTGACTGGCGTGCTGTCCAGGAAGTCCCTCGTTTTGAGTGCGGTGTGCGCAGGTGCATTGTCGTGGTGGAGCAGTAGCCCGCGGAGCCCTGTGTTTGGTCGCTTGTTGCTTATAACAGAGAAAACTTCTGGCAAACATTTGGTAGTATACCATTCGGCATTAATGCTTCTTTGATCCCGTAAGGGAATTGATACCAAGTGGCCAGTCAAATTAAAAAAGCTAGCGATCAAAATCTTACCCCCGCTTCTAGATCGCTTCACTTTGGTAGGCGTTGGCTCATTTTGAAACACCCAAACAGTCGACTGGCGCTTGGTTTCTGGGTCGTATTGATAAATCCAGGACTCATCACCTGTAACGATGTCGTAAACACGCCGAGACGAGCCTGCTTCAAATTTGTTAAGCATATCACGGCACCATTCCACCCGGGCCTGCTTCTGAGCATCGGTGAGGTTGTGCGGCACCCAGCGTGATACTATCCTCCTCACGCGAAGATGGCTGTGTAGAATCTCGTGAACGCTTCCCGATCCAATCTTCAATATGTGTTGAATCTCCTGATATGTAATTCGCCTATTGTCTTGGATTAAATTTTTCACTGCTAGCACGTTTTCTTCGGTAACAGCCGTCAAAGGGCGAACGCTTCTTTCGTCATCCCCCAAAGTTGGTCGACCGCGCTTGAATTCGTTATACCAACGATACACGGTTGCCTTGGAAGGGCCTTCATCCATGAATGCCATTTGAAGTCTATCGTACGATTCATCCGGTTTCAGGCGACACTTGAAATCGTATAAAATCATAGCTCTAAAATGTTCCCGGCGCAGATCCATATTTCAGTGAGACACAATACTTTGAATTAACTCGCAAAAAATGTGGAGGGAAATTTTGAAATTGGAACTTACTTATTTTTACTTATAAATAATCATATTTTCGAAAAACATTATAACTGGCCAGTCTCCCATATATAAAAACTTTTTTTCGCAATACTTTCTGAGGGGCCTGGTATTTAAACTAATTTATTTATTTTTTTGGCCTTATTATCAAAGTCGGTCAGCGAGCTATGGAGCGAGCTATGCTTGGAGTTTCTTTGAAGGATAAAATCCGTAACGAGATTATCCGGAGAAGAACCGGAGTGACCGACATAGCTTGTAGGATCAGTAAGCTGAAGTGGCAGTGGGCTGGCCATGTCTGTCGAAGGACCGATGGCCGTTGGAGCAGACGAGTCCTTGAGTGGAGACCGCGAATCGGCAAACGCAGCGTAGGGCGCCCCCCTGCCAGGTGGACCGACGACCTAAATAACGTGGTTGGGGGGGACTGGATGCGGAAGGCAGAGGACTGAGCGTTGTGGTGCAACTTGGGAGAGGCCTATGTCCAGCAGTGGACTGCGATAGGCTGAGTTGATGAAACGGATAAACGAAACATTTTGCGGTCATTATTAAAAACAACAATTTACAAATTATTGTATAATTTGTATAGATTACTATTAATCTGAAAAAAAAAAACTTCTTCTATTGTGTCAACACGAGCTACATAATGATAATACTGACTGCCCAAGGTGCGCCGAACGATCAAATAAATTTCGTCACTAGTGGAGGCTCTTTTAATACACCAGTGATAAATAATAAATAGAGATTATTTCTTATTATAATAACGTAGGTATTTTGTCGTCACTGATGTGGTTTTAAAGCAAAAGTTTTTCACGTAAAATCCAGTTAAAATTTCACTGAAAAACTTCGGAATACAGAGAGAATTACAAGAGAATTTAAATATTTAATTATAGGTACTCATTAAATTTCGCATTTTTTGTATCAAAATCACACATTATCTTTATTCAATCCAGCTGATTTCGGAGCCGCAATGCGTCCAACAGACGCTGCAAACATTTTCATTCCAAACTTTATGCTTTGTACCACTTATTCAGTTTTTCAATTAATTTCTGTACACAAGCCAAAGTTTACAACTGCATCGTTACCGCAGATGTTTGGTTAGCTCTTTGTACATTTAACAATATAGTTCCTGTGGACAATTCGTTATTGACCAGCTAACCGCCTTTTTTTGCTAAAATTGCAGATTTTTACCGAAAGGGTAAAATTCGGAAACTTTTCTGTTTAAATTTTTCCGGGTTAATTAGATAGATAGATAGATATACTATACTTTATTGTTCAACAAGAAAATAGTAGTAAACGGGAACAACGTATAAATTATGGGTACATGGGCGGTCTCATCGCTAAAAGCGATATCTCAGCGTTATATAATAGTGTGGCTCTGTATCATTACAGAACCACACTTTTAATCCGGAAAAGCTGAAACAGAAAAGTTAAGTTAGTGTTGTTTTTTTTTGTTCAAGATGCACAATTTTATGCAGAGGTGGGTTAGAAGATTTTTAACAAATCATTTTGAAAAAGCCAAACCCTAACTCAGTAATAAATTGGATATTGATATTTTTAACTAAATTAAGTAATTTTGGATGCTTATTCGAATTCCTTAGATTATGTTCAAAATAAAACTACAAATGTAGGTACCTTGACATCACAAACCTTAAAAAATATTTCGGAGTCTGGATTTGTGCCCTGTTAATGGCAATAGGCTCGCCCCCTATTACATGGGACTTACAACATAACTGGCGAAATGTGGGTGTACTGTACACCTCTGCCTACCCCTTCGGGGAAATACAGGCGTGATGTTACGTTATGTTATGTTAACTAATTCAGCAGTTCATCATTAAAGCAAACTACAACTATCTACAACTATATGTACCTATAAATTACATTTCATCAGGACAATTCCGTTCGAATAGGTACTTAATGACTAATCATTTGTTTCGGCTACAACACTAATTTACCACCCTCTCTTTATAAATAGGTTACAAGCAGCTAAATCCTACGTGTTATAGACCTAACTTATAGGCTACGCATAATAGTTCGTGCCACACGCAAATATCAGAAACTTCCTCACGGGTTAATTAAATAGGAACTAAAAAGCAGAAATGATCCATCACCTTGTTTCTTTGACTTTATCGCTAGGCCGTGCCAGCTAATTTCGGTATTGGACGATATTATTATTGCTGTCTCTATCGACCACGAGACGTGCGCACACGCTCTGTACGAGACAGCTGCATTATTTTTGGAACGTTTTTGATATGATAGTTTTATAAATATAGAAAATTCATTACTTGGGGCTTCTGATGCCAATGCATTCTACAAAATTTTATGATAAATCTTTTACTGTTCAGGCTGTGCGTCTGTGGAATGAGTTACCTGTGTGTATACGGTGAGCTCAATCACTGTTTTCATTTAAAAAAATAGTTAAAGAATACTACCTTTCCAAATAGATTGTAATTTATTATGACATTGCCTATGTATCCAATCTCTATTCTAAATTGTAAGATTATTTATATATATATTATATATATTTATGATACCTATATGTGTAATATATTTTGTGCTATTTATTTATTTTAGTTTAGTAGTACGCCACGGACTGCCCCCATTATCTAGATCTTACGTCTTCTTTGTCCATCCAAAGGTTGTCTGGAAGATATCGCTTTTAGCGATAAGACCGCCCATGTACCCATAATTTATACGTTGTTCCTGTTTACTACTATTTTCATCGTGTACAATAAAGTATATTCTATCTATCTATCTATCTACTATTCCAATGCTCGGGGTTGTATAAAAATTATTTAATTTTCTTGAAATGTCTTTATAAATTAACTAAAATTGGGCCTTTTTTTGTTGAAAATATGAGTTTTTGAGTTACATGTCATTTTGAAATGACTGATTAACCGTAAACCTAGATGTAATATCAATATCGATACTATCGATAGGCTTATCGATAGGATGACTGATTTGGGAGGGGGACCATCGATAGATCGATAGTCGATTTTTATGCAACACTACCACCTAGGCTGTTGCCTAAATGGTACTGCAAGTCGGTTCGCCAAACTGCAATGAGACATATGGGAGGTGTCATGTCTTTGTAATTTCACCGGCATCCGTACCCTTCACACCGGAACAAAGCAATGCAAGCATCACTGTTTGGCGGCAGAAGTAGGTACGTCGGTAGTACTTCCCCGGACGAGCTTCTTCACAAGGAGCTCTACTACTTCTATACGCTTAACAAAGGTAGGCTTTTGGAGACTATGCGAAAAAGATAATTTGATTAGTGCATGGAAGGATGCCATGCTAACAATAATCCCTTTTACTACAACACAACCATGACGAAGCAAGGCAATGTTCCATTCTTTGTTTGCTTGTCCCCATTAAACTCATTCACTTTGGCCTATGATATTAATAAATGTCAAACGCCCAACAATTACCAGTAGAAAAGTGAAAAACTCGACTTTACGGTGTGTAAACGCGAACTACCCTTACGGTTGTTTTCCATAGAATATTCTAACAGCCCTACTACAAATAGCGGGTGGAGTGGCCTTCGTAATTTATGTACCCCGCTATCACACACGTATTTTCATAAACCATCATGGGAAAATAATCTTTAACTCATTAAGTTATGATCTACAATTTATTGAATGATTTAGTGTCTTTCAAAGGAATTTAAGCGTTGCCTTATAATAAGAACAGTTGTTTGCATGTTTTGGAAGACATAATTAAATACGACGGGTGGAGTATTAAAGTCGATGACTTGCCTGATAATGTTGCTACATGTACACATGGCTAATGTCAAGCTATAAAAATCCAGTATAAGCTGACCTCGCGTTAAACAGGCTTTCCTTACAGTGGGAGGTCAGCTTATACTGGAAATTATAACCTTGACCTGTTACTATTTTTCTTTAAGAGGCAAAAGTCATATTTTTCTAAATACAATAAAAAGTTTGAAAGTATTGTTAGCGTGTTTGAAAATGTTATAAGTTCAAAAGTTGTGACAAGTTTTGCTAATAAATTATGCTCATAAGTTGCCTTTGTGAAATACTTAAACTTTTTTATTGATGGCAAACTTTGTTGAGAACCAATTCAGTTTTTAAAATATGCAGAACACAAAATAAATCAAGGTTATCTAATTTGATACATATGTTTGTGCTGTGTAGTTTCACTATTTTTTTTAATCAATTTGTATGGTTAGAGACCTAACCTTTGAACTTCATAATCATTTGATTTCTTATGATCTGATTATGGTATGTGAGTACCGCGATCCGGGAGAGATGATAAAAAGTAATAAAAACCGGCCAAGTGCGAGTCGGACTCGCGCAGTAAGGGTTCCGTACCACCCATCGACCTGATACCCCATAGAAACTGATTTAATTTACGAGATTTTATCAAAAGAAATCAACGCACAGTGCGCGAAATATGAATTTTTGCATCTCTTTCTTACACAGGTACCACCACATATGTCTACATTTGTCTCATTTTTAGTATTTGTTGCTAAACTACATAATATGCACTATAATCTGACCAAGTTTGACGCTGGTATGTATTATCGTTTTGAAGATAGAGCAGGAACAAAAACGTTGTAAAAAATGCATGTTTTTTGAGGTTTTTTGTATGAGGACCCCTTTGGTTTAAGACTTTTTGTTGGTTTTTAGTATTTTTCGTGATACCCCTCATAGCAACACATATTCTGTGAAAATTTCAATTAATTATCTATTACCATTAGAAAGATACAGCCCTGTGACAGACAGACGGACGGACGGACGGGCGGACGGACAGCGTAGCGAGAGTAATAGGGTCCCGTTCGGCACCCTTTGGGTACGGATCCCTAATAATAAGGTCCCGTTCGGCACCCTTCGGGTACGGATCCCTAAAAACGATGTTTTCTGTTTGGCGAATTTATTGGTACTGAATTAAAATGGTTGTACAAGTAAACGCGTCGCACTGTATTCGGTGCTAGCTTCAGCATAAAACTTATATTGTTGATATTGTTATGTTGGGTTTGCTCGTACACAATTTAAATGAAAAAATCGATCAGAAATATATCAATATGTAATTCGGCTTACGTTGACGTGTCTGTAACAATAAAGATACACAAAATATAACCCGACCTAAGGGTTCTAAACTTTTCAAGACTGTTAGGGTTGACAGTCACTAAAGGAAAGCCATTTCACAGTAACAATAAGGTGACAGCCCTCCCTAAAAGTGTATCTGCTCTAACTAATTAATGAAACACGTAAGCTTCAGAACAAAGTACCTACCAGATCTGGAGCTAATACGTCGATCGCGAAACAGTGGTTACGTATAAAATTGTATTGTATATTTATACAATACAATACAAATCCTCTTTATTGCACAACATGCAAAACTTGATAATTATGAACTGGGTATAAGTGTACAATTGGCGGTCTTATCGCTCCACGGTGATCTCTTCCAGACAACCATTGAATGGACTGGAATGTTATGAAAGAAACACAGCGTAATTTCCAGTACAGTTAATATTTACATAACATAACACCATAACATAATTACGCATTACGCCTGTATTTCCCCGAAGGGGTAGGCAGAGGTGTAATAATAGTACACCCACATTTCGCCAGTTATGTTATAGTCCCATGTAATAGGGGGCGAGCCTATTGCCATCAACCGGGCACAAATCCAAACTCCGGGCTGCTACTGAGAATTTTCTAATGAAAAAACCCAACAACACTTTGCCCGACTCGGGAATCGAACCCAGGACCTCACGCTCAGCAGTCGCGCTTGCAACCACTAGACCAACGAGGCAGTCAATATTTAAAACTGCAATATTCGGGAGAATCCACAAAAAACCAGTACCTGTTCACTACGGACACAAGAGATGTAGGTGGATGACTTGCAAAGTAATGCGGGCAAGACCTGTATGCAATTAAGAGGCTGACAACACCTAAAAAATCAGACCTCTGCGGTCACTGTCGTTTCGTACAGAACTGAAAGAGAGGCAACGAGCCAAGGGACGTCGGATACGCCGCTCAACTTGAATGAAAATTAACAATGTTATTTTTTAATAAAAAACTAAAAGCTTATTTGAAAAACAGAAACAATAAATGTTTAGATTATTGTCTTTCTCAAATGTTTTCTTAATTTTATTTATAATATTTAATAAATAATAGAGATGTTTTGCTTTAAAGCATGTTTTAAGAGGTTAGTTTACAATTCTTTTATATCGAGAAAACTTCAAGAAAACGTGTTTTGGGCACAATACAGTTTCAGAAAATACGATCAAGATTAACATATATTTTTTTCACTGCCACAAACTGAATAGATACAGCTAAAAATGTTTTTAAAAGAAGCCCATTTGGGGTATTTGGCTGTTGTCAGCGTCTTAACAAAGAACAGGTAAACATCGCACGCCCGTGACGATGGGTCAGCCCAGACAAGAGGAGGGTGCGGCCGATGATGAGGCCGCCCGGGGGAAGTAGTTCACTGCTAGCCAAAGGTCGTAAGAGGAACACCGTGGTGGTTGTAGTCGGTAAGAATTCGACACTGGCTCCGTCCCTCTCAGCGGAGTGCGTCCATAAGGATTTCCCTACGAAGAAAAAGAGAAGCAACACACAAAAGGGAGGAAGCTTATCCTTAGCAATGGATGGAACAGGGCTATATTGAGCCATCAACCATACAGCCCAATAGACGCCTAATACTGAATATAATGCGTACAATCAATTATGTTAACTAACTGAGGCATGGTACTGCAATCCAATTGGCCCTACCAAGGCGGCTATTGGCTAATCACTAACGTGGAAGTTTTGAAGGCTCACATAAGTGGTCGAATCAGATTTGAAGTTTTCAAGTGACGAATAGTGGCGACTTACATTTGCGAAATTTCTTAGATGTGTTGACAGACATCGGTCACCCGTTATGAGGCATCTATGGGGAGCTTCGATCAATAATATCGAAGATGGGGCGTATGGTTGATTGAAAAAGCCCATAGATAACTCAGCCCAGTGATAGCCTATAAGTTGAACGCTTGCCTTCGATGAAAAATGATTTGAGTTCGAACCCGGCTCACATCTATGACATTTGACGACGTCTGTGGTCTAGTGGTTCGAGTGTCGGACTGCTGATCACGAGGTCGTGGGTTCGATTCCCACAGAACACAAATATTTGTGTGATGAACATACGTGTTTGTGTTGGTCTGGGTGTTTCTTATATTATTATATTATAAGCAATGATTTTACCACTTATGTAATATCATTGATTATAAGTATATATTTACAAAAAAAAATAGTGTATAAGTATTATATCCATTGTCTAGTACCCATATTACAAGCTCTGCTTAGTTAGGGACAAGATGGTGCTGTGCAAAAATGTCCCAAATTTTTTTTTTATTCGTTTTCAGATAGAAATTTGATTATTACTTGCTTTAATGGTGAAGGAAAACATCGAGAGGAAACCCGCACACCTGAGAGTGCTCCATACAGTTCTTGATAGTGTGTGTAGTCCACCAACTCGCAACAGACCAGCATGGTGGATTGAACCCTTCTCTTATCTTACTGAAGAAGGCCTTGTTCAGTAATTGGCTTGTTATGTTATTTAATTAGGTACTGATTTTGGCTATTAAAATTTGTAGTAGTCCAACACATATCATAACTAGGTTATTCTTGAGCATTCTCTTTTGCACGCCATTAGACGAAGTGCTACGAACAATCATAGTGAAGCCATCAAAACCGTGCTACTCCGTGTACAAACCAGCGCTCACGCATACACATATTACACATGCACCTGAAAGATATTTGTTTTTGGCGATACTTACTGGACGATGTCACGACATGTGTACTGAGAGCAGTGAGCACGGTTTGATGTGCATGTGTGTGCGTGAGCGCTGGATTTTACACAGAGGAGCAAGGTTTTGTTGGCTTCACTATGATTGTTTACAGCGCTTCGTTTATAGGTAATGAACAACTTGACTTTTTAAGCCGATTTTGAGATTAATTTACATTTTTCACTATATCTGTGTTGCACGCACACCGTTACTTACACACACACACACAATCCAAGAATAACTATTTTTTTCCAGAAAAAATAAGAAAATATTTTCTTCAATAACAAGCAGCACGCACAGTAGTACATCAATATCAGGTTAACTCTTATACGTGAATAGGCTGGCTTGTATGGGACGTGAAAAGTAAAGGAATTGAAAGCTGAATGAGGCTTATTTTAAGCCTGATACCACTAAATGTCTAATAGTACCTACTAACGTACAGAACGGTCACTCACCGCCCCCCGCCAATTGAAGATTCCTCGCCCGCGCCTCGTATGCACGCGCAGTTTGACGGCACTTGGACTGCAATCATGCAAATAGATGTCAATCGCCAGTCGCTATACAAGCACGACATCTTTGAGAACTACTGAGAAGTTCTTGGAACCCAGTCGGCATTACGAGCGGCGAGCATCCCTAACCTATACTTGTGTGTGTTTTCGTATCCAGACTTAATCTTGTGTATGTAGGTGGTGCTAGCATTAAGATTGTATTGAGTGTCTGAGGTGTGCTGATACAGTCCAGCTAAGTAAAGTTAGCCAAGAGGTATGTTTTATTATAATTTCCTAGATTTTTGTGACGATATATACGCAATGCGCGATAGACTGTCATGGTATGGACATGTGATGAGGAGGAATGAGGAGCATGTTACGAGGAAAGTTTTAAGTATGAATGTTGATAACTATAAGAAAAGAGGTAGACCGAAGAAAATAAGGATGGATTGTGTGAAAGATGATATGAATAGAAAGAAAGTGAACACGGAGATGACGGCTGATAGAGATGTATGGAAGAAAAAAACATGCTGCGCCGACCCCAAATAAATTGGGATAAGGGCAGGAGGATGATGATGATATACGCAATGCGCGCTACCGCCAAACATTATTTTCAGTGTAGGTCAGTACCGTGTCAACTCATAAACTCAAGTATGATTAAAAATTTAAGTGTCTAGTCGTACTAAAACCACAAACAATATAGCTAACTGACAAGACAAGCCCACGCTTCACAAAGAGACATAGAGTAAACAGAACTACGATACCGTCAATATGTGTCTATCTAGTCTAGTTTTTTATAAGTCTATGTTATACTTGTAGTAGTAGTTAAGGAGTGAATGCCTAGTGGTTAAACACTTCTTGATGATTTTATTTTTACCTGACTGCGGCGGAGCCCAAAAGGAGGGTAATGTTTTTATATAGTATGGCGAAACGAGCTAAAGACCCACCTAATGTCAAGCGTTTATTGAATTGAATTGAATTTATTTATTGATAACAATTGCTACATGTCAGTTTTCTTATTCAGGTATAATTCAAATTAACTATTTTATAATTTAATTCATTTAGTTATACATTGGCAAATAATATTTAAAATATTAATAATTATCATTTCATCTCATCGTATCATAAAAAAACTTAACAATTCATTTAACAATCATATTATTTCATTTTAAATTAACAATTCATTGAGATAAAAAACGAAAAATAATAATAAAAGAAAATAACATTTTCGTTCATTGTCATCATCTGATTATAACGTTAATTTTGTTTGTTAGGTTTGCCCATAGCAACTGCAATACTAACACCTAGGCTGTTGCCTAAATGTTATTGCAAGTCGATTCGCTAAACTGAGACTTAAAGAGGGAAAGTCTCATGTGATTGTAGTTTCATCAGCACCCGTACCTACCCTTCGCACCAAACCACAGCAATGCAAGTATTGCTGTTTGGGCGCAAAAGTAGGTACGGTGGAAGTACTTCCCCGGACGAGCTCTTTCACAAAGGAGCTCTACTACTACTACAAAAAAAATGTGTATCAAATAATCATTTAAGTAGTAAACAAACCTGTAAATAATAAGAGAAAATGGTCTATCATTTCATCAATAACTTTATTTTATATTATACTAGCCTATGCCCGCGGCTTCACCGGCGTGTATGTCGTGTATCGCGTATCCCTCGGGAATTGTTCATCTTCCCGGGATAACAAGTAGCCTATATGTTAATCCGGGCTATGTTCTATCTGTACGCCGAATTTCATCCAAATCCGTTCAGTCCTTACAGCGTGATTGAGTAACAAACATTCGAACATCCAAACATCTAAACATCAAAACATCTTCACAAACTTTCACATTTATAATATTAGTAGGACTTATCAAATTCCGAATATCTAACTTATTTTTTTATCTTCACCAAAAAACTTCTTGAAACAACCTTATTTTTACAGTTTACACCATGCCATAAAATAGATAATATTCTTATGACCATGCATACAATTCTAATTTCAATCATTCCATTTTATTTGGAATGGAAACTAACCCATTCTTGAAATAAAAACTATTCCTTCTACCAATTTCGTGCTGCCCTCCTTTTACAAATGACAATAAATGTGCCCACATAAGTTACGAAAGAGGACAAGCTCTTGTATAGAAATAGGTGTCTATTTCAGAAACTAGTATCTGGTTCACACGTATCCTGGGCTCTCGTTTGATATGGCTAAAACGAGACAATTCAATTTAGGTTTTGTGTTCCAAATGGTAAAGATATTTTTGGTGAGTTTATTTATTTCGACTGAGTCGGCTTGTTTGATGTATTTCATTTAAAAGCTTTTGATTTAAAACTGAAAAACTTGAGTACTACAATGAGAATTAAATTCTCTAGGTAAGTTAAGAAACAGTACAAGCACTTCTAGAAATAGGTGGTTATTCGAGAAACTAGTATCTGGTTTACACGTATTTAGCTCACGTTTGACATGGCTAAAACGAGACATTTCAATTTAGGTTTTGTGTTCCAAATGGTAAAGATATTTGGTTAGGGTATTTATCGTGTCTGAATCGGCTTGTTGATGTACTTCATTTATTTTAAAAGCTTAGTTTTTTTATTTTTTATTAAGTTAGAAGTGTAATACCACGTCTTGAGCTCACGTTTGATATGGCTAAAACGAGACAATTCAATTTAGGTTTTGTGTTCCAAATATTAAACATATTTGGTGAGGTTATTTTGTGTCTTTATTAGATTGTTTGATAATGTGAAAGCTTTTAGTAATAAAATGAGTGTAAAGTGATGTATTAAAAAACAAATTTGAAAAAAAAAAATTACATTCTGAATACAGTTGTGATATGATTTTCAAGACACAACATAATTTCTGCTTGTATTATTTACACCATTTTCTTTTAACTTGGTTAAGTTAATCTCAAGTATTGATTCACGATAATTTGTTTATTAATGGCACAACATATTATATCAACAAAACCTTTTCCTTTTTGTTGAATTATTTTTATTTATTCAGTCAATATTTTTTTTAGGATGGCAAAACGAGCTGAAAGCCCACCTGCTATTAAGGGTTACATTCGCCCATAGAAACTGCAATACCACCTAGGTACCGCGAGTCGGTTCGCCAAACTGAGACACGAAAATGGTCTCATCTCATGTGATTGTAATTGCACTGGCACCCGTACCCTTCACACCGAAATACAACAATGCACGCATTACTGTTTGGCGGCAGAAGTATGTACAGTAGGGTGGGTCAAAAAACATTTTTTATTATTAAATAAAATGTATCCTGCTTATATAAAGTTGTATTAATTACATCTATCCTAAAACAAATCATAAATATTTAAGAGTTTTCAGAAATATGAATTTTATTAAAATTTCTAGAATTTAAGGTCAATCCGGAGGCAGAAGATAATATCTAATTGTTATGAAACTTTCTGAGTTAGTTCCTATAACCATGCGACACATTATTATTGCTATTACAAGTCAAAAGAAAAACATTATTTTCTCCATACTAGAGTGACCCACCCTAATGTACAGTAATTGAGTAATTAAACCCTATTTTTACTCAAACATTAACTTTTAGCCAAAAATAGTTCACTAATGAATTAAAAATATATCATCAAACAAAAATATAAAAAACACACCCTATAAAAAGATCCAATTACTCAAATAAGGCCGGCGACACATTTAATTATAAGTTAAAACCAACATATTTGGGTCAGTATCCGTATGTGACTATTTTCGAACAAATCAATAAAGTCGACCTATTGCACTAAATACGATATGACTTTGATAAGGTGGCCTAAAAATAATAAAACATTTGGAGGCACAGTTGGCGTGGTCATGCATCAAAGATGCATAAGGTGCGATCATGAAGGCCCTTAATCGAAGGATACACACGGACGGAAAAAAGTACAAGCATCAAGTATTTTTCCAAGAAATATAACTGTCGATAACACAATGTAATTATCGAGGTACTCTGTATGAATGTGTTATATATTGATCATGTTTTCGTCTTTTGAACTGGAATTTCTATAGAATATTAGCTACTAATGGCTTTTATTTGTAATTGTGTAACGAAGCTTGGATTTGTGAATCGATTTAGAAATGATAATAACTTCTTTATTTCGAGTAACAATAGCACTCTTAGGGTTAGTACTTAACATTCTTTACTTAGAAAACTATGTTAGTTAAATTATAATTCAATTAATAAAGTAACACCATCACATATAAACTACATATTCACATAATATGGAATAGATTGTGGTGCTCGTAAAAAGGCTATTCCATTACGTCATCACTTCATATTATAAAATTGAAGAGTTAGTGTTGGTTCGCACTGAGGTAATATGTACTACGTACTAGAGTAGACATTACGAACAAAAAATATCGCGCATCTTGCTGGCCGCGGAGCACGCGCGCGGCGAGCGTGGCTAAGCGAGTGAGAGTGCGGGAGCTCTAAAACGTGCTACAAACATTTGATTCGAGGTGTCTTCTCTAGTACGTAGTACATATTACCTCAGTGTTGGTTCGGGCTATTTTCAGAAACAACTGTACGGATTTTCATACAGTTTTCACAAGTAGAAACAGGAATTATCTAAGAAGGTTATAAGATATAATTGCTACCCTTGTAAAGCTGTTGAGGGTCGGATACATTATAATAAAAAAAAAATGGGTTTAGTGATTACAAAACACTAAGTACTTTATACAGGATATTTTTTAAGGATTGCGGATGATTAACATAATAGTTCTAGCCCTAGCACGAACCATTTTGACGTATCGAAACGTAAATATAAATAAACTTTGGATCTGAAATACTGGTTTGAGACATAATATTCTGTAACTTGGATCTTTTAGCCATATCTCTGTATGATACAAATTGCACATTATGCATTAAATCAAATCAAAATGTTACAGAACTATTGTATTTTTAATTTAAAAAGCGCTTACATTAACGTTTCGATACGTCAAAATTATTTGTACTAGGGGCTACCACTGTTGTATTCCTTATCGCAACCACATTGTTAAAATTTACTTGAAAAAAAAATTGCCTTTTATGGCGTCCGCTACAAAATTCTCCCATACAAAGTTTTTTTTTATTTTTTGTTTAAAAGTGAATTTTAATAATGTTGTTGCTATAAGAATCAGATACTGAACCTCTATGTAAATTATCAGCACTCTTTTTTCTGTTTACACAGAAGAAGCAAGTAAAATATGGATACATACGTAATAAGTAAATCTATTTGTAGAATTGTTATATCATTATGACTTTCACGGCACTGGATACTGGGTAGGATATGTACCTGAAAATAAAGACACAAAAATATTAGTCCATGTTAAAAATACATAGGAATATCTAAAATGAAATAGTAAATCTAAATATCGCTAAGCGTAAGATTCATTTAGCCCTGTAAACTACGTAGCTATTTTCCTTTTATTTAGAACGATTTTTTTTTTGTTGTCTATCTAAATTGTCTTTGTGCGAAAGTTTAGCTATTTCGGTATCTAAACTTTTTATTTATTGTTTTTCCTTTGGGATTGGACTTGTTTTATTTTTAGTATTTACCAGAATACGATAGAGTGTAACACACATTTTGTAAAAATTCCAACTCGCTACCTACTACGCTTAAAAAGACAAAGCTCTATGACAAACAGACGCCTAACAAACTTAAAACCGGCACAGAGTTGCTAGCTTATCAGTTTTTTTTTCTGATGGTTTTTGATGAGTGTGCGTTGGAGTTACATAATTTGATTCCTCCTAGCCCATTCCATCATCGGACGACCAGACGAACGGCAATGCGCCACCCTTATACGGTTGATATTCAACCTTACGCACGAAACGTTTTTCTAACACTTTTAGTATGCGTACCGCTAAAGAGTGGAATGTCTATGTTTCTTGATAGGTATAATCTGGTGTTTTTTAAGGCAGGAGTCAATAGGTTTTTGCTGGGCAAGCGTGCACGTCGACCGCACGTGGAGGTAGCGGTCAAACGCAAGACCAATACAGAATTTAATAAAGATTACAGATGGCTGGCGTAGGCAGTGTAATAGGGTTTCGTTGGCACACTTTGGATACGGAACCCTAAAAAGCCTTGACAAAACAGTATTAAGTTTACAACAAAAAACTGTGTCTGCCCTCTCGAGGTCATTGTCGCCATAACGTCGTATGAAATAGGCCCAAGAGACAAGTCATAGTTAACTTAAACCGTTGATTATACTGACCTTACGTGCCAAAGCTTGCTAGTCGTCCTATGCAAATACACAACGCACGTCTGATGGTCTGATAACGGAAGGTTATGACGCTTAATTACATTGAAATGGTCATGGTATTTGCTATAATATGACATCGCTGTTATGAGGACTAAAAAGAGTTATTTCTGTAGTGCTAAGTCCTTGAATTGTTTTAATTTAAACGTATTTATTTGGTGTTAGCTTAATTATGTAGTACATACTACCTGTCTACTACGAGAATGCCGTTTTCGCTTTCCGCTCCCTCGTACCGCACCTCAAGCCAGGCCCGGCTAGTACCAATACTGACCAATAGCAACGCTGTAAAGTGCCTTAAAAGACTGTCTTTATAATTGTGACCGCGGCATTCTCACAGCAGACGAGTAGTACTTCGCCTTTTACCAAAGTTCCTTTATTTGAATTCCAAATAGTAAATTGACAAGCAAAAATGTCAAATCATGCAATATTGAACTTTATTTTAAAGTTATAACACGTCAGTATACAAAGTCTTTGGTTTTAACCTTAGGCTAAAACACCAAATTGACGCCTTTGTGATATGTCAATTTACTACCTCGAATGTATTATATTATCTGTGCTCGAATTTAAAAAATGTGGCCGTCACGGGACGCCCGGCAGTAATAGTGAAAAGTAGTGAAACATCGAAATTTAAAGCGGTGGCTGAGAGCAGGTATGACGGCATAAGATATATCTGGTGAAATTACAATCACATGAGACTTTCCAGCTTCATGTTTCAGTTTGGCGAACCTACTTGCAGTACCATTTAGGCAACAGCCTAGGTGGTATTGAAGTTGTTATGGGCAAAGGTAACCGCATTACCATCAGGTGGGCCATTAGCTCGTTTTGCCATCCTGTATTATAAAAAAAAAAAAAAAATTGATTTCTATGGTCTTACCCCAAAGCGCACCAATAGAGGTTTTACATCAAAAACGAACTTTAGTTTCTACGACTGTAGTAATAAAAACTTTTTAACAAAAAATAAAACCGACTTCAAAAACCTTAACTAAAAAGTAAAAAAATAATCATTGTATGTATTTTAAAATCTTAACTTAAACAACATTTTGAAGGCGGCGCGTGGTTGACCCTTTGCGTCATGTAATGTACAGTCGAGCGCAATATCTATAGTAAAAACAGTTTATGTGAACGTACATGAAAATCACGCGCCGCCTTCAAAATGTTGTTTAAGTTAAGATTTTAAAATACATACAATGATTATTTTTTTACTTTTTAGTTAAGGTTTTTGAAGTCGGTTTTATTTTTTGTTAAAAAGTTTTTATTTTATACTTTTTAGTTGAGGGTTGATTCATAAATGTTTATATAACCAATTTGAGAATATATTTTTATTAACCTTTGCTATCCCACTGCTGGGCAAAGGTCTCGCTCATGTTCTTCCAAACGTCCAATCACTATCGTGAAAAAAAAACACGCATATCGGCCAAGAATTCTCAGAATGAGGAACCAATGAGCAGATCATCTAGATACGCAAAGCTAAAATTAACTGATTTATTGAAGCTGGTTAAAAAACTACTTAACCTAAGTCAATAAAATTTATATGGGACCACCGCGCGGACTTTCTCTACCAAATAAAAAAACAACCACGTAAATCGGCCCACAAATCTCGGAGTAATCGGTGTACATACATGAAAAAAAAAAAAAAAAAAAAAAAAAAAAAAAAAAAAAGCCGCGGAATACATAACCTCCTCCTTTTTTTGAAGTCGGTTAAAAAGTACGACATTTTGGTGAAAAGTTATGGTACATTTTTTCATCATGTACTGATTCACCTCCTTAAATATTGAAGGTGATTGAATTAACAGTCTGTTTAGAATTATTCCTCCTTTTTAGGGTTCCGTAGTCATACAAGGAACCCTTATAGTTTCGCCATGTCAGTCCGTCTGTCCGTCTGTCCTAATCCTTTACAGCTTAATAACTTCTACAGTTATAAACATAAGTAAATGAAATTTTGTTTAAAAATGTTTTATATATAGATCTCAATTTTAAAATAATAAAAAAATCTTGATAACGTATTTTAGGGGTGGCGCCTATACATGTGAAATGGGGATGATTTTATTTTTTTCGCTGCACCCCCTGGTGTGGGGTATCATTGAATAGGTCTACTAAAATGAAGGTAATGTTTCATACATAACTTTTTTATCAGGTACACCATCTGCGAAATACAGTTCGCCAAAGTGGCTTGCAATGTGTCCCCCCCCTGCCATTTCTAAACTATGCAACGTAGAAACTTATAGTCTTCTACATTGATAGACCTTTCTAAAAACTCTCCTTTAAAATTATTTTGAGTATAATGTGATTATAAATTTTCGAGTTATAGTGAGAAAACTGAAAAATACTTAAGACGTCCTAGTTCATAGGTCATTGACCCTAGAGAAAAATGATCGTAGCAACTAATGCTCCTTTAGTTACTTTCTATTTAAAAAAATCACAAAAAAAAACACACTTCTTAAATTTAGCTTCATAAATTTAGCGCTATGTGGCGCTGTTTGCAAAAACTAAAATAGCAATGATTAATATTCGATTTGATTCGTTTGTAATTAGACCTACTTAAGGAACCCTATAATACTGAACATGGCCCGACATGCTCTTGGCCGGTTTTAGTAAATAGGTACGTTTCGCTGGTAGACATTTAAATACAAATCTAGGTCTTCCTGGTCGTATACGTGTAATCCAGATTCTTACAAGTTCAGTTAGAAGAGATAAATCAAATACATTGAGGGTGATCTAAAATTAATTTTAAGTTAACAATTTTATTAAACTACCTACGTATTAGAAAATAACGTGCTATCAAAAATCGACTAGGCGTTAGCGCCTAAACACAGTCTGTATATTCTAAAACGGATACAAAGATCATATTATATGAAAAGTATGACGAGATATTTGGTTCTAGGTTTAGAAGTAGGTCGTTCAATATAGTCGTCTAATACACACCAGTTATAGTGTATTGCACCCATAGAAATTTGTCAAAATTTGTCGCTGCGTACAAGTGTCTTTTAGGTCACCAGTGTGCGAACCGTCTGCTTGATCATCAGTGCTGTTTTGGACGCCGAGTCACTAAAATTGTATTTTGCGGCATATTTAGCAGCGGATTTTTTAAGGCTTAAATTATTTAATTTTATTTTATTTAATAACTTCTTAGGTTTTCGCGATCACTACACATAACAACATAACATAACATAACATCACGCCTGTATTTCCCCGAAGGGGTAGGCAGAGGTGTATTAGTACACCCACATTTCGCCAGTTATGTTATAGTCCCATGTAATAGGGTGCGAGCCTATTGCCATTATGATCACTACACATTATAATAAAACAAAGTTTAACCGGATTAAATCGCGTATATTATTTAAATTGGTTTTCCTGACATTTCGAAAGCTTTGCAGCATTTCGTGGTCGCAGGTAGACTAAGATGACAATCGTCTTTATAAATAAATATTTTAATCTACCGTACAATATTATTAATTAAAAACGTTTCGATGCACGCAGTAATCACACAACACAACACGCAACGCTGTAAAAGATAATGATATTGTGTTAATGTTTAGCATCAACGACATTTTCCACATATTATTAAAAAGTAAGATTAAGAAGAACGAGGTGCGATTCTAATTACATCAAAAACTAAAGAAATGTGGTGGTAATTTTTTTTGCATTGAATGCTAGAAACATGGTGGGCGTGATTGCGTATTTATGTGTTGGTAGCGGAAAACTGGAGACCTGCGTTCCCGTAGTAAAATATAGTGGATAACATTTCTATCACCTTATATTATTTAGATTTCTATGGTTGCACCTAAGCTAGCTCTAAGCTCCCAGTATACAGGCCAGCGCTAAGTCCGTGTACGTCAGGTAAACTAAGTACACTCAAGTTATGCATACCGTACTAGAACTTAGAATAGCACTTTATGCTAATACAGTGACGAGTAAAACGCGTGTCAGTGCGTACAGTACGTACACACGGCTATACACTAAGCTATAAGCTGACCTCGCATTGTATAGGCTTTTCGTAAAAAGAGAGGTCAGCTTATACTGGACATAAATAGCTTTATGTGTAGCCTACGAGTATAATCAACTCTGAAGTAAATGATCAAGCAATAACTTCAATAAGCTGTGTAAACAGCATGATTTTGATATTTTTAATACAAGTGTGACCTCGGCTAGACTTTTTTTAATTAATAGGGTAATAAACAAAAAAAATATAGACATTCTATGTTTTTGTACCGTTTTAGTCATAATTAGCATAGTATATTAGTAATAGATAATTTCGTTTGTGTTCTTTTTCCCCTTTGATGTTCTCCATGTTCTTGTCGGCAGTACTTTGTTTACAGATTATTTTTGTTTTACTCTATTTTTATACGTGGAGACTTGTAATTGGCTGTCAGTCTAGCACATTGTTCTTATTCTGTTTTCTTTAGCTGTAAGTCTTCCATACAAATTAAATAAATAAATCATCGCAAAAGTTTTAAAATTATTTGGGGATTTAAACTTGCTAGAATTTAGCACATGAAAGAAGATAGTTAAAACCGGCCAAGTGCAAGTCGGCCTCGCGCACTAATAGTTCCCAACGACCACACATGTCTGTATTTACCTATATACTTTATTGTTTGTTTTTAACTATAGAGTACTTAACAATTAATAGGGGTTACTTGTGCTTCGAGTTTAGACTTTTTATAATTTTTCACGATAAAGACTATAATAAAATAACACCTTTAGAAGAAAAATACCCAAAACTAGCATATATGAAGCGCAAAACCAGCTTGAGTGCCAGCAACTCTCTTTTGAAATGCATAGTATGCGACAGGATATGGAAACATTAAAAGAACATCTTAACAAAGCTGTAGCTCTTATTTCGCAATACGATGTAAAGCTAGCTAGTTACGCATCGCAAATTGACATTCTTAACGAACAATTAAAGCAAAGTAATGTCATAAAAACTGCTTCTATAGATCCTGCCCCACAACTGCAACCACTTTCTATAACATCCTTACAGAATTGCTCTCCTCCTCCTGTCCAAATAGCACAAAAAGCAAAAAAACCAGAGGAAACAGAAAAGGGCCGAGCAACACTGTGATGCTCCCAAGTTACCGTCACATATGGACTCCGACGATATGACACCAAAGTTACAGTCATATCTTGACTCCAAGCAATGTGCTGTTATTCAAACTAACACCATCATAGACGAGGAGCCTGCGGTAAAATCCAATGAGAACTATCACAAAAGTGTGACCGATGACCACACGTCATTTGATGATAATTAATGGACGGAAGTTAAGAAAAAATCTCGCCGACCTGCATCTTTATGTGGCACCGCTGGTCCCACAGTAACAACTTTAAAAGCTGTTGAAGTGCGAAAACATCTCCATCTATGGAATATGGAGTCCAGCGCTAACGAGATACGCGACTATCTGAACCATTTATGTCCCACTGATACTTGCACTGTTGAAGAACTACGGCCTAGGGGAAATTATAAGTCATACAAGATTGGTGTTCCTGTTATTTGTTATGAAAAGTGCTACTCAGTAGAAGTGTGGCCGATAAACGCCAGAGTTAAACCTTGGATAACACATAAAAGGGCAAGTAACTACACGGTATCTGGAGAGGCCCAATCTAATATCCAGCAGACATTTCGTAACTAAAGAGCCACATAACAAAACAACAAGCATCAATGTTCACTACCAGAATGTCCGAGGTCTCAAGACAAAACTTTCTACATGGCGAACAAACTTGTCACTACTAGAACATAATCTAGTTGCTGTCACAGAGAGCTTTCTTGATAGCTCTATCGAGGACGCAGAACTCACTCCTGATGGTTGGAATGTGTTACGACGTGATAGAAGCACGCCATGTGGAGGAGTCATGCTTGCTGCGCGCACACCTCTAGTGCTGCGCCGCTGCCGGGAGCTTGAAACAGACTGTGGAGAGGACTTATGGGCTAAGTTTACATGGTGCGGTCGAACTGTCCACATATGTGTCGTATATATAAAACCCACTGCGAGTGATGATGATTACATGAGGTGGTTCTGTAAAGTCGAAGAATTAGTAAATAACCTTAAAGGTCTTGTAATAATATTAGGTGATATTAATTTAAATAGTGCGTCGTTAAATATTAAGAATTATTATTGTTATTTTGTGTCATTTTGTAGTCTGACTGAGATGAATGTTGTGGAAAATTTGTATGGAGTAATGTTAGATGTCGTATTAATCCAAGAGAACGTTAGTGCGCGAGAGACACTCGTTACGGCTACTGAGGGAATAGTACCAATCGACGCATATCACCCGGCGCTGAACATTGAGGTAAGGATCGATATAGCTCATTACTCTGATTCGATTGAACCTAGTAATATAGACACTGCCAAAGATTGGAATTTCAACAAATGCAATTATGAGCAGCTTTATTCGTTACTCTCCGATAAAAAAGCTTGGGCGAAGGTTCTTGAATCTAATGATGTACACAATGCTACCCAACATTTCTACAACATTATTTATAGTATTTTTGACATGTGCATGCCTAAAAAGCGTCGACGGAAGCTTATAGATAGACGTTATCCTGTATGGTTCACAAATGATATTATTCAGGATCAAAAGCTTAAGCTCAGACTACATAAAAAATGGAAACGTACCAACTGTGATGACACTTATATTTTGTTTAGTGACCTAAGAACATGTTTAAAGGCTCGCATTGCAGTAGCATATTCCTTGTACACGAGACGTATAGAGAGTAGCATAAAGAAAACCCCTCGCGGGTTTTGGTCACACATCTCCAGCCTTAGGTGCAAAGGTGGTTTCGAGCCCAGTGTTACATTTAAGGGAATAACCAACTCAGGAACTAAAGCAGCTGAGGCTTTTGCAGACTTCTTTTCTGATGTCTTTCTACCAGAGGTTCCGCAATTAAATGTTGATCAAGTAAGTGTCAGACGACGCAATTAACAGTAACTTTATAAATATTTGTAACTTGTGCCCCGAAGACATTAAAACAGCCATCAATAAACTTAAGCCTAATAGCTCTATTGGTCCAGATAATATTCCCCCATTTATAATTAAATGCTCGAAAAATGTTTTGTGCGATCCTCTTTGCCACATTTTTAATTTAGCCTTGCAATCTGGTACATATCCGTCTCAATGGAAACTATCAAGAGTAACACCTATACCCAAAACCCTCAACAAAGGATCCGTTGAGGATTACCGTCCAATCGCAATTTTATCCGCGCCAGCCAAAGTCTTTGAGAACATTCTCCACAAGAATATATCAGTACAAATAAATCACTATTTATGTAACGAACAGCATGGTTTTAGGAGTAAAAGGTCCGTTAACACCAATCTCCTTACATTGGTGGAATATATTTCTTCTAGCTTAGATCGTGGTCGACAAGTAGATGTTCTTTACTTTGACTTTCGGAAGGCTTTTGATAGGGTCAATAATGACATGCTACTGGCGAAACTTAGTAAAATAGGACTGGCTCCAGCTCTTCTTCAATTTTTCGCGGACTACCTACGTGATCGTCAGCAGTTTGTCAGGCTTGGGATATACGAGTCGAGTTCCTATCATACGCGTTCCGGAGTCAGCCAAGGCTCAATTTTAGGACCTTTATTATTTTTGATAATGATTAATGATCTTCCTACAGTACTTTGCCACTCAAAATGTCTGCTTTATGCCGATGACCTGAAATTATACCTCGAAATTAACTCCAAAGAAGACTGTTTAGCACTTCAGCAAGACATAAATGCGATTTATCAATGGAGTGTAGAGAACAGAATGGAATTCAATTTCTCCAAATGCAATGCCATGACCTTCGGTCGAATGCGGCACCCAATAGAGTTTCAATACAAGTTATGCAATAACACTATCATTAAAACTACAGCTATGAAAGATTTGGGAGTCACATTCGATCGAAAGCTCACATTCCATGACCACATGCTGCTAACGGCTAAAGAATCGTACCGAAGATTAGGATTCGTTCTGCGAAACTCAAAAGAATTTCGCAATGCACATGTCATTAAAATATTATTTAATGCATTGGTTCGGACCAAATTAGAGTCCAGTGCATGCGTTTGGAACCCTCACGAAAATACCTACGCGCTTATGTTAGAAAAGGTGCAAAAAGCATTCCTGAGGTACCTTTATAAGCGCGTACATGGTTATTATCCGTTTCTCTACCCAACCAAATTTCTACTCGGGTGCCTCGGTTACAACTCACTTGAGGTAAGAAGAGCATGTGATCAGCTTACAACAGCATGTAAAACTCTTCGCGGGTCCATTGATGCACCAGATCTGCATAATGAGCTGGCACGATTCTTTGCACCGGTCAATTACCACCGCAACAGGAAGCACAAGCTTTTTGCTGTGCCTTCATGTCGCACTGTAGCGCGAGCTAAATCGCCAGTACGTCGTACTCTCACTGCACTCAACGAACTCTTGGATTGTAATCCGAATTATGATCTGTTTGCGGACGATTGGAAGAAGATTCTGTTAGTATGCCTGAAACATTGCGAGAGAGATTTATGAAAGATGTGTAATTCACTATATATTTTATGTGTCATTCCTCTATCTTTAATTACTGTAATTGGTTCAAGACCGTTGTAATTAAAGTAAAAAAAAAACACATAGTCTCTGAAAATTTCAACGGGCTACCTATAACAGTTAAAAAGATACAGCTTTATGACAGACAGACAGACGGACCGACAGACGGTAAGAACAGAAATAGGGTTCCGTTGGCACCCTTTGTGTCATCAAATCGGTCTATCGCAGTCCACTGCTGGACATAGGCCTCTCCCAAGTTGCGCCACAACACTCGGTCCTCAGCCTTCCGCATCCGTTTGCGCTGCGTTTACCCTTTGGGTACAGAATTATTATTATAAAAAGTGCAATAAATTCAAAAATTTGATTAAAGTCTATTTTAACTATTTTTTGTCTGATAATGACAAAAAATAGATAACAACAACATAACATAACATAATATCACGCCTGTATTATCCCGAAGGGGTAGGCAGAAGTGTATAGCACACCCACATTTCGCCAGTTATGTTATAGTCCCATGTAATAGGGGGCAATCCTATTGCCACTGACCGGGCAAAAATCCATACTCCGGGCTGCTACTGAGAATTTCCTAATGAAAAAACCCTTTGCCCGACCCGGGAATCGAACCCAGGACACCACGCTCAGCTGTCGCGCTTGCAACCACTAGACCAACGAGGCAATCAAAAAATAGATATCTATTGTCTATTCTCTATTGTTGTCTTATTAAGACAAAATTTGAATACTATCCAAATATTTCATTTCGTAGCTTTCGTAGCGTAGTAAGAATGAAAGCAACAATCCTTGGCTTAGTAAAGCAAGCCAATCGAGTCAGCATATCTATAAGCTTCAATATAACATCAAAATTATCACCCTCCTTTTCGTTAAACCTGTTCAAACTTCAAATGTTTGCAAATTTTCGATATTACTTAATAATCTCCGTATTTTATGCTGAGAATGTTTCTTGAGCTTTCGAAGTAAAGATATTTGCTTAAAAATCAAAGTACTGAGAGAGTTTCGTTGGAATATTGGTTATTTTCCTTCATATGTCTGGGAGTTTTAGAAAATACATCAAATATTGATTTTACCGACTGCCTCGTTGGTCTAGTGGTTGCAAGCGCGACCGCTGAGCGTGGGGTCCGGGGTTCGATTCCCGGGTCGGGCAAAGTGTTATTGGGTTTTTTCATTAGGGAATTCTCAGTAGCAGCCCGGAGTCTGGATTTGTGTGCGGTCAATGGCAATAGGCTCGCCCCCTTTTACATGGGTCTATAACATAACTGGCGAAATGTGGGTGTACTATTACACCTCTGCCTACCCCTTCGGGGAAATACAGGCGTGCTGTTATGTTATGTTGTGTTTATCTTTTTAAATGTTACTGGGGTCTTTCTGGTACCAAAAAAAATTATGAGGTGTCAAGGGACACCCGGATGGAACGAAGTTCCTTTCGATTCGGTATTGCAGTTGTTATGGGCAAAGGTAGCCACTTAACATCAGGTAGGCTTTTAGCTCGTTTCGCTATCCTATACTATAAAAAAAAAAGTGTCGTTTCAACTTTTCGTGAGAATTTTTTCCGTCTAGCCCCCTTTCACAACGCGCGATAAGGAACTACGTTCCAACAGCCAGGAGTTTTCTGGATACGCCTGAATTCTTACGCCGCAAAACTTCAATGCTCAGTTTACTGCTATTTGTGTTCTTAGGATGGTGCCTGATCATCATAAATAAATACACGTAACGTAAGTCAAACCGACCGAGTATTAATGGTAGTAGTTTTGTACCACCCATCGACCTGATACCCCGTAGAAACTGTTTTGGTGCAGCACCGCGCTCTACCTTTGGTGAAATAAGAATATTTGAATTTCTTTCTTACACTGGTACCACCAAAATAGATATGTATGGACCATACATATCAATTTTTGCCTTATTTTTATTATTGTTTGTTAAACTATACAACGTGTTATTAAAATAACTGATTGGTCCCATAGTAAAAGTTGTTCACACTGTTGAGTACAATGACCCCTAAACAGGTCAGTTATTTCAAAGACACGTTTTATACATAGTACACACTAAAATTACACAAGAACCTGTTACCATTTTTAAGATAGAGCAATTTTGAAAAATAAATCTAGGTTTCTTTTATTCCCTTTTGATTTAAGACTTTTTTTTTGTTTTTAGTATTTACACAGACCATAGTAACACGTATTTTTTGAAAATATCAATACGGTTTAAAAGATACTACAAACGGCTTTAAGATGGACGGAAGGACAGATGGCGTAGGCAGAATAATAGGGTCCCGTGTTGGCATCAAACCATTTACCAGGACAATCCACAAGGTCTAAATTACTTCACGACGACAACGTCTGTGGTCTAGTGATTCGAGTGTCGGACTGCTGATCACGAGGTCGTGGGTTCGATTCCCACATGACACAAATACTTGTGTGATGAACATAAGTGTTTGTGTTGGTCTGGGTGTTTCTTATGTATTATAAGCATATGTTTACAAAAAAAAAAAGTATATAAGTATCATATCCATTGTGTAGTACCCATAGTACTGTCACGTCGTGGCCTCGATGAGGGTAGCTCAGGCAAGAGACTCAGAGGGTCGAAGGTTCGGAGGCTTGAAAACAGTGACACACGGGAACTTGGAACTTGGAGAACAGGAACTAGTGGTACAGGAACTACAGGAACGGAACTCAGAGGTATGGAGGCACAGAGGGTCAGTAGTACGGAGGGTCGGAGGAGTGGTATGTAAACTCCGACTATAAGACGATTGAGCTGCTGCTATGCCAATGCAGCGAGCTCTGGCTGGAGGCAGGAATCAGGTACATAGGTGGTAGGTCGGCACAAACAATAAAAACACAAGCAGGAACGTTTTTTGGTATACTGTATCTCACTTAAATGGTAAATTTATACATTGACTGTTTGTCAATAAAATAATATAATGATTATAAGACACAGTCACAGACACATGAGTGTCTTTCAGCGTACAATATATAACTGAGCTAAAAACAGTAGAAAATTTGCCATTTTTGAAAATAATTTTGAGTTTTGAATTTGGATTGATGAAAGTATAATAAAGAGGCCAGAAAAACCAAATAGGGTGAGCAGCATAACGAGTTGGACCTCGTTACAGTACAAGCTCTTTTTTTTTTTTTGCCTTGTGGAAATCCTCATGGACGCACTCCGCCCGGAGTAGGCGGAGCCAGTGTCGGACTCTTACCGACTAAAACCACCACGGTGTTCCTTCAACTACCTTAGCCGGGGGCGTGGGAACCCGTGAGTATTCACACAACCACCCCCGACAGGTCCTGGCCCGCCACAAGCAGGCGAGCCCCTTCTCCCCGTGCGGCCTAACGTTGGCCGCACCCTCCTCAGTGGTGCACACGGAACACTGCACGCCACCTCACCTCATGGGCCTTTACCAGCTGCGCCAACTACGCTGGCTGTGCCAGCTACGCCAGCTGCTGGTCGGGCAGCCGACTACCCCGAGTCTGCTGCTCGCAGGCCCTACCTCCCGTAATTTTTTATAGAGGTTTTCTTCCTCGCGGTCCGGGCGATGAAGCCAAGACCCTCGGTCCCAAGAGGCGCGAGAACACTACTCAGCGGGCACTCCTGGGGTTACGAGATCGACGGGGGCAGGGAAAGACAGTCCCCCCGCTGCCTGCCCAGTGGCAGGGTGAGTGCACACCGGGCCCGCCCCTGTTCCTCCACTGTGCCCTCTGCTGATATCAGAAGGACACGTGGAGTAACTCCCTACTGGCCCAGAACGGGCCCCTCCCGTGCCAGAATATTCGCCACAGGCAATACCCCCGAAGGTTAATCCCTCGGCAGGATTTTATTGCCCGTGCCCAGGATGCACCGGCCAAACAACTGCCGATCCCTCCAGACGTGTCCAGAAGGACAAGCAGCCGTCAGGCACACGTGGAGGTTTTCTGGCCAGCACCCCACAGTACAAGCTCTGCTTAGTTAGGGACTAGATGGTGCTGTGTAAAAATGTCCCAAATTTTTTATTATTTATTTATTTTACTTAACAATTTATTTATAATTAAACAAGGCTCGAGCGAATAGGTTTTTGCTGAGCAAGCGTGACCCATCGAAGACCGCACCATCGCTTAAGATCAGTTGAGGTTTTCACACTACGCAAAAATAAAAACAAGTACACCTCTGATTAAGTAACTTTAAGGTGAGCACTGACGATACATCCATTCCGACGTCATTTTAATGACTACATCCAAAAAAGCTTGACTTGTTCTTTATATAATGTTGTAAATGTATGTACGTTTTCAACATTCACGGACAGAATTTGGAATGCGGCCACGCCATTGGGACTGCTGGATGCATCGTCAGTGGAAACCTTTATAGTTTTTATTCTATAGGGAACAGATGGTGTTCTAACTATCAAATATGATGATTCAAATAACGTTATTTATCAAGATATTAGTCTGTCACTAGAGCGTTTCAGGAAAAGATTCCAGCAATCCAAATAGATCTCATAAAATAAATTAACAAGCTCTATTCCGGTTGTTCTAAATAACTTGGTGAAGCATTTATGTTGACGATGATTTGATTCTATTAGTTAATTTGTATATGTTTAGTGATTTATTGTAGAAATCCTGAATTAACATGTTTTTTTATAGTATAACATAACATAACATAACATCACGCCTGTATTTCCCCGAAGGGGTAGGCAGAGGTGTATAGTACACCCACATTTCGCCAGTTATGTTATAGTCCCATGTAATAGGGGGCGAGCCTATTGCCATTGACCGGGCACAAATCCAGACTCCGGGCTGCTACTGAGAATTTCCTAATGAAAAAACCCAATAACACTTTGCCCGACCCGGGAATCGAACCCAGGACCCCACGCTCAGCAGTCGCGCTTGCAACCACTAGACCAACGAGGCAGCAGAGAGAGAGGAGAGCAGTTTTTATAGTATAGGATGGCGAAACAAGCTGAAGACCCACCTGATGTTAAGCGGTTACCTGTGCCCATAAAAACTGCAATACCACCTTAGATGCCTTAATGGTACCGCAAGTCGGTTCGCCAGACTGAGATATGAAGATGGAAAGTCTTCACCGGCACCCGTACCCTTCACACAGCATTGCAAGCATCATCGGCAGAATTAGGTACAACTTCCCCGGAAGAGCTCCTTCATAAGGAGCTTTACAATTACTAAAGACTCGGTAAGCATTTGAAAAGATATAAAATAAACGAGTGTGTTGTTTGTATCCGTTTTTTTAGGATTATTCTGTCATAACATCGCGTATACATATTATTATTAATTGGTTTTCATGACGTTTCGAATGCTTTGTAGTGTACATGGTCGCAGGAAGACTAAGATGACAATCGTCTTTACAGACATTCAAAAAAAAATGCGATTATATAAACATGATGTTCCTAATCCGGTTAAACTCGCGAAAACCTAAGATATTATTTTGATTTTTCTGTCCATAATTTTTATCTTTAGACTTTCCTCCGCATGCTTATATACATAAAACATAAACATAAAAAAAAAACAGTAGCTTGTACAATCTACAATTATATCTTACGTTGGGGTCTCCTTTTAAGTATGAATAATACCTGTGCTAGGAGGCCCCGCTCTTTATAACAAGTTCAAAAACATAAACATCCCATTACTGTCCTACTGCTGGGCACGGGCCTCTTCTCAGTACGAGAAGGCTAAGGCCTTAGTCCACCACGCTGGCCTAGTGCGGGTTGGCGGACTACACACACCATTGGGAACTGTATGTAGCACTCTCAGGTGTGCAGGTTTCCTCACGATATTTTTTTCCTTCACCGTTAAAGCAAGTGATAATCGAATATAAATCCGCACATGAATTCGAAAGGTCAAAAGTGCGGGCCGGGATCACATGCGTAAATGCGTTAATATAATAGAATAAATAGTTTACCAAACTTAGTAATTGACATTTGTTTTCTACATTTAGTTTTTAGAATTATCCAAAAACTATAAGGACTAAAGACATAAGTAAACCTACCTCACAGTATCTGACTTCTTGTTAGGTCTTTTACCTTAATTACAGGATAACCAATGTTACAGCAGTTAGTTTCAGTAGTAGCAGTTACCTACTTTAATAGCAGTTACTGAATTTACTTTTAAAGGACGTTTGGTTTTTGTAGCAATGTTGTTCAGAAAACTTTTATAGATTCTGACCTCCTTTTATTTTATTCCTATTTAAGTACAGTCAGCCTACTGGAGGGGCACCTGCGTGGTCCATTGGAATTCGTGGAGCTCCTCCATTTTGTGCCGAAGATGGCCACCGTGTTGTTTTACGGCCAAAATTAATATCCAATCTATATCTGTTTGCATAGTCGATGATACTGATGTACGGTAAAACTCTAATGAGTTTATGTTTACATCTTTAGAATGTTTTTGTTAACTATACCACTGAACAAATAAATAAATAAAAATAAATAAATCCGCGATTTACACCACTATAGATAGAAATTTGACATATTTTGTATGGGGCTTATGCCAAATTCCTATCTCTAGTAGGGCAAATCGTGGATAGATTGGATATTAATTTTGGCCGTTAGTCGGTAAGGCGTTCCCCAGACGGAGAGTATCCATGAGTATTTCCAGCCAAAAACTAAAAAAATAAGACGACATCAAACAAAGCTTTAACTACTGATCATTGGTCTTCTCATAAATTATCACAATCCAGAGAAACCGAGGAATCAAATTCCCAGAACTTCGATTCGCAAACAGTGGAAGAAGTTCGTTCATGAAATCTCAGAACTACGACTCGCAAACAGTAAGACATTACATTATAAATTGAATAAATTCATGTTAGTATTTTTGAGGAAACCACTAATAAAAAAGACTATACGTACACACACCTAGTTCGTGTGTACCAGTGTGTACATTATTAATCAAATAGAAACGCATTAAAATAATGAATGACGCGTGGCTTAATAAATCATAACTCTACTGGATCTATATTTAGTTCGCGGCGGCATGTTTCATCGATTTAAAAATGTTAGAACATAGTTCTGAATGATACAGCACTTTTACACTGATATGTTGTTAAAAGTTCACTATAAATGTTACATAAATAATTTGATACAAAATACAGATTAAATAACATTACAAAAAGTGTACTCAGTCGTCGAAAAACCACATTACTGCAATCCGAAAGCGTGCCCAGAATACTGGCAGTGTTGCCACGTTGAATAGTACTTAATCTGTATTTTACACATATTTAAATTGTATATAAATTAATGAAGATATGTAGTAATTTATTTGTAAGATGTGTGTATTGTGTATTTATATTACACATTTTTTCAGGATTAAAAAAATATATAAGAAAAATATCTTCCTGTACAAACTCGAGAAGCCTTCGTTAATTTTGTATGTATTGGTATTTTAATAATCCTGTATGATATTTGGCAAAATGTATTTCACATTTCAGGTTTTAGTAAATGTAGATGTAATGTTAAGGTTTTTTTGACAAACAATATTATAATAGTATTTTATACGTTTACGAATAAAATAAATAATATAATGAGGTAAATAATTAGATAGGTATACAGGGTGACTGAATAACGAGGGATTTATTGAAGGAGGATGTTAAGTGCTTAATTCTCGTTCCAAATAGGTACTACCAGAAAACTTTCCGGTGAACTATCACTAAGGCTAAAATCGACAGTGTTCGACTTCAGCCATAGGTACGTGTATTGTAGCAGGATTCGTTCAAGGGACTTTGTCGACAAAATGTATCACCGGGAAGGATCGTGACTGTACACCTTTTTTGTGTCAACCTGTACTGTCCCACTGCTGGGCAAAGGTCTCCCCCATATTCTTCCAAACTTCCCTATCAGTAGCTTCTTCAGTCCAATTCTTCAGAAACATGTCCAGATCATCCCGCCAGCGTTTCCTCGGCCAACCCCGGCGACGAATTCCTTCCTGAGGCACCCAATGTGTAGCGATGCTTGCCCACCTTTCTGGATGCATTCTGCTGATATGGCCCGCCCATTCCCACTTTAATCTGGCAGACTTGTTGCTTACATCGGCAATACCGGTCTTGGAGCGTATCGTGGTGTTACGAATCCGATCACTGAGTCTTATTTTTAATATACTACGCTCCATAGCCCTTTGGCAAATCTTAAGTTTGGACTTCTGAGCTTCAGTCAAGGACCAAGTCTGAGCACCATATGTTAGAATAGGCAGGATACACATGTCGATAAGTTTGCGCTTTAGTGATAAAGGAAGGTCACCCTTCATGAGCGTCTTCATGGACCAGTAGCTCTTCCAGGCGTTTTCGATGCGACGGTCGATTTCCTTGTCTTGCCTGTTTTCGAAGGAGACTAGCTGGCCCAGGTAGATGTACTCATTGACATAGTGTATTTCCTGCCCATCGACCTCGACCCTATGTTCTACGCAATTGGTCATGACCTTTGTCTTTGACCGATTCATCATCAGTCCAACCCTATGACTGGCTGTACACCTACCTGTGTAAAAAAGGGTACCTTAATGTATGAAATATTTTCCAATCGATTTCATTAATTAATGTGTCAATGTTTTGCTATTACAAATCAAGGTAGCATGCAGTGAGGTGTTGCACCTAATATGGTAGCGACCATTAGTCACTATTTCCACCGTGTTTCCACCCTCTGTCTTTAATTGTAGTAGCCAGCAGACGTACGCGCGTTTTTTTACTCCTGCACACGTAATTTAGCCACTCGAGTGACCTTGTGTACTAGGAGTACCCAAACGTGTCTTGCCTCAAAGTGGCCTTGGGTACTAGAAGTACCCAAGCGAAGTAAATGTGGAGTACATCATGAATATGCCTAATATTTTTATAACTAAGAGTTATTTCTTTTTGGCAATATTACCATCTAGTTCCTATATATCACTCAAAGATTTAATATAAATATTTTTTATTTAGTCTGTTGTACCTACGTCTCGACTTGGCGGCAACGAATTTAACTTATTCTCGTATTTTTTCGATACAATGTGATTTTATTTTATTTCTACATAAAGAATAATCACACCATGCATTTTAAACCATAAAACATCTAGGTTAACAATTCACTTTATTGTTAAAGTTATTTTCATAAATAAGACAAAAAATGCTCAATGTTTATGTTTACAACCGATTATTTAAGTGAAGAGATCATAAATTAAGACAAAACTTTCTCGGGTTCAAATGGCCTATTCATAAGCATTATAAAAAACTTCAATTGTAAGCAAACTTCTTAGAAACAAAGTCATAAATAAAGTTTTTTGTAACATGAGCGGGCCGCGCGTTTTTACTTGACTGATAACGTAATATTGTGGTCACTCAACGGTTAAAAGACAGATGCGTCCGGTCACTCCAGCGGATATAGATGATTTTTATTTCAATTTTTTTCATTGTGTCTCTCATTTTCCCAGTCATGCCGTATAGGTGGCATCTCAAAAAGCCAATTCTCATAATTAAAAACGTTCAAATTATAGTTCAAAACAAATCTCAATGTTTTAAATCTCAATCTCCTGACAGTATATTATGTTCCTGTTTGCCATATTTTATTTGTGACAGGTCACTAAATACGTCACCAATAAACGGCGATCAAAAACATTTACTTTCAGAAGATTGAGATTTAAAACATTGAGATTAGTTTTGAACTATAATTTGAACGTTTTGTCCTTCTGTTACGAGATTGAATAAATTATTAGTTTAAAAAAAAACTAGAAAAACACGCTTCAAAGTCCATTACGTGGCCTTTCTCACAAGTGCAAACACGACTATGATACGATATTCCATCATGGAATGCTAGTGCCTATCTTCCGGCTCCATCATCAGATCTTGAAACCTAATCGTGGTCACAGTTCATTACAAGACTTTTCTAAGAAATCCAAAACAGCTATAATACGATTTTCCATCATGAAGTTCCAGTTCATATCTTCCGGCTCCATCATCAGATCAGTTCGACAGTACCATATTATTGTATTGTCATCAGAATTACATACAGCTGCCAATTTTCATTACGCTATGACCCTTGGAAGGTGGTTAAATTAGTTACCTTAGATTCCATTACATAGTTACATACAGGTCGACCTAATTATAGTACCAACAATCACCAAAGTGAACCCACAATTCAAATCCACTTCAAAGATATTACTGCCCCATTGGTTGGTCAAAATGGGTCTACGAGTCATCATTATTCCAACTGATTTTTATGACTCGTAGACCCACCGGCCAGTGGGACCACGAGGCATACAAATTAAATATCTTGTACGACTGGTGGTTCAAAATGAGTGGGTCCACGAGTCATTATTATTCCAACATATTTTTATGACTCGTAGACCCACCGGCCAGTGGGACCACGAGGCATACAAAATAATATTTTGTACCACTGGTGGGTCAAATTGGTGGGACCACGAGTCATACACCATAAAAAGGTGTTAAAAAAGACCGAAATTATGTTCATTCAGTAATAATGTACATTGTGTATGCCATCCACAAAAAAGAATCAGTTTAAGATAACCATTTAGTAACAACTGCCTGTAGTAAGCTGAACTGATGAATCTACTACCTGTTCTATGCCACATCGTTCAACACATCAACCGGCGCAAAGCCGCCAGTGGCCGCGAAACATTAGAAAATAATATGAACTAATTGTCTGATTATGTACTTTTATTATACATGCATCAAAAAGTAAAAAACCCAAAAGAAAAAATCTGGAATTTAATTTTTCTAGTCTTACTTTTTACTGAAACTAAGCATAATTACGTTTATACTTGCTTGTTTTAAGTTACTTTCGTCTGAAGACTTAAGAACACTCGCAGGTGAGCACCGCCCTAATTTACTTTGTGTACAAGGTTTGGGCGAATTAGGCTTACGTAGCGGTTCTTGTACTCTCGGCATTATATTTATTTTTATGAAGAAGTTTGAAAAGTTTTTGAAATATTTCCAAGTATTTGATAAGAGGTGAGTAATGGAGCAGAAATGAGCTACTAATTATGAACTTTGTTTTTGCTTTATATATTTTTGACTCTTATGTATAGATAATTGTTTACAAAAGTTTAGGTCCGTAACATAATATCTAGGGCAGAAAATATTGTAGAATATTCGAGCATTTTTTTTTTAAATTATCTATAGTTTTGTTTTAGCCAAACGTGGTTTTCTTGAGCAGTCCAGGATCCATACCTAACAAGTATAAAGGATAATTGAATTTTTTTTAATAGTTTTTGGTAGTCCTTAAATAGTCTCTGCTCATCATTTTGTAAAAAAATTACTAGTGCAAAAATCTGCTACTCCATACATTTAATCGAGTTAGATATCCACTTATGTGTGGAAGAGCAGATTTTTTAACGATTTCAGACTTTGTCCCTTAGTAAAAGTTATTCAAAATAATGAGTACAATGAACCCTTAAGAGGTTTTCAGTTATTACACATTGTATAATTTAATATTCATGCAATTAAGCAAAATCTGGAATCTTCCGAAACACCCAATAGGTTTGCTCACGATACTTCCCGGTGGTACATTTAGTGACAAAATCCCTTGAACGAATCCTGCTACATCACACGTAGCTACGGCTGCCATCGAACATTGAGTTCAAGCGATTTTAGCCTTAGTGGTGGTTCACCGGAAATATTTCTAACTGCACATACCTACATTCTTCTATACGTGACCCAAAAGTGTACGTATCTTTCTTCCTCGTGTTGATATTACTTGGAAACTAGCCAAATATATGTAGATTTGTGGCAAAGAAAAAAAAAACGCCCTTTAAAATCTGTGTTAGGTATATTTATAAAAAACTGGACATAATTTTATTCCAAAATCATTGTCCAAAATGCAATTTTTTTACACAATAATAGATTTTAATTAGCACTAACTTTGAGCCTTTTTATCAGGCCCATTGTGAGCGACCACGTTTCAGTGCCGTAAGTAATTACTGGCAACACAGACTGGTCAAAGACTTTCGTCTTGAGACACTGCTGTATTTTGGACGAGAAGATATTGCGTAGCTTCCCGAACGCTGCCCCACCGAGTTGGATTCGACGATTGACCTCTTGTGGCAGTGGGCGGGGCACATTGCTCGCAGAACGGATGGCCGATGGGGCAGTAAAGTTCTGGAGTGGCAATCGCGTACTGGAAGGCGCAGCGTGGGTAGGCCCCCCACAAGGTGGACCGACGACCTGGTGAAGGTCGCGGGTATCCGCTGGATGCGGAAGGCGTAGGACCGGTCGTTGTGGCGATGCTTGGGGGAGGCCTATGTCCAGCAGTGGACGTCTTTCGGCTGAAATGATGATGATGAACACTAACTTTTGCCTCGAGCTTGCCACTGAAATTCATGATGGTTGCGCCTCGGGAATCGGATTCCGTGCATGAGTAAAAAATATTCTACATCTGCTCAATTATCGCGTAGGGTCCTGGGTTCGAATCCTGGGTCGGGCAAAGTGTTATAAGGTGTTTTTATTAGAAAATTCTCATGGAGAATGGATAGATAGATGGATGGATAGATTGTCCGGAGTATGGATTAGAGTTAAAGAAAGATAAAAAAGTGTTTATTTACAGAAATAATCACTTTGCTAAAAATATTAATTACTTCTACTAAATTGTAAAGTATAAAGTTTTTAACAGATTCCTTACATAATATTAATATTTTTACACTTTATAAACTAATTAAACCAGAGGAACTCGGAGTCTGAATTTGTACCAGGTTAATGGCAACAGGCTCGCCCCCTATTATATGGGTGTTTTAGCATAACTGGTGAAATATGAGTGTACAACAATACACCTCTGCCTACCGCTTCAGGAAAATACCGGCGTGATGTTATGCTATTACGTTATGTTCAATTATCCAATGTCGGAACAAAAAATATTGTTAGTTGGCTATAGGTACTCCTTCCTACCACAATATTTCACTGACATCACTCGAAAACTGATTCAAATATATTGCGTCACATCAAAAAAACAAAACATACTTAAATTGTGTTCAAAAACATAATAACAAAACAGATGAATATCTCTCCAAAAAACAAACATTCCGATCATTCTTCTAACACCCGTAATTTATCCGAAAACAAATCGGTAATAATTTCACGCGGAAACTATGGAGTGGCTACCATAAATACCATCAAGATAACAATCATACAAACACGTTGGTATGAAAGTAGAATGGTATGAACGATTTATAGAGGTGCTAGTTTTTATCCACGGCTTCGCTCCCGTGGTTCCTTCATCCCACAGGAACCATAGGTATATTTTTCCGGGATAAAAGTGGCCTATGCCACTTTCCGCCCCATAAACAATTACTTTGAAAAATCACGTCGATTGAGCGACAAACAAACAAACATCCATACTTTATAATTATGATTGTAGGATAGGATTTATTAAGTTTTATGAAACTTAATAAACTTAGTTCTATCTTAGTTCTGAACAATTATTTTTGTACCTACCTAAAATAAGTGCACAAATTGATGCCTTGGGTACAAAACACACTAGGCAATTTTAAACTTTACCAATAGACCAGAACTATGACAATATAATTTAAACAACATAATTTTAGTTTTTGCACTGGGACTGGGTAAACTTTGTATGGGCGCGGGCGATGAGAATTCAGCTTTCCCTCAGAAACTATGTGGCTAACATAAATCTATCAAGATAGCAATCGCTTGCAACACGTTGACTCAATATGAAAGTAGAACTGTATAAACGATTTGTATTTCTGTTTACACAGCTGAAGGAACCACAACTAGCGATGAGCGATTCCGAGATTTTTCTACAATCTAAGCAATCGCAATTGTATAAATTTTCAATCGAGTCAACAATCGATCGCTCTTCGATGAAACAATCGAGATGTATTCCGATTGTTTCGAATCAACGGAATCGCTTAATAGCCGTCGATGATTTTCAACTGTCGTCGACGACCAACGAAAGAAAGAATATACATTTATTCTGCACTGGACAGTGCTGTCGAGTAAGCCCATGCCGAAAGGGTAACCAACTTAGCATGTGCTGGACGACACAACTGTTTCTCTCGATGAGTCCGAGTCTCAGTTCTCTAGATCGTGCGCGAATCGGCAATTGAGCGAAAATTCGATTGTATCGGCTCGAGACCGAGAAAAAGCAATCGATAATCGAATAAAAAAAATCGACGATAACATTACGCCATCGCGCATCGCTAGGTATGAAAGATTTGTATTCGTATTTACACTGTTAAAGGAATCAAATGTTCGATTTAAATCAAAAGGTCAGCTCGCTATTTAATGACCGTCATTAGTATAATAGTGATAATAGCGGTGCACTGCATTTTATGTTCTTCGAATAAAACTCCGTGTTTTCTTTTGTTCTTATGACGTGGATGAAAATTTTTAAACGGTAAAGACTTGTATGGAACATGGAGCATATTAAAATAGCTTGTTAACACTCTTTTCTCCCACTTGCTTGGAAAATTGTTCATTATTTTAAAAAAAACATCAATCAATCGGCTCTTTTCCGTACGCAACGAAATAACACGCCAGCAATTTCCAACACGGCAATAATATAAATTGCTGGACAGTAATTTTTTTTAAATATGCTAGCGAGTTTTTATGTACACACTAACATATAAGTTAGGTGTTTTTACGTACACGATATTTATTATTTTAAAGGCTGTACGCGCTTTTTTTTCTTAAATTTTTTAAAAATACAACGAAAAACGCGTGCGGACGAAAAGGCGCGAATGAAAAATAGATAATGACGTTGAATTAATTTAATTAATTTGTGTATTGTTTCCTCGCAAATGAGAGAAAATTACTATACAAGTCTCAGCCGAAATAGCAATTAAAGGCCTCGTTCAGTTTAAAAGGACTCTGCTAGCAGCTCGTTCTTTTAACACTTCGGAAGTACTCGGCTTCGCCTCGACCTTCCATTATTACTCGCCCGTCCATTACTTTATTTCAGGCCTGGACAGTAATGTCACGTAATGCACTATTGCGTCAAGAATAAGGTTGTAATTAGCATTGCCAGACGTCCCGCTAAGTGAAACATCTCGTTTTCCAGCCCTCTCAGGACGCGTCCCGCCATGGCATGCTGCGCCCTGAACGGGATGCTAAAAACCCCGCTTTTTACTACTTCTACTGCTTTTGTTGCATTTTTTTCTACATAGATAGGTATTAAAAATAATAATCAAATCAATAAGAAAACAGCCCCCCTAGCCAAGTTACAATCTACAACCGTCAACGTTAATAGAAAACAATCAAAATGTATTGGAATGACATATCTGAACGAAAAAGTCATTCGTTGAGATATGTCATTCCCATACATTTTGATGGTTTTCTAAGCGTTGACGATTGTAGATTGAGGTAGATTATCAACTTGGCTAGGGGGTAGGGCACGAGGGTAGCGGACCAACTGTTACGCATTTTCTCTATGTCCCGAGTTTTTCGCCCCAGCCTGGCTTTTTTCATTCAAGTTCCGATATTTGGAAAAACGGATTTGACAACGCGCTAGTTATAATATATGTGAGCGCATGCCGCCAGGCGCTGACTGAATAGTGTATTCACAGATATAGATAGAATGGAATAGTAGGTAGGCCTAGCGTGCCAACACTCTGCACCATAGTGCAGGGCATTTCAAAGCCTTTCTCAGTACGCCTTATGACTTGTTTCTGTAAATACTGTAACAAAAACCCGCAAAAATGCCTTATTGTGCTATTTCTAACTGCAGCAGAAACAATAGCTGTAAGTACATTTGATTAAAGTATTTAAAAAAAAAAATGACTTCAATATGTAAGGCGTAGAGTGTTCGAAAGTTGCCACGCATGAATCGCAAGTAAAATTGTGATTACAACCATTCTATCTCTATTTATTTCTGTGAGTGTATGTTCTTCCAAAACCCTATTGTATTTAGATTCTATTATGATACCTATAACATGATAAACGGTTATAATTACTTATTATCTAAATATGTGAGTTATGCTTTTGTGTTATTATCATACATAGTTTAAAAGAATTTGTTGTTAATATAAGTAAAACACGTATCAAAGTTAGAAACTCAACAAGAATGTTTTCAAAGAGTTAGCTAGCTAGCTAGCTTGGGAAAATATTAAATTTTAATTACTTCTAAAACTATCAAGGAAGAACGTAAGATAGATTTCTTCATGTGACAATCCACAAAGTTAACCAGAAAATCCTGAACCAAACGTTTAAAACTTGCAGAAACATCATTAAGAAAAGGCTATGATTAAAAAAGATTTTTTTATGTTGCTTTATACAACTTGTATCAGAAATGCGTAGTCATATTTGAAGCGCTCATTCAAGAAGTGTTATCGAACAACTTTTACTATGGGACCAACCCAGAAATCGCAAACAGCTTTCCATACATTTTGTCGACCGACATCGATAATTTTGTAGGGATCAGCAGATTTTTTTATTCGCGATAACACTTCCCGAATGAGCTGTTCAAATATGACCACGCATTTCTGATACACGTTTTATAGATATAAAATGTAACATTATTTAAACTGTGACATCCTAAGGTCAAAAGATATAAATTGTGGAAAGAAAAAATCGCTCACGAGCAGGATTCGAACCTGCGACTCCTGGCTCAGTACGCCAGTGCTTTAGCCACTAAGCTACCGTGAACACTGCTCGTGGTATCGAAATTATCCTCCACTATACATCTTTGGGTGACGTCAGCGATATCTTATTAAGAAACATTGTTCCTTAACCGACTCGACTAACTTTACAGTTAAATCAAAGTCGTATAGATATGCCTACCCTTACTAATTATTTTATTATTTTATTTTAACGCATTTTACGCATGCGAAACGAATTCTAAAGATATAAATTGTGGAAAGAAAAAATCGCTCACGAGCAGGATTCGAACCTGCGACTCCTGGCTCAGTACGCCAGTGCTTTAGCTTTTTTTTTTTGCTTTAGTAAGGGTAGGCATATCTATACGACTTTGATTTAACTGTAAAGTTAGTCGAGTCGGTTAAGGAACAATATTTCTTAATAAGATATCGCTGACGTCACCCAAAGATGTATAGTGGAGGATCATTTCGATACCACGAGCAGTGTTCACGGTAGCTTAGTGGCTAAAGCACTGGCGTACTGAGCCAGGAGTCGCAGGTTCGAATCCTGCTCGTGAGCGATTTTTTCTTTCCACAATTTATATCTTTAGAATTCGTTTCGCATGCGTAAAATGCGTTAAAATAAAATAATAAAATAATCCTAAGGTCAGTTACAGGACAGTCCAGTTGACAGACTTTCGGGCTCCTTCTTCTTCTTCGTGTCAATGGTTCCTGACTGTAACGAATGACATAGTTATTCGTATGGTAACCGGGACCGACAGCTTAGCGTGCTCTCCGATCGTTCACACCGATGACACAATTCTTCAGTTCCGATAAATGAAAATAAAAGCGAAAACGGAACGATGGCACATGCTGAAAACCGACTTACTCATCAATTGCAGTAAACAAACCATTAATAGAAACTGAGTCTGCTAACACTCATTGAAGATTGTAAACATAGTGTGACGTCATCTTACGTACCGATACGCGTGTGAAGCACGTGTATTGGTATTAACCTCTCGTAAGCTGCAATTCATGCTGCAAGTCATGACTTATGGTGCCGAGACGTGGACACTGACAACTGTCAGCCTAACTAGGCTAGTCCACAAATTCAAAGTCGCTCAGCGAGCTATGGAGCGAGCTATGGAGCGAGCTATGCTTGGAGTTTCTTTGAAGGATGAAATCCGTAACGAGATTATCCGGAGAAGAACCGGAGTGACCGACATAGCTTGTAGGATCAGTAAGCTGAAGTGGCAGTGGGCTGGCCATGTCTGTCGAAGGACCGATGGCCGTTGGAGCAGACAAGTCCTTTAAATCAATCAATCTTTAATTTGATTTAAATCAAAATCAAATCAAATCATGTATTCGCCACAAGATATCGTGTACAAAGATATTACAATTAATTACAATATCTCCATAACCAGTCGGTTTTCAGGTATGGTTTAGTACAAAAAAGTCTTAACAATGGGTAGAATATTTACGGGTGGGACTTTATGATGGGTTTTTGTACACCAGTTCTGAATGGTCCTTTACCTCTCCAGTACCATCCACGTCATGAGTATAAAACTTTGTACAGTACATGCCTCATTTCATTATAATTACAAAACTATTCACTGCCAGCTGCAGTCCTTTCAGTACAACTCAACCAGTTAATTTCCTCAAATGCATTCATAGGAATTTGCTGTTTCAATGAAACCGCTATCGTATTGCCGCTGGCATGAATATGCATTGCAATGTGTAATAGAACTATGTAAGTACATTATAGTGTATTACTACATGGCATACATATATCAATCGGACGTTTCAGTGAGTGGCTATTGAATTTACAAGCAGACGTAATAACATAACGTTATCAATAGGTATTGATACAGTTATAGCAGAGAATATCAAATTGTACTAACGTACAGAACGGCCACTCACCGCCCCCCACCAATTCAAGATTCCATGTCCGGAACCAGCACCCGCCCACAGTTTTCCGGCAATTGGACTGCAAGATTTCTATGGATGTCAATCCCCAGTCGCTATACAAGCTCGCCATCTCTGAAAAGCGCTAGGAACCCAGTTGGTATTACGAGCGGCGAGCATCCCTAACTTACACGTGTGTGTGCGTTCGTATAAGATATAATCTTGTGTATGTAGGTGGTGCTAGCGTTTATATTGTATTGAGTGTCCGAGGTGTGGTTATAGCATAACTGCATTTGTTTTTCCTGTATATAATACGTCGGAATATAATACAGAGTGACTGCTTAAACGAGGGACTTGTTGAAGGAGAATGTTCAGTACTTGATTCTCGTTCCAAATCTGTATAAAAAATGGCACCTGGCACCACCATGGTGTTCCTTTAACAACTCTTGGCCGGTTGCGTGGGAAACTCTGGTATTCGCCTAAGCATCCACGGCAGGTCCCGACTCGCCACTAGTAGGTCCCTTAGCACGGCAGTGTTCATCAGTCACTATTTCCACCCTCTCCGCTTTTTGTACTAGCCAACAGACCCTAGATAGCTGTTAGAACTTGCAGGAGCATTTTTCTACTGTGAAAAAAATATGAATTTTAAGGATAACTTCGTTCCTGACCGCACTAGTTTTTTTTTTTCTCAATTTTTTTTTCTTTTTCTTTACGCACATTTAAGCATATTCTTGAATATTATGTCCCTTGTTCACCCAGCCATGCTGTATAGTTTGGAAAATAAGTTAATTTATCCAAACTACTGGTTGTAAACGAAAAGACATGGGCGAAAATATATGAATACAAAAAAAAAACTAAGAATGTTCGTTACCAAAATGTGAAAAAAAACTCGTAGAAAAGAGTACACCCCGAATTAGAATTCTTTAAAGCGATCAACTCGCTTAAGATGACTTCACATTTTCCACAGCCAACTTGTTACTTTTGCTCCAATCCAAAGCTCAACCGAGCAACAAGTAAACTAAAACGAAATAATCTTTAACCGCTTTGTTTTTAACTGCTACGAGTAATTATTATTGCAGTCCTTTTTAACGAACAGTTAATTGTTCTATTATGTCTGTTAAGCCTTCGTTTTATTTTTTCTATCTTTTTCCCCGTTTACAGATTGTAGCTTTTGTAGGGAAAATGGAAAGAGGTTCCTTTGTGATTGTCTCTGGGAGGTCTTTATCTCTCTCTGTTAAATGTTTAATTGTTGCTGTACTGTCATCGTCTTTATTGCCCTTGAGTCTTTGGGGTTTTATTGAGTCTTTTGCTAAATCAAAAATTAATTCTGTTGTGGACACTAACAGTTGGACTATTCCACAAATTCAAAGTCGTTCAGCGAGCTATGGAGCGAGCTATGCTTGGAGTTTAAGGATAAAATCCATAACGAGATTATGCGGAGAAGAACCAGAGTGACCGTCATAGACCGACCTGGTGAAGGTCGCGGGAATCCGCTGGATGCGGAAGGCACAGGACCGGTCGTTGTGGCGATGCTTGGGGGAGGCCTATGTCCAGCAGTGGACGTCTTTCGGCTGAAATTATGATGATGATGATGATGACCGTCATAGCTCAAGTATCAGTAAGCTGAAGTGGCAGGTGGCTGGCCATGTCTGTCGAAGGACCGATGGACCTGGAGCAGACGAGTCCTTGAGTGGAGACCGCGAATCGGCAAACGCGGTGTAGGGCACCCCCCAGCCATTTGGACCAACGACCTGAAGAACGTGGCTGGTGACTGGGTGCGAAAGGCAGAGGACTGAGTGTTGTGGTGTAACTTGGGAGAGGCCTATGTCCAGCAATGGCCTGCGACAGGCTGAGTTGTAGATGATGAAAAAACTGATTTTAAGAGTTCTCGCTACTTCTTAGTTCTCAAAATTTGATCATAGATATAAATTAAACCTTTGGATTAATAATAACTTATTATAACTTCTTGTCTTTTTCTCAATTTATTTGATCGGTCGACGATCCGATGGTTGGTTGATGCTAACTTTTGCGTTACATCCCGGTGTTCACCTCATTTCTTCTCATTTTTCTACATCTTTTTAGGATTTCGTAATTCCTACAGCGAACCCTTATAGTTTCGTCATCTCCATCCATCTGCCGTCTGTCCTAATCCTTTACAGCTACAGTTATAAACGTAAGTACATGTAATTTAACTCAAAAATATTTTAGACATAGATCTCAATTTTAAAATAATAATAAAAATGCTGAGGGTGCACAGATGCAGGAATACGGAATTTATTCAGGATGCGGGAAGCGTAGGACCGGTCTTTGTGGCGGGAGGCCTATGTCCAGCAGCGGACGTCTTTTGATTTCAATGATGATGACGATGAAGCTTCAATGTACATAAAACAGGTAGGTACATAAGACACACATTGTGACATAAACCCTTAGGTATGTTGGATTCCTATTTTCATTAGTGGACATAATCAGGTTAAAATGATGACGTTGCATTGACCGTAACCACAGAAATATAAGAGTAGAATGGTTGTAATCACAATTTTACTTGCGATTCATGCATAGCAACTTTCGAACAAAGTACGCCCTACATATTGACGTCATTAATTTTTAAAAATTAACTTTAATCAAATGTACTTTACAGCTTTTGTTTCTGCAGTTAGAAACAGCACAATAAGGCATTTTTGCGGGTTTTTGTTACAGTATTTACAGAAACAAGTCATAAGGCGTACTGAGAAAGGCTTTGAAATGCCCTGCACTATGGTGCAGAGTGTTGGCACGCGCGCCCTGCCCACTTTTCCATTCTATCTATTTCTGTGACCGTAACCCTGTTTCCTCTGTAAGCCATTTAAACTTTTTTCAAATTCTCATTCAACGAAAAGTAAGCAATTTGTTCAGACACGTTGAAACGATATGTTACATCTGGGTCGAACCGCGGTAATAGCTTCCATGTGGCTTTAATTGAAACCGGTCCGTTTGCCCTCATCGCACTCAATAGTTAAATGGCCTATCAAACAAAAGTCATATAATGTAATGACTAATGCTACAGCCAGGAATCCAAAATACCCTTCATATAAATATGTTTTTTTTATGTAAAAACATAATCATCATCATTTCAGCCGAAAGACGTCCACTGCTGGACATAGGCCTACCCCAAAAGGGGGGGATATGCCATAATCGCCAGGCTTGGCAGACGAGGTTGGCGATCGCAGTTGGTTGGTTAAATACTCAGAGAAGGCTGCTGCCCATCCTCTGGTAAAACCCTTAGTCGCCTTTTACGACACCCATGAGAAAAGATAGGGTGGTGCATTTCTTTATGTCTTCATGTATAATTTTCATTTTTCTGCCGTACTGAATTTAAATGTAGCCTATGTTACTTTAGTAGCTTTATAATGGTGAAAGAATGATTAAAATCGGTTCAGTAGTCTCAGAGTTTACCGATTACAAACAAACTTTCCTCTTTATAATATTAGTGTAGATGTATTTCCAATGGCCCAAAATACTTTCATGTCGTTTCTAAACTGAAAATAGATTGTGTAATAAAATTGGAATTGAAATGACTCAAGATATTTCTGACGAAATAAGGAAAATTCTATTAAGAATACGGAAAATACTCATTATTAAAAAGGCGTCCTTCTTGGTCCACTTTGGATATATTTTATTGCTTTCATTGTGTCGAACAAAATAGCAGTACATATTAAGCCGGGTCTCCTTCGAGAAAAAATCTAACAAAACATGTTTAATTTAGTTTAGGCCAGTCAAATGTTGCCAAACAGCTAGTCACGTCCACTTTTTGATATAAAAAAGCAGACCGGCGGTAAATGTCATGTCTCTGTAAAAAAGTGTTAGGTTAGGTTAGTCTTTGTGACGTATAACAACGTCACAAAGACATGGTCAAAGGGAATTCGACTTTATATTGATAACCTTATTTAGTGTGTCAACACGTGAGGTGGGACATCCTGATTCGACGTCATGGTAAGGCTAAATATAGCTTGCTTAGAATAACTACACATAGAAACCACAGACATAGTAAAGAATATACACCAAGTGCTGCGAACAATCATAGCAAAGCCAACAGAACCGTGCTCCTCCGTGTATAAACCAGCGCTCACGTACACACATGCACATCCAACCGTGCTCACTAGTGTTGAGTAGGACTAACAAGAGGCAGTACATTTGTCCAGGACATGACTGAAAATTGTAATGACGGCTCAACTTTATAAAATGTAGCACTTCAATATTTTTGTCACGCTGCTCTATTCTGTGTGTAAGGTGACTAAGGTGAGTGGGTAGATGAGAGCGAAAGAGGAAAGCGTCGCGTTCTATCCACCAGTCGACGGTTGCGACTTCATTTCGCTACAATACTACAAGCTACATGATGAGTGGGACAGGACGATGAACGATGCGCATGGACATGCATGAATGAATTAAATAATAATGTTTACATGTAGCGGACACTATAGATTTTTGGATATTTATAGTAATTTTAAATGCAATAAAGCGTATTCAGGCTCATTCATTCATAGAATAATAAAACAGGGACTGACAAAGATGATCTACTTATTCTGATTCTGAAAAAATTGTTTAGTTTTTAGACGTTATTCCGGGACTGTAAACACGTTACAAAATAATTGTCTTCATTCATTAGTATTCGTTTTCTATAATAAAAAAAACGAAAGTTCAGTACATTATAAAAAAGTCATACAATTGTAAGATTCAACTCGATATACGAAATGAATAGGTTTGTAGTCTCTCCTCATTTGTTCCGCGAACAGTCTAAATTCAAAACACCTCGCCTCTTTTGAAGTGGCACATTGTACTGGCTCATTACAAAAAAGAGGCTACTCTTACAAACTCATTTTAAAACCGTGTCCTACTCAACATTAGTGCTCACCGCTCTCAGTACACATGTCGCGGCATCGTCCAGTAAGCATCGCAAAAAACAAATATCTTTCAGGTGCATGTGTGTGCGTGAGCGCTGGTTTGTACATGGAGGAGCACGGTTTTGTTAGATTAACTATGATTGTTCGCAGCACTTTGTCATAGAAACCATGTCCACGCACACAATTTAAGGCAACTAAATTAAACATACATACATACATATTATCACGCCTGTTTCCTATTGGGGTAGGCAGAGACTATGGATTTCCATCTGCTACGATCCTGACACACCTCTTTCGCTTCATCTACGTCCATTAACCTCGTCATGCATGCTCGTCGGTTTAGAGAACTCTTAACCTGGCATTTTTTGAGAACATCCGCGATTTGATCGCGATACGTTCGCCGAGGTCGTCCCCTTCCAACTCTGCCGTCCACACTCGCGTCCTATACGTGTTTCGTCAATCTCCTCTCGTCCATCCTCTCTATATGTCCAAACCATCTTAACATACCTTTCTCAATCTTTGTCACTACATCTTCTTCATACTAAATTAAATAAATATTTCACGTGCTACTTGCAGCACACATCGATTATTTTTGTGCTTCAACTTTGAGCGGAAATTTGAAAGAAACTATCACTCTATGTCTTATTACTCTAAGATAGCTTGGTTATAGGTACAACATGGATCAGAAATGCGTGGTCATATTTTAAGAGCTCATTCAGGGTAGGTATAGCATAGAACAACTTTTTCTATGGGACAATCCCTGAAATTGCGATGCCACTAAATCATCGATGTCGCTCGACAAAATGTAAGGATCAGGTGTTTTTTTTTTCGCAATTTCAGGTTCGGTCCCATAGTAAAGTTGTTCTATGCTATGCCCTGAATAAGCTCTTAAAATATGACCACGTATTAATTTTGATACACGTTGTATAGTTAAGAAAATAAGCAGCTCAGAGTTGAAAGTTTGGCCTAAAAAATGGTAACAGTTTCGACCCATATCATATAGACTTAATTTGAATACCACCAAATATGATTTGGCGACAATCATGAGTGATAACACTGATGGTGACACTGTATAGTTTACATTTAGTTTACGGAATTGAAAAATTATTGAGGTTTCGTTTAAAAAAATTATGTACTCGTTTTTTGATCACAGTTACCTAATTTCAAAAATGTTCTTACCCATTCAACATTCAACTTTATAACTCACATACACGAGTTAATTTTTTTAGCTCAGCAACCAAACTTGCAACAAAAATTGAAAGTTCGTATGTATGTTCAGTGTTCGTTCAGTGCATATGGGTCGTATGTGGTATGGGTGACATGTGGCTCTAATTGAAACCGGCGTGGTTCAGCCCCAGTGGACTTTTTGGGGTTAATTGTACCGGCAGCTAAGAGAATTGTGTTTACGACTGTACCTATGGTTGAATTTTTTACAGTGTCTTTTTAATTCTTCTTTTTTTCTAGGATTTATTGTTAGTTCGGGATTTGAAGAAACTTCCTTATATCAAAGATATTTAAAAGTATTGATATGTCATACCCTAACAAAACAACCGAAAAAAATTGTCCGTACGAAGCGGCAGCATAATATACAAACTAATAGGTACAAAGTAAGTAAGTTGATTGCTTCTACCTTCGCGTCATAATTAGTACACTTTCTGTACACACACTGCCGGAATTTTTTGTCACACGTCACGCTCGGCACCTTGCTTGACGGAGACTAGTAGCAAAACGTCCCAATTAGGACGTTTTCGAGTCATCAGATTGCGCGTGCAGCAACATATCTGTACTTTTTAAAATATCATCGCTTTTAATGCAAATAACATTGATTGATGAAACACGAAAAGTTACTAAAAACGTGAATTGAAGTGCTACCAAAAACGCTAAAAGTTATGTAGTTAAGAAAAAGTACGATTATATATAGTAACATAAGTAGAGTAATAGAAATGCTAAAGGTGCGTGAAATTGTCACCACGTACAGGTGTCTCGTAGGACACCATCACACCAGTGTGCAAACCCTTTGCTTGATCATCAGATCACCTGTTTGTTTTAGACGCAGTCACTAAAATAATATTTTGCAGCATATCTAACATCGCAATTTTTTTAGACTTAATATGTTTTGCATTGAATGCTAGAAACATGGTGGCCGTAATTGCATATTTACCTATGTGTTGGTAGCGCCAAACCGGCGACACGCGTTCCGGTAGGTACCAAAAGACAGTAGATAACATTTCTACTACCTTATTGTTTAGATTTCTATGAGTGCTACCAAAAACGCTGAAAGTTATGTAGTTAACAAAGAGTATAGTAACCGAGAGTATATTATCCGGAGGAGAACCGGAGTGACCGACATAGCTTGTAGGATCAGTAAGCTGAAGTGGCAATGGGCTGGCCATGTCTGTCGAAGGACCGATGGCCGTTGGAGCAGACGAGTCCTTGAGTGGAGACCGCGAATCAGCAAACGCAGCGTAGGGCGCCCCTCTGCCAGGTGGACCGACGACCTAAAGAACGTGGCTGGGGGGGACTGGATGCGGAAGGCAGAGGACCGAATGTTGTGGCGCAACTTGGGAGAGGCCTATGTCCAGCAGTGGACTGCGATAGGCTGAGTTGATTGCTTTGATAGTAACCGAGAGAGGAATATAAGTAGAGACCTTATAGTGTATAAGATTCACATATTATTAATGTATAAATATATCAGTAGACATCAGGTCGTTAGTGTCATGTCTAGACTTTAAAGAAAGCTATCCTGACGAGAGCGACGATAACATAGAAATAATTTTAAAATCAATTTCAAACAAAATTTGAATATCATACATAAATATGAGAATATAATCGAATACAAAGTACGTCGAGCTCTCAAATTTGAATGTGATCTGATGATATTATTTTAATAATATTTAGGTTTTTTTTTAAACAATTACATGTCGAAGTCTTGACGTTTAGAGAATTGAAAGTTGAAAAATCGAGAGGCTTCGTTTTGATTTACATGCCTTTATTTTATGCTAAAAAAATTATCAAAGGTGCATTGTATGTTTGTACGGTCGACCGCACGTCGGTGGTAACACTTTGACATTAGCAGAATCTTTATTTCGTAAGCAGTAAGGGCGGTTTTCGAATTGACGTGTTACCACTGTCATGCATGCGACTGTACTACGCGTAAAGGTCATCAGTCAGTACCATCGCTGCTGTTATTGCACCCACAGATTTCTGAAGTAAAGGAGATTGTTTGTTCGGAAATTGATGTAGCCAGCTACTCACACAATGACAAAATAATACATTAACAACATAATCTTGACAAGATACGCACACAAAAAAGTCAACGCGTGATTAGTTACGAACACAACAGTGCCACTGTATTAATTTCCACGCACACAACGTTACACAACATCCACCAATCGTGAATAACGTGAATTTGACAGTTCACGGTAGCAAGTAACATCATGCATCGGTAAAACACTTATCCATTACACTGTTATGCTGTTAGAACATCCGATTCGATCTTTTGACATCCTTACTTCGTTTAGGGACAAATATGACATGTTAAAAAAAAACTGAAAACCAAATACCAAAATCATTTTAAATAATCATATGCATCACTCATCACCAAAACACAACTAAATACTATGCATGTGAAAACACCAACAATAAACTTTAAATATTTATGAAAATGCAAATGCCTAATGCGAATACAAATGTCTGTTAATCCGAAAATGTTTTGCTGCAAATGGATTTGTGTATTATAGCTTTATTTGCTCCATTAGTACTGAAAACGTGAGTTAAATTAGTATTATAATATTAACATTTAATTAACGCAATAGCTCTAAAAATACATATCTCTAAAATCTATATATCTGGTTCACCAGAGGATCGGCAGCAGTGTTCTCTGAGTATTTATTCAACCAACTGCGATCGCCAACCCGTCTGCCAAGCGTGGCGATTGTGCCATATCCCCTCTTTTGGGGGAGGCCTATGACCAATAGTGGTCGTCTTTCGCTTGAAATTATGATGATGATGTACAAAGTGTTATTGAAATAACTAAAAACCTCTTAAGGGTTCATTGTACTCATCAGTATGAACAACTTGTACTATGGGACCAAACATGAAATCGCGAAAATAAATATTAGCTGTTCCTTACATTTTGTCGATTTATGTTAACACAAATTTAGGGAACAGCTGATATTTTTTTCGCGATTTCAGGTATGGTCCCATAGTTAAAGATGTCCATAATGATGAGTACAATGACCTCTGAAGAGGTTTTTAGTTATTTCAATAACACGTATATCTCTCATCATCATCCTCCGAGCCTTTTCCCAATTATATAACTAAAGAATATATTAAATAATAAATAAATAAATAATATATTGGGGTCGGCTTCCAGTCTAGCCAGATGCGGCTGAAGGAGGCTACGGAGGTTAGACCAGTTGTCAGACTTTCAGGCTTCTGACTACCCGTAACGAGTGTCATATATATTTGTATGACAACCGGGACCGACAGCTTAACATGCTCTCCGTGGCACGGAGGGTTCTCGATGTGTAACGAAATGGTCACCCATCCACAGACTGACCGCGGCAAGTGCAGCTTAACCTTGCAGATCGTACAATCTGCGTTGTCGTTGCTTCGCTACGAGCCCCTGGATATAACGTGTTACGTATATCTCTAAATACATGAATTTACTGAAATGTTTATGCCAACAAATAAAACTAATAAACAAAGTGCGTCACCTAGGGTAACACTGTCCACTTCAAATAAACATAGTATAAAATTACCCAAAAATGTTTTTTTTTCCAGAACATAATCACCAGTCATGACCTATGAGAGAGACCTATGTCCAGCAGTGGACTGCAATAGGCTGAGCTGATGATAATCACCAGTCGGCTTAGAATCTAATAATATTCAGTTTAATAATCATAGAATAATTAAAAAGTCTAGTAATTCTTTTGATGGTGGGTCAAGGACGGCCACCATGTGGTTTTAGTCGGTAATAGTCCGACATATCCCTCCGCCTTCCCCAGACGGAAGGTATCTATGAGGATTTCCACTCGAAAACAAAAATAAAGGTTAATTGTACCTTATGGTGGATGATTGTACCCTTGTTCTCATATTCTAAAAAATGGCTCCAGCAAATGGTCGCGATCATGTTTTAGATGGGTGACCATAATTTAGGTACAGAACAAAAGAACGTTAGCGCGTTCCGTTACAATAGAAAGTTTCCGTTCTAGTAAATAGAATATTGACAGAATTCCCCTGAAACTTTCAAAGCTAAAAGGTAGCTGTTGTTATCTGTATTTACCAGGCCCCTCAGAAAGTATTGCGAAAAAAAGTTTTTATATATGGGAGACTGGCCAGTTATAATGTTTTTCGAAAATATGATTATTTATAAGTAAAAATAAGTAAGTTCCAATTTCAAAATTTCCCTCCACATTTTTTGCGAGTTAATTCAAAGTATTGTGTCTCACTGAAATATGGATCTGCGCCGGGAACATTTTAGAGCTATGATTTTATACGATTTCAAGTGTCGCCTGAAACCGGATGAATCGTACGATAGACTTCAAATGGCATTCATGGATGAAGGCCCTTCCAAGGCAACCGTGTATCGTTGGTATAACGAATTCAAGCGCGGTCGACCAACTTTGGGGGATGACGAAAGAAGCGGTCGCCCTTTGACGGCTGTTACCGAAGAAAACGTGCTAGCAGTGAAAAATTTAATCCAAGACAATAGGCGAATTACATATCAGGAGATTCAACACATATTGAAGATTGGATCGGGAAGCGTTCACGAGATTCTACACAGCCATCTTCGCGTGAGGAGGATAGTATCACGCTGGGTGCCGCACAACCTCACCGATGCTCAGAAGCAGGCCCGGGTGGAATGGTGCCGTGATATGCTTAACAAATTTGAAGCAGGCTCGTCTCGGCGTGTTTACGACATCGTTACAGGTGATGAGTCCTGGATTTATCAATACGACCCAGAAACCAAGCGCCAGTCGACTGTTTGGGTGTTTCAAAATGAGCCAACGCCTACCAAAGTGAAGCGATCTAGAAGCGGGGGTAAGATTTTGATCGCTAGCTTTTTTAATTTGACTGGCCACTTGGTATCAATTCCCTTACGGGATCAAAGAAGCATTAATGCCGAATGGTATACTACCAAATGTTTGCCAGAAGTTTTCTCTGTTATAAGCAACAAGCGACCAAACACAGGGCTCCGCGGGCTACTGCTCCACCACGACAATGCACCTGCGCACACCGCACTCAAAACGAGGGACTTCCTGGACAGCACGCCAGTCAAACTCCTGGGTCACCCTCCTTACAGCCCTGATCTAGCACCGTGTGACTTCTTTTTATTCCCAAAAATAAAAAATCAGCTCAAAGGGATACAATTTTCGTCGCCGGAAGATGCGCTGGCTGCGTTCGAGCAGGCTGTAAACGAGGTGTCTGCGGCGGACTGGAAAAAGTGTTTTGAAAACTGGTTTAGGCGCATGAATCTTTGTATAGAGGCTGGTGGAAAGTACTTTGAAAAGATTTGATAAAAATATATGTACGTATAGAACAATTTTTTTTAGTTTCGCAAAACTTTCTGAGTGTCCCACGTATATCCAGGCTAGAAGCTAATCCAAGCATCGATAAGAAAATTATTAATTACTATCCATCTGTGCCCGCGTCTTCGCCAGCGTAAAATTCGGTTTATTACAGAAAAACATTATCGTGCATCGAGACCCGTGAGGCAATTGTGTAATGCATTGACTTTGACATTAGCTTTCATTTTGAAATTAAAGCAATATTCATTGCGTGGTACGCAGTTGCCGATAACACAAATTGTCAAAACACACGGAGCAATGAACATTGAAATCCAGATGATTGCGATCGCGAGTGACTTACGCCATTCGGCAGCTGTTTAATTTCCCGGGGTAAAATGAAGCTTATTGTTAATCCAGATTATAATCTATTTGTGCGCCAAATTTCATCCAAATCCGTTCAGCCGTTTCAGTGTTATTGAAGGACAAACAAACATCTATGCTTTCGCATTTATAACATTAGCAAGATTAAAACTACAATCGTCCTAAACATCATAATCATTTGGTATAGTTACGTGTCATGCCAAATAACTTATATTGGATATTATATTATCGTCCTTATAATTGTCACTGATAATTGGGCAGTTTGCAATATTCAGTCGAAATCTCTCAGTATTGACTTTGTCCTAATCAACAGTATCTAAGTAAACTACTGATATTAAACTAACTTGACCAAGCAGATACTTAAACAACTGTTAATAATCTCTGGGAAATAATGAATCTGGAAGTCCTCATTTCTGTTAAGAAATTCTCAATCCCAGGAGTTCGGAATTGTGTCCGATAAAGTATAGCAACAAGGGGTGAACTCGCGTTTGACTACTTTTCATCGCACAATTTGCTACTCTTATCAACCATTGTTGCCATATTGCGTGCAATTATCGTGTCTTGACATTTTTTTCTTTGATCTTCGGTCAATTTCATACGATTAGGAATCTTAGTCTATACTTATTTTGTCTTTTCTATGTACCTATCTTTATTGTGTAGCTATCAGTCGGGACGAAAGTTCGTACATCGTTTGTCCAGGCTCGCTTCATAATCCTACCTATCTTTTTCTATGTGTCTGTTGGTTTGTTCTTCTTTTACCCGGCAACGTAACAACGTGATTTTTTGCACGGAGATAGTAAAGTTTAGTTTAGTTAAGTTTTTTAGTTTTTTTGCCGGAGAGTAACATAGGTAAATAAAAATAAATAAAATTGCGTCACACGGACTTACAACACAACAACCTAACTTTCCAGTAGCGTAGCGTCCTAAAATAAAGAACCGCAGTAGCGAAGCCGTGGGTAAAAGCTACGAAGTAGATACATGTAACTTCATATCATCTTTTAAATGTGAATATAAAATGGTAGATAGATAGCCTACCAGTTTTGACAAAACAGGGGATCTTCACGCGTCTGAAGAACGACAAACGAAGTTCGAGCTTTCGTTCCAACGTAGATACGCTGTTAACCAACCTACACAATAAAGATAGGCGCATAAAAAGGCACAATACAGATTCGCTACAGTTAATAGTTATACCTATGCTAGGAGGAATAAATGTCTCCTTGAAGGTTGTATGCAATTGACCGAATATCAGATATATAAACGTCAAAACACTATCATCGCATGAAATATGGGAACAACGGTTGACCGGAGTAGCAAACTGTGCGATGAATGGAACGATTAATGGAATATAGTCAAATGTGAGTAGACCCTGGTTTGATGAATATTTATTAATATTTTATCAAAATTCCGAGAATTTATTATAATATGAATGCAAAAGCATAAAAAACCTTATTGCGTGTCTTGGTATAAATCAGACCAAGTTTGACGCTGGTATGTATTACCGTTTTGAAGATAGAGCAAGAACAAAAACGTTTAAAAAAATGCATGTTTTTTTAGGTTTCTTTTATGGGGACCCCCCTTGGTTTAAGACTTTTTTTGTTTTTAGTATTTGTCGTGATACCCCTTATTGCAACACATATTCTGAGAAAATTTCAACCGGTTCCCTATTACCGTTCAAAAGATATAGCCCTGTGACAGACAAACGGACAGACGGACGGACGGACAGCGTAGCGAGAGTAATAGGGTCCCGTTTGGCACCCTTCGGGTGCGGAACCCTAAAAGCTGCACCACGTGCGCCGCCATTCTCGCCGCGCGCTGCCGGCTGGGCTACAGCCAATCAGCGAACGCTGCGACTTGCATACTATTGGCTAGTCTGCCGACAGTATCAGTTATTACGTAACATCATAAGTAATTAGTGTGATTACCGTTAAAAGTTAAATCAGTATTAATTTCAGTGAGGTAAATTTTTACAATAGGTATATACCTATTATATTTAAATGGATAATAATAATCCAATTTTTCAAAGTAAACTATTAACGGCATTAAATGGCTTACAGTGATTGACTTTGTTTATCCATCCCATGGGTGAGCTTGAGCAAAGCATTTAGGGTCAAAAACCTTAGTAATACATATTTAATTTCTGTACAGTTAAAGTTAAAAAATAATGATATTCTCTGTATAAAGTTAGTATTATCCTAAAAGCGTGAGGTGTCAAACGACATTCCCCATATAATTAAGCCTGATGCTTTATTATTATTTACCTTTTAGTGTATTAGCAATAAAAGAAAGATTTTTTTCATATTTGCTTCGTGCGTAAGGTATATCTGGAGGTAGCGCATTGCCGTGTCTTTGATCGTCCGATAATGGAATGGGCTAGGATGAATTAAATTATGAAGGTACAGTTTTACCAACGCACACTTTTCCTTCAACTTTTCCCCACCTATGTAGTGTCGTAGAAGATGACTATGGAATTACGTGAAAAAGAAGGAACTATGACCTGCAATCAGTCTGACAAGCCTTGTATTGCATGGAAATTTTCCCTTTGACCGTATCATTCACGTAGCAAAAATTGTAAAGTCCATTCATTAATTGATTTTTCTTTACAGGCTGGTATGATGAGATAAGTACATATCCCCCACATTCAATATATTTATTGGAAACGCCAGCCCAAATTCAAATCATTGCTACATCTACAAAACTCCGTGTTTATTTTCAACTAACAAACTTATATTTGACATAATTCTTGTCAAGAGCCATGTTTGTTTAGTGAAAACCACTCGATGTCGTGTGATTACGGCTTAAATCCGATTAACTTTCAGACAGGGGACGCCGGAGTAATTTGCTGGGCTGTAGCGTTGACATACTAGGCTTAAAAAGTATAGAGGTGACATACCTATTTAATTAAAGCTATGCTTTGATTGAGGCGTATAGTTTCACCACCACACAAGGTGTACGCTAAATGAAATTGACAGTGGCAGGCATACTTTAAGTAATATTGCGTGCGGACTGCACGCATAGGACCGAGTGTTGGTTGGTTGGTTGTGTTGGTTCAACTTGGGAGAGGCCTATGTTCAGTAGTGGACTGCGATAGGCTTAGTTGATTGATATTCAGAATAAATCAGAACGTTGAGACGTTGATGTATGTCCAAAATAAATATTAACCTTAGGTAAACTTTATTCTCTCGTATTTTTAAAATACATGAATCTTTAGTTTACTTTACTCTTTTAAATATTATTCTTTTCTTTCATAGATTTTCTAATTTATGTTCGTAATGTTTTACTTACTATGCGGTGTTTTGGCATTAGATCAACTCAAATAAAAATGTGGCTTTATGAGGTACAGTAATTTACTTTCACAACAAATATTTAAACCTAAAATAAATGAAAGTAAATCATTCATAAATTGTCCGCCCACTAAGATTGTCTAAAATGTCCTCATTTGTTTGAAAGTTGTGGAAAATAGAATATTAATAAAAATACTGGACTGTAAACGTTTAATGGACCGTTTTCCAGCAGACCAGCACAGCAGAAATTCATTATCATACATTATCTTTCGTAACAGAATATCTAATAGTACCATAATATTATTAATTTGTAACTTCTATTATTAATTTGTTCTATGACAGTACTAACGCTTTGTTCCGTGTGGTGCCGGACGTAAAGAATTGATAAATTGAGAATTGAATTGAAATTTAAAACCGTATATCTTCTCATAGGTGTCGTAAAAGGCGACTAAGGGATTCACCAGAGGACGGGCAGCAGCGTTCTCTGAGTAATTAACCAACCAACTGCAATCGCCAAGCCGCCTGCCAAGCGTGGCAATTATGGCATATCCCCCCTTTTTGGGGGTAGCCTATGTCCAGCAGTGGACGTCTTTCGGCTGAAATGATAATGATGATGACTAACGCTTTCATTACCGGCAGCTGAGTCATACCTACGTAATTTCTTAGTATTTGCAACAATCAAATAGCAATGTAACAAAAATCTTTAGAAGGCCCATAGGTGACTTAAATACGTATTACTTTAGCTTTTATTATTATTATATCTTTATTTGCATAAAATGTGGTATATACAGTAGATGATTACATTTAAATTTCTAGAACAGTCACATTTTGCCATAGTAAAATGGCATGCAAACTGGAAAGTTGAGGAAGTTACTTATTAATATACAATAAAAATATTACGGTGTGTGTCAAAGTTACAAATCAAATACAAATGGCATAACATTACGTATAAAAGTCACATTTTGCCCCAATAAAATAGAATACAATTAATTAATATGCTTCAGTTATACGAATAATATTTTCCGTACAACGTCATTATGAACAAAGAGCAACTTTCTAAAATTACCAAAAATAAAACAGAGTTTACGTTTTGAATCAATCTTGAATTGAGAGCCCGTAGTAAAGTAAACACGTATCCGCATTACTAAACAAAATATATTTTATGGTGATTATGTTTATATTAGAAGTGGGTTTACGATTCGATTTGATCTTACAATCACTTGATCTCCAATGTAATATTAGTAATTGAAAGAGAGATACTTCGGACAGACAGCTATATCATCTTTTATAATGTAAATAGGCGAAATAGGCAAATAAAAAACAGTTCAGTACCATTTTCTCCTCTGTTTGTCAACCAACTTTCTTTTTCTTTTTTTTTGTTAGCAGCTATAAACGAGCTTTAGTGTATCAATAAAAAAATTAAATAGTATTTTTTTCGGCATAGTTCAATCATAAACATTTAATGAATTACCTACGGTCGAATTTCGACCAATGGAAGACTTCTCGTAAAATTAAATAAACCAGAACGAAATGTGAGAGAAAATCTAAAAAGATTCATTTTTCTTAAAAGAAACTTATTTAGTAAAACTACTTTCAATCCAGCTGCCACTGAAATTGGAGCTACTGTTGCACTGAAGTGAACCCACAAATAATTATGTAGCCTTTCTAATGGAAATCAGAGTCAATTTGCGCTTACTTGTTTGAATATTTATCAAGTGAAGTAAACGTAAGGGTTTCCTTTAAATTGGCAAATACACAATTTGTTAAAGGACAGAAATTGAATTACTGAAGTTCAGTAACCACGTGTCTGGGTTGGACATAGCTTTGACGATAAGAGCTCGGTCACAGAAGCTTAGTATTTGTCATTAGTGCTGCTTTTCACTTCGTATAAACTAGGCATGCTGTATTCTACAGCAAATCACCACAATGATGTTATTCTGTTCTGAAATCATGCTTCAAATGGTATTGAAATGTTAATTTTACGTATTTTAATAAAGAAAAATTTAAACCATGCTTGTAAAATCAAATATAGGTAGAACAAACGTTTTTACTCTAATTATTTATTGAATAAAAGTGGTATACAACGTGTTATTTAATTAACTCAAAACCTCGTACACCTCAACTAATAAAAATTCAAATAGATATTGCAATATTTTTTGTTGTCATACTCTAATCGACGCGCCCCGCTCACCCTGCTCCGCACCCATGCGGATTTTCCTAAAGGCTAAAATTATGATGTGTAATCTTTACCTACGTAGGCATCGGTCCCACGATTAACACCGCGGTGTATGAAACTTTAAGACATGATACAATTTTTTTGGTTAAAATTAACCTATCATCATCATTATCAACTGTCTACCGCAGTCTAATGTTAAAAAAGGACTTCTCCCAAGTTGCGCCACAAGTACAACACTTGGTCCTCTGCCTTCTGCATCCAATATCCCCCAGCCACCTTCTTCAGGTCATCGGTACATATGGCGGGGGGGCGCCCTACGTTGCGTATGAGAGGTGGTAATGCGAGGTTTTGAGTTATTTCAATAACATATTTTATAAGGCGGACTTAACACAACAAGGCATTATCTACCGGTAAACTTTCCATTGGCAATATCACAAATAACTGATGTTATTGGGAGGCTTACGTTTCGAGAGAGAGAATAAAAATAATTGTTCCAAAAAAAACTGCCGTTTCACTCGAGTCTAATCTACATTTAATCTTAAATCCGACTCAATTGATTGTGTAACTCGAGCCAAATACGTAATGGTTTTATTGGGTATAAAAATATCCCAGCCAACGGTTCGGGTATCAGCCAATTGTAATTGGGCCGAGCGGGTCTAATCTCGGCTTCAGCGGAGCAAAAAGATACCTATACTCGTATATTCAAATGACGATATTTTCAATTATTGTTTAGGTAAGCCATATTATATGTACATTTACGTAGGGCTGCCATCCGTGCGGATTTCCCCGAATTTGTCCTAGTTTGGGGGCGTCCGAGGATTCCAGGCAAGGTTCTCAAGAAATGTTCTGTAAAATGCGGGTGCTCGCCGCGTTCGTAATTTTTTTTTTATGTTAGTCTGGAGGGAAATCCTTATTTCGGCCAAATGTCCGGAATTTCAGAAGTCTGAGTTGGTCATGGTAGCCCTAATAAATTTAAAGTCGCTCAGCGTGCTATGGAAACGGCTATGCTTGGAGTTTCTCTGAAGGATCGGATCCGAAACGAGGTGATCCGACAGAGAACCAAAGTTGTCGACATAGCCCAAAGGATAAACAAGCTGAAGGGGCAGTGAGCCGGCTATATTAGCCGAAGAACCGATGACCGTTGGAGTAGACGTTCTAGAAAGGAGACCGCGAATCAGAAAACGTATCGTAGGATGCCCTCAGGCTAGGTGGAGTGACGATCTACGCAATCAATTCAAAGTTTTAAATACAAACTCAAGAAGTTTCTGATGCAAGTTCAATTATCACAAAAATAAAAATTTATCAAACTTATCAATTTATAATTATGTATTCAATTACCCAATTTAATTTATTTATCCAATAAATATAAAACAATTATTCAATTTTTCACTTACGCGGAGATGGTTACTATAATTTTCCTATATAGTATTTCACGTTAGTTATCATCTTAACTTATGTTGTATTGTCTTGGTCTGTGTAAGACTTCCTGGAAATCAACACTACACAACACTCATCTACCTACACTGTCCATAAAATTCAACAGTAAAAAAAAAAAAAAAAAAATATATAATAATCTTACTTATTTATTTTTTATTGTTATTTACCAACATCACGCCTCACTGATCTACATTATTGCATTGTGAATTTGTGTCGACGCCGGCTGTCGCTGAAAACCAGCGCTGTGTCTTTGCTCCGTGCATGAGGCACAGCAATATGCTGAGCGGTGGCCGTTTTGCGCGGATGTGACGCATATCTTACCACACTTCTTGGCTCTGTACCTGTATTTGTTGTGTTCTTGAATTTTTTGGTAATTTTGTGCGTCACTTTTGAAGCAAATAAATATTTTTTCTTTCTTTCTTTCTTTCTTTCAAGGTGGCTGGTAGAAACTGGATGATAGTGGCCGAGGATAGAAGTCAAGTGGCATGCTATTGGAGTATCCTATGTCCAGCAGTCTACTGCGATAGGCTGATGTTGATTATGATGATGAGCCCTAACGGTATGAGACAAAAGGGGTTTGTTTTGAGGAAGGGCTTTTTTAACTGGTCAAATAAACATGGGAAAGATGGAAGGTAAACTTATACCCAGACCACAGACCTGTAAGCCTCAAGACGCCGCATAAATAAAGTTTTGCATGAGAACGGCGAACGCAGTCGTATGTTGGCGGAACCGGGGGGCGGACGGCGCGTTATGATTGGTTGGCTCCAAAAGTTCGGTCGTATAACTCCGCGTGATTGGTGCTGCTCGCTGACGGACTGACGTCCTGATTTGCGGCGGGGCATATGATATGCAGTGCTACTGCATATGCGTGGTGAACGGGGGTGTCCAGCTAATCGGCGTCTTGAGGCTTACTGGTCTATGACCCAGACCACCGACACTCCATATTCCATACTATAATTCGTCGTAGTCGTAGAAAACCTACGTATCTGCAATTCAGCTCAATTGCAAATACGTAGTTGTTCTATATCCCAGTTTATGGAAGACGATAAGCTGATGGGAAAAGGTGAGTAATAATAAATAATAATAAATAAATATTTTTGGGACATCTTACACAGCACCATCTAGTCCCAAACTAAGCAGAGCTTGTACTATGGGTACTAGACAATGGATATAATACTTATATACCTTTTTTTTGTAAATACATACTTATAATACATATGAAACACCCAGACAAACACAAACACTTATGTTCATCACACAAATATTTGTGTCCTGTGGGAATCGAACCCACGACCTCGTGATCAGCAGTCAGACACTCGAACCACAGATGTTTATATACGTAGTAATAGTTTTTTAGTATTCTTTGCTTGTACTCGGTGCTGGGCTATGGCCAATAAAATGTGTGTATTCTTCGTCAATACCCAACACGCTTGATTCGCTCACACACCAACCTATCTTTGTGACCATGATTGTATGCGGATTGCAGCCCACGCTTAAATTGATGGAATATAATTATGTGCACAGACTTTTTTGTATAGTCTGTGTCTGTTACAGTTTCCGAAGGCAAATGTCCTCCACAAGTAGTAAAAATGTATTCAGCAAAACGGTTAGGTAACTGTTTAATAGTTATACCTACGAATTAATTAAAAGGCAACGAGCTAATAACTTCGAGGAAGTCGTACCATTTTTCAAACCTTTTATTGGTTAATTTTACTAACGAAATGTACGAAACCACTGCTTTAAGTGATTGATTTACATTCCTAGAAACGGCCATTAGCTGGCTCATAAAAATGTTATATTCACCATGGCCAAGATTACTAACCATGTTAATATTAATAATGGAATATAAAATATTTTTCTAGCGATTTCAAATAGATTTCAAATGTACCTATAGTATATATTACATTATTTTTAAATCTTCAAAGTTTAAAAAATTTTTCTCTTAAATTAATAATAAACTAAAAAAAGGTCTCCTATAAAATTTGGTTAATGGTCGGTTGGACATTCAAGCACTGACGCGACGAAATGTAGATAATATCCTGCAGTGCGTCATGTAGTCCGATGAAAGAAAGGAGATGGGGGAATAAGCTCGTGTAGCTCTTGCGCACACTCTCCAATTATGAATTTGAAATGAAGTAGGTACTTGATTTATGAATACCGGATAAAACGGGGTGAATAGATATGCAGTGTTGAATAGGGACAAAAGTAGGCAAGGATTTCAACATTAAAATAAGATAATTTATTGCCCACAAAGACTTCAAAAATGTTTAGCCATAATTTGGTAAACATTTTAAAGTATTTGTGGAAACTTTAATGCCCACTTTTGTCCCTATTCACCCCGCGGTATCTAATCATATTATAAAATTATAACCAGCAACTATGACCCTTACCTTTCATTTTTAAAACCTACACTAAACAGTAAGTGCTTCTACGCGTGCCTAGGACTATAAAACTTTTTCTCTTGAAATATTCACTAGTGTGAGAATCACTGATAAAAAGAACCACTTTACTATAAAGTGAAATAAAATGGCTTAGAAAAATATAAAAGTAATAAATGGAAATATGATTTTGTACTTCTTTCTGCGCTTATTTGAGGGATTTTCAGCATTCAATTTAAAAACTATAAGTCGTCGGAATTTCAATAAACTGCTTTGCGGATTATGAAAGTTCTTTAACCTCTTTGAAGAATAAATACTTTGTATTTTTTTAAGCAGTTGATGAACTTGATAATACAATGTATCTATTTTTAAAACATAATGCTAGTACTAAGATATTCATAATTGTATTCGAATAAAAGAAAACTGTCTTAGTATGTGTGTCGTTGTAAATTAAATTACGTATTAATTCATCACTATCAGTCTTAATGAGTAAGTTAAGGAAAGTTTTTCAAAAGTTAATTTAAAACAATTACCCAATAATTTTAAAAGCACAAATTAATGATCTTTAGTTTGTTTTTAGGCAGTTTGATATACATAGTAGTGCCAAAGTTCAACAAAAGGGCGGCTGCGAACAGAAAGCAGTTAAACTTGTTCAAACTGGGACGAATTAGGCTGAAAGCTAATAAATTATTAAAAGCAGAATCCAAATCCAAAAACAACGGTTTCATTGAAAATATTTGTTTATGTTCGGAATTTGTAATTATGGAAAATCGCATTAAATCTATACTTCGGAATACAGAGAATAATTTTTGATGCAAGGGCCACGTGTTACAAATAATAATCAACACTATAAACGCGAAAGTAACTCTGTCGATCTGTTTCTAACATAAAATTAATACGATTAACAAGGACTTAAACGATCGTTATACCTACGTCAGAGACAGAGATTTAATAATAGCGAAGATGTTAAAACATATTGAGGGATTGTTCAGGTCGGATTACACAATCAGAGAGGCATATTACATTAAACGGCGATTAATTTGAAGCATGACTTGGTTAAGGAGGTATTCTGAAACCCTTAACTGTTAGGACAGAATAAGGTAAATAAAGGCTTAGTACTATTACTTGAATAGTAATCATAAATGAATTGAAACATGCAAAATTTTACCCAGTGTTCACGGTAGCTTAGTATCTAAAGCGTCACAGGTTCGTATCCTGCTCGAGAGTAATTTTTTCTAGCCACAATTTATACTTTTAGAACCCAGTACCCAAAATACATCTAAAAGCCAAGTCTCGTAAATATAAATGTTCAAAATATAGTTCCGATCCAATTAATTTCATTGAAAATACGAACTTTAATAATATATATAAAATAAACCTAATGATTCTTTATGTCTATACTTACACAAATTATTTACCTACAATATTAACAACACATATAAAATACAAGTACAAAATAACATTATACAAAATGGCGCGCAGGCTTCAAAATAATAATTTCAATGTTGTAAATATCATTATCACAACCCTCTGGATGTTCATTTGCCAAGGTATCCAGACTGTGGTTTTTTTCGTAATTTTGGGGAAAACCAATTTTTGCGAAACTTTTGGGATAACGAAAACCTTGGGGTGGGGGGGGGAAGAATTTCGATACCAGAAAAGAAAACGCTAATGCTTTTCAGCACAGCAGATCACATAATTAGAGTGCGGTACAACCAATGACCATACAGCCCAATTAAATAGACGTCTAATGTTGAATATAATGTTCATAGTTCATAGTTATTTATTGATAATAGTAATTATTATAAGTCACATTTAAAGTAAATTAAATTAAATTTTCAGTTATCATTATTAAATGCTAATATATTGTTAAAATTTGTTATAATAATATTCTAATGCGTACAATTCTGCCACTAGCTGAGACGGGGTACGGCAATCCGATTGGCCCTACCAAAGCGGCTATTGGCTTATCACTAATGAGGCAGTTTTGACGGCTCACGTAAGTGGTCGAAACTGATTTGAAGATTTCAAGTGTCGAATAGTGGCGACCTACATTAGTGAAATTTCATAGATGTGTTACAGACATCGGTTGCCTATTATGAGGCTTCTATAAGGTGTGTAGTCGCTGGGTACAACCTTCTATATTGAGGCTGTATTCAATTCAAGCCAAGTATGAAAATGTTTAGTAAAAATTACGAGAAACTTTATAACAACCAAAATTATGTTAGCACTTCTATCTGAATAAATGTGGTTATATTGACGTTATATTACAATTTAAATGTTATTTTTTATGTATGCAATGAAGTATCTGTGAAGACCAAACCTTTAAGTATCTACACATATTTTATGGGTTATACTTTCAATCCCACGCTACAAATAGCAAAACATAATTAGATTAGAAATTAAATCAAGACCTTCATGGTCATTATTCACTCTCATCACCCCTAGGGTGGAAGCAGGTTGCGATCTAGACCGACGAAACGACCTACATATTTTTTATACCAACTATAAATAAAATGAGTAAACACTATTGACCTCGTAAATGAGAATATTTTTTCTCGTTAGTATGAAAAAAATTAAAACATATTTTCTACAGCCGATGTCCAATTATGAACTGTTATCGGATACTCAATTTTTTCAAAGCATTGCACATACGAGTTTAAAAAAAATAGGGAAAGTCTTTAAAAATATTTCAAAAAATATAAATAATAATAACGGTTGGTTGGACCACCAACCGTTATTAATTCAGGGATTCACCAGAGGATGGGCAGCAGCGTTCTCCGAGTATTTAACCAACCAACTGCGATCGCCAACCCGCCTGCCAAGCGTGGCGATTATGGCATATCCCCCCTAAATTGGGGGAGGCCTATGTCCAGTAGTGGACGTCTTTCGGCTGAAATGATTGTTGGACCAAGGGCTTGATGCAGAAAGCGGTACTTCTTGACACGGCGCGTATCGTGAGGAAGTTCCTATCTCTGACCGCCGGTAGCTTGGACCTTGTTCACGATGCCGGTGGGCTACTATTTTTTATATTTTTTAATGTTTTGTGTTTTTTTTTTATTTGTATAAAATATTTAAAAATGTAATAAATAAGTGTATGAAATGAATAAATGGTATAATAATAAGTTTATTTACGTAATAAGCGGATTAAGAACGGTTTATAGAGAACAAAATTGATTTCATCTTTTTGAAATACTATGTGAGCAAGCTTGTTCAGGCAGAGTTCCGAACGATACTAATGAAGTACTGTATGATAATTCATTCTAAAAGCTAATTCATAAGAGCTAGTTCATTCCATTATACAAAGATTAGTTTATAGATTTTTTGTAACGCATCAAAACGCGTTTGTTGCCTGAACCATACTATCCTTAATCTATTGTTATAACATCACCTAATTTTAGTATTTATAGTATTTATCATTGTCATAAATATAATGTAAAATGAATGGCTCGCCGTTACACAGATAAGTCCTTAGCGGTTTTCGTGTACGACAATATCATTGTATCGTGTAGAATAATGTTTATTGGAAATAAATGAATAAAATAATAATATTCCATTTCACAAAGAGCTAATTCATTCCAGATTAGAAAGAGCTAATTCATTTCAGTTGCAAAAAGCTAATTCATTCCATTTTACAGAGCGTATGTCCAGTATCAGTGTAAGAAGATCCTTAAGGTAACAGTTGACGTATTCTTAAAAACCTTAGTTATAAATCATAAAATCATGTGTAGTTTTATTAATATACCAGATGACGTAATTTATATTCTCTTGGGTTTCATTTATATGGAAAGCAATAATTGTGTTAATATCCGTTTACTATTAGTCCAATTTAAAAAAATGTTTTGTGTTTTAGAAATCACGAGTTCTTGCTCCGACGACCAATTATAGTTCCCAGAAATTAACTCTCTTTGATGTCAATCTCCTTTGATGAGCTTCTGAAAATTACACCATGCCCGCTTATTATGGTTTGGATGTAAAGTTTGCGATTATATTACTAGTAGCTTTTACACACTGCTTCGGTCCCGTGGTTTTTATCCCACAGGAACCATGCATTTTTCCAAGATGAAAAGTAAAGTATACTAGATGACCGTTACTGCGTGAAAGAATAACAAACCAACAAACACACTTTCGCAATGGGGCACCTTGTACATAAGTAGCTTGTCAGTTTAATTTCCATTCCATAAACTATGACTATGCAAAACATCACGTCGACCTATTGCTCCGTTGCTGCATGAAAGAGGAACAACCAAACTTTCGCATGAGGCATCCTGTATATGAATAGCCTATGTTACTTTCCATTCCATAAACTATATCTATATACCGCAAAGTTTGAAGACAAAGGTCTTCAACCAGTGCGTCCTGCCAGTCATGACTTACGGTGCCGAGACGTGGACACTGACAGTTGGGCTAGTCCACAAATTCAAAGTCGCTCAGCGAGCTATGGAGCGAGCTATGCTTGGAGTTTCTTTGAAGGATAAAATCCGTAACAAGATTATCCGGAGAAGAACCGGAGTGACCGACATAGCTTGTAGGATCAGTAAGCTGAAGTGGCAGTGGGCTGGCCATGTCTGTCGAAGGACCGATGGCCGTTGGAGCAGACGAGTCCTTGAGTGGAGACCGCGAATCGGCAAACGCAGCGTAGGGCGCCCCCCTGCCAGGTGGACCGACGACCTAAAGAACGTGGCTGGGGGGGACTGGATTCGGAAGGCAGAGGACCGAGCGTTGTGGCGCAATTTGGGAGAGGCCTATGTCCAGCAGTGGACTGCGATAGGCTGAGTTGATTGATTGATTGAAACTATATCTATGCAAAAATCACGTCGACCTAATGCTCCGTTGCTGCATGAAAGAGGAACAAACAAACTTTCGCATGGGGCATCCTGTATATGAGTAGCCTATGTTACTTTCCATTCCATAAACTATATCTATGAAAAAATCACGTCGACCTGTTGCTTTGTTGCTGTGTGAAAGAGGAACAAACACTTTCGCATTTATATATAGTGGGATGGGATTATCAAAACAGGAATATTAGCTAGCCTTCAAGTAGCATAAAAGATATACAATTCTACTTTTTTTCATCTTGAAGTTAAAAATGCTTCATGTTTTATTTCTCCATCTTCAGACAAATAATGACGATTCTTTAAGTACTTTATTGTCTCGACAGTTATTGAAATTTTATTTTCCGTATTTTTCTTTATTTAGTCCTATTGAAGTGTATTTTTCAAGGGGGCTCGTAGCGAAGCAACGACTGCGCGGATTGTACGATCTGCAAGGTTAAGCTGCACTTGCCGCGGTCAGTCTGTGGATGGGTGACCGTTTCGTGACACATCGAGACCCCTCCGTGCCTCGGAGAGCACGTTAAGCTGTCGGTCCCGGTGTTCATACGAATATCTAGTGCAGTCTTAAAGTGCCCAGTGCAACTTCTATTTCAGACGTCTTTACCACAGAGAAAATAATCACTACGGTCTTTACATTGGCTCTGACGGGACTAAACTAACATTATCTCCAACGTGTGGACGCTAGGCAAAATTACGGGTCAACGCTCGTCCCAACGTTGGGGCCAACGTGTGGAGCCGGGTTAAAATACTGATGTTCAGCCGCATCTGGTTAGACAAGAAGCCGACCCCAATATAATTGGGAAAACGCTCGAAAAAATCACTTTTAAGTAAAAACACAGTTGATATTCTTAACATCTTCCATCGACAAGGAAAACAACTTGTTTTTGTTTGATTCTGAAAATTGTATAATAAATCCCTCTTATAACTGAGCGTTAGAATTTTAATGAATCTTGGCTTCGCTCTAAAAGGAAATGGTTTAACGCGGTTGATTTCGACTCAGGAAATTCATTTACGAGATCGAATAACCCAATTTATTTTCTTACTTATAAACAACTTAGGTACCGGGTAAAATGGGGGGAATAGCGATTCAGGGGTGAATAGGGACTAAAGTGGGCAAGGATATTAACACTGAAATAAGATAAATATAATAAAAAACTTCAAAAATGTTCTGCCATAATTTGGTAAGCATTCTAAATATTTACGGACAATAAATAAATAAATAAATATTTTTGGGACATTTTTACACATCATCTAGTCCCAAACTAAGCAGAGCTTGTGGTATGGGTACTAGACAATGGATATAATACTTATATACTTTTTTTTTTGTAAATACATACTTATAATACATAAGAAACAACCAGACTAACACAAACACTCATGCTCATCACACAAATATTTATGTCCTGTGGGAATCGATCCCACGACCTCGTGATCAGCAGTCCGACACTCGAACCACTAGACCACAGAGGTCGTCAAAACAAACTCGATCGAACTCGATGAAGATAGTCATGATCATCATTTTAGCCGAAAGACGTCCACTGCTGGACATAAGCCTCCCCAAGCATCGCTACAACGACCGGTCCTGCGCTTTTCACATCCATCGAATTCCCGCGACCTTCACCTGGTCGTCGGTCCACCTTGTAGGGTCTGCGCTGCGCCACTCCAGAACTTAACTAACAAAAACAATCAAGCAAACTACCTAACAAACAAACAAGCTATCAAACAAACTATCTTATTTCTATGTTGAATCTTTGCCCACTTGTGTCCCTATTCGCTCTAATAGAAATTGTAACGCAGAGACTATGTTTTTAGAAATATTGTCAATTTTAAAGTAATTTTCCTCCCGGATTAATTTTGGTTACGGCGGCCAATCTCACCAAAGATTAGCCATCTGCTTGGGACAATTATAGTGCACAAGTGTGTGAGCAAACACAGGTGCACTTTCTATTCCGTCGCTCTCTTAATCCCATCGGATAAACGGGCCCAGGAGTCGGATCACAATCTCACACGACCGGAAAGAGATCAGGCCGGCCGACGGTTTTACGTACTCTCCGAAGCACTTTTTAAACTTCCTGACTCCAGGCTACTACTGAGGAATTTTTTTCACTGAAAATTCTCAATAAATTTTTTGCCCAACACGGGAATCGAAACCAAGACCTCACAATCTGCGGTAAAAACTTAAAATCACATGCACCTGAAAAACATAAAGTCGAAATGAATAACAAACAGTGTTACCTTTGTTGAACTACGTCACACAAACCCTTCAAAATTCATACAAACCAAATATACCTTGACGAGACGTGTTCATTTAAAATCAAGGGATGTACTCGAGACGTACGGAGCACCCTCCAAGCCACAATATCAAGGGGATAGCTTCAAGGAAATATTCAACAATGGCCGATGAGAAAAATAGGAGTGTTCGCTGAAGCGTGTCTTAGGAAATCAGCGCTCGGTTCAATGACCTGACATAAAACATATAGCTTTATGTGATAGTAAGAGCAAATTCACGAGTGTGATTTGATGTAATATTTTGACAGGTCAATATAAATGATGTATTTTATTCCTGTAAATGTCTTTAGTTTTTTTTTTTTTTTATAACTTACGAGGGCAAACTAGCAAGCGGGTCACCTGATGGTAAGCAATCTCCGCCGCCCATGGCCATCCGCAACACCACCATTGAATTGGCCGGTCTTAAAATATTGCTCGATACGTCTTAATATAGATGTATCAGGCAAATATATGTATGTTAGTATCTTAATGGTATTGTGCTATACAGAATTAATATATCAATGTCTTTTCATTCCAATCAACAGCAACCATTATCTAAAAAAAAAAAATATAATTACGGAAAATATCTGCATGGAAAATTCCCGCAAAATTGATATATAACGTAAAATAAATCAAATTTGTCCAAATAAACCGTTATTCAATAATTCAGAACATAAACATGCCAAGCTTTCGCAATTTAACTGGCAAACATTTTGTATTCATACGTCTCTCGTATGTACACATGAAGTTTTTAAAACACATTGAAACAAAACAAACGAACATAAAACAATAATTCGAGATGAAATTAAAAAAATAAATATTAGCTTTTGTTAACCAACTGTTTGTACTGACAAATTTACATTATTTGTTAACAAAAGTTTTGTTTAGGTTTGTTGATTTGGATAAACTGGAAAATATTGTTTCCTAAATAGAATGAGTTAGTAATTCTAGCAAATTTTAATGTTTTGATACACATTTTAATTAGTTTACTGCCAGTAATGTTTTTTTTTTTTTTTTTTTTTTTCTTGTTTTTTTTTTTTTTTTTTGTCCGTGTGGTGCCGGACGCTAAGAATTTCACCACCCTATATCTTCTCGTGGGTGTCGTAAAAGGCGACTAAGGGATTCACCAGAGGATGGGCAGCAGCGTTCTCTGAGTATTATTTAACCAACCAACTGCGATCGCCAACCCGCCTGCCAAGCGTGGCGATTATGGCATATCCCCCCAAACTGATTGGGGGAGGCCTATGTCCAGCAGTGGACGTCTTTCGGCTGAAATGATGATGATGATGATGATGAATGTTTTTAAAATAAAGGCAAACACATCAACAGCGGTTGGGTAAAGAGTGTGACAATTTTCTGCTATTTTCCATTATTATTATTGTTATATATATTATTTTTTTTGCTGTAGGTATTATTATACCTAATAATGCGTAGTTAGCAAACAATTCACCAGTTCTCGTGCTGTTCAGAAGTTTTCGTATTAACAAACAAACATACAGACTATCATACGTTACCCCTTGAGTGTAGTGTCGTGTAGGCTCTTTTAATGCACCCCACTCGTGAAAGCTCTTTTAATGAAATTTTTTTATAAATAACCCCCTTATAAATTTGTGCAAGTATTTATTAGTAGTAGTTTTTAGTAGTTATTTGTGCGGAAGGCAGAGGACCGAGCGTTGTGGCGCAACTTGGGAGAGGCCTATGTCCAGCAGTGGACTGCGATAGGCTGAGTTGATTGATTGATAGGTAAAGTATGTTAATTAAAGAAAAGGAGTTCCCGTTAACCCGTAGTAAAGTAGCGTCCGCACATACAAAAAAAAAATCCACCCAAAAACAAAAAATAACATTATGCGCGTAGAACTAGCGAATGAAGTCAGAAAAAGCAGCCATTTCGTATTCAAAATGGCAAAGATTCATTCATTCAAAATTATATTCACAAAATACAACACACACATTTTATTAGGTGGTACTGTGTAAAATGTCTCAAAATATTTATTTATTTTTATATTTAAATTGCCTCGAACTAACTCGTTTTAACTGCCTCGTTGGTCTAGTGGTTGCAAGCGCAACTGCTGAGCGTGGGGTCTTGGGTTCGATTCCCGGGTCGGGCAAAGTATTATTGGGTTTTTTCATTAGGAAATTCTCAGTAGCAGCCCGGAGTCTGGATTTGTGCCCGGTCAATGGCAATAGGCTCGCCCCCTATTACATGGGACTATAACATAACTGGCGAAATGTGGGTGTATTATTACACCTCTGCCTACCCCTTAGGAGAAATACAGGCGTGATGTTATGTTATGTTGTTATGTTATATTTAAATTGTTATGTGGAAGTCAATAAAGTATTTATTTATTTATGCCGTACACAGTGTTAGCGAGCCGCGACTGGGTGCGTAAATCTTATTCTTTTATCCAAGCTACTTTGTCAAGACTAGTTGACAAAGCGGACTCTGATCCTGTCAACGCGGCCTCACTGCATGACCTATCTAAGTGACGAGTTTATTACCGACCTTGTCGTAGCTTTGGTCACTGCTTCGAAAAGTGCCCGAGGCTTATTAGCTAGGTAGCTACGAGGTCGATACGATGGGTACAAAAGCGATTCTCTTGTTGGTTGAGTGAATTACTGGCTGACAATGACGTGTGTGTGTTACGGATACTTGTTTGTAAGACTAGATTTTGCCCGCGGCTTCACCCGTGTGCTGAAAAAATATAGCCTATGTTAATTCTGGGTAAAGTAGTTTTCTAATGGTAAAAGAATTATTAAAATTGGTTCAATAGTTTCAAAGTTTATTGATTCTAAACAAACAAATGAATCATTCCTCTTTATAATATTAAGTATAGATAGGTGTCAATCAGCTTTTATAACCACGAAAAAAACACTGTTAGAAACATTAATTTAAAAAAAAATTGTTAAGCTCACAAAGACATTATTGATAAATTGTTTAGTGGAAAGAAAATTGACATTTTTTTTATGGTTTCAACAGATTTGATTTCAAAACTTCTTTATAGCCCGTCCACGCTCCGTCTTACCTACGTTTTTTGCCGTGGGGAAATCCTCATGGACGCACTCCGCCCGAGGTTGGCGGAGCCAGTGTCGGACTCTTACCGACCAAAACCACCACGGTGTTCCTTCAACTACCTTAGTCGGGAGCGTGGGAACCCGTGAGTATTCACACAACCACCCCCGACAGGTACCGGCCCGCCACAAGCAGGCGAGCCCCTTCTCCCCGTGCGGCCTAACGTCGGCCGCACCCTCCTCAGTGGCGCACACGGAACACTGCACGCCACCTCACCTCATGGGCCTTTACCAGCTGCGCCAACTACGCCGGCTGTGCCAGATACGCCAGCTGCTGGTCGGGCAGCAGACTACCCCGAGTCTGCTGCTCGCAGGCCCTACCTCCCGTAATTTTTATAGAGGTTTTCTTCCTCGCGGTCTGGGCGGTGAAGCCAAGACCCTCGGTCCCAAGAGGCGCGAGAACACTACTCAGCGGGCACTCCTGGGGTTACGAGATCATACAAACCAGTTTGCACAGTTGTGACGGGATGTAATGACGACGACACAGTAACTCGCGTAAACTCAAAAGCACGGTTTGACCAATCTTTGACTTGCTGAGAATTGGAATGCACAGTTCCCGCATGCATGGTTGCTTGAGCGTATGGACGAGCATTAAATCCGGCAATATTTTTTTACGGATAACACGAAAACAATGTTACACAAACTTGGCTATCGTGAGTTTACTAAACTTTTTCCGTGTGGCCGTGGCAACTATTCCGTGTTCCGTCTTTTTCTTAGGTTAAAACAGCACTGTTTTTACCGCAAGCAAGGCGGAGCGCGTGGATAAGACATTTAGAAAGAAAAGAAAGAAAGAAAAATGATTCATTGCCACAACAAGATGACATGCGGTAGGTGAACATTAAAAATAACTTCTTACATTTTAGGAATTATAGTGATATATAGTTGTAACATCATAAGAAAAGTAACTTTACATATTAAACCGATAGTATGGCCGAGAAGACCTTATTAACACAGGAAATGTGCAATTAGCTGATGAGTTTCATGTATCGGCAGCTCTATATGTGCCAATATTAAGGAAAAAACTTTTTAACAAAAAATAAAACCGACTTCAAAAAACCTTAACTAAAAAGTAAAAAATAATCATTGTATGTATTTTAAAATCTTAACATAGACCAAAATTTTGAAGGCGGCGCGTGATTTTCATGTACGTTCACATAAACTGTTTTTACTATAGATATTGCGCTCGACTATACATTACATGACTCAAAGGGTCAATCACGCGCCGCCTTCAAAATTTTGGTCTATGTTAAGATTTTAAAATACATACAATGATTATTTTTTACTTTTTAGTTAAGGTTTTTTGAAGTCGGTTTTATTTTTTGTTAAAAAGTTTTTATTTCATACTTTTTAGTTGATAATTCACAGAAAAACTAAACTATTAGTAGATCATCTAGGTAAGCGAAGCTAAATTAAACTGATGTATTGAAGCTGGTTAAAAAACTACTCGACCTAAGTCAATAAAATTTGTATGGGACCACCACGCGGACTTCCTCTACCAAATAAAAAAACAACCACGCTAATCGGCCCTGTAATCTCGGAGTAATCGGGGTACAAACATGAAAAAAAAAAAAAAAAAAAACCGCCGAATACATAACCTCCTCCTTTTTTTGAAGTCGGTTAAAGATAACCTTAACGAGTACTAAACACAACAAAACTACGCAACAATTCGTAAAAATGTATGACACGAGCACGACAAATTAATTTCGACACACACATAAAATTATAAAAAAATAGTCCACGCAGTTCACTGTCTCTGTAATTTACTCACACGCAAGCTACGGACTAAATTCTATCGATTTTACGTGAGTGACCTGTCCCTGAGCGAGCGATAGTCCAATAGTATTGTATTTAGACGTATAAACAAGTCACCTCCGTCGATCAATAGTAATCAGTTACAAGTCACACGATGTGGGCTCCAAATCGTGTTGCGGGTATCGAGAATACGATGTCAGTATCGAGAATATGTATTCTTTAGGCTAGAGAGTCATTGCAGTGGTAAATCACAGTACGTTATAACCTAAACACGACTGACTCTGACTGACTGACTGCCTCGTTGGTCTAGTAGTCGCAAGTGCGACTGTCGAGCATGGGGTCCTGGGATGTGTAATTTGTATGCGCTGCAGTGTATACTTTTGCAGTTACCATCGTTTTATTTTTTTGTTTTTGTTAATGTGTTTTTCTGCTCAAATACTTTTATACTTTTTAATTAAAATAAAAGAATGTGTAAGTGTGTAACGTTTATATAATTCTGATAAATAAATATATAAATTAATATTTTTGGGACTGTTTTACATAGCACCATATAGTCCCAAACTAAGCAGAGCTTGTGTAATGGGTCCTAGACAATGGATATATTACTTAAATAGTTTTTTTTTTGTAAATACATACTTAAAATACATGAGAAACACCCAGACTAACACAAACACTTATGTTCACCACACAAATATTTGTGTCCTGTGGGAATCGAACCCACGCGCCACGACCTCGTGATCAGCAGTCCGACACTCGAACCACTAGATCCCAGACGTGGTGATAATTATAATAATCCTATCATTCTTCTATTATAAATAAGAAAGTATGGATTTTTTTTTATTTGTTTGTCCTTCTATAACGCTGAAGCGGCTGAACGGATTTGGAAGAAATTCTGCACACAGATAAACCGTAACTCGAATTATTATTTAGGCTACTTGTTATCCCGGGAAGATAAACAGTTTCCGAGAAGTGCGCGATATTAATATCTTTCTGTGGTAAACTGAATTATATGCAGACAGGACTTATTCGCCGTACATAAATATAAAACAACAAATTATCGTAATCAACAGATGTTTTAGGACAGCTTTTCGGGATATTCCCAAAATTCCCATTGATTTTCCCCATAAATGGGAATTTCTGGAATTACTCAGCTTTTCTGCTACGCGTAACAACTTATAGGTCCTACAATCAAAATTGTTATTGATCGATCGCTACCAAAAAAACTAAGTAGACAGCTACAATTTAACGAAATCGATTCGCTGAATAAATAATTATGAACGTCGATTGATTGTACCTTAGCGATAATATGTATCGTTTGTTTGAATAATAGTCTATCTATACACGTGTGGTATACCTACATTATTATACTTGTAGGAAAGTATACTCATTAAATATGTACATAATAATGCTCATCAAAGCTTACTCATACAAAAATGAGGTAATAGTTTGATGTTCGTGTCAAAATCTAATTTGTGTTTCTTTTTTTTTAGTTACAATTTCGAAACGTTACGAAATATTTATACAGAATTTGTCATAGGTCACTGACGCCTAAGACACACCATAGTCAGCTCAGGTGTTATAATTTTCTCGTCTAGTAGAATTGATTAATGCAGTATAGTTGCCAGCACGAGTCGTGAGCACAGATTCCACTGCGCAAGTGGTCGAATCTCTGTTCACAGTACAACAAACCAGATACGGGCACTTGCATTGACTTAAATATATGATAAAGTATAATTTAATATACATAGAAAACGGAATACTTGAACACGGTGACAACAGAGACTACTTCGTTAGTACAATTTGTGCTCACGTCTCGTACCGGAAACTATACACAGCTACACATCAAGTTCCAGTATAAGCTGACCACGCATTGTATAAGGATTTCCGTACAATGAAAGGTCAGTTTATACTGAAAATATACAACATGTTGAACTGTTTTCGTGCCATATTCAAAGAGGTGACAATACCACTAATACTGAACATGAATCATTAAAAAAATCAATACCATTTTTTTTTTGTTTGTTACATACCAATTTGTAAACAAACAAGCGACAACAAAACGATGCGTGCGACACCACCAAAACAATTTGCAGGTATTTCCACCCTTTCACAATGCCGCCGATGACTTATTTTCAGAGTCGTTCCGGATTTATTCTCGAACCCTCGCCATGTTTCTAAGTGAAATTTGGGTATTAAATAATCGTAGAATTTTTCAAGTATTTTTAGATGATTAAGCACATTATTTATCATCTGCTCTAGAAATACGGCACAATTGCAGATCAACATCTTGTATAGCTTGATATATAGCCGTGCAGACTTGCATAGCATAGTTTGTTCTACACATTGAGCATTTAACTATGACACGTAATCACATCTGATTTGTTTGAAATAATTTCCGCAAATTTTCACCCAGATATAACGTGGTTCCTATTGGCTCGGGCAATACAAGACTTCGGCAAGGCATTATGCGAGCCGACAGGAAGGCGCTAAAACGCGCTCATATTGGTCTATGTTAATAATAAGTAGGTAATAATAACACCCCCCACCCCCTTAAGCTTTTCATCTACCTATAGCTAAGTACTCGACTACTAAAATGATACATTATTTACTAGTTTCTTCAAATTAAATTACTAAGTAAGGACAAGTACTGATTCTCCGAGGACCATTTATTATTGAGCCACTACTTAAATATAAACTTCCGAAGAAAGAAGTTTTCTATACCGAAAACTATCACGAAGTGATTCTTAGTAGTTGGCAACTATAGTTTTGTTTGGGACCGATCGAGTGATTAGCCGAATATCTGTCAGTCGATTATAGTTAGTGAGTACTGGATAGCTCTTTGAGCTTCTCCACTTGCTCACTCATAACTAACTTAACCACAGCCATGATGCGTGAAATAAGAAATATGCATGGCATTTTTCACAAAATATCAAATAAGTTTACGATTTTTTTCCTCGCAAGTGTGTTGGAAAACGCTTTATGAAACGCGTGGGATTGGTCATTATACTCTCGGCTTCATTACGCCCTCACCTTCAGCGCAGTCTGCAATCCAGTCTCGAGTAAAATTACCAACTTAGATAACTTATATCATACATGAATATCCACTTTAAAGATAGCTAATGTGTTTATATTTTCATGCAGCTGATTAGCGCGAGTTTTGTAGAGTATTTCTGCAATCATAGACGAATAAAAAAGGTGGACTGAATCTCGCTAAACAATAAGTGGAGCAACCAATAGTAAGTTGGCTCGCTTGATAGTACGGGCTGGCATGCACACATTTACACTCATAGTACGTAACAAATCTCATGTGAACGGAAGTTTTTGTTGTAGTGTCACAAATAAAACAAAAATATGCCGTCTGGTGATAATCAAAGCATCTGTTTTCCATCAAACAAAACTGCACAATTTAGTAAAAGCATATTTTGTATGGCGCCTCGCATTTATAATCATCTTCCTACAGATATATTGAATTGTTCGAACGTAGACACATTTAAATTTTAATTGAAATAATTTATTTTTATCAAGGCATATTATAGTGTGGTTGAGTATCTTAATGAAAAATTAAATCTACGTTGACATTGTATAATAGGTTTTGACATCACGATAATGCACTTTCAATTATTTACATTTGACATGCTTTCATATTCACTTTGACATTAAGATATTGTATTATTCTTGACGTATGTAATATATTATGTTTTATTGCTTTAGACGCTTCAGTTAATAGCTTGGCGTAGAACTCTGTATTTCCTGTTGCATGCTAAATGGCAGAATATAGCTGCACAAAGATTGTTTTTATGACAATATTCATGTAACACCTACCTTACCTATATTCGCAATAAACGATTGAATTGAATTGGTGTGTTAAAATACTGTCGAAATTATAATGGGTTCAAGACAAATTAAGTGCTTCAATTTTTACCTAGCGAGATTCCGTTCGCCTTTTTTTATTCGTCCGTGGCGACAATTGTGTTTTTCTTGTGCACAGCTAATATCCGGAGCTGACTTATTGCAGCTAACAACATGTCATACCGGCTGGTTTGATCTAATTTTTTATGGAGATTTTTTGCAAAAATATCAAATGGTAACGAACTCCAATTTATGAAGTAGATAGTTACATTGTACAATTCCTATTACCGTAAGTGTTTACCGTACTTTTTGTGCGACATACCACGGCAATGCGGATGAAGTTATGTCGGTACTTCGGACAGCAATCGACAAAATTGCGTTACGGACATAAATTGTACCACTCAAGACCACTCGTCCACATTTACATGAAGCACTATCAAATATTCAATTCACTCACGACACGGAAGTGTATTACAGTATACGGCAATTTATTCACTTTTGAAAATAGGCGAAAATGTTAAAATAAAACCCAGAAATAAAATCGAGTGTACGGATGAAAAACAGAAAGTTATCTCTACTGATACTGGGCAGAGCTCATTGCGCATATAATTATATGCATTGGAGCTAGGGGTGCTAAATAAAATATGAAGTTAACCGCCGAGCTTTCATGTTAATTCCTGCCGGACGGAATCTCGCTAAGAAAAGATTGAAGCACTTAGTTTTTTCCTAAACCCACTCGACAGAATTTTGACACACCAGACTGATATATATTGTTATTTTATTAGTGACACTACGACATTGACTACCGTCACACGAGATTTGTTGCGTAATCGCGGCTTTTTTTCTTACTATATTGGTGTGAAAGTGTGCGTGCCAGTCTGTACTTTTAAGCGAGACGTCTTACTATGGGTGCTTCACTTTTTGCTTAGCGAGATTCTGTGAGCCTTTTTTATTTGTTCAAGTCCCTACTAATATAACATGTTGATCTGTATCCGTGCCATATTTAAGGAGGTGACTATACCACTGATACTGAACACGAATCAATAAAAAAAATCAATATCATTTTTTATTTATTTATTTAAACACCTATTTGTAAAGAAACAAAGTCCTTCCGTGTATCGCGTGCGATACAAACCAAAACAATTTTATTTGCAGGTATTTCCACCCTTTGACAATGCCACCGATGACTTATTTTCAAAGTCGTTCGGGATTTATTCTCAAACTCTCGCTATGTTTCTAAGTGAAAATTTGGGTAAAAATAATCGTAGAATTTTTCAGTATTTTTAGATGACTAAGCACATGATTTATCATTTGCTCTAGATCTATCGATCTTATGATAACATCGCAATCAAACATTGGAATTGTGTAATGACATAGAGGGTATTCTACGATACATAGACTTCATTATTCATTAAATGACGTCAGGAGGAAAATCATTGCGATGTAAATGACGTCATATATATTAGATCACGTTTCGTTATGCAAGTAAGCTGCTGCAAGTACGCGTTTTAAGCTTTATCATTCATTCAATTTCACGATGAATCCTTCCGACATTGTAATCAACAGTTTTTAAACGACTTCAAAAAATGAGGAGGTTATGTATTCGGCGGGTTTTTTTTTGTAGTTACGCAATTCTAATTGTATCCATGGATTGTATCACTATTCCGGATTGAAACGTCAACATTGACATTTTGTTGATTGTGATACAGTTACACAATTGCCCTGCAGGCCCAGACATTTCATCAGCATCCGAACCATTACATTGGCATCACCAATGGTGATGTGGGAGCCAGCTGGTGGCCGACGTGGGGGCACATTTTAATTTATTTTTCATTTCTCTTTCCTGCTCTATCATCAGACCCTGATCACCATTTATCTATAACTTATTCATTGAAACCATTCTAATGAATCCAAACACGATACCTCTGCTGTCAGTTGGTGAGGAGTTAGGTATCCTGCAGATTCCAGGTGATGCTACAGCATCAAGTCAAGGTCATCATGTTCTGACAATATCATTGAAGTAACACGATACCAAATTTCGAATCAATCAAACCTGTGGAAGTTGCTGACATCCCTTCATCAACTAGAAAAGAGCTGATGATTTTTAAACGGCTAAACAGATTTTTCTTGAATTATAGCTAAGGACACTTTCGATCAAGTCAACTATTAAACAAAAAACTAAAACTATTATTATTATTTTTATTTCTGTAAACTATTGTCTTTTTTTTCGTTTGGTGTAATGTACAATAAAGAATACAATAAATAAATAAATAATAAATAAATAAACAACAAAAAAAAAACAAAATCGGTTCATCCGTCTGGGAGCTACGATGCCATAGACAGACATACATATACACATGTTCAAAACATACTGTTGACCTATGTTTGGGTCGGGTTTATATAAAAAGGTTCCGAATAAGGTGACACATGTAATTCTAACCTTATTTTGTCGATCGCGGAAAAAAGCCAGATCCTGATAAGTTCAAAGATTGCCAGCCCTACCTTCAGCGTATGAATGTAGTTGCATATTGACAAAACCCACTTAATACTCGTATCACGGAAATTCACGGAACAAGGGAAGCGTAGTGAAAACATTCCGATTTTTATTTTCCATCCGGATATTTTTACAGTCCACCAAAGCTTCAGAATAACTGAAAAGGAAAATACATTGTAGGTGATTTTCTGTTTCTGTGCGGAAAGGTTAAGCTTTTCTAATGTTAACATAGAAATATGAAAGGAACTTTGAATTCATTATGAAGCCAGACCAATAAAAGATGTAGTACAACCGATAATTTCTGATATAAATTTCCATATAAGTTTAGTCGTGATCGCGGAACGTGCCCACAAAAATACAAAAAAAAATAACACGTAAACTATTTTGACAGTTCTAAAATTATTGCCATCCTTTTCTTGTTTGATACAAGAAAAAGATGACAATAATTTTAGAATTGTACCTAGAAACTATCGTTTTCTTTTACATTAGTAAAAGAGAACGATAGTTTAAAATAAGTTTAAGGTTTAAGTTTAAAATAAGTTTTAAGTTTAAAATAAGTTTTTAGTAACTAAACTTATTTTAAACTATCGTTCTCTTTTACTAATGTAAAAGAAAACGATAGTTTAAAGTAAGTTTACTTCGTGAACAAGAGAATCAACACCATTATTGAGTAGAACTTTAGCTCCTATCAATATATTAAGTAAGGTTTTTATGTCATAAAAATAAATGTAAAAATAACATTTATATTGTCACTTAAATTTAAATTAAATTTAAAAAAGAAGGCAATGTGCTTTGCCTAAAAAAATATCCAACGGACAAAAATATCAACTATCATCCGTGTGGTGCCGGACTTAAAGAATAGCACCACCCTTATCTCTTCTCATGGGTGTCGTAAAAGGCGACTAAGGGATTCACCAGAGGATGGGCAGCAGCGTTCTCTGAGTATTTAAAGATTCAAAGATTCAAAGATTTATTGATGTTACATTTTGTTTAACCATCCAACTGCGATCGCCAACCCGCCTGCCAAGCGTGGCGATTATGGCATATCCCCCCCTTAATTGGGGGAGGCCTATGTCCAGTAGTGGACGTCTTTCGGCTGAAATGATGATGATCGCCTTACATGCGCACTACATATTTGATAAACATTCATGTTGCCAACCACGATTTTAAGCTTTATCTAAAACTTACATGTAATAAGAATTCGTATTTACACGCAAAGAAGTAACGGTATTCGAGTCTATATTGAAATGAAACCCCATGGGGTACAATGGTAGGCAATGATCCCGGATAACACTTAGGGGGCCGAACACGGACAGAAGTGAATGGATATTAGACCTGATGCTGTCATATAAAATGTAATGGCAGTCGTTGGGAGTAGGTCAGTCGACTTTTTATCACGACAACTTTGAGAGGAGTGCTCAATTGTCACGAATGTGTAGCAAAAGTAATCTTGAATAGATGTACCTTTTTTGTTTATTTTTTCTTGGAAATGTTCATGAATATCCTCCATCTGGGGAAGCAACAGCACATTATCTTTTCGCGATTCCTGGATTGGTCCCATAGTAAAAGTTGTTCATACAGAGTACAATGACCCCTTAGAAGGTTTTCAGTTATTTCAATTCATAGATCAGCTAGCTGTAGTTGAAATTATACGTTCAGAAAATCAAATTTTTTCTCGTTTTATTATCATTAGATATCGATACCCATCACGTCTGTGAAGTTTCGCCAGCCATTTTTTTTACGTTCCTCTAAATATGTTCATGAGAGTAGTCTCACAAAACAGTTCATATCATTTGCAGCGCAATAAAAATATTAGTGACTTAGGTGAACTATTCATGCATTAATTATTATCTATTGCATGAACCTCACGCTTTAAGTCCGTTTAAAAAACGTAATAGTATTTAAATAATAAATTCATCCTCCGCACCTTTTTCCAATTTTTTTTTAATTTTTTTATAGTATGGGATGGCGAAACGAGCTAAAGGTCCACCTGATGTTAAGTGGTTACCTTTGCCCATAAAAACTGCCATACCACCAAGGCTGTTGCCTAAATGGCATGCATTTAGGCAACAGCCTTGGCCGACTGCAAGTCGTTTCGCCAAACTGAGACCTGAAGATGCAAAGTCTCATGTGATTGTAATTTCACCGGCACCCGTACCCTTCAGACCGAAACACAGCAATGCAAGCATCACTATTTGGTGGAGAAGTAGGTACGGTGGTAGTACTTCTCCGGACGAGCTCTTTCACATAGGAGCTCTACTACTACTAAAATACAATTATATTGGGGTCGGCTTCCAATCTAACCAGATGCGGCTAAACATCAGTATTTTACACGGGGAGACTGCAATCAGAACACAGCTACCAGTTACTGGGTAATACCGACATTCGGAGATTAGACGAGTTGTCAGACTTTCAGGCTCTGACTACCCGTAACGATTGCCACCGATATCTCGATGTGTAACGAAACGGTCACCCATCCACGGACAGACCGCGGCAAGCGCAACTTAACTGCGCAAATCGTACAATCCGTGCGGTTGTTACTTCGCCACGAGCCTAGGGGCTTTAAATAATTAATTGCAGGGTGCCAACTGAAAATCAGCGCTGGATGTTCCACGCCAGCACGTGCTGAGTTGGTGACCCTTTTGGCATGGGCATGCCCGGCAGCAACTTCATGTTTTACATTTAACTACTTTTGCATATGTCCCAGAGTATATATACCTAGGCCAAATAGTCTCTTTCCAGGCGAGACAGGAAAAAGAAGTCGCTCGACGCACCGAAAACGCCTGGAAGAGCTATTGGTCTATGAAGGAACTCATGAAGGGCGACCTTCCAATGTGCCATAAACGCAAACTAATGGACATGTGCATTCTTCCCATCCTCACATACGGTGCCCAAACCTGGTCTTTGACAGTTCACCAGAGGTCCACGCTTGAGGTTTGCCAGCGAGCAATGGAGCGCAGTATCCTGGGAGTCAGACTCACAGACCGAATCCGGAACACAATACTGCGCTCCAAAACACAGATTGCTGACGTCACTCAAAAAGCTGCCAAGCTTAAGTGGGACTGGGCCGGACACGTTTGCCGAATGTCGGTCAATTTTTGGGCTAAAATTTGTACCGAGTGGGTCCCGAAAAACGTACAACGGCATCGCGGCAGACCCAGGCGAAGATGGCGGGACGAGCTGGACTCGTATAGAAGAGACTGGTTCACAATTTAACTTGACCGGAAAGAGTGGAATAAGGAAAGGGAGGCCTTTGCCCTGCAGTGGGACAATATAGGCTGAAAATAATAATAATAATAATACTTTTAGTATTATAATGAACTATGTTCACGGGACTTGTCGCGCACAATTAAATCAAAATATAACAAACATTTTGACTAACCTCGACGTTTCGGCCAAGTTGCATTGACCACGACGAACCACGTGACCAAGGCCAATGCAACTTGGCCGAAACGTCGAGGTTAGTCAAAATATTTGTTATATTTTGATTTAATTGTGCGCGACAAGTCCCGTAAACATAGTTCAATATGAGTGAAATTCGCGAAAGTTTAATAATTTTAGTATTTTTATTAATGTTATTGTCGTGCTGTCCTGTCACTGTTCTGTGCCAAATAAAAGTTTTTCTTTCTTTCAATTGACATACATCATGTTATTTGGCCACAAATACCATACAGCACACTATGCATAAAATAGAGATTATGTGTCATCGCCCCAAAACTTCAACGTTTGTAAGCAACAAAAGGCTTTCAGGTGACCTAACGATCTCGTAACAAAAGCGTCCACTGACACTGGCGAGATGTCAAGTATTTCTGGAAGTAGGTTGAGATATAAGGGTCATCAACCGGTCAGAGATCTGACTGGATCGTTGAATTTTTATCTGGTTATACAGAGCAAAGTTTTAAGTATGAATGTGGATGGCTATAAGAAAAGTGGTAGACCAAAGGAAACATGAATGGATTGAGTGAACGATGATATAAATAGAAAGAAAGTGAACACTAAGATGACGGCTGATAGAGATGAATGGAAGATAAACAAATGCTGCGCCGACCTCAAATAAATTGGAATAAGGGCAGGAGGATGACGACACAGAGGTCATTGATATAGTAGGTAGGTTTTCGTTAGTTCGTCTGTAATGGATACTAGACATTCATGTTATTATGCCATAGGATATTCATCCATTGGCATTCGCCAGAAATAGGTAGTTAATTTTCGCACTCAACAAAGAATACATTGAAAAAATTGATTGTTGAACAAGTGAGAATTTAACTTGTTTAAGAGGAAATGCGGACAGAGAGACTTTTGAAAATTGTGTATTTGATAAAACTGTCGCTGTCGCGAGCAGTCTGCCTCAAATAAGTGCAGTAAGGACAACTGCAGCTCCGACTGTTGGTTGGGTACCAATGTACTGAAAGTCCGCCACTTTCGAGAAAACCATTCCCGATGCAGCAACGGCTGCCAGGGGGACATAGCAGTGGGGTCCCCCCACAATGCCCCAGTAAGCCTAGGTCCGAGCCCTCCTTTGGGGGACGCCCTTATGCGGTTTTGCAACCGCGATTTTAGTTTATAAGTTAGGTTTAGGGATTTTTTTTGGTGGATGGAGTCCCTAACGGGATTCTCCACCACCCGCCCGGTTAGGCAGTTAGGGTACCTATTTCGGGTACCGATCTGCGAGAGACCATTTGAAAAAATAAAATTAAAAAATGCAGCTCCGACTGAATTTTCTCCTCCAAAATTGGACCAATTTAAAAAGGTATTTCATAAACTGAATAAGAGCATATGTATTGTGTCGCTGTGTTTTTTCTTTTTTATTAATAGTTGACAACTTTATACAGCAGACAGTAGACTTTTTCTGTAGACAGCGGGCTAAAATGGCAATTTAGAACATATTTTAGGGCTTCTAGAAATAATTTATCAACAGAAACGAAAACACAGGGACATAAAAAAGTTGATTTTTATGCTATTGTAAAAACTCATTGCTCTAGGGAAGTGATTTTCAAACTGTGGGTCGTGACCCCTATGGGGGTCGGGATACTTTACTCGGGGGGTTGCGGGCGTAAGAAAAAAGGCAAGTGTTTCTAGGTCTTACACAGAAGGACGAGCTTATTTATAAAAAAAAAAAATTGTCCTATAGCTAGAATATTTTAAGTTGCAAAGGGGTCGCGTATTCAAAAATAAAGAAAAAACACTGCTCTAGGGTTATAAACCAGAAAGAAAACAGTTGAGAGCGTTTGTGTGCAGAAAAGACCACTCGCATTTCCTCATAAGTATTTTATGTTTAATCCCAAAAAGAAAATTATTGTACCGATAAACCACAATGTTACTGGAGAAAAAGTCAAAATGATAAAAAAAAATATAATCACACATTATTTTTGCTATAAATTAACTTGTTTGAATGAAATAACTTCGCTGATCAACACAAGTAAGAATGTATTCAATTATTCTATGATATTTTGTAGAAACTTGTGATAAAGTTAGCTTTATTGCTAGCAAATAAGAAGCTTTATGTTCCCGTATGTGAACATTTTACTTGATAACGACTAATAAAAATGTCATGGCACCAATCTTTTTTTTTCAGTGTATACTTATTAAATGGCCTAGTCATTTTTTTTTCAATATATTCAGAAATTTAAGACTGTCAGTGGCTAATTAATTTTACAGTTTTATTATTTAAAAAGTATTTCAAAAGAAACGAAATACAGTGGGGTAATTGTGTAATGCATTCACAATGACATTAGCTTTCATTTTGAAATGATAACAATATTCATTGCGTGGAACATAGTTGCCGATAAGACTAATTGTCAACACACACAGAGCAATGAACATTGAAATCCTATTGATTGCGATCGCGAGTGAGTTACGCAATTCGGCAGCAGGTCTAGGTATTTAAATAATACAGCCATTATTTTCCGGTTCCATGAAACAGTCATTTAAAACTAGGTACAACTAAGACTAACTATGGTAACTACAATTAAATTTCTAAATGAAATAAAATGTAGTCCTTAAAATAACACAAGATAAGTAAATTAAGTAAAGCAACTTAAAAGAATCTTGAAAATATAAATGTTCCAAAAAGACAAGCAAAAAGGTCTAATCTTAAACTTAATTAATTACACCCAACTTTAATCCTTGGGATATCATTCAGTTTATTTTTCTTTACATCTCCAAACTCATTTATTTTTTAATTAAAACGGAATCTCTTAGATATATTAAACCTCCTAATATATTATTCTGTTTTATACGCTCACAATTCATCAAAATATTTTCAAGAAATCATGATCCAAACATTCTTGTTACTTTCAAGGATCACGAATCTAAATATTCCCGGAGATGTTTTTATCTATAAAAATGTCAGACTAGAGACGGGCACAGTCGAATAAGTTTTAGCTGTAACGCACAAATTTCATCTGGGCAACTGCCCCTTATAGTCCCAGTGGAAAAAGACTGAGTTTTCTTTCCATATAACTAAGGGTAGGGATATACATGCGAGTGGTACGCTCGAAATGCCTATCGGACAAGCTTTCGGCAAGGGAGCTGTACGAGAGATTGTATTATCGTGCAATCATGCTTGTGATTCTCTGGATATATTTTTCAACTGTCTGATTACTGAGTTCGGCTTTCTTATGTTGGTGTACTTTCCGTGTTCTTAATTTTTTGGATTAAGTATACTGTTTTAAGGTCCGTATTACAGAACGTTCCTCAATTATAGTTTGATCTTCAATCAACTGATCACTACTTAAGGATAGAATCGTTACTTGAGTATCGGTCTTATTCCAAATACGGTAATTATAAACTTCAACTCAACAACATAACACACGAATATAACCTGAAATAGGAAATAAATCTCTACTCAAGCATGGTATAAACTACACTTGAGTGATAACAGATCAAATCTCTGATCAAATACCGAAACAGGTGACAGTATAAAATAAAGCTAAACTCAGCTGAACTATGATTAATGAATCTATGCTTGAGGAATGTTCTAAAATGTAATCCCAACTCAAAACTAGTTTATACAGTGATCAACGCTTGAGAAACGTTACAGAACGGGCCACGGGCCTTAGAGTCGTAAGTATTCTATTATAATTTAGCTTATTGAGCACTCCATTAAACATGAAGTTTAGCATGACCGTGAATTTTGATTCTTTAATTGCAAAGATATATTAATTCTGCTTGATGAAACGATAAAAACTGACAAGAATTGGCATAAGGGGAACCATTTATCACGATCAAAAAGTTTAAAATACTTTATAAATTATTTCCGATAACTTCAGAAAGAAGGTAGAAGGAAGGATTGCAGGATTATGAAAAACAAGCTACGTCTTTACCGTTTACAAAGCCAATAAATATCTCAATTGGACAACTTAAGACCGTTTGTTAGTCTGAGTCTAACTTCAAAACAAAATGTAATAACCTTTTAGCATGTTATGCAGATACGAAGTAACAGGAAGGTGGTAAATATTTTCAGGAAAAATAAAAACTAATTTAATTATTCTAAATTGAACTTTGGAACCAACTTCTGTCAGCGGTTTTCCCGAACTCATTCGACATGGGAGCTTTCAAGAAAAGAGCATACGTCTTAAAAGGTTGGAAAGGCATCGGCGACCCTGGTGTTGCGGATGCCAATGGATGGCAGACATTGCTTACTATAAGGTGGGGTGACCGCTAGCTCGCTTGCCGAAACGAAACTAAATAAATATAAAGCACTCGTTGTATACCAACCACATTTATCCTCATTCTACCCTAGAGAATATCAACTTTATACTAACATTATATTCGACATGAAAGGAGCGGATCATTCCCCGGACGCTGTCACGCTTGACCGTGCGTCGCTCATGTAAACCCTAGGCGTCATGCAAGCTTAGTACCTAATCTATTTTTAGTTTTCATAACAAGTCCTAACCTTGTCTGAAGGTATAATGTTTTCTTAGTATATTCGTACCATCTCACTAATTTATCTTTAATAGCTTTCTAACCCAAATATCGACCTCTATATTTTACGTAAGACCGTACTCAGGCACCTAATTACGGAATGATTGGGTGAAACTTGTCTGATTAATACCTTATATTAAGGTAGCAACCCTAGAAATCTTAATAAGGTAATAGAAATGTTATCTATATCTTTTAATACCGGAACGCGTGTCGCCGGTTTACCGGTACCAACACATAAATACCCACCCAATTACTCTCACTATGTTTCTAGCATTCAATACAAAATAAACTAAGCCCAAAAAGCAAACTGCTGTTAAATACGCTGCAAAAATACAAAATTCAATTTTAGTGACTTCCAAAACATGCTGCAAAATTCAATTGCGTTGTTTGCAAATTGTCTGACCCGCATGCTCGTTTGCTCTCCTATGTTATAAAAAAAACTCACTCTATAGCAAATTATATACGAATGGTGTACGACAGTTATCACCTGTAAGGAAGTCATTTCAATTTCGACGGTCAATACGATATCGAAAATTTCAAATAAGTGTGGATTAAATAGAAGCATGTAAAGACTGTTTTTTATCTCTTGTCTTATTGAATAAACAATCTTAGCACGGTTCTTTATTCAAATGACTACTGATGCAATCTAATTACTAGTTCTGCACATGTAATTAGGTTAAAACATGTTATTTAGTATGTGAAATTGTTAACATAATGTCTTTCAATAATTATTATTGACGAATTGCATTAAAAATACATGCCAATAAGACCAGAAAAAACAGAGTGTCTTTCGGCTGAAATGATGTACCATAGAAATCTATATAAAAATAATAGAAGTGGCAAAGGCGCGAGAACACCAATGCGCGAACCGTTTGCTTGATCATCAGTGCTGTTTTTGACGCCGAGTCACTAAAAATGTATTTGCAATATATGTAGCAGCGGATTTTTTTGTATTTATGTGTTGATAGCGAAAATCCGGCGACATGCGTTCCCGTAGTAAAATACGTATAGTATTATATTATTTACCTCTCGACGTGTCGGTCTCGGCATGAATCTGGACAAGACTAAAGTCATGTTCAATATGCATGTCATGCCGAGGCCAATATTCGTCGAAGGGTCGGCACTCGAAGTTGTAACGGAATACGTGTACCTAGGGCAGGCAATTCAGCTTGGTAAACACAACTTCGAGAAAGAAGCCAACAGAAGGATCCGTCTGGGCTGGGCAGCATTTGGCAATCTTCGCCGAGTCTTCTCGTCACCTATACCGCAAAGTTTGAAGACAAAGGTCTTCAACCAGTGCGTCCTGCCTGTCATGACTTACGGTGCCGAGACGTGGACACTGACAGTTGGGCTAGTCCACAAATTCAAGTCAAGTCTCTCAGCGAGCTATGGAGCGAGCTATGCTTGGAGTTTCTTTGAAGGATAAAATCCGTAACGAGATTATCCGGAGAAGAACCGGAGTGACCGACATAGCTTGTAGGATCAGTAAGCTGAAGTGGCAGTGGGCTGGCCATGTCTGTCGAAGGACCGCTGGCCGTTGGAGCAGACGAGTCCTTGAGTGGAGACCGCGAATCGGCAAACGCAGCGTGGGGCGCCCCCCTGCCAGGTGGACCGACGACCTAAAGAACGTGGCTGGGTGGGACTGGATGCGGAAGGCAGAGGACCGAGCGTTGTGGCGCAACTTGGGAGAGGCCTATGTCCAGCAGTGGACTGCGATAGGCTGAGTTGATTGATTGATTATATTATCTGTGACAGTATATAACATTACTATTACCTAATTATTTTGAGTTCTATGGAGTATACGTATGGATAATCAACAGTATTAATAATTAGCACTTAGCTTTGTTATTCACTCTGAGTCACAATAAGTGTCGACTTGACAGTCGAAATCGCCAAAGTCTTCAGTGAACAAAGACGTAGACAGCGTCACTTATCTTAACTTTATTCTTTTCTTCAACCTTTTCTCAAAAACCTCTTTCACATTATTCATGTAAGCAAGTAGGAAATTCCGAAAGGAACGCGCGATAAGCCATCCTATCTTGTTGAGACAATAAAAGAGCCGCTAAAAGAAAATATTCTAAATTTCTAAAACTACCGCGTTGAATAACTTTGTTTACCGCGGAGGGGATACAAAGTGGATTATCTGCCTACATAATAATATAAACCATGTAGGTACCTATATCATGATATTTTTAGATACTAAAGGATTTTTCTTCACTGTTTTACCTGCCTACAGTGCAAAATTACTGAGGTGCCTGGCATACTGTACTGATATTTATTTTTGCTATCTCCAAAGCCTTTTTAGGGTTCCGAAGTCCTACAAGGAACCCTTATAGTTTCGTCATGTACGTCCGTCTGTCCGTCTGTCCGTCTGTCCTAATCCTTTACAGCTTAATAACTTCTACAGTTATAAACATAAGTAAATGAAATTTTGATAAAAAATAGTCTACATATAGATCTCAATTTTAAAAGAATAAAAAAATCGTTTTTACGTATTTTAGGGGTGGCGTCCATACATGTGAAATGGGGATGAAAATTTTTTTTTGCTGCACCCTCTCGTGTGGGGTATCATTGAATATGTCTACTAAAATGAAGGTAATGTTTCATACACCACTATTTTATCAGGTGTACCATCTGCGAAATATAGCCCGCCAAATTGGCTTGCAATGTGTCCCCCCCCTGCCATTTCTAAACTATGCAATGTAGAAACTTATAATCTTCCACATTGATGGACCTTTGTGAAAACTCTCTTTTAAAATTATTTTGAGTATAATGTGATTATAATTTTTTTGAGTTATAAAGAGAAAACTGAAAAATACTTAAAACGTCCTAGTTCAAAGGTCATTGGCCTTAGAGAAAAATGATCTTAGTAAATAATACTCCTTTAGCTACTTTCTATATGAAAAAATCACAAAAAGTAACTTTGAAATGACACACTTCCTGAATTTGGCTTCTTGAATTTATCGCTAGATGGCGCTACTAACAACACACTCTGAGTCGCGAATGCTGCCGATTATTGCAAAAACTAAAATAGCAATGATTAATATTCGATTTGATTCGTTTGTAATTACACCTACTTAAGGAACCCTATAATACTGAGCATGGCCCGACATGCTCTTGGCCAGTTTTTTTATTAAAATCCTGAAGAATTTATAGCTGTCATAGTTTGTATGTGATATAAATTTTTAGGGTTCTATACTCAAATTCTGCCAACGTGGCCCTATAACTAATCCTACGCCGCCACCGCCATCTGTACTTTTGAGAAAACACTACCCGATGCAGCAACGACTGCCGGGGGGAAGTAGCAGCGGAGTCCCCCCCCTGCAATGCTATAATAATCCAAGGTCCGAGCCCTTTCCTGGGGTATGCCCTTATGAGGTATTGCAACCACGATTTTAGTTTGTAAGTTAGGATTAGGTTAGAATTAGGGAATTTTTTTTCGGCGGATGGAGTCACTTTTTTTTTACTCCGCCCGGGGTAAGCAGAGCCAGTGTCGGACTCTTACCGACGAGTACCGATGATCTAACTAAAAACAGCACTGTATTTAATCTTATTAACAGATGCAACTCAAACTCCGCGCCAAAATAGAAAACAGTTGTGCCAATCTAAGAATAAAAAAAAACAAAATTGAATCTGCCCCCCTAGCCAATTTCACAATCTACAATTGTCAACGCTAATAGAAAACAGTCAATATGTATGGGAATGACATATCTCAACGAAAAAGTAATTCGTTGAGATATGTCATTCCCATACATTTTGTTTGTTTTCTATAGCGTTGACGATTGTAGATTGTCAACTTGGCTAGGGGGGCTGGAACCTTAAAACAAATCGTCCATTCCCAATACTTTTTTGACAGAATGTATGTATATCTACTGAACAATACCAGTTTTAGGTAAAGCTGTGATAATACTTACATTGCCGTATAAACAGTCATTTAAAAGTAAATTTATATTACACTGCTATTGGCACTGCTTTTGGTACTGCAAGTACCTAATGATATAAAAGTTGCGTGACGAAAATTTTCGAGATAATCAACGATGACTCGCAATAGGACGTGTCAATCATAAGATCAAACAAATTATCCCAACGGACTACTCCAATCATTCGGTATATTTTTGTAACGAAACCAAAACAAAAGGTACGAAACATTTAATTTTATCCCTATTGCAACAGGCTCATGTAAATTAGTACTGCGTACGTAACATGAAACACCTGATGAAATATCTCAGTCGTTTATACGTACGTGTGTAACATTGCTCTATATGTAGGTGTTATATTGAAGTGAGAATATACTCACACATCGTTACCTCACGCGGATACGGTGACACGCGACTGGTGCTTAGGAAACCACCATATGCACGCTTTGGATGAAAAATGTACGTCATGACGCATAATGTAGGCTTCTGAGGTTTTTTATAGAAAGCGTTGAGTACGTAAGATACATTTTGATATCTAGACTCTTCCAATTAAATGATGTGGCATTTTTGTAACAGCCTGAATTTTGTTTGATTTATTTTATTACAGAAGGGGCAAACGAGCAAGCGGGTCACCATGGGCGGTGGCAATAACCACCGCCCATGGACATCCGCAACACCAGGAGTGTTGCCAATGCGTTGCCAACCTTTTAAAAAGACTTAGGCCCGTATTACAGAAGCTTCCTCAAGTAAAGTTTAAACTCCAATCACGTGATCACTACTTAAGTATAGAATCGTTACTTGAGTATCGGTCTTATTCCAGAACGGTAATTATAAACTTTAATTCAACAACATAACACACGAATTTGACATGAAATTGAATAGAAATCTCTACTCAAGCGTAATCTGGACCGCACTAGAGTGATTACAGATCAAATCTCAGCTGAAATTCTGAAACAGGTGACAGTATAAAATAAAACTAAACTCAGCTGAACTGTGATCAATAAATCTCTGCTTGAGGAACGATCTAAAATCAAAGCTCAACTCAAAACTAGTTTTAAACAGAGATCAACGCTTGAGTATCCTTCTGTAATACGGGCCTTAGAAATTACTTTTCTAGAAGGCTCCCATGTCATTCTCGGGAAACCGCTGCGCTTATGGAAGACGGTTCCACAGTTTTGCTGTACGAAACAAGATAGCGTGTGAAACGTTCAGTAGTTGATCACCAACCATAAAGATAGTAAGAATGGAATTTAGAGTATATTGCTTGATAAATGGTAACAGGCACTCTTTTAACAAACCTTTTAAAACTATGGCGCCACGTTGTACCAATATGAAGGATGATTCCCACGAAATATTATATGATGAGTGATTTATTCATTGATTCTGTAAAGTTTGGATGTACAGAAACCACAAATTTTAAGTTTTTTAGCCTCGATTATCACGGTAAAAAAAATGGCGGTTATAATTCTATGGGCGCCACAATCATTAACGAAAACAAAAATATCTTTCAAAAAAGTTTCTATTCAAAACATTCAAGTAGTTCCCAACCAAGAAAAAGCTTCAAACAATATAACAGACAACCCAATTAGAATATTATGAGTACTATCTGGTAATAAGTAGGAATCACAAAACTACATGATTTTTTAAACATCAGTAGGTTATTTCTCGAGTTGGTTGCTAAATAGATGCACGTAGTCGTTTCGGGGTTAACTTTTTTTGTGGGGAAATCTTCCCTGACGCACTCACACAAAGAAATTTATTTCGCTTGTCTTCCTGGACCTCAAGGACTTACTCAAGATCCACTCATGTACTTATCTTTAGAATATTATTTATCTTTGGAATCAAAAATAAATTTTGAAAAAATAAATGGTTAAGAATGTAGCATGGTATAAAAACCACATAATATATTGTTTTTTCGAACTGGTCCTATAAAACTGACCGAAGAGGTCAGGAGATTTTTGACTCCATGCTAGCTCATAACTTTATTCATTTGAATGATGGTAGCCATACCAGAATAAAGATGGTAAGAGGATCGATGCAAAGGTCTTCTCCGGATATATCATTTATTTCTTCTGATTTGGCTCTGTTATTTGATTGGAGAACTATGAACGAAACTCTTGGCAGTGATCATTTAGTTATTAAGATATCTTGTGCCGCGAATGTAAGCCATGAATTTCTAAGGAAGAGGAATTTTCGTAAATGTAATTGGAACTCCTATTCCAGCTTTCTAGATTTTCTACTCACTACATCTGTTATACCTTCTGATCCTCAAAATTTGTACGATATGTTTGAAAGCAATTTGCAAAAAGCCGCTGAGGAGCATATTCCTTATATTAAGATACCTCAGCATGTTACGGAAAAATTTTCACCAAAACCCTATTGGTCTCCAGAGCTTTCGAGGGCTGTAGCGGCACGACGGTTGGCTTTGGCTAATCTGAGAGGTAATCCATCGCCTGCAAACTGGGATATTTTGCAAAGTAAAATTAGCGAGGCGCAGAGATTGATTCGAAGCTCAAAATGCTCTTCATGGCGTAATTTTTGTTCCACTGCAGATGAAACAACATCATCTTCTGAAATGTGGCGTAAAATGAAGTGGTTTAAGGGCCAGCGTTCACCTAGTTCTTGCGTGGACAAGGAGAGGGCTGAACTTCTATTACAAAGCCTCACTCCAGATTTTGTTTGTCCTCCTGATCCTCATTTCATTTCAACTAATAGTCAGCTAGAATCCGAAATTTCCCTCCATGAGCTCGAGAATTGTATAAAAAATAAAGATACAGCGCCTGGCTGCGACGAAATATCATTTTCTATGCTAAAATTTCTTCCTTCTGTCGGTAAATTAATCCTTCTTTCAATTTATAATAAGTGTCTTTTATCTGGTTTTGTCCCTTCACAATGGAGGGAGGTTAAAATAATTCCCATCCCTAAACAGGGAAGAGATCCCACGTCCTCATTGCGTCCTATTTCCCTAATCTCTTGTATATGTAAGATCTTTCACTCCATTCTGAATAGGCGGCTTGAATGGTATTTTGAAAAAAACAATTTGTTCTCTGTCAATATGGTCGGCTTTCGCAAAGCTAGATCTTGTCTTGATAATCTCGCTCGACTAGTTTCGTTCATACAATTAAATTTTTCCAAGAACTTGGCTACAGTTGCTTGTTTTATTGATATCGATAGTGCTTACAATAATGTAGATGTTAATTGTTTATTAAACATTCTAGATCAAATGGGGGTTGGTTCTAAAATATGCAAATACTTATGGTCTTATCTGAAAGGAAGATCTCTTAAAATTTCGTCTTCAGACGGCGATTTGATCAGACTTACTGGCCGTGGTCTAGCTCAGGGAGACCCTCTGTCACCCCTTTTATTTAACATTCTCACTGTCAATATATGCAAAAGCGTATCTAACGTCGAGATCTCCCAATATGCGGATGATTTCGTTCTGTATGTAGCAAGGAGGGATATTTACTCGGCTGTGGATGAAATAAATTTAGCTTTGCGAAACATTAATCATTTATTTAATCGTCTAGGTTTGGAGATTTCTCCTGCGAAAAGCAAGATTTGCGTTTTTAAAAAAGGTCGTTTCAGGGGTGATGTTGCTTGTTCTTTTGATCATAATAGTGGTGTTTGTATTCCTGTAGTAAATCAAGTTAAACATTTGGGTATCTGGTTGGATAGCTCCCTAAGATGGGGAAAACATATTAACGAATTGGCTGAAAAAGTGAATAAATTTATGAATTTATTAAAAGTACTGTCAGGTTCTGGGTGGGGTCTCCATCAAAAACATTTAAGGAGGTTATATATTTCGATAATACGTAGTAGAATTGATTATGGTAGTTTTCTATTTGACAATAGCTGTAAGACACATTTGTTAAAATTAGATAGGGTACAAAATAGGGCTCTTCGTATTATAGGCAGCTATGTCCGCAGCACCCCTATCCATGTCATGGAAAATGATTTGTGTCTTCCACCGCTTTTTATTCGTAGAAAGTATTTAGCGGGAAAATTTTGGTTGAAGGCAAAATCATTCCGTGACAACAAAACTCTGGTTTTACTAGAGGAACTTTTTATTAATAGGCTGGATAGTTACTGGGTTGGAAAAAAACTTCCCCTGCTTGTATCTTTATTTAATTATTTTAATTCTCTGGTTATACATTCCAGCCCTCAACTCGATATGTTTTCCCTTGATACTTGGGTAAGTAATGTTGACATTACCCATGTGGTTAATGCCAGCATTCCTGCGATATCTCGTGCCAAACGACATTATGATACTCAAATTATTAGAAATATATGTATTAGCTTTATAGAAAATCAGTATCCTGGATGTTATAGAATCTTTACAGACGGTTCTAAGGATAAGGGCTTAGGAGGTGCAGCTTTTTTAGACTCACAGCTTGGGAGTTCTGTTAAACTTAAGATTGATTCTAATATTTCAATCATGCATATTGAACTAATTGCTATAGCAGAAGCATTATCATATGTAGAATCAATTAATTGTAATAAAGTCGTAATTTTGACGGACTCCAAAAGCTCCTTACAACATTTGACTCGGTACACCTCGCCAGGGCGAGGATGCCCGATAGCTTATGTTATTTATGAGTCAATTTTAAAAATGCGGAATTCAAAGTCTGTTTTTATTCAGTGGATACCGTCGCATATTGATCTAGAGGAAAATGATAAAGTGGACCTGCTGGCTAAGCAAGCCCTAGTTGATGGAATTCCCATTAGTGTAAATTCTCTGCACTCAGATTACATCGTTCATGTTAAAAATATTTGTTTGGATAGTTGGCAAGAATACTTTGACGAACGTTCGAGGGAAAAGGGCATCTGGTACCGCACTATTCAATCGAATGTGTATAAGTTCCCTTGGATTGACCAGGTAAATCTAAATAAGCCGTCTTTGACTGATGCTCTCAGACTCCGCTCCGGCCACATCCCATCGAATAAATTCGCATTTTTAATGAGGAAAACGCCTTCTCCTAACTGCTCTTCGTGTGGAGTTATTGACGATGTTCAGCATATTCTGATGGAATGTGGTCGGAATTCGGATGTAAGAATGTCCCTTTTTGGTCAAGAAAAATGTTTTGATGTTGGATTGTGTAACTCTATTTTAGCTTGTCCAACTTCTGATGAAGCCAAGCATTTTTATAAATTAGTTAATTCGTTGGATTAAATTATTTATAATTATTTTGTATGTGATATTATCTGATAAGGCAGTGTGGTCGCTAAGCGACAAAGCCTTTTAAATAAATAAAAAAAAAAAAAAAAAAAATATTGTTTTTTTTTTTAGTATAGGATTGCGAAGCGAGCTAAAGGCCCACCTGATGTTAAGCGGTTACTTTTGCCCATAACACCTAGGCTATTGTCTTAATGGTACCGCAAGTCGGTTCGCCAAACTGAGACATGAAGGTGGAAAGTCTCAAGTGATTGTAATTTCACCGGCACCCGTACCACAGATTACCTATTAGTTACTGCCCGTACCCTTCAGATCGAAACACATAAATGCCAGCATCACTATTTAGCTAATAATTTCTAATTGATTCTCTTACGGCCAAAATTAATATCCAATCTATCTATGATTTACCCTACTAGAGATAGAAATTTGACATATTTTGTATGGAGCTTACGTCAAATTCCCATCTCTAGTAGGGCAAATCGTGGATAGATTGGATATTAATTTTAGCCGTTAGTGATTCTGATTAATAAACTTTTTGAGCCCTAATTCACTGGACATTAATTTCGTGACGCGCCGATCAAGTAGCAGTGACGCTGCAGTTCGTTTCTGACAGCGATCGCCGTAGATAAGAAAATACGAAAAGTATTGTTGTGATTGAAACTTAACTGATACTGCACTTCTTTAGTTACGTAAATTGCTTTTATTATGTATCACCTTATATACTTACAAGTCACAACATTGTAAGAACATCAACCTTACATAAGATACTACTAAGTTCTGCTAAAACATATTTTATCGTATCACATTTACGATGAAGGAAATTATCTCACTCTTGCTTGAATTTCCCTCGAGCGTAAGATAGGTGCCGCAAGCGGAAAAAATAACCACTTTCGTGTAAACTTACGTACCTATTTATAGTATTATGTCGTATGTACGTACCTACGTACTTGTAAGGATTTTTACATGCAACTAGACTGCAATTATTATGTATTACTTACACGAGAACAATAAATAGAAGTACGGTCGACCGCACGACGGTGGTAACACTTTCACATTAGCAGCATCTTTATTTCGTAAGCAGTAAGGGCGGTTTTCGAATTTAAGTGTTACCACTGTCATGCAGTCGACTGTACTAATCATTAACTCGATGCGGGTAGAATTAAATACATATGTGGGTAGTTTTGTTGCCTAGTTATTATTAGTATTTTCACTCAAAAAGGAGATTGTAAAATGAGGTAAAATCGAAATGATACAACGTTTTTCAAGCAACGCTATGTGTGTGTGTGTGTGTCAAACGCTAATCCTACTTCCTACTAATATTATAAACATGAAAGTTTGTGAGGATGTATGGATGTATGTATGGATGTTTGTTACTCTTTCACGCAAAAACTACTTGACATACAGATAATATAACCCGGATTAACATACCAGGCCCCTCAGAAAGTATTGCGAAAAAAAGTTTTTATATATGGGAGACTGGCCAGTTATACTGTTTTTCGAAAATATGATTATTTATAAGTAAAAATAAGTAAGTTCCAATTTCAAAATTTCCCTCCACATTTTTTGCGAGTTAATTCAAAGTATTGTGTCTCACTGAAATATGGATCTGCGCCGGGAACATTTTAGAGCTATGATTTTATACGATTTCAAGTGTCGCCTGAAACCGGATGAATCGTACGATAGACTTCAAATGGCATTCATGGATGAAGGCCCTTCCAAGGCAACCGTGTATCGTTGGTATAACGAATTCAAGCGCGGTCGACCAACTTTGGGGGATGACGAAAGAAGCGGTCGCCCTTTGACGGCTGTTACCGAAGAAAACGTGCTAGCAGTGAAAAATGTAATCCAAGACAATAGGCGAATTACATATCAGGAGATTCAACACATATTGAAGATTGGATCGGGAAGCGTTCACGAGATTCTACACAGCCATCTTCGCGTGAGGAGGATAGTATCACGCTGGGTGCCGCACAACCTCACCGATGCTCAGAAGCAGGCCCGGGTGGAATGGTGCCGTGATATGCTTAACAAATTTGAAGCAGGCTCGTCTCGGCGTGTTTACGACATCGTTACAGGTGATGAGTCCTGGATTTATCAATACGACCCAGAAACCAAGCGCCAGTCGACTGTTTGGGTGTTTCAAAATGAGCCAACGCCTACCAAAGTGAAGCGATCTAGAAGCGGGGGTAAGATTTTGATCGCTAGCTTTTTTAATTTGACTGGCCACTTGGTATCAATTCCCTTACGGGATCAAAGAAGCATTAATGCCGAATGGTATACTACCAAATGTTTGCCAGAAGTTTTCTCTGTTATAAGCAACAAGCGACCAAACACAGGGCTCCGCGGGCTACTGCTCCACCACGACAATGCACCTGCGCACACCGCACTCAAAACGAGGGACTTCCTGGACAGCACGCCAGTCAAACTCCTGGGTCACCCTCCTTACAGCCCTGATCTAGCACCGTGTGACTTCTTTTTATTCCCAAAAATAAAAAATCAGCTCAAAGGGATACAATTTTCGTCGCCGGAAGATGCGCTGGCTGCGTTCGAGCAGGCTGTAAACGAGGTGTCTGCGGCGGACTGGAAAAAGTGTTTTGAAAACTGGTTTAGGCGCATGAATCTTTGTATAGAGGCTGGTGGAAAGTACTTTGAAAAGATTTGATAAAAATATATGTACGTATAGAACAATTTTTTTTAGTTTCGCAAAACTTTCTGAGTGTCCCACGTATATGTTACTTTTTATCCCGGGAAGATGAACAGTTCCCGAGGGATGCGGGATAAACGACATCCAACGGACTTCACAGCTTCACGCATGCTTTTTTAAAACAGTATTATGTTAGTAATCAAAATTATATGTGAGTTGCTTCAATTCTTTCATTGCTATAGATAAATAAATAATAAATACCTACATTCTTTATTGTTTAGTGGAAACAAATATAGTCTGACTATGACTCCAGAGCTAGGCATTATACTTGTTATAATAAAACAAAGTTTAACCGGATTAAATCGCGTATATTATTTAAATAGGTTGTCCTGACGTTTCGAAAGCTTTGCAGCATTTTGTGGTCTCAGGTAGACTAAGATGACAAGCGACCACCGAACACGAAATGCTGCAAAGCTTTAGAAACGTCAGGAAAGCCAATTTAAATAATATACGCGATTTAATCCGGTTAAACTTTGTTTTATTATAAAGTGTAGTGATCGCGAAAACCTAAGAAATTATTATTTTCTCATAATCATTAACAACAAAATGCTCATAAAGAAATTATTTTTTATCGATTGACACCAAAGTGACATTACCAATTTATGTAACCCACAGCTATCTACAATATTACATTGACTTGGATATAATATAAAGCAATTATATTACTGCGCTTGAGTCATTAGACATAATTATATTAATATATTACTATATGTTCATGTTAAAACAGGTTTAGTTTATAAGTTACTTTTAATAAGCGACAAATAAAAACTATATTTGTCACGCAAGTATACAATCACGCTAGTATATTCATAAAATAGGTAATTATTATTTTATTTTCATGCTATATCCATCATAACGCACCCTTAGATCTAAATTGTAGTAACTCAAAAACAGAAACAAAACAGAAAAAGCGATTATATTTCACTCACAACATGTGCCTTGTTATGTGAGTGAAATAACTAAGTTCATTTTGATAATTATTGAGCGATGTTTAAAAATCGTGATTTTTGCTGTTTCGATTGATCGCGTTTTTAGCCTTAAAGGGGCATCGCACGAAAAGCGGTATGTGTGACAACGATACTTGTTATTTTGTCGTATTTCAGGATGATAGGGTGCAAACCTATAGCCATTCATCGAATTCAGGCAGTTTCGTCAAAAATTGTTTGCAACTCAGTGATTTAAAATCGTTGTTGCTCGAAAAATTGCCAAGATTTATAACCACAATAAACAATTTCAAACAATTGACTTTTACGGCGTCCACAGAATACCCAACAGCTACCCCAATACATTATTATAAATTCTACCATCGTTACGAAACAAACGAAATCATCAAGGAAATGGTGCAAAACACATCCAAAATGAAAATATACGGAGCTTAAAGGATAAACTCGGGAAATGTGACCGTAGAATTTTCAACAGTTGATCGCCATTCGTGTGGGTAATTTTTTTTTCTCTCAGTAATTGAACGGTTAACAAATTGCCCTCTAAATAACAAAGGGAGTTGCTACAAAAACGTAAGGGTTGCTGTACATTTGCGCGACCTCGCATATTATTACTCGTTCTCAAATGTACTCGTACCTATAATCTTGTCGAAGCGAGCCAGTCTTGCTTAAGTTTCAACTAACGATACGGTGGGGTAATTGTGTAATGTGTGTGTAATGCATTCACATTGACATCAGCTTTCATTTTGAAATTACAGCAACATTCATTGCATGGTACGTAGTTGTCAATCTGACGGATTGTCAAAACACACGGAGCAATGAACATTGAAATCCAGATGAATGCGATCTCGAGTGAGTTACGCAATTCGGCAGCGGATTAGACTATTCTTAGGCAACGGTTAGCCGTGAAGTAGCAAACATGATAATTGTACCATATACGGTTGATTGGATACGAAAGTTTTAGGATTTAAATATAACATAAATAACTATAACATAACTTTAATATAACATAACTTTGGACAACTCTGTAAACCACAATGAACGGCAATAAGCTGATGGGAAGAATTTATTTACACCTAATTATAAGTCAGAAGGTGTGTAGAGATCATAATATTATGACACCAAATTCAAAATGCATGATGTGTCCATGTGGCTTAAGCGTCAAGCGCACCTACGTAAATGTACACGCACCCTGCAAAAATATTGTGTTGTTAGCGGAAATTATTATGTTACGTTTTTTAGGTTGTTACGAGTTAATTCAAATACGGGTATTATGGATAGGAAAGCTTTGTAATCAAATTAGTATTTTTTTTTCCGGTTTAATGTAAATTTGTACTAGCTTGTTCTTGTTTTTTTACTGGTAATGTTTTTTCGTACGATTCGGGTGGCCAAGTAAGACGTTAAGCATGCAGTCAACATGTGCAAATTGCGCAATGCAACATAGGTATGCGCATGTAAGGCTAGATGGTTTTTATAAAATCTAAGAAAAAATACGAAATAGTCTGTGACATATTTATTTATTATATAGCAAGAATATGGTAGTAGTCACCTATGTAGGTAGGTATTTAGATTATATGAAATTTTGCAGTAGACAGTACATCTAGCCAAGCAGAAATATTGTACCTACATCTACCGTCAATGTCCAGAGTGTCAAAGAACTAAAATAATAGCATTTTTACTTTTTTTGTTGTTGCCAATAATATTATGATTTCTGCCAATAAAGTTTAAGGCCTATAACAGATGACGTTCTTTTTGCGCGATTAAGAACTAAGCTTTTGGCGTGGCAGCCACCGCGTTGCCTGCGTTCTTTTGGCAGACTCAAGGCACGTTTATTACGCGGCTATTTCTTCGAATGCCAATCACAGACTAAAAAGAACTCTGTCTCGTCTGCGTTAGCGGGTGTGTTTTGGTACGTTCAATTTTTTCGAAGGATGTAGATTAGCGCAAAGCGACGCGGCGTGTGAGAAATCAACGTTCATTTTGCACGTCGATCTTTTTACGCACCGTAAGCGATGCTTCATGTAATTTAATGTTGTCTATTTTCACGTTAAAAAAAATGCAGTTTAATTGTGTGCCGTCTGTTAGAGGCCCAAGGCATACTTTCGTTATTTCTATTACTACTTACGAGACGGTCACAAAAAGTTTCCGTTAGGTACTTAGTGAAAGAGTACATTTCCATGCAGGCATATAATATTCTAAACGTGCATCTAAAATTAAACATCATAATTCTTGTAACCATATTTACTTTACCATAACATGGTACCCATCCATATTTATAAAAATCATTGCACAAGTATCCATAGCAAAACTCTCGGTTAGCTTGCATGAACTAGTAATTTTCCAAGTTTAGTTATTCACCTTGAGAAAACTTAAACGCCTAATATGACTTAAATAGCGTCGAATATTCGAACAGCCTTCGAAGTAATAATTTATTACAAGATGTGGAACAAAGACCTCTGTAGTCACACTTTCAGAATATTAAAATATTTCTCCTGTAAAGTTCCTTGGGCTTATAATTCTTTTGTCGGTTCTGTTAAACATTTAATCTTAGAAGATTAAGAATTAATTTAATGTCTGATTTTATCGTTATTCTTGACGGAAGAACATCTTAAGACCACTGCAACATTACCTACTTATGGAGAACGCTGCCGCTAATTCTCTTAAACCGGCGACGATATGGTATGAAAAGAACAAGAATGATCGAATGATCGAAGGTCGAATGATCGAAGATCGAATCATCGAAGATCGAATGATCGATGATTGAATGATCGACGATTGTACAATTGTTAATTATGTAAAATAATTTACATTATTGAAATAACCATTTACGATTGAATAATCGATGATCGAATGATTGACGATCGAATGACCGATGATCGAATGATCGATGACCAATGAACGAATGATCGATTATGATCAGGGTCATTACAACACAAATTTTTAGTAACATTTTTAGTGATAAGTTAGTCTTATAAAGAAAGTAATACTAATTTATAGTACACTTTTACAAATTATACTTATTTTTCAAAAAATCGTCTCATTAACTTTTGGCAGTACTTCGCGGTTTAAAAAAAAAACTAATTTATCACTTAATTATTCCGTTAATTTTGTAGATAGAGAACAACCATTTCTAATCACATACCTGCAGCTGGCAGCGAGGGATATAGTTGCCAGCTAATGAGAATTTCTTCAGCATAAGACAGCGTGCTATAAAACCACACTTGTTACAAAATTAACAGGGTCACATCGACCCTTCCTCATCCTCGCTGGATTAGTGTATTTCCTAAATTTTATAACCAAGGGACAAAAATACAATATTTACGAATATAAGAATGAAAACCGATCATATTTTATACAGCCAATCTTGTAAAATACTAAAAAGGTCAGCCCCTCTAGCCAAGTTGACAATCTACAATCGTCAACACTATAGAAAACAATAAATATGTAGGGGAATGAGATATCTTAACGAATGACTTTTTCGTTGAGATATGTCATTCCCATACAATTTGATCACAGATCTATTACCTAATTTTGATTGTTTTCTATTAGCGTTGACGATTGTAAACTGTCAACTTGGCTAGGGGGGGCAGCTTTAGAAGCGAAAGATTCGTCAATTATAAAGTTTAAATTAATTCTCTAATGTAATATATTTTTATGGAATCAATTATCACAATATTCATGTTCATAATTCATAGATTAATATAACTAAACGAACATCGCTATTGTATTGGCATACCTCAATGAGAAGTAGCAACAGTTATATTAGGACGCAAATATTATATTCAAAACTCAATTACCAAGGACGTTCAGTATGAAACCTCATTCAATATAACAATACGTAGGTTATTCAACAAGTCAAGCTGAACCAACGATTGAACAATCAAACTTGACAATATTATGTTCCGAATAACAAATAAGTTCCACTCGCTTCCAGTCCTAGTTTCCAATAACTTCCAATGCATTGTGGACATTTAATTACTCCACCCTCCTGGTTCATTAGCACTGGAACTAAAATGACTATTTGACATTTTAATACCACGCTTCCCGAAGGATCTAAGTCCTCTTTAGTGACTTTGGAAAGTTCTGTTAGAACATGAATTAAACCTATACAAGTGGCTTAGAAGAAAATCACTCCAAAGTTGCATCAACTCTCGGTATTACTGTTTAAGGAAACTTCATGTTTACCCTAAGAAATCACGCAAGTCTTAATTTCAGCATTTCTATGAAACCATATTTTAGAATCGCTTTTCATCTTTATACAGAATGATTTGTAATTTGATTTTTCCATGAAAAGGGTTATACTAGAGCCCATTTGCAACATCAATAATCCCGTGAACCAGAGGTCGCCAGTCATTTGTTTTCGAGTTATAGCAGTTTTAAGATTTTTTTGATATTTTCCGTCTTCGGATAAAAAATGATAATTGTGAAAAACGTATCCCACTCTGGGCACTCGTTTGACACTTTTCTGAAAGCAAGCTGATGAATGAGAAATTCCTAACATGTAAAATTCATGGCCCAAACTTTCTAAATCTTCAACAGTGACTAAACTTTGGAAAGCTCTGTTAGAAAGAACTAAAATTAACACTCTAGAAGTGATCCTGAAGGAAATGACTGCAAGAAAGTTGCATCAACTCTCGATATAACTCTAAACCTGTATGCCTTACGCAAAAATGAATGTAAAATAAAACTGAAGAAATGGCTCTTGACATTAGATTACACAGCAACTGAAAATCTCATAAATCAACAATTTAACATGAATAATTGACTACAAAATAAAAATATAATTAAAATAAGGCAAACATCGCGAAACTGCACCCTATAGTCTTACGCACATCTATCGCTCACACTAACACAAATACACCTTACACACATAAAACATCCACACAAGAACTCATAACACAAACCCATTCAAGTACACACACACACTTTTACCTGATGTGAATGTGGCATATCATTAGTCAGTTTTTTACCACTTTTTAGGAAGACCTGTTTAACAGTAGGTCTTTGCGTTTCTGTGTAATTTGTAAACTGATTCCCTATATACAGGCATGCCTACATTGGGAATCCAGTGATTCAACTGCAACTTTTTGCTACGATTGATGTAAACAAGTTATTAGTGCGGCGACGGACCAATCACCTAGCACCCGTAACACAGGTTGACTCCTAGCTCGGAACTGGGTCTTGCTCTGTCTCCCACGTAAAATTCCAGATGTATCTGTCGGTCAATCTAGTACTTAAGTTGACCTGTACTCATACGTTTATAAATAAAATTTATGATTTATGATTATGATATTACTGTTTGCAGAAACTTAATGTTTTACCCTAAGAAATCGCGCAAGTTTAAATTTCAGCAATTCTGTGAAACCAAATTTTAGAATCTGTTTAGAATTTTATTACAAAATGTTTGTTTGCAGATCGATCTCTCGAGATTTGCAGATCGATCTCTCGAGATCTAAAAAGAAAATTCAGGACGCTAGTGCTTTTACTAATAGGTATAATATTTTATCTTTTATTTTAAAAATACGAAAGTTTGCAGGTATATTTATAAAATATATTTTTAAACTAAAATATACATTTTTATTTTAAGACTTATTGTTTAGACTAACGATGGCTGGACACTATCTCGTGAAATACAGGTTTACGCCTAGTTCAAGGGATAGGGTGAAAATATTGTGCTTCCCAATTTAACTACCACAAAATTAATTGTAATGTAATATACATAAGATTGTAATCTTTAGTGGCGAGAATAAACATATTTATTTTAAACATAAATTTGGAAGAGCATTACTTATTTATTATTATTTATTTTCAGCCTATATTGTCGAATTATTCGCAGGTAAAGCCACGGACAAAGTATAGTATGATTGTACATGGAAAAAGTACCACAGTGTTGTGATGTTATTGCTCATAAAGTTCTATCGTAGAGTGTTATCGATTGGGAAGTCGGGTGAGATATTAAGTACTCAACATGGAGCTATCGAAATAATTAGCTTACATCATAGTGTTGACTATATTTTGTAAGTTGAGTAACCAAAATAGTATTTTTGTTTGGTTTTTAGGTACTTTTATGTTGAATTTGGTTTCTGTAATACATATACTTCAGGCAACTAACTATCACCGGTATTTGTTAAGTAGATTTAGCTAAATTAGTAGTCTGATAGATTTTTTGTATAAAGTCCATTTATAATATAATATTAAACATTTATGATGAAAACAGCCATTTAACACATACATTTTGTATTGATAAACGATTTTTGACAAACTTGTATTTTTTACTTGTAAGACGACAGCTCATTATATTCTGTTAGTATTTCATCGTCATCATTTCAGCCAAAAGACGTCCACTGCTGGACATAGGCCTCCCCCAATGTGCCATAATCGCCTTTTAGTATTTAGTAGTGATTATTTAGTATTTTAGCTATTTTTGAAACGGCAACACTGTCCAAAACTAGTAATATTTTTTGGCAAATTCATTTCAGCCGAAAGACGTCCACTGCTGGACATAGGCCTCCCCCAAGCATCGCCACAACGACCGGTCATAAGTCATAAGTCATTTATTCATGTGTGTAACATAGGTACAAAAAATAATATAAAGTTCTTAAATATAATAAAGAGTCCGCTATGTCATGCCAGCAGGCGTACAAATGTGTACTTAAAATCTAAATGAGAAATTTGAATCATATTGATTCAAATTAAAAGCTAGTAAAAAAATATTTAATTATACAACTCGAAATGTCACAAAATAATGAAATGTAATGATGCTATAAAATAAAAATGTCAAATGGTATTCTTGGTCACTAATCATAATATTATTAAATTAATTGGGCATTTAAAAATTCTTCTATCCTGTGCCTTCCACATCCAGCGGATTCCCGCGACCTTCACCAGGTCGTCGGTCCACCTTGTGGGGGGCCTACCCACGCTGCGCCTTCCAGTACGCGGTCGCCACTCCAGAACTTTACTGCCCCATCGGTCATCCGTTCTGCGAGCAATGTGCCCCGCCCACTGCCACTTATGTTTGGCAATTCGTCGGGCTATGTCGGTTACTTTCGTTCTCCTGCGAATCTTCTCATTTCTGATTCGATCACGCAGGTCATTTTTGGCAAATAAATGATTATTATTCCGTTTATTCATCAAAAAAAACATTTTTATTACAATATTTTTTTATAATATTTTTACAAACAAATTATTATTATTAATGAAACATTGTTTTGTGAAATAAATCTACTACTATTATAAAATTGTTAAATGTCAGTTGTCTGTTTGTTTGTTTGTTTGTTTGTTCCAGCATCACTATAAAACTACTAGACCGATTTTGTTGAAAGGATTTGTGACTAAAAACTTATGATTTGACTTAAAAACTGGTATGTATTTTACCTCGCTACGATGACGGGAACCGGTGATTTTTAATTATATTTTTCTACAACATTTTGCATACATCCAGGTGAATAAGGCGCTCATATCCAGCTGTCATTCACACGCATGCGCTCTGGCGCTCGCCTCCATAGAGAAAATACGGCTGCTAAAGATATTGCATTAAAAACTTTTTGGTCGGGCCGAATTTTATAGAGTAGAAAAAAAAATCCTGTCGTATGTGGGTGGTGCCATCTTGGAAATGCAGTCTTTTGAGCCAACCGAAAATCAAAATCTTTCGACTTACAGACAAGGACCGGAAGCTACCTCTAAATTGCGATTTCTCTAATTTTTTGTATGAAAAGCAATAAAATTAAGAAGTACCTAAACGTTGTTATATTGTATCCATCAATAAGCATAAAGTTATCTTGGTGTAACTAAAAAAATACTATTTTCAGTCTACAATTTTTAATTACCTTCTTCTTCAAGTATATTATCTTATCTTCTTAATCTTAACTATTATAAAATTGTTAACGTCTGTTTGTTTGTTCCAGCATCACGCTAAAACTACTGGACCGATTTTGATGTTTTTTTTTGTTGTTTGAAAGCTGATGATCTGACTTAAAAACTGGTATGGGTTTTGAGAAAGAAAGAAAGAAAGAAAAAAAGAAAAAAAAAAATCGTGGGTTGCGTACTCACCCGACAGATCGAAGCTTCTATGCATTTGCACGAGCGGATAGTAATGTACGATGGAGTGGAGTGGAGTGGAGTGGACAGGGGATGGGACTGGGGATGGGACTGGGGACGGGACAGGGGACGGGACTGGGGACGGGACAGTGGACGGGACAGGGAACGGAACATGGGACGGGAAATGGGACGGGACATGAGACGGGACATGGGACAGGACAGTGGGACGGCACATGGGACTGGACATAGGATGGGACATGGGACATGCGACGGGACGATAGTGATAGAGTGAGATAGTGGGACAGTAGGACAGTGGCAGTGGGACGGTGGGACAGTGAGGCAGCGGGGCAGCGGGACAGCGGGGCAGTGCGCCAGTGGGGCAGTGGGATAGTGGGGCAGTGGGATAGTGGGGCAGTGGGGCAGCGGGCTAGCGGGGCAGTGGGGCAGTGGGGTAGCGGGGCAGCGGGGCAGTGGGGTAGCGGGGCAGCGGGGCACTGGGGCAGTGGGGGACAGTGGGGCAGTGGTATAGTGGGGCAGTGGGGCAGTGGAGCAGCGGGGCAGCTGGGCAGCGGGTCCGTGGGGCAGCGTGTCAGCAGGGTAGTGGGGCAGCGGTGCAGTGGGGCAGTGGTGTAGCGGGGCAGTGGGGCAGAGGGGCAGCGGGGCAGCGGGGCAGTGGGGCATCGGGGCTGTGGGGCAGCGGGGCAGTGGAGCATCGGGGCTGTGGGGAAGCGGGGCAGTGGGGCAGCGGGGCAGCTGGGCAGCGAGGCAGTGGGGCAGTGGGGCAGCGGGGCAGTGGGGCAGCGGGGCAGTGGGGCAGTGGGATAGTGGGGCAGCGGGGCAGTGGGGCAGCAGGGCAGTGGGGCAGTGGGGCAGCGGGGCAGCGGGGCAGTGGGGCAGCGGGGCAGCGGGACAGCGGGACAGTGGGACAGTGGACTGGACTGGAATGGACTGGAATGGACTGGACTGGACTGGACTGGTGGGTTAGCAGAATTTAACGCGAGCGGAGCCGCGGGTAAAAGCTAGTTAATAAATAAAATGTTCCAGCATCGGACTGAGATCATAACGATAAAATATAAGAATGATGACAAATAATATCTAAAAACTAAATCTATATCTAAACTTATTTTACTACTTTACTGGTGAATCTACCTTATTCTTTGTGTCTGCATTACCCTAAAGTTGTCTGGTACATGGTATAATAACACCAACATCTTATTATACCATGGTCTGGTAGAGAACGCCTGTGGCGTTAAGGCCGCCTTTGTACCCAGTTGTGCATAAAGAATTAAATAAATAAATAATATCATTGAATAGCATTTCTTATTTGCACCTTTTAATCTTTTGTGCCGATTTAAAAATAAAAATATTAGTTGCTAAACACCGAGACAACAATTTTTTTACAAAAAATACTGTTTTTCAACTGTTTGGAACAAGTTTAGCATGCAGATGACGAGAATACAGTTAAGACAGTTGGGACAAGTGGATATCTCTGGGGATTCCACGCTACAAAATGTCAAGAATATTATATCACCGCATACATAATTCAGTTCTAATCCCACCCTTATGCAGAGTTAATTCTTTTAAAATTAGATTTGGAATATTCGGAAAATATCTCGAAGAGAACGGATCCGGATTTAAGCGACACGAAACAGAATTAATTAGTTGAAGGTAGAACGTAAGTTAATAACGTTGGAGGTAGTAAACAATGGCTTCAGTATTTAAGAGATGGAGTAATGTTGCTAATTGCACCTTCTTCTGTTTTAGGGTTCCGTACCCGAAGGGTGCCAAACGGGACCCTATTACTCTCGCTACGCTGTCCGTCCGTCCGTCCGTCCGTCCGTCCGTCCGTCCGTCCGTCTGTCTGTCACAGGGCTGTATCTTTTGAACGGTAATAGGTAACCGGTTGAAATTTTCTCAGAAATTGTGTTGCTATGAGGTGTATCACGACAAATACTGAAAACAAAAAAAAGTCTAAAACCAAAGGGGGTCCCCATACAAGAAACCGCAAAAAACATGCATTTTTTTCAACGTTTTTGTTCCTGCTCTATCTTCAAAACTGTAATATATACCAGTGTCAAACTTAGTCAGATTATAGTGAATATTATGTAGTTTAGCAACAAATATATAATCAGATTTTATGGAGTATCAGGTCGTTGAGAGGTACGGCGCCCTTACTGCGCGAGTCCGACTCGCACTTGGCCGGTTTTTTAGTTTATTTTACTCTAGAGATTTATTTATTTGATAATGTACTTTTTCATAATCATCATCATCATCATTTCAGCCAAAAAAACGTCTATGTAGTACATAGGCCTCCTCCAAAACGCCATAATTACCACGCTTGGCAGGCGGGTTGGCGATCGCAGTTGATAGAATAAATACTCAGAGAACACTGCTGCCCATCCTCTGGTGAACCCTTTAGTCATCTTTTACGACACCCATGAGAAGAAATAGGGAGGTGCTATTCGTTGTGTCCGGATCCACACGGAACTTTGTACTTTTTATTCAAATTTATTATTAAACAACGTCGAGAGGAATGTACGATCTTTAAAAAAAAAAACGCTTTCAAGGTATCACATTTTCTGACCGTACACAAAAAAATACAATCAAATCTAGCTAATAGTTAGATTAGATTAAATAAGATTGTTATACATATGTAGATATTTACATAAAGGCACACAAGCCGCAGGAATTTATATAATCTTCATTAATTTTGCGTAAAACCATTTTTCTAGGCAAAGATCATTAGGTCAAAGACCTATGCGAATCCATATGATTTTTATACATCGCATGGGTCATAAAAATACCGTATTCCGTTACTTGGTAAGGTGATAGGTAGGTCCCATTTCTTTTTCTGTTTCAACTAAACCTTTTCTAGTTTTATACACACTATTCGGGTAAGTGTGAGAATAACCTTTTACTGTATAGGCAATGTAAGTAATATTGAATCTAGAAGACAAACGTGCTAAGTACAACACAAAGTTATTGGATATTTAATTCAAAATGGTAACGGCTTATTTAGCATTAAAATGTCAATCTCAATTTTTTTATAGGTACTTAGTACGTTAGTTGTTAGTTTTCTAGACTAGACCATCGATATTATTAACTATCTTACTATACCTATTAACTAACTAATTAACTAACTATTGGATAATCTAGATTGTTTTAGAAATAAAAAAATAAATACAAATATAAGAAGATAAAACTGTTTAGGACCAATGATATTTAAAAGTACAGATATATTACTTGCAATCGCAACTGAAGACTAGAAAACGTCTTAATTCGGACATTTTTTCTATTAATCCGCGTCAAGTAAGGCACCGATCGTGAACAGTGACAAAAAAAAACTAAAATGCCGTCGTGAGTGTACAGAAAGTGTTCCAATTATGACGCTAAAGTAAATTGAAGTAACCAACTTACTTACTTTGTACTAGTTTATGTGTATTTTGCTGCCGCTGCGTACGGAACATTTTTTCATTAGTTTTGTTAGTGTATGGCTTATCTTTACTTTTAAATATCATTGTTTAGGACCCCAAAATTAATAAAAAATTGTTATAGGTACATATTTAACATCACGAATAAACGCTAATATCCGTGGAAAGCGCTCTATTACCATCTTTAACTAAAGCTGTTAGTGCTCAAACCAGCGAGGCGTATAGCACGCTCGAACAATTTTCATCTCAGTGATATTTACCAGGAAACTACATGTTTCGATTTTCGTTGGAAATTCACGTGCATACAAGTTTTCCGATTGATATAAGAAATGGAATCTTCTTCCTAGTAGTTCTCTCTTGGTATCGGGTCTTGAAACTTGGGTAGCATCTCTTGCGATGCCGCCTCTCCATTTAGCTCTAGTATTGGCGCTGTAGGAACATTGTGTCATGGTGGAGTGCGTGATGGTCTTGATGTGGTCTGGCCAGTGTTGGAGCGCTGAGCGCAGGGTTGAAGAGCGCTCAGTGTTAGACGGCAGTCGTAGGTACGTGTAATGTAGCAGGATTCGTTCAAGGGACTTTGTCGACAAAATGTATCACCGGGAAGGATGGTGACTGTACATGTCTATTGTTTACTGGGTTAGTGAACAAACAACACGCAACATGTGTATGGTTTCTTAGAAAATTAAATATAAAACAGAAAGGTATTTATTGATTTATTTTATTTATTAAATTTTTGCATACAGAGAAATAATAATAAATAAAATACATAGAAATGCACAAAGGCTCTACTTATTACTTATACAAGAAAATGAATTTCAGCAGATCTGCATGAGAAAAATTTGAAACAAAAAATATAAGTACCTAATGGTCAAAATCCGTTAACTCATGTGACGCTAAAGCCCCTTCACCAGAGCCATTGCAAAAAGCCTGTGGCATTCCTTACCACCATAATAATGATTTATCTAAATATATACATTATCTAATATACCATAGCATAACAGGGATCACTGGAAATTGAAACCTGGAAAAGTCAGAACTTTAAAAATAAAGAGAAATTCGATTTCCAATGACAATATAAAGGCAGATATGTCCCGAATTTCCTGTTACCTATCTTTACCCTCGTGCCCTGTCAGCTGTCAGAAGCACACAAATACATACACACTAAAGGCCGATTTCACCAGCAATATAGCCGACTTTTTGACGAAAACAGCACCGAGAAGTGAATTTTCGGCATTCTTATACTATTCGGTAGAAACATCTATAGTAATTTCCATTTATGAATTAGATATCACGATACTGAGCCCTAGATGATATGAATAGAAAGAAAGTGAACACGGAGATGACGGCTGATAGAGATGTATGGAAGAAAAAAACATGCTGCGCCGACCCCAAATAAATTGGGATAAGGGCAGGAGGATGATGATACTGAGCCCAGATGGTGTGGTACAGAGCCAACGTCGCGAGCGCAAAATTTTGTATTAAAGAGAACATGTTCCAAACATTATGGTCTATTTTTAAACAGTTTATATCAAAAGGTAACAGAGATCCAGGACGTTAAAATAATGCTACTTAATGTTTAGGAAAAAAGTTGATTGTTAGTCTTAGCCTTAATTTCAACAACAACAATTCTCTAGTTAAATGACCGTTTTTACCCACAATTCCAGTAAATATTTCGAGTAATCGGTCGTTTAATCAGATAATTAACGTTGATGAACACCGGCTTTATACGCAATAAATCAAAATTCTACAAAATTTTGTGACTAGAACACGAATAAAACTATCAAATTCTACACAAACAAAATTAAAAATAAACATCCATTTCTCAGATCCACGATGCCAAATGTAGACGCAGATTTCTTTTGTTTTTAGGGTTCCGTACCCGAAGGGTGACAGACGGGACCCTATTACTCTCGCTACGCTGTCCGTCCGTCCGTCCGTCCGTCCGTCCGTCCGTCTGTCTGTCACAGGGCTGTATCTTTTGAACGGTAATAGGTAACCGGTTGAAATTTTCTCAGAATATGTGTTGCTATGAGGTGTATCACGACAAATACTAAAAACAAAAAAAGTCTAAAAACAAAGGGGGTCCCCATACAAGAAACCTCAAAAAAAATGCATTTTTTCAACGTTTTTGTTTTTGCTCTATCTTCAAAACTGTAATATATACCAGCGTCAAACTTGGTCAGATTATAGTGCATATTATGTAGTTTAGCATCAAATACTAATAATAAGACAAATATAGACATATATGGTGGTACCTGCGTAAGAAAGACATGCAAAAATTAATATTTCGCGCACTGTACGTTGATATCTTTTGATAAACTCTCGTAAATTAAATCAGTTTTTATGGGGTATCAGGTCGTTGAGAGGTACGGAACCTACTTACTGCGCGAGTCCGACTCGCACTTGGCCGGTTTTTATTTGTAATACGGCTCTTAAAACGAAAACATTCGCTTAACCCAAGAATTTTGTACTGTAAAACGGATGTTCATAAATTAAACATCTGTTATTTTGTTGGTGAAGTTGGCTCTTACACTTTCATGCTTTTCCTTATATATTTTTTGCTTTTCTTACACATGAAATTTTATAATACCGGTTATTTGTCTCCAAATACCTAAGTTTTGCCTACGTTGATTAACTTTCAAATACTTTTTTATTATAATCGGTGCCAGATAAGTATTCTTAATACGAATGAATAAATGTTTTTCGTAGGTGTGAGAAAAATATTGGATGAGTAGGATAGTTAGTGTAGATAGTTTTATACGATGTGCAAAATAAATATGTATAGTGACTTCGGGTAAGTCGAGATACGGGATAAGTTCGTACAAATGGATTATCCGCAATGTCGTCACAATATTACGACGCGCACTAAAGTGAGGTGTAGGATAAACTGACGTGACACGCTATTACCGGCAATTAAAAATGTCACCATACTCTGCGTCAAATCCATTTAATTGAACTTACCCCGTATCCCGACTTACCCCAAGCCACTTTATACAAAAAGCTAATTACAGTTTTTCAACAGTTTCCTGTTTGCTAATTATGTCGCAATGCATCAAAATATATTCCATTCACAATAATAATGACAGTTACTAATTATGTAGATATTTAGATGTTCATTGTACAACTGTATTTATACAAAACCCAATTAAATCGTTCTGTCATAATCTCCTGAGGCTGAAAGCGCATTTTTTTTTCAAAACTTTGAAAATAGAACATGAACCACGCGCTGGCGAATTGGCCCGAATGAAAATTAGATACTGTTTAATTAATTTGTGTATTGTTTCCTCGCATATGAGAGAAAAGTGCTATACAAGTGTCGGCCGAAACAGCAATTAATGGCCTCGTTTAGTTAAAAAGGACTGCGCTAGTTTTACTTTAAAGTCACATCGGAAGTACTCGGCTTCGCCTCATACTTCCAATATTACTCGGCCGTCGATTGCTTCATTTCAGGCCGCGACAGTAATGTACTATTATTGCACAACATAAAAAACATGATAATTACAAACTAAAAAAAAAAAACCTATGTCTGGCGATTCTGGATACTTATCTCTTAAATAAATACCAATACATAAAAAACATATACATAAACAAAAAAAACATATACATAAATAAATACCAATACATAAACTTAAGTGGCAGTGGGCGGGGCACATTGCTCGCAGAACGGATGGCCGATGGGGCAGTAAAGTTCTGGAGTGGCGACCGCGTACTGGAAGGCCCTGGTGAAGGTCGCGGGAATCCGCTGGATGCTGAAGGCACAGGACCGGTCGTTGTGGCGATGCTTGGGGGAGGCCTATGTCCAGCAGTGGACGTCTTTCGGCTGAAATGATGATGATGATAAAAAACATTATAATTATAACTAAAAAAAAACTTTATCCTATGTCTGGCGATCCTGTATACTTATCTCTTTGGTAGACTGTACATAAATACCAATACATAAAAAACATGATAATTACAAACTAAAAAAAAAAAAAACCTATGTCTGGCGATTCTGGATACTTATCTCTTTGGTGGACTGTAAATAAATACCAATACATAAAAAACATTATAATTATAACTAAAAAAAAACTTTATCCTATGTCTGGCGATCCTGGATACTTATCTCTTTGGTAGACTGTACATAAATTTCTACAAGTAAAACCTGAAGATAAACCTGAAAAGCATGAAGACTTACAAAATAGATCACGTTTCTCATATCAAGGGTTGAAACGGCCTCCTTTTGAGGGCTTACTTGAGGACATGACTTTGTCTAACTTGCAGATGGCCTTTTGAGAACATAAGCCGTGAAAGGACAGGGACGCACACCTCTACGACTAGGTATACATAATCAGCCCATTATTGTCCCACTGTTGAGCACACACAAATAGATACATAGAATGGTTGTCATTTTTCCTTGCAGTTCATACGTGGCAACATTCGGACAAACCACGCCTAATTTTTAAAATAACATAACATAACATCACGCCTGTATTTCCCCGAAGGGGTAGGCAGAGGTGTTACAGTAGGTACACCCACATTTCGCCAGTTATGTTATAGTCTCAAGTAATAGGGGGCGAGCCTATTGCCATTGACCGGGCACAAATCCAGACTCCAGGCTGCTACTGAGAATTTCCTAATGAAAAAACTCGATAACACTTTAAAAAACACACACTTGCCTAATTTTTTTAATTTTTTATTTAACGTTATTCAAATTTACTTTACAGCTTTTGTTTCTGCAGTTAGAAACAGCGCAATAAGGCATTTTTGCGGGTTTTTGTTACAGTATTCACAGAAACAAGTCAAGGCGTACTGAGAAATGTTTTTAAATGCACTAATACTATGGTGCAGAGTGTTGGCACGCGCGCCGCGCTCACTTTTCCATTCTATCTATCTATTTATGTAGTTGAGCACGAGCGTCTTCAGAAAAAGAAGGGTCTTGTCTACTACGATGGCCTGGAGTTAATTAGCGGACAAGATATATATGTATATAGTCAACCAAATTTCGATGGTAACAAAACCAGTGCAGAGCTCTCTTAATCAGCCCATTACTGTCACACTGCTGGGTACGGGCCTCTTCTCAGAATGAGAAGGTTAAGGCCTTAGTCCACCACGCTGGCCTAGTGCGGGTTGGCGGGATTACACACACCATCGAGAACTGTATGGAGCACTCTCAGGTGTACAAGTGAATCAAATTCTGATCCACACATGAATTCGAAAAGTCAGTGGTTCGGGCCGGGTTCGAATTCAGACCCTCCTGCATGGAAGGCAAGCTTCGACACAATACGTGCAGAGCTCATTTTGTTTTAAATGTACATCCTTGCCAGTTCCGCTAGTACCAATAGTTATATACGTTGATTGTTAAGTGAAATACATATTGTTGCTGTGGAGTTTGTTGCGCCGCTTCTTCTTCCCAACTTAAACACCAGGAAGCGATGAAAAGCGGGCGTTTTTTGGGGACTGTCCTAATGTCTGACGTTCGAAAATTGAATCTAATCAACTTTGAGTAAATGATTTTTACTTTGACTTTGATGGCGGGCTTCAGATAAAATCCCTGATGCGCTGCAGAAGAGAAACAGACGCATCAGTCGCCTGTACTCGTTATTGTATTGGAATCGTAATAAGCTTTCTGCCTCTTTCTGCGTATACCGAACACACAGGCAACACGTGTCAAGACTGACAGTACGCTTAGGCGGCCCATACACCTACAACATAATTGTGCAATATTTGCAATTGCGCAATGATATTGACCGTTTAGGGGTGAGATTTAAAGACAAATGAAGATCGGGACGATACAATAATAATTGTGCATTATTAATATTGCACAATTATATTGTAGGTGGTTATTCACCAGAGGATGGGCAGCAGCGTTCTCACAACCAACTGCGATCGCCAACCCGCTTGCCAAGCGTGGCGATTATGGCATATCCATTTTGGGGAGGCCTTTGTCCAGCAGTGGATGTTTTTCGGCTAGAATGATGATGATGATATTGTAGGTGTATGGGCCGCCTATATAACTTGATTTGAACAACGTGGCAGACCTGCGAGTCAGCATTTTACATCTAACCGATAGTGCCCTACGTTCCCTTTCAATATTCTTAACACCACATAAGTTATCTTTTTCTTTTTTTTTTGATAACGCATCTGCTTTATTTGTATTACAATCTAGCCATAATACTAATAAGTAATCAAATTTTAAACGGCGGATGGAGTCCCTCTGGCGGATGGAGTCCCTCACGGGACTCTCCGCTATCAAGCCCGGTTAAGCAGAAAGAGCACTGTAGTGCTTCCTGTGAGTAGTCAATTCGAAAAAAAAAAAAAAAAAATGTTAAACTTAACTTAAACTTCTAAACAATAAAAATTCTAAAAATGCGTTTCCTTATTTCCTAATTACGGTAAAGACACTTTGTTCATGTGTTCTTTATAGCACTTATTGTATTGCACTCTCACATAATATCTAATGATGATAAGCATTTACTGCATCGTTGTGGCAATGCTTGGGGGAGGCCTATGTCCAGCAGTGGACGTCTTTCGGCTGAAATGATGATGATGATGATTTACTGCATCGTAATGATTACATCAGGAATAAAGTAGTACTGTAAGCTTTTATTTCCAGCAACTGTCCGAATCACATTAGAAATGGAAAGCCCCTTTAAAATAATGTCATTATCACTTAGCTTTCGAGCAACGAATTGGACAGTTCCGGAAACAAAGGTTTCCAGTGAGCCTTTAGGCTTAAATTATTCCAAAGGGAATCTTTAAGGTTACATTTATTCGGAAACAGGTGATCATTATATTTACTAGCTTTTACCCGCGGCTTCGCTTCCGTGGTTTTTATCCCAGAGGAACCGTGCATTTCTTCAATATAAAAATCTAGGTATGTACTGGTTGTTGATCTGTTGCTCTAAGAGAAAAAAATATCGAACTCACTTCCGCATTGGGATACCTGTATATGTATAAATAGCCTTTGTCACTTTCCCTTTCATACTTTTGGCATAACGAACAAAACCAAAAAACAATGACGCAATCCATCGTTCGAATCGTACAAATTTCATACAAACCTTGTCCTGAGAATTATGAATACAACAAAACTCTGCCAAATCGGTCAAGCCGTTCTCATGTCATGGTCTGTCATACATGTGACAATTGATTTTTATACATATATATAAATACTCTCTCTAATATACAAGAGAAGCAGAGGACGGCAGAAAAAACGCTGGAGTGACGAGATCGAAGAAATTGGTGGAAAACTATGGACGAGATTAGCAAGCAACAGAGAAAAATGGAAGGAAATGGAAATGGCCTTTGCCAAAAGGCACACAGACCAAAGTATCGGTGTCAAATAAACAATAATTAATTAATAGATTAGGTAAAAGTTTCAATTACAATTTTCTTATGCGTGCAAGAATATGTATTAAGTACACTCAAAAATGGTCTGATTAAATGGCTTTAAATAAAAAAATAAATAAAAATATAAATACTCGGCTTCGCCCGCGTGTATATCGTTTATCGCGCATCCCTCGGGAACTATTCATCTTACCGGGATAAAAAGTAGCCTATATTTTAATCCTGGCTATGTTCTATCTGTATGCCAAATTTCATTGAAATCCATAGAGTAGTTTTTGCGTGAAAGAGTAACAAAACATCTATACATCCTCAAAAACTTTCATGTTTATAATTTGAGTAGGAAGTAGGATATGTATTAAGGTAGATTCTACCAATTAAACTAAACATTTTTTCTACGAAACAAAGGTTGTTGGATGAAAAATTTGTATAATGATCACTTGTTTCCGATTAGACATAACTTTAATGTTTTTCTTTGGCATAATTTAAGCCAAAAGGCTCATGTTTCTTGGGAAAATTTGTTTAGTTTTTTTGGTGAAATCCAGCATTAAAATTTGTCGCTTGGATCTTGTATAAAAATATCGAACCCATATGTTACTTTCGATACCCAAGCAACTAGGAACACAAAACCTCTAAACTCACACTTAACGATTGGTATTGAGGTATTCGAAATGAGTCAAAGCTATAATACAACCAAATCAAAAGTACTACATGAAACCACAAAAACACCATTACACTACTAGGAAAAATATTCAATTAATTTAGCTTCGCACGAAACCTACAATTTTCCACAAACTATTAGGCTTCACTAAAGTCCAATTTCCTAATACATTGTTTCTTTCATCGATAAACTCTTATCAATTAAATCGAATAAGGAATTCTTATAATCAATCATCACGGTGTTTATGATTCTATATCCACATGTAAATATTTTCACACATTCTCCTTACAAGCCGTGCTCACCATTCCGAAAGCATTTTAAATTTTCCGGTATGAAAAAGCGCCTCTGTTGTTAACCAGATTATTTAATAACTACTTTACCAATATTATCAAAATTTGTATCGTTGTTAAGCCGTGAAAACGTAGCGAGCTGATCGACAAGTTTTTACATTTTCCCGAAAGAAAAATGCCCTATGTCATATATACAAAATAATTTATTAAGGAGTACTTCTTCAAGAACTTGTCTAGGTATAATATAATGTACTAAGTATGTACGACGTTTAAGTTTATTCATACTTATTTACATAAAACAATGAAAATATTTTTGTTACCTAGGAAATGAAGTGAAAACGAAGCACACAAACCATAGAGTTTTTCTTTCTGGAATGAGTTAGGTTATAATAATAATAATAATATTTTTAGGTTATAATGATATTGTGAGTGATTACTGCGTGCATCGAAACGATTTTAATTAATAATATTGTACGGTAGATTAAAATATTTTTTTAGAAATATTTGTAAAGACGCTTGTCATCTTAGTCTACCTGCGACCACGAAATGCTGCAAAGCTTTCGAAACGTCAGGGAAACCAATTTAAATAATATACGCGATTTAATCCGGTTAAACTTTTTTTTATTATAATGAGTTAGGTTAAACCGGTTAAACCATGAAAACCTGTTTGGTAGTTATAAAACGGAGAAAACCGACAGAAAAATCACTTTCATATCATATAGTTAAAGTAAAATGTAGGATTTAGGCATAAAATCTGGGCAGTCAGCCCCGCTACCAACCTGCTGACTGGCTAATCTTTTGCCCACGGCATGAGCTATTATCATTATGTAGCTCATGTCGACACGATAGAAGAGGAAGGCATAAAATAAACAATGCTTAAAAGAAATTAATAAAAACGCTTGTGCGTTGTGCTAAAATACGGAACTGAAATGGATAATCTTGTGTCTTGATAATCTTGTTCACTAGCATAATTTGATTTATAGTAATATGTTTTTCTAATAGAGAAAACAAGAAAGAGATATCAAGAAATTTTGAACTGTCAAATTAGTTTACGTGTGACACTTGTTTGTATTTTTTACAGAGATTTGACATCTTTTGCCCAAGCATTCCACACGTTTCTATGACCACTCTTTTACTGTTCAAGCCGTACGCCTGTGGAATGCACTGCCGGTGTCTGTGAGACGTGCACAATCGTTGCCAGCTTTCAGGAGAATGGTAAGGGAATATTACTTAGCTCCTTAATTTGTTACTATTTTTATGTAATAGTTATTACTTATATATTTGTATTATATATAATTGTATAATAGAGTTATGTATCTTTATATATATCCAGTTATGTTATATTTCGGTAAGCATGTATTATCTTAAATATACTTATAATTTTGATATATATATATTAATAACCTTTTGTTTTTATTTTAGTTATTTATATAGTATTTTCTCTATAGTACACCGCCAACTACCCGTTATATTTTCTTGTACATTTCAAGTCCATCCAATGGTTGTCTGGAAGAAATTGCTTTAAGCGATAAGACCGCCAATTGTTAGTACTGTGCTCATGTTTGTTATAACTTTGTTTTTATTTTTATGGTGTGCAAACAATAAAGTATACTCTATCTATCTATCTATCTATCTACTTGTAGTAAGTAGGTTCTTTCCTCGTAGCATCTATTTATCAGCACGTTCCGCGATCACGAATAATTTGACAGCACTAAAATTATTTCCATCCCTTTCTTGTATCTATTATTAGTCAAAGAGAGCGATATCTATCTATACTATAATAAAACTGTAAAGGTCGAAAAGTCTGTACATTGAGTTTTTTTTCGCGAAAACCGGCTAGGGGGACTAGAAATAAGCTATAGAACACGAATCAATCGTTTAAAAAAATTATGTCTGTCTGTCTGTCTGTCTGTCTGTCTGTTTGTTACCTCATCACGTGAAAACGGCTGAACGGATCGTAATGAAACTTAGCATTTGTATTGGTATTAGTCTAACTTAAAATATAGGGTATGTTTTATCTGAATCGGTTGAGTAGATCCAGCGATACAGCTTGACCCCTCTATTGTATTAAGTTGCATACAAAGTAGAGGTCATGATTGTTGGTTAGATGCAGGTTGCAGGTTCCTAAAAATACAACTGGATTCTATTAGTATTATAGAAAATATATAACATAACATAGCCCATCACTGTCCCGCTGCTGGGCATGGCCCTCTTCTTGGAATGAGAAGAGTTAAGGAACTGGATATTGTTAGTGTAATAGATTATCATAACATAATCAGCTCATTACCTACTGCTCCACTGCTGGGCACGGACCTCTTCTCCGAACGAGAAGAGTTAAGAAACTAGAAAATATAGAATAACATAACGTAGTCAACCCATTACGGTCCCACTACTGGGTATGGCCCTCTTCTCAAAATGAGAAGAGTTAATGAACTGGATATTATTAGTATTCTAGAATAACATAACATTACCAGCCCATTACAGTCCCACTGCTGGACACGGGCCTCTTCTCAGCATAAGAAGAGATGTGGTTAGTGTTATAGAATAACATAATCAGCCCAATTACTTCCCACTGCTGGGCACGAGCGTCTTCTCAGAATGAGGGAGTTTAGGGCTAATTCCATGAAATTCCATCACCTTAGCCGGTTGGTTGTAAAAACAAAATATAGTATGGTCGGTAAATAGTGTAATCGTCTGTGTAGGCGCTTATATGTATATATTTGAAGACATTCTGTTCATAATTATGACACGATGTTATAATCCGACATCCACGCGGACGGAGTCGCGGGCACAGCTAGTTGTAAAATAAGTTTAGCTTTTGAAAAAGAGAATCAAGTAATCAACACCATTTTTGAATGTGTATCAACAATGTAATTTTCATTGATGTAATTTATAATGCGTTGAAATAAGCTCTCTTCAGATATTATTTTGGTAGCAATCGGATTGTTTGTGCATGGTTTCCGTGTTTTAAGATATTCTGTTTATAATATTGAAATACGCATTGTTTATTATACCAGTATTTCAATCAGTTAACTGGTTTGGTACGTAACATAATTTTGGTACGCAACGGAATTAAAAAAATGTTTTTTGTATGAGAATTCTATTCAAATGAGTAGATATTAGATCTTGCTTGTTTTAAAACAAGCCGCTTTTGAAAATTTGCAAGTCCTATTATTTTTGACGTATATTATGTGGATTTGTTAAACTATTTGTTAAACCAATAAACTTCCGATTGTCGTTTGCTACGAAATTCTGAAACGAGCACTTACAGGCATTACAAATTTAAAACAAAATTGACAGTATTGAACAAATACGAGTGACGAGTAGGTATGAGAACTGACAGCTGTCTTGAAATTTATACTGTTCGTTTGTCTTTCTCATTATTTTATGTGGTCCGATCTATCCTACCAATTATTAAGTCATGATTGGAACTTACTATGGCTCGTTATAATGATTTATTTATTATAACCTTGAAGGAACGAGGTGAACTAGGAACTTAGCTCTATTTGGTCACTTGAGATTCCTACGATTATTCATCTCAGTGGCTCGATAAGCCTTACCTGTATATTATTCGTTTATTAAAGATGCTATTAATAAATATAACGTATACTTAACTAGACTAAATTTTCTAGAACATAAAGTACACAACCGAAACAATTTAGTAATATTTTTTTTCCAAATACAGTAGACCTATATAGGTACAAATTGTGCCACTGTCCTTTACCTGTAATTGGTCTAACTTTTTAGTGGTAGGTTGATTCTATAGGTCATAAATTATGTATCAAGGCACGTTAACGTGTATATAGAGAACATGTTATATAGATACAATATTGGTAAGTTCTTATGTTTATAAAATTATCCCTTTTATAAAGTCAAAGTTTTGTGAGGATACAATTTTCGGGAAATTGGAAGTCAAGAAATATTCTCAAGTAGTTTTATGAGGAATATAGATTTCTATTAATAAAAATATTAAGAGCAAATAGCTTTTCGTAATCAAGGAAAATCAATGTTCTTTGTAAAACTGGGGTCAGTATTTCTACTAATCGTAAACGATATTTTCTTGTAGGATCATTTATTTTTGTGTGTAATTATGAAAAGGAAAGCTGCTGAACATAATATCTACCGTATTTACTAGAACAAAATATATGCGCAGATGTTTTGAATTAAATACCAAAATATTAATAATATTATACGCATTTATATAAATACTTATAAAACGAAGAAAACACTAACAAAATTAAAAACTCACCTCTCGAAATAATTTTCAGGACGACCACCCGAACGTTCCTACACGCGTTCACTTCAAAAAACTTATTTAACACAACCAAAGAATTGTAACAAAATGTTCACATTTGTTTTCAACATCCATTTGCTTTACCACATCACTACACAATTCGAAAACAATCGGAAATTCAAAAGAAGTTTAGGGTTTTACACCTCCGCTTTTTGGTCGGGTATTAAAAATTTACGTTGCGCGCGAGAGACGCGGGAACACACGGCCGGTCAGGTTGGAGTCGCCGACTGAACTGAAAATACTGAAATCCAGTGAAATGTGGGAACGGAACGATATAAGGGCGGTTTCAAACGTACGACGCTCCGTAGTTGACTTTTAAAGTGCAAACAATTCTTTTATTGAATGGAATCGTGATGGGGTGTGTTATGGCTCTCGTTCTTTACATATTGTAGTATTCTCTTTTATCGTCGCAGTCGGTTCAGTGGTCTTTTCAGCTTTTGATCTCGAAAGACAATGATGTTACTATTCTCCTTATGGTTGCCCGGGATATAATAAAGCGCAATTCTATGGTTTATTTATTTATTAATAATACACCAACAGTTATAAACATCAGACATTATATTATTCTTATATTACAGGCAGGTACATTATCAGATGCTTAAACAAATTAAAACGGTTTATCTACCTACGTAGATAAACATGATAACTATGATGTTATTCGTTGGATTGTTTGTTGGATATAATAAAAAACCGGCCAAGTGCGAGTCAGACTCGCGCAGTAAGGGTTCCGACCTGATACCCCATAAAAACTGAATTAATTTACGAGAGTTTATCAAAAGACATCAACGCACAATGCGTGAAATATGAATTCTTGCATGGCTTTCTTACGCAGGTACCACCACTTATGTCTATGTTTGTCTTATTTTTAGTATTTGTTGCTAAACTACATAATATGCACTATAATATGACCAAGTTTGACGCTGGTATTTATTACCGTTTTGAAGATAGAGCAGGAACAAAAACGTTTAAAAAAAATGCATGTTTTTTGAGGTTTCTTGTATGGGGACCCCCTTTAGTTTTAGACTTTTTTTTGTTTTTAGTTTTTGTCGTGATACACCTCATAGCAACACAATTTCTGAGAAAATTTCAACCGGTTATCTATTACCGCTCAAAAGATACAGCCCTGTGACAGACAGACAGACGGACGGACGAACGAATGGACGAACGGACGGACGGACGGACAGACGGACAGCGTAGCGAGAGTAATAGGGTCCCGTTTAGCACACTTCGGGTACGGAACCCTAAAAACGTAAGAATCAAAAACAGTGACTTAATTTTCCGACGCATATTCGATCTAAATAAAACAAAGGAGCTTCTGTATTTCTCCGATAACTAGTACCAATAATTATGTTTTCGCCCTGTAAAATTATGTTGCCTGCAAACACGAGGTTGGGGCGACGCTATACAGTATGTAACAAAAACCTTGATTTTCCTGTGAGCTGCGTTATCAGAATCGATATTCATGCGTAAGAACATAACTCATTTGGATAAACTCTTCAATAAAAGCAATCATTATTAAAAGTTATTACATCAGTTTCAATTTACAATTAATAAAGTTTTGATATTTAATTTGATTATTTTCATTGAAGAGTTTTTCCAAATGAGTTGTGTCCTTACGTATGCATACCGATTCTGATCACAGAGTACCTTTGTTTTCTGAAAACGTAGCTCACAGGAACAACAGGGTTTTTCTTACTTTCTGTAAACAGCGTGTAATTAAAATAATTAAAAAAAATAAAATAAAAAAAAAATTTAATTAAATTAATTTCTCTTCAGTGGTTATTGTACTCATCAGTATAAACAACTTTTACTATGGGACCAAACCAGAAATCGCGAAATAACTGCTTTTTTTGGTTGGTCCTATAATAATAGTACATTATGATACAAGTGAGCTAAGCTGACTATTATACTCGAGGCTGGATTGCAGTCCGAGCCGTAGGCGAGGGCGTAATGGAGCCGAGAGTATAATAGTCAATGCTCACGCGTGTTATACGACGTTTTTCAACACACTTGCGAGGAAAAAAACATAAATTACACATTTTAGACAAATATTGAATTTGTGAAAAATGATAAAAATGGCGCGCGGATCGCGCGGTGACATACAGCTATGCGCGCGCAGGTGGTCGAAGGAAACCGCCATACAGCCTAATATAATAATATTATAAATTGATTTTTTTATTTATGAATATTAACTTGTTGACAAAAATTAATAATTTGATGAAATTAAATGTTTATATAGCATATTTTAATTAATACAGTTGATTTATTCCCAAAAATGTTTAGTTTAGTTCAGGCAAAAAAACTCTTTGCTGCGATTAAAAAATAAACTGTAAAGTAAAAAGCATTAGTGCAATAATATAATGAAAATAGCATGCGTGCGTTATAAGCCACATTTTGAACCTTAAAGCGATGCAATAAGAGCCACTTTACGAGCAAGTGTGTTGAAAAAGTTGTTTATAATGATGAGTATAGTGAGCCTATAAGAGGTTTTTATTTATTTCAATTAACCTTTTAGATAGCTAACAGTATCCAGGTGCGTATCAATACTATATCTATATTACTACATTAATGAGATAAGCGCAGATTGATGAATATTCTATGACAGACTAGCATTATTGAAGTGATGTTAGATGCTAATTAATCCGATAGCAGCCCTAAAATACACATAATGTTTCTTAAATTATGGCGAGCTAGCAACGCCCAAGTTCAAAGTTACACTATGAAAACTAAGGATGAAAATTAACATGTGGTTATAATAGTTTAATCATCCATAAGATCAAAAAGATAAAAAAATTAAATATATTTTTGCCTTTTCGGTACTATCCTATCCTAGGGATTATTTCCGTTCCGTTTTTAACATTATTTTCTTTAGATTAATATAACCTGCACTTTCAAAGTTATTACCCAGTAACTGGGTTGCAGGAGTCTGATGGCAGTTGCTTCGTGGAAAATACTGTCGTTTAGTTGCATCTGGTTATACTGGAAGCTGGCCCCCACGTTAGGAGGATGATGATTTTATATTTTGTTTGAAAAAGTTGCCATCGAACTGCAAATAGAATATTTTTTACAACGAGGGCATAAACATTAGTTTTTGTTTAGGTATATTCACAGACCAGTAAGCCTCAAGACACCGCATAAGCAAAGTTTTCATGAGAACACAGTCGTAAAATTTTGGCGGGGACCGGGGAGCGGACGGCACGTTATGATTGGTCGGCTCAAATGTTCCGTAGTATGATTGGTGCCGCTCGCTGATAGAGTGACCTCCCGATTGGCGGTTGGGCGTAAGATATGCAGTGCTACTGCATATGCTTTGTGACTGGGGCCATCTGTCTAATAGGCGTCTAGAGGCTTACTGGTTTGTGGGTATATTAAACCCGAAAAAGGGTCTTTGTACTCATCATTATGAACAACATTTACTATTGGCTCAAAAACCAGCTGGTTCCTTATGTTTGTGTCACATTTATCGATAAAATTTATGGAGCAGCTTTTATTTTTTTTGTGACCTCAGGGTTGGTTCCATAGTAAAAGTTGTTCATAATTGACCTCTTTTCAGTTTTAGTATAAACTAATGTTGTATATGTTTTTATTTGTGCATAATAATTTACCCTTCGAGCATTTCCCCTTCAAATTATACAAAGTTCCAACTAACATAAACATCCAGTGTGTTGGTTTTAGTCACATCCGCCTGTTTACTCGCTGGTATATCAACACATTTACGTAGTATTGTAGTGTTACGAAAAAACAGCACAAGGTTTCTGTTTATGCGAATGTGATTTCAATGAATTTGTATATAAAGTATATCAGAATGCTTCATCGTAGGTATTTAGAGCTCTTTCAGGGCATAACACAGAACAACTTTTACAATGGGGCCAACACTGAAATCGCAAAAAAAAAACAGTGTTCTCTAGAAAATCATCGATGTCGCAAAATGTAAGGAACAGTTTTACTCCCACTTGCTCGGAAATTGGTTCATTATTCGAATAAAACTTTTTAACAAAAAATTTAACCGACGAAAACAGAAACTGAAAAGCGAAAAATAAAACGAAGCTTTTAGTCTTAATTACTATTTTCCTAACTAATCTAATGTAAATAACTAATTATGAGTCGGCGCCAAACAAACATTATGGCTAAAATCTAACTCCAGGTCTCCATTATGTTGTAATAGTGTCTAGAACTACATTTATGTGTGCCAAGTTTCAACAGAATCGGTTAACAGGTAAGAATTCAGTGGGTGAACAAGCACTCATCCCCTGTTTTCCTACCCTTAGGGGTGGATTTTGATTTTCAAATGTAAATGGGACCAACTTCGAGATATACCCTATCTAATAAAAAAAGAATCATCAAATTCGGACCACTCTGTAAAAAGTTATGCGTGGTCATACATAAAAAAAAAGATATGCGTCGTATTGAGAACCTTTCCTTTTTTTCGTCGGTTAAAAAAATTATACATCAATCGGCTCTTTTCGATACGCAACGAAATAACAGGCCAGTAATATCCAACATGACAATAGGTAATAAAAATTGCTGGACAGTTTTTATTTTTTAAATTATGCTACCGAGTTTTTTAATGTACACCCTTACATAAATTAGGTTTTTTTAGGTAAAAAATATTTATCATCAGGCTTTTTTTTTTTTCGATGACTAAAACATCGCGAAGGAGTCAGTGCGCCATACTTCAACGCAGACACCATGGATTGTCAGCGCGAATTGGCGCCACATGAATAAAAATCCAAACAGAAGCCAAGCTCTATACACAACTCGCTGCTTTGCGAGAATAACGACACAGCTATTTTTTTCTTATTTATTTAAATAAGTAAGTACACATAACGAACGCTCACTAGATTCCGTTCGTTATGGCTTATTTAAATTTTGAAAAAAAATATGAGTTGTGTCGTTATTCTTGCAAAGCAGCGGCGGTTTCCAACCAGCAGCGTTACCCTACACTCACATTCACATCCGAGTTGCCCGAGTGGAGTCAAGCCACAAACGTCTCGCTGAAACGCCGTCACGTCCCGCGGTCGATTAATAATTCCCATACTTGTTTGTTTTAGTACTAAAATAGCTGTGAATGTACCGCATATTGGCTATGCAAACTGCTGCTATATCACAGTCACAGTAGAAGCAGAGACACGGAATAAGAAAACCAAGGGGAAATGGCATACGGCGACCGCACACGTGGCACAATTAAGCGCAGATGCGCAACATTAACTTAATCGCACTTAGGTTCCCGCTGCGACGCTATGACGTCTCGAATGCTTACGTGAAGTACAAGATTATACCTTATTGTGTAATTGCAAGGTGTAAAAATGATATCCAGTTCCCCCAGCTACTTTCATCGGGTCGTTGGTCCACCTGTCTGTCTGGGTAGCTTATTGATCAGTAAAACTCATAAAAAACTTGCTAAAAAGTACGGATAGCATGAAATTGATGGACCATTAATATTTCTTCTTAACAAAACGATAAAACAAAGCAATTAATGGTGGCTATTTCCACCATCACTCTAAAAGCTTTATGTTACAAGCACTTCATGTTAATTACATATTAGACTGATCTATATACTCTATGTTGCACACAATAGAGTTCAAAATCGCATTGGCAAAATTACGGATAAAACGGATGACATTCTGATTTCCGATTCAGATCATTGGTTGAACCCTTTTTCAGCAGAGCGTGAGGGTGAAAAGGCATAAATATGATGCCTGACCTATAGTCTGTTGTTTTAGATACTTTTTATAACCTTAATTTTTGCTTTAACATTTTGTTCAAAAAAGTTAATTTTCTTTCCAAGGTTTAATATTTGTTCTATGACGTCATCATCCCCCTTGCCTTATCTCAATTATATTGGAGTCGGCTTTCAGTCTAACCAGATGCGGCTGGACATCAGTATTTTACATGGAGCAACTACCATCAGCCCACAACCCATTTACTCGGTAATACCATAGAACAAATAATAGTATGGTAATACCGACATTCGAAGGTTAGAACAGTTGTCAGACTTTCAGGCTTCTGACTACCCGTAACAACTGCCATAGATATTCGTATGACAACCGGGACCGAAATTTTAACGTGCTCTCCAAGGTACCCCTTCGGTCTCGGTGTGTAACGAAATGGTCACCCATCCACGAACTAAACGCGGCATAAAATATATTCATATTGGGTTTTTTTGGATACATGAAAGTGTCACCCCTAAGGAAAATTTTGAATCTACAATAACTCCTGGAAACCAATGAGTTAGGTTTGGAATTAATCTACTATACTATTATAAAATTGTTAAATGTCAGTTGTCTGTTTGTTTGTTTGTTTGTTCCAGCATCACGATAAAACTACTGGACCGATTTTGTTGAAACTGTTTGTGACTAAAAACTTATGATTTGACTTAAAACCTGGTATGTATTTTACCTAGCTACGATGACGGGAACCGGTGATTTTTAATTATATTTTTCTACAAAATTTTGCATACATTAAGGCTCATACTCATATCCAGCTGTCATTCGCACGCATGCGCTCTAGCGCGCGCCTCCATAGACAAAATACGGTTGCTAAAGAAATTGCATTAAAAACTTTTTGGTCGGGCCGAATTGTACTGGGATGAAAAAAAAATCCTGTCTTATGTGGGTGGTGCCGTCTTGGAAATGCACTCTTTTGAGCCAACCGAAAATCGGAATCTTTCGACTTACAGACTACCTCTAAATTGCGATTTCTCAATTTTTTTGTATGAAAAGCAATAAAATTATGTTAGAAGTACCTAAACGTTGTTATATTGTATCTTGTATCCATCTTAATATACGAATAAGCATAAAGTTATCTTGGTGTAACAAAAAAAATACTATTATCAGTCTACAATTTTTAATTACCTTCTTCTTATCTTATCTTCTTCTTCTTGATCTTAACTATTACAAAATTGTAAATGTCTGATTGTTTGTTTATTCGAGCATCACGCTAAAACTACTGGACCGATTTTGATGAAACTTTTTTTGTTTGAAAGCTGATGATCCGACTTAAAAACTAGTATGAGTTTTGAGAAAGAAAGAAAAAACTAAATTCGTAATTCCTTCGCACGAGCGGATAGTAATGATGAAAAAACACAAAGAGTGTGAGTGTGAGGGTGCGGGTGAGGGTGAGTGTGAGGGTGAGGGTGAATATGAGTGTGAGGGTAAGTGTGAGGGTGAGGGTGAGTATGAGGGTGAGTATGAGGGTGAGGGTGAAGGTGATTGTGAGGTTGAGTGTGAGGGTGAGTGTGAGAGGGTGGGCGTGAGGGTGAGCGTGATGGTGAGTGTGAGGGTGCGGGTGAGTGTGATGCTGAGTGTGAAGGTAAGTGTGAGGGTGAATGTGAGGGTAAGTTTGAGGGTGAGGGTGAGTGTGAGGGTGAACGTGAGGGTGAGTGTGAGTGTGAGGGAGAGTGTGAGGGTGAGCGTGAGTGGGAGGGTGAGGGTAAGTGTGATGGTGAGTGTGAGGATAAGGGTGAGGTGAGGGTGAGGATGACTATGAGGGTAAGCGTGAGGGTGAGCGTGAGGGTGAGTGTGAGGGTGAGCGTGAGGGTGAGCGTGAGGGTGAGTGTGCGGGTGAGTGTGATGCTGAGTGTGAGGGTAAGTGTGAGGGTGAATGTAAGGGTAAGTGCGAGGGTGAACGTGAGGGTGAGTGTGAGGGTGAGGGTGAGTGAGAGGGTGAGTGTAATTGTGAGAGTGAGGGTGAGTGTGAGTTTGACGGTGAGGGTAAGGGTGAATGTGAGGGTGAGTGTGAGGTCGAGGGTGAATGTGAGGGTGAGGGAGAGCTTGAGCGTGAGTGTGTGCGTGAAGGTAAACTTAAGGGAGAGCGTGAGTGTGTGTGAGCGTGTTTGTGAGTGTGTGTGTGAGGGTGAGTGGGACTCGGACTAAGCTGGACTCGACTGGACTGGACGGTCTGAATGAAAGGATGGATGGATTGAACTGGACTGGACTGGACTGGACTGAATTAACAGGATCCGTCTCGTGGGTTAACAGAATTTAACGCGAGCGGAGCCGCGGGTAAAAGCTAGTACTACATATAATAGAAAGTATCAGCAATTTTTTGATGTAGGAATGACCACCTACTACGGCGGTTTAAATTAATAAAAAAATGAAAACGAAAAATGAGAAAAAGAATCATATCTCTCGACCCATTCATACTAATGCAACAGGAAGTAGTAGAACGGTTGGCTATTATACCATTTTTCGATAGATTAAATCAATTCTGTAATAAGTACTTCCCTTAAATAATAATGTTTTATTTTTTTATTTTTCAAGAGTCGGATATAGCGAAACTATGACATTTTTTTTAAAAAAAAGCTCAAGTCTTAGCGAACCCGGAGTTTTACTCCAATCGTCGGAATTGTAAACTCTATCGATTAACTCAAAAAAAAACACGATGAGACAAAAACTGGGATCTTATCACACCGTGCTTCGCCACGAGCCCCTCAATGTCTGTTCTGTGGAAAGGTGTAAAATTTTTTTATCATCATTCACAGGTTTTATCAACCTATTCCACAGGTAAGCTTTCTTCTTCTATGCCATTCTTCCTTATTTCCACGTCCTCCTGCCAAGACGGACCAAATAATCAACCCATCTTGCCATAATGATAATTTTAAAAAGAGTACCACCTATACGTGGGACACTCAGAAAGTTTTGCGAAACTAAAAAAAATTGTTCTATACGTACATATATTTTTATCAAATTTTTTCAAAGTACTTTCCACCAGCCTCTATACAAAGATTCATGCGCCTAAACCAGTTTTCAAAACACTTTTTCCAGTCCGCCGCAGACACCTCGTTTACAGCCTGCTCGAACGCAGCCAGCGCATCTTCCGGCGACGAAAATTGTATCCCTTTGAGCTGATTTTTTATTTTTGGGAATAAAAAGAAGTCACACGGTGCTAGATCAGGGCTGTAAGGAGGGTGACCCAGGAGTTTGACTGGCGTGCTGTCCAGGAAGTCCCTCGTTTTGAGTGCGGTGTGCGCAGGTGCATTGTCGTGGTGGAGCAGTAGCCCGCGGAGCCCTGTGTTTGGTCGCTTGTTGCTTATAACAGAGAAAACTTCTGGCAAACATTTGGTAGTATACCATTCGGCATTAATGCTTCTTTGATCCCGTAAGGAAATTGATACCAAGTGGCCAGTCAAATTAAAAAAGCTAGCGATCAAAATCTTACCCCCGCTTCTAGATCGCTTCACTTTGGTAGGCGTTGGCTCATTTTGAAACACCCAAACAGTCGACTGGCGCTTGGTTTCTGGGTCGTATTGATAAATCCAGGACTCATCACCTGTAACGATGTCGTAAACACGCCGAGACGAGCCTGCTTCAAATTTGTTAAGCATATCACGGCACCATTCCACCCGGGCCTGCTTCTGAGCATCGGTGAGGTTGTGCGGCACCCAGCGTGATACTATCCTCCTCACGCGAAGATGCCTGTGTAGAATCTCGTGAACGCTTCCCGATCCAATCTTCAATATGTGTTGAATCTCCTGATATGTAATTCGCCTATTGTCTTGGATTAAATTTTTCACTGCTAGCACGTTTTCTTCGGTAACAGCCGTCAAAGGGCGACCGCTTCTTTCGTCATCCTCCAAAGTTGGTCGACCGCGCTTGAATTCGTTATACCAACGATACACGGTTGCCTTGGAAGGGCCTTCATCCATGAATGCCATTTGAAGTCTATCGTACGATTCATCCGGTTTCAGGCGACACTTGAAATCGTATAAAATCATAGCTCTAAAATGTTCCCGGCGCAGATCCATATTTCAGTGAGACACAATACTTTGAATTAACTCGCAAAAAATGTGGAGGGAAATTTTGAAATTGGAACTTACTTATTTTTACTTATAAATAATCATATTTTCGAAAACCATTATAACTGGCCAGTCTCCCATATATAAAAACTTTTTTTCGCAATACTTTCTGAGGGGCCTGGTATCCATGAAGTTTCTTGCCGGTTCTTCTCCATAGGACCCACAATTCGGAACGATGCAACTAGAGCCTGACGGTTCAAAAGTGCCTGTAATTAGTTTTATTTGAAATAAAAAACATTTCAATTTGAATTTAGAATGAAGAAATCTACAAGAAGCGTTCTACATTATTATCAGTTACAAAATTCTATTTTTTTACCGGCAAGTGTTATAAATCAATAGGTAAGCCACTCCTTAGACGCAATAAATATCACTATTCTGGACAGCAAACTGTAAAATGTGCAGAAACCGCTCAAAGTAATGAAGAATAATAACTTTTTAACCGACTTCAAAAAAAGGAGGAGGTTATGTATTCCGCGGGTTTTTTCAAGAAGAACTTCAGTGGAGTGCGGCAAATAAAATTAATTCAGTTCTGTTTCTTCTCAAGCAAGACAATGTATACATATAAAGTTTATAATTTTCTCTTATTTAGAAGTTGATTACAAGCTAGCTAGCTAATTAACATGAATCCTGGAGGGTTAACATAACATAACATCACGCCTGTATTTCCCCGAAGGGGTAGGCAGAGGTGTATAGTACACCCACATTTCGCCAGTTATGTTATTACCATAGAAATCTAAATAATAAGGTAATAAAAATGCTATATACTGTCTATTGACATATTGATACTGTTGATATACTTACTTAAATAAATGTGCTGATACGAGTATGAGTAAAATTGTTAGTGCCACTCTCAAACCCAGAAGGTTCAAGTGGTACTTTTTTACTAATTTTGATTGTGTATCTTGTTGATAATTAAATAAATAATAATAAATATTAATACCGGAACGCGTGTCGCCGGTTTGCCGCTACCGAAACAAAAATATGCAATTATACCCACCATATTTCTAGCATTCAATGCAAAATAAATTAAGCCTAAAACAAAAATCCGCTGTTAGATATGCTACAGAATACAATTTTAGTGACTCTGCGTCCAAAACTACACTCATAATCAAGCATAAGGTTCGCGCACTGGTGTGCTACGAGACACCTGTACGCGGCGATAAGTTCACGCGCCTTTGCCACTTCTATCTTTTTATTTATATTTCTATGGATATTATTCTATCCCAGCGATTTCTAAATTGGGTTCCGTTGAAGAGAAGTCAGGGTTCTGCGAAAAAGCATAAAACATTTAATTTTAACATATTGAGTTCGTCTATCTAACTAACGCTAATGTTGGGGTTCCATTTAATAAAAATATACAGGGTAAGTTTTTAAAAAACGCAGGTCTGCTGGTAGAAATTCGCAGGTCTGCTGGTAGAAATTCGCAGGTCTGCTGGCAGAAATTTCTTTGAAATAAGCAGTACCTTTGTACTAAATAATTTTAATGCTGTCTCCTTTCATATGTTATTGTGTGTACATAAGTTTTAAATAAATGAATAAAATAGTGCTGGAGAGCCAAATCCGAAACTATACGCTATAGAGAAAAGTCGTCAAGAGTCGTGAGCTCATCATTTCAGTCGAAAGATACCCACTGCTGGACAAAGGCCTAACAAAGGTGCCACATAACATTTCATTGCAGGATTTGTTCCTTATCAGCAACCTTATCAATAAGTACAGTATTAGTGTTTTTTTTTGCATAAAAGACACCTCGCCGAACCTGGCTTTAAAAAAAATCAAAAAATTATTTTTTTGTTCTCCAAAATCGAGCCTACGACTCCTTTGACGACTTTTCTTCATCGTTTTTTATCTTTTTTCTCTCTTTTGTTGAGTTTCGGATTAGGCGATCCAGCACTATTTTCAAAACTCACCCTGTATTGTGTTTTAATTCTTGGGATTCCAAAACCATTTTTATAGGGGTAAGTAGGGATAGCCCCACTTACCCCTCTTACATTATAGAAGTTTGAGAAACTCTGCCTTACTTCATCCATTAAAGCGTGTGCTACACGGTGAGCAACCAAGGTGACCTTGGTTGGAGGTTGTTCGCATACAGCCGTCGTCAAACAAAATTTGGTGAAAAATCACTGTCTACATGGTTGGAAACCAGCAAGGTCACCTTGGTGGGGAGGCTGGTTTGTCACCGTGTAGCAGACGCTTTAATAATGATATATTGTGGTAACATCTCACAAGAGCAAGACAAATCTAGTCCAGCAGGAGACAAAACGACAGTGCTAGCAATCAATACAAGTTGAAGTTTATTCTCCTTCTCAGAACGATGAACGCAGGCTACAAAGAAAACTTTAATACTTAATAAATCGATATAAATTACATTACCTTGAAATATTGGAATCAATAGTGGTAATTAATTCGTTCTAAGAAAAAGCCTGGCTACTTTAAGCGAGTGGGTCAAGGTTGACCAAAAGTAATGGTATTAGAGGAAATGCGGGTGGTCTTTTCTCCATGCAAACGCTCTCCACTGATTTCTTTCTGGTTTATAACCTTAGAGCACCCCTGTTTTAATTTTTGTTGATAATAAAACAAGTTTAGCCGGATTACATCGCGTATATTATTTAAATTGGTTTTCCTGACGTTTTGAAAGCTTTGCAGCGTTCGTGGTCGCAGGAAGACTAAGATGACAAGCGTCTTTACAGATATTTCTAAAAAATCTATTTTAATCTACCGTAAAAAATTTATTAATTACTCCGTACAATTTTTTATTAATTCGCGGTATTCACTCACAATGTCATTATCTTTTACAGTGTTGCATGCTGTTTGGGACTTGATTAATTTTAGAACTGTTTTCCAAACAGGTGGTTTCTGCCAACCATCTTCTCTATATTATTATATAGTTAGGGTGTTTTTAATTTCAATAGCCTCCCGGAGCATTCTAGGTACATATCGGTTTTCCTTCGCCAGGACTTGTTTTATTTGTTTTTTATGTATTATAAGTACAAAAATAAATAATTAGTATTATATCCATTATATAGTACCCATAGAACAAGCTCTGCTTAGTTTGGGACTAGATGGTGCTGAGAAGCTGTTGAGAAGTAAAAATGTCCCAAAAATATTCATTTATATTTAATCTTAGGTACAATTTCTTTAGTTTTAATTAAACAGAACGCTCGCCAAACTATAAAGTTTAACGGCGAGTGTGGTGTCTCGATGGTGTAGCTGCCAATCCACACTAGACAGGCATGGTTGACTAAGGCCTTAACCTTCTCATTCGGCGAAGAGGCTCGTGCCCAGCAAACAATAATGTGCTGCGTACAATTCAAGAAAGCAATCATATCAAAATCTGTTCAGATCACCCATTTTGACCTTTAATTTTATTTACTCCTTATTCGATTTCTTTCTTCAGAATAGCGAAAATGAACAATGTAGGATTTCCTTATAAGAGTATCTTTTATCTAGCAATTAACTAAATGCTTCTAAAAATTAATATAAATAGATAATTATATACCAGCGACAATTTATCTAGGTACCTTCTAGACATTATTATAATCTGCTCACGTACCTAAGCCGACTTACTTTTATGAAAAAGGGTTTCGAGTTACGACTGGTAGGGCTTAAATTGTCCCATACATACGATTATTCAAATAAAATGCAGCTTAACATCTTTGTGTGACCTTCTAGGGATAAGTAGAAGATCTGAATATCAAATATATGATGTATCTAATATAATACATCAGTGTCTTTTGAGATAGCTTTTCTTATCACTGACTCACGACTCATTTTTTAGATTGGCGGGAACAAATCATTTATTACTAATAAATACCACCAACATATGAATAAACATCCAAAACAAGCCAAGCTGAGACGGCGCAAGCAGTTCTTAGCACAGCGGAGCGTTGAGTCGTTGGTCGTTTCGTCCAAGGATTTAACGTCCCAAATGGACGGAACGGTGAATTAAAAAATAATGTTGTATTGTGTTCTGCGTTTCGTCCAAATGTCTTTATAATCAGTTTAATTCATCAAAGTAAGGTTAGCAAGAAAAGTTTTAAGTAGATTTTATTAAATTTATAATGACATTTTGTATTTGAGGAGTAACAATTTACCGTGTTACGTAGGTACTTAAAAGAAAGTGGTATTAAAAATATTTCAACGTGCTTTTGTTGATTGTTTAAAATATTAAGACTGATTCAATTTTTTTTGTTTTATATTGTCTTTTATATTCTATTTTAGATAGGACTGATTTTTAAAATCATATTGATTTACCTTAGTGTGCTTTTTCTATTTTAACCTGTTTTTGTTGATTGTTTAAAATTATTTCCTAAGTTAAAAGACTGATTCTCAATCCTTTTGTTTTTATATTTTATTTTTGATTCGTACTAATTTTAAAAATCATATTAGTTTAATTGTGTTATTTTTATATTAACCTGTTTTTTTTTATTTTTGTAAAATTATTTACGTACTCTTAACTGATTCCCACAATCCCTTAAATTTGTCAAAACTGTTTACATTATTTCCTGTTGATTTATTTTAATTGTTTGTGATAGTAAAAACATTTATTACAAGTTAAGACTAATTTTACATTTAGATTGTATGATTGACAAAGATTAAAGTACATTTTACATTAAGCGTTGTCTTAAATTCTTCCGAAACCCATTAAGTTTATTTATTAACTTAACAATTTTGTATCTGACTCTACTTAATTACGACAACATTTTAATTTTAAGGAATAAAAGTATTTGGACGAAACGCAGAACACAATACAACATTATTTTTTAATTCACCGTTCCGTCCATTTGGGACGTTAAATCCTTGGACGAAACGACCAACGACTCGGAGCGTTCGTGAACCCGTCGTTAAGTGCGCGCACACATCGCCGCGCTATGTGTGAGTGTACCACAGTGGCTAGCTTGGCTTCTGTATGGATTTTTATTCATGTGCCACCAGTTATCGCATTTACAAGTGCTTATATGAAACTACTGCGTCTGTCAGTATCTAACTAGTCCAAAATCATACCAACAAACTGTCAAAGAAACAAAATAATTAATCACAAATAGAAACTGCATCTGAATTAAGCCGAATTTTCAATTCAACTACTCATGTCGTACACACCACGGCTGCGGCTGTCCAGCTAACGATAATTCGTTTAACATCTTGCACAAATCCCTGAAAGTGGTCAAATGTCCAGACAAAACCAGACCAAAATCGTACCAAAAAACTATCAAGAAAACAAAGTAACTAATCACGAATCAAAACTGCATCTAAATTAAACCGAAACTTTCAATTCAACTATTCAAGACATGTCGTACACGCCACAGTTGCGGCTGTCCAGCTAACGATCATTCGTTTTACAACTTGCACACGTTTCAACCAATCCCCACAAGTGTCCAAATGTCCCGACATTTTGTACAAACTTATTTTATGGGCACAAGTTTGTTGCAACTTGCGAGTAAAGTACATCCGCGCTAATAGTGGCGGCACACCTAAACGGCATACAGAAATCTAATGTAATATAAAAGTTGGCGAATAATGAGGTGGTAGCTTTTTTAAAATTGATAAGAATAACATTTATGTGGCTAAATCAGTGACCTCCAATATACTAGTACGCTGGACTGGTTATGTCATTCAAAATGACAAAAGTTCATTATGTAGTCATCGTGTTGTGTTCATTTGTTGCTCTTAGATTATACCCCTATAAAGCGCCCCTAGCGTTTGTCCCTGGAACTAAAATTGCAAATAGCAGTCGTATTGTTGTAAATTGTCAACACCACTGGCCCTGCAGCCATTACTAACAGCACCAAAATGGCGGAAATCATTACGACGTCGTCATAGCCAGTCCGTGGAGGGCTAAATACTAATTTTCTTCACCACTACTTCTAGTGTCTTTGGAATCACCACCTGTGTTTATAATAACATGATATTAAATGACTATAGTTCTTGTGACGTACATCCATCGCTGGTGGCCTCGTTTGTTTTCAAAGTGTCTTCCTTTGATGTACGACCGCATGCGTCTCACGGTACTTACCAAAGGGCACCACTATTTTAGCGAATGGACTATACTTGTAACTTCACATAGTTGACATGTTTTTAAGACCGCTGTCATAAGTTGTTGTTGGTATAGAAGGGAAGCAAAGGAAAGTTTATTTCTCTTATGTTTTTAAGTGCAGGGTAATGTTTTATTTAAATCTTCTTGCAAAGTAAATTTAATCGTTTTATTTTGTATCCAGTTACCTGGGATAAAAATTTGTTTTCAAAAGTGTCTTAAAAAAATTGGTTATCGTTTAATTGTTTTTATGTTATTGTAATAATTTTAATCAAAAAATGTATCTGTAGCAGTTTCTATTCTCATAGAAAAAAAAACTTTCTTTTTTTGTAGAGAACATCAACAATTATTTTCTCTTAAAAATAACGAAGTATTTTCGTCGATCTTTAACCAATAAAATAAACAAAGCATATTTTACTACTTTACTGGTGCATCTACCTTATTCTTTGTCTCTGCATTACCCTAAGGTTGTCTGGTAGATAACGCCTATGGCGTTAAGACCGCCTTTGTACCCTATTGTGCATAAAGAATTAAATAAATAAAATGTTTTACCTGAACAAATTCAAGGGGTCCAACAGACTCAACCAAACGATCCAGTCAAAGTAAGTATTGTCGTAAAATTTTATTAGATATCTACTATTCCACGTACGTGCCTACATTGAGGTGGATAGTCCCCGGAAACTCCCTAAGGCGAACAATGGCACGCAACATGAAATTGTGTGCGCGACATTAATTGAGGAACTCAATCGCAATAGTAGTAAATGTTACTTGACGTCAAAAAGGTTGATCACCATCATTGAATTTTTTTTTTGGGAAATTTTACACAGCACCATCTAGGCCCAAACTAAGCAGAGCTTGTACTATGGGTATAGTTGCCGGCACGAGTCATGAGCACAGATTCCACTGCGTAAGTGGTCGAATCTCTGTTCACAGTACAACAAATCAGAAACAGGCACTTGCATTGGCTTAATTACATGATAATGCATAATTTAATATATGTAGAAAACGGAAAACTAGAATACAGCGACGACAGAGACTAGTACGCTGGTACAATTTGTGCTCACGTGTCGTGCCGGGAACTATACTAGATTTCCTAATGAAAAAACCCAATAACACTTTGCCCGACCCAGGAATCGAACCCAGGACCCCACGCTCAGCAGTCGCGCTGGCGACCACTAGACCAACGAGACAGTCGGGGTACTAGACAATGCATATAATACTTATATTATTTTTTTGTAAATACTTCCTTATAATACATAAGACCTCGTGATTGGCAGTCTGACACTCGAACCACTAGACCACAGACGTCAACTTCTATTGTATTGCATTTTTATAATCCTATTTGATTTCTTATTGGCACTTTGTGTCAACATTAACCATTATTTTTATATTTTATATTATTTTTAACGCATTGACGCATGCGAAGCGAAATCTAAAGATTTAAATTGTGGAAAGAAAAAATCGCTCACGAGCAGGATTCGAACCTACGACTCCTGGCTCAGTACGCCAGTGCTTTAGCCACTAAGCTACCGTGAACACTGCTCGTGGTATCGAAATTATCCTCCACTATGGTACGTCTTTGGGTGACGTCAGCGATATCTATATTAACCATTATGTTACAAAATATAAACACGTTAATGTATCAAGGTTTGTCATTTCTGCCTTTAGTAATGTCTGTGGACTATAGTCTTTTTTTTATAGTATTGGGTAGCGAAACGAGCTAAAGGCCCACCTGATGTTAAGCGGTTACCTTTGCCCATAACAACTGCAATACCACCTAGGCTGTTGCCCAAAATGTACCTCAAGTCGGTTCGCCAAACGGAGACATGAAGATGGAAAGTCTCATGTGATTTTAATTTCACCGGCACCCGTACCCTTCAGACCGAAACACAGCAAGGCAAGCATCACTATTTGGCGGAGAAGTAGGTACGGTGGTAGTACTTCCTCGGACGAGCTCTTTCACAAAGGAGCCTACTACTACTAATAGTCTGAATGTAAGTCTGTATTTAACACTAAATCTTACTTATCTTTGTTAGCTTTTCTTTCAAGATGTGTTTACTACAAGTTAAGAAGAGAACTTAAATTGAGATCTACGCGTACGTTTCTCATTAATGAGCAGTGAAAGCATTCTGCTCGCAATTATTTTATAATGAGGAAAATTGAGCGGGGAACTTAATATAGCCACATAATACGTGACCTTGGACAAGCGCTTACGGTAAGAAAAACCTGAAATTCATTGGAAGAATAAGCAAAGTACATTTTTTTTAGTAAAGCGTTTAGATATAATAGAACAGAATAAACTTTATTTCAAGCACAATGTAGGTACTCGTATGAACTCATATAGGGTAAGTCTTGGATGAATAAAAAAAAGCGGACGGAATCTCGCTAAACAAAAATGAAGCACACATAGTAAGATGGCTCGCTTAAAAGTACGGGCTGGCACGCATACATTCACACTCATAGTAAGAAAAAAAGCCGCGATTACGCAACAAATCTCGTGTGGTAGTCATTGTCATAGTGTCACAAATAAAATAACAATATATATCGTGTGTGTGTTAAAATTCTGTTGAAATTATAGTGGGTTTGGGAAAAAACTAAGTGCTTCAATATTTTCTTAGCGAGATTCCGTCCGCCATTTTTTATTCGTCCGAGGGGTAAGTAAAAATTTCCCTAAGCCTAAATGTTGTTAACATATTTACCTCCTGAAATATGTAGCAGCAATGAACTATGTATATTATATGGGAAGTCCTCTGTCAGAGCTATAATTGACGACGTCTGTGGTCTAGTGGTTCGAGTGTCGGACTGCTGATCACGAGGTCGTGCTTTGATTCCCACAGGACACAAATATTTGTGTGATGAACATGAGTGTTTGTGTTGGTCTGGGTACTCTGGGTGTTTCTTATGTATTATAAGTATGTATTTACAAAAAAAAATATCTAAGTATTATATCCATTGTCTTGTATCCATAGTACAAGCTCTGCTTAGTTTGGGACTAGATGGTGCTGTGTAAAATGTCCCATAAATATGTATTAGTATTTTGAACGTCAAGTTCCTTCTGGGTTTATTTAAGTATGTCGAAGGAGTACATAAAGACCGGCCAGCATGACCCAACCGTTGAAGGTGCGGACCTTATATCCGTCCGACAGAAGACTTTTCAGACGGCCATAGAAGCGCTCCCCCAACGTTTGCTTCATGTCAGCCTCGTTGATGCCTAACGCCTCCGCATTACCCAAATATTTGTAGGTTTCGGTTGAGGAGAGGGATCTGAGATTTATTATTATCTCCATTATTCATTAATATAACTTATGTGGAAACTAACTGTGACTCTTTATCCACCTGTCTGGACCCGTATTTTTTGCGAAATAAATTATACTTATTATTCTTATAAATGTACATTTTTAAATAGTTTTGTAGAAAAAAGAAAATTATATTATTATAATAACTTCTTAGGTTTTCGCGATCACTACACATTATAATAAAACAAAGTTTAACCGGATTAAATCGCGTATATTATTTAAATTGGTTTCGTTGCGACCACGAAATACTGCAAAGCTTTCGAAACGTCAGAGAAACCAATTTAAATAATATACGCGATTTAATCCGGTTAAACTTTGTTTTATTATATTATTATATTACTCTAATTTTGTAGTACCTGTTAAAACTGTTCCACACTCATCCTCATTCCTCCATGCTCTGCAAAACGCCATAAAAGCGCCATCAGTTTTCTGAACGCGTTATTGTATTACACGCTGGGCTGGGGGCTCCATCAACTTACTACCCTAACTAATAGATAAGTTTAAAGACTATCATGTCTAAAATCGTCAAGACGCAGTATGCAAAAGTGCTTAAGGGGAATGTAGCAGCCAAGTGAAGCCTCAGTAAAAAAATTAATGCTCGCTGAAAACGAAAAAAGTGCGAAAAACTGCCACTTTTGGCATTGTTTCTATCTACAACTACAGCGAGTAATATTTTTTTATTGATGGGGGCGCCACTAGGCTGCTAAATTTCCCTTAAATTTTCATTTGCCTGTACGAGAAGAGCCGTTTAAAGTGGGACAATATTTACAGGCAGGTAGGCAGCAATAAGGTCCCTTTTTATTGATTCAGGGAAAGTACAGTATTTTTAAGTATTTGTACAGTTCACCTCAAAGACATTTCTGTACTGACGTAACAGTACAGTAACTTTATGGTTCACCTTACGTCAGTAGAAACCAAAGACTTTGTATATACTTACGTCAGAAACATGGTACGCCTTTATGGTAGAAACAGTTTTTCGTAAGCAGTAAGAGCAGTTTTCGAAATTCAAGTGTTACCACTGACGTGAGGTCTAATGTACAACTTTGGAACATAAGAAATAAAACAATATTTAAGTTTTACTGAATATCGTCTTATTGGGTACAGTACAATATTATTTGTTTTGTCCGCACGACGCTTTTACGTAGTTTGACATATTTGAAAATATGACGTGTGAACGAACTCAGCAGAAAAGATAGCTACTTAGCGAAGGAAAGAAAGTGAAAGTGCAATACTGCGTAGGTAACAGCATTTTAATTTAAGGGACTTTACTCATGGCGCGACGCGATTCGAGCGATATCGCATCGATTATCGACTTCAGTTGTACCTAAGGACGTTCTAATTGTTACCAAAAATATTTCCAACAGATTACCAGTTGCGCAACAGAAATCGCTCATAAATGCAAGTCGAAACAAGTGCCAGCGCTCGCACGCTCCGTACATTTATTTGAAATAGGATCCCAGGTCATTAGAACATACATGCAATTCGATATCGAGCAGATCTGTGAGCGATATCGTCAATCCATTTGCGATTTTCAATACATTTTCTTCGAACACATGTTGTTGCGATATCTCACCGATATCGGTAGTCGATGCACTTCTGCGTCACGTCGCGCCATTAGTAAAGTCCCAAAGGCTTAATTTTAATTGTTACACAATACAAAGTCTGCCCGCTGCCGCATGTCCGACTTACTGTGGGCCCAAATTGCTCAGAACTGGAGTTCCGAGGCTGTTACACGAGGTCGCGGCAGGCTGCGAAGGAGATGGCGGGACGAAATCCCAGACGAAATGGATGCATTCCTTACAAACTAGAAGGAAGAGGCACGGTATAGGGAAAAGTCGATATAAATGATAATAAATGCAGTGCGGCCAGGTGCCCAGGGGTGGGACAGCACAGGCTCATAATCACAGAAATAGATAGAATGGAAAAGTGGGCAGGGCGCGCGTGCCAACACTGCACCGTAGTGCAGGGCATTTCAAAGCCTTTCTCAGTACGGCTTATGACTTATGGCAGAAACAAAAGCTGTAAATACATTTGATTAAAGTTAATTTTTAAAACCGGCCAAGAGCATGTCGGGCCATGCTCAGTAATATAGGGTTCCTAATTACAAACGAATCAAATCGAATGTCATTGTTATTTAAGTTTTTGCAAACAGCGCCACCTAGCGCTGAATTTAAGAAGCTAAATTTAAGAAGTGTGTGTCATATCAATATAACACAAAGTTACTTTTTGTGATTTTTTTAAATAGGAAGTAACTAAAGGAGCATTATTAGCTAAGATCATTTTTCTCTAAAGTCAATGACATTTGAACTAGGACGTCTTAAGTATTTTGCAGTTTTCTCACTATAACTCAAAAATTTATAATCACATTATACTCGAAATAATTTTAAAAGAGAGTTTTTATAAAGGTCTATCAAAGTGAAAAATTATAAGTTTCTACGTTGCATAGTTTAGAAATGGCAGGGGGGGGGACACACTGCAAGCCACTTTGGCGGGCTGTATTTCGCAGATGGTATACCTGGTAAAAAAGTTATGTATGAAACATTACCTTCATTTTAGTAGACCTATTCAATGATACCCTACAAGAGGGGGTGCAGCGAAAAAAAATTTTTATCCTCGTTTCACATGTATGTAAAATACGTAATCAAGATTTTTTTATTCTTTATAAGAATACTACCTTTCCAAATAAATTGTAATTTATTAAGACATTGCCTATGTATCCAATCTCTATTCTAAATTGTAAGATTATTTATATATATATTATATATATTTATGATACCTATATGTGTAATATATTTTGTGCTATTTATTTATTTTAGTTTAGTAGTACGCCACGGACTGCCCCCATTATCTAGATCTTACGTCTTCTTTGTCCATCCAAAGGTTGTCTGGAAGATATCGCTTTTAGCGATAAGACCGCCCATGTACCCATAATTTGTACGTTGTTCCTGTTTACTACTATTTTCATGGTGTACAATAAAGTATATTCTATCTATCTATCTATCTATCTTTTAAAATTGAGATTTATATCTAAACCATTTTTTAACAAAATTTAATTATGTTTATAACTGTAGCTGTAAAGGATTAGGACAGACGGACAGACGGACGGACATGACGAAACTATAAGGGTTCCTTGTAGGACTACGGAACCCTCCCATTCAGCCACTAGGATCTGGCGGACCTCGCTCCGATCAGGTGGGTCCTCACGCTGATAATACCTCAGCGCAAGGTCCCTCGCCTCCAGATCCCAGGGCATTGATCCGGCTAGAAGTGGCTGAATGGGAGGAGCGACTTGCGCAACCCAGCGCAGGGCACGCCGCAATAGCGGCGGTAAGGCCCGTCATGGAGGAGTGGCTGGAGAGGGGCTATGGCGCCCTCACCTACCGGCTGACGCAGATACTCTCGGGGCACGGTTGCTTCGGGAAGTATCTGTGTCGCATAGGCCGGGAGCCGACTCCCGAGTGTCATCACTGCGGGAGCTGCCTTGAGGACACGGCGCAGCACACACTGGCGGAATGCCCAGCTTGGGCCACGCAGCGCCGTGACCTTACAACTGCAGTAGGCGGCAGTGATCTCTCGCTTCCGGCTGTTGTTTTGGCTATGGTCGGGAGCGAGAACGCTTGGGAGGGCGTCGTCTCCTTTTGCGAAGAGGTGATGCTCGCTAAGGAGGCGGCGGAGAGGGTTCGAGAGGCAACGACCTCCCTCCCCACCCGCAGGAGACGGACCGGGCGTCGTAGGAGGGCGTACGCCGACCTCCAGCCACCCTAGGAGTGGGCCTGCGGGCGGCGGACTCGGGGTGGCCCGCCGCCCGATCAGTCAAGGCCCGTGATGGTGGCGCGTCGTGTTCCGCGCGCGCCAGTCAAGAAAAGGGTGCGGCCGATGATGCCGCACGGGGAGAAGGGGCTCGCCTACTAGTGGCGAGCCGGGACCTGCCGGGGATGGTTGGACGACTATAAGTTTCCCACGCCCCCGGCCAATGGTTGGAAGAGGAACACCGTGGTGGTTTTAGTCGGTAAGAGTCCGACACTGGCTCCGCCTTCCCCGGGCGGAGTGCGTCCATGAGGATTTCCCCATGTAAAAAAAAAAAAAAAAAAAAAAGGACTACGGAACCCTAAAAAGTACCTAATGACGTCAACATGTAAGGCGTAGTTTGTTCGAAAGTTGCCACGCATGAGTCGTAAGTAAAATTGTGATTACAACCATTCTATCTCTATCTATTTCTGTGCTCATAATAAATAAATAAATTATGCAAAGTTATATCAAAATTCTGTTATTCGGTATTGCATTTTCACCAACGATTAAAGACCTAAGTAGGTTCTTTCATCGTAGATTTTTTCCGACCTTATGACACTACAATATGTATAGCTACATCGCCACATATGACAGATTGTAAGCATCTGATTGTCCACATCTCTTAAAACTTATTAATAGCTTATGCAGTTTACTTAATTTATTTTATTAGAAGTTAAAGTGAGTTTACATAGGCTACGTTAGAAGCCCTCTACCCTTTATTATTGTTTCAACTCCCTCTGCTAGAAATAATACTATGTCGAGCTGTGCACTGCGATAGGCAAAATAGAATAGGTAAACTCACATTGTAAATTTAATTTATGTAGTATGTAAATGTTTGAGATGTCTAGGATTTTGCTGTAAAAGCTAAAGTCGTAAATCAAGACGTATTTATGAAAATGTATGCAAAATCTGCAATATAACGTAAGTAAATAAATTTTAAAAGCACGTATTACATTACAAACGAGTCACAGCAGGTTAAGTTCTCCTGAAAATTTGCAGAATAGAGTCCTTCTTTTGAAGGTCCCGAACCCAAAGGGTACCAACGGGATCTTATTACTAAGCCTTTTTAGGGTTCTGTACCCAAAGGGTGCCAAACGGGACCCTATTACTGTCGCTACGCTGTCCGTCTGTCCGTCAGTCCGTCCGTCTGTTTGTATATCCACTTTTTAAAAATTGGATCTAAAGGGAAAAAACATCTCTATAGATCCATTATGGATCTAGACTATGGATCTAACGAGAATGATCCTCTTTTGAACGGTAATAGGTAGCCGGTTAATTTTTTTACAGAATATGTGTTGCTAACCCGCCTGCCAAGCGTGGCGATTATAGCATATCCCCTCAACATATATACCTATACAACATATATAGGCCTATGTCCAGCAGTGGACGTCTTTCGGCTGAAATGATGATCATGATTATGATGATGATGATGATGTGTTGCTATAACTCCTATCACGACAAATACTAAAATTAAAAAAGGCTAAGAGGGTCCCCATACAAGAAACCTCGAAAAACATGGATTTTTTTCAACGTTTTTGTTCCTGCTCTATCTCGGTAATACATATCAGTGTCAAACTTGGTCTGATAAATTTTGATTATAGTGCTTAATATGTAGTTTTGCAAAACATATAATTCGCACATCATATTTTAGCAGCATCAAATATTTACTTTGGCTACTCAATACTCTAGTTCAACAAACCGTCAGTATGTTTGTGATGATAACAGATTTATAACCAACCATTGTTTATACGGCTAATGCAAGTACGTAGGTGGCGATTGATTTTTGATGGATTTATTGACTAAACTAAGTCGATCGTAGCCTTTCACCAAACGTTTTTGGTAGAACAATAATCTATAAATAGGCATGTGCGATTTGGATATTTCGGGATTTGATGATCTGATTTTGATTTCGATGTATATTTTTGGTGTTGTATATGTACCTATTACTACAATAGTTGACTTACAGCGGATAGATCCATCTATATCTGTATACATAAATAAAACAGTTTCGTAACCTTGATTTCACTCCAGGTCAGTCTAATTTCCTGGGCCTCCAATACGACTGTACGCCGCCAAGTTTGTTTTGGTCGTCCACGTTTACGCCTTTCTAGTGGATTACAATCCAGAGCTTTTCGGGGTATGTGTAGGTCTCTGCGCACAGTATGTCCGATCCAGTTCCACTTGCGGTGACGCATCTGCAAATCTATAGGATCTTTATGGCACAGTTTCCACAGTTCTACGTTTGTAATTGTGTCTGGCCAATAGAACCTCAAGATTTGTCGCAAGAAACGGTTTAGAAAGGCCTGGAGTAATCGAGTTAGGTCTTTCGTACTTTTCCAGATCTCACATCCGTACAGCAAAACTGATTTTACATTTGAATTGAAGACTAAGTTTTACTCAGACAGTTGTTTGGACTGCTATATAGGACGGAGGCAAGCTAAGGCGCCTTTTGCTTTGGCGATCTGGGAAGTTATGTCGTCTAAGTCTGTCCCTTCAGTTCCCGACACGATGCTCCCGAGGTATGGAAAGTCTGAAATCCTCTCCATTTCCTCTTGGTCTATATAAAGCCCGTCATTATTTCGTTCTAGTTCTCATGTCCTTGGTTTTCCGTACATTTATGAACAACATGGTTTTAAGAATATCAATTGCAACAACACATTTTCAGTATATTCTCTTTTATTATAAAAATATTGGACTAAAAATAAAAAAGATCACAGAGTATGTACAAATGCAATAGATTTTATTTCAAGTCTTCATGGTCTTACATTTAATCGATTATTTATCGATCACTGTTTACTTATGATTGCTCTGGAACAAAGATCTTCACAGTCTTGACTGAAACAAAAAACGATAATGCATTAATATAATATGCTCTGCCTCTGCCTCTGATGCAGTATACCCAGAATGTAAGGAAAGATCCGGCCCATGTTTGATTTTGTTTAACTTTTTGGGATTTATAAAAACAGGAACTTCTTACATATCTCGTTTGACCCCCCGCTTAAGTTTATTTATATTATTCTACTTTTGGGTAATTCTCAGGTGTCTCATTGTTGGGGTCATTTCCGTGGTGAATTCTCTTCAAATTGAGACATATTAACAGGAAATATCAAATCTAAATTTAATTTAGGAACGTTCTACTTCTATTAAAAAAAATGATATTTCCTGTTAGCATGTCTCAACATAAAGAAAAATGCGCCACGGAAGTGACCCAAACAATGAGACAACTGAGAATTAGCCTTTTAGTAGTTCTTCTATAGTCCAACGTGTGACTAGACTTTCTAAAGCCCAGATAGACTCAAATTTCGTTCAAACGTAGCATGAATTTTTTGATTGATCTTAGCAAAACCACACTCTTAACATTAACATCTTTAACACACACACACGCACTCCCACACCCACACCCACAAATTTCGTTCACACGTTGCATGAATTTTTTGATTGATCTTAGCAAAACCACACTCTTAACATTAACATCTTTAACACACACACACGCACCCCCACACCCACACCCACATACACACACACCCACACACACACCCACACACACCCACACACACACGCACACACACCCCCACACACACGATACACGCTTTAACAAAATTGATAAATTTATTGATTCACTTTGGTTGAAAGGTGCAGGCACAATTATATTGAATTTGTTTAATTTTATGTTTACCTACATGATTCAGTTTGGTTGTTTTATTTCATCCAATATGAATTAAAAGAAGTGAACAAGATTGTGTTGGCTCCAATGTGGATGCTAGTGCGTCTATTATTATCAATAGATTAACCAACATTGGATCCATTTCAAGCCTTACAAAAACTTAGTTCACAATACTTACTTCGGTTCCAACATGGATGGCTAAGAACATGTCGTAGTCGTTGGCTCCAACATGGATGTGGGCGCGTCCATCATTGCCAACAGTAATCCTCTTGCCTGTGCAGTTATTGCCACTCTTCACACCGGAAATGACGTCACAGTAAGTACCAGCGCGGAGGCAGGTCTGTAAATAAAGAAAATTAAGATTATAGAGATACGTGTCTTACATAGAATTGAAACTGTAACAGATTACAGTAAGTCTAACTGTGGTATGGGTATCATACAAGAGAAATTAAATAAGAGATTATGATAATAATACAGAATGACTGACGGACTAAGGACGTTCTCAAAAGGTCCAGTTAGAGCGCTCTAATACGACAGGCATTTACGAGGAGGCTAATGAAATTAGGTAGATGAAGTGAAAGAGTTATTATAGGATCGTAGTTAATGGACATACACAACGTGTTATTGAAATAACTGAAAATCTCTTAAGAGGTCATCATCATCATCATCATCATTACAGCCGAAAGACGTCCACTACTGGACAAAGGCCTCCCCCAATTAAGGGGGGGATATGCCATAATCGCCACGCTTGGCAGGCGGGTTGGCGATCGCAGTTGGTTGGTTAAATACTCAGAGAATGCTGCTGCCCATCCTCTGGTGAATCCCTTAGTCGCCTTTTACGACACCCATGAGAAGAGATAAGGGTGATGCTATTCTTTAAGTCCGGCACCACACGGACCACGGACCTTAAGAGGTCATTGTACTAATAAGTATGAACAACTTTTCCACAAAAATCCTGAAATCGCGAAAAAAAAAGCTTTTCCCTACATTTGTGTTCACATAAATCGACAAAATGTAGGGAATAGCTGATACTTTTTACGCGATTTCATTGTAGTCAAAGTTGTTCATACAACAACCCCAACACAATGACCCCTCAAAAGGTTTTTAGTTGTTTCTATAACATGTTGTATAGTCATTGCCTACCCCAATGGGGAACAAGCATGATAATTAGCATAAAGCAAGACCTGTGGCCTGATTCACAAACGTTCGAAAAGTTTCCGTTTCCGAAGTTAAATTTGCCCGGCAAACGAAATAAAGATCATAATCGAACGGATTCGGAAAAGCTATTCATAGTTCTTTAATTTTACAACGAGTGCTTCCCGAATGAGTCTCGCAAGAGTTTCCGTAAATCTCGCATTGTGTTTCCGAATCCGTTCGGTTCTCAAATCGTTTTGTTTCTTAATAAAACTAGTTTAACGGGATTACATCGTATATTATTATTAAAATTGGTTTTCCTGACGTTTCGAATGCTTTGCAGCATTAATGGTAGCAGGAAGTGGTCGTTTTGTTGTTTAATTTGCCGGTCAAATTTCACTTCGGAAACGGAAACTTTTCGAACTTTTGTGAATCAGGTCACTGTTCTAGTTACTTTTCCGTCAGACTAGATGTGACAGAATTAGCAGCAATAGAGTCTGACCACGCTAGCTCTGCAGTGGAATTATGGCGACACCTTAAAAAATAACAATCAAAATCTCTGTAATGATCGTATTATTCCAATGCAGAGTTAAATTTACTGGTTTTTACTTACTAGTCTAACAAAACTAACTCTGCATTGGAATAATAAAATCATTACGGAGATTTTGATAGTTATTGTTCAGTGTTGCCATAATTCCACTGCAGAGTTAGCGTGCTGAGACTCTAAAATAAATGTTTAAAATGGTATAACATTATTATGAATAAAACTTAAATTCAAACCAAAAATTACGTAGTCATTTGAATCATTTCCTACAATTTTATCTTTTCTCAAATATATTTTTCCTTTTATTAATTCATTATTTTTGTTCCAAAAACATTTTTTAAATGAACATGGTCACTAACACCCGTGATAACTAATAATATTAACTACAAAATCGTTTATATTTTTTCTTTTTACCTGTAGAGTCTGGTTCAGATCCCATCCATCATTGTTGAAAGCGACGAAGGCTTGTCCTCCTCTGCAGAAAGCGATCTGGTTACTGCCATTATCCCACCAGTCGTTCATACCAGTGTTACCGGCTATGTTCCTAAAGGCGACCATGCTGAAGATTTGACGCCAACGGTGCTCACAGATCCAGCCATTACCGCAGCTGTTGTCCTGAGATGAATGACAGAAGATGGGGATATAGGGACAAAATAAAATTTTAAGACGATATTTCACATTGTGGTTTTGAATATAAAGGTATCTGGAGTTCTGTACCATGGCAAAAGCCGGGTATAAAAATATCGGGAAATAAAGATTAATTAACTACTGAAAGCACGTGTATCTAGAACTGGATAAATTTTGGAGACATAGCTTTATTCTTGTGGATACGGCTACTACCTGTTCGTGTATCCAGAAAAAATAGTTAGCAAAAAAAATACTTTATTACGATTTCTTATAACTATTTCCTAGTCAACCATTTTTCGTTATAGTAGATATTAAACATGTTACTTACAGAGTTGATAGAAGGAGAGATGATGTTGCCGCTGTTGTCCATCGGGGGTCCAGCTTCAGTGTTATGGAAGTCGAAACTGCTCATCAGCTGCGGCCAGCCATATGGATGGGCCAACATGAACCCAATAGCACCCTTGTAACGCTTAGCAGACTTGTAAGTCAAAATGTTTCCACCAGCACCGTGACCTCTTTGGTTGTCGTGGTTATCAATGAAGGTCAAGGAATCGCCGGAAGCGAGAAGACCCCAGTTAGGTCCCCAGTTAGACAGCCATCTAAGTTGGTTTCCGCCGTTGAAGGCGCGACTAAGTTCCATTCCGAATTTGAACTCGGTGACTGCAGCAAGGGGGGTGTATTCATCACGGGTGATGGCTTCACCACCGAGGTCAATAACTTCTTGGTAGATGTATGGACGAGCGCCAGAGGGGAACCCATGAGCAGTGTTAAGGTTGTGTAGTCGGTCGTAAATAACGCGCAAATCGCCTGGCCACATGTGTTTGGCAGCATCGATTCTGTGAACGAATAGTAGGTTAGAAGTTGGTCTTTTGTACGCTTAAGTTAAATCTACAGAATTTTTACGGTGGCTCTGCTCTGGGTTGAACCGTTTCCAAAGACACGTGAGATCTTGAGGTACTCTAATGGAACCAATGACCCTAATGAAATAATTAGTATGGCAGAGATAATGCAAAATGTATTTAGAAGTTTTCCTTATATTTTTTGAGCTGAATAAACTTTTACCTGAAACCAGCGACACCCAAGCTGATGAGGCGGTTCATGTAGTTTACAATCTGTTGTCGCACATATTCCGTACCCTGGTTCAAGTCTTTAAGACCGGAGAGCTCGCAGTTGCGTACCTGATCAAAAGAAAATTTAAATTATAATATACCTATTGGGTCTATGACCAAAAACTAAAAAAAAAAAAAAAAAAGAAAAGAAAAGTTATCACAGAAGGCAATACATTAAAAGTAGTCATAATAAGAAGACAGTTCAGTGAAATTACGTAATTCAACAAAACTCCATCTGTAAAATAATGATTGACATGATTAAAATCAACTTGGTAATAATTCAACTAAACTAAAATATAAACTAGTATATAAAAGAAAATATAGAGAACAGTCCAATTACGGAAAAAACTGTACGAAACGAAGGTGAAAGACAGTTCAGTCAAATTACATCATTCAACATACCACAGCCTATAAAATTATCATAAACTTAATTAGAATCCTAATTAATCAGAAAAAATAAACAAATGAATCAAAAAACTACGCACTCTATCAGGGCAGCAGCCATAATCGTTGCCAGAGATGACGCAGTGTGGCCAGTTGAAGTCATTGCGACCGTAAGGAACTGCAGGGTAGCTCCATTGTCCGAAGTTGGCAGTGCTGCCACCGGTGCCCACGTTCTCACCCCACGTGCCTGTCATGTGGTTGATGATTGCATCTACGTAAATCCTGTGAAATATTGTGAATAGAAGTTAAGAGAAAGCCTGCTATCTTTAACACTTAGAGATGAAGATATTAATTATGCAGTTATATCAACTAAGGGCAAACTTGATCATGATAATAAGCACGGTAAGCGTGAAAATAAAGATATTCAGAAAATAATAAAATGTCCATGTCACGAGGTAAATTTGTCGAATCATAAATCTAATAAGCTTATTAAGTAGTGTATAAAAAGGTTTTTAGAAATGAAGGACTTCTTGGGATTCTTGCATAATAGACGGGGAAATTCTAGGGAGATAGACAGACAGATGGATAGAATATGCTTGTGTACACAATGAAAATAGTAGTAAACAGGAACAACGTATAAATTGTGGGTACATTGGCGGTCTTATCGCTAAAAGCGATATTTTCCAGACAACCTTCGGATGGACAGCGCAGACGTAAGATCTAGATCATGGGGGCAGTCCGTGGCGTACTACTGCATGTTTATAAACTAAAATAAATAAACAGCATAAACAATTACTGGGCAAGCGTGAACCATCGTCGAGGGCACCATCGCTTAACATCAGGTGAGGTGGCGGATAAACGCAAGCCCGTTAAGAACAAAAAAAAATGAAAAAATTACACATGTTTGTAAGAAAAAGAGAAGAGTTATAACAACTTACCTAACGCCAGCAGCGTTACACCTTCGCACCATATTAGTGAACTGCTGTTCATTACCGGAGCGGGTCACCAGGCGGTAAGAGATGGGCTGGTAGCGTTCCCACCATGGCCGGTTTTGGGACCAGATCACTAGATTCTCGTTAGGAGGAGAGATCTAAAACGAATAGTTGCATGATATTAATTACTGCAACAGAAAAACCATTGCAAGTTCCAGAATACCTGGCAATTTTTTTTTTATATACAATTTCATTATAACAAACAAAATGCTATATTGAGATAAAAATAAGCTTCAAGATATTAATGAATTTGATGCCAGGTCTAATTAACTATTTCTCTGATCTGATCTGATGCATGTAATCGTACTTACGCGTAAACAACGCAGAATGAAAACAAATCATTATCTTAATAATAATTGAAAATCTTTAAAAAGACCGTATATAGCCTGAATAGTAACCAGTTATTTAGGCTTTGGAATAAACCAGTAGAAAAAATTGATAAGGAGTTAGATAAGTTTCAACAATTACTGTCCAAGCTTTGTATTTCGATTTATCGGGTTGCGGTTGCTCTATGATTGTAGGTGTCTTCCGTTACAAAACGATACTCATAAGGATATTACCTACATTCAGAGAAAAAAGTTAAATAAACAGTACTTAACGATTTAAATTGTAGAAAGAAAAAATCGCGCACGAGCAGAATTCGAACCTGTGACTCCTGGCTCAGTACGCCAGTGCTTTAGCCACTAAGCTACCGTGAACACTGCTCGTGGTATCGAAACTCTCATCCACTTGGTACATCTTTGTTGATATCTTATTAAGAACTAGTGTTTCTTAACCGACTCGACTAACTTTGCAGTTAATTCAAAGTGGTATAGATACCCTTACTTTTTTTTTAACAGTACTTAATAAGAAATAATGACATATAATGCTTACCTGAATACCACCAAAACCTCTAGGTCCCAGGAATCTCTCGCACTCAGCTGCGATATCATCCCACTTCCATTCAAACAAATGGACCATGGTGGTACGGCCTGACGCATAGTGTGGATTTTTATAGGCCAGGGCCAGAGTCACGGCCGAAAGGCAAAGGATGAGCCGTAACATCCTGGAACACACAAGCAAGACTTATCAGAAGTCATGTTTAAAAAGGATGGATATAATGTTTTGCAATTTGTAGAAATTTAGAAAACAGATGCTTTTTATATGCACACTTTTACTAGATATTTCTTCTTTTCTTTTGTAGGCACTTGATTAACTTCGGTGCCTTTCCTAACAAGCCTAGTAGGTACATAAGAGTTTCGTACAAATTTTTTTCCTTTAAATTCGATAGTAGGAGTCTAACACACGAAATAAATGAAGCATGGCATTCGTTCCCGGTCGCATGCGGCAAAACATCGAGAAAGAATTTTAAAGGGACTTATTGATGACCAGCGAAGTATTGAAACCTTTTTGGAGAATTTTAACCACTAACACCACTGCACTATAGAGAAATTTTATCTAACGTATGTAACCTTGTAGAACAAAAGTAAAACGTTGCTCGTTAATATTTTCTTGATTTCAATCGATTTTATCAGACATCTTTTTTTTTGACGACGTCTGTGGTCTAGTGGTGGGTTCGATTCCAACTGGACACAAATATTTGTGTGATGATCATAAGTGTTTGTGTTTGTATGGGTGTTTCATATGTATTATAAGTATGTATTTACAAAAAAAAAAAGTATATAAGTATTATATCCATTGTCTAGTACCCATAGTACAACATAGTTAGGACTAGATGGTGCTGTGTAAGATGTCCCAAAAATATTTATTTATTTATCTGTGCCGTCTACACGATTTCTTTGTCTTATCTACACAATATGATTTAGGTACTCTCAATATTGTATAAGATGACTAAAGATAGTTAGAAATTCTGTATTATCAACAGGTTGCCTCTATATTCTGCACCATAATGGCTATTTTCTGCGGTCGCTATATTCATGTAAATGATGTTATTATATTTTCATATTAAGGTGACGTATATGCTAACATAAAAGTAAGAAAATGGATCTTTTTAACCGACTTCAAAAAAAGGAGGAGGTTATGTTTCGTCTACCAGAATGCGTCGAAGTTAAATATGGGATTTAAATGTGATTATCTAGGTATGAAAGTACGGTCTGTTTTTTCTCTCTTGTCTTAATTAGGAAACTTCTGATAAAATACAATTTCTAGTTCTGCACGTGTAATTAGTTTAAAAAATGTTATTAAGTGTGTGATATTGTTAACATAATGTATTTTAATAATTATTATTGACGAATTGCATTAAAAAGACATGCTTAGATTGTTTACTAAATAAGAGAAGTAATAAAAATTGAGTTTAGCTATGTTTATAGGTATTATGGTGTATATTTTATATAAAAAAAATTGGCAATTGATTTTGACAAATGAAACTGAATTTTGTCTTTTAGAATTATCTCTTAAAAAATGTCTGTAGTTGTAGAGTGTATTCTACATATAGTTGGCGAGTAGTCGTTAGAAGAAAATATGGTACATAGGTCAGATTACCGGATTCAAGTTCCATTTGCAAGAATATATTTTATGGTACTTATTAGTCGGATTATGGTATTCAAGTTCCATTTGCAAGAAAACTATTAAGGTAGATTACCTAATTCATAAGTTCTATTTGCTAGGGATTTTTGGATTGACGTGTTTCCTTAATCAATCTTTTCTCTATCATTTCCAACCAGTTAATTAATATTATTTATCGAAAAAAATCCATATAAGGCAGTACATTTTATAATTTATCTCAAGAATTTTCACAATGATATCAGTTGTTGATATGAATTTAAATCGCGGAGATTGTCACGAAATAAATATGATGGCACAATCTAGTAAAACAATGTTATGTATTGCAAAATTATCAAATATGTTACAAATTACTTGGCACAATTCCATTACATGTTCTAATAACAGTAAGAAAAATTACACCAACCTAATTAATATTATTGTACTGTAAAGCATCGAAATAAATAAGTAGGTAAGCAGCTTTAGATATTTTTTTCTTAGTAAATTGATGACGTTTTTCAGTAAAACGTAATTTATTTTGATAAATGAACTGCATTTATACAAAACTCGCATAATTTTCTAAGAAAACTTCTTTATCTGACTATCCTGCATAGTTTCCACTCGAATGTATCTACACCTTTAAACACTAGTAATTAACACTTTATAACAAAAGATTCACTTTCTATTTGTTATTCTGATAAAACAGTTTACAGGCACCATTACAGAAACACAAGTACTGACTACACCGGGTGTACTCGTCTAGCCGTGATCACGACCGGGCAAATTAAAAATTATAAAAGGAATAGGAATAAACAGATTCTGCCATAAAAATATCTAAAACGCAACTGACCCAAGTCTTCGATTTGTAATGTGAACAAATAATTTTGCGACGGTATAAATACAGTTCAAAGTGCATCATGATTAGAAGACTATTAATAGATTCACGATTCAATATATTTTATGTCGTATGATTAAAACAAATGTCTATTAAATCAACGATAGATCTAAATTCTACACACCTTGTTTCTGTTATTGAAAGAAAATGAACATGAAAGAAAGAAACATTTATTTGACAGAAGATAAAACGTGTTATTTGAATAACTCAAAACCTCAGAAACCTCAAATAATTTATATTGTGTAGTCGAGGAACGAAAAGGTTCGTCAATTTTTAAATTGATTCCTTTATACGTGTCGCGAGTACATGTTACCTTTTCAAACTCCGAACGAGAGATAATTAGGCGGGTATACGTACAGCTGTCATTATTGTTATCTGCCAGTACAAGCAAAAATAGACCTTAATGTGACGAACCTTTTCATTCCTCGACTGTACTAAATTGATATGGCAAGTAATTATTTATTTTCATAAATTATTGTAGAATATATTGGTAATTTTTGTTATCGTACTTATTCTAATCGACATTTGCCCCCGAACAAACAAACTCGAACTCAAACTCAAACTCAAAACTTTTATTGCATTCATGTGTACATAGGTGTTACATTTATAAGTCCTGTAGGTACTTATATGGTTTCAACATGAAACCCGGTAAGGGCACAGCAATATACTAATAAATAATAGGTTCCGTAGCAATGATAGATATGAAATTATTAAAAAATAGAAATTCGATTTGTATTAATAATAACTAATTTTCTAAATCTCAATTTTATTGATAATTAATTAATAAACAAGTTTCATATTTTGAGTTATTTCAATAACATGTTATGTAAGGTGTAAAGTTATTAGCTGAGGTCCTTTAAAGCGGTGAATGTACTCATCAAAACAAATAAATTTTAGTATAGAAGCACTGAAGTAATATGTACATAGAAGCATCCCTGAAATCGCTACAAAAATAGTTGTTCCGTACATTATGTTGAGCGACATCGATGACTTTCTATGTAACAGCTGTTTTTGTAGCGATTTCAGGGTTGCTCCCACAGGAACAATTGTTTATTATTATGAGTACATTCACCTCTTAAAAAACCTCGGCTTATAATGTTATACCATATGCAACGTTTCTTCTTGTTTACGCAATTTGAGAAACTAGTTTGTTCAGAATCACGAGGAGAGTAAATTCAATAAATTTATTTTATTTAGAATTTAAAATCTGGTATACAATTTCAATTTCAATGTTTTTTATTTCAAATAAACCTAATTACAGGCACTTTTGAAAGGTCAGGCTCTAGTTGCACGGTTCCAAATTGTGGGTCCTATGGAGAAGAACCGGCAAGAAACTCCATGGATAAACTCTTTTTAAAATAGGTTATTGTTTAATACATCAAATTTATTCAAATAATGTAGGTTAATGTCAGAAATAAACAAGAGTTTAAAAGTGAGTATATTGCCTTTAGAAATAAACGTAAAAAGAGTTGCCATAGTATGTAGAAGCTGACCTGTCCCGACAGACGGCACCCGTTCACGATACCTAATAATAATTGATTGAAAATTATGTTAAAATGAATAACACGTGTTGTGTTGTGTGTGTCGGTGTCGCAGTGCAGTCGCAGTCCAGTCGTTGTACTGTATAAATTAATAGTAAGTCGACAAGATATGGTTTACAATTAATTGACTTAAAACTATGTTGTGTAGGTATAATTTTATTTAGATAATTTTAGATTACAGAATCTGGTACGCCAGATGTTGCTGTGCCCTAACAGGGTTCATGTTTGATAGGTACTATTGTATTCTATTGTATTCGATTCTATTGTAACACCTTCTGAACACCATGAAAGCAATAATTTATTATGATTATGTATTGGGATGCTTTTTTTTCTAAGTCACAAAATTACTTGCTTTTAGAGTCACTGTAAGTTGGTAGCGGAAAAAGCGAAGAATGTCATGCAGAGACTATCTGATGCACAGAAAGTAATCAAGACGAACTTTCACGATTCGCTGATGTACTGAATTTAACCATAATAACCAAATTGAGTTTCAAAAAAATTTTATTGGTTAAAATGTAACGTTGTATAAAAACTTTTTTTATTTTTTGTTCAGTTGTATACATAACAAAAACATTCTAAAGATGTAAACATAAACTCATTAGAGTTTTACCGTACATCAGTATCATCTACTATGCAAACAGGTAAACAAATATATAGTTAACAAGGTAGGATATTAAATAAGTACAATGTGGATAGATACCAGATAATATTTAGCTACATTATGAAGGAGCGAACAACGGTGACTGCGCGAGCCGTCTTTGAAAAACCGGCCAAGTGCGAGTCGGACTCACGCAGTAAGGGTTCCGTACCTCTCAACCACCTGATACCCCATTAAAACTGATTTAATTTACGACAGATTATCAAAAGACATCAACGCACAGTGCGCGAAATATGATTTTTTGCATGTCTTTCTTACGCAGGTACCACCACTTATGTCTAAGTTTGTTTTATTTTTAGTATTTGTTGCTAAACTACATAGTATGCACTATAATCTGACCAAGTTTGACGCTGGTATGTATTACGGTTTTGAAGATAGAGCAAAAACAAAAACGTTGAAAAAAATGCATGTTTTTTGAGGTTTCTTGTATGGGGACCCCCTTTGGTTTTAGACTTTTTTTTGTTTTTAGTATTTGTCGTGATACACCTCATAGCAACATATATTCTGAGAAAATTTCAACCGGTTACCTGTTACCGTTCAAAAGATAAAGCCCTGTGACAGACAGACGGACGGACGGACGGACGGACGGACAGCGTAGCGAGAGTAATAGGGTCCCGTTTGTCACCCTTCGGGTACGGAACCCTAAAAACAAAGTGGTGGAGAGTAGTATTTGTGTTGATACAGGTTGTTCCTACAAATGTAGCAAACTTCTTGAGAATTTATTATACTTACATTAATAATGTTATTAATTGTATTGACTAGTTAGGTATTCCAATTGATTTTCCTGGTGATTCTGAACAAACTAGTTTCTCAAATTGCGTAAACAAAAAGTAACGTTATATTAAAGATAACAAGGTCAAAAGGACAACGTAGACGTAACTCACCTTGTATTTTTGCCTCAATTCCACTAACACTGAAAATCAATGTATCTGCACTAGCCCTCCCACTGTGACAATGCTTATATACGACGAGATTAAGACCACTGTCATGTTTTGATACGCAATACTATCTTAGTAATTAATATAATCCAAGATAAAGGGTCCAAAAACAGTGATAATTAAAAGATCTTGGCAGACGATTATTCATGTTGTATCTGAATAAACCTACATGACGGATATTATTATATAATTTTGTAGTAGAAAATCCGAAAACTGCGTTTTGGTAATCCTAGCATGCGATTTAGGGACTTTACTCATGACACGACGCGATGCGAGCGATATTGCATCGATTGTCGACTCAAGTTGTACGTACATTCTAATTGATACCAAAAGTATTTCCAACAGATTACTAGTTGCGCAACAGAAGTCGCTCATCGATATCCCGAACAGAGAATCGCGTGCAAGTCGAAACAAGTGCCAGCACTCGCACGCCCCCGTACATTTATTTGAAATAGGATCGCAGGTCATTAGAACGTACATGCAATTCGATATCGAGCAGATCTGTGAGCGATATCGTCAATCCATGCGATCTTGTCTGAAGACATTTGCGATTCAATACATTTTCTTCGACCACATGTTGTTGCGATATCTGACCGATATCGGCAATCGATGCAATTCTGCGTCGCGTCGCGCCATGAGTAAAGTCCCTAAGGTGCAACTCAGATTATAAGATTGGGTATTGAAGATAGATAAGTTGCAAGATAAGTGCAAAGGAGAATAGGTACCTAAAATATCACAGACGCGGTGCAAATGAAACTAATTTTGTGGTGGAATAGTGCAGTAAGACAGTGGTATTACTTACTTACTCCTCTGGCTCAGCGACCCAAAGTGAGTCATGGCCTCCGAAACTAGAACTCTCCACTTTCCTCGATCTTGCGCGATATCTCGCCAGTTGGTAGCTTGAAGCTCACGTAGATCAGTCTCCACAGCATCTCCCCAGCGATATCTGGGGCAACCTATTGGTCTACGTCCGGTTGGTTGGCCCAGATACGCTTTCTTGGCTCCTCGATCTTCCCCCATGCGTTCGACGTGGCCAAGCCATCGCAAACGTTGTGCCTTGATTACGCCAATGATATTAGGCTCGTCCACTAGCTTTCGATTTCGGCATTCTTCCGGACTCTCAGCGTACCATGCTGTGTTTTTGTCGGCCCCAGGATTTTACGGAGTACTTTCCTTTCTGTAACCAAAAGCTTGTCCTCCGCCTTAAGCGTAAGTGTCCAAGCCTCACAACCGTACATTAAAATTGGTCTTATAACGGTTTTGTAAATGCGAAGTTTGGTTTTCCTACTGAGAAGCTTGGACACTAGCACCTTGTGTAGGGCTGCACTGCATCGCAGGGTGTTTTGGGTGCGAATCTGGATTTCCGCATCCCGGGTATTCGTGTCTGTTACAGTGCAGCCGAGGTATTTAAATTTGGCCACCCCCTTAAATGTGACATTGTCATCATGAAGGTCCAGGTACAGTGGTATTAATAGGTATATAATTATGTTGATACTAGGTATGTATCAAAATCCCTAAAGTCAAATTAAATACCTACCTTAGTTCATGCATAATATCATCCTAAGTTTAATTTACCAGTAAATAAATCCGAAATATATAATAATTTCTTAGGTTTTGGCGATCACTACACTTTATAATAAAACAAATTTAACTGGATTACATCGCATATATTATTTAAATTGGTTCGTGGTCGCAAGAAGACGTACATATATCATTAATCTGTGCAAGAAGACTAAGATGACAAGCGTCTTTACCAGTATAATAATGTCTATGGTCTTTACAGAATATTCAAAGGTCTGTGATTCAAAGTAAGTAGTATTGCACAGTCTTGGTCTTTTTCGAAGCACTTTTCTCGGTCTTATGGTGCACAAATACGACAGCCATTCTTATCAATATGATAAGCTTATTACTGATAGCTCGTAATATAAGTTTACTATAATTTTGAAATGGATACTAATAATATTCGTATGTAATACATATATTTAATTTACAAGAGTTCTCTAAACCGACGAGCATGCATGACGAGATTAATGGACGTAAATGAAGCGAAAGAGGTGTGTCAGGATCGTAGCAGGTGGAAATCCATAGTCTCTGCCTACCCCAAAGGGAAAAAGGCGTGATAATATGTACCAGGCCCCTCAGAAAGTATTGCGAAAAAAAGTTTTTATATATGGGAGACTGGCCAGTTATAATGTTTTTCGAAAATATGATTATTTATAAGTAAAAATAAGTAAGTTCCAATTTCAAAATTTCCCTCCACATTTTTTGCGAGTTAATTCAAAGTATTGTGTCTCACTGAAATATGGATCTGCGCCGGGAACATTTTAGAGCTATGATTTTATACGATTTCAAGTGTCGCCTGAAACCGGATGAATCGTACGATAGACTTCAAATGGCATTCATGGATGAAGGCCCTTCCAAGGCAACCGTGTATCGTTGGTATAACGAATTCAAGCGCGGTCGACCAACTTTGGGGGATGACGAAAGAAGCGGTCGCCCTTTGACGGCTGTTACCGAAGAAAACGTGCTAGCAGTGAAAAATTTAATCCAAGACAATAGGCGAATTACATATCAGGAGATTCAACACATATTGAAGATTGGATCGGGAAGCGTTCACGAGATTCTACACAGCCATCTTCGCGTGAGGAGGATAGTATCACGCTGGGTGCCGCACAACCTCACCGATGCTCAGAAGCAGGCCCGGGTGGAATGGTGCCGTGATATGCTTAACAAATTTGAAGCAGGCTCGTCTCGGCGTGTTTACGACATCGTTACAGGTGATGAGTCCTGGATTTATCAATACGACCCAGAAACCAAGCGCCAGTCGACTGTTTGGGTGTTTCAAAATGAGCCAACGCCTACCAAAGTGAAGCGATCTAGAAGCGGGGGTAAGATTTTGATCGCTAGCTTTATTAATTTGACTGGCCACTTGGTATCAATTCCCTTACGGGATCAAAGAAGCATTAATGCCGAATGGTATACTACCAAATGTTTGCCAGAAGTTTTCTCTGTTATAAGCAACAAGCGACCAAACACAGGGCTCCGCGGGCTACTGCTCCACCACGACAATGCACCTGCGCACACCGCACTCAAAACGAGGGACTTCCTGGACAGCACGCCAGTCAAACTCCTGGGTCACCCTCCTTACAGCCCTGATCTAGCACCGTGTGACTTCTTTTTATTCCCAAAAATAAAAAATCAGCTCAAAGGGATACAATTTTCGTCGCCGGAAGATGCGCTGGCTGCGTTCGAGCAGGCTGTAAACGAGGTGTCTGCGGCGTACTGGAAAAAGTGTTTTGAAAACTGGTTTAGGCGCATGAATCTTTGTATAGAGGCTGGTGGAAAGTACTTTGAAAAGATTTGATAAAAATATATGTACGTATAGAACAATTTTTTTTAGTTTCGCAAAACTTTCTGAGTGTCCCACGTATGTATGTATGTATATTTAATTTAAAAAAAGGTATATAATTATATGGAATGATATAGGCTGAGTTGATGATGATATAAATTTACAGCCGCCGTTTGAAAATTAATAGGAAAAACCGGCCAAGAGCATGTCGGGCCATGCTCAGTATTATAGGGTTCCAAACAAATCAAATCGAATATTAATTAATCACGGCTATTTTAGTTTTTGCAATAGACGGCAGCATTGGCGACTCAGAGAGTGATGTCAGTAGCCGCTAGATGCCGCTATACAGTGCCAAATGTAATACACGGCACTTGACGGCAGCATTGGCGACCCAGAGAGTGTTGTACGACGCCGCTAGATGGCGCCAAATTTAAGAAGTGTGTCGTCAACATAACACAAAGTTACTTTTTGTAATTTTTTCAAATAGAAAGTAGCTAAAGGAGCATTATTTGCTATGATCATTTTTCTCTAAGGTCAATGACCTTTGAACTAGGACGTTTTAAGTATTTTTCAGTTTTATGTCTATAACTCAAAAAAATATAATCACATTATACTCGAAATAATTTTAAAAGAGAGTTTTCACAAAGGTCTATCAATATGTAAGATTATAAGTTTCTACATTGCATAGTTTAGAAATGGCAGGGGGGGGGACACATTGCAAGCCACTTTGGCGGGCTATATTTCGCAGATGGTACACCTGATAAAAAAGTGATGTATGAAACATTACCTTCATTTTAGTAGACCTATTCAATAATACCCCACACGAGGGGGTGCAGCGAAAAAAATTTTTTTTTCCCCATTTCACATGTATGGGCGCCACCCCTAAAGAACGTAAAAACTATTTTTTTATTCTTTTAAAATTGAGATCTATATGCAGACTATTTTTTAACAAAATTTCATTTACTTATGTTTATAACTGTAGAAGTTATTAAGCTGTAAAGGATTAGGACAGACGGACAGACGGACAGACGGACAGACGGACAGACGGACGGACATGACGAAACTATAAGGGTTCCTTGTAGGACTTCGGAACCCTAAAAAAGAATTTTAGGAAATAAGTAATTAACCCTCATTTGTATAGGTATAACATAACTTTTGAAAAAAAGGCAACTGGAAAGCAAGCAAAAAAGAAAGAAAGAAAGGACAGGAACAGTTTACAAAAAAAAAAACTTGACTATAGTGAATACATGTTTAAAATAAGGTAAAAAGATTCAGAATACATGAAAGCAGAATTTCATTAACGGTCGAAGAATTCTACTCAACGAAAACAATAATAATCGCGATCCTGTACAACATTTTCGAAGTTTTATCGCGACGTCCGAAGAAGCGACTGAAAAGAATAATATTGTATATTAATCAAAATACAATACCTACGTTAAATGTAAACTTGTTTAATCCCTACATTAATATTTTAATAACTTTTATTCCAATTATTAAATCCGCTGTACTTGTTATTAATGACTCAGGTCATAACAATTAAATCAAATCTAATGACGAAAATAGGGATAACAACAAAAGGACTTAATTAATCTTCAGATTGATAAAAAAGCAAAAGAGTAGGTATTATAAAACCGTGTGTTGTTAAATCAATGCCTCCATATAATAAATTGGTATAGTATTCAGAAGATTACCGAAACAAAGAGAAAAGCACTAGATAAGATAAGGATTGTTGTGAGAATAAAATCGTAATATCTTAGACAGCTTTAAAAATATTTTAAATGAACGCTTACTTATGCTCGCTTACTTGAGCTAAAGGCACTCTTGATTTTAGGCGTTAACCTTTGCCCATAGTAACTGAAATATCAACTAGGCTATAATATAGCCTTAATAGTATTGCAATTCGCTTTCGCCAAACAGACGTGAAAATGGAAAACATGATTGTTATGTCACTGATATTAGTATACAAATGTATTTGGTTATTTATGGATGTATTTCCTTTCATAAAATATAAGTCTCTGTAATAGGACATGGCAAAACTATAAGCCAAGAGACTTATGTCGTTATGTCTTCATTACACTAAATTTTACATACCTCAGTTCCAACATGTATAGCCAGATGTAGTTCATCAACTCCAGATATAGTTATATTTGCTCGACTTATGTTAGAAACAATGACTGTTTTACCAGTGCAAGCATTATCTACCTTTTGACCTGATATTACGTCACAATAGGTGCCTGCTGGTAGTCTTGTCTGTAATATTAATTATTCGAGTTTAATTAGGTATCAGGGTTCCTTCTCTTAATAAATTTCATCATCATCATCATTTCAGCCGAATGACGTCCACTGCTGGACATAGGCCTCCCCCAAGCATCGCCACAACGACCGATCCTGCGCTTTCCGCATCCAGCGGATTCTCGCGACCTTCACCAGGTCATCGGTCCACCTTGTGGGCCTACCCACGCTGCGCCTTCACTTTACTGCCCCATCGGCCATCCGTTCTACGAGCAATGTGCCCCGCCCACTGCCACTTAAGTTTGCCAATTCTTCAATTGTAAAATCTAATCTATTTCTATAACAAATTTGAATTTGACTCGAATCTTTTCGATAAATTCTATTTACGTTTTCATATCCGTATCTTTATCTCCCTGGATAATTCTTGTTATTTGTATTAATCAATCATCATTTTGAATCATTCTGATAATTTTTAGGGCTATGATTACCTGCAATTCCACGTTCATAGCAGTTCCTTCCGTATTAAAAGCAACAAATCCTTTCCTTCCCCTGCTGAATGCTATTTGCTTGTTGCCATTATGCCACCACTTTTCAACTTTAGTGTTACGGACGGCTTTCCCAAAGGTGAACATTTGGTAAATGGGACTCCAACGATGTTCGCATACCCAGCCTCCTCCACATGATCCATTCTAATGTACCGAAGAAATTTTTAGAAAAAAACGAGAATATTATTTTACAATAGATGATGGCGAAATGAGCTAAAGGCCTATTTGATGTACAACTCAAACCCAGCTGAAGCCAAATGGCCCCAGACATCATCATCATCATTTCAGCCGAAAGACGTCCACTGCTGGACATAGGCCTCCCCCAAAAGGGGTGATATGCCATAATCGCCACGCTTGGCAGGTGGGTTGGCGATCGCAGTTAGTTGGTTAAATACTCAGGGAACGCTGCTGCCCATCCTCTGGCGAATCCCTTAGTCGCCTTTTACGACACCCATGAGAAGATATAGGGTGGTGCAATTCTTTACGTCTACGGCACCACACGGAACTACCCAGACATAATGGAATTTTAATGTCTCTGGAATTCCAGTATTCAACAGGTTAAGCGGTTACCTTTGCCCAAAACACCTAAGATATTGCCTAAATGGTATCGCAAGCCACGTCCGCCAAACTGAGGTATGAATTTTCATATGATTATAATTTCGCCGGCACCCGTACCATTCGCACCGGAACACAGCAATGCAGGCTGTTTGGCGGCAGAAATAGTTACGGTGGTAGTACTTACCCGGGTAGTAGTTATATCACAAGGAGTTATTTCTACTTCTAAATCCATTTGTGTACAGTCAATAAAAGAGTTGGGTATACAGGCGGGCTATTACCGATGCACTACGCAGACTACAGAAGTAGTAGAGCTTTTTGTAAAAGAGCTCGTCCTTAGAAGTACTACCACCGTACCTACTTTTGCCGCCAAACAGTAATGCTTGCATTGTTATTGTGTTACGGGTATGGGTGTCGGTGAAATTATCACAAGAAACTTTCCATTTTCATGTTTCAGTTTAGCGAAAGTGACATGCAGTACCGTTTAGACCATTATTTTTATTATTTAATGTAGGTCGCGACCCCTAACGGATTCACGAAGCCTTAATCGGGGGGTCACAGGCAAAAGAAAAAAGTCCTAAGGGGTCGCTAGAATATTTTAAATTGTAAAGGGGTTGCGTATTCAAAGAGAATGAAAAACACTGGTTTATATAACAGCTTATAGGCCTAGGGTATTTCAGTTATTATGGGCAGTGGTAACATTTTCACACCAGGCGGGCATATAGCCCATTATATATATATTCATAATGATCAGTACAATGACTACTTTTCGGGAACTAAGCGATTAAAATTCCAGCATGTATATTATTCCTCTACCATAAAAAAACGTATTTAGTTTGCTGTACCTACACATATCTTTTGTGCTGATGGTTCTTTACAATATCTGCTACCATTATATTTTAGTGACCTACGTGATATGTTTGACATTTAATATAAGTACATCAATGAGAATAAGTGTAAGAGATATTATTTTACTTACCTCATTAATAACCGGCGTCTGAATCTTATCATCAGCGTCAGTAGGTGGGCCCTGGCTTGTATTAACAAAAGAATAGCTGATTATGATCCGCGGTTGTCCATACGGATACGCCAGAAGAAATGCTACAGCTGCCTGTAGCAAAAATAACCCTTTGGTATATAACAGACTTATTGCACATTTAGAATTAGCATACACAAAAAAGCCATAAAAAAGCCATAAATAAGCCATTGCTTAAGCCATAGTCTCTGCCTACCCCAATGGGAAACAGGCGTGATAATATGTATGTATGTATGTATGTATGTGTGTGTAGAATTAGCAACGTCAACAATGCCCAATCGAAGCTGGGCAAAGTACGCAAATAAATAAAATCATTCAACAGTGCCCTACGTCACTCGAGCAGTGTTGACAATTCCTATTATAAACCGTGGAGAGACCGCAAATAATTCATATTTTCAGACTTTGTTCAGAGAGCCTGTGCAATGTCGACCCGGGCAGTGCTGACTTTGCACCCTCTGCGGACTTTGCCCGTAACATATACAGTTTAATGCTTCGACCAAATATACTATAGATGCACGATCGCAGCTCAAAAAACGGCACGGCAAACGGCAGTCGCTTCAAGCTAGTGGTGGGTGAGATGTTTCACGATGCTAAAATGTGTAGAAAATAAAAATAAAAACTATACTCCAAATGTGCAAACAAAGGATAGAGAGTACATTTTATCGCAGAGACGTTTTTGGGTTTGATTTTTTACAAGACCGTGCGTCTATAGTATAGTTGATCGAAGTTTTAATGTTTTAAAGTGTTTACCTTATAAAGTGTCGAATTTTTGTAAGTCAATACATCATCATTTCGCTGTGTGTCATGATTGTCAACGAAAACGAGAGCGTATCCATTCGGCAGCATACCCCTAGATATGGGTCCCCAAGAAGACAAAGATATCAAAGGTTCCCGATCCCTGAAAATGTTTGATAATTCCGCTCCTGCCTGGAAAGTGACATTATCTTTATTTTAATGAACCATGAGTGGAAAAGAAAAACAGAGAGAGAGTAACAATCGCGCGGAGTGTACATTTTGCGAGGTTAAGCTACGCTTGCTGCAGTCAGTCCATGGATGGGTGACCGTTTCATCATGACAGTCGTTACGCGCGAGAACGTATGTTTTTGCTTGCAGCTAACGCCTGGGATTATTAAAGTATTAGTGAGGCGTCCTCAACTCTCGGTACGCATACAGAAGGTATATATTATGCTTGCAGCTAACGGCTGGGATTATTAAAGTAGGTATCAGTGGGGCGTCCTCAACTCTCGGTACGCGTACACAAGGTATATTTCTGCTTGCAGCTAACGCCAGAAATTATTAAAGTATCAGTGGGGCGTCTTCAACTCTCGGTACGCGTCCAGAAGGTATATTTCTGCCTGCAAATGTAGGCTAATAAGGCGTAGGTATTTTTGGTTTTGTATGGGATTGATACATCTGTTACGTCGTAACTATTATCTAATCTGTGCCATATTATTATATCATAATTTTATTGACATACACCATGACAAAGCAACTCTTTCGAAGCTTAATAAAATAAATAATAAATACATATTTTTGGACATTTTAGACAGCGTTATCTAGTCCCAACCCAAGAAAAGCTTGTACGGTCGGCAACACGTCAGTGGTAACAGTTTGACATTAACAGCATCTTTATTTTCAGTTTTCTTATTCAAGTGTTACCACTGTCATGCAGTCGACTGTACCATGGGTAGGTACTAGACAATGGATATAATACTTACATACTTTTTTGTAAATACATACTTATAACACATAAGAAACACCCAGACCAACACAAACACTTACGTTCATAACATAAATATTTATTTATTATTTATTATATTCTTTATTGTGCATACACTAAAACAAAACAGAAATATTTGTGTCCTGTGGGAAACGAACCCTCGACCTCGTGATCAACTTTCGACACTCGAACCACTAAACGACAGACGTCGTCATGACAAATAAATGTTTTTGAGACATTTTTACACAGCACCATCTAGTCCCAAACTAAGCAGAGCTTGTGCTATGGGTACGAGACAATGGATATAATGCTTATATACTTTTATTTTGTAAATATGTACTATTAATACATAAGCAACACCCAGACCAACACAAACACTGTAATAGTAAGTGAAAACTAATTTGTCAGTGATTCAACAATAAGTCTTACTTAGTCACGAAAATCCTTCTTCAATCTCCATCGCTTACTTTCATGAGATTTACTTACTGTAATTTGGCGTTGAAAAGTCCGAAAATTATCTTTTAAGGTGAATGCTACAGGGTAGCCCGCGAAATTCAAAATTTTTGGCGTTTTTTGCAAATTGTAGCTTTATTTCGCGTTGTATATTGGTCAAAATCTGATTGGCGGAAATAATAACAATATATCTACTGAATAATACTCATAAAATATATTAAACTAGCTCTATTAGGTGTAATAACTTGATAATATTAATTTGTGATCAAATTATCGATGTTCGAGCTTGCAGATCTTATAGAGCTAAGTTAATATTTTTTATGAGTATTATTCCTTAGATATATTGTAACTATTTCCGCCAATCATATTTTGACCTATATACAACGCAAAATAAAGCTACAATTTGCAAAAAATGCCAAAAAAAATTGAATTTCGCGGGCAACCCTGTAGCATTCACCTTAAGTAAAATATTTTTAACCTTATAAAGACTTGAGGCGCTTAATGGGTTAAAATGATTCAGCGAAATTTTTAACAATCATGGGGTATTACGCTTAGGGATTCAATTACGTTATCATGATACTTAAGGTCCGTTAGGTTCAACAAAATACGTTTACCTACTTACAAAGAGTTAGTATAACAGATTAAAAAACCGGCCAAGTGCGAGTCGGACTCACACAGTAAGGGTCCCGTACCACCCATTGACCTGATACCCCATAGAAACTGATTTAATTGACGAGAGATAATCAAAAGACATCAACGCACCGTAAGCAAAATTTAAATTTTTGCATCTTTTTCTTACGCAGGTACCACCACATATGTCAATGTTTACCCTATTTTTATATTATTTGTTGCTAAACTACATAGTATGCACTATAATCAAATCAAGTTTCACGGTGGTACGTATTACCGTTTTGAAGATAGAGCAGGAATAAAAACGTTGAAAAAAAGCGTTTTTCGGGGTTTCTTGTATGGTGTCTTTTGTTTTTTTATTTTATTTTTAGTTAGTTATGATAGGAGTAATAGCAACACATATTCTGAGACAATTTCAACTAGCTAACTATTACCGTTCAAAAGATACAGCTTTGTGACAGACAGACGGACGGACGGACGGACAGCGTAGCGAGAGTAATAGGGTCCCGTTTGGCACCCTTTGGGTACGGAACCCTAAAAAGTACCTAATTGTATTCTGGTTTTAACTACAAAACTTATTACATCACTCAATAAGTTCGTAGGATGACATATAGCTAGCGCCACTATTGACAAACCCTTATGATTTGTAAGTAGGTCCAACTTTCAGACGATACGTGTCAGTATTTCATGACATTCCCGCCATTATTTTACATTCACGCTCTGACACTCGCCCCGAGAGGTCGTGCTGCTCCGCTCCGTCCTCTCGTGACGAATTAAGTGCTCGAATATTTTTCGCTACGGCTCACCGTAGCGCCCTCCGCAGTCGCCCCGCCGACTGCAGCCCGATAAGCACATTCGCTGTCTTTTTCAAGACAGCGGGCGCGCTTTTGTCTCTTTAGACAGAGTTTCGTCAAAAACGTAGTGTCCCTTCAGGAAAAAACCCACTTATTTACTGTGGTTCTCGGTGGATACCTAACGGTGATAACAAACCGAGGGGCGTTGACCCGACACGCCAGCTGCGCTCCTTAAGGGCAAAGCAAAATTGGAAGAAGCTAGGGCCAGAAGGCCTTGGGGGATCTCCTAGTCTTCCCTAGCTTACCCCCGTTTCGTCCTATCTAGCATTCTCTAGGGGTTTACACCCATTGCACACTAGAGACTTAGGGACCTGGTTGCACATTAAGACTGGCAATCAGGAGTGCAAGCTTAGGGCTCACCAGTAGGCACACAACCTCCCCGTCTATACCCGACGGGGAGGGTTTGAACACACTCCCGGGAACACCCACCCGAGGAGCAAACCCCCATGTTAGTACGCCACTAATTTTCCCCCCCTCTCGTTGTTGCTAGGCTTGGCTTAGTCACCATCTATATGATGGTGTCTGATGCCGAGTTTCTCAGCATCCTAAAAAACGTCCTCTTCAAGGACCCCACCTTTATCGCCAACTATGGCGACTTGTTTGGCAGCGCTTTTGCCGCCAAACAACCTGACGTCCCCGACTCTCCAGAGTCGCCCGATACCCCCCCGCCCCTAAGGAGGAATAGGCGCCCCGCCCGTTCCGACAGTGATGAGGAGAGGCCGAGGTCTCCGCGTGGTCCGCCTAGGCGTTCAGCCAGCCTGGACCATAAGGACCGTACCCCCTCACCTCTCCCCACCCCAGCCCCCACTCAATATCCTGATCGCTCCCCAATCCCATCAGACCAAGAGATGTCTTCGGACAGTGAGGTCAACTCAGACGAGGCCGGTGCCTTTACCACGGTAGTGGGCAAAGGTAAAAAACGCGGCCGAAAAACAAACAAGGCCGAGGCTCTCGCCTCAAAATCTTTAAAACTCTCCGAGGCAAACCCTGCCCCGGCCCCTACCCCCCGTCCCGCCTCTCACTCCTCCTCGCAGGATAACAGGCCCCCCTCCCCTCAGGAACATACCTCACCTTCCCAGAAGAAGGTGCCCATCCCGCCTCCCTTATTCATCCAGGATAAGGAATATTGGACCAGGATATCCGACTGGTGCAATCAAAATAAGATAAATTTCACTAGTGCCCGCCCCACACAGCAGGGCATTAAAGTAGTTGTCCCCACCCCCACTGATTACCGCAACCTTACCAGGTTGCTACGCGAGCGTGGTGTGTCTTTTCACACCTACGCACTCCCAGAGGACCGACTCCTTAGAGTTGTGATCCGAGGGATTCCGTCCGAAGTCAGCTGCACGGAAGTGCACGCCGACCTCGATCGTCAAGGGATCCCGGTTGCAATAACCCACCGTATGTTCCGTGGTAAGCACGGGGAACCCTATAACATGGTCCTTGTCATTTGCCACCCTGGCGAAAACGCCAAAAACATCTATAATATAAAGACCGTATGCAATTTATCAGGCATCACGGTCGAGCGCCCCCACAAGTCGAACCAGCCTGGTCAATGCCACCGTTGCCAGCTGTATGGTCACTCCCAGCGTAACTGCTACGCAAAGCCCAGGTGCGTTAAGTGCCTAGGCGATCACGGGACTACCGAGTGCGAGCGTCCCAAGGAGAGGGACCAGTGCACGGAGCCCCCTAGCTGTGTCCTTTGCCGCAAAGCCGGGCATCCAGCAAACTATCGCGGATGCCCCAAAGCCCCCAAAATGCGCAACGCCAAAATGGCAAAACGCGCCTCCGACCGCGTTGCGAGGGAAGCCCCCTCCTACGCAGCCCCCCTCCATTACCAACCACCCAACCCTAGAGGCCCACTCGGGCCCTCCCCTAATTTCCACGGCCCACTCGGGCCCAACCCCTGGTTTAAGGGTAATCAAAAGCCCCAATACCCACCTCTTCCGACCTCTCGTCTCGCGCCCCCGGCCTCAGAGCCCCCCGCGCTGATGAACTTACCCATCCCCGCACCTTCTCTCAGGCCCAAAACTGCACCAGCAGCTAAAGCCCCCCCCCCTATGAGAACCCCCCCTCCGGTAAACTACCCCGGCCTTCTGCCGAGAGAATACCTCGAACCCCAGTCAGGGGAAACCCGTATTGACGCCTACTCTAGACTCTGGGCCTTTACCCAAGGCATCCACGAGCAGCGCCTTCAGGTACTTACCAAGTACCAAGACATCTATAGAATACTTAATTCCAATTATAATGTATAATACGGCCCCACCCAAAAGATTCAAACCCCGTTCCCTAAATTTAGGCTTCTTTAATGCCCGAGGCATTAGTGGTCAACGCGATGACATAGCTGTCTTCTTGCGTGAGCACCAACTTGACATATTACTCGTTCAAGAGTCCTTTCTCAAGCCCCACTGTCGTAATCCCAACATAGCCAATTATAGGCTGATTAGAAACGACAGAACGTACACCGCACTAGGCGGAACGCTAATCTATTACCGCAATTCTTTATATTGCATCCCCATTGATCCCCCAGAGCTAGCATGCCTGGAGGCTTCAATCTGTCGCCTAGGCATGACAGGGCACCAGCCCATCACCATAGTCTCGGCCTATAGGTCCTCAAACAAACCCGCGAGTCTGCTCGAGGACGACCTAAAATCCTTACTCGATCTTAGTAATTCTGTAATTATAGCAGGCGATCTAAACGCCAAACATTGCTCATGGAGCTGTGTCTCCAATAACACCGCTGGTGTTCAATTAGAAGCACTTAGCGACAGACTTTCCTTTGACGTCATCGCCCCGATGCGTCCCACTCACTTTCCCGACACAGTAGGGCAACGGCCCGACATCCTAGATATAGCCCTCTTAAAGCGCGTAAACCTCGGTATTCGCTCTATCGAGGTAATTCAAGAATTAGACTCAGATCACCGACCTGTGATCATTCAACTGGGTCCCCGAGGTGGTCCCTCGGATCCCGGTACTCCACCCTTAACTAAAACAATAACCGATTGGAGGAGACTAGAGGACCGCCTCAAATCTACCTCATCCCCCCAACTAGATTCAATCCCTGACTCCATCGAGACAGTCGCGGATACGGTGGCCGCGATCACCTCGCTCACCAACCATGTGCAGTCCGTAGTGGGCGAGTGCTCACGGCAGGTTCCGATGCTGGATGACCAGCGTCTGAAACTGCCGGACGATGTAAATGAGTTGAGGACCGAGAGGAACGCGGCCATCCGTGCCTATGACGCTTTTCCCAACGAAGCCAACCGTGCCCATATGCGCTCTTTGCAGAATACTGTAAAAAGACGTGTAGCTCAGGTACGGGAGGATCGCTGGGACAAGGAAGTCAGCGAAATCCAACCGTCTCATTTAGCCTTCTGGGCACTTCAACGCAAACTCAAATGCGAGACCACGGCAGCTATGCCCCCCCTAAATCGACCCAATCAAAGGCCGGCCTTTGATGATGACGAAAAAGCCGAATGCTTAGCCGACAGCTTGGAGTCTCAATGCACTCTCAGTACGCTTCCCGTAAGCCAAACCCACCTTGACAAGGTTAATTCAGAAGTAGAGCGTAGGTCAGCCCTCCCCCCCCCCCCAATAGATGACCCTGATGACCCGCTCCCACCGATCACCCCTGACGAAGTTCTCTCTATAGTCAAGGATCTTAAGCCCAAAAAAGCCCCCGGCGCAGACGGCATCACCAATAAGGTGTTGAAACGTTTCCCTGCCACCCTAATCGCTCTAATGACCGTCATCTTCAATGCGGCATTTAAAAACAACATCTTTCCCCAGGCTTGGAAACAGGCTACGGTAATCGGTATTTCAAAACCGGGCAAACCAAAAGCCGAGCCGAGTAGTTACCGGCCGATTAGTCTCCTCAATGTCTTCGGTAAAATCTACGAGAAGCTTATTTATAAGCGACTCAAAGATTTCGCCGACTCAAATAAACTCCTTCCCGACGAGCAGTTTGGCTTTCGTACAAAGCACTGCTGCGTTAATCAACTGCACCGCATTGTAGAACACATCAGTGCAGGCTTCGTACGCGGTCAAATGACCGGTACTCTCTTTTTCGACGTAGCAAAGGCTTTCGATAAAGTGTGGCACAACGGCTTATTATATAAGCTGTACACTATGAATGTGCCACATCGTCTCGTGCTCATCATCCGAGACTACTTATCGAATCGTACCTTTTGCTATCGCATAGAAGGGGCTCTCTCCTCCCCCCATCCCATTCACGCCGGTGTGCCACAAGGCTCCGTGCTCTCCCCCCTACTGTTCACGCTGTACACCAGCGATATTCCAAAATGCGGTGCAGCCCGTATTGCCCTTTTCGCCGACGACACGGCAATCTATTACTCCGGCAGGAGCCATGTCGCTATTTCTCGTACCCTCCAATCCACGGCCAACACCCTAGGTGACTGGTTCCGGAAATGGAGAATCGAAGTCAATCCCGAAAAAAGTGCAGCGGTCCTCTTCGATAAGAGACCCCTGTCACAGTATCGTAAAGAATTAAGCGTACCAGTCTCAATGTTCGGAAAACAGATCCCATGGCAACGAGAAGCCAAATACCTTGGCGTGATCCTTGACCGTAGACTGACTTTCAGACCGCATATCCGCAAGGTGAAAAACCGTGCCGCCTTCGTCCTCGGACGTCTCCACCCCCTACTCAATGCGCACAGTAAGTTGCCCACTCCTCTCAAAGTAAGGATATACACCACCTGTATCCGCCCCATACTCGCCTATGCTAGCGTTGTGTTCGCACACGTTAAGCCGGTGAGAATTCACATACTCCAAACCCTCCAAAACCGTTTCATGCGAAGGGCCGTAGGCGCCCCCTGGTACGTACGCAATGTCGACCTCCACCTAGACCTCAAACTGCCGACCATCAAGCAGTTTTTCAAGCGTGTCTCAAAACGCTATTTCGATTCCGCTCCCAAGCACCCCAACCCCTTGGTCGTGGCGGCCACCGTCTACCAGCCATCTGCTATTAGCAAAACCCGACGTCCCAGACACACACTCATTGAGCCCGATGACGCTATTACACTCCTCCAGGAGTCAGATAAAAGTACAAGCACACTCCGACGCCGTCGTCCAAAATATCGTCCCCGCCGGCGAGGACCGACGCGACACACACACAGAATCCGAGAGTCCGACTCTCGAGAAACAGAAACACATGCCGACGCAGCACCGGCTGCTGGGGGGATCAGTGGCGGGGTCCCCCTGCTGCACCCTGAGTCGAGGTCCGAGCTCCCCCCTGGGGACGCCCTCACGGTGTAAGCAACCGGAGATAATCTCGTCACGCGAGACCGGCCCTATGCTCTAGAGTAGTTCCTAGGAGCAGGCTATTGCGTAGCCACTGGTTAGGTTTTCTAGGTAGGTCTTAGCCTCGCCGGCGAGGCTTGCCGCTTCACGGCGTTTAGCACGTCACCCGATAGGGACCGAAAGTCCGCTACTTTCGAGGTAACCAATTCGATGCAGCAACGGCTGCTAGGGGGACATAGGAACTGCGGGGTCCCCCTGCAATGCCCTAGCGAGGTTCGAGCCCCCCCCTTGGGGGGCGCCCGCCCGATTACGCGCGGTATTGATGCCGCGCGCATCTAGTTTGTAAGTATGTAGGGAAAAAACCTTCGGCGAATGGAGTCCCACATGGGACTCTCCGCCAACTAAGTCCGGTTAAGCAGAAATGGGACTTCGGTCCCACCTGTGAGAGCCCATTCGAAAAAAAAAAAAAAAAAAAAATTATTTTACAAATTACAGTAGTTTTAGTGACCCTACTTTTGTAATTTTCAAAACAATCGAAAAATATGAATTTCGTGGGTTAATAAAACATTGCTTTTTATGAGAAAAAATACCTTTCAAGCAAAGCAATGGCCTAAAAAGTGTTACTCGGGTTCTGTTCCATCAAGACTCATGGTTAGCTGATTTTAAACATGGCCGTACAGACACCGACGATGCTGAACGCTCTGGTCGCCCAAATTCGGCAGTTGTTCCAGAAAACAAGAAAATAAAGCACAAAATCGTTTTGGATGACCATAAAGTGAAGTTGCGTAAGAAAGCTGCAGCGACAACAGAAAGCTGACACCGCAACGATATTAGGAGGTAGTTATTTACTATTTTGCATGAACATTTGTCCATCAGGAAGCTCTATTCGAAGTGACTGTTCTGACAAATCTCAAAAATATGCTCGCCGGAAAGAGATATGGCTCCAATGATTAGGTCATGGCCAAAACTGGAGCGTATTTTGAAGGGTTGGACAAAACGTTCTATAAAAAAGCATAGAAATATTAGAGAAGCGTTGGAAAGAATATATCACTCTTGAAGGAGACTATGTTGATGAATAAAGTCAAATTTTGTCTACAAGTTGTTGTTATATTAGTCATCCTACGAACTTATTGAGTGATGTGTTTATGTAGTGTTTTCCAAAAAGAAAACTCTTTTGAAAGAATATAGGTACCTACACTCTGTTTTTCCTTACATACCTTATTTAGTAATGTTGATTTTTAAATAACTACTAATAAAATATTATTAGGTACTAGTTCTACACATGTAACTAGGTAAAAAAAAACATAGTGTGTAAAATATCCTTTAATAATTATGAATAAAGAATTGCATTAAAAAGACATGCCAAGATTGTTTTCTAAATAAGATAAGTAAGAAGAAACAGAGTTTACATATTATGATCTCGGTCTCATTGGTCGAGTGGTCGCAAGCGCAACTGCTGAGCGTTGGGTTCTGGGTTCGACTCCCGAGTCGGGCAAAGTGCTATTTGGTTTTTTCATCAGGAAATTCTCAGTATCAGTCCGAAGTCTGGATTTGTGCCCGGTTATAAGCAATAGGCTCGCTACCTATTACATAGGACTTCATAACATAACTGGCAAAATGTGGGTGTATGAAACTGATATTCAAAATGACGCGATACATGATAAAACCAGTATAACTATCCTATCACCCACTTCTACATGGTTAGAAACATGTAAAGCAGTCGGCTATTTTTATCAGTACTTGATTCATAGGAAATAGTGTGTTTGTAGGTACTGTTCTACAATGTCGAGAACCTATCCACTTTAATTCCTGTGATATTAGACAATTTATGGTTTATTAATAATAGGATTGAAAATGGTGGAAATTCCATTTGCCTCCCGCTCACAAAATACTGTATGTGTGAGCGATAAAAAAAAAGAGGTGCCGCCATTTTCAATCCCATTCTTAGGCACAATCTCAGATTAATAACTATACTTTAGTTATTAATCTGTGCTTGTGACACGTTTGAATACAATAGAAATAGACAAGGACTTTTTGTCTCCTTTTTGGTTATTGAAGTTATATTACCAAATTTGAGACAGAAACATGTTGCAGTTTTTATTTTAGCCAGGTATCTAATACTTTCGTTATTAATCTGAGGGCACAATGCACACAGAAGTGACATGGCTTGAACTAGACTTAGACGTGACGTGATACGGACATGACTTGGACATTACTTTATCAATACACACACAAAGGACAAAGACTAGGAGTGGCTTGGACGTATATAGATTTACGCCAGGCCGTGTCATTTGATATTTTGAGTTCGGTCCGTGAACATGTATTCTTCTAAAGATGTTTTAACTTTATTACAATTAAATAATATCCCTCCATCATATGACATGACGGACGAGGCGCGGGCGGGAAAGTGACGTGTCCCTTCCGTGTCCATTCCCTGTCACTTCTGTGTGCATCGAACCATTTAATAACATGCAATGGACGAGTAAAGGACAAGCGTCCGTGCCTCGTCCGGGTCCGTTATCCGCGTTCTTTCACCTCTGTTTGCATTGCGACTCTAATTTACCGAATTATAATATGAAGCCATTACGGCCAAAATTAATATCCAATCTATCCACGATTTGCCCTACTAGAGATAGTGTACCGGTTCACATGTACACTGCTGACTGGATTGGAGGAGAGTGGGTTCACAAGAAAAACTCCCGAAGTTGTATTAGTTCCAAATTGTTCCGCTGGGTGTGCTTGGGCGCTAGGGTTCTGCTGCTTGTTGAAACTTGCTACTATTGACCGAAAATCACGGTTACTAACGTACCTCGAAACTTTACCGTAACGAGGCCCGTGATTTTTCGGTGCTAGTTTGGATCGTTTGCACCCAAGTTTTCGCTTCGCGCACACCCTTTGGAGATCTTTATTTACTTAAAATACTATCTTAATATACATAATATTTACATGTTCATGTTCTTAAGGTTCTAGACTATTTATATATAATAATATTAACTACAGACTTACACCGGTTGGTTCTAGTTCGTGGTAAGTCTGCAGAAGTTACGTGATCTTATGTTAAATTTACAACAAAATGTTCTAATAACTATTAAATTCCTAATCCTAGCATATTAATTATATTCTAAATTAATATCTAGCACTATTGCCTACATATAACAAACAAGTTCGATTAAAAAATCTGTAAAAACACACAAATACAAGCTAAACACTGTTCAAAATAAAAGATTCTTTTCCTAACTAATAAAGTTCACTTATAATTATCACTATTGATCTAAACTACGCTAATGGTTATCCTGCACATTCCTCCCGCCGTGCGTCGTCCGTTGCTGACGTCGCACCTACTGCAGACGGTGCAGGATCACTGCTCTCGATCGGTAGCACTACCAGCTTCTTCAGCGGGCGTCGCAGGATACCTCCTTTTGTACTCACATCTACCGTACGCACGACACCGTCTGGGCCGGGATATGTTGCACATATGCGTCCTCGGATCCATGTGTTTCGTGGCAGGTTCCCGTCCACGATGAGGACCAGGTCTCCGACCTTAGGTATCGCGCCTTTGGTGTGTGGCTCTCGGCGGTTCCTCAGTTCTGGGAGGTATTCCCGCAGCCAGCGTGCCCAAAACATATCCGCGAGTCTTTGGGAGGTGCGCCAACCACTTCGCAGGCGCAGGTCACTGTCGTCGAACTCTCCCGGCGCTGCTATGCGGCCCGATCCACCCAAAATGAAATGATTGGGTGTCAGGGCCTCTGGATCTTCGGGGTTGACTGACACATGGGTGAGTGGCCGGCAGTTCACGGTGTGCTCGGCCTCGATGATCAGCGTGTTCAGCACCTCTTCGCTCGGGAATCGCTCGTTCAGGGTCGCGGTGAGTGCTGTCTTCACTGAGCGCACCATGCGCTCCCAGGCGCCTCCCATGAAAGGCGCACCAGGTGGGATAAAGCGCCAATCGATGATCTTCTTAGTAGCTTCTTCTGCTGTGGCCACAAAGATCGCCTGACGCAGCTCTTTCTCGGCGCCGTGGAAATTGGTTCCATTGTCGGACCACAGCTGGGTTGGGCACCCTCGGCGCGCTATCATGCGCCGCAGTGCCATGATCGCAGAGTCAGTGTTCAGCGATGCCACTAGTTCCAAATGTATGGCACGCGTTGTGAGACACGTGAACAAGGCGACGTATCGTTTTTGATGACTTCGGCCCACGGTAATGGTCAGAGGGCCAAAGTAGTCCAGGCCGCTGAACGTAAACGGCCTCTGGTGATGTGCCAAGCGACAGGAAGGAAGGTCCCCGGTCATCGGCTGCGGTGGTGATGCTGCCTTAATGCGGCATCGTAGGCATCTCGTCACGATCTTCTTCACTGTCGGCCGCAGACGGAGCACCCAGTGTTGCTGACGACACTCGTTCACTATGGTCTCAACGCCGGCATGATGTAGCTGGCGGTGGATGTGTTCAATCCATAGTTGCGTCGCGCGATGTTCTCCGTCCAGTACCAACGGCACTTTCATGTTTTCAGAGACGCCTGTGGTTGCCCTTATCCGACTATTCAGTCGGATTAGCCCCTCCGCAAGTTCTACGCACAGCGTGTAAAGACGACTGCTGCGTGGTAGGGGCCTTTCGTTCCTCAGAGCTTCCATCTCTTCTCCGAAGGTTTCTCTCTGTGACGCACGCAGGATCAGGTTCTCGGCGTCACGCAGGAGTTCAGCAGTGAGAGGCAAGTGGTTTTTGGTCATCGCTTCCTCTCTCTTCTTTTTATGGGCCGGTACTGTCGGTTTGGCGCGTCTCCAGTCAGGGTCGGTGAACTTGTTCTTCTTGGTTCGTTTATAGTTCACGTTCTGTCCTGGCTGGCAGAGACGCAGGAACTGCAGGACTCGTGCTGTGGCTCGCAAGTACCTCTCCCAGCGTGAGAATCTGTTGACGTCTGGGAGGGCCTCCTGGGTGGTCGTGGTTCGGGTTCTGGAAACCACAGCACACGCCCTTTCTTCACCGGTGATCTGGGTCGGGGGTTTTCCATCCGCTGGCCATGTCTCTGGAGGGCCCAGTAAGAATTCTGGCCCGTTGAACCAGCGGTGGTTTTGGCTGAAGTTGTCTGGCACGTCTCTTGTGGCGTCGTCGGCCGGGTTCAGCTTCGTTGGAAGCCAGCGCCACTCGTTCGTAGAGCTGTGTTCTTCTATAGCCGCGATGCGATGAGCAACGTACGGCTTGTAAGATCTGGACCCAGTTATGATCCAGCACAGCGTGGTTCTGCTGTCTGTCCAGAAAGTGGTCGTTTCCGGGGTCCTCTCATGTTCCTCCTTGACGGCTGTTGCCATTCGCGCACCCAGCACCGCGGCTTGTAGTTCTAGTCTTGGGATCGACATCAGCTTCAACGGTGCTACTTTTGCCTTGGCTGTGACCAAACAGACGCGTACTCTTCCATCCCTGGTTGTTGTTCGCCAGTACAGGGATGTGGCATATGCGGATTCGCTTGCATCGGTGAAGACGTGCAACTGCAGTGACTCGGGGGCGCTGAAGCCTGGATAGCTCCGCGGTATGGAGACGTGGGCTAGGTTCTTTAAGTGTTCAAGCCACTTCTTCCAGCTCGCGGCCAGGTCGTCGTCCAGGGCATCATCCCATGTTGTTCCACGACGCCAAACTTCCTGCAGTATCTGTTTCGCTCTTATCGTCACAGGTGATACAAGTCCCAATGGGTCGAATAGGGACATGACGATCCGTAGCGCTTCTCTCTTGGTGGGCGCGTCACTTTGTAGGACGTTCTGCGGTATGCGCGCCATGTTCAAGTTGAAGGCGAGTGAGTCTTCTCTCGGCCTCCATATCAGCCCGAGAACCCGCTCAGTTTCGGCGCTGTTCTCTAAGTCGATCATTGCCTCGGACTTAGGGGCTTCTCCTAGAGCTTCCAGGAGGGCAGCGGAGTTAGATGCCCATTTCTTAAGCTCGAAGTGCGCTTCTTGATGAATGTCGTGCACTGCTTGGGTAACTCTCACTGCCTTCTCTAGCGTGTCGAAGCTGTTCAAGTAGTCATCCATGTAATGTTTCCTCTGGATGGCTTCGACCGCTTCTGGGTGTTCATCTCTGAATCTCTCGGCGTTGAGGTTCTTTACGTAGATCGCCGTGGCTGGGGAGCAGGAAGCACCAAAGATCAAGGATTTCATCCTGTACTGCTCCGGCGGTTTCTCGTCTCTTCGTTCTCCTCGCCACAGGTATCGGAGAGCATCCCGGTCCTCTGGTCTGAGTTCCACTTGTAGGAACATCTCGGTTATGTCGGCGGTTACGGCGATCGAGTGTTGCCGAAATCGCATGATCACCCCTGGTAGCGACTGCAGTAGATCTGGGCCCGTGAGCAACTGATCATTTAGGGAGACTCCTCGGGTCTTTGCTGCAGCGTCGAATACGATCCTTAGCTTCTCTGGCTTCAGGGGGTTAAAAACCGCGAAATGGGGCAGGTACCATGTTCGGTGCTTTGATGTGGCAGATTGAGCTGGTTCGGCGTATCCCTTGGACACTAAGGCTTCCATCTGCTCTATGTACCTCCTCTTCAATTCTGGGTCTTTGTCCATTTTCTTCTCAACACTGGTAAGTCTCTTGAGAGCACTGTCGTAGTTCTCTGGCATCCTTATTTGTTCATTCTTCCACAGCAGAGCGGTTTGGTATCTGCCCTCTGTGGTCCTTTTTGTGTGTGTTTGTAGAATGCGGAGTGCCTTCTCTTCAGGATCGCTGTTGGGCTTTTTCGGTTCTATGTGCACATTGTCCAGGGTGATGTGTTCCTTCACCAGGTCATGGAGGTTCTCGTCTGAAGCGATGGTCGTGATGAAGTGCACTCGGTGCCCTAGGGTTCGGCTATGGGCGCCGTGTAAGACCCAACCAAGCGGAGTTAGAGAGGCCACTGGTTGGTTTCTTTTGCCGGTTCTCATCTCCGTAGTCATAAGGAGGTGCCAGTTGTCCTGACCGATCAATAGTCTAGGTCTGGCCTCTTCGTACGTGATGTCTTGCAGGATGTCTCGCAGATGTTCGCACTCCTGTACGATCTGTTTGGGGATCCTCTGCGCTGCCAACTCAAGTTGCTGGGTGGTTCGTGCGTGCATCTGCTGTTTGGTGTTCTGTGGCCCTCTGGCAAAGAAGCTCACTCGACGCGACTTCATGTCAACGGTAGGTTCTCCGTCGAAGGCAGCTATTCGCAGCGGTTCTTCTGGCCCTTTTGCTCCGATTTCAATCGCAAGGCTCTCATCGATGAGAGTTACTGTGGAGCCATCATCCAGGAGCGCGTAGGTGTCGACAGCTCCCGCCGGTCCAGAAAGCTGTACCGGCACTATCTTCAAAAATGACACCCTAGGCGCCCACGCTGAATGGACCTTCTCTTGTTCTTCATCGGAGCAATCGGGCTTCTTATATGGTTTGGTCGGCGCTGAACCCGTTGCGTGTAGCATCTTGTGGTGTAGATGCGGGCAGTCATTGATGCTGCACCTTTTTGGTCGGCAGCTGTGATTCCTCGTTCTGAGGCGAAGGCAGCGGAAGCAGAGACGATGCTTCTTCGCGATGTCCCATCGTGAGTCAGTATTAGCCTTCTTGAACTTTTCGCACTCTACAATGGTGTGCCCCTGCTGATCGCACAGGTCGCAATTAGGCTTGCTGGTCTCTTTGCTGGGTTCTTGTGCCGTATGTACCCGTTGCTGGCGTCGCTGCGTGTTCGGAGCAGATTGCGTGCTTGTTGTTGCAGCGATGGCTTCAGGCTGTGCATACGGGCTGCATATTTCAGCTTCAATCTTGATGAAGCGGGCAAACTTCATCAGATCTGGTTCTCCTCTGGGCTGGGTCGCTGAGAACTGATACCACTGCCTCTTCAGGGTCGGAGTGAGCTTCTCAACCATAGCTTTGGTCACTTCTGGGTTGAAAAGATAGTGGCCACAGTTGAGTGCGTGCAAGGTCCCGATGATGTTCTCGACCTTGGTCGCGAAGGTACATACTTCGCGCGGAGATTCGGTGAGGCGTGGTAAAGCTCGCAGACGTTCGAGTTCTGCCATTGCGATGGAGTCAGGGCGTCCAAAGCGTAGCTCTAGGGTCTTCATCACGTAGTTCGGATCTGCGTTCGTGATAAGTAACCCCTGTACCGCCTCTTTCGCTATGCCACGAAGGCTTCTTCTGAGTCGTGACATATTCTCAACTGGCGTCAGTCGGTATGCCGTCTCATAGTATGCGGCGCGGTACGTCAGCCAGTCTTGGTGTGCGCCGTTAAAGTTAGGTAGTTCCATGAGCTTCAACGGCTGCTGGTATTGTGCGGCTTTGACGGCTTGAGTTATTGCCGTCGCGAGTTCCCGCATGTCTGTTCTGGGTTCTGGGATGGTCACGACTCCGCTCGTAGGTTGCTGCGTAACGGTGGCTGACGGCAGAGGCTGAGGCATACATGGAGCTGCAGCGGGCTCCGACGCAAAGTTCTGGTGCGGCGCAGTGGTGTAAGTCGGTAGCCAGTTTGCACCCGACATTACATACGCTGGATTCTGTGGCCAGGATACCGTAGGGATCCCTGGCATTTGTTGCGGTGGCGCAGACGCATAGTTCGGTTGCCAGGATGCGGCGTTGATCACTGGCAATGTGTTCGGTTGCGGCTGCGTGTGCATAAAGTTCTGCAGTGCGGGCGCAAGGTTCGACTGCGCGGGCGCAAACTTCTGCTGCCAGGATGCGGCGATGATCACTGGCTCTGAGTTCGGTGGAGCCCCTTCTTGCATAGGGGCGGTAGGATCTTGGTGGTCCTCAAGCGGCGGTGGTGCAGCGTTGACTCCCGCTGGTGAAGCCATCGGCATGTCCCAGGACACGGCAGTGGTCACTGGAACTGCAGGTTCGGTCGATGGCTTCACTTCCGCTTGGAACGGTTGGTTGTCAATGGCGAGCAGTTGGCTTGTCTGCAGCCAATTGTGCACCCGCTGCTCGTTCACGGCTTCCGAGGCCACAAACGAAACGTCTTCGTCTGTTGATTCGGCTTCGATTGCGGCGAGGCGTGCGGCGGCTAAGTCCACTTTCAGTTGTGCGAGCTCTGCCTTAGCCCTGGCTAGGCGTCGCGCCTTCGGGGACTTGTCGCTCTTCTGCGACGCAGGCTTGCTACGGCGGCCGGTACCCATAGGTTCGGGTGCGGTAGCTTGCTGTGGCACTACAGGTTCGGTAGTAGTAGGTGCCTCCGAAGTGATTGCAGTCGTTCCCGTGGCTTCTGTGCTGGTAGTCTCCGTTGTGGCCTCCGTTGTGGCCTCCGTAGTTGTTTCTGTTCGTTCCGTCTCCGTTTCGGTCGCAGATGCTTGGCCGCCTCTCTTGCCTGTGGACCTTGTGATTGGCATTGTTGCTTCTTGTTCAGATTCTAATTGAGTCTTGTTCGAGTTCTAATTGGGGATTCCAATTCAAATTCCAATTGAGTCTTGTTCAGGTTCTAATTGAGGATTCCAATTCAAAAAATCTTGTTGGAAATCTGGTTGGAGATTCCAATAAAAAATATCTTATTGGAATTCCACTTGGATCTGGTCTGGTCTTCGGTTCCAAAATTCTTCAAAGGTGGTTCTTGAATTCTTCAAAAAATCTTGGGCTGGTGTTCTTTGAAGACGGGTTCTGTCTTCACAATTCGCTGGAGTCTTCTTGATGTTCTTCCTCACGATCCGGCTACGAAGGACCATAAATGTACCGGTTCACATGTACACTGCTGACTGGATTGGAGGAGAGTGGGTTCACAAGAAAAACTCCCGAAGTTGTATTAGTTCCAAATTGTTCCGCTGGGTGTGCTTGGGCGCTAGGGTTCTGCTGCTTGTTGAAACTTGCTACTATTGACCGAAAATCACGGTTACTAACGTACCTCGAAACTTTACCGTAACGAGGCCCGTGATTTTTCGGTGCTAGTTTGGATCGTTTGCACCCAAGTTTTCGCTTCGCGCACACCCTTTGGAGATCTTTATTTACTTAAAATACTATCTTAATATACATAATATTTACATGTTCATGTTCTTAAGGTTCTAGACTATTTATATATAATAATATTAACTACAGACTTACACCGGTTGGTTCTAGTTCGTGGTAAGTCTGCAGAAGTTACGTGATCTTATGTTAAATTTACAACAAAATGTTCTAATAACTATTAAATTCCTAATCCTAGCATATTAATTATATTCTAAATTAATATCTAGCACTATTGCCTACATATAACAAACAAGTTCGATTAAAAAATCTGTAAAAACACACAAATACAAGCTAAACACTGTTCAAAATAAAAGATTCTTTTCCTAACTAATAAAGTTCACTTATAATTATCACTATTGATCTAAACTACGCTAATGGTTATCCTGCACAGATAGGAATTTGACATAAGCTCGATACAAATTATGTCAAATTTCTACCTCTAGTGGGGTAAATCGTGGATAGATTGGATATTAATTTTGTCCGTTAATGTATACTAAACGGCCGCCTAGGTTCGTGGCAGTCACGATCGTAAGACAAGTACTAGAGTTGTGCGCATGCCGTAGGTACTCATTGTCGATCATTCGAATAAGGGTTTTTAGGGCGACTGAAGTAGTAGCCTCATGCTAATACTACAAAATAACTGTTAGTGAGTTGGTTTAACTACAACTAGTACCTATTTTTTAAGTTATTAGGTAAATATATTATAATACGACGTAATATCTGCTTCTCAAACACAAAAAAAAAACGTTTTCTTTATATATTATAGGTAATTAGAGTAGGTAATCGATAGTTACCTTACGGACACATCACTTTGCCTTCCCATGAAGAACGTAAGTGCCAGCGAGAACTCAATTTGATCTATGCCGTTCCCGCGTTTTATGATCGCGACTGTCACGACCGTTGACGTTAAGTATATTGTTTACTGCTACTCATTCTCATACAATCGATAAAATAGACATAACCCCCGAAAACTACAAGTAGGTACAACCAGTCTGACGATAACCGATTTGTAGAAGTCATGGCAGAGCACCAAGTTAAAAAAAAGGGTAAACAAAAAACCGGTATCATTTTTCAATTTATTGAGAAAAACAAATATATATACTTAATATTTCATTACATCTATTCTAATCTTAGCAGCTATGACTGAAATTTTGGACTGGGACATTGCACTAACTCTCAAGTCAGTCAGTTTTAAGCATTTTATTATATAGAAGATACAATAGGTACTCATCCTTATTTATAAATATTTAAGTTAATTTTCCAATGTACAACGTGTTATTGAAATAACTCAAAACCTCTTAAGGGGTCATTGTCCTCATCAGTATGAACAACTTTTACTATGAAATCGCGAAAAAAAAATAGTTTTTCCTTACATTTTGTCGATTAATGCAAATATAGACGAAGTGCTGCGAACAATAATAGTGAAGCAAAAAAAAACTATGCTCCTTCGTGTACAACCAGCGCTCACGCACACACCACGCACCTGGAAGGATATTTGCTTTCGCGATGCTTACTGGACGATGCCATATGTGTACTGAAAGGAATGAGCACGGTTTGAGGTGCATGTGTGTCCGTGAGCGATGGTTGTACACGAAGGAGCATAGTTTTTTTTGGCTTCACTAGATTGTTCGCAGCAATTCGTCTATATTTTTTACTATGTCTGTGGATTAATGAAGAAAATACAGATGAAGGGAACATCTGTTTTTTTCGCGTTTTCATGGTTGGTCCCATAGTAAAAGTTGTTCATACTGATGAGTACAATGAACCCTTAAGCGGTTTTGAGGTATTTCAATAACACGTTGTATATATTAATTCACACAAAACTCGTAAAAGAAATTACTCCTTAATACTTTCAAGTCCAATGTATTTGAATATAATACTATAATAATATAATAACGTAAGGCTCAATTATCTTAGTCATATTACACTTACTGAACTATAAAGTACTCAAAAATATAATATAATTTCCAAAATATCATATATGAAATATTATGCTCGAGCATTATGCATCCAGCGGTAAAAGTTATACAAAGGTAATAATAATGTCCTCCCGGCCGAATTTCGGACACGGCAGCCAATGTCAACGGAGACTAGCCATCAGCTCGGGACATATTATAGTGCACAAGTGTGTGCGCAAACACAGGTGCACTCTCTACTCCTTCACTCTTATAATCGGATGGGACGGCAATCCGACACGACCGGAGAGATCAGGCACATGTCCGACGGCTTTACGTGCTCTCCTAGGCACGGTACAAAGGTAATAATTGTAGATATAAATTGACGGAAATATATTTAGTTTCTCGTTGTACCATTTACGTGTACAAGACAAAAGCAGTCTAACTTTCCAGCTTTCTTTCTATAGACATTATAAAGCCATCCACGTTAAATTACATCAAAATGTCTTTTCTAGTGTATAATTTAATTCTAAGTATAAAAACTTGCGGTACAAATGGACATATCGTTTCAGTTAATTTTTTTTGCAATTTCTTAAACGCTCTTAATAATAAATAAAATATAACTATACTAAATAGATTGACATCTCAGGACACGCATCACTTAACAGTATTTTTGACAATACTAGACTGACTTATTATTTGCCACAAGCTAATTTATCATTTTAACTTCGAATAATCCACACCACCAGGTTCACCAGAGGATGGGCAGCAGCGTTCTCTGAGTATTTAACCAACCAACTGCGATCACCAACCCGCCTGCCAAGCGTGGCGATTATGGCATATTCCCTCAACATATGCTTGGAGGAGGCCTATGTCCAGCAATAGACGTCTTTCGGCTGGAATGATGATGATGAATCCACATCACTGAATGTATACTGCCACTAACTTTTCCGCTCGAGCGGCCATAATTTGAACTATAGTTGGTTTAAACTATACAAAAACAGAGTAAGTCAAGCTGAGAGTAAGCGAGAAAATAATTGTTTTTTGTATTACTACTAGCGACCCCGTCAACTGAATAAATAAGACAGCCGTACTACAAAATGTACCTCTATTTATATTTTTACAAAATGTTTAAATCTACTGCCGCTATCGACTATAGAAAAATATTCACGCTCTTATTGGCTCGGGCAATGTCACTGTCAATAGCAAAAAAGAGAACTAAAATTAAATGTATTGAATTTGACGTACGGCTGACGTTTTCTTTGACAAGCAGCGCCACTGTAAGGTGTCAAGATACAGTGAACGTATTATATACCGATAAATAAACGTAGTGATTATATTATCTTTGCCGATAAACGAGTCCCTACATGTCATTACTTAAATATAGAAATCTATAGTTGATGAGATTGGTACGTATAAAATAAGCTTTATGCCACATCTAAATTCCTTAAGTTAAGTAGCGCCAATTATAATTAAACTTTTAAACATTAATAATGCTAATTATATTCCTTATAGCTACATAAACTATAAAAACATACATTTATTTTTATAACGACCATTACAATCTCTTTCGTATTACTTCAAACTAAAAGATGGATGGCCAGAAACCAAATAAAATTGAACCTTAATGCTTAAAACACAAACCATCTTTTTATAAGTACCATTACAATATTTTTACCGCATATAGAAGTCAATATTGGCTGCAACATTGTTTCAAAAAAGATGTTCGCAACACGCTTTGATTTTGGCGAATAATCTTGACAAAATAATTTTAAATGCGTATTAGTAAATAGTAATTGTTTTTTTTATAATTTAGTCAGTCTTTTATAGTAAGAATGTTTAAAGCCAAAATAATAGATCACTTTTCCAGTAAAGTCAGTTCATTTTCTGTAAATCTAATTATTTTTGGTGAGTTCTATTTCACAGTACAGATGTGGTTATATTAATATAAATACATTTTTAATTAATTCTATCGTTTTCAAAGTTTAATTTTACAAAATGACATTTTCTTGAGTTTTTTTTTATGAAATGAAAGATAAACGATATAATAAAATAGCAGAACACGAAAATAAAGGCATAACAAAAATTATAAACACCAAACAATACCATGTCTTTTAAAATTGCATAAGTCTAAATTAATACCAAGAAGTAATGAGCATGGAGTGATAATGTGTGGGAGACAGTGTAATAAAAAATCTGCACAAGCACTGCATGTTTAAATTTTTTATCGACTCCTGTGGACTAATAAAAAACTGCATGATAATCGCTACGACAGTCGTCAGTGAAAAACGTTTCTTTATCCCTCAAATACCACACAAATGCATCACCTATGATTCTATGGAATGTCCATATTATCACTCCAAACTTACTACAACATATTCAATCTATTTTACTCTAAACTCGGCGCTAAGAACAGTGGGTTAGGAGTGGTATTCAAGTTGGCAGACTGGAAAGAACGCTTTATGCTTACGTGAGGATACTGTTCACGCCATTCTAATACCTGAAAAAACAGACAAGGTTTCTATAAATATTTTTCTGGTCAAATGAGCAGTACAGCATTTTCGATTTATCTCAAAGAAGGTTGTCAAAATAATGTTCGAATTTTCAAACATGTTGAGAAAAATATTATAATGAAGGGGTAGCAAGGCACATGGCTTACATTCAGAGACGAATCTAAGGCTTATATTCAGAGACGAATCTACGCGTGAAATCATGCTTCCAACTGTCAAATAGCACTGCATTTTGACAGTTGGAAGCATGAGTTCACGCTTAGATTCGTCTCTGAATATAAGCCTAAGTGAAAATGCTTCCAACTGTCAAATAGTACTGCATTTCGACAGTTGGAAGCATGAGTTCACGCTTAGATTCGTCTCTGAATATAAGCCTTAACATAACATAACATCACGCCTGTATTTCCCCGATGGGATAGGCAGAGGTGTAATAGTACACCCACATTTCGCCAGTTATGTTATAGTCCCATGTAATAGGGGGCGTGCCTATTGCCATTAACCGGGCACAAATCCATACTCCGGGCTGCTACTGAGAATTTCCTAATGAAAAAACCCAATAACACTTTGCCCGACCCGGGAATCGAACCCAGGACCCCACGCTCAGCAGTCGCGCTTGCGACTACTAGACCAACGAGGCAGTTAAAGCCTTAATACTTATTTTTTTGGTTATCTAGAGGGTCGCGAGATTAAAAAGGTTGAGAAACGATGTCATATGAATGTTCCGTCAATACGGCGCTTTGGAATTATAGGAATAGTAGTATTGTGGTCTATTAACCAATAAGGAACTGTTATCTGTATTTGAATGTCATTAAATTTAAGAAAGTGCTTGTACCTGAGATTCTTGGATTTGATCGCAGAAACTGACGTCCAGTAGTCTAAGATCTCTGCATTCAGCTAATATCCTAAAAATGAGAAAATAAAAAGGTTTAAAACGTTTGACTTCAGCCAGGGTTCCATCACTCGCTCAAGGTCGCGTTATGTGCCTGCTAGCTAGCTTACTCCCGAAAGTACAAGTATCAGTGGGGCGTCCTAAACTCTCAGTAAGCGAACAGAAGGAATATTTCTGCTTGCAGCTATCGCCTAGGATTATTAAAGTATCAGTGGGGCGTCCTCAACTCTCGGTACGCGTACAAAAGGTGAATTTCTGCATGCAGCTAACGCCTGGGATTATGATTACAATGTAAGCTAATAAAGCTTACGTATTTTGGCTTTGGTATGGGAGTGAAGTATCTATTAAATAGTAACTATTATCTAATCTGTGCTTCAGCTAGCAAGTTAACTTTAAGATCATTAACATAAAAGTGTGTTTAAAGCTTTTAGGTACAGTCGACTGCATGACAGTGGTAACACTTCAATTCGAAAATCGCCCTTACTGCTTACGAAATAAAGATGATGTCAAAGTGTTACCACTGACGTGCGGTAGACCGTACCATCATAGAATGCCTTTCTCAAGTTTTTGTATCTAATTTCTTGATACATAATATAATAATTACAATGTTATCGTAATGTACTAGCCTAGCGGCTCTTGCAACTGCCGAAATATTGGAAACTCAAACCATTTAAAAATAAGGAAGAAATTCAATTTTTTGCGTATTTCTAGCGCATGATGCAGTAGACCGAGATAATGATGAATGTCTACTTACGCATCACAAATATCCGGAGTCACAGCCCTGACTCCTAATAAATCTAACTGTGCCAGTTTGGGTGCTCTAGGTAGTAGGGCCCGTAGATCCCGATCACAAACACCTCGCAAGGCTCCTAGGAATAGTTTTCGTAGCTCCCCACCAGCTAACCAGGCCAGCCATTCGCCTGAACCGCCCGCTTGCAAGCTGTGAAATAAAAACATGCTTGTTTTAGGGTCAAAGCAGACTTGCTACTTTTACCATCGGCGATCAAAGATTTAGTAGCTTTTCGGAAGCTCGATGCCGCGTCCGCACGCTTCAATCCGAACACGTCACACAATCAAGTCGACATCGACACGATCAAGTCACTTTTTGGATACATGAAAAACTTTAGCATCTGCGGAATACGCCTGCAGTCACTGAAACGTGCGATTTTGATACCGCAAACCATCAAAACGCGATTCAGCATCGATGCAGTCGCAAAATCGCCGATTGCCGATACTTGCTTGGAAATTGGTTCATTATTTAAAAAAAAATTAATCTATCGGCTCTTTTCCGTACGCAAAGATATAACAGACCAGTAATATAAAACACGACAATAATAAAAATTGCTGGTCAATTTTAATTTTTTAAATTATGGTACCAAGGTTTTTAAGTACACACATAAATTAGTTGTTTTTAGGTACAAAAAATTTATCATTATAAAGGCTGAGAGCTCTTTTTTTTCAAAACTTTGAAAATAGAACGAGAACCGCGCGCGGACGAATTGGCACGAATGAAAATTAGATACTGTTGAATTAATTTGTGTATTGTTTCCTCGCAAATGAGAGAAAAGTACAAGTCTCGGCCGAAATAGCAATTAACGGCCTTGATTATTTAAAAATCACATAGGAAGTGATTTTAAAAGGACTTACAAGGCTTCGCCTCCTACTTCCAATATTACTCGGCCGTCAATTGCTTCATTTCAGGCCTCGATAGTAATGTGCTATTATTTCTGTTACTTATCGATCACACATAAACAACTGAACGGATGAGATTTGAATAATTTTGAGTTCAGATTAGAGTTGAATCCGGAAAAATATCAGGGAAAAAGTATGAGGAATAATTCCATGATACTTTAAAAGCAAGTACCTACTTCGGGAACATTACAAAGTTTTTACAGATTTGCCACATGTCTACAGTTTTTGCAGACTTTTTTTTTGTATTTTAATCCTACCACTAAGCGATCGCAACATTATAAATTAATTAAAATGTCCTTACCACCAGCCAACATCCAGTTCTTGCAGCTTCTTACAGTTACCGAGTGCTCTGATGCCGTTCGGTGTTAAGGAATAAGACTTCCAGAAGTCCACAGATACGAGATTCGGGCAGTTAGCACCTAAAGCTATCGCCACTTCGTCCATTGAAGATATCATTTTACAGGAACCTGAGAAAATCCTTTGTTTTAGTTCAATAACCTCAAACTGATATTAAATACCATTGCGGAAGTAAATTTACGGAATAAGGAGGTGGCAGTTACTTTTCTTGTCCCATAAGACTTTTTCAAGCAAAGCAAGTCCATTTAAGTCCCCAAAGAGGATAATTATTATGAAGACTTTAAAAGCAAATAGGGTAGATACTGTCAATACAAAAAGAAGGAAACCACACAGGATGATAAAAGTTGAGGATCTGAAAACCGAGTATCAAAATGTGAAATGCGTACCAACATTAAGATGGCGGAGTCCAGGATTGGATCTGATGATGGCGACTGCAGCGGATGTGGTGGTATCAGTTCTATATAGATCTAAGCGCTTCAACCTCTTAAGTGCAGAGTGCAGAGGCATATCCAGTCTGAGCACCCGACTACAGACCGAAGGCATAACTCTGAAAATCATAATTGGGAACATTATTTTTTGTTACGTTACCTGTTTCTAAAAAATCATTAAAGGTTCGCACATTACACAGACTCGACACCAATCCAACACTGTTCCAACTAGGCGATTAATCCGACGGTCACCAGTGGGCAACACGTCGTCAAAGAGTAGGATATTGCGGTCTGTCCTACAATTGTATACGCAATGAAGGATGCGGATGGCTGGGCTGACAACGTGCCACAAGCCATAAGCGCGTTGAAGACGCAGGGCCGATGCTTGGGTAACGCAGGGTCAACGAATGGCAAACGGGTCGGAGATGGCCATAACTGTACGACGCGTACATTTCTTTCAAGTAAATTTTGAAGATTTTACCGTAAGAAACACGATATAAAGCTCACATTTCAATGCTTCCTGTGAGGCGAGTCGGAGTGGAGTCGGAGTGGAGTCGGCGTCGAGTATGTATAAATTGCGAAGTCCTTAAAGCGATCAATCACATACATAGATAAAGAAACAATTATTCCATACTAACAAACGTAATTAACTTTCATTAGTCATGTTGCATTGCTAGCTAAGATTTTTTTTTATAACCCGCCCATAGTGTTAAATCCTGGTGAAGTCTTATCAGCGATATCGCTCAAGGGAAGCTGATAAACAACAAAAACGTATCCTCGAGGAATACAGAAGTCAAAATATAATGGAAAAAAAATATTGGTTTGTGTATTGGTAACAAGAGCATGGAGTCGGCGAACAATATAATAACATTGTACTGTAATTTTACACATTTTACAAATAAATTTATCTTTAAATTTTAACGGAGAAGCAAAGAACAACATTCTTAACGTTTTGTTTGAAATCACAAAACTTTTGACTCGATTTTAGCACACTTCTAGCCCGTTTTTTTTTAAATGAGTACATAATTGGATCCATGGGTCCATGACTAGTAGGATTTAAAAACGTTTTGTGCCCAGAAGTTGATACCTCTGAATATGGCCTGAAAACTGTCTAAAAATCTTGTAAATCGATTAAAAACATCATATTCAAAGTCAAAGCCAAAAGTTTTTTTTTCCAATAAGCAATTATATGCACTTTCAAAACATTAATTATGAATCTAGTTGCACGGTTTCAAAAAGTTGGTATGGAGGAGAGCCGGCAAGAAACTCCATAAATATCCTTTTTTCAAATAACAAATGGTATAATTTTGATTGTTACATAATTTGGAAAGATTTGTATTAGAACAATGAAGGTTAACGAGTGCGACAAAACAAACATAGTAACAAACATACCTTGTAAAGAGGTGGAGGTGTCAACAATAGCTCTTAGCAACGAGTTGTCAACGAATTTACAGCAATTCATGCGCAGATGTGTTAATTCGGCACCACTGTCTTTGAGAAAACTGCGAACAAAACCTTGTATTGTAGTCGATTGGTTGGTTATGTAAGATGGGTGTGACTACTACTACATCATTGTTTCACAACTTAAGTGTGAAAAGGATCGTGAGTCTCTATTTAAGATCGTGTACTACTGAATTTAAGCCGGCATCATTCTCGCTCTGACACTCGCCCCGAGAGGTCGTGCTGCTCCGCTCCGTCCTCTCGTGACGAATTAAGTGCTCGAATATTTTTCGCTACGGCTCACCGTAGCGTCCTCCGCAGTCGCCCCGCCGACTGCAGCCCGATAAGCACATTCGCTGTCTTTTTCAAGACAGCGGGCGCGCTTTTGTCTCTTTAGACAGAGTTTCGTCAAAAACGTAGTGTCCCTTCAGGAAAAACCCACTTATTTACTGTGGTCCTCAGTGGATACCTAACGGTGCTAACGAACTGAGGGGCGTTGACCCGACACGCCAGCTGCGCTCCTTAAGGGCAAAGCAAAATTGGAAGAAGCTAGGGCCAGAAGGCCTTGGGGGATCTCCTAGTCTTCCCTAGCTTTAACCCCGTTTCGTCCTATCTAGCACTCTCTAGGGGTTTACACCCATTGCACACTAGAGACTTAGGGACCTGGTTGCACATTAAGACTGGCAATCAGGAGTGCAAGCTTAGGGCTCACCAGTAGGCACACAACCTCCCCGTCTATACCCGACGGGGAGGGTTTGAACACACTCCCGGGAAAACCCACCCGAGGAGCAAAACCCCCATGTTAGTACGCCACTAATTTCTCTCCCTCTCATTTTGCTAGGCTTGGCTTAGTCATCATCTGTACGATGGTGTCTGATGCCAAGTTCCTGAGCATCCTGAAAAACGTCCTCCTCAAGGACCCCAACTTCCTAGCCAACTATGGCAACCTCTTTTGCGACGATGAGGTGATCAAACCTCAAACGTCCGAATCCCCCAACTCTCCTGAGTTGCCCGATACCCCCCCACCCCAAAGGAGGAATAGGCGCCCCGCCCGTTCCGACAGCGATGAGGAGAGGCCGAGGTCTCCGCGTGGTCCGCCTAGGCGTTCAGCCAGCCTGGACCATAAGGACCGCACCCCCTCACCTCTCCCCACCCCAGCCCCCACTCAATACCCCGATCGCTCCCCGATCCCATCAGACCAAGAGATGTCTTCGGACAGTGAGGTCAACTCAGACGAGGCCGACGCCTTTACCACGGTAGTGGGTAAAGGTAAAAAACGCAGCCGAAAGACAAATAAGGCCGAGGCTCTCGCCTCAAAAACACTTAAACTGTCCGAGGCAAACTCTGCCCCGGCCCCTACCCCCCGTCCCGCCTCTTACTCCTCCTCGCAGGATAACAGGCCTGCCTCCCCTCACGATCATGAACATACCTCATCTTCCCAGAAGAAGGTACCCATCCCGCCTCCCTTATTCATCCAGGATAAGGCATATTGGACCAGAATTTCCGACTGGTGCAATCAAAACAAAATCAATTTTACTAGTGCCCGCCCCACGCAGCAGGGCATTAAAGTAGTTGTCCCCACCCCCACCGATTACCGCAACCTTACCAGGTTGCTACGCGAGCGTGGTGTGTCTTTTCACACCTACGCACTCCCAGAGGACCGACTCCTTAGAGTTGTGATCCGAGGGATTCCGACCGAAGTCAGCTGCACGGAAGTGCACGCCGACCTCGATCGTCAAGGGATCCCGGTTGCTATAACCCACCGAATGTACCGTGGTAAGCACGGTGAACCCTACAATATGGTTCTTGTCATCTGTCACCCTGGCGAAAGCGCCAAAACCATATATAACATAAAGACCGTATGCAACTTATCAGGCATCACGGTCGAGCGCCCCCACAAGTCAAACCAGCCTGGTCAATGTCACCGTTGCCAGCTGTATGGTCACTCCCAGCGTAACTGCTACGCAAAGCCCAGGTGCGTTAAGTGCCTAGGCGATCACGGGACTTCCAATTGCGAGCGTCCCAAGGAGAGGGACCAGTGCACGGAGCCCCCTAGCTGTGTCCTTTGCGGCAAATCCGGGCATCCAGCGAATTATCGCGGATGCCCCAAAGCCCCCAAAATGCGCAACGCCAAATCGGCGAAACGCGCCTCCGACCGCGTTGCGAGGGAAGCCCCCTCCTACGCAGCCCCCTACCAGTACCAACCACCAAACCCTAGAGGCCCACTCGGGCCCTCCCCTAATTTCCGCGGCCCACTCGGGCCCAACCCCTGGTTTAAGGGAAACCAAAAGCCCCAATTCCCACCTCTTCCGCCCTCTCGTCTCGCGCCCCCGGCCTCAGAGCCCCCTGCGCTGATGAACATACCCATCCCCGCACCTTCTCTCAGGCCCAAAACTGCACCAGCAGCCAAAGCCCCCCCCCCCATGAGAACCCCCCCTCCGGTAAACTCCCCCGGCCTTCTGCCGAGAGAATACCTCGAACCCCAATCAGGGGAGTCCCGCATTGACGCCTACTCTAGACTTTGGGCCTTTACCCAAGGCATCCATGAGCAGCGCCTTCAGGTACTTACCAAGTACCAAGACATTTACAGAATACTTAATTCCAATTATAATGTATAATACGGCCCCACCCAAAAGATTCAAACCCCGTTCCCTAATTTTAGGCTTTTTTAATGCCCGAGGCATTAGTGGTCAACGCGACGACGTAGCCGTCTTCTTGCGTGAGCACCAAATCGATATTTTACTCATTCAAGAGTCTTTCCTCAAACCCCATAGTCGTAATCCCAATATAGCCAACTATAGGCTGATAAGAAACGACAGAGCACACACCGCACTAGGCGGAACGCTCATCTATTACCGAAATTCATTGTATTGCATCCCCATTGATCCCCCAGAGCTAGCATGCCTGGAGGCTTCAATCTGTCGCCTAGGCATGACAGGGCACCAGCCCATCACCATAGTCTCGGCCTATAGATCCGCAAACAAACCCGCGAGTCTGCTCGAGGACGACCTCAAATCCCTACTCGATCTTAGTAACTCTGTAATTATTGCAGGCGACTTAAACGCCAAACACCGTTCATGGAGCTGTGTCTCCAATAACGCCGCTGGCACTCAATTAGGAGCACTTAGCGACAAACTTTCCTTCGACGTCATCGCCCCGATGCGTCCCACTCACTATCCTGACACAGTAGGGCACAGGCCCGACATCCTAGATATAGCCCTCTTAAAGCGCGTAAACCTCGGTATTCGCTCTATCGAGGTAATCCAAGAATTAGACTCAGATCATCGCCCTGTGATCATTCAACTGGGTCCCCGAGGTGGTCCCTCGGATCCCGGTATTCCACCCATAACAAAAACGATAACCGATTGGAGGAGATTAGAGGACCGCCTCAAATCTACCTCATCCCCCCAATTAGATTCAATCCCTGACTCCATTGAGACAGTCGCGGACACGGTGGCCGCGATCACCTCGCTCACCAACCATGTGCAGTCCGTAGTGGGCGAATGCTCACGGCAGGTTCCGATGCTGGATGACCAGCGTCTGAAACTGCCGGACGATGTAAATGAGTTGAGGACCGAGAGGAACGCGGCCATCCGTGCCTATGACGCTTTTCCCAATGAAGCCAATCGTGCCCATATGCGCTCCTTACAGAATTCTGTAAAGAGACGTGTAGCTCAGGTACGGGAGGAGCATTGGGACAAGGAAGTCAGCGCAATCCAACCGTCTCATGTAGCCTTCTGGGCCCTTCAACGCAGACTTAAATGCGAGACCACGGCAACTATGCCCCCCCTAAATCGACCCAATCAAAGGCCGGCCTTTGACGACGACGAAAAAGCCGAATGCTTAGCCGACAGCTTGGAGTCTCAATGCACTCTCAGTACGCTTCCCGTAAGCCAAACCCACCTTGATAAGGTCAATTCAGAAGTAGAGCGTAGGTCAGCCCTCCCCCCCCCCCCAATAGATGACCCTGATGACCCGCTCCCACCGATCACCCCTGACGAAGTTCTCTCTATAGTCAAGGATCTTAAGCCCAAAAAAGCCCCCGGCGCAGACGGCATCACCAATAAGGTGCTGAAACGTTTCCCTGCCACCCTAATCGCTCTAATGACCGTCATCTTCAATGCGGCATTTAAAAACAACATCTTTCCCCAGGCTTGGAAACAGGCTACGGTAATCGGTATTTCCAAACCGGGCAAACCAAAAGCCGAGCCGAGTAGTTACCGGCCGATTAGTCTCCTCAATGTCTTCGGTAAGATCTACGAGAAGCTTATTCATAAGCGACTCAAAGATTTCGCCGACTCAAATAAACTCCTTCCCGACGAGCAGTTTGGCTTTCGTACAAAGCACTGCTGCGTTAATCAACTGCACCGCATTGTAGAACACATCAGTGCAGGCTTCGTACGCGGTCAAATGACCGGCACTCTCTTTTTCGACGTAGCAAAGGCTTTCGATAAAGTGTGGCACAACGGCTTATTATATAAGCTGTACACTATGAATGTGCCACATCGTCTCGTGCTCATCATCCGAGACTACTTGTCGAATCGTACCTTTTGCTATCGCATAGAAGGGGCTCTCTCCTCCCCCCATCCCATTCACGCCGGTGTGCCTCAAGGCTCCGTGCTCTCCCCCCTACTGTTCACGCTGTACACCAGCGATATTCCAAAATGCGGTGCAGCCCGTATGGCCCTTTTCGCCGACGACACGGCAATCTATTACTCCGGCATGACCCATGTCGCTATTTCTCGTACCCTCCAATCCGCGGCCAACACCCTAGGTGAATGGTTCCGGAAATGGAGAATCGAAGTAAATCCCGAAAAAAGTGCAGCGGTCCTCTTCGATAAGAGACCCCTGTCACAGTACCGTAAAGAACTGAGCGTACCAGTCTCAATGTTCGGAAAACAGATCCCATGGCAACGAGAAGCCAAATATCTCGGAGTGATCCTTGACCGTAGACTGACTTTCCGTCCGCATATCCGCAGGGTGAAAAACCGTGCCGCCCTTGTCCTCGCACGTCTCCACCCCCTTCTCAATGCGCACAGTAAGCTGCCCACTCATCTCAAAGTTAGGATATTCACCACCTGTATCCGCCCCATACTCGCCTATGCTAGCGTTGTGTTCGCACACGTTAAGCCGGTGAGAATTCACATGCTCCAAACCATCCAAAACCGTTTCATGCGTAGGGCTGTAGACGCCCCCTGGTACGTACGCAACGTCGACCTCCACCTAGACTTCAAACTGCCGACCATCAAGCAGTTTTTCAAGCGTGTCTCAAAACGCTATTTCGATTCCACTCCCAAGCACCCCAACCCCTTGGTCGTGGCGGCCACCGTCTACCAGCCATCCGCTATCAGCAAAACCCGACGTCCCAGACACACACTCATTGAGCCCGATGACGATATCACACTCCTCCAGGAGTCAGATAAAAGTACAAGCACACTCCGATGCCGTCGTCCAAAATATCGTCCCCGCCGGCGAGGACCGACGCGACACACACACAGAATCCGAGAGTCCGACTCTCGAGAAACAGTAACACATGCCGACGCAGCACCGGCTGCTGGGGGGATCAGTGGCGGGGTCCCCCTGCTGCACCCTGAGTCGAGGTCCGAGCTCCCCCCTGGGGACGCCCTCACGGTGTAAGCAACCGGAGATAATCTCGTCACGCGAGACCGGCCCTATGCTCTAGAGTAGTTCCTAGGAGCAGGCTATTGCGTAGCCACTGGTTAGGTTTTCTAGGTAGGTCTTAGCCTCGCCGGCGAGGCTTGCCGCTTCACGGCGTTTAGCACGTCACCCGATAGGGACCGAAAGTCCGCTACTTTCGAGGTAACCAATTCGATGCAGCAACGGCTGCTAGGGGGACATAGGAACTGCGGGGTCCCCCTGCAATGCCCTAGCGAGGTTCGAGCCCCCCCCTTGGGGGGCGCCCGCCCGATGAAGCGCGGTATTGATGCCGCGCGCATCTAGTTTGTAAGTATGTAGGGAAAAAACCTTCGGCGAATGGAGTCCCACATGGGACTCTCCGCCAACTAAGTCCGGTTAAGCAGAAATGGGACTTCGGTCCCACCTGCGAGAGCCCATTCGAAAAAAAAAAAAAAAAAAAAAAAAAGAATTTAAGCCACATTCTCGCTCTGACACTCGCCCCGAGAGGTCGTGCTGCTCCGCTCCGTCCTCTCGTGACGAATTAAGTGCTCGAATATTTTTCGCTACGGCTCACCGTAGCGTCCTCCGCAGTCGCCCCGCCGACTGCAGCCCGATAAGCACATTCGCTGTCTTTTTCAAGACAGCGGGCGCGCTTTTGTCTCTTTAGACAGAGTTTCGTCAAAAACGTAGTGTCCCTTCAGGAAAAACCCACTTATTTACTGTGGTCCTCAGTGGATACCTAACGGTGCTAACGAACTGAGGGGCGTTGACCCGACACGCCAGCTGCGCTCCTTAAGGGCAAAGCAAAATTGGAAGAAGCTAGGGCCAGAAGGCCTTGGGGGATCTCCTAGTCTTCCCTAGCTTTAACCCCGTTTCGTCCTATCTAGCACTCTCTAGGGGTTTACACCCATTGCACACTAGAGACTTAGGGACCTGGTTGCACATTAAGACTGGCAATCAGGAGTGCAAGCTTAGGGCTCACCAGTAGGCACACAACCTCCCCGTCTATACCCGACGGGGAGGGTTTGAACACACTCCCGGGAACACCCACCCGAGGAGCAAACCCCCATGTTAGTACGCCACTAATTTTCTCCCCCTCTCATTGTTGCTAGGCTTGGCTTAGTCATCATCTATATGATGGTGTCTGATGCCGAGTTCCTCAGCATATTAAAAAACGTCCTCTTCAAGGACCCCGTCTTTATCGCCAATCATGGCGACTTGTTTGGCAGCGCTTTTGCCGCCAAGCAACAAACACCACCTGATGTCCCCGACTCTCTAAAGTCGCCCGATTCCCCCCCACCCATAAGGATAAATTCCTTAAAAAGGGCTAGGCGCCTCGCCCTCGAAGCCCGCGCCCTCGAAGCCCGCGCCCTCGAATCCCGCGCCCTCGAATCCCGCGCCCTTGAATCCCGCGCCCGCGCCCGCGCCCGTCCCGACAGCGATGAGGAGAGACCGAGGTCTCCATGCGGTCCATCTAGGCGTTCAGCCAGCCTGGACGGCAAGGAACGTACCCCCTCACCTCTCCCCACCCCAGCCCCCACTCAAAACCCCGAGATCTCCCCGATCCCTTCAGACCAAGAGATGTCTTCGGACAGTGAGGTCAACTCTGACGAGGCCGATGCCTTTACCACAGTAGTGGGTAAAGGTAAAAAACGCGGCCGCAAAACCAATAAGGCCGAGGCTCTCGCCCCTAAGTCCTTGAAGCTTTCCGAGGCTAACACTGCCCCGGCCCCTACCCCCCGTCCTGCCTCTCACTCCTCCTCGCAGGATAACAGGCCCTCCTCCCCTCATGTCCATACCTCGTCTTCCCAGACGAAGGTACCCATCCCGCCTCCCTTATTCATCCAGGATAAGGCTTACTGGACGAGAATTTCTGACTGGTGCAACCAGTCCAAAATAAATTTCACCAGTGCCCGCCCCACACAGCAGGGTATTAAAGTAATTGTCCCCACCCCCACCGATTACCGCAACCTTACCAGGCTGCTACGCGAACGTAAGGTGTCTTTCCACACCTACGCCCTCCCGGAGGACCGACTCCTCAGAGTCGTAATCCGAGGAGTCCCTACGGAAGTCAAATGCGAAGAAGTGTTTGACGACCTCAAAACTCAAGGCATCCCTATTAAAGAGACCCACCGAATGTTCCGTGGCAAACACGGTGACCCCTTTAACATGGTCCTCGCCATCTGCCACCCCAGCGAAAACGCAAAGGCAATATATAATATAAAGACCGTATGCCACCTATCAGGCATTACGATCGAGCGCCCCCACAAATCAAACCAGCCTGGTCAATGCCACCGTTGCCAGTTGTATGGTCACTCCCAGCGTAACTGCTACGCTAAGCCCAGGTGCGTAAAGTGCCTAGGCGATCATGGGACAAGCGAGTGCGAGCGTCCCAAGGAGAGGGACCAGTGCACTGAGCCCCCTAGCTGTGTCCTTTGTGGCCAAGCCGGGCACCCAGCGAATTATCGCGGATGCCCCAAAGCCCCCAAAATGCGCAACGCCAAATCGGCGAAACGCGCCTCCGACCGCGTTGCGAGGGAAGCCCCCTCCTACGCAGCCCCCTACCAGTACCAACCACCAAACCCTAGAGGCCCACTCGGGCCCTCCCCTAATTTCCGCGGCCCACTCGGGCCCAACCCCTGGTTTAAGGGTAACCAAAAGCCCCATTTCCCACCTCTTCCGCCCTCTCGTCTCGCGCCCCCGGCCTCAGAGCCCCCTGCGCTGATGAATATACCCATCCCCGCACCTTCTCTCAGGCCCAAAACTGCACCAGCAGCTAAAGCCCCCCCCCCCATGAGAACCCCCCCTCCGGTAAACTCCCCCGGCCTTCTGCCGAGAGAATACCTCGAACCCCAGTCAGGGGAATCCCGCATTGACGCCTACTCTAGACTTTGGGCCTTTACCCAAGGCATCCATGAGCAGCGCCTTCAGGTACTTACCAAGTACCAAGACATCTATAGAATACTTAATTCCAATTATAATGTATAATACGGCCCCACCCAAAAGATTCAAACCCCGTTCCCTAATTTTAGGCTTTTTTAATGCCCGAGGCATTAGTGGTCAACGCGACGACGTAGCCGTCTTCTTGCGTGAGCACCAAATCGATATTTTACTCATTCAAGAGTCTTTCCTCAAACCCCATAGTCGTAATCCCAATATAGCCAACTATAGGCTGATAAGAAACGACAGAGCACACACCGCACTAGGCGGAACGCTCATCTATTACCGAAATTCATTGTATTGCATCCCCATTGATCCCCCAGAGCTAGCATGCCTGGAGGCTTCAATCTGTCGCCTAGGCATGACAGGGCACCAGCCCATCACCATAGTCTCGGCCTATAGATCCGCAAACAAACCCGCGAGTCTGCTCGAGGACGACCTCAAATCCCTACTCGATCTTAGTAACTCTGTAATTATTGCAGGCGATTTAAACGCCAAACACCGTTCATGGAGCTGTGTCTCCAATAACGCCGCTGGCACTCAATTAGGAGCACTTAGCGACAAACTTTCCTTCGACGTCATCGCCCCGATGCGTCCCACTCACTATCCTGACACAGTAGGGCACCGGCCCGACATCCTAGATATAGCCCTCTTAAAGCGCGTAAACCTCGGTATTCGCTCTATCGAGGTAATCCAAGAATTAGACTCAGATCATCGCCCTGTGATCATTCAACTGGGTCCCCGAGGTGGTCCCTCGGATCCCGGTATTCCACCCATAACAAAAACGATAACCGATTGGAGGAGATTAGAGGACCGCCTCAAATCTACCTCATCCCCCCAATTAGATTCAATCCCTGACTCCATCGAGACAGTCGCGGACACGGTGGCCGCGATCACCTCGCTCACCAACCATGTGCAGTCCGTAGTGGGCGAATGCTCACGGCAGGTTCCGATGCTGGATGACCAGCGTCTGAAACTGCCGGACGATGTGAATGAGTTGAGGACCGAGAGGAACGCGGCCATCCGTGCCTATGACGCTTTTCCCAATGAAGCCAATCGTGCCCATATGCGCTCCTTACAGAATACTGTAAAGAGACGTGTAGCTCAGGTACGGGAGGAGCATTGGGACAAGGAAGTCAGCGCAATCCAACCGTCTCATGTAGCCTTCTGGGCCCTTCAACGCAGACTTAAATGCGAGACCACGGCAACTATGCCCCCCCTAAATCGACCCAATCAAAGGCCGGCCTTTGACGACGACGAAAAAGCCGAATGCTTAGCCGACAGTTTGGAGTCTCAATGCACTCTCAGTACGCTTCCCGTAAGCCAAACCCACCTTGATAAGGTTAATTCAGAAGTAGAGCGTAGGTCAGCCCTCCCCCCCCCCCCAATAGATGACCCTGATGACCCGCTCCCACCGATCACCCCTGACGAAGTTCTCTCTATAGTCAAGGATCTTAAGCCCAAAAAAGCCCCCGGCGCAGACGGCATCACCAATAAGGTGCTGAAACGTTTCCCTGCCACCCTAATCGCTCTAATGACCGTCATCTTCAATGCGGCATTTAAAAACAACATCTTTCCCCAGGCTTGGAAACAGGCTACGGTAATCGGTATTTCCAAACCGGGCAAACCAAAAGCCGAGCCGAGTAGTTACCGGCCGATTAGTCTCCTCAATGTCTTCGGTAAAATCTACGAGAAGCTTATTTATAAGCGACTCAAAGATTTCGCCGACTCAAATAAACTCCTTCCCGACGAGCAGTTTGGCTTTCGTACAAAGCACTGCTGCGTTAATCAACTGCACCGCATTGTAGAACACATCAGTGCAGGCTTCGTACGCGGTCAAATGACCGGCACTCTCTTTTTCGACGTAGCAAAGGCTTTCGATAAAGTGTGGCACAACGGCTTATTATATAAGCTGTACACTATGAATGTGCCACATCGTCTCGTGCTCATCATCCGAGACTACTTGTCGAATCGTACCTTTTGCTATCGCATAGAAGGGGCTCTCTCCTCCCCCCATCCCATTCACGCCGGTGTGCCTCAAGGCTCCGTGCTCTCCCCCCTACTGTTCACGCTGTACACCAGCGATATTCCAAAATGCGGTGCAGCCCGTATGGCCCTTTTCGCCGACGACACGGCAATCTATTACTCCGGCATGACCCATGTCGCTATTTCTCGTACCCTCCAATCCGCGGCCAACACCCTAGGTGAATGGTTCCGGAAATGGAGAATCGAAGTAAATCCCGAAAAAAGTGCAGCGGTCCTCTTCGATAAGAGACCCCTGTCACAGTACCGTAAAGAACTGAGCGTACCAGTCTCAATGTTCGGAAAACAGATCCCATGGCAACGAGAAGCCAAATATCTCGGAGTGATCCTTGACCGTAGACTGACTTTCCGTCCGCATATCCGCAGGGTGAAAAACCGTGCCGCCCTCGTCCTCGCACGTCTCCACCCCCTTCTCAATGCGCACAGTAAGCTGCCCACTCATCTCAAAGTAAGGATATTCACCACCTGTATCCGCCCCATACTCGCCTATGCTAGCGTTGTGTTCGCACACGTTAAGCCGGTGAGAATTCACATGCTCCAAACCATCCAAAACCGTTTCATGCGTAGGGCTGTAGACGCCCCCTGGTACGTACGCAACGTCGACCTCCACCTAGACTTCAAACTGCCGACCATCAAGCAGTTTTTCAAGCGTGCCTCAAAACGCTATTTCGATTCCGCTCCCAAGCACCCCAACCCCTTGGTCGTGGCGGCCACCGTCTACCAGCCATCCGCTATCAGCAAAACCCGACGTCCCAGACACACACTCATTGAGCCCGATGACGATATCACACTCCTCCAGGAGTCAGATAAAAGTACTAGCACACTCCGACGCCGTCGTCCAAAATATCGTCCCCGCCGGCGAGGACCGACGCGACACACACACAGAATCCGAGAGTCCGACTCTCGAGAAACAGAAACACATGCCGACGCAGCACCGGCTGCTGGGGGGATCAGTGGCGGGGTCCCCCTGCTGCACCCTGAGTCGAGGTCCGAGCTCCCCCCTGGGGACGCCCTCACGGTGTAAGCAACCGGAGATAATCTCGTCACGCGAGACCGGCCCTATGCTCTAGAGTAGTTCCTAGGAGCAGGCTATTGCGTAGCCACTGGTTAGGTTTTCTAGGTAGGTCTTAGCCTCGCCGGCGAGGCTTGCCGCTTCACGGCGTTTAGCACGTCACCCGATAGGGACCGAAAGTCCGCTACTTTCGAGGTAACCAATTCGATGCAGCAACGGCTGCTAGGGGGACATAGGAACTGCGGGGTCCCCCTGCAATGCCCTAGCGAGGTTCGAGCCCCCCCCTTGGGGGGCGCCCGCCCGATTAAGCGCGGTATTGATGCCGCGCGCATCTAGTTTGTAAGTATGTAGGGAAAAAACCTTCGGCGAATGGAGTCCCACATGGGACTCTCCGCCAACTAAGTCCGGTTAAGCAGAAATGGGACTTCGGTCCCACCTGCGAGAGCCCATTCGAAAAAAAAAAAAAAAAAAAAAAAAAAAAAAAGAATTTAAGCCTCTTTCAATGACTTCTAGATTTTCCCAGTGCTGCAGTGCAGTGTTATGCGAAGCTAGCGAGTGAGTAACAAATTTGGAATTAGCAGTCAGAATCTTGTTTATAGACAAAAAGTAAAGAAAAAAACGAGTGTGCTTTAGACCACACGACTGCAGTAAAACTTCAATAACTTATATCTCCCTCAATACTATTTCAATGAGAACAAAGGAATGGTATGGTACTAATCAAGGTATGAGAAAGATGTGCTGAGTAACACCGCATTCACACTGCCATTCGGACTCCACCTCTCTAACGTTAAATCAAAGTAAACCGTAAGCTACTTCATCATTCATCATCATTTCAGCCGAAGACGTCCACTGCTGGACATTGGCCTCCCCCAAGCATCACCACAACTACCGGTCCTGCGCCTTCCGCATCCAGCGGATTCCCGCGACCTTCACCAGGTCGTCGGTCCACCTTGTGGGGGGCCTAACCACGCTGCGCCTTCCAGTACGCGGTCGCCACTCCAGAACTTTACTGCCCCATCGGCCATCCGTTCTGCGAGCAATGTGCCCCGCCCACTGCCACTTAAGTTTGGCAATTCTTCGGGCTATGTCGGTTACTTTCGTTCTCCTGCGAATCTCCTCATTTCTGATTCGATCACTAAGCTACTTACAACTGTTCATCAATTAACCTTAATCTTGCTTCATCGTTCAAGTTCATATTATAGCGTTTACAACAGATCGCAATTACAATAATTTATTGAAGCCACAAGTGACAATGATTTACTCACTTTACGACATAATTAGGTTGAATCATGCGATGGCTGCCACACCAAGAGAGGTCGAGTTTTTGAAGGAATTTGCAGCGCATTGACAGAGTTAGTAGCACCTGAAATAAGAATTACAGAATGAGTCTCAATCTTACAAAGAATTATAGCAGGGTTTGAACAAAAAAAATAAGTTTTTAGACCGCCTCATTACTTACAAACATCATGCGTCACTTGTGAAATCAATGGTTTATTGTACCAGTTATCGGCGCGCAACATTTAAATAACTAAACAGCGTAACAGGTACACAAACAGGTATCTAACAGAAAATAAAACAAACAAAATGCAAACAAAAAAACTGGCCAAGTGCGAGTCGGACTCGCGCAGTAAGGGTTCCGTACCTTCAACGACCTGATACCTCATAAAAACTGGTTTAATTTACGAGAGTTTATCAAAAGACATCAACGCACTGTGCGCGAAATATGAATTTTTGCATGTCTTTCTTACGAGGTACCACCACATATGTCTATGTTTGTCTTATTTTTAGTATTTGTTGCTAAACTACATAATATGCACTATAATCTGACCAAGTTTGACGCTGGTATATATAACCGTTTTGAAGATAGAGCATAAACAAAAACGTTGAAAAAAATGTATATTTTTTGAGGTTTCTTGTATGGGGACCCCCTTTGTTTTTTGTTTTTTTTTTGTTTTTAGTATTTGTCGTGATACACCTCATAGCAACACATATTCTGAGAAAATTTCAACCAGTTACCTATTACTGTTCAAAAGATACAGCCCTGTGACAGACAGACGGATGGACGGACGGACGGACAGCGTGGCGAGAGTAATAGGGTCCCGTTTGTCACCCTTCGGTTACGGAACCCTAAAAACGCACTTATTAGGTGTAGTGTGTATTTATGCTCTCTACACAAAAAACCAAGTCAAGATGTTAAAAACAAAAACAGGAAAAGGTACAGGTACCTGTGACTGCACACAATGCCAATAAGGTCTGAGGTCTATGCTCCTATAAAGTATGGCATCTGAAGCAAGTCTGTTGAAATGCCTGTTCACCTGAGCGCATCGACAGAGCGACTGGATGTCCAAGTACTTCATCACACACAGTATGGTTTCATCCTGAAATAAAAAGTAAAATATAATAAAATACTTTAATTACATAATCTATATCTATACATATAAATAAAATTGAAGTGTCTGTTTGTGATTTTGAAATAACTAACTTTTTTTAAGCTCATACGACTGTTTGCAAGTGACCAAACCCAAATTATCCTCTTATTTAATTTTTGTCTGTCTGTCTGTCTGTTTGTTCGGGCTAATCTTCAAAACTGGGACTGGGGCTCGACTGGACTGGACTGGACTCGACTGGACTGAACTGGATGGTCTGAATGAAAGGATGGATGGATGGAACTGGACTGGGTTGACGTTAAGTATATTGTTTACTGCTACTCATTCTCATACAATCGATAAAATAGCTATAACCCCCGAAAACTACAAGTAGGTACAACCAGTCTGGCGCTAACCGATCTGTAGAAGTCATGGCAGAGCACCAAGTTAAAACAAAGGGTAAACAAAAAACCAGTATTATTTTTCAATTTATTGAGAAAAACAAATATATATACTTAATATTTCATTACATCTATTTTAATCTTAGCAGCTATGACTGAAATTTTGGACTGTGACATTGCACTAACTCTCAAGTCAGTCAGTTTTAAGCATTTTATTAAATAGAAGATACAATAGGTACTCATCCTTATTTATAAATATTTAAGTTAATTTTCCAATGTACAACGTGTTATTGAAATAACTCAAAACCTCTTAAGGGGTCATTGTCCTCATCAGTATGAACAACTTTTACTATGGCACCAACACCGAAATCGCGAAAAAAAAATAGCTTTTCCTTACATTTTGTCGATTAATGCACAGACATAAAAAATATAGACGAAGTGCTGCGAACAGTCATAGTGAAGCCAAAAAAATCTATGCTCCTTCGTGTACAACCAGCGCTCACGCACACACCACGCACCTGGAAAGATATTTGCTTTCGCGATGCTTACTGGACGATGCCATATGTGTACTGAAAGGAATGAGCACGGTTTGAGGTGCATGTGTGTCCGTAAGCAATGGTTGTACACGAAGGAGCATAGTTTTTTTTGGCTTCACTAGATTGTTCGCAGCACTTCGTCTATATTTTTTACTATGTCTGTGGATTAATGAAGAAAATACAGATGAAGGGAACATCTGTTTTTTTCGCGTTTTCATGGTTGTTCCCATAGTAAAAGTTGTTCATACTGATGGTATTTCAATAACACGTTGTATATATTAATTCACACAAAACTCGTAAAAGAAATTACTCCTTAATACTTTCAAGTCCAATGTATTTGAATATAATAATATAATAACGTAAGGCTCAATTATCTTAGTCATATTACACTTACTGAACTATAAAGTACTCAAAAATATCATATAATTTCCAAAATATCATATATGAAATATTATGCTCGAGCATTATGCATCCAGCGGTAAAAGTTATACAAAGGTAATAATAATGTCCTCCCGGCCGAATTTCGGACACGGCAGCCAATGTCAACGGAGACTAGCCATCAGCTCGGGACATATTATAGTGCACAAGTGTGTGCGCAAACACAGGTGCACTCTCTACTCCTTCACTCTCATAATCGGATGGGACGGCAATCCGACACGAGCGGAGAGATCAGGCACATGTCCGACGGCTTTACGTGCTCTCCTAGGCACGGTACAAAGGTAATAATTGTAGATATAAATTGACGGAAATATATTTAGTTTCTCGTTGTACCATTTACGTGTACAAGACAAAAGCAGTCTAACTTTCCAGCTTTCTTTCTATAGACTTAATAAGCCATCCACGTTAAATTACATCAAAATGTCTTTTCTAGTGTATAATTTAATTCTAAGTATAAAAACTTGCGGTACAAATGGACATATCGTTTCAGTTTTTTTTTTTTGCAATTTCTTAAACGCTCTTAATAATAAATAAAATATAACTATACTAAATAGATTGACATCTCAGGACACGCATCACTTAACAGTATTTTTGACAATACCTGACTGACTTATTATTTGCCACAAGCTAATTTATAATTTTAACTTCGAATAATCCACACCACCAGGTTCACCAGAGGATGGGCAGCAGCGTTCTCTGAGTATTTAACCAACCAACTGCGATCACCAACCCGCCTGCCAAGCGTGGCGATTATGGCATATTCCCTCAACATATGCTTGGAGGAGGCCTATGCCCAGCAATAGACGTCTTTCGGCTGGAATGATGATGATGAATCCACATCACTGAATGTATACTGCCACTAACTTTTCCGCTCGAGCGGCCATAATTTGAACTATAGTTGGTTTAAACTATACAAAAACAGAGTAAGTCAAGCTAAGAGTAAGCGAGAAAATAATTGTTTTTTGTATTACTACTAGCGACCCCGTCAACTGAATAAATAAGACAGCCGTACTACAAAATGTACCTCTATTTATATTTTTACAAAATGTTTAAATCTACTGCCGCTATCGACTATAGAAAAATATTCACGCTCTTATTGGCTCGGGCAATGTCACTGTCAATAGCAAAAAAGAGAACTAAAATTAAATGTATTGAATTTGACGTACGGCTGACGTTTTCTTTGACAAGCAGCGCCACTGTAAGGTGTCAAGATACAGTGAACGTATTATATACCGATAAATAAACGTAGTGATTACATTATCTTTGCCGATAAACGAGTCCCTACATGTCATTACTTAAATATAGAAATCTATAGTTGATGAGATTGGTACGTATAAAATAAGCTTTATGCCACATCTAAATTCCTTAAGTTAAGTAGCGCCAATTATAATTAAACTTTTAAACATTAATAATGCTAATTATATTCCTTATAGCTACATAAACTATAAAAACATACATGCATCTGAAATAATACAATCATTTTATTTTTGAGCAAAAAATAATAAAGAAATGCGAAATATTTATCAGCTATTATTGATTCGCAATCAATAAATAAAAAACAAACAAAATAATCAAACAAAAGGTTCATCTTCATTCGTAAATAAACTACAATCTAAAAAGATGACTGATCTTTTTAGATTGTAGCTGTTTGGCTCAATAAGCATTACGACACAAAGTTGCTTGAATCAATCGATGCTGTTGAGTTACTTAAAGGGTAGATTGTGGCTCAACACCAAATGAAATTGAACCTAATGCATAAAACACAAAATATATTTATTTTTATAACGACCATTACAATCTCTTTCGTATTACTTCAAACTAAAGGATGGATGGCCAGAAACCAAATAAAATTGAACCTTAATGCTTAAAACTCAAACGATCTTTTTATAAGTACCATTACAATATTTTTACCGCACATAGAAGTCAATATTGGCTGCAACATTGTTTCAAAAAAGATGTTCGCAACACGCTTTGATTTTGGCGAATAATCTTGACAAAATAATTTTAAATGCGTATTAGTAAATAGGAATTGTTTTTTTATAATTTAGTCAGTCTTTTATAGTAAGAATGTTTAAAGCCAAAATAATAGATCACTTTTCCAGTTAAGTCAGTTCATTTTCTGTAAATCTAATTATTTTTGGTGAGTTCTATTTCACAGTACAGATGTGGTTATATTAATATAAATATTTTTTTAATTAATTCTATCGTTTTCAAAGTTTAATTTTACAAAATGACATTTTCTTGAGTTTTTTTTTATGAAATGAAAGATAAACGAAATAATAAAATAGCAGAACACGAAAATAAAGGCATAACAAAAATTATAAACACCATACAATACCATGTCTTTTAAAATTGCATAAGTCTAAATTAATATCAAGAAGTAATAAGCATGGAGTGATAATGTGTGGGTGACAGTGTAATAAAAAATCTGCACAAGCACTGCATATGTTTATATTTTTTATCTACACTCGTATCGTAAAATTCGAATTATGAACTCGAAAGTAATGTCATAATGACATACTTTACGCACATGCACCTGTAATGAATTTAAAAAGTTTCATTACGATACAGTTTGCTGAACAAAATAATGCGGTAATTTAATTTTTTTTCCATAACCGCACACTTCAGCCCAACTAAGGAGTTTTTAATGCCACTTCGACCCAACCAAGGAGTTTTCAAACCTTTTTTTTAGCAGTCGTACAGTTTGGCACCAATGAGTACACAAAATTCAGGGTGGCGCCACTAGAAATACATTGAAAAATTTTATCGTTTAAAATCGCGTTTTTGGCAAAACTTTGTATTGTCATATTGCTTTTAATTATATTTAAGTGTTTACAGGCATATTTTTTGTATGATAAAACAGAGATTGACGGAATCCTGACAAGGATAGAAAATTAATTCCGATTATAATGTTTTCGCCAGACTATATTTATTATCTGTGTTGAAGCACGTGCGCGGCGTGTGCGCGGCCGCGCGCCATGGCCTACTGGATTTGGCTTTGGATTGGTTTTGTTACAAAGATTTTGACTTTGGTATTTTATTTAAAATTGTATGAGTTTAGATAAACTAGTGTATGAAACTGACATAACTAGGTATTAAAACACTCGTGTGATACTATTAAAAACCTCGCCTACGGCTCGGTTTTTAAACTCACACTCGTGTTTTAATAACCCCTGTTATGCAACAGTTTCATAAACTACTATTATCGACTCCTGTGGACTAATAAAAAACTGCATGATTATCGCTACGACAGTCGTCAGTGAAAAACGTTTCTTTATCCCTCAAATACCACACAAATGCATCACCTATGATTCTATGGAATGTCCATATTATCACTCCAAACTTACTACAACATATTCAATCTATTTTACTCTAAACTCGGCGCTAAGAACAGTGGGTTAGGAGTGGTATTCAAGTTGGCAGACTGGAAAGAACGCTTTATGCTTACGTGAGGATACTGTTCACGCCATTCTAATACCTGAAAAAACAGACAAGGTTTCTATAAATATTTTTCTGGTCAAATGAGCAGTACAGCATTTTCGAATTATCTCAAAGAAGGTTGTCAAAATAATGTTCGAATTTTCAAACATGTTGAGAAAAATATTATAATGAAGGGGTAGCAAGGCACATGGCTTACATTCAGAGACGAATCTAAGGCTTATATTCAGAGACGAATCTACGCGTGAAATCATGCTTCCAACTGTCAAATAGCACTGCATTTTGACAGTTGGAAGCATGAGTTCACGCTTAGATTCGTCTCTGAATATAAGCCTAAGTGTGAAATGCTTCCAACTGTCAAATAGCACTGCATTTTGACAGTTGGAAGCATGAGTTCACGCTTAGATTCGTCTCTGAATATAAGCCTAAGTGAAAATGCTTCCAACTGTCAAATAGTACTGCATTTCGACAGTTGGAAGCATGAGTTCACGCTTAGATTCGTCTCTGAATATAAGCCTTAACATAACATAACATCACGCCTGTATTTCCCCGAAGGGATAGGCAGAGGTGTAATAGTACACCCACATTTCGCCAGTTATGTTATAGTCCCATGTAATAGGGGGCGTGCCTATTGCCATTAACCGGGCACAAATCCATGCTCCGGGCTGCTACTGAGAATTTCCTAATGAAAAAACCCAATAACACTTTGCCCGACCCGGGAATCGAACCCAGGACCCCACGCTCAGCAGTCGCGCTTGCGACTACTAGACCAACGAGGCAGTTAAAGCCTTAATACTTATTTTTTTGGTTATCTAGAGGGTCGCGAGATTAAAAAGGTTGAGAAACGATGTCATATGAATGTTCCGTCAAACCGGCGCTTTGGAATTATAGGAATAGTAGTATTATGGTCTATTAACCAATAAGGAACTGTTATCTGTATTTGAATGTCATTAAATTTCAGAAAGTGCTTGTACCTGAGATTCTTGGATTTGATCACAGAAACTGACGTCCAGTAGTCTAAGATCTCTGCATTCAGCTAATATCCTAAAAATGAGAAAATAAAAAGGTTTAAAACGATTGACTTCAGCCAGGGTTCCATCACTCGCTCAAGGTCGCGTTATGTGCCTGCTAGCTAGCTTACTCCCGAAAGTACAAGTATCAGTGGGGCGTCCTAAACTCTCAGTAAGCGAACAGAAGGAATATTTCTGCTTGCAGCTAGCGCCTAGGATTATTAAAGTATCAGTGGGGCGTCCTCAACTCTCGGTACGCGTACAAAAGGTGAATTTCTGCATGCAGCTAACGCCTGGGATTATGATTACAATGTAAGCTAATAAAGCTTACGTATTTTGGCTTTGGTATGGGAGTGAAGTATCTATTAAGTAGTAACTATTATATAATCTGTGCTTCAGCTAGCAAGTTAACTATAAGATCATTAACATAAAAGTGTGTTTAAAGCTTTTAGGTACAGTCGACTGCATGACAGTGGTAACACTTCAATTCGAAAATCGCCCTTACTGCTTACGAAATAAAGATGATGTCAAAGTGTTACCACTGACGTGCGGTCGACCGTACCATCATAGAATGCCTTTCTCAAGTTTTTGTATCTAATTTCTTGATACATAATATAATAATTACAATGTTATCGTAATGTACTAGCCTAGCGGCTCTTGCAACTGCCGAAATATCGGAAACTCAAACCATTTAAAAATAAGGAAGAAATTCAATTTTTTGCGTATTTCTAGCGCATGATGCAGTAGACCGAGATAATGATGAATGTCTACTTACGCATCACAAATATCCGGAGTCACAGCCCTGACTCCTAATAAATCTAACTGTGCCAGTTTGGGTGCTCTAGGTAGTAGGGCCCGTAGATCCCGATCACAAACACCTCGCAAGGCTCCTAGGAATAGTTTTCGTAGCTCCCCACCAGCTAACCAGGCCAGCCATTCGCCTGAACCGCCCGCTTGCAAGCTGTGAAATAAAAACATGCTTGTTTTAGGGTCAAAGCAGACTTGCTACTTTTACCATCGGCGATCAAAGATTTAGTAGCTTTTCGGAAGCTCGATGCCGCGTCCGCACGCTTCAATCCGAACACGTCACACAATCAAGTCGACATCGACACGATCAAGTCACTTTTTGGATACATGAAAAACTTTAGCATCTGCGGAATACGCCTGCAGTCACAGAAACGTGCGATTTTGATACCGCAAACCATCAAAACGCGATTCAGCATCGATGCAGTCGCAAAATCGCCGATTGCCGATACTTGCTTGGAAATTGGTTCATTATTAAAAAAAAAATTAATCTATCGGCTCTTTTCCGTACGCAAAGATATAACAGACCAGTAATATAAAACACGACAATAATATAAATTGCTGGTCAATTTTAATTTTTTAAATTATGGTACCAAGGTTTTTAAGTACACACATAAATTAGTTGTTTTTAGGTACAAAAAATTTATCATTATAAAGGCTGAGAGCTCTTTTTTTTCAAAACTTTGAAAATAGAACGAGAACCGCGCGCGGACGAATTGGCACGAATGAAAATTAGATACTGTTGAATTAATTTGTGTATTGTTTCCTCGCAAATGAGAGAAAAGTACAAGTCTCGGCCGAAATAGCAATTAACGGCCTTGATTATTTAAAAATCACATAGGAAGTGATTTTAAAAGGACTTACAAGGCTTCGCCTCCTACTTCCAATATTACTCGGCCGTCAATTGCTTCATTTCAGGCCTCGATAGTAATGTGCTATTATTTCTGTTACTTATCGATCACACATAAACAACTGAACGGATGAGATTTGAATAATTTTGAGTTCAGATTAGAGTTGAATCCGGAAAAATATCAGGGAAAAAGTATGAGGAATAATTCCATGATACTTTAAAAGCAAGTACCTACTTCGGGAACATTACAAAGTTTTTACAGATTTGCCACTTGTCTACAGTTTTTGCAGACTTTTTTTTTGTATTTTAATCCTACCACTAAGCGATCGCAACATTATAAATTAATTAAAATGTCCTTACCACCAGCCAACATCCAGTTCTTGCAGCTTCTTACAGTTACCGAGTGCTCTGATGCCGTTCGGTGTTAAGGAATAAGACTTCCAGAAGTCCACAGATACGAGATTCGGGCAGTTAGCACCTAAAGCTATCGCCACTTCGTCCATTGAAGATATCATTTTACAGGAACCTGAGAAAATCCTTTGTTTTAGTTCAATAACCTCAAACTGATATTAAATACCATTGCGGAAGTAAATTTACGGAATAAGGAGGTGGCAGTTACTTTTCTTGTCCCATAAGACTTTTTCAAGCAAAGCAAGTCCATTTAAGTCCCCAAAGAGGATAATTATTATGAAGACTTTAAAAGCAAATAGGGTAGATACTGTCAATACAAAAAGAAGGAAACCACACAGGATGATAAAAGTTGAGGATCTGAAAACCGAGTATCAAAATGTGAAATGCGTACCAACATTAAGATGGCGGAGTCCAGGATTGGATCTGATGATGGCGACTGCAGCGGATGTGGTGGTATCAGTTCTATATAGATCTAAGCGCTTCAGCCTCTTAAGTGCAGAGAGGCATATCCAGTCTGAGCACCCGACTACAGACCGAAGGCATAACTCTGAAAATCATAATTGGGAACATTATTTTTTGTTACGTTACCTGTTTCTAAAAAATCATTAAAGGTTCGCACATTACACAGACTCGTCACCAATCCAACACTGTTCCAACTCCAACTTTCGGTTCAGCATCAACAAGTCGTCGACTAGGCGATGGTGGGCAAAGCTTCGTCAAAGAGTAGGATATGCGGTCTGTCCTACAATTGTATACGCAATGAAGGATGAGGATGGCTGGGCTGACAACGTGCCACAAGTCGTAATCGCGTTGAAGACGCAGGGCCGATGCTTGGGTAACGCAGGGTCAACGAATGGCAAACGGGTCGGAGATGGCCATAAAGAAAGAAGGAAGTGTTCGACGCGTGTTCCATGCGTCGTACACTTCTTTCAAGTAAATTTTGAAGATTTCACCGTAAGGAACATAATATAAAGCTCACATTTCAATGTTTCACTGTGATTCAAGTCGGAGTGGAGTCGACGCGGCGGTTTCGAGTCTGTATAAAGTGCGAAGTCCTTAAAGCGATCAATCACATACATAGATAAAGAAACAATTATTCCATACTAACAAACGTAATTAACTTTCATTAGTCGTGTTGCATTGCTAGCTAAGTTTTTTTTATATAACCCGCCCATAGTGTTCAAATCCTGGTGAATTCTTATCAGCGATATCGCTCAAGGGAAGCTGATAAACAACAAAAACGTATCCTCGAGGAATACAGAAGTCAAAATATAATGGAAAAAAATTATTGGTTTGTGTATTGGTAACAAGAGCATGGAGTCGGCGAACAATATAATAACATTGTACTGTAATTTTACACATTTTACAAATAAATTTATCTTTAAATTTTAAAGGAGAAGCAAAGAACAACATTCTTAACGTTTTGTTTGAAATCACAAAACTTTTGACTCGATTTTAGCACACTTCTAGCCCGTTTTTTTTTAAATGAGTACATAATTGGATCCATGGGTCCATGACTAGTAGGATTTAAAAACGTTTTGTGCCCAGAAGTTGATACCTCTGAATATGGCCTGAAAACTGTCTAAAAATCTTGTAAATCGATTAAAAACATCATATTCAAAGTCAAAGCCAAAAGTTTTTTTTTCCAATAAGCAATTATATGCACTTTCAAAACATTAATTATGAATCTAGTTGCACGGTTTCAAAAAGTTGGTATGGAGGAGAGCCGGCAAGAAACTCCATAAATATCCTTTTTTCAAATAACAAATGGTATAATTTTGATTGTTACATTATTTGGAAAGATTTGTATTAGAACAATGAAGGCTAACAAGTGCGACAAAACAAACATAGTAACAAACATACCTTGTAAACAGGTGGAGGTGTCAACAATAGCTCTTAGCAACGAGTTGTCAACGAATTTACAGCAATTCATGCGCAGATGTGTTAATTCGGCACCACTGTCTTTGAGAAAACTGCGAACAAAACCTTGTATTGTAGTCGATTGGTTGGTTATGTAAGATGGGTGTGACTACTACTACATCATTGTTTCACAACTTAAGTGTGAAAAGGATCGTGAGTCTCTATTTAAGATCGTGTACTACTGAATTTAAGCCTCTTTCAATGACTTCTAGATTTTCCCAGTGCTGCAGTGCAGTGTTATGCGAAGCTAGCGAGTGAGTAACAAATTTGGAATTAGCAGTCAGAATCTTGTTTATAGACAAAAAGTAAAGAAAAAAACGAGTGTGCTTTAGACCACACGACTGCAGTAAAACTTCAATAACTTATATCTCCCTCAATACTATTTCAATGAGAACAAAGGAATGGTATGGTACTAATCAAGGTATGAGAAAGATGTGCTGAGTAACACCGCATTCACACTGCCATTCGGACTCCACCTCTCTAACGTTAAATCAAAGTAAACCGTAAGCTACTTCATCATTCATCATCATTTCAGCCGAAGACGTCCACTGCTGGACATTGGCCTCCCCCAAGCATCACCACAACTACCGGTCCTGCGCCTTCCGCATCCAGCGGATTCCCGCGACCTTCACCAGGTCGTCGGTCCACCTTGTAGGGGGCCTAACCACGCTGCGCCTTCCAGTACGCGGTCGCCACTCCAGAACTTTACTGCCCCATCGGCCATCCGTTCTGCGAGCAATGTGCCCCGCCCACTGCCACTTAAGTTTGGCAATTCTTCGGGCTATGTCGGTTACTTTCGTTCTCCTGCGAATCTCCTCATTTCTGATTCGATCACTAAGCTACTTACAACTGTTCATCAATTAACCTTAATCTTGCTTCATCGTTCAAGTTCATATTATAGCGTTTACAACAGATCGCAATTACAATAATTTATTGAAGCCACAAGTGACAATGATTTACTCACTTTACGACATAATTAGGTTGAATCATGCGATGGCTGCCACACCAAGAGAGGTCGAGTTTTTGAAGGAATTTGCAGCGCATTGACAGAGTTAGTAGCACCTGAAATAAGAATTACAGAATGAGTCTCAATCTTACAAAGAATTATAGCAGGGTTTGAACAAAAAAAATAAGTTTTTAGACCGCCTCATTACTTACAAACATCATGCGTCACTTGTGAAATCAATGGTTTATTGTACCAGTTATCGGCGCGCAACATTTAAATAACTAAACAGCGTAACAGGTACACAAACAGGTATCTAACAGAAAATAAAACAAACAAAATGCAAACAAAAAAACTGGCCAAGTGCGAGTCGGACTCGCGCAGTAAGGGTTCCGTACCTTCAACGACCTGATACCTCATAAAAACTGGTTTAATTTACGAGAGTTTATCAAAAGACATCAACGCACTGTGCGCGAAATATGAATTTTTGCATGTCTTTCTTACGAGGTACCACCACATATGTCTATGTTTGTCTTATTTTTAGTATTTGTTGCTAAACTACATAATATGCACTATAATCTGACCAAGTTTGACGCTGGTATATATAACCGTTTTGAAGATAGAGCATAAACAAAAACGTTGAAAAAAATGTATATTTTTTGAGGTTTCTTGTATGGGGACCCCCTTTGTTTTTTGTTTTTTTTTTGTTTTTAGTATTTGTCGTGATACACCTCATAGCAACACATATTCTGAGAAAATTTCAACCAGTTACCTATTACTGTTCAAAAGATACAGCCCTGTGACAGACAGACGGATGGACGGACGGACGGACAGCGTGGCGAGAGTAATAGGGTCCCGTTTGTCACCCTTCGGTTACGGAACCCTAAAAACGCACTTATTAGGTGTAGTGTGTATTTATGCTCTCTACACAAAAAACCAAGTCAAGATGTTAAAAACAAAAACAGGAAAAGGTGCAGGTACCTGTGACTGCACACAATGCCAATAAGGTCTGAGGTCTATGCTCCTATAAAGTATGGCATCTGAAGCAAGTCTGTTGAAATGCCTGTTCACCTGAGCGCATCGACAGAGCGACTGGATGTCCAAGTACTTCATCACACACAGTATGGTTTCATCCTGAAATAAAAAGTAAAATATAATAAAATACTTTAATTACATAATCTATATCTATACATATAAATAAAATTGAAGTGTCTGTTTGTGATTTTGAAATAACTAACTTTTTTTAAGCTCATACGACTGTTTGCAAGTGACCAAACCCAAATTATCCTCTTATTTAATTTTTGTCTGTCTGTCTGTCTGTTTGTTCGGGCTAATCTTCAAAACTGGGACTGGGACTCGACTGGACTGGACTGGACTCGACTGGACTGAACTGGATGGTCTGAATGAAAGGATGGATGGATGGAACTGGACTGGGCTGGACTGGACTGGACCTAATTAACAGGATCCGTCACGTGGGTTAACAGAATTTAACGCGAGCGGAGCCGCGGGAAGCTAGTTTTAAATAAAAACGGCCGGAGCCAATGACAAAATGTCATCTGGATAAATAATTATAATCTATTATAGCTTGACCAGACGCGGCTAGATATCTATAGATATCTAACATGGAACGACTAGAAGTTGACTCCAACCACTCAATTACTAGGGGAAATCGATATCCTATTAGATATTTCCCACTCAATCAACTCGGCCTATCGCAACACATAACTCTCCCAAGCTGCACCACAATACTCGGTCTTCCACCTTCCGCATCTTGTTACATTCTTCACCGTAAATCATGACAAGCAGGACGCACTGGTTGAAGACCTTCGTCTTCAAACTTTTCGGTATAGGCGACGAGAAGACTCGGCGAAATTTGCCAAATTCCCCACTATTTGAATAAAATCCGCAACCATGCTGACTAACGGCCAAAATTAATATCCAATCTAACTACGATTTACCCTACTGGAGATAGAAATTTGACATATTTTGTATGGAGCTTATGTCAAATTCCTATCTCTAGTAGGGCAAATCGTGGATAGATTGGATATTAATTTTGGCCGTAAAAGTACGATTTTAATTCTGTTCAAATTCAAATGTTTTTTTACTTCAAATAAACCTAATTACAGGCACTTTTGAAACGTAAGGCTTTAGTTGCACGGGTCCAAATTGTGGGTCGTATGGAGAAGAACCGGCAAGAAACTTCATGGATATACTCTTTTTAAAATAAGTTATTGTTTATTACATCAAATTCTTTCAAATAATGTGAGTATAGTGTAGGTTAATGTCAGAAATAAACAAGAGTTTAAAAGTGAGAATATTGCCTTTAGAAATAAACGTAAAAAGAGTTGCCATAGTATGTAGGAGCTTCGCCGAGCATTCATATGAAACAGTTTCGAAAAAAAAACAAGACTAATGTGACACTCATATTTTTATTCTACATTAACCTTTAGCATTCCATTTATGCTTAGATAGTAGGTAGACAAAACAATATCGTATCTTATACATTGTTTCCGAATAATATCAGTCAATTTATAGTTTCATGTGCCTATTGTTTCAACATGACTAATATATGACTAGGTCAGTTTGGTTACGTTTTATTAGCGCCGCGAAAAAATCAAGACATGTAGAGGCATTTTCCATAAGCCACTGAAAATGTTTGCTAACGTACACTTTAACACGTTTCACCTTTTCTTTTTGGTGAGGTTCTGGCAATACCTACCTGTAAGTAGGTACTGCCAAATCCCCACACTAGGTCAAAGACGGCACTCGGTCTCTTGTGACAGGTAGACAAATATATTAAAGCTATTTTTACACCACCCCAATGTCAGCATTGATTGATTGATTCAATGCCAAGTGTGGCCTCAGGGCCACACTTGGCATCGCCGAAAATCCGTGCAGTCTCGATAGGTGTGACGAAAACATTCGTTTTTTTTTTCGAATACCTGCCTACATTTTGATGTACAGCCTAGTAATTAGTAATCATCAAAAGTAAATGAGGATTGTTCTAACTTTCAAAATTGTTTTACGAGTGAATATCACTAGCATAATAGCAGCTAGAATCATAACTATTAATTTTGTTAATAAATAATCTAATTCGTTAACTCCTTCCTGAGACAATCATCATCAGTATTTCCGCCGAAAGACGTTTATTGCTGGACATAGGCCTCTCCAAAAGGGGGGGATATGCCATAATTACCACGCTTGGCATGCGGGTTGGCACAGTTGGGTAGTTAAATACTCAGAGAACGCTGCTGCCCATCCTCTGGTGAATCCTTTAGTCGCCTTTTACGACACCCATGAGAAGAGATAGGGTGGTGCAATTCTTTACGTCCGGCACCACACGGAACACAACCTGAGACAATGCATGATACTAATCCACTTTTTCTGTTGACTGCTAGTATCGCAATACAGAATACGAATAATATTTACTTAAGTGAGGAAAGTATGGCCATGAAAATTTTAATAAGAGCTTTTGATTCAACAAAATCCAACTACATTTTGCTGGACCCCGTGATCGATCCCGGAACTCACCAAACCACTTGTTTGGTCTTGAATTTGTTACTATCAATAAAGCGGTAGTGTTTATAGTTTATTGTTTCTTTATCGATTGAGTAATATAGGAAATGAAATTCTGAATGATCGTTTCTCACGCAAACTACTAAAATGTAAGAATTATAAATATTATGGTAAACCGACTATCATGCAATTTATTGGAGTGGTTTACAGATGTAGCGACTACTATCGCTCTATACCAGGCCCCTCAGAAAGTATTGCGAAAAAAAGTTTTTATGTATGGGAGACTGGCCAGTTATAATGTTTTTCGAAAATATGATTATTTATAAGTAAAAATAAGTAAGTTCCAATTTCAAAATTTCCCTCCACATTTTTTGCGAGTTAATTCAAAGTATTGTGTCTCACTGAAATATGGATCTGCGCCGGGAACATTTTAGAGCTATGATTTTATACGATTTCAAGTGTCGCCTGAAACCGGATGAATCGTACGATAGACTTCAAATGGCATTCATGGATGAAGGCCCTTCCAAGGCAACCGTGTATCGTTGGTATAACGAATTCAAGCGCGGTCGACCAACTTTGGGGGATGACGAAAGAAGCGGTCGCCCTTTGACGGCTGTTACCGAAGAAAACGTGCTAGCAGTGAAAAATTTAATCCAAGACAATAGGCGAATTACATATCAGGAGATTCAACACATATTGAAGATTGGATCGGGAAGCGTTCACGAGATTCTACACAGCCATCTTCGCGTGAGGAGGATAGTATCACGCTGGGTGCCGCACAACCTCACCGATGCTCAGAAGCAGGCCCGGGTGGAATGGTGCCGTGATATGCTTAACAAATTTGAAGCAGGCTCGTCTCGGCGTGTTTACGACATCGTTACAGGTGATGAGTCCTGGATTTATCAATACGACCCAGAAACCAAGCGCCAGTCGACTGTTTGGGTGTTTCAAAATGAGCCAACGCCTACCAAAGTGAAGCGATCTAGAAGCGGGGGTAAGATTTTGATCGCTAGCTTTTTTAATTTGACTGGCCACTTGGTATCAATTCCCTTACGGGATCAAAGAAGCATTAATGCCGAATGGTATACTACCAAATGTTTGCCAGAAGTTTTCTCTGTTATAAGCAACAAGCGACCAAACACAGGGCTCCGCGGGCTACTGCTCCACCACGACAATGCACCTGCGCACACCGCACTCAAAACGAGGGACTTCCTGGACAGCACGCCAGTCAAACTCCTGGGTCACCCTCCTTACAGCCCTGATCTAGCACCGTGTGACTTCTTTTTATTCCCAAAAATAAAAAATCAGCTCAAAGGGATACAATTTTCGTCGCCGGAAGATGCGCTGGCTGCGTTCGAGCAGGCTGTAAACGAGGTGTCTGCGGCGGACTGGAAAAAGTGTTTTGAAAACTGGTTTAGGCGCATGAATCTTTGTATAGAGGCTGGTGGAAAGTACTTTGAAAAGATTTGATAAAAATATATGTACGTATAGAACAATTTTTTTTAGTTTCGCAAAACTTTCTGAGTGTCCCACGTATGTGAACTACAACTGACGTAGGTACGAGAAGACGTCACGAACCTGAATCACGGTATCAAAATTTGACGCGCAGATAACATAAATACAAGCGCTCGACATTAACCGTTGGGCCGCGGCCCATCACGCTATAAGACCCAGCCTGGTTGAAGGATCCTTCCCTTGTGTTCGAGGGACATAATTCCAAGTTCCTACACACAGAATGTTTAAATCCTAAAATGTTGTTATATTCGATTCGATGATGCAACTCAAGTAACTCAACTTACATATGTATCGCAGTTCACTCCTGGATATAAAATATGCATTAAATGCTTTTCTCAAGTTGGGAGGGTAAAGAACGCCCATGTTCGTTACTAGACATCATAATAAAAATAATGTCCCAGCCGAATTTCGGTCACGTCGGCCAATCTGAACGGACACTAGGCATCTGCGCGGGACATATTATACTGCACAAGTGTGTGCGCAAACACAGGTGCACTCTCTATTCCCTCACTATCTTACTCTTACAACATATTTTGTATGGCGCTTATGTCAACTTCCTATCTCTAGTAGGGCAAATCGTGGATAGATTGGATATTAATTTTGGCCGTTAATCCGATATGATGGCAATCCAACACGACCGGAGAGAAGACATAGGTAGATGTACCTAGTAGATAAAATGCGAAAAATTAACAACCGAATACAATCCATGTACGGAAAAAAGTGGTTGGTAGCCAACGTTGAAGATTTTAAGTGGGTATACAGTCAACTGAAACTAGGTCAGAATCTAGTTCATAATTTCTTTCGCTAATTAAATTCAGTCTGCGGCAGCATTGTTCCGTTAGCCTTACTTAGAAGTTCATCGCGTGAGAAAATCACAATTAGTGGATTGAATGAGGATGATCGCTTCGGATTCGTGATGGTAGAATACTGTTATTGATGCTAGCAATTTTTTTATGGCATAGTATGGTGAAACGAGCTAAAAGACCACCTGATGTTAAGCGGTTACTTTTGTCCATAACAACTGCAATACCACTAAGGTTGTTGCCAAAATGGTATTGCAAATCGCATTCGCCTAACTGAGACCTAAAGATGGATAGTCTCATGTGATTGTAATTTCACCTTCACCCGTACCGTTCGTACCGGAAAACAGTAATGCAAGGATCACTGTTTTGCGGCAGAAATAGGTACGGTGGTAGTACTTCCCCGGACGAGCTCTTTCACAATGAGCTCTACTGCTCAAGGAGTTCTACAAGCACTACTAGCAAGGGCGGATGGAGGATTTTTCGACGAGGACACAAGGTCTAGACCGAATAAACATGATTAATCTGGGACGTATCCATCAACCAACCGTTTTGGGGTAAAGGCAAGTCCGTCCCTGGATCCGCCCTTGGATGCCAGCATCATCTAGAGATTGGCAGAGCCGAGTTGGAAAGGGTAAGCTAGAATTTGTATGTTTCTTCCTACTCTCGCAGGAATCTTCTCACGTATTGGAGCGAATGATATGAGAATAAAGCATTTTATGTACAGTCAGCTTCAAAAATTAAGACTTCAAAATGATCAGAACAACTAAAACAATTATACTATCTCAACGGAATAAAATTCTTGTCAGAAAGGCAGCGTGTACTGTGTTCATTTTGAAACACCCGTTGTGTCATTGAGATATATGTAGTTTAATTTTATTAGTTGTTCAATCATTTTGAACACTCGGTTATCCTGATGGTTTTGTCGGTCAGCAAGGTAGACTAACTGTCCATTAAGGTCTAGAAAACATAAATATGTACTTCTACTAACAGGTAATCGCTGAAAGTCGCCAAGAGGTGGCCCCGTATCGATTTGCTTCTGACTTCGTGGAGCAGCGATTTGCGGTACCAAGGTTTCATGAAGGTTTGAAGCTATAATCCTGTTCAGCAATTGACCTGTAAAGATATTGATATTTTAGAAACTTTAAATAAATATACAGAAGAATTGCCAAACTTAAGTGGCAGTGGGCGGTGCACGTTGCTCGCAGAATGGATGGCTGGATGCAGAAAGCGCAGGGCCGGTCGTTGTGGCGATGCTTGGGGGAGGTCTATGTGCAACAGTGGACCTCTTTCTGCTGAAATGATGATGATGAATAAATAAATACACATTACGCATGTATTCAACAGGACGAGGCAGAGGACGATTTCATACTCCAAGATGAAACTTGAACTAGTGCTACTGAGATTTTCATCACAAAAAATTATAAGGCTGCCCGATCTGGGCCCCAATTCACGTATTTTCAGTTGCAGTGACGCTGTAGTTCGTTTCTGACAGCAATCGCCGTAGATAAGAGAATACGAAAAGCATTGTTTTGCAACTACACTTCTCTAGTTACGTGAATTGGCCTTCTGGGAAACAAGACAGCTGCGCTTGCAACCATTTACGAATGAGACGGCATGATATAAAATTAGAACATCGAAAAAAGACCAAAATGTTTTATTTGTTTATTTTACAGTATAATTGCCATTTTTAATGTTTGCATAATTAAATACCAGAAATATATGCAACTAGTACTCAAACTCGATTGCGAAATTATAAAGTTCTAGTCAAGTAAATTGGTTTGTTAAATTATTAATTCGCGTTTTTAGGGTTCCGAAGTCCTACAAGGAACCCTTATAGTTTCGTCATGTCCGTCCGTCTGTCCGTCTGTCCGTCTGTCCGTCTGTCCGTCTGTCCGTCTTTCCGTCTGTCCGTCTGTCCTAATCATTTACAGCTTAATAACTTCTACAGTTATAAACATAAGTAAATGAAATTTTGTTATAAAATAGTCTGCATATAGATCTCAATTTTAAAAGAATAAAAAAATAGTTTTTACGTTCTTTAGGGGTGGCGCCCATACATGTGAAATGGGGAAAAAATAATTTTTTTCGCTGCTCCCCATCGTGTGGGGTATCATTGAATAGGTCTACTAAAATGAAGGTAATGTTTCATACACCACTTTTTTATCAGGTGTACCATCTGCGAATTATAGCCCGCCAAAGTGGCTTGCAATGTGTCCCCCCCCCTGCCATTTCTAAACTATGCAACGTAGAAACTTATAATCTTTCACATTGATAGACCTTTGTGAAAACTCTCTTTTAAAATTATTTCGAGTATAATGTGATTATAATTTTTTGAGTTATAGACAGAAAACCGAAAAATACTTAAAACGTCCTAGTTCAAAGGTCATTGACCTTAGAGAAAAATTATCATGGCAAATAATGCTCCTTTAGCTACTTTCTATTTGAAAAAATCACAAAAAGTAACTTTGACATCAATCAGACTTCTTAAATTTGGCTTCTTGAATTTATCGCTAGATGGCGCTACTAACAACACGCTCTGAGTCGCGAATGCTGCCGATTATTGCAAAAACTAAAATAGCCATGATTAATATTCGATTTGATTCGTTTGTACACCTACTTAAGGAACCCTATAATACTGAGCATGGCCCGACATGCTCTTGGCCGGTTTTTTGTATTCTTTATGTTTTCATGACATGACATCTTGTCATTAATTTTATCATTTTACGAGCTATATTAACTTCATTGATTGACCTAGCACAATAAAGTTTTCTTTGTAAGCATGTACTTAAGAGTTCCGCACAACGTAGAAGTCGGTATTATGACGTCACTGAACTGTCATGTAGAGTAGCGTAGGTATATCCTACTAAGGATAGTACATATCAACTATATTTTGAAATGTACGTCCTTCAAAATAGAGATAAAAATTGAGTAAACAGTTATAAAAGTACGCAATCCTTCATCAATCAGAAGAAAATCTGTATTCTGTATCTACGTCTTTCACAATAAAGTTGAAAATCGTTTAATCAGAGATTGAACATGACCGTGGACAATAATATGAGCATGACGTCTGATAGCTATTGAAAGCGGGTAAAACTGATAGATATAATGTGCAAAGTCCTTTAGACTATTTAGAGATTATGATCACCAATTCACTCGCGAATCATGGTTACAGGGACAATTAAATCAGATCATTCCTTTCGGGAAATTTCCAAGGTCGCATGATGATGCCTATCTAGCATGATATCTAAAAGTAGGTACACATAAACTTATACCTACCTAAATCCAAGTAGATAATTAATCACGGGCGGGGTTATAAATCGATTTAAATACTTTTTAATCCGTCTTATCTTGACATGACAGTAATTAATTACTCCAGGAAGAGCGAACATTATGTATATGGCTCATGCGTTATGACATCATAAATTATGTGCAAGGCATCTTAAATACGAGTGGTAGTTTGACTACGTCATTAAAACTGCATTTTAAACGTTCAGAGGTTTATTCAAATAATTGTTTTACGATTAAATCTCTCATGCATAACGTTTGCACCTACTTCCGTACGATGTAAGAAATTATTTGAGAAGGGAACTTATGTCTTTTGCCGACTGTACTGTACCTACTTGCTGCCTTGCGTTCATAGGCCCAAATTAGTCAGTGATACATACATCAATACATAGGTACATACATGATCAGCACATTACTGTTCCAATGCTAGACACGGATCTCTTCCCAGAATCAGAAGGCGTAAGGAGTACATCTCATCATTTCATTTTTTCATTTCTTTGAAGGATCAAATCCGAAACGAGATTATTCGGAGAAGAACCGGGAGTGACCGACAACATAGCTTGTAGGATCAGTAAGCTGAAGTGGCAGTGGGCTGGCCATGTCTGTCGAAGGACCGATGGCCGCTGGAGCAGACGAGTCCTTGAGTGGAGACCGCGAATCGGTAAACGCAACGTGGGGCGCCGCCCTGCCAGGTGGACCGACGACCTGAAAAACGTGGCTGGGGGAGACTGGATGCGGAAGGCAGAGGACCGAGTGTTGTGGCGCAACTTGGGAGAGGCCTATGTCCAGCAGTGGACTGCGATAGGGTGAGTTGATGAAGGACTACATACATACATACATATTATCACGCCTGTTTCCCATTGGGGTAGGCAGAGACTATGGATTTCCACCAGCTACGATCATGACACACCTCTTTCCCTTCACCTACGTCCATTAACCTCGTCATGCATGCTCGTCGGTTTAGAGAACTCTTAACCTGGCATTTTTTGAGAACGTTAGCCTCGCCTTCACATTATTTATTTAATTCGAATAACCAGGACTCATAGGGTTAGTTACATTATTTACTAATATGTTAGTAATATTAAAATACAATCCAATTATAATACAATTCAAAACTAAAAATTAACACTAAAGATTTTTGAATCACTGCTTCAGAATTCCAGCAATCTAACCTGCCTGCAATCATGCCCAGGATGCTATTGGCGCTGACCCGCACCCGGCGCACCAAGGATGCACGCCTTTTTCGCATTGTAGCAAAAATACAATCTACATGCATTTCGGCAAACATACCTGATGCGCTACAGAAGCGAGGCAGCCCTATCAGCACCCTGAAGGCATTATTATACTGGACGAAGGGTGAAAGAAGGGCGCTGTACGACTTTTGCATAAAATGTACCCACATGCTACTGGTATAAATTGACGTGCAGAAGGCTCTAAATAAAGGTATTTTCATTTCATTAGAGCCACGCGTGAACCATTAAGGACTTTAGAAAATCTTAATCAACAGGACAAAATTGCTGATTTTTATAATCGAAGCGAAGAGCGCTTGTAGGTATCTGGTATATCTTGCAACTTTATCCTAATCAAAAGCTAAAGTAAAAGTCAGAATGAAAGGAAGACTTACCTTTCTCTACAACCGGCTGCGTTTTCTTATAAAACAGTGATGAATAAGAGAAGTTGTTCCTCATATTCTTCTCCAGGTTTGGGGGCTGTTTTCCTCGAAGCAACACTGCATCTAACTCCGTGTAGTAAGGTAGCAGCTTGTGGTTGAACTCCAGTCTTAAGATTCTGGTAAAAAAATTTACAATATTACATCAAATAACGTCAACAAAATTAAAAAAAAGTTTTAAGGTATATTATCCACACACTGAGGGTTATAATACCTCAGTGTATCCACAGACATCCGTGCCGTGTTCGAGACGTGGCAGGGCAGTGGTCCTGTTTATGGTGTTTTGTGCCGGCGTTCATGCAACGTCCCGAATACGGCAAATATGTGTGTACATAGACCTTTAAAGAATCAGGATAATGTTTACAATATTACCTACATCATACTTTAAAAATACATTGCATAAGTGTGTGTTTTTCCGTCACGCATATTTGCCCTGCAAGCGGATCAGTTCCGCGTACACACGGCTACACATCAAACTGTACAAAACCAGAATAGGCTGACCTCGCGTTGTAAGGAAAACCTATACAATGCGAGGTCAGCTTATACTGGAGATGTACAGCTTGATGTGTAGCCGTGTGTACATACCAACCACATGGTAGGTTTCTTTATTTTTATTGCCACGCGAATAAGTGTCCATACATACAGGGCCCATCGTAATGGTACGTGTAGTCTTTCCCTACATGTATTTTAAATATTGAAAATAGGAAATTTTATTCAAAGGAGACGTAAGCTTATATTTTCGGAGACGGATTTAAGCGTGAACTCATGCTTCCAACCGTCAAAATGCAGGTCTATTTCACAGATATTCTTTGCTGTCGCGCAGTCGAATAGAATTACCATTGTTTATTAAGGCTTCTTTAGGATGGTCTTTGGGATTTTTAGGATCGATATCTCTCTCCATGTGCCATTGCGATGGGACATCTTGTCACACGAGGAGAGTCTGCGTACCAGACCGCACGCGGAGACAAATTAGCGAGACACAAAAAAGGCACCTATAAAATACAAAAAAAAAATGTGTTGAACTATTACCCAAGTAACACAAAAACCATTTGAAGGTAAAAGTAAAAGCCAATATAAAGTTTTACAAAAGATGTTCAATGGCATTTGCCATGTTTATACAACTTTAATAACTTGCGGATGCCATTAAACATCTTTTTTAAGACATGGAGATGTATGTTGGCTTTTACTTTTACCTTTAAACGAATTTGTGTTACTTGGGCGCATACTGAAGAAAAATAATTCCTAAAATAATACAATTACCCAATAACTTATCGAAAATATATCAAAAACGTGACTACAGTTTACAAAGTACCTACGAAAAAGCGGAAATGTTTGTACGCAACGAAAACCGTACAACATCTAACAGCCGAATTCTTCAAGGATTTCACTTTGTAAGATTATACGAAGCTAATGGAATCGCGTATTACTACTAATTTTGATAAACTTCATCATTTCAGCCGAAAGATATCCACTGCTGGACATAGGCCTCCCCCAAGCATATGTATGTTGGGGGGATATGCCATAATCGCCACGCTTGGCAGGCGGGTTGACGATCGCAGTTGGTTGGTTAAATACTCAGAGAACGCTGCTGCCCATCCTCTGGTGAATCCCTTAGTCGCCTTTTACGACACCCATGAGAAGAGATAAGGGTGGTGCAATTCTTTACGTCCGGTACCACACGGATAAACCACCCACAACCCCTGTATCACCCTAAGGTTGACTGGGAGAGAATGCCTAAGGCATTAAGTCCGCCAATGTACACATGTTGCATGAAGTTTAAATAAATAACTTAATTAACTTAAATTAGGTGCTGTAAGGCTGCTTGTCCACTCGAGACTTGCACAAAATTTACATCCCACTCTGCAGCTGAATTTGTGCAATTCTATTGGTTAATATTTTTACGCTTTGATCGACTTAAATATAGCCTATGTTACTTCTGGATAAAGAAGCTTTCTAATGGTCAAAGAATTATTAAAATCGGTTCAGAAGTTTCAGAGTTTATCAATTACTAACAAACAAATCTTTGCGCTTTATAATATTATTAGTAGGTATAGATTGCCTTTTTAGACCACAGAGATCAATGAAGTTCAAAACGCGTGTCAATCGTACAATAACATATTCGGAATGAATCAGTAACACCCAATGCCCTTGACTGCCCTCTTAAACCAAAAAATACGTTTTCTTGTTTTATTTTTTAGCAAATGAACCAGAAAAACTAGTCGTATCTTATGAACATAGAACATAGAAAAAACATTTAATAACATTTCTGTATCACAACTTCATTCTTAATCTAGACGAAAATTCTCAATCTTCTCGAAACTGCTTCCAACTGACTTGCCCGTTTTCGGCGTATAAGGGCAGTAAATCCATCAAGTACTTTAAATTTTACATTAGAATTCGCCCGCGGCTTTACCTGCGTGGATTTCGTATCGTTATCGTTATACCGTAGGATAAAAACCTTTAATTTTCAAGATAAAAAGTAGCCAAGTAGTAAAGATCGGTTCAGTGGTTTAGTCGTGATGAAGTAACAAAGTGTAGTTAGTGTTACGTGTGGTACCGTACGTAAACAATAGCACCACCCTCTCTCTTCTCATGGGTGTCGAAAAAGGCGACTTGTTTACCAGAGGATGGGCAGCAGCGTTCTCTGAGTATTTAAACAACCAACTGCGATCGCCAACACGCCTGCCAAGCGTGGCGATTATGGCATATCCCCCCTTTGGGGGAGGCCTTTGTCCAGCAATGGACGTTTTTCGGCTGAAATGATGATGAAGTAACAAACAGACAGACATTACTTTTACATTTGTAATAGATGGGTTAATTATATAGGTACAACTCACCGTGTTGGCACATTTAGCTGCCTAATTGGCGGGCTGAAAATCCGGGGTGTATCTCCAACATACTCCGGTTCACCTTCCCACAATGGCATCCAGGTCGTAGGGCCTAAGGCCCAAATGCGGACCAGCGCTCCAGGGTTATAGGTCTCAAAGATCGACACCTCCAGCGGGTAGACTGCTTTTTCGAAGGATACTTCTGTCGAAAGTTAAATTGTTTGCAATGGGATCTTAAAGAAGATGTTTTTTTTATGTTCTCCAATAAAGTGAAAACCACAGCAATCTTAAATCATTTTATTTATTTATTTATGTACTTACACACAACACATCATCACTCTTAATATACCTACCTACTTATATATAGGTATATTTTTTTTCTTGTGGATTATACTCACATTAAAAACAACACACACAAACGCAAAGCAATCATTCTTAATTTTTCTCATGTATCTGGTCTGCTCGACGTCCGTAAGTCACTGTAGGGATCCAGCAGAATACCAGCGTCAGGTATAATACTTGGCACATGCTGAGCTGGACACCCATTTGGTACAATACTGAGACACATATCACACTTTTTTTATTGTATTTTTACTTGTGTCCTGTGTCTTGTTTTTGTACAAAATAAACGTTTTATCTATCCATCTATCAAAATCTACCACCATAAATTATTTCAGAAACCTATCACTACCTATTTTATGGAAGTTCTCATGGAATTTGAATACTTCATATCTAAAGCAAATTAATAATATTATTAAGTTGTTAATTCATCAGCCTCTAACACTTACCTACAAAATCTTGACTTGTGATAGCACTAGCGTTTTGTGGCATGTAGTCTTGTTGAGCTGATGGGGCTTCTTCCCACCAAGTCCCATATGTTCTCTAAAAATAAAATATTTATTAAATGACTAGTGGCACAAACATAAAAATCTAAATAATAATATAATAGAAATGTCTTTTACTACCGAAACGCATGTTATCGGTTTTCCGCTACTAACACAAAAAGACGCAATTACGCCCACCATGTTCCTAGTGTAACGTCCCTCTACATAATTATCTTATTTATTATCTTTGTCATTGTAGAAACCATATATACCATTATATTATCCTAATAAACGACAGTATATACTCAACAGTCACTGGTTTCATTTACTATATCTGCGTACTGTATATGGCGACCCTGACAGGATCATTCCGAACACTAGCTTTCACTGCAACATCATCATCATCATTTCAGCCGAAAGACGTCCACTACTAGACATAGGCCTCCCCCAATTAAAGGGGGGATATGCTATAATCGCCACGCTTGGCAGGCGGGTTGGCGATCGCAGTTGGTTGGTTAAATACTCAGAGAACGCTGCTGCCCATCCTCTGGTGAATCCCTTAGTCGCCTTTTACGACACCCATGAGAAGAGATAAGGGTGGTGCTATTCTTTAAGTCCGGCACCACACGGACATTAATAAATGTCAATGCAACATAAATAAGCCAAAAAAAAATTGGATATGGACCATAGAAATTTGAATAACAAGTAATAGAAATGCTATCTCATCATCATCATCATCATTTCAGCCGAAAGACGTCCACTGCTGGACATAGGCCTACCCTAAGTATCGCCACAACGACCGGTCCTGCGCCTTCCGCATCCAGCGGATTCCTGCGCTCTTCACCAGGTCGTCGGTCCACCTTATGGGGGGCCTACCCAAAAAATGCTATCTACTGTCTCTTGATACCGGAACGCGTGTCGCCGGTTTTCCCTCACCATGTTTCTAGCATTCAATGCAAAATAAATTATGCCTAAAAAAATCCGCTACTAGATCTGCTGCAAAATACAATTTTAGTGACTCTGCGTCCAAAGCAGCACTGATGATGATCAAGCAAACGATTCGCGCACTGGTGTCGTATGAGATACCTGTACGTGGCCCAAGTTCACGCGCCCTTACCACTTCTATTACCTTATTATTTTTATTTCTATGGGCTCAACCCATTCATTATTGTTTCAAACACCTGGTGCTGGTACATACTGATCATAAACAATGGTGAACTAATGAGATCCAAATGTATAAAATTATTGCTATGATTATCTATGTGGTATTGAAATAATTGAAAACCTCTTACGTAAGAGGTCATTGTACTCATCAGTATGAAAAACTTTTACTATGGAACGAACACTGAAATCGAAAAAAAAACCTAAAACCTATAATTTCGACAGCATTTTAACACACCAGATTTATATTGTTATTTTATTAGTGACACTACGACATACGTGGGACACTCAGAAAGTTTTGCGAAACTAAAAAAAATTGTTCTATACGTACATATATTTTTATCAAATCTTTTCAAAGTACTTTCCACCAGCCTCTATACAAAGATTCATGCGCCTAAACCAGTTTTCAAAACACTTTTTCCAGTCCGCCGCAGACACCTCGTTTACAGCCTGCTCGAACGCAGCCAGCGCATCTTCCGGCGACGAAAATTGTATCCCTTTGAGCTGATTTTTTATTTTTGGGAATAAAAAGAAGTCACACGGTGCTAGATCAGGGCTGTAAGGAGGGTGACCCAGGAGTTTGACTGGCGTGCTGTCCAGGAAGTCCCTCGTTTTGAGTGCGGTGTGCGCAGGTGCATTGTCGTGGTGGAGCAGTAGCCCGCGGAGCCCTGTGTTTGGTCGCTTGTTGCTTATAACAGAGAAAACTTCTGGCAAACATTTGGTAGTATACCATTCGGCATTAATGCTTCTTTGATCCCGTAAGGGAATTGATACCAAGTGGCCAGTCAAATTAAAAAAGCTAGCGATCAAAATCTTACCCCCGCTTCTAGATCGCTTCACTTTGGTAGGCGTTGGCTCATTTTGAAACACCCAAACAGTCGACTGGCGCTTGGTTTCTGGGTCGTATTGATAAATCCAGGACTCATCACCTGTAACGATGTCGTAAACACGCCGAGACGAGCCTGCTTCAAATTTGTTAAGCATATCACGGCACCATTCAACCCGGGCCTGCTTCTGAGCATCGGTGAGGTTGTGCGGCACCCAGCGTGATACTATCCTCCTCACGCGAAGATGGCTGTGTAGAATCTCGTGAACGCTTCCCGATCCAATCTTCAATATGTGTTGAATCTCCTGATATGTAATTCGCCTATTGTCTTGGATTAAATTTTTCACTGCTAGCACGTTTTCTTCGGTAACAGCCGTCAAAGGGCGACCGCTTCTTTCGTCATCCCCCAAAGTTGGTCGACCGCGCTTGAATTCGTTATACCAACGATACACGGTTGCCTTGGAAGGGCCTTCATCCATGAATGCCATTTGAAGTCTATCGTACGATTCATCCGGTTTCAGGCGACACTTGAAATCGTATAAAATCATAGCTCTAAAATGTTCCCGGCGCAGATCCATATTTCAGTGAGACACAATACTTTGAATTAACTCGCAAAAAATGTGGAGGGAAATTTTGAAATTGGAACTTACTTATTTTTACTTATAAATAATCATATTTTCGAAAAACATTATAACTGGCCAGTCTCCCATATATAAAAACTTTTTTTCGCAATACTTTCTGAGGGGCCTGGTACAATGACTAGCGTCCACACGAGATTTGTTGCGTAATCGCGGCTTTTTGTCTTACTATGATATGGGTGTGAATGTGTGCGTGCCAGCCCGTACTTTTAAGCGAGCCGTCTTACTATGGGTGCTTCAATAATTTTTTAGCGTGATTCCGTCCGCCCTTTTTATTATTCGTCCAAGTTTATAACATCTTTATTCTGGTTGGTCAGAACATGGCTCTTCATAAAGGTCTATAGTATAGTAGAGAAGAGTGTTAAGTAAAGAAGTGACAAGCCAATAGGTATTAAAATAAAGTATTTGAAATAAAATATTTTAATATTAAGATATTATCACAAAAAAGGTAGGTACCTACATAATCAATAAAACACTGAAGCAGTATCAGACAACAACAAAAGACGAAGAAATGTAGCCGTTAGCCAATCAGCGCCTCCGTCAGTGCATACCGTTCATTTCAGCTAATCAGCGCCCATAACGTGAGAGGTTTTTCTCGACTTTCCTAAGATAAGCCAGATTTTTGCAATGATCCTGAAAATAGCTCGGATGATAACGAAAATCTTTCTTAGATTCAAATTATCCGGTCCTTTGCAATCATCCTAGGATTTTCGGAAAGATCCGATTTTTTCAATTATCCTACGACATATACATAAGTTTTCATAATGCGGCACCGCGTCTGCACCGCGCCTTCGCCTCATGCCGTATCATTATAATTCGCACCTAAAGAAGGACTGATACGTGAGATCAACAAATCACTAGATCAAAATGCATTACATAAACACCACGAAATTAATAATTTAATATTTCAAGGACTTACTATAACAACAAGTTACAATATCAATGGTTCATTAGAACAACAAGTCATGTTAACAACAGATTATTAGATCAACAGCATAAAATGTCAACAAAAGGCTAGGAAATCACTGGCAAAATGTTGTAGCAACAAGTATTTCAATTCTCTCCTCGCACTTCCTCGCCTATCTAGACCTTTCACACTAAAGATGGGTGTGACGTGCATTAAAATTTTGCTATACAAATTTCAATTCTCGCTCGGCCAATCCATGCCACGCCTCGCCGGTGTGAAACCACCTTAATCTTTGCCCAGCCATTAATAGTAATAAGAATTTTCTTGATTTATACAACAATGATGTCATGTCTAATTAGCATATAAGATAATAATAAGGAAAATCAAGACAAATAAAGCATTGCATTTAAGAATTACAAGTTCCTTGAGCTACCAAGTCCAGAAATAAAAATTTGCTACTCGAACTTTTTTTTAAGAATGACAGGTATAATAAAACAAATAAAACACCAACAAAAATGGCCAGTGACATTTCATATTTCAAGGCTTCACAAGTTATTAAGGCCTTGGATAGTGTTTTTATTACTTTTAAAATCACACAAACTTGTCTTCCCTTCACATGTGAAAGAAAATGGTTAGTCTCGAGTGGTTTATTAATAGAATGCCCTTGATTTTTATTTGCATAAGGAAGTTTGTTGTGCTTGTTGTCATATTATGATACTGATAAAAAAACATAACTCTTCTGGGGCAGTCGGGTAAAAGGACACACCCAATTTCTATTTTTAAATGAGATACTCTTCAATTTTTTGTATTCTTTTTTGTATTTGGAACTGCAAAATATTTTAATGTGACAGTACTTAGAGAATATTTTATTGTACATGAATTCTACAAGCACAACTTTTGTTTGCTAACTTTTCAAGGAAGTTAGGAGAACCAATAGAAAATCTATTGTTTAGACTCCCAGGAGTCTCTCGGGAACTTAACAAATTAAACTGTACAACTATTGAGCTTTGTTTGTTACAATTGAACAGATAAGGCAGAATTCGTTTTCATTTTATGTATGCTGTGGTCGAACTTTATGTAATAAATAAATAAATGAGCAGTGTAGTATCAAAACGTGCTGAAGCAACTTTTACACAAAAAAAATGGATTTTGTTGCTAAAATGAACTTTTTGATGAATTTGATCCAGAACTCATTTTTATTAGAAGCAAGTTTTAAGCAGGGTCTTGTGGAATTGGTTACTAAATCTTAGTGAATCTTAAAGAGAAATTCATGATACTTGATTTTATGGTAATTGTTCAAATTTGATCTAAATTAATTTTAGTGGGTTCTGATACTCAAATAAGGACAGAAAAAAATTAAGATACATCAGGGACAAGTAGGGGGAAACTGGGGTATACTAGATGTGTAAAACTGAATCTATGGTTCTGAGCATTATTTCTTCTTCTTCCTTCTCTCTGCACCAAGTTGTTCTGTCTTGGGTTGTCGGTTCTGAGCATTATTTATAACCATTAACCACATTACTAACCATTCAACGGGGCAAAGCCACAAAAAAATTGAAAATCTATTGTGTCTCATTAATAGCATTTTTTTAACATATTAATTGATTGTCAATAATTAATTTTCAAAGAGGATTGAATATATTCTCATGTATATTTGTTGCAACTAGGGCAACACAATGACCCAAATATATTTACTTATATATATTTAGTACCAAATAACTTTCAATCTAAAATAATTAGATATCAATATTTATGATTAGTTATTTCAGTTAATATTATAAAGATACAGAATTATGACTGGGAGAGAATGCCTAAGGCGTTATGTCCACCTATGTACACATGTTGCATGAAGTTTAAATAAATATTGTATTCTATTAATAGACTAATCTAGTATATGGCAGAGCATTCTAGAAGATGCTGGGGCCATTCTATTTATATGTAAATATTATACATAAAAATGCCGCATAAGAATAATATTGCTAAACAAACACAAACAAGTGTAATATAGGTAACTGTTTTAAGCATCTACACAAAATAAAGCTACTTTTACCATTACGAAGGCTTGTGGATAGTCCCCGTAATCAGGAAAGTTGGAAGGCGGCCCACGAAGATTGAATGCAGTGTATGAAACACTTATTTCACTCCCATACTGAGAACTAAAATCTTCAACATTGTGAACAAACTGTTCTATTATTTGTTGTTCTTTTTCATCGTCCACATCACTGTCGTCTTTAAACCAAAACAAGGAAGATATCACATCTGAAGCACTCTGCATTTTAAATAATGTAAATATCCGTCTCCAGAATTCTTAGAAATAAAATTCACGCGGACGAAATTAGCAAGAATGCGCGCTCAAATGAACTAACAGAAAATTCAGCAATAAGAAAATATGAGTTTGTTTATATTTGTATTGACAGCATGACAGCTGCCAATAAGGATGCATAAAAATATCGATATAACAAAATATCAATTTTATTTTTCATAAAATTATTGATATTCATCGGTGATATTTAAAATCTCGATTCTGTTTTCGTAAATTATTTTCTTTTTTTTTTTAACGTAGCTCAGTATCTAATGTCAAGCATCGCATTTATCTGACATTTCGAATGCTTGTTTTTTTAATGATGTTGAATTTGTCCAAGGTCTTAATTTTTTTGTGATTGCTTGTTTTGTGAGTTGTCACATGAATATGTTGATATATTTCGAAATTTTTGTTACGATAAATATTGATACTATTAAAATCATCGATATGATATTTATCGTTTTTTTTTCACTAGATAATCCCTGACAACCTTTTTTTAGAAATTTTATGGCCTTGTTGTTGAAACTTTTTAGCCACGCCTTAATAAAAACAATAATAAAGTGATAGACATAAACACCCTAATAAAGTGATGGAAACACTATCGGAGATTAAGATCCGAACCTAGTTCATATTAAATGTACTGACACCATCTGCCGAGAGTAGTGTCGCGGAACGTTCGGCTCAATACGCTCGCAGTATATTACTAGTACTATTTTAAGCTAGGAGGAATAAAGACAGAAGTAGGTATCCAAAGAAATCTCGAACTTATTTGTTCGCCACTATTAGGGGGAGGAGAGGGTTACACACAGATGCACATAATCACACTAAAGCAAACATTATCTTCGTCACTACAGTAGCACACATACGTAAAACTACACACAGAATCAAAATTCATGCACACATTCTAAAAATCGCGTGATAACATTGTAACCATACACAAAAATATCTTAGTGTGAGAAGTAAAGGGACAAAGAAACATTCCCAAAAATATCGATATCGATAAAATTCTAATAAGAAGAATAGTTGCGGTCTTGATAATCTAAATAAATGACAATGCAACCGGAATTATTTTAGATTTATTTTACAATACTACATTTTTCTGTAGTTTAGCCTTATCTGAGCAACATGATGCTCCGAAACTGGAGCATTTTGTTAATGTGTTGGTGTGACAAGAACAACCTTGTCGTTAATAAAATTAAATGTTTGTTGTTCAATTTATTATAATCGAACCTGCCACCCGAGAACCATAAAAAGCTGATATCTCGGGAATGGGTAGAGATAATTGAATTCTGACCACATTTTTGGCCCCCTTTGCCAACCCCTGATGCTTAATACTATAGGTCACCCATATATAAAAAATCACCCACCTCATTCCTCAGGAGGGCTCTAATCCATAGCGCCATCTAGTTCCACCCGCGGGAAACACGTTCCCCCCTCTCCTGCAACTCTTACCCTTATCCTCGCTCATCCTCTCAATAACGGTGCCCTCCTCAAGTCCACCTCTCGCCCCTTGACTTTGTTAATTCACTTAGACAGGCTTAAATTATTATTTCTGCTTATTGGCTCCACACTATGGAATAGGCCTTAGTAAACACGCTAATGCAACGCGACCTACCCCCGCCGCTCATTCACAACTCCACTGCTCTTTGTGAAAAACTACCTACTTCTATTTTGTTTTGGTAGGCCAAAAGTATTAATAAGTATCAATGTTATGTTTTCAAGCAAAGTCATCGCAATGCATACCTACATTATTTTTGAGCTACGCTTAATGGCATATCGTTTACTTTTATTTTAAGTTTATATGTTTTCTTTGTAAGTGAATTTGTAATTCTTTTGAGAAAATAAAGATCTTTAACCGTAAATTTAAAAATAACTTGAATAAACCCACCGAACTGGCATAAGTATGCCGAAATTCAGCTCAATAAGTAAGCGAGAAGTAGATAGTTTAAAATTCAGTTGCAAAATGTGACCCAAACATATTAACTAACAAGTGAAGTTAAAGGCTTCTAAAAACAAACAAACCCATTTATTTTATATATAATATTAATCGTATGGATTATTGTGGTCAATTTAAAATACTAAGATGTATACAATAAAATACTAAAATGTATACTTTATGTTCGGTGCAGTGCCACCGAACAATTTACCTAACAGACGCATGCGCCTATAAAGCGATGAGTTCAAGTAAAATAAATTAGTGCATTATACGGACACATCGCGACCGGGTGCATTCATAACATTATTAACATTTCAACATTTTATAACAGTAACAATTCATAGTTTTAGTAACATAACATTAGATTTAGAACTTTATACAGTTTTACAACATTATTTGAATAGACTCGTATTCATCTCAAACATTGACTTTTTATTTAAACAAACATTCCAACACTCGAGGACCTCGCACCGCACATTTTGGTCCTTCGAGCCGGATCTCGCGCATCTTGATCAGAAATAGTTTACGTGATAGTTACGTGAGATCGGCTGCGAAGGACCAAAATGTGCGGTGCGAGGTCTTCGAGTGTTGGAATGTTTGTTTAAATAAAAAGTCAATGTTTGAGATGAATACGAGTCTATTCAAATAATGTTGTAAAACTGTATAAAGTTCTAAATCTAATGTTATGTTACTAAAACTATGAATTGTTACTGTTATAAAATGTTGAAATGTTAATAATGTTATGAATGCACCCGGTCGCGATGTGTCCGTATAATGCACTAATTTATTTTACTTGAACTCATCGCTTTATAGGCGCATGCGTCTGTTAGGTAAATTGTTCGGTGGCACTGCACCGAACATCTTGCCCAGGGACAAGGAAGAGGGCGAGGACGATGTTTTAGGAGGTGGTGATAGTTACAAGATGATTGACAATGTTTTACTTAAAGTCTCTAGGAAATATTGTCTGAGTTATGATTTTAGAAACGTTTATTCACTATCCCACTTTCGCGGGTCAAATTTTGTAAGATTTCGGGCTTGTTTGTGGACCACTTTCGTAAATTAAATCCTCCTAGTTGTAAGAGTTTGTTAAGGTCATCCACTGTTTTTCGACCCTTTTCGACAGAATACGCTCCGTAAACGAGGTCATCCATGTAAAATGACTCCTCTAAGATTTTTGAGACATCCTTGTAATTATGACGTTCATCTGCTGCTAATTTTCTTAAGGTCATCATGGCTAAAAAGGGTGCTGCCTTGGTGCCATATGTTATCGTGGCTAACTTAAATGTTTGGATGGGGTGTTCTGGGGACTGTCTCCAAACGATCTTCTGTAACGACTGATCAGTTTCATTTACCAATATCTGACGGTACATTTTTTCAATATCTGCAGTAAATGCGTACGGAAATTGTCTCCATTGCAATAGCAGAGTCTGCAAATCTTGTTGTAAGTTGGGTATCACGTTACAGTGAAATGTTGGGACGCTTCCACATAACAGCCAACCAAGCTGTGTTTGTTGCGCTATCGGTTGTGTTACGCTATCGCCCTTAATTATTCCGTTCAGGATAATGTTGGAACATATATCAGCTCCTAATAGTAAATCAACAGGTCGACTGATATAAAATTCAGGATCAGCTAAATGTATATTTTGGAATATTGACCAGTTGGGCTGGGCAAATGTTTTGTTTGGCAGATTTTTTATGAGATGGCTCATAATTATTAATTCCGCATTAAATGTGTAATTGTTGTGCAAAGAAACACAGGTAATGTTTATTTTTCCCTTGCAATTGTTCTCTCTCTGACCTACTCCGTCGAACTCACACGTTTCGCAAGTTGAATGCCCCGAAGTATTATTGGGAACAGCCCAATTAAAAAAACGAAAGGTTATGTCGCCATATTTGTTTGTATGGTGACCAAAGCTGTGCACCTGGAACTAGTGTCTGAAATGACCAGTTCAGCGTTTTTAGCAGCTTTAAGAAGGATGAGCGCCAGACGAGGTGCGCCACAACATTTATACAGCGAGTTAGAACATAACAATCGAGTCTTACTGCATCAGCAAATAAGCGCTCGTGGCCGTAGACGGCGTGGCGCCATTATATTATGGTGTTGGGTATCAAAGGACATTACACTTATGAAAAACAGATGCTGAAACAAAACAAGGCTATACCAAACAGTATCTCTACTCATGATGTCCACCATTTCATACTGACATGGGGCTTATGTGTAGCAGTTACCATCATCGCCGTGGCGTATATGTGCTGGCGAACACGTCTTGGCTGCCGACCATCTTCTTCGACTCCTGCGGGGAGGCGAGAAATGCGGCAAGAGCCGAGCTAGGTGTGAACATTAACAGTGACAAGTGCGAGTGTAGTGTGCGCGAAAGTGGGATAGTGAATAAACGTTTCTAAAATCATAACTCAGACAATATTTCCTAGAGACTTTAAGTAAAACATTGTCAATCATCTTGTAACTATCACCACCTCCTAAAACATCGTCCTCGCCCTCTTCCTTGTCCCTGGGCAAGATGTTTGGTGCAGTGCCACCGAACAATTTACCTAACAGACGCATGCGCCTATAAAGCGATGAGTTCAAGTAAAATAAATTAGTGCATTATACGGACACATCGCGACCGGGTGCATTCATAACATTATTAACATTTCAACATTTTATAACAGTAACAATTCATAGTTTTAGTAACATAACATTAGATTTAGAACTTTATACAGTTTTACAACATTATTTGAATAGACTCGTATTCATCTCAAACATTGACTTTTTATTTAAACAAACATTCCAACACTCGAAGACCTCGCACCGCACACTTTAAATTACTAAAATGTATTTTCGACGAAATTGGTATTAAAACGGTTATCGACCATCGATATCAAAGTAGCATTCAATTACTTTCTCGAACTATCATGACGTATCCGTCATTCACATTTATGACGTAAAATCGTACACGGACTTCTCACGAGACTAGTTCATTCTAAATTGTAAATTTATGAATGAGTAGTCTCGTGGGGAGTGCCGATACGTCATAGAAATAGGGCGGGTCTATTTCTATGACGTATCAGCACTCCTCACGAGACTAGCGCGCCAAATTAAAATTTGTTGTTTTGAAAATCTTAGATTATGCACAAACCGTAATAGATATTTGCAAAATTATACTCACAGATGAAAGGTAATGCCAACTTTTATCAAATTTGAAGTTTTGGACTTAATAATGCAGGTAAATACCGCACAATTTAGGCATTTTCGTGAGCTCTGTTCGCACTGACGATTCTATAATTTATGAGTCAAGATGGCGTTCAACTGGTTTTTATAAACTTTCATGCTCTTTTCGCCTGAAACATTGGCGAAAGGGGTAAGCCTGCTAAGTCGACTCCTGTCTTTATTCCTCCTAGATTTTAAGTCTAAAATACCGCAGCGTCTCAAGACGAAAGTCTTTTGTGCTGCCACTGTAATTACTTACGGCACTGAAACGTGGTCGCTCACAATGGGCCTGATAAACTGGCTCAAAGTCACTCAAAGGGCAATGGAGAGGGCTATGCTCGGAGTGTCCCTGCGTGATCGAATCAGAAAATTCAGAAATGAGGAGATTCGCAGGAGAACGATAGTAACTAAAATAGCCCGAAGAATTGCCAATTTTAAGGGGCAGTGAGCGGGGCACTTTGCTCGCAGAACGGAAGGCCGATGAAGCAGTAAAGTTCTGGAGTGGTGATGGTGACCGCATACTGGAAGGCGCAGCGTGGGTACGCCCACACGGTAACAAATTATGAGTCGACGCCAAACAAACTTTTAACAAGCAAAGTGCGTGCAAGTTGCAAGTGGCCGAGCGACGAACGAATTTTTGGAAAGTTATTGTTTATCGTTGAAAATTTCACGTTGTATTTGATTTTACGTTGTTTTTTATTATTTATTTAAAGTAATTTGATGATCTTCGTTGATTGTTTGTTTGGCGCCGACTCATAATTTGTTATTTTTCGCTTTTCAGTTTCTGTTTTCGTCGGTTCAATTTTTTGTTAAAAAGTTTTATTTTAGCTTTTTATGTGGTCAAAATCTAACTCCAGGTCTCCATTATGTCGTAGTGTCTAGAACTATATTTATGTGTGCTAAGTTTCAACAGAATCACGGTGCAGTGTTGCCATATGCACCGTAATTACGGCAGGCCTGCCGTAATTTTGGCTTTTATTTTTATTTCTGCCACCTACCGTATTCATAAATTACGGTGTATGAAAGTTACCGTAATTTTTAGAATCCAACCTGGAATTGGTGGTTTTCCAAAAAAAATAAAAATTTGTATCACTTTAGTGTGCTACTCAATTCAGTGGGCACCTAGTAGCATGCGAAATTCAAAATTTCTTGTGTTTTTTGCAAATTGTAGCTCTAATTCACGTTGTAGGTTGTTGTAACAATATATCTACTCAATCTTGATGGAGGTGCGGGAGGCCTTTTGGTTGAAATGATGATGATGATCTACTGAATAATGCTCATAATAGAATGTTATTACCTAGCACTATAAGCTCGATAATATAATCGATAATTTGATAGTAACTTTATATTGTGGAGCTTATAAAGCTAGGATGCTATACTACTAGTACTAAATACCTACTACTACTCACTTCTTCTTCTTCTTCGTGTCGACACGACGCTACATAATGATAATAGATCATGTCGTGGGGAAAAAATTAGCCAGTCAGCAAGTTGGTAGCGGGGCTGACTGCCCAGGGTGCGCCGGACGATCAATTAAATATCGTCACTCGTGGAGGCTCTTTTAATGCATTTTAATTCGTTCGTCGCTCGGCCACTTGCAACTTGCACGCACTTTGCTTGTTAAAAGTTTGTTTGGCGTCGACTCATAATTTGTTATTTTTCGCTTTTCAGTTTCTGTTTTCGTCGGTTCAATTTTTTGTTAAAAAGTTTTTCTAGTACCCATAGCACAAGCTCTGCTTAGTTTGGGACTAGATGGTGTTGTGTAAAAATGTCCCAAAAATATTTATATATTATTACTTAAGTACCTATTATATAAGTACATCTAAAATATGAGACAGTCACAAATTACCTCGTACAGGAGCGCAAGCGAAGCGGCATAAGGTTTTTTGGTATTTGCAAAAACAACAACATCATCATTTGCTGAGATGGGGGCCTTTTTTTGTTTCTTACAGGCATTTTATTTTTAATTTCATCATCATCATCATTTCAGCCGAAAGACGTCCACTGCTGGACATAGGCCTCCCCCAAGCATCGCCACAACGACCGGTCCTGCACTTTCCGCATCCAGCGAATACCCGTGACCTTCACCAGGTCATCAGTCTACCTTACGGGGCGTACCCACGCTGCGCCTTCCAGTATGCGGTCACCATCACCACTCCAGAACTTTACTGCTCCATCGACCATCCGTTCTGCGAGCAAAGTGCCCCGCTCACTGCCCCTTAAGATTGGCAATTCTTCGGGCTATTTTAGTTACTATCGTTCTCCTGCGAATCTCCTCATTTCTGAATTTTCTGATTCGATCACGCAGGGACACTCCGAGCATAGCCCTCTCCATTGCCCTTTGAGTGACTTTGAGCCAGTTTATCAGGCCCATTGTGAGCGACCACGTTTCAGTGCCGTAAGTAATTACAGTGGCAGCACAAAAGACTTTCGTCTTGAGACGCTGCGGTATTTTAGACTTAAAATAGTACTAGTAATATACTGCGAGCGTATTGAGCCGAACGTTCCGCGAAACTACTCTCGGCAGATGGTGTCAGTACATTTAATATGAACTAGGTTCGGATCTTAATCTCCGATAGTGTTTCCATCACTTTATTAGGGTGTTTATGTCTATCACTTTATTATTGTTTTTATTAAGGCGTGGCTAAAAAGTTTCAACAACAAGGACATAAAATTTCTAAAAAAAGGTTGTCAGGGATGTTCTAGTGAAAAAAAAACGATAAAAATCATATCGATGATTTTAATAGTATCAATGTTTATCGTAACAAAAATTTCGAAATATATCAACATATTCATGTGACAACTCACAAAACAAGCAATCACAAAAAAATTAAGACCTTGGACAAATTCAACATCATTAAAAAAACAAGCATTCGATATGTCAGATAAATGCGATGCTTGACATTAGATACTGAGCTACGTTAAAAAAAAAACGAAAATAATTTACGAAAACAGAATCGAGATTTTAAATATCACCGATGAACATCAATAATTTTATAAAAAATAAAATTGATATTTTGTTATATCGATATTTTTATTCATCCTTATTGGCAGCTGTCATGCTGTCAATACAAATATAAACAAACTCATATTTTCTTATTGCTGAATTTTCTGTTAGTTCATTTGAGCGCGCATTCTTGCTAATTTCGTCCGCGTGAATTTTATTTCTAAGAATTCTGGAGACGGATATTTACATTATTTAAAATGCAGAGTGCTTCAGATGTGATATCTTCCTTGTTTTGGTTTAAAGACGACAGTGATGTGGACGATGAAAAAGAATAACAAATAATAGAACAGTTTGTTCACAATGTTGAAGATTTTAGTTCTCAGTATGGGAGTGAAATAAGTGTTTCATACTCTATCTTGCCATCTGGTCGCCAGCATTTTAAAAACCTCTTCTAATGTACTGGTGAACAGTTTAGGAGATAGTGGGTCACCTTGTTTGACTCCTTTTAGGATGTTGAATTTTGGGCCTTTTTTCTCTAATTTTATGGCTGCTGTGCTGTGGGTGTATATGATTTGTAACAATTGTATGTAGGTGGAATCTATTTGTTGTTTGTCAAGAGCTTTAAAAATTGCTGAGTGCGAGAATTAATAGGTATATAACGTGAAATATAGCTACAGCTTGCAAAAAACGCAAGAAATTTTGAGTTTCGGGGGTTACTACGTCGCAATCACCAGTTTTGCCTTCAATTATAGGCAGAAAATTCAGTAAATTTATCACTGTAAATCTGCCGTATTTCTTTGATTTACCGTATTTCTGGTAATTTTGACCCATTGTGCACCGTATTTTCGTTCCATCAATCTGGCAACACTGGCACGCTGGTAACAGTGGCAAGTGGTTGGCGGGAAAATTCGGAAAGATCGTGTTGTGGATTTTGTTTTATTTTCCTAAATTTGTGTTTCTTCGTGTGTTAATGTGTTAATGGTGGATTATTAATTTTTAAGTGCTCGTTAACGTGTACAAGTGTGGGTAAATGGTACATAGTTGAAAAACGTGACTTTCGTATTTTCTCATCATCCGCTCAAACACCTGGTAAAGTTTCCATTACTTTACTAGGGTGAGTAAACTAAAGACTTGGCTGGAGGGTCTAAGCAACCAGGCCATAAAACTACTCACATAACAAATAAATGACTTGGCTTAAAGGTCTTAGCAACCAGGCCATAATACTTAAAAAAAAAAAAAAAACAGTGGCAAGTGGCAACACTGCTACTTCTATTTGTCAATTAATGCTTGTCAATAAAAATGGCAGCGGGACCGATTGCCGAAAGGAATCAAGGTATTTATAGATTAAATAACATATTCAATCTATCTAAATAACATAAAAAACTAAATTAATTATTCCTATCTTTTTAAACAGTGAATACACTCTGTTTTTATAAAAAATAAAATTTGAGGTTAAGTATCGTATTTTAAAGTTTTAGATAATCGGTTTACCGAGGTTTGGTTTATCCGATAAATAAAACTTTTAGGTGTCAGTTTTTGGTTCTAAATGAACAGTTTCAGTCTCTATGACTTCACTGATTTCGTGAGATGATAAGAAGTTTCATGTATTACTTTCAGATGCTACGATATACGTTGGCGGTTTGGATGATAGAGTTACAGAAAGCTTACTATGGGAGCTGTTTGTACAAGCTGGACCCGTAGGTATGTATATAAACAAAACAGAATAGATAACTATCTGATTTGAAGAAAACAATTTTTTGCTGCCTTTGGTTTGTTCTCATAGGCCTTGTGTTCCAAATGTTGAGTTGTTATACCCAAGTAGGTCAGTTAGTCTTGGTTAGTATAGCATCCAACACTACTCCACTGAACTGTAGTCTGTTCTTCTCAAGCCAGCATGAGCCATACAAGAAATCAAGATAAGTTCATAAAAACATTAGGCAGTCAGGTCAGTGGTGAGGCTGGCTGTCCAAGGTATGGTGGACTAACTTTTAAGAATTGTACCTACTAAGCAGTTAGCGCAGACCTAGGAGGAGTGCAGAGCAGAGGTTTTTCTGGATTTTTTTTTTTACCTGACAAATTAAAAAAAAAGTGAAAAATTAGTTTTGAGCATTGAAGCAGGCTACCCATGCATACTAGAGATTGTGCAAGTAGGGTGTACTTGCTTGGTCAATTTTGCACTACATGCACTTGGTCAGAGTTATTTTTTTAGTGTAAACAGAAAATTCTCTTCTCTGCACTGACCATAAAATGTAGCTTTGCTAACTTACTTTGTTGTTCTGTTACAGTGAATGTCCATATGCCAAAAGACCGAGTGACTCAAACTCATCAAGGATATGGATTTGTTGAATTCATGGGGGAGGAGGATGCAGATTATGCTATAAAGGTATGAAAAAACAATTGCAGGTGTTTACGGTTCTTACAGTCAAAGTGCACTTTGATGACTGTTGCCACATTTAAAGCAATGTCCAAGTACAGTCCGCTTAATCTCAGGAAATGTTGTTGTAATGACCTATTGCAGTGATTTAGTTGTTATCTAAAAAAATCGATATCTTTATTATCTGCCAAGGCTTACACTCGTACCGGGAGGGTGTGGGGTATGATGCGACAGTCAGGCGCAGCGCACATTCAACTGCTTCTCCAGATTTGATTTCTCCGAGCTCGTGCATAAACTTTAGCTATCACAGTTCACTCTGTGCAAGTAGACGTTGTGTCAATGTGGTTTTAATCATCAATCATGAAAAATTACAGGACTTCTTTATCTTTTGTATTAAAACGAAAGGAGTAATCTTCGGAGTATTCTTCCACATCTCTGTCACCTGAATTTGTGCCCAGAAGACTAGCATTACCACGTTCAATATCAAGGTTCATTCTTTGGCTTTTAGATGACTAAGCTAGCTTTGGCTGTTCAGCTGAAAACCAGCACTAAGTACATACTAGTTATCTGACAAATGAACTGGACCTATTTGGCACACACCTTAGGACACGAGGGCTTATAAATCTTGAAATACCTATTTACCTATATGATTTAATGTCTTGTTTTATTTATTGTGTTTGCTGCTTCAACAAATAAGAAAAGCAGACCGAATCTTGCTAAACAAAGAAATAAGTACTTAATTTTTTCCTAAGCCCACTATAATTTCGAAAGCATTTTAACACCAGATTTATACTGTTATTTTATTTGTGACAATACAACAATGACTAACGTCACACTAGATCTCGGCTTTTTGGCATACTATGGATCTTAATGTGTGTGACGGCCCGTACTTTTAAGCGAGCCTGCATACTATGGATGCTTCACTGATTGTTTAGCGAGATTCCGTCTGCCTTTCGTCCGAGGTTTGCTGGTAGTGGAAAAAATCTTTTTCTTTCTTTAGATGACATTAAAAAATGTACCATCGTTGACCGCACCATGCTTAACTTTAGGTGAGATGGTGGTCAAACACAAGTCCATATTATTTAAAAGCCAATAAAAAAATCCATTTTATTTTCCAGGTCATGAACATGATAAAGCTATATGGTAAACCTGTAAGGGTGAACAAGGCATCGGCTCATCAGAAGAATCTGGATGTGGGTGCCAATGTGTTCATAGGAAACTTGGACCCAGAAGTGGATGAAAAGCTGTTGTATGACACATTCTCAGCTTTTGGTGTTATATTACAGACACCTAAGGTAAAATCCATAGTTTGTTTTATTGCACATCTATTTTCCTATCGCCTCAGGCGTTGTCCTAATTTTCTGTAGGGTGATGTTGTGAGGATACTGCCTAAAGCGCTGATTACACTGCTATCAATTAAGATATACATACATACATACATAACCAGCCCATTACTGTCCCACTGCTGGGCACGGGCCTCTTCTCAGTACGAGAAGGTTAAGGCCTTAGTCCACCACACTGGCCTAGTGCGGGTTCGCAGACTACACTCACCATTGAGAACTGTATGGAGCATTCTCAGGTATGCAGGTTTCCTCACGATGTTTTCCTTTACCGTTAAAGCTAGTGATAATCGAATATAAATCTGCACATGAATTCGAAAAGTCAGAGGTGTGGGCCGGGATCGAACTCACACACTCCTGCATGGAAGGCAAGCGTTCAACCACTTGGCTATCACTACTAAGCTATTAGGATATAATTAATACTATCCTAATTAGGATTTAGGCAAGCAGGAAGTAAGGAAAGTGTGATAAGAGTAAGGTCAGTGCAAAAAAGAGGTTCCTTTTCTAAGTCCTAATGAGAATTTCTGAATTCAGTGTAGTGTAATTAGCGTTTTAAGCATTACTATATGATTTAAAATCGCACTACCTCTTTGCTACCAGTGGTCGCAATTGTGACTGCTAATCGTGGGGTCCTGGGTTTGATTCCCGGGTCAGACAAAGTGCTATTGGGATTTTTCTAAGAAAATTTCTCAGTAACAGCCTAGAGTCAGGAAGTTAATTTCTCAGTAATAGCCTGGAGTCAGAAAGTTTACGATGCTACACCCTTGTACCTCGGAGAACACGTAAAACCGTTGGTCCGGCGCCTGATCTCTCACCAGTCGTGTCAGATTGCCATCCCATCAGATTATGAGAGTGAGGGAATAGAAAGTGCACCTGTGGTTGCGCACACAGTTGTGCACTATAATATGTCCCGTGCAGATGGCTAGTCTCCATTAAAATTGACTGCCGTGACCGACATTCGGCCAGCAGGCGTAGCATGACCACTGTAGAGTTTTGTCTACAAAAGAATAGACAAACGACAGTTAAAGCAAAGAAGAAAGTACAATAGGAGTGAGCGTTCTAAAGACGGACCGTTTTAAACAACCGTTTCTGTTCTGCGACGTAGGAACCGTTTTCATATTCTGATTAAAACAGTCATTGTTGCAAAAAGTAGTCTTCGAATGTTTGATGCGGATTTATACTTAATGTCTCTGAAAACTGACTGCCTCGTTGGTCTAGTGGTTGCAAGCACGACTGCTGAGCGTGGGGTCCTGGGTTCGATTCCCGGGTCGGGCAAAGTGTTATTGGGTTTTTTCATTAGGAAATTCTCAGTAGCAGCCCGGAGTCTGGATTTGTGCCCGGATAATGGCAATAGGCTCGCCCCTTATTACATGGGACTTACAACATAACTGGCGAAATGTGGGTGTACTATACACCTCTGCCTACCCCTTCGGGGAAATACAGGCGTGATGTTATGTTATGTTATGTTGTTATGTCTCTGAAAATACAGCTGAACATGCAATGTCTTACAAAACCAGTTTTTGTCCACGTCAATCAGAGCAAAGAAAAATCATCTTTTCTGTTATGGCCATAAAGTATATCAACTTCAAGCAAAAGTCTAATAACTCTTCGTTTCGTTCGTTTAGGTTTATAAAACAGTCGTCGTTGCACAAACCAGTCTTCGAGTGTGTGATGCGAATTTTTGCCTAATTTCTCTGAAAAAACAGTAAAAAATGCAATGCCTTGCAAAACCGGTCTTCGTCCATGACGTACAGAGCAAAGATTTTTATTTATTTATTTATTTATTTATTATTCCTCCTTACATCTATCATTACAGGTCTTTAACCTAATGCGATAGTGTGGCTATCAACTATAATAATTAATTATCCTAGAATTATTATAAAAAGTTACATGCTACTTACATGCTACTTACCATACTAACTTAACAACTAACAACAACAAAAAACCAATGTGTACATTTAACTTACATTATAACTAAGTTTAATAGAACTTTTGCGAATTCACTCAAATTGCACGAAAATATATCGAGTCTCTCATGAATTAAGGAGCATTTTCTTTCACCATAAATCATATGTATTATATATATATACGTATTTTATATATATATATATATGTATGTATTTTATGTACATATGTATGTACCTATTTATGTATATAAGTATATATATCTTAATATAATTATTTTACTTGTAAATAGTTTAATCTTGTTAGATAAGTTATGTAGTCAAAATTTTTTTTATTCTGTTGTACACTTGTTTTTATCCTCTAATAATATATCAACATCTCTCTATCGCTCTAAGGTTTGCTGTAAGAAAACTCATTTTTGAGTTAAGCTCGCCGATGTACATAAGCTTTCCTATTGTAATATTAATGTGTATTTGTGTGTACAATAAAGTATCATAAGTATCATAAAACTTCGTTTATTATGCGGATTGTTCTTATAAGGGGTGCTTTCGCCAATAGATTGGTCCTGGCTACTGGCACGCCCAGCAGTAGCGGGCGCCGCCGCCTCCACACGTATCGCTCCGGCACGCAAAGCCTCAGGTGACACAGCACTCCCGGGTTATGCGCTACTCCACGCAGTAGCTTGACTACATACGCGGCGAGTGTGAAGTCCCGTCGCACCCTGAGCTCGTTGTACCCAACCATACCCAGTACAAACAGTGTAGGGTACATCAACGGGTAGAATGGATATACCCCGTAAAGTTTGAAATACAAGTGTCGTGTAAATTTATTTTGGACACTATCAGTTTCATTGTTGTCATTTTGGACATTTGCTATGAAAATAGAGTATTAATTTCAAGCAATAAGCGTTTCGTTCGTTCGCGATACCTATCATCCGTCTATCGTTTGATGCGTCTCGTCGTTCTGGCAGTCTTCAAACCAGTTGCGAACGAGGACCGTTTTGAAGACTAGTTTTTGTCGTTAAAACGGCTGCGTTTTTTGCCTGTAAAATCGACAACGACTCACTGCTACTGTACAATGTCGTTTTGTCTATTCTTCCGTAGACTAATCTCTTGTCTACAGTGGTCATCCTACGTGTGCTGGAGGAAATGATTATTAATATCCCAATCTAAATAAACTTCTTCAAGTTAGACAGGCAGGAAGAAAATATATCAATCAATCAGTTTGCTTGGTTCTGTCAAAGAATCGCACATTTATATACTTTCATGAATAATAAATTGTTTGTCATCAAGCACTATCTTTATATCAAAATTAACTCTTATCTATGGATTCTTCCAGGTCATGAGAGACCCAGAGACAGGCAACTCAAAGGCGTTTGCCTTTATAAACTTCGCGTCGTTCGAGGCGTCTGACGCGGCGATAGAAGCCATGAATAACCAATACCTGTGCAACAGACCTATATCAGTGTCATACGCATTCAAGAAAGATGTTAAGGGAGAGAGGCACGGATCTGCTGCTGAAAGGTATTTATTTCTACACTTTTTTGGTACTCTAGTGTGTTTTCTTGTATATCAAATCCTCAAACTGAAGCAAACCAATCATAATCCTGCAAGCCTTTTCCCAATCATATTGGGGTCGGCTTCCGGTATAGCCAGATGCGACTGAACATCAGTATTTTACACGGAGCGACTGCCATCAGACCCCCGCAACCCAGTAACTGGGTAATACTGACATTCGGAGATTAGACCAGTTGTCAGACTTTATGGCTTCTGATTACCCGTAACGACTGCCATAGATATTCGTATGACAACCGGGACCGACAGCTTAACGTGCTCTCCGAGGCACGGAGGGGTCTCGTGGTGTAACGAAACGGTCACCCATCCACAGACTGACCGCGGCAAGTGCAGCTTAACCTTGCAGATCGTACAATCCGCGCAGTCGTTGCTTCGCTACGAGCCCCTCTCTTGGAGCAAACCAATGAATTAATGACTGAACTGACTGAATGAAATACTGCACATGAAAAAAGTCACTTAATGGACAAAATTAATATCAAGTCTATCCACGATTTAGCCTACTAAAGGTAGAAATTTGTCATATTTTGCATGGAGCTTATGTCATATTCCTATCTCTAGTAGGGCAAATCGTGGATAGATTGGATATTAATTTTGGCCATAAGTGACCAATAGATTCAGAGATACTAAATCTATCTGATCTTTCTATTGACAATGGCGATGAAACGGATATCCGGCAAGGCACCCGAACTATCCAGCAACTATCTGATACCTGGACTATCCGGGAACTATCTGGTACCGGCCACATTTAATAATCCGGCGGGATACCGGATTTTAAATAAATTGCGAAAATTTAATTAAATCGACTTTGTTCAAGGCAAATGTAAGATGTAAGATATTTACTCGACACACAAATAAAACCACAATGTCTTCAAATAAAAAATACGTTTATTGTTCATTAAAATAGTACTCGTAAGTTGTACTGGAAACATATTCATCAACTCAGCCTATCGCAGTCCACTGCTGGACATAGGCCTCTCCCAAGTTGCGCCACAACGCTCGGTCCTCTGCCTTCCGCATCCAGTCCCCCCCAGCCACGTTCTTTAGGTCGTCGGTCCACCTGGCAGGGGGGTGCCCTACGCTGCGTTTGCCGATACGCGGTCTCCACTCAAGGACTCGTCTGCTCCAACGGCCATCGGTCCTTCGACAGACATGGCCAGCCCACTGCCACTTCAGCTTACTGATCCTACAAGCTATGTCAGTCACTCCGGTTCTTCTCCGGATAATCTCGTTGCGGATTTTATCCTTCAAAGAAACTCCAAGCATAGCTCGCTCCATAGCTCGCTGAGCGACTTTAAATTTGTGGACTAGCCCAACTGTCAGTGTCCACGTCTCGGCACCGTAAGTCATGACTGGCAGGACGCACTGGTTGAAGACCTTTGTCTTGAAACTTTGCGGTATAGGCGACGAGAAGACTCGGCGAAGTTTGCCAAATGCTGCCCAGCCCAGACGGATCCTTCTGTTGGCTTCTTTCTCGAAGTTTTGTCTACCAAGCTGAATTGCCTGCCCTAGGTAGACGTATTCCGTTACAACTTCGAGTGCCGACCCTTCGACGAATATTGGCCTCGGCATGACATGCATATTGAACATGACTTTAGTCTTGTCCAGATTCATGCCGAGACCGACACGTCGAGAGGCTCCGTTTAAGCTGTGCAGCATTTCGCCCAGTTGTTCCAGCGACTCAGCCATTACAACGATGTCATCGGCAAAACGGAGATGTGAGATGTTCTCGCCGTAACGTTGATGCCCTGTCCAGTCCAGTCCAGCGTCTTGAATACGTCCTCCAACGCGTTAGTGAACAATTTCGGGGATATTACATCCCCTTGTCTCACCCCTCTGCGCAGTTGGATTGGCTTCGTCTTTTGGTCCTGGAGCTGAACGGTCATGGTAGCAGCGTTGTATAGGCATCTCAGCATCTCTATATACCGCTCATCAATGTGACATCGCTGTAGAGCATCCAGAACTGCCCAAGTTTCGATAGAGTCGAAGGCCTTCTCGTAGTCCACGAATGCCATACACAGCGGCTGATTGTACTCTTCAGTCTTCTGTATGATCTGCCGAACAGTATGGATGTGGTCTACGGTGCTGTAGCCTTTTCGAAACCCAGCTTGCTCTGGTGGCTGGAATTCGTCGAGTCCTCCGGCGAGACGATTCGTGATGACCCTCGAGAACAGCTTGTACACATGACTCAGGAGTGAGATGGGTCTGTAGTTGTTCAGAAGGGTTTTATCCCCTTTTTTGAAGAACAGTACCACCGCACTCCCGCTCCATGCCTCCGGTGTAGAGCCTTGTTGGATGACGGAATTAAACAGACTCTGTAGGTCCTTCAGGACCGGAGCCCCGCCTGCTTTTAGGAGTTCAGTAGTAATGCCGTCATCGCCCGGAGCTTTGTTATTCTTAAGCTGCTCGAGGGCCGCCCTAATCTCGCCCTGGTCAACGTCCGGAAGATCTTCGGTGTAATGGCGCGTGAGCTGGGCTCTTTTGTCGTCGGCTGACATTTCCCGTCAACGTAACGGAAACGTATTATGAAGTATTAAAGCCGTATTGTTCCGTTGTGAGAGAGAGACAGACCTATACCGGGCGAATAGCGCCATCCCTCTCTCGCACTGGAACCATTATAGCTTAAGAGTTCATAATACGGCCCCAGAACTGGAGGCAAATTATGGTGAATAAACACCAGTTTTAAAATTAGGAAAGAAAAAATCGTTTACGAGCTCGATTCGACCCTGCGACTCCTGGCTCAGTATGCCAGTGCTTTAGCCACTAAGCCACTTTTGTACGTCTTTGGGTGACGTCAGTGATATCTTATTAAGAAACAGTGTTTCTCAACCGCATATTGGCTGAGATCATTGATATAAACTCTTCATAACATATTCATTCTTTTACAGGTTACTGGCTGCCCAAAACCCGCTATCACATGCAGACCGTCCTCATCAACTGTTTGCGGACGCCCCTCCTACAATGATGGGCCCAATTCTGATGGCCCCGCCGCCGCCGCCAGCACCATCACCGATGCCCCCGCAAGGACCACCAATGAGCGCACGACCACCGCCACCACTACCAATGTCCGCGCCACCTCCACCCCCGTCATCTATGCCACCCCCTGGACCCCCACCGCCTCCAGGACCCCCGCCACCACCTCCCCCATTCCACCACTTTCCACCCCCGCCGTTCGGACCCCCAGGATTCGGACCCCCGCCACCGCCAGGTTCAAGACCGCCGCCTCCATGGAGACCCCCTCCGCCATCGTTCAGACCCCAGTACCCGCCCCGTGGACCACCCCCGTTTGGACATCCACCATTCCCGCCGCACCCGCCTGAACCAAATTATAATTATTAAGTGTAATTAAATAGTGTAATTTACAATGACTGTTTTGTATTTCCTCATTTTTGGAATGGAGAATAAAATATATTTTACAATTTAATTAATGTAACAATATGATATTGCTCGTAGCCTAGCCCAAGTTCCCGTTATCATCATTTCAGCCGAAAGACGTCCACTGCTGGACATAGGCCTGCTCCAAAGGGGGGATATGCCATAATCGCCACGCTTGGCGGGCGGGTTGGCAATCGCAGTTGGTTTAGTAAATAGTCAGATAACGCTGCTTCTCATCCTTTGGTGAATCACTTGGTTCCCATTATGTCTGCTATTATTTTGAACTCGCAAACCTACTATGGTTTGGTACCACAAGACTAACGGCCAAAATTAATATCCAATCTATCCACAATTTGCCCTACTCGAGATAGGAATTTGACATAAGCTCCATACAAAATATGTCAAATTTCTATCTCTAGTAGGGTAAATCGTGGATAGATTAAATATTAATTTTTGCCGTAAATGATACTAACGAAATGCGGCTGATCTTTTGTCCATACAAACGCTCTCTACTGTTTTCTTTCTGGTTTATAACTCTAGAGCAGCGGTTCTAAATCTTTTTTGGCGACGGAACCCTTTTGACACGATATTATATCTTACAGAGCACTAAAATAACCAATTAACCTAGTTTTATGTTTATTATCATACAAAAATAGATACTTTACATAACACTGTAAGTTGTATACCGTTATACTGATTCCACTGTAAGTTGATGAAATTGATTCCATTTTCGGCTATTATGTGACAAGACAGGATGTCTTGTGCTTGTACTGTGTGATGCTTCTCTTTAGGACTTACGTTGATATTATTACAGCGAAGCCCTCGCAGAGGCTTTAAGGAGCCTTAGGGCTCCGCGGAGCACACTGAGAATGTATGCCCTAGAGCAATGATTTTTTACAGTAAAATAAATATCAACTTTTTATGTCCCTATGTTTTCGTTTTTGTTGATAAATTATTTCGAGAAGCCCGAAAAATCTCCAAATTGCCTATTTAGATCACTGTCAACAGAGGCCTAGTGTATAAATTTGACTACTATTAATGAAAAACGAAAAACATAGGGACACAGTACATAATTCTTCTTATTCAATTTATGAAATATCTTTTAAGCTGGTCCAGTTCCGGAGGAGAAAATAGTCTAGCTAGAGCCAAACCTCGAATTATGACTTTTTTTACTAACATTATTCAGTCGGAACTGCAGTTGTCCTTATCGCACTTATTTGAGGCCGAGCGCTCGCAAAGCGACAGCGATTGTTTCTTCAAATTCCTAACTTAAAAACACTCCGTGGTTTTCTGTTCCTATAAAATACGTAAGGGAGCTGCCTCACCGCGAGTATTCGCATGTAATGTAGGCACAGACCAGTACCTAAACCTCTAGACGCCGATTAATCGGATACCCGCGGTCACCACGCATATGTAGTAGCATACCCTGCCGCCAATCCAATCGGAACGTCTATCCGTCAGCGAGCGGCACCAATCATACCATCGAACTTTTGAGCCGACTAATCATAACGCGCCGTCCACTAGCATACCCTGCCGCCAATCCAATCGGAACGTCTATCCGTCAGCGAGCGGCACCAATCATACCATCGAACTTTTGAGCCGACTAATCATAACGCGCCGTCCACCGTCCGGCCCCCGCTAACATTTTACGACTATGTTCTCATGCAAAGCTTTGTTTATGCGGCGTCTTGAGGCTTACTAAAAAAAAGCATTCAAGCAATAGCTGACAACAACAAAAGACGAAGGAATTTAGCTATTAGTCAATCAGCGCATCTGTCGGTGCAAAACTTTCATATCAGCCAATCAGCGCTCATAACGTAAGCAGTTTTTCGTAACTTAAGTACTTAATAAGCCGGATTTTTGCAATGATCCTGAAAATAGCTTGGACGATTGAGAAAATCTGTCTGATTCCATATATCCGGTCCTTTGCAATCTTCCTAGGAGTATCGCGAAGATCCTGTTTTTCCAATTATCCTACGACACGTAGGTATATCACAGGTAAAATTTAAAGACAAAAAAAGCATACAACGGTGTACCTACCTATATAAAATATAACTGAATACCTTGCCACTTGTATGAACTTACAAAATGGTCCAAATACTATTATTTTAAACCGTTCCTTTAATTTAAAACTCATTGGGCCGCCGGCCGTTTTCTCATAGAGAAACGAAACTGCCACGTCGATTTGTTCACTGGGTACATTATTTATTCAGCTGAAAAGCTTCATTTGTCGTCGGAAATATCGAGGAGACGGTACGATAGGACCGGTAATAGCTTACTGCATACGTAGGTAAGTTGCTATGCATGGGACAACCATACGTCCGGGTTACTCCGGATTTGTCCCAGTTCTGAAGGCGTCCGTGTAAAATTTACGGACTGCCCGACAAGATCCATTGCCTAACATAACTTATGGTGCCGAAACATGGATGCTCATTAAAGAAACCGTGTACTTACAAACAAAATGAAGATTGCACAATGGGCCATGGAGCGCGCCATGTTAGGCATTACATACAGTACCTAACGCCAGTAAAGTAACTATAAAATATCTTCAACTTGACCTTCACTGGAAAAACCTTAATCTTATGACCGATGAAACACCGATGGCAAGATGAGTTGATGACTTTGTTCATTTTGTCGGAAAACTTAGACAAGATTGGCGCAAAACCGGGAAGAATGGCGTATAGTACTTCCTCGAATGAACTTAGTACTACGTGGTTTGTCATTAGAGATAACTGGCTTTGGTTCGGTTGTGGTTTGTACAGTCAAATGATAAAAAGCATATCGATCGTAAACAGTGGCGGCGTAGCGTGGGTTGGCACCCGGGGCGGTTTTCTGTTGAGCACCCCAACAATAAAACAACAAGAACTAAAGGTGAATACGTGACCTTATTTTACTAAAATATTTAATGACACTATCAAGGTTAGTCGCGCTTGGCTCTTTGCGGATTTTAATTCTCAAGTACGATTTCAGTAACTTTAATTTTGACCGGACCGCCCCCCCTTTTGCCGCCACTGATCGTAAAAAAACAGTATAAGCTTCTTCTTCTATCGTGTCGATATGAGTAACATAATGATAATAGCTCATGCCTTGGGGAAAAGATTAGCCAGTCAGCAGGTTGGTAGCGGGGCCGACTGCCCAGGGTGCGCCAGACGATCAATTAAATATCGTCACTCGTGGAGGCTCTTTTAATGCACTCCACTTCCACTTATAATGGTTGTTTTACCATTGATATGCGGCTGTCTGTGTCTGGTCTGCGATCTATGTAAAAAAACAGTAAATTAGGCCTCCAGATTATTCTAAACGTTGGCTATTTGTTATCCTGGTTTAAATAAGTTTATTATGGTAACCCTAGCCATGCATATGATTGTGACATTCTTATTGGATACGTCCTCGACAAACTGGACGCTGGACTCGCAGAAACTCGTCCGATTTAAAATCTTATTCGGTAAGCATTTGTGTTGTTTCACTTGTTTCGCATTCGGTAAAGGAGCAATTATTTGAAGTTATTGCCGTAAGAAATGCATTTGAATTTATTGTTCGTTCTCGTTCAAGTGCTAAGAGTTCCTGACTTTCTGTTAAATTGAATTAAATGAATAAAACGATTAAAGCTGCAAGCACACAGCGAGCCGTTGCACCGCGCCGCATTATGGTTCGTCTAGAACAGTGTTTTATAAACCGAGTCGCCACGCCTTATTCGGGGGGTCTTGGGTAGAAGAAAAAAGGCAAGTGTTTCTAGGTGGGGTGCTGGCCAGAAAACCTCCACGTGTGCCTGACGGCTGCTTGTCCTTCTGGACACGTCTAGAGGGATCGGCAGTTGTTTGGCCGGTGCATCCTGGGCACAGGCAATAAAATCCTGTCGAGGGATTGATTAACCTTCGGGGGATTTTATTGCCTGTGGCGAATATTCTGGCGCGGGAGGGGCCCGTTGTGGGCCAGTGGGGAGTTGCTCCACGTGTCCTTCTGATATCAGCAGAGGGCACAGTGGAGGAGCAGGGGCGGGCCCGGTGTGCACTCACCCTGCCACTGGGCAGGCAGCGGAGGGACTTGTCTTTCCCTGCCCCCGTCGATCTCGTAACCCCAGGAGTGCCCGCTGAGTAGTGTTCTCACGCCTCTTGGGACCGAGGGTTTTGGCTTCACCGCCCGGACCGCGAGGAAGAAAACCTCTATAAAAAATTACGGGAGGTAGGGCCTGCGAGCAGCAGACTCGGGGTAGTCTGCTGCCCGACCAGCAGCTGGCGTAGCTGGCACAGCCGGCGTAGTTGGCGCAGCTGGTAAAGGCCCATGAGATGAGGTGGCGTGCAGTGTTCCGTGTGCGCCGCCTAGGAGGGTGCGGCTGACGTTAGGCCGCACGGGTAGAAGGGGCTCGCCTGCTTGTGGCGGGCCAGGACCTGTTGGGGGTGGTTGTGTGAATACTCACGGGTTCCCACGCCCCCGGCTAAGGTAGTTGAAGGAACACCGTGGTGGTTTTAGTCGGTAAGAGTCCGACACTGGCTCCACCTACCCCGGGCGGAGTGCGTCCATGAGGATTTCCCCAAGGCGAAAAAAAAAAAAAAGAAAAAAAGTGTTTCTAGGTCCTACACTACAATAAAAATATTGTTACGACGGAGGGTTAAGCAGAGTGAACTGAAATACTTCAACCTATAGCGCGTACCATAAAAACAACTCCCCGCGCCTCTAGGCTTCGTCGCGTGCCAGCGAAGCTACGGGACTAGTTGCGACTTGTCGTCCCAACCCTATTCGCTGTATGCTGCCACGTGGCAGTTGGTTACATACCCCCGCGAGTGACTCACGCGCATCCTTGCGCCTCGCGTGCTCAATAATTGTAACAAGTTCTTTGTATTATCTTCTACACCTAATGTTTTATACTTAACCAATAATAATTACAGTTTTACACGCATATCATATACTCGGAGTTTCATTTGGTTTAAGGATAGAACCCCGACTATATCTGGCGCTCAACGTTCGGCCGTATTTTGTGTTAAAAACGGATTTTTAGACATTGTTCCGTGTATGACTGTTGTTAAGTATAACAATATCTGTGTAAAGACTCGATAAACAGTGTTTGAGTGTCTAAAACAGTGACTTTCTGGGGTTTTTTCGTGCGGCGTTATATACTCGTTATATACCTACCTCGCCCGCGCCGCCCGCTGTTTCGTTACGTTTTGTGTACATAGAACATTATTATCATTGAACTTTTAACATTTTTGGTGTAATATAATGACTTTACAGTGGATTTTGTGTTACGAACTAGTTATTTCATGTTTTTAGTCGTTCTAGTGCCTATTTATTTCCTAGAACAGTCGTGTAAGTACCTAGTTGGAATCCATTTTGTAATTGAACATTCTAGAACATTCATAAGTTTACAGTGCTTATATTTTACGAACTTGATTTTAGTGCTCACGTTTAGTCATCCTAGTTTATAGTACTTTAGTTTAGGTTACCTAGGATAGTCGTGTTGTTGCAAGTCGTAATCCTGTGAACATTTGTGTACATTATATGCAGTGACGCTTCGTGCGAGCTTAAGACTTTTAGTGTAGGTAGATTAGTTAGGATACCTAAAACACTGACTCGTGTCGGACATTATTGTAAATAATAACTTTTTATGTTTATAGTGTCTTGTGAGATAGAGACCTAAAGTGAATTTAATTGTGTACCGTGTAAATATAGGTTTAGAACATTCGCGTAAGTTTTTATGAACGTTATTTACGTACTTACGTGTTGTGTACGAACAGTTGTCGAACTTTAGTGACGAACTAGGTTACCTAGGTACACTATTACCTATTTGTTGTGTCGGAACTTTGTATAGAGTGCATAAACAGACATGGTGTTAACACGGTCGCGTGCTAATAGTGCTTCGCGTGCTACGGAGCAGCCTGTAGTCATGAACACTACGGCTGGTGAGCAGTTAGACGGTGCTATGCCGTCTACTTCAGATGGAGGCGCATTGTTCGTTGACGTGCGATCGTCGACGCCGCCGCTGGCTGGACGTGCGTCCGCCGGCGCCTCAGCCCCATCACCACCACCAATGTATGGGCGTGAGCTGCCTGGCTACTCACATATGGAACAGCACGGGCATGCTCCGCCCGTCGCCTCACCGCAACCACCGATGTCCGCACCCATTGTTATGACGGACCAACAATTGGTATTTCTATTGCAAGCCTTACGGTCGCAGCCGCCTACACAGGGCGCGCCGCCACCGCCGACGACGACTGTAAGTACAAACCTGGCTAATTGTACGGCGAGATTTAATGGTGCTGGCGATGTTCTGGCATTTGTGGATGCTGTCCAGATTTATAAAGACTGTGTTGGTGTTCACGACGATATTGCTTTGAGAGGCCTGCCAATGCTGCTCACAGATTTTGCGGCTACCTGGTGGCAGGGTGTAAAACATTCTGTTGCGAGTTGGCAGGAGGCCAGTCATCTTCTTCGACAAACATTCGGTCCACGTCTCCCACCTCATAGAATATACAGAGAAGTGTTTAGTCGAGAGCAGGGTGAAGAACGGACAGATGTTTTCGTGTGTAGGGTAAGAGCTCTAATCGCCCAACTACCGCTGCACACGCTACCTGAGAATCCAGTACAGCTGGACATGGTATATGGCCTACTCCATAGGAGAATCCGGGAGAGGGTAGCAAGGAGTGCCTTCACTTCCTTCGCAGAGCTGCTACAACAGGCTCGAGTGGTGGAGGATGTGCTCGAAGAAGTGTGTGCTGCTGCACCGGTTAAAAGAACCACTTCTGTATCTACTGCCCCGCCGCCGCATATTACTAGACCTGCTTCGACTCCATCAGCTTGTGCTTCGGTGAATAAAGAAGATAAAGCACCGCCAGGCAAGGCTAGACCTAGGTGCTCATTTTGCAAGATGTTCGGTCACGTTAAAGATAACTGCCGTAAACTTGAAAACAGGAATACGCCGACAGCGGAACCAGTTAAAAGCGAACCAGCCGCGGGCCAATCGGAACTGCGTCCGTCCGTAACATGCTTCGGTTGTGGTGCGCCCGGTGTGATCCGGTCGAACTGCGCAGTATGCAAAGGAAAACGCACTGCACCGCCGTCTACGACGACCGCGTTCCAATCAGTGTCCGTAGGTGAAACCGCATTGAATCCGCGAGTGCGCCCTATCTTCAATGTGCAAGTGTTCGGTGCTGTAGGTACCGCGTTACTAGACACGGGTGCGAAGCAATGCGTTGCTAGCGATAGTTTAACAAGTCATTTGCGGGCCAATGGCCAAGTATTTAACAGTGTAGAGACAGAATTAAGATTCGCGGATGGAACCCAACGGGTTCAAACTGTTGAAACTGCCTTAGTAAATGTAAAGGTGCAGGGAGTTGCAATAACAACACTCTTTATGGTCTTGCCCGGCGCAACCGATTCGTTACTAGGAATGAATTTCATAGAGGACGCTGGCATGATACTTGATTTCGATAGGAATCTTTTTTCTTTACGCTCTACAGGTTTTTATCAGCTACAATATGAACACGAAGACCGCGTTGCGGCCAGTTCTACGATGGGCCTCCGCGAGTGCGAGGGCGTTCTCCTACCACCAGCCGATAAGACAAAATTGGCTGCACTGCTAGAGAAGAATACTGATATCTTCAGTGCAGGGGGAGGGCCTACGCCCTTTGCCTTGCACAGGATTGATACGGGGAACGCCGCGCCAATCTCATCGCCGCCTTATCGGGTGTCACCCGCTAAGAAGGAGATTATAAAGGCTGAAATTGATAAGATGTTAGAACTGGAGGTAATAGAAGAAGCTGAGTCAGAATGGGCTTTCCCGGTCGTGTTAGTGCCCAAAAAGAATGGTGAGACCAGATTTTGCGTCGATTATAGGAAATTAAACGCTGTCACGCGAACGGACAAGTATCCGCTGCCATTAATCGACGACATCCTGTCATCCACTAAGAGCAATTGTGTGATGTCCACCATTGATTTAAAATCAAGTTATTGGCAAGTAGAGGTAGCCCCAGAGGACAGACATAAGACTGCATTCGTTTCACCGTTCGGAACGTTTCAATTTAGGCGCATGCCATTCGGCTTAAAGAATTCGCCATCCACGTTCCAACGATTGATGGATCGGTTTCGTGCTGGATTAAAGGACGTAACAGTCGTGGCGTACCTAGATGACATCCTGATAATTTCAGATAACCTGGATGTGCATCTACAGGATCTAAACCAGGTATTTGATCGACTACGTCAATTCAACCTCAAGGCAAATCGTGAAAAGTGTGTATTTGCCAGGGAACAAGTTACGTACCTTGGCCATGTAATTACGATCCAAGGAATCGAACCTGATCCCACGAAGGTCCAAGCAGTTGTGGAAATGGTACCTCCTACTAATCTTAAGGAACTTAAAAGCTTTCTGCAAACCTGTGCTTGGTTTCGCAAGTTTATCCCTTACTTCTCTGAAGTAGCACAACCGTTGACCGACCTCACCAAGAAAAACAAACCCTGGAAATGGGGAGAAAAGGAGGTCGATGCTTACAACGAGCTCAAGCGAAGACTCACAACGAGTCCAATCCTGCGCCAACCAGACTTCGAGCAACCATTTATTCTGCGCACCGACGCCAGTGCCTATGCCTTGGGTGCAGTGCTCGTGCAAGGTCCAGATCCGAAGTCTGAAAAGCCTATTGAGTATGCCAGTAGGTTATTAACGGCAGCAGAGCGGAATTACTCCACGACGGAGCGGGAAGCGTTGGCTGTAGTGTGGGCCCTAGATAAGTTTCGTGGTTATCTCGAAGGCGCCCAAGTCCGTGTTGCAACCGACCACCAGCCCCTGAAGTGGCTATTGTCTTTGAAGACACCAAGTGGCCGCCTAGCTAGGTGGGCCCTGAAAATTCAAGCTTACAACCTGGATGTTGAGTACACTCCGGGGAAAGCTAATGTGGTGGCGGACACACTCAGTCGTCCCGTATGCCCAACGTCAATGGGTGAAGTACCTGACCCTATCTGTGATCTATGTCCAGTCTCAGTAGACCTACCTCACCGTAGCTCCGAAGAGTTGCGAGCAGCTCAGCTCGAAGATCCGGAAATAAGGAAGATACTCACGGACTTTGAAGACGGTGATGCTGCTACTCGATGGACAGATCGCGGTTATTATCTCTCCAACGGAGTCCTTTTTCGCTTTGATCCGTTTGGAGAATCTGAATAGCCCCAGCTGGTCATACCAGAATCTATGCGCACGGAGATCATGAGAGAGCTCCATGATGCGCCCACAGCTGGTCATTTGGGCTTAGAGCGCACTCTTAAAAGAGTCAAGGAAAGATTTTATTTTCCGAATATGCGTCAGTACGTAGCGAAATACCTCAAAGCTTGCGATCTTTGCCAGAAGTTTAAGCCTACTAATCTTAAACCGGCTGGTCTTCTGCAAACCCCTGTCTCGCAGCAGCGTTTTGAAGTCCTCGCCATGGACCTGTTTGGTCCTCTGCCTGAGGGTAGTAAGGGTGAGAAATGGATCTTCCTTATAGAGGATACTGCGAGCAGGTGGGTGGAATTGTTTCCATTGGCAGAGGCCAATGCAGAAAGTTGCGCTAAAGTACTGATCGAAGAAGTCTTTATGCGATATGGTTTTCCCCGTAGAGTTATCTCGGATAACGGGACCCAATTCGTGTCAGCGGTGATGCAAAAAGCAATGCACGTCCTCGGTGTTCATCAAAATTTGACTCCGGTCTATCATCCCGAGGCCAACCCCGCAGAACGAAAGAATCGCGAGATGAAACAAATGTTGGCGATCCTAGTAGATCCAGAGCATCGTCGTTGGCCTGAAGTATTGCCTGCTGTGCGATTCGCCCTAAATACGGCGCCTAATCAAGGTACTGGACACTCTGCCGCTTTCTTAACGTTTGCGCGTGAGTTCCGGTCCCCCGTGGACGTAGCCCACGACCTGCGAACGGTCGTAGAGCAGGAAAACTACGTGCCCCAAATAACGCCATATTTACGGGACTTTGTACACCGCCTGCAAGAGACAAAGTGGCGAGTAGAACGCCAGCAGGATATTCGTAAAGATGCCGCGGACAAAAACCGCCGTTCCGGACCAAATTATCAGGAGGGTGACCTCGTACTCGTGGAGAGCCATCGTCTGAGTCAAGCCGCAAAAGGCTTCACGACTAAGTTTGCCCCAAGACGAGAGGGCCCGTATTGCATCAGTAAAGTTGTTTCTGCAACCACTTACGAGGTTGTGGATAAAGAGAACGAACCTCGAGGCAAGTATCATGCCAGTCTCCTAACACCGTACGTAGGTGATTCCGACGTAATCGTGCATGGTAGGAAGAAAGGCAGACCCCGTAAGTCACCGGTTGCCAAGCCAGCTCCGGAGCCTTCAGCTGACTTGGAGGGGGAGGATATAGCGCGTACCATAAAAACAACTCCCCGCGCCTCTAGGCTTCGTCGCGTGCCAGCGAAGCTACGGGACTAGTTGCGACTTGTCGTCCCAACCCTATTCGCTGTATGCTGCCACGTGGCAGTTGGTTACATACCCCCGCGAGTGACTCACGCGCATCCTTGCGCCTCGCGTGCTCAATAATTGTAACAAGTTCTTTGTATTATCTTCTACACCTAATGTTTTATACTTAACCAATAATAATTACAGTTTTACACGCATATCATATACTCGGAGTTTCATTTGGTTTAAGGATAGAACCCCGACTATAAACCTCGATTTTCCTGGACTTAGTGACGTTTTCAGCAGGCTGAAATGCATTTTCAGTCCGTATTAGAGAAGGTTCTATCACATACCAAAGAATCAAAATTTTGATTAAGTTGCCGTCGTTTTCAGGCGCCTGAAATATATTTTCAGGTCGTTTCAGGAGCCAACAAATCCGATGCCAATATTTCCTGAAAACCAGTTTTCAGGCGTTTTCAGGACCCCTTATAGCCATTTGACACCCACATGTAAAATTCTTGAAGAGTAAGCAAGATAGCGCTAATATAAGACAAGGATAGACGAGATTCGACAAGCCTCGAGAACATTCCATTCTAGAAGTGAGTGAGAGAGATGGAGGAAAGATGTGGTTCGTCAAGGTTCGAGAACATTCTATTACGAGAATGCAAGTGAGAAAGAGTTATCTTATGACAAGGATAGTTGACGTTCGAGGACTTTCTAGTACAGTCGACTGCATGACAGTGGCAACACTTCAATTCGAAAACCACCGACGTGCGGTCGACCGTACCACGACTCACGGTCTATATAATCGGCGCAGCTCAGCGCTAGTGGAGTTCAGTTTGGATCAAGCGATACAAGCGATAACATCGAAGCGATACTCGGAGCGATTTAACTAGTAACTTTGTGTATTAATTAGTTGTTCAGTGTAATTGTTCTGTAATAAAGTGTTCTCTACGCAGTTAATTGGCTTTCTATCCGTAGGTATACGAGCCCCCGGCTCGTAACAATATACAGTTCACTAACATTTTATTTATTTTTGGCCCTAAGGCCTAGAGAGTCAAATCAAATCAAATCAAAATGTTTATTTGTGTACACAGGTAATTTTGGTGTTAGGTACATTATAGGTAGTCTCTCTGTGTCGCTAAAATTTTTTAACTTGTAAAGGGGTCGCTTATTCAAAAATAATGAAAAACACTGGTCTAGAACATGCTAGCTGGACAAAATTCGTTATCGAATACCTATGCCTTATATGCCGATTTTTTTTTCCTATTATTATAGACAATAGCCACGAACCTCCAATTGCAAGAACTGTTGTACCTGGGGTTGCGCCCGCGCCAGCCACGTTACTAGTGCTGCGCGTACGTTCTAGTGACGCGCAGCACCAGTTAAGTTTTACAGACGATGGTCTGTAAGCTTGCTAATGCTTTGCAAGCAAAGCGGCTCCCGGAAATGAATCTCGCAAACGGTAGGTAGGACCCTCTACAAGCAAATTCTTGACAGTTTTCCATTTTCCTGCATTGATTTTCATCCATGACTTATTTATTTTAACAACGACACGCACCTGCCAACAAATTTCATCAACAATATTACCTAAAATTGAGAGTTAAATCGGATGTTGTGCAGCGTTCCGCGCACAGCGATAATGATCGTCCAACGCTCATACAAAGATAATCATACAATGGAGTGTTATACCAATATATTTACACGTCGTGATATAGACAAAACTACTCAAACGTTATGTCGCATCGTAGATACCTACGTGAGTCAGCAAGACGTCTTGCAAATAGAAGTCAACATAATTAATTTGATTATTAAAATTATACTCGATGGAGACGTTGATATCTTTTTTACTAGTTAGCCCAAGTTCATGGAGTAGATACAGAGGTGTATTGAACAAGTATATCGGCCTCTTGAGGGAGAGGCTGGGGTGTGTGGGATGTTTACCGCACTAAAAACTCCCCGGCGACCATCTTCAGCACAATAGAGGGGGGACTTCGGGAATGGGTGTGTGCTACCGGTGCCCCCCCTGTGCTACGCCTGTAAGGCACAACCTAGGTAAGACTCTTGTCTCCCTGAACACCTACCCGATGCGAAAGCATAAAGCGGCATGGGATTACAGCGTGCCACCGTCATTCCTGAGGTCACCCAGTGGACGCCTAAAGTCCCCACTCTGAACGCCCGTGACCTCTAAGCACACCTGTCCTATCGACAGGGCAGGGGGTGTGGCCTTTTCTCATTCTACAAAATAAGTTCTGCGGGGCACAAAATTCAAATCTTTCCTTGGGTGTTCATGATCTTAGCTACGACACTGGGTAGATTCATATCAACTAAATGGGCAAATTATCCGCAAAGGATCATGCGTAAGACCTTACTGAGATTGGCACTAACCAGAAAAGCAAGGTACAAAAGAAAGATAGGCCTTTAGGCAATGAGTGGAAAGTTGTCAATTAATGGTAGTGGTTGTGTATGAGAGGAGGGCTCGTGGCCAAGTAACAACCGCGCGGATTGTACCTGTGATCTGCAAGGTTAAGCTGCACTCACCGCGGTTAGTCTGTGGATGGGCGACCGTTTCGTTACACATCGAGACCCCTTCGTGCCTCAGAGAGCACATTAAGCTGTCGGTCCCGGTTGTCATACGAATATCTAGGCAGTCGTTACGGGTAGTCAGAAGCCTGAAAGTCCGACGACCGGTCAAACCTCCGGATGTTGGTATTGCCCGGTAACTGGGTTGCGGGGGTCTGATGGCAGTCGCTCCGTGTAAAATGCTGATGTTCAGCCGCACTGACTCCAAGCTGACTAGTAGCTGACTCCAACATAGTTGGGAAAAGGCGAGGAGGATGATGGTAGTAGATGAGTTTTAAATACTTGTATAGCGGTAGAATAACAACTGCTATGTTTGTTTATGTTGAAGTTGGCTGACATTGTTTATTTATTTATTTAATTCTTTATGCACAACAGGGTACAAAGGCGGTCTTAACACCATAGGCGTTCTCTACCAGACAACCTTAGGGTAATGCAGAGACAAAGAATAAGGTAGATGCACCAGTAAAGTAGTAAAATATGTTTCGTACTACGGACTATAATTACATATAATAAAAATAGATAAATACCTATTTACATTATACATATAATAAAATATACATATTATACATACCTACATACAACATTACATACCTACATTATTCACTCACATACAACAGTCACAAGTTATTCCTCCATTGTTTCTTGCTCCATTGTCGCTAAGGATTAAAAACATCGTTAAGTCCGAAAATGAAACACAAATATTTGCATCATTCGTTATGTGTATGTCCAAAGGATTATAGTTGGAATTAATAAGCTTTGCTCCGTTGTTTTAGGTTGGACTTAAATTAAATGCTTCTGCAAATTTCCGCAGAATTTCGCGTTAATATTTCGGCATTTAGTTTTGTTTTGTAAAATACCTATCTACGGATTACATTCTAGTCGAAAATTCGAGAAATTGTAAGCCTGAATTCTATTAATAAATATTTTCGCTCTACTTAACAAATAACATTCTGAAATATTTCTATCTATTCATTAGCTAGACTTGAGTTCACCCCTACTACCTACCCTCGTTGTGTTACATATATACTAAGATATACCTACGTTTAATACCGAAACCGTTTTTCCTTTGTGAATCTTACAATGATATCAGATCGGATCTCATCCTCAAATGGAGGATTACTTATGATATTTTCGATTCACATAAGATATTACTCTCAATACTTTCGATGATAGATATGTCCTACTTAGGTACTCACGTGTATGATCTACTCAGACCGATGAATACAAAGGAGGATTGGTTTGATTTGTAATAAAATAATATAAGATTCTTTTGGAGTTACGTAGCATAGGCAACGATATTTTTGTTAAGTCCGTGTTTTGATGTCATCATTTCAGCCGAAAGACGTCCACTACTGGACATAGGCCTCCCCCAATTAAGGGGGGGATATGCTATAATCGCCACGCTTGGCAGGCGGGTTGGCGATCGCAGTTGGTTGGTTAAATACTCAGAGAACGCTGCTGCCCATACTCTGGTGAATCCCTTAGTCGCCTTTTACGACACCCATGAGAAGAGATAAGGGATGAGGATAAGATAATAAGAGATAAGGATGTGTTTTGATGTACTGCAATTCAAAAAATCTTGAAAGTAGATAAGGACCTACCATAGAAATCTAAATAATAAGGTAATAGAAATAATATTTACTGTCTTTTACTACCGAAACGCATGTCATCGGTTTTCCGCTACCAACACATAAATACGGAATTACGCCCAGCATGTTTCTAGCATTCAATGCAAAATAAATTATGCCTAAAAATCCGCCACTAGATGTGCTGCAAAATACAATTTTAGTGACTGTGTCCAAAACAGCACTGATGATCAAGCAAACGGTTCACGGTGTCCCACGAGACCCCTGTACGCGGCGAAAAGTTCACGTGCCCTAACCACTTCTGTTACTTTATTTAGATTTCTATGGGATCTACCTACTATACATGCACTATATTAAGGTAGTTTAAAATCATTTACTTGTGACTTATCTATAAAAAAGTTTAATTTCAGAAGATAATTGACAATAATCGTGTTGATCCTCTTGTTCACAAACTAATTTTAAACTGTCGCCCTCTTTTACTAATAGTAGATACAAGAAAGAGATGGCAACAGTTTTGGTGCTGTCAAATTTTTCCATACAATTTCAGTCGTGATCTCGGAACGTGCCGATTAAAAATACGAAGACAATAAAATTCTTGCCATCTCTGGTTTTGACTATTAGAAAAATATATGAATGGTTTAATTTATGTTTAGTTTGTGAACAAGAAAATCAATACGACTGGTTATCTTAGGAACTAAAGGTTCGGGATGACCATTGGTATTATAATCTGTTCGTTCATCTAGCTACGGAATTACACGTTCGATTTCAACGCACACCCACCTATTTATTATTATTTTGAGGAAAGAGGTAGGGGTCTTGAACGCCCCTAAGCCACTGCGACCTGATAAGATCTATTGTGACGCCTCTTGCAGCATTACAGCACTTCCTCAAGCTGCAAGTCAATCATGAGGTCAACTATGACCTTGGGGGAGGAGGATTTGATCTCCTGCGTTGAGATGACGTGGCCTCCAAGATGCTGGCTTCTGATGTGGTGCACTGGATCACATTCGCATAGGATATGGATGGGCGTATCATCCTTTTCGTGACAAAACCTGCAAACTGTGGTATCACTGAGGCCCATCCTGTGAAGGTGTTTTATCCACCTAACCATTTTTATTATCTTTCCAAGTAATTTAGCAATGTCATACTCACAATAAGTAGTATACATCTATTTACTTAGGTATTATTGAATGAAAATGTTCGGTCGGACTTATTTAATTTTTCCAGTCTGTTGCACAACGGGTTTGAAAATCTGTTAAACTATGTTATTCAATACGTTCAGGTTATTCAATGGGTTCGTTTGGGTTTAAGCTTCAGATGAGGATAAGTGCTATTGAAATAAGTTGAAACTTAAGTAGGGCTCTCGAATGAGAGCTGTAATAGATATTCTACTAACACTATTTTTGAAATCCATATCCATCCTACTAATCAATATTAAAAAATGTGAAAGTTTCTGAAGATGTTTGGATATTTGGATGTTTGTTACTCAACCACGCTGAAATGGCTGAACGGATTTGGATGAAATTTGTCCTACACATAGACCATAACCTGGTTTAAAATATAGGCTACTTATTATGCCGGTAAAATAAAGGATTCCCGAGGGATGTGTGATAAGTCTTTCTGTGATAAGCCGAATTATAAGCGGGTGAAGCCGCGGTCGAAGTTTAGTATTAGTCATCATCTTCATCATCATTTCCGCCTAAAGACGTCTACTGCTGGACAAAGGCCTCCCCAAGCATCGCTACAACGAACGGTCCTGCGCTTTCCGCATCCAGCGGATTACCGTGACGTTCACCTGGTCCCTAATTCTCGCGTTACAGAGATAAATGTCTAATTCGAGATAATCTCTAATTTTAAATCTACGAAAAATGTCGCCGGTAGTGTCAACTGCTTTGAACCACTCTTTTTTTCTTTCTTTCTTGATTTTTCTTTTTTTTCTCTTTATTTAGAGCGCTAAACGTAGACATATCTCTAACGTGACATTCTGAGAATACGAAAATTTATTTTCAATCGAAATTCGCCATCTTGTTTTGACATTATGTCAAATAATGTCTACGACGCAAGAATCACCCCCCTGGTCGTCGGTCACCTTGTGAACACCTACTTATGCTACGCCTTCCAGTACGCGGTCGCTACTCCAGAACTTTACGGCCCCATCGGCCATCCGTTCTGCGAGCAATGTGCTAGTATTAGTATTATCTATGAATAAAAGATTCGAGCCATAACCATCCAATCTATACAATAAATACTTTTTACCTATGTATACCTAATAGCTGTGCCCCGCGGTTTCACCCGCCGTGCTTCGTATCGCCTGCCCACCGCCGCTGCGCTATTGCTTCGTTTCGTTTTCGCTTAGCGTTCCATCTGACTTTATTCTTTTTGCTTGGCTCCTAAGGGTCGTAGCGTAATGATCAATAGCGTATAAATTTCCTAAAAAATTGGGCTATGAAATGCAAAATTTATTTTTCAAATCCGACGTATTCAAACAAAAAAAAAACAAACAAACTCTTCAGCATTATTCTATTAGTATAGATACCTATTCATTCTAGTGTTTTCTAAGTCTTAGGTCTAATTAATTATTTACAAAACAATTCAATTATACAAATCAAGCTTTATTTGAATGACAATAGAAAATTCATTAGGGATGCGCCGGGCAAATTAATTTTTGTTTAATCTTCAAAGGATCATAGAAATAACGGAGACATGCTGTCACTTTACAGAGACATACTTATTTACTCTTCGAAGAGATAGGGAATAAAAATGTTGTCAAGCAACCAAGTTGCCAGCTGAAAGGGTATATTTTCGGCCTGAAATTATACAACGTGGAGATGACAATACGACAATAAATGAAAACACTGTTATTACTAGTCTGTAGAAGTATTTTAAACACATAAATAAGTTGTTTATTGATAATTTAAAAAGCTAAATTTTTCGATGAAATAAATATTAAAATATCGAAATAATGAGTAACACTATATGATGCTTGGGGGAGGCCTATGTCCAGCAGTGGACGTCTTTCGGCTGAAATGATGATGATGATGATGAGTAACACTATTTGTAATCATCTGTAATAATTGAGAAAGAGAGTTCGCAAAGGTCTTTGACCTATCTATGCCAAAAAATTGTCCTACATTCAAAATTAACAAAATTAAAATAAGTTCCTGTGGCTCAACTATTAACTGGATTGGATTGATTTTTTGTGTACAGTCAGAGAACGTGGTACTCTGCAAGTGGTTTTATTTAATGTCGTATTGTCATGTCCACTATCTATAAACTCTCTTCTTCTTATTGTGTCAATGGTTCAACTAACTTTGTCTAAATATTCTTTGAATAAAATGTGGCCACTTCAAATGGCGTTATTAAAGTTTGTTTTACGTACACTAAAATAATTATGATCAAGAATATATGGAATGTACCTACTTCAAATATCTATCTACTTCACTACCACATCTTAAGTCAGGCGCGGATCTATGGGGGCAAAAAAGTTTTTTTTGTTTTTTCAATAAGTAATTCATGAAAAGCAACTGGCTTAACCGGGCATCCATGTAATTTGTAAAATAATATCAAAAAATAATCTAGTTTACTATGCTCGGTTTTTTTTACAATGTGTATTTGAAAAAGAAGTTTCCTCGAGGCTGACTAGTTTATATATAGAAATCACCATGAAAATTGACCCCGCCCCCCGTGAGCAGAATCCTGGATCCGCGCCTGACTTGGGTGCATAAAGTTTTGGCATATCTCCGTTTCTTCGATGATCAAGGTTCCCTAGAACATTGTTATGACCTTTGAAATCAAACACTATTCGAGAAACAACATTACATTCATCAGTCATGCGATGTTTTCTAATTTTAAATTCTAATTAAAATACCTATTCAATGCTCTTGAGTTCGCTTTGATCAAACTCAAGTTTGGCTGAATAAATTCACTTCTTGACGGCGTTAAATTCGAGCATAGAGTCGAGTGTATCCATAAATAGTTGGTATAGTCTATGTTTCGCACTTGAAAGGTATTATTTTATTTCTAAAATACATATGTTGTAGGATAATCGGAAAAATCGTACGTTTGCGAAAATCCTGGGACGATTGCAAATAACCGTATAATTGGAATTCAAGAGACATTTTCGCAATCATCCGAGCTATTTTCAGGATCATTGCAAAAATCCAGCTTATCTTAGGTAAGTCTCGAAAAACCACTCATAGAGGCAACACTAGGAGGAATAATAAGATGTTTCACCAGGTACTCTCTTCCCGTGACAGCTAGGTCACGTGATTGCCTCCGTACTACGTCATCGGCTGTGGAGCCAATAGCGGGCTGTTATCGTGACACTTGTCAGTTTGATGTGCTGCCACTTTGTGTAAATAAATTACCCGAGCAAAATGCATTTTTTAATTTATTTGCTCCTATAAAAAATCCCTTTTGAACTAGTAATTTTATACAGTTTCCTTTAATAACTAATTAGATGACAAATAGACACGAGATAACAAATAGTTAGGCTAGTTAGGAATTTATTTTATATTCATTATGAACAATAATCTCCTTAAATATATTGAAGATCATGACGTAGCTTGGAGGCATCACCCTGTCAGCGCGGGAAGAGAATACCTGGTGAAACATTTTGTTATACCATGTGTGCAAGTATGATTATTCACACAGGCCAGTGCATACATATATGCGACCTCCAATATTTACGACACCCATGATAAGATATAGGGTGGTGCAATTCTTTACGTCCTGCACCACACGGAACCACATTAATTATTCTGTGGTGAGATTTAGAAGTATTAATTAAAATTTATATCTGGAATCGATCTTGTTGGTCCAATGATGAGCCCGAACATAAAAGTGAAAGAAAAATTGATACTTAGTTGTCTAATTGTAGACTGCCTCGTTGGTCTAGCGGTCACAACTGCGACTGCTGAGCGTGGGGTAATGGGTTCGGTTCCCGTATCGGGCAAAGTTTTTATTGGGTTTTACCATTAAGAAATTCTCAGTAGCAGCCCGGAGTTAGGATTTTTACCCAGTTAATGGCAATAGGCTCACCCTGTAATACATGGGACTGACAACATATCTGATGAAATGTGGGTGTACCTTTGACTATGGGTGTACTATATACCTCTGCCTACCCCTTCGGGGAAATATAGACGTGATGTTATGTTACGTTAGTTGTATTATAAATAAATAAATGTTTTTGGGACATTTTTACACAGCAACATCTAGTCCCAAACTAAGCAGAGCTTGTGCTATGGGTACTAGACAATGGATATAATACTTACATACTTTTTTTTTTCGTAAATACATACTTATTAAGAAACACCCAGACCAACACAAACACTCATGTTCATCACATAAATATTATGCGTACGGGCCAGGTTCGAACTCAAACCAACTTGCATGGAAGGCAAGCGTTCAAGCACTAGGCTATCATTGCTTCCTCCCCCTTTTACTATTTATTTTATGAAGTTAAGCATACATTAAACTTAAAAATATAGCTAGAATACATATAAACCTGAGCTATAATTTTAAAGACACACTCCAAAGTGCAAGTCCAATGAAGGCGAAGACGACCATAACTCTATCGTTTGAAACTTTACGATGTTGTGGAGATATCGGGAGACGCACACTTCAGCTATATCATGTTTGGACGTTAAAACTTTTTCATTGGCCGCCGAGATGAAATATTGCCTCGAGTCAGTTTGGCGAAATTTGAAAAATATTTCAAGTTGTAGTAGTAGTAATGTTAAATTTTTTATAAGTTACTGCGACATTGATTTTTCATCTGGCATTTCTAATTTTATTGGTTGTGAGCTAGTTGCCGATTCTTTATTTTTTTATTAATTCGGTACAGAAGTCATTACAGTGTTACCGTTATGTTTTGATACTATTTGACGCGAAAATATTAGATATTTATTATTATATTTTTGTATATGACTACGTCTGTGGTCTAGTGGTTCGAGGGTCGGACTGCTGATCATGAGGTCGTGGGTTCGATTCCCACGGGACACACATATTTGTGCGATGAACATATAAGTCTTTGTGTTGGTCTGGTTGTTTCTTATGTATTATAAGTATGTATTTACAAAAAAAGTATATAAGTATTATATCCATTGTATAGTTACAATCTTTGTTTACTTTGAGACTATATAGATGGTGCTGTGTAAATGGTTCCAAATATAAAAACACCCGGGTTTAAAATGCGAAATTTATTTCATCAACTCAGCCTATCGCAGTCCACTGCTGGACATAGGCCTCTCCCAAGTTGCGCCACAACGCTCGGTCCTCTGCCTTCCGCATCCAGTCCCCCCCAGCCACGTTCTTTAGGTCGTCGGTCCACCTGGCAGGGGGGCGCCCTACGCTGCGTTTGCCGATTCGCGGTCTCCACTCAAGGACTCGTCTGCTCCAACGGCCATCGGTCCTTCGACAGACATGGCTAGCCCACTGCCACTTCAGCTTACTGATCCTACAAGCTATGTCGGTCACTCCGGTTCTTCTCCGGATAATCTCGTTACGGATTTTATCCTTCAAAGAAACTCCAAGCATAGCTCGCTCCATAGCTCGCTGAGCGACTTTAAATTTGTGGACTAGCCCAACTGTCAGTGTCCACGTCTCGGCACCGTGTCATGACTGGCAGGACGCACTGGTTGAAGAACTTTGTCTTCAAACTTTGCGGTATAGGCGACGAGAAGACTCGGCGAAGTTTGCCAAATGCTGCCCAGCCCAGACGGATCCTTCTGTTGGCTTCTTTCTCGAAGTTGTGTCTACCAAGCTGAATTGCCTGCCCTAGGTAGACGTATTCCGTTACAACTTCGAGTGCCGACCCTTCGACGAATATTGGCCTCGGCATGACATGCATATTGAACATGACTTTAGTCTTGTCCGGATTCATGCCGAGACCGACACGTCGAGAGGCTCCGTTTAAGCTGTGCAGCATTTCGCCCAGTTGTTCCAGCGACTCAGCCATTACAACGATGTCATCGGCAAAACGGAGAATGAAATTTTGTTAAAAAATAGTCTAGATATAGATCTCAATTTTAAAAGAATACAAAAATCGTGATTACGTATTTTAGGGGTGGTGCCAATACATGTGAAATAGGGTTGAAAAATATTTTTTCGCTGCACCCCTTCGTGTGGGGTATCATTGAATACGTCTACTAAAATGAAGGTAATGTTTCATACATAACATTTTTATCAGGTGTACCATCTGCGAAATACAGCCCACCAAAGTGGCTTGCAATGTGTCCCCCCCCCTTCCATTTCTAAGCTATGCAACGTAGAAACTTATAATCTTCCAAATTAATAGACCTTTATAAAAACTCTCTTTTAAAATTATTTCGAGTATAATGTGATTATACATTTTTGAGTTATAGTGAGAAAACTGCAAAATGCTTAAGACGTCCTAGTTCATAGGTCATTGACCTTAGAGAAAAATGATCACAGCAAATAATGCCCCTTTAGTATTTACCTATTTAATAAAATCACAAAAAGTAACTTTATGTTATATTGATATGACACACTTCTTGAATTTAGCTTCTTAAATTCAGCGCTAGGTGGCGTTGGTTGCAAAAAATAAAATAGCATTGATTAATATTCGATTTGATTCGTTTGTAATTAGGAACCCTATAATACTGAGCATAGCCCGACATGCTCTTGGCCGGTTTTAATTAGTAAATAACACCATTTGTAGTGTAAATACGTTAGTGTTAAAGGCAAAGCAGTATATAAATGTTTTTCTGAGTTTATTTGTTTACTGTTGTTCCGTGTGGTGCCGGATGTAAAGAATTGCACCACCCTATATCTTCTCATGGGTGTCGTAAAAGGCGACTAAGGGATGCACCAGAGGATGGGCAGCAGCGTTCTCTGAGTATTTAACCAACCAACTGCGATCGCCAAACCGCCTGCCAAGAGTGGCGATTATGGCATATCCCCCCCACCGGGGGAGACCTATTTCCAGCAGTGGACGTCTTTCGGCTGAAATGATGAATGATGATGATAAGAAATATGAAATATTTCTGTAGTGATTATCATAAATAGTTATTTTAATTAGCATGGTAAGATTAAGAATATGATAGTTATATTTTAAATTTACGAGTTTATTTGCTTTAAAAATTATAGCTACCCATTTTCTCCTTTCTCTGAGCATATTCCTAATTATGTTGGGGTCAGTTTCCATTTCCAGTCTAACTAGATGCGGCTGAACATCAGTATTTTACACGGAGCGACTGCCATCAGACCCCCGCAACCCAGGTACTAGGTAATACGTTACATTCTAAGGTTAGATCGGTTGTAAGATTTTGGGGTTCTGAGTACTCGTAACGACTGCCATAGATATTCGTATGGCCATCGGGACCGACAGCCTAACGTGCTCTCCGAGGCATGGAGTGGTCTCGAAGTGCAACGACACGGTCACCCATCCACGGACTGACTGCGGCTAGAGCAGCTTAATCTCACAGATCCTGTAATCCTGAAGGTCATTTTTTTTTCCCACTGCAGGGCAAAGGCCCCTTTTTTTTTTTTAACATAACATAACATAACATCACGCCTGTATTTCCCCGAAGGGGTAGGCAGAGGTGTAATAGTACACCCACATTTCGCCAGTTATGTTATAGTCCCATGTAATACGGGGCGAGCCTATTGCCATTGACCGGGCACAAATCCAGACTCCGGGCTGCTACTGAGAATTTCCTAATGAAAAAACCCAATAACACTTTGCCCGACCCGGGAATCGAACCCAGGACCCCATTTTTTTTTTTTTTTTCCTAATTGATTCTCGCAGCTGGTACCGAGGTACCATCTCTGCTTAACCGGGCTATCTGGCGGAGAGTTCCATTCACCGAAGGTTTTTTCCCTAATCCTACAGTTAAAACTAAAATCGCGGTTTCAATACCGCAAAACGGGCGTCCCCCAAGGGGGGGGCTCGGACCTCGTTGGGGCATTGCAGGGGGACCCAGCCGTTCCTATGTCCCCCTAGCAGCGTGTAAGTGGCGGACTTTCGGTATATCGGGTTTGTGTGTGACGCGCTTGTCGCGAATCGCCGTTAATCGGCCAGCCTCGCCGGCGAGGCTTAGGACCTACCTAAACCTAACCAGTGGCTATGAAGCCTACTCCTAGGAACTACTCTAGAGCATGGGGCCGGTCTCGCGTGACGAGTTTATCTCCGGTTGCGACACCATGAGGGCGTCCCCAGGGGGGAGCTCGGACCTCGACTTAGGGTGCAGCTGGGGGACCCCGCCACCGGTCCCCCCGGCAGCCGCTGCTGCATCGTGTTCTGTTTCTCGAGAGTCGGACTCTCGGTATCTGTGTGGGTGTCACGTCGGTCCTCGCCGGCGGGGACGATATTTTGGACGACGGCGTCGGAGTGTACTTGTATTTTTATCTGACTCCTGGACGAGGGTTATTGCATCATCGGGTTCGATGAGTGTGTGTCTGGGACGGCGAATTTTGCTGATGGCTGAAGGCTGGTATACGGTGGCCGCCACGACCAAGGGATTGGGATGCTTGGGAGCGGAATCGAAGTAGCGTTTAGAGACACGCTTGAAATACTGCTTGATGGTCGGCAGTTTGAGGTCTAGGTGGAGTTGGACATTGCGTAAGTACCAAGGAGCGCCCACGGCTTTTCGGATGAAACGGTTTTGGAGGGTTTGGAGCATGTGAATTCTCACCGGCTTAACGTGTGCGAACACAACGCTAGCGTAGGAGAGAATGGGTCGGATACAGGTAGTATATATCCTTACTTTGAGGGAAGTGGCCAGTTTACTGCGCGCATTGAGTAGGGGGTGGAGACGTCCGAGGACGAAAGCGGCACGGTTTTTCATCCTGCGAATATGTGGTCTGAACGTCAGTCTACGGTCAAGGATCACGCCCAGATATTTGGCTTCGCGTTGCCATGGTATCTGTTTGCCAAACATTGAGACAGGTACGTTCATTTTTATGCGGGTCTTTGTTAGGAGCCTCTTGTCAAAGAGACTGCTGCACTTTTTTCGGGATTGACTTCGATTCTCCATTTCCGGAACCAGTCACCTAGGCTATTGGCCGCGGATTGGAGGGTACGAGAAACAGCGGCATGGGTCATGCCTGTGTAATAGATTGCCGTATCATCGGCAAAAAGGGCAATACGGGCTGCACCGCATTTTGGAATATCGCTGGTGTACAGCGTGAACAGAAGGGCGGAGAGCACGGAGCCTTGCGGCGCACCGGTGTATGGGATGGGGGGAGGAGAGAGCCCCTTCGATGCGATAGCAGAAAGTACGATTCGATAAGTACCTAGTCTCGAATGATGAGCACGAGACGGTGTGGCACGTTCATAGTGTACAACTTATATAATAAGCCGTTATGCCACACTTTATCGAATGGGCAAAGGCTTCCCTTCCTTTTCCTTTAAGTATCACACTCAATTTGTTACTGTTACTTACAAAACAAACAACAAAACATCACATTCATCGTATTCTGCCTACGCGCAGATTCAAATAACTCATTTATTTCGTAGACTTAAGACGCCTACGCTGCTACGACATCATCAATAACTCTACGCCTTTGCTACGGCGCGGCGTAGCGGACTGCCTATTCGTCAATTAGTAGCTATAATTATATCTTTATGTAGTTACAGTTGCTAAATTAGATTTTATATTACAGAGGACAGGTTGGCCATATGGTTCCTGTCTAGTATAGGTCACCCTGACGTGGGTATTTTATGTCATACTTATAATTTACTAGACTTCGCACAAACATATGGCGGTAAATCTACAGATTTCAAAGATGCTATTTATCCTTTTTTGTACCTTTTCAAATAAAATAAAAATAATTGATGCTTCCGTTTACCTTTAGGGCTCATATAAGGACAAGTTGCGCGGGGCGTCATGCGGTGAGTTGCGCGGGGCATCACGCGGTGTGTTGCGCGGGGCGTCACGCGGTGAGTTGCGCGGGGCGTCACGCGGTGAGTTGCGCGGGGCGTCATGCGGTTCTCCGTGGCGATACCAGCGACAGAGCCCTTGGCGGTGCCCGCGGCGTCACACGCGCAAATACAAACATGGCGATACGCAGACTCGTTTATGCAGGTGCGCCGTGCGTGGCGCGTGCTCCCCCACTCTTTCCCTCCAACGCCGCCTGCACCACCGCGAGCAACGCTGCATATGTACCAAAAAATCGCTCCTTCGTGAAAGCTCTCATACATGGCCATAGCCATAGGTTTGAATTCTCCGCACAACGCGCCGCGCAACGCGCCACATGTCCGTAACCAAGGCCTTATTCTTCTATAAATAAATGGCACTAAGGGCATGAACTCGACCACGTGATCTACCTACGTAATAACAGGCGTGGATGGATGTCGAAAATAATACAGAGCTAGTAAATTATCATTAGACAATTGTTTATTTATTATTTTTAGTATCAGTAAAACAGATACTTGATTAATTTGGTAATTAGAAATATTCTATTACCATTCATAGAACCTAACCTTAAAATATTTTCCATTATTAAAGTAAACCCTTGTATTATTAATATTTTACCTACTACCTTCAGCCTAAATTTTAGGACTAATTTATATGCCAACTCACCTACTTTTACCTTAAAATATAATACCCCGTCTACAAGTGAGAATGGTTCAAAAAGATGTTCCAACTGGAGTTACTTGAATAAGTTATTGTAATTTTATTTATCAAGGACTTTAGGACTCGCGTATGTTCTAATTTAGCTTTCTGTGTTAGTTATATTTATTTATTTAGTGGCTATATGGTACATAAAGTTATACAACAGTTGTACCTTATATTTATGTAGTTTTGTTATAGATATATGTATAGTATTTATGTTACGTAGTATATGTATTCTATTATGTTGTTACACTGCGTACTACCCCTCTCTTTACTTGCCCATATTGTCCATCCTAAGGTTGTCTGGAAGAAATCGCCTTGAGCGATAAGACCGCCCATTGTCAGTCATATATGTTGCTATCTTCTTTTGTGTACAATAAAGAGTATTTGTTTTGTATTGTATTGTACAACCTTATTCTTAGTTTATACTAAACCTCTTAAAGTGTAATTGTACTCGTCATTATGAACAACTTTTACTATGGGAGCAACCCTAAAATCGCGAAAAAAAATCTGGTAGTTGTGGATAGCGTGTTAGTGGGGTGAGATGTGGTGGTGGTGGTGTTAGTGTGATTTGTGGTGGTGGTGTGGTAACCCCATAAAAATACAGTTTTGTAAATCAAAATATAATACTTACTGTACCTATAACTTATCGTCTGTGTAGGTAGGTATTTAATGACCAAAGACATTACATAATGACATAGCAACGACCATACAGCCCATAGACGCCTCATAATAGGCAACCGATGTCTGCAACACATCTATGAAATTTCACTAATGTAGGTCGCCACTATTCGCTTGAAATATTCAATCAAGTTTCGACGAACTACATGAGCCGTCAAAACTGCCGCGTTAGTGATTAGCCAATAGCCGCCTTGGTAGGGCCAATCGGATTGCAGTAGTTTGCCTCAGCTAGTGGCAGAATTTATTGTACGCATTATATTCAACATTAGGCGTCTATTGGGCTGTATGGTCGTTGTGATATAGGTACGGTCGCCCGCATTCAGTGGTAACTATTTGCAGCAGTTTGCGTAAGCAGTAAGGGCGGTTTTCTAATTCAAGTGTTACCACTGTCATGCACTCGACTGTACATTATTCAAGTAGACATTGTGTCCATGAATACGACATGACGCTATTTTCTGATATCCACGCGGACGAAGTCTCGGGCACTGCTAGTGTTAAATAAATAACTTACCGCTCAAATATTGTTACCTGACAACAACACTCGATACACGTACAATACCTCACTTTACCTCTATTCTCCAGGACTAAAAACATTCCATTGTTACGGGCCAATCATAACTTTGAATGATTATGTGAAGCAGTCTCGTTTCCATATGTACTAGTAGTAGGCACTAATTTGCTTACGATGCACACTTTTTAAAGATGAAAAATTGGATTACAATTTTATAATCTGAAATGAAACCGAACGCAACCTGACGCGCTCTGTGGAGCTGTCACCCAGAACTGTCATTGTACTTTTTTGTGCGCGATGCGCATGCACGTTATTTTCTAAATACTAACATAATAGTGTTTAAGTGTACTTATTAGATGTAAATATTATATATAATCACATACTCGTAGTGATATGTGTAAGGAAAATCAAAATCGATACAAAACACAGTGTTAAAGAACTGAGAGAAGAGACCGGCGCGGCGGCGCCGGCGTCAGGGATGCTTGGGAGTGAGTGATAACAATTTCAATCATTATAAACATGATTACCTGTGTAGTGGTAGTGAATACCTTAATACGTAACAAAATAATACTGTGCGCTTATGTCTTAAGCTCAGCTAGTAGCGATTAATCAAGAAATTGGTAAATTCATCAAGCAAGTTCGAACTTGTTGGTAAAATAAGTAGCAGTTATTTGAGTGATTCTCGTGACTTTATTTGAGTGAGTGAGACAATATAGATTAACTATGCGCCCTTGAGCTCTCACGAGAGGTTAGCCGTGGCTGCGATACATCCTACATGTTCTCTTTACTCCGAGAGCCTCCACGAGAGGACAGCCAAAGGAGTGAATAGAGATTCACTATGTGCCCTTGAGCTATCACGAGAGGTTAGCCGTGGCCATGATACATACATTTTCTCTTTACTCCAAGAGCTTCCACGAGAGGTCAGCCAAAGGAGAGAATAGAGATTCACTATGCGCCCTTGAGCTATCACGAGAGGTTAGCCGTGGCCATGATACATACATTTTCCCTATACTCCAAGAGCTTCCACGAGAGGTCAGCCAAAGGAGAGAATAGAGATTCACTATGCGCCCTTGAGCTATCACGAGAGGTTAGCCGTGGCCATGATACATACATTTCCCCTATACTCTAAGAGCTTCCACGAGAGGTTAGCCAAAGGAGAGAATAGAGATTCACTATGCGCCCTTGAGCTATCACGAGAGGTTAGCCGTGGCGATGATACATACATGTTCCCATTACTCCAAGAGCTTTCACGGGAGGTCAGCCAATGGAGAGAATAGATTCCATGCATCCTTGAGCTTTCACGAGAGGTTAGCCATGGCCATAACATGTGCATGTTCCCCATGTTCCTTGAACAGGATGTTAATAGGAGGGGCGGAAAAGACTGCTTTATGGGTCCTCGAGCTTTCATGAAATGTCAGCTGCAGCCTTCATAACATTTATATTCTCAGCACAGCGGGAGCTCCAGCAAAAGTTCAACTTTGGCCATATGCCACAGTCTAAGAGCAGTGATACCTACACATTAATTTGTAATAAAATCAAGCCTAACTCAGGCCGTTTTCCTCAGGTGAGTAAGACACAAATGATAGTCTGTTGTAATAAGATAATGAATATTACTTTACAGCAAAACACCTTTTACATGTAGAGGATTTCACTTTACATAAGTGTTGAACATGGCCAATGACATACAAACATAACATCACGCCTGTATTTCCCCGAAGGGGTAGGCAGAGGTGTATGGTACACCCACATTTCTCTAGTTATGTTGTAGTCCCATGTAATAGGGGGCGAGCCTATTGGCCAATGAGCCAGTCCATATTCATGAAACATCTGAACATCTATCACTTTCAGTGGAAGACATATCTGAATTAGTTCACTTGAGGTTGAGGCAATACCTGAAGATACTAATAAGATCTTAGATAACAATAGCATATTGTTACATACAAATGGAGAAATCCTTCATGAGACATCCTTTATTTAAATGGAAGAAATATTACAAACAAATCCAATTGGCCGCTACGGGCCACCTATGTTACAGGTACAAACCGGATGATTAGAATATCTTCCCAATTAGTAGGTATTGTATTATTACTAATCCTAAATATGATAGGATATTAATAATATATTCCTGTTCTAAACTTAGAAACATGTTGACCTGTGGAACACTAGTTCATTATCTAGTGTTTCCGTCCATCTAAAGTGGATGGAATCATAAAGGACATCAAGTAAATGCAGGTATTCATACCTACTTATTGTGCATTTTATACTGAAAGATATTGTGTACTACACCACTGAAAGCTAAGGATACCTTATAGTGTCTTAAAGATCTAAGAAAAGATAAAATATCAGTTTCATGAATCTAGAAATACATGAAAAGCTATTCAACTACCTAATGATTGTATTACTGGATTTAATTATTATTATTTTTGCATCCAACTTTAGTAGTTACCTAGCAAATTATAATGTGAGATTCTCTTGATAACAGGCAGTAGAGAATCCAGTCTTTCACATTTCACATAAAAGAAGAACCAATGAACACAGCTTGGTGGTTTTTTTACCAATCGAGTCAATTTGTTGGTTGTTTTAGTTCAGCGGTTATCACTAGATGGTGTTGCTTCAATCACGGAGGGTTCCTGAATCGCGTGGAAATGCAATAATCCTTAGTTGTTTGTTTTAGTTCAACGTTTACCACTACCTACATAGTGTTGCTTCAATTATGGAAGGTTCCTGAATCACGGGAAAAAACACAACTATTACACAAAATTTTGTTGTATTATACAGAAAATTTACAGATGGTACTGTTAAATTAAACTACCTACCTACCCATGCTAAATAATTCGCTGCAGGTGTTATGCGAAATTTATGACAAATTTGGAAAAGCTGATAAAATTATTCCTAATCTTAGAGTAATAAGACACAGAGTGATAGTTTCATCCAAATTTCCGCTCAAAGTTGAAGCACAAAAACAATCGATAAGTGCTCGCAAGCAGCACGTCAAATGTTCACCGACACGCACATGGGCGTGCTTAAGCTGTACGGAATGGAGCCATTTGTGCCTGCCCATGCATCAAATTGTGCGCATGGACATGGTTTCTGTATATAGCTGTTCTAAGTTCCTAATGATAAGTAATACATTGTAGGTAATAGGTAGATCATATGTTTTGATATCCTGAAATACATAGGTGCCTCCCCTTTAAAATAGGATGAGACATTCTTTCCTCCATTTGGCCTTCTAAGTAGGATCAAAAAAGGTGTGGGGGGGGGGCATTGTTGGGGTATTTTGGTGGCCGCTAAACAATGGATGGTACCATGGTTTTCGAATACAGGATAGTACACGAATAAGTTTGATAGAACTAGTTTTGACTCCACAAATTGGTTTTATCCCCCATCAGGACTCAACTTCCCTTGTACAAGACCTTTACTTAAGCAGCAATGGTCGCATGCTACTTATCAAACAGAACTAAGGTGCTGTTATAAAAATGCTGCCTGCTCAGATCCATAATCGGAGTCAGTGTGTACCTATAATAATAATAATAGGACCAGTAATATTTAATTTTATCTTTAAAAATGGCCGATCTGAATCAATATTTAATTATTTACTAAAGATATTTTAGTTAGAGGATCAATCCTTAATAATATTGAGGATGTTTTTTGGATAGATTTCCATCAATGCGACCTCAACTTTACATATTAAGTTACATTTTCATCGCTCAAAATTATTATATTATACATAATAGGGAGCAGCAAAATTGTTTGCTTTCGTTATGCTCTCTAATTATAATCCTTAGTATAAACTGTAGAATGCGGTTAACGCAATACCTACATTATAAGATTATAACACAAAATAAAAATAAAAATCTTCGTTGAAGTAGGTACACCATTATGATATACTAAATAGTTGACACCACTAGGCACCTACTGTTACTAGGTTGTAAAAGTGACTGCTCATTAGGGATGTGCAGAATAATTGTGTATAAAAAATCGAAATCGGTAAAATAAATCTTCCTTTGAAGATTTTAATTAACAAGTGGCTCAGTTGAATGAGATAGAGTAGGAAATTATTTATTGGATGAATTATTTAAACCAATTATTTTGTTTACACAATTGGGTCAAATAATGATACTCCTCAGTTAAAGGTGTTTTACAGTAAAAACGAATACTTAATTTAACTGTGATATTTTTGCAGTCAGAATTCTTATAGAAACTAAGAAGGAAATGGACTTCTTGACTTTTGTTTTACTCAATCAATATAAAAATCCTTATACCTACATAATATAAGCACCTATTTGAGGCAAATAATGTTATATAATAATAATGTAATGATAAGTAAATCAATAATAAAAATCCACATTGTCTATACATATGTGTACCTACCTAATCTCATGATCTTATTCTATTCTTTTGAATCTTCGATCAATTTGAATAGCAAGATTTCATAGTTTTAATACAGACAGAGATAGTTAAAATAAAAGATATCTGTACGAATCATAGCCATACATCTCTACAGACCTGCATGCCTCAACAAATCTACTTTTCCTTTAATTGTTTATTGTGTTTAAGGTAATTGTTATTAAACACACATACACAAGGACTTTACTTGACTTGTGAACTTATGATTTTGCTTTATATAAAGATAGCTACATCTACTTTTATTACCCAAGTAACTAAGTATAGAAAATAAGACCGATATTGTTACCATCGTATCATGTTGTATGTGATTATTCTGATTTCCTTTTTGATACCAATTGCGTGATTGGTTAGTTTTGGTAAGATTAGGTATCTAATCTAAACTAATACTACACAACTTTCTTCTTTAAACATCTACTAGTACATATGGAAACGAGACTGCTTCACATAATTACATAGATCGGACTAACTTACCAAGTGACGTCCGATCCTCGATTATGTGAAGCAGTCTCGTTTCCATCCAATTCCCGACCCGACCCAGTGTATCCTAGATTCAATATCCCTTATGAAAGTTGTGTCTACCTGTGTGACTTTGAAGTAAATGACAGTTCTGGGTGACAGCTCCACAGAGCGCGTCAGGTTGCGTTCGGTTTCATTTCAGATTATAAAATTGTAATCCAATTTTTCATCTTTAAAAAGTGTGCATCGTAAGCAAATTAGTGCCTACTACTAGTACATATGGAAACGAGACTGCTTCACATAATCGAGGATCGGACGTCACTTGGTAAGTTAGTCCGATCTATGTAATTAGTTCCACTAATATTAGATAACATCAATCAACTCAGCCTATCGCAGTCCACTGCTGGACATAGGCCTCTCCCAAGTTGCACCACAACGCTCGGTCCTCTGCCTTCCGCATCCAGTCCCCCCCAGCCACGTTCTTTAGGTCGTCGGTCCACCTGACAAACATTAGATTATTCGTTTATTAGATTTTTGTTTTTATTTTTATTTATTATTATTAGATAATATGGTAGGGACATATTACGTACGTGATTAGACGTTACATTCACAACAAAAGGAACTTTCATTTACGAGGCTTCGGTTATTCGTGATTCGAAACCTTAGTCCTTTGATAGTTGGGTATAATCATAGAAATCTTAATAATAAGGTAATAGAAGAGAGGTAAAGGCGCGTGAACTTGTCGCCGCGTACAGGGGTCTCGTGGGTGGGTCAGTATCTTTTGGTCTCTATCTCGATATGTCTAGGCTGCCAGTGAGACTAGATCGCAAAATGACTGGATCTCGATTGAGAGTTGAGACTAGGTATAGTTCCCGGCACGAGACGTGAGCACAAATTGTACCTGCGTGGTAGTCTCTGTCGTCACTGTATTCTAGTATTCCGTTTTCTACATATATTCAATTATGCATTATCATATAATTAAGCCAATGCAAGTGCCTGTTTCTGATCTGTTGTACTGTGAACAAAGATTCGACCACTTACGCAGTGGAATCTGTGCTCACGACTCGTGCCGGCAACTATATTCTTACGTCTACATCTCGAAATGACTAGGTAGATTAGACTATATCTCATTGTCACTAGTGCGCGAACCGTTTGCTCGATCGTCAATGCTGTTTTGGACGCAGAGTAAAATGGTATTTTGCAGCATATCTAATAGCGGAATTTTTCAAGCTTAATTTTTTTTTCTTTGAGTGCTAGGAACATGGTGAGCGTAATTGCGTGTTTACGTGTTGGCAGCGGCAAACCGGCAACACGCGTTCCGGTATAAAAGGCAATAGGTAGATAACATTTCTATTACTTTATTATTTAGATTTTTATGAGTATAATGGTGGATCACTGACGGTTTTCGTAGCAATTTAATGTAACCGTTTTTTTTTCCGATAAATAGCAGGTTAAGTGTACGGTGCAGCCGTACCTAAATAGCAACATAAGCAACTCTTTTATAACACGCGGTTAACCCGCGTCTTAACTTCAGTCGTAACGGAACCAAAACACGGGCTCCACCAAACATGCTCTGCGGTCACATATCAGTGCAAATATATCCTTTATAATCAAGGCTATCGGTCTTTTATTTGTGGGCTTCAACGTACGCCGAATATTAAGTGTTTCGAAATTGTTCTCAATTTAATTATTATATCTATTTGTATCCCTGCTTGGGCGTATAAAGTTTCATTAAAATCGGTTTAATCATTTCGTAGATTAAGGACTTGAAAGTTTGTATGAAAAGCCGTGAGAGCATAACGCTTGTCTAGTCTTACATCATATAACTAATGATTGAAGTTGTGGCATACGACACACACACACACTACACACACACACACACTACATTTGCTCTCGATTCTGTTGCCTCATCATCATCATTTCAGCCAAAAGACGTCCAATGCTGGAAAGGCCTCTCCCAAAAAGGGGGGATATGCCATAATCGCCACGCTTGGCAGGCCGGTTGGCTATCGCAGTTGGTTGGTTAAATACTCAGAGAACGCTGCTGCACATACTTTGGTAAATCCCTTAGTCGCCTTTTACGACTCCCATGAGAAGATATAGATTCTGTTGGCTATATCAGACTAAATATTTTGACAAGAAATTCTCCCTACTCGCGAACAACATAATTTTCCACGAAACATTTTCCTGTAAAAATGTTCAATTCTTGTTCCATCATCCGTTCAGTATTTAATCAGAGAAATAAAAACAAATCGGACACAAAAAATACAAAATAAACATCGTGTATAAACAACAAAATACGGTAGGTATTAAAACATCTTTTTACCTAAGCGTCTTTCCGTTTGTTTGCAAGCTGAAACTATTACACGAACGGCCCATTAGCTTCTGCTAATTGCGCCATTTTTCCTATAAAGCGTGTGAATGCTTTTCTGTTTAGACATTATATACGTTTTAAAGTGTTTCTGAAGAACTAAATTATGGTGCACTGAATGTTTATGTTTATCTAACAAATATTAGGCAAAAGTCGTTTTGTAAAACTATCACGCTTGAAAACCTTAAAGTGGTCTTGAAGTCATCATTTCTGGTGGAGTTATTATACAAAATTTCTTTTACCTGCTGTTGGTCTTGTATAACTTAATATTATTTGGTATTAAGGCTATATTTACTTAGTATAATTGGTTTATAACTGTGCTAAATAATAAATAAATACCTACTATGTCTTTGTCACATCGTTTGATTTTTGGTAGGTATTCATCTTATACACAGTACTGGCACACCTTGGACACTCAATACAATATAAATGCTAGCACCATCTACATACACAAGATTACGTCTGTATACGAACGCACACACACGTGTAGGTTAGGGATGCTCGCCGCTCGTAGTAGCGACTGGGTTCCAATCGCTTTTTAGTAGTTTTCAGAGATGGCGCGCTTGTATAGCGAACACTGAAAAAATTAAACGAGACTTTTTACTGTTCTTGTACAGTAAAAAAAAAAGGTTCAGGCAACTTATTTTTATGTTAAAATAAATGATTACTGACTTTATTTTCACTGTTTTTTCAATTATTTTCACTGTTTTTTCAGTTCGTTTTACTTCTTTAGATCATAGGCTCTATTTTTACTGACCAAAGCGGTGAATATTTATTTTTTCAGTGAATGGCGATTGACATCCATTGCAATCTTGCGGTTCAATTGCCGGTAAACTACGGCTGCACGAGTGGGTGAAGGGCGCGGGCGGGGAATCTTAAATTGGCGGGGGGCTGTAAGTGGCCGTTCTGTACGTTAGTACTATTAGATATTCTGTGGTGCTGGTTTAGTGAGTCCGTACCTAATATACATACATAACATCACGCCTGTATTCCCCGAAGATGTAGGTAGAGCTGTATAGTACACCTACATTTCGTCAGTTATGTTATCAGTCGCATTTAATAGGGGGCGAGCCTATTGCCATTAACCAGGCACACATCTAGACTCCGGGCTGCTACTTACAAAAAAAAACCCAATAACAATTTGCCCGACCCAGGAATTGAACCCAGGACCCCTCGCTCAGCAGTCACACTTGCGACTACTAGACCAACGAGGCATTCAATAATACTCCCCATAAATGTTTTCCAACCCACTAAAAGCAAGGGTGTATCATAAAATGGTCACATATGGTTCACTTCAATTCACTGTGGCAGATCAAAGGCGCTCCATAAAGTGGTAATTGAGTTACCAGAAATAAAACTAGAACGTAAATACGCAATATAGTTATTTTACTGCTAAAGCCGTTAAAGTTAACTAAGGGAAATGCGTTACTGTGGAAATGGGAAAACTGGGGGAAAGGCTGACCGACTAATAAATCTTGATCCCTGAAATGGACATACTATACTAATACTCCAAAAGATACCACGTGAAAGAGAAGACCATGTTTTTAGGGTTCCGTACCCAAAGGGTGCAAACGGGACCCTATTACTACGCTACGCTGTCCGTCCGTCCATCCGTCCGTCCGTCCGTCTGTCTGTCACACGACTGTATCTTTGTAACGGTAATAGATAACCAGTCGAAATTTTCACAGAATATGTGTTGCTATGAGGTGTATCACGACAAATACTAAAAATAAAAAAAGTCTAAAACCAAAGAGGGTCGGTCCCCATAAAAGAAATCTCGAAAAACATGCATTTTTTTCAACGTTTTTGTTTCTGTTCTATCTTCAAAACGGTAATACATACTAGCGTCAAACTTGGTCTGATTATAGTGCATACTATGTAGTTTAGCAACAAATACTTAGTAATACTTATTTAGTAATATGTGGTGGTACCTACGGAAAAAAGAGATGCAAACATTCACATTTCGCGTACGTTCGTTGATGTCTTTTGATAAACTCTCGTAAATTAAATCAGTTTCTATGGGGTTTCAGGTCGATGGGTGGTACGGAACCCTTACTGCGTGAGTCTGACTCATACTTGGCCGGTTTTTTTTATATCATACGAATACGATAAATTGTATGTATGTATGTAGTATGTATGTATGTATGTTTATTAATTTTTCACGCTGGAACGGCTGAACGGATTTGGATGCAATTTAGAACACAGATAGACCATGGCCTAGATAACAAGCTACTTTTATTCCTGGAAGATAGTTCCCGAGGGATGGGCAATAAACTACAAAGAAATTATTTGATGACAACCACTAAGCTTAATATAGTACCAGGGTGTCATAAACGTACACTAATATTATCCATGAGAAATTTTGTGAGTGCGAATGTTTGTTACTTTTCACGCTTTCACAGCTTAACGAGAAGCGCGATAAGCGATATCCAAGCGAGCGCGCTCTAGTTATAAATAAATAATTCCTTTTAATAGCACATTTTTATAGAATCATCATCATCATCATGATTTCAGCCAAAAGACGTCCACTGCTGGACATAGGCCTCCCCCAAGCATATGTTGGGGGGATATGCCATACTCGCCACCCTTGGCAGGCGGGTTGGCGATTGGTTGGGCGAGTGTTTTATAGAATGATTCCTTATAATAGCAGATTATAATGCTTGTATCCAAAAGTAAAAAAATGCCTCAATATTAGCCATGATCAACTCAGCCTATCACAATCCACTACTGGACATAGGCCTCTCCCAAGTTGCGTTACAACACTCGCTCCTGCATCTAAGCCATTAGGATCCGCGGTTATTTGTAAAGATTCGGTTTGAATAAGACCCAGAGAATCGCAACAAAAATAAGAAAGAATAGATAGAGTTATGTTTTATTGAACATCATGAAAACGGCAGTAAAGAGGGACAACGTATAAATTATGGGTACATTGGCGGTCTTATCGCTAAAAGTGATATCTTCCAGAATCAATTTTTTAAATGTTTAAGGAAAAAATCGCTCAAGCAGTGTTCACGGTAGCTTAGTGGCTAAAGCACTGTCGTACTTAGCCAGGAGTTGCAGGTCTTGCATCCTGCTCGTGAGCGATTTTTTCCTGCCACAATTTAAATCTTTAGATTTCGCTTCGCATGCGTAAATGCATTAAAAATAATAAAATAATCTTCCAGAATATTATAATTTGCATCATTTTCCATCATAATACGAATACAAATTAACATTTTAAGAAACCAAAGTCGGCAAGAACACCCCATAAACTATTTTCACACAACTTTATACAGACATAGAGTTGCAAAATTCTTGCATTTCACAAGACTAGAGTTTATTGTCATATATTTCATAAGTTACTACTACTTCCGCTTCATGGTGCCATCGCGGAGTATCAGGTGCATAACATGTATACAGTCTTTGGTGTCTGACGACGTCTGTGGTCTAGTGGTTCGAGGGTCGGACTGCTGATCACGAGGTCGTAGGTTCGATTCCCACGGGACACAAATATTTGTGTGATGAACATAAGTGTTTGTGTTGGTCTGGGTGTTTCTTATATATTATAAGTATGAATTTACAAAAAAAAGTATATAAGTATTATATCCATTGTCTAGTACCCATAGCACAAGCTCTGCTTAGTTTGGGACTAGATGGTGCTGTGTAAAATGTCCAAAAAATATTTATTTATATTACTAAATGTTTTGTCATTCAGGAGTCCATCGTAGCGATGGGCGATTGTTACTGATTCCAATAATCGAATGGTTTGATACTACTAATATTAACATTCGAATACAAAAACAATCGATCGCTAGTTCGCAAATTCGAATAAAACCGCTAGTTCATTCATTTACTTTGCCATACAAAATTGGTACCTATGTTTCAAGTATAATAAAGTCTACTTTTAATTGATATTCGTAGTATTAAGTTAATAGTTACTGATTTGCGAACCGCTAGTTCATTCATCATTCAGTTTGTCATATAAATTTGAGCGTTTTTCTCTTTATCTTTATAGTACTATAAAGATTACTTTTAGTTGATAGCAATAATTAGATATGACTAATTTCCGAGTAGGCACGTACTTCAGATAGTGTCGAAAATGTTGTCGTTGCCCTTTCTACTAGTTCGATGGTTTGATGATTCAATCAATTTGCCACACGAAATTGGGTATTTTTTCTCAGTGCATAGAGTTTACTTTTAGATGAGGTTGCGGATATTCGAATATAGAAACTAGTAGTAATGAAATTTGAATCGGAAGGAACGAGACGACGCAATACATTCTTATTTACTTCTCGCTTTTGTTCAAATTCGAATGAGTTGTAAGGTTATTCGAATAATTTGAATGATTTCTACAATCGAATCATTCGAATAAAGTCATTCACAATCGCCCATCTTTAGTCCATCGTACATTTTTCACTTTTCTATCATCAGTATCTCTAGCCTACAAGATACAGGTTTTCCTAGTTTGTCGGGCAGTGATCTTACCTGATTGTGAATAGCTATAATTAACTAACGATAAAGATCTAGATGTATAGGCTAAGTTTCTGGTGAATTTACTTCATCATCATCATCATAATTTCAGCCGAAAGACGTCCACTGCTGGTCATAGGCCTCCCCCAAGTATCGCCACAACGACCGGTCCTATGCCTTCCGCATCCAGCGGATTCCCGCGACCTTCACCAGGTCGTCGGTCCACCTTGTGGGGGGCCTACCCACGCTGCGCCTTCCAGTACGCGGTCGCCACTCCAGAACTTTACTGCCCCATCGGCCATCCGTTCTGCGAGCAATGTGCCCCGCCCACTGCCACTTAAGTTTGGCAATTCTTCGGGCTATGTCGGTTACTTTCGTTCTCCTGCGAATCTCCTCATTTCTGATTCGATCACGCAGGGAATTTGAATTTACTTACTTTAGATAATTCTATGACTTTAGTATTCTTGTTTGCTTTTTATTATAGCCTCTTTGGACGTCCATAGTCCCAAAAAGAGTCATATTAAGAACCAAGGATAATCTAATTCAAGGTTAATCTATACTAATATTTTAAAGAGTAAAGATTTGTTTGTTTGTTTTGTAATCGATAAACTCTGAAACTGCTGAACCGATTTTAATTATTCTTTCTCCATTAGAAAGCTACTTTATCCAGAAGTAATTTAGGTTATATATTATTTAAGTACGCGGCCGAAGCCGCGGATACAGCTAGTATTAAATAAAGCACAAACACAATAGTACTACGGTTTAAGTAAGCAGAATGCCGATTTTTGGAAAATTACCAATGATTAGAATTTTTCATTTTAGTTTTGAAAAGTTTTGACACAAAGGAAACAGAACATTTATTTGCAAATCAGCATTTTATATCTTCAAGAGAATAAAGTCAGCGAGAACTCAAACCTCTTACACAATTTCACGTGACTTTATACCCAGTTTACGTCAAATATTTCAAAGTTACTGCTACTTAGGTTCATGGTGCCATGGAGGAGTGTAAGCTGCATATATCTAACTAAATGTTCGGTCATTCAGGGGTCAATCTCCCTTCAGGGCATCGCACTGAAAATAACAGTCTTGTTCTCTGATTAGGTGAGGGGTACACTGGGTTTGTTTTAGTTTTTTATCTGACCTAACATTCAATTACTTTTCACGCGATTGAGAATTATAATACTAATGAGATAACACGAGTAGCATTACGCTCATCTGAGTTTTTTGGAAACTGCGAAGGCAAGATATGCTGACGTCATCATCATCATCAATTCAGCCGTAAGACGTCCACTGCTGGACATTGGCCTCCCCCAAGAAGATTGGGGGATATGCCATAATCGACATATGCCATAGACTATACGACTCAACTAGCTTTTTATGGTTGTTAATCTCAGTTCTTGTGAAATACCTCCCCATTACCTACGTCATCAAGCATATAGCTAGTAACCAGTAAAAGCTAGTTGAGTCGTATAGTCTTTTTCAAACTCGTCCCACTATATATCCATCCTCAGCTTTAAAAACTTTATTCCTCAAAATGAATTAAATTCACTTATGGCAGGTAAATGAGAAAAAATTACAATCACATTAGACTTTCCATCTTTATGTCTCAGTTTGGCGAACCGACTTGCGGTACCATTTAGGCAACAGCCTAGGTGGCATTGCAGTTGTTATGGGCAAAGGTGACCGCTTAACATCAGGTGGGCCTTTAGCTCGTTTCACCATCCTATAATATATAAAAAAACGATAAGTTTAACACTAGGTGACGCGACAGTTACACAAAAAGAATAAGTTACAATAGGAGTACAGTCAGCTGCACACAGATGCCACTTCGCGAAATTAAAACGCAAAAAGGAAAAACTTGTTGATTGAATCTTAATACCTATTTCACAAACAAAAATTCGTGTGTATTAGCAGATGCTAAGTGTACACAAACCAACTGCGATCACCAACCCGCCTGCCAAGCGTGGCGATTATGGCATATCCCCCCCTTTTGGGGAGGCCTATGTTCAGCAGTGGCTGGTCTTTCGGCTGAAATGATGATGATGATGATGAAGTGTTCACCATTGAAAGATTTCAATCCCTACTTTTTCTTAATGTTTTAACTTCGCCAAGTGTTAGATCTTTGTGCAGCTGACTGTACACGAAGACAATTTTAAATATCAATCCTTTAAAATATGTTTCTTCTGTATTTTTTATTAATCTATAATATAGAACTAGGTGTAATCCATAGACATATATATATTACTTTGAAATCATTGGTGTAACCACACTTTGGCTTCAAACCGTAACATATAAATGGACTTTGGATCTTGAAAATTCCTAGGCAGTTTGTTGTAACGCTGTGTTACTTCATTCAAAATAGTACTCTTTCGCCGTAGTTTGTTAATTCTAAGGGCCTGCGAAGCGTTTTATTTCTTGCATGTCTAGTTCTGTGTCTTTTTTAAAAAGCCTGAATATTCTCATAGTATCTCCACCCTTACCTATCTTCCATCGGATAGTAGATAGTAGCACGTCGCCGTAGTTCACGTCGCGTGATATTGGGCGAAGCGGAATTATGTGCATTCCTACGCGAAGGGCGGCTGCAATAGAAAGAACCTCTTTTGCCGATTTTTCGACTGAAATCGTATTGTACAAAAGATGGGCTAGATAAGTCTATGGGCTGTGCAAGCGAGTGGTGTATTAAATTCCTACCTTTTGTTGCTTAAAACCTTGCATGTTGTAACTTTGCTGGAAAAGTCACTGGCTCCTGAAAGACAGGTATTATGCCTAGCTCTGGAGTCTCACTATTTTTGTTCCAGTTTTATGTCAATAAAGAATTTATTATTATCATTACTTTTTTTTGTTACGTTGTTCCAGTACAATTCGCTGCGTGAGCCACTGAGGTAATATGAACTACGTACTAGAGAAGACACCTCGAACGAAATGTTTGTAGCACGTTTTAGCTCCTGCACTCTCACTCGCTTAGCCACGCTCGCCACGCGCGTGCTCCGTGGCCAGCAAGTTGCGCGATAATTTTTGTTCGTGATGTCTTTTCTAGTACGTAGTACATATTACCTCAGTGGCGTGAGCACATAGTGATTGCGACTTCCGCTAAGGCCAGTGTTCATCACGGTGTTAATTATCTGATTAAACGGCTGATTACCAAAAAAATGTACTGGAATTGTGGGTAAGCGGTCGTTTAACCAGATAATTAAAGTTGGTGAAATCAAGCCTTAGACAATTAATCTAGTCGGTCACTGGTATGACCAAGATCACAGTATTTAGTGAAATAGTTAAGCGAACGGACACAAATATTATTAGAATTATTTGATTTTTCAATAAAAAAAGTTTTATTATCCTATTTTTTTTTTCTTTCTTTTTGGCTCTTTGCCTCCTACACATTTATTCAAATACATAACATAACATAATCAGCCCATTACTGTCCCACTGCTGGGCATGGGCCTCTTCTCAGTATGAGAAGGTTAAGGCCTTAGTCCACCACGCTGGCCTAGTGCGGGTTGGTGGACTGCACACACCATCGAGAACTGTATGGATTACTCTCAGGTGTGCAGGTTTCCTCATGATGTTTTCCTTCACCGTTAAAGCAAGTGATAATCAAGTTCTGATCCACACATGAATCTTAAAAGTCAGAGGTGTGGGCCGGGACTTCTTCAAATGTTTTGGATGACCTTAATATGAACAATTGAACACACACAAACAGTTATTTCAAAAAACCTATCCAATTTCCACTCAGTTTAACGTTTCAAACAGATAAATAAATTAAAAAGTAATAAGATATACAAAAGGAATCCATTTCAAACTGTCTGCAACAAACAACAAAGGAAGCCAACTATTGTTCCCCGAGGCGCTGTTACTATTATTCAATTTAGTTAGAACCCGAAAGCAAGAAACGTAATCTGAAACTACTCATAACTGTTACCGCACCATACTTGTAACACCCAACACTAGCTTGCGGACGCTCATTGGCCGATTCCCGGTAACTTGCATCACGTAATGAAACTTAACCAATGCGCCTTCTACGTTCGCGTAGTGTGGTGTGGTGCACAATACAAGTGTGTTCGTGGCATAGAAATCTAAATAATAAGGTAATAGAAATGTTATCTACTCTCTTTTACTACGGGAACGCAGTATTTATACGCAATCACGCCTAATAAGTTTCTAGCATTGTATGCAAATTAAATTGTGCCTAAAAATCGGCTGCTAGATATGCTGCAAAATACAATTTTAGTGACTCTACCTCGAATCAAGCAAACGGTTCGCGCACTGGTGTCCTAAAAGAGACCTGTATACGGTGACAAGCTCACGCGCCTTTGCCAATTCTATTACCTATATTTAGATTTCACAGCTTTAAAGCTTATTATATAAAAATAAAGAAACAGTTTTGAATCACTGAAATTTAGGGTCTGAAGGGCGATAATTTGATTGGTAAAGTTAAAAGGCTTAAGTAGACACCATTTATTACCGAACCTACCCCACACATTATCTCGAACTCGACATAATGTCGAAAAAAGATGGCGAATGTCGATTGAAAATTAATTTACGTATTCTCAGAATGTCACGTTAGAGATATGACTATACCTTACGCTCGTTAGAGAAAAAAAAAAGTAGTTATGCAAAGAGTGGTTCATAGTAGTTGACATTACCGGCGACATTTTTCGTAGAGATTTAAAATTAGAGATAATATCGAATTAGATATTTATCTCTATAACGCGAGAATTAGGGCCCTGGGGCTAAAATGGCTAACCTGATCTCGGTTCGCATCCCGTCGCCAGACATGCTAGAGACGGCCCTGCACTAACACCATAATTTACCTCCATAAAGCCTGTTTCGAAGCGTACAAACTCTAGCCTTATTTCTTATGCTCCAATGCACAGAATATTATCTCTCTTACAGGAATCAATCTTCCCCTTCACGGGAAACCCATTCGTCATTTCTACTGGCTAAACACGGTCAACGCACCCGTTCGGAAAACATCCACAGTTGAGAACAGTTTCCTTGATAGCCATGGACAAATTGGTTTTACCTCAACAACTTCCAGAACTGATTTTTATTGAATCGTTACTAGATAAGAATGGGTGTTGGAAGTTTCTCGCGGCGCCAGAAACATCGTCTGATGTCGAAGTTTGGTCGTCGACATTTTCCAAAAGAATCTCCTTGTTGATAAACTATAGATAGTAGATGGTATCAGTATTGCTACAACCTAGTTCTTGATAAAGTTTTTGTTCTAGGAGTTTTGTCGTGTCCTGTGTCGTGACATTTCACGTGATGAAAACATATGTATTAAATACTTTCATTTATTGGTTTAAGTAGTTTTAGTTTGTTTTGTGAAATTGGAAACTTTAAAGGATTTCATTCTTTATGGTGATTGAGATTGTAAATTGTGTGTTCACTTAATACATGGAATACAGATAATGTAAGTCATGTACGGTCAACCCAACTGCAGTTGCTTTCAATGGGGTGCTAGGCCAGAAAACCTCCTTGTATGCCTGACGGCTGCTTGTCCTTCTCGATAGATCTGGAGGGAACAGCAGTTGTTGGGCCAATGCACCCTGGGCACGAGCAATAACTCTTCTCTGGACCGGGGGATCTAATTGCCCGTGGCGAATATTCTGGCATAGGAGGGGCCTGATCTGAGCCAATGGGATGTTGCTGAACGTGTCCCTCTGAAGTTAGCAGAGGGCACAGTGGAGGAGCACGTACGAAGAAGAAAACCTCTATTTAAAATTACGGGAGGATAGGGCTTGCGGACGGCGGACTCGGGATAATCTGCTGACTGGCCTTGCTGGCGTGGCTTGCATGGCCGGGGAGGCTAGCGTAGCTGGTGTGCATCATGGCGGTGACGCGCAGCGTTCCATGTGTGCCGCCGGGGAGTATGCGGCCGACGTTAGGCCGCACGGGGAGAAGGGGCTCGCCTGCTTTTGTCGGGCCGGTACCTGTCGAGGGTGGTTGTGCGAATACAGAGGGTTCCCACACCCCCGGCCAAAGATATTTGGAGGAACACCGTGGTAGTATTATAGTCAGTAAGAGTCCGACACTGGCTCCGCCGTCTCTGGCCGGAGTACGTCCACGAAGATTTCTCCACGGCAAAAAAAAAACCGCATATGTAACAAACCATTATAAGCGGAACTGGTGGCTTTAGTATGTAAGTTTCATACAAGACAGGCAAAAAATCCTTTTAACAATAAAATTTTCCTAATGATCCTTGCAGTTATAAAAAAAATGTTTATTAGATCTTTTAGTTATTTCAGATATTTTAAGCTTCGAAATTGACGTTGAAAGCGAAATTAAGAAAACCTCGGTATCTTGATAGGATTCACAAATACTCTCTTCCTCCGAGCCTTTTACCAATTATGTTGGGATCGGCTTCCAGTCTACCAGATGCGGCTAAATATCAGTATTTTACACGGAGCGACTGCCATCAGACTCCCCCAACCCAGTTACTGGGTAATACTGACATTCGGAGGCTAGACCAGTTGTCAGACTTTGGGATGCTAGGCCAGAAAAACTCATCTTGTGCCTGACGACTGCTGGTCCTTCTTGATACGTCTGGAGGGAACAGCAGTTGTTTGGCCGGTGCCCGGAGCTGGATAGATTTCCACCTGCTGCGATCCTGACACACCTCTTTCACCTTAACCTGGCATTTTGAGCATGTCCGCGATTGCGATACCAATTTCCTGTAACCTGTATTTTTACTTCTCGGAAAGCGAACATCAATCCTAATAGTATTAGTCTTCACTCTATGTCAATAGCACTTACAGTTGCGAAGGAGCGGTAGAAACCAATTTTAATTTAAAGTATTTGCAAAAGTAACCCAAGTTTGCTTACGTTGAGTAGCTGATGCTATTTCTACTTCATGTACATAATTCTTTCTCAAAGGCGAATTCCTTTACGATTTTACTTTAAGTCAGTGTAGATGTAAATACAATTTTCGCTTTGACTCAATTTTCTTCGTCGTACTGTGCAATGTGTATGAAAGTATTATGCCCGCTCCACATTCGTGGCTGCATACCGACAAAAACCAACACCCTGGGCAAGATTTCTATGGTACACCCTATCTCCTCTCTAAACCAATGTGAAAAAAAGTAATGAATAAAGTAAGGGAAAGAATGAAATAATAATAACCATTTATATTTAAAAAAGTAATAAATTTTAATTTTTATGGCTTTTCTATTGGCAAACTCTCTTAGTAAGACACCGAGTCCATTTTTTCAGTAATTTCATTTTCGATTAATAAAGTTGCAATGCAACTGGATGAGCGGACAGAAATGAAGGCACGTGAACCAATGAATGTCATTTCTAGCGCCCTGGGTGTCACCCAACTGCGCTCTTAACGCTACCATATCACCGATACTGATCTAAGTACAACCATAAAAATATTTGGTTTGAAAACGTAGTATACAGCGGCTTCACGGGTTTGCGCCCGCGAATGTAGAGCGGGCATTATGATTAAACCAAGCGGGTTTAAGTATTTCGTATAACTCGGGCAGTAGGTGAAATAGCGTTCGCAGGATTATGACGTCAGCTATTTTAGATGTCTTGCAAGAGTTGCAAGTAAGTTCTCAGTCTCATCTAAGATGTTATTTGCATTTCAATTATAAACGTGAATTGAGAGTTATTTAATATTTTATAACTATGTAAGGGATACCTGTTACACTAAGACGCCGCATAAACAAAGTTTTGCATGAGAACACAGTAGTAAAATGTTGGCGGGGGCCGGGGGGTAAACGGCGCATTATTATTGGTCGGCTAAAAAGTTTGGTGGTATGATTGGTGCCGCTCGCTGACGGAGTGACGTTCCGATTTTTGGCGGGGCGTACCATATGCAGTGGTACTGCATATGCGTTGTGACCGGGGATATCTGGCTAATCGGAGTCTATATACTACACACCAACACCGATTAAGCATGCATGACGAGGTTAATGAACGTATAATAGATGAAGCAAAAGAGTTGTGTCACTACCTTACAACGGCCGCAAGGCAGCCGGTGGCGGCCAAACAATATTATCTATTGTGTTTCTGATTAATAAAAGCACTGGAAGCGCTATTCACCGATCTAAGCCACGGACAGACAGACAAATAGATGAACGGACACGGCGAAACTATAAGGGTTCCTTGGTACAGAACCCTAAAAAAGAGTTTTTCTCACAACAACACCAACCACCACTTGGTTTTGGTTTGTTTCAGATCAAGTACAGCAACCAAAACATTGAAAAGCCAACCAAAATTCATTGCCTTTTCACGACTTCCCGGATCGATCCATGCCATATTTTCCGCCCACTAAAACCAAGTTTTTACTATCCACATTGACTAGACGTCCAACCATAGAGAAAGCGACGCGTAATGACTCTAGCTGTCATTAGCCAGCCTTTCGTGGCAGATTGAAAATTTAACGAGTGCCATCCCTGATGCAGGGTTGAACGTTGCATCTTAATACCGTGTCGTTTATTTTTTAAATCTGTGTATAATGCAGCATGGAAGTTTTAGTAAAGATGGGATATTTATAGTATTTTTCGAGTGTTTTGTAGAAAGGAAAAGTGTGTTTTAACCCGGATTAAACACAGATCCGTGCGAGACACAATAGTTTAATTTTTTTGTGTAATTTTAATTATGTCTCGAATTGTCGCTTTCAACGGGTTAAAGAATACTAGCGTAGTTGGAACTACTACCACAAATGAAACTAAAATAACGGTGATTGCATGGCGTGATAGATAGCTTATTTTATTAGAGCTTATTTTTTTTTACCCTTTACTAGAAGACTTTAAAATCATTTTACCCTGTATTCATAACTAGTGTGATATTATGGAATTTCATAACATTAAACAGTTTCACAGTTGTACACATACAGTTTGCCACTGCTGGTAAAATGGATAAGATTCGACGAGATCAAAATGAAAATATTTTTCAAGAATCGGTGTTGCTTGAATATCAAACACAAACCAACCACAAGCCTCAAGACGCCACATAAACAAAGTTTTGCATGAGAACACAGTCGTAAAATGTTGGCGGGGACCGGGGGCGGATGGCGCGTTATGATTGGTCGGCTCAAATGTTCGGTGATATGATTGGTGCCGCTCGCTGACGGAGTGACGTCCCGATTGGTGGCTGGGCGTATGATATGCAGTGCTACTGCATATGCTTTGTGACCGGGGGTATACGGCTAATAGGCGTCTAGAGGCTTACTGGTCTGTGATATCAAACAATAACAGCCAGCCCCCAAAATCCCTACTTTTCTTAGTTACTTTTGCTTATTAATATTTTTAGATTATAGTCCCTCAAACCATGCAAAGAGCATTAAAGCACCGATACATCAAACATAACTGATATTGGCAATGCTGATGCATCAAGGGGCTTCTCAGTAAAAGGATATTTCTAGTGAAACGATGCATAATTTTTACATTCAAGTGCTGTGAAGTGCTCGGCCACAGTCGTACGGAATTCCATTAGCGAGTTTTGGACGTAGGCCAGACTGGTCGTGTGAATCGGAAGATTTTTTGATTTTCGTAGAGGTGATGTTAGGTAGAAAGTGATAAGGTGGTCGGTCAATCATCTTCTTTTTGTCCTTAAAATTTTGCCGTTTAATGAAAAAGTTAATTTTTTCGTTAATAGTTTTCTTTCAGCTATTTTCTGTACTTAATTAGTTATAGTTAGTATATTAACCTATCATTTAATGACATAACAAATAGTGATTTTTAAATTAGTCTAGAGCAATGACATTTAAAAGTACAGATATGTTACTTGCGCTCGCAATCTGAAGACTCGAAAATGTTCTAACTAGGACGTTTTTCTATTAGTTCGCGTCGAGTAGGGCGCCGAGTGTGGACGGTAACAAAAAAAAACTAAAATGCCATCGTGTGTGTACAGAAAGTGTTCCAATTATGACGCGAAAGTAACTTGAAGTAACCAACTTACTTACTTTGTACTAGTTTATGTGTATTGTGCGGCCGCTGCGTACGGAACATTTTTTTCTTTTGATTTTTTATAATATATCTATACTTTTAAATATCATTGTCTAGAGTGGGTGACTCAGGGGACATTGATGTACCAGAGATATGTATGAAAATAGTGGTTTGTCCACTGGGTAACTAATTTTTTTCATGGAATTCTTCATGTTCAGTGTTCAGTTGTTCACCTATGACATAAGTACTTAATCAATTTTCATGATGAGTTTTAAGATAAACTTGTATTTATCCTTCGCTGGTCCACAGGGGGTCTACTCACGTTCGACGATATTCGATCAATAGTATCGATCATCGCACAATTTGCTACTCCGGTCAACCATCGTTCCCATATCGCATGCGATGATCGTGTTTTGACGTTTGTTTCTCTGTTTTCTGATTAATTTCATACGACAGTGAACAATAGTCTATCTTTATTGTGCCTTTTTTATGTGCCTATCTTTATTGTGTAGGTATCAGTCGGAGCGAAAGTTCGTACTTCGTTTGTCGTTCGTCAAACGCGAGTAGGCCCCCAGGTGTCTTTTTATATTGATTCTACATACAAAAATTTTTATTGACTCAATTATTTATATTGGTGTTTGTTACTCGAATGATTGTTGAAGTATTGGAGCGAAATATTGTACGAATTAGTTTCAACTCATAGTGGGAGTATTAATGGGGAAATATGGGAGCTATAAGTTTGCTCACTACTGGCAAACTGAAACTATGGCTCAATGTAATTTCTTTCAGATAGGTCTATCTTGTTAATGTCATAAATTACATCCCACAAAATAATACATCAGTACATAAACAGAGGTACTCACACTAACACCCCCACATATTACACATAGGTTCACACTCAATTACTAACATGTTCCCTGGTTTTATTTTTATTTGTAATCTAAGTTATATTAGCACAGTTAATGCATTGTCATCTCATTGGGAGCTCGTCCGGGGAAGTACTACCACCGTACCTACTTCTGCCGCCAAACAATGATGCTTGCATTGCTGGATTTCGGCGTGAAGGGTACGGGTGCCGGTGAAATTACAATCACATGAGACTTTTTATCTTTATGTCTCAGTTTGGTGAATCGACTTGTGGTACCATTTAAGCAACAGTCTGGGTGGTATTACAGTTGTTATGGACAAAGGTGGGTTTTATGCTCGCTTCCCCATCAATTTTTTTTTTACGTGGTGGTTGATAACAGCTGCACTATAGTGCATACTACCTGCAGCTGCTATCGTACTTTTTAACCGACTCGTACTATGTGAAACTTGTAAAAATAATGCCAAATAATAATTTTATGTAATATTGTTAGTTAAAGCGTAGGCCCGGTCTTTGTGGCGATGCTTGAGGGAGGCATAGGACATAGGTCCAGCAGTGGACGTCTTTCATCTGAAATGATGATGATGATGATATCATTCATCCCTACCTTTTATCATAAAATCATTAAAGAATCAAGATGAATCCTCTGATTGGCTACAATTTAAACATAACATGACATAACATCACGCCTGTATTTCCCCGAAGGGGTAGGCAGAGGTGTATAGTACACCCACATTTCGCAAGTTATGTTATAGTCCCATGCAATAGGGGAATAGGGGGCGAGCCTATTGCCAATGACCGGGCACAAATCCAGACTCCGGGCAATACAATTCTACAATTTAAAGGCTACGTTATAAAGCACGAAGAAAAAAAAAACTTATAGCCAGATATTTTTCATTTGCTCCATAGTGGAAAAGAACGCCTGTACACACATAATTCTAAACATATTCACCTTTTTCCGCTTACCTAGAGGTTCCGGAATCCAATACCTCATGTGTACATAAACCCGCATATAATATTTATCTGAACATTATGTAGAAAGATAACTTCCTCGTGAAAAAATAAATCCAGTTCACTTACCTGCGTGGCAATATCCAGTGACCTAAAAACATACGCAGATCAATAAGTAGTTGCGTCGACATTATTATTTATACCTATTTGACCCTCTGATTTTGTTTTCATACCATATTCATTGGTCGACCCTTATAAACTGGTTGCGGAGACCACGAATTAAAATGTACTGTCCACTTCATCCGACGCGAGTGGACCACAAATAATTAGAAAACTCAACTCGCCCTTTGAGTAATAAAAAAAAGAGTTGTGACTTCACACTCAGTTTGCTTTCGAATGTGGAGGCAACTTTACGCATGGAGTTTTTTGAAAAGATGCATTTGAAAAGTGAACGAAATATTGCTGTTAGATTTTTTACTTTATATATGGCCAGGGTGTATTTCGTTTCGTAGCTATTTGAATGGAAAAATCTTTTTAGATACGGGACTATTTTGCGTGCACGAACAGTGATATTTAAAATTCTTGCTTTATTTAAATGTCAGAAATAGTGATTCACGAGCTCTTTCCATTAAAGTTGGTAGTATCTGAGGTACTCAAGTATGATTTATGCATTATACATTCAAATTTATAGCTCTGTCGTTAATTTCTTGCTTATTGAATTGGAAGTATATTATTATGGAAAGGCTGATGATGTGTTGGCTTATCGGCATTAAAATATTAAAATAAGACATCGCGTTTGAAAAAATACGTAAGAAGAGTTAACTAATCGATGAATATATTTAATAACTTTTAAGTGCCAATCACACTAACGATTTTCAGCAAGATTTTATTTTCGACATTTGAGACTGACTTTTTAAGCAACTTAATATTGCTATGACCACAACACATAAACATTCTGTTTACATGCATTCCCATATCCGAACGGAAAAAGTAAGGAAACGAAGATGCGACGATAAAAAACTTTGCTTTCACCATTTGCAAGGCGAAAAACTCTATGAAAATCTATCAAAATTCCCTTGAAATATGGGATCAACCAGTAATTGATACGAAAACAGTTCTCACACTCACGGAAGGATAAACAAACATTCAGACAAATGGATTGGGCTCACAGTAATATATTCATTTATTCCCAACAATCTTTCATAGAATGCAATAGCAATGCATTATGTTTCGAACTACGTACGCTCTAATTGCTTCAAACTCACGTGTGAATTAAACATGAGAAGATATTCTCAATCTGTCGCGTGTCGTTACCAGTTAACCTGACCCACCTGCCGTCTTTATCGTGTTGGGATTGTGGAAGTAAGAAGGGTAGGGACAAGGGCAATGAGAGGTCAATTTATAATGGTTGCGAAGGCTTATGTTTTCGTTCGCGGCGAAAGTTTGACAAATAGCTCGTAGTGCAGTTTCAGTTTGTACGATAAGCCGATAGCTCCCTTCGGTGTGTGAGCGTTTTCCCAACTATCAGTTTCGAGTTTGTCCGTGTGAGTGATTTATGTTATCGCTTTCTTTTTGTCGCAAAATATTTTTGTTTGTGTAAGTACTTTATATGTGAAACTGCGTAAAATATACGGAGTTGGATTGTATCTTGAAGTTAAGTTCGAAGTATGGTTCTGAAAACATTTCATAGTGGTACGAGGGTTATGTTTAGAGAAAGGATAATGTTCAAAATAGGTTGGAGGGAAGTATCTATTAAAAATAGGTGGCTGTCTGATAAAATAACTACATTTTTGATTTAAATGTGTTTTTTAATCTAAGTAATACTGCTGACTACAATATAATATATTTTTTATTAAACAATGGTTTGCAGTACGAGGGGCTCGTAGTTAAGTAGCAACTGAGCGGATTACACGATCTGAGAGGTTAAGCTGCGCTTGCCGCGGTCAGTCCGTGGGTAGGTGGCTGTTTCGTTACACTTCAAGACCACTCCGTGCAGCGGAGAATATGTTAAGCTGTCGGTCCCGGTTGTCATAATATTATCTATTGGAGTCGTTACGGTTAGTCAGAAGCCTAACAGTCTGACAACTGGTATAACCTCAGGATGTCAGTATTACCCAGTATCTAACTGGGTTGCGGGGGACTGATGGCGGTCGTACCGTGTAAAATAATGATGTTCAGTCTGGAAGCCGGCCCCAATATAATTGAGAAAAGGCGAGGAGGATGAAGTGGTTTGTAGTTAAGCTTGTGCAAGGTATATTTATTACATAAAATTGTCTAAAATAGAATGGGTGAAGCATTGCGGCTCCTCTGTCTAGACTACAGGGAAGCCCATGTTAAGATAAGATAAGTAAGTATCGTAGTAGCCTAGCGTGGTGAAATTAGGCCTGAATCCTTCTTATTCTGTGAAGAGGCCCGTGCCCAGCTGTGGGACCTTAATGGACTGGTTTTTTATAGTATAGGGTGGCAAACCGAGCTAAAGGTCCACCTGATGTTAAGCAGTTACCTTTGCCCATAACAACTACAATGCCAACTAGGTTGTTGCCTAAATGGTACCGCAAGTCAGTTCGCCAAACTGAGACATGAAGATGAAATGTCTCAAGTGATTGTAATTTTACCGGCACCCGTGGCCGTACCCATCACACCGAAACACAGCAATGCAAGGATCACTGTTTGGCGGCTGAAGTAGGTGCGGTGGTAGTATACTTCCTCGGACGAGCTCCTTCACAAGGAGCTCTACTACTACTACTCGGTATAACTAAGTAGGTATTTATGTTAGAAAATGAATTTAATTTTAGTATGTTTAGGCAAAAATGCTCCGCAGTTTTAAAATTATCCGAATAGACATCCGTCCAAACTTTACAATTTATTATATCCCTAAAATTAACAAAAGCAAACCAACGAAAACACCTGAAATTTTTAATCAACTAGTTAGCCAGTATATAAACTAAATTCAGGCCGACTTTGGTAGGCGTCCCGTAATAGGCAAACTTGGGGGCACTGCGCTTTGTAGTTCCGGCATACAACTTAATTATCGCACAGGCAGGGTAATTACGTCACAGAGTGATCGAAAAGGACATTTTCGGCTATGTAGGCTTTCCAGTTCGAAATAGTGGGCTTATGAGAGCTTGGGAAATCAATTTTACACTTTATTTTTAACAGAACAGGCCACGTTTTTGCGTGCCACCCGCATGCAAAAAGGTGGCCTATTCCGAACTATGGGACTATGGAGGCTCAATATGAATAAATGAATGAATTTTGAAACGTATATTGTTTTTTCTAAACCAATCCTCTCCCACTGCTGGGCAAAGTCTACATCATGTTCTACGTCCTTTTTAACTTTGACATCAGTTGCTTTTTCTGTTCGATCTGTAAAAAACCGGCCAAGAGCATGTCGGGCCATGCTCAGTATTATAGGGTTCCTCAAGTAGGTCTAATTACAAACGAATCAAATCGAATATTAATCATTGCTATTTTAGTTTTTGCAAACAGCGCCACCTAGCGCTAGATTTAAGAAGCTAAATTTAAGAAGTGTGTCATATCAACATAACTTCTTTTTGTGATTTTTTTACATAGAAAGTAACTAAAGGAGCATTATTTGTTTAGATCATTTTTTTCTAGGGTCAATCACCTATGAACTAGGACGTCTTAAGTATTTTTCAGTTTTCTCACTATAACTCAAAAATTTATAATCATATTATACTCGAAATAATTTTAAAAGAGAGTTTTTATAAAGGTCTATCAATGTGGAAGACTATAAGTTTCTACGTTGCATAGTTTAGAAATGGCAGGGGGGGGGGACATATTGCAAGCCAATTTGGCGAACTATATTTCGCAGATGGTAAACCTGATAATAAAGTTATGTATGAAACATTACCTTCATTTTAGTAGACCTATTCAATGATACCCCACACAAACGGGTGCAGCGAAAAAAAAAAGTTCATCCCCATTTCACATGTATGGGCGCCACCCCTAAAATACGTTATCAAGATTTTTTTATTCTTTTAAAATTGAGATCTATATCTAAACCATTTTTGAACAAAATTTTATTTACTTATGTTTATAACTGTAGAAGTTATTAAGCTGTAAAGGATTAGGACAGACGGACAGACGGACGGACATGACGAAACTATAAGGGTTCCTTGTAGGACTACGGAACCCTAAAAAAGACCAACCATGCGTGGGGTCCTGGGTTCGATTCCCGGGTCGGGCAAAGTGTTATTGGGTTTTTTCATTAGGAAATTATCAGTAGCAGCCCGGAGTCTGGATTTGTGCCCGGTTAATGGCAATAGGCTTGCCCCCTATTACATGGGACTATAACATAACTGGCGAAATGTGGGTGTACTATTACACACCTCATCTCACCTCACCTACACCTCTGCCTACCCCTTCGGGGAAATCCAGGCGTGATGTTATGTTAAGTTATGTGGTTGCTCATTTGTTTTTCAATATTTAGTGTTCAGAATTGCTGTGTTTGATCAAGAGCTATGAAACCTTCGCTAACATTGTGATTATTCATTAATTTATAATTTTACCAAAGCTTATACCTACATGGTATAATTCGCCCTCCCCAGCGAACAATACGGTAACCGATAAATATTTTTTTTTACAGAAAATATAAAAACTAGTTTTTTTGCATAAGTATAATAAATCTCTGCACGGTGGATCGCAAGATACCCATTTATATTTAATGTCAAAGGAAAAACATATTTTTATTGTAGTTTATTTACTAGTATGATTTTTTGTAATAGTTTAAAATCATCATTTCGTTTAGTGTAAAATAAAGTTATTGACGAAAATAATTTTACTGACAATACAGGTCAGTCAAAAGTATAATATGCAACGCATCACTATTACATTATTGACATGTAACGATATCGTAATCAATATTAATACCTACAGTCGTGGACGTCTTTCGGCTAAAATTATGATGATGATGATGATAAATTCAGTATTATTTTTATTTAAAACATAAAAATTCATTAGGAGTACAGACATGGTAGAAAATATTATTATTATTAGTATTTTTTACTTTCTCTGTGATTAGGAGGCCCATTGTATGAGCACTGAAATGATGAATATAAAACTGATAAGTAAAATCTTTTTTGTACTATTAAGTACCATGGAGGAATAAGTAATATGTAAGTACTCAGTTTATAATCTCCCATCCTGTATCGTGTTCAACGATGCAAAATATGGATAGTACAAAAAAGCAAGTCAACTTTGTCGAGCGAAGCCGCGGGAAAAAGCTTGTTAGTGGTAAATGTGAATGTAACCCAGTTTGCATTTTCGAGGCGTGGAGACATGGCATGTGTATCATGTTAATGTTTGTTCTGTACTCTGTGGTATACGTCTAGCCCAGGGTAAAAGCAATAAGCTGATGTTTAACTTAATCTACTGGGGTTAAGAGGAGAGTGCAGAGCGCATCCCATGCCTTCGGCTAAATGTAGCTATAGGAACACCGTGGTGGTTTTAGTCGGTAAGTGTCTGACAGTAGCTCTCTTTCTCGGGCGGAGTTCGTACACAAGGCTATAAAAATTTAAATCCTGTGTAACCTCGTCATTCCCGCTCTGACACTCGCCCCGAGAGGTCGTGCTGCTCCTGCTCCGTCCTGTCGTGCCGAATTACGTGCTCGAATATTTTTCGCTACGGCTCACCGTAGCGCCCTCCGCAGTCGCCCCGCCGACTGCAGCCCGATAAGCACATTCGCTGTCTTTCTCAAGACAGCGGGCGCGCTTTTGTCTCTTTAGACAGAGTTTCGTCAAAAACGTAGTGTCCCTTCAGGAAAAACCCACTTATTTACTGTGGTTCTCGGTGGATACCTAACGGTGATAACAAACCGAGGGGCGTTGACCCGACACGCCAGCTGCGCTCCTTAAGGGCAAAGCAAAATTGGAAGAAGCTAGGACCAGAAGGCCTTGGGGGATCTCCTAGTCTTCCCTAGCTTACCCCCGTTTCGTCCTATCTAGCATTCTCTAGGGGTTAACACCCATTGCACACTAGAGACTTAGGGACCTGTTTGCACATTGAGACTGGCAAACAGGAGAGCAAGCTTAGGGCTCACCAGTAGGCACACAACCTCCCCGTCTATACCCGACGGGGAGGGTTTGAACACACTCCCGGGAAAACCCACCCGAGGAGCAAACCCCCATGGTAGTACGCCACTAATTTTTCTCCCCTCTCATTGCTGCTAGGCTTGGCTTAGCCATCATCTGTATGATGGTGTCTGATGCCGAGTTTCTCAGCATCTTAAAGAACGTCCTCTTCAAGGACCCTATCTTTATCGCCAATCATGGCGACTTGTTTGGCAGCGCTTTTGCCGCCAAACAACCTGACGTCCCCGACTCTCCAGAGTCGCCCGATACCCCCCCACCCCTAAGGAGGAATAGGCGCCCCGCCCGTCCCGATAGCGATGAGGAGAGGCCGAGGTCTCCGCGTGGTCCGCCTAGGCGTTCAGCCAGCCTGGACCATAAGGACCGCACCCCCTCACCTCTCCCCACCCCAGCCCCCACTCAATACCCTGATCGCTCCCCGATCCCGTCAGACCAAGAGATGTCTTCGGACAGTGAGGTCAACTCGGACGAGGCCGATGCCTTTACCACGGTAGTGGGTAAAGGTAAAAAACGCAGCCGAAAGACGAATAAGGCCGAGGCTCTCGCCTCAAAATCGCTTAAACTTTCCGAGGCAAACTCTGCCCCGGCCCCTACCCCCCGTCCCGCCTCTTACTCCTCCTCGCAGGATAACAGGCCTGCCTCCCCTCATGATCATGAACATACCTCATCTTCCCAGAAGAAGGTACCCATCCCGCCTCCCTTATTCATCCAGGATAAGGCATATTGGACCAGAATTTCCGACTGGTGCAATCAAAATAAAATCAATTTCACTAGTGCCCGCCCCACGCAGCAGGGCATTAAAGTAGTTGTCCCCACCCCCACCGATTACCGCAACCTTACCAGGTTGCTACGCGAGCGTGGTGTGTCTTTTCACACCTACGCACTCCCAGAGGACCGACTCCTTAGAGTTGTGATCCGAGGGATTCCGACCGAAGTCAGCTGCACGGAAGTGCACGCCGACCTCGATCGTCAAGGGATCCCGGTTGCAATAACCCACCGAATGTTCCGTGGTAAGCACGGTGAACCCTACAATATGGTCCTTGTCATTTGTCACCCTGGCGAAAACGCCAAAAACATCTATAACATAAAGACCGTATGCAATTTATCAGGCATCACGGTCGAGCGCCCCCACAAGTCAAACCAGCCTGGTCAATGTCACCGTTGCCAGCTGTATGGTCACTCCCAGCGTAACTGCTACGCAAAGCCCAGGTGCGTTAAGTGCCTAGGCGATCACGGGACTACCGAGTGCGAGCGTCCCAAGGAGAGGGACCAGTGCACGGAGCCCCCTAGCTGTGTCCTTTGCGGCAAAGCCGGGCATCCAGCAAACTATCGCGGATGCCCCAAAGCCCCCAAAATGCGCAACGCCAAAACGGCAAAACGCGCTTCCGACCGCGTTGCGAGGGAAGCCCCCTCCTACGCAGCCCCCTTCCATTACCAACCACCAAACCCTAGAGGCCCACTCAGGCCCTCCCCTAATTTCTGCGGCCCACTCGGGCCCAACCCCTGGTTTAAGGGTAATCAAAAGCCCCAATACCCACCTCTTCCGACCTCTCGTCTCGCGCCCCCGGCCTCAGAGCCCCCCGCGCTGATGAACTTACCCATCCCCGCACCTTCTCTCAGGCCCAAAACTGCACCAGCAGCTAAAGCCCCCCCCCCATGAGAACCCCCCCTCCGGTAAACTACCCCGGCCTTCTGCCGAGAGAATACCTCGAACCCCAGTCAGGGGAAACCCGTATTGACGCCTACTCTAGACTTTGGGCCTTTACCCAAGGCATCCACGAGCAGCGCCTTCAGGTACTTACCAAGTACCAAGACATCTATAGAATACTTAATTCCAATTATAATGTATAATACGGCCCCACCCAAAAGATTCAAACCCCGTTCCCTAAATTTAGGCTTCTTTAATGCCCGAGGCATTAGTGGTCAACGCGATGACGTAGCTGTCTTCTTGCGTGAGCACCAACTTGACATATTACTCGTTCAAGAGTCCTTTCTCAAGCCCCACTGTCGTAATCCCAACATAGCCAATTATAGGCTGATTAGAAACGACAGAACGTACACCGCACTAGGCGGAACGCTAATCTATTACCGCAATTCTTTATATTGCATCCCCATTGATCCCCCAGAGCTAGCATGCCTGGAGGCTTCAATCTGTCGCCTAGACATGACAGGGCACCAGCCCATCACCATAGTCTCGGCCTATAGGTCCGCAAACAAACCCGCGAGTCTGCTCGAGGACGACCTCAAATCCCTACTCGATCTTAGTAATTCTGTAATTATTGCAGGCGACTTAAACGCTAAACACCGCTCATGGAGCTGTGTCTCCAATAACGCCGCTGGCACTCAATTAGGAGCACTTAGCGACAAACTTTCCTTCGACGTCATCGCCCCGATGCGTCCCACTCACTATCCTGACACAGTAGGGCATCGGCCCGACATCCTAGATATAGCCCTCTTAAAGCGCGTAAACCTCGGTATTCGCTCTATTGAGGTAATCCAAGAACTAGACTCAGATCATCGCCCTGTGATCATTCAACTGGGTCCCCGGGGTGGTCCCTCGGATCCCGGTATTCCACCCGTAACAAAAACGATAACCGATTGGAGGAGATTAGAGGACCGCCTCAAATCTACCTCATCCCCCCAATTAGATTCAATCCCTGACTCCATTGAGACAGTCGCGGACACGGTGGCCGCGATCACCTCGCTCACCAACCATGTACAGTCCGTAGTGGGCGAATGCTCACGGCAGGTTCCGATGCTGGATGACCAGCGTCTGAAACTGCCGGACGATGTGAATGAGTTGAGGACCGAGAGGAACGCGGCCATCCGTGCCTATGACGCTTTTCCCAATGAAGCCAATCGTGCCCATATGCGCTCCTTACAGAATACTGTAAAGAGACGTGTAGCTCAGGTACGGGAGGATCATTGGGACAAGGAAGTCAGCGCAATCCAACCGTCTCATGTAGCCTTCTGGGCCCTTCAACGCAGACTTAAATGCGAGACCACGGCAACTATGCCCCCCCTAAATCGACCCAATCAAAGGCCGGCCTTTGACGACGACGAAAAAGCCGAATGCTTAGCCGACAGTTTGGAGTCTCAATGCACTCTCAGTACGCTTCCCGTAAGCCAAACCCACCTTGATAAGGTTAATTCAGAAGTAGAGCGTAGGTCAGCCCTCCCTTCCCCCCAATAGATGACCCTGATGACCCGCTCCCACCGATCACCCCTGACGAAGTTCTCTCTATAGTCAAGGATCTTAAGCCCAAAAAAGCCCCCGGCGCAGACGGCATCACCAATAAGGTGTTGAAACGTTTCCCTGCCACCCTAATCGCTCTAATGACCGTCATCTTCAATGCGGCATTTAAAAACAACATCTTTCCCCAGGCTTGGAAACAGGCTACGGTAATCGGTATTTCCAAACCGGGCAAACCAAAAGCCGAGCCGAGTAGTTACCGGCCGATTAGTCTCCTCAATGTCTTCGGCAAAATCTACGAGAAGCTTATTTATAAGCGACTCAAAGATTTCGCCGACTCAAATAAACTCCTTCCCGACGAGCAGTTTGGCTTTCGTACAAAGCACTGCTGCGTTAACCAACTGCACCGCATTGTAGAACACATCAGTGCAGGCTTCGTACGCGGTCAAATGACCGGCACTCTCTTTTTCGACGTAGCAAAGGCTTTCGATAAAGTGTGGCACAACGGCTTATTATATAAGCTGTACACTATGAATGTGCCACATCGTCTCGTGCTCATCATCCGAGACTACTTATCGAATCGTACCTTTCGCTATCGCATAGAAGGGGCTCTCTCCTCCCCCCATCCCATTCACGCCGGTGTGCCACAAGGCTCCGTGCTCTCCCCCCTACTGTTCACGCTGTACACCAGCGATATTCCAAAATGCGGTGCAGCCCGTATGGCCCTTTTCGCCGACGACACGGCAATCTATTACTCCGGCAGGACCCATGTCGCCATTTCTCGTACCCTCCAATCCGCGGCCAACACCCTAGGTGAATGGTTCCGGAAATGGAGAATCGAAGTAAATCCCGAAAAAAGTGCAGCGGTCCTCTTCGATAAGAGACCCCTGTCACAGTATCGTAAAGAATTAAGCGTACCAGTCTCAATGTTCGGAAAACAGATCCCATGGCAACGAGAAGCCAAATACCTTGGCGTGATCCTTGACCGTAGACTGACTTTCAGACCGCATATCCGCAAGGTGAAAAACCGTGCCGCCTTCGTCCTCGGACGTCTCCACCCCCTACTCAATGCGCACAGTAAGTTGCCCACTCCTCTCAAAGTAAGGATATACACCACCTGTATCCGCCCCATACTCGCCTATGCTAGCGTTGTGTTCGCACACGTTAAGCCGGTGAGAATTCACATACTCCAAACCCTCCAAAACCGTTTCATGCGAAGGGCCGTAGGCGCCCCCTGGTACGTACGCAACGTCGACCTCCACCTAGACCTCAAACTGCCGACCATCAAGCAGTTTTTCAAGCGTGTCTCAAAACGCTATTTCGATTCCGCTCCCAAGCACCCCAACCCCTTGGTCGTGGCGGCCACCGTCTACCAGCCATCCGCTATTAGCAAAACCCGACGTCCCAGACACACACTCATTGAGCCCGATGACGCTATTACACTCCTCCAGGAGTCAGATAAAAGTACAAGCACACTCCGACGCCGTCGTCCAAAATATCGTCCCCGCCGGCGAGGACCGACGCGACACACACACAGAATCCGAGAGTCCGACTCTCGAGAAACAGAAACACATGCCGACGCAGCACCGGCTGCTGGGGGGATCAGTGGCGGGGTCCCCCTGCTGCACCCTGAGTCGAGGTCCGAGCTCCCCCCTGGGGACGCCCTCACGGTGTAAGCAACCGGAGATAATCTCGTCACGCGAGACCGGCCCTATGCTCTAGAGTAGTTCCTAGGAGCAGGCTATTGCGTAGCCACTGGTTAGGTTTTCTAGGTAGGTCTTAGCCTCGCCGGCGAGGCTTGCCGCTTCACGGCGTTTAGCACGTCACCCGATAGGGACCGAAAGTCCGCTACTTTCGAGGTAACCAATTCGATGCAGCAACGGCTGCTAGGGGGACATAGGAACTGCGGGGTCCCCCTGCAATGCCCCAGCGAGGTTCGAGCCCCCCCCTTGGGGGGCGCCCGCCCGTTTACGCGCGGTATTGATGCCGCGCGCATCTAGTTTGTAAGTATGTAGGGAAAAAACCTTCGGCGAATGGAGTCCCACATGGGACTCTCCGCCAACTAAGTCCGGTTAAGCAGAAATGGGACTTCGGTCCCACCTGCGAGAGCCCATTCGAAAAAAAAAAAAAAAAAAAAAGTGTAACCTCGCGCTGTAGATACATTTTGTACAATGAGAGATCAGCTTATACTGGAGAAATATAGTTTCATATGCAGCCGTGCGTACGTCAGGATTTACCCACGTAAAAATGAGGCAAATTTTCACAGTCTTATAAAGCTCCGTTAGCCGAGGCTAAATTATCAAATACGTCATGCAATGTTCAAGTGGGCCTATGAGAACTATACTTGTAGGTAGTTGTATTTTTGGGATGAAAAAAAGTCGTCAATTTAAGCCTTTCCCTGATTGTTAACTTAAAAGTATATAAGTATTATATCCATTGTCTAGTACCCATAGCATAAGCTCTGCTTAGTTTGGGACTAGGTGGTGTTGTGTAAAAATGTCCTAAAGATATTTATTTATTTATTTATTATAATATCTGCTTGGCACGTTTGCTTTTGAGCACGTAACTTCGTTGGTCCTGCACCTGTTCTCTCTCCAGTCGTGTCAGATTCCCGTCCCATCGGATAATGAGAGTGAGGGAACAGAGAGTGCATCTATGTTTGCACTAAATATATCTCGCGCATATGGCTAGTCTCCGTTGAGATTGGCCGCCGTGACCGAAATTCGACAGGGAGGAGATTATTATTATTAGCTTCGCGGACAGTGAACGCGTTGAATATGATTGAATAGGCTTGAGTTAATGGGCAAATGCTGTTATTCTTATACTTGAAAAATCATTAGATATTTTTTTTTTTAAACCACGTTTTTATAAAGAAAGTGAGTTAATATTGCATTGTCATCCAGTTCTTAGCTATGTTTAAAGTTTCAAGTCTCTAGCTTATCGGGAAGTTAGTTTAAAATACATAATAAAATACAGACAGGCATCACTGAAAGCGAGTTAATAAAACCGTGGTAATAAGTCTCTTTTAGTCTTGATACCACATCAAAACCGTTATCTAAACACCAATTAATACAACACAAAATATGCTAAATCTGAAAAAATCGAGGCTTGATTCAACAACACGCTACAGGCTTAGCTAAATGGCAACATCTAAGTACTAAGTATACACTAAATAATGTGATTCATTATTCTTCGATGAACCAAAATTTCTAGACCATTCTCGAGTTGATTTGCAGCCTATCACACATTATATTGAAGTAAACGTACTTTGTCATCAACCTAAAATATGTATGTAAATGTTTCATACTCCACGCGTAATATCGAAGCAAATCTTGTCATTTATTCTTGGAATCACCTTTATATTGTGTAGGTACAAAGTTTTCTCGAAGAAGGCATTCGAAAAAATCGTTTTTTTATGACTAGGCACGAATATTCTATCTTTTATTTATTTTTTATTTTATCTTTTTTAGATTCCGTCCATGTCGTTTTTCCAGGCCATTAAGTTTGTGCCTACGTTAGTTTCTTGACGTTGTGTCGTACCTGATATATTGGCATATTTAAAATGTCTAGACGTTTTTTTTTGGACCTATTTTTATGAATAGAGGTAAAACTATTGTTTTAATGAGGGAAAGCTTTATAGTCCATGTTGTGTCAGAAGAGTAAAAAAAACATATAGGTTAATACCTTAGACCAGCGGTTCTCAAACTTTTTTGGTCACGGAACCCTTTTGACAAGCAAAATACTTGACGGAACCCTACAATAAAACAATAGTTTTTAAAAGTGTATTCTTTATTATATAAGCATAATAAAAGTACAATGTAACAGTTACTAATTATTACTTACTTTAACCACATGCCAAGTACAATAATAGAAGATATTAAAAATGAAAAAATCTTAACTAATGGGAGGTATGAAACTGTTTTTTATTTTTCATCAATTGGTTGATATCAGGTTTGATAGAAGACATTTGAAGTCTCATATCAGGTTCGGCGTCCAGTCTATTGCGATATTTTGTTTTCGTGGCTGCATAGGTTGAGAATCCTGTTTCGCACAAATATGTTGTTGGGAACGGGAGAAGAATATTCAGAGCCATTCTGCCAAGCATTGGATATTCATCACGGATTCTGCACCAAAAATCGTTGAGAGGCGTCGTTTTGAACAGTGACTCCATACTTGTGTCTGATGACATTTCTAAAAGAAATTCATATATCTCGTTTAACATACTTTCGGGCTTTTGCAAGTTGGGTAAAAAAGGATTATGAATCCATGAATTCAGCTTCATTTTTGTATTATGTACTTCGGGAAAATACTTTACAAAAGATGCGCGCATCGAAGTGAGATATTGGACCAATTCTTCAAACACATCATCTTGAAACATTTCCGAGTCGTTATCGCTAACAAACTCACTGAGTGACGTAAAGCTTTCTATTTCTCTCTTACCAACGCAAATAATCCAAAAATCTAATTTTCTTTTGAAGGCAGTTATTTTGTTATAGGCCTGGAACACTGTTGTCTGTTTACCTTGCAATGATAAATTCAATTCGTTCAGTTTTTGAAAGATATCCGCCATAAAAGACAATCGGAACAACCAAGTTTTATCATACAAACGGTCTTTCAAATTAAAAGAAACTGTATCTGCTGAAAGAAACATTTGTAACTCGGCTCTAAGTTCAAATAGCCTTGTTAAAGTTTTACCCCGAGACAGCCATCGCACTTCTGTATGGAGCAGCAGTGTTTTATGTTTGCTGCCATAATCTTCACACAATAATGAGAACAATCGGGATTGTAGTGGTCGTGATTTGATAAAATTAATTATTTTTACCGCTTCATCCATAACTAATTTTAGATTTGACGGCATTTGCTTCATCGCAAGTGCTTGTCTATGCAGAATACAATGGCTGGAACTACAATTAGGCGCTTTACTTTTTATTCGTGATACTGCTCCTGCTGTTTTACCTGTCATCGCCTTGGCCCCATCTGTACAAATGTCAATGCAATCGTTCCAACTAAGATTATTTTCTTTAAAAAATATGTTTATTTTATTAAAAATTTCTTCCCCGGTAGTGTTTGTGGGCAGCGGTGAACACATAAGCATGTCTTCTTCAAAAGAACGTTCATATGGATATCTCACGATAACCAGCAAGATAGCCAGACCAGTGACATCAGTTGACTCATCCATTTGCAAGGCGAATCGTGTTTTTTGTAGACGTGCAACTAGTTCTTGTTTGACGTAGCTTGCCAGATCATGGATTCGCCGTGAAACAGTATCGTTTGATAGCGGTACAGTAGAAAGATGCTTTGCAGATTTTTCATCGAGCATACATTTTGTTATGTCTAACACACATGGCTTTATTAAATTCTCAGCGATAGTGTGCGCTTCACCTGCTTGTGCAATGCGATAGCTAACTAAATATGATGCCTCCGTGGCCTTTTCATTGATAGTTTGTGTTACATGCATCATATTTTTTTGACTTTCCAATAACTGTTCTTTTTTACGAACAAAAAATTCTTTATTCTTGTCTTTAGACTCGGGGTGTACAGTTTCTAAATGTCTGCGTAATTTGGCAGGTGCCATGGAACTATTAGGAAGCAGTTTACTACATAACATGCAGAGAGGTGAGCCGTTGGAATCAACAAATCCGAAACTGATATATGATTCATCATACTTCCTTTTTTTCGTCTTTGAAACCGTGGAGCTTGACGTCGTGGCATCATCGTCTGGATCGGTAATTGCTGTATTCTCCGCGCGTACTGCTTTTGAACATTCAGCGTCATTAGAAGATGTCGTTGCAACACGTTTAACACCTTTAAGCCAACGTTCCATTCTTCTTTATTAATAATGTTACACGTCAGGATGGTAGGGTCAAAATAATGCACAATCGTTACTGCGTTTATGAGACAAAGTTTAGTCCAAAGAAGAAATGTACAAAACTGATACAATCAGAATACAGCGGGCAGTAGAACTTACAAGAAGGCAGCAGGCTAGCCAGCTTGTAAGTAGGTAGGTACGAACTTATCGCTCCGAACGCTGATCGTCAACTGACTGACGAGGCGCGACTTTTTTTATATAATAGCGCTTTTATACTTAGTCCTAGACTCGAACTCGAACATTCTCAAAAATACTCGAGTCGGCGCCTTTGATAAACAAAAAGCGGAAATAAAAATATAAATACAAAAAAATGCGTTGTAAACAATCTCGACTTTATGCTTTTGAAGATAGAGCCGAAAGTCGCTTGTTCACAACTATAGCGTCTAATTCAGAGGCGGCTTTTATCAAAGGGACTGCGCGCTCACAAGTATACGCGCGGCGGGCGGATTCAAAACGTTCGACCAGTGACCAGAGAGAGGTGTTTTGTTTTTTTTTTCTAAATTCTTGCGGAACCCCTACAGGGGTATCGCGGAACCCTAGGGTTCCGCGGAACACACTTAGAGTACCGCTGCCTTAGACCAACAGAAAAAGGGTTCTAATCGTTAATCTGTATAAATGAACCCGCTTACGACGTAAGCAGTACTTTAGTCACAAAATAATAAACCAACATAACATGAAAACAAGTTTAACCGGATTACATCGCGTATATCATTTAAATTGGTTTTCCGGACGTTTCGAAAGCTTTGCAGCATTCGTGGTCGGAGGAAGACTAAGATAACAAGTGTCTTTACAGATATTACAGGAAAAAAAGTAAAAAAAAATCCAAGTAGGTATGAACGTGGTATGAACCTTCAGCATTCCCATAGAAGACAGGTTACTCAGCATGCATGCGAATAAACCATCTATTTCTAATGTCATTGAGTGCAATATAGCGCAATATAATTTTAGGGCCCTCTGGCGTCGAGTACTACGTCAAATACAAGTGGGGATGGAGCAACTCCAGCCTCTGTGAGTGTGGCGAAGAAGACTAGACTGTGGACCATATAATCCAACGATGTCCTTTATTGTAGCACCCTAGCTCTCCAGAGGATCTTTTCACCCTTACATCTGACGCCACCATCTGGTTGAAGAATCTCAATTTGTCATTGTGAATAAAATATTAATATAATATAGATGTATAAATAGCCTATAAAGATGCCATACGATTAAATAAAGCTATTTCTAATGTCAGTGAGTACAAAATAGCGTAATTTAAATATAGCGCCCTCTGGCTTCGAGTAGTTGAACTTGCTTGCGTGTGTAAACGTGTAAGCGCTAGCATGCATAATATTTTTTTTGCATTAGTTTTGCTAGCGCGTAATGTATGAAACTATCCTTCTATGTGTAGTAAGTAATTCTATGGTCTTAAATGATTTTGATATGTTCAATAAAAAAAAACCTTAAAAATTAAATAAACACTGTGTGAGTTTTAGGCCCAATTTGAATTCAAAATTGGGACCCACTCACGTCGTGGTTGTTTGTGTATTGTAATGTACCTACTATTTCAGTGTGAGTTTGGCGACACTGGTTCTTGTACTAAGTAATCGTAATAGCCATTCCTTCTTCTTTTCTATTCCATGCTTCAGCCGCACACAAAAATCAATTATTATAAATAGACCAACAGAAGGAATCATCCCAATTAATAACTTAGCGGTTTGTTCCAACAAAGCTGCGTGACTTCGCATTCGTCCGAGGACTTAGTCTTAATCCGATGCAGTCTTAACAACTTAGTTGACAACCATATTATATTACTGAACTTAAGATGAATAATTAAACTATTAGGAGAGCCGGCGAACTCGACTTCGAGCATGTTTATATTTGGTTATAAGCTTAGATGAATACTTTTAGCAAAATTCTTATGAAATATGTTGTTATGTGCTTTAACGTCTTGTTTTATCTTATTATGTAATAATACTTCACCTGTTCTAGAATTATTTTTGTTGGGAGCTTCTGTTTAAGCTACTGTTTTATGACTTCTTTGTTTTAACGTCTTGTTTTATCTTATTATGTAATAATACTTCACCTGTTCTAGAATTATTTTTGTTGGGAGCTTCTGTTTATCTACTGTTTTATGACTTCTTTGTTTTGACGTCTTGTTATATCTTATTATGTAATAATACTTCACCTGTTCTAGAATTATTTTTGTTGGGAGCTTCTCTTTAAGCTACTGTTTTATGACTTCTTTGTTTTTAGAATTAAAAGAACTGATCCGTCGTTTAGCGGTGACACATCGGTACTGTTTTCATAGTAGACTTTGATTACCTATACATATAAAACGTGTTATTAAAATAAACAAAAACCTCTTAAGGGGTCATTGTACTAATCAGTATTCAAAAATTTTACTATAGGACCAACTCTGAAATTGCGAAAAAATTATCAGCTGTTCCTTACATTTTGTCGATTCATGTGAACTCAAATAGCTGTTAATTTTTTCACAAATCAGGATTGATAACATAATACAAGTTGTTCATACTAATGAGTACAATGACCTCTTAAGAGTTTTTCAGTTATATCGATAACACGTAGTGTATGAATGATTACAGTACAGTCTAACAAAGCAATTAGTATCCAGGATCGCCAGATATAAATAAAGTTTTCTCTGAAGATTTGAGATGTTTTCGAGTGAAATATTATTTTAATAATGGACAAAGTTAAACTGTATTTATATAAAACCCTAATCAAACCGTTCTATAATAATTTCCTGAGAAATCTTCATCTATATCTGACGACCCTGGATACTGATTGCTTTGTTAGACTGTAGCTATTCAGCCCTACCTATATGAGTATTTTTTTTCGTATTAGCTTTTCTTAATACTAATATCATCTTAACTCTGATAAAGGAATTCAAGGTGCAAAAGAGATCATTTGTTCGCACTTGGTCGGATTCGCAAATGGTCGGATTCTCATTTCACCGGAATACAGTTAAGAAGAAAAACTGTTTTATATTTTCTGCCAAAATTATACTGAAAAAATTAAAATTATGCACAAGGTCGGATTCTCATTTTGCCGAAATACAGTAAAAAATAATGTTTTAATTTTTTGCTAAACTTATACATACTTATTTTAATACAAAATATTAAGTGTTAATTCCGCGAAATAAGTAGGTCGTCACGCTTTAATGCAACATGCAGAACCGTCAATAATCGAGGAACATGCGTTACTGTAAATGCATATTGTTGATATTGTGATTACTTCATGCTACATAATCAATGTATTATCTTATCGTCTGTACTGAATCCGACGAAATGAGAATCCGACCTTTTGCGAATCCGACCAAGTGCGAACAAATGAAAGAGATGTGTCAGAGCTATATGTAGACTGTTGAGTAAATCCTATAATGTAAATTGTACCTGGCATTATAAAAAAAGAAATGTGTGAGTTCGAATTGACCGATCATGGTAATGTCACTTGTTACAAAACAAAATCTCGTAAAGCTGGTTGCTATTAATATTAATAATATAATATTAATATAATATCTCTGGGACATTTTTTACACAGCACCATCTAGTCCCAAACTAAGCAGAGCTTGTGCTATGGGTACTAGACAATGGATATAATACTTATTTACTTTTTTTTTTGTAAATACGTACTTATAATACATAAGCAACACCCAGACCAACACAAACATTAAAAAAAAAAAATATATATATATATCTCCCGAATACTATTTTTATTTCGATTGCTGTACGCAGTTGTCTAGCTGCACACCTGTTTTATGCTACATACATACATACATACATACATATTATCACGCCTGTTTCCCATTGGGGTAGGCAGAGACTATGGATTTCCACCTGCTACGATCCTGACACACCTCTTTCGCTTCATCTACGTCCATTAACCTCGTCATGCATGCTCGTCGGTTTAGAGAACTCTTAACCTGGCATTTTTTGAGAACATCCGCGATTTGATCGCGATACGTTCGCCGAGGTCGTCCCCTTCCAACTCTTCCATCCACACTCGCTTCGTATACTTGTTTCGTCAATCTCCTCTCGTCCATCCTCTCTATATGTCCAAACCATCTTAACATACTTTTCTCAATCTTTGTCACTACATCTTCTTTCACTCCACAACGCTCCCTTATCATGTTATTCCTTACTTTATCTCTCAAAGTTACACCACACATACTTCTCAAAGCTCTCATTTCTACTGCATTTATTCTGCTTTCATGTTTCTTCTGCCATACCCAACTTTCACTACCATACATAAGTGTAGGCACTAACACTCCCCCATGAACAGCCAGCCGTGCCTTTTCCGACACTTTGCGGCTGTTCATGAAGGTGTGTAGTGCCCCATTCACCTGATTACCAGCACTCACTCTCCTTTCAATGTCCTTCACATGCTTGCCATCTCTTGTAAACATGGAACCCAGGTATACAAAATCTTTCACTTGTTCCACCTTTTCGTCACCTATCAAAATAATGCACTCTGTCATAACTTCTTCCTTTTCAAAAACCAAAATTTTTGTCTTACTAACATTAACTTTCATTCCTTTACTCTTCAAAGCACCATCCATAATTGTTACCATCTTCTGTAACTCCCCCTCCGACGATGCAAGGATAACTTGATCATCGGCATAGAGGAGACATTTGACAAGTAACCCATTCATTTCTAAACCATTTTCACTCTCTTTCAAATCTTTCAAACAACTGTCCATGAATAGATTGAATAGCCACGGCGACGCTACACATCCCTGTCTCACACCCTTATCGATGCTGAACCAGTCAGAGTAGGCGCCGTTAATCCTGACACAAGCGCTAGAATCCGCATAGAGAGATTTCAACGCTTGAATCAGGTTGCTATTCACCCCATAGATAGACAAAGCAGACCATAGTTCATTCCTCATCACTCTGTCGTAGGCCTTTTCCAAATCCACGAAAGCGCAATAGACTTTTTGACCTTTGGCCAAACATTTTTCAGCTATGCATCGCAAGGAAAAGACCTGATCTGTACACCCCATGCCCTTCCTAAATCCCGCTTGCACATCCCATATTTTTTCATCAGTTACTTTCATCACTCTTTCAATCAAAACTTTTGCATACAATTTGCCGACAACACTTAAAAGGCTAATGCCACGGTAATTCTTGCAGTCTTGCTGTGACCCTTTTCCTTTGTAGAGCGGCACAATCACGGCCTTACACCAGTCTTTTGGTACCAGGCCATTACTCCAGCACAAGTTGAAAAGACGGTACAGCAGACTAGCCACCACGCCCTGTCCAGCCTTCAGCATTTCGACTGATATCCTATCATACCCTGGAGCCTTTCCTGATTTCATTCTGTTCAACGCTTTTACTATTTCATCCATACAAAACCTATCCTCAATGTCTGCCCTTTCGTCCATCACCGTCGATACTTGCATCACCTCTTTTTCAAACAGTCCTTCAAAATACTCTTTCCATCTCTTTAACACGCATCCTTCCTCATTCATTATATTTCCATCCTTGTCTTTGATGTTATTGAGCTCCGAGGTTGCAGATTTTCCTCTGGCTCTTTTTATGGATTTCCAGAAAAACTTAATGTTTTTCCGGAAATCTTCAGATAACCGTTCATCAAAATCATCCTTTTGCTCATCCTTCTTCTTTTTCACAATTTCCTTCACAATTTCTTTTATTCTCTTATATTCCTTTTTGGCCTTAGCCACATCTTCATCCGTCGCCTTTTGCATTCTCTGGTCAGCTCTTATTGCCAGCCAGTCTACCCATGCTTTCTTCTTCTCACACACTACCTTCTGTACTTCCGTACTCCACCATACATTCTTTTCTTGTTTGCCATTTCTCCTTTTAGTCACTCCACATACTTCGATAGCACTATTCACGACGCCTTTCTTAAAAACATCCCATAACTCTTCTATATCACACACATCATCTGATCCGTCAAACTTTTCACGCAATTTCCTTTTAAACTCTTCTTTTACCTCATCATCTTGTAAATTCTCAACTTTTATTCTTTCTAGTACCGTCGAAGGTTCCGGAATACGATGTCGCCATTTCTTAAAAAGACCCCTCATTCGGCAAACTACCAGGAAGTGGTCTGTATCGACTCCTATTCCTCGGTACGATCTGGTGTCTAATACTTTTTTCCTCAATCTCTCATCCACTATCACAAAATCAATCATACTTTTCACATTAGCGTTTTCCCATGTATACATGTGAATCTTTTTGTGGGCAAACATAGTGTTTGTCACACAAAGATTCCATTCCAAACATATCTCAAGCACACTACTTCCATTCTCATTTACTCTATCGTCTCCATACGAACCAAATAACTTTTCCACCAAACAGAACAGCTCTACTAAACAAAAATGTATTTTGTATGGCCCCTCGAGTGTATAACCATTTACCTAGAATTATAGGATGTCCTACGCCATATCGAATTACAAAACATCGAACGTATATGATATTGAAAGAACGAATATGTTAAAAATAAAATTAAAACATTATTTTAACGAAGGGGTATACAGTGTCATCGAATATCTAAATGAAAAATTATGATATACATTTTTTGAAATATACTTGATTTGGATTTGTTTACTATATGTCATTGTATGATTGAAATTTTTTGGTATTGAACTTGGACATAGTAATGTGATATTGTATAATTGACATTTTTATTTTCTCATTCTTGACTTGTATATTGTACCTGTTAACTTGCATGACGTAAGATTGAATATGGTGGTACTAAATATAATTATTTGAATTTGAAAGGATCCGTCTATGACAAAAAGTTCTTCTTTCTTGTATTTGTTACAATCTGCATACTGTTTTCTTTTTCCAACATGTTTTCTTTTGCTACATATTACGTCATTGATACCCTTACCTGTATATAACTCTGTATTGATTCCACATTACAAGTGTGATCAATCTGCCATTACATCAGCAAAGCAAGCACTACAAACCAATAAAACTCTTATAAACTCATAAACATCGCTCGTAACGAATTCCTTCATCGTGTAACCTATAAAATTGTTGGTTATTAAAAGTTTCACCCCTTAATTGCGTAACCAAAGCCCAATCCTTATTACTGTTACGGCTGGGAAGGTCCCGCTAACTCCAACGTAAAGGTTTGTTCACAACACCCTTTGTACTTTTCAGACTCTTCTCTGTGAATTGTGACTATATTGTTTTTTGGAACGAAGTTCCGTAACGCGTCTTACGATAGGTGTGATTCGGAAGAAAATGTAACGTCACGTAATATTTTTGCGTCTTAAACAGGCATATACGCACACCGCGCGCTCTCTTTCTTTCTCTTTCTAGTGTGTCTGTGCGTGTGCGTGAGGAACTTTGTTCCTGACGAGGGTCCCCTGACCACACACGTTTTAGTTTTATTTATTTAAAACTTTAAGTGATTGTTAAACTACACACAAATTTGATTGAAAATGTACAAATTAAAATATCAATGGGTTATCTATCTGATGTAAGAGCTTGTGATACTTCTTTTAAAGCAGCGGCTAGTTTGTATAATGATTTGATTCCGCTTTTACAGTTAACATACAGTATTAATTAACATTTCAAATTAATGAATATTGAAATGCGAATGAATTACTTATTTTTAAAACTTAGTGTCTCAACATCCAGACAAACCTGTGTAAGGTTTTTGTGATGTTTTTATAATCATTTTTGTGTGTTTTAAGTTAAATAAATTTAAAAAAAACAACCAAGTGGACTAATAACGAGAGTATTCTATTCCTTTTCATAGAATACCATTTTAATAGAGAACTTTAAATGAGATTTCACAGTTCACATAAATATAATCCTATTAGTAGATTTGTCTGTATCTTCAAAGAAAATTTTAAAAAGAGTAATAATATGTTAGTCTAGCTCTAAGAGGTAGTTTAAAAAAATCAACAACTGATGTGCAAATAAACTGAATCAACAGATGTAGTACTTTACGTACCTTAAGTATTCCGTGAAATCTTGGAGCCGACAAAAACACAGCATCAGCTGAGAGTTTGGAAGAATACTGAAATCGAAGAGTTGGTGGACGAGCCTAATATTATTGGCGTGATCAAAGCACAACGTCTGTGATGGCTCGGCCACGTCGAACGCATAGGGGAGGATCGAGGAGCTAAGAGAGCGTATCTGGGCCAACCATCTGGACGTAGACCGGTGGATCTCCCCAGATATCGCTGGGGAAATGCTGTGGAGGCTGATCTGCGTGAGCTTGAAGCTACCAGCTGGCGAGATATCGCGGAATCGAGCAAAGTGGAGAGTTCTCGTTTCGGAGGCCATGACTCACTTTGGGTCGCTGAGCCAGAGGAGTAGGTAAGTAAGTAACAGATGTAGTGAAAAATCTTGTAAAAGAGTTCATCCGATGAAGTAGGTACTACCAAAAATACGATATGATAAGACAGATAGAAGTACTACTATCTCTATGTCTACCGTCAGGCGATATAGCTGTGTTCCAGTTTGAAGAGTATTATAATGGGTTCTGGTGAAGTTACAGGCAAATAAGACTTTCCAACTTAGATACACTACAACATTTATCTTGGTTTTGTAGGTGAAGGTATAGTTTTTGTGTGGTCCATCTCAAATAATCTTTGAGAGATGTCAGCTGACATTTATTTGTGTGTTACCGCGGGTGGCGGCGGACGCGCGGGGCATTTGAATGGGTCAGTTAGTTTGAACTATTTGTAAAACATGACAAACCTTTTCCAGTTATCAGTTAACACTTTTAAATTGAACTTCCTATCGACAACACCTACTGATATATGTTATTCACGTTGTAGATTTGTCGGCCTGCATTGCAATCCCTGTAGAAATTATTAACCAGCAAATCATTATACAGTCCATTACTTTCATTACCACCTGAACCCTTTTTACATTTTCCATCAAGTGGTTTGTCAGCCGGTTTTCCTACTTACTACTTTACGGGACACGTGACCTTATAGGTTTACATAGTATTTTTTTAATACCAGAAACCTTAAGGGGCAAGTTCACCCAGAAGATAACAGATGTTTATGTAAAAACCAGATGTTTAACCCGAACTTTGGTGTTCACCAACGATAACCAACTGTTATATCACAATAATCAATCGATTTTTCTAACCGAAGTCGGGGACGTCGTTTTTAAGTACTAACCGGGTATTTAAACAAGATATTTTTGACGTTTGATGGTTGAAATTGTTGAGGTTATTCATCGATATTCTGTATTTGATTGTTTTTCGTAATTTTAGAAGAGTCTATGCTTCATAAAATATTAATATTAGGGTTATTACTCTCTAATATAATAAAGCAATTGTATTTTACCATATTCGTAAAATTTACAATAAAAACCGGCCAAGAGCATGTCGGGCCATGCTCAGTATTATAGGGTTCCTTAAGTAGGTGTAATTACAAACGAATCAAATCGAATATTAATCATGGCTATTTTAGTTTTTGCAATAATCGGCAGCATTCGCGACTCAGAGCGTGTTGTTAGTAGCGCCATCTAGCGACAAATTCAAGAAGCCAAATTGAAGAAGCGTGTCATTTCAAAGTTACTTTTTGTGATTTTTTCAAATAGAAAGTAGCTAAAGGAGCATTATTTGCTATGATAATTTTTCTCTAAGGTCAATGACCTTTGAACTAGGACGTTTTAAGTATTTTTCAGTTTTCTCTCTATAACTCAAAAAATTATAATCACATTATACTCGAAATAATTTTATAAGAGAGTTTTCACAAAGGTCTATCAATGTGGAAGATTATAAGTTTCTACATTGCATAGTTTAGAAATGGCAGGGGGGGGGGACACATTGCAAGCCACTTTGGCGGGCTATATTTCGCAGATGGTACACCTGATAAAAAAGTGGTGTATCAAACATTACCTTCATTTTAGTAGACCTATTCAATGATATCCCACACGAGGGGGTGCAGCGAAATATTTTTTTTTTCCCCATTTCACATGTATGGATACCACCCCTAAAATACGGAAAAACGATTTTTTTATTCTTTTAAAATTGAGATCTATAGGTAGACTATTTTTTAACAAAATTTCATTTACTTATATTTATAACTGTAGAAGTTATTAAGCTGTAAAGGATTAGGACAGACGGACAGACGGACAGACGGACAGACGGACGGATATGACGAAACTATAAGGGTTCCTTGTAGGACTTCGGAACCCTAAAAACGAATAAAATAAGGGCCGGAACACGTTGCCGTTTTTCGAGCAAGCATTTTTCTTTTACGAACATAAACAAAGCAGACATATTGCTTATGCTTTGAGAAAACTTATGAAAAATGTGTAAACATGATTGTTTTTGTCTTATTGAGGTAGTACGTTATTTTTTTATTTATAATTTTTTGTATAATTAATAAAAATAAAAATGAATGCGGCTTAAAAACGATGCTCGCACGAAACCTGCACAATGTTACCGCTACTTTGGCTAAGCACAACTACCAGAATTTTATCATGTTTCAAGAAACGCGCCCGCCCGATACACTTCTAGTGTGTAAGCAGCTTAGTATTCAAACATCAAAATGGCGTATTTAATCGGTTGCTATGACAACAAAGACCGCTTATCCTGCCAAATTAAAAAGATATGTCAAATGTATAGAGTAGCATTATACTAGGATTTTTAATTTTGGAAGAGTAACCTAATATGCAACCGGTTTAAATTGTCGTTCTATTCATAGTTTTGTTGCCATTTAGTTACCATTTTGATTATTCGTGTTACATCATTCGTTCTTTCATTCCCAGAACGCTCGGTTTCAGAATCAATGATCAGATAGGAGTCATGAACATGAGAAGATTCCCGCGTCATGGTTAAACATCTGTTGATGAATAACAGGTTGATTTCGCAAACAGTGGTTATTTCAATGTCCGCGAACTCGGACCTAAGACTATTTATTTTTAAATAAGTAAAAAATATTAATTAACAAGCAGATCGCGGGTCTCGCAATCGTTGACCCCTCGATCAGCCGACTTGAAATAATGAGTTTAGAAAATCATATTTTTTCGTGTTTTGTTAACATATAATTATAATATGATACTTATCACGTCTGTGAAGTTTTGCCAACTATTTGATTTACCCTTGACAAAAAAAGTATATGGTTTCGTTTATCATCGTCTCGATCCGCATCACAATGATAAACACCCCTTTAAGGTCACTAAGACCCATTACGTCAGTCCCTATTATCCCTGCAGAACATATGGCCGTTATTGGGACGACCTTTAATGGGGAATCACCTCCATAGTGGTAGGTCGATAGAGATAAGTTATTACCATTAATATGGGAAGGAGGTTGGACTTGAGTCGTTTTTATTGCGTGCGTTGATTTATTCGAGTTCGTAGATATTGATTTGATGGAACTATAATAAAATTTAGGTATGGACATAATTTTATACGTACGTACCTATACTTAATTTATTTAAGCATTAAACAAAAATTTATCTAAAAAACAAGGAAAACTGTATAAATAAAGTACATCCCTGCTTTTAGCTGAAGTTGGAGACAGTTAAAGGAGTCTATGAATCTGGTAGGTCAATTTTAATAAGTTGAAACTCTGCATGGAATATTGGATCAAAAGATATTCATGTCCTTGTCAGCTATATTTGTCTAATGATATAATAAATTAATTAGATAGATAAATACACAAACCTTCATCATCGGCCTATCATTGTCCACTGCTGGACATAGACCTCTCCAATCGCACGTTACCGACTTCTATCCTCGGCCACTCTTATCCAGTTTCCACGAGCCACCTTGCGTAGATCGTCACTGCACCTAGCCTGAGAGCATCCTACGTTACACTAGGTTTTCTGATTCGCGGTCTCCACTCTAGAACACGTCTACCCCAACGGTCATCGGTCCTTCGGCTAATATGGCCGGTCTACTACCACTTCAGCTTATTTATCCTGTGGAATATGTCGAAAACTTTGGTTCTCTGTCAGATCACCTCGTTTCGGATCCGATCTCGCAGAGAAACTCCGAGCATAGCCTTTTCCATAGCACTCTCAGCGACTTTAAATTTTTGAACTAGCCGTACTGTGAGTGCCTACGACACGTCGCGGCTCCGAACCTTCATCAACTCAGCCTATCGCAGTCCTCTGCTGGACATAGGCCTCTGCCTTCCGCATCCAGTTCCCCCCAGCCACGTTCTTCAGGTCGTCGGTCCACCTGGCGGGGGGGGCGCCCTACGCTGCGTTTGCCGATTCGCGGTCTCCACTCAAGGACTCGTCTGCTCCAGCGGCTATCGGTCCTTCGACAGACATGGCCAGCCCACTGCCACTTCAGCTTACTGACCTACAAGCTATGTCGGTCACTCCGGTTCTTTTAAGGATAATCTCGTTACGGATTTTATCCTTCAAAAAAACTCCAAGCATAGCTCTCCATAGCTCGCTGAGCGACTTAAAATTTGTGGACTTACCTTACTAACCTTATTTCAAAGTTCTCGTCGCCTATACCGCAAAGTTTGAAGACATAGGTCTTCAAACAGTGCGTCCTCCGTTCAGCCGTTTCTGCGGGATTGAATACCAAACAAACAAACTTAATGGACTTACGCATTTATAATATTAATAGGATTTGCATACTAGAACTGCTAACAACAACCTTACTTTAAAAATAAAAAAGATCGTAAAAAATGTCACAGCTCCTAACATACACTACGCTAAATTTAAAAATAACTCAATAACCACCCACGCACCAATATTGTTAAGCAATTATTTACGCAACTTCAAAATATTCGATTCACTGAAACAAAAAGGTATTCGCTTTATTTTCAGTATTATTTGCACTGTCAAACATACACAATGTTGTTAAATCAACATCTACGTAATAGAAATTAGCGATGCGCGATGGCGAGATGTAAAGAGTCGATTGTTTCGATTTTTCAAATATCTCGATTCTCGATGATTGACGATGGTTTTCTTTCGGACTCGATGTTTTCGAGTTGATGAAATCGCGAATCTGCGCTCAATCATCGAGAGAATCCAAACTCGGACTCATCAAGACAATTATTGCAACGTTCGTCGTGGTCAACTGAAAATTATCGACATCGTTGAGTGATTGTGAGTGAACGCCTCCTAAAGTCTGTCGTGTCTGTCCTTGTATTTACTCCTAAAGTCTGTTTTATTTAGTCAACAACCTTGGCATGTCTCTTTATTCAAATAACTACTGATAAAATATAGGTAATTACTAGTTCTACACATGTAATTAGGTTAAAAAAAATATTTTGTGTGTGAGATTGTTAACAATTATTTTAATAATTATTATTGACAAATTGCATTAGAAAGACGTGCCAAGATTGTTGACTTAATAAGACAAGCAAGAAATAACAGAGTGTATGTGAGCGCATTCGTAGCACGAGTCCGTTTACACATGAATAAAAATCCATACAGAAGCCAAGCTAAGCGTGCAAGCCGGTTCTTACCACTGCGCAGCGGAGCGTACGTGAACCCGTCGGTGAATGCACACACGCATCGCCACGCTATATACGAGTGCACCACATCGGCTAGCTTGGCTTCTGTACGGATTTTTATTCATGTACTGTTGACTCGTTTCGTCGGAGATAGAGTCAATTATCAACTCGATTAAAATGTATACGATTGCGTTTTTTACGATTGTTGAAACATCTCGGAATCGCCCATCTTTAATACAAATAGACACAAAAGTTAATTAAATTAATTTCTTCTTTGATCTCTGCCCGGGGCTCGGTTTAACGAGAAAATAATTTGGCCAGAAATTAGATTCGATTTAGTCAGGTTGAAATCTGAAACACCGGGATTTTGTTTTGAATAGATACGAAAACAATTAGACTGTTTTGTATTAGATTTCTGAAGGGTATTAAGTAAATTCTTAGGTAGATAATGCTCTTAAGAATTCTAAATAAGTTTTCTGAAAAAGGACGAACGAGTCCATCGTTTACTAGAAATAAGTTTCTATAAGAAAATTGACACTGATTGAGTTTTATGATAAACTATTAAATAGCTTTTTTTTGGTACCTTCCAGATTCTTTGATAGGTTTCTTGTCCAGACAGTCGTGGTAATTATGAAATATGTTTATTGGAGCGTTTATTGGTGGGTATTTACACGTTTACGGCCGCATATAGTGATGATAACCTACGCATGATGGAACTGTTTATTAAATTTGTAATTATTTAACAAATAACTGAAAATTTCGAAGTTGTATTTAATTTTAATAACTATTTTTAATGTTATACCAAAAGAGGTAAGTTGTTTTTTTTGTTTTTGTTTTGTTTTTTCATGTTTCTGACGACGTTTGTGGTCTGGTGGTTCGAGTGTCGGACTGCTGATCACGAGGTCGTGGGTTCGATTCCCACAGGACACAAATATTTGTGTGATGAACATAAGTGTTTGTGTTGGTCTGGGTGTTTCTTATGTATTATAAGTATGTATTTAAAAACAAAAAGTATATAAGTATTATATTCATTGTCGTGTGTGCGTGAGCGCTGGTTGTATACGAAGGAGCATAGTTTTATTAGGCTTCACTAGATTGTTCGTAGCACTTCCTCTATATTTTTTACTATGTCTGTGTCTACAATATGTATATTTGTTTACTATACTTTACGGTCCATGTAGAAGCAGTGTTAAATTCATCATCATCACCGTATCAGTCCAAAGGCCACGTTACGTTCACGTCACGTTTACTAATCAACTTATATAGGCTTCGAGACATTTAAGACAAAAATGTTACCTCATTTTTTGCCTCCTAGGATAGCCACGGATCACAGTCCAGTAAGCCTCTAGACGCCTATTAGCCAGAAACCCCCGGTCACAAAGCATATGCAGTAGCACTGCATATCTTACGCCCAGCCACCAATCGGGACGTCACTCCGTCAGCGAGCGGCATCAATCATATCACCGAACATTTGAGCTGACCAATCATAACGCGCCATCCGCCCCCCGGTCCCCTGTTCCCCGGTCCGGTGTTCTCATGCAAAACTTTGTTTATGTGGCGTCTTGAGGCTTACTGGTCTATGCCACGGATAGAGCAAAACACATTACGTAACTTAAAAGAAAACGAAAATAATTCTTCGGAATAGCCAAGATAATTTGGTTATCAATTAATTAAGGGGGGTATCTGATGGTTTGCTACATAATTTTTTACCCCAGCCAGACATTAGCGACAATCCCACTTAAGCTTAATGAACAACTTCATTAATTTTATTCCCCTGTTGCCATGTCACAACCTTTCGTACTGTACAGTTATGAGGGAGAATGTCAACTCGGTTGTGTCATTGAAATTGTACTGAAATAAAACAATACACTAATTTGTAGTAAGAATTATTTATACTCAGTATGTGTTTGTTCAAAAAGTTATAAACATAAAAAAAAACTCACCGAGTTCCCATGCATTAAGTATCCATTCGCCATTGGCGGATTAAAAAGGAGTGTATAAAGGATTTAAAGGAAGAGGGTGGAGAGCAATTGAACATACGATATTTATAAACCGATTAATAAATAGTTACCCGAGAATCCTTTTTCTAAGGCATGTTTAGAATGTCGAAACGGGCTAGAGGTCCACCTGATGTTAAGCTTACCCAGGCTAGACATACCTTGAGCCTACCTTTGGCCATAACAACTGCAACATCACGTAGATTGTTGGCTAAATGCTATTACAAATCGCGTTCGTCAAAATGAGACCTAGAGATGAAAAGTCTCATGTGTTTGTTTGTTATTTCACCGGCACCCGTAGGTACCCTTCGCACCGGAATACAGCAATGCAAGTATCACTGTTTGGCGGCAGAAATAGGTACAGTGGTTAGTACTTCCCGGGACGAGCTCCTTCACAAGGAGCTTACTACAACTCAAAAAGTTTTAGCTAGCATACAGTTTTTAAGACTTAGGTGGTGAATTACCCAAAAATACTTACCCGAAAGGGTGAATAGCCACCTCTTAATCCTGTTTAACATATTCAATCACAACATCATCATCAACTCAGCCTATCGCAGTCCACTGCTAGACATAGGCTTCCCACAAGTTGCGCCACAACACTAGGTCCTCTGCCTTCCGCATCCAGTTCCCCCAGGTACCTTCTTCAGGTCGTCGATCCACCTGCCGGGCACCCGCGCCGTACGCTACGTTTGCCGATTCGCGGTCTCCACTCAAGGGTTCATCTGCTCCAGCGGCCGTTGGTCCTTCGACAGACATGGCCAGCCCACTGCCACTTCAGCTTACTGATCCTACAAGCTATGTCGGTCACTCCGGTTCATTTCCGGATAATCTCGTTACGGATTTTATCCTTCAAAGATACTCCAAGCATAGCTCGCTCCATAGCTCGCTGAGCGACTTTGAATTTGTGAACTAGCCCAACTGTCAGTGTCCACGTCTTGGCACCGTAAATCATGACAGGCAAGACGCATTGGTTGAAGAACTTCGTCTTCAAATTTTGAGGTGACGAGAGGACTCGGCGAAGTTTGCCAAATGCTGCCCAGCCCAACTGGAACCTTCTGTCGGCATCAAGATGTTTTAATAAAATTATTAGCAGTTAGTTTACTGATTTAACTTCTACGGAAAACTACAAAGGGAAGCCCAATACAAACTTCTGTTGGCGATTAGCGGAAGAGTCCTGAACGAGATTAAATTTCTTTATTTTCCACTCTTATTCTTTCCTTTATTGTTACGAGTCTAATTTATTTGACTTGGTATTAAATTTGACAGTTATATTTAAATGTTCCTTAAAAGGGACGTTATTGCACGTCTTTTGTGTTAATAAAGGAATAATTAAAGGTAATTTCGAGACTTTATTTATAGGAAACGTTTGTCTTCTTTTTTTTTATCGTTGTGATTTATGAAAATATATTAATTTCAGCTTTGATTGAGTGAATACTACATCTTTTAGAATAAATAACATAAATAAATATTTTTGGGACTTGTTTACACGGCATCATCTAGTCCTAGACTAAGCAGAGCTTGTGCTATGGGTACTAGACTATGGATATAATACTTATATACTTTTTTTTTTTTTCGTAAATACATACTTATAATACATAGGAAACACCCAGCCCAACACAAACACTTATATTCGTCACACAAATATTTGTGTTCAGTGGGAATCGAACCCACGACCTCTTGATCAGCAGTCCGACACTAGAACTACTAGACCACAGATGTCGTCAAAATGAAAAATACATATCAGTAGAGGCCTTAAAAGAGTACTTCAAAGATTGTTCAGTAAGCTTCTTTCTTTCGTCCCGTGGGTAGTGTAATTTTTTCGTATTGTGTAGTAGCATCGTATTATATAGTTAGGTATTTAGCAATTTTATGCTAAGCTGGTGATATTTTCGACATGAAAAAGAAGGCCATTCGGTTCAGACGACGACTTCTGTAGTCTAGTGGTTCGATGGCCGGACTGCTGATCACGAGGTCGTGGTTCGATTCCCACAGGACACAAATATTTGTGTGATGAACATAAGTGTTTATGTTGGTCTGGGTGTTTCTTATATATTATAAGTAAGTATTTACAAAAAAAAAGTATAAAAGTATTATATCCATTATCTAGTACCCATAGCACAAGCTCTGCTTAGTTTGGGACTAGATGGTGCTGTGTAAAAATGTCCCAAAAATATTTGTATTTATTTATTTATTTATTTATATTTTAAAAGGCAAACTAAGTAACGTTGACGGAATGGGAAGTTTACGGAACATATTTAATATTCACTAGCCTATTTTCTTCTTAATCTTTATTTATTATAGAGGGTGTTTTTTCAAACATGAAAATGCCACCCCCATGATTGTATACAAAACATAACTAAAACGTTCGCGGCTTTGCCCGTGTATAATTCGGTTTATCACAGAAAGAAGTTATCACACCCCTTTGGGAACTGGTTATCTTCCAGAGATAAAAAGTAGCTCACCTATAATATGTTAGTACGGGTTATGGTCTCTGTCAAATTACATTCAAATCCGTTTAGACGTTTCAGCGTAATTGAAGGACAAACAAATAAACAAACATCCATCCTGTCACATTTTTCATAATTATTATAGAGTTTGATTCATTTCATAACTCATTATTTAAGTACGTGTAACGTAAATCATTGCACATTTCACAGCGAAAAATTCGAATAAGCAATGAAACATAAACAGCATAGCTATGCAAATGCATTTTTCCTCTGAAAGAGGAGGGAATACACTCTATTTTCTGTGTAACCACAAAGCTTACGATGGGAAGTCCCTGAAAAGCCACGGGTTTAAACTGAGGGCGGTTCAAAAGCACAGATTATAATAAAATTTAAATTTAGTAAGCTATTTAAAACGAACGTGGCTCGAATGATTTATAATTACGGCTTGGATTTTGTATTGTGCGCTGTTGCCGGCCGTAGAGTGAAATGTACGTAAGTTACATAACAAATTTTTAATTTATATAATAACTATCGTGAGTTAAATTCATAATTATTAATACAAACGGTTTCGGTTCGAGCTCGAAACTGGTCGGGCACACCCGATGGAATAACGTGAGTTATATTAATAATTATAAATTTTTAATTTGATTTAATTTTGAACAAAAAATATGGGAAATAAACTCTTTAAACTAGACTCCAAAATCTCGCAATTGTGACATAAAAAAAGATATAAGTATCATTTTGTAATGTTTTGTAATTTTACAAAATTATGACCTTTCAAAATGGTAACAGGCAGAATTAGATTGATTTGACATTTTTGAAATGTCAAACTACTGGTTCGCGAGATTCTGGTGTTTAACGTAGAAACTGATGGACACCGGTGCTAAGTTTAGCAAAAAAAGTTCATCTTATTTATGGTTGAGATAGATCCCGTACCATGATATTTGAAAGTACAGATATGTTACTAGCGCGCGCAATCTGAAGACTCGAAAAGGTCCCAATTGGGATTTTTAACTATTAGTCAGCATCAAGCAAGGTTTAAAGCGAGACCAGTGACAAAACAAATAAACAAAAATGCCGTCTTTTGTGTACAGAAAGTGTACCAATGACGCGAAAGTAACTAACTTACTTTATACTAGTTTTTGTCTATGTGTGCTGCCACTGCGTATGAACCATTTTTTCATTTGTTTTATTAAGGTATAACATATCTATACTTTAAAAAAATCATTGATCCCGTATCACAAAAACTATAAATGATAAAGAATATTACCCAGAAGTGTCTGTATCTAAACATTGATTGGTATAACTTTCAACTCCAGAATTATAAAACCCAGTTGACATTTTTTTTTTTATTTTTTTTTTTATTAAATTTATGCACACACAGAGAAATAATAATAATATACATAGAAATGAATAGTACAAAGGCACTGCTTATTTCTATAAGAAATTTCTTCCAGCAGACCTGGGCCCCGAGTCTGCTAATTGACAAACGCTTCAGTTGGGTGTCGGTAGAGTGTCGGTGGAATAGTTTTAGCCATTTGGTATTCTACTAGTTATTTTGAGACCAATGTTGGACCAATGGCTTTCCAATGACTTTCCACTGAACTGCCATTGACTAGAATTCAACTGCCATTGGACTATTTGCTATTCTGCTGTTATTTGACGTTTCCCACAATCGTCTTACGATGATTTTTTTGTCATCATATTTTTGTTTAATAATTTTTTTTTGGTGATTTCAACTTTGGTCCCATAATAAATGTTTTTCATACATCGAATGTGTACAATGACCCCTTAAAGGGTCATTGTACATATTCGTTTTTTTTTGCGATTTCAGGATTGGTCTCTTTGTAAAAGTTGTTCATACAGATGAGTACAATGACCCCTAAAGCCATTTTCAAGAACACGTTTTATGTCTATAGTATTGCCGGGTAGTACCTACGCTAAAAACGTAAACGTAAAAGTTGTTCATACGGATGAGTATAATGACCCCTTAAGAGGTAAGTAATATCAATAAAATCTTTAATTTAAATATTTCATTGATAAAAACTAAAAAAAAGGTTGATAAAAACAATACAGCTAATCATCATCATCATCATTTCAGCCGAAAGACGTCCACTGCTGGACATAGGCCTCGCCCAAGCATCGCCACAACGACCGGTCCTGTGCCTTCCGCATCCAGCGGATTCCCGCGACCTTCACCAGGTCGTCGATCCACCTTGTGGGGGGCCTACCCACGCTGCGCCTTCCAGTACGCGGTCGCCACTCCAGAACTTTACTGCCCCATCGGCCATCCGTTCTGCGAGCAATGTGCCCCGCCCACTGCCACTTAAGTTTGGCAATTCTTCGGGCTATGTCGGTTACTTTTGTTCTTCTTCTTTTCCATGGAGGACCTCGGTACAATGCTCGATGACCTCAGTAAATAAATAAATAAATATCTTTGGGACATTTTTACACAGCACCATCTAGTCCCAAACTAAGCAGAGCTTGTGGTATGGGTACTAGACAATGGATATAATACGTATATACTTTTTTTTTTTTTTTTGTAAATACATACTTATAATACATAAGCAACACACCCAGACCAACACAAACACTTATGTTCATCACACAAATATTTGTGTCCTGTGGGAATCGAACCCACGACCTCGTTATCAGCAGTCCGACACTCGAACCACTAGACCACAGAGGTCGTCAGTAGAGCTTCCGATAGAGTGGGTCTTAAAATGAATATGGACAAGACAAAGGTTATGTCGAATTCCCATATAGCACCCATTCCCGTAAGCATCGGAGAATCTACACTCGAAGTTGTTGACGATTATGTATACCTAGGACAAACTGTCCAGCTAGGTAAGTCCAACTTCGAGAAAGAGGTCAATCGTCGAATCCGACTCGGTTGGGCAGCGTTCGGGAAGCTACGCAATATCTTCTCGTCCAAAATACCGCAGTGTCTCAACACGAAAGTCTTTGACCAGTGTGTGTTGCCAGTAATTACTTACGGTACTGAAACGTGGTCGCTCACAATGGGCCTGATAAGAAGGCTCAAAGTCACTCAAATACAGCTAATGGTAGATTTTAATTGGCAACATCGATTTGACATTACCATTCTATTGCCATTCCGACGAGATTTAAGTTTTAGCAGAATACCCATTTTGTCACAGTTGTTTATGAGTGTCAGTAGGGTGTCGGTGGAATGGCGATGGTTGGTTTTTTAGTGTAATTAGCAGACTTGGGGCCCTGCGGACATATCTGAGGACAACTATTTAAATTGATATTTTTAAAACACAAAATCAAAGTTACACATACCGGTATTTTAGTCTGCGGCCCGAAGCATGTATGTGGACCATGGTTTATCTGCAAAGCTTTCCATTATTCTGTGCAGTACGTAATTATTTTTACGGTGCATACAGTGCCCAGGGAATGTAGGGGGACGGTGTGGGTTGAAGTGGAATCTCCGTGAGCTATTTGGGTAGGGTTTTAATATTGTTGTGTTAATTACCGTGAGATCCGACGAATGAATGTGATGATTAAAAAGGGAAAAAGGAAATTGTTAAACATTGTTTTAAATTGTATTTAATAGTAAACTAGCGAAAAAAAAAAATGGTTTAAATGGTTTTAGCGACCCGCCCCGGTTTCGCATGTGTGCAATACTGATACTAAATATACTACATAACATAACATTACATCACGCCTGTATTTCCCCGAGGGGGTAGGCAGAGGTGTATAGTACACCCACATTTCGCCAGTTATGTTATAGTCCCATGTAGGGGGGGGGGGGCTTGGGTGTATGTAAATATACTACAGAATGTCTTTATATACAACGTTCACAGCTTTTTTGTCATTAGACAATACAAACATGTTTTCTTTACAGGTTACTCTTGTAAGAGCGACATGGGCCGGCCGGTACCGCCGCAACCGGTCCCTGAATTTTATATCTGTAATCTCTTCTAAAATATTCATTTAAATAACATGCTGTAAAGGGCCATATTGATCTATATTAAATGCACAATGTACTTAATTGGATAAGGATTAATGCTGTATTGCTTAAAATCGCTTCGTAAATAAGCCATTATTTCTCGTAAAAAGTAAAGGATAAAAAATGTTTATTGTGGGTTATCTCTAAGAGATAGACATATACCATCCAGAATTTTTGTAGACCTTTTTAAGGTGTACAATACTGTAGTACATTATTTGATCTATCTCGTAGGGTTCAGCCAGCTTTTGTAACGTAAGCGCAAAAAAATGTGTTTATTTACGAAATCACATTAGAAACCTCTAAAATTATCAGTGTTTCTCTACTACATTATGCATGTATTATACATATAAACCTTACTCTTGAATCAATCTATCTATTAAAAAAAAAAACTGCATCAACATCCGTAGTGTAGTTTTAAAGATCTAAGCATATATAGGGACAGACAGACAGCGGGAAGCGACTTCGTTTTAAACTATGTAGTGACTAGCGGACCCGGCAGACAAAGTCCTGCCCGGAAAAGCAGCACCACATTAAACGGGTCAACCTACCGGGTCCATTTGTGAATTCAAATCTTGCAGGTGCAGGGACCCACTTGAACGTACACAAAAAATATCATTAAAATCGTCCCTGCCGTTTAGGAGAAGATCAGTGACATACCGACAGCAGCGCTACCTACCGGGTCCATTTGTAAATTCAAACCATCCAGAAACCGACTGAAATATACACGCAAAATTGCATCCAAATCGGTCCAGCCGTTTAGGAGGAGTTAGGTGACAAACACACGTACAGAAGAATTATACATTAAGATAAGCATTTTCGAACCCGGCCCGCACCTCTGACTTTACCACGGAAGAAAATATATTTTCCTCTATGGTCTGTACGAATTCATGTGCGCATCAGTCATCACTTGCTTTACCGGTGTAGAAAAACATCGTGAGGAACCCTGCACACCTGAGAGTGCTCCATACAGTTCTCGATGGTGTGTGTAGTCTGCCAACCCGCACTAGGCCAGCGTGGTGGACTAAGGCCTTAACCTTCTCATTCGGAGAAGAGGCCCATACCCAGCAGTAGGACAATAATAGACTGATTATGTTATATGTTACGTAAGCATTTTAAGTTAATTATCAGTATAATAATTATATTAATTTGATTTTATTGTTTTCCCAATCACGTAGTTCGGTTGACATATATTATTCATCATCATCATTTCAGCCGAAAGACGTCCACTACTGGACATAGGCCTCCCCCAATCAAGGGGGGATATGCCATAATCGCCACGCTTGGCAGGCGGGTTGGCGATCGCAGTTGGTTGGTTAAATACTCAGAGAACGCTGCTGCCCTTCCTCTGGTGAATCCCTTAGTCGCCTTTTACGACACCCATGAGAAGAGATAAGGGTGGTGCTATTCTTTAAGTCCGGCACGTCCACACGGACTACATATATTATTACTTAAAAAAAAATAGCTACCTAATTAGAGTAATTAATAAAACAAGTTTAACCTGATTACATCGCGTACATTATTGGTTTTCCTGACGTTTCGAAAGATTGGCAGCATTCGTTGTCGCTGGAAGACTAAGGTGCGAAGCGTCTTTACAAATATTAAAAAAAAGCTACTGTACAATTTAAATATTAGTCTTCCTGCGACCACGAATGCTGCAAAGCTTTCTATAATATTTTCTTCCTTTCAAAATAGTTACACAATGATATAGGTATTTGTTTTTAGTTCAACGTTGGGAAAAGCCGAAAAGAATGTCGATAGGCTCCGAAACTATCACGTTCAGATAATTTATAACACTATACGGTGTTTCGAATGCCGAAGTTCAATATACTTGGGATTCGGGAGCGGTCTCCACTTCATCATGCGATGAAAGTATTGACTTACTTAACTAACGTGAAATATCTGTGTCATCTAGATCTTTGAAGAATTGTAGATTGTTTGGGTTAGAATAGTATTTCCGTTCTCTTCACTGAAAAAAAAAACAGCTGACTGGTTTAGCTACTTTGAAAATAGCCAAATTGTGATTAGTAGAAACCAAAATTTTGTTAAAATAGCTAAACTGATTTGCTGCCACATCTAAAACTAGTTAGCTACTAGTAGCTTCAGTTTATTCGTCGCCTTTTTAGGGTTCCGTTTATGTTACTAGCAGCTAAAATTTGTGCTAATTGACACAACATTTTTTTCAGTGTTGTTAAAATATTACAAACTGTATCTGTTCTGTTCGACACTGTAGTTTATTTTGATCCTAATCTAAAGATCAATAACGACGAGAGACAGCAATTCCCACTATAACTGTAACTAGTAGTGTATAGTGGAGCTCCTTGTCACAAAGCTCGTCCGGGGAAATACTACCACCGAATCAGAAATTTCTGCCGCCAAACAATAATGCTTGAAATGCTGTGTGTGTGTGCCAGTGTGAAGCCCCACTACCAACCTGCTGACTGACTGATCTTTTCGCCACGGCATGAGCTATAATCATTATGTAGCTCATGTCGACACGATAGAAGAAGAAGTGTGAAGGGTAAAGTAGCCGGTGAAATTACCATCACATGAGACTTTCCATCTTTAAGACATAGGACTCACCTTGCTTTGTCGATAGGACTGGTGCGCAGAGAGCCTTTATGGTCACGGCCGTCCAAAGTGAGGGCTTTGGGCGTCCATTGGCTGACCTCACGGATGACGGTGGCACGCGGTGGTCCCGTGCCACCATTTGTTGTCGCTTTGAGAAGATTTTCAGGGAGACAAAAGTCTCCCCTGAGACGTGCCTTATAAGCATAGCACAGGGAGGGCACCGGAAGTATAACCCATTCCCAGAGTCCCCCCTCTATTGTGCTGAAGATGGCAACCGGGGAGGTTTTAGTGCGGTAAAAATCCCACACACACCAGCCTCTTTCCCATGAGACTGGTACCCTTTTGAAGGTTTCCTCCTCGGAGAAAAAAAAATTGGCTTCCCTCAAGCATCGCGAGCATTTCTGTTTGGCGGCAGAAATAGCTAACACGATGGTAGCAAGCAATAGAGCCGAATTTTTCCGAGTGGTAGCGGACATAAAGAATTGCACCACCCTATCTCTTCTCATGGGTGTCGTAAAAGGCGACTAAGGAATTCACCAGAGTATTAATTAATCAACGAACTGCTATTGCCAAACCATCTGCCAAGCGTGGCGATTATGGCATATCCTCCTTTGGGAGAGACTTATGTCTAGCAGTGGACATTTTTTGGCTGAAATGATGATTATGATGAATATAGCGAAAGTGAAGCACCATACGTTCGTTATATTATAAGTATGTATTTACAAAATAAAAGTATATAAGTATTATATCCAATGTCTAGTACCCATAGTACAAGCTCTGCATAGTTTGGGACTAGATGGTGCTGTGTAAAATGTCCCGAACATTTATTTTATTTATCGGCGCGGAGGCCTTTTCTTTTTCTTCATCCGTGCTATAATAAAATAAATAAATAAAAATCCTTTATTGCAGGCACGCAGACCCATATAAAACTAAATAACCCATTTCCATTACCATAATCTAAAATTCACTGAAAACCATGTCAGACTTCATTTAAGTTCAAACGCTGCCAGTCTTCTGGGCACGCTTCCGGATGACAGTGATGTGGAGGAATTCTTCGACCCCTAAGTCTACTTTTATGATATTTTTAACCGACGAAAAAAAGGAGGAGGTTCTCAATTCGACGCGTATATTTTTATATTTTTTATGTATGACCACGCATAACTTTTTACAGAGTGGTCCGATTTTGATAATTCTTTTTTTAATGGATAGGGTATATCTCGAAGTTGGTCCCATTTAAATGTCAAAATCAAAACATAATGGAAACCTGGAGTTAGATTTTAACCACAAAAAAATCAAAAATAAAACTTTTTAACAAAAAATTGAACCGACGAAAACAGAAACTGAAAAGCGAAAAATAACTAATTATGAGTCGGCGCCAAACAACCAATCAACGAAGATCATTAAATTACTTTAAATAAATAGTAAAAACAACGTCACATCAAATACAACGTGAAATTTTCAACGATAAACAATAACTATCCAAAAATGCGTTCTCCGCTCGGCCACTTACAACTTGCACGCACTTTATTTGTTAAAAGTTCGTTTGGCGCCGACTCATAATTAGTTATTTTTCGCTTTTCAGTTTCTGTTTTCGTCGGTTCAATTTTTTGTTAAAAAGTTTTATAATATTATTGTTTCTGTTTTTTATACATGTTTATATTGTATATATTATTTATATTAATGTAGATAGGTAGTAGTTAATTATAAGATGTGTATTTATAAAAAATAAAAATAAAACAAAATAGGACAATCCAGTTTGTTCGCAATGACGCCCAGGAGGCTGTTAGTGCTGGCACGCACCCTGTATAACAGGGGCTTTGCCACTGAAGATTACTTTGATAATTCATAATTTCGTTAAAATAAACTACAGTATCAAAACAAAGATAAACAACACATCATCATCATTTCAACCGAAAGACGTCCACTACTGGACAAAGGCCATAAGGAAAAATTAAGTACACAGCAAATACTTACCAAGTCACCAGCGACAATCTTTCCGCTACCATAATATGTTACCATTTTGAGGGCTGAACGCAATTTTACGTCGGAAATTTCATTATCCGTGGCTTAATCAAATAACCCGCGTAATGGCCAGCAGCGTTACCCCTCGCCATTGCATTACCCGTGCACTAAAGTTTTACCCTACACACTCACGGATACGTACGTAAGTTTGTATAATAATTATAGTGGGGTCCACTTTACCTGTGAAAGGAATGTTTTTATACGGTGCAGTAGAAGATTGTGTATTAGGCCGGATAGGAATTTATTTTATATTCATTATGAATAAAAATCTCCTTAATCGTATTGCAGATATCAATCAATGGCAACACTGATCGTGACGTACTAGCCTTGGGCCATCGCGGGAAGAGAATACCTGCTGAAGCATATTATCATACCATGGTACTGGCATTCTATCGTCCTCGTTCTGATTTCAAAGAACAGAAAATCAAAATTTATCAGGCAACAATCTCACAAATTGTAGGAGAGTTTGCTAGGAAAATAGTTAGCCGGTCGTAAGCAATGGCTGGCTACTTCTCACAACTTATCTAAGCTTTCAATCTTACTCACCGCGCTATTACTGGCTCGCTTACTGTCTTGGTTAGTGGCTAGCTTTGAGATATACTGAGAACTTCGCGGTTTGGTTACGGTTCCCTGCGACATTTACTTGCATAGGTAAATGTGTGATTTGATTATTTGATCGTAGAATGTTCTATTTATGTTGTAAGAGGAATAAACTGTTTTTCTTTCTATTGAATTGGAGTTTAATGGAAATCAACCCTGGTTGACCCTTGAATAAGAGCCAAGTGAAAGAAAGAAAAATTATTTATTGCGAGTCCGACTCGCACTTCGTCATCATCATCATCATTGAAGCCTCTCATTTATCCAATCTTGGATGTAGGCCTCTTCCCTCCTTTTCCATTCCTGGCTGTTTTGCACCCGACTTATTCAGTCATGGTGTCCGTGCCGCCTGATTTCGTCGACCTATCGCTGCGGTGGTCAGCCTCTTCTTCGAGTGTTGGCTCTGGGTCTTTCGTGTCCAGCGGCTGGTATCCATTCTTGCAATGTGCCCTGCCCATGACTTTTCCCTGCTATAGAAGCCCTCACGTCACTCAGTTTGGTTTTGCTTCAGATCCACTCATTCCGGTTGCGGTTCTCATAATACGGTCTGTAAATGTTCAAAATTGTATTACCATTCAACCCATTCAACTCTAGAATTACCACACTGAAACAAAATAACATCTCATTAACTCCAATTCTATTTTCAAAGAAAAAATTATAAACAATTTGATACGTGCCTACTGGTCGTAACAATAGTAAATAATAGGGTAGGGCCACACTGCGGGGCGTCACATTCAACTATTACTAAGCTTAGGTCGGAAAATTGAAAAGTTAACGAGCCTATTCCACGATGCTCGCGTTTCCAGCGACCGACCACCTTTGTTTCAACGCCCGCCCGTCGGAACTCGGCTTATTAAGGGGAAATTGCTTGGAGTAACATGAAAGGTGTGTGTCGATGACCTAATTTTTGTTTTAAATCTTATGGGACCATACAGCCCATAATAGACGCCTCATAATAGACGACCGATGTCTGACACACATCTATGAAATTTTATTAATGTAGGTGGCCACTATTCACCACTTGAAATCTTCAAATCAGTTTCGACCACTTAATTAGTTAATTCGATGGATTACATTATTAATAATTATTTTGTATATGATATTATCTGATAAGGCAGTGTGGTCGCTAAGCGACAAAGCCTTTAAAAAAAAAAAAAAAAATACTTACGTGAGTCGTTAAAACTGCCGCGTTCTGTGGCGTTAGTGATTAGCTAATAGCCGCCTTGGTAGAGCCAATCGAATTGCAGTACCCCGCCTCAGCTAGTGGCGGAATTTCGTTTTTTATTAACATTTCACAGTAATAAGGTACCCGTTTAAGAAGAAGGGTAGTTATATCAGACTGTAACAATTTTATTGAAAGTTTGATGGATGTCATACAATTGTCACTGTAATAATCAATGATATTTAAAAATACAAATATGTTACTTGCGCTCGCAATCTGAAGACTCGACATAAAGTATTCCAATTATGACGCGAAAGTAACTTGAAGTAACCAACATACTAACTTTGTAGTCTCCATACTAGTTTATGTGTATTGTGCTGCCGCTGCGTACGGAATATTTTTTTAGCTTGTTTTGTTAGGGTATGATATATTTATGCTTGTAATTATTGTTTATTATAGCCCCCTTCCCTCCGGACCGCGAAAGCGATTAGACGTGTCCATCCGTACAATTTTTATTTACAAAATCGTTATATTTTCAATTTTAAAATAAAATCAAATAGTTAAAGTACTAGGCGCGCAGAACACTCACAGTGGCTAACGCGGAGTGGTGGAACGAAAAGGATAGCAACAGCGAAACGAAAGCAGCGAGCCCAGCTACGCTGCGTGCGGCCAGTACACGTGGACTGGGTCCGCGTAAATACACCGATGCTTGCCACAGTTAATAGGCGAGAGCGGGAGCGGGTAGCAACTTTGGTATATGGTCCAAGATAAAATATATCTAACAGCTGTCGCCGATACTTCCCGTGCCTGTTTATATATTGTTATTTTTATAACATGCCGCTTAATAGAACTCCACCCCTGTCACCTGCTGTTGTCACTACTATACCCCCTTTAGCACATCACCAATCAGAACCAAACTTAAATTTGTCGTCGGATAGCGTAACGCAGATGTCTAATGTTACTTATCGCAACAAAAGACAAAGAGAAGATCTGGACCAAGCAGTCGACCTGGACCTCTTTAAAATTGAAATACTAAGAGTAATAAAAGAGTTCAAAACAGAGCAAACTCAATTATTCTCTAATTTGCAATCCAAGCTTGAAGAAATCAGTAAGCAAAATATAAAGCTGCAAGAAACTGTGGATTTCACAGCTAAAAAGTATGATGAGGTTATGGGGAAGATGAAGCAGATGGAAACGGAGAGAGCAGAATACCGAGAAGGTATAATGAACCTGGAAGATAAAATTGACCAATTAGAAAGACAATCAAGAGCAACGAGTCTGGAAATCAGAAATGTTCCTAAATTGCCGAATGAAACGAAGGAAGATCTTCAGAATATGGTTGTAAAAATGGGGAAACTACTAGACACTAATATTACAAATTTAGATGTTAAGGATATCTTCAGAATTAACTCCGCTAAATCGACAAACAAGCCAATCATTGTGGATTTCACAACAGTTTTACGCAAAACTAGTATACAAACCTCATTGAGATCATTTAATAAAAATAATAAAGATAATATGTTAAATAGTACTCATCTGAATATTGCTGCCCCGAAGACTCCTATCTATGTGTCAGAAAACTTGTCTATAAAAGCTCGCAAATTATTCTTCTCAGCTAGAGAATATGCTTCTAACAACCAATACAAATACTGCTGGACATCTTACGGAAAAGTGTATTTGCGTAAAAAAGAAGGTGAGCCGCAAATATGTGTCAACTCGCAAATGGATCTGAAGAACCGAGATGAGAAAATCTGACTACGTACTTTTCCCTTTTGTATCTGTCGAAATATCTCAGGTACTATGTTACGTAATTTCTTAGTTCTAGTATGTAAACACTGTACCTCACTACACACACCTCTACAATACTTGTATACAATCACCTCAAATATTACAGTATATTTCACCGGAAAAATCTGTAGCATGTCTCAGAACATATTACCCGCTTATATTAGTTATTACCGACGCCATAAAAACAGTCCCATTTTTTATTTTATTAAAATTCGATTTAAGTAGCAAAAATATAAACAAAGAATTAGACAAAATCGGAGATTATGAATGTATACGAATAAACGACCCCATGAAATGTTCTTCAGTACTAAACGCAAAACACCATGATAATTCATTATGTATTCTCACACTAAACATTTGTAGTGTTTATAAAAATTTAGATGCCTTCTTAGTTTTCATTTCTAATATAGATATGGAAGTTGATGTGATAGTCCTGACTGAATGTTGGTTGAATGAGAATAAACCTATTCCCAGCATTGACAATTACAACTATTTCTACACGAAGAAGTTCATCAACCAGAACGATGGAGTGATTGTTTATGTAAAGAACCAGATTAACGCTACTGCCTACGAGCCCGACTATGATGAAGGTAACTATCTGGTTATAAAACTAGGTGATGAATTTTCTCTTTTATGTACTTATCGACCACCATGTTTTCGGAATCCTGTCAAATATATTGACTCAATAAACCATATCTTAACGAAAATTAATTCTAAAAATATAATTTTAACAGGCGACATAAATATTGACATACTCCCCGAAAATCTCGTAGGTTTTCCCGCTGACTATATAAATATGTTAGCCTCACACGGACTTCAACAAAGCATAAATATTCCTACTCGATATAACAAATGTATAGATCACTTCATGACACTAAGCAACTACAATAGGCAAACACTTGTTTTCGACCAATTTACTGACCATTGCCCGATTCTTCTTTATATGAATAAGGCAAAAATTGAGAGACAACACACTTGTTTTAATAAATCCAGCTTTAATTATGACTCGGCTGCAGAATACATAAAGCAAATTGATTGGAGTATTTATTATAAGATCGAGGATGTGAACCAAGCAGCTGAGGCTCTAGTTTCTAGCCTAAAGGAAGTGATTGCGTGCAATACTACTACTAAACATGTTAGTAAAAAAAACATCCCTCTGAAACCATGGATCACATCTGGTGTCATAAAATGTATACGAAAACGAAACAAACTTCATTTAAAACTAAAAAAATCAATAGATAATGACCTACTCAAAGAAGAATATAATAAATATAGGAATACATGCAACAAATTGATAAAATCGTTAAAAATAAACTATTTTAAAAACAGACTTCATTGTAACTTGGGTAATATCAAAGGGACATGGAATACAATTAGGGAATTCTGCAATATGAAAAAAACAAAAAAGTCCTCCATAGAGCTGCTGAACATTAGTACAACTACTGAATCCTCACTTGACAAGATAAATACATTCTTCACCACTGTAGGAGCCCAACTTGCTAATAATACCTTATCTAAAATAGGAAACACAGAAGAAGAGCTGGCTATTACTGCAATTAAAACTGGACCGGTACATTCAATGGCGTTCTTACCAACAGATCATAGAGAAGTAAAATCAATAGTGTTAAACCTAAAAACAGAGAGCTCGCCAGGAATTGATAAAATCTCAACTAAATTCATTCAAGTAAACATTGATATGCTGGCTGAACCTATTGCATATCTGTGCAACCTTAGTTTTAGTAGTGGCATTTTTCCTACTATGCTTAAACAAGCCGTGGTAGTGCCGGTATTTAAGGGAGGTGAAGTGACGATTCCCTCGAATTATAGGCCAATCTCTCTGCTTTCCACTCTTTCTAAAATTATTGAGAAAATTGTAAATAAGAGACTTATTACCTATCTAGAAAAAAATCATCTTATCTCGACTAAACAGTTTGGCTTCAGAAAATCCCGGTCGACTGAAGATGCAGTTCTTCAGTTGACCTCCCATATTACCAAATATCTCGATAGTGGTGATAAGTGCCTGGGAATATTTTTAGATTTACAAAAAGCTTTCGACACGGTATCTATACCTATACTCCTATCGAGACTCGAAAACTGTGGTATTCGAGGTATACAGTTGAATTGGTTTAAAGACTACTTAACAAATAGAAGCCAGATTGTTCGTGTTGAAAATCATTTAAGTAATGTAGCACAATGTAATTACGGCGTTCCACAAGGAAGTACATTGGGCCCGTCATTATTTACGGTTTATATCAATGAACTGTGTGAAAAGCAGATTGCTGGAGCGGATTTATTGATGTTTGCTGATGATACTGTTATTTTGTTTCACGGTGCAAACTGGCACACAGTACAAACCCTAACAACGAATGGACTCAGCAGCGTCACTGCTTGGCTTGAGCGTAGTCTGCTTAGTCTTAATGCCACGAAGACAAAATACGTTTGCTTTAATAAAACAATGGCTTCAAGGCCACCGAATGATTTTAATGTTAAAATTCACACATACCCTTGTAATCTAGGTCTAATGAGTGGGTGTAATTGTCAGCTGCTAGAACGAGTCAAAATAATTAAGTATTTAGGAGTTCAAATAGATGATAGATTATCTTGGAGGCAACATATTGGATACTTAGCTAAAAGAGTTAGAAAACTCATATATATATTCAAAAACTTGAGAACCGTTGCGGAACCCACGATACTGATACAGGTATACAATGCCCTTGCCCAATGCTTAATAAATTACTGCAACTGCTCGTGGGGCGGTGCCGCCAAAACGCATATTATTGTATTGGAGCGTGCACAAAGAGCCATATTAAAAGTTATGTTATACTTACCCTATAGGTACCCAACAACAGATGTATACTTAAAAACTGGGGTACTTAGCGTACGGAAATTGTTTATTTATAGATGTTTAAGACGGTACCATCGTATAACAGTTCCAACTCTGGAAGGCGGTGGCAAAAGAAGGTTTATATATCCAACACCACGCATAAAAACGGAATTCGCGCGTAGACATTATAACTTTCAAGCACCCAAATTGTACAGTACCCTAAGCAGGAGTTTGCAAACAAGAGAGGTCAGCAATTATAAATTTAAAAATATGGTTATAAAATGGCTAGCTAATTATGACTATAATGGTTGTGAAGAGCTACTGTTAACTACTGAATAACATATAATCTACAATGTGTAGAGTTCCCCTACCCGAAAATTGCATGAGCTGGTTTAATGTATACAGATTTACAACCATGAACATACCCCTACACCCAAATACACACACCCACACACACACACACTCATATACACACCCCCTGCATACTCACACTCATATACGCAAACAAACACAACCCGACTGATAACAATAAGTATTTTAATATTATATAAAATAAATATAACTATAACTATTGCTAGCTTTACCCACACCCACGTTTTTTTGCTATTCTTGTATACTTGCATACATCTTAACAAAATAGTAATGTATAAATCACAAAGCTTGTACAATCTTTTTGTGTCATTTAAACGGGGAAGGAACTGATTTCTGACACACAGGCTAGATTATAGCTTAGTTCAGAAAACAGAGCTTTCAACAAATTATGAACTTATTTAGTGTCAAATAAATAAATAAATAAAAAAATTGTAGCTGTTTATTGTCCCATAATAAATAAATAAAATAATATCCGTCGTCTATAAAAAAATTGCTTTCATGGATACATGCACCAATAAAACAATATTCTAAAACAATATTCTATAGTTATAATAAAACTTTTTAACAAAAAATTGAACCGACGAAAACAGAAACTGAAAAGCGAAAAATAACTAATTATGAGTCGGCGCCAAACAAACTTTAAACAAGCAAAGTGCGTGCAAGTTGCAAGTGGCCGAGCGGAGAACGAATTTTTGGAAAGTTATTGTTTATCGTTGAAAATTTCACGTTGTATTTGATGTTACGTTGTTTTTATTATTTATTTAAAGTTATTTAATGATCTTCGTTGATTGTTTATTTGGCGCCGACTCATAATTAGTTATTTTTCGCTTTTCAGTTTCTGTTAAAAAAAAATTTTGGTTTTATTTTTTTGTTAAAAAGTTTCATTTTAATTTTATGTGGTAAAAATCTAACTCCAGGTCCCATTATGTCGTAGTGTCTAGAATTATATTTATGTGTGCCAAGTTTCAACAGAATCGGTTAACAGGTAAGAATTCAGTGGGTGAACAAGCACTCATCCCCTGTTTTCCGACACTTAAGGGTGGATTTTGATTTTGAAATTTAAATGGGACCAACTTCGAGATATACCCTATCCGTTAAAAAATAATCATCAAAATTGGACCACTCTGTAAAAAGTTATGCGTGGTCATACATAAAAAAAAGAAAAATAAAAAAGATACGCGTCGAATTGAGAACCTCTTCCTTTTTTTTCGTCGATTAAAAATAACGTAGGTACCACTAATTGCCACTTATTACCATCCACTAATTGGTTCTAATATTGAATGAAAAATACATCTAGTCTTTCTCTCATAACGAAAAGACGACAACTGGTAAAATGAAAACTACTTCTGAATGAATAGAACGTTAATAGGTTTACAATTTTTAGATACAAAAGGCTTTGATTCAAATTTCGGTAGCTTTGTGGCTTAAAATGCTGCACTGTTTATAAAGAACGTTTCTAATTTCTAGAACATTTTTCTCGAAAAACTTGACAAGTCAAAACAATAAAACTTTTTAACAAAAAATTGAACCGACGAAAACAGAAACTGAAAAGCGAAAAATAAAATGAAGCTTTTAGTCTTAATTACTATTTTCTTAACTAAACTAATGTAAATAACTAATTATGAGTCGGCGCCAAACAAACAATCAACGAAGATCATTAAATTACTTAAAAGATTTTTATTTTTTTGTGGCTAAAATCTAACTCCAGGTCTCCATTATGTTGTAGTGTCTAGAACTACATTTATGTGTGCCAAGTTTCCACAGAATCGGTTAACAGGTAAGAATTCAGTGGGTGAACAAGCACTCATCCACCTGTTTTCCTACCCTTAGGCGTGGATTTTGATTTTAAAATTTAAATGGGACCAATTTTGAGATATACCCTATCCAATAAAAAAAGAATCATCAAAGTCGGACTACTCTGTAAAAAGTTATGCGTGGTCATACATACAAAAAAAAAAGATACGCGTTGAATTGAGAACCTCCTCCTTTTTTTCGTCGGTTAAAAAAGGAAAGAGCCTTGCATTGAAAAATACTGACTGGAGTTAATAAACATTTTTGAAAACATAGAGACAACATAATTCTTATTCCAAATCCCACAGACCTGAAAATAAACAGAGTAAAACAATAATAATAATTATTTTCTCTAAATATTTCAATAACCAAGGGAAAGGTAATGAGGAGTACAGTGTATTGAAAAACACAGGCTTGAAATAAAATATTAACATTCTAATAGGTCCGGTAAGGACGAAAAACCAGACACGCAGTATCACAGTATTTCTAATGTAATTCCTTTTTCAAATCTTCCCACAGACTAAAAAATAAACAGAGTGGAAACACTAAAAACAAGTGAGCGTTGACTAGTAGTAGCTCAACGGTACTTAACCCTTAACGAGGCTACGTGACATTCTTGGAATTAAAACAAACAACTTCGCACAAGTCGAAATTCGTACTTATTCAACAGGACATTAATTATACACTTTTGTCTTCTTTTGTGGAGCTCTAAATGTCTTTTCAGTTCCATGTTTTTTTTTGCGACAGAAAACAATAGGCACAATATGAATATTTTTTTTTTTGATGTGAATACTTTATTTTACTTTGTCTTTTGCAGGTAACGGAAATACTTTATTTTATTAAAAATCTAAGCACTGTATTTTTTTTGGCTTTTGTTGCTTTTGTTAGCTGTTCTACATTTATCCAGAGACAATGATAAACTTATCATAAAAGAGAGAGGAGGAGGGCGAACGAATGCCGAGGTTTCTGGACCAGCTGAGCCAAAAATCATTATAATTATTTGATTTTGACTTTAGATTTTTTGTTAAATCTTGCGTTTAAATATTTTTTGAATTTTTTTCTAAGTAGGTTAGTTAGTGTGTGTACAATAAAATTTACTGTAAATCGGCTGACGATTTCTTTGCAACTAATCCAGAATTATAAATCTCAAAACAACGAGCAAGCGAAACTGAAAAGAAAACAACAATGTTTACCTATATTGAACTATGTTTACGGGACTTGTCGCGCACAATTAAATCAAAATATAACGAATATTTTGACTAACCTCGACGTTTCGGTCAAGTTGCATTGGCCGTGGTCACGAGCAGACCACGGCCAATGCAACTTGAGTCCCGTAAACATAGTTCAATATGAGTGAAATTCGCGAAAGTTTAAAAACTTCTTAAGTAAGACCTATATTTCAAGATATTACATAAAAAATTCAAATCGCAGATTCTAATTGCAGTGACTTCATTAATTCTGAAGACCACCTTATTTAGTCGAGTTACATCTATCAAGTTAGATGGACGTACAGACGATCCACTAGCCTGACTAAAGTCGGCATCATTAAGCTATGAAAAATAACCCGATCAAAAAATTAGTCCATATTGCATTATATTTTAATATCTCTTGAAATCAGTCTTCTGAACTCCTCCGCACAAAAAGGATTTCATGATCTCACTGATTGTCACCGCTTCTCATGGACTATTATAGGCTCTAAAGCGGAGAAAAGGAAAGAACATAATATGATTAAACACACATTAATGCAGCACATGTGTGCTACTACGTGTGTAGAGATAGTGGAAAATCAGATACCAATTTTCTCACTAGTACAGTAACTGTTGTCTTTAGCTGACCACAGACATAGTAAAAAATACAGGCGAAGTGCTGCAAAAAATAATAGTGAAGCCAACAAAACCGTGCTCCTCCGTGTATAAACCAGCGCTCACGCACACACATGCACCTGAAAGATATTTGTTTTTGGCGATGCTTGCTTGACGATGCCGCAACATGTGTACTGAGAGTGGTGAGCACGGTTTGTTGTGTATGTGTGTGTGTGAACGCTTGTTTGTACAAGGAGGAGCATGCAGCACTTCGTCGTATATTTTTTACTATGAATGTGCAGCTAACCGACTTAAATCGGTGACCGACCAAATGCGGTCGTCTGCGCCAAGCTTACAACAGAATTGTTTTAATAGTCACATTATAACTGAAAATGCCTTACAGCTAATGTTTCAGTCCATTATGTCTTCTAAATGACCACTTTCATTCACAGTTTGGTTAAACGGATATTAAAACCGCGACTTGAATTATACTTTCAAGTCATTGTGATTTGATATCTTGAGAGGAAAATTGAAATGTTCAACGAACGAATTGTTCGGGGATTCTTCATTAAGGCTACAATTTTATGATCACTTCAGATAAATGAAATGATATTGAAGATTATTGAGGGCTTGATTATGGAAATATTAGTTATCTGGTTCATTTGTTGTAATAATCATAATGCTTTTTATCATGGAGGTACTTAACAACGAATATGTATTGAATCCAATAAATTAAGGAGATTTCTTTATTAGCTTAGACGATGTTATTATTTTATGAGTGGATTTTAACCGATCTGATTTAAACAATTTGTCGATAAAATATTGTAAGTAATGACAGTAAGACCCACCGCATATTAAACCCAGCCCACGCTTCGCTTGTCACGTGGCACTAGGCATAAGACATAAGACCAATACTTGGTGCTGCACTACTTAAAACGTTTAAGAATTTATTAAAAAAATTGAGTAACACAATTAATTAATTATTTAGTAGTAGTAGAGCTCCATTGTGAAAGAGCTCGCCCGGGGATGTACTACCACCGTGCCTACTTCTCCGCCAAATAGTGATGCTTGCATTGCTGTGTTTCGGTCTGAAAGGTACGGGTGCCGGTGAAATTACAATCACATGAGACTTTCCATCTTCATGTCTCAGTTTGGCGAACCGACTTGCGGTACCATTTAGGCAATAGCCTAGGTGGTATTGCAGTTGTTATGGGCAAAGGTAACCGCTTAACAGCAGGTGGGCCTTTAGCTCGTTTCGCCATCATATACTATAAAAAAAAAAAATTTTTTTTTTTATAATTTAACATTACAATAATCGACACAAATGGATCGATCGATTATGTGATCGTGACACAAATGATATCCAAATCGCATTAATGATAATATAAGTATTTATATTGGTTTACAAAGTAAGTTTAGCCTTACTAATAATTATCGATCAAGGTTTGTATACCTACTGTTAACATATTGTTAAAAGTTTATTAATTGTTGTTTCGATGTCTAAGGTTTCCACATTGATCATAAGAAGACTTAACTTACATTGTTATCAATAAAAATATGCATATCATTAGTGTGATTTAGATATCATTTGTGTCACGGTCACATAATTATATACCTTTGTCAACTTCATTGTTTGGCTGTGAAATTAACCCTTTACCAAATCTACGCGTGACCGGGGGTCTACTCCCGTTCGACGATATTCGATAAATCGTACGATTCATCGCACAATTTGCTACTCCGGTCAACCATCGTTCCCTTATCGCATGCGATGATCGTGTTTTGACGTTTGTTTTTCTCACCTCCGGTAAATTGTATACGACTATGAACCGTAGTCTATCTTAATTGTGCCTTTTTTATGTGCATATCTTTATTATGTAAGTATCAGTCGGAACGAAAGTTCGTACTTCGTTTGTCGTTCGTATAACGCGAGTAGACCTACTGGGCCCTAATTCACGTAATTTAATGACGCACCGATCAAGTTGCAGTGACGCTGCAGTTAATTCTTGACAGCGATCTTGATCAAAACTTAACTGCAACTGCTCCTTTAGTTACGTGTATTAGCCTACTGCCTGTGTGCTATGCGTGGGCCGAGTTCAATATGCGGTAATACTAGTGATGCGACTCGAGTCCAATTTTACTCGATTGACTCGAGTGACATCGTAAAAAAACGTACTCGAGCGAAAAAAATATCGACTCGAGTTCACTCGGACTCGAGTCACTCGCCCACCACTCGAGTCACTCGCCAACCATTCTCCGAGACAAGCAAGTTTAAACCTGCTTTTTAAAAGAGTTAAGTTAAAGTGCGTTGTTGTCACACTTGTTTGAACTTGTTGCGTGTAATGAACTCAAGTGAACTGATGTGTTGAATGAGTTATCGACGTTTATGAGTGAGTGAGGTGAGTGAGCGAGTGACTCGTGAACCACTCGAGTGACTCGACCACTCGAGTGATTGAGTGATTCGTGAACCACTCGAGTGACTCGACCACTCGAGTGGTACTCGAGTAAAATTGTAAAATGACTCGAATGACTCGAGTGGCAAAATCGGACTCGAGTCGCATCACTAGGTAATACAGAAAAGGATTGTGTGTGTCTATTCTTAAGCTACGGAACACAATAAGATTATGTGGCCTATTCAACTTTACTTAAAATACCAATTGACATATCATGTAATATTATAATAAAACAAGTTTAACCGGATTATATCGCGTGTATAAAAAACATCCTAATTTTGATAGAGAAGATGGTTGGCAGCTATCACCTATTTGGAACTCAGTTCTAAAAATAATCAAGTCCCAAACAGCACGCAACACTGTAAAAGACAATGAAATTGTTAGTGATTACTGCGTGCATCGAAACGATTTTGATTAATAAAAATTGTACGGTAGATTTTTTTATATATAAATATCTGTAAAGACGCTTATCATCTTAGTCTTCCTGCGATCACAAACGCTGCAAAGCTTTCGAAACGTCAGGAAAACCAATTTAAATAATATACGCGATTTAATCCGGTTAAACTTTGTTTTATTATAATGTGTAGTGGTCGCGAAAACCTAAGAAATTATTATATCATGTAATAGCTTCGTAATGAAGCGTCAGTGGTTTCATTTGACTCCTACGTTCGACTCCTGGTACTTAATTAGTTATAACTTAAATGACTATTTAGAGGAATTTAATTTAAGTTTGTTCATTTGTTTAATCTTGGTAGGTATCAAATAAAACCCTAAATTAAATTGTAGTTGTAATGCGATAATTTAACTGTTTGAAAAATACGTGTTTACGGGGGTCTATGTGCTCTTTTGAACCGAGATGAATTTATGACAATATTCACAAAAACGATTATGGATACTCAACTTCTTCTCACATACTAGGTACCTTTTTTTGTTTTCAGGTAGAAATCTTCATAGATATTCTCCGTGTGGGTAAGGGATATGTCCATGGAGGACAGATTTTCTTCGTGGATATGTCAGACTCTTATCGACTAATACCACGCGGTGGCCATCCTCAGCACAGAATAGAGAACTGCGGGAACCCCAATGAACTGCGCCGGTGCCCTCTAGTGCTACGCCTGTGGCACGTCCTGGGAAACAATATTGTTTCTCCTACAGCAACACGCAACCACCACGTGCTGTTATCCTCCCCAGAGTCGCTTCATAGAAGCCTCGACTCCCCCAACTCGATCTTAGCGTCTACGATCCGGGAGGTCCCCTATTAGATGTGGCGGCAGGGTATGCGGCGTCGTTTCACCCTATCTGATTTTTGCGCCAGGGTGGTTACCTCCTGTTGTCTTCGTCTCCGAGCAGGATAGGCCCTCTGTCGATCCCGCTGAGTTAAACCAGAATAAACCAAAATTAAGTTCGAATCAAAAACAAAATCGGATTTGAATCACTTTCGAGAGTAAGTCGGTAAGCTTTTTCTGGTGACATTAAAAATTATTAGATGATGGTAAACCTTAAAACATTCTTCCTGAAATCGACTTGAGTAATAATAGATTTGAAAAGAATTATCGAAATGATGAAAAAGTAAACCAATTATTGTTTCGGTAGATTTTTTAAGGGTCTTCTTAAAATAAATTATTGGTTGGATTTATGTAACTCGATTTCGATTTTTATTCAATCAAGTTTTTATAAGACTACCTTTGCTTCTGCGAAAAAAATATTGTAATTGAGACAGAAACCAACAGGTTGAGAGTATTTAATTCCTCACATTTTATTGAACTCCAGAATTTAGATAAAGGATATCCTATCCTAATAATTCTAATAATATTACAAAAGTGAAAGTTTGTGAAGATATTTGAGCGTTTGTGTTACTCAATCACGATAAAAAGGCTAAACAAATTTGAATGAAATTTGATAGATAAACTATGGTTTATCTATCTATCGGGTTATGACCCGGAATAACAAACAGGCTGCTTTTTATCTCGGTAAAATAAATAGTTTCCGAGGGATGCGAGATAAGTCTTTCTGTGATAAGCCGAATTAAACGCGGGCCGGCAAAACCGCGAGCAGTCTAGTAACTGTATCATCATCATCATCATCATTTCAGCCGAAAGACTTCCACTGCTGGACAAAGGCCTCCCCCAAGGGGGGGGGGGGATATGCCATAATCACCACGCTTGGCAGGCGGGTTGGCGATTGCCAACCAGCCAGTAACTGTATATAGTAATAAAATTGAATATTTTTTAACCCCACCAAAAAAAAGTTATCAAATTATATCACAAGAAAAGTAAAAGCATAAAGTTGCTATTTTTTTTTCAAGAAAACATAAAATATAATTTTTGTCATTATGAATTCGATGTGCCGTATCAAAAAATGAGATAAAAGAATTTACTTAAACCAGAAAATATAGAACAACTTTCACTATACCTAATTAAACAGACACTCACTCACACTTCATGTAAGTATCTACATATAATAAAACCTCTAATCTAATCAGAAGAGAGACACAATAAATTTTATAAATTATTTCTTAAAACATGGATTATAGAATTAATTTAATTAATTCTAATATTTTTATTTAAAGCATATTCGTAAAATTTACACATCAAAATAGAATTTGGTAAAGTAAACAGACAAAATAAAGCCTAATGAAAGTCCATCATCATTTAATACGAATACCTATCACGTTTTACTACTGTCCGCCAAATGGAGTATCTGGCAACTATGGAGGGAAATCAGCCTGAATTTCATCAAGCAATTTTTGATGCCAGCCTAATTGGATATAGGGATAAATAAATCAATTAAATTGTTCCGCTGGCTGAGCCCTCTAATGGCGTTGGATGTTGGTGCGTAAAAACCAATCCAGGATGACCTACCTCTTCCCTGTCCATATAATATTTTATGGATGTGAGCAGCTAAAATATTTGGAACACAGAGGTCTAGCGAAATTGGTGCTTTATGTTGACAATTATTTAATAATTTTTATTTTGGAAGTACGTTTTTAAGTGACAGTATTATGTGTTTAATTTTTAATGCCCTTATTATTAAGCTGAAACGTTTTTCCGTTATTCCATTCTCGTTCTACGATTAAAACTCTGTAGCTTTTACAATTCTTGGAATGCTTATGAATATTTAGAAGTTTCTTATTTAAAATGTAAATAAGGTATAATTTCCTTGTAATTACGCATCGTTATGTATTTATTGTTCTACTTATATTATTTTTCGTATCAAAATCCTATAATTAGATGACTGGCTGTCACGCACGTATTTCACTATATTTTATTTAGTTCAAGTACTTATTAATTAATCAGAGTATTTTTCAATAACAATTTTTTTTTCTTGTAATAAGAATTTAGATTTTAAATTCTAAATCTTGGGACATAGATTAAAAAAAATAAAACAAATTAGGTAGGTAATACCTACCTGAAAAATAGGGCGTTGAAACGAAGTATTTTCATATAACGTTTTTAGGTTAAGCCTATGAGAAATAAATGTCACATCATACGATTATCAACTCAGCCTATTGCAGTCAACTGCTGCACTTGGGCCTCTCCCAAATTGCGCCACAACACTCGGTCCTCTGCCTTTCGCATCCAGCCCCTGCTACTTGAAACAGGTCGTCGGTCCACCTGGCTGGGGGGCGCCTTACGCTGCGTTTGCCGATTTGCGGTCTTCCACTCAAGATCCGATTATATATGGTGTTGAAAAAGTCAACAAGAATTTTCATAACATGATCAATTTGGTAGTTCTGTAATTTAAACGTCAAAACTAACGAGGCTATGTATCAAATCCACAAGAACGTGGGCTGTCGACGATTAATATGTAGTTTCAATTTAGTAACAATTTATATAGATACATAAGTAAGGGTTAACCTAGACAATGTGAAGTTAGGCTGTGACCCTCATCATCTCCATATCCATATTAAGTGTTAGCGACTAATGCCCGCCCCTAGTCACCTCCAGCGCCACCTGCACACGCGACGTCATATCCGACAGTAAAATGTATTTTGATTATGATTATTAATTAATAGGGAACCTGTTATAATTCATTATAAATTATTAAAATTAATATGTCGCATTTGTTATAATATATTATGATAAATTATATTAATTATTCTTGTGTATTGATTACCAGTAGTTACGCTATTAAAAGATTGATTATATTGAATCACTTATATTGTAAAACATTACTTAAATAATTTATTTAACTCACTATAATTCTAATATGAATATTTGATGTTTTTATGGATAGTTTGATTATATTAGTTTGTACATTCCGGATGTATCTTAAAATGTACCTTCTAGTGACTGTTATCGAATTGAATTGTATTTTGGCGGCTTCTGGGCCATATAAAAATAGGAGCATTGCATTACGATATTCATTGTGAAGTAGTACTTTAAGGTGAAAACTCTGCTCGACATTACACCCGTAGTAAGTGAATCCAGACTATTATTTTACCCCCACGGTCCGTTACATCTCAGAAGTGTGATAGTGCAAAATGTCGGGTCCATATGCAGCTGGTCTTGGGAAAAAGAAGAGGAAAGTGCAAAACAGCGAAGAATGCGAAGATTTTTTTTTTCTTCTTCTGACGACTCCGTGCCAAGCCCTACGCCCTTTTCAAAAAAACGACGCCGTGTGACCCATGCTGACGCCGAGGTTATCCCCAAATTCCGTCCCGAGGATAACACTAGTAATATCAGCAGCTGGTTACATAAAATCGATCAGCTCGGTGAAGTATATGGATGGGACGCGACTGAAAGGCAATTTGTAATGCAGCTTCGTCTACGTGGTTCCGCTAGACGTTGGTATGACGAGTTGGACGATTACAAGCTCAACTGGGAAGATTGGAAACATGCCTTGGAAACTGCTTTTCCACGATCCATCGACTTCGTAGACAAGCTGGACGTCATGTTGGCAAGAAACCAGGAAGACTCTGAAACCATGACAAAGTACTACCACGACAAGGTATCACTCCTCAAAAAGTGTAATATTTCCGGTGAAGATGCGATTTCATGCATTATTAGAGGTCTTCCTGTTGAACTGCGTGCTAATGCAATGGCTTACCAATGCCAGACGCCTGAGCTGCTCTACTTTGGCTATCTGTCATCGCTCGAAAATTATAGAAAAGTTGAAGCCACTATGTCATCGCGGAAGTCTACATGGAGAAGAGGTGCTACAGACGGAGGTTCAACAATAACATCACAGTATTCCAGAGTGAAGCGGTGCTACGTATGCCGACGAGTCGGCCACGAGGCGCGGGATTGCCGAGCTCAGCAACGCTGCGATTCCTGCCAACGCAGCGGCCACACGTCTGCTACCTGCTGGGTTGCTGCCACTCCGGGACCTTCGCAGCAAAAAGCGCAAGCATCTCGGGTGAGTTCCATTATGTATACTCTGACAAACAATTTTCCGAGCATATACCAACGCCTCGCTTACATTGGTACAGAAAAAGTTTTTGTTTACATCGATACGGGAAGTAAATTAAATATACTTACAAAAAGTAAAGCTAAAGTGCTAAATCTTGCAGTAACACCATCGCCCATTGTAATGAGAGGTTTTGGAGGTGCTTTAACGCGGTCGCTGGGCAGGTCACGAATAAATGTGTATATAGACAATATGTGCTTGAGTGGTTACGTAGAAATAACCGATTGTGATATTTTCGATGTTGACCTGATAATTGGGCAGCCCATGATTAATCAACCCGGTATAAGTCTTGTCACCACTTCAAATTCTGCTAATTTTGTTGAAACTCTTGCTATTGCTGATGATCTTAAGCGTGTTAGGTTAGAAAATTCAGACTACAATTCGAAATATAATGTCTATTTAAAATGTAATGTCACTATACCAGCACAAAGCGTTAGATTAATTAATGTGTTTGTTGATTATGAATCCAATGAAAATTTGTATTTTTTAACAAACTCTGTTTATTTGCAATTGGGTAAATTATGTTATGCTATTCCTGGAGGAATTATCTGCATCGAAGGGTGTCTAAAATTTATAAATATCGGTGACGTAGCAGTATCTTTTCCGGCTCATAAATTAATCGCACGTGCCGAGTTAGTAGCAATTGTCCCTGATGTAATTACCAACGTTAGGACTCTTGATTTGTCTTCTCGGTCTGCTAGTTGCCCTAAATCGTCAGACATAGGTGATATAGATGTAGGGGAGCTAAGCAATAAGGAACTTGATAAACTATTGGCCTTATTAAATAGCTACAGTTATCTTTTTGCAAGAGACTCAAAAGATTTAGGCTGCACAGACCTTATGGAAATGCATATTCAGACAACGACAGAAAAGCCAGTTTACTTCAAGCCATACAGACTATCGCATAAGGAAAATGAAATTGTTACGGAAAAGGTTCAAGATTTGATTGGAGCTGGAATAGTACGCGAGTCGATGTCTGAATACGCAAGCCCAGTTATACTGGTGAAAAAGAAGGACGGAGACTATAGGCTGTGTATAGATTATAGGGCTCTAAATTCACAAACTTTGAAAGACCGTTATCCATTACCTCACATTGACGATCAAGTTTCTAAGTTAGTAGGAAAACGCTATTTTACGGCGCTAGATTTAGCCCAAGGCTATTATCAGGTAAAAATGTCTGAAAACTCAATTTACAAGACTGCTTTTGTGACGCCTACTGGACAGTATGAATTTCTTAAAATGCCTTTCGGTTTGGCTAATGCTCCTGCTGTTTTTTCACGCCTGATAAGACTTGCCCTAAATGACGTCATCAATGACGTCAGCATATATTTGGATGACGTCATGCTTCCGACAGTGACGGTAGAAGCAGGAATACAGTTGTTAGGACGTGTTTTAGAACTTTTTCAAAAGGCTAATTTAAAATTAAATCTAAAAAAATGTTCTATTCTTAAAACAAGCGTTAATTACTTAGGTCATGAAATTGCCGCAGGTACGATACGGCCTGGCCAGGCAAAGATTAATTGCGTTTCAGAATATCCACGACCACGAAATGTTCATGAAATCCGTCAATTTATAGGACTAACCTCTTATTTTAGAAAATTCATTCGCGGATTCGCTGAAATTGCTCTTCCATTAACAAAGCTCACGAAAAAGGACGAAAATTGGTGTTGGGGCCCAGAACAAGAAAAAGCGTTTCAGACTTTAAAACTTAGATTGACTGACAGACCAGTTCTTGGTATTTATGATAGTAAAGCGGTTACAGAGTTACACACTGACGCGAGCCGGTTAGGATTAGGTGGCATGCTTATGCAGCATCAGCCAGACGGGTCAATTAAACCAGTTGCATACTTTAGTAGAGTTACATCTAAAGAAGAACAATTCTACCACAGTTATGAACTTGAGATACTAGCTGTCGTAGAGTCACTTAAACGTTTTCGTATTTACTTAACAGGTATACCTGTAAAAGTAATTACCGACTGCGCAGCTTTACGCACTACATTGGTTAAAAAAGATTTAATTCCTCGTATAGCTCGGTGGTGGCTAACTATTCAAGATTTTGATTTGCAAATAGAATACAGGCCAGGAGAGCGAATGAAACATGTTGATGCACTAAGTAGGAACCCTCTTGTTGAACCTGTTCTCCAAATTAATGAGTCTGACTGGCTAGTTACACTTCAGTTGCAAGATGATAATATTCAGCATATATTAAGGCAATTACAGGAACATACAACTAACCCAGACTTAATAAATAATTATATTGTTAAAGATAATATTTTATATAGGAAAACCGTGCATGGTGAGCGTTTTGTTATTCCAAAATTAGCAAAATATGGCCTTTTACAGAAGTATCATGACCAAATAGGACACCCCGGGTTTGAAAAATGCGAGAAAACTATAAAATCTCAATTCTGGTTTGCTGCAATGACGCGTTTCATAAGAAAATATGTTAAATCATGTTTACAGTGTGCTTATGGAAAGTCTGAGTACGGCAAGAGACAAGGCGAGTTATTTCCAATTGAAAAAGTTAATATACCTATGCATACTCTACACGCCGATCACTTGGGACCCTTTGTAAAAACTAGGAAGGGAAATACATACGTGTTAGTTGTTATAGACTCTTTTACTAAATTTGTATTTACTAGAGCTGTAAAAAATTGCAGTTCAGTAGAGACTATTAAACATTTAAAAGAAATAATAACGCTTTTTGGTCACCCTACTAGAATTATTACAGATAGAGGTAAAGCTTTCACCAGTCGTTATTTTAAACAGTTCGCCGAAGAATTCCAATTCAGGCACATTTTGAACGCTATAGCAAGCCCTAGGCCCAACGGTCAAGTCGAGCGTATAAATCGAACGATCATAGACGGCTTGAATACTATGTCCGATAGTGAGAATTCATGGGACGAGAAACTCCCTGATGTTGTATGGGGAATAAACAATACTCCTAATTCTACTACAACATTTCCCCCATTCAAATTAATGTTCTGTCATGAAAATTCTCGTTTGCCAGCTTATCCTTTAGGACAACCACAAGACTTTGCATCTCAAAAGCATGCTGTACAAAACAGGCGAGAAACTGCTAAGTTGCATATCGACAGAAATATGACAATAATGAAAAAGCAGTTTGACCAATCTCGTAAAAAATGTATTAAGTATTCGGTAGGACAGTTAGTTTTGTGGAAAGGTGGAGCTAATAGGGACACTTCTACAAAAGTATCACAAAAACTAAAGAGTCCTTACACGGGTCCATACAAAATATGCAAGGCAGAACCAAACATAGATCGTTATACAATTTGTAGCGTGAAAGGAATGAAAGGATATAAAAAATTTAATGCAGTTGTGCGGGGTGAAGTATTAAGACCTTACAAACCTCTAGGTTCTGATGCGGATAGTTCATCTAGTAGTGACAAGGAAGTAGATAGAGATGATCTCATAGATTTATTGGAGAGCTAATTCTAAAATAAATAATAAAGTGGAGGAAATGTGGCTTAATGTAAAGTCCTAGTAAGCTTATGACAAATGTATGTACGTGTTACTTTACTGTAGCTTACATCAGCAATAAATGTACCTTATATCCTTATGTTATTATGTTATGTAGTAGGTAAGAGTTGAAATAGCTAGGTACCTATTTATAAATGAAACACAGAAATTAAAGTTCTTTATTACAACAAAAATGTAGAAATACTTTCATTGCCATAGGCCAATAGAAACTATGTACAATTATCTCCAAAACCGGCTAACTGAAACAAAATAATAATTATATAATGAAATAAGTAAATAATAATATTCTTGTCTATGTGACCTTTTCAAGCTTGTCTATGTGACCTATTCAAACTTATATCTATGTGGCCTATTCTAGCGAATGTCACATAATCTATCTAAAATAATGTCTGTGTGACCTAGCCAAATCAATGTCTGTGTGACCTATCTACGTAATGTCTGTGACCTGCATAAAGTCTGTGTGACCTGCGCAATGTCTGTGTGACATGCGCAATGTCTGTGTGACCTGCGTAATGTCTGTGTGACCTATGTATGACAAACATAAGTTATTGTCTATGTTATTTTCAGGGATGTTATGGAGCTCCGTAACCGTAACCGAAACTAACTGATAATCCGAAATAATTCCATATCCGTAGCCTGATCCGAAATATCATATCCATAACATCTCTAGTTATTTTGTCTATGTGACTAATCTATTTCGTCTATGTGGGTCATACTTGTTCTAGCTGTGTGTATGAAAATGATGAGTGTGGGTATATTTAAAACACTTTTATAGTTACTTAACAGAAGCAGATCAATCACATACTATCACAGACCTACCATACTATGCTATCCGCAGATGTCTTTGTGACTCGATATTTTTTGACAAGAGCGGTGTAAAACTTACCCTTCGAATGCAACCGTTTTGGTTCGGTATAATTTGTCAAATACATATTCCTGTTCGTTTTCCTTTGTTTTTCCAGGTAACTAATGGAGCGGAAACCAGGATGCTGCACGAGAGCCGTGGGACACGGCCACTACAGGATGGCCGAGTGTTAGCGACTAATGCCCGCCCCTAGTCACCGCCAGCGCCACCTGCACACGCGACGTCATATCCGACAGTAAAATGTATTTTGATTATGATTATTAATTAATAGGGAACCTGTTATAATTCATTATAAATTATTAAAATTAATATGTCGCATTTGTTATAATATATTATGATAAATTATATTAATTATTCTTGTGTATTGATTACCAGTAGTTACGCTATTAAAAGATTGATTATATTGAATCACTTATATTGTAAAACATTACTTAAATAATTTATTTAACTCACTATAATTCTAATATGAATATTTGATGTTTTTATGGATAGTTTGATTATATTAGTTTGTAGAATAACATTCCGGATGTATCTTAAAATGTACCTTCTAGTGACTGTTATCGAATTGAATTGTATTTTGGCGGCTTCTGGGCCATATAAAAATAGGAGCATTGCATTACGATATTCATTGTGAAGTAGTACTTTAAGGTGAAAACTCTGCTCGACATTACACCCGTAGTAAGTGAATCCAGACTATTATTTTACCCCCACGGTCCGTTACATAAGATTATAATATTATTATGAGCTTGTCGCTTCTGTCTTTGTCAGCCAGTGCTCTGAACTAGACTTCATCGCTAAATTTGGGAATCTTCGCTACACATTTGGGCCAATAAGTTCGCTTATCACCGAGCTTCTCCCAGTCAAGGCACTAACCACCGCAAACTTCTCGTGTAAAGGTGGTTTCACACCGGCGAGGCGTGGCGTGGATGGGCCGAGCGAGAATTGAAATTTGTATAGCAAAACTTCAATTTACGTCATGCCCATCTTAGGTGTGAAAGGTCTGGATAGGTGAGGATGTGCGAGGCGAGAAATTAAATATTTGTTGTTACAACATTAAACTTTATTGCTGCATGAATAGAGTAGTGATGTACATCTTTCGGTGTGAAAGGGTCAACGAGATTTCAATTCACGCCCGTCCCATCCAATCCTCGCCTCGCCGGTTTGAGACCACCTTCAGGCGTGTGGTAAGGTATATCTCCCTCGCATCGGTCTGTTTATTCACCAAAAACGTTGTCTCTCAGACATACGTCATAAATCATCAGTAACAGACAAAAAAGCCTTTGATAATGAGCTTGTGTAACAAACAGCTGTAGTAGTAGTAGAGCTCCTTGTAATGGAGCTCGTCCGGGGAACTACTATCACCGTACCTACTTCTACCGCCAAACAGTGATGCTTGTATTGCTGTGTTTCGGTGTGATACCGGTGAAATTACAATAATATGAGAGTTTTCATCTTCATGTCTCAGTTTGGCGAACCGACTTGCGGTACCATTTAGGCAACAACCCAGGTGAAATTGCAAATTGTTATGGGCAAAGATAACCGCCTAACACCAGGTGGGCCTTTAGCTCCTTTCGCCATCCTATACTATTAAAAAAACATTGAAGAGGACACTCGACTTTGTGAAGAAGGACAGAGTAAAAAGAACAGCGTCAGACATTGGATATGTACTTATTTTATGAATAGAGATACGGTTCATGTGGGAAGCGTGAGATGAACTGAAGAACCATGGGAGCGAAGCCAAGGGCATAGTCTAATATATGATAACTATAGCCTATGCCCACGCCTTCACCTGCGTGGATATCGTTTATCTCGCATCCCTCGGAAACTGCTCATCGTCCCGGGATAAAAAGCAGCTTGTATGTTAATCCGGGTTATGTTCTATCTGTATAACAAATTTCATCCAAATCCGTTCAGACCTTATAGCATGATTGAGTAACAAACGTCCAAACATCTTCACAAACTTTTACATTTATAATATTTAGTAGGATTACATACGCTTGCCAAAATTCGAGAAACACTGTGTAGTGTATAGCGTATGTGTTAGTACCTACCCTACAAACTATCTTAAGTGATCACGGTAGTAAACTATAAAGAAAACAAGTGGGTTCGCATTTAGAACAAACTAAGTCATAACTCATCCGTACAAATCGCGCGTACATCTGAATCCGAACCCAATAATGATAATAAGCGGTATTGTTAGCGGCGAGGGTTAAAACCCTGAACATGTCATGAAGTAGAGCTAGCTGGAGAGTCGTTTATCAGAGGCCGCTCGAGTAGCACCGCGTAATTAAACCTTACACATTGAGCGAACGAGCGTCAAGCTATGCGTGGTTTCCTTCGTATCCTACTAATATTACAAATGCGAAAGTATAGATCGATATTTGTTTGTCCTTCAATTACTCTGAAACGAGTAAACGGATTTGGATGAAATTTGGCACACTGATAGACCATAACTCAGATTAACATTTGAGTTATTGTTTACTCCGAGAACATAAACAACTCCTGAGGAAGGTGCGATAACCTTGTTTTGTAATAAACCAAATTATGTGCGCTTGAAACCTTGGGCATAGACTAGGTAGTACGTTTACAAATATCCCGAAATTTAAAAGAGATAAACCTCATTTAAATGTATTCAGTACCTTAGCTCTACTAAAGGCTATAACTGCTGTCGACTTATTACACTGCCTAGTGCCTATACCTTTAAACTAATAATGGGGCAAGTATATTGCTAGACGTCCTTAACATAATATTTATAATATGGACAAAAAATGTATTCCCATATCCAAATAAATAATTTTATGGAAATAAAATCATCAATATTTTTTTTTACTAACTAGACTTAATATTTCTACCATTTTACTTACCCCCAGTTTGCAAAAGTAGGAAAAGTTTTTTGTTTGTGTGTAATCTCTCAAATTTTACATCAACTGATCTGACATCAGTTAACATGAAAATTAATTTAGTTTACAAGATCAGTCCTTTATAAAAGCTAGCGAAACATTAACATAACATTTGCATTTATTATGTCTTTTTTGTATAAAAATGGAAATTATAATTATACAAAATAATTTTTAATGCTATCAGTACCTAATTTGTATCTGGGGAGTTTATTGCGCCGCTTCTTCTTCCCAGCATAAACACAAGGAAGCAGTGAAAAGCAGGCGTTTCGGGGATGTCTTTTTTGTCGACTTTAAATAAGCGCTTATTGGTTTAGGCTAAATTGAATGTTTGATTTTGATTAAAAAAGTTGTCTAAAAGCTAGTCAAACTATTAAACCATAGATCACGCAGCTACGAACAAACAGGCTGCTCCAGACAAGTGAAATGAAATGGATAGGAACGAAGTCGCGTGAGATGTCGCTTCGAGAGCGGCTGTGCCGTCGCGATTGCTCTCCAAACTACCCGTCCATGTGTCACGTAGAGTGATTAGGTATCGAGTTGAGCTTGTTTCCTAATTTACTGATATGATTACATCAAGAGTTTTTAAGAGAGCTTTTCACCACTAACCCCCGTTTCTGGAAGTCTGATCAATTTGATCTGTTGTCAAATCTAATATAAGCTCCTGTGACGGTACGACAAAAATACAAAAAAAAAATTCAACCTGTGTTATTTTTCGGTTATGAAACTAATGGAGTAGTGATCTCGCTTCAATCATCATAATCATTTATCAAGAGAACACCTAGTTTTTTTAAATAAAGTTGACCCACTCGATTTGAAGTCTGGTTTCGAAAGTAGGTACCTACTTTATCAGATACAAGTATTCACAGTGAGCCATTGATATTTTGCTGTTGTCTGCCCTTATGTCGCTTCTTATGAAAATAATAAGAACTGAAGTTTAAGTCAGAAAGCTGAAAAAAGTTCTGACATTTTAATTTTTATGTATTGTGATCGCGACGCTGCGAATGTAATAAAATTACAAACAGATTCACACGATAAGCGCTTACCCTTTATAATAAATTTCCAATAAGAGGATTATTATATCAAATGTTTTGATCAGCAAACTCCCGCTTATTTCAGAGCTTTAAATTTAATAAGCTTTATGAACAACAACATTTTCATACATAAACTATATTAGTTATCGTTAGACAAGGAGGCTTTATTAAATACTTGTTATTATATTTAATTACTGTCGCGGGTGTTTCAATTTTAAGTGACATGAGAAATTATAGGTAAGTCAAGGGTTTTTTTAATAACATAAGTATGGCGGATTGTACGATCTGCAAGGTTAAGCTGCACTTGCCGCGGTCAGTCTGTGGATGGGTGACCGTTTCGTTACACATCGAGACCCACCCCTCCGTGCCTCGTAGAGCACGTTAAGCTGTCAGTCCCGGTTGTCATACGAATATCTATGGCAGTCGTTACGTAGCCTGAAAGTCTGACAACTGGTCTAACCTCCGAATGTCGGTATTACCCAGTAACTGGGTTGCGGGGGTCTGATGGCAGTCGCTCCGTGTAAAATACTGATGTTCAGCCGCTTCTGGCTAGACTGGAAGCCGACCCCTATATAATTGGGAAAAGGCGCGGAGGATGATGATGATGGTACAACTTATATAATCCTATTAATTTTTTACCAGGAGAAATCCTCATGGACGCACTCCGCCCGGGTAAGGCGAAGCCAGTGTCGGACTCTTACCGATCAAAACCACCACAGGGTTTCACTTCCAACCCTTGGCCGGGGGCGTGGAAACTTGTATTCGCGAAACCATCCCCGTCAGGTCCCGGCTCGCCACTAGTAGGTGAGCCCCTTCTCCCCGTGCGGCACCAACATTGGCCGTATCTTCCTCTTGACTGGCACGCGCGGAAAACGATGCGCCACTGGCACGGGCCTTGACTGATCTTGGCGGCGGGCTACTCCAAGTCTACCACCCGCAGGCCCACTGCTAGGGTGGCTAGAGGTTGGTGTACGCCCTCTTGCGACGCCCGATCCGTCTCCTGTAGGTGGTAACAGAGGTCTTTGCATTTCGAACCCTCTCCGGCGCCTCCTTACACAACATAACATAACATAACATCACGCCTGTATTTCCCCGAAGGGGTAGGCAGAGGTGTAATAGTACACCCACATTTCGCCAGTTATGTTATAGTCCCATGTAATAGGGGGCGAGCCTATTGCCATTGATCGGGCACAAAATCCAGACTCCGGGCTGCTACTGAGAATTTCCTAATGAAAAAATCCATTAACACTTTGCCCGACCCGGGAATTGAACCCAGGACCCCACGCTCAGCAGTCGCGTTTGCAACCACTAGACCAACGAGGCTGTCGAGTCCTCCTTAGCGAGCATAATATCCTTCCAGAAAAACACGACGCCCACCCAAGCGTTCGCGCTCCCGACCTTAGACTTACGACGATATACTTGTATCCTATCAAGTTCAGTTAATTTTATCTACCATATTGTCAAAGGAGCGACAAAACAAAAATATAGGCACACCAATAAGGCATGCCTCACAAATGTCTATCCACCTAAGTACACTGTAGGGAGCTATTTAGCGCCGCATATATCTAGTTAAGCCTTAAAGTGGTATTACTATTTTGTCTAGACGTCTATAGAATGCCCAAAAGACGTTTTTCACGAAACATTGGAACTAATGTCACAGACATATCTATTAGATTTTATCAACAAAAGAAGTCTTACTGAAATCTGGGAGTAAAAAATTCGTTCTGTTATATTAATTAAATTGGAGTTTGAAGGGTTTCGAACGGCGTTCTTTATGGGGGGTTACGCAAAATTTCCGTGTGGTGCCGGACGTAAAGAATTGCACCATCCTATATCTTCTCATGGGTGTCGTAAAAGGCGACTAAGGGATTCACCAGAGGATGGGCAGCAGCGTTCTCTGAGTATTTAACCAACCAACTGCGATCGCCAACCCGCCTGCCAAGCGTGGCGATTATGGCATATCCCCCCAATATATGCTTGGGGGAGGCCTGTGTCCAGCAGTGGACGTCTTACGGCTAAAATGATGAATGATGATGACGCAAAATTTTACGTCACGTCACGCTAAGATTTGCGTTATACCCATAGAGTACATTAAATATACGGACATAGAGTTGTCAGCTGATCTCACCTTTAAGCGCCATCTGGTGGGTAACGTCAAAGTTACAGCTAACTATTAAATAAAACATACAAAAATACATGGTTTACTGGGGATCGAACCTGGGCCCTGTGGTATCTCAGTCCGACGCATGATGTTTCCTGCCATCCAAGCTTGTATTACAGTTGCGAAATTTTGCATTATAATGAACCAGTCAAAAAATATGAATTTTAAGGATAACTTCGTTCCAGATAGGGAACTTCGTTCCCATGACTGCACACGTATTTTTTGTTAAGTTTATTTATTTTAGTGACAATAGAGTAGCAAGTTTGATGACTGAAAATAATAATATTTGAATTATTTTTAAACTATCACGACCTCTGTGGTCTAGTGGTTCGGGTGTCGGACTGTTGATCACGAGGTCGTGGGTTCGATTCCCACATGACACAAATATTTATGTGATGAACATAAGTGTTGGTGTTGGTCTGGATGTTTCTTATGTATTATAAGTAAGTATTTACAAAAAAAAAGTACCAGGCCCCTCAGAAAGTATTGCGAAAAAAAGTTTTTATATATGGGAGACTGGCCAGTTATAATGTTTTTCGAAAATATGATTATTTATAAGTAAAAATAAGTAAGTTCCAATTTCAAAATTTCCCTCCACATTTTTTGCGAGTTAATTCAAAATATTGTGTCTCACTGAAATATGGATCTGCGCCGGGAACATTTTAGAGCTATGATTTTATACGATTTCAAGTGTCGCCTGAAACCGGATGAATCGTACGATAGACTTCAAATGGCATTCATGGATGAAGGCCCTTCCAAGGCAACCGTGTATCGTTGGTATAACGAATTCAAGCGCGGTCGACCAACTTTGGGGGATGACGAAAGAAGCGGTCGCCCTTTGACGGCTGTTACCGAAGAAAACGTGCTAGCAGTGAAAAATTTAATCCAAGACGAATTACATATCAGGAGATTCAACACATATTGAAGATTGGATCGGGAAGCGTTCACGAGATTCTACACAGCCATCTTCGCGTGAGGAGGATCGTATCACGCTGGGTGCCGCACAACCTCACCGATGCTCAGAAGCAGGCCCGGGTGGAATGGTGCCGTGATATGCTTAACAAATTTGAAGCAGGCTCGTCTCGGCGTGTTTACGACATCGTTACAGGTGATGAGTCCTGGATTTATCAATACGACCCAGAAACCAAGCGCCAGTCGACTGTTTGGGTGTTTCAAAATGAGCCAACGCCTACCAAAGTGAAGCGATCTAGAAGCGGGGGTAAGATTTTGATCGCTAGCTTTTTTAATTTGACTGGCCACTTGGTATCAATTCCCTTACGGGATCAAAGAAGCATTAATGCCGAATGGTATACTACCAAATGTTTGCCAGAAGTTTTCTCTGTTATAAGCAACAAGCGACCAAACACAGGGCTCCGTGGGCTACTGCTCCACCACGACAATGCACCTGCGCACACCGCACTCAAAACGAGGGACTTCCTGGACAGCACGCCAGTCAAACTCCTGGGTCACCCTCCTTACAGCCCTGATCTAGCACCGTGTGACTTCTTTTTATTCCCAAAAATAAAAAATCAGCTCAAAGGGATACAATTTTCGTCGCCGGAAGATGCGCTGGCTGCGTTCGAGCAGGCTGTAAACGAGTTGTCTGCGGCGGACTGGAAAAAGTGTTTTGAAAACTGGTTTAGGCGCATGAATCTTTGTATAGAGGCTGGTGGAAAGTACTTTGAAAAGATTTGATAAAAATATATGTACGTATAGAACAATTTTTTTTAGTTTCGCAAAACTTTCTGAGTGTCCCACGTATGTAAGTATTAAATCCATTGTCTAGTACCCATAGTATAAGCTCTGCTTAGTTTGGGACTAGATGGTGCTGTGTGAAAATGTCCCAAATATTTATTTATTTATTTATCACGAAATTTACTGAATAACCTGTGATTTCTGCTTACATTGATAAATGGATAGCAGTTAAGTACTTAAGCTTTACATACAGATCAAGATTAATTAAATTAAAATTAGAAAATATAGATGAAGTGACACAGCTCATTAGCAAAAAATAAAGAACACTTAATGAAATCAGTTAATTTCATTTCCTTTTAAAACAAAAGACGAATAAGGCGTACAAATCGTACAATGTATTCAACACAAATGTCCCTTCATAACGTAGGTAATGAAGGACATTGTGATGAAGAAATTAACGCTACCATTAATTATTCTTTTAGATTTCACATTTACGCAGCATCATTGTTACTAATTCGTCCATTGTTGAAGTCTTTTCAAGTCAGCCATCTTTGTTTCTAATGATTCCTCTTTTTATTCGCTGTAGGATTCCTGTTTTGGACATATTATTTTGGTAAACTTTTGAATTAAATGAATTTTATAGTTCATTCTGTGTTTCGTTTCGGTTTTTTATACAGTGCAGTAAGGTTGTGCTTACCTACTATGAAATATTCATCACGAATTACGTATCTATTAGATAATATTGGGCACCGATCATCGATATACGTGGGACACTCAGAAAGTTTTGCGAAACTAAAAAAAATTGTTCTATACGTACATATATTTTTATCAAATCTTTTCAAAGTACTTTCCACCAGCCTCTATACAAAGATTCATGCGCCTAAACCAGTTTTCAAAACACTTTTTCCAGTCCGCCGCAGACACCTCGTTTACAGCCTGCTCGAACGCAGCCAGCGCATCTTCCGGCGACGAAAATTGTATCCCTTTGAGCTGATTTTTTATTTTTGGGAATAAAAAGAAGTCACACGGTGCTAGATCAGGGCTGTAAGGAGGGTGACCCAGGAGTTTGACTGGCGTGCTGTCCAGGAAGTCCCTCGTTTTGAGTGCGGTGTGCGCAGGTGCATTGTCGTGGTGGAGCAGTAGCCCGCGGAGCCCTGTGTTTGGTCGCTTGTTGCTTATAACAGAGAAAACTTCTGGCAAACATTTGGTAGTATACCATTCGGCATTAATGCTTCTTTGATCCCGTAAGGGAATTGATACCAAGTGGCCAGTCAAATTAAAAAAGCTAGCGATCAAAATCTTACCCCCACTTCTAGATCGCTTCACTTTGGTAGGCGTTGGCTCATTTTGAAACACCCAAACAGTCGACTGGCGCTTGGTTTCTGGGTCGTATTGATAAATCCAGGACTCATCACCTGTAACGATGTCGTAAACACGCCGAGACGAGCCTGCTTCAAATTTGTTAAGCATATCACGGCACCATTCCACCCGGGCCTGCTTCTGAGCATCGGTGAGGTTGTGCGGCACCCAGCGTGATACTATCCTCCTCACGCGAAGATGGCTGTGTAGAATCTCGTGAACGCTTCCCGATCCAATCTTCAATATGTGTTGAATCTCCTGATATGTAATTCGCCTATTGTCTTGGATTAAATTTTTCACTGCTAGCACGTTTTCTTCGGTAACAGCCGTCAAAGGGCGACCGCTTCTTTCGTCATCCCCCAAAGTTGGTCGACCGCGCTTGAATTCGTTATACCAACGATACACGGTTGCCTTGGAAGGGCCTTCATCCATGAATGCCATTTGAAGTCTATCGTACGATTCATCCGGTTTCAGGCGACACTTGAAATCGTATAAAATCATAGCTCTAAAATGTTCCCGGCGCAGATCCATATTTCAGTGAGACACAATACTTTGAATTAACTCGCAAAAAATGTGGAGGGAAATTTTGAAATTGGAACTTACTTATTTTTACTTATAAATAATCATATTTTCGAAAAACATTATAACTGGCCAGTCTCCCATATATAAAAACTTTTTTTCGCAATACTTTCTGAGGGGCCTGGTATATGTACTACGTACTAGATGCGCTGTTTAGAAGAACAACATACCAATACAAACCAATTTAAATAATATACGCGATTTAATCCGGTTAAACTTTGTTTTATTATAAGAACAACATAGTTACATGAATTATGGTTCCGGAACCACACTGTCATCTGTTGTTAGTTCACTTGACAGCTGTCTCGTGAACATACGTAAATTTTATCAACGGTTGCGTCAACTAAATTTAGAACATGCTGCTTATATGAGATTACGTGTCTATTTATTGACGTCGTTGGCTGCGATTTAATCTAAAGATATTTAGGTTGGGTTTTATCTCACACTAATTTTCTGGTTAAGCTACCGTTTGCACTGAAAAAAAATTGGTGCTTAACAAACAATTTGGTCAATTTGGCCTTCCCATAATGAGAAGAGGCCCGTGCCCAGCAGTGGGACAGTAATGGGCTGGTTATGTTTATGTAAACAATTTGGTAAGCAGTTATTAAAGTTAACGTTCACATAAAGAACAAAAATTAAACAAAATTTTTGGCTAGTTTAGTTAAAATAGTTTTACAGTCGCTTTTTTGTGTAACGGGTTGTTTAAGTTTGCCTACATTTAAACAAACTGTTTTTTTTTTCAGTTTTTTTTGAAAATTATGCAAAAAAAAAAATCGTGAACACTAAAGATATAAATTAGGGAAAGAAAAATTCGCACGAGCAGGTTACTGAAAACACGACGACGACCACGACTGCGACAAGCAACGAGCAGGGAAGTGCAAATTAATTAAGTCAGTTGAAGAACGCTCTGTTTTCTCAATAAGATGTTGCTGACGTTACTCTAAGACTTATTCAAAGTGGAAGTTAAATTCGATACCAGCTTAGCAACTAAGACGACTGGAGAACCGAACCAGAAGTTGCAGGTTCCAATCCTGCTCCTGAGTGAATTTTTGTTTTTACAATTTAAATCCTTAGATCTCGCCTCGCTCATATTAATGCATATATAATGCTCATATTATTGTCCATCCTAAGGCTGCCTGGAAGAAATCGCTGATCACGATAAGGCCGCCATTTGTACAATAGTTTAAATGCATATTCAATGTAATGTGTTTTATGGTGTAAAATAAAGCAAATAAATAATAATAATAATGCGTTAAATTGTTAAAATCCATAGTAATATTATAAATGACTGTGACGAAAGTAACTCTGTATGTCTGTCTGTTACCTTTTCACGACCAAATCTCTGAACCGATCATAATGGAATTTGGCAAAGTGGTAGCCTTGGAACAATGGTTTTCATCCCGGGAAGATAACCAGTTCCTGAGGAATGTGAGATAACGTCTTTCTATGATAAACCGAATTACACGCAGCGGGCAGAAACTAGTAATAGAATAAATCAACCTAATTGTTACATAGTCATTTATCAAAATTCAAATTAATGTGCGGTTTCCAGAATTAACAAAAAACGCCTCATAAAGGCGTCAAGTTTTTATTTAGTAATATTTATCGCACATAAAAGCAGCGGCAACACGCACTAATGATATCATATTGTGATAACAAATCTGCTAGACAAGCGTGAGAATTTATTAGAGCAATATGGCTCCCGTGATCATTCATTTTAGCTGTCTAGTGGCCATGCTCAGTAGTGCACATTTAAAAGGCTATTGTGATGATTTCGTTCGAGTGGCAAATCAATATGCCAACACAGCTGGTTACCCGTCACTTTTGAGAAATTACCAAAGTAAGAGATTAAGCACATAACAGTAAGTTTTTTCAAACAACAACCTAATTTTTCTTCAAAATTTATGACTTATACAACGAAACACTGTTTCTTAATAAGATATCGCTGACGTCACCCAAAGATGTACCAAGTGGATGAGAATTTCGTTACCACGAACAGTGTTCACGGTAGCTTAGTGACTAAAGCACTGGCGTACTGAGCCAGGAGTTGCAGGTTCGAATCCTGCTCGTGAGCGATTTTTTCTTTCCACAAATTAAATCGTTATACAACGAGTTATTGAAATAACTGAAAACCACTTAAGGGGTCCTTGTACTCATCAGTATGAACAACTTTTGCTATGGGACCAACCCTGAAATTGCGAAAAAATAATCAGCTGATCCCTAAATTGGTCTTCACATGAATCGACAAAATGTAGGGATCAGCTGACTTTTTTTTTTTCGTGATTTCAGTGTTCGTCTCATAGTAAAAGTTGTTCATACTGATAAGTAAAATGACCCCTTATGAGGTTTTCAGTTATTTAAATAACACGTTGTATTTAAGTGTGTGGTATTTTGTATTTTAGGGTTGTAGTGGAATTGCATGCTTATGAATAAGGCTCAACACAAAATCAAGGCCACTTAACGTCATAGTCCAGTTTTGAACTTTACTGTGATAAGCAGAGAACACCTTTATGTATTGCCCAGCCTCTATTGTTTCCCAAATAACCACTAATTTTGCACAGTGGTTCCGCGGCGCACTGCACTGAATAGATAAGAATGTGATGCATTAGGGGGCGCGGTGTTCAAAGTAAACAGTTGCCCGCTATCACTGCTCCGCCCAACACTGCCCGACTGCAGGCGAGATGGTGATGGAGAGTAACGATGGCGAGTTTAAAAAAAAGATCAGTTTTAATGGATAAGTTAAGTTTTAATATAAATAAATATTTTTGGGACATTTTTACACGGCACCATCTAGTCCCAAACTAAGCAGAGCTTGTGCTATGGGTACTAGACAATGGATATAATACTTATATACTATTTTTTTTTGTAAATACATACTTTTAATACATAAGAAACACCCAGACCAACACAAACACTTATGTTCATCACACAAATATTTGTGTATTAAAAATTAAAAGTACCTTCTCGTAAGTAACTACTCGTTAACGCTCGGATTATTTCGTCATCATCATCATCATCATCATCATACGCTCCACCGAGCCTGAGGGCGGTCTACCCTATACCTTTATAGATTCGAGGTCTCCACTCAAGAACACGTCTAGCCCAATGGCCATTGGTTCTTCGGCTAATGTGACCGACCCAAAGACTGTAATAATAATAATAATCGTTTATTTCCAAAATAAGTAATATGTTACAATTCAGATGAACGTTGATCCCCAAACTAGGTTAACCTGTATCTTGCAGCGCAAAGTGGCCATACGGATTGCACGTGGATACCGAACGATATCCTATGAGGCGGCAACTGTCCTGGCACGCTTCCCACCGTTGGACATCTTGGCGGATATGGACGCGAGGGTCTACGACCGGATCCGCGTCATCCGCCAAAGCGGTGAGAGCGCGCCTGCAAGGGCGTTTGAAATGCTGAGACGGCAGGAGCGACAACACGCGCTCGAGTTGTGGCGCGAGCGGCTCGAAGAGCCGCAGTACGTGCACAAGCGTGTGGTTGAAGCTGTCCTGCCGTGCTTTGAAGCCTGGCTGAACAGGAGTGAGCGTGTCACCTACCGGCTTACTCAGATATTTACCGGGCATGGTTGCTTTGGTGAATATCTGAATAAGATCGGACGCGAAGTCACGGCAAATTGTCACCATTGTGGGAGTGACCAGGACACGGCACAGCACACGCTTGAGGAGTGCCCTGCGTGGAGCCCAGAGCGGCGTGTCCTGGTCAGCGAGATCGGGCAAGATCTTTCTCTGCCAGCAGTAGTGTCGGCTATGCTGGCAGAGCCGACGGCTTGGAGGGCCGTGGCTTCCTTCTGCGAGGCTGTCATGGTCCAGAAGGAGGCCGCAGAGCGGGACCGGGAGAGGGCCGATCCCACTCGGAGACGAAGGCGCCGGAGAGGCAACCGCCCCGGTGCAAGGCCCAGATAGGGCGAATCGCCGCATCCCCCACCACCAAATGATGGTGGGGGACCTTCGGGATCGTGGGTGCCAAGAGTAGGGGGACTCGAGGCATCTATTAAGCGACCCTGGGGAGGACAGCAGCACGTGGTGGTCACGTGCTGCTGTTGGGGAAACCTTGTTGTTTCCCCGGGACGTGCCAAAGGCGTAGCACTGGAGGGGCACCGGCGCGGTCCACTGGAGTTCCCGGAGCTCCTCTATTTTGTGCAGAGGATGGCCACCGTGTGGTTTTAGTCGGTAAGAGTCCGACATAACCCTCCGCCCTCCCCAGACGGAGGGTATCCATGAGGATTTCCACTCGAAAACAAAAAAAAAAAAAAAAAAAAGGTTAACCTGTATCTTGGGAAAACAAAACAAACAAAAAAACAAACAACCAAAAGCTACCAATCTACTTAGCTAGCTTTCATCAGTAGCTTAACTCTTGGTCGACAATAGGCTTTCATAATTCCGACAAAATACCGTTCCCAAATTATCGTTTTACTCTCGTACCTCAGCATATCACATATACATATTTCGTCTACTATCCGTCTGGACTGTTTTGCCAATGATCGCGATGGAATGCTCGCTTTGCTTATACATTGATTCATTTTATTGTTTCGTTCTTTGAACATGTTTCATGGTTTGATAAGTCGGTGTTCATTCATTTTTTGTTGAGGGATTTGATTGAATTTTGGGTTGGAGGTCTGCGAGTTTTGAATATGATTCAGCGTTTGTTTTATGGTAAGAATTTAATAGAAATTGACTGTAGGGATATCCCTATAAAAATCCGGGTATATATATACTTATAAAGGTATTACCGGGTAAAACGGGGTGAATAGGGACAAGAGTGGGCAAGGTGGTGAAGATAATTTGTTGCTCACAAAGACTGAATGTTTACCAAATTATGGCAGAACATTTTTGAAGTCTTTGTGGAACTATCTTATTTCAATGTTAAAATCCTTACCCACTTTTGTCCCTATTCACACCTATATCCCTATTCACCCTGGTACTATATCCCTATTCACCCCGGTACGTTATTTATACTTGTACATGTTACCTTTATTTGAATTAATTTTTTTATTCTTTCTATTCTTTTGAGAACACCAGACTAAGCAAATTACACATTGTATTTTATTTGTAGGTAAACGTTAATGGATTTAAATAGGTACTAATGTAATGCTATGAAAGCATATGCTACTTTGATTTATAATCTATCGCTTAGGCAATTAAAACATTCCAAAGACAATCCTCAAGATTTTCTTTTTTTTCTAGGTTACGTTGTATACTTCCATAGACTAAACGTGCTTGCGTGTTCCGGTGTTCGTGTAATACGACACTTTAGCCTCAGGCTAACTAGTTTAAGTAAAAGAAGGACCGCTACACCATCACAAAGTAATCTTTGGCATCGATCATTCACAAAGAGAACGACGCAGGTGACATTATGAAGCTGTTCTTTATGTCACATCTGACATTAAAGGACTAGGGAAACTGACGTAAACACGCTGTTTGAAAATAGAACACTATTTAACGTTTTATTTTTCATATTGCTGGAGTGTGATGAAGTATTAATTGGAAATTGGAAATTAAACACCAAAAAAACAGTGCCAGCTATTAACTGAATCAAAAACTCTCTCAATTTACAACATTATTGTTATCAATATGCCTAGATATTAATTTGTATTGCTTTATCTTTAAAAACCAAAAATAGTCTTGAAAGTTTCTACAGTTATAATGGAGTAAAGATAGCACTTCAAATAACTCTAGATAAAAAAGGTTGATTTCTAAACAAACTCTAGTAATTCTTTGTCATTTTAAGAACGATATCTTGGGATATCAAACTTAGAATAATCCAATCAAACATTTCATCAACAAACTTCAATTTAATCAAAAACAAAAGACTGCCTATTTTACTTCAAACAACTTTCAATTTAATCAAATAGTTCACAGACAAATACAGACTCAAAATACTCGAATATAATTGACAAAGATAAATCCCTCGCTTTATTTTTCTCTCTAATTTGTTCGGCTTGATACATTACTCTGAAATTAGATAGAAGGAGAAAAATAAACCAGCCAGCATGTTCGTTCACCCGACATTCCCAGACGACTTAATATGTCCCGCAAGTTACTAACAAGGGTAGAAAATTCACACGATACCTGTTTGTAGTGAATTAAGAGGTGTGAACTGAGGACCGAAATACTCTGGGCATAATTATTTGCACAAAACGTCGCCTAATTGCATGCTCTGTTGGCGACATTTCCGAGAGCACGTGACGGGCCCATTAGGGCGGTGATATGGTGGGAAAAGCGGGTGTTATGAATAGAGATTTGCTTTAATAACGTGATGTTTGCATAAATATTGGGGTTTCAGGTGCTTTGGTTTATTATTTTTCTCGTATTTAATTTTCGAAGTTCATAAATAGTCCACTACTCTTAACATTTCACACAAACACTTCTCACACACACACACCCCCACACCCCATTTTCCACACATACACCATTCATTTCACAGTCACACCCCCATACAAAATACACCCCTAAACACATACACACTACACACCCCTCACACCTGCACATATTGCACTATGACTACCTTTTTTATGTTTGATGAATGTTCTTTGTATCATCATAGAATTCTGAAAATCTAACGAGTTTATGCTTCATCGGCTATAATTATGATTCTGAGGGTGGGCGCTGATACCTATATTACAGGATACTGAATTATCTTAGTTTAGGCATTATTGGCCCCCCTGCCAGGTGGACCGACGACCTAAAGAACGTGGCTGGGGGGGACTGGATGCGGAAGGCAGAGGACCGAGCGTTGTGGCGCAACTTGGGAGAGGCCTATGTCTTAAGTGGACTGCGATAGGCTGAGTTGAGGCATTATTAGTTGCAACACAAAGTAAGAACTTATGTAATTTATCTATAAGCATCTTGTATATAAACTATTGTATGTTGTACGTGAAACTACTCTGAATAGGCCCACGTGCTTACATTTCTTGGCGTTAGTTGACTTCGCTTTATCTCCTGCTAAACGCTCTGCGTACACTACAGCCTTACTTTAACTTTCAAGTTTATAGGACATTATGAAACACCGCTCCGCCGGGACAACGTAGCAAAACAATTTGGAGCGATAGTTTTGACACTTTCATACTTTGTTAACAAGTATTATGTTACCTGTGTCGAGGAATTATGAGAGAAGTTTCATGTTTTATTAAGGTGTAATTGCTGTTATATTAGTTAGAAAGGCTAGGCTTTTCTTTATGGCCATGTGTCTTTGTTTATGGCGCAATAAAATGATTTAACAATTTGTAACTTACTCAGTATTTTTAAAGGGTGGTTGAGCATTAATGTTTCATACATGATTTATCGTGCTATGTCACGGGCAATCCTATTGTCATTCCTAGAACACAACCCTTAAGTAAGTAAATACATATAAGGGCTGTGAAAGAGATTAAAAAAACGTCATCTTCAAATTAATGTGTGGATCATAATTTGATTATAACTTGCTTTAACGGTGAAGAAAAACATCGTGAAGAAACCTGCATACCTGAGAGTGTTCCTACAGTACTCGATGTATGTAGTCCACTCACCCGCACTAGGCCAGCGCGGCGTGGTGAACTAAGGCCTTAAGCCTTCTCATTCTGAGAAGAGGCCCGTGCCTAGCAATGGGACTGTAATATAATGTAATGTATGGATGATAAATTAATCCATGTCACTCTTTTCCCTCTAGTAATGTATGAAAACAAAAAACTCGGAAAAACGTCCAGTTTTTGTACAACTTTTCGATATTTTTAACTAGGATCCACACAGACATAGTAAATATAAACGAAGTGCTGCGAGCAATCAAAGTGAAGCCAATAAAACCGTGCTCCTCTGTGTACAAACCATCGCTCACGCACACATATGAACCCCAAACCCCTCTCAGTACACATGTCACGGCATCGTCCGTCCGGTAAGCATCACGAAATCAAATATCCTTCAGGTGCATGGTGTTTTTTTTTGGTTTCACTATGATTGTTCACAGCACTTCGACTTTATTTTTTACGATGTCTGTGCTAGGATCATAGAATAAAGAATACTTATTTTACTTTTTTTTAGCGAGTGTGGATGGAAGAGTTGGAAGGGGACGACCTCGGCGAACGTACCGCGATCAAATCGCGGACGGTCTCAAAAAATGCCAGGTTAAGAGTTCTCTAAACCGACGAGCATGCATGACGTGGTTAATGGACGTAGATGAACCGAAAGAGGTGTGTCAGGATCATAGCAGGTGGAAATCCATAGTCTCTGCCTACCCCAATGGGAAATAGGCGTGATAATATGTATGTATGTATGTATTTTACGCCAATGTTATTTTTTTCCATGACTCCATAATGTCCAGACACCATCAATCTCGACATGTATGAGAAAAAACAAATAAAAATAGAAATAATAAAACCACAAGTTGCGGACATATTTATTTCGCCCTCGATAGATATTCATGATACAAGCAAAACATTATACAGGGTGAATTTCTACTGAATATTTGAAATGCTCGTACCTATGATCCCAAAGAAGTTTGGAGTGATCGTATATCTTATCCTGAACATAACCAATGATATAGTACCTATACCTTTGTGGCTTATGTTAACCTTGACCTTCCAAATGTAGTAGTTTGGTAAACACACGACGGAAAGCCTGATGGAAAGTAGTTTATAGTATCACCGTATATACACTGTGACAATTTTACTGTCTTACATTTGTAATTAATTTTTCCTTATTGTACGGTCAACCGCACGTCGGTGGTAACACTTTGACATTAGCAGCATCTTTATTTCGTAAGCAGTAAGGGCGATTTTTGAATTGAAGTGTTACCACTGTCATGCTGTCGACTGTACCATGTTTGATGCAAATAAATACTATTCTATTCTATTCTTCTTATAATTCGAACGACTTTTACTAAGATACTAACCCTGAAATCGCGAAAAATAAAACAGCTGTTCATACTTTTGTCGACCGACCTCAATGGTTTTATAGGGAACAGCGGATATTTTCTTTCCGATTTAGGGTTGGTCCATAATAAAAGTTGTTAGCAATGATGGGTATGTTAACTGGGCAAAAACATAATAAATATTTTTTGGGACATTTTTACACAGCTATGGGACTAGATGTCCCAAACTAAGCAGAGCTTGTAATATGGGTACTAGACAAAATGATAAAATACTTTTATACTTTTCTTTTGTAAATATATACTTATAATACATAAGAAACACCCAGACCAACACAAACACTTATGTTCATCACAAAAATATTTGTGTTCTGTGGGAATCGAGCCCACGAGCTCGTGATCAACAGTCCGACACTCGAACCACTAGACCACAGACGTCATCAGACCTTACGAAGTATATACGTCTAGAATAAGACGAAGACAGTTGAGACGCTACCAGTCATTAGACAACATTGGAAACTGATATGATTATGTTAAATGCGTGTTGCTGTGCTCTTCTTTAAGTAATGGGGCACTTAGATTAAGTTTGAAATGTGTTCATATTTCATGATCAATGTAGGTACTCATTGCTGAAGAGCCAAATAAATAAATAATAAATTGTTAATTTGATCTTAATAAACTCCAAGTCAAACATCCTGTATTTTCATTCCGAGTTATTATGTATCGAGGTTATTTATTAATCCTGACGCTTCATATTTTTTTACTCTAGGACCAACAATTTGCCCTGCGCTGTAGTTTATTACAAGTTACGAGGAAACATTATCTGTTTGTTTATTTAGGAGAATAAAAAAAGTCATATTATAAGGTATTGTATACGTACATACATAGTTATCTGCTTCATTACGCAGCCAAACAAAAAGAAACAAACGTTTTTCTCCTAGCTGAACCTAAAATCGAGTTGGGACTAATAAAATATAAATAAAATTCAGGGATCTTTTATTCAGGTATAAAAGAAAGTCTGCCTCAGATAGGCACAGGAAAAGATTCTAAAGCCTCGCAGGAAACGGCCTCAAGCAAATACAAAGAAAATAAAAAGTTAACAAGTAACGAAGTAAACAAAAAAAATCTCCACAAGAGAACACTGAAGAATATAAATTTTCGTCGCAATTTCTTGTGAAGCGTTTAATTTTATAAAAAGAAAAAAATAAAAGATAAAAGTTATTCAGTTTGCCTTCGTGGATTGAATCGTGATAAGTTAAGCCTGATTGCTACGAACTAAGATCTAATTTGTAATTTTTTGAAAGAATTGTTTTGTCACTTTATTTAATTTGAAACAAATTGTTTAGACAATTAATTTACTGTATCTATTTGACTGATGCAGCGTTTCCAAATAAGAAAGTTTGATGTTTGAGTTGAACCATGGGACAAGCCCGCCACACTTTCCCAGCCTACGCAACTCCTATAAGCCAGGATCTACAATGGCGACAACCCATAAAAAAAAATCTGTGCCCCATGTAATTTTCCCGTCAGGAACGTAGTTATCCTTGAAATTCATATTTTTGATCGGTTCATTCCAATGATATAAATGTTTAGGACATCTTTACACAGCACCGTCTAGTCCCAAACTAAGCAGATCTTGTACCTTGTACTATATGTACTAGACAATGGATATCATACTTGTATACTTTTTTTTTGGTAAATACCTACTTCTTACATAATAATATAATACATAATAAGAAACACTCAGACCAACACCAACAAGTTCATCACATAAAATGTTCGTGTCCAGTGGGAATCGAACCCACGACCTTGTGATCAGCCCTCGAACTACTAGACCACAGACACGATTTATAATGCTTAATTCTACAACTATAATATATGCAATGCATAGATGATAAGGAACTTCGTTCCAAAAACGCCGAAAAAATTAAGCAAGGCCCGTCCCGGGGAAATGATTGAACTGTCTTGAAACCCGCAATGAAATTAATCAGAAAAGAAATAAGGAGAACTAGGAAGAATATTTATTTCCACTTCCCGTATCAAGCAGTAGACAGACAGAATAGAGTTATAGGCCATAGGCACAAGAAAAAGAGATGTTTGCAACTGGAATAAGCCCAACTGCTTAGCACCACGGATTAAAAACTAGATGTATACCTACTTTATTTACCAAAATGCTAATGTTTTCGTTCAGTTTAAGAGTCCCTGCAGACTACAAGCACAGAATATCTAATAGTACTAACGTCAGGGGGTACAATCTTAGAACAAAATTCTTGGGATCCCATCAATTCTTATCCGACCAAATTGACGAGTACTGATAATACTCAAACGTCGTTTGACCACTACGTATTTTGAATTTATCAGTATTATATTTGACTATATACAAAACAAAAACACAGATGTCGCTAGTATCTACGTGTTATGCTATCGAGGCTAAGATTTGACTAGCAAGATCCAAGATACAAAAAGTTGTCTAGAAAACTGTATAGATGGCGTGAATTTAAAATTCAAAGTTGTATACAATTATTTACCAATGTTTTCCGGTTTATTCACTTTCGTTTTTAATATGTTTAATTTAATTGCCTATTTAATAGGCAAATTAAACAAATCAATCCATAAGATTCTTAAAGTATAATTATGTTAGGAAAACGTAATTTGGTATATAACACCAACATTTAAACTTATCATTTGCTTTTTTTAATTATACTAATATTTTTTACGCATTTACGCAATTGAAGTGATATCTAAATATATAAATTGTAAAATAAAAGTTATGACGTTAACGAAATACGTAATTGAAAGTTAAATTCAATACTTGTAATAAGAATCACGGTAGCTTATCTTGAACTGTAGTTGACTTGTGAAGTTTGAGTTACAGGTTCAAGTCCCGCTAACAATCGAACTTTTTGTCTTTATTTTTTCGATTTCTAATAAGGATGAATACAGAGCCACCTAGTGATCTCGGTACATAGTTATCAAAACTGATTCAGAGTGACATATATCTATAGATATATGAAATGAAGTTGTAGTTCCAAAACAAAAATATAGAGGCGCCACTTGGTGTGTGCCTCTATTGAGGGCAGAGTGAGGTCTCTATTTCATATATATAAAAGTACTCTGTGACTAACGTACAGAACGGCCACTCACTGCCCCCCGCCAATTTAAGTTCCTCACCCGCGCCCCGCACGTGCCCGCAGTTTGGCGGCAAGTTGGACTGCAATATTCAATGGATGTCAATCGCCAGTAGTCGAGTGCGTCACGCAATATATTTTTTGGTGTTTGTAGTTGTATTTTAATTGAAAATGGTAGTGTATTGTTCTTTACACGGATGTGTGTCTACATCTAGACAAGGAAACAGAATATTTTTTCGATTTCCGAAGGATGAAATAAGGTAAGCCACAAAAAAACCTTTATAGGTAGAACTACAGAACAGCGAGCATTTAATTTTACAATTAAACGATTTTTTGTACTTTGCCAGTTATGACAAAAAGGAACAAATAATTTGCTTGTAATGCTTGAAAGCAGATTCCTTTGAGTACCTATTTATTGTATTTTATTAAAGGTAGGTATCTACTTACCGCGAGAGTTTAATTTTACAACTATAGTGAGAGATTGTTTACTGTAAAATTACGTACTTATGATAAGAGAGGAATGAATTATTATAAATTGTAATGTTTGCAAAACAAAACTTTTTTTGAGATTCCGTATTTTCAATGTCATACGGTTCAATAACCGCCAATTTAAATCTTTTAGACGTAAATTTTTCAGTGTGTGTAATATATAATTTATTTAATAATTTATTAGGTTTTCGCGATCACTACACATTCATCATCAGCATCATTACAGCCGAAAGACGTCCACTACTGGACATAGGCCTCCCCCAATTAAGGGGGGATATGCCATAATCGCCACGCTTGGCAGGCGGGTTGGCGATCGCAGTTGGTTGGTTAAATACTCAGAGAACGCTGCTGCCCATTCTCTGGTGAATCCCTTAGTCGCCTTTTACGACACCTATGAGAAGAGATAAGGGTGGTGCTATTCTTTACTACACATTACAATAAAGTAAATTTTACTGGATTACATCGTCAGATACAACCGATGCAATTTACGCGATGTAATCCGGTTAAACTTGTTTTATTAACCGACGAAAAAAGGAGGAGGTTCTCAATTCGACGCGTATATTTTTTTTTTTTTTTTTTTTTTTTTTTTTTTTTATGTATGACCACGCATAACTTTTTACAGAGTGGTCCGATTTTGATGATTCTTTTTTTATTGGATAGGGTATATCTCGAAGTTGGTCCCATTTAAATTTCAAAATCAAAATCCACCCCTAAGGGTAGTAAAACAGGGGATGAGTGTTTGTTCATCCACTGAATTCTTACCGGTTAACCGATTCTGTTGAAACTTGACACACATTAATATAGTTCTAGACATAATGGAGACCTGGAATTAGATTTTAACCACAAAAAAATGAAAAATAAAACTTTTTAACAAAAAATTGAACCGACGAAAACAGAAACTGAAAAGCGAAAAATAACTAATTATGAGTCGGCGCCAAACAACCAATCAACGAAGATCATTAAATTACTTTAAATAAATAATAAAAACAACGTCGGCGTGGCGTGGCGATAATGACCCCGTGTTGAAAGAACCCGAATAAACTATAAAAGTCTGCGGTCTGCCGTGGGGGGGGAGGGCTTGTTGCGCGAGTCCAACTCACACTTTGCCGGTTTTTATTTTACCACAGCCTGAGCTATTCTCGTTAAGCTGCCGACATGACAGCAGGAGAAGAATGGTCGATCCTTCCTTCGCTTTAAAAGAAAATTCCTTTGCTATGTAGTGGAGACAATTACAGAAATGTATAATACTACTAAAAGTAGCGTCCTTGTCTCAAACTATCTGGATATACTGGCCGCTCTATAATTAGATTAGCTGTTTGTTTGTCTGCGTCCAGACCACAAACGCACAACTTTTGTCCCGTTCCGCGTCCCGATCGCAACTTGTTTCTTTCCGTAAACAACGTTACGTCTCACTTTGTTCCGTTTTGTACTTTCGAACTTTTCTGTTTTGTTATCCTTTGGTGCCTTTCGTGGTCATTCAAATTATATGAATTGCAGAGAAATATTTTTATTTGAGTTAGCGAAAGGGGTCTTTAAACTTTTAGAGATATATTTAATTTTGATAGTATTGCTTGTGATTTGGGTTACGTTGTCAAGTACTGAATTCAATTGGCAATCCAAATATGATTTTGATGGCAAGAGTATTTCCGATTCAAAAAGACGAAGATATTAAGCAAGGAAATTTGCTGGATTAGCAAAGAAAGTAGCAGCTAGTTAAGTTAGAGTAAAGATTATTTAGTTGGTGCATGGCATAATAATAATATGCTAGGCCAGTTATTCTCTTTGCGGGACAGCTAGGTCACGTGACTGGCCCAAGACTACGTCATCGGCTGTGCAGCCAATAGAGGCAGCATGACACAGTCAGTTTGATGTGCTGCCACTATGCAAAAAAAATCTGAACAAAATGCATTTGTTCACTTACTTGCTTCCATGAAGAAGCAATTTTGAACTAGTAATTTTACATATAGTTTACTACTTTTTAACCGACGAAAAAAAGGAGGAGGTTCTCAATTCGACGCGTATATTTTTTTTTTTTTTTTTTTTTTTTTTTTTTTTTTTTTTTTTATGTATGACCACGCATAACTTTTTACAGAGTGGTCCGATTTTGATGATTCTTTTTTTAATGGATAGGGTATATCTCGAAGTTGGTCCCATTTAAATTTCAAAATCAAAATCCACCCCTAAGGGTATTAAAACAGGGGATGAGTGTTTGTTCACCCACTGAATTCTTACCTGTTAACCGATTCTGTTGAAACTTGACACACATAAATATAGTTCTAGACACTACGACATAATGGAGACCTGGAGTTAGATTTTAACCACAAAAAAATGAAAAATAAAACTTTTTAACAAAAAATTGAACCGACGAAAACAGAAACTGAAAAGCGAAAAATAACTAATTATGAGTCGGCGCCAAACAACCGATCAACGAAGATCATTAAATTACTTTAAATAAATAATAAAAACAACGTCACATCATATACAACGTGAAATTTTCAACGATAAACAATAACTTTCCAAAAATGCGTTCTCCGCTCGGCCACTTGCAACTTGCACGCACTTTGCTTGTTAAAAGTTCGTTTGGCGCCGACTCATAATTAGTTATTTTTCGCTTTTCAGTTTCTGTTTTCGTCGGTTCAATTTTTTGTTAAAAAGTTTTTTAACTAAATATATCAATAATACAACAAATAGTTTCTAGTTAACTATTGATTTTATGTTTATTATGAATTAAAAATCTCCTTTATTTTATTGAAGATATCATTTCATCTATTAATCAATGGCAACATTGATCGTGACGTAGTCTTTGGCCATCGTGCTAAGAGAATACCTGGTGCAGCATTTATTATTATACCATGGGCAACTGCATGTGTAGCTACCCTAACTTGAGTGTAAAGAGACGTTAAGAGAAGAAGCCCGCTGATAAGCGGTTGTGTTGGCACAAACGTTGCCGTAGGTTGCGATGAAGCCTAGTTCGAGTTTCCGAGCACTCTCAGACAAAATTCAGAAACGATATGAAGGCGGCTTGGCACTGACCACCGTAAACTTTTCATGTCAGGCCTGTGATGTGGTATATTGCTCTCGGATCATTCTGTTTAGTCATTAAAAATGTTGTCTCTCAGACACTACGACATAAATCGTCTGTAACGCACGTAAAGAAAGGCCTGTGATTGATTGTTGTAGCTAGCCAATCCAAATTTCTCATAGCCTCAGGAAATAAACTCCTGAGTCCAGGAGCAATTCTCATATGAAACAGGCAGCTCATTATGTCCCACTGATGGGCATGGGCCTCTTGGTCTAAATGAGACGGTTAAGGTCTTAGTCCGCCATACTGACTGTCTACTCACCATCGAGAACCGTATCGAGTACTCTCAGAAATGCAGGTTTCCTCACGTTGTTTTCGCAAGTGACGACGTCTGTGGTCTTGTGGTTCAAACATCGGACTGCTGATCACGAGGTCGTGGGTTTGATTCCCACAGGACACAAATATTTTTATGATGAACATAAGTGTTTGTGTTGGTCTGGGTTTTTCTTATGTATTATAAGTATGAATTTACAAAAAAAAAGTATTTAAGTATTATATCCATTATCTAGTACTCATAGTAGGTACAAGCTCTGCTTAGTTTGGGACTAGCTGATGCTATGTAAAATGTCTTAAATAGATCATCATCATCATCATCATTTCAGCCAAAAGACGTCCACTACTGGACATAGGCCTCCCCCAATTAAGGGGGGGATATGCCATAATCGCCACGCTTGGCAGGCGGGTTGGCGATCGCAGTTGTTTGGTTAAATACTCAGAGAACGCTGCTGCCCATCCTCTGGTGAATCCCTTAGTCGCCTTTTACGACACCCATGAGAAGAGATGGTGCAATTCTTAAATAGAATATTCTTCTTTTTTTTTCTTAAATAGATATTTATTTATAATTAAATTTTGATCCGCACATGAATTTGAAAAGTCAGAGTTGCGGGCCGAGTTCAAACTCAGACCCTCCTGTATGGAAGGCTAGCGTTCAACCGCTAGGCTATCACGTCTCATATGAGTGAACACAAAATTACGCCACAAACTACCAAACCAAACTAACAAGACTCCGATACAACCGGCCCCAATATGACCGTTCCATTGCGTGGGTCCCACGATCGTATATAACAACTAGGACGTCGTAACTCTTTGTGATGGATTAGTGCTTTTCCGGCTTTTCAACGGACCCCCAAATGGACGGACCCTTGAGGGAACAGCATCTGTTTACCCATTACTATGAACGAATTTTGGTTAGTGTAAAATGTTGTTTAATATACATAATGTTTGGGGTTATTTCTGTGCTAATATAGATAGATAGATAGATAGACAGAGTATACTTTATTGTTTGCACACCATAAAAATAAAAACAAAGTTATAAAAAACATATGCACAGTACTAACAATTGGCGGTCTTATCGCTTAAAGCAATTTCTTCCAGACAACCATTGGATGGACTTGAAATGTACAAGAAAATATAACAGGTAGTTGGCGGTGTACTATAGAGAAAATAATATAAAAAACAACTAAAATAAAAACAAAAGCTTATTAATATATATATCAAAATTATAAGTATATTTAAGATAATACATGCTTACCGAAATATAACATAACTGGATATATATAAAGATACGTAACTCTATTATACAATTATATATAATATATATAAGTAATAACTATTACATAAAAATAGTAACAAATTAAGGAGCTAAGTAATATTCCTTTACCATTCTCCTGAAAGCTGGCAACGATTGTGCACGTCTCACAGACACCGGCAGTGCATTCCACAGGCGTACCGGCTTGAACAGTAAAAGAGTGGTCATAGAAACGTGTGGAATGCTTGGGAATCTCTAGCGTTAAGTTTTCTGATGACCTCAAGGAAAATGTATGTGTATCACAGACAAACTGAAATCGCTCTTTAAGATAGAAGGGAGTAGTGGGATGAAAAAGAATACTATAAAGCAGTGATAGAATATGAGCATTCCGACGAAGGCGTATTGGAAGCCACTTGAGTTTCGCGCGAAATTCTGACACATGATCATATTTGCGTAAACCAAATATGAATCTAATACAAAAGTTTTGAAGTCGCTCAAGCTTTTCGAATTGGTCCTCGGTGAGATCTAGATAGGTGGCATCGGCAGCTATCTAGATCTCACCGAGCATGGTATAATAAGATGTTTCACCAGGTATTCTCTTCCCGCAATGACAGCGCGATGCCTCCAAGCTACGTCACGATCAGTGCTGCCATTGATTGATATCTTCAATATACTTAAGGAGATTTTTGTTCATAATGAATATAAAATAAATTCCTAAGTAGCCTAACTATTTGTTATCTCGTGTTATTCATCTAATTAGTTAATAAAGGAAACTATATTAAATTACTAGTTAAAAAGCGATTCTTTATAGAAGAAAGTAAATGAAAAAATGCATTTTGCTCGGGTAATTTATTTTCACAAAGTGGCAGCACATCAAACTGACAAGTGTCACGCTAACAGCCCGCTATTGGCTCCACGGCCGATGACGTAGTACGGAGGCAATCACGTGACCTAGCTGTCACGGGAAGAGACTACCTGGTGTTATTATACCATGTCACCGAGGACCAATTCGAATTGTAATTCAATATAGTTGGGATTAGTATTTTTAATGATGCATTTGTTATTGTAGGCAAAACAATTTTAGCAATATTACGACCCACGTTCAGCCTCACTTTCCACTATATGCAAATAAATCGAAGGCGCTATCATCCACAGCTTGAAATACGTTTACTTAACAAATGTGCGTCGTTTAATTTAATTAGAATGAAGTGGTATTTTGAAAGAATACAAAAAAATCATTGTAACTGAAACAATCAGCTATGCGGGTTTGGGTCTTGTATTGAATAAAGAAAAATGTTTGGGTCTAAGTATGAAAGTAAATAGTGCTAGATAAATAACATAGTAAAGCAGCTACGAATGGCACTGAAAAACTTTTTAAAAGTTTGCGAGAACGATATAAATCTAACGCTCTATTTTTATAAAAACTTTTTCAACACACTTGCTCGTAAAGTGGCTCTTATTGCACCGCTTTTAAGTTCATAATGTAGCTTATTACGCACGCGTGCTTTTTACATTATATTATTGCACTAGTGCTTTTTACTTTACAGTTTATTTTTAAATCGCAGCAAAGAGTTTTTATGCCTGAACAAAATTAAACATTTTTGGGAATAAATTAACTGTTTTAATTAAAATATGATGAATAAACATTTCATTTCATCAAATTATTTATTTTTGTTAACAAATTAACATTAATTTCTGTTATAAATAAAAAAAACAACTTATTTTATTTTTAATAATAGGCTGTTTCGCAGTTTCCTTCGACCACCTGCGCGCGCATAGCTGTATGTCACCGAGTATCTCTATGTAGTCTGTGGTGCGATTATAATAATCCGTATTATTTTTCACAAATTCAATATTTATCTAAAATGTGTGTATGTTTTTTTCCTCGCAAGTCTGTTGATAAACGTCGTATGACACGCGTGAGCATTGACTATTATACTCTCGGCTCCATTACGCCCTCGCCTTCGGCTTGGGCTGCAATCCAGCCTCGAGTATAATAGTCAACTTAGCTCACTTGTATCTTATTGTACTATTATTTAATATCTTCTTCTCATTATCATTATTTCTGTCTGTAGTCTGTTAAATATCTCGCAAGTCAGTTTTGAGCCCGTTCCTGATAACCACACAAGCTAAAAAATATTCTCGTATAATACCGATGGGTCTAGTTGAAAAAAAATATAAAAGTAGATTTTTTTAAATGTTTAATAAAAAAAAAATTGAAATGATAAACCATTGTAAATGATTTATTTAAATAATATTATTTATTAATAGTTAATAGCTATGTGTCAGTATGTAATTTTGAAACTTAAATTGACGAAGACTATACTTATTACAATATTCTAAGTAGAAACCACTTTATTTACTACAAGTTTACGAATTTTAATGATAAACTTTTCAAAAGTTTGCGAAATCGATATAAATCTGACACCCTATTTTTAAACGAATTCATTATTAAAAACTTCTATTAAACACCATTAAGTCCAAGTCAGTTTTGATCACGTACTTTTTATCCGTACAGGCTAAAAGAAAACATTCACATACAGTTCCGATGGCCATTAATTTTTAGAAAAAGAAATGAAGCTTATTTTTTTTTTATAAAGATTTTATTAAAATGAAAAACAATTGTTATTAGACCATTAAATTAGTTAATGGCTTACTATTAAAAGTATCGGGTACGCAATTACTTATTACAATATTGTAAGTGAAAACCACTTTATTTTAAGCACAAGCACAGATAATATAATACTATGCACAAGTCCGATACAAGCCCCACATATCATTATTATTGTTCTTCGCAAATTCAAAATACAAAATGACAGAAAGGCACACGCCTAAACTCTTGTAAAAAAACTTCCTTCAACATCTATAAATTAAAGATATTGTTAAAAATTTAATCAGACTGTCGGAAGTTAAAGTTTTAAACGGCGCAAATGAAATTACGTACCGCCCTTATCTTCTAGAAGTTTCTTTCGGATGGAATTTAATATAACCTTCGAAGTTGCTATCTGCAGCGATGGGGTTAGGTGTGAATTAATTTTATATGTATATCATAATTACGCTGCTATCTCTTGTTATGATTCTGTTATGGTTTTACTTTGAAGGACTTTTGGAGGTTTTTGAAATTTGTGAGCCTCGTCATCATCATCATCATTTCAGCCGAAAGACGTCCACTGCTGGACATAGGCCTCCCCCAAGCATCGCCACAACGACCGGTCCTGTGCCTTCCACATCCAGCGGATTCCCGCGACCTTCACCAGGTCGTCGGTCCACCTTGTCCACCTTTCCAGCCTCGTACTGGAATGAAATATTTGAACTGAAGGCCAATTATTGACGTAATTGTAATTGATTGATTGTTGTATTGACGTTAAAAATATAGTTCCAAAGTAATCTCAATGTTTTAAATCTCAATTTCGTTACAGTAGATCAGCGGTTCTCAAACTTTTTTGGTCACGGAACCCTTTTGACAAGCAAAATACTTGACGGAACCCTACAATAAAACAATAGTTTTTAAAAGTGTATTCTTTATTATATAAGCATAATAAAAGTACAATGTAACAGTTACTAATTATTACTTACTTTAACCACATGCCAAGTACAATAATAGAAGATATTAAAAATGAAAAAATCTTAACTAATGGGAGGTATGAAACTGTTTTTTATTTTTCATCAATTGGTTGATATCAGGTTTGATAGAAGACATTTGAAGTCTCATATCAGGTTCGGCGTCCAGTCTATTGCGATATTTTGTTTTCGTGGCTGCATAGGTTGAGAATCCTGTTTCGCACAAATATGTTGTTGGGAACGGGAGAAGAATATTCAGAGCCATTCTGCCAAGCATTGGATATTCATCACGGATTCTGCACCAAAAATCGTTGAGAGGCGTCGTTTTGAACAGTGACTCCATACTTGTGTCTGATGACATTTCTAAAAGAGATTCATATATCTCGTTTGACATACTTTCGGGCTTTTGCAAGTTGGGTAAAAAAGGATTATGAATCCATGAATTCAGCTTCATTTTTGTATTATGTTCTTCGGGAAAATACTTTACAAAAGATGCGCGCATCGAAGTGAGATATTGGACCAATTCTTCAAACACATCATCTTGAAACATTTCCGAGTCGTTATCGCTAACAAACTCACTGAGTGACGTAAAGCTTTCTATTTCTCTCTTACCAACGCAAATAATCCAAAAATCTAATTTTCTTTTGAAGGCAGTTATTTTGTTATAGGCCTGGAACACTGTTGTCTGTTTACCTTGCAATGATAAATTCAATTCGTTCAGTTTTTGAAAGATATCCGCCATATAAGACAATCGGAACAACCAAGTTTTATCATACAAACGGTCTTTCAAATTAAAAGAAACTGTATCTGCTGAAAGAAACATTTGTAACTCGGCTCTAAGTTCAAATAGCCTTGTTAAAGTTTTACCCCGAGACAGCCATCGCACTTCTGTATGGAGCAGCAGTGTTTTATGTTTGCTGCCATAATCTTCACACAATAATGAGAACAATCGGGATTGTAGTGGTCGTGATTTGATAAAATTAATTATTTTTACCGCTTCATCCATAACTAATTTTAGATTTGACGGCATTTGCTTCATCGCAAGTGCTTGTCTATGCAGAATACAATGGCTGGAACTACAATTAGGCGCTTTACTTTTTATTCGTGATACTGCTCCTGCTGTTTTACCTGTCATCGCCTTGGCCCCATCTGTACAAATGTCAATGCAATCGTTCCAACTAAGATTATTTTCTTTAAAAAATATGTTTATTTTATTAAAAAATTCTTCCCCGGTAGTGTTTGTGGGCAGCGGTGAACACATAAGCATGTCTTCTTCAAAAGAACGTTCATATGGATATCTCACGATAACCAGCAAGATAGCCAGACCAGTGACATCAGTTGACTCATCCATTTGCAAGGCGAATCGTGTTTTTTGTAGACGTGCAACTAGTTCTTGTTTGACGTAGCTTGCCAGATCATGGATTCGCCGTGAAACAGTATCGTTTGATAGCGGTACAGTAGAAAGATGCTTTGCAGATTTTTCATCGAGCATACATTTTGTTATGTCTAACACACATGGCTTTATTAAATTCTCAGCGATAGTGTGCGCTTCACCTGCTTGTGCAATGCGATAGCTAACTAAATATGATGCCTCCGTGGCCTTTTCATTGATAGTTTGTGTTACATGCATCATATTTTTTTGACTTTCCAATAACTGTTCTTTTTTACGAACAAAAAATTCTTTATTCTTGTCTTTAGACTCGGGCATACAGTTTCTAAATGTCTGCGTAATTTGGCAGGTGCCATGGAACTATTAGGAAGCAGTTTACTACATAACATGCAGAGAGGTGAGCCGTTGGAATCAACAAATCCGAAACTGATATATGATTCATCATACTTCCTTTTTTTCGTCTTTGAAACCGTGGAGCTTGACGTCGTGGCATCATCGTCTGGATCGGTAATTGCTGTATTCTCCGCGCGTACTGCTTTTGAACATTCAGCGTCATTAGAAGATGTCGTTGCAACACGTTTAACACCTTTAAGCCAACGTTCCATTCTTCTTTATTAATAATGTTACACGTCAGGATGGTAGGGTCAAAATAATGCACAATCGTTACTGCGTTTATGAGACAAAGTTTAGTCCAAAGAAGAAATGTACAAAACTGATACAATCAGAATACAGCGGGCAGTAGAACTTACAAGAAGGCAGCAGGCTAGCCAGCTTGTAAGTAGGTAGGTACGAACTTATCGCTCCAAACGCTAATCGTCAACTGACTGACGAGGCGCGACTTTTTTTATATAATAGCGCTTTTATACTTAGTCCTAGACTCGAACTCGAACATTCTCAAAAATACTCGAGTCGGCGCCTTTGATAAACAAAAAGCGGAAATAAAAATATAAATACAAAAAAATGCGTTGTAAACAATCTCGACTTTATCCTTTTGAAGATAGAGCCGAAAGTCGCTTGTTCACAACTATAGCGTCTAATTCAGAGGCGGCTTTTATCAAAGGGACTGCGCGCTCACAAGTATACGCGCGGCGGGCGGATTCAAAACGTTCGACCAGTGACCAGAGAGAGGTGTTTTGTTTTTTTTTTCTAAATTCTTGCGGAACCCCTACAGGGGTATCGCGGAACCCTAGGGTTCCGCGGAACACACTTAGAGTACCGCTGCAGTAGATGTTTCTGATTGCCATTTATTGTTGATATTAACGACCTGAGGGTCACAAATAAATGGCAAACATGAACATCTGTCAGGAGATTGAGATTTAAAACATTGAGATTAATTCTGATATCATCGAAAACAATAAAAACCTTGTAACACCAACTTGTGTAATGCGAACGAATGATTGAATGAATGAATACATTTTATTTTGAATAGTTCTTAAATTTAAATATTAGTTTCACAAAAGTCTGCCAACTTAGCATGCAAAAGTTGAGAGACAATATAGTATGGCATGCATAGGTAGGTATATACTAAAAATTACAATTACAATTCAATTCAATTATTACCAGCAATGTCAAAACAAATACCAATAAATTATTGTCAATAAAAAAATGTAGATGATTTTTTAGTAAATAAGTATCTAAAAATAAGCAAAAGTTATGTTATTAATCATTTTGGACAATTTTGGCTTTCCATAATTGCATCGACCTGACATTATTTGGCTCGACCGGAACAATAACTCCGAATTTAAGATGAATAGGTACTGTTCCTTAGTGATAGGAGAAGCAAGATGTCATTGTATACTTCTTGCAAAACAAAATATAACACGTTATTTCAACTTCTTTCTAAGAAGAAGAAAAAAATTGAAAAATCATCCATAGATTTACATATTAAAAACAACTCTACTACATAAACATTGAACATCAACACATAACCAACTCCAAGTGGAAGTATTTAAATTCTCATACAACCCAAGTAGACGCTCATAACGTCCAAGTAATGTATTTGAGTGTTCCGGCCAGTTACTACGTCCGAAGTTCCGGACTACATGATTAGATGTAGCTACTAGTTGCAGTAGTTAGTATGGGTAGAATGGGTTACTCGTTACATTTGTTTCCATTTATTCGTTGTTAGCTACTGAGTTCTTAGTGTTCACGTGGCGTAAAATATTCAAGGTTATTTGAAGGCATACTTTTGGTGCCGAGACGTGGATACTGACAGTTGGGCTAGTCCACAAGTTCAAAGTCGCTCAGCGAGCTATGGAGCAACCTATGCTTGGAGTTTCTTTGAAGGATAAAATCCGTAACGAGATTATCCGGAGAAGAACCGAGATAGCTTGTAAGATCAGTAAGCTGAAGTGGCAGTGGGCTGGTCATGTCTGTCGAAGGACCGATGGCCGCTGGAGCAGACGAGTCCTTGAGTGGAGACCGCGAATCGGCAAACGCAGCGTAGGGCGCCCCCCTGCCAGGTGGACCGACGACCTGAAGAACGTGGCTGGGGGGGACTGGATGCGGAAGGTAGAGGACCAAGTGTTGTGGCGCAACTTGGGAGAGGCCTATGTCCAGCAGTGGACTGCGATAGGCTGAGTTGATTGATACTTTTGTGTTTAGGTACTAAACACAAAAGTAATAAAACACTAGCTAGTACTAAATACGATCGTAGGTACCATTTACATTATATCTTCATTCATTTATTCATTGTGCGTTATGTCTTTACGTTAATGATACTGACAATTTCAATTTCTTTACTCCAACAATAAATTTTCTTACTTGTTCTTTATTTATTTATTTAACAGCCTATCACATATCAGAGTCCACTAGTAAACGAAAACTCCATCAAGTCGCATCAACACAATAAAATTGTTCTTTGCTTTGTGAAATCTAATCAATTCTCATTCAACTTACATTATAGCAACTCTACTTCTGTTTGAGACGAAAAGTGTTTTTTAAGTATTTGTGCACAGTAATTCCAAATCTCCATTCTTATTGTCATTAAGAATCAAAATGACAAGATCGCCAATGTTTTTGAAACTACGTGTCGATAAAAACTAAACTGAATTTAAATCACAAAAATTTGTAAGTTAAACTTCATCAAAATAAGCTGCATGACCCAAACACATATTAGTCGATAAAACTTATTATAAAATCTTAATGAGTCAACACTAAGTGGAAAACAGCAATCATGGAGGGAAATGAACCGTCATAATGATGTTGTTTTTGAATCATTGCACAAATTAAGGATGGCGAAATATTTTCGTGTGGTAGGTATAATATTCTAAAGTAAATAAGTTATAAGTACACTAAAACAGAGACAACGTATCAAGTGACAGTTTGTAAGAAAGTAGGATTTCTAAGAAATATGTAGATTTCATGCTTTTAACGAACTAAAAATTAACTTTAATAGAATAGGTCACAAATTTTTTAATATTTCAACGAAGCATAAAAGATAAATAAAGAATAGTCACGAAGTATGGCAACAAAAAAATTTCGAATGTAACTAATGTCATATATATCGATATCAATTATTTCCAATTTATAGACCAGCACAAAGAAACTACTGGAGCCCTAAGCAACAATGAAAGCAACGGTATTCTATCTAGGGATTTAATATATTCACCCCTTAGTCTTTGCAATACCTTCACGGCAACAATAACGACCATGTGTGAACCCTAAGTGTCAAAGAGTAAGCAAAGTTACCGAATACCGAAGTGATTAATATTGAATCCCGAACCGATATCTTAGAGACTTAGACGGTTGATTAAATTCCAGAGAGTTACAACCATACTGAAACGTCGTAAAGTTTACATCGATTACAGTCAATAATTTCATTGGAAGTTTGGTATAGGACGTAAAGGGACGATTTAATGTCTCACCTCACATAGTTTTGGGTGAACTATATTGATCTGAAGGCTTTATTGGATTAATCAAGTTGGGTAGAACAGTTATAGAATTGTGTAAATTGTCTGACAAAGTGTTAGGGAGAAAAATTATGGAGCTGCACACGCTATAATTCAAAAAGATGGTTAGAAATTTAATGACAATTATAAGGATACTGGGATGAAGACACTTGCGAAGAAATTTATGACCAAATAGACTAAAACAATGTAGTGAATGAAACATGAATGTATTTACTTTTAATACATTCAGAATCTGTCTGTCTTCTGAGTCTGCTTTTCATTTTGCCAAAAGCAATAACAAATGAAAAGTACTGCATGGACACCATGATTTAAAAGTACAAATTCCAGTAAAACATTCAACATCCAATCTGTTCTAAAATACACTTTTGTCACGTATTCTAAAAACAAATATGGACACAAATCTCTGATAATAACGTGGAATAGAAAAATGTGACTTGAATTTTTTAAATGATGAATCATTTTCTGCTGAAATCTGGTTTCGTCAAAAACGAGGGATTTGTAACAAGCAAAATGAAACAATCACAAAGCGGACATTTCACAGTTCCCAAAAGAATTGTTGGACAATATTGTTGTTTTGAACATGTACAATTTTTCTTGAATAAAAGCCTGACATTCTAAATGGACGAACGACGAGGTCATGTGGGGTGGATGGTGCGACAATTAATATAAAACGTCAGGCTACGTAGTGATGGTCACCAGTAAAAATTAAATTTTGAGACTAAAGTTATTTTGATTCCAAATTCTATCGACGAATCTCTTAGCCTCTATATTTTATGATTCCAGGAAGTTGTGTTATTGGAGTAGGCGTAGAAACCCTTAAAACGAGAAATAATTTAGTATCTATTATTATAATTTTAGTACGATAGATGAGAAAATTAGGACTAAGAAAATACGTCTTATTTACCCTTAAGATATTCATCTCTAATTACAATTTTATTGTAAAGCATTTCTGAACCGAAAGTTTTCCAAGAATAATAATTAATTAGTACTAGTGTTTCTAGGGTTTCCTTACCTTATTCAGCTTACATTTATATTTATAAGTAATGAAAACGAATCAAATCAAGAACCATTTAATCACTGTTACTTGGAATTGGAAAACTAATTTTGGTTCCAACTGCTCCGTAATCACAGTTGAAAATAATTCATTTCTTTGCCCTCCCTAGTAGCAGCAGGCAAAACAATTTGGTACTACAACATGGCGCAACAAAATATTATTTTGTCGATACAAAATCATTTTTCAGATTCATTGAAACTGAAATTTAGAATGCATCCATTTTAAATTAGAAACTAACAAATGCAGTGGAACAACGGAAACAGTTTGATGAATTGATTTTGAAAAGTTTGCGTTAAAAAAATTCGTTTCTACAATGGCTTTATCAAATACCGCGTATCAAGTACTCAAGCAGGTACATACTGTTGTTTTTTCAACGAAAAGAAAAGGGGTCTTTTCTGTTAAATCAATGCCCGTTTTGTATATCAACAGTAAGGAAAGGAATTAATACTGTCTCTGATTTTCATTGTTTACAGGCAACATTATTTTGTGTAATACTAAACTTACCAGTCTTGATGACTGTCTTGTTAGTCAATTTAGTTATCTTGCGTTTTGCAAACAAAATGTGCTATCTTTAAATACCTTTACTTTGGTTCATAAAGTTTCCTGGTTTTCCTTATGAATACTGCTGTTATTAGTGAGAAAACCCACTCTCACTCTCAATTTACCGCGAAATGCTACAAATATTACAGGAAAATAATTTAAATAATGGCTTCGATAAAATGTTTACCAAATACGAACTCCATTGTTTTTTGTTTTTTCTTCTTTTTGTCAGAGCTATTTCAATGATTTTTCCGTTGATTTTCCCTAACCAGATACAAACACTTTATAGATAAGAATTCGGACAATAGTCTGTGTTTCTTTGTTCTCCAAAAATATACAACGCAAGTAACGATACATGTAACAAATTGTTAGGGCCCCAAGTCCCTTGGCTTCTACTATCAAACATGCGACTCAATTTCATTTTTCTATTTTCGATGTACATTGCTGGTTATCTTAAGACTTTTCTATGAAATTAGATGATAATACAGTAGTAAAAGCGCAATGGATGTAATTTATTTTCAAATTCTCGTGTTTTATAATAACGTGGTAGCTGTAAAGTCCAGTATACAACACAGACAATTTATTTCAAAAGAGGGACCCGTTTTTGCCGTTAACCTAATGTATAAATAAATGTGTGCAATAATTAAACAAAACGGAGTGACGTGAAACTAATTGCCTTAAAACCCTACTCTCATGTTTTTCATGTCGTCTAGTAATGAAACTCATTTGATTTTATTTTTAATCGCTTCAGGCTGTGATGAACCGCCATTGAGTTAACTCGCTTTTTTAATCGTTTTAACCGAAAGGATGTTTAAAGTAATGTTTTTGCAAATGTGTCCGGTTTATTCAGTTTTGTACTCCTTTTTTTTCAATTCACCTTGTAATAAGGATTCGGTAAATTGGAAAAAAAATCGGGCTTGGAGCCAAGGTCTAGACAGCAAAAAATTTGGCTGATCATTACTGGATCTAGTTTTTAATGAATTAATTTCATTAATACACCATGCTTAGTATCCTTAGATTTGGCTTACAAAAATAGTCTATTATTTATCAAACAATATGTATCGCTAAGAATATACCTACAGTATTTCACAATGACACTGTACATTTTAAAATAAATGTAATTTTTCTCTTGAAGATGCTGCGGTTCATTTGCCTAATTATAAGGGGAGTTCGAAAATATGACAGTAATCTTTTCTCATCCCTCGCATATCTGTCCCTGCCCTAAAATAACTTAATCACAATTATTTGTTGTCAAGAATAAATGATGTGATATAACAGAGTGCATTAATATTTACATTGGGACCACCAGCAAGCGTGAGGAAGAACTAAATGAACTTTTGCCTTATTTTTTATGAGACTTAGATACTACAGCACTTCTATTGTTCTATGTGTCTCTCGCTCACACAATATAATGCGTTTGAGCGAGAGGTAAATGCCGCCATTTCTAATCCCATTCTTCATCTGCGCAAGTTAACCTGTAATATTGTTAAAGAAACTTAAAAAGCCCCAATCTTGACTTGTCCATGGCAAAGAAAAGGTCATATATTCCTTGTCCAACCATAAACTTCATCCTTCTGCCACTATCACAATTAATTTGGGTGCAGCGCTTGCGCTGTAATATGTCTTTTTATTCCGTACATCTCTATCTCAACACATAGCCGTGTTATTAAGTCTACTAGGAAATTATATTAAAAACATGAGCAACTGCGTCTTGCGGCCAATCATAACAAAATACTGTGATGGATGACCAATCAGTTAGTCAAGTGTGGTGATTGTTCTACCACACATGACTATGTGCTGCTCCTTCCTCTTTCCCTGGTCCCATTATCTGGGGTCAGGTCTCTTCACTTTTCTTCACCAAGTTATTCTGTTTTGGGTTGTCGGTTCTGGCAATTGGGCTTGCTTGAGATCTCTTTCCATGTTTGATCACAGGGTACCAGGGCAATTAGCGGGTGTCCGTTACCTTTCTTCTGTTCCGGTAGGTTCATAGCAATTTTTACCACATTATCTTCACTACGCCTTTTGACATGTCCATAATACCACCTGAGGTGGGTAACAGTTATTTATCTGTGATTGGTGCGACGGTGATGTGGTGATATTATTATTATTACCACGTTTTTATTAACTGGCTTTCAGTCATGTCTGTTTGTTCGGTACACATTTTGCAATCGATTTTAAACTAACTTCCCGATGAGACTTGAAACTTTAAATATAGCTCAGAACTAGATGACTGCCTCGTTGGTCTAGTGGTTGCAAGCGCGACTGCTGAGCGTGGGGTCCTGGGTTCGATTCCCGGGTCGCACAAAGTGTTATTGGGTTTTTTCATTAGGAAATTCTCAGTAGCAGCCCGGAGTCAGGATTTGTGTCCGATCAATGGCAATAGGCTCGCTACCTATTACATGGGACTATAACATAACTGGCGAAATGTGGGTGTACTATTACACCTCTGCCTACCCCTTCGGGGAAATATAGGCGTGATGTTATGTTATGTGTAGATGATAATGTAATATTAACTTGCTTTCGTTTTAATAACGTGGTAGGTATTTAAAAAAATATTTTATCCATTAAAGTGTCACTGTCTAATGGAGCCTATATTCAGTAGGTTTTGTTTCTTGGAGCTTACGAATTGATAAGATAATACTAATAATAAGCTCCAAAAAAAACTACTGAATGTACAGTACTGAATACAGTGACACTGTCTAACGGAGTATGATCGGAGCCCATATTCAGTAGTTTTTTTTGGAGCTTACGAACAATACAATTAATTTCAATAAAATTTGCTACGGTTTACTAAAGAACCGTCACACAGCTTCGCTACAAACTGTTTTTATTTCCATACACGCACATTCTCAATGTAGTACGTTGTCAAATATTTACGCTTACGCCCATTGCTCGCACTTGACAAGGGACAAACAATTTTACGCTATCGCTCCAAACACGGTTTATCGCAATGTAATGCCAATAAATATTGAAAATATATTCTGTCATTCAGAAGATATCGGTTGTAAGTAAGGTATTGTTTATGGGGAGATTTTTGTGGTGTTAAGAGATTACTAAGGATGCTGTGAAACCATGAGGGCGAACTGACAGCAGAATATACGAAATAAATTAAAGACAACGGTTTTATATATGCCACGTTTTTAAAACGAAAGTGATTAAATATTGTATTATCATGCAGTTCTGAGCTATGTAGTCTTTAGCTAATCGGAAAGTTAGTTTAAAATCGATTGCAGAATTTGTACCGAACAGACCAATGAATAAACAGACGGGCAAGAAATTAAGTTAATAAAATCATGAAAAAAAATGATCTGATCAGATCTATTATGACGCCTCTTGCAGCATTACAGCACCTTCCCAAGTTGCAAGTCAATCAAGAAGTTGCTTTAAATAGTCTTGGAGGAGAAGAATTTGATCTCCTACGTTGAGATGATATTTCCTCCAAGGTGTTGGCTTCTTATGTGGTGCACTGCATCACATTCTGTCAAATAAATGTTACTCAAATTTTAGATGATCCACATCTTCTTTAAATGTTCTCTTTACAATTTAAAATAAAATACTCTAAGGAAAGCTGCAGTAGTTACCTATCTATATCTATATGTATACTAATATTATAAAGAGGAAAGATTTGTATTTTTGTGTGTATGTTTGTAGTGAACACAGACCAGTAAGCTTCAAGACTCCGCATAAGCAAAGTTTTGTATTCGAACGCAGTCGTAAAACGTTGGTGGGGTCAGGGGGGCAGACGGCGCGTTATGATTTGCCGGCTCAAAAGTTCGGTGTATGATTCCTTATGATTGGTGCCGCTCGCTGACTGAGTGACGTTCCGATTGGCAGAGGGACGTATGATATGCAGTGCATATGCGTTGTGACCGGGGGTGTCCAGCTAACCGGCGTCTAGAGGCTTACTGGTCTATGGTAGTGAATAAACTTAAAAACTACTACCGATTTCAAACCATTACCATTTTCATCATTAGAAAGCTACATTCACCCTGAGTAACATAGGCTATATTTTCATGTCCACCCGTGCGAAGCCGGGACGGGTCTCTAGTCCTATATAAAGGTGAAAGTTTGTCAAGATGTTTCGATGTTTGTTATTCAATCATGCTGAGACGACTAAACTGATTTGGATAAAATTTTACATACAGGTACAACATAACCTGGATTAACATGTAGGTTACTTTTTATCCCGGAAAGGTACACAGTTTCCGAGGAATGTCCGATAACATATTTCTGTGATGAGCTGAGTACGATTAAACGCGGGCCAAACCAAAGCCAAGGACGTGATAAGCTGTGGACAAAGGTGTAGTGTTTTGTTTGTATTTATTCTCTGAATTTAGACCAAACTCCATCTTCCTTACCTACTCCACAAATAAACAACCCAGTCGACCTCCTCACATCTTTTACTTACGCAAAAAAGAATGCCTACGCAATCCTTATTTTCGCAAATACATGTCGAACATCAACAGAATACACAGAACACGCATACGTACACACGCGTAATGGTTGGCACCAATGATATTTAAAAGTATTGATATGTAACACCCTAACAAAACATACTAAAAATGTTCCGTACGCAGTGGCAGTACATATACTCAGGTACACATAAACTAGTAAAGAGATAATTTAAAGTTACTTTAAGTTACTTTCGCGTCATAATTGGTACACTTTCTGTGCACACACGACGTCATTCTTGTTTTTTTTTTATCTTTGGTCACGCTCGGCGCCTTGCTTGTCGCATAATAATAGCAAAACGTTCATTAGGGTTCCGTACCCGAAGGGTGCCAATTGGGACCCTATTACTCTCGCTACGCTGTCCGTCCGTCCGTCCGTCCGTCCGTCTGTCTGTCACAGGGCTGTATCTTTTGAACGGTAATAGGTAACAGGTTGAAATTTTCTGAAATTTTTTTCAGAATATGTGTTGCTATGAGGTGTATCACGACAAATACTAAAAACAAAAAAAAAACAATAATCAAAGGGGGTCCCCATACAAGAAACCTCAAAAAACATGCATTTTTTTCAACGTTTTTGTTCCTGCTCTATCTTCAAAACGGTAATATATACCAGCGTCAAACTTGGGCAGATTATAGTGCATACTATATAGTTTAGCAACAAATACTAAAAATAAGACAAACATAGAAATATGTGGTGGTACCTGCGTAAGAAAGACATGCAAAAATTCATATTTCGCGCACTGTACGTTGATGTCTTTTGATAAACTCTCGTAAATTAAATCAGTTTTTATGGGGTATCAGTTCATTGAGAGGTACGAAACCCTTACTGCGCGAGTCCGACTCGCACTTGGCCTGTTTTTTGAGTCTTCAGATTGCGCACGCTAGTAACATATCCGTACTTTTAAATATCTATCATTGGTTGGCACACTTTCTTACTAATTTAGCAACGTCCATTGTCATAAACCAGAGAGCACACGAGAAAAACACCAAGTTCTCGACGTTACTCAAAACAGCAAAACATTCTAGCTTTTGAGGAGTGCTTGACATCCCCTTCCGCTCTTAATAGAGGATCGTTACTACAAGGTGAGAGGGTACAAGAGTACTCCACGCACCGTTCCATAGAAATATTGCGTGCCCTAGTTTTATTTTCATTCACACAATTGTAAAAACGGCTGGCTAAAGTAGTTTACTGGGTTCAAGCGTCGACCTAACGATGTCAGGGCTTGAATTCTTTTTTATTCGATCACGTGGGTCGTTGAACTGCTTGGTTCTAATTGTATAGTGTTTATTTATAAATAGGTCTTTAAATAAGAGTTCCTTAACTAACATGGTAACATGTAACTAATAACATGGTCACTAACATATATTTTATTGTAGATCACGGGACATTTACCATGTAAATCTTAATGGCGCGGCCGCATTCCAAAATCTATCCGTGAATGTTGAAACCGTATGTTATTTTTAGAACTCGAACGAAAGTCAAGCTTTTTTGGAAGTAGTCATTAAAATGACGTCCGAATTGACACATCGTCAGTACCCACCTTTACGCACGAACCGATTTGCTAATAGCTTTATCATGCGTACTGCTATGGAGTGACATTCCTTGCCAACATCTGTGTTTCCCGATGAGTAGGTATAATTTGGTGGTCTTCTAGGCTCGAGTGAATACGCTTTTGCTGGGCAAGCGTGTACCATCGTCGACCGCACCATCGCTTAATATCAGGTGAGGTCGCGGTCAAACGCAAGCCCATTAGGAATAAAAAAATATCAATGAAATCGTTATCATGTAATCCAGAAAAGGATTTTTATGGTAAATATCCTGTAACATACAATAATATAACCTTTGAATAAATAACAAAAAATAAAACCGACTTCAAAAACCTTAACTAAAAAGTAAAAAATAATCCTTGTATGTATTTCAAAATCTTAACATAAACCAAAATTTTGAAGGTGGCGCGTGACTGTCCCTTTGCGTCATGTAAATATAATGTACTGTCGAGCGCTTATCTATAGTAAAAAATAGTTTATGCGAACATACATGAAAAACACGCGCCGCCTTCAAAATTTTGGTTTATGATTTTATGTAGTCCGTGCTTTTATAACGTCAGGAATTCTTCAAGGAAACTCTCCGCCTATGGAAAACGAATATAATTGTGTTACGACTCTTACCAATTAAAACCACCACTACCTTTCTCATTCCCTCGGCGTGAGTTAAGCTCTGCAATAATATAATGCTCTATGCTTGCCTAAGGTAGGAATCTAGGAATGGTCTTTGTATATTAAGACAAGGTATTCCTATCAGGATGGGCAGCAGCGTTCTCTGACTATTTAACAAACCAACTGCGATCGCCAACCCGCCTGCCAAGCGTGGCGATTATGGCATAGCCCCCCCTTAATTGGGGGAGGCCTATGTCCAGCAGTGGACGTCTTTCGGCTGAAATGATGATGATGATGATGATTCCTATCAGCTACTCCTACTCTTCAACCAACTGCTGTCTTCCAATAAATATAGGCGAAAACCCTCTTAATGACTATACTAACATTCTATGCAAGCGGGCAAGCTATTGCACCAGCCCCTCACCTGAGCTCCACAGCATACTATGAATCAACATACAATACTGCAGGAGACAGGGTAAATGCACCAATTGCACGAAGCATAAATTAACCAAGCTTAAGTAACGTTCTCGTACTCAAAACTTCAATGTGTGCAGAACTGCGGCTCTCAATCGGAGCTCCCACCTGGACTTACGTGTTGAAATTGCAAAGCTTCTCATTAAGTAGGTTAAGCCAATCTAGTCCAGTTACTGGTAGCCGACTGACCCAACTTAATGTTAACTGCCGCTTACTTACAACCTAATACGTTTATTTTTAGTTTTCGTGTCTTGTTATAACTTCTTGTTTAATTTTGATGTCTTATACCGATATTCACCAATGTTAATTAAATCATATATTCGAAAAATTCACTAGAATTTTAAGTAAACGTTGGCTTAGTCAGATAATTAATGTTGGTGAACCTTAATCCTGCCAGCTTAAAACAGCTTATCAATGTCCACCGCTGGAACCACCGTCCGCCACAAAGACAGTAGTCACCACAATAGGCACTGCTGACCTACTGATATAATTTGCTGACCACAAAGTCAGTAGTCACCACAATGGGCAAGTAAGTTGCTGACGACAAACTCAATAGTCACCACAAAGGTCAAGTAAGCTGCTGCTACATCCGAAACTAGATCTTATTTCAAGATTTTCTTATAAAACACAAAATAAACGAAGCACAAAACCCACAGCAGATAACTGTGATCTGTAAGGTGAAATACGAGAATGAGGCAGTAAGGAATTAGGTTAATTGCATTCGAGGATCGCATTATGTCACATTACATATCGGGACCTGTCCAGGCAGCACGGCCATGCATATTTAAATAGTTTTAGTGCATTATTCAGCGTCGCAAATCCGCATCACACTCACCGTGTAGATATATTTTATTTCACGGAAATTTACTTTAATGAACTTGGCTGTGTTTCAATTTGCATTTTCACAACACCCCTTTTTGTTCGGCTTTTCAATTTTAAGCTTTATAAAATGGAGTTAGCGAGCTAAACTGTTGGAGTTTGCTTGACTGTTTTGAATGGTTTAGTAGTTCCAGTGATTTCATAAAACTGTTATTTAATTGGTTTAATTGAAGAACTGAACTGATAGCTAGTCAGAGACTTAAATAAGAGGATATTATGAAAACCAATATTTTTTTAATCAGGAGCGTGGACTAGAAATTCTGACAAGAAATCATGTGAAATGTACAGAATATGTTTTTAGGGTTCCGTACCAAAAAGGTAAAAAGGAAATCCTTAAGGTGTGACTTCATTCGTCCATCTGTCCATCCGTCCGTCCATCCATCCGTTCATCCATCTGTCACAGCGGTATATTTCAGCAACCAGTAATGCTATCGGACTGAAATTTTTAACAGTTTTAAATATTCTCTACCCAAACTTACTGCAAAAAATGTTTTATTTTGGAAGTCGAAATTTCAAAGTTACTAGTTCAAGAGGGGTATATGAAAGGACTTTATTTGCACATTCTAAAACCATTTTTGTGCTGCACACTTTTCACCTTTTCTATTAAAATGACAAAAACATACCTCCGAAGTTCGTAAGGCGAAAATTGCTGGAATAATTACAGGTGATAGAAATTAAGTTAAGGAAAAATAGAACGTTGCTTCTAAATAGCACAGTTTTTTTTTCATCATCAATCGTCATCAACAACAACATCAACTCAGCCTCGCAGTCCACTGCTGGACATAGGCCTCCCCAAAGTTGCGTCACAACACACGGTCCTCTGCCTTCCGCATTCAGTCCCCTCCAGCCACCTTCTTCAGGTCGTCGGTCCACCTGGCCCTACGCTTCGTTCGCCGATTAGCTTTTTTTAATAATCAATATTCTTCCACAGACAAACTTTGTTATGCGGTCCGGCTTTTTGAACACAGTTATGGTCCAAACTAAGGAAATCACAATAAATAACTTTTATACATCCAAGAAAGGTACGGAAACCTCAATGCGCGAGTCCGACTCGCATTTGGCCGTTTTTTGTTTTCACTAAATATGTCCAAACTATTTTTTGTAGTGTTATTTGTTCAGGGAACCGTTTTCTACCTACATCATTCAGCTATATTGTAGTATTATGTGACCTGAAAGCTACACTGAATGCAGTGTGACTACTGATATTCTTCAAGCATTAAAAACATCTTCACCAAACTTTATAACAGACAGAAAGACAAATATAATTTAACATGTAGAAGAAACAGTTAATAAAACGTTAAAAGTACTAAAATGGTACTAAAAGTTGTCACTGTGCCGTTTTGCGACCTATGGCACAGTGTCACAATGTTATGGGCAATATCCTCTTTATCACATGCCTACGATTCTGTTTACATTCAATGTTAGTAGAACTGAAACTGTCGTCACTTATACTTTATAACAGTGCTTTTCCCTTAATTTGAGTAGGTATATGGACCATTTGAGAGTAATGTGTTAGTCGTTGAAATTACTCTGTTACTGAAGTCGTAAATATCTTGATAGGAATATATCTATATCTATCAAAGATCAAAGTCTTTTATTGAATGTCTGAAATATATTACAACAAAGTTAGGTTCGGATTACTTTCGGATCTGAAAATAAGAGACCTTGCACTGAGATATCATCAGCACGAGGATCAGCCTGATCGGAGTAAGGTCCACCAGATTCTGGTAGCTGCATGGGAAGAGCGACTTTCGCAACCCAGCGCAGGTAAGGCCCGTCATGGAAAACTGGCTGGAGAGGCACCATGGCTACCTCACCACACTGGCTGACGCAGATACTCTCGGGTCACGGCTTTTTCGGGAAGTATCAGTGTCACATAGGCTGGGAGCCGATGTTCGTGTGTCATCACTGCTGGAGCTGCCCTGAAGATGGACACGGCGCTGCACATGCTGGCGGAGTGCCCAGCTTGAACCACGCAGTACTGTGACCTCTTGACAAGCGAGAGCGCTTGGGAAGGCGTCGGCTCTTTCTGCGAGGAGATAATGCTCGCGAAGGAGGTGGCAGGCAGGGTTTGAGAGGCAATGACCTCTCTCTTCTCTCGTAGCAGACGGACTGGGCGTCGCAGGAGCACGTACGATCTCCAGCTACCCTAGTAAAGGGCCTGCGACCAGTCAAGGCCCGTGACTATGGTGCACGCAGTGTTCCGCGCGCACTAAGGAGGTGAGGCAGACGTTGAGGCCGCTTGGGGAGAAGGGGCTCGCCTACTAGTGGCGAGCCAATACGTGTTGGATGTTGGTGGAGAATGCATAGTATATCCCGTACTTCTTCTTCTTCTTCTTCGTGTCGACATGAGCTACATAATGATAATAGCTCATGTCGTGGGGAAAATATTAGCCAGTCAGCAGGTTGATAGCGGGGCTGACTGCCCAGGGCCTGACTGACTGTACTGGGGGTACGGGATAAAGGTACCAAAAAAGGTAGTTGAAAAAACACCGTGGTGGTTTTAGTCAGCAAGAGAGCGATACTGGCTCCATCTTTCCCGGGCGGAGCGCGAGTTTTTTATTCTTAATGCAATTAACTCTGAGAAAACCTATCTCCAATTCTGGTCAAAACTACCAAACTGGGAAAAATAAACATCTTTAATCCATGGATACTTATTTTTTCCTTTATATTTTCCGATCACCACAACAACACACTAAACGTAAAACGTAAAAATATTCAGTTATTAGAATACTCGTTAGTTTTCCAATGAATAATAATTGATAATGACTATTGAGTTCGATTGTACATTCATGAACAGTGGTGCAGTATAAATTATTTCCTGTCAATGTGACAACCTATTTTTGAGAATACAATAGTCCGAGAATAATGAATTACTATTAATTTTATTATTTAATTTTACAAAAATTCGTGAGCACCGTAACAGAGGATTATATTATAACAAACTTTTGGAAAAACGTTAAATTATCGTATTTAATAATATCATGTTCGTGTATTGTTCTTGTATATTTTGTTCGGAAATTGTGTCTTTATTCATTCGGGAATTTAATTTTCGTAATAAGTACAATCATCATCATCATTTCAGCCGAAAGACGTCCACTGCTGGACATAGGCCTCTCCCAAGCATCGCAATAGATACAATGGTCGACATAAATTAAATTCTGAACTCTCTCTCTCTGAAATACGTGTAGCATGATCTTTTCAAAAGTTTTGATTATTCGTAGAATACTCTAGTCTATGTGGAGTAAAGCAAATAAACGTCATCTTCTTAAAAGAATGCCAAGATTTTTTTAAGCAACTGATTTTCTTCGTGAATTTACTATTGTTCTGAGCTTTGCACCAAATAAGCAATGATAGCTATGATATGACTGTTGTAGTGATTTCGTGATTTGTGAGGACCCCTACACCCCCCATACACAACCATCATCCCCCCATCCCCCACCACATCCCCTCCACCCCCAATCCTCACACACTCCACACAGGGTTTGGGGGGGGGGGTGACCATTACAGATATATACTGTAAAGCCGCAGCTTCATCATAAAGCTGATAGTTACGTAGCCACTATAATAGCTATTAATCCTTCTAATATAAAAAAAAATGCGAAAGTATGGTTGTTTTGGGTTTAGGGCACCACAGATGTGTGGTTGCGATAATCCCTATTCATGAGTGCTGCACCTGCTGGTCAAGAGGGCTCTGGGTTTCATGGAAAGTTGGACGTGGGTTAACATAACAACATAACATCACGCCTGTATTTCCCCGAAGGGGTAGGCAGAGGTGTATAGCACACCCACATTTCCCCAGTAATGTTATATTCCCATGTAATAGGGGGCGAGCCTATTACCATTAACCGGGCTGCTACTGAGAATTTCCTAATGAAAAAACCCAATAACACTTTGCCTGACCCGGGAATCGAACCCAGGACCCCACGCTCAGCAGTCGCGCTTGCGACCACTAGACCAACGAGGCAATCTGACGTGACGGATGGACGACGGATCGGAACGTGAGTTAACCGAATATATTTCGCACTAAAACCCCGTAGAACCGTTCACTTGGATCGATGCGCAGCAATTGTCCGTCCGTGCATACCTCTCGCTCGCATACATTTTTTCTTACCTTGCACTCTGCCTTACCTACATGTGTCTCTACAGTTGCTTATTTGTATGTTTGTTTGTCCTTCAATCACGCTGAAACGGCTGAACGAATTTTTTGCCAGATAGACCATAACTTGGATTAACATACAAGATTTTATTCTGTGAAGATAAACAGTTCCCAAGGGATGTACAATAATGTCTTTCTGCGATAAACCGAATTATACTCGGGCAAAGCCGTGGTCACAGGCTAGTATAGAGATAAACTGTCATCCTCATCCAGTTGCAAAAATATGCGTTTCAAAAACCCATTTATAAAACAAACCGGCCACTATAAAATATAATAAAAATCTCCATCAGTAAATTTCCCGCAGCACAATTCAGCTTCCATACAAGCGAAAAACTTATGAATAGAAAGCCCACAGCGATGTGCCAATAACAGAAAAAACACGCAACATGGAAAGTTATTTCATAGTGAGGTTAAAACCAATTCAAATATTCGATAGACGTGACACAAAACCAATTGGAAACCGAAACCGATCTCGGCTTGCAAACCGTCTCTATTGTCAGTAGTTGGACACACTATTTTCTGGAACCCGGAGCGATGAGTGAAGAGTGTATTTGTTAAAGGGACAACAACCCAACCACAACCACAACTTGTTATTGAAATAACCGAAAACCTCTTAAAGGGTCATTGTAATCATCAGCATGAACAACTTTTACCATGGAACCAAAACTGAAATCGAGAAAAAAAAACATTTGTTCAATTAATCAATCTAATGATCCAGATTTCATTGAGATGCTGGTTTCCAGATTGAAGGATAATCTTGTTAGTTCACACGCGTTCAACTGCGCAGGCAAACTTCGCCGAGTCTTCTCGTCGCCTATACCGCAAAGTTTGAAGACAAAGGTCTTCAACCAGTGCGTCCTGCCAGTCATGACTTACGGTGCCGAGACGTGGACACTGACAGTTGGGCTAGTCCACAAATTTAAAGTCGCTCAGCGAGCTATGGAGCGAGCTATGCTTGGAGTTTCTTTGAAGGATAAAATCAGTAACGAGATTATCCGGAGAAGAACCGGAGTGACCGACATAGCTTGTAGGATCAGTAAGCTGAAGTGGCAGTGGGCTGGCCATGTCTGTCGAAGGACCGATGGCCGTTGGAGCAGACGAGTCCTTGAGTGGAGACCGCGTATCGGCAAACGCAGCGTAGGGCGCCCCCCTGCCAGGTGGACCGACGACCTAAAGAACGTGGCTGGGGGGGACTGGATGCGGAAGGCAGAGGACCGAGCATTGTGGCGCAACTTGGGAGAGGCCTATGTCCAGCAGTGGACTGCGATAGGCTGAGTTGATCTTGTTAGTTGCCAAAACACGTGGTCTACGAAATTACTTAATACTTTTCTTATTTTGGGATTGGCTCCCACAGATGCGGCTTAACATCAGTATTTTACACAGAGGCACTGCCATCAAACCCCCGCAACCCAGTTACTGGGTAATACCCACATCCTAAGGATAGACTGGTTGTCAGACGTTCGGGCTCTGCGACGTAATGACTGCCATTGATATTCTTATGGCAACCGAGACCGATAGACTAACGAGCTCACCGAGGCACGGAGGGGTCTCGATGTGCAACACAAACAACAAAAGGATTGATGGCCAAAAAATTATAAAATTGCGCTTAAAACCACAACAAAAATAGTTCTAATCATGCAAACCCTAAAATGCACTACCGTCAATAGTGACCGCTAAACCACATCGGCTGCGCTGTCATGCTGTACTATTTAGCTGGTTATTAAGCCCAACTGACCTGGCCTGTCGCCAAACATTCAAATTGAACTGGAAATTGCCGTGTTGAAACATGTATTTAGATGTTATCTGCGTGAATACGGCCCATCAATAACTTGGAGTAATGTCTAACACCCATATTCTAAGACGTTTACTCGAATATTCCTCGACTCCACTCAACCTCACTCAATGTAATCTGTGTTCATAGTTGCAAAAATTATCCTCCACTCAGCGTCGCTCAACATTTTTTGTCACTCGAAGAAGGACACTGTCAAACTCAAAGTACGTCGAGACCTACCTTAAGGAATACTCAAGGAAAGATTTTTGCTTATAAGTTGTGTTTCAATCTGATTATTTTATTCGAATATTTTTAAAGGTTGTTTAAATGGATTTCTAACGGTTCTGGTATTATTTTTTGTATGATACCCCATACAATAATTTCTCGACTCAACCTCATTCAAGGTTTTTCAAGACGAGCTTTAAAAATACCAATTTCATGGATTCTTTGAGGTAATCCTCAAGGTAACCTCGACTGATTCAGAATCGAGGAAGTTTCGAGGAAATGTCTTAGAATATGGGTGTAAGAGACTAATGCGAGGCACTGAAGATGCTTCCAAAAGTCCGAATGGCATGGCCGCATTCCAAAATATGTCCGTGAATGTTAAAAACGTATGTTATTTTAAAAACAAGCAAAACTTTTTGGATATAGTCATTACACACATTACACCTTAAGAGAGAAAATGTTATAGCCCTACCTAAATCTTCTTTGTGTAGAATTTGGCAAAGGAGCTACTCAATTTGGTCTTGGCAAAGTATTCGATTAGTCTACACTTTTGTAAATCCTCAAGCGCTTAAAGCAGTGTAGTGTATCGTTCTTAGTAGATAGCAAATCTGTTGCAGAAGTAGTATTAGCAAGACATATGCAATTAAGTTCTATTCTCGTTGCTAGATAAAAAAGAAATCCAAATCTTGCCATTTTTATCAAATTTACTGAGGGTTATTACAGGCATGTACCTGGTGGTCCACACAGCGGAAGACAGCATAGCTTGGAAACGCGTTGTATATGGTCGAAATCCTCAGCAGTGAGGGAACGACGAAGAAGATTACAGTCATAATAATAATTATTATTATTAGTCATAATTATTATTATTATATTGATTTACACTTGTAATACAATAGTATCGCATCAACGCATCGTATGTGGTCGCGATCCTCAGCAGTGAGGGAACGACGAAGAAGATTACAGTCATAATAATATAATACTAAAGATACTAAAGTTAATCGTTTTGCCGAAAATTAAGTCTAGTTTTGTGGATGAATCTGAGTTTTTTAAGTATTGTCAAACCCTTCCTATACATGACAAAGTGAAATTTAGCCTCTTAAAAGAGCAATTTTTCAATAACGAACTACAGCATGAAATAAATCATCCTGTGTTTACACGTCAAGTCGCTCAAAACAAACTTGTGACCATACCGGCAAAGAACTGCTACGGCGAACGGGCGAGCGCTTATCTGATTCCACGACTCATTAATTCTTTACCTACCGCCATACGTAATAATATTACTGATAAAAACATAAAAAATAAGTTAAAAACATATTTCCTCACCGAATTATAATTCATGCGTGGCGTTAGAACACTGTCGAATCGTCATTTATGTTTTTATGCTGTAATAAACACCTTAATTATTACATTCATATTGTTTGTTAAGATTGTTAATAAAAGTAACACGTTTATACTTACATAAATAAATGTGCTGATACGAGGATGAATTGTAAGTGCCACACTCAAACCCAGGAGGTTTAAGTGGTACTTTTGTACTAATTTTAATTATGTATATTATTGATAATTTAATAAAAAAAAAAAAAAAAAAAAAAATTATTAGTCACAATAATAATTATGACTGTAATCTTCTTCGTCGTTCCCTCACTGCTATTACTATTGTATTGTATTTACTATTGATACTATTGTATTACAAGTGTAAGTCAATATAATAATTAGCCTTAAATAACATTAAATACGGAACGACCTTTGTTGCAAGCTTGTACACACGGCTTAACATCAAGCTGCTGTGCCAGTATAAGCTGACCTCGCATTGAATAGGCTTTCCGTACAATGCGAGATCAGCTTATACTGGAAATCGATACTTACTACTTACATAATGAACCCTGAAAATATTACACTCCTCTTTTGTTGACTTACGCCCAAAATTAATATCCTATCTATCCACGATTTTCCGTACCGGAGATAGAAATTTGACATAAAATGTATGGAGCTTATGTCAAATTGCTATCTCTAGTAGGGTAAATTGTGGATAGATAGGATATTAATTTTTGCCGTTAGCCGTAGCCTCGTAGCGAATATTTTCAAGTAAAAATTTACGAAAAAAACTGCTGATATTTTATAGGTATGGTATGTATCGGTCAGTAAAAATTGATGGTGGTGTCTAATATTCTACTTACATAAGAAGACCCACATTTTTCATCTTTATTTTCAAATGCAACGCAAAATATAAGGATAATCTAGAATATTTTTTTCTAGCGTCATCGCCATTCCATTTTTATATTTCTCCTCGGCGTTAACGCATGAATTATTATGAAAGGCGAGAACTGTGAAAGAAATACGCACAGGCCGTGTTCGAATGAACCAGTGACCGAGCTGGGCTTAAAAGGACTGGTATTTTATTACACATTGATTTATGTTGACTTGAGACATTAGGTCACTCAAATGAATCTGCGTCATTCTTAAGTAAAAAGTATAGCTAGAGAGACTGTAGTCTGACTCCGCTACCACTTACATTTGGGGAGAAAATAAATACCCCTATTGTGTACTTATCAGGGAGTGAGATTTTGATCGCAACAGTTGAACCAATTTTTTTTTGTTCTGAAATTGGCTAGTGTTTGACCGCTATCTCATATGATATCAAGCGATCGTGCGGCGAACGATGTCACGCTTGCCCCAGCAAAAACCTATACCACAGATAATATAGTACGCTTATACATACATAACATAACCAGCCCATTCTGTCCCACTGCTGGGCACGGGCCTCTTCTCAGTATGAGAAGGCTACACGCCAACTACGCCTATACACTCGTGCCTTAAAGACCATCAGATTATACCTATCGGGCAAGAAATTCCACTCTTTAGCGGTACGCATAATAACCACTCCTCTAGACTTTTCAAATACATTAACGGATCAGTATTTGATTATCAATTGAGTTAACGGTGACGGAAAAAACATCATGAGGAAACCATGTGAAGGCTAAATGAAACTATATTGGACCACATACAAATGTAGTCCACCAATAGCACCAGGGCATCATGGTGGACCTTTTATTATTAATTATTTTATTATTTTTAACGCATTTACGCATGCGAAGCGAAATCTAAAGATTTAAATTGTGGAAAGAAAAAATCGCTCACGAGCAGGATTCGAACCTGCGACTCCTGGCTCAGTACGCCAGTGCTTTATTATTACTTATTTTGGGAAAAGAGCTAAGGTCTTTGCAAGCCCCTTTTGTCACTGCGACCTTAAATATCTACTATGACACCTCTAATAGTCGACCACAGTACCTCCCCAGCCGCAGGCCAATAGCATTATATTATTATATTATTTGTGCTTGGGGTTAAAGGATTTGATCTCATCAGCTGAGATGGTGGACGGTGAAAGGACATGATGGATGGTGGTGTTGGTGGTGATGGCGGACGGTGGATGGCGGTCGTGGTGGTGATAGCGGACGGTGGATGGTGGTGACGGTGGGCGGTGGTGATGGTGATATGGTGAAGTTACTTCTCCTTCTGAGAAGCGATCCGTACTAACAGCAGGATAGTAATGAGCTGATTATGCTATGTATCCCAACTGGCTGCTATAGGTTTATTTAATAATTCTATCTTTTAATATTATCATTCTTTTGTAAACAGGAAGCCAGAACATAATGAAGTTATTATAAAGCAATAAAGTGCGTGAATTTTGTTGAAATTGAACGAAATGGCAATGACCATAGGGTATATGATTTTATGTAGGTACTTAAATATAGCTACATTATTTACTCGGTGTCGCTTGATAATAACATAACACAACATCACGCCTGTATTTCCCCGAAGGGGTAGGCAGAGGTGTATAGTATACCCACATTTCGCCAGTTATGTTACAGTCCCATGTAATAGGAGGCGAGCCTATTGCCATTAACCGGGCACAAATCCATACACCGGGCTGCTACTGCTGAGAATTTCCTAATGAAAAAACCCAATAACACTTTGCCCGACCCGGGAATCGAACCCAGGACCCCACGCTCAGCAGTCGCGCTTGCGACTACAAGACCAACGAGGCAGGCGGGATAATAAATTGTTTTATATTGTTATAAGTATAGTGTCTTTCAAGAAATAGAGAAAGGATTTTGATTCAATGTATTACACAAAAGCGCAGATTTTTAAGGTTAAAAACAGAATAATGTTACTTTTAATGTTTGGCTTATTGAAAAATAAAATTCCCACAGGCTGTTGCTAATATTGTTAAAAATATAACATCGACTCTCACCCCAAACCCCTAACCCCAAACCCACAGAGGGTCTATTCGCGTTTGACGAACGACGAACTTTCGTTCCGACTAATACCTACACAATAAACATAGGCACATAAAAAAGAATAAAGATACACTACGGTTCATAGTCGTATGAAATTGACCAGAGATCAGAGAAACGAACTTCAAAACACGATCATCGCATGCGACGTAAAAACGATGGTTGACCGGAGTAGCAAATTGTGATGAATGGTACGAATAATCGACAAACGAAGTACGAACTTTCGTTCCGACTAATACCTACACAATAAATATAGGCACATAAAAAAGGCAGAATAAAGATAGACTACGGTTCATAGTCGTATGAAATTGACCAGAGATCAGAGAAACGAACTTCAAAACACGATCATCGCATGCGACGTAAAAACGATGGTTGACCGGAGTAGCAAATTGTGATGAATGGTACGAATAATCTACAAACGAAGTACGAACTTTCGTTCCGACTAATACCTACACAATAAACATAGGCACATAAAAAAGAATAAAGATAGACTACGGTTCATAGTCGTATGAAATTGACCAGAGATCAGAGAAACGAACTTCAAAACACGATCATCGCATGCGACGTAAAAACGATGGTTGACCGGAGTAGCAAATTGTGATGAATGGTACGAATAATCTACAAACGAAGTACGAACTTTCGTTCCGACTAATACCTACACAATAAACATAGGCACATAAAAAAGAATAAAGATACACTACGGTTCATAGTCGTATGAAATTGACCAGAGATCAGAGAAACGAACTTCAAAACACGATCATCGCATGCGACGTAAAAACGATGGTTGACCGGAGTAGCAAATTGTGATGAATGGTACGAATAATCTACAAACGAAGTACGAACTTTCGTTCCGACTAATACCTACACAATAAACATAGGCACATAAAAAAGAATAAAGATAGACTGCGGTTCATAGTCGTATGAAATTGACCAGAGATCAGAGAAACGAACTTCAAAACACGATCATCGCATGCGACGTAAAAACGATGGTTGACCGGAGTAGCAAATTGTGATGAATGGTACGAATAATCTACAAACGAAGTACGAACTTTCGTTCCGACTAATACCTACACAATAAACATAGGCACATAAAAAAGAATAAAGATACACTACGGTTCATAGTCGTATGAAATTGACCAGAGATCAGAGAAACGAACTTCAAAACACGATCATCGCATGCGACGTAAAAACGATACTCGGTCGGACTTCTGATCACGAGGTCGTGGGTTCGATTCCCACAGGACACAAATATTTGTGTGATGAACATAAGTGTTTGTGTTGGGCTGGGTGTTTCTTATGCATAATAAGTATGTATTTACAAAAAAAAAAGTATATGAGTATTATATCCATTGTCTAGTACCCATATCACAAGCTCTGCTTAGTGTGGGACTAGATGGTGCTGTGTAAAAATGTCCCGAAGATATTTATTTATTTAATTGTTGACCGGAGTAGAAAATTGTGCGATGAATGGTACGATTAATCGAGTATCGTCAAAGCGAGTAGACCTCTGGTCGAGTAGTACCTACGAACAAATATTGTTGATATTAGAGACACGCATTTTATTTGCTAATGTATAACTTAACTGTATTATAATGGTTATTTGCCATAGATTACAGTTACAGTTTACATTAAAAATGTTTCGAGTTCTAGTAAAAAGGCTAGTTACGATGAAATTATTGGTTTTGCTGTACACACTGGGACTACTCTCGGTAATGTAAAGATTATTTATTTTTATACCTTAATCTGTCAGTTCTTGCGTTTCTTCATTTCTAGTCTTTGATGATAGGTATACTTAAGATTTCAATAATTAAAATGTATACTATTTACGCTAATATTAGTTTGAGATATTTCTTAGTGCAGTTCCAAACGTCTCTGAATACAAATATTTGAGTAATCACTGAATTTTGACAGTTGGAAGCATGAGTTCACGCTAAAGCGTGTGCTACACGGTGAGCAACCAGCCACCCCGCCAAGGTGACCTTGGTGGGAAGTTGGTCGCTGACAACCGTCCTTAAACGAAATTTGGTGACAAACCACTGTCTACATGATTGGAAACCAGCAAGGTCACCTTGGTGGGAAGGCCGGTTTGTCATTGTGTAGCAGACGCTTTAGATTCGTCTCTGAATGTAAGCCTAAGAGTTCCGTTCCACCCATAGACATTATTATATTTACTGACGTCAGTATAGTAACTTTATGGTTCCACCACACAATATGTGTTAATTTACCTCCTTTTTACTACTGACTGCCCCGTTGGTCTAGTGATCGCAAGCGCGACTGCTGAGCGTGGAGTCCTGGGTTCGATTCCCGGGTCGGGCAAAGTGTTATTGGGTTTTTCCATTAGGAAATTCTCAGTAGCAGCCCGGAGTATGGATTTGTGCCCGGTTAATGGCAATAGGCTCGCCCCCTATTACATGGGACTATAACATAACTGGCGAAATGTGGGTGTACTATACACCTCTGCCTACCCCTTCGGGGAAATACAGGCGTGATGTTATGTTATGTTATATTATGTTATGTTACCTCCTTTTTATTATTATTTCTTGTATTATTTGTTTCTGCACTGTTATAGAGTATGCACTACAATCAAGTTTCACGCTTGTTTGTATTATAATTTTTAAGATGGAGAAAGAACAAATAACGCTGAAATTATTCGAGGTTTCTTGAATGAAAGAAGGCTCGCTTTGGGTTTAGACTATACTTGATTGTCTGTAGTACTTATACACATATTCATATCTATTACTATTAAAAAGATACGGCCAGCGCTGTGGCAGACGGACGGTAATAATCGGCCATGCCATGTCAGATCCTGTTGGTACCCATTGGGTACGAAAAAAACGAATACGCAACAAACAGAAAAACGGAAAAAGGGTACAGAAATATAAAAAGACGTTTAATATTTTCTTACATAAAAATAATCTGTCGCCCAAAGTCAGTTAGTCATTCACCTACAAACTGTCGCGCGTCGTCTTCCAAACTTCTTGTTGTAGTGGAATCATTAGCCTATGACAGTGGTTCCCAAACTTATTTTGTCTACTCGAAAGTAGAGAGTTCAGTCGGTGTCTAAGAGTCCTCCTAGCTAGATGAAATTACAAATCGCCCCCAAGCCTTTACACAACGCCCCAATTTTTTTTTGGGTCTCTTACCGCCCCCCTTTAGGCCTGCAGTGGCCACAGGGGGGCGTTATTGCCCACTTTGGGAGTGGCTGGCCTATAGAGTCCACAACTGGTTATTAATACATACCTTTTTTTTTTTGTTTTCGTGTGGAAATCCTCATGGATACCCTCGGTCTGGGGATGGCGGAGGGGTATGTCGGACTCTTACCGACTAAAACCACACGGTGGCCATACTCTGCACAAAATAGAGGAGCTCCGAGAACTCCACCGCGCCAATCATTATTATTAATTATTGGCGGTGCCCCTCTAGTGCTATGCCTTTGGCACGCCCCGGGAAAACAATATTTTTCCCCCACAGCAGCTCGTGACCACCACGTACTGCTGTCCTCCAATAAATCATACCTACTGAATGCGGAGGCATTCCAGGCAGTGGCGGCGAAGCGGGCGGTTTTCTAATTGATTGGAAAGCTTTTTTCACATGAAGCCGCCGAAACGACAAATCTTAGACTCGGAACAGACTCAGAATAGTCCTATTTTACAGAATAATCTTAGAACCTCCAAAGTCCTCTACTGAACCGCCACTTGGGAAGAAATACTGGCGGCTTCCAAGTGGCACAGGCGCCGCAACAACTTGTCACCCCTTTGTGCTCGGCACCTGGGGGTCTACTCCCGTTCGACGATATTCGATAACTCGTACAATTTATCGCACAATTTGCTACTCCGGTCAACCGTCGTTCCCTTATCGCATGCGATGATCGTGTTTTGACGTTTGTTTTTCTCATCTCCGGTAAATTGTATACGACTATGAACCGTAGTCTATCTTAATTGTGCCTTTTTTATGTGCCTATTTTTATTAAGTAAGTATCAGTCGGAACGAAAGTTCGTACTTCGTTTGTCGTTCATAAAACGCGAGTAGACCTACTGGGGCGGACCGATCCCATCGTCTCTACTTTACGCCGCCACTGATTCTAGGAATAGCAACTGAGCAGATCGCAACTGAAGTATTCCACGAACGGCAACTAAATTAAAGTAGCTTCTAATGTTGTGGTGTATTTCATTCTTTAGGTCGTTATTAAGTAAAACATATCAAAATACACTATATCACTAGAAGGAACTTTATTGTAGTTTCCGTGCATGAAATACTTCAGTTGCGATTCACTCAGTTACTATTTCTGGAATGCCTCAAATGCGTGTTCATACTCAATGCGCATAGTAAGCTGCCCACTCCTCTCAAAGTAAGGATATACACCACCTGTATCCGCCCCATACTCGCCTATGCTAGCGTTGTGTTCGCACACGTTAAGCCGGTGAGAATTCACATGCTCCAAACCATCCAAAACCGTTTTATGCGAAGGGCCGTAGGCGCCCCCTGGTACTTACGCAATGTCCAACTCCACCTAGACCTCAAACTGCCGACCATCAAGCAGTTTTTCAAGCGTGCCTCTAAACGCTATTTTGATTCCGCTCCCAAGCACCCCAATCCCTTGGTCGTGGCGGCCACCGTCTACCAGCCATCTGCTATTAGCAAAATCCGACGTCCCAGACACACACTCATTGAACCAGATGACGATATTACACTCCTCCAGGAGTCAGATAAAAGTACAAGCACACTCCGACGCCGTCGTCCAAAATATCGTCCCCGCCGGCGAGGACCGACGCGACACACACACAGAATCCGAGAGTCCGACTCTCGAGAAACAGAAACACATGCCGACGCAGCACCGGCTGCTGGGGGGATCAGTGGCGGGGTCCCCCTGCTGCACCCTGAGTCGAGGTCCGAGCTCCCCCCTGGGGACGCCCTCACGGTGTAAGCAACCGGAGATAATCTCGTCACGCGAGACCGGCCCTATGCTCTAGAGTAGTTCCTAGGAGCAGGCTATTGCGTAGCCACTGTTTAGGTCTTAGGTAGGTCTTAGCCTCGCCGGCGAGGCTTGCCGCTTAACGGCGTTTTAGCACGTCACCCGATAGACCGAAAGTCCGCTACTTTCGAGGTAACCAATTCGATGCAGCAACGGCTGCTAGGGGGACATAGGAACGGCGGGGTCCCCCTGCAATGCCCCAGCGAGGTTCGAGCCCCCCCCTTGGGGGGCGCCCGCTTGCGCGGTATTATAAATACCGCGTATTTAGTTTGTAAGTATTTAGGGAAAAAACTTTCGGCGAATGGAGTCCCACATGGGACTCTCCGCCAACTAAGTCCGGTTAAGCAGGAATGGGACTTCGGTCCCACCTGCGAGAGCCCATTCGAAAAAGAAAAAAAAAAAGCGTGTTCATACTTTCGAGTGCTGAAGACGTGTATGACAACGTGTTATTGAAATAACTGAAAACCTCTTAAGGGGTCATTGTACTCATCAGTATGAACAACTTTTACTATGGGACCAAAACTAAAATCGCGAAAATAAAAAACAGCTGCTCCCTACATTTGTGTTCATATAAATCGACAAAATGTAAAAAAAAACAAGCGTTCCCGCTTTGGTCCCTTAGTAAAAGTTGTTCATACTGATTAGTACAATGACCCCTTAAGAGGTTTTCAGTTAATTCAATAACACATTGTAGACGTATAACAATAAAACTTCTATTGTGTCTCATTAACAGCGCTCGAAAGTGTTAAAATAACTATAGACATCAACAACATTATGTACGAGCATTTAAATAAAATGTAAAATAATGTATTGTACATTAATGTAATGTAATGTAAATGTAATGTTAAAATTAATTTTCAGGCAATGGAAATAGTTCCCGAGAGACATGAGATAGAATATATTAACCCGAAATATCTCAAGTTCATGTCCGTTACGTTTAGGAAGCATGGTCGTAACAGTCCACACTATGTTAACATGGAGTTAAATGCGATCGTTGGAGTCGGCAATAATCTTACGGTATGTGTATATTTTATTTTATTAATTAATAATATATACACGCTGTTTTAATCGTCCGGGAAACTTTGTAATAATGTCCATACAATATTTGTCTTCTATAGAAAACGTGGCGCTGAGGTCACGAAAATCTTTACTACGCCGTGGCGTTAAAAAGGTTTAAAAAGTATCGTATCAGCTGACTACATGAATATAATTTTATTATAGTCAAAAGTGGAGATAATAAATAAAAGAAAATATTAAATTTGGTTAGACCTTTAATATCATTTTGGGGTTAACAAATATTTGCTCTTCATTCACAATTCTTATTCGTTTGCCAAATAGCGTTAACTATAAATAGCATTAAATGACGCAAGCGAAGTATAGTAACATACATAAAAGGGTGCGTGCTTATGACGTACACGTAAGTCACTGAAAATAAGGCATAGGTACTTAAATTCATACTTTCACGAATAAATTCTTATGGCATCCTTAAATCGGCTATAACTGGTTTAAGAAGCAAAACTCGAATAATAATGTATATACATATGTACAGTATGAACTATGTAGATACATTATAGGTAGGTATTGTGTGCAGTTTTTATTAAAATCGCTGCTCTATCAAAACTGTCGCAAATTAGCTTAATGAATGCAAGTGCCGCTATTGGGGGTTCGATTTTCACGTGGAACAAGGTGTTATATAGTTTATTTTCAGCATCCTACACGGAAAGAAAAATAGTCTTAATACAAGTATATATTTATTGGTCAAGAATAATATAGTTTCATATATAGGGAACACTTTATATTCTTAAATCCAGCATTTTATTGTTTTGTTTTGAATGCTCAAAACAACTATTTATTATCTCAAATAAAGAAGAAATATTCTCGGTTGAAGAAAAAAACAAAGTCTTTTAAGAAGACGAGCAGATTTCTTGAACTTTGAGACATTGATTTTCTCGAACAGAATCAAATTAAGTATTTAAATTTAGTACTTTTATTGTCAGTTCAAAATAATGTAATTTCAATCAAAGAATGCACATTTTTTAGTTGATTTTATAAATTTTCTTAATTATAAAGTATATGCAAAAGTATAAAATTTCAATTGAGAATTCCTCTTCTAATGGTGAGTACATTAATGTTCTTAAATTAAATATCCGGATGTTTCATACTAAAACCAGATTGATCATAAGTTAATGATTTCTGTGCATTCTCTGAAGAATATAATTTGCTTAGCTCAAACTTTATCATAATTAAAGGAAGAAAGAGTGCAATTTGAACTAAGAATTTTAGTTTTTTAAGGTGAGTATGCTGATATTCTTAATTTGAATATCCGGATATTTTATACTAAAACCAGGTCGATTTTAGGTTAATAATTTATGTGCGTTCTCTAAAGAATATCATTTGCTTAGCTCAAGTTTTTTATTTATTTAAAAGAAGAAAGTGTGAAATTTGAACTAGGAATTTAAATTTTTTAAGCTGAATATGTTGATATTCTTAGTTTGAATATCCGATGTTTCATACTAAAATCAGATTTACCTTCGATGAATAATTTCTGTGTATTCTCTAAAGAATATCATTTTCTTAGCTAAAGTTCTTTATTTATTTAAAAGAAGAAAGTGTGAAATTTGAACTAAGAATTTAAGTTTTTTAAGATGAATATTTTGATATTCTTAGTTTGAATATCCGGATGTTTCATACTAAAATCAGATTTACCTTCTGTGAATAATTTCTGTGTATTCTCTAAAGAATATCATTTAGTTAGGTCAATTTTTTTCTTATTTAATATAAGAAAATAAGAGATTCGAGTTGAGAATTACTTTTTGTAGATTATACTATTAATTTTCTCAATTTGAAAATCCGCAAGTATCAAAGCAAGACCATTATTTAAACATTTATGAACCCCTGCTCAATGCAGCCTTTGTTATATTATATTACACCACCAAAACCGAATTACTATCGTAACTCAGACTGAAAATCCGAAAGTTTTAAGCTCAAACTGCTAATAACAATAATAAACTCTTGTAACACTAAGACACAGAAAAACAGTAAAAACACTAGGTATGGCGGGCTACTAATCATTCGCTTTGGTGTAACACATGTAAAAGGCCGCAATGCACAGGGATCCGTGCGTTTATTCTGACATTGCTATAAAACTTCCAGGATTAGTAAAATTAATAGATTAAGTTATACAATACAATAATTCTCAAAACAATCTGGTGAAACTTTAGCCAGTACCATGTTTCCATCTCTTATTAAATCTAGTCTTGGTAGGTCCAATATCTTTAAAATTAAACTAAAATTACTTTATTATACCTTTTATTAAAACAACAAACTTTTTCAAAAAACTACCCCCCTTCTGAGACAGTGACTTATATTAATATCTTAAATCAACATACATATTTTAAAATGGTTGTTAATTATAACCATTGACTAGGTAGGTACTAAAACAATATTTTAAATCGCAAGTTCTACAATTGAAGGCAAATGTACTACCTTAATTCTATGTCAAATGAAGTAACATTAATTCAGTAATTTCTTAAAACTCTAATTGTGGCAGAACTAGGTAATAATGAGTAATATTAACATCTTAAATAGACATACATATTTTGATTCACTTTATGAATTATATTTGGCGTCAAACAACAACAATCGTGTAAACTTGTAGATCTTCAATTTTCTTTTCTATGTCTCCGAATCTCTGAAACAAATTGCATTGTTGTAATTATTTTTTATTATATAAAGTGAATTTACAAACAAATAATGCTACTGAGTAATTCGTGATCACTGTTGGCTATAGGCACTAAATTATATTGTACGCCTAATTGTTCACGAAAGTAATAAGAAAGCACCCGCTACCACTCTTAGTGTTTAACAATTTTATAATCTTAAATATAAATAAAATAATTAAAAAACCCCAACTGCAAAAAACTGATAAGAGGGAAACAAGCTTAAGAATTTATTTTTAGACAATTATTAAAAAGGAGTAACTTTTGTTTGGACTCCCTAGATTGGGCAGGAGCCAATTCGAGGCAGCCTGGCCTGCTCCAGTCTGGGAGCCAAACTTGAGAAATGCTCAACGAAGTTCCACCGGCTGACGAAGACGAGTCCCAGGTACTTCATCGTCGACTCGACGCCGATGTTGTGGCGCGTTCCGAGGACCGTGAAAACACACGACCTCGGACTTGTGCAGGGTCAAGTCCCAATTGCCGGATCCTCTCGACGATTGTCGCAACCCCACGTGTCGCGAGTTCGGCCGCCGCCTTTTTTTTTTTTTTTTTTGCCGTGGTTTCGCCTCATGGACGCACTCCGCCTGGGGTAGGCGGAGCCAGTGTCGGACTCTTACCGACTAAAACCACCACGGTGTTCCTTCAACTACCTTAGCTGGGGGCGTGGGAACCCGTGAGTATTCACACAACCACCCCCGACAGGTCCCGGCCCGCCACAAGCAGGCGAGCCCCTTCTCCCCGTGCGGCCTAACGTTGGCCGCACCCTCCTAGGTGGCGCACACGGAACACTGCACGCCACCTCACCTCATGGGCCTTTACCAGCTGCGCCAACTACGCCGGCTGTGCTAGCTACGCCAGCTGCTGGTCGGGCAGCAGACTACCCCGAGTCTGCTGCTCGCAGGCCCTACCTCCCGTAATTTTTTATAGAGGTTTTCTTCCTCGCGGTCCGGGCGGTGAAGCCAAGACCCTCGGTCCCAAGCGGCGCGAGAACACTACTCAGCGGGCACTCCTGGGGTTACAAGATCGACGGGGGCAGGGAAGGACAGTCCCCCCGTTGCCTGCCCAGTGGCAGGGTGAGTGCACACCGGGCCCGCCCCTGCTCCTCCACTGTGCCCTCTGTTGGCAACAGAGGGACACGTGGAGCAACTCCCCACTGGCCCAGAACGGGCCCCTCCCGCGCCAGAATATTCGCCACAGGCAATAAAATCCCCCGAAGGTTAATTCCTCGAAAGGATTTTATTGCCCGTGCCCAGGATGCACCGGCCTAACAACTGCCGTTCCCTCCAGACGTGTCCAGAAGGACAAGCAGCCGTCAGGCGGCGTCAGGCACACGTGGAGGTTTTCTAGCCAGCACCCCGTTCGGCCGCCGCCTGGTACGACCTCCCCTGAGCCAGGACTAGTGTGTCATCAGCGTAGCAAACTACACTGACCCCGCTGGGGAAGTCTGCGCACAGCACCCAGTCGTACCCGGTGTCCCACAGATTCGGCCCCAGGACCGATCCCTGTGGGACACCGCACGACATCTCTCGCCGGTTCCATTCTCCCTGGTGCCGGGGTAGATGACGGCCCTGTCCTTCAAATAAGCCTCGACCACACGACAGAGGTAGGTCGGCATCCAGTGATACCGGAGTGCTTCTCTGATGCAACTCCAGGGCAGGGTGTTTTAGTCGGGGCCCGAGAGCCTCTAAGGCCAGAACCCAGGCTTTTCCAGGCAAGCCGTCGGGTCTTGGGGCGGTATTTTTGGCATTTAGCCTACGTACCGCCACTCTCAACTCTACCTAGGTTAGCTCCAGAGCAAACTTTCATGTAGCCTGTGATAGTCAAAATTCTAAAGCGTGTTACTTCTTTTCAGTTATTTTTGCAGTTTGTTTTTTTCAATAATTAGATTTTATTGTAATATTTTCAGCTGTGCTAGGTTTTGATAGGTACTAAGTCACCGAGTACCCAGCAGTAAGTAGGTTTTAATAGTTATTTTTATATCCCTGAAAATCAAATATGGGCATTTTGGATTTAATGATATTTTTTGCTACTCTCTAGACTAGACGAATCCTATCACCTTCTGAGCAGTCAGGTAAATATGTGAACTTACATCTACATCAAAGATGAAATTTTCAATGCATTCTTGTGTTGAAAATTTTGTCCTTTTGTTTAATTTCCCTTTTGGAGGAATTAGGCAACAGAGCAGCTTAATTTGATCTGGAACTTTTTGATCTGAAACAATAATATGGACATTGTTGAAATAAATTAACAAACACACTATACTTATCGATAACTAAAATGCGGATACTTACCATCAACATGTGACCAAAATGCAGGTTTTTATTTTGTCCTAAGAATTGCCATACAACGTGGCAATGCTACCTGCATTTTGGGAACATGTTTTAGTTTTGTTTTTACATACAGATTACTTTATAGGAGGTAATTGTTCTTCTTTTAATTATTGGTTTGTTTAAAATAAAAATATTTTCTTACCATCATCAGGCAGTTGTCTTGTCTTTTCGTACAAAGTTGCCAGTGTGTCATCTCTGAAACTATCAAATTTTATACTAATAATTTTATTGATGAATGGATGCCACTTTGTATAAAAATTTGTAGAATTCTCCTTGTACTTTTGGTCAAAATCCAGGTTGATCTGAAATAAAGTTTTTGTTGACCTATTTAAATAACATTCTATAGGTAGACTGAATAAATATTAGTAATTATAATACTTATTAAGATGGAACTTACATGTGCTGTGAGATATTCATTCAATTTCGATTGAATAAATATTCTGTGGCCTATTAGTGGGCACAGCTCCTTAAGAATTTCTTCACTTAAGGCATTTAATTGATTGGGTTTAATTTCATTTTCTGGAAAATAAAAATATCTGTAATACTTAATAGGTTCACTATTGAGAATGCAGCTTTTTAAGGTAAGTAATTCATATTGTTAGTTTGAGTATCTGGAGGTTTCAACCTAAAACCATAATGATCTTTGCTGAATAATGTCTGTCTTAGAATAATAATACTATTATTTTAAGGTCTGTATGTTCTAGAATATCATTTGCATAACTCAAAAAAATGTTTAGTACTTATTAAGTACCTAGTCTTTTGAAACACGCGTGGGTGCGCGCCTGGGGAGACCCCCATTTCAAAGGCGAAGCTCCCGGCTCCCTGGCTAATCATACTATTTATAGAAATAGACCCACCTGTGGGCGCGAGTTTTCGCGTAAGGCCTGTAGGTAAGTACCTACGCTAAAATTCGCACGGGTGCACGCCTTGTTATCTATTTCAAAGGAGAAGCACTCGTAACTAACTAATTAACAAACACGGGGATCACATGCTCATACTTGCTATGGTCCCAACCATATGACCCTTGAAAATGTAGAACCATCCAGTTTTACTAAATGAAGCCACGTGTGTACCATGAGACACCCTCAGTAAATACCTAGTAAAGGTTAAGTAGGTAGTGATGAGAATGTATTTACCTTTAAATCGGTCAATAACTAGTTCTGGAATACCCCATGTTCGTAGTAACGTATCTATGTCCGTCTCCGGGTTACACTTTCCATCAGTAACGTTGTTTTGGTCATCCATCTAATATTTGAAACACTGTAAATTAGAACAAACTTAACGATTTGCTACTAACAACTTTGTTCTTCAATACTCACTTTGATCAAATTCCTTTCCGAGTCCGTATATCTTGAAAAACACAATTCACCAAAACCCGTCATCACAACAACGCACGGCAACAGAGAAAAGCGGGGCGGAAAATCGGCTGCTGACTCACAGAACATTTAATCCTAAACGCCGACTTCACCCCACTCTGCTCTGTGGCTGCCGACTGTAGGCGAGACGCGAGCGCATCGAGACAGTGCTGCCAGATAGCCCCCTCGCGTTTTCCCCCAACATTATGTACATTTTTCAGAGTAAAATTTGTATAACACAATATTGTAATAAACTTGGTTTAAAATTAAAGCCATTTTTAAATTGTACCTACTTACACGATTCAAACAAATACATGTAGCTACCTATCACCTTAATTTTTCACTCATGGTCAACAATAAAACCAAAAATTGATGTTATTTATTGTTATGATTAGTTTAACAAGATTCAAATAGGATTTTCAAACGTATTTTTTAGCCATATTTATAAGAAATTTGTCAATTGTCTTGTTTTTCCTCGACCATTTTAACAAGTTCTCGCCAGCGCATGAGATGAAGGCACGACTATGGAGAATTGAACTGATTCAGAAACTGACTAGAAATATAAAATATTTATGCTTTCAAACATGAAAGTTCTATACAATTATATTGCGGAACAGAAAAAGATAAAACATAAGATTCTTAAGTGGATGCGTACCAATGGATAAAAGATTGGAAGGGTAATAATTTGTAATGTCTTTCTTTTTGGTCAATAAAAAGTCATTAGGGTCATTTTCAAAAACCATATGTAACGAAATATGTTATGGAAAGATCGCTTATTACTTTGGAAATATAGCACCTACCGGCATTATTTTATTGCCATAATTTAAGGGGTATAAGCCATTACTCAGTAGTGTATATGTCGCTGGCGTAAATGGCCAATGTTTACGTGCCTTATGTGATTTGTCTGAGCATTTAAACAAATGTATTAAACTTTGTGGATGTATTCATGTTTGTTTTTCCACATGGGAATTACTTGAAAACTAGAAATCAGTTTGTAATAATTTATTTTTGTATTGGTCTTAGTATTTTCCACTAAGTTTCAGTACAATCAAACAAAACGAATTGCTTTTGTACCTACTGTATTTCATACACTAATAAATCCCACTTAAAACATACTCCCAAAAATTGGGGAAACAATTTTTGAAATTGCAACACTCGTTCCTTTTTCTTTCCATTACCCGGTGGTCGGTTGTGACGTAGCACATCTTTCAAGAAACAGGATGTTGATTTAATAATAACGTTTTTCTTGGATGACTATTAATAATAATATGTCTCCTATAAGTCGTTATCTTTCAAGAAATATGATTTTGATTTAAGAAAAATGTTTCTTAAATGAATATTAATAATATTAAGTCTTCTATGAGTCGTTATCTTTCAAGAAACATGATTTTGATTTAAGAATAACGTTTCTTGGGTGACTATTAATAATATGAGCAATGTATGAGTCGTTATTTTTCAAGAAACGTGATTTTGATTTAAGAATAACGTTTCTTGGATGACTATTAATAATAGCCTTCATGAGTCGTTATCTTTCAAGAAACATGATTTCCATCTTATCATTATCATCATTAGAAATCGTGTTCATTGAAAGATAACGTAGTAGGTATATACTAGTAGGTATATATATATATTACTGTAAGAGTGTTCTATATACACCCGAGAGCAAAGAATTAAGGTCACATAAAGATACCTAAAAGTTTCGTTCGGTAAGTAGGAATGCTAGCTCAATGAAATAAATTGTGTTAATAGATAATCAAATGTTCCTTAAATGCAAGTAATAAAATGTATGTGTCACTTTGTCTTAAAAAAATACAGAAAAGCATTTATATTTAAACTTTCTTGAGTTTTAGTACTTTTTATTTATTACTCCACGTGGGATTAATAAATAAAAAGTACTAAAACTGTCATCACTGCGGTTATGCGGTTTTGCATGCTGTACACTAAGTTTCTCATACGATGTTGGGGAATATTCTCCCATTCCTCTACGAGCGCAACTTTGAGCTCTTGAAGCGTCATCGGGGAAGGGTCGGTGTCTCACACACCGTTCGAGCTCGTCCCAAGCATGCTCGATTGGGTTGAGGTCCGGGCTGCGTGCTGGCCACTACATACAGTTAATGTTAACGTTTTGAAGGTACTCATTCACAATTTCACCAGTATGAGGCCGAGCATTGTCATGCATAAAGATAGCATCCTCTCCCAAATTGACCATAAATGGCCTAACGTATTCGTTTAGGATTTCTTCAATGTATCTTTCGGTAGTTATAGTGCCGTTTTCTGTAACCATCAGCTCTTTGCGACTCTCTGCAGAATTTCCGGCCCATACAAGTACGGATCCACCGCTATAGGCCACTTTCTCTTCGATGCATGCTTGCTTGAATCGCTCCCTTGGTCTTCTATATACTCTTGTTTTTCCGTCGTTTTTATAGAGTATAAATTTTGATTCATCTGAGAACATAACTCTTGACCAATTTTCAATACTCCAATTTAAGTGATTCCGGGCATATGCTAATCTCGAAATACGATGCCCAATTTAGGGCCATTTTAGGGCCATTTTTAGGTCTTAATTAATGGTTTTAAATTTGCTTCAGCATGTTGTCGACTACAGTCCATGCACTTGGGTTATTTCCTCCGAGGCGTCGGAACTGATATGTAAGTGCAGTTCCTGTGAGAAAGCGGTTTCGAAGCATTGTGTTGACCAAGTATCGATCTTCTCGTGCTGTGGTAGGTACACCTGGCCCTGCCTGTTCCTGGTCTACGTAGGTTAGAGCCGGTTTCCTCGTAACGTCGGAGAACTCGTTGTACAGTTGACGATGACACACCAACCTCCTTGCTGTATCACGCTGATTACGGCCAATTTCCAGCATTGTGAGAATTCTGGTGCATTTTTCAGGTGTAAGCAACATTATAACAGCTTCAATTATAAATATTGAACATCAGAAAAGCTGTTTACATGCCTTTTTATATGACAGAATAGAAAGAAAAGCAAAAACAGATAAAGAAAATTCGTAGTTCCATTTACAAGTCCCTTTTTTATTTTGTCACGTTCTGATAGTGTAACTTTACAGTAACTAAGAAGTTTTATTACTTTCATTTAAGGAGAATTTATTTGTCTATTAAACACAATTTATGTAATTAAGCTACCATTCTTAGTTTCCGAGATTTTCAGGTATCTATATGTGACCCTAATTCATTACTCTCGAGTGTAGTATAGATTTATTGGGTTTCTGACCTTATATACATTATATATATATATACCTATTACTACAGATACCTACGACATGTATAAAATTTTGACGATATTGCAGGGAGTAAAATGAGGGTTTATTAATTTCCTTTTTAAGTGTTTTAAATCTCCGTATATAATACACACCTACATAAAGTTTAGGTCAGCAATCAGCCTTCACATTTGATAAATAATTTGTGTTAAAAAATAAATAGGTAGGTATGTATTCACTTACATTACATACCATTGCCATAGCGATAAATAATAAGTCGGTTATACATATAGGTATACGTAGAAACTTATATTTATTATAAATAATTTCAGATGTTTATGTAGCACCTACGTAATTCTTTTAGGAATAGGGAACGGAATACATAGGTAGGTACCTACATATTATTAATCCTTCCGTATTAGATTTAGTTAGTTGAGCAACTTAATATACCTAATAGTGTTAAATAATTTTATTCTTTAGAGCATGTACCTAATTTAGAGATTATTATCAGACTATACCTACATTTACCTCTAATATTCTTTAATTCTTTTATTGTATAATTTTATACGACTTAACCATATATATATATAATTAGCATATTTTAATACCATGTGCCATTCTCACAACATAGGTTATTATTATGGAATAGTAGGTTTTTCTATTAAGACTTTGAAGTTTGCAGTAATTTATTGCTTATTCCCATAGCTAGGTCACACGACGTGTCGGTTGATATTGCTTGGATTTAACAGGGTTCTTGTTTAAAAATGTTAAGTCGTATCATATTTTGAAACATTTAAATTGCTAATTCAACACCGTAACTTATTCCCCCAAAACAAAAAAGTCTTATTTAACAACATTGGACTACCTTTACTTGAATAATTTAGATTCTTACGTCAATGCTACTACTTGCTTACCCAATAACAAACTCTTCTCAAACTAAACACGTATTTTCTTATTAAAAAAAACGTTAGTATATCTTATTTTCAAACAATTTAGATTCCTAGTTCAACACCATAACTTATTTCCACATAACAAAAACGTCTTGTTTGAAAACATTCGACGAACTTTACTTGAATAATTCAGATTCTTACGTGAATGCTGGTATTTACATATCCAAAAACAAACTTTCTTAACCCAAACACGTATTTTCTTACAACAAAACGTTAGTATATCTTATTTTGAAATAATTTGGATTCCTAGTTCAACACCATAACTTATTCCCACAAAACAAAAAAAGTCTCATTTGAAAACATTGGACGAACTTTAATTGAATACTTTAGATTCTTACATCAGTGCTACTATTAATTACCTAAAAACAAACTTTTCTTAAACCAAACACGTATTTTATTATACTGAATGTAAGTCTATCTTATTTCGAACAATTTTAGATTCTTCTTCCAAATCTGTTATTTTCTCACATTTAAATGCATTCTTCTTAGACCGAAAAAGATTTTTCTTCATCGAAAACCTTCCTACTTTCTGATTATGAGAATCATCAATTACTAACAGGAAGAAAATGAGGGTTTTGTTTTTATAATTTGTAGTTAACATGTTTTGATGTTTTATTTTTAGTTTAAGTAAATGGTACAACTTTTGATTCAAATATTAATAGCTCTTGAACTTAGAATATGTTCTTTTAAACTGAGACACATGAAAAATCTTAGTTCAAAAAAGTAACATATTTTTCAGACAACACTCAAAACTTCTTAAAAAGAAAATCATTGTTTTGATTCTAGCAAATATAAGAAGAATAATATTATTTTTCTTGTAGAATATCATTTCGTTTGGACTAAGATATTAATTTTAGTTCAAGTAAATATTTATTTAACATTAAACAATATTCCTGAGAATAAAAATATTCTTGGAGGAAAACTAATTCCGCGAGCATTTTTTTCCGTGTAGGGATGCAAATTGTTCCCATAAATGGCAACAGGCATATATGGGACGATGGCCGTTGGAGCAGACGAGTCCTTGAGTGGAGACCGCGAATCGGCAAACGCAGTGTAGGGCGCCCCCCTGCCAGGTGGACCGACGACCTAAAGAACGTGGCTGGGGGGGGACTGGATGCGGAAGGCAGAGGACCGAGCGTTGTGGCGCAACTTGGGAGAGGCCTATGTCCAGCAGTGGACTGCGATAGGCTGAGTTGATTGATTGATTGATATATGGGACAGTACCATCATTATTTTAGCCAAAATAAAGTTTGACGTCCAACAGAATCACTGTCTTCAGGAAATTCAGGCATGATGGTGTGTCTTTTAGTATTTATGTGCGGTTTGGAATTCGATCATTATTTACGTAAACGGTGAAGGAAAACATCATGAGGAAACCTGCACACCAGTGAGTACTCCATACAGTTCTCAATGGTGTGTGTAGTCCGCCAAACCGCACTAATCCAGCGTGGTAAGGCTTTAGCCTTCTCGTACTCTGAAGAGACCCATACCCAGCAATGGAAAAAAAATGGGCTGATTATGTGTGTGTTATAAGTGTAATTAAACATTATAATAAAACAAATTTTAACCGGATTAAATCGCGTATATTATTTAAATTGGTTTCCCTGAACAAACTAATTAAACAATCTATGTAATAAATTGTATTTCTTATTTTTCAGCTAAGGATGGCACTCTACGAATTTTTGGGCGGCCATTACATACCGACACCTATAATAGGAGACTACAAGCTCTGCGATTTTCTGTATAAGGAGCCATTTTTCGGCCAAATGTATGCCAAACAGCTGCCTGCAAATTGGTCGTGTCCATTCCCGGCAGTAAGTGCATTTTTCATATATTATTATTATTTATAATAAAACAAAGTTTAAACGGATTAAATCGCGTATATTATTTAAATTGGTTTCCCTGACGTTTCGAAAGCTTTGCAGCATTTCGTGGTCGCAGGTAGACTAAGATGACAAGCGTCTTTACAAATATTTCAAAAAAAAAAATTTAATCTACCGTACAATATTATTAATTAAAATCGTTTCTAAATATTTTTTTAGAAATATTTGTAAAGACGCTTGTCATCTTAGTCTACCTTCGACCACGAAATGCTGCAAAGATTTCGAAACGTCAGGGAAACCAATTTAAATAATATACGCGATTTAATCCGGTTAAACTTTGTTTTATTATAATGTGTAGTGATCGCGAAAACCTAAGAAGTTATTATTATTATTTATGACGATTTTTTTTAATTATTATAAATTTCATATTGTAATTTTCCGTTTGACCGATAATTGTAGAAGTCATTGAGAGCCCCATCCGCCCCATGTTAAAAAGAACCAGTGAAGTGCCAGTCGGACCCGCTCACTAAGGGTTCCGTACAGCGACAACACAGCCCCTAGACGGATATTGTTGAATTTAATGCGTACAAACAATTCTGCCACTAGCTGAGGTATGAGGAAGCGGGGTACTGCGATCCGGTTGGCCCTGACAATGTCATTATGTCATAGAAACTTCAAACTTTGTAGGGTTAGAGAAGAGACAGATTTAGATTCAACACGATATAATATCGATAAAATATTATTTTATCGATATTATTTTTATGTAATACGTAGTATTAATTATAAGGATTTTAGCTTCTTATTTATTTTAATATTATTTAATAATAAAGTAATTAATATACTAATAATAATAGTAAGTATTACATGTAGGGAGGGAGTCTTTCAAAATTATCTTAATTTTGAAAGTAAGATGGGTGCTCTGTACTTTCAGAATTAAGATAATTATATCTTTAAAAATATCTTTATGTATTTATTTGGTGTTGAATATGGAGTTATTATTTTGTAAAGCGGATATTTTAAAAGAGGTAATTGTCCGTTTATATAGTAAATAAATATTAAATAATAAAGTAATTAATTTAGTAGTAGTATTATATTATTTATTTTACCCAGCAATATTACACAAAATGTTACATTAACATACTAGGTACTACGTCTAGGTATAAATATTATTGTACCTACTTAACATTTAAAAGTGAACACAGCATGGAACAAAAACAAATATTATTGCAAACTATAACAGCTAATTAGCACGTAAATAAAACGTTATTCAAAAGAAAAGAACCTACTCAAAAATAACTTAAATTTAAAGGACAAAAAAAAACAAAAAAATTCTAATCACCACTAATCATTTTTTAAATAAATTAATTTTATATATGTATAGCCTTCGAATAGTGCATTTGTAACTTTGAGCTTTTATAATAAAGCCATTATAAATACCATTCGATATAATCAAATAAAACAAATTTTGTGACTAATGAATATAACAACTAATAACTGTAATTTGGTTCTAGTACTCGCTGGCAGCTACCGCGGCACCACTCACTTCGCTCGCTCACAGTTCTAACCTTACCTAACCTATTTGATATATTTCTGATTGTTTTTATATAAACAATGTTGAATTAGACAGTAAACTGTACAATTGTCGTCAATATAACCTCAAATTATGCGACTGCTCAAGAGGTCTCTTTTGGGTATTGAAATCTTTTTTATTATTTTATTTTAGTAGTAATTGAAAGCGAAATTCTGATAGTACTGAGTAATTTTTTCAGTGTTTACGTGTCAAACCGCGTTTGACAGTATTATTGTGATATTTAATAGATTTTAACAAAACCAAAAGATTGACGAAACAAGTATACGAAGCGAGTGTGGATGGAAGAGTTGGAAGGGGACGACCTCGGCGAACGTATCGCGATCAAATCGCGGATGTTCTCAAAAAATGCCAGGTTAAGTGTTCTCTAAATTTATGAGCATGCATGACGAGGTTAATGGACGTAGATGAAGGGAAAGAGGTGTGTCAGGATCGTAGCAGGTGGAAATCCATAGTCTCTGCCTACCTCAATGGGAAACAGGCGTGATAATATGTATGTATGTATGTATGTAACAAAACCAAACATTTTCAGGGATGTAATAGTGCGATTGATTTTAATTGAGGAAGTTTTTCGCAAAGAGGCCTTCGAAAGAAGTAAAAGACCAAGTAGCTTCATGGAGAAATATTACACATCCGTGCAAATCTTAAATAAAATCGAATGTGACACAAAAGTTGTTATTTTACTAAATTATTCATTCCTAGCTGTGCTTGTGACCCTGTCCGTGTGGAAGTTTTAAATTAACATCGTGGGCCTTACTCCCGACTGGTTCAAGCTCAGAACCAAATCGAGCTAATTTCAATTCCTAGAAAAAAGCAGTACGATTTGACACTAACTCGAATTCAAATTCGATTGATACAGCACTCGATCCAGGCGGGGTCAGGAGTAAGGCTTAGAAGTGGGTAGCTACTCTAATAACTAGCTAAATAGCGGCTATTCAACAAATAGCCATGGCTACTTCGATCAATGGCTACGATATCTGTCAACACGATAGCTAGCTATTGGCTACTGCTTCGAATAACCAACAAGTTTACGGTGTAGCGGGCAGCCGCCGCGCTGCCGTGAGCTGACCAAGTAAAATAGCTATTGGCTATTGGTAGCTAGCTAGCGACTTTCTTTATTTTTACGATTTCTAACATAACTTAGTAGTCAATTAGGTTTAAAATCGTTTGAGATCTATAATTTTGTTTGTACAACAAAAGAAGGGTCTTTTGTTGTAGTTTTTACTGTAATTTTATTAGTTAATTTTAAATTTTCAATGTTTTCGACAGTTAAATATGTAGTAATACGTAATAAATGTAAAAATACGTACGTACGAAGGAAAGTAATTTTTTTTCAACAATATAATACAATACAAATACTATTGTACACAAAAGAAGATAGCAACATATATGACTTATATAGAACACATGTACAATGGGCGGTCTTATCGCTCAAGGCGATTTCTTCCAGACAACCTTAGGATGGACAATATGGGCAAGTAAAGAGAGGGGTAGTACGCAGTGTAACAACATAATAGAATACATATACTACATAACATAAATACTATACATATATCTATAACAAAACTACATAAATATAAGATACAATAAACATAATAAATACAATACAATATGTCTAAATATTACATAATGTACCTGCCGGAAATTACAGTGATGATAGGTAGCGATCATTTACCAGTTTTTAGGGTTCCGAAGTCCTACAAGGAACCCTTATAGTTTCGTCATGTCCGTCCGTCTGTCCGTCTGTCCGTCTGTCCGTCTGTCCGTCTGTCCGTCTGTCCTAATCCTTTACAGCTTAATAACTTCTATAGTTATAAACATAAGTAAATGAAATTTTGTTAAAAATAGTCTGCATATAGATCTCAATTTTAAAAGAATAAAAAAATAGTTTTTACGTTTTTTAGGGGTGGCGCTCATACATGTGAAATGGGGAAAAAATAATTTTTTTCTGTGCACCCCATCGTGTGGGGTATCATTGAATAGGTCTACTAAAATGAAGGTAATGTTTGATACACCACTTTTTTATCAGGTGTACCATCTGCGAAATATAGCCCGCCAAAGTGGCTTGCAATGTGTCCCCCCCCCTGCCATTTCTAAACTATGCAACGTAGAAACTTATAATCTTCCACATTGATAGACCTTTGTGAAAACTCTCTTTTAAAATTATTTCGAGTATAATGTGATTATAATTTTTTGAGTTATAGACAGAAAACCGAAAAATACTTAAAACGTCCTAGTTCAAAGGTCATTGACCTTAGAGAAAAATTATCAAGACAAATAATGCTCCTTTAGCTACTTTCTATTTGAAAAAATCACAAAAAGTAACTTTGACCTCAATCAGACTTCTTAAATTTGGCTTCTTGAATTTATCGCTAGATGGCGCTACTAACAACACGCTCTGAGTCGCGAATGCTGCCGATTATTGCAAAAACTAAAATAGCCATGATTAATATTCGATTTGATTCGTTTGTACACCTACTTAAGGAACCCTATAATACTGAGCATGGCCCGACATGCTCTTGGCCGGTTTTTTAAATATAGGCAAAGATTGAGCACGCCTCACTTGTACTGGCAAAGTATTCCACAGGCGAGCAGCCTGAACTGTAAAAGAATTACCAAAGAAATTTGTGGAATGCGATGGTATCGCCAACGTGAGGTTTTCTGATGACCTTAAGAACCTCGAATGTGTGTCACGAAGGAACACTAACTAACTAAAGGACTAACTAAAGGACTAACTAAAGGACTAACTAAAGGAACTAACTAAAGGAGCATTCTTTGCTAAGATCATTTTTCTCTAAGGTCAATGACCTTTGAACTAGGACGTCTTAAGTATTTTTCAGTTTTCTGTCTATAACTCAAAAATTTATAATCACATTATACTCAAAATAATTTTAAAAGAGAGTTTTTACAAAGGTCTATCAACGTGGAGAATTATAAGTATCTACGTTACATAGTTTAGAGATGGCAGGGGGGGGGGACACATTGCAAGCCACTTTAGCTGGCTATATTTCGCAGATGGTACACCTGATAAAAAAGTGCTGTATGAAACATTACCTTCATTTTAGTAGACCTATTCAATGATACCACACACGAGGGGGTGGAGCGAAAAAAATATTTTCATCCCCATTTCACATGTATGGGCGCCACCCCTAAAATACATAATCACGCATTTTTTATTCTTTTAAAATTGAGATCTATATTTAAACTATCTTTTAACAAAATTGCATGTACTTATATTTATAACTGTCGAAGTTATTAAGCTGTAAAGGATTAGGACAGACGGACAGATGGATAGACGCACAGACGGACGGACATGACGAAACTGTAAGGGTTCCTTGTAGGACTACGGAACCCTAAAAAAGGTACATATATCATTTATCGTGTACGTATCGGTCGGAACAAAAGTTCGTTTATCGTTGAACGGGAGTAGACTCCCTGGCTGTTATAGGTATATAAAGATTTTATTAGATTGCAAAATATTCTACTACCTATATTTTTCAATTTCGTTGATAGTATGGAGAACTTTGTTTCATCGATAACAGATTTAGTACATCACTAGTTACATTGACAATTAAATAGAGGGAAAGAGATAGTGTATTAAGTGCTTGCGTAAGAAAGAGATGTTTTGTGAAGGACATCAACGTGCCGTCTGCACCTTTGGTGTCCGTTACGAATTAACCAGTATAAGATGAACTCTCATTAAAAATTAAATCAGTTGAAAAATCTAATTGGATAATGACATTATTAACTTAACGATGAAATGTTATGCCGTCTTTCTGGACACTCAAAGACTTGCTGTTGCTGTTTACAACACAATCGTACTGTGCAAGAAGTCATTATAACATTTATTTGAAAATTTTGTGTTCACTAACACGGAAGTGTCAACGGCTCACAGAAGTGGTCGTATCTGATTCAAATTGTTTGAGTGGCGGCTTACATACAGGATTTTTCCCTTATGTGTGATAGAAATCGGTCGCCTGTTATGTGGCGTCTAGGGGCTGTGTTGTCGCTGGTTCCGTACCACATACAATTTTATAATTTTTGTTGTTTAAATATAGAGTATGCATTACAATCAAGTTTGACCCTTGTATGAATTACTGTTTTTAGGGTTATGTACAAAAAGGGTGCCAAACGGTACCCTATTACTCTTCCTACGCTGTCTATCCGTCCGTCCGTCTGTCTGTCACAGGGCTGTATCTTTTGAACGGTAATAGGTAGCCAGTTCAAATTTTCTCGAATATGTGTTGTTATAAACAAATACTAAAAAAAAAAAAAACTAACCCAAAGGGGATCCCCATACAAGCAACCTCGAAAAACGCATTTTTTTCAACGTTTTTGTTTTGTTCCTGCTCTATCTTCAAAACGGTAATACATACCAGCGTCAAACTTGATTATAATGCGTAGTTTAGCTCCAAATACTAAAAATAGGGCAAACAGACATATGTGGTGGTACCTGCGGAAGAAAGAGTTACAAAAATTCATATTTCGAGCACGAGATTTTTTTATTTATTTTTTATAAGACGTCAGCGCATGACGTCTTATAAAAAATAAATAAAAAAATCTCTCGTAAATTAAATCAGTTTCTATGGGGTTTCAGGTTGATGGTTGGTACGGAATTCTTAATGCGTGAGTTCGACTCGCAATTGGCTACCTAAAATTCCAATTCAAATCATCTTTCCTGAAATTATAGCAATTTTGACAACGAAGATGACAGGTTGATGCAGTGGCAATTAGCTACTGCGCTACGGGTTGCGGGTTCAATTCCCGGCACGGACCAAATATTAGTATTGCCTACAGATTGTTGTTCAGGGTCTCGTCTTTTCTGGGTATAAGACATATCTTAGTGTGGGGTTTAAAAAACCAACAGATCATGGAAATTACCCACCAATTATCTTATTTTCAGGGAGAATACCACTTCATGAATCTAGTTATTCATTTGGAAAACTTTCCCCATAACATACCGTTCACCTATTCTTCTATGATCGTGAGGACCAGGGCTGATATCCAAGGAGTCTTAACTGCTACCAACGAAGAAGTCTTTAGGTGGAAGACCTATGTAAAAGTTACACAGAAACTTCAAAAGAAGGATTCAAAGAAGAAGACTCAGAAAGCTTTGATAAAAAAATTCTTTGATACCTACTAATAAAGCATTAGAAGAGAAAGATTTTGGAAGTTATACATTTTATAAATTCGTAACGTTTTTTCTGTATAAAACTTTGTGCCAAACCAGAATTTGTACTGAGTCGTGAATGTAGGTACATTCTAACGGCCAAAATTATTATTCAATCTATCCATGATTACTAGTAGGGTATACTAGAGATAGGAATTTGACATATTTTGTATGGAGCTTACATCGATATATATGTACTACGTACTAGATGCGCTGATTAGAAGAACAACATGTTCCACGAGTTGTGGTTCCGGAACCACGTAAATTTGTCCGCCTAATATTATTTGTTTTATCGGAATCAGCGAGTATTGTATGATTCTTTGGCGTAAATTTGCTTCGTTTTTTGTTAAGTAACCCACTATTTCACCGTAAAAATAATTAACAACGCGATAACTAGTAAATGTAATTAATTTTCTTTCTATGGGCAAGTCCATTACGAAGCAAAAGCGGGAGAGTCCATTACGCAACTTCTCGCTTGTAATGCTTGCAATACGCAACTTCTACGCATCGATACTAGATGGCGGTAAGTTGCGTCAATTAAATTTAGAAAATGTTGCTTATGTTGGCGTTTTTATTTATTTGACGTCATTGGTTAAATTTTTATTTTTTTTCTATGGGCTAGTCTATTACGAAGAAAAAGCGGGAAAAACCATTAAGCAACATCTCACTTACAATGATTGCATTACACAACTTCCACACATTGATACTAGATGGCAGTAGCCGCGGTAGGTTACGTCAACTGAATTTGGAACACGTTATCTAAACGAGACCGCGGGTCTATATAAATTGAAGTCTGGGAGCTTATGTCAAATTTCTATCTCTAGTAGGGCAAATGGTGGATAGATTGGATATTAATTTTGGCCGTAACAAAAGGATAAGTATCCAAGATCGCCTAATACAACGTGTTATTAATGTCAATTTATGTGAACATAAAAGCTGATATTTTTTCGCGATTTCAGGGTTGGTCCCATAGTAAAAGTTGTTCATACTGAAGAGTACAATGACCCCTTAAGACGTTTTCAGTTATTCTAATAACACGTTGTATAGATGAAGATTTCTTAGGAATTATGATGGAACGGTTTGAATCCGGTTTTGTATGAATACAGTTAACTTTGTCCGTGATTGAAATGATATTCCACTCAAAAACATCCATAATCTCTTGAGAAAACTTTATTTGTATCTGGCAATCATTTAAACTGTACATACACAATTGCCTCGGTGGTCTGGTGGCAACGTATTCAACCGTAGATAGTGAGGCCCTGGGTTCGATTTACGGGTCCGGCAAAAAGCGTTATTGGGATTTTTCTGTTAAGAAAATTTCTCAGTAGCAACCCGGAGTCAGGAAGTTGGCGGTGCTACTCCCCCGTGCCTCGGCCAGCACGTAAAGCTGTCAGTCCTGTGTCGTCACTTCTAGGGACTGAAATTTAAAGAAATTTAACATCACTTTGCCGTATTTACTCCATCTCCATACCAGTATTCATTACACATTGAAACCGGTATGTTATCCGGAGAGCACGTTGTTGTTTGTCCCGGTTCATTATCCTCCTCGCCTTTTTCCCAATCATATTGAGGTCGGCTTCCATTCTAGCCAGATGCAGCTGAACATCAGTATTTTACACGGAGAGACTGTCATTACTGCCGCTCACGCACACACCATGCACCTGAAGGATATTTGCTTTCACGATGCTTACTGGACGATGCCGCGACATGTGTGCTGAGAGGGGTGAGTATGGTTGAGGTGCATGTGTGTGCGTGAGGAGCATAGATTTTTTTGGCTTCACTAGATTGTTCGTAGCACTCCGTCTAATTTTTTTACTATGTCTGTGATTGTTGTACCTATTTTAAAATGTTGATTTTTTTAAATCACACAGAAAAATGAAATGGTACTAATGTATTCGTAGACATAGATGAATAAAAAAAACGGACGGAATCTCGCTAAGCAGTATATGAAGGATGCTTAAAAGTAAGAGCTGGCACGCACTCACATTCACACCCATAGTAAGATAAAAAGGTGCGATTACGCAACAAATCTCGTGTGACGGTAGTCATTGTCGTAGTGTCACAAATAAAATAACTATACCTAATATCTGGTGTGTTAAAATGCTTTCGAAATTATAGTGGGTTTAGGAAAACAATTAAGTGGTTCAATCTTTTCTTTGCGAGATTCCGTCCGCCTTTTTTTTATTCGTCCGAGTTCGTAGATATGTTCGTGTAAGTATATTAAACTGTCATTAGTAAAACTGCCAACTTTATTCTAGTCCAGTCTCATTGTTGATTGCTTATTACTTTATAAACTATAATTCTGCAGCAATTTTTGCATTGCACTGTTGTTGACTCGACTAGCAGTAGTAAAATGATGAAGTTATTTATTTCATTTTATTGTGCCTTTCAACTTGTGTCGGTAAGTTTTGACGATTTCATTGTTTTTAATCAATAACAATTAATTGTAATGGATCAAAATAAAAAAAGCGTATAGGTTAATCTTATTAAGTTAGCAATGCAGCTTTCCCAGTGTCATCGTGATAAAAAGTGAGTTCCATTACTTAGAAATAATCCTTTTTTTCGGACCTCTAAAATTATAAAGATATGGTGGATATACCCAAAGATATTTAAAAGCATAGATATGTCATAACCTAACAAAACCAACGAAAAATATGTTCCGTACGCAGCGGCAGTACAATACACATAAAGTAGTGCAAAGTAAGCAAGTTAGTTACTTTAAGTTAGTTTCGCCTCATAATTAGTACACTTTCTGTGCACAAATGAAATAAACGCACACTAGTAGCAAAACGTCCCAATTAGAACGTTTTCGAGTCTTCAGATATCGCGCGCAACAAAATATCTGTACTTTTTAAAATATCACTGGATGTACCTACCCATATATGACACATATTTATGTGTGTTACGTGTTTATATAATGGAGTCAATACGGCAAAGTGATGTTAAATTTCTTTAAATTTCAGTCCCTAGAAGTGACACCTGAGAAGCTTGAGATGGAAACCTGGAAAAACAAGTATTTTGAAAACATCCTCTTTACATTTAGAAGACGTAGTCGCACCAGTCCGTATTATATAGATTTCGATTTCAACGCGAAGACCGGATATGGCAATAACTTGACGGTATTATCATAATCATATCATCACACACATCCCTTCAGCCGAAAGATGTCCACTGCTGGACATAGGCCTCCCCAAGCATCGCCAAAACGACCGGTCCTGCGCTTTCCGCATCCAGCAGATTCCCGCGACCTTCACCAGGTCGTCGGTCCACCTTGTGGGGGGCCTAACCACGCTGCGCCTTCCAGAACGCGGTCGTTACTCCAGAACTTTACTGCTCCATCGGCCATCCGTTCTGCGAGCAATGTGCCCCGCCCACTGTCACTTAAGTTTGGCAATTCTTCGGGCTATGTCGGTTACTTTCGTTCTCCTGCGAATCTCCTCATTTCTGATTCGATCACGCAGGGACACTCCGAGCATAGCCCTCTCCATTGATCTTTGAGTGACTTTGAGCCTTCTTATCAGACTCAATGTGAGTGACCACGTTTCAGTACCGTAAGTAATTACTGGCAGCACACACTGATCAAAGACTTTCGTCTTGTCCAAAATACCGCAGTGTCTGCGGTATTTTGGACGAGAAGAGTGTAAGGTATGGATGAATAAAATAAGGCGGATGGAATCTCGCTAAACAATAAGTACGGGCTAGCATGCACACATGCACACCCATAGTAAGTCTAACAGCCACTATTATAACAAATTTCGTGTGATGGAAGTCGCTGTCGTAGTGTCCCTTTTCAGATATAGGGTAAACAGGCAGATAGGCCAGAGGCCTTGCCTCTTCTATAATAAGAATTCTTGTACCACTTTTTCCAGTCAAAATGCACCACAGGTGTAATTATTGTGATTTTATAAGGCTTTTATTACGTTTATGTTATAAGATTGTACAAAGTTAAGAAGGTTAGGTTGTGTCACGGATATCCGTGTAACTTCAGCGGACATGACAGTGTTATGTCATGTCCGCTGAAGTTAAAATACCATTCCTTTCGCAGCCCAACATTATTTCATTGTTTCAAAATCCAAATGAAAATTAACGTAACACACAGAATTTTCTGAACACATTTTGAACGATCTTTGTTTTTAATTTCTTGACTGAAAGACTCCTTTTCTTATTATGTTTATGTTACTTTAATCTCTTTATTTTCTTATTTTTAGATCAAATGGACATTGTACGAACATTTAAGTGGACACTATGTGCAGATACCAATACTGTTCGAGTATAAGTTGTGTGACTTTCTTTACAAAGACCCATATTTTGGACAGACTTATGCTAAACAATTTTCGTTGCGTGGTAATTGGTCTTGTCCATTCCCTGCCGTGAGTTAAATGTTTTTCTTATATTATCATCTTCTTACCCTGGTCCCAAATTACTTGAGGTCGGCGCAATACGTTTTCTTCATCTATTTTCTTCTATCAGCCGTCATCTCATCACTTACTCCCTTTTCATCAATATCATCCTTCACACAATCCATCCATCTTTTCTTTGGTCTCCATCTCCCTCTCCATCCATGTAAATTCATACCCATCACTCTTTTAGAAACATGCTAATGCAGTTTTTGTTACGTTTCTGTAAATAATTACATTAATTTTGCACGTCACTGAAGGGCCGGGAATATATACAATGTGTAATTTCAATAGCTCAAAACGTCAGACAGGCCAATTTTTTTATTTTTTATTAAATTGATATGGCAACAGAGACATAGTAAAAAATGTGTGTGCATGAGCGCTAATTGTACACGAAGGAGCACAATTCTTTTTGGCTTCACGATGATTGTTCGCAGCACTTCGTCTATATTTTTTGCTATGTCTGTGTATAATATGTACTGATCGCGAAAACCTAAGAAATTATTCTTCTTCTATCGTGTCGACATGAGCTACATAATGATAACAGCTCATGTCGTGGGAAAAAGATTAGCCAGTCAGCAGGATGGTAGCGGGGTTGACTGCCCAGGGTGCACCGGGCGATCAATTAAATATCGTCACTCGTGAAGGCTAAGAAATTATTAAAAGTCGTAGTGTTACGTTTACGTTGTCTTACATTTTTTCTTTTTTTCAGGGAAAAAGTGTTTTCACAAACTTAGTGATGCACTTGGAGAATTTGCATTACATACCATTTACTTATACTTCGCTGATAGTAAGGGTGCGCGTTGATCTGGATTTGTTTATGAACCACGAAGAAATTGCTGTTGTAAAACTGTACCATAAACTAACTCAGAAGTTGAAGAAACCTAAAAAAACTTAATTTTTACATTACTAACGGCCAAAATTAATATCCAATCTATCCATGATTTGCCCTACTACAGATAGGAATTTGACATAAGCTCCATACAAAATATGTCAAATTTCTATCTCCAGTAGGGTAAATCGTGGATAGATTGGATTGTTTGTTAATTTTGGTCGTAAGAGATAACGACCAAAAAGCTCAGGCACAGAGTAAGGATGTTAATTATACTGTGGCTTAGGTAATTTTATCGTCGATAAAACTCAGGTAATTACCAGCTTGAAGGGACCCTTTTGCGAAGCCCGTCGATCTGGCAGGCCGTACCTGGTGGATTGAGGAGTTATGGATTCCATTTTTTTGGGTTACGTAGTCCTACAAGGAACCCTTATAGTTTCGTCATGTCCGCCCGTCTGTCCGTCTGTCCGTCTGTCCGTCTGTCCGTCTGTCCTAATCCTTTTACAGCTTAATAACTTATACAGTTATAAACATAAGTAAATGAAATTTTGTTAAAAAATTGTTTAGATTTTTAAAAGAATAAAAAAATCTTGATAACTTATTTTAGGGGTGGCGCCCATACATGTGAAATGGGGATGAAATTTTTTTTTTCGCTGCACCCCCTTGTGTGGTATATCATTGAATAGGTTTACTAAAATGAAGGTAATGTTTCATACATAACTTTTTTATCAGGTATACCATCTGCGAAATACAGTTCGCCAAAGTGGCTTGTAATGTGTCCTCCCCCTGCCATTTCTAAACTATCCAACGTAGAAACTTATATTCTTCCACATTGTTAGAACTTTATAAAAACTCTCTTTTAAAATTATTTTGAGTATAATGTGATTATAAATGTTTGAGTTATAGTGAGAAAACTGAAAAATACTTAAGATGTCCTAGTTCCTAGGTCATTGACCTTAGAGAAAAATGATATCAGCAAATAATGCTCTTTTAGTTACCTTCTAATTAAAAAAATCACAAAAAGAAACTTTGAGTTATATTGATATGACACACTTCTTAAATTTAGCTTTATAAATTTAGCGCTAGGTGGCGCTGTTTGCAAAAACTAAAATAGCAATGAGTTTGTAATTAGACCTACTTAAGGAACCCTATAATATTGAGCATGGCCCGACATGCTCTTGGCCGGTTTTTTAATTTGTTGTTGTTTGTTTGTTTGGCTGGCTGTTTTTGGCTTCTGTAACATATAAACTCATAGCACAAAAGACCCAGCGACAATACTACTACCTATTTCTTTTTCGTTAATTTTATTTAAGGCTGGCGTCACCTTTCCACCATCCGATTGACTTGTCTTTTTTTGTTTATATTGGAAACATAGCTGAAAAGTTTGCAACAAAAAAGAACTATATCTTTACCACATTTTTTTCCCCACTGCATAACTCATTAATCAACTAGGTGCGGCCTACCAGATCGACAGTTTCGCAGTTTCCTTGAGGTTAGTCATTATACCTGAGCTTTTTGATCCTTATCTCTCATCATTCATCATCATTTCAGCTAAAAGACGTCCTCTACTGGACATAGACCTCCCCTAGGGGGATATGGCATAATCGCCACGCTTGGCAGGCTATAATTTCAGTAATATAGTAGTATTGTAGTTTTATTAATGATTTAAATGTATAGGTAATAACTTCTTAGGTTTTCGCGATCAGTACACATTGTAAAATAAATAAATATATATATGATATATATAAATATATATATATTTTTGATATTTCTAAATATTTTTTTAGAAATATCTGTAAAGACGATTGTCATCTTAGTCTACCTGCGACCACGAATATATATATATTTTTGATATTTCTAAATATTTTTTTAGAAATATCTGTAAAGACGATTGTCATCTTAGTCTACCTGCGACCACGAAATGCTGCATAGCTATCGAAACGTCAGGAAAACCAATTTAAATAATATACGCGATTTAATCCGGTTAAACTTTGTTTTATTAATTTTAAGGTCAACTGTTTTTTTTCCTAATAAACTTTTTTGAGGTATGTAAGTGTAAGCATTTATTTTTTTATCTACGCCTATGCAAACATACGACCTGTGATCATGATAATAAAATTATTATGTAGGTATTGGGTTAAAAAAAAAACCTCCGTAAGTAACAATATAAATAATTTAAGTGCGTCACTTTTGAAGCAAATAAATTTTTTTCTTTCTTTCTTTCTTTCTTTCTTCCAAGTAGACTTTTTGCCTTAACTAAAAACTTTTTATTTCGAATAAGCATTTACTTACATGTACTTTCAAAACGTTAATAATCTAGTTGCACGGTTCCAAAAAGTGGGTCCTATGGAGAAGAGCCGGCAAGAAATATGTTTTTCAGATAACAGACAAGTGATTTAAGTGTGACAAGTGATATATTGCTACACCCGATTGGGTAGGCTGTTGATACCAAACTTTGATAAATACCTACATTTATGTACACAGTTTGAGCAATAAATGTCTATATCTTTGTCTTGCGACTTTGGTAATGGGTGAAAAAAAATATATCAAATCTTTGTTTTATTAAATATGATAAAGAAAATTATATTTAGTACTTATTCACCCTGTAAAACACACTTTTCAAAACTTAGGCTTCTTCAGTTTTTGCGTTACTTTAACGTACAATTTCACAAACGCAATCTCTTCGTAAGGTGGTCCCATAGATATGGTGAGATCAGCGCGCGCCCTTACAATTAGTGAAGAATAAGTGAACGGTACGTAAGGCAGGTTCTCTATGTGCATCACTAGGTTTGTGAAGTAACTTCGTCCCTGAAAAAAATAAAATTACTAGTTTAATCCCGCGGTTTATCCCTTATCTCTTCTCATAGGTGTCGAAAAAGGCGACTAAGGGATTCAGCAGTGGATGGGCAGCAGCGTTCTCTGAGTATTTAACCAACCAACTGCGAACACCAACGCGCCTGCCAAGCGTGGCGATTATGGCATATCCCCCTTAATTGGGGGAGGCCTATGTTCAGCAGTGGACGTCTTTCGGCTGAAATGCTGATGATGATGAAGCCCGCGGCTTTGCTCACGTATATTTCGGTTTATCACAGAAAGATGATATCGCGCATCCCTCGTGGACAGTTTATCTTTCTGGGATAAAAAGTAGCCCCTATGTTCATCCGAGTTATGTAGATACATGTGTGCCAAATTTCATCCAAATCCGTTCTGAAGGAAAGGATTTTTCAGGAAAAGGTAGGACGTGAATATCATTTATTGAAAAACAAATGAAAAAAATTGGCTCATTATTTCAAATACTCACAGGAGGGAAAGGACAAGACCAGTTGCCAGGTATCTGTTTAGCATACATCCGTCCAAAAAATGGGTCTTTGTACAGAAAGTCGCACAGCTTATACTCAAACTGTATCGGTACTGGCACATAGCGTCCACTTATATACTCGTTTACCGTCCATTTGAGCTAAAAGAATAGAATACATTAAAAAAAACAATACCAATACAGAACACAAGAAAATTAACTTTTTCTGTCTGGGAACTCTCAGTACCACCTCGTATGCTTTTTAAATGTTTCTAAAAAAAGAAAGTTTATCAGAGTAATAATAAAAAAAACAACCAATTGCGAGTTGGACTCACACAATAAGGGTTTCGTATCACTCATCAACCTGATACCCCATAGAAACTGATTTAATTTACGAGAGTTAATTAAAAGACCTAAACGAACCGTGCACGAAATATGAACTCTTTCTTACGCAGGTACCACCATGTCTATGTTTGGCCTATTTTTTGGTATTTTTTGATAAACCAAATAGTATGCACTTTAATTAGTCTAAGTTTGACGCTGGTATGTTATTAATATAAATTAAACATACATAAACAGTAATCCGTTTTGAAGACAGCAGGAACAAAAACTTTGTTTCTTGTCCATACAAAACCAAAAGTGGGTCCCCATGGACCCACTTTTGGTTTTAGACTTTTTATTATTAGAATTTGCCGTGATAGGAATCATAGCAGCACATATTTTGAGAAAATTTCAACCGGCTACCTATTACAGTTCAAAAGATACAAACCTGTGACAGACAGACAGACAGACTGGATGGACAGGATGGACGGACGGACAGCGTAGCGAAAGTAGGGTCCCGTTTGGCACACTTTGGGTACGGGACCCTAAAAATACTATACTTGACATATTAGGTATGTGTGTCAATATGTATTTTTTTTAAATCTCAGTAAAATCTTGTATACAACGTGTGTCAGAAAAGTGTGGTCATATTTGGAGAGCTCGTTTAGGGCATAGAATAGAACAAGTTTTATTATGGAACCAAACCTGAAATCGCCAAAAATCAACAAAATCAACGATGTCACTCGACAAAATGTATGGATCACCTGATTTTTTTTCGTGATTTCAGGGTACAGGGACCCCCGTAGTAAAAATTGTTTGATAGCACTCCCTGAATGAGCTCTTCAAATATATCCACGCATTTCTGATACACGTTGTATCATTATCATTATCATTTCCATTTCTCCCCCAAGCATCGCCACAACGACCGATCCTGCGGTTTAAGCATCCAGCTGATTCCCGCGACCTTCACCAGATCGTCGGTCCACCTTGTGTCTACAAGTTGTGTATATTACTATCATTCAGAAAAAAAAGTTTTGTAATTACCGTCAAGTTATTCCCGTATCCAGTGGTTGCTATGTAATCAAAATCTATGTAATATGGAGTGTTGCGTCCACGCCTTCTGAACTTGAAGACGATGGAGTGGATGTACTTGCTGTTCCGGGATTCTGTCTCCAGTTTCTCAGGTACGACGTCTATAGTCTGAAATATGAAGGATTCTTCTTCTTCGTGTCGACATGAGCTACATAATGATAATAGCTCAAGTCGTGGGGAAAAGATTAGCCAGTCAGCAGGTTGATAGCAGGGCTGACTGCCCAGGGTGCGCCGGACGATCAATTAAATATCGTCACTCGTGGAGGCTCTTTTAATGCAACCCCATAAAGGATTAAAATGTGTATTTGTATATATTAAACAAACCTGATACTAAAGTCATAGTTAAGTAGATGAGATCGTACTCGTTCAAGTACGAGATACTCCCAGTACTAAGGGAGTCTAAAGAATAGATGTTTTATTGTGTCTACTCAACACCAAGTACAAGGCGTTTCTATTTGAAGCTGGTCAAGCTACCAAACACTAGCGCAATTTAACTTGGCTGGCTTTGCTGGCTGACTGGATCCTGCAACACAGGGTATCCTAGTGTGGGATCCAGTGTCACATTTATAATGTGTAACCATGTTTTCTTGAAAATAAATAAATACTAAACACTAAATTCCCATAAAATGAATACTGCGTCGGTTTTGTGACAACTTCACAAAGTTAAATTGCGCGTACTGTACTATTATATAGACTATCAAAATCCTAATAACATAACATAACATCACGCCTGTATTTCCCCGAAGGGGTAGGCAGAGGTGTATAGTACACCCACATTTCGCCAGTTATGTTATAGTCTCATGTAATAGGGGGCGAGCCTATTGCCATTGACCGGGCACAAATCCAGACTCCGGGCTGCTACTGAGAATATAAAAAAATTAAATAAAAAATAATATCCTAATGACTGTTATAAAACTGTAATAGTATGTTTTATTGTTTATTCGAGCATCACACAAACTACTGGACTGATTTGGTTGAAATTTATTACACAGATAGACCATGTCGTGGATTAAAACATAGAATATAATAGATTTTTTTTAACTTCTCGTACGGTCGACCGCACGTCGGTGGTTACACTTTGACATTAGCAGTATCTTTATTTCGTAAGCAGTAAAGGCTGTTTTCGAATTGACGTGTTACCACTGTCATGCAGGTGACTGTACTACGGGAGCGAAGCCGCGAACATATACTAATAATGACATATTATGAGAACACAAATCTACATCGCTTACCGACGCAAGTTGAAAAGCACATAACAATAAAAATAATATCTTCATCATTTCGGGACCAGTCGCTTTGCCAAAATATAGTGTAATAATAAATAACTGCAGTTTTAATTCAAGAAGTAAACTTAGGTAATCCGACTTTATTTAACGTTGATGGAATATAAAGTGTTCGTACCAATGTTAGTGATTATATTCTTCTTCCTAATGAGTATGCTACTCACTATATACAAAAGTATAAATAATTATGAGTACATCTCAATTGACACAATTCTTATTTTTTTGTATACCTATAAAAAATTGAGTAGCAATCATCATTGTAAAACAATTATGATCAAACTTGTGTGCGTTACCCCAGCAAAATGTTGTGCTTTAGAAGGATGAGAGTATGATAGGCGATTAGAGTGTCATGAGGTGTAAATGTGCGCAAAAAGCAAAATTTGTGCGTCTTTTACTTTCGGAAATATTCGTGAGTAACGGATTTTGCTGCGGTAACGTTACCCCAGCAAAATGTTTTTTTTTAAAGTCGCTTCTGTTCGGAACCAAATACATGAATAGGTAGCTTTCATCGCCTGGTAAATGTGCCCAAATAGCAAAATATGTGCGTCTTACGGTTTCTGAGTTATTCAAGATTTTGCTGGAGTAACGTTTTGAGGTTTCCCATATATCAAAAACGGCTTGACGCAGAAGTTTGGAAAATAACACCACTAATAGACCTTGATTGTGTGTATAATGTCTGCTAGTTTCATTTTTTAATCGTTCGACGAATACCTAGTAATTAATTCATTTCAAAAATTAGAAAAATCAGATTCACAAGTAAACGAGTGAACTTACAATCACATAAAAAGCTGTCCAATGTGCCCCTAGTACACCCTTATAACGGCGGTACATTTAGCATAAGAAACCTTATGCTTAACGAAAGCGTTATGAAGATTGATGAAATTTTATATGACCTTAATTTAACGATCGAATACGCAGCGCTCATACAACAAAGAAACGTTGAATATTACATATAATTAGAGTATTTTGTCAACAACGATTTTTGTTAATTTCAGTTCAGAATATCCGTTATAAAAAAAAGTTTAATGAAAAAAACGGCAGTCTCTGAAATTTCCATATAAGCCGACCAGGTTAGAATGGCCACGTAAAAGCGACCGCCTCATACTTATGACTTACCTTCTTAAATGAACGGAATATTATGAGAGTTTAGTTAGTACAGTTGCGTACACAAGAGTATTTTATAATTTATTTTAGATTTGTAACTTTTTAAGGCCCTACTTACTTGGCCTAAGAGCTAAGTGGCGCATCAGTAGGTGAAAAATTACTCGCTAAGCTCAAAATACTGAGCGAAGTTCACTCGGTCAATAATTAACACTAGACAATTAAAATATTTTTCTTTTAATAATATAGGAAGGCGAAGCGAACTAAAGGTCAATAACAACTGCAATACCTGGCTATAAGTTCATCTTACAATATGCTGATAAAGTTTGCTTCATGTCGTATGTTATGCTTCGTACGTTATTTTTTTAGTAGTAGTAGAGCTCCTTTGTGAAAGAGCTCGTCCGGGGAAGTACTACCACCGCACATACTTCTCCGCCAAATAGTGATGCTTGTTGCTGTGTTTCGGTCTGAAAGGTACAGGTGCCGGTGAAATTACAATCACATGAGACTTTCAATCTTCAAGTCTCAACTTGGCGAACCGACTTGAGGTACCATTCAGGTAACAGCTTAGGTGGTATTGCAGTTGTTATGGGAAAAGGTAACCGCTTAACATCAGGTGGGTCTTTCGCTCGTTACGCCATCCAATACTATAAAAAAAATGTCTCAGTTTGGCGAAAGGCTGGAGTGGTATTGAGGTTGTTATGGGCGAAGGTAAGTGCTTCACAAGTATCCATGGTGTTTTTTGTCGGCTCTTCTCGGCTTTTTCTGTGGCGGAATGATGATATATGTCTCTCTAATACAAAAGGGAGAAAGGCGATGATGATGACGTTGCTTCTGCGTTGAAGGTTGCAATGATGCTGATGCTCGTGTCATGCTCGTGAACGGGTGCCGCCTGACGGGACAGGTCAGCTCCTACACACTATGGAAACTTTTTTTACGTTTATTTCTAAAGGCAATATTCTGAAATCTAAACTTGTTTATTTCTGACATTAACCTATATTACACTCACAATATTAGAATTAATTTGATGTAATAAACAATAACCTATTTTAAAAAGATTATATCCATGGAGTTTCTTGCTATTCTTCTCCATAGGACCCACAATATGCAACCGTCAACTAGAGCCTGACGTTTTAAAAGTGCCTGTAATTAGGTTTATTTAAAATTAAAAAAAATTGAATTTGAATGATGATCATGCTGGCGTCACCAGTGTGTAAGCAATGTCTGTGATGATCACGTCGGGGTCACCACTGTAAAGGAAAGAGGTATAATGTTTATCCAACACAAAGGGAGGAACATGATACATTGTTCCCTCACCTTGCAGAAAAACTTCTGACATTTCATAAATGTGCTTATTTGAAATAAAACTTTGAATTTTAATTGAAAACATCAGGTAAGCTCGATTCGCTATCCAATACGAGTATCATGAAAAAATCTCGGCTTTAGAAACAAGTTCAATAAGAATTACTTCAAACACAAGTAACACATGGCCCACAAACTAGTGTAGCAATAATTTTATAATGCAATATTAATGAGAATGACTTTCATAATGGGGTTACATTACATGAGTGCATTCAATAATGATGATACCAAAGTCACATTGTAGAAGTTTGATTTAGATTTTTAGTTTGTTGCAAGAATTGATTATACAATTTTTTGGACTTCTTTCTTTTTGGAACACACATGCATATTCTAAAAAAAATATCGGCCACAATTTAATATATTAAGAATAATCTAGAAGGAAAACAAAACCCTCTAAATTGGAAGGTACTTTTCCCGCTGAGTCGAAATGGATGGTGTTATCTTCCAAAATGGCACTAAAAATTTTCTCAGTGTAGTTGATGTCAAAAGAGGTGAATAGCCACTAATTTATCTATGAACCAAAGTGTGAAGTAGTGAGTGAGTGAGCGTAGTTTTGGTGTCGTCAATCAGTCGATATGTGGACGCATTTTGGGAAATTTCGCATTTTGCATGCAATTTTCATATAAATATACAGGTCGTCCCACGGATATGCCACATGGAGGGAAACATAACATAACATAACATCACGCCTGTATTTCCCCGAAGGGGTAGGCAGAGGTGTATAATAGTACACCCACATTTCGCCAGTTATGTTATAGTCCCATGTAATAGGGGGCGAGCCTATTGCCATTGACCGGGCACAAATCCAGACTCCGGGCTGGAGGGAAAGTACCTTGAATATTGTAGATTGAACATTTTACTGAAAGAAGACATTATTTGAATTTAAAAAAAAAAAAACTGCATTCATAGATATTTAAATAATTACATGGTTGAACCGGAAATCGAACCCGTTACATGAGAACAATAATCACCCTGTAGCTTTATCATACCGATCGAAAGGCTTCATCATATGGATTTTTTTTTGCTAAATAACATAGTGTCACAAATAAAGGAAGACCATGAATTTTAACATTAGCGTCTATTGGTCTGTATGGTCGTTGTACTGAATCATCATCATCATTTCAGCCGACAGACGTCCACTGCTGGACTTAGGCCTCCCCCAAAAAGAGGGGATATGCCATAATCGCCACACTTGGCAGGCGGGTTGGCGATCGCAGTTGGTTGGTTAAATACTCAGAGAACGCTGCTGCCCATCGTCTGGTGAATCCCTTAGTCACCTTTTACGACACCCATGAGAAGATATAGGGTGGTGCGATTCTTTACGTCCAGTACCACACGGAACAGAACAAATACTGGGTTACTGAATAGACCAAAGTTATATTCAATACTGAAAACTAAACAAGATACAGTTAGTATCTTGCGTTTACAAGCAGTTCATTAGTTTGAATGGTCAGCCAGATTCTGGCAAGTTCCACGGAGCACTTGCCAACATTGCAGCGAAGATAGAACTGAAACAAAGAGGCTCTAATTACAGCGTTATAAATGATAGCATTCTTTTGTTTAGATGCAGTCTAGCATTGTCAACTGCTTCCGTATACTACTAAAATAATAAAATACAGGAATAATAATATAGAATTTTATATAATATATAACATCATATTTTTTGTTTTCAGCCTGAATTATTCCAAATTGTCGCACTACATAAGGCTGTTATTGCTGTTTCCTATTCGCTCTCGTTCTTCGAACTCATATGAACTCTTTGGTAGATGGCAAACAGCTGCCTAATTGCGTAACTCACTCGTGATCGCATTCATTCAGATTTCAATGTTCATTGCTCTGTGTGTTTTGACAATCCGTCATATTGACAACTACGTACCACGCAATGAATATTGCTGTAATTTCAAAATGAAAGCTGATGTCAATGTGAATGCATTACATAATTACCCCACAGGTCATCTTTGGATGAACATAAGTTAGGTGGTTAAGCGTACTAGAGGTACCTATATCAATACCAACCGCCAAAAGGTTGTGTATTTACGAAAAAAAATATGAACGAAAAAAGAAAGAAAAATTGTTTACAGTCCCAGTTATCAGCGTGCAACATTAAATAAACTTAACAATGCAAAGCAGGTACACATTTTTTATACCTTTTTTTTAAACGAAAGTGAGAACATATTATCCAGTTCTGACTTTCTGAGCTATTAGTTTAAAGTTTCAAGTCTAGCTCATCGGGAAGTTAAAATCGATTGCAATTTTTTTACCGAACAGACAGACAAGACTGAAAGGCAAGTGCGAGTCGGACTCGCGCAGTAAGGGTTCCGTACCTCTCAATGACCTCATGCCCCATAAAAACTGATTTAAGTTACGACAGTTTATCAAAAGACATCAACGCATAGTGCGCGAAATAAGAATTTTTGCATGTCTTTCTTACGCAGGTACTACCACATATGTCTACGTTTGTTTTATTTTTAGTATTTGTTACTAAAGTACATAATATGCACTATAATCTGACCAAGTTTGACGCTGGTATATATTACCGATTTGAAGATAGAGCAGGAACAAAAACGTTAAAAAAAGTGCACGTTTTTTGAGGTTTCTTGTATGGGGACCCCCTTTGGTTTTAGACTTTTTTTTGTTTTTAGTATTTGTCGTGATACACCTCATAGCAACACATATTCTGAGAAAATTTCAACTGGTTACCTATTACCGTTCAAAAGATATAGCCCTGTGACAGACAGACGGATGGACGGACGGACGGACAGCGGAGCGAGAGTAATAGGGTCCCGTTTGGAACCCTTCGGGTACGGAACCCTAAAAATGTGATAATATACACATAATAATATAATAAAAGGTAGGTAGAGAAAACTACCTAATAAAAATTACCTCCGTTAATTCTTAAGATATTTGGCCAATGACTGTTACAGAGCAAGCCACAACACCGCAGATTTTCAGTGGGTACCCCAAGCACAGATTACCCCAAGTGTCAAACAGGCAGAAACCAAGAAAAACACGAAAAATTATTCAAGACAAATAGAAAAAATACACAGTAATCCATAAATGCATTAATTAGTCCTTTAATCATTTATGCATTTGAATCATTTTTATTTGGTTGAACCATACAGCTAAACAATACAAAATCAACGTTTAATTTAGTAGTAAATTAATGAGTATCAAATCTCCTTCGCAGTAAATGAAAAAGATAAACATCTATCCCAACCTCGTAATGAAAAGATAGAACTATATATTTTTATGAAGCCGTTTCGAGCACTATCAGGCGTTCCAGTTCACCGGTCCGAGACGATTCCAGTTTATCTTGGTACCGTTCCGCGGTTACTTTGTCACATATTTTACACAGCCCTTAAAAATCTTTGTGGCTTCCATCACAAGCTTGAATGACGTCAGACCCCCTTGAAATGGGCATCTAAAGTTTTTATTCTAGGACCTTTGTGGGAATTTTATTTCAAACTGGTTTATATCAACAATAGAAATTGTTTGTAATAAAATGTTTATTGTGGTGTTTTCACACCGTTAATTTAAAACATACGCCCTAAATAACCAGAGGATCAAATACAAAATTTAAAGAAAAAGGACCTAAAATTTTATATGATTCCAAAATATTGAGAATTTTTATATTTCTTTTGCTTTATAATGCATAGATTAATCATCATCATTTCAGCCGAAACATGTCCACTGCTGGACATAGGCCTCCCCCATATATTGCAGGGATATGCAATAATCACCACGCTTGGCAGGCGGGTTTGCGATCGCAGTTGGTTGGTTAAATACTCAGAGAATTCTACCATTCTCTGGTGAATCCCTTAGTCGCCTTTTACGAAACCCATGAGAAGGTATAGGGTGGTGCATTTCTTTACGCGCCACACGGAACAAAAATGCATAAATTATGTTTACAATATATCTTTAGATTATGATTGAATTAGACAAGGTTGGTTGCAAGCGCGACTGCTGAGCGTGGGGTCCTGGGTTCGATTCCCGGGTCGGGCAAAGTGTTATTGGGTTTTTTCATTAGGAAATTCTCAGTAGCAGCCTGGAGTCTGGATTTGTGCCCGGTCAATGGCAATAGGCTCGCCCCCTATTACATGGGACTATAACATAACTGGCAAAATGTGGGTGTACTATTACACCTCTGCCTACCCCTTTGGGGAAATACAGGCGTGATGTTATGTTATGTTTTTGAATTAGACACAAGGTTAAAGGACAGAAAAAGTGTAAATCAGTATTTACCACGACTTCACTCGGGGTACAGGGTCATCATCCTCCGAGCCTTTTCCCAATTATATTGGGGTCGGCTTCCAGTCTAGCCAAATGCGGCTGAACATCAGTATTTTACACGAAGCGACTGCCATCAGACCCCCGCAACCCCGTTACTGGGTAATACTCGGGGTACAAGGTAATTCACGTAATTTCATGACGCGCCGATCAAGTTGCAGTGACGCTGCAGTTCGTATCTGACAGCGACCGCCGAAGATAAGAGAATACGAAAAGCGTTGTTTTGATCAAAACTTAACTGCAACTGCACTTATTTAATTACGTGAATTGGCTTTCAGGTCATGTGCTTATTACTGAAAACCTTGGCGGAAGAAGAATCAAAACTCGTTCCATCCTTTGAAAACATGAATTTCAACCAAAAACTGGCCAAGATAAAGGCCGGAAAAATGTTAATACACTATCTAGTAAATAATGCAATCTCTAATATATGGAATGTCCGGTCTCAGGGCAAGATTCCAACGAAAAATAACAACTTCATCCCATTTGAATACGATGAAAAGCCAAACGGTATGCATTATTCATTTGAGAAGACACGCGGGGTGCTCGCGTATGATAAAATTTATTATAAGTGCACGCAGTATTATGACGTGGTCGGTAAAGATGAATGAATTGCTTCTATTCACAGAAAGTAAAAAATATAGACGATGTGCTGCGAACAATCATAGTGAAGCCAACAAAACCGTGCTTCTCCGTGTACAAACTAGCGCATGAAGGATATTTGTTTTCGCGATACTCGACTATGCTGCGACATATGTACTGAGAGAGGTGAGCTTAGTTTGAGGTGAATGTGTGTGCGTGTGCTAAGTTGTTTTGAAGCAATGCTATTAAAAATCGTGGTTTTGTGTGCGCGTTGACATCCCATTTTATACATAGGTTCAATCAAACGAATTTAGTATCCCATTTTAATTTCAACAAAATATCTTAACTGAATGAGACAAGTAAAAAATAATAAATAGTTGTTATGCAAAACATGAGAATTCCGAGTTATAAATTTCATGAATCCATCCAATACAAGTATACTATATCTCTATCTATCTATCTAATACCTAATAAATTAAAAGTATTATAAAACAAAATAAAATCCAAATAGAAGCTCCCATCTCATCTTTCATCATCCCAGCAGAATTAATATTAAAGAGCTCGTAACGCCATTATTCCATCATTAGCTTAACAGTTCAACTAAACAGAAAGAAGCGACAAAAATGAATTAGCGAAGCCACAACATTGTGGAGCTTCAACCAATTTGTCTCGTCTATCATTTGTCAGGCTATTTGCTTAAACCTCATCTGCTTTGGACAGCGAGGGAGCGAAAACATCGAGGGAAACTTTGCAGTTCGCAGATCGTTCCCCACAAAAGTCTTCTCAATGCACACTTACATTACTACGACAAACTCAACTGTAGATTACGCACACATTCATATTATGTGTGAATAAAACGCACGTGCTGATCAAGCGATCTTAGTGTGAGCGTAACCAATCGCATTACGTAGACTTATGAGTGCGTGCCGCCACTGTTGTGAAGTATGCAGTGAATCAACTCCGTATTATCTGTGAACAGCCACTTGGTTGTCGGCGGATGATTGATTGCTGTGGTGTCGCTGACTCCGCGATACTTGGTTATTCTTAACAATGGATTACGGACAGATGGGGTAAAATGGCGTTAGAAACCCATAATTTACTTGCAGTTGTGATTAACATTTTTCAAGTAGAATTTCGAGCTTATTTTGCTACCGAAGTACATATTTTACAGTATATTTCAGGCATGATAATTTACTAAAATGTGAATGACTATTATGATCCTATAAATAACATATATACATACATACATATTATCACGCCTGTTTCCCATTGGGGTAGGCAGAGACTATGGATTTCCACCTGCTACGATCCTGACACACCTCTTTCGCTTCATCTACGTCCATTAACCTCGTCATGCATGCTCGTCGGTTTAGAGAACTCTTAACCTGGCATTTTTTGAGAACGTCTGCGATTTGATCGCGATACGTTCGCCGAGGTCGTCCCCATCCAACTCTTCCATCCACTCGCTTTGTATACTTGTTTCGTCAATCTCCTCTCGTCCATCCTCTCTATATGTCCAAACATAACATCTTGTGTAATTATTAATTAGGTATAGAAAGTACACATTCCAACTAATTGTAAAATGTACCTTTGTTTGTAAAGTAATAGTTCCTTTTGTTTAAAAAACTGGCCAAGTGCGAGTCAGACTCAAGCAGTAAGGGTTCCGTACCACCCATCGACCTGATACATCATAGAAACTGATTTAATTTACGAGGGTTCATCAAAAGACATCTGCGTTGATGTCTTCTGATGAACCGTGTGCGAAATATGGATTTTTGAATCTCTTTCATACGCAGGTACGCACGGCTACACATCAAGCTGTACATTTCCAGTATAAACTGATTTCGCATTGAACGGAAAACCTATACAATGCGAGGTCAACGTTTACTGGAAATGTACAGCTTGATGTGTAGCCGTGTGTACCACCACATAGGTATGTCTATGTTTGCCCTAGTTTTAGTATTTGTTACTAAATTAAATAGTATGCACGAAAATAAAATAGTAGTAAAGTATTTATTTATTTTCCACAAAAAAAAATACATACGTTTGGCAGATACAGTGTAGAACATAAACCAGTTTAGGTTTTTCTGTACACCGCTTGGTCGGTCGACATTCATTACAACAAGATGTGGGTAGGTGAACACGACGCATCGCGCTCGCTCGCCCCATGCAAAAATTCACAACATACCCTCAACTAATTTATATTACTTCTCAATAGCAAATTGCTTACAAAAATACAACATGTTTCTTAATGTTATAAATAAATTTATAAGTCATTATTACGTTTTAATTCCTCTTAAAGGTGTTTTTGAAGTTTAATTTATAATTCCTTAAATGGAATTTCTCAGTGGAATAGCTCTATGCAGTCAGCCTGATTTACTTATTGTACTTACTGGTACAATCAGAAGTCTTTCCGGTGAACCACAACTAAGGCTAAAATCGCTTGCGCTCAGTGTTCGACGGCAGCCGTAGGTACGTGTAATGTAGCAGGATTCGTTCAAGGGATTTTGTCGACAAAATGTACCACCGCGAAGTATCATGACCGTACGTCCGTTTTATTTATGTATTGTACATAATACAGTACATACTCTGTGCACAGGAACTGGCTATACCGCAACACAAAACTGCTGTAGGTATATGTAATTTTGTCATATAAAATTTGTCATATATGTAAATTGTAATATCATCGTTATATTGTGTATCGTTTCTATGTTAATTAATGTAATTGGTTTTTGTACCGTGTTAATTAACTATAAATAAATAAATAAATAAAAAATGACATAAAATGACATAAGCTGCCTTTCGAGGAACCTTCCGGTATGCGGCGTCAAAGTGTTGGAACAACATTCCTCCACCAATTAGGGACCTGACAAGTAAAAATACTTTTAGAATTAGGCTAAAAACTTTTATTCTTACCCCTCAAATCGAAGACAATACAATTAATGTTGACATCTCTTTTATCTAATTAATTTTACTATTTATAAATAAAATATCAAAATACAATTACGATTACCAAAATAATATATAATAATAATAATCATCATCATCATCATTTCAGCCGAAAGACGTCCACTGCTGGACATAGGCCTCCCCCAAGGATCGATGACCAGTCTTGCGCTTTCCGGATCCAGCGCATTTATTCTCATGCCTTATTTATTAATATATTTCAATTTATTTTTATATTCTTTTTAAAGAGCTTGTATTTATTTAAACACATTTTTTTTTTCCTAGACCGATATATGTACCTACTTATTATTATCTATTACCTCATGATAACGCGAGCAAAGCCACGGGTACAGCTAGTTATCTATAAACACAGTTCCTTCGTCCGTGTGTCACTGCAGGGTGCCAATTGAAAATCAGCGCTGGATGTTCCACGCCAGCACATGCTGAGTTGGTGACCCTTTTGGCATGGGCATGCTCGGCAGCAACTTCATGTTTTTAGAACGTAGTTCCTTATCGCGCGTCGTGAAAGGGGGCTAGACGGAAAAAATTCTCACGAAAAGTTGTAACGACACTTTTTTTTTATTTTTTTTATAGTATAGTATGGCGAAACGAGTCCGTGTGGTGCCGGACTTAAAGAATAGCACCACCCTTATCTCTTCTCATGGGTGTCGTAAAAGGCGACTAAGGGATTCACCAGAGGATGGGCAGCAGCGTTCTCTGAGTATTTAACCAAGCAACTGCGATCGCCAACCCGCCTGCCAAGCGTGGCGATTATGGCATATCCCCCCCTTAATTGCGGGAGGCATATGTCCAGTAGTGGACGTCTTTCGGCTGTAATGATGATGGCGAAACGAGCTAAAGGCCCACCTGATGTTAAGTGGCTAGCTTTGCCCATAACAACTGCAATACCGAATCGAAAGAAACTTCGTTCCATCCGGGTGTCCCTTGACACTTTTCAACTTTTTCTTATATCTTTAGTATTTTTATTAATGTTATTGTTGTGCTGTCCTGTCACTGTTCTGTGCCAAATAAAAGTTGTTTTTTCTTTCTTATAAATAGTATAATTCGTGCTTGTTTAAATTATTTTTTTTCACTGACTAAAAGAGAGTTTTATTCACTGTTGTCGATGAATCAAATGTTAATGTTTAGCCGCATCTGACTGTACTGTAGTGAGACTGAAAGCCGACCCCAGTATAGTTGGCAAAAGGCACGGAGGATGATGATCGATGTATCAAATGCCCTTTTTCGAGTGGCAACGTAAAAAGAGTTTCATAAAATCTTTTGTTTTTTAAACTTTCTTACCGGAGTTAAAGTAGAATTTAAGTGTGTAATGGCAGTATCATTTTATTTAGTTATGAACCTGAGTTGAGAAATGTTTTATCTACATTGAGGGTTACCCTGAGGCCTTGCGGTCCGTAAAAGCTTTTAACTCGACAAAGAGTCCAAATAAAAAACCGCGGCTCTAGTACAACTCCTGAAATAATTCGCGGAAATAAATTGATAGTCAAATACCTCCTGTTCCTGGATTCCTGAATGAAAGGGAATTTTGTAAAGATATCTACTATAGTTATTAGAAGTGAATTACTATAGTTATTACTATAGTTATGTCATCAGCATCGTCATTTCAGCCAAAAGACGTACACTGCTGGACATAGGCCTCCCCCAAACATAGGGGGGATATGCCATAATCGTCAAGCTTGGCAGGCGGGTTGGCGATCGCAGTTGGTTGGTTAAATACTCAGAGAACGCTACTGCCCATCCTCTGATGAATCCCAGGCGCCTTTTACGACACCCATGAGAAGAGATAAGGGTGGTGCTGTTCTTTACGTCCGGCACCACACGGAACTATGTAACTATAGTTATGTAGTTATAATTAACTACAGTTATTAGAAGCGAATGGTTTATTATTATGTGCTTATATGTGTTTATTTTTAAACAAATGATTATATAATTATGCTTGCAAATGCTTATATATGTGGTTTTTTTTTCAGGATAAAGAGGTGAGAGAGCAGAGTAGGAGCTCGTGGCAAAGTAACCGTGGATTTTCGTTACCCAGAGCACGTTCAGCTGTCGGGCCTGGTTGTCATACAAATATCTATGGCAGTCGTTACGCATAGTCAGAACCTTGAAAGTCTGACTACTGGTCTAACCTCCGAATTTCATATTACCCATGCAGTTACTTGATTGCGGGGGTCTGATGGCGGTCACTTCGTGTAAAATACTGATGTTCAACCACATCTGGTTAGACTGGATGCTGACCCCGATATAATTGGGAAAAGGTGAGGAGGATGTATTTATTTGATTATTACCACGTTTTTATTAAGTCGCTTTCAGTCATGTTTGTCTGTTGGGTACAAATTTTGCAATCGATTATGAACTAACTTCCAAATAAGCTAGAGATTTGAAACATTAAAAATAGTTCAGAATTGGACGACAATGCAATATTAACTAGCTTTTGTTTTAAAAATGTGGTATTAAAAAATAACTTTTTCATTATTAGATTATTTATAAGATGATTTTTTTATTTTTTATTTACATGGGACTTATAACATAACTGGTGAAATGTGGGTGTATTACACACCTCTGCCTACCCGTTTGGGGAAATACAGGCGGGATGTTATGTTATGTTATAAGCTGAATTTTAATTCTATCATCATAATTTGTTGATCATATGAGTCTCGTCTCTACGATCTTTTTAGGATTGGGCCCTTTTAAGAGTGTTAATAATAAAACTAAGGTCAACAAGACCGTTCAAAAAAACTATAGTACTAATTAATTTAATTATACTGACTAACTTTTTTTAGCGTCGGTGCAGAAAAAGTGAAACGAATAGTTCGATTTTATTGAATAGAATTATTTTTCTCGATAATTATAGAGACGTGAATACACACAAACATCATTCAGTAATTTTGGTACAGATATTATTGGGACCATTTAGAATAATTAAGGCAGAAAGGAACGAGTTTTTGCAATCGCAATAACAACACATAAATTGGAACCGATTTTTTAACTTTCTTTTTTACAATATAAATTCCAAACATCCATTTTACTATCGCTATTCTTATAGTACCTACGTAGACATGCTGTTGGCAAAATATCAACTGCTTCGAACTTCAAAGGCAAGGTTCGCTGTAATAAAAAACTTTACAAAGAATTTCACTAATCTTCTGCAGTAGTTTCGCAGAGCCATATGGGCCCACTATTTTAATGAAAACGCAGCCTAATACACACCAGTTGTACCATCGTATGGGAATTGAAAAATAAAACTGGCACTTTCCCAATTTTTCGCTTCAATAAATGCAATTCAGTACAATTGTGTACAGAACAAGCATGTACTTTTGTTTCCCACCCTGAAACTAGCTCAAAGGAAGTATGCCAATTGAAAATAGTTGTTTATTTTCTCTTTAAAGCTAAGATGAATAAAAAAGGCAGTTGGAATCTCGCTAAGAAAAGATTGAAGAACGTATTTTTTCCTAAAGCCATTATAATTTGGACAGCATTTGATTGAACACACCATACATTGTTATTTTATTTGTGACACTACGACAATCAATACCGTCACACGAGATTTGTTGCGTAACCGCGACTTTTTGTCTTACTATGGGTGTGAATGTGTGCGTGCCAGCGTACTTTTATGCGAACCGTCTTACTATGAGTGTTACATTTTATTGTTTAGCGAGATTCCGTCTGCCTTTTTTATTCGTCCGTACTTTAAATAGGACTCTAGTTTTTTGTTCGTCGGGGTGCGGCCAATTGAGATTCTTCTTGCAACTCAATTGTCCCGATTAGCTGTTCGATGTGCTAATTAGATTGGTTACGTTGTTAATGTTAAATATTCGACAATATCGACACTATCAAAACGACTTGTGGTTGTAGTCTTTTTTTCATCGAAAATTTTACAAGACTTCACGTTCCTTATAAAGTAGTAGTAGTAGGGATTCGCCGATACTGGATCAAGTCTGGGGGCCGACGCTGCCGACTAGTCTCACATGGCACATATGACCGCGAAATGATTAAGTTAGTCTTATAAAACCGCGAATAAATTTGATTACACGTATCAAACCGCGAATTAATTTGATATCAAACCGCGAATTACTTTATCGATCCGCGAATAAATTTGATATCAAAACGCGAATTAATCAGACTACACGTATCAAACCGCGAATTATGTTGATTGATCGATCTGATCGCGGGTTTGGTCTTTGCTGGTAGTAGTAGGGATTTGACGATACTGGATAAAGTTACTCTTATCAAAGATTCACCGGCTAAGAGAATGCCATAATCAGGTACTTCTTTTTTTGTTTTGTTTTGGGGGCATTGTTAAGCGTTTATGAGTTGTATTTTTATTAATTCTATTGTAAGGATTTGCCTTATTCTTTTCAGAAACTGGCTATTGTGTTTTATTTCAATTACCTTTACTGTTCATGTCGGTTCCTTTGATAATAACCTTTTTATTTTTTGAACCATTATAAAGTACTTATGTTTATGAGTACTATTGTGAGACTTAGGGTACCATATTATCTTAGTATTGTTTTCAAAGGACTATTGTTTTCTTAGACATGACCGCCCACGTTTTAATTTCATGTTGATTCCTGTTCGAATAAAAATCCGTTATGGTCTGTATAAAAGGGATGAACAAAATCATACTGCATCTTATTGTCTCCTGTGCTTTGCATCATACAAGATCTCCAGTTATTCGTCTAGTGAAGTGAAATAGTGAAACCATCCAGTTGTTTGCATAGTTAAGTGGTGAATCTGCTGAATAATGGCTGTAAGTATTTTCTTTTTATAATGTTCATGCCTCATTTACTAACGATTATATTGTGTATATTTATGTGTTCACCATGTTCCCACGCTCGTTCCTTAACCAATTTATAAATGTTGATTTTAAATTGTTTCAGTTCTCTGAAAATACTTTCAAGAGCTATTACTATGCCGAAGACCACGACGAACCTAGCGATGACGAAGGTACACTAGCCTTCAAAGTTAAACAGGCAATATCAAAAAGGTCAAACAATATTGATGATTTTTTTGAAAAACCAAAGAAGAAGAAAAAGCTGGTCAAAAAGTCATCGAGTGTTGGTCGATCATCGACCGGTGGTGTTTCATACATCACTTCTGGTAAAGATGACGGTGCCTACGCATCTCATCTCATTAAAATTGAGATTTATGAACTTGACAAGATCAAGAACATTGCACCAACGGACCACTGGAAACACGCGGATGTCCGTGTAAAATATTATACAGTAACAGAAGAAGATGAAAAAATGCAAAGTGTGCGTGATGTTATATTTAATGTTACTAAAGAGTTAGCAACGAAAGAAGATTGTATAAAATATTTTGTAGATACTGATAAGTGATTAATGAACAATAGTGAATGTGTTTCGAATTCAATAATAATATTCAGGTACTTATTTTTTAAAGAACATTGTAAAGTGTATTTTATGAGGACTATTGTTTATATTCTGGGTATTTGTTTAAAAATAAAACAAGTTATGGCAAGACATTGTTAATTGTGCTGGGTGAACACTATATAAACCTCCAACATTTACTTCAAAACATCATTTCTTACTCATTCCACACCATGGATAAATTAAGCTGTGATTTCTACAACTCGGAACTCATCATGCTAGTTGAAGACATCGAATCATTGGATCTGATGTCATCAGACTTCGATCAAGAACTCTACGAGCTCTGTGAGGAAAAAGAGCAAAACTATTTTAAAATGTGAGTACATAGTCTATTACGGTATAAATTAACTTGTTGCTACATGTTTCGGTAGTTCATAAAGAGGGGGTGGGTTTTTGGATACTTAAAGTGGTAATGTCATGTTTTTAAAACATTCGTTCCATCTAATCGTATTGTAGTATAACAACAGCGACACAAAATGTATAGCAGTCTCGATTTTATTAATTTATCTCAGAGTGAAATTTCAAGTTTAGACAAAAGTCTTGTATTACGAAAATTCCATCGCTTAATACGATTTTGGTTTATGGAAAATGTACTACCTGAGTCAATGTCGCAAGATCCTGACATTACTCCATATTATACTCCATGTAAAGGACATAAAATCGTGGACGGCACTCAATCCGATATAGATGAAATTGATGGCGTTTTACCAATGCAAGCATACTGTTTACGATGTAAATAAGAAACATGTTAGTATTTCACGAGCAAAAATGGATGAATTCTAGCATTCATTATATTTTTAATCAGTTTCGTTAATGGTTTATGTTTTATTTTTCCAACAGATCTATGCAACTTGGAGGAGGTATGAAGAAAAGACCAGCGGCGACGGAGTTGAACGAAGAGGAACCAGCAAAGAAGAGGATAAAACACCCCGAAACCCCTTCAACATCAACATCGTCAACGTCTCCAATTGTAAGTACAGGAAATAATGATAAAATTGAATGTTCTGTTTGTCGCCTAGCTGTGTCAAGAAAATATTTTGCTAACCATTTAAAGAGTAATACTCATAAAATCAATATTTTAAGATCCGATAAAGAATTAGCAAACGTTCAAATAATTGATAGTGCATTCGGTAATAGAATTCTTACTTATAGAATAAAATCAGTTATAAATTCTGACCAACCATTTGAAACACCTGAATTATTTTTACAAAATATTAAAGTCTTAATTTATAAACTACTAGAACGATCTATTACAGAAAACTTTGTAGTGAAAGTAAATTTCATTCTTAATGCAGAATTTATACAAGAAACTAAAAACCTTTTTAATACTTTTGACTTTCAAATTTCCAATTATGTTTTTTGTCGCGGGGATGATAAGGAAATGATTTATTCATCTATTGTAACTGAAATAACAAATAAAATTTCAAATTTTGAGCGAAAAGATAGTGGATGGAGTTTAGTTAAAATAAAACACTTGGACATGAATGTAAACAAGTTTAACCCATTACGTGGATCGTCATATATAGAATTACCATTAGATATTAAATATAAAAAAGCTGTAATCAATATTCAAAACAATGATCACGAATGCTTTCGTTGGGCAGTATTGTCAGGGTTATATCCAGTTAAAGATAACTCAAATAGGGTAACATCCTATATACCTCATAAAAATAAATTAAAATTTGATCATCTTTCTTTTCCGTTTAAAATTAAAGACATTCATAAATTTGAAAAGCTCAATAATATAAGTATTAATGTTTTTGGTCTAGATTATGATTCAACAAGTAAGACAAATAAAATTATAGGGCCATTACACTTAACAAAACATAGGAAAACTACTCATTTAAACTTATTGTACTTATCTCAAGGTAGTAACGGTCATTATTGTTATATAAAAAACATTTCGAGACTAGTATCTAAACAATTATCAACATCAGAACACACAGTTCATATTTGCGATGGCTGTTTATTAAATTTCACTTCACGCGATAATTTACAGCGACATCAAGAAAAAGATTGTTTCAACGTATGCACAGATTTACCATCGGATAGTGATAGTAAGAGAAATTGGTTTAATGAATTAACTCCCTCTAACCAAGTCTCATTTAATAATTATGAACGAAAGTCAAGAGTTCCATTCGTTGTATATGCTGACTTTGAAGCATTTTTAAATCCAATAGAGAGTTGTTCTAACGATCCGAGTAAATCATCAACTACTAATATTCAAAAACATGAAATGTATAGTTTTGGTTACTACCTTAAATGTTCGTATAATGACAGCTATTCAGTATATAGAACATATACCGGTAATGATTGTGCACTAACATTTATGAAATTTATTAAAAAAGATTTAGAGATTATTTGTAAAAAAAATTGTTTTGTTAAATGTCCATTACCTTTAACAATCGAAAATAAAATGAATATTTCCCAAAGCAATACGTGTTATATTTGTAATAATGATTTAAATAGTGATTCCACAATTTCATACAATTGGTATACTGGTGTGTATGAAGGAGTTGCTCATCCATTTTGTTCTGAGAAATACCGGGCACCTAATTTTTTACCAGTATTTTTTCACAATTTAAGTAATTATGATGCTCATTTTATAGTTCACGCTCTCAATTTTGAAGAGGGTGATATAGAAATAATTCCTGAGAATAAAGAGAAATATATATCTTTTTCCAAAGTTTTGCATATAAATAACCGTGTTATGAAATTAAGATTTCTTGATTCACTTAAATTTATGTCCAGTAGTCTTGACAAATTAGCAAACAATTTATCACCCGAACAATTTCAAGAACTCAAATTAAATTTTCCACTAGAAGAAGACATTAAACTATTAACACGAAAGGGTGTTTATCCATATGAATACATGACTTCATTTGATTATTTAAAAGAAACTTCTCTTCCTACTCGTGATAAATTTTATAGTTCTTTGAATGATAATCACATTTCTGAAAATGATTACAATCATGCTCATGCTGTATGGAATCATTTCAATTGTCAAAATATGGGTCACTATTCTGATCTTTATTTAAAAACGGATGTTTTGTTATTAGCAGATATATTTGAAAATTTTAGGAACGTTTGTCTCAAAACATATGGATTGGACCCTGCTCATTATTATACAGCACCTGGATTAAGTTGGGATGCTATGTTAATTTTTACTAAAATAAATTTAGAGCTTCTAACAGATATCAACCAAATTGCTTTTATTGCGAACAATATCAGGGGTGGTATATCTCAATGTAGTAACAGACATGCAAAAGCTAATAATTTATTTATGGCAGAATATGATGCCAGTATACCATCCTCCTTTCTGATGTACCTAGATGCAAATAACCTTTACGGTTGGGCTATGTCCCAATGTCTGCCAACCGGCAGATTCGAATGGGTAGATGTAAATACTGATTTCAACATCCCCGACGATGCTGAACACGGTCTTATTTTAGAAGTAGATTTAGAATACCCAAACCACTTACACGATTTTCACTCAGATTTACCTTTTTGTCCTGAAAACATATGTTTAGGGGATAGCAAGGATCGAAAACTGATCCCGAATTTAAATGATAAAAAGAACTATGTTATTCATTATAGGAATCTTAAACAATGTTTAAAAAAAGGTCTACGATTGCTTAAAATTTATAGAATTCTTAAATTTAAACAATCAGCTTGGTTAAAAAGTTACATAGATTTAAACACACACATGCGTTCGTTAGCAACCTCAGATTTTGAAAAAGATTTTTTTAAGCTTATGAACAATTCAGTCTTTGGTAAAACAATGGAAAATGTAAAAAAACGGGTAAACGTTAAATTAGTTACCCACTGGTTGAATCGTGGGAAAACCCAAGGAGTTCAATCTTTGATAGCGAGACCTGAATTTCATAGTCTTTCAATATTTTCTGAAGATTTAGTAGCAGTACAATTAAATAAAACTAAAGTTTTATACAACAAACCAATTTACCTCGGATTTTGTATATTAGAACTATCAAAAACGTTAATGTATCAATTTCATTACGATTTCATGAAATCAAAATATCAAAATAATCTTAAACTTCTTTATACGGACACTGACAGTTTAATTTATCAAATATTTACCGATAATTTTTATGTTGACATTATAGATAACTTAGAATATTATTTCGATACGTCTGACTATCCCCCTAATAATGAATATGGTTTACCATTAATAAACAAAAAGCGGTTAGGTTTTTTTAAAGACGAAAATAATGGTAAAATTCTCAAAGAGTTTGTCGGACTTCGTGCAAAAATGTATGCAATGGATGTGCAAAATAAATTTGTAGCTAAAGCAAAAGGTATAAATAAATGTGTCACAAATAAATTTAATCTAAATGATTTTAAAACATGTTTATTTGAAAAGAAAATTCAATATAGTGAAATGTTAAGATTCAAATCAATTAAACACGCTATATATACTCAAAAAATTAATAAAATATCGCTCTCGCATAGTGACACAAAACGCCATTTATTAAAAAATTCTACTGACACTCTGGCTTGGGGTCATTATAAGATAAAGAACATGTAATTCAAACATTATTTTCTGTACTATTGAAAGATGTGTATGTAATTTATAAGTGTATATAAATATGTATCTGTAATTATGTGTTTTTGTTTTATTTTGTAGAGCAATGATGTTCTTAGTAATTATATATTTTGAAAGAACATGTAATTCAAACATTATTTTCTGTACTATTGAACGATGTGTATGTAATTTATAAGTGTATATAAATATGTATCTGTAAATATGTGTTTTTGTTTTATTTTGTAGAGCAATGATGTTCTTAGTAATTATATATTTTGCATGTGTCTGTATCTTTGATGTCTGTCTTGTTCTGTTTGTTATTGTACCTGAAATAAATGCATTTTATTTTATTTTAAATGTATGATATAGTTTGTAGATTTATTCAAATAATTGAAAACAAATATAATAAATACCATTCATTTTAATAATATGTTTTATTCATTCCAATACACTTTTAGAGTTCACACGTGCATTTAAAATGTTCCATTTTTTTCATCCTTTTACTGCCATAGTCGCAGGTCCGAGTGGTTGTGGAAAATCAAAGTTTGTAACAGATTTTATAAAATCCATGAAAGAAATATGTAATATTGATTTCAATCAAATTACATGGTGCTTTGACGAAATGCAACCTTTGTATAATTTACAAAACGTTAACTATCATCAAGGTATTCCCAACCTTAACATGTTTGATGGCGAGACACCGCATCTTGTTATAATAGATGACTTAATGAGAGAATCAGATGGCAGAGTTGTCGATATATTTACTAAGGGTAGTCATCACAGAAATTTAAGCGTGTTTTATATAACACAAAATTTATTTCACCAGGGTAAAGGACAAAGAGACATTTCTTTAAATTCAAATTACATAATCTATTTTAAAAATCCTCGTGATAAAACTCAAATAAGATATTTAGCACGACAGGTATCTCCGGATAATTCGAAATTTATTGAAGATGCTTACAAAGATGCTACTTCAGAAGCCCATGGATATTTAATAATCGATTTAAAACAGAACACCAATGACTTGTGTCGCATCAAGACAAAAATATTCCCATTTAATGGGCATTGCATAGTATACATACCCACAAAAGGGTTTAAATACTCAAAGAATCAAACAGTTCCAATCACTTGTTAACAATGCATCGTAGGCTAACAACGTATAGAAATTTGTTAAATGCATTGCATACGCTTAAACCAAAGTATCGAAAAGCATTAATAAAAGCTTGTGATGACGAAGAAATAAATTTTATTTGTGAATGCATTCATAACGTTCTACAAGGAAAGGTACCTCTTAAAGATCAAGAAAAGAAGAAATTAAATAAATGTAAAAATATTCTTCGGAAATTGTTGCGCAAGTGTAAAACTAAACTAAGAAAAAATATAATCATTCAAAAAGGAGGAGCTTTCTTACCAATAATATTGGGATCAATTCTGAGTGCATTTGTAAATTGTTTTGTACAAAGTTAACATGGAAAATGCAAAAAAGATGTTACTTATAGAACCTGGGTTTATAGAAAAATTCAAACAAGAAAACACTGGTAACAATAATTTGTCTCGATTAGACACTGAAATGCAAAATATTATGCATAGTAAGATAGAGGATCGAAAAAAGTGGATGTTATATTCACAAACTCTGCAAAGATTTCTTCATTTCGCTGAAGAAAATCGTCAACCTTACAAACTGCCAATTTATGATGATACTTCTAACAATGATACAAATGAATTTAAGAATTGTTATAAAAAGAAGGAAATGGATCACCAAAATGTAGTTACTACCGAAGCTTCGTTGAGAGAGAGTGAATCTGTTAAAAAAGAAGAAGATAATTTAAAAATAAAACCGAGCTACACAGCAACCCAAATACTTAGTTTGATACCAAAAACATATAATAAAAAAGGTGAGCTATTGTTAAATTTAGTTGAATCAAGTAAAAGTAAAATTCATTGGGATGATGAAGGTACGGTAATAATTGATAATGAAATAATTCCTGGAAGCAATATTGTTGACTTAGTGAATGATTCACTAAGACCATTGAAAAGAAGTGATCCGATAGGATGGGACAGATTTGCAAAAGCATTAAAAGATGTTAAAGTACCACTGAGTTACATTGGTAACCCCAAGAGGTACGAGTTTATCAATCAACTTCAAACGAAGGATCTAGGTCAAATATCTGAAGCTGAAGAATTGTCTACACCAAATAGTGGAGGTAAGAAGCACATAAAGAAAATAAAGAAAAAGATTGATTGGGAGAAATGGACTCCGTACTAGAAGAAATTAATAGAATTTACTATGACCCATCAAATCCTGCTGGTTATAGTAGTATAGATAAACTAACAACAGCTATGAGGGGTAAAATGAACAAAGAAAATATAAGAAAATGGTTACAGTCGCAAGAAACGTACACGCTACACAAACCTGTTCTGAAGAAATTTCCACGAAATAAATACATTTTATCAAATATTAATGAACTATGGCAAGCTGATTTGAGTGATATGCGATCTTACTCTCAATACAATGATGGTTTTAACTATATACTTTGTGTTATTGATGTCTTCAGTAAATATGCTTTTGCTAGACCAATGAAAAAGAAAAATTCAGACACCACTAAAGAATGTTTTGAAAGTATATTTACTGAAGCTAATACAACTCCTACACACATACAATCTGACAAAGGTACTGAATTTGTTTCGAAAGATGTTCAACGATACTTCAAATATAAACAGGTTAATTACTATACTACTAACAATCCTGACATTAAGGCCAGCATTGTCGAACGATTTCAAAGAACCTTGAAAATGAAAATGTGGCGTTATTTCACTCATAATAACACATATAAGTATGTAGACGTTCTACAAGATTTAATTTATTCTTATAACCACAGTAACCACTCCAGTATTAAGATGTGCCCATGCGATGTAAATTCTGACAATATTATGACAGTTTGGACTAACCTCTATGATAGAAAAACAAAAAAATCTTTAGATAGTCAAAAACCAAAATTAAATGTAGGTGATTACGTTCGAATAACAAAATATAAACATATATTCCAAAAAGGTTACGAATCGAACTGGAGTGATGAAATATTTATTATATCTTCAATAATTGATAGATCTCCATGGATTGTTTATACAATAAAAGATTTACAAAATGAACCAATAGTTGGCACTTTTTATGAAAGAGAATTACAAAAAGTGTCTTATAACCCCACTTCAAATTATAAAATAGATAAAATCATTCGTTCTCGATACTCAGGTAACAGAAAAGAAGTGTTAGTGAAGTGGAAAGGTTATCCAGATAAATTTAATAGTTGGATTTTAGCTACCAGTTTAAAACAAATATGAATAAAGAAAGTTTTTATTTAACTTTGCTTAGCAATAGTTCGATGGAATATTTCCCTGATAACAAGACAACAAACTTTTCAACTAAATTACCGAAAGCCATTAAACTGGAAGGTGAATGGTCTGTTGGAGTGGTTGAATTTCAATTTCCATGCACCATGTTTACGGTTCAAGACCACGAAAATGTTGTTTACTTTACGAAAAAGATGATTATGCCTAATGAAGAAAAACCATCGACAGTGTTTTATAAAACACACATTCCAGCCACCAACTATGATAACATTGAGCATATTTTAACAGCATTAAACAGTACTAAAGAGAAAGTAAAATTTCGTTACGATGAGATAACAAAATTTGTATCTGTTTCGGTTATGGATAAAACTATACTATCGATAACATTATCTACGAAATTATGTTTGCAACTAGGCTTCGAACCGAATAAAAATCTTTTAGAAAGAAATTTTGGAAAGTGTCCTGCTAATTTACACTTGGGGTTACCATCTCAATTATTTGTTTATTGCGACATTGTTGAACCTCAGATTGTTGGTGATGTTATGACTCCGTTATTAAGAATAATTTCTTTAGATCCCTCAAAATATATTTATGGTGCTAATAAAATGCATGTTTTTTCACCACCTCACTACTTGCCTGTTATGCGAAGGGAATTTGATACTTTAGAAATAGATATAAGATCAAGCACGGGGCAAAAAATACCATTCCAGTTTGGAACCGTGTGTATTAAACTACATTTCCGAAAATTATAATATAATGCATTCTCATCGTAATCAAACTAAATGTCCTTATGAAAATTATTACACGCATCAAGCTGGATCAGGTGTTGGAGTAATTTATAAAGGTTCTGCATACCAGCGTGGTCACGGTATCGGGAGCTTCTTAGGTGGATTATTTAGATCAGTTTTACCTTTACTTTCAAGTGGTGCTAGAGTTATTGGTAAAGAGGCTCTAAATGCCGGAGTAGGTCTTTTGAGTGATATGGTTCAAGCACGTCCTATGGAAGACTCAATTAAAGATCGCCTCAAGCTCGTCGGTTCAAATTTAAAAAGAAAAGCCGATGATAAAATTGATAGAATCAACATGTCTGGTTCAGGGTATATAACCAAAAGAAAACGATTGTCGTCTTTCATTCCACCATTAACAGCTAAAGGGAAAGCTCTAAAAAAATCAGGTCTTAAACCAAAATTAAATAATATCAAAGACATATTTTCAAAATAATTATGTCTTTTCTTCATAATCATTCTTGTGAGTGCGTTAAGTCAGAGCTGGATTTGTTTGCTTTACCGTCTACACAAACGAGTATTGAAAATGGATTGTGGATTCATTATAAACCAATTTCATCTCTTGGTGATGATGGACCTATTGAGTTTCAAGTTCCGGGTACAGGTGATGACTATTTAGATTTGTCACATACACTACTTCACATAAAGGCTAAGATATTAAATCAGGATTCAACAAAATTGTTATCAACTACGGTGGTAGCCCCAGTTAATAATTGGTTACATTCACTCTTTAGTCAACTTGATGTTTATTTGAATCAAAAACTTGTATCACCACCAAACAATACATATGCCTATCGAGCGTACATGGAAACTCTTTTAAATTATGCTCCTGCAGCTAAACAATCTCATCTTACTTGTGGTCTCTGGTATGAAGATACAGCAGGAAAAATGAATTCAACAGATGAAAAAAACACAGGATTTCTGAAAAGACAAGAACTATCTATTGAAAGTAAAGAAATTGAAATGATTGGACATCTTCATGGAGATATATTTAATCAAGAAAAATTTATGATTAATGGTGTTGAAATGTGTGTAAAATTAGTTCGTTCAAGAGAAAGTTTTAATTTAATGGCTTCGTCAAGCGATACAAAATTTAAAGTTTGCATTACAGATGCAACTCTTATCGTTCGAAGGGCACGAATTAATCCAAGTGTATTACTTGCACATCAGAAAGTTTTAGCTTCAACTACAGCTAAATATCCTATCACACGAGCTGAAGTCAAAGTCTTAACAATACCATCTGGTGTTCAGGGAAAAACCCTTGATAATATTTTTCTAGGACAAGTACCCAAAAGATGTATAGTCGGGTTTGTAAGCAATGCTGCCTTTAATGGCGGTCTTACTAAGAATCCATTTAATTTTGAAAATTATGGTATCAATACTTTTAGCTTATATATCGATGGTCAACAAGTACCTTCAAAAGCGTTACAGCCATCTTTTGATAATAATATTTTTACAACTGCTTATCATACCCTTTTCTCTGGAACTGGTATACATTTTCTTAATGAAGGCAATGCTATTTCTCGAGAGCAATATGCTAAAGGTTACTGTCTGCTAGCATTTGATTTAACTCCTGATTTATCAGCTAATTCATCAGCTCATTGGAATCTCATTAAGCATGGTAGTGTAAGATTAGAAGTTCGTTTTGAATCATCACTTATACAAACAATAAACTGTATTGTTTATGCCGAATTTGATAATATAATTGAAATTGATAAAAACAGAAATGTAACTGTGGACTATAGCAGTTAAGAATAAGTGTATCTAGATATAAGAAGGAATTGTATAAACATTTAAGTTTAAATGATGAATAAATAGTTACGCAAAAACTATTTCAGTTTTAATCACCCAACTCCTTTATATCCTACCCCCTTCTTAATACAAGATATCATGCACAATTTGCTAATCAAGTTAAAATTTTAACACTCACACGTCACCCACGACATAGATTAGTACTGTTTTAGCTCTTGCCGATTGTTTTATAAGAATAATAAGATGGATACAGTAGAGATACAGCAACACCTAAAAAAAGTTCATCTAGGTCTAGCAAGTAATGTGTATGCTGCAAACAGGTTACCGGTATACACCCAAGCACCAACATATATGATAGGAAACTTGGATCCAGATTATAAGCCAGGCTCACACTGGGTAGCTATAAATATTGATCTAAATGGTGTTGGTCAATATTTCGATTCCTATGGTCGGGCACCAACAGGATATTATGTTCAATTCTTAAGAAGGAATTGCAAAAGATGGAACTGGAATACAAGTAGGATTCAGAATGATTTTACTTCAGTTTGTGGTGAATACTGTCTAATGTATTTGTTACATAAATATCATGGCTGTACGATGCTGGATTTCATAACATTATTTACTAGTAACACATTATTCAATGATTTGTTATTGGATAAGATGTTTCGTTCATATTTTAGAATGTAAGAGTATAACAAAGAAATTTTAAGAAACGAAATAAATGGGAATTATTAAGTAATATTTGAAGTCTTATTATATCAGTTCCTTATCTTGCACCCAAATTCTCACAATAGTACTCATAAACATAAGTACTTTATAATGGTTCAAAAAATAAAAAGGTTATTATCAAAGGAACCGACATGAACAGTAAAGGTAATTGAAATAAAACACAATAGCCAGTTTCTGAAAAGAATAAGGCAAATCCTTACAATAGAATTAATAAAAATACAACTCATAAACGCTTAACAATGCCCCCAAAACAAAACAAAAAAAGAAGTACCTGATTATGGCATTCTCTTAGCCGGTGAATCTTTGATAAGAGTAACTTTATCCAGTATCGTCAAATCCCTACTACTACCAGCAAAGACCAAACCCGCGATCAGATCGATCAATCAACATAATTCGCGGTTTGATACGTGTAGTCTGATTAATTCGCGTTTTGATATCAAATTTATTCGCGGATCGATAAAGTAATTCGCGGTTTGATATCAAATTAATTCGCGGTTTGATACGTGTAATCAAATTAATTCGCGGTTTTATAAGACTAACTTAATCATTTCGCGGTCATATGTGCCATGTGAGACTAGTCGGCAGCGTCGGCCCCCAGACTTGATCCAGTATCGGCGAATCCCTACTACTAGTAGTCATATTATTCTTATCTCACTTCCCATTAATATTATAAATGTGAAAGTTTGTTTATATGTTTGTTACTCAATCACACTACAACGGCAGATCGGATTTCAATGAAATGAAATTTTGCACACAAATAGACCGTAACATGAATTAAAATATAGGCTTTTTATCCCGGGAAAATAAACAGTTCGCGAGTTGAGAGAAACAGTCGAGAGGGTTTGTATGGAGAAAAGATCACCCGCAATTCCTCTTAACGATAGTGCACGCTTGCCCAGCAAAACCTATTCACTCGTATCATAAAAACTACTCATTTTGGGCAGTCGTGTAAAAATATAGGCTCAAACTGTGATGAACAGCCTTAAGGGAAATATTGACGTTTCAGCTTACTTAGTTTCAATTTAACACCTAGTTACTAAGACAGACCCACACCAGTAATATTCTAGAAGTTAGTTGGAGCAGTTAAGTTTGAGATCGCTCTCACAAACACTAAAGTGACCCACATTAATAATACATTCTGAAACTTCAGTTAAACTTCAGGTTCAGTTAGGCATACGTACAAAGTATGGACTATTAGCATTGTATAATAAGATTTCTTGTTATTCTGATATTCAGCGTCTGGTTAGAATAAAAGCCGACTCAAATTCTGTAGTCCTGATCAAGTGACTTTAGTGTGTGCGTAGCCAATCGTGTTGCATAAATTTATGTGAGCGTGCCGCCACTGTTGTAAAGTCTGCAGTGAATCAACTCCTATTAACTCACGCGTGCGCTTGCAAATACGTAGAGGATTTGCTTCTCTCAGGCGTCTTCCAATAAAACCCGTTTTTTTAAAGGGCCTTTTTTATGTCCATGTTAAACAAAAAAGTTTACGGGCTGAAGTAATGAAGAAATATACAACGTGTATCAGAAATGCGTAGTCATATTTGAAGAGCTTATTCAGGGGATGCTATCGAACAACTTTTACTATGGCACCAACCCTGAAATCGCGAAAAAAATATCAGCTGACCCCTTACATTTTGTCGAGGGACATCGATGATATAGTAAGGATTAGCTGATATTTTTTTCGTGATTTCAGGGTTGGTCCCATAGTAAAAGTAGTTCTATGCTATGCTGATTCTGATACACGTTGTATAATATATATAAGAATCGATGACGGCAAATAACGCTACTAACTTTATCTAATTCTATCCAAAAATACCTCCAATCAATTTACAACTAAAAGTAGTAATAGTCATCTATTACTCCTAACAGATATTTCATAAAAGCTTTATATTAAAATAATTGCTCTTGATAACGGGTTATTATTTATGGGACGGGGCCATAGGAAGCACACAATTAAGGGATATTACCGATAATTGATCAATGAATTCGATATAATGGACTCGGATAAAGTGAAAAGTTACCGGACACGTATTACGATAATGATTATTAAAATCAATCTATCTATTCAATTATTTATTTGTCGACTTAAATGGTGGAATATGGAATTATATAGCTATTTTGTGTGCTTATTCCATTTTATGAGGCCAATAGATACTTGCAAAAATGTTAGTCTCCGTTTACTCATCATCTCTATTCTATTTAATCTACTCAATGAGATACGAAACATAAAAAAAATTGCTACCTACAATTCCAATTGAAACCGGGGAGAATAGTGTAAAAGGGGAGGAGGTTAATTTAGCAGATTCTGAATGAGAAAATCTGGGATTAATGACGATCATTGTGATCACATCTACCCGCAAACATCAACAAGACCTACTACTGAACTAAAATAAGGCCTTTTTCATAAGAAACCTTCTAGAAAAAATATTGCTATAACAACCACGCTTTTTGTTTGACATGGTACAATAATAACGAGGAATAGGTTCCGCGAACCAATAAACACAAGAGGTTATTTTTCAAGAATGAAGAGATTTTTTTTACTTTTCAATTAAAACTAGAAACTGTACAGAAGGAATCGTTACATGTTACAGCAGACGTGGGCAACCTTTGAAAAGTCGCGGGCTAAGCTGTCGAACGTTCTTGAAGTCGTGGGCTGTAGGGAGATGTGTATAGGAATAAAGCATGCTAAAAACTATTAATTTTTTATGTATCTTTATGCACTTTTTAAACTTCAAGTTGCAAAGTAGTGAGATTGCACTTACATGGTTATTGCATGCTACAAATGCAATATAGTTGATTTATTTTAGTAGACATTTTTGGTAGGACTGCAAAGTGAACCGCGGGCCGGATCAAATGCCGCGGCGCGCGGCGGGCCGCATCCAGCCTGTAGGCTGGCCGTTGCCCATATATGTGTTACAGAATTAATAGTTACACCAAAATTGTTTTGAAGAAAAATGAAATACAAATAAAAACCGGCCAAGTGCGAGTCGAACTCGCACAGTAAGGGTTCCGTTCCTCTCAACGACCTAATACCCCATAAAAACTGATTTAATTTACGAGAGTTTATCAAAAGACATCCACGATCGTACGCGAAATGTAAATTTTTGCATGTCTTTCTTACGCAGGTACCACCACATATGTCTATGTTTGTCTTATTTTTAGTATTTGTTGCTAAACTACATAATATTTACTATAATCTGACCAAGTTTGACGCTGGTATATATAACCGTTTTGAAGATAGAGCAGGAACAAAACGTTGAAAAAAATGCATGTTTTTTGAGGTTTCTTGTACGACAAATACTAAAAACAAAGGAGGTCCCCTTTGTTTTTAGTATTTGTCGTGATACACCTCATAGCAACACATATTCTGAGAAAATTTCAACCAGTTACCTATTACCGTTCAATAGATACAGCCCTGTGACATACAGACGGACGGACGGACGGACGGACGGACAGCGTAGCGAGAGTAATAGGGTCCCGTTTGGCACCCTTCGGGTACGGAACCCTATAAAAGAACGTTCAACAGTAATGTTTACAATAAAAAGCTTTCGATAAAAACATGTTTTTAGGTTTAGTTTATCATAAAAGTGTTGAGCGCACGCATTCACGCATACTGATTGCAGCTCTGCAGAAAAGATCGTTTGTTCGCATTCAATCGCATTACTGTACCGAACAATTTGTACACTTTGACTAACAAACTTTAGAGGCTCAGACTTTAGAGATAATAAATATTGGAGAAATAGAAATATTATGTGATTGAACGGAGTTTCTATTCCATGAAACTAACGAAAATAGTTTTGCCCACAGTCTTGGTATTGCAGTCGTGCGGTCTTGCATTTTCGCAAGATCAATGCAATACTTTGCAAATAAATAAATAAATCAATCAATCAGATTACAAAAGCAAGATTTTGGGCAACACTAATAGCCCTCTATGTCCGTTATTCGAAAAAAAGCCAAGGGGGCGTTAGGACATGCTCTGCGTTCGCCAATGACTTTTCTGTAATGACCACGGGTAGTGTTGCCCAGTCTTGCTCATACTAAATGCAAGACTGCAAGACCAAGACTTTGGGCAAGACTACACAATAACATCGTGAAGGTTATCAAGAATGCTGTTTAATGAAAGGAGACCAACCGTTGCTTGAAGAAAGTCATAATTATAAGTCATAATTTAATTTAATTTATTCAATTTTAATGTAATTTTAGTTAATTTAATTAAATTCATTTAGTTTGATAATTGGTTTTAATTTTATTGGTTCAATTTGTAATTTAATTTATACTGATGTAAATTTTTTAATAATAATAAAAAAAAAAATCGTACTAACATAGTATTTTAAGTATTACTAACACTATTGTGGACTGAAGTTGTCTGATTAAATAAATAAATAATAATAATAATAATACCACATATAAATTATGTAACACAATGTACCAGGATAGGAAAATGATGAATGTAGAACAGAAGCAAAAAATCATCAAATTAGCGAGAAAAGAAGACAGGCCATAAGGCCTATGTTCAGCAGACTGATATGTGTATTGCATGTATGTGCAGATGTGTTTTTCCAAGTTATAAGTAAAATTTGCATGCTGTTGATGATGGCTAAATGGGCTTGAACATTTTTTTTATATCATGTAGGTACCCTATTTATTGCAAATAAAGATATTGTATTGTATTGTATTGAAGCGAGAAATACCTATTAAAATTACTGAAAACTGATGAACTCGGATGGATAAAGCTTTTTTCACCACGTGATGACTATTAGTAAAGTAACGATTCGTAAAACTACAATTCAGATGTCCCATTAAATTATAAGATAGTTCGTTTCCTTCAATAAAAAAACTGAGTCCAAGAAAAGGAGACAGTATTACAATCATAACCATACAAAACCTTTTTCACCAAAGAATCTAATTCTAGACTCAAAATTGAAAATCACTTAAAGTCAAACGTTACTCGGAAGTGAAAAGCATTTTAATCAAATCTCTTAAGAGACTAAATGCTTTATACTTCTGAGTAAGATAAGACTTAAGTGCTTTTCACTTCCGAGTCCAGATATAATCACCGTGGACACCAGCGGTAGAATAGTAGTAGGTAGATAGATAGATAGATAAAACGTTTATTTAGTACAAAAAAAAGACACAGGACATACAAGTAAAAAAAAAAACAAATTATCACATTTTTGTTTTTGTTTCCAGCCTTGCAAAAATGATTTTTGCTCAAGACCAATAATTAGAACACGCCATGTACAGGTTAATAAAAAAATCATCGTCTAATAATCGTTACCAAAGCAAAGTCAATAATGTCGATACGTACCTAATAAGTACGTACAGGATAAGCTTCAGATATCCCATTACGTGGCCCGACATGGAAGGGGCGTGGGTACTGGGGACTTCGGAGGGTCATTACGACCAATATTCTTTGTGTTTAATTTGCAGCCAGGTTTTGCTGGAAAGAATAGTTATTGGTTGCTTGATAAATCAGAACTCTGAGCTAAAAATAAGAACATATACTTATTATTATTATAAGGTACCTATTCAAAATTCTTCATTACTTTATTATAAATAAACCTCAGGGTGGCCAAAATTAATACCCTATCTAACCACGCTTTGCCCTACCGGAGATAAGTTGTATGGTTTTATGTTTTTTTTTATCCATAGTAGAACAAATCGTGTAAAGATAGATTATTAATTTTTACCGTATGTGACTCTGTTAGTGATTGATTAAGTCCCTTGAAAATAATCATCATGATCATCATTTCAGCCGAAAGACGTCCACTGCTGGACATAGGCCTCCCCCAAGCATCGCCACAACGACCGGCCCTGCGCCTTCCGCATCCAGCGGATTCCCGCGACCTTCACCAGGTCGTCGGTCCACCTTGTGGGGGGCCTACCCACGCTGCGCCTTCCAGTACGCGGTCGCCACTCCAGAACTTGAAAATACACACTGATATTATATATACGTGGGACACTCAGAAAGTTTTGCGAAACTAAAAAAAATTGTTCTATACGTACATATATTTTTATCAAATCTTTTCAAAGTACTTTCCACCAGCCTCTATACAAAGATTCATGCGCCTAAACCAGTTTTCAAAACACTTTTTCCAGTCCGCCGCAGACACCTCGTTTACAGCCTGCTCGAACGCAGCCAGCGCATCTTCCGGCGACGAAAATTGTATCCCTTTGAGCTGATTTTTTATTTTTGGGAATAAAAAGAAGTCACACGGTGCTAGATCAGGGCTGTAAGGAGGGTGACCCAGGAGTTTGACTGGCGTGCTGTCCAGGAAGTCCCTCGTTTTGAGTGCGGTGTGCGCAGGTGCATTGTCGTGGTGGAGCAGTAGCCCGCGGAGCCCTGTGTTTGGTCGCTTGTTGCTTATAACAGAGAAAACTTCTGGCAAACATTTGGTAGTATACCATTCGGCATTAATGCTTCTTTGATCCCGTAAGGGAATTGATACCAAGTGGCCAGTCAAATTAAAAAAGCTAGCGATCAAAATCTTACCCCCGCTTCTAGATCGCTTCACTTTGGTAGGCGTTGGCTCATTTTGAAACACCCAAACAGTCGACTGGCGCTTGGTTTCTGGGTCGTATTGATAAATCCAGGACTCATCACCTGTAACGATGTCGTAAACACGCCGAGACGAGCCTGCTTCAAATTTGTTAAGCATATCACGGCACCATTCCACCCGGGCCTGCTTCTGAGCATCGGTGAGGTTGTGCGGCACCCAGCGTGATACTATCCTCCTCACGCGAAGATGGCTGTGTAGAATCTCGTGAACGCTTCCCGATCCAATCTTCAATATGTGTTGAATCTCCTGATATGTAATTCGCCTATTGTCTTGGATTAAATTTTTCACTGCTAGCACGTTTTCTTCGGTAACAGCCGTCAAAGGGCGACCGCTTCTTTCGTCATCCCCCAAAGTTGGTCGACCGCGCTTGAATTCGTTATACCAACGATACACGGTTGCCTTGGAAGGGCCTTCATCCATGAATGCCATTTGAAGTCTATCGTACGATTCATCCGGTTTCAGGCGACACTTGAAATCGTATAAAATCATAGCTCTAAAATGTTCCCGGCGCAGATCCATATTTCAGTGAGACACAATACTTTGAATTAACTCGCAAAAAATGTGGAGGGAAATTTTGAAATTGGAACTTACTTATTTTTACTTATAAATAATCATATTTTCGAAAAACATTATAACTGGCCAGTCTCCCATATATAAAAACTTTTTTTCGCAATACTTTCTGAGGGGCCTGGTATCATATCACAATAACATCACACAATACTGCCATTCATCGTCGAAATAAATCCTATAATTTATAAATATTCTGAATAAAACTACGTAGAGTTTGTCATTTCTCAAATATTTTTGAGAAAAACAGATTAATTCCGTGTTTTCAAAGCCACAAAACAGCATATCTAAACGTATTCTAGGCCTAAAATCTCCCATCCAACATTATAGTCCCATTCTTTCTATACATACATATAATAAGAATGTAAGTCTGACGTGTCTGTACATTGTATATTTTTGCAAAAAAAAAAATAGGGAGGAATAAGTAATAAAATAAATTTCGAGATTTTTTTTAATGTTTGTCTGTTTGTCTGTTTGTTTGAACGCGCATCACGTTAAAACTACTGGATTTATTTGAAATAATTTGTAACAAAATTATTGGGCATACTTTGAGGTTACACTTAGTCTTTATTTGATAAAAATCGGTTCATTCTATCAGAAGTTATGTCAATTTAAAGTTTGCTTACATGTAGCGGTACTATTACACAATAATAGGTAGCGCTAAGGCTGAGGGCACGAAACGAGTGGTGGCCGGCGATGAATAAAATGGATGAATGACATGAGTTATAAGAGGTTGTAAGTAATGAAATCTATATCTATTCTATATACATATAATAAGAATGTAAGTCTGACGTGTCTGTACATTGTATATTTTTGCATAAAAATTAATAGGGAGGAATAAGAATAAGTAAGAAAATAAATTTCGAGTTTTTTTATGTTTGTCTGTTTAATATACATTAGAGTAATACCAGGCAAGTACTTTATTATGTGCCAACGACTTAGTAACATCACAATAATTATTTACAAGAAAAAAAATATAAGTTTGCCGCACACCTGCAAGGAAACAAAAGCCGAAATTCAGTTGTTGGACCTCCATTGTTTTAGATGAGTGGGTACGGTCATAAATTAAGTCGGTACTTTTGAGTGCATAAAACAACGACTACTTTACTTATCTATACATACAATAAAATCCTTATGAAGAAAAAACTGAAAACTGTTTTTTTTAATAATAATTGCTATGCTTACTAGGAACGATAAATTGCAATTTTTAGAGTTGCTGTCTGTTTTTAATAGATAAACGCCAAAACTACTGGTGAATTAGTTGAAATTTGGCAAAAATTGCCGTTACAGACCGGCTCAGGTTATTTATAGTCTGCAAATCATCACGCTTTTGTGCATGGGAGGTGAGTAATACCACATTATGTCTATAAAGCAGTTTTACAGCAAATATTATGATATGTTTCAATTTATATACTTACCCATAATTGTCACCATTATGTTAAAAGAATCATTTTTTTTTATCGACCATCACGCTATATCTCAAGGAAGCTAAACAACAGTTTTTTTAAACCAGAACGCGTATTTCGTACGTAATTACTAATTTGCCTAGCGTCCTCACGGATGTCTTGCGAATGTTTGTTCTGAAATCGAATCCCAGCTTCCGTCTTAGATTTTAGGTTTGTTTTTTGTGATGAAGTTATGTTTTAGATTTTTTTTTTATCATTTTGTCTATTGTTAGTGTAGTCAATATTTTATGACGCACGGTCTTCCTTTTTCTCAGAATGAGAACTAGGTAACTTAATCCAACACGCTGGCCTGGTACTGGTTGGCAGACTGCAAACACTCTCAGATATGCAGGTTTTTATCATTGGTATAATCACGTTTACTCATATGGTACAAAGTGGTATGTAGGCTAAAGTCATAGACAATAGACACGAAAACATGTTCCGAAAAAAATTACGATGCTCAGTATCTAAACACTGTACAAACAAAACACATGTATCATAAAAGTAAAGAAGGAATTCTAAACACAATAATAATAAAAGTCATCAAAGTTAGATGAGTTTTTGAGCAAATTAAGATGAGTTGTTCGGAAAAATGTGAATTAATTCATATTAAAAGATATCCTAACAATTGATATACTGTTTTATTTGGAATGAAATGTGCTATCTAGCTCTATTTATTGTGATTATGGAATATCCCCCCAACATATGCTTGGGGAAGGCCTATGTCCTGCAGTCTTTCGGTTGGAATGATGATGATGATGATGATGAGGATCTAGCGCTATGTTTGCCGTTGCATTGAAGTTATAATTTGTGGAACAGCACCCGTCACAAAAAAAAAGTGAAGTCAACGACATGCTGAGGAAAAATAAAAAAATCTATCACGAAACCCGCGCCTAAATCAACCAAAACTTCATAGCAATGCGTAAAGATGTCGTATCTATTGTTTGAATAAAAAATCACATCAAATGGATAATAAGCTCATGAAAAACATCACAGCCGAAATAGATCATCATCAACCCAGCCTTTTCCTAACAGGTTGAAAAAAACTATTTTATGTGGCGCGACTCTTACTGTCTTACCTCCTACAATTCGATTACTTGGGGAAACCAATATTGTAAGTTTACAGAAATACCTGTCGATTAATGTAACAGTCAACCATCATCTAGCTAGGACATGAATACCTACGCATTGAACGCGGGTCCTAAGCATAGTTTGATAGATGTATAATTTTGTCACCGGTTTCATGATTTAGGGTTTTTATTTGGAACAGCATTTTCCAATTAGAAAGAAAGAAAGAAAATATATTTATTTGCGTCTACGCACAAACTTACCAAAAATATAGAGAGAAAAAAAGAAAACAAATACTGGTACAAATATTCAAGTGGTAAGATATGCGTCACACCCGCGCAAAACGGCCATCGCCATTAGGTATAAGTATGACATTACATATTAAATATTGGGTGTTGTAGTTTTTTACGTCCTTAGTTCACATTTTTTGTAACGTTGTCTGCACAATAGAATTTCTCCTGTAATGTGCGTGCGTTTACAGACACTACGTTTTATCCTGGAATCGAACTTGCCTTCAGTGGCAAGTATATACAGTTTTATTTCCCTTTTCATCATTTGAACAAATTAAATGTAAAACAGAAGGAATTAAATCATTTCCAATACAAAGGAAACATTTATAAATTGCTAAAATGTTTTCCCAGTGAACAAAGTATAAATAATATTATAGTGTTATATTATTCCGTATCAATCAATCAACTCAGCCTATCTCAGTCCACTGCTGGACATAGGCCTATTCCGTATACCTACTAATAAAGAATGACTTTGCTACTTTACTACAAAGTTTTCTAAAAAAGAACTAGAAGACATCAGTAGATAATTATAGAAAATTACGACAATGTTTATATGAATACGACATGGTGTTACATTCCGACATCCACGCGGACGAAGTCGCGGGCACTGCTAGTTACATAATATATAACACGTAAACACTTACGAAGATCGAGAACTAGAAGTTTTTTTCGTTTATTTTGTACGTAATTTTTAGGCAGGCAACTCTAATGTCATAAGTAAGTGACAGATAGACAGACTGACGCGCTTTTTACTCCACAGAAGAGTGCTTTTACTTTCCCAATTTGCTGAATTATTTACTCGCTTGAGTATTTTTTTCTCTCTCGCCTAAATTCATATTCGCATTAGGGCGTGCATGCATTGGTCGAGCAAACATGATTTAAATATTTGATCATCGGCCAAAAAGGGACACATTCATGCCCTTTTAGGGATGGGGGGGGAGGACATTTGCTAAGGTTAACCGCAAAAAAATCTTTTTATGAAAATACTGACTAGGCTTCATTGAAAATTATGCCATCTGATATGGAACATAATAGATGATGTTATTTGAACAAAGTATAATCATCATCATCTTATTTTCAGCTGAAAGACGTCCACTGCTGGACATAGGCCTCCCCGAAGCATCGCCACAAAGACAGGTCCTGCGCTTCCCGCATCCAACGGAAACATCGAAGAATCTACACTCGAAGTTGTTGACGATTATGTATACCTAGGACAAACTGTCCAGATAAGTAAGTCCAACTTCGAAAGACGTCAATCGTCGAATCCGACTCGGTTGGGTAGTGTTCGGGAAGCTACGCAATACTTCTCATCCAAAATACCATAGTGTCTTAAGATTAATGTCTTTGACCAGTGTGTTGCCAGTAATTACTTACGGCACTGAAACGTGGTTACTCACAAGGGCCTGATAAGAAAGCTCAGTCACCTAAAGGCCAATGGAGAGGGCAATGGAGAGGGCAATGGAGAGGGCAATGGAGAGGGCAATGGAGAGGGCTATGCTCGGAGTTTCCCTGCGTGAACGAATCGGAAATGAGGAATAAAATGTGAATAAAGATAATATTAATTCAATATTTTTACAGATACAAAATATTTATGGTATAATGATACTAAAGTATTATTTTTCTATTATTGTAAGTAAAGAGCAAAATCATTTAAAGATACGAATAAAATTAAAAATACAAGATACATTTCTGTTATGAAACAATCATGCGTGAGAAATAAGTATGACCGTTGTGCCATTGTAACATAACAAACATAACATAAAATCACGCCTGTATTTCCCCGAAGGGGTAGGCAGAGGTGTATAGTACCTACACCCACATTTCGCCAGTTATGTTATGAGTCCCATGTAATAGGAGGCGAGCCTATTTCCATTAACCGGGCACAAATCCAGACTCCGGGCTGCTACTGAGAATTTCCTAATGAAAAAAACCAATAACACTGCTATTGTAACACAACCTTATCCCAAAACATATAGATGTATAGATAGCCTATAAAGATGCCATACGATTAAATAAATAAAACCCAAAACAGATGCTTCCCATGAATTAAGGTTGGCAGCTTCGGAATATTTCAGCGACCAAACTAAAAAAAACTTTTGAAGACTACTCGTCAAAGAAAGTGGGCAAATGAGACGAAGTCTGCCTTTAATGTTTTTATTAAAAGAAGTCTTAATTCTACTTTACTGGTAGAATAATTATGGAATTATTTGGACATTTTAGATGCTACCGCTGGGAGTAATTATAAGTATTTAGAGTTCCTAAGTTGTTTCAAAAACTTTTCGTAAGACGGGCAGGAATTTTTCTGATTTTATATATTGTTATTTTAATAGGAACTGTTACTAAGGAGGAGAAATAGTTCATTCTGACAAATTATACACTACTTGTAGTATATGTCGATTTTGCACAAAAAACTTTGCACAATGCACAAAACTCTTTGCACAAAACTCTTTGAAGCAAAGTGGTGCCTCAAAGATACAGAATCAATATGCAATTTCTGCTTATTTCATTGAAAGCAAGATTTCTCATCAACTAAGATCTTGTATCCCTCAGCTAAGAAAGCGATCCAAAGTTAACCCCGTCTTATTATTGTTGTTACCATAAAACAGTTGAATACGCAGTGTTCGCTTTTTAAACAGTCGGCGTTTTCTGTTTACGTTTTCGTCCCTCAGCAAACAATGAAATGTTTCGAAAACTTTTAATGGTGATCAAACAATCGTTTCGTTTTTGCTCGACGAGGCGCGGGCGTGCGCATCGGACGGGTTGCAAATTTTTTATTTTTAAATTTTATATAAAACACTCCATTTGCTTAATGCTGGCAGTTGTCACGTTTTTGAGTAGCTTTAATGGATTTCTTTATTTGTAGATAGTATTAAAATGTATTTATTCAAAGAAAGAGTATTCTTATGTTTATGTTTTTAGAAGTGTCTCCAAGACTGACATTGATAAGTTTAAAAGTAAAATATTTTAATTTCAAAATTACATTTTCTGTCAAAGAAAAAAAAAAATATTAACTGACATGACAAGGATGCTTATTATGTCTTCTTCAAAAAACACGACACAATTTCACATAAAGTACATTAAAAATGATAACATTATAAACACATTTACCTTATAAAATGATTTCATCGTCGTATCCAATAATAAGAACATAAAACAAATTCAAAGGATACGCTGAAATATTAATATCACTCAGTTTTATGGGTTCATATAAATTTTACGGGCATTTTACGGCGTGTCCGCTCTTGATGTCGTCTCACCCTTATTAATTTTTCTTGATCGAATATTAATATCATATTAGATTGAACCGTGGCTTATGACTCTTGGTATACTTTATTCTAACTTGAAAATGGTAGTAAAACATTATCTATGTCTTGTTCGTAGTAATTATTTATATCACGTGAACTTTTGTTTAAGGCTTCAAAAGGGTTTGGGTGGGACTGATGTTGTTATAATTAATTAGGGTCATTATTTTGGCAACGTTAAGGTTCGAACTCATAGCTTGGCGTGGAAAAAAAGCATGCTATTTCACCCACCGCTTGCCGTGTGGGGGTGCTGGCCAAAAAACTTTAAAATGCCTGACGGCTGGAGGGAACGGTTAAGCCGGCGCATCCTGGGTACGGGCAATAAATATCTTTCTATCTAATAGAATGAGAATGCCAAAAAATGCACTTTTTGTTGCGCGTTTCATCAAAAAATGTAAAATGGCTCTTAATTCATTTTGGAAACGAGGTTGAAATGAATGTTCAATATTGAGAAAATATTTCAGAATCGTACTGTCATTGAATACAATAGTTCTGTACCTAGTTTAATATTAGAATTCCTAATGTCAAATCACAGACATTCTGAAAACCACAGTGGAGCCTTTCGCGAAATCATAAAGATCTATCTCGACACGGATTAATGTTGACAATAAGCATTGAAAGCTCGCATTCAACTGAAAATATGGACAAAAAGATTGCCGAAGAAAATCCGAATCTAAAGCAAATTACTTTTCTGTATAAAAGAAATTCTAAAGGTACCTCCGTTCCTTTGGGGTGGACAATAAACTGCACGCGCGATGTCAAGACGGCAAGGGCCCTTGGAAAGAGGAGTAAATTTTATTAAAACGCCACAAAAATATATTCTGAGCTGACTCTGACAGTCTGTGGAAATAAATATGGATATTGTATATAGATAACGATGATGTGGAAAAATTGCTGCGGTAGAAGCATGTAGAAGCATGTATGGCTTGAAAAACTTAAGAGCCCTCTTACATTTTTTTACGAAAAGAGCAACGAGAAGTGGATTTTTGGCATTCTTAATCTATTCGGTAGAAAGATCAATAGAAATTTCCATGACTGAATAAGATATCGCGATACTGAGCCCTGGGGGCCTACTCGCGTTTGACGAACGACAAACGAAGTACGAACTTTCGTTCCGACTGATACCTAAACAATAATGATAGGCACATAAAAAAGGCACAATAAAGATAGACTATTGTTTACTGTCGTATGAAATTAATCAGAGAACAGAGAAACAAACGTCAAAACACGATCATCGCATGCGATATGGGAACGATGGTTGACCGGAGTAGCAAATTGTGCGATGAATCGTACGATTGATCGAATATCGTCGAACGCGAGTAGACCCCCAGGTCGTGTGGTACAGAGCCCACGTCGCTAAGCATATGATAAGATTTTTTAATTATTCTCATATTAAATTGTATTATGTTGGCAAAAGTCTGAAGTCTATGTGGTATATTATTGGTTTAGAAAATTTATTTATTTTACGAGAAAATGGAGGTTTAAAAATCAATTTTTTGGATAAAAATAAGTATTTCAAAGTCGTCATTTAGCTGAACAGGAGATACCTATTTTATTTTTAAGTAGTAATTTTTTTATATGGGAACATATTCAAAATATTATGGTCTATTTTTAAAGCAAAAGGTACCGGATCCAGTACGTTTAAATAACGCTTCATGGCGTGACCAAAACGTGGTAGCGGGGAAAAAAGGTTATTGTTAGTCTTAGACGCAATAAATGAAAATTAAACATTTTTTTTTGACTGCAACATGAATAAAACTATCGGCTCGGGGCGAAGCAACGACTGCGCGGATTGTACGATCTGCAAGGTTAAGCTGCACTTGCCGCGGTCAGTCTGTGGATGGGTGACCGTTTCGTTACACAACGAGACCCCTCCGTGCATCGGAGAGCACGTTAAGCTGTCGGTCCCGGTTGTCATACGAATATCTATGGCAGTCGTTACGGGTAGTCAGAAGCCTGAAAGTCTGACAACTGGTCTAACCTCCGAATGTCGGTATTACCCAGTAACTGGGTTGCGGGGGTCTGATGGCAGTCGCTCCGTGTAAAATACTGATGTTCAGCCGCATCTGGCTAGACTGGAAGCCGACCCCAATATAATTGGGAAAAGGCTCGGAGGATGATGATGAATAAAACTATCATATTCCACTAACAAAATTTAAAATAATCATATTCCACTAACATAATTTAAAATAACCACATCTATTACTGAGATCCACGACGCCAAAAAGTAGTTTAAACCACTGAGGTGTAATAATACATCAGTGCTTAAAACGCAGATTTCTTGTGTTTTTTCTATTACGGCTCTTAAGGCGATTGCTATTTATTATTAGGCGATTGCTATTGATTCTTGCAGTTTTTGTAAATTGTAGCTCTGTTACATGTTATATTGATCAGAATATGTTAGGTGACAATAATCACAATAAGTATTTCTAATGAATAAAACTTTTTAACAGACTTTTTTTTTTTTTTTTTTAACCTGCGTGATCTAATCAGAAATGAGGAGATTCGCAGGAGAACGAAAGTAACTAACATAGCCCGGAGAATTGCCAAACTTAAGTGGCAGTGGGCGGGGCACATTGCTCGCAGAACCGATGGCCGATGGGGCAGTAAAGTTCTGGAGTGGCGACCGCGTACTGGAAGGCGCAGCGTGGGTAGGCCCTCCACAAGGTGGACCGACGACCTGGTGAAGGTCGCGGGAATCTGCTGGATGCGGAAGGCACAGGACCGGTCGTTGTGGCGATGCTTGGGGGAGGCCTATGTCCAGCAGTGGACGTCTTTCGGCTGAAATGATGATGATGATGATGAAAACTTTTTAACAAAAAAATTACCGACTCCAAAAACCCAAAGTAAAAATTAAAAAATAATCCATGTGGGAAAAGCTTAGCATTTTCAAGGCGGCGCATGGTTGACCTTTTCATCAGGTAAATTTTACGATCTTATGTATCATGTAATCACGTAAATAACAATCACGCACCGCCTTCAAGATGATGGTTCATGAAAATATTTGAAGTCTATTAATAATACTCATAGAAAACATAACCTAGCTATACATATAAGCTAAACGAGTATTAGCTGGATAAACGATAATTTGATAATTAATAGTAGTTTATGAAACTGTTGCATAATAGGGGTTATTAAAACACGAGTGTGTGTTTAAAAACCGAGCCGTAGGCGAGGTTTTTAATAGTATCACTCGAGTGTTTTAATACCTAATTATGTCAGTTTCATACACTTTTTTATCTACACTCATACAATTTTAAATAAAATACCAAAGTCAAAATCTTGGTAACATTGTCGTTGTTTTTCTTGATTTCTCTGGTAAAAGATTGTTCGTCATTTACGTTGCTGCATCCAGAAATTCAGGCGGGGTCATATTCTCCTCAGTTCAGTATCACTGCTGTGCTGTAGTCAGATATTTTTGCCCAGAATAAAACTTTCGACATACAAAACCATAATAATAACGTAAACAATAACAATAAATTTACAAGTAACTATGACCAAATCCAGTAGGCCGTGGCGCGCGGCCGCGCACGCGCACTGGTGCGCGCCTACATAGATAATAAAATATGGTCTGGCGAAAAAATTATAATCGGAACAATTTTTTTATCCTTGTCAGGATTCCGTCAATCTCTGTTTTATCATACAAAAAATATGCCTGTAAACACTTAAATATAATTAAAAGCAATATGACAATCAAAAGTTCTGCCAAAAACGCGATTTTAAACGATAAAAATTTTCAATGTATGACAAGTGGCGCCACCCTGAATTTTGTGTACTCATTGGTGCCAAACTGTACGACTGCTAAAAAAAAGGTTTGAAAACTCCTTGGTTAGGTCGAAGTGGCATTAAAAACTCCTTAGTTAGGCTGAAGTGTGCGGTTATGGAAAACAAATTAAATTACCGCATTGTTTTGTTCAGCAAACTGTATCGTAATGAAACTTTTTAAATTCATAACAGGTGCATGTGCGTAAAGTATGTCATTATGACATTACTTTCGAGTTCATAATTCGAATTTTACGATACGAGTGTAGATAATAGTAGTTTATGAAACTGTTGCATAATAGGGGTTATTAAAACACGAGTGTGAGTTTAAAAACCGAGCCGTAGGCGAGGTTTTTAATAGTATCACACGAGTGTTTTAATACCTAATTATGTCAGTTTCATACACTTTTTTATCTACACTCATACAATTTTAAATAAAATACCAAAGTCAAAATCTTGGTAACATTGTCGTTGTTTTTCTTGATTTCTCTGGTAAAAGATTGTTCGTCATTTACGTTGCTGCATCCAGAAATTCAGGCGGGGTCATATTCTCCTCAGTTCAGTATCACTGCTGTGCTGTAGTCAGATATTTTTGCCCAGAATAAAACTTTCGACATACAAAACCATAATAATAACGTAAACAATAACAATAAATTTACAAGTAACTATGACCAAATCCAGTAGGCCGTGGCGCGCGGCCGCGCACGCGCACTGGTGCGCGCCTACATAGATAATAAAATATGGTCTGGCGAAAACATTATAATCGGAACAATTTTTTTATCCTTGTCAGGATTCCGTCAATCTCTGTTTTATCATACAAAAAATATGCCTGTAAACACTTAAATATAATTAAAAGCAATATGACAACCAAAAGTTCTGCCAAAAACGCGATTTTAAACGATAAAAATTTTCAATGTATGACAAGTGGCGCCACCCTGAATTTTGTGTACTCATTGGTGCCAAACTGTACGACTGCTAAAAAAAAGGTTTAAAAACTCCTTGGTTAGGTCGAAGTGGCATTAAAAACTTCTTAGTTGGGCTGAAGTGTGCGGTTATGAAAAAAAAATTAAATTACCGCATTGTTTTGTTCAGCAAACTGTATCGTAATGAAACTTTTTAAATTCATTACAGGTGCATGTGCGTAAAGTATGTCATTATGACATTACTTTCGAGTTCATAATTCAAATTTTACGATACGAGTGTAGATAAATAATATTATCCAACAATTATTGAATGTATAAGGCAACAGAATAATTCTTCAGAACTTTATTTGTCATCGCGTTATGAAGGCTGGGTGAATGATACTTTCATACAGTTTTTATTAAAGCTTAGTTTGAAAGCCTAACGATGTTATAACAACTTTCTTGTTTTGACTTACTTTATATGTTTTTTTTTCAGGCGTTCTTTACATAGATAAAACACTTTTTTATGCGGGATGCGTTTAAACTGTATTTTCAAGAAAAAAAATGTGAAAAATAATAAAGAGTTAATTATTTGAAAAAGCTAAAATTTTCTTTTGTTTTTTGAAAAATCTTAGATATTTATGCGACTTGAGGTTGAGCAACTATTTTGTACTTTCAATTTGATAATAAATTATAAACAATGGTCCTGCCTTAAAAAAGCTAATTTAAACACAAACCTAATGCACGCGACTTTAAAATAAATTAAAGAACATTATTGACAGCTAGACAGACAACTGGGTCTTTAAACTCCTCACCCTGTATTTTCTCGCCCTGAATAATTCATTTAAAAGAGGGTGCGTGAACAAATTCACCGGAAGTTTTTAATGTTACGAGTGGAATAAAAGTTCTTCGCTGCCTTTTAATTTCAATGTCATTACAGCCGTTGTCCTTAAATCTTTGTTCTTTTGAAATAAGAATGCTAGTTTATTTCATTTGTTTTTGTTTCTAAATGGTGTGATACTTATGTTTTACAGACCAGTAAGCCTCTAGACGCCTATCAGCCCAGCCACCAATCGGGACGTCACTCCGTCAGCGAGCAGCACCAATCATATCACCGAACATTTGAGCCGATCAATCATAACGCGCCGTCCGTCCCCCGGTCCCCGCCAACATTTTACGTCTGTGTTCTCATGCAAAACTTTGTTGATGTGGCGTCTTGAGGCTTACTGGTATGTGTTATGTTCGTACGTTTCTTTTTGTTAACTGTAATTTATTTATTAGCATTAATGGAGACGGCCACATTTATTGGACTTTATTAAATAAAAGTGACCATAGTTTTATAGTTAGAACTAATGTCTGCTTATCAGGAGCCAAGTGGGTATGTTGAATAAATTAAAGTCACAGTAATTTTTGTGGGTTTTCAGGATTAGTAATTACTTCAATAATAAAAAATCAACAAAGAAACAAGTCAAGTCAGGTCTCAGGTTATAGGACGTCCAACTGCTTCGTCGACTGGCAGTAAAGTGAATGCGCGCCGACCGCTGACGATAAAGATGGCCGACTTTGGTGGGGAGGCTCAGTGTTGCCATTTTTCTCGATGGTACAGTTTTTTTTTTCTAATTGTAAGTTATTTCGTTTTTGTTTAAGCTTTTTCAAGCTACCCACAGAAGAGTAGCTAAGGCTTAAATATAAAACTAGCTAATTCACGTGGCCATGTTTCCGTAATATGTCGATACTAAAATAAGGTTTTTATGTGTAAAAGACGAAAAACCAGCCAAGTGCGAGTCGGACTCACAGTGCACGAAATATGGATTTTTGCATGTTTTTCTTACGCAGGTACCACCACATATGTCTATGTTTATCTTATTTTAGTATTTTTTGCTAAACTGCATAATATGCACTATAATCTGACCAAGTTTGACGCTGGTATATACTACCGTTTTGAAGATAGAGCAGGAACAAAAACGTTGAAAGAAATGCATGTTTTTTGAGGTTTCTTATATGGGGACCCCCTTTGGTTTTAGACTTTTTTTTTGTTTTTAGTATTTGTCGTGATACACACCTCATAGCAACACATATTCTGAGAAAATTTCAACCGGTTACCAGTTACCGTTCAAAAGATACAACCCTGTGACGGACAGACGGACGGACGGACGGACAGCGTAGCGAGAGTAATAGGGTCCCGTTTGGCACCCTTCGGCTACGGAAACCTAATAAAAAAGGTACCAATATGTTTGCTAACTAATAGTGGATATACAGCCAGTAAAAAAGATTCTATCTACTTCATTAAATTATTGGCTACTCGTAACTCCACTATATTAAAACCAAAATTAAAAGTTTGTTACCAGCAAACTACAAAATCAAAACCATTTAATAACAGCTGGTGACCAATAAAGGATCAAGGGGTGAACCCTGGAGGTGTTTGACTAGGCATTCCCACTGCGTCACTGCACTTCCACTTTTAATAAGTATACAACCCTCCTTTAATATAGAGAGCCCCTAGGGGATACGGGGTACGGAACCCCGCGTACAAGGGGGTCGTAAATTTCTTCACAGCACTTGTGACTGTGATTTTTCCTGGTCGAGAATTTAATAATTGCATTTCTATTGTTTATTTGGGCGTTTTGTGATACTTAATTACGTTGTAATTGGGGGGTTAGAATTGTGGATGGTTCTGATGTTATAAATAGGATCAGGGGTCTTTATGTGAGTAAAAAATGGTAAACGATGTTGTTGTAAAGATTAATTAAGAATAAGAATGCATTTTATTTTTTTGCCTCAATGGCGTACTGAACTTTATTTGACTCTCCTTTACGTACCGGTGTTATCAGAATTCAGTATGTTTTATTTTACCGGCTGTTGAGCTTTTAACATAGATAAATAAGTTTGTATGCTGACCATCCAACCAACTTACGATATGGACGTGTGTGAAGTAAGTCATCCTATTTTTAAATAAGTAAATAAGTACGCTGGATGCGGAAGGCAGAGGACAGAGTGTTGTGGCGCAACTTGGGAGCGGTATATGTCTAGCAGTGGACTGCGATAGGCTGAGTTGACTAAGTAAGTAAGTAGACTTTATTCTTTCTGATTGAGTTAGTTACAGTTTTTATAAATATTTGCTAGTATTAGATATATCAAACAGTCCATATTGGACATACAACAATTTTAGGATAATATGCATTAATACCATTGAATAAGTCAACGATAAAGTTGAAATCAAGGAATGTATTTTAATAAAAATCACAACTATTGTTACATTTAAAAATCCTTAATTGTACAGAAACTTTTTTCTGTTAGCTATTTTTAGGGTTCCGTAGTTCTACAAGGAACCCTTATAGTTTCGTCATGTCCGTCCGTCTGTCCGTCTGTCCGTCTGTCCTAATCCTTTACAGCTTAATAACTTCTACAGTTATAAACATAAGTAACTGAAATTTTGTTAACAAATGGTTTAGATATAGGTCTCAATTTTAAAAGAATAAAATAATCTTGATAACGTATTTTAAGGGTGGCGCCCATACATGTGAAATGGGGATGAATTTTTTTTTTTCGCTGCACCCCCTCGTGTGTGGTATCATTGAATAGGTCTACTAAAATGAAGGTAATGTTTCATACATAACTTTTTTATCAGGTGTACCATCTGCGAAATACAGCCCGCCAAAGTGGCTTGCAATGTGTCCCCCCCCCCTGCCATTTCTAAGCTATGCAACGTAGAAACTTATAATCTTCCACATTGATAGACCTTTATAAAAACTCTCTTTCAAAATTATTTCGACTATAATTTGATAATAAATTTTAGAATTATAGTGAGAAAACTGCAAAATACTTAAGACGTCCTAGTTCATAGGTCATTGACCTTAGAGAAAAATTATCATGGCAAATAATTCTCCTTTAGTTATTACCTATTTAACAAAATATGTGTTATATGGATATGACAAACTTCTTAAATTTAGCTTCTTAAATTCAGCGCTAGGTGGCGCTGTTTGCAAAAACTAAAATAGCATTGATTAATATTCGATTTGATTCGTTCGTAATTAGGAACCCTATAATACTGAGCATGGCCCGACATGCTCTTGGCCGGTTTTTTTATTTTAAGGTCCAGATAGAAGTAATAAGTGAATCTTATTTTTCGTAATTACAACTAATGTCTTTATCCACAGAACCAATCCCTGTCACTCAACTCTAACCCCAATTTATTTCACGTTTCAAATTAAGGTCTACCTATTCAAATTCAGTACAACAAGTCACCCTTACAGAATTTCAGGACATTTCTAAGCTAAAATAATACCAGATCTAGCTTCGGGAAAATATTAAATTCCTCTCGCAGTATCCGCCACAATCGCAGGACCCTTTGTGACGGATATTATTGGATTTGGTAACCGCACCTTATTTTATTATTTGCTCACTTTAAGCGCAAACATACAAAGGAAAATGAAATCGATATTTTTATTTGAAAGCGATTGTGGAGAGACGTTTCCTGAATAACTATGGCGATTGATGCTTTTATTGTTTATAGTTCGGATTTGTGCGTGGTTTTGGTAGCTTATAAAACGAGGATTGCTTGTCAGCATATATTTATAAGATTCAGTGAAGTGGAGAGGGTTTACGGCTTGTCGTCTCTCCAAAACATATCTGAGACTTGTTTTTTGGTTATTATAATTGTAGATCAGACGAGCTTACCTGTAAGCGAAGTCTTGATTCTAATTTTATGAGCTGCGATCTGAAATATAATTGATATTATACATTGTAGTTATCTAATCCGAGCCCTTAGACACCGCGTTTCGTTTAGAAAAAAAAAAAAAAAAAGTTAAAAATACCATATTTATTATTTCTATCTGCTGGCCACCCCGGTATATGTCACTAGTTTTAGAGATAACGAAGATAAGGAACAAGCCCTGTTGCCTGTACAGGGCAGGTTCCACAATCTAACATTCACTATGTTCATCTGAAAGATTAACGAAGAATGTTTACTAATTATTGCAGCTTTGGGACTGTTGGTGGCGGGTGGGTGATTATATTTCAGATCGCAGCTCATAAAATTAGAATCAAGACTTCGCTTACAGGTAAGCTCGTCTGATCTACAATTTTATTTCGCTGCGATCTGAAATATAATTGATATTATACATTGTAGATGTTCAGAGTTTGCTGCAATAATTAAATTGGATATTTAAATATAATTTGTTTTGATTTATTAAACTCTATACTAACATCAGGGATACCTAATGTATAATGTAGAAATATTAAACAATAGTTGGTAATCAACAGACAGAACGTTAAATATCAATAATCCATTGTCTAGCACCCACAGCACAAGCTCTGCCCAGTTCTGGACCAGATGGTGCCGTGTAAAAATGTCCCAAAGACATTTATTTATTTATTTATCAACCTAAGATATGAAATGTACGAGATTGAAGTACATGCTAATGTATTTTCTTGTTTATTACATGACATATTATTTTGTTTGACATCATTAAAATTTAAGTAGGGATTATTGTTATAATAAATAACTGATAATGCAAAGTTGATGAATAAGATTCTTCACTAATGAGAATTATAATATTGGGTTTTAAAGATATTTTTGAGCTGTTTTCTATCCAGCTGCCTTTCAGTTTCAATGTACACACAGCGTCCTTAATTGATTACCCCTCATGTTCTAAAATTTGTTCATAAGTGGGGGTAACCAATTGGTGTAGCTGACTGTACCTCTTTCTTCATGTTTTTTAACTATTAACTAATGGTTTTACTGTTAGGTTTTTCATGGGATTTTTCGAAAGGTAGACATAAGTAAGGTTCATCATTACCTATTTATTTCTAACAGTTTAAATATGGAAGTAAAAATAAAAATCTATTAAATTATATTATTGTAAGTTGGACTTAATCACAATTGTCTTAGTAAAATCTGTTATTTAGGTTTATTTATTGTTAAATACAATAAATAAAATTGTTAATTAATTATTGATATGTTTATCTATCAGCCAACTTCTTGGCAAGTTTTCCTAAAGTTAGTCTTGTGTTATTAGGCCAGGAAGGTGGTGATGAAATTGGATATTTTTGTAAGATTCTATGAACAAGAGTGTTTTGATAATGATGTTCCAAATCTGTATGCACCTATAAGGAATCTTATAATTATATCAGCTTTATCCACTTGTGGACTGATCAGGGCTGATAAGGCTCCAAGTTCATTGCAATAGCCAATCCTGAGTTTTGATGAACAGATGCTGTACACTAAATCCATAGGTTCTGTACCAGGTCGGTCCACCATACTTTATAAGTATGTAGTATTGTTTTGTAGGCATTTCTTATTAGACGAATAAAAGAAAAAATAGATGAAATAATTTGAAGTTTTTGTGTTATATGCTTAGGACCTTACTCCATGAAATATGTTTACCATAAGTCAATTTTAGTCTGACCAAGTTGTAAGTAAATTAAGCTGAATTTATTGAGTGACAGTTCTCTTACTGTATTGTACTTGGTGTTTCTGCATTATTGATCTTTTATTCTGGCTGTCTTTAGTTTAGCATATTAAGAAGCATAAATGTGAACTAGTCTCTTGACTATGACCAGGTCCATATCCATATAATAATACCTCAGGGTGCATTGTTTAAGTGAAGAAATTGTATGTTTCCATTTTGTTAAAGCAGATGATGGCAGTTGTAATATTGATTCTTAACAGCAAAGCAAGTGATAATATGTTAATACTTGTTAAGCAAATAATTTTTAATGTTACATATTATATGCTGCGATTAATTTTAGTTTATATGGAAATTTTAATAATAAGTAGTATGGACAACCTTTTATTGTGATCAAAATACACCAATGTGGTCACTCTCACTATGCCTCCTTCAAACCCTTTTCAGTAAAAGAGGCTTCTGATATTTTATGACCAACGCTGAATTTGGTATTCAGTACCCATACTAAAATTATTTATAGTATTGTAATTATTATTAGAATTATAGAGGTTTTCAACAACAACAACAACTTCAACAACTTCTAGGCAAAGTGGCTGCTAATTTGTTAGTTAAATTAAATATCTGTAATATACACTTTATTTTCTATGTGTTGTTCTAGCTCCACACTTGTGTATTAATTATAAAACCTAGAAATTTACATTGTTTGTTGGTAACTCCTCTAATTCTGAGAAGAGGCCCATACCTCTGTGCCCGTACCCCGCAGGGGGATAGTTATGGGTTGATGATGATTAGTTAGTCTTTTCAGGGTTTATTAGCAATCCACCCAAAATGTTTTAATAAATTTAGAGTAACATTTACTTTTTCAGTACATCCTTGATAAGTTTTGACCTCTATGTGGGTAAACATCAAGGTAAATAGTTAATAATTAGTTAATAATTATTTATAAACCCTTGGTTAACGCACTATCATATGTATCTGAGTGATAAACCATGATGGAACATAGCTGTGAAACATAATTGTTTAATAGCAGTACTAAGTCAATGACACAATTTTTTTCTGTATTTTTACCCGACTGCACTGCAAAGAGTGCTTCGTTGGTCTAGTGGTTGCTTGCGACCGCTGAGCGTGAAGTCCTGGGTTCGATTTCTGGGTTGGGCAAAGTGTTATTGGGTTTTTCCATTAGGAAATTCTCAGTAGCAGCCCAGAGTCTGGATTTGTGCCCGGTCAATGGCAATAGGCTCGCCCCCTATTACAGGGGACTATAACATAACCGGCGAAATGTGGGTGCACTTTTACACCTCTGCTTACCCCTTCGGGGAAATACAGGCGTGATGTTATGTGTTATGCACTGCAAATACAGGGTCTACTACTACTTAGTCAGTATTAAAAGTTTCTATGAATAAATTAATCAATGATTCCATTGAAGGAACACATGTAAATATTTTTATATAAATCTTAGCGGTTTGATACTGCACAGGCTGCGCAGCAGCCCCGACACCAACCTGCATGCGATAGCCGCCTGGGCTGATAGCCCTCTTGTGGGCACTGGTCACCCGGACTAAATCTCTGCTAGTTATTAAGTACTAACATAGAATAAGTTGCATTTGTTACTAACACATTGTAGACCAATTTGTTGTCTGAAAGATAAAGAATGTTGATTTGAAAGAATTTTGATATGATTTGCTCAAAATAATTTTCTTTTATTTATGGTGTTAGGTTATCAATTAAGGTTAAACCTGAATGTGCCATTATATTATGCATCATGGAAGGTTTTAAGTAATGGATTCATTATTGGTAGATATGTTGACAAGATGACATAGCATTGATGTGACAAGTCTGTTTGTGACAAGTCTGTTTGTTTATAATGATATTATTTCTAACTATGACAAATGACTAGTTAGAATACATAAAGGTATCATGTGGTATCTCGTACACTTGTACCCTTTTTAAAATGACAGGATCGTCAGTTATGTATTTCCAGCATCTACAGTACTTAGATAAATTGTTAGTATGTGGTTACCTGGTTGGTATATTATATGTATATATGGTTGGTACATTTCAGTATCAGCCTTGTGGGTCTTATGCTCTCTCGGAGCTGATGGATAGGTTGCTTTGTCAGAGCTGGTACACATTGGTTATTCTTCTAGAGTTGGAAAGAGTTTCAAGAGCCGAGTATCGATCCGAGGAATCACAATACAACCGAGCATAGAAATAAGGCAGTTCCTGAGCAGCTATGCCAACCTTACCACTTGTAGCGGCTTAATGCACTTGTGAATATATTATTAAGTCTAATAAAAGTTCACACCATGTGTGATATCTCTTGATTTTGATTAATATTTATCATCAAGTAAAGGTTTTACTTTCATTTTGCATACAATCCGTCATAGCTTTCCTTATAATAGAAGGCCAGTCATAGGTTAAGTCATATGTATGACTTCTCAATCCCTTGGTCCCTGAGTTTAGAGACTTCCGTGAGCACCGCTATCACTTTTGAATTAAGTGGTGGTGCATCCCAGTAAGAGTAGTTGTCAAGCAGTGTGTTTTTCCCCTAATGTAAGTAACCGTTTCTTGTGGGTACAGTTGTAGGAATATGCTTGGACTTTTCGTTGAGTGTTATGGATTCTACTCTTCTTTCTTAGGTTCATTTTTAAATGGGATGTTAAATAACGAAGAGCCTTATTTGAAGCATTTGTTATCAGCCATTGTAACAGAAACATGTTTACTGTTAACTTAAGCATCACGTACTTGATGGCAGATATTCATATGGACCACCGCCAGTGTTTATAAAAACGACTGAAAGCATCGCGTGCCCCGGTGGTCTACTAAAGCCTGACATGCCCACACATGTAGTTTGCAAACCAGCTAGCGACATAGATATCTAATATCGCTCGAATATCTCGTATTCACTAGTTTCACTGTAAATGTAATACACACGCCTCATAAGCAGAGTAAGGTAGAGTTGTCGGTCAGAGTGTCGCCTTAGGGGCGCCACGAAGGCGACGTTTCAAGTACCTATTTGTTTTAGGTAAATCACGGGAAAAAACAGGTTTCGACGTGTTTGGAATAAGGTTATGATTATGGTTATGGTAAAACTCACCTGTTCTTTTATTTTACAATCAAGAAAGGGTTCACCTTCTTCAAGACTCGCATCCATCCAATAATCAGGGTTAGGTGTTCCTGAGAATAGAATAACTGCAACAGCGCGGCTGCGACATTCTGCACAGCCTGTCGTTCGATGGCCGTTCCTTCAGGCGAAAAGCACCCCCGTTTTCGCTTTCGGCTCTCGAACAAAGCACTTTCTAGCATTTTAATTGGTTTTCTTTCACTTGACACGATAATTTAGACAAAAATTAAAGAAAATATTCAAGGAGAAAAAATAAGAACGCAGATGTCATAAGGCGCGCGAAACAGAAGTGACATATACCGGGGTGGCCAGCAGATAGAAATAATAAATATGGTATTTTTAACTTATTTTTTTTTTTTTTCTAAACGAAACGCGGTGTCTAAGGGCTCGGATTAGATAACTACAATGTATAATATCAATTATATTTCAGATCGCAGCGAAATAAAATATCAGTTCATGAATGATTCAATTACTACGGAACTTTTTTAACTTTATTTTACTTCTTCAACGAAAAATGATTATGGCCGTAATCGTAATATTTCAAGGCAAGCACTCACTCACTCATGTAGGAAGGTAGTATAATTTCTAAATATTATATTTATATATTTATTTATTTATAGGAGGTGTTAAGCGACTCTTCTACTACATAAAATAGTTCATAGTTATTTATCGATAATAGTATTTTTTATAAAAATCTACATTCAGTTATCATTTTTACAAATATAACAAGGCAGTTAATATTAGTTAATAGTTATTTATTTGTTGAACTTGGACTTGATTTGAACTTGGACTTTTTTTTTTCTTTTGTTTGCTTGTTTTTATTTTTCTTTTTATTATTATTTATAAACTCGGAATGTATAACATGTGCTATAATCCATTCCATGGGGGATAGGAACTGTCTCTCCTAAACACAGGTTACTTTGTTGCCTATCTAGGAGAACAGTAGGTACTCTACCCTTTAACTAGATTAAATAAGTACTTAAATAGTAAGCCTGTGCTAAAATCCTTCCATGTAATCTAGTCCAAGTTTAACAAATAAATAACTATTAACTAGGCAGTAAAAATAACAAAGAATGTTATTTATAAGTAAATATTAAATAGCCCGTCCATTGTCATTGTAAGTCCACTTTGTCCTGGGAAAAGTCAGCTGAACAAATTTTTTTTTTTTTAAATATTGCCTATATCCTAATAAACACACAGAATTTTATTTTTTCATTGATGTATTTTTTTCAAATGTACCTAATATTTTAAAAGTTAAATTGTACGAACACGTAAATAACCATGGCTTTAAAAAAAATAACAATACTTCTATGCGGTTTCGTATTTGAGTCAATATATTACAATACAAATACTCTTTATTGTACATATAAAAACAAGCAACAATGATAAGAGTCACTAATCATAACATCTTCTTTAACTTAATCTCCAAACGGAAGAAACCAACAACTTTAATAAAAAAACATTTACTACACAAATTCATAAACAAAATACCACCACCACTTCGAAAAATAAAGGTAAACAGCTACCATATCATTGCAAAGTTTACCCCCCATCGAGAACGCCTTCAATTCAAAGTTTTAATGAGTAAATAACGAGTCGTGATTCCGAGGGATTGCTCACTTCGCTTCACTACCATCTATGACGTATTTTGTATATTTTCTTATAATAAAGTTGTCAAGTAATTATGGATGCCATCAATCTGAATGCAATCATGTTTTGATCTCTAAAGCCTGTCTGAAGTTTGGAGGTAAAAAGATTTGTGAAAATATTTTGTTGAATTGGAATTAAGGCACGTGTTAAATCTTCTGGCTTTACCCACGAGATTTTCTGTAATATTTTTTTTGGGTTATTGTATTCTTAGCTGTGAAGTTTCACAGAAAATCTTAGTTTATATTTTACTCATTTATAGATAAGTTCTCCCAGAGCCATTTTTAGGGTTTCGTACCCAAAGGGTGCTAACGGGACCCTATTACTCTCGCTACGCTGTCTGACTGTCCGTTCGTCCGTCTGTCTGTCACAGGGCTGTATCTTAGTAACGGTAATAGACAACTAGTTGAAATTTTCACAAAATATGTGTTACTATAGTGTCCATCACGACAAATACTAAAAATTGAAAATAGTTTAAAACCAAAGGGGGTTCCCATACAAGAAACCTCGAAATACATGCTTTTTTTTCAACGTTTTTTCCTGCTCTATCTTCAAAACAGTACTACTTACCAGCGTCGATCTTGGTCTAATTATAATGCATACTATGTAGTTTAGCAACAAATACTAAAAACATGGCAAACATAGACATATGTGGTGGTACCTATGTATGAAAAAGATGTAAAAATTCACATTTCGTGTACGTCCGTTGATGTCTTTTGATAAACTCTCGTAAATTAAATCAGTTTCTATGGGGTATCCCATATCAGGTCGATGGGTGGTACGGAACCCATCGTATCTGCGTGAGTCCGACTCACACTTGGCTTGTTTTTTTATCTGCACCTAGTTATGTTTATGTATCTTTTACTATAGATACCTATAGATACCTAGGTTGTTGTAATAACTTAATTCACTTAGCTAACTACAAAAATCCGGTAGAGTTGAAGAGAGTGAAGAATTAATTGATTGTTATTCATCAGCTTAATGTAGCAGACTTTTATTTATATAAAAATCCGTTATTTTGACTTCAAAGCAATTTTTTTGTGCTATTAGAATGCAAAACGCACAAAATCCAAACCAACAAAATATTATTTTCTAACAGTTACAGTTGGACTACTCTGGTCAAGTTTTAAAAAAGATGAAACAAACTACCAGAGATTACATGATTAAGTATTTGAGAAAAGAACTCCCGGAGATAAGACTTGGAACAAGCTCTGCATGCAGATCCAAACTAGCCAAGTTTCCGCCGAGCTGCATAATATTGTATTTTCTTTTGTAGTTATTAACTAGATTTCACACTGAACTTTAAAATTTTTACTTAAAAATTAGGCAGACCGTGAAAGCGATGGCGGGACGAGCTAGACAAATACTGTAACGACTGGTCAACAATAGCGCAAAACCGTGACACATGGAAATCAAGGCGGGAGGCCATTGCCCAGCAGTGGGATGACAGGCTAAGTTTTATCTTCTGCTTTACATCTGCTAGTGTATCTTTAAAAAATATTATTGTTATGTATTTCAAGCGTATCTTAAATGAACTATGTTTAATTTTTACTGGATACGTATTTACATAATATTTGCTCTAACAATAAGTTAATTATATAATTTTATAATTATTACTCTGGGCCATATAGCTTTGCATCATACTCTTGTTTTGATTTACTCTAACTAAACAGAGTTTAGTTGAACTGTGCGTACGAAATTCCAATACACAATGCTTTGAAATGTGCTTATTTATAGTACTTGTAGTATAGAGTATAGCTGTCAGGCAGATTGGGTTATTATTTATTTATTATTTATTTATTTATTTGGCTCTTCAACAATGAGTACACTGTACATGAATTTTTTTTTAACACCTACTTGAATGGTTCTGGTTTGTAGTAATGCTGTGCATAGCGTCGTTGAGCTCCCGACAATATAGTTGAGCTACACGATGGCTGATACATGCTTGCCATCAATTGGGACAGGTCCACTCAAATTCGGCGCAGGCGGCTTTATGGCGACCTGATGACGTCCTAAGAGCGGCCAGTGGGTGATATATTTGGAAGTTTACCACCCACACTGCAAGGCCCTCGAGCTACGGTGATGTCCCACGTATGCCCGGACATCACCAAAAGAGAGTTGTTCAGGTTAGAGTCAGGAGGAACTGAAGTGGGCAGCGCTAGATGGGTTGCGAATGCCATGCATTGCAGTTCTCGTGAGCCATCCACCCAAGGCGAGGCACACGGCGGAGTTTTTAGTGGGTGCAAGTCCCACATAAACTACGCCACTTCCCCTGTGGTGTGACATGCGATAGGCATTTTCTCCGTCTCGAAAAAAAGGTCCACTTAAATTGACCTGGCACTTTCTTCAAAGGGCCAGTCCAGGCGTTGCCGTTGCCCTGCATTGTTCTCACACAAATAATTAATAGATACAAGATGAAGGTCTGGACTTTAAAAGAGACTTTGATCCCTGAATTTGTTTCGGCGTTTCTTCTCATAGGAAATGCCGACAACATCTAGTTTTTAAAATAATTGACTTGTAAAAGTGATTTTAACATCCAATTTGTAGAATAAATAATTTCATTTCAATTCATACTTATTTGTAGATGAAGCTTAATTACCCACAGGTTTTTAATAATCTGTAAAAAAATGGATATCTTATTCCAGTGCTTTCAAATGTGCTTAGGATACTTATATGTAGATTATGCCTAAAGAATATCAGACTTATTCCCATGTGCTCCAAGATTTTCTTCCCAACGGCTCCAAAACGATTTTTTTTTAAAATAAATTAGTAGTAGTAGAGCTCCTTTGTGAAAGAGCTCGTCCGGGGAAGTGTTACCGTCGTACCTACTTCTCCGCCAAATAGTGAAATAACATCAGGTGGGCCTTTAGCTCGTTTCGCCATCCTATATTATAAAAAAAAAACCCATTCCCAAAGTACATATTGCATAACTTAAGAGAAGTTTTAATATTTTCCAACAAAACATAAAATTATAAAAGTATTACCTTAGTTATTCCTGATCTGATTCAATTCAAACAAAACGAAGCTCCAAAATACCTAAAGAGAATAGATAGTTTTGTCCTAATTACATCAACTCCATCCAGTTTCTAACAATATATTTGGGCGTGGATGAGGAGGCAAGTTCGAGGGTTAATTAATTACTGCGAGGACGACGGCGACGTCTCCAAGATAGATGGTGGTGGCAACTCAAAACAAAATGTCTGTTCGAACGGTTCGAACGATGTGCAGCGAACATTAATCACATTGATGACGTTTTTTTGACAGTTTTGGTGTAAAGTATAGGGTGTAGCGGGAAACTATCATTTAGTAGTTTGATGCACACTATACCGAGTAGGGTATAAAACCCAAAGAGTAGGGGGCTTTTAAAGTAACAATAAAATAGTTGATTAGAAAATGTCTCTCAGACCCTTTTACTATAAATCATTTGTAACAGATCTGCAAAGGCCTTTTATTGATTGGTTGACTTAATTACCCAGAGTCTTGAATTCTTGCGGTCTTAAATTTTCGCAAGACCAGTCTTGCAATCTAGCATTTTTGCAAGACCAGTCTTGCAGTCTTACATTTTCGCAAGACCCGTCTTGACTTGCAATCTTGCGGTCTTACATTTTCGCAAAACCAAACCAAGAAATTGGACAACACTAGTTGACTAAACAAACCTGTTTTTTTTAATACTTAACGGGCTTGCGTTTGACCGCCACCTCACCTGGGGGTCTACTGCCGTTCGACGATATTTGATAAATCGTACGATTCATCGCACAATTTGCTACTCCGGTCAACCAAAGTTCCCTTATCGCATGCGATGATCGTGCTTTGACGTTTGTTTTTCTCATCTCCGGTAAATTGTATACGACTATGAACCATAGTCTATCTTAATTGTGCCTTTTTTATGTGCTTATCTTTATTATGTAAGTATCAGTCGGAACGAAAGTTCGTACTTCGTTTGTCGTTCGTAAAACGCGAGTAGACCTACTGATGTTAAACGATGGTGCGGTTGACGATGGTATATGCTTGCCCAGTAAAGGTGAGAGGATGGCAGTGAAATATTTCGACCTATCCTCTCAAGTGGATACACCAGGCATCGTATCGGAACATGACTAGGTCGCTTGGCGGCACGTCTTTGCCCGGTGGTTGGTCGCAAGCCGTCGGCCGCGGCCTGCTACCAGTATGTCACCATTTGCACCAGCCAGGGTTCACGTGTAGGGATTCGGAAAAGGGGTACTCTCCTACGGACGTGGGTGATTCGATCCCCAAATATCTTAGTGACAGAGATTCTAAGCTATTCAATACTTGCAAATTACTTCGACTCACACGTTGGCGACAAAACATGCAGCCAATAAATAAATTTACCCCTTCCCTATGTACATGCATATTCAAGAATTCACTGATCGAGCTTGAACCAATTAACATCCTATAAATACGAACCAGTAGCGCATCAAATGATTCGTGCAAGCCTAAATATTTACAAGAGCAGGCTTGCACGGCTCGGCTATGAATACTGCATTATGCGTGATAGGGCCAATACACACTCGATTGGAATCAATAGGGGTTGCAGGCGACACTTTAGCTGTGTGCATTATTTAGACATGTCTGTCTGGTTGGTTGAACTGTCTTTTGTGTGAATGTTTGGTTGTGTTATAGTGATGTTTAGTAGTTTATGATACGTTACAGTGTAGTTGGATAAAACGTCAGTTTGAAAGGTATGTGTGATATTCAATTAGAGAAAAAAGAAAAATTTCAATCAAATTAATCAACTAAGCCTCTCGTAGGTCGTAGTCCACTGCTGAACAGAAGCCTCTCCCAATTTGGTACAAAACACTGGGACCTCCAGAATAAGCACTTTTGGGGATAAAACATTAATTTGAAACGTCGTTAAAGACTTGATATAGGTTTAAAAAACTTTCAATCGCAAAAGAGACTAGAGAGGTATTCTTATTCTCGTACGAACAAAAAAAGGTCCATAATAAAAAAAATTGTTTTAATTAAATAACAATCGAAATTAACTAGTGATAAGATAAATTCTAAAGTACCTACCTGCTATAGACCTGGATACTCGTAGAACTCTAATGAATAACCTGGCATTCATACTTCAAACTAGGCTAACTGAAGAGAACTTTATAATAATTATATTAAAAACTCAATCTAGTTTCTCCTTTAATAACCTAGTAGTTAGTACTCAAAACGAACCCACTAATTAATACTTTTTCCTTGCACAAAGAATCACCTAACAATGTTTTCCATTCCGAGTTCACTGCGAAACACCAAGGTGCGGTGCAAGCGAAGCGAACAAAAAAGTAGGTTACAGCTATTTTTACACTTTTTCTGTCAGGCTAGATACCCGCACGGTTCCACCTCTCTAATTCCGCTAGTGTTGGGCCATCGATCAGTTAGAGGAACGACCACCTTTCCGCGAAATACGGACCGGACCGCGATGTTTACGGGTTTTTGCTCCCGTAGTCTTTCAAGTTGAGTAAACACGACACTATTCGCTTGCTGATAGCTGTTTTACATAGAATTAAGGGTGTATTGCTTCGTTTGTTGTTTTAGTTTTGTTTAAAAGTTGTTTTTGAAGCAGATAATTAGATAAGGTGAAGTAGACGTAATTGTACATTTTATAAACACACTTTTATTTTTTATTTTTTTTATTTTTTTGTGTATTGAACATAAGTGTTTGTGTTGGTCTGGGTGTGTTGCTTATATATTATAAGTATGTATTTACAAAAAAATGTATATACGTATTATATCCATTGTCTAGTACCCATACCACAAGCTCTGCTTAGTTTGGGACTAGATGGTGCTGTGTAAAAATGTCCCAAAGATATTTATTTATTTATTTATAAATAGATAGTTCATTTATTTGTAAGATTATGGTGTAATATAACAAGGTAGAACAAAAATTAAATGGAAATAGTTGCTTGTCGAAAACTATCAAGCGAACCACAGACTGCACTAGCAAAACTAGTACAAAGTAAGTAAATTGGTTACTTCAAGATACTTTCGCGTCATAATTGGAACACTTTCTGTACACTCACGACGGCATTTTAGTTTTTTTTGTCACCGGTCACGCTCGACGCCTTACTTAACGCGGATTAATAGTAAAAACGTCCTAATTAGGACGTTTTCTAGTCTTCAGTTGCGGGTGAAAGTAACATATCTGTACTTTTGAATATCATTGGTGACAGAAATATACACAAATTGCTTGGTTTATATTCGATACAAATATTAACAATTAATAAAAACAACACTAGTAAAATGAATATTCATGTTCCTAATTCACATAGACATTATTTCGAGAACAAATTCTCGCACCATTATCTGTTTTTACGGTTCAATGTTCGTTCGTTCAGAAATATGTATTTGAGACTATAATATGCCTCTTCACAAACCACTCGTGTACGAGATTGTACTCGGTACACGTGGAAGCTTTTAGCTGTATTCCAATTTTGTACAATAATATGCTTCAAATATTGGTAAAAAATATTGGGGAAATAATATCAGACTAAGGTCGCTTTTACTGTGTTATTTTTAGAATTCATAAAAAAGGTTCGCTAATGGTGCTTGTACCACGGCGCGGGTAACATGCGCATGAGACACTTGCACATTCGCGGATTATATGGATCATGCCGTGTACAAGGATCACTACTACCTAAAGAAAGTTAGGACTTCCAAAAGGCTTACATAACATACATATCCAGCCCATTACTGTCCCACTGCTGGGCACCGGCCTCTTCTCGGTACGAGAAGGCTAAGGCCTTAGTCCACCACGCTGGCCTAGTGCGGGTTGGCGGACTACACACACCATTGAGAACTATGTATATGGAGCACTCTCTGGTGTGCAAGTTTCCTCACGATGTTTTCCTTCACCGTTAAAGCAAGTGATAATCGAATATAAATCTGCACATGAATTCGAAAAGTCAGAGGTGCGGGCCGGTATCGAACTCGCACCCTCCTGCATGGAAGGCAAGCGTGCAACCACTAGGCTATCACTGCTCAAAAGGCTTAATAGGCACATTCTCATCACATTGTATTTGAATGTTTGAAATAACTAAATTATCTTCCTTATTTTAAGAAAGAAAGAAAGATAAATTATTTATTGCCACCACAACAAGACGACATGCGGTTGGTAAACATAAAAATAACCTCTTACATTTTAGGAAATATACTGACACATAGTTGTAACATCATCAGAAAAGAAACTTTGAATGTCGTAGCTGCGGCAAAGAGGTTGACACTCAACATGATCCTGTGTTGTATCGTGAGCCAAAACACAGCGCTTATTTTAAGTGTCAACCCCAAGTGACGAGCAATTTCTCACGATGAAAACAACGCTTGGGCCTAAAATAAACTATTATTTATTGGACTTTCAGTGAGGATATGCTCATAACAATGGATGCATAGGACAGCTATTAATCATCCTAATGAACATTACTATAATAGGAACAAGAAAGAAATGATGAAAATCCATGCGATCTTAGTGTGATTGCCGGATAGGTTGAACGTACTATAGTATTATATTATCTGTGGTTGAACGCTTGCTTTCCATTCAGGATGCTTTGAGTTCGAACCCGGCTCGTACCTCTGATTTTTTAACCGACGAAAAAAAGGAGGAGGTTCTCAATTCGACGCGTATATATTTTTTTATTTATTTTTTATTTATGACCACGCATAACTTTTTACAGAGTGGTCCGATTTTGATGATTCTTTTTTTAATGGATAGGGTATATCTCGAAATTGGTTCCATTTAATTTCAATTTCAAAATCAAAATCCACCCCTAAGGGTAGAAACACAGGGGATGAGTGTTTGTTCACCCACTGAATTCTTACCTGTTAACTGATTCTGTCGAAACTTGACACACATAAATATAGTTCTAGACACTACGATATAATGGAGATCTGGAGTTAGATTTTAACCACAAAAAAAATTAAAAATAAAACTTTTTAACAAAAAATTGAACCGACGAAAACAGAAACTGAAAAGCGAAAAATAACTAATTATGAGTCGGCGCCAAACAACCAATCAACGAAGATCATTAAATTACTTTAAATAAATAATAAAAACAACGTCACATCAAATACAACGTGAAATTTTCAACGATAAACAATTACTTTCCAAAAATGCGTTCTCCGCTCGGCCACTTGCAACTTGCACGCACTTTGCTTGTTAAAAGTTCGTTTGGCGCCGACTCATAATTAGTTATTTTTCGCTTTTCAGTTTCTGTTTTCGTCGGTTCAATTTTTTGTTAAAAAGTTTTTGGATTCATGTTTGCGGATCAAAATTTGATTATTACTTGCTGTAACGGTGAAGGAAAACGCCGTGAGGAAACTTGCAGACCAGAGAGTGCTCCATACACACTTCTCGATGGTGTGTGTAGTCCGCCAACCCGCACTAGGAATTAATGGCTTAACCTTTTCATTTTGAGAAGAGGTCCGTGCCCAGCAGTGGGACAGTAATGAGCTGATTATGAAGTTGTGTTGATGCTATTTTAAATATGCGAAAAAAAATGTTGCGTAAATATTATATTATTTGCCTTTCCAAAACGCATGTTACCAAATAAGGTTTGTAACAAAGCAGTTAAACGTTTATACGGACATAAAAAATCTATTTCTAGGCGACTTTTGCTCTACAATATTGAACAATATAGCTTTATTTCGGCGAGGATACATTCGGACCCGAGTCTCATGCATATTTTAAATGAAATAGCCAAACGGACCGCGATCTTTTTGTGTACTGCTGGAAATCTATTCAATTTAGTGATGTCCATTTGTATTCGAGTTAGACGATTTTTTTGTGTCGAAAATAGTCGAATAACTATGTTAATTATTCTAGTACTTCAGTTAATATTTTTAGTATAGAAGTTATAAGACAAAACTACGAATTATATGTATTAGACGAATCTCATATTCTTATGGCATACAAAAAATCGAATTGATTAGCTTTGTTTGGGCTGTGTACTTCGATGAATGAAAATGTAATGGACTTTGCTGGTTACTATATTTTAATATAAAATCTTAAAAAACAAAGGATAAGATGGCTGCTGTTCTTTGTGAGCTACACCGTGCGTGTCGCGTGACAACTTGTTCACGGCGCACGGGCAACGGGCGAGCGCGGGGCGCGGTCGGCGGATGGACGCGCCGTTCGGGCTGGTACCGACGTACCGATGCGATGAGTAGGCGCATGCGCGCCCTCTGGTGGCGTGAGCATAACGCCGGAACAGCTTTCCATAAACCGGGGGATAGCATTCCCTAATTATTAATTTTTGGTTGCACGAGAGAAAGCCGTACCTTATAATTTCTAGACTACTATAAATATTCGGTTAATCATCATTTCAGCCAAAAGACGTCCACTGCTGGACATAGGCCTCCCCCAAGGGGGGGATATACCATAATCACCACGCTTGGCAGGCGGGTTGGCGATCGCAGTTGGTTGGCTATATACTCAGAGAATGCTGCTGCCCATCATCTGATGAATCCCTTAGTCGCCTTTTACGACACCCATGAGAAGAGATAAGGGTGGTGCTATTCTTTATGTCCGGCACCACACGGACCATAATTAATAAACCACATTCGGTTAATAATGATACTGAATAGTGTGCATATCTAAAAGTGGTAGGGTTCGTCAATATTTCCGCGGTACGTGTCTACAAACTCGATTATATTGTATATATACTTGTATTGCCATCTACTGTTGTTATAAGGATATTAGGAACAAGATTTAGAGCTTATAAATTAGAATCTTAAATGGACAGATGCTTCTCTATAGTTTAATAAATAATTAAAACGGTTTAATACACATTATGTACAGACATAATATATCTCGATACTCAAAGCTCTTTTGGCTGTATTATTTAGATATTAAGATTTTTCCTACAACTGAAATACTTTGACTTCTAACTATGCTCAAACAAATCGATGTACCTTCGAAGTTGGAGACCAATTTTTGAGTAGCTACGTAGCATTATATATATAATACGGACGGCTTCATTATGTAATAACTAACATAATCAATCCGTCATTATTTTGGAACAATTCGATGTTAGTCGAATAATATAAAATCTTAACACGACTCACATCACTATTTTTACGTTATTGTATCGCGCTTCCTCTGCATATAAGATTTATCCTAAACAATCTTGTGAATACGCTGTAAGATCCCCATATTTGGACAAGTCCGATCTGTGAGCTATAATATTAATAATCATTGTAGCATAACTTTGTAGGTAGGCCTTCTCATTGGGGTGCTGGGCCAGAAAACCTCCTCGTGTGCCTGACGGCTGCTTGTCTTTCTCGATACGTCTGGAGGGAACAACAATTGTTGGGCCGGTACACCCTGGGTCAATAACTCTTTTTTGGGTCGGGGCACCTTATATCTCGTGGTACATATTCTGACACGGGAGAGGCTCGACGGCTGGCGTGACTGGTGTGGCTGGCATGGCTAGCATGGCTGACTTGGCTAGCGGGCCGGAACCTGTCTGGGGTGGTTGTGCAAATACGGAGGTTTCCCACGCCCCTGGCCGAAGACAGGTGGAGGAACACCGTGGTAGTTTTAGTCGGTAAGAGACCGAACCTGGTTTCATCGACCCCGGGATAAATGCATCCATGAGGATTTCCCCACGGCAAAAAAGGGGGCCTTCTCCTTGACCAGAATAAGGTAAAAAGGTAGGGCTGCCATACGTCCCGTATATACGGGATTGTTACCGTATTTCAAAATCGCCCCGTATTGCCATTTGGTTTTGACACGCTTTCTTCATATTACAATAAACGGGACCGGGCGGCGAAAGTAAAACTGACTTCAAAATAAGACTGAGCAAAAAGAAGATAAGCCTCCACTTTTTTCTTGTTTTTATTTATTTAGCATATTGTCTCGTATCAGTTCCTGGCAATTATGTCAACCCTATGGATAGGTGGATTGCGATAAACGGATTTTAATATAAATAATTAAAATAATAAAATGGATCACCTATTGTGATTCTTGCAGTCTAAAATATTTAAACTGTATCGTCACATTTATGTACTATACAGGATGGAAACTTTCAGCGGGGCAGTAAGGGGAAGTACCTTATCCGTTGCAGCTACGCGAAAATGGTCTTAGGAGGCCATCCATATTTTTCTATGGAATTTTGATCCCCATTCACAGTTTAAAAAAAAAAACTATTACCAAGAAAATAGCCATTTTACACAAAAACATTTTTGATGCCAATCGATCCTGTTTCTAATACTGATCAAAAATTTCTATAGGACCAACCATCGTTGGAGTACTCAAAAAGTCACAAATTGCAAAAAAATGTATTGTTAATGAAGGTACTTGTTCAATTTTAAAACCTGCCCGTAGTAAACCTTCAAGTTTAAATTTTGTTGCGATTCGTTTTTCCACTTGTCCGTTGAAGTTTCACTTCTACTATGTGTCCCAGCACACATTTAGTTTTTTTTTTTAAAGGTCGGCAACGCATCGGTGACTCCCCTTGGGTTGCAGATGTCCATGGGCAGCGGGGATAACTTACCATGAGGCGACCCGCTCGCTCACTTGCCTCATCCTATTAATATAGAAACAGGAACAGCAATGAACAAGCTTAACCCCTCGTATGCCAAACCACCTTTTAAAGACGACGTCCATTGCTTAACTATTGTGTTATTTTAATTAGCAATTGAGCTCATAAACGAATTTCACAAAATTTAGTTTTAACATATACCTACGTAAATATAGTTCAATATGAGTGAAATTCGCGAAAGTTTAAAAAATTCTATGTTGCAAAACTACAATGAAAAAAATTATAAGGAATTCTTTTTTTTTTTTTATTTAAAACATAAAATTAAATCAAATATTCCCAATAAAATATTCTACGTGGCTTCACAACAACAAACCAAAAGATCAATACACGTAACCTGACACAATTTATGTGAAAATCTAACTAAAGGTCCCATTTAAAATTTCGGTCTAGACTTCTCGTAGACTTCAATATGGCGTCCACAAAGCTGATGAAGCTAAATCGAGCTACCTGATAAACCATAATAATGTGATGCGCCCTTTTGACGTCTTCCACTCAAGTTCGTAGACGGAGAATTTATTGCGATTTCAAAGGCAATTGTGTTTTCTGTTTTCCTGTGTTGGCAGGTTGAGAAAGTTCTTGACCTCTTTTCTTGGTGTCTGTCAATGACTAATGTTATGAGCAGTCTTTCCTTATTTTGGTGTCGTTTTTAAGTTAAGACAATAACACATCCAAGTTCCAACAAAAATGATGTTTCCTATTTTTTTCGAGAAAATTGTTCTTTCCAAGCTAAGTATGATACTATTATTTGTTCTATGATATGCTTAATGGCATGAGATCTTCATCGTAGAATATCTTCTTGATGTCTGCTCTCTTTTCAAGGTTGGAAAACTGATTTTTAATTTTTTTTCTACAATTGGTAACGTCGCTTTTTGTTTAGGTAGGTAATTTTAATACACTTATTCATGAATATGAATCTTGGCTTTTATATCAAAGCATTTTCAGTAACTTTTTACCACATTTTTTAGTAGTAGTAGAGCTCCTTTGCGAAAGAGCTCGTCCGGGGAAGTACTACCTACCAAAGTGGTAGTACCTACTACCATACCTACTTATCCGCCAAATAGTGATGCTTGCATTGCTGTGTTTCGGTCTGAAGGGTGCCACTGAAAATACAATCACATGAGACTTTCCATCTTCATGTCTTTATTTAGCGAACCGAGTTGCGGTACCATTTAGGCAACAGCTTAGGTGGTATTGCGGTTGTTATGGGCAAAGGTAACCGCTTAACATCAGGTGGGCCTTTAGCTCGTTTCGCCACCCTATACCATAAAAAAATCACTTTCTTATCTGTCTGTTTGTCGAAAAAATTGCAATCTATTTTAAACTAACTTCCCGATGAGCTAGAGACTTGAAACATTAAACATAGCTCAGACCTGCTGCCGAATATTGCGTAACTCACTCGCGATCGCAATCATCTAGATTTCAATGTTCATTGCTCCGTGTGTTTTGACAAACCGTGTTATCGGCAACTACTTACCACGCAATGAATATTGCTTTAATTTCAAAATTAAAGCTAATGTCAATGTGAATGCATTACACAATTGCCCCACTGGATGACAATGCAATATTACTTAACTTTAGTTCTAAAAAAAGTGGTAAATAAAAAACCAATTAAATTATTTATTTTATAATTATCTTAGATCTTTGAATTACAAAAACCAGCGCCCTTAAAAACGGTCAAACTTCTTCTTCTATCGTGTCGACATGAGCTACATAATGTTAATAGCTCATGCCATGGGGAAAAGATTAGTCAGTCAGCAGGTTGGTAGCGGGGCTGACTGCCCAGGGTGCGCCGGACGATCAATTAAATATCGTCACTCATGGAGGCTCTTTTAATGCACCGGTCAAACTGTTACTACTGATATGAAGTCAACTGGTACCTATATTTTTATTGCAGTCAACCACGCGTCATTAGTACCACTTTAATGACTGAAACCTTACAGCTAACGAAATAAAGACGCTGTCAAGGTCAAACTGTTACCAACGACTTGCGGTCGACTTTACATACACCAAACAAAAACCAAGGCAGTAGTAATAAGACAATTACTGCAGTAATACCACGACCCACGATTCGTCTATTATTTTTGCATTCAAATTTTCCCACAGCCTTTGCTGGTCTTATGGATAAACAAATAAGCTCTTTCAGCCTGCTAAAATCAGCATAGAAATAGTAATGGTAATAACCCGATCCAATTCTCAAAATTAGCTTTCAATGTTATCTAAATATGGTAGTTTTAGAAATAGTTGGGGGGTTATTATTGAAATCGCATTTATTACACGAATGCTGAGTTTTCATCGAGATGCCATTGTTAGTTTTCAATAGTTCTCGTTAAGGCTCTGAAATGGCCCTCAACTGAGTAACTCGGCCTATCCCTTTTGTTAGTAAACGAGCCCTTGATCGATCTCACAACAATGGACCAATTTCAATGCTAGTTCGGTGGCTTATTTCCGAACTATGTTTACGTGTTTGGTACAAGTTGTAATCTGAATGCTCCACGCCCTCTGTTTGTTTGTTTTTTTTTTGTTTTTGATTTTGTTACCACTAGATACTGATTAATATAAACGGTTTCACTCACGTTATTTCATCGGGTGTGCCCACTACCACTAGATACGTATGAATTTACGTTGGGTAAAAATAAAATGCTCTGCTCTGCCGTTCCCAGTGTGGTATTACATCCCAGGGTTGGTAGTAGGACGGGGGGTGATACACAACATTATTATTATTGCCTATAGATTCTGCAGTTCAGTTATTTGATATCATTACAGCCGAAAGACGTCCACTACTGGACATAGGCCTCCCCCAATTAATTTGATATCCAAGTTACATAATACATTCAAGCATGTTTCGTTGTTGATTAACGGCCAAAATTAATATCCAATCTATCCAGGATTTACTCTACTAGAGATAGAAATTTGACATATTTTGTATGGAGCTTATGTCAAATTCCTATCTCTAGTAGGGCAAATCATGGATAGATTGGATATTAATTTTGGCCGTAAAACAACGTCAATATTATCAGATAAGTATTCATGAATAACCTAATTTAATCGCCACCGCTTATGAATTCCACAATCAGATTTTACCTAGACAGGTATTAGAAGATCTATGTACCTATTTGTTAGGCTTAACGTATTACGTAGTTTAATCATCCGTCTGTACATTTTCGAATCCGTTACTTGAGTACGATGACGTAACCAAGATGGAAGTGTGTCAAGTGTCTGAAATATACCCCATTTCAAATTACTCCATAATACCTAGGTAACTAGTTGTGGGTAAGACACGTAATAACAATAAATCATTTATTTCAGATTTTATATCCGTTTTGTTAGTAAACATTGCCCTTAAGATGTTCCCTCACCAGTTTTCACCAACATTTTGTCAACATTTAGAAACAGTGGAGCACCTATGCAAACTGCTCCCACACCCGATGTTTCTAAATGTTGACAAACATTTGTGAACGCCGGTGTGGGAGCACCTTTAGAACCTCAATCAACTTAGCCTATCGCAGTCAACTGCTGGATATAAGCCTCTCCTAAGTTGCGCCACAACACTCGGTCATCTGCCTTACGCATTCAGTCCCCCCCAGCCACCGGTCATCGGCTCACCTGGCCCCCGCCACGCCTGGCGCCCTACGCTGCGTTTGCCAATTCGCGGTCTCCACTCAAGGACTCGTCTGCTCCAACGGCCATCGGTCCTTCGACAGACATGGCCAGCCCACTGCCACTTCAGCTTACTGATCCGACAAGCTATGTCAGTCACTCCGGTTCTCCCCCGGAAAATCTCGTTATGGATTTTATCCTTCAAAGAAACTCCAAGCATAGCTCGCTGGGCGACTTTGAATTTATGGACTAGCCCAACTGTCAGTGTCCACGTCTCGGCACCGTAAGTCACGACAGGCAGGACACACTGGTTGAAGACCTTTGTCTTCAAATCTTGCTGTATAGGCGACGAGAAGACTCGGCGAAGTTTGCCAAATGCTTGCTACACAGCCCGATCGGATCCTTCTGTCGGCTACATTCTCAAAGTTGTGTCTACCAAGCTGAATTACATGCCCTTTCAACCTAATGTTAGTAAATTACAAATTACGAATTGTGATTAAATTTTACGCCACTGTGGTATGCAAGCGTAACCAATGCTCCAGTATGGGGCATCCCATCCGTCCGCTATTGGTATTCATGATTGTGTGGTAACACTGCAATCGCTGATGATTATGTTTGATAACTTGATGCAATGATGAAGTGGATATTTCTGTGTTGCATTGCAGGTAGGTATAGTCCATGTAGATCTACCGAAATAATTATTTATGGGAATTTAAACGTATGATAAGCTAAAAACGCCTAAAGTTGTCAAAAGTTTTTACCCGAATCCATCTATACATCCATACTGTTATCTATAAATGTTTAAGTAATTGTTTCTGTCTGTTTGTTACCTCATCACGACTAAACGACTGAACCGATTTTGTGAAACTTGGTACAGAGATAGTCTGAAACCGATAAACGACATCCACGGGTGGCCTCTAGTCTATACTATAATAAAACTGTAAAGGTCGAAAAGTCTGTACATTGAGTTTTTTTTCGCGAAAACCGGCTAGGGGGACTAGAAATAAGCTATAGAACACGAATCAATCGTTTAAAAAATTTATGTCTGTCTGTCTGTCTGTCTGTCTGTCTGTCTGTCTGTCTGTTTGTTACCTCATCACGTGAAAACGGCTGAACGGATCGTAATGAAACTTAGCATTTGTATTGGTATTAGTCTAACTTAAAATATAGGGTATGTTTTATCTGAATCGGTTGAGTAGATCTAGCGATACAGCTTGACCCCTCTATTGTATTAAGTTGCATACAAAGTAGAGGTCATGATTGTTGGTTGGTTACAGGTTGCAGGTTCCTAAAAATACAACTGGATTCTATTAGTATTATAGAAAATATAGAATAACATAACATAGCCCATCACTGTCCCGCTGCTGGGCATGGCCCTCTTCTTGGAATGAGAAGAGTTAAGGAACTGGATATTGTTAGTGCAATAGATTATCATAACATAATCAGCTCATTACCTACTGCCCCACTGCTGGGCACGGACCTCTTCTCGGAACGAGAAGAGTTAAGAAACTAGAAAATATAGAATAACATAACGTAGTCAACCCATTACTGTCCCACTACTGGGTATGGCCCTCTTTTCAAAATGAGAAGAGTTAATGAACTGGATATTATTAGTATTCTAGAATAACATAACATTACCAGCCCATTACAGTCCCACTGCTGGACACGGGCCTCTTCTCAGCATAAGAAGAGATGTGGTTAGAATAACATAATCAGCCCAATTACTTCCCACTGCTGGGCACGAGCGTCTTCTCAGAATGAGGGAGTTTAGGGCTAATTCCATGAAATTCCATCACCTTAGCTGGTTGGTCGTAAAAACAAAATATAGTATAGTCGGTAAATAGTGTAATCGTCTGTGTAGGCGCTTATATGTATATAATATATTTGAAGATATTGTGTTCATAATTATGACACGATGTTATTTTCCGACATCCACGCGGACGGAGTCGCGGGCACAGCTAGTATTTCATAAATCTTTAAGAATAAGGGTTGAATTCAAAAAGATAAAGGTCTTGAAAACAATAGAGTTACTTTGAATGAGAATTCAATATTCGAAAGATTTAGGGTATTTTTAGATATAATTATTAATTGAAAGCTCTTTCAACCTACCTACACATTTTCAAAATTATAACCAATGCATTCCAACTCGATCAAATCAATTATATCAAAGCTATAAATTTCAAACAAAATAAAAAGCACTTAGCACAAAACACTTAAAACTCACTATAAAATAGCATCATATTATACAAATTACTGTTCACAGTTATTAAGTTTAAATTGGATAACAATTATCCGAATGAAACGCCAATCAAGCCACAGATGGGCTGTAATTAAGCGGTGGGCTAGTTAGCATGACAAACGAGTTGGCTCCCGCGCTATGTTATTATACTGTAGTGACGAGACTGTGTTCTATCCGAGTTTGAATACTCGAGTGTTTCAATATCGATTGCTGTTTAGCTATTTAAGAGCTGAACTGTCAATTAAAATAACACAATACGATTTAAATTGTGGAAAGAAAAAATCGCTCACGAGCAGTATTCAAACCTGCGACTCCTGGCTCAGTACGCCAGTGCTTTAGCCACTAAGGTACCGTGAACACTGCTCGTGGTATCGAAATTCTCATCCACTAGGCACGTCTTTGGGTGACGTCAGCGATATCTTGTTAAGAAACAGTGTTTCTTAACCGATCCAAAGACGTGCCTAGTGGATGAGAATTTCGATACCACGAGCAGTGTTCACGGTAGCTTAGTGTCTAAAGCACTGGCGTACTGAGCCAGGATTTTTTCTTTCCACAATTTAAATCGTAAGATTTCGCTTCGCATGCGTAAATGCGTTAAAAATTATGAAAATAAAATAACACAATAGTAAAAAATAGACGTCGTCTTTAAATGTAGTTTGTACAGTCAAGAGGATAAGAGGGTTATATGGTTGGCTTTGTCACTACAATATTTTCATGGAAATACTTATGCGCTTATTGTCAGTATATTTAGATAAAACTACAAATGGGCTGTACTCAAGAGGTGGACTATTTAGCATGACAAACAAGTCGGCTCCCGCGCTATGCTATCATACTGATAGTGACTAGACTGTGGTCTATCTAAGTTTGAATACTCAAGTGTTTCAATATCGGTTGCTGATTGATTAGCAATATAAAAGGGTAAAATGATTGGTTTTTTGCAAAAAAAATTGTAGAAAAACTTATTGCGATTATTGTCAGTATTTTCATAGATACCTGCACGCAAAGCATGACCACTGTAGACAAGCGTTTTGTCTACGAAACAAAATACAAAATGAAAGATAAAGTTCTATACAATTTAGTTTTGACGACGTCTGTGGTCTAGTGGTTCGAGGGTTGGACTGCTGATCACGAGGTCGTGGGTTCGATTCCCACAGGACAGAAATATTTGTGTGACGAACATAAGTGTTTGTGTTGGTCTGTATGTATTTATGGTATGTATTTACAAAAAAAAAAGTATATAAGTATTATATCCATTGTCTAGTTCCCATAGCACAAGCTCTGCTTAGTTTGGGACTAGATGGTGCTGTGTAAAAATGTCCCAAAAGTATTTATTAGTATATATTTTATCTATTCTTCCGTAGACAAACCTCTGTCTACAGTGGTCATGCTACGCCTGTTGAAAGTATTTTTGAAGGAAGCTACAGATAGTTTGTACTCAAGCGGTGGACTATTTAGCATAACAAATGAGTCGAGCTCCCGCGCTATGTTATGATATTGTAGTAATGAGATTGTTGTCTATCTGAGTTTGAATCTATCGAGTATTCACTCGAATGTTTCAATTATCAATACAAGGAGAGGGATAGTTATTTACTGTTTTGAGGCAGTACGTTTGCATTTGTCAGTAGGAATTTTTAAATGAAGCTAAAGTGTTTTCAAGCGTTGGAATATTTATTATAACAAACGAGTCGGCTCCCACTATTTTATTTGTCTATGGTTTACTCAAATTGCTTCAAAGTTTGGATGTCATAAATTGATTAAAATTATACTTAACACTTGGTTCATCTCTGCGCACGTGAAGCCTTTTACAACTATGTAGGTATTAGATAATAGATAGACCAGAGAGATTTCATATCAGAATTAATAACCGATACCACAGATGATACAATACTATACCATGATTTTTTGCTGGAATATAATTTATGTCAAATTCCTATATTGTTAGTAGCATAAAGGTATTATACTATAGAAATGTCTTTGGTTAGTAGCAGGCCAATGATATTTAAAAGTATAGATATGTCATACGCTAACAAAACCAAAAAAAATATGTTCCGTACGCAGCGGCAGTACAATACACATAAACTAGTGTAAAATAAGTAAGTTAGTTACTTTAAGTTAGTTACTTTAAGTTAGTTTCGCGTCATAATTAGTATTTTTTCTGTAAACACATGACGGAATTTTTGTATTTTTTTGTCACACGTCACGCTCGGCGCCTTGCTTGACGGAGACTAGTAGCAAAACGTCCCAATTAGGACGTTTTCAAGTCTTCAGATTGTGCGCGCAACAACATGACTGTACTTTTTAAAATATCATCGTAGCAGGCATAATCGATTAACTCGAGTGAGTAATAGCAAAATATACCACTTGAGTGGCAACGCATCACAGCACTATACCTCATACGAGTACTTACCTATGCTCAGCTACCTCCTACGACCAGTTTTCCGGGATATACGGTCTTGAATACCATTATTTATTGATAGTTAACGCCTCGCTGGAAACAAAGCTTAAGTGGCATGGCTGACATTTTTAAGGGACCACAGATTGTATTGAATCATAATCATAGTTCAATGACTGGTATATTGCTCTCTTGATTGATGTGGGAGCGTTAATTAAAGTTGAAGTTGATTTATTTTGTGTTATTATAGTTATAACTATTAGTATACTGCCTCGTTGGTCTAGTGGTTGCAAGCGCGACTGCTGAGCGTGAGGTCCTGGGTTCGATTCCCGGGTCGGGCAAAGTGTTATTGGGTTTTTTCATTAGGAAATTCTCAGTAGCAGCCCGGAGTCTGGATTTGTGCCCGGTCAATGGCAATAGGCTCGCCCCCTATTACATGGGACTATAACATAACTGGCGAAATGTGGGTGTACTATGCACCTCTGCCTACCCCTTCGGGGAAATACAGGCGTGATGTTATGTTATCTCATGTTATGTTAACTATTAGTATTTACTAGTATTATACTAGTGTTTTACATAAAGTTTAATGGGAAGTAGGGAAAACTAGTCTAGGTATAAGTTAAACTATAACTATAATTGTAATACGTCACTAACTAGATACATAAATCATTTGAGTACGGTACCTGATTATGGAACCGGTCAAGGTTCTACAGAAATTCCAACTAGAAAAACACTCATAAATATTTTATTTATTTATTTATTATTTGGAAGACTAACTGCAATTACTTTAGAATAACAATGTTAAATAAGATAAATCTGCCAATAATAGGTCTTCACGAATAGCGACTGAGTACAGTAAGATCCGTGGATATAATACTAAATATAGATTAATTATACTACTACATACTAAGTACAGAATAACTAAAATTATTTACTAATTTACTAATTTTATTAATAAGTTCAGCTTCTGGAATAAAGGAAGTTACTAAAATAAATCATATTTCTGTACTTCACACCTCAACTCAGTAGGAATACAATATTACACTCCGGAGAAATTAATCTGGGTCACCAACAAAACCTTTATATAATAATCTCGGAAAATAAGAATATTAGCTTATTCAAATTAAAAGTATTTTTTTGACTATTTACTAACAACAATATACTTTTATTATTTTATAGACCTATTAATTAACAAAAAACTTGAAAATTATAAAAAATAAGCTGTCATTCTTATTTTTCCAGATATTAAGGTTTACGTTGGTGACCCGAATCATTGCTCTCGTGTGTATTATTGACTTTAACTAAATAAAATATTTCCCAGGATTGAAAAAGTTGAATTGCAAAGCAATCTAATAGATGCATCTTATAATTATCTAGACTGATAGTCAATGGATTAGCTGTGGTTATTTTTTACTATGTGCAAAGCAGTATTGATTATTTATCACTTACTTTAACAATAAAGAAAAACGTCATGAGGAAACCACTCTTCATTGGGACCTAATCTTTTTAACGACGTAGGACACGTTTTTCTCTGGATTAAAGTGCGCCCCTGGCCAAACGACCTTGAGTGCGTGAATTTATGAATTATATTATTGTATGTTGTTGTTGCCACATATGTCACGGGATATTTACCATGCAAATCCTTTTTTCTGAGTTCCCGATATTTCGGCGCTGGCGCTTGCAAGCGCCATTACGGATAAACTAAAGTTTTTGTGGGTGGATGTTTATAAGAAAATCAACGGATGTACCCTCTGGGTGCCGCTACCACCATCGCATATTATGTCACTCACTACTCGATTCTGTTCCCGACACACGAAGCTCACTGTATCAACTTGCGTACTTTTTGGCATTTTTCCGGACTTGTGTGTGAGGAATCAGCTGAAAATCAGTTCTGTGCATATCTACATGTTGCTCTGCATATGAGTATGAACTACACTGATTTTCAACTGGTCCCTCCCATATGTATGAATTGAAAGTCAAATTATGAAGGAAAAAAAAAGTAAATTGAAGAACAAAAGACATTTGACATCAAATAACACAATATTATTTTGGAATCTGTCAGACACTAGAATTTAATTTCACTTTTGTAACACACATAGTTATTCCTTTAAGTACCTACAAGTCGGCATTCATTCGCTGATACCTTAATCAGCAGACATAAATCGGGAATTACAATTCTTTCTCTGCGCGTTCCCACGGCTCGTAAGACTCGTCCCTATAAATCTTGCTGTGGGCCGACTAATTTGCAAACGGTAGACGAATTAGAGGCGCCCACGCGTCAAGTGATGCCGGGAATTCTAATATTTGTGCTGATCAAAGACTTTGGAGAGTTTGATTGATGATTTTTTAGTACATAAAGTTTTTGATCGAATGTAAACTTTGATTAATTTATATACCTATGTTTAATTTGAAGTTGAGATGTTGTTTTTTTATAAAAAGGACATAAGTACACCTACTTTATTATTTATGGATTTGGTATTAGCCGTGTATAATTATGCATAGGAATGAATTGTCCTCAATAAGCCATTACATTACAATTTTGAGAAACTTTTCGTCATTATGTTTATTACTGAGCCAACAACAGAATACAATACAACAGAAAACTTTATTTCGAGCAAAGACTCATTATATATTATAAGTATGTATTTACAAAAAAAAGCATATAAGTATTACATCCATTGTCTAATACCCATAGCACAAGCTCTGCTTGCCGTGTAAAAATGTCCCAAAAATATTTATTTATATTAAAACTTAACTTATCCATTAAAAATGATCTTTTTTTTAAACTCGCCTGCGTTACTCTCCATCACCATCTCGCCTGCAGTCGGGCAGTGTTGGGCGGAGCAGTGATAGCGGGCAACTGTTTACTTTGAACACCGCGCCCCCTAATGTGTAAGAATGCCCCAAAAATATTTATTTATTTATTATAGCGTTAGTAACAAATTTATTTTCTTAAACCTAAGTGTAAGTAAACACTTACCCATTTTGAAACATGTAACTGACAGCAGCTTGCTCCTAGATCTTTAAAATACTTACATAATTGCATGGTTACAGTTTATGTAAAACTAATAGTCTGCATATGAAATGGTGCCATCAACGACAGTATAGGCTATTCTTGGCGGAAACCACACGACCCTTACAAATTCACAATATATGGAAAACCTACCCAAACATTCGTATTACACACATTTAAAACTCATTTGCAGTGAAAACATGCGCACAAAATAAAACAATTACGTCACAGCCTAAAGATACATTCTAATTGTAACTCAAATAATAGCGCCTTCGCTCCAACAAGTGAACACGTCCGCGATTAACTACATTAAAGTATGTATCTCGCAATTAGAACATTATACGACGCGTGTCGTAAATTTATGTAGATTACTCAATTCGCTGACTGCTGAGCGTGAGGTCCTGGGTTCGATTCCCAGGTCGGGCAAAGTGTTATTGGTTTTTTTCATTAGGAAATTCTCAGTAGCAGCCCGGAGTCTGGATTTGTGCCCGGTTAATGGCAATAGGCTCGCCCCCTATTACATGGGACTATAACATAACTGGCGAATGGGTGTACTATACACCTCTGCCCACCCCTTTGGGGAAATACAGGCGTGATGTTATGTGTTATGTTATGTTACTCAATTCGCTTCGGGATTTCGGGAATTCACACGAATATATCCTGCAGTTATAAGGTACAGTTTTCTTGAGAACTACATATAAGCTTTTACCCTCGGCTTCGCACGCGAGGTATTCGGAAAAAATAACAGGCTTTCCATACAAATTTCCACCCCCTATATTACCCCCGTTAGAGTTAATTTTCCAATAACACTGCAACACACGTATTTCTTTATTTTCTACCAAAAAAATTAATGCCGTGTTTTATACAACTGACTTCAAAAATGAATGATTTTCATACAAAATTTCAACCCCTATTTTACTTAAGGCTTAATTTTTCAAAAACACTAACATGTGTTTCTTTATTTTCAACAAAAAGGCTAAATCCCGTTTTTTATACATCTGACTACAAAAATGACGGATTTTCATTTAAACTTTCAGCCCCTATTTTACCCCCTTAGAGGTGGAATTTCTAAAAATCCTTCCTTAAAAAAAGAAAAAAAATCTACCAATGATTTAGTAATATATAAGTCTATGGTATCTACTGTAAACATTTCATGTTTTAGGAATTTTATTAAGTAGATGTTTTCTCGGGGTTTTATGGTTTACTTAACATCTCGATTTTTAAACTTATTTTTTAACTTGTGCAAGATTATAATAATAATAATAAAAACGTTTATTTCTCACCACAAACCAAAGAAATATACAAAACAAAGATTCACAGGATAATTTAAGACCAGTTTCTGGTTGTGGTTATCCACATATAAGTAAGTATACCTAAGTGTGGATCATCATCATCATCGTCATTTCAGCCGAAAGACGTCCACTGCTGGACATAGGCCTCCCCCAAGCATCGCCACAACGACCGGTCCTGTGCCTTCCGCATCCAGCGGATTCCTGCGACCTTCACCAGGTCGTCGGTCCACCTTATGGGGGGCCTACCCACGCTGCGCCTTCCAGTACGCGGTCGCCACTCCAGAACTTTACTGCCCCATCGGCCATCCGTTCTGCGAGCAATGTGCCCCGCCCACTGCCACTTAAGTTTGGCAATTCTTCGGGCTATGTCGGTTACTTTCGTTCTCCTGCGAATCTCCTCATTTCTGATTCGATCACGCAGGGACACTCCGAGCATAGCCCTCTCCATTGCCCTTTGAGTGACTTTGAGTCTTCTTATCAGGCCCATTGTGAGCGACCACGTTTCAGTACCGTAAGTAATTACTGGCAACATACACTGGTCAAAGACTTTCGTCTTGAGACACTGCGGTATTTTGGACGAGAAGATATTGCGTAGCTTCCCGAACGCTGCCCAACCGAGTCGGATTCGACGATTGACCTCTTTCTCGAAGTTGGACTTACCTAGCTGGACAGTTTGTCCTAGGTATACATAATCGTCAACAACTTCGAGTGTAGATTCTCCGATGTTTACGTTTGTGTGGATAACTATCCGCAATTCTGATAATTCGCTTGTGATACCCAATTGCTCCGAGCATTACTCTTTGATAATTCACATGGTTACCAAGTATATCGTTTAGAACTGCATAACATATAAAACGAGTTTAAATCCCCGAGTAATATATAGCTGCAGCAGCTAGTGCGCTTTAAGACTGCAAATACGTTGAAAGACTAGACTTTACTTAATTGAGTTGAATTCCACTATCTTAAAGCACATCGCAATGAGATTCACTCACGATGTAAGTAAAACCAAGTGAAGACAAATACGACCGTTCGTAGATAAGTATACGAGTATGGTACCCAGACCCACATTATGAAAAGAATGATACCGTTTAATTTATAATTTTTAGTCTTTCCCTTATTACCCGACTGCGCCAGAAGGAGGGTAATGTTTTTCGAGTGTTTGTATGTATGTATGCATGTTTGTATGTATGTATGTATATTTCTTTGGCACGCCCTGCAGCCTAAACGGCTTGATGGATTTTAACTTGTGAGGTGTCGTTAGATTCGTCTTAATTGTGAGAGTGACACTGGGTATATCAAAATTATAAAAATTAAAATGGCCGCTTTTTGGCGCCAAATTACAGGTTCAAATTTTTTTTTTTCCCTCGAAACCTATCGAGTGGTATATCAAAATAAAGGGTTCTATAAATGCTTTTCAAAAATATATACAACTTATATGTTTAAATGTAATTTAGGATGAGAAATGCTAAAAAAACAACAAAATATTCAACGTTAAAAATGAATTTGACTTTTCAAAAAAAACATTAATAGAAACACAAATATAGTAATAATAAAAACAAAAAAACATAAATAAAACATGATGACAAAACTAAAAAATTTCAATTAAAAAAATTAATTATCAAAAACAAAAAACCCGACTGCGTGTAAAAATAACAGAAAAGATATAAACAAGACTTATCAACACGCAGGCGGAGGCTACATAGGAACTATTATGTAATTCATGACCAAAAACATACGTAGCCTCCGACTGCGTGTTGATAAGTCTTGTTTATATCTTTTCTGTTATTTTTACACGCAGTCGGGTTTTTTGTTTTTGATAATTAATTTTTTTTAGTAACATAAACCACGTCGATACCAGCCACAGATGACAGAATATAAAAAGATCGGGGAAGCCGCAGTTTTCATGGAGTCCGAGTGTCGCAAGCTCAATTTACACACACAACATAAGAAACGCATCAATAATTACAACAAAAAGCAACGTATACATATAAAACACGCACACTTGTATCCTTACGGCATTTTAGAAATAAAAGAAAGTTTTCTCTCAAACTAGTGCGCATTAGTAGCGGCAGTGTATGCCCGCTGTGCATACAACGGCCAGCCTTTACGCGGCGGCCTGTCCTCTCTCTAGTATTCTGTTCTGAGATACCAGCCTTAGACTGATGATGTATACACCTATTCGACCAAATACTAATTTAACTACGGGTATTCACACAATTGTTCCGTGTGGTGCCGGACATAAAGAATTGCACCACCCTATTTCTTCTCATGGGTGTCGTAAAAGGCGACTAAGGGATTCACCAGAGGATGGGAAGCAGCGTTATCTGAGTATTTAACCAATCAACTGCAATCGCCTGCAACCCACCTGCCTAGCGTGGCGATTATGGCATGTAGGTCTCCCCGAACATGCTTGGGGGAGGCCTATGTCCAGCAGTGGACGTCTTTCGACTAAAATGATGATGATGATGATGATTTACACAATTCAAGTCACTAATAGAGTAATAAATCCAACACAATACCGAAGCATTTAATTAGCTCCCTTTTCATCTAAAACAAACGAAAATCATTCAATTAATGACCGACTACCTTTCAAAAGATCGTAGACTGATAAATTACCTCACACATACATAACTAAGTATATCATATTAATTATTAACGAAAACAATGGCCACGTTTGTGGAAGTAATCGATTTTCTTTGTAGTCTAATAGCTTCGGTTTCACTGCACCGAAGAAAACGGTAATTAAAAGGCTTTTCGTATAGTGAGCGTCGACGCGACGACGGTAGTATTATTTGAAATCGGATTCGTTCAACTAAATGAACTTCCTTGAAAGTATATTTTATGGACTCAGATTCTCCTTTGATTAGGTTCTTGGTGAATTTAATGCTTTTAATTTAATGTTTTGATAGTATTAGATGAAGAGGATGAATTTGTATACATAAGCAGCCCATTATTGTCGCACTGCTGGGCACGGGCCTCTTCTCAGAATGAGAAGGTTAAGGCTTTAATCCACCACGCTGGCCTAGGGTGGGTTGGCAGACTACATACACCTTCGAGAACTGTATGGAGCAGTCTCAGGTGTGCAACTGTGTAGATTTCCTCACGATGTTTTCCTTCACCGTTAAAGCAAGTGATAATCAAATTCTAATCCGCACATGAATTCGAAAAATATATGCTTATAGTCATAGTCATAGTCATTTTATTGGTATCAAAAAGTTTACACGTCAAATAAATGAATGATTAAAATTACATTAAAAAATTCAACAATATCAACATAAAAACTTGTAGGTGCATATAAGCAGATATGCAGTGTTCAAATAATTTGTATTAATATCACACAGATGATATAAAATAACGAGAAATATAAAAAAGTAGGTATATACCAGAAGCTAATTAATTATTAAAAAATCATCAAAACTGTAAAACGCCTGCTCGATCAACCAGTGCTTTTAAAGCTATCTAGACTGGCTGCCGTGGTGATGTGTTCCGGTAACTGGTTGTATACTGTTGGACCCACAACATGTGTATTTTTTGCGGATTTCGTCAAAGTTCGGGGAATAGTTATTAGTTTGTCCCTATTACGCGTATGGTACACTGGTATACTGGAAAAGTATAGCTTGATATTATATAGCCATGCGTTCATCAAGCTAGTTCCACCATCTTTTGCGTGATTGTTTTTTTTAAACGACCCAAAAAAAAGGAGGAGGTTCTCAATTCGGTTGTTTTTTTATGTGTGTTACTTCAGAACTCCTTCATTTATAAACCGTTTTGGAAAATCACTTTTTTATTTGAAAAGATATATATTTCTAGATTGGTCCCATATTTATCAAAATCCAGTTCTTATAATGGGATCCATATGGAATTGAGGGAACAAAAATATTATAGGCATACGTGGGACACTCAGAAAGTTTTGCGAAACTAAAAAAAATTGTTCTATACGTACATATATTTTTATCAAATCTTTTCAAAGTACTTTCCACCAGCCTCTATACAAAGATTCATGCGCCTAAACCAGTTTTCAAAACACTTTTTCCAGTCCGCCGCAGACACCTCGTTTACAGCCTGCTCGAACGCAGCCAGCGCATCTTCCGGCGACGAAAATTGTATCCCTTTGAGCTGATTTTTTATTTTTGGGAATAAAAAGAAGTCACACGGTGCTAGATCAGGGCTTTAAGGAGGGTGACCCAGGAGTTTGACTGGCGTGCTGTCCAGGAAGTCCCTCGTTTTGAGTGCGGTGTGCGCAGGTGCATTGTCGTGGTGGAGCAGTAGCCCGCGGAGCCCTGTGTTTGGTCGCTTGTTGCTTATAACAGAGAAAACTTCTGGCAAACATTTGGTAGTATACCATTCGGCATTAATGCTTCTTTGATCCCGTAAGGGAATTGATACCAAGTGGCCAGTCAAATTAAAAAAGCTAGCGATCAAAATCTTACCCCCGCTTCTAGATCGCTTCACTTTGGTAGGCGTTGGCTCATTTTGAAACACCCAAACAGTCGACTGGCGCTTGGTTTCTGGGTCGTATTGATAAATCCAGGACTCATCACCTGTAACGATGTCGTAAACACGCCGAGACGAGCCTGCTTCAAATTTGTTAAGCATATCACGGCACCATTCCACCCGGGCCTGCTTCTGAGCATCGGTGAGGTTGTGCGGCACCCAGCGTGATACTATCCTCCTCACGCGAAGATGGCTGTGTAGAATCTCGTGAACGCTTCCCGATCCAATCTTCAATATGTGTTGAATCTCCTGATATGTAATTCGCCTATTGTCTTGGATTAAATTTTTCACTGCTAGCACGTTTTCTTCGGTAACAGCCGTCAAAGGGCGACCGCTTCTTTCGTCATCCCCCAAAGTTGGTCGACCGCGCTTGAATTCGTTATACCAACGATACACGGTTGCCTTGGAAGGGCCTTCATCCATGAATGCCATTTGAAGTCTATCGTACGATTCATCCGGTTTCAGGCGACACTTGAAATCGTATAAAATCATAGCTCTAAAATGTTCCCGGCGCAGATCCATATTTCAGTGAGACACAATACTTTGAATTAACTCGCAAAAAATGTGGAGGGAAATTTTGAAATTGGAACTTACTTATTTTTACTTATAAATAATCATATTTTCGAAAAACATTATAACTGGCCAGTCTCCCATATATAAAAACTTTTTTTCGCAATACTTTCTGAGGGGCCTGGTACGCACGGCTACACATCAAGCTGTACATTTCCAGTATAAGCTGATCTCGCATTGTACGGAAAGCCTATGAAATGCGAGGTCAGCATAAACTGGAAATGTACAGCTTGATGTGTAGCCGTGTGTACATATAGCGATTTTGGTATTTTCATAAATAAATCAAGCATTTGCGTTCAGAAAGTATAATTTGGCAAAACTGTATATGTATGTATATATTTTCTTTTCCACCCCAAAGAGGGTGTATATTTGTTATTTTACAGGGGGTGAAAATTATAACATGCTTATGATGTAGCCTCCACCCGTTTTATTCCCACCTAATACTATGGCAACTGAATAAAACGAGTGTGCACCTTTAAAATTGTTTATTATAAAATTAAATAAATAAAAATTAATCTACGTAGGTATGCTGAGGCACACAAATTTGTGGGTCGTGGGTTAACAACTGTCTGCTGTCACCTCTGCAGGGATAGGTACTTCCCTGTGGATTCAGTTGGAGGCCCCTGGCCGGAGATGGTAGTCGGCCAATGATGTTTAAATGTACGGCGAGACGGTCCGACTTTTGTAGCAGAGCGAGGTTGCAATCTTGCCGTAGAACCTGGAATCCACCGTTCCAGTACATTAGAACTTGGCCTAATATCTTCCGTGCTGGGGTACCACCAACGTCAACAAGAAGAAAATACCTATTTAATTGTAGTAGTATTGACGTGGTGTTACTGACCAGAACGGAGTTTACATAATAAAATCAAGCTTGAGCAAAAAGGGGGAAAACAGTAAAATCAATAAGTAATAGTTGTGTTAAGAATTAAAATTACTAGGTACACTTTTTAAATATATGTAGGTAGGAGAAAAAATAATTAGCATGATGCAACATTTTAGCAATATCTAAGAATGAAGCTAAATGATGCTTATTTACTGAGTTAATTGAAATAGGAAGCTGAAAGTGAATAATTAAACACAAAAACATAGTTACACAAAATGGTAATTAGTAAAATACGATGATATCTAAGGTTGTGAGTGATTTGTGTGCTATTTAAAACTTACCCTAAATCGGGATTACAGCAATATCACTTTATTATTAAATATGTAATATTTATTTATATTAATTTAAACACGTGTTTGCTAGGGCGCTTGACAGGTCGCGCGGACGCAAATTCATACGTGCACTTTCAAATCAGCCTAGAAGCGACTGCTGGAGGTGCGCGGGCGCTATCTCTTCATTCTATGCGAACACTCCTCTCACACGGACACGACAACCCCGCGAGTTCTCGGCGCGTTCCGATATGCATACAATCAATAACGACGTATTCGTTTATTGTAAATATCAATTGTAATAGTATCTTAATTATTTCAGTAAACAAATAGTTTATTTATTAATTTTTATAATTATATTATTATTCTCCTTAAGAAACTGTGCCTTCTACCAATATAAATTATTAATCATGTAACGTTTCGTTACATTACCCGCCGGTCCCTCATAAGGATTTTATTCTTAAAATAAAATCCGCATCAAACGTTTGTTACCTTTCACTCATTCTTTCACTTCATTCATACCTCGGCGCTCAAAAACCTAACGTATAAAACATCACATATTATTTAAAAATATGCAACGTATCCCAACAAAATGAAATTCAAGTGTCCAGACTGGAATGGAGTCTTGAAGTCGTTTTTTAGTGTTGGGGAAATGTAGCGAGAGTTCATAATTTATTTATAAGTGGATATTTTCAAGTCCTTAATATGCCAAGAACCCAAATTTTTACCCGACATATCCTCTAAGACATACACAAGTGGTGATAGCTTTTGAATTATCCGGCACTTAATGTATTTAGGAGCTAATTTCTTGCTAAAGTGCTTGTCCTTATCACTCAGGACATAAGCGCGTTTGTACACGATATCACCAAAGTTAAACTCAAAAGCCTTACGCCTTAAATTATAATATGTCGTGTTTTTTATATGGGCGTGATACAAAGACTTTTGAACCTGATCAAAGATTGAACTTAGGCATCCAAGGTTCTCCGCATATACATCGCGAGGAAGAAACAGAACCTCATCTCCTAAGTCTGTATCAGCGTAATGGGAACCACATAATACTATTTCTCGTCCAAACACTAGAAAAGCAGGTGTAAATCCGGTAGCTTCATTTACTGAATTATTAATTGCGAATTGTACTTTCGGAATAAATATGTCCCATGATCGATGATCACCATCTACGAAAGTAGAAATACAAGTAATAATTGTTTTATTGTATCGCTCCACAGTATTAACCTGGGGCGTATACTTTGGTGAAAAGAATATATTTGGTATGTTATATTTTTTGAATAAATCATTAGTATGGCCACTAATAAATTGAGCACCGTTGTCCAGAAAAATACTTTGAGGAACACCATGAAATAAGAAAATTTGTTCTTCTAAAATTTTAACAATTATCTGTGACGTTGCTTTTTTTATTGGAAATATATGACAAAATTTTGAAAAACAGCAGGTAATTACTAGTATGTAACTATTTTGTTTCCGTGTGACAGGAAGAGGTCCCATTAAGTCGATGGATATCATTTGGTAAGGGCGAGAGCATTGCTTTGGGCGACCCATTTCACCAAGAGTAGCATGGTTTTGAGTTTTGTACTGAAGACAAGTACAACAAGATCCAACGTATTTAGCTACATCTCGATACATGCCCGGCCAGTAATACCTGAGAGCAATACGCCTATATGTTTTAAATATTCCCAAATGACCAGCAGTTGGTTCATTATGGTTTTCCGCAATGATTTTATCTCGAAGCTCAGATGGAACAACTTCTTTCCATGAAAATTCATTCGTTAGCAAACACTTATTTTTACTAAGGCGGAAAAGAGTGCCAGTTTTTATTTGGTAGTTAGGAAAATTTTCAGGTTTTGTTTCACAGTTATTATAAATGTTCTTATACCAATCATCACTAGAAGTCGCGAATGAATTGGCAGTAATCATAGCAGAAATAGGAACAGATCTAGACAACGCATCAGGAATAATGTTATCAACTCCCCGACGGTGCTTAATGTCAAAATTGAATGAGGACAAACGCACACCCCAACGTGCGAGCCTTCCTGTAGGGTTATTCAATGAAAGAAACCATTTTAATGCACTATGGTCTGTGTAAACAGTGAAAGTTTTCCCGTTTTCTAAATAGCATCGCCAATGCTCTAATGCCATAAGAACTGCCAGCGTCTCCCGCTCCGTAATGCTGTAGTTCTTTTCTGCCGCCGTTAATGATTTGCTCATGTAAGCTATGGGGTGCTCTTTTCCGTTAACGGACTGAGTGAGCATACCTCCTATCCCATAGTTGCTTGCATCCGTATGCACCTCGAATGATGAATTGTAATCGGGGCAAGAAAGAACAGGCGCGGAAACTAGACATTCCTTTAGCTTTTTAAAAGCAGCATCTGCCTCATCAGTCCACTTGAAAGGTGGAGTGTTCTTTTTATTGGAAGTCAACTTGTTAAGCGGCCCTGCAATTGTGCTAAAATTGGGAACGAACCTACGATACCATGTAGCTGTGCCTAAAAAACGCTTTAACTCCTTGCGATTAATGGGAGTTGCGTAGTTGAGGATGGCTTCAACTTTTCCTGGATCAGTTCGCAACCCATTCGCATCAACCACGTAACCTAAGTATTTAAGTTGACTTCGAAAGAACTCACACTTTTCCAAGTTGATGGTTAGGCCTGCCTTTCGTAATTTGTCTAAGACGCAAAGAAGGAGGGACACATGCTCTTCAAAACTACTGCTAATAACAATTACATCATCTAGATAGGCGAATATTCGGTGATCTACATTACCTAGCAAGTTATCTACTAGACGCTGTTGCGTAGCAGGAGCATTTGTCAAGCCAAAAGGTGTTGTCTTAAATCTAAGTGTTCCTCGACCTGGGACGTAGAAAGCCGTCTTATCTCTGTCCTCCTCTGCAATAGGTATTTGCCAAAATGCTTTGGATAAATCAAGGCTAGTAAGGAAGTGAGCGTCGCGCAGGTTATCCAAAATTTCTGCAATGTATGGCAAGTTGTAAGCATCTCGTTTTGTGACAGAGTTCAACTTTCTGCTGTCTAAGCAAAAACGAGGCTGACCATTTTTCTTAGAAACGAGGAGTACAGGTGACTGCCAGGCACTTTCGCAGTACTCCACCACATCTAGGCCTAACATCTCATCCACCTGTTCAACTAGGGTTTTCTGTTTCTCAGGTGATAATCGGTAATATCTTTGTCTAACAGGAGGAGAATCGCCAGTATTGATGTGATGAGTTATAACGTGCGTACGACCTAAGCCTTTGCGCTGAAATGAAATGTCACTAAATTTCTCAACAACGTTATCAGCTATAGCCCTTTGAGAATCATCCAAACTATCATAAGAATTGATAAAATTTGAATTGCCTGTATTATTAGCTAAATCTACTAATGGATTCGCTGACAACTGAATAGAACCTAAATATTTCGGACATAAATGAAAGGTGCGCCAGAAGTCAATACCTAGAATTAGCGATAATTGAACTTCTGGAACTACATACACTTTAATTATGTGAAATTGTTCCTCAAAATGTATTGGAACATTAATATAGCCAATACTCTTAAGTGCCTGACCACCAGCAGCTATTATAGATGGTGTATCATCAGTACATAGCTTAAGGCCACGACTTAGCAAAGTATTATGTGCATAGTTACCCAACATTGTAACAGCTGCACCAGAATCCAAGAGGCCGGATGCTGTAATGTCGTTAATCCTAATATTTAAATATGGTCGCGGATCACCTAGAGGCTTAGTTTGCAGGATTGAAGAAATTTTGTAAGTATTAAAAAATAAACGGATTGTTTTCAACCAATCATTCCAGTCATCTTTATTAAAACGACCTTCTGTCAAAGATGGGCTGATACAATCCTGCAAACCTAGTTTTTTGGACTCAGATCTTTGTTACAATTCGGACAATCTGGTTTCTTGACACCTTGATGACCACATTTGAAACACTTAATTTCTATATTTTGACAATTTCTTAGGCTATGAGAATTGTTACGACATCTAGGACAATACGGTTGCCTTAGATCAGGAACTGGATCATTCTTATTTATAGAATGTAAATATTTTTCGTTAACATTATTATTATTTACATTTTTATAACTAACATATTGATTTTGTTTGTTAATTATGTTCGTTTTCTGTTTGTATGCAAACTCTGGTGCTAGTGTTTCAGAAGTAGCAGCTGAAGGTTCTCGGAATTGAACCATCCGTGACTGGACATTTTCATAATTCCTACAAAGAGATCTCAACTGCTCAATCGATTTAATTTCCGTTGCAGAGGCTAGAGTGCTCGCATAACATGGTCTTATATTGTGTAAAATTATTTCAAGCTTGTCTTCTTCCAACCAAGGCCTCGACAATCGTGAAAACATGCCCGAAAGAATTGACAGGTAAATCGTAATATTTTCCGTCGCACCCTGAGTCCTAGACCGAATCTCAGACAAAAGACGGTAATCGTAATCTGCTTTGTCGAAGTCTTGCTGTAGAAGAATGACAAGCTCATCCCAAGATGATACCTGCTCCATGACACTTCTAAACCAATGTAGTGCATCGTCTATGAAAATTTCGGTAGCAAAAGATAGTAATTTTACTTTTGAGATATTACGAGCCACACTAAATTCATTGGCTCGTTGAATAAAAGACCGAACACAGGTTTTTCCATCATATTTCAGCTTAGTTAATTCTGAAAACTTAGTGCCACCTTCACATGTTACTGAAACATTAATACTTTCAGATGTAACTTGTGGATCGGAAATTGAGACGGCAGCAATAAGAGGATCAATACCCTTTATTTTCAGTGACAAAAAAATTTCATGATATTCTTTAAAAAGTTTATTACATTCTGAATGCACATCCAAAATTTTCTCGTCCACATCAATCCTATTAAGCCTGTGATACAGGTGATGAAAGAGATTTTCAATACGCCCTAAAATATTTTTATCTTTAGTGTCCGCATCAAGAGCAGACTTGATTTTATTTAAGATTTCTAAGGAACTGTTTAAATCTTCAAGAGAGTCAAGATGGGAACACAAAATATCCTCGGATGGAAATGCTTGACTAAGTTTGCAAATCTGTCGCCTAAGATTAGCAACAGTACTAGCAGGGGTTTCGCCTCTTACGGCAACCTCGTACTCTAACTCGGATTTTTGTAAAGACAAATATTTTATAGGGTATGCCATTTTAAATAAAAAAAACAAGTTAAATAAATAATACAAAAGTTGTAAATAGCACACAATGATCAATGATAAAAGTACTCCGTTCTGTTACAATAAACTTAAACAGAACGCTATGTTAAATGTTCATGAAAAGCAGAAATGTGAAAGAAACGAAAGAACCAAAACAAAAACCAAAAATAACCTCAAAGAAATATATACAATTGCAACTGGTGTGAAGGTAGTTTAACAACAATGATGTAATATACTAAGAACAAAAACTTATTTTTAGAAAAAATAAAAAATATATAGGTATATATATGTAAAAAAAACTATTTATTAACCATAAAAAAATGTCCTTCTACAAAAAAAGATTTTTAACAAAAACAATTATTTTTAAACAAAAATAACTTTTTAATAAATTATTTGAACATAAAATAAATTTACCATAAAAAATTACAAAAATTTCAACAACAAATTATATGCCAAAGCTACATAAACAATACTTTGACAAATAAAAATGTGTATTCTGAGCACTAATCTTCACTCTAGTTGCGGCAACAAAAAAACAAAGCGTTTTACAGAAAAACAAAAAAAAAAATACCACTCACCGTACAATAACTAACTACTCACTACAGAAGCGAAAACAGACAGAACCACGTAAGGGGGCGCCAGTGTAGCCTCCACCCGTTTTATTCCCACCTAATACTATGGCAACTGAATAAAACGAGTGTGCACCTTTAAAATTGTTTATTATAAAATTAAATAAATAAAAATTAATCTACGTAGGTATGCTGAGGCACACAAATTTGTGGGTCGTGGGTTAACAACTGTCTGCTGTCACCTCTGCAGGGATAGGTACTTCCCTGTGGATTCAGTTGGAGGCCCCTGGCCGGAGATGGTAGTCGGCCAATGATGTTTAAATGTACGGCGAGACGGTCCGACTTTTGTAGCAGAGCGAGGTTGCAATCTTGCCGTAGAACCTGGAATCCACCGTTCCAGTACATTAGAACTTGGCCTAATATCTTCCGTGCTGGGGTACCACCAACGTCAACAAGAAGAAAATACCTATTTAATTGTAGTAGTATTGACGTGGTGTTACTGACCAGAACGGAGTTTACATAATAAAATCAAGCTTGAGCAAAAAGGGGGAAAACAGTAAAATCAATAAGTAATAGTTGTGTTAAGAATTAAAATTACTAGGTACACTTTTTAAATATATGTAGGTAGGAGAAAAAATAATTAGCATGATGCAACATTTTAGCAATATCTAAGAATGAAGCTAAATGATGCTTATTTACTGAGTTAATTGAAATAGGAAGCTGAAAGTGAATAATTAAACACAAAAACATAGTTACACAAAATGGTAATTAGTAAAATACGATGATATCTAAGGTTGTGAGTGATTTGTGTGCTATTTAAAACTTACCCTAAATCGGGATTACAGCAATATCACTTTATTATTAAATATGTAATATTTATTTATATTAATTTAAACACGTGTTTGCTAGGGCGCTTGACAGGTCGCGCGGACGCAAATTCATACGTGCACTTTCAAATCAGCCTAGAAGCGACTGCTGGAGGTGCGCGGGCGCTATCTCTTCATTCTATGCGAACACTCCTCTCACACGGACACGACAACCCCGCGAGTTCTCGGCGCGTTCCGATATGCATACAATCAATAACGACGTATTCGTTTATTGTAAATATCAATTGTAATAGTATCTTAATTATTTCAGTAAACAAATAGTTTATTTATTAATTTTTATAATTATATTATTATTCTCCTTAAGAAACTGTGCCTTCTACCAATATAAATTATTAATCATGTAACGTTTCGTTACAATGACACACGAATAGCAGTGACAGCAGAATCCATATCTGCGATTGATTTCTTGAGGAAAAACTGAACATGCTTGACTTCATTTTGTAATGACAAAATACGCAAGGTAGGTATAGCAATATTTTCTACGACTTCAAAAATGAAAATATAGTTCGATGAGGAGGTACTGTGAAGAGTATCTAAAAAATTTATAGGTGAAATTTACTATGTAGCATTTATTTTTCAGTTGCATGTGTAAAACAACGTCGCAACGTTGCATGTGTGTGTTGTGTGTGTTTGCGTGAGGCTGGTTTGTATACCGAGGAGCACGGTATTGTTGGCTTCACAGTGGTTGTTCGTAGCACTTTGTCTATATTATTGTAGTAGTAGAGCTCCTTTGTGAAAGAGCTCGTCCGGGGTAGTACTACCACCGTGCCTACTTCTCCGCCAAATAGTGATGCTTGCATTGCTGTGTTTCGGTCTGAAGGGTACGGGTGCCGGTGAAATTACAATCACATGAGACTTTCCATCTTCATGTCTCAGTTTGGCGAACCGACTTGCGGTACCATTTAGGCAACAGCCTAGGTGGTATTGAAGTTGTTATGGGCAAAGGTAACCGCTTAACATCAGGTGGGCCTTTAGCTCGTTTCGCCATCCTATACTATAAATTTTTTTTACTATCTCTGTGCTATTCAACTGGCCTTTTACAACGATTCTTATCAACAACAAAACTCAACTTTGAAATAAAAAACTTTTTACGAAAATTTATGAAAACGTTCCGCTTAATTGTGGTATCGCGATACAAAATACGGAAGCGATAACGATATTTCTCAGTTTACGTCGATATCTTAAAGTATTAATCTACACTTTAAAGGCAAAAAGTGAATTTGGATTGGAACGGGTAAAAGCGAAAACTTTAATCGTATCGGAGCCGATTATTATGTAGATTGCTGGCATTAGCGTGAATTCAATTTATGAAAATTATGACTTAATGCCATACAATGCTTGCCGGTTATTGACCCGTAATTATATGGTGTGTATTCTTTATGACTATTATGTGTAGCACGTGAAGGTTAGCTTCTGTTTCGATGTAGGGTGGCTATTTACTGATGTAAGTTTGTGCTTTAGTTTTTTATGTAGGTAGTGATATAAGGAATGTGTGTCTTAAAAAAATTCCGATTGTTTTCTGAAAAAGTACCTATTTATTTCTGTATCAATTGATTGATTCGACATAATCTAGATAAACAATGATGATGATGATGATGATGTCCACCTTGACGTGTCCGTCAACGGCAAACCTTGTTAGTTCCGGACATGAGAGCGGAGGTGGCTAGCGAAACCAAATTTGGTTTTAAAAGTCCTGTTGCAAGGCGCACCGTGGTAAACAGGTAAACAATGGTCTCTTACTTCCTTCATCATCATAATCATCATTTCAGCCGAAAGACGTCCATTTCTGGATAGAGGCCTCCTCCAAAAGGGGGAGGAGGATATGTCATAATCGCCACCCTTGGCAGGCGGGTTTGCGATTGCAGTTGGTTGAATAAATACTCAGAGAATGCTGCTAGTGCTGACCATCCTCTGGTGAACCCCTTAGTCGCCTTTTACGACACGCACGAGAAGAGATGGGTTGGTGGTCAATCAATCAATAGTAGAGTCAATCACAGGGCATATCTTAGCCATATAATTTACAAGCTATGCCCCGCGGTTTTACCGGCCGTGCGTCACATCGCCCGCCCGCACTTTTCGCTTAGCGTTCTTTCAGATTTTTTTCTTTTTGGACGGCTCCTAAGGGTAGTAGCGTGACGCGCTGCGTGTTGATAAATAGCGTATACTATTTCTCATGAATCTCGCTATCATATTCAAAAATATTTTTTCAAACCCAATGGGCAGTTCCAGAGATAAACAAACAATCAAACAAAAAATCTATTCAGCTTTATTATCACATTCAACTCAGCCTATCGCAGTCCACTGCTGAACATAGGCCTCTCCCAAGTTGCGCCACAACGCTCGGTCCTCTGCCTTCTGCATCCAGTCCCCCTCAGCCATCATTATCACATTATTATTAGCTTAATTATTTCAGAGATGCATCACAGGCAACAAGATTGTTACTAAATATTAAGTGTCACTAACCTATGTTATAACAAATGTTAACCTATGTTATGTTTATTGTTGTTACAAGTTTATTTAGATTTTATACCTATGTATAAAATCTTTCTTTTTTACAAACCCAATATGGATGATTTGTACTTATACGAAATAAAGTATTTTTTGGTTTTTTATTATAGTCTATGTCTAGTATAGATTATGACGACGAAAACAATAGGGTTGCGAAGAAACATGAAAAAAAAATGTGCTACAAGTGTCAACTGAATAATGGGACAACTGAGAATGGCCGATTTATGAAAATAACTAAAAACAATCTAAAATAACTCGGCCAGTTACTTCCCAGCTAGCGATAATAGAAAGCGGGCAGTAGGTACTTGAGTTCGGATTAAGATTAAACACTTCAAATGTCGCCCGCGGCGCTGCACAAAACATCTTGAACTACCCGCCTACGATTGTACGCTATAATAAAGGTTTATTACAGAGAAAACTTTGTACTGTTTTATTTAATAATTTAAGGTGAATGCTACAGGGTAGCCCGCGAAATTCAAATTTTTTGGTGTTTTTTGTAAATTGTAGCTTTATTTCGCGTTGTATATCGTTCAAAATATGATTGGCGGAAATAATAACAATATATCTACTGAATAATACTCATAAAAAATATTAACCTAGCTCTATAAGCTGTACAAGCTCGAAAATCGACAATTTGATCGTAAATTAATATTATCAAGCTTGTACAGCTTAAAGAGCTAGGTTAATATTTTTCATGAGTATTATTCAGTAGATATATTGTTATTATTTCCGCCAATCATATTTTGACCGATATACAATGCGAAATGAAGCTAAAATTTGTAAAAAACACCAAAAATTTTGAATTTCGCGGGCTTCCCTGTAGCATTCACCTTAAGAGGAATTTGTATTGATGCCTTTTTTCATATTTTTTTAAAGTAATTTGGTTTTCTGTATTTTTTTTTACTGTTGGCCTTTTTCAGTCTTTGTCATCATCGTCATCCTCAATAATTTAAGTTTTTACTACTTAGTATATGTCACTCCTTGCATTTGCTATTTTTCCCGTTACATAAGTTAATCGAATCCATAATTATAATGACAATAGTGTTCGCCCGCGGCTTCATCAACGTGCGTCCGTTGAGAACTGTTTTATCTTCCCGGGATAAAAAGTCTAGAAAAAGTCTAAACCCTATGTCCTTCTCCAGGCCCCTGGCTTATATCTTTGCCAAGTTTCATCCCAATCCCTTATTAGTTATTGATTAAATAAAAAAACCGGCCAAGTGTGAGTCAGACTCACGCAGTAAGGGTTCCGTACCACCCATCGACCTGATACCCCATAGAAATCGATTTAATTTACGAGAGTTTATCAAAAGACATCAACGAACGTACGCGAAATGTGAATTTTTGCTTCTCTTTCTTTCGTAAGTACCACCACATATGTCTATGTTTGTTCTGTTTTTAGTATTTGTTGCTAAATCACATAGTATGCACTATAATCAGACCATGTTTGACGCTGGTGTGTATTACCGTTTTGAAGAACGTTGAAAAAAATGCATGTTTTTCGAGGTTTCTTGTATGGAGACCCCCTTTGGTTTTAGACTTTTTTTTTGTTTTTAGTATTTGTCGTGATACCCCTCACAGCAACACATATTCTGTGAAAATTTCAACTAGTTATCTATTACCGTTACAAAGATACAGTCCTGTGACAGACAGATGGACGGACGGACGGACGGATAGCGTAGCGAGAGTAATAGGGTCCCGTTTGCACCCTTCGGGTACGGAACCCTAAAAACATCCAAACATCTCCATAAACTTTCACATTTATCATATTAGTAATATTAGTGTAATAGGAATGATGATAATTAATGTTTATGGTATCATTAGGAAAGGATAAGATTAGTCAAGCCATATAAATAAATAAATAAATATATTTTTGGACATTTTTTATACAGCACATCTAGTCCCAAACTAAACAGAGCTTGTACTATTGGTACTAGACAATGGATGTAATACTTATATACTTTTTTTTGTAAATACATACTTATAATACATAAGGAACACCCAGACCAACACAAACACGTTCATCACACAAATATTTGTGTCCTGTGGGAATCGAACCCACGACCTCGTGATCAGCAGTCCGACACTCGAACCACTAGAACACAGACGTCATATAATTTGTGTAAGTACATTGTAATTACCGTACTTACACGTGTAAACTGAAAAGCAAGGTCTCATTAATATTTCTACTTCTACCTTTGACTAACAACATCAAAATAAAACGTTATTAAATTTTTACTGTTATTCCTTCATATCATTATTACTACCAACATTGAAAAGAAACGCCTCGATTCTTATAAAAAGCTGTATCATATATGATAATTATTAATGGTTAAATTATAATTTAACCATTAATACCAGCTTTTTCAGTACTGAAATTGTAAATTACTAGCATTACAATGTAACAACTGAAAAAGCCTTCAAACCTTTACCTTGAAAAAACCATCAATTTACGAAGAGAATGGTATTAGTTATGAAAGTGTTTAAAATTATACAAAAATTTATATCGCTTACTTTCAAGCTAATTGGATAGGTAAAATAAGTAGGTACATATTTTATCTTCACGTCGTATAGTCGTTTGTGATGCTTCATTGAAATGTATAGCGAAAGATATTGCAAAAGATGCTTTAACATAACATAACATAACATCACGCCTGTATTTCCCCGAAGGGATAGGCAAAGGTGTATTAGTACACCCACATTTCGCCAGGTATGTTATAGTCCCATGTAATAGGGGGGCGAGTCTATTGCCATTGACCGGGCACAAATCCATACTCCGGGCTGCTACTGAGAATTTCCTAATTAAAAAACACAATAACACTTTGTCCGACCCGGGAAAGAAAAGATGATTTATGGTAATATAAATACACGATGAAAATGTTGTCGTTTCGAGAACGAAGAGAGGTCATTGTACTTCTCATTACGAACAACTTTTACTATAACGACAACGCTGAAATCGCGAAAAAAATCTGTTGATCCCTACTTTTTCTCGATTTATGTAAACACAAATGTAGGGACCATCAGTTTTTTAACCGACTTCAAAAAAAGGAGGAGGTTATGTATTCAGTAGTTTTTTTTTTTTTCATGTGTGTACACCCATTACTTCAAGTTTTCTGGGTCGATTTACGTGGTTCTTTTTTAACCGACGTCAAAAAAAGGAGGAGGTTATGTATTCGGCAGGTTTTTTTTCATGTATGCACACGTTTCATAAACCAACATTTTGAAGGCGGCGCGTGATTGTCATGTAAGTTCACTTATTCTGTTAGTCCGTGTGGTGCCTTAAAGAATAGCACCATCCTTATCTCTTCTCATGGGTGTCGTAAAAGGCGACTAAAGGATTCACCAGAGGATGGGCAGCAGCGTTCTCTGAGTATTTAACCAACCAACTGCGATCGCCAACCCGCCTGCCAAGCGTGGTGATTATGGCATATCCCCCCCCCCCTTAATTGGGGGAGGCCTAAGTCCAGTAGTGGACGTCTTTCGGCTGAAATGATGAAGGATTATTTTTTACTTTTTAGTTAAGGATTTTGAAGTCGGTTTATTTCGCGATTTCGGGGTTGGTCCTTTAGTTGTTCGTTATGATGAGTACAATGATCCCTCTTCATTTTTGAAACGACTAAACTTTCAGCGTGTATTATAGCATCTTCACCGTGTGTGATGGTCTTAAGATTCAAAAGCTCAGCGTTCATTTCATTCAAATCTATTCGCTCCAAACACGACTGAACGTGTAATGGAGACATTCTATTCAGAAATTTCGCTCATAAACTACGTTCTGTCGGTTAAAAGCCACTCAAGAATTCTCTTTGTTTACATATCCTCCAGCGAATAACTAGCAAACTCAGTACTTTGGTGGGAAATTGATAAGAATAAGACGGGACTGCGGAAATCTTAACTACGAATCATATTCATGAGCTTGTTGTTTTATAATATTGCAGTCTCAGGAATTTGCATTTTGGCTGCCACTGCTGGCGTGCATTTAGTATTTTTGCAGACGAATTTTTAGCTTTTTTGTTGATGTTAAATAACGTCTCCGTTTCGCAGTTAAGCTGTGATATATTGTGAAAATATTTGTATTTTCCACCCTTTTCATGGTCACGGCTTGCGACGGATTCATTTTTTGGGTAAACGCCATCGAATTCTTTCATTGCAAAAAATATAGCCTGTATTATTTTTATGGTGAAAAACGTAGTATCATCATCATCCTCCGCGTCTTTTCCCAATTATATTGGGGTCGGCTTCCAGTCTAGCCAGATGCGGCTGAACATCAGTATTTTACACGGAGCGACTGCCATCAGACCCCGCAACCCAGTTACTGGGTAATACCGACATTCGGAGGTTAGACCAGTTGTCAGGCTTTCAGGCTTCTGACTACCCGTAACGACTGCCATAGATATTCGTATGACAACCGGGACCGACAGCTTAACATAATGAAACGAATTCACCGTACAATATTAGTATAACAAGAAAAATGTATGCATGTTATAAATAAATATAAGAAAATATCGTCTCCATCGTCATAATATTGCTACACAGTTAAAATATGCTAAAAATCCTGTCGACAAACTTTATGGCGAAGCTTAAGGCTCCATGTTTATTATTCATGTTCAATCTGATTGGCATCTTCATTATAACACAATTACACGACTAGGGTATGAAGAGAGAAAACATGAGGGAATATAAAGTGTGTTAACCACTTAACATCCTCGTCAGGAATACTTATACAACTTTGTTTATCTTCGCTCCTTGTCATGTGTTTGTCGTTAGCCCCTTATTTTCTTCTCTGGGGTGGCATAAGTGTCGTAACCAAAAGGTTATGATAAGGAAATGGGTTATATCGTCTACATATTTAAAAACCTCATGTTAGAAGATAGTCAAATTCGCAATATCAACTATTGAAGCTTGGACGAATAAAAAATGGGGGACGGAATCTCGCTAAGAAAAGATTGAAGCACTTCGTTTTTTCACATACCTACTATAATTTCGGAAGAATTTTACCACCCGATATATGTTATTTTATTTGTGACACTACGACTATGACTACCGGCACACGAGATTTGTTGCGTAATCGCGGCTTTTTGTCTTACTATGGGTGTGAATGCGTGCGAGCCAGTCCGTACTTTTAAGCGAGCCGTCATACTATGGGTGCTTCACTTTTTGTTTAGCGAGATTCCGTCCGCCTTTTTTATTCATCTAAGTATTGAAGTCTTGAATTTATTGGCACTAGACCGGGATAAAATTATTATACCTTTCCTTGCGATTATCTAATATGTAATACAGGATTTTTTATCTCAGACTCTGTATGCAGCGGCGCGTGTAGACTGCTTCTACACTATAATGCGCGATTGCGCAGCATCACTGGTGGCACGAGTCATGGCCGGCTCTAACAGGGTTCTGAACATGATAGCTGACAGAATGTATTGTCCATATATAATCCACTACTGTCAGTTACATGTATCAAAATATATAACTGTTTACTAAAACCTAGGTTTAAGATAATAAAATTGTCACTAACCCTATATGAGTAGTTTTGCTCTAAATGAAGTTGTTCTATTATATTATTGTTAACACTAGGAGCTTTTTTTAAATATGTTATTTAGAAATTGGGTGTACTTCAACAGAGCAACAACTAACTGAAGATACTCATCGCTTTTCTAATAAAGTTAATACATTAGAAGTCAATGCAGAGTTCATACAATGCAGTGCCACAATATTACCTCCGAAGCTTAAGATCTCCCCCCACAATACTGTAACAAAAAACCGAGTTTCAATTTAAGAGCATCGGATAAGACGGAGGCAATCTCATTTCCCATCGAACTAAGGCGGGCATAAATCACTATATTCTATAGGTTTTAATATAAGTTCGCAAATGAGCATGAAAAGTAATGTCCTCTTGTAGCAGGGAAGCTTGATTAGTTGCGGCTGTCTTGCATACAAATAGTAAAGTTTTGCATATTATTCCGTATGATCTAAGTAATATACTTGATATTGATATAGAAATTCTATGTAGGGATGTAGTGATCATAAAGATCGTTACAATAGAAGAATATTGTTATATTGGAATTAGGATGCTTGACAACATAAGACAGTTCTTGAAAAATAATAAAAGATCTCTAAATAAGTTAAGAATTAAACAAAAAGTTGATGGATGTATTTAATACAATTTATTGATACGATAAAAATGTACAGTTGACCGCTCTTCAGTGATAACAATTTGACCTTTTATTTTGTAAGCAGTAAGGACGGTTTTCGTAATTCAAGTGTAAGCACTGACTTGAGATTGACCGTACCTAGTTGAAAACTTATCATTGTTGCAGCATCATATTCTTTTCGAGCTCGGTAAACAAAACGTAACTTATGAAAGAAAGTACATAATGACAGAAGCACACAAAATAATGAAACAAGGAATATACCTACAAACTATCCCAAAACTCATCCATCTAGCTACACAACTAACAACAATAACAAAATACTCCAGATACTTAATAAAAGGGTCCTAGAGCACGCTCCAAATATTTTGAAGAATAATAACATCGGAGCACCAAACACATGTCCACCCCAGGATAATAACGCAGCATTTACAAAAGCATATATTCAAACTATCGCTGTCCCACTCAGACACGTAGCCGGATATGAGAAGCATTATCCAGATAGCCATATGTCCCATATCGGTGCGGGACGAAATGTGACCGTATTAGCAAACTGGATTGTTCCGAGCCAAGTTGGGAAACCCGTCGGGAGGAAATTCAATAGAACCCTAATTTTCCATCCCCTACTGACGCACAATAGCCAACAATGGAGTACTCACTATTAGAAACGCATTATTCAATAATGGATGGTTACTCCACAATGACGATTGAAAGTTGGTAGATGATAATTCTGATAAAAATGCATTGATGTAAATTATGAAGCAGTTATTTTAAATTATTAATAGGTACAATTAAAATGTAAGTGTTGTTGGTATAAATTAGTAATAATAGCTAAATTAGTATCACCATTAAAATAATAATGTGGTTAGGACTTTCATGATTGGCTAATAAATTAAAGATTTTATAGTCTTTAAAATGGACTTAAATGATATTATTGTAAATGATATTTTAAATTAGTGAAAAGAGTAAAATGATAACAACTTTAAATACCCTTTAAGTAAATCAACGAAAACAGGAGTTACAAAACCAACAGATAAAACTTAATTTTGGCTCATTTCTAAATTCTTTATTTATTTTTCTTATCGTCTTGTACTAAAGTTGACAAACTATATCTTCGAGATGGCATCGAACAAAAACCACAATATCAACACCAAATAACTATCTTCAGTTCAGGAAGCGCAATTTCGTCCAGAAATGTTGCAATAACTACATGTATGAAGGCCGAAACGTGTCTTGCAAAATTTCGAGCGTCATATGTTTGTGACGCGTTTTTTGCCAAGTTTCCTCTCAACACTGCGTTCTGCAAAAAACGTGAAAATATTTTTTCCTTTGACACAACGAAGTCACGTCCGTACGTCATATTACTTTGACGCCGATATTCGCTTGAAATATAGCCGTTTTATGTTAGTTCATGAACTATGGCGTAGTCTTGATCTAATTCGTTTGAAATTGGCCGTTATTTTTTGAGTTAGAGCCAACAATTTTACTTCAGTTTTTTCATCTCTTTATAAGAAGTCGTCGTAATAGAAACGCGTTTTGTTATATTCAGACTGTTCTACTACTACGATTGTCGCGACCTACCGACGCACTACGGCTGACGCGACACTACAACGATGTATGGCGTCAACCACATGTGTCTGTCATGGGTCTCGGATTTTTTTTTTTTTTTTTTTTTTTTTCGAATGGGCTCTCGCAGGTGGGACCGAAGTCCCATTTCTGCTTAACCGGACTTAGTTGGCGGAGAGTCCCATGTGGGACTCCATTCGCCGAAGGTTTTTTCCCTACATACTTACAAACTAGATGCGCGCGGCATCAATACCGCGCGTAATCGGGCGGGCGCCCCCCAAGGGGGGGGCTCGAACCTCGCTAGGGCATTGCAGGGGGACCCCGCAGTTCCTATGTCCCCCTAGCAGCCGTTGCTGCATCGAATTGGTTACCTCGAAAGTAGCGGACTTTCGGTCCCTATCGGGTGACGTGCTAAACGCCGTGAAGCGGCAAGCCTCGCCGGCGAGGCTAAGACCTACCTAGAAAACCTAACCAGTGGCTACGCAATAGCCTGCTCCTAGGAACTACTCTAGAGCATAGGGCCGGTCTCGCGTGACGAGATTATCTCCGGTTGCTTACACCGTGAGGGCGTCCCCAGGGGGGAGCTCGGACCTCGACTCAGGGTGCAGCAGGGGGACCCCGCCACTGATCCCCCCAGCAGCCGGTGCTGCGTCGGCATGTGTTTCTGTTTCTCGAGAGTCGGACTCTCGGATTCTGTGTGTGTGTCGCGTCGGTCCTCGCCGGCGGGGACGATATTTTGGACGACGGCGTCGGAGTGTGCTTGTACTTTTATCTGACTCCTGGAGGAGTGTAATAGCGTCATCGGGCTCAATGAGTGTGTGTCTGGGACGTCGGGTTTTGCTAATAGCGGATGGCTGGTAGACGGTGGCCGCCACGACCAAGGGGTTGGGGTGCTTGGGAGCGGAATCGAAATAGCGTTTTGAGACACGCTTGAAAAACTGCTTGATGGTCGGCAGTTTGAGGTCTAGGTGGAGGTCGACGTTGCGTACGTACCAGGGGGCGCCTACGGCCCTTCGCATGAAACGGTTTTGGAGGGTTTGGAGTATGTGAATTCTCACCGGCTTAACGTGTGCGAACACAACGCTAGCATAGGCGAGTATGGGGCGGATACAGGTGGTGTATATCCTTACTTTGAGAGGAGTGGGCAACTTACTGTGCGCATTGAGTAGGGGGTGGAGACGTCCGAGGACGAAGGCGGCACGGTTTTTCACCTTGCGGATATGCGGTCTGAAAGTCAGTCTACGGTCAAGGATCACGCCAAGGTATTTGGCTTCTCGTTGCCATGGGATCTGTTTTCCGAACATTGAGACTGGTACGCTTAATTCTTTACGATACTGTGACAGGGGTCTCTTATCGAAGAGGACCGCTGCACTTTTTTCGGGATTGACTTCGATTCTCCATTTCCGGAACCAGTCACCTAGGGTGTTGGCCGCGGATTGGAGGGTACGAGAAATAGCGACATGGCTCCTGCCGGAGTAATAGATTGCCGTGTCGTCGGCGAAAAGGGCAATACGGGCTGCACCGCATTTTGGAATATCGCTGGTGTACAGCGTGAACAGTAGGGGGGAGAGCACGGAGCCTTGTGGCACACCGGCGTGAATGGGATGGGGGGAGGAGAGAGCCCCTTCTATGCGATAGCAAAAGGTACGATTCGATAAGTAGTCTCGGATGATGAGCACGAGACGATGTGGCACATTCATAGTGTACAGCTTATATAATAAGCCGTTGTGCCACACTTTATCGAAAGCCTTTGCTACGTCGAAAAAGAGAGTACCGGTCATTTGACCGCGTACGAAGCCTGCACTGATGTGTTCTACAATGCGGTGCAGTTGATTAACGCAGCAGTGCTTTGTACGAAAGCCAAACTGCTCGTCGGGAAGGAGTTTATTTGAGTCGGCGAAATCTTTGAGTCGCTTATAAATAAGCTTCTCGTAGATTTTACCGAAGACATTGAGGAGACTAATCGGCCGGTAACTACTCGGCTCGGCTTTTGGTTTGCCCGGTTTTGAAATACCGATTACCGTAGCCTGTTTCCAAGCCTGGGGAAAGATGTTGTTTTTAAATGCCGCATTGAAGATGACGGTCATTAGAGCGATTAGGGTGGCAGGGAAACGTTTCAACACCTTATTGGTGATGCCGTCTGCGCCGGGGGCTTTTTTGGGCTTAAGATCCTTGACTATAGAGAGAACTTCGTCAGGGGTGATCGGTGGGAGCGGGTCATCAGGGTCATCTATTGGGGGGGGGGGGAGGGCTGACCTACGCTCTACTTCTGAATTAACCTTGTCAAGGTGGGTTTGGCTTACGGGAAGCGTACTGAGAGTGCATTGAGACTCCAAGCTGTCGGCTAAGCATTCGGCTTTTTCGTCATCATCAAAGGCCGGCCTTTGATTGGGTCGATTTAGGGGGGGCATAGCTGCCGTGGTCTCGCATTTGAGTTTGCGTTGAAGTGCCCAGAAGGCTAAATGAGACGGTTGGATTTCGCTGACTTCCTTGTCCCAGCGATCCTCCCGTACCTGAGCTACACGTCTTTTTACAGTATTCTGCAAAGAGCGCATATGGGCACGGTTGGCTTCGTTGGGAAAAGCGTCATAGGCACGGATGGCCGCGTTCCTCTCGGTCCTCAACTCATTTACATCGTCCGGCAGTTTCAGACGCTGGTCATCCAGCATCGGAACCTGCCGTGAGCATTCGCCCACTACGGACTGCACATGGTTGGTGAGCGAGGTGATCGCGGCCACCGTATCCGCGACTGTCTCGATGGAGTCAGGGATTGAATCTAGTTGGGGGGATGAGGTAGATTTGAGGCGGTCCTCTAGTCTCCTCCAATCGGTTATTGTTTTAGTTAAGGGTGGAGTACCGGGATCCGAGGGACCACCTCGGGGACCCAGTTGAATGATCACAGGTCGGTGATCTGAGTCTAATTCTTGAATTACCTCGATAGAGCGAATACCGAGGTTTACGCGCTTTAACAGGGCTATATCTAGGATGTCGGGCCGTTGCCCTACTGTGTCGGGAAAGTGAGTGGGACGCATCGGGGCGATGACGTCAAAGGAAAGTCTGTCGCTAAGTGCTTCTAATTGAACACCAGCGGTGTTATTGGAGACACAGCTCCATGAGCAATGTTTGGCGTTTAGATCGCCTGCTATAATTACAGAATTACTAAGATCGAGTAAGGATTTTAGGTCGTCCTCGAGCAGACTCGCGGGTTTGTTTGAGGACCTATAGGCCGAGACTATGGTGATGGGCTGGTGCCCTGTCATGCCTAGGCGACAGATTGAAGCCTCCAGGCATGCTAGCTCTGGGGGATCAATGGGGATGCAATATAAAGAATTGCGGTAATAGATTAGCGTTCCGCCTAGTGCGGTGTACGTTCTGTCGTTTCTAATCAGCCTATAATTGGCTATGTTGGGATTACGACAGTGGGGCTTGAGAAAGGACTCTTGAACGAGTAATATGTCAAGTTGGTGCTCACGCAAGAAGACAGCTATGTCATCGCGTTGACCACTAATGCCTCGGGCATTAAAGAAGCCTAAATTTAGGGAACGGGGTTTGAATCTTTTGGGTGGGGCCGTATTATACATTATAATTGGAATTAAGTATTCTATAGATGTCTTGGTACTTGGTAAGTACCTGAAGGCGCTGCTCGTGGATGCCTTGGGTAAAGGCCCAGAGTCTAGAGTAGGCGTCAATACGGGTTTCCCCTGACTGGGGTTCGAGGTATTCTCTCGGCAGAAGGCCGGGGTAGTTTACCGGAGGGGGGGTTCTCATAGGGGGGGGGGCTTTAGCTGCTGGTGCAGTTTTAGGCCTGAGAGAAGGTGCGGGGATGGGTAAGTTCATCAGCGCGGGGGGCTCTGAGGCCGGGGGCGCGAGACGAGAGGTCGGAAGAGGTGGGTATTGGGGCTTTTGATTACCCTTAAACCAGGGGTTGGGCCCGAGTGGGCCGTGGAAATTAGGGGAGGGCCCGAGTGGGCCTCTAGGGTTGGGTGGTTGGTAATGGTAGGGGGCTGCGTAGGAGGGGGCTTCCCTCGCAACGCGGTCGGAGGCGCGTTTTGCCATTTTGGCGTTGCGCATTTTGGGGGCTTTGGGGCATCCGCGATAGTTTGCTGGATGCCCGGCTTTGCGGCAAAGGACACAGCTAGGGGGCTCCGTGCACTGGTCCCTCTCCTTGGGACGCTCGCACTCGGTAGTCCCGTGATCGCCTAGGCACTTAACGCACCTGGGCTTTGCGTAGCAGTTACGCTGGGAGTGACCATACAGCTGGCAACGGTGGCATTGACCAGGCTGGTTCGACTTGTGGGGGCGCTCGACCGTGATGCCTGATAAATTGCATACGGTCTTTATATTATAGATGTTTTTGGCGTTTTCGCCAGGGTGGCAAATGACAAGGACCATGTTATAGGGTTCCCCGTGCTTACCACGGAACATACGGTGGGTTATTGCAACCGGGATCCCTTGACGATCGAGGTCGGCGTGCACTTCCGTGCAGCTGACTTCGGACGGAATCCCTCGGATCACAACTCTAAGGAGTCGGTCCTCTGGGAGTGCGTAGGTGTGAAAAGACACACCACGCTCGCGTAGCAACCTGGTAAGGTTGCGGTAATCAGTGGGGGTGGGGACAACTACTTTAATGCCCTGCTGTGTGGGGCGGGCACTAGTGAAATTTATCTTATTTTGATTGCACCAGTCGGATATCCTGGTCCAATATTCCTTATCCTGGATGAATAAGGGAGGCGGGATGGGCACCTTCTTCTGGGAAGGTGAGGTATGTTCCTGAGGGGAGGGGGGCCTGTTATCCTGCGAGGAGGAGTGAGAGGCGGGACGGGGGGTAGGGGCCGGGGCAGGGTTTGCCTCGGAGAGTTTTAAAGATTTTGAGGCGAGAGCCTCGGCCTTGTTTGTTTTTCGGCCGCGTTTTTTACCTTTGCCCACTACCGTGGTAAAGGCACCGGCCTCGTCTGAGTTGACCTCACTGTCCGAAGACATCTCTTGGTCTGATGGGATTGGGGAGCGATCAGGATATTGAGTGGGGGCTGGGGTGGGGAGAGGTGAGGGGGTACGGTCCTTATGGTCCAGGCTGGCTGAACGCCTAGGCGGACCACGCGGAGACCTCGGCCTCTCCTCATCACTGTCGGAACGGGCGGGGCGCCTATTCCTCCTTAGGGGCGGGGGGGTATCGGGCGACTCTGGAGAGTCGGGGACGTCAGGTTGTTTGGCGGCAAAAGCGCTGCCAAACAAGTCGCCATAGTTGGCGATAAAGGTGGGGTCCTTGAAGAGGACGTTTTTTAGGATGCTGAGAAACTCGGCATCAGACACCATCATATAGATGGTGACTAAGCCAAGCCTAGCAACAACGAGAGGGGGAGAAAATTAGTGGCGTACTAACATGGGGGTTTGCTCCTCGGGTGGGTGTTCCCGGGAGTGTGTTCAAACCCTCCCCGTCGGGTATAGACGGGGAGGTTGTGTGCCTACTGGTGAGCCCTAAGCTTGCACTCCTGATTGCCAGTCTTAATGTGCAACCAGGTCCCTAAGTCTCTAGTGTGCAATGGGTGTAAACCCCTAGAGAATGCTAGATAGGACGAAACGGGGGTAAGCTAGGGAAGACTAGGAGATCCCCCAAGGCCTTCTGGCCCTAGCTTCTTCCAATTTTGCTTTGCCCTTAAGGAGCGCAGCTGGCGTGTCGGGTCAACGCCCCTCGGTTTGTTATCACCGTTAGGTATCCACCGAGAACCACAGTAAATAAGTGGGTTTTTTCCTGAAGGGACACTACGTTTTTGACGAAACTCTGTCTAAAGAGACAAAAGCGCGCCCGCTGTCTTGAAAAAGACAGCGAATGTGCTTATCGGGCTGCAGTCGGCGGGGCGACTGCGGAGGGCGCTACGGTGAGCCGTAGCGAAAAATATTCGAGCACTTAATTCGTCACGAGAGGACGGAGCGGAGCAGCACGACCTCTCGGGGCGAGTGTCAGAGCGTGAATGGGTCTCGGAATTTTTTTTTTTTTTTTTTTTTTTTCGAATGGGCTCTCGCAGGTGGGACCGAAGTCCCATTTCTGCTTAACCGGACTTAGTTGGCGGAGAGTCCCATGTGGGACTCCATTCGCCGAAGGTTTTTTCCCTACATACTTACAAACTAGATGCGCGCGGCATCAATACCGCGCTTAATCGGGCGGGCGCCCCCCAAGGGGGGGGCTCGAACCTCGCTAGGGCATTGCAGGGGGACCCCGCAGTTCCTATGTCCCCCTAACAGCCGTTGCTGCATCGAATTGGTTACCTCGAAAGTAGCGGACTTTCGGTCCCTATCGGGTGACGTGCTAAACGCCGTGAAGCGGCAAGCCTCGCCGGCGAGGCTAAGACCTACCTAGAAAACCTAACCAGTGGCTACGCAATAGCCTGCTCCTAGGAACTACTCTAGAGCATAGGGCCGGTCTCGCGTGACGAGATTATCTCCGGTTGCTTACACCGTGAGGGCGTCCCCAGGGGGGAGCTCGGACCTCGACTCAGGGTGCAGCAGGGGGACCCCGCCACTGATCCCCCCAGCAGCCGGTGCTGCGTCGGCATGTGTTACTGTTTCTCGAGAGTCGGACTCTCGGATTCTGTGTGTGTGTCGCGTCGGTCCTCGCCGGCGGGGACGATATTTTGGACGACGGCGTCGGAGTGTGCTTGTACTTTTATCTGACTCCTGGAGGAGTGTGATATCGTCATCGGGCTCAATGAGTGTGTGTCTGGGACGTCGGGTTTTGCTGATAGCGGATGGCTGGTAGACGGTGGCCGCCACGACCAAGGGGTTGGGGTGCTTGGGAGCGGAATCGAAATAGCGTTTTGAGACACGCTTGAAAAACTGCTTGATGGTCGGCAGTTTGAAGTCTAGGTGGAGGTCGACGTTGCGTACGTACCAGGGGGCGTCTACAGCCCTACGCATGAAACGGTTTTGGATGGTTTGGAGCATGTGAATTCTCACCGGCTTAACGTGTGCGAACACAACGCTAGCATAGGCGAGTATGGGGCGGATACAGGTGGTGAATATCCTTACTTTGAGATGAGTGGGCAGCTTACTGTGCGCATTGAGAAGGGGGTGGAGACGTGCGAGGACGAGGGCGGCACGGTTTTTCACCCTGCGGATATGCGGACGGAAAGTCAGTCTACGGTCAAGGATCACTCCGAGATATTTGGCTTCTCGTTGCCATGGGATCTGTTTTCCGAACATTGAGACTGGTACGCTCAGTTCTTTACGGTACTGTGACAGGGGTCTCTTATCGAAGAGGACCGCTGCACTTTTTTCGGGATTTACTTCGATTCTCCATTTCCGGAACCATTCACCTAGGGTGTTGGCCGCGGATTGGAGGGTACGAGAAATAGCGACATGGGTCATGCCGGAGTAATAGATTGCCGTGTCGTCGGCGAAAAGGGCCATACGGGCTGCTCCGCATTTTGGAATATCGCTGGTGTACAGCGTGAACAGTAGGGGGGAGAGCACGGAGCCTTGAGGCACACCGGCGTGAATGGGATGGGGGGAGGAGAGAGCCCCTTCTATGCGATAGCAAAAGGTACGATTCGACAAGTAGTCTCGGATGATGAGCACGAGACGATGTGGCACATTCATAGTGTACAGCTTATATAATAAGCCGTTGTGCCACACTTTATCGAAAGCCTTTGCTACGTCGAAAAAGAGAGTGCCGGTCATTTGACCGCGTACGAAGCCTGCACTGATGTGTTCTACAATGCGGTGCAGTTGGTTAACGCAGCAGTGCTTTGTACGGAAGCCAAACTGCTCGTCGGGAAGGAGTTTATTTGAGTCGGCGAAATCTTTGAGTCGCTTATAAATAAGCTTCTCGTAGATTTTACCGAAGACATTGAGGAGACTAATCGGCCGGTAACTACTCGGCTCGGCTTTTGGTTTGCCCGGTTTGGAAATACCGATTACCGTAGCCTGTTTCCAAGCCTGGGGAAAGATGTTGTTTTTAAATGCCGCATTGAAGATGACGGTCATTAGAGCGATTAGGGTGGCAGGGAAACGTTTCAGCACCTTATTGGTGATGCCGTCTGCGCCGGGGGCTTTTTTGGGCTTAAGATCCTTGACTATAGAGAGAACTTCGTCAGGGGTGATCGGTGGGAGCGGGTCATCAGGGTCATCTATTGGGGGGGGGGGGGGAGGGCTGACCTACGCTCTACTTCTGAATTAACCTTATCAAGGTGGGTTTGGCTTACGGGAAGCGTACTGAGAGTGCATTGAGACTCCAAACTGTCGGCTAAGCATTCGGCTTTTTCGTCGTCGTCAAAGGCCGGCCTTTGATTGGGTCGATTTAGGGGGGGCATAGTTGCCGTGGTCTCGCATTTAAGTCTGCGTTGAAGGGCCCAGAAGGCTACATGAGACGGTTGGATTGCGCTGACTTCCTTGTCCCAATGCTCCTCCCGTACCTGAGCTACACGTCTCTTTACAGAATTCTGTAAGGAGCGCATATGGGCACGATTGGCTTCATTGGGAAAAGCGTCATAGGCACGGATGGCCGCGTTCCTCTCGGTCCTCAACTCATTTACATCGTCCGGCAGTTTCAGACGCTGGTCATCCAGCATCGGAACCTGCCGTGAGCATTCGCCCACTACGGACTGCACATGGTTGGTGAGCGAGGTGATCGCGGCCACCGTGTCCGCGACTGTCTCAATGGAGTCAGGGATTGAATCTAATTGGGGGGATGAGGTAGATTTGAGGCGGTCCTCTAATCTCCTCCAATCGGTTATCGTTTTTGTTATGGGTGGAATACCGGGATCCGAGGGACCACCTCGGGGACCCAGTTGAATGATCACAGGGCGATGATCTGAGTCTAATTCTTGGATTACCTCGATAGAGCGAATACCGAGGTTTACGCGCTTTAAGAGGGCTATATCTAGGATGTCGGGCCGGTGCCCTACTGTGTCAGGATAGTGAGTGGGACGCATCGGGGCGATGACGTCGAAGGAAAGTTTGTCGCTAAGTGCTCCTAATTGAGTGCCAGCGGCGTTATTGGAGACACAGCTCCATGAACGGTGTTTGGCGTTTAAGTCGCCTGCAATAATTACAGAGTTACTAAGATCGAGTAGGGATTTGAGGTCGTCCTCGAGCAGACTCGCGGGTTTGTTTGCGGATCTATAGGCCGAGACTATGGTGATGGGCTGGTGCCCTGTCATGCCTAGGCGACAGATTGAAGCCTCCAGGCATGCTAGCTCTGGGGGATCAATGGGGATGCAATACAATGAATTTCGGTAATAGATGAGCGTTCCGCCTAGTGCGGTGTGTGCTCTGTCGTTTCTTATCAGCCTATAGTTGGCTATATTGGGATTACGACTATGGGGTTTGAGGAAAGACTCTTGAATGAGTAAAATATCGATTTGGTGCTCACGCAAGAAGACGGCTACGTCGTCGCGTTGACCACTAATGCCTCGGGCATTAAAAAAGCCTAAAATTAGGGAACGGGGTTTGAATCTTTTGGGTGGGGCCGTATTATACATTATAATTGGAATTAAGTATTCTATAGATGTCTTGGTACTTGGTAAGTACCTGAAGGCGCTGCTCATGGATGCCTTGGGTAAAGGCCCAAAGTCTAGAGTAGGCGTCAATGCGGGATTCCCCTGACTGGGGTTCGAGGTATTCTCTCGGCAGAAGGCCGGGGGAGTTTACCGGAGGGGGGGTTCTCATGGGGGGGGGGGCTTTAGCTGCTGGTGCAGTTTTGGGCCTGAGAGAAGGTGCGGGGATGGGTATGTTCATCAGCGCAGGGGGCTCTGAGGCCGGGGGCGCGAGACGAGAGGGCGGAAGAGGTGGGAAATGGGGCTTTTGGTTACCCTTAAACCAGGGGTTGGGCCCGAGTGGGCCGCGGAAATTAGGGGAGGGCCCGAGTGGGCCTCTAGGGTTTGGTGGTTGGTACTGGTAGGGGGCTGCGTAGGAGGGGGCTTCCCTCGCAACGCGGTCGGAGGCGCGTTTCGCCGATTTGGCGTTGCGCATTTTGGGGGCTTTGGGGCATCCGCGATAATTCGCTGGATGCCCGGATTTGCCGCAAAGGACACAGCTAGGGGGCTCCGTGCACTGGTCCCTCTCCTTGGGACGCTCGCAATTGGAAGTCCCGTGATCGCCTAGGCACTTCACGCACCTGGGCTTTGCGTAGCAGTTACGCTGGGAGTGACCATACAGCTGGCAACGGTGACATTGACCAGGCTGGTTTGACTTGTGGGGGCGCTCGACCGTGATGCCTGATAAGTTGCATACGGTCTTTATGTTATTTATGTTTTTGGCGCTTTCGCCAGGGTGACAGATGACAAGAACCATATTGTAGGGTTCACCGTGCTTACCACGGTACATTCGGTGGGTTATTGCAACCGGGATCCCTTGACGATCGAGGTCGGCGTGCACTTCCGTGCAGCTGACTTCGGTCGGAATCCCTCGGATCACAACTCTAAGGAGTCGGTCCTCTGGGAGTGCGTAGGTGTGAAAAGACACACCACGCTCGCGTAGCAACCTGGTAAGGTTGCGGTAATCGGTGGGGGTGGGGACAACTACTTTAATGCCCTGCTGCGTGGGGCGGGCACTAGTAAAATTGATTTTGTTTTGATTGCACCAGTCGGAAATTCTGGTCCAATATGCCTTATCCTGGATGAATAAGGGAGGCGGGATGGGTACCTTCTTCTGGGAAGATGAGGTATGTTCATGATCGTGAGGGGAGGCAGGCCTGTTATCCTGCGAGGAGGAGTAAGAGGCGGGACGGGGGGTAGGGGCCGGGGCAGAGTTTGCCTCGGACAGTTTAAGTGCTTTTGAGGCGAGAGCCTCGGCCTTATTTGTCTTTCGGCTGCGTTTTTTACCTTTACCCACTACCGTGGTAAAGGCGTCGGCCTCGTCTGAGTTGACCTCACTGTCCGAAGACATCTCTTGGTCTGATGGGATCGGGGAGCGATCGGGGTATTTAGTGGGGGCTGGGGTGGGGAGAGGTGAGGGGGTGCGGTCCTTATGGTCCAGGCTGGCTGAACGCCTAGGCGGACCACGCGGAGACCTCGGCCTCTCCTCATCGCTGTCGGAACGGGCGGGGCGCCTATTCCTCTTTTGGGGTGGGGGGGTATCGGGCAACTCAGGAGAGTTGGGGGATTCGGACGTTTGAGGTTTGATCACCTCATCGTCGCAAAAGAGGTTGCCATAATTGGCTAGGAAGTTGGGGTCCTTGAGGAGGACGTTTTTCAGGATGCTCAGGAACTTGGCATCAGACACCATCGTACAGATGATGACTAAGCCAAGCCTAGCAAAATGAGAGGGAGAGAAATTAGTGGCGTACTAACATGGGGGTTTGCTCCTCGGGTGGGTGTTCCCGGGAGTGTGTTCAAACCCTCCCCGTCGGGTATAGACGGGGAGGTTGTGTGCCTACTGGTGAGCCCTAAGCTTGCACTCCTGATTGCCAGTCTTAATGTGCAACCAGGTCCCTAAGTCTCTAGTGTGCAATGGGTGTAAACCCCTAGAGAGTGCTAGATAGGACGAAACGGGGTTAAAGCTAGGGAAGACTAGGAGATCCCCCAAGGCCTTCTGGCCCTAGCTTCTTCCAATTTTGCTTTGCCCTTAAGGAGCGCAGCTGGCGTGTCGGGTCAACGCCCCTCAGTTCGTTAGCACCGTTAGGTATCCACTGAGGACCACAGTAAATAAGTGGGTTTTTCCTGAAGGGACACTACGTTTTTGACGAAACTCTGTCTAAAGAGACAAAAGCGCGCCCGCTGTCTTGAAAAAGACAGCGAATGTGCTTATCGGGCTGCAGTCGGCGGGGCGACTGCGGAGGACGCTACGGTGAGCCGTAGCGAAAAATATTCGAGCACTTAATTCGTCACGAGAGGACGGAGCGGAGCAGCACGACCTCTCGGGGCGAGTGTCAGAGCGAGAATGTCGGGGTCTCGGAAGCGGCGCCTTACATTTTATAGTGTTTTGTAAGGCCTCCCTACTCTCCTTCCACTTCTCCCTGTCTGTTTCTAAAAGCGTCCAGTCTTATTGAAAGGAGTCCAGCTCATCCTGTCACCTCCGTTTGGGATTTGTATCATCAGATTTGTGTAGCAATCGAATATTTAAGTTGTAATTAGTAATTATCTAAATGTATGGTATAATACCAAACCCCTTCAAATTTTATTGCTTTCAGTCATCAGTTACAATTCACAACTTTCAATGAATAAAGCTCCCTATATCTTACTACTAAGACATATTAACGTTTGTTGTAAGCTATGAATACTACTCAGAATCGTAACATACAGCAAGTGTCACCACGAAGTCATGGTTACAGTCAAAACTGCAGCCAACGCAACAAAAAATCTCACAACAAAACAAACACACGTTTACAAGCTACACAAAAAAAAATCTTGTTGTATTTGGTTGTAAATTTACAAATTATTCCAACATGTCGGATACGGCCGTTGTGTCAACACTACGTGATGGCGATTTCAATCACTGCCTCTTCTATTTTTATGTTTCGCCGCTCTCGACAAAATTCATTTTAATCCGCGCAGTGCACTCTGCCCAATTGGTGGGCCTTATCAAAATCGGCCTCGTGTCCACAATTAATCAACGGTTTTTGTAAAGATTTTTCGGCTGTATTGAACACAGCGGGATGCGGCGGGATGAGTGCTTGGGGTGAAATATAGGTGTCAATGTGTTTATATTTGTTGCCTTTGCCGTCGTATGGATGAGTAAGGTGTTTTAGAACCACACGATAACCAGTTGTTGACCGTTTCGGTTTGTTATCTCTTTTTCTCTCATTGCGTGAATCATCAGACGAAACGAGATAACAAACCTCGACATTTGGTTATCCTTTGGTTCTGATCTGAATCGGAGAGCCGGTTAGAAAATATTCTTTGGGTCTTTCTTTGTAGTCTGCCATTGAATAAATATAAATATAAATATTTTTGGGACATTTTTACACAGCACCATCTAGTCCCAAACTAAGCAGAGCTTGTGCTACGGGTACTACTAGACAATGAATATAATACTTATATACTTTTTTTTTGTAAATACATACTTATAATACATAAGAAACACCCAGACCAACACAAACACTCAAATCACACAAATATTTGTGTCCTGTGGGAATCGAACCCACGACCTTGTGATCAGCAGTCCGACCCTCGAACCACTAGACCACAGACGTCGTCGTTGAATCAAAACTAAAGAAAATTAAACTTCGTGTGAGTTGCTTCAAATTTGTAGCAAAAATGATTTTCTTTGGATTGGCGCAATTCTTTAGATTCCTTGAAATTGAAAATGTTTATTACTCTACGTAAATAAATGATTTCCATAAACAAATCAATTATTTGTTTTAGGAAATCATTTATGATTTAAAATCATAAATATCAAGAATGCCGAACTTCCCCACAAAATGTACTCGAAAATTATTCTTCAAAGGGAAAACTGTAAAGAGAACATTTTATAGATACGCTTGATGACTGGTCAGTATCGATTGACATTCCGTAGCCCGTGATTGATGAACTTGCTCGTAAATGACGAAACATGACCCTTGCACATTTCATTTATATTTTTATAAAGACTTTTTGTGTTTACTCTTAGTAATCTATCATGTATTATATAATATTTATAAGTAGATAGTGACAGTGTGATGATGAAAATGGTGATTAGATGCATAAAACATTTTGATGCACACAATACAAGGGCATTTTTTAAACTAAAGCCGGGTCTCCTGCGACCATGTGTTTGTTATTTCTAACACCTAACACGTATTCCTAACAAAAAGTGGGCGTGGCCTAGCAGTTTGGCCACATTTTATTGGCCAAAACTAAATATGAATATTTTTTGTTCGATGGCTTTGTTTAGATTTTTGTCGCTGGAGTTTAGCACAAACATAAACGTGACAATTTGAATTTAATTTGAATTTCTATATTGAAGTATTCCTTGCCATAGTAATTTTGATTAATAACACCATTCGTAGATAGATAGAATATACTTTATTGTTTACCATGAAAATAATCATCATTGTAATCATCTGTAATAATAGAGGAAGAGAGTTTAAAATCATATGAAATCTTCTAATACATTTAAAATAATTTCCTTTAGCTAAACTATTAACTGTTCCGTGTAGTGCCGGACGTAAAGAATTGCACCATCCTATATCTTCCCATGGGTGTCGTAAAAGGCGACTAAGGGATTCACCAGAGGATGGGCAGCAGCGTTCTCTGTGTATTTAACCTACCAACTGCGATCGCCAAACCGCCTGCCAAGCGTGGTGATTATGGCATATCACCCCAACATATGCTTGGGGGAGGCTTATGTCCAGCAGTGGACGTCTTTCGGCTGAAATGATGAAACTATTAATTGATGAATTTGATTGATTTTTTGTTTACAGTCAGAGAACGTGATATTCTGTACGTGGTTTTATTTAATGTCGTATTGTCATCTCCACGAAGTATTAATCGCGTGTGAGTCTTTGCAACAATAACCTTTTTCGTATACAACGGTACCATTTGAATTTCCACATTTTAATACAGATGTTTGTCTACAAAAATAAAAGAATATCCATTCTCAAAAAGGTCAAAAACAAAACAAAGCGAGATTGACTCTCGCCACCTAAATTGGTTCTGTAGATAGCTAATTGACAGACGGACTGACATCACACCGATAGTCCGTTAGAATATCGTTTCTTTAATTTGCCTCCGACATTTGCAGGCCGTAGCGAAAAGTTGCTATCAATATTTATGGGTTACAAAAATAAAATAACAAAGTAATAAATCGTGAAAAAGAAAATCATCTGATCCATAGAAAATGTTTCGTGTACTTGACCAAAATTTATTAAAAAGCTGTTTTTTTTTCTGGTTTTCAGTGTTGGTCGTGGGACCAACAATACTCAACAATTTCAAATTGCAAAGTGCAGTCACCCCTTAAAGGGTTATTAGCTAATTTAAAATAACCCTGTATGCATCGTGGACAATAAATGTAAACACGGTTATTATTAGTCTATAAAAGCATTTTAAACACTTAAATAAGTTGTTAACCGAAAATTTTAAAAACGACATTTTTGAGCAAAGTAAATATAAAGATATCGAAATAATAAGTAACAGCAGTTTGTAATAATCTGTAATAACTGAGAAAGAGAGTTTAAAATCATATGGATTCGCACAGGTCTTTGAGCTAATGATCTATGCCAGAAAAATGGTCCTACAATCAAAATTAATGAAATTAAAATAATTTCCTGTGGCTAAACTATTAACTGGATTTGGTTTATTTTTTGTGTACAGTCAGAGAACGTGATACTCTGTACGTGGTTTTGTTAATGTCGCATTGTCATCTCCACTTTGTTAGCAGGTATTTGAGCTAACGATCTATGCCAGTAAAATGGTCCTACAGTCAAAATTAACAAAATTAAAATAGTTTCCTGTGGCTAAACTATTAACTGGATTTGATTGATTTTTTGTGTACAGTCAGAGAACGTGATACTCTGTACGTGGTTTTATTAATATCGCATTGTTATCTCCACTTTGTTAGCAGGTATTTGAGCTAACGATCTATGCCAGTAAAATGGTCCTGCAGTCAAAATTAATAAAATTAAAATAGTTTCCTGTGGCTAAACTATTAACTGGATTTGATTGATTTTTTGTGTACAGTCAGAGAACGTGATACTCTGTACGTGGTTTTATTAATGTCGCATTGTCATCTCCACTTTGTATAAGGTTAAATCAAATTAGTTGGCGAAACTTCACAGACGTGATGGTAATCGATATCTAATGATAATAAAACAAGAAAACATGATTTTAAAAACTTATCACTTCGTTCAAGTCAGCTGATCACGGGATCAACAGTCACGGGACGCGTGACCTTTTGACCATAACACTATAATTGTTTTTAAGTTTTGTTTTTACGTTAAAAAAATCGCCCATCGTGCGGCCGTTAACCCCGTGATCAGCTGTAGTTGAAATGATGAGTTCTGAATCTAATTTTGTTCTAATTTCCCGATGACCTAGAGCCTTGAAACTTTAAACAGCTCTTGACTGAATGATAATGCAATATTAACTCGCTTTCGTTTTAAAAACGTAGTATAAAAAAAACTTTGATGTCAAATTATTTTTTCTGCTTTCGAGACCAATGTGATAGTTACTGTTGTCATCTACTTATCGTCTATTTCATACAATTCTTAAAACTGACTTACAGACAACGTACAGCCTAAAATGGTGGGTCTAGGGAAATAAAATAAATTTGTACAGTAGTTTCTTAGATAAGGTAGTGACACTAAGAAAGGATTTTTGAAAATTCGTCCCCTAAGGGGGTTAAATAGGGGTTGAAAGTTTGTAAGTTAGATGAAACGAAAATTCGTATTTGGCTTTTTTTGTTGAAAATAAAGAAATACGTTTATGTGTATTTTTTAAATAAAACATAATGGGGTAAAACCGGGAGTGAAAGTTGCCATATGGGAAAGTTGTGATTTTTTAATGAAAATTTGTCATTTTTGAAGTCAAAATGGTGTTTAAAAATAAAGGAAAACGTATTTCAGTGTTTTTGGAAAATCAACCCTTGAGTGATGAGTTTTCGTTGATAAATACGGGACCGCAAAAGGGCATTTTAAATTTTATGATAATTATTAATGACGACACCAAGTGTGGCACTTGCGAGAAGCGTTTGTGAATAAAAGACAACAGCGCGGTCTGGCACTCAGCTAGGCTGGGCTGTATTCAATACGCGGCAAGCTGTGTTGTCACTGGCGGCAAGCCTATGGGTCGTGTCGTTCGGATAGCTTGACCCCTCAATATCTAATACACATTCCTAATCAAAACGCTGGTCATTATTAGCAACCAATGATGTAGATTTTCGAATTAAACGCGTGAAAGCCGCGAGCAAAGCATAGTCCCTAATAAAAAATATATCGACTGGTCTTCTCATTTCTATTTATACTGTAGATATTGTTGTATTTATCTGATGCATAATGAAGAAAGTATTAGAATGTATGTCACTAGTTATCTTTTTTGACGTATTTACGTAACGGTAGAAGCCTATTCTGTAATTAGCCGAGGTCTACAAAGTTTACTTTATCACGACATCCATCACTCCGAAATGTATATTCAATTTACGATAACCAAACAAAGCAGAAAATATCTTTGATTCTATAATAACGTTATGATTGCCTTTGGTTAGAATAACAAGGCAATTCATCAAGATGAGAATAATTATAAAAAAGTTTAAACATAATTAATCCGATATCCTGTAATTGATGTTTCTGAAGGCTCAATTCGAAACAATACTGATCAAAAGCCAGTATTATGCACAAATATTTGAAACAGATGGTTCCTTTGTTATATTTTATGTTTTAACCAAGAAAACTTTGATGGAACTGATATTTATTTGCCATGAATTATTTACCATAATTTTGTACAAATGAAAATCAGAAATCCGTCTGTCTGTTGCACTGCGCAACTTTACAGAAGTGAAGTTAGTGAAAACTAAAAACTAATCATATTAGTAAAACATTTCTGTAAAGAACAAAACAAAAGAAGGAAGATTTTGTCCCAATCTATTTCAACTCAGCCTATCGCAGTCCACTGCTAGACATAGGCCTCTCCCAAGTTGCGCCACAACGCTCGGTCCTCTGCCTTCCGCATCCAGTCCCCCCCAGCCACTTCTTTAGGTCGTCGGTCCACCTGGCAGGGGGGCGCCCTACGCTGCGTTTGCCGATTCGCGGTCTCCACTCAAGGACTCGTCTGCTCCAACGGCCATCGGTCCTTCGACAGACATGGCCAGCCCACTGCCACTTCAGCTTACTGATCCTACAAGCTATGTCGGTCACTCCGGTTCTTCTCCGGATAATCTCGTTACGGATTTTATCCTTCAAAGAAACTCCAAGCATAGCTCGCTCCATAGCTCGCTGAGCGACTTTGAATTTGTGGACTAGGCCAACTGTCAGTGTCCACGTCTCGGCACCGTAAGTCATGACTGGCAGGACGCACTGGTTGAAAACCTTTGTCTTCAAACTTTGCGGTATAGGCGACGAGAAGACTCGGCGAAGTTTGCCAAATGCTGCCCAGGCCAGACAGATCCTTCTGTTGGCTTCCAATCTATTTATTCAAAGAAAAACTACTATAAAATGATATGAGAAAAAAGTTTTAAGAAATACCTTTTTTTTTAAACAAAAGTGAGTTAATATTGCATTGTTATCCAGTCCTGAGCTATGTTTAAAGTTTAAAATCTCTACCTCATCGGGAAAGTTAGTTTAAGGTCAATGCTACAGGGAAACCCGCGAAATTCAAAATATCTTGCGTTTTTTGCTAATTATAGCTCTATTTCGCGTTGTATATCAGTCGAAATATGATTCGCGGCGTAATTACAATATATCTACTGAATAATACCCATAAAAATATTAACCTTGCTCTATAAACTGTACAAGCTCAATTCTATTAATTTACTATCAAATTATCGATTTTCGAGCTTGTAGAGTTTATAAAGCTAGGTTTATATATTTTATGAGTATTATTCAGTAGATATATTGTTATTACTACCGCGAATCATATTTCGATTGATATACAACGCCAAATAAAGCTACGATTTGCAAAAAACGCAAGAAATTTTGAATTTCGCGGGCTGCTCAGTAGCATTCACCTTAAAATCGATTGCAAAATTTGTACCGAACAGACAGACAGAACAGAAGGCCTAGCATGAGTTTTTTCGGTATCGTCTAGCCAACGTTATCGTGTAGATATCGACAAACGACATTGCTAAAGTCCCATTAAAGCCCAGCCTATAGATGTTATGAATAAAAGATGATGCTCACCATATACTATTCGATGAGGGCAATGTGTTGCAATCTATTTTAATAAACGGAAAATACTCCACAGATGTTTAATTCATTTAATTATCAACTATTTTAGAGTATTTTTTTGCTTACAAAACTAATGTCAAACAAGTGGTTGCCTAGCAACTAAACAATTTTGCTCAAAGATTTTTTAGCTTGATATATAAGTTCCTTGATTTTACTCTTTTTAGGGTTCCGAAGTCCTACAAGGAACCCTTATAGTTTCGTCATGTCCGTCCGTCTGTCCGTCTGTCCGTCTGTCCGTCTGTCCTAATCCTTTACAGCTTAATAACTTCTACATAAACATAAGTAAATGAAATTTTGTTAAAAAATTGAATAGATATAGATCTCAATTTTAAAACAATAAAAATAACATGGTTACGTATTTTAGGGGTGGCGCCCGTACATGTGAAATGGGGATGAAATTTTTTTTTCGCTGCACCCCCTCGTGTGGGGTATCATTGAATAGGTCTACTAAAATGAAGGTAATGTTTCATACACCACTTTTTTATCAGGTGTACCATCTGCGAAATATAGCCTGCCAAAGTGGCTTGCAATGTGTCCCCCCCCCTGCCATTTCTAAACTATGCAATGTAGAAACTTATAATCTTCCACATTGATAGACCTTTGTAAAAACTCTCTTTTAAAATTATTTTGAGCATATTGTGATTATAAATTTTTGAGTTATAGAGAGAAAACTGAAAAATACTTAAAACGTCCTAGTTCAAAGGTCATTGACCTTAGAGAAAAATTATCACAGCAGATAATGCTCCTTTAGCTACTTTCTATTTGAAAAAATCACAAAAAGTAACTTTGTGTTATGTTGACGACACACTTCTTAAATTTGGCGCCATCTAGTGGCGTCTAACAACACTCTCTGAGTCGCCAATGCTGCCGTCTATTGCAAAAACTAAAATAGCCATGATTAATATTCGATTTGATTTGTTTGTAACACCTACTTAAGGAACCCTATAATACTGAGCATGGCCTGACATGCTCTTGGCCGGTTTTTCTTTCTATACATCTCAAGTTGTTAACAAGAGGTTGGCTATCATTGGCTTTCTTTAACAGTGGTGCCAACGTAATACATTATAAAACCATAGAGGACTTATAAGGGATTGTTCAAAAATGTGAAGTTAAATTGAGTATCATAGTCGCCCAACTTATTATTGTGTTGAATAACTCTTTAAAAAAAAAAAAAAAGACGTGTGGCACTCGGAGACTGCCGCGGTAAAGCTATTGCATAGCATTTTTTATGTAAATACAAAGAGGAGCTGCCCTAACGCCGAAACTCTAAGCAGGCATGAGTCACCAGATTGCGGGGCGAAGAGGGGGATAACCACCAATTCAAGAAGAAATTTCTGGATTTGGTCTCCACGCTCAAGGCCCGCGATAGAAGCTATGCAATAGCTTAAGCGCAGTAACGCCGATACAACCAATGCCACTTAGAGGCGATTTGCAGAACTAAAGAGACAAGCGTGATATTTCAAAAAGTCATTAAAAGTTCTGCTATTCATCGATAGATGGCAAAACTAAAAAGTATCACCGCTGTGCCGGTCGGAGTGGGGGGTGTTAGGTTATTTTCGTTACGAAATTTCTGAATTCGGTCTCCACGCTCAAGGCCCGCGATAGAAGCTATGCAATAGCTTAAGCGCAGTAACGCCGATACAACCAATGCCACTTAGAGGCGATTTGCAGAACTAAAGAGACAAGCGTGATATTTCAAAAAGTCATTAAAAGTTCTGCTATTCATCGATAGATGGCAAAACTAAAAAGTATCACCGCTGTGCCGGTCGGAGTGGGGGGTGTTACGTTATTTTCGTTACGGAATTTCTGGATTCGGTCTCCACGCTCAAGGCCCGCGATAGAACCTATGCAATAGCTTAAATATGTACTATCCGCATTAAATACGATGGATAGTAAGTAATGAAAAAATACGCATGTAATTTTCGTACATTTTTTATCTTTGCTATTCTTAGCGAGGTCATTTTATATGGGACTTGTTTAGTTCCAAATACGCACATTTGGCGCTCGTAAAATTCCCATAATTTGTCGATAACTACACGATAACGTTAGCTACACGATATCGCAAAAAACTCGTGCTAGTACGTGGGACACTCAGAAAGTTTTGCGAAACTAAAAAAAATTGTTCTATACGTACATATATTTTTATCAAATCTTTTCAAAGTACTTTCCACCAGCCTCTATACAAAGATTTATGCGCCTAAACCAGTTTTCAAAACACTTTTTCCAGTCCGCCGCAGACACCTCGTTTACAGCCTGCTCGAACGCAGCCAGCGCATCTTCCGGCGACGAAAATTGTATCCCTTTGAGCTGATTTTTTATTTTTGGGAATAAAAAGAAGTCACACGGTGCTAGATCAGGGCTGTAAGGAGGGTGACCCAGGAGTTTGACTGGCGTGCTGTCCAGGAAGTCCCTCGTTTTGAGTGCGGTGTGCGCAGGTGCATTGTCGTGGTGGAGCAGTAGCCCGCGGAGCCCTGTGTTTGGTCGCTTGTTGCTTATAACAGAGAAAACTTCTGGCAAACATTTGGTAGTATACCATTCGGCATTAATGCTTCTTTGATCCCGTAAGGGAATTGATACCAAGTGGCCAGTCAAATTAAAAAAGCTAGCGATCAAAATCTTACCCCCGCTTCTAGATCGCTTCACTTTGGTAGGCGTTGGCTCATTTTGAAACACCCAAACAGTCGACTGGCGCTTGGTTTCTGGGTCGTATTGATAAATCCAGGACTCATCACCTGTAACGATGTCGTAAACACGCCGAGACGAGCCTGCTTCAAATTTGTTAAGCATATCACGGCACCATTCCACCCGGGCCTGCTTCTGAGCATCGGTGAGGTTGTGCGGCACCCAGCGTGATACTATCCTCCTCACGCGAAGATGGCTGTGTAGAATCTCGTGAACGCTTCCCGATCCGATCTTCAATATGTGTTGAATCTCCTGATATGTAATTCGCCTATTGTCTTGGATTCAATTTTTCACTGCTAGCACGTTTTCTTCGGTAACAGCCGTCAAAGGGCGACCGCTTCTTTCGTCATCCCCCAAAGTTGGTCGACCGCGCTTGAATTCGTTATACCAACGATACACGGTTGCCTTGGAAGGGCCTTCATCCATGAATGCCATTTGAAGTCTATCGTACGATTCATCCGGTTTCAGGCGACACTTGAAATCGTATAAAATCATAGCTCTAAAATGTTCCCGGCGCAGATCCATATTTCAGTGAGACACAATACTTTGAATTAACTCGCAAAAAATGTGGAGGGAAATTTTGAAATTGGAACTTACTTATTTTTACTTATAAATAATCATATTTTCGAAAAACATTATAACTGGCCAGTCTCCCATATATAAAAACTTTTTTTCGCAATACTTTCTGAGGGGCCTGGTAGGCCCTCTGAAAGCGAGTTAATAAAAACATGGTAAAAAAACCAGCCAAGTGCGAGTCGGACTCGCGCAGTAAGGGTTCCGTACCTCTCAACGACCTGATACCACATAAAAACTGATTTAATTTACGAGAGTTTACCAAAAAACATCAACGCACAGTGTACGAAATATGCATTTTTGCATGTCTTTCTTACGCTGGTGCCACCACATATGTCTATGTTTGTCTTATTTTTAGTATTTGTTGCTAAACTACATAATATGAACTATAATCTGACCAAGTTTGACGCCGGTATATATTACCGTTTTGATGATAGAACAGGAACAAAAACGTTGGAAAAAATGCATGTTTTTTGAGGTTTCTTGTATGGGGACCCCCTTTGGTTTTGGAGTTTTTTTTGTTTTTAGTATTTGTCGTGATACACCTCATAACAACACAATTTCTGAGAAAATTTCAACCGGTTACATAATACCGTTCAAAAGATACAGCCCTGTGACGGACAGACGGACAGACGGACGGACGGACGGACAGACGGACGGACGGACGGACAGACAGCGTAGCGAGTGTAATAGGGTCCCATTTGGCACCCTTCGGGTACGGAACCCTAGGGATAACTGGATAGTTAGGGATAACGGGGATACAAGTTAGTTTTAACTTGTATCCCAGTTATCCCTAACCTAACACTATAGAATTTAAGACAGCAAGTCTCGCTTGAAGTTAGTAATACCAAAGTAAACAATTCACCCTAACGACCTACAGTACATTAAAGGCAACTCCAACAGTGCATTACTCTCACTCTCAATTACCTTTTAGTGTACAACAGCCAGCATTTCAAGCGAACACTACTGTTTTATGCATTCAAGATCTCATGTGAACCAACAAAATGAAATCACATAAGCCACAGTACAATTGGATTAACCGTACCCATTGTAGCACAACGATAAATTTTTCTATTCTGTGCGACTAAGCTGCAGTATAGCAATGTTTTACACCGGAATACCCGAGCACTTTGTGGGGTTAACTCCTGCTCTCGTATTGTTTTGATATCGCACCTTCTTTTTTTTATCCCAGCGTCCGCTGAAAAGGCTTTCGCTTACAATTTAATGCTGTTAAGTCGGACGCTCGGACCCAGAAGCAATAAAAGTATTCGATGCTAGTAAATTATTATTTATTACGAAGTATTATTTTTAAAGTTGCTGCAGCTTGCTTTCGGTTTAGTTTTATTTGTCCTCCAATTTAATGTTTCTGTATAAGGGCTAGTTTTTCAATAGTCTGATAACTTTTAACTGAGGAATAAATGTGACGTTTTGACAGATTTTCTATACTACAACTTTCAAAACGTCACATTTATTCCTTAGTTAAAAGTTATCAGACTATTGAAAAACTAGCCCTAAAACGTGTGAAGTTACACGACAATCATAGGTATAGCACTAGAGGGCACCGGCGCGTTCCATTGGAATTCCCGGAGCTCCTCTATTTTGTGCTGAGGATGGCCATCGTGTGGCTTAACGGCCAAAATTATTATCCAATCTATCTACGATTTACCCTATTAAAGATAGAAATTTGACATATTTTGTATGGAGCTTATGTCAAATTCCTATTTCTAGTAGGGCAAATCGTGGATAGATTGGATATTAATTTTGGCCGTTAGTCGCTACCGACTCCTACGAGTCTGAAATATCCCTCCGCCTTCACCAGAGGGAGGATATCCATGAGGTTTTCCACCTGAAAACAAACAAAAAGGTATTGATGAACGTGTTGATTAAAATTATTAGGGTAATATTACAAAATTTTAATGGGAATCGTTTGGGTTGGTATGGGAATGTGATGAGGAGGGATGTAATGCATGTAGCTAAGAGAGTGATGAATATGAATTTTCATGGATGGAGGTAGGAGATTAAAGAAAATATGGATGGATTGCGTGAAGGTTGATACGGATGAAAATGGAGTAAATAATGAGATGACAGCTGATGGAGGAAAATCGTGTACTATACCTACGGCCGGTGTGTCGCCCTATTTATTTGCAAACTTGGCTGACACACTACCATGTGCCTAGATGGAAAAAAAACCGGCCAAGTGCGAGTCGGACTCGCGCAGTAAGGGTTCCGTACCTCTCAACGACCTGATACCCAATAAAAACTGATTTAATTTACGAGAGTTTACAAAAAGACATCAACGCTAGTACGTGAAATATGCATTTCTGCATGTCTTTCTTACGCAGGTACCACCACATATGTCTATGATTGTCTTATTTTTAGTATTTGTTGCTAAATTACATAATATGCACTATAATCTGACCAAGTTTGACGCTGGTATATATTACCGTTTTGAAGATAGAGCAGGAACAAAAATTTTGAAAAAAATGCATGTTTTTTGAGGTTTCTTGTATGGGGACCCCTTTGGTTTAAGACTTTTTTTTGTTTTTAGTATTTGTCGTGATACACCTCATAGCAACACATATTCTGAGAAAATTTCAACTAGTTACCTATTACCGTTCAAAAGATACAGCCCTGTGACAGACAGACGGACGGACGGACATCGTAGCGAGAGTAATAGGGTCCCGTTTGGCACCCTTCGGGTACGGAACCCTAAAAAAGACGGATTGCACCGACCCCAAGCTATTTGGGGAATATGATGATTGCACCCACCGGCCCTTAATTGCGTTGGATACAAGCTATTAAGAATTATATTTGAAGTATGGACAGTAGCCGTCATCAGTCAGCACGCTGACTGACATGGTTTGATATGATAAAAGGGTACACATTGACTAAACAGAAACACATAGGTATATTATTTTCTAGTCCCTATCATATTTAATTCACCTATCGCAAATCAACAAAATGAATAAGGATGGTTTAACTTTTTATAAAGAAAAAAGAAAGAAAGAAAGAAAATATTTATTTCAGTTTCGGTCTAGGCGAGAGAAAAAAAAACTTAAAATTGACATGCCTGTATGAGACTAAAAAACCGGCCAAGAGCATGTCGGGCCATGCTCAGTATTATAGGGTTCCTTAAGTAGGTGTACAAACGAATCAAATCGAATATTAATCATGGCTATTTTAGTTTTTGCAATAATCGGCAGCATTCGCGACTCAGAGCGTGTTGTTAGTAGCGCCATCTAGCGATAAATTCAAGAAGCCAAATTTAAGAAGTCTGATTGATGTCAAAGTTACTTTTTGTGATTTTTTCAAATAGAAAGTAGCTAAAGAAGCATTATTTGCCATGATAACTTTTCTCTAAGGTCAATGACCTTTGAACTAGGACGTTTTAAGTATTTTTCGGTTTTCTGTCTATAACTCAAAAAATTATAATCACATTATACTCGAAATAATATTAAAAGAGAGTTTTCACAAAGGTCTATCAATGTGGAAGATTATAAGTTTCTACGTTGCATAGTTTAGAAATGGCAGGGGGGGGGACACATTGCAAGCCACTTTGGCGGGCTATATTTCGCAGATGGTACACCTGATAAAAAAGTGGTGTATGAAACATTACCTTCATTTTAGTAGACCTATTCAATGATACCCCACACGAGGGGGTGCAGCGAAAAAAATTATTTTTTCCCCATTTCACATGTATGGGCGCCACCCCTAAAGAACGTAAAAACTATTTTTTTATTCTTTTAAAATTGAGATCTATATGCAGACTATTTTTTTTAACAAATTTTAATTTACTTATGTTTATAACTGTAGAAGTTATTAAGCTGTAAAGGATTAGGACAGACGGACAGACGGACAGACGGACAGACGGACGGACATGACGAAACTATAAGGGTTCCTTGTAGGACTTCGGAACCCTAAAAAGGCCCCCATCTCAGCATATGCTACAACACCGAAATGTTGCGGCGCTGGTTTTCGGATGAGTCCCGATAGTGAGGCCACGGGTAAAAACGAGCAAATAAATATAATTAATGTTACGCAACCGACTAGATGAACACCTTACCACCATTAACTTCCTATCAGACCGCCAATACGGGTTTAGAGCAAAAAGTAGTACACTTACAGCCACAATAGATCTCGTCACTAAAATAAAACAAAATATAGATGATAAAAATATAGTCTTGGGCATTTTTACTGACCTAAAAAAGGCGTTTGATACCGTAAGTCATGAACTGCTCCTAAAAAAGTTAGAAGCTATAAATATTACCGGTAGTGCCTTAAAAATGTTCGAATCATATCTACAAAATAGAACGCAGTTAGTTAAAATGGATAAAAACTACCAAAGTGACGCATTACCTATAACGTGCGGAGTTCCGCAGGGATCTATTTTAGGTCCCTTGCTCTTCTTAATTTACATAAATAATATACATGAAATTAGATTACACGGCCATCTTACTTTTTACGCGGATGATACCTGCTTATTTTGTTTTGGACCTTCCATTCATGAAATAGTTTCCCAAGCTCAAGATGATTTAAACACCCTATTTTCTTGGTTCCAATATAACCTTTTAACGATAAATGTGTCTAAAACATGTTATATCTTATTTAAAGCCAAAAATAAAATAATATCTCCACATAACCCACTAACTATTAACAATGTGCCCCTACAGAAAAAAACCTGTGAAAAATATCTTGGTTTGAGAATGGACAGTTCTTTATCATGGAATTCTCACTTAGAACACATAAAAACAAAGCTTTCATCACTACTTGGATCACTTCGAAACATAGTCCGATGTATTCCACATAGATTGCGATACACTATCTACAATGCTTTGGTTAAACCACACCTCCAATATCTTGTTGAAATCTGGGGCAATGCCGCTAAAACAAAACTAACAGATCTCCAAATTGCACAAAATAAAGTAATAAAAATGATTTTTAACTATCCATATTTAACACCAACAAATAACATTTATAAAGAAACTAAAATAATGAACATCAATCAGTTATATACTTATAACACATGTATTTTAATCCGAAAGGCTCTAAACAAAAGTATCCGTACTAACATATCTTTCACCAAACTAAAACAGATTACCCAACGTAGCACTCGCCGAGCTAGTTTCTTGGTTTTACCAAAAATTAGAACCAACTATGGCAAAAAAACTATAACTTATGAAGGAGCACAAATCTATAATAAAATACCCTCACGTATTAAAAATCTAAGCTCATTTAATGCATTCAAAACTGAGCTAGCACTATATGTAATTTCAGACAACTCTTTTGTAAAATAATGAATGCACTGAATGGGTACACCACAATTCTTTGAAAAAAAAATACATTTTTAAATTCGACGAACTAAACCATCATAGCTTAAGTTAATATTGTTCTCAAGTAAGTGACTTTGTGTTTTTATTGAGAATAAATTTCTTTAAACCTAATTACAGTAAACCTAAATTGTGTATTATTGTATATGAGACAAATGTGACAATTAGTTAGGTAATGCTTTAAAAAATAAAATAAACATCATTTAACGTGTGCCAGGTGTGCATCCACCTTTAGATCCGCATCATTTATCTCATAGCCTGTCGAGCCATTTGAAAAAGAAAATCAACCCTGTAAACTCGTGCGAATTCCTACTCCTGTAAATTCCATTCCATATTGGAGTGGATATTGGATATTTCATCAATGCAACAAACCATGCACAAACAAATCGAATACCCTTTGAATTTGAAACAGCCCTCGAAATGATAACTAATTAATTAAAAACACTATCATCAGAATTAAACGGTATAATACCTACATATACAAAAGTCAATGTGCAGACCAGTTAATAGAATAAAGACTGTTCTAACTTGCTCCCTGAAAATTGAAAAGTTATTCAAGTTTGGTAATGTCGTAGGGCTCTTCGTATATTGGTTTGTGATAGTCCGCGTGTTGTGAATAAACCATGAGTTGTTTTCAATTTAGCGTAAAAGCGTTTCGTCATAAAAGCTGGTCCGGTTCATAATTAACATTTATGTGTGTGTGGACAAGTGCATTGATTGTATCTGTTGTGACTTCATCCAATCTGAGCATGCGTTTTAAAAGCACGAGTCGACCTATCGTAGCGTAGTGGGTCCACCTATCCGCAGCGTACGGATTTTCGACGTATTTCTATGAGCAATTGGATTTTCAATATTAACATTCGGATGCCAGTGATGCCATCCGCATTTTTGAAAACAATGGAATTCGTCTGATGCGTACGATACTAAGGTAGGCGACCGACGACCTGGTGAAGGTCGCAGGAATCCGCTGGATGCAGAAGGCACAGGACCGGTCGTTGTGGCGATGCTTGGGGGAGGCCTATGTCCAGCAGTGGACGTCTTTTGGCTGAAATGATGATCATGATGATGTACGATAATGATCGGTGGACTCATGGCTTATGAAGACAATACGCAAGCAAGTACTTTTCTAAATTAACTCCCATGTTGGGATTGTATTTGTCCAGGCTAGGAATTGAAAGAAGGGCTGTCCCAACAATCATAGTAAGTGTCGTAAGGGTAAACGAAGTAGTGACCCCCCTTGGGTGCCTATTTGACGCAGCCGTGGGGCACACAATTATATTTTTAGGATTAAGTTGTATTATAGTGATACAATAAAATTGTATATTATTGCTTGTTCTGTGATTGTTATTGTGTGCCTCTGACTTCATTTATTTACTAATTTTATTGATTTAAGTGGACACAAATGTAAGGACTAACAGATTATTTTTCGCGATTTCAGGGTTTGTCCCATAGTAAAAGTTGTTCACAATGATGAGTACAATGAACCCTTTTCGGGAAAGAAGTGATTAAAATTTCAGCATGTAAATTAGTGGTTTTTTTATATATATTTTGGAACATTTTTACATAGCACCATCTAGTCCCAAACTAAGCAGAGCTTGTAATATGGGTACTAGACAATGGATATAATACCTACTTATATGCCTATGTTGTCCCACTGCAGGACATATGCCTTCCTTTTCTTCTTCCACTCTTTCCGTTAAAATGCAAGTGTGAATCAGTCTCTCCTATATGCATCAAGCTCGTCTCACTCTCTTCGCCTGGGTCATCGTTTTTCGGGACCGACTCCGTTACAATTCATGTCAGGCTATTTTCTTCTCTCAGACAGATCTTTACAAAATGGATTCTAAAATTGCACGAACGCAGCTTATAGAGTTCTCCTTACACAACTAAACGTATTTCTATTCCTCGCACCATTAAGGTGTAAAAGGCGACTAACGGAGCGTTCAACAAAATTTTAAAGCTCGATTTATATGTCGCACGAAACGTATGGCGACGATTAAGCGTAGCGGTAGCGGGCGCGGACAAATGTTAAGTTATCACTTACCACCATTCTACGAGTAAATCTTCATTGGAGGAAAGATTTTCTGTAATGGTTTGGGGTTTTTCTTGCCATGTGAACTGGTCTTTAACCCGAGTGATTTTAAAGTAAGTGGAGCAGATTCTAAATGAATTGAAATATTGAATTGTAATTAAGATATCATGTTAACAACAAAACATAATTGCAGTTATTCTATTATTTTTTACGCACTTAGAACGAAAGTAACCGACATAGCCCGAAGAATTGCCAAACTTAAGTGGCAGTGGGCAGGCACATTGCTCGCAGAACGGATGGCCGATGGGGCAGTAAAGTTCTGGAGTGGCGACCGCGTACTGGAAGGCGCAGCGTGGGTAGGCCCCCACAAGGTGGACCGACGACCTGGTGAAGGTCGCGGGAATCCGCTGGATGCGGAAGGCGCAGGACCGGTCGTTGTGGCGATGCTTGGGGGAGGCCTATGTCCAGCAGTGGACGTCTTTCGGCTGAAATGATGAATGATGATAATGATATAATCGTTGTGTGCGTCTATTAGTAATTGTGTAACTTGACTCATAGTTATGCTTGGATTCCATAGGTGGCGCTGTAGTATCTTTACCAATTTCTATATTCATGGACCAAATTGTTTATATTCTTCGTATCATATGTTTCAACCAACTTTGTTATTATTATATACAGTGGTGGACCCAAAAAAAGGCGCTGTGAGTGAAGCCACAAGCATTAGTTAGTATGTAATATAAATGCAGAAAATCCTTCCCCAGGAAATCCTCATCGAAAGCCAACAAAAAGCGGAACTACCTAATAACATTGATTACTTGAATCTAACCACCTTAACGATCACGTCTTTTAATACTTCGCCTTTACTTGGAAACTGGCCATAGTTTGGGCACTAATAGAAAATTCTAAAGTTTCAATGTTAAAATCGAAGTTGGTTGACATCAGTGGTCGCACATCCGCTGTCTTCCACAACTTTAGGGTCGAAAACTTGGTTCTAACAGGAAACGTTGCTTCGAAATTTGTGGATTTGGGTTTCAGTAATTTTAGTCAACCATTTAGGGTTAAAGGAGATTGTTTTTCTTTAACCGACTTCAAAAAAAGGAAAAAACTTTGTTTTTTTTTTTTTTTTTTTTTTTTTTTTTTCATGTATGTACACCGATTACTCCGAGATTTATGAGCCGATTTGCGTGGTTGTTTTTTTATTTGGTAGAGGAAGTTCGCGCGGTGGTCCCATATAAATTTTATTGACTTAGGTCGAGTAGTTTTTGAACCAGATTCAATAAATCAGTTTAATTTAGCTTCGCTTACCTAGATGATCTACTAATAGTTTCGTTTTTCTGTGAATTCTCAACTAAAAAGTATGAAATAAAAACTTTTTAACAAAAAAAACAAAACCGACTTCAAAAACCTTAACTAAAAAGTAAAAAATAATCCTTGTATGTATTTCAAAATCTTAACATAAACCAAAATTTTGAAGGCGGCGCGTGTTTTTCATGTATGTTCGCATAAACTGTTTTTTCCTATAGATAATTTGTTTACATAATTGAGGTGAATAGTTTTCCTGTGACCATTTTAAGACATTTTAGTATTAAAAAGTTTTTTTAAAGATGAAGAATAACTTTATACATTATCATTCACTTACGATTTTTTTTTTCCTATATAACCTAAAATATTGTTGAAAGTTTTGCGAAAAACTTTAATGGATACAAGGAAATAAAGGACTTACAAATTATGATTCTACTGTCTTAACGCATTAACGCTAGTGGAGCGAAATCTAAAGATATAATAAATTGGGGAAAGAAAAATTCGCTCGCGAGCAGGATAGACTTACGTAATCCTGTATACTTATCGACCAACTCTAATATGCTTTATCAAATATTCTTTATTTTTGTAAAACATATTTGATAGCAAAGCTTTTTTTTGGTGTTAATTTAGTTTAATTTGCTAAACGAAATTAACACCAAAACAAATCTTTCGCACGCCAAAAATTAAAATGTAAGAACCGCTTCGATTAACCAAAAATACTTTTGCAATTTAACCAAATAAAATATTCTACAGTACATTATAGTGCATAAGCCACGTCGTGCAACTTCGAAATAGAATGAACGATTTCGATATCGAACCCAATCTGGCTGGAACTTGGAGTTTAGCAAGTTTGTGCCGATCTCCGGCTTCCGTCGCTAAATGTCGGCCACGATACGGTCGGAGGTGAGAGTTGCTCGCAAATATAGTCGGGATATGTCGAGGAGTCGAAAGTAGCGAAGCAACTACTTTACCTATGGATATGGTGAAAATCGACGATTTTGAGGAGATCATGATTTCATGATATACTCATACGTAAATAACAAAGTTGGGCAGTGATGTTGGAGCTAGTACAATACACAGGATCCAAATTTTTTATATAAGCAACATTCAAAGACACCATTTTTGAAAAAAATTGTATCTAGGTAAAATTTTTGCTATAAAATTATGTTCCCGTATAAATGATTAATTTTTATGTGATTGCTAAGTCAAACGCCATTTTTGAAATGCAATATCTCAATATTTTAGTACTGAGTGATAGTAAAAGTAATTTTATTATTTTAACGCAGTGATTACTAAGTCAAACGTAAACTTTGTGATGCCATATCTCAATATTTTAGTAATACTAAAAGAAAAAAACACGTATTTTATTATTTTCAGCAAAGATCTTACCGAATATTAAAATTTGGATAGTGATTAAAAAGTCATGCGGCATATTGCCATAATCAAATACTGGAAGTATATTGAATACAATAGTTTCAAAAGCCTATTTTTAATTAAATACCTTAATTATATTGAAACGCTATTTTAATTAACTACTAGGCCTACCACAGACAACCGCGAAAGGTTTTAGTATAATTATTCTAAAAAGAAATAGGTAGTTTCCTTAAAATTATATTTTCACAGTTCTGTAAGACCGGTGAATAAATGTTTGCCATAAAAAAGGGTTTACCACAATAAATATAAATAACAGAGTTGGACAAAAATATTAAACCCTTTTCAACAGAGATTAAAAGTGTTACCCAAACAAAAGTATAAAATTACATATTAATTAAATTCTCCACACAAATTCAAATTTATTTAGGTGTTGGCTGGTGTTGGATATAAAATGTTATAACAATTGTATGTTTACCTTTTTAAATAGGAGTACATGGGAGTCTAAAACGGAACTGCCTTGAGGACACGGCGCAGCACACACTGGTGGAGTGCCAAGCTTGGGCCACGCAGCGCTGTGACCTCATCATAATTATATATATAGCAGTAATTTCTCTCTATCAGCCTCATACTGCGAGGTGGTGATGTTCGCAAAGAAGGCGGCGAAGATGGAGCGAGAGGTGACCAGGTCTCTCTCATCCCGCATTAGACAGATTGGGCGTCACAGGAGGGCGTTTGCTGACCTCCAGCCGCCCTAGGATGGGGCTGCAGACGAAGGACTCGGGGTAGCCCACCGCTCGACCAGTCAAGGCCCGTAACAGTGGCGTGTCGTGATTGGCGCAGGGTAGTCGGAAGGAAGGTGCGGCCGACGCTACGCCGCACGGGGAGAAGGGTCTCGCCTTCTAGTGGCGAGCCGAGGCCTGTCAGAGGTGGATGAAAACTGTAGATTGTATACCACGCCCCCGGCCAAAGGTTAGCAGAAGAACACCTCGATTCACACTTGGTTTTAGTCGGTAAGAGTCCTAACTGGCTCCGTCACCCTGGCGGAGTACGTCCCGAAAAAAGGTGTCTAAAATTAATGTTCTGGAACTGAAACTTGGTATAAACTAGTAATGACTGTTTTTCCGAGACAGTTCCGGAAAAGTGGAAAACAATGTTGCATGAAGTTTTCCATAGTAATGAATGGATGTGGCAGGACTAAGAAATATCTTAGAGCTTCCAAGTCTGAGATTATGATTTTTATTCTGATCTCTTGATGATTACATCATTGCATGATAGCGAGTAGCGATAACAGACTTTTTTTGATGCCCATAAAAACGTTGCTTTTGTATTTTTTTATGTAGAACAAATGCGTTTCTAAAGTTATTTATACTATTTTTGATACTCTGCAACGAGTTATGAAAAAAATATCATATCTCGATTTCAGGGTAACTCAAAACCCCAGACACCACAACAGTTTTTATTTTAATAAATTGATATGGCGTGTAATTTTTAATTGTCATATCCTATTATAGTAAGTATTGGTCATTTTTGTTGTCATACTTATTCTAATAGACACGTCTCGAACATCGATCTATATATACTTCGTACGTCTCGCATCATCTATACTAATATTATAAAGAGGAAATTTTTTTATTTTTGTGTGTATGTTTGTAATGAATAAACTCAAAAACTACTGTGCCGATAAAAAAAAAATTACACCATTAGAAAGCTACATTCACCCTGAGTAACATAAGCTATATTTTCATGTCCACCCGTGCGAAGCCGGGACGGGCCGCTAGTACGTTATAAAGTTGTGAAACCATTCTATTCTCTAACATAACATAACATCACGCCTGTATTCCCGAAGGAGTAGGCAGAGGTGTATAGTACACCCACATTTCGCCAGTTATGTTATAGTCCCATGTAATAGGGGGCGAGCCTATTGCCACTAACCGGGCACAAATCCAGACTCCGGGCTGAATTTCCTAAAGAAAAAACCCAATATCACTTTGCCCGACCCGGGAATGGAACCCAGGACCCCACGATCAGCAGTCACGCTTGCGACCACTAGACCAATGAGGCATTCTATTATATTCTCTATTCTGAACAAACCAGTGTTAATAAAAACTAATGTTATGAGCTGTCACCAACAGTGAGCAGTGAGTGAGTATTAAGGTGGCGACTGACATGAGCTTTTTTAGATGTAGGTAAATATTCGCATCGAGTATTTGTTCGTTGTGAGCAAATGCTCACAACACCTGAATGTTCGTCTCGAATACATGCTCAGCCGTGCTCCATCCACCCCAGTTGTAGTCAAAAGTCGCCGCGGTGCTCGCGCTAGCGACTGACTTGTTTACGAACATTCAAAGGGATTCGCCAAAAACCGACAGCCGGGTGGAGCGCGCTCAGAGCTCGTCGCTCGCCATCGAGCTACTCGGCTCGCTGTACTGACATACTAGTTCAACCGAAGATGACAAATTATTATGGAGAAAGAATGTCGAAATTTTTTGTTCCGAAAATATTTAAAAAATAAGTTTTTTTTTTTTTTTTTTTTAAATTGTTTATTCAACGAAAAATTACACAATATACAATGTCAAACATCCTGCCAAACTGCAGAACAGTTTGTCGGCAGTATTCTCGTGGGTACACATTCATTTCAAAATAATAATATATCTATGATAGGTAGGTAGTTACATATTTATCGACATAATTGTCAATTGCTACACATAACTGAGGGCTACGGACACATCGATAAGTAATGTTTTCTTAAAATTTTCTTTAGTACAGTTTTTGAAACAGAGTCCGTAGCTATTTCTTTAGGTAATTCATTGAGAAACGTAGGGGTTACTTAGGCAAAAGCCTAAAATAAGTAAAAACATGGTAAAATCGAAACTGAGGGATTTGCTTCTTGATGACGAGTTAATCCTTAATCATGAGCTGGTTACGCGACGCCGCCGCGTAACCAGCTCATGATTAAGGGCTCCGTTCGAGCTCGAAACCGGTCGGGCACACCCGATGATATAACGTGAGTGAAACCGTTTATATTAATCATTATGAATTTAACTCACGATAGTTATTATATAAAAATTATTTTATAATCATAAAACTTATTTGTTGCTAATTAAGTTTGTTTTCATGTTGCATGTTTACGTAAGGATAAGATAGTATACCTACATGTGTATGAGTGCATAGTCTGGCGAGTTTTCTGGTAAAATTAAAACTAAAAAGAACACTGAACATTCGAACTTGTAACGAGCACGTTACAAGTTCGAATATTTAATGTATGATCGCCATCGAGCAAATGCTTATGTCAGTCGCCATCTTTATTTTCGCTATCTTAGTACGAATTAACTTGTGCCGAGTACATTGTTCTCGGAAAATGTCTCTGAAAGGATTAATGTCTCTTCCAGCATTTGTCGCCTTTGCTTGCCGATACAGTACCCAGTATTCAAGTAACCAACACATAAACAGAGACGTATTTCACGTGCCGGACGTCCGTCTCACTCTGCGAATGGGCTGCATTCAATGTTTCAGCGTTTTTAGCGTTGCCAGTTGTAAAAAAGTAAAATGGTGAAATAAAGTTAGCTTTAGTTTGTTGGTAGTTCTGATTTTGGATACTATGTAGAGGAACACTCTTTTACATAGTAGTTATGTAAGTACCTCTACCTACTTATCCGAATCAAATCCTTTTTACAAAGTATACAAAATTGGAATTGCTTCACTGTTTCAAAAATAATATATCTCCTTAGATATATTATTTTAGTAACATTTGATACGGAATAATTCCGTACGCAAAATACACGCTTGGACGTGGAGTTGCGGAAACCAGCCCGTTATACTATACTACGGAATAATTTCACTCATTAGAGGTAATAGAGGTGTGAATGATGGCTTCAATTCAAACTGCTAAAGAAAAGAGCAAACATAAACACTTACTCGTATTATGCCCGCTCTACATTCTCGGGCAAGAACCCGAGACAACGTTGTTGTTCTGAGCTCTCAGTCATCATTTCAGACGAAAGAAGTCTACTGCTGGACATAGACCTCCCCCAAACATTGCCACACCGACCGGTCCTGCGTTTCCAGCATCCAGCGGATTCCCGCCACCTTCACCAGGTCGTCGGTCCTCCTTGTGGGGGGCCTACCCACGCTGCGCCTTCCAGTACGCGGTCGCAACTCCAAAACTTTTCGGCCCCCATCGGCCATCCGTTCTGTGAGCAATGTGCCCGGCTCACTGCCACTTAAGTTTGGCAATTCTTCGGGCTATGTTGGTTACTTTCGTCCTCTTCAGTTCCTAAGAGGTACAATCATAAAAATGTTTGGTTTAAAAACGCAATTTACAATGATGTCTCGAGAATATGGAGCAGGCAATGTGTGGTAAATACCTACGAATGCATGTTCCAACAACACACATACTTACGGTCGACCGCAGGTTAGTGGTAACAGTTTGACATTGATAGTGTCCTTATTTCGGAAGCGATAAGGGCAGTTTTCTAATTAAAGTCTTACCGCTGTCATGCTGTCAATTGTACCAATAAAGAGATGTCATTACGAAAACTTGACGTCTTCTTCGACTGTCGATATCTCGATAAACAATGAGCATTTATCGATTCTTATTAGATATTCATGGGAATGTCGTGCACGGAATATCCGAGTCTCATAAATAAAGCTGAAAGTCTTTCGAAGAAGAAACGATGCAATCAAGGCGGGGTTATGACTTGCAAGAATTAATCAATCGATGTTAGACTTTGAAAAAATGTCACTGGGGAAGTTTTATAGACAGACATACCTACTCGTACTGATGGACTTAATTGATTGTAAGTGTTTTATTAAGTAGAATATGAGATTAATTAATCGAATAGGTTCGCTGTCCAAGAAATGAGACACAAATGCTTTCGGGATCCTTACTGGACTAACATAACATAACATCACGCCTGTATTTCCCCGAAGGGGTAGGCAGAGGTGTATAGTACCACCCACATTTAGCCAGTTATGTTGTAGTCCCATGTAATAGGGGCCGAGCCTATTGCTATTAACCGGGCACAAATCCAGACTCCAGGCTGCTACTGAGAATTTCCTAAAGAAAAAACCCAATAACAATTTGCCCTACCCGGGAATCGAACCCAGGACCTCACGATCAGCAGTCGCGCTTGCGACCACTAGACCAACGAGGCAGTCTTACTGGACTATACCACAAATTACCTATTAGTTACTATACGATACCGCGACATGTGTACTGAAAGGGGTGAGCACGGTTTGAGGTGCATGTGTGTGCGTGAGCGCTGGTTGTACACGAAGGAGCATAGTTTTTTTTTGGCTTCACTAGATTGTTCGCAGCACTTCGTCTATATTTTTTACTATGCCTGCCCCCCTAGCCAAGTTGATAATCTACACAATCTACAATCGTCAACGCTAATAGAAAACAATCAAAATGTATGGGAATGACATATCTGAACGAATGATTTTTTCGTTGAGATATGTCATTCCCATACATTTTGATCGTTTTCTATTAGCGTTGACGATTGACGATTGTGTAGATTGTAAACTTGGCTAGGGGGGCTGTGCTCTAAGGTTAAAACGAATCTATCGTTTTCAAGCAGTCATCATCAGCCTTGCCTAATTTCTGTTCAGCAGGAACCCGAACAGCTTAACCTCGCAGATATCGAAACAATAACTTCAACATATTTTATTTCCTGACACGTTCATCAACAACTACCCTCATTACATAATTAGATTACAAACATCCAGACATCCATATTCACGCCATGTTTTAAGCAATAAGGGCCCGCCTACGGCCATCGTAAATATGACCCCAGACACCCTTGCCGGTTCTTTTTATGCACGTACAGCGATTTGGGATACTTGGACCCTCTCCTAGAATCATACGTCCAATTTAATCGCAATATTATAGGTCAGTGTTGGTTTTCTCAGAAGCAGCGTTTTTCTATTCTTAGATTATAGATATAAGATCTCCATTTTTTTATTTTCCTTTTGGTATATTTGTCAACTTGCTTCAGGGTATTTGTTTTATGAAGAGGAATTACTCTATTTTTAGTAAATACGTGGAAGTTTGCTTTTATTTTTATGGCTAATTTTGCCTGAAGGCTATTTAATATTTGTTTTCTTTGCTCTGTCGTTTTATTTATATTTATTTATTAGATGTGTGTAAGACTTCTTGTTTGATCTCGTCCAATAATATTAGTTTTTCTTCTAATAAAAATATTCTTATCAAATAGTAAGTTAGTATCAATATATATTACATATTTCAGTAGCTGCTCAACAATCATTTTATGCTACCAAAGTTCTAACACGCTTTTTAGTGAAAAAAGACTATACGCTATACGCCTAATAAAGAACTGTTACAAAAGCATTTCGCTTCTCAGAAATAATACTAAGGAAACATTTCCACAGCCATAATTACTCGAACAAGTATGATACCATTGACAGACATTACCATAAAGGTATTATACCGTCAGTATAGAAATGTCTTTGGACATTACACGTTCTGAATACTTGAACTAACTTGACGCAATAATAAGTACCCTCAGTTGTCACCATGGAGTAGCGAACAAATAGAATGATCATGTGCGAGCGAATTACGTCACCAACAATAACACAAACAATGCGTACAGTCAGAAATATTTCCGATGAACCACTATTGAGGCTAAAATCGCTTGCACTCAATGGTCGATGGCAGCGCTAGGTACGTGTAATGTAGCAGGATTCGTTCGAGGGATTTTGTCGACGAAAAAAATCGTCGGTCGCGTACTCACCCGACAGATCGAAGGTTCTATGCATTTGCACGAGCGGATGTACGATGGAGTGGAGTGGAGTGGACAGGGGATGGAACTGGGGACGGGACTAGGGACGGGACAGGGGACGGGACAGGGGACGGAACATGGGACGGGAAATGGGACAGGACATGAGACGGGACATGGGACAGGACAGTGGGATGGGACATGGGACGAGATATAGGACTGGACATAGGATGGGACATGGGACAGGACATGGGACGTGGGACGGGATGATAGTGATATAGTGATATAGTGAGATAGTGAGACAGTGGGACAGTGGGACAGGACATAGGACATGGGACATGGGACGATAGTGATATAGTGAGACAGTGGGACAGTGAGACAGTGATATAGTGAGACAGTGAGACAGTGAGACAGTGAGACAGTGGGACAGTGGGACAGTGGGACACTGGGACACTGGGACACTGGGACACTGGGACACTGGGACACTGGGACACTGGGACAGTGGGACAGTGGGACAGTGGGACAGTGGGACAGTGGGACAGTGGACTGGACTGGACTGGACTGGATTGGAATGGACTGGACTGACGTGGGTTAGCAGAATTTAACGCGAGCGGAGCCGCGGGTAAAAGCTAGTTATATATAAACAGAGGTAGATACGTTACTAGCGCACCAAAATTAAGCGACAAAAGGAGCTAAATATCGCCTCATAGCCTCAATCGATCTCGCACAAGTAAACGATACGTAGTACATACCGTTCTCCCGCTAGCCGCGTGTTCGTGTCGATAAGGCTTCAAAATACCGTAGTGTGTAATGCGTAAATGAAGTGCATAGTGAAATGTAAAAGAAAAAAAAAATATGTGTGCCGCCACTGCGTAGGGAACATTACTTACGTTTGTTTTGTGAGCGTATAACGTATCTTTACTATTCTTTACTAAATATCATTGGGGACAACATGTAAACTATAGTTTACATTGACGGCCTAATAGCTAATAGCTAATAGTGATTTCTGGTAAGTGAGGCTTTGAATGTCTAGTAAGTAGCGACCCTTCACAATGTTTCCCGCATTCTTCAGAATTTCGGTGGAAGCTCTCCATCTACTCATTACTGCGTGGTTGTCACTTGTCACACACCTACTCAAGTATTCTGGTCCTGTCGCCCGAAGTTTTCCTTCAACTCGTTTTAATATGATACTAAAGTTTAATATAATCCGCACTTTAAGAGTTTATTTCATGATATTGCGGATAAAATGTGAGAAAATGGAGGCGTAAATTTTTTGTTGGTGCTCAGACAATTTTGGTTATTGTTAGTCGAGTTTAAGAAGGTTTTGCGTTATTTACCTATTCATTGCTATAACGAAGGAGGTTTTATGTTTCTTAGAAAAATAATGTTTTTTTTTATTTTATTAGCGAAAATCGTTGATGGTACTAAGAGTTTTGTTTCTTTTTAGCAACAAAATGATGCCTTACGTGCTGCTCGCCAAGCCGATTAATGCAAAAACAAGTAGCTAGCATGATTATTATTAAAAAGGTAAGCCGGCAAATTAAAATCCATAAATACATCAGACAGGGATAAGTGGAAAAAGGGAAGGGAGGCCTTTGCCCTGCAGTGGGATACTACAGGCTGATAATAATAACAATAATAACTACATCAGAAGCAATAATAATTAAAAAAAAAAAAAAAATAACAAAGCGTCCTAAAAACTCCAAACACCGTTTGCAACTTGAACAAATAATTAAACTCGAAACTTTTTAATACATTTACAGTTTGGCATAAAATAGAACACGAAATGGGTGCGCCACTAGTCAACTATCAAAAATAATAATAATTTAAAAACACATTTATAATAACATCGCGTATATTATTTAAATTGGTTTTCCTGACATTTCGAAAGCTTTGCAGCGTTCGTGGTCGCAGGAAGATTAAGATGACAAGCGTCTTTACAGATATTTCTAAGAATAATTTAAATTTTTTTAATTAATTAAAAACGTGTTTTTAAAACTGCGTGCATTAGTTTGGATAGGTAGGTTCAGCAGGGCAATTGTGTAACTGCATCGTAATCAACAAAATGACAATTTTGACGTTTGAATCCGGAAAAATGATAGAATTCGAATTGCGTAACTACAAAACTATTGATTTCGATGTCGGAGGGATAAATTCAATTTAAATGTTTACAGATACAGGCACATTTTTTTATGATAAAACACAGATTTACAATACTGACAAAAGTAGGTAATTTATTTTCAGTTTTAGACATCTTTGCCAGACTGTACGGTCGACCGCACGTCGGTGGTAACACTTTGACATTAGCAGCATCCTTATTTCGTAAGCAGTAAGGGTGGTTTTCGAATTGAAGTGTTACCACTGTCATGTAGTTGACTGTACGTACAACCCTATACAATTTCATTGAAACTATATTCGTAATTTGTTTGCGCTTTTAAAAGCTTCAAAAACTGCTAGTTTCGACAGTTTTTTCGATCTAAAAACGGCATCTGTAGGTTTTTCTATTCGTACATTGTTCACGGTGCCCTGAACAATCAAAAGTTGCTTTTCATTTAACTTATCGGGTACCAAACAATGCGGGTATCGGAAAACGCGGGAAGGGTAAAATTGCTTTATACCTTTGTCTTGTTGGTTTAAATCTCTGAAAGAATCGGATTTTGTTTAGGGGCATGAATATGTATGTGTGCGTATCACAGAAATAGAGTGCGTATATTGTGAACTTTATTTATGTGTGTGAAGATTAAATTGTTAGTAAGAATTGGATTGGTAAATGAATAACGCAGAATTTTTGGTTTCTGAGACTAATATTAGTTAAGTAATAAATAAAGCCGAGTGTGAGACGTACTCGCTCATTAAGGGTTCCGTACTACCTGACACCTTGTGGAAACTGATTTAATTTATGAGAGTTCACCAAAGGTACAGCACAAATATGTTCACTGATATCTTTCATATTTTCATCTCTTTCTTACGCAGGAAGCAGGATTTACTTTTATTATTTATAGTTAAACTATGGGTTATTTTTAATTCACCAATATGTGTTCACTTAAATCGCCAATTTCAGGGTTGGTCCTATAGTAAATGTTGATCAAATTGATGAGTACAATCATCCTTTAAATGGTTATTGGTAAATAAAAAATAACCCTATTTAGCACACAACACTAGAACCACAGTTTGATGCTTGTATGTATTACTTATTTCCAAGGATCTCTATGTATAGATGACGCGGTCCAAACACTCACTGTTCAACTGGACTGTACTGCAGGCTATACATGTACACATGCCGTACACCTTGTTTAGTGTGGTTTCGAGATTCGGAAAGCGCAGAGCGAGCTTGACTTACTTAAAATAATTGAATTATTTAACTAAATAGTGATTTGCTTGAATAATAGGTAGCAACAAGTATTAATAACAACTAATTATTATTACATTACAATAACGTACGATTACAATAATTAAATAAGTGAATTGAGAGTGGCGCATTGACATGTCTGATTTTATACTCTTCGAAAACAAAACATACGTCCTGCTCCCCGCGCACTACGCGAGTTGCCCATGATCGTTGTTTTGAAAAGCGATTTCAGTGTTAACATATAATTCAATGCTTATTTCAGACTTTTTTCTAATTTTAACACATATTTTGTGAAAATTTCAAGAGGCTTCCTATTAAGGTTAAAAAGATACAGCCCTGTAACCAACGGAAAGACTTGACGGACGCTGAACAGATGGCTGAGTAATAGGGTTTCGTTAGCACCGTTTGGGTACGGAACCCTAAAAATGAACTTGTGCTCGCAAGTTCATTTGTAACATCTTAATCGTAGAATAATCTCAGAAAGTGTTAGTGATTTCTTAATTCAGTTAAATAAATGTAGTCTTTTTAATAATAAAGTTATAGACAAAAAAAAAACTTGGAAAGACAAAAAGTAATTTAACTTTTACCGCGCGGTCTCGCTCTGCCACGTTCTGCCTCGCCATGTGTCGCGGCGATTGTTGCCAGCAGCCAGCGCCGGACGGCGCGAGCTCGCGATGTACATCTTTTGGTGTAAAAGGGTTAGCGAGATTTCAATTCACGCCCATCCCATCCAATCCTCGCCTCGCCGATCCACTCAGTGACTGTAAGTCTTTGCATTTGATTCCAAGACGTGACATAAAGGTATTATATTATCCCATAATAATATTCTGGTTGACAAAATACAGTGCCACAAAAATACGAAAGCTGTCGCCTATTTTACAACGACTAAAGTTACTTAACTGTCCAAATGATTTTACATAGACTCCAAATATTTCTATAAGCTATACTAAAATGCAAATTACTGTCCGAATAAAGTTTAAAATCCTACATTAAAGAGGAGATAACAGAATCAATTAAATCAAAAATTATTTTAGTTCATAAAACAGTTGTAATTAATTTTGAGAAAGTAATTCTGGCCATCCGGGCGAGGATTCCGCAATTTCCTGATAATTGTACCCGCAGTTGGGGCCTTCAGACGGTGATGTCATTATAATCTTAGATAGTAGCCGGGAAATTAATAATAACATAGAGATAAATAACGTTTTTTGTTATTTAACGCAAGTTAGTCTATAGGCTCAAAATCTTGGTTCCTTGATCACTAGTGAGGGCAGCTGCTCTGAGGAAATCTGCCATCGTACAGATATGGCTAAAAGTGCAATGACCAATCTGGAAAATTTGGAAGAACTGTGGCATCCGATGGAAAACCAAAATACGACTGGTCCGAGCACTGGTTTTCTCAATCTTTTTGTATGGCGCAGAAACGTGGTGCATTAAAAGCCGCGATAGCAGCAAGATTGCTGCCTTCGATGTGGTGTTGGTGAAGAATACTTCGAATACATTGGACCGCCATGAGAACTAATGTGTCTATACTGGAGAAGCTCAAAATAACCAAACGACTATCTTTAATATACCAGGAGCGTGCCCTCAGCCTTTTCGGATATATTATGCGACCACCTAGGCATTTTCTGGAAAGGCTCATGATCGGATAGAAGGAAAATGCGCTCAAGGCAGAGTACCTGCAAGATGGTCAGACGCGTTTAAGTGGGCTGTTGGAGGCAGCCTGTACCAAGCAGTCCACACAGTGGAAGACCGCATAGCTTGGAAACGCGCCGTATGTGGTCACGATCCTCAGCAGTGAGGGAACGACGAAGAAGAAGAAGTCTATAGAGGCAAATTGTGAGCTTCTATAATAATAAAAGTGTCGTGCCCCTAAAGACCCTTCTACACATTCGTGACACCAAGATTTTTATGAATAATGTTGAAATAACTGACTATGGGATTATGCTGAAAAAAATTCGCGCTCGCTCCGCTCACATAATAGTAACATCCTATTGGATGATGTTGATGATGATTGAAACCACCCCACATTAATTATTGAACAGTGTTGCAAGAATCAATAATACATGTGGGGTGGGTTGCAATTATATTTTTTGAATTATAATTATTTAAAACAATAATATGGCCTATGTCTGAAATTGAAAAATTATACAAAGGCTCCTTCTATCATAGAAGCCCAACGCTAATTCTACCATGGATAGTGACAATAATTATCTAATAGACTTTAATTGCCTGAGTCAGTGCTAAATGTCTTAGGCCAGTATTATAGAACGATACTCAAGCGTTGATCTCTGTTTAAATCTAGTTTAAAGTTGAGCTTTGATTTTAGAACGTTCCTCAAGCAGAGATTTGTTGTTCACAGTTCAGCTGAGTTTAATTTTGTTTTATACTGTCACCTGTTTCGGTATTTGAGCTGAGATTTGATCTGTAATCACTCTAGTGTGGTCCAGACTACGCTTGAGTAGAGATTTCTATAATATTTCAGGTCAAATTCATGTGTTATGTTGTTGAATTAAAGTTTATAATTACCGTTCTGGAATAAGGCCGATACTCAAGTAACGATTCTATCCTTAAGTAGTGATCAGGTGATTGGAGTTTAAACTGTACTTGAGGAAGCTTCTGTAATACGGGCCTTAGTACTGTTAATTGCCTGAGTCAAAGTTTAGAGCTATCTGTACATCGATTGATTTTAAACATAATTATTGTGGATATGAACAATGATATTTCAAACTATACAAGTTGTTGATCTGTAACCGTGCCATATTTCTAGAGCAAATGATAAATAATGTGCTTAGTCATCTAAAAATACTTAAAAATTTCTACGATTATTTAATACCCAAATTTTCACATAGAATAATAGCGAGGGTTTGAGAATAAATCCCGAACGACTCTGAAAATAAGTCATTGGTGGCTTTGTCAAAGACTGGAAATACCTGCAAATTGTTTTGGTGGTTTCGCACCCATCGTTTTTGTGTCGCACGCGACACACGGAGGGAATTTGTTTTTTACAAATAGGTATTTAAAAAAATGCAATACAATTTTAATGCTGTCTCCTTTCATATGTTATTGTGTGTACATAAATTATATATATATATTTTTTAATGTATTGATTTCTTTATTGATTCGTGTTCAGTATCAGTGGTATAGTCACCTCCTTAAATATGGCACGAATACAGATCAACACGTTGTAGATATGTTTTAGGTACCATATCAAAACAAACGAAAAAACATGTTCCGTGTGTACGGCAGCACACACATACATAAACTAGTACAAAATAAGTAAGTTAGTTACTTTAAGTTACTTTCGCGTCGTAATTGGTACACTTTCTGAACACACACGACGCATGCCTTTTTTCTGTCTTCGGTCTCGCTCGGCGGCTTGCTTGACGCGGAATAATAGCAAAACGTCCCAGTTAGGACGTTTTCAAGTCTTCAGATTGCGTGCGCTAATAGTAACATATTTTTTTATCTGTACTTATAAATATAACTGGATATGAATCTTTCATGCTATGTTCCCTTGAAAAAAGAATATATCTTTGATGCAATTATTACTATAATTTTAGCTCGAAAAAAAAAAAAGACAAATCTAAAAATTAAATGCATTATTTGAACTTTACCACCTAACCTATACATACATAATTCGGGCATCAAAGCAAGCAACCCTAAACAGCCGATATGGTCCATCCGACGCGCACTCGACTGTCAAAGGGCCTAGCAGGTGAATTGAATCAGAGTCGCTTTGGCCCAAAGGGTACCGAACTACCGACCACTTACAACTTTACCCAGAATAATGGATACGAAACCGCACGTTATGAAGTTCCACTTGATATTGCAATATGGCGGCAGTTCCATTTACAAATTTCAATTGAGAATAGTTTAGTCAAATCAAAATAGCTAATGTTGTAGAATCCTACAGGGCTTCGTTTTTTATTTTGTAGTCAAATCAATTGGATTTAGAAATTACAGAAAAAAATGGGAACTCAATCAGAATTACCTAAATAACTAACTTTCAAAAACATCATATCGGGTCCCATTTTGTTTTTAATTAAAGCGTATACGTTAACAAAATTTAGCTCCCTGAAAATTACAAATTATCGCATAATGTAATAATTTTGATTGATTTTATCTGAATTTCATTGTGCCTTAAGACAGACTAAACATGGAATTTTTAACAGCTTTGTACAATGGACTGCACGTCAGTGGTAGCACTTGAATTATAAAACCGCCCTTACTGCTCACGTAATAAAGATTTTGTCAAGGCACTCTTAGGGTAATAAGATGTATAGGTAGAGTGATAGTTTCATTAAAAAATCCGCTCAAAGTTAAAGCACAAAAGCAATACAAGCAGCTACGAAAGTGTCGGCGAACATTTTACGGCGCACGTAAGCTGTACTGAACGGAGCCATTTCTGGCTACAATTTACGGCCAAAATTAATATCCAATCTATCAACGATTTACCCTACTAGAGATAGAAATTTAACATGTTTTAACATAACATAACATCACGCCTGTATTTCCCCGAAGGGGTAGGCAGAGGTGTATAGTACACCCACATTTCGCCAGTTATGTTGTAAGTCCCATGTAATAGGGGGCGAGCCTATTGCCATTAAACGGTCACAAATCCAGACTCCGGGCTGCTACTGAGAATTTCCTAATGAAAAAACCCAATAACACTTTGCCCGACCCGGGAATCGAACCCAGGACCTCACGCTCAGCAGTCACGCTTGCAACCACTAGACCAACGAGGCAGTCTTTAACATGTTTTGTATGAAGCTTATGTCAAATTCCTATCTCTAGTAGCGCAAATCGTGGATAGATTGGATATTAATTTTAGCCGTAAGTTGCTTCAAATTGTGCACGCGTACTTGATTTCTATGTGTAGTTATTATAAGGTCAAACTGTTATCTCTGACGTGCGGTCGACTGTGTAACGCCGTAGCACATACATAATATACCAAGGTTTAGGTAGCATTAACGGATGCCATGTTACTGCATAAAACAAATTGAGTTTCTCTAACATAGCTTGGAGCAAAATACGTAATTATTTACCTTCCTTGTAATTGGTAGTAATTACACAGTAACTGGTATTACAGCCAGCCTGCGCCAACAAATTATGCCTATTGGGGCATTATTAACCACTTCGTTGGGCCTATTGTATAACTGGAGCGATGGATGCTAGGTATTCTCTAGACGGCCTACATGAATCATGAATCATGTAGACGAGGCGTTAAAATACCTAGTATTTGTTGTGAATGGAGAATAAAAGCCCGATTATAGCGATTTATAGACAAATACAGTTAACTTAAAACCCGCTTGACTAACTCATTGTGGTAGCATAATTATCTCCAAAAGAAACACTTCACAAAAGGGTGTAATTTTCTCGGAGTCTTTAATTATTGATATAAGTAGGTACCTACTATTAAAAATATTAAAACTTTATTCTTGATCATAAGATTAACGAAACCTTTTCTGTTTTGTATTAGTTACTCGCAGTACAACCAAAACACAAACTAATGATGCAACCAATGGAGTGTAAACTGAAACAATAATTAAACTTTCAATTCGCCATACAGAACAGAATAAACACATGGTATACAACTCATACGGAACTATCCGATATCGCTTAACGTTCTCAAACGTTCGGGCCGGGATTAAATACAAATCAGCGATACGATGCCGGGTGGAATTCCGCTTGCGTCTGGAACTGGAATTGGTGGAATAATAATTGAAATTTTTGGGACTGTTTATCGAGTTCTGAAGTATTTTTGGGTTCTGGCATCACAACTTGGCTAGATTTTCGTTTCTCGTGAATATTGATACCTATCGATAGAATTGTCTCTTGTAAAAAATTACATAATAGTTTAAAAAAAAAAAAACGTCATTATCATTTCAGCCGAAAGACGTCCACTGCTGCACATAGCCACAACGACCGGTCCTGCGTTTCCCGCATCTAGTGGATTCCCGCGAGCTGGCTATGCTCGGAGTGTCCCTGCGTGATCGAATCATAAATGAAGAGATTCGCAGGAGAATGAAGGTAAGGGTGGGGCACATTGCTCGCAGAACGGATGGCTGATGGGGCCATAGAGTTCTAGAGTGGCGACCGTGTACTGGAAGGCGCAGCGTGGGTAGGCCCCCCACAAGGTGGACCGACGACTTGGTGAAAAAAACACGTCTTTTATTTTATTTTATTTTATTGTGGTAAGGGAGCTAGAATATTAATTATGATTTGTAAATACATAGTATTGTTTATATAATGACGTATAAGGGCCAATGAAATTACACACAGTTGCAATGTCATGACCACATAAGGGCTCTCTCAGACGACCGATTACTGTATCACCAACGAAATTAATATGATGGACGATCTTTAGCGCTGACATTTCTTCAACGCAATTATTTAGATAGTGAAATACCCACACATACAACTACTAAGTCTTTGTTGCCCCCACAGACATAGTAGGTATGTCTGTGGTTGCCCAGTTGTGGTTGTTGGTTGTAGAATAAAGGGACCCAATTTAAAAGTCGGCTACCATATAACACAAACAATTAAACAAACAAACAACAATTATTTCGGTGTTAGCCGCGATCTTTGCGGATTGAAAATTTTGTTGGTGCGGTATGCGCAGGCTCATCTGTTATTTAATGTTTTTCATTACGACTAAATACTGTTGTGTTAGTGTACCATCGACCGTCTGTGGGAGCCTTAACTGCGTTTATACGGTGAAACGACTCGGAATCTACGGTAATAATACATTGCAAACTTGTGTCATGCTCTCTGAGTAGTTATGGTCTGAGAAACAATGTAAGTGGCGCCATCTTGCTTGTAATTTTCCGCCATGACGGACAATTGACAATAGTGCAAGGGAAATGTTGGTGCATGTTAATTATTTTATCAGCATTGTCTTTAAAGGCGCAGTCACGGTTATCGGTTCATTTCGGTGCAACCGTGACTCGGACGCTTATACAAGTAGTTGATCGGTAACCGTGCCATATTTCTAAATCAAGTGATGAATAATGTGCTTTTTTGGACTCGTACAGGTTGGAGTGCGGGGTGAGACAGGGTGGGTTGAGCTCACCGTTGCTCTTCAATCTGTATATAAACGAGCTTGTCGCCTCGCTCAGCAGCCACCAACCATGTTGGATGCCATGTTGATGATGTTTGTTTTAACAACATCAGCTACGCGGATGACATGGTGCTGCTGAGTGCGTCGATTTGTGGACTTAGGAAGCTTATGGGTATTTGCGAAACGTACGCTCATAAACATGGTCTTCAGTACAATGTAGGAAAGAGCAAGCTCATGGTCTTCAAAGCTGAGTCCAAGTGCCCGGCAGAGGTTCCACCCGTCAGGCTATATAGTGTGCCCTTGGAGCGAGTACAATGTTTCAAATACCTGGGCCACATTGTGACGTCTGACCTGAAGGACGATACTGATATTGAGCGAGAAAGGAGGGCGTTGTCGGTGAGGGCGAACATGATAGCCCGCAGGTTTGCTCGTAGCTCTAAGAAAGTCAAGATCACCTTGTTTCGAGCCTACTGTTCATCTTTTTATACGAGCAGCCTGTGGGTGTCATACACGTGGAAGTCCTACAACGCCCTCCGCGTTCAATACAACAACGCGTTAAGGGCGCTGTTGTGGCTACCTCGTTTCTGCAGCGCGTCTGGGATGTTTGCGGAGGTGCGCGTGGGCTGTTTTTATACCACCATGCGCAAAAGGGCGACCTCGATAGCGAGTAGAGTGCGGGACAGCAGCAACAGCCTCCTGGCTGCCGTTGCCGACAGGTTGGACGGGCCGTTTTTGAGGCACTGGCAGGCCTTACATGCTCCTGTAAACCAGAGGTGGGGCAGATAATTTGTCAATTGCGTCAGTTAATGAATATTAAAATTAAAAAATGCTTATGCGTACATTTGACATTATAAATTAAATTTTCTTGACAGTATTGTAAGTTTTTGACATGTAATTATTTTTTTCTATGGATTTGATTATCTGAAATAAATGAATTTATTATTATGAGGGCCGGTCTTTCAATCGTCAAGTAAACTTCTTACTCTACGTTTAAACAGTCAAGTAAGATTTACTCGACAGTTACGAGAAATTTGAGTCTTTCAAGAGACAGTTAAGAGATAACCGATGAGTAAAACACCTAACTGAAGAGTAAAATTACCTGGCTGTTTCAGAGCCAGTTAGGGCTATTACTCTCCTGTTAACTAACGTCAATGTCAAACTAGGTGACAGAAACTCGAGTGTATAGTCAGCTGCAAAAATATGTACTTATACCATAAAGGTATTATACTGACGGTATAGAAATGTCTTTGACTTATACACTCCACGAAACCAAAACGTGAATTTAAAAAAAAAAAAATGATTAAATATTCACAATTCACAAACCAGGTATTTTAATGTATCAGATTTCACTACTTTTGAAGCGAAGTTTCAGTTAGCGTCGTTGTGCGCTCGGCCACCGTGGAGTAAACCGATAAAAAACTCACACGCGTGTTCTATCCACGCATGAAAATGCGTAGAGACTTCGCTTCTTTCGACCGTCCGCCGACGCCATCCAGTTTCTATTTCTTAAATTCGATTCGATTGTTCGCAGAACTTCGTCTATATTTTTTACACTTTTTTTTACTATGTGGTCTGAACCGTAATGTAATTTAATGAACTGTGTGTACTGTGTCACTACCTAAACTTAGATGTGTTCGCTGTGGTTTTAAAATAAAATAAAAATATCTTTATTCAAATAAAATGCATCCATCATTTTCATTGAAAATGTAATAACCATCACACTTCCACAATTTCCCAGTACTCTAAGTACAGCTAATGCCACATTCACATGCAAGGCTCGTCCAATATCATAAGCGCACTACATGATTCCATAATATTAATATTTTCTCGCAAGTGCGTCATGCATCTTGGACGAGAGCACTCCGAGTAATGGAAACTACCCACCATTATAAATTTTCAGCGCTAAGAGGTTGTCAGTATGAGAGGACATTGACATTTTTCCTTAGTATCAGCTTGTATTGGACAACGGTGTTCTAATGGTTTCATTTCAGTTAGGTGGCTCAATACACAGGATGATTTATTTAACTAGCTAACGATTTAAATTGTGGAAAGATAAAATCGCTCACGAGCAGGATTCGATCCTGCGACTCCTGGCTCAGTACGCCAGTGCTTTAGCCACTAAGCTACAGTGAACACTGCTCGTGGTATCGAAATTAACCTCCACTTTTTTGTACGTCTTTGGATCTTTGGATGGTCTTTGGGTAGCTTAGTGGCTAAAGCATACTGAGCCAGGAGTCTCAGGTTCGAATCCTGCTCGTGAGCAATTTATTCTTTCCAAAATTTAAATCATTAGATTTCGCTTCGCATGCGTAAATGCTACAAAAATAATAAAAAAATTAAACCAAAAGAGATACAGGAAAATTTTCTATGGAGACATTTGCTGTTTTTTAATAATAGTACATTATGATACAAGTGAGCTAAGATGTTCATTATACTGGAGGCTGGATTGCAGCCTGAGCCGAAGGCGAGGCGTAATAAAGCCGAAAGTATAGTGAATATTGATCACGCGTTTTATACGACGTTTTTAAACACACTTGCGAGGGGCGGATTTCTGTAATCGAACGCCACCCGTGCTTGTAGTTGAGTGACGTATAGCTATGCGCGCGCAGGTGGTGGAAGGAAGCCGCTAAACAGCCTAATATTAAAAATATAATAAACAGTTTTATTTTATTTATAACACAAATTAGTGTAAATTTTTTGACAAAAGTAAATAATTTGATGAAATGAAATGTTAATTTATCATATTTTATTTAACACAGTTGATTTATTCACAAAAATGTTTAATTTTGGTTAGACATAAAAACTCTTTAAAATTAATTCTGCAAAGTAAAAAGCACTCGTACGTTATAAGCTGTCTTGTGGACCTAAAAGCGGTGCAATAAAAGCTACTTTACGAGCAAGTGTGTTTAAAAATATATTGAAATAATTAGATTTTTGGTCAACCACTAATTTTCCTCAAAAATCAATAAAGTTAGTAGACGCAGTGTCGTGTAAGGACATATAAAGATTAATTCATTGTATGAGAGGAAAAATTCTGGGCATCAGAAATTATTCAAAGACGATAACTTTTTCCCTTTCGGCCGCGATAGCAACTGAGTTTCGCAACCAGTTTCGAAAGGGAAATTCTTTTGCTTTCCTGGCGACTAGTTGCGATGGAGGAGTGTTTTTTCTTTATACACAACCTGGTTGCCAACAAAGAATTTCAGCAATTAGAAGCAGGACTGGGAACCAGGAGTCGCAGTTCGAATTCTACTGGTGGGTTAATATTTCTTTCCATAATAATTGATGTCTTTATTTTGATATTAGTCAGTGGGTTTTTTTTTTTTCAATCGCTCAAAGCATTGTAAGTCTTTTGATAATGTGAGCCTCATTAAAATCAACGACGTTCTGGAGAAAATTATATCTTCTTTTCCACGACATATGATTAATTTTATCACAATTTTTCGCTTAATAATTACAGGTTTCGAGAACATTACTTGTGTAGGTACTAAATTAAAATAGAATTATTTAAAATTTTCTTAGAAGATATTAGAATAAGGCCGCACTTTGTAACATAAAATAGGGAATATTAAATTACGTGCGTATTATATGCCTATCTTTACGTATAAGGGTATTATAATGGCTTTCGGATAGTTTGTAGGTACGTACTTAAATATTGAGCATTATATTGATATTTATAAATCATAACTTTTATTTATTTTCAAATTGCAATTAACAATCAATCAGCAATAAGACAGTCATAACTGACGTTCTGTACCTATGGACCTCTGTGTGTAACGGGTAGGGTAAGAATCTATGGGGTGCTGGTCAGAAAACTTCCACATGTGTCTGACGGCTGCTTGTCCCTCTGGACACGTCTGTAGGGAACGGCAGTTGTTAGGCCGGTGCATCCTGGGTACGGGCTGGGATTAACCTTCGGGGGATTTTATTGCCTGTGGCGAATATTCTGGTACGGCGCCACCTAGGAGGGTGCAGCCAACGTTAGGCCGCACGGGGAGAAGGGGCTCGCCTGCTTCGGGCGGGCCAGGACCTGTCGGGGGTGGTTGTGTGAATACTCACGGGTTCTCACGCCCCCGGCTAAGGTAGTTGAAGGAACACCGTGGTGGTTTTAGTCGGTAAGAGTCCGACACTGGCTCCGCCTACCCCGGGCGGAGTGCGTCCATGGGGATTTCCCAACGGAAAAAAAAAACTTCAAATCTATGGGATACTTATAGCATCATTTAGTTTTCAACCTTCTCAGACCTATCCCATAAAACAATAATGAGTTCCGTGTTGTATAGATATAGTCTCATTATTGGTGACAACAAAAGAAACAGCTAAAACAAAGCATAGGGAACTAAAAATTATGGGGGATATTCCTACAAACAGTTTTAATAAAAATTTCGAGAATAATTCAACTCGAATGAAAAACAATTACAATGAGTCGTAAAAAATACCCTTCACAGTAAAAAAAACATTGTATCATTTAACTGAAATACGAGTAGGTACTGTAACAGAAACTACAAACCGAATAGTAACATTACTAAATAAAACAAAGCATACAAACTATAAATTTTTTTGGGTTATTTTTCTAGAAACAGTTATAATAAAATGTCTAGAATAATTCAACTCGATCGAAGAACAAAGTCATAAAGTCAATAAAGTCATAAAAAGTATCCTACACAATAAAAAACACTGTATCATATCACTGAAATACGAGAACTGTATATAAAACTAATAAAATAAAAAACGGATAGTAACTAGTTACAGAACTTTTCAATACGGTAAAATAAATCAGAGATTATTGAGCATCGAGTCGTGTCGTGTTCTTTACACTCGATATAGCACCAACCATAGCCTAACTTTGGCCATTCGATGGCAGCTAACTTAACGAAATATGTTTTTCACACAGGAAAACATGTATTATTAACTTTGAAGCTACGTACGATAGGAGAAAGTACAGTTGGCTTTACGCGAATGAAGATTTTCGTACTGATATTCTTGTATGAAATAATCTTCTTTCTTTCATATAGATGTCCCCAGCGCAATGCCACATGAAAGGAAAGTATTTTAAACATTGAAAATATAAAATTTTATAATAATAACACGTTTTTACATAAACGGTAAAGGAAAACATCGCGAGGGAACCGCACACCTGAGAGTATTCCAAACAGTCCTCGATAGTGTGTGTATTAAAAGAGCCTCCACGAGAAGTGATATTTAATTGATCGTTCAGCGCACCTTTTGGCAGTTAGCTCTGCGACCAACCTGCTGACTGCCTAATCTTTTTCCCACGGCATGAGCTATTATCAATATGTAGCTCATTCGACACAACGGAAGAAGAAGAAGATAGTGTGTGTAGTCCGGAAACCTGCACTAGATCTGCGTGGTTGACTATGGCCTTCTCATTCGGAGAATAGAATTATCGCTAGCAGTGGGACAATAATGGGCTGATTATGTAATAATATTTTAGTTAAAAGTACACACAGGCTGCTGCTTTTCTTGGTACCTTACTGTTTTAGCACATGAATAAGCATCCATCAGAAGCCAAGTTGAGCCGGCACAAGCCGGTTCTTATCACAGTGAAGTGTACTTTAAACCGTCGCGTCGGTGAATGCGCGCACACATCGCCGCGAGGTGTGTGAGTGTACCACAGCTCTTGTGCAGCACAGTATAGCTTGGCTTCTGTATGGATTTTCATTTATATGGTTTAAGTGTAGTCATTCACCCACAAAAAATGGTATCTCCTCATTTCTAATTTCTAGGAATTTATTATTAAAATAAGTTGCGATGTCATCCTTTCAAACTAATGTTAGAAAACTTCTGATAGATGTCCAGGGTAGCATAACTAGTACTTCTAACTTATCCAACTAATCCGTATGTGTTTCCGCTAAGGATAGTTTCGCTACACAACAGTTCAACAGAATCTGTTCACAACTCTGCACACTCGTTCATAACTTTCACATACACATAATATTCATCCTCATTCATTAGATAGGTACTGCAGGTAATGTCTGTGACTTCACTTTGATATTCATCATGGAGTAATATAAATTTTAACTCGTAATAGTATGACGTTATTATTTTTCGACAACACCTTATCTCCATCTAGCCATTACGTTAGTCAAATGGAGATACGGAAAACCCAAGTTGTCAAGGCCCGTGACTGTGGTGCGCGGAGTGATCTGCGCTCACCTGTCAGGAGGAGTATGCGACCAACGTAGAGGCCGCACGGGGAAAAAGGGCTCGCTTACTACTAGCGAGCCGGTATCTGTCGGGGATGGAATCCCACCCGGCCAAAGGTATTTGAAAGAACAACTCTTACTGACTGGTAAGGCTCGGTCTTCCTCAGGCGGAATACGTTCATGAGGATTTACACAAGCAAAATAATAAAAACCTAGTTTTAAAAAACTCTATTCACATTTCATAGGTAAGTAGCCAAAAATACTAAAGTCAGAAAAAGTCCAAAAAGATTGTCTTCAGATGAAAACCTTGCACTCTTACAGGTAAAACCGATTGTCTGACATGGACCAAAAACGTCAGATAATCGGTTTTCCATGTAAGGGGACGCGAATTTTGAAAACCCCTACTTTGGAATAGACCTTATCCACATTAAATGCTTAATGACTAAGCTTGCCCTTTGGAGGTACATATTTTTTTTTTCGATTAAGAAACAAAAACTTGTCCGGCGAAGTACTACCACCGTACCTACTTCTGATGTCAAACTGTGATGACCTCATTGCTGTGTTTCGATGTGAAGGGTACGGGTGCCGGTGAAATTACAATGACATGAGACTTTCATCTTGATGTCTCAGTTTGGTGAACCGACTTGGTACTATTTAGGCAACAGCCTAGGTGGTATTGCAGTTGTTATGGGCAAAGGTGACCGCTTAACTGGTGGTGGGCCTTCAACTAGCATCGCTATCCTATACTATGATAAAATAAATGTTAAATACCGATTTTCAGCCGCATCTGGTTAGATTGAAAGCTGACCCAACATAATTGGGAAAAGACTCCGAGAAAGAAGTAAATAAAGCTGTGGTAGCAAATCTTTTAAATCTAGAAATTAGGTCGTCAACCCCTTACGAAAACAACGAGTACTTATACTCCAATACGCGGAGTGGACGAAAACATGCTCGTTTTGTTTTGCTCATGGCATAATAATGTCGTAAAATTTTGTGTGGCTAGCAGTACTTTATCGGAGCTATTTTGATGTAAGATGCAATCTATTCTTCAAAATATTTATTTGTGCGTAATAGTTTTACATTTTATTATTATCCCATTTAGTATATTTTTAAATATTTCTATCAAAAATAGTGACACACTGGCCGGGCCTCGGGTAAAAGCTCCAAGCTGCTGGTGGTCAGGCTACAGATTCCTTTTTCTCTAGAGAAAGGTACCTGCTGGCAATGCGTACTACCTTTCTTAAGCACTCACGAGAGCCTTTTAAGGCCGGTGTTCATCGTCGTTAATTCTCTGATTAAACAACCAATTACTCGAAAAATGTACTAAAATTAGGTACGGGTAAACGGTCGTTTAACCAAAGAATTATCGTTGGTGAAATCAAGAATAAGATGTTGGCGGAGGCTGTTTGCCACAAGGCCATTGACCGTTACGACTATCACCACCACCATTAAAAATAAATAATATTTTTCAACACACTTGCTCGTAAAGTGGCTCTTATTGCATCGCTTTTAGGTTCATAATGTGGCTTATAACGCACGCGTGCTTTTTTCATTATATTATTGCACTAGTGCTTTTTACTTTACAGTTTATTTTTAAATCGCAGCAAAGAGTTTTTATGCCTGAACTAAATTAAACATTTTTGGGAATAAATCAACTGTATTAATTAAAATATGCTATATAACAATTTCAATTTCAATTTCAATTTTTGTCAACAAATTAATATTAATTTGTGTTATAAATAAAAAAAACTATTTATAATATTTTTATATTAGGCTGTATGGCGGTTTCCTTCGACCACCTGCGCGCGAATAGCCATTTTTATAATTTTTCACAAATTCAATATTTGTCTAAAATGTGTAATTTATGTTTTTTTCCTCGCAAGTGTGTTGAAAAACGTCGTATGACACGCGTGAGCATTGACTATTATACTCTCGGCTCCATTACGCCCTCGCCTTCGGCTCGGGCTGCAATCCAGCCTCGAGTATAATAGTCAACTTAGCTCACTTGTATCATAATGTACTATTATTTTATTTTATGGCACCATGATTGCTGAGTCCACCCAGCACATGTCAAACACCTCGTGTAGTAACTCAAGATATATGATTTGTTTGTATTTTTCAGATTTTACGAGATTCTCATCATTAGAGACAGTTCCCAGTGCCTATAATTTTGTCCATTAGAAGACAAAGACCTTCAAAATATAAGTACAAACTTAACTACTTGTAATCAACGAAACATGAAAATGAAGTGAACTATAACTAAAACCTTCTCCGTTACAAGACTGCGGTATGATTAACAATTTTGAGTATTAAAAATGTAATGACTCAAAAACTCTTTCGATTATAATAAGCTCACTAAACTACTAAGGCAACTGAAATCTCATAAAATAATTATATAATATCATTATTGCTAAAACCTGCATTGTCCCACTGATAAAGGGAAATCAAACAAAAAGAATAATCTCATATCTGTATTAATACGTAATACCAAAAGTGATTCCTTCGTTTTCATTGCGCACAAAAGATCAAGAAGGAAGGACCTAATAAATTACGGATTTCCATCCAATAAGTAGGCCCACAACAAAAAGCGGAGATTACACAAAATCTCTTTCCATTAGCAATTAATCCTTATAAGATGATACTTCTCGACTCAACGTTTTTATAATGCTTTTAAATTTTCATCTCTTCGGAAATCCATTTTCATTTCTAATTTTACAAATGCGAAAGTGGGTCCTTTTATTTTCACGATGTCAAAAATGTCTTTTTAATCTGATTTTTAAGTAATTTTAATAGAACACATAAGTGTTCAATTATGATATTTTTCATTAAAATAATTAAAATTTTAACAACTTTTAATATGATTGAATTAATAAAAACATATAGTTAGTAGTAGTAGAGCTCCTTTGTGAAAGAGCTGGTCCGGGGAAGTACTACCACCGTGCCTACTTCTCCGCCAAATAGTGATGCTTGCATTGCTGTGTTTCGGTCTGAAGGGTACGGGTGCCGGTGAAATTACAATCACATGAGACTTTCCATCTTCATGTCTCAGTTTGGCGAACCGACTTGCGGTACCATTTAGGCAACAGCCTAGGTGGTATTGAAGTTGTCATGGGCAAAGGTAACCGCTTAACATCAGGTGGGCCTTTAGCTCGTTTCGCCATCCTATACTATAAAATAAAAAAATAAAAAAAATAATTTCAATTTGAATTTTAAATAGAACCAATGACAATTGTTTTCGTGTAGTGTACAATTTCCGTTGTAGATGTGTAGTTTTGGCGACACTTTTTCCGTACTAATAATAGTAAAGGCACTTCCAATTGTTTTCATTATTCCGTGGTTTTACTGAATAGGGTGTTTTTTTTTTTTGAAATGTACGTAAAACGATGGCGAAACATCCAATTAAAGTATTCATTAACAAATAATTCCTAAAATATGCTTTTAAAATTTAATCAAGATTTTTATTTCTTGTTTTTAATTTCGCATCTAAAAGCTAAGTCACGTGACATTATCGTCAACCTAAGACACTGCCTCACTGCAGTTGTTCCGGTCAGTGTTGCCAGTATAAATTCCCTTAAAATTACGACATGTTTAGGTACCAAAAAGGTACGAATTTAAACAATGTAAAAAATCTGAGAAAAAATTTAGATTCTAGTTTACGAAACAATGTAGTTAGAAGGCGATGTCGAGAGTTATTTTAATTTGATATTACTTTTATTTTTCGTTCAATTTTTATATTTCCTTCGAGACGGTTGCATTGGTGCGAGCTCGGAAAACGGAACGTAGTTTTATTTCTGGCATGAGACATGACTGAAAAGTGTTAATCTTTAACCTAAAATCTACGTTGTGTGCAATTCATAATTTTTGGAAATACCAGTCAAACACCCTATTGATGAAATCGCTAGAGTACCTAGGTATTCTGTAGAAACCATAAGGTGAGGTAGAGGTTTGCTGTTATTCAATCACAATACGATGATGACGGTAGGTATTGGGGCCCTATATACATGTTCCTATAACTAATGGTTCAAACTTTTGACAACTACATCCAAGTCTCAAGCTCAACGAAAGAGTCCTTCCTATCTTTAGATTCGGTAGTCGGTCGCACTTCAACTGACCAACCAAGTGAAAATTTAGGTAAGATTGCGCCTAAGGCCTAATTTTATTTGATTTGGCTTCAGGATTGCTAGACGACCTTTTTTGACACCACCGCCCAAGTGATGACCTTTTTTAGGGTTCCGTATCCGAAAGGTACCAAACGGGACCCTATTACTCTCGCTACGCTGTCCGTCCGTCCGTCCGTCCGTCCGTCCTTCCGTCCGTCTGTCTGTCACAGGGCTGTATCTTTTGAACGGTAATAGATAACCGGTTGAAATTTTCTCAGAATATGTGTTGCGGTGAGGTGTATCACGACAAATACTAAAAACAAAAAAAAAACAAAAACCAAAGGGTATCCCATACAAGAAACATTTTTTTCAACATTTTTGTTTCTGCTCTATCTTCAAAACGGTAATATATACGAGCGTCAAACTTGGTCATATTATAGTGCATATTATGAAATATAACAACAAATACTAAAAATAAGACAAACATAGACATATGTGGTGGTACCTGCGTAAGAAAGACATGCAAAAATTAACATTTCGCGCACTGGGAGTTGATGTCCCGTAAATTAAATTAGTTTTTATGGGGTATCAGGTCGTGGAGAGGTACGGAACCCTTACTGCGCGAGTCCGACTCGCACTAGTCGGTTTTTTTTTTAAATTTGTCGCCCCTAAAAAGTTTGTGCCCTAGGCATAGGCCTCGCCGACCTATGTGTAAATCCGCGACTGAGATCAACACGATAGCAACTGCTTCATTACATCTCATACCAAACCTTCCTCAAGTGAGGAGACGATTTATTAGCATCTAGATTACCGCTATCTTCATTACGCTGCCTTCGCCAGTTTGCTCCATATCTGAATGCCTTTATCGACGTAAGCACTTATTTCCCAGCTTCGAAGGGAGACGGGCGGCTGGCTCGAATGATAATAGCCTGATTAAGAAAGGTTTTGTTTTCTCTTGCAAAAAATACAAACAAACGAAGCAAGTTCTTTCGTGAATAATTCGAGTGACATTGGGCGTGCAGATGAGCGACTAATCTGTGAGAATACAATCGATAAAATCGAACATGGAGACTTATGATTATACTTTATCGATAGTGTAATTTTACGCAAACGTGCTTCAAAAATCGGTCTATGATAAAGTACATCCTAGCCTGGCCGATTATCATCGATTCTTTTCTTTTATTGTCTATGCTGAGATGGAGTAGGGAATAGAGCTTACGAGTGACTTTGTTCAGATACAATTGTCGTTAATTCTTATTGTGACAACGCACATGTGAAAACTCGGACGTCAGAATCGCAGATGCCAATTTTAAAATCGGATGAAGTCATCCTGAAGTCAGCGACGTTTCAAGTCGGTGGTCGGTTGAAATCTATTGTCTGCGTCTTAAGTCTCTGCTCAAGATAAAAGAAAACAAATTCGCAAAGATGTGTTGACGTAGTTTAAGATGTTTGTTAATTTTAGAACAAAAGTCCAGACTAATACTAAGGTTGTTGTTCTTATTGAATTTTGTAAAGGGCAAGTGCTTAATGTCTACCTACGATGTGTTAACGAACAAGTTTTCGCATTTTAGAATACATAATGCTAAAATTTATGTCTAGATAATACAAATGAGTTTGCCTCAAGCCTCAACTTGTTAACTTGTTAAACTTTATATTGTGAAGAAACGTTACAAAGGGTTTTGATGTCTAAGCACTGACTATTACATTTTAAATGTATTATTGAAACTGGAGAATATGTTCTAGCAAATTGTAGCCATTATTTTTTTGAATCGCTTAAACTCGTAGGTATTTATGCAATTAAAATACAAAAATTATATTAAAAACGGATCCTTTTTAGTTTTGAGCAGCTCTTTTTCAGTTTTAAACTTATATTAAAATTAATTTAATCCACATCAGTACAAACCTTATTTTAAACTACGAAAAAAGAGGTTCTCAATCAACGCATTTTAGTTTTTCGAATTAATATACAACGTGGAGATGACAATAAATGAAAACACGTTTACTACAAGTCTATAGAAGCATTTTAAACACATAAATAAGTTGTTTCTCGAAAATTAAAAACAATAAATTTTTAAACAAAATAAGTATTGAAATATCGAAACAATAAGAAACAACATTTGTAATCATCTGTTATAATTGGAAAAGGGAGTTTAAAATCATATGGATTCGCACAGGTCTTTGAGCTAACGATCTATGCCAGAAAAATGGTCCTACATTCAAAATTGATAAAATAAAATTGAATTCCTGTGGCTAAACTATTAAGTGGATTTCATTGTATTTTTTTGTGTAGTCAGAAAACGTGATACTCTGTAGGTACGTGGTTTTGTTTCATGTTGTATTGTCATCTTCACTTTGTGTATTTAAAATCTATCCAGATTATAATAAAACAAAGTTTAACCGGATTAAATCGCGTATAGATAGATCGGGATCTACAAGATGGATTGTAATTGTGGGTTATCATACATAGGACACACAAAGCGTAGTTAGCCGCTAGAATTAAAGAACATATAGCTGACGTCAAGAACAGACGCTCCACAAAGTCTGTAGTGTGTGAACATGCCCTAGACAAACCCAACCATTTTCTTCGATTTGATAAACCACAAGTTCTGGCGAAGGAAAACCGATATGTACCTAGAATGCCCCGTGAGGCTATTGAAATTTAAAAACATCCTAATTTTAATAGAGAAGATGGTTGGCAGCTATCACCTGTTTGGAACCCAGTCCTAAAAACAATCAAGTCCCAAACAGCACGCAATACTGTAAAATATAATGATATTGTGAGTGATTACTGCGTGCATCGAAACGATTTTAATTAATAATATTGTACGGTAGTTTTTTTTTTTTTTTTTTGAAATATCTGTAAAGACGCTTGTCATCTTAGTCTACCTGCGACCATGAAATGCTGCAAAGCTTTCTTAACGTCAGGAAAACAATTTAAATAATATACGCGATTTAATCCGGTTAAACTTTGTTTTATTATAATGTGTAGTGATCGCGAAAACCTAAGAAATTATTATCTATCCAGATGTTACACTTTTCATCACAATATTACTTCGCCATTTCAGCCTAAAGACGTCCACTGCTGGACATAGGCCTCCCCCAATTAAGAGGGGATATGCCATAATCGCCACGCTTGGCAGGCGGGTTGGCGATCAGCGATATTACTTATCATCATCAATCAATTTTATGCATCAACACCAGAATATCCTACTAGTTTTATAAATGCGAAATTATAGGCGTTTGTTTGTTTATTTGTTCGTTTGTCCTTATTTGACGCTGAAACAGCTAAACAGATTCAAACAAAATTTGGTACACTGATGGAACAAAACCCGGATTAAAAAACAGGAAAATTTTACATTAAATTTGTCCCGGCAAAGAACACAAATTACAAGGGATGCATGATAACGTCTTGCTGTGATAAACCGAATTATTATACGCAGATGAAGCCGCGGGCAAAGGCTAGTGTTAAATAAAATATAGAAACCAAGTCTGTAAAGTCAGAATGGGAATCCATCAAATTTAATACTGAGTGTCGAGAACTGGCAAAACAATCGTTCATATTCTTTGAGGCTTCTGAATAGTAAATTCTTATTTAAGTTGCCTTCCTTTGGCAGAAGTTTGAGTCGTCGTAAGAAACTTGCGATAAATATTATTGTATCTGAAAACATAGGGATGGGAACAAGAAATTCGTTTTTTATAAGCTCATAATCAATTATCCGCATTTCGTCGCCTCAGTGCTTGAATGTCCAACCGACCATTGACCAAATTTTACCGGAGACGTTTTTTTTAGTTTATTATTGATTTAAGAGAAATATTTTTAAAACTTTGAAAATTTAAGAATAATGCTACTATACTAAATAACTTAAATAAGAATAACTTAAATCATCAAAGTTTTTAAAATACTTCTCTTAAATCATTAATAAACTAAAAAAAACGTCTCCGGTAAAATTTGGTCAATGGTCGGTTGGACATTCAAGCACTGAGGCGACGATTTGACAAGTATGAGTGTTACTCCTTATTCCTTTGATTAAATTAACGCCCACCAGACATTCTTTTATGCTATTCTTCACAACTTTTCTGACAAAATTCATATTTTCAAAATCACAAAATTACTTACATGGTTTTTAGGCATCAGTAAGTTCCCGAGTAGGTTGCTGCATAGTTGCAGGATACCGTTTAGGGGTAACCTGAAACACACACACACTGAAACACTGGTCTTCCTGGATATCAAGGATTTACTTGGGATCCACTGATACACTTATTTATCCTTAGCATCCAAAATGAATTTTCAAAAAAAAAATGGAAAAATGTAACATATAAAGTCCATACTAATCGATTGTCTTAGGGATTCTGAACAAACAATTTTCAGGTCTTGCGTTCATTATTTTACATGTTGTACCTATATGTTGTAGGATAATCGAAAAAAATTGATTTTTGTTAAAATCCTAGGACGATTATAAAGGACCGGATAGTTGGAATCTATGAAAGTTTTTCGTTATCATCCTAGGTATTTTTTGGATAATTGCAAAAATCCTGCTTATGTTAGGTTAGTCGCGAATAACCACTCACGTAATGAGCGCTGATTGGCTTGTATGAACATTATGCACTGACGGATGCGCTGATTGGCTTACGGCTACATTCCTTCGTCTTTCGAGTCACGTTCTAACCAACCAGAATGAAGATGTTAAAAATCGACGCTTATATTAGCCAATCAACGTTCAAGTTTCCAATCGTTCTAAACAAACTGGAATTTTTGCAATGATCCTGATAATAGCCTGATATGATAACGAAAATCTTTCTGAGATTCCAATTATCCGGTCTTTTGCAATCATCTTAAGATTTTCGCAAAGATTCAATTTGCCCGATTTTCCTACGATACATACAAAATATGTACAGGCATGAAACCAACTCCTTGAAAACGGTTAATACACAGGTAACGTCACCTGTCAAATGTGGCGTGTTTGGCGCGCCGTATATTTGATTCGATATCAAATGCCAATCATAACCCTCCTTATCTGAAATTGTATTATGGATAGGTGCTTACACCGCCAAATTGTAACAGTATACAGGTATATAAGTATCTTTCTAGCAACCTTGTCCTAGATTCAATGTACTTATTAACGTTATCCCCGCATTTCAGTATGTATTTTACTTACATACATCTATTATACCTAACCTTAAACCAGCATGATAAGGTCTGGTCCCGATTTATACAAGATAAAATCTACATTAAACTTAAGTCTACCAATGAAACCGAAAAACTTTTTCTAAGAAACATGGGACATCAACATAAAACGATTTTATTTTTACTTCTAATTATAACCTTGTTAAGATATAAATTGTGGAATGAAAAAATCGCTCACGAGCAGGATTCGAACCTGCGACTCCTGGCTCAGTACGCCAGTGCTTTAGCCACTAAGCTACCGTGAACAGTGTTCTGGCGTGGCGTGTGAACTGGCGTACTGAGCCAGGAGTCGCAGGTTCGAATCCTGCTCGTGAGCGATTTTTTCTTTCCACAAATTATATCTTTAGAATTCGTTTCGCATGCGTAAAATGCGTTAAAATAATAAAATAATTATAACCTTGTTGTTTATCGCTAAAATCTTATTTTCATTTTTTTAACGACCCATGTTTCCTAGAAAAAAGTTGGTTAATTCAGAATCCACCCTTAAAATTTGTTGCATTGTATTTATTTTCATCCTGAATCTAGCCAATGATGAGTTGGTTTTATTGTAACAACGGCTCTTGTGATCTGTCCGTTGGTTTTGTAGTACTGAAACGCAACAAAGCATTATTTGTATAATGCAGAAGACATTGAAAAACTATTAGAGATATAGGAACCAGGCTTAAATTATCAAAGAATTCTACAATAAGTACCACCAAATTCGTAAAACCATTTTTGAGCAGAGCCATTAGTCATGTAAAATAGTCTTATTTAAATCAAATCAAATCAAGTCAAAATGTTTATTGGTGTACACGGGTATTTTTGGTGTTAGGTACATTATAGGTAGTATACAATCTCTCATGTGTGCTACCACACGTGGCATACAAATAATTATTAGTAATTAATTATGCATATATGTACATCATTATTATACATTATTATAATTAATATAATTACTTCACATTATTCATCATCATCATCACCATCACTCAGCCGAAAGACGTCCATTGCTGGACATAGGCCTCCCCCAAGCATCGCCACAACGACTGGTCCTGCGCTTTATGCATCCAGCGGATTCCCGTGACCATCACCAGGTCGTCGATCCACCTTGTGGGGCTTACCCACGCTGCGCCTTCCAGTACGCGGTCGCCACTCCAGAACTTTACTACCCCATCGGCCATCCGTTCTTCGAGCAATGTGCCCCACCCACTGCCACTTATGTTTGTCAATTCTTTGGGCTATATCGGTTACTTTCGTTCTCCTGTGAATCTCCTCTATTCTGATTCGACCACGCAGGGACACTCCGAGCATAGCCCACTCCATTGCCATTTGAGTTACTTTGAGCCTTCTTATCAGGCCCATTGTGAGCGACCACGTTTCAGTACCGTAAGTAATTACTGACAACACACACTGCTCAAAGACTTTCGTCTTGAGACACTGCGGTATTTTGGACGAGAAGATATTGCGTAGCTTCCCGAACGCTGCCCAACCGAGACAGATTCGAAGATTCACCTCTTTCTCGAAGTTGGACCTACCTAACTGGACAGACACACATTCATATTATTCACATTAATATTATTATTTAATGACATTTTATGCCTTGTCTACATATGTATTTATCAAACATTTTTTTTTTAAAGAAAAATGACCACACTCAACTCCAATTAAAAACCAATTTTTCAGAAGCACAAAACATTTAAGGCTATTAATACACCATCATACCACCCCTGGGAACCTCAATACTTCAAAAGATCTACGAACTACGTATAATTTATCGCGGAATTTAATTACTAAAAATCTTTTAGCTAATACAGTGGCGCACCCTACGGTTTTTAGCGGCATTTTAATTATGACGTAGCATATTCGCCGCGTCACGTTATGGTGTTTCATTAGCAAGGTAAACAGTTTTAATCGGAGTGTGGCCGCGCCCTAAAGATAGCGTGGAAACGACTTGCCTGTTTGTTTTGATGATTGTACTTTTTTTGCCTTTTGCTTGGAAGGCTATGAATGGAAATGAAGTGTTTTCCCGTATTGTAGTGGTTGCGTTGTCTGTTTTATAAGATTACATTAGTTACTAGCCCGCAGCTCCACCTGCGTATAATTCAGTTTTTCATGGAAAGAATTTATCGCGCATCCCTTGGGAACTGTTTTATTTTCCCGGGATAAAAAGTGACCATATGTTAACCCAAGTTATGGTCTATAATGTCGTCCAAATCCGTTTTGCTGGTTCAGCGTGATTGAAGGAAAAGCAAACATCCATACTTCTATTTATAGTATCCTTCTTCTATCATGTCGACATGAGCTACATAATGATAATAGCTCATGCCGTGGGCAAAAGATTAGCCAGTCAGCAGGCTGGTAGCGGAGCTGACTGCCCAGGGTGCGCTGGACGATCAATTAAATATCGTCACTCGTGGAGGCTCTTTTAATGCACCCCAAACATAAACTAACGAAAGTAACCGACATAGCCCGAAGAATTGCCAAACTTAAGTGGCAGTGGGCTGGGCACATTGCTCGCAGAACGGATGGCCGATGGGGCAGTAAAGTTCTGGAGTGGCGACCGCGTACTGGAAGGCGCAGCGTGGGTAGGCCCCCCACAAGGTGGACCGACGACCTGGTGAAGGTCGCGGGAATCCGCTGGATGCGGAAGGCACAGGACCGGTCGTTGTGGCGATGCTGGGGGAGGCCTATGTCCAGCAGTGGACGTCTTTCGGCTGAAATGATGATGATGATGATGAAACATAAATTATATATATATATTATATTATTATTTTTATAGTATTAAATGATTTTAGTTTTGGCAATAGGGTCGCCTCTATACACCTCCGCCTACCCCTTCGAGGAAATACAGTCGCGGTACTATATGTTGTCTCCCGTATCTTTTTCTTCTTCGTGTCAATGGTGCGACTAATTTCGTATCTTGGCCAGACCAAAACTTTGCCACTACGGCATTTAGGTAACAACTTTTATTATGGGTTGGTCCCTAAAGTTTTTCATAATGAGTTCAATGACTTCTTTTCAGGCTTAAAAATTAATTAATTTCAGTTTTATTAACCTTAACCTAATGTTGTGTATAAAAATACGTTTCTTGGTTAAAATTTTGTGTTCCTACTTTCTTATAAACCTGCAACATCCTTAGTGCCAAATGGTCATCTGTTATACTCTGATCGGCAATCAGCCTGTTTGGTATGGCTCGACAGTGTTGTCGACCATGCTTTCCGCATATATTTACACCCTTTTCTCAACATCATCTCAATTTGTCTAGTACCCATAGTACAAGCTCTGCTTAGTTGGGGACTAGATGGTGATATGTAAAAAAAAAAAAAAAAAATTTGTTTATTTCATTCATCTACAATAATAAGCCATTACTTCGCTTATCACCTTGATATTTAAGACCCATTCTACATTACTTATTTATTGCCAAAACATCCCACTCGCGCATATTAATGAAGACGCCCGCGCCGGTCGGGAGGCGGAGTGAACATGGACCTATTGCAAATGTATCATATAAATCAGAATCATATGTTTGTTAGGTCTTAATGAAAGGTCCTATAGTTGTCTCAATATACAGTATTTATGGCTGTCGTAAAATTGTCGTGTGGGTATGAATGATCATAATTATGATGTTCGTGTTTGGGACGAGAATAATTGGTAACTGTAACTATACGTTATCTCACTAAAGTTAATAGTTTTCATGAACCTAATATTCTGTGCTAACTATCCTGTAAGGGCAGCCTATACATATAATGTTGAGGATAGGGTAAAGTAAATGTTTAATGTTATGAAAAATTTTTAATGGAAAACTTCACCAAAATAATGTTCTAAAAATAGTTAATAAAAAATGCTGAAATGTTGTATAAAATGTTAGTTTATGTTAGTTAAAATGTTGTTTGCACGAACTCGCGATAAAACGAAGACTGAAGTACTTTCGTACGGTCGACCGTGCACGTCAGTGGTAACAGTTTGACATTAACAACGCCTTTATTTCGTAAGCTGTAAGAGCGGTTTTCTAATTCAAGTGTTACCACTGTCATGCAGTCGACTGACCCATCGTGTTTAAAAAATTTGCTGCATATAATTGGACGCATTATCCAGCCTTAAAGGCAAAACGTCAAAAAACAAGTCAACCTGTATATCTGTACGATATTCAATCGATTCCCAACTCTATTACCGATCGAAGTCCAACAGACTGCAATACCGATGCTGTTATCTGTCGCGTTGACGTGTCCCATCATTAGCCGTGAGTTATGACGTCACTGACTGCACAGCGCACTGAACCAACAGCTGTTATTGTTCAAGGTAAGGGAGGATGACTTATTGGATGCGGGATGATGGTCACTGTTGCTTCAGTACAGCTTCTAAATAAGATAGTTGGGAGGAAACTAATGTTTAGGGCGAATACAGATTGGCGTATTTTCTCGTGTAAATTTCGTTTCTGTACGCTCGTAAACGCACGCCATTGCGACACGCTGTCTCGCAATGGCGCTAGTGTAAGTAGTAAAAGTTGTTCTATGCTATGTCTATTATTATATTATCTGTAGCCCTGCTATGTTTTGTGTATATATGGTCTTAAGCATTCCCAATCTTGCGTATGTATTAAATAGTACTTATTTTATCTTGTATTGTATTTAATCTAACTTATTTATTTTTATCATTATTTACCAACATCACGCCGCACTGATCGACGTTATTCTGTCGACGCCGGCTGTCGCTGAAAACCAGCGCTGTGGCCCTGCTCCGTACATGAGGCACAGCAATATGCTGGGAGGTGGCCGTTTTGCGCGGATGTGACGCATATCTTACCACACTTCTTGACTCTGTACCTGTATTAGTTCTGTGTTCTTCTATAATTGTTTGGTAATTTTGTGCTTCACTTTTACGACGCAAATAAATATTTTTTCTTACTTTCTTTTCTTAACAAGCCTTTTAAAATATGACCATGCATTTCTGATACATGATGTATAAGATTCATACTCACAAGCTCTGCTTATCGTCACATGGGAGTGAAAACCTCGTAAAACGCAATTCTATGTTTTATCTATGTATCAGTTTTCGTTGGATATAAAAACAAAAGTATCAGAAGCAGTGAGAAGCAGCGACTTCGTTTTGTAGATCTTGGTAAATCTGACGCCGACTTTGCATATTTGATCTATGTAAAACAAAGGAACAACAATTTTTCACCAGACAGGGCGGCAATATACATGCCGTTTTCACCCGGTCCGGTCAAAAGAATTGAAAACGGGTGCATCGTCAAACACGCACATACCATTTGTGAAGTTAGATTGATTTTCAGTTTGTTCCACAGACTACGTAGACGTACGTACCTTATAGTTTGTTAAAGGATGATATAAAGAAAGAAAGCAAGAAAGAAAGATTTTATATTTCAATATATATATTTATATTGATATACTCTTTGCAATAGATAATACACTAATATTATCTATGGCATCCTGCATTGTTGACTGTGAGCACCGTCTGTATCGGATCCTTTGATAATTATCGGACCGCCAACGGTTTGTTTGTGGCGATAAATGACAAAACTTTGTAAGCCACATCTCTTTCTCAACGGATCGACGGCGACGCTCAGCAGTAGTTTTCTTACCGAATGAGCGTGTGTGTAGTGATATGTGACTTTTGTATTCAGTTCTGTCCTTCTGTTTTCATTATTTTCTTAATGGACCGGGTGAAAATGTATATTGCCGCCCCGCCCTAAGTAGTACCTAGTTTTTTTTTCATTCCGTAAAAATACGGGGTTTTCAATCCCTGGTGACGTTTTACTGATTTTTTTACAATCGAGATGCTTTTGAGTGTACCTTCTCCGTAATAAACCGCACATCTCGTACCATTAAGGGATCGTTTAATCGATCAATCTGGCGTTTCTTATCATCGGTAATTACAGACAACCGTTACAAGAACATGGACCGGTCGGTAACAGCCGTCGGAATCACAACAAAAGTCCATTAGTGGGTCCCGCCGTACGAATTAATTAATTCACACGATTCACCCCCCCATTTACTATAACGACCCAAGATGTACCCTGTTTCGGAATCAGCTATGGTCAATGATTCCTAATGAGATTTGATTAAAGTTTGTTGCAGGATTTGAGTTCGCAGTTTCGGTGATGGAAGTTAATTGAAGTTATAAAAATCATCAGCCTCCGCGCCTTTTCCCAACAATGTTGGGGTCAGATTCCAGTCTAACCAGCTACGCTATTCAGAACCACACAATAACCAGTTATCAACCGATTCGGTTTGTTATCTCGTTTCGTCTTATGATTCACACAACGAGAGAAAAAGAGATAACAAACCGAATCGATCGACAACTGGATATCGTATGGTTCTGAATCGGGGCGCAGATGCAGCTGAACATCAGTATTTTACAGGGAGCTACTGCCATCAAACCCTGTAACCCAGTTACTAAGTAATGACATGTTACATTTGGAGGTTAAACCAGCTGTCGGACTTTCGGGCTTCTGACTACCCATAACGACTGCTATAGATATTCGTATAGCTACCGAGATCGACAGCTTAACGTGAAAAAAATATCAAACGTAGTTAGTTTGTCTACGTCTGTGGACTAATGGTTTGAGTGTCGGTCTGCGAATCACGTCGTGTCATGGGTTAGATTCCCACAGAAAACAAAATATTCGTGTGATGCACGATATGTGTGTGGGGGTGTGTGTGTGATGTGTATGTGTGTGTGTGCAAGAGATGCAAAACTTCATATTTCGCTCACGGTACGTTGATGTTTTTAAATGAACTTTTATTTTAATGAGTTTGTATGGGGTCGATGGGTGGTATCCTTAATGCGTAAGTCCGACTCGCACTTGGTTTTCTTCCAGGTCCAAAATCATGGTTAATTTTATAAGTTAATTTTCTAATAGCCTAATTATTTAAAACAACACTCCAAGGCGTCCACGCAACACTAATAAGAATGCGACGATTAGATACTCAGTGCTGCACGTTATTGAATGGATTTCGAACGGGCATGATACGCGTTGCATACGGGTGTGATACGCGTTTCATTCGGGCATGATACTCGTTGCATTCGGGCATGATACGCGTTGCATTCGGGCATGACACGCGTTGCATACGGGAATGAAAATCATTGCATACGGGCATGCAACGCGTTGCGTACGACGATGAAAAGCGTTGCATACGGGCATGAAACACGTTACATACGGGCATGCAACGCGTTGCGTACGGTGATGAAAAGCGTTGCATACGGGCATTTAACACGTTGCATACGGGCTTGAAACACGTTGCATACGTGCATAACACGCGTTGCATACGTGCATAACACGCGTTGCATACGGGCATGATACGCGTTGCATACGGTCATAATACGCGTCACATACGGTCATAATACGCGTCACAAACGGGCATGAAACGCGTTGCATACGTGCATAATTCGCGTTGCGTACGGGCATATTACGCGTTGCATACTTGCATTATACGCGTTGCATACGTGCATGATAGGCGTTGCATACGGGAATGATATGCGTCGCATACGGGAATGCAACGCGTTGCATACGGGAATGCTACGCGTCGCATACGGGAATGCAACGCGTTGCATACGGGAATGCAACGCGTTGCATACGGGAATGATACGCGTCGCATACGGGAATGCAACGCGTTGCTTACGAGCATATTACGCGTTGCATACGGACATGAAACACGTTGCATACGGGCATGCAACGTGTTGCGTACGGTGATGAAAAGCGTTGCATACGGGCATGAAACACGTTGGATACGGGCATGAAACACGTTGCATACGGGCATGCAACGCGTTGCGTACGAGCATATTACGCATTGCATACGTGCATAACACGCGTTGCATACGGGCATGAAACACGTTGCATACGGGCATGCAACGCGTTGCGTTCGGTGATGAAAAGCGTTGCATACGGGCATGAAACACGTTGCATACGGGCATGAAACACGTTGCATACGGGCATGCAACGCGTTGCGTACGAGCATATTACGCGTCGCATACTGGCATGATACGCGTTGCATACGGGCATGCAACGCGTCGCGTTCAAGCATATTACGCGTTGCATAATAGGTATACGGGAATGCAACGCGTTGCGTACGGGAATGAAAAGCGTTGCATACGGGCATGAAACACATTGCATACGGGCATGCAACGCGTTGCGTACGGCGATGAAAAGCGTTGCATACGGGCATGAAACACGTTGCATATGGGCATGCAACGCGTTGCATACGTGCATAACACGCGTTGCATACGGGCATGATACGCGTTGCATACGGGCATGTAACACGTTGCATACGGGCATGCAACGCGTTGCGTACGGCGATGAAAAGCGTTGCATACGGGCATGAAACACGTTGCATACGGGCATGCAACGCGTTGCGTACGGTGATGAAAAGCGTTGCATACGGGCATGAAACACGTTGCATACGGGCATGCAACGCGTTGCGTACGGCGATGAAAAGCGTTGCATACGGGCATGAAACACGTTGCATATGGGCATGCAACGCGTTGCATACGTGCATAACACGCGTTGCATACGGGCATGATACGCGTTGCATACGGGCATGTAACACGTTGCATACGGGCATGCAACGCGTTGCGTACGGCGATGAAAAGCGTTGCATACGGGCATGAAACACGTTGCATACGGGCATGCAACGCGTTGCGTACGGTGATGAAAAGCGTTGCATACGGGCATGAAACACGTTGCATACGGGCATGCAACGCGTTGCGTACGGTGATGAAAAGCGTTGCATACGGGCATGAAACACGTTGCATACGGGCATGCAACGCGTTGCATACGTGCATATCACGCGTTGCATACGGGCATGCAACGCGTCGCATACTGCATGATACGCGTTGCATGATACGCGTTGCATACGGGCATGATACGCGTTGCATACGGGAATGATACGCGTTGTATACGGGCATGCAACGCGTCGCATACGCGAATGATACGCGTTGCATACGGGCATGCAACGCGTTGCGTTCAAGCATATTACGCGTTGCATAATAGGTATACGGGAATGCAACGCGTTGCGTACGGCGATGAAAAGCGTTGCATACGGGCATGAAACACGTTGCATACGGGCATGCAACGCGTTGCATACGTGCATATCACGCGTAGCATACGGGCATGATACGCGTTGCATACGGGAACGATACGCGTCGCATACAGGAATGATACGCGTCGCATACGGGAATGAAACACGTTGCATACGAGCATAATAAGCGTCACAAACGGGCATGAAACACGTTGCATACGGGTATGCAACGCGTCGCATACGGGAATGCAACGCGTTGCTTACGAGCATATTACGCGTTGCATACGGGCATGAAACACGTTGCATACGGGCATGAAACACGTTGCTTACGGGCATACAACGCGTTTCGTACGAGCATATTACGCGTTGCATACGGGCATGATACGCGTTGCATACGGGCATGATACGCGTCGCATACGGGAATGATACGCGTCGCATACAGAAATGATACGCGTTGCATACGGGCATGCAACGCGTCGCATACGGGCATGATACGCGTTGCATACGGTCATAATACGCGTCACATACGGTCATAATACGCGTCACATACAGGCATGAAACGCGTTGCATACGTGCATAATTCGCGTTGCATACGAGCATGTTACGTTGCATACAGAAATGATACGCGTTACATACGTGCATAACACGCATTGCATACGGGCATGATACGCGTCGCATACGTGCATAACACGCGTTGCAAACGGGCATGATACGCGTTGCATACGGGCATGATACACGTTGCATACGGGCATGCAACGCGTCGCATACGGGAATGATACGCGTTGCATACGGTCATAATACGCGTCACATACGGTCATAATACGCGTCACATACAGGCATGAAACGCGTTGCATACGTGCATACTTCGCGTTGCATACGAGCATTTTAGGCGTTGCATACAGAAATGATACGCGTTACATACGTGCATAACACGCATTGCATACGGGCATGATACGCGTCGCATACGTGCATAACACGCGTTGCAAACGGGCATGATACGCGTTGCAAACGGGCATGATACGCGTTGCATACGGGCATGATACGCGTTGCATACGGGCATGATACGCGTTGCATATGGGAATGATACGCGTCGCATACGGGAATGATACGCGTTGTATACGGGCATGCAACGCGTCGCATACGCGAATGATACGCGTTGCATACGGGCATGCAACGCGTTGCGTACGGTGATGAAAAGCGTTGTATACGGGCATGAAACACGTTGCATATGGGCATGAAACACGTTGCGTACGGGCATACAACGCGTTGCATACGTGCATAACACGCGTTGCATACGGGCATGATACGCGTTGCATACGGGAATGATACGCGTCGCATACGGGAATGCAACGCATTGCATACGGGCATGCAACGCGTTGCGTACGGTGATGAAAAGCGTCGCATACGGGCAAGAAACACGTTGCATACGGGCATGAAACACGTTGCATACGGGCATGCAACGCGTTGCGTACGAGCATATTACGCGTTGCATACGGGAATGATACGCGTCACAAACGGGCATGAAACGCGTTGCATACGTGCATAATTACGCGTTGCATACGGGCATGCAACGCGTTGCATACGTGCATAACTCTCGTTGCATACGGGCATGATACGCGTTGCATACGGGCATGCAACGCGTTGCGTTCAAGCATATTACGCGTTGCATACGGGCATGATACGCGTTGCATACGGGAACGATACGCGTCGCATACAGGAATGATAGGCGTTGCATACCGGCATGCAACGCGTCGCATACGGGAATGAAACACGTTGCATACGTGCATAATTCGCGTTGCATACGGGCATGAAACACGTTGCATACGGGAATGATATGCGTCGCATATGGGAATGCAACGCGTTGCATACGGGCATGATACGCGTTGCATACCGTCATAATACGCGTCACATACGGTCATAATACGCGTCACATACAGGCATGAAACGCGTTGCATACGTGCATAATTCGCGTTGCATACGAGCATGTTAGGCGTTGCATACAGAAATGATACGCGTTGCATACGGGCATGCAACGCGTCGCATACGGGAATGATACGCGTTGCATACGGTCATAATACGCGTCACATACGGTCATAATACGCGTCACATACAGGCATGAAACGCGTTGCATACGTGCATAATTCGCGTTGCATACGAGCATGTTAGGCGTTGCATACAGAAATGATACGCGTTACATACGTGCATAACACGCATTGCATACGGGCATGATACGCGTCGCATACGTGCATAACACGCGTTGCAAACGGGCATGATACGCGTTGCATATGGGAATGATACGCGTCGCATACGGGTATGATACGCGTTGTATACGGGCATGCAACGCGTCGCATACGCGAATGATACGCGTTGCATACGGGCATGCAACGCGTTGCGTTCAAGCATATTACGCGTTTCATACGTGCATGATAGGTATACGGGAATGCAACGCGTTGCGTACGGGAATGAAAAGCGTTGCATACGGGCATGAAACACATTGCATACGGGCATGCAACGCGTTGCGTACGGTGATGAAAAGCGTTGTATACGGGCATGAAACACGTTGCATATGGGCATGAAACACGTTGCGTACGGGCATGCAACGCGTTGCATACGTGCATAACACGCGTTGCATACGGGCATGATACGCGTTGCATACGGGCATTATACGCGTTGCATACGGGAATGATACGCGTCGCATACGGGAATGCAACGCATTGCATACGGGCATGAAACAAGTTGCATACGGGCATGCAACGCGTTGCGTACGGTGATGAAAAGCGTCGCATACGGGCAAGAAACACGTTGCATACGGGCATGAAACACGTTGCATACGGGCATGCAACGCGTTGCGTACGTGCATATTACGCGTTGCATACGGGAATGATACGCGTCACAAACGGGCATGAAACGCGTTGCATACGTGCATAATTACGCGTTGCATACGGGCATAATACGCGTTGCATACGTGCATTATACGCGTTGCTTACGTGCATGTTAGGCGTTGCATACAGAAATTATACTCGTTAATGTTCGCGTTAAGTGCATAACACGCATTGCATACGGGCATGATACGCGTCGCATACGTGCATAACGCGTTGCAAACGGGCATGATACGCGTTGCATACGGGCATGATACGCGTTGCATACGGGCATGATACGCGTTGCATATGGGAATGATACGCGACGCATACGGAAATGATACGCGTTGTATACGGGCATGCAACGCGTCGCATACGGGAATGATACTCGTTGCATACGGGCATGCAACGCGTTGCGTTCAAGCATATTACGCGTTGCGTTCAAGCATATTACGCGTTGCATACGTGCATGATAGGTATACGGGAATGCAACGCGTTGCGTACGGCGATGCAACGCGTTGCGTACGGCGATGAAAAGCGTTGCATACGGGCAATTACTTAAATCTACACTTTTTATTTATTATTTTGTGTCCCTAGTTTGTGGCATATTAATTATTTCTTTCTTTCTTTCTTTCTTTCTTTCTTTCTTTCTTTCATTCTTTCTTTCTTTCTTTAGAGCGCAGAAGAAAAAAATAGAAATTATAGGAGGTATTAAAGACACTCCCATCCCTAATAAAAACCCAGACAATTGGCCTGATCAATCGAGAGTCGTGGAATTATTGCGGATACCGAGTGATACAGTAGAGATGGTTCTAGTAGATGGAAAAGAAATTAAAAGGATAAGGAACCAAAAGGGAATAGATGTAGAATCTGAATGTTGCGTATTTTCCCAAAATAAGAAAATATTATATATTAAAATAATATACGCGATTTAATCCGGTTAAACTTTGTTTTATTATAATGTGTAGTGATCGCGAAAACCTAAGAAGTTATTATTATATATTAACCTTGATTTTAAAGCACCATTTACGCGAGACGTATTTGTGAAGAAATTAAGTGAATTTATTAAATATATAAACGTTAGCGAAATATGTATGATAAAAAGAGATAATAACGCGTTATTCATAAAAGAGTTAGTAAAAGACATTAAAGAAAAAGAAATGTGGACCGGTCCCCGCATTTGTATATTACGAGGTGTTAAGAGGATAAACAGTAAAGATGACAAAACATTTATCATTAATGACTACCATTTACTGCCTACCGGTGGTCACGTTGGTATACGCAGAATGACTAATAACATTAAGAAAAAATATTTCTGGCCAGAAATAGAAAAAGACGTCAAAGACTTTGTTAAGAAATGTGAAAAGTGTCAAAAATCTAAATATTCGTGTAAAACTAAGGAACCTATGGTTATTACAACCACAGCTTCATATGCTTTCGAGAAATTATTTATAGATTTAGTAGGCCCATTATATAAGGACATAGATGGTAATACCTATATACTGACTCATCAATGTGAATTGAGCAAATTTGTAGAGGCTTATCCTCTACCAAACAAAGAAACAGTTACAGTAGCTAAAGCTTTAGTTAATAATTTTATCTTAAGATTCGGAATTCCAAAAACAAATGCCACAGATACACAATACAATACAGAATTTATGTCATCTACAATGACAGAAGTCTGTAAACTCTTAAGTATTGAAAAAATTAATTCAACTGCATACCATCACGAGTCGATAGGTTCGCTCGAAAATGCACATAAACATTTAGGTTCATTTTTAAGAATACAATGCGATAATTTTCCGGAAACATGGAGCCATTGGCTACTATTTTGGTGCTTTACATTTAACAATACTGTACACTCGTCTACAAAATATCCACCATATGAGTTAGTTTTTGGGAGACCCTGTGATATTCCATGTCGAGTAAGTAGTACTACAGAACCTTTATATAATAGTGATAATTATAGTTTAGAATTAAAATATCGTCTACACTCGTAGACGATATTTTTTTTTTTGTGGGCTACTTAGCCCACAGAGATGCACGAAATAACTTGTTAAAGTGTAAAGAATTGCGTAAGTATAGTTACGATAAAAATGTAAATCAAGTACATTAAAAGATAAATGATTTAATATTGGTAAAAAATGAAACTGCGAGTAAATTAGATAAATTGTTTAATGTGTTGTTATTGAAGACCAGGAACCTAATGTAAATTTTTTGAAAAATAATAAGATTGAAATTGTACACAAAAATCGAACGAAACTTTTTAAAACTTAGCAAGACATGTATTACCTAATGTTAATAGAATATTGTAACATTCCTTAAGAATTTTTATTTTGAATAAATTGTAAGTACCTATTATATTTTTTTTAACATTTTTGGTTTGTATAAGTAATAAAAAAAATATATTGTTAATTCATATTTTTTTTATTCTTGCACCCCCGTGGTGTAGTGTGTAGTAGAGTTAAATTAGTATAAGTAGTTGGTAAGGAACAATATTGTCAGAGTCATATTAAAACCCTTGTGACGAACACACGTCTTCGTTATTTCTCTTCCCTTATCCGCACACTTCACTACTTTAATACAATAAAGTTGCATTTCATGTACCATTGAGACGAAAGTGTTAGTGTATAGTTAATACCACGGACCGACTAATTCCCGAATTCCATATTTTACGATTAGTTTTGACCATAAAGGTATCATACTTTGGTTTTGACTGATTAGCGACCCACTCTCTGTTCAATCAGAATTGAAATTAGTCATAGCCCAGCCAGGAAAAGTCACACAAGGATTACATAAATATGCCGTGGGTAGCTACCACAGAAATAGATAAAATGGCCATGTGGGCAGGGCGCGCGCAGCAGCAACATGTACCATAGTGCAGGATATTTCAAAGCCTTTCTCAGCACGCCTTATGACTTGTTTCTATAAATACTGTAACAAAAACCCGCAAAAATGCCTTTGTGCTGTTTTTAACTGCAGAAACATTGTGACAACGATTTTGACGTCATAATTTTAAAAAAAATAAGTAAGGCGTAGTTTGTTCGGAAAGTTGCCACGCATGAATCGTAAGTAAAATTGTGATCCATTCTATCATCCTGTGGCAGCTACATAGTGCCACGACCTCGGACTGGTCATGGATCTGTACATAATGTTATTATTCTTAGTTAATACCTCCTAAGGATATAGGGTTCCTCTTAAGGGGTCATTGTACTCATCATTATTACGAACAACCGTTTATTATGGGACCAATCCTGAAACCGCGAAAAAAAAACCGTTGATTTATACATTTTGTCGATTGATGTCAACACAACAATGATGTGATGTGTGTGTGCGTGTGTGTGTGTGTAGGGGTGTGTGGCTGGGTGTTGTTCCTTTATATATTTATTTATTCATGAACAATTCTCATTGTGTTTGAATGTCACATAATTATATATATATTTTTTTTTTATATTGAGTTTTACAATTTACAATAATATTACCACAATAATAAAAAATGATAGAGAAATATAATATATATATATATGGTATATAATTATGTATTATAAGTATTTATTTACCAACAACAAGTATATAAGTATTATATCCATTGTCTAGTACCCACATAGTACAAGCTTTGCTTAGTTTGGGACTAGATGGGGCTGTGTAAAAATGTCAAAAAAAGTGTTTGTGTTGGTCCAGACCAGGTGTTTGTTATGTATTATGAGTAGGTATTTACAAAAAAAAGTGGTTAAGTATAATATCCATTTTCTAGTACCCATAGTACAAGTGTAAATGTGATTAAAAGATGGTGCTGTGTAAAAATGTCCTAAAATATTTATTTCATACTTATTTATTTATTGAAACACAGTGAAATAAAAGCAAATTATATTTCCGGGAATCCATTAAAAGCAGCGTTATTTACTTACGGATAAATAATTAGCATGTAAATTGAGACGAAATGATTCAATTAACTTTTGATTTAATTATTATTTGCGTGATTCATGGTATCAAATATATTATTTGTTATGACGTTTTGTTGAGATTTTCATGAGAGTTTCGTTGTTTTTAGTATTTATGCATTAAATATATGCAAAGTTAATTAAAATAAATATGAATGAACACTCCAGCATTTGGGATGGTCACTGTACGTCTGTGACCTTTAGAACAAATAAAATCAAAATGATTATAATTACTAAATTAAACGAACTTACCTAAGTGAAGTTCTATTGTAATTATACGAGCTGCCCAGTCTTCGATTCTTCATATATTTATTATGTAGTACCACTATATTCCATTGTTTTACGCGAATATTGAAAGTCCAGAAAAAAAAAAAAAAAAAAAACTTTTTGTTCTGGCAACTCTAACTTATGTCATTCTATTTAGAGCAATCTGCAATAAAAAAACTTAGCACATTCCGCTTAGATTACATACCTATAACTACTGTAATTTCCTAACTTCAGTCAAAGGGTAAACAAATTTTTGTTTTGGGTTTGGGAGGGAAACTACTATCGAAGACTGGGCAGCTCGTATAATTACAATAGAACTTCACTTAGGTAAGTTCGTTTAATTTAGTAATTATACTTGCTGCCCAGTCTTCGATTCTTCATATATTTATTATGTAGATGTTTAGAGATGAAGTTGGAAATTACATAAGTATTGAACATTCCGAGATAATTAAAATATCAGAAATTTCAAATCAAGCTTTTATTGCAATATTAATCATTTTGAAACTATCAACTTAACTATTGTTTATTTACTTAAAATCACAAGTCGCCTTGTACCAGTAGGTACTCTTTATTATTATTAGATTACATAATTAATAATCAGTCTGAACCTTGCACAAGGTCTTAGCAGTAATTTTTATTTTATTTTATTTTATTAGAGGTATATTCTAATGATTTGCATAAACTTTATGTTACACCTTCCCTATTTGCCATTGAGGTGAAGGCATGACCTTGAGGTACGTACCTACATTTCTTGATGTCTATGCCACTGTCTATCATTATTTGTTTAATCCTATGACTAATGGTTTTCTTACTATTTATGAGGTTTTTTATAACTGATAAACAATTTTCAGTATTACCTAACTCTGGTTTTTCCAGTGTCTATGGATAATTTGTATGATATCTTAATGTCATAACAAAACAAAACTTAGGTCCCAAAGCAAATAAGGTAGCATAATACACACCTGTTGTTTTTCTACTGGAAGGTACAGATATTTTTAACAAGTTATTTTTAACTGTACCCCTGTGTCACAATTTTCATTACCTTGTTATAGGTACTTTTATGAACCATTGACACAATAAGATGAAAAAATCAATTGTATATTTTAGTGTATTAACAGATAATGTCTGTATTATTTGTGCACTTCTAAGTGCTAACAGTATAACCTACCAAGTAATATGTAAGAACAACTTCTTTGATAATCAACCAAGAAAAAATAAAAAATTAAGGGCCAATGATGGATCCCAAGTACCTTTGTATTTTGGTCGACTTGGTCGTAGTTTAAAAAATACACAGAAATACAGATGTTCAAATAAAGAGATATTTCAAATCTCTTTATTTGAACATCTGTACCTACCTAAGAATCTATTATCAATGATAATGCTGATCTAACGGAGTTGAGTGAAGTGTATGAAGCATCATACTTAAATTGTTCTGTAAGGAATTTGAATATATTTGTAATAATTATAATTCAAAGATTCCTTCACCTTTACAGAAAAAACCCAACACCTTTATAGTGTTATTGAGTATTGTTTAATCACCTTATCTGACAGTGATAATACCATGATTTCAGTTGTCTCATCTCATATTAAAATAAAGATATCATAAAGAGGGTGAAGTTGTCTGAAACTAACAATAATTGACTTAAAGGTTCAAAAAACTATTCTTAATACAGCCACTGAAGTAATAAATTGACACCAGGGTTGTGAGATCCATATGAGGAAAGAACTTAAGATTCTTCTAAATTCTTAATCAACCCCATTATTATTATATACATACATACATATAATGGCGGATATGCATAATATAGGCAATCATGTTTCAGCAAATTAAGTACATTTCATAAAAGTTCTTTGCAAAGATCCCTTTGCTCCCTATTTTTAGTATTGCCTCTGGCAGCAAATACATCAAAACAGTCTGAAAACTAACAGTCTTGCTAAAAAAGCTATAGCCGACAGGTAGTTCTCTTTCACAATTAATATTTTTACTCCTAGATTCAAGATCAGCTTCTTTGTGGTCTTTGAATTTTCACATGAAGTGAATATCTAATATCCCTTCCTAGCTAGGGAATCAAGTTTTAGGAATTGAATATTTACTCATTCAAATAATATAATAATATTGTGAGTACATAATAGCTGTAGTATTGTTTATGTGTAAAATAATTTGACAGAATTTTTATTCATAAGCAAAAACTTTGTACCTAATCTGATAAAGTAACTTAAAACTCAAAGTAAATATGATGACTTGACTTGTTTTTTCTTATTCAAGAAAAACTATTTGCTGTAATATAATAATTACAAAATATTTTTCAACCAGCACCAGATGTAGGTAGATATCTACCTATCAGCATAAATTTCAATAATTAAAATATTTAATACACTTTTTTGTAGTTTTCATGTAATTTATTCCACCATAGAAATTTTTGTTTATACTCTGTATTTATTTACATAATTGAATCAGTCATTAAGTATTATAATTAAGTAATTTCTCACATCTTTGATTTTTTATAAGTCATGTGTTTCAAAAAAAAAAACATAACTTACAACATGGCAAAGCTGCTAAAGTTTCAATGAGCAGTTTTTTATGGTTGAGTAATTAGAATTGTGAATTATAGATCATCAGATTCATCATTCACTGATAAGATCATATCCTTCATGTTTACCAAATCTTAACACTTTGTAATGTATGATGAACAAAACCCATGACACTTTAAAAAGTTTCATAGTATTGTTACAATTTTTTGTCCAATATGATGGTGCTCCAATACAGTTAATATTATCAAGGTAATAAATCACTGATTTAAAACCACTTTTTTAAATAGAGCATAAAAGATTTTTTGTAAAAGTCAGGAAACAGCATGCAAACCAAAACAAGTGTAATTAAACTCATATTACTTTGGAAGTGAAACCATATTATTGTATATTTTATCTTGATTTTTTATGAAAACTGTAAAGTATGCATCCTTTAAATCAATAGCGCATATGTAACCATTCCTAGAAATTTGTTTTTATAATGTTCTTATTTTTTCCCATTGAAAATTTTCTGCATGTACAAATTTGTTTAGTTTAATCTCCATTTGGTTTAGTTGGCTACAGTAAACATGTTTGTGATAAAATCAATCAATCAACCAATCAGTCAATCAATCAATCAAAATGTTTATTTGTTTAAAACTTTCCTTTGACAGGCTGCATTTAGCAATAACCTCAAAATCTATAAATTTTCTTCAATAAAATTATTGTTTCAGTCATAAAAAATTTGAATTCAGTCATACATAAACAATTTATGTATGAGGCATGTATAATGCTCTTCTTAAGAAGAGATTATTAATCTGTTTATCCACAGTAAGATAACTTTATCCTGTGTGATTTCTTCCAAAAACATATAACACGTTTATTTGCCGAACAATTAATATTGAAAATCAATAAAACATTTATGTTTGAACCAGATTCCAGTTCATGTACCTTACTTGCATTTTTCTGCTGGTACTCGTAGTACCTTCCAGGGGTCCTCTGTTGATACCTGCCCCCCTCCCCTTTTTAGTCTGAGTCCAGTTCAGGGGGCTTTGAAGTTTTCCTTATCATTGTATACTTATTTTATCTATACAGGCTTGAATGCAGCAAAGTTGGCATTTCTTTAAGACTAGAGGGTGTTGCTTTATTAATAGCATGATTTTAGTTATAACTACTAGTTCTAACTTTTCTCCAAGAAGAAAAAACTGTCTCATGACATTGAATTTGATGCTTTCATACTATGAAGACAACCTTTATTAAGAAATCAACTTTCTTTCATTTTTAATTTGTGTTGTACCTAGTAGGTACATATCACTCTATCTTGAAACATCTATTATAATATACCATTACAATGGTTCTTGTATTTTGGTCGCTGCTAATGGCCAATTGACAACCACTAATCTCATGTTAAAAGCTGTTCCCAAATTACCAACTGCTGCTAGCGATAATCCACACTTTTGTCTTTGTCTTTAATTGGGTCTCACAATCTATTGTGTCAACAAGTTTTGAGTTACAAGGTTTACCTTGAAAAAACTATATTGAGCTTCGGGGCATCATATAATAAAGTCAAGCTTCTTGGTATTTAATACTTTTTGGAAAGCTCATCGCTTACATTATTCTGTATTCTTTTTTGTTAAGATATTTACTACCCATTATTTCAGGGTGATTTTCATCAGCATAATATGCGTTTTCATAGTTACAAGTATTTCCTGTAGCTTATAGTACAGTTTATTGGAAACCGTGGGCCCTTACGAAGCAGACATAGTACATAATAGACTTACTAAGCCTTATAACATAAATATCACTGATCTTATCGTATCCATTACTTCTCTCGTGAGACATAAGGTATACGTGCATATCATAGAACTTCTAGATATACATGTTTATGTGCTTTTCACTCCACTGGAGGACCTGTCGTAACACGAACTTACATGTTACAAGGACAGAGCACAGAGACAGACAAAATGGCGCCATATAATTTTTTGCTATTGGTCTGAAAGCTGAAAAAATACCTGAAACACATACCTGTATCCTTTTTAGGGTTCCGAAGTCCTACAAGGAACCCTTATAGTTTCGTCATGTCCGTCCGTCTGTCCGTCTGTCCGTCTGTCCGTCTGTCCGTCTGTCCGTCTGTCCTAATCCTTTACAGCTTAATAACTTCTACAGTTATAAACATAATTACATGTAATTTTGTTAAAAAATAGATTAGATATAGATCTAAATTTTAAAAGAATAAAAAAATCGTGATTACGTATTTTACGGATGGCGCCCATACATGTGAAATGGGGATGAATTTTTTTTTTCGCTGCACCCTCTCGTGTGTGGTATCATTGAATAGGTCTACTAAAATGAAGGTAAAATTTCATACATAACTTATTTATCAGGTGTACCATCTGCGAAATATAGCCCGCCAAAGTGGCTTGCAATGTGTCCTCCCCCTGCCATTTCTAAACTATGCAATTTAGAAACTTATAATCTTCCACATCGATAGACCTTTGTAAAAACTCTCTTTTAAAATTATTTCAAGTATAATGTGATTATAATTTTTTGAGTTATAGAGAGAAAACTGAGAAATACTTAAAACTTCCTAGTTCAAAGGTCATTGACATTTGAGAAAAATAATCTCAGCAACTTTCTATTTATAAAAATTACAAAAAGTTACTTTGTTACACACTTCTTAAATTTCCATTAAGCGGCTACTAACAACACTCTCCGAGTCGCCAATGCTGCCGTTTATAGCAAAAACTAAATTATCCATGATTAATATTCGATTTGATTTGTTTGTAACACCTACTTAAGGAACCCTATAATACTGAGCATGGCCCGACATGCTCTTGGCCGGTTTTTTCTTAACAACCTCACCATAAACTCTCACGAAACTTCTTCCCACAAAATCAGTAAACTAACTCCGTTCAAAACGTCAATTAGGAGTTTCTCAAACGATTGTAAGCGATGGCTTTATAACACTTTGGCCAGGTGGCGCCCTATTGTGTTCTGAGCGTTTTCGCGGCCATTGTCCGGGACAATGAGGATCCGGACGGTAGCACTGAACATCGGACATCAAAATGGCACGCAAACAATACCGCTGCAAATTAGCCTGGAGCCTGAGATGGTGGAAAGTTTGTGACTTATGTGCAGGGTGTTTTAGTTAGGTATAAGGCTTTTCATGTTAAGGAAATAGTGTGATTGCAGAAGCAGTTATTATAAAAATACATAAAAAAAACGAGTGTGATTTAGAGCACACGACTGAAGTAAAACTTCACTAACTTATATCTCCCTCAATACTATTTTAATGACAACAAAGGAATGGCGGCGCGGCGCGCGTCTGCTCTGCCGGCGCTTTGTCGTGGCCGGCCGTCGCGCACGCCTCGTTCCCCACGTCCCGCACTACCCCCTCCGTTCGCCTCACTTTTCGTAACGCATTCAACAGCTTACTCCCCAAGTCAAACGTACCTAAAGAAGTTTTACTTCAATAATTTTAGTGTTACTATAGATACAATTCTTACAAAATTGACCGTATGATACCTATTGTTGTATTATCAGTACTTTACTACATGCATATCTTGACTATCTACTTACTTTTGTAATGTTTCGTGGTTTTGTTTGTCACCTCCGTGGCGCAAATGTTTTTATTTTCTTTCTTTTCTACTGTCTATTTTTTTTATATATATAATAATACGAAATACTATTATCCATTCAATGATTGTCTGGAAGACATCGCCGTGGAGCGATAAGACCGCCAGTTGTACACTAACACATAAGTAGTTATTTAAGAAATTAATGTAATCTTGTTGTGCAATAAAGAGGATTTGTATTGTATTGTATAATATTTAATTCCAGTTATTTCAACCTAATAATGTTCAAACATCCTGTGAGTCCATTAATGCACCATAAACTGATGTTTTACGGCATTTTTATGACTCAATGTCATGCAAATCAAAGTACTAAAGACCGACGAGGTCCATCTTTGCTCGTAAAACTACACAATTTTACCAAAAATAAGACAAAACTACAAGTATACGAGTTTGTAAACTAAAATTAGTTTTAGTTCCGTATTTCTACTGCACGTTTTGTGGTAGTAAACGTTAGTACTGTGTTTGCGTATTGCTAATAAACAATAATAAAAATGTTATATGTCGAGAGGACGACCTCGGCGAACGTATCGCGATTAAATCGCGGATGTTCTCCATAAATGCCAGGTTAAGAGTTCCCTAAACCGACGAGCATGCATGACGAGGTTAATGGACGTAGATGAAGCGAAAGAGGTGTGTCAGGATCGTAGCAGGTGGAAATCCATAGTCTCTGCCTACCCCAATGGGAAACAGGTGTGATAATATGTATGTATGTATCTATGTTATATTTATCTCCACAAATTTCATTTTTTATGTTATAATTAAATACAGTTGACACGCATTTTGGCAAATTGCAATTTGTGGGAGATCTCTACTCTTGTGAGAGTCTAAACTAAGCCCCCATTACATATCATACAGATTGTCAATAGTTTTTATAAATGGCAAACAGTAACGTTAACACATACTATTTCAATTATTGTACAGGTAGTGTGGAATGTATTCATAACTATGTTTATATTTGCAGATCCTGACGAGACAGCAGCTCATGTGCTTCTTAACTGCCCTGAAGTCGCCAAATACAGGACAAAGTACTTCGGCAACACAGGTACTCTTCGAGAGATCACCAGCAACACCAAGGCGCTGCAGGCGTTTCTTGAGGAGTTGGGGTGGATCTAGTATGTTCACACCCGTACGCAAAATATGGGCTTAGACGTGGAGTTGCAGAAACCAGCCCGTTATGCTTTACTAAACTCTGCAGACCCTGACAAAAGCCGGGATTAATACCACCAGGCAAGAGATTATTTCCCGCTTTTGTTCCACAGTGAAATATAATTAATTTATATTACGAGGACGTAAGAGAATTTAACTTCTAACGTAATGTAACGACCAATAGCATAGATATACAATTAAAATAATTATTATATACTTTCTGTTAAATGCAAAATGGCTGTTTCAAATTAGCATCAGTTTTAATCTTAATGGAAAGCAATATGTGACATCAAGATTATTAATTTATCAGAAATTAAAATACTAGGCATTCAACTAGCTCCAGCCAGCCCATTAAACGGTTATTGCTACCGCAACAATCCATTTTGTGGTTTCAAGGACTGTGCTGAAACCACTAAGCTCCATTCAACCTGAAAGTTCTTGTACGGTGGGCAAAATAGATAAGTATAGGCAGATCTACTTTTAACAGATTTGTGCATGTTCTGTGTCATCGCTTGACTGAGCATTCTTAGTGCATAAAAAGTAATTAAACACAAAATAATAATGACAGATGCCTGTGTAGAGCATGCCCTTCTGTAAGGATATTACATATTTTATGTATTTTGCCCACCGTACCAATTCTAATTTTAGAAGACTGTTGATACATTATGTGTTTCGAATCTCAACAACAACAAATAACAATCAAATACACATACTTATCACAATCTTGAGTTGGTTGGAGTCTTAATGGGACTCTCCTATACGACATCGAATTTCCCTATTGTGGAGTTCGGAAGGGGAGGCTAGAAGTCGAACCTTTTTTGTAGCTCATTTATTACCAATTTGCTACAGCTATTTATAACGATTCGACGAAATAATATAGGGGAAAAGAAGTATTTATTTACTTGAGAACGTTTATTTATTTTGAGTTGGGAGCTAAGTACCTATTTTGTAATGTTGCCTTTACAAATGGAGGCTATAACCGCGGTAAGCGCGTTACAAAATACTAATGAATACGGTTCCCAAGATACCTAACTCACTAAACTCAAATTAGGTGATAAAATATTAAGTATCGCTGTATCGTGACATCAAATATCCGTATGATAATCAAACAAGTCAATTGGGCTCCGAAACAGTCGTCAGAAACTTGTCTTATCTTCGGCGATGAGCTCTTGAATGCAGATTACCACGGCGACTCCCTCAAATGAACTGAAACGAGCCGGTGTCGAGTGGATCGGGGGCATTCGGGGGTTATCGGAGTTCGTCTCATCTCCGGAGTGTCATTAGTTAATGTTGCGGGCAGTTCCTACAGAGATTTAATCTGGCCGGAGTCTGAGATCAGTCGATTCGCTCCCGCTTCCTCACCGACCGATCGTATCGCACCGTCATTACCGTTCCGCCGGCGATAACACGCCCTCCGCGGTATATCGCCGACGAGATTACAACAACTCTATTACTTCGAACTTTTATTACGGCTAACGTAAGTCGCCGAAATTCTAAATTCGGTAGCCGCTCATTAATTTGGTCCATTAAACCCGTTTCATTACATGGTCAAGCGAGAGCATATCAGTGTTTGGAGACCGCAGCGCGCGTATGAAACGAAACAATTAACACTTTCCATCCACAAATCTGGCAGCAGGGGGCGAGCGTGCGTTAATTTAAAACGAGGGAACATGTTTTAAATTACGATTGTGTTGCATTAAGGCAGGAGAGGAAAATATTTGGAAACAAGGAGGCGTGCCGCCTTGGGGTTGGATCCCCTCAGAATAGAAATAGTTTCCGGGCCTGTCGTGGAATTACGACCGGGGCCCGGGTCAACGGAATGAATTTTGATTTTGCTTTTTCTATCGAACCGAAGCCGGATTATTGTGTTGGTGTCCGCACCCTTCGCAAGTTTACTTATGCAAACCTGCGTACCACCTGGCCCAGTGCTTGTATAAATTTGAATATTTATAAGTACCCCGTCGACCTCTAGAATTTTTATGACATTGCAAATTTGATACTACGTAAAAAAACGTAATTTTCCTCATTCTTCAATTATTTTTCTTTGGAGTACAATCTTGAGCTTTTTACCAAATTTGTTTTTCATCAGTAATGCAAGAGGAAAATATATAGCGATTCTTCGTAATGTATTTTGATGTAAAAATACACGAGCTCCAATGTATGTCTGACTTATATTTACCGAGCAACAGTAAACATAATTTACATACATGCTTACTCACCTATATGTAGACTCGAAGCTCGGGAATATAGTCAAGTGCTTTGATCATAAGCGACCAGTAAAAATAGACCTCCTCACATATTACCAGTTCATATGATATACGAAGCTGCTGACCATCCCCTTTATTTTGTATCGATTCTTAACGAATTAAAAATTACCATAAGACTATCTTTATTTATTATTTATTTATTATTTTTATTTATACTATATTTGAGTGGAGACCGCGAATCGGCAAACGCAGCGTAGGGCGCCCCCCTGCCAGGTGGACCGACGACCTGAAGAACGTGGCTGGGGGGGACAGGATGCGGAAGGCAGAGGACCGAATGTTGTGGCGCAACTTGGGAGAGGCCTATGTCCAACAGTGGACTGCGATAGACTGAGTTGATGATATTGATGTTGATAAAACTATCCACCATTTGCTTACGGAGTTCTAGAGTACTTCGGTCATATTGCCAGAAGGACCGGTGACAATCTGGAAAAACTCATTGTCACTGGCAAAGTGGAAGGGAAAAGAACACGTGTCCCACACGTTGGTCTCACCAGATCTGTTTCTCTCTTTCCATCTCGGTTCACGACGCTGTCTTGGTCACAGGTGATCGCAAAGGATGGCGTGACATCATTCACAAGAAACTTATCAATGGGGGAGGTCACGACCCTCAGTATTGAGGAACACGACTGAAGGAGGAGGACCATCCCCTTTACAAAAAGAAAGACAAGAAAGCCTTTGACGCTTTAATTAAACAAAGGAGGACCACCGGTGGATGAATTATTCTTTATAACCTAGTGCTCGCGTAAAAGATGTTATCGCCTCGGGAACTGCTTACCTATCTTCTCGGGATAAAAATGAGTACTAAGTTAAACGTGGTTAAAGTCTATTTTTGTGCCAAATTTAATCTAAATCCGTGCAGCCGTTTTAGCGTGATTGGAGGACAAACAAACAAGCAAACACCCATACTTTCGCATTTATAAATAATATTAGTAGGTAGGTTAGGGTATTGGTTGGAGGGAAGTAGCCTCTTTCTGTGAGACCGTCATGGTTCAGAAAGAGGCTGCTGAGCGGGATCGAGAGAGGGCTGATCCTGCTCGGAGAAGGCGGCACCGGAGAGGTAACCGCTCCAGCACCTAGCCCTTCCGGGCTATCGTCGTAACCCCCACCCGATCGATTCGACCGAAGTGCGGGGGGCTTTCGAGGTCACGGGCATTCAGAGTTGGGGCTCTGATTGTCCACTAAGTGACTTCTGGGATGGCGGCGGCACGCTGTGGTCACGTGCCGCCATGTGCACCGGGAAGGACACAAGGAGACAAATAGTCTCCTTTAAGACGTGCCTTACAGGCGTAGCATAAGGAGGGCTCCGGAGGTATATTAATTTCCCGGAGTCTCCCCTTATTATGCTGTAGACGGCCACTGAGGGGGTTTTAGTGGGTAAGAATCCCACACACCCCGGCCTCCGTACCCCATGAGGCCGGTAGCCTTTTGAAGGTTTACTCCTCGCAGCAAAAAAAAAAAAAAAAAAAAAAGGTTAGGGTATTGGTGGTGGGTTTAGTTTGACGTTTATTGTAATGGTACCTACTTAATTGTTTATATTTTTTGATTGACACGATTTTAATTTTATTAGGTAGCTTATTTATATTTATTTAAAGCTTTTTTTATTGTATTTTTTTGATCGGAGTTCACTAATTTGTACAACTGTTTAGGTAAGAACATGTTGCACTGTAATTATTTTCAACATACTTGCTCGTAAAGTGGCTCTTATTGCACAGCTCAAGAGATTGTATGATATCAAATAAATTAAAAAATTTTTTTTTTTGCAAATAAACAACTTTGATTTAGATTTTTTACGATGGTAGAATTAGGAGCTCAGCTGTATATAATTTCGATGTTTACGCGTGGTTTACGCATACAAAACCAGAATAATCAGATTACAAGCAATGGAAATAAAATAAATCCATCTAGCTCTTTATGACTCGGAAGTACACAATAAAAACACAAACAACGTTGCCCGCGTTCGGTAAAGAGTTGGCTCGTAAACAGCCCATAAACGTCTAGTATTTCATTTTGGGAAGGACCCCTCTATCTCACTCAACAGTAAATTTGCTTGTAAAAATATTCAAAGTTCGAAGGTTTAATGTTTTCCGTCCTAATTGTGGAATTTGATGTTTGTGTAAGCAGTGTAAGTGACCTGTGTTTTGGAAAATACAGGTAATTAATAGTGTTCCTATCAGTAATCTAACGGAAAGTTTTCCAGTAGCCGATAACTGTGGTTTCGCTAGGCTTGATAAAAAGTTACCCTTTTCCATTTTCAGATTTCTGACTGTATGTGCCAAGTTTTATAAAAAAGATGAGTCGTGGATGAGTCGTGAAGAAGTAAACCAACTTTTGCATTTAAATTGTGTCTTACAAAACATGTCAACATCATCATCATCATCATCATCAGCCAATTATTGTCCCACTCTCAGAATGAGAAGGGCAAGGCCTTAGTCTCCCACGTTGGCTTAGTGCGGGTTGGCGGACTACACACACCATCGAGAAATGTACTCTCAAGTGTGCCGGTTTCCTCATGATATTTTCCTTCACAGTTTAAAGCAAGTGATAATCAAATTCTGATCCTCACATGAATTCGAAAAGTCAGTTAAGTCAGTTCAGTCCATTCCTGCATGGAAGGCAAGCGCTCAACCGTTAAGCTATCACAGCTTTTACCTAAAAAACATAGACATAAAGGAAAAATTGATGTTGTGTCCCATCAGGAAGTCAAAAGTGAAGCAAAATGCAGAGAAAGATGGCAGAAACTTCAGCCACAAGAGCCTAGCTCTTAAATTAATGATGCTGAAAGCACAGTATCTTGAAACTCTCTCATATTCCAGATGAATTGTACCTTGTTTCTGTAAAAAATCGGTAAATATTCCTGAACCCTGTATCCATTGGCTATTTCTCGAATAAAGTGATTCCTGCCTATACGAGACACACGTCAAACGTTGACGTTGAGTTTTCGACCGGATAACGCGATTTCTCCAGGAACGCTGGAAATCCAAAAACGAACGGACACAGAGTGTCCAATTAATTCACATTTCGACGAAGGCAGCTCAAAACGATGGATGGATATCGAATTCAAAACTAGCACGGAATTATTTTAGTAGAAGTGCTATTTTCTAGATAAAAGTGAACCAAAATATATTACTAGAACAGCAACTTAATGTCATTTCAGTTGTTTAAAGAAGATCAAATCTATCAACTTAGCCTATCGCAGTCCAACGCAGGACACAGGTCTCTCCCAAGTTGCGTCAAAACACTCGGTCCTCCGCTTACCGTATCCAGTCCCCCCCAGCTACTTTTTTCAGGTCATTGGACCACATGGCTGGGAGGCCCTACGCTGCGTTTACCAATTCACGCTCTCCACTCAAGGACTCATTTGCTCCAGCAGCCATCAGTTTTTTGACAGACATGGCCAGCCCAGCCAATCTATATCGGTCACTCCGGTTCTTCTCCGGATAATCTTGTTACGGATTTTATCCTTCAAATAAACTCCAAGCATTGCTCGCTCCATAGCTCGCTGAGCGACTTGGAATTTGTGACGTAGCTCAACTGTCAGTGTCCCTGCCCACGTCTCGGCAAGTCCACAGCTTTAGTCATGACAGGAAGGATGCTATAGAATAGCTGGTCATCAATTAGATCATTTTTAGTTACACAATTTTGCTTCTTCTATTATGTGCACTCCAAATGCACTTTCTTGCTAAATCATCATCGACATTAATAAAGATATAATCCCATTAATCTCTGATGAAAGGAGAAATTTAATACCTTCTTGGCGGTGTGTGGCCATGGGCGAGCCACATTAGCCGAGGAACCGATGGCCGTTGGGGTAGACGTATTCTTGAGTGAAGACCACGAATCGGCAAACGTAGGGTAGGACGTTCTCAGGCTCGGTGGAGTAATAATAATGGCAAGGTGGCTGATATTAACTGGATGCGAGTGGCTGAGCATTGATGTCAGTGGCATGCCATTTGAGAGGCCTATGTTTACCAGTGGACTAATATAGGCTGATGATGACCAACCCATATTTCGGTAGCATGTTGGGCTAAGACCACACGAGATTTTCCACCTTCATGTCTCAATTTGGCGAACTCACTTGCGGTAATTTTTAGGCAACAGCCTAGGTGGTATTGCAGTTGTTATGGCCAAAGGTAACCAAATAACATCAGGTAGGCTTTTAGTCCATTTCGCCATAATATAATGTAAAAAACAGCAGTGTGACAGAAATAGACTGATTATTTATGATATGTGAATAGTACCCAAAATTCTGACAGGAATCGGAAAGAATCGGATCTCATATTTATACTGTCAATTCAAATGTACAAATCAGTAGCAGATCATTCATCGCCATGTAAGCTCACACAAGCCACAGAAGGGATGATCATAAATCTTCTGACAATAAAACATTATTATTATGTCAACGTTGATGTATTTATTTGTCAAAAAAAGTGTATTCGGGCAATTTGTAAACTAAAACGAACCGATACGTGTAAACCTTATTTTCAAAATTTAAAATTGATGACACTACCGTCATTGTACATTTACGAGCTTTGCATTTATGTGAAAAATAATATGCATTTATTTAGACTTTTCGAAAGTCAACGTCGCGGTAATGAACTTTATTTATTGCCAACTAAAACAACATTTCTACATAAGAGTGTATTTGCAATGGCACCCAAAGTATATAATGCTTTACCGAAGCAATTAAGAGAATTTAAGGACCCGAATGTATTCAAGCGTAGCTTGGCCAAATTGCTGACTGACAAAGCATATTACTCAGTCAATGAGTTTCTCTGCGACAAGCTATAATTATAACGTTGTCAAATTTTGTGACAATGTTATACCTAATAAAAGTTATTTCTACTACTTTTTTATCGTTGTCAGTATTGTGTCAATGGATATTTTTATCCGGTAAAAAATGTGCCTGTAACACACATTTAAATTTAATTTAGTTTAAAATTTTCAATGTAAGACTGGTGGCGTCCCCATTTTTGTGTACTCTTTTATGCCAAACTGTACGTACATATGTTTTGATTATTTTCTAATATTATTATTATGGTTGATTTAGATATTTTTACCTTTTTTTTTTTGTGTAATTAATTTTTGACATTTATGATTCTGTTTTTTAAATTATTATTATTAATATTTCGTATGCCTATCGGCGGGACATGGAGATTCTGTATTTCTTAATAACTTCTTAATTTAACCTGTGTTCACAAAATAAATGAATATGAATATGAATATGAACATAAAAATGTTTACGGCTGAAGCCATAAGGGAGATGAGACGAATTTGTATAGCCAACAAAGAGTTGTAAAAACAATCGGGCGTTTATTCTTGAAGCGCTCGATTTGATTTGTAAATTCGTTATGTCATTCACTTGTTGGTAATTTGGTAATGGTTTATAAAATATATCCTTTGTAAGTCTGTGGCCTTGTAGTAAGTAAAAAGAAATATTATGCATTTGTGTTCAATCGATTCAAGAGCAATAGAGAAAAACGCAGACTTAGTAGTAGCGGTATCTTCATACAATAATTACACTATGTTCTCTGTTCACCTTTCTATTTCATCAAATAGTAATCTGGAAAAGACACAAAATCTTTACTTAGTTACTCAAATTATGTTTGGTTTCATGAGATCATTTAAAGTCTGAAAACTTCTAACGTACGGTTAGCTTCCTTCAACGAGTAAAATCGTAAAAAAAAGTAAAATCCATATAGAACCAAATGCTCTTTTCCCTTGTTGACTCTAACTACTTGTACGGTATCATAATCATACATCTAAAGTCTAAGATAAACATTTGCCGACTATTAACGGCTCGTGCCTCAAAATTACCCTAAATTCAGAACATAACTATCGAAACTAGTTCTAGGAATAGAGACTGGATAAGCCGTCGACAAATACACTACGTACACATAACTATAACATGACTGTACTGTGTAGTGTGTAGTTTTGGGAGTACAAAATCCATTTACCGTAGTACAAATTGGTTAGGCTCTACGCAAACAAGACTACCGATAAATCCAATATTAGTGTTATGTTTACAAATCGAATTTTCTATTGAAATAATTTATGGAATGATTAGGAATAGTACAAAATAAGTCGTAAATAGCTGTCTCATTAGTCTAGATGTCGCAGGCACGACTGCCAAGCTTGGGGTCTTGGGTTCGATTCCCAGCTCAGGCAAATTGTTATTGGGTTTTTTCATTAGGAAGTTCTCAGTAGCGGCCCGGAATCTAGATTTATGCTTGGTTAATAGCAATTGGCTTACCCCCTATTACGTGGGACTTTATAACTGGCGAAATGTGATTGTACCTACCATACACCTCTGCCTACTCCTTTTGGGTATACAGGCGTGATATTATTTATCTGTTATGTATGTGTAATAGTTTCTTTGTTAGAATTTTGTTGATTGACAAATAATCAAGGAAATCAAGTAAAAGTATATCATCTGTAGTTCTTCTCAAAGCAAAATTTATATAACAAAAGTTGAGTTTTAAGCATAAGAATAATACATATACAACGTAAATTTTAATCCATCCAATCATTTTAATTTCTGTAAAACCAAACACAGTTTCCTGTTAACTTATTGCAGTAATTTGGTTGCCTGGAACAGCTTGGTTTACCATTTTATATGAGAAGCTTATTACGGGACTTTTCGCGCACAGATAAATCAAAACAACATTTTGACCAACCTTTTTTTGTTGTTTTGATTTTTCTATGCATAAAAAGCCCTAGACTAATATCAGAATATTTATACAAGTTTTTGGCAGCTATTATGTATGTGTAGGTACAATGTTGAAAAGATTTCAATCACTACATTTCCTAAAATCGACGGTTTAATATTGCAACGTTTTTACAGCTCATTGAGTCTGACTGTACAAATTTTTGTGTACAGGCGACTGCATATCCGTAACACTTGAATTAGAAAACTACCCTTACTGCTTACGAAATAAGGATGCTGTCAATGTCAAACTGTTACCACTGACATGCGGTTGACCGTACTATCCAAAGAAAACACTTTCATAAATATTCAATCTGTTACTTTACCAAAATTTTAATTGAACTGCGGGATAACGGCAGGAGGGTAATGAGTAAAAAATAAATAAATAAATATTTTTGGGACATTTTACACATCACCATCTAGTCCCAAACTAAGCAGAGCTTGGGCTATGGGTACTAGACAATGTAATGTAGTAATCGAACACCAATTAATTAAATAACACTGAAGTAACAAGATTACGTTAAATTAAAACAAAATATTTCCTCAAGCCAAAAGCTACTTAAACAATACACAAGTTTTAACGATGTCTTTGAAATAAACTCTAATTTGTAATTTGAACCTGGTAACTTTGTTTTAGTTACATCAAGACAGTCTAATAAATCTGATTGTCTGGGTCGGTTTCACTGAACAAAGGCATCTTGTTGAATAGAGAATGTTGTGGGATGTCGGTGTGAGTTTGGTTCCGTATGTAATATCATTGGACTCATTTATTTTTAAGTATATAATTGGATTTAGATACAAACAGGCGATGAGGATTTTGCGATAAAATACACATTCCGTTTTCGTTCAAGCATAAAGTTTTTTTTAAATAAAATCCATAGACTAGTATCGATCGTCAAATAACTAACCGATGATAAACTTAAAAACAGTGGTAAATACATATAAATAGATAAAAAATACGATAGAACCACCTAATAAAAAATAACAATAGATATTGAACTATGTAATAAATAAATAAACTACATTTAAGGGAGTTTTCGCGCACAATTAAATCAATCAAAACAAAACAAAAATTTTGACTAACCTCGACGTAACAATAGATTATTTAAAAAAAATGAAAGTAAGTATGAACTCATCATTAAAATAATATAAAATCATTTATTTTGCAAATTGTACTTTTAAATCACTTTCACAAGTCGGTTAGTTTAAAAACTATATGGCGTCGACATTTCCTATTCGACTACATCAGAAGAAATCCCATGGTTCAAAGTCTCCATCATCTTGTATCAATTATGTATTGTGTATGAGTACAACGCAAGGCAACGCCTGGACTGGCCTATCATCATCAGCCTATATGTATAGAATTGCAATGCTGGACACAGGTCTCGCCAGAAGCGTAATTTCAAAATATATGAACCAATATTAAATATGTTTAAAAATACGAAGAATTAAATGAAGAATAGACAGAACCAAACATCTATCAAGATAATATACACAAGAGGTTATTTACGCACTATCTCGGCTTGATAGAAATAAAGGGTTACTTAACCCCTCTGACGCTCGCTGCACATTTATCTACGGGAGGAAAGTAAACATCCTGTTAACGCATCGCGCCCCTATAGCGAGTGATGCCAGAATAACCGCCCAAACACAGGTAGGGATTTGGGAGTTGGTTTTGCAGCATTTACATGGTACATTTAAATCGCACGCTGACTTTAAAAAAGGTGATAAGCGAGATGATGCCAGGCCAAAGAAAAATAAAGTAATAGTAAAAAATATTAAAAAGAAAATCACTTATGGCCGTGTTTCTCTAGCTAGCTTAGCTTTCTTAGCTTTTCTTAGCTGGCTTAGCTTAGCTTATGCTTAGCTTAGCCTAGCTTTTCCGCTTTTTTAACAGGATACTGAATGATTCATTTCGAAACAATATAAGTTAAGTAGGGTTTCCAATTCTCTAGAAAACACGCCACACAAAACTTTTTCTTAAAAATTAATATCTAGAGATACGTGTGTTCATCGCTAACAACCATTAGATCATAGATAAAGAGGGCACGAGGGTTCAACCATTGTAAATAATCCACTTGCACTCTGTCCCCAACATGTCACATTAAAATGATAAATTCGTGAGATACGCAAGCAAATTCTTTAAAAACAAATCTAATCTAGTAGGGAACCTTTACAACCCATCCCCCAAATCCGTGATTCCGCTATAGTTTTTATGTTTCCGCAGGCAGTAATATATCGTTCAAGTGTAGGGATTTCTCATATTTTTATTATGAACAACGTAAAAGTCAAGTTCGAAAGTGGTAAGTCAGAGGGCGCCTCTGTTTTAAGGTCCCATCGCGATGCTTAGAAAGGGTGATCATTTCGAGGAAGAAGTTCCTTCAAAGCGATTGTATCATGTATAGATTTTGATTTTACGATAGTAAAGACTGATGTGAGTTGTTTCAAAGTTCTAAAACTTTCAGTATCGTAGTAGCTCTCGAACTATGACTGCAGAACTGTGAAATCTAATAATAGTTATTGTACTATCGACAGTATCGACACAATAAAATATTATTAAACTATTATTAATTCCAAAGGACATAAAACAATTAAATTCAAAAAAATGTAAGATAGACTGCTGCTGTTAGACTGCTGAGCGTGGGGTCCTGGTTTCGATTCCCGGGCAAAGTGTTATTGGGTTTTTTCATTAGGAAATTCTCAGTAGCAGCCCGGAGTCTGGATTTGTGCCCGATTAATGGCAATAGGCTCGCTCGCTATTACATGGGACTATAACATAAGTGGCGAAATGTGAGTGTGCTATATACCTCTGCCTTCCCCTTCGGGGAAATACAGGCGTGATGTTATTTTATGTTATGTTATTTAAGATAAAACTGAAAAAGATATTATGTGAGTTATGTCACTATAATTTATACGACTTCTTAAATGATAAACCTTGACTTTCATGAGTCTGTTCCATTTATAATATCTTTGGGACATTTTCACACAGCACCATCAAGTCCCAAACTAAGCAGAGCTTGTGATATGGGTACTAGACAATGAATATAATACTTATATACTTTTTGTTGTTGTTTTAAATACATAGTACATACCTACTTATAATACATAAGGAACAGACCAACACAAACACTTATGTTCATCACACAAATATTTGTGTCCTGTGGGAATCGAACCCACGACCTCGTGATCAGCAGTCCGACTCTCGAACCACTAGACCACAGACGTCGTCATTCATTCATTCATTAATTATAATATAATATTGACATAATTTAATTTAATTTTAATATTTGTACGCTTTCCATGGTATAGACTTAGAGGTATAGACATTATACATATAAGGTCCTACATGATTAATCCGAAATGTTTGAAGTGGTGAATCTACTCATCATTATGTACAACTTTTACAATGGGACCAACACTAAAATCGCGAAAAAAAAACAGGTGGTCCGTGGTTCCTACATTTTATCGATTTAAGTGAACACAAATGTAGGGACCAACCGATATTTTTTTCGCGATTTCAGGGTTGGTCCCGTAGTAAATTTTGTTTGTTATGATGAGTAGACTCACCACTACAAATATTTCGGATTAATAATGTAGGACCTTAGTATAACACCATTTCATTACCTGCTATTAACTGTACTTAAAGTCTTGGCTTGTCTTAAACTTCATTCTAGTGCTTTCTCGAACACCGAACACTCCAACTACAGCCCTCGTATGTACCTTGGATCGATAAATGTTTTCTTAGCAGAGAGGATTCAACCACATTAGTGCGACTTCGTTCAGGACATATGACCATTAATAAATTTGCATTTTTAATGAGTAAGGTACCATAACCTTATTGCAGTGTGTGTAATGAAGATGAAGACACATATTATATTTTAATGAGATGTGTCCGGAATCAATCGCTGAGGAGACAAATTGGTGCACCTTTGTCAGACAAAATAACTCCTATAATAAATATGGTTAAAGCCTTGAAAAACAGATCTGAAACATAATGTTACCATAATTTTATTGCAAATCCATACTTTAAATTACTTTACCTTGCTGATTAAAGTTACCTTTTGTGTACCTATGGAGTGACATATACGCATTAGCAAAAAAGCTCTTTAAAAATAGAAAAGAAAACTGTATAAACTCTTCCACCCAGTTTTATAATAAACAAGTCCAATTGTTACGTTTATGAAGGTGTATTCCTGCATTGATATTTAACAGCAATTTTTTTTGCCATGTTAGTAACTCTTGTTTGTAATATTTTCTAACAAATATTTACAAAATAGAAGAACTTTTTATTCCATCGACTTCTGTCACTGGCCGGAAGTCTAAACGTGACCGGAAATGAATTTCCCGGACGTAGTTGATACTTTCAGTAAACGACACTGAAGATATCTTAATATTCTTCGTAAGACTATAACGAAGTCAATGTTCAAATGCTTTTTCAATACATTCAATACCTCATAATTGGAAAAAAAACTGTTTCTATTTAATCATGTTGCCATGCAAAGTAAAAGTTTTTTTTTTTATCTAGTACTATTTTCAGTTTTATTGTAACTAAGAACATTTGACGATCATATACATGAAAATGCAATGGTGGTTAGAGTTTAATAGCACAATATTGCAATAGTAGTTTATGAAACTGTTGCATAATAGGGGTTATTAAAACAAGAGTGTGAGTTTAAAAACCGAGCCGTAGGCGAGGTTTTTAATAGTATCACACCAATGTTTTAATACCTAGTTATGTCAGTTTCATACACTATTTTATCTAAACTCATACAAATTTAAATAAAATACCAAAGTCATAATGTTGTAGTTTTTCTTGATTTTTCTGGTAAAAGATTGTTCGTCATTTACGTTGCTGCATCCAGAAATTCAGGCCGGGTCATATTCTCCTCAGTTCAGTATCACTGCTGTAGTCATATATTTATGCCCAGAATAAAACTTTAGACATACAAAACCATAATAATAACGTAAACAATTACAATAAATTTACAAGTAATGATGACCAAATTCAGTACGTCATGGTGCGCGGCCGCGCACGCGCCCCAGCGCGCGCTTACACAGATAATAAAATATAGTCTGGCGAAAACATTATAATCGGAACTAATTTTCTATCCTTGTCAGGATTCCATCAATCTCTGTTTTATCATTCAAAAAATATGCCTGTAAACACTTAAATATAATTAAAAGCAATATGACAATCCAAACTTCTGCCAAAAACGCGATTTTAAACGATAATTTTTTCAATGTATGACTAGTGGCGCCACGCTGAATTTTGTGTACTCATTGGTGCCGAACTGTACGACTGCTAAAAAAAGGTTTGAAAACTCCTTAGTTGGGTCGAAGTGGCATTAAAAACTCCTTAGTTGGGCTGAAGTGTGCGGTTATGGAAAAAAAAAAAATTACCGCATTGTTTTGTTCAGCAAACTGTGTCGTAATGAACCTTTTTAAATTCATTACAGGTGCATGTGCGTAAAGTATGTCATTATAACATTACTTTCGAGTTCATAATTCGAATTTTACGATATGAGTGTAGATAAAAGTAATAACGGGTTGCAAGACCTTATTTAAGACATGAACTGCAACCTTAATTAATCCTGAATCGTACTGAATACCATGCAATTAACGCTGTTTGCATATACGACTATAAAACCCGTTACGTTACTCTGCGTTTTTTGCTTTCCTAAATTAGCATAAGGAGTCATATTAACAAATTCACTGTCCAGACAGCAGACTTAATAGTTTAAAATCGTCTGTGACTCCAAATTGAGTCACTGGATTGTCAAAGTGTTAAAGGTACATATGTAATAATTTAAATATCAGTATTATTAAAAAATAATTTTATTTGCTATCGCAATGCCAATGGGTGCAGAAATGCAATAATAGATTTAAATTCCCATCCCTTCGTTTTTAAGTTGATAAGTATGTTATGTCGGTTTTCTTTTGAGTTTTGTTCTATTACAATCGGCCTGCTTGAATTTCATAAAATTCTGCTACAATCAGTGGCGTGCATTGCATATAGGTAAATAAGCAATGCGTACCTCGTTACAATTCAATATTAACTACTACTAAATAAATTAATCAGAGTATTAAATAAAAACAATTAACATAGGTATTCAATAATAATGTATGAATTCAATGCGAAACTTCATACTAGGTGCAGGCATTAGGCAGGTCAGCCGCACGAATGCCTGTAACTTCACTCATAATCAAACCATTTGGCGTAACTATATACACACGCACACTACTTTAGCGACGTAATACGACAAAAACATAAATCACGATACGGCAATGCGTAACACACTAACATTTGACAATTCGCAATTTATCCGCAATATCAGCTCTACAGGTGTAGCCTTGTCGACTCGTCGCGTCATGGGTCGTTCGTAACGTTTTTCACACGTAACCGTTTTGTGTGTAACTAGTTATTCCCATACAAACTACAAAGTGATCGTTATAATAAAACTATACTCAACATTAGAAAAATAATGGCGAAGTAAAGATAGTAATTGTTTTACATTATTTACATTTAAGTGTAAATGGTAAATATATTACAATTTTTTTTTTGTACAGTCGATTGCATGACAGTGGTAACACTTACAAAACCATCCTTACTGCTTACGAAATAAAGACGCTGTCAATGTCAAAACTGTTACCACTGACACGCGGTCGACCGTACATTGCTACACATTTATCGTAAAATAACGAAATTAGTATACGCGTATATCGAATTATCGATGGCGTTATAACGTTATTTATCTAATGTTATATTGAATTGAATATAATAATTGTGTAAAATCTGTTGTTTTCGTGCTCCGTAAATCTATTTTGTAACTTTGTTCGTAAATTAATCGTTACATTACTACATCCACAAAACTACTATTTACACAAAACGATTATCATCACCCCCGTAAGCATTTTCTCTAACCGACTTTAAATAACGCCCAACTCTAATTTATTGGCAGTTGACATTGACACATGACAGTATTTGACATTCTTGTTTCTATTTGCGCGGGTGAATTGCATAAATCGTGTATTAATTACGTAGACAGAGAAAAACTAATTAGGTAGTTTGTTTTATTGTGATTTGTGAAGGTTTTTGTAAAGAAACTTATGTAAACATGGATGAATTACAGTGCTCGGTATATGTGTTTAGAGAAATTACGAGAAACCCTTTCAGTCAGTTTTCGTTTGTTGACAAAACAAAAAACCGGCCAAGAGCATGTCGGGCCATGCTCAGTATTATAGGGTTCCTTAAGTAGGTGTTACAAACAAATCAAATCCAATATTAATCACGGCCATTTTAGTTTTTGCAATAGACGGCAGAATTGGCGACTCAGAGAGTGATGTCAGTAACCGCTAGATGGCGCTATACAGTGCCAAATGTAATACACGGCACTTGACGGCAGCATTGGCGACCCAGAGAGTGTTGTACGACGCCGCTAGATGGCGCTAAATTTAAGAAGTGTGTCGTCAACATAACACAAAGTTACTTTTTGTGATTTTTTCAAATAGAATGTAGCTAAAGGAGCATTATTTGCTGTGATCATTTTTCTCTAAGGTCAATGACCTTTGAACTAGGACGTTTTAAGTATTTTTCAGTTTTCTGTCTATAACTCAAAAAATTATAATCACATTATACTCGAAATAATTTCAAAAGAGAGTTTTCACAAAGGTCTATCAATGTGGAAGATTATAAGTTTCTACGTTGCATAGTTTAGAAATGGCAGGGGGGGGACACATTGCAAGCCACTTTGGCGGGCTATATTTCGCAGATGGTACACCTGATAAAAAAGTGATGTATTAAACATTACCTTCATTTTAGTAGACCTATTCAATGATACCCCACACGAGGGGGTGCAGCGAAAAAAAAATTTTTTTCCCCATTTCACATATATAGGCGCCACCCCTAAAGAACGTAAAAACTATTTTTTTATTCTTTTAAAATTGAGATCTATATGCAGACTATTTTTTAACAAAATTTCATTTACTTATGTTCATAACTGTAGAAGTTATTAAGCTGTAAAGGATTAGGACAGACGGACAGACGGACAGACGGACAGACGGACAGACGGACATGACGAAACTATAAGGGTTCCTTGTAGGACTTCGGAACCCTAAAAAGTGTATATCAGTAGACAAATACGAAATCTGAACTCTCTTTGACTCAAGAAAAGGTAAAATGTTATGACTATTACACGTTAATACAACTGTAACTGGACTAACTGGGTGCCGTCATTCAAATGTAATGGTCTTTTACCAGTGTCTCTTACTTTAAAACATCGTTGTTAATTTTTTTAAATTTTATACTAGTAACTTGCTCTGTCTGTTTAGTGCCTGCCTACCTAGGCCGAAAACCAATGCACGCCACTGGCTACAATGGTGGATCACCTTTTCGATCTAGATACCTAATTCATTTTATCAGATAGTTACAAATGGCATACCTCAATAAATTAATCCATAGTCTAAGGTCTTATATATCTGCTCGTATTTTCTCAGAGATAAGTGAAAAAGAAATGAGAAAAACTGGTAGAGTTACCTACTGGGGAAGGCAATGTGATATATTTATCATAGCTTTATCTAGATGAAACCATCATCTTCACTTGACGCAGGGTCTTATGACCTCTTACTCACTTACTTACTTATGACCATTAACTCTTATCTGTATTGCAAATTCGAGGAATATGGGTGTGTTTCATTAGAGTGTGTTATTTTATTTTAAAAAATTAGAAAGAGATACCTTAACAAATAAACAATTTCAATTAAATGTAAACCGAGATTCAAATAAAAACATAGAAGGTAAAAGAAAATAGGAAACAAAAGTAGAAATATGTATTTTTTATTACCACACAATAACATAGCCATTTGTTACAAAAACATGAGCCTGTAGTTCTATATTGTACTAAAATCCAATTTTCGAGTCTCTAAGGGCAGTCTCTGAGAAAAACTTCGAAACCCAGTTTATAACTTTATCTAAGTAGAAACTGATTCCTCATGAGAATTAAATACGATTTAAGTGTTAAAAATAATCATATAAAAAGTGTACCTTGTCTATATCACACTAATCTGGTTACGTAATAACATTATGTATCAATCTAATATAAATGTACAATGTATATTTATAAGTATTGTAACTAGTTGATTTAATGTTATTTTAAGTAAAACAGCACTTGATTATAGCAACACATAACATAATATCACACCTGTATTTCCCCAAAGGGGTAGACAGAGCTGCATAGTATACAACCACATTTTGCCAATTACAAGTCTCGTGTAATAAGGGGCGAGCCTATTGCCACTAACCGGGTACAAATCCGGACTCCAGGCTGCTACTGAGAATTTTCTAAAGAAAAAACCAACTTGATAATAAACTATTAAAATAGGCAGGTACTAGAATTATAAAAAGACGAGAAGAAATATCAAATCATAATATATAACTACAAAATTAGGTATCCTAAAATTTATTATTTATTATTATTTATTTATTTATTTGTTCAGTGGTATACATAACAAAAACATTCTAAAGATGTAAACATAAACTCATTAGAGTTTTACCGTACATCAGTATCATCGACTATGCAAACAAACCAAATCATCATTATCATCATTTCAGACGAAAGACGTCCACTGCTGGACATAGGCCTCCCCCATTAAAGGGGGATATGCCATAATCTCCACGCTCGGCAGGTGGGTTGGCGATCGCAGTTGTGTAACGAGGCTAAACTCGTTACGCTGCTCACCACCTTATTTGGATTTCCTGGCCACTTTATTAAAACTTTACCTATCCAAATTCAAAATTTTAAATTCTTCTATAATTTTCTATTTTTATCTAAAACAACAGACTTATATCGCAGCCTTGGCCGGGCATGGACGTGTCCGACCATTACAGTATTTTTTTATATTATTTTACTTATCTGAGTTCTATATTGTACGCTGAAAGACACTCATGTGTCTGTGACTGTATCTTATAATCGTTATATTATTTTATTAACAATAGTCAATGTATCAGTTTACCAGTTAAGTGAGATACAGTATACCAAAAACCGCTGTTTCCTTGTGGTCATACTAGTTTGTCATACCAGTATGACCACGAGGATATACATGTCCTCGTGGTCATACTGTACTTAATATTTTCAGAAAAAAGATTTTGCTTCCTCCTATATATATAAATACTTTTCCGCGTGTTGACTTAATAATATAACAGAGATGGCAACTAAGAAAAATATATAAATAAATTGTCGCAGGAAGCTGCAGCCCGGGATCTGTCGGGAGTGGTTGTGCGAATACCAACGGGTTCCCACGCCCCCGGCCAAAGGTAGTTGAAGGAACACCGTGGTGGTTTTAGTCGGTAAGAGTCCGACATTCGCTCCGCCGTTCCCAGGCGGAGTGCGTCTGAGGATTTCCCCACGGAGAAGAACGGAAGAACTTATCATTGTATTCGTTTGTACCATTTTCGGTCAATAGATGGCTTTTCGTGTACCTATACGTTTTATTGAAATAACTGAAAACCTCTTAAGCGGTTATTGTACTCATCAGTATGAACAATTTTTACCATGGGACCAACCCTGAAATCGCGGGGAAAAAACAGCCGTTCCCCTATATTTGTGTTCACATAAATCGACATAATGTAGGTCAGCTGTTTTTTTTTTCCTGATTTCAGTGTTGGTCCAATAGTCTTCTTCTTCGTGTCGATGGTATTTCTATTTAAGTAATCTCTTGGGTCACACTTGGCAAGCCCAAAACTTTGCCACTTCAACAGCGTTATCAGTGGCAACGCAAAGGTCGCCCAGGCTACAGGTTTCGGGACACAAAGGGCAGTATAAGAGGTGACTCATCGATTGAGGGTCAGTGCCACAACTACACCCTGTCGCTGTTTCTTCAATATAGCCCCACTTGGCGAGATTGGACTTGCTTCTACGTACTTGAGTTCGTTGTCGGCTTAGTGACTTCCAGGTTGACCAGGGAAGGTTATATCCTGCAGGAAGGTGCTCACTCGGCCAATAGTAAAAGTTGTTCATACTGATAAGTACAATGACCTCTTAAGAGGTTTCAGTTATTTCAATAAAACGTATAGGTACACGAAAAGCCATCTATTGACCGAAAATGGTACAAACGAATACAATGATAAGTTCTTCTTGAACACTTTAAATTATTATTTCTTTTGATTGAGTGAACCGATTGTAATGAAACAAAAATTAAATGTTACTCCGACTGTACGCACAATATTTGTCTACACATGTCAACCATATTGGTTCTGCACTTTTTACGTGAAGCGTGCACAAACAAACCGACAAAACATCCAAAATATTATAGAAATGACTCCACGACATTTTTTTATATATTTTCAATATATAGAAACTCCACGTATACAGATTTATATGACGTGCGTCTGGCTGGCCCGGCCCCGTGGCTTTAGGTCGCGAGATATGTATTATCCGAAGGTACTCCTCTTCAGAAGCATTTGTACTTACTACATTTTCAATGTACCGCTCTAATAAAAAAAATAGAAGCATTTGAAGGGGGCCGGGCCAGCCTGACGTTTTCAGCCCGGCCCCATCTGTACCACGACAACTACCAAACTTGCTGAGAAAGTGGTGCCACAAAAGGGATGTACTCCGTAAAATACACGTACATAGTGCTTAATTTAATCTTAAAACCTAATGTTTTCCGAGATATTAAGGTTTAAAAGGGGCCGGGCTGAAAACTGTATCGACAGCTTTAACTGGATAACCACGCAAGCTATAAGTACCTATCCTAGGTACGAAATAATCTCCGGCAAATTTAGAACACTTGTACTTCTTTCTTTTCAAATTAAACCCTCTAAATATATAAATATAAGTAATTTAAATTCGGCTGGCCCGGCCCCTTTCAGTCGTTAATATCACTCTCAATATCATATCAATTTCTTTATGAAGGCGATCTTTGCATTCCTATACAGCAGTACATCAATGCAGTTTGAGTCCTGCGTCTATCAGCCGTGTATTTGAGAAGATAATCAATATTTAAAAATGTACTGGTCGAGTGGCCATCAGTCAAATGCTAATTTTCAGGACATTATTTATCATCATCATAAGTATTGATAAATAACCGAGGAGATGATATGTAACTTTAACTTGCACGTGGGACACTAATGAAACACGACACAATACATAATCCTACTAATATACAGGATGATTTGTAATTCGACCTATTCCATGATAGGGGTTATACTAGAGCTCATTTGCAACAAAAATGATCCCGTGAAACAAGGGGCATCAGTCATTTGTTTTCGAGTGATAGCAGTTTAAGATTTTTTTGATATTTTCCTTCTTCGGATGCTGCTCTAGGCACTCAATTGACACTTTCCTGAAAGCTGATGAATGATCAATTACTATCTACACAAAAGTCATGGCCAACATTTTCATAACCTCTGAAATAAATGGTCATAAATCACAAGTTATAAAACAAAATCATCTAAGTACCCTTTACATTGCAGAGAATTACAGAAAAAAAATGTATATGATATTTGGCGTATAAATTACAGAAATAACATCCTCGTTTTATAAGCTATCCAAAATGGTACATATGTGGTCAAGATTCGTAAGGGCTTGGAAAAAAATGCAGTAATAGCAGAATTGGGAGCACTTTGCTTGAAGTAATTTTCTACATTTATATCGTGTTGTTGTTGGGCCGGAAAGTAACATAAGCTACTTATATACAGGTAGTCCCATCGCGAAAGTGAGTTTGTTGGTTTGTATCCCTTTCACGCAGTAACGGAGCAACAGATCAACATCCGGTGAAATTACAGTCTCATGAGACTTTCCATCTTCATGTCTCAGTTTGGCGAACCAGTAACTCAGTTTGGACCTAGACTCTACATCGATGATGGATCTATTGAGAATTATTTTTCACATTAGAACCAATTTTTGAAGACGTGTATCTATTAAGAACTTTATTTCTCGTTAGATCTATTGTGTAGATCTATGAGATCCATGATGGTTCTATCGAGAATAATTTTTCTCATTAGAACCAATTTTTAAGAAGTAGATGTACGGAGAACTTCCTTTCTCTGTAAATCCATTTCTTTGATTGCTACCTTGAGAATCACACTTTCTTCCGAGTCATTAGCACTACACATTCGAGGAACATAAAAAACAAAATCTTTATTAATTGAAGTTTTCTCGCTTTTCCAATGTCAAAAATCTTGTTGTATTTATTTCTAGACTACTCAGGCAACTTGAGGCAATGATTGAATGCCAAGCTCCAGGTGTGCTAGGGGTCTTGACTAGTAAATGAAAACTCTTAGACTGTATTTCAGGACTGGTTGTTTTTTTGTTGTTGTGGTGGTATAAAGGATTAAGAATAAATAAATAATAATAAATAACTCAATAATTATGATGACATTTAATAATGTCCTGAAAATTCGAACTTGACAGATAGTCACTCGATCAATAAATACAAACATATTTTAGATTTTAAATATCGTCTCAAATACACGGCTGATAGACACAGGACTTAATCTGCATTGATGTACTGCTGTATAGGAATGCAAAGATCGCCTTCTTAAAGAAATTGATATGATATTGAGAGTGATATTAACAACTGAAAGGGGCCGGGCCAGCCGAATTTAAATTACTTATATTTATGTATTTAGAGGGTTTAATTTGAGAAGAAAGCAGTACAAGTGTTCTAAATTCATCGGAGATTATTTCGTACCTAGGATAGGTATTGATAGCTTTCGTGTTTATCCAGTTAAAGCTGTCGACACAGTTTTCAGCCCGGCCCCTTTTACACCTTAATATCTCGGAAAATATTAGGTTTTAATATTAAATTAAGCACTATGTACGTGTATTTTACGGAGTACATCCCTTCTGTGGCACCACTTTCTCAGCAAGTTTGGTAGTTGCCGTGGTACAGATGGGGCCGGGCTGAAAACGTCAGGCTGGCCCGGCCCCCTTTAAATGCTTCTATTTTTTTTATTAGAGCGGTACATTGAAAATGTAGTAAGTACAAATGCTTCTGAAGAGGAGTACATTCGGATAATACATATCTCGCGACCTAAAGCCACCGGGGCCGGGCCAGCCTGACGCACGTGTTCCTGTACCACTAGTTCCTGTCGTTCCTGAGTTCTGTTCCTGTAGTTCCTGTTCTCCTCCTACTTCCGTGTGTCACCGTGTGTCAAGCCACCGAACCTTCGACCCTGCGAGTCTCCAGCCTGAGCTACCCAACACTGGCCACGACGTGACAGTTGGTTGGTTAAATACTCAGAGAACGCTGCTGCCCGGATGGGCAGCATGGATAGGTTTGCATATTTGGTTTGTTCACCAGAGGATTCTGGTGAACAAACCAAATATGCAAACCTATTCAAAATCTAAACTAGGAAAAGCTAAACCTAATTTAGTTTAAGAACGTTCACATCCTCTATCGATATCATAACATAAAAGCCGATACTGGGGGTCTACTCACGTTTCACGAACGACAACAAAGTACGAACTTTCGTACCTGCACAAAAAAGAGGTGCATAAAAAAGGCACAATAAAAATAGACTACGGTCCATAGTCGTAGTCTGGAGAACAGACAAACAAACGTCAAAACAAGATCATTGCAGGCGATATGGGAACGACGGTTGACCAGAGTAGAAAATTAGGGAACTTACCCTATTACTACATGATCCGTTCAGGGGGGGGGGAGGTCTTCAAAATACCACGCTTATTCACAGGGGCTTAGGTTTTCGTCACGTAGTCAATATCCTCTAGGGAAATCTCGAGCCTTTTCGAGCTATATTCAATATGGCGGTGCGCAGCGTTTAGCGCTTTTTAAACTCACAGGTGGCACTACTGTCCCACATATGCACGCAAAGACAAATATGAGCAAAACATTTTTTTTTAACTTTCTGTTTGCCGGTAGGAAACAAGTTTTGTTTTGGTATCCTAAAATACAAGCTCTGGCTTAGTTTAGGCACCAGTCTCCCACAAATAATAGTTTATTATATTATTGTGATAACACTAAATTGTTGCTTGTTATTTGTGGAAGAAAATAAAATAATCTTATATTATTTTATTTTTTTAACCTATTTAAAACCGTATTCATAAATTACTACGTGAAAACTAGAGGGGTTACCGAGGTGGTAAAAAAATGTAAAAAATGGGTCACGTAGTATGGGTACGTTCCCTTATGCGATGAATGGTACGAATAATGGAATATCGTCAAACGCGAGTAGGCCCCGTTCTAAAATAAATATCGATTATTCGAATAGAACGCCACAGAAACCGCGTTTAATGATACGACTGACGATAACACCTGCGGTTTCGATGATAACCCGCCGATTCATTTGTATGCCGCACCGGTATCAAAGTTAGTACTGTACTAACACTTAACTGAACCACGTAATTAACATGGTTTGGGTGTGTTATGTATGCGAAGTGTGAGATAAATAAACCCAAAGAAATATTAACAGGGATTTCAAGATTTGGTGAATGAGACGGTTGGAATTTGAGCTGTTTCAATTTTATCAGCAAAAGCTCTTGAATATGCTCTTGCATTTTTCGAAGGTTTCTCTTCGACCAATCATCGAAATATTTTGCTGCAGGTGCACAGGTTACTGTGATTTATGTAATGTTTACTGTTTATATCTTTGTGATATACACAATAAACATTACTAAATTTACTAAACATTGCATAATTACTAGTTTTTAAATTGAAATACACTTGTATTATTGTACGTCACGGGATATTTACATGCGTTATAAGCTACATTATGAACCTAAAAGCGGTGTATTAGGAGCCACATTACGAGCCAAACTCTTTGTGAACTCTTTGGTGCCAAACTGTACGACTGCTAAAAAAAGGGTTGAAAACTCCTTGGTTAGATCGAAGTGGCATTAAAAACTCCTTAGTTGGGCTGAAGTGTGCGGTTATGAAAAAAAAAAAAAATTACCGCATTGTTTTTTTCAGCAAACTGTATCGTAATAAAACTTTTTAAATTCATTACAGGTGCATGTGCGTAAAGTATATCATTATGACATTACTTTCGAGTTCATAATTCGAATTTTACAATACGAGTGTAGATAAAAATAATAAAATAATCATTTTATCTTAGTTATCTTTAATAACTTGTAACTAGGTTGCGTTGTTCTGATGGCAGTCGCTTCGTCTAAAATACTGCTGTTCAGCTGCATCTGGCTAGACTGGAAGCCGACCCTAATATAATTGGGAAAAGACTGAGGATGATGATGATTTTTAATAATTAGGCTTTTAATAACAATGCAAACAAGTGGTTCTTTCTAATGCACAGTTACAAAAGCGACATGTCATACAAAAATTTCATCAGTGCACTTAATATAGCATTGGCAGGTTGACAGCCCAGCAGTGACAGGTTATCGCATCGCGGTATCAATTGTATCAAAACAGGCCGTCCATTCCAATTGACAGTCACCGGTAGCATGAAACATGCATTATGAATATCTCTTTGTTGATCATTAATTAATTAATTATGGATTGGTAACAGTTATTTTTTTTAATAACTGTTATGCATACGTAAATTTTAAAATTCAAAGTTGCTCAGCGAGCTATGGAGCGAGCTAAGCTTGGAGTTTCTTTGAAGGATAAAATCCGTAACGAGATTATCCGGAGAAGAACCGGAGTGACTGACATAGCTTGTAGGATCAGTAAGCTGAAGTGGCAGTGGGATGGCCATGTCTGTCGAGGGACCGATGACCGTTGGAGCAGACGAGTCCTTTAGTGGAAACCGCGAATCGGCAAACGCAGCGTAGGGCGTCCCCCTGCCAGGTGGACCGACGACCTAAAGAACGTGGCTGGGGGGACTAGATGCGGAAGGCAAAGGACCGAGTGTTGTGGCGCAACTTGGGAGAGGCCTATGTCCAGCAGTGGACTGCGATAGGCCGAGTTGATGATACGTAAATTTATCATTGTCATTGATTAGAGATGCAAGTGCAACTTCAGAGGTGCAAATACAAGTTTCGTTTCAATAAAGCAACGAGATGAGCAAGTGTGAATTGCATTTTTTTAAAAATAGAACCAAATTTTTTTTATAAATCCATCAGTACTATTGCTATTTTCAGGAATTTTCATGTCATCCCTTTACTGACAATCGTTGGTACACTCACGCGCTACAAACATATACCTTTAATAGACAATTTATAAGGAGCACACTTCTTCGTATAAGTAAGTTACCGGGAACGTTTTCGCGTTCTCACTTTCACCGACAATCAACGGGTAACGGGCGGTAACCGAGTTTCACTAACGAACTCGACTTAACTAGATAGTAACGATGGAACCAACTTCTTAATTAGACCTAACCGACGAAATTTTTGTGTTTCGTATGCAGTTTTGTTCCAAAGTGCTTCATTTGATTAATGTCTGCATTAACCCAGTTTTTTGGTAACATTTCATAATTTTTATGAAATTATTTTGGTTGCTTTACTTTTGCCGTGTCGCAGTAAATCTTTCTAATTGGGTTGGAAACTGATTTAAATGTTATCGTGCAAAGCAATTTTTAAGCTTACCTGGGCAAGAATACTATTGTGTGATTATTAAACTTTTAAAACTTATGTTTTCTACATAGTTACGACCTCTGTGGTCTAGTCTTTCGAGTGTCAGACTGCTGATCACGAGGTTGTGGGTTCGATTCCCACAGAACACAAATATTTGTGTGATGAACATGAGTATTTGTGTTGATCTGGGTGTTTCTTATGTATTATAAGTATGTATTTACAAAAAAAAAGTATCTAAGTATTATATCTATTGTCTAGTACCCATAGTACAAGCTCTGCTTAGTTTTGGACTAGATGGTGATGTGTAAAAATTTACTAAAAATATTTATTTATTTTATTTATAGTAGTACTCTGCTTAAAAAAAAACATTAATGTACACCATTCTTTTTTGTTTAGGTAGGGCAAACCCCAAAAATATTTCCATCAGTACTATCTAAGAACTTACAGGAATATTTTGAGGTCATTAGCAATCCTTTAAGGGATTAATTTTAATTTATATTATTTGTTCGTAACTATTTTACTGTATAATGTAAATGTAAGGCGCTGGTGCCTGTGAAACAACGTTTTTTCATTATAGGTACCACGTTACCTCTTTTTCTGTAAAGTTCATTTTTAATTGTAAAACAATTAACAGTGTGTAACAGTTTTATGAAAATAGTTTTTTGAAGTAAAACTTCTTTATTCACGCTTGGCTTGGGGAGTAAGCTGGTGAATGCGTTACGAAAAGTGAGGCGAACGGAGGGGGCAGTGCGGGACGCGGGGAACGAGGCGCGCGCGAGGGCCGGCGACTACACAGCGCCGCGCCGCCATTCCTTTGTTCTCATTGAAATAGTATTAAGGGAGATACAAGTTAGTGAAGTTTTACTTCAATCGTGTGGTCTACAGCACACTCGTTTCTTTTAATTATTTACTTTAAGGGATGATTGTACTCATCAATTCAATTTGAACAACTTTTACTATGGGACCAACCCCTAAATCGCGAAAAAAAAACATTACACATTACACATATTAACTAAAACTTAACTAGTAGTAGTAGTAGTAGTTAAACTTTGTTTTATTATAATATTACACATTTGTTCACATAAATTGACAAATGTAGGAAAAAGCTGTTGGTTTTTCGAAATTTCAGGGTTGGTCCCATAGTAAAAGTTGTTCAAAATGATGAGTACAATCATATCTTAAAGAATTACTACCGAATCCAAAATCAGCCTGTATAACTAAATAACTATATACGTACCTAATAAAAATTGTCTATCTTCACAAGGTTAATACTAAAGAAATAACAAGAGAAAATAAACGCGAAAAATTCCGGGAACGATTGTTACTTTTTCTTCTGAAGGGGCCAATTACCGGGTTTTATCGCGGAACGGGTCCCTATCTCGGAGTCTGCCTATCGTATTGATTTAATGAATAATTTTCCAATCGAACAGACATGAACAGAAGGAACGGTGAAATAAAACTGAAGTCCTAAGGTTTCGTATGTTTGTAACTTACCTTGTCATAATTCAGAAACATTCCGATAATATACAACATGTAACCACAGACAGTAAAAAATAAACCGTGCTCCTTCGTGTACATCCAGCGCTCATGCAAACACCATGCACCCGAAGGATGTATTTGCTTTAGCGATGCTTAATGGACGATGCCGCGACATGTGTACTGTGAGGGGTGAGCACGGTTCAAGGTGCATGTGTGTGCGTGAGCGCTGGTTGTAAACGAAGGAGCATGGTTATTTTTGGCTTCACTATGATTGTTTGCAGCACTTCGTCTATATTTTTTACTATGACTGTGAATGTAACATAATGAGCTCAAGACCTCAGACACCCCAATTAAAATATTATCTATTATTATTAATATTTATATTTCTAGATGTATCTAGAAGTTTTTAAACTTCTAGATACAACTTAGATAGATAGAACATGATTTTGAGGTTTCTTGTTTCTTGTATGTACGTGGGACACTCAGAAAGTTTTGCGAAACTAAAAAAAAATGTTCTATACGTACATATATTTTTATCAAATCTTTTCAAAGTACTTTCCACCAGCCTCTATACAAAGACTCATGCGCCTAAACCAGTTTTCAAAACACTTTTTCCAGTCCGCCGCAGACACCTCGTTTACAGCCTGCTCGAACGCAGCCAGCGCATCTTCCGGCGACGAAAATTGTATCCCTTTGAGCTGATTTTTTATTTTTGGGAATAAAAAGAAGTCACACGGTGCTAGATCAGGGCTGTAAGGAGGGTGACCCAGGAGTTTGACTGGCGTGCTGTCCAGGAAGTCCCTCGTTTTGAGTGCGGTGTGCGCAGGTGCATTGTCGTGGTGGAGCAGTAGCCCGCGGAGCCCTGTGTTTGGTCACTTGTTGCTTATAACAGAGAAAACTTCTGGCAAACATTTGGTAGTATACCATTCGGCATTAATGCTTCTTTGATCCCGTAAGGGAATTGATACCAAGTGGCCAGTCAAATTAAAAAAGAAAGCGATCAAAATCTTACCCCCGCTTCTAGATCGCTTCACTTTGGTAGGCGTTGGCTCATTTTGAAACACCCAAACAGTCGACTGGCGCTTGGTTTCTGGGTCGTATTGATAAATCCAGGACTCATCACCTGTAACGATGTCGTAAACACGCCGAGACGAGCCTGCTTCAAATTTGTTAAGCATATCACGGCACCATTCCACCCGGGCCTGCTTCTGAGCATCGGTGAGGTTGTGCGGCACCCAGCGTGATACTATCCTCCTCACGCGAAGATGGCTGTGTAGAATCTCGTGAACGCTTCCCGATCCAATCTTCAATATGTGTTGAATCTCCTGATATGTAATTCGCCTATTGTCTTGGATTAAATTTTTCACTGCTAGCACGTTTTCTTCGGTAACAGCCGTCAAAGGGCGACCGCTTCTTTCGTCATCCCCCAAAGTTGGTCGACCGCGCTTGAATTCGTTATACCAACGATACACGGTTGCCTTGGAAGAGCCTTCATCCATGAATGCCATTTGAAGTCTATCGTACGATTCATCCGGTTTCAGGCGACACTTGAAATCGTATAAAATCATAGCTCTAAAATGTTCCCGGCGCAGATCCATATTTCAGTGAGACACAATACTTTGAATTAACTCGCAAAAAATGTGGAGGGAAATTTTGAAATTGGAACTTACTTATTTTTACTTATAAATAATCATATTTTCGAAAAACATTATAACTGGCCAGTCTCCCATATATAAAAACTTTTTTTCGCAATACTTTCTGAGGGGCCTGGTATACAAGAAACAATTTTTCAACTTTTTTTGTTCCTGTTTTATCTTAATCCGGTAATACATGCTGGCCGTAGCTCGCCAAGTGAAGGCGAGTCGCAATGTGTAGACGGCATATTTGTCTGCCTGGCCGTCGTTCGAAGTCACTCGCCTAGCTGATACCTTTGGTGAACTCTCACAAATTAAATCAGTTTCTGAAGATCCCTTAGTGCGCGGGTCTGACTCGCACTTGACTGGTTTTGTTTTTAATTCAATGTGTCTGAGCAAAGAACGTCGGTAAAGGAACTCGAAAATATCTTTGTCTCTACGGCGAAAATTGTTGAAAACTAAAGAAAGAAAACAATGAAAAAGGACTGTAAACTTTTCCCGAGGGTCGCTTATTGTTTTGTCCGTTTAGTAAAAGTTGTTTCAAAATATAAAACAAATGATAAACCCAAAGTACTTCGTGTTACCTACTGAAAATCGAGAGGAAATATGGAGTTACAATATTTTGTGTCAATTCCGCCAAAACTTGGTCGTCAAGCTTGAATGCAATATGCAGCACCGCCCTTCGACCGACCTAGTTTTGGCGAAATTAACACAAAATGTTTTTACTTCATATTTTGTATGTTATGTATTTCCGCATAGTAACACCTGATTTCACTTTTTATAATATTTATCAACGAGACTACCTATTATATTTCAGTTGTTACCTAATTCAGATTATTAGTTTAAATTTCCATTAAATAGAAGCTTTAATCAATCATACAATTTATTTGTTTTGAAAGTCAAATTAAGCTTTTATTCAAATTGGTTTAATAAAATGCACGCTTTCGAAAACAATGAAAAGGCAATCAGAAATCAATACACAAAAAAAAAAAATTTGGGTTCCGTACCCAAAGGTTGCCAACGGGACCATTTTACTCTGCGTAGGCCGCGCCGTTTGACTGACAGACAGACGGACGGATACGGACAGATGCGTCTGTCCGTATTCGCCCGTCTGTCATAGGGTTGTATCTTTTTCAATGTAATAGGTACCTAAGTAGCCGGTTGGAATTTTCACAGATGTGTTAATATGGCCAATATGTAAATATCAAATCAATAATCATAGCAAATACTAAAAATAAGGAAATATAGACATGTGACACGTATGTCAAATATTCATATATCACCAACAGTGCAGCGTTGCGCACTGTCTTTCAAGACATCAACGCACAGGTAGTGCTGCACTTTTGATAAACTCTCATAAATTAAATCGGTTTCTACGGGGTGTCAGGTCGATGGGCAGTACGGAACCCTTACCGCACGAGTCCGACTTGCACTTAGCCAGTTCTCTTTTAACCTCTACCTACACAATTATTTACTTAAACCTATCCAAGGTTCGGTGCGTTATTAAAATTGTAAACAACAGCTCCCAAAACATGCTTACTCATTCATCTCGACGCTAAGCTTTTAAACATGAATTAAGGATGAAAAAAACAGTGACCCCCGTGGTCGACCCACCTATTCACGGGCATTTTTTTCAGCGACAAAAGCATTAAGGCATCTCGCTGAAAATTAATGGCATTCCCCATTAAGGTTAAGTGCCTATTTTAGCCTATGTGACTTGACGGAAAGTTGGGAACTTTGCAATATTCGTACATTTTTGTTGGACGGCCCGTCAGATAGGGTCTTGTCACGCAATTGTTTCGATTAGGCTTCGAGGGCAGCGTTATGGCTGTATACAACCATAAAATGTTATAACGTGAAGGTATTTTCAACGCTACTTTCTTTTCAAAAATTTAGTTTTTGTACAAGCTTTTACTTAACGTGCAATGTTTGTTAGTTTGTTTAGGTCAAATCTTACAACATCAACATCTACTTCTCAGTAGCAGCCCGGAGTCTGGATTCGTGCCCGGTTAATGGCAATAGGCTCGTCCCCTATTACATGGGACTCACAACATAACTGGCGAAATGTGGGTGTACTATACACCTCTGCGTACCCCTTCGGGGAAATACAGGCGTGATGTTATGTTGTTGTTAAATCTTACAAGCTGAAATAGAACCACTTTCTCTTATACTACGGAGTTGAAATTTGACAGAAGACAATGCATTTTTATAGTATTATAAGATTCTACACCCAGGATTGGCTCCACACGAAGGAACTCCTCAACGGTCAACAACACTGACACGAAACATTGTATGCGCAGTGATTGAAATGAACAGATTTAGAAACATCATCATCATCATCATTTCAGCCGAAAGACGTCCACTGTTGGACATAGGCCTCCCCCAAGCATCGCGACCTTCACCTTTTTTTTTCGTCGGTCGTCGTCACTTAGAAACATGTCAAGCGAAAATCAAGAAATAAATTAATGCAAGTAGAACATTATGCATTTTTTACAAAAGAATCCAAATATTTTTTAAATATGTGTAAAGACGCTTGTAATTTTAGTCTTCCTGCGACCACGAACGCTAAATATTACTATTATTTTATTATAATCGAACTTACGAACACTTCTTTAAATGTACCTATGTTACAATAATTAATAATTAACCCGAGTCTAAATAGGGTTACTAACCCTACTTCATCAAAAAATCATTTAAGGCAAATGTAGCAGCCAAGTGGCGCCCCCATCAGTAAAAAAAATATTACTTGCTGAATACATCATTTATAGAAAATTGAAGTACAGGTACTGTAGTTTAATCAGAAACTAAATTATAGTTCGCTGTAGTTGGAGACAGACAAAGTGCGAAAAACGGCCACTTTGTGGTGCGGATTGTGGGTTCGATTTCCGCACGTGAAAATGTGTGTATATACGCATCCACAACACCGGAGAAATCCTAGTGTCCAAGTTGAAAATGTTCAAATACCGATGGTCCATGGCAATTCTTTTGTTTTCGCATTTATTTTCCTCTAGTATAATTTGAAGCTAAAATGCATTTGTATGCTGTTACCACATGAAGATAATAGGCTGTGACCATACTGTAATTGTCGATTTACTGTTGAGCGAGGTAATTACGACTGCATAATTATCATACACCTTCAACTGTGTTTGCGGCTGCCATGTTAGTGGTTAAGTCCCATGCAGCTTAATTTGGTTACAAGCTGTTTTGGTTCAGAACACTGTCATTACTAATGATTTTAGTCTATTCTCAATTTAAATTTGCAATTTTTTGGGTTAGATGCTAATAATCTGTCCATTGCTGTTCCATCGTTGGAGATTTTATTCTGTTCCCAATTTTTTTGTTTCGTGTTATATGCTAAGGGGATTTTATTCTGTTCTCAATTTAAATTGTTATATTTTTTTGGGTTCGTTGCTAATAATCGGTCCACTGCTGTCCCACCGCTGGGGATTTCCGTTGCTGTCCCACCGCTAGGGATGTCCATTGCTGTCCCACCGCTGGGGATTTCCATTGCCGTCCCATCGCTGGGGATTTTATTCTGTTCTCAATCAATTTAAATGGTTTTTTTTTTTGGGTTAGATGCTAATAATCTGTCCATTGCTGTCCCACCACTGGGGTTTTTATTCTGCTCTTAATTCTTTTTATTTTTTGGGTAGATGCTAGTAATCTGTCCATTGCCGTTCAATGGCTCAGGTTCTTCTCAAACTGAAAAAGATTAAGGCATCAGGCAGAGCTCGTACAGACGTAAGCGTTTTCTCTCGGCTCGTTACCGCCTCGGATTTGGCGCACGGCCGCATATTATCACAAAGGTTATTGGGAGCATTTTGAGTTCTATTCCAATAATTATAATAAAAGCCATAAAGTTACTGCGACCGACTGCGATCGCCAACCCGCTTGCCAAGCGTGGTGATTATGGCATATCCCCCCCTTTGTGGCCTATGCCCAGCAGTCGTTCTTTCGGCTGAAATGATGATGTCTATTTTCATTTTGAATCTTTTCCTTTTTCCTTCCATGATATTATTGTTTTTTTCCCGTTTCTTACTTCAAGGACTGTTCGACATGACAATATACGTCTTGACAGACGTGAAACTACCCCGTACTATTGAATATTTTAGCAGCTAAGCCCATATCATCTGCTCCAAATACTTATTTAGGGAAACTGAAAGAAAACAAAAAATAAATGTGGAGCTATGTACTTTCTTTATTAATATGTATGTTTTTGATATATAAAACACACAACCGTTTAGTAAGGGTATTCAGTGTTTTCTAGTCGACCTTGTGGTAATACTAACACGATCACTTTTTGAAGGTGATGGATGACATCTGGTTCTCAGTGTAAAATCATAGTTATGCAACTTGAATATCTAGATTATTCTAATAATTATTCTTAATATACAAGAACTAAAATCATTAATGATTGTAGTATAAGCCTTAAAGTAGCCTTGATAATTACCTATGACTAAATCTTGATACATAATCACTTTTACCACCCATAGGGGAGGAATTTCTGAAATTCCTTCCTTTGTGGATGTCTACGTTATAAAAGGTCATCAAATATCTACGAAAAAAAATTCATGGTTCTAGTCGCAGCAGCTCTGCGTTGATGAATCAGTAAGTCAGGAAAATTAATATTATGTGTATTAGATAGATAGAATCGTTGTGATTGCGTCTGTTAGTAATCGTCTAACTTCTGAATTAATTGACCGATTGGAGGTTATATCCACACAATTTTTTATTTTTTCAAGACAATGTATTATAGCCATGTTAGGATCTGACATTTGGCTTTGTAGTCAAGTTATTAGCAAATTCTATATTTATGGACCAAAATTACTCAAATTCAAAATAATATATTTTGGTGTATTGCCAAAAAAGAAAATCACAAAATACTACTACTCCTACTACTTATCCTGATAAGTAGTGCTGTGAGCGAAACCGCAGGCATCAGCTAGTATCTACATAAATACATACTAACATCACCACCTGTATTTCCCCGAAAGGGTAGGAAGAGGTGTATAGTACACCCACATTTCGCCAGTTATGTTAAAAGTCCCATGTACCAGGCCCCTCAGAAAGTATTGCGAAAAAAAGTTTTTATATATGGGAGACTGGCCAGTTATAATGTTTTTCGAAAATATGATTATTTATAAGTAAAAATAAGTAAGTTCCAATTTCAAAATTTCCCTCCACATTTTTTGCGAGTTAATTCAAAGTATTGTGTCTCACTGAAATATGGATCTGCGCCGGGAACATTTTAGAGCTATGATTTTATACGATTTCAAGTGTCGCCTGAAACCGGATGAATCGTACGATAGACTTCAAATGGCATTCATGGATGAAGGCCCTTCCAAGGCAACCGTGTATCGTTGGTATAACGAATTCAAGCGCGGTCGACCAACTTTGGGGGATGACGAAAGAAGCGGTCGCCCTTTGACGGCTGTTACCGAAGAAAACGTGCTAGCAGTGAAAAATTTAATCCAAGACAATAGGCGAATTACATATCAGGAGATTCAACACATATTGAAGATTGGATCGGGAAGCGTTCACGAGATTCTACACAGCCATCTTCGCGTGAGGAGGATAGTATCACGCTGGGTGCCGCACAACCTCACCGATGCTCAGAAGCAGGCCCGGGTGGAATGGTGCCGTGATAGGCTTAACAAATTTGAAGCAGGCTCGTCTCGGCGTGTTTACGACATCGTTACAGGTGATGAGTCCTGGATTTATCAATACGACCCAGAAACCAAGCGCCAGTCGACTGTTTGGGTGTTTCAAAATGAGCCAACGCCTACCAAAGTGAAGCGATCTAGAAGCGGGGGTAAGATTTTGATCGCTAGCTTTTTTAATTTGACTGGCCACTTGGTATCAATTCCCTTACGGGATCAAAGAAGCATTAATGCCGAATGGTATACTACCAAATGTTTGCCAGAAGTTTTCTCTGTTATAAGCAACAAGCGACCAAACACAGGGCTCCGCGGGCTACTGCTCCACCACGACAATGCACCTGCGCACACCGCACTCAAAACGAGGGACTTCCTGGACAGCACGCCAGTCAAACTCCTGGGTCACCCTCCTTACAGCCCTGATCTAGCACCGTGTGACTTCTTTTTATTCCCAAAAATAAAAAATCAGCTCAAAGGGATACAATTTTCGTCGCCGGAAGATGCGCTGGCTGCGTTCGAGCAGGCTGTAAACGAGGTGTCTGCGGCGGACTGGAAAAAGTGTTTTGAAAACTGGTTTAGGCGCATGAATCTTTGTATAGAGGCTGGTGGAAAGTACTTTGAAAAGATTTGATAAAAATATATGTACGTATAGAACAATTTTTTTTAGTTTCGCAAAACTTTCTGAGTGTCCCACGTACAAGTCTATTGCCAATCACCAGACACAAATCCAGCCTCCGGGCAGCTAATGAGAATTTTCTAATAAAAATAACTAGCAACACTTTGCTCGACCCGGGAATCTAACCCCACGAACCCCACGCTTAGCAGTCACCAACAGCCAACTAGTAGCTTAAAAAAAAAACTAATAACATACCTACCCACACTCTATAGTCTTTGATAGATTTAAGTCTTTCAACTAAATTCCTTTCAGCATTAAAGTAACATTCAATTGCATTTGATTTAAATTCCATTTCTTTTATTCTCAGAGATTTATTAAATATAACCAGCTCCATTCAAAATAATTTAATAATAATAGCCAATAATACTTCAAATCCATAACGAGCGGTTATAATATCGAAAGATTATCTGAAGTAGATAAAATACAATTTGTAAAAGAATTTTAAAACTACAGACGAAATAAATAACATGAAATCCGTCAAAAAGCCGACGTTTAAAGTTGAACACAAAACGCGTCGGGCAACAGACCATGCCATGCGCGTCACAAATTGGCTCAACAGTACAAGTGTTAACCGCACGGCTCTAACGAACCGCAACTTTTAATTACCAAACTTAAATCCTACCAGACACTCAGGAAACCGTAGAATATCGCCGTTAAAAATAACCCCAAGTTTTTCACTTTTTATTAAGATAATAAAACTCGGTATTGCAGCTCTCACCGTCTGAAACTTAGTCGGTCTTGCGGCCAACATAATTTCAATTAGTTTTTTTTTCTTTAAAAATCCGTTGGTGAAACGCCTGAGGAAGTTTTCGAAGTTCGTCTAGGCCTCGCGTGGGCTCCGAATTGCGACGACTATCAAGTTACATTATATATCAGAAAACATAGTTAAAGAAAAATGTTCCCCTTTTCTAAAATGTTACCAATAGATAAGAAATTTAATTATTTGATCAGTTTGGAACATTACTACAGTGACGAGTATAAAGTAAAAGTTGAAAATAAATATAATACAAGAAGCGTTAGAGATACAAAACTAGTTCAACCGAAGGTGACAAATTATTATGGAGAAAGAATGACAAAAAATTTAGTTCCAAAAATATTGAATAAAATAGACTTACTTAGGCAAAAGCCTAAAATAAGTAAAAACATATTAATATCAAGACTGAGGGATTTGCTTCTTGATGAAGAGGAGACATCACCAGACAGTGTAAAAAAACAAATAATTAAAAGCCAATCTCTTCTGTCATCGAGAAATTAATCCACAGTAAATTATTTTATAATCATACAACTTTTTTGTTGCTAGTTAAGTTTGTTTTCATGTTGCATGTTTACGTAAGGATTAGATAGTATACATATGTATGAGCGCTTCTCCCTGTTAAACTTAATAGTTTGGCGAGTGTTCTGGTAAAATAATAAAACTAAATAAATTGTCCACGTGATAAAAAAATATAAAATCAAATTTAGATAATGTAATGAATCAACGCGGCATGTTCATGAGTGAGTATTGGGAGAAAGTTTTTATTTATATGAAAAGAGGCTGAACTAAATGAACCCTTCTAAAATGTTCATCATCATCAGCCCATTACCGTCCCACTATTGGGCACGACCCTCTTCTCAGAATGAGAAGGTTAAGGCCTAGGTCCGCCACGCTGGCCTAGTGTGGGTTGGCAGACTAACACACACCATCGAGAACTGTATGGAGCACTCTCAGGTGTGCAGGTTTCTTCGCGATGTTTTCCTTCACCGTTAAAGCAAGTGATAATCAAAATCTGATCAACACATGAATTCGAAAAGTCAGTGGTGTGAGCCGAGTTCGAACTCTTGCATGGAAGGCAAGCGCTCAACCACTAGGCTATGACAGCTCCTCTAAAATTGTACTATTACTCATAGTAATGTTATTAGGTTAATAATCCTATCCTACTAATATAGAAACTAGCTTAGGCCCACGACTTCGCCCGCGTGAATGTCGTTTATCGCGCATTCTTCGGGAACTGTTCATCTTCCCAGGATAAATAGTGTATATGGTGTATATCCTGGTTACGTTCTATCTGTTTGCCAAATTTCATACAAATTGGTCCAGGCGTTCTTATGCTATAAAAGCCACCGTACCTACCCACGATCAGTTCCCATTCTTCTAGTCCATCCAAAGGTTGTCTGGAAGAGATTGCCTTGTGCGATAAGACCGCCCATTGTACTTACTTAATATTTCTGTAAACTATTGTCTTTGTTTTCGTTTGGTGTAATGTATAATAAAGAATATAATAAATAAATAAATAAAAGATGTAACTAACCCGACATTGTTTTATATATTTAGATAGATGTGAAAGTTTGTGAAGATGTTCGTTACTCAATCATGCGGTAATGATTTGTATGAAATTTGATGAAAAGATAAGCCATAGCGCAGATTAACATATATGCTACTTTTTTCCCGGGAAAATAAACAGTTCTCGAGGGATGCGTGATAAAATCATTGTGATAAACCGAATTTTACGCGGACGAAGCCACGGATATAGGCTTGTTGGCAATAAATTGATAAGTTTATTAAAAGCACGAATTTTTGGGTAAAACAGCAACATCATATTTTTAAAACAACAACATTCTTCGCACCACATTTCAGCGAAGTTTCGAAGCAGTTAACGGTAACATCTTTATGCCTGAAAGTTTCAGTATAACGCATTAGACTGAAATACTTTCGCTGTATTGAGGTTAGCTGCTGTTTTTCATAATGGCCTCGCCAAAGTTTCTTTACGCAAATTTTTTAAACGCCGTTTAACACGAAAACTTGTGTTTGGAATACCGATTTTGATGTAATATTACGTGAAGAGGAAAATCTGCAGTGAAATTTTCTTTGGGTGAAATTAAAATTAGTTGGGCTTGTTTCCATTATACCGTTTATTATGTGGATACATCTAGCTGGGTCTGCCTTAGTCTAGTGGTCGGAAGCGCGACTGCTAAGCGTGGGGTCCTGGGTTCGATTCCCTGATCGGGCAGTGTTATAGGGTTATTCTCAGTAGCAGCCTGGTGTTTGAATTTATGACTATAACATAACTGGCGAAATGTGGGTGTACTATACACCTTTGCCTTTGCCCTTCAAAGAATACAGGCGTGATTTATGCATATGAATAAAGACTGTTATCTTGTCGAGAGTCAGCAATATAATTAAATTTTCACAGTTAAGCTTTGTATAATTTGTAATCTGCTCAAAGGAAAATGTTGCAGACAGGCAAATTAGACATGCATTTCAAACCCTATAAAGACCAAAATAGAATTCTAATTATCAGAGCCTCATTTAATATAACTCACTACAATTGACGTAGACTCATTCAAGCAAGATTATCCATAATTTATATTTTATATAAAGAACTTAATAGAATTCTAATGGTACTTGCTACGACTAACTTGAATTGACGCTGAGAAATTCAAACTAATGATTTTCTTAAGTCTTTATAATCGATTTCCACGGTTCCTTCTCAGAAGCTTAAACTTGAGATCAAAACTACGTCAAACACACTTCTGATCAAAGAATATTGAATTAATTATCAATCTGAATATACGGAAATTGAGATCTTCCATGCATGATCTAATCACCTCTCATTATATCCTACTACCGACAGAAGCGAAGCTTCTTCGCGTTTGCAAGCGCGGATAGAACGCACGCCCACAGAGCTGTGTGTGTGGGGGAGTGAATATGTGTGTAAGTTTTTTCGAGACTGTAGCGCTCTATTAGCGCGCGGCTAAATTCGCGCGCTAATAGACGGGGAAGTTAACGGTGATGGTAACGTTTTTTCTCGGTTTGCTCCCGGTTTTCGACGCTATAGAAGCTTCACTTCTAAAATTTATATTTGTTTCTTTGTTTGTCCATTGAACTTCTAAAGTTGGATGGGCACAGGTTATTTCATTAAGACGCTGACAACAGCCAAATACCCAAAATAGGCTTCTTTAAAAATATTATTTTTCTGTATCTATTCAGTTTGTGAGAGTGAAAAAAATATATCTGAATCTTGATCGTAATTTCAAAAACACTATTGTGCTAAAACAAGTTTTCTTTATCGAAAAAAATTGTAAACTAACTTCTTAAAACATACATTAGAGCAAACAATCTCTATTATTTACAAAATATTATAAATGAAATTAAGAAGACATAAGAAAGACAATAATCTAAAACATAGTTGTTTCTGTTTTTCAAATAAGCTTTTAGTTTTTTGTAAAAATAAAATATTGTTAATTTTCAGTCAAGTTGAGCGGCGCACCCGGCATCCCACCTCTTGTTGCCTCTCTTTAAGTTATGTACAAAACGACAGTGACCGCAGAAGTCTGATTTTTTAGGTGTTGTCAGCCTCATAGAATAGAATAGAATAGAATAGAATAGAATAGAATATATTTATTTGCATAAAACATGGTATAATAAAAAGGTGTTATAAACTTAAATATAAGATCATTCATGTTTAAACATAAAAAAAAAAATAAAAAAAAAAAAAAAAAAAAATTAACATCCGTAAATTGAGACTTTCCTTATATTTACCCAACGGACATATGCACACCGTTATCCATCTTGTTTATAAACGTTTCTGCAGCTATCCATATGTGTACGAAAACTAATATTTCCGGTTGAACCGTCCATAAAATGTTTGTCTTTGTCGGCAAGGGTTCGGTGTGACAGATGAATAATGTTGTTTGTTGAAACTGAAATGGTCCAGTTCACGGTTTTCACTTTATTGTTTACTTTCAATAGACGACTTTGATTAATAGCAACTATCTGTACGAGAGTTTGTTGTCTTGGAACTAAGTAGTTGCCAGTTGAAACTAACAGTTGTAGCGATATCAAAACAGGGATTAGCAGTGTTAAAGGATAGCGCTTGGTTTAATTGAAACCTAGTGAAATAGTTGGGGAGTAAAAATAAATAATTTGTTTGTGGTATTACTCAAATAAACTTTACATTCAGTTGATAACCAAATTGAGTAAAGGAATTTGTTAATCTTGCCAAGCCTGCCAACAGTGTCCATAAATCGAACTCTTTAGTTAGACACTGTAAGACTGGCATAATCGCCTCGAAATCAAAATTTAATTAAAAAAAGAAAACTAATTATAGGCCGGTCATAACCTAGTATTCTTAAAAAGCAATAGGATATAATTATTCCTAATTAATATAAAGAGTTTTGACGACACGAAGGACACAATTGGCGCAGTGGCTGATCGATTGACTGCTGCGTGATAGGTCGCGGGTTCGATCCCTGCACGGAACAAATATTTGCATGACCTACAGATAGTTGTTCAGTGTTTGGGGTTTGTGTTATGTTAAATTTGTGTTTGTAAACGCACTTATGACACATGAAAAATCGTATTGTTGTAGAAATTGCATTGTAAAAAAAGAAAGCGTAAACACGGACGAGAAAAAAAGAAGGATTCCACGCCACATACAACAAATTTAAAAGTGGCGCACCCTACAGAACTACGTGTGCGTAATTTGAGAAACGAAACGCCGCATAATGGCGGACGATCGGCGTACTACGGCGTGTGTGCGTGAGGCCAGATCGGCTTGCTTATGGTGCTTCACTTTTATTAAATGTGGCGCGGAGTCTTTATTTTTTTCTCGTCAGTGAGCGTAAAAATAATAAATAATTGGGTACACGAAACATGCAAAACCAGCGTGAAATATTGTGCTATGTATTGTCAACATTGTTTCCCCGCATCAATAATAACGAGCTAGCACGGCAGCGTTCCAGCTACAGAATCTCGAGCACCCACCGTTTCTCTAATTACCCCAAAGTCCCCGGTCGCAACAATATAAATATTGTTATTGTTCCCGTAAAGAGGTGCGTTCCCCGGGGGAATTCATCAATCATAATTTATTACCCTATTGTTATCGTGGCCCTGAATAATCGCTCATATCCGAAACACCTTCCTAGGGACGCGGCCACACTTGGGACAGTCTGTTTAATAAATTGATGCTTCCCACATGTTTTGGCACTCATTATGGATTAATTTTGGTAATTTTAGTAAGGCCAGTAAAATTACAATTATATGAGACTTTCCATCACATTACACTGAAATCACAATTACATTACACTCTCACACCTATACCCACATCTTCTGTTTAAGGTGAATGCTACAGGGTAGCGCGCGAAATTCAAATTTTTTGGGGTTTTTTTCAAATTGTAGCTTTATTTCGCGTTGTATATCGGTCAAAATATGATTGGCTGAAATAGTAACCATAAGTATATCTAAGGAATTATATTCATAAAAAATATTAACCTAGCTCTATAAGCTGTATAAGCTCCAAAATCGATAATTTGATCGTAAATTAATATTATCGAGCTAGTACAGCTAGTAGAGCTAGGTTAATATTTTTTATGAGTGTTATTCAGTAGATATATTGTTATTATTTAGACCGATATACAACGCGAAATAAAGCTACAATTTGCAAAAAACCCCAAAAATTTGAATTTCGCGGGGTACCCTGTAGCATTCACCTTAAACAAGCATTTTAAGTCTAGAACAGAGTGCGGGTCAGTAGCAACAGCCTCCTGGCCGTCGTCGCCAACAGGCTGGATGGGCCGTTTTCAAAACATTGGCTGGCCTTACATGCACCTGTTTATCAGGCATGGGGCAGATAAATATAATTTAATATAATGTGTACTGTACCAATTTAGCATAATAATTTTATGTATATTATTAAATAATTGAACTTGAAACATTTGACACTCAATTTGACATGTTATTTTTAAATATTAATTTTTAATCATTTTACAAACAGTTTGACATTTTTATTTTCTATTAATAAATTAAAACATTAGACAAAACAAAATGGCAATGTTATTTAAAAAATTTCATCCTTTATAAAATAATATTTGTACAACCCATGGAATATTTTTTCTGAAATAAATGAATTTATTATTTATTATTATTAATACATATTTACATGTCTGTTTTGACTATTATTGTTAATTTTGCCTAGTTTGAGGTGTATGGCGCTGTATGCGTAGATACAGGACCTGTCCTACTTCAGATACAGATACTCCTATGTTGTATACATAAATATTAGCCTATAAGTTTAGCTATAAGTGGTTATGTAAATTGTTGGTGATATAAACGTTATTTATTTATTTATTCCATCGAACCGACTCGTAATAGCATTTAGGTAACAGCCTAGACGGTATTACATTGTTATGGGCAAAGGTAACATCTAAAATCTAACAACATAAGGCTTAACATCAGGTGGGCCTTTTAGCTCGTGTCGCCATAGAAAAGGAAGCGCATAATTTTCAAGTAATGTCTGGCTTTTTTTTATAGACAACAGGTATGTTATAATATTTTTTTAAGAAACCATTGATTTTAAACATCGTATAGTTGTAGATACTATAGACAAGTGTTCTAAAAATTTCACATTTGAACGTGTACCTACATTTGTTCTGCAGCCTGTACGAGACTGTCAGCTTACAGATAAATACATACCCACCTATCCACGTGGCTTAGCCCGCGAATAATTCGGTTTATCACAGAAAAACATTATGAAAGAAAGAAATAAAGAAAATTGGTTTATTGTCCAATATTTAAATAACCTAACAGTGTAGCAGGTACACAAACAGGTAGGTATACAAAGAAAATAAATAAAGGAAAGTACAGTCAACAACATGACAGTGGCAACACCTGAATTAGTAAAACACCCTTACTGCTTACGAAATAAAAACGCTGTCAATGTGAAACTGTTCCCAATGACGTGCGGTCTACCGTACCTAAAAGGACTAAATAAAAAAATACCTCTGTTAATTCTTGAGACATTTGGCCAATTGCACGCTGTAGCCGCGACAATACCGCACATCACTCGGGAACTCTTCGTTTTTTTTCAGGATAAAAAGCTTTTGTCCTTTTCCAGGTCCCAGGCTACCTCTTTGCCAAATTTAATTACGATCGGTTCAGAGGTTTAGTCGTGAAAAGGTAACAAACAGACAGACACACAAAGTTGTATGATGCTGTTACTCTTGTGCGTTTACGCCTGAGGGTGTCACTGACGAGGCATCCAAAAGTCCGAATGGCGTGGCCGCATTCCCAAATCTGTCCGTGAATTTTAAAAACGTATGTTATTTTTAGAACAAGTCAAGTTTTTTTTGGATGTAGTCATTAAAATGGCGTCCGAATGGAAGCATCGACAGTGCGAACCTTCATACCCTTCATACATACAACCCAAAAAGGCATAGAATTACATTCTTAGCCAAAAACCATGGACTGAAAACTCCTTTACAAAAATATAATACGAAGCTAAACACGGTATCAAATACTGATTACACAATCTTGGAATTCCTTTCAGACTTATTGCAACGATTACACAATATCGAGCGTCTATTATTGCTTTTATGGAGTTGCGTAACGTTGTCACTTGTCAATGTCACTAGTGTCAAAAACCATAGCAACCCGTGACAGCTGCGCGAGCGGCTCGCGTTTGACGACTTGATACAATGTTGCCATGTTGTGTAGTTTTGTGTTATGGTCTATGTAATTCCCAATCTTGTGTATGTATTAAATATTACAAATTTGATCTCGTATTGTATTTAATCTTACTTATTAATTTTTATTGTTATTTACCAACATCACGCCGCACTGATCTACGTTATTTTGTCGACGCCGTTGTCGCTGAAAACCAGCGCTGTGGCTTTGCTCCGTGCATGAGGCTCAGCAATATGCTGAGCGGTGGCCGTTTTGCGCAAATGTGACGCATATCTTACCACACTTCTTGGCTCTGTACCTGTATTTGTTCTGTTTCTTGAATTTTTTGGTAATTTTGTGCGTCACTTTTGAAGCAAATAAATATTTTTTCTTTCTTTCTTTCTTTTAAGATACGTAATACTACACAATAGCAACTACGTTGCAGCCAAACTAACTTACATTAACCTTTTTAAGCCGTGAACGACACACTTAAGTAAGAGCTCTTAACAAAATTAACTTAGTTATTGATGAGCGTCTGTCCTTGGATAATTCTCTCCAACACTTCATTAGATTTAAGTTTTCGAACAAGATCCAGTTTCAGGTTGAAGGAATTTTTCCATCGAATATTAATTACTGTTTGTACATAAAATACTTCTTGGATTAAGATTGTTAGCATAAGGATTACGAAGTTCAAACGCTTTTACGAATAGCTAAAAAGCTTTGTAAATTTTAGTACGCTTTTACGAATAGTCAAAAAGCCTTGTAAATTAAAATGCGAGAATTTTAGTAGTACCTATCTCTATTTCACTTTTTAATTTTACATGGTTTAAAATGAAAAAGTTAATTGTGCTAGTTTTCTAGGGCATAATTTTAAAGAAAATATTGGTTTATGTTTATACGAAGGTTAAATTTTCCGTAAAACTTTTCACCTAATCAGAAGGTCGAAGGTCTAATTTACATTAGTATTGATCTAAAACTTAGGTTATCCCATGACAAGCATGTTAAACAAACTCATTTTTAGGTTGCTGGCCAGAAAACCTCCACGTGTGTCTGACGGCTGCTTGTCCTTCTGGACACGTCTAGAGGGAACGGCAGTTGTTGGGCCGGTGCACCCTGGACACGGGCAATAAGTCTCCTTTGGACCGGGGGACCTTATTGCCTTTGGCGAATATTCTGGCACGGGAGGGGCCCGATGTGGGCCAATGGGAAGTAGTTGCTCCGCGTGTCCCTCTGAGATAGCAGAGGGCACTGTGGAGGAGCAGGGGAGGGTCCGGCCCAGCGTAGCTGGCACAGCTGGCGTAGCTGATAAAACCCCGTGAGGTGAGGTGGCGTGCAGTGTTCCGTGTGCGCCACAAAGGAGCGTGCGGCCGTCGTTAGGCTGCACGGGGAGAAGGGGCTCGCCTGCTTGTGGCGGGCCGGGACCTGTCGGGGGTGGTTGTGTGAATACTCACGGGTTCCCACGCCCCCGGCTAAGGTAGTTGAAGGAACACCGTGGTGGTTTTAGTCGGTAAGAGTCCGACACTGGCTCCACCTACCCCGGGCGGAGTGCGTCCATGAGGATTTCCCCAAGGAAAAAAAATAATTTTTTTTTAAACATACTCATTTAGACATATACCAACAAAATTAGCATCAAATCTACTTAAAAAGACAAATAAAGAAGAAGATTTTCTGAAGATAATCATAGACTATTTATATTACCACCACTACTACGCGCGCGCGCGGTTATTATTAACACTATTTTTATTTATTTTTATAATTAAGCTTAGAATCCTAGTAGTCGCACGCGGATTGAAGCAAATTCAAGTTGGCCTTAAAAGGCGACGTTTTACGTCTGTGCGTGTCGGCGAACGTTTTACTTGCCACTTACACACATCGATTGTTTTTGTGCTTCAATTTTGAGCAGAGCTTTGAATGAAACTATCTGTCTTATTAATCTAACTGATATAATAAATAAAAAATACAGCGCTTTTACAACAAAAGTAGACTTTTTCCCACAAAAAGAGCGCAAAAACTACTCCACATAAACCATGAATTTAGTTATTAAACTATCCGTCTTATTAACCCAATATAATAAATAAAAAATACAGCGCTTTTACAACAAAAGTAGACTTTTTCCCACAAAAAGAGCGCAAAAACAACTCCACATAAACTATGAATTTAGTCATTAAACTATCCGTCTTATTAATCTAACATAATAAATAAAAAATACAGCGCTTTTACAACAAAAGTAGACTTTTTCTCACAAAAAGAGCGCAAAAACAACTCCACATAAAGCATGAATTTAGTCATAACATTTCCAAGCCGTGCCATACGACCCATACGACCCATATTACCTTCATCACTTTACTCAGATTTACATCCATAGTATAACGTGATATCATCTAAATAGTCCCAGTACCTACAGCCAATGTGAACGGTGGTTTAACCTCCTTCGTACTTCCCCCGTCCCTCTGTAATGCAACCTAAGGAAATTGGTTTTTTCTTTATTCTCGCGCGGTAACTTGATATTGTGTGAATTATGAAAATTGCCTCGCTAAATTGTTGATTTATTGCCTGCGATCTATACGATTGGGTGCTAACGCATTGTGTAGGGGTTTTCGTTGTTTTTAGGGTGATATGTTACGGAATTTCAAGTGACAAGTTAGGGACATGATCGATTATGCTGAACCTTGATGGTAAAATAAAAATAAAAACTTTTTTGGTTTTCAGTAGGATGTACAACTACAATAAATCTTATGTAGGGGTCTCCTTTTAAGTATGAGTAATACCTGTGATAGGAGACCCCGCTCTTCATAACAAGTTTAATTAAGGTAGTAATTTGCATACATCCACGTTAACAAAAAGGAAAACAACACAAAATTTAAAAATAGGAGTTCGGTTGTGTGAATGGTTGTGAGTAATGTGTTTGTTCGTGTAGGGCGTGTGAGTGAGGTATTTTTGTTGTAGGGTGCATGAGTGAGGTGTATATGTGTAGGGTAGGGATGTAGGGGTGCTGGCCAGAAAACCTCCACGTGTGCCTGACGGCTGCTTGTCCTTCTGGACACGTCTGGAGGGAACGACAGTTGTTTGGCCGGTGCATCCTGGGTACGGGCAATAAAATCCTTTCGAGGGATTTTATTGCCTGTGGCGAATATTCTGGCAAGGGAGGGGCCCGTTCTGGGCCAGTGGAGGAGCAGGGGCGGGCCCGGTATGCACTCACCCTGCCACTGGGCAGGCAGCGGGGGAACTGTCTCTCCCTGCCCCCGTCGATCTCGTAACCCCAGGAGTGCCCACTGAGTAGTGTTCTCGCGCCTCTTGGGACCGAGGGTCTTGGCTTCACCGTCCGGACCGAGAGGAAGAAAACCTCTATAAAAAAATACGGGAGGTAGGGCCTGCGAGCAGCAGACTCGGGATAGTCTGCTGCCCGACCAGCAGCTGGCGTGGCTGGCACAGCTGGCGTATTTGGCACAGCTGGTAAAGGCCCATGAGGTGAGGTGGCGTGCAGTGTCCCGTGTGCGCCACCGAGGAGGGTGCGGCCGACGTAAGACCGCACCGGTAGAAGGGGCTTGCCTGCATGTGGCGGGCCAGGACCTGTCGGGGGTGGTTGTGTGAATACTCACGGGTTCCCACGCCCCCGGCTAAGGTAGTTTAAGGAACACCGTGGTGGTTTTAGTCGGTAAGAGTCCGACACTGGCTCCGCCTACCCCGGGCGCAGTGCGTCCATGAGGATTAACCCACGGAAAAAAAGAAAAAAAAAAGGGTAGAAATGTATACTGGAGGAGTATAGGGGTAATAATAATATGTTATTTCAATAGATCAAAACCTCAGAGACACCCCCCACAAATATTTCAATTGTTATAAATTAATACGGCCAGTAATTATTTCATAAATGATTGTAGTAGACGTTGCAATATTTTTTGTCATACTTATTCCAATCGACACGCCCCACTCGCCCCACCCCGCACCCCCGCGGCTATTTCTAAGGGATAATAATATGACGTGTTCTGTTTACCTACGTAGGCATTGATCTCACACTCAGCAACGCGTTATAAAAAGTTTGACTCGGCACGATACAAAAATATTTTAAACTAAATACTTTAAACTACATCTATACTAATATTATATGTAAAGATAAGTTTGTTTGTTTGTAATCAATAAACTTTGATACTACTGATCCGATTTTAATAATTATTTCTCCATTAGAAAAGTACTTTATCCAGAAGGAGCACATAAATATTTTTTTTCAGTACGTCGGCGAAGCCGCGGGCAAGTTCTAGTAATAATATAAATTTTAATAATAAAAAACCCCCGACTCAACCCATTCGATTATTCATTACTTTATTCACATTACACATTCATATACTAATTCACCACAACCGATAGTACAGTCGACTGCATGACAGTGGTAACACTTCAATTCGAAAACCGCCCTTACTGCTTACGAAATAAATATGCTGCTAATGTCAAAGTGTTACCACCGACGTGCGGTCGACCGTACATCGTATACCAAAATTTCATATCGATTGAACAAGTGAAAGTAGCTTAGAATACCTGACCAAATGTATCCTATAAATTGAAATCGTCCAATGATACCTCTACTGTAAGTTGATGAGGAGTTGGATATCCTGCAGATTCCAGGTGATGCTGCAGCATCTGGTTAAGGTTATCATGTTCTTACAATATCAATGTAGTAACGGGATGAATGACTTATAAATGTAACACCTATGTAAACATGAATGCAATAAAAAGTTCAAGTTTGAGTTTGATACCAAATTTCAAATCGGTCAGACTGTTGGAAGTTGCTCACATCCCTTCATCAACTAGAAAAGAGCTGAAGATCTTCAAATGGCTGAATAGATATTCTTGAATCATAGCTAAGCACACTCTCGATCAAGTCACCTTTCAAAAAAACAAAAATAACTAAATCAAAATCGGTTCAGCCATTTGGGAGCTACGATGCCACAGACAGTTTCACAAATATACACGTGAAACACATGACACCCCTCTGTTTGCGTCGGGGGTTAAAAATAGTTGGTAATCTCTTGAGAGGATGGGTACTTCAATGTGTTACGTCATATGCAAATTCCCAAATGGCATAAGATATCACAGTGAGCGACAGGTACATTAGAAACATTAGCGAACTGTCGAATTCTGAGGGAAGTGACGTAATAATATACTAACTTAAAGTAGGCTGTGCAAATAATATGCTCCTATATACCTAAATTTTTATGGAATAATGTGGTGAAACGAGCTAAAAGTCCACCTGATGTTAAGCGGTTATCTTTGCAATAACTACTGCAATACCCCGTACCCCGTAGGTTGTTACTGTTGGTTGTTGTAGGTTGTTGTTATTGTATTTTCAAAATTAATTATCTCAGTCCATGGAGTCCGAGTGCGCGCTTCCTTTTCAAGGAAATCCCTCTGAGGCTGGTCGACACTTCGCGAACCCAGAGGACTGTTATGTTTTTTGGCCAAAGAATGCCAGTCTTCTGGGCACTATGCCAGGTAACAGAGATGATGTGGAGGATACTTCAACGATTAAGCGCGCCTTTTTGTATTATTTTATTTAGTACTATTTTTTTATCTGTGTTACTTCATCATCATTATCATCATCATCATCATCATCATCACCACCATTATCATCATAATTTCAGCCCAAAGACGTCCACTGCTGGACATAAGCCTCCCCCAAGCCTATATAGCCACAATGATCGTCGGTCGTCGATCCACCTTGGGCCTACCCACGCTGCGGCACGCGGTCGTCACTCCAGAAAGGACAATGCCCACGGACGGGCCCATTTTTGGCGCCATGTCAAAACTGTATGTTATTCAAAAATTATGTCTTATTTTTTCATGTTTATTTGTTCTTTATCAACATTTCTTTCACCCTAGCATTAAAAAACATAATAAATATGTGATAAACTGAATCGTAAGTATATCCTCCATTCAAACCGAACGAAAATGTTGCCAGATTGTTATTTCAACAAATAATCGGAATCGATTCTAAATAACGATACTTCTATGAATTCACTTTTACTGTGTTTCAGATGCTATTATACTAGACTTATCTTGATATATTGATTTCTTATTTATTCTTTCCACAATTTATATTTTCCGTTTTCCGTTAAAAATTATAAAAAATCACTCATATGACGTCAAATCAAAAGAAATTGCAAAACATATTTTTGACATCTTTTTGTACAGAAAAATAAGACGATTCTTTGCTTTAAAATACCTATGCATTTATTGTAAATATTGTTAAAATCATTTTAAAATAACTAAAATATTACTTATAAAATCAATATTAATTAATAAACCCAAAAACATAAAAGCTTGCAATGTTATTATTTAAAAAATACTACAAAATCGATTAACAAAATCGATTAACAAAATAATTATATCTTGCAACACCATACATGGTGTCTCTGGATGTCCTTATGGGTGCGTTCAGTTATATCGCCCAACGATGCACGGAGCGTACTTATCAATCAGTTAAGGAGTTGGAAAAAATTAGATTTCTCTTAAACCAGGGTGAAAAAATTAAAATCGTTTGCAGAATAATAAAAGATAATTCTTGGTCTACAAAATAAGACTAAAACCGCCGTGACATAGCAATTTTTTTTGAGGGGCCTAAAGCTCCAAAGAGAATGGGCAATGTCCTTTATAGCCCCATGGGCCATCTGTTCTGCATCAATGTGCCCCGCCCAAACCCACTATAATTTCGAGAGCATATTATATATTTTTTTGTTTATGACTACTGCCACACGAGGTTTGTTGCGTAATCGCGGCTGTTTGTCTTACTATGGTTGTGAATGTGTGCATGCCAGCCCGTACTTTTAACCAAGTCGTCTTACTATGGATGCTTTACTTCATGGTCCTACTAGTAGGACAAAAAAGTAGGACAAAGAGAAAAACCCCCTTCCCTTATTGTTAAACGAGATCCCGTCCGCCTTTTTTATTTGTCCATGAAGCATAGACAATTTCCCTAAATATCAAAACACTCTACCACATTGAACGATAAATCCAATATCCTAGAGAATGTTCCTCAAATCGATAGTCGGACAGACATCCCTTACGGAATTACCTTGTTATTTATTACCACTAGATTAGTGCGATTCATGGCCATACGTACATACTTAATATTGGGTACATACATAACAGCTCGTAGCTACACTTAATACTGAAGGCCACCTGATTGGTCGTTTGTGTCTCTGGCAAAGCATAGGTTACTGTTAGTGGTATACAGGGTAATTTTTGCACAGTGCCACAAAGGAAGCATTTGCGAACAAAAGACATAAACGTACCATCTTACAATTGGCTGGGCTGGGCTGGGTTCACTATGCGGGGATCGTGAATGTCATATGTAATATAATGCCAAATGTAATGCTGGAGTGTGAATTTGTGCCCGGTTAATGGCAATAGGCTCGCCCCCTATTACATGGGGCTGTAACATAACTGGCGAAATGTGGGTGTACTGTACACCTCTGCCTACCCCTTCGGGAAATACAGGCGTGACGTTATGCTATGTGAATGCCATAGCTAAAGAGGTGTGTCAGGATCGTAGCAGGTGGAAATCCATAGTATCTGCCTACCCCAATGGGAAACAGGCGTGATAATATGTATGTATGTATGTCTGTGAATGCCATGCATTTCAGTCCGCGTGGCTCATCCAGCCAAGGTGAGAGTAGACACGCTGGAGTTTTTAGTGGGTTCGAGCCCCTGATAACCACGCTGCCTCCCGGGCGGCGTGATATGCGATAGGCCTTTTCTCCGTCTCAAAAAAAAGAGTTCAGTATGCAGCGAGCCTTAACCACGCCTCATCAGTCAACGTTCATAGAAATAACAATATAACCAAGAGCCAATTTCACACAGCTACAACCAATAAAAATAAACACACCAACATACAGCTTGTTACCGACCTAACGCATTACATTTAGTTACGACCTTACAATGCGGCGCCTTCGTTAGTTGTTCTAGCGTGAGGCGAAACGAGCGGGATTTCATACTTCATTCTAGTAGATACGAGCTGTATTCATTAAGTATAAAGTTTATATTGCTTGAGAATATTTTCACCAAATTACGCAGTTTTGTCGTAATTTTAGTACTAGAGTAGACATTACGAATAAAAAAATATCGCAGAACTTGCTGGCCGCGGGGCACGCGCGGCGCGAGCCTGGATAAGTGAGTGAGAGTGCAGGAGCTCTAAAACCTGTTACAAACATTCGATTCGAGATGTCTTCTCTAGTACGTAGTACATATAACCTCAGTGTATCTAACATGTGCACTAAGACTTACCCTCCTAATATCTGCCAATAGAATATTGTAAAACTTAACCATAATTTTTCAAGATTTAGATAATTTAATCAAGTCTATTGTCTCTCAATCTGTACCATATAACCGAGAGGCCTGGCCCCTGTCATACAGGTTATCCTAGTTCAGGGTCCAGGGCTACACTGTTCTTATGTTCTTCTGAAGTCGCAATAAACATAATTATTATTTTTATAACTAGATTTCCATGTCATTTTCACGGTTTTATATTATTCTCTTTGTCAGGCTATATTTGTCCCTATATCTTCTCACGGGTGTCGTAACATGTGACTAAGGGATTCACCAGAGGATGGGCAGCAGTGTTCTCTGAGTATTTAACCAACCAACTGCGATCGCCAACCCGCCTGCCAAGCGTGGCGATTATGGCATATCCCCCCAAACTGCTTGGGGAGGCCTATGTCAAGCAGTGTACATCTTTCGGCTGAAATGATGATGATGATGATGATGAAGCTTTGTCATAAATTGGCAGGTTAGCCATGAAGACAGGATAGAAAATCACTTTCTTGGATAATCGCGTTGCGGTGTTGTAATTGATGATGGTAAAATTCTTTTATATTATGTTTTATACGTTGTTCCTGTTTACTACTATTTTCATGGTATACAATAAAGTATATTCTATCTATCTATCTATGTATTATTTTATATGAATTATAATTGTACTACAGGTCGTCCGCGGCTTGGATGTTGTTTATCACATATTCCGTAGCAACATTTTCACTTTTTGGGATAAAAGTAGCCTATGATGTCCTTTTCTGGATTCCAGACTGTTTCTGTAACAAGTTTCATCAAAATCGGTTCAGAAAGTTACTCGTGAAAAGGTAACAAAAAGAGTTACTTTCGCATTTATAATATTATTATTAAGTGTGGATTCTTTACCAACGAGTTGGTTGACTACTTCGTTTTGCTGTATAGATATTAAGAAGCTATGTTAATACACTCTGTTTTGCTTTCATTAACACGAAGACATGAAATTACTGTGAAAATCCATTTAAAACACCTTCCTTCTAACTTTGTGGTCCTTGAACCTTTGACCTTGTTAAAGTCAACCGATTTGTAATCAAGAACTTTTAAATTAGTTGCCAGAGCAAGCCTTTGGGGCCACTTGGGAGCGTTCACCTCTCCCAGTCATTTAGTTTTACGATTCCTTTCTAGTTATTTATTTGCGTTTTGAGGTAGATAAAACTTTAATTTGTGAAATCGGTAACAACCCATTGTAACATGTAATAATATATGTACCTACAACTATTCTAACAAGTTAATACTTGTTAATGGGTTATCCCATAGTGTAGAAAATAGTATAAAACCACATCATATTTGGCTCTGATTTCATATTACAGTACATATCTACTCAGGCAAACAACAAATAACAATAGCAGTGATAGCTAGTGATTGAACGCTTGCCTTCCGTGAAGGATGGTGTGAGTTCGATCCCGGCGCGCACCTCTGACTTTTAGAATTCATGTGCAGATTTATATTCGATTAACGGTGAAGGAAAACATCGCGAGGAAACCTGCACACCAGAGAGTGCTCCATACAGTTCTCAATGGTGTGTGTAGTCCGCCAACCCGCACTAGGCCAGCGTGGTGGACTAAGGCCTTAGCCTTCTCGTACTGAGAAGAGTGCCCAGCAGTGGGACAGTAATGGGCTGGTTATGTGTAAACAACAAAGAAGTCGCACAAAGTACGCACTAATATTTATGGTGGCTGTGAAGTTAGCGCTGCGCTGCGCCCCGCACCCCGATTGACACCCACGCACTCTAAATTTTGCTACTGCCTACTTTTATTGCTAATTTTCCTTTTTTTATTTATATAGCTGTACGTCTCGTGTTCACAGCTGCCATAGGGTGTTACCATACCAGTTGATTCACTGTCGATCGATGCCATCAATCGACGTTGATCGTCGTCGAACGATTGGTGTGGTAGCTTCGGCTGATTGACGGTTACCGGTGGACAAAACATTGATCAACCATCGATGGACGATGAATCGATAGTCGATCGATGATTGATCGACTGTTTGGACCATCAATCGATAATGAATCGACGTCAAACGGTTGATGTGGAAAAATAACCTATACGGTGAGCTACCCACCAGTACGTAACCTATTCTGTCATCGATCGATCGTTGATCGATGCTCAATTTATTATGATCGAGCACATCAGTTTGGAAACATCGTAGTAGAAACTGTCGAGTGACGTCGACTGATCGATTCTACCGCCGATCGATGTCGTCAATCGACAATCGGTCGATTGGTGTGGTAACATTGTAACCCCTATAAAGTTTAGTGCGTACTATACCTAGCATGATACTGCTAAAAGCTCAGAAATTCCAGTGAGAATATTCGCTATCAATCTATAAAAAAAAAAAAAAAAAAATTGATTCAAAATTCAGTGTTAATTCCACCAATATTATGTAATGTTTAATGCGATCCGTCCGATGCGTACGATACCGATAGGTCGACGCGTGCCTTAAATGCACGCTTTGTTTAAACTCACTCGTAAGTAGTCCGAATTAAACCCATTTTCTATATGAACGACAAGCTATATAGAAATTATAGAACCAACCACAATCTTCCCGTTTACTCATGTGTCCGATTTTCATAATAATCTTTAGAACGTGTAGATGTATGGGTAACTAAGATTGTGCTACAATTTAGTGGTACCATATAGTTTCGAATGTAGACGAAATTCGTTACCGAAATTATTGTATTTAGAATCAGCCGGATAGCGGAAACTGTAGTGGAGTGTGTTTTCATGTTTTCGGGTGTAAAGTTTCGGGTTTGCGTTTCGATTTGAAATCTTATTGTATCTGTTTATAACTGTGATGAAAATACATTATTGATGATTGTATTTTTATATTATTTTTGTTCAACTGTAGATGAGAAATTACCAATATAACATCACGACTTGTAAGTCATTCAGATTGAGAGGGTCACCTCTAGCTTAGCCCTCAGTTGCATTGGAAAATTAAACCAAAACCTGCGCTGGTCAGGAGAGACTGTTCTAAGTTCATCAAACCGGCAAGTGTGTTTACTTCTTCAAACTCTTTATTACTAATTTTTTAGGGTTCCTTACCTAAGGGTGCCAAACGGGACCCTAATAATCTCGTTACGCTGTCCGTCCGTCCGTTCGTCTGTCTGTCACAGGGCTGTATCTTTTGAACGGTAATAGTTAACCGGTTGAAATTTTCTCAGAATATGTGTTGCTATGACGGTATCACGACAAATACTAAAAACAAAAATAGTCTAAAACCAAAGGGGGTCCCCATTGTATGGGAAACCTCAAAACACATGCATTTTTTTCAACGTTTTTGTTCCTGCTCTATCTTCAAAACGGTAATACATACCAGCGTCAGACTTGGTCAGATTATAGTGCATATTATGTAGTTTAACAACAAATACTGAAAATAGGTCAAACATCGACATATATGGTGGTACCTGCGTAAGAAAGAGATGCAAAAATTCATATTTCACGCACTGTGCATTGATGTCATTTGATGTACTCTCGTAAATTAAATCAGTTCCTATGAGGTATCAGGTCGATGGGTGGTACGGAACCCTTACTGCGCGAGTCCGACTCGTACTTAGCCGGTTTTTTTTTAATAAATTGTTAGACTCCAGTCGACATTGCACGACATCTCGCGAATTCAGATCTCAAACATGCAAACTCATTTGCAAATTACAGGCGTGATGAGTACGTACGTACATATATACTATTTAGGTACTGTAGCTGCAGCCTCGCAGTATTTGCAACGCGCTAGCTTGTAATCTCTAAATCCAATACAATTATTATAGTACGTGTTCGCAGCAGTCTACAGTGCTATGATTGCTTTATTTACCTACTGCTTGTTTTGCCTGTGAGTTGATTCATGTTAGTTTCCATATGAAAATGCCCCTTACAGGTACTTGATTTGATATACTTTGGTACATTATTAAATTCCGAGTTTTCTTTTCTAATTATTATTTACTAGACTTTGCCCACGGCTTCGCCCGCGAACTGAAATAAAATAAATCTTGTTATTTTTGGATAAAGTAGCTTTCTAATGGTGGAAGAATTATTCAAATTGGTTCAGTAGTTTCAGAGTTCATCGATTACAAACAAACAAAAAAATCTTTCCTCCTTACAATATTAGTATAGATCATGTTTGAATCAAACAAATCATACAAGTAAATTTTAAGGCGCTATTAAGTGCTAAGTGGCACCATGATAAGTAAAAAAAAAAAAAGAAAAAGTGCCAAACCGTTTTCCGCATTTTTTCTACTTACAACTACAGCGAACTATCTACAGTGGTGCTATTCAAGTATTCCGTGGTGGTGCTAGTTTCTGGTTAAACTACAGTACTTGTACTCCAATTGTTTAAAATGAATTTTCGAGAATTGATGTCCTCAATAAGTAATTATTATTTTACTGATGGGGGCGCCACTTAGCTGTTAGTAGCACCTTAAGCCAACTGAAACTTTGATACATACACATACATAAACATAATCAGCCCATTACTGTCCCACTGCTGGGCATGAGCCTCTTCTCAGTATGAGAAGGTTAAGGCCTTAGTCCACCACGCTGGCCTTTTTTTTTACGTGGGGAAATCCTCATGGACGCTCTCCGCCCGGGGAAGGCGGAGCCAGTGTCGGACTCTTACCGACTAAAACCACCACGGTGTTCCTCTTCCAACCATTGGCCACCACGCTGCGGGTTGGTTGGACTACACACACCATCGAGAACTGTATGGAGCACTCTCAGGTGTGCAGGTTTCCTCACGATGTTTTCCTTCACCGTTAAAGCAAGTAATAATCAAATTTTGATCCGAACATGAATCTGAAAAGTCAGAGGTGCGGGCCGGGATCGAACTAACATACACATACACATGAAATTGTGAAATTAACTTTTAAAGCATTTTTTTATTAAGAATTAATTAGTTATTTTTTTTATTACTCTAAACGGAGTGCCTGCAACCCCCAATCATTTTTATTTTTAGTACCTATATGATAATAACTATGATGAGTATACAAAAGCACATGGTAATGATATATGGGATGCTGGGCTGGAAAACCTCGTGTACCTGATGGCTTCTGGTCCTTCTCGATACATCTGGAAGGAACGTTTGAAGTTTGTTGGACCGGTGCACCTTGGGCACGGGCAATAACTCTTCTTCGGGGGACCTTGTTGTCCGTGGTGAATATTCTGACATGGACGGAGCCCAATCTGGGCTAGTGGGGCGTTGCTCCGCGTGTCCCTCTAATGTTAGCAGAGGACACAGTGGAGGAGCAGGGACAGACACACTCGTGGACTGTTTCCTTTCCTGCCCCCGGCGATCTCGTGACCACAGTAGGAATGCTGTGATTATGTTCTTGTGGCTCTTTTTAGAACCGAGGGTCTTGGCTTGACCACGCGGACCGCGAGGAAGAAAACCTCTATAAAATACGGGAGAATAGGATCTGCGGGTGACCGACTCATGGTGGCCCGCAACCCAACCAGCAAGCTGTGATGGTGGCGAGCAGGGTCCCACGCGCGCTAGTCGGGAGGTGGTTACGGCTGATGTTGAGGCTGCACGGTGAGATGGGGCTCGCCTGCTAGTGGTGAGCTGGGACCTGTCGGGGGTAATTGAAAATGCAGAGCCTATCCGACGCCCCTGACAAAAATTAGTTAAAAGAACACCGTGTTGGTTTTAATCAACAAGAGTCTGACTCTGGCTCCACCTTCTCCGATCGTCCATTAGGATTTCTTCACAAAAAACGTAATGTTAGAGAAGTGATCCCATTGCAGCCTTCCGTTTTTATCCGAAATGGGCTTGCGTCTACCTCACTTGATGTTAAGTGGTCGTGCGATCGAATGAAATTATCTGCCGGGTAAATTAACCGGAAATTATCACGTGGTGAGGCCCTTAGTCTCATTTTCTAAATTGTACAGATCTATTTGATAACCAAGCACCACAGACTAGTAAGCCTCAAGACGACGCATAAACAAAGTTTTGCATTAGAACCATAAAGGTATTATACTGCGTCAGTATAGAAATGTCTTTGAGTATAACACAGAATACTACACCAATACGATTATTGATATTAATTGGATAAAATACAGAACGATTGTGAAATAAATCATAAAATAATACGAGATTATATTTTGATGGGACGCTATGGGAGATTACAATTTTCAAAATCGGTTCTACTGACATTTTATTATGTCTCTTTCTAGCATATAGGTTTTTTCGTAAAGATCGGTATCTCAGTCGCACACTTCAGTGGTCTATTACGTGAGTATAGAAATGTCTTTGATAAGAACACAGTCTTAAAATGTTGGCGGCGACCGGGGGGCAGGGGGCGGACGGTGCGTTAAGATTGGTCGGCTCATAACATCAGGTGGTATGATTCCGTATGATTGGTGCCGCTCACTGACGGACTGACGTCCTGATTGCGGTGGGGCATACGCCACGCTACGCTACTGTATATCATACGATATACAGTGCATATGTGTTGTGACCGGGGGTGTCTGGGTAATCGACGTCTAGAGACTTTTTGGTCTGTGCCAAGCACCCTGGATAATCCTAAAGGCTACGCTAAATAGAAAGCGGGACAGCGCTTTCATCGTGAAATCGCTTACTTCGTTTCTCGTGATTACTCAATATATTAAGGTGACTTACATACATAGACTACTGAAATCCTGAAATTATCTATTCGCTTCGTAGTCAAAAAGATTTAATCAGCAAATGAGATTCTAGTTAGGAGCTAAGAAAGCCTCGCAAGTCGCAACTGAAGTTTCTCACTGAGTTCACATACATTTCATATGAAGCTTAACAAAGTCATAACTTAGTCGCTCATTACATACCTATTCACAAAGCCGTAAGCGGAATACAGAATGTCAGAAGACTACAATTTCGTATTTTATTAGTTGTAAATTCATTTTATGTGCATAAATTAGCTTTGGAAGAACTGTGAACTTTAATTTAGAACTTGGATTGCGTGTTTATCTGTTTGTTTGAGTAAACCTTCTTCATATTGGTTTGTTCCAATTCATGGTGCATCGCATGGTAGGTATAGTCAAGTGTGTGCTACATAGTGACCAACCAGTGGGGTAATTGTGTAATGCATTGACAATGACATTAGCTTCCATTTTGAAATGATAACAATATTCATTGCGTGGTACACAGTTGCCGATATGACGAATTGTCAAAACACACGGAGCAATGAAAATTGAAATCCTATTGATTGCGATCCCGAGTGAGTTACGCAATTCGGCAGCAGCCTCCTCACCTAGGTGACCTTGGTGGGAGGTTGGTCGCTGACACCCATCGTCAAACAAAATTTGGTGAAAACCTCTACATGGTTGGTCACCGTGGTGGGGAGGCTGGTTTGTCACCGTGTAACAAATGCTTCAAATCTCACGTCAGTTTGACATTAATTGAAATTGACAGCGTCTTTATTTCGTAAACAGTAAGAGCGGTTTTAGTCATTTGAGTGTTTACAATGACATGCGGTCTACTGTATTTCTTCGTAATCACACTAATATGTGCTGTAACAGGCCTTTTTTCCAGGCCATAAGATAAATAAATAAATAATAAATTAATAAATGTCTTTGGGACATTTTTACACAGCACCATCTAGTCCCAAACTAAGCAGAGCTTTTGCTATGGGTACTAGGCAATAGATATAATACTTATTTTGTTTTTTTTTTGTAAATATATACTTATAATACATAAGCAACACTCAGACCAACACAAACACTTATGTTCATCACACAAATATTTGTGTCCTGTGGGAATCGAACTCATGACCTCAATATCAGCAGTCCGACACTCGAACCACAGAAGTCGTCAAAGATCTGACGTAGTTTCTCAAAGTTTCTTGTTCCTTTTCCTATCGAACAACAATAAAGCTCTACGTTTTAATTATTATGTTCACTACGGAATTTGTTTTCTTTACTTCGTGATTTCCACTACCTCCTAGAAATCCGACGCCCACAGCCAAATAAATAATCAACGTAATTATTTTCCCAAAACCTTGTTACGCAGCCCTGAATACGGTCGCTCACAGGGGAGTAACGGGAACTTTGGACATAATTATTAACAAGACACTTAAAATTAGGGTAAAACTTCAAGATAACCCATGTCACATTACTTGGAGGTGGTTCGTGACGTTTCGAAGGTTTGGAACTATTGAATATTGTGATGTGTAGGTGTTTAGATGTTAGGTACCTACTTGTCGCTTGTCTGTTATTTACAGGGATGGGACTAGAAGTTAGGCCTTTGGGGTAATTCGAGACATCTTGTGTTCGGACAAGATAGAATATTATAAAGGCAAATGTGTGGATTTATTGTTTGTTTGTTTGTCCTTTATTCACGCTGAAACGACGGAACGGATTTGGGTGAAATTTTGTACACAGATAGAGCTAAAATTAAGATTTCATCTCCATATCACGGGAGCGAATCCGCGGGTCTCGGCTAGTAAAATATAGTTAGCCAGTCCCCAAAATACATTTTAATTTTGTTTGTAATTGAAAAACTCAACGAACTCAAATCATGAAAAATGTGTTGAAAATTCGTTGAAATACAATTAATTATTCTTCAATGTTATTCGAATTTAAATCCAAATTCTATATCAAAATAAATAACGGCATCCAAATGTCCATAGCCACATCAATCGAACTTTAAAGACTAGGTAGGTATCTAATCGGATAAAAATTTATCATAGGGTATTTTTTTAATTAGCTGTAAATAATAAATTAAATCAAATAATTTATTTGTAACATCTACACAGGTAACAAATAGGTCTAAAAGTAAGTAGGTACAAGTAAAAGTATAATGTATCGATATAGTTCAATTTCAATTTATTTCGATGTTTTTTATTTCAAATAAACCTAATTACAGGCACTTTTGAAAGGTCAGGCTCTAGTTGCACGGTTCCAAATTGTGGGTCTTATGAAGAAGAACCGGCAAGAAACTCCATGGATAAACTCTTTTTAAAATAGGTTATTGTACTTTATACATCAAATTTATTCAAATAATGTGAGTATAATGTAGGTTAATGTCAGAAATAAACAAGAGTTTAAAAGTGAGAATATTGCTTTTAGAAATAAACGTAAAAAGAGTTGCCATAGTATGTAGAAGCCGACCTGTCCCGATGGCACCCGTTCACGAGCATGACGCGAGCATCAGCCATCGCTTAACTCAACCATATTGAAGGGAATTTAACGACCCGACACTAACGCCACCATCAGCATGACATTTAAGTGAGCATGTTCTGATACCGCATACCTTTATTATCACATCAATTCAATTGCTAAATAAATCAAGTCTCACCAAAACATCTTCGAAAACCGTACATCATAAACTCATTTTCCGAGTAAACATGACTAACGATAAGTTGGGTCCACATCACAGCGCATCAAGTCATGTGAGCTTCAAGTTTCAACTTCGCAGTGTAAACACTGCGCTGGAATTCGAGGTTTCACTCCCAAAGCAAGGTGTGAAATATCACGCAATGTGGATCCTAACTTCGTGAGAATATAATTGTTTGGAATTTTGGAGTTAATTGTCATTCTACTAATAATGTTACATACATACATACATAAACAGCCCATTACTGTCCCACTGCTGGGCACGGGCCTCTTCTCAGTACGAGAAGGCTAAGGCCTTAGTCCGCCACGCTGGCCTAGTGCGGGTTGGCGGACTACACACACCATTGAGAACTGTATGGAGCACTCAAGTTTCCTCACGATGTTTTCCTTCACCGTCAAAGCAAGTGATAATACTGTCTTATATCGTATCTTATATTTATGTAGTTTTGTTATAGATATATGTATAGTATTTATATTATGTAGTATATGTATTCTATTATGTTGTTACACTGCGTACTACCCCTCTCTTTACGTGCCCATATTGTCCATCCTAATTCCCAATTCAATTCATTCATTCATTCATTGCCTATCGCAGTCCACTGCTGGACATAGGCCTCTCCCAAGTTGCGCCACAACGCTCGGTCCTCTGCCCTCCGCATCCAGTCCCCCCCAGCCACGTTCTTTAGGTCGTCGGTCCACCTGGCAGGGGGGCGCCCCACGCTGCGTTTGCGGTCGCGGATTGCGGATTCGCGGTCTCCACTCAAGGACTGTTGTCTGGAAGAAATTGCCTTGAGTGATAAGACCGCCCATTGTACATGTGTTATATACCAGGCCCCTCAGAAAGTATTGCGAAAAAAAATTTTTATATATGGGTGACTGGCCAGTTATAATGTTTTTCGAAAATATGATTATTTATAAGTAAAAATAAGTAAGTTCCAATTTCAAAATTTCCCTCCACATTTTTTGCGAGTTAATTCAAAGTATTGTGTCTCACTGAAATATGGATCTGCGCCGGGAACATTTTAGAGCTATGATTTTATACGATTTCAAGTGTCGCCTGAAACCGGATGAATCGTACGATAGACTTCAAATGGCATTCATGGATGAAGGCCCTTCCAAGGCAACCGTGTATCGTTGGTATAACGAATTCAAGCGCGGTCGACCAACTTTGGGGGATGACGAAAGAAGCGGTCGCCCTTTGACGGCTGTTACCGAAGAAAACGTGCTAGCAGTGAAAAATTTAATCCAAGACAATAGGCGAATTACATATCAGGAGATTCAACACATATTGAAGATTGGATCGGGAAGCGTTCACGAGATTCTACACAGCCATCTTCGCGTGAGGAGGATAGTATCACGCTGGGTGCCGCACAACCTCACCGATGCTCAGAAGCAGGCCCGGGTGGAATGGTGCCGTGATATGCTTAACAAATTTGAAGCAGGCTCGTCTCGGCGTGTTTACGACATCGTTATAGGTGATGAGTCCTGGATTTATCAATACGACCCAGAAACCAAGCGCCAGTCGACTGTTTGGGTGTTTCAAAATGAGCCAACGCCTACCAAAGTGAAGCGATCTAGAAGCGGGGGTAAGATTTTGATCGCTAGCTTTTTTAATTTGACTGGCCACTTGGTATCAATTCCCTTACGGGATCAAAGAAGCATTAATGCCGAATGGTATACTACCAAATGTTTGCCAGAAGTTTTCTCTGTTATAAGCAACAAGCGACCAAACACAGGGCTCCGCGGGCTACTGCTCCACCACGACAATGCACCTGCGCACACCGCACTCAAAACGAGGGACTTCCTGGACAGCACGCCGGTCAAACTCCTGGGTCACCCTCCTTACAGCCCTGATCTAGCACCGTGTGACTTCTTTTTATTCCCAAAAATAAAAAATCAGCTCAAAGGGATACAATTTTCGTCGCCGGAAGATGCGCTGGCTGCGTTCGAGCAGGCTGTAAACGAGGTGTCTGCGGCGGACTGGAAAAAGTGTTTTGAAAACTGGTTTAGGCGCATGAATCTTTGTATAGAGGCTGGTGGAAAGTACTTTGAAAAGATTTGATAAAAATATATGTACGTATAGAACAATTTTTTTTAGTTTCGCAAAACTTTCTGAGTGTCCCACGTATAAGTCATATATGTTGCTATCTTCTTTTGTGTACAATAAAGAGTATTTGTATTGTATTGTAATACAAATGCGAAACTATGGACTTTTGTTTGATTATTTGTTTGTTCTTCAATCGCGCTGAAATGACTAAATGGATTTGGATGAATGCTTTAAATTTACAATTAATAATGATTTAATATTTAATTTGATTACTATTATTGAAGAGTTTTTCCAAATGAGTTGTGTCCTTACGTATGAATATCGATTCTTATAACGTAGCTCACAGGTCACAGGACCAACAGGGTTTTGTTATATATTGTATGTACATAATTTCAGTCGAGTAAATTTAAATATCACTGGTATCGTATAAAATTATGCTGTAACAACGAGCTATGGAGCGAGCTATGCTTGGAGTTTCTTTGAAGGATAAAATCCGTAACGAGATTATTCGGAGAAGAACCGAAGTGACCGACATAGCTTGTAGGATCAGTAAGCTGAAGTGGCAGTGGGCTGGCCATGTCTGTCGAAGGACCGATGGCCGCTGGAGCAGACGAGTCCTTGAGTGGAGACCGCGAATCGGCAAACGCAGCGTAGGGCGCCCCCCTGCCAGGTGGACCGACGACCTGAAAAACGTGGCTGGGGGGGACTGGATGCGGAAGGCAGAGGACCAAGTGTTGTGGCGTAACTTGGAAGAGGCCTATGTCCAGCAGTGGACTGCGATAGGCTGACTTGAAGAACGAAACTGGAAATAAACGAGATATTTGAGACCTCAAATTAAAACTTTATTAAGTTTTCTCTGAATTTCTCTTGTAAATTCGACGTGTTCAGCATTTGTTGTAAAATGAATTACGACGAAGCTCTAGATGTCTTAATATATATATGTTCTTCATATACTTGGTGCTAGCTCCCGACACGTTGCTAAGGTACATTTTGTTCAGAGGGGTCTTGCTTGATGATTAATTTTATCTAAAATATGGCAAGTATTTTAGCTCTTGTGTGCGAAGGAGACAGCCGCGACTTAGGTAGGTACTAAATAAAACTCTTGCAATAATGCTTGCTTTTCGAAAAAAAAACCTTTATTTTTATTTTTTATAGTATAGGATGGCGAAACGAGCTAAAGGCCCACCTGATGTTAAGTGGTTACCTTTGCCCATAACAACTGTAATACCACCTAGGCTGTTGCCTAAATGGTACCACAAGTCGGTTCGCCAAACTGAGACATGAAGATAGAAAGTCTCATGTGATTGTAAAAAAAAACAGAAAAGGAAATTCGAAAAAAAATCGTGTAATTTAATTTGAGTTTGAGCTTAATAAAAATAAGCTAACAAGAAGCGATGGGACTCTGAACAATCTCCTTAAGGACTCTCGGCGTCTCAGTGATTGAGTTGAGAGCTAAGATATCGAGAGATTTTCAAGAGACCAACTTTATAAAGTACATAACTTTTTATGATATTGAAGTTGCGTTTTGTTACAATGAAAATGTTCGGACAACACGAAGCACATCCTCGAAATATACAACAGAGCATGATATTATTAATGTAAGTATGTATTTGTTATTAACATATTTAAATATTTATAAACATTGTATCTATTCATCGAAATATATATCTCATTACACATTGCTTAATATTTTTTTGTCATACGGTAGTACAAATTTTAGCTGCTAGAAACATAAAAAACCGGCCAAGTGCAAGTCGGACTCGCGCATTAAGGGTTCCGTACCACCCATTGACCCCATACAAACTAATTTAATTCACGAGAGTTCATCAAAAGACATCAACGCACCGTGAGCGAAATATTAGTTTTTGCATCTCTTTCTTACTCAGGTACCACCACATAATATTTTTGTTTGTCCTATTTGTTAACTTCATAATTTGCACTATCATCCGACTAAGTTCGACGCTGGTATGTATTACCGTTTTGAAGATAGAGCAGGAACAAAAACGTTGAAAAAAATGTATGTTTTTGAGGTTTCTTGTATGGGGAACCCCTTGGGTTTTTTTTTTTTGTTAGTATTTGTCGTGATACCACTTATAGCAACACATATTCTGAGAAAATTTCAACCGGTTACCTATTAGTCTTCAAAAGATACAGCCTTGTGACAGACAGACGGACGGACGGACAGCGTAGCGAGAGTAATAGGGTCCCGTTTGGCACCCTTCGGGTACGGAACCCTAAAAAGGCGACTAATAAGCTGACGCTACTATTAGCTAGCTAGTTTGAGATTTGCAGCAAATCAGTTTAGCTATTTTAACAAAAAAAATTGTTTATACTAATTTAAATTTGCCAATTTTTATAAATAGCCAAATTTCAGTAATATTTTTATCAGTGCATGTGCTTTTCTCTCTGCATTATACAAAAGTTGAATACAAGGAACTGCCTTAAGCATTAAGTGCACCTCTGTACAGTTTTGTGCATAAAGTGTAAATAAATAAATTATTAGGTATTAGCATTCTAAAATACTATCTATAAAATTCAATACATCTAGTGTAAGCCATCGCGGTCGGCTCGAGCAGTTCGAGAAAAGCTCACGCCCGTGGTTAAAAGACCGCTGGCGTAGGTACTGTTAGTACTATTAGCTGTTTGACTCGTAGTCCCACCGTCTTTGTCTTACCATTACTTGTGGTACCACCAGCTCGAAATGTCTGAACTCGTGGTCTCCCTGCTTAAGCGTCGGCTACACGGTGATAAACCAGCCTCCTCACCAAGGTGACCTTGCTGGTTCCCAACCATGTAGTCAGTGGTTTGTCACAATTTTATTTGACGACGGCTGTAAGCGACCAACCTCCCACCAAGGTCACCTTGGTGGTGAGGCTGGTTGCTCACTGTGTATTACACGCTTTAGTGGGAACATCAGTCATGGTTATGTCACATGACTCGTGATCCCAATGTTGGTGGGACCACCAGTTATGGTTACCTATATCGTATGACGATGATTGATCCGTGGTCCCATCGTATCCAAACATTACTTGAATCCATCCCAACGTGAGAAAAATATAAATAAAATAAGTAAATATTTTTGGGACATTTTTACACAGCACCATCTAGTCCCAAACTAAGCAGAGCTTGTGCTATGGGTAGTAGACAATGGATATAATACTTATATACTTTTTGTAAATACATACTTATAATACATAAGAAACACCCAGACTAACACAAATACTTATGTTCATCACACACACAGACCTACATCACACAAATATTTGTGTCCTGTGGGAATCGAACCCACGACCTCGTGATCAGCAGTCCGACACTCGAACCATCAGACCACAGACGTCGTCAATAAAAAAAAAAAAAAAGTGTAAATGAATATTTATGAAACTCATTGCCAAACATAATAACTCTCCTTTTAAATGCATTCTAACATACTGATGATTGCAGTGTCATTATTATCACAAAGAATTCGGTAGAGGACAATATTATGCATGTATGTGAATGTGTGACATTTTCTGCCAATAACATTTTATGAGCGACCGATGAACCCTAAAGAAAAGTGATATATTGTCAAGCTTATTTCCCTTGTGGTATAAGAGATTAATTGGGATCATCGAAAAGAATGGGGCGTATTAACATTACGTCAGTGTAAGCTCATCTTTCTCATACATATTATACATCTGGATTTTTATAATAGCTTTTCTTATAAGTATAAAGTGATATACGTACACGTATGACGTACGTCCTATACTACTGAATTGTTTCATTGTTTACTAGCGACCCACTCTGGCTTCGCACGGGTAGTAATTATTATTATATATTAATATATTATATCTTTAAAAAAAATCCCTCTTTCTATTGGTGAAAACTGTATGAAAATCCGTAGAGTAGTTTCTCAGCTTATTAGCTGAAAAAACACGAGCTCGGCGCGAAAATTAAAATCCGCGGATTTAATTTTTTTTAATATGTAGCGATGATGATTTTGGTCAGGTAAGACCACTTGTCGTTTATCATTGTGCATGGTTAGTTTTCCAGCTTACGAGTAGTTATGACCCTTGGCTAGGCTGCGAAGCATAGATATCTGATTTAGTTCATATATCTAGGTTGTGGAGACCACACACCTCGTGAAATTAAAACGATGCACACTGAAAAAAATGTTTTGTGTCGAGTAGCACAAATTTTAGCTGCTATTAGTAACATAATAAAACTGGCCAAGTGTGAGTCTGACTCACGCAGTAATGGTACCGTACCACCCATCGATCTGATACCCCATAGAAACTGATTTAATTTACGAGAGTTCATCAAAAGACATCAACGATCATTACGCGAAATGTGAATTTTTGCATTTCTTTCTTACGTAGGTACCACCACATATGTCTATATTTGCCCTATCTTTGTAGTATTTGTTGCTAAACTACATAGTATGCACGATAATCAGACCAAGTTTGACGCTGGTATGTATTACCCTTTTGATGATAGAGCAGGAACAAAAACGTTGAAAAAAATGCATGTTTTTCGTGGTTTCTTGTATGGGGCCCCTTAAGTTTTAGACTTTTTTTTGTATATGTCGTGATAGGCACCATAGTAACACATATTCTGTGAAAATTTCAACTGGTTATCTATTACCGTTACAAAGATACAGCCCTGTGACAGACAGACGGATGCATGGACGGACAGCCTAGCGAGAGTAATAGGGTCCCGTTGGCACCCTTTGGGCACGGAACCCAAAAAAGGCGACTAGTAAACTGACGCTACTAGTAGCTAACTAGTTTGAGGTGTGGCGGCAAATCAGTTTAGCTATTTTAACAAAAATGTGGTTTCTACTAATAAAAATTTGGTAATTTTTAAAGTAGCTCAAGCTAAGTAGTCAGCTATTTGTTTTTCAGTGCATTACTTATTCTTGTGTCTCAAAAGGTTTAATTTATCTCTAACGTTTTTTTAATGCATAGGACCCATATATTATTTAGGTATCTCTAGTTTAAAGGATACACTTGCAGTTAATATTGACCATATTTTTACAACATTCGTTAACCACGAAATCAGGGAAGGCATTTCAATTTACATGCCGGAACGCCATATGCTCTTTTTTTTTTGTGAAATTTTCGTTTTTTTTCAACATTAACTGTGACGCTATGATATAATATTTTAAAGATTTAAATTGTGGGAAGAAAAAATCCTGCTCGTGAGCGATTTTTTCTTCCCACAATTTAAATCTTTAGATTTCGCTTCGCATTCGTAAAATGCGTTAAAAATTATAAAATAATATAATATTTTATTGACGTGCATTAAACGAGCCTCCACGAGTGACGATATTTAATTGATCGTCCGGCGCACCCTGGGCAGTCAGATCCGCTACCAGCCTGCTGACTGGCTAATCTTTTCCCCACGGCATGCGGCATGAGCTATTATCATTATGTAGCTCATGTCGACACGATAGAAGAAGAAGAAGATTGACGTGTAAATTGATTTTACATAAATGAATATGAACTATTATGCGCATTTTTATCCGATTTTAAAAAAGGAGGAGGTTTTATATATGTTCGAAAGTATGTATTTTTTATGTATGTCACCGATTTCTCCGTCAATTGAGGACCGAAATAGTTCTATTTAAATTTGGTGAATATCCGATGAAGATCTTCTGAGATAAAGAAGGGAACTCGTCAATGGATGCTAGCAAATCACCCGCGATTGCAGCGATCGCTTGTCTGTCTATTGTATGAAACTCAAAATAGAAAAAAATAAGTTGAAAAAAATGTTAAAACCGACTTCAAGAGAATAAAATTATTGGTGTGAAACAGTTTAGGAATTCGGTGCCAATTTTTTCTTAAATAAAACCGAATCAAGGGACCTACTTCCTAAACAGTTTCACTGGTTTTTAATTATCTTGAAGTATTTTTTTTTTTTTTAATTATTAAATAATTTTTTTTGTACTTATTTCATTTCGTCCCGTACCTATACAAAAGTATTACGTTATCTCCATTGCATCGATAACGTGGTTTTAATCCGCCAGGTGGCGCTATAACGTACGTTGAAAACAGCGCTATATCTTTACATGTTTTAATTAACAGTTCGTTGGTATCAAAGCATTACATTGAACATCACCAGGTAATTATAACTCGGAGTCTTGCAACAGATAGCTTATTAACTGATGAAAGCGAAGGCTTCATTACTGTGTGTGAAGGGAATTTCAATATTTATGTAAAGGAAAATTATAAGAGAATGAGAGAAAATTAGTAAAATAGAAAAGTGCATGAAATCATTGAGCTCAACATTATTGCTTAACACTATTCGAATAAGTTTTGTGGTACAACTGTTGAGTAAGGAATACTTATTGGATGAGAAAAAAATAGAAAAATCGAATAATTGCTGTGGGATGAGTAAGGAATAAAAATTGGTTGAGTTAGTACCACCGTACCTACTTCTCCGCCAAATAGTGATGCTTGCATTGCTGTGTTTCGTTCTGAAGGGTACGGGTGCCGGTAAAATTACAATCATATGAGACTTTCCATCTTCATGTCTCAGTTGCCGAACCAACTTGTGGTACCATTAAGGCGGTACCTAGGTGGTATTGCAGTTGTTATGGGCAAAGGTAACCGCTTAACATCAGATGGGCCTTGGGTTCGTTTCGCCATCCTATACTATAAAAAAAAAGAGGAACAACCCAACTTTGCCACTATTATGATCATAACTGTATGATTCTATTATTTTAACGCATTAACGCTAAATTTATATCTTTCCACAATTCATATCTACTTATATCGTAACCATACAATGTTATTCCGGTGGTTAAACCGAATGGTATGCCGAACCTTCTAGTTGACTTCTGTTAAAGAAATCCTGCTTGTGAGCTAATTCTTCTTTCCACAATTCATATCTATCTGTAGGTACTTTTTGGTGCCATAATTTGTTAAATAATAACCCTTTAATTATCATGTCTGCATCAAGGCAAGTTCGTGCTTCATGATTTTTGTCCTGGTCTTGTTCTGGTTTCCCCATGCTTTTGGCTATTCAATTAATTTCAAACCAGAGAATAAAACCTTATACACTTACAAATGTTATAACATCAAAATTGTATTACCTTCTAAGCAATAAACGGATTTTCCTTGTTCTATATTTGAAAAGTACACAAATCTTTACATTCACGTACCCTTACCACATCAAACATTACACGCCCCGTCAGTTGAGTACGTATGGTTGGGTAGGCAGATACTTAGCCGAGTCAATCAATGTCAATCATATGGTGGTGGATGGTGTATGCTTGACACCCGATATATTGATTCAACTATTCTTCATGTGGTCATATGTTGAGGATGTTTTCATAGTGGTGAAGCGATAGCGAATTAGCGATACGATTGTGATACGATTAAAATTACAACAAACAAACAAATAACAAACTCTTTTTAACTTATTTATGACTAAACAGGCTGTAGTAAAAAGGAAAATTGTTTTTAGGACTTTGCAATTCGACCAAGTCTTTCGAACACAATACGGGACTGAAATTAAGGTGACTGCAACGCAGTATCCTGCGAAATACAAAATTTCTTGCTTTTTTTGTAAATTGTAGCTCTATTTTAAATCATTAATTAATTAATTTGTTCAATATAGGTACCTTAGAATAACAGAAGGTACACAGGATGTAAATCTTAAATGACAATGAGAGCGCTATGTTATGACAAACATAAGGCGTACAAATTATTTAGTTAGGTAGGTATTTTACTTTGTTTATTGATCGTTATATCACAGTTATATGATTTGCGACAATAATCAGTTTTGTATGCTTTCTGACTGAAACTGTAATCTTCATCCTATCATTGTTCTTTTTTTATTAGCTTGCGTTTGATTGCTACCTCAACTGAAATTTACTAAATGAAATCATCTTACCACAGTAATCATGCAAGGCAGACGAATAGATGATTGCCTTAGCCTTATCTCGGACCCTTATATTAGCTTGGAAACATAATTAAGTGTTCCATGGGAATTTTAAACTATTTTCTTTCTTATTGACAACGTCTGTGGTCTAGTGGTTTATTTATTTATTTAACAGCTGTTTTAGTGTTTGAGTGTTGGACTGATGACACAAATATGTGTGTGATGAACATAAGTGTTTGTGTTGGTCTGGGTGTTGTTTATGTATTAAAAGTATGTATTTAGAAAAAAAAGTATTTAAGTATTATATCCATTGTCTAGTACCCATAGTACAGTCGACAGCATGACAGTGGTAACACGTCAGTTCGAAAACCGCCCTTACTGCTTACGAAATAAAGATGCTGCTAATGTCAAAGTGTTACCACCGACGTGCGGTTGACCGTACAAGCTCTGCTTAGTTTGGGACTAGATGTTGCTGTGTAAAAAATGTCCCAACATGTTTATTATTTATTTATTATTCTTATTCTTTATTGTACACACACTCTTTTCTTTTGTAAAAACAATCGAATCACGAAAAAAAATACTGTAGACAAGCACAGAATAGGGAGGAATCAAAGGAAGGAATTGAGTACTGAAACGCATATTTAAAGTATTTCCCATTTTGAACCAAAGAGGTGAGTCTTCTTCTTCTATCGTGTCGACATGAGCTACATAACGATAACAGCTCATGCCGTGGGAAAAAGATTGGCCAGTCAGCAGGTTGATAGCGGGGCTGACTGCTCAGGGTGCGCCGGACGATCAATTAAATACACGGCTTGTGACGGCTCTTTTAATGCACCCCGAGAGGTGAGTAGTAATTCGTAAAAAAAACGCGGTGCGGAAAACTGGCTGTTGTGGTACAAACAGCAGACATAAGTGCTGCTCAAAAAACAAATGTGTAGATATGTCTGAAACTCAATCCAGAACATCAACACAGACCATCAATTAATCCAAAAATATCACACCACCGTCACATGTCCGATCTTGATACTTGTCAACTGTCTCAAAACATTTGGAGCGGCAAACGCGTACCAAGACTACCAAGGAAGACTTATGACAACCCTCGTCAAATGGGGAGCAGGGCTAACACGAAAAACGTTTTACTTTTACCAGCATTTTATTGGTTTCAATTTCACTGTTGCGTTGTCGCGGATAATACCTACGAGACTAGTGGCGTGGTTAGATGGGAAAGGATACAATGTAGTTTAACTACTAACCAACCAGTATTATTTTCATTAAAATTCAAAATATAAATAAAGATTCATTGAAACAACCTGGTTTTACAAAGGTAGATTTTGCTTATTAAACAATACATTAATTATAATTAAACAAGTTTAACCGGATTGCATCGCGTATATAATTTAAATTGATTTGTCTGATGTTTCTAAAGCTTTGCAGCGTTCGTGGTCACAGGAAGACTAAGATGACAAGCGTCTTTACAGATATTTCAAAAAAATTATATTAATACGTGGGACACTCAGAAAGTTTTGCGAAACTAAAAAAAATTGTTCTATACGTACATATATTTTTATCAAATCTTGTCAAAGTACTTTCCACCAGCCTCTATACAAAGATTCATGCGCCTAAACCAGTTTTCAAAACACTTTTTCCAGTCCGCCGCAGACACCTCGTTTACAGCCTGCTCGAACGCAGCCAGCGCATCTTCCGGCGACGAAAATTGTATCCCTTTGAGCTGATTTTTTATTTTTGGGAATAAAAAGAAGTCACACGGTGCTAGATCAGGGCTGTAAGGAGGGTGGCCCAGGAGTTTGACTGGCGTGCTGTCCAGGAAGTCCCTCGTTTTGAGTGCGGTGTGCGCAGGTGCATTGTCGTGGTGGAGCAGTAGCCCGCGGAGCCCTGTGTTTGGTCGCTTGTTGCTTATAACAGAGAAAACTTCTGGCAAACATTTGGTAGTATACCATTCGGCATTAATGCTTCTTTGATCCCGTAAGGGAATTGATACCAAGTGGCCAGTCAAATTAAAAAAGCTAGCGATCAAAATCTTACCCCCGCTTCTAGATCGCTTCACTTTGGTAGGCGTTGGCTCATTTTGAAACACCCAAACAGTCGACTGGCGCTTGGTTTCTGGGTCGTATTGATAAATCCAGGACTCATCACCTGTAACGATGTCGTAAACACGCCGAGACGAGCCTGCTTCAAATTTGTTAAGCATATCACGGCACCATTCCACCCGGGCCTGCTTCTGAGCATCGGTGAGGTTGTGCGGCACCCAGCGTGATCCTATCCTCCTCACGCGAAGATGGCTGTGTAGAATCTCGTGAACGCTTCCCGATCCAATCTTCAATATGTGTTGAATCTCCTGATATGTAATTCGCCTATTGTCTTGGATTAAATTTTTCACTGCTAGCACGTTTTCTTCGGTAACAGCCGTCAAAGGGCGACCGCTTTTTTCGTCATCCCCCAAAGTTGGTCGACCGCGCTTGAATTCGTTATACCAACGATACACGGTTGCCTTGGAAGGGCCTTCATCCATGAATGCCATTTGAAGTCTATCGTACGATTCATCCGGTTTCAGGCGACACTTGAAATCGTATAAAATCATAGCTCTAAAATGTTCCCGGCGCAGATCCATATTTCAGTGAGACACAATACTTTGAATTAACTCGCAAAAAATATGGAGGGAAATTTTGAAATTGGAACTTACTTATTTTTACTTATAAATAATCATATTTTCGAAAAACATTATAACTGGCCAGTCTCCCATATATAAAAACTTTTTTTCGCAATACTTTCTGAGGGGCCTGGTATACCGTACAATTTTTTATTAATTAAAATCGTTTCGATGTACGCAGAGTAATCACTCACAATGTCATTGTCATGTTATTACTTGTTTTATTATAATGTGTAGTGATCACGAAAACCTAAGAAATTATTACAATAAATTAATTTCAAGAAACATGATTCGTTTAAAGAAATAATACTTTTGATGTATAATAATCAGTAATAATATGTAATAAGCCTTACTCTTGAAAATAATTCCGATCGATCGGTATTGGACTAATGTCAATTCGTACTTTTAAGTGCAAAATTAGCAATAAATTGGTTTAAAATATAGTGTTTTTAGAATTAATCAAACCTTATTAGAATTAAAACTGTGTATTATGTATATTTTCAATCAAGAATACCCAATTATTTTTATCGTCTTTTGACATTGTTATTGGATTGAGATTGGAATTATTTTCAAGAGTTACCCCGACAGATAAGTAGCTTTTTTCGGAGTACCTATTTCTGCAGCCAAACAGTACTTAATGCTTGCATTCCAGTGCAAAGAATATTGCCGGTGACATTACAATCAATGAGACTATCCATCTTTATGTCTTAATTTGGCAAACACGATTTACAATACCACTTAGGCAACAGCCTAGGTGGTATTGCAGATATTAAGGGCAAAGGTAGCCATTCAACATTAGGTATGCTTTTAGCTGTTTTCACAATACTATACCATAAAAACCGGCCAAGAGCATGTCGGGCCATGCTCAGTATTATAGGGTTCCTTAAGTAGGTGTTACAAACAAATCAAATCGAATATTAATCACGGCTATTTTAGTTTTTGCAATAGACGGCAGCATTGGCGACTCAGAGAGTGATGTCAGTAGCCGCTAGATGGCGCTATACAGTGCCAAATGTAATACACGCATTGAATTAAGAAACCTACACGGCACTTGACGGCAGCATTGGCGACCCAGAGAGTGTTGTACGACGCCGCTAGATGGCGCCAAATTTAAGAAGTGTGTCGTCAACATAACACAAAGTTACTTTTTGTGATTTTTTCAAATAGAAAGCAGCTAAAGGAGCATTATTTGCTATAATCATTTTTCTCTAAGGTCAATAACCTTTGAACTAGGACGTTTTAAGTATTTTTCAGTTTTCTGTCTATAACTCAAAAAATTATTATCACATTATACTCGAAATAATTTTAAAAGAGAGTTTTTACAAAGGTCTATTAATGTGGAAGATTATAAGTTTCTACGTTGCATAGTTTAGAAATGGCAGGGGGGGGGACACATTGCAAGCCATTTTGGCGGGCTATATTTCGCAGATGGTACACCTGATAAAAAAGTGATGTATGAAACATTACCTTCATTTTAGTAGACCTATTCAATGATACCCCACACGAGGGGGTGCAACGAAAAAAATTTATTTTTCCCCATTTCACATGTATGGGCGCCACCCCTAAAGAACGTAAAAACAATTTTTTTATTATTTTAAAATTGAGATCTATATGCAGACTATTTTTTAACAAAATTTCATTTACTTATGTTTATAACTGTAGAAGTTATTAAGCTGTAAAGGATTAGGACAGACGGACAGACGGACAGACGGATAGACGGACAGACGGACAGACGGACAGACGGACAGACGGACAGACGGACGGACATGACGAAACTATAAGGGTTCCTTGTAGGACTTCGTGCTCTCCAAGACATAAAGGGGTTTCAATGTGTAACGAAACGGTCACTCATCCACAGACTGACCGTGGCTAGCACATCTTAACCTCGCAGATCAAAGAATGTAAATGGATGCATAATGCTGCTGTCAACGCTCTGCGCGTCCAATACAATAACGCATTCAGGAAGCTGTAAATACATACTTGTAATACATAAGAAACACCCAGACCAACACAAACACACATGTTCATCACACAAATATTTGTGTCCTGTGGGAATCGAACCCAGCAGAAACTCTCGAAAGCAGTCCGACACTCGAACCACTAGACCACAGAGGTGTTAGTAATAACTAACATAGTTATTAAGTAATATTGTTACTAACACATTGAGTCATTGTTACTTGTGAAAAAAAAAATGCATGTAAATTGTAAGAATGTAAATGGGCTTTTAAAATTTAATATCATACTTTGTACACCTATATTCTGGCAACTACTATCTGCATGGTTGTTACTTAGCCACGAAACCCTCAATGTTGTATTTCAGTTATAGCAAGGTATCGGTACGGTTACGTTACGGTAACGTTTTTGGCTCAATACGCGTTTGCGGGTCGGCTATTAGTGCAATAGATACGCTGCCGGATTTTCGTATTATGAGTCATGAGTTTATAATACCCGGATTGGACCGGATTGCTGTCTCGTAGTTTGTTTTTGTTGAATGTTCGTAATGTTTTCTGTTGAAATTGTTCTGATTTAGCACTATGGGGAAATTATAGTGGAATAGACAAAGGAATAACATCGCTCGCAGAACGGATGGACTATGGGGCAGTAAAGTTCTGGAGTGGCGACTGCGTACTGGAAGGCGCAGCGTGGGTAGGCCCCCCACAAGGTGAACCGACGACCTGGTGAAGGTCGCGGGAATCCGCTGGATGCGGAAGGCACAGGACCGGTCGTTGTGGCGATGCTTGGGGGAGGCCTATGTCCAGCAGTGGACGTCTTTCGGCTGAAATGATGATGATGATGATGATGAGACAAAGGAATTGTATTTTAATCCATTGATTTGATAAAAGCGGTATGTTGTTTTTGTTGTTTCAAACCACTACACGATTAAAAGCTGTTGGGGACTAGATGCGGAAGGGAGAGGACAGAGGGGTGCTGGCCAGGAAACCTCTACGTGTTTCTGACAGCTGCTTGTCCTTCTGGACACGTCTAGAGGGAACGGCAGTTGTTGGGCCGGTGCACCCTGGGCACGGGCAATAAGTCTCCTATGGACCGGGGGACCTTATTGCCTGTGGCGAATATTCTGGCACGGGAGGGGCCCGATGTGGGCCAATGGGAAGTTGCTCCGCGTGTTCCTCTGAGAAAGCAGAGGGCACTGTGGAGGAGCAGGGGCGGGCCCGGTGTGCACTCACCCTGCCACTGGGCAGGCAGCGGGGGGACTGTCCTTCCCTGCCCCCGTCGATCTCGTAATCCCAGGAGTGCCTGCTGAGTAGTGTTCTCGCGCCTCTTGGGACCGAGGTTCTTTGCTTCACCGCCCGGACCGCGAGGAAGAAAACCTCTATAAAAAATTACGGTCTGCGAGCAGCAGACTCGGGGTAGTCTGCTGCCCGACCAGCAGCTGGCGTAACTGGCACAGCTACAGCTGGCGTAGCTGGCAGTAGTTGGCGCAGCTGGTAAAGGCCCATGAGCTGAGGTGGCGTGCAGTGTTCCGTGTGCGCCACTGAGGAGGGTGCGGCCAACATTAGGCCGCACGGGGAGAAGGGGCTCGCCTGCTTGTGGCGGGCCGGGACCTGTCGGGGGTGGTTGTGTGAATACTCACGGGTTCCCACGCCCCCGGCTAAGGTAGTTGAAGGAACACCGTGGTGGTTTTAGTCGGTAAGAGTCCGACACTGGCTCCGCCTACCCCGGGCGGAGTGCGTCCATGAGGATTTCCCCAGGGGAAAAAAAAAAAAAAGGGAGAGGACCGAGTTTTGTTCGAACTATGCGACACGACTGTCGTAACGTGTATGGTCTACTTTAGTATTTTTAAAATAGGTATATACCTACAACATACATAGTGGGTACTACGTAACTTAAAGTTCGTACGAGAGCGACAAATTAACACCACGCTCAAAACTTACCTCCCCATTTCCACCTCAGTTTCGTACGTTATAAGGTTTAAAATCGTGTGTATATAAAATACTATTACCAGTACATTACAGTGGCATACTTGTGACAGCATGTTTACATAGTGACATAACTAATTTAGCTGAACGCGTTCGTTTTTCGAAATATTATTAATTTTATCACAATTCCATTTTCACGTCGAGCATTCGTTATAATTTAATTAGGTTCGGTGGACTGTAGTTTGAAAATTATAATTAGGTGGGTATTAAAGACAATATTTTATTCGTGGAATGGCGTGTGGTGTGAAATACGGTGAATGTAAAAAACAAATATGGGAATTGTTTAATTAAACCGCGAACGTTCTTTAAAGAGGCCAGGTTAAAAGCACTCTAAGCCGATGGGCATGCATGAGGAGGTTAATGACCACAGATGTGAAGGAGGTGTATCAGAATCGTAGCGAGTGAAAACCTATAGTCTTTGCCCACCCCAATGGGAAACAGGCGTGATATGTAAGTGTATGTAAATTATGCTAATGGGAACATCATGAACGAGTCTTATTTGTTTTGAATGTATCGTATAGTTGAAGAGATAGCTCGACAAGGAATAGCTCCACAGTAATACATAAATATGATATCTGTGAATAGCTCCCTTTTTGATAAAAACTTATAATTAAATTACTTCATTGTCTGTCTATCCGTCTGTCCGTTTTCTGCAAACCTTGCAGGTCGATTCCCGTTACCTGAACAAGCTTAACAAAGATGACAGTAAAAACAAAAAATTACGATTTTATTTGTCAGGTGTTCTCGTAATTTTTTGAGCGATAATAACAACTGTTCTTACCATAACGGTTAATGCTAAGTTTCTCTTTGAAACCTTATCAGAACTATAACCACCAAACGACACGTCCGGACCGCATAAGAGACGGATGAGACTGACAATGGTATAATAAGATGTTTCACCAGGTATTCTCTTCCCGCAATGACAGCGCGATGCCTCCAAGCTACGTCACAATCAGTGTTGCCGTTGATTGATATCTTCAATATACTTAAGGAGATTTTTGTTCATAATGAATATAAAATAAATTCCAAACTAGCCTAAATATTTGTTATCTCGTGTTATTAATCTAATTAGTTACTAAAGGAAAATGTATAAAATGACTAGTTCAAAAGTGATTCTTTATAGAAGCAAGTAACTGAAAAAATGCATTTTGCTCAGGTAATTTATTTTCACAAAGTGGCAGCACATCAATCTGACAAGTGTCACGCTAACAGCCCGCTATTGGCTCCACGGCCGATGATGTAGTACGGAGGCAATCACGTGATCTAGCTGTCACGGGAAGAGACTACCTGGTGAAACATCTTATTATACCATGAGACTGACATGATTTGGTCGCAGCGGGTACGCACCCTATATTTGTTATTGCAACCAATGACGTGCAGTCCCTGATTTCCCTGTTAGCCATTATCTATGAACAAACTATAGTACCTATGTAACAGAAGGTCGCAGAAGTCAAAGTAGTGAATTTTAAACTATCAACTTAAAATATGTCTCTTTTCAAAGGCATTATTAGGAACGTATTAATTTCTATCACTCTAAAATCCGACAATTGGATAAAGACAGGTGTAGGTATAATGAATGATGATGATGTATTGACTTTCATTTGGTTGGTACTGTGTATTTTGTAAATTAATGTATGTAACTGATTATGTTTCAACTTAACATTCAAACACAATGTAAAAATGGTTTCTGATTAAATTGAATTGAGACCAACGAACCACTACAAAAACCAGATTTCTTCACGGAAAAGTTAAACCACAGTTATTCTTACATTATATTTTACTGAAGAGTGAGCCATGATGATCCTCAAACATGTTTCTTACACAAAGACTTTTAAAAGGCTTTTAACTTTAAATAAGCCTTGTAGAGCAAGGCGGCTAATTAAAATGTCTACAGTATCAGTGTTGTCGTTTAGCTAATAATCCAAGCAAATCCGAGCTGCAGCTAACTTGAGCTATCAGCGGCTCAGACTTAACAAGAATCCACCCTGTGTGAAACAGATCTTTTACATAGTTGGGGAATAAACAGTAGTTCAATTTTGCTCTTGTAATGCATAGCAGTGCAGTGCAAATGATTGAATTGTTATTTTTGCCTATCAAGACAGGGCGTTTATAAAATTAGCTCATAAAATCGCCTTAGATTATTATCAACCTGAAAGCTGTGTATGATTTACATTGCCAACTAGCGGCCGTTTTCAATATATAATCTATCCACGATTTGACCTATTTGAGATAGAAATTTGACATAAAATGTATGGAGCTTATATAAAATTTCTATCTGCCTAAAGCGAGTTCTGATAGATTGAACGAGGTGTATGTTGATTTGTTTGAACCGTGTGATGATAAATAGCATATTTTTTATAAGCTAATATGTTTAAACCAAGAACTCAGTGATCCTAAAAAAATTAAATGAAAAACTTATATTACATTATTATTATGAGCTTATGCTGTCCCACTCCGGTAAAGGCCTGCTTCCATTTATTCCACTTTTACCTATCCTTTGCCTTTAACCCGCTAAGGAGATCATCAACTCAGCCTATCGCAGTCCACTGCTGGACATAGGCCTCTCCCAAGTTACGTCACAAAACTCGGTCCTCTGCCTTACACATCCAGTCCCCCCAGCCACCTTCTTCAAGTTTTTTTTTAATAAAAACAGCCGTCTGCGTGTAAATAGAACTGAAACGATTTAAGCAATGTATTTATAATAAAACAAAGTTTAACCGGATTAAATCGCGTATATTATTTAAATTGGTTTCCCTGACGTTTCGAAAGCTTTGCAGCATTTCGTGGTCGCATGTAGACTAAGATGACAATCGTCTTTACAGATATTTCTAAACAAAATAATTTTAATCTACCGTACAATATTATTAATTAAAATCGTTTCGATGCACGCAGTAATGACTCACAATATCATTATCTTTTACAGTGTTGCGTGCTGTTTGGGACTTGATTATTTATAGGACTGGGTTCCAAACAGGTGGTAGCTGCCAACCATCTTCTCTATTAAAATTAGGATGTTTTTTAATTTCAATAGCCTCACGGAGCATTCTAGGTACATATCGATGTTCCTTCGCCAGAACTTGTGGTTTATCAAATCGAAGAAAATGGTTGGGTTTGTCTAGGGCATGTTCACACACTGCAGATTTTGTGGAGCGTCTGTTCTTGACGTCAGCAACGAATGTATTTATAACCAAAACTTTCAGTGGCAAATCATAATATGCAATCGAAAGTACATATATTTTTGGTAAGTTTGTAATTACATAGTTCTAAAGTTGCATACGACTGCGTATTATGATTTTCTACTGAAAGATTTAGTTATAAATACGTCTTGTTTACATCTTTTCAATTATATTTACACGCAGTTGTTTTTTTTTCAATTTGAACTACTGTATTATTTTTACTGTATAAGTTAAAAGTAAGTGAAACTATACCCACGCTAGAAGGCTGCCAGAACATGTCACTAAGTTAGTGGTCCTTGTAACTTTCGACTCGCCTCGTCGTTAACTTATGAAATCCATTTCAGTTGTCAAGTTTTAATTGTTATTGATCAGCGTGTGATATTAGGTTAACTTTGAATAATAATGACTTTGAAGCAAGTATTCTCGAAGGACTAAGGCAGGGGAGAAGGTACAACCTACCATTTGTAAGCTTCGGACTATTATACAAAAAAAAAATGTCCTCGCCAGAAAAGCGAGTTAATAAAACGTGGTAAAAATAAATAATCAGTACACATATATTTTTGTGACATTTTTACACAGCACCATCTAGTCCCAAATTAAGCAGAGCTTGTACTATGGGTACTAGACAATGGATATGATACTTATATACTTTTTTTTGTAAATGCATTCCTATAATACATAGGAAATACCCAGACCCACACAAACACTTACGTTCATCACATAAATATTTGCGTCGTGTGGGAATCGAACCCACGACCTCGTGATCTGCAGTCTGACACTCGAACCACTAGACCACAGACGTCGTCAAGACAGAAAAGAACAGTAACCTGAGACTACTGAGAGACAACATTTTCAGTCAAGAAAGTAGTATGTTTACGAAAAACCTTTTGATGACGTTAACAACAAAAACTTTGCAACTATGAATATATCTTTTACGTACATTTTATATACTTAAACAATATCAAAGGCAATTCTATTTGTCTAGCTGAGAAATTTGAAGAAATTCTCCATAATTATATTACAAGCCCGACTTCATTCCTCCGTAAAATTTTCAAGACGCTAATTTAATTCAAAAATGTCCGCTCCGAGGTTAGTTTTACAAATAAACAGAATCATCCAGAACATTGGACGAAACAATTCCAAGTTACATTTCATAACGTCTACTCGACGTTGTGTTGACTTTTGTTATCATATAACCAACATTGGCAGATTGGCACCAGAGTTTTCAAGTCAGTTGAGTTTTCTTGCCTGAAAAACTTGTGATTAAAAATGTGAACTTGTTGAAATGTGCTCTTGAATTTTTACAGTATAGGTCATCATTTTGACCGAAAGACGTCCTCCATGGTCCTCTGCCCATAGGTACACCGTTGGTTTTAAAAAGATCGGAAAATTTTGTGGGTCTCATCACATTACAAAAATCTCTAAGTCACCTTTTAGCTACAAAAAAATGTATCGGGAAGCAAAAAAAACACATTTCCAAATGTTAAACAAATCCCCAGACATTAATAAAAACCATATTATTTATATATGTTAGGAAAACGAACAGCTTTTAATTCTCTATTAGTAGGTTGCAAATGTTGCAATAAATAAAACTTTAGCCTTAGTTTTGGCACATAAACACAAAAATAAGCAATTTTAACAAACCACCACCTAAAAATTTCAAATTATATAGTTAGGTATAATATGTTGGTATATAAATTAATGTAGTTCAAATAATATAGAACGTAAACGTTTTTAACTCATTAATAATACATTTTTATTTTCATTTTTTGATTATTTTTATTGAAGTTGTGTCCTTACGTATGAATATCGATTCTGATAACGTAACTCACAGGAACAACAGGGTTTTTGTTACATACTGTAGGTATTGATATGTTGGATAAAATCACGTTCGCAAATACCCTCAATCCTAATTGCCAATACAAAAAAACTTCTGAGTAAAAATAAACAACCACAAACACTTCTATAATTATAGCCCAACATTGGCATCAGAAGTGCTTCTCTTACTGAACAACCTTACTTATTCTACGAATGGAAATGAGGGGTACAAGACAATGGTGTAGTTTGGCCAAATGAGCGCGAGAGGAAAATTTAGTTGAGGGTACACGCACAGTTTCTCAGATAAAGTTGGTCCAAAGTTAACGTGAAAGCCGCCGGTATGAATGAGCTTTATGTGGTTTGGATTTTGCAATGTTGGTACGCTAGTGTATACCAGCCGAGTTTGGATTAAAACGTGTTTATCTGTTTTTGAAATGCATGAAGTTTAATGGCGTTAAAGTTGGCGAATACATTATGAAAAAGTATTTTGTTGTGAAAGATTGAATATTTTTTTGGTTTGTTTGGTTATAAAAAAGTGTAGTTTTTTACCACGTTTTTAATTACGCACACAGATTAATAATTAGGCACTTTCCATTCGGTCTGTCTTTTCGGTAAAAAATTTGCAATCGATTTTATACTAACCTCCTGATGGCTAAAGACTTGAAACATTAAACATAGCTCAGGACTGAATAAATTGTTTTAAAAACGTGGTAGGAATTTCAAAAAACATCAAATTATTTGATATTACAAATGAAGTAAGAATTTTGTATAAACTCTGTTTCCTGGCTTTTTTATTCCATCAGAATCAATTAGAGCGGGAGCGCTGCTAGTTAAAAGCGATACGAAATACTTCGACGCCTAACGGCCAAAATTAATATCCAATCTATCTACGATTTACCCTACTAGAGTTAGAAATTTGACGTATTTTGTATGGAGCCTATGTCAAATTCCTATCTCTAGTAGGGCAAATCGTGGATAGATTGGATATTAATTTTGGCCGTAAGTGTGTTTATTTGTGCTTGTTTTTTTTTGTTAGAGGTCGATACCTTATTAGAAAGTAACTATTAAAGATTATGTTAAGGATACTGACAGTTTTTATCAAAAGAAAATTCTAGCATCAAAACATTAAAACAAAATTGAATAAAATCGACAGAGCAAGTTTCATGAACTCGTACACTAAAACAAATTCACAATCAAAATTCCAACTGAAATCTCTTAGACTAGAGACGACATAAGACTATCAAAAGCGCCCATTCAATCGCAAACTATTCTAAATAAATCCGAGACAGTTTAGATAAAGCTCACTCGAAACACTTCTTAGACTTTTATTTAGATAGAAAACACTAAGCTTAATAGTTTTACTTTCTATAAAAGTGGATGTGGATAAATGGTTGAAACGGTAAATGAACGCTGAAATGGTCAATTCACTCAAGGAATGAATGACCTTTTAGTTGTGTTGTTTGTTCTAAATAGCACCATTAAATCTTTTCCTTGTCTTGTATCGGCACGATAAATAGCGCATGCTGTAGTAAAAGAACTGCTACTGATACTTTTACTTTGTATAAAACTAAATAAAACAACTAAACTAGATAAATAGCTGAAATTGTCAATTCACTTAAGGAATGAATGACCTTTTAGTTGTGTTGTTGGATCTCTTCGATCAAATATCAAAGTTTGTTCTAAATAGCACTAGCAAATCCATAGACATATTTCTATGAGTAAATCTTCTTGTCTCGTATCGGCACGATAAATAGCTCATGCTGTAGTAAAAACTGCTACTAATACTTTTACTTTCTATAAATGTAGATGTGGATAAATGGCTGAAACGGTAAATGAATGCTAAAATGGTCAATTTACTTAGTAAATGACGTTTTGGTTGTGTTCAGTTTTGTTCTGAAAAGCACCAGTAAATCGTCTTCTTGTCACGTATCGGCACGGTATAAGTGGGTATTAAAAACCTTCAAAGCTGAAATCTAAAGCCATTGTGTCGGACTGCTGATCACGAGGTCATGGGTTCGATTCCCACAGGACACAGATATTTGTGTGATGAACATAAGTGTTTGTGTTTTTCTGGGTGTTTCTTATGTATTATAACTATATATTTACAAAAAAAAAAGTATATAAGTATTATATCTATTATCTAGTACCCATAGTACAAGCTCTGCTTAGTTTGGGACTAGATGGTGCTGTGGAAAAAATGACAAATAAAAAATGTATACTATTTATATTTTACTGTAGTAATTCCATGCAAGTAGTTACCCATTCCCATAATTCCACTCTAACCTTCATAAACTTTTAAACACATTCTCATCCAACCCACTTACGTGTAACACGTAATCGATACCTACAATAAAATCGAAAGCGATTATCCTACAATTAGTCGTTACTCGTCAATATCGATACGTAATCCGAGACTTGGGACGGTGTTATGTCGCTCCACTACACTTGAGCCGGCTGCCGGCTTACCAGAACTTTTTAAATGGATACATGTTACTGTTAACTGCTTTGAAGGTAACGTTTGGAACTGAATTTAGGTACAGGTGAACAGTTGGGGCAATTACTAGCTTCGACTACTGGTGTTGTTTTACCTTTCCTTTTTGGGTAGTGTTATTTTTTCGGCGTAACGTAGATACAATAGATAAATCTAATTCTTGAGGCAATTTTTTTTATATATCTGTAAAGACGCTTTTCTTCTTAGTCTTCCTGTGACCACGAACGCTGAAAAGCTTGCAAAACGTCAGGAAATCCAATTTAAATAATATACGCGCTGTAATCCGGTTAAACTTGTTTCATTATATTGTGCAGTGATCGCGAAAACCTAAGAAATTATTATTGTACGACTTGTTATTTGAAATGAGTGTATCCATGTAGTTTATTGCCGGCTCTTCTCCATAGGACCAACTATAAACGTTTTCTTTCGTATGCTTTCACCCAAATGCTTTGGCGCAATTCTGTTCAACCACATGCGACTGAATATCGTAAAATATTATACTCGGAGTAATCTCCGCTAGTCCTCAATACGAATATTTTAAGGTATAATAGATCAGAAGTTGACAAGATTTTTGACTTTTTTGCTGTCTGGGACGACTCTAAATTCCGTCTGATGACATGGTAGCCAGCACCGATATGAAGGAAAGGTCTCGATATATCGAAAATTTTATACCTTCACGTCAGTCGGTAAATATGACTTCATCATCATCATCATTTCAGCCGAAAGACGTCCACTGCTGGACATAGGCCTCCCCCAAACATCGCCACAACGACCGGTCCTGTGCCTTCCGCATCCAGCGGATTCCCGCGACCTTCACCAGGTCGTCGGTCCACCTTGTGGGGGGCCTACCCACGCTGCGCCTTCCAGTACGCGGTCGCCACTCCAGAACTTTACTGCCCCATCGGCCATCCGTTCTGCGAGCAATGTGCCCCGCCCACTGCCACTTAAGTTTGGCAATTCTTCGGGCTATGTCGGTTACTTTCGTTCTCCTGCGAATCTCCTCATTTCTGATTCGATCACGCAGGGACACTCCGAGCATAGCCCTCTCCATTGCCCTTTGAGTGACTTTGAGCCTTCTTATCAGGCCCATTGTGAGCGACCACGTTTCAGTACCGTAAGTAATTACTGGCAACACACACTGGTCAAAGACTTTCGTCTTGAGACACTGCGGTATTTTGGACGAGAAGATATTGCGTAGCTTCCCGAACGCTGCCCAACCGAGTCGGATTCGACGATTGACCTCTTTCTCGAAGCTGGACTTACCTAGCTGGACAGTTTGTCCTAGGTATACATAATCGTCAACAACTTCGAGTGTAGATTCTCCGATGTTTACGGGAATGGGTGCTATATGGGAATTCAACATAACCTTTGTCTTGTCCATATTCATTTTAAGACCCACTCTATCAGAAGCTCTACTGAGGTCATCGAGCATTGTACCGAGGTCCTCCATGGTCTCAGCCATGACTACTATGTCGTCGGCAAACTGAAGGTGAGTGATGTACTCGCCGTTTATGTTAATGCCTAGCCCCTTCCAGTCCAGAACCTTGAAGACATCCTCCAATGCAGCAGCGAACAGTTTCGGAGAGATCACATCTCCCTGTCTCACACCTCGCTGCAGAAGGATAGGTTTCGAGGCTTGGTCCTGTAATCGGACTGACATAGTGGCGTTTTCATACAAAGACTTTAACACTTCGATGTACCGATAGTCAATCTGGCACCGTTGAAGAGACTGTAGTACCGCCCAAGTCTCGATCGAATCGAAGGCTTTCTCGTAGTCCACAAACGCTAAACAAAGAGGCAAGTTATACTCTTCGGTCTTCTGTATAACCTGCCGCAGCGTATGTATGTGGTCTACGGTGCTAAAGCCTTTTCGGAAACCGGCTTGTTCGGGAGGCTGGAAGTCGTCAAACCTGCGCGAAAGACGGTTCGTAATGACTCTCGAAAACAGCTTGTAGACATGGCTCAGAAGTGAGATGGGCCTATAATTCTTCAGTAGAGCATTATTGCCCTTTTTGAAGATGAGTACCACCACACCTCTGCTCCATGCCTGTGGCGTTCTTCCCTCGAGAATGACGGAATCAAACAGCTTCTGAAGTGCCTTAAGGATCGGTTTTCCACCCGCCTTCAGGAGTTCGGCCGTAATTCCGTCATCACCCGGTGCCTTGTTGTTTTTGAGCTGCTTCAGAGCCATCCTAATCTCGTACAGGCTGACGTCCGGGATATCTTCGGTATAGTGTCGGGTCAATCTAGCTCTTGGGTCGTGAGCCCGATTTACAGCGGGTGTCCGGGTGGACGTGTATAACTGTCCATAGAACTTCTCGACCTCCTTCAATAGCTCTGGCTTGGAGGATACGACTCTGCCATCGTCGGTCCTCAGTTTTGCAAGCTGGCTCTGCCCAATAGACAGGTCTCTTGCGAAGACTTTGGAGCCCTTGTTCTTGTCTATCGCGTCTTTAATACGTTCCGTATTAAATTGGCGTAGGTCACTTTTCAAGGACTTTGAGATCTGTCTATTGAGCTGCCGGTACTTAGTCGCATCATCTGAGGACTGCAGAATCATCTCGCGTCTTTCCGCCATAAGCTCAAGGGTGTGGTCAGAGAGCTTTTTGTTTCTATTTGTACGACGGGTCCTAAAGATCTTAGACCCGACCGTATGGACAGTTTCCACAAACCCATCGCTGTAATCGTCCACTGAGCTCCCTAGGCATTCGAAACGATTCTGAAGTTCGAGCTGAAAGCTCTCGGGGTTTTGGATTTGGATCGGTGCTGGACGGAGCGTAGACTTCATCAGTCGAGATCTTTCCAGCTTGATGTTCAGATTCAATGTGCCTCTTACCAAACGGTGATCGCTTCCGGTTTTGACCGCGTTGATCACAGAGACATCATTGAATATTTGCTTCTTCGTCGACATAATGAAGTCAATCTCATTTTTTGTTACACCATCAGGGCCCAACCAGGTCCACTTCCTATGCTCACGCTTTCTGAAGAAAGAGTTCATCATATAGAGTCCCTCCTTCTCCATAAAGCCGGCCAGTAGATGACCCCGGTGGTTCCGATATCCATATCCAAATTGCCCCACTCGCAGCTCATCATCGTAGCGATTGCCCAGTTTCGCGTTGAAGTCTCCCATGACAACAGTGAAGTGAGTTTTAGAGCCATGCATGGCTCTCGAGATATCCTCATACATGGTCTCCACCTCATCGTCGGGGTGATTCGAGGTCGGGGCGTATACCTGTATAACCTTCAACGAATACCTTTCGGTTATTCTGAGTATAAGGTACGCCACCCTGGTCGAAACACTATCGATCTTCACTTTGTTGTTCACAAGAGACTTGTGGACGATAAACCCGACACCGCCCTGGGAAAGTTGATCGCCCTCCCGGAAATAGAGCAAGTTACCGGATTTGAGGATTATCGTGTCCTCCCCCTCTCTTCGGACTTCAGATAACCCTACGATATCCCATCGTAACCTGCTCAATTCTTCCTCGAGTTCGACAAGCTTCTCGTCGGTCCGCAGTGTACGTGTGTTGTATGTTGCCAGGTCCAGTCTTTTTTTGTTATGGTAGCCGGATCTCTGCCGGGGATTCTTAGCACCCCCTGCCCCGCCGTTACCTAGGCCGCTACCGTAACCAGGGCTAGCGGGGCCGCCGGGGACTAGGGGCCGATTTTTTATTGTGCTTTGCATGAGGGGATATGCCATAATCGCCACGCTTGGCAGGCGGGTTGGCGATCGCAGTTGGTTGGTTAAATACTCGGAGGACGCTGCTGCCCATCCTCTGGTGAATCCCTTAGTCGCCTTTTACGACACCCATGAGAAGATATAGGGTGGTGAAATTCTTTGCGTCCGGCACCACACGGACGACTTATATGACTTACGTGGTACAAAGTTTAGATATTGAATAATGATTAATATAAACGGTTTCACTCACGTTATTTCATCGGGTGTGCCCGACCGGTTTCGAGCTCGAACGGAGCCCTTAATCATGAGCTGGTTACGCGGCGGCGTCGCGCACCAAACTGTGGATTTAGATGCCACAGCGCGCCGCGTAGCGCTGCGCTCGCGACGACGGTGACGGAGCGCCTGGTTTCGGTGGTGGTCGTGCATCTTCGTCGCTCGTCGTGTCGTTCGAGCTCGAAACCGGTCGGGCACACCCGATGAAATAACGTGAGTGAAACCGTTTATATTAATCATTATGAATTTAACTCACGATAGTTATTATATAGATATTGAATTATTAAAATTAATAATAACTTTAAGTAATCATCTGCGTAATCTTTGAAACACAAGTGCTGATATTTTTTTAAACATTTCTAAGAAACGCTAACCTATATGTCACTAGCAGATATCGGTGCCTTCGCTCTCATAGTCAATAAAGAGTATTATACGTATTAATCCAGGTCATGGGCTATCTTTGGGTCTTTCATCCAAATCTGTAAAGTCGTTTCAGCTTGATTGAAGGGCAAACAAACAAAACAGTCCAGTAACACAGAATACCTAGAAAATAGTACTACGTACAATAAGCTACCACCATATAACAAACATAAGTTGCCCATCTCAGCTCAATAATATAATTCTAGTCTAGCCTTGCTGATGTCCAATAGTTCGGGGAACATTTCCATTCTTAAAATCAAATAAGATTAATTATATTAAATTAAATTAATTGCAGTTTGTTATTAATTTATAAAAAGCTTTTATAATCATCAATCATCAACTCAGCCTATCGCAGTCCACTGCTGGACATAGACCTCTCCCAAGTTGCGCCACAACACTCGGTCCTCTGCCATCTAGTCCCCACCAGCCACCTTCTTAAGGTCGTCGGTCCTCCTGGCGGGGGGGCGCCTTACGCTGCATTTGCCGTTTCGCGGTCTCCACTCAAGGACTCATCTGCTCAAGCGGCCATCGATCCTTCGACAGACATGGCCAGCCCACTGCCACTTCAGCTTACTGATCCTACAAGCTGTGTCAGTCACTCCTGTTCTTCTCCGGATAATCCAAAGACATTTGTATACTGACCGTTACGTATTTTATCCTTCAAAGAAACTCCAAGCATAGCTTGCTCCATAGCGCGCTGGCGCTGAGTGACTTTGAATTTGTGGACTAGCCAAACAGTCAGTGTCCACGTCTCGACACCGTAAGTCATGACAGGCAGGACGCACTGGTTGAAGACCTTTTATAATATTCAACATTAAATAGGCCACAAAGCTGAAACAATTAATACTACAAAATTCTGATACTAATGGCTCCGCGGTAGCTCATCGAAGTGATTTCACCTCAATTTCGTGTTTAATGTTTTTACCGATACGTCATCATATGTCATTACGTCATCATTTTGTTGGCTATCGCAAAATCGATCAGGATAGTGCTCTATTCACCTAATAATTTATCGGAAAGTATTCTTTGTATTATAGTTTGATATCTACATCACCGTTCCGTACTACGCCGTTTCACGAGTATGGTGAATCGTACGTATCTTAGTGAAACGGCTCTAAGGCTCGTATTACAGGACGATACTCAAGCATTGATCTCTGTTTAAAACTAGTTTTGAGTTGAGCTTTGATTTTAGAACGTTCCTCGAGCAGAGATTTATTGATCACAGTTCAGCTGAGTTTAGCTTTATTTTATACTGTCACCTGTTTTGGTATTTGAGCAGAGTTTTGATCTGTAATCACTCTAGTGTGATCCAGACTACACTTGAGTAGAGATTTATATTCAATTTCAGGTCAAATTCGTGTGTTATGTTGTTGAATTAAAGTTTATAATTTACCGTTCTGGAATAAGGCCGATACTCAAGTAACGATTCTATCCTTAAGTAGTGATCAGGTGATTGGAGTTTAAACTGTACTTGAGGAAGCTTCTGTAATACGGGCCTAAATGCATGTTCTTCCTTATAGCTTTTTTATAAAACGTTGCCCCACTCTACAATAATTCTAATAATTACAGAAAAAAATACTTTACATGAACATTAGAATGTAATATAGTTAAAGAACTGTAAATTGTGTAACTTTTACATTTTGTTTGAGTAAGTACAGCTATTTTGATAATTACTCCATCAAACATACACTTCATACGCATCATAACAGGCGACCGATGTCTGTCAACACATCTATGTAATTTCAGTAATATATGTCACCACTATTCGCCACCTGAAAACTTCAAATTAATGAGCCGTCAAAACTTCCCTGTTAGTGATCATCCAATAGCCACCATGGTAGGGCCAATCGGATTGCAGTACGGCCTCAGCTAGTTGACAGCATTATTGTACGCACAGAAATAGATAGAATGGCCAAGTGGGCAGGGCGCGCGTGCCAACACTCTGCACCACGCCATTTCAAAGCCTTTCTCAGTACGCCTTATGACTAGTTTCTATAAATACTGTTACAAAAACCCGCAAAAATGCCTTATTGTGCTGTTTCTAACTGCAGAAACAAAAACTGTAAAGTATATTTGATTAAAGTTAATTTTTTAAAATTAATGACGTCTATATGGGAGGCGTAGTTTGTTCGAAAGTTGCCACGCATGAATCGCAAGTAAAATTGTGATTACAACCATTCTATCTATTTCTGTGATTGTACGCATTATATTCAACATTATAGCATCTATTGGGCTGATTGGTCGATGTGTTAATCTTTATGACCTGTAGGAACATCTTTACAATGTGTCTCTAAGCGAACTTATTGCCAATTATCGAGAGCAATACCAATTCCCTGTCTTCTTCTTCTATCGTGTCGACATGAGCTACATAATTATAATAGCTCATGCTGTGGGGAAAAGTTTAGCCAGTCAGCAGGTTGGTAGCGGGGCTGACTGCTGAATTCCCTGTAATACTCCAGCAAGAATTCTCGTAAAAACTTAATAAAAGTATAAACCGACTTCAAAAAGAATGAAATAATTTGTGTGAAACAGTTTATGAAGTAGGTGCTTTTGATTCGGTTTTATTTAAGACAAAATTGGCACCTACTTCCTAAACTGTTTCACACATTTTTATTATTTTTGAAGTCGGCTTTTACTTTTTTAAAGTTTATTTTATTTTTCTATTTTGAGTGACATTACCAATAGAAAGACAAGCGATTGCTGCAATCCCCGATTATTTGCTATCATCCACTGAAGAGTTTCCATCTTTTTCTCCGAAGATCTTCGTCAGATCTTCACCAAATGATACTTTCTGAATGCAAATGCTTGATGTGTTGATGAAAATACTAAAATCGCTATATTATGACTATAATATTTGAGGAGTATGGATCCCACTATCAGAACTAGATTTTGATGAACTCTGGAAGTATATCCTTTCAAATAAAATAAAAAAATCAAATCGGTTGATACATAACGGAGTTCAGAGGTAACAAACGAAAAATAAAAAATACAATCGAATTGAGAACCTCCTCCTTTTTTTGAAGTCGTTTAATTGAAAAATGTTTTAGGGCGAGAAGGCTCTAGCAAATCGTTCTCCGAAACCTTAAGCTTAAGCACCGTTCTTAGAATATTATGAAATCAAACTACGTGTAATTCAGGTTGCTATACTAAGTAAACTGTCGCCACCCTAAAATAAGCTGGCAGCTTATAGCCACTTTTCCTTTATAATTTTCATACGCAAATCTGGCGGTGGCCTAAAACCGGCTCAGACGTAAAGCCGTTGTAGCCACAGAGTAGTGAGTACATGGAGAATAATTTAAAATGAGAACAAACGACGCCAGTAACGTTGACATAATTTTAAAAAAAACATGAAAAGCTTTTAAACTTATCATGTCTTCTTTATAACGTGTCAATGGTTCAAATGTAATGAAATCAAATACATGCAATAAATTTTAATGGTTTACTCTACCAATGAAACTGAACAACATTTCCTTAGTGATTAGTGGTTTATATGTATATGAGAATGCTATATATGAGTCGCTCCGTGTAAAATACTGATGTTCAGCCACATCTGGTTAGACCGGAAGCCGACCCCAACATAGTTGGGAAAAGGCGAAGAGGATGATGATGTATATCAGAATGCAACAATATTTTTTCTTCTGACGACCTTGGTTCTTAGGAAAATTTATTCATTATAATAAAACAAGTTTAACCGAATTGCATCGCGTTTATTATTTAAATACATATGTATTATAAGTATGTATATTCTCTGCTTAGTTTGGGACTAGTACAATCTCTGCGTAGTTTGGGACTAGATAATGCTGTGTAAGATGTCCCAAAAATATTTGTTATTTATTTATTATTTAAATTGGTTTTCCTAATGTTTCGAAAGCTTTGTAGCGTTCGTGGTCGCAGGAAGACTTAAGATGACAAGCGTTATTACAGGTATAAAAAAAAGTTGTTAAATGTTGTTGTTTGTAAAATTATAACATTTATTCAGTTTTGCTGGTAGAATCCACCTTCAAAGTTTTATGAATGTATTTGATTTGAAACAATATTCTGTTTAAATAATATTTGATAAAAACATGTCCACTTCAATGAAAACGAAAACACTACTAAATTAACATTGAGTATTGTAATGTAATTAAAACTCCATGTGTACCTATGCAAATGCAAAAAGCTAAAAAAAAAATATAATACAGCGTATTACAGGAATGGCTCAAAATTGACTTGCAAGATTGTATCAGACGGACAGACACAACGATGCAAGTCAAATAAAATCTTTTTATAAAAACTGCGTGAATCGTCTCTAATCAGACATAAGCCGTATGAACCTTTCGCACGCTTAAAAGTAACTGACCTAATTTGCCAAATGCGATTTTTTAAATCAACTCAAACAACTATAGTTTAATTGGATTTTATAAAATTACGTATTTCAAATTATGTCAGTTTACTTTTAAGCGTTGGCTTTTTCCTATGACAGTCAAGTTTTTTTTTCTATCTTTCTTTAATCTCTGCTACGTGATGATTGACCGGCAAAAAACTTCTACGGACCCTACTTATGATGACGACCCTACAGAATTCGATGGATGTAGCCTCCTGAAAAAAATCGTTCAGCAGTTGACTGCGATAGACTGAGTTTATGAACTCTCCATTCGCTTCTGCCTCCGTGGTCGTACCTGAGGCGGTATTCGGAAATAGTATTAGCTCTCTTGACATTCGAGTCTCACGTCAAAGCGACGTCCCTCGCATTTAGGGAAGTTCCTACTTTCCTTTTGTTGCAATTTTGTATGTCATTGGGAAGTTTTATTTAAGGAGAAATGTCGCATGTCGGGCTGAAGTGATTTCGGGTGTTATTAAAGTTAGTCTTCGTAGAAGACTTCATTCAACACCGCGTAAATTATAAAAAAATCTTCTTCTTTACATGCAGTAGTTAAAATTATTTTTTACCAGTAACAAAAAATTACAGCCTTTTTTTCACATATAGTTTTAATTTCATAAAAAACATTGACATATGCAAATAAAGAGTAGTTATTCCATCTTTAATTTGTAATATTTTAAGCAACTTTGAAATCTCCTCCAGATCCTATTTTTATGCCAATTTGATTTCTAAAGATTATCACTGCAGGTATTAAAAATTCGTTATTATGCTAAAACCCTGAAAGCAGATGAAAATCATATTTATAATAATTATAATTTATGCACAGTAACAATTAGTGTGTATATAATAAAACATAGTTAACAAGGACTCATTTTTGTTTTTATTAGGGTTTCTACTATAAAAAATTGTGTTTCGGAACTTTTTGACACACAAAAGTTCATTAAATTCCATGCTATCTTACTTCTGAAGCTTACGTATATGGTGAGTGTCCAGTCTTGTACTTCTTGAATCAAATCGGGTTTACTCAAAAATGATTCGAATGTGGTTTTGTTTTTGATTCGTACCCGATTTTTCAATGGAGTTTCTTGCCGGTTCTTATGGAGTCTCTTGCCGGTTCTTCTCCATAGCATCCACAATTTGGAACCGTGCAACTGGAGCCTGACGTTTCAAAAATGCCTGTAATTAGGTTTATTTGAAAAAAAAAACGTTTGAATTTGATTTGTTCTCGATCCAGGCCTTATGCGCTCCAGACGTCCTACAGGTCCCTGTAAGTCAGTTCAGTACTGGCCTTTGACTGACCTCGTGTATCGAGCGCATTTGAAGACAGTTCAGTGAAAACTGTATTCACTTGGTTACTAAACTGTCTTCGGTTTTGTACTGAGTTCTTTATCAAATTTCAATAAATTAACTGTTAAAAGCGACACAAGAAATCCGTCATCCCCACTCCATCGAATAATCGTGATTCGAGTTTGCCATAATCGTATGTATATTTTGGCTAAACTTGTATAGTCTTAAGTTAAATCGGGGTGCTGTTGACATGCATGTGTTTTTCTCTATTATTCTACATTTGTTACATTATATTTTCAGATTGCCTGACAAAACCTAATTTATAACTTTAACTAAACGAATAATTAAAAGCATTATGGTTTGAGAACACTAACTACAGTTGTAAGTCACCTTCGTAATTTTACTAAATTGGCACATTAAAATTATAGCACTATATTGTTGCTACCTTGGTAATATTAGCAATTTTAATCAGATATTTATTTGGTTTAGTTAAAATGGTATATAGAAAAAAAAAACATTTGTTTTCACAATGTAAATTGACGGCGAGGTTTTTAATAGTATCACACGAGTACCTAAACCTACCTAACCTACCTAAACCTTTGTGCAGTTTCATACGCTACTTTATCCAAACTCATACAATTTTAAATAAAATACAAAAGTCAAAATCTTGGTAACATTGTCGTTAGTTTTTCTTGATCTTTCTGGTTACTGGCTACGTAATTTACGTTGCTGATTCCAGAAATTCAGGTGGGGTCATATTCTTCTCAGTTCAGTATCACTGCTGTTGTCAGACATTTTTTCCCAGAATAAAACTTTAGACTAACAAAAAACATACTAATAAAGTAAACAATCACAATAAATTCACAAGTTTAACAACAGATGAAAGTAGTAGTCACTCAAAAATGTAATAACATACACGTGTACATAATACAATGAAAATGACATTGAATATCCTTCACAAAACATAATTGAAATGAAAAATAATACCCTAACAAAAAATATATCCATCACATGAGACGTCCCACTCCATGTAAAAGTCCGCTCTACACATTTATTTACCTGAGAATTTGTATTTTATTTTTATGTGATCCGTCTATGTCACGCATGGAACTTTATTTATTTAATAAATAATATATTTTACTAGCCTATGCCCGTAGCTTTGCTCCCGCGGTATGAAAAGTAAAAAACAACCGGCCAAGTGCGAGTCGGACTCGCACAGTAAGGGTTCCGTACCTCTCAACGACCTCATACCCCATAAAAACTAATTTAATTTACGGGAGTTTATCAAAAGGCATCAACGTACAGTGCGCGAAATATGAATTTTTGCATGTCTTTCTTACGCAGGTACCACCACATAACTCTATGTTTGTCTTATTTTTAGTATTTATTGCTAAACTACATAATATGCACTATAATATGACCAAGTTTGACGTTGGTATATATTACCGTTTTGAAGATAGAGAAGGAGCCAAAACGTTGAAAAAAACGCAAAAAATTAAAAACGCTTGTCATCTTAGTCTACCTGCGACCACGAAATGCTGCAAAGCTTTCGAAACGTCAGGAAAACCAATTTAAATAATATACGCGATTTCATCCGGTTAAACTTTGTTTTATTATAATGTGTAGTGATCGCGAAAACCTAAGAAATGATTAAATAATTATAAGTTATTAGAATGAACGCAAGACCTCAGACACCAATTAGAATATTATAAATACGTATGGTAACATATTTATTTTTTTAATATCACAAAATTACATGATTTTTAGGCTTCAATAAGTTCCCGAGTTGGTTGCTGGATAGTTGCAGGATGCGTTTATAGGTAACCTGACACATCAAAACCCATTTCGCCGGTCTTTCTAGAAATCACGGAATTGCTCGGGATCCGCTGATACACTTCTTTATCCTTAGTATCGATACATTTATTTATTTTTGAAATAATGTACCTAATGATATAAAAACCATACTAATCGATTCTCCTTGTGATTCTTAACAAACTGCTTTAAGGTTTTGCGTTCATTAAATTTTTTATATGAATAATATACACGGTGTCACCTTTCTCGTGGTCCAAATGAAAACCGTGATAAAGGGCAGTAAGGGCTATCGAAAATATCCCCGAGTTTCGCGAAACTCGCCAGTTTTCAAAAAAATCGCAATTTTCGTATTTGTCTCACAGTGCCTACAAAAATTAATTTTGCGCCCAAACTGTTAACGCTGGACGTGCAATTTTTTCACGAATACAGACAACTAAAAGGCTCTTTGATTTTACTTTAAAAAAGCAAAAAACCTGCATATTTTATGTGGATGATATTGCAAACTTAACTTCTAGGAGGCCTAACTCAAAATTTTTACAAGATAATAAAATTGGAATCGAAGTTAAAAACTTCTCTACTTTATTGACTACTCGCATGCCAAATTTTATCGGTATAGGCAAAGAGCTTCATGTGATTTTTTTATCGGGATAGGCAAAGAGTTTCATGTGAAAAATCTATCAAACATATTGTGGGGTGATTTTAGTACTGAATCAAAAATTCTGGTGTTTTTATTTTAGTAAGAATAGGACTTCTCCCTGTTTTTTTAATATACACAAAGGTACAGTAGGTTGCACTAGACCTACAACAAATACAAGTAATGATACACCTTGTCTTCTACAATTATTGTTATAAAAATAAATAGATATACAAAGCCATAATGACTTTCGAAGTTACAAAGAATATTAATCAAACGATTACAAATTATTAAAACAAGCGTAAACTAATTTCCCTTACGTCATTCCGGTTTCCAGTCACTGCATTATAATCGTATGGAGAGTGAAGTGTTTTTCGCAGTTTCCGGCCCGAGCGCCCGCGCCGGAAATTGACGTCAGCGCCCTCCCCCGGAACAACATCCGGTACATAATCGCGAACGACACTGGACGCATTCATTTTTATAATAACTTTGTGAAATGGACGCGTTCATGTTTTTAACTAAATAGATTGATGATAGATCACTTATGTAGATGAAAAAGGAAGTAGGTAGGCCCTGAAGCGGGCCCCACTAGATGGGTCGCGAACATCATGCATAGTTCTCGCGGCCCATACACTCAAGGCGAAAGTGTGCTAGCCCTACATAACTCCACCGCCTCTCCGGGTGGTGTGGAAAGAGATTTTTTTTTTTTTTTCGAATGGACTCTCGCAGAATTGTTACCCAAAATGGATACCCTAACTGCTTAACCGGACGGGTGGCGGAGAATCCCGTTAGGGACTCCATCCGCCGAAAAATTTCCCTAAACCTAACTTATAACTAAAAACGCGGTTGCAAAACCGCATAAGGCGGAAAGCGATAGCCATTTTCTCCGCTTAAATAACAAATAATGTGTGTACAGTAAAACAAAGAAATAAGTATCCAAGGTCACCAGATAGAAAGATAAAGACTTCTCAGGAAATTACTTAGGATAGAACGGTTTTAATAGGGTTTTGTATTAATATAACAAAGTTAAACTGTTAACTTTGTGATTATTATCGTTCTTAAAATGATATTCGAGTCGAAAACTGTCTTTGTTCGACTGTACATATGACAAATTTAAATTCAAATGTTTTTATTTCAAAAAAACCTAATCACAAGCACTTTTGAAACGTCAGGCTCTAGTTACATGGTTTAAAATTGCGGATCCTATGGAGAAGAGCCGGTAAAAAAATCCATGGATATACTTTTTTTAAATAGGTAATTGTTCAATACACATCAAATTTATTTAAATATTGTGAGTATAATGTAGTTTAATGTCAGAAATAAACAAAAAGATTTACATTAAGAATATTTCTCTTAGAAATAAACCGAAAAAGAGTTGCCATATAGTATGTTCCGACAGACAGCACCCCTTCACGAGCATGACGCGAGCATTAACCATCGCTTTACTCAACCATATTTACATCATCATCATCATCAGCCAATAACAGTCCACCTATAGATATGGGCCTTCCCAATAGTATGCCACTGATTTCGATCCTCGGCTGTTCTCAACCAGTCGCTACCAGCTCCCTTGCAAAGATGAATGCAACAGGCACATTAAAGCATCGCCAGAACAATGACCTATAATTACAAAACAAAAACAGTGGCAAAAAATGTACTGATAATAATTTCTTAGGTTTTCGCGATCAATACACATTATAATAAAACAAGTTTAACCGGATTACATCACGTATATTATTTAAATTGTTTTTCCTGACGTTTCGAAAGCTTTGAAGCGTTCGTGGTCGCAGGAAGACTAAGATAACAAGCGTCTTTATAGATATTTCAAAAAAAAAAAAAAAACTACCGTACAATTTTTTATCGTTTCGATGCACGCAGTAATCACTCACAATGTCATTGTCTTTTACAGTGTTGCGTGCTGTTTGGGGCTTGATTATTTTTAGAACTGGGTTCCAAACATCGTCATTGAGTTGTCATCTTAGTCTTCCTGCGACCACGACCGCTGCAAAGCTTTCGAAACGTCAGGAAAACCAATTTAAATAATATACACGATGTAATCCGGTTAAACCTGTTTAATTAAATTTAACTGAATTCTGTGAACTCAATATAAAAGTCAGCCACACCAACGAAGTGAAACTTCCAATAAAATAACAGCAAGCACTTCAATCAAGTTCCATTAGATTAACTGCTAATTACAAGAGCTGATGACGGCCGATAGCAATCGTTGAGCCGGTATCGCGATCGCTGTTAATGACTAATTTCACAGGCCTATTTGCATGATCACGTAATACGCTCGGAAAATCGAATTTTACAGTCAATGTTGTGATAGACTTATGATGGTTTATAACTGGATTTTGCGTCACAAATCCCTGATTTTGTTGATACCGGAAATTTTGGTCTCCATATTATCCATGACAGGTAGTTGTTATGGTGAGAAGAGAATGGGGCAGCTGCTTCCTGTTATCATTCATTTAGTAGTAGTAGAGCTCCTTTGTGAAAGAGCTCGTCCGGGGAAGTACTACCACCGTACCTAATTCTCCGACAAATAGTGATGCTTGAATTGCTGTGTTTCAGTCTGAAGGGTACGGGTGCCGGTGAAATTACAATCACATGAGACTTTCCATCTTCATGTCTCAGTTTGGCGAACCGACTTGCGGTACCATGTAAGCAACAGCCTAGGTGGTATGGCAGTTGTTATGGGCAAAGGTAACCGCTGAACATCAGGTGGGCCTTTAGCTCATTTCGCCATCCTATACCATAAAAAATAAAAAAAAGAACTGTGATTCGTGGGACTACAAGACAGAATATCATCAATGCATGTTTTTTACCACCAAATGGGAAAAAGGAGGTGTCTCCGAAATCGAGAGACTAGAATTCAGAAGTTTTGTTCAGCACTATACACTGAAACAAATATTGAAGCTTAACAAATAATTTGGTAAGGCGTTATTCAAGTTAATTTGATTTAGCAAAACTGTTTACCTATAAAGAACGAAATTTCAACAAAAGTTTTGGTTAGTTTATTTACAATAGTTTTGTTGTAACTTTTTTGAGTTACAGGTTGTTAAATTTTAGCTACATATAACAAACCTTTTTTTTTTCAGTGTAGAACCTTCCTTAATAATAATAAAACTTTAATAGCTTGGACCCTGCTCCCGATGCCGGTGGAACACTATTTTTTATATTTTTAAATGTTTTTTTTTAATGTTTAAAAATGTATTTAATAAGTTAATAACTAAATAAAGGAGATAAAACTACTAATATTCATTAGGTACCTATCTTTTTTAACTCTTACTTTTATTCACAAAAACGTTTAACTCGCATTATTTTAAAGTAAATCCAAGCAGTAAGCTGGACGCCATTGGCAATAAAGTAAATTCTCATTGATTATGTTTGTTGATCCTATTTGCAATGAAGTTACTACCTCCAACATGTCGGCTTTAATCCCTTTAGCCTATTTTCTGCGCGATAGCGGGCTAAAAAAAACAATGCGAGAGAAGTTTGCTCCAGTTACACGGTGTGGTTTTGAAGAATTGACATTTTTGACCCTGAACAGTCTATACCAGTGGTTCCCAAAATTATATTGTCTACTCGAAAGTCGAGCGTTCAGTCGGTGTCTAAGAGTCCTTCTAGCTAGATGAAATTACAAATCGGCCCCCAAGCCTTTACACAACGCCTCAATTTTTTTTCTGGACCTCCCCCTTTAGGCCTGCAGCGGCCACAGGGGGGCGTTATCGCCCACTTTAGGAATGGCTGGTCTATATGATACGGCTAAATTAAGCGATACGGCGATATGGATGAATTAAGGTTGCAAGACTGATCATTATTCTATCAGTCCAGCAACATCAACGTCAAACGTACTGATCATAACCGAATTGACCATCATCTAATTTTTTTAGGGCAAGTCCGCCCCATTTTCCCAACTACTGCAACTCCTGTAAGCCAGGATCTACAATGGCGACCAACCAAAAGAACGCCGAAATAAAGAAGCTCGGTGCGTCCCGGGGAAAAGATTGAAATGTCTCGGAACCCGCAACGAAATTAATCAGATAATAAGTATAATATTCTTTACATGTCAACAGCTACAGTTTTTGGCTGGTCTTTGACCAGTAAGGGGCACACTGTGAGCCTCTCTCTGTAGCCTGGATTAGGGTCCCCCCGGGAAAAGGCGGTACATAGTGGGCATACAAGTAGGTGAGACATGCTTTGCTTAGCTCCGCAATTGCATCTATGGTCACTATATAATCAATAGTTTCAGTTTATACGAAACCTGAAAAGGAGTCATTATGCTCAGCAATATGAACAACTTTTACTATGGGGCCAACCCTAAAATCGCAAAAAAGCTGCTGTAAATTTTGTCGATTTATGTTTTTTGCGATTTCAGGGTTGGTCCTTTATTAAAAGTTTTTCATAATGACCCCTTTCAGATTTTGTTGTATATTGCCATATTAGGTAACATGCTTAACCATTAAAGAAAAAAAGAAAGAAAGAAAGAAACTTTTTTTTTTTCATTGTAATGATGATTATAACGATTTAAATTGTGGAAAGAAAAAAAAAAAAAAAAAACGCTCACGAGCAGGATTCGAACCTGCGACTCCTGGCTCAGTACGCCAGTGCTTTAGCCACTAAGCTACCGTGAACACTGCTCGTAATATCAAAATTCTCATCCACTTGGTACATAATGGGTGACCTCAGCGATATCTTATTAAGAACCAGTGTTTCTTAACCGACTCGACTAACTTTGCAGTTAATTCAAAGTCGTATAGATATGCCTACCCTTACTAATTATTTTATTATTCTAAGCGTGCGTAGCGAAATCTAACGATTTCAATTGTGGAAAGAAAAAAATCGCTCACGAGCAGGATTCGAACCTGCGACTCCTGGCTCAGTACGCCAGTGCAATGCGTTAAAATAATAAAATAATTAGTAAGGGTAGGCATATCTATACGACTTTGAATTAACTGCAAAGTTAGTCGAGTCGGTTAAGAAACACTGGTTCTTAATAAGATATCGCTGAAGTCACCCAAAGATGTACCAAGTGGATGAGAATTTCGATACCACGAGCAGTGTTCACGGTAGCTTAGTGGCTAAAGCACTGGCGTACTGAGCCAGGAGTCACAGGTTGAATCCTGCTCGTGAGCGATTTTTTCATTCCACAATTTAAATCGTTAGATTTCGCTACGCATGCGTAAATGCGTTAAAATAATAAAAAATGATGATTATAGTTGGTCGTTTTTAGCACGGTAGGATTGAATGAAGAAACGGTGGATGTACTGCAGCGGAACTCTAGCTTCACTAGCCTATATTTAATCAACGCATCTTACCTGTCTGCCTGAAGAAATATATGAAGAGAAAAGGAGTGAATGATGAGAGGACGGCTGACAAAGGAGAATAGAAGAAAAATAAATGCACTGACCCCAAGTAACTTGGGACCATTACAGGAATATGATAATCCTGCCACAAAAAAATCTACTAAACAAACGAAAAATCAAATCTTGTAAAGAAAACTAATGCTAATTGAAGTATGGAACAGCTTATTAATTACTAAGCAATACAACAGAAAAAAAATCTTCAAACGATATCTCGAGTCTATCTACAAACACATCACTCTGAAAATGTAAAAGCCAATAGCCGAAAAATTGGCGACAGCTCCATATGGCTTCAAAAAACAATTTTCCCAGTACCATCTCCGTTTTATTCGGTGGAGCTCCATCCAATCAAAATCTAACTGTGTATCGCTACGGACGGGCTTCGAAGTAAAAATGAGCAAGATGGATGGGGTGTCATCGTAGGTACGTCCCTACTTCACGGGAATTATTGCTGATATTGGAATATTCGAGCTTATAGCTGGCAATATTTGTGTGCCTGTTGATGTACCTGTGTTTTGATGGACTGTGTTTGAATTAGGAATACAACTTCTTGTATTAAGAAGTGATTCAGGGCAGGCACGCAGTCAAAGCAATCACGCGGTTATTTAAAAAAAAGTAGGATATTTATTATGTCATGGCCTCCGATGAGACGTGTCAGTGTCACGTCGTGGCCGGTGTTGGGTAGCTCAGGCAGGAGACTCACAGGGTCGAAGGTTCGGTGGCTTGACACACGGTGACACACGGAAGTAGGAGGAGAACAGGAACTACAGGAACTAGTGGTACAGGAACGACAGGAACTAGTGGTACAGGAACTGCAGGAACTAGTGGTACGGAGGTATGGAACTCCTTTGAGGTATGGAGGGCACAGAGGGTCAGTAGTACGGAGGGTCGGAGGAGTGGTAGGTCAACTCCGACTATAAAACAATTGAGCTGCTGCTATGCCCATGCAGCGAGCTCTGGCTGGATTCAGGTAGGTAGGTAGGTAGATGTAGGTCGGCACAAACAATAAAAACACAAACAGGAACGTTTTTGGTATACTGTATCTCACTTAACTGGTAAGAGTATATATAGTACTGATGTAAATTAATATAAAAAAAAAATGTAATGGACGGACACGTCCATACTCGGCCGAGTCTGCGATGTAAGTCTCTTGTTTTACGTTAAAAATAGAAAATCATAGAAGAATTTTAAATTTTGAATTTGGATAGGTAAAGTTTTATAAAGTGGCCAGGAAGTCCAAATAAGGTGGTGAGCAGCGTAACGAGTTTAGCCTCGTGACAAACTCTCCACTTTGCTCGATCTTGCGCGATATCTCGCCAGTATTTCCAGAGCTTGAAGCTCACACAGATCAGCCGTCAGTTCTCGTTTCGGAGGCCATGACTCGCTTTGGGTCGCTGAGACAAAGGAGTAAGTGAGTAACATAACATAAAATCACGCCTGTATTTCCCCGAAGGGGTAGGCAGAGGTGTATAGCATACCCACATTTCGCCAGTTATGTTATAGTCCCATGTAATAGGGGGCGAGCCTATTGCCATTAACCGGGCACAAATCCAGACTCCGGGCCGCTACTGAGAATTTCCTAATGAAAAAACCCAATAACACTTTGCCCAACCCGGGAATCGAACCCAGGACCCCACGCTCAGCAGTCGCCACGCTCAGCAGTCGTAAGTAAGTATTTATTATGTAAAGAATGTAAAGTATGTATAAATTTATAAATGAACTGATTAGTTTTCCGACATATTTTATATTAATTACTAGCTTTTACCCGCGGCTTCGCTAGCGTTAAATTCTGCTAACCCACGTAAGGGATCCTGTTAATTCAGTCCAGTCCAATTCCATCCATCCATCCATCCATCCTTTCATTCGGCCCGTCTAGTCCAGTCCAGTTCAGTCACTATCCCACTATCTCACTATCTCGCCCCATGTCCAGTCCCGTCCCATGACATGACCCGTCTCGTACATGTCCCGTCCCATGTCCCGTCGCGTCCCATGTCCCGTCCCGTCCCATGTCCAATGTCCCGTCTCATGTCCAATGTCCCGTCTCATGTCCCATGTCCGTTCCGGAACATGTCCCTTCCCATGTTCCGTCCCACCCGTCCCATGTCCCGTCCCCCATGTCACATGTCACGTCCCGTCCCGTCCCATGTCCCGTCCCCCATGTCAGATGTCCCGTCCCGTCCCATGTCCCGTCCCCCATGTCACATGTCCCATCCCATGTCCCGTACCGTCCCATGTCCCGTCGCGTCCCATGTCCCGTCCCGTCCCATGTCCAATGTCCCGTCTCATGTCCAATGTCCCGTCTCATGTCCCATGTCCGTTCCGGAACATGTCCCTTCCCATGTTCCGTCCCACCCGTCCCATGTCCCGTCCCCCATGTCACATGTCCCGTCCCGTCCCGTCCCATGTCCCGTCCCCCATGTCAGATGTCCCGTCCCGTCCCATGTCCCGTCCCCCATGTCACATGTCCCATCCCATGTCCCGTCCCATGTTATCAACTGTTCAGCAAATCAAATTTGGTGACACAACGACTGCAGCGCCACCGACCGGGTCCATTTGTTAATTCAAACCTTGCAGGTACCCGGACTCGAACGTACCTACACAAAAACTATCATTAAAATCTATCATCTATCAGTTTAGGAGATCAGTGACATACCGACAGCAGCGCCACCTACTGGGTCCAATTGTGTTTTTAAACCGTCCAGGAACCCATTGAAACATATACACAAAATTTCATCCAAATCTTATTTAATACGTTCTTTAAATTAGAGGGGACCGCATACCGAACGGGACGAACATCAAATGTTTGACAGGTAGGAACAGTTTGTATGGGAAAATGGAATTGTTATTTTTACTATTTTCCTCGCAAATTTTCCACATTTTGTCACCTTTTAAACCTTTCCTGGACTTCCACAAATATTTTAAAACCAAAATTAGCCAAATCGGTCTAGCCGTTCTTGAGTTATAGCGAGACTAACGAACAGCAATTGATTTATATACAAGGTGTTGATCTGTAATCGTGCCATATTTCTAGATCTCATGATAAATAATGTGCCTAGTCACCTAAAAATACTTAAAAAATTCTACGATTATTTAATACCTAAATTTTCACTTAGAAACATAGCGAGGGTTCGCGAAAAAATCCCGAACGACTCTGAAAATAAGTCATCGGCGGCATTGTCAAAGGGTGTAAATACCTGCAAATTGTTTTGGTGGTGTCGCACGCATCGTTTTTGTGTCGCACGTGACACACGGGGGAATTTTTTTGTTTACAAATAAGTATTTAACAAAAAAAAATTTTTTTTGGTTTTGATTTTTTTACTGATTCGTGTTCAGTATCAGTGGTATAGTCACCACCTTAAATATGGCACGAATGCAGAGCAACATGTTGTATATATATATATATAGATTACTTTGTAAAACAAGTTCCTGAAAACAAGAACATACGGGGAGGATTATATTATCATCTAAAAGCAAGTGCAAAACAAATATAAGTAATCGAAAAGTAAGACTAGATTTTTTGAGATAAAAAAATAATAAAGATATTATTCGAATGTTGAAATTCCTTTTTGAAACTGTTTATTTAGTAGTTTCCGGCTCACTGCATCAAACTTTGATTTGTAAGCGCGAAAAATTTACTAAAATTAACGTATTTTTTTTTACTTAATTGAAACGAGAATCAAGTACTGAAAATCCTCCTTTTATATAGCTCCGACGAAACGAGCTAAATTTTCACCAGATATTGTAAGCGAGAAAAAGTATCAAAAATTGAGGTTAGAACGAGAATCAAGTACAGAAAATCCTCCATTTTATAGCATCTATGAGATGACGAAACGAGCTAAAGGTCCACCTGATGTTAAGCGGTTAGCTTTGCCCATAACAACAATAAATCCCTCGTTCAACCAGTAATCCTTTATATTTGACTATTCATAATGACTTGTAGTAGAGCTCCTTTGTGAAAGAGCTCGTCCGGGGAAGCACTACAACCGTACCTACTTCTCCGAAAAAAATTCAAATTCTTCTTCAGCTTGCATTGCTGTGTTTCGGTCTGAAGGGAACGGGTGCCGGTGAAATTACAATCACATGAGACTTTCCATCTTCATGCTTCCGTTTGGCAAACCGACTTGCGGTACCATTTAGGCAACAGCCTAGGTGGTATTGAAGTTGTTATGGGCAAAGGTAACCGCTTAACATCAGGTGGACCTATAGCTCGTTTCGCCATCTTATACTACAAAAAAATGTCTCAATTATGTTCACAATAGAGATCAATGTCCTCAGATCATTGTATTTCAAATGCAATGCCTAAATAATTTATATTATTGATAGCACGTGCTCTATTAATTTATCAATTTTATGTTCTAGATTGCTAAATAAAATTGATAGGAGCTGTAAATTAATATGTGCAAATTAGAATGTACAATAGTCTTGATTAGATATATTGTGATTGACGATAATTGTTAGTAAACTAAGCACTGACTAATTTAAACCGAAGTGTAATAAATAAGCAAGTTGAGATCGTGTCAGATGCGTGTCTTTTATGTTGTGTATCTGTAAAGATACAAAGACTTTAGAACTAATTAAGAGATAGTCATTGACCTGCAAATATACCGAACTCATCGACCTGGTCCCCTTATCTCTTCTCATGGTTGTCGTAAAAGGCGACTAAGGGATTCATCAAGCCATCTCGCTCTAACTAAAGCACTTTTTTAAAGATTTCCAGGGATATTAGGAGAAATTGAAAAATACATCCTTCAGGGTAAATACAGGAGGGGTGCATTAAAGGAGCCTCCACGAGTGACAATATTTAATTGATCGTCCGGCGCACCCTGGGCAGTCAGCCCCGCTACCAACCTGCTGGCTGGCTAATCTTTTCCCCACGGCATGAGCTATTATCATTACGAAGCTCATGTCGACACGATATATAACTACGAATATTTGAAACACATTTTCGTCTTGATTTGTTGCCTATAAGGAGGAGGAAAGAGAAAAAAATTTTTTTTTTGTTTTTCTTCTTATATAAATCGTGTATGGAAACAAAAACATTGTTGTGTTTTGAAGCCTTACATAACATACATAAAATAATATTTGAAGCGATATTTTTTTTTTTAATATTTTTAATTGACACGAATTTAAAACACGGTTATCGGGAGAATGGTATGTACGTATCGTTTACTCGTGCGAGACCGATTTAAGCTATGAGGTTTTTTTTTATAACCAATGGACTCTCGCAGAATTGCTACCCAAAATAGGTACCCTAACTGCTTAACCGGGCGGGTGGTGGAGAATCCCGTTAGGGACTCCGTCCGTCGAAAAAATTCCCTAAACCTAACTTATAAACTAAAATCGCGGTTGCAAAAACCGCATAAGGGCGTCCCCCAAGGGAGGGCTCGGACCTCGGCTTACTGGGGCATTGCGGGGGACCCCGCCGCTATGTCCTCCTGGCAGCCGTTGCTGCATCGGGAACGGTTTTCTCGAAAGTGGCGGACTTTCGGTATATCGGGTGGGTGAGACTATGAGGTGATATTTAGCTCCTTTTTTACGCTTCATTTTAGTGCGCTAGTAACGTATCTACCTCTTTTTAGGGTTCCGTACCCGAAGGGTGCCAAACGGGACCCTATTACTCTCTCTACGCTGTCCGTCCGTTAGTCCGTCCGTCCGTCTGTCTGTCACAGTGCTGTATCTTTTGAACGGTAATAGGCAACCAGATGAAATTTTCTCAGAATATGTGTTGCTATGAGATGTATTACGAAAAATATTAAAAACAAAAAAAGGACTAAAACCAAAGGGGGTCCCCATACAAGAAACTTCAAAAAACATGCATTTTTTTTTACGTTTTTGTTTCTGCTCTATCTTCAAAACGGTAACATATATCAGCGTCAAACTTGGTCAGATTATAGTGCATATTATGTAGTTTAGCAAAAAATCCTAAAAATAAGACAAACATAGACATATGTGATGGTACCTGCGTAAGAAAGAGATGCAAAAATTCATATTTCGCGCACTGTGTGTGTTTGATGTCTTTTGATAAACTCTCGTAAATTAAATCAGTTTTTACGGGGTATCAGGTCGTTGAGAGGTACGGAACCCTTACTGCGCGAGTCTGACTCGCACTTGACCGGTTTTATTATATATAATATCATTGGATGTAGTAACGTTTCTTGAGGTCATTTTCCCTGGTAGAAAACTGTTGCAACATTATTTTCCTACCTAGGCTCTGCTATCCGACGAAGTCAATTATTTACTTACTTTCCCCACTTATGCACATTTTACAGTGAAGTTCAAACTAGTTTTATTTACATTTCCCGACGCTTCCAGGCCAGGTATGGGAACTCAAGAACTGACTGATTTGAAGTTACTGCCAGCTATTCACATTTATGTATATTAATTTTTACTTTATAAGGTTACAACGCAATTGAGAAAACTGAATATAGGAAGATTATATAACTCATTTCATTAACAACTACTTAGTAAGGTTTTTGTTCAACGCATTTATTAGAGAACAATATCAACGTGAAAATTAAAAGCTACATTTCATTTTACTACTTGTAAAATTTAAACAATACAGCGTTATTGAAAAAAAAATTAATTTACAAAAACAAAAAACCCGACTGCGTGTAAAAATAACAGAAAAGATATAAACAAGACTTATCAACACGCAGTCGGAGGCTACGTTTGTTTTTGGTCATGAATTACATAATAGTTCATAGGTAGCCTCCGCCTGCGTTTTTGTAAATTAATTTTTTTATTTGAATTTTTTTAGTTTTGTCATTTTTTATTTATCATACTATTAATGTTTTTTTTGAAAAGTCAAATTCATTTTTAATGTTGAATATTTTGTTGTTTTTTAGCATTTTTCATTCCAAATTACATTTAAACATATAAGTTGTATATATTTTTGTAAAGCATTTATAAAACCCTTTATTTTGATACCCCACTCGATAGTTTTTGACGGAAAAAAAAATTTTTTGAAGAGGTAATATGGCGCCAAAAAGCGGCCATCTTAATTTTTTAAATTTTGATGTACCCAGTGTCACTCTCAGAATTAAGACGAATCTAACGACACCTCTCAATCTCAAATCCATCAAGCCGTTTAGGCCACAGAGCGTGCCAAAGAAATATACATACATACATACATACATACATACACTCGAAAAACATAACCCTCCTTCTGGCGCAGTCGGGTAAAAAATACCCGAAACCTTCAAGTACTAACTTCGTATCACGATCCTGAATCAGTGTAGCGCAATTTGCTGTGTTTTCGCTGTTCGCCATTTGGCGACCCCTGAACTAGATACTAAACTTAATAGAAAATTATATTAATATTATTAGAATTTGCAAAAAAACGCAAGCAATTTTAAATTTCGGCCTTTAAGTAACAATCACCGTAACCTCCTCAGCTTCATACAAACAAACCGACCCGTATATATGAAACACAAGAAGCTCTCGGATGCAATGTTTCGAAAGCGAATTTCTCGTGTATTCCGTCGATCACGTTTTATGTAGCGAAGCGAAACGAATCGATGCGGATGAGGGATATTAGCGAAATACAGAGATAAGTCACGTTCGAACCCCCTACTAGTTGATGGATTAACCGCTTACTGCTTCAACTCGATCGCGTTCATCATCATTTGAGAAAAGTTTGGAACGCAGATGATCTCATTTTCAACACGCTCAAGCAAATAAGTTCAGCGTAAAATTACGTAAATCTCTGGATCATTGAAATTCTTTTAGGAATAAATGCAGTTAAACTGAATGAGAATTTTAATAGGAGAATTCGTTTGATTTTTATTTCAAATAGCTTTTAAAGTATGACAATTTCTATTTTTTTAATAATAATTTGACTATACTGCTATTAAAAATAAAAGTTATTTGAAATAAACATCAAAAGAATTTCAGGTTCTAATCTTAAAATTATTAAATAATTTTGCATAAAATGAATATCGCAACTCGTATTTATACGTTCGTTCGTTTTTGTACTCGTATATCATAACTTTTGCCTTTTCTGTCTGGCACTTTAACCCTAAGAATTAACCAACGTTTACAAACCCAGACCAATAACGAAATGTTATCCAAATCCGTTGATTCGTTTCAGTGTCATTGAAGGACAAACAAACAAACATCCATACTTTCACATTTATAATATTAGTAGGATTTAGAACTAGCGGTGGACATTGAAAAAGACGGGTTTTTAAAACAGCTTTGTTCAAAAACGAATAACTGTTTTCATTGCTCAAAAAACGGGTTGAATAAAAATGTATGTCCAAACGAACAGGTTACAAAAAACTAATGTATTGAGAAACAAATTATTCCAAAAAACCAACAAAATTTTATTTCAATATAACGTTCATTATTATTAATTTATAAACTGATCTGTTTTATTTGAGAAAATTATAAATCCAGCCGTTTTCAAACATGTTGAAAAAAACCAGTTTTTCCACCTGTTATTTAACGGAAAAAATAGGTACATTACATTGATACGAAAATCGTCAATGACCCATCGCTATTAAATAAATAGGTAAGAAATAAAAATAATTTATTATCAGTTTATCAGACAACTTGGTCCATAGGGCATGGTTATTATTCACAATTTTATTATGTTAGAATACACGCCGTCTGCACATTAGGCTCACTTTACAGTTTCTTACTATTCAGCTCACTTTGAGTTCAGTAAGCCTACTGAGCAGTACGGTATCGTTTCTATCTCCTATCATCAATTAAGAACTCTATCAAAGTTAATTCGAAATCAAGCTCATAGTAAGGGCACTAATATGAAACGACAGCTGCCTGCTTATATCGCTAATGTACTGAACGGGAACAAATCTGTGACGCTGTGCTATCAGCAGTGAGGGCTCTCAAGTGATTCAAATGATACACTTATCAATTTGTAAGTTCAATGGGCAGTGAGCTTGAAATTAGATAATTCAAGCACAGACTGCTTGAATAAGTTATTTTAAGTCGTAGTAAACCGTCGTCGTATTAACGTCGGAGAAGAACCGGAGTGACATAGCTTGTAGGATTAGTAAGCTGAAGTGGCAGTGGGCTGGCCATGTCTGTCGAAGGACCGATGGCCGTTGGAGCAGACGAGTCCTTGAGTGGAGACCGCGAATCGGCAAACTCAGTGTAGGACGCCCCCCCGCCATGTGGACCGACGACCTGATGAAAGTAGCTGGGGGATGCGGAAGGCAGAGGATCGAGTGTTGTGGCGCAATTTGGGAGAGTCCTATGTCCAGCAGTGGACTGCGATAGGCTGAGTTGATTGAAGTCGTAGTAGAATGTACCATTTCCATTCTGTCGCACAAATTTTGGTGCACACGGTCCTCTTAATCTAATTTTCAGTCAATTTAACACACTCAATCATCATCTTAATTCTAAATTAGATATATTTCATGACACCTTGGGTGACATTCGAAAAAAAATATTTGAGAATTTTCGTGTAACTAAATGTCATGACATTGTTTCTCTTTTTTTACTGTATGACATCCTGCTTGTAATTTTTACATAATCTTCTAATAAATTATTGCTTAGTTTAATTTTGCAGAGAACGCTGTCGTATTTTTAGTTTTTATAACATGTTTCCGATTATTTTTGTACTTCTTTTAACATCTTTATTTTTATTTTTGATCGGGTAAGCATAAAGATAAAAATGCTGCTATGAATGTTATGTACGCCTTTAATTTGTTTAAGCATCCGATAATGTACCTGTAATATTAGAATCAGATAATTTCTGATGTTTATAACTGTTGGTGTATTAATAATAAATAAATAAGAATCTACCATAACGTCTCTAAATATAATTTAAAGAAAGGGTTTGTTTGTATTGAAGAACAGTTCATAAGAAACGAAAAGTACCACTAGTTTTCACAAAAAGGAATGTAGTCAGGAACCGAACTTAAGCGTACCAAACAATTGTATTTTTTTTTGTGAAATCATAAAAAACCAGCCACCCCCGCCAACCCATATTTATTAGAAAAGCTTGTAAAAATGTAAACCAATCGACCTAGAACATGCAATGCCAGTAATAATTAAAGTACATTTTTTAACCTTCACATTCTACCTCTAACGTGAAAACTAACCAGTAAAAAATTCTATACGGCACATATTCATGTAGTATGCAGGTAGGTAGGCACATTTACGTATACGTAAGTAGTATACGAGTACACGCTGAAATTTTTGTCGTTTTGGAAACAAATAACATTGAATCTATATCAATAATATTATACTCGATTGGCACCAATGATAATTGGCACTGACAAAAAAAATACAATAGTTAGTTTTTTCCCTAAAATTAGAACTATAACTAAAAGAAATATTATCTTTTTTTAGTTTTTTGTTACAATTATGCTTTTTTTGTGTTATTAAAATTATCACACCATTTAACTCGAAAACTGAAAATTTATTTTCAGTAAATGTAATAATTCTGTTATTCGTTAAGAAAACTGTTGTTATTTTATTAAATTGACGCTGTCAATCGATTCTATTATTGATATATTTTTTAAGTTTCCAAAACGACTAAAAATTTAGCGTATATCTTCATACTTACATAAAAGCATAGTGCGAACCCAATATCAGCTAATGCACACCCCTCACTATTTTTATTCCTTAATCCCCCAAATATGCACGGCCCATATTTCAAGGTGGAAGGGGCCACGTGCACCTGTAGATAAGAATCCATCAATCACACTTGGTTGTAAACAGAGCAACACCATTACCCCTGCAAACCTTTGGGAAGCCATATTTCATGGCATGTTTATTATGGGAAGGTAGCAGATTCTTTTATGCGTATAGAAAAGTGGAGTGTGAAATTGGTCTGTAGTATTATAGGGTTTTAGTTTTAAGCACACAAGATACGTCGGAAAAGGGATGCTAATCCGAAAGGGAGTCATTGTACTCATCACTGTAGGCAACTTTTACTATGAAAAAATTCAGACTATTATATATTTTTATATCATATTTTATATTTTTTTTGGTACATTTTTTACACAGCACCATCTAGTCCCAAACTAAGCAGAGCTTGTGCTATGGGTACTAGACAATGGATATAATACTTGTATACTTTTTTTTTATAAATACATACTTATAATACATGAGCAACACCCAGACCAACATAAACACTTATGTTCGTCACACAAATATTTGTGTTCTGTGGGAATCGAACCCACGACCTCGTTAACAGCAGTCCGACACTCGAACCACTAGACCACAGAGGTCGTCAATATTCTAGAAGGTATGAGGATTGTTTGCTAAAAATATCCTAGCTTTAAACTATAATTGAATTTGTAATATTTCTTAATCATGTAGTTGTTTTTTTTTTCATTGGAGAAAGTAATTTCGGGCACGTTCCAAAAATTTAATTTAGGTTAACGGCCTACGCATATTCCAAAAAAGAACACTCATTTTTATTCAGAACTAGGAATACTGGCGGCTGACAAGTTATAACGTAAAATATCACAAAAAAAAAAACCTCCATACGACACTTTATTTGCAAAACAATAACAGTTTTTAAAAATAGAACAGCATTCATAGGATAAAATGAAAAATGTCGTAAAGTGTTCATTCCATTTCCCAACAATTTTAAATTCTCAACATTTTACTCTAATATCAAAAAGCGTAAAGTAGTTTCATATCATCTAGAACGCATATTGCGGGACCTTTCAGTGTAGTATTCCGAAACTGTCTGTCGCATACCGTCGCTTCACAGACATTCTAGTGGCAATATCCTAGCAACGTAATAGTAATATACGAGTAACATATAAATCTAGAGAATGTTCGTGTCTCTGCTGTTGCGATATTTGTGTGCTCCAGTAATTTTAATCCGTGTTTCATTACCTTGCGCTTAAAGCAGCTTGGATTTGAAGTTTTATTATTGATTTTTTACTCCAATGCAGCTGATATTGACTGGTTTCTAACGTCACTTTTTGACAGAAAAATTAAATTAGCGTTAATAATATGGTTATCGCCAGCCAGTCAGCCAAAACTTGGGCAGAAGTCGGCTTGTAGTATCACATGACCGCTGACTTGCTGGCAATTGAGCCATATTTTACTTGTGTTCGCAATCTGAAGACTCGAAAACGTTCTAATTAGGACGTTTTTCTATTAATCCGCGTCAAATAAGGCGCCGAGCGTGACTGGGGACAAAAAATAACTAAAATGCCGTCGTGTGTTTACAGAAAGTGTTCCAATTATGACGCGAAAGTAACTTGAAGTAACCAACTTACTTACTTTCTACTAATTTATATGTATTGTGCTGTCGCTGCGTACGGAACATTGTTTTCGTTTGTTTTGTTAGGGAATGACATATCTACTTTTAAATATCATTGACCACTAATACGAATTTGCAAGGCAGCTCATTTTACACGAGAACTGCCTGAAAATAAGAGTTCATAAGGTTCATATCCTGTTTGTCATATACAGCTTGAATTGTGTACGATGTGGACTTATGAAAGGAGGATGTTCAGTACTTGATTCTCGTTCCAAATAAGTATGTAAACAAAATTACCTCATGTTTGAAATATTTTTCCAATCAATTTTATCAATTACTGTAGACACCGTTAGATAGATTACACTCGGAGAGCTCGTTAAGCTGTCGGTCGCGGTTGTCATACGAATATCTATGGCAGTCGTTACGGGTAGTCAGAAGCCTGAAAGTCTGACAACTGGTCTAACCTCCGAATGTCGGTATTACCCAGTAACTGGGTTGCGGGGGTCTGATGGCAGTCGCTCCGTGTAAAATACATGATACACGATGATGATGATGATGATGATTATGATGATGTTACGTGTGTATGATGTTCAGCCGCATCTGGCTAGACTGGAAGCCGACCCCTATACAGAGTTATTTGTAAAACACCGTTAACCTCTCAGGACTATGTTACTAACATCATAATCAACAATTTTGATCAAACTTTGAAAAATTCCTCATATTTTAGTTCATCAGATTTTCATACAAAAATAAAAATATTTAAATTGAACGCTCTAAATGTTACGAAGCCCATGCAAAGCAAAAGAAAGCGCGATAGTTAAATAGCGAGGGGAGCGGGGTTAGGGCGGCGGGGGTGCCTAAACTTGACCTATTTACGGGCGGCCCTCAGTCGGTCGGTCGCTTTGATGCGCTGCGCTTGCGTCGCGGCAGACGTAGATAGGTACAGCAAAATACAGAGTTGAAATGTGTTAGATAGGACAACAAAATCTTGAAGGTTTGTTTTTGGTAAATGTATTATGTTTTGTAAAAAGTCATACTACAAAAGTTGTTGTTTATGATGTTAGTAACATAGTCCTGAGAGGTTAACGGTGTCTTACAAATCATCATCATCATTACAGCCGAAAGACGTCCACTACTGGACATAGGCCTCCCCCAATTAAGGGGGGGATATGCCATAATCGCCACGCTTGGCAGGCGGGTTGGCGATCGCAGTTGGTTGGTTAAATACTCAGAGAACGCTGCTGCCCATCCTAAGGTGAATCCCTTAGTCGCCTTTTACGACACCCATGAGAAGAGATAAGGGTGGTGCTATTCTTTAAGAATTTCGAATTTAGAATTCTATTTTTATTCTTTTTTTTTTCTTTTTTCTTTGTTTTACAAATAACCCTGCATAATTGGGAAAATGGCTCGGAGGATGATGATGACTGTAGACACTGTTCCGCGCTTACAAATCGAAGTTCCATGCAATGAGGCTATGCACCGCTAAGCACGGCAGTGTCCATCGGTTGCTATTTACACCCTTTCACCTTTTGTACTACACATTTGTGTATGATGTCAAAAATATAATATGTCTTCAAAGTATTGGTCACATTTCCTTTCTTTTTTTTGTGTTAATTTTCCCTTTTTTTTACTCTTCCCGTGGATTTCTCTAAACTGGACGCTGACAGAAATGTTAAACGAGTTGCAAAAAAAAAGAAAAAATTGGTCACATTTCAAACATAACAATCGACTTTTCAACAAGAACTCTCCACAAATCCAAGTCAATTTTGGAATGTGAAAAATAATTCACAGCAATTCGAAACGGAATCGAGACGAGCGGATAGCGACGATGGATCTATCCGCATTTGCTCGGAATTCCGCAAGATTAACGTCTGCTCGGAGGAAGGAAGCCCAACCATCCCCCTTATTGGGTCTCTGCTCTTCCCCATCCCCCATTCCTCCATCCATTATTGTGGTCCGTTATTATTGCAAATACCAATTGAGACGACAGATCAAACAATGGACCCTAACTAATTGCGATGCAGAAATAATCTACACAAATAGTAAAGTTGCTCGTAATTGGCTAAGTTTGTTTAGGGGTTGTTTATAATATTTATTAGCGTATTATGCTTAAAGTTCGGGCAAATATATTGATGTTGAAAGCCCCTTTGAAATGAAAATAAAGGTCATATATTTTTATGTTCCGTGTGGTGCCGGACACAAAGAATGGCACCACCCCATCTCTTCTCTCGGGTATCGTAAAAGGTGACTAACGGCCAAAATTAATATCCAATCTATCCACGATTTGCCCTACTAGAGATAGGAATTTGACATGACCTAAAATAAGTAAAAACCTGTTAAAATCAAAACTGAGGGATTTGCTTCTTGATGACGAGGAGACGTCACCAGGCAGTGTAAAAAAAAAAAACTGAAAGCCAATCTCGAGAAATTAATCCACAGTAAACTATTTTATAATCATACAACTTATTTCTTGCTGATTAAGTTTGTTTTCATGTTGCATGTTTACGTAAGAGTAAGATAGGTATACATATTTATGAGCGCATCTCGCCGTTAAACTTGATAGTTTGGCGAGTTTTCTAGTAAATTAAAACTAAAGAAATAGTACATGTGATTAATAAAATAAAAAAAAAAAAAATAAGCTTCATGCAAAATATGTAAAATTTCTATATCTAGTAGGGTAAATCCTGGTTAGATTGGATATTAATTTTAACCGTTAGGGGTTCTGCACCAGAGGATGAGCAGCAGTGTTCTCTGAGTATTTATTCAACCAACTGCGATCGCCAACCCGCCTACCAAGCGTGGCAATTATGGCATATCCCTTTTGGGGGAAGCCATGTCCAGCAGTAGATGTCTTTCGACTGAAATGATGATGGTGGTGATTTTTATTTGTTAACTTGTAGGAAAATCTAGTGAAACAATAATGGGGTTTAACAATAAAACTAATAGTTTTATATAAAGCTTGTTTATTAACGTCATGTTTTGCAAAATAGACAAATATACACTTTTAAAATGTCATTTCACTTAAAAATTCCGCATCAACATTTAACAATTAATATAATACATAGTTACACACGCATACATGCTAACTTTACCGCGGAAAACACATTTAGCATACGTTACAAGTTGTTGCGTTACGACACTTTATGAACTTATTTTATTTACAAATAACGTCTCATCGCTTACGTAACGTAACTTAATGTTAAATACGTTATCCGTATAAAATGTACTATTAAAAAGACATTTACAAAGTGCTCTGTCTCGCTCGCTCTTGTAACGTACACTAAACGTGCTCCAACTTTTAAGATAAATACACTTTATACAAACTCATTCCTATACATTAATTATATAATTTTACTCATTTACTGTTTAATAAAGATTCATTATTTAATAATCGAACATAACAGAAGGATTAAAAATAAATTAAATATACTTAAAATTACAACACTAATTATTGTCGTGGGTCCTTAAATTTTGATTCAATTTTTATTCCACACGAAAAATTTTGATTAGCGGAAGCAAAGCTAACAAAAGTCAAACATAGCGAGAAGGTTGTAATTTCGTTTTCGGCAAAGAACAAAATGTTACGTCTCACATAGCATTGATTGGCGTTACAAAATGTCATTAATTCTTTTCAATTATACAAAGTCGTAGATATTTTTTTATATATCTAGAAAAATTATTCCCATAACATGTTGAAGTTGTTGAAGAATAATTTCAGCTACTGATCAAAATTTTGATTTATCGCATATCGTACGTCCCAAAACCGCGCGACATCGTCTAAAAGCGTAACGTAATGATGTTTACCAAAATTGAACGTCACATAATGACGCGCAACATTTGGTCTCAGCCGAACACGATATATATCTCTTTAACATTCTTCATCAAGCCTTACATTTACTTTCCTTATCGTCTACACGTAATGGTATTTTAATAACTTTATTACGTATTCCCGTTTCATTATTCATACGACCAGTCTTATACAGAATATTATTTTAATTTAGTACCGATAACGTTTGCAAATTAGTTCCAGGTCAATAATCAATTATTTATGGGTAGAAAAGTTTGTTTGATAAATGAATTCCGTCAGTTAGGATGTAAAGTCAAATATGTGGAAACTGTGTAACTACGGGTTTATCCATCCTGTCTGGCCCGTATTTTTTGCGAAATAAATTATTCTTATTCTTATTCCCATTTGAGTGTGAACATTTCCTGATTTTGCTGATTTCGAAATATTTTGCTCTAAACTTTTTTGTTTCACTCCTGTCGTGGTAGACCCTTGACTTATAGAATTAACATCAACTGGTTTAAGTTTTAGTAATATTTTTTTGGTTTGTTAGTGAAAATGCTTTATCACATTTCGCCAACTATCGAAAATATTGCCTTTACTACCGAGTCATTGACACCAGCAAAGGAATCTCGATAGTAAATATCAAGACTTGAAATAAATTAATATGCAGAGTTATTTACGTGTAATACTTTTGTTGAATATTTAGTATTTTCCTCAATCAAATATATTGGCTTTCAAAATTATTGACAGCCTTTTGTATTTCGTTTACTTGCTTCTGTGTATCGTTGGGGATTGCCCTAAAGGTTTAAATCTGCACCATATGACGCGTTTCTTCAAAGTACATACGTTTTACGCATGTTAATTAAACAACATGTTATTTTCCTGTCCCCATTCATAATAAATAAATCATATTAATTGAGCATTTATAAACAAACTTTGTATTAGGTATTAATTCAACGTAACGTAACATTCTATGTAATACTAATTTTAAATGAGTGTTGCCGTTACGTAGGTAATAGGATTTTTTGCAGATCTTAGCTAATAAGAAACTACCCACTGACGAGAAAAAAAGGACTCCGCGCGACATATGACGAAAGTGAAGCACCGTAGCGAACTATGTGTGCGTAGTTTGAGAAACGAAACGACACGTAATGGCGGTTGACCAGCGCACTACGCTGTATGTGTGTGCGTGAGGCAAGTATACAAACAAGCTGGGTCGCCTTACTTTGGGTGCTTCACTTTCGTTATATGTGGCGCGGAGTTATTTTTTTTCTCATCCGTGGAACTACCATTGAATATAAACCAGTTGATGCATTTCTCGAACTGCGATACGTATCCTTGCCAGCTAAACCCATGAATTTGATACAAATCTATACACGTCCAAAACTGTCCACCTTAACTTTAATTACGAAAATAAATTAAATAACCTATTTGCTTATAACATTCATTAATTATACATTATGACTAGTTCTCGTAAAGGAAATAAAATGCACCAATTTTTTTAGTTCACTATTTTCTATCGTATGGCACTACACATTTTCGTCTATCAAGAATGCAGGTTCTGATGCTGAGGTCACATCAGCAAATGCTTAGATAAAATCATTAACTTGGTCATGTACTTTATAAAAATATTCAATCTTCTTAGACTAAGTATTAACAACCATACATTAACAAGCAGTTAGGCTGGGGTCTGGCCGGTCTTAGCCACAGCTGTCGATAACTTGCCTCAATTAAACTCAAATAATTAATATAACAATTGCATAAAAATACATAACTTAAATTACGAAAGAAGCCTTTTTCATTCGATGTATCAACCGGAACCCAGCCTAAAGAAACGGTAACTTAAACTCTTAAATAATATAATCTGTATACAGCTTGTTACTTCGTAGTTCAACGTTAAGCTAATTATAATATCAAACAATTCAAGCAAAACAATAATAAAATAGAACATTTACAAAATAATATTAGAAACAAGTTTAAGGCGCTATCACAGGAATAAAATCATGAATGAAGTTCATACACTTTTCACAGTTGCTCCGCAGTGCTTCGAAGATTTTAATGTGAGTGGTTTGAAAGCAATTCCTTATCTCCTTTTAGGAAAAGCATATCTCAGCCACCACAATTTTTGAAAAGGATTAGCTAATGTTGAAGCCAATCGATAAGTCAAACATAAAAATACCGTACGCATAGTATATGTTTTCGTCGTTAAAAAAGTAATACACAAATATTTACACAACTAATTTAAAATCATTGATTATCCCAATCGCTCGCAATTCATTCAAACTCATCATTATTTAGAACTTAAAACCTAATAATATTACAATCATTTGTATTACATTGGCTTCATTCAAATCAAATTTTCTACAAGCAACACTCAACACTAAATCTTCAAAGCCAATAATACTGTTACCATTATCAGTCTCGAGTGTATTACCTTGAATGTTCACAAGTTGTTCATCAACCGAGTCTTGTTTAATTTCATTCACTTGATCATTGTCATTCACTTGATCATTGTCATTCACTTCACTGCACTACACATAGTCTCTTCTGCCGGCTATTTGCTGATGACCTATGATGCTATTTCTTTCACTCACCACTGATAGTTCAGAGCCGTCCTTTTTCCTTTTGCACGACTTGAAGAGTTTTGAAGCCTGTTGGTAAAATAAAGTCTTAAAGATTACGTCTACTTTATTATTCTTTGTTAATAGTTTAAGCTTTGCAGGTTTATTTATAACTATATTGTTTCTATTGATAATGTTTACGAGTTATTATTCTGCTGTTGTTGTGTCTTCATGTTTTTATCGATAATATTTTATTAGATACATTTACATTATTACTGCTAGTATTAGTATTATGGTATTTGTTTAATCAAATAAACCAACAACATCATAACATATAACATGTTCCGTTTCTTTTAAAACCAAATATATGAGTTTAAAATCTAAACTATCAGTATTGTATTGGTCTATGTCTAATTTAAAAGTCTTAGTAGCATCAAATTACATAATTTTAACACAAAATAGTCTTACCTTAACTATAGAACGGACGGGTTGTTGCAAAACGAAGATCGCGAAGATGACGACTCCTTGCAGCGCGTTGATGAGGTCGAACACCGACCACACCGACACCACGTCCGAGCCCGCACCCACCGCCCACGACACCACCTCCAGCACCCACGACAGACCCATGATGAACGACAGCAGGCAACACATACGGAACCTGGGGCAAGGATAATTGATTAAATTTTGGCTTAGGTGATTATTATTTCGTTTTCATCGCACAGTATGATTACTCCGTTTCATTAGCAGAGGCCTGGGTAATCGAATCTATGGATAAGCCAAGATTTTTTACTGAAACTTATTAATGGAGTCGCTACATAGCGGGATAAAAATTGACAATATTTCAACATGGAATGCAATTAGAATCATCCAATTAGTGGTGAAAGCGAATGCTCGACCGGTTCAGGAAGTATTGTCTTTCAATAATTATTGTATTTACGCAGAATTATACAGATTACCTTTGGACATTTCTTAATTTTGCCTGTTACGTACGATTCAGCCACCACCATCTCAAGCACATTGTTACAATACAAGCAACAAGAATTTCTTGAACAACTATAACATCAAGCTAGAACTTCTTATACATAATATAAAATAAACTTACAATTTCTTGTACTTCTTGAGCCTCTGGTTGAAATTGGTGGGTACTTCCCGTGACGGCGATGACGTAGGTTCGTGCACTGGCAGGGGCTGCCCCAATACAGTGCCTAGCCGCACCCAGTCATCTGACGTACTGAAGTCTGAGTGAGTCAGATCTAATGCTGTATGACAAGAAAAAGGGATTCTAAATGATATGTTAATACAACATATTGTGGACTTACAGGGTCTATCTGAATACAGTGACAGTGAGTCTTAATGCTGTTAGCAAAATGTAGTATAGTGACAATGGCATTACTAGGCATAGAGTAGTCAATGAAATAGATGTTATACGTACTAGACATCATATTGCACGAAATATAGTACCCATAGTACAAGCTTTGCTTAGTTTGGGACTAGATGGTGCTTTGTCAAATGTCCGAAAAATTTATTATTTATTTATCTTATTTATAACGAATTTATAATGCAAACTTCATTGAAACTTAATGAAACATTATAATAATAATGAGGTGTTACAAATAGCGTGTCTAGTGCACCGTACGTAAAATTCATTCATAATCAAGATCCTGTTGTATTTTGTATGCAGATAAAGATGTGATGGTTACTCAGATTTCCTTTTTGTGGGAAAACCGTCTAGACATAACAGAGGATGAGTCAATGAAGCTGGCCGAGGATCACACAAAATTACGCCAAAGAGTGCATGCCAAACAGAACATTAAGTTACGAGTCACGATTCCCCGCAATGAGGATGAAGGATATAACTAAGGGGAAGACAATGACCGATGGCATTACTTATAAGACTCTTATGACTATTAATTTAAAGAAACGTATTACATTTACTTCAATCTTGCTTGTTTGTTCCAAGTGTATCATTAAAGAGTGTAATGTGAGTGTAATAAAATACAATTGGTAGGTACTACAAATTTGCAATCAATTGAGGACTATGGCTACCTATATCGATTGCGAAACAATAAACTGCAAAAATCTACGTTTAGGCGCTGAACAGACGACGCAGAATTTTACGATATTTTTTTAACATGCCGTAAAAATGGACAACTTAAATTCATTCATGAAGCGTCGCATACGGCACATACGGCGCAAAACAAATAATATAAAAAATAATTTAAAAATATTGGGACATTTTACACATCACCACCTAGTCTCAAACTAAGCAGAGCTTGTACTATGAGTTCTAGACAATGGATATAATACTTACATACTTTTTTTTTAGTAAATACATACTTATAATACATAAGAAACACCCAGACCAACACAAACACTCGTGTTCATCACTCAAATGTCAAGTAAACGTAATGTTTCCGATCAGTGGTTACTCAAAAAGAACATCGTCTGTTCAGCGCTTAGCCCTACTAAGAGCTAAGTAGCGCCCCCATCAGTAAAAAAATATTACTCGCTTAGTACATCCTCTATCGATAGTTCGTTTTTAACAATTGAAGTACAGGTTCGCTGTAGTTGTAGATGGAAAAAACGCGAAAAACGGCAACTTCTGGCACTTTTTCAATCAGCGAGTAATATTTTTTTTACTGTTGGGGGCGCCACTTGGCTCTTAGTAAGGCCTTAAATATAGTTATTAAGGGCTAGTTTAAAAATCGCCAGTTAACTGTTATCTGAGGACATTTTGTCATTTTGACAGTTCTGTTGTTGCATGTGTTGTTGTATAGAAAATCTGTCAAAGCGTCACATTTATTCCTGAGTTAAAAGTTATCAGACGATTGAAAACCGGCCCTAAGCAGAAAAGCTAACACCTCATATCCAACAGAACAATGACGTAATTACAAAAAAGTGGAAACTGTCGTTTTGAATAAAAAAATAATAATAATATACATATATATATAAATATTTTTCTTACTTATTTCTCCTCTCGCAGGTCTGCTGGTAGAAATTTCTTTGAAATAAGCAGTACCTTTGTACTAAATAATTTTAATGCTGTCTCCTTTCATATGTTATTGTGTGTACATAAATTATAAATAAATAAAGAAATAAATATACATATATATATAATTTTAATAATAATTTAATTAATTAATTATTAATTAAAGCAGCAAAATTTTAAATGCTTTTCTTGAAACATTGTAAATACATCATTATTTCTTTGGATGAGCGATTTATTTATTGATGAAATAGACATAGTGCCTTTATCTTATCTGTTTATGTGAAGTTCAATGTTTCGTCTACAAATCCTGGAGCTTATCATGTAGGACAACTCATTGCGAAACATTGCGGTGTGCACGTACCTACTGATTGCTGATAATAAAATATTTACTAAAGAACTGGCTATCATTGTTTGGAGACTTGATTATCATAGTAACGACTAATAAAACTTTTACGATAATCGTTTTATGAATCGTAAAAATGCATTTAAATAAACTCAAAATAATTGTTATGAGGCCTTGACGTGAATGCAATATATGATGAGAATAATAAAGGACATTGATAAAAATAGCCTTAAACTGTTACGAAGTTTAACAATATAGGAAAATTACATGACGACAATGTAGGTTGTTTGACATAACTAAAAAAGCAAAACTGACATCAAAATAGCACAGATATCTGTGATTATATGTGTCAAAATAGTAAATATTTTAAAAATCTAAAATTATATTTAGTACTGTCCGTATTTATGAATGTATTGCAATACATTGGCTTCATTCAGTTGTATATGGTGAGCATCAACTTTAATTTGTAACGCCAAAGGGCGGAGTCACTAAGGATCTTTAGCAATGTCCTTTGAAAAACAGAATAAAATTATTTTATTATTTTAACGCATTTTACGCATGCGAAGCGAATTCTAAAGATATAAATTGTGGAAAGAAAAAATCGCTCACGAGCAAGATTCGAACCTGCGACTCCTGGCTCAGTACGCCAGTGCTTTAGCTTTTAGTGCTTTAGTGTTTAGTGCTTTTTTAGTGTTCACGGTAGCTTAGTGGCTAAAGCACTGGCGTACTGAGCCAGGAGTCGCAGGTTCGAATCCTGCTCGTGAGCGATTTTTTCTTTCCACAATTTATATCTTCAGAATAAAATTGTTAAAAATCCGATATTATTTAGGAAAAGTATCTCATTACTTTGTTATTCTATGTAAAAAGAAAAACAATATATTGTTAAAAAGTCTTAGACGTAAAAATATGGAAATGGTACTTAATTTAAATAAAATAATATTTAAATTAACACATTTTAGTTTTCTATCATATTCAATCAAATTAAAAATCATTCTTTATTCCAAAGTTTCATATAAGTATGTAAAAAGTAATAAATTAAAATAATTCAAAATTAAATTTTTCCATTTTTAAAATCTGTAAGTCTTCTTTCCCCGAGCCTTTTCCCAATTATGTTGGAGTCGGCTTCCAGTCTCACTAGATGCGGCTGAACATCTGTATTTTACATGAAGCGACTACCATCAGACACTCACAAACCAGTTACTGGGTAATACCGAGATCCTAAAGTCAGACCAGTTGTCAGACTTTCACTTTCAGATTTTTAAAATCTGTTAGTCTCATCACGAAATCGTGTCAACAGTTGTTTAGCCTAACAACGCTTAAATTCCTATTTTGTGTAATGCACAAAATAGTTTGACACGGTTTTAACCATTTAATTTTATTTTTAATGTTTATCATGCGAACTTTTAGATGTAATTTTTTTTTTTTTTTTTTTTTATTAAATTTATGCACACACAGAGAAATAATAATAAAATACATAGAAATGAATAGTACAAAGGCACTGCTTATTTCTATAAGAAATTTATTCCAGCAGACCTGCGAGAGGATAATTTGAAGCAAAGAGATGTTATGTAGCATTCATAAAATAAAATTTTCAAAAAACTTACGTGTGACATCCTTAAGTTTATCGTAATGCGTAGCGATGGCTCGTGAGGTGAAGAAAAATATACAAAGGTTGCTGAAGAGTATCAGCGCTACCGGCCCATAGAAGTATGGCAATGCTGCCTGGTCCGCTGCAAGTAAAATATTATTTTGATTAAAATGATACGAAAAAAGCAATTAAAAAGGCTGTAAAAAATGTAATGGCTCATGGTCAGTCTTTTGTATAAAAAATTTCGAGCTTCACTACTGTATTGTTGTTATTTTATTTTACTATCTGAAATTATTTATCAAAATTAAATAAAAATCTGCAGCTGACAGTAATTGGATTTGGCTAATGATGTAACTCTTTAAAAAGAGATGAAATAAAAAAATAGAAAAATTAAATGGAAAAAGCTTTTTTATAGACGACTACATACAACACAATTCGATTTAACAAAACATAAATGATGCGTTATTTTTAGTATTAAATTCGTGAAATGTGTATAAGCTTGTATTCAACACAGGTGTATGAATTTTACGAATTTTATTTTTTTGGTTTTAATATTCTACGTTTCGTGGAACAGGGTTTTTATTCAAAATAAAGTTAGTGAAATTCGATTGAATAGCATCGCTCCAATAATTTCATCGATTTAGCCAGAACCGCCTGCGAACGTTTTATCTCCACATTAATTTGTATTCAAACAAATAATAATGATTTGAATTCTCAACATAGTCCTTATACTTACATAACTTTTCAGTAGTCACTTGCATGCTATTGGGGAAGTCTATGTCCAACAGTGGACTATACGTAGATGATCATGATTTGATAATAATATTTAAAAAAACTCCCATTTGCTCGAAAATTGGTTCATTATTCAAAAAAAGAATAAATCAATCGGCTCTTTTCCGTACGCAACGAAATAACACGCCAGCAATATCCGACACGAAAATGATAGAAATTGCTGTATAGTTTTTTTTTTTCATCATGTTAGCGAGGTTTTTAAGCACACACTTACATAAATTAGGGGTTTTAGGAACAAAATATTTATCATTATAAAGGCTGCATTTTTTTTCATAACTTTGAAAATAGATCAAGAACCATGCGCGAAGGAATTGGCGCGAATGAGAATTAGATAGTATTGTTTCCTCGCAAATGAGAGAAAAAACTATACATATCACGGCGCTGAAATAGCAATTAACGGCCTCGTTTAGTTAAAAAGGACTTGACTAGCGCCTCGTCCTTTTAATATAACTTCAGAAGTACTCGGCTTCACCTCGTACTTCAAATATTATTCGGCCGCCAGTTACTTCATTTCAGGCCTCGGCAATAATGTACTATTCTATGCGGCTGGGCACCTATGTTTTTAAAATTAATACCTACGTAAAATAACATAATCATTAGCAACTTACTCTTAAACCAGCACCCTTTAACTCCGAAGTTAGGCTTCAGATACGTGCTGGGTACTGCTGGAGACAGGTCCATAGTAATTGTCACCACCAGCAGGAGTATTGGGAACAGTACTGCGTACGAGCAGTACCATGCAAACCTTCGTCTCATGCTGCGTCTTGTGACTGATGCGTTTATGTATCTCCTGAGAATTGTGAAAGGGATTAGGATTATATTTTACATATAAAATACAAGGCAGTAAATAATTATAATTGCTAGTATCACTATTATCACAAGGATTTTATTCCCTATGGAACTCTTAATTTGTAGCACAATAAGAATCTTTTTCTATTTCTACTTAGGTATAGCTTTTCTGTTTCGATTTCATCTGATTCTGAATATTTTTTAAATCAGATAGTTATGGCTTGCATAAACTCGCTTTGTGTGGAGCATCTAACTTCAAATAAATACTGGAAAGAAACTCTATCTTCGAAAGGAGGTTAACTTAAGCAACATCTAATTATAATTAGTAATATTTCAAATTATTTCAGAAATATCAATTGCGTAACCTTCACACGTAAACACTTAACATAATAAGCTCTAAAAGCGACGATCAAAAAGCTTGTGAAGTACGAACGAGTAATAAATGTAATAAAGATACATATAACGTTACGTTTTAACAACGTTACTTTAAAGTACGTTATATTAAAGACGTAGGAGCACTTACCGAACGTTCAAGAATATATCGAAACACATCACGTTTAGCCAGAAGAAGCAGGATACGAATGAAAACTGAATTAGATACGCTGAAACAAAGTAAAATATTATTAATTAAAGATGTTAATAATTGTCAGTGAAGCAATAAGGCGAGGCTTTTCAAATTGATTTGACGAATTTTCTCGTTTGTAGCCATACATTTTGAGCGGGTAGCAATACTTGGAAAGAATACGGGAACTGAAGCCTAAATGGCTTCATATTTAATAAGATTATTTTATTCATCATCATCATTTCAGCCGCAAGACGTCCACTGCTGGACATAGGCCTCCCCCAAGGAGGCCCCCAAGGGGGAATATACCATAATTGCCACGCTTGACTGGCGATTTGGCGATCGCAGTTGGTTGATTTAATACCCTGAGAACGCTGCTGCCCAGCCTCTGGTGAATCCCTTATTCACCTTTTACGACACCCATGAGAAGAGATAGGGTGGTGTTATTATTTATGTCCGACACCACACGGAACAAAATTTTATTAATGGGTATGAACTCCGGTGAAATTAAAGTCACGTGAGATTTTTCAACTTTGTTTTTAAGTTTGAGTAACCCCATTACATTAACACGTCGTCCATCATATTTGAGCTCAACTTTAATATTATCTTTATAATAGCAGGGTCAATCTAACATGCTCAAGATTAATTTCAATATTAATCTACATGTCATCACTTACCCATAATAGTGCATGCGACTGCAGGAAAGGCGTGTCCTGCAAGCTGTGTTGCGGCTAAACAAGTGAACGCGAGAGCCAAGCACACTGTGTGACAAGCGAGTGCCTTGCCGTGTGTATCTCGCAGCTCCGTAATGAATAAGTAGACACAGGCCGTTGCCAGCAGGAACGGCACCGATATTAGCAGTCCTGGAAATAAGAGCATTTAAGTTTTCGAAAGATGGGCTTATCTATTGGAGTTTGAATGGATGGAATGTTGACCTTTTATGAAGGAACTTATGTTTGAACCTCAGGTAAGCATCTATTTCTAGACATAAACTGATAAAATTCTGTAAAGGTAAAAATAAAAATTGATTAAATGCTGCGACATTTTATCGGTCCTGTTCCCTAATTCGGAACACTTTCGATAAGAATTTGTCGACTGATTCGGTTTGTTATCTCATTTCGTCTACGATTCACGTAACGAGAGAATAAGAGATAACAAACCGAATCGGTCGATAACTGCTTATTAAAAATGTTTTGAATTGGGGAGCTGATCCGTGATAAATGTAAAGTATAAACTTTTGTTTAAAGTTAAACATTATTAAAAGCTTTGTATCAACTCCTAAATAACTTTGCTATAAAAGGTTGTAGAAACTCCTCAAAATCTTTTGGAGACTAGAACAACGATCAAATAGTGAAGTAACTCGGTAACTAGACTCTTCGTTACAAAGTTAACACTTTGATACTTGTTGCCAACAACAAAAAGTAAAATTAATTAATGATCAACCGAGTTAGTATTTACTTTGACCGAAAAACATACAGCTGAATATTTTCCCACGAGAGTCGATATATAGTAAATTGGTTATTTCGTGTTTACATCATAAATAAGCTGTAGTATACTTTTATTTGCGGTTGCTATAAGTATATAACTACCTACACTGATATCAAACTTTTGTATGTATTATTTGTGATGTGATGACAGAACCAGATATCGGTATTTTTGTTTTCGTTTATTCATATTTCTGTCGGTATGTATGCGTGATCGTATTCAAGGGAAATTATAAACTATATCATCGTTAAAAATTACTATTTCTACCTACCAGCATTTTTGTTGACTGTTCAAAATTGATACAACGCCCTTTGAGCACAGGATAACTTTGCAAATAAGGCTAACATCCTCTTAAGTATCTGCCTCACCAAAAAACTATCATCAAATACCCACCTGTAGCATAAACAATAAGCGTAGACGACGTCTTAGTTTCTTCCATGGGAGTAGTAAAGCACACGACTGGTAACGTGATGCCTGCTGGTACTGACTCGTTCCAGAATGTTTCCATGCAATAGTCTCGAGTGCCCAACAGTGGAGGCTTGGAGTAAGGAACGAAAAGAGACCCGTTTACTAAGAGATAGAACTCGTCTTGGCTGTTGAGGTCGGGTTGTAGTTTGTACCTGTGGATGAAATTAGTAGCGTTATATAGATATTATAGTAGTCAATATGATTCAGACTGAGGTCTAGTGTGGTCAGTGGTGGTGTGCTACATTATGCATCGGACAAATATGACTTACAGGAGCTAGAATATTTTTTGATCACAGATATAGTAAAAAATATAGACGAAGTGTTGCGAACAATCATAATGAAGTCAACAAAATCCTGCTCCACCGTGTGCAAACCAGCGCTCACGCACACACATGTACATCAAACCGTACTTTCTGCTCTCAGTACACATGTCACGCCATCGTCCAGTCATCAACATCAACTCAGCCTATCGCAGTCCACTGCTGGACATAGGCCTCTCCCAAGTTGTGCCACAACACTCTGCCTTCCGCACCCAGTAAGCATCATCCAGTAAGCATCATGTGTGTGCGTGAGCGGTGGTTTGTACACGGAGGAGCATGTTTTTGTTGGCTGCACTATGATTATTCGCAGGACTTCGTCCATATGTTTTACTATGTCTGTGCTTTTGATCCACTTCTCCATACAGAGTTTCACTTTATTATAATTGGTCTACCAGCTTCATAGACTCGTGAAATTTTCTCCAACCACAGAAGCAGTAAAGTATTTAATTTTTTAAATTTTCCTTGCATTTTTGGTCATGTTTTGTATAATTTTAATGTCATATAATAAATGAAGTATAGGTGTAGATTTAAAACTTCCTATATTTAGGTACACGATAGCAACTGGGTAGATGTCCTAAATAAAATTATAAGAGCCAATGAAGCAACAAAAAACATAATAAATATTGTGGATCAAAAAGTAGAAATACAATTACCCTAAGAATAAAATCAGTAAATTGTAGAAAAAAAACAATAATCATATAGAAACATCAGTATATAGAAATGCTTCTGATAATTTTATTTAAGCATTTTTCTAAATAAATTTACTAGTACATACCGTTTTATAAATACCAGACACACGCAATTTCACAGACGACGAAATTTGTCCTATGCTTTCTATGATCTCGGTAGGTACTATACAAAAAAGAACTCATTTCGATAAAATAAATAACAAAGAATGAACAAAAAGTATTTTCTAATCGTAATTGGGTATACCCTAATTGAATTATTATTATTAGTCATTTCCTTCCATACAGGATTCTGATAACATACCTAGTTCTCGCAGTGATAATTTTCATAATTAAAATAAATTTCTTAGATACGTTCGATAGCAAAAACATTTTGATGATATGCCAAAAGATAAATTGTATTGTGATCTAGATTTAAAAAGTGATTATTCCGATTAGAATTTATCGCAATCTTCATCTTGCATTAATTTCAATTTCAATTTCAAAGTCCATTATTTTATATCAATCAATTTCTTCTATATTTTTACATTTTACTTTGCTTGTGTGCATTGCCTGTTTTTTTATGTAACTTGTCATTACTAATCATGATAATCAATTTATTATTTTTAACACATTTTTTTTTCTTTTCCACAATTTATATCTTAAGATTATAATTTCTATTTTATTTGTGAGGATCGACTGTTTACTCGTAAGACGATGGTGATGGTAATCATGACTCTATTATGATTTATGATATATTATGAGAACTGTTGTATTAATAATTTCTTAGGTTTTCGCGATCACTACACATTATAATAAAACAAAGTTTAACCGGATTAAATCGCGTAATATACGCGGTGTAGCGCGCTGTGTATCTGTAAAGACGCTTGTCATCTTAGTCAACCTGCGACCACGAAATGCTGCAAAGCTTTCGAAACGTCAGGAAAACCAATTTAAGTAATATACGCGATTTAATCCGGTTAAACTTTGTTTTATTATAACGTTTGTATTATTCACTAACTCATTTACCCGATAGTTTATGTCCCTTGGTTACTTCTTATGATTTCCAAAGAAAAATCGTTGTGGACATTGATCAATAAAAAGGCTTAGCAAGCCTTTTTGGAATATGCTACACAGACTAGAAATATAAATATAAATGAAACCTTTATTTACTTTTCATAGCGACACGGGTTTCCCACAATGGTCTCGTACACATTACTGTCGTAACTGAAGATGTGAGTCTCGTTGGCTTGGTGGAAGATTGGCTGGAAGGTCAGCGGTGACCGGGAGCAGGCAGTCTTGACAGCGCCGTCTTCTATGATGACTGTGAGGTTTTGCCCGCTTGGACAGCATTTTCTAACTACTGGCAGCTCTTTCACTTCCTCCTGTGGACAAGAGAAGAATTATTGTAAATAAAACATGGTAAAAACACAGTTAAAAGGTATCAAAGTGAAATAAATTAGGTTAATCAACTTCTGTTGAATTGGCCAGCGCTATCTGTACCTATAAAGAGTGAATTTTATTTCTGACTGAGATAAAAATACCCAAATTAATGCGAAGTTGCAGATCCACGAATGAATGTACAAAATAATATATTTACTCGACATTCGAAGCGATTACAATTATAAAGCTGTCATCAAACTCTTTGGTATGAGGAAGAAATAACTGTTTTTATACCCATAATTTGTGATAATTTCGATTATTGAATAACTAATATTAAAAGTTTTAGGAGAAATAAATTCAACGAAACTATAAAATTTTGATATTTTCTGGTAAAAGCGATAAGCTATAAAATTATATTCAGACAAGACCCTACTCAAATAGAGTCCAATTTATTCGTAATTCTTCGAAGGCTCGCTTTGAATTTAGTCACATATTTTTCTAAGACGTGACGTTATATTTTAAATTGGGTCACAGTCACGCCACAAACACAAGCTAAGGACAACATAATTATGGATGTCATTCAAACGATGATAAATTGCAAGTCTGTATGTCTGAACCCCATCAAAATTCAACATGAGTATTTGAACTTTGACGCACTTAAAAGAAATTCGACTAAGGTTGATGACGTAAAGCGTTCATTTAGAATCGGTCACGTCTTTTAGAATAGTAAATGCTCGAATATTAGTCGGCCTATGATGGTCTTCAAAGGTGAATGAAGTGATTTAAATTCAATTTCAGTCTCACAAAATTTTGATTAAAAATATATTTTACTTTAAATGCGATATCGTTCAGCAAGTAATCTCTGAATATTTAAATTGATGCTGATTTTAGATGAACCAAATGCGGCTGAGCATCAGTATTTCACACGGGGCGACTGCCATCAGACCCCCACAATGCTGTTACTGGGCAATGCCGACATCCGGAGGTTAGACCAGTTGGCAGACTTTCGGGCTTCTGACTCCCCGTAACGACTGCCTTAGATATTCGTATGGCAACCGGGACTGACTGCTTACCGTGCTCTCCGAGGCACGCAGGGGTCTCGATGTGCAACGAACCGGTCACCCACCAACGGACTGACCGCGGCAAGTATAGCTTTACCTCGCATATAATACAATCAGCGCGGTTGCTACTTAGCCATGAGCCCCTCCTTGCTGATGACCTATATATGGTATAAATCCGATTTTATAAATACCATTCTGAGAATTATTTGCTGTCGTTTCTGCATCCACTCCGTACCTCGATTCATAGTTTACTCGGAATTACAAAAATAAAGAGCAAAAGTTGTTTATAAAAATACACTCAAGTACATTGTACAGATGTCGGGTGTATGTCAAATGAACTACCAATTATTTAGTAGAAATAGTACGTAGCAAAGTCTAGCAATGAATTACATATACGTTGGAATGCTAATTTGTATAATGAAAGAAAAACCGATGAACTGAGTCATTAGGTAGTCATGCTTTCGTAGGTATATCTTCGTTTCGTTGCGGTCTTGGTCGATATTGTTAGGGGTTAGACACATTGGTCACCTAATGTAGGTACATTCGTTCGATTTAACGTCCTGTTTCATGTGAAATGGTAAAGATTAAGGACTATAGTAACAGTGAAAGCCTAATAGAGCACATTTTAGGGAAGCTACGTGTTGACATACATACCATAGTGAACCTATTAGTTATCTATTTGGGTATAACTTGGCATTACACAACAACATGTAATAACAAAACTATTGCTATAAACTAATACCTACAATTGCTGTTTTTGCTTTTTACAAATCTATGTAAAAATCAAAAAATTTAATGTTAATAGGTACACACGGCTACACATCAAGCTGTACAAAACCAGTAAAGGCTGACCTCGCGTTGTAAGGAAAACCTATACAATGCGAGGTCAGCTTATACTGGAAATGTACAGCTTGATGTGTAGCCGTGTGTACATTTTTTTTTTATTCTGGCAACAACACGGCAAACAAATATTTTTATATTACAAAGGCGTTGGAATAAATTGGATGTCTGCTTGGTTTCTAATCAGGTTTATTATTATCAGTTTATATTACTAAAGAACACAATACGAATTAAAATATTTACTGATACAGGTCAACGTACTTTATTACATAATGCACAAACAACCTTGTGTTACAAAATTACTCTGAAGTCCTCAATACTCAATAATATGTACATTCGTTATATTTTACACGTTTCTTAAAGTTAACCAAGTTAATCTATTGATTCTTACTTAGTACAGGCAGTTAAAATCCCGGTAAACTGAGTCAAGTAGGTAAAGCAATTTTCCTCATTACTTCAAGTTTTACCAGTACTAGACTCAACTTACTATTAAATCAAGGAAACCGTTGTTTACACAGTCTTGAACATCTTTAGGTATCCTAAATAAATATTGCCCATTACTCCCAAGGGAGCGTTGTGGAGTGAAAGAAGATGTAGTGACAAAGATTGAGAAATGTATGTTAAGATGGTTTGGACATATAGAGAGGATGGATGAGAGGAGATTGACGAAACAAGTATACGAAGCGAGTGTGGATGGAAGAGTTGGAAGGGGACGACCTCGGCGAACGGATCGCGTTAAAATCGCGGACGTTCTCAAAAAATGCCAGGTTAAGAGTTCTCTAAACCGACGAGCATGCATGACGAGGTTAAAGGACGTAGATGAAGCGAAAGAGGTGTGTCAGGATCGTAGCAGGTGGAAATCCATAGTCTCTGCCTACCCCAATAATATGTATGTATGTACAGTCCCAAACAATTGTAGCAATCTAGGTGCGGGCCACTTCTCAGTATGTGAAGGGCCAGGCCTTAGTCCACCACGCTGGCCTAGCGCGGGTAGTACATGCCATCGAGAACTTTATGGAGCACTCCCAAGTGAGCAGGTAGGAGTTTCCTCACGATGTTTTCCTTCGCCGTTAAAGAGATAGTCAAATTCTGATCCGCACATGAATTCGGAGTCAGAGGTGTGGGCCGGATTCGAACTCAGACCGTACTGCATAGAAGGCAAGCGTTCAACCGCTAAGCTATCACTGTTTGCGCATCATACTATAAAAAATAGATTTAAAACATTGAAATATAGTATGAAGTACATGTAGATCGATTATTTAAAATTATAATGTATTGTGTACATAAAATGTCGGAAATTTTACTTGGATTGATATATATCGGACTTGTAGTTCGTAAGAATTTATTATGAAATCCATCAGTTATTAGTTAAACAATAGACGTCAAGCTTTAAAAGGTGGTCAGGTTTGGCACACGAGGGGTTATGAACTAATGACGACTTATTATATTATAAGGTATCGGCCGGGAGGACATGATAAGGTATGTGAACCCATCATATATTTATCTATCTGCTTGCGTGTTTGTTTGTCAACAAGACCATCATTTTAGCAGATGCACTAATCCGACAGTCAACTGTGAGAGACTGTGGTCCAAATACAGAATTCCGTGCTGCAAGTTGAACGCAGCTACATGATTCGTTCATATTCCACGAGAAAGATTTTGTACCACGCTGATACGAAGTAATCAGAAAAATAACATCTGTAACATCTCGGCTACCAACAAAGCATACACCAATACCAAAGGTCACCTACGTGCCACTCCACTACTTTATGTACCTGCTCATCTAAAATGTGAGTAAGAAGCTCTGTACCGAAGGCGCCACGTCTGTCACGTGTCTTGTTAGCTACGTGCCTGTGACGGTAATGAGACAACTGATGACATCCATTCTGACTCCGATGTAATGCACGCCGCCGCCGCCGGAACGAAAGGCGATGGATTTTGATGGAAAAAAATGTGAAATAGAATACTATTACGGTGGTTTGAGATCCTCTCTCCGTGTGTGTCAAAAACGTAATAAATTACTGTATTTTTTTTGCGTGTGAATTCCTCCTGGACATGCTACGCTCGGAGAAGACGGTGGTGGGTTTAAGGTTTATTCACATTACAACGGGCACGGCACGGGCGGGTGTAACGATTTCGATTCAAAATAACCCTTATATGATTAGAGACTATGCCGTGCGGTCGGGCAGATGAGCGGACGGGCTCGTCCACCCGTCCGCATGTCCTAGATGTGCTCCCGTATTTGTAGTCTCTAATCTTATAAGCATAAGGGTTATTTTGAATTGAAATCATTGCGCCCACCTGTGCCATGTACGTCGTAATGTTAGCGGTTAATAGACCCTTAGTTGATAAGTGTCCTATCCGGGACTCAACTACTAAGACCACCACCATATTCCTTCTACTACCATTCGTCGGGATATGGGATAACTCTATTCTTTATGTTTGCATAATGCATTGTTGCGCAATTGTTTGTTGTCTCGAAGAATAAAAAAATTAAAATTAAATAAAATAAACTCCGCTTTCTGCTCCCACCCCCGACATCCAAGTCCAAGTCGCAAGTGAATAGCAATGGATAGCGAAATATTCGCAAGAAAGTGATCCCTCGGGAGGTCATGAGCACGCTGACCCTCAGTGTTGAGGAATACTGCTGAAAGAGGTGGAGTAGGATATTATATCAGAAAGTGTTTACTCAGCAGTGAATGATTTCTAGATGATATTTTGATACGTAAAGAAAAGAAAATGAATCAGTCCATTCGAATACGGACTAACTGTTTGGATTGACAATCATTATTGTTTGTCTTCATTATTATCTCTTATCCTTTATTCTATTCACTTCCCGGTCTATTGTTAAAATCCTCTTTGTGGAAAGGAATGCCAGCCGTGCGCTCATTAGTAAAAGCTCTTCGATAAATATATGAGTAAACCGATATAGTATCGATATTTCAGTCTAATAGAACATTTTGGAGAATTGATTCTAGATCTCTAAGTCTGGCATTGATAATAAAGTCAGGTACCATAGAAGTTGTGTAAGCTTTTTTAAGAATAAAAGGTCATTTTTTATTTAAGGTGCTTATTAGAAAACATAATCGTAATAAAGAATCTTTGTCCTAGGCAGACTGTGTTGGGGAAGTCTTCTAGTATAAACCAATGTGGCGTAATATCAATATTCAATATGAGGTGATTGCCATCAGCCTATCGCAACCCTGTTGCTGGCCAGAATTCCATCGATCGGAATAAAGGATAATTTAAGACTTACCAGAAATAAAGACACAAGACACAACAAAGACACACATAATCTTCCTCCGAGCCTTTTCCCTACTATATTGGGGTTGGCTTCCATTCTAACCAGATACAGCTGAACATCAATATTTTACACGGAGCGACTGCCATCAGATCCCAGCAACCCAGTTACTGGGTAATACCGACATTCGGAGTTAGACCAGTTGCCAGACTTTCGGACTTCTGACTACCCGTATCGACTGCCATAGATGTTCGTATGGCAGCCGGGATCGACAGCTTAATGTGCTCTCCGAAGCACGGAGGGGTCTCAATGTGCAACGAAATGGTCCACGGACTGACTCCGGCAAGTGTAGCTTAACCTTGCAGATCATACAAATTGTGCGGTTGCTACTTAGTCAAGGGCCTCCACATAATAGTCCAAAAATAAGCTTCAATATTTACCAATAATTTAGAAAACTTGTGTCTAAGTGGGTGATCACGGCGCCATGTTTGTGAATCGTATGTGTTTAGGGAAAGTTGTGATTTTTCTTGTAAACACGCGTTAGTATCCGATTAGGATGTTTGCACTAACAGTTTGTGGAGATTGGACCTCACAGGGCCACTTTAGTACCGTAAGTAGTTGTGTAATACGTCATGTGCGGTTAAGCTACCGTTGTTGAAATATGGAAAGAAAATCTCGAGTTCCTTTTCGCAAAATAAGAAAAGCTTAGCTTAGCTTTTTAGCTTGATAGCCATGCTGGTCCAGAGATAACGGACCCATCCCGGATTCTTGTTGGTACGTAATAATTTACTACAGTCACTGACAATGACAATCATTTTGACATTACTGCAACATTCATTGCGTGATGCATAGTGGCCGATAAGGAGGATTGCAAAATATACGGAGCAATGACCATTGAAATCATCATAATACCAATCGCAAGTGAGTTAACCCTTCAACAGGTGCAACAACGCAACGCAAACCGCCGGCCGCGAATCAATAGAAAATCTATAATGTCTCATTAGCCGTTGTTTGAAAAATGGTCCTTCCTTCTCTTCTTTTCATCAATCAATCAAGGTTGGTTTGGTGTACTTCTTACAGACGTTTTCCTTTGACATGAGCCTTTAAGTCCGGTGTCCGGTGTTGTTACGGTGCACGGTATTGTTTCGGTGACTGCCTTGGTGGTCCAGCGGTAACGTGTTCATCGTGGGATCCTGGGTTAGATTCCCGAGTCGGACAAAAATTTTATTGGGATTTTTCTGTCAAGAAAATGTATCTGTAGTAGCCCGGAGTCGGGAAGTTGACGATACTATACCCCGATCTTCGGAGAACACGTGAAGCCGTCGGTCCTGGGCTTGACCTCCCTCCGTTCTTGTCGGATTATCGTCCAATTGGGTTATGAGGGAATAGACAGTGCACCGTATAATACGTTCCGCGCATATGGCTATATAGTCTCTATATAGGAAGGACATTATTTAATACGGTGTAGCTACCGTCTGACAGAAACTCAATGTGTAGCCCACCCAGTACTAGTATCCTAATTTCGAACTCTAGGTCCCTAGTGCTTGTGTATGCTAAGAGCGGTAATAAACCTACGCCACCTGTCGTTGCAAATATAAACTACAGACGCAACTTAAAGCCTGAAACACGACTGTGTTTTGGTCAAACAACAATTCGGTTTCGTTTAAAATACTCTGTCAAACATTCGTCAAGTTGATTGGCAGTCAAATAAATATCCCATGTTTATTAATCTTGAAAAGAAACTAATGAGAAAGTGCTTAAAATTGATTAATGGACTTAACGGACACCTCCTTCATGTTTATTACTTCTTAAGCTTTTCCAATAATTTATTGCTAAATCGTGTGTCCCAACTTCTGTCTTCGTCTTTGACCAATGGAATATAAAATATTCAACAACTTGATTACGTCTTTGCTACCCAATAAAAGTAGCTAAACAAAAATTACGAAACAAAAAAAAGTTTATTTCAAAACAAAAGCCTAGAGACCTGTTTAAGTCGGAAACTCGCAGAATTTCTAAATGTTAAAACAATTTGTTTTTAAGGCTTCTTTATGGAAATATTCCGGGACTGGGAGCCGTGACGACACTGTCAACTTCCACGAAATATTTGCGAAGGAAACCTTAAAAATACTCATAAGTGTTTTTCTTTGAAAATGTATTAGCTTGGTAATCACCAAAAGGATTTTAGATGTGAGGGTAGGGCAGCGAGTGTAGGGTTATATTGCGGCATAAAAGATGTAGCGTTACATTTGAAATTATAACCAAGTTCATGTATATTCAAAGTTCCTTTGTAACGGAAATTTTATTTTTTGATGCGGTGTTATTTCAAACAAGCCCAGAGACAAGTCATGTATTTACCAGAAAATTTACTGCAGCATTTTTTCTGACCAAGTCAGATGTTTCGACAATGTTGACCTAGATCAAGGCACACAAAGCCAATGTATTTCATATTGGCTAGGTCCCCACGGGAGGGCAGGAAACCGTCAGCTGGATGTCATGAAAGCCCGTTATGTTACAAACCTACAAGAATGCTATGGAACCTTGTATAATTGAGTAGAACACGAAGCTTGCCAATCGTCATAACATAACATAACATCACGCCTGTATTTCCCCGAAGGGGTAGGCAGAGGTGTAATAGTACACCCACATTTCGCCAGTTATGTTATAGTCCCATGTAATAGGGGGCGAGCCAATCGTCATCTTAATAATATCAGTTTATTGTAGTACGGGTCTGAGTACTGGTCTGAGACTGCCTCGTTGGTCTAGTGGTCGCAAGCGCGACTGCTGAGCGTGGGGTCCTGGGTTCGATTCCCGGGTCGGGCAAAGTGTTATTGGGTTTTTTCATTAGGATCTTTGTCAGTAGCAGCCCGGAGTCTGGATTTGTGCCCGGTCAATGGCAATAGGCTCGCCCCCTATTACATGGGACTATAACATAACTGGCGAAATGTGGGTGTACTATTACACCTCTGCCTACCCCTTCGGGGAAATACAAGCGTGATTTTATGTTTTATGTGGGTCTGAGTACGAACTCGGCCCGCACGTCTGTCTTTTTGTGTGCAGCTTAGAATTTGATTGCCATGTACTTTAACAGTAAAAGAAAACATTGTAAGGAAACCAGCACACTTGAGGATGCTAAATACAGTTCTAGATATTGTGTGTAGTCCGCCAAACCGCACTAAGCCAGCGTGGTGAACTAAGCCTTAGACCCTTTACATACTGAGAAGAGGCCCGTGCCCAGCAGTGGGACAGTAAGTGGGCTGATTATGTTATGTTATTGTCGGCGACTCGTGCGACGCTGACGCTGCCAGGAAAGACCCGCTCGACACGGCCCAGAAGCCACGTGAGAGGTGGCAGCGCCTTGTACTTGATGATGACCATGTCACCTTTCTTGAGGTCACCGTGTGACTGGTGCCACTTGGTTTTCTGTTAGAACGATGATACATATTCATTAGAAAACCTATTCCAAAAATGTTGTTTAAGGAGTATGTTTTTTTTGTTGATGTGACGTCTGGACGTGGCACACAGACTAGAGATCGCCCAATAAGGATGTGAGCGGGAGTGTGAGGATAGAGGTCTGAAGGATCGTCGGATAGAGGAGTAAGAGGTCGGGAATTAAGAATAGCCTCTACCTGACTCAATAAAGTAGACATTTCCTCGAAAGCTAATTGTGTCAGCCCTAAAATACGTCATAAATGATGTTTAGTGGATTGCACTGAAGATTCCCACAAACCACCGAAATGTGGAGTGTAGGCTGGTATGAAAGAAAAATTGATACCTTGCTCAATAAACTCAGATGACAGTGCAGGATTGAGAAGCCTTGACAGCTCATTAAATGTTCCCACAAAGGTAGTGCCATTGTCTGAGAAGATGTTCTGTGGCTTTTCTCTGCGAGCAAATGCACTGCTTTCGTTGCTAAACAAATAAAAAAGCTTATATATGACTTAATTAACCTTGTACCCCGACCTTTGCGGTCGCTTACCATCACCGGCCCGGCATAGTCAACGCCAGTGTTAAGGAAAGGGAATTCAAGCTGGACGCGTTGTGATGGTTAATTTCCCATGATTGGTTGAATTTTTTGCCCTTAACACTGGCGTTGACTATGCCGGGCCGGTGATGGTAAGCGACCGCAAAGGTCGGGGTACAAGGTTAATTAAGTCATATATAAGCTTTTTTATTTGTTTAGCAATGTAAAGTACGACACAAATATTCTTTCGTAAGACGATGAACGATCAAACGAGAATATTGCCAAGACTTGGAGAATGCTGCTGATAATTCTTTTGACATAATCCTTCATTCATCATTTACAATACCAATGGAAATACAGAGCTTCCTTCCGAAACACGTCTGCACAGCATAAAGGCACAATTCCGACTACTGATGTCGCCGATTGCAAGCGACACTATTTGATTTATATTTTTGTAGGCGACAGTGTCGCCGCGCTTGGAATTTACCTTCATAAATTTCATAGAAAAGTATAGGAACCACTATTGTCGCTTGCAGTCAGCGATAGCAACTGCAGCTGTGATCAGTCGCGCGTCAGCGATGTCGGAATTGTAACTTAACAAAAAAAAAGTAACTTCTGTTCCTCTGGTACAAAAATATTCATCAAGCCCAGTGCGATAATAAAACAATTTGTTGAATCAGAGTACATAAATACTTGAAACAATCGCATCATTATCTTTTATACTGGCACCTACCTACATGTATATCGGCTGAAATATTGTTATTAGGCCTAAGGCAATCTGCCGAGTAACTACTGCAGACAAAATTCGCAGAATCATATTTTATAGATTACTGAGGTATATTAACTGGCACATTTTAGGCTTGCATTAAACCAAGGCATTTATTTAGTATCGTACAGATAATTTCTAGAAAAACTCTTGATGTCTGCAAATTAATCTAGCAATGATAATATTATTTTTAATCTTTTATTTAAAATATCTATATAACATGTAACGTGCTGTTGATGACGGCTAAATGGGCTTGAACAAATTTTTATCATGCAACAATATTCGATGTACCCTATTTATTGAAATTTGAATTTGTATCAGAAATGCGTGGTCATATTTTAATAGCTCATTCAGGGAATGCTATCGAACAACTTTTACTGCGAGGTTAACTATGAAACCACGAAAAAAAAAAAAACAGCTGATCGCTACATTTTGTCGAGCGACATCAATGATTTTCTACTGATACTGAACACGAATCAATAAAAAAATCAATACCTATTTGTAAACAAACAAATTCCCCCCTTGAGTCGCGTGCGACTCAAAAACAATGCACGCGAAACCACCAAAAAAAAATCCATCCTTTGACAATGCCACCGATGACTTATTTTTTAGAGTCGTTCGGGATTTATTCTCAAACCCTCGCTATGCTTGTGATGATAAGTGAAAATTTGGGTATTAAATAATCGTAGAATTTTTCAAGTATTTTTAGATGACTATGCATATTATTTATCATTTGCTCAAGAAATATGGCACCGTTATAGATCAACATCTTGTATTTACTGATGAAACAATAGTAGTTTATGAAACTGTTGCATAACAGGGGTTATTAAAACACGAGTGTGAGTTTAAAAACCGAGCCGTAGGCGAGGTTTTTAATAGTATCACACGAGTGTTTTAATACCTAGTTATGTCAGTTTCATACACTACTTTATCTAAACTCATACAATTTTAAATAAAATACCAAAGTCAAAATCTTGGTGATATTGTCGTAGTTTTTCTTGATTTTTCTGGTAAAAGATTGTTCGTCATTTACGTTGCTGCATCCAGAAATTCAGGCGGTGACCCCGCCTATTCTCCTCAGTTCAGCATCACTGCTGTAGTCAGATATTTTTGCCCAGAATAAAACTTTAGACATACAAAACCATAATAATAACGTAAACAATTACAATAAATTTACAAGTAACGATGACCAAATTCAGTAGGCCATGGCGTGCGGCCGCGCACGCGCCCCGCGCGCCTACTACACAGATAATAAAATATAGTCTGGCGAAAACATTATAATCGGAACTAATTTTCTATCCTTGTCAGGATTCCGTCAATCTCTGTTTTATCATACAAAAAATATGCCTGTAAACACTTAAATATAATTAAAAGCAATATAAAAATCCAAAGTTCTGCCAAAAACGCGATTTTAAACGATAAAATTTAGCACTGTATGACTAGTGGCGCCACCCTGAATTTTGTGTACTCATTGGTGCCAAACTGTACGGCTGCTAAAAAAAAGTTTTGAAAACTCCTTGGTAGGGTCGAAGTGGCATTAAAAACTCCTTAGTTGGGCTGAAGTGTGCGGTTATGGAAAAAAAAAAATTACCGCATTGTTTTGTTCAGCAAACTGTATCGTAATGAAACTTTTTAAATTCATTACAGATGCATGTGAGTAAAGTATGTCATTATGACATTACTTTCGAGTTTATAATTCGAATTTTACGATATGAGTGTAGATAAAAGTCATTTACGTTTCGCCAGTTTTCTACTTGAAATTAAAAGACGAGTATCACAGAAAAAGCGGCATTCTTATTCATTGTGATTTTTTGACATGAAGCTTACAGAATTTACAGTAATGAAAAAAAAACAAATAAGATCAACTTTATTTCTAAGGGTGATACAATATTACATTTCCAAGAATATAACAAACAGTTACAAATTATGAATACCTGAATTTTACTAAGAAACAGTTATTACGTCACGATTGGTAAAAAAAATTATAAGTAGTGCGTAACTCTTTCTTATCATTACTATCTTCTTGAGCGCAAAACATATTATTTTTAAATAATAGATAGATAGATAGATAGATAGAGTATACTTTATTGTTTGCACACCATAAAAATAAAAACAAAGTTATAACAAACATGAGCACAGTACTAACAATTGGCGGTCTTATCGCTTAAAGCAATTTCTTCCAGACAACCATTGACAATATGTATTTTTTTTTTATAATATGTATTTTTTCTTAGAATTAACACACATTTCTTGGCACTTATCGCGAAACTTTTTATCGTTGACGTAACAGCACGTCACAAGCCGTGATAATGTCGGAATTTTGACAATCTGTTTCCAGAAGTGTTATTGAATTAAAATAAATATTGAGTTTCGTCTAGTGCATTTTTCCTGCTCATTTTTCACGGAATCTTATCTGTCAGGAATCATAAAGCTGATTGTAGTAGATATTCATTTAAATCAATTTTATTTACTAAGCTGATTGAACTTAAACAGAATTAAAATAATATAAATGGAATGTGATTCTAAATAATTTGTGATATTTAAGTTCAGTTCACATTTGTGTTGTTTTGTTTTGCTTTTTTATTCGAGAGTGATATCTAGACAGTATAAATAATTAAATATAAATAATATATTAATGCTGAAAATTATTTTTCCAAGCAAGACTCTTAAAAATTATTTTTCCAAGCAAGACTCTTAAAAAACTACTATAGGTTAACTGTAGGGTAACTGTTACACGCAGATGATTCTATAGGAATAGATAGGTACTATCTTCCCACAAAATAATATTTTCATTTTATAAAAGATATTATCTGAATTAAATTCATGAAAGAAAAGCTATCAGATACCAAAAGGACATAACACGCAGGCAGGTAACAGGAGTAAAAATATTTCAACGACGCGAGGCACGTATTCGTTCCACGTAATAACTAGGACATCGGGGGAAAGTAAATACATCTGGAAAATCTCCTACATATTCTATTTGCCTGGTTATGATAATACGTATTGGTAATAAGTTGATAAGTAAGTATTCTGCTTGAGATTGGAAATGTCTTCCCCATCTCAGCACACCACATAGCTTTCGAAATTATGTACCTTTATATACTGTCACGAAATATTGTAGAGAAGCGCGAATTAAATGAATTATTATTAAATGGAATACGTTAACAAATAGTTTCATGGTTTATTTATTAATATTTTACGTTATGAGCTCATTTCAGAAGTCTTGGTAGTGAGAGGTCTATCTGTGGCACCATTTACCTACTGGGAGAAATGGAGGAAATTCCGAAAAGTGGTTAAAATTGAATGCATTTATGCATCAGACTTGATGAAAATATTGTAAGTACCGTAGGACCAAATACAAAAACTATGAAAAACAAGAATTAAACTTATCGTACAAACAAAAATAAATACTAGTAGGATAAATTTTAAAAATATCGTAATCAGAAAGCATTTGTATCACCGATAAAATATCATCGTATTTATTACTATGTTGACCTTGAAGTCGACAAAATGATTCTGTATTCTTTTAGAAAAGATAAATTATATGGTGCCTCTAGAAAACATGCTAACTATGCTGTCCGCACTTAAGCTTTACGTTGCCTTAAGGGCTGTTCACACCTCGTTGTAGAATTGCCTGGAATCCTTTTAACCACATAAGTAAAAATAAAGCTGTACCTACACATGTAAACAGAATCTAGGTACCTCTTATTTCAGTAGCCAGTCAACAACCAGCTCTCGTGATCGGTTATATGTTATTTAACATTCGTTCGCTATTAAGCGTTAAATTATTATTAATAACTATTTCATAAAGACAAATTGATATGATATTGACATTCAATAAAAAGTTTCGGGTTCAATTTATATCAGAACCTTTATTCATAGCTTCATAATTTAATAATATAGGCACGAAAATTCAGAAAATACGCTACGCATCTTTAGTTTTTTGACAACGACCATACTCAACAATATTTCCTACCTCAACATTCGCTCTCTGGAAGCCATTCTTATCACGAAGACGAAGGGTATCACATAGGAATTATTCAGAGGGCCATTTCACGTCGCTACCGACTTGCGGCAGGTAATAGAAAGTAAATATTTTCGCTGGTAGACCGTCGGCTACAGTGAGAGTGATACACGGCTAAAGCTGCGGCTTGGCATGGCTTACAGGGAGCAGATTGCTACTACAAATACTGATGGTCTGCCGGCTTTAGTTGGACTGAAAACCGAGCCTAATAGGAAATGTCGGTTGATACGCGTTTGAGTGTAGATTGGCATTTAAATGGTTTTTGACTAAACGTAGTCGACGAGCTGTGTAGGAGCTTATTGTCATCTGTTCCAAAATCCATTAAATTATTTATCAATTTCATCAGTGGCTAATAGTAGAAAACAGAAAAAAAAAATTGCGACCACACTTCATCGTAAATATAACGCAATTTACCGATAACGCAATACTGATACCGCAATTTACCGTATTCAGCTTACAAAATAGAGACGCCTTTGCGAAAATTACACGCCACTTTAAATCAAATGTGACCACAGCCTTAGTAAGAATAATGTAATAAATTACAGAATAAATATTGATTTAGGCAAGTGCTGTGATTAGGCATGTTGGTTTTTGATCTTCAATTAACGTGCCAGTAGATACCCACGTTTATAATTAAAATTAGATTAGAGAGATAGCCTTTCGAGTGCCAGCCAAATAAAAGGGCAATCAATTTAGAATTAATTAAGAGGGCCTAATACTTATAAAGATAGTTACTAGAAATGTGATAATATGTAAATCTAAATACTTAAACAAACAAAATCGAAATAGACAATGACAAAAAAGGAGTAAAAGATGATTTTTAGAAAATTAAAAGTCATTGTAATGGCCATCTTTGAAGGAATTTAATAGTACATTACTGTCGAGACCTGAAATAAAGCAATTGACGGCCGAGTAGTATAGGAAGGACCAGGCGAAGCGGAGTGCTTCCGAAGTGATTTGAAAAGGACGAGGCGCCAGTCGGTTCCTTTTTAACTAAAAGGGGCCTTTAATATAGTACTTTTCTCACATTTGCGAGAAAACAATACACAAATGAATTCAACAGTACCTAATTTTCATTCGCGCCCGCGCGTCATTCTTGTTCAATTTTTAAACTTAGAAAAAAAATCGTATTCAGCGTTTAAAATAATAAATATCGTGTACCTAAAAACACCTAGTGTACTTAAAAACTTAGGTAGCATAATTTAAAAAAAAACTGTAAAAACCTTAAAGATCATAATCAGTTCCACCCAACACATGTACTCGACTCAGAATTGCTGTTGATTTAATAACGTAGCTATTAAACGAATCAAAACACTATCAATTGTATTTAATCCGGCCGTTGAAGCATGCATTAAGAACTCCCTTCTATTATCAGACAACATTATCTTCCCAACAAAGATATATCAGAAGATCTCTGCACCAGACGGCCTTACGGTACTTAACAATATTTATTTCGGCACTAGGGGCAGTATATTTTTTGCAAAGAATGCTCATATTAACTGAATCCTATCTTGTGAGAATGAATGTGGTGCGTGGAGTCTCGAAGCAATCTCTTTAAGTGGCCCATGCCACAATACAGGCAAATGGCAGTAATGTAGAACAGAAACAACATTGATGTTTGGTCCTTCGAGACATAATCGTCAAGATAGAATGACGTCACTTTTTGTTTCTATAAGAAATAATCTAAAAAGATATAAATGTAGCCCGCAATCTGGATGACCACCACGTTATCTACGGCTATGTTATCAATAGGTTTAGATACTGTTTTCATTAGCTGCAAAATCTGTGCTACTGAAAGTTATTACATACTGCGTTATTATTACAAAACAAAATTGCCAATATTTCACCGATAAAAGTCGAAAACATTACTTTAACACCTTTGATCCCCTAGAATACATTTCTTGTCAGATACTCCATATTTGTTCTCCCTAACTTCTGTCGGTTTTTCTGCTTTGCGTACTTGCGTAGAGACTTTGCCTTATCGAGGTTTATTAGTTATTTATTCTCGCACAGCCCAAGTCCTAGTGTCCTTCATGTAACTTGCATTATATTGTTCCAATTTGTTAGCCGACCTGCATGTAATCGTGACCCAATTCCCTGAAAGAATCCCAAGGTCGACTGCAATTACCTAAGTTTTTCATGAACAATTTGCTCCAGGTCATGCAAAATGCAATTTTCTTTTTCTAGAGCGCTGCAAAGAAATAAGGTGAGAGCAAGCTATTTAAATAATTAAGTTGCTACCTGTATTTTAATTCTTCTTTCTTTTGCTTTCAAAATTTTTCCGGCTTTTTACTGCTTCGCTCAGTTCAAAGGAATTAATTGTGCGTTCGTTAGTGATTCTTTTATAACGGATCAGTTCTGGTCTTACGCGTACAGTTAGTCAAGTCAAGAAATCACATAGTGTACTTGTATAAATGTAAAATAATATTAATAATATTTAATTTATTTTTTTATTTATCATGTAGATACAGTGTCACTTCCTTATCCCCGTGATTTTACCATTTACGCGAAAATAAATTAGTGTCTCAGGTTATAGTGAAGTGCAAGTGCATAAAGTACTATAGCTTTTCCTACCTAAGATTCCTTGCTCAGCTTCCAGAGCATCTAGCATGAGTTTTTGAGCTATATTAACTTTATGGTGTAGTTATCGACTAATTTTGTATGGGAATTTTATTACCAGCGTCACTGTGTGCGTATTTGGAACTAAACAATCCCATACAAATTTTATCCATAACGTTAACTACACGATAGCTCAAAAACTTATGCTACAGCAGATCTGAACAGCTCAGTACAATGTACTAAAATGTAAACCAGCAAGATCATCCAAAAATAATTGGCCCATCACCTTCATTTACTCTTACTCGTCACAAGTACATCCATAATATTTACCCAACAAGTACCTACCACCCACATTGACTCAGTTCCACTGTGGGCATACCATACATCACCAAACCACACAAGACTGTGTTTAATCTGTGTTTTACGCTGCAACTAGACCCCATCGCGAGTATTTTTTTAAAGCAATGAGTGTACGGAATTAATAGAGGCATAAATTATATATTTTATGACTAGTCCTTTTGAATTCCAATAACTAGCTTTTGTTGATATTATTAATGAAAAAGTCAAGTTTAAATAAATATTCTGGTTTCTTTACGATATTTATTTTCTCATCAGTTCAGTTTGTTATCCCGTTTTTTTTCACTTACTTTAAGAAAATATTTAACATTTAAATTTGCCAGATTTTAAAGGATTAATAATTTTTATTAACTTACACCTAGATCAGATATTTTAATTACTTTGAACCTGAAATCACGTACACGAACTAAAGTAAACTGTTTAGATGACATTCTCAAAATAAACCAAACGTCACATAAATGTTTCCATTCCATTGAAGTGTAAACGGAAAGCCCTCGTGAGTGCTAGATAAGGACAAGGTGTGACCGTCATTAATGCCAAACACTTCGATTGCCAACACACAAGGAAGCGATCAACAATCCCATCCTACTCATTCGCTTATCAGTGCCGACTGCTAGAAATAAAACAAGTTGGGTCGACTACATACTGACATTATTTCTGGATAAGACTACGTTTGGACTGTAGCAGTAACTTTATTAGGCTCGACAATAAAGAAGAATCAACCAAAGAACTACTGGTATTATAGAAGAACTAGACTATCTCTACGACTTCGCTCCCGTGGTTATTCAGTTCATCCCACACTACTAATGGGAACCATTTTTTTAAACAAAATACATACCAGTTTTCAAGTCTATTAATTAACTTTAAACAAAACAAGTTTCATGGATATCAGACTAGTATTTTTTACGTAACGCACGAACAAACAAACAATCAAACAAACAGAGATTAACAGTTTTATAATAGTTAGGATTATTGTAGATAGTTGGATTGGACTGTCTATCTGATTTTATTGACAAAGGGCTATCTACTCGTTATGGGATTACCGAAATTGTATAAAACATTGTAAGTTATAACGTGAATTCATGCGTTAGCCCTATTTTATAACTTAGAACATAGGGCTAACGCACGAATAACGCATGAATTCACGTAAATGTTACAACTAGAAATATGTCTAGATCACACACGCAATACAAACAATTATATTACAGTATGTCAAATTTAAGCATACATCTTAAACCCTATACAATAAAAGAAGAAGCTACAAACGGAATATTTTTTTAACTTTTCACAAGGAGTGCATCAAAACAAAACCAGGGTAATCGTGTTAGATAATGGCTATGACAAGCCCGGCCTACATTTGAAGCCCTTATTAAGATGGCCAAACGGAACGTGGGTTGCACCGCTTGTACTGAAAAATGATACCAAACTAACTTTCTTGTTATTTTGTTAAACAAACTAGCAACATTTTGTCTCGAGCCTATTTTGTTTATGTGGTCAGGAAGTTGTTCCATTTCCTTGTTATTTTTCTTTGTACTCGTAACTTAAATCCTACGCAATAACTTTTTTTGTGACTCCGGTAATTCGATCCGTATTTTGATGGTCGCAAAAGTGGCGTTATATTTTACCGGCACTTGGGAAAATTCAGGAACATTAAAAAAATTGTTAATATTAGAGGTACTGAATTATCCAATAACATAGAAGATCAGTGGGGCAATTGTGTAATGCATTGACATTAACATTAGCTTCAATTTTGAAATGATAACAATATTCATTGCGTGGTATATAGATGCGCATAAGACGAATTGTCAAAACAGACGGAGTAATGAACATTGAAATTCTATTGATTGCGATCGCGAGTGAGTTACGCAATTCGGCAGCAGCCGTCGGAATGACATATCTCAAAGAAAAAGTCATTCGGTGAGATATTATGTCATTCCCTTTTGGTTGTTTTCTATAGCGATTACGATTGTAGATTGTCAACTTGGCTGGTCTTCGATGTCGTGAAAAATCTAGAAACTCAACATCCAAAGGTAAGAATTATGATCATAACATTTGCTAATGAGAGCACGTCCTTCAACACACTTTGCCGCTTAAAGTGGGCTCATTGCGGCACCGGTTAACACAGCTGGAGCTGTAGATAAGTAATCCTTTATGTTTTTATAATTTCCTTCCTATCTTAAAAGAAAATAAACGAGTTTCCGAGATAGTGCCTTAGTTTTTAGGTCAGCGAAGATGTCTCAGGAGCGTTGAGAAACGGCGTGATCGGGACGTAAACAAAATAGCCGGATAATGAACCTAGACGCTTTCTTGATTAACGGACGAGGAAAATTAATTTCCTTCAAGCTCTTTTCAAGCAATTTTGATGCAGCTCTGAAAATATGCGCACTTGAAACTTGTGTATTTTTGCAAAGACCTATAAAACTCGTTTTGTAAATTAGTTAAGCTTTTGCATACTTGCTATGATAATATACTGTCATATAAACATGAGGAAATGTATCTATTAATTTTCAAAATCTATACATACAGTGACATCTTACAAGGTGAATATATACAAGGTGGACCGACGATCTGGTGAAGGTCACGGGAATCCTCTGGATGCGGAATGCGCAGGACCGGCCGTTGTGGCGATGCTTGGGGGAGGCATATGTCTAGCAGTGGACGTCTTTGGGCTGAAATGAATCATCATTTAACAGATGATGATGATACATACAGTGTATAATTGAAATAACTGCGGTAATTGTGCTCATCATTATGATCAACTTTTAGTATAGGACATACATAGTAAAAGTTGTTCATACTGATGAGTACAATAAGAGGTTTTCAATTACACTTTGTATAACTTATAAAATGTTTTCCTCCAATAAAACTTTAAAAATATACATTATTACAATACATATATTCAGCAAAACCCCAAATTGATAAAATGTAGGTATAGTAATATTTCCAACAAAAAAATCCGTATCTTATACGTCCCTTAACTTCTAAACGGTCTCATAAACTATGTATTTAATAGCGTGTGCTTATCTCCGACATGACGAGTAAGATATCGATGCATTGGCGACTGCGACACGACGCGACGGTAGCAAGCCACTGACAGCCAAAGATAAGATACACCCACGCGACAATTCCGTTACACACCATTTATAAATCAACTGCCCAACACTACGAAATAAATTAATGTACAATTTATTTTAATTCGAAAAAATTGCCCGTAAAATTATTCTGAATTCCGTATAACTTAATTTGAATCGATAAAATGTTATCGGTTTTAATTATTTATCGGTTTATAAATTAGTGGTGTAAGGTTTAGTAATTAACGTAAATTAGTTTTCGGTTGAAAGCTTTATGTTGTACGAAGGCGTGTGGAGCTAGATGAATGCGTGAATGTGTTTGAATATACAACGTGTTATTGAAATAACTCAAAACCTCTTAAGGGGCTATTGTACTCATCAGTATGAACAACTTTTATTAAGGGACATATTGTCGATTTATGTGAACACAAATGTAGGGGAGCAGCTGTTTTTTCGCGATTGCAGGGTTGGTCCCATAGTAAAAGTTGTTCATACTGATGAGTACAATGACCCGTTAAGAGGTTTTCAGTTATTTCGATAACACATTCTATAGAACTATGTTTACGGGACTTGTCGCGCACAATTAAATCAAAATATAACGAACATTTTGACTAACCTCGACGTTTCGGTCAAGTTGCATCTGAGTTGGTTGAGTCTGCTCGTGACCACGGCCAATGCAACTTGACCGAAACGTCGAGGTTAGTCAAAATGTTCGTTATATTTTGATTTAATTGTGCGCGACAAGTCCCATAAACATAGTTCAATATGAGTGAAATTCGGGAAAGTTTTTAAACTTCTACATTATATAGATACGTACAGTAATTTCATAAGATTGATTTGATGATTAAATAACGAATCAGAAAGAAATGGGTGTTTATTTTCTAAACTACGATTATTTTCTAAACAAACTTAGGGTTTATTCTAAAGGAATATTTTCAATCTAGTTGGAAGAGGCTGCTTATATTTAGTTCAGATATGAAGTAAAATAACAAATTCCTGTGCCAAATAGTCCTTGAGAAATAAGCTCCGACAGCGAGGCAGAACGACAGACGACATTGCTCCGTTTTAACATTTTTGCGATGGAACTCTAAAACAGAGACGGCGAAATCTTGAAAATGTGTCTACTTTATTATATTAAACTACCGTATTCTGTACATTTTCGCTTTCGTAAATTACGTGAAATCTCAGGTTTATGTAGAGTACCAACTTTGACTACAGACGAAAGACCTTTTGCGGATTCTCATCCATCGATTTTCTATTTTTAGACTGATTCCGATTTAAATTTTAATTAAAGAATTTATATATGGCATCAGCTAGATAGCCAGTATTTGCACCGATATTTTAAGGACTTGTAACTTTGAGTGTAACAGGGTCTACCAACAGTTGACCGTATACGGTCTCCCTTATTCAGTCTTCAAACTTCTTTGTTTTAGAGCTACTTAACAGATTTATTAAAACAATCCATCATTGTACGTTAACGTGAGTTTGACCTATGCGTTTAAAGAAGTTTAGTTTGTTACAGAACCACAACTGTATAAATAAAATAATTGACAGATAACAAGCCCATTGTTTAAGAGCTTCAAAACCTACCTTATTCCTCTAATTGACATTTACTACTTGCGTAAATATAGTTAAATGATATCCGACGCGTTTAATAGTTCCTTATGAAAGTTTTTTTTTTATCCGACTGCGCAAGAAGGAGGGTTATGTTTTTCGAGTGTATGTATGTATGTATGTATGTAAGTATGTATGTATGTATGTATGTATGTATATTTCTTTGGCACGCTTGTATGTATGTAAGTATGTATGTATGTATGTATGTATGTATATTTCTTTGGCACGCTCTGTAGCCTAAACGGCTTGATGGATTTTAGCTTGAGAGGTGTCGTTAGATTCGTCTTAATTGTGAGAGTGACACTGGGTATATCAAAATTATAAAAATTAAAACGGCCGCTTTTTAGCGCCATATTACCTCTTCAAACATTTTTTTTTCTGTCAAAACCTATCGAGTTGGGTATCAAATACAACAAAAATATAGACAACTTATATGTTTAAATGTAATTTTGAATGAAAAATGCTAAAAAACAACAAAATATTCAACGTTAAAAATATATTTATGTGTGACTTTAAAAAATAACATTAATAGCGCGATAAAACATGACAGAACTAAAAAATTTAAGATAAAAAAGTTAATTAACAAAACCAAAAAACCCGACTGCTTGTAAATATAACTGAAAAGATGTAAACAAGACTTGTGTAGGTACATGTAGGTATATGTGAAACTATCAAATCAACACGCAGGCGGAGGCTACCTTTTTTTTTTTTTTTTTTTATAATATAGGATGGCGTAACGAGCTAAAGGCCCACCTGATGTTAAGCGGTTACCTTTGCCCATGACAACTTCAATACCACCTAGGCTGTTGCCTAAATAGTACCGCAAGTCGGTTCGCCAAACTGAGACATGAAGATGGAAAGTCTCATGTGATTGTAATTTCACCGGCACCCGTACCCTTCAGACTGAAACACAGCAATGCAAACATCACTATTTGGCGGAGAAGTAGGCACGGTGGTAGTACTATAATAATAATATAATAATTACCTATGAACTACTTTTGTAATTCATGACCAAAAACATACGTAGCCTCCGACTGCGTGTTGATTTGATACTTTCACATATACCTACATGTACAGTCTAACAAAGCAATTAGTATACAGGGTCGCCAGATATAGATGAAGATTTCTCAGGAAGTTATTATAGAATGGTTTGATTAGGGTTTTGTATAAATGCAGTTTAACTTTTTCCGTTATTAAAATGATATTTCACTCGAAAACATCCATAATCTTCTGAGAAAACTTCATTTATATCTCTCTACCCTGTATACCAATTTGCTTTGTTAGACTGTACCTACACAAGTCTTGTTTACATCTTTTCAGTTATATTTACAAGCAGTCGGATTTTTTGGTTTTGTTAATTAACTTTTTTATTTTATAAAAGTTATCTACTACTATTATAAAATTGTTAAATGTCAGTTGTCTGTTTGTTTGTTTGTTTGTTTGTTTGTTCCAGCATCACTATAAAACTACTAGACCGATTTTGTTGAAAGGGTTTGTGACTAAAAACTTATGATTTGACTTAAAAACTGGTATGTATTTTACCTCGCTACGATGACGGGAACCGGTGATTTTTAATTATATTTTTCTACAACATTTTGCATACATTAAGGTGATTAAGGCGCTCAAATGCAGCTGTCATTCGCACGCATGCGCTCTAGCGCGCGCCTCCATAGAGAAAATACGGCTGCTAAAGAAATTGCATTAAAAACTTTTTGGTCGGGCCGAATTGTACAGAGTAGAAAAAAAAATCCTGTCGTATGTGGGTGGTGCCATCTTGGAAATGCAGTCTTTTGAGCCAACCGAAAATCAAAATCTTTCGACTTACAGACAAGGACTGGAAGCTACCTCTAAATTGCGATTTCTCTAATTTTTTGTATAAAAAGCAATAAAATTTAGAAGTACCTAAACGTAGTTATATTGTATCCATCTTAATATACGAATAAGCATAAAGTTATCTTGGTGTAACTAAAAAAATACTATTTTCAGTCTACAATTTTTAATTACCTTCTTCATCTTATATTATAATCATAACTATTATAAAATTGTAAACGTCTGTTTGTTTGTTTGTTTCAGCATCACGCTAAAACTACTGGACCGATTTTGATGTTTTTTTTTTTGTTTGAAAGCTGATGATCTGACTTAAAAACTGGTATGGGTTATGAGAAAGAAAGAAAGAAAGAAAAAAAGAAAGAAAAAAAGAAAAAAATTAATTCGTGGGTTGCGTACTCACCCGACAGATCGAAGCTTCTATGCATTTGCACGAGCGGATAGTAATGTACGATGGAGTGGAGTGGAGTGGAGTGGACAGGGGATGGGACTGGGGATGGGACTGGGGACGAGACTGGGGACGGGACAGTGGACTGGACAGGGGACGGAACATGGGACGGGAAATGGGACGGGACATGAGACGGGACATGGGACAGGACAGTGGGACGGCACATGGGACTGGACATAGGATGGGACATGGGACAGGACATGGGACATGGGACGGGACGATAACGATAGTGATATAGTGAGATAGTGGGACAGTGGGACAGTGGGCCGTGGGACAGTGTGATAGTGGGACGGTGGGACAGTAGGACAGTGGCAGTGGGACGGTGGGACTGTGGGGCAGTGGGGTTGTGGGGCAGCGGGGCAGCGGTGCAGTGGGCCAGTGGGGCAGTGGGATAGTGGGGCAGTGGGGTAGCGGGGTAGTGGGGCAGTGGGGCAGTGGGGTTGTGGCGTAGCGGGGCAGCGAGGCAGTGGGACAGCGAGGCAGTGGGGCAGCGGGGCAGCGTGCCAGCGGGGCAGCGTGCCAGCGGGGCAGCGGGGCAGTAGGGTACCGGGGCAGCGGGGCAGTGGGATAGTAGGGCAGCGGGGCAGTGGGGTAGCGGGGCAGTGGGGCAGCGGGGCTGTGGGGCAGCGGGCCAGCGTGGCAGTGGGGCAGCGGGGCAGTTGGGCAGCGGGGCAGGAAGTGGGGCAGTGGGATAGAGGGGCAGCGGGGCAGGAAGTGGAGCAGTAGGATTGTGGGGCAGCGGGACAGCGGGGCAGCGGGGCAGTGGGTTACCGGGGCAGCGGGGCAGCGGGGCAGTTGGATAGTGGGGAAGCGGGGCAGCGGGGCAGTGGGGCAGCGGGGCACTGGGGCTGCGGGGCACTGGGGCAGCGGGCAGGATGTTGGGCAGTGGGATAGTGGGGGAGCAGGGCAGTGGGACAGTGAGTTACCGGGGCAGCGGGGCAGTGTGGCAGTGGGATAGTGGGGCAGCGGGGCAGCGGAGCAGCGGGACAGTGGGGCAGCGGGGCAGTCGGGAAGCGGGGCAGTGGGGCAGCGGGCAGGCTGTGGGGCAGTGGTATAGTGGGGCAGCGGGGCAGTGGGGCAGCGGGGCAGTGGGGTAGCGGGGCAGCGGGGCAGTGGGGGGCTGCGGGGAAGGCAGTGGGGCAGCGGGGCTGTGGGGCAGTGGGGTAGCGGGGCAGTGGGGCAGCGGCGAAACGGGGCAGTGGGGTAGCGGGGCAGGGGGGCGCAGTGGGGCAGTGGGGTATTGGGGCAGTGGGATAGCGGGGCAGTGATGCAGCTGGGCAGCGGGGCAGTGGGGCAGCGGGGCAGCGGGGCAGTGGGGTAGCGGGGCAGTGGGACAGTGGACTGGACTGAAATGGACTGGACTGGACTGGACTGACGTGGGTTAGCAGAATTTAACGCGAGCGGAGCCGCGGGTAAAAGCTAGTTAAAAATAAAATTATAAAAATCCAATGACATTCTAGCACAAATAAACATTTTTATGAGAGCTGCTTTTGTCCAAAGGGTTTTACACCTAGTAAACAAAGTATGTTTTTGGGTCTACAGCTCTGTTTGAAGGTTTGAAGCTAATAGTCATTTAGGTGTATACTATATGAACCTATAGGTAGTAGAAGATATACCTGTCTATTAATTTGCCGCCAAGTAAATAAAAAAATCTATTTCAGTTAGAACACAATGTTCTAGATTAATAATTAAATGGAGTTGCAGTTTGCCTTCTTGCTAGATTTTACCATTGTCTCTTCGAAGGAACGGGAAATGACAATGATCCATTAAATACGTAATTACTCAAAGACAGAGAAAGATAAGATAGAGATAAGATAAAGATAAGATAAGATAAAGATAGAGTGCATTAAAAGAGCCTCCACGAGTGACGATATTTAATTGATAGTCCGGCGCACTCTGGGCAGTCAGCCCCACTATCAACCTGCTGAGTGGCTAATCTTTTCCCCACGACATGAGCTATTATTATTATTATGTAGCTCCTGTCGACACGAAGAAGAAGAAGAACTCAAAGACGTGGCTTGCAGTAAGATAACCCTTATAATTATGCACTATCAGCAACAGATTACTTGCTCAATGCTCAAGCACTAGCATAAACCGTATGTGTCAGTCTTTGTAATGTTGTAAGATTATCTCGTGCAGTGAACCTCGAGTAGTGAACTGAGTCCATCAGCAAATTAAGATGTTACACTAGAGTTTGCAGTACTCATAGGGATCCCTTTGATTCGTAAAAACAAATTCAGAAACACTTGCTTGCAAAGGTTTTGGTTAGAAGTAAAGAACATTCTGTCTTTTAAAATTTCGGAAAAATGGTTGTACGGAATATTAATTGTATGGAAAAAGAAACATACGGAAAATTAAATAATCCGTCTTGTAACCGCGGAAAAACGTTTTATTGTAATTTAAATCATCTGTGATTACCGAAAAAAGGACCTTTGAAAATATTGGAATTGTATTTTCGGGCAAATGAAAAAAAATGTGAAACAATAAAAAATTTAACGTTTTCGAGATTTTAATATTAGTAGAAAAAATCGGAAGTATATGTAGTTCCTTACTTAACACGTAAGGAGTTACGTAATTATTCGGACGTATTATTTGTATACCGATGAACGTTATGATTTAATATTATTATGCGTTTATAATATTATGATTTAGACTAATATGCTTTTAAATCGTTATGCTAACTGTAATTATGCCAATACATTTATGCGGAATTATTATTATGCGTAACAATGATTAGGATAAGTATGCCATGATAAATTATGACATTAAATTAATTGCGAGTCAATAGTGAACCGTAATAACATCATGCTTGTATTTTCGTATTTCCATAATGATTTGCTAGGCATTTATCATGCACAATTTCTAGTAAGAGCTATAACCAAGAATATTTTTACAGAAAAATCCAATTACACTATTCAATCTAGGGACCTAGATTGATACGCACCTGGGAATTGCCAGACTTGCGTGCTATCTTAAGATCGACAAAGATTTTTTAACCTATTTCAAATAAGAGGAATTCATTATCAATGTTTAAAAAATGGTATCACACTGTATAGAATTGATTAATGTTTTTACTCCCAGGTGTATCAGCACAAGGCTTATAAAAAGATGTTTACTTATACAAGGGCCAACCCTAACGAATCTTATTTATAAGCTCTCCACGTCACAATCAAGCCCACTACATAAATAAACGGAGATCTCAAGATGTGACAAACTTTTTTTTTACTTTTTTCTAAATGAAACAACGTTTTGACATTTGACATCTATTTCTGTGATGTCACTTGACATGTCAAATTTATAATTTGAAGTAAGTTTAAACATGGTTTGAATGTGATTAGGGTTGCGTGACGAAATTACTCGTAAGATTTTATTATGTTTAACACTGTGGTTAAAAAAGTTTTGCAATAAGCTATCCCAGAGCAGAATATTAAACAGAATTTATTTATAGAAATATTAGCATTAAGTTTACGTCTTGTAATTTTTTATAAAATATCCAGATGAAAATATTTTTTTCTAGCAAAGGCTGGGATTATACCGGATACAGACAGACCAAGCAAACAAAGGCAAGCGAAGGCGAGGCAGTTAGGGCATAGGTGCCCTAACTGCTTGGGTGCCATCTGCGAGAGTCCATTCGAAAAAAAAAGAGTATGGCCGAACGCGAGCGAAGGCCTTCGCTTGCTCTCGCTCGAAGTGGACGCTTTTCCTCGATATTCTTCGTTTGCCTTCGTTCGCTTGGTCTGTATCCGACATTAAACAAGTACCTAACTGTGAGTATCTTAATGAATGTCTTCAAAACTATCGCCTAATCAAAATTACGGGTTGTTTGCGACTAATAACTGTCTAACAAATTCTAACAACAGATAACCAAAGACACAACATGTAGATTTCAAGGTAATCTCTAATACACACAATATATTAGCTGATAAGGACGCACTATAAGATTATTTTTTAGGGTTTTTACGAATACCTTTCCAGATATATAAAATTCTTCGCAATAAATATTCTTATCTAAGTTACGCGGGTTTGGGTTACGATAATACGGCAAAGATAGAATTTGTAACTATGACCTAACAGAGATTTGATTAATATTGAACTTAAGACTGCAAGCAATAAGGTTTAGAATATTTTTTTTACCGATCCAATAACTTGGTATCATAATTTTGTTTGTGTAGGTATTAATTCACCCTTATGTTAATGCCAATAAATATGAAAAGAAAAATACTCGGATATTTTTATTTGGATTCTACTTCGATATTTATTCACACATCTGGATTACGACTTATTTCTAGAATCACAATTGATCATAAGATTGATAACGGATTCATATTATTCCGTATATTCTATATCTCTCGAAACCTACTTTTTGCAATACAAAATATGTATTCGGATTAGATAGATAACCTAATAACAAAACAGACCCAATCGGTTAAACTTTAACCTAGCTACAAGCATTTAGAGAATTCAATAACATTTGACGCTGCACGGATTGCTCACCCCTGCGGCTGAGAAACGAGAATTCTCAATCTGTTTAACGCATGACGCTTAGCGTTTGTAAAGCCTAAACTGAGACCGCCCACTGTAACTTGAAACTATTATACTAAAGCCGGTACCACACTGTCCACTGCTGATGTCCCTACCGCAACAATAAACGGTCAAAGGGAAAATTGACATAAGCTCCAAAGTTTGACAGAAGGCTTAGTCATCGCAAGTTGTTATTATTTAGATTTAACGGATAGCAAGACGCTGCTGCTTATACTTTAGAGTAAAAAATGGTGTTTAAAACTCAAAAGCATAAGAAATTTCCATATTCTAGGTATTTTCATTCGGAAAACCCTTGGTTGACTCTCTTTCAATACACGTTGCTATTTTCATCATAGTTTTAGGACATGTTCAATTAAATTCAATTCAAATGATATTTTATTTTAAATAATCCTAATTAAAGGCACTTTTAAAACGTCAGGCTCTAGTTGCACGGTCCCAAATTCGGTCTTTGCGCACATTCCTAACATCCTACTACATAAGTTTATGACTTTGGTGGCCCTTCTTCATCGTTCAAGACACAACCGTGTCTGGCATCGGCCTAAACGAAATAAACTTCGGCACAGACCAACCGCCTGAGGTTGTAAATGTAGATTAAACATAATTGCTTTACGTCGGGTTGAAATTGAGAAAATATTTATCATGGAAATGAGAAAACAAGGATCCGAGCTTAAGACAAACTAAATCAGCCGTTGTAATAAATTACATCGTCGTATAAAAATAAGAAATTTATAAAATGAGGTTTGCCTTTTTGTAGCCTAATCTGAAAGTCAAGTGTTGCCTTGTAAAAAATTTGCCGCTGCTAAATTAAAGGGCCGTTTTCGCAAAATAACGTTGAAAAATATTAATGTATGCTGGCCTGTTTACCTACTAAGACTTCTTCAGGCAATTAACTCTCGAGTTGAATTTCGGGCGAGCGCTAAGTTCTTGTAGCGAATAATCACTGTTCTATAACAGATAAAAGCTTTAAAGGTTTTTTGAGTTTCAATTTCATATTATAAAATATAAAATTGTCTACGCTTATCATACTAAAACACTGTGGTTACCAGTCGCGAAAAATTGTATTTTTCAATTGAGGAAACGGTGACCACATCAATAAAGTTTAGTACGTGACTGCAAGAGGCAAAGCAACTTGCAAATGGCGTAAAAGATAATAGAAGGTAAACATTTGCTAGGGTTGGCAGCACAACGTACGTGCTACTTAATAGGGCTACCATGGCAGTCTTGCACTTCAGACATTTCATAGTTTTAATCAGTTATAAAAATTGGTTTCTTTCAAATCACTATGCTTTTATTCCATTTTTAAAGGTACTTGTACAAGTCAAGCTCTCATATTTAAATAAATTTATGTCTACATATTTGTATAAAGGGAAGAAGGCCAGATACCATAGATGATTAAACTTATCACATTAGTGGAAGTCGTATTTTCCTGTTTATCAGCCATAAAAATAAAACACGGAAGAAACAAAACAAATAATACAAACATTGGATATGTCGCACTTAAATCTTATCTGTTATAGTTAATATCTACTGATAAAGTTTACCGATAAAGGTGTACTAAGGCACATGCCACAATTTGAATCGTGAAATAATATGCTAGAACTAAAACAGATCGCAATAATCTTTCTATAAATATAGATTCATATCAATACATTCAAAACCGAATCAAACCATTAATTTGGGAGAAACGGTGAATCTGCTTTTGTTGTTGGCAAAAAAACTCACAGGATCAAGTGGCAGCCCTAACGTAGGGGTGACACTCGGGAACTCGTTCGTTTCATTTCCCATCTGATGTTTGCTCAGTCAACACGTATCATCCCGTATGTGGCGTTATTTTCAATACATTCGTCCTCTTGGATGAAATACTTTACAGTTTTGATTGAAGGCACCTAAATGTGGTCTGCCTTTTAACGGCCGATATAGCGGTGTTGAATTTTAACGAAACCTTTTAAGTAAAAATACTATTCGGAGGAATTATGATTGTTTTTAAAAAGAGCTTTTGGTAAAAGTTCCAATTATTTTAAGTACTTACTTACGTATTGTAATTTTTAAGTCCTAGAATAATTCGAATGCACCGTTTAAAGAATAAATTAAATTGTATTTATTATAATCAAAAAATAATTTGGCATTCAATATTTCGAAAAAAAACATCAGAAGTAAAGAAAAATTGTTTATTGACCCAGTTAACAACGTACAATAACCTAATCTATGCAATGCGTTAGTTATATATTTAGTATATTATTTTACCGACAACTATTTATACAATATGACAAAAATTTAATACTCAAATAATTTCATTAAAACATCTCACTACTTAAAAAGTAAAAGTGACGCTCAAACCGTGCGCTCAAATGATCGTATTTCAAACAAATTAACGCTTCACAAAAAGGCCCTCCCAACTTCCAATAATACCCAAATAACATAATTAATTACTTAGACCGAGGGGCAGGAAAAATTTCACGAAAGATTGCAGATTAGAGCGTTTAATCCAATAAATAAGTACAAACTGCGGAACGCCGAGCCAGCGGGAACTCATCAATCATTAAAAGATTTTTTATCAGCCCCGCTTGAATTCCCCTCCTTTACAGAATACAAAGCTCGCTGCAATTATCAACTTACAAATTGAATTAGTTTTTATTGGACACCTATTTTTAATATTATTATTTATGAGGGTATTAGAAAGTGTCTAATTTATTACCGTAAGATTCCCTTTTAATATTGAGCGTGAAGGTAAACACCTGATTCTCTTACCTTTTTCATTCATCAACGTTTGATGATGTCCTTTAACGGCCAAAATTAATATCCGATCTATCCACGATTTGCCCTGAGATAGAAATTTGACATAAAATGTATGGAGCTTATGTCAAATTTCTATCTCTAGTAGGGCAAATCGTGGATAGATCAGATATTAATTTTGGCCATAAAAGGATTAGACACTGCTTCATCAGACTGAAGAATCGGAAGATGTAAATACATCATACTAACTAAACAACTATCGAGTTTCTATAGTTTCCGCTTACTCCATAGTCTTACTTTTATCATAACTTTTTCATTTAACTTAAAGAGTAGACTGTAGATATATTTTAAGGTACTGATCAAAGAAATGTAAATAATAAGGTAATAGAAGCGGTAAAGGCGCGTAAACTTGTCGCCGCGTGCAGGTGTCTCGTAAGACACCAGTGCGCGAACCGTTTGCTTGATCATCAGTCCTGTTTTGGACACGGAGTCACTGAAATTGTATTTTGAAGCATAACAGCGGATTTTTTTAGGCTTAATTTATTTTTCATTAAATGCTAGAAACATGGCGGGCGTAATTACTTATTTATGTGTTGGTAGCGTGAACCGGCGACACGCGTTCCCGTATTAAAAGACAGTAGATTACATTTATATTACCTTATTATTTAGATTTCTATGGTACTGAATAGTACTGATACATTATGCATTCTCGTGATACCTATATGCGACAACTGTAGTATGCCTTATATCAATTAAATTCAGTTATTATGAACCTATTGTGGGCTTTTAGTAAGTTAGATTGAAACTAACAGCCAAAATTAATATCCGATCTATCCAATATCTGCCCTACTAGAGATAAAATTTCAACATAAAATGTATGGAGCTTAAGTCAAATTTCAATATCTAGTAGGGCAAATCGATAGATAGGATATTAATTTTGGCCGTTAATCCTTAATTTGTAAAGAATCTGGCGTCAAAAGGGACGTCTGCTCTGACCTACGCAACTCCTTATCACCGAACAGGTGGATGTTACCGCTCATCTGATATTATCCCTCACTCGCCTTTACACCTACGCAAGAGACGAACCGTCTGGGCTTCCACCTTGACCTAGGTTGCAGATTTTATTCATGCCATGACAAAGGATTTAAGCCCACAGGTTTCAAGTCTAAACGTTAGTATACTTATGTAAACTCTATTTATGATAACGGTAATCTGAAATCAATTAATACGCCACTCTCGTTTTTGAGATTGGCCTTAATGCATATTTGATTAAAATTCGTATCCTTAACTTAAGACTTTCATGTGAGTACACTAGGATGATTTTTAGGGATCCGTATCAAAAGGCTGCCAAACGGGACCCTATTACTCTCACTACGCTGTCTATCCGTACGTCCGCCCGTTTGTCTGTCACACGGCTGTATCTTTTGAACGGTAATAGGTAGCTGGTTGAAATTTTCTCAGAATATGTGTTGCTGTGGCCCCTTATCACGGCAAACACTAAAAATAAAAAAGTCTAAAACCAGAGGGGGTTCTACGAAACCTCGAAAAACACGCATTTTTTTCACGTTTTTGTTCCTGCTCTATCTTTAATACGGTAATACATACCAGGGTCAAACTTGGTCTGATTATAGTGCATACTATGTAGTTCTAGTAAAAAAACAAATACTAAAAATAAGCCAAACATAGACATGTGTGGTGTGGTGGTACTTTCGTAAGAAAGAGATGCAAACATTCATACTTCGCGCTCGTTACGTTGATGTGTTTTGATGAACTCTCGTAAATTAAATCAGTTTATATGGGGTATCAGGACGATGGGTGACACGGAACCATTACTGTGTGAGTCCGACTCGCACTTTCCCGGATTTTTATTGTCAGATAACTTTTAACCAAAGAAACATATAATTTAAACTTTTTTTTGCAAAAATTGCGTTCACATTTAAAAACGTACTCCGATGGACTGCGAAATGAATATCTCTCCTAGTGTTTTGTCTTTATTCTTAAAAATGTTCAATTCTTATTACCTACCTACCTATAAGGAAAATCCCGTAGATATACCGCACATACTGTCCTATACCTCTTCACTAACAATGTTAACCCTCAGACTGCTATCTCGAAGTACTTCAGACATAATACAACGGCTCCGAGTAGATAAAATCGAAGATAATGCAATTGTCTGGATATCCTCGCGATATTGGAGCAAAATGGGTAAGTGACAACACTTGAGGCAAACAGGGATAGATTGACTTTGTTCTAGTTTATGAGATTATAAAATAGGTTACAATAACCATGGTTATTATGAAATTATATAAAACGTCACCCTCCCACCCACTCCACCCTCGAAGGGAGAGGGATCAGGAGTGAACCATGGTACACACCAATGGCTAATATAGACGAACGAGCGTGTCGCCAATTATTACAAAAAAAAAATTAGAATAGGATGGGTTAGTAGTCAATCCGCACGTATTGGATTGGCACGAAACGTGCGAATCGTCGCTTTTTAATAGAACATAGTCAAAAGAACAGAACAATAAAAAAATGAAATAAAAGACTTTAATTCATTTCTTCCCGTAAAATATTATTCCTGCTACTAAAAATAAAATACCTACCTACCCCATTTTATCTAGTTAACATCTAAATTGTAAAAGGCGAGTAGGTATACCTTTCAGGTGAATGGGCAGCTAACTTGTAAACTGGTACTGTATTGATATTATCTCGTGAAACTAATACTGTTTCTATGTTAACAACATTGTTAGATTATCTAGTTTCTCTAATACCTATTGTTTATCTATAAGGTATAATATGTAAGCAAGACGGAATACCAAGATGCAAGAAATCATTTCGGTTTTTTAAAAATAACAATCAATCCAATGCTAATACCAAGGGTAAATTAAATTCAATCATAAAAATAACAAAAAAAACGAGCGAGCTTTACAGTAGTCGCATATGGTGTGTAACATCTGACGGGATGTCATCATCACACCCATCTCAGCAACTTTTCGGGGACACTTATTTATCAACAGCAAATACATTTAATGATATAGTTTACACACATAAATTAGTTTATATAACAGCACCCTTTATACACAACACTGTAGGTTAAACGCACAGCTGATGCCTGACAGTATTGGTACCATCTGACAGCCAACTTTAGCACCTCGCGCGCTCATTGGTCAAATTAAATAGCGTGCGCTTCCCCGGCTTCCTGTTACTCACTTCCGTCCCTTTTCACAAAATCACTCCCACGGATTGCATGAAAGCGAGAGGAAAGTTGTTACAAGTTACACATCCAATAAAATCATAACGCAGGAAAAAACAACGTGTGTGGCACCAATAATAACCTAATATGCAGTGGCGTGCATTGCATATAGGCAATTAGGCAGTACCCAGTACCTTCCTCATTCAAATTCAATAGTGGTATAAGTTATTATATTTTCTCACAGTACGATGATTATTTATCTTTTAATAGACCTATTAATGCTAAATTAATCTTCCTACATACAAAAATCAATAACTTAAACCACAATTAAATTCCAATAAAGTAGGCCACTGCACGCCACTGCTAATATGACAACCCTTTGAAATAAACTGTTCAACATCAATACAAAATTTATCGTACGCACTGTGAACTTCACATTAAAATCACATAACATTCCACTTCTTTAGTCCCATTCAGTTGCAGTCAATTCATATTTAAATCAGACATCATTTATTCATTTTAGGGCCTTATGAACGTCAAATAAGCCCGTGGTATTGTGCTTTGGTACATATTTTATTGTTGTTTAGTAGCTTTGGAGCATTGTCAAAATGTATGCAACGCCTCCGAAAGGTCTGCGGTTGTTCGTGAATGGAACTACTGTGACAATGTTTGGTAGATTGTTGCTACTTTGTAAGTGGTCCAACCTGTTTAATATAATGTTTTCTTACTGTGAACATAATTGATATTGAATAGGGTCGCGCGGATGATCAACTGTTTATTATGTTGCGCCTAAGGCCTATTGTAATTGCTTCTTACTTTACTTCAATTTTGACTTCTGAGAATTTCTTTACGCTGTTTTTAAAATAGTTTAATTTTGTATGATTTTCGCTTGTACAACATTAAGTAATCTGGCTAGCAGGGTTCAGTCTTTAATGCATTTTAGTCATGGAGAAAAGAAGGGAGCGGAGGTGCTGCAAGGCAATTTGGTCATGCGCCTTCAATTTGGTCATGACGTCACAGTGGGCGGAGCCGCAAAGCTTAATTTCAAGTGAATCATCACTGCGTTCGGTTCTCTTCGATTTAAATAGATTTTGAGAGGATTTTGAATATTTTTCTTGTTTTAACAATGAAGTGCGCTGTTGTTGGATGTAAAAATTGTTCAGGATCAAAACTAAAACATATTGATGGTATAACATTTTATGTGTAAGTCACATATATTTATATTTTCAATTTTAAAACATGCATTTTCTCGTTTCTTCGCCAAATTGTTGCTCGGGACATCTGTCGTCGAAAAGATGCATACTAATCACTTCTCACCGATAACATGTTTTTACATTATCAATGCATATTATGACGAAAATAATAAACACATTGTTTTAATTCATTTTAAATTCTAAAATGTTAGTTATTTCATAGATAAATTACATAATTACATGAAATAAGAGCAATTTAAAATAAGAAAAATAGGCCATCAGGCCATCTATCGGTGAGTAGTCAGTAATAGGGTCGATTTCATGTTTCGAATTAAAATGACACATTTTTGACGATTTTTGTAAACCCCCGTTTTATTGTTATCTGATGGTATTTAACGTTTGCTATAATGAAGTTATACACATACTATGTAAAAATACAGGGCGCATCTTGTTAAAAATAGAAGAAAACCAAAAAAATAGAAACACGAATGAATAAGTTTTTACACAAATGAAATTCTTTAATCGCGAATGAAATGTGTAGGACACTAATGATTTGCTAGCTGGACAACATTCATAACCATGATTTTATAAAACAAAAATACATAACAAGGTCTTGAATGAAGCGGGCGATGGTGATTCTAAGGTATCTAAGTGAGAAATAAAAACAAGGAACCTTGGATACGTTTTTTGAAGTGAAACTTCTGTATAGACGGGGGGTATTAGGAATTTTTAGTCACGAAAAAACGTTACGGCCGCATGGAGGGGGTAGACAATATATCGCTTGGCGAGAGACGGCAGCGGCGGAGGGATTGAAAGGCTGATGATGATGATGATGATGATGATGGTGAAAATTCTATATATAGAAGATAGATATATATATCTTCTTCTATATATTAGGATTTTTCTCTCACGAAAAAGCGTTACGGCCGCGTGGAGGGGGTAGACGATATATAGCGGCGGAGGGAGAGAAAGAAAAATGGATGTTTTTTTTGGTTCCGGATTTAATTCAGTTTTTTTGTTTGATAAAATAAAATATGTTTAAATAAAAAATGCATTCATTAAAATCACTTAAAATGTACCTAACCTAACCAAAACATAATTTGCAGTAAAACTGCGAAAAAAAAACGAAATGTGTGCTGGGACACATAGTACAAGTGAAACTTCAACGGACAAGTGGAAAAACGAATCGCAACGGACAAGTGGAAAAACGAATGGCAACTGACAAATGGAAAAACGAATCACAACAAAATTTTAACTTGAAGTTTTACGGGCTGATTGTTAATGTACTTATTCAATTTGAAAACCTGCCCGTAAAACTTCAACATAAAATTTTGTTGCGATTCGTTTTTCCACTTGTCAGTTGCCATTCGTTTTTCCACTTGTCCGTTGCGATTCGTTTTTCCACTTGTCCGTTGAAGTTTCACTTGTACTATGTGTCCCAGCACACATTTAGTTTTTTTTAATTCAATTTGTATCCAATAAGTTTTTATGACAATAGTTAACTGCAATCTTGATATATCATAATCCAAAAATTCCAAATATTACGTAGCATTATTTCAGCAAAAATGTATTGAATACTTTAATTAATAAATAAAAATAACATTAGGTAAAATTTTTTTATGAACAGAATGTAACATACTTTTTATTATATTTCTATATACAACCTACAACCTAATTCTTAGCTTATACTAAACCTCTTAAGGGGTCATTGTACTCATCATAATGAACAACTTTTACTATGGGAACAACCCTGAAACCGAAAAAAATATCAGCGTTTCCCTACATTTGTGTTCACATAAATCGACATAATTATAGGGAACAGCAGATTTTTTCGAGATTTCAGGGTTGATTCCACTGTAAAATGTGTTCATAATGATGAGTACAATGATCCCAGAGATTTAGTATAAACTAAGAATAAGATTGGATATTTGTATAAGTAGGTATTTCTACTAATTTCTTATAATATATATTTTTAATGATTTAAATAGTGGAAAGAAAAAATCGCTCACGAGCAGGATTCGAACCTGAGACTCCTGGCTCAGTACGCCAGTCTTTGGGTGACGTCAGCGATATCTTATTAAGAAACAGTGATTCTTCTTTTTTTTTCCACTATTTAAATACCGATAACACGGTTTTGTGGGGCACAGTGATATTGCAAAATTTATACATGTATGAATAAATAAATAAATACTAAATAAATCGTTAGATTTCGCTTCGCATGCATAAATGCGTTAAAAATAATAAAATATATAATTTTGTCAATCAATTTTTTTTTTGTTGTATTTGCAATCAGTTTATACAATTAAAAAGATGGTTTGAGTGATTTTCAAGGTGATCTACATGAGGATACTTTATTGCGCTAGGCGCTATGTATGGCACGTTTTTAACGTACTTTTGTGTAAAGTTGTAAAACAAAAGTTGTGTAGTTAGACGTTATTTAATACTCATACTGGACTGGTAATCTGAAGGTCAAGCCGCAAGTGCCATATGGTACCCTTACATTATACCCTTTTAACCTTTTTCAACTTCGTTACTTTTTTTCAAATTCTAATCAGTCATTTTAAAGACCACGTCATTTGTGTAAAATTCAATTTCATTAGTGTTATGTTCTCACCACAAAAACGCACATAGAATGTTCTGGAATAAAATAATGTGCTTTGTACGCCACAGTGGTGAGTAGACAAACTAAAATGAAAAATTGTTAGTGCTGTTACGCTGTAATAATTCATTTCACCGCTAGATGGATTTACAAAAAATGGGCGGATTTTCCATAGTGAGGTGGAGCCATTGCTGTACCTCGTCCCCCTGTCACCCGCATTCAGGCGACGCTTCTTTCTAAAGAGATTTTGCCTTGCAACACCTCCGCTCCCTTCTTTTCTCCATGATTTTAGTATTTAAATTTAAATGTAAATTGTTAATAGATTACATTACTGCACATTGACGTCAAATAATGCTGCTAAGTATAGCTTAAATCGAAATACCTATAGAGAAATAACATAATTTTTCCAATTTTATAAATGAAGTATATATAATATAAGTAACAGGATAAGTCTATAAAAAATACTTTTCTGTTTTGTCAACAGCAGAACTGGAAGAAGCTTTTACATTTTTAACCATTGACCGAGCCAATGTAAAGGCAAAAATCGATCGTACAAGCTAAGTCGTAAAGCCTTGGGCGAAAGGAAACACGATACCTATTGGGTATATTGGGATATTGCAAATTTGCTCCCGAGCGTGTAATGATCTGGTTTTCACACCACGCATGCACACAATTTATGGAATTTATCGTTTGGGATTTACCTAGCTGATGTACACCAATACACCGCCATTAATTCTAGTAACACCAATGTACACAAAGAGCAATTACTACGAATTCCAAATTGGAAAATGAATTGACATAATTCCTCAAACAAATATTGTTGCAAAACAAATGTGGTTACACAATAACAAAACTAATTAATTCATAAAGCCTGGCTTAACAAATGTTTGTGATGCAGTCGTCAGAACATCTGGTAATCAAATAATTCGGTAAGAAGTCAGGGAGCCAGTTCAGCAAACACTGCAAACAGATAATACCATGTTTGCTGAGGCGAACAAACACGGAACGTTCAAACTAACAGCTGGAACATTAAGCAATTTGTTCTGGAACTTGCGAAGTGGCTACACTTTTGAATAAGGATTTTGTAACGATATGTGTTCCGCTTATGAAGTATGCTTGTAGGACTTTGTAAAGATTGATTTAAGACTTAAGTTTGAATAATCTACGAGTACTTAAAGCACATTTCATGTAGAGAAAAGTGTTAACTGTTTTTACTAGCACACATTTCGTTCTTGTTTATATTAAAAACAATAACGAAACTGCCTCGCTTGCGGTTGCAAGCGTGACTGCTGAACGTGGGGTCCTGGGTTCGATTCCCGGGTCGGGTAAAGTGTTATTGGGTTTTCATTAGGAATTTCTCAGTAGCAGCCTGGAATCTGGATTTGTGCTCGGTCAATGGCAATAGGTTCGCCCCCTATTACATTCGACTATATATAACATAACCGGCGAAATGTTGGTGTACTACTACACCTCTGCCTACCCCTTCGGGGAAATACAGGCGTGATGTTACGTTAAGTTATATTATATTAAATAAGCTCTGCTTAGTTTGGGACTAGATGGTGCTGTGTAAAAATGTCTCAAGAATATTTATTTATTTATTTATTATCTATCAATTAAACTTAATTAATTAATTAAACATATTAAAAACAGAGTAAAGTAAGGCACTGCGAGTTTCTTTAGATTGAAATAGTTTTTCCAGTTGCAAAGTCATTGCAAAACTTTAGTTAGTGCAAGCCTAGAGAGCTCTCTACTTTTCTCAACGCCACATAGAACATTCAACTATGTGTAATTATAATAAAACAAAGTTTAACCGGATTAAATCGCGTATATTATTTAAATTGGTTTTTGGTTTTGTAGTGATCGCGAAAACCTAAGAAATTATTATGTGTAATTAGTCTTTTTTGAGAATTAGTTTAAAGAATTTACGTTTATAAAACAAGCAGTACTAAACTGAATTCATTTGAGTAACGGACCAAAAATATTCCACATCAGTAATCCGCCAAAAACACCTCCAAACATTTTACAAAAGCTTCGATTTACTAGCACGGGCACCGCCTTAACTCTGACTTAAATATGTGCGAACAAAACAATATTGTTATAATATCTAAGATAAGATAGATAAGTACACACACACCCAAATACAAACAAACCACACACACTGAATAATAAAGATTTTTAATATTTCAATTGTTTTTAAGCTCACGTGAGACTTGAAAAAGACAGTCAGGATCAATGAAACATGATCAGCGAGAGCGCTATTTTATCGTTTAATAATATTATGGAACGTCTGTGAAATAAACAGTTTTTTTTTATATCATACTTTTTCCTGATACAATTTTTGATATCTAATAAACAACTTCAAAATGCTCAGATCAATAAAATTCCACCGTGAAAGTTAATAAAAGTAACTAATTTGATAAATAGGTACCCGTACTTTTCATCCTTGATTCAATTAAACATTCACTGAAACACAATACCGATATCATTTCGTTTGTCACATTCCTGACTTTAATGTTTGATAATTTACATTTTGAACGAAATAAAATTAGAAGTTTAAAACAGCTTGGAAAATGATTGATTATCTTACATGAAATTTCTTTTATATAAATGTTATTGAATAATAATAAAAGTGTAACTTAAGAAGATAAAGTAAGGAATAACGTGATAAGGGAGTGTTGTGGAGTGAAAGAAGATGTAGTGACAAAGATTGAGAAAGGTATGTTAAGATGATTTGGACATATAGAGAGGATGGACGAGAGGAGATTGACGAAACAAGTATACGAAGCGAGTGTGGATGGAAGAGTTGGAAGGGGACGACCTCGGCGAACGTATCGCGATCTAATCGCGGATGTTCTCAAAAAATGCCAGGTTAAAAGTTCTTTAAACCGACGAGCATGCATGACGAGGTTAATGGACGTAGATGAAGCGAAAGAGGTGTGATAGGATCGTAGCAGGTGGAAATCCATAGTCTCTGCCTACCCCAATGGGAAACAGGCGTGATAATATGTATTTTTTTTTTTTTTTTTTTTTTTTTTTTTAATTATTGGGTCTTTAATTTTAATTTTAATGTCAGTGTTTTGCCCTTTGGTAACGTGATAATATGTATGTATGTATGTATTTTATTGAACAATATTAAGTTAACAGAGATGCCATAGCAACTAAACGGAAAAACCTCTGGAGCCTCTGGACCAAGAAAGTCTTGAGCAACCAAGCAGCCCTGCAAAGAGCCAATTTGTGATTATTTATGTTCGACAGAGCTGGGATGAGTGGTGGCTATTAGGGCACACACACACTCACTCATATCATATTCATGATTTTTTTACGAACATCATAAAAACTAATCCGAAATTCACCAAACACGAAATCACGAATACGAACTGAATACGAGTGAGTGCACAAACCCCCAGTCATAGACTCTGACTTTAAAGAAGTATTTGCAAAAAAAAGTTAGCTCTAAGGTAGCAAGCCCTGTCACAGCGAGCCTATGGTGGAATCACATACCTAAGTAGTCATCACGTCACACATCGTTCTTTGTATACATACACACCTACGTCAGAAGACTTATTTCTTGATAGGTACAAAAAATTAAAAATATAACAATTTGCTGTCATAGTAAGCAGAACCTAAAAACAACAAGCAAACACCGTGTAGTTCTTGAAAAAGGTTCGAGAAGAAACTAAAGTTAGAGTTTAGTATAGGGTATGACCATGTTTTGGCGTTAGTTGTAAGAACAAACAAACAAGTCGTTCCATTAGCGCTAATTGTGTTAGCTCGCGTGCCCTCTTCGAACAAGGAGTGAAGAAGCGACGGAGATATGCCACAGGAACACGCCACGCTTTCATATGCTTTAAATGTACGACAGGCAGTCACGTATTTTATCTAAACGCTAATAAACTGTCGTGTAGAAAAGTAGACGTAATAACCCAATTGGCAAATGAATTAGTAATGAAGATGAAGAAGCCATTTGTTCGCACTTGGGCGGATTCGCAAATGGTGGGATTCTCATTTCGCCGGAATACAGTTCTGAAGAAAAACTGTTTTATATTTTCTACCAAAATTACTCGTTTCAATTTTTTTAATTAAACGCAAAAGTTCGGATTCTCAATTTGCCGGAATACAGTTAAAAAAAAGTTTTAATTTTTCCTAAACTTACACGTATTTTAATACAAAATATGAAGTTAAAATATTAGGTGTTAATTCTGCGAAATAAGTAAGTAGGTAGGTATTCAAGCTTGAATGCAACATGCAGCACCGCCCGCCCGCCCACAAATATATGCACATGCAGATGTATAACCATTTTCCTCTAAGAAGATCGAGTCAATAATCCAGGTAAAAGCGTTTGCGTTACTATAAATGCATATTGTTGATATTGTGATTACTCCACTCAAACAGTTTGTGCGTAGATAAGTACTTAATCAATGTATTATAAATGTATTATCTTATCGTCTGTACTGAATCCGACGAAATGAAAATCTGTCCTTTTGCGAATCCGACCAAATGCGAACAAATGGAAGAAGCGTGCTACTGCGCATCTTGACATAATTCTACGTGACTTTTCGACTACTAATGAGCGTCTTCCAATAAGTAGTAGTACAGTAAAAAGTAATACTAATATGTACCTATTTCTGCGCCAAACAGTAACGCTTGCATTGCTGTGTTCCGTATAAAGGGTGCCGGTGAAATTAAAATCACATGAGAGTTTCCATCTCCATATCAGTTCGGCAAACGCGACTTATAGTACCATTTAAGCAACAGCTTAGGTGGTATTGCCGTTGTTATGGGCAAATGTAACCGCTTATCGTCACGTGGGCCTTAAGCTTATTTCGCCATCCTAATATACCTACTATAAAAAATACTTTGTTATAATACATATCTAAACAATTCTATGTTATGTTTACGTTCATAAACAGAGTCCTTGTTCAAAGTTAATGCAGTTAGCGTATCCCCCTAATTTCTTCGATCTGGGACTGGTACACTTTCCTTACTCCATACATCATTGTGCAGCATTGTGCCAAGGAAATGTCTTGCGTGGCTTGTATAGTCGTTCAGTTCTTCATTAGTTAAGAAAGATCACACAGGTTCCAACATAAAAGAGAAATGCGTGAAAATATCGTGATTAATCCAATGATATTTAAAAGTACAGATATGCTACTTGTACTCGTAATCTGAAGACTTGAAAACGACCACATTAGGACGTTTTTCTATTAATCCGCGTCAAATAAGGCGCCAAGCGTGCAAGACCGGTAACAGAAAAAAATCGTGTGTGTACAGAAAGTGTTTCAATTATGACTCGAAAATAGCTGGAAGTAACCAACTTAGTTTATGTGTATTGTGCTGCCACTGCGTACGGAACATTTTTTTCGTTTATTTTTTTGGGCTTTGACATATCTATACTTTTAAATATCATTGAGTATATTCCCAATTAATTTGTTAAGACTTTTCATAAATCATTTGGCACATTTGCATGTGACTAATATCTTTTAAATAACGATAAACAGCATAATTTTGATAAAAAAAGCACACACTAGACCAGGGGTTTCCAAACCTTCATGGGTTCGGAACCCTAAAAATAAAAGATAAATATATTTTTATTTTATCATTTATGGAACCCCAACACTAACTAAACGAACTCGATTGGTTCAAATAAAAACATTTTTGCTTGTTTGCGGCATTCCTTCATCGGAACCCAAAGGTTCCGCGGAACCCACTTTGGGAATCGCTGCACTAGACTACCGAAAATTTTACATAAATATAAAAAATATTCAATGAATTTTTGTCGACTATAACCACTGTTGACGTTTCGTAAGTGCTTCTCGGAAGGCAAAATGAATAAAGATATTTTGACATTAGCTTTGCTAAAAACTTCTCAAACAACTTCAAGGAAAATCTAGAAAATACCAACATTATGAAAAGGATCATTTGTCAAATTCACTAAAGTAATGTCCTTTTCTTATCTCAACGCTCGGGTTTTCTCCGGAGCTCGAGATAACTGCAAAGCTTTATGAAAATTAGGAATGTCGCCACTATTCCAAGAAAAATCTTTTTTCCACTTTAAATTGCCGACCTTGTTTGTGTATCTAGGGTGCTTATGTTCAGAGTATTTTTACAATCACCATCATCATCATTTCATCCGAAAGACGTTCACTGCTGGACATAGGCCTCCTCTAAAAGGGAGGGGATATACCATAATCGCCACGCTTGGCAGGCGGGTTGGCGATCGCAGTTGGTTGAAAAAATACACAGAGAATGCGGCTGCCCATCCTCTGGTGAACCCCTTAGTCGCCTTTTACGACACCCGTGAGAAGAGGTGGTGCTATTATTTATGTCCAGTACCACAGGGAACACGGAACAATATATAATTATAATGTCACATTGAATGTCACACACGACATACAAATATTATACACCTGCTTCGTTCTGTCGTTTTTTATTGATTTTACTGAAACCCCCTGACATTACATTCTAGTTAATATTCATCATGACTCATCATGTTATTTATTATACGTAATAAAATAAAGGCAAATTTTACAATAGCCGTAGTTTTTATACTGAATGATGGCCGCTATCGAGATTAACAAAGAACGTATACATATAACTCCCGTAAAGCGTATACAAAAAAGTTATTTAGGTCCTAGGCAGAGGTCCTTTTAAGAGTTGAATGTACTCATTATAACGAACAACATTTATAATGGGAGCAACCCTGAAATCGCGAAAAAAACAGCTGTCCCTTACATTTTGTTGAGCGACATCAATATTTTTTAGGGAACAACAGTTTTTGATTTCAGGCTTGGTCCCATACTAAAAGTTGATCATTATTATGAGTACATCCACTCCTTAAAAGAACCTTATAATGCTCAAAAAAATCAAATGCAAAATAAAACAATTACTTAGAACCCTCAAATACACCATAACATTAAACCCAACTCCACTGTGACATAACAGTAAAATGTCAAAACCCGTATTTCCGTAATCTTATCAAGTGATTGCAAAACAATAAAAGATATTTATCTTCCTCAGTATTGTTTCCACGACCTTATCTTTTTACGTAATTGCCTTGAGTTCGGTCCTACAATTCTGTCATTAAGTCTTTATGATTGAGCGGAAAAACGTTTGGTATTTTTAAGAGTTAGCCCTAATGGGAATACGAATAAATTCATTTTATTGGTGAATAAAGCGGTGGATATTTTGTCATAACAATAAGTACGAATTTGTTTCACGGAGGCGTTTTAAATCCGTTTTTATCGACGGTATAATGCACGGACTGGGAATGACGTTTTATTTAAAGGTTTTGCGATACCTATATTATGTTACGGGCAGAGTCCGCAAAGGGTGCAAAGTCAGCACTGCCCGGGCATTGTCGACATTGCCAGGCCCTCTGAGCAAACTCCGATAATATGTATTACTAGCGGGCTCCTGTCCGATTTAATAATGAGCATTGTCAATATTGCCCGAGTGACGGTTGGCACTGTTGAATGATTTCATTTATTTGTTAAGCTCTTCCATTAAACACTTTGGTACAGAGTTACACTTTGCACACGTAGAATTAGAAATACCAACAATGCCCAATCGAAGTTGGGCAAAGCACTCAAATGAATGTAAACATTCAACAATGCCCACCGTCACTCAGGCAGTGTTGACAATGGCCATTAGAAACCGGGCAGAGCCCGCTAATAATACATATTTTCGGATTTTGCTCAGAGGGCCTGTGCAACGTCGACAATGGTGTCTAAATGTGTGAACTAAACTTATTTTAAACTATCGCTCTGTTTTACTAATAACAGATACAAGAAAGGCATTGCATGCATGGATTTGACAGTTCTAAAATTGTTGCCATCCCTTTCCTGTATCTACTATTAGCAAAAGAGAGCGATAGCTTAAAATAAGTTTAGTTCCTGAACAAGAGAATCGACACCATTGCCCGGGCATTACTGACTTTACACCCTTTGCGGTCTCTGCCCGTAACATATACACAAAATATATCCTACGTTACAATTTGGTTAAATTAATATGCAAATTCATGCATGAATACACCTACTACTATACATAATCGGTAATTTATTAGTATTAAAAGATATATTTTTTTTATTCATGAATTCGTAAAATACGAAAAAGGAGAAGCCATTATTCATACTTATGACCCGAACTATCTATCTGTTCTTTTCTCAGTCCGTCCTTAATCAATTTTTCTTTCGAATGTATGATTAATGAATTTAATTAATCAAAACTAGTCTTAGGTATGAAATTAGTCAGCAAAGAATGTTTGCGTGTCATGAATAATAAAACGATAACTGTATATGACAACTTAGGTTCAAAACATTTAAAGATGTAAAGTAAAGAATGTAAATACACAAGATATCTACGTAATATTGCAAACATTGCGTTAGTCATAGAAAAAACATGTTACTAAGGTTGACGGACATTCTTATCAAATTATTATTAAGTAAACAGTTCATAAACTATCCAATTGGTAACAAAAAAAAGTTACACAAAGGAAAATTCAAATATCAAGTAATTTCTGACAGCTGTCACCACCTGTCATCGCCTGCCACTTTGAGGCTAAACAGCCGCTGCGTAGGACGTATTTTGTTTTTGCTAAATTGATTTCTGTCAACCGCATATTTAGTCGTAAAGTTCAAAGACCCTTTGCCTACGCTATCTAATTAACTTGTCGACTGTCCTTATACTTCCAATAACCTTCAAAACCTATTAACCTTCAAAATTATTTCAGGTTTTTCTATAGGCGTTGGAGTTCTGAACTTCTGTTAAATAGCAACATATTCGTAATATTCGTATGGAACTCTATTTCTGGCCAAGTTTGAATTTATTTATATAGCAGGTTACTTTTTAACATAATAAAAAAGGTTATTTTTTTATTATGTTAAAAAATAACCTTTTTTTATTTTTATTTTTTTGCCGTGGGAAAATCCTCATGAACGCACTCCGCCCGGGGTAGGCGGAGCCAGTGTCGGACTCTTACCGACTAAACCCACCACGGTGTTCCTTCAACTACCTTAGACGGGGGCGTGGGAACCCGTTAGTATTCACACAACCAGCCCCGACAGGTCGGTCGGTCGACAGGCCCGCCACAAGCAGGCGAGCCTCTTCTACCCGTGCGGCCTGACGTCGGCCACACCCTCCTAGGTGGCGCGCACGGAACACTGCACGCCACCTCACCTCATGGGCCTTTACCAGCTACGTCAACTACGCCAGCTGTGCCAGCTACGCCAGCTGCTGGTCGGGCAGCAGACCACCCCGAGTCTGCTGCTCGCAGGCCCTACCTCCCGTAATTTTTTATAGAGGTTTCTTCCTCGCGGTCCGGGCGGTGAAGCCAAGAACCTCGGTCCCAAGAGGCGCGAGAACACTACTCAGCGGGCACTCCTGGGGTTACGAGATCGACGGGGGCAGGGAAAGACAGTCCCCCCGCTGCCTGCCCAGTGGCAGAGTGAGTGCACACCGGACCCGCTCCTGCTCCTCCACTGTGCCCTCTGTTGGCAACAGAGGGACACGTGGAGCAACTCCCCACTGGCCCAAAACGGGCCCCTCCCGCGCCAGAATATTCGCCACAGGCAATAAAATCCCCCGAAGGTTAATCCCTCGAAAGGAATTTATTGCCCGTACCCAGGTTGCACCGGCCAAACAACTGCCGTTCCTACCAGACGTGTCCAGAAGGACAAGCTGCCATCAGGCACACGTAGACACGTAGAGGTTTTCTGGCGAGCATCACAATTAAAAAAAAAAACTTCTGTATACAACGATATCACTAGTAGGTACTATAAAATACAATCTGATATAACATCACGCCTGTATTTTCCCGAAGGGGTAGGCAGAGGTGTAATAGTACACCCACATTTCGCCAGTTATGTTATAGTCCCATGTAATAGGGGGCGAGCCTATTGCCATTATTTCCTAATGAAAAAACCCAATAACACTTTGCCCGACCCGGGAATTGAACCCAGGACCTCACGCTGGGCAGTCGCGCTTGTAACCACTATACCAACGAGGCAGTCAACAATACAATCTGAAATAATAATAAATAAACAAATTATTTATTATTTAAAGAGAATAAAATTTTATAATTGTGCAAACATTCTACCTAACAAATGATGAAAAAAAAAACAATGTTTACCAAATAACACATATTAAATTGTATCTAATTATCCCTGAGACTATTCGTTGAATAACACAAATTACTCGTACAATTTTTTATGTAATTACAGAGAATATCTAAACTTAGTTCCGTATCCAGTTGCCCTATTTTTATGACCTCATTAGCTAATGATTTAACCTTTCAATGTATTTGAAATTTCCTTGTGATTTTCCTAATGGACCTCACGCCCCACTAAGTTTTTTATACTGCCATAATGAATTAATAAAACGAGAATACGAGTATAATAAAAGATAAAAGAAACGTTAGTTAAATTAGGTTATAGTTTAATATTATTAAGAATATTTAAGTACGAATCGCTTTACTACGTATTTTTTTTATTAATAAACTTATATAAGTACCTAAATGTATAGAGATCTTACTTCATCATCATTATCATCATTTCAGCCGAAAGGCCACTGCTGGACAAAGGCCTCCCCCAAGCATCGCCACAACTACCGATCCTGCGCTTTGCGCATCTAGCGGATTCCCGCGACCTCGAGATCTTACTTAGTTCTTTGTATTTTCGTATAATAATATATACATTATTTACTCAGCGAACCTTATTTTTATACCAATTACAGTTTTTCTGTGACACAATGACACAATCCAGCAAACTCTGGACATTTATTCAATCTAGGTAGGTAACAAGGCATAATATGTTTTGCCTTGGCCAAAAAAAAACAAATTGACGATAATATCTCGCAACCGTTTCGCTGAAATGAAAAAATATTTCGTAACAGTAGTTAGAAATCACTTAGACCATCAAATTTGACCCTGCCGATGAATCAGCACAGAATAGTACCTCTGAGTCAGTTGTGCCATTACTCTTAACTAACAGGTTATAACCGTAATCCTTCTCCAAGAATCTTTGCAGTGACATTGATGTAACTACTTCATCTCCTGTTTGTCGGGATATAAAATTTTCTGAGAACAAGGATCATTACAGTCCAATCAAATTCCGTAAACAATCCTTGGACATATTTTTGAACACGAATGATGACTCCTTAATTCGGTTTCGTTATATTCTTAGAAGGCTTAAAGGATGCATTAAAATTTCAATATTGTAAGAGTGATGTCATAAATACGATTTGAATCCGTTATGAATATTTATTAGAAATTAGTGTTAGGTTTAGATATGTTTTTTCCTGTAAGCTTTTTAAGTTATGTTAATGCTATTGCTAAAGCCCACATTAAAATAATGAACCAAGTTAAGCCTTTTATTTTATTCTGATTTATTTGTCTTGCATTAAACATGTATAAAACTACAACTATTAGTAAAATTTCTTCGAGAATAGCTCACTCCGGAAGCTACCGTTCAAACTTTTTTGGGTCTTAAACAAATTATCTAGGTACAAGTTCCGGTAAAAACTTGGGACTCGGGAGCAACTTACTAGGTAAAAAAATAACGACAGTACACAAAGTGACAGGTAGCCACTTAAATCCCGTATAATTTATTAATGTGTCTGTTTTGCCTAATTACCCGCTACTAATATGTAAATTAAAGACATGTACGATTTATAGCATACTTCGATCGAAGCTTAACTCGAAAATAAACATAATTAAGACTAATAGAATGTATACAAGATGGTTGATAAGACCTGCTTTACTACCGAACCCAAAACCGAGGGCTATTAACTAATTTGATGGCTGCACCTGTTGGTGTCAATAACCAGGAAGGTACTATAAAATTACTTTAACTTAAAACATGATGAAGTAGAATATGCTGTGTGAGACGTTCGCTCAAATTAGCTGCGTCTTTGGAACGCATGATTTTGGTTATTTTAAGCATGAAACGATATTATAAAAAACCGGCCAAGAGCATGTCGGGCCATGCTCAGTATTATAGGGTTCCTTAAGTAGGTCTAATTACAAACAAATCAAATCGAATATTAATCATAGCTATTTCAGTTTTTGCAAACAGCGCCACCTAGCGCTGAATTTAAGAAGTGTGTCATATATTGATATGACACATTTCTTAAATTTAGCGCTAGGTGGCGCTGTTACTTTGTGTTATCAATATAACACAAAGTTTCTTTTTGTGTTTTTTTAAAATAGAAAGTAACCAAAGGAGCATTATTTGCTAATATCATTTTTATCTAAGGTCAATGACCTATGAACTAGGACGTCTTAAGTATTTTTCAGTTTTGTCACTATAACTCAAAAATTTATAATCACATTATACTCGAAATAATTTTAAAAGAGAGTTTTTATAAAAGTCTATACACGTGGAAGATTACAAGTTTCTACATTGCATAGTTTGGAAATGGCAGGGGACACATTGCAAGCCACTTCGGTGGGCTATATTTCGCAGATGGTACACCTGATAAAAAAGTGATGTATGAAACATTACCTTCATTTTAGTAGACCTATTCAATGATACCCCACACGAGGGGGTGCAGCGAAAAAAAAAAATCAACGCCATTTCACATGTATGGGCACCACCCCTAAAATACATTACCAAGATTTTTTTATTCTTTTAAAATTGAGATCTATATCTAAACCATTTTTAAACAAAATTTCATTTACTTATGTTTATAACTGTAGAAGTTATTAAGCTGTAAAGGATTAGGACAGACGGACAGACGGACAGACGGATAGACGGACAGACGGACAGACGGACAGACGGACGGACATGACGAAACTATAAGGGTTCCTTGTAGGACTACGGAACCCTAAAAACCGACTTCAAAAAGAATAAAAAAATTGTGAAACAGTTTAGGATGTAGGTGCCTTTGAAATTATTTGATTTTAGAACAACTTGGCACCGACTTCCAAAACTGTTTGACAATTTTTTAATTTTTTTATGCTTATGAGGTCGGTTTTTACTTTTCTTTAATTTTATTTCAATATTATTATTCCTTTATTTATTTATATACATATTATTTACATTTTTAAATATTTCTATAAAAAAATATAAAAAAACATTTAAAAATATAAAAAATAGTAACCCGCCGGCATCGGGAACAGGGTCCAGACTACCGGTGGTCAGGGCCTCAGAGAGAGGAACTTCCTGACGATACGCGCCGTATCCAGGAGTACCGCTTTCTGTATCAAGCCCTTGACCCAGCTGCCCAACGCGAGCCTCCTAAGATGTAGATCGAGGCTCTTGGCTATTAAGCCATTGGCCGTAACAACAATCGGCACAATGACTGCTGAGTCAACATCCCACATGTCGACAACCTCGTGTGCCAAGTCAAGGTATCTGATTTCTTTATCCTTCTCGGCCTTCACGAGATTCTCGTCATGCGGGACAATAACATCAACAATCATTGTGCGGCGCTCTGAACGATCTATCACCACTATATCAGGCTTGTTGTGAGCGATAGTCCTGTCGGTGATGATAGATCGGTCCCAGTACAACGTGACATGGTCATTCTCAAGAACTGGGTCGGGCACATACTTGTAGTATGGTACTTCCGCGCCCACAAGGCTGTATCTCAGGGCAAGTTGCTGGTGAATAATCCTGGCTACTAGGTTGTGCCTATGCAATATTATTATTATTATTATTTTTATTTTTTTTCTCAGTAGCATCCCGGAGTCTGGTTTTGTGCCCGGTCAATGGCAATAGGCTCCCCCCTATTACATGGGACTATAACATAACTGGCGAAATGTGGGTGTATTATTACACCTCTGCCTACCTCTTCGGGGAAATACAGGCGTGATGTTATGTTATGTTATGTTTATGTTATGTTAATTTTATTTATTTTTCTATTTTTAGTGGCCTTAACAATAGAAAGACAAGCGATTGCTGAAATCCCGGATAATTTGCTGTCATCCATTGAAGAGTTCCCTTCTTTATCTCCGAAGATCTTCATCAGATCTTCACCAAATGGTACTTTCTGAATGTAAATGCTTGATTTATTGGTTGAAAAATAATTTTCGAAATCGGTTTATAAATGACGGAGTTCTAAAGTAACAAACATAAAAAAACAGTCGCATTGAGAACCTCCTCCTTTTTTTGAAGTCGGTTAAAAATTGCATTTTACTAATATACAACTTTTCAGGTACAATTTAAGTACGGGTTTACTCGGTTTTACGAAATATAAATAAGTATGTAAAAAAATATGTTTTTAATTTTTTTCCGAGTGGTGCCGGGCATAAAGAATAGCACCACCCTTATCTCTTCTCATGGGTGTCGTAAAAGGCGACTAAGGATTCACTAGAGGATGGGCAGCAGCTCTGAGTATTTGTTGACGACCTCTGTGGTCTAGTGGTTCGAGTGTCGGACTGCTGATAACGAGGTCGTGGGTTCGATTCCCACAGGACACAAATATTTGTGTGATGAACATAAGTGTTTGTGTTGGTCTGGGTGTGTTGCTTATGTATTATAAGTATGTAATTACAAAAAAAAAAAAAAGTATATACGTATTATATCCATTGTCTAGTACCCATACCACAAGCTCTGCTTAGTTTGGGACTAGATGGTGCTGTGTAAAAATGTCCGAAAGATATTTATTTATTTAACCAACCAACTGCGATCGCCAACCCGCCTGCCAAGCGTGTCGATCATGGCATAGGGGCAAAAAGCAAGGGGGGGCCTTAATGGAGGAGGCCTATGTCCAGCAGTGGACGTCTCTCGGCTGAAATTATGAAATATTATGAATATAAATATATTTCTACGATTCTATTTTGAAACGGAACGAAACAAACATTTGATGTTTGATCTGTGTCTAGGCATTTACGCATGTGTTAAATCCTATAAATAACAGTAGGTAGGTACTTCTCTATTGCAAAACATACGAAGCAAAGACACTTTATTAAATCGAAATAAAACGTGCGTGTTCTATCTTGTAAGTGTAAAACGTAAACGCACCCATAATCTAGCGAACGTACTATCCAAGGTGCGTCGGCGCTCGACGGACGAGTCAATTTATCAGGCGCACGGTTCTACGAACAACTATTTGAACCACATTTGTTCACATAAACCAACCAGTATAAAACGAGCTACGTCGTCGCTACCATTACGGGACACGCAAACAAATTACTTTGAATTTTTTTAATGTCAAAGCTCAAGGTACAATGGACGTTAGATAATAGGTGAGTATGTTCGGAAAGTAATGACGTAATAGCCCAGTTAAAGTTACATGTTGAGTTTTTATAAAGAATCTCAATGAACGATTTAAATTGCCTCAAGCTTTTTTCCAAAATGATGTGGCAACGAAGTGTTAGTTTTGATATCACCATTAGAAGATAGTTATTTGTGATAAGCTACTCGAGTTTCCTGCTTTACGTTTGATATTGCTGTGTCCAGAAGTTGAAGAAAATTCTCACAGTATTGAGATCAGAAAGATCGAACGTGATCGGTTCCTTTTTTTTTTTTATGGTATAGGATGGCGAAACGAGCTAAAGGCCCACCTGATGTTAAGCGGTTACCTTTGCCCATGACAACTTCAATACCACCTAGGCTGTTGCCTAAATGGTACCGCAAGTCGGTTCGCCAAACTGAGACATGAAGATGGAAAGTCTCATGTGATTGTAATTTCACCGGCACCCGCACCCTTCAGACCGAAACACAGCAATGCAAGCATCACTATTTGGCGGAGAAGCAGGCACGGTGGTAGTACTTCCCCGGACGAGCTCTTTCACAAAGGAGCTCTACTACTACTAGTTCCTGTTCTTCTAGTTCATCCAAAGGTTGTCTGGAAGAGATTGCCTTGTCTTGTGCAATAAGACCGCCAATTGTACTTACATTTATTTTTCTGTTAACTACTGTCTTTGGTTTTGTTCACTGTATGTACAAAAAACAATTTAACCTCCTGCCTACATCTGAACATAAAAATCCAATTTATTTATATATTTTATTGAAATGATATTTAAAATACAATCTATGATTTTTTTTATGTTTTACGAGTAGAACAGATGTTGACAGGAGGATAATAATATATAAATATTATTCACCTTTCGTTGGAGGTTCTCAATAAAATAAAATACTTAAGATTTTTATTTTATCTCGTGAACAATTTTCCAGTACTTTGGCACCTCTGACACTAATTTACATTACAATAATTGACAACCGATACACGTTGGCACCAAAATTGCAATAAAACTTAGGTTCCTACGATTACCTAATATTCGTACTGAAAGCATATTAATTTGCCATTAGTAAATATGTAGGTACATTGCGCAAAACAAATAAGTATGCAGACAACTCCCTACATTCACTTTTTAATAAAGTTGTTTGTTTGCTGAAGCCATAGCTAGTTTAAGTTTAGTTATATTAGGAATATAACGCTTCTACTATGTTTGCGTTTTCTATGTTTTTTTATGTTCATGAATAAATTTAAACAAACACAGTAGTAGCTTCAGCTGACTACAAATCTTAAATCCTCAAACCGTAGTCCTTAGAAATATCGCTTGACTAAGCAAGATTTGTAGGTACCTAAAAAGTTAAATAAAAAAGACTTACATCAGTATCAGTACGAAAATCAGTGACAGTTCTCCTCGACGCACGTAGTGTTAGATACAATTCATTGTTTGCCAGTAAACTTAAGTCCTTTGACGTATGTACCTTCCTAGGTATTTGGTATGCGTCACACAGGTCTGATTAAGCCCTTAACCCTTACGTGATTGACGTAATTTGAACAAGCATTCGACGTCAAATTATCATTATCTTCTAGACCCGCCGCATCACTGTGCGTAATAACACGTTTTCCTCTAAAGAATGGTGGTTTGGGTGTTTTTGCTGTATCTAATAAACGTTTGGGGGTAATAGAAAATGGGTCGTGGGAAAATGGAGCATGATAATTATGAAATAAACTGCACATGGCAATTTTTTTTTACATGTCTAACAATTTGATTTAAATCAATATCATAAAGTAATGTACCTCTTACTTCTTTGAGGAAAATAATATAAAATAGGATGAAGAATATTAACATACCTGAAACAATAAAATACAAAATATTAAAAAAAAAAAAATTGTAAAAATGGCTCCAAAACTCCCAAAGGAGAAAGCCCCGGGGCAGTCTAGTTTGTGCCACAACCAAATGCATTTCGTAGAAATGCAGGTTCTTTAAAAAACCAGGTTTATATTTATTGTAATAACACATAATTAAGTAATACATATTATAATTATGTAATAATCAACATAAGTAGTTTATAGCCCTTCAACATATTAAATAACATAATATAAATATAGGCAAATATCTAACATTGCCATACTTCAAAACAGTTGTTTCCTTGAACTTACCTCAAAATATTAAATACTAATGAGTGCGAATTGCTGGTACCAATCTAAAAAACAATTAGTAACACAGAAAGAGCATTTTATTCTCCTTCAAATACACTGGGTTTGGTTGTGAGTTATAACACATCAACTTTTGATGGCTAGACCAAGAACATTATAAATGTATGTATTACATGGCTAGACTAAGCACCATGTATTAGAGGGCATTGTGCTCTTAGTTCATCAAATTCATTTTTTTTATATCGTCAAAAAATACTGTCAAAAAAATAAAAAATAAATTGTTATGGAAAATAATTTTAGTTTCGGTATACACTGAAAAAAAATACGGAAAACCAATAAATTTTTCGGTAATATTCACCGCTTTGGTCAGTAAAAATAGAGCCTATTGTCCAAAGAAGTAAAACTAACTGAAAAAACAGTAAAAGTAACTGAAAAAACAGTGAAAATAAAGTCAGTAATCTTTTATTTTAACATAAAAATAAGTTGCCTGAACCGTTTTTTTTTTACTGTACAAGAACAGTAAAAAGTCTCGTTTTATTTTTTTCAGTGTAGTCGTGAAAATATTGTAAATCCTGCGACAACATGCTTCTACCATAATCATTTTGACCAATGACCTAATGACTAAGTGACTAAGCCAGAAAACCTTTGTAGGTTTGTACAAACAAAAAGTTACTAACCGGGATTTTTTTATGACTTTCATAATTTAGATTTGCTTTGGAAACTCCCAGTGACACTTCTTATGGATAATATAAGAAATCACATAAATTAAGCCATGACATGAACGGGATATATTTATCGTCATAAAATTATATCACAAACAGAAAACTGCGCAGCGTTTTTAGAATGCACCATGTTATAATCTTAGACCAACAGAAAAAAGGTGTTAACAAAAGCGTTCAAAGATGTGATGCATGCTTTACAAACTTGTGTGCGTGACCTTGTGTCGCACGCAGTTGCCATGCATCTGTGTGCTTAGTAAAAAATGTTGCCACCGAAAACAAATTTACCCCATTTTCACATATTAAATATTATATTTTAAGGACAATATGTAGCAATGTAAATAAAACATATTTTTCTAATGGATCGTTTAATAAAAGAGAATAATACTAGAAACCTTTGTGTTGTCTTTTCTTACCGACTTCTGGGTATACCATCTAATTTAGATATAAAGTATGATGGAATCTTATCTTTAGGTACTTTTCATTATCAGACCTTATTCAATTTGTTTTCTGGTTTATGCCAGAGAAATTATACATACGTGATACACGTGATCACATATATCATATAATAGTGATATTATTATCCTTATAAATAGGCCGCGGGGGTGTGCGGTGGGCAGAGTAGGACGCGTCGATTAGAATAAGTATGACAACAAAAATCACCACTACAACGTGTTATTTAAATAACTGAAAACCTCTTAAGGGGTCATTGTACTCATCAGTATGAACAACTTTTACTAAGGGACCAAACCAGAAATCGCGAAAAAAAAAATCAGTTGATCCCTACATTTTGTCGATTCATGTGAACACAAATGTAGGTAACAGATGATTTTTATCACGATTTCGGGAATGGCCCCATAGTAAAAGTTGTTCATACTGATGAGTACAATGACCCCTTAAGAGGTTCTCAGTGATTTCAAAATACGTTGTAAATTCTACAATAATTTATGAAAATAAATAATTACTTGCCATACCAATTGATTACAATAAATTGGCGTGTCTGAAGTTTTAAGCGATTGAAATAACACATCGTAATTAAATTAAGTACTATATGAAAGGTTCAAAATAAATAAAAACATCAAACCGATGGCCAAATTACGAAAGTTACTAATCCTAATAACACCATCAGACCCAAACGTCACCCGTATTTTGGGGGTATTTTTGATGTCGATTTGCTGGTCACACCGATAATAATACGTCAGTTTTTGTGTTCCAACAGTACATTACGAAATTTTATTGTATTAATAATTTAAAATTACGTAAAATGAAGTACTTCTTTGTAAAATGTAATTCCGCAAGGCTTTTTTTGTGTCAGCGAGTTATTTTTACACGTTTTCACAACACAGGAAGGCGTATTAAGACCATAAACAATACTGTCAATATGACGTCTAGCGCGTTCGGTTTCTCGCGTCGCACTGGAACGCGATCAGCTTCCTATTTCAAATGAGCTTCCTTTACCCTGCTTCCTTGTGACAGCGCGGTACTCTGTCTACCTTTTTTCTGTTGGTCTAAGGTTATAATAAGTAATACGATGTTCATCTTATTCATCTTATTATACCATGGAATGCACAAATTATTCATAGGTTCCTTTTTCAAATCCAGGCACCGATTTTTTTTATAAAAAAAATTACTGAGAACATTTAGCCAGTTGCAAATTATAAAAAGAATAGCAACATCAACAGGAGGTCATAGTATTTTTTTAGAAACCAGTTCCGTAATCAAAAATTTGTCCTTAGTTATTTTTATAACGTAACTAAAATACTTCTTAGAAGTTACAAGGGTGAAAATTGCAACAACACCAATCACGTTTGATGAATCATTTCATATCCTTCGCTCTTATTACGTTATATACGTGGGACACTCAGAAAGTTTTGCGAAACTAAAAAAAATTGTTCTATACGTACATATATTTTTATCAAATCTTTTCAAAGTACTTTCCACCAGCCTCTATACAAAGATTCATGCGCCTAAACCAGTTTTCAAAACACTTTTTCCAGTCCGCCGCAGACACCTCGTTTACAGCCTGCTCGAACGCAGCCAGCGCATCTTCCGGCGACGAAAATTGCATCCCTTTGAGCTGATTTTTTATTTTTGGGAATAAAAAGAAGTCACACGGTGCTAGATCAGGGCTGTAAGGAGGGTGACCCAGGAGTTTGACTGGCGTGCTGTCCAGGAAGTCCCTCGTTTTGAGTGCGGTGTGCGCAGGTGCATTGTCGTGGTGGAGCAGTAGCCCGCGGAGCCCTGTGTTTGGTCGCTTGTTGCTTATAACAGAGAAAACTTCTGGCAAACATTTGGTAGTATACCATTCGGCATTAATGCTTCTTTGATCCCGTAAGGGAATTGATACCAAGTGGCCAGTCAAATTAAAAAAGCTAGCGATCAAAATCTTACCCCCGCTTCTAGATCGCTTCACTTTGGTAGGCGTTGGCTCATTTTGAAACACCCAAACAGTCGACTGGCGCTTGGTTTCTGGGTCGTATTGATAAATCCAGGACTCATCACCTGTAACGATGTCGTAAACACGCCGAGACGAGCCTGCTTCAAATTTGTTAAGCATATCACGGCACCATTCCACCCGGGCCTGCTTCTGAGCATCGGTGAGGTTGTGCGGCACCCAGCGTGATACTATCCTCCTCACGCGAAGATGGCTGTGTAGAATCTCGTGAACGCTTCCCGATCCAATCTTCAATATGTGTTGAATCTCCTGATATGTAATTCGCCTATTGTCTTGGATTAAATTTTTCACTGCTAGCACGTTTTCTTCGGTAACAGCCGTCAAAGGGCGACCGCTTCTTTCGTCATCCCCCAAAGTTGGTCGACCGCGCTTGAATTCGTTATACCAACGATACACGGTTGCCTTGGAAGGGCCTTTATCCATGAATGCCATTTGAAGTCTATCGTACGATTCATCCGGTTTCAGGCGACACTTGAAATCGTATAAAATCATAGCTCTAAAATGTTCCCGGCGCAGATCCATATTTCAGTGAGACACAATACTTTGAATTAACTCGCAAAAAATGTGGAGGGAAATTTTGAAATTGGAACTTACTTATTTTTACTTATAAATAATCATATTTTCGAAAAACATTATAACTGGCCAGTCTCCCATATATAAAAACTTTTTTTCGCAATACTTTCTGAGGGGCCTGGTATATGACTGAAAAATTATTGTATTATTTATAATAGTGTAAAACCTAAGGAATGACCTAATGAGGGTGTGAGTTCAAACCCGAACCGCACCATTGACTTTTCGAATTCATGTGTGGATCAGAATTTGATTATCACATGCTTTAACGGTGACGGAAAACATTGTGAGGAAACCTGTACACCTGAGAGTGCTCCATACAGTATTCGATGGTGTGTGTAGTCCGCCAACCCGCACTAGGCCAGCGTGTTGGACTAAGGCCATAACCTTCTCATTCTGAGATGAGGTCCGCGCCCAATAATGGTTCAATAATGGGCTGATGATGATGATCACGAAAACCTTAGGAAAACCATTATATTAGCTATATTTTTTTCGCTTCTTAAATTTATTTACGAAGTTCTATTAAATTGTTCAAACAAATTATTTTTATAATAATGCTTTGCATAGTTTTTGCCACTATCTCATTAAGGTCCTTTCCAATAATTTATAATCTATATAAGTATTCTTCTCTTATTTACACAAACAAAACGAGACATAGATCAAAAACCTTTGACGACCTCTGTGGTCTAGTGGTTCGAGTGTCGGACTGCTGATCACGAGGTCGTGGGTTCGATTCCCACAGGACACAAATATTTGTGTGATGAACATATGTGTTTGTGTTGGTCTAGGTGTTAATTATGTATTATAAGCATGTATTTACAAAAAAATGTATATAAGTATTATATCCATTGTCTAGTACCCATAACACAAGCTCTGCTTAGCTTGGGACTAGATGGTGCTGCGTAAAAAAAAAATGTCCCAAAGATAATACCAAATTTTTGATTAATAAAACACTAAACAAGGTTTAACTATATAATACTGCATGCTTAATCACAAAAATCCCCGATTAAAAGAAACCTTCAATTCCATTAGTCATTACAATTTCCCGAGAATTACACAAGAATGTAGATCTGCTAAACGCTCTTTGTAAACAAGCATCAAACAAGCGAATTACATAAGACCATTAATTCAGCCTAATTAGTGGAAACCATACATTACATCGCTAACGGATGATTAAACCGATTTAGCTAATCCTATTTTTTTAATCCATTCTATTTCCCTCCTATTTTAACTTTGATATCCATTATAAAACCGCAAAATATCTCTTTATTGCGTTAAACTTCATTTTGCATTTTCATTTTGCTTTTTGATTGCAGCCATATTTTTTATAGACCATAAAAACATGATTTTAATCTGTCTGATAACTTTTTTAAACACTCGTTGTCTATGGTGATTAAGGTGGCCTTTCATTGAATATTTACTGAAGCGTTTATTGAAAATACTATACATAATGACTTATTAATATTGATATTACTTTTATTAGTGCGAGAGGTTTTGATTTAAAGATGCGCAAAGGTTTGCGTACTTTTCATAATTATAATGAACAAACCAGTTATTGAGACACCAAGGGGTACCTACAATTAATGTTTCTTATTGTTATTTAGTTTCAATTCAGTTCAGTTGACTTATTTGTAGTGTAAATTAAATCTCTTTAAACTACCAACATAGGTACCTAAATATTTCATAAACTATCCTACTAATATTATAATTAATGTGAAAGTATGGATATTTGTTGGTTTTTTTCTTAGTTTGTTTGTCCTTCAATCACGTTAAAACTGCTGAACCGATTTGTTGACATACATACATACATACATACATGACAAAAAAAGCTGTGCACGATAACTTATCTCTGTGATAAACCGAATTATACATGGGCAAAGCCGCGGGCATGGCTAGTAGGTTATAATTACGAACTATTAATACACTATTGACCCAACTCTTCTTCAAACAACCACTGTTTATTTCAAACCAATATTAATAGCTACATTTACCCCTTATATGAAAATGAGACAAATGAAATGTGGTCATAATTATTATTTGGAATCCTTTCGGTGAACAAAGAGCGGGCACGCACGGGTAGATAAGTTATCAATTACTGTTTAAATGTGTACAAACGGTGTCTAACGGACCGTACGTGGGTGTGTATTAAACCTATTTTATTAAACGTTTCTTTATGTTTTAGGATGGAAAAACGAGCTAAAGACCCACCTGATTAAACGGTTACCTTTGCTCATAACAACTGCCATACCACGTATAGGCTGCGGCCTAAATGGTGTACTGCAAGTTTGTTCGCCAAACTGAGACATGAAGATGTTAATTCTCATGTGATTACCTTTAGTATCTAAATTTTGTAGGAAAAGATATAGATAGGTAGATTTCGTAACCTATACCATGGATGAACCCCATGCCTTTAGGAAGTTAAAGAAACACGGACTGCTCAGAATTTATCATTCAATATTGTTCCATCAAACAAAAGTATTGGTATTCGGTCAATTCAAGAGACTGTTTCATTCAGCTCAACCCTTTCTATACCTCATTCCTTCCTTTCCTTATTTCTTTCCCTTTCTTTTTTTCTATTTCTGGTCTTTGCCATTTTCATTAGTTCGCATTTTTCAGAACATATTCTACATCTTCTATTCTTCGTTATTACATGAATAAAATTAGAGCTACGAAGATATCTGAGAGTATACGTTATCGGCAGCTTTTCCATAATATTCAAACTATTTTCCTGTTAGTCTCACCCAGTTTGTCTGATGAGCATACCAGTACTTGAGAAGGGATGTATACTCCGCCGGCACACCCGCGCCCCTCAACTTGTCCCATAGCACATCATAGGCGACGAGATCGAAGACTTTCGACAAGTCGAGAAAACACGCATACACCGGCGTCCTTCTCGCGGTGTAGTACTTGACAGTGTGTTTTAGGCTAAGAATGGCACTCTCTGTGGACACTCCCGCCTTGAACCCGAACTGGGCGTCATGCACTTCAACGTAATCTGAGAGGCAGCCATTCAACAGACCGTCAAGCACTTTAGTCATGGTGGTAGCGAGCGAGATGGGACGTAATTAAAGAACGTAAGTATTAAAATTTTTTTTTTAACTAATTCGTATCGCTTTTCGTTCATAAAAAAAAACAAATGAACTTCAAATGACGTTCCAATTTTAAAACCCAATTAGATTAATCAAGCTATAAAAAAATTACAGTGTTTAAATTCTTATTATTCTGCCTCTGTGGTAGCCAGTACAGTATTCAATTTCAAACCAATTTATTCAAACAATAATTAAATTACAACATAACCCCCTATCCCTATTACATGGGACTTACAACATAACTGGCGAAATGTGGGTGTACTGTACACCTCTGCCTACCCCTTCGGGGAAATACAGGCGTGATGTTATGTTATGTTATGTTATAATTAAATTAATAATATCAAGTCAACTCCAGAAAGAGCTAATTACAAATACATACAAGTACATAGTTGCCTTCGCATATTTGATTCAACGAAAGTAGGATGTTTCCGGAAATTTAATTTTAATTAAGGTTCAGTTTTTAGAGTTCCGTACCCAAAAGGTACCAAACGGGACCCTATTACTCCCGATACGCTGTTTGTGCGTCCGTCCGTCTGTCTGTCACAGGCCTGTATCTTTTGAACGGTAATAGGTAGCCAGTTGAAATTTTTTCAGAATATGTGTTGTTATAACCCCGACTATCACGACAAATTCTAAAAATAAAAAAGTTAAACAAAAAAATCTAAGGAGGTCCCCAATACAAGAAACCTCTAAAAACATGCATTTTTTCAACTTTTTTGTTCCTGCTCTATCTTCAAAACGGTAATACATACCGGCGTCAAACTTGGTCTGATTATAGTGCATACTATTAGCAATAAATACTAAATATAGGGCAAACATAGACATATGTGGTGGAACCTGCGTAAGAAAGAGATGCAAAAATTCATATTTGACGCACGGTGCTTTGATGTCTTTTGATGAACTCTCGTAAATTAAATCAGTTTCTATGGTGTATCAGTTCGATGTGTGGTACGGAACCCTAACTGTGTGAGTCCGACTAGCATTTGGCCGGTTTTCCTCTTGCATTAATTCCTGCAACGTGTAGGTATCAGAAATGCGTGGTCGTCTTTTAAAGCTCATTCAGAGAATGGCGATAGCATTCATTTAACAACCTCAACTATAGGGTCAATCCTAAAATCGCTAAAAATAAATCACCTATTCCATTAAGTTTGTCGTGCGACATCAATGATTTTGTAAGGAACGTTTTTGTTTGTGCAATTTCAGGTTTGGTGTCATATTAAAAGTTGTTCCCTTAAAGAGCTTTCCAAATATGACCACGCATTTCTGATATTTATTTATTTATGATATTTCTGATACACGTTTATTATTAAAAGTTTTTAACGTTTATTATAATACTTTATTGTACACACAGATATACCAGGCCCCTCAGAAAGTATTGCGAAAAAAAGTTTTTATATATGGGAGACTGGCCAGTTATAATGTTTTTCGAAAATATGATTATTTATAAGTAAAAATAAGTAAGTTCCAATTTCAAAATTTCCCTCCACATTTTTTGCGAGTTAATTCAAAGTATTGTGTCTCACTGAAATATGGATCTGCGCCGGGAACATTTTAGAGCTATGATTTTATACGATTTCAAGTGTCGCCTGAAACCGGATGAATCGTACGATAGACTTCAAATGACATTCATGGATGAAGGCCCTTCCAAGGCAACCGTGTATCGTTGGTATAACGAATTCAAGCGCGGTCGACCAACTTTGGGGGATGACGAAAGAAGCGGTCGCCCTTTGACGGCTGTTACCGAAGAAAACGTGCTAGCAGTGAAAATTTTAATCCAAGAAAATAGGCGAATTACATATCAGGAGATTCAACACATATTGAAGATTGGATCGGGAAGCGTTCACGAGATTCTACACAGCCATCTTCGCGTGAGGAGGATAGTATCACGCTGGGTGCCGCACAACCTCACCGATGCTCAGAAGCAGGCCCGGGTGGAATGGTGCCGTGATATGCTTAACTAATTTGAAGCAGGCTCGTCTCGGCATGTTTACGACATCGTTACAGGTGATGAGTCCTGGATTTATCAATACGACCCAGAAACCAAGCGCCAGTCGACTGTTTGGGTGTTTCAAAATGAGCCAACGCCTACCAAAGTGAAGCGATCTAGAAGCGGGGGTAAGATTTTGATCGCTAGCTTGTTTAATTTGACTGGCCACTTGGTATCAATTCCCTTACGGGATCAAAGAAGCATTAATGCCGAATGGTATACTACCAAATGTTTGCCAGAAGTTTTCTCTGTTATAAGCAACAAGCGACCAAACACAGGGCTCCGCGGGCTACTGCTCCACCACGACAATGCACCTGCGCACACCGCACTCAAAACGAGGGACTTCCTGGACAGCACGCCAGTCAAACTCCTGGGTCACCCTCCTTACAGCCCTGATCTAGCACCGTGTGACTTCTTTTTATTCCCAAAAATAAAAAATCAGCTCAAAGGGATACAATTTTCGTCGCCGGAAGATGCGCTGGCTGCGTTCGAGCAGGCTGTAAACGAGGTGTCTGCGGCGGACTGGAAAAAGTGTTTTGAAAACTGGTTTAGGCGCATGAATCTTTGTATAGAGGCTGGTGGAAAGTACTTTGAAAAGATTTGATAAAAATATATGTACGTATAGAACAATTTTTTTTAGTTTCGCAAAACTTTCTGAGTGTCCCACGTACATTATGGTTATAGTAGGAATCGGCGAGCTAGACTCAAAAATGAGCAGCAAACCTTAGAGCGATGACGATGTATTTTACTACTTTTTAAATCAATGTGTCTAACACATTTTCAACATCTTTACACCCTATTTTGTTTTACTACTTATAGACTACGAAAAAATCCTTTAACTCAGTTGCTGTCCGTAAAATGAGATGTCATGATTTTAATCTTTCAAGTTGATCAATTATTGTAGCTTAAAGACTTATGAACTATAAATCCATCACTTTGAAACCGCATATGGATTCAGACTGGGTACTTATTTAACAGTTAGTTGTCTAAAAATTACTTACCATGAATTCATGATTCATGGAATCATAATAATTTCATAGGTTTTCGCGATCACTACACATTATAATAAAACAATTTTAACCTGATTACATCACGTATATTATTTAAATTGGTTTTCTTGACATTTCGAAAGCTTTGCAACGTTTGTGGCCACAGGAAGACTAAGATGACAAGAGTCATAAAAGATATTTAAAAAAAAATGTTCCTTACAATTTATTAATTTTTTTACATATCTGCTTGTCATCTTAGTCTTCCTGCGACCACGAACGCTGCAAACCTTTTGAAACGTCAGGAAAACCAATTTAAATAATATACGAGATGTAATCCGCACACACACCGTTTACCTCACACACGCACACACTCCCCACACAAACATAACACACTCTCACACACCCCACACAAACATAACACACTCAAAGGCACTTTACAACAACTACTTAGAATTTAGGTTTTCTGAAATATGATTCTTCTACACTTTAGCTTTAATTTAATCTTATATATTTGCTGCCTAAAACCTTGCAAATTATAACTTAGCAGGATGAAGTCACTGACTCCTGAAACACAGGTATAATGCCTAGCTCTAGAGTCAGGGTCATACTATGTTTGTACCAGTTTTATGTCAATAAAGAATTTATTTATTTATTAATCCGGTTAAACTTGTTTTATAATCATGGAATCTCGGTTCAATGTTAAAGTAACCCCGTTAATCTTAATCTAATATTGACATATTATTAAATTGAGCACGACGAACGTAACAACGAACGGAATGAACTAATAGGATTGGATACTTATTGACGCAGTCATATCAATCGAACTGCGTCACTCACTGACTTACGTCACAATACAACAATGTGCATTCTCATAAAGAGATTCACATAATTCTATCAAAATCCTTATAAAATATGTAACGTTTGGATCCTCTGAGCAAATTGAATCGCCTTAGCACTATTTACGGAGTCATTTATTCGGACCTTACGACAAGTAATCCTAGTTTGTGTCGGTATCGGGATTTTCGTATTTCCATAAGCAGTATTTTTTCCGTTCGCGCCGGATTCTGATATATCTACCTCGCTTTTCGCCGAAATTGTGACGTCATTTCCAATACAAAATGTAGCTATATTTTAGTAACTCTATCTGGGAATTAAAGAAAAACAGTTGGAATCAGTTTTGTTCATTTTGGGTTGGGATTCATTTTCCTGAAAAGGTGTTCTAGTAGGTAAGCGATGGGTCAGCCTGTCACAACATTCAATTCAATATTCGATTCAAACAACTCTCAAATTATATACGCTAATTGAAGTTTCAATTAGAGATTTAGTTGCCTTTGATTTTCAATAGAAAATCATAGGCAACTAAATCACTAATAACGCAAAAGCGGTGATTCCTGAAAATACTTTTCTATTTTCTATGCGATTGAAGATGAAATGAAGAAAATTTGCAGAATAATAATATGTTGATAACGTTGTAGAGCTAAGGACTCATTAGCGCCATGACCCGTATCATGAACATTCTCTTTCACAAGAACTCCTATACGCCATGGTATTGGAGTTCTGGTAAAAAAGATAAGGTAAAGCCATTGTAACTAATTATGTATAAATGAGTCAGAAAACAAAAGGAAAGGATCAGTAAGCTGAAGTGGTAGTGGGCTAGCCAATAGCCATGTCTGTCGAAATACCGATGGCCGCTAGAGCAGACGAGTCCTAGAGTGGAGACCGCGAATCGGCAAACGCAGGACCGACGACCTGAAGAAGGTGGCTGGTGGGACTGGATGCGGAAGGCTGAGGACCGAGTGTTGTGGCGCAACTTAGGAGAGGCCTATGTCCAGCAGTGGACTGCGATAGGCTGAGTTGATGTATAAAAGTAGTCCTAACAAACCTCAAATAATACACATTAAACAGAATGTACGACAGCCAAAAAAAAATTTTTATGAAAATAAAATATTTCCCTTCCAATTTCTTCCACACTTTCTAGTCAATCACAAGAAATACGGCCTGAAAACTAATACAATCTACACATGCATTTGCTATATATACTTCATTTTAACATACAATACTCTTGAGAAATACTGAGAAATGTTGCCACAGTATGGTACTCTGATATCTGCACCGAGATACTTAATAAATCAAATGCAGTGAGACTTATCGGGCGTCCGCATCGATACATAGTATGAATTTATTGCACCAACTCGTATCTGTTTGAGTAAAAAACTGGTAAATTAAGAGTTATTCAGACGGCTCTTGAGTATTTATATCTATAAATAAATTTCTGAAGACATGTTTACGAAGAAGAAAATATGTAATCACAAATTGCGGATGGTTAATCAAAAATAACGAAGTTATGTATGTATCTGAAGATATAGGTACGCAAGAAGTGTCAAAATGTAATTGTAATTTGAATTTAAGGTTTATTAAACCAATAAATAGATAAGAACAAGAGTGCAGGTTGCCAAAATAGTATTAATATAACAGTAAATACATAAATGCAAACATTGGCCGTTAATTAACGGGAAAAGTTTTTTTTTTTTTCTGCAAAAAAGTAGAACTACTAACTTCCATCAACAGCAAATTCTACTAATGTTAATTCGAAGGTATGTTTGTTTGTCCTCCAAAAACACTGAAACAGCTGAACGGATTTTAATTAAATTTGGCACACAGATAGACCGTGTCCTGGATTACTTTACTTTTCATCTACATACTAATACATAAAAAACTATTATTACGTACTAAATACATCAAAAACTACTACTACATACTAAATACATAACAAATACTAAGAAGTGATCTGGTTTCACGTCGTCACGATTGTGTCGCGGTTGTTCGCACAAAATGTGGAGCGGCCGCGCACTCCTTCAGATGACGAGGGTCGTCATAGCGCTTTCATTCCGTGCCCGCTCCGACCGTGGCAGGGTTGGCAAAGCTTGCCGAAGAGCTGTAATTACGATTTTGTTATTGTATTAAAATACAGTGTTTAGGTGACAGTAACAAATAACGCCGTATGAATGAAGATGATAGAGACATATCTTTATCTGTGGTTTTTTTTATTAATAGAAAAGTAACAAGGTTGAAGTGTTTTTAATTTAATATAAAGTCTAAATTTTTTAGGGGATGATTATAATGACCACCAAAAATAATTTTGTGACCAAAACATCTATACCTAAAATATATACCAATCACCAAATTTAGTAAATTGGTCACCAAATTTTGAGCAAACTTGGGGCACCCCGGCTCAGACAGTTAAGGTTCGAAGGGGATGGCGCCATCCCCTTCGTGCGACTACACCTTTTAAGAAACTCATAATCATAATTTGGAGTTGGTTGCTTTAAGTAGGATCACAAGTTGTAAAAATGTTGGTTCTAATATCACGCTAAAATGGGAATTAATTTTGATGAACATTTACTATTTTTGGCAATATTAAGTGATTGTTTGCCGTTACATTTTCCTAGATCCGGTGGTTCGATAAACATAAGCCATTTTTTTAGAACTTCAGCAGTTTTTACTCATATTCATAATTTATTTTTATTTACACTTTTTACCTTATCTGGGAGGGTTATTTTATTACAAATTGGATGCATTCAGTAGAGGAATTTAATTTCAATTAAAACAAAACCTTCATAAAACATATTGACTAGTTATTTTTCTCACCAAACAACAATTCCAAAATTTACAAAGATATTCCGTAACTCAAACGCAACACTCACTTAAGCAGTCAACCCTACAGCGCGGTGGTCTTTGGTTACATAATCGTCACCGCTGCGGGGCATTGGGACTCTTAACTTCAACTTGACACGGCCTATTTCTGCGGAATTTGACATCTTTGCCACTACCAACTGAGCCTCTTTGCTAAGAATGGGCCTTTGGTGAACGAAACAGCGTGGGGGAAGTGTATAACTTTGCTAAGATTATTTTTGAATCTACATATACAAGGTATATTTTCTAGCAGTGAAAACATACGATGGCTGAAGACGATAAAATTTGGCCAAATCGAACATTAAATTGGACTTATGATTTATTTAATAAACGCTTATTTTATCATGGTTATACTTCTTGCTATTATAGTTTTCTGTGGTTATACACAGATATTAAAAACACACTAGAACATATTGGCTGGGGTGCTGGCCAAAAAACCTCCACGTGTGTCTGACGGCTGCTTGTCCTTCTGGACACGTCTAGAGGGAACGGCAGTGGTTGGGCCGGTGCACCCTGGGCACGGGCAATAAGTCTCCTTCGGACCGGGAGACCTTATTGCCTGTGGCGAATATTCTGGCATGGGAGGGGCCCGACGTGGGCCAATGGGAAGTTGCTCCGCGTGTCCCTCTGAGAAAGCAGAGGGCACTTTGGAGGAGCAGGGGCGGGCCCAGTGTGCACTCACCCTGCCACTGGGCAGGCAGCGGGGGTACTGTCCTTCCCTGCCCCCGTCGGTCTCGTAATCGCAGGAGTGCCCGCTGAGTAGTGCTCTCGCGCCTCTTGGGACCGAGGGTCTTGGCTTTACCACCCGGACCGCGAGGAAGAACACCTCTATAAAAAATTACAGGAGGATGGGCCTGCGAGCAGCAGACTCGGGGTAGTCTGCTGCCCGACCAGCAGCTGGCTTAGCTGGCATAGTTGGCGCAGTTGGCATAGCTGGTAAAGGCCCGTGAGGTGAGGTGGCGTGCAGTGTTCCGTGTGCGCCACAGAGGAGGGTGCGGCCGTCGTTAGGCCGCACGGGGAGAAGGGGCTCGCCTGCTTGTGGCGAGCCGGGACCTGTCGGTGGTGGTTGTGTGAATACTCACGGGTTCCCACGCCCCCGGCTAAGGTAGTTGAAGGAACACCGTGGTGGTTTTAGTCGGTAAGAGTCCGACACTGGCTCCGCCTACCCCAGGCGGAGTGCGTCCATGAGGATTTCCTCACGGGAAAAAAAAAAAAAAAAAAAGAACTTATTGGCTGCTTTTTACTATACCCAACTACACGTACAAAATTAAAGATGAACTTTTCAACGATAGGGCTTTGTTTGAGTGTTTGTATGAAAGGATATTTTTTTATGAAATGTTATTAACAAGTTCATTCACTGCACAAAGCACATCTACATTAATATTGTAACCTTGACTTAATTATTTTGGGTTTAATCAGATATCCAATCACTAAATTCAAACTTGGGTTCAACTTAGAAATTACAGATAAACTAAAACAATATAACTTATCTAATAATAAATTCAAACTAAGTTATAGTTCAGTAATAGATACAAAGTTTGTACAATTACTTTACTACTAAAACAATGGATAAGCATTATTAACGAACTCTGCAAATTAAATTATTATTTTTTTTCAAAAATAATTCATCATGAATCCAATATTATTAATAAAATTATTCGATTATTTTTAACGCACCACTGAACCCGAAGTCATAGGTTCAATTCCTGCTCGTGAGCGAATTTTTCTTTTCTTTCCATAATTTATAATTATCTTTACATTTCACTCCGCTTGCTTAATTCGTTAAACTAATACAGTAGTCAGTAAGGGTACATCTATACGATATCGAACAAACTGCAAAATTAATCAAGTCGGTTGATTCATTTCTCAATAATATGTTTCAGTCATCCTAAGACATAGAATAATATACTAATATAATAATGTACTAGAGTAGAGTACTAGAACCTAAGACGAATTCAATGTGGAAGTTATATTCGATATATACTACGACTCCACGGGTAGAGTTCACGGTAGTTTAGCGGTTAAAATGACTGATGTACTAAGGCTTGATTTCATCAACGATAATTCTCTGGTTAAACGACCGTTTACCCAAAATTCCAGTATATTTTTCGAGTAATCGGCCGTTTAATCAGGGAATTTATGTTACGTTGATAACACCGGCCTTAGCAGCGCGTAGTCTGCGGCCGCGGACTTAAGCAGATTCGAATCCTCGTCAGCGATGTTTTATTATTAAAAGAAAAAAGAAAGAAAAATCATTTATTGCCACAAGAAACTAGCGTGCAACAATAATTTTACACAAAAATTTAAAAAAAATAGAATTAACACAACGTAGGTATAGTCGACTGCATGACAGTGGTAACACTTCTATTCGAAAACCGCCCTTACTGCTTACAAAACAAAGATGCTGTCAATGTCAAAGTGTTACCACTGATGTGCGGTCAACCGTACTTAATGTCCTAAAAGAAAAAATAAAAGATTGGTATGTACCAACAAAAAAATACAATAATGTTATTTGCTGTATCAATCACACACACACACAATTACAGAATTATTTAGATCATAACAAATATCAAATTGCGAAAATGTAACATAACAATTTTTAGCAAAAAATATTTCAACACTGAAAATAAAGCATTCATCATAAATACATACAGTCAACCACAACAAAATACGCGCAAACAATGAGTTAATTCCATCTTAATTTGGGACGAATCTGAGCGTTAGGCCCTTCGTCCCTTGAGCCCTGTCTAAATGCCTTTATTCCGATTCGAATGTCACCGCTCTATAATTTATGGGGCTGGAGGCTTAGTGCTTGTTTATGGTATGAGTTATTGTCGTATGGAATGCATTATGTTGGCATTATTGCGTGCCAATGTTTGTGCGCCAATGCCAATGTTGGTATTGAATTTAGAGAGCTCAATGAATTTGATTAGGGTGTATTGTGGTATTTGTGGTTTTAGTAGGCATTTTTGTCCTGAATGGAATATGTTTATTATTTAAACGTTTGGTAGTGTATTTGAGTAGCTAACAATAGAGTTTATTTGTTCTAAAAGACATTGATAATTTTTATTAGATTAAATTATAGTCATGTGTGACAGACTATATTTAGCTGTTTGGTGACCGTACGGATATTTAGAAGTTATCAGCCTTAAAAGTAGATAACCAACTTATAAAAGCTGAAAAAGAACTGCATAACACTAGAATCCCAATCCTAACTATTATAAAACTGTATTTGTCTGTTTTTTTCTTTGAGCATCACGCAAAAACTACTCGACGTATTTAGATGAAGTTAGGCACAAAGATAGATCATATCCTAAATTAAATACAGAATACCTTTTTTTTACTTTTCATACCAAGGCAAGGGAGCGAACCCGAGGGCATAGGCTGTAACATAGTATAGGTAATTTATGTGTTTAAAAACTCATCTGTATTTTCACCGCATAATTCCAATCGCGAACTCAAATAACATCGTTTTCGTCTTCAATTCCCAGTTTTTTTTTTCTTAAACATCACAGAGATATTTTGATCCATCATAAGCACGGGTCACGGGTTATGAAAGGGTGTTTGCTGACACTTCCTCATACCTTTGCCACATCAAACGGAATAAGCAAAACACGAGTATGATTATGAAAAAAATACTGACATAGTGACCTATATTATAAATACGTAACTAGACTTTGCCCGCGGCTTCACCCACGGATAAATCGGCGTATCACAGAAAGACTTATTGCGCATCCCTCGGGGAAATATTATTTTTCCCAGAATAAAAAGTAGTTTATATGTTAATCCGGATTATGGTCTATCTGTGTCCCAAATTTCAGCCAAATCCGTTCAGCCGTTTCAGCGTGATTGAGTTACAAACATCCATACATCTTCACAAACTTTCACATTAATAATAATAGTTATTATTATAGTAACTGCCTCGTTGGTCTAGTGGTCGCAAGCGCGACTGCTAAGCGTGGAGTCCTGGGTTCGATTCCCGGGTCGGGCAAAGTGTTATTGGGTTTTTTCATTAGGAAATTCTCAGTAGCAGCCCGGAGTATGGATTTGTGCCCGGTTAATGGCAATAGGCTCGCCCCCTATTACATGGGACTATAACATAACTTGCGAAATGTGGGTGTACTATACACTTCTGCCTACCCCTTCGGGGAAATACAGGCGTGATGTTATTTTGTTATGTTATTATAGTAGGTTGTACAGTTGTACTGCTCCAAGTACTACATAGTGGGTCGCCCCGAACGGAGACCTCGCGATAATCGTTTTGACGAACTCAATCGACACATTTCTCTGAAAAAAAATATAGTAGGAAGACTGTGAAATAATCAATGTTATGCGTATCTTTTCCAAACATAAATCTTATTTTTATTGCATACCTACTGACCCTTGAATGTACAGTAGAGTTCAAAGAATGGCCGGAAAGTGCTAGTAAGAAAATGTTTTTGCTTTTATTGCTTATAGCTTTTATTCTTACTAATAATTGATAAGTTTTAGTATTTGTTGTTTAAGTACAGAATATTACTGAAACTATCCATAAATAACAACTTTGGACAAGGAGTCGTTTTTCAGATAGACCCCGGGACAAAATGGGTCTAAAAACAGCGACTTTGGATGCCCACCAAATCATTAATCTATATAAGTAATTAATTATATTTTATGTATCTATATAGAATCGCTATTTACATATTAGTTCGCATCTATTGTTTTAATATTCCGAACTATTATATTTTGCCGCATTTCTTAGGATAATCTGATAAATCCAATGATTTTCTTGTAAGAAATCATTAGATACATCTAAGTGTTTTAAATGTTAGTTTTACTGCAGACTTTAGATTTCACAAAAACCTAATTAAATAAGTGGTTGGTTACCTATCTATTGTCATTATTTTCCCACGTAAGTTCTTTTGTAGTTATTAGTTAAGATGATTTAATAATATGATACGACCCTATCTAGGTTTATATTTAACAAAATAAATTGCTTCAACAGAACTAATTACGAATCAAATACGTACACGTTCATAAAGCAAGTTCTACACTTAATTAATCAAAGATAAGGCGAAACTCACACACACGTAACACGTTCAATTTCCAATATTTCCCAGGCCATATTACCCAGATGTTAATATCTAGTATTATCATCTAGAAGTGATACTCGCCTAGCAATTACTAAGCAAGTTTATCAATATAAATCAGCTATGCGTATCGCGAGAAACTATCACGAGACTTAGGTAAATGTTATTTTAACACTGACAGGTAAATAAAAACACGACGTCATATTCATAATCAGACGTTGCCGCTAATATTTACAAGAATATTAAAGTAAACAAAGGAATGAATCATTGTTTTTACAGGTTATACCGCAGTAAACTTCAATGTTCATTTTTCCGACGTTTTGCGTTTTTTACAATGCACTGTTTTACTTAGAGACTTTGTATACTTACCTAACTGTATGGTTTTACTGTCATAGAGATAGCCATAAAAGGGTGATAGTTCAAAATTAGTGAAATATTTTTCATGCAAGAAAGGGTGGCGTCGGGGCACGCCCAACAGAAGCGAAGCTTCTACTCATTTGCCGCTTCGAAATAGCTTTTATTACAAGCTTTTAATTAACTTCAGTGTTACTGTTTGTTTGGGACAAATCTTGCAAGTAGCTTTTGAACCAGTTCCCGATACGTATTTGGTAGGTAGGCATTTATTAAGTAAACCCGATTTCAATGCAACTTTATGGTGCTTAGGAGCTGATCTGATGCTAAGCTGGAAGGTGGTCACAGGACCGTTAGATTTGTCTCAACTAGTAGTTGGCCGACAGATGGTAACCAGGGTCTGATGATGAAGACTGTGGATAACGTAGATTAGATACACCGAGTTTGGGCTCGTTAGATTCGTCTCAATTTTTTTCGTTTTAGTAAGATTAAATAAAAGCTTGTTTTACAAAACAAAAAGATTGGCATCGGGGACGCCCAACAAAAGCGAAGCTTCTACGCATTTGCAATCGCAGATAGAACGTGCACGCGCAGAGCTGAGTGTCTTTGAGACAATAGTGTAGCCGCGCGTTAATGGAGGGGAAATCACGCGATGATGTTTTTTCATGGTTTACTTCCCGGCAGCCGAGTGGGCAACGATGCTATAGAAGCTACGCTTCAAAAATGTTATAACTATCCGTTAATTATTTCCTGTAAGTCGCATACTAAGAGATCAAGAGTCAAGTAAAAGGAATGCTATTGATAAAGTGTGCGTAGGCATGATAATTGTCTAACCAATAAACTACTAATTAGACACATTTAGAGATGTCACAGGTGAGCTATGCTCGGGGTCGATGACCTCGTAGTATGGATAGTCGTAGAGGAACATGGTCAAATGAAAAACAATAAAATTTCCGGCGAATTCCGGATGATTTTGTAATGTGTGTAATAGCCCCTATGTCATAAATGCACTGAAGTAGGCTGATTCATTTGCTGTCACACTGATACGTGAATCTTGTTCAAGTACCAAATCAAATTGATCAATTATTTACATATAAGAGTGTGCTCTATTTACCATCATATACCGCTTCAGAAAATAAAACACTGTTTTTTTTTTTTGTTAAATGTAGCCGTCGTTTCGCTACCTGTAACTTAACTAAAAAGTGATTAACTGACTACAAACCATGTAAATCTAAATAATAAGGTAATAGAAATGTTATCTACTGTCTTTTACTAGGAGAACGCATGTCGCTGGTTCACCGCTACCAACACATAATTACGTAATCACGCCCACCATGTTTCTAGCATTCAATGCAAAATAAATTAAGCCTAAAAAAGTCCGCTGCTAGATATGCTGCAAAATACAAATTTAGTGACTCTGCGTCCAAAACAACACTGATGATCAAGCAAACGGTTCGCGCACTGGCCCCCTAGCCAAGTTGACAATCTACAATCGTCAACGCTATAGAAAACCATGTAATACATACATATATAATGTTAATTAATTATTATTTTTAACGCATTTTACGCATGCGAAACGAAATCTAACGATTTAAATTGTGGAAAGAAAAAATCGCTCACGAGCAGGATTCGAACCTGCGACTCCTGGCTCAGTACGCCAGTGCTTTAGCCACTAAACACTTACACACTTAGATATCGCTGACGTCACCCAAAGATGTACCAAGTGGATGAGAATTTCGTTACCACGAGCAGTGTTCACGGTAGCTTAGTGGCTGAAGCACTGGCGTACTGAGCCAGGAGTCGCAGGTTCGAATCCTGCTCGTGAGCGATTTTTTTCTTTCCACAATTTAAATCGTTATATATAATGTTCTTGAGAAAACCATCTAAATGTATAGGAATGACATATCTCAACGAATGTCTTCTTCGTTGAGATATGTCATTCTCATACATTTTGATTGTTTTCTATTAGCGTTGACGATTGTAGATTGTCAACTTGGCTAGGGGGGCTCGTGTCTTGAAAGACACCTGTACGCGGCGACAAGTGCACGCGCCTTTGCCTTTATTCTTCTTCTTCCTTCTTTTACCTTTATTTAGATTTCTATGCTATAACCTATCCAAAAATTTTGTTTTTAAAGATCCGGATTAAATCGCGTATATTATTTAAAATGGTTTTCCTGACGTTTCGAAAGCTTTGCAGCATTTAAACTTTGTTTTATTATAATGTGTGGTAATCGCGAAAACCTAAGAAATTATTATAAACAGTTTTGTTAAATTAAATTAACTTTAGTAACGTCTTACGAAATTTTGGTTGTCACTCCAGTTTGGTTAAATGTTTTTATTCTGTGAACGAGAAAATCAAAACAGCCGTGAAGAAGCACAGGGATAAAACATAAATCGCAGACACCAGCAAGCCTGACTTGCACCCTAAATCGTACTGTGCCTCATTGTAGCCAAGCGGTCTCAGTACACTATTAACCGTTAAAAAAACCGCACTCAACCGTGTTGCGCTAGTGTAAAGGAAGAACCGACTACTATCCATTCCAATTCTTATTTGTTTCCACCCTTAATTACATCACACAATTAATGGTACGTCATTTGCAATGACCAAGTGGAAGCCCAGCTTTTATTATAAAAAGTTAATTTCCTTAATTTGGCCTCTTCCCTTTCGTCTCTCGTCGGCCTTATTCTTTAGATTCCCATAATAAGAAAAGTCCTGCTTATTCACATTTAGGCATTCTCTTTTACTAATATTTTCTTAAGCGGAATTCGTTGGGAGTAGAAAAGTCTTTGTTATTTTGACGGCCACCAGGTTTTTGAGGTCCTTCGTTAGCTCATTCAAATACATTATTTAAATTGGGTACTTTTTTGTGTCTAACCAGAATTTGAGTGTTTTAATTAGGCAATTTAAATACAGATTACAGTGATTACGCCAAACCTAAGTGTCTAACTTACATCCATTAGTCGGCATTGTTTTTAGATTAGGTATATTAGCTTAGGCTCGGGTGGGTCTCTTTCAGTGTATCTTTAAACCAAACTCATACATAGTAGTAACTCTATAAATTATTTATAAATGCCCTTTCAATGTTGCTTATCCCGCATATTCTTTATATTAACTGAATAGACTAGGCCGAAAACAGAATTCTTTTGTGCCTTATCTGAGGCGTAGGCCTCAGATAAGGCACAAAAGCCTCTAGGCCCCACACATGATTGATACACTTTTCCCGTAACCAAAGCATAATATACTATTAATATGTTAATCATATTGTTCACCCCACCCATAACATACTTATATACATGTACGGTGAGCAAAACAGATAAGTATACAGCAACCAATACGTATTTAACCATAGAAATCAAAATAATATAAGGTAATAGAAGAGGTTGCGTGAACTTGTCGCCACTTACAGGTGTCTTATAGGGCACCAGTGCGCAAATCCGTTGCTTGATTACCAGTGCTGTTTTGGACGAAGAGTCACTAAAGATGTATTTTGCAGCATATCTAACAGTGAAATTGTTTTAGGCTTAATTTATTTTGCATTGAATGTTAGAAGCATGCTAGGCGTAATTGCGTACTTATAGAATAGAATAGAATGTCTTTATTTGCAAGGAATAGGTGCATTGTAGTTGGTACGTTCATAAATAGTCCGCTTATTCCGCTATATGCTTTATATCATAGCATGCAAATGTTTATAATTATAATTTTTATGAATTTATGTAATATTATTGTAATTATTTATTTACACTTGTTTACTTTTATTCAAAATTTGGTAAGAAATATTCGTAAATATAATAATATTTATTTAATATATTATGTGTTGTGAACTGGTGTGTGTACAGTTCTCAATGGTGTGTGTAGTCCACCAACCCGCACTAGGCCAGCGTGGTGGACTAAGGCCTTAGCCTTCTCATACTGAGAAGAGGCCCGTGCCCAGCAGTGGGACAGTAATGGGCTGGTTATGTTATGTTTTATGTATATTATGTGTTGGTAGCGGAAAACCGGCGACATACGTTCCGGTAGTTTACTTGTGTGTGTGTGTGTGTGTGTGTGTTTAGTTTGTCTTTTAAGACAGTAGATACCATTTCTATTACCTTATTATTTAGATTTCTATGTATTTAACCAAAGAGCTTAGAGAGAGTAAGTATTTAACAGAATTATGGTTGTGTTGAGAATCCAAATAACTGCTTACTCCTTTCATAGCATGTTTATTGTATAAAAATATAAGACAAAAAAGATGAAAATTACTTTGCAGTGCAATGCATTTTATAATATTCGATGGTTGCTAATACACATAACTCTTTCGTCGACCGTGTCTACTAACTAAATAGAACCATAATTATTAATCATGAAATATTCATAAAACAAGAGCTTGTAGGGTGTGACGGGAAATGGGAACAGTTTTCTTGATTGTCACGCCAGTTTTCACGTTAAGTTCGTATTACAACCCTTTATGACAAGCCCTGTGGCTGTAATTTACAGGACTGAAACCAAGCGGGTCTGATTTTCATAAACCGGCCAAGTGCGAGTTGGACGCAGTAAGGGTTCCGTACCACCCTACGACCTGATACCCCATAGAAACTGATTCAATTTTAGAGAGTTTATCAATAGACATCAACGTACCGTGAGCGAAATATGAATTTTTACATCTCTTTCTTACCCAGGTACCACCAGATATGTCATTGTTTACCCTATTTCTATTATTCGTTTATAAACTATAATCAGACCAAGTTTGACGCTGGTATCTACATATTACCGTTTTAAAGATAGAGCAGAAACAAAAACATAGAAAACATGTTGGTTTTTCGAAGTTTCTTGTATGGGGAGCCCCTTTGGTTTTTTATTTTTAGTACTTATTTAGGACAGCGTAGCGAGAGTAATAGGGTCCCGTTTGGCACCCTTTGGGTACGGAACCCTGAAAAGAATCATGGTTTATCTTTAACGTTTTGAAAAATGGGTGATCCCATGACTGGTTACGCTGTAACCTAATTTAAAAAAATACTTCGCGAAAAAGTTACTGAGTGCACAAATAACGACGTGAAACATTTAAAAAAGTTGCGAAGAATTTATATGCAATGATAAACTTACAATCAGTATGTATTTATGTGTTATTTTTTGCTTTCGCTACTGGCGTGATTTACTTTGAACCAAAGCTTACAATATTACGCAAACCACGTACTTTGTAGTCTTAAGAAACACATTTGTTACCATAACTTCTCGTCACAATACTATCATACCTAAAATTGACTAATCAGAACACAGCCAATCTTCTCTAAGCCCTTGTCGTCATAAAAACCGTCATATAATAAACATCACATCAGCTTGCTTCGTAATATGCGACCCCAAACACGGCAATCATTTGTGAGGCAAATTAAAGGCGTCAAATGTTGGTAAGGATGATTATGTACCAAATTTTACGAATTTTACCAACAACGGTACGATCTCTATCGTACCAAGAAATAGTACGTTCTTTAACGTACCAAAAAATATAATTACGTCACATTCACTTGTTTAGAAATTATTTCTATGGTTACGGGGTGAATGTAGAAACTCATAATACCTATATGTATATTTTTTTTAAATCAATCATTTATCATGGCGTGTATTAATTTATGTTGTTATCACGCTAGATCGTACCAATTTTGTTAAACGCTAAGACCCATATTTTATTCCTAGAAGCCTTTTTTATTGAATTTTTTTGCTTTCAATTTTTATCATCAATTATAATAATAGCAATTTGTGGTAATTAGGTATTAATTATAAATACTTTTTCTAACTTAGTACTATCTAAGTATTTTTGTTTGAACTAAACTAAAGTTGATAAAGTAAGGAAATGTAATTTCAAGACCTTGGCACCGTAATTTCGAGTACCTACCTACCTAATTAACTCCTAATTACAAACAATATAAGAAAAAACTACTTATTGTATTTGCATTGCATTGTAACTTGTGTCACACCGCTGCTTTCTCACGAAAAAATAACTTTCTTAGTAAATACATGTATGTAATTATATAAAAAATACACAGCTACAGAAGTACCTATATCTGGTATATCTGGCCCATTTTATTTGGTTTCCGTTTCTATAAGACGGGCTAAGTGTGTAATTAGTAGACAGAGGCAATTACTAACAAATTAAGTACGACACATTACAAGATGGGCGCTACCAACGTCCATAAATTATTCGCCTACTTCCATTTCTGCTGGCGGACTATAAGAAACGAAATAGGACACAGAAAGACTGCTAAGGTTGGCAACACAGATTTTAAGATTATGTGTATACAACCTTATTCTTAGTTTATACTAAACCTCTTAAGGGGTCATTGTGCTCATCAACCCTAAAATCGCAAAAAAAACCAGCTGATCCTTAATGTGTCAATTTATGTGAACACAATTGTAGGGATCAGCTGATTTTGTTTACGCGATTCCAGGGTTGGTCCCATAGTAAAAGTTGTTCATAATGATGAGTACAATGATCCCTTAAGAGGTTTAAGATACACTAAGAATAAGGTTGTATACATTTAACATAAAGAAGTTGGGAAAAACATTGTACTTATTTCGTTCGCTTCGATATTGGATAGATATGTACACGATCCATTCATTCATAACCAATGATATTTTATAGCCCACATTTTAAAACAATATTTTACACAACTAAGTATAATTTCTTATTATACTCGTTCTTACTTAATAAAAGGTGAATTTAATAAGTGAGTAAGTGTTATTGTTTTTGTGGTTAACAGTTAACAACCATAAAAACCTTAATATGGTTTTGTAAACAAGCAAACTATTCCATTCTGTAGGCTATAGCAACATCCCAGTATTTCTGTTTATATAAGACCTAACTAGCTTTCCAGGTTATTAATACACAAGGATATAAGATTTCCTTATCGATTAAGAAGTGAAAAAACAGGTTGTTTGTATTACCCGTTTAAGTATCTTCCCTCTCAAGCTGTTGTCAAGTAAGTAGGTAGTTAGTTGTGGAGGAAAATGAATGAGTAAATTCCACCGATAAATGCTGCCACTATTTATTAGCACTTTTTAACCTTGATCAATTAAGATTATATACGTCGGGATATTCCGGTGAATATCAAGAAACTAAATGAAATTGTTGCCGTGATTTGAAAAAAAAATCCGACTTTAAAGGCCGCTGTACGGATTTTGCTCACCAAACTCGTAACAGAACTCGGATATCTACGAAAGCTACGAGTTGGAGGTGTTGAAAAAATGAAATTTTGAATTTTTTTCTTTGTTCGCATAACCGTAAAAACACGGTTGGAAAAAAAAATCTCGACGGAAAATAACACACGTTTTGTCCAGGATCTCAGATACCCTACGGTATTTCAATATAATTTTTGATATGTAGGTAATAACTATTTCTTCAATTATATAAACTCATTTTTTGATTGATTGAGTAGTTTTCGTGTAATAAACAAGTAAATGATTCGGTGCTTACGACCTTTTAAAATACTCGCACGCTCACACTCGCTGTTCAATATCGAAAATAAATCTTTCGAATGATAAGTACTCACACATTACACGTATTTAGAAAATTATCACAATTCCGATAGTTTTCTAAATATAGCGATAGAGTACCTAGTATCATAAAATTATCAAATAAATATGTCTTTCAACGAAAACAAACATGTATTATTTCATGTAAAGGTAACAATTTATCCTCAATTTTGAAATAACTTCACTAATCAATAAATCAAACAGTACCTTCGTACTGCGGAATATTAATGTAGTGTCTAAGTACATGAAAAACTAAGTTCTCGAAATTTTAAAGTATGGCGATTGTTGTCAAGTCAAAATTAACAAAGTACCAACTTAAAAATAAATGTAAGTACTTCAAAATTCTTGTAAAAACCAAAATGAAATTTTAAACTACCAAATTCGAAATTTGAAATAACAAAATGTCGTCGGCAAAATCGATTATCTCCAATATAGCACTACCAACTTTACCAAGACACAATGTTCCCACAGCCCTCTATATCTGGCGGGGTCCATTGATTTCAGAAACTAATCGAGTCGGCCTGTCCAATGATCCAGCCATGTCCAACACACAATAAGGCCAGGTTATCCCCCGGGATTGCGGATGTCTGCTAAAACAATACAGAAATTTAGCCAGTTTCGTGTAGGTACCAGACTTTCACAGTTTTATGTTTAAGTTTTCAATAGAAGTTGAAATAGTTTTAACTGGCGAAAAAGTTATATTTAAAGAAATTGTAATGTTTATTACTAAGTAAGATACATAATATTCAATTGTAATGTTTTTAAATCTTCAGGGGGCTGAATCCATCGGAATTATAATTGCATCCATATTAATAATAATAATAATAATAAATCTTTATTTCAGATCACAAGTTGATCCATATAGTGTTAGTAACAAACAAAAGAAAACCTAAAACCTAATGTTAGTAACTTAAAATTAATACATTTTTCTAAAAGTTAAAACAGGAAGTTCGCACTAGACTTGTGAAGTTCTATCCAGTGTCTCAACATTGGACAATCCCACTTGTCGCACAATGCGCTTAGGATGCTGTGGGAGCTGGAACGCATTCTGCAGAGGGTCGAGGCACACCGTTTCCGGATGATGGCATGATAACCATCAATCCTCGCCTCAGCGAACATGCCGGAAGCGCTACAAAAACGCGACAGCCCCGCCAGCATCCTAAACGCATTGTTATACTGCACACGTAGGGCGTTGTATGCCCTCTGCGTATACCTGATCCACAGACTACAGGTGTAAAATGACTGGCAGTAAGCTCTAAAGAGTGTCATTTTTACCTGCTTGTTACACCGCGCAAATCTGCGGATCAGCATATTACATCGGACAGCCAGCGCCCTACGTTCTCTCTCAATGTCCATATTATCATTAAGGTCATCGGTGACCCAGTGGCCCAGGTACTTAAATTGCTTGACTCTTTTAAGAGGAGAATTGCACATAGTTACTTGTGGCACGGTAGAGTAACATTTGCCACGTGCTTTAAAATTTTATTAAAATAAAGAAAAAATATTTTGACTGTTAAAATGCTCTATTTTTTACTATGACCTTACACATCAATTATAATTCTTGTGTTAACGTGTAAAGTATACACGCACGTTTAATAAATCATGGATTTTTTCTTCAATCACGAATTCACGAAACAAAGCATGACTAGGTATTAATTTATTTTCAGTTCACGATGACAGCTAAAATTGTAATAAGTTAACATAAAATATTTAAGGCCGAACCCAACTTGTCAGTTTATTGTTGGCATTTCCCAAGTACCTTTACTGTGTTCAGTAACAAAAGATTGCGGTTATGTCAATATCCATGCAATCCTGACGAATATATTGATATCATCGTCATATCGTTTGACATCCTTCCGAATGCCATTCATCAACACGTTCCTAATGACTGAATGATGTCAACTATTTTCATGAATACTACAATGTTGCCCTAATTGATATGCAGACGTGAAAACCATTGCATCATGGAACGAAAATGTTTCAAGTATGAGACGAACTCATAATATTAATATTCTGATTAAAATCTGTAAGGAATACCTTTACAATAACTTATATTACACACAAATTACAAATTAATCGCAGTATTGGTTACTCAGAACAAAATTCTAATTTGGACCTTATCTTCGCCTATCATCAAATAATCATTAACCAAACCCATCACACATAACATTAAAGAAAACATTTGAGGTTTATCAAATTACAATTATTTTTCTTATATTTACACAAATTAAAACAACAATCAAAAACATTATCCGCTATATCTTCTATATCTGTGTAAGTGTCGATGAAAAAGTAACAACATCAAATCATCTATATATTACCAAAAAGTACAACAAACCTTACCCTAATGACATATTCATAAGATAAGCAACCTTTATACACGTCATATCATAGTCACCTCCCTACTCAACGGTAACATAATAATTATGTACATCACATGCATCTGAACTAAATGATGCCTTGCCAGCCTTGCCAGCGGTCAATCAGCTTTATCTCATTAGGAATGAAGACGGTAATGGCAAACCCTATAAGGTATCTGATAGGGAGTAGGTACCTACTCGAGTAGGTAAGAAAGACACTGATACTAACTCCTTCCTGTAATTTATTTTGCGGTATACCATTTCATATTCAGATTTGTATATGCTGTATTTATTGATGCATTGCTAGCCAAATTTTAAAACCATGACTTCTCTTCTAAGAAAACTGAAAAGTCAAACATAACAGTAATACTTAAAATAAAATAAACTACATAGTAGACAGGTTAATCAATAAAGGACTGACACTCACTTTGGCCATGTTTTTGTTAGAAATAAAAAGGAATTTTCAATAGTGACCGAACTCAGTGCGAATAGATGGCGGGATCGCGAGGACCAATAAAGAAACTGAAAGAATTCTATTCAACGCATTCCGAGCTCTCGAATGTTCTTGTCTCCTTGTTACACGATGCATATTCAACCACTCCGGTTACGTGTTGGAATTGTAGAATTTGTTTTCTAAGATCACAAACAACTATAATCGTGGATAAAAAGTAAAATATTTTAAGAAGTTGCGAGTAGTTACATCCTCATTTTTGGGAAAAGCGTTAACCCAGAATAGCCTGCGAAGGGATGTTTGTTATAATGATAAATTAATTACGTCTAACTGAATAACCAAAATCATTTCAATTTATATACCTAAGTCACATTTCATTTCGTAAGTAAATTTAAAAAATAAAAAAACCTGGGTTCGATTCCCGGGTCGGGCAAAGTGTTATTGGGTTTTTTCATTAGGACATTCTCAGTAGCAGCCCGGAGACTGGATTTGTGCCCGGTTAATGGCAATAAGCTCGCCCCCTATTACATGGGACTATAACATAACTGGTGAAATGTGGGTGTACTATTACACCTCTGCCTACCCCTTCGGGGAAATACAGGCGTGATGTTATGTTATGTGTTATGTTATTAAAATTATGAGTTTATAAGAAATGTCTACTTATTTTCTACATTTTACTAAATGACATCCTACACATCATGCATAAGCGTAGTTTAGAATCTAACAAGGCTGTTTAAAAAAAAACACTTATCATCCAACTTTGGTCAAATGATTCAAGTTCCATAATCATTTTTATCAAATTCACAATGTGTTTGTAAAGACGTTACGATGTAGCTGTGACGTCATCTTTGGGAATTATCAAGTGACGTAAACATCGACATGCAACACTTGTTAATGTCATCAGCAGGTATGACTATTATCGTGTCATCGGAAAAATGCTAATATTTGGAAATACCTATTTATTAACACATATTGTTATATGTACTTTATGAAAAGGTCAACAACTCAGCATGTGGCGGGCCATGGAACACCGAGCGCTGATTTTCAGTTAGCACCCCATTAAACCTTAGTACCTAGTAGGACTAGGTATAAAGGCATTAAGTCCGCCTATGTACACATGTTGCATGAAGTTTAAATAAATAAATACTAAGTATCTAATGAGACTATCTCGTTAAAAACAAATTATAATGAAAGCTTATATGCCATTTAGGCAGTATGGGCTCACTTTAATAATTGCAAATATTTAAAGTAAATACACTCACAAAAAAAAACAACATTTACTATGGGAGCAACCCCGAAATTGCGAAAAAAAAACAGCTGATTCCTACATTCGTGTTCACACGAATCGACGAAATATACTCAACATCAGATTTTTTTTTCGAGATTTCGGTGTTGCTTCATTAGTAAATGTTGTTCGTTATGATGAGTAAATCCACCAATATTTGCTATTATTAAAGTAAGACCTTATACAATATGTAACAAAAACCCTATTGTTTTTATTGTTGGTAGGTATATGTAGTGAAAATGTAGCTAATTTATTTGACATTTCTTTATTAACAATTTTAAATTTATTTCATTGACATTATTATAATTTTGTAATTAAAATTTTGACATTATTGTTTTGTTGACATCTAATAATGTGTTCTTAAATTGTGACAGTGTATTGATACCTAAATGTTTTGTATGCCTTCTGGCGGCACATAGCAAGGATCCTCTTTTTTTTGTTGAAAATAACATCTGTATATGATTTAATATTTAATTTGATTATTTTTATTGAAGAGCTTTTCCAAATTAGTATTGCCCTTACTTATGAAAATCGATTCTGATAACGTAGCTCACAGGAACTACAGGGTTTTTATTACATACTGTATTTATAAAAAAAGAAACCTTATTCAACTATTCCAAAGATTTGCACGGATCTAACCAAAGCAAACAATAGGACAAACTCAGCTAACTTAAAAAGAGTAATATGAAACTTTTCTCTCTCGAATCACTTAACAACAACTTATATTGACAATGTGATATTGAGGCAAGACGTGGAAGCCTATACGGGCTATTACCGAATAAAATTTCATAGAAAGCTTTGCAAACAAGCCTGATGGAGCGGGCCATTAGACTTCATGCATAAATTGTTAGTATAGTGACAACAAACGGCGTCACCTCTGTTTTGTTCCGCATTGTTTTTGGTTCTCAATTTTTATGTCGTATTTTTGCGTTTCGTGCTACAGGAATGGCTTTATCCTGCTAGTAATATTTAACACTGTTGTGTTCGGTGTTACAGAAATAGAAATTTAAGCCGACTACGAAAATATATATATATATACTGGGTGCACATTGTAAAATATTCAAAAGTGGATTTATAGGGTATTTATGTTCTATCTGTATTATATTTTTTGTAAGCATTCTAAAAAAATATTTATCAGTATCAATGATATTTAAAAGTATAGATATGTCATATTCTAACAAAACAACCGAAAAAAATGTTCCGTACGCAGCGGCAGCACAATACACATAAACTAGTACAAAATAAGTAAGTTGGTTACTTCAAGTTACTTTGGGGTCATAATTGGAACAATTTGTACACACACGACGATATTTTAGTTTTTTTTTGTCACCTGTCATGCTCGGCGCCTTACTTGACGCGGATTGATAGAAAAACGTCCTAATTAGGACGTTTTCGAGTCTTCAGATTGCGAGCGCAAGTAACATATGTGTACTTTTAAATTTCATTGAACAGTATCAACATTCTTCAAATAGAACCTACACGAGAGATTTTTTTTCTTGGTCGCTTTTCCTAGTTTTATATTCAATCATTTTGCGTATCAACGACGAAAACGTTTTCTTTGCCAAAGCTGAAAGGGTTTCCCGTGAACTGAAACCTTATAGCAAATCAGTATAACAACTGTTTAACACCGCATAGCGACCGAAATAGATCGTAAAACTCCATAAAGGTCAGACATAAATCCAGAGACCCGATTACGTAATGCGATGGCAATCACCGTCTTTTGAACGCGATCGGTAGATTTCAAAAAGTCAAACTTGGGTGTTTTATACCCTATAAAAATGCGATTGACATACGTAATGAAGGTGTATTGTAGGGACTAATCATGCAATAATGCCTCCTATATCATGGGGAATTATCTACACAATTTATATCGCTCTCCATATACAGGGTGATTTTTAATTCACCAATAGTCCTAGGAATGACTGTACCTTATTCATCAATTTGAACAACTTTTACTATGGGACTGGCTCTAAAATCGAGAAATCGACCAAAATGTATGAAAAAGCCTCGGATGAATCAAAAATGCGGCCGGAATCTCGCTAAAAAAAGACTGAAGCACTTAATTTATTCCTAAACCCACTATTATTCCGAAAGCATTTTAATACACCTGATATATATTGTTCTTTTATTTATGACACTACAACAATGACTACCGTCACACGAGTTTTTTTGCGTAATCGCGGCTTTTTGTCTTACTATGGGTGTGGATGTGTGCGTGCCAGTCCTTACTTTTAAGCGAGCCATCTTACTATGGGTACTTCTCTTATTGTTTAGAGAGATTCCGTCCGCCCTTTTTTATTCGTCCGTGGAATAAGCTATAATTTTTTTCACGATTTCCGATTTGGACACATAGTTGTTCGAATTGATGAGTACAGTCATTCCTTACAAGGTTATTGTATTAAAAATAACCCTGCATATCACTTCTTGCATCGTTACTTACCAGATTTAGATTTTTTTGAAAAACTTACAAGTATTGTATTCATAATTAAAAAACCTCAGATACAAGAAGCTGTCTCAATAAAAACTGTGTTAAGTAATTGTGACATACCCCCTTCAGACTATCGCATGATACTAGATACCGCTTCAATCAAATCAGTGACATGTTTTTATAGGCTATAAATATTACCTACAAGGAGTGACAGTTAGCTCAGCCGTCGATTACCGTCTCAAGAACGATACGTTTTCTTCGTTTGACACTTACAATTTACAAGAAACGGTAAACCAACAGTTTTTCTTCATTTCTAACATGGAAATTTCTTTATATTCCCGACGCTTAAGGAAGCGGAACATGAAACTCTTCATTGAATCTATTACCAGATGATTCCTAACCTTATAAGATGAAGAATTTGTGAGCAACTCAAAGTGGTTTTTTGTTTACCTTCTATGATGTTATCTTTTCCAGGATAAATCTACTATTCCTAACGGCAAGCAACAACAACACAGGAACAACTCAAAGTGATTTTTTGTTTACATTCCTCTGTGAGACTGACGGGAGATATAGTAAATTTGAGGAAAGGAACAACTCAAAGTGGTTTTTTGTTTACATTCCTCTGTGAGACTAACGGGAGATATAGTAAATTTGAGGGAAGGAACAACTCAAAGTGGTTTTTTGTTTATCTTTCACTGTGAGACTGACGGCAGATAGATTGAATTTGAAGCAAGGCCATTTTTACTCATAAATTTTAAAAACATATTTTAAATTTAAACAAAAAAAGCAATATAACGCGCGATGGCCGGAATAAATCAAGTTTATTTATTTATGATTAATACACCAACAGTTATAAACATCAGTCACTATCTTAATTATTATAGGTAAATTAATCGATGCTTAAGGCGGCCCATACACCTACAATATAATTGTGCAATATTAATATTGCACAATTGTTATTGCATCGTCCCGATCTTCATTTGTATTTCAATCTCACCCCTACACGGTCAATATCATTGTGCAATTGCAAATATTGCACAATTATATTGTAGGTGTATGGGCCGCCTTAAATAAATTAAAGGCGTAGATCTATCATTCTATCTACTGGCGAAATGTGGGTGTACTATTACACCTCTGCCTACCCCTTCGGGGAAATACAGGCGTGATGTTATGTTGTTGTTATGTTGTAGATCTACCACGCGGCCGGAAGGTAACATTCATAGGAGCAGGTACACAACATACACAAGGTATGAAATAATAAATAACCCTAAAGTTCAGGCTTAAAGTACCTACACAAACAAATTTTGTTTTACAACTGCTTCCTAATCACATAATTTAAAATCAATCGATTCAAAAGCTTCAAATCTAAACAGTCGCTTGTTACCATTCTTTACATCATATCTTTAGAGAGGAGCCCAACAATTCCAAATCGAATAATAAATCATTATCGAGAAGAAGTTGCGTCACGTTGTTCCAATTATTCGAAACAATAGTGAATACAAACGACAGTGTTTTAATCTACATCTTCTATATTAAAGCTTACGACCTTAAGTAAGGGACAGTGACAAATGAATTTCATGTTAGACGAATTATGTAACTTGACATACAGGGTGGCCTAATGAAACTATACAACTATATCTACTGTTTCTTATGTATTTACAAAAAAGTATATAAGTATTATATCCATTGTAGTTTGGGACTAGATGGTGTTGTGTAAAATGTCCCAAATCTTTTATTTTATTTTATAAAATTCATTGTATAACAAATGAAAAATACCAGATAATTTTCCAAAAATATTTATTTAGGCTTGGCAATTTCGTATGGACTTAAATGGAATATAACGTCTACCAAATGTCTTCCTCTAGTGGCATAACATAATTAAGCTCTTTTCTCATCACATTTTCGCACAATTACATTTTAGTGAATGTAGCCTCTCTATTGTTACTTATATTTCGTTTAAGCTTTAAAATATAATATTATATTTATTTGCATGTGTCGTAATACAGGGAAACAGAGGGATGTTCCCAAATAAACCAAACATAATCATGTCCGATGACTCCGATGATTTAACAGATAAACTATGTAAACCACAATACACTCCAAGATGACAATCCAATATTTGAACAAAAAATTGGTAATCGATCTTCATCTTATACGTACTCAAACCGTCAAAAAAATATTTGCCCATTTTTTATTGTAAACGCTACTACGACAAACACTGTGAACGAGCGTCAGTCCATACATAAATCGTGTCAAGCAAACAACGGTAAGGACAGGTAAGAACACAAGTTTGACAAATTGTCCGCTCAACGCATTGTGTGGAAACAAAATAGTGTGGACGACAGTACATTGTTCGCTTTACTCGTAGAATTGATCACTGTGATTTAAGATGCGCTTGCGTCGCGTTGGAGGTCCCGTAATTAAGTCCGTTTATGATAGAGTGGTTATGGATGGGACCCTCCTGTGAATATGGTTGTTGTTATTATTTGTATTGTTTACAGTATTTATTAACATACGCGGGTATAAAACTTATTTATTATCCACTGTTAATAATTATTGTCCTTGATGGATTAGTGCTGAAGTAACTACTACTTGGAATATTGTTCAACATTATTATGTTAATAGTTATTCTATTATAGTGCTTAAAATTAAGAAGATTTTCATACGTTTCCAAATTACGATATTAAATATTCCGTAGAATATTTAATATCAATAAGTCAATTTGCAGAGCGGTCAATAAGTTTTAAAAGCCACATATTTTAAAACAAACCTCAAAAAATACGATTGGTACATAAATATGGAAGGCTCCAAAGTTTGTATGTCCTGTAAATATCTTCATAATACTTATGAACTCACTTATGTACTCTATATTCACCATCTAACAATTTTAGTATGCTTTGTGAATTTCCTGAATTATTTATTAAGAATATGGATCAGGGCACTGTAGCATGGCTGGTTATAGTAAGAATCGACCACTATGATTTAAGATCGTTAGTTCAGTCTCCGTGGAGGTCCAATATCTAATATGTACTAGTCCACAAAGTATAGGCTCTTAGAAACATCTAAGAGCCTATACTTTAAGCCCACGTAAATACTAAAATCAGCAATAAGGTTTATTGTATCTACAATCATTTATCTCCAGGCACAAAAGATGTTGCAAACTAAATATAGATGTTGCAAAGAAAATAAATGAACCATACCTAAATCCATACGTGTCATACGTATGGATTCAGGTATGGTTCATTTATTTTCGAGAAAGAGTTCTCGAAAATAAATCTCGTTTTTCTGTTAACAAAATTGAATGGCCTAGACTTTGTTAGTGCCAGTGTACTAACACAAAATATTATGTAATAAATTTATTACATAAAATATTTCCGTGGCATTGGACTATGTAGCAATTAAGGATTTATAAACTTCTTGCGGCGATTCGAAAATAAAGAAGTTTAAAAAATGCTTAAACCTCACGTATCTCATATTAATGAAAGGCATTAAATTCAATGATCATTTTAATGTCACCATATTTTTAATAGCACTTTCTTAATTTTAACTATCATACTGATTTACTTAAAGCATGTTTAACTTTTATTACCTGCCACGATAAATCAAATACAATGTATACCTACATAGTCAACATTAAAAAACATATTTCATACAAAACTTTTCATTAGCATTATCAATTATTAAAATAGAGTCAGCATCCACCAACTAAATATTATGAATTTGCATAAGAAATTTATAAGTTTGCCGCGTTTCAATCGAATACGACCCTTATTGGTGTTGGACAAAGTTCGATTTCTTGGTGACAATAAATTGCTGGATCGTTAAGATGGGATATCAGTCGCCCACGCGACGTCCGAACTCACAAGAACTTAATTAGTTACTTCTCAACGAATCCCTGAATGTTATTTATTGTTTGACAGACAATTCTGATTGTGCACTATAATGTATACCTCCTTGGCCGATAACTATTTCAAAGAAGATGAATGCACCGCGCTCAAATGAAGTAGAAATAATTACGAAACAATCATATATCACTACTTCTCCATAAAATATTACTGTGGAAAGTAAATTTATTTTTATATCGGATGAAAATTTACGGGATTTGTTTAAAGATAAATCTTGTAATGAGAAAACTGATATCGTATAATTAGATTGTAAGTTTATAAGGTGGGATGACTCTAATTTATAGAGTTGGAGTTACTTCGGCAGTGGAGACAGTTTACCTTAAAAGTTAAATTATCATTTAAGTTTAAATTACATTCTTTGTCCTCAAATTCCTAGGAATATTTATGTGTTTAGTAAGTGATGGCTTTAGAGACTAGAGAGAGAGCTTATGGATGATATCCTCCCAAACGATCGTTTCGACCTCAGACTAATTGTTTCCAGACAGTATATGCTTGTTCACTCTATCATAACAAAAATTATTAAATGGAAAATTCACGTATAGTCGACTGCATGACAGTGGTACCTAACATTCAAATTAGGAAACCGCCCTTATTACTTAAGAAATAAAGTCACTGTCAATGTCAAACTGTTACCACTAACTTGCAGTCGACCGTACAACCCACTCCATTAAGCTGACGAGGTCCCTCTCTTAAGACAATAAAAAATTTAAACATATTATATTTATACGTCCTGAAGGTCGCGGGAATCCGCTGGATGCAGAAAGCGCAGGACCGGTCGTTGTGGGGATGTTTGGGGAAGGCCTATGTCCAGCAGTGGCCGTGTTTCGGCTGGAATGATGATGATAATATTTATACTTGTGTTACGTTATGGGTGTTTCTTATGTTGATAATATAAGTATGTAGGTATGTATAAAAGATATAACTGAAAACCTGTTAAGGAGTCATTATACTCATCAGTATGAACAACTTTTACTATGGGACTAACCCTGAAGTTGGGTGCATTAAAAGAGCCTCCACGAATGACGATATTTAATTGATCGTCCGGCACACCCTGGGCAGTCAGCCCCGCTACCAACCTGCTGACTGGCTAATCTTTTGCCCACGGCATGAGCTATTATCATTATGTAGCTCACGTCGACACGATAGAGAGAGAGACCCTGAAGTCGCGAAAAAAATCAGCTGTCCCGTACATTTGTGTTCACATAGTAGTCAAAATGTAGGGAACAGCAGTTTTTTTTTCATGATTTCATGATGAGTCCCATAGTTAAAGTTGTTCATACTGATGAGTACAATAACTCCTTAAGAGGTTTTCAGTTATTTCAATAACACGTTTTATTATAATCTGCAAATTCTTAAATTAAACTAGAATTCCAAACAACAAGGCAACAACAGAACTGTATTAAGATGTTAGCAGACTAGTCGTTATGAATCGCGTGGTGCGGAAACAGCCCGCGATTGAAATGTCGAGAACTCTGACATTTTGAGGATACTGCCGCGTACAATCATGATAACATGAAAGAAAGTACATTTCATGAGTTCATGGCGTGTGTTTAACTGTACCGATATTGGGTTGCTGTTTATGAAATTCCGCTTAATAATATTAAATTGTTATCTAGTGATGAGGATGAGTGTGAGGATGAGGTCTAGGTATAACGTTTCAAATGACATGTGACCTGATGTGACCTCTGTGTGACTAGGACTAAAGTTGTGATTGTTAGATTTATGTAGATATCTAAGTAGGTAAGTCAAATACAAAAATTGCTCTATCTTTGGGGGTGTTGGGATTGGATCCCACAAGTGGGATGTTTTTACCGATAAAATATAGTGTATATACCACGTTTAAAGTTTTATTACTACAAGATAGGGATATATTGTATAAACTTTAGAGGTCATGTTGCACGGATGCGATATTTAAATTAAAAATACCTTCCGTACAATGGTACCTACAGTTTCTCACTCCGTAGAAATGCAAATGAAGAATGTAATAAAATAAAAGGAGAAGCTATCGAAGGCCGCCAGGTGAGCTATTAAAAACTTCATTATTTCCAATAATCAACAAGCAAGTTTACTATACCTACTAGTGGGAGAAGTCGAGATAATAATCAAAATAATATCGAAACTGGCTCGTACAGGATCACTCCCGCATCCTGGCAGATCGCTATCTCTATAACTAATGAGTATTATTTACTAACCCCCACATTAACGTACGCTTATATCAAGCTAATAATAATCAGGGATGCCAGTGCAAAAAATGCAGTACCTACAGTAGCTACTAGAGAAAAAAAAGCATTATAAAACTTGAGATTGCTTATTTAAACTTCATTAACTTTATCGGTGTTATTGGGTATTTCAAATAAAGGAAAATTGAGTAGTTACTCCTTTTCATTAATTATTCTAATATTGTTAAACTCAAAAAAAAAATCAAAATTCTTTATTTTGTCTCAAATTATTACCAGTAACATAAAATTGAGGCAGTCCCATTAAGTAATAAACAATACTTGTGTTGGGGCTGTCTCGCTTCTTCCCTTAAATTATACTTAATACATAATAACAATGAGACCATTATTAAATACAATTCAATTTTATTTTATTTAAATTAAACAATTAGAATTAGAAAAGCATGCAATATTACGTGTGTGTGTTGTGTTGTGTGTGGTGGGTGGGTGGGTGTGTGTATGTGTTTGTCTGTTTGTATTTGAGTGTTGAAGAGGTAAATAGGCAAAACTTTCAACTAAGTCTCACTAAAAGGTACTCAGTTTCCTCATAAGTTTGAGTTTTTAGCCACTCAGTTATTACTTTTTTGCATTCATGCAGAACCATAGGATAACACTTTAGTTTTGCGTTAATTTTATTGTAAATATAGGCAGATTGAGTTACATACTGGCGACCTGCAAAAGCAGTGCGTACCCTTTGGGAATGAGCCACAATATCACTCCGTCTTCTATCCTGATTAGCTGGATTGAATGGTATTGATTTATGCAGATATAAGGTCATATTTAAAAAATATAATTTCCGTACTGTTAGTAAACCACTAGTTCTATATAAGTTGTCTGTAGAGTGTCTAGTGTGTGTGTAGTGTGTAAACGCATTAAGTAAATCACATTTATATCGCCTGATACTCTACTTACTTTATAATCTACTAGACTTTGCTCGCGGCTACGCTCGCGTACCTACTGAAATTAAATATAGCCTATGTTACTTCTGGATACAGTATATTTCTAATGGTGAAGGAATTATTAAAATCGGTTCATTAGTTTCAGAGTTTATCGAATACAAACAAACGAATAAATCTTTCCTCTTTATAATATTAGTATATTAATTGTGTTCAAATCATAAAGGTATTATACTGACTCTTTGGTTCAAATGTATTTTATGAAAAAACATGACAATCTATACAATACAAAACAAATTATCAAGTTTGAAGACGAAGGTTCATTATCAAGTAAAGAGTTTCTCAATGCGAAAACACTTTGTTTCGCTATTTACAATATTAGCTGATAATAAAACGTAATAGACTTCCCCAGGCCCCAAGCGCACAAACACTGCCTGATTATAATCCCGCGTAAGTGGTAAAAGGCAAATAAGGCAACAAGAAAAGACTATCATTAATATTAGACTTAGGCTAAAACCTAAAAGTGTTAAACATCGATAAACCCAAATAACTTAAAGCCTGAGTGTTTGTAAACATCAATAAACCTAAATAGCATGTCTAATACATTGCATTACAGGCGATATTTAAAAGTACAGATATGCTACTGAGCTCGCTGAAGACCTGTAGAAGATCTGAAGACTACTAATTAGAACGTTTTTCTATTAACCCGTATCAAGTAAGGCGCCGAGCGTGACCGGTGACGAAACTAAAAATTAAAATGCCGTCGTGTGTGTACAGAAAGTGTTCCAATTCCAATTATGACACGAAAGTAACTTGAAGTAATCAACTTACTTACTTTTTACTAGTTTATGTGCATTATTATTATTATTATTTTTCCCATACCACAAGCTCTGCTTAGTTTGGGACTAGATGGTGCTGTGTAAAAATGTCCCAAAGATATTTATTTATTTATTTATTTATTTTATTATGCTGCGTTCATTTTTAGGGTTCCGTACCCGAAGGGTGCCAAACGGGACCCTATTACTCTTGCTACGCTGTCCGTCCGTCACAGGGCTGTATCTTTGTAACGATATTTTAGTTTGTTTTGTTAGGTTTTGACATATCTATACTTTTGAATATCATTGATTAATTATAGGTATATAGATTAATCTGGTGGTCTTCAAGGCTCGATTGAATAGGTTTTTGCTAGGCAAGCGTGCACCGTCGTCGATCTCACTATCACTTAACATCAGGAGATGGCGGTCAAACGCAAGCTCATTAGGAATTAAAGTTCATTTCAACATTTTCAACCGAGTATAGGTACTATAACAATGATTTTCTTCAGAAAATAAATAAAACATAAATCTACAAAATACAAATCTATCAGGAAAAAAACAATAGGTAACATAGTAATTAATTTTACTGATCTTTACAAAGATTAGTAAGACAATGACGGGAACGGAACGAAAATCAATTTTATACCCATGTTATCGTAACAGGAATAAACGGCTTTATAAATATTTTACTCCCGGCAACCCTATTAAAAACTCATATCCAGTGTTACCAGCAAAAAGCTATTCTCAGAACAGGTTCCCGCTATAACTTTTATGTTTTTTAATAACTTAATCATTTTACTTAGTCTTAAAAACACTTTAGTTTAATAGTCTACGTGTTGGTAACTTGTATGATATTATTATAACAAATTGATGTTATTAATAAACGCATCGGAATACTTTTAATAAATTTTTACATTTAATGTCTGGTTCCCAGGATTATAAAAGACATTTAAAAACAATTTATTTTTTATTTTTTACTTATTTATATGCAATTGAAAGATTTTTCTGTTGCGCGGTAACAAAACGATCTATAGGTACCGTTTTAAAAAAGAACAGGAACCTTTAAACCTATAAAATATGGTATTCTATTAAAATTCATATTACAGAAATGCGTAGGAGCAGGCCATTGTTTGAACCATGTTAACATGACCGCGGTGACTCCCACATGCTCCTCTGATCAAGACATTAAAGTGGACACGGATATTTTATACATTTAAACGAACAAGCCTAAGTGTAGGTAAATAACATAGTAGGGGACTCTGTCCTTTATGTGGTCACTTTTATATTGTATTAAACGGAAAGTTCACAGAGTTTATCAACTGTTTGTCAGTCGTGAAGCTCATATTTTATCAGACTATAAAAAAGGACAAAGTAACTTTGTTGCTAAAATTTAATAGAGGAGATTCATATTTACAATGCTCACTATTTTAATCGTCCATTCACTTAAATATTAGTAGTTGTTGACAAACGCCATCAGATTACTATTTTCGGTGTTTAGCAATGATATTTAAAAGTGCCGACTGCAGATATGCTACCAGCGCGCGCAATCTGAATACTCGAAAACGTCTTAATTGTGACGTTTTGTTATTAGTCCGCATCAATCAAGGCGCCGAGCGTGACCGGCGGTAAAAAACATAAATGCCGTCGTATATGTACAAAAAGTGTACCAATTATGACGCGAAATTTTACTTTGTACTAGTTTATGTGTATGTGTGCTGCCGCTACGTATATGGAACATTTTTTTTGTTCATTTGTTAGGGTATATAATATATAGCCACAGAGTAAGAATGTATCTCTTTATACTGTGATACAGCTATATACAACGTGTTATTGAAATAACTGAAAACCTCTGAAGGGGACATTGTACTCATCAGTATAAACAACTTTTACTATTGGATCAAACCAGAAATCTCAAAAAAAAAAACAGCTGATCCCTACAATTTGGCGATTCATGTGAACACAACACACAAATTTCGCAATATCAGGGTTGGTCCCATATTAAAAGTTTGTTCATACTGATGAGTACAATAACCCCTTAAGAGGTTTTCCAGTTATTTCAATAACACGTCGCATACTTTCCAATATCATTGTGTATAACAATTTCCTAATCCGTGTATTACTTAGCAGGTCTTTCCATGCCTTTAATTAAACTCTACCTCTATTATCAAGCAAGACCCAGCTACTCACTACACTCGCTTCCCGTCTCGTCTTTAATCTTTCTACATAAACACACTACGTACACCGTACGTGATACACCCAATCACTTAAGCGTTTCTTCATACATAAATCTAAAGGAACTTGCCTTAATGCACGACATAGCACCAGTATTAGCTGTCTTCGGCGATAATCCCCAAACGTGCAACCGACAGTTTCATCAGAAACTCGAACTGAGCTTTGAAATTATGTACATTTATGTATCCACATGCCTTTTGCTTTTATCTGGTTTTCGATGTGATTCGAAGGTACGTTTCCCCTGTCGATAAGCAGGAAGATGTTATGATATGCAATATTGAAGATGAAAAGGTAAAAAAAATATTATGACATTATCATAACAGAGTGAGAATGTCAGGAGTTCTTTGTACACGTTTTTAACGGAAGGGAAGATGTATTTTTTATTCCGGAAATTAGATTGATGATCAATAGATGCTTCTTTTGAGGCTTATTAATAAAACAAACCTCTGAAAGAGTATGTATTAAAATAGCCGGGCTTTCAAATAGGTTTCTACTAAGGCAGCCCACACACCTACAATATAATTGCGCAATATTAATATTGCCCAATTATGATTGTATCGTCCCAATCTTCATTTGTCTTTCAATCTCACCCCTAAACGTTCAATATCATTGCGCAATTGCAAATATTGCACAATTATATTGTTGGGCCGCCTAACGCATGCTCTAATCATCATCACCATCACCATAGATACAGCAATTAAAAACTAAGATATTTAATGAAATCATACATGCATCGTGGTGATCCTTTCAAATTCACTATCGAACTATCCTTTCAATATTCTGTTTGCTAAATCCTACTATATGATAAATGTGAAAGTATGGATTTTCATTTGTTTGTCCTTCAACCACGCTGAAACCGCAGAACGGATTAGATGGAATGTTGCGCACAGATAACCCATAACCCGAATTACCATATAGACTATACCGCAAAAGTAACAGTACCCGAGGGATGCGCAATAACGTTTTTCTGTAATGAAATGAATTTTACGCGGGCGAAACCGCGGACATAGGCTAGTTTATAATAATTTCCACGTCATGAAAATTATGACAAGGACACACTCCCACGACACTCCTTACGAACAGTCCCTAACAACAAAATATCAGAAACGAAACATAATTCCTTTGTTACCGAGCATTCGGCCGGCGGAACACATTGGACACAGATAAATTAAGTGATAAATGTCATCGCACTGATTTACGATACAAGCAATAAGCATCACTAATTCTGATAAAGTGATAGCGTGAATCTTTTGTCATGTTATTGGTACCTATATCTCATCGGTGTATTTTTTCTGTCATATAATATACTTACATAAACATAATACAATAGATACCTAAATAATCAACTTTGGCGCTAGATAGCCCTAACGCACAGGTTTAGTGAAAAGCCAAAAATTTATGTACGTAATCCAGACGAGGAAAGAGCCTAAAGAAGCTCAGATGAAAAAAAACCTCGAGGAAGAATCGAGGAACATTAGAGACGGTAAATCTAAGAACATAAGTTTTTTATGGCATAGATGGCGAAACGAGCTAAAGGTTCACTAGATGTTAAGCGGTTGCCGTTGGCCATAACAACTGTAATAACACCTAGGTTGTTGCCTGAAAGATATTTCAAATCGAGTTCGCTAAACTGAGACCTAAATATGGAAAGTCTCATGTGATTATAACTTCACCGGCGCCGGCGCCCGTACCCTTCGCACCCAAACACAGCAATGCAAGCATCACTGTTTGGCGGCAGAAATAGGTCACAACTCAAAAGTCATAGACTTCTTCCGACATCCACACGAAATAAACTAAAATCCTATGCCAATTTCCTAAACCTTGCTTTTTAGAGTTCATCAAAATCAAAAAATCAAAATAAATGTTTTTTATTTCAAATAAACCTAATTACAGGCACTTTTGGCTCTAGTTGCACCGTTCCAAATCGTGGGTCCTATGGAGAAGAACCGGCAACTCCATGGATGTACTCTTTTTATAAAATAGGTTATTGTTTATTACATCAAATTTATTCAAATGATGTGAGTATAATGTAGGTTAATGCCAGAAATAAACAAGAGTTTAAAAGTGAGAATATTGCGTTTAGAAATAAACGTAAAAAGAGTTGCCATAGTATGTAGGAGCTGACCTGTCCCGACAGGTGGCACCCGTTCACGAGCATGACGCGAGCATCAGTCATCGCTTAACTCAACCATATTGAAGGGAACTTAAAGACCCGACACTAACGCCACCATCAGCATTCATCAGCCTATATTAGCCCATTGCTGGACATAGGCCTCCAATGGCACGCCACTGACATCGATCCTTGGCCACTCGAATCCAGTTGCTACCAGCCATCTTGCCAAAATCATCGCTCCTCCAAGCCTGAGGGCGTCCTACCCTACGTGTACCGATTCGAGGACTCTCAAGAAAACGTCTACCTCAACGGCCATCGGTTCTTCGGCTAATATCGATGTTTTTAAATTTACCTAAAAGAATTTTAGGTAATCATTTTCATTCGTTCTTCTTCTTCAAAATTCGTTAAAATGTGTGTTCTGTTGCTGTAAAACAATGGCGCCGTTTTCCCAGTACCTATATTAACATGCACTTTCCAAATAAAGTATAATTATCCTACGGTTTTACTTCCAAACTACTGGATCCTCGTTAATCCGTTGAGTGCAAAATGTGGTCAGACCTCGGAACCTTTCAATCAGTGCCCGTTTATCAACTAATCTATCGATCAACGTCCGAAGAGCTACAGCTAATTGATACTAAAAAGTGTGAAGAATCTAAATAGGACTGTTGGTTTAGAAATAAACTGTTTATTCTTGTCTTATTACAAAAAAAAATAAGCTCATGTTGAACACGCGTTCAACGAAACACTACAAATTTGCCTTTTACTTATGTATTGAGTTAAATAAAGTTTAGAAAAGCAGTGTTTAAGGACGATAATGGTAGTAAATGAGGCTACTCAACAGACCAGTAAGCCTCTAGACTTCTAGACCATAGAATATATACTAACGACAAGAAGCGACACTTAAGCATAAGTGCTCGTAAAATTGCTCGCGGCTATGTATGCGGGGCGGGGCGAGCGCGGGGTCCGTGCGCGGTGCGCGGCGTGTGGAACGGGCAGTCTCACGGCTGCCTCAGCTAAGGCCTATTGCATTCACGCGCTCGCTCAAGGTCACCGGCGAGTGAACTCACACGTACACGGAGTGTCACCGCTGTGTCTAGACACCGATTATGTATCCGGCTAATTATCAAGCATATGCAGTAGCACTGCATATCATACGCCCAGTCACCAATCAGGACGTCACTCCGTCAGCGAGAAGCACCAATCATACCACCGAACGTTTGAGCTGACAATCGTAACGCGCCGTCCGCACCCTGTCCCCCGCCAACATTTTACGACTGTGTTCTCATGCAAAACTTTGTTTATGCAGTGTCTTGAGGCTTACTGATCTAAGGGCTACTGAGAGGATCATTATTATCAAACTATGGCCTTAAATTATCGTAAACCCCATTACTCTTTAAAGTACTTACATCACAAATCGCAATGACGTAGTTACCAACCTAGAACGTTTTTGAAGATAGTATGAGGAATTATAACAGTTTACAAAATAATAAGTAATTAAATTTTCCATTACAACGAATTAATTATCTGCATGACAAAGCCGCGTTTGCAAACGGGTGACCATAATAACATCATGTTGCTGTGGGGTTTAACTTAGGTTTTTATGAGTAGGTTACCTTAATAACTTTACAGTTTGAATGACAAACAACTTATAAACAAGGTTTTTCATTGCTAAGTCAACACGATAAAACAAGTAATTTACTTAAACTCCTTCATATTCTACCTTTCCTTGGTTCCAATAAATGTTTTTACGTAAAATACAAACGAAAACTTTTCCTATTCAATTTTGCTACAGGTTGAGAAACATTCTTGCCTCTTACGATATTGTTCTTACTCAAAAAACATGTTTGTGTAGTCACAGGTGCAATGTGGGAGTAAGTACTACGCCATACGGAAGTTAGCCATCGATTTTCGCTAAAATACTCGCCTCATCGCTCTTAACGATCAGGGGAGAGAAACAGATAATTATTTTACTTGACGACTGACAATATTTCAAAGGCAGATGTTTGATTCACTAAGGAATTAGATCTTCCCTCCTTTTTATAATGCCGTCACAAAGGGGAACGTCATTATTATTACTTTTTGTTACGGTTTTCTTATGGCTGTCTACGTTTCATAAAGATTTTTATAGGAATAATAAATTTAAGGAGGATAATTAACTTTTAAGCGTCGACTATGGGTCGTTATGTTAAGGACAGGCAGTGGTAAGAACAAATTCTAAGTGAGTTACACGCGGAAATTACTTTGAATTTAAATCGTCTAATGAAGAAAGTTTTTAAACGTTTATTTCATGGTTTTACTTAAATAATCTTGCATACTTTCGTTATTCGAATTTAGTGATGTAACGAATACGAATATTCGTATTCGCCGAATACCATCAAAATACCGAATATTCGTATTTGCCGAATAGTTTCATGACATTCGTAGAAAAAGATAGATTCCTAGAAATCCCATGCTGATATTGCGTTGCGAATGTTGCGACTGAGTCGACAAAAACACAAAGATTCATTCATAAAATCATTAAACACAGTCAGTCAGTCAGTCAGTCAGATCAGTCAACACTAAGCAATTTACTGGGTGTTAATGTTTTTCATCAATTTGTGTACTAAATTAGAGCAGAGTCGTTTTAAATTGTCTTTCTCTATCTTTGATTTATAATTACGTGCAGCTATAGTAGAATCAGATATTTGTATTCGTATTCGGCGAATAGTATCTACAATCGCTATTCGTATTCGTAAAAGTAATATTCGTTCCATCACTATTCGAATTCTGTAACATAATAAAGTCCTTCAGAGCCCGCTTACACGAAGAAATTACGTTTTGCAAGTATTAAATTCGTATCTAGTCTAATGAAGACGGAGGGTGAGTTTATAACGCGGCACAATAATATGTGGGCTCTAAATGTGCCCGTGAGGTGCAATGCGGTATACTTAATTACACACCTGATCCTTACTTAATTTTAACAACATTTGAGTGATGAATTTATACATTATGAAGTATGTACACACGAAGTGTTTAATTCTAAGAATTAATAATAATTTTCCGGTTAACGTTATTAACGACATGGTTTTAATCTACGTCACGCCTTTTATTTAATACAAATTTTGTTATGTAACCTCTTCCGCGCTTCAGACAACTAATTAATATTACAATGATGCCAAGTTATACAATAACTCGGGTTTATTACTATTCATTGACTTGTTGTCATTTCTATGTAATTATCTAAACGTCTGGACTTAGGCTCGTATTACAGAACGATACTCAAGCGTTGATCACTGTTTAAAACTAGTTTTAAGTTGACATTTAATTTTAGAACATTCCTCAAGCAGAGATTTATTGATCACAGTTCAGCTGAGTTTAGCTTTATTATATACTGATATGTAATCACTAGTGTGATCCAGACTACGCTTGAGTAGAGATTTCTATACTATTCCAGGTCAAATCGTGTGTTATTTTGTTGAATTAAAGTTTATAATTACCGTATTGGAATAAGACCCGATACTCAAGTAACGATTTCTATCCTTAAGTAGTGATCAGGTGATTGAAGTTTAAACTGTACTTGAGTAACCTTTTGTAATACGGGCATTAGAGTTAAGTTACGCATAGATTAAACTCGTCAAAAATTTATGAACATTCTAAACATAGGATTACAAGAATAATTACATTATATTAGTATTACCGAAAGGATAATAATGTCCGGTGCATAACAGAAGTGTTATAAAAAAAACCACATTTGATATAAATGTTTTCGATCAACCTAATAGGTGCTCTGGTGTTGATTGAAATTTCGCATCACTCGACTAGATGGATGGCAGACGAGTCAATCAGACTCTATTAGCGCCATCGTATAGTGGACAGTATTGACTGGGAAATTATTGATTTGAGCCTAATTTCCGCTTGATTGGCGCCGGTCGGGCTGCGGGCAGCGGGCGTATACGCGGTCAGGGCTGTAACTTAGCACAGGTGAACGAATAACACTGACGAAACGAGATATCGAATGAGATAGGGACTAATTGGAATCTTTATCGATATATCTACGCAATCGATTATAGCTGCTCAATTTGAAATGTTCGTCGGATCCAAATTCAACTCTAATCTATTTACATGCGTGAACATCGAAAATATGAAAATAATATGCACTTACACCTTTTTAAGCATTTATTATAAAAGGGGCCCTATATCTTCTCATGGCTGTCGTAAAAGGCGACTAAGGGATTCACCAGAGGATGGGCAGCAGCGTTCTCTGAGTATTTTACCAACCAACTGCGATCGCCAACCCGCCTGCCAAGCGTGGCGATTATGACATATCCCCCCAAACTGCTTTGGGTGGCCTATGTCCAGCAGTGGACGTCTTTCGGCTGAAATTAATGATGATGATGATTATAAAAGGAGCGGTATGAAAAAAAAACTTTGAATTAACTGCAAAGTTAGTCGAGTCGGTTAAGGAACACTGTTTCTTAATAAGATGTCGCTGATGTCATCCAAAGACGTAGGTACTAAGTTAAATTCAATACCACGAGCGTCGAGCAGTGTTCACGGTAGCTTAGTGGCTAAAGCACTGGCGTACTCAGCCAGGAATCGCAGGTTCGAATCCTGCTCGTGAGCGATTTTTTCTTTCCACAATTTAAATCTTTAGTTTCGCTTCGCATGCGGAAATGCGTTAAAAATAATAAGGGGTATGAAACATATCATTCGAAAGCACAGACAAAGTAAAAAAATTTAGATGTGCATGTGGGTGACGTGGACACTGACAGCTGGGCTAGTCCACAAGTTCAAAGTCGCTCAGCGAGCTTTGGAGCGAGCTATGCTTGGAGTTTCTTTGAAGGATAAAATCCGTAACGAGATTATCCGGAGAAGAACCGGAGTGACCGACATAGCTTGTAGGATCAGTAAGCTGAAGTGGCAGTGGGCTGGCCATGTCTGTCGAAGGACCGATGGCCGTTGGAGCAGACGAGTCCTTGAGTGGAGACCGCGAATCGGCAAACGCAGCGTAGGGCGCCCCCCTGCCAGGTGGACCGACGACCTAAAGAACGTGGCTGGGGGGGACTGGATGCGGAAGGCAGAGGACCGAGCGTTGTGGCGCAACTTGGGAGAGGCCTATGTCCAGCAGTGGACTGCGATAGGCTGAGTTGATTGATGTGGGTGCGTGAGCGCTGGTTTGTACACGGAGGAACACGGTTTTGTGTCACTATGATTGTTCGCAGCACTTTGTCTATATTTTTTACTATGTCTGTGGTTTCATGGCACTAGTTTCGTAGGTAATGTAAATCCGGCTGTACTGATAAATATTTTTAAAGAATTGTCATATTAAAGGCATCGACAGTCCCGCTGATTGTCTTGACCTTATGCCATCCAAATTGTAGGATCACCTGCTGTGGTACTGTGCCATAGATGTGCTAAAAAAAAATATGTGTGATGTACTTTATTTCACCTGCCTTAACGGCATAAGGCAGGTGAAATAAAGTAAACATATTCCCCTTCAAATGTCTACTTTACAAACACGATATAATTGACGACGTCTGTGGTCTAGTGTTCGAGTGTGGGACTGCTGATCAAGAGGTCGTGGGTTCGATTCCCACAGGACACAAATATTTGTGTGATTAACATAAATTTTTGTGTTGGTCTGGGTGTTTTTTATGTATTATAAGTATGTATTTACAAAAAAAAGTATATAAGTATTACCTATATACATTGTCTAGTACCCATGTAAAAATGTACCAAAAATATTTATTTATTATTTACAAACACAATATAGGTAATTGGTCAGTTAAATTAATTAGTCAAGTTGTATGTTTGTGTGTCAAAAATACATTAGGGTTGTATCACGGAAGCGCCACTGCTTATGAAAATTAAATCACATGAACTATACCTACCCGTAGCAATGAATTCAAGCGAACACGGCTAAATGAGTCGTTTATGTTAAAACCGGATGTGAGTAAATAAATGAGAAAGTATAATAGCGCGGGGTAGCAACCCTGTGTCGTTTGCATGACCCTCGGGTAGTTTTGCGAAAGGTTAACAATCTAAAGGTCGAACACTAAAAACCAGTCATGTATACCTAATTTAGTGCTCTGGGGACACATACTTTAACCGCTGCTATTTTAAAGTAGCACATTCAAGTTTTACTAAACATAGGTACAGTCTCGGATGAATAAAAAAGGCGGACGGAATCTCGCTAAACAAAGACTGAAGCACTTTATTTTTTCCTAAACCCACTATAATTTCGAAAGCATTTTAACACACCAGATTTATACTGTTATTTTATATGTGACCCTACAACAATGACTACCTCGTCACCTTCGTTTTTTTGCGTAATCGTGGCTTTTTGGCATAATTACTATGGATGTGAATGTGTGCGTCGGCCCGTACTTTTAAGCGAGCTTATAGATACTATGGATGCTTCACTTATTGTTTAGCGAGATTCCGTCCGCCTTTTTAATTCGTCCGAGGGTACAGTCGTATCTTCCAAGTTTAACACCTCCGGCTTACAATCCGCGTAAACTATTTGAAAGTTTGAAGGTAGGTACAGTCGGCCGCACGTCAGTGGTAACACTTTGATATTAACAGCATCTTTATTTCGTAACCAATAAGGGTGGTTTTCGATTTCAAGTGTTACCAATGTCATGCAGTCGATTGTACTATATGGGCAACCCAAAGAGACGATGGAGTAGCATTTACAGGTCAATTTTGGATTCTTGACAATGTTTGTGTACCTTTACCTAATTTGTACATAGCTGATGGGATTCTAACTGGAAATTCAATTAGGTATACATATATTACATATGTACCTAATAGACGCGTTACCTAATTACCTAAATTCTTCAGGGTAAACTATACAGGTCATTTATTACAGATTGCTGATAACTAACATATTCCAAGCGTATTATTTAACGTAAAATATATACACCAGGTATGCAAACGTAAACATCGACGACAACAAACAGATAATCTGCAAAATATATCTTACTGATAAGGTATTGTATAAGCCAATCTCCCCTTGAAAATTATTTTTCGCTCCGCGTCCGCGCGACGTGATACGATCTACATACAGCCGGCGAGAAAATATTTTAAAAACAATGAAGGGCATTCACTTTTATCAACGCATCGCCGCCCGAGGGGTTATGCTGAAAAGGAGCGATGAATAGAAATCCCTACGGCAATGCCGGCAGGCTATCAGTACTGTGAATGGCTATTAACCACCTCGGGGCGACGATAACGATGAAAGGCGACGTTATATTAATGTATACAGTGTTTACTCTCACTCATTACCTCGTCCTCAGGCTGACGCAGCAACATGGGGGGCCCCACGTCCCGCGACCCATTCACTGGGGAACTGGCACTCTCACTCACTGCACTGCCATTCACCATCGTTCCGACATTGTCAGTCTCGATAACTTCCCACGGCACATCGTCGTTGTACACAGCCACGTTCATGACCTGGTCGCCGGCGTGGAATCGCCACGGCAGGTCGGTGCCGGTCTGCCGAGGCCGGCGCCTCTTGTGCCGCACTTTATGCCGCGTGAACCTGCCGAATCCTCCACCACGGCCTTCCTCCAACATAGCGTCGTACAGCAAGTCCAAGTTCACTTTTAACTTGTGGCGCCTGGTGGTGCGCGAAGCCGACGTGGTGGTAGGAGCCGGTGTCGTGATGGGATCCCTGCTGAGACCTTCCGCGTCCCACAATTGTATTCTTAGGATGTTGTCGTGGGAGGGTATGTGGGCGCGCGCGTACGCGAGCGCAAGCAGCGCGAGTACGAGAGAGAACGAGCGCGCGGACCCGTCCATGTCTGTCGGCGGCCGCGAGCCTACTGAACTTGCTGAAGCGAGTGCTCGCCGGCGCGATTTTCCCGCGCTTTCCCGATAACGCTACGAGCTAAGTACTACGCGCGGCACGCATTCGACATCAACGCCGCGCCTCCCTCGCCTCGCTACATATCACGTAGTCTTTATCGCGATGTGATTAATTTGATAAGTCCAAACATTACACCTATCGTGTCGCGCCCTGACAGCGATTACGACACGCAATTACCAAAGAAACGAGTAAATAAAACAAATTATTTCAACTAAATAAATTCTATTCCCATAATTTAACACAACTTTTGTGACAACTACAAATTAATCATTTTTGTACTACAATCTTAATAGCATTTGAAATGCAGCGAATCACGATACGGAAAATTGGGTAACTAACTGATAACATAACAATCACGTGAAATGGAATTTCATATTACCTATATTATTACGGAACAATATAACTGCAACTAACAGATATCTAGGTAGGTAGATACATAGGTACAATAGCCGTGTTACATACAAAGTTCAGATTATGTCAAACCCACATCTTTCTAACTGCACTACGTATTAACAATGATATTTAAGCACGCTACACACATGACGACATTTTGCAGTGATTTAATTGTGCAATTCATCAAATAAAACAATTTAATAAGGGTCTCGGTGAGCGAATTCATAACAATCTCTCATGTATACGATATAACATTAACCAATAAGTTTGCACAATTAAATCGCTACGATTTTTCGTAGCGTGCGTAGCCGACTTTATACTTACAAAGCAACGAATTCCGAGGTTTTTTACAATTTACTGGCTATTTCCACTCAACCAAGAAAATACACAGCCATACATAATTTTTTCTACGCGTGATAAGATCATGTAACCGCTAAAGTCGGAAATTCAGTGTTCTACCAATGGCAATGTTAGTTTTAACGGCCCATTTGTCTAACAATTAAAGGGTTATGCACAAAGATTTGTTCATTGTTTGGAATAGTATGTATGGCAAGTAGGGCATTTTTTACTTGTTTGTATTTTGTTTATGAATTGTAACGTTGGTGTACTTCATAGTAGCTAGAGTTAAGGCTTGTTCATTTTCATCTTTTGCCAAAGATTAGTTAGCTGGTTTAAAATATAGACGAGCACGAAGGTCGAAAAGGTAAATTTGACCTACCCAGTATATAAAGTCAGTGTAACAATTAACAATTTTGCACCATATTAATGAAGAGTTTATAGTTTTTGTTTAATATTATCGTTAGGTTTTTCTTCGAAAGAATCGTATGGAAAGTGAATGTTAGAAGACCATGCACAAAATCTAAAAAATTATTAGCCCTGAAAATATTGTTTTGTACTGTAACATGTGGTTGTGTACCTGTATTTGTTCTCTTTCTTGAATTTTTTGGTAATTTTGTGCGTCACTTTTGAAGCAAATAAATATTTTTTCTTTCTTTCTTTCTTTCATTCTTTATAATTATGTTGCAAGAAAAAAGCTATTTTCGGAAAAAGACTTTTTATTATTATTTTGCATTTTTTTTCTAAGATCTCACTTTGAAGTATATCAAATCACTACGTAGTCATTTTTCTGAATAGCTTTCGCCCAAGTGCTAATACAAAGGACGCAGTATGTTGTACCTAAGTTACGTAAGAAAAGGTAGTGTTACATATTGAATTACACGAACATACATACTGAATTAAACGAGGTCCTCTGCAGCGTATTCCGCCCGGTTTTCCGTTTCCGCTTGTTACCGAACCTAACAATTTAAACGTTTACAATTTCCGAGTTTAACAGTAACATAATATAATACCTTTCTTTTTTATTGTTTTATTTTTTCTTTGTATAATACAACGTGTTATTGAAATAACTGAAAACCTCTTAAGGGGTCATTGTACTCATCAGTAGGAAAAACTTACTACGGGACCAACCCTGAAATCGCGAAAAATCTGTTGTTCCCTAAATTTGTGCTCACATAAATCGTCAAAATGTAGGGAACACTTGATTTCAGGATTGGTCTCATAGTAAAAGTTGTTCATACTGATGAGAACAATGACCCCTTAAGTCCTTTTCAGTTATTTTAATAACACGTTGTGTATTGACCTAAAACTTAATTAATAAGTACTTTTTTCAAAAGTAACAGTACAATGGCAAGTAAACAGAGATATCTTAAGATAAAAAATGTTAGTAGGTAAACTGAAAACTAATAATCTCTGTATTTTATCACAAAGATCAAGCGTGTAAATTATTTATTAAAAAAAACACTATTTTGTAATATTACAACGCCCTATCATTTTTTTTATTGCCTTATGTTATTTTATTTCTTGTTTTGTCAATTTAGTTAAACTTAATAATAAATATAATCACAAAAACCTAAGACATTACTATTATGGTGGGCACTGACGATGTATCCATTCGGACGTCATTTTAAGGACTACTTCAAAAAAAGTTTGACTTGTTCTAAAAATAACATACGTTTTCAATATTCACGGACACATTTTGGAATGCGGCCACGCCATTCGGACTGTCTGATGCATCGTCAGTGGCACCCTTTAGAATGATCCGAACATAAATTTACATAAAGTCTGTTTTTTGTAAACAATCTTGGCATGTCTCTTTATTTTAATAACTACTGATAAAATAGAATTACTAGTTCTGCATATGTAATTAGGTAGAAAAATATTATTTACTTTGTAAAATTGTGAATATAAAGTCTTTTCATAATTATTGTTGACGCAAAAAGATATGCCAAGATTGTTTACTAAATAAAACAGAGTATACCTATGTGCATTATTGCAGTAGGTAGTCTAATAATACTTTTGAATACGAATGTATGATTTTTTTGATAGTAAGCCTAATTAAATAAAGAAGAAATATTAGGTACAATCGGCCACACACGCATTTTGTTATAAATATAAGCCATTTCTTATACACCTTACCACATACACATTGCGTTGCCTATAAATATATTATGAATTATTATCAACGTATTCTACACAAAATATTGAATAATACAAACGTGATTATTAGTTTAGTAACTGTAAAATTCAGTAGGTACAAAAAGGTTAGTATATTTGTGAATAAAATCGGTGGTTCTTTACAAGTTGATATTTGTTATTACGACTAACACAGCGTACACAGTACAAGATATTGTTCAATATAGTACGCACGGCTACACATCAAGCTGTACATTTCCAGTATACGCATATCTCGCATTTTACGGAAAGCCAATGCGCGGTCAGCTTATACTGGAAATGTACAGCTTGATGTGTAGCCGTGTGTACACAACGAGTATTAGAAATGCGTGGTCAAATTTGAAAAAGACACGTTGTTTTTGGATAGCAATGCCCAAATACATCAATAGGAAAAATATTATATTCTCTATACAAACAGTTCGAAAAGTAGTTTAGATTTTATTTACATTTAAGAAACCACTTCCCAAAAGGCTTGTACTAAAAATTAAGTAGAATTTCGTTGAGCGCGCTGAAACTTAAAACATTTTAAAAATAGGGGCGGGCTCTACTAAATTTTCAAAAATAATATAATAATGGCAATATTTATGAATCACTATGCTTACCTAACAAGTTTATTGTCATCATCGACTGAGCTAATATTGAGCTCTAATATTTTATTATGGAGCGTCGCATTATTTATTATATTCTATTGAATGAAGATTTAATAAATAAAACAAGGTATCAGACACAACACCTAAGAAATTAAAAAACATTAAAATATCGAGGTTTGTTATACAGCTGATGATTTAAACTGACCTTGAAATTCAGACTACCAATTCGATGGGTTTTTGATTCGCTAAGCAAAAGTGCAATTTAATTTAAAGAAGAGGTCGTAAATTAAACAGGTTTAGAAATAACTTTCCATATGAAATAGCTCAAACTTCAACCCAAATCAAATTAATAGAAATAAAATTAAGCAGAACGAGCAAATCTTGTGTAGAAGTAGATTTATCACTAGAAATAGGAAAAAAACGAGTGGCGTCGGGGGACGCCCGACAGAAGCGAATTCTCTCACATTTGCAAGGCGCGAGTAAAATGCGCGTGCGAGTTAACGATGACGCTTTCTCTCGAACATCGCTTTTTTAAACAGTGAAACTGCTATAGAAGCTTCGCTTCAAAAATGTGAAAAGAAATTGATTCTGCTAGTATGATATAAAGTCCAAAATACGTCCTAAAAAGTGTCCCATACCCTAATCTATAATAAATAATAATTGTAAGCATTTAAGTGAATGAGAGAGATAAATAATAAATTAATTAAGTAGGTATAAGATTTTCACTAACTGCAAAGGCGTGTATCCTTTTTATTTTAAATCACACTGAACAACAAATTTTTATTTGCAATATAAAGCTTTATAACAGGAATGTTATTTGGAAAATCAAGGAAGGTCATGGATTAATACGTAATTAATATTTTTTTTAAATTCCATGCATAATACTGCCTAAAGCTGATCGCACAGCTCACATCTGTCAGCACCGTACCGCGCTGTACGCATATATTTTAGAATTATTTCTAAATCCTATGTAGTCTCGCTAAATTTGTCGCATAGTACGCGTCTCTGTTGAGAACGTCATCACCATTCGCGCATACGCCGTACAGTGAGAATAAGTGTGCGCTCAGCTTAATTGTGACACGCCTAAATACCTAGTCAGTTTTTTAGACTTGTTATGCTTAGTTAACAATCTTGGTAGATATCTTTAATGTAGATTTTTTTAATATCTACTCAGAAAATATAATTACTAGTTCCGCACACGTAATTAGGTACAAAATAATATTTAATATGTAAAATTATGAATATGTTATCTTTTAATAAAATTTATTAAGATTTGCATTAAAAAGACATGCCAAGACTGTTTACCAATTATGAAAATCCTAAAGAAACGAACTGTAAACATCTATTATTCCGACTGTAGATTAGACTATAACATTACGGCATTATAATGTAATATTACGGCATTATAATGTAATATTACAGAATTATAAAGTAATATTTCGACATTATAAAGTAATATTACGGCATTATTAAGTAATATTACGGCATTATTAAGTAATATTACGGCATTATTATGTAATATTACGGCATTATTATGTTATACAACGATTAACTAGTGAACGCTCTATACTCTTCTTCCTCTGACCCTTTTCCCAATTATGTTGGGTTCGGCTTCCATTCTAACCAAATGCGGCTGAACATCAGTATTTTACACGGAGGGACTGCCATCAGACGCAAACCAGTTACTGGACAATACCTAAGGCTAGACCAGTTGTCAGACTTTCGGGCTTCTGTAACGACTGCCATAGATATTCGTATGGCGACCGGGGCCGACAGCTTGATGTACTCTCGGAGGCACGGAGGGGTCTCAATTGAACGCTCTATACAATGATTAAAAAATTACAAATTGTACTAATATAATCACTCAAAGAAAAAGCTCATATTTACATACATTAAATATCAATTCCTGATACGTGTTAATTAGGTAATAATTATATTATTATTGGTCGCATCAAGCCAATTTACACACCACGGACTAGTAGATATGTGCCAACTAAAGGACTAAACACACTTATCAGCAGCAATTCAGATATAAAAACTGGGCATTTCCATCATTCATCCAGCTTTTTGCGACTTGATACTGATTAATGTGATAAGTCCCTAACAATACTTGATTACAACCAGTGATATAATGACCAACATAACATTTGATCGTTCCTAATAACTATTTTATTATTTCTATCCGGTAATGTATGAATCGACCTTTTTGGTTATAAAGCTGTGTATTCAACTACAATAAAATGCATTATTAAATATTTGAACAACAATCATGGCGTTACTTACAAGTGCAACAATGCCAACTACGCAACGTGGAAAATTTGATGAAAATTGTTATATTGAAAAAGCCAACTTTTCAGGAGAGCTGTTTAAAGAAAATTTGTTAGATAGATCCAATGATGAAAAATTTGGTTTATTCAATTTTCAAAAAAAAATGATAGCTTTAAAAACATCACAACTGTGTAAAGCTGGCTTTTTCAACATTACATTAGTCTAGAGATAAATAGACTACTTAGCACGTGGTTTGGCTAAGCACTATCCCTGTCGCGCAACTGTGTAACTACAAGTGCAAGACAGAGATACGTGCTAAGTATTTTTTTATTAAACTCGGTCTAAGGGTCGGTCTTTCAATAGCGTTCAATAGCCAGTTAACTTTTAACTGAGGAATAAGTTTGACATTTTGATAGTTGTAGTATAGAAAATCTGTCAAGACGTCACATTTATTCCTCAGTTAAAAGTTATCAGACTATTAAAATACCGGCCCTAAGAGAGCAGCCATATGCTCTTACGATTAGACCTACAGTACATCGGCGACTAGAAAGTTAATGCAATAACTAAAATACCAAACAGGATAGTCCTACATCTACTTTATATCACCAATAACGACTAATTTATAATAATCCAAAAAACGAACAAAAAATATTTACCCTTTAAATTGGATACCAATGGACAAATTGGTCATATTATACTTTAAGTAAACAACGTGTTATTGAAATAACTCACAAACTCTTAAAGGGTCATTGTACTTGTCAGTATGAACAACTTTTACTATTGGACCAACCCTAAAATCGCGGAAAAATCTACGGATCCCTTCATTTTAACGAATCATGTGAACACAAATGTAGGGAACAGCTGTTTTTTTCTCGCGATTTCATGGTTGGTCCCATAGTGAAAGTAGTTCACACTGATGAGTACAATGACCCTTTAAGAGGTTTTCAGTTATTTCAAGATATTTTTTGTCAATTTTAACATCAAAGTAGCAATTAATAATGTCGCATGTAGGCCTTTAATTTCATAACAATACTATTTTGTGACGTTCTACGTAAACAAAAACGAAACGAAACACGAAACGAAAGTGTTAACTCCCATAAAAGGCAATTAACCCTTCGACTGTACATCATTCTTAAAACTACGAACACCGACAACACCGAATCAGACACCATTATTGTTCTTCCTCACGTTTGCCGGTGAGCCAGGCAGGTAGGACTTTAGTCAGTCAATACTGAGGTCATTGGAGAAGTGCCGCGAGAGCTTCGCGACGTCGAGACCGGTGAAGTCCGTGAATATATCGGTGGTAGCGGTGGAGGGTTTGGACCGGCCCGGAGAAGAACTACAGGAGGCTTGCTCGCAAGGATCAATTGCAACTAACCTGTCCTCTTTGCTGCTTACTTCGAATGGGTCGGATATACCTGTGAATGAAAATGAAGCTTGGGTTATTGGAATAAGGTTAGTTTTTATTTAACTGTATTCAAATTTGATTTTTTTGGATGTAATTGTATCTGAGTGCCGATTCCGAGTTTGACACTTGACGCATACTCAATCGTATGCGTCGGCTTTCATGCATAAATCAGAGTGCCTAGTGCGAGTTTGAAAATTACGTGCACACGATCGATTGCGTCGACTTTCATTCGTTAATTAGTAGCACCCCTGGCGGAAATGAGGAGGAACTGCTGATTTATGAATGAAAGTCGAGTCGAGTCGTTTATGAGTGTGATTTATGAGTGAGTAGGTTTCAAAGTCGGAATCAACACTCGGTAGTTCCTCCTCGTTTCCGCCAGGCGCGCTACTGATTTATGAATGAAAGTAGACACATTCGATTGCGTATGCGTAAGTTTCAAACTCATACTAGGCACTCGGATATTAACAATTTTAACAACTAGTGAATTACAAAAAATTGGTAGCCAAACATGAATAGTTGTAGGCATAAGTTTTAATAATCAAATCGGAGGCTGGAAGTGACAGATTTATTATTAAAACCGAATTCAAACATGATTTTGTCAAAAGTGATATATTGATTTAAAAAAATACTATTTATAATTGAGGCATAAAGAATCAAAGGCAGCTAAATGCCACACATTGAGCCGAGTGTGGAGACATGTAATTAATTTTTGGTTGCAACTCATCATTTTATTCTATATAGAACAAATACACAAGGCCCTTATAATTTCGTGAAAAATTTGATTTCGGGATCAAATACATCTAAGTGCAACCAAGTCACATTCAAGACAGCTAAGGGATTTGCTTTTTTAAATGTTTTTGCTTATTATTTAGTGTAGATAAAGGCAGCAAAACCACATATATCACACACACTAAACTCAGAACATATGAAAACCCCTACCACTGAGACTAGAGAAACGTTTTTTTCGTTTCCTGCAAATTTGATATGAAGGCATTTAGCTATTTTTGATTTTATATGCCTCAATTCAAACTAGCCAGCTTCCCAAAAAACTACTCATAATCGTATCGAACAACTAGAAGTCGTAAAAACCTAAATCGTAAGATCCTAAAATATTCCAACATACCCAAAACACTCCTGACGTCATTATTCGGCTGGCTGAAGTAGATAAACCTGTAGAAGCCAGGCGTCCTGACTCCGCTGCCGACTGGGAAGCTCAGCGTTATGGTGCGCGGCTGACCGGTCGTGGTGGGGCCATGAGGAAGACCGACCTTGGCCAGGTACTCGTACGCTATGTAGTCGTCTAGGCTGTGGAAGTTGGCCTGGAAGAGAGTTGATGAGATTAATATTGATGAAAGAATTTACTAAGCTTTTTTTATATGTGGGCACGGTTTGGCTGTTAACAGCCGTATTAAGGCCCAGAATGCCGCGGAATGAGAGTGAGCGAGAAGCAAAATACGAGGCTTGCCGGTAAGGAGTAGTGCGGCATGAAGTTGACGCCACTCCAAATGAAAATGCATATAAGCGGAAAAATACGTTACTATGGCTCAGTAAAATTATTTCAAAATAATAAAACAATATTTAGATAAAATATCGTACCAAAATACCAAAAATGTAGGATATATTTAGGAAATTGTTTGAAAATAAAGTTTCAGAGGTATGTTTGGATTTTTTTATGATCGAGCTAAATAAGTACATTCATGTTTTGGACTCAATAATATTGTCACGTGTATCCTTGAGTAACATGTACGTGGGACACTCAGAAAGTTTTGCGGAACTAAAAAAAATTGTTCTATACGTACATATATTTTTATCAAATCTTTTCAAAGTACTTTCCACCAGCCTCTATACAAAGATTCATGCGCCTAAACCAGTTTTCAAAACACTTTTTCCAGTCCGCCGCAGACACCTCGTTTACAGCCTGCTCGAACGCAGCCAGCGCATCTTCCGGCGACGAAAATTGTATCCCTTTGAGCTGATTTTTTATTTCTGGGAATAAAAAGAAGTCACACGGTGCTAGATCAGGGCTGTAAGGAGGGTGACCCAGGAGTTTGACTGGCGTGCTGTCCAGGAAGTCCCTCGTTTTGAGTGCGGTGTGCGCAGGTGCATTGTCGTGGTGGAGCAGTAGCCCGCGGAGCCCTGTGTTTGGTCGCTTGTTGCTTATAACAGAGAAAACTTCTGGCAAACATTTGGTAGTATACCATTCGGCATTAATGCTTCTTTGATCCCGTAAGGGAATTGATACCAAGTGGCCAGTCAAATTAAAAAAGCTAGCGATCAAAATCTTACCCCCGCTTCTAGATCGCTTCACTTTGGTAGGCGTTGGCTCATTTTGAAACACCCAAACAGTCGACTGGCGCTTGGTTTCTGGGTCGTATTGATAAATCCAGGACTCATCACCTGTAACGATGTCGTAAACACGCCGAGACGAGCCTGCTTCAAATTTGTTAAGCATATCACGGCACCATTCCACCCGGGCCTGCTTCTGAGCATCGGTGAGGTTGTGCGGCACCCAGCGTGATACTATCCTCCTCACGCGAAGATGGCTGTGTAGAATCTCGTGAACGCTTCCCGATCCAATCTTCAATATGTGTTGAATCTCCTGATATGTAATTCGCCTATTGTCTTGGATTAAAATTTTCACTGCTAGCACGTTTTCTTCGGTAACAGCCGTCAAAGGGCGACCGCTTCTTTCGTCATCCCCCAAAGTTGGTCGACCGCGCTTGAATTCGTTACACCAACGATACACGGTTGCCTTGGAAGGGCCTTCATCCATGAATGCCATTTGAAGTCTATCGTACGATTCATCCGGTTTCAGGCGACACTTGAAATCGTATAAAATCATAGCTCTAAAATGTTCCCGGCGCAGATCCATATTTCAGTGAGACACAATACTTTGAATTAACTCGCAAAAAATGTGGAGGGAAATTTTGAAATTGGAACTTACTTATTTTTACTTATAAATAATCATATTTTCGAAAAACATTATAACTGGCCAGTCTCCCATATATAAAAACTTTTTTTCGCAATACTTTCTGAGGGGCCTGGTATTTTAATTTTTTAATTTCAGTACTATAGAGAGAGTAGTTTTTGAGCGGGCTTCGCATTCATTTGTTGACTTACGGGTTTCGGCCCCTTAAGTATCGAATCCGTTTTTTTTTTTTTTTTTTTATTATAGGATAGCGAAACGAGCTAAAGGTCCACCTGATGTAAAGCGGTTGGTTACCTTTGCCCATTACAACTTAAATGGTACCGGAAGTCGGTTCGCCAAACTAAGGCTGAGTTGCACCATCTATTGTTAACGTTAAATTTTCCGTCAAAGTAACGGTTGTGTCAAAATAAGGTGCACCATCTGCGAATGGTTAAAATGACGTCATGATTTGACGTTAACGATTACAGCTCAATATTGGCTGGTTATCGTCAATGTTAACATCAGATAGCTCACAAGTAGTGTGTTTTGTTTATTGTTTGCTCAGAATAATTTTATTAGGTTGTTTGCAAGGAGATAACTTTACGTGTTAATTGTTCCGTCTATAAATAATAATGTCCCTGCTACGAGAAATCCTGTGGGAAACTAGTTCTTCCGACGACGAAACTAATAGGGAGTATGTGCGTCGCAGAAAAAGGAAAGTGTATCTTCCTAGAATCGATAGGTTCAACACATGGGATGAGGATTCCTTCTTGGAGAGATTTCGTGTTACTAAAAAACTAGCACGTGCGTTAGCTTTATATTTGGAACCCTCGCTAACGACGCGAACTATGAAGTAAGTTCATTTACCAACTCTGTACAATTGTAGTTATATATTTATGAAATACACTTGCTTTTTTCAAATATGTTATCATAAAAATTAATACCAGTACCTATCCAGCTCATTTCTTTTTCTTTTTATTCCAGAAATTTTGCTATAACTCCGATACAGCAAGTGCTGATTGCATTAGAGTACTACGCATGTGGCTCATTCCAACGATGTATTGCAGATACTGCTGGTGTAAATAGATCTAGTGTATCCCGGATAATACATAGAGTTAGTAGAGCTATCGCAAGAATGCGACCTGAATGGGTGTCAATGCCACAGGATGCAGAACAAATGGAAAGATCAGCCACAAAATTCTATGATATCAGTGCCTTTCCCAAAGTAATTGGAGCTATTGATTGCACTCATATACCTATCAAATCTCCTGGTGTGTATTTACATATTCAATGTAAAATTTATTATTACTAGCTATTCCAGGACAAAGTATTCCCACACCAAATTTCATCAAAATCTGTTCAGCCATTTCAGCGCTGATTGGTATCAAAAATATTTACATACATACTCACATACAAACTTTTCCATTTATAATATTAGTAGGACATAGGCAAATTGAGTAACTGTCTATACTTGAATGACTCTCAATCTCAAGCCAAATTGATTAATATTTTTATAATATAAAAATACATACAGGATGTATTAATATTAGATTTGTCTGTTTTCTTCCAAGGTGGCCCAGGTGCAGAAAACTATAGAAATAGAAAAGTAATATTTTCAATTAATGTGCAAGCTATCTGCGATGCAGAAATGTACATAACCAACATAGTTGCACGTTGGCCTGGCAGCAGTCATGACAGCCACATTTTTAACTGCAGCGTCATAAAGAGCAGATTAGAAGATGGTGAATTTGCAGAGTACTGGTTGCTTGGAGACAAAGGCTATGCTGTAAAACCATATTTGTTGACACCTCTGCGTAACCCAATAACTGAGGGAGAAAAGCTTTACAACGAGAGCCAGATTAGAACTAGAAATGTTGTTGAAAGAATGTTTGGGTGCTGGAAAAGAAGATTTCCAGCCTTGTCAATGAAAATACGCACTAATCTAAACAGAGCCCAACCTATCATAGTGGCTACAGCAGTGCTCCACAACATGTGCAAAAAAATGAAGGAACCTATGCCAACTATCAGACGTGATGACAGTGATTCAACATCTGATGAGGAAGAATCAGAATTTAGTGGTAGATTAAATAGAAATGATGATCATAATAGGACCATGTTAATCAATAATTATTTTAATCAAATGAATCACTGAATACTCAATCATTGCTCATTGAGTATAAAAGAATAAACAGTGTATAGTTAGTTTTAACATTTATGTGTAATAAATGTTTATTAGTCGATGCGATGTTGTAATTGATTTCAGGATAATGAAGAAAAATATAATTATATTAACAAATATTTAATCTGTAAAATGTTTTTTTTCACTTTCAAGTATTTCTACTTCCAATTTTAATTTGAGCAATTCTATTTGGTGTTTTTCTTGATTATGTTTTAATTTTTGCTCATGTATTTCCCTTTGCTGGGTTATGCTGTCCCTTATTTTTTCGAGTTCTAGGACGTGAAGTTGGTCTAGCACAGTCATTTTTTTTTCCTGCAATGCCCTCTTTATTAAGTTGCAGCTGCCATCATTTTCTTTTTTCTTTTTAGCCAGACCTGTAATAAAATAAACATAGTTATATTAAATTAATTACCTATTAATTTTAAAATATTTTGAACTACAAGGTATAAGTGATAATTTTTATTTTGTTTAGAATAATCATTTTATATAATAATTAAATAACCTATCTACAAATGTACAATATTAGGTATAAGTAGGTGGCAAATAACTTGAAAAAACTGGCCAAGTGCGAGTCGGACTCGCGCAGTAAGGGTTCCGTACTTTCAACGACCTGATACCCCATAAAAACTGGTTTAATTTACGAGAGTTTATCAAAAGACATCAACGCACAGTGCGCGAAATATGAATTTTTGCATGTCTTTCTTACGAGGTACCACCACATATGTCTGTGTTTGTCTTATTTTTAGTATTTGTTGCTAAACTACATAATATGCACTATAATCTGACCTAGTTTGACGCTGGTATATATAACCGTTTTGAAGATAGAGCAGGAACAAAAACGTTGAAAAATTGCATATTTTTTGAGGTTTCTTGTATGGGGACCCCCTTTGTTTTTAGACTTTTTTTTGTTTTTAGTATTTGTCGTGATACACCTCATAGCAACACATATTCTGAGAAAATTTCAACCAGTTACCTATTACTGTTCAAAAGATACAGCCCTGTGACAGACAGACGGACGGACGGACAGCGTAGCGAGAGTAATAGGGTCCCGTTTGTCACCCTTCGGGTACGGAACCCTAAAAATGATTGTGCCACTACGCATGTTACTGTACTGACATAAAGGATAGAATAATTTAAATCAATCTCTCAAGTCAATTGATGAGTAGAAGTTTTTTGCCACGCACTGTAAGTTATAAAAAAAATGGCAATAAGGTTATTTACGTTTTAATGGTGACGAAATTGGTCGTTTCAGAGAGGAATGGGGGGTGCTGGTGTCGAAAGTCTTGTAACACCGACTTGATGATGGACTGATTATGATGTTATCCTGAGATTGCAATGGCTTTATTTCAGCGATCTGGAAAAATAAACAAATGTAAACAAAAAATAACATAACAGCACGAAAGAAATTTCTTTGTAGAAACAATAAAGTACACTTGATTTTTTCTTACTTGTCTTAATTAGTAAACAATCTTGGCATGTCTTTTTAATGCAATTCGTCAATAATAATTATAAAAAGACATCATGTTAACAATTTCATAAACATTTTTTTCATTTTTTTACCTAATTACATATGCAGCACTAGTAATTATATTTTATCAATAGTTATTTGAATAAAGAGACGTGCCAAGATTGTTTAGTTAATAAGACAAGAGAGAGAAAAAACAGACTTTATGTACATACCTTGTCTATCAGGTTATTTTCCTCAATACCATCATCGACTATTATCTTGAAGGTGACATCTTCGTTGCGATTTGGAGGCTGTAACAGAAACCAAAATACAATACTCATAAGCATTTGGCTAATTATTATTTCTTATAAATTTGGTAATAAGAAATATGTACCGTAGCTATTACATCGTCATCATAAACAGCCACATTTCCATCAATAGATGTCGACATAATGGTCCTCAGCCAGTCAGTGGTATTATTATCCTGTCCTGGTGACAGCGGCGGAGGAGGTGTCAACCGTCCTCCTCCAGTTTTAATCATTCGCTGACGCTCGCTGCTAGCTTCCTGCATCCAAACACAGTTACATATGTTACATAAATAAATTGACTTTTAAAATCGATCAACAAAGTGTTTGACTTGTTGAATTAAAAAATGAACTTGTAGATACCTTTTTCAACACCCTTTTCATATTATCAAACTTGTACTTCAGCTGCTTTATTGTGCGGGGAGTTTCTCCGTTAGCATTGAATTCTCTTGAAATTTTGTTCCAGGCACACTCCTTCTGCTTAGTGCTGGTGCCATCAGTCTTCTTGCAAAGCAAGATATGCTTGTATTTTGCGATAAGCGATTGAAGTCTATCTACTTCATTACTGTTGAAATTTGTAGTTCTTTCTCTGAAACACAAATACATGGTTTTACCTATAATATGTAACCTTTACTTGCATAAATACTTCGCGAAAAAAGAGCTAAAATTTAGGTTGCTGGTTTATATACATTGTATTGCCCCAGACAGAGTCTTGCAGAAAAACAAAACGATAAGCGTGTCTACTTACTTGGCACAAAAGTTTTCTAATAAACTTGTATTAGGTTTCTTTGAATTTTCCATTGTAATCGATAAATAATCACGTAAATTAACAAAACTAGAAAAATCACACGCGAAGAAACGTACACACCACAGACGACAGTTGACAGCCTTGACGAATTATGACAATTTAAATACAGTGTTGCTACACGATAAAACTTTTCCCTCTTAATTTCGGGGAGAAATGTACGTCATTAAACTAGCAACCCTTTTAACATTAACGTTGTCAAAGCGCTTGATGGTGCAACACAAATTGGTAAATGTAACTGTTAGTGACGTCCGTCATTGTTATAGTTAACTTTTACGGTAACTATAATCGGAGTTTTGATACAACTGACCCTAAGACATGAAGATGGAAAGTCTCATGTCATTGTAATTTCACGAGTTTAAACTGAATATTGATAATATCATAACGAGAAAGCTTGATAAGTCTAAGGATTGTGGAACTAAAGCCTTCAGAGATTCAACGTAAAATTGTAAATTCGAGTTAAAGGGATGATGGAACTGTCCACCTAAACGCAGTTCCATCATTCTTAAAAGGCTATTAGCATTTCCTGGTGTGCTATTTAAACTCAGATGACGATCATTAGAAGGCATAATATCAGCAATCTTATCGTCAATTTTAATAAGAAGGCCTTAGTTTAAATAAACTGTGTTTTCATCTCGAGCTGTTATTAATTTTATCAAAAAATATGGCCCAATATTCGCCGACAGGCACAATCGGTCTTGGGAAAAGACATTGGTCTGAAATTCTTCACGTGTACAACTATAGATAAGGCTAAAATACTCACATCATATATGCCAATCCAGTCATTGGAGTTGACTTGTATGTCGGGCGTGAGCGTGCACTGAGTCCTGAAGTCCGCGTCCCCGATATACCAGATCCGAGTGATTGGCGCGAATTCCACCGTCTTCTCTGTGTAGTTGGAAAACGCCTGTAGAAGGAATGTGTGATATTGAGAGCGCTTCGGACCGATTGTAAATGGATTCAGAAGGTTACTGGATCTCCTACAAGATGTTTGGCTACAACAGCGTGGCTATTCTGCAAGATCTTTCAAGCAAACTCACTTCCGAATCTGCAGTGAAATTTTTTTTTTTCGTATTGTTTTACAGTTTACTACTTTTCATTACGGATTCAGAAATAGTTTGCCAGTGAGATTTTACGAAATAGCATTGCACATCTGTATCGCTTAGCCAGTCAATAAAGCTTGACATAAGTTTCCTATTTTTGTTCATTTGAATAAAGAAAAGGAAGCAAAAACTGATAGCCTTGAAAATAAGACGTAAATTAAAAAATACGATTTATCATTGACACTAAACTCTTTTTACTTTATTTATCAAGTGAATTATTAGTCATAAAAGTTACAAAATCAGATAGTAGATATTAAATCAAACTTAACCATACCGGTAAACATACTAAAATAAAATAATTAAAGCATTCATCAGCCAGTGTTTTACAGTTCCAGACCCGGTTAATTATTTAGGGATTTCATAAACTAGAATCAAGTAACCAGGTTGACAAAATTAAAAATACCGTATGATTTACGTGCGCTAAAACTATCTAATAACAACAATCGTCATGCTTGCACACTTAATAATGTACAGTCAGAAGCAATAATATCTTCCTACCGACGGTTAAAAAAATCACAAACAACAGCTATTAGAAAATCTAAAATAAAATCAAAATAGTTTATTTGCCAAACATAGGTAGGTTTACATTATTAGGTATTAATTAAATTTCATTAATGCGCTATATTTGTGTAAATTAGAATTTAAGTATTATAATAAGTTGGTTTTATTGAAATGAAAATTAAATTGATAATAATTAGTCAAACAGTGAATTATCAATAAGGAACTTATCAATCATAATCATAAATAGTAACATTTCTCTATTAATAATTTATTTAGTGCCCTTTTAAATTTACTATGAATGGAACGGATTAATACGTGCCTACGTATAGGAGAAATACCCGTTCTACTCATAGTCATATGTTTATTCTAGTGACCTGGGTCAGATGGATTTATAGGCGGTTTTAAATCTGTCGATAGGGAGATATTATTGCTTCTGACTGTACCTGAGTATTCATTCGAACAATTTAAAAATGCAAGCAGCCAAAGATACATACCGAAGACTCCTTAACCTCTGCAACCGACGCCTCATGCTTTGCAAACATCATCGTTTGAGCAACATTCCAATCGGCACTAGTACCAGTTACCACCGGCAACGCACCCACGGAAGATGAGGGTTCTTCCGCCTCTTCCAACACCTCTGCCGGTATGATCATTGAACGCATTCGTATGGACGACATGATAGGGGGAGCCTCGTCTATAATCCTGCGTATGAAGCCGTGCCGAATCTAGCGTGCAAGCGTGCAAAACGAAGAGGTTAATTAAAGCTTATACTTCTGATTATTTGAGATAAATCTACTTAGGCCGGTGTTCATCAACATTAATTCTCTGATTAAACGTCCGATTACTCGAATAATGTATTGGAATTGCGGGTAAACGGTTGTTTAACCAGAGAATTATCGTTGGTGAAATCAAGTCTTAGGGTAGTGTCCACTGTCCAACAACATTAATGCTCTGGTCAAACTCAAAAAATGTACCACAATTTTTGAACAGCATGAGAATTGAGAACTAATGTTGTTGAACACCAGCTTTAACATAATATACTATGGTAAAATAAGTACTATTTAACTTGTCAATGCCAAAAACTATACCAAATAAAAATTAACAAACATGCGAACTTTTTGCTCTCTCTCTCTCTGTTGCACTGACTCTTACGTGTAGCCCAGATAAAATTTTATATATAATATAATGTAAGCAAAGGAAAGAGCTATCTAGGGAATATTAAATAAATTAGATATTTCTTGTGAATTTTGATTCGAAATTGGTTAGCATTCTAGTTAAAAATTAACTTTATTCCAAAGGTTAGAATTTTTATAACGAAATTAGACAAAAAGATTTCCATTACCAAAAACTTCCATCTACAGAGATCAGGTTTTTCATAGACAAAACACCTACACCTGTTCGTACAATATACCAAAATACACAACAAAAATTAGCGTTGACCCGTCAAATAAATTAGGATGGCCACTGGGCACAACAGTATGATTCTCGTACCAACAAACTACCGTGTTTGTAAACGTTATTTTAATGTTACGTGCGCATAATAGAGTGGTAATTAAATGTGAATGCATTGGATTTCCGACCTGTATTTAGTATCTACCTTTGTAGGTTTAAGCAGAGTAAATATTTAAGTTTTTAATCATTGAGCTATGTATTTTAAGGGATTTGTGTGTTTATGAAGTATTATGGTCGTCTTTAAAGCTTAAGGTTTTTAGGATAAATTAGTCCTTGACAACGAAGGCAAATAATGATGTAAGCGGAACGCATGGGAACTCCGCATATGAAAATCCAGCTCAATACAGGGTGAGTTTTGAAAATAGAGTTGATGGGCCAAATCTGAAACTATGAGGCACCGATTTTAGAGTCTAAAATCGAGCCCATAACTCCTTTGATGACTTTTCTCTGTGCCAATAGTTTTAAAATGCAGTTTTTGTTTTACCTAACATTTAGAGAACTGAATTTTTTTATTTAAAAAAACTACTTTTTAGCCGGGAATCGAACCCAACCTATACCTTTACCTTTACCACCTTTACCCTCCTATATTATTGCACCAATAGATAAGGTTGCTTGAAGTTTGTTTAAAGATATAAACTGTGGAAAGAAAAATTCGCTTACGATCTCGAGTAGGATTCGAAACTGCGACTCCAGAAGACCAATTCTCGTAATTAAAAACGTTCAAAATATAATTCCAAACTAATCTCAATAAAATAAATAAATAAAATTATTTATTGCAGGCACGCAGACCCATATAAAAATTAAAACTAAATAATCCATTTCCATTAGCATAATCTAAAATTCACTGAAAACCATGTCAGAATTCATTTAAGTTCAAAAAAAAAATACGTAAGTATATGTAGCTTACTTAGGTAACACAAAATAGGACAATCCAGTTTGTTCGGAATGACTCCCAGGAGGCTTAATGCTTTAAACCTCAATCTTCGGACAGTAAATGTTTCAGATTGTTGTTTATTGGTGCCATTAATGACCTAAGTGTCACAAATAAACGACAAACAGGAACATCTACTCTCAGGAGACTGAGATTTAAAGCATTGATATTAGTTTAGAATTATATTTTGAACTTTTTAGTTACGAAAATTGGCATTCTGGTTCAGTACACCAGTGCTTTACCTCTAAGCTACAGTGAACTCTACTCGTGGTATCGATTTTTTCTTTCCAGAATTTATATCTTTAGATTTCGATCCAAAGTGCGTTAAAATGATGTTATTGGTTTTGTTTAGGGCCTCACGACTCCATTAATGACTTTTCTCCATACCTAATGTTTTTTTCATTAAAAAATCATTCAGATATTCTAATCTAGTTGAGTGCATAAGTGTGTCAACACAAAAAAGTAGGCAAAGGTTACGCTAACTGCTACTACATAATTGTTTGTCAAATACAAATACAGAGTGACTAAATAATTAAAATAAATAAATAAATAATTACAAGGAAGTCGGAAATTAGGCCACTAGCTACTGAGTGAACTAAACTACTATGACTCTTTGCATGCCCTGTGTGTGTATACTCATGTTTTAAACAAATAAATGATCTTGTATCTTGTATCTTTACCAGTATCGAAGCTAAAAACTCTAAGGCCCGTGCAACAAGTGTACAAAGAATGCCGAGCACACACATCTATGCAGAGCCGTTTTTACTCTAGAAGCTAAATATTAAGCTGAAACGGGGGGCGTGAATTCCCAAAAGGCGCCAGTAGGGCAAAGCGCGAGCGATTTTTGCACCTTGGCCAAAGGTGGTAAGAGAAACACCAGCTACAGATATCGATGAGGATTTCATCACGTAAAAAAGCATCACCAAACTTGCATAAGTCTTTTTACTTTATGTGAAAATCCTCATGGATACCCTCCGACTGGTGAAAGCAAGGGGGTACGTCAGACTACTACCGACTTAAAGCAGCTTTACACATGGTTAAATTAAATGCACTTTTAGACACAAGTGTTGGGGGAATTCTTCTTCTTCTTTCGTGTCAATGGTTCACACTTTTTTTATATAATATTTGGCCATTTCTATGGCGGTTATCGTGGCTTCATTTAGGTCGGCTCTTGTACAGTTGACAGGGCACAAGGGACAAGTAAGCAAATGGGCCATGGACTGAATGGGGGCCCCACAATTGCATTCAGTTTTTGAGGAGTCTCGAATTGGGGGAATTATAGACTGTATTTAGTCTTGTTTAATTAGTGCACTAAATTTAGACTATAGTTGTGGGGGAATTCAGAGCTTGCTCATTATACTTGGTCTAATTAGCTTACTAAATATAGACGCGAACTTAGAGCGTATTTTACAACCATAGCTCTCGCATGGCTCGTTTAATAAAAATCAAATAGGTCTACTTGGGCATGCTGACGTCGAGCTCAATTTTATTTTATAAAAAGAGACGCAGAAAGAGTTAGGTAAAAAACTACTCTAATTGACTATTGGCTCTGTTGATTGATATCGCCTAACAGTCTAAGTATCTTACTTGTCTAAATGCAGTCTTTTTGATTCATCATCATCACATCATCATTTCAGCCGAAAGACGTCCACTGCTGGACACAGACCTTCCCCAAGCATCGCCACAACTACCGGTCCTGCTCCTTCCGCATCCAGCGGATGCCCGCGACCTTCACCAGGTCGTCGGTGCACCTTGTGAGAGGCCTAACCACGCTGCGCCTTCCTGTACGCGGTCGCCACTCCAGAACTTTACTGCCCCATCGGCCATCCGTTCTGCGAGCAATGTGCCTCGCCCACTGCCACTTAAGTTTGGCAATTCTTCGGGCTATGTCGGTTACTTTCGTTCTCCTGCGAATCTCCTCATTTCTGATTCGATCACGCAGTCTTTTTGATTAAATGCACTAAATTTTGCCATGTGTAAAGCCGCTTTATACCTGGTTAAATCAGGAGTCCGTATAATGAAATGTTAGTTAACCATCATAGTTGCGAGTGGAATGGCGCTTTTTGTGCTGTATCTCTCTCTCTCTCTCCGTCGCAAAATGATGGTCTAACATTTCATAATAGGCCAAGCCCTGCCTGTATGTTCTAGCTACGGCTCTGTACATCATGCGATATCCAATGACACAGTTTACTGACCTTTATATTGATTTGCGCGACCACCGGCTTGTGGTCGCTGACTGTGTAGTGTGACACGTTGTTATACGACACCACCTCCGCCCTCAATGTCACGTTCTCATAATTGTTCGCGTTCACTTTGTATAGGACCCTGTCTGTCCATGATGGTTTTCTCCTGGTGAGGTAGAAATATTAGGAGGATTACTAGGCGGATTGTACGATCTGCATGGTTAAGCTGCACTTGCCACGGTCAGTCTATGGATGGGTGACCGTTTTGTTTCACATCGAGACCCCTCCGTGCTTCGGAGAGCACGTTAAGCTGTCGGTCCCGGTTGTCATACGAATATATATGGCAGTCGTTACGGGTAGTCAGAAGCCTGAAAGTCTGACAACTGGTCTAAACTCCAAATCTCGGTATTACCCAGTAACTGGGTTGCGGGGGTCTGATGTTCAGCCGCATCTGGCTAGACTGGAAGCCGACCCCAATATGATTGGGAAAGGGCTCGGAGGATGATGAGTATATGCGTATTATTGCAGCTATCCCTTGCCTGCCCCCAAAAAAACAAAATCCTGGCTACGCCCTTGTACGCTCCTCTCCGTGTATGGAAACGCACCCTCAGATATTGTAAGCAGTAAAATGTAAAAATATTAAGCATACTTGCAAATACCGAAGTTAAGATGGATTACATAACATAACATCACGCCTGTATTTCCCCGAAGGGGTAGGCAGAGGTACTATACATAGTACACCCACATTTCGCCAGTTATGTTATAGTAGTCCCATGTAATAGGGGGCGAGCCTATTGCCATTAACCGGGCACAAATCCATACTCCGGGCTGCTACTGAGAATTAATAATATGATGATAAGATGGATTAAGTTACAGATAGTAACAAAATTACGTCATATGGTGTTAAGATTTGGCACTGGTGATCGCTTTTTACAACATTATCTCATCACAGAAAAATTATGTGAAAATATAAAAAATAGAGGTGGGCTAAGTGCTGTATGCACGTCAAACAATATTAAAATATTTCCCAAGATTGAAATTTAGTATAGTACGTAGTAAGCATAATTTATTGCATAAAATTTACATGAATAATTTGATTTTGTTAAATTTTAACTCACATTTATCAAACACTTTACGAAACTTCTATACTTAATATTCAAACAGTTTGTTGAATTGACGTAAATACCATATACCTGCTAAAGAATATAGTTTTTGTTAAAATCAAGACATGATAATAAATGTCATATTTATTACATGATGACCGTCATGACATCATTTATATTTTTCATGCTTACAACACTGAATTACATTAGAAGTTTTTAAACTTTCGAATTTCATCCATATTGAACTATATTTACGGGACTTGTCGCGCACAATAAAATCAACACATAACAAACATTTTGACTCGCAGACCACGTGCTCGTGACCACAGCCAATGCAACTTTTGACGACCTCTGTGGTCTAGTGGTTCGAGTGTCAGACTGCTGATCACGAGGTCGTGGGGTCGATTCCCACAGGACACAAATATTTGTGTGATGAACATGAGTGTTTGTGTTGGTCTGCTTGTTTCATATGTATCATAAGTATGTATTTACAACAAAAAAAAGTATATAAGTATTATATCCATTGTCTCGTACCCATACCACAAGTGTAGAAATGTCCCAAAAATATTTATTTATTTATATTTATTTATTAACTTGGCCGAAACGTCGAGGTTAGTCAAAATGCTTGTTATGTTTTAATTTTATTGTGCGCGACAAGTCCCGTAAATATAGTTCAGAATTACATTAATACCTATTAAATGCAATTTTCCAACCATCATAACCAGTTTTGCAACAACTAACAGTACCAACACCGAGAGCAAGCGTGTTCCACTCTAGTTACTACTCGTTCTATCTTTGCTACATAATATATCCTTGCGTAAATTAGTCATTCGATACTCTGTAAGTACACTAACCGTAATTTCATACATTGATAATAATTATTTTTCGAAATACCAGATTATTTTAACGTGTTTTATTTTATTTATTCATACGTAAGTTTACTAAATAGGCTCTTATACAGTGGCGGGTTTACACATTTCCCAAGGATAGGCTGTTACATTTTTGCCGCCCTTACCTCTACAATTATCAGTTCCTAGATCATTTTTACAATCCAGCAATTTGGTTGAAATTGCGCAAAAAAATGTTTTTGAGTAGATTTCTGAACGAATCAAAGCCATTGAATTAAACCTATGGAAGTGGCCCATTCTTCTATATCCACCTAGTTTATACAAATATCTATTAAATCGTTATTGAATTATGTAACTATTCTTTGTCTCTTGTTAACCAACGTGTTATGTCGTCTGGTGAAAGAGATCGCATGCTATTTGTATATTCTCTGTTTGGCAACATCTTTACGGGATGTCAAAATACCTACGCCGCGTGGCAACCCCGCTTACCCCGCAACACAGCCCCGCAATGTGGCCCATAGTACATGAGCTGTCAAGTAAACAAACTAGGGCTGTTGATATTTTTTAAATATCAGATTTTCGATCTATCGATATTTTTAAATATACAATCGGAGTTCGATATATTGAAAAAAAAAAAGATATTTCGATATATTGGCCAAATTTCATGATTCTAGGTCAATGCGAAGTACCCTATAGGTTTTTTATGTGAGTTTGCGAGTATCAAAATGTGACATAGCCGTATGATTGCCTTGACCTAGACGCTTGATTTTTTATGTCCTAGGGACAGCCGAACTTAGTATTTGATATAATTGCATTATTTATTACTACTTGAAAATGATTTTCATCAGCACACATCTCTGGTACGAAACACGAGCATCGATATCGATACTTTTTAGTTTTGATTACTTACTTCCCTAGCTATGGCCACCATAACGGTGGCCCGGATATTGTAGGTATACCACGCTTATTTCGTAGGTATTACTGGTCCATAGGTACAAGTCAATGATCAAAGCTCAATCATGTACGACTCAGGTCCACAGATTAGTGATATATGAACTGATATGTACTAGACTCGTGTCGCTCAATCATGTGCTAAAAAGGCAGGGTAATGTGGTGTGTGCTACTTACGAAACATTCAGTCAACGTAAGTAAATTATCTTTATTGCACTCACAACCAGTTTAAAAATAATAAATTAAATTACGTTTCTTACAATACCTTTCAAAATCGGCCCCTAAATTTGTCGCCCTACGCTCAAGCATACTCAGCCTGCTGATAAATCCGCCACTGCTCTTATAAGAACTAATTAAAAAGCTAAAACTTTCAATACTTACTTGAGATCATAATCATCACCGCCAATAGAAAACTTGTACGTCGGCGGGAACCGTATGTCATGTTCAGTAAACTCTGAGAACGCTTCGCCGGAGTCCATGACGGCGATCAGCTGATCGTGTCGGAGCAGCGACGCGTACTTGTCCTTCTCAATCTTCTGTAGTGTTGCGACGATCTCGTCGGCCGACGGAGCGCTGCCCGTCGGATGATCTGTACGGAAGTTTAGGTCGCCGATCCAGATGACGTAGCTGGAATAAAGGTAATATTATGATTACATTGTTGATTATAATTTAAGCAAAGCTTCTTTATGGTGCTTGGTGCTGTGTAAAAAATGTCCCAAAAATATTTATTTACTTTATTTATGTAATGCTCGTTTGGGATGTTTTCTAACTCATAAAAAGTAAAACTGGCGAGTGTCAGCCAGAGAGTTACGGGAACATTACGGTCGCTCTATCGCCTGAAAAACTTCCTCCCACCAAATACTAAAACAAAGCTTGTACACACGGCTACACATCAAGCTGTACATTTCCAGTATAAGCTGACCTCGCATTTTATAGGTTTTCCTTACAACGCGAGGTCAGCCTTTACTGGATTTGTACAGCTTGATGTGTAGCCGTGTGTACAAGCCTTGATTTTCCCAATTGTTGACTATGGTGATGTGTGCTACTTTGACCTGAATGCAGTTCTTCTCAACAAACTTGACCGGCTTCTTAACAACTGCATTCGATTCGTTTTTAATCTTCGTAAATATGACCATGTGTCTGAGTATCGTTTGCTTCTAAAATGGTTGCCTATCCGCCAACGTAGGCATATGAGGGCATTAACTACTCTATTCTCTTTACTTTTCTCTCCCAATTCTCCTTCTTACTTAACTTCTCATTTTCAGTATCTATGTACAAGTCATACTAAATATCTCCGCTCCACTAATAATCGTCTTCTCCAATGTCCTTCTCACCGCTCTGACTTCGTTCACTCGACATTCTTCGTGCAATCTATCCTATTATGGAATGCGCTTCCTCAGGAAATCAGGATGGCTAACAGTCGGCTCGCCTTTAAAAATAAGTTAAGGAAATATTTCCGTGAAAACAATTTAGCAGATTCAGCTCGACTTTGAATTATCTTGATGTTATATATTTATAGTTATATATGTAGGTATGTATAATATATATATTTTATTATATGTATAATGTACATATGTATTTATCTATTTTTTTTATTTTTTATTATATGTAATTATAAGTCCGTAGTACGAAACATATTTTACTACTTTACTGGTGCATCTACCCTATTCTTTGTCTCTGCATTACCCTAAGGTTGTCTGGTAGAGAACGCCTATGGCGTTAAGACCGCCTTTGTACCCTGTTGTGCATAAAGAATTAAATAAATAAATAAAACGTCACGAACGCGGCCATGACACGTACCTCATTGGCAGGGCAGCGCGTATTGTTGCGCGTATTAATGAGCAAGACAGAGTAAAAGAGAGAGAGAGCTTTTTGTCGAGTGTCCCACGACACCTCACACCTTTTTTAAGTTTGTGTATAATAAACCTAATCCAAATTAAAACCCACGATCGGTTCCCATTCTTCTAGTCCATCCAAAGGTTGTCTGAAAGAGATTGCCTTGTGCGATAAGACCGCCCATTGTACTTACATAATCTATCTGTAAGCTACTGTCTTTGTTTTCGTTTGGTGTATGTAAAATAAAGAACATAATAAATAAATAAATGAATAAAACTTATGAAAAATTCATTAGATTATAAAAGATATTGAGTATGTAAAGATTGAACAAACTAACTTTGATTACTCAAAAGATCTTTCCGCTATGAGCCTATGTCATATCCATTTGGACTTAAGTGTGCGCATGACAATGTAATGTATTGATTGACAGTCAACATATGAGGGCTTAAAATGCCTGAAGCCTAAAGTAATAACTCCAGATATTTGGATTTGTAACTCATAACTCTTGTGTTCAATCAGCAACTCTATGCGTCAAAATTAGTAAATTTCATAAGGCATCTAAAAGTTACACAACTTTATTGGTTTTAAAAAAACAGTCATTAGTCATGTCAAGTAACTGATATCAGTTAAAATAAGGAAAAAAGAATAGCAAGTTGGCATTCTTTCCCAGAATACAGAGGAACTTCAGTGAGAAGTTAAAACGGCTATCGGGTTTTTACCTTATTTATCTTATACTACAAATCATATCATGTTTAATGACCATTCTTATCTATTGATTCGTAGCGGGTGGAGTCAATGAATAGCAGATAATTGTCAAGTATCTGATAAAAAACGTGTGACGATTAGTCACACAGATTAAGGCGGCCTGTCCGCTGGAGCGGAGAGGAGCGGAGCGGGGAAACATTAACCAATCGAATTGCACAAAATTGATGTCTCCGCTCCCCTAACCTTTTTTGTGCAATTCTATTGGTTAATGTTCCTGCGCTCCGCTCCTCTCCGCTCCAGTGGACAGACAGCCTAAATATATTATGTAGTTAACAAACTGATGGGGAAAGAGGTAGGGATCTTGAACGTCCCCTAAGTCACTGCAACCTGATAAGATCTATTGTGACACCTCTTGCAGCATTACAGCACTTCCCCAAGCTGCAAGTCAATCATGTAGTCGACTATGTCTTTGGGGAGGAGGATTTGATCTCCTGCGTTGAGATGACGTGGCCTCCAAGATGCTGGCTTCTCATGTGGTGCACTGCATCACACTCGCATAGGAAAAAATATAATTACACAAAATTGATGTCTCCGCTCCGCTAACCTTTTTTGTGCAATTCTATTGGTTAATATTCCTTCGCTCCGCTCCACTCCGCTCGAGTGGACAGACAGCCTAAATATATTATGTAGTTAACAAACTGATGGGGATATCTATACCAAAGACATTTATAATACCTTTATGATCTATACGAAATTTCCCGTTGATATTTATAGATCAGATATCCAATACGGTTTTAAATTTGTACTGCTGCAGATAATGCCAAACAATTTAGGATTATATCGTGAAATAAAATCTAATCAATATACATACAAAATAATTATTTTATGGCTACTGTGTAGATTTGCCTAAAATACGCGTGTAAACTAGTACTTATTATTCGATATCTAATACTTAGGGTGCGGTCCCATTGAAAGCTAATAACTATTACATAGTGACCTATTAACTATTAGATAGTAGACTAATTACGATTAGCCAATGGCGGTCACATTCATTGGTGAGCTACTAGCGGCGTGGTGTTGAAAAGGCGCGTGAACTTGTCGCCGCGTGCAGGTGCACACCATTGCAAGAACCGTTTGCTTGATTATTGATTAAATAGTAATGGAACGCAACCATACTAAATGACATCTGTCATCTGTTTGTGAAGTGTGTCATAACGGGATAATAATTACTCTCTCTCTGTCATCGTAGCTCGGTACAACACGTCTTGTAATTTCTTTATTATATATTTTAAAATAAACCTTCAATAGTGTACAATCAGTATTTTATTGAAATTTACCCATAATCCATCAATCATCAGTGCTGTTTTTGACGCAGAGTCACTAAAATTGTATTTTGCAGCATATCTGACTGCGGATTTTTTTAGGCTTAATTTATTTTACATTGAATGCTAGTAACGTGGTGGGCGTGATAGCCTTTTTGTGTTGGTAGCAGCCGTAGACGGAGAAAACTATAGACCCCGGCTTGGCGTGCCGACATGAGATACAGAATGTCCTATAAATAGCTACATTATATATAGCGCTGTCGTATAAAAATGTGGCGGTCTTCGAAAAAAAATTACCCTGGTTTTTGGGGTAAATACACCCACATGTGATTGAGAAATACATTCTTTTGTGATATGCGATAGGCGCAGTGGCGTAGCTACCGTAGGGCTAGGCGGGGCAGTGCCCCGGGGCCCCCAAGCTCAAGGGGCCCCTCGGCCCCATGAACGACTTCCGAAGTTATATATTATCCTCTTTGAATAAAGAATGTTCGACTTTTAACTTTTTGGCCCGGGGCCCTTGGTTACATAGCTACGCCACTGGATAGGTGATAAATAAGGTAACTTTTTCGTTAAAACATTTCGGTAACAGATCTGACTATTTTGCAGGACGACCGGTGACTGGGGTCACTAAGTCACGATCATGGGTGGTGTGAAAGTATATATTTTGATAACAAATAACAAGTACTAAACTAGGGTACAGGAGACCAATTCTCGTGATAAAAAACGTTCAAAATATGTTAATTTTAGCGGTGAAGAGGTAACGGACGAACAGGCAGGCACACTCGCATAAAAATGTATAATTTTACATTAACACAAGTAAGCATTTTGATTTGATGTAGATACTGAGGCGCGTTTAGAGCCTTCACTCTTAGTGTAACCTGTCACACTGTTCAGAATCATAACCACTAAATGCAGCTCTCCTATAGGTTTTTTCCAATACCCTGTAATTAGATACGTAAAATAAATACGTACCTGTAATGGTACATTTGCACAGCATTAGGAAACAAAACAATTCGTTTTTTCGTTTTAATTATCACATTTTGCTCAAAATGTCTGCTACAAGTTCTTGATGTATGCTGTCCAATTTGTTCGTCCCGTGGCTTCAATCCACTTCTGACGTAAATTATGTATTATAAGTATGTATTTACAAAAAAAAAAGTATCTATGTATTATATCCATTGTCTAGTACTCATAGTACAGTCGACTGCATGACAGTGGTAACACTTCATTTCAAAAACTGCACTTACTACTCACGAAATAAAGATGCTGTCAATGTCAAAGTGTTACCACTGACTTGCGGTCGACCGTAGCTTTGCTTAGTTTGGGACTAGATGGTGATGTGTAAAATGTACCAAAAATATTTATTTATTATTATTTATTATAATTTTCCGGGGAACTGCAACATTCCGTTTATGCTATTTAAATATTTATTTAATTATCATTATTTATTAGAGGCACAATACAGAAAATAGAATACCCATAATTGTAGGAGAAAAAACATCGAATACCTGGCAACACCGAACAAAGTTTATTTTTAGGTTAAGAATAATTTTATTTGATATTTTGGACTATGTATCGATCGAGTTATATACTTCACATGAATTTACATATTTAAAACACAATCTTACATCTGATTCAAAGGCTAAAAATGGTTAAAACGTGGTATACTTACGAATGAAAAGATATGTCTGGCAGTTTCTTTTCATTATCACTTTTACACCCTAAAACACTACACCGCACCATTTTTTCTTCAAAAGCTATTAAAATAGTTAGTCACTAACTGTTTCAAAAACAAATTGCGTGTATTTTTACACTTTAACAATATTTTTCACTTAAAATCAAAAGACGATATGTGAAATACAGTAAGCAGCTGTCAAAATTGTTTAGCACAACTATGTGCCAACCTTGAAAAAACCGGCACGCGTCGCGAAACAAAAAATCGTATAACTCTGTCTCATTTATTTACACGACATTGGCGTAAGTTGCTCTTTTTCTTGTGTGAATGCGACGGAAGCTATCAATTTGTCTATAGTTTTTCTCTGTCTACGGTAGCAGCAAACCGGCGACACGGATTCCGGTATTTAAAAAAAGTTGATAACATATCTATTACCTTATTATTTAGATTTCTATGGGAAAAATAATACTTACTCATGATACAAAATATTGGTCGTCTCACTGACATGGTACTCGTGTTGTTTTATAATAGTGTTGTAGTCATTGATGCGGTCGGCCAACAGATGCTCGTGGGCAGTCAGATGGCAATTCACAAGGCACACCGAACACCCGTATATATTGAATCTTATACTAACAGCCCCTTTGTTGCCCTGGAACAAGAGGATTTTACAATAACTCATCATCCTCCGAGCCTTTTCCCAATTATATTGGGGTCGGCTTCCAGTTATGAAGACGATTTTAAATATATTGTTCTTACATAAGAGTTAATACGACTTTACGTACCACGTGCATAGTTTGGTTATAGCCTGTGGTTATACTACAGACCAGTAAGCCTCAAGACACCGCTTAAACAAAGTTTTGCATTCGAACGCAGTCGTAAAATGTTGGCGGGGACCGGGGGGCGGACGGCGCGTTATGATTGGTCGGCTCAAAAATTCGGTGGCCCGGCTAATCGGCGTCTAGAGGCTTACTGGTATGTGGGTTATACCTAACTAATCTACTAGCGGCTAGCAGTAGCTAGCCAGTTCACGACCTTCTCGCATGAAGAGCCCACGATTAAAGGCGAGGCTAACGTCCACAATGGAAGAGATACACGCTTCTTAAGTTTTTTGAGGGGTAATTTATGTCCTGGTCGTGCGAAACGGACATTGTACAGAGAGATGTCTAGTTTCTATGAAGATTTTGAACGATGTCGTCATACTTTGATAGTGCTGTCTCTGTCTAGTGAACAAATTTAAATCGCTTCTAACTTGGACATTTTAATAAATATTTTATTGGTTTTTTCACTGTTGCTTATTTTTCTTGAAAATTTCTTGAAAATGATTTGAGATTTCGAATAATAACTAATAAAAAAAGTTGGTAATTAATCATTTCAGACTTGTAACCTTTTTTATGGATTAATAAATTGGAACGGCAGAAAGTAGGGAAGCTGCCTCAACGGAGAATGCTGTTGAAAAGTTTGACAATATGTGGGAGAAGGATAGGTTCGCCTATTTTTAATGATTCCGTACTTATTCCGTCTTCGCCGCATCATTTGATTGTTTTCATTTTGCTTAGCACAATATGATCTTTATGTTCGTCTATGGGTGATCTCTAATGTCAAGACAGCTGAAGATAAAGTATACTGAATAACACCTGTCCACCAATCGAAGGCCGACTTGCGTGGTAAAAAACCGGCCAAGTGCGAGGCGGACTCGCGCAGAAGGGTTCCGAACCTCTCAACGACCTGATACCCCATAAAAACTGATTTAATTTACGAGTTTATCAAAAGACATTAACGCATAGAGCGCGAAATATGATTTTTTACATGTCTTTCTTACGCAGGTACCACCACATATGTCTATGTTTGTCTTATTTTTAGTATTTGTTGCTAATTTACATAATATGCACTATAATCTGACCAAGTTAAGCGCTGGTATATATTACCGTTTTGAAGATAGAGCAGGAACAAAAACGTTGAAAAAAATGCATGTTTTTTTATGTTTCTTGTATGGGGACCCCCTTTGGTTTTAGACTTTTTTTTGTTTTTTGTATTTGTCATGATACACCTCATAGCAACACAATTTTTGAGAAAATTTCAACCGGTTACCTATTACCGACCAAAAGATACAGCCCTGTGACAGACAGACAAACAGACGTACGGACGGACGGACGAACGGACGGACGGACGGACTGACGGACGGACGGACGGACGGACGGACGGTTGGATGGACGGACAGCGTAGCGAGAGTAATAGGGTCCCGTTTGGCACCCTTCGGGTACGGAACCCTAAAAAAGCAACTGATAAAGTCGATATTTTTCTTGAACCCATAAAAGTATATTTACTCGTACGTACGCACGGCTACACATCAAGCTGTACATTTCCAGTATAAGCTGATCTCGCACTGTACGGAAAGTCTATACAATGCGAGGTTAGCTTATACTGGAAATGTATAGCTTGATGTGTAGCCGTGTGTACTTCATGGTCAATTTGTTTAATAGAGTAAACTCCAAGTGGTGCCAAGTAGCTAATATTAATTGTTATTGCGATTCACGTTTAGCGAGCAGCTGAGGGTTAAAGATCATTTACCGCTGTAGCGTTAACTATTAATAGTCAGTTATAGCAATAAAGTGTAGAGTTTAATGTCGCAGCAAATACGTGTTATTGAAATAACTGAAAACCTCTTGAGTTGTCATTGTACTCATCAGTATTAACAACTTTTACTATGGAACCAAACCTGAAAACGCAAAAAAACATATCATCTGATCCTTACATTTTGTCGATTTATGGTTAAGGTCGTCAATATTTTGGTCAAAAAATCACATAGGTAAATCAGTAGCGTTCTAATACATGCTGAAATTTTAATCGCTTAATTCCCGAAAAGGGGTCATTGTACTCATCATTAAAAATCAGTTGTCCCTACATTTGTGTTCACTTAAATCGATAAAATTAATTGAATTAATTATTAGGTTGTCTGGAAGAGATTGCGATAAGACCACCCATTTTACTTATAAGTATAATCTTTCTGTAAACTATTGTCTTTGTTTTCGTTTGGTATAATGTACAATAAAGAATATCTATCTATACTATAATAAAACTGTAAAGGTCGAAAAGTCTGTACATTGAGTTTTTTTTCGCGAAAACCGGCTAGGGGGACTAGAAATAAGCTATAGAACACGAATCAATCGTTTAAAAAATTTATGTCTGTCTGTCTGTCTGTCTGTCTGTCTGTTTGTTACCTCATCACGTGAAAACGGCTGAACGGATCGTAATGAAACTTAGCATTTGTATTGGTATTAGTCTAACTTAAAATATAGGGTATGTATTATCTGAATCAGTTGAGTAGATCCAGCGATACAGCTTGACCCCTCTATTGTATTAAGTTGCATACAAAGTAGAGGTCATGATTGTTGGTTGGATGCAGGTTGCAGGTTCCTAGAAATACAACTGGATTCTATTAGTATTATAGAAAATATAGAATAACATAACATAGCCCATCACTGTCCCGATGCTGGGCATGGCCCTCTTCTTGGAATGAGAAGAGTTAAGGAACTGGATATTGTTAGTGTAATAGATTATCATAACATAATCAGCTCATTACCTACTGCCCCACTGCTGGGCACGGACCTCTTCTCGGAACGAGAAGAGTTAAGAAACTAGAAAATATAGAATAACATAACGTAGTCAACCCATTACTGTCCCACTACTGGGTATGGCCCTCTTCTCAAAATTAGAATAGTTAATGAACTGGATATTATTAGTATTTTAGAATAACATAACATTACCAGCCCATTACAGCCCCACTGCTGGACACGGGCCTCTTCTCAGCATAAGAAGAGATGTGGTTAGTGTTATAGAATAACATAATCAGCCCAATTGCTTCCCACTGCTGGGCACGAGCGTAATCTCAGAATGAGGGAGTTTAGGGCTAATTCCATGAAACTCCATCACCCTAGCCGGTTGGTTGTAAAAACAAAATATAGTATGGTCGGTAAATAGTGTAATCGTCTGTGTAGGCGCTTATATGTATATATTTGAAGATATTGTGTTCATAATTATGACACGATGTTATTTTCCGACATCCACGCGGACGGAGTCGCGGGCACAGCTAGTAATAAATAAATAAATAAAATATAGGGACCACCGGTACTAGACAATGGATATAATACTTATATACTTTTTTTTTTGTAAATACATACTTATAATACATAAGCAACACACCCAGACCAACACAAACACTTATGTTCATCACACAAATATTTGTGTCCTGTGGGAATCGAACCCACGACCTCGTTATCAGCAGTCCGACACTCGAACCACTAGACCACAGAGGTCGTCAATTATATAATTATTTATATTATTATTATTTTGTTTTTTAAATTATATTTTCTCAGGCTTTTAATACCTGGAGTTTTTTTAAGATCACACGGGTGTAAAACAAAGTGCGACCTTAAGTTTGAGATGGCTGATTTGTCTGCATTATCGTGATACTGTTGTCTAAATCTAACTTTTAAAATTTCCTAACTATCCGGCAAGTGTTAAGGCCAGGATATCCGAGCGCAGTAGGCATCTAACGCTACCTCCCTCACCGCACGGCGAGTCGCGCGTACGCGCATTTCAAATGAACTCGCTGACCCCGCTTTGCGAAAATGTTGCGTAACTGTATAAATAAGTAGCAGTAGTTCCAGTATAACATAATTTGTTTTATGAAATTCATGTTAGTGCTTTGAGGGTTTAGTTTTACAGTAATAAATTTATTATTTATATTTATTATTGTCCCAAAAGATATTTATTGATACAGTTTTATATAACACATGGTGTGTGTGTGTGGTCATATTTTTATATAATAAATATAATAATATATAATTATAAAAAAAAAAAAATTTTTTGGAAAAAAAATTTACACATCACCATCTAGTCCCAAACTAAGCAGAGCTTGTACTATGGATACTAGACAATGGATATAATACTTAAATGCTTTTTTTTTGTAAATACATACTTATAATACATAAGAAACACCCAGACCAACACAAACACTCATGCTCATCACACAAATATTTGTGTCCTTTGGGAATCGAACCCACGACCTCGTGATCAGCAGTCCGACACAACAAAAAAACAATAGATAATTTTGTCAGCAGGCACGTTATACAATTGGATAAAATCTATTTTAGCATTACAATTATAACCAATGTCTGCATATCAGGGGAAAATCTCTCGATCACTGAGAGTACTTTTATTTAGGTTAGAGATTAGTGAGTCACTTCAATAACATCACACAGTAAAAGGATAAGCCCTGTCGTTCGACTTCAACAACTCGCAGTTCTAACAAGTCCTCGCTTCGTCGACTGACAGTTGGTTTTATAACTTCAGTACAATGAACTTTCAAAGTTCATCAACTAGAAAAGAGCTAATAATCTTCAAACGGCTAAAGAAATGTTCTTGAATCATAGCTATGAACACTTTCAATCAAGTCACATTTCAAACAAAAACAAACTAAAGCAAAATCGGTTAATTCGTTTGGGACCTACGATGCCACAGACAGATACCTAGGCGGTTAAAAATTGAGTTGTAGGTAGATACGTACTGTTCACCTAATTTTGTTGTTGTTGTTGTAAATAAGCCTTTTGATCTTGGTATCGATGAATTGAAAACATAAAAAAATTACTTAGCAAAATTTTTTTTTGATGCAGTTGCACTACTGTTATTTCTGTATTGTAATACTCAATAAAAACGAAACAATTACTAGTGTACCTATATTTACTTTCAATTCAATTCATTATTTACGTAAATATTCATACATAAGATGGAACAGTCACTGATGGTTCAGTGCACTTCAGCTTCTGCTTACGAAATAAAGACGCTGTCAAGTTCAAACTGTAACCTTTCGCCGAAAGTTTTTCCCTAATCCTACACTTAAAACTAAAATCGCGGTTGCAATACCGCATAAAGGCGTCCCCCTAGGGGGGGCTCGGACCTCGGCTTACTGGGGCATTGCAGGGGGACCCCGCCGTTCCTATGTCCCCCTAGCAGCCTTTGCTGCATCAGGAATGAATTTCTCGAAAGTGGCGGACTTTCCGTATATCGGGTGTGTGTGTGACGCGCTAATCGCGAATCGCCGTTAATCGGCAAGCCTCGCCGGCGAGGCTAAGACCTACCTAAACCTAACCAGTGGCTATTAAGCCTACTCCTAGGAACTACTCTAGAGCATAGGGCCGGTCTCGCGTGACGAGATTATCTCCGGTTGCGACACCGTGAGGGCGTCCCCAGGGGGGAGCTCGGACTTCGATTCAGGGTGCAGCTGGGGGACCCCGCCACCGGTCCCCCCAGCAGCCGCTGCTGCATCGTGTTCTGTTTCTCGAGAGTCGGACTCTCGGCATCTGTGTGGGTGTCGCGACGGTCCTCGCCGGCGGGGACGATATTTAGGACGACGGCGTCGGATTGTACTTGTATTTTTATCTGACTCCTGGAGGAGGGTTATAGCATCATCGGGTTCGATGAGTGTGTGTCTGGGACGGCGAATTTTGCTGATGGCTGATGGCTGGTATATGGTGGCCGCCACGACCAAGGGATTGGGATGCTTGGGAGTGGAATCGAAGTAGCGTTTAGAGACACGCTTGAAATACTGCTTGATGGTCGGCAGTTTGAGGTCTAGGTGGAGTTGGACATTGCGTAAGTACCATGGAGCGCCTACGGCCTTTCGCATGAAACGGTTTTGGAGGGTTTGGAGCATATGAATTCTCACCGGCTTAACGTGTGCGAACACAGCGCTAGCGTAGGAGAGAATGGGTCGGATACAGGTGGTGTATATCCTTACTTTGAGGGGAGTGGCCAGTTTACTGCGCGCATTGAGTAGGGGGTGGAGACGTCCGAGGACGAAGGCGGCACGATTTCGCACCCTGCGAATATGTGGTCTGAACATCAGTCTACGTTCAAGGATCACGCCCAGATATTTGGCTTCGCGTTGCCATGGAATCTGTTTGCCAAACAATGTGACAGGTATGTGCATCTTTATGCGGGTCTCTGTTAGGATCCTTTTGTCAAAAAGGACTGCTGCACTTTTTTCCGGATTGACTTCGATCCTCCATTTCCGGAACCAGTCACCTAGGGTGTTGGCCGCGGATTGGAGGGTACGAGAAAAAGCGGCATGGGTCATGCCGGTGTAATAGATTGCCGTGTCATCGGCGAAAAGGGCAATACGGGCTGCACCTCATTTTGGAATATCGCTGGTGTACAGCGTGAACAGAAGGGGGGAGAGCACGGAGCCTTGCGGAACACCGGCGTGTATGGGATGGGGGGAGGAGAGAGCCCCTTCGATGCGATAGCAAAAGGTACGATTCGATCAGTAGTCTCGAATGATGAGCACGAGACGATGTGGCACGTTCATAGTGAACAACTTATATAATAAGCCGTTATGCCATACTTTATCGAACGCCTTTGCCACGTCGAAAAAGAGAGTACCGGTCATTTGACCGCGTATGAAGCCTGCATTGATGTGTTCGACTATGCGGTGCAGCTGATTAACGCAGCAGTGCTTTGTACGAAAGCCAAACTGCTCGTCGGGAAGGAGTTTATTAGAGTCGGCAAAATCTTTAAGTCGCTTATAAATAAGCTTCTCATAGATTTTCCTGAAGACATTGAGGAGACTTATCGGCCGGTAGCTGTTCGGCTCGGACTTTGGCTTGCCCGGTTTGGGGATCCTGATTACCGTGGCTTGTTTCCAAGCCTGGGGAAAGTTGTTGTTTTTCTCCGCCTTCAAAATTTTGGTTTATGTTAAGATTTTGAAATACATACAAGGATTATTTTTTACTTTTTAGTTAAGGTTTTTGAAGTCGGTTTTATTTTTTGTTAAAAAGTTTTTATGTTATATAATATCGATAAAAAAAAAAAAGAGAAAAAAATTTCATTGATTATTAATTAAAATGGCATTGCCTATTTTTTGACATGGTTTTTGTGAGTAAAAGTTTGATATACTTTAAATACGACTTGAAAATCTATCAAAATTTTCCGTTTTCGTAATTTTTTTATCAACTCAGCCTATCGCAGTCCACTGCTGGACATAGGCCTCTCCCAAGTTGCGCCACAACGCTCGGTCCTGTGCCTTCCGCATCCAGTATAATAATATAAGTATAATAGTATAGTAATTTTTTATGATCAAGTGAAATTGTAAGTATCGTGCTTTCAATCCTTAAATAATAAAGAATGTTTATCAAACAACAACATACAGTTTTATCAGAACAAAAAAAAAATATTTGTTGTTTACCGTTCAATCAAAAATTGGTCGATTTCGAATATCCTACCCTTAAGAATAGCTGCTTTTTGAAGTGTGAGGTATGTGTACTTAGAAAGGTTGAGTGTATTTATGCTATTGAATAATTGTTTTGGGATGACACCTGTCGTTGAAATGACTATTGGGACTATTGTTACTCTATTCATTATCCATACTCTTGTAATTTCTTCTTGTAGTTCTGTATATTTCCTGATTTTTTCTGTAATAGTATTCTGTATATTGTGAGTGTTTGGTACTGCTATATCTATTATGTATGTATGTTTCTTTTCTTTGTCAATTACTGTTATATCAGGTCTATTGTTATAAATAGTGTGGTCTGTAATTATAGTGCGGTCATAATATAGTTTGTAGAACTGATTTTCTAATACTGCCCTAGGTGAGTATTTGTAATATGGTGTGTATGGGTCCTGCGTGAGATTGTATTTCTTTGCGAGTTTCTGGTGTATTATGTTAGCGAGTTGATTATGTATGTGAGTGTAGTCGTTTTGAGTTAGTGTGATGCATGCTCCTGTGATATGTTGTATTGTTTCAGGTTTGGCGTGATATTTCCTACATAGATAATTTCTGAGTGTTCTATCTTTCAATATGTATTTTTTATAATTTATTATTATATTATAACCTTATATGATCCTTCTAACCATTACAAACGACAACTAGTGTAAAATTACACGCAACCTACGCTTTAGTTTTTCCTTATGTCATTAATCTAAACAAAGTTGAAGGAAGTCATGATCGCAACTACGCATTACAAGGGAAAATTTCCGTGTTGATGCTATTTGTAGACTTCGTACAATTCTCCATTTAGTAGAACAAAAAAGTACCTATTCAAGCGTACCTAAGCAGCTCAATGTATTGATTAGGTATATCGCGTGTATAAGGAGTTTAGATTTTTCATAAGCAGTTTAAACATATTTCAAGGTAATTACAGCGATTTGCGTATTATGTTACGTGTAATGCCAGAAGAACGAGTAAGTTTAGGGTAGGTTTGGCGGGGGTGCTGGCCAGAAAACCTCCACGTGTGCCTGACGGCTGCTTGTTTTTCTGGACACGTCTGGAGTGAACGGCAGTTGTTTGGCCGGTGCATCCTGGGCACGGGTAATAAAATCCTTTCGAGGGATTAACCTTCGGGGAATTTTATTGCCTGTGGCGAATATTCTGGCGCGGGAAGGGCCCGTTCTGGGCCAGTGGGGAGTTGCTCCACGTGTCCCTCTGTTGCCAACAGAGGGCACAGTGGAGCAGCAGGGGCGGGCCCGGTGTGCACTCACACTGCCACTGGGCAGGCAGTGGGGGGACTGTCTTTCCCTGCCCCCGTCGATCTCGTAACCGCAGGAGTGCCCGCTGAGTAGTGTTCTCGCGCCTCTTGGGACCGAGGGTCTTGGCTTCACCGCCCAGACCGCGAGGAAGAAAACCTCTATAAAAAATTACGGGAGGTAGGGCCTGCGAGCAGCAGACTCGGGGTAGTCTGCTGCCCGACCAGCAGCTGGCGTAGCTGGCACAGCCGGCGTAGCTGGCACAGCCGGCGTAGTTGGCGCAGCTGGTAAAGGCCCATGAGGTGAGGTGGCGTGCAATGTTCCGTGTGCGCCACCTAGGAGGGTGCGGCCGACACTAGGCCGCACGGGTAGAAGGGGCTTGCCTGCTTGTGTCGGGCCGGTACCTGTCGGGGGTGGTTGTGTGAATACTCACGGGTTCCCACGCCCCCGGCTAAGGTAGTTGAAGGAACACCGTGGTGGTTTTAGTCGGTAAGAGTCCGACACTGGCTTCGCCTACCCCGGGCGGAATGCGTCCACGAGAATTTCCCAAGGCCAAAAAAAAATTAAAAATACTTTTTAACAAAAAATAAAACTGACTTCAAAAACCTTAACTAAAAAGTAAAAAATAATCATTGTATGTATTTTAAAATCTTAACATAAACCAAAATTTTGAAGGCGGCGCGTGATTGACCCTTTTGTGTTATGTAAATATAATGTACAGTCGAGCGCATATCTATAGGAAAAACAGTTTATGTACGGTCGACCGCACGTCGGTGGTAACACTTTGACATTAGCAGCATCTTTATTTCGTAAGCAGTAAGGGCGGTTTTCGAATTGAAGTGTTACCACTGTCATGCAGTCGACTGTACATGAAAATCACGCGCCGCCTTCAAAATGTTGGTTTATGTTAAGCTTTTAAAATACATACAATGATTATTTTTTACTTTTTAGTTAAGGTTTTTGAAGTCGGTTTTATTTTTTGTTAATAAGTTTTTATTTCATACTTTTTAGTTGATAATTGCGAGGGTTTATTCATAAATGTTTATATAACCAGTTTGAGAATATATTTTTTATTAACCTTTGCTATCCCACTGCTGGGCAAAGTCTCGCTTATGTTCTTCCAAACCTCCAATCACTATCGTAAAAAAAAAACACGCATATCGGCCAAGAATTCTCAGAAAAACGTACCAATGAGCAGATCATCTAGATAGGCGATGCTAAAATAAACTGATTTATTGAAGCTGGTTAAAAAAACTGCTCAACCTAAGCCAATAAAATTTATATGGGACTGACGCGCGGGCTTCCTCTACCAAATAAAAAAATAACCACGTGAATCGGCCCATAAATCTCGGAGTAATCGGTGTACATACATGAAAAAAAAAAAAAAAAAAAAACCCCGGAATACATAACCTCCTCCTTTTTTTTTAGTCGGTTAAAAATAAAGGTTAGGTTTGGCGGAGGTCTCTGAGAAACCTCTGCCATACCCTTCGACTTTTGTGCTTCGAACTGCATTCGTTTTGGGACTGCCCCTTCTAACAAACGATAAATTGCGCGTGCCTTACTCCTGACAGGTTCATTTAGATATTTCTAGCTTACATTTAAAAGCTGACAAGTTGTTAAACCAGATAGAGAGCCCCATAACTAGTTAAACCAGTTTACAAAGCGAAGAAATATTTTAAATGGTGCTTAAATATGAATTTATTAAATTGTGAATCAGTTAACTGTACATTAGTAAATGCTTCATTAAGTTATATTAAAGTAAACTGTACAATCTACAACATAAACAGGTGTTGTATTAATTGCCTAAACAGTATGATAATCATTACTATGTAACACTTCACGCTATCAGGAAAATAATCAGATATATTAAGAAACAATAGCATAGGAACGAATCTCTACAATTCTTATTTAAAATCAGCTTTATTTTGACCAAGTTTGTTCATGCTATGTTAAAATTGCATACAATTTTAAGCGTAACAAATAGCTTAAGATGAAATACAATGTATTGTTCAATTATACTGCAGAGTTTGTATGAACAGTAATTTGTTCCATTCTACGTAGTTTTATAATAATTATAGTGGTTTAAAACTATGCAGAGTATTGTTTTTCTGTTTATACTACTTTTTGTGCTTGACACTAGACTAAAAATAGAGGTCTTAGTTTCAATATTGATTAAAATCTTATTTATTATATAATTTATTCTTTGACTGGTTTTAAGATCTGAAAACCAATTCTCGTAATTAAAAACGTTCAAAATATAGTTCCAAACTAATCTCAATGCTTTAAATCTCAATCTCAATCTTTATGTCTGATGTTCTGTGAGAGAATGTATGCGAGGAAACAAAGTTTAACCGGATTAAATCGCGTATATTATTTAAATTGGTTTCCCTGACGTTTCGAAAGCTTTGCAGCATTTCGTGGTCGCAGGTACACTAAGATGACAAGCGTCTTTACAAATAAATATTTGTAACAAACTGCTGGTTTGCTGGTAGAAAACTCATTTTTGAGTTAAGCTCGCCTTTGTACATGTAATTTCTATTTATAAGTTAATACTGTATTTTTTTTCTGGTGTACAATAACGAATAAGAATAATAAAAATAAACTATTTTTTAAATTCAATTTTCATATTATAGAATACTTAGACCTTATCGACGGGTTCTACCCTACGTATCATAATAGTGCAATCCGCAACAATGCGAAATCCACGTTTTTACATCAATCACCTTCAAATTACCTGTATTTTGCACTATATAAAAATTGACGAAAAATATCAAATAGATAGTTGTAAGCAAATGCAAGTAACAGCATTTATACAGACTTTAGAATCTTTAAACCACACTCCTGTAAAATCGTGTTGACACTTGGATTAGTATACTATATGTAGGAACCGTCAATATTCATCTTTGGTATTAATTTTTAAATGTTAAATAAAAGAAAAATGTGATCAGAAAAATGAAAAAAAAAAACGGCCAAGAGCATGTCGGGCCATGCTCAGTATTTATAGGGTTCCTTAAGTAGGTGTTACAAACAAATCAAATCAAATATTAATCATGGCTATTTTAGTTTTTGCAATAGACAGCAGCATTGGCGACTCAGAGAGTATTGTTAGTTGTAGTTAAATTTATAATCAAATTATACTCAAAATAATTATAAAACAGAGTTTTTACAAAGGTCTATCAATGTGGAAGATTATAAGTTTCTACGTTGCATAGTTTAGAAATGGCAGGGGGGGGACACATTGCAAGCCACTTTGGCGGGCTATATTTCGCAGATGGTACACCTGATAAAAAAGTGATGTATGAAATATTGCCTTCATTTTAGGAGACCTATTCAATGATACCCCACACGAGGGGGTGCAGCGAATAAAAATGTTTCATCCCCATTTCACATGTATGGACGCTACCCCTAAAATACGCAATCACGATTTTTTTATTCTTTTAAAATTGAGATCTATATCTAGACTATTTTATAACAAAATTTCATTTACTTATGTTTGTAACTGTAGAAGTTATTAAGCTGTAAAGGATTAGGACAGACGGATGGCCATGACGAAACTATAAGGGTCCTTGTAGGACTACGGAACCCTAAAAAGGTATTCAAGTAGCTATTTTATCACTTACCCACATTCCTCCTAGTCCAGTCTTAGTATACTGAGCCTCAATATCCCTCAGATGAGTGACATGTTTCATCTGAGTGTACACTAACAGCAATATGCCCTGCAGTCTAGTGCTCTTGGCAATGATGAACCCTTGCCGGCAAAGAATTTTGTTGAATGACGATGTCCATGCGTCCGAGAACAGAGAGTCCATTACCATATTCTGTGGCTGGGACTTTACTTCTTGTAGCCTGTAATAAAATACGTAACAAACTAAGATATCTAATAGCTCCTTTATAGTAATGTCTTAATTCACAAGCTGGTAAATATTTAAATATGTAGTCTTGTTTCATCATCATCATTTCAGCCGAAAGACGTCCACTGCTGGACATAGGCCTCCACCAAACATCGCCACAACGACCGGTCCTGCGACTTCCGCATCCAGATTACCGCGACCTTCACCAGGTCGTCGGTCCACCTTGTGGGGGGCCTACCCACTCTGCGCCTTCCAGTACGCGAACTTTACTGCCCCATCGGCCAAGTCCGTGTGGCGCCGGACGCAAAGAATTTCACCACCCTATATCTTCTCATGGGTGTCGTAAAAGGCGACTAAGGGATTCACCAGAGGATGGGCAGCAGTGTCCTCTAAGTATTTAAGCAACCAACTGCGATTACCAACCTGCCTGCCAAGCGTGGCGATTATGGCATATCCTCCCAAACATGAGTCTTGTTTATAATGCAATAATGCCCTAATAATCATTATCAGTGAATAAATTTCCAAAGTGCAGTATGTACAGCAGTCCTCTGCGAGCGTAATGTAAAAAGTTCTCCAGAACAAATCAATAAAATGTGTACTGGTGAATTTGTTACATTACATGTGAATGCTCACAGTGAGGGAGCTTCCTGATAGTACCTAACAGATATGACTTGATGAAAACGCCACAGCATAAACAAATCGGAATGCCCTGCCAAGCCAAGCCACTAATTCACAGTGGCGTACAGTGGCCTACTTCATTTGAATTTAATTGTGTTGTAAGTTATTGATTTTTTTGTGTAGGAATATTAATTTAGCATTTGTAGGTTTATTAAAAGATAAATAATAATCGTACTATGAAAAAAAGATTATAACTTACACCACTATTGAATTTGAATGAGGAAGGCACTGAAAACTACCTAATTGCCTATATGCAATGCACGCCACTGCAAATTCACTATGTTTACTGTCAAAGATGCTTGGGGAGGAAGTGCTATACGAGGGAATGTGACGAGGAAGCAGCATTCTCGTGGCACACAGGTAGTAATAACATAATATTGACAATTTTTTTCATTTTTTTTTGACAATGTCTTTGGTCTACTGGTTCGAGGGTCAGACTGCTGATCCTGAGGTTGTGGGTTCAATTCCTACAGGACACAAATATTTGTGTGATGAACATAAGTGTTTGTGTTGGTCTGGGTGTTTCTTATGTATTATAAATATGTATTTACAACAACAAAAAAGTATATATGTATGTATGTATCCATTGTTTAATACCCATAGCACAAACTCTGCTTAGTTTGGGATTAGATGGTGCAGTGTAAAAATGTCCCAAATACATTTATTTATTTAATTAAGAGGGATTATTTTTTAAATTAAGTTTTAAGGTAGGACAAACAATAACCTTATGAAGCAGTAAGTTGCATAAGGCAATCTTGAGTAATATAACATGGCCTTCAGTTTAGGCAAAATAAACTTGGTTTAAAAAAATGACAAACAATTAATCAGATATTTCTTTGAGGAAACTTTAACATAAACATTGTTTTTATGATTGTATGATAATATTGCTATGTTGACATTATTCATAATCAAGTATTAGCTAAATATTATTTCCTGCTATACAAGCCATACTACATTTTTTTCCTGAACATGTATAAATATACAGACAAATGGATAATAGAATTACGAAAGGGAAAAGTCACATAATAATAATTGACATTAAATATAAATAGGCTGCAAAGTTTTTGAATATCAAATAAACAAATATTTTAATGATAACAGTTAAGCCTTAAATAATTATAAAACAAGTTACAAATACACAGATTATTCAAAGTAAAGACTGCATATATCACATTGACCCAGAAAATAAGTAGGATACAGCAAACATTATGCAAGATATCATATTTACACGACTACTTACCCAATCACAAAAAAGTCTGGTAATGGCTTATTTTTATTAAACTGTGATGGAAAGTCTAATAAGGCATTTAGATCTTGTCCTGGATTCTTGGTTGCCACATTCCAAGTGACAAAATAAAACCTGGAAACATAACAATAAAATTATCAATTAATTATATTTCAAACATGAAAGTCAAGTACATCAAGTAGTTTATACGTAACCTTGACTTCTGACGCAAGTAATCTAAGTACACTTAGGTTACTTAAGTAACTTTTACCTTTACTTAGTTTTATACTTACTTTAGAGTATCCATTTTCTTAGTTACTAATACACTTTATCCTACAAAAACCTTGGTGGAAATCTATACACTACAACAATATATAAAAATGTACTTCAGGTATATATGTAGATAAGATACGAATCGAATAAATTAATTACATGAAAATAATTATCACGACACACTATAATTATGACGTTATACCATGTTGATACTTTAGGTAGTATTTTTAATCATTGATTATTTTATACATAATCACAGGCTACCAGTAGTAGCGATAAATAAATAAGAAATTAATTTATTATTATAATAATTCACTATCACAAAAACAACTCACTCCCCTACCGAGCGCAATTAAATGACTGTCAAATTGCTGTCAATTCGATGAAACTGTCAAAGTCAAACAAAAGTCAAAATGACATATGAGTAAATGGCTGCGTTCACTTATGGCGCCCGACATCGTTGGACGACGCTCGGAGCGTTCCTTGGGCATTTGTTTGATTGTTTGTATGATCGCTCTGAGAACTGAACGACTAAAGTACATACGCTCCAGGCAGGAGTCATCGGATGATAATACTGAACGAGGCCCGGACGACGCTCGATCGTACTTTGGTCGTTTGTCGTTCATCCAAAGTAGTTAATCAACTGTATATAAGCCCTTTTTACAGAAGCCTCAAGCTTTGATCACTATTTAAATCTACTTTGAGTTGAGATTCAACGGTTTACGCGTGATTTACGAATTACGATGAAATAACCTACTTTCATCTTAGCGCGTGATTGAGTAACACAAACATCCAAACATCTTTACAAACTTTTACATTTACAGTTTGTAGTAAGTAGGATTAGTAGGAAGAGAAGAGGATAAAAGTAATTTAAAATGTACTATTATACATATGTACGTATGTGGAAATAATAAATAGTTTGATTTTTTAAAGCTTGAACCTGTTAAACCTGTTTAAACCTGTGTTTCAAAACTCTATTAAGAGACTAAAAAAAATTATGTCATTTTGTTTTTGTTTAGGCCGCGTTCAGTATTATCGTCCGACGACGCCCGGAGCGTACTTTTATCGTTCAGTTACTCAGAGCGATCCAAAGACTTTGTATATACTGACGTAAGAGCGATCATACAAACAAACGCCCAAGGAACGCTCTGAGCGGACTGACTGAGCGTCATCCGGCAACGTCGGACGATAATACTGAACGCGGCCCTAGCCGTCAAATTTCTTTGCCGCTTGGCGTTTGGCGGGAAATATACCTGTCACTTCCGTGTCAAGTCAAGCAAGCTGTCAAAAGTATAATCAGCGTTGCCAGACTTATGATAATTATCGTACATGTATGATACTTTCGCCTTTGGTAATTTACAATATCAAAATCAAATGTTTTTTATTTCAAATAAACCTAATTACAGGCACTTTTGAAACGTCAAGCTCTAGTTGCACGGTTCCAAATTGTGGGTCCTATGGAGAAGAACTGGCAAGAAACTCCATGGATAAACTCTTTTTAAAATAGGTTATTGTTTATTACATCAAATGTATTCAAATAATGTGAGTATAATGTAGGTTAATGCAAGAAATAAACAAGAGTTTAAAAGAGAGAATATTGCCTTTAGAAATAAACGTAAAAAGAGTTGCCATAGTATGTAGGAGCTGACCTGTCCCGACAGAGACGGCACCCGTTCACGAGCATGACGCGAGCATCAGCCATCGCTTAACTCAACCATATTGAAGGGAACTTAACGACCCGACACTAACGCCACCATCAGCATGACATTTAAGTGAGCATGACAGACAAAATGTATTATCGTATAATACGCACGGTACGCACCAATCTTTATGGCAGCTGTGAAATTAGCGTTATTCAGTGTTCCATACCCCGATTGACACCCGTGCACTGTTAGTGTTACTACTGCGCTACTGCCAGGCATACGTCGCGTATTCATTAAGAACCATCAGCAACCATGTAGATACTAGATTGGTGCGTTGCGTACTACACGCAAAAGTTCTAATTCGTAGAAATATTTACAAATTCTACACACTCGACTGGCAATAACTAAAATTGTGGGTGGTGGCTTAAAAAACACTGAAAAACATTGTTTTTTTTCGAAGGTGAAGCTAATAAAAATCTCATCACATAATTTTATTAGCTCATCTCATCGCAGTGTACGTTTAATTTTTTTCACCTAATTCCATAATTTTCATCTGGCAACCCAAAAGCATCTGTCATAGCTGTCAATCATCGTGTGAATGAATGTGAACTGATAATTAATAAATAATTTCAGTGTTTTTGTTTGTTCCCTCTAGTTAAAAAGTCACCGTGCAACTAAATAAACAAGTTATAATAACAAATTCACCATGAGCACTCCAGAGCATCAGGTAAGAGACCATTCCCGCTTTCTTGCGATCTTAATTTGGGGTCGTTGCCGGTTCATGTATTTTGGTGTAAATTTCAGAATTTCGTTATAATCTTTTGTCTTTATCGTAGGAGTCAACAAGAGTTACGAGGAGGTCTCTCAAAACACTTCAGCACACTGCATCAGATAGGGAAAATTTAGTGGGTAGACCATCAAAAAGTTTGAAGCACCAACTTAGCCAGGAGTCCCCTGTGTGAGTAAAAATATTATTTGACTCCTCAGTGTTTCGTAAAGTTCTTATTTTAACATGTGACCTAATTCATGTTATTTTCTAATTTGTTTTAGTGATGTTGAGGTTAAACGGAAGAACTTGTCCACTAAAGAAACTCAAGCAAACCTAGATACGAAAATCACTGTTGATGATCTCACCAACCCTGAAGGACCATCAGAAAAGTATTGGCAACTTCTAGCTGAGAAGCGTCAGTAAGTAAACCTTAATAATTATACCCTCTTTGTTTTAGTTGTGATAAAATAACATCTTAATGTTTTGGTTATTTTGGGAACAAGAATTCTAATTCTATGCAAAAAAGTTGGTGATCAGTTGGAGAAATTTTTTACACTTGGATAATATTGTTTTTTGGGTTCTGTTAATATACAATCAGAAATCTTTCCGGTGAACCACCACTAAGGCTAAAATCGCTTTGACTCTATGTTCGATGGCAGCGGTAGGTATGTGTAATGTAGCAGGATTCGTTCCAGGGGTTTTGTTGTTGTTGTTACAATGTTATACTTATAAAAGTTGTAAGTCAGATGTTTCAATATAAGCTAGGCTAGGTCTTGCTACTACTGTCTCCTATTATAGTAAAGTAATTCCAAACCTTTAAGTTTCTATTAAATAATTTGGTCTGTTATTCTTTTTACACTACCTCTATTTGTGCATTGTGCAAACAGATTTTCAGAAAACAAACTTAAAATGTATTACATCAACTAATAGATTTATTATTAAGAGCCTGTACTGTCCCTCTGCAGGGCAAAGGCCTCCCTACTCTCCTTCCACCTCTATCTGTGGCTAATAAGGACCAGTCTTTTTGAAACTAATAGATTTGCTAACACAAATTAATAGAGGCTTGAATTATGCGATATAACACCATTCCTTGTCTAACAGTATACATTTTCAGAGTTGCTTTACATGATGCTCTGGATGAAAATGAGAAACTCCGAAAAATTATTGATGACCTTAAAGAAGAAAATTCTCTGTTCAAACAGATGTTGGATGAGGCTAACAGTTTTGTTGAAGTGATCAAGGCAAGTTTAAGTTACTTTATCCATAGATGAATTTATGAATAGGGTATACTGTTGATGCCATTCCACAATCTTATGCTTTTTTGCTTCAAACACTGTTGTAAAGTAACAATGATGATTGAATGATGAATTCCACAACTCAGAACTTTAGAGTTTGCCCTGCCCTGTGTTAAAATCCTACTTATGTTATAAATGCAAAAGAATGGATGTTTGTGTGTTTGTCCTTCAATCACGCTGCAATGGTTGAATGGTTTTGAATGAAATTTGACACACAGGCCATAATTTATAGGCTACTTTTTATTCTGGGAAGATGAACAGTTGCCGGGGCATATGTGATAATGTCTTTCTGTGAGAAACCAAATAACATGTTGGTGTAGCCGTGGGCATAGGCTAGTAATCAAATAATTAACAATTATCTTGATATCGGTCAAATCTATTGGAAACTATTGGCTCATCATAACAGGTCATATAATTTTTACCTTGACTTATATTTACAGGAAGAACTAGCAAATGGCAGTAACAATGACACTGGCATTGATGTTAATGATGTCAGTAACTATACTGCAGATGAAACTGCAGACGAAACTACTGAGGATTTTGAGACCAAGACTGCCGAGCAAGACTAGACCAGCTTGATCCTCTTACTGGAACTATAGGCATAATCTTTATTAGTATTATGTGAGATAAAACCTCATGCCAAATGTTTTTCTTGTACCTTTCTGATAAACAATTTATAAAAAAGTGTTAATGACACAAAAAAAATATAGTGTAGAGTAAAAGGCGGTTTCTATTTCTACGTGCCCAAATCAGAATCTGAAAATGCACATAACCTTAGTTTACTTGATTTTGGATTTTCTGTTTGTGTAATAAGTAGTAATAACCAATTAGTGTAAAATGAACCTGTAATGCAATGATATAAGAGCAAGCTACCTTTATTATTTAAGATACTAATGTAATGCAATTTTTTTTCTTTTCATTATTAATAAATGCATTGATAAACTTTTTTGTTGCTGGTTTTTTAAACATTTTCATTGTCCAAGTTGTATCATTATAGAATCGAATCTAAGGCCCGTATTACAGAATGTTCCTCAAGTACAGTTTAAACTCAACCACCTGATCACTACTTAAGGATAGAATCGTTACTTGAGTATTGGTCTTATTCCAATACAGTAATTATAAACTTTAATTCAACAACATAACACCTGAAATAGATTAGAAATCTCTTATGTAATATAAGTATGTATTTACAACAAAAAAAGTATCTAAGTATTATATCCATTGTTTAGTACCCTTAGTACAAGCTCTGCTTAGTTTGGGACTAGATGGTGATGTGTAAAAATGTCCCAAGAATATTTATTTTATTAGAAATCTCTACTCAAGCGTAGTCTGGACCACACCAAATACCGAAACAGGTGACAGTATAAAACAAAACTAGACTCAGCTGAACTGTGATCAACAAATCTCAGCTTGAGGAACATTCTAAAATCAAAGCTAGTTTAAAACAGAGATCAACGCTTGAGGATCGTTCTGTAATACGGGCCTTAATATTGCCAACACAGAAACAAAAGTAATAACGGGTGTAAAAAGACCCATCATGAAGCGGAAAGCTACATGTTCTACCCATCATTACGAAGGTGTTTTGTGTTTTTGTAGTCGACTGCATGACAGTGGTAACACTTGAATTGGATAATCGCCCTTACTGTTTATGAAATAACGCTGTTAATGTCAATATACCTATGTTACCACTGATGTGCGGTCGGCTGTACAAGGATATCTGGGAACAGACTGGTTATGGAAATGTTGAAGGTCAGCCATGATTTTGGGCGATGGGGGGAATAACGCGTGGGGCTGCGCGGCGGTACACGTGGCGCACCACCAGGGTGCTCAATCTTAGAACAAATAATCGGGTACAACAGCTTTTACAACACTGCAAAAAAACGTAGTACTTCGAATGCTTGTAGATAACAGGTAAGATGGTGGTTTTTAATTTAGTAGCATTATATTTGTTACTGTTACGGACTAAAAGTAATAGATGGCAGGTTTTACAAATTTAAGAAACGAGATATTGTAATAGTTTATTCAATATTCGATAGATGTCGCTACATGACTCCATATTGGATAATTGCTCCAAAGAGATTATGATATCATTTTACGAGATAATTGTACTGATTTTTCACGAAATATTACATTATTAAATAAGTATCTATTTAAGAGCCATTTTTGTTGTTTTTTTAATAATAAAGTATTCTACTTTCATTGATTTTGACTGGTTGATTATATTGCTAAAATTCGCAGGTAAGTAATTAGTCTAAGTAGCACTACGGTCCTGTGGTCTGATTAATAAAGCAGGACGTGCGTTCGATCCTCACGAAGCGTTTCTCTTTTTGCATTATTTATTTTTAGATTAGGTTATAGTTTCACACTGAAAGTATCAGATGGCGCTAGTGACCGGTTACCTGTTTTGTGGTTGAAGATTGGTCTCTATTTCAGTATATTACAATGTACTCTGTGCGCACCACGTTCAAGCGGCTTGTTCTACATGCATAAAGTATTTTAATGTCTTTGTTTACACGACTACAAACAAGTACGCTCAGTCATTTGCACGCATTAAAACTTACATTACGAGCTATTGATTACAGATGTTTTTAACAGTTTGTTCCCAGCAATTATTTTTGCACAATGTTACTTGGCTTGGTGATGGGTCTTTTTTTACACCCAGTATGTGTTTTTGTCTTCAAATGTAGTAGTTTCTTGTTTTTTTTTCAATTCATATTATTTTCATGTTATCTCTAATACATCATATTTTTACTTGGAATTTGAAAGGATCAATCTTATCAATAAGATTACCATTGCCTTAATAGTATTAAGTATTCTAATGTTCGTTTTATTTGTAGTTTTAATTTTTATATAAATAAAATTAAAAACAATTCAATTCTATAAAAAAAAAATGTTTAATTAATGCAAAAGATATCAGGTACAGTTCCATGCAATTGTATCATGTAAAAAAAATGGCAAGTATAGATTATTTAAAGATAAGATAAAGTAGAAAATGGTTACAGTCATGAGTACTTCAAAAAAGCTTTGAATTGTTCATCAAAATTAATTTCATAAGTCCATGGCATCAAATCTGGATACATAGTAATACGCCTAAACAAATCAACATTGGCATTTTGAGGCAAAACGCTTCTAACTTTTTTGTTAAGGCATCCAGTTGCATGTATATAGTGATTGACAATCAAATTATAAATAAAATTTACATATTTGTGGTCTAAGTTATCAGATGTATTAGGCACAGTTGGGTTATGTGACCTTATTTCATCCAAGTAGCCAGATGTTATGATAGGTATGATGATATCAGCCTGTAAACAAAACAAAAACATTTAATAAAACCATTCAACAAGTACCTACATTGATAACACCACATTATTGTGGAGAGGCCTTTCACGTTTCACAGCTGTCTGACTCTAACTTTAGCACTTTTAAAAAGATTTCAAAATTTTTTATTCTATACTAGCTTTTACCCGCGGCTTCGCTCGCATTAAATTCTGCTAACCCACGTGATGGATCCTGTTAATTCAGTCCAGTCGAGTTCCATCCATCCTTTCATTCGGACTGTCCAGTCCAGTCCAGTCACTATCCCACTATCTCATTATCACACTATCTCACTATCCCACTATCTCGTCCCATGTCCAGTCCCATCCCATGAGCCGTTGCTTACCATGTCCCGTCCCGTCTCATGTCCAATGTCCCGTCCCGGCCCATATCCCGTCCCCCATGTCACATTTCCCGTCCTGTCCCATGTCATAAATTTTTCAGCAAATCAAATCAGCGCAACCTACCGGGTCCATTTGTTAATTCAAACCTTGCAGGGACTCGAACGTACCTACACAAAAAATATCATTAAAATCTATCATCTGTCAGTTTAGGAGATCAGTGACATACCGACAGCAGCGCCACCTACTGGGTCCAATTGTGTTTTTAAACCATCCAGGAACCCATTGAAACATACACACAAAATTTAATCCAAATCTTATTTAATATGTGGGACCTGGGACCCGAGTTTACCATACCAAACGGGACGAACATCAAATGTTTGACAGGTAGGAACAGTTTGTATGGGAAAATAAAATTGTTGTTATTACTATTTTTCACGCATATTTTCCACATTTTCTCACGTTTTAAACCTTCCCTGGACTTCCACAAATAATTCAAGACCAAAATTAGCCAAATCGGTCCAGCCATTCTCGAGTTTTAGCAAGACTAACGAACAGCAATTGATTTATATCTTAACTATTATAAAATTGTAAACGTCTGTTTGTTTGTTTGTTCCAGCATCACGCTAAAACTACTGGACCGATTTTGATGATTTTTTTTTTGTTTGAAAGCTGATGATCTAATTAAAAACTGGTATGGGTTTTGAGAAAGAAAGAAAGAAAGAAAAAAAGAAAAAAGTTAATTCGTGGGTTGCGTACTCACCCGACAGATCGAAGCTTCTATGCATTTGCACGAGCGGATAGTAATGTACGATGGAGTGGACAGGAGTGGAGTGGAGTGGACAGGGGATGGGACTGGGGATGGGACTGGGGACGGGATAGGGGACGGGACTGGGGACGGGACAGTGGACGGGACAGGGGACGGAACATGGGACGGGAAATGGGACGGGACATCAGACGGGACATGGGACAGGACAGTGGGACGGCACATGGGACTGGACATAGGATGGGACATGGGACATGGGACGGGACGATAGTGATATAGTGAGATAGTGGGACAGTGGGATAGTGGGACAGTGGCAGTGGGACGGTGGGACAGTGGGGTAGTGGGGCAGTGGGCCAGTGGGGCAGTGGGATAGTGGGGTAGCGGGTTAGCGGGGCATTGGGGCAGTGGGGTTGTGGGGCTTTGTGGTAGCGGGGCAGCGGGGCTGTGGGGCAGCTGGGCAGCGGGGCAGTGGGGCAGCGGGGCAGTGGTGTAGCGGGGCAGTGGGGTAGTAGTGGAGTGGGGCAGCGGGGCAGGCACTGGGGCAGTGGTATAGTGGGGCAGCGGGACAGTGGGGCATTGGGGAAGCGGTGCAGTAGGGCAGCGGTGCAGCTGAGCAGTGGGGCAGCGGGGCAGTGGTTTACCGGGGCAGCGGGGCAGTGGGATAGTGGGGCAGCGGGGCAGTGGAGCAGCGGGGCAGTGGGGCAGCGGTGCAGTGGCGCGGCGGGGCAGCGGGACATTAGGGCAGCGGGGCAGTGGGGCATCGGGGCAGGGTGAGGGGCAGTGGGATAATGGGGCAGCGGGGCAGTGGGGTAGCGCGGCAGCGGGGCAGTGGGATAGTGGGTGGCAGTTGGGCAGTGGGGTAGCGGGGCAGTGGGGCAGCGGGGCAGTGGGGCAGTGGGGCATCGGGGCAGCGGGGTAGTGGGGCAGAGGGGTAGTGGGGTAGCGGGGCCGTGGGGCAGCGGGGCAGCGAGGCAGTGGGGCAATTGGGCAGTGGGGCAGCGGGGCAGTGGGGTAGCGGGGCAGCGGGGCAGTAGGGGAGTGGGGCAGCGGGGCAGGCTGTGGGGCAGTGATATAGTGGGTCAGCGGGGCAGTGGGGCAATGGGGTAGCGGGGCAGCGGGGCAGTGGGGCCGCTGGGCAGTGGGGCAGCGGGGCAGTGGGTTACCGGGGCAGCGGGGCAGTGGGGCAGAGGACTGGACTGGAATGGACTGGACTGGACTGGACTGACGTGGGTTAGCAGAATTTAACGCGAGCGGAGCCGCGGGTAAAAGCTAGTATATATATATTATCCTTCAGGGTAACATAACGAATATTCAAACAATGGTATTATTTCCATCATCATCATCATCATCATTTCAGCCGAAAGTCGTCCACTGCTGGACATAGGCCTCCCCCAAGCATCGCCACAACGACCGGTCCTGTGCCTTCCGCATCCAGCGGATTCCCGCGACCTTCACCAGGTCGTCGGTCCACCTTGTGGGGGGCCTACCCACGCTGCGCCTTCCAGTACGCGGTCGCCACTCCAGAACTTTACTGCCCCATCGGTCATCCGTTCTGCGAGCAATGTGCCCCGCCCACTGCCACTTAAGTTTGGCAATTCTTCGGGCTATTTCGGTTACTTTCGTTCTCCTGCGAATCTCCTCATTTCTGATTCGATCACGCAGGGCAGGGACACTCCGAGCATAGCCCTCTCCATTGCCCTTTGAGTGACTTTGAGCCTTCTTATGAGGCCCATTGTGAGCGACCACGTTTCAGTACCGTAAGTAATTACTGGCAACACACACTGGTCAAAGACTTTCGTCTTGAGACCTGTCTATTGGGCAGAGCCAGCTTGCAAAACTGAGGACCGACGATGGCAGAGTCGTATCCTCCAAGCCAGAGCTATTGAAGGAGGTCGAGAAGTTCTATGGACAGTTATACACGTCCACCCGGACACCCGCTGTAAATCGGGCTCACGACCCAAGAGCTCGATTGACCCGACACTATACCGAAGATATCCCGGACGTCAGCCTGTACGAGATTAGGATGGCTCTGAAGCAGCTCAAAAACAACAAGGCACCGGGTGATGACGGAATTACGGCCGAACTCCTGAAGGCGGGTGGAAAACCGATCCTTAAGGCCCTTCAGAAGCTGTTTGATTCCGTCATTCTCGAGGGAAGAACGCCACAGGCATGGAGCAGAGGTGTGGTGGTACTCTTCTTCAAAAAGGGCGATAATGCTCTACTGAAGAATTATAGGCCCATCTCACTTCTGAGCCATGTGTACAAGCTGTTTTCGAGAGTCATTACGAACCGTCTTTCGCGCAGGTTTGACGACTTCCAGCCTCCCGAACAAGCCGGTTTCCGAAAAGGCTTTAGCACCGTAGACCACACTAGTGACTTGGCTTCGGCCCTCTCCCTAGTCTATGCTAAGAGCTGTATCCAATTCCTTTCCCTATTCTCCTATCTAATTTCCTCTCACCGCCATTAGCACCACACCTCATCACACCACTCCCTCTCCCAGCGAATCCTTCTTTCCTAATTTCCTAACACCGGTGCTTTCCCCCACTAAAACCATTCCCCCCTTTTGTCATACTCCACGCCTATCTCCCGTTTTCCCCCCTCTTTACTCCCAAATCCACTCCTAACTCCACTCCGAACTGTAGCCCCTTGTGGCTGGGTGGCTACGGGCCCGTAGTGAAAAGTCACGGGTAGGAGTAACAGGTCACCTGTGCTAGGACCTGCGCAGTGAGCGCCGTATGCGGGGATGACGGAGTCCTGGGGGGTTGAGCTAATCGGCGCTTGCGGTAATGCGTCCGTGAGGCAACACACCCCCTTTGGTCCCGATTTCAAGCAACACGGCAGCCCTACCTGCTAGCCACAGGTAGGGAAATGGCCACGTGTCCCGTCAGAGGGCCACAGGCGAGAAGTGGGGGGTCCACAGAAGCTGTCTTAGATGGCTGATGTGGTGGGCAAAGGCCATGCTGACGGTGTAAGTGAGGGTTGATTAGTCGTTTGGAGCAGGCCTGATTTGCCCCAGACGCCAACCCGATCGAACGCCCGATGTCGCGCTGTAAGCCAGCCTCTTGCTTCTATATCTGTTCCGGTAGTCCTAACGTCCGAGAAACTGTTTGTATTTCTCGGACGTTCCCAATGTGTGCGGGCTCCGTGGAGGGTGGGAAGCCGGAAGGATGAATTTAATAACCACTAATAGAATGGATAACAGGCCAACTATTACCGTCACTGGGGCGAAGTCGGTGAAAACCGATGACGCCTCCAAACAACACTCGGTCCAAAATGGTGGCTCTGCAGCCTTGTCTGCTGGCGTAAAACCACTCACGGACGTTTGTGGTAAGGGTACAGCCGCGGTGAAAACCGATGGCAGTGCCAAACTTGGCGGGACGCAGGTGCTGGGTAAAACCGGTGCTCATCCTTCCACCCCGATGGCGTCGACCTCTTCGGAGGTCAGACGTATAAACGACGCTTTCTCCGCAGCCTGGCAGGTCATGAGCCACAAAAAGGGTAAGGGCAATCGCCCGAACCCCGCTACTAAACCACCTAGTGACGCTCCCCCTGCCGGCGGTGTTGAGAAAGCGAACAAAAAGCGCAGGAGGCGGCGCAAGCCAGCAGCTGCAGCTTGCACCTTGCAAGCAAGCGCGACCGTCTCCTCCTCACCCATCCAGGTCAGTGTTGCAGTGCCGGATAAACCAGCCAGCAACCAGCCCTACTCCAGTGCAGGTGGGCGTGCGCAGACGGACGGTGCAAACCGCCCGCAATCTGACGCACTGCCGGCTGGTGCTCAGGAGAAAGGCTTGACCAAACGCAACAAGTCTGCCAACCGACCCGGTCGGAATGCCCGAGCCAAAGCCAAGCGGGCTCTCGACGAGTCAACATCGCCTCGAGGGGAGCATAAGCGGCCGCGGCTCGGGGATTCCAATCGGACTGGAAACGTGTCATATGCCCAGGCCGTCAAGTCACCCCTAAGTGTCGCAGTCACCTGCGCGCGTACGGGGCATGTGACGAAGGACATAGCAGACAGGGTACTCGCGGAGATCCAGAAACGGATCATCAGCGAGTCCTGGTCCTCACCAGAGGATCAAAACGGACCTGACTTCAACGGGAAGCCGACGTATGCGGAAGGGGTCCTAAAACTTTGGTGTTCCAATGAACACACGCTCTCTTGGCTGAAGGGTGCAGTCGTCGATGTGGCTCTCCCCTCCAGCATCTCGCTAACGGTCAGGAGCCAGTCAGAGATCCCGCAACGTGCCCGCTGTGGCATCCTGATCCCCGATGAGCAGGGGGTTCTGGTGGACTCGCGTGACATAGGGCGCGCTTTAGCCTACCAGAATCGTTGGCTGGAGATCAAGAAGTGGACACTACAGAACGCAGAGAAACAACCTGGTGGGTGGTTTGTGGTGGTTGGAGTCCCTGAGGACCAAATTCCGACCCTGATGAAGAACGGACGCCGTCTCTCCTTTGGTTTGGGAAAGGTGTACGTGAAGTTTCGGGGTCGGAACGGTAAGTTTATCGACGTCCCTCAGGGCTGGGATCACACCACAGCCACACTGTCACGTACAGGGGCAACTGCCCCTACCAACGCCCCAACGGTCAGCGACGCGGCAACTTCCGACAAAGGGATAGCCGCTCCTGCCGTCCCAGATTCTGACCCAGCCCTGTCGTCGGGTGAAGACCTGGACGACCTACTGTCACCGGGTTCAGAAGTGGCCGAATCTGGAGGCCTATTTGCGGGGCTCACACTTGAGAGTGGCGAGGAGGATACGCCCAGCGATGGCGTCCCCTTCGTTGCAGTTTAACCTCCTTCAAGCCAACCTCCACCACAGTCAAACAGCGACGGCTCAGCTGCGTAAGTGGTTGGAGGTCCAGCAAACTGCCATGGTACTGATCCAAGAGCCGTGGATCAGAGCCGGCCTCATCAGAGGACTTTCTAACTTAGGAGGTAAGCTCTTCCTTGCTGCAGATCATGACCACCCTAGGTCATGCATATACATATCAAAAAACATTAGAGCACAACCCTTAACAGAATTCTGTACCAGGGATATTTCTGCAATAAGGCTGCACATACAGCGAGATGCCATGGACATCGCGATAGTCCTCGCCTCGGTCTACATGCCAGAGTCAGAGGAGCCGCCCCCGTTTGATCTCACCCGACTGGTCAATTACTGCGAGAGGTCCGGGTATGAGATAATCGTTGGGACTGACTCCAATGCTCACCACCCATTATGGGGAATGGATACGCCAAATGACAGGGGTAAGAATTTGGTTGAATATCTTTTTACAACTAACCTATCTCTCCTAAACACAGGTTCTGAACCCACCTTCGTCACTAGACGAAGTCAAACAATTATAGACTTGACCCTCGCATCGGAAGGAGCAGCCAGTCTAATAACGGGATGGCACGTCTCGAAGGAGGCCTCATGCTCAGACCATAGGTGGATCCGCTTCAACCTCTTAGCCCACACTCGTGAAACACCACCGAGGCGGAACCCGCGCAAAACGGACAAAACCAAGTACTCCAGAGTTCTTGGCGCCAAGCTTGCGTCAATTGACGGTCCATTGACCTGTGTGGACACAATACAAATAGACAAGCAGGTAAGCGACCTCACACAATCAATGTTGGAGAGCTACCATAACGCGTGTCCGCAGACAATTCCACCTGCGACACCGGGGAAGCAACCTTGGTGGGGCCCGGAGCTCGAACGTAAGCGTAAGAAGGTGAGGAGGGCTCTTAACAGGGCAATGAACACCAGCTCAGATGAGGACTGGGATAACTACCGGGCTGCTAAATCCAGCTACAAAAAATGCATCAGGCTCTACAGTACCATGGGATGGCGAAAATTCTGTGGCAACATCGAGTCCTGCCAGCATGCAAATCGGGTAAGGAAGATACTGGCTCAGCAGAAAGATGTGGGGCCGGGAACTCTTCGCAAGCCGGACAACACGTTTACAACATCAGCGGAAGAAACCAGACGCGTCCTTCTTGAAACTCACTTCCCTGGATGCGTCTTTACTCAGGTAATAAACTGGCGTGATGTCCCAAACAACCCATCTACACACGATTGGCAATACGTACACGAGCTGGTAACAATGGAAAAACTCCATTGGGCCATCAAAAGCTTTCATCCCTTTAAAGCGGCTGGTCCAGATGACATCTTTCCTGCATTATTGCAATGGGGTGGTGTAGTGGTCATCAAAAGACTAGCCGCCATCATGAGAGCGTGCCTGGCCTTTAGATACGTTCCGAAGGGATGGAGGGAAGTGAAAGTCATTTTCATTCCTAAACCAGGCAAGAGTGATTACTCAAACGCAAAATCCTTCAGACCCATTAGCCTAACCTCCTTTATGTTAAAGGCGCTGGAACGGCTATGCGAAAGGGAGCTGAGGGACGGCGCCCTAAAACACATACCACTACATGCGAATCAACATGCCTATAGTTCCGGCAAATCTACAGAATCGGCCCTTCATTTGGTTGTTAGCCAGATAGAAGAAGCCATTCAACATAAAAGCATTTGTATGGGTACCTTCATTGACATCGAAGGTGCTTTCGACAAAACAAATTTCTCCAGCATAAGTAATGCCCTCTCCAGACATGGAGTGGAACCATTGCTTTCAGACTGGATCACCAACATGCTCAGCAAAAGAGTAGTACGCTTAGAAGGTGAAGTCAAGGCAGCCATAATAGCTAAAGGCTGCCCACAGGGAGGAGTACTATCCCCCCCTGTTATGGAACCTGGTCATCAACGACCTCATCACAAAACTAAACGCGAGAGACTTTTACACGGTGGGATATGCAGATGACCTTACAATCCTTGTTCCAGGAAAGGTCACGAGTACTGTCTGCAATCTTACCCAACAAGCACTACGTATCGTAGAACGATGGTGCAGAGAATATGAACTATCGGTAAACCCCACCAAAACCGAACTTATCATGTTCACGCACAAACGAGCACTAGGATCATATAGCCTCCCAAGTTTGTTCAATACAGAACTCCAGCTGTCCGCCGAGGTTAAATAACTTGGCGTCATACTTGATAGCAAGCTGACATGGAGTAGTCACATCGAAAACAAACTAAACAGGGCCAGTATCACGTTTTAGCAGTGTAGGAGAATGATAGGCAAACGGTGGGGACTGTCACCTAAAGTAATCTTATGGCTGTACAAAACAGTGATCCGACCCATGATAACATATGGTGCAGTGGTTTGGTGGCCGCGAACTAAATTAGTTACAGCCGCAAACAAACTGCAACGGCTCCAGAGACTCGCCTGTGTGGCCACCACGGGCTGCATGAAAAAAACTCCAACGGCAGCGCTGGAAGCCTTACTAGGCCTTCCTCCACTGCACCTATTTGTCCAACAAGAGGCTGCAGTGGCGGCGGTGCGGCTTAAATCGCTGGGTCTCTGGAGAAACTGCAAAACACACCACACTCTTATACTCGATGAACTCTCTGAGGAATTACCATTTATGCGAGCAATTAACGACCGCATACCGAAGGAGTTCATTTTTGACAAAAAATACAAGATCCAACTGTATGAGGACCATCTGTGCGAGGGTTTGAATCCCAGAGAACTTAGGATCTTTACAGATGGATCCAAAACGGAATCAGGTACAGGATGTGGGGTCTTTTCAGAAGACCTAAACATATTCATCTCTACGCCACTGGGTGTCTACAACACGGTATTTCAAGCTGAGTGTATGGGTATCTTACTGGCAACTGCAGCAGTCATGGCACGGGAGGTAAAAGATCACTCTATTAGAATACTCTCCGACAGCATGGCGGTTCTACTGGCTCTCAACAGTTGTACTGTCAACTCTGGGCTCATCTACGAATGCCACCAGAAATTAAATCAGGTAGGCAGCTTCAACAATATAACCCTACAATGGATTAAAGGTCATAGTGGTTCTAGAGGCAATGACGCAGCGGATGAACTCGCTAGGAGGGGATCGAGTACAGACGTGGTAGGACCTGAACCCATAATACCTCTCCCTTTCGGTCATTTACGTACTCTGGTAAGGAAACGCACTAGAGACAAACACAACTACTCCTGGATAAACCACGAGGTATGCAGACAGGCTAAGGAAGCACTCCCCGTCATCGACGGTAAGATCACCAAACAGCTCCTCCGGCTGTCAAAACAACACCTACGTACGGTGACAGCCGCCTACACCGGACACGGTTCATTTAACAAACACCTCTTTGTCATAGGTGTGACTGACAGTCCTCTGTGCAGAGCCTGCATGGAGACAGAAGAAACAGCGGCCCACGTGCTTCTCAACTGCCCGGAGGTCGCCTCATACAGGGCTAAGTACTTCGGAGATCCGGGTACTCTCCGAGAGACAGTCAGCAACATCAAGCGTCTGCTGGCCTTCCTCGAGGAGCTGGGGTGGCTCGAGTAAACAAGTTATTCCCACCCACACGCAAAAAACACGCCGAGCGTGGAGTTGCGGAAAATGGCCCGTTATACCAATACCAATACCAAAATACCCTGAATATAAATAATAGAATCCATTTTTCAATTTTACCTCATATTTTTTGAAATCTTAAAAAAAGTGCTCAGGTTAGAGAGAGACGGCTGTAAAACATGAAAGGCCTCTGAATAGATAGACATACTTTTTCAAAATATTCCCTTATAAACTTCTCAGGGTTCTGATAGCATTCATCTCTTTTATTGTTCAAGGTGATGACCTTAACATTTGGCACATCTACCCAGTTTTCAACATACTCTTGTATATTAATTGCAGTAGGGAACCCGTCATGCGTGTAAGTTAAGAGAAAAATTGGACTATCATTCGCTGTGGGTTCATTTGTAGAGGTAGGTGGGCTCAGCAATGGTTGTTTTGGTTTGTTTGGATCTTTCCCTTTAATAACAACATTTTTATTCAATGGTGCTGGTAAATCGTTAGGCAGATTCTTTAGGCTTACAATCTCCCTTTTCCCAGAACTTTTGCTCTGATAGCCACTGTCATCCTTATTGAAATATTGTGCTATTTCACAAAGTGGTTCTTCTATTGATTTCAGTATGTCATAACGCTTCAGCTTTATGAAAGCATCCAGTATCTTGTCAATGGTAGCATTTTCATTTTGTCTGAATACTTTTAACACCATATCAACAGGATCTTCCTTCACTGAGTGCATTATGTACTGCAAGAAAATTAAATATTGTTAGAAATATACATGTTGCTGTATTATTATGAGCTCCATTAATTTATAAAATCCAGTGAAACTAAAAACTGTTGACAGATTGTGAACAGAAGATACAGTTCCCAACGCAAATATTTTTGATAGTTTATAATCTAACAACATCCAGCTGTCAAATTGTAATTTGCGAGTAATGATGCAAAAGGTGTGCTCTGATTGGTCCAATCATGAGAAGAGTCACTATACTTTGTAAAATATAGCTTGATCCCTGTGACAGATGTCAAATACATACAAATAATGTCAAAATACGTTGAAAATGTACATATTTGACATGTGTCACAGAGATCAAGCTATATTTTACAAAGAATAGTATGTGTTACCGGTAATACTAATTATTATGATGACATTCTATAGAATATCTGGGCACTGTATTTAATACATCAACATCATCAACTCAGCCTATCGCAGTCCACTGCTGGACAATACAATTAGAAATAATTAAATAAAACTATAATGGCTGAAATTCGTTTGTCGTTCATTTATGTTTACAATCTCGCTCGATTTATTAAAAACTGATGGTGCTTTCAATTTTCCGGTGACACAATACATAAGATCAAGGTAATTGATGTCCTTTTCTAATATCAACAAATCAGACGGGTGGTATTTAGAATGAACATAGTAAAATAACAATAATATACTCACATTTAGATCATCGTGTGAAATCCCTAGAGAGTAACCAAGATCCCGCCACCCATTGGGAGTGCCACCAACTTTTTTTAGTAAAGTTTTCCATAAGTGATAGCATGATGAACCCATGGCAGACTTTGAGTGCCGGTAATACAGCAAATCTGTGTGGAGGAAACTAACTTTTTTGCTTAAAGAATGTAGTTCCGTTATCTCTCTAGCTCTTTCCTGCTGTACCATTTTTTCTAACGCCAATGTGTCAACACTAATCGTATCAGCATCCTCATAGTCATTTAGAACTTCCCTGTAAGTGCGTAAGAAAATGTAGAATCACGAAGCATATTAATTAGCGCAAAAATAGCATATCTCGACGCAATAATTGAATTAAAACTTACATTTTTGTTAATTGTTTACGTTAAATCTTGTAATCAAAACAATTGAATACACACTAAAACATCTGATCCTTAAAATTCAAGTAAAAAATTGAATAAGGAAAAAAACATCACAAAAATATTTTCTAAATTCGTAACTTTCACTCTTGTAGTTGTGACATGCAGTGTTGCCAGGTCCGATTTTCAAAATCCGAGAGACTTATTATGAAAAAAGCGGGAGATGTATTGAGGAAAAATGGATAAAATCGGGAGATGATGTTTTTTAACAAAAATCTTAGTTTTGAAGTAATCACGGATAGACTAACTAAACACAGTGCACGAAGGTGCCGATGGCACCATTTTACACCCTAGTAGTAAAGTTAATTCCTAGTAGTCTTTACTCAAAGCTACTAGTTGTTCATAACAATGCCGTGAACTGGCTAGAACAAAATAATCTTAAAATAAATATGACTAAAACTAATATTATATAATTTCAGACATACAACACAATCACTACTAATCTGGACATCCACTATAAAGATTCTCACCTCACTAACGTCAATGAATGTGTATTCCTAGTTATAACGGTTGACAAACACTAGTTGGAAACCACACATAGACAAGATACTCTGTAAAATTGATCGTTTTGTATATGTGCTGAAAAGAATCAGGCAAACAGTTAATCAAGACCAATCAAGACACTTCAATGGTTGCCTATCACGCTTACGTATCCTCAGTACTGAGATATGGTATTATTATATGGGGTAACTCAGTGGAAGTTGACAAAGTTTTTAAAGCTCAGAAAAAATGTATACGAGCAATTTCTAGTGCTCATTTTCTGGATTGCTGTAAACCCCTATTTAAAAAACTTAACTTTTTACCTTTGCCTTGTTTATACATCCTAGAAATATGTCTATTTGTAAAAAAACATCCCCATTTATTTTCAAAATTCTCCGATAACCCAAATAGCCGATCTCGGCACAAAGATCGTCTGAGCTTACCAAAAATAAAATTAGAAGTATTTAAAAGAAACGTGTATTGCATGTCTATTAAAATATTTAATCACCTACCCCAGAATCTTAGTAAACTGCCTCTGAAATTATTTAAAAAGGCATTATTCAAATTGTTATTAAATAAAAATTATTATTGTGTAAATGAATACTTAGAAGATAAGTCGATAATATTTACAATATAGATACAATACCAATATAATTATGTTAGCCTAATTATGTGACTAATGTTGACATTTTGTTATTTTTAGTTATTTTTAAAATGTCTATTATGCACCACAAGTATGTTTGCACGTCATACGTGACAGGATATGTTAGAACACGAAAATTTTGTAACACCTATTTATGTACCATATTCTAGCAAATAAATATATTGAATTGAATTGAAAACACTTTTTAGGGGAAAACTTTTCAAATATGGAAATATGGTTGAATTACTTGAATTTAGGGTATTTTCCACCAAGACTAGGGGAAAATAAAATTAATTTCAGGGTTGGCAACACTGATTGCTAGTGTGTAGGGGCCCTAAGCAAAAATAAACAAGAACAAGAAATTGAAGAAATAAACGAGTTATAAAATTGCTTTGAAAAAATGTGATTCTTAAATTAGCTGATAAATAATTGAAAACATATTTTTTAATATTCCAACCACGCATGATGTGGGTGACACGGAACTGGGAGATTGGGGGTTTTTTCCACAATTTTGGTGAAAAAAATCGTTCTCGGGGAAATTTTGGGGAATGAAACTCTTGGGGAAATTTTGGGGAAATATTTGAGGAAAGGAAAACACAGATACAATACAGATATTGTACTAGTTTATATAATGTCTGTGGGAAAATAATTGAGGGTTTGAATGAAGACGAAGTATCGAAAGTTATAATAAATATCATCAACGATACACTATTAAATATTCTAACAGCATTTTTTTTAATAAACGTAGTCTTATATTTTTCAATTTGTAAAATTTCCTGTTTGAAAAATAAATGGGGAAAAAAGTTGCAAAATATATAATTTTGGGAAAAAAAAAATATGAATACGGGGAAAATTCAGAAACTCGATCTAGCAACCTAGGTGTGTGAAATAGTGAAATGTCGAATGGTTGGCGGGAAAATTCGGAAAGATCGTGTTGTGGATTTTGTATTATTTTCCTAAATTTGTGTTTCTTCGAGTGTTAATGTGTAATAACGGTGGATTATTAAATGTTAAGTGCTCGTTAACGTGTACAAGTGTGGGTAAATGGTACAAAGTTGAAAAACGTGACTTTCGTATTTTCTCATCATCCACTCAAAAACCTGGTAAAGTTTCCATCACTTTACTAGGGTGAGTAAACTGAAGACTTGGCTGGAGGGTCTAAGCAACCAGGTCATAAAACTACTCACATAACAAATAAATGACGTGGCTTAAAGGTCTTAGCAACCAGGCCATAAAACTGAAAAAAAAAGTGAAATTTCAAACAGCAAAACAAGTTAATGTTTTGGCGGGATATGCAAAAATAGTAAACAAAAGTAGTAAAATCGAGCATTATCACTTATATTTTCTTATAAAACAAAATACTACTACTTATTAGTACCTACCTATTTGAGCGCAAAAAATGAATACAAACCTGTGAGTTATTTTTGTTTTCCTACATTCCGAAACAATTTTTGCAAGATATATTTTATTTATTGTATATTATTTTTAAACCTATGACATAGGTACCTGCCTAACCTACCTAATTTATTGTTACCTAATACCTATCTTACATACAACCTAATTAGCGAATTAGGATAGGGTAGATACCATTTATAAGATTAGATACTTGCACCTATTTTAACATTATTATTTTAGTGCGAGCTTCACAGATGTTTTGGTCGATGAAATAAGTAACTCACAACCGATGTCCCTGCCTTCGTCAATTGAAAGTAGACCTACATCTTTAACTGTAAATAATAATAATATCGTTGAAGAAAGAATAAAACAACGTCCGCCTAAAGGTACTGGGCAGCATGGGCAGTTTCGAAGTACAGAGGAAATAGGTACCTATTTCATAATTATAATAATAGCTGTAGCCCGCGGCTTCACTCCCGTGCAACGACCGTACAGCCCAATAGACGCCTAATGTTAACTATATTGCGTACAATAAATTCTGCCACTAGCTGAGGCGGTTACTGTTTAGTTAGGCGGTTAGTTACTGCAATTCGATTGACCCTACCAAGGCGGCAGTTTTGATGGCTCATGAACGGATTCGGAAACGCAACGCGAAATTTACGGAAACTCCTCCGAAAGATGTTTTTATTTAATTTTTTTATAGTATAGGATGGCGAAACGAGCTAAAGACCCACCTGATGTTAAGCGGTTACCTTTGCCCATAACAACTGCAATAACACCGGCACCCGTACCCTTCAGACCGAAACACAGCAATGCAAGCATCACTGTTTGGCGGCAGAAGTAGGTACGGTGGTAGTACTTCCCCGGACGAGCTCGTTCACAAAGGAGCTCTACTACTACTAAAAGAATATGTAAAATTAAAGAACTATGAATAGCGTTTCCGAATCCGTTCGATTCTCAAATCGTTTTGTTTCGTAATAAAACTATTATTATTAAAGTATTATTATTAAAATTGGTTTTCCTGACGTTTCGAATGCTTTGCAGCGTTCGTGGTCGCAGGTTGTGGTCGTTTTGTTTCGTTTGCCAGGCAAATTTCACTTCGGAAACGGAAACTTTTCGAACTTTTGTGAATCAGGCCACTGGTTAATTCCTAGCGATATGGGGTGGTAACTTACAATTGAAGGGATATTCAATTGCGGGTGTGTGCAGGGCAGAAATTAGTGAGCGTCACTAACCAGAATTTTTTAACTGGAATCGTTTTATTTTGCTCTTTGGCCAGAACCGAAATAATATCTATTTTGACCAAGCAGAATGCTCTTTAAGCAAATGTATGGTGTTTTTAACGAAATTGTTAAAAAAGGTTTCTAAGCCCTGCTTGGATTAACAACCACCGAATGTCGCTAACAGCGTAGTACACAAGGGCGGATCCAGCCTTTGTGTCAGGGCGGGAGTCGCGTACTTATATCCAGCCCCGGATCAAATATTTTTTTGGTGCAGAGTTAGAGGCCGCCCTTTAGGAAAAAACTTGCGACCAATAAAATTCTAGGATTTTCGTAATTTTAGGTAAAACATGAATTTTAGACCTTTGAATTTTCTCTTTGTAGAATATTAATGTAACGGAATAGTTACTTGCAATACCTACACGCAAAAAAAGACGAAACGTCAAAATACACAGGCGCGAGCGAAGCGAGCACGAATTTTTTTCCAATATTGGCTTTGTTCCTATTAACATACGTAACAGAAATATACATACGTACGCAGAAAAAGAAAGGATAGAAAGACAAGCGTGAGCGTAGCGAGCGCGAAATTTTTTGGACTGTTCTTGAACAAACTGATTAGCTCTTCACAAAAACTGTGAAAACATAGACATTCTGTGACAAAAGAGTACGCATTTATTTGAGCACAGCCCATTCTTGCGGCGCCTAGAGCGGCTAATAGTAGACACCATAGCGTAGATAAGTAAATATAGATTCACGCTATGGCAGTTCTACACCTGTATGGGCAATGGAATAGTGCTTAAGCGTGAAATTTTTTGGTACTTTTTTGCAAAAACAACCGTTTTAAGAGCTCCGATTTTCAAAAAACGAATTACTTATCATCTAATATCGATGTTTTAAGGTTCTTGAATTATTTTTACTTCGGCTTGGTTTTGTAAGGCTAACATCGTAGTTAAATAAGTAGTTATTTCTGTTGTTGATGGTAAGCTAAGTATTCAATCGATTCGTTATCGATATTCAGGCGATCGGACGTAACGGAGTGATTGGAGAAGAGATGCTGCAAAATCAAACTTTAAATCACGCGAATATTATTCACAATGAACGAACGGATTTGGGTGCGACGTCAATTTAGTAATTTTTATTAGTATGTACTCGTAATACATTCAAACATTTATTCATTCATTGTATATTCATTTAGTAAATTATGTACACAGGAAAAAAACTGTGGTTGACCTAGGCCCAGGGGGGGGGGTCATGACCCCCCCCTGGATCCGCCCTTGGTAGTACACGAGGATGCTTCTCATACTAACAACAACAACTATTAACAGGATCCTCGTGGAGTCTCCTACGTTGTGGTGTCGTATCACGTTTTAAACGAAAGGATGCTAAGCATCTGGGCTGACTGGGCTATGGCAGCATGGACATTCATAACTTTTTATTTTATAAAAAAATATTCATTGTTGTAAAATTTCCAGATCCAAAATACCGAGAAGTGTTTTCGTATCCATATTTCAATCTTGTGCAGTCAAGTGTCATTGAAGATGCGCTATATTCAGGTTAGTTAGCCTCTTACAAACTTTTCTTGAAACCTAATCTGCGAGACAAGTGTTTCAATATGTGATATGTGATTGATTTTCATAACCATATCGCACCTGAAGATGGTGTTATGAAAAAAAATTCAAACCATTTTAAAATTTATTTCAATATGGCCGCACCTTTAATACAAAACCGTGTAAACTCAAAAAATATAATTATTGGGAAATCGCCTTTAAAGATTAAAACTTAAATATGACTTTCCAATAATCATGATTTTTGAGATGATACGGTAATTTGGTACCTTTCCGATACTGGCGACACCAACTGACCGCAGTTGCTGTCGCCGACTATAAGCGACACTATAATGTACTCTGTGGCGACAGTATTTGATTTGTATTTATGTAGGTTACAGTCATACAGTGTCGCCGCGTTCGCAATTACCTTAATACAATCTCATAGAAAATGTATAGGAACCACCGCGGCGACAGCAGCTGCAACTGCGGTCGGTCGCTGTCGCGGATAACCGTCATGTAGATAGATGCGCGCTATTAATTTAGATTTAAATTATTACCAACTTACTTCTTACAACTATACGTTTCCTTGTCTAATAATCTTGGAGGTATTAACTAGCCTAATAATGGACTCACACGAAGACCCCTCCTCTTTTCTAAACTTTTGTATGTAAAGTAGAATAATGTTTACAGCATGTAACAGTAACCTTGTTGTTCCTGCGAGGTACAATATCAGAATCGATATTCATACGTAAGGACACAACTCATTTGGAAAAACTCTTCAATAAAAATAATCAAATTAGATATTAAATCATTACTAATTGTAAATTTAAAGTGATTATATCACTCAAACCCACTCACTCAGTGATTATATCAATAAAAATAATCAAATTAAATATTAAATCATTGTTAATTGTAAATTTAAAGTGATACCTATAATCACTTTTAATAGTGATTTTTATTGAAGAGTTTTTGCAAATGACTTGTCGTCCTTACGTATGAATATCTATTCTGATAACCTACCTCACAGGAACAACAGGGTTTTTGTTACATGTTGTTTATTTTGTTGCTTTTTGACAAAGCACCCTTAAAGTTATTTGTCCACCGCCCTATATTATACTTCTGGTTTACCTATATGTAGTTATTCTAATACAGGGTGTCAGGGAAACGCTTCCTAAAACGAAGATAGGTGATAGTGCTGGTGATTACTGATACGAAACCACGAAAAAAAATCGATTCCTTTTATAAATTTTTTCATATATTTTTTTTGCATTTTTCATTTTATATGAGTTTTATTTAACTGCCCAAAGCTGGTTATGTATGAAAAATGCAAAAAAATATATATGAAAAAATCTAAAAAAAGAATCACATCTTTTTTTCGTGGTTTCGTATCAGTAATCACCAGCACCTATCTTCGTTTTCGGAAGCGTTCCCCTTACACCCAGTATAGCCAACACTCAAATCAAATAATTTATTCATTCATTGCATTTTGGGTATTACATGAACACTATCCCCTATAATATATTTCAGACAAATCTATAGTGGTATGTGCGCCTACAGGATCTGGAAAGACCGTCGTATTTGAAATGGCAATAGTGCAGCTACTTATGGAGATGGAAGACAAAGAGTACACCGAGGATTTCAAAATTATTTACAGTAACTATTTTCTACATAATGTTAGATAGAGATGATAATAAGGAAGGTGTGGCTGGCTACCGTGCAGTTTGACAGATCTGCGAAGACTGCGAAGTACAGCGGAGTTTCTTGCGGTCTTCGGCAGATAGATTTTAGGTAAACTTGACTCAATGATCTCGCGAACTGGTTTGGCGTTTAAAAATTGAAATATATATTATACCTATATGTCTTAACTAATTGCGGGTTCACACGGTTCCATTTTAGTTGATCAACATTTGTTGTGCAACAAAAAATTGAAAGTTATTTATGGTACCTATATTATAGTTTTTGTTACTTCAATTTGATTGAAAGTCTGTTCGTATTCAGAAAGTTTAAATTGGCAGTTGAACGAATAAAATCGACTTGTGTGAATACCGCGTTCACAAATCAAAGCATCAAAATCTTGAATTTTTTGTTGAACATGTTGATCAACAAAAATTGAAAAATTGTTGATATTTATTTATTGATCAACTAAAATCGAACCGTGTGACCAACAGGATTGGATCAGTCTGACATTTTTTAAATGTCGAACTAGTTTTAGAAATTCTGGAGTCAAGTTTAGTCTCGAAGCCGATCTTAACACTCATAGGAAAACTATAACAATTCGAAAATATACCTAAATACCTACCGATTTGAGGTTTAACGAATGTCCCAGTTTCCCAAAATTTTCGATTAACACCATGGCTCTTCGAGTTTTCGTGATACTAGATTGTAAATCCAAAAATGGGTTTCATATCTATAATCAGTCATACGAGTTCTGATTTATGTAAATCCCTAATATATTATTCACATTTTTTCCTGTTTATGCTATTACTTTGATAACGCATGATTCAATTGCGAAATTTATTGACCTAAGCGATAACTGTTTAGGTAGGAGGAAAAATATTTAAGTAACTAACAGGAAACCCGTAGAACATTATTAATCTATGCCGTAGAAGGTTATTTATTTTTCCAACAACCGTGTGATGGAGGCACAGACCAATAAGCCTCTAGACGTCTATTAGCCGGATACCCTCGGTCACAAAGCATATGCAGTAGCACTGCATATCTTACGCCCAGCCACCAATCGGGACGTCACTCCGTCAGCGAGCGGCACCAATCATATCACCGAACATTTGAGCCGACCAATCATAACGCGCCGTCCGCCCCGCGCGCCCCGGTCCCCGCTAACATTTTACGACTGTGTTCTCATGGAAAACTTTGTTCATGTGGCGTCTTGAGGCTTACTGGTCTGTGGATAGAGGCAACGACTATACAGCCCATAGACGCCTCGTAACAGGCGAACGAAGTTTGCAACACATCTATGAAATTTTACTGATGTAGGTCGCCACTATTCGCCACTTGAAATCTTCAAATTAGTTTCGACCACTTACATGAGCCGACAAAACTGCCGCGTTAGTGATTAGCCAATAGCCGCCTTGGTAGAGCCAATCGGTATGCAGTACCCCGCCTCAGCTAGTGGCAGAATTTATTGTACGCATTATATTCAACATTAGACGTCTATTGGGCTGTATAGTCGTTGGGTGGAGGTGAAAGGAATTGACGAACGATTGGCGCTGTGGTTGAGCGATCGGCTTCTGTGCTAAGGGTTGCGGGTTCGATTCCCGCATGGAACAAATATCTGTGTGATCCACAGATAGTTGTTCTGGGACTGGGTGTTCGTGCATGTGAGATTTGTGTTCGTTAACGCACCCACGACACAAGAGAAATCCTAGGGTGAAGTATGGTTTTTTTTTTTTTTTTAAATCACATCCTGCTCTTTGTGGAAAGAATATCCAGAAGAATTCTCATTTGCGCCAGTAACCTACTGGTGCAAATGTTATTTCCCAATAACGATATATTAAGGGACGGTTCACACCACCAAACGTATAGTTAGCCGCTAACCATAATACCTAATAGTACTAACGTACCGCTACCGCTATCTATACGCTGTAGTGTAGGCATAGAATATATACTAACGAAAAGAAGCGACATGCTCGTAAAATTGCTCGCGGCTATGTGTGCGGGTCGGGGCGAGCGCGGGGGCCGTGTGCGGTGCGCGGCGTGTGGAACGAGCAGTCTCTTGGCTGCCTCAGCCAATATATTGCAAAATAATTTCTTAGGTTTTCGCGATCACTACACATTATAATAAAACAAAGTTTAACCGGATTAAATCGCGTATATTATTTAAACGAAACGTCAGGAATACCAATTTAAATAATATACGCGATTTAATCCGGTTAAACTTTGTTTTATTATAAACCACATAAAGTTTGTTTTTTCTCTCTTTTCTTACTTAGTGAACAATCTTGGTATGTCTCTATTCAAATAACTACTGATGAAATATAATTACTAGTTCTGCACATGTAATTAGGTTAAATGAATAATGTAGTTTGTGAAATTGTTAACATAATGTCTTTTAATAATAATTATTGACGAAGTGCATTAAAAAGACATGCCAAGATTCTTTACTAATAAATAAGACGTAGTACGAAAAAAACAGTGTATAGTTACGTTACATTCGGCGGCTGTGAGCGAGCGTTACGTTTGATATGAATCGTCCCACCATTTCACTTCCACAAAATCACAATTACATTTTCGTTAAATTAATGTGCCATTGACGTTCAACGTTTACAGGCTATAGAAACGTTTTTTTTTATTTGTAATAAAAAGTTTCTAGAGCTCCTAAATTCAATATACAAGCAACAGTTTACTGTCTTATTTTGTATCCACATAATAATATGTATTAGGCGTTTTAAATAACACAATTTACATTTTGTCAATATGAGTTTTTACAAACAGTATTACAATTTATAATATTATCTGTATTATGACTGCCTCGTTGGTCTAGTGGTTGCAAACGCGAGTGCTGAGCGTGGGGTCCTGGGTTCGATTCCCGGGTCGGGCAAAGTGTTATTGGGTTTTTTCATTAGGAAATTCTCAGTATCAGCCCGGAGTCTGGATTTGTGCCCGGTCAATGGCAATAGGCTCGCCCCTTATTACATGGGACTATAACATAACTGGCGAAATGTGGGTGTACTATAACACCTCTGCCTACCCCTTAGGGGAAATACAGGCGTGATGTTATGTTATGTTATCTGTTTTATATTTAATTTTGAACTTGTAGTGGCTCCTGTAAAAGCCTTATGTACGGAAAGATTGACGGAGTGGTACTCAAAGTTTACGAAACTGGGCTTGTTGTGCATTGAAGTGACGGGAGACACCGATGTCGACTTCACACAATTGAAACCTTACAAGTAAGCCAATCACTATAATCAGAAAAATGTTGGACTAACGTGTGATGGGGAGCATCATACTAAAAGCTTGCTTGCCTGCACAGCACATGGCGTGGGTCACAGAAATAGATAGAATGGTTGTAATCACAATTTTACTTGCGATTCATGCGTGGCAACTTTTCGAACAGACTACGCGTCCCATATTGACGTCATTAATTTTTTTAAATTAACTTTAATCAAATGTACTTTACAGCTTTTGTTTCTGCAGTTAGAAACAGCACAATAAGGCATTTTTGCGGGTTTTTGTTACAGTATTTACAGAAAAAAGTCTTAAGGCGTACTGAGAAAGGCTTTGAAATGCACTGCACTATGGTGCAGAGTGTTGGCACGCGCGCCCTGCCCACTTGGTCATTCTATCTATTTATGTGGCGTGGATGGTTTTGTGAATCGTGTCAAGTAAATTCCGCATAATTATTGGTCCCACACGTCATGCAGTGCTACGAGCTTCGAGGGAAGTATTTACGAACAAAAGACAAACGCCTGTCTGACAAAACCGTCTGGCTGTGTGCTGAGCTGGGCTAAATACATATAAATCTAATTAATAAGGTAATAGAAATGTTATCTACTGTCTTTCAATACCGGAACGCGTGTCACCGGTTTGCTGCTACCAAACACGTAAATACGCAATTACGCCCACCATGTTTCAATTCGAAATAAATTAAGCCCAAAAAAATCCGCTGTTAGGTATGCTGCAATAGTACATTATGATACAAGTGAGCTAAGTTGACTATTATACTCGAGGCTGGATTGCAGCCCGAGCCGAAGGCGAGGGCGTAATGGAGCCGAGAGTATAATAGTCAATAATCACGCGTGTCATACGACGTTTTTCAAAACACTTGCGAGGAAAAAAACATAAATTACACATTTCAGACAAATATTGAATTTGTGAAAAATTCTAAAAATGGCGCGCGGACCGCGCGGTCACATACAGCTATGCACGCGCAGGTGGTCGAAGGGAACCGCCATACAGCCTAATATAAAAATATTATAAATTGATTTTTTATTTATAACACAAATTAATATTAATTTGTTGACAAAAATTAATAATTTGATGAAATGAAATGTTTATATAGCATATTTTAATTAATACAGTTGATTTATTCCCAAAAATGTTTAATTTAGTTCAGGCATAAAAAACTCTTTGCTGCTATTTAAAAATAAACTGTAAAGTAAAAAGCACTAGTGCGATAATATAATGAAAAAAGCACGCGTGCGTTATAAGCCATATTATGAACCTAAAAGCGATGCAATAAGAGACACTTTACGAGCAAGTGTGTTGAAAAATACAATTTTAGTGACTCCGCGTCCAAACCAGCACTGATGATCAAGCAAACAGTTCGTGGACTGGTGTACTACGATACATCTGCACGCGGGGATAAGTTCACGTTTACCAGTTCTATTACCTTATAATTTGATTTCTATGGCTAATTATTATACGGTGGCCTTATACAGGATGAAATTTAAAGGCGGTTACTGGCAGGAAAGTGACTTAAATATGATGATAGCGAATTTTGCTCAAATGAAACATTCCTTTATATTAAAAATTAAGTAGGTACATGCATTTAAATATTGAACTATGTTTACGGGACTTGTCGCGCACAATTAAATCAAAATATAACGAACATTTTGACTAACCTCGACGTTTCGGTCAAGTTGCATTGGCCGTGGTCACGATCACGAGCAGTCTCATGCATTTAAATATTTAAAAACCGGCCAAGAGCATGTCGGGCCATGCTCAGTATTATAGGGTTCCTTAAGTAGGTGTACAAACGAATCAAATCGAATATTAATCATGGCTATTTTAGTTTTTGCAATAATCGGCAGCATTCGCGACTCAGAGCGTGTTGTTAGTAGCGCCATCTAGCGATAAATTCAAGAAGCCAAATTTAAGACGTTTGTCATTTCAAAGTTACTTTTTGTGATTTTTTCAAATAGAAAGTAGCTAAAGGAGCATTATTTGCTATGATAATTTTTCTCTAAGGTCAATGACCTTTGAACTAGGACGTTTTAAGTATTTTTCAGTTTTCTGTCTATAACTCAAAAAATTATAATCACATTATACTCGAAATAATTTTAAAAGAGAGTTTTCACAAAGGTCTATCAATGTGGAAGATTATAAGTTTCTACGTTGCATAGTTTAGAAATGGCAGGGGGGGGACACATTGCAAGCCACTTTGGCGGGCTATATTTCGCAGATGGTACACCTGATAAAAAAGTGATGTATGAAACATTACCTTCATTTTAGTAGACCTATTCAATGATACCCCACACGATGGGGTCCAGCGAAAATTTTTTTTTTTTCCCCATTTCACATGTATGGGCGCCACCCCTAAAGAACGTAAAAACTATTTTTTTATTCTTTTAAAATTGAGATCTATATGCAGACTATTTTTTAACAAAATTTCATTTACTTATGTTTATAACTGTAGAAGTTATTAAGTTGTAAAGGATTAGGACAGACGGACAGACGGACAGACGGACGGACATGACGAAACTATAAGGGTTCCTTGTAGGACTTCGGAACCCTAAAAACTACCCCTTTATTTTATGGCTTATGTTGCTAGGTCTTGATAGGGTCACTAATAAGGATAACATTTGTCCAACAAACAGCCGACTTTGAAATTAAAGGAAGTCCATGAAACACAGTTGTGTTGTGTTGTGTTGTGACAAATTAAATGTTGTTTTCTGGTATAATTTTATTGAAATGTTCCTTATGTTAGATTTCTTTGTTGACCATGTAAATATTTTTGAAGTGTGTAATATCGACTCTATCGATTGATGAAATAAAACAGCAGGTTATTTTTTTTGGCATTCTTGTAGGTTCGATTTCCGGCTGAGGCAAGAAAGTTTTAATTTTTTTTTGAAATCTACTACTTCGAAATACTTTTTTATTAGAGGAATGTTTTCAGTGAATAAAATTCGCTACCATCAACATTCAAGGTACTTTCCTTCCAGTTTGCCTTTTAATTCCATTAAGTGTCATCATCAACATCTCAGCCGAAAAACGTCCACTACTGGATAAAGGCCTCCCCCAAATGGGGGGGATATGCCATAATCGCCACGCTTGGCAGGCGGGTTGGCGATCGCAGTTGGTTGTTTAAATACTCGGAGAACGCTGCTGCCCATCCTCTGGTGTCATTAAGTGTGTTGCCATAAATATATTAGGTCACTGGTGCAGTCGACCGCACGTTAGTGGTAAGAGTTTGACCTTGACAAGCTTCTTTATTTCTTACGCAGTAAGGACGGTTTTTGTAATTCAAGTGTTACCACTGACATGCGGTTGACTTATTTATTTATTTATGCAAAAAATTACAACTCTGACGACTTATTTACTAACACATTAAACATCTATCGTTGTTGATACACACATTGGGAGCCTCTGCCGCCGAACTAGGCGAGATACCGGTATCTCGGGGAACAGTGCCAAACCCCAGGAATATAGTGACATACATTTATTCTGGACTGTACAAATGCAAGTGAACAGTCTCGGCTACCACCAGAAATTATAATGTTTCTGTGGTTGTCATCAACTCACTTGCCCAAAGTTGTGATGTCGAGCAATACCGATTCGATATACGTGTTACTCCGGCTCCACACGTTGGCCCGAACGTTGGCGCCAACGCGATTCTCCAACGTGTGGATCGGGGAAATGGAGTTGGCCCGAACGTTGGGGCGAGCATTGGCAGTTTCCCGTCGCGTGTCGGTTTTATCAAAGGAATTATGCGCCAACGTTGGAGATGCGCCCACACGTTGGAGGTTTGCTCAGTCTTGCCGCAGCATTCATGCAGTAAGGTGCATCGAATGAGCTTGTTCCTACGGTCACCGTGTCTTGAAAATGTCATCCGCGTGAATGGACGGAATAGCTACAGAATTTCTATAAAAAAAATCTTTATGTTTATTAACAAATAATAATGATATTCTCTTGTTTGTCAAAACTTTTTCAAATACGACGTCCATTGTTTAACTATTGTGCTATTTTAATTGACAGTTCAGCTCTTAAAGCACTCCATAATCTTAAAGTGCGCAGTGCAACATCTATTTCAGACGTCTTTACATTGGCTCTGACGGAACTAAACAAACATTATCTCCAACGTGTGGACGCTAGGCAGAATTACGGGCCAACGCTAGCCCCGACGTTGGGGCCAACGTGTGGAGCCCGCCTTATTGAAATAACTGGAAACTTCTTAAGGGGTAATTGTACTGTGATGAGTAGTATGAACAACTTTTACTATGGGACCAACCCTGAAACCGAGAAAAAAACCCTACATTTGATAGAGATCAGCTGATTTTTTTTTCGCGATTTCGGGCTTGATCCCATAGTAAATGTTGTTCATACTGATGAGTACAATGACCCCTTAAGAGGTTTTCAGTTATTTCAATAACACGTTGTATTAAGATATAAAACTGCACGCTGCACGCGTAGTTCTATAATTTTTTTCCTGATCAAATCAAATCGTCTTCTCTAAGTAGAATTATTCATTTAAAGTTTGGGCTGTTCAAAGATCCCATTCGAACCAATATCCTCGTGGAAAGTTATAATTAATTCCCCAGAATAATAATAACGACTCCAGAGAAATGGGACATGTTGACTCGTCGTTGGCGCGACCACCGTGGCTTAGTCGAGGTCATCAAGTTGTTTCTGATTGATGAAGTGCATATACTGAACGATGCACTGAGGGGACCCGTGTTAGAAGCTGTCGTTAGCAGGATGAAGACTATTGAAGTGAGTTTTTTTTTTCTTTAGACTTATGCTTCACCTTCATGCAAGATCCACTTTGCTGAAAGAAAGCCATACATCACAGATAGAGAGACAGAGCTTTCCTTACATCCAAAATATAGCGAATCAATATAAATTAAAATATATTGGGTGTCATTTTTAGGGTTCCGTACACAAAGGGTGACAACGGGACCCTATTACTCTCGCTACCAGTGGCGGATTTACCAGCAGGCTGAGTAGGCTGGAGCCTAGGGCGGCAGATTTTAGGGGCGGCAAATTTGGGGCTAAATTTGTTTTATGTCTTACAGAAATTAAAAAGATTCATATTTATAAATCTAAATATAAATAAATGTTATCAGGTCCACACAAACAATAACACATGTACCTACTTAGGTAATATGTTTCACAGCATAGATAACCCTAAGGCGGCACTCTGACCCATGATTGAGCTTTTATTAGCTCAGAAATATCCAAAAACCCATACCCAAAAACTATTTCTCGTGCCATCTTAACTAAATCGTAGGATCGTAAAAATAATAATCTAGGAACTGACAATAGGGAAGGTGACAATTTTTTTTAAATTAATTTTTATTAGAAATCTCGAAACTTGTTCAAGAAAAATAAGTAGCAGTGAAAAAACCAATAAGATATTTAATAAAATGTCCAAGTTATAAGCGATTTAAATTTGTTTATTAGACAGAAACAGCACTATTGAAGAATGACGTCATTGTACAAAACCTTCATAGTAACTTGACATCTCTCTGAACAATGTCCGTTTCGCACGACAAGGAATTCCAAAAACTTAAGAAGCGTGTATCACTCCCATTTTTTTATGGATTTTGTTTATTCTTTCTACAATGTTGTCCTTTCTGTATCTTATTTTAAATAACATTACATTGTTGGTAATTTTTGACTGTAGTCAACTACCGGATTGGAGATTGTAGAGGTCGGTAAGCGCGGCAAAATTTGAATAGCCTACTAAATATGTAAATCCGCCACTGCTCGCTACGATTTCCGTCCGTCCGTCCGTCGGTCTGTCTGTCATAGGGCTGTATAAAGATACAAATTCAAATTAAAAAAAAATTCATAGAATATGTGTTACTATAGTGTCTATCACGAAAAACACTAAAAACTAAAAAAAAAGTCCAAAATCAAAGGGTCCTCATACATGAAACCTGTAAAAATACTAAAAATTGGGCAAACGTAGACATATGTGATAGTACAGTCGACTGCATGACAGTGGTAACACTTCAGTTCGAAAACCGCCCTTACTGCTTACGAAATAAAGATGCTGCTAGTGTCAAAGTGTTACCACCGACGTGCGGTCGACCGTACCTGTAAGAAAGAGATGCAAAATTTCATATTTCACGCTCGGTGCGTTGATGTCTTTTGATGAACTCTCGTAAATTAAATACGTTTCTATGGGATATCAGGTCGATGCAAAGACATTTCTATATACCTTTATGGGTCGATGGGTGGCACTGAACCCTTACTGCGTGAGTCCAACTGACACTTGGCCGGTTTTTTTTTTTCCTAATGGGCTTGCATTGCATTGTCTAGTACCCATAGTACAAGCTCTGCTTAGTTTGGGACTAGATGGTGCTGTGTAAAAAATGTCTCAAAAAATATTTATTTATTTATTTGACCACCACCTCACCTGATGTTAAGCGATGGTGCGGTCGACGATAGTACACGCTTGCCCAGCAAAAACCTATTCACTCGAGCCTTGAAAACCGCCAGACTATACTTCTCGGGAAACACTGTCTCAAGGAATTCCACTCTTTAGCGGTACGCATGATAAAGCTATTAGCAAAACGGTTCGTGAGTAAGGGTGAAATATCATAATGGACCAGAATGTATGGAACAACAATTTTTTCACGATTTCAGAATAAAATTGGTTTCATAGGAAAAGTTGTTTAAATTGATGTGTACATTCATCATTCAAAGTGTTATTAATGACTAGCGGCCCGTCCCGGCTTCGCACGGGTGGACTTGAAAATATAGCCTGTTACTCAAGGTGATTACAAACATACAATAATTTTTTTTAACAAAGAATTGAACCGAAGAAAACAAAACTAAAAAGCGAAAAATAACTAATTATGAGTCGGCGCCAAACGAACTTTTAACAAGCAAAGTGCGTGCAAGTTGCAAGTGGCCGAGCGGAGAACGCATTTTTGGAAGTTATTGTTTATCGTTGAAAATTTCACGTTGTATTTGATGTGACGTTGTTTTTATTATTTATTTAAAGTAATGATCTTCGTTGATTGGTTGTTTGGCGCCGACTCATAATTAGTTATTTTTCGTTTTCAGTTTCTGTTTTCTTTGGGTCAATTTTTTGTTAAAAAGTTTTATTTTCATTTTTTTGTGGTTAAAATCTAAATCCAGGTCTCCATTATGTCGTAGTGTCTAGAACTTTATTTATGTGTGTCAAGTTTCAACAGAATCGGTTAACAGGTAAGAATTCAGTGGGTGAACAAACACTCATCCCCTGTTTTACTACCCTTAGGGGTGGATTTTGATTTTGAAATTTAAATGGGACCAACTTCGAGATATACCCTATCCATTAATAAAAGAATCATCAAAATCGGACCACTTTGTAAAAAGATATGCGTGGTCCATAAATGAAAAAAAAAAAAAAAAAAAATATACGCGTCGAATTGAGAACCTACTCCTTTTTTTCGTCGGTTAAAAATACAAATCTTTCCTCTTTATAATATTAGTGTAGAAGTAAGCCATGGCGAAAAAATTGTTTGGACTTCGTAACTAACGCACTAGTCAGCATTGTCGTTTTTAACCTCTTACCACTTCATTCAATCCTATAATAAATAATAAATAAATCATTTATTTTATTTCTCCACCACAAAGAATTTTTACAGTGTAAATTATTAAAATAAATATTTGCTTAACATTATGTTGTGGAAACTGGAGCCTATCTTATCTTGTCCTATCTTTCCACTTCCCAGAATTCAGCTCAATCAGTCCACCGTATAGAACAACTGCAAAAGGAAATTCAAGGGCAGACGGTTTCCAACAAATCGGCACCAAGCATTAGATTCGTGGCTGTATCGGCTACCGTCAGCAATCCTGAAGACGTTGCAAACTGGCTCGGTACTAGTCACAAGCCAGCTGTGTTTTATAGGTAAGTGAAAAGTTAGAATACCTACAAATCTAACTAGCAGTGGTGGCTTAAGGGTAGGGGCAGCCCATTTGCTGGTGGCGCCAGGGTTAGGGATGCACCTAGTTATTCTTAGGGGTTTAAAGGGCTTAAGCCTTATTAAAGGGGGCACCTAAGCGTTATTCAATGGGACACCTTAGCGTCATTCAATGGTGCGCCTAGGTTCTATTCAAAGGGGTGCCTAAGTGTGATTCAAAGGGGTACCTAAGTGTTATTCAATAGGGCGCCTAAGCGTTATTTAATGGGCGCCTAAGCGTTATTCAATGGGGCGCCTAAGCGTTATTCAATGGGGTGCCTAAGCGTTATTCAAGGTGACGTAAAGAGATGCTGAAAAGTTGTGACTTGTGAATAGTTTCTACCGTCAGCAGCTGTACTTAAAAACAGTAGCCTATACGTGACAGAATCAGTGAAATAATAATTTTCGACACATATTTTCGGACTTAAAATTTAAATCAGTGTTGATGACACTTTTAGGGGCTTAGCGATCGTCTCGCGGGTTCCGTTTTAGCACGGATCAAATTTGAGACGGTTGGAAACGCGCTCAAACGCGCTAGAAATAAAATTAAATAAAAATAAAATTAAATTCATAGCTCTGATGTTGACGCATTGCATTGTATACACTTAGATTTGGTGACGAGTGTCGTCCAGTAAAACTGAAGCGAATAGTGGAAGGGTACCCGTGTTCTGAAGGCACCAGTATCTTCAAGTTTGACATCATCCTCAACTACAAACTGTGGCCAATTATACAGAAGTACCAGTCCGGAAAACCAACTCTGGTATGACTTTGAATAGCTGATTAGGTAGTTACTTTCATACATTTGATCTTTGAGCGAGGTATGCTCGGAGTTCTTTGTAGGATAATATCTGTAACGAGATTATCCGGAGAAAGATCGGAATGACTGACATAGCTTGTGGGATCAGTAGCTAAAGTGGTAGTTGACTAGCCATGTCTGCCGAAGGACCGATGGTCATTGGAGCAGATGAGTCCTTGAGTGGAGACCGCAAATCGACAAACGCTCGTAGGGTGCCAACCAGGTGGACCGACGACCTGAAGAAGGTGGCTGGGGGGACTGTATGTGGAAGGCAGAGGACCGAGTGTTGTGGCGCAACTTGGGAGAGGACTATGTCCAGCAGTGGACTGCGATAGGCTGAGTTAATACGATCTTCATTTTATTTTCATTACCACGATACCACGTTTTTATTAACTCACTTTCAGTCTTGTCTATCTGTATGTACTGTAAAGTGATTAAATGTTTGTTATAGGGCAGCAATTATTATTTGAACATACAGATTTATATCACATAATACATAATTATCATTGCCTTCAACTTTTTCATAAAATCCTGAAACCAAGTAAAAAAAAATTAAGTCACAGGTGTAGCGTTGCTATTTTCCATCCTTTATTTATTTTCTCTTCGTGGTCCCTTGTAAAACTGGTGTATGCGGTGTCCACACATCCAGCCTTAATCAACCAACTAATTTATTCATGAATATAATTTGATCTTCTTCTATCGTGACGACATGAGCTACATATTGATAATAGCTCATGCCGTAGGGAAAAGATTAACAATTATAATTTGATGTAATTCCTTCACAAACGTAACAATTATTTATTTAATTTTGCAGTACATACATAACATAACATAACCAGCCCATTACTGTCCCACTGCTGGGCACGGGCCTCTTCTCAGTACGAGAAGGCTTAGGCCTTAGTCCACCACGCTGGCCTAGTGCGGGTAGGCGGACTACACACACCATTGAGAACTGTATGGAGCACTCTCTGGTGTGCAGGTTTCCTCACGATGTTTTCCTTCACCGTTAAAGTACAGTACATTTCATCATAATTAGTAGGTACAGTCACGATCCTTCCTGGTGATACATTTTGTCGACAAAGTCCCTTGAACGAATCCTGCTAAATTACACGTACCTACTGATGCCGTCGAACACTGAGCGCAAGCGATTTTAGCCTTAGTGGTGGTTCACCGGAACATTTGCTGATAGTACATTTCTCCACACCCAGATATTCTGCAACACTCGTAAAAGCGTCATATTGACGGCGGAGACTTTGTCTCGGGAGCTGACTATAAACTTCAACGCTGAACAAAAGGCGAAGTTAACTGCATTAGCATCTACTATCAAGAATAAAAAATTGCAGGTAAATTGAATACTTAGATTAATTATTAAGATCAATCATTAATCTAAGATTGAATACCTACCTCACATGGATTTCGGTTAATTAGAGTTTTTTAGAATAACTAGAAAAATTCAGTCTCACCGGGCGGCAACAAGTAAGTGACGAAGCAACGACTATTTTATCGCTCAAGAGACATATATTAAATGTAGATCCCGTGTGAATAAAAGAGACACATATATTAATAGTTGATCGCTGACTATTTGCTGGGGGGGACTGGATGCGGAAGGCAGAGGACCGAGTGTTGTGGTGCAACTTGGGAGAGGCCTATGTCCAGTAGTGGACTGCGATAGGCTGAGTTGATGATGATGACTATTCATTCACACTGCAGAACTCTCTCTCCACTATTTTGGAGCAGCAACAAGAGCTAATATCAAAGATAATACTCGCTGAGCGATGCTCGCTTGGCGGTCAGAAAACTCGCTGAGAGACTCCCAGCGGTCATTCTCTACACAGTGCCCCGCCCGAGCGAGTGGTGCGAGTAATCGCCCGTCACACTCGTACACTCGCTATAGCCCAGCGATAAAACTATCGGAACTATACACTTCTCGCTGCTCGCTAACTCTTTTCTAGTTTCTAGCTCTACTCCCTTCTTGTTCATCGGCGGTGGGTCAAGTCCCTAAGCCCCATACAAATATCATCATACACCAGTAAACGAAAACACTCGAATAAGGATTTTTATCGACCGAAAGATAACATTTCACAAGTCTTAGGGTACAATAGTGACATACAATATACACACCAACCCATTTGTTAAACGTAGAACCTAAAGTAGGTAGAATCCATGATTTTGCGAACTATTTTGACATTTCAAAACATTAAAGCGATCCAAGCTTGTTGAATTGTTTCTTTGGTCATGTTAATTGCGTGATTTTACGCAATTTAAATGTACATATTTAAACGTCAATTTAATAAGTTCGCGGAATTATTGAGTCAATTTTACGGGAATTTTACTGAAAGGCCTCTCGAAAAATCAAGAGCCTTTTTTCAGCCGTAAGAGAACTCACGGTCTTGACGGTTGGTGAATGTCTGAAATCAAACGGAAGCGTGCGCATTGCGATAAATAAATCGCGTATAATTCTGTGATTTACAACAGGATTCTAGTGATGAAAAATTCGCATCGCATATTACCGCACCGCAACGCGCGGGAATGCGTAAATATAACCAAAACATCGTTCTAGCAATAAAATTATCCCAATACCATATTTCTATTTTAATACACCAACGCATTTTTTCCCAATTGTTTTATAGGCCTTGGTAATGAGCGGTGTAGGATGCCATCACGCTGGTTTGCTGTATGATGAGAGGCACAATATAGAGCTCGCTTTTAGGAACAGAGATTTGCCAATTCTGATCACAACTACAACATTGGGTAAGTGTCACTTTGGATCAAGTATTAAAAAAAAAAGGCGTGAGGTGTCGTGGGACACCCTCCATAAGTGAAGCTCTCTCTTATACTCTATCTTACTCATATAGGCACGTTTTATCGCCATGTTCGTGACGTTTCACTTTTAATGAGTTATGTACTTATGTCCCCTTAAGGCGCTACTAGCAGATAAGTGACGCCCCAATCAGTAATAAAATAAAAAGTGCCAAAAGTGGCCGATTTTCACATTTTGTCTATCTACAACTACACCGAACTATAATTTACAGAGTAAATAGTTTCTGATTAAACTACAGTACCATTACCTCAATTGGTAAAACCGAATTTTCTATAAATTATGTACTCAGCGAGTAATGATTTTTTTACTGATGGGGGCGTGACACCTAGCTGCTAGTAGTAGCACCTTAAGAGGAAATGCGGGTGGTCTTTTCTCCATACAAACGCTCTCGACTGTTTTTTTTCTGGTTTATAATCCCAGAGCAATGATTTTTTTGAATAAAATAAATATCAAATTTTTATTTGCCCCTGTTTCGTTTTTGTTGATAAATTATTTCTAGGTGCCCTCAAAAAATCTTTAAATTGCCTATTTAGACCGCTGTCTACAGAGGCTTTGTGTATAAATTATACAACTACTAATGAAAAAGGAAAATCGTAGTGGCACAGTACACATTCAAATTCAAATTCAAATGTTTTCTATTTCAAATAAATCTAATAATATTGCCTTTAGAAATAAACGTAAAAAGAGTTGCCATAGTATGTAGGAACTGACCTGTCCCGACAGGTGGCACCCGTTCACGAGCATGACGCGAGCATCAGCCATCGCTTAACTCAACCATATTGAAGGGAACTTAACGACCCGACACTAACGCCACCATCAGCATGACATTTAAGTGAGCATTCTTCTTATTGATCCATTTTTGGAGCAGGAAATAGTCGAGAACTAAACCTCGAATTCTGACCATGGCTATTCAGTCGGAACTGCAGGTTGTCCTTATCGCACTTACAAGAGGCAAAGCGATAGCGATAGTTTCTTCAAATACCTAATCTTCAAGTATCTGTGCCCGCATTTCCTCTTAAGTTATTTTTTTTACAGAACTAAATGTGTTTCTTGATGTGTTTATCGCGATGGTTCCAAAACCTAAGGATTTTTTTATAGTATAGCCTCCAATTCTGATGCTTGAATTCTTTGTTTAAGCAATGGGCGTCAACCTGCCTGCTCATCTGGTGATCGTTAAAAATACACAGCAATACGTTAATGGAGCGTATCAGGTACCTGTTGAATGTTGATTTTATTTTTCCTCACAGCTTTTTTCCGACAAGTTCAGTACGTTTACAAAGTCCAAGAGTCGCAGGTTTGAATCCTGCTAGTGAGCGAATTTTTATTTCCATAATGAATATCTTTAGATTTCGCTTCGCATGCGTAAATGCGTTAAAATAATAATCAAAAAACGTGTGCGGTTAGGGCAACCCCTTCGTGAACGAAGTTATCTTTAAAATTCATATTTTTTGACTGGTTCATTATAATGCAAAATTTTGCAACTATAATACAAGCATAGATGGCAGGAAACATCTTGCGTCGGATTAAAATACCACAGGGCCCAGGTTCGGTCCCCAGTTAAAACATATCTTCTTGTTTGTTTTATTTAATAGTTAGCTGTAACTTTGGCGTTACCTACCCACCAGATGGCGTTTAAAGATAATGTCGACTGACAACTCTATGCCCGTATATTCAATGTACTCTGTGGGTGTAACCATAGAAATCTTAATAATAAGGTAATAGAAAAGTCATCTATATCTTTCAATACCGGAACGCGTGTCACCGGTTTTCCGGTACCCTTTGTCGTTAATGTGTTAATTAAGCGCACCATGTTTCTAGCATTCAATGCAACATAAATTATCCGTTGTTAGATATACTGCAAACTACAATTTTAGTGACTCTTTCTTTCTTTCTCTTTAGTGTCCAAAACAGCACTGATGATCAAGCAAACGGATCGCGCACTGGTGTCCTACGAGATAACTGTACGCGGCAACACTTTCACGTGCCTTAGCTACTTTTATTCCCTTATGTTATTTAGATTTCTATGGGTGTAGAGAGAAAGACAGAAAGAAATAATTTATTTGCCAAAACCAGGAACACAAGAAATAATAATTGAAAAAAAAATTAGATTTATATAACACTGTATATAACGCAAATGTTAGGGTGACGCGCGTAACGCTACATTTTCTCCCGAGTCACACCTACCACAAGCTCCCATAAGAAACTTAGTTCCAATAATTACACTTATTATGTAATTGTCATACAGGAGTACAGTATCAGCACGGTGCTACAGATGGTGGGGCGCGCGGGCCGGCCGCAGTTCGACACTGAAGCCACCGCCGTCATCATGACCCGCCTCGTCGACAAGGCCAGTCTATTTCTATATCACGTTACATTATGAACAACCCACAAATCGACAAATAATAGTAGTTTATGAAACTGTTGCATAACAGGGGTTATTAAAACACGAGTGTGAGTTTAAAAACCGAGCCGTAGGCGAGGTTTTTAATAGTATCACACGAGTGTTTTAATACCTAGTTATGTCAGTTTCATACACTATTTTATCTAAACTCATACAATTTTAAATAAAATATAATAAAACTGTAAAGGTCGAAAAGTCTGTACATTGAGTTTTTTTTCGCGAAAACCGGCTAGCGGGACTAGAAATAAGCTATAGAACACGAATCAATCGTTTAAAAAATTTATGTCTGTCTGTCTGTCTGTCTGTCTGCTTGTTACCTCATCACGTGAAAACGGCTGAACGGATCGTAATGAAACTTAGCATTTGTATTGGTATTAGTCTAACTTAAAATATAGGGTATGTTTTATCTGAATCGGTTGAGTAGATCCAGCGATACAGCTTGACCCCTCTATTGTATTAAGTTGCATACAAAGTAGAGGTCATGATTGTTGGTTGGTTGCAGGTTGCAGGTTCCTAAAAATACAACTGGATTCTATTAGTATTATAGAAAATATAGAATAACATAACATGGCCCATCACTGTCCCGCTGCTGGGCATGGCCCTCTGCTTGGAATGTGAAGAGTTAAGGAACTGGATATTGTTAGTGTAATAGATTATCATAACATAATCAGCTCATTACCTACTGCCCCACTGCTGGGCACGGACCTCTTCTCGAAACGAGAAGAGTTAAGAAACTAGAAAATATAGAATAACATAACGTAGTCAACCCATTACTGTCCCACTACTGGGTATGGCCCTCTTCTCAAAATAAGAAGAGTTAATGAACTGGATATTATTAGTATTCTAGAATAACATAACATTACCAGCCCATTACAGTCCCACTGCTGGACACGGGCCTCTTCTCAGCATAAGAAGAGATGTGGTTAGTGTTATAGAATAACATAATCAGTCCAATTACTTCCCACTGCTGGGCACGAGCGTCTTCTCAGAATGAGGGAGTTTAGGGCTAATTCCATGAAATTCCATCACCTTAGCCGGTTGGTTGTAAAAACAAAACATAGTATGGTCGGTAAATAGTGTAATCGTCTGTGTAGGCGCTTATATGTATATATTTGAAGATATTGTGTTCATAATTATGACACGATGTTATTTTCCGACATCCACGCGGACGGAGTCGCGGGCACAGCTAGTTTTAAATAAAATACCAAAGTCAAGATCTTAGTAACATTGTCGTAGTTTTTCTTGATTTTTCTGGTAAAAGATTGTTCGTCATTTACGTTGCTGCATCCAGAAATTCAGGCGGGGTCATATTCTCTTCAGTTCAGTATCACTGCTGTAGTCAGATATTTTTGCCCAGAATAAAACTTTAGACATACAAAACCGTAATAATAACGTAAACAATTACAATAAATTTACAAGTAACGATGACCAAACCCAGTAGGTCATGGCGCGCGGCCGCGCACGCGCCCTAGCGCGTGCCTACACAGATAATAAAATATAGTCTGGCGAAAACATTATAATCGGAACTAATTTTCTATTCTTGTCAGGATTCCGTCAATCTCTGTTTTATCATACAAAAAATATGCCTGTAAACACTTAAATATAATTAAAAGCAATATGACAATCCAAAGTTCTGCAAAAAACGCGATTTCAAACAATAAAAATTTTCAATGTATGACTAGTGGCACCACCCTGAATTTTGTGTACTCATTGGTGACAAACTTTCCAAAATAAAGTACTTAGAGATATGGTTAATGCACCCTGGTACATCAGAAATATCGATCTTCATCGGGACCTCAATGTGGACGTTGTAGACACAACCATAAAACAAGATATACCCTATCCAATAAAAAAAGAATCATCAAAATCGGACCACTCTGTAAAAAGTTATGCGTGGTCATACATAAAAAAAAAAAAAAAAAAAAAAAAAAAAAAAAAAAAAAAAAAAAATATACGCGTCGAATTGAGAACCTCCTCCTTTTTTTCGTCGGTTAAAAATACGCAGAAGTTCATGAATTTAGACTTCACCACCACGTGAATGTCGAGGCAATCCAGCTCCTCGATAACACGGAAACAGTTCGAAGACTAAAGCGGACAAAACCATATGAATTAGTGTAGTGATTAGTGAATATTGACAGATAAATGTAGTGATAAGTGCTGCTTATAAAGAACACACAAACTAAGTGTCTTGCCCTTAATAGAACCTAAGAAAAGTTATTGGACACATTCTTGGATTATAGTTTACATAGCAATTTAGGATAGAATTAAATTACTCATTAGCCTTAAGGCTAGATTGTAATAAAAATAAAGTATCACACAAATATGTATACTTTATAGTAAAAAAAAAATAAAAAAAAATTGGTGACAAACTGTTTGACTGCTAAAAAAAAGGTTTGAAAACTCCTTGGTTGGGTCGAAATGGCGTTAAAAACTCCCTAGTTGGGCTGAAGTGTGCGGTTATGGAAAAAAAATTAAATCACCGCATTGTTTTGTTCAGCAAACTGTATTGTAATGAAACTTTTTAAATTCATTACAGGTGCATGTGCGTAAAGTATTTCATTATGACATTACTTTCGAGTTCATAATTCGAATTTTACGATAGGAGTGTAGATAAAATTATTGATGACACCAAACTGATCAAAATGTGGCATAGAAGTCTAATTAATAAGGTAATAGACCGCCAATTGTTAGTACTGTGCTCACGTTTGTTAAAACTTTATTTTTATTTTTATGGTGTGCGTACAATAAAGTATACCTTCTCTATCTATCTATCTAATAGAAATTTTATACGCGTGTCGCCATTTCGCCAATACCAACACATAAATACGCAATTACGCCTGCCATGTTTGAAGTATTCAATGAAAAATCAACTAAACCTAAAAAATCCGCTGTCAGGTATGCTGCAAAATAAAAAAATTGTGTCTCTGCGTCCAAAACAGCACTGATGATCAAGCAAACGGTTCGCGCACTGATGTCCTGCAAGACACCTGCACGCGGCGACAAGCTCACGTGCCTTTACCACTTCTATCACCTTATTGTTTAGATTTCTATGGAATGTAGTATGTTTATTAGGTATGTGGTATGTTTATGACTTACGGTGCCGAGACGTTGACACTGACAGTTGGGCTAGTCCACAAATTTAAAGTCGCTCAGCGAGCTATGGAGCGAGCTATGCTTGGAGTTTCTTTGAAGGATAAAATCCGTAACGAGATTATCCGGAGAAGAACCGGAGTGACCGACATAGCTTGAAGGATCAGTAAGCTGAAGTGGCAGTGGGCTGGCCATGTCTGTCGAAGGACCGATGGCCGTTGGAGCAGACGAGTCCTTGAGTGGAGACCGCGTATCGGCAAACGCAGCGTAGGGCGCCCCCCTGCCAGGTGGACCGACGACCTAAAGAACGTGGCTGGGGGGGACTGGATGCGGAAGGCAGAGGACCGAGTGTTGTGGCGCAACTTGGGAGAGGCCTATGTCCAGCAGTGGATTGCGATAGGCTGAGTTGATTGATGTTTATTAGGTACCATCCACCAAAAACAGCCCAAGTTTATATTCAAAACTGACATAAACATGGTACGTTTGAAACAAGCTACACGTGCTCGCTATCAATATGATGTGGTTTTGTATATTTAGGCATAACTGGGTCCTTTTATCGTGCCTGGGTCAGAATAAAGTAGCAAATAATTTCCAGTTTTCCTTAACCGTCACCACTCTAGATAGTTTTAATATGACCTGTAATTCTCAATTTGGTGAAGGTATAATATAGTGACCAAATCTTTTTTTTTTGGTTGGAAAATAAAAAAAATCATCACGGATATCCTCCGTCTGGGGAGGGCAGACGGGTATGTCGGACTCTTACCGACTAAAACCACACGGTGGCCATCCTCAGCACAAAATAGAGGAGCTCCGAGAACTCCAGTGGAACGCGCCGCCGGTGCCCCTCTAGTGCTAAGCTACGCCTTTTGGCACGTCCCGGGAAAACAATATTTTTTGCCCCCACAGTAGCACACGACCACCACTTATGCTGCCCTCCCCAGGGTGTACGTGACCTAATAAGAGAAGGCTAGCCTTCTCGTTAAAATAAAACCCTTGGGTGTTCAGGGTGTCTAGTTGGCTAGTTGTTAGGTCACGTACACCGCTTTGATATAATTTTAAAGGGGTTCATGACAACTGATTAAGCACACACGGCTGCTCATTCCTTAATCAACATACATAAGCAGCCCATTATTGTCCCACTGCTGGGCACGGGCCCTTTCTCCAGAAGGCCTTTACGCTCCACCACGCTGGCCTAGTGCGGGTTGTCAGACTACACACACCACCAAGAGCTGTGTGGAGCACTCTCAGGTGTGCAGGATTCCTCACGACATTTTCCTTCACCGTTTCCATCCTTAATCAACTCTATGGGTCTATTCAGACGGACCACACCAAAGCAACAAAAATGTTGCCAAGCAGTGGTCGTGTGTGAATCCATGCAGCTGGCTGACATTGCGTTGTCGCAGCCATAAATTACGTATGGATGCGTTTGTCCAGTGACAAAATGTATTAGGTACAGTACGTAATCTCTGTTTTTTCTTACTTGTCTTATTTAGTAAACAATCTAAGCACGTCTTTCTAATGCAATTCGTCAATAATAATTATTAAATGACATTATGTTAACAATTTCACACTTTTTTAACCTAATTGCATTTGCAGAACTCGTAATTATATTTTATCAGTAGTTATTTGAATAAAGAGACCTGCCAAGATTGTTTACTAAGTAAGACAAGACAGAAAAAACAGAATATACGTACAGTCGTTGCGGGGTGTTAGCCGGTTGCTACCGAGTACCGCGAATGTTTGCGTTTGTGGCTACGATATCGTCGGTATTAACTACAATTTGAACGCGACTGCAAATTGTCGTTCGTGCAAATGGTTGTGAGAATTACTCATTTTCATAAAACTGTATCCCCTGGAATTTTCACCGCTACACTGCACTGTAGCGTGGATGTGGTTTAGCCACGTGAGAATGGACCATTTATTATGTCCACACTTACCTAGTACTATAAGGCAAAGGAATTCGTGTCACCTTACATTCTTACAAAGTAATTATAGGCTAGAACCCTTGCGGTAGAGACTAATCACTAAATCCCTGAAGCGTCTGCGGTCATCTTGACACGCGTCGTCAACGAGGTCAGTCTATTTTAATATAGCGTAATATTATACAATACTTCAGTGTTAAATCACAGACCACTGCCGCATCCTTGTTAAAAAATTGTTGCTATGTTCAGTGGAATTCAGATTGCATATTAACTGCATACCTTACTTGAGATTATCACAGACATAGTAAAAAATATAGACGAAGTGCTGCGAACAGTCATAGTGAAGCCAACAAAAACCGTGCTCCTTCGTGTACAAACCAGCACTCACGCACACGCATGCACCTGAAGGATTTGTTTTCGCGATGCTTACGACGATCCCGCGACATGTGTACTAAGAACGGCGAGCACGATTCCAGATGTATGTGTGTGCGTGAGCGCTGGTTTATATATGGTTTTGTTGGCTTCACCATAATTGTTCGCAGCACTTCGTCTATATTTTTTACTATGTCTGTGTACATAATATGAACTTTTTGTTGAAATAATATGAATATTTATAATGAGTTCATCAACTCGCTTCCTCTGCTGACAATCAAACATCGCCGAGGACGCTCCCAAAACGTTATTCCCACCCTCGCACTCCGCACACCGCAACTGCGGGCCCCTCTCGTCAATTTTATGCAGTTGCAATAAAACTCATTTTCAAGAAAAACATTCTCGCGCGTTTTACCACGGAAGTCAATGACGTAAGTCTCAAAACAGTTTTCGTTTTATTACAAGAATACTAAACAATCTATACAAATTTCCTCTAGCCAGTATTTAATAAACTTTATTATCTTCCTATCTGCATATATTTTATGTATAGCTCACTTAAATAATAAAGAAGAAATATTCAAAAAATCTCTCAACGCATGATTTTCAAAAAATAAAAGTAGCGAACAAAAATCAACTAATTATGTAACTGTTTAGTCAAACGATAGATAAAGGTTCATAAAAACATGTATCTAAATTTGACATTCATCAAGCATGTGTTCGATTCAGCATATGTTTTAAAAAAGTCACCTCATTTTGGGAGACTAGCCTTAAAGCCTTTTGAAGGTTTCCTTTGTGGTGTGTCCTATATGTGGGATTACACCGCACTAAAACCCCCTGGTTGCCATCTTTAGCACAATAAGGGGGATTCCGGGAATGTATTATGGCTCCGGAGCCCATCCTGTGCTACGCTACATTCAGCTTGTTGATCTGCTGTTGCAATCCAATCGCATCCCATTATATTATTATGAGTGACTCCAGTAATTTCACTATAATTGTTTAATTGTTCTTCCATAAAGATTTAAACTTTGACTTAATCATACATAGCTTTGATAGTAGTAGAGCTCCTTTGTGAAGGAGCTCACCGTACTTACTTGTGATGCCAAACAGTGATGCTTGCATTGCTGTGTTTCGGTGTGAAGGGTACGGGTGCCGGTGAAATTACAACTACATGAGACTTTCCCTCTTCATGCCTCAGTTTGGCAAACCGACTCGCAATAACATCTAGGCGACAGCCTAGGTGATATTGCAGTTGTTATGGGCAAAGGTAACCGCATAACATCAGGTGAGCCTTTAGCTTGTTTGGACAAACTGTGACAAAGAAAATACATAACTACATAGTAACTACTATGGGATATAAATTAAAACAGCATTAAATATTTCAATACAAAAATATTTATCAAAATCTACATGGAATTAAGTACTAATCGATACACATACAAAATAATAATCTAAGTTACAATTTTATTATGTTAAATGTCAAACATGGCCTATATTAAAATCGTTATATTTGATCACAGTATCGGTAACTCGATATTTGCGGTACACCAATTAACGCAGAGATCGCTGACTGAACTAATATTATTGGCGAATGAGTTTTGACTACATCTAGATTAATTATAAAACACACCTACTTTTAAAAAGATACAATCAAATTAATGAAGACTAATTATGTCACCGAAATTTTTTTCTGGTATTTTGCTTTCAGTAATCAATAATTTTCTTGTAATTTAAATTATAATTATACTACTATTTACGAGAATGACATACCTAATTATTCTCATTTTTATAACTTATTAATAAGATCCCTGATAGATTTACATATTCACACAAAAAGTTTGCCTTATGTTATGCCATTAAAAACGAAAGTATCTAACTTTCTTCTGTATTTCGACTTCTGAATTCCATAGTTTTACGTGCATACGTGCAAAATTATGAGACGGAATTGTAAAGAAAAAGATAATTTTAGCCTTTTACCAAAATAATAAAGGGTAAAATCTACTTTTAACCAAACAACTTTTTTTTCTAAATGGGGTATGAAATTCAGGAGTCAAACGGTATTAGTATTTGAACTATTAATCAATTCATCGTGAAACCAGTCTTGTGAGCATCAGTATACGGTCTACTTTCCTTTGCCGAAGGGGTTTGCGTTGTCTTCGAAGCTGATCTTGGGCACGAAACCGCTCTCTCCTTCCACGCTGTACTCAACTGTCATGAGGCGACCGTCGGGGAGCAGGACTCGGTAGCCACCGATGACCTTGCCTTGGGCATCTCCTTCTTCGTTGGCTCCGAAGTAGAGCGCCTTCTCTTGGTCTTCCACGTCGTATTTGTATTCGTACTGCGGATTAAAGTATTCATTGATGAAACACGGATGTTTTGTATTACTTAAGTGTTATTGCTGGAATTATTTTAAGTGGCAGCCAGGCAGGCTGTAAATAGACGTATAGATTCATTTTGATTTAATTAAAAATAAAATTAACCGCAATTTTTTATGTATATTTTTAAAGGCAAGTAATAGACCCGCCTACGGTGACCAGGAGAGATTTCACAATTTACTGGGCAACAGCATTTAAATACGGATTCAGGGTTTTTTACATTTTTTTTTAGAAATCTACACAATCTAAAACGACCGAAAATGCGACAAAATCAACAAACTAGAGACTCTGGCATCCCATCTGTTTATTGAACAAAAAATACATTAAAATTATTGTTCCGTATTGGTTTTGGCGAATTAAGGGTCATGCCAAAAATTTTGCTGCAAAACCTCCACCAAAAACTCATTTTAAACCCAGCTTACGCAGAGCAAATCAAATCCCTTAGTATAGATTTGATTTGTAAAACATGTCAAGTAATGCCACACCGCATATTGGTTCCACCCCACGTCATGCAGTGTTAGGGTGGTATGCCACTCGTCAAATTTCTTTGTTCAATATGACTTTGACCTTGACCTTTGAATGTGGCTTTTCATCAAATGTTGTATGTAAAAAAACTGTCATCATCAATTATATCAGATTGGACCAAGAAATCGGACAAAGAAATTTGACCAGAGTCATACCAGCCTTACGTCGGAAGCATTATTTTGCGAACAAAAGACCTAAACGCGCCTTCTAACACTGTGGAGCTGCGATCCATATGCGGTGGGCGATAATTATAGTTGTTTTATGTGAGATTGTATCTGGAACGTTGATTTACGGCCGAAATTAATATCCTATCTATCTACGATTACGATTACTATACGACTAGTAGGAATTTGACATAATATGTATGGAGCTTATGTTTAATTTCTATCTCTAGTAGCCCAATCGTGAATAGATAGAATAATAATTTTGGCACATGTTCGTAGAATGGACATTTATTTATTTAATCGTATGGTATTTTTATAGGCTATCTATATTATTTTATTCACAATGACAAATTGAGATTTTTCAACCAGATAGAATTAAAATAGATTGGACATTAAAATTTCATGAGCTTCATAATCCAAAAATGATAACTGAAGATGAATATGGAGATAGATACCTAACCCTCAGACCTACCCCTGATATTTTTTATCTTCAAATACTATCTTAAATCCGAATAATTAGAATATAGTCTAAAACTAAATCATGTAAAATGTCTAACTTATTTCTCCTCTCGCAGGTCTGCTGGTAGAAATTTCTTTGAAATAAGCAGTACCTATGTACTAAATACTTTTAATGCTGTCTCCTTTCATATTTTATTGTGTGTACATAAATAAATAAATAAAATGAACCTGCAGAAAGACTAGTCTACACTAGAGTTAACGAGAGGCCTAATTAACTTAATTGACAAAAACCTGTGAAAAAAATGAGATTTAAACATAGTAAATAGTAATCGAGTAAAAAAACATGTCGTAATGGAGATAACTGATGCATCTCTCCGAAAGTCCGGTAAGCGCATGACGAACGACAAATCTGATAGAGCGCAAACGTAAAAAGTCTGCATTTCCGTAGTTTTCGAGTAACTACTTTACTTATGCAGTCGTTCGCTTTCTATTTCACTTCAAGTTGCTAAGTTAAGTATATATAAATTGACCATTAAATAATATTATCCTTTTGGGAAAGCCTCTAAGAACTGCAAAATTATGCCATGTGGGAGATTGTACAGTCAGAACCAATAATATTTGCCTATCGACGGATTTAAAATGCTCAGTGCCTGACCCAAGCCACGCAAATGAATGTATGACTATGGGTAGTAGGGCCATCACTTCTATACATAGATACATATTTATCCGCTCTATCTATAGTGAAATATCTAGCCATTGTATGCGATTTTCAAAGGCGGAGATATCATTGCTTCTGAGCCGTGGCGGATACAGGAAAAAAGGCGGGGGCGCTGAAAGGCCTCCTGAACTATGGACGTGTAAATACAACACCAGCATATTTTGAATGTTTTTATGTTTTGTTGTTAAGAAAACATTCATGTTACTAAGGATAAGACTGATCTCTATAGGTACCATGAATTCCATTCTCCTATTCTTATTATGGCGAAAAATCACATTGCGGCAGTGTTGCCAGGTCCGATTTTCAAAATCCGGGAGGCATATTATGAAAAAAGCGGGAGATGTATTAAGGAAAAATGGAAAAAATCGGGAGATGATGTTTTTGAACAAAAATCAAGGTTTTTGAAGTAATAACGGTATTATATTTTGCCACCATTCCAAATTCTCCGTCCGTTTCATTTTATGCAGTCTTTTCGTCAGGTGATATTATTCCTATTACAGGGCTTTATTCGGGATTGTAAAAAATCGGGAGAGTTTTGTCGAAAATCGGGAGATCGGGAGATTTTTAGGAAAATCTGAGAAAGTCCCGGAAAATCGGGAGACCTGGCAATAGTGCATTGCGGTTACAGCGCCAAGGGGGGCGCGCCCCTTGCGCCCCCCGTATGTATCTGCCACTGATTCTGACTGTACCTACTACTTTAACACTTTTTAGATTGCTCAGTGTTCAAGCGCGTCGCGTCTTTATGAAATCAACCAAGAAAGCACTTAGGTACGAGAAACTTTATCAAGTATCTCGTCGATAACTTTTGCAATATGCTATGGCTTCTATTAAAATATGCCAATGCCAAGATGTATCGAATACTTTTCGTATCACTAATTGGATAATAACTTTGTCCTTCTTAATTGATGTTACTGTGCCAAATATAAGGTATTATTTATGCGAAAAATATTATGACATAAACCTTTTAAATATTCATATTTATGTTTTCTTCAACATTTTGTAATCGTTGATACTTATAATGCACATGCCTTTACAATAGCCTCGCACAGCGAATCCCTTTAAACGATGCATGTTACAAAATATTTAGTACTTATTACCTACTTATGCTAAATAAAATTTCCCCATATCCATCTATGACCAAGCATGACATTGTATTTATAAGTTGTTTTTTGTTTTGCAAGCTTCGTTCTTATGCAAAAACGAAGCGCTTGAAATATAGAATAATCCAAATTTGTAGTAGACACAATTACGTTTATAAAAATGACCTATTATAAGAATAATATTACAATTAAAAAATTGGGTGTACGTTTGTATTATTATTTAGAATACATATACACGTGATTCAATTAGGTTTTTATTGTGTAGTGTTTGCACTTAATCGAGATAAGCCATATAACGCTCACAAAGACTGTTAAACGCAATTGCGTCCAATTAGTAGAGTTTGCGTTGCAAATGTTCACATCATTAACATAATCGTTGGCAAGATGCGCCTGATAGTGCACGGACGTGCTGGCAACTATACTTGAGTGCAGATGAACAATACCATATCGATCGATGGGATAAGGGCAAAGGTATATGAATATGGTTAGGTGAGCATGTTATGCCTTAATAGCGGTAGTTAAGACGGAGGACACGTTAGCATGGACTTAACTGTTTTGATGTGTGCAACTACAATTTTAATGTGATACGGTAGTTGATTCTGTTATGTCCCTTTAATACGTACATATAAAAAGCCATTAACTTTATTGACCAAATTCAAACTTGATGTACTTAGATACCTACTCAAAATCAGATACAATAATGACTTAATGTATCATATTCAGTTACAAACAATTAGAGATAAAACTAAACACAGGAAACTACAAAAAACACATGAAATTTGAACGATCAAAAACAGTTTCACGCATACATTAGCATAAAAAAGTAACGTAATCATTATTACGATCTTCACGTTATCATTACATTTTGAGTCCTTGAGAATCTAAATTGTTACGCTAATTCAGGCTTAGTAAAAAACAACATCATTTTGAAAAACTAAAACACACATTTGAATATTTTTGTTATGTAAGCATAATCAACTAAAACTGATGATCTGATTGATTTTAACAGATATAAAAATAAAATACCGAACAGCTATACACAACGTGAATATGGCAATACGACAATAAATGAAAACACAGTTATTACCTACTAGTCTATACAAGCATTTTAGACACAACGACATTTGACGACGTCTGTGGTCTAGTGGTTCGAGGGCCGGACTGCTGATCACGAGGTCGTGGGTTCGATTCCCACAGGACACAACTATTTGTTTGATGAACATAAGTGTTTGTTTTGGTCTGGGTGTTTCTTACGTATTATAAGTATATATTTACAAAAAAAAAGTATATAAGTATTATATCCATTGTCTAGTACCCATAGTACAAGGTCTGCTTAGTTTGAGACTAGATAGTGTTGTGTAAAAATGTTCCAAAAATATTTATTATTATTATTATTTATTAACTAGGGGCTCGTAGTTAAGCAAAGACTGCGCGGATTGTACAATCTGCAAGGTTAAGCTGCACTTGCCGCGGTCAGTCTGTGGATGGGTGACCGTTTCGATACACCTCGAAACCCCTCCGTGCCTCGGAGAGCACGTTAAGCTGTCGGTCCCGGTTGTCATACGAATATCTGTGGCAGTCGTTACTGTTAGTCAGAAGCCTGAAAGTCTGACAACTGGTCTAACCTCCGAATGTCAGTATTACCCAGTAACTGGGTTGCGGGGGTCTGATGGCAGTCGCTCCGTGTAAAATACTGATGTTCAGCCGCATCTGGCTAGACTGGAAGCCGACCCCAATATAATTGGGAAAAGGCTCGGAGGATGATATTATTTATTAACTACGCCTACGATTTTGTAGGATTGCTTTGCTAGAATATTAAAAAATTTAAAACTGTAAATAAATCGTGTCATTTCAGCTGTATACACCTACCTAATTATGCGTTACTGAATACCAGCATTGACGCATCCTTCATGTTAGCTTTAACGTGTTGTAATTTAACATCTACCTGACATAAACTTGCCACAGTCGTAATGCCGTAGGTCAAAGGTGTTCACGTTTTGTTTAAATTATTGCCAACATACAAGCATCCTTGCTGAGTCTCCGTTATATGTTAAGGTAGACAACTTTTAGTTGTATAAAAACAACTATTACAGTGTATTTAATTATAATTATGTGGCTTTATTGAAATAATTTAATTAAACGTATAAAGCCCACGGATTGGTGCTGATTGTTAATGTTATCACGGATCGTTCAGACTTTGGCGTGTGGAGAGTTAACTTCTCTGCTTTATGGTTTAGCCCTTCATAATATTGATAAGGTTGGTTTATAATTATGCAGGAAATTAAAATTGTATTGCTTAGTGCTTTACCACACACGTTTTAGGCGCATAGTTTATGACCATCGTCATATTTGAGATGCAACAAGTTATGTTGTGTGACCATTGATTCTGTCATTCTTAAAGTCTGTAAAGCGCCATTGAAATATTTATAACTTATTACTGTAGATGTAGATATCAGGCATTTACACAGTGTTTTAATAATTATGATTAATTGATTTGTGTTCGATAGTAGCCATACTTCAAAGAAACAGAATATTTATGCATGTTAAAGTTTAGTTAGTTCGCAAAAAGAGATCTATAGCCCTAGCATGGACAATTTTGACGTACCGAAACGTTAATGTGAGCGTTTTTTAATCAAACAATTTGATGAAAAGGATTTTTTTAGACAATATTTAAAAAAAGAAAGCAAGTTAATATTGCATTGTCATCCAGTGCTGTGCTATATTTAAAGTTTCTAGCTCATCGAGAAGTTAATTTAAAATCGATTGCAAAATGTATACAAAACAAACACATGACCGAAATCGAATTAACAAAACGTGGTAACGTAGTAAAAAAACATCAATTCATCAAAATCAAAAATAATAATATTCAATTATTCTTTTTGATTTAATTTTATGCTTTGCGCACTTTGACTTTCATACAGAGATGTTGCTTAAGTATTTAATATATATATTTGTATAAGTATTTCAGATCCAAAGTTCACTTACGTTTCGATACGTCAAAATGGTTCGTGCTAGGGCTACTGAAAACAGAAAAAATAAACGCTTGCGAAGTTTTCGGATATTTTAATTTAACGGATGAGATTTTAGTATTTATGTCAGAAACAGTTCATGCGAGTAGGTAGGCACACATTATGTACAGTGCCACTTGTTTTTCTTGCTTGATTGGATTGAACTTAAGTTAACATTATACATAAGTGCAGTTCGTTTTATAATGCTGTTCTTTATAAATAAAATTGTAATAAAACTTTACATAAACCTAAACAAATTTTTTACCAATGGCATTTGTTTACTGAACTTGAATGCTTTATCTTAAAGACGTCATAATACGAATTAGCAGGGAAGTTTCTACATCAGCCTATAACAAACCATTGCTGGAATTAGGCCTTTTTTTTTTTTTTTACGTGGGGAAATCCTCGTGGACGCACTCCGCCCGTGGATGGCGGAGCCAGTGTCGGACTCTTACCGACTAAAACCACCACGGTGTTCCTCTTCCAACCTTTGGCCGGGCGCGTGGGAAACTTATAGTCGTCCAACCATCCCCGGCAGGTCCCGGCTCGCCACTAGTAGGCGAGCCCCTTCTCCCCGTGCGGCATCATCGGCCGCACCCTTCTCTTGACTGGCGCGCGTGGAACACTGACTTGACTGATCGGGCGGCGGGCTACCCCGAGTCCGCCGCCCGCAGGCCCACTCCTAGGGTGGCTGGAGGGTGGTGTACGGCGTATCCTCCTGCGACGCCCAGTCCGTCTCCCGCGGGTAGGGAGAGAGGTCGTTGCCTCTCGAACCCTCTCCGCCGCCTCCTTAGCGAGCATCACCTCCTCGCAAAAGGAGACGACGCCCTCCCAAGCGTTCTCGCTCCCGACCATAGCCAAAACAACGGCCGGAAGCGAGAGATCGCTGCCGCCTACTGCAGTGATAAGGTCACGGCGCTGCGTGGCCCAAGCTGGGCATTCCGCCAGTGTGTGCTGCGCCGTGTCCTCAAGGCAGCTCCCGCAGTGATGCTGGAATTAGCCCTTTCCTAGCCTCAGCCATGCTCACCTATACCCTATCCAGGATTTGAAAAAATATAATGTAAGCAACATTTGACAACTCTTAATGGAAATAAAACATTTCAGAAAGTGATAATATTAAAAAAAAATCTTAATACGATTTTTTATGACATTTTTTTTATTGCGTAATTTCTTATACCACATAAAATACACGGTAAGAATGATTACATTTAATATTTTCATATCCTAGATAAGTTAGAGGTGCTACCAGTCATCTTGTTGAAATCGCAACTCCATCTAGCCTAAGGGTGAAGGGTGAAGGCGTCCTACGCTACGTTTGACTGATTTACTGGGCGTATCATGGGCCCTGCCTGGTAGGCCCGTTTTGTTTTTATCATCAAAACATAACATAATCAGCCTTTTACGGTCCTACTGCTGGGTACAGGCTTCTTCTCAGAATGAGAAAGGCCTAGTGTGGGTTGGCGGACTACACACACCGTCGAGAATTGTATGAAGCACTCTCAGGTGTGCAGGTTTCCTCACGATGTTTTTCTTCACCGTTAAAGCAAGTGATAGTCAAATAATTATGTATGTTATGTATAGCTGGGCACGAAAATCTTCTCCAAATGAGAAGGCCTTAGTACATCATCAAATATTTGTTAAAAATACGATAGAACTTACTGGCATAGGCGGGTACTCTTTTTCCTGCGGCGCGGGCGCAGCGCTCGCGTGCCGCACACTCACGCACACCACCACGAGCGCACATAACAACCACTTCGTAGACGACATCTATGGAAAAACAATTGTTATATATTGCTATTGCTTGATAAGGGCAAAGTTCGATGAATTCAAGTTATGAGAGTGACAAGAAAATGGATTTATAGGTCCGTTACCCTGCCCTACGGTTCCAATACTTTCGTAGTGCCTGGCGCCTGAGGGATTTTGAACGGTTATACTGCAATGGGAAAATATGATGACCGTAAATCTTTAGATGAAGGAAAGTAAAATACCACGGACCATCGGACTATGATGATATGACCGAGATGAAACGTAGATTTGAAATAGAGATGTTATGGATATGATATTTCAGATCTGGATACGGATATGGATATAGGAATAAAATTATATCGGTTTCGGATACGGTTACGGATATGTAATTATTTCGGATTATCCGTTAGTTTCGGATAGTTTCGGTTTCGGATATTAGATTGAAGTAAAATTTAAACACAAGTCGTTTTATTTATAGTTTATGAAAGACGTTATGTTATGACTAGAAATAGTAAACAAACTGCAAGATTCACCTGGCGCGCGAGCGGTGAAATAAAAACCTGTCGAATCATGTCGTTTTATTTAAACTCCGCCCTCTTCTTCTTCGTGTCGATGGTACAATATTCATATCATGCTGGCCCAGAAATTGGGCACCTTAATTGCATTGTCTGTAGCTTTGTTCAGACTCCGCCCTTATATGAAACTATCCGAAACTTGTGAAACGGATACGGTTACGGTTACGGATATATTTTTATTTCGGATATCCGATAGTTTCGGTTACGGAGCTCCATAACATCCCTGATTTGAAACATGCTTGATGGCTGGTTTGATACAATTGATAAATATTTGAAAGCATTGGCGCTGATAGCCGGAATACAGGCTTTGCCTAGTTCAGCTACAGATATTTAATTCATTTGTAATTAGAAATCGGCGTAAAATTTGAAACACTGTACTATTTTTGAATTATATATTATTTCTTATAGGTACGATTGAATTTGATCTTTAAGGTTGTCTAGAAACTTGAGAAAATAGTATTGTAGATAAGGAATCTAAGCTGAGACTAACAAAAAAACATTTTATTTAATATTACTTAAAGCTAAAGTTGACTTCATTAACAACAATGCCTAAAGCAAAGTTACGAATCAAAGATAGAAAAGATAGAAAACCATAAAGTTACTATAATGACGTAGTATACAAATGTCTTTGAGATTAACAGACGTAGAGTATTAAGCTTCAAACAAATTTCAATTTGTATAATTTTGACAGTTTCATTAACTACTTAAGTTAGGTAAATACCTAAATACTTTATTTATTATACGTAATATTGTAGTGTAGGTATTAAAATGTGACCATCTCGTGTAGAAACTCGGGTACAATCTAATTTTAAAAGAACTCAGATTAACATTATATTGGGATTCAATTCGTTTTGTTGTTTTTATAAAGTGCTTGAAACTCGATCACGAGTACAACTTTATTTAGAATTATTTTATTATATGAAACAAAATTTAATAGGTTTTGCCATTATACTAGAATTATGTGTAATGTACTATTTTTTCATTTTTTATCACAGAATAAAACTCAAACAATATCTCATGACTTTATCCAATGCTAAATCGTACATAAATCTTAATGACGAAAACAAGTAAGTTGGTCCTGTTTTTAAAGGACATGACATCAGCCCAACATCTACACTTTGCTAGATTTATAATGTGACCTAGAATTAAGGGCTTTATACCAGACAGACATTTATTATTATAAATTTCTAAATTATAATATCATATAGGTAATATCAAATAGGTAATTTTTTTTGTCTGGATTTGTGCCCGGTCAATGGCAATAGGTTCGCCCCCTATTACATGGGACTATAACATAACTGGCGAAATGTGGGTGTACTATACACCTCTGCCTACGTGATGTTATGTTGTTATGTTATATTTTCTCAATTATAATAAGTAATACTACTTACTTGATACTCTTTGATAGGTATTTATAAAAAATTCATACACATCCCATTTGTTACTTAGAATACCGTAGTTCTTTACCCAAATATTTCGTAGAACCTTATTTTAATATATTTATAAGGAAAAGGTAAGATTAAAATGTATGGAACATTTGCTTTATCGTGACACTAATCTAATTTTTCGGAAATCTCAAAAGGCAATGACTCGATGATCACAAAAAAGCAAATACGGCAGCTGATTTGTTGTAGGTACTTTATCGGTGTATTAAGTTCAGCCTTAATAAATTAAGTGGTTTTAATAAACACCCTTTATATTATCATTTAATGTGTGAAATCTGATAAACTAAAAACTATTTTCAGTTCTTCAAGAGGCCATTTTCAAAACTATTTTTTCTCCCAGTTGGTCGGAAAATGCTTCATTATTAAAAAAAAAGAAATCATCAATCGGCTCTTTTCCGTACGCAATGAATGAAATAACACGCCAGCAATTTCCATCACGACAATAATAAAAATAGCTGAACAGTTTTTTTTTTAATTATGATAGCTAGTTTATTTGTACACACATAAATTTAGTGTTTTTAGTTACACGATATTTATTATTTTAAAGGCTGAACGCGCATTTTTTTTAAATGTTTGAAAATAGAATAAGAACCGCGCGCGGGTAAATTGACGCGTATGAAAATTAGTTAAATACTGCTGAATTAATTTGTGTATTATTTCCTCGCAAATGAGAGAAAAGTAATATACAAGTCTCGGCCGAAATAGCCATTAACGGCCTCTTTTAGTTAAAAAGGGCTCGGCTGGCACCTCGTCCTTTTAAAATCACTTTGGAAGTACTCGGCTTTGCCTCGTCCTTCCAATATTACTCAGCCGTCAATTGATTTATTTCAGGCCTCAGGTGTAATGTACATAAACATCTTGAAAAATATATTTGTTAAATACATGGAATCGATCATATATATATATGTAGTAATAATAAATCTATGGTATCGGTGATGCCAAGATGATGGTACACCAGAATGAATTATAAGCATTTATTTTCATTAACTAATTCAAAAATATTATTTAATTTAATTATGTTGAAGCAATCACCGAAGCGTGTTTGGAATTAAAACATAAGCTAAACATCTTGCGTATAAAATAATTATTGACTCTACACGAATTTAATAATTTACTCGACGACGTACGATAATTGCCGTTATATACCATAGTCGTGTAAAGTGTATTATTTATCATAATTATTATTAATTCCTTGTACGATGTTCAGTTTCATAAGCATTTATTATTTCCGTGTATTCTTCAGTATAAAACAATAAGTAATTAATAAGCAAATGTGGGCAAAGAATGTCAACGGTCAATCTTTAGAACATAAATCTATCGTTGTGAGTATTATGAAGCCGAGATAAGGTAAGCACTAGTTACACAAGGACATTCTTATTGTGTCTATTATGTATAATAATAGGTATATTGACACTAAATAATATCGCATATGTCTAATAAATCATTGGTTCATTGTCCACAATGGTTTTGGAAAAAATAATCTAATAAAAAAAATATTGCATTGTATTTTTTTCTTTCAGAAACAGAAGATGCAAATACGTTTGCACGAGCATAATCCGACCTTTACTAAAATAGAGGTGCTTTTGCTGTTCCATTGATTAATACGTTCGATGATGTTTTATGAAATCAGAATGAATATCAAATCTATGATTTAAATCCGGTTTTTCAGGACTTTCCAACAAATCAAAAAGACTCGTGACTCTGAAATAAAATAGGTGATTGAAAAGGTATCGATGATAGAGCTATATAATAAACACCCTATTATAATAAAACAAAGTTTAACCGGATTAAATCGCGTATATTACTTAAATTGGTTTTCCTGACGTTTCGAAAGCTTTGCAGCATTTCGTGGTCGCAGGTAGACTAAGATGACAAGCGTCTTTACAAATAAACCTAAGAAATTATTAACACCCGATTATTTACACAGCTATGGAGTGACAATTACTGTAATTATTTTTAGTTTTATGTTTTTGTAACACGCATGCTTTGTGGCCTTTCCCACACGCCCGAGAATTAACTAACTGCTTAATATTCTCTGTTTTTATTTAACCCTCGGGAAAGCCTTCTTGAGTTTTATAATCAGGTTTAACCTGACTCTTTATAAGTCATAATTCATTTATTCATTTGTGTAACATAGGTACAAAAAATAATATGAAGTTCTTTAATACAATAAAGAGTCCGCTATGTTATGCCAGCATCAAACAAACATCATATCAGATGCTAGCATATACAACAACGACGATAACATCAAAGCTGAACAAAGAGCGTCCCAATATTTTTTCCATAAACACGATAAATAAATAAAGAAGAATAATAAGCTTAAGAATAAGCTTTCCTATTGTCATATTAATGTGTATTTGTGTGTACAATAAAGTATAATAATAATAATAAATAAATAAATATTTGGTTCATTTTAAGTCAGCATCATGTAGTCCCAAACTAATCAGAACTAGTAGGGTACTAGACAATGGATATAATACTTTATTTTTGTAAATACATATATAAGAAACACCCAGAACAACACAATCACTTATTTTCATCACATATGTCATCATACATCAATATTTGTGTCCTGTGGGAATCAAACCCACAACCTCGTGATCAGTACTCAGACACTCAAACCACCAGAGCGCAGAGGTCGTCAAGGATGAATGGTGTATACTCAAATACCCATAATCAACGCAGTGAGCCAGCAGATAGCATCTGCCAAGAGGGGTCCGACTTCCAGCACTCTGTTGCCCTTGCCTTGCCATGTTGTTACTTGCCCTTGACTAGCCAAAGATATTTAAAATAGTAAATTGTATAGTTAGCCGGTCGTTAAATCCTCGTTAGTCAGCGGCAAGAAACGCTGCGTACAGTTGAAGATGATATTTTCAGAAATTGGATGCTATACACTATGGAATTCTTTATATTAGGTATGAACAGGTGACCCTGGGTTAGTAATAAATGTTTTGTTTCAAAATAATAATAAAAGACTTTATACATATTTGCGTCGTTATTATGGTAATAGTCCTCTATATTTTTTTGATTTTCATGACATCTGAGTAAAAAGAAGAAGAACTGATGATTTATACAAATGACAACCTTAAAAACAGGCTTTATGTAGTTATTTTTTAACACGATAAATTGTTTTAAAGTAAACTTGGTAACTATCTTTTATTTGGAGATCGTTTATTCATATACCAATTTATTTTTTACTTATTTTAACTTACGACATTATTTTAACATAGTACTTCTACTTGTGTTTAAAACAGAAAAGGACTGTAATTGAAAGATGTCATAGAATAATTTCACTTCATGTTAATAAACCACAATCAGGCATTGACAAAAAAGCTATTATTATCATAAACTCATAAACAATACCTGATAGGGAGGGAACATTGGCGGCAATCTGCATAAAACATTGATGCAGGTATACCAATAATTGAGATTTGTCTGGCCTCGCGTGATTGATTCCTGTGGGGAATTGCTTTGTCTTGTCGCGTCACAATCTCTTGCGGACGTGAGACTGCGCGCTTATTCGACAGTTTTTGTTCGTGAAAAGCCAAGGAAAACACACAGTGACTTTGAGAATTTCACTTGCAGAGATATTGTGTGAATGATAGGACCATTTTGTTATGTATGAGTGTGTAGGTACAACTTTTGGCTATGATTCCAATAAATTAAAATTCTTGACCCCGAAGTTAGCTTAGATTACATTATTTTGTACAATACCTTAGTTTATGATGACGAAAATCCAGAATATGACTACCTTTGTTATGAGACAAACATAAAAGTAATGTACATACCTATGCTTGAAACTGGAATCAAAAACTTTGTACTACATAAATGATTTTTATTTTTACATTTTGTAGGCTGTAAGGTTACCAGAAAGATTTAACTTCTGATTATACCTTAGTATCATCTCAACCAGTACCATCATACCACCATCCACCACACCATAGTACCATCTCAGTAGTAGCCCGGAGTCTGGATTTGTGCCCGGTTAATGGCAATAGACTCGCCCCCTATTACATGGGACTTATAACATAACTGGCGAAATGTGGGTGTATTATACACCTCTGCCTACCCCTTCGGGGAAATACAGGCGTGATGTTATGTTATGTTATCATCTCAATAAGAAGTCAATGAATAGTCTTATCTTAATAAGAAAAGAAACCTGACTGAGTTATTCATATTACATGGCATGAAATAAGCCTGACAACTGATCTAACCTTTGAATCCCAGTAACTAGGTCTGATGGCAGTCACTCCGTGTAAAAAATGTTTTACGTTACGAGTATGTTCAGCCGCATCTGGGTGTTTACTCGCGTTTAACGATATTCGATTAATCGTACCATTCATCGCACAATTTGTTACTCCGGTCAAGCATTTTTCCCATATAGTATGCGATGATCGTGTTTTGACGTTTGTTTCTCTGATCTTCGGTCAATTTCATAGGATTGTAAACCGTAGTCTATCTTTATTGTGCCTATCTTTATTGTGTAGATATCAGTCGGAACGAACGTTCGTTAGTCAAACGCGAGATGAGTAGACCCCCCTAGTTAGACTGGAAGCTGACCCCAATATAATTGAAAAAAAGCGATGAGGATGATATAGAATCAGCTGAAGGCCAATTCTCGTAATTACAATCGTTCAAAATATAGTTCCAAACCAATCTCAATGTACTTAGGTTATTAGTGTCACAAATAAATGGCAAACTGGAACATTACTGTCAGGAGATTGAGATTTAAGGCATTGAGATTGGTTTGGAACTATATTTTAAACGTTTTTAATTACGAGAATTCGCCTTCAGATCAATCATTCTGGAACTATCTCCTGAGATACAGACCCTTGTTCAGAAGGCATAGTTTCAATGTCATAGTGTCACTTACTGGGTTTTAATAAAATTTATAATTATTATTACTCAGGTCTTCGTGTATGTAGGTGTAGGTTAAATATTACTCTTCTGCCGATTAGAGTAAAAACTATAATTGGCGTTGTTTTCTTATAATTAACCTATTACGTAGGCTCAATAACTAACACAATACAGTACCGATGCTTATATCTTTGGTACTTATCAGGTTATCTTTCAAATCACAATTGAATTATAGTTTTTATTTCACGACCTTAAAAGTCGTGAAATCTCATACACATAAAAATTCCATTTAAGTTTTGTTCCGAAAATTCTGAGCATTCTTTCTCATAGACGGACTCGTTAACTATTTTTCGTGGTCCTTGCTCTCAATAAACAATATTAGTATAAAAATCCCATGGACCAGAATGTTGTTATCACTTGTGTAATTTGTCGATGGCGACAAACAAAATGTCATTCTCACTGTTTCTAGGTTTACGATGGCAAGCGCGTGCGAACCGATCGTTTACATCGCTTCACGCCTAATTTTTGTTTAAAATCTGGCGAAGCGTGCAGTGTATGTACAAAACGTATAATTTTGGAAAGACAAGCACATGACCTGCGATTATATTATTACGTGTCATGAGAATCTAACTGCTCTCTAGAAAAAACATAGGTAGTTGTGTGTTAGCGTAGCCATAAACGTGGCCCTCCATCTGCTTACTGACTATCTTTGTGGAAGATAACTTATCCACCGAATTTAAAATCACGATACTTTTTGACGACGTCTGTAGTCTAGTGGTTCGAGTGTCAGACTGCTGATCACGAGGTCGTGAGTTCGATTCCCACAGGACAAAAATATTTGTGTGATGAACATAATTGTTTGTTTGTTGTTGTATTATAACATTATAAGTATGTATTTACAAAAAAATCTATATATATATATATATATTGGTATTATATCCATTGTCTAGCACAAGCTCTGCTTAGTTTGGGACTAAAAAATTGTGCTGTGTAATAATGTCCCAAAAAAAAACCATGATACTCAGTAATGAGAAATAAGGTTCCATGGCAAGAAACCTGTAGAAGGTTCTGAATTTTACCTGTTCTACTTCAGCGAATAAAATAAAAATTATCAAAAACTTTGGGTCATTGAATAGGTAGTTAGTTTGTTTTCCTTTTTTAAGAACACTAAGTTAGTCATCTTTTACATTAAAATTTAAGAGTCGATAATCTTATCTTTTAATTGTACATATTTCAAACAGCTGTCTACAGTTTTTTTCTGTTTAACGCACTTTATGCTCCGGTTCTACCGTGGGAAATGTTACTGTATCAGGGCCCTCCAGCCTCTGAGCTAAGAAGAAATGGCTAAGGTGACGACATTGCCTTTTCACAGTTACTTGCTCAGGTACCAATGGTAAAGGTATGCAATAAATCAATATCGTAATACATTTAAAAACTCACACGTTTTCGACATTTGAACAATTGATTTTCATGTCAGTGCGCAACTGATAACAATCTAAGATCATCATCATTATCATTTCAGCCGAAAGACGTCCACTGCTTGACATAGGCCTCCCCCAATTAAGGGGGGCGATATGCCATAATCGCCACGCTTGGCAGGCGGGTTGGCGATTTTTTTTTTTTTTTTTTTTCGAATTGATTACTCACAGGAAGCACTATAGTGCTCTTTCTGCTTAACCGGGCTTTGGGGGCGGAGAGTCCCGTTAGGGACTCCATCCGCCATGGGTTGGCGATCGTAGTTAGTTGGTTAAATACTAACGGCCAAAATTAATATCCAATCTATCTACGATTTACCCTACTAGAGATAGGAATTTGACATATTTTGTATGGAGCTTATGTCAAATTCCTATCTCTGGTAGGGCAAATCGTGGATAGATTGGATATCCCCCATCCCATCCTCTGGTGAATCCCTTAGTCGCATTTTTCGACACCCATGAGAAGATACAGGGATATGGATATAGGTGATATTGTATGGATAATTGACCATAATAATATTTATTTTAGGACGCATATGTTCACATAAGTAGACAGACGTTCACGGACTGATAACCATGATGGTGATAATCATGAATGTATGCATATTCATGTATGATCATATGTTAATAGAAACAAATTAAATATGAAAAATCTGGAAATTAGCATGTTACAATTGCGCATACGATTACAAAAAATAACTGAACCCTATTCATATTTCAACATAATAATTTAGATAATTTATAAAAATATTATCCCTAATGCCTTAGTTTTGTAACTCCATAAGTCCATATAAAACCCGTATCCTTCAGGACATAATTTCTTATACACTGGCCTGTAAAATTCTTGTTTTGCGATTTTATGGGTTTATTAATAATTAATTAATAGGCCCTACATATTTTCTTAAATATTGCAATATTGAAAATTATATCTAACACCTCGACTGCCTCGACTGCCTCGTTGGTCTTGTGGTCGCAAGCGCGACTGCTGAGCGTGGGGTCCTGGGTTCGATTCCCGGGTCGGGCAAAGTGTTATTGGGTTTTTTCATTTGGAAATTCTCAGTAGCAGCCCGGAGTATGGATTTGTGCCCGGTTAATGGCAATAGGCTCGCCCCCTATTACATGGGACCATAACATAACTGGTGAAATGTGGGTGTACTGTACACCTCTGCCTACCCCTTCAGGGAAATACAGGCGTGAAGTTATGTTGTTATGTTTTATATCTAACACTACCCATTCAACTGAATCATAAATAATAATTTTAGGTTTAAGATAAGAAGCGGATTAAAGAAAGTGTGTATTGTGAGATATGGCTAGGTAGGATGTTCAGGTACACTGTGAGGATGCAGATGGCTGAAAGAGATGTTGGTAAAGAGGAAAAGGTAGGTCCATGTACGGTCGACCGCACGTCGGTGGTAACACTTTGACATTAGCAGCATCTTTATTTTGTAAGCAGTTAAGGCGGTTTTCGAATTGAAGTTTTACCACTGTCATGCAGTCGAATGTACCAACAAACTAGGGCAAGAGCTAGAAGATGATGAGTAGGTAGGTAGGTGGAAGTAGGATTCTTAGGAATATAATTACTTTTGAGTTTTTGGTTGCTATTAACACTTCTTAATCTCTGTGTCAAATCGTCACATAAGGACAAACCGTAGTTTCCTTACTTCAGATGCATGGGACACAATTTTGATTGAAACTCACCTTAAAAGGCACGTACACACAAATATCACGACACTGTACACAACTTGTAACAATCGGTACCGGTGACAATGATCGTTGTTTAGCGTGCAAAGCTGACTGGTGGCGCGCCCCGGCCTCCTCCGCGTCTTATATACGCACCCCACGACTACCTAGCTCGGCGAAGATGCCGCAATGTCGCCCTATCGTGATGGATGTCCCTGCAAACTTACGGATCTCGGCTTTGATAGTACGTCGATAACCGTGACTGGATATCATGGTTTCCACCTACGTATCCATCGATTCACACACGATGACATTCGTAGTCTCGTACATTGCTGGTTCAAAGAGTTCCAAAAAAAACCATTCAATACATGCATACATCAATGAGCTTAACTTCATCGCGTGATCAAACTTCACCAAACGCAAAGTTTTCGTAACACGTGTGTTGCCTTTTGTTGGCATTGTACCGGTAATTATTTCATAATGTGATGACTTTTGTGCCTGCCTTCTCGGTTATAAACCAATTAAAATACCAAATTAAGTGACCGTGAACCTTTATTTTAAGGCTATATTGCGTTGGTAATGAGTCCTTGATTCGTTTTTAGAAATACTAGACTCAAGTCTCTGGATTTTTCTAGATGACTACCGACTTGCAGCTGAATTCACATACATGGGATATCCTAAAAATTTGTTTTACTAGGTACTATAGCTTCATGCATCCGTTAGCATATACAAGTGTTTTTAATAAATGTAGAAATCTAAATAATAAGGTAATAGAAGTGGTAAGGGCGCGTGAACTTGTCGCCGCGTACAGGGGCCATACTCTCGATTGGATCGAGTTCTGTATCAATCAAATTTGAATCCGAGTTAGTGTCAATTCGTACTGCATTTCTCTAGGAACTGACATTAGTTCGATTTGGTTTAGAGCTCGAATCAGTCGGGAGTAAGGCCCCAGGTGTTTCGTAGGACACCAGTGCGCGATCCGTTTGCTTGATCATCAGTGCTGTTTTCGACGCGGAATCACTAAAATTGTATTTTGCAGCATATCTAACAGTGGATTTTTTTCAAGCTTAATTTATTTTGCAGTGAATGCTAGAAACATGGTGGGCTTTATTGCGTATTTACGTGTTGGTAGCGGCAAACCGGCGACACGCGTTCCGGTATTAAAAGATAACATTTCTATTACCTTATTCTTTAGATTTCTATGAATGTATTAAAGTCATCTCCTTTATTATTGCTCATCTAATTATTCCAAAAAAAATATCTACATATTTCATACCACTGTCATTTTAACGAATCACGACATAAATAAGCCATGTTGTTCTCATGAAAACGTAACTAACTAATTCTTATACAATTTATTACAATTTTTTGCTGCTGTTAAAACGATGCACAAACCAGAAGCAGCGTGGAGTCCTATCGATTTTATCTCAATTTTAATAAGGAACTGTGCAATGTAACATCTTGCTTAAAATCTTTGTATCACAAAACGTGTCTTGATAGCGTCCATACCAGCAGCGTAAACCACGCTAAGAGTTATTCTTACTACTTTAAAACGACATGTCTTAAAATAGTGGAAATACCTCTTAACTTGGTTTACAATACGCGTGCATTATGCCTAAAGTACAATGTGGTTCATTATACTTAGTAGGGCACAGCTTCTTCCTTGTAGTTATCCTTGCTGCATCGAGCGGTGAAAGCGACTATCTGTCAAATGCTCATGATGAGGAAGTGGATCATATGTGAATGCTTTTGTGTTCTCTCGCACGCTCGTCATCATATTTCGACGGCCTATGTAGGTAATAATATTATATTCATGTAATACTACAATATTTCAGCATGAAAAACGCATAAAAGTTAACCATGTATGCAAAAATAGCTGCGTTGCTACAACTTCAGTTGATTATTACCTCAATATTTTAAACCAACCTAAAAAATAAGTATTTTTTTTTGTTTCGCGGAATATGTAGGCAACGATGCTTTATCCTGGATCAATGATTGATTGTAATTTTATTGTTGCAAGACTTATGCATTTCATTCTTGACAGTTTCGATAATAGTGGTATAATAAAGACACAGCACTTAATTTATTTATACCACTTGGGACAATCGCGATGCAACTGTTGTATGAGAAAATTGCCGAATTTAGTATAGAACCGATATCAAATTATCACCGTCAAACATAGAGTTAGCTTTGAACTTTTATAAATATCACTAGTAGATAAATAATACCAGGTTCATATTAGAATAATAGATACCTTGAAACTTAGATTAAGAGATAATGAATAGAAATATAATAATGACTGTGAAACAGCCCAAATATTTTTTAAATAACGTGCGAAAGCAATTCTTTATCACAAATTTTCACAATAGATGTTTAGTTCACCTACTTACATGACCACACACGAAGCGCAAGGTCGAATTTGTAGCAGTATTTAAAATATTTTCGTACTAGCATAGCATGTAAATGCCAATCCAACTTATTTTGAAAAAAAAACCGGCAAATGAAAAGGATGAGTTGGGTGCGCAAGTAACAAGAACAGAGCAGACCTAAAAATATTTTCTAAGAAAAAATACTTTATTTTTTCAGTAAGTCTTTATTAAATTATTATCTCTTTGGAACATCGAAGTTCCAACCACAAACAAAAAAGAAGATTTAAAGAATGAAATCTAACTTGTGATAGTACCATAAAATAGGCAATTAGTCAAATAATTATGTTGATCCAGAAGTGGAACGTTAAAAAATCTGTGTCTAATATATCCAAGTAAATATGAAACTACCAGGACTTAAAGTGGCGCATTCAGCCCCCTAGGACATACGTGTTTACATCAGCCTTATACACGACACAATCAATATTAGGATTAATATATAAAAAAATAAAAAATGTGTTGCTGTGTTTCATTTAGTTTTGAGAACATAAAATGAACTTATATCGGACAAATACAATGTTCCCGCTCACCTATCTCTACATGTGCCACAATGTAAGAAGTAGGTAATGTCAAAGTGTCATCGTTTGCGCCTCGCGAGGGTCTTGCGTCATTGCAACATGCGCGTGCGAGGCTTGCGCCTGCGCCGTGATCGACGAAATAGACCCAAACGTCACATAGGACCTCTGTGAAACTGCAAAATGTTATGTCACCTTCGGAAGAGTTTAATGAGCATCGTGATGCCCCAACTCGAAAACAAAGTATACTAAAAAAAGGTACATTATTAAAATAATAAATCTACCTAATACATTTTTCCAGTAAATGTATTGGATTGGAGATTAAATTTACTAGCTTCTACAACTCCTTCTATTGCAACTGGATGTATTACAGAAGACTTTTGAAGAGGAAGTCTCTGTTCAGGTGTAGCTTTTGTGCATGTGCATTTGTTTGGATCTAATTGTACTTTTTTCTCATTAAATTCTTGAACTCGACATAATATCAGAGTATTTTCTTCTTCCAGCAATAATTTTTCACGGTACAAGGCTCTCTTTGTCAATTCGGCTTTAGAAATCCTGTGCCATAGTCTTGTCAAACCGCTTGTGGATGTTATAGCATTTAAAACCAGTGAGTCATCCGACGGTTGTCTACGAACATTAATCTTTGATTGAGTTGGTGAATGAGGCAAACATGAACCGTAGGGTAGAACTTTTTCACGCTGTGTCTCAAATTTTCGGCAAAGTCCTGCCATACGAAGGATTTTATCAACTTTTTTGAATGCTTCTTCCAACCATTCGACAGCGTCATCAGATGATTTCACCAATATTGCTAGCTGTTTCACATCTGTATCAACTCCATTGTACATAAGGTTTTTCAACCTGTAACAAGCATCCCTATGCCTGTCGCGACGTTCACGAAAAACCGCCTGTTTTGTACCAGATTCGTACGCTGCCAATTCTGTACGTAATCGCCTAAGCAGCCCATCGCTATTAGCAATTTTCTTGCCTTGGGAGGCGATTATATCAGCCATCAAATTTTCTTTACGCCGTAATTTACGCACTGCTTTTTGGTTTTCAGCAGTACCGAGGACGTACGCTTTAAGAACAGCCTTATACTCATCCCACGTAGCATTGTAATTGTTCTCAAGGAATGATCGTAAATTTTCGCGTTCGTCAGCGTATTTATTACGTTCTTCGTCCGCTTTTACCATGTTCTCACCTCGTGTAGTCCACGCCAAAGTGTCAGCTGTGTTATGTGCGTGATACAGTAGAAGCTGCAAATGAGTTTCTGCTGCAGTGTGATCAGACATTATATTGGCTGACTCATCATCAGATCTTCTTATAAGTTCATTAGTTCTACAATCATTCTGTTTTGACATTTCCTCCAGATCAGATAAAAATTTGTTGATCATTCTATCGATGGTATCACAGAAGCTAGCAACAGTACGCTGGAATTGGTCATCGGCAACGTCCATGAGCTTCATCGTATATCCAATCATATGATCTTTCTTATCATACGCCCTTTCGAAAACATGCCACATTACTTCTACATCCTGTCTGAAGACGGGTTCTTTAATTTTGAGCATCATCGCGCGCCAACTTTTATCAAGTTCGCCACGTCTCAGGGCTTGTGCAGCAATCTCACGGTTGAGCTCTTCACGTTTTAATTGTTTCCGCGCCTCTATCTCGAGTCGTATCTTTTCTAGTTTCTTCGCCTCTTTTTTGGCTTTCTTCTCTTCTTTTGTTAACCCCATTTTTGTTATAGTTTTTGTAAATATTACAAATCTTTACAAAATATTCCAAATCTTTACAAAATATTCCAAATATAATAATTTTATATATTGTTTATATATTTTTGTATCAATGCATTAACGATTTAAGAAGCTAAGTCGTAGCAATGCATCGATTATTCGTTTTGACTTTGACGTGATTTGTATTCTCTTTGACTTTGACGTTTTGCGAAAAAATATTCTCTTTGGTGAAAATCTTAGTACGTCAATTAGAAAAAAAACTTCCAGATAATCATTTATCCAAACAAAAAGTTCCAATGATTTTATAGAAATTAGAGCTACAGCGAATAAGGCCCGCCGGCCCGCCATATAATTTGAACCCAGCAAAATGCAGAGTGCCTGTCATATGGCGCGTTTAGGTCTTTTGTTCGCAAACGTAGCACGTAGCACTGGGTGATTACCACTTTTCATGTTTTACAAAACATCCATGCCCTTTGCTGTGCTAGGGCTGGGTTTGATATGCGGTGATCCTTTAAATTTTGAGCATTTGCTCCGTGCTTTATCAGCATTATTAGTTTACTAAGAATTCGAGCTCATTACTCGTTTGACAACTTTTCTCGATTTATTATAGTTTCGGATTTAATCCTCCAGTCCCATATTCATAAAATATCCTGTATTTTTTTTTTTAATCCTGTGTTTTTATTTCCCTATTACATGGGACTATAACATAACTGGCGAAATGTGGGTGTACTATACACCTCTGCCTACCTCTTCGGGGAAATACAGGCATGATGTTATGTTATGTTATTTCTGTCGATTCAGGAATGTTTGTAGTAGCAGGAGTAGACTGCTTCTACACCACTATTCGCAAACGATGTGCATCCTTGCTCTACAGAGTACGAGCCAGCCCCAATCGCATAATGGCTATGATAGCCAGCCGTCTGAATTCTCTGTACTTGAATCATTGTATAGCGATGCATGTGGAGAGAATTCAGACAAAACGTAGATTTTAGTGTATTTTACACTGAGGTACTATGTACTGTATTTTATTGAATTGTTACTAACAATAGTTGTTAAGTTTGTACTAACACATTATGGGTCCTAGATGCCCGAATAAAGAATATTTAATTTAATTTAATTTAATGTATATACTTCCTACAGCCCCGTTACCAGGCACTAGTGGGTGGATGCGAGCCTTTGCAAAGCTTTTTGCACAAACGTTTGGCAGAGAACCTGAACAGTGAGGCGGCGCTGGGTACGGTGGGCGATGTTGCTCAGTGCGTGCAGTGGTTATGCTCTACATTCCTGTACGTTCGTGCAGCTCGGGATCCTAAGAAGTAAGTATAGCGTCATCATTATTATCAGCACGCCTCGTTGTTGATGATTTTGATTTGATCTAGTGGTCGCAAGCACGACTGCTAACCCCATGCTTAGTTCGATTCAGTTCGGTCGGGCAGAGTGTTATCGGGTTTTTTCATTTGAAAATTCTCAGTAGCAGCCTAGAGTCTGGATTTAATAGGTTCGCCCCGTTACATGATACTTATAACAAGTAAGCATAATGATAAAACAGCTCCTATGAATGTTATGTACGCCTTTAATTTGTTTAAGCATCGGATAATGTACCTGTAATATTAGAATAAGATAATGTCTGATGTGTATAACTGTTGGTGTATTATTAATAATAAATAAATAAATAATAAACAACCGGTGAAATGTGGGTGTACATACAACTCTGAATACCTCTTCGGGAATACAAGAATGTTATGTATCATCATCATCATGTCAGCCGAAAGACGTCCACTGCTGGACATAGGCCTCCACCAAGCATATGTTGAGGGGATATGCCATAATCACCACGCTTGGCAGGCGGGTTGGCGATCGCAGTTGGTTGGTTAAATACTCAGAGAACGCTGCTGCCCATCTTCTGGTGAATCCCTTAGTCGCCTTTTACGACACCCAGACACACGGAACAGATGTTATGTAGTATGGATCATATCAGCCCGTGGACGTCCACTGGTGAGCCAGGGCACCCACAGATTTAAAAAAATTGTGATTGGTGATCGCTATAGCTATATTATTACTAGCAAGTAGGAATATGCTGCTGTCCATATATATATCCTGCGATGTTTTCTTTGATAATACAATATACAGGATGTCCTATCCCAATGTTTCTTGGAGAGAAATTACTTTAAACATTGGAAATGTAAAATTTTCCTTAAAGAAGATTCTGCACTAAGGGGAACGTAGCAGCCAAGTGGTGCCCTCTGTAAAATATAGTTCGCTGTAGTTGTAGGTAGAAAAAGTGCCTAAAGTGGTAGTTTTTCGCACTTTTCCTATCTACAATTACAGCAAACTATATTTTACAGAGTTAAAAGTTTCTGCTTAAACCACAGTACCTGTTCCTTCTATTGTTATATAATGTATTCAGTGAGTAATTTTTTTATTACGGGCGCCATATGGCTGCTACATTCCCCTTAATGCGTAATCTTCTTTAAGAAAATTTTTCTTTATTAATTATTAATCTAATTCTTTATTATTAATTATTTAAAGAAAACACAAGCAAACCAAAAAGCACGGGGATTGTCCGGAATGCCTATAATCAACATAGGTACCTAATTTTAAAACAGTTAAAGCCATAAACTTCTAAAAAATAAATGTCTTTTAACAGGTACCTTGGATTGGCCCAAAACTCACCTCAACAACTTATATCTAAGAAAATTGAAGGTAATAAGCTTTTCAGTGTTTAATTTCTTTTAAATATTCATGGTTTTTTTTAAATTCTTCTTATTTCAAAAAAGATTTTCGAAGAAGAACCTTCAGATCAAATGTTATAAAACACGTTTTATTTTAAATTAATGTGTTATTGCAACATAATGCAAAATAGTGAGCATTCGTTGTTTTACAACAGCGGTTGATAAATGACGCCTTTATTTTCAGCGCTACAGGATAATCGCGCTGTTTATCTCTATTGTAATGCCTTTTGGATGTTATCTCTGCATTTGTAATAAAGTTACTTTAATTAAAACTAATTACTCGACCTATTAACTCGGTACGATTATTGACGTTTTTTCTACATTAAAAGATTTATTGTGTAGGTACACAAAATAAACTCGTCATCTTATGTATAATCGTTTTAATTGAAGAATTAAAGTTAAAATTGCTCTTAGATGTACGGTCACGATACTTCCCGGTGGTACATTTTGTCGACAAAATCCCTTGACCGAATCCTGCTACATTACATGTACCTACGGCTGCCATCGAACATTGTGTGCAAGCGATTTTAGCCATAGTGGTGGTTTACTGGAAAGATTTCTGACTGTACATCATAAAATACATGTACGACAGACAATGAAACTTTGGGCTCCTTCTAAAAAAGATCGTAACTGAGTTTTTTATTATGTTTTAAACTAACGAGCAGTTTACTGCTAAAAATCTCAAGTGGGTAGGTTTTGGTAGATCAGCCCCCCTAGCCAAGTTGACAATCTACAATCGTCAACGCTATAGAAAACAATCAAAATGTTCTTCATAGGTTCTTTCCTCGTAGCATTCCCATACATTTTGATTGTTTTCTATTAGCGTTGACGATTGTAGATTGTCAACTTGGCTAGGGGGGCAGGTATCGTCCAGTCGCCTCGAATTGTATATGTGTATAGTGCAACCATTGTATACATTCATATGTATCATCATTATCATCATCATTTCAGCTAAAAGACATCCACTGCTGGACATAGGCCTCCCCCAAGAATCGCCACAATGACCGGTCCTGCGCTTTCCGCATCCAGCGGATTCCCGCGACCTTCACCGGGTCGTCAGTCCACCTTGTGGGGGGCCTACATATCTATAAAAGGCAGAAAATGTAGACATATTTTTTTTGGTAGACCAAGGAGTGGCTAAAATGTCTAAAAACCTATCCATTAAAATACAACATAGACGTAATTGGCAAACGTAGTGTAAGGCCAGCCAGCCAGTTGGACCGACGACCTAATGAAAGTAGCTGGGGGGACTGGATGTGGAAGTCAGAGGACCGAGTGTTGTTGCGCAATTCGGGAGAGGCCTACGGCCAGCACTGGACTACGATAGGCTGAGTTGATGATAGACGTAATGGAGTCAATTAAGAATAAGTGAATAAGAATCAGTTACAACCTTTTTCATAACACAAGCAACACTACTTTGCTTATTTACGTAATTAGTTGGAACAAGTTCCAAATCATTAGTTTTGTCGGAAAAACCAAAGGATAATCTACAGATATAATTGTTACGATAACAATATTTTATTGCACAAAAAACATGAGCCATTCAAATTAAATATAAAAATTACCTAAATGCCTGTCCATTTAACTTGTTTACTCAAAATAATAAAAAAAATGGAAATTATAATTTATATCATTACAACTACGTATTTAAAATAGTATGTTTTCAATAAAATTATAGTTAATTGAATAATAAAATTAACTCTCGAAATTGTATAGATGATCTGATGAAATAGCCAGCAGCAGCATAGCAGTTCCCTTGTACTATACATTTCTATGTATTTTATTATTTCTCTTTGTGCATAAAAAATCGTCATTACCTTATCAGTCATCTGTCTTATCTATAGTTTTAATACATTCATAACTGCTTATACCATAACTGGAAATAATCCAGTGGCATAATGGCCGTGTAAAGTCCATCTGCTAGAATAGTGGCGCCCTATGATTACCGGGATACTCCTAGTGATGAAGAATAGCAATATTATTCTTATTATGACCCGCATGCTCGTCCCCTATGTATTTTTTTAAGAGTACTCTAAACCGACGAGCATGCATGACGAGGTTAATGAACGTAGATGAAGCGAAAGAGGTGTGTCAGGATCGTAGCAAGTAGATCCATAGTCTCTGCGGACCCCAATAGGAAACAGGTGTGATTATATTTATGTATGCATGTAATTTTTAAAATCTGACAACTTTATATAACATGAAATTCCTTCACGCCGTTTGAGTTTAACGCCACTATTTGAGCGGATGCACTATAATTACTTCATTTTAGTAATAGTTTTATAAACATTTACTTTTAACTGCGTCATCAGTCAATCAACATAAAACGTCGAAGGTCAAATCACTCAAGGTCAATCTATTAGACCTAATTAATCATAATAATTATATCATGCAATAAAACTTTTTTCCATACTAGAACTTAGTTAAATATCAAATTATATTCTATTGAGTTATTATGTTAAAAATTATGCTTACAAACCATAGCAAACGCGCGTATCATCGTTTTGGTTGTAACATCACCGTATCTAATCATATGTTGCAACCGGCCAATTAAATACCCTTACAACGCCGATCTGTATGATATATCGTTGTATGGATGCTTTACAAAAATGTGGTGCCTATTGTTATGAAGGCTTCATTTCTATGAGCATTTTTTTGACAACCCTATTGTAGAATAAACCAAATATTTTTCTATTATAGGTGAAGATGACACTGAACAATTTCTATACGCCCTTTTGAAGTTTAAACAGAATACATGTTTATTCATAGACTAGCGTACATCAATAATATTGTGGTTTCAACATCATCGTACCGAATCGAATCATTCACTTATTTCACAGGCTCAGAAATCTTGGCCTCCGCCACCAGAGTCGATTGGCGAAACCATTCATTAAACCTTCTTTGTGTCCAATTTCGTAAAACGCATCTTGTAGGTACTTGAAGTAATTCTATATAACATAATCAGCCCATTATTGTCCCACTGCTAGGCACGGGTCTCTTGTCAGAATGAGAAGGTTAAGACCTTAGTCCACCAAACTGGCCTAGTGCGGGTTGGTGGACTACACACACCATCGAGAACTGTATGGAGTAGAAACAGGTGTGCAGGTTTCCTCGCGATATTTTCCTTCACTGTTAAATTAAGTGATAATCAAATTTTGATACAGTAATTCTGTATACCACGATCCTGATTTCTATATCTTGTAATCTATCATCAAAGTAAAAGTTGCGTGTCACTCAAGTTTGCTATCCCCGGTCGGGGTCGAGTTTTGTATCAATCGAATTTGAATTCGAATTAGTGTCAATTCATACTGCATTTCTCTAGGAATTAACATTTGACGACGTCTGTGGTCTAGTGGTTCGAGTGTCGGACTGCTGATCACGAGGTCGTGGGTTCGATTCCCACAGGACACAAATATTTGTGTGATGAACATAAGTGTTTGTGTTAGTCTGGGTGTTTCTTATGTATTATAAGTATGTATTTACAAAAAAAAAGTATATAAGTGTTATATCCAGTGTCTAGTACCCATAGTACAAGCTCTGCTTAGTTTGGGACTAGATGTTGCTGTGTAAAATGTCCCAAAGATATTTATTTATTATTTATTTTTTATTTATTATTAGCTCGATTTGGTTCAGAGCTCAAACCAGTCGGGAGTAAAGCCCCTGAACGGCCTTGCTTGAGTTCCGGATCGTGATTGATGGATGAGTCTTGTCGACACCCGCTGATCCGCGATCCTCTTACCTTGGTGCAAGTGAAGGGATAATGCGTGTAATTTAATAAAATATGCGATAATAACTATTATGTTTTATTACCTACATGCTATAAAGGCTTAGAACGATGACGGCATCAAATATCTGAAAATGTTAATAAATTAATTTGAGTTGGTTGTGTTTGGAAGTCAAAGTTACTGCCATGTTTACGAACATGGTGACAAATAAGCGGTTTAAAGTATATGAAGATTGTAGATTCACAAAAATAGCAACGTGTTACCTACATACGCCGATTGCTTTCAGCTTACGATGCAGTTATTACATGCCCTTTAAACGTAAAGCTATTTCTGAAGTCGCCGAAGACACTTAATGTGAGTTTGTGCTAAATCGCAGTAAACGCTTGTAAATATCACGACATTGGAATGGCAATTATAAGTTTATCCATCTTCACTTTAGTTATAATAATTGCTGTATTGACCCTCGATTGTATCGAATTCTCCATATCTACGTTGTCATTCTTCAATGATGTCCTTATCGGGAAAAGTTGAAAGGCACATGGTGCATCTTCGTACCATATATTACATATTGTGAATCAGTTAACCTATAATATTAATAAATGCGTTTGTTGGATGCAACGGATGCGACATTTAATTACTTCATGTTGGAGGTTGTGTGACTAATAAACTTAGCAATTAAACTTTTATTTGATAACTATGTAAAAATAATAAAAAGGATAAATGTTTGACAAATTCTTAGTAAATATGTTTGCTCTCGGAAATACACTCGAGAGCAATGAATCCGGGTCACCAACAAAAACCTTAATATCTTGGAAACTAAGAATGATAGCTTCAACTCAGCCTATCGCAGTCCACTGCTGGACATAGGCCTCTCCCAAGTTGCGCCACAACGCTCGGTCCTCTGCCTTCCACATCCAGTCCCCCCCAGCCACGTTCTCTACTCTCCACTGCTCCAAAGGCAATCGGTCCTTCGACAGACATGGCCAGCCCACTGCCACTTCAGCTTACTGATCCTACAAGCTATGTCGGTCAATGATAGCTTATTCAAATAAAAAGTTGATTATAAATAGGTCTATAAAATAATAAGTAGTCTAGTATTGTTAACAAATAGTATTTAAAATACTTTTTATTTGAATAAGGTTGCTCCCGAGTGTATTAGGCCACGACGTTTTGTCTTTACTCTTTACCTATGCCTTTTAACTTTAAATACAATGTTATCAACTCACTTGATCGAAATCCTGTGCAAATATCATCCGTTTTATTTCACAGAGCTATGTGTTAAAGCAATGAACGGCTTAGCGTCTTCAGGTCTAATAACTATGGACGAAGCTAGCTGTATTGAGTCTACTGAAGCCGGACGACTTATGTCCGTATTTTATTTGGACTTGGAAACTATGAAGCATATTATGAAGGTAAAGCATATTTCAGTTAAATATTTAAGGTTAAAGGTCCATGTTTATAGGATTGAGTCGAGGTCTAGAATAAAAACATCATCATTTCAGCCGAAAGACGTCCACTGCTAGACAAAGACCTCCCCCAAAGGGGATAATCGCCATAATCGCCACGCTTGGCAGGCGGGTTGGCGATCGCAGTTGGTTGTTTAAATACTCAGAGAACGCTGCTGCCCATCCTCTGGTGAATCCTTTAGTCGCCTTTTACGACACCCATGAGAAGAGAGAGGATGGTGCAATTCTTTACGTCCGGCACCACATGGAACAAAAACGGAAGAAAAACATGGCATGTACAAAAAAAATTGTTTGGAAAATTCAATGCAAAATGTACTAAATGAGTTTGCCGTTGTTGCATTCCTATTTGTTTGTTGGAGCAGACGAGTCCTTGAGTAGAGACCGCAAATCAGCAAACGCAGCGTAGGGCGCCTCACAGCCAGGTGGACCGACGACCTGAAGAAGGCAGCTGGAAGGACTGGATGCGGAAGGTGGAGGACAGAGTGTTGTGGCGCAGCTTGGGAGAGGCCTAAGACCAGCGGTGGGCTATGGTAGGCTGAGTTGATGATGTATGTCTTCTAGACCATCGAAGTATGCAAGGATCGGCTTTAACGACCGATATATGGCATAATAAGCAGGTTGTGGCGGCATATATATAATACTAATATGGTGACGAGCAGTAGCATTACCGGAACAAGAGTGTCTCTGGCGGTCTACATCTACGGGAAAAATAATTTTCAATTATAGTAGATATAACATAGACATTTGTCCACACGTTAACTTCGAAAGATTTTTGTTAATTGATCTAAAATGTAGCATCTGTCTATACAACGTGTATCAGAAATGCGTGGTCGATTGAAAGATATTATTGCTTCTGACTGTACATCATATTTTTCCATTTCTACTAGATCGAAGGGAAGGAGTCTCTAGAACGTCTTCTCTTCTTAATATGCGAGAGCCACGAGTTAGCTGATATGCACCTCCGGGTGGATGAGCGAAGGTGTTTGAACACCCTTAATAGGAACAACGCTGCGGCCACTATACGGTTCCCTATGAAAGGCAAGATCAGTACACGACAGATGAAGCTTAGTTGGTGAGTTTGAAGTTAAATCAAGCATTGCGATAGAACACGTTATATACGGGTGCCGGTGAAATTACAATCACGTGAGACTTTCCATCTTCATGTCTCAGTTTGGCGAACCGACTTGCGGTACCATTTAGGTAATAGCCTAGGTGGTATTGCAGTTGTTATGGGCAAAGGTAACCGCTTAACATCAGGTGGGCCTTTAGCTCGTTTCGCCATCCTATACTTTAAAAACACAAAAAAAACTTATATCCTGGAAATATGCATGGTTTCTGCGGCATAATGATCCACCAAAGCGAAGCCGTGGGTAAAAAAGCTCGTATAATATCCCGGGAAAACAAACAGTTCCCGAGGGATCCGCGATGACATATTTCTGTGATATATCATTGCGTCATGCGCAACCATTTGGCATAATATTTACCAGGGTGTCATAAACGTCCATAAAGGCTACTTTTTATCCCGGGAACATAAACAGTTCGCGAGGGATGCGCAATAAATGACAACGAAATTATTTGACGACTACCACTCGGCATAATATGTACCAGGGTGTCATAAACGTATACTAATACTATAAATTCGAAAGTTTGAGATTTTGCTACTTTTTCAATTTACGCGATTAACGACAACCACGCGAGCGAAGCCACAGTCGCCCTCGAGTAATATTATATGTGCGAAAGTAACTGTGTCTGTCTGTTTGTTACCTTTTCACGACTAAACCTCTGAACCGATTTTGATGAAACTTAGTACAAAAATAGTCTGGAACCCGGAGAAGGACATATAAGCTACTTTTATCTCGAAAAACGAAAAGGTTCCTGTGGAATAAGCGACGAAACGATATAAACGCGGGCGTAGCCGCGAGCAACCTAAAGTGTGAGTCGGACTCATGCAGTAAGGGTTCCGTACCACCCATCGACCTGATACCACATAGAAACTGATTTAATTTACGATAGTTTATCAAAAGACATCAACGAACATACGCGAAATGTGAATTTTTGCATCTCTTTCTTACGTAGATACCACCACATATTTATATGTTTGCCCTGTTTTTAGTATTTTTTGCTAAACTACGTAGTATGCACTATAAACAGACCAAGTTTGACGCTGGTATGTATTATCGTTTTGAAGATAGAGCAGGAACAAAAACGTTGAAAAAATGCATGTTTTTCGAGGTTTCTTGTATGGGGACCCCCTTTGGTTTTAGACTTTTTTTAGTATTTGTCGTGATAGGCACTATAGTAAGTAACACATATTCTGTGAAAATTTCAACTTGTTATCTATTACCGTTACAAAGATACAGCCCTGTGACAGACAGACGGAAGGACAGCGTAGCGAGAGTAATAGGGTCCCGTTAGCACCCTTTGGGTACGGAACCCTAAAAATCAAGTGAAGTAAGCACATCTGAAAAGATAATGCTAACAATTAAATACAATTCATAAAATACGCTGCAATAACAATAAAGACGTCTTAATTATATCGGAAGTACAGAACATTTGCCATATTTTCCCTGTATTCTGGGCGCTAAATACTGGGATCACCAATCGAAGCAGTATTCCTATGCAACCATTCATTATAATAGTAGATAAGTAGTATTTTTTATGGCAAGGAGCTACAGGTCCAGCTGATGTTAAGCGGTTACCTTTGCTCATAACAACTGCAATATCACCTGATGTTAAGCGGTTACCTTTGCCCATAACAACTGCAATATCACCTGATGTTCAGCGGTTACCTTTGCCCATAACAACTGCAATATCACCTGATGTTCAGCGGTTACCTTTGCCCATAACAACTGCAATATCACCTGATGTTCAGCGGTTACCTTTGCCCATAACAACTGCAATATCACCTAGCTAGGTTGTTGCCTAAATGGTATTGCAAATCGCGTTTGCCAAACTGAGACCAACAACACAACAACACGATAAGACAACACAACACAACAACACACAATGGACAACACGTTAAGCTGTCGGTCCCGGTTGCCATACAAACATCAATGGCAGTCGTTACGGGTAGTCAGAAGCCCAAAAGTCTGACAACTTGTCTAACCTCTGAATGTCGGTATTACGCAGAAATTGGGTTGCGGGGGTCTGATGGCAGTCGCTCCGTGTAAAATACTGATGTTCAGCCGCATCTGGTTAGACTGGAAGCCGACCCCATCAACTCAGCCTATCGCAGTCCACTGCTGGACATAGGCCTCTCCCAAGTTGCGCCACAACGCTCGGTCCTCTGCCTTCCGCATCCAGTCCCCCCCAGCCACGTTTTTTAGGTCGTCGGTCCACCTGGCAGGGGGGCGCCCTACGCTGCGTTTGCCGATTCGCGGTCTCCACTCAAGGACTCGTCTGCTCCAGCGGCCATCGGTCCTTCGACAGACATGGCCAGCCCACTGCCACTTCAGCTTACTGATCCTACAAGCTATGTCGGTCACTCCGGTTCATCTCCGGATAATCTCGTTACGGATTTTATCCGACCCCAACATAGTTGCAAAAAAGCGAAAAGGATTATGATGCTGGCTGCTTCTGCAAAGCCAAAGTCAAAGTCAAAAGTTTTTATTTCGAATAAGCATTTACACGCACTTTCAAAACGTTAATTATGAATCTAGTTGCACGGTTCCAAAAAGTTGGTCCTATGGCGAAGAGCCGGCAAGAAACTCCATAGATATACTCTTTTCAAATAATAATAGTACAATGATTTGTTACATGATGAAGTGGAAAGAATTGTTTGAGAATAATGTAGATCAGTGATTCCCAAACTTATTTTGTCTACTCGAAAGTCGAGAGTTCAGTCGGTGTCTAAGAGTCCTCCTAGCTAGATGAAATTACAAATCGCCCCCCAAGCCTTTACACAACGCCCCCATTTTATGGGTCTCTTACCGCCCCCCTTTAGGCCTGCAGCGGCCACAGGGGGCGTTATCGCCCACTTTGGGAATGGCTGATGTAGATTAATGACTGGAACAAAATCACTGAAGTAAACTAATTAATGACTAATCATGATTTTTAAGTTTAGGCTCGACCATAATAGGAGGGAACCCAACGATCCGATACTCTATTACATAGAGTCTATGCCATTAATAGCTAAATTATGTTCACATTTACAGTGATCAATTTCAAAAAGGTGTATATTAAAAAACTTAAGTCAAACAAATAAATTATGTAAATATATATAAATTCAGTAAATCACAATGTAAAAAAAAAAAATTACTGTATAATAAAATTAATATAAAATTATTAATATTTGATCATTTTCTCCACAGCATAATTCAAGCCGTTCTTGGATGTCTTCCGATCCCGGATCCGTCCCTCAATCAGGAGGCCATGAAAATCATGAGAATTGCCGAGCGAGTTTGCAAATGTTTGTATAAGTATTTGACGCACATTTTCTATTACCTGCGGGCACTTACATCAACTAGGTTCTTTAAGGAGTCAGGCCCGCCGCATACTGAACCCAGCTCACGCAAAGCTCAAGGCTCGGGTGGTTTTGTAAAACGTGTAATAAATGCCACACCGCATATTGTTCCGAACCCACCCAGTGCCTCAAAGAATATATTCGCGTACAAAAGACATAAACGCTCTGCCTGGCACTCTGCAAAAGTACTCTGTGCACTCGGCTGTTGGCTGTAGGCATGGGTAACTCCGGACACATCTATATCTTCGGATATATATCCCAAAGCGGATATATATCACTCCTTCACTTACAAAAAATAAACATATCCTATATCCGAGTAACTCCGACGCATGACATTCGTCACTGGCGACAACGATATGGAACGAAAAACTAAGTTTAGATAATCATTGTACATAATACTTGATTTTTAAATACGCCTTTCATTTTTTCATTTGATAGACAGTCCTAAGTATGTAAAGTATGAAAGGAAATCAATTATTATGTTACTGTGTCACTTAATCGTTCCGCGGATCTATCAAATCGGCTACAATATATCCAGCCTCACTCCGGTGGATTTATAATATTATATTTAGAAGCCGGAGTTATCAATCTCAGACATAGCATGCAACGTAAAGTTACTTCAGTACCGGATATATTAAGCGGATATGGATATACTAATCGGACACATATCTTTACTTTTACATATCCAATCTTTTACCGGAGCTAGTTAGCCCATGTCTAGTCGGCTGGGCTATGTTCAATATGCGGAATCCCCACCACACCGCCTCCCCGGTTGTGTGGTACGCGAAAGGCATTTTCTCCGCTTAAAAAAAAGAAATTCTATGTGCCGTGGGTAGCGAATGCTATACATTGCGGTTCTCGTGGTGCATCCACCCAAGGCAAGAGTAGGCACACGGCGGAGTTTTTAGTGGTTGTGAGTCCCACATAGAGTTGACATACGCCTGGAATTTTTCCAGACTAGTCCGGAAATGTAACTGTTTGTCCGGTATCAAAATCAAAATCAAATGTTTTTTATTCGATAAATGATATATTCAGCTAGTAACAATTGTTCACCTGATGGGGGCGCCACTTAGCTGCTACATTCCCTTTAACGGCCTAAATTAATATCCAATCTATCCACGATTTGCCCTACTAGAGATAGGAATTTGACATAAGCTCCATACAAAATATGTCAAATTTCTATCTCCAGTAGGGTAAATTGTGGATAGATTGGATATTAATTTTGGCCGTAAGAGGTTTTCGGTTATTTCAATAACACGTTGTATAAAAAAAAACCATCAAATTACCTAATTAATATTTCACAGGTCTAGTCACATATGTGACTCGCCCAGACTTAATATCCCGTCAGCCACAGTTCTACTCAGCTGTGCTCAACTCCATTATCCTAGCGAAGTGCGTAGCGGCCCATCTTTGGGAGAACTCGTCGTTCGTTAGCAAGCAGCTGAAGGGGATAGGACCTACCTTCAGTACCTTGCTGGCATCAGCTGGCAAAGTCAACTTTCTTTTGCTTGAGGAGAGTCATCCAAGGGACTTGGAAAGGGTAAGATGATATCTACGTTTTAATTAAGTAATGCCGCACCGCATGTAATATACCCCGCACCTGGCAGCGTAATTCCAAAAGCTATTTCGGTCAATCATGAAACATTAACATTAATTAGTCTTATCACAAAGTCATAAAAGCACAAAATGTGTTTAGTGCATAGACATTATTATGCTGACGTCAGTATAATAATATCTATGGTTTAGTGTAGGTATTTAGACTATTTTATGTGCAAAACTTGAAAATGTATGACTTATTAAGTTATAAGAATTTTTTAATACGAGTTCCATGCCTAACTCGTTTCTTACCTAATAATGTTGTATTTGTTAATTTGTTTAATTTTTTTTATCGTCAATCAAATGCAGAATAGAAAAAGTGTAATGGAAAAATAAAATCTATATAAGACTAATACTAATATGTTCTATTTGTAATTGTAGTTTAGATTTATTATATCCAATGCTACATCAGTAAAATTCTTTTAATATTTTAAATAAATATCATTGCTTAAACCTAAACTAATCCATTAGAGTCTTACTCATGATTATGTTGACGAAACAAGAGTAGCATAGCTTTCAAATTAATTATCAAACAAAGACTATGCTACTTCAGTAAAAAATACTGAAATAGATTAGATATTGTCAAGGAATTTTCACGAACAAAAGCTTATCTGTTAGATTCTGACTCGTGACTGAAATAGTAGCTTTCGGAATTTCGCCACCCGGCAACCAGTGCCGCTTGGTAAGCGTTTACGAACAAAAGACATAAACGCGTGATTTGGCCGTGTGCTGGGCTGGAATATGCAGCGGATCTTGAACTCTTGAAGCACCACCACAGCTTTGGTAGTTACGTATCATAAAATTTCTGATATCATCTAAAATTTCTATTTCTATTTGTTTTTGTAAAACCTAAATAAAAAAATAGGCTAGCCCCCTATTACATGGGACTATAACATAACTGGCGAAATGTGGGTGTACTATTACACCTCTGCCTACCCTTTCGGGGAAATACAGGCGTGATGTTATGTTTTTTTTTTTAAATTAATTATTATTGTTTTTCCTTTTGCATGCATCCTTTCCTCGTGTTATTGTAATAATTACTTCTGATAGAGAGCGCCTTGACTTCCATAATACAAGTTCTACTTAGTTTGGAAGTCAAGAGTTCAATTTCTTGTGCCTATGTTTTATAAAATAAACGTTTTTTATTTATATTTATTATTTGAAGCCAATAATGAAGTCCCCCTCCGTATTACATTATGTTCGTTTGATTCCCACAGGACACAAATATTTGTGTAATGAACATAAGTGTTTGTGTTTGTCTGGGTGTTTCTTATGTATTATAAGTATGTATTTACAAAAAAAAAGTATATAAGTATTATATCCACTGTCTAGTCCCCATAGCACAAGCTCTGCTTAGTTTGGAACTAGATGGTGCTGTGTAAAAATGTCCGGAAAATAATATGTATTTATTTATTCGATTGACAACGTCTGTGGTCTAGTGGTTCGAGTGTCGGACTGCTAATCACGAGGTCGTGGGTTCGATTCCCACAGGACACAAATATTTGTGTGATGAACATAAGTGTTTGTGTTTACTTGTCTGGGTGTTTCTTATGTAGGTATTCTAAGTACGTATTTACAACAACAAAAAAAGTATATAAGTATTGTATCCATTGTCTAGTACTCATAGTAAAAGCTCTGCATAGTTTGGGACTAGATGGTGCTATGTAAAAATGTCCGAAAAATATTTATATTATTTTTCGATTAAAAAAAAAAAAAAATTCAGAAAACAACATTCCATAACCATTTTTGTTAGTAACAATGAAAAACTGAAACAACTATGTTAGTAAACACAGATAACAAACATTAATAAATGTCGAGTCATCGATTCGCACACATGCAAATCGATGAAACGACTGAGGACGGCGGTGTCCATAATTCCCGTTTCCATAGATAATGAACAAAGGAGCGCCTGCCGGCAATATTCTCCGCAAGCAAGTAAGTTTACTGCCAAAGTATCAGCTGACAATGATACCGGTGGACGAGAAGACTGTAACCGTCCAACTTGTTTTACTGAACCAAGCGCACTTGGCTGAAAACATAGAGAACTTGACGGCGGGTGCTGGACACAAAAGTCATATAATTGTGGGCGATTCTAATAATCACCTCTTACTACTAGCGACCTTTAAGTAAGTGATTATGTTACGTTTGCTATTCATATGACGCCTATCTTTTATAATATTCTGAAGATAGGTTAGAAACAAAATATCTATGTAGTCTTAGTCTGACAATTTTGTACAAGTCGAATCGTTTTAAGTATCTATTTATTTAAATTAAAGTTATCTCGGCAATTTAATGTTGTTGCATTGTTACAGAGACAAAGATTTAATAAGTGTCTTTGATGGTGTTATAAAATATGAAGTGCGACGAAAACATAAGTTCGAACATAAAATATTTGCTCACTGCATCAGTTCCAGTTTTGGTTAGTTTTATTGTTTTATTTCTAGAACAACTCTTACCAGGTAGGTAGTCGACTGCATGGCAATGGTAACACTTGAATTAGAAAACCGCCCTTACTGCTTACAAAATAAAGACGCTGTCAATGTCAAAATGTTACCACTGACGTGCGGTCGACGGTACATCTTAATAGTTCATTAAATAATCATTCGATGTTTAATTCCAGTGGGCATTGACGTACAATCAGAATATTTATTCAATGATTTAGAGCAGTTTTTTGGAGGCAAAACGGCTATCTCCAATGAAATGCCAGCTAAAAAAATTACGGAAAGACAAACATGTATAACGGACACCTTCAAAGAACGTAAAAGAAAGAATACAGATGCTATAGATAAAACACAGTCAAAAGAAAAGAAGAAGCGAGATAATGCTCTATTTGAAAATTTTAAATCTCTCAAAGAGTCATTTGAGATAGCCTCTAAAAATCTTAAACATAACCTGCAGCATCAAAGTAAACAACATGATGAACCCATAAATAGAAAAGCAGATGCATGTGCTTTGCATAGTAATGCCATGAGTAACGTACCATGCGCTATTAACACAAACTCAGAAAAGGATAAGTATGATACGTCGTCAAAGCAAAACAATTTTACTGAAAGTATGGATTGCGATGAGTTTATAGATGACTACAAGATTGATAGCATACTTAATGAGATTGAAAATGAAATGTGTAAAAATAACGCAAGCTCTGCCAATAATAAATCATCTCTAAATAACGACAATTTGTATTTTCGTGAACAAAATCTTAGTGTCAAAAATTCTTTTGCCAAAAAAGCAGATGCTCTTAAAAATAAGCCTTATCAAGACTTGACTACAAAATCCAGTAGTTCCAAAACGATCACTGGATCTAGAAAGCGAACATCGTCAGCCATAAAATCTAACTACAACTTCATTGATTTGTTAGAAAGGAATTTAAGTTTAAGCGACGAAGATGACAAGACTGAAAAGACACAAAGGGATAATGGATTTTCGGACACAATTAAAAGTCAAATTCAAAAATATTTATCGAATACACGAAACCAAACTACTGCGCCACACAGGAACGTAGAAATGCTTTTAGAAAATACTGAAAATGAACTACTGAATGAGGATGAAAAGCTTAATACAATTCAAGCAATCAATTTAGATGGCGAAAAGCCTGTAAGCTCTATCCATAAGCCATATCCCCAATATGAAATAAAAGAAATTTTAGGTGAAACAACATTTTTCAAACAATGTAGCAAAACTCAACAAATAGAAGAAAAACACGATAAAAACTTAATCTGTAATAAAGATTCCAAAAACTGCGATACAGTTAATATTGACGAACAAGACAAATTCAATAAAGTGGCCATAAGTCATTGTGATACAAATATTCAAAAGTTTACACCTCTGCATAGTATCTCTAATACCATATTATTAGATGACGAAGTTTCTACAAACAAAATTAATCAAAAAGTGCAAATGAAACAGAATAATCAGAGTGAGACAAGTATTATTGGCATGTGTACTGATGCGGAAAATTCTAAAGGAGAAGTAAATCAATCTAATGATATAATTAAAAATAACTTGACCAACATACTATGCGTGAAAGATAATAATGATGGAAGTCATAGCAATTTTAACCGTGATTTGAGTGAAAATGAAGGAGAATCGGACATAAATAATATGATCAGTTCAAGTCAAATGATTAATGAATATTCTAAAACTGATGATACACATGTGTGCACAGATATAAATGACGATAGCTTCAGAAAAATGTGTATTGTTGGTGAAAAAAGCAGTAATACAATTTGCATTCCATCTAAACACATAGCAATTTCTAATGAAAAGATAAGTACTGTATCAAAATTCTCTCACTCGGGTGAAGTTCCAATAATTAGAAACTCATTCGTGGAAAATAACAGAGCATCGCATAGTGATACCTTGAGGATAGAAGGTATTGCTCCTACCATACATTTTAAGCAGGAACAATGCAAACAAAGCGTTTGTAACCCATCTGTGAATAGCTATATCAATTCTTCCTCTTTGATGAATGATAGACAAAATGGTTCAAGCGATTCCCAAAATAATATACATTCATATAAGCAAAAAACAGAGTACGTACGGAGGTACAGTTATTCCACTAGCAAAATAGATGTTTGTACCAAACAAACTCCTGAATATTGCGTGCAGGTTATAAAAAAAGTAAAAATGGATCTAGACATTACAGCAATAGTGTCTCGTAAACATAATTCTTTTCAGAATTATAGATCGGATAGTGAAGAAACAACTCAAAATAGAGACGAAATTAAATGTATGGAACTTCCAAAATATAAGCACACTAGTCAGAACGTTACAGGAGACGTTAATAAATGTATACCTAAGGTCAACCATAAAATACAAAATACATTAAAAGTAAACCTACAACCAGCTAGATTACCCAGACCTAAATTTTCCACGGCTGAAAATTTTCATGAACAGCCAAATAAAGTTATTATTCAGAGAGGAAATGCCAGAAATATTCTGCTTCTACCAATCGTAAATAAAAAAGAAAATATAATGAAGATTGATGATTCTATGACTAATAAAAACAAAGCTGGTGAGATAGAAAACCTTAAAGTTTTGCAAGAAGATTTAAAAGAACATGATGATCTTAACGATGACTATGAAAACACAAGTGAAGAGTTTGGACAAAATGAATCTGAAGATAATCCAGTTAATGTGGACAGTAAAATAAAGAATTTATTACAAACATACAGCACAATATTAGGGTATTTATATTTTATCACCTACTAGCCTATGCCCACGACTTCGCCCGCGCGAATGTCGTTTATCGCGCATCCCTCAGGAAATGTTCATCTTTCCGGGATAAAAAGTAGCCTATATGTTAATCCGACTTATGTTCTATCTGTAAGCTAAATTTCATTAAAATTGGTCCAGCCGTTCTTGAGTTATAAATGATGTAACTAACCCGACTTTGTTTTATATATTAAGATTTTGAAAAAGGGCCTTATTTTTTAAAATTAATGGGATTTTGACATTATTCACTTATCTTGATGTAGAGTTTGAGAGGCGCACCTATACTTATTATACAATTCAATTTTCAGAGTAAATTCCGGCAAAAATTCAACACCAAGCTGTCCGAATATCAATAAACCTGTAACTTGTAACAAATCACCAACAACAAAAACTAAGAAACCGTTCAAGATAACTGATATCCACAAACTACATGCTTCATTACCAAATATTATTGTTGATAACCAACCTGAAGGTGAAAAAAGAAATATACAACATTCAAAAATAAATAACTTTCAAACACAAAATAACCAAGAAGATTCAAATCCATACGATCAGGTTTCTGAAATGAGGCCAGTCGAAGAAATTGTTTCTAACTATGAATCTATCACAGATTTGGAGCCTATCCATTTACCGGACAATGTTGATTTAGAGCCCTCTAAAGACTTTAAAATAGACCAGTCAATGTTTGATCCAAAAACTCTTTTGCAATGCGTATCTAACGATGACGACAATGAAATAGTTCCTCCGCCTCCAGAGTTTTGTGACGGCATTACTTACTCGCCTGACTATGATAATGCTGAAACTTCTATGACTGATGATAATAGTCAGTGTTTTAGAGACCCTCGGCTTGATATTAATTTTACAGAAAAAGATATGGAATACAACGAAAGTATATTTGATGACACCTGCGCTACAAGCCTAACCCCTTTTACTGAAATAGAAACATGGAATTTATCTCAAGAAGATAGATGGGAGCCTCGTGATGCAATGAATTTAAGTCCACCAGAAAATTTCACGATGATGCGCAAAAATACCAAGAATGATTATAATTATTCACAAAATAGTCTGATGTCTAGGAAAGCAAGGCTTAGAAAATTTAAAATAACTGAAAAAAATAAAATGAAAATGAGAAAATGAATGCTTCTAGATTTCGTACATCGTTATGTAATTTAATTAGAAATAAAAACATGCAATATTATTAGAATATTTTTGATGTTTAAATTGTTTTTTTTTAAGGCTTTGGAGGTTAATATACACAAAGTACCTATATAGAGATGCTAACCTAGCATATAAGGTGATTGCGACGCTTCTGCGTCGTCGTCGTGGGCGCGTTTTTTTAAAATTGTAAATTGAACGAAATAAATTATAGAAGACGTGGTGCTGAGGGCACGAAAACCTGAACGACGCCGCCGCCGTGGCGTCATGATACTCGTCATTACTTGATGGAAATCGCGAAAAAAAAAACTGCTGGTCCCTACATTTGTTAACTTAAATCAATAAAATGTAGGGACCAGAAGATTTTTTTTCGCGATTTCCGAGTTGGTCCCATGGTAAAAGTTGTCCATAATGACGAGTACAAATAGTACAATGACCCTTTTCAGGAAAACAACCATTACAATTTCAGCACGTATAATTAAAAGTAAAGAAGCTCACTGTTAACGAATAAAAATTCAATATCAGTTAGTTTCAATTTAGTTTTTATGATTTGTTATAATTGAGTACTTACCTATACCTTTTTAGGGTTCCGAAGTCCTACAAGGAACCCTTATAGTTTCGTCATGTCCGTCCGTCTGTCCGTCTGTCCTAATCCTTTACAGCTTAATAACTTCTACAGTTATAAACATAAGTAAATGAAATTTTGTTAAAAAATAGTCTGCATATAGATCTCAATTTTAAAAGAATAAAAAAGTAGTTTTTACGTTCTTTAGGGGTGGCACCCATACATGTGAAATGGGGAAAAAAATATTTTTTTCGCTGCACCCCCTCGTGTGGGGTATCATTGAATAGGTCTACTAAAATGAAGGTAATGTTTCATACACCACTTTTTTATCAGGTGTACCAACTGCGAAATATAGCCCGCCAAAGTGGCTTGCAATGTGTCCCCCCCTGCCATTTCTAAACTATGCAACGTAGAAACTTATAATCTTCCACATTGATAGACCTTTGTGAAAACTCTCTTTTAAAATTATTTTGAGTATAATGTGATTATAATTTTTTGAGTTATAGACAGAAAACTGAAAAATACTTAAAACGTCCTAGTTCAAAGGTTGACCTTAAAGAAAAATGATCATAGCAAATAATTAAATTAATTAAAAAATTAAAAATCTTTTATTTCAGACTATAAGTCCATTTGGTTAGTATACAAACAACTTAGAAACTAATGTTAGTACTTACATCTACCAGTAAATAAAATAAAATATTACAATTACGCCACAGGGGCATGTAGGCGTATCCAATGTTCCAGTATCGGGCTGTCCCACCTATCTGCTATAGTTTTCAGGATGCTGTTGGGGCTGGCGCGTACCCTGCGCATGATGGAAGCGCATCGCTTGCGCATGATAGCGTGGAAACCATCTATTCCCGCCTCTGCGAACATGCCGAAAGCACTGCAGTAGCGCGGCAGCCCCATCAACACCCTAAATGCATTATTATATTGTACGCGCAGGGTGTTGTATGTCCTCTGCGTGTAGTTAACCCACAGACTGCATGTATAGAACGACCGACAGTATGCTGTAAACAGCGTAGCCTTTACTTCGGTCGTGCATGTTGCAAATCTGCGAGCCAACATATTGCAGCGGACAGCCAACGCCCTGCGCTCACGCTCAATGTCCAGGCTGTCCTTTAGGTATTCGGAAACCCAGTGACCCAGATACTTGAAGTTAGTGACTTGCTTTAAAGCACTTCCGCAAAGATTCAACTGTGGCACAATCGGGTAGAATTTAGTGCCTGCCTTAAAGACCAGTACCTCACTTTTCTTAACGTTGTATCTGAGCCCATGGGCTTCCGCGTACCCTTCACATATAGTAAGCAGACTCATCATTGCGTTAATCGAGGGGCTCAACAACACCATATCATCAGCATAACTAATGTTATTGACGCATACTCCGTCCACGTGACAACCCTGATAAGTGTTGCTGAGCTCAACGATCAACCGGTTTATGTACAGACTGAAGAGCCGAGGTGAGGACAGGCCACCCTGCCTCACTCCGCACTCCAGCCCATACACATCCGACAACGAGCCTGCCCACCTTACACAATTGGTCTGATTGTTATACCAAAACCGAAGTATTGATATAACTTCCCTATCCACTGAAGTATCCTTCAATAGCTTCTGCCACAGCAAGTCGTACGACACCAGATCAAACGCTTTGGAAAGGTCTAGGAAACACGCGTTAACAGGCGTTTTCCTAGACGTGTAGTACTGGACAGTGTGCTTGAGAGACAGTATGGCACTTTCGGTAGACAGACCTGGTCTGAACCCAAACTGCGCATCATGCAATTCAATGCGGGTCGCCATATGCCTATCAAGCAAACTGTCCAGCACCTTGGCCATTACAGTAGCAAGCGATATAGGCCTATAGTTTGAGAGATCTGATGTGTCCCCGGTCTTGTCCTTCACAATCGGCACAACTACAGTTTTGATTAGATCGCTGGGCAGATGGGAGTGGCTTAGACACAGTGAGAAGAACATCGCCATTACCCTTGACAGGTGAACTCCTGCATACTGCAGGTGCTCGATGCTGAGGAAGTCATGCCCCGGAGACTTGCCCCTCACCATACTTTTAATAACAGTAGCGACATCTTTTGCTGAGAATCTGACATTTAACTCCGTCAGACAATCCTCAGCATCGGCCTCCTGCGATGCCGGACCAAGAGGAGATTCAACTTTAAAATGTTTTACAAACAAGTTTGCTATAGCAGTAGGCTCATGTTGCCCCGCCACACTCACTGGGACGCCCGGCCTCGGATTCAACCGGTTTGTATTTTTCCAAAACCTTGAAAAATCTTTAGATTTATGTAGCTCTGCTATGATGTCCATTTTTATTTTATTTTTATTGTTCTGACACCATCTTAACTTTGACTTAAAGATTTTCCTCGTCTCGCACATATTTTCGTACACGGAACCAGAAGTTGGTTTATCTGACATACTCCAGACTTGAAAAGCAGCTCGGGCGTCCGCGTGAGCCTGCTTAACATGCCTATTCCACCCAACAACATGCTTACCCTTCCTACCCCCTCCCACATCCACATTACTGGAACATTGGGCAGCCTCTGTGAGTATACACACAATTTCTTTATACATGTCATCCAATGTCCAATCCAATCCAAAATAATGCTCCTTTAGCTACTTTCTATTTGAAAAAATCACAAAAAGTAAATTTGTGTTATGTTGACGACACACTTCTTAAATTTGGCGCCATCTAGCGGCGTCGTACAACACTCTCTGGGTCGCTAATGCTGGCGTCAAGTGCCGTGTATTACATTTGGCACTGTATAGCGCCATCTAGCGGCTACTGACATCACTCTCTGAGTCGCCAATGCTGCCGTCTATTGCAAAAACTAAAATAGCCGTGATTAATATTCGATTTGATTTGTTTGTAACACCTACTTAAGGAACCCTATAATACTGAGCATGGCCCGACATGCTCTTGGCAGGTTTTTTTATACTTACGGGCTTGTTTGACCGCCACCGCGCGCCACTTCACCTGATGTTAAAGGATGGTGCGGTCTACGATGATTCACGCTTGCCCAGCAAAGCTGAGAGGATGGCAGTGAAATATTTCGACCCATCCTCTCAAGTGTCTACACCGAGTATCGAACCGGAACACGACTAGGTCGCTTGGCGGCACGTCTTTGCCCGGTGGGTCAGAGTATATAACCACTTAGGTGGGTGGTCTAAGCCGTGTGCGTCATCCCAGCGAAAAAGTGTCGAATTTCTTAATTCGAGATAAGTAAATCGTTAGTGTATGACGTCGTGTAATTGTGTATGAACATTTCAGATTTGTGTGTCCAACCCTTTTTGGGATATTCATCAAAAACGTTTTCCGCTGGAACGACGTCTTCCCAGCGAGACTTTTTTTTCCAAAGGACGTAAGTAAAATAAAATAGTTACATGGATTAGAGTATAACGAAAGGTAAATGTGTATGCATAAATGAGATTTGTGTGTCTAAAGACTCCGAAGATATTCAAGTTTCCGCTGCGGTGACGTTTGGCTGATTGCTGGATATCATAAACGGTTAGGCGAATAGTTGTGACTTTTTTTATACATGTTGCGATTCTTTTGTGTGTAATGTTTGTGAAAACAGACTTCGAAAAAAAATTACCGCTAGGAAGCTATAAATTTTAAAATGAAATCAGATTATTAGGTCCTAGTACTGCGAATATGAGCTCCGAAGCCTAAATTTTAAAGTTTATTTGTACCTTATAAATGCTCACAATGTCATGTTAAGTCTCATCGATGTACTGTAAGTAAATAATGAATTATGAACAAAATTGCTAGGTCTGGCCCACGATGTTGTTCGCCATTCGATTGGACGAGTTTACTATGGGTTGGCAAATTAAAAGGTATCCCATTCGTTAGTGTATTAGTTCAATTATCCATCTGTAAAATTGTAGCCCAATACACTTATTAATTAAAGAAATATAATCAAAAAACCAATGAGAAGCGCAATACAGAGATAAACCAACCAAGTTTGAATGTGTACTAAAAAGCGGCCGCGCGATACATGGTGCTTACCTTCCAAAATTGTTAGTATAGTACCGTTTTTATTTTGGTACATGTGCGTACACAATTCTTTAGTTTTTATTTTCTCATTTTACTTTACACAGTCATCAGTTCAATTATTTCAAAATAAGTAGGTACTATTCAGTTATTGACATGGGGTCACTAAGAACAAATAATAATATTGTAGAGTATGGTAATGAGACCACGACTGTGGTGCTTAAAGTTTTACGTATTATGTGAGATTTCCATGTAGGTAATTAACATCCTTGGTTTAGAAGTTACAAAGCTCTGACAGACAAATGGATTTGAATTTATTTTTTTACAGGTTCCGCCCGTGTGTCCACCCGTTTAACTTGAAGAAGTAAAAACAAAAAAATCATACAGTGATTTGTATGACTATTTTGTTTTTGTTTTGTAACGGACACTCAAGCTTAGTGAATTTTTGTGTTTTATTGCGAAAAAAGTTATTAAAAACTTAAGATTTATTTTTTTCATACTTCCTTTGTTCTTCATATCGGATTCAACATAAAACTACCATGTGTTGTGTTTCCTAGCGTTTTTATTTATGCTATCTGTGTCGATCTAGTATAAACGTGTGTTTGGCAACATACATCCAAAGTCGATGGGACCCCGTACGTTGACAGTGGACTAAAATAAAGAGGTAAACAATGAACCACGGTTCACTGTAGCTGCTAATGTTCTCGTCTATTCACATTTACAATTAATTTCACTGCTCTTGTGGCATAGTCGTTAAGGTGGTCACCTCTCTATTGACACCACGCCAAATGTTGTGGGTTCGATCCCCACATGCAATAAATATTTTTGTGACCCACAAATTGTTGTTCTGAGTCTGGGTGTATTTTGTGTCCGTGAATTGTATGTTTGTAACGTCCCCCGCGGTATATGGAGACTTAAATTATGTAACAAACATTATCTTTATTGTCCTTAATATACATAACGGGATTACGCATGCGCAGTAACGCCGATACAACCAATGCCACCTAGAGGCGATTTGCAGAACTAAAGAGACAAGCGTGATATTTCAAAAAGTCATTAAAAGTTCTGCTATTCATCGATAGATGGCAAAACTAAAAAGTATCACCGCTGTGCCGGTCGGAGTGTGGTGTTAGGTTATTTTCGTTACGGAATTTCTGGATTCGGTCTCCACGCTTAAGGCCCGCGATAGAAGCTATGCAATAGTTTAAAAACATCCGTACTGCTGCAAATTGTTGAGTTATTGAATTAAATCGTCTTAAAAGTTAAAATTTATCAAATTTCCCAGGAATTGGTATATATAAGACTGTTTTGTTTATAGATATTATCGGCGAATGGAGTCCCACATGGGACTCTCCGCCATCAGCCCGGTTAAGCAGAAATGGTACCTCGGTACCAGCTGCGATAGACAATTCGAAAAAATAAATAAATTATAAAGACGATATATTATGTACAGCAAAATTCAGAAAGGTGCTAGAAATGTAATGCCCCATGCTATTATTTATACATGTGAATAATGATACTGAAAATTCTGTAACTATGTGTATACTATATCTTTATGTGCTATCAAAAATGTTTCATTATCATTTATTTCGTTTGTGCGATTTAGTCTTTTTGAGTGATCGAGAACATCGTTTAGGGTAGAGTGGTAATCAGTGAACCAAGCAGCAACAGTTAGCCACCATAGGTATCTCAAGAACGCGACGTTGTCAGTTCTTGCATTTACCGCCGTCCTATGCGCTTTTGTTAAGGAATATCCCTCCGGAGTCGCCAGCGAGCTCGCGCAACGGACACTCAAGCTATGTGAATTTTTGTGTTTTATTGCGGAAAAAGACATCAAAAATTCAAGTTTTATTTTTTATCTTGCTTCCTTTGTGTTTTTCATATCGGATTCAAGATAAAACCACCTCGTGTTGTGTTGCCTAGCGTTTTTATTTATGCTATCTGTGTCGATCTAGTATAAAGGTGTGTTTGGCAATATGCATCCAAAGTCGATGGGACCCCGTACTTTGACAATGAACCAAAATGAAGAGGTGAACAATGAACCACGGTTCACTGTAGCTGCTAATGTTCTCGTCTATTCAAATTAACAATTAATTTGACTGCACTTGTGGCATAGTCGTTAACCTCTCAATTGACACCACGCCAAATGTTGTGGGTTCGATCCATATACGGAATAAATATTTGTGTGACCCACAAATAATTGTTCTTAGTCTGGGTGTGTATTTTGTGCCTGTGAATTGTATGTTTGTAACGTCCCCCGCGGTATATGAGACTTACATTATGTAACAAAACATTATCTTTATTGTCCTTAATATACATAACAAAAGCATTTATATTAAAGTTGATTGAAACTTGAGTTTTTCATTCAAGAAACAGGGATTTAGTCGGTAAATTATTCTACTGGTTCACTGTATATTTGTGGTTCACTGTATAAGCATGGGTGGTAACAATGAACCAATTTAATAAAAATAAAAAAACACATCCGTACTGCTGCAAATTGTTGAGTTATTGAATTAAATTGTCTTGATAGTTAATATTTATTAAATTTCCCAGGTATTGGTATACATAAGACCCTGTTATGTTTATAGATATTAGAGCAGCGACGCTTCAAACTTTTGGTGGTTCACTAATTACCACCCTACCTAACTCGACTGGTTCACTGTATACTTTGTGGTTCACTGTGGGCCAAACTGGTGGTTAACTGTATATGCATAGGCAGTAACAATGAATCAATTTACTTTTTTTATTAAAACATCCCTACTGCCCCAAATAGTTGAGTTATTGAATTAAATCATCTCGATAATTAAAATTTATTAAATTTCTAAGGTATTGGTATATAAAACACTCTGTTATGTCTATAGATATAAGAGCAGTGACGCTTCAAACTTTAGGTAGTTCAGTGATTACCACCCTACCCTACTTGATATTTCTTTTGCATAGTAGATATGTGATATTTCATAAAATTGACGTTTTCGATCACTCAATAAGAACGTCGTCTGCCTGACGCCATACGACGTCGTTCACTAACAAAATAACTAACTTCTAATTTCAAGTTTTAATCAGCCGTTTATAAATTAAACGGATATTTACAAAATATAAATTAAACATCTGTTATTTTTAAGATTCAAATTGTGAAAAAAATAATCGTTAGATTTTGCTTCGCATGCGTAAATGCTTTAAAAATAATAAATAATCTGTTATTTTGTTGGTGAACTTATGTCGGTGTTCATCACCGTTAATCCTCTGATTTAACGGCTGATTACTCAAAACAAATACTGGAATGATCAGTAAACGGCCGTTTAGCCCTTAATCTATATGCACTTAAAATGTACCATAGTCAGTGGCGTTTCTAGGGGGGGGGGGGGGGGGGGGGTCATGACCCCTACGACCAAAATCATACACGTCAAATTGACAAATCTACTAAAAATAGACAATTAAAAAAAAAATTACTTCCTACAGTAAGTAAATGCAATCAAAACTAGGTAAGTACTACCTACTTACTCAAACACGACATCTACTCGTATGTAGATGTACAGTCAACAAATCGGAATCATGACCCACGATAAGCTTAATATTCTACAGACATTCTAATACAATTAGGTTGAATTTCGCTTAAACAGATATTTCCCTGGCAACTGACTTGTTATCAATTTTGTTAGCTATTGACAGTTACAGCTAGTTTACCAATAAAATTATTTTTCTAATTTTATTCTTGATACAATATTTGGAGTTAAACCCAAATATTGTTATTTATTTATTTATCATTTATTGCGTGAAATATGGTACAGAGGATATTATAAATTAAATGTATTTTCCACACTCGGACGAATAAAAAAGGCGGACGGAATCTAGCTAAACAAAGACTGAAGCACTTAATTTTTTCCTGAACCCACTATAATTTCGAAAGCATTTTAACACACCAGATATTTTATACTGTTATTTTATTTATGACGCTACAACAATGACTACCGTCACACTAGATTTTTTGCGTAATCGCGGCTTTTTGGCATACTATACTTTTAAGCGATCCGGCTTGCTATGGATGCTTCACCTATTGAATAGCGAGATTCCGTCTGCCTTTTTTATTCGTCCAAGGTTCCACATATTAAGAGTATTGTTTGACACCTTTTCATACTTGACATTATATTTGTAATTTTAATTTTTATTTTATTAATGGTCTGTAATCGAAAAAGTTTGTATAGGTTTCTTAAAAAATATAGTTGTTTGTAGGAAAACCACGTGAAACGACAGCTAATTCGAAATTCAAAACATAATTCCTGCTTAATAAAAAACATAATTTCCAATCCAATTATAAATCTATTGCATTGATAACAAAGCTCAAAACGGCACAGACCTCTGACTCCTTTTAATGTAGTTTCTGTAATATTCAAAATGTCCTAAGTGCAGCATAGAAGAAAACCTTACTGTCTTGACGATTTCAAACGAATTATCAGCTGAGTGGGTCATGATTCCGATTTGTTGACTGTACGTCAAAAAATACCTAACATTATTTTAGAGTTTTGTTTATGTACTGAAGTTCAATTTACAGCATAGGTATTATTTTGCTCTAAATAAAGTTTGAATGATATTTCCAGTTTAATGACAAATAATATCACATACGACGGCGGTAGTTCATTTTGTTGAACGGTTTGCGCTACTTTACATGAGCCTGCCGTTGCGATCAGACTTTGGCGGTGAAAAAAAAATTCACGCTCGCTTCGCTCGCGCTTCTTCATAACCGTACATAGTCTACACCTCCATATATATACACTTAAATTGAAGTCAACTTTTTGCATAATTAAATATGAAAAATTCGCACCGTACCCCAACGTTCGTTTCCTCTTTGTTGACGTTCATTTTGTAACTATTCTGTTACATAATAAACTAACTCCAAACATAACATGTCTTTGAATAAATAAATAAAAAAAGGTAAATTTGGACCTTGAAACTGTACGTAAGCCAAGTTGACCCCCCAAAATCTTGGGCTGGAACCGCGCCTTACTACAGTGTAGGTACCTACCTACACACTACCTACTGCACATTTAAGTAAGTACCTACACTTACTTAAATGTGCTTTAATACGAGTCAATTATCTTAACTATTATAAAATTGTAAACGTCTGTTTGTTTGTTTGTTTGTTCCAGCATCACGCTAAAACTACTGGACCGATTTTGATGATTTTTTTGTTGTTTGAAAGCTGATGATCTGACTTAAAAACTGGTATGGGTTTTGAGAAAGAAAGAAAGAAAGAAAAAAATTAATTCGTGGGTTGCGTACTCACCCGACAGATCGAAGCTTCTATGCATTTGCACGAGCGGATAGTAATGTACGATGGAGTGGAGTGGAGTGGAGTGGAGTGAACCGGGGATGGGACTGGGGATGGGACTGGGGACGGGACAGGGGACGGGACTGGGGACGGGACAGTGGACGGGACAGGGGACGGAACATGGGACGAGAAATGGGACGGGACATGAGACGGGACATGGGACAGGACAGTGGGACGGCACATGGGACTGGACATAGGATGGGACATGGGACAGGACATGGGACATGGGACGGGACGATAGTGATTAGTGATATACTGAGATAGTGGGACAGTGGGACAGTGGGCCGTGGGACAGTGGGATAGTAGGACAGTGACAGTGGGACGGTGGGACAGTGGGGCAGTGGGGCAGCGGGGCAGTGGGCCAGTGGGGCAGTGGGCCAGTGGGGCAGTGGCGTAGCGGGGCAGTGGGGCAGTGGGATTGTGGGGCAGTGGGGCAGCGGGGCAGCGAGGCAGTGGGGAAGCGGGGCAGCGGGCCATGGTGCCAGCGGGGCAGTGGGGTACCGGGGCAGCGGGGCAGTGGGATAGCGGGGCAGTGTGGCAGTTGGGCAGCTGGGCAGGCTGTGGGGTAGTAGGATAGTGGGGCAGCGGGGCGGTGGGGCAGTGGGGCAGTGGTGCATTGTGGCAGTGGGGCAGCTGGGCAGGCTGTGGGGCTGTGGGACAGTGGGGCAGCGGGGCTGTGGGTCAGTGGGGTAGCGGGTTAGTGGGATAGTGGGGCAGCGGGGCTGCGGGGCAGCGGGGCAGTGGGTTGGTGGGGCAGTGGGGCAGTGGTGTAGCGGGGCAGCGGGGCAGTGGGGAGCAGTGGCGTAGTGGGGCAGCGGGCAGTGGGGCAGTGGGTCAGCGGGGCAGCTGGGCAGCGGGGCAGTGGGGCAGCGGGGCAGCGGGGCAGTGGGCAGCGGGGCAGCGGGGCAGCGGGCCAGGGTGCCAGCGGGGCAGTGGGGTACCGGGGCAGCGGGGCAATGGGATAGCGGTGCAGCAGGGCAGTGGGGCAGCGGGGCTGCGGGACCGTGGGGCTGCGGGGCAGCGGGGCATTGTGGCAGTGGGGCAGCTGGGCAGGCTGTGGGGCTGTGGGACAGTGGGGCAGCGGGGCAGTGGGGCAGTGGGGTAGAGGGTTAGTGGGATAGCGGGGCTGCGGGGCAGCGGGGTAGTGGGCAGTGGTGTTGCGGGGCAGTGGGGGGCAGCGGGGCAGTGGGATAGTGGGGCAGCGGGGCAGTGTGGTAGCGGGGCAGTGGGGTAGCCGGGCAGCTGGGCAGCGGGGCAGTGGGGCAGCGGGGTAGAGGGGCAGTGGGGCAGTGGGGTAGCGGGGCAGCGGGGCAGTGGGGAGCAGTGGGGTAGTGGGGCAGCGGGCAGTGGGTCAGCGGGGCTGCTGGGCAGCGGGGCAGTGGGGCAGCGGGGCAGCGGGGCAGTGGGGAAGCGGGGCAGTGGGGCTGTGGGGTAGCGGGGCAGTAGGGCATCGGGGCAGCGGGGCGGTGGGATAGTGGGGCAGCGGGGCAGAGGGGCAGCGGGGCAGTGGGGTAGAGGGGCATTGGAGCAGTGGGGCAGTGGGACAGCGGGGCAGTGGGGCAGTGGGGCAGCGGGGCAGCGGGACAGTGGGACAGTGGACTGGACTGGAACGGACTGGACTGGACTGGACTGGACTGGAATGGACTGGACTGGACTGGACTGACGTGGGTTAGCAGAATTTAACGCGAGCGGAGCCGCGGGTAAAAGCTAGTTATTACTAATTCTGTGATTTTAATCATTAAGAGAATAGAAACTCAAATGTCGGTATTATCCAAAATTTATGTTTTTTCAGTTAATTTATTATCTACGTAGAGCTGATTACGAATAATATACATAATCTTTAATTTTAATAAACATAACAACCTACATTAACGTAGATACCTACTGAGCTTATGAATGAGTCAATTATTGTAACATTAAGTCATTTAATTAAAATAATAGCTATGTATACTTATTTTTTGTATAAATACTTTTTCTATATCTTTTATGTTGATTTTAGTATGTAGATTTTTATTATTTTGTTGTTGTTGTTTTTTTTGCACGAGTTTTTAAATACCTATAGGTACATATCTACAATCGATAATCATTAGTAAATTGATACTTTTGAAAATAAAACTAATTAAACTGCAGTTGTTTTTCATTTTTACTAATTGTTGTGTACGCACCTGTACCAAAGTACCACACCAATAACAATAAGTATACTAACAATTTTGGAAGGTAAGCACCATATATCGCGCGGCCGCTTTTTAGTACACATTCAAACTTGGTTGGTTTATCTCTGTATTGCGCTTCTCATTGGTTTTTTGATTATATTTCTTTAATTATTAAGTGTATTGGGCTACAATTTTACAGATGGATAATTGAACTAATACACTAACGAATGGGATACCTTTTAATTTGCCAACCCATAGTAAACTCGTCCAATCGAATGGCGAACATCGTGGGCCAGACCTAGCAGTTTTGTTCATAATTCATTATTTACTTACAGTACATCGATGAGACTTAACATGACATTGTGAGCATTTATAAGGTACAAATAAACTTTAAAATTTAGGCTTCGGAGCTCTTATTCGCAGTACTAGGACCTAATAATCTGATTTCATTTTAAAATTTATAGCTTCCTAGCGGTAATTTTTTTTCGAAGTCTATTTTCACAAACATTACACACAAAAGAATCGCAACATGTATAAAAAAGTCACAACTATTCGCCTAACCGTTTATGATATCCAGCAATCAGCCAAACGTCACCGCAGCGGAAACTTGAATATCTTCGGAGTCTTTAGACACACAAATCTCATTTATGCATACACATTTACCTTTCGTTATACTCTAATCCATGTAACTATTTTATTTTACTTACGTCCTTTGGAAAAAAAAAGTCTCGCTGGGAAGACGTCGTTCCAGCGGAAAACGTTTTTGATGAATATCCCAAAAAGGGTTGGACACATAAATCTGAAATGTTCATACACAATTACACGACGTCATACACTAACGATTTACTTATCTAGAATTAAGAAATTCGACACTTTTCCGCTGGGATGACGCACACGTCTAAGCCGTCGGCTGTGACCTACCACCAGTATGTCACCCGATTTGCACCATCTTATTATACCATGATTTACACCACCCAGGGATCACGTGTAGGGATTCGGAAAAGGGGTAGGTACTCTCCTACGGACAAACAGTTTCAGAAGACTGGAAAACTCAAGTTATGTCAGCAGATCCACTTTCGTAACTAGACGGGTGAATTGTAAAGCTGGCTTTTCACTATGGGATATGGTGAAAGGCTATCTTAATTGGGATTTAAAATAAAAGATAATTTAATAAGCAACATCAAATTTATATTTAAAGTAGCGCAGAAATAATTCATAGCAAAAATTAAAGTTAGTCTATTACACGTTCAAAAAACTGTTTCACTTACATAGGTGAGAAGTGATAATGTCCACAAAGATGACAATAATCTACTATAAACTATTATATTATCTTGAGATTAATCACAAGAACATGTAAAACCAAGACTCACTAAACATAAAAATAATACATAAACTTCAATGCCACGACGGTCGGACATTATAATTTTATTTAGTTGGTCTTGGTTGAACGGAACTCCAATCCTTTACTCGAGTAGTCTTTTCTAACTTGAACAGTGCGATGTTTTACAAGGGCAGGTTGAACTCACACCATTCAATTTAAAAGAAACTTGGTGCGTGCAGTTTCCTCGTCATTGCTGGCAACAAAAGACAAAGCACCGACGACGACACTGTACAGTTAGAAAGTTACAACCTCTATACTTTGCATTAAAATAATGCCCATTTTCACAGGCAAGGGATCCTAACTTCGCAACCACTAATTCCAGTGATAAATTCACTCTAGCACGTAGTTCTCAGCTTCCCTGCAAAGTTATCCATCTTGTATTCAAAAGAAAACCTAGACTCACTGGTTCAAATTTAAATAATAACACACTGCAATCCTGCCTCTCATGATTCATTCACAACTCCAACCCTTGCGTTTAGAGAAAAGTCTGTTTACAAGTTCAAGCTGGCCGCAATGTTGGAGCTTGTCACAAAGCAAAGGTCGGGCAGTTCGTCAACAAGACATTACTAGCTGAGAATATTTTTTTCCGTTTAATGCTCAGCATGTTAGATAGCTTCTTAACACACAACACTTAATGTAAAATAAGTATATATCTGGTTTAACAAAATGAAAATATATGACTGGCTATGCCATGACTATGATATACATTAAAAGCTAAGACTTCAACTTTTGTCTGATAAGTGATAAGTATACATTTTTATTAATATGAATGCAAAAATCATGCCTAAATAATGCTGAATATTAAACTGGAAATATCCACACTTTTTTTTTCTTTTACATATTTTTTATTTTTTTTGTTTATTTTCTTTTTTTTTTTAAGTAATTTCCACGCTGGGAAAATTACACTAATTCTATGCAAAGTATAGCTTGTATTTGTTATGTAACCACTCCATACTTTGTTTCATTTAAATTTACGGGCTATGCCATTTACCCTCGCACGTTGGCAGTAATAGTACAAGTGAGAAATCACTTGCTGATCTTAGGTATAGTGTAAAAAAAATTAACTTAAACAGTTGTTTTTGAACAAATGCACTGATAAGATGGGACTAGTGCAAATTGACATTAAAGGAGAAAATAATCACAAGTAAGATACTGCAAACATGCCAGTTATAAAGCATAGCCCGAAGTGCTGTTAGCACACAGGCATAATGCCATATTCAAATGGGAAGTGGTGATAAAGATAAGTATAGGCTCAAAACCTAGCGACATCAATCACCAGCTCGAGTGCCATGTGTTCACCACTAAAAGTTATCTGTTCATTAATTCATTTTAAATTCTGACTGTGGAGCACCCAGCAAGTAGTGCTGATGTCGCAAGATTATGAGGCATTCACTTTTTAGTCATGATCTTGAGGTACTCAAGAGCATTTTGAGCTGCAGACGATTGAGCATCCTTGCTGGTGTGTCCTGATCCATAGCAAACAGCCACTGGCAATGTAGACAACTGGACAAGGCACTGGCAGCGACCGGTCATTGACTTCTCTTCAATATCCACATAGGTAACTTCAAACGACTGCTCAGATGCAATCTCTTGCAAGAATTGCACAAAATTGAAATCCTTGTTGTTCAATGGGGTCACCTGTTGCAGAAAAATTTACACATTAGTATCTGTACAGTTAAAAATTCTTCCATAGGTACATCACACATGTATTATCAATAGAAAATCGTTAGATATCGCTTCGCATGCGTAAACTGCATTAAAAATAATAAAATAAGTATTATCAATTTCATACAACCAAAATCCAATATCCATTCCATTTCACATTATTAATGTCTACCCACAGACATAGAAAAAATATAGAGTAAGTGCTGCAAACTATCATAGTGCAGCCAACAAAATCATGCTCCTTTGTGTACAAACCAGCGCTCACACACACTCATGCACATCAAACCATGCTCACTGCTCTTAGTATACATGTCGCGGCATTGTCCTTACTGGCATCGCCAAAAAAATATATCTTTCAGATGCATGTGTGTGCATCAGTGGTGTATATTCCATATAGGCAATTAGGCAGTACCCATTGCCTTCCTCATTCAAATTCAAAGGTTATCTTTTTTTCAAAGTATGATGATTATTTATCTTTTAATAGACCTATTAATGCTATATTAATCTTCCTACACAAAAAAAAAACAATAACTTACACCACAATTAAATTCAAATGAATTAGGCACTGCACGCCACTGGTTTTGTTGGCTTCACTATGACTGTTTGCAGCACTTACCATGTCTGTTTCCACCTTGAACAATCCATGCATAATAATTCAAAATATAGCGTACCTGCAACTTGGCCAGGTTAGGGCCGACAGACTGTTTGAGATGTTTGTGAAACTGCGACACCTTGTGGCTGTGACTTGTAGTCAGAGTGGAGATTTTACTATCTTTCAAGTCGGCGTACCGGGCCGCGACTCCGCCCTAGAACATAACACGAAATATAAAATCAGGTATATTACACGCGAGTGACTCTTCTGTCCATTCGGATGCGGATGGAGTCCCTAACGGGATTCTCCGCCACCCGCCCGTTTAAGCAGTTAGGGCACCTATTTTGGGTAACAATCTGATAGACAATTCGAAAAAAAAACAAAAAACTTCTGTCTGTCTGCAGTAGCCGACAGAAAGATAGTAAAACACCTGGCCAAGTGCGAACAAAACCTCTCAAGGAATGATACAAAAGAGCCCATCTGAGTGGCTGATGTTATTCTAGTGAACTGTTAATAAGTATTGGGAGAAAAAAACAAGAGTACGTAAATTGGTACTGTTTATTACCAAACTAATACTTAAATAGTTTATGGCACTGCAAAGTCAATGATTAAATTTGGAAAAAAACTAACTGTTAGTAACAATATCTGCATCACATGACCAGATGCTATTAGCATTATATTTTTTAACAAAATAGTTGAATCAGGACTTGAACTCATGGAAAGTTAAATGGATTAGATAGATAGGACAGAAGGAATACTCTTTATTGTACACCATTAACAAAAATTTGTCAATGTGTCAATCTAGGGTACATTATACCTCTTCCTCAGGCTGGAATGATTCTGGGGGGTTGTCCTGAAGAGCTTGCCACATCTTATAAGCAGCCTGGCGCTTAGCAAGCTTCTTAGACTTGCCAGTCCCAACTTCACGGCGTTTCAGCAGAGTGCACACAATCGTGAACTGACGCTCATGGGGCAAACCTTTAGGACAAAAAGGAAATTCAAATATTAAGTTACTATTCATATTCAAACAAGATAAATAAATAAAATAAATACATAAATATCTTCTGGACATTTTTACACAGCACCATCTAGTCCCAAACTAAGCAGAGCTTGTGATATGGGTACTAGACAATGGATATAATAATTCAAACAAGATAAATATAAACTTTTCTTAATGAACTGAATTTCAATGTTGTGTAATGGCAAAAGTAATTTTTATATTTTACTGTAGGTACTTGGTTTATTTATTAATTCAGAGCATAGAAATCTTAATAATAAGGTAACAGAAATGATATCTACTGTCTTTCAATACTGGAACGCGTGTCGCCGGTTTGCCGCTACCAACAAATACACAATAATACGCCCACCATGTTTCTATCATTAATGCAAACTAAATTAAGCCAAAAAAATACACTGTTACTATGGTGCAAAATATAATTTTAGTGACTCTGCGTCCAAACCAGCACTGATAATCAAGCAAACAGCTTGTGCACTGGTGTCCTATGAAACACCTGTACGCGGCGACAAGTTCACGCGCCTTTGCCACTTCTATTACCTTATTACTTAGATTTCTATGATTCAGAATTTTGAAATTTAACTTACGCCTGTTCACATTGTCATCATTCTCAGCATGGTAAGAAGGTGGTGGCCAGAATCGCGACATGCACAGCTCTTGCAGCCAACCAACAGGATTGCCCATCAATTTATCTTCAAATGATGATACCACAGTTCCACTGTATACAAAGCAATCATTAAAAAAAAAACAGCCCAAAGACGTCCACTGCTGGACTTGGGCCTCCCACAAGCATGTAATTATATCCCCCCTGGATATGCCATAATCACCACGCCTGGTAGGCGGGTTGGCGGTCGCAGTTGGTTGTTTAAATACTCGGAGAAAGCTGTTGCCCATCCTCTGGTGAATCCCTTAGTCGTCTTTTACGACACCCATGCGAAGAGATAGGGTGGTGCAATTTTTTATGTCCGGCACCACACAGAACCAAAAAAAATAAACTCATTGTAAATATCTTGTATCAAATAAATTATCAATATTTAAATAACACTTACGTCTCAGGCACATTGCCATTGGTGGACTGATCAGCCGGTGTAGCTCCAGTCAATTTGTCAAGCAGAGCCTTTGCTGCAGAATGCTTGGCCTCCTTCTTGGAGCGTCCAGTCCCCATAGCTGTAACAACATCTGTTTTTACATTGTTGTAAATGTGAATGTAGTAGCGTACACACTTGCAAGCACTTACCAACTAAATCAGCAACAGTTACTCGGTAGCGGAAAGTTGGCTCATGTATCATGCCCTCTATCTGTACCAATTCATATTTAGGCACAGTACCACGACGTGCCAACAGTTCTTGAAGAACAGATACTGGAGTTTTCAATGGAAGAGACTCCATTTCCTGTAATAGAAAATTATCATTAACTGTATAACTGCATCCAAACCCTTTTTACAGAACATACGTATAAAATCTTCCTACAGCCGATTGATATATTGTAAACTGATACAGGTGTGGCAACAAGTATGCGGAACATACTTTTCATATCTTTCAGCGCAGCAGTCAAGTATAATCTAGTAACTTAATCACTCGATGTTGATATGTTATAAAATTGTATTGATTTTTTTATTTTCTTATTTGAATTGAAATGCTATCAACTAAAGTCTGTTTGTTTTTTTCCCTCTTGTCTTATTTAGTAAACAATCTTGGCGTCTTTTTATTTAAATAACTACTGATATTTTTTTTGTAAATACCAGGCCCCTCAGAAAGTATTGCGAAAAAAAGTTTTTATATATGGGAGACTGGCCAGTTATAATGTTTTTCGAAAATATGATTATTTATAAGTAAAAATAAGTAAGTTCCAATTTCAAAATTTCCCTCCACATTTTTTGCGAGTTAATTCAAAGTATTGTGTCTCACTGAAATATGGATCTGCGCCGGGAACATTTTAGAGCTATGATTTTATACGATTTCAAGTGTCGCCTGAAACCGGATGAATCGTACGATAGACTTCAAATGGCATTCATGGATGAAGGCCCTTCCAAGGCAACCGTGTATCGTTGGTATAACGAATTCAAGCGCGGTCGACCAACTTTGGGGGATGACGAAAGAAGCGGTCGCCCTTTGACGGCTGTTACCGAAGAAAACGTGCAAGCAGTGAAAAATTTAATCCAAGACAATAGGCGAATTACATATCAGGAGATTCAACACATATTGAAGATTGGATCGGGAAGCGTTCACGAGATTCTACACAGCCATCTTCGCGTGAGGAGGATAGTATCACGCTGGGTGCCGCACAACCTCACCGATGCTCAGAAGCAGGCCCGGGTGGAATGGTGCCGTGATATGCTTAACAAATTTGAAGCAGGCTCGTCTCGGCGTGTTTACGACATCGTTACAGGTGATGAGTCCTGGATTTATCAATACGACCCAGAAACCAAGCGCCAGTCGACTGTTTGGGTGTTTCAAAATGAGCCAACGCCTACCAAAGTGAAGCGATCTAGAAGCGGGGGTAAGATTTTGATCGCTAGCTTTTTTAATTTGACTGGCCACTTGATATCAATTCCCTTACGGGATCAAAGAAGCATTAATGCCGAATGGTATACTACCAAATGTTTGCCAGAAGTTTTCTCTGTTATAAGCAACAAGCGACCAAACACAGGGCTCCGCAGGCTACTGCTCCACCACGACAATGCACCTGCGCACACCGCACTCAAAACGAGGGACTTCCTGGACAGCATGCCAGTCAAACTCCTGGGTCACCCTCCTTACAGCCCTGATCTAGCACCGTGTGACTTCTTTTTATTCCCAAAAATAAAAAATCAGCTCAAAGGGATACAATTTTCGTCGCCGGAAGATGCGCTGGCTGCGTTCGAGCAGGCTGTAAACGAGGTGTCTGCGGCGGACTGGAAAAAGTGTTTTGAAAACTGGTTTAGGCGCATGAATCTTTGTATAGAGGCTGGTGGAAAGTACTTTGAAAAGATTTGATAAAAATATATGTACGTATAGAACAATTTTTTTTAGTTTCGCAAAACTTTCTGAGTGTCCCACGTATATACTTAAGAATCATCCAGACCAACACAAACACTTGTTCATCACATAAATATTTGTGTCCTATGGGAATCAAACCCACCACCTCGTGATCAGCAGTGCAACACTCAAACCACTACACCACAGACATAATCAAGGAAAAAACAAGGTGTACTCAAATGAATGTAATATGTTAGCATTTGCATAGTTGCTAATTAAAATAATGCATATGAAACACTTACTCTCTTAGCAGCTTCATCAAGCGGCAAACGTTCCAAGTTGTTTGGAGGCTTGGGCCTGTTCTGGTAGCGACGGCGCGGGCCGTGCGGAGCGTGCTCGCCGTCCGGGCCGGCGCCGTGCACCCCCATGCCGTGTACTACGCCCGGCATGCCGCCCGGCACCACGCCCGGGTGCGGGTGTACTACGTTACCATCCATCTGTGAACAAACAATCATCAATCAACCTCGAATGTAAAACAGCCACTGCAATGCAATTATTGCAGCAGCCAATTTATTAGATACCAAATGACAAAAAACATCTGTAATCAAATTGCACAATGACGTGGCCAGAGTTATGCAGATATTTAAACCTACTAGTCCGAAAGGCAATAAAAAATACTGATCAATTACGTACCTGAGTCCTAAGGACATACATAGTAAATTTTCACAAGATTGTATCGATAGCACCACTCCCACGATAAAGCAAAACTACTTACGACGCGAAATTATCGCTACCTCTTCCTTGTTAATAAATTAAACGAAAACTAAAATTAACTCTCATGAGAACTGAATATATAACTGCACTGGGGCCGTTGGTCGATTAAATCTTCACAAGTATGCGAACTTTATGTGTGATTCTTCTAGTCGTGACATGGCGGCCGCCAGCCATTACGGTAACTCAAAATGGCTACACCGCATGCCGGCATCCGGCACATATATCATAACAAACTCTGTTCTGATATAATCGATCATTCCCACAATAAAATACGAATTAAAATAATTTAAAATACAATCTCGAGTAAAATAAATAAAAAACACGAGAATTGTTCCGACACAACTTACCATCATGCAGTTTTCTGTGCTGCGAAGCAACTTGCTCTAGTGATACTGGATTGTGAATGTGAAACCACTGAAAATATCCAATTATATGAGTACAAGATAGTTATTATATTTGTATAATTTCCCGTAGGTTATTAATTTGGTAGGAAAATGTATACTAACCACGGAAAGCTGCTTGCTGCTTCAAAGGCCGATAAAATTTGATAAATTTACCGGTTGTCAGAGTGGAAATTTAATTCTCCCCGACGAGAACCGAGAAAAGCAGTGTTGCCAGATGGCAAGTTTGAAACTATCGCAGAAGTAGAAAAAAAAAAACTTAATTATCGCATGCATACGATTTCATAAACAAAATTGTAATTATATTGGTATTGAAAGGTTTATGTCCAAAGGTTCTAACTATTAGTTTGTTCTTTTTAACACTAGCTGTGCTGATGCGTTGCAAAGCTATTTTAGTTCTACAAAAACCTTCACGGGCTCTCGCACAACAACTCACCAAGATTGTCATTGCATTGGATGAATGTTATAATAACACTACTATAGTATTATATTATCTGTGAATAACACGTACATTACGGGACAAACAAAGAAACATTCATTATTTTATTTATAGATAGGGTGATAAATAAAATCAGAAAATTATTAGGAAAGAAAAGAAAAAAAAATTATTGTTCCAGTTAGCAGCGTGCAACAAATAAAACAAAACAATGCAAAGCAGGCATACAAAACGGATAACAGACCGACCGACGGACAAAGACCGAATAAAATAAATGAGTAAATAAGGACGCAGCTATGCAGTTGAAAGGGAAACATAGTTTTTTCGGTCTTTTTGTGCATCTTGTTCAGTCTGTCGTATGCGTCGCACATAGTGAGTGAAAGAGACGAGAATTTATTTATTAAAAATTTGGAAGATTTACATTCAAACAGAATATATATAATACTGAAAATGGGTAATCCTGTGCCATTTACAAATCTTCACAGGTAGAAAGCCTATGTTATGCCTAAACTTATTGTTTATGTTGGTTGTGGTCACTCTGCCTCAAAATTATCGCAGAGTTATTTAAATTATCGTATGAATTAGTAAAACTATCGTGCGATACCTTGTTATTATTAGGCCCGTATTATAGAAGCTTCCTCAAGTACAGTTTAAACTCCAATCACCTGATCACTACTTAAGGATAGAATCGTTACTTGAGTATCGGTCTTATTCCAGAACAGTAATTACAAACTTTAATTCAACAACATAACACACGAATTTGACCTGAAATATAATAGAAATCTCTACTCAAACGTAGTCTGGACCACACTTGAGTGATTACAGATCAAATATCTGCCCAAATACCGAAACAGGTGACAATATAAAACGAAACTAAACTCAGCTGAACTGTGATCAACAAATCTCTGCTTGAGGGACGTTCTAAAATTAAAGCTCAACTCAAAACTAGTTTTAAACGGACCTTAGGCCCGTATTCCAAAAGGATACTCAAGCGTTGATCTCTGTTTAAAACTAGTTTTAAGTTGAGCTTTGATTTTAGAATGTCCCTCAAGCAGAGATTTGTTGATCACAGTTCAGCTGAGTTTAGTTTCGTTTTATATTGTCACCTGTTTCGGTATTTGGGCAGATATTTGATCTGTAATCACTCAAGCGTGGTCCAGACTACGCTTGAGTAGAGATTTCTATTATATTTCAGGTCAAATTCGTGTGTTTTGTTGTTGAATTAAAGTTTATAATTACCGTTCTGGAATAAGACCGATACTCAAGTAACGATTCTATCCTAAAGTAGTGATCAGGTGATTGGAGTTTAAACTGTACTTGAGGAAGCTTCTGTAATACGAGCCTTAGACTTCTAACTATCGTAAATTTACGATAATTATCACACGTCTGGCAACACTGGAGAAAAGTAACCCACCCGGGTTGGCGGGAAAATTCGTAAAGATCGTGTTGTAGATTTTTTATTATTTTCCTAAATTTGTGTTTCTTCGAGTGTTAATGTGTAATAATGGTGGATTATTAAATGTTAAGTGCTTGTTAACGTGTACAAGTGTGGATAAATGGTACAAAGTTGAAAAACATGACTTTCGTATTATCTCATCATCCCCTCAGAAACCTAGTAAAGTTTCCATCACTTTACTAGGATATAAGTACAATGTTAATATGTTCAATGATTACGACTGAAGGTCATGAATAAATTAAAAAAAAAAAAAAGTAACCCACCCGGGGGTTGGCGGGAAAATTCGGAAAGATCATGTTGTGGATTTTGTATTATTTCCCTAAATTTGTGTTTCTTCGAGTGTTAATGTGTAATAATGGTGGATTATTAAATGTTAAGTGCTCGTTAACGTGTACAAGTGTGGGTAAATGGTACAAAGTTGAAAAACGTGACTTTCGTATTTTCTCATCATCCGCTCAAAAACCTGGTAAAGTTTCCATCACTTTACTAGGGTAGGGTGAGTAAACTAAAGACTTGGCTGGAGGGTCTAAGCAACCAGGCCATAAAACTACTCACATAACAAAAAATGACTTGGCTTAAAGGTCTTAGCAACCAGGCCATAATACTTATAAAAAAAAAAAAAAACCCACCCGGGGGCTGGCGGGAAAATTCGTAAAGATCATGTTGTGGATTTTTTATTATTTTCCAAAATTTGTGTTTCTTCGAGTGTTAATGTGTAATAATGGTGGATTATTAAATGTTAAGTGCTCGTTAACGTGTACAAGTGTGGATAAATGGTACAAAGTTGAAAATCGTGACCTTTTGTATTATCTCATCATCCCCTCAGAAACCTAGTAAAGTTTCCATCACTTTACTAGGATACAAGTATAATATGTTCAATGATTACGACTGAAGGACATGTATCCATGGTCATGAATAAATAAAAAATAATAGTAACCCACCCAGTGCTGCCAACCCTGCCAATTTCAGGCTTATTATTCAGCAGGGCTGCGTTCATTACACAGAGTACTGTAATATAGGTTCATTTATTTATTAAATATCGCCCAACGTCGTCGGACGACGACGACGCTCGGTGCGTTGTTTGGGAGTTCGTCTGGATGATCGCTCTAAGGCCCGTATTACAGAACGATACTCAAGCGTTGATCTCTGTTTAAAGTTAGTTTTGAGTTGAGCTTTGATTTTAGAACGTTCCTCAAGCCGAGATTTATTGATCACAGTTCAGCTGAGTTTAGCTTTATTTTATACTGTCACCTGTTTCGGTGTTTGGGCAGAGATTTGATCTTGTAGAACACTGTAAATGTTTAAAAAAAAACATGTGTGATTTAGACCACACGACTGAAGTAAAACTTCACGAACTTATATCTCCCTCAATACTACTATAACGCTTATTACACTACGCGGTATTCAGCGCGCGGTGCTAAGACTGTCTTTGAGACCGTGTAGTGTAATAACACTTAGGCCCGTATTCCAGAAGGATACTCAAGCCTTGATCTCTGTTTAAAACTAGTTTCAAGTTGAGCTTTGATTTTAGAACGTCCCTCAAGCAGAGATTTGTTGATCACAGTTCAGCTAAGTTTAGTTTCGTTTTATATTGTCACCTGTTTCGGTATTTGGGCAGATATTTGATCTGTAATCACTCAAGCGTGGTCCAGACTACGATTGAGTAGAGATTTCTATTATATTTCAGGTCAAATTCGTGTGTTTTGTTGTTGAATTAAAGTTTATAATTACCGTTCTGGAATAAGACCGATACTCAAGTAACGATTCTATACTTAAGTAGTGATCACGTGATTGGAGTTTAAACTGTACTTGAGGAAGCTTCTGTAATACGAGCCTTAGTCTCGCCGAGTCTAAATACCGCGCGACCGAACGCGTGCGGTGAGACTTGCAGACTAACTATCGCATGGTGTAATAAGAGTTAGTCTGCAACATGGTATAATAAGATGTTATACCATGGTCTGGAAGACCGCCAGGGCCCTGACAGACGTTAGTTCGTTTTCCTGCCACATGTCACGGTTTCGATTTTTTTTATCTGTGGGGTGTTTGATGCCATGACGTTCTTGTTATTATTGTCTTTTAGTGATGCGACTCGAGTCCGATTTTGCCACTCGAGTCATTCGAGTCATTTTACAATTTTACTCGAGTACCACTAGAGTGGTCGAGTCACTCGAGTGGTTCACGAATCACTCGAGTGGTCGAGTCACTCGAGTGGTTCACGAGTCACTCACCTCACTCACTCATAAACGTCGATAACTCATTCAACACAACAGTTCACTTGAGTTCACTACACGCACAGACCAAGTAGAGATGCTACTACACGCAACAAGTTCAAACAAGTGTGACAACAACGCACTTTAACTTATCTCTTTTAAAAAGCAGGTTTAAACTTGTTTGTATCGGAGAATGGTTGGCGAGTGACTCGAGTGGTGGGCGAGTGACTCGAGTCCGAGTGAACTCGAGTCGATATTTTTTTCACTCGAGTACGTTTTTTTTCGATGTCACTCGAATCACTCGAGTAAAATTGGACTTGAGTCGCATCACTATTGTCTTTGAATATTGTGTTAACAGCTGATCGAGTGCCAGTATTATCGTATTATCTTGTAATATCTTCGCTGTTTTAGCTCGAGTCGAGTTCTTCGAGACTCCAAATACGACACAGTTTAATGATAAGATAATTCGCGGGTCAGAGTGTCGCCTTAGGGGTCGCGAGTTAACGCTTCTATTTTCAGTGCAGTATTGTGCGTGAACTTTTTGTCATATGAAACAAGTGAAACTAATGCTATTTCTTATCCCCAAGAATGATAATTTAGAGCTTTGTTGTTGACATTCTTTGTGCCTACAAAATATAATATGAAAATGATGATGATCCTGTTTTATTTCCCTTAATCTAATCTTAAAAAGTACCTACCTATAACTACATAGCATCATCATTTATTTCGTGGGTCTTATTTCGTGGTTTTTATTTCGGTATGTTAATTTTGGAGTATAATGCGGTTCTCTCAATACCATGAAGTATCATACCTAATAATAAATTTAAATTACCCTTAAAGGATGCAATAATAATGATAACGATTAAAAGCCTACAGAAAATAAAACTAGTGTCTTGAAATCTGGTCTTTATTGAAGTTCTCCCGCTGAAAGATTAAAAGTTTCAACTCTACTCGTTCAGCCAATCCAGACATTTATTTTTGCCTTCTGATGCTCCTTGCAGATCTCACCTTAAAACTGTTCTTAAATTTCAACCTCACAAAACGGATTTCTATTCTTATGCCTTCTCTGTGCATGCAGTAAGATTATGGAACTCACTCCCGCCTAACATACGGAATTCTCAATCCATATCTGTCTTCAAAAGACGTGTTAAAGAGCATTACCTTTCCTTTTAATTTGTTATTGCATAATATTTATATCATTTTTACCTATACCTATATAATTTATATGTATTTATTTAAGTATCTATTGCTTTATTAGAACTAATTTTAAGTTTCCTATCTTTTTACACACTGTTGTCTTCATTTCTTACTTATTTCTCCTCTCGCAGGTCTGCTGGTAGAAATTTCTTTGAAATAAGCAGTACCTTTGTACTAGATAATTTTAATGCTGTCTCCTTTCATATGTCATTGTGTGTACATAAATTATAAATAAATAAATAAATACAGTATATGTGTCGCTTAACTTCAAACTCAGATAAATCCACTCTACCCTCTTACGGCCAAAATTAATATCCAATCTATCCACGATTTGCCCAACTAGAGACAGAAATTTGACATAAGCACCATACAAAATATGTCAAATTTCTATCTCCAGTAGGGTAAATCGTGGATAGATCGGATATTAATTTTGGCCGTTAGGAGATATTTAAGAAAATGTGATAATAGTCTTAATTCCATGAATTAAAATGCAGTTTTTTTTTATTATGGCAACAGTATTGAAGAAAACGATTCTGTTTAGCAAATTCAGTATTTAAACCATTCATTCTTTCAAAAATATAATATTTAGATTGGATTTACCTTCATTTGATATAATGGAATGCAATTTATCTATCTTTGAAAAAACTCAGTGTGGATTTATAGAATTTTGATTTACGGCCAAAATTAATATCCAATCTATCCAAAATTTGCCTTACTAGAGATAGGAATTTGACGTAAGCTCCATACAAAATACGTCAAATTTATATCTCTAGTAGGGCAAATCGTGGTTAGATTGGATATTAATTTTGGCCGTTAATAGATCTGGATTCATCTGGATTTGAAAAAAAATACGATTAAAACTAGGGATGTGATAGTGGCGAAATCACGGTATACCATCGACAGTCGTAGTTGTGGTAGCTAACTGAATAAAACTAAAAATAATACAAACAAATTAAGGAAATATAGTTTTATTTAACAAAAGTAGGAGGTAGGTACCTAATTTAATTATTACGATTTAAATTGTGGAAAGAAAAAATCGCTCACGAGCAAAATGCGTTAAAATTAATAAAATAATTTTAATTATTTTAAACAAAATTCAATATTTCTTCTGAGTCATCTTCTTCAATTTCTTCTTCGTGCATTGGTCGCCCTATCACATTCAGCACTTTTTTATAATATTTTACTTCCACCAACAAAGTGCGTTTTCAGCAATTTGCGAACATTAATTAGTTTTGCTTCATGAACTGGAACTCCAATTGGCAGTCTCTCTGGACTAAAATTTAGAATCGATTGGCCGCGTTTATTGTTAACTTAATATTAATAAGAATAATTAATATAAATAATATTAATATATACTTATTATATCCAAATTATTCTGTAACAGTAGAACAACAAAATAATAATAATCGATAATGGTTAGTACAACACTAGTGCCAACTCTGGGCTACGTTCACTTACTACGCACTCAGTGTGAAAGTCGCCCGGTGCGAATATCGCTCGATCATTGACGATTTTCTCAGAGTTACTGAACGACTTCGGGCGACCTCATGAAACTGACACTAGAACAATGAAGCACTGGCAATTATGACAATCGAAACCTCAAATTATCTGTCATTTCATACTATTATCTGTCAACATGACAGCAGGGCGTCTTTTACCCTACTATTTCACGGGGTGACTGGTGCGATCGCCCGACGACGCCCGCTCACAATACTGAACGGTTTGGTGTGAACGCCCGGACGATCACTCCGAGTAACTGAACGACCTAAGAACGCTCCGGGCGTCGTCCGCCGTCGTCCGACGATAATACTGAACGTACCCCTGGGTTAGAACGTAGTGATTATATACTCTTTGCCACAGAGTACATTGTAATATACTGAAATAGAGACCAATCTTCAACCACAAAACAGGTAACCGATTACTAGCGCCATCTGATACTTTTAGTGCGATACTACTGTTAGTACATCATTTGAACTAAAAATAAAAAATGCAAAAATAGAAGCATTTCTTGAGTATCGAACCCACGTCCTGCGTTTATAAACCTTAGCGGAAGATCGTACTGCTACCGACACTTACTTCTGACTTGCGAATTTTAGCACTATAATCAACCAGTCAAAATCAATAAAAATAGAATACATTATTATTCAATTAAAAAACAACAAAAATTGCTCTGAAATAGATACTTATATAATAATGTAATATTTGGTGAAAAATCAGTACAATTATCTCTTGAAATGAAATCTTAATATCTTTGGAGCAATTATCCAATATGGGGTCATGTAGCGTCATCTATCGAATATTGAATAAACTATTACAATATCTCGTTTCTTAAATTTGTAAAACCTGCCATCTATTACTTTTAGTCCGTAACAGTAACAAATATAATGCTACTAAATTAAAAAGCCACCATCTTACCTGTTATCTACAAGCATTCGAAGTACTACGTTTTTTTGCAGCGTTGTAAAAGCTGTTGTACCCGATTATTTGTTCTAAGATTGAGCACCCTGCTCTTTGCTCTGGGTTCCAAACGACGCATGGGTATAGATATTACAAACTAACCGAATTTTCGCACTTTCTTCTTTCTTACGGCGAAGTTTTATATTAGACCGCTGGCGGGCTTTACTTGGTGACTTAACTTTAATATAATTATCCATGGGTAATGTCTAAATAATAAAAAGAAACAGTAAAAAAGCAGGAGTGTACAGTGCTACTGTCGCAGAGTTTACGTCGACTGACGGCCATGTTGATGTTGAACAAACGCAATTAGCGGATTGGCTCTCATGGACTTAACCACATTTGAAAAAAACTGTCTCATGGATCTATCTGACTTAGATAACATATTATGATTTTGACTGTTTATTTCTCAAGAACCATGCGGATTTATACACAACTGATGAGATTGTTTAAAAGCATTTTTTTTTCTCTTTCTTTTGATACCAAAATCTTGAAAATTCTCAGAATTGGATTTATCTGAGTTTGAAGTTAAGCGACACATATATGGAGCTACGTCGACCTAGAAATATAGCTATAGCTAGCTATCTACCTACACGCGATGGTAGTGACAAAATGCAGGGCGGCAATTTAGTGAAACTAAGCTCCGGAGTCACTGTCGCATCTGTAGCTAGCTACTAATATAGTAATCTGTGAAGAGCGCTCAGTCAGACAGAGCATGGTATAATAAGATGTTTCACCAGGTATTCTCTTCCCGCAATGACAGCGCGATGCCTCCAAGGTACGTCACGATCAGTGCTGCCATTGATTGATATCTTCAATATACTTAAGGAAATTTTTGATCATAATGAATATAAAATAAATTCCTAACTAGCCTAACTATTTGTTATCTCGTGTTATTCATCTAATTAGTTAATAAAGGAAACTATATTATATTACTAGTTAAAAAGTGATTCTTTATAGAAGAAAGTAAATGAAAAAATGCATTTTGCTCGGGTAATTTATTTTCACAAAGTGGCAGCACATCAAACTGACAAGTGTCGCGCTAACAGCCCGCTATTGGCTCCACGGCTGATGACGTAGTACGGAGGCAATCACGTGACCTAGCTGTCACGGGAAGAGATTACCTGGTGTTATTATACCATGAGACAGAGTACATTATTCAGTCGGCGGGCGCGGCAACCGCAGTATACGTAGTATCCCCTAGTAGTCTGTGACCGCAGTCGACGGACGTCTTAAGAAGGGTGTGTAGTGCGGTATGCTCGCTATTAAAATGGTATGCTATATAGAAAATGATGTACTTCTAAACGTGATCGACTTATATCGTGACTTACTTATTTAAAGCAGAAAAACCATCAAGATTTTAACAGATTGATGACTTCTGTACCATTCATAAATGTATGTCTTAAAATATTTCGTATTAGTAACGTAGGACCTTATAAATAATACAACCTTATTTTTTATATAGAAAAAAAAGAAAAAAACATCAAGACCACATAAAGAACTTCAGTTAGAAGGCCTCCGAGTACTTCTAGAAGTTTATAAGTACTTATAGATTTTTTGGTGCTTAAATATCGCGTAACGTAAGTTCCGTGCCAAGCGTCTGCGTCGTCCGACGTACGCCTTGAAATGAGTTAGCGTGCGATAGTTAGTCTGGTGTAATAGCGAGCTGTAAAAATAAGATTCCAAGACAGTCTTAGCACCGCGCGCTGAATACCGCGTAGTGTAATAAGCGTTTATTTCAATAAGAACAAAGGAACGGCGCGGCGGCGGCGCGGCGTGCTTCTGCTCTGCCGGCGCCGAGTCGCGTTGCACGCGCCTCGCCCGATCACACTTTTCGTAACACTTTTCGTAACGCTAAACAAATAACGGAAACTTACTGATCTAGTTAAAACTGGAAGTTATAGTCCAATTTTGTCCCGGAGTCTATCTGAAAAACGGCTCCACCTCAAAATTTTTAACTTATGAATTACTTCATTAATATCCTGTACTTAAACAACAAATACTAAAACTTATCAATTATCAATAAGAAAAAAAGTTACAAGCAATAAAAGCAAAAACATTTTCTAACTAGCACTTTTTGTTCAGTCTTTGAACTGTGCTATATATTCAAAGGTTCAACAAAACTAAGATTTTATGTTTAGAAAAGATGTTCAATACGCACAACACCAATTTTACAGTCTTCCAACTGTAGTTTTTTTTTTTTTCGAGAGAAATAATTAAGGGGTCATGGTACTCGTCAGTATGAACAACTTTTATTATGGAAACAAATCTGAAATCGCGAAAAAGAAATCAGCTGTTCCCTACACTTGTGTTCAAATAAATCAACAAAATGGAGGGAACTGCAGATTTTTTTTGCGAAAAAGAAATCAGCTGTTCCCTACATTCGTGTTCAAATAAATCGACAAAATGTAGGGAACAGCAGTTTTTTTTTACGATTATATGGTTTGTCCTATAGTAAAAGTTGTTCATACTGATGAATACAACGACCCCCTTAAGAGGTTTTCAGTAATTTCAAAAACACGTTGTATACAATGAATTATTTAAAATAGTAATATTATACATGTCTATGTTTTTTTCATTTATTTATAGCTAATTTACACGACCTACACTATTTACTTATTACTATACACTTATTTATAATAATTGAACGAACGAGTAACGAAATCATTTCTAAAAATGCACGGATTTAACTTTCACAGTCAATAATAAAATTAATTAAAATAATGTAATATTATGTCATTCATCAAAGACTCACGAACATCAACTCAAGTAAACTGAAATTATATAACAACAACAATACCATTCTTGTTTCTTCCCGAGCCGTTCGACAGATCTGTAAAGATTGTTTAAAACTAATGACCAATCTAAACTAATCTTTATGTTTAAAGTAATACGTATGAAAATTATGCGCATTATTCCTGCTCCGTTTTATCTTTGGTACTTGGTACTTTGGTAGTGGGCCAGCCTGGACACGTGCATACCACATGTACCGCTCTCGATCCCTCGAGAACCCTCGGCTGGCCGGTAGGTACCTGATTTGCGGGCGCGAAAGAAACAATATGCGCAGTGTGCTCGCAACATATTTTTTTCTTCGTTTCTCTCTCGTCACTGCATTGTAGGTAACCACTTACGAAAATCACGTGTTTGAAAAATCACTAGTTTGAAAATCACTAGTTTGTCGTTCGACTCGAAACCAGTTATTCGGCTACATGCCCCGTAGCTAGTTTTTGTAACCGGTGACGTGAAATAACGTCCATACCTACCGTCCACAGTGTTCGCGGGCCGCAATCTGGAGCGTACGTCTAATCCTCAAACTAAAATAATAAGATTGACGCCCCCGACCGCAGCTCGCGACACTGTGGGCGGAATAATAGGTTCCTACTTGTATAATAACTCTATGTTTCCCAAAGACATTTCTATACTGACGTAAGTATAATACCTTTATGATGTTTCCATACTGACGTAATAGACCACCACAGTGTGCGATTGAGATACCGATCATGATCATACCTTTGACTATGGAACTATTGGACTTGACATAAACGAAAAAAAACCGTGTCGATTTTTGAAATGTCCGAGACATATTATGGCCGCCTAGTAGTCTTGTTCTTTACAAAAATATAATTGTAGTACTTATCGATAGAGTTGTTTCAGAAAAATTGTGATGATTCCTGGGTTAAAATGGATAATAAACGTTTTAATTCGTAGATTTTGTGGTTTTATTAACCACAACAACTCAAGACAAAAAATGGCGGATTTCCAAATAATCGCCACGCTCAGTAATTCATTTAAGAAATGAAATGAAATGAAATGAAATGAATGAAATGAAATAATAATAATAATAATATCTTTGGGACATTTTTACACAGCACCATCTAGTCCCAAACTAAGCAGAGCTTGTGGTATGGGTACTAGACAATGGATATAATACGTATATACTTTTTTTTTTTGTAAATACATACTTATAATACATAAGCAACACACCCAGACCAACACAAACACTTATGTTCATCACACAAATATTTGTGTCCTGTGGGAATCGAACCCACGACCTCGTTATCAGCAGTCCGACACTCGAACCACTAGACCACAGAGGTCGTCAAATGAAAATGAAATGAATGAATGAAATGAAATCGTTTATTTCCAGATTATTACATCCAATAATTATAACAACTGCCGTCTGGCTTACAATAGATTACAAATAGGTACAAATAAACAACGAATATATACTAATTAAGTGATCGGTGTGTGATAGGACTGCCACGGAATGTCACGGAAAACTAACGTATGAAAGTAGTGTCGTATCTTTCCGTCACATGTGGTTGTACGTATGTTAAAGAGAGAAGACTATAAATATCTTATCTGTAAAATTGCATAGACAATAATGTCGCTTCCATAGATTCATACCGATCATTACCACAGATAATATAATACTATAGGTCTGGCGCAGAAAAAATGAACAGTTGTCAGTTTTGTCATAACCACAGAGTACATTATATAGTGGTCATCATGGTATAATAAACATCTTATTATACCATGGTGGTCATAACATTCGTAGTGAGAACACGTATTTGTACTCGATTGCGCGACAACAAAGATAAGTGGCCTGATTCAAAGAGAATATAATACTATTCACAAACGTTCGAAAAGTTTCCGTTTCCGAAGTGAAATTGGCAAACGAAACAAAACGACCACTTCCTGCGACCACGAATGATGCAAAGCATTCGAAACATCAGGAAAAGCAATGTTAATAATAATACGCGATGTAATCCGGTCAAATTTGTTTTATTACGAAAAAAAACGATTTGAGAATCGAACGCATTCGGAAACGCAGAATTCTAGTTCTTTAATTTTACATCGAGTGCTTTCCGACAACAAATGGCTCACGGGCAATGATTTTTAACCGACTTCAAAAAAAGGAGGAGGTTATGTATTCCGCGGGTATTTTTTTTTTTTTTTCATGTATGTACACCGATTACTCCTAGATTTATGGGCCGATTTACGTGGTTGTTTTTTTATTTGGTAGAGAAAGTCCGCGCAGTGGTCCCATATAAATTTTATTGACTTAGGTTGGGTAGAACCAGCTTCAATAAATCAGTTTATTTTAGCTTCGCCTATCTAGATGATATGCTCATTGGTTCGTTTTTCTGAGAATTCTTGGCCGATATACGCGTTTTTTTTTGTTCACGATAGTGATTGGACGTTTGGAAGAACATGAGCGAGACCTTTGCCCAGCAGTGGGATAGCAAAGGTTAATAAAAAAAATATTCTCAAATTGGTTATATAAACATTTATGAATCAACCCTCGCAATTTTCAACTAAAAAGTATGAAATGAAAACTTTTAACAAAAAAAAAAAAAAAAACCGACTTCAAAAACCTTAACTAAAAAGTAAAAAATAATCATTGTATGTATTTTAAAATCTTAACATAAACCAAAATTTTGAAGGCGGCACGTGATTTTCATGTACGTTCACATAAACCTGTGTTTACTGTAGATATTGCGCTGGACTGTACATTACATGACGCAAAGGGTCAATCACGCGCCGTTTTTGAAGACGGTTTTGTTTTTGCTAAAAAGTTTTTATTACTTATGTAATATCATTGCTCACGGGAGTTTCCATGAATTTCGCGTTGCGTTTCCGAATCCGTTCGGTTCTCAAATCGTTTTGTTTCTTAATAAAACAAGTTTAACCGAATTACATCGTGTATCTACTACTATTATAAAATTGTTAAATGTCAGTTGTCTGTTTGTTTGTTTGTTCCAGCATCACTATAAAACTACTAGACTGATTTTGTTGAAAGGGTTTGTGACTAAAAACTTATGATTTGACTTAAAAACTGGTATGTATTTTACCTCGCTACGATGACGGGAACCGGTGATTTTTAATTATATTTTTCTACAACATTTTGCATACATCAAGGTAAATAAGGCGCTCATATCCAGCTGTCATTCACACGCATGCGCTCTAGCGCGCGCCTCCATAGAGAAAATACGGCTGCTAAAGAAATTGCATTAAAAACTTTTTGGTCGGGCCGAATTTTATAGAGTAGAAAAAAAAATCCTGTCGTATGTGGGTGGTGCCATCTTGGAAATGCAGTCTTTTGAGCCAACCGAAAATCAGAATCTTTCGACTTACAGACAAGGACCGGAAGCTACCTCTAAATTGCGATTTCTCTAATTTTTTGTATGAAAAGCAATAAAATTTAGAAGTACCTAAACATTGTTATATTGTATCCATCTTAATATACGAATAAGCATAAAGTTATCTTGGTGTAACTAAAAAAATACTATTTTCAGTCTACAATTTTTAATTACCTTCTTCTTCAAGTATATTATCTTATCTTCTTAATCTTAACTATTATAAAATTGTAAACGTCTGTTTGTTTGTTTGTTTGTTCCAGCATCACGCTAAAACTACTGGACCGATTTTGATGTTTTTTCTTTTGTTTGAAAGCTGATGATCTGACTTAAAAACTGGTATGAGTTTTGAGAAAGAAAGAAAGAAAGAAAAAAAGAAAAAAAAATCGTGGGTTGCGTACTCACCCGACAGATCGAAGCTTCTATGCATTTGCACGAGCGGATAGTAATGTACGATGGAGTGGAGTGGAGTGTACAGGGGAAGGGACTGGGGATGGGACTGGGGACGGGACAGGGGACGGGACTGGGGACGGGTCAGTGGATGGGACAGGGGACGGGAAATGGGACGGGACATGAGACGGGACATGGGACAGGACAGTGGGACGGCACATGGGACTGGACATAGGATGGGACATAGGATGGGACATGGGACAGGACATGGGACATGGGACGGGACGATAGTGATTTAGTGATATAGTGAGACAGTGGGACAGTGGGCCGTGGGACAGTGGGATAGTGGGACAGTGGGAAAGTAGGACAGTGGCAGCGGGACGGTGGGACGGTGGGACAGTGGGGCAGTGGGGCAGTGGGGTAGTGGGGCAGCGGGGCAGCGGGGCTTTGGGCCAGTGGGATAGTGGGGCAGTGGGGTAGCGGGGCAGTGGGGTTGTGGGGCAGCGGGACAGCGAGGCAGCGGGACAGTGGGACAGCGGGGCAGCGTGCCAGCGAGGTACTGGGGCAGAGGGGCAGTGGGGCATTGGGATAGTGTGGCAGCGGGGCAGTGGGGCAGCGGGGGCGGGGCAGCGGGGCAGCGAGGCAATGGGGCAGGGTGCCAGCGGGGCAGTGGGGTACCGGGGCAGCGGGGCAGTGCGGCCTTGGGATAGTGTGTCAGCGGGGCAGTGTGGCATTGGGGTAGCGGGGCAGCGGGGCGGCAGCGGGGGCGGGGCAGCGAGGCAGTGGGGCAGCGGGGCAGTAGTGTACCGGGGCAGCGGAGCAGTGGGGCAGTGGGATAGTGGGGCAGCGGGTCATTGGGGCAGCGGGGCAGTGGGGTAGCGGTGCAGCTGGGCAGCGGGGCAGTGGGGTAGTGGATTAGCGGGGCAGTAGGGGAGTGGGGCAGCGGGGCAGGCAGTGGGATAGTGGGGCAGTGGGGTAGCGGGGCAGCGGGGCAGTGGGTTACCGGGGCAGTGGTATAGTGGGGCAGCGGGGCAGCGGGGCAATGGGGCAGCAGGCAGCGGGGTAGTGGGGCAGCGGGGCAGCCGGACAGTGTGGCAGCGGGGAATCGGGGCTGTGGGGCAGCGGGGCAGGCTGTGGGGCAGTTGGTCAGTGGGGCAGTGGGGCAGTGGGATAGCGGGGCAGTGGGATATTGGGGCAGCGGGGCAGTGGGGCAGCGGGGCAGTGGGGTAGTGGGGCAGCGGGGCAGTGGGGGGCAGCGGTGCAGGCTGTGGGGCAGTGGGATAGTGGGGCAGAGGGATAGTGGGGCAGAGGGATAGTGGGGCAGCGGGGCAGTGGGGTAGCGGGGCAGTGGGGCAGCGGGGCAGCTGGGCAGCGGGGCAGTGGGGCAGCGGGGCAGTGGGGCAGCGGGGCAGCTGGGAAGTGGGGCAGCGGGGCTATGGGGCAGCGGGGCAGTGGGCAGTGGGATAGTGGGGCAGCGGGTCAGTGGGGCAGCGGGGCAGTGGGTTAGCGGGGAATTGGGGAATTGGGGCAGTGGAGCAGCGGGGCAGCGGGGCAGTGGGGCAGCGGGGCAGCGGGACAGCGGGACAGTGGGACAGTGGTCTGGACTGGAATGGACTGGACTGGACTGGACTGACGTGGGTTAGCAGAATTTAACGCGAGCGGAGCCGCGGGTAAAAGCTAGTTATTATTAAAATTGGTTTTTGACGTTTCGAATGCTTTGCAGCGTTCATGGTCGCAGGAAGTGGTCGTTTTGTTTTATTTGCCGGTCAAATTTCACTTCGGAAACGGAAACTTTTCGAAAGTTTGTGAATCAGGCCAAAGGTTATGTTTTTTACGCATATCGTATGTATGTATGTGGGCTACGTGTATGTGTGCTAAAGAACCTCCGAGCGCAAAAAGATTACAACTAAAGGAACTAACGAGAAAATTCACCGTGTGTGAATAAAAGGGGCGTCATTTTACTAAAACATGCATTACAATTTAGGTACAATGAAAAAAGGCAAACAAAAAACCACAGCGGTTTTTCCGGAATGCCGAACATTCTGCAAAAAACTTTTTAAGCGACAACAACCAATACTTAATTGCATTTTAAAACACAGTTAAAGCAAACAATTTTATTCCTAGCGATCGCCTCTAATACTATCAGTTGAAACTGCGTATGCAGCCCGCCTAAGATCAAGCAAGACAGCAGCGATCGTCGGCATGTTTGTATTCGAGGCACGCGCTTTGAGGTAGTTTTCAAAGTGTACAGTCGACCGCACGTCAGTGGTAACAGTTTGACCTTGACAGCGTCTTTATTTCGTGAGCGGTAAGGACGGTTTTGTAATTCAAGTGTTACCACTGACGTGCGGTCGACTATACTCTCCCGTGTGGCTCTGCCGCATTCAAGAGCGTTGCAAGTTTTTTTTTTGCCAAGTCGGGATTCTGTATCTTTTTGAGTGAAAAAAGCGGGATTGTTTCGTCGAAAGCGGGACATAGTATTAGTAAAGAAACGCATATAATCAGAAGTTTTTTAAATAATTATCTTTTTGCATAATGTAATTAAACTAAATTACGCACGCAACGCAACTCACTACTTGCTCACTGCTTTCCATACACTAAAACAAATGTAATAGGTATTCGTTATTCCTTCGTACGTAATCGTCCGTTTTCGCAAAATAGAAAATTATAAACAAATGGGAATAATAAAAGAGTGAAAGAGATCATGTTGCGGCCGCACGCACCGATTGCGTGACACACCCCTCTCTCTCCCACGCACTTATTAGGGTTCCGTACCCAAAGGGTACTAACGGGACCCTATTACTCTCGCTACGCTGTCCGTCCGTCCGTCTGTCTGTCACTGGGCTGTATCTTTTGAATGGTAATAGGTAGCCTGTTGAAATTTTTTCAGAATATGTGTTTTTGTGAGGTGTATCACGACAAATACTAAAAATAAAAAAGTAATAAACCAAAATCTGCATGTTTTTCAACGTTTTTATTCCTGCTCAATCTTCAAAACGGTAATACATACCAGCGTCAAGCTTGGTCCGATTATAGTGCATACTATGTAGTTTAGAAACAAATACTAAAAATAGGGCAAACGTAAATAGATATATGTGGTGGTAAATGCGTAAGAAAGAGATGCAAAAACTCACATTTTGCGCACAGTGCGTTGATGTATTTTGATGAACTCTCGTAAATTAAATCAGTTTCTATGGGATATCAGGTCGATGGGTGGTACGGAACCCTTACTGTGTGAGTCCGACTCACACTTGGACGGTTTATTTCTATTACGCGCCGGGTGGGTGGCCAGTCCATACTTCTTACCCATAGTACAAGCTCTGCTTAGTTTGGGACTAGATGGTGCTGTGTAAAAAATGTCCCAACTATTTCTCTGTGCCACCCGGCTGCGCTTCCTCAGCATACTGCACGAGTGCACGCACGGTCGAGTTATTCCCGAAAAGCGGGACTGAGCCTGTCCCGCGCGGGACATTTAATTATGATTTAAAAATCGGGACGTCCCGCCAAAATCAGGACGTCTGGCAACGCTAGTCAACGTCACACGGACTGACCAGATAGAAATAGGCATTTTATCTTATCGATATAATTTTAATAGCCTCATCTTTAAGAAACTATATGATGATCTTCCTTAAAGTATTTAGATTATTTTAGAAGTTAGAAGTACGGTCACGATCCTTACCGGTGATACATTTTGTCGACAAGGTCCCTTGCACGAATCCTGCTACATTGCACCTTACCTACCTACGGCTGCCGTCGAACGCTGAGGCTGAGTACAAGCAATTTTAGCCTTAGTGGTGGTTCACCGGAAAGATTTCTGACTGTATCTACCTAGTAGATGATTTAATGTGTTTTCATTGTGTGAGTAAGACTGGCAAAAATACACGTAATCTTGTTTTTTTTAAAACTTCCATTCCCTGCAGAAAGGGCATCAGTTTGAGCTTTTTAATTTTTTTAATGAAAATCGATAAATAGAACATCAAATATTTTTTTTTTTAATGTCAAAGTGAAACCACCGACGTGCGGTCAACCGTACCTATAGAATTGTAAAGACAAAAGCAACTGTTTAGTGTTTATATAATATTCTAATTGGGGTGTCTTGCGGTCTTGCGTTCACTCTATTACATGTTGTATACAATGGTAAAGACAACATCCATTATTTATATAATATTCTAATTTTATTGGGGTGTCTGAGGCCTTGAGTTCATTCTATTACTTGTTGTATATAATAGTAGAGACAACATCAATTATTTATATAATATTCTAATTGGGGTGTCTGAGGTCTTGCGTTCATTCTGTTGCATGTTGTATGCAATAGTAGAGACAACATCAATTATTTACTATTTCAACGCAAGCGGAGCAACAACATAAATTGTTTGTTTCATTTTTTATCAAACTGCACTAGTATGGTCAAGTACATAGCTGACGATGCAATGATCTGTAAAAAAACAGGAACATTATTACAATTTCAGAATTCCTGTTGGTATTTTTTATATTAAAGGTTTAAGTTTTATATTAGGTATTTACCTTTTGATCTCATTTCGATCGATTACTTAAATGTTTTATTATTATAGGTACACATATCCTTTCCAATAAGGAGTGAGATGTGTTTGCGAGTGTTATGACATACATTTTATTGTCAGAAAGTAAGAAAAGGAACGTCTATCTCGCTTCTGCGAGAGACTTGGAAGAGATAGACGTCGTCCAAGGCGAGAGATATTATGAATGATAGAAATTTGTTGTTACCTATGTATATTTTACTAGACTATTCCCGCGGCTTCGCTCGCCTACTAAAATAAAATGTAGCCTCTGTTACTTCTGGATAAAGTAGCTTTCCAATGGTGAAAGAGTTATTAACATTGATTCAATATTTTCGGAGTTAATCGATTACAAACAAACAAACAAATCGTTCCTGTTTATAATATTATTATTATTTTATAAAGATAGCTCTTGTACCTATTCTGTTTACTTTTATACCTTATTGTTGAATAGTGGTCATGTACCATTCTAAATCTAATCTAATAAATAGGTACTTAAATAAATTTTAGGAATTGTCTAAATAGCCACCAGTGGCTGTTTAATAAAAAGGAATATCCTGCCACTAGTGGCAATCTAAGAAATAATGCTATTCTGCCGCAAGTTGTTAGCTTTTAAAATTTGTTTCTTAACACGAACTATTAAGGTTCAATTTTTAATATAGGTATGGTATAGTTCCTTTCCTACAGCGGCAGACTAACAGAAAAGGCCACAAGTAGTTAAAAAATGTTACTTATTGCTTTGAGCTCAAAACACACATTTCATTTGCCCCCGTGCCTCCTCGTGGGGGCTTCAAGGGTGGCTTTCAGACCTCCCTTGCGATTGGTATCTCTGCTCGAGTCCCCCAAATTTCCTAGCGGGAGTTTCGAGTGTTCGACTCCGTTTCTACATTTTCACGAGTTACGACTTAATACGGCGAATATGTATTTTTTTCTTGCGGCAGAATAGCATTATTTCTCAGCTTGCCACTAGTGGCAGGATATTCCTTTTTACTAATCGGCCACTGGTGGCTGACTAGACACTTCCTAAATGTTATTATAATATCAGCCTGTAAACTTCTAACCACAGAAATAGATAGAATGGCCAAGTGAGCAGGGCGCACGTGCCAACACTCTGCACCATAGTGCATAGTGCATTTCAAAGCCTTTCTCAGTACGCCTTATGACTTGTTTCTGTAAATACTGTAACAAAACCCCGCAAAAATGCCTTATTGTGCTGTTTCTAACTGCAGAAACAAAAACTGTAAAGTAAATTTAATTAAAGTTAATTTAAAAAAATTAATGACGTCGATATGGGAGGCGTATTTTGTTCGAAAGTTGCCACGCATGAATCGCAAGTAAAATTGTGATTACAACCATTCTATCTATTTATGCTTCTAACTGATGAACATGCGTCTCCTGAAAACTTCTCATTTTTACTGTGCCATGAAAGATCTAATATTGAAATTGTTAAGGAAATATATTGTTGCCACCACCTTTGGTAAATGGATTGGGAATCACAATACCACGTATGTTGTTATTAAAGCACAGGTGTGAGCTACCCATCATTGCTTTGACATTAATTATTATTACCTTCCCTTGGCACTATAATAATATGTCTTTGTAACATATTTAACTATAACTAGCAGACCATTTGCTAGCTAGCAATTGACGGACGACGTCTGTGGTCTAGTGGTTCGAGTGTTGGACTGCTGATCACGAGGTCGTAGGTCGATTCCCACAAGACACAAATATTAAGTGATGAACATGTGTGTCAGTAATTACTTACGGCACTGAAACCTGGTCGCTCACAATGGGCCTGATAAGAAGGCTCAAAGTCACTCAAAGGTCAATGGAGAGGGCTATGCTCGGAGTGTACCTGCGTGATCGAATCAGAAATGAAGAGATTCGCAGGAGAACGAAATTAACCGACATAGCCCGAAGAATTGCGAAACTTTAGTGGCAGTGGGCGGGGCACATTGCTCGCGGATCGGATGGCCGATGGGGCACTAAAGTTCTGGAGTGGCGACCGCGTACTAGAAGGCGCAGCGTAGGTAGGCCCACCACAAAGTGAACCGACGACCTGGTGAAGGTCACGGGAATCCGCTGGATGCGGAAGGCGCAGGACTAGTCGTTGTGGCGATGCTTGGGGGAGGCCTATGTCCAGCAGTGGACGTCTTTCGGCTGAAATGATGATGATGATGATGAACATAAGTGTTTGTGTTGGTCTGGGTGTTTCTTATGTATGATACGTATTATAAGTATGCATTTACAAAAAAAAACTATATATCTAAGTATTATATCCATTGTCTAGTACCCATAGTACAAGCTCTGCTTTATTTTGGAACTAGATGGTGCTGTGTATATGTCCCAAAATATTTATTTATATTCCTGCGACTTCACCCGCGAATAATTACCCGCGAAAAACAGAAAGGCGTTATAGCGCATATTTCGGAAATTGTTTATTTTCATCCTATAGGCTTTTTTATCCCGGAAAATATAAACCGGGAAGTTAATCCGGGTTATGGTCTATCGGTGTGCCAAATTTCATCTAAATCCATTCAGCCGTTTCAGCGTGATTGAATAACAAACATCCATCCATCGCATTCGTAATATTAGTAGGATTAAGTACCTTGGACAGTAGAGCAGCATCTAGCGAAAACAATCCATACGCGGATATATCATCACCTTGATACAAAATTAATGATGAAAAATGTTGTATCTGAAAACGCCCCACATGCTGAATATGTTTAGGTATCTCGTTTTATCTCTTATAGTTTCTAATCAGAATGATAGTACGGTCGACCGCACGTTACATAGCCATTAGAATTAGATTTACCTCCAACAATAATCTTATATCATGTTTTTCTGTAGGAATGTTGTGCAGTGCTTGTCCTATTTTCACTACCTGAAATATTTATATAGGTATTTTAATTAATATTTTTATCTTTTCATACAGATGTCTTATACAATATTATGATGTCCCTATTTTGTAGTAATAAAACTTAAAGGATAGTAAATACACTTAATTTTATCGGTAAAAACACCCCCAAAGATAGAGCAATTTTAGTATTTGACTTACCTACTTACGGCCAAAATTAATATCCAATCTATCCACGATTTACCCTACTAGAGATAGTAATTTGACATATTTTGTATGGAGCTTATGTCAAATTCCTATCTCTAGTAGGGCAAATCGTGGGTAGATTGGATATTAATTTTGCCCGTTAGACATCTGCACAATCTAAACAATTAAAACTCAAGAGTCACACAGAGGTATAAGTATATTTAATGTCATTTGAAATTTGAAACGTTATAGCAAGGTTGTAGCCACGTTGTAGCATACACTAGCTAAAAAAATATTTAAATGTCATACAAAACTTAAGTTACTATTGGAATAAATCATGAAAGTGAAATTTCAAACAATTTTACACTTTCTAAAATACTACAAAAACTTTAACCATTTTTTTTTATCTTAAGCGTTGTTTTTGAGTTATTCTACACATTATTAAAAGAACCGCATCTCTAAGTCAATAATCATGTCATATGAGTTATTGTCGCTTGAAAAAGTTCCCGCGCACTTCCTTCGTTATAAAAAAACATAAAACACATTTTTTTAATTTTTCTTGATAAAATCCCACAAGTGGGACTTTATTTACTGTACTTATTGATAATATTAAATGTATTTACCGCCCTTGAACTTTTATTACTACAACCCGGGAACTATTGTATATGACACGGATTCTTTACTACTTACCTCTTGCTTTAATAAACTCCCTGATCGTGCCATTACAAAAACTTTAATGATTTGATAAATTATCCAAATAGAGCAGTTGACGATGGGGTGTATGGAAAAGTTCCTCTCAACCACCAGACCGTGGTATATGATGTGAGCCTCGCTCACCATAGAGTGGAAACATTGTAGCGTTGTGATCAACAAGGGCGCTTGGAAGGCTGCGTTTATATCTCTCTTCACTTCGAAAGCCTTTTCGTACAGAGATTCCGCATATTGCAGTGTTATTACTTTGGTTTCAGCCTTAACAAAACAATCCATAACAGTGATTTTATCTTCCGTTAAGTGTGCGATGTGGAACCTAATATTCTTAAGTAGTACCAATAGCATTAAAATGAGCACGTAGTAAAATGATAGCACAGTGAACTGCATCATCTGCGGCAACAGGAACGTAACAATTACTAAGATCATTTTCCAGACAGAATCACCTCGAGAAAAGTTCACACACATTTGCAGTAACAATGCTGTCAGTAGAAAGGCCATAACAAGACGCACTTGAAAGCGAAACTGCTTCAAAGAACTCTCAATGTGCATATTTGATGGTTCAATGATATTTGCAATTTTGTTTATTATTTTTACGTATGTACAGCGGTTATTGAAGGCACAGAAGTAAGCAGCTAGGCAGAAAATAAGGAAAATAACTAGTTCTACTATGTAGTTCATTTGGGTCATCATTTCTCTGGTCATGGTGGTGTCGCCAATAGAGTCATACACATACTGCACGTGCAACGCTAAGAATGACAACAGGAGCAGTAAGTATGATATAGAACACAGTGAATTAATGTATATTGACTTCTTGATGATCGATAAACCACGTTTGCTGTTGTTGAATTTAACGCTATAAGGAAACAAACCGAACAGTGATAGCACGACGTAGAGAGGTTTGAATATATGTCGAATATTGAGTTTTTCGTTCGGATTTGTATAAAAATGTTTCTTTATATCCGAAAACATAATATATGAAAGTAGTTTTGGTCAAAATGTGATGACACACTAACCGACACTTTGTATACGACTGAATCAGCACTCTAGCAATAAGTTATTGTAAAACACAATTAATATACAAAGTGAGGTGATAGTATCTTTGCATATTATTTATTCAGTGATGGGCACTTGTCTAAATGCACAACGTAGTATTAAATGTCTATCAACGGGTCTGTCCCCTTAGCTTATTATATAATCTCAGATCTGTAATAACTAACTATAACATCGCAGTTACACCAATAATAAGCTGCTTTATCTAACAACTACATGAGACTACACCTTTGTATACTTGCTAAACCTACTATTATATTGATCCTTGTAAAGTGTAGGTACTTATAACTTGTGGCATTTAAAAAAAATCGGGACAGAGTTTCATAACCATGACTGAAAAGCTCATGGAACAGGTTTTGTTTTTTTTGCAGATAATTTTCAGGATAAGATGAGCTATAAATCTTCTATGAAACGATTTCATATTTGAAAATGATATAAAGGTTTAACGAAGACTAATCTTAGTTCATCATCATGTTCATTTCAGCCGAAAGACGTCCACTGCTGGACAAAGGCCTCCCCCAAATGGGGGGAATAAGTTATAATCGCCACGCTTGGCATTTCTGGATAAACTAGCTTTCTAATGCTTATGAATTACTTATTTTTAAAAATCAAAAGTGTCTCAACGTCCAGACAAACCGGTATAAGGTTTTTGTGATGTTTTTGTAATTATTTTTGCCATAGTTAAAAAAAATATAGCATTAGAGTCTTCTTCATCCACATGAGAAAACATAAAGATCGGTGAAAAAAACAAACATCATACTTCAAAAACTAAAATTTTTATGTCATGTAAACTTATGATAAAATTATAAAAGTTTATTTTAAAGTATCAAAAAAAAATGCAAATTTGGAGATCCCTTTTCGGAGGGTGCCGTGGAGGTGGGCGGCAACTGTTAGGTGCGCGATGTAATGTATTATGTTGCGACAAATTCTACGGCCAAAATGTCAAACGGAGATACAGTACTTGTCCTACCGGGATGAAGGTCACCATCTGCGGAGCTGCTGGCTGCACCGGTATGTACCTAACATCCTTGTTTTAAATACCGGATGACAGATTTTTCACTTTTTTTCCTCTATCCCTTTGGATCTGAAATCGGCTTCAGGTCATGTGCAAACAAATAATCAAAGATTCATATATGATGAATGAGTACTCGGGATGAGTACCTATATATGTTACCGGCAATCTGTATAATTCAGGTATTCTATATAATACTTAGGCAATGTATAGAATACCTGGGGCGTCCAGAAAATTTATGAAATATTATGAATATTATTGTCCATTACATGCTTTACTTATGTAATATACACAATTCCCAGGGATTATAATTATAGAGTATCTGCTGGTCCACCGCCAATGTGTGAAGTAAATAGATTGGACATATTTTATAGAATTGCTGGGTGCGTTCACTGGACTGATGATCGGTTCGATGGTACCTCGCTATTCCGCTGTGACAATGGCGCTAGTGTCGCATTGATCGTGTGCGAATCCTGTGCACCCTCTAATGGGAAGACAGTCTTTTGAGTGTTGTCGTGAACGCCGCCCGTTCGAGGTCCAATAGCGTCATAATCGTAATCACGGGATTCTCTCAGCACCATGTGCTGTGAACGTCCAGGCGGTGTTCAGCTACCCCAAGTACATCAGCAGGAGGATTGGGAAGCCGGCCGTTGTAGAAGAAAGGTGAGTCATACTCTAGTTTCTTTCTGTGGTATTTGTCCAACCTAGGGGAACGCGTAACACTCCCAAAATCTCCCATATGAATTATAGTCCACCTAGCTACTCCACAGTAATTATCAATGTTATGTAAGTATCTGAAGGATTGGCCCCAGATGGCAAAAGATAGGGACAAGTGGAAAAAGGGAAGGGAGACCTTTGCCCTGCAGTGGGACACTTCAGCCTGATAATAAGAATAATAATAATGTAAGTACCTACCTATAAAATGATAGACAAATAAAACGACGACCAGAAAATAGACCCTAGGAGAAAGTGTTTCTGAGTTTGCTCCGCCAGAAGACTCCTTTGTCGCCGCTTCGCATCCCTCGCACACTCGACCAGAGCTACGTTCTAGACGTCGCCGTCGGGAGCTTCTGGCTTCACGAATTTAAAAAACACTCTAGGTGTAGGACAAAGTCTAACCACGTGCAATCGTCTCCCTCTACCCTGCTCTGGTCTTTTACACACATTACCTGCTGCGTATTCGGTATTGTATAGAATACTTAGGCAAAGTATAAAATAAATAATGTATCATACATGTTCCTAAACGTTTAAGGTTAGAATAGAATACCGGATTGTACAGATTGAGGGTAAAATATACTAAAGTGACCATCTTGTGGCAATGCTTGGGGGAGGCCTATGTCCAGCAGTGGACGTCTTTCGGCTGAAATGATGATGATGTTGACGATCTTATATCGAATAGAATTTAAAACGATTTTTATAATCATTACTATCTCCGTCTAAAACATTCATTAAGAGAACGAGTTTTCGAAGAGTTTCTTGCTGGATCTAGTCCATAACACTACAGAAATTGTTACCAAGCAACTACTCCTAATCTTACATTTAATTTATATTGCATTTATTTTTTGGCAGGTCAACCTCTAGCCCTGCTACTGAAGCAGTGTCCATTGCTGGATGAGATAGCACTATACGACATGTGTGCTACATGCGGCTACGGCATGGAGCTGAGCCATGTCGACACCAAATGTAAGGTGTCCTCGTTCTCCGGAAAACACACACTTTGCGATGCATTGCAAGTACGTTATAATAACATAACATTTAATATTCGCATTATAAAGCTTGTGGCATGCTATCAAACTTTGCTCATGCGTAGACGCAAGGCTTCGAGCGTAGCAGCGCGTAGCTACGCGGAGACGCACGTAGCAGTGTAGCAGCACCTAGCTACGCGGAGACGCACGTAGTCCCAACGACTGCCTGCGGACGCGCAATTCTCTAGATGCAACGACGAATTTAAAGATTTTCATGTATCGTAAATACATAAAAATCTTTAAATTTTTAATCTGAAGCAGTACGACACGAAAGTTAAGGCACGTCGTCAATCTTCGTTCGCGTAAGACACGAAAAGACGATCGACGAAAACACCCAAAACATTAAAAAAATGTAATCAACCTTATGCAATGCTCATAAGGTGTTAAAATTGATTGCCGTGACGTATTTTTCTATTCCGCTTACACGCTTTTGTACACTAGCGGCTAGCGCTAGCGTCAGCGGCTGAGACTTTTGGCGAACAGCGATGGTGTTTTCTGATTTGGTTAACCAATTACCCGCGTATTTAAATTGTCATCTGCGCCGGTACATCAGTGGGCCATATAAAATGTGTGCTACTGTACCTGTCTTTTAAAAGATTTAACTTCCACGAAAGTCTTAGGACTTGTAAATAAATATGTATATCCGTTTGTGCTAAAAGTTTACCATAATTTGTTATTTTACATTCTGAAGGTAAGTTTAATGTTAAAAACTCAATACGAAAAAAATCTTACAATCAAAAGATGTTTCAGTAATAACGTTACAGATATTTCAACCCTCGCATGTTTAATTTTAATAAAAATTAACTCTTTACATATCTCGTAAATATTTTCCGCTGGTGTACTCCGACCGTACTAAAGGTATTAGTAAATTAATGTTGGTGTTCATAATTCCAGGGTGCGAAGGTAGTGGTTCTCGTGGCTCGGAACGCGGTGGACACGTTTGAGCAAAGTGCACCGATTATAACCGAAATTGCCCTGCAGATTTGTAACACCTGCCCTTCGGTGAGAATATAATTTATTTTTAACACATTTGACTGTATTTATTGAATGATGAGATGGATGTGTGGAGTGAAAAGAATGAATAAAGTAAGAAATGAATATATCAGTGGGAGTTTGAAAGTGGCGCCAGTAATAGAAAAGTTGAAAGGAAATTGTTTGAGTTGGTATTAGAGGCTTGGATCCCGGTCGATTTTTCTAATCCCGGGATTTCGGGATTATCTACAGTTAATCTCGGGATCCCGGGATAGTCCCGGGATTGTATTGGTAATGGAAAGTGGTAAAAAAAAGACAGTAAAACATATCGAAATCAATTTTTTATTTATCTTTTAGTTTTGTGAGGACATAGAATATTTAAGTTTTAAATCTTCAAAAAGGCGGTTAAACAAAATTAAATTGACCAGAAACTTTATAAATTACTTATTTAAACCACGAAAATAAAATCTAAGGAATAACAACGCATCTCATATGCAAGCATACTTCTTAATTTGTTGCACAAATATGAAGTTTTGTAATTTCATTGATTTATCACCAATTAACAAAAAAAAAACAATACTTACACGACGTGAAGCGGGAATTTTTACACACTTTTACGCATAATCCGGTACCGGTCGTTAGCAATCGAATCCTCTAGTTGGTATAGACATGTGATGAGAAGGGATGAAACGCATGTTAGAGAGTGATGAATATGAATGTGCATGGATGGAGAGGGAGATGGAGACCAAAGAAAAGATGGATGGATCCTGTGAAGATTGATATGGATGAAAAGGGAGTAAATGATGAGGAGACGGCTGATAGACGAAAATGGAAGAAGAAAACGTATTGCGCCTGCCCCAATTATTTATTTATTTATTATATTCTTTATTGTTTTCTTTATTGTTTGAGGCCTATGTCCAGTAGTGGACGTCTTTCGGCTGAAATGATGATTCTTTATTGTACATTACACCAAACGAAAACAAAGACAATAGTTTACAGAAAGATTAAGTAAGTACAATGGGCGGTCTTATCGCACAAGGCAATCTCTTCCAGACAACTTTTGGATGGACTAGAAGAATGGGAACCGATCGTGTGTAGATACGGTGTAAAAGTAGGTACGTTTCGTACATAATATACCTACTTAAATATAATAATATAAAGTACATGGAATTTACATAAATAAGTACGAGAAATATATATCATTTAATATACTAATAAATACAAACGGAGATGACGGCTGATAGAGATGTATGGAAGATAAAAACATGCAGCGCCGACCCCAAATAAATTGGGATAAGGGCAGGAGGATGATGATGATACTTCTTCTTCTTCTTTCGTGTCAATGGTTCACACTTTTTTTATATAATATTTGGCCACTTCTATGGCGGCGGTCGTGGCTTCATTTAATGATGATACAAATAAATACAAAGTGTAGTAGTAATAAATTTGAGACCAGGGTGAAAAAAATAATATGAATAAATATTATACATACATGATATCAAGCCTGTATACCTCAAAGGAGTAGGCAGAGGTGTATAGTATAGTACAGCCACATTTCGACAGTTATGTTATGAGTCCCATGTAATAGGGGGTGAGCCTATTGTCATTAACCGGACACAAATCCAGACTCCAGGCTGCTTCTGAGAATTCTCTAATAAAAAAACCTAATAACATTGCCTGACCCGGGATATGAACCCAGGACCTTACGCTCAGCAGTCGCGTTTGCGACCACGAGATCAACAAGGCCGTCACACATTTATTAACAGAACTAACACCATTCTCAATCTCCATTTCAGGCGTTTACAGTCGTGGCAACAGAACCGGTGGAGAGCATGGTACCTCTAGTGAGCGAGATCCAACGTCTGCGAGGAGTGTACAACCCCCGCTCCCTTCTCGGCTGCGTGGAGTTGAACTGCGTGCGAGCCAACACGGTGCTGGCTGACTTCCTGAGGGTCCCTCCCGAAGCCGTGCGCGTGCCTGTGATTGGTGGAGCGACTCCGTGCACCATGGTGCCTGTACTGTCTGCTGCTGTACATCCCTGCGTTATGACTCAGGAACAGGTTGGTAATAAAATAAAGCGTTTGTTTTAGATTTGTAATGTTATCAAAATCATCATCAAAATCTTGACAAAAGCACCGACCCTCTTCTACATACCGTAAGTACCGGCTCTTTATCTGAAAGGCATCAAAAAAGGACTTAGCTGAACTTTGAAAGGAAAATAGCTCTTTCAGTATCAAGTGTTGTTGTTTGTAAACGTACACTCCAGTACAATCCTACTTACTACCTACTTATATGTATAATAAAATGCAAAAGTGTGTTTGTTCTTCTTTCACGCAGCATCGAAGCAACGGATTGTGATTTTTTGCATCGATATATTTTATGGACAGACACTTGGAGTGACAAGGGCAATCATGGAAAATGGCACGGTTATTAAACCTAAACTTGTGGGATAAAAAAGAACGGGAGCGAAGCCGCGGGTAAAAGCTACATGGGAAACATGATACCTGCTTTTGTATTTTGTTTTCATAATTTTTATTTAAAAAAAAATCTCAATGTTGAACTGTGTTTACTGGTTGTTACTGGGGCAACAAATACTATCTTAAAAAAACTTAATAACAGATTGAATGCGTCACTTCCTGCATAATGAGCGGCAACGAGGCGGTGTGCGCGGCCAAGGGCTGCGTGACGGCGACGGCTTGCCTCGCCGGCGCGTACGCAATCGCGCGCAACGTCATCAACGTGGTGAAAGCCTTACAAGGGAAGAAGATCACTCAGTGCGCGTACGTCGACAGTCTTAGCACTTGCGCGCCCGACTGCCAATTCTTTGCTAGCGATGTGAGTAGAAGTCATGAGAAAAAGTCATCTAGATGATTGAATTTTTGGGTGGCGATGCCAAGGGGTCAGGCATTACCAGTCATTTCGAAATAAAAGTGATGCCTGTAAGCCAAGCGTATGCTATCGTCGACTACACCATCGCTTCATATCAGGTGAGGTGACGGTCAAACGCAAGGTCATTATGAAAAAAAAAACCGGGATAAGTTTTTATTTTTAGTATTTACCACGATAGAGGCTATACCATAGTAATACGTCTTCTGTGAACGGACAGACGGCATAGGCAGAGTAATAGGGTTCCGTTGGCATCATTTGGGTACGGAACCTTAAAAAAGAGGTCATGTCCTGACAACGTGTTTGGTGGACTGGCTGAGTGATTTGTCTTCTGCGCTGTGGGACACTAATTTGTTCCACACAGAACTAATATTTGTATGGCCTACAGACAGTGTCCTGAGTCTGAACGTTTGTGTATCTAAAACGTACCCACGATACTGGAAAAATTCTGCATTTCTGGGTGCATAAAAAAAAAAACTGTCCCTTATTCGTGAGACCGCAGTGGTCTGGGGGTCTACTTGAGTTTGAGTGAAAGTTTGTAGTTCGTTTTACAAACGAAGTATATATTCTTTTCTTCTATAGTGTCAACATGATCTACATATGATATTAGCTCACGCCGCCGTGGGAAAAAATAAGCCAGTCAGCAAGTTGATAGCGAGGCCAACTGTCCAGGGTGCGCCGAACAATCAGTTAAATATCGACACTCCTGGAGGCTCTTTTAATGTACACATGACTGATACCTGCACAATAAAGATAGGCATATGAAAAGGCACAATGAAGACAGATTACGGTTCATAGTCGTATGAAATTGATCAGATAACATAAAAACAAACGTCAAAATACGATCATCGCCATATTTACCATTAACTTTTATATTTGACCGATGATGTATACGAAGTTCACATTTTTTCTTTATTTCCAGGTAGTACTTGGTCCTTCGGGAGTGGAGAAGAACTTGGGGATACCGGAGCTATCAAAGTTTGAGAACTGTCTTCTAAGTAACTGCCTGCCTTACATAAGAAACGAGATAGCTCGGGCTGTGTGGCTGGTAAGAAATCATCTCTATACAAAATATATTCACACATATAATTCACATGTTTTCGTCGCAAACTAAAACTACAAAGTATATGACCAAACGTGTATTTTGTGACAGGTGTACACAATGTGCCAGCAATGTTGTTGCACGTCGTGTTGCACTCACCCCAGCACGTGCTACACGCCGCCCGTGGTGCCTTGTATACCGCCCACCAACTGGACCTATGACTGTCCCGACGGCTGCAGGGACGAGTACCTCGCGTCGGTCAGTATACTCAGAATACTTTAGAACGCGTAGCGCAACATGTAACGCTCAGACGTACACGCCACCCGTGGTAGCATCTGAGGTCCTTTTAAGGAGTAAATCTACTCATCATAACTAACAACTTTTACTATGTGAGCAACCCTGAAACCACGTTAAAGAAAACAGCTGTTCCATCATTTCATTCATTATTTCAGCCAAAAGACGTCCACTGCTGGACATAGGCCTCCCCAAAAAGGGGGGATATGCCATAACCGCCACGCTTGGCAGGCGGGTTGGCGATCGCAGTTGGTAGTTTAAATACTCGGAGAACGCTGCTGCCCATCCTCTGTTGAATCCGTTAGTCGCCTTGTACGACACCCATGAGAAGATATAGGGTGGTGCAATTCTTTACGTCCGGCACCACACGGAACGGCTGTTCCACACAAAGTAAGAAAAGATAAGATAAATGTTTATTCTCTCGCCACAATAAATCACTTAAAATTGCATATTTTTGTATAATTTGTATTATTCTTACATATTGTGGGAGACTGGTGCCTAAATAAGGTTCGAGGCCACCAGGACACCAGGTTAATAAAAAGTCATCGATGTCGCTCGATAAAATGGATAGCTTTTTTTGTTTCTAAACTTATTGTCCATCTATCTACGTTTGATATTCTAAAATATGAAACGTAGAAATTTTGACAACGTCTGTGGTCTAGTGGTTCGAGTGTCGGACTGCTGATCACGAGGTCGTTCGCAGTGGCGTGCATTGGTTTTTGGCCTAGGTAGGCAGTCACTAAGCAGACGGAGCAAGTTACTATAGTGTAAAATTATTAAAAAATCTGATACTTACCTACACACATTTCATACAAAACAGACACGAAAACGACGTTTCAAAGTAAGAGACACTAGCAAAAGACTATTAAATTTGAATGACGACACCCAGTTACAGTTGTATTAACGTGTTATGTAATAGTCATAACATTTTACCTTTTCTTGAGTCAAATACAGATTTTGATGTGTTTGTCTAATGAAATGCACTTTTTTGTTTTGTCAACAAACGAAAACTGATTGAATGGGTTTCTCGTAATTTCTCTAAGCATAGTCTTCCCCACAAACCGAGCACTCTAATTTATCCATGTTTACATCAATATTTTTACAAAAAACTTCACAATTCACAATAAAACGAACTAATTATTACACGATTTATGCAATTCGTCACGCATATGTCAAGTTCTGTCAAGTGTCAACAGCCAATTAGAGTTGGGCCATAGTAAATCTATGAGTTGGGCGTTATTTAACGTCGGTTTGAGAAAATATTTACGAGGGTGATAATCGAATACATAGTAATGTAACGATTATTTTACGTACAAAGTTACACAATAGATTTTCGGAGCACGAAAACAATAGATTTTCTACAATTATTATACACCATTCGTTATTACATTAGTTAAATAACGTTATAAATCTATTTATCGTTATTTTGTTATGAGCGTATATTGAGCTTCATTATTTTACGATGAATGTGTAGCAATGTACAAACAATCATCAAAATAATAATAAATATTGTAATATTTTTATTCGACCCTTCGAATACCATTTACAAATTATAAACGTGAACACTTAAATGCAGTAATTTCAATAAAACAATAATTATCTTTATTTCGCCGCTATTTTTCAAATGTTGGGTTTAGTTTTATTATAACGATCACTTTGTATGGAAATATCTAGTTACAAAATAATAGGATTCAAAACTACTAACGCATAACAGTTACGTGTAAAAAACGTTACGGACAACCCACGACTATTGCCACTAGGGCTACGTTCAGTTATGTCACCAGCGACGTTTTCAGAAGCAGGTGACGCATGATAAGACGGCTAAATTGCGAAATGTCAAATGTTAGTTATTTACGCATAGCCATATCGTGATTCATTTTTTGTCGTATGACTTCGGGTATTAGCCTAAAGTAGTGTGTGTGTATAATAGTGTATATGGTTACCAAAAAGGTTTGATTGTGTGTGTGAACGTGACAGGCAATCGTGCGAACGCACATTGCACATTGAGGTACGTTTTGCATTGAATTCATACATTATTATTGAGTACATATGTTAATTGTTTTTTTTAAATACGCTGATTAATTGATTTAGTAATAGTTAATATTAAATTCTAACGAGGTAGGCATTGCTTATTTGCCTATATGGAATGCACGCCACTGGTCGTTCGAGGGTTCGATTCCCACAGGACACAAACATTTGTGTGATGAACATTAGTGTTTGTGCTGGTTTGGGTGTTTCTTATGTATAATAAATATGTATTTACAACAACAACAAAAAGTATATGAGTATTATATCCATTGAATAGTACCCATAGTACAAGCTCTGCTTAGTTTGGGACTAGATGGTGCTGTGTAAAAATGTCCCAAATATTTATTTATTATTATTATCTCCTTTATTTAATTGAATTTACATATACAATCTATCACCACTATATCAGGCTTATTGTGAACAATAGTCCTGTCAGTGATGATAGATCTGTCCCAGTACAATGTGACATGGCCATTTTCAAGAACTGAGTCGGGCACATACTTGTAGTACGGTACTTCTGATTCCACGAGATTGTATCTCAAAGCAAGTTGTTGGTGAATAATTCTGGCTACTAGGTTGTGCCTGTGCAAGTACTCGCCGTTAGCTAGATTATTATATTATATTATTATATTTATTTATTTAATGTTTGGAAGATTTACAGTCAAACATATTCTATATAATGTTGAAAATAGGTAATCCTGTGCCATTTACAAATCTTTACAGGTAGATTATATAGGTAGTACAATCAAGAGGGTAGTAAGTAGTTTAAGCGTACAGGTTACAAGATGTGATATTATATTAGTTAGGTTATAGTACATTAAGATACAAGTGAGCGAAGTTGACTATTATACTCGAGGCTGGTTTGCAGCACGAGCCGAAGGCGAGGGCGTAATGGAGCCGAGAGTATAATAGTCAATGCTCACGCGTGTCATACGACGATTTTCAACACACTTGCGAGGAAAAAAACATAAATTACACATTTTATACAAATATTTAATATGTAAAAAATGACAAAATGGCGCGCGGACCGCGCGGTGACATACACCTATGCGCGCGCAGGTGGTCGAAGGAAACTGCCAAACAGCCTAATATAAAAATATTATAAAATGATTTTTTTATTTATAACACAAATTAATATCAATTTGTTGACAAAAATTAATAATTTGATGAAATGAAATGTTTATATAGCAAATTTTAATTAATACAGTTAATTTATTCCCAATTTTTTTAAATTTTGTTCAGGCATAAAAACTCTTTGCTGCGATTTAAAAATAAACTGTAAAGTAAAAAGCACTAGTGCGATAATATAATGAAAAAAGCACGCGTGCGTTATAAGCCACATTATGAACCTAAAAGCGATGCCATAAGAGCCACTTTACGAGCAGGTGTGTTGAAAATATTATTATTTATCATTAACTCTGGCCCACAGATCTGCCGGGAGATGACATGCAAATGCGGTGGCACGGACCTGTACTGGCGTCCCCGCGAGGTGGACTACGACGCCGCGCGCGCCGCCAACCTCTCGCACCAGGTGCCCGCGCGCAGCCCCACGTGCGGCGACTGCAAGGTGCCCAGGAGCGTCCGCATGGCGCAGGAGATCCGGGCGAAGGCCCGAGACCCCTGCCTTTCAAATCTATAGACCATGTTTAGTGGAACTCGTCAGTGGGTCATTTTGTCAACACATATACAATTAAAGAACTGCAAGTGCCAACTGCTTATAAGGATTCAAATCGCGTGAGATCAGGCAAACCCCTTTGCATTCTGTAAATAACTACAATACTTACCTCCAGTTTCAAAGGCTTGTTAGTATTTTTGCCGACCAATCACAAGAGCCGACATTAGATTCGCAGCTTTGAGCTAAAAGCTCTTGTGATTGGTCGGAAATCTAATGATTTGACAACAGGGGCCAGATAACTGTTAAAGCCATCATTGTTCCGGTGTTAATAGGGATGGCGCTATTAGTCTTGTATAGCTCGGTCTCTTTTTCGCAACGAAACAATGATGATCCTAACACTTAATAATACGGCCCCGGATGAAGTGTTAAAACCATCATTGTTCCAGTGTTAAAAGAGATGGCGCTATTAGTCCAGTATAGCTCTGTCTCTTTTTCGCAACGAAACAATGATGATTCTAACACTTCATAATACGGCCCCAGATCAAATTGATCACCCTTCCAGAAACCAGCGGTTAGTTCTTTTTAAGTCACGTACGTTCTTTTTAAGTAAGTACCAAATGTGAATACCTCATCGACTCATCAAACGGCTTATAAAGAGACAGATTTATGAAAGTACCTGTACCAAAAAGAAAATCAGATACAAATTATGCTAACATTACTTTCCTGTGCAAAGTATTGTAGATCGAAGTTGACAAACAAAGAGCCATTCGAAGAGCGAGGACTTTGAGATTTAAGTACTGTACCAAAAAGGAAATCAGACACAAATTATGCTAACATTACTTTCCTAACACCTCATATAACAAATAACAAACCAATTTAAAAAAGGTGTTATCTCGAAGGATGAATCACAGAGTTTAATGGAATGTATATTGCACAGCTTGTAAGAGAAGTCGCGAACGCGTCGATCATTGTTGGACCTCTACACCGAACTGGAAGACAGTACCTACCAGCAGTAGGACCACTGGAAATCCGGATTTAACTATCATAGTGTCCACTTAAGGCTCGATTATGTCGGATGTGAACTGATACAAATCTTAGGGCATGAAATTAGGGCCATCTGACACCCTAACAGAGTTAGTAAGAGGTCCACCGACTGCGTTCGACCCTACCCCGACTGCTAACAGCTATTTAAAATATTGTTACTTCCAACTTGAATGCGTAATACGTTCATTTGCATTTCGCAAAATAAAAGTTAGGCACAGGATTCTTGTTACAGAACTTGCCAAATCTGTAGTGAAGTTTTATGAAGTACAAATTTATATGAAGTTGGAGTTAATTGTTGTAAAAAAATTAATTTAGGTGGTCATTGTGAGTTTTGCGAAGCTTCTAAAATTTTGACTAGGTAATCTTGAAAAAATTATTCGTGTAGTAGTTTTTCAGTTTTGAAAAGGAGTAGTATACTTACAAGTGTGCAATCTTATGTTTATATGTCTATACAACTTTATTTTTATTATGATTTATAAATAAAATGATTACGTACACAAACAATTTTTTCTTTACTCAATTTTAAAACTTTAAAAACATTAAAAGGTACTATTAAATGGATAAGACGTGTGTATCTTTTGTTTGAAACAATGCTACATGCGCAACGCGTGTTTTATTTTTCCACGCAAATTATCTAATTTTCCTTTGAGATTCCCGAAAAAGTCGCAATTATCCTCTTCAATCTGAAAATTATATGAAACTTATATTGCACAAGCTAAAGGATAGGAAAGGATTACACAAGGTTGCTATAACTGTGGGTTTGCACCAAAAACATTTAACATGTAATGTCACGAAACTTGTCATATGAAACTAATGTCACAACTTGTTTTGTTGATTGTTACGTTCGCACTGCAGAAAACTGGGTTAATTCTTTGACAGATTTCAAGATTTGTTGTTGGCTGTGTTTGCACTGACTAAAAACTTATACATTGACATGTTTGTCTATAGATTTGTCACGGCTGACGTTCGCACTGATGCTTAATCATGTGTCAAAAATTGTATAAATCTCGTTTTTTGTGTTATCCAATGAGGTCGGTAAACATGTATGGCCGAAAGCAGATACTTTGAAGTGTATCGAAATTTATTGTGAAACATGTCAATAGACTATGAAATGTCAAACAAGTTTCGTTTCAACAAGTTGTGTGATAATGCGAACGCGATTCGATACATTGACAGAAAACTGACTTTTCAACATGTTTTTATGTGAATGTTTCGTCAGTGCAAACTCACAGTTATACTTACTAAACATGTCACTTATAACTAAATTTTTTTAAAAATTGCAGAGTCACCGGAGAATTTCAAGCAAGTTTCTGCATTTCTAGAACATGTTATTGAAATAACTGAAACCTCTTAAGGTTTGTACTCATTGTACTCATCAATATGAATAACTTTCAATATGGTACCAACCCTGCAATCGCGAAAGAAGAACAGGTGTTCCCTAGATTTTGCCGATTTATGTGAACACAATTGTAGGCATGGCTGATTTTTTTCGCGATTTCAGGGAATTTCAATTTCATATACAATATTATTATATAATAAATATAATATTATAAATATATATTATTATATAATATATTATTATATTAATATTATTATTATTTTAATTTCATATATTTTTTTTTTTTTTTCGTGGGATTTTTGGGATTTCCCATAGTAAAAGTTGTTCATACTGATGAGTACAATGACCCCTTAAGAGGTTTTCAGTTATCTGAATAACACGTTGTATAAGCGACTCAACTTAACCAAAGGACTGTCTTTACACTATGCGATAAATTACATGCAGCCCGAAAAAGCACCGTCGTATACACGTCCTGTCTGTCTAATTAGTGTGCGATCAGCAGCGATCGGAATAGGTAGAGCTAATGTGCTTAAAGTTCAAAGAACAGAGACAAAAAATTGGAGGCTTCCTTACGACAATTTTTTTTTTGTAATATTTCAATCAATCAACTCAGCCTATCGCAGTCCACTGCTGGACATAGGCCTCTCCCAAGTTGCGCCACAACGCTCGGTCCTCTGCCTTCCGCATCCAGTCCCCCCCAGCCACGTTCTTTAGGTCTTTCTTTAGGTTGTAATATTTGTTTTCGATAAATAAAAGTTAAAATTAAAATAATATTAGTTTTTTACGTACGTCAGGCTGGCCCGGCCCCGTGGCTTTAGGTTGCGAGATATGTATTATCCGAATGTACTCCTCTTCAGAAGCACTTACTACATTTTCAATGTACCGCTCTAATAAAAAAAATAGAAGCATTTGAAGGGGGCCGGGCCAGCCTGACATTTTCAGCCCGGCCCCATCTGTACCACGACAACTACCAAACTTGCTGAGAAAGTGGTGCCACAGAAGGGATGTACTCCGTAGATACACGTACATAGTGCTTAATTTAATCTTAAAACCTAATATTTTCCGAGATATTAAGGTGTAAAAGGGGCCGGGCTGAAAACTGTATCGACAGCTTTAACTGGATAACCACGAAAGCTATAAATACCTATCCTAGGTACGAAATAATCTCCGGCGAATTTAGAACACTTGTACTGCTTTCTTTTCAAATTAAACCCCTTATATAAATATAAGTAATTTAAAGTCGGCTGGCCCGGCCCCTTTCAGTAGCTAATATCACTCTCAATATCATATCAATTTCTTTAAGAAGGTGATCTTCGCATTCCAATAAAGCAGTACATCAATGCAGATTGAGTCCTGTGTCTATCAGCCGTGTATTTGAGAAGATAATCAATATTTAAAAATGTACTGGTCGAGTGACCATCAGTCAAATGCTAATTTTCAGGACATTATTTATCATAATCATAAGTATTGATAAATAACCGAGGAGATGATAATTATGTAACTTTAGCTTGGACGTGGTACACTAATGAAACACGACACAATACATAATCCTACTAATATACAGAATGATTTGTAATTCGACCTAATTCGAATAAATATTCCGAAAAAAAAAATTGTCGTAAGGTAGTCTCCACTTTTTTTGGCTCTGTTCTTTGAACTTTAGGCACATTAGCTGTACCTATTCCGCTCATTGGCGATCAGTCTTTCTGTCATTAGGTACATTATGCAGTTTGTCGCATATTTCTTAGATTGCATGCAATGTAAACACACACACACCACACAAAAAAAAATGTGTATTACACATTGCTAATGTAAAGGGTGCTTTAGAAATATTATCCAGAACTTTATCATGTTTGAAATGAGCCCATATAATCAGTGTTAAAACAACCAGACCGCGACGGTGACTGTACAATACATACACTAAATGTAAAGTTTAAACTAAAACATCTTGATATAATTACTTTTATTTCGGTTTTCTTCCCTTTTTTAGGCAAACCAACACGATCATTTGTATTTCTCATTTCAAAATCATTTGGTAATCTAAAACTATTATCTAAAAATCTCTGTAAGTTAAATAAAAGAAAAGCGATTATTACAGACTTATCCAAAAATCTAAATACGTTACTTATTTGTATGTATGTAGTTGGGCCAATCAACTTAAGTCTAAGGTAGTACACTGCTACACATTAGCTGGGGTGAGAGGAGAACCAGAGCTCATCTCACAGCCCCGGCCAAATGTAACGAGGAACTGCGTTGTGGTGGTTTTAGTCTGTAAAAGTCCGAAAGTGGTGTCGATTCTCTGGTTCACAAACTAAATGTATTTTAAACTATCGCTCTCTTTTATTAATAGTAGATGCAAGAAAGGGTTGGCAAAAATTTCAGAACTTTCAAATTAGTTTGTGTTCCATTTCTTCGTATTTTAGTGGGCACATTCCGGGATCACAAATAAACTTGTATGAAAAGATTCCGACTAATTTGACAGGCACTTAAATTGTTGCCATCCCTTTCTTGTATCCACTATTAGTAAAGAGAGCAATAGTTTAAAATAAGTTTAATTTATGAACAAGAGAATCGATACCCCTGTCTCCGACTTTCCCGGGTGGAGTTTGTCTATGAAGATTTCCCCACTTCCACTACTGGACATGGGCTTCTCTCATATCAAACACACGTCTGCTCTGACTATCGGTTCTTCAATTGTCATGGTCAGCCTACTGCAAATTCGCAGCTACGTATTTATAAAAAAAAAAAAATGAAAACATAGACAAAATGATAATGTTAGAACGGTAAAAGCGCCGTTTTATACCTTCGAAATGGTTAAAGTAATCCCCAATTTCGTTGGATTTATATTCTCGTTAATGTTTTTTAAAGATTTCTGAAATGAAAATATTAATTAAATCAAGTAAATTATTAGTCTAAATATGCAACGCTTTCTTTTTTTTCTCATGTAATAATGGACCTTGGGTAAGCAGATGGTAATTCCAGATGGTTCCCCAAAAGGCATGGTCTTTCTATAGCATGGTCCCACCGATGCCTTCCGCTCCAACATCCAAGCCGCGCTTCGAACATTCAAATCCTAAAACATTTATGATATTTACTTCACAAATAACTTTTTTTTTAATTATAAAAATGTGGTTTTTTTCATAAGGCTTCGATCAAACGAAGTAGGACTTCACTGTGATCTGAAAAATATTTGTTTTCCTATTTTTTTTAGTCTAATGTTTTACTATTAATTGTATACAAAATTAAATTCATGGCAGACTATGATTACGGGACTTGCCACGCACAGAAAAATCAAAACGAACATTTTAATTTTTCTTGACGTTTCGGCCCAGGTTACATTGGCTGTGGTCACGAGAAGACTAAAGTATGCGGGTATCGACGTCTGGAGCAACGGGTGTTTTCTCGAACTACCCGCGAATGATCTAAAAACTTTAAATTCATGGCTCCTTCGACCAAAGGGACAAACATGAACTAATCAGCTGTCAAATATAATTAGCGTTTGACATTTATCAAAACTTATATGGAACAAATACTCACACCGCAAATAATTTAGTTTACCATTATACCATGAGTTTACCCAGGAGTCCCATGACCAACACCATGACCGCTTGTTACAAAAATATCCGTAACTCAATCAAAAATATTTTTTATGGTAAAACATCTTCACCAACTTTCACATTTATAATATCTCGTGTTAAGTAGGTAACAATAATAGTGTAAGTGACCATGTTAGTTTAAAAACTCATAAAACTTATATGATTTTTTTTTAAATAATCGTAACCGGAGGTAAATAAAAATAAACCTGAAGCTTGACTTTCTCCACATATGTGGCATCATTCCATGTGATTTCCTTTTTCTTCAAATGCTGAGTGCTAGTGATCTGCAACAGAAGCAATTGAAGCTTGATAATATTATATTATGTCGATGTCATTTTCAGAAAAAGACTAAAGGAGACAGGTAGCCTCTTGAAATGAATAGACGTTCTTGATTATTCCATAACGTTCTATATGGTAACATAACTGGCGAAATGGGTGTACTATACGCCTCTGCCTATACCCCTTCGCGTAAATACAGGCGTGCTGTTATGTTATGAGTGTTATGTCCAATGGTGGTCTTTCTCCATCATTTATTTATTCTTCACCAAATTTTAATACAGTCAATATGGAACAACTAACTTACTATTCCGTTAACGACTTCACTTCCTAATTTTCTTTGTAATGGTACAGTGTCTTCGTTTTCTGGAACCTTAGGACCATCTTTCTCATTTTCTGGTTCATTATCCTAAAACATATCTATGGCAGGTATCGGACATAATTACTAAAGTTCAAATATGTACCAAAATTATCTCAAGGTCTCAACAACAGATGTAATCCAGTTTATTATTCTAACTAAAATGAATTGAAAGGCGTACGATTGAAATGTAACAAGCGATTAAATGTCAGCGGAAAATTGCAAATACCGACAGTTTACAATCTAGTATAGGTTTTTTGAAGTGATCTCGCACTTCAAAAAACCTATACAACGTGTATCAGAAATGCGTGGTCATATTTGAAGAGCTTATTCGGGGGATGCTATCGATTAACTTTTACTATGGGACCAACCCAGAAATCGCGAAAAAAAAATCAGCTGTCCTTACATTTGGTCGAGCGACATCGATGATTTAGTAGGGAACAGCTGTGATTTTTTTCGCGATTTCAGGGTTGGTCCCATAGTAAAAGTTGTTCTATGCTATGCCCTGAATGAGCTCTTCAAATATGACCACGCATTTGTGATACACGTTGTATAAATAACTCAAAAAAGGCCTTTTGTGTACTTTTCCGAAAATAGGGTACTGTATAAGTAAACTCATGTAAATTCCATACACTAGCGCTATTTACTGGTGCATAATTTTTTTCAGAATCAATTTTTTTTTCAAATTGAGATTCGATGCAGTCCTTGCACCTTCAGAATCAGGGCAAAATTATTTATTTATTTATGGTATTTTTTTGGGTGCTAGCCGTGACAGTTTACTGTTGGATTCCAACATAGGAGGATGACCTCTGTTGAACAACCGTTGGAGTCGACACCCAGTTCTCAATAAATTAAAAACATATTCATTGAAGAAGTGCTAGTATAGGCTAGTATAGTGTTGATGAGTTTATTATTAGACAAGCACAAACTTAGTACCTAAGATATTTTATTAGATTATTTATTTTGTGATATCTGACAGAAATGTTTATGCATGTTAATGGTTTTTTTTTCATCTGTGTTTGAATTAATTGAATTTGACATCATCCTCCGAGCCTTTTCCCAATTATATTGAGGTCGGCTTCCAGTCTAGCCAGATGCGGCTGAACATCAGTATTTTACACGGAGCGACTGCCATCAGACCCCCGCAACCCAGTTACTGGGCAATACCGACATTCGGAGGTTAGACCAGTTGTCAGACTTTCAGGCTTCTGACTACCCGTAACGACTGCCATAGATATTCGTATGACAACCGGGACCGACAGCTTAACGTGCTCTCCGAGGCACGGAGGGGTCTCGATGTGTAACGAAACGGTCACCCATCCACAGACTGACCGCGGCAAGTGCAGCTTAACCTTGCAGATCGTAAAATCCGCGCAGTCGTTGCATCGCTACGAGCCCCTCTAATTGAATTTGACATATTGTACCTAATCGATTTATAATTATAATGTTTTTATGTAGATCACTGGTTTATGTTTTGGAAAAAATATTATTGCATTTAGTAATGTTATTGTGTAGCTTATTTATAGATTAAGTTTAATTTTGACACAAATGTATTTTTGTTATGAATCACTTATGACTTATGACTCTCGCACCGATAATGCTTGCTAGTGTTTTAACACAGTGTGTTGGTACTCTTTAGAGTATCAAGAATTGTTTACTGTCGTTCTGATAATGTTAAATTCATAATTTACTCATGAATCAAATAACCTTAAACATAGGTAGGACTGCCTTGTTGGTCTAGTAGTTGCAAGCGCGACTGCTGAACGTGAGGTCCTGGGTTCAATTCCCGGGTCGGGCAAAGTGTTATTGGGTTTTTTCATTAGGAAATTCTCAGTAGCAGCCCGGAGTCTGGATTAGTGCCCGGTTAATGGCAATAGGCTCGCCCCCTATTACATGGGACTCACAACATAACTGGCGACATGTGGGTGTACTATACACCTCTGCCTACCCCTTCGGGGAAATACAGGCGTGATGTTATGTTATGTTAGGTATGTAGGTATTTAGTTTACAAAGCAATTTAAGTGGGACCGTGATCTCGTGTTACCAGGTATGAGAAAAACTATAAAGTGACGAATACACTTACAACATTGTTAATTGTTTCACTCGCTAATCTTCTTTGCAATGGAACTGACTTTTCAGTCTCTTGATTTTCGGACACATTGTTCTGACAATTTGCAATATCCTACAACACCTCAGTTGTTCAACTTCTCTAGATACTAGATAGAGTGGTGTCGATTCTGTTATTCACAAACTAAACTCATTTGAAAGTATCGCTCTTTTGCTAATAGTAGATGCAAGAAAGGGATGGCAATAATATTAGTGCTGTCAAATTCGTTTACGTTTTCCACTTCTTCGTATTTTTTTAGTGGGCACGTTCCCTGATCACTAAACTTGTCTAATTTGAAAGCACTAAAATTGTTGGTATCCCTTTCTTGTATCTACTATTAGTAAAAGAGAGCGATAATTTAAAATAAATTTAGTTTGTGAGCAAGAGAATCAACATCAAAAGAAGGTACCTTCTTGGAGTTAAAGTAAAACATGTATTGGTCTGTTAATCGAAACTTTAATTTGCATTCATCGTACAGAGATGTTAATAAATACTAGGTACCTATGTATGTTATTCTTAGGAATATATATTTTTAAACCTTTTGGGTTAAATCAACAAGAGGAATATTATCATAATGAAATCAACAGCAAAACAGACAACACGCATAAAAAATATTTTTTGTATAATATGTCACACTTAACGCTGAGTGAGCTTTAGACATACTGAAATCTGTAGGCTAATCCCATAGGTGCTCATCAGGCAAATGAGCAAAGAAAACAATCTTTTTTAGTAATTTTATATACACAGCTAAGTACACACGCAATGTTTACATGTCGTTAATTTTCCTTTTGTTCAGCTGGCCATCCCCGAGCGCCGACACCTACAGACATCTCAGCAGCACGCCTCGGTGGACACTTATGATCTAGCCACTGAACTAAGTTAACACATCACTAACAGGGTTGACTCAACATTTACAGCTTAATTCGCTAAAACGACTAACTGAAAAAGGGGCGCGACGATCGGAAATGGCCAGCTAATGTAACATCGGGGTTCGCGAACACGTCGCAAGTCGTGTGTGGTACAATGCGAGTGTAGAGGCAGGATTAAATGCCGTCGTAGCCGCCGCGCGGGGAGGACACGTCGTCCTCGGAGGGGGCCTCGTAGGGCACGCCGCAACAGAACAGCTGGCGCACGGCGCGGGAGACGCGCGACCCGCGCGAGTCGCTGCGCGGCAACCCGCCCGCCTCCTCATCATCGGACTACAACCACAACAACACGTTACCATGAGCACGTCCGCAACACACGCCGCAACACTGCCCCCCACTAGCTCACTCACGACAACCCTTAACGGACATCACACTAAAGCAATTGTACGGGACTAACACCAGTGAAAGGATCACGTGATTAGGGTTACCATCTGAGCGGATAAATCCGATCTTGACCGGGTTTTAAGAGCTTAGACTGGACTCCGCTCGGATATCATTAGAGACCGGAATTTTTACATCATCATTTCAGCCGAAAGACGTCCACTACTGGACATAGGCCTACCCCAATAAAGGGGGGGATATGCCATAATCGCCACGCCTGGCAGGCGGGTTGGCGGTTGAATTTTTACATGCGCCCCTTGAAAGCACATACCTAGGCGCCCGCTACTGCCGATGGACCAAGGAGCGGAACAGATTGTCAATTGATCAATAGGAGTGATATTACTGACGCAATACAAATTTCAACAAATAACTTAGGAAGAATAAAAAAAAAATGTGCAGAAACAATCTTTTTGAAAGCTGTTGTTAGTAAGTTAAAATAAATGTCTTTATTTCACAGCAATTAAAATATGATTAAAACGTAATTAGAATCCACCGAGTTCTATTTTAGGCCAAAGACCGGACTTAAAAACAGGATTTTTTACCACTTGCGACGGCATAGGACGGGCTCTCCAATTTTAGACCCTGTGGGGTAATTGTGTAATGCATTCACATTGACATCAGCTTTCATTATGAAATTACAGCAATGTTCATTGCATGGTACGTAGTTGTCAATTTGACGGATTGTCAAAACACACGGAGCAATGAACATTGAATCAAAATATAACAAACATTTTGACTAACCTCGACGTTTCGGTCAAGTTGCATTGGCCGTGGTTACAAATGTACTCTGTGGCCGTGGTCACGAGCAGACTAAAAACTTCTAATGAACATTGAAATCCAGATGAATGCGATCTCGAGTGAGTTATACGCAATTCGGCAGCTGGTAACCCTACACGTCATCCAACGATGTCGATCCCATTTGTTTTTTTTTTTAAATGCCTTAAAGAGAGTGCAAGTGACGTTGTCTAGGCTTAGCTCAGTATCAAACGTTACAAACTTGATAGTAATTTTGGGTGAGGTTAGAAGCACAGCGGCTATGTAGCGAGCGGGCTGCCACGTCTCTACAGTACTACTTAGTTTTTGGTAGAATTATTGCGGCGACTTTAATATACCTATATAAATATAATAATTGAACCACAACAACAAAACAACGACTTTCAAACATAACTACATTTGGTGTATAACATAAAAAACATAATTGTAGGCATTAGTGTTAACATTTCAACAAAATCCAATAATAAATACAACTGCCAAATAGATTGTAGGGAATAGTAATATTCGTACCCATTCAGAAGCTTTTGCGGTCGGATCGACTGTCCGCAACTCTGCAATCTCCTCCGTTATGCTATCTTCGTCGCCCTTCCTTTCCGCCTCAGTCTTCTCTGTAATGTCAGAGGCGACAGAGGTCACAGGGCCCACTTGCGCTGGTATCGGCTGTGACGGCGGTGTGATCGTACCAGCTCTCTGAAACACAAACACAACAGATTTTAGAAACCCATAAAAGCATGACCACTGCTAGATATATCACGTGAAATTTTAGAATACCCATCGTTTATGATGCATTTAAAGTCTGGCATGAAGGCCCAGGGGTTCTACTCCCGTTCGACGATATTCGATAAATCGTACGATTCATCGCACAATTTGCTACTCCGATCAACCATCGTTCCCTTATCGCATGCGATGATCGTGTTTTGACGTTCGTTTTTCTCATCTCCGGTAAATTGTATACGACTATGAACCGTAGTCTATCTTAATTGTGCCTTTTTTATGTGCCTATCTTTATTATGTAAGTATCAGTCGGAACGAAAGTTCGTACTTCGTTTGTCGTTCGTAAAACGCGAGTGGTCCACTCGCGTACAGTACATAAATTAAAAATAATATTGTCCAAACAGTTTTCTGCTATCTTGGAGTCATATATATCCAACAGAGCGTTTCGGATACGACAAGAAGACGCTGATTCTTATATAACTCCAATCAAAGCAGGAGTACCTCAAGTGTTAGGATTTTAGTAGATTTATTGCGCAATTGTAGTGACATTTAGGTTACCCGCAGTTATTTAATTAAATTGTTAGTCCATCACTACCGCCTGTTGTACAAGTAAAGTGGCGGGGATAGTTTATTAAAACAATGGAACGGCCGTGCGCAGCTCAGTGCTTGCTGCGACGCCGAAGTGTAAAGATCAATAAGTAGAAGTGTATCGGTCGGTGAAGGAATATTGGTATCCGCTGGAACAAGTCAGGTCAGTTTACGTTATTTATAATGTTTTATCGCTATTGGTATTAATTTTGGTAAATAATTATTTAAGATGCTAGTGGCGTACATTAAGCCTAAAGAGTAATGTAATTTCAGATGATAAATAATATTCTGGTAAATAAAGTGTTTCAATATTTAATAAATGCTTTGAAAGATTATTTACACTTTCATTTAAATAGATAACCTTATATATCCCGAAAACGGATAATACTCTAGTTCTAACATCTCAGAAGTGAGATAGACGAGTATATATAAAAACAAAACTACTCGTTTATCCTGCCCACATGTTTATTTTTGGTTGAAAAATATATTTTTTTTCTCTTCCATCTTTTACTGGTAAAATATAAAATTGGCCGTTGAAATGAGGGTTGTATGATCTTTAAAGCATTTTGTTATAAATCAATCCGTGACTAATGAATAAATTTTAATAAAGTACAAACAATAACATTACATTTTATGTAAATTTCATAGAACTACTCTATTTAATGTTTTAAGTATATTCATTCGAATGTTTGCATATCTAATTTTAATGTGAAAGAGTTTTAATACTTCACCATTACTCATGTTGTGCCAGGGCTACTCTCTGGAAGTAAACCATAATTACACTTCTTTGCTGGGGCTACTCCCTGGAAGAAAACGATCATTACACATGCTTTGCCAGGGCTACTCCTTGGAGGCAAACCATCACTACTCATGCTTTGCCAAGGCTACTCCTTGGAGGCAAACCATCACTACTCATGCGTTGCCAGGGCTAATTCCTGGAGGCATACCATCACTACTCGTGCTTCGCCAGGGCTACTCCCTGGAGGCATACCATCACTACACATGCTTCGCCAAGGCTACTCCCTGGAGGCATACTATCACTACTCATGCTTCACCAGGGCTACTCTCGGGAAGAATTTCATCATTACATAGCCTCGCCAGGGCTACTCTCTGGAAGCGTTTTATCATTACACAGCTTGGCCAGGGCTAGTCTCTGGAAGCTTTTCATAAAAACCCTGCATCTGCAACGCTACTCTCTGGAAGCATTCCATCATTACACAACTTCGACAGAGATGCTTTCTAAAAGCACTACATCATTGCAACGGTTTACATTCTAAAACGTATTAGTATAACTCTGGTAACATTTGAATGCTTACTCATTAATACTTGATTTACCAAAATAAATAATCAATGGATTTTAATATTTATTGAAAGTTTTAGTTCTAACAACTCGTTGATGGAAGACTTCGGCGCGTTTGCTGTTATCGAGTGTAAGGCTCTGGCATATAATCATCATAGTGCTGTTATCAAGTGTAATGCTTGGGCACGTGTGCTGTTATCAAGTGTAATGCTTGGGCACGTGTGCTGTTATCAAGTGTAATGCTTGGGCACGTGTGCTGTTATCAAGTGTAATGCTTGGGCACGTGTGCTGTTATCAAGTGTAAGGCTTGGGCACGTGTGCTGTTATCAAGTGTAAGGCTTGGGCATATAATCATCATAGTGCTGTTATCAAGTGTAATGCTTGGGCACGTGTGCTGTTATCAAGTGTAATGCTTGGGCACGTGTGCTGTTATCAAGTCTAAGGCTTGGGCACGTGTGCTGTTATCAAGTGTAAGGCTTGGGCACGTCTTCAACCTAGTGCTGTTATCAAGTGTAAGGCTTGGGCACATGTGCTGTTATCAAGTGTAAGGCTTGGGCACGTCATCAACCTAGTGCTGTTATCAAGTGTAAGGCTTGGGCACGTGTGCTGTTATCGAGTGTGAGGCTCGGGCACGAAGCGTCATGTCTACCAAGAGAGCGGCTGCAAGCGCAGAACAGCAACGGGGGCATTCGCCGTATGTAAGTAATGAGTCTATAATTTTCCGTTGAAATGAAATGAAATGTTTATTTGTACGAAACATACATAATAGTTCTGCATGTTCCGCCAGCCAGCTGGCATACAAAATTAGATACCTACATGAATTTATTTATAAACCTGATTTCAATTAGTATCACAAATTAATAATATTAAATTAATCAATAAATGGATTTAAAAATGTCAATAATTATTACAAAAATAACATTAAAATATCACTCCACAATTCTACTTTATACAAATTTATACATACATGATTATTTTACATTCCAATATCCTTTTACGTCATATAAGCAGTTGTCGGTCAACCAAGTGTGAAGTTGAACTTTAAACAATTTTTTATGGGGGCTCTCTGATAGCTTTTGGAATTTTATTAAACACTTTTATTGCCATTATATTGCAATTTCGTTGCTATAGGGCTGTTTTGCAGAGTGGCATTCTTAAACAGGTGGGGTCCCTACTAGCGGATTTCAAATATTTATATTTATCGAATTTTTCAAACATATCAGGGTGCTCTTTCACGAAAATTCCAACCTGCATAATGTATAGCCCGGTCAGGGTCAAGATTTTTTTAGTTTTTTAAATAACGGTCTACACGAACCAAGTGGATGAGCGCTGCATATTGCTCTAACACACTTTTTTTTATATACTAATAACACCTTTAGAACGTCTGTTGAGTTTCCCCAGAGTAAAAGACCATACCGCAGAACCGATGCAACGTAGCCGTGGTAGGCTATGAGTGCAGCTCTTTCATTTACCGTGCGCCTTAATCGCTTCAAAGCAAAGACGAAACTGTTTAGTTTGGAACAAATATATTTAATGTGGGTCTTCCAGTTACAATGTTGGTCTACATTTATGCCCAGAAATTTATAATCTTTTGTCATTTCTATTTGTTGTCCTCTTCACATTACGCCATAATTATTTTCTATTGTGTTATAATTGCGGAAATTTATATATTTTGTCTTAGAAATGTTTGCATTAAAATTGTTTGTCTAACCAATTGATTATTGATTCGGCTGCTAAATTAATAAAATTTCCGTGGTTGTATTTCAATGTCATATTATTTATGTCAGTAACTACGACCGACACGTCATCCGCAAAAAGAATGCAATTGTGGTCAATGGCTAGAGGCAAATCATTAATGTATAGCAGGAACAGTAAAGGGCCCAAAATACTTCCCTGTGGTACGCCGCAGCCATTTACTTTATAAGTGGATCTATATGGCGTTGATACTTTCACTTCATTTAGTGAGGCTATTTCTACACATTGTCTGCGATTAGCGAGGTAACTTAAGATCCATTCTAGTACTGGTCCTCTGGTTCCATAGTGTTCGCATTTATGAACGAGCATTTTATGGTTAACAAAATCAAAAGCTTTGTTCATGTCAAAGAATAACACTGACACAGGAGCATGTTTGCCAACTTGTGGTACTACTTTATTGACAAGAGTGAAACCCGGCAAGGTAGTAAACTTTCGTTTTGAAAACCGTTTTGTTCTCCTTTAATGACGTTGAATTTTAACAAATAATCACTAAGACGAGAATGCATGACCTTTTCGAAAATCTTTGCCAATATGGGGATTAGTGTAATGGGACGATAATTATTTACGTTAATTTTATCTTTTTTTTAAAAAGAGTCTTTACTATAGACTGCATAAGCCTGTCCGGAAACAAACCTTCCGAGAAAAAATGATTAAGTACTGTAGAATAGGGGCTATTATATTTACACATTCTTTCATAACTTGTGTGCAAACACCGTCAAAACCAACTGCTCTCGTATTATTGAGTGATTTGATCATTTTCGTGACTTCTTCTGTACTACACGGCCTTAGAAAAATACTTTGGTTTAAGATTGGTAACTTGTATTTATTTAATGTGCTGTTAAGACTGCTGGTATCGTTATTTGTTAATTCTATATAAATTTGTTAAAAGATTCTGCAATTTTTAATGGGTCACGTCTAATGATGTTATCGACACGGACAGACTCTTTTTGGCGTTATTGGTATGTTGGTAATTGTCTTTGTTGTAAGGTCTGTACGAATCTCCTTAAAATTTTACTATATTTTTGCAAAGGCAGTTTCTTTTCATGTGTATTATTTGTATAATAGTGATGTCTCAAAATTTCGTTTGTTTACTAGATCTACGTATCCCTTTCGTATTCCAGGACGGGCTAGAAATTTTTATATTAATTTTCCGACTCTTCGTTGGGAAACAGAGGTCGTAGAACAAACAGAAGGTGTCGTGAAAATGATTGAAAGCTACGTTGAGGTTCTCAGTATTGAATACGTTGGAACATTGCAGAGAAGCCAGGCAATCGATAAACTTATTAATATTTTCCTTAGAATAATTCCTTGTATCTACGTACCAATGGCCTAGTCCTATTGGTTTCATATAGGCGGGTATTGATAAGGTCTGTCCAGTATTATGGTCTGAAAGATGCAAATCATGTACTGCACCTATCGCTTCCTGAATATTACTTATGAAAAATAGTCACGATATGTTTTGATGGAAAATAGTCACGATATGTTTTGATGGAAAATAGTCACGATATTGTTATTGTTACACACTATTCTGTTTTTTTTATGTTTTCAGCTGTACTACTCTCTTGTTCACTTGGCCCTATAGTTCGTTTATTAGTAATGGAGAAGTAATCATGCAAAGATCGTTTCTTTGGTTGATCCTTTATTTGGGTACTATTAACCACGTCACTTGTCGTCACGAGGTTCTTATAAAAATAAGTTGTGGTGGTTTGTACTAAACGTTTTGACACTGACCGCCTTTTTAGGTATTTGTTTTACATCATAGTCGCCACCGTGCTAAAAGTTTCTAATTTTATTTACATTTAAATATTTTGTCATAGTATCTGCAGTCAACAATAAAACTAATTGTTTTTACAAAGATTTAATAGATAATGTGAATTCGACAGATTTCTTTTTTTTTTACATGTTACAAAAGTACAGTTCGGAACACGTTTGTACAGTGTTTGAATAAGCATTATTTAACTTTACAATATTTAAATATGGATTATGATTTACATTAATCATAATAATGTAAAATTTTGTGCCCCCGATAGTTCGTGCAATAATTTACTTGGGTTTTTGTCATATTCTCCTACGCATAATACTATCTGATCACTTTCAACATTTAAGTTAAAACCTAAAAGGCAGTCTCTTAAGACATCTTCCGAAGTAGCAAATGGTTTTGTGATTGCAAAGATGTCATAGTCTTCGTATTTTCTGCAATAATCTTGTCTGAAATGTATCAATACGGATGCTGGTCCGGTACATTGCAGAGTGCCGTAAATTTGTATTTTTGGTTTGTTCACCAACTATTGGTGAGTCAGTAGAAGGCTGCATCATTTTGTTTACATTTTCCAATGTCTCCGACTCCTCCTGCACAAGGCAACTAGGCTGATCAAAATTCACTGATCAAATTTTTTGCTACATGCTACATCCTTGAACATACATGAATGATCATATATTTAAGTTTATAACACCTTTTTATACCATGTTTTATGCAAATAAATATATTCTATTCTATTCTTGGATAATCCTAGGTTGACGACACTAGAATTAAATTTCTGTTGGGAAGTACGACGACACTATTTGTCACTCCTTATGCTACTTAAAGGTGTAGTTGTACAAAGTTGTTTTTAATTGTTTATTGTACTTTGTTTTTTTTCTCATTCTCCTTCAGTAATAAACTTACTTTAAGAGATAACTTCTCTATCTCATTATGAGCGCTTGACAGTAGAGATTTAAGATTAATAATTTCGTTGTGGAGATCGTCATCGGCTATGTATTCGGATGACAGGTCCGGTAAACTTCTGGCTCGTAGATCCGATGTCGTGGATATGAAAGAATTATTCACCGAATCGTTAGATATTCTTCTTCGGTTTGCCTTACAGTAACATTATTTATATATTCGTCCATTGTTATTTGTGAAATTATTTATATTTATTGTAGGTACAATCGTATACGTGTATTTATAGAAGTTCCTCTGCCACCTGCTCAAATGTACTACAGTACACCCGTTCTCATAACAACCAACCACATAACTAAACGTTGTGATCAGTCACGCCTGCCGTAACATGCATCTAGACGACGAAATTGTTAATATAAGTTAGGAAAATTAATTAATTTAAAAAAAAAAGTAATTAAATACTAGCATAATGCATTCAGGATGCTGATGGGGCTGCCGCGATTCTGCAGTGCCTCTCTGGTATGTTCGCAGAGGCGCGCGTCGATGGTTTTAATGCGATTATGCGTAAGCTTTGATGGTAGGCAGGGTTCGCGGCAGCGCGAACAGTATCCTGAAAATGATAGCGAACAGGGTAGACTGCCCATTTATTAATAATATTATAGAATTTCATGTGTTGTAATGTATTCATATTATTTTATTTATTATTCTAATTGCAATCATGTGTAATTTAATTCCAATTTATAATGTATTAATCTACTAACCATTTAAAAAATATGTTTACTAACAATAATGGATCGATGTAATCTAACAAATAAATGTATATTTATTATAATTAAAAAAAAAAAAAAATACCTACTGTAAATTGTCTTCACATTTAATTTAAGTTCAGCTTTGTAATTAACGTAGGTATGCCAACTGAATACAACTCGGTCAATAGACTTATAATTGATTGAAAACTTTTTGTAATTAATTACTCTTGTTTATTTCTGACATTAACCTACATTATACTCACATTATTTGAATAAATTTGATGTAATAAACAATAACCTATTTTAAAAAGAGTTTATCCATGGAGTTTCTTGCCGGTTCTTCTCCATAGGACCCACAATTTGGAACCGTGCAACTAGAGCCTGACCTTTCAAAAGTGCCTGTAATTAGGTTTATTTAATATTGAAATTGAAAATTGAATTAATACCAATTGCTGATACCTATAACGAATAAACAAAGTGCCTACTCTGAAAATAATAAAGAGCGAAGGGACTTGCTTTAGCAGGATGGCCGAGCTGTTAGGATTTTAGTAGATTTATTGCGCAATTGTAGTGACATTTAGGTTACCCGCAGTTATTTAATTAAATTGTTAGTCCATCACTACCGCCTGTTGTACAAGTAAAGTGGCGGGGATAGTTTATTAAAACAATGGAACGGCCGTGCGCAGCTCAGTGCTTGCTGCGACGCCGAAGTGTAAAGATCAATAAGTAGAAGTGTATCGGTCGGTGAAGGAATATTGGTATCCGCTGGAACAAGTCAGGTCAGTTTACGTTATTTATAATGTTTTATCGCTATTGGTATTAATTTTGGTAAATAATTATTTAAGATGCTAGTGGCGTACATTAAGCCTAAAGAGTAATGTAATTTCAGATGATAAATAATATTCTGGTAAATAAAGTGTTTCAATATTTAATAAATGCTTTGAAAGATTATTTACACTTTCATTTAAATAGATAACCTTATATATCCCGAAAACGGATAATACTCTAGTTCTAACACAAGGAAGTGTTTTAGGTCCGGTCCTATACCTATTATACACCTGCGATATTTCAATGCCTGAGAATAATCCATCGCAACTTTTCCTGATGATATTGCTATCGTGGCGGTAGGAAGCAGTCACGAGGAAACTTCAAAAGGTCCAAGTAGCCATCAACCAAGTCTTTGATTGGACAAAACAATTTTGAATAAGATTGAATGAGGCTAAGTCAGTTCATATTGACTTCACTAACAAAAAACCACAATACTTTCCGGTATTTATAAATAACCAGGTGGTCCCTTAAGTGAATACCGCCAAATATCTAGAAATGACGCTTGATGCAAAGCTTTGCTAAAAAGCACACGCTAAGAAGATGCGAGAAGAACTTGACTTGCGGTACAAGAAAATGTATTGGCTGTTAGGCAGGAAGTCGCCCATGTCAATATTTAATAAACTACTTTTATACAAGCAAGTCTTAATTGGACTTATGGTATTCAGCTGTGGGGTTGTACTACTTAGAGCAATAGAGCAATCATCCAACGTTTTCAAAATAAAGTACTTAGGAATAGGGCCTAACCCTGGTACATCAGAAATACCGGGAAGTTAATGTGGACGTTGTAGATACAGTATTAAAGAATTACGCAGAAGCTCATGAATTTAGACTTCACCACCACGTTAATGTCGAGGCAATCTAGCTCCTCGATAAGACGGAAATATTGCCAAGTCTAAAACGGGCCTATTGAATTAGTGTAGTGACAGACAACATTTTGTGATAAGTGCTGCCTATAAAGAACATATGAACAAAGTGTCTTCCCCTTAACGGAAACTGAGAAAAGTTATAGGACGCATTCTTAGAACATTTATTACATAGCAATTAAGGTTAAAGTTATATTACTTATTAGCCTAGATTGCAATTCAAATAAAGTTTGTTAAAGGTACTAATAGTAAAAACAAAAGATGCATTTAAATTAGCATGTACAGAAATGAATCTTTTATCACACGATAGTAGCGTGATATAAAGATATTTGTGACAAAACATGGCGAGCGAGGACATGACAGTTGTGGACGTGATTCATTGACCCCACCTTTATTTCCACTTCCAAAGGTGCCATTGTTATTGTCTCGGGTGACGTCCCTCGCCTCTTAGTGGACGAAGATAATTTCTTCGCGACGATTTGCTTGTGTTTTTCGGAAGACATCGCTATAAATGAAAAGTGCAACAGTTTAATATAAGTTATAAATTAATTATCATTCGTACATAAATAGCGTGACTCACCGCGATCGCATTCTTTACGTTCTTTGATATCAGATTTATCAGCTGAGTCTTTCAATTCTTCAGCTACAGCTGTCAACAAAGAGTAAGAAAATAAACAATAATTTGAAGAAATCCGTTTGTCAAAATGGAAATGCACAATAATATTCTCGGCGTAGAATCACAGCATATACATCAGCCCTCTACTATAATATCGTCTACAGTGTCTGTGACATTTGCTAATGGCGTCAAATACAAATTTCGCATTGACTGATACGGCTAATCAGTAAGGAAACATCATACATGGTACAGCGGGCGCACGCGAGCGCTTGTGGTGAAATTCAACAGAGGCCTCGTCATGCAAGTCTGTGGGGCGGTACGGCTTGTGCCTACTCGCCGTCGATTGTTCCACCATCACCACAGATGACCCGCCGGCGCCGGTTCCACCGCTTTTCTTTTCTTGATCTGACATCCTTCACGATTACGACAATTCAAGCATCCATACGTTCGATATACCCTAAAACCTTACTAATTTGTCACCAGAAAATTGGCTAACAATTTTTAGAAAAGCACAAATGGGTGAAACGTCACGCTTAGTAAATTTTGACAGATAACTTTCTTGTTTTTCTGTCTTCCATTTTTGAAATGGGTCTATTAAATGAAAAAGTATTGCAGTGTTTATCAGGTTATCTACCTTACGCTTTCTGTCTTTTGGACTGAAGCAGGCTCACCAACTATCAGCCAACGCCATTTTAAGTTTCGGCGTCCCACCTTTTAAAAGGAAACAGACTGATCTTTAATTAATTCAATGATTCAGTGCAAAAGACGGCCGTCATCATTATTATTTTAATCGAAGCAATCGTACAAGTACAAAACAAATTTGAGGTAATATATCCATTTACAACCAATTACAACTTTGTTTTTGCACTTTGTCATTTTTACTTTACATCTTTGTTTGTGTAAATTCAGTACATATACGAACTTATAAGTTACATTTACCATAAATTCTGCTAAAGGCGAAAGAAGAAAAACATTTCCAGTCAAAGCATCTGTCAGAATAATGTAAAATTTTCTTTTTACTGTAAAATAATTAAATTATTGTTTTTGCCACACATCATTTAGTTTCGGCGGGTTGATTTTAGAACTATGCATGGAAAGAGGAAAATAAAATGTGATGGAAAATAAACAGTCTCCATCCAAGAAGAAGTTATTGTCCATCCAAGAAGAGAAGTTGATACGTGAGGTTGATTACGATTCTCTCGCAGGAGGTTCAGCCCGCCTGCCTAAGAAACAACTTCTTCTGGGTAATTCACCTAATAACGAAGGCGTACTTACTTTCAGATAAATGTTTATTTTGAGTAAATGTTTATAATATCAATTCTCAGATTTAGAGATACTTCAGAAGAGACCAACGCACCGTCCGGCTTCACAAAGAGTACTCGTATCCATAAAACCGAGAGCACCCGCCATTAAAACTATATACATTGCAGAGAAGAGCCGTTTTCAAGCGAAAAAGGTACTTTAGTGTGAATTTATTGTGAACGGGTTCTGTGTCTGCGATTGTTAGCAGTGTATTCATTATGCACGTATTTTCCAGGGTTCAGATAAGTCGGGTTCACGTCTTGGTATTGGAGACCATTCATCTTTTAATACCCGTAAGTTTATATTTGGGCATTTTAATTATCGTGTGGTATTATTTGATAACAATGCTGTCACTGTTGCAGATTTCAGTGAAGATGATTCAAATATTATAAATTCAATCGCTTGTGGTACAGAGGAGCCTTATACGAAAAGTGAAATAGAAACAGGAAAAGTGTCCTCGGTCACGATTCAGGTAGAGAGCTCTGCAGTAGTTTCGAAATGTTCACACACTAACAGCACACCTCGGAAGGTAAATGTGTACAATGCAAAACAAAGGTCTGCGGAAAAATGTTATGTTTATACACAACCGCAATTAAATATGAACCTTCCTAAAGTCGAGGCAAAAATAGACAAAAAGACTTTAAATTCCAATAAAGTTGATATTGCCACATTAATTATCACGAACACATCTTCTGAAGATTCAGCACCACCTTCTGTTACCACAATTAACAATTTGAATAAAAGAATAGATCATTTGGAACGTAAAATTTTGAGACAAGAAATGGTTTTCCGTTCTATAGATCCTAATATACCTCTGTCTTCATCAGATGAAGAGCCCAAAGGTAACATAATGAGGACTACATCTGGGACCGGGAGGCCTGGGTGTAGCTACATTCAACAGTATAGCCATGTTCCGGAAACCTCGGCGTTCCAGCGCTACGCGCAGCAAGCAGCACCGCTTACTCCAAGCAAAGCTACCACTTTAGAAAAAGAACACAATTCTGAGCAATACGGTCGAGATTTTACTGCTTACGACGGAATAACCGCTCGTGGACGGCGACAATGTGCGTCTGTACCATGCAAACGGGATGATATCCCAAAAATGGCAGCTGAACGAGTGCACAAAATCCGACACAAACTCAATCCAGTGCGCGATTATCGACTAATGGATACAGTCCATTATCTAGCGCAGGGTGAATTTGCTCCGCGTGACGATGGTATAAAACTAACACCCTCAAGGGAAGCTGTACTTAGCGACATCATTTGGGAAGACGTTTGTCGCACGCACTGGCCCAACGCTCGGCTCGGACGACGAGTGGCTCACTCGGAGAGATGCAGCACAAGATGCGAGCTGCAACGACTGATCGACAGCCTGCTGAGAGAGCGCGTCGCACACGTGGAGCGCAGGAGGCGACGTCATTACAGAATAGTTAAATTAAATCATCGACATGAAAGTTGTAGACCCGTGGGTAAGACTGGGGATATCATCGTAGCCAGTCATAAAAATAGGCAGGGCGAGGAAGTTACGATTAGCGATCATAATGCTGCGAGCGCGATGATGGCCGACAGACGATGGGATGAGTCGGGTCTGCACAGAACTCCAAGAAGTCATGATCGGTTGGTGACAGAGATGCGACCAAATCGGCATCCTCTAGAGCGCAGGCATGGATACGAAGACTGTTCTCCAGGACCAAGTTACGCAGTAAACAGATCTCCAACAAGCAGAGAGCCAACTTGTTGCTACCAGGCGTCCAGCCCGATGAAGCCGGACAGGCGCTGCGGAACTCAGAAGAAGCGTCGGAATGGAAGTCGTGAGTTAACTAGCGGCAGTAGTTCTACATGCAAGCCGAGGAATCCTCGGCTTGTCGTCAAAAAAGTAGCGTCTCATCGCAAGTACCACGCTAGAGATGAGCCCAACCTCGAACATTACATCTTACTGCCAACATTAGTAGTACGCACACCGTCTAACATGAAACGCCAGAAAAAATTCAATGAACTGTATCATCGCATTCTAAACGTTCAGTTAAACAACGGTTGGTATTCTGTGTACATGCCTTTTTGATACTACCTTGATTTAACGATGTTAGAATATTAAGTGCTTCGTATAGTTTAACAAAGAGATAAGTATCCAAGGTCACCAGATATAGATGAAGATTTCTCAAGAAATTATGATAGAACGGTTTGAATAGGGTTTTGAATAAATACAGTTTAACTTTGTCTGTTATTGAAAAGAGCTCGAAATCACTCAAAAGCATCTATAATCTCCTGAGAAAACTTCATTAATATCTCTGGATACTTGTCTCTTTGTTAGAGACTGTACGGTCACGATACTTCCCGGTGGTATATTTTGTCGCCAAATTCCCTTGATCGAATCTTGCTACATTACACGTATACTACGGCTGCCATCGAACATAGAGTGCAAGTGATTTTAGCCCTAATGGTGGTTCACCGGAAAGATTTCTGACTATACATACAGTCTTTTTCAGTTTTAGATTATGGATTAAAAAAAAACATGAAGTAGTTTTAAACATAAATGTATGTTTTCAGTTCAAACCACTGCCGTTCCTGCAGCACAGCCAAGCAAATCACAGAGCCCTAATAAGAAAGACATTGGACTGAACATCAATATCACCTTATCCAATAGTTCGGGGCAAGTTAACGAATAGTAAAACATCAAGGCGTGAATCAACCGCAGATTACGAAATAGTTAAATTTTCATATAAATTCTTTATATGTCATTAAAATATTTTTTTAAATATAATATATCTTTGGATCCATGCATTTTGTTTAGTCATTATCATGCTCTTTTGGTTATCTTCGCAAAGTTTGTTCAATGATTTACCGAGCTTTAGGCTAAGTGTATGCCGAGACGTAGACGATGCAGCACAGCGCACCTCGGACACTCCATACAATATTAAATGTGTTGCTAGCACCACCTACATACACAAGAAAAGATAATATAATCACCATGGTATAATTATCAGTTATACAAAGTATTTGGGTATAATCATAGCAGTTATACAAAGTCTTTGGGTATAATAAGATGTTTCACCAGGTAGTCTCTTCCCGTGACAGCTAGGTCACGTAATTGCCTCCTTACTACGTCATCGGCCGTGGAGCCAATAGCGGGCTGTTAGCGTGACACTTGTCAGTTTGATGTGCTGCCACTTTGTGAAAATAAAATACCCGAGCAAACTGCATTTTTTCATTTACGTGCTTCTAAAAAAAATTACTTTTGAACTAGTAATTTTATACAGTTTCTTTTAATAACTAATTAGATAAATAACACAAGATAACAAATAGTTAGGCTAGTTAGGAATTTATTTTATATTTATTATGAACAAAAATCTCCTTAAGTATATTGAAGATATCAATCAATGGCAATGAATGACGGTTTGACAATGATTGCCGGAAAACAATGGACGAGCATAGAATTAAAATAAACCAGAAACCGTAATCGAGCCTAAAACTGAAGCGTCAAAAACTACTCTTAAATAGAGTAGTTTCACGCGCAGCCAATCAGTCACTCTGTCAACTTCGTATCGCGTAACGTGTTTTTCGGTCTCAAATTAAATTAGATTATGCCGTCTTGTGTCGTTGCTACTTGTAATAATGCAGCTGGACTAAAAAAGAAACAGGATGGGATCACATTTCATGTGCAAGTAGCACATTCAGCTATCAGGTTATTTAATTATTGAATAAATTTTTCAATTTAAATTTTCACAGAGAATGATGTGTCCATTTTGTTGATGTTGCCAATTTATGAGTTTTGATTTTCCCTACTTTTGATTACTATTAAGGGCTTTTCTTTGTTTTTAGCAGTCTCCTTAGACTGTGCTAAAAGAGAGAGAGAGACGAGGTTTCCCGGGGTACTGGTTGCGAATATAACATCTATTTTGATATTGAAGATGGCGGACGCGACTTTTTAAATAAAATCAACATGGGTATCGTTTTCGAGGTTTCTCGGGGTTCTGATTACGAATCTAACATCTATTTTGAGATTCAAGATGGCGGACATGAGTTTTTAAATAAAATCAATATAGGTATCGTTTTCGAGGTTTTCAAGGATGCTGATTGCGAATGTAACTTCTATTTTGATATTCAAGATGGCGTACGCGACTTTTTAAATAAAATCAATATGGGTATCGTTTTCGAGGTTTCCTGGGGTGATGATTACAAATATAACATCTATTACGAGATTCAAGATGGCGCGTACGTGACATTTTAAATTAAATCAATATAGCTATCGTTTTCGAGTTTTCTCGGAGTGATGAAAAGTCACGTCCACCATCTTAGATCTTAAAATAGATGTTATATTTGCAATCAGCAACACACAGGCTAAGCGTATTCTGAGATGCAGGCGATGCAGCACAGCACACCACATAATTAGGGCATAGCAGTTTACGCAGATATGTAAATGACACACATGTCTGCGTTTCACGTGCCTGCATCGCAGCTGACGCAGCTCTGTATTTGTTCATACGTTCATACGATACAACAACAAAAGCTGCTCAGCCCTGTGCTGCGGGGAATTGCGTCGCCTGCGTCTCAGCATACGCTTAGCCCAACATTGGACACATTTCTGCGTTTTACGTGCCTGCATCACAGCTTACGGAGCTCAGTGCTTGTTCGTACTAATAAGTTACAAAATCTGTTCTGCGCTGCGCTGCAGGGAACTGCGTCGCCTGCGTCCTCAGCATACGCTTAGCATTACAATCATATAATTAACACATAACATAACATCACGCCTGTATTTCCCCGAAGGGGTAGGCAGAGGTATAATAATAGTACACCCACATTTCGCCAGTTATGTTATAGTCCCATGTAATAGGGGGCGAACCTATTGCCATTAACCGGGCACAAATCCAGACTCCGGGCTGCTACTGAGAATTTCCTGATGAAATAACCCAATAACACTTTACCCGATCCGGGAATCGAACCCAGAAACCCACGCTCAGCAGTCGCGCTTGCAACCACTAGACCAACGAGGCGAGTAATCATATAATTACCTATGTGATATTACACGGTTTAATTTCGGTATGATTTAGCTTTCAATTTTATTGCTTCAATCAAATTGAAACGTCTAAATACACTCGATCATCAGTCAAATATTTCAGAAAAAAACTTAATTCTTTTAGTTTCAATATAATTGCTTCAGTTTGGTTGAACCGTGTAATATCGCCAATTTCAACTACTGAACATACGTTCACCAATAAATAAAATGTAAAAAAATAACATCACGCCTGTATTCCCCAAAGGGGTCAGCTAAGTGTATAGTACACTCACATTTCGCCAGTTATGTTAAGTGCCATGTAACAGGCGGCAAGCTTATGACCATTAACCGGGCACAAATCTAGACTCCGGGCTGCTACTAAGAAATTCCTAATAAAAAAATATAAAAAAACACTTTGCCCGACCCGTGAATCGAACCTAGAACCCCAGGCTTAACGACTGTTAAGCGTGACTACGCTTGCGACCACTAGACCAACAAGTCACTCGATTAATATTTAAATAAAATTAATTAAAAATATTCAATAAAACAAAAAAAAACAGTCATCCTTTTTTATTTGTCCGTGAGCATGAATCGTAGGTATGGAACAAGTCATCATATTCATTCAATATTAATGTATAGCAGAGGAGCAAGGTTGAGCTCGGGAACCAGCACATTCATTGCATGTGCCGCTGTTTACTCGAGAACAACGTAGCTTGCATTTCATATTTCATGATAGAAGCAGCAGTGACTAGGAACTGACCCCCTTTTTGTGAGCTTCTGTAATAATTAATTAAGCTTCTACCCACGGCTTCGCTCCCGTTGCTCTATATCTTACAGGAACAGTGCAATTACCGAGGTAATTAAAAAAATTAAAATAAAATATGTGTTTATTTTACTGCCCCTCGGACGAATAAAAAAGACGGACGGAATCTCGCTAAACAATAAGTGAAGCATCCATAGTAAGCCGGCTCACTTAAAAGTACGGGCACATATAGTATGCTAATCCAAGCCGCGATTACGCAAAAAATCTAGTGTGATGGTAGTCATTGTTGTAGGGTCACAAATAAAATAACAGTATAAATCTGGTGTGTTAAAATGCTTTCGAAATTATAGTAAAAAAAAAATTTAGGAAAAAATTATGTGTCTTTGTTTAGCGAGATTTCGTCGGCCTTTTTTATGCGGCCGAGGTCAGTGTATTATAGGTGAACTTATTTTCGTTGTGTTATATTAAGGCGTATCACAACTCTATTCCCGGCCTGAGACCTACACGCAATTTTATAAGTAGGCTTAACTCCAAGGAGCATAATTAGAAGAGGTAATTTGGCGTGTTGTGATCATTAATATCAGTGTCAGCTGCTTTTGTGCCCTCACAATATATATTTAATTTTTTTCGCTGAATCACATACAGCGATGGCTTAAAGTTTTTACCGTCGAGGGTAATATATTTTCTTTACCTCACTTTAGTAGTTCTCCTGTAGGTATATTGGGTGCCTTTAGGGACACAAAAATCATACATATAGAAAAACTGAAAACATTTTATTGAGGCGGAGAAAATGCCTGTCGCATGTCACACCACCCGAGGAGGCGGCGTGGTTACATGGGGCTCTTACTCTCTAAAAACTCCGCTGTGTGCCTACTCTTGTCTTAAGAGGATGAGCCGCGAGGACTGCAATACAAGACGTTCGTGACCGATCCAGCGCGGCCCACTTTCGGGCTTTCCTCTTCCTCCTTGATTACTTTCTTCCGGTGATGTCCAGCACACTTGGGACATCACTGCAATTCGAGGGCCGTGCAATGCGTCCACTAGCCTCAGAAACACCCAGACCTGGAAGAACTACCTGTAGGCCAATTGGTATTTGGTACGTACGGGAACCACCACCACACCAGTCACTCGCCAGAAGTTGATCACTCAACCACGGCGCCAGCTATCGACAACTAAAATGTAGACGATTTTAACTGAGTATCTTCGCTAATTAGGCGGCTGGCTGTAAGGTAGCCAAATGGTAGGGAACAGCTTCACCTACCTATGTCCAGCAGTAGTGTTACAGGCCGAATGTGGTAGGGCAATGGAAACTTGAATTAACTACAAAATCTGGCGCCCTACTGTAAGTACTGTGTAGTCGAGCCTAGGGGTCGAGCCTAGGGGTCGAGCCTAATGTTAATTATTATCCTACTATTAAATTAATGTTACTTTGTTTGTCCTCTATGCGCTCCTAAACCATTCATCTGATTGTGATGAAACTTTGCCGAGTTGTTCTGCATACGCCCGCGAAGGCCCAAATAAAAGGTGGCATTGCAAGCACATCACACATTTGGCACAGCTAGTTTATATTATAAATGCGAAAATATGGATGTTTGTTCGTTTGTATGTCCTTCAATTGAAAGAAAAAGAAAAACAAAAGATTTATTGCCATGACAAGAGGACATGCGGTAGGTGCACATAAAAAATAATTCAGTTAGATACAATAGTAATAGTAATTAGTAATTATATTAGTAATTGCGCTGAAACGGGTCAACGGATTTAAATGTGGCACACAGATATATACCATCTGTGTCTAGTACCCATAGCACAAGCTCTGCTTAGTTTGGGACTAGATGGTGCTGTGTAAAAATGTCCCGTGTGTTTATTTTATTTATAACTCAGATTAACATATAGGCTACTTTTTATACCTGGAAGACAAACAAAGGGAAACACAAGAATTACACGAGGGCGAAGCCGTGGGAAACGGCTAGTTACACCATAAAACTAAAAAAAAGTTTAGTAATTTCCATCAACTTTCTTCATTTCTATTTTGGTAGCAACTTGCGTCGTCGGCTGTACGTATTGTTGCATCGCTAGATACGTCGTTTGATGTGAACCGGCATGCGGCACCGTGTCCAGTTGATTATAGCCCTGCTATCACTCCTGTACTATATCGACTAGCTTATAACTTTATAGTGAGCTAACCTTAGCATCGGAACAATACGTGCGTGAAACGATATGACGTCATAGCTTTGGACAATGTGTATTGATAGATAATTAGAAAAGTGGTGGTGTGGTAGAAAATCAGTTTGATGACCCTTCCTTTAGTTTCAGTTTTTCCGTGTTAGAATATCAGTAGGTACTAAATATATATTAATAAGTACAATTTTCAAATATTTTTTTAAACCAATCTTTCTTTTATCTAGTCATGCGCTAACTAGCTCCGGTAAATGATTGGATATGTAATATAATTATTATTCCCAGTAAAGATATGTGTCCGATTAGCATATCTATATCCCTTTAACATATCCAGGACTGAAGTATAACTATATGTTGCATACTATGTCCGAGATAGATAACTCCGGCTTCTAAATAAATCCACCGGAGTGAGGCTGGATATATTGTAGCCGATTTGACAGATCCGCAGTGACATAGTAAATACTTTACATGCTATTATTAAATGAAAATTTGAAAGGCGTATTTAAAAATTAAGTATTATGTACAATGATTATCTAAACTTAATTTTTCGTTCCATATCGTTGTCGTCAGTTTCGAATGTCGGGCGTCGGAGTTACTCGGATATAGGATAGGTATGTTTTTTTTTTTTTTAAGTGAAGGATACATATCAGCTTTGGGATATATATCCGTAGATATAGATGTGTCCGGAGTTACCCATACATACTTTTATCCATCCATCCATGATATATGAAAGTAACTATGTCCGTCTGTTTGTTACCTCATCACGACTAAACCACTGAATCGATTTTGATAAAAATGGGTACATACAGAGATAATCTGAAACCCGGTGAAGGACCAAGGCTGCTTTTATTCGTAATAAACGACATCCACGCGAATGAAGCCGCGTGCGTCCTCTAGTTCTAAATAAATTGGGTCACTAAAAGTAAGTTCTATCCATTTATTCACATTTTTGTAAAATAAATGTAGTGTTCTAAAGTAACTGATTTTCGATGCTAAGGCCAGCTAAACGGTGTTAGTCGAACACCGATAAATATTTCATAGAAATCATTTCCGAGCGCAAACAGTAATCACCTCATCGATTGACGGGTAGCTATCAGCCCCCCTAGCCAAGTTGACATTCTACAATCGTCAACGCTATAGAAAACAATGAAAATGTATGGGAATGACATATCTCAACGAAAAAGTCATTCGTTGAGATATGTCATTCCCATACATTTGGATTGTTTTCTATAGCGTTGACGATTGTGGATTGTCAACTTGGCTAGTACCTATAGTATATGAAATTTTGACATGAATAACACTTTTATACAACGTGTATCAGAAATGCGTGGTCATATTTTAAGAGCTTATTCATGGAATGCTATCGAAGAACTTTTACTATGTGACCAACTCTGAAATCGCGAAAAAAAACAGCTGTTCCATACATAAGTGGATACCATTTTTTTTTAACAAAGTCAGACCCTGGCACTGTAGTGTAGATGTCGCCACGCCACAAAACCCCACAAAAAGACCTCAGCTGATTATGTTACAGCTTATGCAATGTGTACGCATAACACTTGTATTTGTCCTGTGTTCTTCTTAATTTTTTTGGTAATTTTGTGCGTCACTCTTGACGCAAATAAATATTTTTTCTTTTTAACGAAAAGGGTATAAGTATATACATATTAAGTGCCTGGCTTCTTTGGATTTGAAGTCCTATATCTATATATTAGAAACATAGGAGAAAATCTAATATATGAAACCAAACATATCAAGTTGACACATATATCTTAATATTAGCAAGTGCAGTGACACGTATGTTATGATTTGAATTCAATAAGTTATGGAATCAAAAATTTAGATTTTAGTTTTATTTTGAGCTGAAATTATGCATTCAAATATTTGTAATTAATTATGCAATACGAGATTCTATACCAGGATAGATCTTTTGGATAGATATACCCTTTCGGTTACATGGTGTATAGACTCTTAATACCAAGCTCAAGCATAATTTGTTTATAATACTTAATACCTACAATAAGAAAACATCAGTGGGAATCATTGTAATTTCACACTTATGTGATGTTTTAATTTTCAGTAGCTCTGTTGCCTTAAGTTTCAAATTAGTTATTAAAAGCTTTAAGGTATTATCATCATATTTTAAATATGAATAGCTTGTAACCAATATTGAACAATCTTCACAAATTAAAGCGATTTGTTAGTTAAATAGATAATTACACTCGAAGTAACTAACGCACATGACCTACTCCTAGTTTTGTAAAAATTTCCAACAGCCCAATTACAGTCGTTATCATTGTTGTTATCGTTTGTCGTATGACAGACTTTATGTGATAATGGACTGAAACCCGGTTATTTTGTTCGAGAATGTGAAGAGTCTCGCTCTGAACCATGGAGGGGGTGAAGAAGTGGCTGATCGAGCGAAACGCTAAGAAGAACGGAATGTATGTGCACTATAGTCCACCTAAACGTGAGTATTTAGTTAAAATAGAGTAGTAAGTACCTAAGTAAATAGAGTTGTTAGTAATTTTGGGTGTGAAATCTTCTTGCGGTTGGGCGCTTGACTTTCATGCTGGAGAGTCTTAGTTCAAACCCGGCTTGCACCACTGACTTTTTGAATTCATGTGCGAATCAGAATTTGATTATTTTGATTATCACTTGATTTAACGGTGAAGGAAAACATCGTGAAGAAACCTGCACACCTGCGAGAGCTCCATACAGTTCTTGATGGTGTGTACTCTGCCAACCCGCACTAGACCAGCGTCATGGCCTAAAGTAGACGTAACGTAGATATAGCCTTTAATCTTCTCATTCTGAGAAAGGGCCGTGCCCAACAGTGGGCTGATGATGATGTATATTTTATTGGTTGATATTTAATAAAAGGTGATTTGGCGTAAATGTGCCAAAAAAATTTTTTTTTTTTAATGTCGTAGAACGTAGAGGCAACAAAGTGGTTATCAAGATGAGGGTTATTTTTAATATACGAAGAACACTTTCTTACGAGTTAGATATTAATAAAAAATACTTAAATAAAACTTGTTTATTCTCGCCACTAAAGATTACAATCTTATGTCTGATACACATTACAAATACAAATCATTTATTCTGCAAATTGGATGTTAAAAATCACTTTTACAAGTCGGTTAATTATAAAAACTAGATGACATCGGCATTTCCTATATGACTACCTGAGAAGAGAAGAAATTTTACATTACAATTAATTTTGTGGTGGTTAAATTGGGAAGCACAAGATTTTGACCCTATTCCCTGAACTAGGCGTAAGTAAACCTGTATCTCAGGAGGTAGTATTCACTTATATATGAATACTTATATTAGGTGATTTTTTTCCAACGATTTCAGTGTTGGTCGCATAATAAAAGTAGTGCAGAGACTACCCTTAAAGTGTTTTTGCTATATTAGAAATAACCGTTATACCAGCCGCTGACTTCCACCATCGTACCACCCGCTATAAATCTAAATTCCATCCTCACCATCTTGATGGCAGTGGCGTGCATTGCATATAGGCAATTAGGCAATATCTACTGCTTTCCTCATTCAAATTCAATAGTGGTGTAAGTTATTATCTTTTTTTCAGAGTACGATGATTATTTATCTTAAAATAGACCTATTAATGCTAAATTAATCTTCCTACATCAAAAAATCTATAACATACACCACAATTAAATTCAAGTGAAGCAGGCCAATGCACGCCACTGCTTGATGGTTGGTGGTCAACTACAGTACGTTTCACACGCCACTTTTTGCCTCGTACAGCAAAACTGTGGAACCACGTGTGGCGACTCCCCTAGTGTTGCGGATGTCCATGGGCTGCGGAGATTGCTTACCATCAGTTGACCCGCATGCTCGTTTGCCCTCCTATGTTATAAAAAAAAAAACAAAAAAATCTTTTGTGATAACTTTTTGAGACTTGCCATCTTCGTATCTCAGTTTGGCGAACCGAATTGCGGTACCATTTAGGCAACAGCCTACAGTTGTTATGGGCAAAGGCAACCGCTTAACATCAGGTGGGCATTTAGCTCATTTCGCCACCCTATACTATAAAAAAAACTTTTTTTACAACAAGAAGTTTTATTAGATTACCTATAGTAACTTTTATTAACTTTTTTGAATTAAAAAAAAAGCAAAACAAAGGCAACACTGTATTTATTGCTTTATAGTTTAATATAGATTGATAAATAATACTTGCTCGTCACCTGGGGTTGACGTGGGGTTGACACTGAAAATTAGCGCTGTGTTGTGGCTCACGTTACAACACAGCATCATGCTCTTTGCCGCAGCTACGACATGCAACGTTACTTTTCTTATGATGTTACAACTATCACTATAAGACAAAGTTTAACCGGATTAAATCGCGTATATTATTTAAATTGGTATTCCTGACGTTTTGAAAGCTTTGCAGCATTTCGTGGTCGCAGGTGTTTGGAACCCAGTCCTAAAAATAATCAAGTCCCAAACAGCACGCAACACTGTAAAAGATAATGATATTGTGAGTGATTACTGCGTGCATCGAAACGATTTTAATTAATAATATTGTACGGTAGATTAAAATATTTTTTTTGAAATATTTGTAAAGACGCTTGTCATCTTAGTCTACCTGCGACCACGAAATGCTGCAAAGCTTTCGAAACGTCAGGAATACCAATTTAAATAATATACGCGATTTTTTACGAACTTTGTTTTATTATAATGTGTAGTGATCGCGAAAACCTTAGAAATTATTATATCACTATAAGATTTCCTAAAATATAAGATACTTAGTTATTTTTTATGTAAGCCTGTCTTGTTGTGGCAACAAATAATTTTTCTTTCTTTCTAATAAATGTTTCCAGATTCTTTTTTTGAAAATAAAACATACACATCAGTCAGTCACATTTCAAGAGCTGAAAAATCTAAATGCATTTAAAAAGCTAAACCGAACTTCGCTATGAACTTATAAGCCTGTGAATAATAAATTGTCTAGTTAAGAGTATATGTGGGTACTGAAGAAACATTGAATGGCTTCGTTTGAATAGTTTTTCTTTACATAAATAAAGTTACTATAAGTTAAGTCCTACTTATCATTTGTACTCACGGAACACCTATACGAATATCTCACTATGAAGACATTTAGGCTATAATTATGTACTGTCCATCAAAATAATAAATGTTTGTGGCTCAAATTATAAATTCGGGAACTTATCACAGTAATCAGTATTATTTTATTCTTGATTTTACCTAACTCCATTATGCAGGTTAAAAAATAAACCTTTAAAAATTCCATTTACAATTTCACAAAGCCAAGTTTCAATCGTTAATCGATATTGGAAAAAAATTAGGCTGTCTAAATAGCCTGACAAAAACATTATGTAAACAGCTAGCCTGAAACCTGTCTGGAAAGTGTACGGGAGCTTGCGTGCTAAGCCAGGAAATACTCACAGGCGAATGTAAACGTACAAAATTGCCTTAAAAAGCTAAAAGCTTTTTTTACTTTGCATTTGTCTGTTTATCGTTCTTAAAAAAACTATAACCTATTAAATAAAAATGTTACACAGTGAAAAGGAAATCACGCATTTTATTTTGAAAAATATAAACCTTTAAAAAAAAAGATACAATAGCAGCCAATGATATTTAAATATCATTGATAGCAGCTAATAAAAATATGAAAACTTTTTGCAACGCCATAAAAATATTAGACAAAATTAGTTTTGACAGTTCATAAAAATCGGCGGCGGGAAACTCAGATGTGGAAGTTTGAGGTTGGAATTCAGATTTTTTGTATTGTTTTTTCATTTTATTTCTCTTGAAGTTTCCGAATATTCAGAAAAAAAGTCAAGTAAGTATTACGTTTTGATTGCACGTCGATATTCTAGTCCGCACAGGTTTAGTGAAAGACAGAAATAAATAAAACAAACCATGTCAAGTCTAGTAGGTCAAAGCGCAGAAATGTGAGTATAACGTGTGAATAATATAATAACTGTAAATAATACTGTTAATAATTAATTTTAACCATGCTGGTTAAGACTTTACGACGTGGGTGCGACACGACTAGGGTTGCCAGGTGTGGGGTGCTGGCCAGAAAACCTCCACGTGTGCCTGACGGCTGCTTGTCCTTCTGGACACGTCTGGAGGGAACGGCAGTTGATTGGCCGGTGCATCCTGGGCACGAGCAATAAAATCCTTTCGAGGGATTAACCTTCGGGGGATTTTATTGCATGTGACGAATATTCTGGCGCGGGAGGGGCCGGTTCTGGCCAGTGGGGAGTTGCTCCACGTGTCCCTCTGTTGCCAACAGAGGGCACAGTGGAGGAGCAGGGGCGGGCCCGGTGTGCACTCACCCTGCCACTGGGCAGGCAGCGGGCGGACTGTCCTTCCCTGCCCCCGTGGATTTCGTAACCCCAGGAGTGCCCACTGAGTAGTGTTCTCGCGCCTCTTGGGACCGAGGGTCTTGAAAATTACGGGAGGTAGGGCCTGCGAGCAGCAGACTCGGGGTAGTCTGCTTCCCGACCAGCAGCTGGCGTAGCTGGTAAAGGCCCATGAGGTGAGCGCCCGGTTCCGTGTGCGCCACCGAGGAGGTTGCGGCCGACGTTAGGCCGCACGGGTAGAAGGGGCTCGCCTGCTTGTGGCAGGCCGGTACCTGTCGGGGGTGGTTGTGTGAATACTCACGGATTCCCACGCCCCCGGCTAAGGTAGTTGAAGGAACACCGTGGTGGTTTTAGTCGGTAAGAGTCCGACACTGGCTCCGCCTACCCCGGGCGGAATGCGTTCATGAGGATTTCCCCACGGCAAAAAAAAGGGTTGCCAGGTGTCCGGCTTTTTACAATCGTGTCCGGCCAAACATATACAAGTCTGGCCTGTCCGGCTTTTCTTAGGCTTTTGGTCAACCCCACCCCGCAAATTGGTTCAAATGCCAAATATTGATAATAAGTAAAAACAATGAGGATCTCTTTTTTTATTGACAAACGCAATTTAACAGGTCTGAAACTTGAATTGTGAGGATCAACTGTGATTGCTTACTTTTAAAAGAATGAATAAGTATGAAGATTGTTACCTACTTAGTTATAATTTATAATGAAGATCTTTTTTTGGCATAAAATGGTTTTAAGTTTTCATTTAGTAACTAATGAAAGACTTTTCTTTTCGTTTATCTAATTAGGTATGGAATATTTTATTTTTGTAAACTGGAAAGTTACACCTACCTATAATTTATTTACAAATGATAAGGCTGATTATTGATTGTTTTAGTTACTTTCAATGTAAAAAAATTACAAATTACTTTAGTAAGAACAAAATGTGATTCATAATAACACACAAATAATTAAGAGTAGAGTAAGTCTCAAATGAATAACAGTTATAAATACACAAATAAAAAAGTCAATGTGTCAGGCTTTCAGAGCAAAATATCCAGCTAAATATGGATCTGTGTACGGCTTTTCTATTTTTGGGCCTGGCAACCCTAGACACGACCTTAGCGTGTTTTCGTGAGAGCTATGTTTTTGCAGTAGGTAATGTCATAAGCATTGCAATCACACAATACCGTGCGACCAGTTACACCCGCATTATAATATTTATGGAACTATAACACTTTTTTTCTTTTTTTTGTGGAGACCGTGAATCGGCAAACGCAGCGTAGGGCGCCCCCCTGCCAGGTGGACCGACGACCTAAAGAACGTGGCTGGGGGGAACTGGATGCGGAAGGCAGAGGATCGAGCGTTGTGGCGCAACTTGGGAGAGGCCTATGTCCAGCAGTGGACTGCGATAGGCTTAGTTGATGATTTGATGAACACTTTTTTGAGTAACAGAAAATCGTAGTGTCACCCTTGGACGAATAAAAAATTGTCCAAGGTGTCACCTTTAATATTATAAAATCATGTTAGACTCAGCACGCACTTGAAAAAAACTGCGGCTTACCGCAGTGCGTGCTGCACCTTAGACATGCCTTTCCTTTGGCTTAGAAATGGAAGTTCACTGTGTACCTTTTAGCTCCTCTGAATTCAAAAATTTGGGGTCATAATAAAATATACATCATTGACCATCTTCTTCTGTCGTGTCAACATGAGCTACATAATTATACCAGCTCATGCCGTGCTCCTGCCGTGTTTGTTTGTTTGACTGTAATAGGTATATATCTAGTAAAATCATATCACTCATTTAATAGCTAGTAATCAATACACCTATTACAAAATTCATATCACTCATTTAATAGCGAGTAATCACTACACCTATTACAAAATTCGCTACTAATTCATGTCCTATATACATTAGTTGCAAGAAAGCTGTAACTAAACAACAACAATGTTACACTAAGTTTTAAATAAAACACGAGCCTACGATTTCTTTGTATATACGCGGCAATGAACTTGGTTTTTTCGTCATACGTTTTAAATACATAAATTATGTATTATAAAAAATACGAATTAATTATTGAAACCATGTAACGTTCTTTCACATTTTAAAAAGTATCTTAAAAGGCTTTATAGTGGGGAACATAAATAAAACTCCATGTATAACATGAAAGAAGTTGTAATATACTAGCCACTAATTGCGCATATTTGCGCGTCAATGTATTTATTTATAAATTAGTTCAATGAACAAGGCGAGGTGTTGTGCAGTGTTGAATATTGATGGTGTTCGGTCACCCCCGGCTGTTCACCTGTAACGATCCACTAAATGATGTCAACACACGTCACGTCCTAACGTGTTATTAGGATAGCTTAGATACACATTAATATCATTTTAAGGGTTAATGGAGTAAATGTTAGGTCAAATTTGGTATACCTACTTTTAACATAGCAAAATCAGCCCATTACTGTCCCACTGTTAGGCTAGGGTCTCTTCTCAGTATACAGGTCATGCCTTGTTCCAACGCGCTTTTCTAGAGCGGGTTGGCGTCCGCCAACCCGTTGGTTGTAGTCCTACAGACACCATAAGAACTGTATGGAGCACTCTCAGTCCTACATGGAAGGCCAAGCGTGCAACCGGCTATCACTGCTTCATCAACATCATCATTATCATTTCAGCCGAAAGACGTCCACTGCTGGACATAGGCCTCCCCAAGCATCGGCACAACGACCGGTATTGCGCTTTTCGCATCCAGCTGATTCCCGTGACCTTCACCAGGTCGTTGATCCACCTTGTGGGGGGCCTACCCACGCTGCGCCTTCCAGTACGCGCTACGCAGTATCACTGCTTACTGTAATTTATTTCCACTTTTACTATAAGAGAAAAAAAAAGTATTTGTTTTGTCAGGATGTCCACGACCACGGAGGGGCTCGTGGGAACTAGCAACCGCGTGGATTGAATGATCTGTGAGGTTAAGTTGCACTTGCCGCGGTCAGTCCGTGGATGGGTCACCATTTCGTTACACATCGAGACCCCTCCGTGCCTCGTTAAGCTGTAGGTCCCGTTTGTCATACGAATATCTATGGTTCATCATTATTCTAGGATCGAAGCTCCAAAATGCAAAAGAAAAAAATATATCAAAGAATTTTATGAGCCTGTATGTCCATTTTCAACTGAGAAGTGGACACCTGGAAAATTAATTTATTATGACTGTACATATCTGCCATGATTTATGGAAACCAAGAGGGGAGGATATTATAAACAGATTAACGGTAACAGATATAACAGTATCAGAGTGCCCCATACTCATAAATATAATATTATTGACTTATTTACCCCTACTCGATTTAATATGACGAATAGGTTCTCACCTTGGAACAACCTTAAATCCTGTCTCCACATACCAAAACATAATTCACTTGGCTTTTTCACCCTAAAGCACTTTTCAATAGTAGCATAATTAAAAACACTTAATCTTAATTAACCCAGTTTCATGCAAACACTGAATAATGCTAACTTGTCGCATATCATTATTGTGCTGAACCGTTAGACGTGTTTAGAACAAAACAACTAGTAAGTGATTGTATTAAGTAAACACGAATAAGGTTCAAAACACGTTAGAAATGGGAAAAATGCAGACTGAAAACGTGGAAATATTGTATATGACTCACTTCAAAAAGTATTTACAGTCTATCGGTATAATGTTCATGTTCTTAAGAGTTCTTTTTCTTGCATGAAGGCTGTGTTTTCGCCCTAAGAGCGTCAGGTCAGCAGATGTCGCGATAAGTCGCTACCCCCGGCTGTTAGCACATAAATCTCGTAATCTACCGCCAGGAATAACCGCCGTCAAACAGGATGTTTCTTATGCAGTGACGAAATGAAAGTAAAAATAAATAATTTATTAAATACCCGTTGTGAAGTGCATTGCTTACAAAGTAGACATCATCGATGAGTGACGATACCTACGTACGGTCAAGTTCATATATCGATTTTAAGCGGTGGGCATTGAATCAACTAACGGTTTTTTAGTTAGTTAGTTTTTTTAATTCTTTTCCATTGCTCAAAAAACTGGTTGAAAAAATGTATGCATTTGACAAACGGACAGGATACAAAAAAACGTATTCATTGTAAAACGAATTGTTTCAAATATCCAACTCATTTTTATTTCAATTTGAATAACGTTCAAAAATGTTTTTTTTATGAAACTGTTTTAAACGCAAATACGTTAATATTAAAAAATAATAAATTCGACTGTTTTCAGACCTCTTAAAATTTAACAGCTTTTTCAGTCTGTTAAAATTTAACAGCTTTTTCAACCTGTTATTTATTGGAAAAAAATTGTTACATTACATTGACGCGAAAACCTAACTCGTTATGCCAAATTAGATTAGGAATTTAAAAAACATGCTAATAAAAGGGATTCCTTCTAACACTACTTTTTACTCCGGAAAAATAAACAGTTCCCGAGGGATGTACAATAAAATATTTCTGTGATAAGCCAAATCACGCACGGGCGAAGCCTAGGCATAGGCATAGAATAGGTAATAATAGTCTACTCTTTTCTTATGGCATAGGCTATTTAAGAATAAATAAACAAGTAATCTATCATAAACACACTAAATTCTGGATTATGCAGTACTTGGAAGCAGGTTCTTTAGTGCTTTCAGTATGCATTTTCATTTTTTTATAGTATAGTAGTAGTTTTGTATAGAAGTAGTAGTATAGGTTTATTAAAAAAAATGCATTTATTATCCGTTCTGCGATACGTCAATCTTCAGTCTACTTAAAAACAATGTTCAAATCCGTTTATTTCCACAACACGAAAGAAAATATAAAAATTATAGCTAACTATTAGAACACTCTGTATGAAGGCAATAAGTAAAGACGGTTCTGACTGCGACTACCCTTTCAGTTTGCGTGGGCATTAGCTGCTTGCCACCATATTTACTCGTCTTCTGGTAATTAAAAAGTGCGTTGAGAGAAAGAAGTGAAAAATTATTTATTAAGAGGTATGAAACAGGTATCATTTCACCTTTTGAAAATATGTAGTTACGATACCAATAAGTGCAATTACAGTGCAAGGCCGAATATAGTAGAAAATCTATCGTCTCTTTGATTAATTAATTGGCAAAGTGCATATTATTTGAATTAGTGCAATTGGATATTGTTAACAGTACTAATTTATAAATTAACAAAAATTATAAAAAATTAGAAACTTGAAGAAGAAGGCTTGAATTAATTGAAGATCACTAATGGTGTGGTCTCTGACTTTTTGAATTCATGTGCGGATTTATATTCAATTATCACTAGCTTTAACGGTGAAGGAAAACATCGTGAGGAAACCTGCACACCTGAGAGTGCTCCATACAGTTCTCGACGGTGTGTGTAGTCCACAAACCCGCACTAGGCCAGCGTGGTGGACTAAGGCCTTAGCCTTAGCAGTGGGACGTAATGGGCTGGTTATGTTCAAGGACTAAAATTATTTTAAACTATCGCTCTCTTTTACTAACAGTAGATACAAGAAAGGGATAACAACCATTTTAGTGCTTACAAATTAGTTTAGGTGTTAGTTACATTTCTTTGTATTTTAGTCGGCATGTTCCGAGATCACGACAAAACTTGTATGGAAATTTAAATTCTGACTAATTTGACAGCTCTAAAATTGTTGCCATCCCTTTCTTGTATCTACTATTAGTAAAAGATAGTTAGTAGAGCGATAGTGTGTGATCAAAAGAATCGACACCAATATTTCACTCTCATCAAATAATTCATCACGCCTTCATTAAAAGTACTTTTTATGTATCTCGGTTAATGTTTGACCAAAAATAATACCTAAATGTGTCTCTCAATCAACAACAAATTGTTAAAAAGTTATGACACTTACTGCGTCATATTTGTAAAGTTGTTCATGTCAACGGACGTTTTCTGCTTGGCCTGCAATTTATGACGGTTCAGTGACTATTACACGCTTTTGCCATTAGACGGCAACAAGTAACATCATAGAGATACCATTAAACCATTGTCTCTTACTAAATTTAGTTTAGTTTTGCACGCCTGTCCTTTTTTTTTCATGTGGAAAATTCTCATGGACGCACTCCGCCCGGGGAAGGCGGAGCCAGTGTCGGACTCTTACCAACTAAAAACCACCACGGTGTTTCTCTAATGACCCTTGGCTGGGGGATTTGGAAACTCCTTTACTCATCCAACCATCACCGGCAGGTCCCGGCTCGCTACTAGTAGGCATGTCACTTCTCCACGTGCGGCAACTACATCAGCCACACCCTCCTATTAACTGGCGCGCGCGGAACACAATGCCCCACCGTCACGGGCCTTGACTGGTCGGGTGGCGGATTACCGCCCGCAGGCTCACACCTAGGGTGGCTGGAGGTCGGCATACGCCCTCCTGCGACGCCCAGGTCGCCTCCTGTGGATGGGAAGAGAGGTCGTTGCCTCTCTAACCTTCTCCACCGCCTCCTCAGCGAGCATCACCTCCTCGCAGAAGGAGACGACGCCTTTCCAAGCGCTCTCGCTCCCGACCATAGACAGAACCACGGCCGGAAGCAAGAAATCACGGCCACCTACTGCAGTGATGAGGTCACGGCGCTGCGAAGCCCAAGCTGGGCACTCCTCCAGTGGGTTGCACGCCTGTCTACTCCATTACAGTTTTTACTCATTAAACAAATATTTCTTATTTAATTTTGACTAAAAGTATCAAGTACTAATAAATAATTTGAATAACATTATATTAATTCATAAACATTATAATTATAAACGTTTGCATGCTGTGATATGAAACATATAGCGGAATAAGCGCATTATGAATGAACGTACATATCTGTGTAAAAATTACATTATATAATTATACAGTCGACCGCGAGTCCCGTGTTTCAAGTGTTACGAATTACGAAAACCGTCCTTAGGGTGGTATGCCACTGGTCAAATTTCTTTGTCCAATTTATATGTCCATTCCAGTTTATTTGATGATCAGTGCTTTTTTTACATACAACATTTGATGAAAATCATCAAATTTCTTAAATAACAGTCACATTGGACAAAGAAATTTGACGAGTGGCATACCACTCTTACTGCTTACGAAATGTCAAGGTCAAATTGTTACCACCGATGTGCGGTCGACTGTACTTATTCCTTGCACACAAAGACATTCTATTCTAGTACTTCTACATACATAAGTTCTCTAAGCCTAAGCAGTACTTGTCATTAAGGTACTTAAAGTCCGACTTAGCACTGCTTTTTAGGGTTCCGTACCCGAAGAGTGCCAAACGGGACCCTATTCCTCTCGCTACGCTGTCCTTCCGTCCGTCTGTCCGTCCGTCTGTCTGTCACAGGGCTGTATCTTTGTAACTTTAATAGATAACCAGTTGAAATTTTCACAGAACATGTGTTACTATGGTGACTATCACGACAAATACTAAAAATAAAAAAGTCTAAAACCAAAGGGGGTTACTAAAAACAGAGCAAACGCATAGACATATGTGGTGGTACCTACTTAAGAAAGAGATGTAATAATTCACATTTCGTGTAAGATCGTTGATGTCTTTTGATAAATTCACGTAAATTAAATCAGTTTCTATGGGGTATCAGGTCGATGGGTGGTACGGAACCCTTACTGCGTGAGTCCGACTCACACTTGGCCGGTTTGTTTATGTCTTATTCCCTTTGCAAACTCATTTAGTAGTCTGTCTGTGTCGATATCGGTTCGAACGTTCTGAGGGACATAACTCATGTTTATCGAAGAAAGTCAACAGCCAAGTATGTCGACTTAGCAAAGATTTTTAAGCAATTTGGCAAAATAACTTCTTTACCCGATTATCACCTCTCTTACTACTTATTTAGACAATACCTAAGCACATTCGCATACCAATAAAATTATAATATGATTTTGACGCATTTACGCATGTTAGGCGAAATCTAAAGGTATAAATTGTGAAATTGCTCACGAGCAGGATTCGTGAGAGATTTCTTCTTTCCACTTTCTATCTCTAAAACGCAATATTATTCCTGTTTAGTGGTGGGTGCAGTATCAGCAGCTCAGCTACGCCAGTGGGCGAGAGGCGGCACCGAGAGTACGCTGGAGCGAGCAGTCCTAGCTGGCCAGGGCCGGCGCCTGCTGGCCGAGGCTGAAGCTCTGTCGCTGTCCAGTCACCTGCCAAGTTTAGTGGCCAAGTGTGACGCGCTACATGCAGCCGTCGAGAAAGGCTCCCTGCTTGAGCTCCAGGTATTGCTGGTAATACACGTTAACTATCAGAGTTGTGAGAAGTCTTATTAGGACAAGCAATTGTTCATTCATCTGCCAAGTTTAGTGGCAAAGTGTGCAGCGCTGCATGCGGCCGTGGAGAAAGGCTCCCTGCTTGAGCTCCAGGTATTGTTGGTAATACACGTTAACTGTTAGAGTAGTGACAAGTAGTATTAAGACAAGCAATTGTTCAATCATCTACCAAGCTTAGTGGCCACATGTGACGCGCTACATGTGGCCTTGGAGAAAGGCTCCCTGCTTGAGCTCCAGGTATTGCTGGTAATACACGTTAACTATCAGATTTGTGAGAAGTATTATTAGGACAAGCAATTGTTCATTCATCTGCCAAGTTTAGTGGCCAAGTGAGACGCGCTGCATGCGGCCGTGAAGAAAGGCTCTCTGTTTGAGCTCCAGGTATTGTTGGTAATACACGTTAACTGTCAGAGTTGTGAGAAGTATTATTAGGACAAGCAATTGTTCATTCATCTGCCAAGTTTAGTGGCCAAGTGAGACGCGCTGCATGCGGCCGTGAAGAAAGGCTCTCTGCTTGAACTCCAGATATTGCTGGTAATACACGTTAACTGTCAGAGTTGTGAGAATTAGTATTAGGACAAGCAATTGTTCATTCATCTGCCAAGTTTAGTGGCTAAGTGTGACGCGCTACATGTGGCCTTGGAGAAAGGCTCTCTGCTTGAGCTCCAGGTATTTCTGGTAATACACGTTAACTGTCAGAGTTGTAAGAATTAGTATTAGGACAAGCAATTGTTCATTCATGTGCCAAGTTTAGTGGCAAAGTGTGACGCGCTACATGTGGCATTCCATCAAAATAATAATAGAAAATTCAACCCTTATTTTTCAACATGATTTGGAAATCATTAAACTAGTACATAAGACGTACACACGGCTACACATCAAGCTGTAAAAAACCAGTAAAGGCTGACCTCGCGTTTTAAGGAAAACCTATACAATGCGAGGTCAGCTTATACTGGAAATGTACAGCTTGATGTGTAGCCGTGTGTACTTATGTATGTACGGCTACATACATATTTACATTAATTTAGTTAATATTGCTTCCGCTACGTCTACATATTTGATGGACAGGCTCAAATACAAGTGCTACGCAAACATCGTAGCCCGTAGCTCCGTGTAACATCACTGTAAATATGTGTTCACCTTGATGGTATACTAAAAATTATACCATAATAACATTGGCTAAAATGTATGTATGTTTGTATGTCGTAAAATACAACACTTTTTTGGTTTATGAAAACTGATAGGTAAGTAAATTAAAAACATACAAAAGATCTTGAGTAAATGTAGACCACATTAAAAAAACATTTTATTCTATTAAGATCATAGAAGCAGTTTATGGGATAGTAAAGTAAAACCGCCAGATTTCACCAGTTGTACACTAAAAGTTTTCTGAAACGTGTATTTTACATCTACTCACAGACCAGTAAGCCTCTAGACGCCTATTAACCGGATGCCCCCGGTCACAAAGCATATGCAGCGGCACTGCATATCTTACGCCCAGCCACCAATCGGGACGTCACTCCGTCAGCAAGCGGCACCAATCATATCACTGAACATTTCAGCCGACCAATCATAACGCGCCGTCCGCCCCCCGGTACCCGCCAACATTTTACGACTGTGTTCTCATGCAAAACTTTGTTTATGTGGCGTCTTGAGGCTTACTAGTCTGTGCATCTACTACAATAAACTTGCTCTTACCCAGAATCTCGTAGCAGTGTGCTACGTCGTAGCGCTACGAGCCGTAGAATAATAAGATACGTTGTTTACGCGACTTCAGCGAGTGTTGTTGCATGTTTAACATCAGGAATTGTTGGAGAGTGACTACAACCGTCGTAAATACGTGATGTGTCGGGACGAAGCCGGCGTCGGGCTGCTGCATAAAGCCGTCTTCTACGACTACATGGACATCGCCGAGTATCTCGTTAAGAACTACCCGCAGCTTGTGCATCAGAAGGATTCTGTGAGTTATTTATTTATATAATCATTTAAAAAGGTACATAAAACATATATAATATTATTGGAACGAAGTTCCTTATGGGGGCTAGCTGTAATTCGGGAAAAAATGTAGCGTCACGTCATGCTAAGATTTGCGTTATACCCATAGAGTAAATTGAATATACTGACATAGAGTTGTCAGCTGACCTCACCTTTAAGCACAATCTGGTGGGTAGCGTCAAAGTTACAGCTAGCTGTTAAATAAAACACAAAAATACATGTTTTACTGGGGATAGAACCTGGGCCCTGTGGTATTTCAGTCCGACGCATGATGTTTTCTGCCATCTATTTGTATTATAGTTGCAAAATTTAGCATTATAATGAACCAGTCAAAAAATTATGAATTTTAAGGATAAAGATTTCTGTTTTCAAGAAACATGGTTTTCAAGAAACTTCGGAAAACAACAACTTAAGGATAACTTCGTTCCTGTTTTTTTTGTTATTTTGTATTATAGATTCTCCTTCATTAAAGGTTAAAAAGCACCATGTATAAAGTACAGTACCTATATTGTAAAAATGCCTAAATGTCCAGCAGTGAACTGCTATAGGCTGAGTTGATGAACCAAAATATATGTACCAATGTAGTTTATCCCCAATTTATGACAATAAGCTTGTCATCTGTAATATTGGGATATTCATCATCATCATCATCATCATTTCAGCCGAAAGACGTCCACTGCTGGACATGGGCCTCCCCCAAGCATCGCCACAACGACTGCCCCCCTAGCCAAGTTGACAATCTACAATCTTCAACGCTAATAGAAAACAATCAAAATGTATGGGAATGACATATCTCAACGAAAAAGTCATTCGTTGAGATATGTCATTCCCATACATTTAGATTGTTTTCTATTAGCATTGAAGATTGTAGATTGTCAACTTGGCTAGGGGTGCTGGTCCTGTGCCTTCCATATTCAGCGGATTCGCGCAACCTTCACCAGGTCGTCGTTCCACCTTGTGGAGGGCCTACCCACGCTGCGCCTTCCAGTACGAGATCACCACTCCAGAACTTTACGGCCCCACCGGCCATCCGTTTTGCGAGCAGAACGCACGATGGACGCTGATAGCAGTCGCTCCGTGTAAAATACTGATGTTAAGCCGCATCTGGTTAGACTGGCTGAACCGACCCCAATATAATTGGGAAAAAGCGAGGAGGATGATGACTTGGGTGCATCATAATGTCGTGAGCGAAACATCAAATAAACCCGTCGTTTCGCCGTAGATTGCTGAACATAGATCTTGCTTTAATGTTACCCAAAACCACATGTATACGTATGTGGTACCTAGCTAATATTATACACGCTGAAATTTGAATTGCTTATTTCCCGAAAAGGGGTAATTGTACTCATCATTATGAACAACTTTTACTATGGAACCAAGTCTGAAATCGCGAGAAAAAAATCAAGTGGTCCCTACATTTTATCGATTTAAGTGAACACAAATGTAGGGACCAACTGATTTTTTTTTCGCGATTTCAGGGTTGGTCCCATAGTAAAAGTTGTTCATAATGATGAGTACAATGACCCCTTTTCGGGATTTAAGCGACTCAAATTTCAGCATGTATATGCATATACAACGTGCATCAGAAACGTGTGGTCATATTTGAAGCGCTCATTCGGGGAATGCTATCGAACAACTTTTACTACAGGTCAACGCTGAAATCGCGAAAAATGAATAGGCCCTTTCATAAGTTTCGGTCGAGAAGATTTTTTTTTATAGTATAGGACGGCGAAACGAGCTAAAAGACCCACCTGATGTTTAGCGGTTACTTTTGCCATAACAACTGCAATAACACCCAGGGTGTTGCCTAAATGGTACCGCAAGTCGGTTCGCCAAACTGAGACATGAAGATGGAAAGTCTCATGTGATTGTAATTTCACCAGCACCCGTACCCTTCAGACCGAAACACAGCAAGCACGTTTGTCGCTATATTAAAGTTGTTCTATGCTATGCCTTGAATGAACTCACCAAATATGACCATGCATTTCTGATACTTGATGTACTAGTAGTAGAGCTCCTTTGTGAAAGAGCTCGTCCGGGGAAGTACTACCACCGTACCTACTTCTCCGCCAAATAGTGATGCTTGCATTGCTGTGTTTCGGTCTGAAGGGTACGGGTGCCGGTGAAATTACAATCACATGAGACTTTCCATCTTCATGTCTCAGTTTGGCGAACCGACTTGCGGTACCATTTAGGCAACAGCCTTGGTGGTATTGAAGTTGTCATGGGCAAAGGTAACCGCTTAACATCAGGTGGGCCTTTAGCTCGTTTCGCCATCCTATAATATAAAAAAAAAAAAAAAAAAAAAACATAGGATTAATGAACTCACCAAATATGACCATGCATTTCTGATACTTGTTGTACATAGGAGGGTCGCACACCGCTGCACTACTCGTCGGTGTGCCGCGACGCCGCCGCGCTGTCCGCGCTGCTGGAGGGCGCGGGGGCGGCGCGGGGCGCGCGGGACGCGGGCGGCCGCACGCCCGCACACTACCGCGGACACGCGCGCGAGCTGCTCGCGCTACCCGACGCCATGGCGCGCGACAACAAGAACGCACCAGGTTAGTGGACACTTAGCTTTATTTATTTTGAAGTTGGTTGGAAGTTGAAGTTTCAAAATGTTTTTGTTTTTGGATACTTTTCGTAGGTAATTAATGCTAGAGTGAGCTATTCCAAAAATTACCAATTTTTATTTTTATTTTTTTCAAGGTTTTCATAGTAAATCAATAAAAAGATAAAATTGCAAGGATTTTTACCTGCCTAGGTTAACTTTTTATAGTTTAAAAATTGTAATTTAAATCAAAGGCATACTTAAAATACAAATTTATAGGCATTATAACATGAAAAAAAGATTCGTATACATAAAGCTTTCCTCAAAATTTTCTTTTTTATTCGATATTGTGTAACCACTTTCGTTAACAATTATTGTATACGATGTATATATAGCTTTTGTATCTAATTACACAATAATTAATTATTTGCCTGAAATTGTGATTACCACTTTTTCTTTCTTTCTTTCTTTCTTTTTAATAATTTTTCAGTAATTTTCATGATTAATTAACATTTGCCTTTAATATCTTCGCCGTCTCATTACGTGTTTTATAACAGTAATAATCACGTTCTTACAGGATAATAATTATATTTCACTATCACAGGCTTTTTCTTATCCTTTATTGCACGTAAAAAATCACAATATAAAATAGTTTAGAAATATCATGTACAAACTCCTTTTAAAAAGTGACCACTTCAGATTGTAAAATAAACTTTGTAAAGAGTCTGCAATTCCAAATCCATTGCAAAATAATCCAGGAACCAAATTCAAAACTCAGACCAAAATAATAAGACTTTAAACAAGCTTAGACTGCTATAAAGTAAGATATCTTATTCTTTTGGTCAGAGATTCAAAACAAAAAATAAAAAAGCTCTTCTGAAAACCACAACCGAACAAATAATTATAGCAGTCTAACCCCCATTTTCTGGAAGGCTAATCAATTTGATCTATCGTCAAATCTAATGTCAGCTCCTGTTATTGGTCCGCTAAAATACTAACAACCAATCACATCGCTTGACCTGAGATTTGACAGTCGATTAGTAAATTTTTGTGTTGATCAGCCTTTTAGAAACTGGGGGTTAGGGTTTTAAATGTTAGACCGTGCTTCGGATTCGGCTTTTAAAAATAATAGAAATAGTTAAACCACAAAAAAATTATTTAGATGTAGAACAAAATATCAAAACAATGAAAAACGTATTCAGAGGCGAATCCAAGCGTGAACTCATGCTTCCAACTGTCAAATAGCACTGCATTTTGACAGTTGGAAGCATGAGTTCATGCTTAGATTCGTCTGGATGTAATCGTAAGCTCCTTTAAAGTTGCCGCTGCTTCATTGTAAAAGAACTTTCACATTGTATATCACTGTTTGTACCGTCCACAACACGTAGTGGTAACAGTTTGACCTTGACAGCGTCTTTATTTCGTAAGTAGAAAGGCTGGTTTTCATAATTCAAGTGTTACCACTGACGTGTGGCCGACTGCACACGAAAACACTGCAACTATGAACTGGCATCGAATTGCCTATACTTTAAGAGTTACGAGTAGGTAATCATCCAATTTGTGGCATACGTTTATTATAAGTTTCATAGTATAAACCTATGGTATGAACAATATGCATGTTTATAAGCAATATGGTTAGGTTTAGTGCAGTTAATACCGCATGTGTAGCTAGTTAAATATTTATAATGGTAACTTCATTTTTAATTGAGTAGAGTGAACTAAAATAACATTAACTCAAAACCCATTTTTTAGGGTTCCGTAGTCAAACAGTTTCGCCATCCGCCCATTCGACTGTCTGTTACAGGCTGCAAGTGATTGGGTTGATTTTTTTTTTTTTCACTTATCCCATCGTGTAGGATATCGTTGTAAAAAGTAACAAAACCGTAAAATAGTTTGTATCTGTAAAAATAATAAGGGTTGTCCTAAAAACATTTTTGAAACAGGGTTCCGTTTACGAAATATTAAGGTTTAAAGTGGTCATTTTTGTTAGAGTTACATGTCCCATCCTCGACATGCTAAACCACTAATCCTGAACACTTGAAAACTATCCAGAATATTAGCAAATATATCAAAAAAGGAAACTATCAGATGAGTAGGCTTGTCTTGTTTGTAACAATCGACTAACTTAACCATGTAGTTGAGTCGGTCAAAAGTTCATGGAAATTTCGTATAAATGAACTGCAAATGTAACATTGTGTTTTTTGAATGAATAAATAAATAAATAATCATTTATTTCACAAAAAAAATGTACATAGGAAATCCATCTATTAGGGTAGTCTTTAACAATGTATCTATACATATAATGTATCTATACTTTTTACTAGGAACACAAAATTGGCAAAAGCTTAGATAAGTAATGATCTAAACAACAGAACTTTTTTTTAGGTGACGATTACAAATTGCACGGCTCGACAAGTCGCTCATTTTTAGATGAATAGGTCATTTGAAAGCCTGCTATAATTCCATAAATGTATCTCAACATCTAACTAATGTGCACTCTGTTTTTTCTTACTTGTCTTATTTAGTAAACAATCTTAGCATGTCTTTTTAACGAAATTCGTCAGTAATAATTATTAAAAGACATTATTTTAACAATTATACAAATTAAAGAACATTTTTTAACCTAATTACATGTGCAGAACTAGTAATTATATTTTATCACTATTTATTTGAATAAAGAGACGTGCCAAGATTGTTTATTAAATAAGATAAGTGAGAAAAAACAATGTACTTGTAATATAGTTAGCATTGCCTTGTAGAGATTTTTCTGTTATAATTCAACTGAGGACAACAGGGCGTTTCATAATACGAATTCTTGTGAAACCCTTAATTAAAATTTAAAATGTGGCGATCATCTTATCATATTCCAATTAAAAACACGAAAAAACAAAGTAAACAACTCAATAAATACCAATATAGGCATTAATTATACAAAAAACCAACAAAACCAGAAATATGTCCACTTTCAACCACACTAACAGATAGTATCATATTGATTACATATTTCTATGAAGGTTTACGTGGTGGCCGACTATTGGTGACACCGTATGAAACCTGCAATTACCTACACACGCCCGAACCTTACTGAAACAATACCCGGAGCAACAAAATAGGAAAAATCGAAAACCCATTTGAAATTGTAACATGAACTCGCTAATGCAAGAATTTCGGTAGCATGCAAAATAGTGCATTCGAAATATTTCGCGCTTTTAGATTTAGCATGCCAGGTGCACCAAGAACTAGTATACCTAGGCACTAAGCGAGTCAACTTTTGAGGGGTTAAGGAGAAGTTATGAATAGATTTTAACAATTGGCACTTTAGTGTTTTTTATGTGACTAGCAGTGCTCTTGCGGCTTTGCCCGCGTAAAAAGTTTTAACATACCCCGCATAATGTTTCCAGTCGTAGTTTTTGGAAAAGATAAATACTCTTTATTGTTATGAAATTTTTTGAAGAGTATTTGTATCAAGTTCGATCCCAGGAAGATATTTCCTAGAAACTTTAACATCCCTTTTTTACTGCGGTTGAAATAAATTTTCGAAAAATTCGAAAACACGTAATTCATTAATTGTTTTAATGATCATTTACACCGAGTTTCAACGCAATTCAGCCACGCAATAATATTATCCCATACAAAATATATAACTCTATTGCATTCTCCTTTTGGAATAATTTTGGAAAAAGAAAAATTGTTTCATTATTTACTTTAAAGACTATTTTCAACAAGTTCTGAGTGAATCGATCCACGAGAAAAGATTTTTCATACAAAGTCCATTTTCAAAAATCTTTTCTTAGCGGGTGCTTACGATACAAATAGAACCTACTGTCCAAATGTTTCGCGTTGGTGAATAAGTCAGTTAGGACATCTGTCTTTACAAGTATAGATTTAATTCTGACATACATAACAACATGCCTGTATTTCCCCGAAGGGGTAAGCAGAGGTGTATGGTACATCCTCATTTCAGTTATGTTATGTCTCATGTAATAGGGGGCGAGCCTATTGTCATTAACTGGAACAAATCCTGACTCCGGCTGCTTCTGAGAATATCCAATTATTCAACTTACACTAGCTTCATCACATTCCATGCTAACATGCATTTAAATTGCAGACTAATAAGTATCTCGTATCTTTGTATATAAAATAGCTACATTATTAGTTGGTTCTAGCCAGTCGTGTCACGGCACCCTCCACTTAGATAAGTATTTCAACGTTGAAGAAGTGTCGGACGTACTAGACATATTTATGTTAGTAAAATTTAGGACCCGGCAATTTATGGACATGAAAAGTGCATTAATGTGTTTTTTCAGTTTAGTTTTACTAACAATAAGTTACAAGAAATATTAATGTTGCACCTTGCTACATTTCATAGTAGTTTTGATATGAATCTACACCACATAGCATGCATACAATATATGTGCATACCTACGGTCCGGTGATGACAAACTTATAAACTAACATGTCACATCACTATTTTACTAGGTACGAGCTAATTACTACGGATAGATAAAAATTATTTGTCTAAGTATAAGTCCAGAAAAACTGCTACTCTTAGAAGAAGTTTAGAAAAATACCACTTTTAACAGGTTATGTTCGCATAACAATCCAAAGTTTTACTATTCTACTTCGTTCATTACTAAACATCGGATTATATGCACTAATAAAATGGCAAAATGTGCAATATGTGCAATATGCACAAAAAAAAATGGAATATTTATTATGGGTATCTGAGAAGTTAATATTAAAATAACGTATAATTCTGGTGACAGTATACACTATCACGGTTTTTTTTTAATTTTCTAAAGACTGGTTTTTATACAGAACAGCATTTAATTTACCATGGACCTTTTCCGATGGTAAATTAGGAAGAGCGTCAGTCTTTTCAATCATATTTTCTAATATTGTATGGACTTGAACAAAGGAAGGTTAATAAGCACGATCAGCAAGAAAGTAATAAAATATGCAATAGCGTTATAAATATGGATATAATCCGATGTCTATTCATCACTATGCACAAGAATAAAACAATATGGTAAACATATCCTAACATTCCTAAGTAGTGTCTCGTCGCATTCACAATTTAGCAATCTGAAAGTCCCTAGACTACAATAATATTTGTATTCAGTACACAAATAATGAAAATAATATTAATATTCAGTACAAAAATTTATATTATTGAATTATTTATTTGAATACCAAAAATATGCTGGTTCATTTCAGTCGTGAAAATTTACACAAAACATTTTCTAGAAAACTTTAGTAAACAACAAAATCACCTTGTATAAATTGATCTAATTTTTAGGGTTCCGTACCCAAAGGGGGTCTGTCTGTCACAGGGCTGTATCTTTGTAACGGTATTAGATACCCAGTTGAAATTTTCACAGAATATGTGTTACTATGGTGCCTATCACGAATAATACTAAAAATAAAAAAAACCTTTAAAAACATGCAATTTTTTTAACGTTTTTGTTCCTGCTCTAGCTTCAAAACGGTAATACGTACCAGCGTCAAACATTGGTCTGATTATAGTGCATACTATATAGTTTAGCCACAAATACTAAAAATTGGGCTAACATAGACATATGTGGTACCTGCGTAAGAAATAGATTTTCGCTGTTTCGCGCACGGTGCGTTGATGTATTTTGATGAACTCTCGTAAATTTTATCAGTTTATGTTAGGTGTCAGATACGGAACCCTTATTGCGTGAGTCCGCCTCGCACTTGGCCGGTTTTTAAACAGTTGATTTGCGTAATAGCATTGTGCTAGTGACCATTGATACAAAATTGTTTAATCGATCGTCCACCTGACAGGTCGTTAGGCCCGACACCTTTTTATTTTAAATTCTCGAAAGTTCCCAGACCTGATTTCCACAAAATTATGTAGGTTAACTTTCAATAGTTTGGAATTTTAGCGTCAGCTACAGTAGTCTAGTATAGAGGCTCCATATTATAATTAATAATTATCACATCAGACACATCAATAATGGTTGCATGGGCTCTGTCACGACATTGTCTGTCATCGGCTTGTCCATTCCGATATTACAGGCATACATTAATTTCCTAAGCGTGTCAAAGGCTCGGCTTTCAGGCTTGGTGTTGCGTGGTCATGAATATTTATTTTTATGGAAGCCTTTCTACTCTGGAGGCACACGACACACCCCTTTTATTACATTTTATTTATGTCTACCAAAAACGATTGGTCATTCTTACTCGTTACGTCACTAATCTGCGGAGGCCATCAATGGAATCGTTTCGTGTTTTACATTTCTTTATTTAATTTGAATGAATTAGAAAATATATGCAGTGCAGTAACTTGCAACTTTAAACAAGCTTTTTTTTCATAGTGCTATGTAAAAGGTTTAATAAATACCTACTTTGTATAATTAGTCTATAACAATTAGGTACGAAAGAAGAAAAAACAAAGAATCCACACGATAATATCAAAATCATAAAAGCCGGAATAATAAAAATGATTTTTTTATTTTTTTATTTGACTTCCTCGTTGGTCTAGTGTTTGCAAGCGCGACTGTTGAGCATGGGGTCCTGGGTTCGATTCCCGGGTCGGGCAAAGTGTTATTGGGTTTTTTCATTAGGAAATTCTCAGTAGCAGCCCGGAGTCTGGATTTGTACCCGGTCAATGGCAATAGGCTCGCCCCCTATTACATGGGACTATAACATAACTGGCGAAATTTGGATGTACTATTACACCTCTGCCTACTCCTTCGGGGAAATACAGGCGTGTTATGTTAATATTTGATAGTTACTTAGGTACAAAAACTTTTACGAGCTTAATGAAATAGCTTAATTTAAGAACTTAACCCAATAAAAATAATTGTATTATTTTCTATAGCTTTTTACCGAGAGTGACATAAAATCAGCTGCAACTCTACTCTACCCTGCAACCCTACTCGTGCCACAGACATAGACGAAGTGCTGTGAACAATCATAGAGAAGCCAACAAAACCGTGCTCCTCCGTGTACTAACTAGCGCTCAAGCACACACATGCACAGCAAACCGTACTCACTGCTCTCAGTACACATGTCGCGGCATCGTCCAGTAAGCATCGCCAAAAACAAATATCTTTCAGGTGCATGTGTGTGCGTGAGCGCTGATTTGTACACAGAAGAGCACGGTTTCGTTGGCTTCACTATGATTGTTTGCAGCACTTCTTCGTCTATACTACATTTATTACTAATTCTGTGACTTGTACATGCTAAATCATTTAAGAAGTGATTGTGACCTGCTTTCTCATAACCGAATATCCTTACCGATCTTAACGCATTGAATAATATAATCCAAATTTTGTTTTTAACAAATATTAAAAGCAAAAACAACTGAAAAGCCTCATTCGTAACAATATTTCCATTATCGGACGACCAGACGCACGGCGATGCGCCACCGTTATATGGTAGATATTCCACCCTTACGCACGAACCGGTTTGCTAATAGCTTTATCATGCGTACCGCCAAAGAGTGGAATTCCTTGCCGGCGTCAGTGTTTCCCGAGAAATATAATCTGGTGGTCTTCAAGACTCGAGTGAATAGGTTCTTGCTGGGCAAGCGTGTACCATCGTCGACCGCACCATCGCTTAACATCAGGTGAGGTGGCGGTCAAACGCAAGCCCGGTAAGAATAAAAAAAAAAAAAAAACATATAACAGCAATATAAATAAACTTTAACAACAAGCTCTACATCCAACACTCGAAACTTGAAGAATTCGGTAATTAAGTGTATCACGCGTACAATCTCGTTTGTTTTCGGACTGTTTTGTTGATTCCTATTATGTTAATCTCAGTTAGCGAGTACTGGCACGCAAACTTGTTGCTTCGCCAATTTTGTGCCTCTTTATTATTTGTACGTAATAAAATTTGACACGGTTTTACGGCTACGGTAAAGAAGTAATTTTTCGTCTCATCAATAAGCTATAAAGTAGAAATCTTGTCTTTCAATGAAAATGGTTTTAAACACAATTTTTTCATTAGGTACTTATATTTTTTAGTAAGTAGCACGGGTCGTATAAATTACAAGCAATACGACAGATTTATCTTAACCCTGAAATATTCTTAATAAGATTTTATTATTATTTTAACGCATTTACGCATGCAGAGCGAAATCTAAATATATGAATCGTGGAAATATATATAATAAAAATAAAAAAATTACTAATATGGCTAGGCACATCTATACCACAGTAAACATAACATACAGTACGAAAACTTCACTCGGGAGCAATGAATCCGGGTCATCAACAAAAACCTTAATATCTCCGAAACTAAGAACAAAATATTTATATTATATATTTATTTTATATTATTTATTTATTTTTATTATTATTTTTATTTATATTTTTTTTATTCAAATAAAAATATATTTTATAGACTATTTATTAACAACAATAGACTATTTATTATTTTATAGACCTATTTATTAACAACTTTTTATTTGAATAAGCAATGTTCCGTATGATGCCAGTAACATGATGATGGGCGGCAGCGTTCTCTGAGTATTTAACCAATCAACTGCGATCGCCAACCCGCCTGCCAAGCGTGGCGATTATGACATATTGTGCAGCAGTGGACGTCTTTCGGCTGAAATTATTTATTTATTTTATTTTATTTTATTATTTTTAGGGAAACTTATAGCTAATACAGAGTCGTAATTAAGTAAAATACAGTAGAAAAAGGCCAATTACAAGTTTCCACATATAGAATTTTTGTACAAAATTTTGAATAACACATAGACAGCAGAGAAAAGATAGAAAAGAAAATGGATACAAACAACAGATGAACATTACAGAAAGATGGATCTAACAAATAAATATAAAATAAGTTAATTCATTGATCGTACAAGGGATTGACCGAAAAAGTTATAACTTAATATTTTTTTCAATTTAGGGATTTTATGATGATGATGATGACCCGGATTCATTTCTCTCGAGTATAGGTACGTACAAATGCTCGAAACGACACACTCACAAAAACTAAATGCTAACTAAAAATAACTGCCCCTAAATGAGTTGTTTGCATTTACAGCACTGCGACGTCCGCTTAGGTTTTTGTTGAGTCGTGCGTCTGTGTGAGTGATTCAATCCGGAGCATTAGGACGTAGTTTCCGTACTGTATGCTATGTTTACTGTGTCTACAATACGACGTAGAATACTCGCAAAGTTATCGGGTCGGAGGAACAAAAGTTATCGTGTTGGTTAAGGAACATGGTTTGTTTCTAAATGGGATGTTGCCGACGTCACCCAAATTTGTTTGAGTGCAAGTTAAACTCGGTACCACGAGCGGAGTTCAAGATACCTTAACGGCTAAAGCACTTGTGTAGTGCACCAGGAGTCGCAGGTTAAAATTCTGCTCTTGAGCGAAATTTTCTTCCAACAATTTTTATCTCAGTTTCAGTTTTTGTTTTTTTCAGTTTTCGCATGCCTGCTAAAGGCGAGATGTGCTATTGAATATGTAGTATATTTTTAAGAACTTATGTACCATATTTTCTGCGAATAAAATAACTTTGTAGCAGCCAAGTGGTGCCTCCATCAGAAAAACACCATTTATCGAAAATTCGTTTTTAACAGTTGAAGTACAGGTACTGTAGTTTAATCAGAAACTATTAACTCTGTAAATTATGGTTCGCTGTAGATAGAAAAAATGGGAAAAACGGCCACTTTTGGCCGGCTTTTTAATAAACATATCTCAAAACGCTTTATTAAAACTTAGCGGTTGGCGGTGAAGTACAGTCAGTAGGCACAGGCTGTGTTCTGTTCAGTAATGGGGATAACGAAGGCTAAAAATATCTCAAAATCGATTATAACCTTTTACACAAGCCTTCATGAAGCCTAGGTATACTTAGGTATTTATATAAAATATCGCGAGTCTAGTTTCCATATTAATATGTGGATTTTATTACCTTCATGCCTAGCTAACACACTAACTAAAAGCTTAACACATACATGCCTCTAAAGTATTACACCAAAACGAAAATTCAAGTACATTGAATACCACACAAAAGAATATTTTGTACTTGATGATTGTTCCACATTGAAAGGAACGTGGGTCGAAGGGCACAGCAGGTGTGTGTGATCGATCGATGGCCAAGTCATTAAACATTAAAAACCTATCTGTCTGAGTTCCAGTCCGCCTGAATAATTTAACGAATGTCCTTGACACTTTAGGTTGACATAAATGTAACTGGCCATCAGTATTTACTTAGAATTCCGGTTTTAAAGGCAAACGTTTTCATGTTTACAACATGTAACAAAAACCCTGTTGTTCCTGTGAGGTACGTTATCAGAATCGATATTCATACGTAAGGACACAAGTCATTTGGAAAAACTCTTCAATAAAAATAATCAACATAAATATTAAATCATTATTAATTGACGACGTCTGTGGTCTAGTGGTTCGAGGGTCGGACTGCTAATCACGAGGTCGTGGGTTCGATTCCCACAGGACACAAATATTTGTGTGATGAACATAAGTGTTTGTGTTGGTCTGGGTGTTTCTTATGTATTATAAGTATGTATTTACAAAAAAAAAAAAAAAAGTATATAAGTATTATATCCATTGTCTAGTACCCATATCACAAGCTCGCCTTAGTTTGGGACTAGATGGTGCAGTGTAAAAATGTCCCGAAGATATTTATTTATTTATTTATTAAATATAAAAAACAGCAAAATTTCTGTATTACAGGCAACAATACTAAGTACATAATATCATCATTTCAGCTGATAGACGTCCACTACTGGACATAGACCTCCCCCAAACTTATGTTGGGGGGATATGCCATAATCGCCACACTTGGCAGGCGGGTTGGCGATCGCAGTTGGTTGGTTAAATACTCAGAGAACGCTGCTGCCCATACTCTGGTGAATCCCGCAGTTGCCTTTTGCGACACCCATGAGAAGATATAGGGTGGTGAAATTCTTTACGTCCGGCACCACACGGAACATAATATAGTACATAATATAGCGTAATGTAAAGAAAATTAGTAAATACATATTTGTCCATAACCTCATCGATATTGATTTTTATCGAAATAGAATAACCTACTCCACTTTATTAAACAGCAGCGAAGTACAAATGTTTCATTAAGATAATGAATAATACAACATTTAGGGAGCCTCGTTCTAATCGGTCCTCATTATTGGAAACTAGAATGTTCTGTAGACACTCAATACTTGCTGGCACTCAATCGACATTCAATTGATTCAGACCTGATTGGCACGCACCTAGTTAATCGATCCGTAAAACTTTATTATTTATCTAAATAGCCGATAGTTGTTTGTTGAGCACTGTTATTTAGTGATAAGAATCTGTTTTAGAAATAAAACGTTTTAAATTATGGTTAAGGTGAGATCAACAAGAAAATGAATCATTTTGTTGATGATAACTAAAGAGGATCAAAATATTCATCAGATATTCATTTATTGTGGCAATCTGTCAGAAAACAATAAAAACTTAATTATTCTTATTCTACTGTAGGATATGTTTTGTTTTGTCGTAACTTTTATTTTGTTTTTATTTTCTACCGATAGATAAGGCTACTTCACATCTGTGCTGTATAACGGCCAAAATTAATTACCGATCTAACCACGATTTGCCCAACTAGAAATAAAAAATTGACATAAAATGTATGGAGCTTATGTCAAATTTCTGTCTCTAGTAGGGCAAATCGTGGATAGATCGGTTATTAGTTTTTAGACGTAAATGAGCTTTATAAATAATCTTTTGCCTTTGGTAAAATTTTAAAAGGCAACCTTAGAAAAGTAATATTATGTGCTAACACATATTTCTATTTCCAGGTCTACAATTTATGACTCAACTATTTTTAAAAAAAAATAATCGTTAAACACATAATTCCTTATCAGCCGCACTATAACTTTATGACTTACGTACGAATTACGTGCGTGAAATGAAACACAATAAGTGTTAACAGTAACTGTTAATTAATTCTATTCAAAAAAGCTGTAGAATATCTAAAAAATTTCTTATGAATGGTGTTCACCTTGAACTTTTCCATCGATTGCATTTCCACGTACTAGTAGTGGCACATATTTGACGTTCCTTTTAATCTAATGTGTCGGTAAAGCGATACGACGCGTGACGTGCTATATTGCATGTTACTTCGAGGGAACGACGACGCGGGGAGAATTGTTTGCATAGTACACACGGCTACACATCAAGCTGTACATTTCCAGTATAAGCTGACCTCGCATTATATAGGTTTTCTTTACAACGCGAGGTCAGCCTATACTGGTTTTGTACAGCTTGATGTGTAGCCGTGTGTTGATGGTTGAATAATGTAGTACATTATGGTGCATTACGTAATAATTGACTTAGAACTTGAAACTAACTTTTCAAAAGCTGTCTATTAAATAAATTAATACTGACTGACTAACTAAAGGCGGTATTCATCAATGTTGATTATCTGATTAAAGATAAACAGCCAATTATTCAAAAAAATTACTAGAAGTTTAGGGAAGGAAACTATAGTACTAATAAACTTCTGCCTACCCCTTCCGGGAACACAGGCGTGATGTTATTTAATGTTATTATCATTGGTTAACGCAACTTTAAAGCAACTTTTAAAAGCTACTCATACGACGCCAAAGTGACGTGGTGTGACGGTCTGTTTTAATTGAAATAGCAAGATTTAAGCAACATTCGTCTTGAAAGTTTCAGATGAAGCATAGTAGTAAATGTTTGTAATGTAGTGGCGATGTTTGGGGGAGGCCTATGTCCAGCAGTGGACGTCTTTCGGCTGAAATGATGATGATGATGATAGTAGTAAATTACCCCTTGCTAAAACGATTATAAATTCTAATAATTATAACAATACTTCTTCACAGCTATTAATGGTGGAGATAGAATTCGGTCTGATATTCTAATTTTTTTATTTTTTTTATTTCATAAGGCAATTACAACAAGTAACAATCACATGGTATAGGTGGTCATAAAATAATAGGTGTTGTACAGATTGATACCCTAACGTAATCGCACAGCATGATAGGAAGAAAATGAAATGTATCAAGTTTAACACACAGACTACAGAAGTTCAATATAAAAATATGCAGAATTTCAATGCTAAACTACAAATAATTAATTATGAGTGTTATGCAACAAACTTTATAAAAACATGAATGAGCTTGACTACTTTCCGATACACAACATAGAACATAACATAACATCACGCCTGTATTTCCCCGAAGGGGTAGGCAGAGGTGTATAGTACACCCACATTTCGCCAGTTATGTTATAGTCCCATGTAATAGGGGGCGAGCCTATTGCCGTTAACCGGGCACAAATCCAAACTCCGGGCTGCTACTGAGAATTTCCTAATGAAAAAACCCAATAACACTTTGCCCGACCCGGGAATCGAACCCAGGACCCCACGCTCAGCAGTGGCGCTTGCGACCACTAGACCAACGAGGCAGTACACATACACATCCTACATCAATTCAGAAAATGTAGCAGACAGCAATCACGCAGCAATACTTATACAACTTTAGTTAGTAACAGAGATGCTGCTGCCAGTTAGACAAATAGGGCAGCAACATTTTTTCTGAAGACCGCGGCACGGGACTCGAAGATATCAATCTTGTTATTGTCACGCGATACTTCGTTATAAAGTCGACACATTTTAATGATAGGATTGTAATAGGAGGTGTTATTTTTGAATACCTGGAGTGAAAATGTATTCGGCTTTCGAGTGTTATGTCTGGTATTAAGATTAATGAGAGAAAGCAAAGTGGAAGAATCAAGTGTCGAATGTAGAACCTTATGTAGATTTATTAAATCCTGCTGCCTACGGCGCACATGCAAGGGTAACAATTTAAACTTAGTAAGACGTTCCGAATAAGATTGAAGCGTTCTAGAAAGGCCATGTCTATACGAAATCTATTAAACACACTTTCTTTGAATGCTCTCGATCCTGTCAGAGTGCACTGCATAGCAAGGTGACCATATTATTGAACAATACTCCAATACACTTCTTACTAGGCTGTTATATAAGAATAGGTTTTTTAAAACCCTTGGTAGACCTAGCCACAAAACCGAGCAGTTTTAGTGCTCTTTTTGTAATTTCAATATAATGATCACGAAAGGATAGTTGGTCATCAAATAACACGCCGAGATCCCTGGCCACGCATTTACGTTCAAGTGGATGACCCTCGAGGTTATAGTTATAGGTGGTCTTAATACGTTTCTTTGTGAAAGTTATAACGAAGCATTTATTTATGTTAAGGTACATGCGATTAAGACGACACCAATTCGAGATAGCGTGAAGATCGCGTTGAAAGGATTCGCAGTGGTAGTTTTTATGGACGTAAATTCTTTAATAATAATGACGAATTCATTATTTTAATTCACAAATAGTAACTTGTTGAAGTTCGTTTTTCGTAAACTTTTAAGAATGCAATCGCAGTTGCAATTATTAAAACAGAAAAATTAAATCATAGATTGGGTATCGTACAACTCTCGTTCAATTAAAAACAAAGAAATTTAAAAATATTAAAAAATCCCTTCTCTTTAACAATTTTAAAAATTCCCCATTACTTCGTCAGGTCTGGTGATCAAACGTCACAACATTCGGATATGGTGCCACGACTGCGACATGGCGCGGCTGCAGCGCGTGGTGTGGGAGGGGCACGGCTCTCGCCTGCTCAGCGAGGTCTCCAGCCAGCCGGTCGTCAAGCGGTTCCTGGAGGCTGTGCCTTATATCATGGTGAGTGTGGATGCGCGTTTACTCAGTCATTCACCGCGAAAAACGATAGTTACAAGGCTAAATCTCGTAATTAAAAACGTTCAAAATATACTACTCGTCTGCTGGAAGAATGCCGTGGTCGACCGTTAAAAATTACTATTTACAGCGTTGCTATTGGTCAGTTGGTCTGCCGAGCCTGGCCGGAGGTGCGGTACGAGGCAGCGGGAAGGGAAAACGGCATTCTCGTAGCAGATAGGTAGTAATTCCAAACTAATCTGTAGGGTATATCAGGGCCGACCAAGCACAAGTGGCGAGCCGGGACCTGCCAGGCTGGCTACAGGTAGTAGGAGACAGGTGGTTTTAGTTAGTGGGTAAAAGTCCGACTCAACTATGCGTTTTCCCAGGCTAAGGATATCCATGAGGATTTCCCCAAGTAAAAATGGCCCAGAAGGCCAATTCTCGTAATTAAAAACGTTCAAAATGTATACCTAGTTCCAAACTAATCTCAATGCTTTAAATCTCAATCTCCGGACAGTAGATGTTTCTGATTGCCGTTTATTGGTGACATTAATGACCTAAGTGTCACAAATAAACGACAAACAGGAACATCTACTGTCAGAGGATTGAGATATAAAGCATTGAGATTAGTTTGGAACTATATTTTGAACGTTTTTTGTTTCGACTTTTACCCACTAACATAAACCACCTGTCTCCTACTACCTGTAGCCGGCCCGGCATGTCACGGCTCACCACTTGTGCCTGGTCGGCCCTCATATACCCTATAGGCTTATAGGCTAAAGCCAAAGACACGAGCTTCAAGGGAACTGTTTGCCAGACACTTAGGTGAAGCGCAAGCGAATTGGTTGTTGAATATCCCCACGAAAAAAAGGTCGCCATGCTTATATTAGCTCAAATTTTAAACCTTGGGCCTTGACAGTAGTCAACAGCTGAATAGTCACGCACGCAATAACCAAAAGTGTGCAACCTAAAATTTGGGCTGGTTAAAAAAAAAAACTTTAAAATCTATATAAAATATATAGGGATAACCTAGGACTTATTTAAATTATAACGTGGATGTCAATAAATCATTTACTATATATTATTATTATATCAGAGTTTAAATCTATACACGACGTGATAACAGAAGACTTAAACACACATATCCAAATAAAAACTAAAAAAAAAAAATACAAAATTGTATTAATCCAGTAACATAAGTAAATTTCTTGCTAAATGATTTTTTGTCTATTTTCAGAACACTATTAGAGACATCCACACGGCTGTAGTGCAGAATGATCTCGAAGGTCTGATGAAACACGCCGGAGACCCCGTACCACCACAAGCTTTATCCAGCAGGGATGCTAACTACATGACTGTTATGCATAAGGTATGATCTAATATTCTATGTATGTCCAAGGCCTAATCGACAGAACGACATTTAATTTTATCAATATTTATAGAAAAAAAAACAATTAAAATTTTATGAAAATGAGTATTTTGTAACTTTTGCAACAGACTGCTAATCATGGCAAATAATGGTTAATTAATAAATTATTTTAAAACGGGTAAGAATACAAGTGTGGCTTACGACCGTAATATCCTAGGTTGGATTCCAAAGTCGGTGTGTCCGATAAGTGAAAAGATTTTTCTAAGAGCTTGGGAGTTTGTTATTTTGCCTGATAAACACCTTCCGGATACTTAATTAGGCAAAATGATACATGGATTTAATGGTAACAAAAATATTCAGGCTGCAGGTTTAGGACATGGCGGTATCCTCAAGTACATCGCTGAAAGGTATCCACAAGGTATAAATGACGTAGACAACGATGGTCGCACCCCGCTGCATTACGCCGCGGCTATGAGGGACGATCAGCACACCTACAACACACTAGTCGGCCTCGGAGCTGATGAAAGTGTTGTAGACAACGTAAGTATTAAACACAAATAATTAGAGGGTTTATACTTGACACTGCATGCTCAAATCCATGAGCTACTAGTATCATGTTTTTGAAATGGAAATTACGATGTCGTCACAACTCTTTTTAAATGCATTTTCTGATTTTAGAAAAATAAAACCCCAGCTTATTACACAAATAGACCTCAGGAAATAGATAAGAATATGTTCAAAACACTACCCGATGCGCCCAGAACTCCATCGAGCGCTTATCCAAACTCTTGGGATTGGAAGTTGTTGGATACTGAAGTCATAGCCGAATTAAATAAAAAATCTAGAAGGAGGCATCATAAGGCATCGAATGAAAATATTTCATCAAAAGATACAAATACCAATACCGCCTCTGAAAGTACAGATAACCGTATAGGTGGGATGAAGGGCAGTAGCACGCATGAGCTCATAAATAATTTACCTGAACTAGATGATGCAAAACAAACTAAAGACGATATTGAAAATCACATTGCAAATGTAGAAAGTAACAAGGTGAGCATTGCATGTCACATTTTCACGGAATGCTGTTACAGTTAAGTTGCGTTGCTTTTCAATGAACATCTGCATGATTTTTTATTTTATGCATTTTAGGAATCGGAAGTAGTGGAAGAAAATCATGAACAAGAACCAGAAGCAGAAAATAAAACAGAAACAGACGGAGCTGAAGACGAAGAGACGCCCAATAACGCTGAAGAAATAAAAGAAAACGTTGAAGAGCCAAAAGAAGATGTTGAAGATCTAAAAGGAGCTGAACAAAACCTAGAACACAGCCCCGAAGAGACAACTGAGTATGCTGAAGAAGCAACTGAAAACAATGAGGAGACCAATGATGAAACGAATCAAGATTTCGAAGAAAATACAGCAGATGACGACCAAAAAGAAGAGAAAATTAAAGATAGTCCCAAAGGAGAGAATGAAGAGAAGGCTGAAACTGAGACAGATAAAGATAATGATGATCAAACTCATGAGCCTGAAACTGAAGGTGAGGATACAGAGCATAACGTTGAGGATAATGAAGAAAATAACGAAACTCTTCAAGAGTCGCATGATGAAACTAAAGAAGAAAATTATGAAAACGAACCACATGATGATATCCATGCTGAAAATGAGAATCATAAAGAGGAAACTGGGGAAAGTCACAATGAGGGATCTCTGGAAAACCATTCTTCACATGCCGAAGAGAATGATGATGTTGCAGAAGAAAAAGAATCCAATCATGTGAACGAAAGTAAAAGCAATGAAGGTGAAGAAGAATTTCGTACGGCATCAAACGAAGGTAATGCTAATGGTGAACACGGTGAAGATGATGATGACGTTCAAGTGCAAGGAGAAACACAGTCTGAATATAGTGATTCAAATCTTAAAAGCACAGCGGAACTGTCTGACTTGGGAAGTGCCAAGAGAGGTAAAGCCGATATCTCTTCTGGCACTATACATGAAACAATCAAAATATAGTCCTCGTAATTTTAATCAATTATAAGAGGGTCCCTGACAAGTTCAATATTTTTGATTATTTTGCTAATTAAGGAAACGTGACCAACGGCCGAAGTACACAGGAAAGTCTTATTGAAGGTGTTGTTAATGGTGAAGCCGAGCTGGATTCACAGGATGCAAGTATGACGCAAAGAGAAGGATCAGTGCACGGAGAAGTCCTTGTAGTTGTAAGTATTTCTCTAACTTGTACCGTCAAGTAAGACAGTCGATCGACTAAAGAAGGTAATAAGTAAATTAATTAGTTGATTGTGGTGTTCATTAGAATAGAAGCATCATTGTAGCACTGTGTACTCTCACAGACACCTCGTAACACCACTGTCATGAATTGATTTGCCAGCTTCTTAGATAACTGTACTTTCTATCAAACTATTAGTCAGCGATTGTAGTTCAGGCACCATATTATTATAAGTTTAATTCTAGACTATTAATTTCCATTTTGTGTTTTCGCAGGACAGTGAAATAGATCCAGAAGTAACGGATTTAATTAACAGTGCAAACATGGAAATGTTGGCAACATTAGTTTTAAATGGAGAGGGATCGAGGCTTATAGGAAGGGATTCAAGAAATTCTGAACTCCAAGCTTTTCTTGACAATGTACCAACTTACATGGTAATTGTCAGCATTTTTTTTAAAGTTATAAATGTAAAATGGCAACAGTAGCAATATAAACTATCGTTTTAGCAAAAAATAAACAAAGTTCATACAGCTGCAAGAGAAGGCAATATAAGAGATCTTCAGGCGGCACTGGACAGACGAAAATTTGCAATAGCACGGGATCCAATATCACCCAACGGAGCAACCCCATTACATGTGGCAACGATATTTGGGAAAACTAATATCATAAAGTATTTGGGTGGAAGGCAAGTTTACGGAAAAATCTCTAAACAAACTTAAATAAACATAAGAATAATTTAATTGTTCTTTTTAATTTTTTTGTAGGTTCCCTGAAACACTGTCAGCAGTGGATTTTGAAGGAAGAACATCATTACACTATGCGGCCGTACTCCCAGACAATGGACATTACTACAACTTGCTTCAACAACTTGGTGCCAATTCGAAAGATTTAGACGATGTAAGGGAAACTTTTATTAATTTATCACTGCAATATACATGCTACTGCTGTATACAATATATATATATTGAATCTATTACAGAATGGGAAGTCGGCAGATGAATATCAAAAAAATCCATCTTTACTACCTTTTGATCAACTCTTATCAGATTACGGTATTAGTGAAGATGCAGCTCAAAGTATGTTCACCGACAAAGGTACGTAAAATCGGTGAATGAATAAAACCAAATATAAATTGTACTTTATGATAATTTCACAATTGCTTGTTTTAATGATGTTTTACACATGTTTTAACTTGAGTATGTCTAGTGCCTGAGGATCGAGTATCATCTCGCCGTGTCTTGGATGCACCTGAAGCATTGGATACATTGGAACGATGCTATAGTCTCTTAGCATCTGCCAGGCCGGCTCGAACACCTTTATCAGCCTCCTCCAATAAAGCCACGCCACCACTAGTACTCGCACGATTCCTGAAAAAGCCTATATTTGATACTCTTAAATATAGAATTACTAGACAAGATCACGACCTTTTCGATGTTATTTGGCCTGCTGTAAAAAAACTTCCAGATAGCAGAAACATTGTTGAAACTGTTGAAGAAGACTTCCCCGGAGGAGTAACAGCTCCCGACTACTACGTTTATGACGTATTTCATGAGTTTTTAATACCACTTGTTAAAGATCTTCACAATTTAAACGTGAATTCTGAATTGCCAACACATCCAAGATCAGATTTCATAGCTACCTCTTCGGCAAAACTCTCTTCCGAACCACTTGTGGAATTAAACATTGATACCAGTGATGAATTCGTACTTTCTGGCGTAATAGAATGTTCACGTAACTTAGAAGGCTTTGAATTACCTTTAAACCTGAAAGTAGGAAAGTTAGAAACAATAGAAAGAGTTGTAACAACACTATTGATGAAAGAAGATTTTTCAAGATTTAGCGAACATTCCAATCCTGAATCTAACCAAAAGGGCGGAACGTATTACACAATGAACGAAGTTTTGGAAAAGCCGTCTGAAATATGTGCATCTTTAGCGTCGAATAGTTTATTGATAGCTCTTTGCGATAGAGATGAGATTGATGACTGTACGAGACTTCATGGCAAGCATTGGCCTTACGGTCGTGGTGTATTCGTCACTGATGATAGGAATGTAGCTGTATGGATTAATGTGCATGATCATGTTCGCGTGCTTGTATCTTCATCACAAGATTCTCCTGGAGAAATTGGTCTGCCGTTCAGTAAAATATCCTACATCATGACGTATCTTCACGAAAAGCTTGATTTTAAGTGGGACGCGAAGCTGGGATATCTTTCCGCCAGACCAACATTCTTAGGTGCTGGCATTCGTTTTAGCCTTATTGTAAATTTTCCTGGTCTGTCAAAGGACCCCGACAACTTGAAACATTTATGTGCCATGAGAGGGCTTCAGTACCGTGAAACTTTAAGTGCTGATATTGCTAGAATCAGCAACTATCAGTGTTTAAGTATAACCGAAACCAATTGTTTTAATGATTTTTCGACGGCAGCATCAAACTTACTTCACTTGGAAAAGGATTTATCGATGCAAAATTCTGCACATATCGCAACAATGCTGTCAAATATTTTTCGTAGAAAAAGGAGTAGCCTTACTGGTCTAGATAGTCCAGAGAAGAGGGAAAAATTATAGATGTCAAAATAATAGATTCAATTATGCATTTATTTCACCTTCACACAAGCGTTCACATTTCACAGCAAAATTTATTTAATGTTGGAAAGATTGTAGGTACTGAAAACGTGCCTATGTATGGTTGCAGCTGAGCAACATCTAGATCTAGATTTGCATCTATAAAGTTTTAGGTCAGTACTAAATAATTTTTTTCGTATCCTTGTGTGGTGGCGTGTTCGTGTGAGTCTTACACAGAGTTGATATTGCAAACGTTCACGCTTGCACACTAAACTATTATAAAAAATGCTTTGGGTTTAACTGCACGCTCACCATCAACCATTCCTGTCTTTCCAACATTAGATATAGTGTGACGTCGATAATGTGTTGTCCTGTCTTTAGATTGTTTGTGCTTTGTAGATACTTCACAATATTTACTAGATTAGGAAGCTAGAACATACCTGTTTACTGTACGTAAATATTTATGAACATTATTAATAACACAATCTGTCGATATCCTTTTAAAACATAATAACGTTACTCAGTGTCCCCTTTTAACAGGCGATCGATAACAATAGGCCATATCAATTATGACTGGCGAATGCTAATAGAGCCTTTCTGTCCAGTTCCCGCTACCACCATCAACTATAATCGCCTACCACCCATTGCCCCCACCAGGTGTTCACGTTCGCGTAAAAACACACGTGTTTGATGTATTCTCGCACCCCTTCCCCTCCCACGCAAACATATCGAAGGCCGACACTGAATAATTGATCGCTTTCAGGCACAAGCGACGCCGACGACGGCCACATGGACATTCCCATCTTTCGGACCGACGAGGGCAGATATCTTGCTAAGTGTAAGCTCCAATTAAAGTTTTAAAATACTTTGATCAATGTCAAAATGGAATTTGTGAAAGACGATAAGGACGTTCATATGGACGATGTGTTCACAGCTCTCGGCGATCCTTTGATCAAAGGTCTAACTGAGGTGGCTAATATAAAGCCTAAGGATCCGGTCGCATTTCTAGCAAGTTTTCTTCATAACTTTCCTGAACGAGAAAAACCAAATTTAGGTACGCAGGTAAGCAATTTGTCCATAGCTAGTATTTTTTATATAATTTCTGCAAAGCAAACTTTATCAACGTTTATTGAGGATCCATTTCTAAAGCATCACATGCTGATTTGTTCCCTCATAAACAATTAATACGTTTATGACGACACATTTGCTGTATTGTGCATTCAACTTGCTGCGCAATCCGTAAGTAGGTAGAGGACTTAGGTTCGATTCACTGTATAAATCGATCCCTGCCTAGAACAAAGACGTATCAGCAATTCAGCTTGATTGCCGATACGTCGTTCTTTTACGGTGCTGAGTTGCAGATCGAAATACTTGTATGCCCTACAGACAGTTGCTCTCGATCTGAGTGTTCGTGCGTGTGAAGACAAAACAGGAGAAACATGATGTGTTTTAAAAAAAACGACGTCCTTCTTTTTTCTTCTTAATTTTCAAGTACATGATTTCATTAAATTATTTGCGGTTACATATCAATAACTAATTATTTAATAAATGCAATCACTTCTCTTAAAAGTAAATATTGAATGTCTTTGTTTAAAAAAACTAATGATCATTCTCAGTAAATAAAATTCAAAACTCGTAGCTGGAATCGGAAATGCTAGTAACGCGAGAAGCAGCCGAAGTAGAGAACGAACATCCGCCGCCACGCGCAGTAGAACAAGTACAATCCAACGCGCCCATCGCCATGAGAAACCGCACGGCCACCAAGCATCAGCGGCCCATTGACGTCGTCACTGTGGACCCACAGCCCGTCACAAGCCCCGATGCACCCGAGTCTGCCTTCAGTAGTGCCACTAGAGTAAGTTTCATATTTATCTTTATTGTAACGTAAAAATTCCACCACGGCTACCAAGCACAGCGGTCCATTGGCGTCGTCACTGTGGACCCACAGCCCGTCACAAGCCCCGATGCACCTGAGTCTGCCTTCAGTAGTGCCACTAGAGTAAGTTTCATAGTTATCTTTATTGTAACGTACAAACTCCATCACAGTCACTAAGCATCAGCGGCCCATTTACATCGTCACAGTGAACCCACAGCCTGTCACAAGCCCCGATTCACCTAAGTCCGCCTTCAGTAGTGCTACGAGAGTAAGTTTCATAGTTATCTTTATTGTAACGAATCTACAAACCACCACGGCCACCAAGCATCAGCGACCCATTGTAGTACATCGTTATCGCCGGTGCAAATCGGTGCACGCGGCGACGAACAGCGCTAGGGCTGTCACACGTAGATACATCGCGCAAATATAATTTTATTTATTTACAGTTTTATTTTCTTTTTTAATTGGTCATAAACGATCCAAAAGATAACTAAATACTAATATTACTGTATTCAATTAATTGTTTATTGATAATGAAAATCCTATCTCTTCTCATGGGTGTCATAAAAGGCGACTAAGGGATTCACCAGAGGATGGGCAGCAGCGTTCTCTGACGGCCAAAATAATTTAATTTATTACTCAAAACAATTAAAGGAACAAGCATGTATCAGTACAAATAACAGTAAACTTCAACTAATACTAATAATACGGAAAAATCTGTAGTGTGACTACATTTCTTACGACCTACACGCGTACAAGCTAAAGCTACCTTAATACCGTATGGTGTGACAACTACGCAGCCAAACTCGGCGGGTTATTCCAGTTGTCCCCCGATAAAAAAAATTGGGGGTGAACGGTAACTAAAATTTCCAGTTGGCCCCCACTTAACTCATCATTTCAGCCGAAAGGCACCACGTGGGGTGCATTAAAAGAGCCTCCACGAGTGACGATATTTAATTGATCGTCCGGCGCACTCTGGGCAGTCAGCCCCGGTATCAACCTGCTGACTGGCTTTAATTAATATCCAATCTAACCACGATTTGCCCTACTAGAGATAGAAATTTGACGTATTTTGTATGGACCTTATGTCAAATTCCTATCTCTAGTAAGGCAAATCGTGGATAGATTGGATATTAATTTTGGCCGTGAGTATTTAACCAATAAATAAATAAATATCTTTTGGGACATTTTTACACAGCACCATCTAGTCGCAAACCCGCCTGCCAAACGTGGCGATTATGGTATATCCCCAAACTTCTTGGGGAGGTCTATGTCTAGCAAAGACTTTGTATACCGAAGTATGTCTAGCAGTGGACGTCTTTCGGCTGAAATGATGATGATAAAATGATGATGATGATGATATAATGAAAAATTGACAACAAATCAAATACTATTGAAATCCAAAAGAAAACATAATTATTTATCTTTCTTTCATTAAAGGGTCCTTTAGGGCGTTTATGGGCGCAGTATGTAGGTTACATTTTAAAAAGACATTTCGTGACTACACTAGAAATACTTCTCATTGCATAACTTCTCCTCAGGATGAGCACGGCCAGTCAATGCTGCACTTCGCGGCAGCTCGCACACACGCACGTAACGCGCTGTTTCAGCTGCTCCAGGAGTCTGACATCAGCCTCGGCTACAGGGACGAACTGTACAGGTCTGCGAGAGACGTCTCCATACAGGCCAATGTGCCAGAAAACACCGTTGAGATCGATAAGTGGCTGCTGCATCTGGCTGCCAGAGGTAAGGACCCCGTGTTCAATTTACTGTCTGCTACTGGCATTTCTTTATTGTTATTGTTAAATGGGAAAACTTGTAATCCGGTAGTTGACTACTGTTAAAAATTACAAAAAAAAAATGTTATATTATTTAAAAGAAGGTACAGAAAGGACAACATTGTCGAAAGAATAAACAAAATACACGAAAAAATCAAAGAGATCACGCTATTTAAGTTTTTGGAAGTGGCATTTTCTATCCTTGTCGTGCAAAACAGACATTATTCAGACAGATGTCAAGTTACTATGAAGGTTTTGTACAATGACGTCATTGTTTGATAGTGCTGACTCTGTCTAGTGAACAAATTTAAATCGCTTATAACTTGGACATTTTATAAAATATTTTATTGGTTTTTTCACTGTTGCTTATTTTTCCTGAAACTGTTCCGAGATTTCTGATATAAACGAATAAAAAAAAATTAGTCACCTTCCCTATTGGCCTTATAAGTTGTACAGTATGTAACCATAACCCTGTTGTTCCTTTGAGCTACGTTATCAGAATCGATATTCATACGTAAGGAACTAAGGGCACAACTGATTTGGGAAAACTTCAATAAAAATAATCAAATTAAATGTTAAATGTGATATTATAGTGATATAATCACATCCAATTTACAATTAATAATTATTTTATCTACACTCGTATCGTAAAATTCGAATTTTGAACTCGAAAGTAATGTCATAATGACATACTTTACGCACATGCACCTGTAATGAATTTAAAAAGTCTCATTACGATACAGTTTGCTGAACAAAACAATGCGGTAATTTAATTTTTTTTCCATAACCGCACACTTCAGCCCAACTAAGGAGTTTTTAATGCCACTTCGACCTAACTAAGGAGTTTTTAAACCTTTTTTTTTAGCAGGCGTACAGTTTGGCACCAATGAGTACACAAAATTCAGGGTGGCGCCACTTGTCATACATTGAAAATTTTTATCGTTTAAAATCGCGTTTTTGGCAGAACTTTTGATTGTCATATTGCTTTTAATTATATTTAAGTGTTTACAGGCATATTTTTTGTATGATAAAACAGAGATTGACGGAATCCTGACAAAGATAGAAAATTAGTTCCGATTATAATGTTTTCGCCAGACTATATTTTATTATCTGTGTAGGCGCGCACCAGAGCGCGTGCGTGGCCGCGCGCCACGGCCTACTGGATTTGATCATCGTTACTTGTAAATTTATTGTTATTGTTTACGTTATTATTATGGTTTTGTATGTCGAAAGTTTTATTCTGGGCAAAAATATCTGACTACAGCAGTGATACTGAACTGAGGAGAATATGACCCCGCCTGAATTTCTGGATGCAGCAGCGTAAATGACGGACAATCTTTTACCAGAGAAATCAAGAAAAACAACGACAATGTTACCAAGATTTTGACTTTGGTATTTTATTTAAAATTGTATGAGTGTAGATAAAATACTGTATGAAACTGACATAATTAGGTATTAAAACACTCGTGTGATACTATTAAAAACCGAGCCGAACCTCGCCTACGGCTCGGTTTTTAAACTCACGCTCGTGTTTTAATAACCCCTATTATGCAACAGTTTCATAAACTACTATAATTTGATTATTTTTATTAATATAATCACTGAGTGAGTGAATTTTGAGTAATATAATCACATTCAATTTAAAATTGATAATGATTTAATATTTAATTTCATTATTTTTATCGTAGAGTTTTGCCAAATGAGTTGTGTCCTTACGTATGAATATCGATTCTGATAACGTACCTCACAGGAACAACAGGGTTTTTGTTTTATGTTGTATACTAGCCTATGCCCGCGGCTTCGCCCGCGTGGATATCGTTTATCGCGCATCCGACGGGAACTGTTCATCTTCCCGGGATAAATTGCCTATGTTAATCCAGGTTATGTTCTATCTGTATGCCAAATTTAATCCAAATCCGTTCTGCCCTTACAGCGTGATTGAGTAACAAACATCCAAACATCTTCACAAGGTCACAGGTTAACTATAATACTTGCCTAACTGTAAGTTTTCTGAAATAGATAAAATAAAATAAAACTGGGTTTTCAAAGCATCTTGTAGTCTTAAAATAATGTTTGTCTTTAAATCTATGACTACATGTGTACCTTTTAAGAATCTGTTAAATATGTCCAGTGTGTTCTTTGTCAGGAAACACGGATAAGATAATGGAACTGTTAATGGAAGGCTACGACCATATACTGGACGTGGTCGATGAAGAGGGAGTGCCAATTACAGACGTCATCGCACAGCGCGGCGACAGCGATATGAGCGACTTGCTCGCTTCTATACCTGCTTTTGAGGTAACTCTGCACCTGATTTCGAGTTATTCATCATCATCATCATTTCAGCCAAAAGACGTCTGTTACTGGACATAGGCCTACCGTTAAGGCGGGGGGATATGCCATAATCGCCACGCTTGGCAGGCAGGCGGGTTGGCGATCGCAGTTGGTTGAATATGTACTCAGAGAAGCTGCTGCCCATCCCCTGGTGAATCCCTTAGTCGCCTTTTACAACACCCACGATAAGAGATGGGGTGGTGCTATTCTTTGTGTCCGGCCCGATCCGGTTCACACGGAACGAGTATATATCGAGTCATTAAAAGTTAAAAATTTAGAGAAATGTGTAACATTGACGATACCAAAGTGCAATAAATAATATTTGAAAGATAAGCTCATATTGATACATGATATTTGTGAAATAAGAACAGGATTCGAAAGCATAAAACGTAATTTACATAATATATATTTCCAATCCGAAGCTGTGACAAACGGAAGAAAATTTGTTTTAGCAGAACATGTGAGAAAAGTTAAAAAAGTAACAATTAACGGCCAAAGTTATTTAATATGAGCCAAAAACTGTATTATTGGACTATATATATATTGGAAATGGACTGCGATAGGCTGAGTTGATGAAGTACCCATTTCTTTATTTGCTCCAATTCCAAGGAAACTTGGAAAATTTGTATAAAATATTCTTCTCATTATTTGTGCAGTTCACAACACAATAATTCTTGTGATCCATTTCCTTCTTTAGCTCATAAACATCGAAAAGACAGCGAATTTAGCGTGGAAATACAAAACACAGTCCTGATATGTTTCACATTTCTGCCACAGCGTGCGCTGCGATCGATTTGACTGTCCCCACCGCCATCTTGCACATAGCCAATACTTTCGGTTACATACATACATACATATTATCACGCCTTTTTCCCATTGGGGTAGGCAGAGACTATGGATTTCCACCTGCTACGATCCTGACACACCTCTTTTGCTTCATCTACGTCCATTAACCTCGTCATGCATGCTCGTCGGTTTAGAGAACTCTTAACCTGGCATTTTTTGAGAACGTCCGCGATTTGATCTCGTTTCGGTTACACGTTGTATATATCACATCAAATACAAATAATTTATTGAACCAAGCACATGTTTACACAAATGATTATCTTAGTTATAAGTACCTAAGCTTAAAAATAATGTACAAATGTGTCTGCTTCTTAGCATCCGCTGCCGAACTAGGCTGTAAAAGCCTGTGTTTCAGCACACATCATTCATTAAACAGGAATCTCGAGAAATTCTCCACAGCGCGGTTCGGCGCGGCGATCTGGTCGCGGTGCAGGCCGCGCTCTCCGGCGAGGGCGCGCGCACACTCGCTCGCAGCCAGAACTCGTTCGGTCGCACAGCACTACACGTAGCAGTGTTAGCCCAACATGAGGACGTGGTCGCCTTCCTGGCGCAAAACTATCCGGAGCTGCTGCGGCTTGGGGATAATGTTAGTCGAACAATCAGAAAATTAAAGTGGTTTCACACCAGCGAGGCGTGGCGTGGATGGGCCGAGCGAGAATTGAAATTTGTATAGCAAAATTTCAATTCACGTCACGCCGATCTTTGGTGTGAAAGGTCTAGATAGGCGAAGATGTGCGAGGCGAGAATTGAAATATTTGTTGGTACAACATTAAACTTTATTGCTTTATGAATAGAGTATTTATTACATTGCAAAACGGATACAAAAATCTCGCTTGACCGCGCTCTGCCACGCTCTGCCTCGCGATGTACATATTTTGGTGTGAAAGGGTTAGCGAGATTTAAATTCACGCCCATCCCATCCAATCCTCGCTTCGCCGGTTAGAAACCACCTATAAGATAAGCCATCATAGTCTCGGTCGCACAGCGCTACACGTGACCGTGTTAGCCCAATATGAGGACGTGGTCGCCTTCCTAGCGCAAAACTATCCGGAGCTGCTGCGGCTTGGGGATAATGTGAGTCGAACAATCAGACAATTAAAGTGGTTTCACACCGGCGAGGCGTGGCGTGGATGGGCCGAGCGAGAATTGAAATTTGTATAGCAAAATTTCAATTCACGTCACGCCGATCTTTGGTGTGAAAGGTCGAGATAGGCGAAGATGTGCGAGGCGAGAATTGAAATATTTGTTGGTACAACATTAAACTTTATTGCTGCATGAATAGATTAGATAGTATTTATTACATTGCAAAACGGATACAAAAATCTCCCTCGGCCGCGCTCTGCCACGCTCTGCCTCGCGATGTACATCTTTTGGTGTGAAAGGGTTAGCGAGATTTCAATTCACGCCCATCCCATCCAATCCTCGCTTCGCCGGTTTGAAACCACCTATAAGCCATCATAGTCTCGGTCGCACTTCGCTACACGTGACCGTGTTAGCCCAATATGAGGATGTGGTCGCCTTCCTGGCGCAAAACTATCCGGAGCTGCTGTGGCTTGGTGATAGTGTGAGTGGAAAAATCACCCAATTAAATTCAATGGAGGATGTACTTGATTCTCGTTCCAAATATGTATTTTTCCAATCGATTTTACCATGTATGCCTGTATTATAGTTGCGATTAGTATATATTCGTCCACGCGCAGTTCTTTTTCTATTTTCAAAGAATTGAAAAAAAAATACACATTAAGCCTTTATAATGATAAATATTTTGTACCCACAGACCAGTAAGCTTCAAGACTCCGCATAAACAAAGTTTTGTATTCGAACGCAGTCGTAAAACTTTGGTGGGGTCAGGGGGGCGGACGGTTCAAAAGTTCGGTGGTATGATTCCTTATGATTGGTGCCGCTCGCTGACTGAGTGACGTTCGGATTGGCTGAGGGACGTATGATATGCAGTGGTAGAGCATATGCGTTGTGACCGGGGGTGTCCAGCTAACCGGCGTCTAGAGGTTTACTGGTCTATGTTTGTACCTAAAAAAACCTTTTTTAAATAAGTTTGTGCTTAAAAACCTCGGTAACACAATTTAAAAAATAAAAACTGTCCTGCAATTTCTATTATTGTCGTGTTGAATATTACTCGTAATTCGTTGCGTACGGAAAAGAGCCGATTGATGTATTCTTTTTTTTTTTAATAATGAACCAATTTCCGAGCAAATGGAAGAAAAAATATGAATTTTAAGGATAAATTCGTGACTGACTGGGGTCCACTGACCGCACACGTATTTTTTTGTACGCTCTTTTTTTCATATCCTTGAATATGTGCCTTGTTCATCCAGTCATGATGTACCGCATCTGTTTCTTATCAGTTGGAGCGCACACCGCTGCACTACGCGATGGGTGTTGAAAAGATAGAGTCTCTGAGCCGAGTGCTGATCAGAGCTGGAGCAAAGCGAGTACTGAAGGACCTCAAGGGGCGACAGCCCACCTACTACTTCATGAACAAGTCGGAGATACTGCGGCTCAAGGAGGAGGAGGATGTTTACTGATAGTTCTCAAACAAACGGTACAGTCAGCCGCACAAAGATGTATACACTTCGCGAAATTAAAACGCAAATCTAAGAAAAATTTGTCGATTATATCTTTATATTTCACAAACCAGGTATTCGCATGTATGAGCAGATTCTCTGTGTTCAATACAAAGACATAGTAAAAATATTTTACTATGTCTGTGGTACAGTATTGAAAGATTTCAATCTTTACTTTTTCATAAATTTAATCTTTGTGCAGCTGACTGTACCAGTACAAACTAAAACACGCCCGATTTACATTGGCCAAGTGTTTAGCGAAGTCAATAAGTACATTGGGTAAGATAAGGACAGTAGTGTAAACCGATCGGTGGCGAGTCAACAGTGTAAGCCGACTGTCCTTGCCCACTGTACTTGTCGACTTCACTAAAAAATTGACCAATGTAAATTGGATGTATGACTGGTGGACCCACTGGCTTTGTACCACCAGTGCTCGTGGTCCCACCAGTTCGAAAACTTATGACTCGTGGACCCACTGGCCGGTGGGTCTACGAGTCATGGTTATATCGTATGACGATGTACGACTCTCCACGAGTCTTGGGCTTTAGGCGTCAAACATGGCTGTGGCTTGTACGAAAAACTTTGTAAGCTGACTTGGATAGAATAGTATAGAATAAGTAGGAACTAATTGTTGCTTCTTATTATACGCACATTATTGCAATTCGCAAACTTTCGCAAACTTTAAGTTTCTAGTCATCATAGTTAATCTTAGGGAATTAGGTAAATTATCGCGTGCCGAATAGTAGATATTTGTGAATTTTCTATGGTATGTATTTATATAATAAACTTGATGGGACCCTAAAATATACCTTGAAAATTATAATTAAAATAAAACTACGTGTCGAAATAAACAATCTTGTTTTATTTAAACGAGCGTGTTACGCCATCGTAGCATAGGCAAACCGCTGACGAAGCTTGCCCTCAATAATTTTCAATAAACAAGTTAAATGCTTAATTCGCAACACGAGGCACGAGTAGCTGAATAAGCGATATCGATGAAGACCGTCGCATCGTGCCATGAGGGCACTCACTTCTGATACATCATCGATCGGGACAATAGGTTTTAGTTAGCTATTAATATTTTTACTGTAATAAGTTTACTTAAAATTAAATCACTTTAAAATTAAATTGGTTTTTTTTAAGTCCTCCGGCCGCAGCCTTCGTAATTGGCGCAGTCGGTAGGATACTCGAGATTAGCTAGGGCTATCTTATATCGATAATCTATCGCTACCGTGCGTGAGCGATCGCGGCTAATCGAGCTATCCAGCCTCATCGAGTATCCAGAACCTAAGGATTGCTGCCGGGAGAGAACGGGATCAAGATATCGACCCCAGAGACCGATATGAAGGTTTTGTAAGTACACTTGAATTATTCCCTGTGTTGCTTCCTGTGTATTTCCATAATATAATCCTTCAAAATTTTCCATCCAAGGAACGTAGGACCTCGCGAGTCTACACCGAGTAGACCGAATCGCAGGCAATTAGGGCTAGATTTAAATAGAGATATTAATTTAGGTTTAGATATTTTATTCGAGGAATCCACTATGGCGCACGAACCAGATACGATTCACAAGGCTCTGCGCCCAGTCCCTGAGTTCGATGGGAACCCCAACGTCCTCACTAGATTTATTAAGTTATGTGACCAGATAGCTGCTGCTTACCTTAGTAACGCACCTGGTAGTGAATTAGGAAATTTGTGCTTAATAAACGGAATATTAAATAAAATTAAAGGCCCCGCGGCAAGTCGAATTAATTCAAATGGCATTCCGGATAGTTGGGCAGGAATAAGAAACACTTTAATTAATAGTTTTGCTGACCAAAGGGACGAGACGGCCCTGTACAATGACCTCTTAGTATCAATGCAAGGTAACAGTACCCCGCAGGAATATTACGACCATTGTCAGTCGTTATTTAGTACTATTATGACCTATATTTCATTGCATGAAACTCTGCCTACTACCGTAGAAGCGAAGCGCACATTATATAAAAAATTAACGATGCAAGCGTTTGTACGTGGCCTTAAAGAACCATTAGGTTCTCGTATACGTTGTATGCGCCCGGATAATATTGAAAGGGCATTAGAATTTGTCCAGGAGGAATTAAATGTGATGTACTTACAAAATCGGAGCGATAATGCGCACGTAAAAAGGCCACCTCCAATCACTACTATGCCTAAGTTACCTTTGTATTCTGCAGGTTTTTCAGCTAATCAACAGCATACTCCTTACTGGCAACGTCCGTTGCCACCACAAAATAGTTGGAGGCCTAACTTCCAACCACATAGTAGCCAGTCACATGGTTTTCAGAAGCCTATCTTCCAACCCCATGGTGATCAGTCAAATGGTTTTCAACGTGCACCTAATGCACCTAACATGCCTACACGTACTCAGCAGATGTTCCGCGCGCCGCCGCCTAATTATAACACTAATAACGTATTTAGAACTCAACCACGTCATCAAACCTCAGGCCCTCAGCCAATGAGTGGAGTTAGCCACTATGTACCAAAGCCGATGCAGTTCAGGGGTCATGACTGGAGTAAATCTGGCAACCCACCACCAACTAATTATTTTAAAACCCGCGAGATGAACTTTAATAACTTTAATGATTATGATTTTAATTATTATCCGGACAACGAGTACTATTCATATGACTATGACCAAACCGAATATACTGACTATACTGACTGTAACTTACATGACAGTTATGAGTATGAGCCACCTATGCCTTACTGCACAGTTAGTGAGTTACCTGACAGTTACGTTAATTCTCAACCTTCTACTAGTAATGAGGAGCAGGATTTTTATTCGGACCACCCCTCAAAACCCTCAAAATAGAAGTTAACCTACAAACTCAACGTCAACTTCCTTATATAAAATTATCGAATCCTCCATTAAATTTTCTAATTGATACTGGAGCCAACCAGTCATTCATTAGTCCTTCAGCTATGGAAAAATATTATTCAAACATGCCACTTAATTTTGACCCCTTTGAAGTTACCAACGCCCACGCTACCAGTAGAAGTGACTATTCAATTATCATACCAGCCTTTCAGGAATTCAATGATCCTAATAATATTAAATTATTTATTTTTGACTTTCATAAATTTTTCGACGGACTTATTGGACTAGACCTACTAAGTAAATGGAATACGAAAATTGACCTGAAAAATAATTTATTAATTACAGATAACGCTACAAATCCTATAACAATGTTTAACTCTCGGAACGTCAACTTATACGAGGATATGATACCAGCTAATACTACTAGGCTCATTCGTTTGCCCATAAATGCTCCAGATGGAGATGTGCATATTCCTCAGCAGAAATTTTATAACTGTATTATAAATGAATGTATTACAACAGTTTCTAATAATCGCGGATTAGTTGAAGTAGAAAATACATCGCACAACGATATAATTTTATCATTAGATCGTCCTGTAGAAGCTGTAAATTCCAATATTGAATGTATGAACATTGAGCAGGCACCAGATGCCTCTCGCATCAATCAAGTATTATCACAGTTGCGAATAGATCATCTTAACGAAGAGGAAAAAATTAACTTGAAAAATATTTGCTCGCGTTATGCGGATGTCTTTTACATTGAAGGCGAACCGCTGTCCTTCACTAATAAGGTTAAGCACCATATAAGAACTTTAGATGAGGTACCTATTTACACGAAAAGTTATAGATATCCTTTTGTACACCGACAAGAAGTTAGAGATCAAATATCAAAGATGCTGGATCAGAATATTATAAGACCTTCTGATTTTGCCTGGAGCTCTCCTATTTGGGTTGTCCCGAAGAAGGCTGATGCCTCAGGAAAACAGAAATGGAGGCTAGTCGTAGACTTCCGAAAGTTAAACGAAAAGACTATCGACGACAAATACCCTATTCCGAATATAACAGATGTCCTAGATAAGTTAGGGAAATGTCAGTATTTCACCACCTTAGATTTAGCCAGTGGTTTCTACCAGGTAGAAATGAACCCTGATGATATTCAGAAAACAGCATTCAATGTAGAACATGGGCATTTCGAATTTTTAAGGATGCCTATGGGACTTAAAAATTCCCCTTCAACATTTCAGCGCGTTATGGATAATGTGTTGAGAGGTCTTCAAAACGTTATCTGTTTAGTCTACATGGATGACATAGTAGTATTCAGTACCTCCCTCCAGGAACACCTGGATAACCTGGAAAAAGTATTTCAAAGACTCCGGGAATCTAACTTCAAAATTCAGATGGACAAGTCGGAATTTTTAAAGTTAGAGACTGCTTTTCTAGGCCATATAATAAGCGGTGAAGGCATTAAGCCGAATCCAGACAAAATTAATGCCATAAAAAAATATCCCATACCTAAAACAGCAAAACAGATAAAACAATTTCTTGGACTTATCGGTTATTATCGGAAATTCATACCAGACTTCGCTAGAATTACAAAACCTTTTACTCAATGTTTAAAGAAGGGCAGGACCATTACACTTAATAAAGATTACATTGACTGTTACGAACGATGCAAGAGACTTTTGACAAACGACCCGATCTTACAATATCCAGACTTCACTAGGGAATTTGTTCTGACCACTGACGCTTCCAACGTAGCTTTAGGAGCGATATTATCACAAGGACCAATAGGCTCTGACCGACCAATAGCATATGCATCGCGTACTCTAAATGAAAGCGAATTAAATTACAGTACCATAGAAAAGGAGCTCTTAGCTATTGTGTGGGCTACCAAATATTTCCGACCGTATCTTTTTGGTCGCAAATTTAAGATAGTTACAGACCACAAACCATTACAGTGGATGATGAATCTAAAAGAGCCTAACTCACGGCTCACTAGGTGGAGATTGAAACTCAGCGAATACGACTTTAGTGTAATATACAAAAAGGGTAAAAATAACACCAACGCTGATGCCCTATCGCGAGTTGAAATCCATAATGATGAAGTTAGTTCAATGATAGCAAATCCCTCTGAGAAGCCACCTTCTGTGACTGACTCAAGTACTGAAACAGCTCATACAAGTAATGAAAACCCCATACTTGAAGTCCCTATAACTGACAAGCCTCTGAATATGTTCCATCGACAAATAGTTATGACTGTGGTAGGTGACATTAAGAAAAGACCGACGGTAACCAAGACATTTGATACACACACTCGTACTTCCATTCAGGTTTCACAATCTAACTTAATAGACGATGTTATTAACGCTATAAAAGAGTATGTTAATCCGAAGGTGAAAACTGGTATTCTCATAAATCCTCCTCTAAGCATGTATGATATCATTCCTATAATTCAGGACAGTTTTAAGAGCTCAGCAATGAATATTGAACTATGTAAATTAGAATTAGATAATGTGAAAGAATTCCTTAGACAGCAGGATATAATCCGGCATTACCACGACGGTAAAACAAACCATCGTGGGATAACTGAATGTTACCTAGCCCTCTCGCGAAAGTATTTCTGGCCTAAGATGAAAGACCAAATCACTAAATATATAAATGAATGTACAACATGTGGTCAGGCTAAGTACGACCGTAATCCTATCAAACAGAAGTTTAATATTGTACCACCAGCAATAAAGCCGTTCGAAATTATTCATATGGATCTTTTTACTGTTCAGAATGAGAAATATTTAACCTTTATAGATGTCTTCTCTAAGTACGGACAAGCGTATCTTATGAGAGATGGTACAGCGCTTAGCATTTTGCAGGGCTTACTACAATTTTGTACTCATCATGGCTTTCCGCAAACTATAATTACAGATAATGGCACTGAGTACACGAATCAATTATTCGCTGAATTCACTAGACTCCATAAAATAAATCACCATAAAACCTTAGCACATAGCCCTAATGATAACGGTAATATAGAAAGGTTTCACTCAACATTGCTTGAACATCTCCGTATTTTACGTTTACAGCAGAAAGATGAACCTGCAATTAATCTTATGCCTTATGCTTTACTTGCCTACAATAGTTCGATTCATAGTTTCACTAAGTGTCGACCCTTTGATGTAATAACCGGTCACTTTGTTGCCCGAGATCCTTGGGACATCGATTTAAGTAGTCACATGTTACAGCAGTACATCTTAAATCATAAAGAACAAATGAAAACAGTATACCAAATCATAAATGAAACCTCTCTTAACAATCGTACCGCAATAATTGAGAATAGGAATAAGACCCGCGAACCAGAAGAAGATTATCAGCCTCAGCAACAGATTTTTGTTAAGAATCCAGTCACCTCACGACAAAAATTAGCCCCTAGATACACCCATGACGTAGTTTTAGCTGACTTACCTATTCACATCTACACCTCTAAGAAACGTGGCCCCATAGCGAAATCAAGACTGAAACGAGTACCTAAGACTGCGAAATTGTTACAGGATGGTGCTGATAGCGACCCTACATCTGACACGAAGCCAGGAGATAAGACTTGAGACCTTAGACTCTGGAATTGGACTTCTACCGTTTAAACTTGGACCGACTAGATTAATAACTCATTACCATACTTTTCTCCAATATGTGAAGCTGGACGATATCGAAAATAATATTTCAGTACTAAAGACTCAATTACAGGATTTTAAGCTACGCATGACTAACGAAACCTTTTCCTTATACGAATATCAGTTAGATTATCTCGTGAGTAAATTGGTTAAGGTCAATAACCAGTTACATTCTTTAGAACCTAGTCGTTTTAAAAGAGGCCTTGTAGACGGCCTAGGGTCTGTTATTAAGAGCATTACAGGAAACCTTGATTATACGGATGCTATTCGGTTTAATAATGCCATAGAAATTTTACAGAACAACCAGAGAAAAACTATTAATGAGTTTAATGAGCACATTAGTATCAGTAAAGAGTGGATGTTATCCCACAACAATATATTGAATAAAATTGTCGAAAATCAAAGTAAAATTAATACCACTTTAGATTTATTGATAGACGGTTACACTCAAAACAATCAAAATCTCATACATTTTGCACATTTCGCACAAATATTAACTATTATTAGCGAAAATATAGAAGATTTATTATCTGAGTTATATAGGATAGAAAATATTCTAGCATTTACTCGGGCTATGACAACTCATCATAGTATGTTAGGAATAGATATTTTAGGTAGTATGTTAGATAAATTAAAGGGGATTTACGATAGTAATCATATATTAGATTTAGAGTTACGGGACTATTATGATATAATAAAATCAGGTTATTATTATGATGATAGGAAAATAGTTATAGTTTTTAGATTTCCTGTAGTTTCAGTAGATACTTACTTACTTTATAGACTTTCTATTGTTCCTAATAAACACGACCAGGCTCTCATTCCTCCCTATCCTTTAATAGCAACTAATGGGAAGGCATTCATGTACATGGAGGCTGAATGCCCGAAGTTAAATAATAATCGGTATCTCTGTGAACAAAGAACTAACCACTACGTTCAAATCCAAGCAGACTGCATACAAACTTTCATTTCAAGCAAGACTTTGGATGAATCCTGTACATTAACAACTGTAAAATTAGCAAAAGAAGCCGTAGAGGAACTTGACAGCCGACACTATGTTATTTCATTCCCAAATCCAACGAGGGTTCACATGAGCTGCGGAAATGACGACTACGACACTTTGAAAGGCAGTTATCTTGCTACAATTCCACTGCACTGTTCGTTACGTACACCAGAACTAACCTTAATTAATACAAGAGACGAGGTTAAAGGTCAACCTGTAAAAATACTGAAGGTCCCTTATAATGTTGAAACACAAGGAACAAGTCTAATACATGCGAATTTGGCTTCAGTTAACTTAAGTAAACTTCATAGTCTTCAGGACAGAATAACACTTCAGGCGCCAATACAAGCAGACAGAATTACTGAAACGTTATACCATACTACTATACCGTTTTACACTGTAATATTTCTTGCAATTATCATAACGGCTGTGCTCATAATTTGGAGATATGTTTCCAGAACTCTAAAGACCAGGAAAGATGCTGTATCCAGAGGAACTGAAAATCATGAATACGCCGTTCCTGAAACTTCAAAATTACATAATCAGCAAGACAAGCTCCCAGCAACATTTTCACTTAGCGTTTTAAAATAGTTGCTGATCTACGGGTGGAGGTGTTACGCCATCGTAGCATAGGCAAACCGCTGACGAAGCTTGCCCTCAATAATTTTCAATAAACAAGTTAAATGCTTAATTCGCAACACGAGGCACGAGTAGCTGAATAAGCGATATCGATGAAGACCGTCGCATCGTGCCATGAGGGCACTCACTTCTGATACATCATCGATCGGGACAATAGGTTTTAGTTAGCTATTAATATTTTTACTGTAATAAGTTTACTTAAAATTAAATCACTTTAAAATTAAATTGGTTTTTTTTAAGTCCTCCGGCCGCAGCCTTCGTAATTAGCGTCTAGCTTGTCTGTTGTTGTTGTTTATCACCACAATAACCCTGATAAAGTAAACAATGCGACTACAACAAAATGTTAATCTAAAAATTGAAAATTTATTCTAAAATGAAGTACATTGATAACTAAATAATAAGAACAATAATTACAACAGTTTAGTATATTACACAAAATTGTGATTTTGACAAAAATAATAACGATCATAATCAGTTAATTTTAAAAGTACCTATAATTAATTACAACGATATCATCTTAGATGTTCATGTGGGGAACTGCCAAGGTATGGGATTTATATACATTTGTGAGACAGAACCACGCATACCTGCAAATAGGAAACACATTTATATCGTCACATTAGCTGATGCCCGCCGCTTTACTCCTGTGGTACCTATTTCGATAAAAAGTTTATTTTACTTTTAATAATAATATTATTATTACATTTTGATCGAAGCCGCGACCGCGCGGGATAAACATAAATGGAGAAGGCAGACACGAAGAGCCAAACCCAGATAATGGGATAAGGCTGAGGGAAAGAGGAAGAATTATTATTGTAAATAATAGTAGAAAAAACAAACAACAAAGAAAAACAAAGTTTTGAATGCAAAACTTTGTTTATGCGGAGTCTTGAAGCTTACTGGTCTGTGATTTCCTTCGATATGAAGACAACGCGTTCACACAACACATATACTCAGCCGCTGGCTATACGCTGTAGCGCACATAAGGTTGTAAATTGATGAAAAATCAACAAACCACGTGAAGCTGTCTCATAGTCGGCAGCTGACTATATGTTTGGTGTGAACGCGGCCTTATGGTTAAAGAAAACTCCAAAGGCTATATAATAAGCTAAAATGAATATAATTATTTTATTTTTAAAATTGCAATAAAATTGTCGCTAGTTGCAATTACACCTTCGGCGTAGAAGACGCCTACGACGAGAAGTTCCGTAGCTGCTATGATGCTACGCCGTAGGCATCGACATAGCAACAAATGCAACAATCCGTAACAGCGTTGTCCAGAATTATACCGCCGCATATCTAACTCAGCCCACGCCACGCCCACGCACAGCACAGCACACTGCGTGAATTTTTTAAACGTTTACATGCCGCACCGCGTACCTACATCACCCAGTGTCACGTGGGAAGCATTTTAGGACCAAAAGACAAAGACGCGCCGTCTGGCACTCTGTTGAGATGGGCTCCAGATGGGTTCAGTATGCAGCGGGGTGGAGCTTAGTTCTTTCGCTTGTGAGTATAAGTGACTAACTTTGTATATGCCTAGTACCTACTACTTCTACCAAAGTCAATTCACCAGTTTGCCCGGAAATTGGAACTCTACCCTAAGGGCCCTATTACACAAAGACGCCATGGTGGCGCAAGCAGGTCGCGCTGTAAACAAAATGTATACAACTCTAGGAAGGGTACTACAACAATTGCCGTCTGGGCCGCGCAACCAACAGCGACGCGTGCACGTGGAATGTTACTGGCAGCTCAACCGCGTTGGTCGCACAACCAGTCAAACGTATTGCGCTTTTGCGCAACCAGTTCGCAACCCTGGCGTCTCGGTAAAATAGGGCCCTTAATACTGTAGTTAACTTGGCATAAGTAAAGAGGAAGTTTAACCCGGACTGAAGATAATTATGCTGATGAAGAGGAAGAATTGCCAAACTTAAGTGACAGTGGACATAGCACATTGCTCGCAGAACGGATGGCCGATGGGGACGAAAAGTTCTGGAGTGGCGACCGCGACCTGCGACTGGAAGGCGCAGCGTGGGTAGGAATGACGACCTGGTGAAGGTCGCGAGAATACGCTGGATGCGGGAAGCGCAGGATTAGTCGTTGTGGCGATGCTGGGGGAGGCCTATGTCCAGCAGTGGACCGCTTTCAGCTAAAATTATGATGATGAATGAGGATCTAAAAAGTAAGACATTCCATGTAGACTCACTGAGTTGTCCCTGGTTGAGCGGCACCGGCAGCGGCTTGTTCTTGCTGGTGCGGAGCCAGTCCCTGTAGGCTCGGTCACCGTTCGTGCGACGGCGCTCCTCATCGATTGCCGCGCGCGCAGCCCTACGCTCCTCACGAGTTTTCATTGCTGTTGTAATCATTATTTTAGGTTATACATAAAGAACCTATCCAGATGATGTTGCCAGTAAAATAATAAGAATTACGTTATTGCATTTTAAATTGTACTAATATTGTCATCATCAAAATCATCTCAGCCTATCGGAGTCCACTGCTGGACATAGGTCTCTCCCAAGTTGCGCTACAACACTTGGTCCTATGCCTTCCGCATCCAATCCTCCCCAGCCACCTCCTTCAGGTCGTCAGCCCACCTGGCTGGGGGGCACTCTACGCTGCGTTTGCGGATTCGCGGTCTCCACTCAAGGACTCGTCTGCTCCAGCGGCCATCGGTCCTTCGACAGACATGGCCAGCCCACTATGACATCAGCTTACTGATCCTACAAGCTATGTCGGTCACTCCGGTTCTTCTCCGGATAATCTCGTTACGGATCCTCAGTTCCTTCAAAGAATTAAAGAAACTCCAAGCATAGCTAGTTCCATAGCTCGCTGAGCGACTTTGAATTTATGGACTAGCCCAACTGTTAGTGCCCACGTCTCGGCACCGTAAGTCATAACAGACAAGACGCACTGGTTGAAGACCTTTGTCTTCAAACTTTACAGTATTATAGTCAACAAGAAGACTCGGCAAAGTTTGCCAAATGCTGCCCAGCTCAGATCCTTCTGTCAGCTACTAATATTATCATTGTTGGTAATTGGAAGTAGACTGATCTAGAACTCAAAAGTTATCAAGGTATACCTTTCATTTCCTCCTCCTTCCTACGTATCCAATCCTGGAGTTTATCTTCTTTGTCTTTTTCACGCTTGTTTCGTTCTCTTTCTAGGTGCTCATTATGTCGGTACTGCCGCATAATTTCCTCGGCCCGTTGTCGCTCCGTCTGCGTTCGTTTTCGCTCCAACCATCGCCGGTACGACTCCTCCCGTTGTTCCTGTGACGTTGAAGGTCCATTCTGACGCTTCATCTTCTCGAGACGAGCTTTTTCACGTTTCTATGAAGACCGAAAATAAATATAAGGCAAAAGTGCTTCTTGAACGTTAATCGAGTCTGAAACACTGTGTACCTAATAAAAGCAACTTACCCGCTTAATTGTCGCTGATTAAAATAAAATAAATAAATAAATATTTTTGGGACATTTTACACATCACCATCTACTCCCAAACTAAGCAGAGCTTGTGGTATGGGTACTAGACAATGGATATAATACTTACATACTTTTTTTTTGTAAATACATACTTATAATACATAAGTTATAATAATAAATTTTCATGCTACTTAAAGCTATCGTATGGAGTTCTCGCCGATAGTTCGTTGCATAATTTTATGAATAACGGCTCCACGATATTTGATTCTATCTTCACGATATTTTTTCTTCTTCTGAAAATTACAAACAAAAACAACTACTAACTAAAGCTCAGTCATTTACCTCGTGGTCTTTCCGTGCCACCCATTGCTTGAAGGCTTCCTGCTTTTTCTTTTCATCTCGCTCCCGTTCCTCCTTGGCCGTAGTAGTGGTAGACACGGAAGCCACTGATAACCTAAACGTGTCGGGTCCATCTTCACGATAAGTGCGATCAAACCGCGGTGTTTCTTCTTCTTTGCCTAAATCTTGTAGGTTCCCCGGACCTATCAGTCGACACGACTTTCTCTTCACACTACCCGATGAAATACTTGAGTCTCGGCCACTTAACAGTGGGGTTGAGTTACTCCTATAGCTACTGTGTGGATGCGGGGTTACGTCAGAGATACAAGAGCCTGTCTGCAGAGATGTCACAGAATGCGTCGACTCCACTGGTTCAATGTAAATAGCAGGGTTAATGTAACGTGTTTTACTTTTCCTCGAAGCAACAGATTCCGAATCACTATGGTATTGTATATTTTCGCCAGCTCCATCAAAAATATGATTGGAATTTCTCGATTTCAATTCATACACCGGAGTATTACGGGCGCTGTCGCCAAAGTTCCCTTTGTCGATGTCGCTCGCCATTACCTCAAATCCCTTTAACAATTTATTACCATAGTTAAATAAATCAATAATTCTAAAATACAAAATGTGAACGAAGCAAAATATGAGCAAAATAAATATAAAAATATATGTTGTAGAAGTAGACTGTCAAAATGTCTTACCCTAAAAGAACGTTACGTCAAAATATGGATGATTCTGAAAACGAAACTCATTTGACTTTTGTTAGTGACCAGTATTTATTGTATTGAGATTAACAACTTTTCTTCACGGTAGAAAAGTGCAAATCACTCAGTGAAACAATAATTAAAATATTTAGGTATTGAGTTATCACTTTCATCCCTAGTTGGATTGATATTAAATATCCTTTTGCCATTATTATATTATTCCAGCGTCGTAGCTAGGAGCTGGCCGCAGGGGTGGCTCCCATGGGTGCTCAAACCACTATAAGGGAGGGGGCACATTCGCGGGGTGCTGGCCAGAAAACCTCCACGTGCGCCTGACGGCTGCTTGTCCTTCTGGACACGTCTGGAGGGAACGGCAGTTGTTTGGCCGGTGCATCCTGGGCACGGGCAATAAAATCCTTTCGAAGGATTAACCTCCGGGGGATTTTATTGCCTGTGGCGAATATTCTGGCGCGGGAGGGGCCCGTTCTGGGCCAGTGGGGAGTTGCTCCACGTGTCCCTTTGTTGCCAACAGAGGGCACAATGGAGGAGCAGGGGCGGGCCCGTTGTGTATTCACCCTGCCACTGAGCAGGCAGCGGGGGGACTGTCCTACCCTACCCCCGTCGATCTCGTAACCCCGGCAGTGCCAGCTGAGTAGTGTTCTCGCGCCTCTTGGGACCGAGGGTCTTGGCTTCACCGCCCGGACCGCGAGGAAGAAAACCTCTATAAAAAATGACGGGAGGTAGGGCCTGCGAGCAGCAGACTCGGGGTAGTCTGCTACCCGACCAGCGGCTGACGTAGCTGGCACAGCCGGCGTAGTTGGCGCAGCTGGTAAAGGCCCCTGAGGTGAGGTGGTGTGCAGTGTTCCGTGTGCGCCACCTAGAAGGGTGCGGCCAACGTTAGGCCGCACGGGGAGAAGGGCTCGCCTGCTTGTGGCGGGCCAGGACCTTTCGGGGGTGGTTGTGTGAATACTCACGGGTTCCCACGCCCCCGGCTAAGGTATTTGAAGGAACGCCGTGGTGGTTTTAGTCGGTAAGAGTCCAATACTGGGGGTCTACTCGCGTTTTACGAACGACAAACGAAGTACGAACTTTCGCTCCGACTGATACCTACACAATGAAGATAGGCACATAAAAAGGCACAATTAAGATAGACTACGGTTCATAGTCATATACAATTTACCGGAGATCAGAGAAACAAACGTCAAAACACGATCATCGCATGCGATGAGGGAACGATGGTTGACCGGAGTAGCAAATTGTGCGATGAATCGTCCGATTTATCGAATATTGTCAAACGGGAGTAGACCTCCTGGCTCCGCCTACCCCGGGCGGAGTGCGTCAATGAGGATTGCGCCACGGCAAAAAAAAAGGGCGCACATTCACAGACCCGCAGCCTGCAGGCCGCTGGGCCCACAGGTAAGGGGTACAATAAGAACTTATCCAAAATCAAAACACTAGTTGATGCTTTTTAGGGTTCCGTACCCGAAGGGTGCCAAACGGGACCCTATTACTCTCGCTACGCTGTCCGTCCGTCCGTCCGTCCGTCTGTCTGTCTGTCACAGGGCTGTATCTTTTGAACGGTAATAGATAACCGGTTGAAATTTTCTCAGAAAATGTGTTGCTATGAGGTGTATCACGACATATACTAAAAACTAAAAAAAGTCCAAAACCAAAGGGGGTCCCCATACAAGAAACCTCGAAAAACATGCATTTTTTTCAACGTTTTTGTTCCAGCTCTATCTTCAAAACGGTAATACATACCAGCATCAAACTTGGTCTAATTATAGTGCATACTACATACATATAATAATAACAATAAATAAAATATAGAGATTTAAGATAGATATACGTAAATAAAACTACCAGAAATGTCGTCAAACTAGCGGTGGGCGAGAAGATGTCTCGAGATATCTCGATTATAGCAGTTAGTAGTTACTAATTTAGTTAGTAATCGTGATCCCGAGTCAACGCAGAGCAGAACGAGCGAAACACGATAGTCGGTCAGGTACCTACACTAAAAATTTTAATTTAGTTGTGGTTAATTTTTGTTGATTAACGGCCAAAATTAATAACCAATCTATCCACGATTTGCCCTACTGGAGATGGGAATTTTACATAAGCTCCATACAAAATATGTCAAATATCTATCTCTAGTAGGGTAAATCGTAGATAGATTGGATATTAATTTTGGCCGTTAATAGAAATCTATCAGTAACAAAAATTTAATTATGTAAACTTACTGTTATGACTCCACCAAAAAAGCCACTTTTCACAACAAGATTAGTAATTCAAATTAGTAGTACAAAAACTCGAGTCTCCCTACTTTTTAGTACCTACTAATTTGTACCTACTACTAATCATGTTGTAAAAAGTTTTTACTACAGGATTAGTAGTTCAAATTAATAACGTCATTCGATTATGAAAATAAATTAGTTACTAAATTAGTATTACAAAATAATTCGATTATCATTCATAATCGCCCACCGCTACGTCAAACTGTGATTTTTGGTCTCAGTGCTGACATCTAGCGTCCAATAGCGTAATTAAGTTTGACAATGTCAAACATTGCACGCGTTAAACTTGTTCTGATTGGTCTGATTGTAGTGTTTACCTACTCTGTTGTCAAACAACAATAAATAAATAAATAAAAATAATTTATAAAACAAACAAACAAATTAACAAAACATTTAAGGGCGCGTTTTCATATTAGGCAAAATTATGCTGTTTTTCGGTACATTTTAAGGAATAATTAAACAAAATCCAATATAACTAATAACTACCTCGTATAGATTGGTTCTTCATCTTCAAATGATAGGAACTTGATCATCGAAAATTTTAGTTTTTTATAATGTAAAATCGATCTGTCGTTGCCATTTTTCACAAATTGGGTTGAGTTTAGGTACATTTTTGTGCTATTATTAACATATTTTACTATTTCTAAAAATACTATTTGTTGGAAAACATATTTAATTCTTAATGCTATTTTTTTTATTTTATCTAAGTGCCATAAATAGTCGCAGAAAAAATTAAAACCGAAACTTATTTTTTCAAATTTTTTTCTCTTCTGAATGAATCTTAACCGATTGCATTAGGGGTTATTTTATTTTTGATACCCGTCTTGATTTATTGCACAAGCATTTTGAATTAAACTAGTCCGGGCGCGACCGCCGTTGAGAGTGGACACGTATCGCCTGTTTGGAGCGCCTCGAGTTGAAAAAATTCGCTGTACAAACACAAAATATTCGATAAACAAAATTTGATACTTGACAAAGTAAGATTTTTATTCTATTTTATTTCGCTGTAAAAAAAAATGTAAGTATGGTTTCTAAAAGCCTATTCGTCCTGGACTTGGAGTGACCTGAAGGTGTACTTCGGTGACTGCTACTGGAACTCCTTGACGTGTTGTACTAGGTGAGCCGAGTTTGGGCTCGTTTTGTTAGTTATGATGAGACCTTACCTCCGGACTTGATGGAGTGACCTGAAGGTGTACTTCGATGACTGCTACTGGAACTCCATGACGTGTTGCACTAGGTGAGCCGAGTTTGGGCTCGTTTTGTTAGTTATGATGAAACCTTACCTCCGGACTTGATGGAGTGACCTGAAGGTGTACTTCGGTGACTGCTACTGGAACTCCTTGACGGGTTGTACTAGGTGAGCCGAGTTTGGCCTCGTTTTGTTAGTTATGTTGAGACTTTACCTCCGGACCTGATGGAGTGACCTGAAGGTGTACTTGATGACTGCTACTGGAACTCCTTGACGTGTTGTACTAGGTGAGCCGAGTTTGGGCTGGTTTTGTTAGTTATGATGAAACCTTACCTTCGGACTTGATGGAGTGACCTGAAGGTGTACTTCGGTAACTGCTACTGGAACTCCTTGACGGGTTGTACTAGGTGAGCCGAGTTTGGGCTCGTTTTGTTAGTTATGTTGAGACTTTACCTCTGGACCTGATGGAGTGACCTGAAGGTGTACTTCGGTGACTGCTACTGGAACTCCTTGACGGGTTGTACTAGGTGAGCCAAGTTTGGGCTCGTTTTGTTAGTTATGATGAGACCTTACCTCCGGACCTGATGGAGTGACCTGAAGGTGTACTTCGGTGACTGCTACTGGAACCCCTTTCCGGGTTGTACTAGGTGAGCCGAATTTGGGTTCGTTTTGTTAGTTATGATGAGACCTTACCTCCGGACCTGATGGAGTGACCTGACGGTGTACTTCGGTGACTGCTACTGGAACTCCTTGACGTGTTGTACTAGGTGAGCCGAGTTTGGGCTCGTTTTGTTAGTTATGTTGAGACTTTACCTCCGGACCTGATGGAGTGACCTGAAGGTGTACTTCGGTGACTGCTACTGGAACTCCTTGACGTGTTGTACTAGGTGAGCCGAGTTTGGGCTCGTTTTGTTAGTTATGTTGAGACTTTACCTCCGGACCTGATGGAGTGACCTGAAGGTGTACTTCGGTGACTGCTACTGGAACTCCTTGACGTGTTGTACTAGGTGAGCCGAGTTTGGGCTCGTTTTGTTAGTTATTGTGAGACCTTACCTCCGGACTTGATGGAGTGACCTGAAGGTGTACTTCGTTGACTGCTACTGGAACTCCTTGACGTGTTGTAATAGGTGAGCCGAGTTTGGGCTCGTTTTGTTAGTTATGATAAGACCTTACCTCCGGACTTGATCGAGTGACCTGAAGGTTACTTTGGTTACTGCTACTGGAACTCCTTCACGTGTTGTACTAGGTGAGCCGAGTTTGGGCCAGAGGTAAGGTCTCATCATAACTAACAGAACGAGCCCAAACTCGGCTCACCTAGTACAACACGTCAAGGAGTTCTAGTAGCAGTCACCGAAGTACACCTTCAGGTCACTCCATCAGGTCCGGAGGTAAAGTCTCAACATAACTAACAAAACGAGCCCAAACTCGGCTCACCTAGTACAACCCGTCAAGGAGTTCCAGTAGCAGTCACCAAAGTACACCTTCAGGTCACTCCATCAAGTCCGAAGGTAAGGTTTCATCATAACTAACAAAACCAGCCCAAACTCGGCTCACCTAGTACAACACGTCAAGGAGTTCCAGTAGCAGTCACCGAAGTACACCTTCAGGGCACTCCATCAGGTCCGGAGGTAAAGTCTCAACATAACTAACAAAACGAGCCCAAACTCGGCTCACCTAGTACAACACGTCAAGGAGTTCCAGTAGCAGTCACCGAAGTACACCTTCAGGTCACTCCATCAGGTCCGGAGGTAAAGTCTCAACATAACTAACAAAACGAGCCCAAACTCGGCTCACCTAGTACAACACGTCAAGGAGTTCCAGTAGCAGTCACCGAAGTACACCGTCAGGTCACTCCATCAGGTCCGGAGGTAAGGTCTCATCATAACTAACAAAACGAACACAAATTCGGCTCACCTAGTACAACCCGGAAAGGGGTTCCAGTAGCAGTCACCGAAGTACACCTTCAGGTCACTCCATCAGGTCCGGAGGTAAGGTCTCATCATAACTAACAAAACGAGCCCAAACTTGGCTCACCTAGTACAACCCGTCAAGGAGTTCCAGTAGCAGTCACCGAAGTACCCTTCAGGCCACACCATCAAGTCCGGAGGTAAGGTCTCATCATAACTAACAAAATGAGCTCAAACTCGGCTCACCTAGTACAACACGTCAAGGAGTTCCAGTAGCAGTCACCGAAGTACACCTTCAGGTCACTCCATCAGGTCCGGAGGTAAGGTCTCATCATAACTAACAAAACGAGCCAAAACTCGGCTCACCTAGTACAACACGTCAAGGAGTTCCAGTAGCAGTCACCGAAGTACACCTTCAGGTCACTCCATCAAGTCCGGAGGTAAGTTCTCATCATAACTAACAAAACGAGCTCAAACTCTGCTCACCTAGTACAGCACGTCAAGGAGTTCCAGTAGCAGTCACCGAAGTACACCGTCAGGTCACTCCATCAGGTCCGGAGGTAAGGTCTCATCATAACTAACAAAACGAGCCCAAACTCGGCTCACCTAGTACAACACGTCAAGGAGTTCCAGTAGCAGTCACCGAAGTACACCGTCAGGTCACTCCATCAGGTCCGGAGGTAAAGTCTCATCATAACTAACAAAACGAGCCCAAACTCGGCTCACCTAGTACAACACGTCAAGGAGTTCCAGTAGCAGTCACTGAAGTACACCTTCAGGTCACTCCATCAGGTCCAGAGGTAAGGTCTTATCATAACTAACAAAACGAGCCCAAACTTGGCTCACTTAGTACAACACGTCAAGGAGTTCCAGTAGCAGTCACCAAAGTACACCATCAGGTCACTCCATCAGTTCCGGAGGTAAGGTCTAATCATAACTAACAAAACGAGCCCAAACTTGGCTCACCTAGTACAACACGTCATGGAGTTCCAGTAGCAGTCACCGAAGTACACCTTCAGGTCACACCATCAAGTCCGGAGGTAAGGTCTCATCATAACTAACAAAACGAGCCCAAACTCTCCTCACCTAGTACAACACATCGAGAAGTTCCAGTAGCAGTGACTGAAGTACACCTTCAGGTCACTCCATCAAGTCCGGAGGTAATTCGTAAAAATATAAACAGCAAAAATATGTTTTTTGTAGGTAGTAGGTACCTACCAAAATTTTATTACAAAGAAATACGTAAAAAAAATGAATCTTTCAAAGTATCAAAATGAGTTCACTTGACTACTATTATCGAAGTTAGCGAGCGTACACTTGTGTGTATGACCCGTGTCAATGTAGTAGTTCGTTTCTGTACCTATCAATTTTGCGAACGCGTCCTTAAGGAAGTTACCCAAAGAGAGGCTTTCATAAATGTAAAATAAGAATAACATGGTTTTTTTTTTTTTTTTTTTAATTTATTCATGACCATGGATGTCATGTCCTTCAGTCGTAATCATTGAACATATTATACTTATATCCTAGTAAAGTGATGGAAAATTTACTAGGTTTCTGAGGGGATGATGAGATAATACGAAAGTCATGTTTTTCAACTTTGTACCATTTATCCACATGTAGAGAAACGATAGGGTAAAGAAGAAAGACAAAATGCAATGAATAGATTAATTATTAATTTGTTTGATTGACAGATTTTTTTATTATTCGTCGCAAAGCAACCTGATTGACGTCTGTCTAATATTTTTATCTTTTTGGTTCATTGAATGAGATCGAGACACCACAGAGGTGGAGTACGCCACACACACTTGTACACGTTAACGAGCACTTAACATTTAATAATCCACCATTATTACACATTAACACTCGAAGAAACACAAATTTTGGAAAATAATAAAAAATCCACAACACGATCTTTACGAATTTTCCCGCCAACCTCCAATAACATTGTGATGTCTCAGTGTGGCCATATATTTATTTAGTATATTCTTAATTGTACATACACTAAATGAAAACAAAGACAGAAGATTACAGAAATATTATGTAAGTACAATGGGCGATCGCGCCTCCTAGCGCGTACCTACCTACCTAACTACTTAAGAGCAAAATTATGTTACTCCAAGTTTGACATACCTATTTACCTCAGATGAAAAACCTCCTATTTACAAGTTATATTGTTTGAAACTTGAACCACGTCATTTGATGTCAAGTCAAATGACGTGTGTTCAAGTTTCAAACAATATAACTTGATAACACAAATTAATCTTAATTTGTTGACAAAAATAAACAATTTGATGGAATGAAATGTTTATTTATGATATTTTAATAAATACAGTTGTTTTATTTTAAAAAAAATACAATTTTGTTTAGACATAAAAACCCTTTACTTACTTACTGCGTTTTAAAAATAAACTGTAAAGTAAAAAGCACTAGTGCGATATTGGTGCCGATTCTCTTGTTCACGAACTAAACTGATTTTAAACTATCGCTCTCTTTTACAAATAGTAGATACAAGAAAGGGATGGCAATCATTTTAGAGCTGTCAAATTAGACGGAATTAAAATTTCCATACAAGTTTAGTCGTGATCTCGGAACGTGCCCACTAAAATACAAAGAAATGTAACACGTAAACTAATTTGACAGTTCTAAAATGGTTGCTATCCCTTTCTTGTATCTACTTTTAGTAAAAGAGAGCGATAGTTTAAAATAAGTTTAGTTCGTGAACAAGAGAATCGACACCAGTATAAAGTAAGAACCCTAAAAAGCAGAGTGTGCGTTATGAGCTACATTATGAACCTAAAAGCGATGCAATAAGAGCCACTTTCAATTCCATTCAAATTATTTGTTTGCTAGAATATGGTACCTACATAGAATAGGTGTTACAAAAATGTTGTGTTCTTTACGAGGAAGTGTGTTGAAAATACAGTTAAAACTAACAGCACCATGCGACAGACAAGACAGACGGACGGCGGCGAAGGCAAATGGGTATAGATAGTGTCCCGTTAGCACTCTTTAAGTACGGAACCCTAAAAAATTAAAATCCTGTATTAGCGCTAGTTTGCGAGCAGCGTCGCGTTGAACCCATAGAGTTATTATGCTACGTCAGTATGGAAATGTCTTTGGTTGAACCCTTCCACTCCACGCACCGCGCCGCTGACTTGCAGATTTTCCAAGCAACCCAATTATTTATTTGTTAATAACCCCTTTGTCCGACAATATTTTAATAGGCCTCTCCTCACAAGTTTCGCCACGATACTCGCAAACTTGACAATATATGTAGCTGACGTAGCTGGCACGGCTGGCGTAGCTGGCACAGTTGGCGTAGCTGGCACAGCTGGCGTAGCTGACACAGGTGGCGTAGCTGGTATGTTGACCTGGCAGCATGCTGGCGTAGCTGACAGGTGACGTAGCTGGCATGTTGACCTGGCAGCATGCTGGCGTAGCTGACACCGCTGGCGTAGCTGGCACAGCTGGCGTAGTTGGCGCAGCTAGCGTAGCTGGTAAAGGCCCGTGAGGTGAGGTAGCGTGCAGTGTTCCAAAGATAATATAATCACTACGTTTTACAGTGTTCCGTGTGCGCCGCCTAGGAGGCTGCGGCCAACTTTAGGCCGCACGGGGAGAAGGGGTTCGCCTGCTTGTGGCGGGCCAGGACAGTGGCGGTTCTAGCGGGGAGGTCATAGGGGTCATGACCCCCCCCAAAATCGTATACGTCCAATTGACAAATCTCCTAAAAATAGACAATTTACTAAAATAAATTATTAACTTCCTGCTTCAACGTCCAAAAGTAAACAACGAAATCAAAACTACGTAAGTACTACCATAGAATAGGTAATAATAGTCTTCTCTTTTCTTATGGTACTACCTACTTACTCAAACACGACATCAAACGACATCTAGTCGTACGTAAAAAAGTACCTAATATTACTTTAGAGCTTTGTTTATTTACTGAAGTTCAATTTACAGCGTAGGTATTATTTTGCTCAAAATAAATCATGAATGAATGATATTTCCAGTTTATTGACAAATAATATTACATACGACGGCGGTAGTTCATTTTGTTGAACGGTTTGCGCTACTTTACATGAGCCTGCCATTGCGATCGGACACTATATCAAAGGCGCAAGCGATTGAAGCTTTGGCGGTGAAGAAAAAATTCACGCTCGCTTCGCTCGCGCTTCTTTATTATCGTACAGTCGCCAGCATTGTTTATTTATTTATTTATTTAATTCTTTATGCACAACAGGGTACAAAGGCGCTCTTAACGCCATAGGCATTACAGTGGTAACACTTAATTCGACAACCGCCCTTACTCCTTATGAAATAAATATGCTGCTAGTGTCAAAGTGTTACCACCGACGTGCGGTTGACCGTACATAGCATAGCCTACAACTCCAAAAAAATGAAGTCTACTTTTCGCATAAATATTAAAAATTCGCGATCGCTTCGCTCGCGATTGTATCTAACGTTCGTTTCCTCTTTGTTGACGTTCATTTTGTAAGTAACTATTCTGTTACATAACAAACTAACTCCAAACTTTACCTTGTCTTGTAAAAATATTTTTGGTAAATTTGGACCTTGAAACTATACGTAAGCTATGTTGACCCCCCCCCCAAAATCTTGGGCTGGAACCGCGCCTGGGCCAGGACCTGTCGGGGTGGTTGTGTGAATACCCACGCCCCCGGCTAAGGTAGATGAAGGAACACCGTGGAGGTTTTAGTCGGTAAGAGTCCGACACTGGTGTCGATTCTCTTGTTCACGAACTAAACTTATTTTAAACTATCGCTCTCTTTTACTAAAAGTAGATACAAGAAAGGGATGGCAACCATTTTAGAACTGTCAAATTAGTTTACGTGTTACATTTCTTTGTATTTTAGTGGGCACGTTCCGAGATCACGACTAAACTTGTATGGAAAATTTAATTTCGTCTAATTTGACAGCTCTTAAATGGTTGCCATCCCTTTCTTGTATCTACTATTAGTAAAAGAGGGCGATAGTTTAAAATAAGTTTAGTTCGTGAACAAGAGAATCGACACCAATGGCTCCGCTTACCCCGGGCGGAGTGCGTCCATGAGGATTTCCCCATGGCAAAAAAAAAAAGTATGTACCTTGAATATTGTAGATGGAACATTTTACTGAAAGAAGACATTATTTGAATTAAAAAAAAAACTGCATTCATAGATACTAAATAATTACATGGTTGAACCGGAAATCGACTACGATCTACTATGATCTATTATGTTATTTATCAAAAAATAATCCTTATGATGAAGCCTTTCGATCGGTATGATAAAGCTACAGGTGATTATTTTTCTCATGTAACGAGTTCGATTTCCGGTTCAACCATGTAATTATTATTCTTAAATTCAAATAATGTCTTTCAGTTAAATGTTCCATCTACAATATTCAAGGTACTTTCCCTCCATGTGGCATATTCGTGGGACGACCTGTATAAAATACCTAAATAAAGTTGTAGATTCTCTCGTTCACGAACTAAACTTATTTTAAAATATCGCTCTCTTTTACTAATAGTAGATACAAGAAAGGGATGGTAACAATTTTAGTGCTATTGTGGTGCTTAGGAGCTGATCTGATGTTGGAGCCGGATTGTGGTCACAGGATCTCCACTGTAGTTAACGTGGACACAGAGTTTGGGCTCGTTAGATTTGTCGCAATGAATAGTTGGCTGAGAGATGGTGATCAGGATCTGATGATTGAGCCGGAATGTGATCACAGGATCTCCGCTGTAGTTAACGTGGACACACCGAGTTTGGGCTCGTTAGATTTGTCTCAATGAATAGTTGGCTGAGAGATGGTGATCAGAATCTGATGATGGAGTCTGAAGGTGGTCACAGGATATTCGCTGCGGGTAACATAGACACACTGAGTTTGGACTCGTTAGATGTATCAATGAGTAGTTGGCTAAGAGATGGTAACATTATTGGTTTGATGAGATAGATTAAGACTAAACTAAAACTATTAGCAATAAAATAATAGTAATAAAATACTTTTAAAATCAAGCTTTTATTTAACCAAAATGTACTAAATAAAACTTACATTACACATAAACAAAGAACTTTAATATTTTCTTAAAGCTTGAGGCATGAAACGTCCTTCTTATACTTAAAATGTTTCTCAAGTTTTTAAGAAAATGTTAAAATTCTTTGTATGTGTATTGTTAGTTTTATTTAGTACTTTTTGGTTCAATAAAAGCTAGTTTTTAAAGTTTTTTTATTATTATTATTTTATTTGTTATCTTTATATGCGAAATTGAAAGTGATGGGGAAAAAATTAAAAACTATTTTTTACACATTCATAGAAATGTATTCATTTTTATCGACATCGGGTACATTATTAAATTAATTAATAATATTGACTATTAGCCAATAATATCACTTTTAATCAAAAGTTCACCTGAAATTGAACGCATTTAAATGGAAATTTTAAGATATTCGTTCGAAAACTAAGTAGTTTATAAAATTTCATGTTTATTAAGTAACAACACAATATGTTAAGCTTAATTTAAAGTCCTATTTATGAATAGTTTTGGAAACACTGACAATATAATATAAATCATACACATTGCAGTTTCATAGCAAGTTGTAATTTTAACAATTGGAAATAAAAATAATGTTTAATGTCCTCGGTCATAAAATTTTACAGTTAAGCATGTACTACGATATTATGTCGAAAATAAAATGTGTTACAACACAGCACTCAGTCTCACGTATAATACGGGTATTCAGCAACTTCACTTGCTATAAGACCACAATACGATAACAGATGTTAATTTTTACTCACTAGAGAATAATATGCACATACAACGTTACTTTTTGTTTACGCAATTTGAGAATCTAGTTTGCCCAATTTAGGTGCTGCATTGAATTTGCAACCGTCCCTTTTTAACATACGGCAAATTGCGCGTGTTAGAACAGAGCGGAATCGCGCTGTTTTGACGTTTTTTTACATTTTTGCAAATATCTCAGCGAATAAACATTTAAATAAAAATCTGTTACACCAGAATTTAGATATGTACAAGATATATCTTATTCATAAAAAAACAATAATAAAAACTATTGGAATTTCTAAATGCAATGCGAAATAGTGCAAAAACAGACCTTACTTTGGAAAATAAACCTATCCAGCAAATTTAATTAAATCGTGTTTTCCCTATATCAAAATCTAGTAAATATAATGAAAAATCTTAAATATGAAAATTAGATCAACGTCGTATCCACAAATGAAAATATTTTGATTGTAAAATCCCTATTTTTCCCAATGCCGCCCCTTAAATCACAAAATTACATGCTTTTATAGTCACAGTCCGTTCCCCAGTAGGTAGCGGAAAAAATGAAGAATGGCAGGGACAACCTGATGCACGGAAACTAATAGAGACAAACTTCCTGGACCTTAAGGACCTATTCACGATCCGCTGATGTACTGAATTTAATCATTATAACCAAATGAGTTTCCATTTTTTTTTTGGTTATAATGTAACATGGTATAAAAACTATCCCAATCGATAGTTCTCGTGATTCTGAACTAGTTTCTCAAATTGCTTTAACAAAAAGTAACGTTGTATATGCTTTTGTCTCAGACGAAAAGAATAAGATAGACGGGCCGTGTAAAACTACGACTGAAGCCAGGAAACAAACTAGAAGATTAAGATTGACGCTCCTGACTGCGGCTCGCGAACACTGGGCGGAATAGTAGTTCATAGTTATTTATTGATAATAGTAATTATTATAAGTTACATAAAAATTACACTCTGTTATCATTATTAGTACGTAATCCTTTACCATTTAGTATTCCTTTTTCTGGCTTCAAACGCTAGTTCTACGCGCTCCGTCTATTTTGGTCTGAGCCTTAAGTAGAACAATAAGGTAGCGAAAGTCACTTTACATTTTGCGTCGATCATGGCGAATGGTTTTTTTACTACAAAATATTTCAATGTACAACAACAGTACAAGTCAATCATAGAAATCTAAATAATAAGGTAATAGAAATGGTAAAGGCGTATGATCTTGTCACCGCGTGCAGATGTCTCGTGGGACACCTGTAGGCTAATTCACGTAACTAAAGAAGTGCAGTTGTAGTGCAGTTGCAGTGCAATTGCAGTTAAGTTTTGATCAAAATAACGCTTATCGTATTCTCTTACCTTCAGCGGTCGCTGTCAGATATGAACTGCAGCGTCACTGCAACTTGATTGGTGCGTCATGAAATTACGTGAATTAGGCCCCAGTGCGCTAACCGTTTTTTTGATCATCAGTGCTGTTTTGGACGCGGAGTCACTATAATTGTATTTTGCAGCATATCTAATCTAACTGCGGATTTTTGTATTTTGCAATGAATGCTGTGGGTGTAATTGCTTATTTATGTGTTCGTAGCCGCCACAGACCAGTAAGCTTCAAGACGCCACATGAACAAAGTTTTGCATGAGAACGCATAACATAACATCACGCCTGTATTTCCCCGAAGGGGTAGGCAGAGATGTATAGTACACCCACATTTCGCCAGTTATGTTATAGTCCCATGTAATAGGGGGCGAGCCTATTGCCATTAACCGGACACAAATCCAGACTCCGGGCTGCTACTGAGAATTTCCTAAAGAAAAAACCAAATAACACGTTGCCCAACCCGGGAATCGAACCCAGGACCCCACGCTTAGCAGTCGCGCTTGCAACCACTAGACCAACGAGGCAGTCATGAGAACGCAGTTGTAAAATGTTGGCGGGGAACGGGGGCGGACAACGCATTACATTATGATTGGTCCGGCTCAAAATTTCGGTGGTATGATTCCATATGATTGGTGCCACTCGCTGACGGAATGACGTCCTGATTGGCGGCGGGGCGTATGATATGCAGTGCTACTGTATATGCGGTGTGACCGGGGTGTCCGGCTAATCTGCGTCTAGAGGTTTACTGGTCTGAGGTAGCCGCATACCGGCGACACGCGTTCCGGTATTAAAATACAGTAGATGACATTTCTATTACCTTATATTATTTAGATTTCTATGAAGTCAATACTTTGTGCTTGTTTGTGTTTTTTACCAGTTTGTTATAAAATTATTAACAGAAATGCTGTCTAGTGAATAAAAACACCACAAAGCCAGTTTCAGTATTACTCTTAGATCCACAGTGTATTCTTATAATTGCATGTGACTAAAGAGATACTACTTGAGATTGAAAAGTGCCTAGTATAAAGACTCCGCGTTTGATGAACGTGGCTTTTTGATTTTCTCCAAGTTCTTGATGACGATGTCGTGGAGCGAGCAGTAGCGGTTACGAATCTCGCACATCACCAGCCATAGCGACAGGTATTCCTTCTCGTCCAATTCCTATTGAACAAATATTCCAATTAATACGGATTAGACACACATCACTTGATTACACCATTGATTAACTGATAGTACTTTCTAATTTCTATAGAGCTATAAAAAGAAATGTGAATTGTGTTAAAGAGTGTCCCTGCGTGATCGAATCAGAAATGAGGAGATTCGCAGGAGAACGAAAGTAACTGACATAGCCCGAAGAATTGCCAAACTTAAGTGGCAGTGGGCGGGGCACATGCTCGCGGATCGGATGGCCGATGGGGCAGTAAAGTTCTGCAGTGGCGACCGCGTACTGGAAGGCGCAGCGTGGGTAGGCCCCCCACAAGGTTGACTGACGACGTGGTGAAGGTCCCGGGAATCCGCTGGATGCGGAAAGTACCGGTCGTTGTGGCGATGCTTGTGGGAGGCCTATGTCCAGAAACGGACGTCTTTCGGCTGAAATGATGATGATGATAAAAAGAAGTGAATTATACATGCTGAAATTTTAATGGCTTCTTTCCCGAAAAGGGGTCATTGTACTCATCATTATGAACAACTTTTAACACAAATGTAGGGACCAACTGATTTTTTTTTTCGCGATTTCAGGGTTGGTCCCATAGTAAAATTTGTTCATAATTATGAGTACAATGACCCCTTTCCGGGAAAGAAGCCATTAAAATTTCAACATGTATTAGTTTCTTTCGGATTGTAGATTACCTATTAACTATATTATGATCAATTTAAGCAAACTCTTAAGAGGAAATGCGGGTGGGCTTTTCTCCATAAAAACACTCTCGACCGTTTTCTTTCTGGTTAATAACCTAATAAATAAATAACTTTTTCTATGCCCCTGTGTTTCGTTTTTGTTGATAAATTATTTCTAGAAGCCCTCATAAGTTTTCAAAATTGCCTATTTTGATCGCTGTCTACAGGGGCATGGTATATAAATTTGACAAAAGCTAATAAGAAACGCTGACAACATCTAAAAAATCAGACCTCTGCGGTCACTGTCGTTTTGTACGGAACAGAAAGAGAGGCAACGAGCGGAGGGACGTCGGGTGCGTCGCTCAACTTGAATGAAAATTAACAATTATTTTTTTTATAAAAAACTAAAAGCTTATTTGAAAAACAGAAACAACAGTGTTTTAGATTATTGTCTTTCTTAAATGTTTTCTTAATTTCATTTATAATATTTGGTAAATAATAGAGATTGTTTGCTTTAAAGCATGTTTTAAGAGGTTAGTTGACAATTCTTTTCTATAGAGAAAACTTCAAGAAAACGTGTTTTGGGCACAATACAGTTTTAGAAAATACGATTAAGATTTACATATATTTTTTTCACTGCCACAAACTGAATAGATACAGCTAAAATTTTTTTTCAAAGAAGCCTATTTGGGGTGTTTGGCTGTAGTCAGCGTCTTAAAAATGAAAAACATAGCAGCATAGTACATATTATTCTTATTCAATTTATGAAATGTCTTTTCAATTGGTCCACTTTCGTAGGAGAAAATCGTCGAGAGCCAAACCTCGAATTATGGCTTTTTTACTAAGACTATTCAGTCGGAACTACAGTTGTTCTTATCGCACTTATTTGAGGTCGAACGCTCGCAAAGCGACAGCAATAGTTTCTTCAAGTACCTAATTTTTAAGTCTCTCTGCCCGCATTTCCTCTTAAACTCCGCTAAATTCAAAGCAGTCAAAAAAAAAAATGCTATCAATCTATCAATAAATTGTTCTAATTATTCATAATTTGTTTTAAGCCTTTGTAATTTTTTATTAACATTCTTAAACAGATGATATAATAAGGAAGGCAAGTTGTTGCATACATACAAGACATATAAAATATACCGATCCTTAAAGTTATTTTTTAATAGAGAACATTTCTGTTACCACTTAATTATTCATGTAAGGAAAAAAACCATCAACAAGTTTTGCATTTTCCTGTAGCTACTTTGGCTCACATGGAGATTTGATGACTAAATTTCTATGGAATGACAGCATCTTTTTACCAGAAAACCTAGGTCATGAAATAACAGGTTTAGAATGAATTAATAGAGATTCTATTATATTATCATTTCTATTTCCAAAATAAGGATTCGGTTTTGTTACCCAAACAAACAATAGTTTAAAATAAATTTAAATTAAAAAAACTTTTTTAAAGCTTTTGTTTAAATGCGCTAAAATGAATAAAATAAACTTTCCCTTTAAAACTTTTACTATCAACTTATAACGTCATTACACAATTTATATGATATAAAAGCTTGTCGCGAGATTTAAGTAGGTACTCGTATATTTACTTGGTTTTTTTAACCGACTTCAAAAAAAGGAGGAGGTTATGTATTCCGCGGGTTCCGCGCGGTGGTCCCATATAAATTTTATTGACTTAGGTTAAGTAGTTTTTTAACCAGCTTCAATACATCAGTTTATTTTAGCTTTACGTATCTAGATGATCTGCTCATTGGTTCCTCATTCTGAGAATTCTTGGCCGATATGCGTGTTTTTTTTTTCATGATAGTGATTGGACGTTTGGAAGATCATGAGCGAGATCTTTGCCCAGCAGTGGGATAGCAAAGGTTAATAAAAATATATTCTCAAATTGGTTATATAAACATTTATGAATCAACCCTCAACTAAAAAGTATGAAATAAAAACTTTTTAACAAAAAATAAAACCGACTTCAAAAACCTTAACTAAAAAGTAAAAAATAATCATTGTATGTATTTTAAAATCTTAACTTAATCAACATTTTGAAGGCGGCGCGTGATTTTCATGTACGTTCACATAAACTGTTTTTACTATAGATATTGCGCTGGACTGTACATTACATAAAGCAAAGGGTCAACCACGCGCCGCCTTAAAAATGTTGATTAAGTTAAGATTTTAAAATACATACAATGATTATTTTTTACTTTTTAGTTAAGGTTTTTGAAGTCGGTTTTATTTTTTGTTAAAAAGTTTTTATTATTTATTAGAATCAATCAGATCAAGTTATTCAATTTACTTGTTTATCTACACAGGCAAACCTCGCGACAAGCTTTTATATCATATAAATTGTGTAATGACGTTATAAGTTGATAGTAAAAGTTTTAAAGGGAAAGTTTATTTTATTCATTTTAGCGCATTTAAACAAAAGCATGTTATTAAAAAAGTTTTTTTAATTTAAATTTATTTTTTACTTTTTAGCTATCGCTGGACAGGTTTTTTAACTCGCATTCGTATTCTCAGCAAATCCTTTCATTTGGTACCCATATAGTAAAAAAACTAGTCCGCCATATTGGATTTAGAGTGACGTCACCTTTTTTTACGAGTTATTATCATTATGTCCTTTCATTTTATACCCATGTTGTAGTAGTGCATTACAAATAACTAGTCCACCATCATGGCTGTTCCGCCATGTTGGATTTAGAATGACGTCACGCAACTAACCATGCATTGTCATCCAAACTAAACCTGTATACAAAATTTCAGCTTAATCGGTTGAAGATATCTGCTTCAAAATCGAGTTGCAAGTTTCCACCCTAACAAATTGCATACATACATTGCAAGTTAAATAAAAGCTTGTAAAAAATATGGTATGTCCGCAAACAATATGGATATGGTTTTTTTTTTTTACCATCGGTGTATCAATATTCACGCAAATAAAGAATTGAATTTGAATTTATGCTGTGTTGATAACTTACCTGGACTGAAATATCATCACAAATCAAGGAATAAATGCGATGGTAGTAAACCGCTTTTCAATTAAATTGCTGATTATTGATTTATCTAATATTTAAAACAAAAAAATCAATCGAGTACTAACCCTAACAGCTCTCCTGTAGTCATCAATGTGTGGGTATTTGGCGACCTTAGACACGATCTTTGCTCGCGAGATGAAGTATCGTGAGATTTGGTCAAAGAACGCGGCGGCCTCCGACTCCACCGACTGTATCTCGGCAAGCGTATCCTCCTGTATTGATACACCGAAGTTGTTGCCGTCCTCGATTTTGGGAATCATAAATGATATCCACATTTTCAGCTGGAACAATGTTAGACAATTTCTGAGCGGTTGTTTCGAGTTGTATTATTATGGTAAAGCTGGCAAGAGTCTGCAACAGCAGTCAGTCGTGTAGGGATATTATGTCATGATCAGAACTCTTGATGCTGTCAGATATTTGCAGATGGATGCCAGCTGCTTTCTCACCTGCAAAAGTCCCTCGGTTGCCGACGACAGTCAAGACGGAAAATAGGGTGTGGCCAATCATTACTTATCTCCGAGGTAAGCAATGAATGCAAGACGACCGTGAGGCAAAGTAAAATTGATACAATGAAAGCCAAGTCACATAAAAATCTAATTGGCATTGGCACTGGCATTCGTAAAAACGTAGGTGTACACACGGCTACACATCAAGCTGTACATTTCCAGTATAAGCTGATCTCGCATTGTATAGGTTTTCCTTACAACGCGAGGTCAGCCTTTACTGGTTTTGTACAGCTTGATATGTAGCCGTGTGTACCACCTACCGAGAACAGCTACTGTTTGATATTTTGCCTCACATTGTGGCGTTTACATTATCGCTGACCTAGGACAACGGGTGAACCTCGACCACACCACTGAGTAGTAAAAAAATGAAGTGATAATACGCAATTTCTCCCTAGAATTAAACTCACCCAATTTGTGAGGTGCGCAGGGAAAGAAACGTCTATCATTGGACGGTCGCTGGCATCGCGTCATACGGCGTAGTTTCGATTGGCGACTGGGACGACATACGCAGTGTTTGTGCAGATGTCGATCGTGATTGGGTTCCATTAGGCTTTATAGCATACAATCAGAAAGATCTATACACAGTTTTCCAAAAGCATGTGTTAATGTTGAAATAGAAATCGATTGCATCTCCAGATATATAAATACCTAATGGTTATTATAAGTTGATTACAGTTGACAGGATAATAGTGTTATTTTATATTTGAACATAAGCCTCTTTCAAGAAACACCAGAGATTACTTGAAAAAACACTGCCATAAGTCTAATTGCAGTAAAATTCTGTTAGCCCCATAATTATAAATTTTCCTTCCTCTTTTTATGGTGAACTAGATATAGGATATACTGGGTATTGCTATAGATTTATAGCAATACCCATGAGCGTACCCAGGGGGTGTGTGATGTATCGATCGTGGGTTCGATTCCCACAGGACACAATGACAACATGAGTATTTGTGTTGGTCTGGTTGTTTCTTATGTATTATAAGTATGTTTTTACAAAAAAAAAAAGTATATAAGTATTAAATCCATTGTCTAGTACCCATAGCACAAGCTCTGCTTAGTTTGGGACTAGATGGTGATGTGTAAAAATGTCCCAAAAATATTTATTTATTTATTATTTGGAAAAACCCGAAAAGTTTTCGCGCTCGTTCCGCTCCCGCTGCTTTTTTGTACGCTCAAGTAATACCTTTTTTGTGGTTCCAAAACGTTTTTATTTTTTTTCAATTTAACAACTTTTGTTGATGTACTTCTTCACGTTTGTTTAAGTACAGTCCAAGGAGCCTCAAATGGCAAACATATGAAAAAAAAACTTTTAAAATACACTTAAAATGCTGTAATGTTTTTGGAAAACCACGAAAAAGAATCGCGCTCCTTTTTTGTATGCTCAAGTAATTCTTTTTTTGTGCTTCCAAAATGTTTTTAATTTTGTTTCAATTTATCAACTTTTGTTGATGTATTTCACGTTTGTTTGTTTTTTTTTGTTTTCACTGTGCTTACAGTCCAAGGAACCTCAAATAGAAAATATATGAAAAAACTTCTTTTAAAATGCACTTAAAATGATGTAATGTTTTTGGAAAGCCCCGACAATTTTATGGGCTCGCTTCGCTCGCACTGCAGAATAAACAAGATACGTCTCTCTATCTTTTCGCAATATAAACACGCATTTTTCGAGCTCGGATTTGCTCCCCCCCACCCCTAGGCCAAAAGCTGGGTACGCCCATGGCAACACTCATGGCAGCAGACACATTATTTTACATATTGATGCTGATTCTATTGTTTACAAACTAAACTTTATTCTTATTATGTCTCTAGTGAACAGTGTAGACAAAATGTAGTGATAAGGGCTGCCTATAAAGAACACATGAACAAAGTGTTTTCTTCTTAATAGAAACTAAGAAAGTTATTGGACACAATCAATAAATATTTATATGTAGTCATTTAGGATAAAAATAAATTACTTATTTGCCTCAAGGCTAGATTGTAATAAAATACATTAGTTTCATAGAGGTACCAAGTATCAAGTAAAGAGAAATTTTCAACATTAGAAAAGGATAGAATATTTAGTCTAAATCCTAAATTTTGTCCACCTGCTTGTTTTCTAGAGTAATTTAACAACCATCCATAAAGATGTTGATTTTCCTGTTACAAGGGCAGACTAATATGACATTTCTTAATATTTTCTGACTTTTCTGTGTTTTTAACGAAGTTTGTAAGAAAGAGAAAATGTGACTAAAATTAGTTCAGTGTAGTTACAAGAGAATCAGCACCATTACATAGATTTTAAGTATCATAATTTATGTTACGAGTCAAGATCATGTTACCATTATTGTAACATATTGTGCCAATTCCTAATACACAATAATGTTTCTTAATGAGATTATTTGGTGCAACTTGGATGAGACCTATGTCCAGAAATGGGCTGCAATAGACTGAGTTGATTAATCAATAAATTTGAGTCTTCTTTTCAAAATTAGCCCTCTTGCTTGGGTTCTTATCATGATATTTCTTTAATTAATAATTCTTCATGAACTACCTGATAGTATGAACACAAAAACAACTTACCAGATTGGAATCTTCAACCAGTTCCCGAATATGTGGTTTCACAAGATGTATGAGGTCACTAAGTGGCTTGTTGCATGGCACGGTGCCGTTGGGAAGGGCATACACACGCGTACCCTCCGAAGTTGTGTTGCTCGACATCTCAGATGAATCCATCCGCTGGCGTTTAGCATTTGGCTCATTTGCTGCTGATGCAGGAGGTGGCACTGGAATGTTTAAGTCCTGAAATCACATCACAGGGATCATAAAATTATCAAAAACAAAGACAATACAGTTTTATTAACATAAATATGTATTTTTTATTTACTTGAACTTTTATGCAACAAAAGTACATAGTACCTTTCTGCTACGAGAATGCCGTTTTCCCTTCCCGCGCCCTCGTACCGCTACTCAAGCCAGGCCCGTCTAGTACCAATACTGACCAATAGCAACGCTGTAAAGTGCTTTAAGACTGTCTTTATAATGGTGGACCGCGGCATTCTCACAGCAGGCAAGTAGTAGGTAGACTTAGGCTTACATTCGAGTAGTAGGGAGACTGATCTACGCTTGAACTCATGCTTCCACTGTCAAATAGCACTGCATTTTGACAGTTGGAACTTGGAAACATGAGTTCACAGTTAGATTCGTCTCTGAATTGGCCTGTGTGTGGAATTGTTGTGCCTTAGGCATTCTCTCCCAATCTATACATACATATAAATAAAATTGAAGTATTTGTTTGTGATTTTGAAATAACTGACTTTTTTAAGCTCATACTACTGTTTGTAAGTGGCTTAACACGGCGTGATTGACGCTGGGTCATGGTGACCCGTTTTAAAACGGTTTTTTTTAATGCGCTTATAATATGTTTCAAGCGTTTTTGTAGCCGGCACGCTCAGTGCGACACCGGCTGCGCAGCGAGATACACGTGCCTATATGATTGATTGATTGCCTATTATTATTTATTGTTGATTCCTATTTTATTTGTAAAAATAGTTTATAAAAAAGTGTTAAAAATAGAATAAGAGTATGAATAATAATTTCTTAGGTTTTCGAGATCGCTACACACAGCATGCAACACTGTAAAAGATAATGATATTGTGAGTGATTACTGTGTGCATCGAAACGATTTTAATTAATAAAAATTGTATGGTTGATTAAATTTTTTTTTTTAAATATCTGTAAAGACGCTCTTCATCTTACGGTCAAAATTAATATCCAATCTATCCACGATTCGCCCTACTAGAGATAGGAATTTGACATAAGCTTCATACAACGTCTGTGGTCTAGTGGTTCGAGTGTCGGACTGCTGATCACAAGGTCGTGGGTTTGATTCCCACAGGACACAAATATTTGTGTGATGAACATAAGTGTTTGTGTTGGTCTGGGTGTTAGTATATAAGTATTATATCCACTGTCTAGTACCCATACCACAAGCTCTGCTTAGTTTGGGACTAGATGGTGATGTGTAAAAATGTCCCAAAAATATTTATTTATTTATTTATAGATTGGATATTAATTTCGGCCGTTTGTCTAACTGCGACCACGAAACGCTGCAAAGCTTTCGAAACGTCAGGAAAACCAATTTAAATAATATACACAATATAATCCGGTTAAACTTTGTTTTATTATAAGAATATGAATGTTAAATTTTCAATGTTGATTTTGCATATTAATATAAGATTTTGCATGTAATATGGTGGCATTATTTTTATTTTACTACATGTGTAAAGAACCCTTCTTTAACAAACAGTTTCAAAAATTAAGGTTTTCGCGAAAATTTGACATTAAAATCGGGGTAGCGATGACCCAGCGTCATTGCCCGCGTATTTTTTTCACGTCAATCGCGCCGCGTTACCCCAAATCATACGTATTTTTTTTGTCTGTTTGTCCAGGCTAATCTTCGAAATGGCTGAACCGATTGCGACGGGACTTTCACAGGCAGATAGAGAACTTTATAAGGTATAATATAGGTTACTTTTTATCTGGGAAAATTGCGGAAAGCTCTTTGAAATGAGGAAAAACTGATTCAGACTTATATGTATTTTGTTACCAAACTTGAAATTTAGTACACATGGTACTCATATAACTTATCGCCTGCAACCTTACTCAATAACAAATGTATACATCAAATTTTACTATTTAGATGTTAATAAATAGTTATTATTGGTATTATGATCTTTCTTCTTATCAAAACTTCAGCTTGAAACAAAACTTCCGACAATATCTTTAAGGTGCCAAAATTTCTATGAAGTCCAGCAGAGTTCGTAATCAGTTGGGTTGCTTTTGTTTATTGTAATTACTCATCAAATGTTTGAAGGTTGGCGTACCCATTATGCTACTTCGTAATTTGAAACCTCCAAAACTTTGTAACAGCAATAGAGTGGGAGAAGTTTCTTTATAAAAAAAATTGAAGCTTTAATTCGTACTTATATAGGTATAAATGCCATTTTACTCATCTGCCGTGTCACTCGCAGGTCTGTTATCTTAAGATACATGAGTTACGCGTAACAGGTCTAAATCGTATTTTTTCATGATCCTCTATCACCCAGTAAAATAATATTTTAATTAACTATTACCAATTAGTCTCAATTGCCTATCACCTAACTCTTGAAACTATGATTTTGCCATTGTTAGTTATGGTAAAATGCTGTATCTTAAGTTACATCAATTACGCGTGATAAGTTGCGAGCACATCGAGAAAATCCTAACTCTGCTAACTACTAGATACAGTATTTATCCGTGACTGTAGTGCGCGTATTAACTGATGATGATGTGGATATTATGAGAGCTTCATTAACAAACATGGTTCTAAAAGTAATAGCCCACGGCAACATGATAGTATTTATGGACCAGCTGAAGAAAAATAACTACTTTTCTGAAATCAATAGGTGGATTAAAAAAATCGCGGTCGAATATGCAGGAGTAATGTTCACAAACCTATTTTTGTTGGTTAGTATATCAGCTTGATGTATCTCATTTACTTCAAAATAATTTCCAAAAGCCTTCAAAATACGCACTGTCTGTGGTTGGATTTCCACTGGTTATTTTATGAAAATGTGTGTTAATCAATTATTATTTTATTACACAGGAAATTAAAGTAAATAGGTCCTAAACACGGCAATGAAAAGCCAACTGACACCTTAAATTATGGATTTCAGTCATGGTTTCAGAGTTTCAGATAATTTCAGAATGCGCGAATTGTGCTCAGATAAAACCAGTTTTTAATAACTTCGTTGGTAATTTTCACTGTTTGACGTTTATTCAATAACTACAAATTTTTTATAAAAAAGTGCAGTTATAAATGCAGTTTATGACGATACCCTTTAATCAGCAGTCGACTTAGACCCAAAAAACTGCCACCTAATGGTGGTGGTGGTGGTGGTGGTAAGGTAATCCTTATTTTCAAAATAATCACCTTATGTTGCTTCGAGGCTAGTAGTTCTGGTCTATACTTTTCTTTTAAGTATTTTTTGGTCTTACTATTCTGTTGTCTTAGCTGGACCCTAGTTTCATTTATCACAACTAATTTGCGTAAAATTTATTATATATTGGCATCAAACGAAATAAAAATTTGCGTGAAGTGCTTAGCCGGTTGTGTTTTTGTTCGACTCAAAAAGGCATCGGTATCTTTCTCTGAGATACCCTGGGAAATCAGAATTTATGGCAAATATTGCTTCCTTATCACTTTTAAAAAACATCTATTACCTAGCTATCTCTTTAATATTTCATTATTGATTTCCTACCATCAGATTCAATATGTTTTCGGTGTTATGTGCTATAGTGGAAGTTGAAGGCTATTTACAGTAGAGGACATATTCAACGCTCTGTCTACTGGGATTTAATTCAGCGAACTGATTTTTAACTACAACATCGGATGCAATAGATTCTCCTTATTCCGTCACTATGTAGTTTTGTGCTATTTTGGACAAAATTTAAAACGGACACGTACTGACAGCGCATTGTTGAGATATATTTTTTTCGAATGCAAGAAATTTATCACCTGGCTCTGATTAAATCCTTCTAAGTCTGGAAGCAAAAGTAATACAACAAAGAAATTTAGCGTAAAATCATCTGAAGGGTTGACGATTATAATGAGATCAAAAGCATTTCGATTGCATTATTATTTTTATATAAGACCGCGAACTTTTCAATCCACGTATTTAGGCATTAAGAATAGTTGAATTTTGAAGTTGCTCAACTTACATAGTCGTCAAGAAATATACACTGAAAAATAATTAAAAGATTTGCAAGTGTATTGCAAAAGTGTGTTGGACTTAGTTAAAAAAGAAGTACCCCGGGAAGTAAGGCGAAGGAGTGTAAGTGCAAGAAAGAAAGCAGACTTAGATGCAGATTTAGATTTAGATAAGATTTTACATATCTAGGATTTAGTTGTTTTTGTATCTAAAATAATTTTGATAATACCAAGTTCTCATTCCAATTTTTATGTTAGTTATGAAGTTAATTAAGTTTATTTGTTTTAAAAGTTATCGAATCTTGGTTAGAAGAAGTCTGAGTTTTCGTTTTACTTTTTGACTCATTAAAAAGGATATTTAAATGCATTTGAAAATTTGAGTTTTTACTAGATAAGCCATAAGTCATTATTCATTTGTTTAGATGAGTACTGTTTTTTCTATTCCTTTATAAACTAATTTAATTTAATACTAAATAATCAGTCGGACAAACTTTACTGAAGATACCTGTGTTTAGCAAAACATTCCATATTACACTTGTTGCGGCTAAGTCACGTATCTTAAGATACAGAGCACCGCTTAACAACCAATGTATAGAGCGCTTGTTACGCCTATCTCTGTTATAGCTAATAATTCTGAAAATTTCGAAGTTTTCAAAAATCTATAAATTGCCCGGTTTTCCTCAGACTTTAATACAACCAATTATGTAAAAATATTTCCCGAAAGTTTTGAAACATTTAAGATAATCGCAATTATCTGTAAAAAACTTTAAACGGTGATATCTCAAAACTATGTTTCGTGAGATACAAGAGATAGGCCTGACACGGCAGTCATGCCTTTTACCAAAAATACGATTGAAATTGAAAATATTATTGAAGAATTTTTCAACATGTTTTGTTACCATTCTATCTTAAAAACTGTAATACATATACAAGTGGCAAACTTTGTGTGATTGTGACTGTAGTGTATAGTCATAATTAAAATCAGTTTCTATGGAGTATCAGGGTATCAGGTTTGATGGCTGGTATACTAATTATTAATCATTTTTAATTCCATACAGATAAAGTCGCAGGTAGAGATAGATAGATAGATAGAGTATACTTTATTGTTTGCAGACCATAAAAATAAAGTTATAACAAACATGAGCACAGTACTAACAATTGGTGGTCTTATTGCTTCAAGCAATTTCTTCCAGACAACCATTTACCAGGTAACAGCTAGTCCGAAAATAAATCGAATATATTGTGTTCACTAGGATTGTTTATAAGATATTGCACCACAGTTAATGTCAAATTATGAAGTTTTACCATATAGAAAATCAGTCAACTGAAAAAATCAATAAGCTTCTCCTGAGTCAAAATTGCACTAAAATAAGTGAACTACAAATAAATAAATGAATATTATGGGACATGATAACACAGCACCATCTAGTCCCAAACTAAACAGAGCTTGTGCTATGGGTAGACAATGGACATTATATTTATATACTTTTTTTTTCGTAAAAAAATACTAATAATATATTAAGAAACACCCAGACCATCACAAACACTTATGTTCATCACATAAATATTCTTGCTCTGTGGGAATCGAACCCACGACCTCTTGATCAGTAGTCCTACACTCGAACCACTTGACCACAGATGTCGTCAAATATTATTCTAAAACACAAAATAACACACCTGATGGACATCAGATAAATCTCGATTCTGGAAATGTGATGTTTCTAGAAGTTCATTAAGTTTCACTATCTTCTCTGGAAATCCTTTTATTATAAGATGCTCAGCCTTCTGCTTAAGAGAATCCTTATAGTCCTGTACCTGAAAATACACGTGCCCGAATTATGTGAGCCACACACAAACAGCCATTATTCGATGTCGTTGGTACGCTTAGACACCCCACGGTGGCGCAATATGTTGAGGTTATGTGCTCTCATATGCAAAACCTACCGCTCCCATTGTAGTAATTACACGTTCCGGTGCTTTTCTTAAGCTTAATGTTGACCCAAAGCCAGATTATACCACGAAACAATATAAATCCACAGCACTTAGACGAAATACTGGGATGTCACACACACACTAATCAAAGTACGTTGCACTGCTCATGTCAAATCAAGCGATGTTTCACCAAAATTAATAATGGGTTTACCTTCTTCGCAATGTCTGTCATTATGTTACTATTATTTTTTGTGGGATTTTAAGTTTATTAAATCCCTTGTATATTGTATATAATACAAAATACTGTTTAAATCCACACAACTTTTACGCTAACAACTCGTGTGTACGAATGAATGAAATGAATTTCGTTTAGTTTCAAAGCGTTCATTCGACGTTATCAAGTTATCAAGAATACAAGTTACTAAGCTAAAAAATTACAAACACGTCAATACCGATTTCTTTAGTTGTTCATTTACATTCGAATCCATTTCCATTAATTATAAATTAATACAATATTTTTGCTACGTTATGGCGGTATGACATAACCAACTTTTTAATTTTTTGTAAAATACTTATCGTTTTTTCTTTTTTTATTAGGTAAATAGGTAGTATCTTCTCATCAAATCAATCGTTATTTTTCACAAAAAGGATCATCCAGGCCATAGAGATCGATTCTAGTTCCTCCTATTAATTAATAACAATATATACTCTGTGGCTCTAGGACTCGAGACGGGAGAGACGGGAGGATATTCTCAGTTATATAATGTACTCTTTGGGAGGATCCCCTAATAGTCTGTGGAGGATACGAGGATAGATAGAGGCACGATAGAGGAAACAATGCGGTGCGAATTGGAATTACAAAGTTCTTCTTCTTCATGTCAATGATTCGAGTTTAATTATATTATTGTGGACCAAAATGTAGCCACGTCAACATATATTCTACAATCCTTGAGTGAAAATTGATGTTATCCTTTGAACTCGCTGATTCGAATTGTGTTTCTTCAAAACCGAGTTGATTCGTTTTACGCCGCTAGCTATATATATTATTTTTATTATTATTTTTATTTTCTAAGTTTATTGTAATAGAATAAACAAAATTACTTGAAACTGTTTTATGTGTTAGGACTTAGAATGGAGGGCGCTGACAGCTGTCACACAGTTAATACTAGTTCAGCTGTCAACGTGACTAAATAAAATTGTACCAAATATCATTTTGATAAACTGTAAAAAGAACAAATTGTAAACTAGTAATTTTTGAACCTAATAAACTTTATATTATATTATTATTATATTAGTTTAATTATATTATTGTGGACCAAAATGTAGCCACGTCAACATATATTCTACAATCCTTGAGTGAAAATTGATGTTATCCTTTGAACTCGCTGATTCGAATTGTGTTTCTTCAAAACCGAGTTGATTCGTTTTACGCCGCTAGCTATTTGCCGGCTCGGCTCGGTGACGCGCTCTCCCAAGCAAGTGCCGCTGGCGGTAAGCCAGCGACTGAGGTAGCGAATAGCTGTGAAGTGAAGAACTACGAGTTAAAATGAGAAAAAAATGTCAGGCGTTGTGAAATCGTCACAATTCGCGTATACGAATCAATTCGATCGATTCTTACTAAGCAATCGCATGATTCTACGCCGCTCGCTGACTCGGATGGCTCACTTTTGTAAACTTTAATGTAACCGTGCTCAACTCGGTGGCTCGAATCAGCTCGATAAATTAGAACATACGAGTCGCATTCACACCATGCGATTGCTACTGAGAACCGAGTCAAATCAACTCGAATTGTGATTTGAATCAACGATCACTTAACTAGAGTGATTCGAGTTGAAAAACATACGATTCGTCCCATCGCTATTTTAAGTGTCAAAAAATGACAAGTTCAAACAAATTCACAAGCTCTGACTTAGGTTTAGTTTCATGTTTCATAGGTCAATGGGTTTATTACGTCTTGCGTCTGTGACTTGATTAATCAATTGTCTAAACCATGACTCATCATCATCATTTCAGCCGAAAGACGTCCACTGCTGGACATAGGTCTCCCCCAAAAGGGGGGGATATGCCATAATCACAACGCTTGGTAGGCGGGTTGGCGATCGCAGTTGGTTGATTAAATACTCAAAGAACGCTGCTGCCCATCCTCTGGTGAATCCCTTAGTCGCCTTTGACGACACCTATGAGAAGAAATACGTTGGTGCAATTCTTTACGTCCGGCACCACACGGGACATCAAACCATGATTAAACCGACTAAATATTCTTAAGGACCGACCGAAGGTTCGGTTTCGGCTAGTTTCGGCCAAAAAATCTAGTTTCGGCCAATAATTGGCCGAACCTTCGGCCCCACCGAAACTAGGTATTCGTGAATTGTCGCGCATCATTCGGCTAACTTCGAGTGAGTGAACGTGGTTGCCAGTTGATTTCGCTAGCCATAGGTTGTAAGTTGTAATAGAATTCATTGGATATTTTATTTGGTTCTGTTGAGTTATTCCCTAGAACTTATACATATGAATTTATGTAGAAATTAATGTAACACTTAAAAGATGTGTGAAGATACCTGTGATGTTTGATTCAAACATTACTATATTTGTTTGTAATTGTTGTTGGATTAAATTTTGTACCCATATTCGAACTGCCCCGTAAATCCGATACACAACTACCTCCGGTTAGTGATGCGACTCGAGTCCAATTTTACTCGAGTGACATCGTAAAAAAACGTACTCGAGTGAAAAAAATATCGACTCGAGTTCACTCGGACTCGAGTTCACTCGGACTCGCGTCACTCGCCCACCACTCGAGTCACTCGCAAACCATTCTCCGAGACAAACAAGTTTAAACCTGCTTTTTAAAAGAGATAAGTTAAAGTGCGTTGTTGTCACACTTGTTTGAACTTGTTGCGTGTAGTGAACTGTTGTGTTGAATGAGTTATCGACGTTTATGAGTGAGTGAGGTGAATGACCGAGTGACTCGTGAACCACTCGAGTGACTCGACCACTCGAGTGATTGAGTGATTCGTGAACCACTCGAGTGACTCGACCACTCGAGTGGTACTCGAGTAAAATTGTAAAATGACTCGAATGACTCGAGTGGCAAAATCGGACTCGAGTCGCATCACTACCTCCGGTGATTTAACTATTACCGTGAATGACCTTCAGTACTATTAGTCATGTTGCATTTTTTCCCTTTAGTACGCGAAGTGCTTAGTCAATTCGGACGCGTAGTACAGTAGTACGGGAAAGTTTTTTAGTTATATTTCATTATTTACTACTACTATGACTACTATCACGACAAATACTAAAAATAAAAATGTTCTAAAACCCAAGGGGGCCCCATACAAGAAACCTCGAGAAACATGGTTTTTTTTCAACGTTTTTGTTCCTGCTCTATCTTCAAAACTGTAATACATACCAGCGTCAAACTTGGTTTGATTATAGTGCATACTATGTAGTTTAGCAACACATACTAAAAACAAGGCAAACGTAGACATATGTGGTGGTACCTACGTAAGAAAGAGATGCAAAAATTCACATATCGCGTATGGTCGTTGATGTCTTTTGATAAACTCTCATAAATTAAATCAGTTTCTATGGGGTATCAGGTCGATGGGTGGTACGGCACCTACTGCGTGAGTCCGACTCACACTTGACCGATTTTTTTTTACATACCTACTTTAATTGTTAAATTTTATTTTTTACACGTGTTAACTGTCTTTATATGCGTAAAAATACAATAGATTTAACATGCTATAAAAAATTCAAATAAGTTTCGGTTTCGGCCGAAACTGGGACCAAGACCGAAGGTTCGGTTACGGTTTCGGTTTCGGCTAAAAATCCTGTTTCGGTCGGACACTAAATTCTCTTTGGCTCTCGCTCTGACTATGGAGTTATCCTTTCTCAGGCCCATATTACAGAACGTTCCTCAAGCTTTGATCACTGTTTAAAACTAGTTTTAAGTTGAGATTAATTTTAGAACTCCTTAAGCATAGATTAATTGATCACAGTTCAGCTGAGTTTAGCTTTATTCTACACTGTCACCTGTTGAGGTGTTTGAGCAGAGATTATCGATCGAGCACTGTATTCCGTGATTAGTTGAACTAGGTTTATAATCTAAGGCCCGTATTACAGAAGCTTCCTCAAGTACAGTTTAAACTCCAATCACCTGATCACTACTTAAGGATAGAATCGTTACTTGAGTATCGGTCTTATTCCAGAACGGTAATTATAAACTTTTATTCAACAACATAACACACGAATTTGACCTGAAATATAATAGAAATCTCTACTCAAGCGTAGTCTGGACCACGCTTGAGTGATTACAGATCAAATATCTGCCCAAATACCGAAACAGGTGACAATATAAAACGAAACTAAACTCAGCTGAACTGTGATCAACAAATCTCTGCTTGAGGGAAGTTCTAAAATCAAAGCTAGCTAGTAATCACTCTAGTGTGGTCCAGACTACGCTTGAGTAGAGATTTCTATTATATTTCAGGTCAAATTTATGTGTTATGTTGTTGAATTAAAGTTTATAATTACCGTTCTGGAATAAGACCGATACTCAAGTAACGATTCTATCCTTAAGTAGTGATCAGGTGATTGGAGTTTAAACTGTACTTGAGGAAGCTTCTGTAATACGGGCCTTAGAGTTGAACGACCCGGGCTACGTTCACTTATAACGCACTCAGTGTGAAAGTCACCCGGTGTGAATATCGCTCGATCATTGACGATTTTCTCAGAATTACTGAACGACTTTATGAAACTGACACTAGAACAATGAAGCACTGACAATTATGACGATCGAAACCTCAAATTATCTGTCATTTCATACTATTATCTGTCAACATGACAGCAGGGCGTCTTTTACCCTACTATTTCACGGGGTGACCGGTGCGTACGCTCGACGACGCCCGCTCACAATACTGAACGGTTTGGTGTGAACGCCCGGACGATCACTCCGAGTAACTGAACGACCAAACAACGCTCCGGGCGTCGTCCGCCGTCGTCCGACGATAATACTGAACGTACCCCAAGGTACACTCCGAGCGTCGTCCGACGACGTCAATGGCTACGTTGACTTATAACGCACTCGGTGTGAAAGTCACCCGGTGTGAATATCGCTCGATCATTGACGATTTTCTCAGAATTACTGAACGACTTCGGGCGACTTTATGAAACTGACACTAGAACAATGAAGCACTGACAATTATGACGGTCGAAACCTCAAATTATCTGTCATTTCATACTATTATCTGTCAACATGACAGCAGGGCGTCTTTTACCCTACTATTTCACGGGGTGACCGGTGCGTACGCTCGACGACGCCCGCTCATAATACTGAACGGTTTGGTGTGAACGCCCGGACGATCACTCCGAGTAACTGAACGACCAAACAACGCTCCGGGCGTCGTCCGCCGTCATCATCATCCTCCTGCCCTTATCCCAATTTATTTGGGGTCGGCGCAGCATGTTTTTTTCTTCCATAAATCTCTATCAGCCGTCATCTCTGTGTTTACTTTCTTTCTATTCATATCATCTTTCACACAATCCATCCATATTTTCTTCGGTCTCCCTCTTTTCTTATAGCCATCAACATTCATACTTAAAACTTTCCTCGTAACATGCTCCCCATTTCTCCTCATCACATGTCCATACCATGATAGTCTGTTGCTACTTAACTTCTCTGTCACTGGCGCTACTTTCAGACTCCCTCTTACATATTCATTCCTTATCCTATCCATTCTCGTTACACCACACATTCCTCTTAACATTCTCATCTCAGCTGCATGCACTTGCCTTTCATTAATTCCTTTCGTAGCCCAACATTCCGATCCATACAGGACAGCAGGTCTTATCATGGTCTTATAGATTTTCCCCTTCAGTTTAAGAGGAATTCGGGAGTCACATGTAGTTCCCGTGACCTGCCGCCATTTCAACCATCCTGTGTTAATTCGGTGCTTGACTGTCCGGTCAATTTCGCCATCGCTTTGCACAAGTGAACCGAGGTACCGAAAGTCGGAGCAGACTGGCAAGGGCACGCCATCTAGCGCAATAGCAACAAAACCGGAAAGACCGCCGAAATCGCAGAACATGTATTCCGTTTTAGTTCTGCTGATTTTCAAGCCAACGTTCTCCAGATTTTGTTGCCATTTCGCCAATCTACTCTGGACCTCAAGTCCATCTTCACCAACAAGGACAATGTCGTCAGCAAACAGCATGCACCAGGGTGCCTCTTCCTGGATTTCTGATGTCAAAGCATCCATTATCAGCAAGAAGAGGTAAGGACTTAGAGCCGACCCTTGGTGCAAGCCTACAGCCACACTGAACTCGTCGGTGTTGCCAGCGGCCGACGATAATACTGAACGTACCCAAGATGACTGAACCCAAAACTTCAAAACTTTCAGAAGTGTCAATGTCAAGTCAATCAGTATTCAGTTCAGTTTGGCAAACTAAAAAATTGTAAACAAAAAACAAACACATGCGGTACGGGCCAAATACTTTTACAAATACAGATTTTTCTATTTAGATAGGACCTACATACATTACTAGATAATAATAATTACGTTCTAACTATTACGTAGTATGACATCTTTCAAGTTTAATTTTTCTGGCGAAGAAGACAGTAGTAAAGTAGAAGGTTAAAACTGTTCATATCTTTATTTAATGTTTTACTCACATCGTATTTAATGTAAAATTATTTTGTTTAAACAGAAACTAAAGAAACCATTCAATGGCTGGATAGTGAAGAAGTAGTACCAAATAAACAAACGAAAAATTTAGATGATGTGGTCACGCGCGCTAAAATGTTCGCCTGTGGTGATGTTGAGATCGGGCACTTAGTAGTAAACGAAGCAATAGCGAGTATCGAAGAGGGTGGTTTTAAAAATGCAGTAGAATTAGCAGAAAAAGAACACAGTGATCTTGTTGCTGGCAAATATGAAGGCAAGTGTATATGATTAAGTACCTAGCTATGGTTCCTCTAGCCTGTAAAGTCACATTTTAGTATTCAAACGATTGATCCATCTGAAAACCTGTAAAAAAAAAGAAAAAAGTTCTTAGGTGTTGAAATGAGAGTCTTTCTTTATTGGAATTTTTATGAAATACTAGCTGTACTTGGCATGCGCAGCAAGGCAATCTTTTTTTTAGTCCAGGAACCTTCATGGGCGTATTTAGAACAAGTCACCAAAGTTGCATCATAATTTGATGAATGGTATAGGAATGCATAGAGGACAAACATACTAAGAAACATAATTTTTTATAGAAGATAGACTAGATATAGACTTCTGTTTTTATTGTTTTAAATTTAATTATTAAAATTCCAGGTGGCCTAAAAATATGGGAGTGTACTTATGATTTGATACAATATCTGGTTGAAAATCAAACAGAAATCAAGTTTGAAAAGAGAAATGTTTTGGATTTAGGATGTGGTGCTGGTATTTTGGGAATACATGCATTTCTAAATGATGCACAAGTAACATTTCAAGATTATGTAAGTGCTGATTCCTTGTCATTCGCTTGAGAAATGAAGTTTTTCTTCTTGCTGTAGGAATACTCTATCCATCCATGAGATAGCTTGTTGGCATAGGAATGATTGTTTTTCTTTTTGAAGTGAAACTTCTATACAGACTATTTTTTTGTCATGAAAAAGAGTTACTGCCGCGTAAATGAAGACAAAAAGTCCAGATGCTCTAGTGGGATCCGAATGTGTGACTCTATTTTCATAAGTCTAACACTGTCACCGAAATGCTATCGTGGCTGATAACTTAGACGTCAGATAATCAGATTCAGGAGTACCATGGGATGGCGTAAATTCTGTGGTAACATTGAATCCTGCCAACAAGCCAACAGGGTAAGGAAGGTTCTGGCGCAACAGAGTTCATCTGTGCCTGACACTCTTCGTAAGCCTGACAACACGCTTACAACATCACCAGAAGAAGTAAGACGCGTCCTCATTGAAACTCACTTCCCAGGGTGCGTATTTACTCATGCAATCGATTGGCAAGATGTACCTCAAACACCATCGGATGGCGACTGGCTCTGCGCGCACAAGATGGTAACGTTGGAAAAACTCCAATGGGCCATCCGGAGCTTCCATCCTTTCAAAGCAGCAGTGGGGTGGAACGTCCGTTGCCAAAAGACTGGTGCCCCTAATGAGAGCGTGCCTGGCCTATAGATACGTTCCCAAAGGATGGAGGGAAGTGAAAGTTATATTCATCCCAAAGCCAGGTAAGGGCGACTACACAAACGCCAAATCCCACCGACCAATCAGCCTGACCTCCTTTTTGCTAAAGACCTTGGAGAGGCTCTGCGAAAGGGAGCTGAGGGACGGCGCACTTAAAACTATACCACTGCACGGCAACCAACACGCATACAGCTCAGGTAAGTCCACAGAATCTGCTCTCCATCTGGTGGTTAGTCAGATAGAGAGAGTGATACACAACAAAGGTACATGCCTGGGCACTTTTATAGACATCGAAGGAGCATTCGACAAAACAAACTTCTCCAGCATAAGAACAGCCCTCTCCAAGCACGGAGTGGAACAGGTACTAACTGACTGGATTGCAAACATGTTAAGTAAACGGGTGGTTCGTCTTGAAGGAGAGCAACAGATGGCTATGATAGCTAGAGGCTGCCCCCAGGGAGGGGTGCTGTCTCCCCTTCTGTGGAATCTGGTAATTAATGATCTCATTACCAAACTCAACGACAACCACTACTACACAATAGGATATGCAGATGACCTCGCCATCCTCGTATCGGGTAAGGTGACTGGGACCATCTGCAACCTCACCCAACAAGCGCTTCGTATTGTAGAACGCTGGTGCAGAGAATTTGATCTTTCAGTGAATCCCACCAAAACTGAGTTAGTCATGTTCACCCAAAAGCGAGCATTAGGACCCTATTGCTTACCCAAACTGTTCAGTAATGAACTCCAGCTGGCCAACGAAGTCAAGTACCTCGGTGTCATCTTAGACAGTAAGCTAAGTTGGAGTTCACCTAGAAAACAAACTAAACAGGGCCTGCATCACCTTCTGGCAATGCAGGAAAATGATAGGTAAGAAGTGGGGCCTATCCCCTAAAATTATACTATGGCTATACAGTGCGGTAATCCGCCCCATGATTGCCTATGGGGCCGTAGTTTGGTGGCCTAGAACCAAGCTGATTACAGCTTCAAACAAACTACAGCGCACGCAAAGACTTGCCTGTGTGGCGATTACAGGCTGCATGAGGACTACCCCGACTGCAGCACTCGAAGCCATGCTGGGAATTCCACCGCTCCACCTTTTTATACAACAGGAGGCGGCGATGGCGGCAGTACGTCTAAAAACACTAAATCTATGGAGTAAGAGTAGTACACAACACACCGCGTTGATAGAGGAACTCAGCAATGAATTCCCTCTGTTGAAATCCATTAACGACCGGATTCCCAAGCAATTTATTTTCGACAAGAAGTACAAAATCCAGCTGTATGAGGATCACCGATGCGAAGGGCTGTGCCCTGCAGAGGTGCGAATCTTCACGGATGGATCCAAAACAGGTACAGGTACGGGTGCCGGGATCTTCTCGGAAGACCTCAATATACACATAGCCACACCATTGGGGGTCCATAACACGGTGTTCCAGGCAGAGTGCATGGGCATTTCCCTGGCAGCTTCGGCGATTATAGCCAGGAAGGTTAAAGACTACTCAATTCGTATACTCTCGGACAGCATGTCTGTACTACAAGCACTAAGCAGCCACACGGTAAACTCGGGGCTGATACACGAGTGCCAGCAAAACCTCAACCAGGTAGGTAATCTCAATAACATAACCATTCAATGGATAAAAGGACACAGCAGTTCCCGAGGCAATGACGCAACGGATGAACTGGCCAGAAGGGGATCGAGTATGGTAGTCGTGGGACCTGAACCCATAGTGCCACTCCCCTTTGGATACCTACGCAACATGGTAAGGAAACGCACCAAGGACAAACACTACAAACTATGGGAAGACCATGGTGAGTGCAGGCAGGCCAAGGAGGCACTTCCCACAGTCGACGGCCGGTTTACGAAACAGGCCCTCCGATTGTCAAAACAACAGCTGCGTACAGTCACAGCTGCTATTACTGGCCACGGGTCCTTTAACAAACATCTTTTTGTCATAGGTGTCACGGACAGCCCACTGTGCAGAGCCTGCATGGTGGAAGACGAGACAGCAGCCCATGTGCTTCTAGACTGCCCTGAGGTCGCCACATACAGGGCCAAGTACTTCGGTAACCCAGGTACCCTCAGAGAGATCACCAGCAACACCAAGGCGTTGCTGGCATTTTTCGAGGAGTTAGGGTGGATCGAGTAAGTTCCCACCCGTACGCAAAATACACGCTTGATCGTGGAGTTGCGGAAACCAGCCCGTTATACTATACTATAACTTAGACGTCGAATTTAACTTACACTTACGTCTTTTGGTGACATCAGAACTTTTCTTTTTACAATTTACATCTTTAGATATCGCTTCAATTGCGTAAATGCGTTAAAAATTATAGTATAACTAGAAAACACAATTGATAAGTTTAAATGTTGGTGTTATTTACCAAATTACGTTTTCCAACATAATCATACATTAATTATCTTGTGGATAAGGATTTGTTAAATTTAACTAATAAATAGGAATAACTAATATTAAACATATAAATAAAGTGACAGAAGCCCTGTATAAAAATTAACCCTATGGGCGAACGATGACCCTTCAAGAAATAAAAAACCGGCCAAGAGCATGTCGGGCCATGCTCAGTATTATAGGATTCCTTAAGTAGTTGTACAAACGAATCAAATTGAATATTAATCATGGCTATTTTAGTTTTTGCAATAATCGGCAGCATTCGCGACTCAGAGCGTGTTGTTAGTAGCGCCATCTAGCGATAAATTCAAGAAGCCAAATTTTAGAAGTCTGTCATGTCAAAGTTACTTTTTGTGATTTTTTCAAATAGAAAGTAGCTAAAGGAGCATTATTTGCCATGATAATTTTTCTCTAAGGTCAATGACCTTTGAACTAGGACGTTTTAAGTATTTTTCAGTTTTCTCTCTATAACTCAAAAAATTATAATCACATTATACTCAAAATAATTTTAAAAGAGAGTTTTCACATAGGTCTATCAATGTGGAAGATTATAAGTTTCTACGTTGCATAGTTTAGAAATGGCAGTGGGGGGGGACACATTGCAAGCCACTTTGGCGGGCTATATTTCGCAGATGGTACACCTGATAAAAAAGTGATGTATGAAACATTACCTTCATTTTAGTAGACCTATTCAATGATACCCCACAGGAGGGGGTGCAGCGAAAAAATTTTTTTTTTCCCTATTTCACATGTATGGGCGCCACTCCTAAAGAACGTAAAAACTATTTTTTTTATTCTTTTAAAATTGAGATCTATATGTAGACTATTTTTTAACAAAATTTCATTTACTTATGTTTATAACTGTAGAAGTTATTAAGCTGTAAAGGATTAGGACAGACGGACGGACATGACGAAACTATAAGGGTTCCTTGTAGGACTTCGGAACCCTAAAAACGAAGGCAAATAAACTAGAAAACTGAATTTTTGGTAAATAACTGTCGACGAATTAGAATTCTAAATTTACGCCATCTATACAATTTTTTAGACAACAGCAGCGCATGCGTTTTTATACCTTGCTAGTCAGATCATTAGCCTCGGTAGCATATGTACTAGCGACATCTATGGTTTTGGTATGAAAAAAAATGGTCAAACGTCGTTAGACACTGACCACTACGTCAATTTGTCAGTATTGTATTTGAATTAATTAGTTAAGAATAATTAATAACAAGTTTTTCGTTTATAAAAAAAAATTGTTTAAATAAAAAATGCATTCATTAAAATGTACCTAACCTAACCAAATCATAATTTGCAGTAAACCTGCGAAAAAAAACGAAATGTGTGCTGGGACACATGGTAGAAGTGAAACTTCAATGGACAAGTGAAAAAACTAATCGAAACGGACAAGTGGAAAAACGAATGGAAACTGACGAGTGGTAAAACAAATCGCAACAAAATTTTAACTTTAAGTTTTATAGGCAGATTGTTAATGTACTTATCCAATTTGAAAACCTGCCTGTAAAACTTCAAGTTAATATTTTGTTGCGATTCGTTTTTCCATTTGTCAGTTTCCATTCGTTTTTCCACTTGTCAGTTTCGATTCGTTTTTCCACTTGTCCATTGAAGTTTCACTTCTACCATGTATCCCAGCACACATTTCGTTTTTTTTCTTTTGTCCAATGCCAACTCCTTCACTTTGTTTCTTCCTTCAATTGATCTGTGTAACTTCTTGGTCTATCTTGTTTTTGTTATTTAACTTATCAAACCCTGTCCTTTTTCAGAATAAGGAAGTTTTAGAACATCTTACAATACCAAATGTTTTATTAAACATTGAGGAAGAAGAGGTTAGAGAAAAAGAACTACAGAGGTGTAAGTTTTACTCAGGAGATTGGGATGCATTTAACAAAAAGTTGCCTAGCACTGAAGTTTACGATGTAATCCTGACATCAGAGACTATCTACAATGAATATAACTATGATAAACTTATCTCGCTATTTGTGGATAGACTAAACAAAGGTGGAGCAGCATATGTCGCAGCTAAAACATATTACTTTGGTGTTGGCGGTGGAATACAACAATTTGAAAAATGTGTACATAAAAATGGACAGTTAAACAGTGAAGTTTGTTGGAAAAACACAGGTGGTATTCAAAGAGAAATATTAAAAATAACACGGAAACCATAACAAATTTTAATCAATTGATTTGTACTACATTTGCAATATAATTGTGACTACTTACATATTGGAAGACACTTTCATAAACTTAATAAAACTGTGAAAACAACATTTTAAGGAGACAATCTTTCATAAACCCACCCATCTTCCCCTTCATGCAAGAGCTTTCCATTGGGAACCTCTCCGTCTTTGGTCTTCTTGAATTTAATTCTATCATGAAGCCGGTCCCTTTGGCCTTGCCAAAACTCAACAGCTCTAGGGCGAATTATGTATCCTCCCCTGAAATAAATAAATAATACTTATGAAACTGCCTCGTTGGTCTAGTGGTTGCAAGCGCGACTGCTGAGCGTGGGGTCCTGGGTTCGATTCCCGGGTTGGGCAAAGTGTTATGCAAGTGTATGTTTTTTCATTAGGAAATTCTCAGTAGCAGCTCGGAGTCTGGATTTGTGCCCGGTCAATGGCAATAGGCTCGCCCCCTATTACATGGGACTATATAACATAACTGGCGAAATGTGGGTGTACTATACACCTCTGCCTACCCCTTCGGGGAAATACAGGCGTGATGTTATGTTAGTTATGAAACAAAGAAACAAACATAATTATACATAATAATATTAACGTTTTCAATGCCACGGCGTCGTAAAGGTTTTCGTGCCCTCAGCGCCATGTCTTATATAGAAGACGTATATATATTGTATGGACATTAGTACAAAGTTATAAAATTGTGGCTCTGAGGGCACAAAATCGTTTGTCTTCTATAGGTGTAATTTGCAGTGAAAAGGTTAATAATATAGAAGATTATGTAAGAGCAAACATTCATCATCATCATTTCAGCCGAAAGACGTCCACTGCTGGACATAGGCCTCCCCCAAGCATTGCCACAACAACCAGTCCTGCGCTTTCCGCATCCAGCTAAGATTATAGAAAAACAAATAAGGAAAACAGTCATGATAATAATCTGAGTAGAAAAAATATATTTGTTGTTAGTTGACAAGTTGATATTCTAGTTTCATGCATATTTTTATAAACTTATACAAAAATATATTCTGTATTATTGCATCAGCATATAATTAAATATACTGCTCTATTTGTGTTATTCCAATACTGAAGAGATTAAATTATGATAATGTTATGTTATTATTGTGATAAAGTCCAAGTTCCACAATCATCTACTTGCTCATGAGAAGTAAGATTGTCATATTATTATACTCATAGAAGAGACCTCACAAATATTAAAGTAAAATGTAATACAAAGAAAATATAATTACCAAAAGCTAGGTTTTGGAATTTCCTTTCCAGGAACCATGTACTCTGCTTCCAAGACCGACTCTCTTTTACATAGAACATCCCTTGATTCAATCGGAGTGCTCTGAAAACTTGTACATGCTGCAATTTGGCTTGGCACTGGTCTTGAATGGAAATACTTGGTTGATTCATCTTCATCTAGTTTCTCCACACATCCCTCAATCCTAACAGATCTGTTCAGAATTTCCCAGTAGAATGTTGCAGCCACATTTGGGTTGCCCTCCTGAAATTGAAAAATATCTTTATATAATATGTATGTGTATGTGACTGAACTCTTCCTAAACGGCTGGACCAATTTGGATGAAATGTTTTGTGTGTGTTCCAGTGGATCCGAGAATGGTTTTGATTCACAATTAGACCTGGTAGGTGCTGCGCTGCGCTGCTTTTCCGGGCAGGATGATGTCTGCCAGGTCCGCTAGTTTTACTATAAAACTGTTCCAGTTCCAATTAATTCACTACATTTTATAAACAATTAAATATCATTGGAATAAACTACAAGACCAAACAGTCTGAACATAAAACTGAGGTAGGTTGTTAGAAGATAAGACTTAAGACTGCCCTTTGTTTTATCTTTATTTCCTTATCAAGTGTACAATAAAAAAGTATCTTTATATTGTATGTATATATATAATAAAATACTTACCATTTCATTAGCTTTTCTGCTTCCATAGTTCGTAAAGAATTTAAAACCATCTTTCCCATATCCCTTGCACAAAACAAATCTTGCTGATGGGAAGCCGTCTCTATAAAAAACATTAAAATATTTATTATATAGGTAATAAGGTGTATATAAAGTTATATTTAAGATTATTATATATATACATATAATATTGCTTTTAGTTAAGTCAAATCAAGTTAATAAAGTATTATTAGAATAGAATTTAAATAATTATGTGAACAGATAACAACAGTGGGAACTATTACAGATATGTATTAATGATAAAAGATAACTACTTTGAAACGGTTGCCAAGCACATAGCATTAGGTTCTAAAATTTCTTTCCTTGAACAGGCTTCATCAAACCATGCTTTGAATTGTCCAAAAGGTTCTTTGGCTACCAAATGTTTCTCCAGGAAGGTTTCATCCTTATCTTTATATTTTATTCTCATACCTGAAAATTTAAGCTGTTGTTAAGAGGAATAAAATGCATGGTTCTTCTAGCTAGAACATAATCTTGCTAGGGTCATACTTGAGAAAAAGTGGGTACTTTACATACTTGAAAACTAATATACCTTGTTTTAGTCAACAATTTAAGTTTTTTACTTATTGAATAATTATTCAACTGTGTTCGCGGTAAGCGCTCAGACCTACAAAATTGGTTAGACAGTGTCGCCTTAGGAGCGGGTTCACGAGGGGTGCTGGCCAGAAAACCTCCACGTGTGCCTGACGGCTGCTTGTCCTTCTGGACACGTCTGGAGGGAACAGCAGCTGTTTGGCCGGTGCATCCTGGGCACAGGCAGTAAAATCCTTTCGAGGGATTAACCTTGGAGGGATTTTATTGCCTGTGACGAATATTCTGGTGCGGGAGGGGCCCGTTCTGGGCCAGAGGGGAGTTGCTCCACGTGTCCCTCTGTTGCTAACAGAGGGCACAGTGGAGGAGCAGGGGCGGGCCCGGTGTGCACTCACCCTGCCACTGGGCAGGCAGCAGGGGGACTGTTCTTCCCTGCCCCCGTCGATCTCGTAACCCCAGGAGTGCCCGCTGAGTAGTGTTCTCGCGCCTCTTGGGACCGAGGGTCTTGGCTTCACCGCCCGGACCGCGAGGAAGAAAACCTCTATAAAAAATTACGGGAGGTAGGGCCTGCGAGCAGCAGACTCGGGGTAGTCTGCTGCCCGACCAGCAGCTGGCGTAGCTGGCAAAGCCGGCGTAGTTGGCGCAGCAGGTAAAGGCCCATGAGGTGAAGTGGCGTGCAGTGCTCCGTGTGCGCCACCGAGGAGGGTGCGGCCAGCGTTAGGCCGCACGGGTAGAAGGGGCTTGTCTGCTTGTGGCGGGCCGGTACCTGTTGGGGGTGGTTGTGTGAATACTCACGGGTTCCCACGCCTCCGGCTAAGGTAGTTGAAGGAACACCGTGGTGGTTTTAGTTGGTAAGAGTCCGACACTGGCTCCACCTACCCCGGGCGGAGTGCGTCCATGAGGAATTCCCCAGGAGAAAAAAAAAAAAAAAAAGGAACGGGTTCACGAAAACAACAAGTTTCGTGACTTCAAAGTGCTACCTATAACAACAACAACTAATTTATACAACCAAAAAAACAACTTACCTCCGATATCAATACTCATGTTTCTTAAATTGTTTAAAACTAATTTACTGGTTTTGCTGTTACAATACGATAAATTAAGTAAGCGTTTTAAACCCATACACCTGTAATTAAAACCGCAACTCGAAGACAGAATTATTTCTATTCAAGTACAGTATTCTGCTATTCTGAGTATTCTTTATTACTTAAACACGACACACATCCTAGTAAATGGTAATTAACAGAATTTTTTCTAGGACTGATTTTGTCGTAATGAAGATACTGGTAATTACTACCTACTTTTGAGAGCAGTGTGCAATAAAAAGTTACTATGGTGTGCAATCCAGTCCAGTGTAATAAGCTGAATTAGCCTTAGAATAATGTACTCTGTGGAATCGGTAATGTTTTTTGTAATTATAATTTAGGTAACACGTAGGTAAATAGAATTGAATAGATAGAATATTTAAATAATTCAATTTTAATTATTTCTTCTCATCTAGTGATGGGCGTAATAGTATACAAGTAATTGATTAATCGAATATCAAGATAATCGACTATAACTTTCATGTTCGATCATGTAATCGATATTTAAACGACGACCTATGTGTAATTTTAAGGACGTTTTAGGAAGGTCTCAGCCTCGCCGGCGAGGCTTGCCGCTTAACGGCGTTTTAGCACGTCACCCGATAGATAGACCGAAAGTCCGCTACTTTCGAGGAAACCAATTCGATGCAGCAACGGTTGCTAGGGGGACATAGGAACGGCGGGGTCCCCCTGCAATGCCCCAGCGAGTTTCGAGCCCCCCCCTTGGGGGGCGCCCGCTTTCGCGCGGTATTGATACCGCGCGCATTTAGTTTGTAAGTATTTAGGGAAAAAACCTTCGGCGAATGGAGTCCCACATGGGACTCTCCGCCAACTAAGTCCGGTTAAGCAGGGATGGGACTTCGGTCCCACCTGCGAGAGCCCATTCGAAAAAAAAAAAAAAAATGTAATTTTAAGAATAATATAAGCTTCTCATATAAGTGAACTGAATGTTCTTTTTGAGAATACAGATTCTTTAAACCTAATCAATTATAAAAATATCGAAAAAAACAAGAACAACAATTTTTGACAAAAGTTAGCAATGCAATTTAGATTTTGATATTGTATCAAAAGGAAAAAAACATTAAAAACTAATAACATAACATAACATCACGCCTGTATTTCCCCGAAGAGGTAGGCAGAGGTGTATAGTACACCCCCATTTTGCCAGTTATGTTGTAAGTCCCATGTAATAGAGAGCGAGCCTATTGCCACTAACCGGGCACAAATCCAGACTCCAGGTTGCTATTGAGAATTTCCTAATGGAAAAACCCAATAACATTTTTCCCGACCCGGGAATCGAACCCGCGCTGCGACCACTAGACCAACGAGGCAGTCGAGTATAAAGAACTAATAATCTACTTTATAAAAATTAAGAGAATTGTTATTTTTAAACAATTAGGTGAGTGGCTCAGTATTTGATTTTCACTTGCTTTAACGGTAAAGTAACAAATAAAAAACGTTAGTTATTATCTGAAGCATAATGGTAGTGTTTCTAAAATAAATAAATAAAATAGTTTGTTTACTGCGTTACATAAGGCACATAACATTACATTAATAAAATTAAATTTAAAATAGCGATAAGTAACTAGCCGTTAGCTCTGTTGAGAATTTAGGAGTGGTTCCCGATGGATCCCAAACAAGGCAAGCCTTTATTGATTATTGATCAGATACTTTATGAGCTAGCACAAGTTTATTATTATATACAATACAATAATTATGTTGTATTGACTACTCGCTGTAGTATTGGTACGGAGCCCCAGTTGTGTTAGCCCGACTCGCTCTTGGCTGTTTTTAATATTCTAATTTTAACTAGATATAACTTCAATTCAATTAAATTTTATTTATTTGCTAATATGGGTACAACATAGTGTTATTAAAATAAAAGTATTAATCATTGCCATATTATGACTTTCGTCATGCAATATGCATTGCTTTAAAATACACTATATGATATGCCGTGTATATTTTACACAATTAATAAAGTATTTTTTCCATATTATATGTTTTTACAAAAAAAGTACAATAATCGATTAATAAATCGATTACTACTTTTAGGTGTAATCAAAATAATTTAATCGAGCATCAGTAATCTCATCATGACAAGAGATGACACTGACACAGCAGTTTTTTTTCAAGTTTTTTATGGCCTGGTTGCTGAGACCTTTTAGCCTACCCTACCTTACCCTAGTAAAGTGATGAAAATATTACTAGGTTTTTGAGGGGATGAAAAGAAAATAAATATGAAAGTCACGTTTTTCAACTTTATACTATTAACCCACAATTGTAAACGCTAGGAACAAATTATAAGTCGCGACTTACGGTCGCGACCGAAAGTTGCGCCTTATTAGGCCCGTATTCCAGAAGGATACTCAAGCGTTGATCTCTGTTTAAAACTAGTTTTAAGTTGAGCTTTGATTTTAGAACGTCCCTCAAGCAGAGATTTGTTGATCACAGTTCAGCTGAGTTTAGTTTCGTTTTATATTGTCACCTGTTTCTAGTGATGGGCAGTGGATAAATATCAAAATGAAAAAAACTCGGATATTTATCAGAAATGGATAAATACTCGTTTTTTACCCGTATTTATCGGATATTTATCCAAAATGGTGGATAAATATATTTTATGCGTCTCTGATAGATATTTTTCTGGTTTTGCTTACTTAGCTCCTCCAGCCCCCACGCCCCGTAATATCTAGAACTTAGTTTTGCACCGCAAAGTGGTTTGAAACTAGAATTTCATACTATTACCTAGGAATTTCAAGTTCTCTTTGATTTATATATTTTATTTTGTTGAGGGATGGAAATCATTGGAAAATAGATACGCACGATCCGCTTGGCAGTCAAAATCAACATTTTTTTTTTAATGCACGGAAATGCTCCGTGTGCCATATTTTGGAACTGTAAAGCGTGTGTGATTGATATAGTTTACTGTCCTAAGATAGTTGTACACCATGAACTTTCCAAACTTCTGATAAAGAATGGAATCAAGCGTTACTCACATACAAAATATGAAGTTACAATATTTAGTGTTAATTCTTCCAAAACTAGGTCTTCAAGCTTTGATGCAATACGCAGCACCGCCCTTTCACCCACTAATATATGCATATGCAGCAGGTGCCAGAACGTCGCCTCAGTGCTTGAATGTCCAAACGACCATTGACCGAATTTTACCGGAGACGTTTTTTTAGTTTATTATTGATTTAAGAGAAACATTTTTTAAACTTTGAAGATTTAAGAATAATGTAATATATACTATACATTATTCTTAAACCATCAAAGTTTTTAAAATATTTCTCTTATATCAATAATAAACTAAACAAAACGTTATCGGTAAAATTTGGTCAATGGTCGGTTGGACATTCAAGCACTGAGGCGACGAGAAGGCAAGGCAAGGAAGATGAAGTAGGTGGTTTTTCTTTGTGTTAGACTGAGTCAGGCTGGCTACAATCTTCCATTATGAGGCCCCAGTACATTGACAGAGTAAGTTAGTAGGTAGTTCCATAATATCCCGATAAAATAAAAGCAAAAGATCTGATAAACATGTCTACAAACTATATAGAGTTGCTATCGCACATGTCTTACGATTTCAACGAACTTGTCTGTCCAACTACTGCAAAAGGCAAAGAACGCTCAAATCAAGATATTGTGAATATCATTGAATACCTCAAGACACCCGGAAGATGCAGTGAAATTTTTCGAAAGGTTGTATTGAAAAAATAGAAAGCTACAAATACAGTTGAAACGGCATTGGGGATGTTAATATCATCAAATTAACCAAGCCTGGTTTGGAATGCTGCTGGAATAATGTGAACCGGCCATAAAATTCAGATTCCGATTCCAATGGGTTACTTTGGCTGATCAATCTGTGATTTTGATGAGTATTTTAGATGAATGATACCTAAGTACTCCTTTTTAGCGTACGTAATCTTTAAGCGTGAAGGAGGTCTCAGATAATTTCTCTTTTGCTCACTATTTCAAAGTTACGACCATTATTTTTATGCGATTGCCCACAATAGAAGGTTCAAGACGTATCTCAGGGTCTACTCAACTAATTGAGATAAAACACCTCCAAAAATTGATGGTTTTTGTTATTTTTTTCATTTTTATCCCCCCTAGCCGGGTTTCATCATCATCATCATCATTCTAGCCCGGTATCACCCACTGCTGGGTATAGGCCTCCTTTCTTTTTTGCCAGCCTCTTCGATCTTGTGCGTCCCTCATCCAGGTGTTTCCTGCGGCTTTGGCGATATCATCAACCCAGCGCGCTTTCGGACGGCCCGGGTTTCTCCGACCTGACCTTGGCCACCACTCGGTCAACGCTTTACTCCATCGGCCATCTCTACGCCGAGCCAGATGTCCCGCCCAACCCAGCCGGGTTTCACGAAAATAAAACTCAATAACAACATCTAGTTCAACTAGATAACTAGACTAGTTGTATTTTTAGGAAACTGCAACCAACCAACAATCATACCCTCTACTTCGTATGTAACTTCATACAATAGACAGGTCAAGCTGTATTCCAGGATTTACCTAACAGATTGAGATAAATCGCACCTGAATTTGTAGATTAAACTAATACATATGTAAGTACAACGTTTCTTTATGATCTGTTCAGCCATTGTTACGTGATGAGGTATGAACACACAGGAATACATACATTATAAAAATTGTTGATTTGTGTTATATTTCAAATTTTTCATCCCTCTAGCTGATTTTAATGAAAACAAAACTCGATAACAATAAGTATCTAGTTCATTCTTATATCTAATACAACTATAAAGTTTCATCGCGATCCTTTCAGCCGTTCTCACGTGCTGAGATAAACAGATAGACATACATGATTTAAAATAAAGGTTGATTCGTGTTCGACTATTGACCCGTAGCTAGTTTTCGCGAAAAAAACCTAATAATCAGACTTTTCGACATTTACGACTTAAGTAAGTAATAGTGTAGAGAATTGATTATAATAAGGCACAATTCTATAATTTCAGATTTTAATTTAATAACCAATTATTTTGTGTGTAAAATAAGCAAATTTACGTTACATATCATACAAGAAACGAAAATTGTACGCATAAAATATTTATCCGCTGTTTCGGATAAATACTCGAGTAAAAATGGATATTTATGAGTATTTATCCATTTTTAGTATTTATCCGGATAAATGCCCATCAATACCTGTTTCGGTATTTGGGCAGATATTTGATCTGTAATCACTCAAGCGTGGTCCAGACTACGCTTGAGTAGAGATTTCTATTATATTTCAGGTCAAATTCGTGTGTTTTGTTGTTGAATTAAAGTTTATAATTACCGTTCTGGAATAAGACCGATACTCAAGTAACGATTCTATCCATAAGTAGTGATCAGGTGATTGGAGTTTAAACTGTACTTGAGGAAGCTTCTGTAATACGGGCCTTAGGCTCGTTTAATTTTTTGTTACTTTATCACTATTGCTAAGGCCCGTATTACAGAAGCTTCCTCAAGTACAGTTTAAACTCCAATCACCTGATCACTACTTAAGGATAATATCGTTACTTGAGTATCGGTCTTATTCCAGAACGGTAATTATAAACTTTAATTCAACAACAAAACACACGAATTTGACCTGAAATATAATAGAAATCTCTACTCAAGCGTAGTCTGGACCATGCTTGAGTGATTACAGATCAAATATCTGCCCAAATACCGAAACAGGTGACAATATAAAACGAAACTAAACTCAGCTGAACTGTGATCAACAAATCTCTGCTTGAGGGACGTTCTAAAATCAAAGCTCAACTTAAAACTAGTTTTAAACAGAGATCAACGCTTGAGTATCCTTCTGGAATACGGGCCTTAGTGCAGTCCAGGGTGCTCAATGGTTTACAATGTCTTGCCAAAAAAGAGTAGAAAGCGGATTGCCAAGCTACAGGTAAATTTTTCATCGTAAATTATAACTATACCATCTAAATATATCATTCAAAATATTTGACGGCTAATATCGATGGGATTTTTTTTGACGGTATTTTGACGGAAACGATCAACAAATTTAACGGAATTTAAAAATTACTGTTGGCAACACTGGTAATCTGTGTTCCACAAAAATAAAAAAAATAAAAAAAAATATCTGTGGTATTTGGTTGGAGAATACTTTGAAACTTTAATTTTTGCCTTTTCTTGTCTAAATTATATATTTTATTAATTTAATAGGTCAATTATGGAGTCCGAAGTAATAAAGGAAAAGATTCATACAGAACCTATGTTAAATGACCCTCGGTACATAACCTTACTGAGCGTAATAGTACTTCTTTTTACCCTGGGTAAGTTTTATTTTATCAAAATTAAATCCTATCGACTGGTCAGGTAGATAATTAACTTACTGAATATTTTGTTCGCGCTAGCCTACCCCTCATTTTCGGTTTTGTCACTGTCACAGCGGCAATGAATCCTTTCATTGTAGTTTCATGGCGTAATGGAATGTATGCCAACATTACAATGTAAGCGTAATTACACGTGAAAGGAACGTATTTCTAGTCTACTTTTAACCTGAAAATGCGGCTATATCTTCAATAATCTTCTGGCTGATCAGTTCTTCAGTAGAAACTGACATGTCTGTCTTCTAATTATATTGGGTAGATGAGACAGGTAGTTTGCAGCCTGGCTCGAAAGTACATTCACCCGCGCTGTTATTCCGTTATGACTGATGTTTCGTGCTGCATCAATGCACATGACCCCATTTCATAGAAATTTAATATCGACATAGTTGCCAAAAAAAAAAACAGAAATAGATATACCTACAAAAATATTCGTTTTTCTTTATATCTTCACTTTGTTGTTGCTATGTTTTAATCACATATAAAAAATGTGGGTTTTTTCCGACTACAAAAGCTGTGCTACAAATTAATTTCTTTCACTCACACTCATAAGCATGTACCTATTGTATTTCATTTCATGAATAAATAGTGTGGATGTATGAGCACCAGGGTTGATTGTTTAATTCATTATAAAAATCAGTGATTTAAATCATACTTGATTTTTTCCATAAAATTTCATTGAATTAAATCATAATATTATGGGAGAGGCACAGGATCGGGAAAAGTGGAAGAAATGGAGGGAGGCCTTTGCCCAGTGGCCTGATTCACAAACGTTCGAAAAGTTTCCGTTTCCGAAGTGAAATTTGACCGGCAAGTAAAACAAAACGACCACTTCCTGCGATCATGAACGCTGCATAGCATTTGAAACGTCAGGAAAACCAACTTTAATAATAATACACAATGTAATTCGGTTTAACTTGTTTTGTTAAGAAACAAAACGATTTGAGAACCGAACGGATTCGAAAATGCAACGCTAAATTCATGGAAACTCTCCCGTGAGCCATTTGTTGTCGGAAAGCACTCGATGTAAAATTAAAGAACTATGAATAGCGTTTCCGAATGTGTTCGATTCCTAAATCGTTTTTTTCGTAATAAAACAAGTTTGACCCGATTAAATCGCGTATTATTATTAACATTGCTTTTCCTGATGTTTCTAATGCTTTGCATTATTCGTGGTAGCAGGAAGTGGTCGTTTTGTTTCGTTTGCCGGTCAAATTTCACTTCGGAAACGGAAACTTTTCGAACGTTTGTGAATCAGGCCACAGGAGTGGGACAGCACAGGCTGATAATAATAATGTTATGGGACTAGAAAAGAAAAATACTTATTAAAATTTATACTGTTTTTGTTTGTTACTGAATATTGAATAAATGCCAATAGCCACTGAACTGATTTTAAGAGGCTGACAACACCTAAAAAATCAGACCTCTGCGGTCACTGTCGTTTCGTACAGAAATGAAAGAGAGGCAACGAGCCGAGGGACGTCGGATACGCCGCTCAACTTGAATGAAAATTAACAATTTTATTTTTTAATAAAAAACTAAAAGCTTATTTGAAAAACAGAAACAACAAATGTTTAGATTATTGTCTTTCTCAAATGTTTTCTTAATTTTATTTATAATATTTAGTAAATAATAGAGATTGTTTGCATTAAAGCATGTTTTGAGAGGTTAGTTTACAATTCTTTTCTATAGAGAAAACTTCAAGAAAACGTGTTTTGGGCACAATACAGTTTCAGAAAATACGATCAAGATTAACATATATTTTTTTCATTGCCACAAACTGAATAGATACAGCTAAAAATGTTTTTAAAAGAAGCCTATTTGGGGTATTTGGCTGTTGTCAGCGTCTTAATGAAATTTTGGACTTTACCCAAAGAGCTTGGATAATCTTAGGTGTACCTGGATAAAACTAGGTTCACCCATTCTCCTAGCTTGACCTGTAACATACACAAATTAATAAAAAAAAACAAGATTTGAACTTATTTGTAACAAAAACGCTTTGAATACATAACCTCCTCCTTTTTTGAAGTCGGTTAAAATATGTCGCCCAGTTTTAGAGTGCATTTGGTACATAGTATGTAATTAAGTCCTCGCCATATGTATAGTTTTTGTTACTCGTCCATAGTTTGGCATAAAAGAGTACACAAAATGAGGATATAGTCATACATTAAATAAATAAATAAATATTTTAGGACATTTTTACACAGCACCATCTAGTCCCAAACTAAGCAGAGCTTGTACTATGGGTACTAGACAATGGATATTATACTTATATACTTTTTTTTTGTAACTACATATGGAACACCCACACCACACACCCACATTGATAATTTTACACTAACAAAATGGCGTTTTTGGCAGCCCATTGAGGGAGGGCCCTATTCAATGAATTTTCCAGGGGCCTTAGGGTTTATTTATGTATGGGATATTAGAATACAGTATTGTTTTTTCTTGTTTCAGTTTTCTGGTATTGCTTCACAAGAAGGCGCACAGCTCGTAAGTCTGTGTTATTCATGGGTCTCTCAGACTCTGGCAAAACACTCTTGTTTGTGAGACTTGCTTACACCCAGTACAGACAGACATTTACGTCCATGAAAGAGAATGTTGAAGAATATCTTACGTCCAATGTAAGTTGTGTTTAAATAAATCCCTATCAACATTTTCTGGATACTAAAAATATTTTGCAATAAAGACAAGAGAGATAAAAAAATTGTGTCTAATATAATTTCTTTATAAAAAGTCTGTAAAATTCTTTCGACAGGTGAATATTCTTTACATTAGATTTTTGAGATGAGTTTGTGCCTCAGACAACATGGTAAGCTATCTACTGCTAAAACCATTATCAAGCCTGAAAAGATCTCAACCAAAGGATGCCATGATCTTTTAATGTTATAGAGCAGAATTCAGTTAGTAGTGTGAATAGCTTATAAAATATTAGTATTCTCTGTTCCAAGTGTATTTGATTTGAATGGAAATTGAAAAATACTTAGTTGTTCTATCATAATGATGAATCTGGAAAACTTCAGTCCTGTACCATTTACTTTACCTGTATTCAATGGTATCTGTTTATTTGTTTTCAGAATTCCTTCAAAATAGTAGACTTGCCTGGTCAGGAGAGACTGAGAAACAAATTCTTTGATCAATACAAGAATAGTGCTAAAGCTATTGTGTATGTTATTGATTCTGTTACCATCCAGAAGGAGATCAGAGATGTTGCTGAGTAAGTATTGTTTAAAAGGTTGCCCAAAAGATCTGACACAAACAAAACCTGTCTAAAATTATCAGTCAGGCTTTGTGTAACTGAATTAATCAAAGGCTGCAAAGCCGGGGTTGGCCACTGAACAATAGAAAATCTATTGTGTCTAATAATCTGTTCTTTGATAAATTAATGGCATTTTTTTTAGATCAAAATGTCATCATCATCATCTTTTCAGCCGAAAGACGTCCACTGCTGGACATAGGCCTCCCCCAAGCATCGCCACAACGACCGGTCCTGCGCCTTCCGCATCCAGCGGATTCCCGCGACCTTTACCAGGTCGTCGGTCCACCTTGTGGGGGGCCTACCCATGCTGCGCCTTCCAGTATGCGGTCGCTACTCTAGAACTTTACTGCCCCATCGGCCATCCGTTCTGCGAGCAATGTGACCCTCCCACTAACACTTAAGTTTGGCAATTCTCAGATCAAAATGTTGCATTTATATATTTTTACTTTTTGCTTAAACCAATCTGGACATATGGGATCGAACTGTGGGGTTCAGCTTGTGACTCCAGTATAAGCATAATACAGATGGTTCAAAATTACATCCTGAAACAGATTTTCAACTTGCAGTGGTATATAAGGATCTCGGAAGTACATGATTGCTTAAACATCACAACAATCAAGGATGAAATAAGATCATTCTCTTCAAAATATAAAGCAAGACTTGCAAAACATCCAAACCAACTAGCAGTGCAATTGTCTATACCGGATGCTATACGTTGACTGAAAAGGTGGCACATTCTGGAAATGGACAGCTGCACATAACTCACTTTAGAGACCTTCCCAAAGAGGATCTTGCTCTGAAAGCTACATAAACTCTGCTCATAGTCTGTCGACTGATAGCATGATAAAACTAAAAAAACTTTTTGTAAAGAAAGCATTGCCTGTCACTAGGATTTCTCACGTATCGTATGTTATAGTTATTTATTTGTTAAACTTGGACTAGATTACATGGAAGGATTTTAGCACAGGCTTAAAATTTAAGTACTTATTTAATCTAGTTAAAGGATAGAGTACTGTTCTCCTAGATAGGCAACAAAGTAACCTGTTTAGGAGAGACAGTTGACAGTTGAGTTGACAGTGTGCGTCTATACCTCTATCAATTAAGTTTTGTTTGCACAATATGTGTTTTTTTTGTAGAGCTTGGACATTGTACCATAAATTACTATCATTGATAACCCTTTTAATTTGGATACATGACACTTGTCCCAAGAATATATGTGATAGACTGTAAACATAGAGTTGTGTTTTGATTGATAAGACTTAAAGTTGAAAGACACAACTGCAATAACAAATTGTTGATCTTTTCAATTGTATGCAATAAAATGTATCTAAAATGAAGCACCAGTGAAGCTTATAACATCTTATACTATACTAGCTGATGCCCGCGGCTTCGCTCACAGCGCCAGCTATCGGGTCTAGATTTTGTGATTTTCTTTTTTGCCACTAAACCAACATAATATGAGTCATTTTGGTCCATAAATATAGAATTTGTCCAAAAACGAGATGTTTTGCCGATTTGTGTTCGCATAAATCGACAAAATGTAGGGATCCTGCGAATTCGCCCGCATATAATTCGTTTTTTCACAGAAAGACTTATCGCTCAACCCTCGGGAACTGTTTAATTTTCTGGGATAAAAGTTTCGCATTTATAATATTAGTAGGATAATGTGACTAGTGGCACCTCCTCCTTTTTTACTCTTTTATGTCGTATTGTACTCAAAGTTTCCTATTAATCTTAAGTAATACAAATTTCTAGGTACTTGTACACAGTCCTGTCAGACCCAGTGGTCCAGAGCTACAACCCTCCCCTGCTGATCTTATGCAACAAACAAGACCAGCCGCTGGCTAAGGGCAGCCAGGTTATCAAGAGCTTGTTGGAGAAAGAAATGTAAGTGTTATCTAGGACATGTTAATAAGATATCCTTTTGGACTCTCTGAGCCATTATCCCTAACCTATTATTAATTAAGGAGAAAACCTATTGTATTATTAGCCATTCCTTGATGAATTAAAGTAATAGATTGTAGATCAACAAAGAAATAATCAGCCATAAAAATTACATTACAATATTCTCAGAGTTATGCATATGTCGTAAGATAATCGAAGAAATTGAATTTTCGGATCTTGGATGATTGCAAAGAACCGGATGATTGGAATCTAAAAAAGATTTTCGTAATTGTACGAGCTATCAGGATCATTGCAAAAATCCCAGTTTGTTTAGGACAATTGGAAACTTGAAAGCTGATTGGCTAATTTAAGAGTCGATTTTAAATAACATCTTTATTCACATGGAAAAGTAAAGCAGTGACAAGGAAACAAAGTTATTAATTTAAATAAAGTAGTTTAATGTTAAAATATTATCACAAAAAAGTTAGGTACGGTCGACCGCACAGCGGTGGTAACACTGACATTAGCAGCATCTTTATTTCGTAAGCAATAAGGGCGGTTTTCGAATTGAAGTGTTACCACTGTCATGCAGTCGACTGTACATAGTCAACGACCATACAGCTCATAGACGCCTCATAACGTCGACCGATGTCTGCAACACATGAACTTTCACTAATATAGGTCGCCACTATTCGTCACTTAAAATCTTCAAATAAGTTTTGACTACTTACATGAGCCGTCAAAACTGGCGCGTTAGTGATTAGCCAATAGCCGCCTTGGTAAGGCCAATCGGATTGCAGTAGTGCCTCAGCTAGTGGCAGAATTTATTGTACGCATTATATTCTACATTAGGCGTCTATTGGGCTGTATTGTCGTTGTACATAGTAAACAAAACAAAACTGAAAAACAATATCAGACAACAAAGGAATGTAGCCGTTACCCATAAGCGCATCCGTCAATGCATAACGTTCATATCAGTCAATCAGCGCTCATAACGTGAGCGGGTTTTCGCAACTTACCTAAGACACAGATAATACTACTAATACTATACTAGTACAGATACACAATCCCGTACAAAGAAATGAGACCTTAATAATTTCTTAGGTTAAACTTTGTTTTATTATAAATGAGACCTTAAGTCTGGCAATTGCTCTGGGCATTTTAGTTCCTCAGTTTTTACAATAGACGGCAGCATTGGCTACACAGAGCGTACGGTTGCGTGTTGTTATACAACCGCCATCTAGCGGCCTAGTTACTAGATGACATCACAGATAATAATAATATACACACTAGATGGCGCTAATCCTAACAACCCACATTTCCATTTTCCATGTTGTTGTTGTTCACATTTGATCTAGCATTGCAATTTTCAACCATATAACATTATTTCCAGAAACCTAGTTCGCGTCACTAAATCCAGTCAGCTGCAGTCAGTGGATCCGTCTCAGGGCAACAACGCCACATACCTCGGGAAGATCGGCAAAGACTTCGAGTTCCCCCATCTCAGCTGTCGCGTGGACATCGCCGAGAGCTCGGCCAACACTGGCGATGACGACACACCGGCAGACATCAAGACGCTGCAAGACTGGATCTCTAAACTTTAGTTAGGCACCACAGCATTCCTGAGGCTTAATTTTTCCTTTTTTTCTTCTTCAAATAGCTGTGATTTTCTGACCAGCTAGGCACTACAGCATTCCTGAGGCTTAATTTTTCCCTTTTTTTTTTTTTCCAAATAGCTGTGAATTTTCTGACCAGCTAAGAAATCATGGTGTGAACATGGACAAATAAAAAAAACCTTTTTTGTTCGTCCATGGGTGTGAATATGTTTTGTTTTGTCAAAGTACAGTCGACCTCTGGTCAGTGGTAACCCTTGAATTACGAAAACCGCCCTTACTGGTTACGAAATAAAGACGAGACGCTGTCTAGGTCAAACTGTTAGCACTGACGTTAGGTCGATTTTCCATAAAGCATTTAATAAATGGCAACTTTAATTGAATCATTGATATGATATCATTATAGGGCTCTTTTTAAATTTTTGTTTTTTCTAATTAACTTGTTGATTGTTTAACTTTGTGATTTTGAATGTACTGTTTTTATTATGAAAGGATGTTCTAAATGTCCAAATTGGAATAATAATTACGCTAGTAGGTATATTCTTGTATGGATTCTCAAAGAATTGTGCATTTGGTGATGTATGTACTGCTTTTACTATTTTATTACTGTCGAGAATTTTTATAAATAAAGCTTGACTGATTTTTTAACAGTTTTTTTATTACTGGCCTTAGAATAATAAGACAGAGTGATAGTTTCATTCGAAGTTCCGGTCAAAGTTGAAGCACAAAAACAATCGATGTGTGCCAGCGGCAGCGGCACGTAAAATGTTTGCCGACACACGGGCACGCGTAAGATGTACTGAACGTAGCCTTTTAAGGCCAACTTGAATTTACTTCACTCCGTGTGCGACTACTGCGATTATAAGTTCATCATCATCATTTCAGCCGAAAGACGTCCACTGCTAGTCGTAGGCCTACTCAAAAGTGGGGAATATACCATATGAACCGTAGGCGGGTTGGCGATCGCAATTGAATAAATGGTTTCGTACCCGTGGTCCACCTACGTAGTTCACCTACGTGTTATACAGAACGCTGTGCTGCCCATCCTCTAGTGAACCCCGTAGTCGCCTTTTACGACACCCGCGGAGATGGGGTGATGCTATTTGTATTCGGCACCACACGTATGTACGTGTGGCAGTGGCGGTTCTAGGGGGGGGGGGGGGGGGTCGTAGGGGTCATGACCCCCCCCAAAATCGTACACGTCAAATTGACAAATCTCCTAAAAATAGACAATTTCCAAACATAAATAAAATAAATTATTGACTTCCTGCTTAAACGTCCAAAAGTAAACAATGAAATCAAAACTAGGTAAGTACCTTCTCACTCCTTCGATCAATTTATCGAAGACCCACCCAAACACGACATCACACGACATTTACTCGTACGTCAAAAAATACCTAACATTATTTTAGAGTTTTATTTACGTACTGAAGTTCAATTTACAGCATAGGTATTATTTTGCTCAAAATAAAGTATGAATGATATTTCCAGTTTAATGACAAAATATCAGATACGACGGCGGTAGTTCATTTTGTTGAACGGTTTGCGCTACTTTACATGAGCCTGTCGTTGCGATTGGACACTCAAAGGCGCAAGCGATTGAAGCTTTGGCGGTGAAAAAAAAATTTCGCGCTCGCTTCGCTCGCGTTTCTTCATTAGCGTACATGGTCTACGACTCCATAAAATACACTTAAATTGAAGTCAACTTTTCGCATAAATATGAAAAATTCGCGCTCGCTTCGCTCGCGTTTGTTCCCAACGTTCATTTTGTAAGTAACTATTCTGTTACATGATAAACTAACTCCAAACTATTGTACCTTGTCATTACAAAAAATAAAGGGTAAATTTGAACCTTAAACTGTACGTAAGCCAAGTTGACCCCCCCCAAAATCTTGGGCTGGAACCGCGCCTGACGTGTGGTGCATATGTATGTATGTGGTGTAGCGTATGTACGCTCACATATACTTTTTGAGTTTGATTAGTTTTTCCCGAGATTAGGCAAAGAAAGTAGGTACTGTTTGTTAACTCCACAAGGCTGCCGGCACCGAGCATATAAAGGGAGATAATTTCTAATACTGCATGGGAAATTTCTTTGCGTGTATGGCCTGCTCTTACCCTCAGAAATCCTGTATACGCCTCTTGCTTGCTTACACCTAAGTTTTACACACAGACGGCCGTCTTTAACCTAGAGTATTATGTTCCTTGGTCTTTAACCTATTGGAGGCACAGATTTGACATATACGGGGGTAGTTGTGAAATTTGTGATTGGAGGCCTTTGGCCCCTATGACTTGCCAGTGTTGGGGTTGTTCATTGTTGATTAGAATACCAAAAAAGCTGATAAGGTAAACTAAGTAGGTATCATACAACATTGTTCTTAGTTTATACTAAACCTCATAATTATTAATAAACCAAATCATTGTACTCTTCATTCTGAACAACTTTTACTATGGGACGAACCCTAGAATCGCGAAAAAAATAAAGGCTGCATAATAAATAATTTTAGGTGTGATGTATTTTAGCCGCGCCACGACTAGCTCAACCTTATTTAAGATTTCAAGCGCACAGCTACTGCCTTTAATTTGTTGTATTCTAATAGCTTGGCTATAATTATAAAAGATCAATATTTAGATACCATGGATATTGGATACAATTAGGATTTGATTTGATGCTCGCGTCATGCTCGTGAACGGCTCTGTCGGCTCGGGACAGGTCAGCTTCTACATACTATGGCAACTCCTTACGTTTTTTTTCTAAAGGCAATATTCTCACTTTTAAACTTTTGTTTATTTCTGACATTAACCTACATTATACTCACATTATTTGAATAAATTTGATGTAATAAACAATAACCTATTTAAAAAAGAGTATATCCATGGAGTTTCTTGCCGGTTCTCCTCCATAGGACCCACAATTTGGAACCGTGCAACTAGAGCCTGACGTTTCAAAAGTGCCTGTAATAACGTTTAATTGAAATAAAAATAATTGAATTTAGATTTTTTTTTTTATAAAGATATAAATTGTGGAAAGAAAAAATCGCTCACGAGCAGGATTCGAACCTGTGAGTCCTGGCTCAGTACGCCAGTGCTTTAGCCACTAAGCTACCGTGAACACTGCTCGTGGTATCGAAATTATCCTCCACTATACGTCTTTGGGTGACGTCAGCGATATCTTATTAAGAAACATTGTTCCTTAACCGACTCGACTAACTTTACAGTTAAATCAAAGTCGTATAGATATGTCTACCCTTACTAATTATTTTATTATTTTAACGCATTTTACGCATGCGAAGCGAATTCTAAAGATATAAATTGTGGAAAGAAAAAATCGCTCACGAGCAGGATTCGAACCTAACCTTTTTTTTTTGTTTTTTTTTTTTTTTTTCCGTGGGGAAAATCCTCATGGACGCACTCCGCCCGGGGAAAGCGGAGCCAGTGTCGAACTCTTACCGACTAAAAACCACCACGGTGTTCCTCTACCGACCTTGGCCGGGGGCGTGGGAAATACTCCTGTATTCGCCCAACCATCCCCGGCAGGTCCCGGCTCGCCACTGGCGGAACACTACGCGCCACCGTCACGGGCCTTGACTGGTCGGGCGGCGGGCCACCCCGAGTCCGTCGCCCGCAGGCCCACATCTAGGGTGGCTGGAGGTCGGCATACGCCCTCCTACGACGCCCAGGTCGTCTCCTGCGGATGGGAAGAGAGGTCATCGCCTCTCGAATCCTCTCCGCCGCCTCCTTAGCGAGCATCACCTCCTCGCAGAAGGAGACGACGCTTTCCCAAGCGCTCTCGCTCCCGACCATAGACAGAACCACGGCCGGAAGCGAGAGATCGCTGCCGCCTACTGCAGTGATGAGGTCACGGCGCTGCGTAGCCCAAGCTGGGCACTCTGCCAATGTGTGCTGCGCCGTGTCTTCTGGGCAGCTCCCGCAGTGATGACACTCGGGCGTCGGCTCCCGGCCTATGCGACACAGATACTTACCGAAGCAACCATGCCCCGAGAGTATCTGTGTCAGCCGGTAGGTGAGGGCACCATGGCTCCTCTCCAGCCACTCCTCCATGACGGGCCTTACCGCCGCGATAACGGCGTGCCCTGCGTTGGGTTGCGCAAGTCGCTCCTCCCATACAGCCAAGAGGATCTGGCGGACCTCGCTCCGATCAAACCTAACCAAACCTAACCTATTTTTTTTTTTCTTTCCACAATTTATATCTTTAGAATTCGCTTCGCATGCGTAAAATGCGTTAAAATTTTTTTTTTTTTTTTTATGTTCTATGTAGGTTAATAAAGTTAACAAAAAAATAATCTCAAACAGAAATGAACACAATCCGGAACAATTACCTAGTAGTCGATACAAATAATTTCACCCATTCCATGCAGGAATCGAACCTGCGCGCTGCGGCGCAGATCACTCTCCCTCAGTCACTGTTCATCTGCTACGTTTTTAGGGTTCCGTACCCAACGGGTGCCAAACGGGATCCTATTACTCTCGCTACGCTGTCCGTCCATCCGTAATAGGTAGCCGGTTGAAATTTTCTCAGAATATGTGTTGCTATGACTATGACCCCACGATGGGAAAAATGTCTAAAACCAAAGGAGGTACAAGAAACCTCGAAAAACATGCATTTTTTTCAACGTTTTTGTTCCTGCTCTATCTTCAAAACGGTAATACATACCAGCGTTCAACTTGGTCTGACTATAGTGCATACTATGTAGTTTAGTAACAAATAATAAAAATATTATTTGTTACTATACATATTTATGTGGTGGTACCTGCGTAACAAAGAGGCATAAATTCATATTTCGCTCACGGTGCGTCGATGTCTATTGATGAATTCTCGTAAATTAAATCTTTTTCTACGGGGTATCAGGTCGATGTGTGGTACGGAACCCTTACTGCGTGAGTTCGAGTCGCAATTGGCCGGTAATTTTTCCTTTCACTGTACAACGCAGGTGTCAAACGAACTTTACCCTTCCTATTTCGAACGAATCAAATCTATGTCGCAGCGATTAATGATAGTCAAATGACTCGACTAAAATACAAGATCAAAGCCAATATTGATTATCTTAATTGTTATTTTTGCATATTCATGACTTTAAAAATTATATATTGACAGGGAATCGATATCTTTTGTTCTTCTATGCAAAAGATGAAGGGGTTTAGATAATAAAATATTTGAATAGGTTTTTTGCAAGTAACATTTAATTCATTAACGTTAGCTCGGAACGTTTCATACGGTCGATTAAGTGATGTGCATATTCATAACTTTATCATAAATTAGTAATATTGAATAGTTTGACACTTATTAAACTTAGCACGTGCTCATTGATTCACGCTCCTCTATAATTATGATGGGGTTGATACGTTGATAGATCAATCATTACCGTTCTACCTGAGTCGTTACCGTTTCATGAATATCTACCTAACTTTACAGATCATCATCCTCCTGCCCTTATCCCAATTTATTTGGGGTCGGCGCAGCATGTCTTTTTCTTCCATACCTATCAGCCGTCATCTCCGTGTTCACTTTCTTTTTATCCATATCATCTTTCACACATTCCATCCATCTTGTACAGATATTTCTGGATATACATGCTGAAATTTTAATCAGTTAATTCCCGAAAAGGGGTCATTGTACTCATCATTATAAACAAACCTCTGAATGTCAGTATTAGCCAGTTACTGGGTTGCGGGGGTCTGATGGCAGTCGCTCCGTGTAAAATACTGATGTTCAGCCGCATCTGGTTAGATTGGAAGCCGACCTTAACATAGTTGGGAAAAGGCGCGGAGGATGATATTTTTATTTTATTCCATTTATTCATTTCATACACTTATTCATTACATCTTTAAATGATTTATAAAAAAAAACACAAAACATTTAAAAATAAAAAAAATAGTAGCCCACCGGCATCGGGAACAAGGTCCAAGCTACCGGCGGTCAGGGCCTCAGAGAGAGGAACTTCCTCACGATACGCGCCGTGTCAAGAAGTACCGCTTTCTGCATCAAGCCCTTGGTCCAACCGCCCAACGAGAGCCTCTGAAGGTGTTGGTCGAGGCTCTTGGCTATTAAGCCATTGGCCGAAATGACTATCGGCACGATGACTGCCGAGTCAACATCCCACATGTCGACACCTCGTGTGCCAAGTCAAGATATTTAATTTCTTTATCTTTTTCAGCCTTCACGAGATTCCCGTCATGTGGGACGATGACATCAACAATCATAGTGCGGCGCTCTGATCGATCTATCACCACTATATCAGGCTTGTTGTGAACAATAGTCCTATCAGTGATGATAGACCGATCCCAGTACAATGTCACCTGACCATTCTCAAGAACTGGGTCGGGCACATACTTGTAGTATGGTACTTCTGTTTCCACAAGGTTGTACTTCAGGGCAAGTTGCTGGTGAATAATCCTGGCCACTAGGTTGTGCCTATGCAAATATTCGCCGTTAGCAAGACGAGAACAACATAAATAATATGACGGATGGATTCCCCGGGACAGTGGCATGCCCGACATATGTCAACTGTGCCGTCCTTAACAATATATTTCCGGTAATTGTTCGTCATGACAACTTCGTCCATTATCGCACAGAAAAAACCTTCGGTCTCTCCGAAGAGATCACCGAAACGTAACCAGGACACGAACGCTAGAAAGTCTACATCGGGCCCATGACGAGCCCGGTAAAAGCGTCCGTGAAGCTCCTTGCTCTGCCATACCTCCTTGCGGCCATTGATATCCAGTACCACAGGTTTGCGCCAGTTCTCCTTAGCCAAAGAGAGCAGGGTGAGTCCTTTGTCCACTGCAACTACATCTCGGTGCATCCCCCCGTCCGCTTGGGCGAAATACTCCCTAAGACTGCACACCTCACGGTTGTGAAGGGTCTTGGCATTAAGATAGCCTCGGCCCCCACACTTCAGCCATGTATGTGGCACTGAGTCATACGCCTTCTTATAGTCTATCCAGCATGTCGACAGATCCTTTAGGGAGCGTTGAACCTGCTGGCTTATGGCCATGTCAATGAGGAGTAGCTCCTTAGTAGCACGGGACCCATTTCTACATCCATTCTGAGAAGCAGACATTATCGAATTGTTGTCTATGTGTTGGTTAATTTTTGTTCTCAGAATGGATGTAAAAAGTTTATAAACCGTCGGAAAACAAGTTATTGGACGGTAATTTTTGGGCTCCGTGGTACTACCAGATTTATGGAGCAGGCGGGTAACTCCTGATGTAAGAAACCGGGGTAACGACCCAGATTCCAAGGCCGACTGAAATTGAGACGCTAAACGAGCGTGTGAACTACGCAGTCACTTAAGCCAAAAATTGTGTAGTCCATCTGACCAGCTGAAAATCAGTGCCGTGCACACCTACATGCACAGCAAATACTGAGCTGGATCCCTTGCCACACATATTATGTTGTATGCATGTTGTGTTCTCATTAATTTGTCCTGGCCCCGGAGATTTCCAATTGGGCAGCAGATGAACTGCATTGGCTACATCTTGGGGGCTGATAGAAACTGCCCCCATTTCCGGTATAGGTTCACACGCCCGCTCAATATCCCGCATCCAGTCGCCTTCGGTGTGGCTGATGGGCACCGACCAGATGCTACGCCAATGCATTCATGGCATCATAGTCAGGTAGTTGCCTATCACTCACACCCTGGTCGGGTCGATCCCAGGTTCTGTATACCCGCCTTTCGTCACTCTGAAACGTGCGATTCAAGGTATATCGCTCCACACGCCGCTTTATCTTTTGATTCGATTTGCCCATGTATAAACTTTCTGCTTCAGGAAGTCTATGCGCTCTGTGACACGAGCCATATAATCTCGAGGACTAATATCAGTCCCCGAGAAAGCCCGCCTCACAAAGCGCATCACTCTAGAGCGCGTATTGCCCTCCCTGAAGCAGATTAATTTGCCAATGAGTACTCTGGCCTCGCTGATACGACGTTCAATCCTGCACTGCCAAGCTTGCAAAGCAGATTTTGGTCGTATAGCTCTGTCATGTCAAACTTAACATGAGCTATACGACATGCTGCAACAGCTGCGCAGTACATGATCGAGTGTGTATCGCTAAGATCTTCGCTGCCATCAAAGTAGTTTGATAGCAATGAGTCCATAGCACACACCAGCACCTTATTCTTTTTATGCATGGGCAAACGAGGCAAGCGTGGTCTTGATTCTGGTGGAATTGACCGATGATCCTGAATCGCACCCTCCAGAGCGCTCCTCAGTTGCTCACTGCACTGTATACTTACGGGACTAACCTCGTCGCCTCCTTCCGCATCAGTGTGAATAGGCCGCGGTGGTACAGGATGTATTTGCAGCGGCACCGCGGGCTGCAACGGGGGGGTGACGACATGGTTGCCCCGCACTCCAGAGCGAAGCCGCTCAAGTTCGGCGTCGTCCAACCTATGGTTTCGTTGGATGACTCTCACCTGATCCGACAGTTGCTGGGCCGAAACGTTGACGGCTGGCTCAAGCACCTGAAACAGAGAGAGCATCCTAACACGGTATGCCGTGAGGTTTTATTTTATTTATCATTATGATACACAATCAAAGTTTGTAAAATAGGACCACAAACCTCCTGGGTTTGAGTGTGGCACTTACAATTCATACTCGTATCAGCACATTTATTTAAAAAAGGATATCAACATGTTACTTTTATTAACAATTTTAACAAACAATAAGAATGTAATTAAGGTATTTGATACAGCTTAAATACCTAAATGAAGATTCGACATTGTCAGAGGCAAAAATTCATATTTCGCTCACGGTGCGTTGATGTCTTTTGATGAATTATCGTAAATTAAATCAGTTTCTACGGGATATCGATCGGGGGTATGGAACCCTTATTGCGGTAGCCCGACTCGTACTTGGCCGGTTTTTAAAAATATAGGTACCAGCTAGCTACCGCCCGTAATCTTCTCACTTCACTCATTTTGAAGTGGTGTGTCAAGTAACAAAGTAGATACATAGGTAATAATAACAGATCCCTTACATTGAGATAATATTATTGCAAGAATAACACAAAACCAAGTAGGCAGCTAGTCTTGTTTGTGTTTCTGTATAAAGCTATTTTCTATGCGTTCAAAGTGTACCTATTATTTTATACTCGTCCGAAGATGATTACGGCACATTACTCAAGTACAGCAATGACTCAACAATGTTGTCTCATTAATGACAACAGAAACAATTTCAAAGTTAGTGGAAAAGTCGAAATATTGATCAAACATAGCGCGTTCCTACGCAGAATATAAGAGTTCTGGAATGAATGATAATTTACCTCGTGCTCTATAAATAGTATGTTGTTCAGTAAAATAAGAGGAGCCTTTTTAACGCCATGAAGGTTTAGATGCGGGTCATTTTATGTTTTAACGACTCTACTTTGAAGACAAACTCTGACAAACGATATTTTAAGGTCGAATTCTGTTCTGGGAAGAGTCATGTGTTAAGTAAACCTAGGTATTCTTTTGGTAGAGTCCTTTTAAATGTGTGTATTAAGGACAATATTTAGGTACTTAGCATTGTTATGAACATAATTAATAGTTATATCGGTGGTCTTAATAAAGGCACAGAAATCCCACTTCTTCTTCTGTCGTGTCGACATGAGCTACATAAGATAATAGCTCATGTCGTGGTGTAAAGATTAGCCAGTCAGCAGGTTGGTAGCGGGGCTGACTGCCCAGGGTGCGCCGAGAAATCCCACGAGATAAATATAATTGAATTGTGACATGTATTATAAGGCCTGTACCTACCTACGCTTCGCTACGAGTAATGTGTGAGTTCGCTACTTCGTACGAATTAGATAGTCAAAAAAAAATACAATCCTACCACCTCCTACACCATCTTTCTGCTCATATTCCAATTTATTTGGGATCGGCGCAGCATAGCTTTTTCTTCCATACATCTCTATCAGCTTACGACTATACAGCCCATATACGTCTCTTAACAGGCGATCGATGTCTGCAACACATCTATGAAATTTCACTAATGTAGGTCGCCACTATTCGCCACTTGAAATCTTCAAATCAGTTTCGACCACTTAGATGAGCCGTCAAAACTGGCGCGTTAGTGATTAGTCAATAGCCGCCTTGGTAGGGCCAATCGGATTGCAGAACCCAGCCTCAGCTAGTGGCAGAATTTATTGTACGCGTTATATTCAACATTAGGCGTCTAGGCTGTATGGTCGTTGCTATCAGCCGCCATCTCAGTGTTCACTTTCTTTTTACTATTCATCATCTTTCAAATCATACTATCCTGCTAATATTTTAAATGCGAAAGCATGGATATTTGTTTGTTTATTTGTCCTTCAATCCTGCTGAAACGGCTGAACGGATTTGGGTGAAATTTGGCACACAGATATACATGACTTGGAATTGTTGGAATAACACATAAGATACTTTTTATCGACATACCACGGGAGCGAAACTGCGGGCATAATCTAGTCCTACTAATCACACAAATATTTTAAATGAGAAAGTTTGTGAGTGAGTTTGTATGTTTGTTATTTTTTTACGCTGATACGGCTGAACGGATTTGGCTGAAATTTGACACACAGATAGACTTTCTATCCCGGGAAAACAAATAGTTCCCGAGGGATGCGTGATAGGTAAGTATTTCTGTGATAAATTATACGCGAATTTATCCGAATTATACGTGAATTTATCCGAATTATACGCGAATTTATCCGAATTATACGCGGACGAAGCCGCGATCCGTCTAGTTAATAATAAAATTGAATTAGATCACCATCATCATAATATTATATCTAAAAAAACTACTTTTTTATTCGTCCAAGCTGGTCGCAATATAACTAGTAGGATGCGATAAACAGCCTCTGAATTAACGTTATGCCATCATTACTAGGTAATTGCCGGTGCATATTCACTTTCCGAAAAAGTAAAGTGATGGGCGCTATTAAATTAAATTATGATTGCGCTCATCTCATCAAGCACGATGAAGACGCTCATAAAAAGCTGTAGGTACCTATTGCTGCTGTACTGATTCGTATTTTTGGTATATGTATAACGTAGGTACAGTCAACCGCATATTAATAGTAACAACCATTATAAGCGGAACTGAATTAGTATGTAAAGTCCATTTTTTAGGGTTCCATACCCAAAGAGTGCCAACGGGACCCTATTACTCTCGCTACACTGTCCGTCCACACGTACGTCTGTCTGTCACAGGGCTGTATCTTTGTAACGGTAATAGATAACCAGTTGAAATTTTCACAGAATATGTGTTACTATAGTGCCTATCAGACAAATACTAAAAACTAAAAAAGTCTAAAACCAAAGGGGGTCCCCCAATACAAGAAACCACAACAAAAATGCATTTTGTCAACGTTTTTTCTTCATGCTCTATCTTCAAAACGGTAACACATACCAGCGTCAAACTGATTATAATATGTGGCAAACATAGACATATGTGGTGGTACACACGGCTACACATCAAGCTGTACAAAACCAGTAAAGGCTGACCTCGCGTTGTTAGGAAAACCTATACAATGCGAGGTCAGCTTATACTGGAAATGTACAGCTTGATGTGTAGCCGTGTGTACCTGCGTAAGAAAGAGATGCAAAAATTCATATTCCACGTACGGTGCGTTGATGTCTTTTGATCAGTTTCTATGGGGTATCAGGTCGATGGGTGGTACGGAACCCTTACTGCGTGAGTCCGACTCGCACTTGGCTGGTTTTTCTTTCTTGTCTTATTTAGTAAACAATATTGGTATGTCTTTTTATTCAAATAACTATAGATAAAATATAATTACTAGTTCTGCACATGTAATTAGGTTAAAAAAATTATTTAATGTGTGAAATTGTTAACATAATGTCTTTTAATAATTATTATTGACGAATTGCATGCCAAGATTGTTTACTAAATAAGACAAGTAAGAAAAACTGAGTGTAAGTTAGCATACAAGCTCTGCTTATACCTACTGGTTTTGTTGCGATCGATATGCCCTTGACTGTACGTTGAGAATGTGTAAATCGTTAAACTTTGCATGAAAATACAGTTAACTGTAAATACATAGGCTGAAATTGATGGCTGATTCTTTACAAAAATTCTATCTGATGATGTCTTCGTGCCTTTTATAAAGGTAGTGTAAAATAATCACGCCGGTTTCTACCTTAGGAATAACTTATTAGGTAGTTAATTTACTTTTTTGTAAGGCACCTACCACCTTATATTTCCATATATACAAGATAAAACTATCTTATATTTCCACATAGCTAAAAATATCTAAAAATATCGTTGCAAATTAATATCATAATTTAAAAACAAAGGTATTTCTAAAATTAATAAAATGCTTTTATTTTCTGTTGTATTTCAGCCTGTTTGGTTAAAAAAAAACTTAATCTAAATTTACTAGCAAGATGAGTAGCATACAGACAGACCGACATATAACGAAACAAGCTAAATAAAAGCTTTTAAAAGTGCTTTAGGGTTGCGCTAATCGACAGCCTCAACTCGTTGATTCCATTCTCACCTAAAGTCCAAAAAAAACAAAATCGAAAGGGATACAGCCAATAATATTTAAAAGTATAGATATGTCAAACCCTAACAAAACAAACAAAAAAAATGATCCGTACGCAGCGGCACCACAATACACAAACATAAACTAGTACAAAATAAGTAAGTTGGTTACTTCAAGTTATTTTCGCGTATAATTAAAACACTTTCTGTACACATACGACAGCATTTTAGTATTTTTTTGTCACCGGTCACGCTCGGCGCCTTACTTGACGCGGAATAAAAAAAAACTTACTAATTATGACGTTTTTGAGTCTTCAGATTGCGAGTGCAAGTAACATATCTGTACTTTTAAATATCATTGGATAGAGCACACACTCATTATACACGCCCGTAAGTATCTTTGATTTATTATATGTATACTAGACTGAAGAGATGATAGATGTGATCTCTCCGAAACTGTTCACTGCTGCATTGGAGGATGTCTTCAAGGTTCTGGACTGGAAGGGGCTAGGCATTAACATAAACGGCGAGTACATCACTCACTTTCGGTTTGCCGACGACATAGTAGTCATGGCTGAGACCATGGAGGACCTCGGTACAATGCTCGATGACCTCAGTAGAGCTTCTGATAGAGTGGGTCTTAAGATGAATATGGACAAGACAAAGGTTATGTCGAATTCCCATATAGCACCCATTCCCGTAAACATCGGAGAATCTACACTCGAAGTTGTTGACGATTATGTATACCTAGGACAAACTGTCCAGCTAGGTAAGTCCAACTTCGAGAAAGAGGTCAATCGTCGAATCCGACTCGGTTGGGCAGCGTTCGGGAAGCTACGCAATATCTTCTCGTCCAAAATACCGCAGTGTCTCAAGACGAAAGTCTTTGACCAGTGTGTGTTGCCAGTAATTACTTACGGTACTGAAACGTGGTCGCTCACAATGGGCCTCATAAGAAGGCTCAAAGTCACTCAAAGGGCAATGGAGAGGGCTATGCTCGGAGTGTCCCTGCGTGATCGAATCAGAAATGAGGAGATTCGCAGGAGAACGAAAGTAACCGACATAGCCCGAAGAATTGCCAAACTTAAGTGGCAGTGGGCGGGGCACATTGCTCGCAGAACGGATGGCCGATGGGGCAGTAAAGTTCTGGAGTGGCGACCGCGTACTGGAAGGCGCAGCGTGGGTAGGCCCCCCACAAGGTGGACCGACGACCTGGTGAAGGTCGCGGGAATCCGCTGGATGCGGAAGGCACAGGACCGGTCGTTGTGGCGATGCTTGGGGGAGGCCTATGTCCAGCAGTGGACGTCTTTCGGCTGAAATGATGATGATGATGATGATACTAGACTTTTCCCCGCCCGCCATCTGAAATAAAATTTAATATAGTCTATGTTACTTCTTGTTCTTGTACTAAATAAACGTTTTATCTATCTATACATCTATCTTTTGGATAAAAGAGGCTTTCTAATGGTGAAAGAAATATTGAAATCGGTTCAGTAGTTTCAGAGTTTATCGATGACATACAAGCAAATCTTTCCCCTGTATAATATTAGTATAGATTTTAATTAATCTATAACGAAAACGAGCGCGTAGAACTCATGGACAAACCTTTGGACATGGTTATTATAAGAAATCTGCTAAATTTATCTATTCAAAGCAAAATTATTTGAACTATTGAAAAAATTAACTATGACTGTACGGTAGCTGTATTGAAATTTTCATACTCCATAAGTTATTATTTATCATAGCCCAAAGTTGCGTCAAAATTAGTGTTGAGAACGAAATACGATGAGCTTCAAAGCTAAAATTAAAAAAAAAATACTGTTCAGAGTGCGTAGTGCGAGTTTGAAACTTACGTATACGAGATCGATTGCGCTGACCGCCCCTGGCGGAAACTAGGAGGAACTACTGATTTATGATTAAAAGTTGACGCATTCGTTAGCGTTTTCGATGGCGATATCATAAGCTTGTTTCAAATTCGGAATCAGGCACTCAGCAACTAGCGCAACCTTATTATTAGACCCAACAGTTTTGAGATTAGCCGTTTCACATTGCCAATATTTATAAATACGAATCTACTAAACTTTCTCATAGTAAGCACTTTGAATTCCAAGAAGCTACAATACCCGAGTATTCATAAGTTCCCACGGTAAAAGGCTTACGGGAGAGCCTCCCACGGTAATCGCAAGGCGGCCCTTGTCCTGCCTTTCTTCAGTATCCTACAAATCACGGAGTACAATAACGAGACGAGTCCTATACAATGTGTCACATGTTATTGTCCGGTTTGAAGACTTCATTTTTACGGTTTGAAAGTTTTTATCTTTAGATGATGAAGTCTCACTCGAGTATATTGTATAGTAAAACCTCCAGTTACCGACAGTGCCCCATTGTTCGACATGAAAACCAACTTCAGAAAATAAGAGCAAAATTATAATTTGGTATAGGTACGGTTAAATTTATCTAATAAACATTGAACTATTATATGTATAGTGCTCCACAAGTACCTACGTAAAAATCATCACGAAACCAAATATGCAATAAATAAAAAAACTTGTGATCGTTCCTTAAAGTGTCGATAATTGGGGATGTTACGTTAGTTAAAAAAAAAGGTATTGTTTTTACCTTACTTAGTGAGTTTTATATTATCTGTGGTGAAGATAATAAATTGTATAGCTAAATAGCGAAGCTGACAATTTATTATTATTAGAAATCTCGAATCTATTAAGATAAATAAGCAATAGTGAAAAAACTAATAAAATAATTAATAAAACGTCCGAGTTATAAGCGATGTTTACTAGACAGAGACAGCACTATCAAAGAATGACGTCATTGTTCAAAACCTTTATAGTAACTTGATATCTCTCTGTACAATGTCCGTTTCGCACGACAAGGACAAAAAATGCCCACTCTAAAAACTTAAAAAGCTCTCTCTCTCTATTTTTTCATAGATTTTGTTTATTTTTTCTACAATGTTGTCCTTTCTGTACCTTTTTTAAATAATATAATATTTTACGGTAATTTTTTAAAATAGGCAACTACCGGATTGCTTCCAAATGTATAATATACATACATAATATATGTATGAGATACATAGAAATATATCTTAAAATCTATTATCTGATGTCTTTGGGATGCATTAAAAGAGCCTCCACGAGTGACGATATTTAATTGATCGTCCGGTGGACCTTGGGCAGTCAGCCCCGTTACCAACCTGCTGACTGGCTAATCTTTTCCCCACGGCTTGAGCTATTATTATTATGTAGCTCATGTCGACACGGTAGAAGAAGATAGAAATATAGCTTCTGCTCGCTGCTTCGCACGCGTGTAATTCGGTTTATCACAGAATGACGATATCACGCATCCCTCGGGAACTGTTTATCCCGGGATAAAAATTAGCTTATATCCTTTTCCAGGTCTCAGGCTACCGCTTTGCCAAATTTCATTACGATCGGTTCAATCGGTACGATAGGTTTAGTCTTGAAAAGGTAACAAACAAACAAGCAAACAGACAGACAGAGTTACTTTCGCTTTTATAATATTAGTGTCTTAGATTAGTGTATTTATTCTAAGATTAGTGTGAATAGTGTGGATGTTTTTAAAATTGTATGCTTCATTCCTTTCATCCACTGAAAATGCGGTGCTTTGGCATTGGGAAGTGCTTGGTGGAAGAAACGAAGTATACCTAGGAATAACGACTGATTAGCTTTTTTTTTTAAGAAGATGCATATTCTCGTTCATAAATCTGCAAATACTATAATAAGGTACAAAAGGTTATTTTTTGTATAGTGAAAACTTCACCACCACCTTCAAAATTTTACTCAAAAATAGCTTATTTTATTTGTTGTTTATTCATATTTCATGGACTTCCTTTCATTTAAGACACTATGTTTATTGGTCAGATTTGACCCTTATTATTTGCCCTATCAACATGAGTCATAAAATACACGATGCTACTTTTTATATTGGTTTTAGTTCGATTCCCAGTTCAGGTAAGGAAGTTTTCAGAAATCTGTGGATGCAGTTATTCTTGTTTTAAAAACAAAATAATGTTTCCTATGAGTCAAATCTATCTTCAATATGTAATGTACTTTTCCTTCATGTCCCGTTCGTTTTTCCACCCAGTATAGTGGCGTTTTGTATTTATATTTTTACCTTACAAGTACAGATTCAAAAGTTCGTGTTCATCGTGGAAGTTGCGTTTTTTTTTGTGTGGGAATCACGAGTAACCATAGCTAACGCAGTGAAAGGATCAATCAATGAGCGCTTTTTGCTGACTTGCGGCTGCACTCAATGGAGTTCGGTTAAGGGGAAGCACGTAATAATTGAAAAAATATTTAAGGAACTATGAAATGGTATAGAGTTGTATTCGCTACTTAAATATACGATAGCGTATTTGTGTCAATATTTTCGCATAATTTCTGGTTAATTATAAAATAAATAAATAATTATTGGTTACGCATATTCTCGGAACCAAAGGGGCTCATGACCCGACCGTGGTAACGTTACTTAAAAACCATGCGGATTGTACGATCTGCAAGGTTAAGCTGCACTTGCCGCGGTCAGTCTGTAGATGGGTGACCGTTTCGTTACACATCGAGACCTCTCTGTGCCTCGGAGAGCACGTTAAGCTGTCGGTCTCAGTTGTCATACGAATATCTATGGCAGTCGTTACCAGATAGCCAGAAGCCTGAAAATCCGACGACTGGTCTAACCTCCGAATGTTGGGATTGCCTAGTAACTGGGTTGCGTGTAAAATACTGATGTTCAGCCGCATCTCGTCGCCTATACCGCAAAGTTTGAAGACAAAGGTCTTCAACCAGTGCGTCCTGCCAGTCATGACTTACGGTGCCGAGACGTGGACACTGACAGTTGGGCTAGTCCACAAATTTAAAGTCGCACAGCGAGCTATGGAGCGAGCTATGCTTGGAGTTTCTTTGAAGGATAAAATCCGTAACGAGATTATCCGGAGAAGAACCGGAGTGACCGACATAGCTTGTAGGATCAGTAAGCTGAAGTGGCAGTGGGCTGGCCATGTCTGTCGAAGGACCGATGGCCGTTGGAGCAGACGAGTCCTTGAGTGGAGACCGCGTATCGGCAAACGCAGCGTAGGGCGCCCCCCTGCCAGGTGGACCGACGACCTAAAGAACGTGGCTGGGGGGGACTGGATGCGGAAGGCAGAAGACCGAGCGTTGTGGTGCAACTTGGGAAAGGCCTATGTCCAGCAGTGGACTGCGATAGGCTGAGTTGATTGATTGATGAGCCGCATCTGGTTAGACTAGAAGACGACCCCAACATAGTTGGGAAAAGGCTCGGGTGATGATGATTACGCATATTGATTTAAAGACGCCTGTTTCTACAAGTTATCATTACCTCTACTGGCCACTAAATTATTCAATATATTAATGCTTCGCCTTAAACTAGGTAAGCGTGGGAGAAATGCGATCGCCCAGCAAGTGTACGGGTTCATGGGAATCGGACTGCGATTTGCTTTAAAATACTTTCGCTGCCTTTTTGGATAATGTTACTTTTACATTTTACAATATTTTCACATGGATTTATGTTGGTAGAGCATCAAAAGTGGATCAAACTCATCAAGCCAGTAACTAATAAAATGTCATTCTAGATCCAGGTCCTATAATATGATAAATGTGCAAGTTTGTAAAGATATTTATAATATATATATTTGTATGTATAATATATATATTTTATTATATGTATAATGTACATATGTATTTATATATATTTTTTATTATATGTAATTATAAGTCCGTAGTACGAAACATATTTTACTACTTTACTGGTGCATCTACCCTATACTTTGTCTCTGCATTACCCTAAGGTTGTCTGGTAGAGAACGCCTATGGCGTTAAGACCGCCTTTGTACCCTGTTGTGCATAAAGAATTAAATAAATAAATAAATAATAGTCTAGGTGACTTATCATCATCATCATTTCAGCCGAAAGCCGTCCACTGTTGGATATAGGCCTCCCCCAATATGCCATAATCGCCACGCTTGGCAAGCGGGTTGGCGATCGCAGTTGGTTGGTTAAATATTCAGAGAACGCTGCTGCCCATGCTCTGATGAATCCCTAAGTCGCCTTTTACGACACCTTGTCTAGGTGACTAGTGACAAGTTATTTATCATTGTAGTTGTTAAAATGAACGACATATTCAGAAAATGACGGAAATGCTTGTTGAACTTTTGCCTAAGTTTGTAATTTTTCGTTAATGTTAAAGTCTGGCATAATATCAATAAATAACAATAACAACATAACATTACATAATATAACATCACGCCTGTATTTCCCCGAAGGGGTAGGCAGAGGTGTATAGTACACCCACATTTCGCCAGTAAAAAAATAACAATAACAACCTACTTAAAATTAAAATAACAAGTTATGATTCGTGCGTATAGTAATACTACAGTTATCCTGCCTGAAGCCATATTAAATCTTTTTAAGCGACTTGAAAAAGCCTCAACCGGGCCTCCAAAATATTATATGACAACAACAATCGATTTCGAAAGCGATCGACAGTTTCGATAATTCGATACATTGGCACATTTTTTACATAAATAAAGCTCTGGAAGTTTGGAGCCAAAGCTGCTGTATAGTTATAAACTTATAAATTCCTACATCATTATCCGACTTGTTTTCAAACGTAAGTACTTACATCTATGAATGGTAAATAGGTCATATCAAGTATTTTTACTTTTATTATTTGTTTTATTGTTAATTAATAAATGCATTTTTAATTTACTAACGATAAATAAACTGGCTCCGTATTATTTTCGCTTCGCATGGTCATAAACGCCCTTGAATTATTTAGTGAATAGTAGGTAATAGTATTTATATATTCTTTTATAAAGATATAAAACAAACCATGAGCAAAACTGTAGAATTTCCGTCAGTGATGGTGGTAGTGGTGGTACTAAATTTTTGCAACGCCTGAAAAAGGCAACTAAGTTTATAAGACCTACTTTTATAACCTAACACCAATATGTACACTTACGGCCAAAATTAATATCCAATCTATCCACGATTTACCCTACTAGAGACAGAAATTTGTCATATTTTGTATGGAGCTTATGTCAATATCCTATCCTACATAAGCTCCATACAGAATATGTCAAATTTCTATCTCTAGTAAGGCAAATCGTGGATAGATTGGATATAAATTTTGGCCGTTAGTCGTGAATTCGTGATCTCGGAACGTGCCCACATACAAAGAAGTGTAACATGTACATAAACTAATTTGACAGTTTGAAGTTTATTACTATCTCCTTCTTGTCTTTATTATTAGAAAAATATATTAAACAGTTTAAATAAAGTTAAGTTGGTGAATAAGAGAATCAACACCATGACCGGCATGAGCCTATAAAAAAAGAGCATGTCTTAAATATTTTAAAGGTCGACAACCCATCGGCGACTCTCACCGTGTTGCGGATGTCCATGGCGGCGGTTTTCGTATGCCATCGTGCTAACTTGCTCGTTTGCTCCATAGAGGAAAATAAATATTGTATTCCGTGGTTTGCTCGATCTAAAAAAAATTTTTTTTTTTTGCTTCAATGCATCTTATAAAATTAAACTAACTACCAGTAGGTAGTTACGGTAGTTAGTTAGTTTCGAAGCAGTAACTTTGAATATATCGGATTATTAAAGTGGGGCCTTATATAGAAATTTGGTATACCTATAGAAATTACAAAAATAATTAATGTGTATTATTAATTAGTGGAAGTTTTGGCATATTGCTTTTATTTAATAACAAAAGATCACGTAATTGTTGGTATATTAATTGTATACCAACAATTAAGTAATCTCACAAGAGTTAGTTTAATCAAATTATTGATAAATCTTTTTAGGACACACGAGTGAAGGGATGCCTTTCGTGAAATCCGGATAAATATAACCCGATCACGAATTAGCTACATTATTGAGCCCGATGACGCTATTACACTCCTCCAGGAGTCAGATAAAAGTACAAGCACACTCCGACGCCGTCGTCCAAAATATCGTCCCCGCCGGCGAGGACCGACGCGACACACACACAGAATCCGAGAGTCCGACTCTCGAGAAACAGAAACACATGCCGACGCAGCACCGGCTGCTGGGGGGATCAGTGGCGGGGTCCCCCTGCTGCACCCTGAGTCGAGGTCCGAGCTCCCCCCTGGGGACGCCCTCATGGTGTAAGCAACCGGAGATAATCTCGTCACGCGAGACCGGCCCTATGCTCTAGAGTAGTTCCTAGGAGCAGGCTATTGCGTAGCCACTGGTTAGGTTTTCTAGGTAGGTCTTAGCCTCGCCGGCGAGGCTTGCCGCTTCACGGCGTTTAGCACGTCACCCGATAGGGACCGAAAGTCCGCTACTTTCGAGGTAACCAATTCGATGCAGCAACGGCTGCTAGGGGGACATAGGAACTGCGGGGTCCCCCTGCAATGCCCCAGCGAGGTTCGAGCCCCCCCCTTGGGGGGCGCCCGCCCGTTTACGCGCGGTATTGATGCCGCGCGCATCTAGTTTGTAAGTATGTAGGGAAAAAACCTTCGGCGAATGGAGTCCCACATGGGACTCTCCGCCAACTAAGTCCGGTTAAGCAGAAATGGGACTTCGGTCCCACCTGCGAGAGCCCATTCGAAAAAAAAAAAAAAAAAAAAAAAAAAAAAAAATAGCTACATTATGATTTTAGTAGCGTGGTAACGTTTTACCTTTGTCACTGAATCTTAAACGACGGCTAATTACAGTAAGCTCGTGGCCGAGGTTGCTAATGGTTATGTTCTCAATATGTATTTATGTATAGCAATAACAATTTTTCATTACATTATATTGCTATCGACTGTGTCCACACTGCGATGTAAATATAATATTAAGGTATATTCATACAATTTTTTTTTCAATCAGATAATAAATTGATACACTATAATTGAATTTATATTAAAACGTTGTATGTATCTAGATCAAAATTGCTTTTGTGTTTAAAAAAAATTGCCTCGTTGGTCTAGTGGTTGCAAGCGGGTCGGGCAAAGTGTTATTGGGTTTTTTCATTAGGAAATTCTCAGTAGCAGCCCGGAGTCTGGATTTGTGCCGGTGGAATGGCAATAGGCTCGCCCCCTATTACATGGGACTATAACATAACTGGCGAAATGTGGGTGTACTATACACCTCTGCATACCCCTTCGGGGAAATACAGGCGTGATGTTATGTTGTTGTTGTTTAAAAAAAATTGCTGTCTCAATTATCACCGAGTTGTAAGTTAAAAGAAAGTTACTATAATATAAGCAGTAAAGTTTCAGGCTATGACTTCAATTGAAATTTTATGTCACCATATTCATAATTGATTCTTATCTCATTAATTTTTCGCATTGGGTCGGGTGGTGTGGTGGTCAGCGGTGTTCGCTGTCATCGCGCGCACAATGCGACCGGACCAGCCGAGCTCCGTAGCAAATGGCTAATTATTTACAAGGATTAATCGAATTCTTTATTGAGATGAAGGGGATTGTGTGCCGTCGTCACATGTCATATGTATTAATATGCGCACTAAACCGTTAAAATATCGCGCTCTCGCGGATCAAACAGGCCGCAGCGTGTGTGGTCCAGAATGGAAATCAACGCAAATTTCAATATTTATCAACAAATGTGAACTCATTGCGCCAGTAAGATATGCGGTTATGCAAAGTACTTATTAAGTGGAAGTTATTGAGTTAAAAACGTATTTAAATTGCAGATATGTGCTTAAATGTCTTACGGCTAAAATTAATATCCTATCTATCCACTATTTACCCTACTAGAGATAGAAATTTGACATATTTTGTATGGAGCTTATGTCAAATTCCTATCTCTAGTAGGGCAAATCGTGGATAGATTAGATATTAATTTTGGCCGTTAGAGCTTAATGTGTTGTTTGTAAATTACATTTGCTGTGAGCTCATGCTGAGGGATAACTTGAAGGCTGATACCAAGGACAAATAAAAAAGGCGGACGGAATCTCGCTAAACAATAAGTGAAACACCCATAGTAAGACGGCTCGCTTAAAAGAACGGGCTGGCATGCACACATTCACACCTATAGTAAGACAAACAGTCGCGATTACCCAACAAATCTCGTGTGATGGTAATCGTTGTCGTAGTGTTACAATAGTAGTTTATGAAACTGTTGCATAACAGGGGTTATTAAAACACAAGTGTGAGTTTAAAAACCGAGCCGTAGGCGAGGTTTTTAATAGTATCACACGAGTGTTTTAATACCTAGTTATGTCAGTTTCATACACTATTTTATCTAAACTCATACAATTTTAAATAAAATACCAAAGTCAAAATCTTGGTAACATTGTCGTCGTTTTTCTTGATTTTTCTGGTAAAAGATTGTTCGTCATTTACGTTGCTGTATCCAGAAATTCAGGCAGGGTCATATTCATCTCAGTTCAGTATCGCTGCTGTAGTCAGATATTTTTGCCCAGAATAAAACTTTAGACATACAAAACCATAAAAATAACGTAAACAATTACAATAAATTTACAAGTAACGATGACCAAATCCAGTAGGTCGTGGCGCGCGGCCGCGCACGCGCCCTGGCGGGCGCCTAAACAGATAATAAAATATAGTCTGGCGAAAACATTATAATCGGAACTAATTTTCTATCCTTGTCAGGATTCCATCAATCTCTGTTTTATCATACAAAAAATATGCCTGTAAACACTTAAATATAATTAAAAGCAATATGACAATCCAAACTTCATGTCCGTGAACTTAGCAGAGCATTTCCCAGCAGATCAAAAATAAAAGGGAGTTCTCTTCGCATGCAGCTGAGTTCTATAGTTCCTGATACTTTTCAGGAATAGTTCTGGCATTTTACCTGAAAAAAATTCACATGAAAAAATGATCTGCTAACTTCCCGTAGCAGAACATTTTCAGCAGATCAAAATTTAAAGTAAGTTATTTACGTATGCTTAAGTGTTCTATAGTTCCTGATACTTAATACTGATAGTTCTGTCGATTTAACCTGAAAAAAGTTGATTTTAAAATGATCTGCTGCGTCTGGAAGTTAGCAGATCATCTTTTTTTATAAGTTAGGAAATTACTAAAAATGCTCTGAATTATGGTAAAATATGATTGAAATCACTATAGGAGGACAAAAATCTTCGGTTTAACGTAGAATACTGATATAGCGCTCTATGAGGTGAGGCTTAAAACCCTCCCAAAACTCAAGGCAACGTGACAGAAGATCAGGATAGAAGGGCAGAAATTACGAAAACCAATCCTGCAAATTTTTTATGTAACTTTGAGGCTAGAACTCTTCAGTTCTCCATAGACTATTGCTACGACTATAACGTAAAGCACAAAAAACACCTGGAACTCTGCTGATATGGTAGCAAATCAGTAGGGGCAAAGTTAAAATATCGAAAATACAGCATTTTCGGCAGCGTTTATAGCAGAATCCAAATATACATTTCTTTTATTTTTATTTAATATTAGGAGGCTAGAACTCTTTTGTTTTTAATAGCTTGGTAAACAAAGTGTCTGATAGAAGCAAAAATCTGCACAGAACTCACGCTAAAATACCAGCAGAGCATAGGGGAAAAGTTAAAAATGAAAAATGTTGTAATCTTGATTATTAATTTATTTTAAGTCCGATATAACACCAGGACGCCAGAACTCTTCTATTTTTAATAGTTTAATAACACAGCTGCCTGAAAGAATCCAAAATCTGCACAGAACCCACGCTAAAATACCAGCAGAGCATAGTGGAAAAGTAAAAAAAAAAAACTAAATAAAAATTATTCGGACAATTTTTTTTTTGTTGACTGACATAAATCTAGCAGGCTAGAACTCTTCTCTTTTTAATAGATAAGTAAAGCAGGTGTCTAAAAGACAGTAAAATCGGCACAGAACTTACGCTAAAATACCAGCAGAGCATAGTAGAAAAGTAAAAAAACTAAAATAATGTTGTTCGGACTATTAATTTTTTTTGATGATTGTCATAACTCTAGCAGGCTAGAACTCTTCTGTTTTTGATAGCTTAGTAACAAAACTGTCTGATAGAAGCTAAAATCCGCACAGAACTCACGCTAAAATACAAGCAGAGCATAGGGGAAAAGTTAAAAAATGAAAAATGTTGTAATCTTGACTATTAATTTATGTTATGACTGATATTACTCCAGGAGGCTAGAACTCTTCTGTTTTCAATAGTTTAATAACAAAGCTACCTGAAAGAATCCAAAATCAGCACAGAACTCACGCTAAAATACCAGCAGAGCATAGTGGAAAAGTAAAAACATCAAAAATACTGTTATTCGGACTATTTTTTTTTTGATGACTGACATAATTCTAGCAGGCTAGAACTCTTCTGTTTTGTAAAAGATTAGTAAAACAGCTGTCTAAAAGACATGAAAATCCACACAGAACTCAAACTAAAATACCAGCAGAGCATAGTGGAAAAGTAAAAACATCAAAAATAATGTTATTCGGACTATTAATTTTTTTATATGAATGACATAACTCTAGGAGGCTAGAACTCTTCTGTTTTTTATAGCATAGTAACAAAACTATCTGATAGAAACATGAATCCACACATAACTCACGCAAAAATACCAGCAGAGCGTAGGGGAAAAGTAAACTAATTAAAAATAAAAGTTATTCCGACTATTAATTTTTTTTGGTGACTGACATAACTCTAGCAGGCTAGAACTCTTCTGTTTTTTATAGCTTGGTAACAATACTTTCTGATAGAAGCTGAAATCTTTACAGAACTCACGCAAAAATTCCAGCAGAGCATAGGGGAAAAGTAAAAAAAATAAAAATAAAAGTTATTCCGACTATTTTTTTTTTTGATGACTGACATTACTCTAGCAGGCTAGAACTCTTCTGTTCTTGATAGCTTGGTAATAGAACTGTCTGATAGAAGCTAAAATTTGCACAGAACTCACGTAAAAATACCAGCAGAGCATAGTAGAAAGTAAAAACATCAAAAATAAAGTTATTCCGACTATTAATTTTTTTTGGTGACAGAAATAACTCTAGCAGGATAGAACTCTTCTGTTCTTGATGGCTTGGTAAATAACCTGTCTGATAAAAGCTGAAATTTGCACAGAACTTACGGAAAAATACCAGCAGAGCATAGTGGAAAAGTAAAAACATCAAAAATAAAGTTATTCCAACTATTAATTTTTCTTGGTGACTGACATAACTCTAGCAGGCTAGAACTCTTCTATTTTTGATAGCTTGGTAATAGAACTGTCTGATAGAAGCTAAAATTTGCACAGAACTCACGTAAAAATACCAGCAGAGCATAGTGGAAAAGTAAAAACAATTAAAAATGACGTAATCTTGACAATTAATTCATATTATGACTGACATAACTCCAGGAGGCTAGAACTCTTCTGTTCTTGATAGTTTGGTAACAAAACTGTCTGATAGAAGCTAAAATTTGCACAGAACTCACGTAAAAATACCAGCAGAGCATAGTAGAACAGTAAAAACAGCAAAAATAATGTTATTCGGACAACTTTATTTTTTTTTCATGACTGACATAACTCTAGCAGGCTAGAACTCTGCTGTTCTTGATAGCTTGGTAATAGAAATGTCTGATTGAAGCTAAAATTTGCACAGAACTCACGTAAAAATACCAGCAGAGCATAGTAGAAAGTAAAAACATCAAAAATAAAGTTATTCCGACTATTAATTTTTTTTGGTGACAGAAATAACTCTAGCAGGCTAGAACTCTTCTGTTCTTGATAGCTTGGTAATAGAACTGTCTGATAGAAGCTAACATTTGCACAGAACTCACGTAAAACTACCAGCAGAGCATAGGGGAAAAGTAAAAAAATTAAAAATAAAAGTTATTCCGACTATTTTTTTTTTTTGATGACTGACATAACTCTAGCAGGCTAGAACTCTTCTGTTCTTGATAGCTTGGTAAAAACACTGTCTGATAGAAGCAAAAATTTGCACAGAACTCACGTAAAAATACCAGCAGAGCATAGTGGAAAAGTAAAAAAATCTAAAATTATCATATTCGGACTATTAATTTTTTTCATAACTGACATAACTCTAGCAGGCTAGAACTCTTCTGTTCTTGATAGCTTGGTAATAGAACTGTCTGATAGAAGCTAAAATTTGCACAGAACTCACGTAAAAATACCAGCAGAGCATAGTAGAAAGTAAAAACATCAAAAATAAAGTTATTCCGACTATTAATTTTTTTTGGTGACAGAAATAACTCTAGCAGGCTAGAACTCTTCTGTTCTTGATAGCTTGGTAATAGAACTGTCTGATAGAAGCTAACATTTGCACAGAACTCACGTAAAACTACCAGCAGAGCATAGGGGAAAAGTAAAAAAATTAAAAATAAAAGTTATTCCGACTATTTTTTTTTTTTTGATGACTGACATAACTCTAGCAGGCTAGAACTCTTCTGTTCTTGATAGCTTGGTAAAAACACTGTCTGATAGAAGCAAAAATTTGCACAGAACTCACGTAAAAATACCAGCAGAGCATAGTGGAAAAGTAAAAAAATCTAAAATTATCATATTCGGACTATTAATTTTTTTCATAACTGACATAACTCTAGCAGGCTAGAACTCTTCTGTTCTTGATAGCTTGGTAATAGAACTGTCTGATAGAAGCTAAAATTTGCACAGAACTCACGTAAAAATACCAGCAGAGCATAGTAGAAAGTAAAAACATCAAAAATAAAGTTATTCCGACTATTAATTTTCTTTGGTGACAGAAATAACTCTAGCAGGATAGAACTCTTCTGTTCTTGATGGCTTGGTAAATAACCTGTCTGATAAAAGCTGAAATTTGCACGGAACTTACGGAAAAATACCAGCAGAGCATAGTGGAAAAGTAAAAACATCAAAAATAAAGTTATTCCAACTATTAATTTTTTTTGGTGACTGACATTACTCTAGCAGGCTAGAACTCTTCTGTTCTTGATAGCTTGGTAATAGAACTGTCTGATAGAAGCTAACATTTGCACAGAACTCACGTAAAACTACCAGCAGAGCATAGGAGAAAAGTAAAAAAATTAAAAATAAAAGTTATTCCGACTATTTTTTTTTTTTTTTGATGACTGACATAACTCTAGCAGGCTAGAACTCTTCTGTTTTTTATAGCTTGGTAAGAATACTTTCTGATAGAAGCTGAAATCTTTACAGAACTCACGCAAAAATTCCAGCAGAGCATATGGTAAAAGTAAAAAAAATAAAAATAAAAGTTATTCCGACTATTTTTTTTTTTTGATGACTGACATTACTCTAGCAGGCTAGAACTCTTCTGTTCTTGATAGCTTGGTAATAGAACTGTCTGATAGAAGCTAAAATTTGCACAGAACTCACGTAAAAATACCAGCAGAGCATAGTAGAAAGTAAAAACATCAAAAATAAAGTTATTCCGACTATTAATTTTTTTTGGTGACTGACATAACTCTAGCAGGCTAAAACTCTTCTGTTTTTTATAGCTTGGTAACAATACTTTCTGATAGAAGCTAAAATCTTTACAGAACTCACGCAAAAATACCAGCAGAGCATAGTTTAAAAAAAAAATGTTAAATGTTGTTATTCGGATTATTCATTTTTTTCATGACTGACCAAACTCCAGGAGGCTAGAACTCTTCTGTTTTTGATAGCTTGGTAATAGAACTGTCTGATAGAAGCTAAAATTTGCACAGAACTCACGTAAAAATACCAGCAGAGCATAGTGGAAAAGTAAAAAAAATTGAAAATGACGTAATCTTGACAATTAATTCATATTATGACTGACATAACTCCAGGAGGCTAGAACTCTTCTGTTCTTGATAGTTTGGTAACAAAACTGTCTGATAGAAGCTAAAATTTGCACAGAACTCACGTAAAAATACCAGCAGAGCATAGTAGAACAGTAAAAACAGCAAAAATAATGTTATTCGGACAACTTTATTTTTTTTATGACTGACATAACTCTAGCAGGCTAGAACTCTGCTGTTCTTGATAGCTTGGTAATAGAACTGTCTGATTGAAGCTAAAATTTGCACAGAACTCACGTAAAAATACCAGCAGAGCATAGTAGAAAGTAAAAACATCAAAAATAAAGTTATTCCGACTATTAATTTTTTTTGGTGACAGAAATATCTCTAGCAGGCTAGAACTCTTCTGTTCTTGATAGCTTGGTAATAGAACTGTCTGATAGAAGCTAACATTTGCACGGAACTCACGTAAAACTACCAGCAGAGCATAGGGGAAAAGTAAAAAAATTAAAAATAAAAGTTATTCCGACTATTTTTTTTTTTTTTTGATGACTGACATAACTCTAGCAGGCTAGAACTCTTCTGTTCTTGATAGCTTGGTAAAAACACTGTCTGATAAAAGCAAAAATTTGCACAGAACTCACGTAAAAATACCAGCAGAGCATAGTGGAAAAGTAAAAAAATCTAAAATTATCATATTCGGACTATTAATTTTTTTCATAACTGACATAACTCTAGCAGGCTAGAACTCTTCTGTTCTTGATAGCTTGGTAATAGAACTGTCTGATAGAAGCTAAAATTTGCACAGAACTCACGTAAAAATACCAGCAGAGCATAGTAGAAAGTAAAAACATCAAAAATAAAGTTATTCCGACTAATAATTTTTTTTGGTGACAGAAATAACTCTAGCAGGATAGAACTCTGCTGTTCTTGATGGCTTGGTAAATAACCTGTCTGATAAAAGCTGAAATTTGCACAGAACTTACGGAAAAATACCAGCAGAGCATAGTGGAAAAGTAAAAACATCAAAAATAAAGTTATTCCAACTATTAATTTTTTTTGGTGACTGACATAACTCTAGCAGGCTAGAAATCTTCTATTTTTTTATAGCTTGGTAACAATACTTTCTGATAGAAGCTAAAATCTTTACAGAACTCACGCAAAAATTCCAGCAGAGCATAGGGGAAAAGTAAAGAAAATAAAAATAAAAGTTATTCCGACAATTTTTTTTTTTTGATGACTGACATTACTCTAGCAGGCTAGAACTCTTCTGTTCTTGATAGCTTGGTAATAGAACTGTCTGATAGAAGCTAAAATTTGCACAGAACTCACGTAAAAATACCAGCAGAGCATAGTAGAAAGTAAAAACATCAAAAATAAAGTTATTCCGACTATTAATTTTTTTTGGTGACAGAAATAACTCTAGCAGGATAGAACTCTTCTGTTCTTGATGGCTTGGTAAATAAACTGTCTGATAAAAGCTGAAATTTGCACAGAACTTACGGAAAAATACCAGCAGAGCATAGTGGAAAAGTAAAAACATCAAAAATAAAGTTATTCCAACTATTAATTATTCTTGGTGACTGACATAACTCTAGCAGGCTAGAACTCTTCTATTTTTGATAGCTTGGTAATAGAACTGTCTGATAGAAGCTAAAATTTGCACAGAACTCACGTAAAAATACCAGCAGAGCATAGTGGAAAAGTAAAAAAAAATAAAAATGACGTAATCTTGACAATTAATTCATATTATGACTGACATAACTCCAGGAGGCTAGAACTCTTCTGTTCTTGATAGTTTGGTAACAAAACTGTCTGATAGAAGCTAAAATTTGCACAGAACTCACGTAAAAATACCAGCAGAGCATAGTAGAACAGTAAAAACAGCAAAAATAATGTTATTCGGACAACTTTATTTTTTTTTCATGACTGACATAACTCTAGCAGGCTAGAACTCTGCTGTTTTTGATAGCTTGGTAATAGAAATGTCTGATTGAAGCTAAAATTTGCACAGAACTCACGTAAAAATACCAGCAGAGCATAGTAGAAAGTAAAAACATCAAAAATAAAGTTATTCCGACTATTAATTTTTTTTGGTGACAGAAATAACTCTAGCAGGCTAGAACTCTTCTGTTCTTGATAGCTTGGTAATAGAACTGTCTGATAGAAGCTAACATTTGCACAGAACTCACGTAAAACTACCAGCAGAGCATAGGGGAAAAGTAAAAAAATTAAAAATAAAAGTTATTCCGACTATTTTTTTTTTTTTTGATGACTGACATAACTCTAGCAGGCTAGAACTCTTCTGTTCTTGATAGCTTGGTAATAGAACTGTCTGATAGAAGCTAAAATTTGCACAGAACTCACGTAAAAATACCAGCAGAGCATAGTAGAAAGTAAAAACATCAAAAATAAAGTTATTCCGACTATTAATTTTTTTTGGTGACAGAAATAACTCTAGCAGGATAGAACTCTTCTGTTCTTGATGGCTTGGTAAATAACCTGTCTGATAAAAGCTGAAATTTGCACAGAACTTACGGAAAAATACCAGCAGAGCATAGTGGAAAAGTAAAAACATCAAAAATAAAGTTATTCCAACTATTAATTATTCTTGGTGACTGACATAACTCTAGCAGGCTAGAACTCTTCTATTTTTGATAGCTTGGTAATAGAACTGTCTGATAGAAGCTAAAATTTGCACAGAACTCACGTAAAAATACCAGCAGAGCATAGTGGAAAAGTAAAAAAAATTAAAAATGACGTAATCTTGACAATTAATTCATATTATGACTGACATAACTCCAGGAGGCTAGAACTCTTCTGTTCTTGATAGTTTGGTAACAAAACTGTCTGATAGAAGCTAAAATTTGCACAGAACTCACGTAAAAATACCAGCAGAGCATAGTAGAACAGTAAAAACAGCAAAAATAATGTTATTCGGACAACTTTATTTTTTTTTCATGACTGACATAACTCTAGCAGGCTAGAACTCTGCTGTTTTTGATAGCTTGGTAATAGAAATGTCTGATTGAAGCTCAAATTTGCACAGAACTCACGTAAAAATACCAGCAGAGCATAGTAGAAAGTAAAAACATCAAAAATAAAGTTATTCCGACTATAAATTTTTTTTGGTGACAGAAATAACTCTAGCAGGCTAGAACTCTTCTGTTCTTGATAGCTTGGTAATAGAACTGTCTGATAGAAGCTAACATTTGCACAGAACTCACGTAAAACTACCAGCAGAGCATAGGGGAAAAGTAAAAAAATTAAAAATAAAAGTTATTCCGACTATTTTTTTTTTTTTTGATGACTGACATAACTCTAGCAGGCTAGAACTCTTCTGTTCTTGATAGCTTGGTAAAAACACTGTCTGATAGAAGCAAAAATTTGCACAGAACTCACGTAAAAATACCAGCAGAGCATAGTGGAAAAGTAAAAAAATCTAAAATTATCATATTCGGACTATTAATTTTTTTCATAACTGACATAACTCTAGCAGGCTAGAACTCTTCTGTTCTTGATAGCTTGGTAATAGAACTGTCTGATAGAAGCTAAAATTTGCACAGAACTCACGTAAAAATACCAGCAGAGCATAGTAGAAAGTAAAAACATCAAAAATAAAGTTATTCCGACTATTAATTTTTTTTGGTGACAGAAATAACTCTAGCAGGATAGAACTCTTCTGTTCTTGATGGCTTGGTAAATAACCTGTCTGATAAAAGCTGAAATCTTTACAGAACTCACGCAAAAATTCCAGCAGAGCATATGGGAAAAGTAAAAAAAATAAAAATAAAAGTTATTCCGACTATTTTTTTTTTTTGATGACTGACATTACTCTAGCAGGCTAGAACTCTTCTGTTCTTGATAGCTTGGTAATAGAACTGTCTGATAGAAGCTAAAATTTGCACAGAACTCACGTAAAAATACCAGCAGAGCATAGTAGAAAGTAAAAACATCAAAAATAAAGTTATTCCGACTATTAATTTTTTTTGGTGACAGAAATAACTCTAGCAGGCTAGAACTCTTCTGTTCTTGATAGCTTGGTAATTGAACTGTCTAACAGAAGCTAACATTTTCACAGAACTCACCCAAAAATACCAGCATAGCATAGTAGAAAAGTAAAAACATCAACAAAAAAAAGTTATTCCGACTATTAATTTTTTTTGATGACTAACATAACTCAAGCAGGCTAGAACTCTTATGTTTTTGATAGCTTGGTAACAGAACTGTCTGATAGAAGCTAAAATTTGCACAGAACTCACGTAAAAATACCAGCAGAGCATAGTGGAAAAGTAAAAAAAATTAAAAATGACGTAATCTTGACAATTAATTCATATTATGACTGACATAACTCCAGGAGGCTAGAACTCTTCTGTTCTTGATAGTTTGGTAACAAAACTGTCTGATAGAAGCTAAAATTTGCACAGAACTCACGTAAAAATACCAGCAGAGCATAGTAGAACAGTAAAAACAGCAAAAATAATGTTATTCGGACAACTTTATTTTTTTTTCATGACTTACATAACTCTAGCAGGCTAGAACTCTGCTGTTTTTGATAGCTTGGTAATAGAAATGTCTGATTGAAGCTAAAATTTGCACAGAACTCACGTAAAAATACCAGCAGAGCATAGTAGAAAGTAAAAACATCAAAAATAAAGTTATTCCGACTATTAATTTTTTTTGGTGACAGAAATAACTCTAGCAGGCTAGAACTCTTCTGTTCTTGATAGCTTGGTAATAGAACTGTCTGATAGAAGCTAACATTTGCACAGAACTCACGTAAAACTACCAGCAGAGCATAGGGTAAAAGTAAAAAAATTAAAAATAAAAGTTATTCCGACTATTTTTTTTTTTTTGATGACTGACATAACTCTAGCAGGCTAGAACTCTTCTGTTCTTGATAGCTTGGTAAAAACACTGTCTGATAGAAGCAAAAATTTGCACAGAACTCACGTAAAAATACCAGCAGAGCATAGTGGAAAAGTAAAAAAATCTAAAATTATCATATTCGGACTATTAATTTTTTTCATAACTGACATAACTCTAGCAGGCTAGAACTCTTCTGTTCTTGATAGCTTGGTAATAGAACTGTCTGATAGAAGCTAAAATTTGCACAGAACTCACGTAAAAATACCAGCAGAGCATAGTAGAAAGTAAAAACATCAAAAATAAAGTTATTCCGACTATTAATTTTTTTTGGTGACAGAAATAACTCTAGCAGGATAGAACTCTTCTGTTCTTGATGGCTTGGTAAATAACCTGTCTGATAAAAGCTGAAATTTGCACAGAACTTACGGAAAAATACCAGCAGAGCATAGTGGAAAAGTAAAAACATCAAAAATAAAGTTATTCCAACTATTAATTTTTTTTGGTGACTGACATTACTCTAGCAGGCTAGAACTCTTCTGTTCTTGATAGCTTGGTAATAGAACTGTCTGATAGAAGCTAACATTTGCACAGAACTCACGTAAAACTACCAGCAGAGCATAGGGGAAAAGTAAAAAAATTAAAAATAAAAGTTATTCCGACAATTTTTTTTTTTTTTTGATGACTGACATAACTCTAGCAGGCTAGAACTCTTCTGTTTTTTATAGCTTGGTAACAATACTTTCTGATAGAAGCTGAAATCTTTACAGAACTCACGCAAAAATTCCAGCAGAGCATATGGGAAAAGTAAAAAAAATAAAAATAAAAGTTATTCCGACTATTTTTTTTTTTTGATGACTGACATTACTCTAGCAGGCTAGAACTCTTCTGTTCTTGATAGCTTGGTAATAGAACTGTCTGATAGAAGCTAAAATTTGCACAGAACTCACGTAAAAATACCAGCAGAGCATAGTAGAAAGTAAAAACATCAAAAATAAAGTTATTCCGACTATTAATTTTTTTTGGTGACTGACATAACTCTAGCAGGCTAAAACTCTTCTGTTTTTTATAGCTTGGTAACAATACTTTCTGATAGAATCTAAAATCTTTACAGAACTCACGCAAAAATACCAGCAGAGCATAGTTTAAAAAAAAAAAGTTAAATGTTGTTATTCGGATTATTCATTTTTTTCATGACTGACCAAACTCCAGGAGGCTAGAACTCTTCTGTTTTTGATAGCTTGGTAATAGAACTGTCTGATAGAAGCTAAAATTTGCACAGAACTCACGTAAAAATACCAGCAGAGCATAGTGGAAAAGTAAAAAAAATTAAAAATGACGTAATCTTGACAATTAATTCATATTATGACTGACATAACTCCAGGAGGCTAGAACTCTTCTGTTCTTGATAGTTTGGTAACAAAACTGTCTGATAGAAGCTAAAATTTGCACAGAACTCACGTAAAAATACCAGCAGAGCATAGTAGAACAGTAAAAACAGCAAAAATAATGTTATTCGGAAAACTTTTTTTTTTTTTCATGACTGACATAACTCTAGCAGGCTAGAACTCTGCTGTTCTTGATAGCTTGGTAATAGAACTGTCTGATTCAAGCTAAAATTTGCACAGAACTCACGTAAAAATACCAGCAGAGCATAGTAGAAAGTAAAAACATCAAAAATAAAGTTATTCCGACTATTAATTTTTTTTGGTGACAGAAATATCTCTAGCAGGCTAGAACTCTTCTGTTCTTGATAGCTTGGTAATAGAACTGTCTGATAGAAGCTAACATTTGCACGGAACTCACGTAAAACTACCAGCAGAGCATAGGGGAAAAGTAAAAAAATTAAAAATAAAAGTTATTCCGACAATTTTTTTTTTTTTTTGATGACTGACATAACTCTAGCAGGCTAGAACTCTTCTGTTCTTGATAGCTTGGTAAAAACACTGTCTGATAGAAGCAAAAATTTGCACAGAACTCACGTAAAAATACCAGCAGAGCATAGTGGAAAAGTAAAAAAATCTAAAATTATCATATTCGGACTATTAATTTTTTTCATAACTGACATAACTCTAGCAGGCTAGAACTCTTCTGTTCTTGATAGCTTGGTAATAGAACTGTCTGATAGAAGCTAAAATTTGCACAGAACTCACGTAAAAATACCAGCAGAGCATAGTAGAAAGTAAAAACATCAAAAATAAAGTTATTCCGACTAATAATTTTTTTTGGTGACAGAAATAACTCTAGCAGGATAGAACTCTGCTGTTCTTGATGGCTTGGTAAATAACCTGTCTGATAAAAGCTGAAATTTGCACAGAACTTACGGAAAAATACCAGCAGAGCATAGTGGAAAAGTAAAAACATCAAAAATAAAGTTATTCCAACTATTATTTTTTTTTGGTGACTGACATAACTCTAGCAGGCTAGAAATCTTCTATTTTTTTATAGCTTGGTAACAATTCTTTCTGATAGAAGCTAAAATCTTTACAGAACTCACGCATAAATTCCAGCAGAGCATTTTTTTTTTTTGATGACTGACATAACTCTAGCAGGCTAGAACTCTTCTGTTCTTGATAGCTTGGTAAAAAAACTGTCTGAATGAAGCTAAAATTTGCACAGAACTCACGTAGAAATACCAGCAGAGCATAGTGGAAAATTAAAAAAAATCTAAAATTATCATATTCGGACTATTAATTTTTTTCATAACTGACATAACTCTAGCAGGCTAGAACTCTTCTGTTCTTGATAGCTTGGTAATAGAACTGTCTGATAGAAGCTAAAATTTGCACAGAAATCACGTAAAAATACCAGCAGAGCATAGTAGAAAGTAAAAACATCAAAAATAAAGTTATTCCGACTATTAATTTTTTTTGGTGACAGAAATAACTCTAGCAGGCTAGAACTCTTCTGTTCTTGATAGTTTGGTAATAGACCTGTCTGATAGAAGCTAACATTTGCACAGAACTCACGTAAAACTACCAGCAGAGCATAGTAGAAAGAAAAACATCACAAATAAAGTTATTCCGACTATTAATTTTTTTTGGTGACTGACATAACTCTAGCAGGCTAGAAATCTTCTGTTTTTTTATAGCTTGGTAACAATACTTTCTGATAGAAGCTGAAATCTTTACAGAACTCACGCAAAAATTCCAGCAGAGCATAGGGGAAAAGTAAAAACATCAAAAATAAAGTTATTCCGACTATTAATTTTTTTTGGTGACTGACATAACTCTAGCAGGCTAGAACTCTTCTGTTTTTTTATAGCTTGGTAACAATACTTTCTGATAGAAGCTAAAATCTTTACAGAACTCACGCAAAAATTCCAGCAGAGCATAGGGGAAAAGTAAAAAAATAAAAAATTAAAGTTATTCCGACAATTTTTTTTTTTTGATGACTGACATTACTCTAGCAGGCTAGAACTCTTCTGTTCTTGATAGCTTGGTAATAGAACTGTCTGATAGAAGCTAAAATTTGCACAGAACTAACGTAAAAGTTCCAGCAGAGCATAGGGGAAAAGTAAAAAAATCTAAAATTATCATATTTGGACTATTAATTTTTTTCATAACTGACATAACTCTAGGAGGCTAGAACTCTTCTGATTTTGTTAGCTTGGTAACAGAACTGTCTGATAGAAGCTAAAATTTTCACATAACTTACCCAAAAATACCAGCAGAGCATAGTAGAAAAGTAAAAACATCAACAAAAAAAAGTTATTCTGACTATTAATTTTTTTTGATGACTAACATAACTCTAGCAGGCTAGAACTCTTCTGTTATTGATAGCTTGGTAAAAAAACTGTCTGATAGAAGCTAAAATTTGCACAGAACTCAAGTAAAAATACCAGCAGAGCATAGTGGAAAAGTAAAAAAAATTGAAAATGACGTAATCTTGACAATTAATTCATATTATGACTGACATAACTCCAGGAGGCTAAAACTCTTCTGTTTTTGATAGCTTGGTAATAGAACTGTCTGATAGAAGCTAAAATTTGGACAAAACTCACGTAAAAATACCAGCAGAGCATAGTGGAAAAGTAAAAAAATCTAAAATTATCATATTTGGACTATTAATTTTTTTCATAACTGACATATCTCTAGGAGGCTAGAACTCTTCTGATTTTGTTAGCTTGGTAACAGAACTGTCTGATAGAAGCTAAAATTTTCACAGAACTCACCCTAAAATACCAGCAGAGCATAGTAGAAAAGTAAAAACATCAACAAAAAAAAGTTATTCCGACTATTAATTTTTTTTGATGACTAATATAACTCTAGCAGGCTAGAACTCTTCTGTTGTTGATAGCTTGGTAATAGAACTGTCTGAAAGAAGCTAAAATTTGCACAGAACTCAAGTAAAACTACCAGCAGAAAACTTACCACCAAAAAAAATTAATAGTTGGAATAACTTTATTTTTGATGTTTTTACTTTCTACTATGCGAAAGTAAAAACATCAAAAATAAAGTTATTCCAACTATTAATTTTTTTTGGTGACTGACATAACTCTAGCAGGCTAGAACTCTTCTGTTTTTTATAGCTTGGTAACAATCCTTTCTGATAGAAGCTAAAATCTTTACAGAACTCACGCAAAAATTCCAGCAGAGCATAGGGGAAAAGTAAAAAAATTCAAAATAAAAGTTATTCCGACTATTTAAGCTTCTCTCAGATAGTTCTGTTACCACGCTATCAAAACCAGAAGAGTTCTAGCCTCCTAGAGTTATGTCAGTCATGAAAAAAAAAAGTTGTCCGAATAACATTATTTTTGCTGTTTTTACTGTTCTACTATGCTCTGCTCTCGTCCGTGTGGTGCCGGACGCAAAGAATACCACCACCCTATATCTTCTCATGGGTGTCTTAAAAGGCGACTAAGGGATTCACCAGAGGATGGGCAGCAGCGTCCTCCGAGTATTAAAACAACCAACTGCGATCGCCAACCCGCCTGCCAAGCGTGGCGATTATGGCATATCCCCCCAAACATGCAAAGCACTGATAAAAACCGGCCCCTAGTCCCCGGCGGCCCCGCTATCCCTGGTTACGGTAGCGGCCTAGGTAACGGCGGGGCAGGGGGTGCGAAGAATCCCCGGCAGAGATCCGGCTACCATAACAAAAAAAGACTGGACCTGGCAACATACAACACACGTACACTGCGGACCGACGAGAAGCTTGTCGAACTCGAGGAAGAATTGAGCAAGTTACGATGCGATATCGTAGGGTTATCTGAAGTCCGAAGAGAGGGGGAGGACACGATAATCCTCAAATCCGGTAACTTGCTCTATTTCCTGGAGGGCGATCAACTTTCCCAGGGCGGTGTCGGGTTTATCGTCCATAAGTCTCTTGTGAACAACATAGTGAAGATCGAGAGTGTTTCGACCAGGGTGGCGTACCTTATACTCAGAATAACCGAAAGGTATTCGTTGAAGGTTATACAGGTATACGCCCCGACCTCGAAACACTCCGACGATGAGGTGGAGACCATGTATGAGGATATCTCGAGAGCCATGCATGGCTCTAAAACTCACTTCACTGTTGTCATGGGAGACTTCAACGCGAAACTGGGCAAGCGCTACGATGATGAGATGCGAGTGGGGCAATTTGGGTATGGATATCGGAACCACCGGGGTCATCTACTGGCTGGCTTTATGGAGAAAGAGGGGCTCTATATGATGAACTCTTTCTTCAGAAAGCGTGAGCACAGGAAGTGGACCTAGTTGGGACCTAATGGTGTAACAAAAAATGAGATTGACTTCATTATGTCGACGAAGAAGCAAATATTCAATGATGTCTCTGTGATCAACGCGGTCAAAACCGGAAGCGATAACCGTTTGGTAAGAGGCACATTGAATCTGAACATCAAGCTGGAAAGATCTCGACTGATGAAGTCTACGCTCCGTCCAGCACCGATCCAAATCCAAAACGCCGAGAGCTTTCAGCTAGAACTTCAGAATCGTTTCGAATGCCTAGGGAGCTCAGTGGACGATTACAACGATGGGTTTGTGGAAACTGTCCATACGGTCGGGTCAAGGATCTTTAGGACCCGTCGTACAATCAGAAACAAGAAGCTCTCTGACCACACTCTCGAGCTCATGGCGAAAAGACGCGAGATGATTCTGCAGTCCTCAGATGATGCGACTAAGTACCGGCAGCTCAATAGACAGATCTCAAAGTCCTTGAAAAGTGACCTACGCCAATTTAATACCGAACGTATTAAAGACGCGATAGAGAAGAACAAGGGCTCCAAAGTCTTCGCAAGAGAACTGTCTATTGGGCAGAGCCAGCTTGCAAAACTGAGGACCGACGATGGCAGAGTCGTTTCCTCCAAGCCAGAGCTATTGAAGGAGGTCGAGAAGTTCTATGGACAGTTATACACGTCCACCCAGAAACCCGCTGTAAATCGGGCTAATGACCCAAGAGCTCGATTGACCCGACACTATACCGAAGATATCCCGGACGTCAGCCTGTACGAGATTAGGATGGCTCAAAAGCAGCTCAAAAACAACAAGGGTGATGACGGAATTACGGCAGAACTCCTGAAGGCGGGTGGAAAACCGATCCTTAAGGCCCTTCAGAAGTTATTTGATTCCGTCATTCTCGAGGGGAGAACGCCACAGGCATGGAGCAGAGGTGTGGTGGTACTCTTCTTCAAAAAGGGCGATAATGCTCTACTGAAGAATTATAGGCCCATCTCACTTCTGAGCCATGTCTACAAGCTGTTTTCGAGAGTCATTACGAACCGTCTTTCGCGCAGGTTTGACGACTTCCAGCCTCCCGAACAAGCCGGGTTCCGAAAAGGCTTTAGCACCTTAGACCACATACATACGCTGCGTCAGGTTATACAGAAGACCGAAGAGTATAACTTGCCTCTTTGTTTAGCGTTTGTGGACTACGAGAAAGCCTTCGATTCGATCGAGACTTGGGCGGTACTTCAGTCTATTCAACGGTGCCAGATTGACTATCGGTACATCGAAGTGTTAAAGTCTTTGTATGAAAACGCCACTATGTCAGTCCGATTACAGGACCAAGCCTCGAAACCTATCCTTCTGCAGCGAGGTGTGAGACAGGGAGATGTGATCTCTCCGAAACTCTTCACTGCTGCATTGGAGGATGTCTTCAAGGTTCTGGACTGGAATGGGCTAGGCATTAACATAAACGGCGAATACATCACTCACCTTCGGTTTGCCGACGACATAGTAGTCATGGCTGAGACCATGGAGGACCTCGGTACAATGCTCGATGACCTCAGTAGAGCTTCCGATACAGTGGGTCTTAAAATGAATATGGACAAGACAAAGGTTATGTCGAATTCCCATATAGCACCCATTCCCGTAAGCATCGGAGAATCTACACTCGAAGTTGTTGACGATTATGTATACCTAGGACAAACTGTCCAGCTAGGTAAGTCCAACTTCGAGAAAGAGGTCAATCGTCGAATCCGACTCGGTTGGGCAGCGTTCGGGAAGCTACGCAATATCTTCTCGTCCAAAATACCGCAGTGTCTCAAGACGAAAGTCTTTGACCAGTGTGTGTTGCCAGTAATTACTTACGGTACTGAAACATGGTCGCTCACAATGGGCCTGATAAGAAGGCTCAAAGTCACTCAAAGGGCAATGGAGAGGGCTATGCTCGGAGTGTCCCTGCGTGATCGAATCAGAAATGAGGAGATTCGCAGAAGAACGAAAGTAACCGACATAGCCCGAAGAATTGCCAAACTTAAGTGGCAGTGGGCGGGGCACATTGCTCGCAGAACGGATGGCCGATGGGGCAGTAAAGTTCTGGAGTGGCGACCGCGTACTGGAAGGCGCAGCGTGGGTAGGCCCCCCACAAGGTGGACCGACGACCTGGTGAAGGTCACGGGAATCCGCTGGATGCGGAAGGCACAGGACCGGTCGTTGTGGCGATGCTTGGGGGAGGCCTATGTCCAGCAGTGGACGTCTTTCGGCTGAAATGTATGATGAATGATGACTATGCTCTGCTGGTATTTTTACGTGAGTTCTGTGCAAATTTTAGCTTCTATCAGACAGTTCTATTACCAAGCTATCAAGAACAGAAGAGTTCTAGCCTGCTAGAGTTATTTCTGTCACCAAAAAAAATTAATAGTCGGAATAACTTTATTTTTGATGTTTTTACTTTCTACTATGCTCTGCTGGTATTTTTACGTGAGTTATGTGCAAATTTAAGCTTCAATCAGACAGTTCTATTACCAAGCTATCAAGAACAGCAGAGTTCTAGCCTGCTAGAGTTATGTCAGTCATGAAAAAAAAAAAAAGTTGTCCGAATAACATTATTTTTGCTGTTTTTACTGTTCTACTATGCTCTGCTGGTATTTTTACGTGAGTTCTGTGCAAATTTTAGCTTCTATCGGACAGTTTTGTTACCAAACTATCAAGAACAGAAGAGTTCTAGCCTCCTGGAGTTATGTCAGTCATAATATGAATTAATTGTCAAGATTACGTCATTTTTATTTTTTTTTACTTTTCCACTATGCTCTGCTGGTATTTTTACGTGAGTTCTGTGCAAATTTTAGCTTCTATCAGACAGTTCTGTTACCAAGCTATCAAAAACATAAGAGTTCTAGCCTGCTTGAGTTATGTTAGTCATCAAAAAAAATTAATAGTCGGAATAACTTTTTTTTGTTGATGTTTTTACTTTTCTACTATGCTATGCTGGTATTTTTGGGTGAGTTCTGTGAAAATGTTAGCTTCTGTTAGACAGTTCTATTACCAAGCTATCAAGAACAGAAGAGTTCTAGCCTGCTAGAGTTATTTCTGTCACCAAAAAAAATTAATAGTCGGAATAACTTTATTTTTGATGTTTTTACTTTCTACTATGCTCTGCTGGTATTTTTACGTGAGTTCTGTGCAAATTTTAGCTTCTATCAGACAGTTCTATTACCAAGCTATCAAGAACAGAAGAGTTCTAGCCTGCTAGAGTTATGTCAGTCATAAAAAAAAAAAATAGTCGGAATACCTTTTATTTTTAATTTTTTTACTTTTCCCCTACGCTCTGCTGGTATTTTTGCGTGAGTTATGTGCAGATTTAAGCTTCTCTCAGATAGTTCTGTTACCCCGCTATCAAAACCAGAAGAGTTCTAGCCTCCTAGAGTTATGTCAGTCATGAAAAAAAAAAAGTTTTTCGAATTCATTATTTTTGCTGTTTTTACTGTTCTACTATGCTCTGCTGGTATTTTTACGTGAGTTCTGTGCAAATTTTAGCTTCTATCAGACAGTTTTATTACCAAACTATCAAGAACAGAAGAGTTCTAGCCTCCTGGAGTTATGTCAGTCATAATATGAATTAATTGTCAAGATTACGTCATTTTTTTTTTTTTTACTTATCCACTATGCTCTGCTGGTATTTTTACGTGAGTTCTGTGCAAATTTTAGCTTCTATCAGACAGTTTTTTTACCATGCTATCAAAAACAGAAGAGTTCTAGCCTGCTAGAGTTATGTCAGTCATCAAGAAAAATTAACAGTTGGAATAACTTTATTTTTGATGTTTTTCTTTTCCACTATGCTCTGCTGGTATTTTTCCGTGAGTTCTGTGCAAATTTGAGCTTTTATCAGACAGGTCTATTACCAAACTATCAAGAACAGAAGAGTTCTAGCCTGCTAGAGTAATTTCAGTCACCAAAAAAAATTAATAGTCGGAATAACTTTATTTTTGATGTTTTTACTTTCTACTATGCTCTGCTGGTATTTTTACGTGAGTTCTGTGCAAATTTTAGCTTCTATCAGACAGCTCTATTACCAAGCTATCAAGAACAGAAGAGTTCTAGCCTGCTAGAGTAATGTCAGTCATCAAAAAAAAAAAATAGTCGGAATAACTTTAATTTTTAATTTTTTTACTTTTCCCCTATGCTCTGCTGGAATTTTTGCGTGAGTTCTGTAAAGATTTTAGCTTCTATCAGAAAGTATTGTTACCAAGCTATAAAAAAACAGAAGAGTTCTAGCCTGCTAGAGTTATGTCAGTCACCAAAAAAAATTAATAGTCGGAATAACTTTATTTGTGATGTTTTTACTTTCTACTATGCTCTGCTGGTATTTTTACGTGAGTTCTGTGCAAATTTTAGCTTCTATCAGACAGTTCTATTACCAAGCTATCAAGAACAGAAGAGTTCTAGCCTGCTAGAGTTATGTCAGTCACCAAAAAAAATTAATAGTCGGAATAACTTTATTTGTGATGTTTTTACTTTCTACTATGCTCTGCTGGTATTTTTACGTGAGTTCTGTGCAAATTTTAGCTTCAATCAGACAGTTCTGTTACCAAGCTATCAAGAACAGCAGAGTTCTAGCCTGCTAGAGTTATGTCAGTCATGAAAAAAAAATAAAGTTGTCCGAATAACATTATTTTTGCTGTTTTTACTGTTCTACTATGCTCTGCTGGTATTTTTACGTGAGTTCTGTGCAAATTTTAGCTTCTATCAGACAGTTTTGTTACCAAACTATCAAGAACAGAAGAGTTCTAGCCTCCTGGAGTTATGTCAGTCATAATATGAATTAATTGTCGAGATTACGTCATTTTTAATTTTTTTTACTTTTCCACTATGCTCTGCTGGTATTTTTACGTGAGTTCTGTGCAAATTTTAGCTTCTATCAGACAGTTCTGTTACCAAGCTATCAAAAACATAAGAGTTCTAGCCTGCTTGAGTTATGTTAGTCATCAAAAAAAATTAATAGTCGGAATAACTTTTTTTTGTTGATGTTTTTACTTTTCTACTATGCTATGCTGGTATTTTTGGGTGAGTTCTGTGAAAATGTTAGCTTCTGTTAGACAGTTCTATTACCAAGCTATCAAGAACAGAAGAGTTCTAGCCTGCTAGAGTTATTTCTGTCACCAAAAAAAATTAATAGTCGGAATAACTTTATTTTTGATGTTTTTACTTTCTACTATGCTCTGCTGGTATTTTTACGTGAGTTCTGTGCAAATTTTAGCTTCTATCAGACAGTTCTATTACCAAGCTATCAAGAACAGAAGAGTTCTAGCCTGCTAGAGTTATGTCAGTCATAAAAAAAAAAAATTGTCGGAATACCTTTTATTTTTAATTTTTTTACTTTTCCCCTACGCTCTGCTGGTATTTTTGCGTGAGTTATGTGCAGATTTAAGCTTCTCTCAGATATTTCTGTTACCCCGCTATCAAAACCAGAAGAGTTCTAGCCTCCTAGAGTTATGTCAGTCATGAAAAAAAAAAAGTTTTTCGAATTCATTATTTTTGCTGTTTTTACTGTTCTACTATGCTCTGCTGGTATTTTTACGTGAGTTCTGTGCAAATTTTAGCTTCTATCAGACAGTTTTTTTACCAAACTATCAAGAACAGAAGAGTTCTAGCCTCCTGGAGTTATGTCAGTCATAATATGAATTAATTGTCAAGATTACGTCATTTTTATTTTTTTTTACTTTTCCACTATGCTCTGCTGGTATTTTTACGTGAGTTCTGTGCAAATTTTAGCTTCTATCAGACAGTTTTTTTACCATGCTATCAAAAACAGAAGAGTTCTAGCCTGCTAGAGTTATGTCAGTCATCAAGAAAAATTAACAGTTGGAATAACTTTATTTTTGATGTTTTTCTTTTCCACTATGCTCTGCTGGTATTTTTCCGTGAGTTCTGTGCAAATTTGAGCTTTTATCAGACAGGTCTATTACCAAACTATCAAGAACAGAAGAGTTCTAGCCTGCTAGAGTAATTTCAGTCACCAAAAAAAATTAATAGTCGGAATAACTTTATTTTTGATGTTTTTACTTTCTACTATGCTCTGCTGGTATTTTTACGTGAGTTCTGTGCAAATTTTAGCTTCTATCAGACAGCTCTATTACCAAGCTATCAAGAACAGAAGAGTTCTAGCCTGCTAGAGTAATGTCAGTCATCAAAAAAAAAAAATAGTCGGAATAACTTTAATTTTTAATTTTTTTACTTTTCCCCTATGCTCTGCTGGAATTTTTGCGTGAGTTCTGTAAAGATTTTAGCTTCTATCAGAAAGTATTGTTACCAAGCTATAAAAAAACAGAAGAGTTCTAGCCTGCTAGAGTTATGTCAGTCACCAAAAAAAATTAATAGTCGGAATAACTTTATTTGTGATGTTTTTACTTTCTACTATGCTCTGCTGGTATTTTTACGTGAGTTCTGTGCAAATTTTAGCTTCTATCAGACAGTTCTATTACCAAGCTATCAAGAACAGAAGAGTTCTAGCCTGCTAGAGTTATGTCAGTCACCAAAAAAAATTAATAGTCGGAATAACTTTATTTGTGATGTTTTTACTTTCTACTATGCTCTGCTGGTATTTTTACGTGAGTTCTGTGCAAATTTTAGCTTCAATCAGACAGTTCTGTTACCAAGCTATCAAGAACAGCAGAGTTCTAGCCTGCTAGAGTTATGTCAGTCATGAAAAAAAAATAAAGTTGTCCGAATAACATTATTTTTGCTGTTTTTACTGTTCTACTATGCTCTGCTGGTATTTTTACGTGAGTTCTGTGCAAATTTTAGCTTCTATCAGACAGTTTTGTTACCAAACTATCAAGAACAGAAGAGTTCTAGCCTCCTGGAGTTATGTCAGTCATAATATGAATTAATTGTCGAGATTACGTCATTTTTAATTTTTTTTACTTTTCCACTATGCTCTGCTGGTATTTTTACGTGAGTTCTGTGCAAATTTTAGCTTCTATCAGACAGTTCTGTTACCAAGCTATCAAAAACATAAGAGTTCTAGCCTGCTTGAGTTATGTTAGTCATCAAAAAAAATTAATAGTCGGAATAACTTTTTTTTGTTGATGTTTTTACTTTTCTACTATGCTATGCTGGTATTTTTGGGTGAGTTCTGTGAAAATGTTAGCTTCTGTTAGACAGTTCTATTACCAAGCTATCAAGAACAGAAGAGTTCTAGCCTGCTAGAGTTATTTCTGTCACCAAAAAAAATTAATAGTCGGAATAACTTTATTTTTGATGTTTTTACTTTCTACTATGCTCTGCTGGTATTTTTACGTGAGTTCTGTGCAAATTTTAGCTTCTATCAGACAGTTCTATTACCAAGCTATCAAGAACAGAAGAGTTCTAGCCTGCTAGAGTTATGTCAGTCATAAAAAAAAAAAATTGTCGGAATACCTTTTATTTTTAATTTTTTTACTTTTCCCCTACGCTCTGCTGGTATTTTTGCGTGAGTTATGTGCAGATTTAAGCTTCTCTCAGATATTTCTGTTACCCCGCTATCAAAACCAGAAGAGTTCTAGCCTCCTAGAGTTATGTCAGTCATGAAAAAAAAAAAGTTTTTCGAATTCATTATTTTTGCTGTTTTTACTGTTCTACTATGCTCTGCTGGTATTTTTACGTGAGTTCTGTGCAAATTTTAGCTTCTATCAGACAGTTTTTTTACCAAACTATCAAGAACAGAAGAGTTCTAGCCTCCTGGAGTTATGTCAGTCATAATATGAATTAATTGTCAAGATTACGTCATTTTTATTTTTTTTTACTTTTCCACTATGCTCTGCTGGTATTTTTACGTGAGTTCTGTGCAAATTTTAGCTTCTATCAGACAGTTTTTTTACCATGCTATCAAAAACAGAAGAGTTCTAGCCTGCTAGAGTTATGTCAGTCATCAAGAAAAATTAACAGTTGGAATAACTTTATTTTTGATGTTTTTCTTTTCCACTATGCTCTGCTGGTATTTTTCCGTGAGTTCTGTGCAAATTTGAGCTTCTATCAGACAGGTCTATTACCAAACTATCAAGAACAGAAGAGTTCTAGCCTGCTAGAGTTATTTCAGTCACCAAAAAAAATTAATAGTCGGAATAACTTTATTTTTGATGTTTTTACTTTCTACTATGCTCTGCTGGTATTTTTACGTGAGTTCTGTGCAAATTTTAGCTTCTATCAGACAGCTCTATTACCAAGCTATCAAGAACAGAAGAGTTCTAGCCTGCTAGAGTAATGTCAGTCATCAAAAAAAAAAAATAGTCGGAATAACTTAAATTTTATTTTTTTTTACTTTTCCCCTATGCTCTGCTGGAATTTTTGCGTGAGTTCTGTAAAGATTTTAGCTTCTATCAGAAAGTATTGTTACCAAGCTATAAAAAAACAGAAGATTTCTAGCCTGCTAGAGTTATGTCAGTCACCAAAAAAAATTAATAGTCGGAATAACTTTATTTGTGATGTTTTTACTTTCTACTATGCTCTGCTGGTATTTTTACGTGAGTTCTGTGCAAATTTTAGCTTCTATCAGACAGTTCTATTACCAAGCTATCAAGAACAGAAGAGTTCTAGCCTGCTAGAGTTATGTCAGTCACCAAAAAAAATTAATAGTCGGAATAACTTTATTTGTGATGTTTTTACTTTCTACTATGCTCTGCTGGTATTTTTACGTGAGTTCTGTGCAAATTTTAGCTTCAATCAGACAGTTCTGTTACCAAGCTATCAAGAACAGCAGAGTTCTAGCCTGCTAGAGTTATGTCAGTCATGAAAAAAAAAAAAAGTTGTCCGAATAACATTATTTTTGCTGTTTTTACTGTTCTAATATGCTCTGCTGGTATTTTTACGTGAGTTCTGTGCAAATTTTAGCTTCTATCAGACAGTTTTGTTACCAAACTATCAAGAACAGAAGAGTTCTAGCCTCCTGGAGTTATGTCAGTCATAATATGAATTAATTGTCAAGATTACGTCATTTTTAATTTTTTTTACTTTTCCACTATTCTCTGCTGGTATTTTTACGTGAGTTCTGTGCAAATTTTAGCTTCTATCAGACAGTTCTATTACCAAGCTATCAAGAACAGAAGAGTTCTAGCCTGCTAGAGTTATGTCAGTCATAAAAAAAAAAAATAGTCGGAATACCTTTTATTTTTAATTTTTTTACTTTTCCCCTACGCTCTGCTGGTATTTTTGCGTGAGTTATGTGCAGATTTAAGCTTCTCTCAGATAGTTCTGTTACCACGCTATCAAAACCAGAAGAGTTCTAGCCTCCTAGAGTTATGTCAGTCATGAAAAAAAAAAAGTTTTTCGAATTCATTATTTTTGCTGTTTTTACTGTTCTACTATGCTCTGCTGGTATTTTTACGTGAGTTCTGTGCAAATTTTAGCTTCTATCAGACAGATTTTTTACCAAACTATCAAGAACAGAAGAGTTCTAGCCTCCTGGAGTTATGTCAGTCATAATATGAATTAATTGTCAAGATTACGTCATTTTTTTTTTTTTTTACTTTTCCACTATGCTCTGCTGGTATTTTTACGTGAGTTCTGTGCAAATTTTAGCTTCTATCAGACAGTTTTTTTACCATGCTATCAAAAACAGAAGAGTTCTAGCCTGCTAGAGTTATGTCAGTCATCAAGAAAAATTAACAGTTGGAATAACTTTATTTTTGATGTTTTTCTTTTCCACTATGCTCTGCTGGTATTTTTCCGTGAGTTCTGTGCAAATTTGAGCTTCTATCAGACAGTTCTATTACCAAACTATCAAGAACAGAAGAGTTCTAGCCTGCTAGAGTTATTTCAGTCACCAAAAAAAATTAATAGTCGGAATAACTTTATTTTTGATGTTTTTACTTTCTACTATGCTCTGCTGGTATTTTTACGTGAGTTCTGTGCAAATTTTAGCTTCTATCAGACAGTTCTATTACCAAGCTATCAAGAACAGAAGAGTTCTAGCCTGCTAGAGTAATGTCAGTCATCAAAAAAAAAAAATTGTCGGAATAACTTTAATTTTTAATTTTTTTACTTTTCCCCTATGCTCTGCTGGAATTTTTGCGTGAGTTCTGTAAAGATTTTAGCTTCTATCAGAAAGTATTGTTACCAAGCTATAAAAAAACAGAAGAGTTCTAGCCTGCTAGAGTTATGTCAGTCACCAAAAAAAATTAATAGTCGGAATAACTTTATTTGTGATGTTTTTACTTTCTACTATGCTCTGCTGGTATTTTTACGTGAGTTCTGTGCAAATTTTAGCTTCAATCAGACAGTTCTATTACCAAGCTATCAAGAACAGAAGAGTTCTAGCCTGCTAGAGTAATGTCAGTCATCAAAAAAAAAAAATAGTCGGAATAACTTTAATTTTTAATTTTTTTACTTTTCCCCTATGCTCTGCTGGAATTTTTGCGTGAGTTCTGTAAAGATTTTAGCTTCTATCAGAAAGTATTGTTACCAAGCTATAAAAAACAGAAGAGTTCTAGCCTGCTAGAGTTATGTCAGTCATAAAAAAAAAAATTGTCGGAATACCTTTTATTTTGAATTTTTTTACTTTTTCCCTATGCTCTGCTGGAATTTTTGCGTGTGTTCTGTAAAGATTTTAGCTTCTATTAGAAAGTATTTTTACCAAGCTATAATAAAACAGAAGATTTCTAGCCTGCTAGAGTTATGTCAGTCACCAAAAAAAATTAATAGTTGGAATAACTTTATTTTTGATGTTTTTACTTTCTACTATGCTCTGCTGGTATTTTTACGTGAGTTCTGTGCAAATTTGAGCTTCTATCAGACAGGTCTATTACCAAGCTATCAAGAACAGAAGAGTTCTAGCCTGCTAGAGTAATGTCAGTCATCAAAAAAAAAAAATTGTCGGAATAACTTTTTTTTTTTTTTTTTTTACTTTTCCCCTATGCTCTGCTGGAATTTTTGCGTGAGTTCTGTAAAGATTTCAGCTTCTATCAGAAAGTATTGTTACCAAGCTATAAAAAAACAGAAGAGTTCTAGCCTGCTAGAGTTATGTCAGTCACCAAAAAAAAAAAATTGTCGGAATAACTTTATTTGTGATGTTTTTCTTTCTACTATGCTCTGCTGGTAGTTTTACGTGAGTTCTGTGCAAATGTTAGCTTCTATCAGACAGGTCTATTACCAAACTATCAAGAACAGAAGAGTTCTAGCCTGCTAGAGTTATTTCAGTCACCAAAAAAAATTTATAGTCGGAATAACTTTATTTTTGATGTTTTTACTTTCTACTATGCTCTGCTGGTATTTTTACGTGAGTTCTGTGCAAATTTTAGCTTCTATCAGACAGTTCTATTACCAAGCTATCAAGAACAGAAGAGTTCTAGCCTGCTAGAGTTATGTCAGTTATGAAAAAAATTAATAGTCCGAATATGATATTTTTAGTTTTTTTTTACTTTTCCACTATGCTCTGCTGGTATTTTTACGTGAGTTCTGTGCAAATTTTAGCTTCTTTCAGACAGTTTTTTTACCAAGCTATCAAGAACAGAAGAGTTCTAGCCTGCTAGAGTAATGTCAGTCATCAAAAAAAAAAATTGTCGGAATAACTTTTAGTTTTAATTTTTTTACTTTTCCCCTATGCTCTGCTGGAATTTTTGCGTGAGTTCTGTAAAGATTTTAGCTTCTATCAGAAAGTATTGTTACCAAGCTATAAAAAACAGAAGAGTTCTAGCCTGCTAGAGTTATGTCAGTCATAAAAAAAAAAATTGTCGGAATACCTTTTATTTTGAATTTTTTTACTTTTTCCCTATGCTCTGCTGGAATTTTTGCGTGTGTTCTGTAAAGATTTTAGCTTCTATTAGAAAGTATTTTTACCAAGCTATAATAAAACAGAAGATTTCTAGCCTGCTAGAGTTATGTCAGTCACCAAAAAAAATTAATAGTTGGAATAACTTTTTTTTGTTGATGTTTTTACTTTTCTACTATGCTCTGCTGGTAGTTTAGGGTGAGTTCTGTTAAAATTTTAGCTTCTATCAGACAGTTCTGTTACCATGCTAACAAAATCAGAAGAGTTCTAGCCTCCTAGAGTTATGTCAGTTATGAAAAAAATTAATAGTCAGAATATGATAATTTTATATTTTTTTACTTTTCCCCTATGCTCTGCTGGTAGTTTTACGTGAGTTCTGTGCAAATGTTTGCTTCTATCAGACAGTTCTATTACCAAGCTATCAAGAACAGAAGAGTTCTAGCCTGCTAGAGTAATGTCAGTCATCAAAAAAAAAAATAGTCGGAATAACTTTTATTTTTAATTTTTTTACTTTTCCCCTATGCTCTGGTGGAATTTTTGCGTGAGTTCTGTAAAGATTTTAGCTTCTATCAGAAAGTATTGTTACCAAGCTATAAAAAAATAGAAGAGTTCTAGCCTGCTAGAGTTATGTCAGTCACCAAAAAAAATTAATAGTTGGAATACCTTTATTTTTGATGTTTTTACTTTTCCACTATGCTCTGCTGGTATTTTTCCGTAAGTTCTGTGCAAATTTCAGCTTTTATCAGAGAGGTTATTTACCAAGCCATCAAGAACAGAAGAGTTCTATCCTGCTAGAGTTATTTCTGTCACCAAAAAAAATTAATAGTCAGAATAACTTTATTTTTGATGTTTTTACTTTCTACTATGCTCTGCTGGTATTTTTACGTGAGTTCTGTGCAAATTTTAGCTTCTATCAGACAGTTTTTTTACCAAACTATCAAGAACAGAAGAGTTCTAGCCTCCTGGAGTTATGTCAGTCATAATATGAATTAATTGTCAAGATTACGTCATTTTTTTTTTTTTTTACTTTTCCACTATGCTCTGCTGGTATTTTTACGTGAGTTCTGTGCAAATTTTAGCTTCTATCAGACAGTTTTTTTACCATGCTATCAAAAACAGAAGAGTTCTAGCCTGCTAGAGTTATGTCAGTCATCAAGAAAAATTAACAGTTGGAATAACTTTATTTTTGATGTTTTTCTTTTCCACTATGCTCTGCTGGTATTTTTCCGTGAGTTCTGTGCAAATTTGAGCTTCTATCAGACAGGTCTATTACCAAACTATCAAGAACAGAAGAGTTCTAGCCTGCTAGAGTTATTTCAGTCACCAAAAAAAATTAATAGTCGGAATAACTTTATTTTTGATGTTTTTACTTTCTACTATGCTCTGCTGGTATTTTTACGTGAGTTCTGTGCAAATTTTAGCTTCTATCAGACAGTTCTATTACCAAGCTATCAAGAACAGAAGAGTTCTAGCCTGCTAGAGTAATGTCAGTCATCAAAAAAAAAAAATAGTCGGAATAACTTTAATTTTTAATTTTTTTACTTTTCCCCTATGCTCTGCTGGAATTTTTGCGTGAGTTCTGTAAAGATTTTAGCTTCTATCAGAAAGTATTGTTACCAAGCTATAAAAAAACAGAAGAGTTCTAGCCTGCTAGAGTTATGTCAGTCACCAAAAAAAATTAATAGTCGGAATAACTTTATTTGTGATGTTTTTACTTTCTACTATGCTCTGCTGGTATTTTTACGTGAGTTCTGTGCAAATTTTAGCTTCTATCAGACAGTTCTATTACCAAGCTATCAAGAACAGAAGAGTTCTAGCCTGCTAGAGTTATTTCTGTCACCAAAAAAAATTAATAGTCGGAATAACTTTATTTTTGATGTTTTTACTTTCTACTATGCTCTGCTGGTATTTTTACGTGAGTTCTGTGCAAATTTTAGCTTCAATCAGACAGTTCTGTTACTAAGCTATCAAGAACAGCAGAGTTCTAGCCTGCTAGAGTTATGTCAGTCATGAAAAAAAAATAAAGTTGTCCGAATAACATTATTTTTGCTGTTTTTACTGTTCTACTATGCTCTGCTGGTATTTTTACGTGAGTTCTGTGCAAATTTTAGCTTCTATCAGACAGTTTTGTTACCAAACTATCAAGAACAGAAGAGTTCTAGCCTCCTGGAGTTATGTCAGTCATAATATGAATTAATTGTCAAGATTACGTCATTTTTATTTTTTTTTACTTTTCCACTATGCTCTGCTGGTATTTTTACGTGAGTTCTGTGCAAATTTAAGCTTCTATCAGACAGTTCTATTATCAAGCTATCAAAAACAGAAGAGTTCTAGCCTCCTGGAGTTTGGTCAGTCATGAAAAAAATTAATAATCCGAATAACAACATTTAAGATTTTTTTTTTAAACTATGCTCTGCTGGTATTTTTGCGTGAGTTCTGTAAAGATTTTAGCTTCTATCAGAAAGTATTGTTACCAAGCTATAAAAAACAGAAGAGTTTTAGCCTGCTAGAGTTATGTCAGTCACCAAAAAAAATTAATAGTCGGAATAACTTTATTTTTGATGTTTTTACTTTCTACTATGCTCTGCTGGTATTTTTACGTGAGTTCTGTGCAAATTTTAGCTTCTATCAGACAGTTCTATAACCAAGCTATCAAGAACAGAAGAGTTCTAGCCTGCTAGAGTAATGTCAGTCATCAAAAAAAAAAATTGTCGGAATAACTTTTATTTTTATTTTTTTTACTTTTCCCCTATGCTCTGCTGGAATTTTTGCGTGAGTTCTGTAAAGATTTCAGCTTCTATCAGAAAGTATTGTTACCAAGCTATAAAAAAACAGAAGAGTTCTAGCCTGCTAGAGTTATGTCAGTCACCAAAAAAAAAAAATTGTCGGAATAACTTTATTTGTGATGTTTTTCTTTCTACTATGCTCTGCTGGTAGTTTTACGTGAGTTCTGTGCAAATGTTAGCTTCTATCAGACAGGTCTATTACCAAACTATCAAGACCAGAAGAGTTCTAGCCTGCTAGAGTTATTTCAGTCACCAAAAAAAATTTATAGTCGGAATAACTTTATTTTTGATGTTTTTACTTTCTACTATGCTCTGCTGGTATTTTTACGTGAGTTCTGTGCAAATTTTAGCTTCTATCAGACAGTTCTATTACCAAGCTATCAAGAACAGAAGAGTTCTAGCCTGCTAGAGTTATGTCAGTTATGAAAAAAATTAATAGTCCGAATATGATATTTTTAGTTTTTTTTTACTTTTCCACTATGCTCTGCTGGTATTTTTACGTGAGTTCTGTGCAAATTTTAGCTTCTTTCAGACAGTTTTTTTACCAAGCTATCAAGAACAGAAGAGTTCTAGCCTGCTAGAGTAATGTCAGTCATCAAAAAAAAAAATTGTCGGAATAACTTTTATTTTTAATTTTTTTACTTTTCCCCTATGCTCTGCTGGAATTTTTGCGTGAGTTCTGTAAAGATTTTAGCTTCTATCAGAAAGTATTGTTACCAAGCTATAAAAAACAGAAGAGTTCTAGCCTGCTAGAGTTATGTCAGTCATAAAAAAAAAAATTGTCGGAATACCTTTTATTTTGAATTTTTTTACTTTTTCCCTATGCTCTGCTGGAATTTTTGCGTGTGTTCTGTAAAGATTTTAGCTTCTATTAGAAAGTATTTTTACCAAGCTATAATAAAACAGAAGATTTCTAGCCTGCTAGAGTTATGTCAGTCACCAAAAAAAATTAATAGTTGGAATAACTTTTTTTTGTTGATGTTTTTACTTTTCTACTATGCTCTGCTGGTAGTTTAGGGTGAGTTCTGTTAAAATTTTAGCTTCTATCAGACAGTTCTGTTACCATGCTAACAAAATCAGAAGAGTTCTAGCCTCCTAGAGTTATGTCAGTTATGAAAAAAATTAATAGTCAGAATATGATAATTTTATATTTTTTTACTTTTCCCCTATGCTCTGCTCGTAGTTTTACGTGAGTTCTGTGCAAATGTTTGCTTCTATCAGACAGTTCTATTACCAAGCTATCAAGAACAGAAGAGTTCTAGCCTGCTAGAGTAATGTCAGTCATCAAAAAAAAAAAATAGTCGGAATAACTTTTATTTTTAATTTTTTTACTTTTCCCCTATGCTCTGGTGGAATTTTTGCGTGAGTTCTGTAAAGATTTTAGCTTCTATCAGAAAGTATTGTTACCAAGCTATAAAAAAATAGAAGAGTTCTAGCCTGCTAGAGTTATGTCAGTCACCAAAAAAAATTAATAGTTGGAATACCTTTATTTTTGATGTTTTTACTTTTCCACTATGCTCTGCTGGTATTTTTCCGTAAGTTCTGTGCAAATTTCAGCTTTTATCAGAGAGGTTATTTACCAAGCCATCAAGAACAGAAGAGTTCTATACTGCTAGAGTTATTTCTGTCACCAAAAAAAATTAATAGTCAGAATAACTTTATTTTTGATGTTTTTACTTTCTACTATGCTCTGCTGGTATTTTTACGTGAGTTCTGTGCAAATTTGAGCTTCTATCAGACAGGTCTATTACCAAACTATCAAGAACAGAAGAGTTCTAGCCTGCTAGAGTTATTTCAGTCACCAAAAAAAATTAATAGTCGGAATAACTTTATTTTTGATGTTTTTACTTTCTACTATGCTCTGCTGGTATTTTTACGTGAGTTCTGTGCAAATTTTAGCTTCTATCAGACAGTTCTATTACCAAGCTATCAAGAACAGAAGAGTTCTAGCCTGCTAGAGTTATTTCAGTCACCAAAAAAAATTAATAGTCGGAATAACTTTATTTTTGATGTTTTTACTTTTCCCCTATGCTCTGCTGGAATTTTTGCGTGAGTTCTGTAAAGATTTCAGCTTCTATCAGAAAGTATTTTTACCAAGCTATAAAAAAACAGAAGAGTTCTAGCCTGCTAGAGTTATGTCAGTCACCAAAAAAAATTAATAGTCGGAATAACTTTATTTGTGATGTTTTTCTTTCTACTATGCTCTGCTGGTATTTTTACGTGAGTTCTGTGCAAATTTTAGCTTCTATCAGACAGTTCTATTACCAAGCTATCAAGAACAGAAGAGTTCTAGCCTGCTAGAGTTATTTCAGTCACCAAAAAAAATTAATAGTCGGAATAACTTTATTTTTGATGTTTTTACTTTTCCCCTATGCTCTGCTGGAATTTTTGCGTGAGTTCTGTAAAGATTTCAGCTTCTATCAGAAAGTATTTTTACCAAGCTATAAAAAAACAGAAGAGTTCTAGCCTGCTAGAGTTATGTCAGTCACCAAAAAAAATTAATAGTCGGAATAACTTTATTTGTGATGTTTTTCTTTCTACTATGCTCTGCTGGTAGTTTTACGTGAGTTCTGTGCAAATGTTAGCTTCTATCAGACAGGTCTATTACCAAACTATCAAGAACAGAAGAGTTCTAGCCTGCTAGAGTTATTTCAGTCACCAAAAAAAATTAATAGTCGGAATAACTTTATTTTTGATGTTTTTACTTTCTACTATGCTCTGCTGGTATTTTTACGTGAGTTCTGTGCAAATTTTAGCTTCTATCAGACAGTTCTATTACCATGCTATCAAGAACAGAAGAGTTCTAGCCTGCTAGAGTAATGTCAGTCATCAAAAAAAAAAAATAGTCGGAATAACTTTAATTTTTAATTTTTTTACTTTTCCCCTATGCTCTGCTGGAATTTTGCGTGAGTTCTGTAAAGATTTTAGCTTCTATCAGAAAGTATTGTTACCAAGCTATAAAAAAACAGAAGAGTTCTAGCCTGCTAGAGTTATGTCAGTCACCAAAAAAAATTAATAGTCGGAATAACTTTATTTGTGATGTTTTTACTTTCTACTATGCTCTGCTGGTATTTTTACGTGAGTTCTGTGCAAATTTTAGCTTCTATCAGACAGTTCTATTACCAAGCTATCAAGAACAGAAGAGTTCTAGCCTGCTAGAGTTATTTCTGTCACCAAAAAAAATTAATAGTCGGAATAACTTTATTTTTGATGTTTTTACTTTCTACTATGCTCTGCTGGTATTTTTACGTGAGTTCTGTGCAAATTTTAGCTTCAATCAGACAGTTCTATTACCAAGCTATCAAGAACAGCAGAGTACTAGCCTGCTAGAGTTATGTCAGTCATGAAAAAAAAATAAAGTTGTCCGAATAACATTATTTTTGCTGTTTTTACTGTTCTACTATGCTCTGCTGGTATTTTTACGTGAGTTCTGTGCAAATTTTAGCTTCTATCAGACAGTTCTATTACCAAGCTATCAAGAACAGAAGAGTTCTAGCCTGCTAGAGTTATGACAGTTATGAAAAAAATTAATAGTCCGAATATGATAATTTTAGATTTTTTTACTTTTCCACTATGCTCTGCTGGTATTTTTACGTGAGTTCTGTGCAAATTTTTGCTTCTATCAGACAGTGTTTTTACCAAGCTATCAAGAACAGAAGAGTTCTAGCCTGCTAGAGTTATGTCAGTCATCAAAAAAAAAAAAAATTGTCGGAATAACTTTTATTTTTAATTTTTTTACTTTTCCCCTATGCTCTGCTGGTAGTTTTACGTGAGTTCTGTGCAAATGTTAGCTTCTATCAGACATTTCTATTACCAAGCTATCAAGAACAGAAGAGTTCTAGCCTGCTAGAGTAATGTCAGTCATCAAAAAAAAAAAATAGTCGGAATAACTTTTATTTTTATTTTTTTTACTTTTCCCCTATGCTCTGCTGGAATTTATGCGTGAGTTCTGTAAAGATTTTAGCTTCTATCAGAAAGTATTGTTACCAAGCTATAAAAAAAAGGAAGAGTTCTAGCCTGCTAGAGTTATGTCAGTCACCAAAAAAAATTAATAGTTGGAATAACTTTATTTTTGATGTTTTTACTTTTCCACTATGCTCTGCTGGTACTTTTCCGTAAGTTCTGTGCAAATTTCAGCTTTTATCAGACAGGTTATTCACCAAGCCATCAAGAACAGAAGAGTTCTATCCTGCTAGAGTTATTTCTGTCACCAAAAAAAATTAATAGTCGGAATAACTTTATTTTTGATGTTTTTACTTTCTACTATGCTCTGCTGGTATTTTTACGTGAGTTCTGTGCAAATTTTAGCTTCTATCAGACAGTTCTATTACCAAGCTATCAAGAACAGAAGAGTTCTAGCCTGCTAGAGTTATGTCAGTTATGAAAAAAATTAATAGTCCGAATATGATAATTTTAGATTTTTTTACTTTTCCACTATGCTCTGCTGGTATTTTTACGTGAGTTCTGTGCAAATTTTTGCTTCTATCAGACAGTGTTTTTACCAAGCTATCAAGAACAGAAGAGTTCTAGCCTGCTAGAGATATGTCAGTCATCAAAAAAAAAAAAAAATAGTCGGAATAACTTTTATTTTTAATTTTTTTACTTTTCCCCTATGCTCTGCTGGTAGTTTTACGTGAGTTCTGTGCAAATGTTAGCTTCTATCAGACAGTTCTATTACCAAGCTATCAAGAACAGAAGAGTTCTAGCCTGCTAGAGTTATTTCTGTCACCAAAAAAAATTAATAGTCGGAATAACTTTATTTTTGATGTTTTTACTTTCTACTATGCTCTGCTGGTATTTTTACGTGAGTTCTGTGCAAATTTTAGCTTCAATCAGACAGTTCTATTACCAAGCTATCAAGAACAGCAGAGTTCTAGCCTGCTAGAGTTATGTCAGTCATGAAAAAAAAATAAAGTTGTCCGAATAACATTATTTTTGCTGTTTTTACTGTTCTACTATGCTCTGCTGGTATTTTTACGTGAGTTCTGTGCAAATTTTAGCTTCTATCAGACAGTTTTGTTACCAAACTATCAAGAACAGAAGAGTTCTAGCCTCCTGGAGTTATGTCAGTCATAATATGAATTAATTGTCAAGATTACGTCATTTTTATTTTTTTTTACTTTTCCACTATGCTCTGCTGGTATTTTTACGTGAGTTCTGTGCAAATTTTAGCTTCTATCAGACAGTTCTATTACCAAGCTATCAAAAACAGAAGAGTTCTAGCCTCCTGGAGTTTGGTCAGTCATGAAAAAAATTAATAATCCGAATAACAACATTTAAGAAATTTTTTTTAAACTATTCTCTGCTGGTATTTTTGCGTGAGTTCTGTAAAGATTTTAGCTTCTATCAGAAAGTATTGTTTCCAAGCTATAAAAAACAGAAGAGTTTTAGCCTGCTAGAGTTATGTCAGTCACCAAAAAAAATTAATAGTCGGAATAACTTTATTTTTGATGTTTTTACTTTCTACTATGCTCTGCTGGTATTTTTACGTGAGTTCTGTGCAAATTTTAGCTTCTATCAGACAGTTCTATTACCAAGCTATCAAGAACAGAAGAGGTCTAGCCTGCTAGAGTAATGTCAGTCATCAAAAAAAAAAAATAGTCGGAATAACTTTCATTTTTATTTTTTTTACTTTTCCCCTATGCTCTGCTGGAATTTTTGCGTGAGTTCTGTAAAGATTTCAGCTTCTATCAGAAAGTATTGTTACCAAGCTATAAAAAACAGAAGAGTTCTAGCCTGCTAGAGTTATGTCAGTCACCAAAAAAAATTAATAGTCGGCCTAACTTTTATTTTTAATTAGTTTACTTTTCCCCTACGCTCTGCTGGTATTTTTGCGTGAGTTATGTGTGGATTCATGTTTCTATCAGATAGTTTTGTTACTATGCTATAAAAAACAGAAGAGTTCTAGCCTCCTAGAGTTATGTCATTCATATAAAAAAATTAATAGTCCGAATAACATTATTTTTGATGTTTTTACTTTTCCACTATGCTCTGCTGGTATTTTAGTTTGAGTTCTGTGTGGATTTTAATGTCTTTTAGACAGCTGCTTTACTAATCTTTTACAAAACAGAAGAGTTCTAGCCTGCTAGAATTATGTCAGTCATCAAAAAAAAAATAGTCCGAATAACAGTATTTTTGATGTTTTTACTTTTCCACTATGCTCTGCTGGTATTTTAGCGTGAGTTCTGTGCTGATTTTGGATTCTTTCAGGTAGCTTTGTTATTAAACTATTGAAAACAGAAGAGTTCTAGCCTCCTGGAGTAATATCAGTCATAACATAAATTAATAGTCAAGATTACAACATTTTTCATTTTTTAACTTTTCCCCTATGCTCTGCTGGTATTTTAGCGTGAGTTCTGTGCGGATTTAAGCTTCTATCAGACAGTTTTGTTACTAAGCTATCAAAAACAGAAGAGTTCTAGCCTGCTAGAGTTATGAAAATCATCAAAAAAAAATTAATAGTCCGAACAACATTATTTTAGTTTTTTTACTTTTCTACTATGCTCTGCTGGTATTTTAGCGTAAGTTCTGTGCCGATTTTATTGTCTTTTAGACACCTGCTTTACTTATCTATTAAAAAGAGAAGAGTTCTAGCCTGCTAGATTTATGTCAGTCATCAAAAAAAAAATTGTCCGAATATTTTTTTTTTAGTTTTTTTTTTTTACTTTTCCACTATGCTCTGCTGGTATTTTAGCGTGGGTTCTGTGCAGATTTTGGATTCTTTCAGGCAGCTGTGTTATTAAACTATTAAAAATAGAAGAGTTCTGGCGTCCTGGTGTTATATCGGACATAAAATAAATTAATAATCAAGATTACAACATTTTTCATTTTTAACTTTTCCCCTATGCTCTGCTGGTATTTTAGCGTGAGTTCTGTGCAGATTTTTGCTTCTATCAGACACTTTGTTTACCAAGCTATTAAAAACAAAAGAGTTCTAGCCTCCTAAAATTAAATAAAAATAAAAGAAATGTATATTTGGATTCTGCTATAAACGCTGCCGAAAATGCTGTATTTTCGATATTTTAACTTTGCCCCTACTGATTTGCTACCATATCAGCAGAGTTCCAGGTGTTTTTTGTGCTTTACGTTATAGTCGTAGCAATAGTCTATGGAGAACTGAAGAGTTCTAGCCTCAAAGTTACATAAAAAAATTGCAGGATTGGTTTTCGTAATTTCTGCCCTTCTATCCTGATCTTCTGTCACGTTGCCTTGAGTTTTGGGAGGGTTTTAAGCCTCACCTCATAGAGCGCTATATCAGTATTCTACGTTAAACTGAAGATTTTTGTCCTCCTATAGTGATTTCAATCATATTTTACCATAATTCAGAGCATTTTTAGTAATTTCCTAATTTATAAAAAAAGATGATCTGCTAACTTCCAGACGCAGCAGATCATTTTAAAATCAACTTTTTTCAGGTTAAATCGACAGAACTATCAGTATTAAGTATCAGGAACTATAGAACACTTAAGCATACGTAAATAACTTACTTTAAATTTTGATCTGCTGAAAATGTTCTGCTACGGGAAGTTAGCAGATCATTTTTTCATGTGAATTTTTTTCAGGTAAAATGCCAGAACTATTCCTGAAAAGTATCAGGAACTATAGAACTCAGCTGCATGCGAAGAGAACTCCCTTTTATTTTTGATCTGCTGGGAAATGCTCTGCTAAGTTCACAGACATCCAAACTTCTGCCAAAAACGCGATTTTAAACGATAAAAATTTTCAATGTATGACTAGTGGCGCCACTCTGAATTTTGTGTACTCATTGGTGCCAAACTGTACGACTGCAAAAAAAAAGGTTTGAAAACTCCTTGGTTGGGTCGAAGTGGCATTAAAAACCAAAGACTTTGTATATACCTTTATGTTAAAAACTCCTTAGTTGGGCTGAAGTGTGCGGTTATGGAAAAAAAAAAATTACCGCATTCTTTTGTTCAGCAAACTGTATCGTAATGAAACTTTTTAAATTCATTACAGGTGCATGTGCGTAAAGTATGTCATTATGACATTACTTTCGAGTTCATAATTCAAATTTTACGATACGAGTGTAGATAAATAAAATAACAATATCGCCGTCTAGTGTGTTAAAATGCTGTCGAAATTATAGTGGGCTTAGGATAAAATTAAGTGCTTGAACCTTTTCTTAGCGATATAGCGTTGAGTATATTTCTGCAAACTTCCCTCGAGAGTCCGTTCAGTTCTAGTACGTGATGAATTCTCTTCATTGAATAGTTTCATCATGAGCAGCCCATTATTTTCGCACTGCTGGGCACGGGCCTCTTTTCCAAATGAGAAGGTTAAGGCCTTACTCCTCCACGCTGGCCTAGTGTGGGTTGGCGGACTACACACACCATCGATAACTGTATGTAACACTCTCAGATCTACAGGTTTTCTCACGATGTTTTCCTTCACCGTTAAAGCAAGTGATAATCAAATTCTGATCTGCACATGAATTCGAAAGGTCAGAAGTGCGGTCCAGGTTAGAACTCAGACTCTCTTCCATAAAAGGCAAGCATTCAACCGGTAAAAAGGTATCGTTGCTTTTTTTACTAAAAGCTAATGATATTTTTGATCTAAGATAATTATAATCCCCTAATTGACCCCCGTTTGCCTACAGAAATGCTATGCAATCAGCAATTTATCATTGAATTATCGACATTGTGTCAAAAAATTCACTGACAACTGACAAGTGCCAATTAACTTCATATAGGTACTATTTGTTCATCTCAGTGGTACCTGATGACGGGGGGAAGCGGTCGATAGTATTGCACTCGTTAAGGGTGTACAATTAACCGATTACTGTGAAATAAGCGTGGCAGGCCACAGATGCCCGACCCCTGGAGCACGCTCAGGGTTGCCGCGAAGAGAACTTACCTAAGTAAAAACGTAATCGACTAAAGAGTTAAATTAAAATACATGTCGGCAACACGCCTTGAATATCTTCGTTTTAATGAAAACCGGTGTTAATACTTCGTTTTTGTAACAATTAAATGATTTTCGAGAAACTCCTTGAAATAATAATCTATAACAAAATATCTAATCTCTGTTTTTTCTTACTAGTCTTAATTAGTAAACAATCTTGGCATGTCTTTTTAATGCAATTCGTCAATAATAATTATTAAATGACATTAAGTTAACAATTTCACACATGAAATAATATTTTTTAACCTAATTACATGTGCAGAACTAGTAATTATATTTTATAAGTAGTTATTTGAATACAGAGATTTGCCAAGATTGTTAACTAAATAAGACAAGAGAGAGAAAACAGAATAAACAGATAGTGTCCATATTTATTTATTTATTTCATAAGGCACACAACAGTATACACATTACAATAGCAACAGAACATCGCGCCTGTTTTCTTCGAAAAGGTAGGCAGAGGTGTATAACACCCACATTTCGCCAAACCGGGCACAAATCCAGATTCCGGGTTGCTACTCAGAACACACACACATTATACATTATTGAAATAATCATACCGTATTCAGATTATATAAAACAAAGTAAACTAAGTTCCTGAAACTGATTGGATAGTACATACGAAAGGGCTTATTACGAACTATCCAATCGCACGAAAAGTGGCACAGTATCAGTACTAGCACCTAAAAGCTATTTGGAACAGAATGTTCTAATAGGTATGAAGCACTGGCGTACTGAGCCAGGAGTCTCAGGTTCGAGTCCTCTTCGTGAGCGATTTTTTCTTTCCACAGTTTAAATCGTTAGATTTAGCTTCGTATGCGTAAATGCGTTAAAAATAATAAAATAATTAGGTATGAAGAAAACAAACCAGCAAAACTTTTTGCTAAAAGAAAGTCCTGGCTTCTCAGGACGAGTGTCAAGTGTGGCAACCTTGCCCGCTTGCCTCGCCTTTGTCGGTTGTCGGCACAGTGTCTTGTTGATTTTGTGGGGCAAATCTTCATTCCGCGGCCCCTTTGATCCCAACCACCGTATTATTTAATTTTGATGTATACGCCTCATACGTTTTATAAATAATGTACTCGTAATTGGACTATTCTTGACGTGTTTTTTCTGTACGGATAAATCTTAGTGGAAAAAAGCACTAAAACATATGTAGAAACACTGTGCAGAGAATAAATTTTCTGATGATCAGGTTATTTGTAATTCATTAAAAAACATTTAATGGATGATAGTACTCATCAATTTGGACAATTTTTACAGGTACCAACGATGAAACCACGAAGAAAAACAGCTTTTCCTACATTTGTGTTGAAAAACGGGTTGTGCTTTGAAATAGCAAAACACTGTCTCTCAAGATACAGGTTTTTTTACATAGTTTGAGAGACAGCAGACAATGATGACTGTTTCTAAATTGCCTTATAATTAGCTATTAAGATTTCTTATGTAAGTTGTATGGCTGTGCTTAAAATAAATTATTTATTATTATTTATTTATTACATAAATCGACAAAATGTAGGGAAAAGGTGTTCTTTTTTCGCTATTTCAGCGTTTGTCCCATAGTTAAAGTTGTTCAAATTGATGAGTACGAATAACCCTGTATAGAGCTTTCAGTATTGTTACCTCCTACCAGACTCTTCCAGTCACAACGATAGAGCGCCTTGTCGTGCACAGCAGAGTGGAGGAACTGGAGGGCTCATTGCAAGAGTGCGCAGAAGGCCACCTATGTGAAGGAACGTAAAAAAAAAAAAAAACAGTTCTGGGCCCTAATTCACGTAATTTCATGATGCGCCGATCAAGTTGCAGTGTCGCTGCAGCACGTTTCAGACAGCGATCGCCGTAGATACGAGAAGAAAGAGAGAGAGAATACGAAAAGCATGATCGAATTGATTTTTGATCGAAACTTAACTGCAACTGCGCTGCAACTACAATTCTTTAGTTACGTGAATTGGCCTACTAGTAAAACCTGCCATGGGCCGGCCATTATTTTAAGGAGTGAAGAGTGGCGAGCGCGAGGCATCGTGAGATGAGCTACAGCAGCCTCCGGCATAAGATATGATATATGACCGCGACCGCTCTGTCAATACCGGAACGTCGAAGAAAAAGACTCTTCCTCTCTTCTCTTCCTATCTAAATCTTTTTTTTTTTTTTTTTAGATTGGCGAAGTAAAATCACATATGTAGTACCTACGAAGTACGAACAAACGCCAATATAGGAGATGGCAGAATTAATTTGGTAGGGACTAGAGTTGTAAAAAAACGGTTTTTTTTTCTAAGATGAAAAAAAACGTTTATATAAAACATGAAAAAAAACGGTTTTTTTCTGGAGCAGGTTTTTTTTCAAGAGTACTATAATAATAATATGATAAGGCGGTTATAGTACACAAACTTGAAAAAAACTTTTTTTTTTTTTCAATTTACACCTCTAGTAGGGACGCGGACGGCTACAATCAATTATTGTAACCTTGTTTTGAGCCTTAAGTCATTAAAATTATTATATTTTTAACCCTCCATTTCCCCTTTTCCAGTCGAAAGAAAATACTTTATTAATTGTCAGTCGTATAAAATTTTCTTTTCAGAATTCTCATAATGGATTTCGCAGTTTCTTTACTTGTAATAAGCGACAGAACACAAAATTGACATTACTCATAAAACATACACATCCGTTAGAAGATACAAGTAGGTAACTATTATTACTCGTAACTCGTAACTTTTACTAAATTAAACATTAATCTTTGATCATCGATCGTTATTCCAAAATGTACTACCAAAATAACGTTTAAGGTTCAGAGTTGTGATTGCTCTTGGTACAGGTTGTTCCAACATAACAACTATTTATTGCCAGTTTTGAATATATCTTGGGCTGTTTTTGAGTTTTTTTAGCTAGTTATACCACACTCCGATCAGTTTACCTAATGGATTTTCAGGTAAACATGATGTTTTCGTGCTGGCCAGAAAAACTAGGCTATCGGCTTTTTTAATAACAAAACTTACTGTTGTCTTCTTTTTTTTTTAAAGTCCATAGGTATAATGGCTGCATTACTTTGGCTAGTAGCAGTTAAAATGGGAACAAAAATATATTGTATACATACGTAATAAGGCTGTACGTGTAAGAAATGAGTTGAAATCCTTGATGTACCTGCTCGGTTACGCCTACCTGGCCTGACCTTAAGTCTATCAGCTCATTGGTCTTTAAGTACATACGTACTAGACCGTAGTAGGCTTAGTAAAGTAACTATACGATAGTTTTTCAGCGAGTAAATTATAATTATGGTATGTCTCGTCTCGTTGTACTCGATACAGAATTGTAATGACACAATTTTGTTTTTACGAAAGGATGTGTAAATGAATGGGGATTGCTGATAATGATCGATTGTAGAACTCGTTGATGTGAGACGGTTTTTGCTTAATGTCCGTGTGTGAATTATAATAAAGCAATGAATTTTAATTTTAATGCCCCGGAATCTACGGGGATGTGAAATACATTTTCTTATTAATGTTGGTATCTTAGTTTTTTTTTTGTTTAATATATTTTAGTTTTTCTAATAATTCAATAATTTATTTCTTCAAAAATAACAATATTAACATTTTCAAACCGTTGTCGTTAAGAAAAAAATACATAATTGAAGCAGTTACATGCGATAAAACAAGCCAGGTACGAGTCGTACTTGCGCTTCAAGGCTTTTGTACCACCAAATAATAATTAATACCTTGTTGGCCTTATTTTTTGATGTTAAAATATAGTGTATGCACTACAGCCACACCAAGTTTTTGTTTTGTTTTTAAGATAGAGCAGGAACAAAAAATTTCTTTTTCATTTTAGTTTAGACTTTTTTATTTTTAGTATCTTCTGTGGAAAGTTTTACTGGTTACCTATTACGGTTAAAAGAAACAGCCCTGTGGCGGACAGATAGACGGACTGACGGACGGACGGACGGACAGATGGACAGATGGATAGACGGCGTAGACATAGAAGTGGGCGTTTAAACGAAAAGCGCTTAAAAAAGTCTAATTAAAAAAAAAAGCGTATAAGCACGCTTTGTGATTAAAGCAGATTTCGTTTAGACTTTTTCGTAAACCAAACTTATGCTTTCAATAGTACGATTAAAATGTAACCTTATTTTTATGATCATAAGACCCAATTTCAAAGTTGACGTGTGGTTTAATAACCGGCAGAATTAAATTTTATTCGTTTAAGTAAAATTTGCTTAGAGAAAGCACTTTTTTGTTTTGTTGATTATTTTTGTATCGTTTAAACGTTTTGATTTTAATTGATTTGCTTTCGTTTTGGCGCTTAGTTTATCTTTTGTTGTTAACGAGTGAATGCGTTTTTGAATGTTCTCCTCGGTAATTACGCGACGATTGTAGTTTCTTTGTATAGTTTTTAGTGAACTTTGTAAATAGTCTTATTATAAATGAAATAGTGTAATGTAGACGAAGATAAGTAAATATTTTTGAACTGAAAAACAAAAAGCGTCAAAAGCGTAAAAAATTCGTTGGCAGAAAAAAGCACAACGTTTAAGCACGCTTACGATTTTAAGCCGTTTTTCCCAACTTTACGTAGACAGAGTGCCCTTCGGGTACAGAACCCTAAAACTGTCATTAAAATTCTTTAAACAAGTCTTGTTCATAAAACGCATTCAAAGAAACTTCGTTGCAGAAATAACAAATTTGATTTTTATTAATTGACCTGCCAAGCCGAGCAATCATGTGGCAGCGAAAAACAACGGGCTATACATCTGCCCCATTTATTAATACCACTGACAATAAAACATTTGAAACACGTTCTTGCGAATCAATACTCGGCTATGCGGTATGAATTATTTATATATTTTATTGTCGCTTTATCGCCTGCATCGTGCACCCTCTGGCCGGCGGATGCCGTCTTGCTTGAAATAATAATCAGAACATAATTTTATTTTTGACAAATAACTGGTCAGCGTGTAGGCAGGTTTTTGTTGTGCAGGCGCGGCGAGGCGGCCCGATGCCGCGGATTCCGGGTCCCTCGCTTTATTGCCTGAATAAATATAAGAAGATGCTGTCGGTATTCCGATCTCGTGTAATTGTCCCCTATGAATGCGTCGCAAGAAAGTGCCTTGTACAAAGGCCGTATGTACTTACCTACTATACAAGCCTAGTTGGGCTAGTTGTGGACAGCTACCAGTTTCTTTGCATGATGGTCGGTCCTATTATTTTTATTCGAGTACGCTCGTAATTTAAAATTAATAAATCATTTTACTGAATAAAACCGGCCAAGAGCATGTCGGGCCATGCTCAGTATTATAGGATTCCTTAAGTAGGTGTAATTACAAACGAATCAAATCGAATATTAATCATGGCTATTTTAGTTTTTGCAATAATCGGCAGCTTTCGCGACTCAGAGCGTGTTGTTAGTAGCGCCATCTAGCTATAAATTCAAGAAGCCAAATTGAAGAAGCGTGTCATTTCAAAGTTACTTTTTGTGATTTTTTCAAATAGAAAGTAGCTAAAGGAGCATTATTTGCTATGATAATTTTTCTTTAAGGTCAATGACCTTTAACTAGGACGTTTTAAGTATTTTTCAGTTTTCTCTCTATAACTCAAAAAATTATATTCGAAATAATTTTAAAAGAGAGTTTTCACAAAGGTCTATCAATGTGGAAGATTATAAGTTTCTACATTGCATAGTTTAGAAATGGCAGGGGGGGGACACATTGCAAGCCACTTTGGCGGGCTATATTTCGCAGATGGTACACCTGATAAAAAAGTGGTGTATCAAACATTACCTTCATTTTAGTAGACCTATTCAATGATATCCCACACGAGGGGGTGCAGCGAAATTTTTTTTTTTTCCCCATTTCACAAGTATGGACACCACCCCTAAAATACGGAAAAACGATTTTTTTATTCTTTTAAAATTGAGATCTATATGTAGACTATTTTTTAACAAAATTTCATTTACTTATGTTTATAACTGTAGAAGTTATTAAGCTGTAAAGGATTAGGACAGACGGACAGACGGACAGACGGACAGACGGACGGACATGACGAAACTATAAGGGTTCCTTGTAGGACTTCGGAACCCTAAAAAGGATTACTCACCTCCAGGGATCTCGTTGCAGTGGATGTTTTAAATATATCCTACCACAATCTGAACATATATAGGCTGTTTGATTGTAAAGGTTTTAAATAAATTCGCGAGTCCTTATATTGGAATCATTACTACAGTTTCAGACATAAACATTCCAATGTGCAACAATTTCAAGCTGAGAAGTTTGAAAACGCATATTTTCAAGCATAGACAATAATTAGTATAATAGGATTGCCGAATGTAATGTTTTCTATCATTATCTTGTGTGACGATTGAAATCAATAACTCTCTTTTATTCAGTACCGCTTCTTGATGATCACAACCTATAAAACACGCAACAAATCAGTTTCCTAACAAACGATGCTAAAAAGGCATTGTAATAAAGTTATGTATCCGAATGCAACGGGACGTGTCTGAGACAGATATTAATAGTAGTTGCGTCTGGATACGCGTCAGCTCGTTACAATGTAGAAAGTAAAACCCGTCTCGGATATTTCCCGCTTGACAATGTATAAATCATTATCGTATCAGTCCAAAGGCGCTGTGAGCATGGTCGGCTCATTGGTCAGTCTAAATGGTGCCTTACGTTGGATGCCGAATTGTACAGTCAATTTGTAGTCAGAAGTTGTTTCATGAAGCAAGTGCATATGGTCTATTAAACCTTTCAAGACTCCTCTGCTTGTTCTTGCTATTCATTATTTAAATGAAAAACAGCTGTAGGTTATGTTATTCCTGGTTTCTCAGTAAGAAGTCTACGTGCCTATTTATCTCCGTCACATCATAGCCGTTTTTGTTATTCTCCATAATCTGATTTCATCCTATTTGCTAGGATTTACTATTCTACATTTATTTTGTGTTTCAATGTCGTTAGTCTAAAGGTAGTTTTAAGCCGGCGAGGCGAGGAGATGGGCGTGAATCGAAATCTAGCGGACCCTTTCACACCGAAAGACATCACGATCTCGCGCTGTGCCGCGCCGTCTCGCGCCAACCAGCGCCGGCTCGCAATGTACAGTCAGTTGCATTAATTGGTTACCCCACTTACAAACAAACTCTCGAATAAGAGGGGTAACCAATTAATAACGCTGTGTGTACATCGCGGGCGGCTTGTCGGCGCGAGACATTGTGAGGCAGAGCATGGCAGAGCGTGGCAGAGAGTGGCCGAGCGTGGCAGAGCGAGACCTCAATGGCCGGTTTGAGATTTGTGTATCCGTTTTGCAAGTAATAAATACTCTATTCATGTAGCAATATAGTTTAATGTTGTACCAACGAATATTTCAATTCTCGCCTCACACATCACCTTTCAAAGAAAAGAGGGCGGGACGAAAATTAAAATTTTGCCATACCAATTCTAGCTAGCTTGACCCATCCACTCCACGCCTCGCCGGTGTGAAACCACCTTTACACCAATATTCGTCAGTAGCCTTAACCTTTTAAGAAATATATTCAAAACATCAAGCAAAAGTCTTTGTCATTGTCCATAAAGATTCACTTTACATTAAGTTATACGTACGTATTCAGCAAGTCAGTTGGAAATTTTATAAGGTCTGGATCGAGCTTAATGAGTCGTGGTTGTCAATCGGCTGTCCCTGCCGCCCGAGGATCTTATGCAAAACTCGCTTCACAATATACAAAAACCTTTTGTACACCTTTTGTAATCTTTTTGCGAACCTTTTTGTTGCTCTAATTTGGCCTTAATTAAATAGAAATAAAGGAGCAACTGGAGCAAAGCGTGTGCTCAGTGACTTTTATGCATTTCGATATTTAAATTAGTTTCGACGTTGTTGTGTGGCCAGTGTTAACATGAACGTGTTTGTACGTTTTATTTCTTGTGTGATATCTTAAAACATGCTAAAATCATGCAAATTTTAAAAGGAATACGGTTCCGGTATACCTGCCTAATTGATAAGTCAACAATAGTGTTAAATAACTCAGATGAACCAATGAAAAAGCATTTATTTGTACAAATTCAATGTTTTTATCGATGTGATCGTAAAGATGCGGTCAAGAAAATATTTTTTGCAGTCATCATCATCTTAAAAACAAGCTCAATTTAAAACATCGAAAAAGGATACTGACAAAAACGTAATATGACTTTTATGTTCAACATACCAAGTACAAAAAGGTGGACAAAGATTTATCAGATGCTTTTAACCTTTATTTTGTGCGAACATTTTGTTTATACGGAAAATCGTTGCAATCGGTGTTTTTATCATAACTTGCCTTTTAACAAATGCCCAGGACAGATTGCGGTATGCCCGATGCCCGCGCAATGGCCACAAAGTATTTTAATTAATGTCACACCTGGGGTTTCTTAAATTTCCAGTTCATTTTGCTGATTAAGGTTTTCTTGGCCACAACACTAATCTGCCAGTTTTGAGGCTACCCTAACAATGAAGTTCTTAAATACCTAGCTATTTGTGCCCTTTTTTTATCACCAATTTAAGATTAATATTTGCGAGATTCTGAAAACAAAAACGTGGACGTTAATTAGGGAAAATGTACGACCATCTTGTATCAGGTCCTTAAAGTATGCCGTGATTTTATTCTCGAATTAATAATAGGCCAATGGGAGATTTAATTAATGCTACCACGAGTAAACATTCCATTTTCCATAAAAATTACTTAATAACGACATTAAATTATATATAATAACTGTTTATGGTGTATAAAATTAACTTTTCCACCGTATCTGGTTATATTACGCTATTATATTATTATTCTTAATATCCAGCACCTCCATTTTAACGTCCTTACCAAAAATCAACACAAAATCAGGCTCAGTAACGGCATTTTCCGGTATGCCTTATGTAGCAAAAATCCTCTCAATCGATTCCATTACAAAATCGAAACCTAATAATTTGATGTTTTTTTTTTAAACCAAGTACTATTTAAAAGGAAAGCGAGTTGATATTGCATTGTCATCCAGTCTTGAGCTATGTTTAAAGTTTCAAGCTCATCGTGAAGCTAGTTTAAAATCGATTTCAATCAAAATTTTTACCAAACAGACAGACATGCATGACTGAAAGCGAGTTAATAAAAACGTGGTAGAAAGAGAAAAAGTGAAAACATCAGGAAACCAAACGGGCATTGTCAACGTAATGTGTGCTAATAAAATCGGCACGTATTGTACTGCTACCGAAACCTGGTCGTGTTGGAAGGAAGCGTGCGCGTGCTGGAGATCGCAGCGTTCCGAAGCGTGCATTATTCAATACAATATTATCAATAAATTAATGCTCACATTCGGACGCCACCGCACATACTAATGGCGACACGCGGCGAATCGCTTTTTGCGTCTCCGTCGAACCATTCAGCTCCATTGATACGGAGCCCGCAAAAACTGGACGCTGATCATGTACGTGAAACTAACTAACATTACCACTTTTTGTTCTCGTTTCGACAAGGACGTGATGCGTTTTTGTTTAGATAAAGTGACGTGAATGTTTAATGGGTTAAGTAATTAGGTAGCTACCTGTTCAATTGGTATTTTTTGGCATCTCAGTTCTTCTGAGAGTGGTTTTGTTTGGATAAGGACTACAGGGTTTTCTTCTTTTTGTCTTGACTATAGGAGTATGTATTGGAGCTGTAGGAAGGAAGGAACCATATATTAAGTACCACTGATACTAGTACTAATTTTTATTTTTGTCGAGGAAAACAACAATTATAACAAGAGTAACGTTTAAGAATTACATTTCCACCTCAAAACATGCAGCTGCTATTATTTTAACACTTACAATAAATTACAAACATAAAATTAATAAAAATACCATTGCCCCAATCAGCACCCTCTTGTAAATATCACCTTCTTTATTTATTCAAGTTATAAATAATTAAAAATTTATGTTGATTGGGAGTTTACGAAGGCCACTGCTTTTATCGCATATACCTAATTAGTATTTTATGTGTTGTGTAAAGAAGATGAGTATTATTGCCAAAATCGATGGCTTCAATAAAATGAGGTAACAGCGGTGTACGGATAATCATGAGTTATTGAATGCCACATATAATTATAGTGTCTAATAAATAATTTAAAAGTCATTAAAAGAGTGAGTTCCATGTACGGCCATTAATTATAGCTACACGTTATACAATACGTAATATACCGATAGTTGCATGTTATTTATTTACGTTTATTTTAATGTTTACTTCAATCACACAATATGGATCCATAATTTTGGTAGTAATATCTATTTAAAACAACTGTTACTAATCGGTTAAACAAAATTACATATCCCACAATAATGTCCTGCTGGACAATAGGCCTCCCCCAAGCATCGCCACAACGACCGGTCCTGCGCTTTCCGCATTCAGCGGAAAATGCAGGACCGGTCGTCGGTCGTGTGCAGAAGCGCAAAACAAATATAATTAAACATAATATTTTATTAATTTATACGTCAAATGCCGTTTAAAATAGAAATAAAATTAATTATGTCGTTTTCAATCAGTTGTAAACATTACTCTCTCCACGTCACCCACTACGCTACGCGTTGCTACGTGAGAAAAATTTGCGAACAAAAGAGTTTAACGCACCGTCTAACACTCAGCTTGGCTAGGATGGCCCTGATTTCAATTTGTGGCAAGCCTTATCATCATAGTTAACATCTCGTTTCGAAATAAATAATATTCGTCGACTAAATCATATCCCTTCTGATTCCAACGACAATAAGGGGCCTTACTCTTACTCCCGACTGGTTCGAGTTCTGAACCAATCGAGCTAATGTCAATTCCATAGAGGTTTTCTATAGATTTGACATTTCATCATCATCATTTCAGCCGAAAAACGTCCACTGCTGGACAAAAGCCTCCTCCAATGGGGGGGGGATATGCCATAATCGCTACGCTTGGCAGGCGGGTTGGCGATCGCAGTTGGTTGTTTAAATACTCAGAGAACGCTGCTGCCCATCCTCTGGTGAATCCCTCAGTCGCCTTTTACGACACCCATGAGAAGAGAGAGGGAGGATTTGACATTTACTGCGGTAGTAAATGTCAAATCTGTGGATTTTACTATCAGTTCCTATAGGAATTGACACTAGCTCGATTGAATTGAATTTGGTTCAGAACTCGAACCAGTCGGGAGTAAGGCCCCAGACACGATTGCGCAAGAGTGGCCAGTACAGTCGTCAGTGAAACTTGCAATGATATTTGACAGGAGTGGCGTAGGCGCAGCACAGGTTTGTGCTGAGCAATTAATAAGACAAAGCTATTGCATTAAATGTTGCGTTAGAAATAGATAAAATTATGTGTTGTCTAGCCAACCTTCAAATTAAGAGTTATTTTATTATTTTAACGCATTTACACATACGCAGCGAAATCTAAAGATAAAAATTGTGAAAAGGAGGATTGGAATTCTGCACATAACCGAATTTTTCTTTTAAATTATGAGTTGATTAAAGAATTTTCACTTATTCATTTAAACTTTATGCAACAAATGTATATAGGCTCGTATACATGCAGCATGCTTGTGCATGTATTTAAGTGGAAAATTAGTTATTTTAGCCAAATAGTCATGGAGCTTTGGTGTGACTTGTGTCTACGATCTAGATAAGGTTTAGTCATAGATATTAGTTAATAGATTCAGCCAGAATAAGGTAAATGTTTTGCAGATAATAGGTTTTAATGAAGAAAGAAAAATAAAAGTATGTAACACAACCGACAATGAGACACATAATTTATATTTTAAAAACTAAGTAAGCAGTAATACCATAGTACTTAATACCTAGATAAAAAAGAACAGAGAGAGAGAAAGTAAAATCGTTTTTTGACATACGGCTACGACAAATCATATTAAGTCGTTTGTGTCTCAGAGTTGTGACAAATAGGCGTCCAGCTCAGCATTTGCCTTGCCATTAAACCTGACGCTGGTGTTCTGCTGGATCCATATTTTGACATGATAGATTTCGAGCAAACAATATCCACATTTGGGAATATTGCAATATCAAATCCTTCCAGCTATTTTAACGAAACAAACGCGTTTCTGTGTTCCAAAAATTCTTTGCATCCGACTTTGGACCGATACATGACGTTTCCTACAGTCTCTCATTAAACGTACCTACCACAGAAATAGATAGAATGGCCAGGTAGGCAGGGCGCGCGTACCAACACTCTGCAGCTGTAAAGTACATTTGATTAAAGTTATTTTTTAAAAATTAATGACGTCAATATGGGAGGCGTAGTTTGTTCGAAACGCATGAAACGCAAGTAAAATTGTGATTGCGACCATACTATCCATTTCTGTGGTACATAATGACAGCAATGATGTTCGACTGGCCAGCTCGGGGTAGTGATGCCGCTCGATGAGTGACTATCGATTGTCTATCGATAGCCTATCGATAGTTCACGAAAAACAATAGTATCGATAGACTATCGATATTTCGACAGTATCGATACTATCGATTGCATTATCACTATTAGTAATTCAACATCATCATCATTTCAGCTGAAAGATGTCCACTGCTGGACATAAGCCTCCCCCAAGCATAATGTTTGGGGGGATATGCCATAATCACCATGCTTGACAGGTGGGTTGGCGATCGCAGTTGGTTGGTTAAATACTCAGAGAACGCTACTGCTCATCCTCTAGTAGTCTATTAGTCGCCTTTTACGACATCCATGAGAAGATATAGGGTGGTGCAATTCTTTTCGTCCAGCACCACACGGAACGTATTATAATTGTGTTAGTAATAATAGTATTTTTTATTCTCTCTTCACTAAGGTGAAGAACTATGGTGTGAATTATTAGTGTCCAATACTATCGATACCATCGATATCATTAGCACGTATCACACTTTCGATACCATCGATATCATTAGCACGTATCACACTTTCGATACCATCGATATCATTAGCACGTATCACACTTTCGATACCATCGATATCATTAGCACGTATCACACTTTCGATACCATCGATATCATTAGCACGTATCACACTTTCGATACCATCGATATCCCTATCGATAGCTTAAATGATTTTCAAGGTAAAAAATCGATAGCAGGACTATTGATATTTCGGCATCACTAGCTCGGGGCACTGCGGGCGTCTCATTATCTCACTTATTATTCAGCGGCCATCTTGGCGCGTGTCAATTTGCGCGTCGCGTGTTACGATGGTGCGCACGCGCCGTTCACAGCTGTGGCTGTAACTGTGCTTGAGTTATTTTGAATTTGATTGTATTGTTACTGGTTTCTCGTAGTGATGATATATTATTATTTTCAGAATATTATTTTTCATAATAATGTAAGTGCAATCTGTTTTATTAAATCAAATTTTGAAAATAAAAGTCATATTTCCACTGATATGTCATAATGAAAATAGCTATACAATTCTGTAATGCAAAAATTATAGGTTTTTATACAGCAAAACAAAAAAATACCTCTAGAATTACGAAGCAAATCACTTGAATCTTGAGCCATAGTAAAGACATCAACGAGTGTAGTTTACGTGATCATACAAAATGAGTTACGATAACCACGATGCAAATTTTTGTTTCTAGCTTATTCATGAGTCACCTTTTTTTAGGATTATATCTAAAATTGTTATTTGTCTGTTTTTTATAAGTTTCACTGAATTTCAGGAAAATTGAACAAAAAAAAACAGTTGAATGAAAACGGTTCTCAGCTTTGCGGAAAAAGGTATAGAGCAATCAAATGAAACACGTCTTCCTCGGTATTGACGCGCATTAGATCGAAGGCCGTGTTCGCACTTAGAATTTAAACATGTCTAACGAGCGAGTCGACCTCCACAGAGACTTGGTTTAATTGATAAATTCCCTAGTATAACGACTTTGTACCTAATTGAATAAGTAGAATTATTTCAATAAGAAAGGGCAGGCGGCGGCGCCGCGGCAAATTGTGCCTACTCGTGCCATTTTCCTTTTGTAGTTGTTGCCGCGCCGACGAACGGCCATTGGTCCATTTTAATGAGCTGCGATCAATGGGCGTAATTATTTCTTGTATCATTCTTTGTCCGACGCAAGCGCGCTGTCATCCTGTAAGGCGGGCAGCCTTACATATGCACTTGTCCGAGTTTTTGCAACGGTTTTTGGTGAATATCCATATAGAGAGATCGGAACAGGGCCTCCGGCGATATCGACGGGGAAAGAATCCACAGCTACATATTGGTACCAGATATATCACAGTAAAGCAATCACTCACAGCTAATTACGATCATATTGAAGCGATTTCTCGACGAGCTCGCTGACTGATGAGATAGTCATTATCATAATGTACGAGTAAATTATCTCATGATATGTTTTAGTTTCAACTTCTGAGTAGAATTTTTCCTGCAAAATTTGAAAAATAAATAACAGTTAATCTTTTATTTTTCAGTTAGCTTTACTCACTAAACTTCAGCAAAACTTTAATAGAAAATAAAATTGCAAGAACGAGTAGAAAGCGAATCGAAATGCACCTTTTTCGCGCCGCATTGCGCAGATAAGTTAGCGAGTTCCAATTACCGAGTAGTGGCGGTGCGTATGGAGAGGAGGCTGCACACCGATGTCGAACAATGCATAACAGAACAACCACAACATGCATAGAAGAAACAGTAGTCCTGATACAAGAGTCTTAGATAAAAAAAATGTTCTTACGACAACGTTAGGTATACGGACCTAACGCAGAAACCTATTGTACGCCACGCAGGACTTTTTTCTGGAACCAACTTAAAGAGCCACAAGGGCCAGTCACAAAGGACATTATAATAAAACAAGTTTAACCGGATTATATCGCATATATTATTTAAATTGGTTTTCCTGACGTTTCGAAAGCTTTGCAGCGTTCGTGGTCGCAGGAAGACTAAACTATCCGGTTAAACTTGTTTTATTGTAGTGACCGCGAAAACTATGAAATTATTTCACAGAGGACATATATATTCTGGATCTCCCTTTATATTTTTGTATGGTGTCGACCGTTCTAATTACTCTTGATAGACCATCGAACTGTTCTAACCATATTGACTGGTGTTTTTTTGGGCATTCACTTTATCCAGATGAATTCTTACTGAAGACAAAAATTGTACAAATTGTTGGTTACTAAACTGAGTTTTGACTAAACTAACAATGCATCATACTGAAGGAGGTGATTATATTAATTGTTATTTATATTCATGCCATGTCGCAAATAAGTGTGTAGAGTTTTCTCCTTAATTCCGGGTTACTGATAATGACACAAAAAGCTAATTCAATGTTTTCGTACAGTTTCCAGTGTTAAGCTTCTGTGCTGGCTCTATCTATTACACTCACCTTGTTGAATTTGCCGTATAAACGTAGGTTGAAGTACTTATCTACTGTTTTCATGTCACTTTAATGAGACGTGCGTATATAAGTTACTGATGTAAAAAACTTTACATAAAGCATGGTTGGTACGGTACACAAATAAATAAGAGTTAACACTCTTATTTATTTTATATGCAAACTCTTTTATGTACTGGCTGTTTTTAAAATAGGTAAAAGTTTGAATAGTTTCATTCGAAATAACTTTAGATTATAATGTGTACTGTTTTCTGTTTATAAAATTTTCTAATCATGATTTTTTTTTCTGAAGAAGACAGACTGCAGTATAGACATGTCTTTGCTGTTCACTGACCTTCCACTGACCTCTATAATTAAACTAGTACAATTATAGGTCAGTGTTTATGCTACATCAAAGATTCTCTGGTTTGTCCTCAGAAAAATAATTGTTCTGAGGGTTTGCCAAAGTAGACAGTTTTTTATGGGGAGCTAATGGCTTTTCGGGAGTTCGGTTGTCTGTATGACCACTATTATCTCAGTGAACCACTAACAAGAGCAACGGCCACTCATTACATATTTATTTCGGAAATATTTAAAACCATTACTTTTTTCACATCTCCAAATTTTAAACAAGTCATTAAACGCGTTTTATAATTAAGAATTCGCATAAATATGTGCAGGTGTGAAGTGAGCAGTAAAACCTCAAATATATTATTATTGTTTGTTTGCATTTTACGATTACGACTCGTTTGATGCACTCGACGCAATTACCAAAATGCTGTGGGGGTGTGGTACATCATTTGGATACGAAAAACCAAATAAGTATCACATTCATCTGTATGTATACGAATACGACTATATGCCACGATGTGCCAATAAAAGCTGGAAAGGCAATTTGTTCGGAGCTTACATTTCAAAGGTAAGTATATATTCTATGGTTTAGGTGAAGCATAGAAATCTAAATAATAAGGTAATAGAAGCGGCAAATGCGCGTTTACTTGTCGCCGCGTACAGGGCTCCAGTGTGTGTACCGTTTGTTGATCATAAGTGCTGTTTTGGACGCAGAGGCAATAAAATTGTACTTGTCGTCTTATCAAACAGCGGTTTTTTTTATGATAGATGAAATTTCTTCACCTTTAATGTTGTGTGGCACACCAATAAAAAAAGAGTGAAGTCGGTCGCCGCTGCGCCGGTCAGATACAAAGCCTCTACGCATTTGCAACCGCGGATAGAACACGCGCGAGTTAACGGTCACGTTTTTTCCCGGTTTGCTCCCCGGTGGCAGCCGAGGAAGCACGATGCTATAGAAGCTTCGCTTCAAAAATCATTTAATAATAGTTTTTTTCATTTTAACAGGTGTTTTATAAGATTTCTTTGATACAGTTATCTCTTTTCGCGACTTAGGTAACTACAGTCCAAGCCAATTTGTGAATATGCTCGGGATGAAGGTGGTTTAGATCTCTTTTCTTCTAACATTTTGAACCAAATCTCGTCATACTTCTTGCAAAACACTATTTTTCTTTTCAATAAAAAACATGTAATACACCTTTTATAAGAAATTCATCTCTAATCATTTCTTAGGTTTTCGCGATCACTACACATTATAATAAAACAAGTTTAACCGGATTACATCGCGTATATTATTTAACGGCCAAAATTAATATCCAATCTATCCACGATTTACCCTACTGGAGATAGAAATTTGACATATTTTGTATGGAGCTTATGTCTAATTCCTATCTCTAGTAGAGCAAATCGTGGATAGATTGGATATTAATTTTGGCCGTAAATCTTCTTCTTTCGTGTCAATGGTTCACACTTTTTTTATATAATATTTGGCCACTTCTATGGCGGTGGTCGTGGTTTCATTTAGGTCGGCTCTTGTACATTTGACAGGGCACAAGGGTCAAGTAAGCAAATGGGCCATGGTCCATGGCCATTATTTAAATTGGTTTTCCTGACGTTTTGAAAGTTTTGCAGCGTTCGTGGTCGCAGGAAGACTAAGATGCCAAGCGTCTTTAGTTCTTTACTGTACTAAAAAAAAGTCATTTTAATCTACTGTAATTATTTATTAATCAAAATCGTTTCTATGCACACCGTAATCACTCGCAGTAGTCGCAGTATCATTATGTTATACAGTGTGGCATGCTGTTTGGGACTTAATTATTTATAGAACTCAAAAATTTCTGACGGCGTCTGTGGTCTAGTGGTTTGAGTGTCGGACTGCTGATCAAGAGGTCGTGGGTTCGATTCCCACAGGACACAAATATTTGTGTGATGAACATAAGTGTTTGTGTTGGTCTGGGTGTTTCTTATGTATATTATAAGTATGTATTATTTACAAAAAAAAAGTATATAAGTATTATATCCATTGTCTAGTACCCATAATACAAGCTCTGCTTAGTTTGGGACTAGATGGTGCTGTGTAAAAATGTCCTAAAAAAAAAACTTTTTCTAAAATTGGACTGATTTTTCTCAAAATGTTGCCAATTACGCCACTTCTTTGCGTCGTAAGCACCGTGATCACTGATCGCTGTAATCGGCACCTCGTATGCTCATTACCCTGTAATTTCTTAATCGTGGTTTTAATTGAAATGTTAAGCTACTTCGATAACGACGCACACGTTAATGTCCACCGCCGATTAAACTTAGTTTTATCTTTTTGACAACAGGGAGCTTAATGAGCGTAATGACACATTACGCGTTTCGCTGGGGCTTTAGTGTTGGTCACTTAGCGGGTCGGCTTATCTGCGAAGGATATTATTTCTTGTAATTATGCTGTGTGATCGTTATTGGGTACTGGATGGTCTTGCGAATAATAATTGCAATGACTGATGTGAAATTATTTTATTTTTAGATAAATTGGGCTTTTGCTGTAAAGTTTTGTTAATTTGATTGTAGTTATCTAAAGTTCGCTTGCGTGCTTTCCTCCGGTCTTATTCTTTCCTCCGGCTGGTGCATCCTGGGTACGGGCAATAGAATCTTTTCTAGGGATTAACCTTCGTGGGATCTTATTGCCTGTGGCGAATATTCTGGTACGGGAGGGGCCCCATGAGGGCCAATGGGGAGTTATTCCACGTGTCCCTCTGATGCCAGCAGAGGGCACAGTGGAGGAGCAGAGGTGGGCCCGGTGTGCACTCACCCTGCCACTAGGCAGGCAGCGGGGGGACTGCCCTTCCCTGCCATCGTCGATCTGGTAAACCCGGGAGTGTCAGCTAAGTAGTGTTCTCGCGCCTTTAATAAATAAATAAATAAATATTTTTGGGACATTTTTACACAGCACCATCTAGTCCCAAACTAAGCAGAGCTTGTAATATGGGTACTAGACAATGGATATAATACTTATATACTTTTTTTTTTGTAAATACATACTTATAATATATAAGAAACACCCAGACCAACACAAACACTCATGTCATAATACACAAATATTTGTGTCCTGTGGGAATCGAACCCACGACCTCGTGATCAGCAGTCCGATACTCGAACCACCAGACCACAGAGGTCGTCTTTTGGGACCGAGGGCGTTGGCTTCACCACCCGGACCGCGAGGAAGAAAACCTCTGTAAAAATTTACGGGAGGATGGGGCCTGCGAGCAGTAGACTCGGGGTAATCTGCTGCCCGACCAGCAGCTGGCGTAGCTAACGGAGCTGGCATTGCTGGCATGCTGACCTGGCAGCATGCTGGCGTAGCTGGCACAGCTGGCGTAGTTAGCGCAGCTGGTAAAGGCCCGTGAGGTGAGGTGGCGTGCAGTGTTCCGTGTGCGCCGCCTAGGAGAGTGCGGCCAACGTTAGGCCGCACGGGGAGAAAGGGCTCGCCTGCTTGTGGCGGGCCGGGACCTGTCGGGGGTGGTTGTGTGAATACTCACGGGTTCCCACGCTCCCGGCTAAGGTAGTTGAAGGTACATCGTAGTGGTTTTAGTCGGTAAGAGCCCGACACTGGCTCCGCCTACCCCGGGCGGAGTGCGTCCATGAGCATTTCCCCACGGAAAAAAATAAGGGCCTGTATCGCAGGAAGCTTAATTTTTTTTCCTGAATTAACAGGTTTATTACTATATTTCGAACTACGTTTGCTCGACCATCAATACCTCGATGTCTTTTCCTCAAAGGTTTATTTTTTCTTCGATGGGTCGTTACATCGAACGTTATAAGCGTTCGAAGTATTGACCGTTCGAGGTAACGATCCATCGAAGAAGTAAACCGTCGAGGAAAAGACATAGAGGATTTTTTTTTTAAATCTTTATTTAACGAGCTTGTTCGCATAAGCGAATATGTCACTCCGTAATGTCACAATCAAAATAACAAATAAACAAAAACTTTAAGTAAATCATAATTATAAATTGTCCATTGACTCTCCAGGAAACGTAGTTCAAAGTACAGTATTAAACCTTTATATTGTGCACTAGTTTTAAATAATTAAATAGTTTTCGATAATTTGGCTACGGTTAATTTATTTATTGGTTCACCAACAATTGTTACACTTTAAAAAAAAACAGTGCGTGCAAATTCAAAACTATATGTAGGTACCTACAATAAGTACTATATCAAGCAGTGAGACATGCAAAAAAATACATTAAAATATAGAAAATCAATTTTTCATTTGTCTTGTCACAATAGTGCTGTTAGTGTAAAAAAACATGGTAACATGAATAACTCACTTTAGTGCTAATTTATGAACTTGCCATGGTGCTTTAACTAACTAATAACGGTAGTGCCAAAAATATAAACACGGTACTTACTACGGTTGTTCTTTTAATATTTATTTAGCTACGTGTTGACCTACACTACACATCCAACTACACACCGTCCACATACACACACATCCTACTTTAGCAACTGTGTAATGTAGATTTAGTTTTACAAACATAATTTTTAATTTAATTTAATTTTCTCCCAATTTAATTTAATTATTTTAGTATTAATTTATATTATTCTTTTGTAATAATTTTACTGTGTAACTAAATGGAAGGCGCTGGTGCCTGTGATACAATGTTTTCCATTAGTACAGGTATGTACCAACGTTACCTTTTTTTTCTTTCTGTAAAGATATTTTATGAAAATAAACATTTTATTATTATTATTATTATTTATTACCTTATAAGACAAAGTGATTCGTCAGTTTGAAATGATCGACATTTTGTAATCTGAAACTTGCAATATATTTCGTGATTCCGTGTCCATGCGTTAATTTCAGTTGTCGTTATTAGCAATCGATTAATCATCGCCACCCATACTAAACATAATCAGCGCTTCTTGTCCTGTATTGACGTCTCAATACATCCCCGCTTACTATAATCACCGGATGACAAGCCATCAATCTGGTTATAGACCACAAGACTGATTGCGTTGAAGTAATTATCAAGAAAATTGCTTTGAAGACTAAAGAATTATTTTGAGATATAATTAAAGTCTTTGGCGTATTGAATGGTGTAGCATTCAACATTTCTAAGGAATTTCTTATTATTTCTAAGGAAGTTTCTTCTTCAATGCAAGGGGTGATTGATGGATGCATCGAGCTAAATAAAAATTAACCCCCTGAAAAAAAAATAAGCTGTTCTCATTTTCCAAATTTCACCATGCAGTTGCTATTCGACTTAATTCTTGTTCTTTAGTAAGTAAGGACTTAAATTATTTAGAATTTTTCTTATAAAATTCAACGTCCATTTGTAATCGACTACAGATAATTACATCTTGACGAAACTTAATGTATGCATGTCACATACGCGTAAGTATCAAGGTCTCCTCCTAGTTTTACCACGCGACGATAAACATCAAGTTATGTTTATCATCGCGTGTAAGAAGTGTCAAGTAGTACTTGAGTTGTTTATTTGTTTGTTTACGATAATTTTAAGTCGTAAGAATTTTTATCCTACTGTTGTGCTTAATCTACCTACACGATGACTGATGCATGCGTGCCATCAGTTGGGACAGGTCCAACAAATCGAACCGGCACTTTCTTCCAAGTCCAGTCCAGTCGTTCAAATTCAAAAGTATTTATTTGCCAGAATGTAGGAGTACAAAATATGATCTTAGATTTTAATTTATATTTATTTTATGTTACAAATAGGAACTATTGTTTTTATACAAAATGATTATTATAATTTTTTTATAATATTGTTATCTATATAATTTATTAATAATTTCTTAGGCTTTCGCGATCACTACACATTATAATAAAACAAGTATTGGTAGATTAAATATATTTTTTGAAATATCTGTAAAGACGCTTGTCATCTTCTTACGACCACGAACGCTGCAAAGCTTTCGAAACGTCAGAAAAACTAATTTAAATAATATACGTGATGTAATCCGGTTAAACTTGTTTTATTATAATTTATTAGTACATTAGATAAATTTTAATATAATATCAAGATCGAATGTATTGTAAATTGTGATTGATATTGTCCATAGTTAATTATTATAATTTCAGAACATTAGTTAAATACAGCAGAACATTAGATAAGGTAATGTACCAGCATTTTTAATAAAGTAAGCCGTTAACTAACCATTGCTATACTTATTACAACGAGACTCATCCTTGAGATTGTTTCGGACTTTCTTTGGTAGTTAAGAAATATGCCAGTTTTTAAAATAACCGACTTGTAAAAGTGATTTTAACATCCAATTAACAGAATAAATAATTTCATTTCATTATGAAGAATGTATGTTTTTGTATGTAGGTACGGTCGACCGCAAGTCGGTGGTAACACTTTGACAGTAACAGCATCTTTATTTCGTAAGCAGTAAGGGCGGTTTTCGAATTGAAGTGTTACCACTGTCATGCAGTCGTCTGTACAATACTCAAGCACGTGCTATCGACCACCAAGATCCTATAGTTACCGCACGATGATAAATCCATGATCGCTGTTCGCCGAGTTGTCTTCATTATAGGAAAAAGTGTCAATGCTCCTTTTAACCACTTCCAGACTCTATGTCACCTGTTGTCTCGATAAACACTTACATCGATCGTGAAAATATATCCCCATCAACAGAAAGTCCTCGTTAATTTATCGATACAATCAACGAACTACAGGCAATACTTGTCTTAACGAAACTTAATGTGAGCTTAAAGGGTCTGCCCACGCGCCGAAAGATTAAAACATCCTAGCGTTACGGCGCGGTGATAAATTCAACTCGTCTTATTGATCGCCGAGTTCTTTGCTGCCGACATTTGAAATAAGACTCATTTCGATCGATTTACGATCGAGGCGTACACCTTAAGGTTTGCGAAGTGTTACTTATTTTTCTTTAAGAGACGAAAATAAGTTAAGTGCGCTTGTGAAATATGTGGCTTGTACTTTTGATGTAATTGTATGCGATATTAAAGTGATTATAGGACTCGACTGTGTTCTTCACTTATGATATATTTCTGATTTTGGTGGATTAACTGTCGTCAGCAATTAACACATAAGAGTGTATCAGATTTAACTGAAAAGATTATCTGGTGTGAATAGGTTTTTGCTGGGCAAGCGTGAACCATCGTCGACCGCACCATTGCTTAACATCTTGTGAGGTGGTGGTCAAACGCAAACCCGTAAAGAATTAAAAAAAAAAAAAAAAATGGATATTTTTATCACATGTCTGTCACTGATCATAAAATATCCTATTTTCTTATTACTACACTACATACAGTACAATTTTCACCACTTCATCATCATCATTTCAGCCGAAAGACGTCCACTGCTGGACATAGGCCTCCCCCAAAAAGGATTTGCCATAATCGCCACGCTTGGCAGGAGGGTTGGCGATCGCAGTTGATTGGTTAAATACTCAGAGAACGCTGCTGCCCATCCTCTGGTGAATCCCTTAGTCGCTTTTTACGACACCCATGAGAAGATACAGAATGGTGCAATTCTTTACGTCCGGCACCACACGGAACTTCATCACTTATCCTTACTTAATCCAGTTCAGTTGTAGTTTAGAGTTTATCTTGATAAGGACTACCCTCAGCTAGGTCAAGCCTCTCCCAAACGAAAATCCTGGATTCACCACTGGATGGTGGTACTATCCTCACTGCGACACAGAAAATAAATTCGAATATAACTAACGGAGAACTTTACAAGCACACTGATCCGTGATTAATGTTATTTGTTTGTTAAACAATATAATTTGGTTATAAAATGTAATAGCGTTCGGTTACGGTCGGACGAGTTCGACAGTGTTCGGCGCGTTCCGGACGCGGCGGCCATTCTATTGTTCTACTGCTAATTGAATCGATGCCACTGATAGATTGTGTGGCGCTTGCGGTCGCCGCCACAGACGTCCAACGAACGTTTAACTCCCTTTTCGGTTAAAATTATAAGCGGCAACGGTTTGATGTGGGGCTGAAACCGCTTGCAGTATTCACGGGGAATTTAGACCACATTTTAAATTCGTATTTATGTGGGTAGAGATAAATTTACAGCTAATTATGAGATGCATTTTGATTTTTGACATAAAAAACTTGATTATAAAGAATATCTTCCCTAGGTGTTGGTATCAGAGGGCCTATTCACGTAATTTTTAAAAATATTAAAAATATAGTTAAGATCTAGTCATAAACAGAAATAAACGCCAAACAGGAGCTATAACTGTCATAATTTTGATATTTACTACATAGAGATATTGGTGTCGATTCTCTTGTTCACGAACTAAACTTATTTTAAACTATCGCTCTCTTTTACTAACAGTAGATACAAGAAAGGGATGGCAACAATTTTAGGACTGTCAAATTAGTTTACCTGTTACATATCTTTATATTTTAGTGGACACGTTCCGAGATCACGACTAAACTTGTGTGGACATTTTAATTCAGACTAATTTGACAGCTCTTAAATTGTTGCCATCCCTTTCTTGTATCTCTATATTCGAGATCATCTCTAATTTTAAATCTCTACGAAAAATGTCGCCGATAATATCAACTGCTATGAAGCACTCTTTGTATTTAGAGCGCTAGGCGTAGACATATCTCTAACGCGACATTCTGAGAAAACGAAAATTTATTTTCAATCGACATTCGCCATCTTGTTTCGACATTATAGATAGAAGATAGAATATATTATAATAAAACAAAGTTTAACCGGATTAAATCGCGTATATTATTTAAATTGGTTTCCCTGACGTTTCGAAAGCTTTGCAGCATTTCGTGGTCGCAGGTAGACTAAGATGACAAGCGTCTTTACAAATATTTCTAAAAAAATATTTTAATCTACCGTACAATATTATTAATTAAAATCCTTTCGATGCACGCAGTAATCACTCACAATATCATACGCTTGTCATCTTAGTCTACCTGCGACCACGAAATGCTGCAAAGCTTTCGAAACGTCAGGGAAACCAATTTAAATAATATACGCGATTTAATCCGGTTAAACTTTGTTTTATTATAATGTGTAGTGATCGCGAAAACCTAAGAAGTTATTAGATAGAATATACTTTATTGTACACCATGAAAATAGTAGTAAACAGGAACAACGTATAAATTATGGGTACATGGGCGGTCTTATGTCATTATTTCAAGTTAGAGATAATGGTGTCGATTCTCTTGTTCACGAACTAAACTTATTTTAAACTATCGCTCTCTTTTACTAATAGTAGATACAAGAAAGGGATGGCAACCATTTTAGAACTGTCAAATTAGTTTACGTGTTACATTTCTTTGTATTTTAGTGGGCACGTTCCGAGATCACGACTAAACTTGTATGGAAATTTTAATTCCGTCTAATTTGACAGCTCTAAAATGGTTGTCATCCCTTTCTTGTATCTACTATTAGTAAAAGAGAGCGATAGTTTAAAATAAGTTTAGTTCGTGAACAAGAGAATCGACACCAACGTCTACGATGCGAGAATCGCCCCCCAGATATTTTGAATATTTTTAAATATGAGAATTGGCCTTCAAGACAAAGACAATGGTATATACTTTATTCACGATCTCAAGTCTCAACTAAAATCGTAGTTACTGAATTTTCACAAAATATATTATTGTTACGTATAATATTAACTGTTATTACGTAATAGTTTGTTACACTTTAGCTACGTTAGTACTATTAGATATTCTGTGTTTTAGCGTTCAAAATTTCATTAAGGCGCTACTAAGAGCTGAGTTGCGCGTCCATCAGTAAAATAATAATTACTCACAGAGTACATCATTTATCGAAAATTCGTTTTTAACAACTGAAGTACAGGTACTGTAGTAAAAAAAACCATTAAAGTCAGAAACTATTAGCTTTGTAAATTATATAACAAACGACAATCACCATGACAGAAAGTTATTGCAATGAGAATTTAAGGCTCATTATTTCAAAACATCTCAAACATTCAATAATGTATTTCTCAATTTTAAAAAAAATGTGATCAGCCTATTTTCGCAAAACGTTGGCAAATCAACCTAATGTTAACCTTCGTTTAATAGTACCACCGAGTCATCCCGTAACGAATCGTTACCGCTACCGGACAATGGACAAATCGAATCTGACACGGCGCCCGCGCACCGTATCTTACAGACACTATTACACGCGGTCACTATTACTATAGTATTATATTATCTGTGACGCGGTCAATCAGCACCAAACCTTTGCGAGCTTTTTGTTACCGAAAATTAAAATATTTAATACTAGACTTTGCCCGCGGCTTCGTCCGCGTACTGAAATAAAATATAGCCTATATTACTTTTGGATGGATAAAGTAGCTTTTCAATGGTGAAAAAATTATTAAAATCGGTTTTGTAGTTTCAGATTTAATCGTTTACAAATAAACAAACAAATCTTTCCTCTTTAAAATATTAGTATAGTTTTTTTTGTGGCAAGATGCCGTTTATAATGGCCTGTGTTGTAAACTCTGACGTACTTATGGGTAAAATTAAATATACTCAATATTGACCATTCTTACCCTTAGACATCATCATCATCATAATTACAGCTGAAAGACGTCCACTGCTGGACATAGGCATCCCCCAAGCATCGCCACAACGACCACAGACATAGTTCTACAAAAAAGGCTTCCTTAGTTCAAGGTTAGAAGAAATTGCTAATTAAAACTACATGGTAAAATAAAATAGCAACTTGGTTATTATATGTACTTACACGTACAATCGTAGGTAACTCGCAACGAAACACCTTCACATAATAGGCTGTGCCGAAGTAATAAATTAGCTGCAACTGCGCAGAAATTGAAACAATAAACATTTATTTTCTTGCATTCCCAATTTGTGTTTTCGGATTACTCAATCGACACACCTCAATTTCTTATTCAGCGACATCAAATGCCATTAGCAGTTTAAATTTTTGTCATGACGTAAATTTAACCTCCAAAAGACTATTTTAGAGCTAGCCCACCATATAACAAGTGATTAAATGAATGAAATACATTTATACATAGCAATAAAATCCAGAATATAATACATACAGTTCTCGTAATTTCACATTAAACAAGATTGGAGAATTAAATTATCAAGAGAAATGTATTGGAACGTGGCGTAGTGCCGTTGACGAGAATTAAATAGAGCTAAATAAGGCACGATTAGCTGCCGTGCACCTTGTGAGTTGTAAGTTAGTGTCTCGTGTAATTGAAAGTGAAAGAAATTAGCATAAACAGGGCCACCTGTTTAGAGTTCCATTGCTCGATAATCTTTTAGCGAAAAAAACAAATGTTAATTCTGCTCACTTTATGTTGCCGCTGTGTAATCCAGTTCATTAAGCTTAATAACATAATTTCGAAAAGTAATTACTTCAATAATTAACAGTTTGTACTTTGTTCGTCTGCAACTCAATCGGCATAGCTTTTAATTTGCGTGAAGGTAACGCATTGATAAAGCAATCTATTCTATAATACGTAATTACGTTTTATTGTAGATACGATTTAATTGCATTGTGTGAGGTGTTCGTTTTGTATCTCATTTGTGTGGAAACATAAGGTGCAATAAGATTTCGGAGATTGGTTCATTATTATTTGAAACATGTTGAAACTCGTAGGAAGATAATAAAGTTTTTTTTTCGGCCTTTGAATGAAATAAAATCGTGTGGCAACTTTTGTCCAAGCATGCATCCCAACAAATATAAAAAATAGATACTGTCATGCTAATAATTGCATTGTTTTGATGTTTTTACAGATGACCCTATTTCCTGTATTTCACTCATCAAACACACCATAAAATGTTACATACAAGCTTTCACCAAAATATCTACAATTACGAGTATAATGTGCCAACTGTCTATGCACCAACAGTACCTACTTGTGTTGCAAATAGCAGAGGACAGGGCGCGTCATGTTATACCAGAAAATAATAAGTTTCAGAAGGCTTATTTATTGATTCAGGATCACTGCTCAAGTGTAACTATCTAATTAAAAAGATCGGGACAGTTGTTGTGGTTTCGATTCACTTTTAGTCAGCACGCGCTTCAGTAGCAGTTTTATTAGAATCTACTAAGAAAGTTAGGTATAATAGCGTATAGAGTCAAATTTTCCTAAGAACAAACAAAGTGCACGCTGCCTCTAACGGATGAGACTTTGTTGATCGACTTGTATTTCATAGGCCCAATCACCAATGTTTAGTACCTTTTTAGGGTCCCGTACCCAAAGGGTGCCAAACGGGACCCTATTACTCTTGCTACGCTGTCCGTCCGTCCGTCTGTCTGTCATAGGGCTTTATCCTTTGAACGGTAATAGGTAACTGATTGAAATTTTCTCAGAATATGTGTTACTATGATTCCTATCACGATAAATAATAAAAATAAAAAGTCTAAAACCAAAGGGGGGTCGTCATACAAGAAATCTCGAAAAACATGCATTTTTTTTCGATGCTTTTGTTCCTGCTCTATCTTCAAAACGGTAATACATACCAGCGTCAAACTTGGTCTGATTATAGTGCATGCATACTATGTAGTTTAGCTATAAATGAAAAATATGCAAAATTTCATATTTCGCTCACGATGCGTTGATGTCTTTTGATGAACTCTCGTAATAAATTTAATAAGTTTCTATGGGGTATCAGGTCGATGGGTGGTATGGAACCCTTACTGCGTGAGCCCGACTCGCACTTGGTCGGTTTTTTTTGTTTTCAGGTGAAAATCATCATGGACACCCTCCGTCTAGGGAAGGCGGAGGAGTATGTCGGACTCTTACCGACTAAAAGCACACGGTGGCCATCCTCTGCACAAAATAGAGGAGCTCCGGGAACCCCGTTGGACCGTGCCGATGCCCAGTGCTATGCCTTTGGCACGTCCCGGGAAAACAATATTGTTTCCCCCACAGTAGCACGCGACCACTACGTACTAAAGTGTGCAAAACGCCTGTGCACGATTTTGTTTCTCGATTCCACCGAGAAGTCACGTAACACCATTTCTGAACCAACACTCGATTCTCAAAATGAAATCTCGCCGTAAGTTGCATTTAGCCTGTCTTCTTTTTGGGGTTATCAAATACAGGCAGCCGACTTATCTTTACAGTAAGTTGAGTTGGATCGCAAGTAGAAGACAATGTTCAATCAGGCAGTGCTCGATGCAACTTTCGGTAGAATCACACAGGACAGCAGCCTTCAGAGGTAGTTTCAAGTACGCGGCATCAAAATACTGGAATAATATTCCCCCGCCCATAAGAAATCTAAACACTCTTGGTACTTTCCGACGTAGACTGCGGCAGTTTCTCATTGACTCACAGAAAATGCTAGGTCTCATAATTACCAACGTGTCCATAATTTAGGTAATAGCACATGCCGTGTTCTAATTATTGGCCTTAAGTAAAATCTACTTATTATTTTACTCACATACATTTTTTTTTTTTACCTTTTACGGTTATGAATATATTTAAATATATATTTATTTATTTAATTCCTTTCACACTCTTAATATAGGTACCTGCCTACTTATATATATATATATATATATTTTGTGGATATTATACTCACATTAAAAATAACACACTAACGCAAAGCAATCATTCTTAATTTTTTTCTCATGTATCTGGTCTGCTCGACGTCCGTATGTCACTGCAGGGATCCAGCAGAATACCAGCGTCAGGTATAATACCTGGCACATGCTGAGCTGGACACCCATTTGGTACAATATTGAGACACATATCACACTTTCTTATTGTATTTTTACCTGTATGTCCTGTGTCTTGTTTTTGTACTAAATAAACGTTTTATCTATCTATCTATCTATCTATCTACTAATGTGTAGTACCTACTACAATTTCTCGAGCTTCCTACCCCTTTTTTGAAAGGGGTACATATCCTACATTAGGTAGATTTTGATCTACGATCTACTACGTACATACGTCTACGTCTACACGTGCTACCTACTTATTTTACGTGAAGAAATCCTCATGGACGCACTCCGCTGGGGTGATGGTGCCAGTGTCGGAGTCTTACCGACTAAAACCACCACGGTGTTCCTCTGCTAACCTTTGGCAGGGGGCGTAAGATACAATTTGCAGTCTCCATCCACCCCCGAAGTGCTACCTACCTACAACGTCTTACACAGAGTGGAACTTTTAACCTATCTATTTTGTGGTTTTAAGTTTTACCATCTAAAGTAACATATCATCGGTTAGAGTGTCATAACACGTCATTGCACTCAGTACGGTGCCCGTGGCCATAACGTCTCTTGTAAAATCTAGTAATAAAGCAATCGGTGAAGCACACGTGATTTGCAAGTCTTTGTGATGCTTGTTACCGTTATTAATTTTGCCATGGATTATGGATGGTAAAATAACATGCTAGATCGATGTTTATGTGGAATGTGGAAACAAAGGAAAACAATGTTGCCTTTAAGGTGAATGCTACAGGGTAGCCCGCGAAATTCAAATTATTTTGCGTTTTTTGGAAATTGTAGCTTTATTTCGCGTTGTATATCGGTCAAAATATGATTAGCGGAAATAATAACAATATATCTACTGAATAATACTCATAAAAATATTGACCTAGCTCCATAAGCTGTTCAAGCTCGATAATATTAATTTACGAGCAAATTATCGAATTATTCTATTTTTTTTTTATTATTCTCGCCCCCTATTACATGTGACTATAATATAACTGGCGAAATGTGGGTGTACTATACACCTCTGCCTACCCCTTCGGGGAAATACAGGCGTGATGTTATGTTAAAAAGCGAAATAAAGCTTCAATTTGCAAAAAATACCAAAATTTTTGAATTTCGCGGGCTACCCTGTAGCATACACCTTAAGTTATTTCATTCCAACTTATGCGTAACCTTTGCAGTAAAATTGCAGCTGATTTCCGCAACCGAATAGTTACTGTAAAGTTAATATTGAGTAAAATTATGGACACGAAATTTTAAAACAAGTGAACAAGACTGATGTTTGGTAACTAAAGTCTAACTTCCACAAACCTTAAGAAAAGTATGAAGCTAACAGTGATTAAAATTGAACTGCCCCAGACCGAGCAAAAAATACCACCTGTATCCTTTCCCATTGCTGGAAAAAAGATTAATACTCACAGTGATTGAGATTATTTCATCCTTCAGCAACATCTTCATTACCACTGTAACCTAGGGAATTTGCGGGTATTATCTCTAAGTCCACAGAATAAGGTACTATGTAGGTATTATAGTAAGGGGGGGGGGGGAGATATTAAACAGCTGATAGTTTACAATAATCTTGTTACTGCTGCTTCGGATTACGAAAAATTTGGGTTCCTGGTTCTCTGACTCTGACGAGTCTGTACCACCGACAAACTCGTCAGAGCTCAATAACTGTTTGTCAACGGCCGATTTCAGATCTGGTAGTGGCGATGAAACTCCGTTAATCGCACTATTGATTTAAGCAATACTTGAGTAATATTACAATTCAGGTAGCTTCCTATCAATCTTGCTGAGTGGCTTATATTTTCACCATGGTGACCAATATATCAATAAAGCTCGTGCCGACAACACAACAGACGTGCAGTCCTCAATTTTTTATACGACACATGTGCAAAATAAAAGGACATCAGTATGTTTTTTTAAACTTGAATATAAATTGTAAAATACTTTATTTTATGAAAAGCAGCATCCCTGACTCACGCGCAACTGCGCAAGAGTGATCGATTTATACAACTTTCGCAGTTAAACTTTTATGCATACAATTCTTATAAGTTCAATACGAACAGATTAATTATTATGGTAATTCTTAAGTTCGTCTTTAACTTTGTAATACAGAGTTTTTAATTGCCCAGGTAAGTAGCATGATTTCAATGTAGTGAAATTTTGTGAAAGATTTCTTATTACTGAAAAAAAAAACAGGCATTCGATTAGGTCATTTCACCCAAAAGACGTCCATTGCTGAACATAGGCCTCCCTCAATGGGGGGACATTTCATAATCACCTCGGCAGGCGGGTTGGCGATCGCAGTTGGTTGGTTAAATACTCAGAGAACGCTGCTGCCCATCCTCTGGTGAATCCCTTAGTCGCCTTTACGACACCCATGAGAAGATATAGGGTAGTGCAATTCTTTACGTCCGGCACCACACGGAACGCGATTAGGTATTCGAAGTAAATTTTACGGTGTACTTTTCATCGATTGTAAAAAAAGAATTCGTAAGACTTCAAGAAAGATGCTAAGAAAATCGACTTTTCAGTTAAAATGAATTACCAAAAAATTATAATCTTGAATCGACTTCCTATTAAAAAGATAAGAAATTAAAATGGCTCACTTGTCCGATAAATTGATTCAAACTAAAATTAAAAAGTAATATGTGCCTATTTTTAGCAAAGTTCGTGTTCAGCATGAAGTTATGCTCGTTTGAATTTATTTAAAAGTAATATGAAAAATATCAACTGATTTACGTTTCACTTGCAAAGGCGTAGATATTAAATTCTGTTGATAAAAATCGACACCTGAAACGCAGCATTCAATTAGCAAGATAGAAATCAAAGATGAAATTCGCTTGAATTAGAGTGGGGCTCAATCGAGAATCGAGATGGTATCAAGTGAAGCGAATGTCGTGGAGGGATTATCGTTCGCCGTAACCGATACAACACTAGTATCGATATAGATGGATATTTTAGCCTTTACCGACAAATTATAATTTGATTATCATAATTAAGAATTAAGAGCCTTATAACGCTTGAATGTATGATTGATTATACGTTAACCAGGAATAATCTTTCAGACAACATAATATAAAATGTCGGTCGTATCTGAACAAGGAAGTAAAATTTTATTGAAATAAATAAATAATCCAGCAGTGGACGTCTTTCGGCTATTATGATGAAATAATTTTGCTATACTTAACTACATAATTTCTGATCAAGTGCAGAAACTGTTTAAAATCGTCTTTTGCCGTATAGTTATCCACTACTAATTAGTGCGTTTTTTGAGGAATATTTTGATGAATTAATTACTTACTTTGTACGTTAATACACTTATGTTGCTTACTTACTTAGACTTACTTAGAACTCCTTGTGAAGGAGCTCGTCCGGGGAAGTGCTACCATCGTACCTACTTCTGCCGCCGAACAGTGATGCTTGCATTGCTGTGTTTCGGTCTGAAGGGTACGGGTGCCGGTGAAATTACAACCTCATGAGACTTGAAAAGTCTTCATGTCTCAATTTGGTAAACTGACTTGCGGTACCATTTATTAGGCAACAACCTAGATGGTATCGCAGTTGTTATGGGCAAAGGGAGGCCTTTAGCTCTTTATGTCATCCTATACCTACTATAAAATAAAGTTGCTGGCATATTACTATTTTCGAAGGTTTTATGATAAATGAAAAATATATCTTGATTTTTTGTATAAGCCTTCTGGGCTGGAAGCCTTCCAGCCGAAGGCTTCCAACTAATACTTTCTGTTCATAAACCGTCCCCAAGTTAACTATCTGCTAATTAAACGGACGATTACGTAGCACGCGTGTAGCCCGTGTAACCGAAATTAATTAATTTTTACATGCTTGTATTTCTGTACAGAGTGTACAGCCTCCCATAATAATCGCGAAGATTTATCGCTACACAGATTAATTATAAATTATCGTTCATTTCAAAATGTTAGACAAAAATAATTTATTTATATCTGATGTAAGTTAAAACGTAACTCGGATCTTATCTTGCAGCTTTTGATATGTATTCTTATAAAAACAAGTACACATAGAGGTTCCTTTCGTTGAAGGTTTTACTAAACGGACAATTGAAGAAGACGATTAACCCTTAAATGGCAAATACGATACTTGCAGTTATACTGTCAGAAGTAAGTACTTATATTGTCAAGTAAGGGACGGCTGGACAGCTCTACGTCGAGAAATATATAAGTGAAATAAACGACGATATTGTTTCAGGCGGTTTTCAAAAAATCGTTTATAGCTACTAACTGCCAACAAGAAATGGCGATAAGAGCCCTTCCCACATTGGGCTATGGGTGTATGCCAACGACCATACAGCCCAATAGACGCCTAATGTTGAATATAATGCGTACAATACGTTTTGCCACTAGCTGAGGCGGGGTGCTGCAATCTGATTGGCCCTACCAAGGCGGCTATTGGTTAATTACTAACGCGGCAGTTTTGACGGCTAATGTAGTGGTCGAAACTGATTTGACGATTTCAAGTGGCGAATAGAGGCGACCTACATTAGTAAAATTTCATAGATGTGTTGTAGATATCGGTCGCCTGTTATGAGGCGTCTAAGGGGTGTATGGCCGCTTATGTATGCAGTATGTATCATGTATTGACTTAAAATGGTGAACAAATAACAATATACCATACTGGGACAAAAACATTTTTCTTTCTTTTATACAGGAATTGTTTTTTACTAGTGCGCAAATTTTTTTTGGTGGTTCAGTATGAGTAATAGAACTCATTTCCATTAATTGTTCAAAACTGTTTTTTATTTTTTTATTCGACTTAAAATCAGCAAACTATGCACACAATCTGTTCGTAATAACATCAATGAAAGCGCGCGACGGCTGGCTCACGCGGCTGCGGGTTTGCATCGGGGGTACAACCCATTTCTTTTTTTTTTTTTTTTTTCGAATGGATTCTCGCAGTTGGTACCGAAGTACCACATCTGCTTAACCGGGCTTAGTTGGCGGAGAGTCCCATGTGGGACTCCATTCGCCGAAGGTTTTTCCCTAATCCTATACACTTAAAAACTATATAGTCGCGGTTTCAATACCGCAAGCGGGCGTCCCCCAAGGGACGGGGGGCTCGAACCTCGCTGGGGCATTGCAGGAGGACCCCGCCGTTCCTATGTCCCCCTAGCAGCCGTTGCTGCATCGAATTTTTTCCTCGAAAGTGGCGGACTTTCGGTCTATCTGGTGACGCGCTAAACGCCGTTAATCGGCAAGCCTCGCCGGCGAGGCTGGGACCTACCTAAAACCTAAACAGTGGCTACCCAATAGCGTGCTCCTAGGAACTACTCTAGAGCATAGGGCCGGTCTCGCGTGACGAGATTATCTCCGGTTGCGACACCGTGAGGGCGTCCCCAGGGGGGAGCTCGGACCTCGACTCAGGGTGCAGCAGGGGGACCCCGCCACCGGTTCCCCCAGCAGCCGCTGCTGCGTCGTATTGTGTTTCTGTTTCTCGAGAGTCAGACTCTCGGATTCTGTGTGGGTGTCGCGTCGGTCCTCGCCGGCGGGGACGATATTTTGGAGGGGGTACAACCCACAGAGTACATTGTAATATACTGAAATACAACCCCCTCCCGGACGGCCGCGTGAGCCAGCCGTCGCGCGCTTTCATTGATGTTATTACGAACATATTGTGTGCATATTTTTCTGATTTTAAGTTGGATAAAATAATGTAAAAAAGTATTGAACAATTAATGGAAATGTGTTCTATTACTCATACTGAAACCACCAAAAAAAAAAAAATTTGCCCACTAGTATTTTTTTTTTCCTCTGTACATATTTTGTACAGCCGGCGGATTATAAGCTATGTGTCTAATCTTTAGGTGAAATTATGAGGAATAACTTCCACGATCGTCACTTTTCACCCGAAATGTTATGTATTCGAAAAAATTATCGAAACGAATCCGAAATAAAAATTACCTATATATCGGTACTAAGGGGTATTAAGGGGTTCCGTGTGGTGCCGGACGTAAAGAATTGCACCACCCTATATCTTCTCATGGGTGTCGTAAAAGGCGACTAAGAGATTCACCAGAGGATGGGCAGCAGCGTTCTCTGAGTATTTAACCAACCAACTGCGATCACCAACCCGCCTGCCAAGCGTGGCGATTATGGCATATCCCCCCTAACTGCTTGGGGGAGGTCTATGTCTAGCAGTGGACGTCTTGCGGCTGAAATGATGAAGGGGTACTACATAATAAGTCCTGTTCTGCTAATCCTACTAATATTATACATGCAAAAATGTGCATGTTTGTTTTTATTTTTATTTGTTTGTATGTCTTTCAATCACGCTGAAGCGGCAGAACGGCTTTAAAAGATGAAATTTGGCACACAGATAGAACGAACATATTTTAAATAGGCTATATATTATTTCAGTACGCGGGTGAATCCGCGGGCAAAGTCTAGTACCATATAAATTCAGAAATAACCAAAGCTATAAAACACGCGCAAGGTCCCGATCGATTAGACACGCTCTGGGGCAAAGGTGTGAATCGACATTTAATAAAATAATTTATATTTATGATGCTGATGCGTTTTTAATGTCTGACGAAGAACGAAAGCGTTTTTGTTACTCATAAAACGACTGTTAAGTGTAAATGGATGGAGAAACAAGCAGTTACTGCTCATTGAAATACCATAAAGCCTTGAAATACATACTTGTATATCCTTTGGAGTAGTACTGTAGTCAAGTAGTTCACAAGTCCTCCTCACAGATAGCTATAAGTCAGGGATGTTATGGATATGAAATTTCGGATCTGGATACGGATATAGGAATAATATTATACCGGTTACAGATACGGTTACGGATATGGAATTATTTCTGATTATCCGTTAGTTTCGGATAGTTTCGGTTATGGATATTAGATTTTTAAGGAATTGTAAAAGTAAAAGAAAAAAGCAATAGAAATACCAAACAATGCAAGGCACGCGCGCGGCTAGTGTGTCGGCTCAGCCGGGCAAAAACTAAAACATGTCATAACATGTCTCATTTAGAAACTTTCATATTGGATTCAGTTACATTTACGGATAGATTTTTATTTCGGATATCCGATACTTTCGGTTACGGTTACGGAGCTCCATAACATCCCTGCTATAAGTCATTACTTATAAAAAAACCACTATTGTGTCGGTTCTCTTGTTCACGAACTAAACTTATTTTAAACTATCGCTCTCTTTTACTAATAGTAAATACAAGAAAGGGATAACAACAATTTTAGTGCTGTCAAATTAGTCGGAATTAAAATTTCCATACATGTCGTGATCTCGGAACGTGCCCAGTAAAATACAAAGAAATTTAACACGTAAACTAATTTGACAGTTCTAAAATTATTGCCATCCCTTTTTAGTATCTACTATTAGCAAAAGAGAGCGATAGTTTAAAATAAGTTTAGATCTTGAACAAGAGAATCGACACCATTATATTTTACTTAACAAAAAATCTTAAAACTGAGTGACATACAACGCAAAGCCTAAACCAGTGGGTCCAAGAGGATAACATTTTACACAGGAGTTCTTTAGATAGTGCAGATGAGCACTTAGAAAGAATTTATGAAAACTAATCCTCTAAAGGGGTTAAACAGGGGTTTAAATATTTTGTAAGAAAATCCGTCATTTTGAAGATGGATTTATGAAAATTTGTATTTGGCTTTTTGGTTAAGCTTGACATTAAAGAAATACGTTTCAGTGTTTTTGTACAATCAACAATTAAAGGGTTAAAATAGGGAATGAAAGTTCAAGATAAATAGTATATGATTAGATTTCCGAAATACACGCGTGCTAAGCCACGGGCAAAAGCTAGTAATTAATAATATTTAAATTAAAATTTCTTATCACTTGCTTTAACATACAAACATACATATTATCACGTCTGTTTCCCATTGGGGTAGGCAGAGACTGTGGCAGAGACTGGCAGAGACTATCGATTTCCACCTGCTACGATCCTGATACAAACCGTTTTTGTTTCACTTGCTTTAATTGTTAAGGAAAACATGCATCGTAGGAAAACCTACACACCAGCAGGCGTAGCATGGGCACTGTAGACAAGATATTTGTCTACGGAAGAATCGACAAAACTACATTGTATAGAACTTTATCTGTCATTTTGTCTATTCTTTCGTAGACAAAACGCTTGTCTACACAGTGGTCATGCTACGCCTGCTGAAAGTACTCCATAGAGTTCTCGATGTAACAGTACTGGACTGTGCAACAGTATAATGGGCTGATGATGACGAAAGATTTTATGATGAAAAGATAATAGTGGATGCTGGTCTCCATCTGTTTATGGTATCTTGTAGAACCCTTCTCACAAAATTCATATACCTACCTGAAGAAAAAGATAATTCTGAGTCGAAACTTGCAAGACCTCAAAATTGGTAAAATTAATAATATCTACTATGGAAATCTGAATGTATTTAAGGGATAAATAAATAAATAAATATTTTGGGACATTTTACACAGCACCATCTAGTCCCAAACTAAGCAGAGCTTGTAATATGGGTACTAGACAATGGATATAATACTTATATACTTTTCTTTTGTAATTACATACTTATAATACATTACTATAATTAAAAGAGATAAGTAAATGGTTAATTATTGCCTTTCAAACTCATTTACAAGTTGTTAAGAAGCGCGTAGCATTCGCGTAGCACACTCATTGCTAGGTCGGCAATCGTAATTACTTTGAAAATTGTCATATTTAAAAGATGTATATACTTTAGCATGATATAAATTATATGCCTACGCCACCTTCCCTTCTCGGTAGGTATCAGTGATGTTACGCTTCCTTTATTGGAAGCACCCGATACACGCACATCGATAGCGCGGCGTCGTAGCGAGAGACAATCAATTATCTCGCCTCCGCAATTCGATTATTGATTTTGTAATTAAATCGCGTCGGTGGGCGTGTCGCATACCAACTCGCTCGTATGAATTATCTTTATGGCAGATTTTTAGTGATGTTTGTTGACTTTTTCAATTAAGCCATTACGAAAGAGTAAACATTAAAGTTTATCTCGACACAAGTCGTCTTTAAAATATTGTTCGGCACATGAACGTCGACGCATACCATTATATTGTACGAGATATTCGCGGTATTATACATTACTTGACAGTGAAGCAGAATGGAAATAATTATGGCGTTACGGTGACCAACAAAAAGGGACCGCGCTAACGTAATTATTTACCGAGGGATTGCTGTATAGCCGCATATGCAAACATTTTAACTCGGTGCACCGACTACAATCGCGCCTCGTACGTGCACAAAAACTCCGGTACTTAATCATGTCTCTCTTTATCGATTTTTGAAAATGATGACCCGATTCTTATTTTTCACTTCTCAAAACCGGACGTATTAAATAATCTCGGAGCACAATGAGACTGAATTGCGCCAAGTTAAACTTGTATTACGGGCAAGCTTTATAAAGCAATTAAAGATTAATTAAGAATCGGTTTTATAGTCGATCCAAGTGTTTCCACTACGAGGTTTAAGATGCACATTAGTAATTGCGCTGGTACCTACATTAACTTACTTCTCTGAATTCATTTACATTTAAAACTCATAAAGCGTACTCGGTACAGAACTAATTGAGGCATGTCTGTGCGACAAACGAGACGCCGAAAAAGTTGGATCACAATAGATGAGAGAAGACCGAAATAATTGGACCTCCTGTGTGAGCGGCTAGAGGCGAGGCGCATCTCATCAGTATGCGTGGAGCGGAGCCGGCCACATGCCACCGTCGCCGGAGCCATTCATCCACGCCGCACAATCCAAAACAAATTGCCTTAACCAGAGGCTACTCTTTGTGAAAATGGAACCCGGCAATCCTTTTTCGGTAAAAAACCAACGTGTAGCGCGTTTTTTAAGTCGGCATAGGTATATGAGTAATTGAGGACAAGTCCCGGAGTACGTGACGCGCCGCCTCGGTGTCCAAGTGTGTCCGGCCGACGCCGTGAGATACGCAGATACTCCGGTGTTTATACCCATTTAAAAGTCAATCATTGTCGCGAAAATAGCTCGTTTGAAAAGTTGCATTTGCATATCCATTTATGATGATGTCCTCCTTGACGTGTCCGTCAACGGCGAACCTTGTTAGCTCCGGACATGAGAGCGGAGGTGGCTAGCGAAACCAAATTTGGTTTTAAAGGTCCTGTTGCAAGGCGCACAGTGCAACTGACCTGAAGAATTATAAGTGTAGGTATAGGAAGGCTTTGGTCGGTTCTTTTTACTAAGGCGTTTTTCATCGAGGTCTTGCAAACGGCGTTCTTCAAAAGCCTCAACAGCCTTGTTTACGGAGTTGCGCCATTGACCTCTCTGTTGCGCGAGCCGTTCCCAACCCTCCGAAGGTATGTCACACGCAGTTAGATGGCGTTTAAGGACATCCCTGTAACGCAGAAACTGACCACCAGGTGTGCGCCTTCCCTCCTTCAACTGAGAAAAGAACACAGATTTAGGCAACCTGGAGTCGACATCCATTTATAGGATAACCACGACTACGGCCACTTAAGTTGTCGTTATATGGGAATCCTTAGTCCGAAACAAACGACGATTGTCCAGTCCACTAGTACATGAATAAGTAAACGACTCGTATACAATACGGTAGTTGTCAAGGAGAGAAAGCTATCGTCTAAAACGAATGTACGAGTAACAACGAAGCGTGCATAGCTCGGGAAGCACGTATGACGCTTAATTACTTACAAAATTGCAAATTTAAAAGCGCAAATTGAATTACCATTGAGACAAGTCTGGTGTGCGGCCGGGGACTGCGCGGGCACACGCTCCACGAGAAGTGGCCATCAATTAAATTTTAATTTTCGATCGCCAACGAATGAGTCGGCAGTGCCGTAATTGGTGCGCCCGTCCCGATGATTACTTTATTGGTCACACGCATACTCCGCTATCACGAGAAGCATTTTGTTGCCAATTTATTTCTATTCGCTTTCATTGCATTCGGTTGTAAAAAGAAAACCTAAACAAGCATCCAGTCTGCCTGTGGCCGACGCGGCGACGTAGGCGTAGGTAGGTAGGGGTTTCAAGACAAGAGCCCAATTTAAATAACTTGTTTCGGCTACCAAAGCGCCTTTGACATAACCCTTAAATTAGAAGAGGATGTAGTATTTCTTTCTTCCTTGAATAGTTTGTATAGTTCATCTCTTTCTAAAGCGGCTTCATCATTTTAGACGCGGCAGAGGCGGCATCCTTATAATAAGCTCCCAAAATGACGGGGGCGCAGGTAGCTGGTTTTTGCAGGTCCCTCTCGCCTAATCTGAATCGGGAGTTGTTTTTTGTTTATATTGTGACCTCGTACGCCACGAGCGTGCCACGAGACTTGACAAATAGGACGAGTAAATATGAGGTGTCTCAGTTGGTTCTGCATGCAGTGAGAAAAGACGCGGCGCCCTTTGATTACTTACAATCAAAGACGGCGATACACAAATCTAGGGTCACAGGATAATACCGCAGGAAATCACACGCGTAGAGGTTACCGTAGCTCTTAAGGCGCTACTAAGAGCAGTAAGAGCTAAGTGGCGCCCCAATCAGTAAAAAATAATTACTCGCTGAGTAGTTAATTAAATTAGTTTTTAACAATTCAAGTTCAACAAGTTCCTATCTCGTCGAATAAGAAGAAATATGCCAAAATTATCGAATCCCAAGCACTTGGAATACCTTCCTATGCAATATATCACGTTCTAAGCGACAACATCCTGACTGTCACATTCTTTACACCAGCACCAGCTTAGAATTCTATTAAGTTAGTCACGTTTAGTACATTATTTTATTGTGTGAATTAACGAACTATTGAACTATTTTAATTAATTTTTAACGAATCCTTATCTGCTAGGAAGGTATACCTACCTGGCGACCCTGGGGAGGACAGCAGTACGTGGTGGTCGCGTGCTACTGTGGGGAAAACAATATTGTTTTCCCGGGACGTGCCAAAGGCATAGCACTAGAGGGGCACCGGCGCGGTCCAATGGAGTTCCCGGAGCTCCTCTATTTTGTGCAGAAGATGGCCACCGTGTGGTTTTAGTCGGTAAGAGTCCGACATACCCCTCCGCCGTCCCCAGTCGGAGGGTATCCATGAGTATTTCCACCCAAAACAAAAAAACAAAAGGTATGTACATTGTACAGTCACGAACCTTCCCGGTGATTCATTTTGTCAACATTCCCTTAAACGAATCCTGCTACATTACACGTACCTACTGCTGGCTGCCGTCGAACACTGAGCGCAAGCGATTTTAGCCTTAGTGGTGGTTCACCGGCAAGTTTGCTGATAGTACCTACTCTGGAATTTTTCAATATAATTTCACATATTTCCATCCTGCTGGCTGAGAGCAGTTTCATAAAATAGGAAAAATTATGAACGTTATTATGTAATAAACCTTTGAAAGCACACCATATGCAATACTAACATAACACACAACTCGAATAATCGAGAAATAGAGATGGGCACAGCATTTTATTAGCAGGTGAAAATGAATTTATTGTGAATGGAACTGATAATTCAGTATAAGGAATTAGTCCGGGGCACGACACGCATCGTGTAGAATCGCGAGGGCATTAAAGGCTGGGCGACATCAGACTCAAGTGCAGTTAAGCTAACACAGTTCTACAGGCGCGTCAAATTTAAACAATAAATCAATATTTGCCTAACATGTGAGCTAAATATAAGTCACCCCGACAAAGTCTGTTTTCTTAAAATCTTTCAGACGAAGACAAACTTCTCCGCCTCTGTGCTTGACATGTTATCTCTCCAAATCCAGTTCAAACTTTGTAATTCGTACTTTCTTCGGAATGCTGGTTCTTCTAGCTAAGGGACAATCAATATGTATATACCTGCTGATTGGCTGTAGAGCTGACAAACGTTGCAAGTCCAGCAGAAAACTGATGATTGATAAGTTCAGTTGAGATAGAACCTAACTGATCCAAGCCTTCTCCTAAAGTCTACTCTTATCCTAAAGTTTTCAGAACTACACGTTGCAGCGTTTTCGACATCTTAAAGCCGGCACCAGACTTAACGTATTTGTCCAAAAATTCGTGCTGTTTTGCCGATACAAAATGTACTATATTTCTATCTAAATAAAGTTCATATTGTATCGGTGAGATGGTACGAATATTTGCGCAAATACGCTAAGTCAGGCCAAGGCCGTGTTCGGGACTGCATCTCCTGCTCCGGGATTTTCATTGGTGTGCACCGGTGTACCCTTTCTGGGCAGACCTACTACCTATACTTTCCTAATTCCTAAATGTCATCTTTCAATCTGCATGTATTGTGTTCCAGCCTTAACCATTCGTTTCGTACAATGCAGATGAAGACGCGGCGAACGTGCGCGGACTCCCGACCACTTGTTCGTGCCAACATATTGTTCTTTACATCTCACGACACGATACAATATATGCGCGGATACCTTGTTTATGTACCTGTTATGTTGACGTAAATGTTCCTTACTTGATATTGATAGTAATAAAGTTTAATGTACCAACTCAGTGTGATATTGAAAGTAAATTATGTACTGGTTCGAATAAATTAAGGTAGACATAACTTTATGGCGGACTACGACTTTGTTTTGACTTTTGAAGAATGGTACAGATGTGCTAATATCCGTTTAAATAATTTTGTGAAAACGACAAAAACGTCAATACAATAAACAGAAGAATACCGGGAAGCCAAAGAAGCTTTCGGAGTGTGTCGTCAAGGCAGTGTTGCCCAAAGTCTTGCGTCTTGCAGTCTTAACATAACATACACATAACATAACATCATGCCTGTATTTCCCGGAAAGTGGTAGGCAGAGGTGTAATAGTACACCTACATTTCGCCAGTTATGTTATAGTCCCATGTAATAGGGGGCGAGCCTATTGCCAACTATACTATTGTCTTGCAGCCTTCGGTATTAAATTTTTGTAAGACCAATACCAATTTTGAACATAATATACATCAATGTCTGTGATTCGAAAAAGAGCCAAGGGGGCGATAGGACATCCTCTGCAGTCGAAAACCACTTTTCTGTAATGACTACGGGTAGTGTTGCCCAAATATAGTATTATATTATCTGTCCCCAAAGTCTTGGTCTAGCGGTCTTGCATTGGTCTAGCGAAAATGCAACACCGCAAGACTACAAGACCAAGAATTTGGGCAACACTTCTTGGAAACATAATACATATATATTTTCTTTACTCACATTAAAAGCTCTTCTAACTGTTTCATCGTTTGTTCTTTTGATACGTTTCATTAGTTAAAACCAGTATAGCCGAAGAGCTCTTACACAGAGTAGATACCTTCTAAGATAAACGACTTACTATATTCATACTTTATCCACATCTTTATACACGATACAGGGCACTCCGTCCTCTTCAAATCTTGTGTAAAAGAGGATTGCGTATGAGTGTGTGCCTGCACTACACGACGAATGTTGGAAGTCTTTCGTATATTGTGTTCTGAGAGCATGGACAAGCTAACTGCGGGTCTAATAAAGTAAACAGATTGCATCTGGCTCTGTCGCTGTACGTGCCGCAAGGTACGCACGCGCCGCTCTATTGGCGTGTCATCTTTGAAATCACTAAGCTGAATGGTAAACCTCTTGATATCGAGACAAAAAAAAAACTTTTTTTTATTAAATAGATGTTTTTTTGTCCCTTGAAGGGTACTGGTGCTCTACGTTTGCTTTTGGGATAAAAGTAGAATATTTGTCATCGTTGTCATTTACATTTCGAAAAGCTGATGCATTTTCAATGTGTTCAATACTTTGTTTCGTTTTGATGAACTGATTACGTCGAGCTAGTGAATTTTCTAGTTCAATTACGTCGTACCAGTGTAGTTTCGCTTTATCCATAAAAAGTCTTAAAGAAAAACAATTGCTTGTTTAAAATGATAATTTTGAATTTCAAACGGCAGCCCTAGCTCAATGCAATGCGCTCCATAACGTAAATACCTTCGTCGAGATAAGCACTCGATGGTACTGGATTACAACTGGACCATATTTTAAATAGACATTGGGAAGATTCTTATAAAGAAAATAGAAGTAACTAACTCAGAAACTTATCCCGAAATTTTAAGAGTTTTTTGTTAGAAAGGGATCGGCGCAACACAGTTGACTATACCAGTATTAACCCTTGCCCGATTCTGTAAACACACCGCGGATAGTGAAAGTGAAGTAGAGTGAGAAAGAGTGATGTTCTGTCGAGAACAGATAAAGCAAGAACGGTAGACCACAAACGCAGGGGTGTACGTGTGAGTAGGGTATCACAAACGTTAAAAAGACAAAACAAGATCTAAATCTCACCTGATAAAAACTTGCCTTATTTTCATAAAAAACTCTAAAAACCAAGCAGCACAAAGACGGCAGCCCTATTAGAATGAGATGCGCAGAATCACGCCGCTGCGCGCGCGCACCTTAACGTGCTTTCGAGATAAGTGCGCGATGGCCGTGGATTACCACAGCAGTACACGTCGCCGTAGTCGGCCCACTTTGAACCGTTTTGTTTTTCTATTCGTGTTTATTCGTCGCTTAGTTTTTGTTTTTTCAGGTTTATCAAAGCTGCTACTTAAATATGCGGGGCTGTAGTATATAATTGCTTTTGTTTAGATGGGAGAACTATATACTCCAACGACTTAGGCCAAGAAATTAATCAGTACTTAGAGTGTTTTGTCTTTTCAAGACTGATTACTGTGACTTTTTTTTTCTTGCAATCTGCTCTTTGCAACGACTATACAGCACAATAGACGCCTAATGTTCAATACAATGCGTACAATAAATTCTGCCACTAGCTGATGCTACTGCGGCCCGATTGGCCCTACCAAGGCAGCTATCGGCTAATCACTAACGCGGCAGTTTTGACGGCTCACGTATAAGTGGTCGAAACTGATTTGAAGAATTCAGGTGGCGACTAGTGGCGACTTACATTAGTGAAACATAGATGTGTTGCAGACATCGGTCACCTGTTATGAGGCGTCTGTGGGGTATATGGTCGATGGATCCCAGTAAGAAATAAATAATATTACCACGGTGACTCACTCAACTCCGGAAATTGTATAGAAGCTTTGCAGGTCGCAATGACTGAGGGGCTTTTAAGGACCCTAATACCTTTTCCCAAAATACAATAACAGAATCTTGACCAATTACTGGAAAATAAAACTGAATAAAAAAAAGATTTTTTAAAGAAGAAAAAAAAAATTTTTCGTTGGAGACTGCCTCCGTTGGTCTAGTGGTCGCAAGCGACGACGCCTGCTGGGCGTGGGATCCTGGGTTCGATTCCCGGGTCGGGAAATTTGTTATTGGGTTTTTTCATTAGGAAATTCTCAGTCTGGTTTTGTGCCCGGTTGATGGCAATAGTCTCGCTCCCTATTACAAGGGACATTTAACATAACTGGGGAAATGTGGGTGTAATGTACACCTCTGCCTACCCCTTCGTGGAAATACAGGCATGATTTTATGTGCTATGTTATGAAAAAAAAATACGCAAACGGTTTTTCGCTAACCATCCTGGTACCGAACTATCGAACGCTTATTTCCATAAAACACTTTAGCTACATTTTAGGCTGCCATAAGCTTAATGATGATGTGTCAGAGAAAATGTTAGTGCTTATTGTGTAAGGCGAGGCAAAAAGCTTGAGGCAGACCGTGTAGCTATTAGCCAGTAATACACACTCGAGGCCCGCGTCGTTCGTGGGAAACTACGTTACATTCTTTTTCGGACTCCGTACAATCATGTTCACTTTGAAAAATAACCTTTGAGTTACTTACATACTGGCATTCGTTTGTAGCTCCGCTCGCGCAGCTACAAAGATTTTTGTCTTGAAAAACTCACCACTTTTTTATTACCTTGTTTCTAGTTAAAGACTGAACTAGGCTTGGCTTACCAATGCATAAGGATGTTCTATATTCCCAACGAAAATATTCCTAATTCTTCCTCAAACGAGATATAACTTTTTTTTTGTGAAATCCTTATGGAATGGAATCTTACTGATTAAACCGCCAATTACCACCAAAAACCTACTTACTTTGGACAGTAGCGCGGGTTTCGCTCTTGCATTACAAAAGATAGAGAGAGCAAAGAGCTCGTCCGGGGAAGTACTACCACCGTACCTACTTCTCCGCTAAATAGTGATCCTTGCATTGCTGTGTTTCGGTCTGAAGCACGGGTGCCGGTGAAATTACTATCACATGCGACTTTCCATCTTCATGTCTCAGTTTGGCGAACCGACTTGCGGTACCATTTAGGCAACAGCCTTGGTGGTACTGCAGTTGTTATGGGCAAAGGTAACCGTATAACATCAGTTGGGCCTTTAGCTCGTATCGCCATCCTAAACTATAAAAAAAAAGATATGGCTAGGTAACATTGCAAGCCGCATCATAATTGTGCAAGTAAGTACAGACAGTGGGACAGACATGTATTTCAATATAATAAAATAAATTATGTATGTACACTACATAGTTATTATAAAAGTACACGTCTTGGACCAAGTATACGTGATACTCTTGATTGCGGATGATTACAAAATACATTATCTGAGCACATATAAATCTTATATTACACGTTATTGTACGCCAATGCTCAATATGACTGATGAGCGTTGTATTTTCCTCGTGCCTTAGAACAGTTAGAACAAAGGAATTAATTTAATTTGATTAGCACTTCCCGTCACTCATCCTTTATAATTTTTCAATAAATCTTCTTCTCTTTTTTTTTCTAAAAAGATAATAATGAACTTGGTAATCTTTATGTAACTTTTCATCAAAAGTTTTACAAAAAAAACTACAGTAACATTTTCGTACTCCTCCGTTTCTTCAAGGGTTTAATACCTACAGAGTCTGTATTAGGTCACTTAGGTGAGACTATCTAATTCTCAGATCAATAATTTATAGTCTGACGTCTAATTAAAGAAAATTATACATAGTAGATCAAAGGCCTTTGATCTTATCAATTCCAATTCAAGAATGTTTACCAACCATTCAATCTTCGGCTTTACAAATTAATGGTTGCTGGCGAGTGTTCGGTGTTAGGAGGCGGTTACTCACACAGATGAGGCGTAAGGAAAGGCAGTTTCGGTGTGGCACGACTTGGCGGGGCGCGGGCGGGGCGCGGGCGGGGCGGGGGATGCAAGGCGCAGGTCAGAGGGGCCGTGAGAACGTGCGCGCGCGTCGGGTTCCCAGGCACGCGCCGAGCTGCGCGCGCGACCATCGCACGCCTGCTGCTGGCACTGGAGATGGGGAAAGATTTGATTAGGCTTGTAATTTTGGTGGTAAGTGGTTGGTGATAGATATTGTAGTAAATATCGTGAGTTGAGTTTTATGAAAAGAAGGTTTGCTGTAGGTTCCTAATAGTTAAAGTAAATATAAAAATTGACGAGGTTAATTTTTTTTTAATTAGTTTTGAACTTTAGATGCACAGCATTGTGATTGATAGAAAATGCAATGGCCCGCAATTCTGCTGAGCAATAGCTTTTACAAACACAGTTTTGCGATTACGATTTGATCATTACAACTTCGTAAAGCTAAAGCCGTCTCCTGAGACTAAAATCTAACAAAATATTCTAAAAAAACATGTTGAAATTTTTCATAGGCCAATCAAATGTAGCCAAACAGCTAGGCCGCATTTTGATAGAAAAACATGTTATATGTTAGAAATAACAAAAATATGGTCGCAGGAGACGCGGCTTAAACAAAACAATTTTTCCGTCCCTCGCACATCTAACTTGAATTTAAAATCCACAATGCAGTTAAGGTGTGCGTCGGATCTCAGTTGGGAGTCGGTCTTCGGGGTCGCTGCGGTCGCACTCGGGCCGTCTCGTGAGACCAGGCCGACCAGCGCGCAGCGCAGCGGTAGAGGTGCGCATGCGACGTGTATAGCTTGCGAGCCTGGCATCCACCTTGTAACTCACATACCACTGGAAATTGTAGGGACGAGCGTACATTTTTGAAAAGGCATATTTTTCTAAACGGATCACTTTGCAGGCTAGTTTTTGATTGGTTTGTTGAACCTAAGCTTAACTCAATTATTATTGTTGATCTGGAATAGTACATTACTGTCGAGGCCTGAAAATGATTTTAACTAAACGAGGCCGTTAATTGCTATTTCGGCCGAGATTTGTATACTTAGTATTATTTTTTCTCATTTGCGAGGAAACAATACACAAATTATTCTTCTTCTACAGTATCTAATTTTCATTCGCGCCAATATGTCCGCGCCAATATGACTGCCTCGTTGGTCTAGTGGTTGCAAGCGCGACTGCTGAGCGTGGGGTCCTGGGTTCGATTCCCGGGTCGGGCAAAGTGTTATTGGGTTTTTTCATTAGGACATTTTCAGTAGCAGCCCGGAGTCTGGATTTGTGCCCGGTCAATGGCAATAGGCTCGCCCCCTATTACATGGGACTATAACATTACTGGCGAAATGTGGGTGTGATGATAAATATTCTGTACCTAAAACACCTAGATAATTCATGTAAGTGTGTACTAAAAAACCTCGCTTTCATAATTTAAAAAATAAAAACTGTCCACTGTCCAGCAATTTATATTATTGTCGTGTTGGATATTGCTGGCGTGTTATATCGTTGCGTACGGAAAAGAGCTGATTGATGTAATCTTTTTTTTAAATAATGAACAAATTTCGGAGCAAGTGGGAGAAAAATATATAATTTTTCTAGCACCTACCTTCCACCTGCAAAACCCAAAAACTATGGGTACTACCTATGTACCTCTACCATACAAAAAATTGAATTTCTGCTCACATCATTAGTTTAGTTCCTTACGGTCAGCTTCTCAATGTGATATTTCTTCACTCAGTCATGCAGTCATGTCGGCGGCAACGGACGTCATTTCTAATTTATGTACGGTCGTGCTCAGCTCGCCTACCGCTCGCGCGCCGTCGCACGCGCTCCTCCAAGGAGGGCTGCTACACATACCTGTATAAAAAACTGCTTCTCCTTTTTTTATTATGTAGATATCATATTTGAATGTGCTCCTTCTTTTCTTATAGTTTTAGGGGTTTGTTTCCAACATTTCGAAAGTTTAGACCTGCGCCCTTTGAACATAAAACTATTTGCTTGAGATGCAAATAGGTTATAGTCTTCAAGTAAACTCATGAAAGATCGACTTTGATTTTGTCCTCTTCATCATTTATCTACTCACTGTATAATAAAAAAATCTAAATAGGTACCGATGGAGAAACTTAACTCTATTATCTATCCTTTGAGTCTTCATATGACAGCAATAGACCTCTGTCACCGACCATCACATACACATCTTATATGTGTAAGTATAAAGAACATAATAAAAAGGCTGGCCGACTTCGTGACCGTTCATCCACACGATGGAGATATTTTGATCTTTTTTCGGATCGTCAGATCGTGATTAGTTTCGACCCAAATATCTGCGTAGCATCCCTGAGTCGTGACGCGCAGACTCGGCCGAGAATTAGATCCTGCCGCCTCTCTATAAGCCCACGATTGCCAATTAACTTCGACCTCCAGAAAGCTCACAGCCTTACATTATAATGGGTCTTTAGAAAATGGATGGTGGGTACAAAGATGATCGTACGTGTGGCGATGCGTGAGGACTCTTCAGTCACGCCGCGCGTTTAAACATTCTGATCTACACGCAGCGGCTGACGCTGGTCCACTGATTGATGTGTTGCCGTAAAACTGTTTATCGTCTTAAGAAATGTTTGCATTGAGCGTGAAAGGGTGCTTTATTCGCACAATGTGTCCTCATAAAGAGACAGTCGAGTACCTACTATAAGTATTGGTTTGCGCTTGACATTTTGACAGGGGTATAAAACGGGTATCTGGTTGGCAATGTTGCGGTTGATAGGATGTAGGATGCTTATAATATGATCACATGATGGTAACCAGCAAGGATGGTAAATTTTATAAGATATTTTTGGCACCGTTTCTCCTGTAGGTTATGCGCAAGCAAGATTTAAAAACATCCCAAAGTAAGTTTTGTGATTTTGTAGTGATATGAGAGAGAATAAAAAATATGCAAGCAAGATGCATCAAGCAGATGTTTCTCGTGAAAATGTCTAATATAAAGTATATACTCTCATCAAAGAAGACATGAAATTAGTCGGAGGTTGAATTCTTGGTCTCCTAGAGTTAAGGGTTCAATTTGAGGCGCAGGCTGTGGAATTAAGCTCGGCTCGTGATCATGCGCCGCTAATACCAGTAGCCGCTGCGCTTGCGCCACGACATATATGTTGTCATGTCAAGAAAACTCCCTCGAACTTTGTAAAACAACATTATCATATTTTTAATATACGTACAATACTTTTAATTTTTACTTTAAATTTAATATAATTAATTTGTAATCAACGAAAACGAGCGTAGTATTAAACGTTTATAGGTAGGTACGATCCGAGGAAATAAATATGATTTGTGAATGAAGACGGGTATCGATTTCATTCCATTTTCTTCCAATAAAGTAAAGATATTGTTACTAAGACAATGCTAATAAAATCTACATTTACATTAAAACGATAGGTTCGAAAAACTGCTTGTGAGCGAATTTTTCTTTCCACAATATACATCTTTATATTACGCTCCGCATGCGTAAATATGTTAAAGTAATAAAATTATTACATTTATAACAACAACATAACATAACATCACGCCTGTATTTCCCCGAAGGGGTAGGCAGAGGTGTAATAGTACACCCACATTTTGCCAGTTATGTTACATATTACATTTATAATAATAATAAATTCATTTATTTCGGAAAAATTACATCCATATAATATGTCATGGCAATTAGGTTTTTATTTATTTATTGTAGGTATTGTACGAAAAATCTTTAAACATTGGGCATATCAGGGAATATTGCCAGATAAGTGAGATGCTTTTTAATCGACAGTGCTTGCTCTCACTGATGATCATGATAAATCAAAACTTAACAGATTAGGATATTTTCGCTTTGAACTGGCAACACAAATCTCAAAAGGGATAGATGTTCCGCAGAATTCCAAAGTTTGCACCCGCTCATTACGCCGCTAAATTATTGAGCAGTAGCAGTGACTGTGCATGTGTGTTTTTGAATTATATCCATCGAGATAATCACTACCAGCCATACTTGTTATATTGAATGACTATGTTTTAAGTTTTTATACATTTATCGCTAATTATGTACGGGGAAGTGCACTGGAGGACAATAAATTACCTGCTTGTTGCAAGATTTGAGCATTAATTATATCAACTAAATACATTAACATGCCCATTGCGATATAAATACACTTTACCAAGGTACACATCTCTCTTCTCTCTAATATTTCGACCTGATGCCATAATATTCGGAATTTGTTTTGCAGGTTCGTTCTAGCATATTCCCGCCTCTATAATATGTACTGCCTTGATACAGACTTCCCCAGACTTACATACTTACAGATTACCTACTCCATACTTTTTTTTAAGTATCTAATTTGTTTAACAGTGGATATTGCATAAACGTAATGCAGGAAGGCGTAACTGATAGCAACGTAGTCACTGTAGTCAGTCAAACACAGTAATTGTCAAGTCTGTCGATAAACACAGAGGATACAGGCAGCGGGCGGCAGTCGACCGGCGGCAGTGTGAAGAAATTCTACAAATAATGAACGATTATTATTCGCAGATATTTTATAGTCAAGACAACACCACATTATCCACCTTATAAATAAGTAAACCCTAAACAAAGTTATGACAATAACGACGTCAGCTTAATCGCTTATGTTTTAGAACTGTTTTTATTAAAGTAATGTATAGGTAGGTAGGTACCTATAGGTTTTTTGAATAGAAAATTCTCAGTAGCAGCCCGGAGTCTGGATTTGTGCCCGGTTAATGGCAATAGGCTCGCCCCCTATTACATGGTACTTATAACATAACTGGCAAAATGTTGGTATACTATACATCTCTGCCTACCGCTTTGGGGAATACAGGCGTGGCGTTATGTTGTTATAAGTTAGTTAGGAATAGAATAATATAAGTATTTTTCACAGGTATAGGTATGTACGTAATATACGTTTCCATAGAAATCTTGCGAATTTTAACACAAGCTTCCATAAGCTTACTGGTTGTCCCGGAAGATATTGGTTCCTGTACATTTTGGCATTGAGTAGGTGTAAAGTTATGTAGTCAGCCTACTTGACATTCCATTGCCTATAATATGTATACGGGACGATATCGCTACAGTACTCTGTACGGTGAATTTGCAACTTGGAATGGAGAGATGATAATTGTACTAAGAATACATGAAAATATAAACGTCTACAAAGAGTCAAAGACTGACCGGCTAGACCACCCAGATGCAACTGCCCAGTAAATGTCAGCTGCCAATTAATTTTAATCCAATATCACATACAAATGTTTGTAACGTTTATTTCAAAACGATTGCACACCCTATCTCAAACATTTTAAACGATCGAGTAATGTACTGTTATGATGACGCATAAAACGTTTAAGTGAGAGGGTAGGTAGGTATTCAGAATTATCAAGGATGCCAGATAGTAATTTAAAGATACTATTCAAGTCATAAAATGCGTACTACTATGCGTCCCATTTCTTGGATTAAAGTCATATAGGAAAGTCTATATTAAAATGATTGGTTTCGTCTTTAACGTGATCAATTTATCCAAGATATTTTTCGTTGGTTTTCTTTTTTTGATACATGTAAATTACTTTCGAATCAAAATTATCATCTACTTAAAGTTTGGTGTTGTTTTGTTGATGCGGGCATTATTCATTATTCATTGGAATTAAAATAATTAGACTGCTAAACATACATACTCTACAGTTTTGTTAGCAGTGAGTGAATCCCTAGTTTCTTGTGTAATGTTATGTGAGAAACGAAACAATTAAAATAATTATTAGGTATCAGAAACTGGAAGAGTGTTATAGCCAATGTCAAAGCAAAAGATTTTGTTAACAAACGAAAAGGTTCCAAAATAATCATTGCAGTCCTCTTTTTATGGTCCAAGATCCAGATCCAAAAATAAAAACATAATTTAAAAATAAGAAATAAGTCACAATAAATTATGAAAAATTGACAAAGATAAGATAGATATAATAAATTACTTCTGTCTGTCTTGTGACAAACTTACCTACTATAAATACCTATATCAACTTGGTCAGTATCACCTCCAATCGAAAAATATGTCCTTCGCCGAACATTAAAGTAAGTGAAATATCCACGTTATCTTCATGTACCAATATTATTATTACAAAGCTCTCACGGTTGTTTCCTTATTACTCTCATGTAATGCTCGTAAAGAGGAGGCCTAATGTAATAAGATGTATATTTTCCATTGGAAAGTGAAACCAAGGCACATCCAAGTACACACACAATTTAACAGGTTTCGTCTATATTTAATTAAAGCCTCGAAGGAAGGCTGGCTCTTGTAAAATATTTATATTATACGTGATCTTAAAACGAAGAAATATTAAAGGAAATAAACATAGCGAGTTTTGTAAAAAAAAATCGAGAGAAGTTGGATTAGTTTAATATTGATCCTTGGTCCCTAAAGAATAACTTTCAGTATTGAAAGTATTTTTAGAACCTCGGAATAAAATCTGTATTTCAAAGTAAATAATTTGAAGTTGAGCTAATTTCTGAACATGTCATACAGCCAGAGCCGTCAATTTAGTCATGTTCAGAAATTAGCTCAATGATAACAACAATGGAATGATAAATTATATTTAATTTTATTGCGAGGTTTTAAAAATATTTTAAACTAAACTTGCCTTTGCTTCGCCAGCGTACTGAAATAAAATATAGCCTATGGTACTTATGGATAAAGTAGCTTTCAATTATTAAAATCGGTTCAGTAGTTTCAGAGTATATTGATTACAAACAAACAAATATTTCCTCTTTACAGTATTATTATTAGTACTATTAGATATTCTGTGGTATATATGCTGAAAATGATTCTTTAGGGACCAAGGACCAATAGTAAAACTATTCCAACTTCTCTAAAAATCTATTTTTTTTGTACAAATCAATGTATGGACTCAGACCAACAAAGTAGTTTTTTGTTGGTCCTGAGTGTATGGATCACGCCATGATTCTTTATGAAGTCCATTTAAAAAAGTTATAGAGCAAAGCAGTAAATAAATGAATAATTAATAATAGTCATAATTCACTAGATATCTAAATCATGTGCCCTTACAACTTACAACCTTACCTTATAATAAAATGTTATTCCAAAAATTATATTTATTTATTTATGTTTTTACCTGACTGCTGCAGAGCCCAAAAGGAGGGGAACAGTCCACATAGCAACAGGTTATGGGTGCTTAAAGCGATGGTCCCTGGATGATGCTTATCTGTCCCGATGTCTCAATTACCACGTCTCCGATGACCAGAGACAACGCACAGTTTATGAACGAACAAGTTCCGCGTGTCATTTATAAGTAATGGCACTCAGATACCTATCTCGTTACGATATCTTCGAGGAAATAAAGAACAAAATAAAGAGACGAAGGGAAGTGTAATATGCTTGTGTCCCTTGAGTTTCTACTATTCGTAAAATTGTGGCAACAAATAAATAAATACATATTTTTGGGACATTTTTTCACAATCTAGTCCCAAACTGAGCAGAACTTGTGCTATGGGTACTAGACAATGGATCAGTTGCGTGCATTGGCTTACTTCACTTTAATTTAATTGTGGTGTATGTTATTGATTTTTTGATGTAGGAAGATTAATTTAGCATTAATAGGTCTATTTTAAGATAAGTAATCATCGTACTCTGAAAAAAAAGATAATAACTTACACCACTATTGAATTGGAATGAGGAAGGCAGTAGGTATTGCCTAATTGCCTATATGCAATGCACGCCACTGCAATGGATATAATACTTATACTATTTTTTTTTAGCAAAAATGGTTGTAAGCCACCAGTTTTTCTATTCTTTTCCCAGACTGCCAATTTGATTTGAAATTGTATGCCAGTACCTGGTGGAACATGTATTAGTTCAAAATATTGTTTACCAAAGCTGGGCACTGACGATGTATCTATTCGGACGTCGTTTTAATGACGACATCCAAAAAAGCTTGATTTGTTCTAAAAATAACATACGTTTTCAACATTCACGGATAGATTTTGGAATACGGCTACGCCATTCACACGTTTGGAAGCATCGTCAGTGGCCACCTTAACACCTTATTGTACCATGTTTGATTCAAATAAATTCTATTCTATTCGGCCTGTCTTGAGTTGGATAATAGTACTTAGCAAAATATCGCAGCAGGTAAGAATAGTGAGCTTATGTAGTCATCTAGATCTTATTTTATATGTATAGTTCCCGGCACGAGACGTGAGCACAAATTGTACCTGCGTGGTAGTCTCTGTCGTCACTGTATTCTAGTATTCCGTTTTCTACATATATTCAATTATGCATTATCATATAATTAAGCCAATGCAAGTGCCTGTTTCTGATCTGTTGTACTGTGAACAAAGATTTGACCACTTACGCAGTAGAATCTGTGCTCACGACTCGTGCCGGCAACTATACCTACTATCTTTTTTTTACGTGTGGTAATTCTCATGGACTCTCTTCTCCAGGGGAAGCCGGAGCCACTGTCGGACTCTTACCGACAAAAAACCACCATGGTGTTCCTCTATCTATGGCCGGCACCATTGGATAGGATTGGATGTTCTCCTACCACCCCCAACAGGGTCCAGCTCGCTACTAGTAGGCGAGCCACTTATCCCTGTCGGCCTCAACATCGGCCGCACCCTTCTCCTGCCTGGAGCACGTGGAAGTCTGAGCACCACCGTCACGGACCTTGACTGGTCGGGCGCCATGCTACCCCGAGTCCACCACCCGCAGGTCTACTCCTAGTGATTGGGGTCAGCGTATGAACTCCTGCGGCACCCGGTCCGTCTTCTGCAGGTGCGATGTGAATTCGTCACATCTCGAACCCTCACCGCCACCTCCTTCGCGAGCATCACCTCCTCGCAGAAGGAGACGACACCTTCTCAAGCGCTCTCACGCCTGTTTGGGAACCATGGACAGAACCACAATCGGAAGCCAGAGATCGCTGCCGCCTACTGTACTGATGAGGTCAGGGCACTGTTCGGCCCAAGCTGGACACTTTTCCAGTTATCTTATACTATATTATGATCTTGTGATAGGAACTAAGTATCATGGTAAGAACTGAGACGAGAATTCTGTCTGAAAAATTACAAAAGTTGATAAAACTGAAGACAACAATATTTTACATCTTTCGCATTGAATTAACATGAATTAACCGTTTAAGCTTTATATAAAACTTTAACCTAGTGTAATGACAGCTGAAGAATGGGGGCCTATTAAAAACTCTGTACTTATTAATTACACGTAAGTAACATTGTAAGAAATAACCCCATTATAATCGTTGCAGCGGCCATGAACAATACATGATATATGTTACTTCCCTTGGGGTAACAGTATCAATGAAAAAACATACAAAACAACACGAAGTTCGTTTCTCGGACCTGTTATTCTATAATTCGTATGGGCCTCGGGCCTATAATAACAGTAATAAGACATGCCGTGGCCACCATAAGTCACATTGGCTCGCTGTAAAACGGAGCCCTCATTACTAAAAGAACTTAGTAACTGCACATGAAATATTTTTTAATCCACTTGTGAGATGTTAAACAAGGTTTCCAAGATCATTTCGTCCTTAAAAGGTAACAAATTGTGGCTTTTAATACGAGACAATAAAATTGTGCAAAAAAATGTAGGTGGTACATGTGTATTATTTTATGTAAGTTCTTCTTCATTTTTTAAGAATTATGTGCCTATGACCTGGGACAGCTCTAAGACTAGACATCATAGGTATCCTTACATATTAAAAACAACTACAGTCTGTTTCTTTAAAATTTTCATATTTGGTAAACAATCTTGGCATATTTAATTTACGAGAGTTCATCAAAAGACTTCAACGCACTGTTAGCGAAATGAGAATTGTTGCATCTCTTTCTTACGCGAGTACCACATATGTTTATGTTTACCCTATTTTTATTATTTGTTGCTAATATATATAGTATGCTATAATCAAACCAAGTTTTACGTTGGTATGTGCAGTCTATGACTGTCTCGTTGGTCTAGTGGTTGCAAGCGCGACTGCTGAGCGTGGGGTCCTGGGTTCGATTCCCGGGACGGGCAATGTGTTATTGGGTTTTTTCATTAGGACATTCTCAGTAGCAGCCTGGAGTCTGGATTTGTGCCCGGTCAATGGCAATAGGCTCGCCCCCTATTAAATGGGACTATAACATAACTGACGAAATGTGGGTGTACTATACACCTCTGCCTACCCCTTCGGGGAAATACAAGCGTGATGTTATGTTTTTATGTTTTGTACAGTCTAACAAAGCAATTAGTATACAGGGTAGAGAAATATAAATGAAGTTTTCTAAGAAGATTATGGATGTTTTCGAGTGAAATATAATTTTAATGACAGACAAAGTTAAACTGTATTTATACAAAACCCTAATCAAACCATTCTATAATAATTTCCTGAGAAATCTTCATCTATATCTGGTGACTCTGATACTAATTGCTTTTTTAGACTGTACCTATTACCGGTTTGAAGATAGAGCATGTTACGCCATCGTAGCATAGGCAAACCGCTGACGAAGCTTGCCCTCAATAATTTTCAATAAACAAGTTAAATGCTTAATTCGCAACACGAGGCACGAGTAGCTGAATAAGCGATATCGATGAAGACCGTCGCATCGTGCCATGAGGGCACTCACTTCTGATACATCATCGATCGGGACAATAGGTTTTAGTTAGCTATTAATATTTTTACTGTAATAAGTTTACTTAAAATTAAATCACTTTAAAATTAAATTGGTTTTTTTTAAGTCCTCCGGCCGCAGCCTTCGTAATTGGCGCAGTCGGTAGGATACTCGAGATTAGCTAGGGCTATCTTATATCGATAATCTATCGCTACCGTGCGTGAGCGATCGCGGCTAATCGAGCTATCCAGCCTCATCGAGTATCCAGAACCTAAGGATTGCTGCCGGGAGAGAAAGGGATCAAGATATCGACCCCAGAGACCGATATGAAGGTTTTGTAAGTACACTTGAATTATTCCCTGTGTTGCTTCCTGTGTATTTCCATAATATAATCCTTCAAAATTTTCCATCCAAGGAACGTAGGACCTCGCGAGTCTACACCGAGTAGACCGAATCGCAGGCAATTAGGGCTAGATTTAAATAGAGATATTAATTTAGGTTTAGATATTTTATTCGAGGAATCCACTATGGCGCACGAACCAGATACGATTCACAAGGCTCTGCGCCCAGTCCCTGAGTTCGATGGGAACCCCAACGTCCTCACTAGATTTATTAAGTTATGTGACCAGATAGCTGCTGCTTACCTTAGTAACGCACCTGGTAGTGAATTAGGAAATTTGTGCTTAATAAACGGAATATTAAATAAAATTAAAGGCCCCGCGGCAAGTCGAATTAATTCAAATGGCATTCCGGATAGTTGGGCAGGAATAAGAAACACTTTAATTAATAGTTTTGCTGACCAAAGGGACGAGACGGCCCTGTACAATGACCTCTTAGTATCAATGCAAGGTAACAGTACCCCGCAGGAATATTACGACCATTGTCAGTCGTTATTTAGTACTATTATGACCTATATTTCATTGCATGAAACTCTGCCTACTACCGTAGAAGCGAAGCGCACATTATATAAAAAATTAACGATGCAAGCGTTTGTACGTGGCCTTAAAGAACCATTAGGTTCTCGTATACGTTGTATGCGCCCGGATAATATTGAAAGGGCATTAGAATTTGTCCAGGAGGAATTAAATGTGATGTACTTACAAAATCGTAGCGATAATGCGCACGTAAAAAGGCCACCTCCAATCGCTACTATGCCTAAGTTACCTTTGTATTCTGCAGGTTTTTCAGCTAATCAACAGCATACTCCTAACTGGCAACGTCCGTTGCCACCACAAAATAGTTGGAGGCCTAACTTCCAACCACATAGTAGCCAGTCACATGGTTTTCAGAAGCCTATCTTCCAACCCCATGGTGATCAGTCAAATGGTTTTCAACGTGCACCTAATGCACCTAACATGCCTACACGTACTCAGCAGATGTTCCGCGCGCCGCCGCCTAATTATAACACTAATAGTAACGTATTTAGAACTCAACCACGTCATCAAACCTCAGGCCCTCAGCCAATGAGTGGAGTTAGCCACTATGTATCAAAGCCGATGCAGTTCAGGGGTCATGACTGGAGTAAATCTGGCAACCCACCACCAACTAATTATTTTAAAACCCGCGAGATGAACTTTAATAACTTTAATGATTATGATTTTAATTATTATCCGGACAACGAGTACTATTCATATGACTATGACCAAACCGAATATACTGACTATACTGACTGTAACTTACATGACAGTTATGAGTATGAGCCACCTATGCCTTACTGCACAGTTAGTGAGTTACCTGACAGTTACGTTAATTCTCAACCTTCTACTAGTAATGAGGAGCAGGATTTTTATTCGGACCACCCCTTAAAACCCTCAAAATAGAAGTTAACCTACAAACTCAACGTCAACTTCCTTATATAAAATTATCGAATCCTCCATTAAATTTTCTAATTGATACTGGAGCCAACCAGTCATTCATTAGTCCTTCAGCTGTGGAAAAATATTATTCAAACATGCCACTTAATTTTGACCCCTTTGAGGTTACCAACGCCCACGCTACCAGTAGAAGTGACTATTCAATTATCATACCAGCCTTTCAGGAATTCAATGATCATAATAATATTAAATTATTTATTTTTGACTTTCATAAATTTTTCGACGGACTTATTGGACTAGACCTACTAAGTAAATGGAATACGAAAATTGACCTGAAAAATAATTTATTAATTACAGATAACGCTACAAATCCTATAACAATGTTTAACTCTCGGAACGTCAACTTATACGAGGATATGATACCAGCTAATACTACTAGGCTCATTCGTTTGCCCATAAATGCTCCAGATGGAGATGTGCATATTCCTCAGCAGAAATTTTATAACTGTATTATAAATGAATGTATTACAACAGTTTCTAATAATCGCGGATTAGTTGAAGTAGAAAATACATCGCACAACGATATAATTTTATCGTTAGATCGTCCTGTAGAAGCTGTAAATTCCAATATTGAATGTATGAACATTGAGCAGGCACCGGATGCCTCTCGCATCAATCAAGTATTATCACAGTTGCGAATAGATCATCTTAACGAAGAGGAAAAAATTAACTTGAAAAATATTTGCTCGCGTTATGCGGATGTCTTTTACATTGAAGGCGAACCGCTGTCCTTCACTAATAAGGTTAAGCACCATATAAGAACTTTAGATGAGGTACCTATTTACACGAAAAGTTATAGATATCCTTTTATACACCGACAAGAAGTTAGAGATCAAATATCAAAGATGCTGGATCAGAATATTATAAGACCTTCTGATTCTGCCTGGAGCTCTCCTATTTGGGTTGTCCCGAAGAAGGCTGATGCCTCAGGAAAACAGAAATGGAGGCTAGTCGTAGACTTCCGAAAGTTAAACGAAAAGACTATCGACGACAAATACCCTATTCCGAATATAACAGATGTCCTAGATAAGTTAGGGAAATGTCAGTATTTCACCACCTTAGATTTAGCCAGTGGTTTCTACCAGGTAGAAATGAACCCTGATGATATTCAGAAAACAGCATTCAATGTAGAACATGGGCATTTCGAATTTTTAAGGATGCCTATGGGACTTAAAAATTCCCCTTCAACATTTCAGCGCGTTATGGATAATGTGTTGAGAGGTCTTCAAAACGTTATCTGTTTAGTCTACATGGATGACATAGTAGTATTCAGTACCTCCCTCCAGGAACACCTGGATAACCTGGAAAAAGTATTTCAAAGACTCCGGGAATCTAACTTCAAAATTCAGATGGACAAGTCGGAATTTTTAAAGTTAGAGACTGCTTTTCTAGGCCATATAATAAGCGGTGAAGGTATTAAGCCGAATCCAGACAAAATTAATGCCATAAAAAAATATCCCATACCTAAAACAGCAAAACAGATAAAACAATTTCTTGGACTTATCGGTTATTATCGGAAATTCATACCAGACTTCGCTAGAATTACAAAACCTTTTACTCAATGTTTAAAGAAGGGCAGGACCATTACACTTAATAAAGATTACATTGACTGTTACGAACGATGCAAGAGACTTTTGACAAACGACCCGATCTTACAATATCCAGACTTCACTAGGGAATTTGTTCTGACCACTGACGCTTCCAACGTAGCTTTAGGAGCGATATTATCACAAGGACCAATAGGCTCTGACCGACCAATAGCATATGCATCGCGTACTCTAAATGAAAGCGAATTAAATTACAGTACCATAGAAAAGGAGCTCTTAGCTATTGTGTGGGCTACCAAATATTTCCGACCGTATCTTTTTGGTCGCAAATTTAAGATAGTTACAGACCACAAACCATTACAGTGGATGATGAATCTAAAAGAGCCTAACTCACGGCTCACTAGGTGGAGATTGAAACTCAGCGAATACGACTTTAGTGTAATATACAAAATGGGTAAAAATAACACCAACGCTGATGCCCTATCGCGAGTTGAAATCCATAATGATGAAGTTAGTTCAATGATAGCAAATCCCTCTGAGAAGCCACCTTCTGTGACTGACTCAAGTACTGAAACAGCTCATACAAGTAATGAAAACCCCATACTTGAAGTCCCTATAACTGACAAGCCTCTGAATATGTTCCATCGACAAATAGTTATGACTGTGGTAGGTGACATTAAGAAAAGACCGACGGTAACCAAGACATTTGATACACACACTCGTACTTCCATTCAGGTTTCACAATCTAACTTAATAGACGATGTTATTAACGCTATAAAAGAGTACGTTAATCCGAAGGTGAAAACTGGTATTCTCATAAATCCTCCTCTAAGCATGTATGATATAATTCCTATAATTCAGGACAGTTTTAAGAGCTCAGCAATGAATCTTGAACTATGTAAATTAGAATTAGAAAATGTGAAAGAATTCCTTAGACAGCAGGATATAATCCGGCATTACCACGACGGTAAAACAAACCATCGTGGGATAACTGAATGTTACCTAGCCCTCTCGCGAAAGTATTTCTGGCCTAAGATGAAAGACCAAATCACTAAATATATAAATGAATGTACAACATGTGGTCAGGCTAAGTACGACCGTAATCCTATCAAACAGAAGTTTAATATTGTACCACCAGCAATAAAGCCGTTCGAAATTATTCATATGGATCTTTTTACTGTTCAGAATGAGAAATATTTAACCTTTATAGATGTCTTCTCTAAGTACGGACAAGCGTACCTTATGAGAGATGGTACAGCGCTTAGCATTTTGCAGGGTTTACTACAATTTTGTACTCATCATGGCTTTCCGCAAACTATAATTACAGATAATGGCACTGAGTACACGAATCAATTGTTCGCTGAATTCACTAGACTCCATAAAATAAATCACCATAAAACCTTAGCACATAGCCCTAATGATAACGGTAATATAGAAAGGTTTCACTCAACATTGCTTGAACATCTCCGTATTTTACGTTTACAGCAGAAAGATGAACCTGCAATTAATCTTATGCCTTATGCTTTACTTGCCTACAATAGTTCGATTCATAGTTTCACTAAGTGTCGACCCTTTGATGTAATAACCGGTCACTTTGATGCCCGAGATCCTTGGGACATCGATTTAAGTAGTCACATGTTACAGCAGTACATCTTAAATCATAAAGAACAAATGAAAACAGTATACCAAATCATAAATGAAACCTCTCTTAACAATCGTACCGCAATAATTGAGAATAGGAATAAGACCCGCGAACCAGAAGAAGAGTATCAGCCTCAGCAACAGATTTTTGTTAAGAATCCAGTCGCCTCACGACAAAAATTAGCCCCTAGATACACCCATGACGTAGTTTTAGCTGACTTACCTATTCACATCTACACCTCTAAGAAACGTGGCCCCATAGCGAAATCAAGACTGAAACGAGTACCTAAGACTGCGAAATTGTTACAGGATGGTGCTGATAGCGACCCTACATCTGACACGAAGCCAGGAGATAAGACTTGAGACCTTAGACTCTGGAATTGGACTTCTACCGTTTAAACTTGGACCGACTAGATTAATAACTCATTACCATACTTTTCTCCAATATGTGAAGCTGGACGATATCGAAAATAATATTTCAGTACTAAAGACTCAATTACAGGATTTTAAGCTACGCATGACTAACGAAACCTTTTCCTTATACGAATATTAGTTAGATTATCTCGTGAGTAAATTGGTTAAGGTCAATAACCAGTTACATTCTTTAGAACCTAGTCGTTTTAAAAGAGGCCTTGTAGACGGCCTAGGGTCTGTTATTAAGAGCATTACAGGAAACCTTGATTATACGGATGCTATTCGGTTTAATAATGCCATAGAAATTTTACAGAACAACCAGAGAAAAACTATTAATGAGTTTAATGAGCACATTAGTATCAGTAAAGAGTGGATGTTATCCCACAACAATATATTGAATAAAATTGTCGAAAATCAAAGTAAAATTAATACCACTTTAGATTTATTGATAGACGGTTACACTCAAAACAATCAAAATCTCATACATTTTGCACATTTCGCACAAATATTAACTATTATTAGCGAAAATATAGAAGATTTATTATCTGAGTTATATAGGATAGAAAATATTCTAGCATTTACTCGGGCTATGACAACTCATCATAGTATGTTAGGAATAGATATTTTAGGTAGTATGTTAGATAAATTAAAGGGGATTTACGATAGTAATCATATATTAGATTTAGAGTTACGGGACTATTATGATATAATAAAATCAGGTTATTATTATGATGATAGGAAAATAGTTATAGTTTTTAGATTTCCTGTAGTTTCAGTAGATACTTACTTACTTTATAGACTTTCTATTGTTCCTAATAAACACGACCAGGCTCTCATTCCTCCCTATCCTTTAATAGCAACTAATGGGAAGGCATTCATGTACATGGAGGCTGAATGCCCGAAGTTAAATAATAATCGGTATCTCTGTGAACAAAGAACTAACCACTACGTTCAAATCCAAGCAGACTGCATACAAACTTTCATTTCAAGCAAGACTTTGGATGAATCCTGTACATTAACAACTGTAAAATTAGCAAAAGAAGCCGTAGAGGAACTTGACAGCCGACACTATGTTATTTCATTCCCAAATCCAACGAGGGTTCACATGAGCTGCGGAAATGACGACTACGACACTTTGAAAGGCAGTTATCTTGCTACAATTCCACTGCACTGTTCGTTACGTACACCAGAACTAACCTTAATTAATACAAGAGACGAGGTTAAAGGTCAACCTGTAAAAATACTGAAGGTCCCTTATAATGTTGAAACACAAGGAACAAGTCTAATACATGCGAATTTGGCTTCAGTTAACTTAAGTAAACTTCATAGTCTTCAGGACAGAATAACACTTCAGGCGCCAATACAAGCAGACAGAATTACTGAAACGTTATACCATACTACTATACCGTTTTACACTATAATATTTCTTGCAATTATCATAACGGCTGTGCTCATAATTTGGAGATATGTTTCCAGAACTCTAAAGACCAGGAAAGATGCTGTATCCAGAGGAACTGAAAATTATGAATACGCCGTTCCTGAAACTTCAAAATTACATAATCAGCAAGACAAGCTCCCAGCAACATTTTCACTTAGCGTTTTAAAATAGTTGCTGATCTACGGGTGGAGGTGTTACGCCATCGTAGCATAGGCAAACCGCTGACGAAGCTTGCCCTCAATAATTTTCAATAAACAAGTTAAATGCTTAATTCGCAACACGAGGCACGAGTAGCTGAATAAGCGATATCGATGAAGACCGTCGCATCGTGCCATGAGGGCACTCACTTCTGATACATCATCGATCGGGACAATAGGTTTTAGTTAGCTATTAATATTTTTACTGTAATAAGTTTACTTAAAATTAAATCACTTTAAAATTAAATTGGTTTTTTTTAAGTCCTCCGGCCGCAGCCTTCGTAATTAGCAGGAACAAAAACGTTAAAAAATGCATGTTTTTCAAGGTTTCTTGTACGGATCTAAATCTAAAACCAAGTCCAAGTCCCCTTTGGTTTTGAATTTTTTTACTTTTAGTATTTGTCTTCATAGGGGTCATATCAACACATATTCTGAGAAAATTTCAACCAGCTACCTATTACCGTTCAAGATACAGCTCTGTGACAGACGGAAGGACAGCGTAGCGAGAGCGATAGGGTCCCGTTTGGCACCCTTTGGGTACGGAACCCTAAAAATCAACATTAAAGAGACCTACCAAGATTGTTTAGTAAATATGTTAAGTCTAAAAAAACGGACTTTACACATTCCAGACACGAGTTTATGTTTATCCTCATTAAATACCTGTCAAAATATCATAGACTTACGAGTTGACAGGGACGTACATAATGAAGAAAGTAACAGCATCATTATCTGTAAATAACGAGTGTCTTGTATTTAACAGGTCCACAGTGGCCTCGGATGCGACCGCCGCCGCCGCGCCGCATTGTATGGTTAAAATAAAACACTCTTATGACACAGCAACAGTGGGAGCCGTCACGTTTCTCGTCGTCTTCGTTCGCCTCTCCCACAGTACTAGTCACGAACTTATACTTCACTTAATTAACGTAAATAAGACAGTTTTGCGAATGAAAAAACAAACGGGGCCGAGAGGTCGACGGTTCTGAAACCGGATTGGCGGATTTAACCGAAGCAGTCGGCGACGTCTTAGGCCACACTTTATGTCACTTTTTATTTTTAATGAGAGTTTTTATCGTGACACTAATAATCGTCGGGGAAATTAATTTAACCATACCGTAATTATTAGACAGCCGGCAAAGTGGCCCCAGTCCACGTGTAAAATAACTGTTGAAACATTAATTAATTGTTATTCTTTACGATTCGTATTTTATTCGTAATAATAATATGTTTTAATAAAGATAGTGATCCATTTACAGATGTTCTATCACCTAAAACTTTTTACTTAGACGATTTTTATTTTTAAATGCAATGGTAGTGTTAGTCACCATGGCAATCACGAGCCGGATTAATAATATCGATTAAGCCCTAAACGATATTATTAACGGTAAAATCAAATACTCAAATCTGCCTCTACCTTATACCCAATCACATCGTTATAAGTATAACCCTTCGCATGCCACATGAAGGTACCGAGTACAAATGCAAGTAACTATGGTCGAACGCACCCCACGTTACCAACGCTCTCCATGCATTGATTTGCGAGACAGCGGTGAAAGACAACCGCCTGGTTGCAATAAATGCCATGGTTGTAATTTATTATGAGAGTGCAACAACATAATTGTAGCCGGTGATGATCCATTTGGAATGTGACTAGCTAAGCGTTCAGTCGTTTTTAATAAATTCAAAAGCGGATTTACACTTGATTTACACATTTCACAAGGATAAGCTGTTGAATTGTTGCCGCCCCTACCTCTACAATTATCAGTTTCTAGATTATTTCTACAATTCAGCAATTTGGTTTAAATTGCACAAACAATAGTTTTTGGATCTCTTTCTTGTAGACTTCTTTATACTAGACATCAGGAAACCGTCTTTTTTTAGGCCGTCTAATATATGTGATTGACGCGACGGCCAAAAAAAATCGGCCCCTTTTGCCACCCTTAAAATCTGCCACCCCAGGCTCAAGCCTAGTCAGCCTGCTTGTAAATCCGCCACTGGCTTTAAGACTTGCATACTATATTTAAAACTTAAATTTTTGGCATTAATTAGTTAACATTAAGTATTATTATTATTATTCCCCCTGCCAGGTGGACCGACGACCTAAAGAACGTGGCTGAGGGGGACTGGATGCGGAAGGCAGAGGACCGAGCGTTGTGGCGCAATTTGGGAGAGGCCTATGTCCAGCAGTGGACTGCGATAGGCTGAGTTGATTGATTGATTTGAAGTATTACAACCTAATGACTTATTAGTTTACTATGACTTGCAACGGACGGACAAGATCAAGCAAATACAGAATCAACAATTTAATTTTTTTTGATAAACTTACGATATAATAATGAATCATTAATCAACCCTTGGAAGGCAGAGAACCGAGCGTTGTGGCGCAACTTGGGAGAGGCCTATGTCCAGCAGTGGACTGCGATAGGCTGGGTTGATTGAATCAACCCTTCGCTAAACTATCACTTCCCCTCAAATTCATTATTTTAATACCAATTTATTTTAAAAATTCTTTTACGTCAGTTATTCTCCGGCCATAATAAAAATGCGAAATTATAAGTCGATTTCAATTTTGCGAAAATTTTGCACGTGATAGTTTTGAATTAACTAGCAAATAGTTACTCGTAGCATTTTTCATAATTTCAATGCCAAAGAGCGTAAAACAAAAAAAAAGCGTAAGTGTAAGCGTTGGCGACCTCTGTGGTCTAGTGGTTCGAGTGTCGGACTGCTGATCACGAGGTCGTGGGTTCGATTCCCACAGGACACAAATATTTGTGTGATGAACATAAGTGTTTGTGTTGGTCTGGGTGTTTCTTATGTATTATAAGTAAGTATTTACTAAAAAAAAAGTATATAAGTATTATATCCATTGTCTAGTACCCATATCACAAGCTCTGCTTAGTTTGGGACTAGATGGTGCTGTGTAAAAATGTCCCAAAGATATTTATTTATTTTATTTATTAAATGTATGAAAAAATAAATCATACCTACTTATATTATACATGTGAAAGTATGAATGTTTGTTTGTATTTTTATTTGTTTGTTTGTCCACGCTGTTCGATCACGCTGAAACGGCTGAACGGATTTAGATGGCACACAGATAGAGCATGTTTATGTGTGATATGTGTGTGTGTGTGATGTGGGTGTGTGTGTACAAAAACATATTTTTTCTGTCTTTCTTTTCTTTTTGATAAACAAGATTATACGCGGGCGAAACCGTAGGCATCGGCTAGTTAGATTTTCAGAATGATTTCACCTACGGGTGGTGAGGGGATTGCTTATTTACATACTCAAACTTGGCAGTTAAGGTTCTGAGGTTATAAGAAAGAAAAGTGTACTAATCATGAATTAAATTAAAATCTTTATCAAGAGTTTCTTCCACTTCGCAGCCGGTGATTTACAATAAGTTTCTTTGAAAAATAAGTGGTCCAGACTTAAATTGTTAAAAGCTTCGGTACGTAACGCTGGGTCGTATCGTAAGTACAGTGTGCAGTGTGCGGTACTGCGCCGATTGCGCGAGCGCGGACCGGTCGGCGAGCGGCGCGTACGCACCTGCCCCGGGCACACGCCACTAGAGCACAACGCACACCGGTGACAAAATAATATGTTATAATTCTTGGGTAGCTATATTATCTTGAAAAAAAAACGCCCAAACTGCTCTACCAATTGAGAACTCTTTTCACGGGTGATTTTCGGTTTGACTTTTGGCTAACACCCGTGATCAAGGCACAGCAGAAATATATTTATTTAACTATCACAACTTACATTTATCATTACGGGCTATAGTTCAATGCGATAGAGAAGTAATCACAATACAAAAACATAAAACAATAGTACATTACTGTCGAGGCCTGAAATGAAGCAATTGACGGCCGAGTAATATTGTATAGTACTTCCCAAGTAATTTTGTAAAAAAGGCCGTTAATTGCTATTTCGGCCGAGACTTGAATAGTACTTTTCTCTCATTTGCGACGAAACAATACACAAATTAATTCAACAGTATCTAATTTTCATTTGCGCCAATTCGCGAACTTTAAATTTTCAATATTTAAAAAAAAAATGCATTCAGCCTTTATAATGTTTAATGTTTCGTACCTAAAAACACCTAATTTATGTAAGTATGTACTTAAAACCCTCGGTAACATAATTTAAAAAATAAAAAGTGTCCAGCAATTTATATTATTGTCGTGTTGGATATTACTGGCCTGTTATTTCGTTGCGTACGGAAAAGAGCCGATTGTTGTATTCTTTTTTTTGAATAATGTACCAATTTCCGAGCAAGTGGGAGAAAAAATAATTATTTACACATAACAATCAAAATAAATCACCTAACTATTATACATGGTGTAGTTTACACCTAAAATAGAGTACAACAAATGGTGGGATAAAATTAAAATCACATGAGACTTTTCATCTTCATGTCTCAGTTTGCGATGCCATTTAGGAACAGATTAGGATTGTGTTCACATAAATCGACAAAATGTAAGGGAATAGGGGAATAGTTGATATTTTTTCGCTATTTCAGGGTCATTGGTCACATAGTAAAAGTTGTTCATATTGATGAGTACAATGACCCATTAAGAGGTTTTCAGTAATTTTAATAACACGTTTTATACGCCGAATAATAAATTTCAATTCTTAAACTCCTCACAAGGTGGACCGATGACCTGGTGAAGGTTGCAGGTATCCGCTGGATGCGGAAGGCACAGGACCGGTCGCTGTGTGGCGATGCTTGGGGGAGGCCTATGTCCAGCAGTGGACGTCTTTCGGCTGAAATGATGATGATGATGATGAAACTCCTTACAAGCCTGTAATTACGCTACAACTTCACAGACTAACTCCCTCATTATAAGATCCACCATGCTCCAGTACGCGCGCGCCCTTCCCTGTCCTCGACTACGTTCTCAGATAAGCCGGGACGTGCGCATTTTATTTATTTTAACATTTTTAAGTCGGTGTGGGCGTTTATTTCTTATTGGCAGCGCACGCGGCGGCGGGTAAGTCACGACGCGGCCGCCACCTTGAGGGCTAAATAGCACCTACGCGCGCAGCCGAGACCTACACACCGCTTATTTAATGCACACTTAAATAGATCCTTGATGGGTACTAAAGATAGTACCTACATACATCTGTGTCATCGGTTCGATTCTGTAAAAGAAGTGCAGCCTAGCCAAGTTGACAATCCACAATCGTCAACGCTAATAGAAAACAATCAAAATGTATGGGAATGATATATCTCTAAGTAATTCGTTGAGATATATCATTCCCATAAATTGTGATTGTTTTCTATAGCGTTGACGATTGTAGATTGTCAACATGGCTAGGGGGGCAGGTCAATTAACGTATCTAAAGAAGTGCAGTTGCAGCGCAGTTGCAGTTAAGTTTCGATCAAAACAATGCTTTTCGTATTCTCATATCTACGGCGATCGCTGTTAGAAACGAACTGCAGCGTCACTGCAACTTGATCGGCGCGACATGAAATTACGTGAATTAGGGCCCTGGAGAATACTCCGATCGGCATTCTCAGATGCAGGATACCGTGATCACATGCGTAGTAATAAGGCCTTCTTCCTCCTCGCCTTTTCCCAATTATGTTGGGGTCGGCTTCCAGTCTAAACAGATGCGGCTGAACATCAGTATTTTACACGGAGCGACTCAGACCCCCACAACCCAGTTACTGGGCAATACCGACATTCTAAAGTTGGAGCAGTTGTCAGACTTTCGGGATTCTGACTACCCCTAACGACTGCCATAAATATTTGTATGACAACCGAGACCTAGTGTTCTCTGAGGCACAGAAGCGTCTCGATGTGCAACGAAATGGTAACCCATCCAAGGACTGACCGTGGCTAGCGCAGCTTAAATAAAATGTTCACCTAATTTGTGTCAGAGGATGACCATTATAATCACATCATTTGATGATTGTGAAAGAGCTCGTCCGGGGAAGTACTACCATCGTAACTACTTTTCCACCAAATAGTGATGCTTGCATTGCTGTTTCGGTGGGAAGGGTGCCGGTGAAATTACAATCACATGAGACTTTCCACCTTCATGTCTTAATTTGACGAACCGACTTGCGGTACTATTTAGGCAACCGCTTAACATCAGGTGGGCCTTTATCTCGTTTCGCCATCCTATATATATATATAAAAAAAATGTTCTGTGAGGAGGCGCAATCTCGAACTCAATCTCCCTAAGTGCAACCCTAGGTACGCCACTGCTTATATCCTTAAAATGACTTGATCATAATGGATTCGCCAAAGAACATTCTCTGAACATTTAAGTTGTTGACGGTAACGATTATTATGATACTGTCTCGTTAGTCTAGTGCACTGCTAAGTGTGGGGTCCTTGGTTCGATTCCCGGGTCGGACAATGTTATTTGGTTGATTCATTAGGAAATTCTCAGTAGCCACCCAGAGTCTGGATTTTTGCCCGGCAAATGGCAATAACTGATGGTGAAATGTGAGTGTTCTATAAACCTCTGCCTACCGCTTTGGGGAATACAGGCGTGATGTTACTATGTTTTTATTTTTTAGAGTCGAAAAGGTTAGGTTAGGTCGGAGAAACCTGGGTCGTGTGAAAGCGCGCTGGGTTGATGATATCGCCAAAGCCGCAGGAAACACCTGGATGAGGGATGCACAAGATCGAAGAGGCTGGCAGAAACTAAAGGAGGCCTATACCCAGCAGTGGGTGATACCGGCGGGCTAGGATGATGATGTAAAGAGTCGTAAAAGCCATGCTATTGCACCCCCGTGCATGTTATTAGTTCAGTGTTGATGCCTTGAACATCATATTGAAAGGCTTGCAGTCAAGCCCGCATCTTCAAAACCTAGTAGTAAAAGAAGGAAAAAGTTGGTTAGAAAGAAGGAAAGATCGTAGAGAGGCAACAGATGCTACGTATGGAACGGAAACTGATCAAATCCTAGAATCGTGAAAGACAGCTAAAATTATACCTTGCAGGGTAAAAAAGCTACCCGAGTAAAGAAAAACCGGTCAAGTGCGAGTCGGACTCTCGCACCTTAGTGCTCGTTTCTTATGTTTCATACCACAGTACCTACCCCATCGACCTAATTATCTGTAGAAACTGATTTAATTTATGAGAATTCACCTGTTGGCATCCTGTGGCCATGGAACCCTAAAAACAGTATAATTCAAATGACATGAAAGGAACTAAAAAAACAAAGACTGCCTCGTTGGTCTAGTGGTCGCAAGCGCGACTGCTGAGCGTGGGGTCCTGGGTTCGATTCCCGGGTCGGGCAAAGTGTTATTGGGTTTTTTCATTAGGAAATTCTCAGTAGCAGCCCGGAGTATGGATTTGTGCCCGGTTAATGGCAATAGGCTCGCCCCCTATTACATGGGACTATAACATAACTGGCAAAATATGGGTGTACTATTTATACACCTTTGCCTAACCCTTCGGGGAAATACAGGTGTGATGTTATGTTATGTTATGTTATTAAAGGAACAGATTTATTAGGAACTACTGAGAAATGTATGTCACAGACATTTCACAGCTTCTACCTAACATTCCTACCCAACTTTCTACACTTCTAGACATTAAAGTGCATAGAAACACAGCACAAACATACATCTACAAAAGTAGGCATTATTGGAAGCCACTACAGACCAGTCACGGACTCGTGAAAAGTCCGTCCTCCACACGAGGGGCGACGGCACGCCACCGCGCCGCACGCGCAGCATGCCAAAAGTATTAAGGCCCTACTAAAAGCTAACTGGCTCCCCCATCAATAAAAAATATATTACTCGCTGAGTACATCATTTATCGAAAATTCGTTTTTAATAATTGATTTACAGGTACTGTAATTTAATCAGAAACTATTAACTCTGTAAATTATAGTTACCTGTAGTTGTAGATAGAAAACAGGTCACGTGCGAGTCGTACTCGCGCAGTAAGGGTGCCGTACCACCATTACATTAACTGTGTTACCACCCATCGATCTTATACCCCAAAAAAACCGATTGAATTTATGAGAGTTCACCAAACGCTACGCGTTGATGTCTTTCATATGGGTATCTCTTTCTTACGCGTGTACTACCACATGTCTGTTTGCCTTATTTTTATCAATAATTAACTTACTGAAATTTTTTAATTGTAGGAAACCTCCGTAACATTAGTATAACGAAAAGGGATTAAAGGACAAACTTAACTTTGCAGTGAAAAAATAGATAGCAGAATCTGGTTGTATGATATTTTAACCGACGAAAAAAAGGAGGAGGTTCTCAATTCGACACGTATATTTTTTTTTTTTTTTTTTATGTATGACCACGCATAACTTTTTACAGAGTGGTCCGATTTTGATGATTCTTTTTTTAATGGATAGGGTATATCTCGAAGTTGGTCCCGTTTAATCAATCAAATCCACCCCTAAGGGTAGTAAAACAGGGGATGAGTGTTTGTTCACCCACTGAATTCTTACCTGTTAACCGATTCTGTTGGAACTTGACACACATAAATATAGTTCTAGACACTACGACATAATGGAGACCTGGAGTTAGATTTTAACCACAAAAAAATGAAAAATAAAACTTTTTAACAAAAAATTGAACCGGCGAAAACAGAAACTGAAAAGCGAAAAATAACTAATTATGAGTCGGCGCCAAACAACCAATCAACGAAGATCATTAAATTACTTTAAATAAATAATAAAAACAACGTCACATCAAATACAACGTGAAATTTTCAACTATAAACAATAACTTTACAAATATGCCTTCTTCGCTCGGCCACTTGCAACTTGCACGCACTTTGCTTGTTAAAAGTTCGTTTGGCGCCGACTCATAATTAGTTATTTTTCGCTTTTCAGTTTCTGTTTTCGTCGGTTCAATTTTTTGTTAAAAAGTTTTATCATTATTGTATTGTATTATGCTAATTTATATTTATGCTATGCTGTAAACTACCTGTGCAAGCCAAAATAAATGTTTTTGTTTCATTATATCCTTTAAAAAAAACTCTCATACATCGGTCTACATCTCGGACGACCTCTGTGGTCTAGTGGTTCGAGTGTCGGACTGCTGATCACGAGGTCGTGGGTTCGATTCCCACAGGACACAAATATTTGTGTGATGAACATGAGTGTTTGTGTTGGTCTGGTTGTTTCTTATGTATTATAAGTATGTACTTACAAAAAGAAAAAAAAGTATATAAGTATTATATCCATTGTCTAGTACCCATACCACAAGCTCTGCTTAGTTTGGGCCTAGATTGTGATGTGTAAAATGTTCCAAAAATATTTATTATATTTATATTTATCTCGGTTGATTCTCCGACTGTAATTGTAAGTTAAAAGAGCCTCCACGAGTGACGATATTTAATTGATCGTCCGGCGCACCCTGGGCAGTCAGCCCCACTACCAACTTGCTGACTGGCTAATCTTTTCCCCACGACATGAGCTATTATCATTATGTAGCTCGTGTCGACACGAAGAAGAAGAAGATTGTAAGTTGGTAATCGCAAAAAAAATATTTTTCCGCTGATATAGCTACAAATTCATGATTTTTGGATATTTCCTTTACTTGTGCTATAAGACCTTGCTTTTCGCCAAATTTCATGATATGTGACATAAATGGCCGTATCCTTTGATTGCGTGTACTTAGAAGCTTGAATATTTTTTTATCCAAGCAACTATTCACCACAATATTTGGTATTAATTTCAACTTCATACCTTTACTCGTTTCTGATATAAAAATTCTTGACAGACGGACAGACGGCCAACAAAATGATCCTTTAAGGGTACCTTTTTTTCATTTGAGGTACGGAACCCTGAAAAGTGCCAAAAGTGGCAGTTTTTCGCCTTTTTGCAAGCGACCCGTAAAATGTTCGCCGACACACATAGGCGCGCGTAAGCTGTACTAAACATGGCCTTTTAAGGTTTTATCTTGAATTTGCTTCAGTCGCACGCGGCGGCTACTGCGGATCTTAGTCTAATTATTCTAAGGTTACAGCATAAATAGTTCACTACTGTCCCACAGCTAGGCATCGGCTTCTTCTCAAAATAGGTATTCATAGATAAGATATTTTAATTGTTTCTCCCATAAAAGTATCATTACTCGTATAAATATCTTAGACATTGTTTTTATGAGATTAAGTAAAGTGAAAGGCGTTAACACCTATAGTTATCTAATCAATCCTTATCTGTTGATATAAGTAGGTATTAATATTGTGCCGCAGCGACCGTAGCCCGTTTTTGACTGTTTTACATGTCATAAGACGCCGCGTCGAGTCGGCTAGATGCTAAGCATGTATAATTAGATGTTTTTAATTAAATAAACACAACACATTATACGCCAAAGTTTTATTACTAATCAAAATTCGTTGTTTCTATGCATTCCAATATGAGCAAGAAATTAAAATCAAATAATTATTCGAGTCTCTATATACAACGTGTATCAGAAATGTGTGGTCATATTTTAATAGCTCATTCACGGCATAGCATAGAACAACTTTTAATATGGGACCAACCTTGAAATCGCGAAAAAAATATCAGCTGTTCCCTACTAAATCATCGATCTCGCTCGATAAAATGTAAGCTGATTATTTTTTCGCGATTTCAGAGTTGGTCCTATAGTAAAAGTTGTTCGATAGCATCCCCTGAATATTCAGGGGATGCTATCGAACAACTTTTACTTTTTTAGCTTTTTTTTTAGCTTATGCTCTTCAAATATGACCACGCCTTTCTGATACACGTTGTATACAACCGTCCCTATTAGTAACAAAAAGCAGCAGATTTCCCCCCAGTAAAGTTTAAAATCACTTCACACATATTTTACGCTGAAATACACGCTGAAAATGTAGTTGTTTCGAAAACGAAGAGGGTCATTGTACTCATCATTACTAACAAGTACTAACAACTTTTACTATGGGACCAACCCTGAAACCCCAAAACACATTATATATATACATTTTGTCGATTTATGTAAACACAAATGTAAGGAACTCCTGTTTTTGTTTGCATAGTCAAAAGTAGTAAAAAAATTACATATTTAGAGATTTCATTGCGGATTCAGAAGTGAGCTCGACAGTGAGTTCTTTCAGTTTAGCCACGCAGGTGTAATAATTTGAACTATATGACATCATCATCATCATCATCATCATTTCAGCCGAAAGACGTCCACTACTGGACATAGGCCTCCCCCAATTAAGGGGGGATATGCCATAATCGCCACGCTTGGCAGGCGGGTTGGCGATCGCAGTTGGTTGGTATATGACAGATAACATAATATTATAACAACGATTTATCGCTACGAAAAAATGTCTCGTAGCCACTAGTACAGTCAAGCTCACATCTATGGTAACGAAACCAGTATAAGCTGAGCCTTTCTTGTATGATACATACTAAGCCGCTTATAATGGATTTGCTATCTGAAATGCGGTAGACTGTACTAACTGGATTTGGTTCAAATTCGGATTCATGTTTTGGTTAAAACGTAGTGTTAAACAACGGCTTAGAGCAATTGACAATTGAGTCGAATAAAAAAATATTATAGGTAATTAAAATATACAATATTATATTGTATTATAATCAAAAATTTAAATGAAAAGTACAAATACATGAACAACAGTGATTACCTAAGACCAACAAATTAATTATATATTTAGTGCAATAATTTAACAATAAATAAAAACGAAATATTTAATAAAAACTATAATTTTCTAAAATAAATAAAAATCTCCTAATACAATTTAAATAAAATTAAAATTAAATGACGAATGAAGTACCTATTTAAATGCAGTCATACACATAGACGCTCTTTGCTCCTTTCTCCTACCAAACTTTGCTGTGCCCGACAGGGTCTATATTTAGATCTTATTCTTAAATACAATATGGAATGCAATAAAATTGAGTATTGAGTACCTATTGAGTTCTTTGGGGTTCAAATGAAAAGGTATAGGTATTCGAAACTAAATCTATACTGATGGCTACATCGCTTACAAACTATATTTTTCTTCTTTAGAAAATATTTAGGTATTACTTAGTACCCACACCAACCCACACTATATTTAGATCTTAAAGAAGTCATAAACTAGACCATAAAACTCAAATCCCTGATTTAATAGAGCAAGCGTCCTTGATGATGTGACATTTAACGCATCGCAGCTATTTTTATTTTTGATTTTATAACAATTATTTTTTTACGATCACATATTTTAGGTTATTACTGTAGGTACTTAAGTTACAAAGTATAAAAACTATTAAAGTGCTGGCATAGCACGTTTAATTGTCGATTATAATCGCGATTACTATGGTTGTAAAAAATCTTACAAAGAATGAATTAAATTAATAGGTAGATTGTTTAAAATTATTTTGATATATAAATTGCTTTACGGCCAAAATTAATATCTAATCTATCCACGCTTTACCCTACTAGAGATAGAAATTTGACGTATTTTGTATGGAGCTTATGTCAAATTCCCATCTCTAGTAGGGCAAATCGTGGATAGATTGGATATTAATTTTGGCCGTTAGTCAATATCAGCACAGATTACTTAATATATATATATATAAACAATATAGAACGCTTCCCTACAAAAACAAGGAAAACTTCAACTAAGCCTTTAATTTTTAGGGTTCTGTATCCATAGGTTTCCAAACGGGACCCTATTACTCTCGCTACGCTGTCCACCCATCCGTCTGTCCGTCTGTCTGTCACAGGACTGTATCTTTTGAACGGTAATAGGTAGCCGTTTGAAATTTTCTCAGTTGCTATGACCCCTATTACGACAAATATAGGGTCTCCATTCCCCATACAAGAAACCTCGAAAAACATGCATTTTTTTCAATGTTTTTGTTCTGCTCTACTTTCAAAACGGTAATACCTACCAGCGTCAAACTTGGTCTGATTATAGTGTGTAGTTTAGCAACAAATACTAAAAATAGGACAAACATAGACATATGTGGTAGTACCGTAAGAAAGAAATGCAAAAATTCGTATTTCGCGCATAGTGCGTTGATATCTTTTGATGAACTCTCCTAAATTAAATCAGTTTCTATGGGTTATCAGGTCGATGGGTGGTACGAAACCACAGTTTTACCACAGTTTAACAATATAACAGTTGTCGGACGCCTTTGATGTCGGGCGATGCCGCGACTCGTGTAGGTACTAACGCTTTCCTTCGAAAATATGCAAGGGTTGTCACAAAATTGGGAATATAACAATGATCGTTTAATTCCATTAATTTATTAAATTTGAGATATAATATGATTATTGATTTATTATGTTATACATAGTATATTGGTATCTCCATGTTCAGCCTTACGGCATGGCGGCATGCAAATTAATAAAAATAAAATTACGAATCTCAACAATATTAAATATTAAAACGTCAACATTGATACGAGGTAGGTATTTAAACCTAATCTATCCGAGTCGGAGTGCCCTGGGTCCCTCTTGTATGCCATGGTTCTCTCTCTATAACCTATTTTTTCTTCCGAAATCGAAGGTTTGACGTTTTGCTACTGACGATTTTTCATAAATTTACGTGTTATTGAAATAACTATTTGGGTTGGTCCTATAGTAAAAGTTGTTCGTACTGATGAGTACATTGACCCCTTAAGAGGTTTTCAGTTATTTCAATAACACGTTGTTTATAAAATTAAATAATTATTTAAAATCACATTATTCTCATAAATATTTTTTTTTCTATTGCGGTTGCTGTTCATAAAGATTTAAATGCTTGAAACTAAAATAGATCCGATAAGAGTTCACTCCGTGTGGTGCTGGACGTAAAGAATTTCACCACCCTCCCTCTTCTCATGGGTGTCGTAAAAGGCGACAAAGGGATTCACCAGAGGATGGGCAGCAGCGTTCTCTGAATATTTAAACAACCAACTGCGATCGCCAGCCCGCCTGCCAAGCGTGGCGATTATGGCATATCCCCCCATTTGGGGGAGGCCTTTGTCCAGCAGTGGACGTTTTTCGGCTGGAATGATGATGGTGATGAAGAGTTCACTGACCCGCGATCTATGACGCATAGTGCGAAAAAATTGACTTGAATACATAATCATAATAAAATGTTATGTAATATAAATGTATATATGTGTGTACAATAAAGAATAAGAATAATAATTTCTTAAGTTTACGCGTTCACTCCAGAACTTTACTGCCCCATCGGCCATCATTTCTGCGAGCAATGTGCCCCGCTCACTGCCACTTAAGCTTGGCAATTCTTCGGGCTATGTCGGTCACTTTCGTTCTCCTGCGAATCTCTTCATTTCTGATTCGATAACGCAGGGAAACTCCGAGCATAGCCCGAAGTATAGAAGGCGCAGGACCGGTCTTTGTGGCGATACTTGGGGGAGGCCTATGTCCAGCAGTGGACGTCTTTCGGCTGAAATGATGATGATGATGACGCGTTCACTACACATTATAATAAAACAAGTTTAACGGCAACGCAACGCGATACAATCCGGTTAAACTTGTTTTATTATAGATCGATGACTTGAATACTACCAGGCCCCTCAGAAAGTATTGCGAAAAAAAGTTTTTATATATGGGAGACTGGCCGGTTATAATGTTTTTCGAAAATATGATTATTTATAAGTAAAAATAAGTAAGTTCCAATTTCAAAATTTCCCTCCACATTTTTTGCGAGTTAATTCAAAGTATTGTGTCTCACTGAAATATGGATCTGCGCCGGGAACATTTTAGAGCTATGATTTTATACGATTTCAAGTGTCGCCTGAAACCGGATGAATCGTACGATAGACTTCAAATGGCATTCATGGATGAAGGCCCTTCCAAGGCAACCGTGTATCGTTGGTATAACGAATTCAAGCGCGGTCGACCAACTTTGGGGGATGACGAAAGAAGCGGTCGCCCTTTGACGGCTGTTACCGAAGAAAACGTGCTAGCAGTGAAAAATTTAATCCAAGACAATAGGCGAATTACATATCAGGAGATTCAACACATATTGAAGATTGGATCGGGTAGCGTTCACGAGATTCTACACAGCCATCTTCGCGTGAGGAGGATAGTATCACGCTGGGTGCCGCACAACCTCACCGATGCTCAGAAGCAGGCCCGGGTGGAATGGTGCCGTGATATGCTTAACAAATTTGAAGCAGGCTCGTCTCGGCGTGTTTACGACATCGTTACAGGTGATGAGTCCTGGATTTATCAATACGACCCAGAAACCAAGCGCCAGTCGACTGTTTGGGTGTTTCAAAATGAGCCAACGCCTACCAAAGTGAAGCGATCTAGAAGCGGGGGTAAGATTTTGATCGCTAGCTTTTTTAATTTGACTGGCCACTTGGTATCAATTCCCTTACGGGATCAAAGAAGCATTAATGCCGAATGGTATACTACCAAATGTTTGCCAGAAGTTTTCTCTGTTATAAGCAACAAGCGACCAAACACAGGGCTCCGCGGGCTACTGCTCCACCACGACAATGCACCTGCGCACACCGCACTCAAAACGAGGGACTTCCTGGACAGCACGCCAGTCAAACTCCTGGGTCACCCTCCTTACAGCCCTGATCTAGCACCGTGTGACTTCTTTTTATTCCCAAAAATAAAAAATCAGCTCAAAGGGATACAATTTTCGTCGCCGGAAGATGCGCTGGCTGCGTTCGAGCAGGCTGTAAACGAGGTGTCTGCGGCGGACTGGAAAAAGTGTTTTGAAAACTGGTTTAGGCGCATGAATCTTTGTATAGAGGCTGGTGGAAAGTACTTTGAAAAGATTTGATAAAAATATATGTACGTATAGAACAATTTTTTTTAGTTTCGCAAAACTTTCTGAGTGTCCCACGTATATTATTAGTACCCTAAAAACAGGTATTAGTTAATACCTATTATATGTTTTCGAAACTTCATGCGGATTTATTATTATTACCTGGGTGGGTACCTACCTACGCATCACGGGGAAATCTATGAAATTTTAGATCCTTGTTCTTTTTAGAAGTCGAACTACATCCATAGACAGAACAATTTGTGTTCACCATACAACCCGCCGTACTCAATAAAACTTACTAAACGGCATTTAAAATCACAATCATTTAAAAACACTCTCGCGAGAACCCGCGTCGAGCGATCCCACGTTTTAATACAGTAAACGCTCTCGCGGTCCGCGTCTCCCGACGCCTCGCAAGGCCCCCGCCGTTGCCCTGCGCAAGCACATTCGTCACGCAACTGTATGGATAGTAAAACCACAGTTTTACTATCTATACAGTTGCGCGAAATTGTTCTGTCTATGGATGTAGTTCGACTTCTAAAAAGAACAAGGATCTAAAATTTCATAGATTTCTCCGTGATGCGTAGGTAGGTACCCACCCAGGTAATAAGAATAAATCCGCATGAAGTTTCGAAAACATATAATAGGTATTAACTAATACCTGTTTTTAGGGTACTAATAATATAATATTCAAGTCATCGATCTATAATCTTCTTCTTCTTAGCGAGTCGATGGCAAATTTTATGAAATTTGGTTGGCCCAGTGTTCCGCAACACGCACTGCATTGTGGTTGGCGGTCATTAGCTCCTCACGCGTGCAGGTGACAGGGCACGCGGTACAAGATATAAGGTGAGCCATTGTTTGCGGAGTGACGCCGCACTCACACTGGACATCCAAACCGTCCGTGAACCCCCATTTTTGGAGATTATCTTTGGTTCTGCCAATTTGGGTCCGAAGTCTATTTAAGGATTTCCAAGTTGACCACGGGAGTACATCTATAATAATACAAGTTTAACCGGATTATATCGCGTTGCGTTAAGTCATAAGTCATAAGTGATTTATTTCATAACAAAAATACATTTGTGTCGAAATTAAACATAATCTGTAAACAAGCTACACAATAACTTTACTAATGCAATAATATTTTTCCAAAACCATAAACCAGTGATCTACATAAAAACATTTTAATTATAAATAGATAAACTTTGTTGCGGTTAAACTTGTTTTATTATAATGTGTAGTAATCGCGTAAACCTATGAAATTATTATTCTTATTCTTTATTGTACACACATATATATTACATTACTTTTTATTATGATTATGTATTCAAGTAAATTTTCTCGCACTACGCGTCATAGATCGCGGGTCAGTGAACTCTTCATTATCATCATCATTCCAGCCGAAAAACGTCCACTGCTGGACAAAGGCCTCCCCCAAATGGGGGGATATGCCATAATCGCCACGCTTGGCAGGCGGGCTGGCGATCGCAGTTGGATGTTTAAATACTCAGAGAACGCTGCTGCCCATCCTCTGATGAATCCCTTAGTCGCCTTTTACGACACCCATGAGAAGAGGGAGGGTGGTGCAATTTTTAACGTCCAGCACCACACGGAGTGAACTCTTATGGGATCCATTAAAGTTTTTATGAACGGCAACCGCTATAGAAAAATAAATATTTATGAGAATAATGTGATTTAAAATAATTATTTAATTTTATAAGTATACAACGTGTTATTGAAATAACTGAAAACCTCTTAAAGGGCCAATGTACTCATAATGATGAGTAAAAGTTGTTCGTACTGACGAACAACTTTTACTATATGACCAACACGAATTCGCGAAAAAAAAACCAGCTGATCCCTACATTTTGTCGATTCATGTGAACAAAAATGTAGGGGACAACAGTTTTTTTTTCGTGATTTGGTGATTGGTCCCATAGTAAAAGTTGTTCATACTGATGAGTACAGTGACCCCTTAAGAGGTTTTCAGTTATTTCAATAACACGTCATCATCATCATCATCATTTCAGCCGAAAGACGTCCACTGCTGGACATAGGCCTCCCCCAAGCATCGCCACAACGACCGGTCCTGTGCCTTCCGCATCCAGCGGATTCCCGCGACCTTCACCAGGTCGTCGGTCCACCTTGTGGGGGGCCTACCCACGCTGCGCCTTCCAGTACGCGGTCGCCACTCCAGAACTTACATAATAACACGTAAATTTATGAAAAATCGTCAGTAGCAAAACGTCAAACCTTCGATTTAGGGAGAAAAAATAGGTTATAGAGAGAGAACCATGGCATACAAGAGGGAACAGGGCACTCCGACTTGGATAGATTAGGTTTAAATACCTACCTCGTGTCAATGTTGACGTTTTAATATTTAATATTGTTGAGATTCGTAATTTTATTTTTATTAATTTGCATGCCGCCATGCCGTAAGGTAAGGCTGAATATGGAGATACCAATATACTATGTATAACCTAAAACATCAATAATCATATTATATCGCAAATTTAATAAATTAATTTAATTAAATGGTCATTGTTATATTCCCAATTTTGTGACAAGCCTTGCATATTTTCGAAGGAAAGCGTTAGTACCTACACGGGTTGTGGCATCGCCCGACATCAAAGGCGTCCGACAACTGTTATATTGTTAAACTGTGTACGAAACCCGTATTGCGTGAGTCTGACTAGCACTTGGCCGGTTTTTTCATAGTCATCTGCCATGATACCTTTTAAAAATAATAAACAATAAATTACACAGTGTGCATCCCTAAGAAAATTAAAATAAATAAAACATTAAACAGAAAATTCTTACCAATATGCATTAGTTTGTGAAAATTAAGAAAATTTATCGGTTCCGCTCAAAAATACTTCACGTAAGACAATAAAAATGCAACAAAATTACTTTAAAGCACCAAAGGTATCCTTTGTTTTTTCACGAAGCGACGCCTGCGCCGACGGCCGATCTCATGAAGGCTGTAGTCGCCAACTCGATAAAATTCCCCACTCGTTTATTTTAAGTCTCGCATTAACAACGCAGGTAATTAAGCATCGAAATGTCACTGTAGTGAGGCGTCGTTCTAAATAATCGTCGCTCAACAATTTGCCTCATTATCTTCACGGTTTTAATCGGAAAATACGAGTTGCTGTGCTACTAGTTTTTAGTAAGAAATTCTGGTGTATTATGTAGAATGAAAGCCTGATTTCTGTTATAATTGCAAGTAGCATTACATTAGAGCTAACATTCAGATAAATAAATAGATTCAGTTAACCTATTACTCAGTAATTAGTACAGTAAGTACCTACCTAGTTAGTGGTGTGCCCAAAGTCTTGGTCTTACAGTCTTGCATTTTCGCAAGAACAATGCACTGACTGCAAGACAGGGCTACACGCTATACTACCCGTAGTCATTACAGAAAAGTGGTTGGCGACCGCAGAGCATGTCCTATCGCCTCCTTGCCTCTTTTTCAAATGACAGACATTGATAGCTATAAGTGTTGCCCAAAGTCTTGGTCTAAGCAGTCTTGGGGTCTTACATTGGTCTTGCGAAAATGCAAGACCAAGACTTTGAGCATAGTGTTGCTGTCAACCTAGGAATTGTACAACTTGTCATCAATGTAATCCTCTGAAAATTTAAAGGTTTAAACATACTAATCCATTTAATTCATTGTTTGCATTAGTTTAACTTAATTGATATTGCTGGATTCTTGATACTACTTCTTCTGACGTAATTCCAACGTAATGCCAGAACAGGACACGCTCGTCATACTTCATTAACCACAAGAAGAAAACTAAAAATAGGTAACTAATTGCGGCTGATAAAATTAAGTCAGCCATGTAGAAATTACCAAACAATGCGAGTGTATCTAATTAAAGCGAGTGTAAGTCTTCTACTAATCCTTGGTATTCTACGGTTTGTAAACTCTTGTTGCGCGCGCACGACGCGATGCTAACAAAAACTGAATTGCGCTGAATTCAATTGGTTAATCAATTCAATTAATTTGAAGGGATAGCTACCGAGCGATCGAAGCGCAGTAATTGGAACGATTAATGTACGCTTCGAATGAGCCATTCTTTCTTTATATCGAGATCAGACATATTGAAGGCATGTTCGGAATGAATCGGACTGAAAACTAACTACCTACGCTTTCTTGGGGTCAGATAAAATCTACAATGAAGCTCAAATATTTTTATTATATCTCATACATAATAAGTGTTCAAACATAAATTGAGGCAGCTCCAGTAAGGTACAAAAGTACTTGTGTTGGAGCTGTCTCGCTACTTCCCATTGATCATAACAATGATGAGACTATTTTTAACAATTTTTTATATAAAATGAGGAAAACAAAAAAAAAAAAATAACATTGGTTTTAGCAGCTCTGAAAATTTAGGTTATACATCTTATTATACCATGATATTATCCATTTTAATGAAACCATAGTATAATAAGATGATCTTACTAAACAAGCTGATAGTAATACATAGTATTTACTCCCACTTGCTCGGAAATCGGTAAAAAAAAAATACATCAATCGGCTATTTTTCATATGCAACGAAATAACACGCCAGCATTTTCCTACACGACATTAATTAATAGAAATTGCTGGTTTTTTTTTTTTTTAATTATGCTATCGAGGTTTTTAAGTACCTACATACTTACATAAATGAGGTGTTTTTAGGTACAAAATGTTTATTATTTTAAAGGCTGAATACGCATTGTTTTTTCAAAAGTTTGAAAATGCAACAAGAACCGCGTTCGCACGAATTGGCGCTAATGAAAAAATTAGATATACCTACTATTGAATTAATTTGTGTATTGTTTCCTTGGAAATGAGAGAAAAGTACCAAGTATATAAGTCTCGGCCGAAATAGCAATTAACGGCCTCGTTTAGTTAAATAGGAAAATTCTCTTTTAAAATCACTTCGGGAGTATTTTATTACTCGGCCGACAATTGCTTTCTTTCAGGCCTCGACAGTAATGTACTATTTAGCAATTGTGTAGGTTCTGTACACATCAAGAGGAACGTAGATGGGACGTTCTTCTTTCTTATCGGCAATCTGACCGGCAAATTTATATATTTGTAAAAAAAATAAACATGTGATTTCTTTAGTAAAATGTATATTAAATTATTGCCTCGTTATTGTAGATTTCAAAAATATATAATGCATCGAAGTATTACTTGTAATTTTCGTTTTACTTCAAATTTTGTAGGAATGGTAACAAAAAATCAACACCTCGGTCACAAAAATGTTTTATTTTTATATTTTTCATGCAAAATCAGATCTTTAGTTTCTTATTACTTTCTTATCAAGAATACAAACATTTATTTTTAGCTGGCTCCATGGGACGGAATTCTTAATATAAACATATAAAAAATGTTATCAAATACCACTCTGTCACATTTTCGCTTCTTAAGACAAAAAGATTTTTAATATTATGAAAGTCTTCCAATAAAGTAACTTGAAAATCTGGTGAAAACCTTTATTGTTTAGTATGTAATACTAGAAAACGTTATTTTTGTAAATATTACTAATAAACTGGATCATACACTACTTTGAACTTAAATTATAAGGGGGACAAAATTGTGAAAGAGTGGTTAACGAAAAGATGGAGTGGTAAATAATCATTACCCGCCGAGCAAAGTTAACCTTATAACAGCTTTAATGTTTAGAAAACAATAACAAATTATAATATTTCCTTAAAATGCTACTATAAGTTTTATTTATTGGTATTCAGGGTTAAGTTTCCTTTTTCACGACACCGTCGCTGTCTTTCAGCCGCAGATAATGCAATTTTTCCATTTACCTGATGGTAACACCTTAAATTAACAAAATAATCGACGATATAATAACCAACATAAGAAAACTAACAATTACCTATTATGAAAATGAACTAAGGCTCTAAGTTCCATACAAAAACAACCACTCCGTCACGAGTTATACCACTCCGTCACATTTTTGTGACAGAGGGGCCTCGTTACAGAGGTGTAAAATAGTAGTGTTCGAGATTCTCAGCATTCGCCTAATTATAATTTATGCATAAAACTGGTCATATGTGAAATATTTATCAGGAATCAATAAAATTATAATAAAACACAGAAATTACAATAATATTTGGAAGTAGTAACTTACGTGACAGAGCGGTCGCTAAATAAACACACGCACCTCCTTTTACTGTTTGCGAGCGGTCGACTGGTATTGCTGGGGTGTAGGGACGCATAGCGTGGGTCCGGAGTGGAGGAGGACTATGCTCTTGTCTAGTAACCAAGGTCAAAATTGCTAACGCAAATTATTTAGTACCATAAAATGAGTGACAGAAGGTAGCAACAAAAATCATATACGTCGGGAGACAACTAATAAAATATTTTTTATTTAATAATAGAAACATTAAAAATTATTTCTTCTTATTAATTTAATAACAAAGGTTATGTAGTTCAGTAAATGATTTTTGGATAGAAACTTTCAATGTGATTTTTTTTACGACAGCAGTTTGTTTACATTAGTGGTCACAGAGGGACACACTTTATTTGTATGTAAAACACCTCCGTTACGTTTTTCGTATACTATGTCACAATAATTTTGTAAAAAATATTAATAATCAAATTATAGTTTTGAGGATATTGTAATTGTTGCATTATCATGTGTATTTTTGTGAAAGAAATAATTTTTTTGTTTTGTATTTTGTAGCAATAACATATTTTTTTGCGGAGAAGACAAGTCAGTGTCGATAAAAAAGAAGAACGTCCCAGATATATTTCGATTTCATAAAGATTCATCATCAAAACGATGTAGTTACCTAAAATGGAGCCAACTAGATCTCTATATACTAAACTTGTCATCAATTTTACCCATTAGGCCCAAGATCTTCTACAACATAATCCAAAAAAAACTTTTAAAATGATTCAACATCTAAACTAAAAGAATTACAGTTTATTAGGTACATGACATAACATGACGGTTAGAAGTCCGTGTTGTCAAAGTGACGTGACCAAGTGTGCTCCGCCGCCGTGGGTGGTGCACCGTCCACGTTTTTTTCGCATTTTTTATCTAACGACACGTGATGACCATATAAACAGCCCTAAGCAGACCACCAACATGTTCGACGCAGGCACATTAGTTTAGAATTAAAACAAATGGGATTGGTCTGATCAAATTAATTACGGTGTGAAAACAAAGATAAGAAAACGTAGAAACTTATTCAGACAAAAGTTCTTGTATCATTGTATAAAAACTTTATTTAGGATAAGTAAAATCCATAGTGGGTTAGTAAAAAACAAAGAAAGGTCTTATACTTATGTTAGTAAAACATAATACCTATTGAGTTATAAGTTCGTTGTTTGTATGTACACTCTATTTTTTCTTAATTGTCTTATTTAGTAAACAATCTTGGCAAGTCTTTATAAAGCAATTCGTCAATAATAATTGTTAACAATTAGACACACTTAATAACACTTTATAACAATATTTAATTAGTAGATATTTGAACACATGAGACATGCCAAGATTAATTACTAAATAAGACAAAAGAGAAATAACTTATGCACGTAATGCATCTTTGAATAATGTTGTTTTCCATTATTTTGTTTATTTTTTTAAATTAGTGATCATAATAATTAACAAAGTAAATATTTTGGTAAATATGTACCGTACCGAGCAATTGAATCGCTCCAATTTCTGAGTAATTATTTAAGTAAATTATAAACAAATTTAGCTAATAACTGCGCGAGTAAAATTACTAACTTCCTAACTCTCTAAAGTCTGAATTATGTAAATGTAACGAATAAGTCAGTTCTCATTAACATGTTCTCTTCAGGGGAGATATTTGCTGCACTGTTGCCTACGTCACACTAATACTTATATTTACAGAAATTACAACTTCGAAAGTTCGAAGTAGGTACTTCAGACCGGAGATGCTCAATTTTGGGTTTTGTTCAAATTGCCATTATTAAAAGCCCACAGGCCCACCCAGATAGCCAAAAGTATGTTTAAGGCAATTGCTTTATTAAAAAGTAAAAGAGTACAAAAAATGTTTATTAAAACAAAGCTGTCTAAACTCGTCATTATGGGTACAATTCAGATGCACCTGCGTTCTCGAGGGAAGACAATCATCTCGCTACCAATATCTGATTACATGCAAAATGGTTTGTGAAAGTGACTTTTTAATATTTTCTTGTCGTATTTATGATTATATTATTTTTAGCCTGGGGGTTTACTCGCGTTTCACGAACGACAAATGAAGTTCGAACTTTCGTTTCGATTGATACCTACACCTCAGACAAACAAAAAAAATTGTTGGTCTGTGACCTACACAATAAAGATAGACTCATAATAAAGGTAAAATAAAATTTTGACGAATCGTAGCGTTAATATAAGCGTTTTTTGAATTAAAATTACAACAGTTCTATTACATTTTGATTTATTTTTATGCATAATGCGCACTCTGTGTCATACAGATGTATGGCTAAAATATTCAAGTTAAAAGAATACTATGTCTCAAACGAGTATTTCAGACCCAAAGCACAGAATATCTAATCCCCAAAGTTCACTTTGGTGTCTGTGGTCTAGTGGTTTGAGTGCCGGACTGGTTCGATTCCCACAAGACACAAATAATTGTGTGATGAACATAGGTGTTTGTGTTGATCTGGGTGTTTCTCATGTATTACAAGTATGTATTTACAAAAAAAAAGTATATAAGTATTATATCCATTGTCTAGTACCCATAGTACAAGCTCTGCTTAGCTTGGGAATAGATGGTGCTGTGTAAAAATGTCGCAAATATTTATTTACTTATATTTACGTTTCGATATGTTAAAATGGTTCGTGCAAAGGGCTACGGAGTCGTATGAAACTGACCGGAGATCAAAGAGACACGATCATCGCATGCGATAAGGGAACGATGGTTGACCGGAGTAGGTAGCAAATTGTGCGATGAGTGGTTCGATTAATCGAATATCGTCAAACGCGAGTAGACCCCACAGACATAGATAGAGATAGAATGCGAACGTTTCATACATGGCAACTTTCGAACAAACTACGCCTTACATATAAAATTCTTTTTTTTTTTTTAAATTAACTTTAATCAAATGTACTTTACAGCTTTTGTTTCTGCAGTTAGAAACAGCACAATAAGGCATTTTGCTGGTTTTTGTTACAGTATTTACAGAAACAAGTGATAAGGCGTACTGAGAAAGGCTTTGAAATGTTTGTTTGAAGTGTTGGCACGTGCGCCCTGCCCACTTTTCCATTCTATCTATTTCTATTTAAGGTTGTCTGGAAGATATCGCTTTTAGCGATAAGACCGCCCATGTACCCATAATTTGTACGTTGTTCCTGTTTACTACTATTTTCATGGTGTACAATAAAGTATATTCTATCTATCTATCTATCTATCTGTGGTAGACTCCCTGTGTAGACCCACTGTGTTACAGTGCGCTCCCTTTCGTTTTTCTTTCTTTTAGTATGTTGTGTGAGTAAATGGACCAATCCTTTTCGTAGGTGTCAAACTCGTCCACCACCGGCTTACTTTATTCTATCGCAATGCTATTGGACGCCATTTGTTTACCTACATATAAAAAAATTTAAAAGGACATCTCGCGTTGATTGGAGATAAATATAATTGTTTTATTATTGTGATTTTTTTTATTCGTTCCTGTAACAATATCAGACAACGTAATGGAAAAGTATGATGATATATTAGGTATGTGATAAAGCAGACTTACTAAGTCTCTACATTTGGTTGTACACTATACACTAGTATACACTCGCCTACTTCTCCTTGTATCAAAATTTTTGTGCTGAGGAACCCGCGTGCCTACCCCAAACAATGTAATGTAAGCTACTACACTTATCTCAATCGCGATATTATAGCTGGATGCCATAGTCGACCTTCTCGTTTCTTTATCCATTCCACTGCATAAATATATCGCGTCTTTTCTCAAATTACCGTTTCTTTTTTTGTTATGCACTCGGCATAAACATCAAAATCTTTAATGTCTTCAAATTTAATTCAAATTACTTGCGAATTGCTTCAACACAATCTAAAGTCTTGATCTGACATGGATTTCGCATATCCTTTTAAAATCTTGCTTGTAAAAAATTCAAACCGCAATCTCGACAAATCCCTACTACGTAAATGCTACAGATATCTGTCCGGGTGGGCCTATGTTTGATCAGAATTCGTCCAGGGACAGCGACCACCTAGATTTCATACTACGAAGGTTTTTATAGGAAGGGAATTATCCAGACCACCGTCGGTTGACGTTGTAAAAAGAGTAATAAAATGTTCTAATCCTTATTGGAGCTAATGCGGTGATTATTTAATACAATTTGGTCGTTCGCACAAAATTCTGTAAAAACAACAAGTTGTATTACCTATATAGGCAACTACCTTTTCCTCTTATCAAGAGAATTTTCACTTTTTCAATCATCATCATCATCATCATCATTTCATCCGAAAGACTGGACATAGGACTCCCCCAAGCATCGCCACAGCGACCGGTCCTGCGCTTTCCGCATCCAGCGGGTACCTGCGACTCTCACCAAGTCGTCGGTCCAACCAATTTTTCAATAACGATTGCAAATTAAGACTTCAATTCCAATCAATATTCCATTAAATATCTTGTATTTCAATCAACACTGTAGAAAACATAATAATCACTGGTAATATGGCAATTTGCATGCGGCCGCCATCCGCCATCCTCTCTGCTCATTAGGTCGTGTCACGCGTCATAACACTGATTAATTGGCCTCCGACGCTTGATGCGAATACAAAGAGATGTAAAAAATACAATGACAAGCAAGCAACGACCTTTTGTAACAAGAAGCCGTCAGTCAGGCGGGCGCGCCGGCCAGCACACACTTGACAACTTCAATTTATATGCAACTCGATGCCTACACTCGTTCCCACTTGAATGATAGGCAATAAAGTCACGGTACCGATAACTATCGGTATCGAAATTATCGCCGAATATTTTTCGAAAATTATCGTAAAATATCTTTCGTATCTACGTAGTTTCTTTTCGATGCGAATCTTAATGCGAATTTATATCTCGTGCTCATTAACTGAGTAATCGATGAGGCTGTTCAATTAATGTATTCGGAATTGAATGTATTGGGAGAAAATTACACGGGTATCGACATTATGATAAGCAAGACAGTAGTTAAGAAACAGCCCGAGGACGCTCCACTTGGGTGGCTCGGCAGATGTTGTTCAGATTGATAAAAAATCACATTTCAATTAATTTCATCGTTAGTTGATATTACAGACATTACGCGTAAACACATCATCTTATGAATTTTAATGAGCGATGTAATGAACGTGATCAGATGAGCCGAGTCTCTCGGATTCTGTGTGTTGGAAAATATTTATTGACTGCGGTATCGTGTTACAACTTTCTAAAATGATAATTACGCGCATGGTGACAACGATTACTTCCAGTTCATTTATTTTTGCCTTGGACGAATAAAAAAGGCGGACGGAATCTCATTACACAAAAAGTGAAGCACCCATAGTAAGACAGCTCGCTTAAAAGTACGGGCTGGCACGCACACATTCACACCCATAGTAAGACAAAAAGCCGCGATTACGCAACAAATATCGTGTGACGGTAGTCATTGTCGTAGTGTCACAATAGTAGTTTATGAAACTGTTGCATAATAGGGGTTATTAAAACACGAGTGTGAGTTTAAAAACCGAGCCGTAGGCGAGGTTTTTAATAGTATCACACGAGTGTTTTAATACCTAATTATGTCAGTTTCATACACTAATTTATCTACACTCATACAATTTCAAATAAAATACCAAAGTCAAAATCTTGGTAACATTGTCGTTGTTTTTCTTGATTTCTCTGGTAAAAGATTGTTCGTCATTTACGTTGCTGCATCCAGAAATTCAGGCGGAGTCATATTCTCCTCAGTTCAGTATCACTGCTGTATTCAGATATTTTTGCCCAGATTAAAACTTTCGACATACAAAACCATAATAATAACGTAAACAATAACAATAAATTTACAAGTAACGATGACCAAATCCAGTAGGCCGCGGCCGTGGCGCGCGGCCGCGCACGCGCGCTGGTGCGCGCCTACACAGATAATAAAATATAGTCTGGCGAAAATATTATAATCGGAACTAATTTTCTATCCTTGTCAGGATTCCGTCAATCTCTGTTTTATCATACAAAAAATATGCCTGTAAACACTTAAATATAATTAAAAGCAATATGACAATCAAAAGTTCTGCCAAAAACGCGATTTTAAACGATAAAAATTTTCAATGTATGACAAGTGGCGCCACCCTGAATTTTGTGTACTCATTGGTGCCAAACTGTACGACTGCTAAAAAAAAGGTTTGAAAACTTCTTGGTTAGGTCGAAGTGGCATTAAAAACTCCTTAGTTGGGCTGAAGTGTGCGGTTATGGAAAAAAAATTAAATTACCGCATTGTTTTGTTCAGCAAACTGTATCGTAATAAAACTTTTTAAATTCATTACAGGTGCATGTGCGTAAAGTATGTCATTATGACATTACTTTCGAGTTCATAATTCGAATTTTACGATACGAGTGTAGATAAATAAAATAACAATATATATCTGCCCCCCTAGCCAAGTTGACAATCTACAATCGTCAACGCTAATAGAAAATAGTCGTTAAGATATGTCATTCCTATACATTTTGATTGTTTTCTACAGCGTTGACGATTGTAGATTGTCAACTTGGCTAGGGGGGCTGGTGTGTTATAATTCTGTCGAAATTATAGCGGGCTTAGGAAAAACTAAGTGCTTCAAGCTTGTCTTAGCGAGATTCCGTCCGCCATTTTTTATTCGTCGTAATCTTTCAGACGTTAGGTTATAAATTGATGACACTCGTTAGGCGTCAGTTGTAATCAAAGTTAATCAACTATTTATGTAATAGGTGTTGCATAGGAAACCTATATCGAGTCACACGATACGAGTGGTGTGCAAACTTTATCTGCGGACTTATCTCATCAGTGATGTCGACAATAATTTATTGATTGAAATTAACATTACTAAATATATTCGTTAACTAGCATAAATCAATCAGAAAGAAAGAAGAAAGAAATTCTTAAACATAAGATATACCTACCTGTATAAAGTTTTCATAAGTTTTTCTATCAATCATATTACTGACTAATAAACTTTAGCTAGAATGCACCACAGAATCAAAAAAAAAAATCAAAATCAAAATGTTTATTTCAGTAATTTATAAATATATTGCTTTACAATGTTAGGAGTCTTCCTTTAAGCAACAATATGCTTGTGTTAGAAGAAACTGCAAAACCGAATACATAATAGTACTACTCTACAATTAATAGAAAGAGCCTATTCATATTTAAAACGGGCTGAAGTTGGTCACCGAATGAGTCTAGGGATGTACGCGCATACCCCGACCTACAAAAAGTTTCTGAACCTGGCCATGTCGAAGGCTTTTGTAAAAGGCCTTAAAAATTTGACTAGCTACAGTAGCTACTTTAGTTTGGTGCGTCAGAGAAATATCTACTCTTCATAAATCTTACACCCCTTTGCCAAAAACACCCTCGCCACCGCGTTCGTATAGACATGAAGATTGCGTAAATAATTAGCTGGGTCGGCGATTGTGGCAAATTGCAGCCGCAGGTGCAATAATTCCCCAATACCCTCCATTAGTGTCGGGGCAGCGCAAACAAACGGTTATAATTGAATGTTTGACGAATTCGTTCGACCACCGACGGAGAACTACGTGGTGGTTCTACCGGGGAATAAAAGGAATTGTTTGACTTATTGATTTTGCAGTAACATAGGTCGTCATACTCGTAATCATTACTCATACCATCTCTTCTTCGTCGTTCCCTCACTGCTGAGGATCGCGACCACATACGACGCGTTTCCAAGCTATGCGGTCTTCCGCTGTGTGGACCGCTCGGTACATGCACACCCATACGGAATGAATACACACACACAGGACACAGGCCTCCCCCAAGCATATGTTGTGGGGGAAATTGCCATAATCGCCACGCTTGGCAAGCGGGTTTGCGATCGCAGTTCGTTGGTTAAATACTCAGAGAACCCTGCTTGCCCATCCTCTGGTGAATCCCTTAGTCGCCTTTTACGACACCCATGAGAAGATATAGGGTGGTGAAATTCTTTACGTCCGGCACCACACGGAACGGAATGAATGTATTGTCTATTATGGGGACCTTGTGTCGACTAGAACAAATTTCCGTGCGATCAAGCGTTTTTGCCATACCGCCCATAACTAATTGTAACAGCTCACAAATATGACCCATAAATCACTATTTTTTTAGTTTCGGCAATTTTCTTTCTAAGTTCTTTTCTGATTAATTTCATTGCGGGTTTCAAGACAGTTCAATCATTTCCCCGGGTCGCGGTTTCGGCGTTTTTTTGTTTAGTCGCCATTGTAGATCCTGGATTACCGGAGTTGCAGTGGTAGGAAATGAGTGGCGAGCTTGTCCAAAAAAAATACGATACGGTATGAAATTCATGAAATTTTTTACTCTTTTTACACCATACCATCTCGTGCAATATCGTACAGTCTAAAAACAATAATTTGACCTTTTTGTCCATTACCGCAAATCGGTGTGAAAAAAGTTCACGACCTTGCAAATACAGCCGCACTGCCGCCATATTCAGAATCAAGAAAACAGAATAGGTTCCGTATACTTTTTTTTGTAGATGTCGTGGTCGACAAAGAGGATAGGAAGACCTTGATTGTTGTAACACTATCTCTGGCTGCACTGCTCTACTGAAATTCAGACATGACTACCTACATTAAATTTATGATTCTTGGATGTCAATGATAATATTTTATTAAATACTAGCGGCTCGTCCCGGCTTCGGACGGGTGGATATGAAAATATAGCCTATGTTACTCAGGGTGCATGTAGCTTGGGATGCTGGCCAGAAACCTCCACGTGTGTCTGACTGCTGCTTGTCCCTCTGGACACGTCAGGAGGGAACGGCAGTTCTTAGGCCGGTGCATCCTGGGTACAGGCAATGGAATCCTTTCGAGGGATTAACCCTCGGGGGATCTTATTGCCTGTGGCGAATATTCTGGTACGGGAGGGGCCCATGTGGGCCAATGGGGAGTTGCTCCACGTGTCCCTCTGATACCAGCAGAGGGCACAGTGGAGGAGCAGGGGCGGCCCCGGTGTGCACTCACCCTGCCACTGGGCAGGCAGCGGGGGGATTGTCCTACCTGCCCCCGTCGATCCCCAGGAGTGCCCGCTGAGTAGTGTTCTCGCGCCTCTTGGGACCGAGGGTCTTGGCTTTACGTTAAGAAAACCTCTATAAAACATTACGGGAGGATGGGGCCTGCGAGCAGCAGACTCGAGGTAGTCTGCCCGACCAGCAGCTAGCGTAGCAGGCACAGCTGGCATAGCTGGTAAAGGCCCTTAAGGTAAGGTGGCGTGCAGTGTTCCGTGTGCGCCGCCTAGGAGGGTGCGGCCAACGTTAGGCTGCACGGGGAGAAGGGGCTCGCCTGCTTGTGGCGGGCCAGGACCTGTTGGGTGTGGTTGTGTGAATACTAATGGGTTCCCACGCCCCCGGCAAAAGTAGTTGAAGGAACACCGTGGTGGTTTTACTCGGTAAGAGTCCGACACTGGCTCCGCGTACCCCGGGCGGAGTGCGGCCATGAGGATTTCCCCAAGGAAAAAAAAAAAAAAAAAAAAAATTGGTTGCATGTAGCTTTCTAATGGTGAAAACATTTTTGAAATCGGTTTATTCATTAAACAAACAAACATACACACAAAAATACAAATCTTTCCTCTTTCTAATATTAGTGTAGACTAGTAGTACTCACCTAAATCATCTAAAGACCGGTCTACTGTGCAAAATTTCATCCTCCTAGGCCCCTCCTGGGGCTGTGCTTTGACGGTCAGTCGGTTTTAACAATTTTATTTAGTAGATGATGACTACGATTATCTGCGCAATGGCAGGTCCATTCTTGATCAAGACTACATTGATCCTCTCTAGAGGTTATAATATAAATTAAGCTTGCTATTGTTGAAGTTAGCTGCTTACCCAGAGATATTAAGAACAGCCATAGAAATCTAATTATATTTGCCTTATATTATTTAGATTACTATGGATACAGCACCAAGCTTCCGATTACAAGTCGATAATAATAGGAAAACGTGACAACATAATGTAAGGCTGGACCAAGCCAGGTAATTATGACGCAAGCAAATGAGAACAAATTACTAGCACCTTGCATGAATTATTCATAAATCGATCGCTAGGTATGTACGTCATACGCAAGCAACGCTACGCAAAACAGTTCTAGCCACATTTCTTTGCCAGAAAATACTAACTTTTACATTGGAAAAGGGGGTAAATTATTTGGAAATTCATTTTAAATACTTAAAAAACATGCAGTTGTTTGACCTATTATAGTATCCTAGGTAAGTCTAGGTAGAACGTAACGTATTTAGCGTAGGTATGAATTTCAAACATACACCATCAATCACATCTTGTGGTTGATGGTGAAAAAGTGATAATGCTTGCTAACAGCATCCTCAATGCAAAATGTCTCTTCCTTCTGCACTGTATTCTTTAATCTACTTGCAACTTGCAAAAACATAGGTAAGACCTTAGTTTTTGTTCAGTAAATAATTTTTAGGTTGACAGGATGAGAGTAAAAGCCAGCTTCCATCTCCCTATATAAATTAGAGAAAATTAAAGATTAAAGATTTTACAAAAACCCTGTTGTGCCTGTGAGGTACGTTATCAGAATCGATATTCATACGTAAGGACAAAACTCATTTGGAAAAACTCTTCAATAAAAATAATCGAATTAAATATTAAATCAATATTTAATTTGATTATTTTTATTGACATAATCACTGAGTGAGTGAGTTTTGAGTTATATAATCACTTTCAATTTACAATTAATGTTATTGATTGGGTGTTAAAATAAGCGACCTGTATTTAGGTAATAGGCGTGGTTTATTGCCTTTAGAATTTACAATACTAACTTTCCCGGACAAACAGTTATTAATTAAAAATAGATAAAATCGACGGTCGTAGGTGGTGTCCGAGCGCGAGTGTCCGTTCGTTCGGGCAGGGCCCGTGACGACCCGCCGAGCGCGCCGCTGGCTGATGATGAATCACACGTCGGTGAGCCGTGCTGCCGGCGCTATCGCCACGCGACGCTGTTGGGTTCGATTCCCAACAATTAATAATGATTTAATGTTAAATAAATTATTTTTTTTGAAGAGTTTTTCCAAAAAAGTTGTGTCCTTACGTATGAATATTGATTCTGATAACGTACCTCACAGGAACAACAGGTTTTTTGTTACATATTGTATAGTGCAACTTGGAAGAAACCTCTGTGACCTAGCAGGACTGCGGATTGGACGATATTATGTTTTTTAATAAGGTCGCTATATTTGGCTAATAAAACGTATTGGTATGTTCATACTTTTATTTCTAGATTAATGGCATATTTCTTTTAGGTACATCTCCTTATATTTACTACACATAATCTTAAATAATATCACGTTATTCTCTTAATAGTTTACATTGAGACGGCAAATTGTTATAACTGTTTACAATTAAAGTAATCTAAGTAATTGTTCGTACAACATTCGATTTATTATAATAAGATGCAAACATAAATACACATCATTTGAAATATTATTAATGAAGTATAATAAAAAGGCTTCATATTTCTTCACTCATACATAAAAAATAAACATATACCTAAAAGTATAAAGTTAAAATAAACTGTCCTCTTTCGGTAACTGGTAAAGGAAGACCATAATGACTACTGGTTTATTCCGGTAACACAACTAACTGAATATTGAGCGTAGGTATCAATGGATAATCATTGTGTTTAAATAATGTCTATATACATTTAATATTACATGTTAAACATTAATATACTCGGAGCTTATCCTAAGTATTGGAAGACTATACGATTTTGCTGTATAAGGCACACAGAATTATTTCTTACATATCGATTATAATCAAATATTGTATGTCAAGTGCTCAATATTTGCATAAACTCGTATTTACAAAAGCTTTAAGCAAACTTATTAGAATATGAAGAAAATTAATTAATGGCACTAGTTATTTATGTACTTAAACTATAATATAATGATTACAACGTAGAAATACGTCAAGTAAATGATACATGAAATACTGCCTCAGATGTCATCCGCGATATACACGATAATATTCTATGTGTTAAACTAAATTAACCTTTCGTTAAACAGAAAGGTATCATACAAACTCTCAACTTAATTCTCTTTATAAAATTTATCACACATTCTAAACTGACCGAGCATAAGTAACTCTAGTAAAAGTTAGCTTTCTTTGCCAAAAGCATTAATTTTTATTTATCTAACGCTAGGAACTATATTCTGTCATAATAGACATACTAACTAATATTTACAGCTAAAATATATCACAGAGATCTGAAAGGAATGGAGGGAGCGTCACCACGGTCTCCAGGGTTTTTCTTCTGGCGGTTGTTTTCTTGTGACGAGGGCGAGAGGAGCGGATTCCTCGTTAGGGGGAGGGGGTGTCCCCCAGCCTGAGCTTGCAGGGGAGTAGCAGCGAGGTTCCGAGGAGGTGGAAGAAGACGCGTCGCGCGGGGAAAGCGGCACGAGGGTTGGGAGAGCGCCCAGAGTGCTGGCGTTGACACCCGCAGGTAGAACCAGTGCGATGTCACCGTTTGACAACCTCGTTGGTACGAGACGGACGCCTGAGCCGGGACCAGCTGGAATAAAAGGTACTTGTTAGAAATATTAAAGAAAAACAATAGTTTTTCATTTGTAACTTAGGACAATATAGAGCCTTATTATTCTTAGAACACGGTGAGCTAGGAAAAGGTAATTCAAATACATAAAGATCCAACCGATGTATACCCGTAACCGGCACTATCTGGATTGCAAGGATTAACTATATTTATTTATTTATAATTTATGTACACAGACACAATAACATATGAAAGGAGACAGCATTAAAGTACATAGTACCTCAATGTCAATGAGTCAATGATGAAACGTATTTTTGTTTTTTCTATAATATATTTAAGAACATGAAAGAATAATGATAATGACCAGATATAAAAATAGAATAGATTGTGATACTCACCAGATATAAAAATAGTAGAATGTTGAGTTTGGGGAGCTTCTTCAACGTCAGAGGGCGGCGTGGGAGCCCCGGCGGGCCGCGCCCCCGGTGTGCTGACGCACCCTTCGAGATGCCTCACAAGTCTTCTCCTCAACGTCGGCTCGATGCCTTGGAACTTTGATACTTCGGTCACGCAGTGCCTGTATCCCGCACGGAACCGATCCGGTGACCCCGCGCCTTCCGACCGAAGCCCCTCTAAATGCTTCACAGTCATTTCTAAGATGTCAGCCTTTTCTAGTTTTGAGTGTCTTGCTGGCTGTAACAATGGATAAAAATGTTTATGATCTTTTCTAATAACTATAAAAAGTTCAGTTTAGGGATTTCGCAGACAGAAGGCGGTGACGCGTTCAAGCGCTCCACGATCGCGTTCTGCGTTATTTGTGTTGTATTACGTCACTTATACTCAGTAGCCCTAGAACGTTCTTAAACGAGTATTTTGGATCTGAAATACTCGTTTAAGACATAATATTCTCTTAACTTGAAGATTTTAACCATACCTATCTCTGTATAATATGATAATTAATTAACAAAACCAATAAACCCGACTGCGTATAAATATAACTGAAAAGATGTAAACAAGACTTGTATAGGTACATGTAGGTATATGTGAAAGTATCAAATCAACACGCAGGCGGAGGCTACCTATGAACTACTTTATTTTATGTAATTCATGACCAAAAACATACGTAGCCTCCGCCTGCGTGTTGATTTGAGACTTTCACATATACCTACATGTACCTATACAAGTCTTGTTTACATCTTTTCAGTTATATTTATACGCAGTCGGGTTTTTTGGTTTTGATAATTAACTTTTTTATTTTAAAATTTTTAGTTCTGTTATGTAATTCTTTTTAACGATGAATATTTTGTTGTTTTTTAGCATTTCTCATTCCAAATTAAATTTAAACATATAAGTTGTATATATTTTTGTAAAGCATTTATAAAGCCCTTTATTTTGATACCCCACTCGATAGGTTCAAAGGTAGATGGCGCCAAAAATCGGCAATTTTTTTTTTTTATAATTTTGATATACCCAGTGTCACTCTTACAATTAAGACGAATCTAAGGACACCTCTCAAGCTAAAATCCATCAAACCGTTTAGGCTACAGAGCGTGCCGAAGAAATATACATACATACATACGTACATACATACATACATACATACATACACTCGAAAAACATAACCCTCCTTCTGGAGCAGTCGGGTAAAAAGTGCGCATTATGCATAAAATTAAATTAAAATGTAATAGAAGTTTTGTAATTTTAATTGAAATAACGGTTACATTAACGTTACAATACGTCAAAATTGTTCGTGCTAGGGCTACAGGTAGCCCACAGGTGAGCAGGCATTCTAACCGCGTCGATCAACTAGAACGAGAGCAACTTGAGTAGGTAAATGCACGCTCGAACGCTTCAACGCGAACGGGGAACGCTCGAATGCGTGACTGCCTTCTGTCTGCGAAATCCCTTAGAAGAATAAAGAATAGTCTGATAATCTGTGTAGACAGAAACAAAATCAATCGTATATCGAAAGATGAATTCTGTACACCCAAGAAGGCCAATTCGTAACTAAATAATATACGCGATTTAATCCGGTTAAACTTTGTTTTATTAAAGAATTATTGCAAGAACTATTGCAGTTGTAGCGCAGTTGCAATTATGTTTCGACCAAAACAATGGTATTCGTATTCACTCATATACGGTTAACACTATCAGAAACAAACTGCAGCGTCACTGCAAATCATGTGCCTATAAACGGAAAAGTGAACGTAAAGTTAACTTACGTCTTTCTTCATGGCATCCAAAATTAACGCCTTCAGTTCATTAAGGCAGTTATTAATGCGCGCCCGTCGCCTCTTCTCCATAATCGGCTTGTTGCTCTGAAACAATACAAATATTTTGTTAATTAAATCAATTTACATACACAAAGCCAACTTTTAAACATTTAGTTGATAATAAGCAGGTACCCTTGCGTCAACGCGCCGCATTTGCATACATTAGCTACACGTGTAGGAACTGAATGTTACACGCAAGGTTAAGGCTATATCTAGCACACACACCTATGTTATATTTGCCTACCTAAAGCCGTGTCTCCTGCGACAAAATCTAACAAACCATTCTAACAAAACATGCTAACATTTTGTTTAGGCCAATCAAATGTAGCCAAACAGCTAGGCCACGCCTCCATTTTGTTAGAAAAACATGTTAGATGTTAGAAATGAAAAAAATATGGTCGCAGGAGACGTAGCTTAACACAGTCACATTTTTGCCTCATGCGATGCATGAGATCAGTTTCCAAGCGGACATTTATGCAATAAGGAGTGCTAATATTTTCAGTGATACGAGTTCGTGGTACACTTATTGTAATATTATTTATGCTGTGTACAAACAACATTGTTATCGCTTTATCGCTGGGTGACACCAAGTAAGGCGCGTGACAAAAAGAGCCATTAATCTCTGGTTACACGCCTGTGACGGCGCGTGCGACTGCCTCAAGGTGAAGGTCGTTCGTGTCGTGATTGGGTGCGCGCGCGCCGTGACGCTGAATCACGCGTGGCGGGACCACGTGACGATCAGTCGAACGATAATAATGTGTATCTAACATACCGACGCCATCTCTTTGTTAACATTATAATGATAACTGCCTACGTGTTTCGTCTCTAATCATAAGCACCGACGCGTCGGAGGATAAGGTCCTTGGCGCGAATCCAAGACAAAGATCAAACGATTTTAATAAATAGCGTTAACTCGTGCTCAATCACATCAAAATCTTCTACGTATTATGTATTTGTTTCGTTAGTACACTTGGGCCGCTTCAGAGTACACAAACGTCACGGTTACGTGTACAAAATTAGCTCTTGCTCCGTCTCTGACCGATACGGGCGACCCGCCAATGTCAGGTGGGTGAACCGCTTGTATTTTCATTTCATACAATAAAAACAGAACATGATAGAGGCGTTCGGGCGAGAGCGGGAAATTCTCGACGCCTTCCGCACGAGACCTCACTTCCGTAGTCGAGGACAAAGGGCCCTCATATTTTATGACTCTGTGTATAAAATAGTACTTAGTTAGACGTATTACCATGGACATAATGTGAAAATTAATAACAGAACATTGAAGTAGCTGCTACTTCAATGTCCTGCACTACGTATTTTGAAGTAGGTATTGAAATTACAAATAAAAGCAAATTCAATGTGTTTTCAGGATTGGTACCTTCTGCACATGCTTAGTACAAAACGTATCGCTAACAATATTAAATCGACAAACATGATAAGAGGTTATTTTTAGGTAAAACTATTCTTCATAATGTTATCTTCACAGTAAACAACGCATCAAACAAATAAGTTAAGAATATACATTTTGCTTAATACTGTTACAGAAACGAAAAGTCCGTCATAAATTTTCTTTACGTGTATTTGAAGCGTAGATCGATGCATCCGCACTATCACTACAAGTCCAAGGAAAAAATTGTAAGGAGAGTTATATTTTCTCAGCGTAGCTCGGTCGGAGCGACAATTTCCAGTGTAATTACAGTGGAGTGCAAATTGATGGCGCGACGCGTAGCTGTCTCATTCAGTTAGCAGTAAAACGATGTTCTGAGAGGTGACATACTGATTGACATGATGTTACTATGTTGACGATATATCGCTACGAGGAAAATCTGTTTAGAAAAGATTAGCGTCAAAATAATTATACTTAGGTGCGATTTAAGTTTTTCAAGCGCTCAGCTGCCGCACCGTGGAGCAAATCGAGAAAAAACATCACCGTAAATTTCCCCCTCCATAAGCTACACTACTGTCTTGAACACACACACATAGCTCTGCACGTTTTCAGTCGAGTTACTAAGCTGTAAAGGGAAAAATATCTACCGAAAATGTTAGAGACAGTGTCGTAAATAAAGGTCACGCTTTTTTTTATTAATCGTGCATAATAAAACATGAAAGGGTTGATCTCATTGAAGCGAGTGAAACACAAGCCCGTCTAGTTTTCCGCAGATCGTAAAGACACCATGCATCGGCGGAGGCGGCACGTGTCGAGCGGGTGTCGTGCGGCGTCGCGGCGCCCCGATATAGCGAACACACACATAAACAGACACACACACATATGTAAGCCCCGTCCCATCCACACCTACCCAGCTATTTTACTGCCGCCGCCATGCATATTACAAACGCGCCATTTCAATTATCACGTGTATTTCTGAATATATTAACTGCTAACAAAATACTTGTCAGGCGAGTCAAAAGAAACATGACGGTTTACACGTTTACATTATAACAATCGTCTTTACATGATGTCAATAGCAAGCCGCTTGTTTGAATGTCTCCGTTAACGAACAGCGTGACATTCATATTTTTTCTTTAGTTATGATGAAAACCCGGACCACCATTAAAATATATTAACATAGTTTTTTTTATTATATAATTTGTTTTAGTGGGTAGGTACAAGCGAATAAAGATTTTTAGCGAAACGTCATCATGGCATTGACCAAACCAACCAAAAAAAACATTCATGCACGTAGCCCGTTTCAACCGAGTCATCATCATCTTCCTGCCCTGGTCCAAAATTACTTTAATTCATTTTCTTCTATCAGCCGTCATCTCTTCATTTAATCCCTTTTCATCCATATCATTTTCACACAATCCATCCATCTTTTCTTTGGTCTTCCTCTCCCTCTCTAGCCCGTTTCAATCGAGTGTTGACCCGATAATGTCAGCTGATAGCGTCGGCTAACAGGTGGTAGATAAGGTTCTCGTGGTAAGGTTAATGGCACCACACACAAACACTTGATACCAACGTAGATAGGATGGCCATCTGGGTGATGAGTCACAAAATAAAGATCTAAAAGAAGCTCTACTTCTTTACCCTGTAGTTGTCTGCAGTCCTTAGCTGTTTTTTTAGAGTATAGGATTGTGAAACGAGCTAAATGCATAGACTTATAAATGTCAACCTAATGTTAAGCGACCGATATTACCTTTGCCAATAACAACCGCAACACTATCTAGTCTGAACTTCCCATATTCATGTCTCAGTTTGGCATTATATTATCTGTGGTTTGGCGAACCGACTTGTGGTACCATTTAGGCAACAGCCTAGGTGGTATTGCAGTTGTTATGGGCAAAGGTAACCGCTTAACACGGTGGGCCTTTAGCTCGCCATCTTATACTATAAAAAAAATGCCTAAATGGCATTGCAAATCGCATTCGTTAAACTGAGACCTTAAAGATAGAAAGTCTCGTGTGATCGTATTTTCATCGCCACCCGTATTACTCTTCGCACTGGAACACAGCAATGCAAAACCAACCGATAGTTTAGTTGGACGGCGAAAATCCTAGTATTGCAACAATATTTGAGAGATAACGATGAACGATCCTCACCGAGATTATGTTCGGGCTCCGATCGGCTTCGGAACAGCTAAATCAAAACGAGACTTCCAGTCACTGCAGATATCTTTATCCTACACCTTAACTTTTGTCTGATTCTATTGGAATAACGTGCGGCTGTCCGTGTATCCTAGTACAGTTAACCGCACGTCAGTGGTAACACTTGAATTACAAAAACTGCTCTTACTGCTTACGAAATAAAGACGCTCACTGACGTGCGGTCGACTATACATAGAGACGAGATCATCATTAGCCGACTAGGAGACCACCTTTTTCGTGGCTAGAATATTATACATAGTTGTGTATACCTAATTGTAATCACGCATTGTTCAGTGGGACTTCTGTACCACCTCGCTATAGTTTACGTAACGTTTGGCCCGCCATGCGGAATGGATTTAGTCGCGAGGCGCCGCACACGTGCCGCCAGGGTTATCAGCTGTCTGTGACCGACTGAGACGCGAATACGTTCCGGTATTCGTGACGAGACTATCGTACAAAATCTTGTTTTTTTTTTCATGTTTAGAATAGTGCTTTGATATTTTATGTTCTTCCTGACGTTAATCATATGCTTGAAATGATTCGTATGCTTTAGATGTTTGTCTGCCGAACTTTTTTTAACCTTATCTGACCCACTGTCGCAGGTTTGGACTGATATCGTGGTATTTTTCGCAGATATGAATTACAGAAAAGGCTATGCATGTGAAAAACAACTGATTAGATTAGAAGACTTACTCAAGTGTCTCAAGTAGTCTGTACCCCACAGGCCCCACAGCAGAAGCGTGAACAACAGTGGAAAGAAAGGCTCCCACCACCACCTGATTTTGCAGAACCGCAAGAACACCTGCCTCCAGGTCACGATATCCCATGGCCAGTCTGGAAGTCCCTCATCCGATTACGGACTCAAGTCGGTCGCTGCAAAGAGAATATGTGCAAACGGGGAATGCGAGACTTCTCTAATACTGAATGCGAATGCGGGGCCCCCATTCAGTCCATGGCCCATTTGCTCACTTGTCCCTTGTACTACCTGAACAAGAGACGATTCAAACAAAGCCACAAACAACGCCATAGAGGTGGCCAAATATCACATGAATATAGTGTGAACTGCATGAGAAACATTGACACGAAGAAGATGAAGGCCCCACAGCTATATCAGATTAGTGTCAATTTATATACAACTATTCTCTCCACAAAATTCCTAGAGTCCATCCCAATTGATATTAACGAAAGGCGGACGAGACGACTGACACGATCAAGTCGTCAATATCTATTTACTAAGAGCAGCTGAGTCACGCAATGCACCCTGCGACTGCGAGCTCAGCTAACCATTAGCGCTCTATTATAGACATAGACTGGGATAGTCAACCGTTTCCAAGTTTTACGTTTTCAAGACTTATGTTCCTGTTATTATGTCCAGCGGAAAATAGGCTGTTGATAACCTTGATAATGACAATGACGCTACGTGTATGAAGTTAGCAGCTATAGCTTATTAGGAGATTCTTAAAATGGATACGCCAATTGGATTAGGTTGGCAATTCCAAAAAATGATGTTATTTGTCTGTATCACGTATTCACGTCATGTATGACTAATAGCATTTTACAGTTATTTTAATCTGATGTATAATCAATCGCCAATGTATTTATAAGTACAGTACAGGCATTGATACCGATTTTTGACCCCCAGTTAATATGCGTAGCCCTTTAAATGTCTGTCTGGAAGCCTTCATAGCTCTCTACACTTTCCCGGGCAGCTCGATCGGGTGGCGGGGGACCGCAGGTTGAGTGCTTCTGTATCAGACGGTTATTTTGCACCGTCTGGCAGTCGCCCAGTGGTCATTACACATTCGTATCGCCTAAATCTGCACGTTTGACAGCTCCGCGCTAATGCATGCGATAAAATAGCGATCCGATGGAGCCATGCGATGCGACGCGACGACGACGCCGACCTTCTGAAAAATCTTTTAATCTGCGCATACATAATTAAATCTGTTGGTTGTGGCTTTTTAACTCATTTTATGTAGATCTAGACAGGCATTTGTAGTTTATAAACGAAGATATTGAATAAGGTAGCCTTTTCTGAATCATTATGATATATTGCGCATTGAAAGCTAAAGCAATGCAATTAAATGAATAATTATTTAGTTTTAACTCATAATTATTCATCATTATCAGTGTTAAACCTAACTATGAATTTAAGGAAGTAGGACTGAACATCGCATTGCACCGACTTACGGCCAAAATTAATATCCAATCTGTCCACGATTTACCCTCCTAGAGATAGAAATTTGACATATTTTGTATGGTGCTTATGTCAAATTCCTATCTCTAGTAGGTCAAATCGTGGATAGATTGGATATTAATTTTGGCCGTTAATAGATCAAGATCACTCGCGCCGCCTCTATCATTACGCCTAATGATGGCTGTGAAGATCAATTAACGTAACGTACGATAACAGCTCTATATAATATAGAGCTGTTATCTAAGGAGTATTTTATTAAAAGGCGTCAATCAATCGGTGGATTCGCGGAATCTTCGAAATATATGCGAGTGGAATGCTTTTGATTGAGGAATGCGGAATATGGGACAAAAAAGGTTCACTATGATTTTGTAACTCGTTGATGGCGCCGACAGGTTTTCACTTTACAATTAGATCACACGTGTTGAACGAATTAAGACTGAACATCTAATAGACACACAGGCAACAAAGGTACAGTCAGAAATCTTTCCGGTGAACCACCACTACGGCTAAAATCGTTTGCACTCAATGTTCGATGGCAGCGGTAGGCGTACCGTACGTGTAATGTAGCAGGATTCGTTCAAAGGATTTTGTCGACAAAATGTACCACCGCGAAGTATCGTGACCGTACGTGCAGTTTGCGAAAGCCGAACCGAGACTACTTCGTTATAGATACTTATAGGGCTCTGTGGAACTAAGATGTGAACGTGGTAGGCTTAACAGCTAATTCAATAATTACTTTGTACTTCTAATCTGCACCTTCAACTAAGCTAACTATGGTAGTAAATGGTGTGTTCTCATCAATTGGGCGGTCGGGGTGGATATTTGGGGGGCGATTTTGAAACTTTCATAACTTAATTTAATTGTTTGTGAGCGCAATAAAGATCATTTAATTAATGAACATTATTATTAATATTATACTTTATTGTACACACATATACACATTATTATTACAGTAGGAAAGCTTATGTACATCGGCGAGCTTAACTCAAAAATGAGTTTTCTGACAGCAAACCTTAGAGCGATAGAGAGATGAACATTATTTCATAAGTAGCACACATTGCCCTGCCTTATTAGCACATGATGAAGCGACATGAGTCGTACAAGATTGAGCTTTGAATCGTTCTGAAACTGTGTTCTGAAATAATAACCAAAAACCACTTAAGCGAGTCTACCAGTTTAAGTATCTTGGGCATGTCGTAACCGATAACCTTGGAGATGATGCTGACATGGAGAGGGAGCGCAGAGCATTGTCGGTCCGGGCGAACATGCTGGCCCGCAGATTCGCTCGATGTACAGTCAACAAATCGGAATCATGACCCACGATAAGCTTAATATCCTACAGACATTTAATACAATTAGGTTGAATTTTGCTTAAACAGATATTTCCCTGGCAACATACTTGTTATCAATTTTTTTAGTAAGTGACAGTGACAGTTTACCAATAAAAATAATTAAATGTCCTAAGTGCAGCATAGAAGAAAACCTTATTGTTTTGACGATTTCAAACGAATTATCAGCTGAGTGGGTCATGATTCCGATTTGTCGACTGTACGGACGCAGTGAAAATTACTTTATTCAAAGCGTACTGTACATCTTTGTACTCAGCGAGTCTGTGGTTCAGGTATACCCAAAAGGCCTACAATTCTCTGCGCGTTCAATTTAACAATGCCTTTAGGGCGCTGTTACGTCTTCCACGCTTCTGCAGTGCGTCAAATATGTTTGCTGGGGCACGCACGGATAGTTTTGATGCTATCTGGCGTAAAAAGGCAGCTTCACTGCTAAGCAGAATCCGTGGGAGTAGTAACAGCATCCTGAACATGATAAGTAATAGGTTTGAGAGCCCTCTGTTGTGGAATCTCATCCAGAGGACTAAGTCACTTGTAGTTATTAAATACTAATAAAGTTTTAATTTCTTACTAACAATAAAATTATGTAATGGATCTAGATGTCCGAATAAAGAATAAAAAAAAAAAAAAAAAAACTTTTTGTGTGCAATTTCAACCTAATTGCTGGGTTGTAAAATTAATCTAGGAACTGATAATTGTAGAGGTAAGGGCGGCAAAAATGAGAAATGTGTAAATCTTACCTAGGTAACATATATTTTGTGTAAATAATGTACTATGTTTTTTTTGTAGTGCTTGTTTTTGTGTACAATAAAGAGTATTTGTATTGTTTGGTCTTTAATATCCTGCACATTGAACGCAGAAGAAGAATGGTCTAACCTTTCAAGCGTAAATTAGACACAATGTTCGTTCTATTGTTTAGATTCAGGGTCTCTCGGGCGCTTAATTAATTGAAGAGCCTATTACGAGTTTACCTTCTGCCCCAGTGTTATCAGTGGTCAATTGGCACGGGCTGCCAGTGGGCAGTGGCGCTGGCATGCGTTTGGCAGCCGCGCCACGCGCCGGCCGCGGCGTCGCGTGCCAACGCGTGGGAGCGGACGCCGAACTTCCGCCACTCTATTATAGTTCGCAGACGTCTGGATGTGCCAGTAGATCTTTTTTTTTGTTTTGAATAGCTAGACGTGTTATGACGATGTGTTGGTGGGAATGAGTTTGAGTCTGTGTCGTATTAATGAACGGTTTTTTTTTCTTTTGCTTCGCGATATGCTGTCGGAAAATTTAACTCCACATCTTACATTCGACTATAATCTCTAATTTATAAGTACGGAGAACATCTATAGAGTCAGACCTATATTGCCATTGACTGCTGTTGTCTAACTCTAATAAGTGTCATTGATAATTTTACTAACCGATCTATTGTTACCGCATAAAAGTTTCATCATCATCATTTCAGCCGAAAGACGTCCACTGATGGATATAGCCCTCCGGCCTCCCCCAAGCATCGCCACAACGTCCGGTCCATAAAAGTTTACAACAAATAAAACCCACAAGTATTAAATCACATTTTGCGAAATCAACACCTCTAATAACACTGGTTTTTATTTTATTATTTTTAACGTATTTACGCATGTATTTTTTAATACTGGTTATATTTACTAGCTTTTATTTAAGTTGCTGTAGTCGCTGTGTTATTCATTCACATAACAAATCAAAAACCACGCTCTTCATTGAAAATATTAATTCAAAACAATTTTCCATATAAGGCACACGCCTTATATGGAAAATTGTTTTGAATTAATATTTTAAAACACTACAAGCCCACGACTTTTGTACGATAATATCGTGGAGGCCTTATCTAGCGTCCGTGTCGCTCGATGGGTCGCTGTAGGTGGTATCGGCGTGCGACGTCGACGCGGGCGCGGGGGCGTAAGGCCGGTCACACGCGACGCGCCGACGGCTTATCTCACGGCAGCCATGATGTTTATCATCGAATGATGGATTGCCGGCCGCCTAATAGCTTCCTCCAGTCACACGAGACGAGACGCGTGTAATTACGCGTCAGCATCCATCTACTGTCTGTTGCACGTCTTGTAGCGTGATTAATATGGGTACTAAGTACGGTATGATAGATCGGATATCTGATGGAAGAGGGTGCCCCTCGTACCTATAAAATTTCTGAGTCTACCGAAAGAAAGAAACAAAAGACAAGAGATTTGTCTACGGAAGAATATAATAATAAATTAATTTATTTCAGATAATCAGATCCATAGAAAAAAAAAATTACATTAAATAATAATAATATATGACTACATTGTATATAACTTTATCTATCATTTTGTCTTTTCTTTCTTAGACAAAACGCTTGTCTACAGTGGTCATGCTATGCCTTGCTATTCCTGCTGTTAGACTGGGCAAGCAATTGAGTGACTGCAGAACCAGTCACTATACAAAATAAAGAAATAAGTCTGTGGAAAATTCTAAATGTTTTCAGTTAACATGTCCACGAAATTCGGTGGGACGGTCATAAAAACACAACGCTGACAGGTCTGGGCGGTATCTCATTCATTATGCTATCCTATGACGCATTCTAGCGACACTGGGGAGAAGGGGGACGTTCCCACGACAATTAGCCCACGGCGCGTCGCCCACGCGCTCGCCCACGGCTCCACTGACTCACGCTCCTACCGTCTGCTCCGAGCAGAGGGCTGACTACGAGATAATGCTACAATTTATGGATTTTGGCATCGAATTTTAAAACGTACCTATGTAATGTTAAGAGTTTGCTGCTGGCGACTTGTAAATGGGAGGAATGACAACGCGATGGACAGACGACCTTATGACAGATTAAAAGTAATGTGAAAACGGATAACTTGGGCTCTACACATGAAAATCACACATGCAGTGGATGAATATGGCTTGTGTATCTAAATAGAAAAGAATTGAAAGTGAGACAAAATAATTTATCGCGAACCAAGTGAAAGTGCGCATACGTCTGTAAGAATCAAGAATTTAACATATTTACATTTGGCAAAGATTTTGATATTATGTACATATTGGGATACCCACATATTAAACGCATAAAAATAGAAACGGCTAAGGCTATTGCTATCAAATTAAATGTCAATAAGAATAAGGATCGAGGTCTGATTGAACGAGGATCTGGAACAGCTCTGGATCCTTATGTTATGACAATCTTGTTCTATCGTGTCGACATGACATGAGCATCAATGATGCTCATTCCGATGCCGTGGGAAAAAGATTAGCCAGTCAGCAGATTAACAATGAGTTTGGGGATGTAAGGAGGTTTCAGCTTTGTATATCTGGAGTTTGAATTGAGTTTACTTTCAGCGCTATCACGTAGGACCTAAAACCTTCACGCACGGGTGAGCACTATAAGTAGTACGTGCAAGATAACACCTAATGCCTAACCTTTTAGCGATAACAGACGTGACAATAGACTATAACGCCAGCAGGTGATAACCCTAGCTTGCTACTAAGTCGGCTCGAGTGGCCACGATAAGAGGGATGCGATGTGGGTGGCGCCGGAGTGTTGCATTATTTGGTGTTAACGCGCGCACGTAGGATTAACTACTCTTACCGCTCTTAGCCGCTGCGTGGGAAAATGTTGGCGCTGTGTATCAACTGCCTACATTTTGAATAAATATTTGTGAGTAATTACGACTTTTACCGTCGATTGACGCCCTGAATGGGCGCAAGGCCCCCGGCAGCAGCAGAGCAGTAGAAAATCCATTGTCTCATTAGCGGTTCTTTGATGAACTAATAATAGGTACCTGTAGCTGTGAATAAAGAATTCATAGTTAAGATAAAAAAAATCGTTAAATATAATAATATTTTCAGCCTATTTCGTTCGGTTTTGGGCATAGGTATCCATTTTCCACTTAGGCATAGTTTTAAATAAGTAAGACTTTCCTCAAAAACTTGAATTAATAAGTTCTTATGTTTAGGTAAGATTAATAAAATCACAGAGAAAAAGAAAAATAAATAAATATAGAGGTAGAGACCTATATATTTTGTATTCTGTGGCTCTACATCTCTGATCTGCTACAAACATTTTGATAAAATCAGATAACGTCTAGCAGTATTCTGAATCGCATAGTCTACTTTGTAACTGAAAGAACAAGCGCTTGCAAATTATTGCATGAGTCAATACTGCAAGCTTCGCCCGTAATCGCATAGTCTACTTTGTAACTGAAAGAACAAGCGCTTGCAAATTATTGCATGAGTCAATACTGCAAGCTTCGCCCGTAATCGCATAGTCTACTTTGTAACTGAAAGAACAAGCGCTTGCAAATTATTGCATGAGTCAATACTGCAAGCTTCGCCCGTAATTGGACGATCACTGCAAGAAATTTTGAAAGAACTTTCAGCCAGTGCGTTGGAAATCGATTGAAACTCATAACTATCTTAAAAAAAATCCTAGGATGTATGAAAAACATTAAGAACTTTCTTTTGTAATCAAATTTTGAAATAGCCTATGCCCACAGCTTCGCCTGCGTATAATTCGGTTTATCGCAGAGATATGGTATCGCGCATCGCTTGGGAACTGTTCTTATCGAGGCCTATATGTTAATCCGGGTAATGGTCTATCTGTGTGCCAAATTTCATCCAAATCCGTTCAGCCATTTCAGTGTGATTGAAGGACAAACAAACATCCATACTTTTGCATTTATATTATAATATTAGTTAGGTTCTCCTACTTGATGAATGAAATAAATGTCACGCAGGAGATACAGAACTGTAAATAATTTATAAGTAACTCAATATACAATAATCTTCGATCAATACAATAATTGATGCGGGTTAGATATTGATATTCAGTCACATTTGGTTTTACTGGAAGCCGACGCCAACCTAAATGAGAAAAAGACGAATGCAGGCTAGAATAGCTGAACGCCAAGTTAGACAATTGTTTTCTACTCGAGATGAAGACATTTTGACCGACACATTTAGAATGCGCATACCATACCTATCCCATTTGCAATCTTCCGTCTCCTACGCATATAATGTATTTTATTCTGCGCTTGCGCGTCACGGGTTTTCCTCTGAAAATGTCTCGCGGGACAAACGTAACGTGTTTGACGCATAGCTTCGATAAATACAGTAACGTGAGTTATGTAAATACATCAATTATGTATACTATACTAATGTCATAAACTAAATAGTATATTGAATAATGTGAAAAAGAGACTAAAGGTCTATCCACATTAGGACGGGCGAGCACGGGACGGAGGCAAAATAATCCATAAATTAGGTCCTTACATATGAAATTGGCATTTTTTCGAACTGGCTACTTTGATTTGACGACCTCTGTGGTCTAGTGGTTCGAGTGTCGGACTGCTGATCACGAGGTCGTGGGTTCGATTCCCACAGGACACAAATATTTGTGTGATGAGCATGAGTGTTTGTGTTGGTCTGGTTGTTTCTTATGTATTATAAGTATGTAATTACAAAAAAAAAAGTACATAAGTATTATATCCATTATCTAGTACCCATACCACAAGCTCTGCTTAGTTTGGGACTAGATGATGTGTAAAAATGTCCCAAAATTATTTATTTATTTATTTCAAATATCTGGAGTTTGGTTAAAAAATTCAAATTCAAATTTATTTCAAATTTAAGCTCATGTATTTCTGTTTCTAATTTAGTTATTCATTTGTTTTCGCGTCATATAATTTTTCTTTCACGGTCTGTTCACAATATGGAAAACTTAAAATATCGCGTTATTTACGAATACGAGTTCCACCGTGGCACCAGCGCTGCAGAAACAGCTGGAAGGATTAATGATGTGTATGGGGCAGCTACTGCAAAAGAAAACACGGTACGTTTTTGGTCCCAACGTTTTCGTTCTGGAAATTTTGACCCACAGAACAAGCCCTGTAGACAGCCGGGGACCCAAGTTAATAACGAAGAATTAAAAGTGACCGTGGAAGCGGATCCATCACAAACCATGTCAGAGTTAGCGGCAGGCTTCGGTGTGAGTGATAAAATAGTTTTAATTCACTTGAAACAAATTGGAAAAGTGAAAAAGCTCGAAAAATGGGTAGGTACCGCATTAATTGAGTGAAGCACACCAACAAACACGCGTCGGGTGCTGCTTTACATTACTCAACCGGCACAATAATGAGGGGATTTTGAATCGTATCGTTACTTGTGATGAAAAATGGATCCTGTACGATAATAGGAAATGCTCATCGCAACGGTTGAACTCAGGAGAACCGGCCAAATCCTGCCTAAAGCAAAAGTTGACTCAAAAAAGTTAGAAACACTCACCGTGTTTGGTGGACCAGTGCTGGTGTCATCCACTACAGCTTCCTAAGATCTGGCGAAACAATTACGGCAGATGTGTATTGTCAACAATTGCAAACCATGATGGAATAGCTAGCCGTTAAGCAGCCGCGGTTGGCTGAGCAATTGCTCTAGCCCACTGCTGCTTCAAGACAACGCTAGAGCATACATTGCACGGCAGACGGTCGCTTAATTAGAGGAGTTGCGATTACAATGTCTCCAACACCCACCATTTTTTTCGGAATTTGGACAACTTTCTGCAAGGAAAAATAAACAACTCCGGAGGCAGTCCAAACCGCCTTCAAAGATTTTAGAATGATTTATTGCCACAACAAGACAACATGCGGTAGGTGCACATAAAAAATAACTTAAATTAGGTACATTTCAAGAATAATTTTATCAATGTATGATACCTAGATTGCATGTCGTAGCTGCGGCAAAGAGGTTGACACCCAGCATGATGCTGTGTTGTAACGTGAGTCACAACACAGGGCTGATTTTCAGTGTCAACCCCAATTTTAGGTATTTTGTATACTTATGTTTGCTACTATATCTGTTTGTAACACTATAAGTAGGTATACAAATCCTACATTATATACCTACGTCTAAAATAAGTATTAAGTACTATAATACTTTGCCCGTAGCGACCACGAAATCGTGACAACACTGTTGTTTCGCATCGCCCCGCTAAAACGTGAGCGTGATGCACCAAGTCTGCCCACCGCCTTATGGCAATGTATACTTAACAATGCACACGACACGACTTGATCTCGTTGCGACAAATGTGCTAAGTAATTGCAGGAAAATACGTAGTTACCGATACAAAAATACGTAGTTACCGATACAAAAATACGTAGTTACCGATACAAAAATACGTAGTTACCGATACAAAAATACGTAGTTACCGATACAAAAATACGTAGTTACCGATACAAAAATACGTAGTTACCGATACAAAAATAACTGTAAAAAACCTTTTCAGCACTCAGATCTACTACTAATTTGTCCTGATCAATAAAATGATAATTCGCAAGATTGAATAATTACACAAAAAAATTACTATTGCAATAGTTACGAAGATCTGAAATCCTGAAATCTACGACGTAGAACCTTCATATTCATCATCAATTTAGCGTATCACAGTCCACAAGTAAAACTCACCCTAATCTCATCGCTATATAAAAAAAAAAACAATTTAAAAAATTATTAAATTATTTATAAGGTTAAAAGGTGACATTATTTTCAATGCCCAAATTGAGCGCGTTGATGTCTTTCTTTAATGATACTGTTTACGTTGACTGCCTCGTTGGTCTAGTGGCTGCAAGCGCGACTGCTGAGCGTGGGGTCCTGGGTTCGATTCCCGGGTCTGGCAAAGTGTTATTAGGTTTTTTCATTACGAAATTCTCAGTAGCAGCCCGGAGTCTGGATGTGTGCCCGGTCAATGGCAATAAGCTCGCCCCCTATTACATGGGACAATAACATAACTGGCGAAATGTGGGTGTACTATTACACCTCTGCCTACCCCTTCGGGGAAATACAGGCGTGATGTTATTTTATTTTACTCTTTACGTTTATCAACAACCCTATTCAAAATGTCTGCAGCAAGCCTTTTTTATAAACAAATACTTTTTTTATTCGTCCATGAACAAATACATAAAAATAATCGCAAAAAAAAAGTAAAGCAGTATAAAAAATAAAAATGCAAAAACAAAGAAAAATATAACTTACCCTTCTATTATCACCGCTCTTCTTCTGTTCGACCTGCGTCGCTGAAGGGCTCATATTCACCACCACAGGGTTGGAGGCGGCCTGCTGAGGGCTGCCGGCAATACCTGTCACCATAGTTACTATAAACACTTCACTTAAAAAACATCCAAATACCAAACGTCTACGTCGTACGTAAGAACAATCACAGCATCATTAGATAGGGGCGCGTGGTGTACGTGTGGTCGGTATCGCGGTCGACGCACGACTGAGCGCGCAAGTCGCGCGTCGCGCTGTGTCGCGCGGCAGGCACGCGCGTGTTGCACGCGGCGCGGGCGCGGCGCAAGGCGTCTCGCGTGCCTCCGCGTTATTACACCAAGCTCCATTATCACACGTCACGTTTTGTTTCTTTTTTTTGTGTGTGAGATTAGTGGCTTATGTTAATGAAGTCATCACTCTTCTCGATTGTTTGTGTGTTAGGAGTTGGAACAAAACTCAATATCCCACAACTTTTGTGATTGTGGAGGTTCTGCTTCTCCGTAGGATTACAGACTTGTTACTAATTAAAATTGTCTTCTTCATTTCACTTGCGTGTACAACATTTGGAGTTTCCGTGCGATCAGAATCTACACTGAAAAAAATCGGGCCAATCAAGCATGACATTTTGCTTGATAGAAAAAAAAATGAATGAAGCAATCAAAAACTTATAAAAATTTATTAATCACGGTTTGTTGTCACAATAAAGTTAAAATGATCAACTCTTCTCTATCATTCACTTCATAATATAGATAGCATGATTAAGATAGTCTAAACATGGCACATCACAGATTTAATCAAGTCAGATGATCAATGTAAACACGCCCTTTGTTGTCGGTCGGAGTCGTCAGTGTTTCAGGTCTAGACTTGTTCATTCTGTTCGTTCGTGAGCCTAAGCATGGCACGCTTTTGTTACGCGGAGTAAATTATTTAGTTAATTGGTTAATTTCAAGTTATTGCACGGTTACACCCAATAGCAAAACCCACTGATCATTATTAACACCCCAAGTATCCAATGAACTCAGTGAATCGTGCTGTGAGTGAATCTCAGTAGCCGTCGCGTCGCGCGTCGTAGTGGTTTTATACTCCTGTTTGTGATGGAAGAAGTGTGTGAAATTCTCCAGGCTTGGAGGCTGCCGAAATTACGTGCCAATTTTATATAACCTAAACTGCCCGTTTAGCAAAGATGATAATATGTTGTTTCACATCTAGACTAAGTGCTGCGAACACAGACCAGTAAGCCTCTAGACGCCGATTAGCCGGACACCCCCGGTCACAACGCATATGCAGTAGCACTGCATATGTTACACCCCGCGGCCAATCAGGACGTGAGACAGTCAGCGAGCGGCACCAATCATACGGAATCGTACCACCGAACTTTTGAGCCGACCAATCATAACGCACCGTCCGCCCCCCGGTCCCCGCCAACATTTTACGACTGCTTTCTCATGCAAAACTTTGTTTAAGCGGCGTCTTGAGACTTACTGGTCTGTGGCTGCGAACAACCATAGTGAAGCCAACAAAAACCGTGCTCCTTCATGTAAAACCACTGCTCACGCACACACATGCACCTTAAACCGTGCTCACCCCTCTCAGTTCACATGTCGCGGCATCTTCCAGTAAGCATCGCGAAAACAAATATCCTTCAGGTGCATGGTGTGTACGTGAGCACTGGTTGTACATGAAGGAGCACGGTTTTTGTTGGCTTCACTATGGTTGTTCGTAGCACTTAGTCTATATTTTTTACTATGTCTGTGTTTCACATCAAATTGTTTCGCAGAATATGAAATTAATCTGCAGGCGCTTTCTGCGCTTACCGATGACGATATCAAAGGGATGATTCCTCTGTTAGGGCCTAGAACCCTATTTCTACACAATAAATATTTGATTCTAGTATCGAACCGAATCAAATGAATCAAGTTACCGATTCCAGTAATCAGGTCCTTTGATTGGAGAATACAATCACCTTATAAAATTAAGCGTAGATATTACTGAAACTACTAAAATACTTGATAACCATTACCAAGTTCGTTATAACATCAATCAACAGAAGTCATTGGCATGATAACCAAACTTGATTGCATTGACAATTACTTTGTTTGATTTTATTAAGACAACTTGTCTGTTGCACAATCAACATAACTTTATTGCCATAATCATATTACTTTATGTGCTCGTATATAAACAAGTTCCTTGATAGCTGCAAACATTTTTTTTATTAATGTTATCAAGTTTTTTTTTCAGTGTAAAACCCAACAGACTTACTTTGCGCTTATTCCAATGATTGAGGCGATTGAGGTGTCCAATAGGAAGGGATTAGGTCTCAATAAGGATCACCGGCGCAGAGGTTTGTGCTGAGGATGGGCACCGTGTGGTTTTAGTCGGTAGGAGTCCGACATACCCCTCCGCCGTCCCCAGACGGAGAATACCCATGAGGATTTCCACCCGAAAACAAAAAAAGGCCTCAATAAGGAATCGTTATAAATGCGACGTTTATGTAAATCATTGTCTATTGCATCATTGCATTAAAAGAGCCTCCACGAGTGACGATATTTAATTAATCGTCCGGCGCACCCTGGGCAGTCGGCCCCGCTATCAACCTGCTGACTGGCTAATCTTTTCCCCACGACATGAGCTATTATCATTATGTAGCTCATGTCGACACGAAGAAGAAGAAGATTGTCCATTAGTATTTAAACATACCTGGGGCCGTACTCCCGACTGGATCGAATTCTGTATCAATCGAATTTGAATTCGAGTTAGTGTCAATTCGTACTGCATTTCTCTAGGAATTGACATTAGCTCGATTTGGTTCAGAACTCGAACCAGTCGAGAGTAAGGCCTGAAGTGCATCCTTCCTTACCTCTCATCCGTCACGCAGTGTCACAGGTCACGTTATCGTTCAATGGAGCTGCGCACTTATTATTCAAACCCAGCCGAGTCTGACATCAGTCGAGACGCCGCTCTCCTCTAATGTATTGACACTGGGCATAAATTTGTTCGCGTCTACCGAGCTACATCAAAGCGGTCCGCCCGTCGCCGATACAGCCTCTGTTTTGCATATGCAAAGGTTCAGGTTGGCCCACCCGCCAGCATTGTCCTACATGCTTGAGATCTTTATTCAAATGATCTATTGTGTTACTGAACGCAACTAATTAGGGCCTAAGAAATGTCAACTACCTACTTACTAGTGACGTAAGGACAGGTAGACGAAAGCGTAGTACACACTGCACACATATTACAAGTGATACCACTTCATCTCCGTTAAGATCGTAAAAGGACCTACCTTCGGAAATGAAGTGGTATCACTTTTAATATGTGTGCAGTGTGTACTACGCTTTCTATAGGTGCCTCGACATCTTTTTTAGAGGTGACAAATACAAAATTATCTTTATTAAACACAAACACACGGAAAAACGGCACACAAAAACCATAATAATATAACATCTTTGCAAAACCATGTTTCTTGCAAATAAAAATCTTTATCTTTTATCTTTAAAACGAGAAGCTCCGAAAGATCCTAATTGTAGCTGTAGGTAATGGCTATACACAATAGCACCGTATCAAATCGCGGTGCTATAAAACCAAAGGGCAAAACACGTAAATTAAAAACTAAAATACTCAATAAAAAAAATAAAAAAATATTGCTATACACCCAGCCGTTGGGATACGCAGGTATTGCAGGTAGAGATTGTTAATTTAATGCCGAACGACCTTATTAGTGCAAATAAAAAACTATACGTTCGGTTTCGATACATAGGGCATAAATGGCACCGCGAGTCGGTTCGCCAAACTGAGACATAAAGATGGAAAATCTCATATGATTGTTATTTCACCGGCACCCGTACCTTTTAGACCGAAACACAGCAATGCAAGCATCACTGTTTGGCGGAGTAGGTACGGTGGTAGTATTTCCCCGGACGAGCTCTTTCACAAAAGAGCTCTACTACTACTAAAACTACTACCACTCTACTGAATAATACTCGTAAAAAATATTTACCTAGGTCCGAGCTCTATGAGCTCTACAAGCTCAATAATTTGATAATAAATTTATGTTTATCGAGCTTAATGTTATTGGGATTTTCGTTAGGAAATTCTCAGTAGCAGCCTGGAGTCAGGCTTTGTGCCCGGTTAATGGCAATAGGCTCGCCCCCTATTACATGGGACTATAACATAACTATCGCAGTGCGATCCACCGTTGCATTCGGACGCGCCTGCACAGTACGCAGAAATTATTTCGTGCCGAGCGCGGCACGTGTCGCTGCTACAATACCATGCGTTCGGAGGAACTCGTGGCGAACGAGGTCCTGGCATTCCTGCAATACCAGCTGGATGTCATGGACGAGGTCAGCGTGACCCAAATCTGCACCTCGAACTTCAGTGAAGAGGAGATACGCAGGGCCAAAACCTTGCTGTACGAGTCGCTTCAAATAGCCGACCGAATGCCGTCCCGCAGGAGGGATGAGAAGGGAGTGAGGAGTCTCCAAGACATCATTAAAGTGCTGAAGGAGACCGACCCAGACGACGTGCCGAGTTTCGTGGCGAAGGACTTGCGTAAGCTGCCCCCTGTCACGTTCGATCACGTCGACGTCACCAGGCTGCTGAAGGACATTACTAGTCTGAGAACAAGCCTGGCCGAGATGCAGTTGAAGTTGGAAGCATCGCAATCCACTATCAGTGATCTACGTACCGAAGTGGCAGATTTACGCAACACGGTATGTAGGTCGCTTATGCCTACTAACAACAACACACGTCACAGTGAGGTTAATACATCGCAGCCGAGTTTCGAGTCAGCAAAATTCGACTCGTCGCCGGCCGCTGTACCTGCAAGCGACCACCCCGCCCTCCCCGCACCCCCCCTCGTTGGGGTGCCGATGAATGTGGGCACGTCAACACCAAGACGTGCTTACTCGGCTGCCGTAACTCAAGCTTCCACCAATCATCAACGGCAACCTAAATCCATGAAGGGAGCCCAGGGGCCCCTCGAACCAGTCCTGAGCACATTACCACCAGTAATCAGCCACGGACAGGCCGATGAAGAAGGCTTCATTAAAGTCATTAAGAAGAAGACGAAGAAGCCTACTTGCCGCAATCAGTGCGGAACTGCACTGACTGGACCAAACATGTTGCTGCGTCCCGCTATCCCTACGACGCAGCTGTACGTGTCGCGACTGCATCACACCACGAAGGTAGAGGAGATCGTGGAATACATCAGAGTGAAGACCAATTTCACCCTGAGGGTTGAGAAGTTGGAGTCGCGCCACAAAGTTAACTTTAAATCTTTTGTGGTGCGGGTTCCGAGTCACCATCTAGAAACCTTCTCGAAGGAGGAATTTTGGCCGAAGGGTGTCGTGTTTCGGCGTTTTCGCGGAAGGCTACATGACACCATGACGCAGCGCAATACGTCGCCGAATCAACGTACTTAAACTTGTTTTATTTTATTTTTATTATGTATTAGTGTATAGCATATTTTTATTATTTAAGTTTTATTGTGTATTGTTTTAATGTATTTTTTATGGGCCTTGATGCCTGAATTAAATGAATTATTATAATTATTATTATTATATTATTATAACTGGCGAAATGTGGGTGTACTATTACACCTCTGTCTACCCCTTCGGGGAAATACAGGCGTGATGTTACGAGTGTTATGTATCGAGCTTATAGAGCTAATAAGGTTAATATTTTAACATTTACCTTTAAGCCTGATCCTATTACAGTCAATACGTAATATGGGCGAGTCAATCCTCATTTATCAGCAGTGCCAGGTTCGGCCACACTGAAAATGCTAACGAGAAAAACCAATGAAATAAAATGTATTTCTTGCTTAATTTGGGAAACAAACGAAGAATCCCAGAACCGATAGAGACCTGAAGCAATACCTATTACCATTAGGTCAACTAATTAAAATATGTTAAACGCTTCCGTTTTCTAGAAAGGCTGATGGGATGGATTAGACCAGACCACTTGTTTGGTTATGTCGACATTCCCGAGATTTCATTCCAACGCTTATTTAGTAGGACTAGTTGCGGGGAAGGTTTAATCGTAAACTTTCATGACGAGTACAGCCTTAAAAAAATAACCTAATGAGAACATGATGCACATAGAAAGTGTTATTGAAATAACTCAAAATCTCTTAAGGGGTCATTGTACTCATCAGTATGAACAACTTTTACTAAGGGAGCAACCCTAAAATTACGAAAAAAAACATTTGTTTTCACTTAGATCGACAAAATGGACATGTGATGAAGAGGAATGAGGAGCATGTAGCGAAGAAAGTTTTAAGTATGAATGTGGATGGCTATAAGAAAAGAGGCAGACCGAAGAAAACACGGATGGATTGTGTGAAAGATGATATGAATAGAAAGAAAGTGAATACGGAGATGACGGCTGATAGAGATGTTTGGAAGAAAAATGCATGCTGCGCCGACCCAAATAATTTGGGATAAGGGCAGGAGGATGATGATAGATCGACAAAATGTATGGAACATCTGATATTTTTTTAGCGTTTTCAGGGTTGGTCCCATAGTAAAAGTTGCTCATATTTATGAGTACACTAAGATCCCTTTAGAGGTTTTCAGTTATTTCAATAACACGTTGTATAGTTCCCGGCACAAGACGTGAGCACAAATTGTACTAGCGAAGTAGTCTCTGTTGTCACCGTGTTCTAGTATTCCGTTTTCTATGTTTATTAAATTATACTTTATCATATATTTAAGCCAATGCAAGTGCCCGTATCTGGTTTGTTGTACTGTGAACAAAGATTCGACCACTTGCGCAGTAGAATCTGTGCTCACGACTCGTGCCAGCAACTATACCTAACTATATGATGAACATTGATTGGAATTTGTTTAAATAATTCTGGTTTAAAATTTATATTTGATTTTAAAATCTGATTGGCATGCTTATTACAGGCAGAATATAGCATTGTTCTAAAACCACCAGTTTTACCTATATCTGGTAGGTACTACCTGTATTTTATGTAAATAAATGATTATTTCTTTCTTTCTAACTATCTACTAGTAATTTAATTCGAGAATAACGTGCCGCAAAAATGTCAAGACGCATAATTTTTTGATTTCTCAGAAAATAACAGTGACCGCTTATTGTAACTTAGCGGTATTTTCGGAAGGAAGAAAAACAAACTGTTACAATTAACGGTCAAATATTTTTTAACAACAGTCCTTTCATGCGCCACACCCATAAAACCTTTTTAGACTAAAGTCCTACTCCATTTTACTAATTTTTATGAGTTTAAAAATAGAGCGTTCCATAGTTCCATTGAATACTGTGCTGTTACATTTTTTTTTATTGTCTGCTCTAATTTTTTGCCAGCCTATTGCCGTTATCCAAAACAGTTTTGTTTTCAATAACAAAATCCAAAAAAAATACCGTAACATTAACTTTTTACTAATGTAAAGAACTTCACCTTAAATGCAGAATTCTTGGGACTACTCGGTTGCAATCTCGTCTCGACCTACTTTCACATAGGTGTGTACACATGCAAACGCAAGTTTCGGGATTCCAAGCCAAAAACGACACCTTGGAGGGTTTTTATTTGACCAAAATAGGTAATTAACTAAAATGGGATTTTCCTTTAAAAGATAGGTATTTACGTGCTTCTTAAGTTTGAAAACTAAACGAATCACCCTAAATTTAAATAAAGAGTTGAGACCACTTACTTGCACAGTCGCAAAAAAGCAGTGATAACCTAGCGAAACAAGCAGTGATAGCCGAGCAGTTAAAGCTTGCCTTCCATGCAGGAGAGTCCGAATTCAACATGACTCGCACCAATTCGCAACTTTTTAGGGTTTCGTAGTTCCTACAAGGAACCCTTATATTTTCGTCATGTCCGTCCGTCTGGCCGTCTGTCCGTCTGTCCTAATCCTTTACAGCTTAATAACTTCTACAGTTATACACAAAAGTATATGAAATTTTGTAAAAAAAATGGTCTAGATATAGATCTCAATTTTAAAAGAATAAAAAAATCTTGATTACGTATTTTAGGGGTGGCGCCCATACATGTGAAATGGGGATTAATTATTTTTTTCGCTGCTCCCCCTCTTGTGGGGTATCATTGTATAGGTCTACTAAAATGAAGGTAATGTTTCATACACAACTTTTTTATCAGGTATACCATCTGCGAAATACAGCCCGCCAAAGTGGCTAGCAATGTGTCCCCCCCCCCTGCCATTTCTAAACTATGCAACGTAGAAACTTATAATCTTCCACATTGATAGACCTTTATAAAAACTCTCTTTTAAAATTATTTCGAGTAAAATGTGATTATAAATTTTTGAGTTATAGTGAGAAAACTGCAAAATACTTAAGACGTCCTAGTTCAAAGGTCATTGACCTTAGAGAAAAATGGTCTTGGCAAATAATGCTCCTTTATTTACTTTCTAATTGAAAAAATCACAAAAAGTAACTTTCTGTTATATTGATATGACACACGTCTTAAATTTAGCTTTTTAAATTTAGCGCTAGGTGGCGCTGTTTGCAGAAACTAAAATTGCAATGGTTAATATTCGATTTGATTCGTTTGTAATTAGACCTACCTATAATACTGAGCATGGCCCGACATGCTCTTGGCCGGTTTTTTAAATTATGTGCGGATCAGAATGTGATCATCATTGACAAAACCTGCACACCTGAGTGCTCCATAAAGTGTTTGATGGTGTTTAATCCCCCAACCCACACTAAGCCAGCGTGGTGGATTACGGCCTGAATCCTTCTGATTCTGAAAGACCCGCGCCCAGCAGGCGTAGCATGATGACCACTGACAAGAGATTTTTCTACGGAAAAATAGACAAACTTACATTGGTGTCGATTCTCTTGTTCACGAACTAAACTTATTTTAAACAATCGCTCTCTTTTACTAAAAGTAGATACAAGAAAGGGATAGCAACCATTTTAGAACTGTCAAATTAGTTTACGTGTTACATTTCTTTGTATTTTAGTGGGCACGTTCCGAGATCACGACTAAACTTGTATGGAAATTTTAATTCCGTCTAATTTGACAGCTCTAAAATGATTGCCATCCCTTTCTTGTATCTACTATTTGTAAAAGAGAGCGATAGTTTAAAATAAGTTTAGTTCGTGAACAAGAGAATCGACACCATTGTATAGTATAGAACTACAAATGCCATTTTACAAATTACTTCCTAGGCAAAACCCTTGTCTACCACTGAGGTATTATTACCTCACCTAATAATTATACCTCACCTAAGGGCCCAGCCAGTGAGTTGGCAAGTCATCGTCTGCCATATAAATATTTCGTTGAAAGGCAGACGCCGTTTTCTTGCGGCTATAGAAGTTAAAATCAGTCCATCAAACAGCCATATCCATAGCCAAAATTATTTTAGTTCCCATATTTAACAATAGTCCTGCACCTTCCCGAGACGGAATATGACTGTACCTATAGTGCAGCTGTGGACTGTCTTCGATTAGTGCCCCATCCCATCATACAGGGTGTCAGGGAAACGCTTCCGAAAACGAAGACAGGTGGTGGTTATGTATGAAAAATGCAAAAAAATATATATGAAAAAATCTAAAAAAATAATCGCATTTTTTTTTCGTGGTTTCGTATCAGTAATCACCAGCACCTATCTTCGTTTTCGGAAGCGTTCCCCTTACACCCAGTATATTAAAGTTGTCAAAGAAGCGACTGCTAGCTGGACCTGTGTCCTCTGGCAAGCCTTCCAAAGGTCCGGACTTCTTCCTGACGGAGTTTGAACCGTAATTAAAGAAAGACATACAAATAATACCTCACCTAATAATAATACCTCAGTGTTGTCTACAATCAATTCTTCAGTGGTCAAGCTACGCCTGCACTGCAGCAATGGGACAGTGGTAATTTAAACGGACGTTTATGTATATGTTGTTGCGAAGAGTCGCGGGTACCATTCCTGTGTGAACAAATAAATCTTACAATCTTACGCATAAAGACCTGTCCCGTTTTTGTTGTTTGTGCAAGTGATTTGTACATTTACCAACACCCACAACATAGAATTCATTTATGGACACTCATAAGCGCTCAACTGTGTACACTTTGATTAGTGAGTAGTAACACGCAATAATGTCCTCCCGACCGAACGGTCGGTCACGGCGGCCAATCTCAACGGACACTAGCCATCTGCGCGGGACATATTATAGTGCACAAGTGTGTGCGCAAACACAGGTGCACTCTCTATTCCCTCAATCTCACTCATAATCCGATGGGACGGCAATTCGACACGACCAGAGAGAGATCAGGCGCAGGACCGACGGCTTTACGTGCTCTCCGAGGCACGAAGGGGTCTCGATGTGTAACGAAAATAAAATAAATAATAAATAAACATAAATATTTTTGGGACATTTTACACATCACTATCTAGTCCCAAACTAAGCAGAGCTTGTGCTATGGGTACTAGACAATGGATATAATACTTATATACCTACTTATTTTGTTGTTGTAAATACTTACTTATAATACATAAGAAACAACCAGACCAACACAAACACTGATGTTCATCACACAAATATTTGTGTCCTGTGGGAATCGAACCCACGAACTCGTGATCAGCAGTCCAACACTCGAACCACTAGACCACAGAGGTCGTCAAAAAACCGAATCGGTAACGAAACGGTCACCCATCCACAGACAGACCGCGGCTAGTGCAGCTTAACCTTGTAGATCGTACAATCCACACGGTCGCTTCTTAGCCACGAGCCCCTTTACACGCAATATACATTTACTGACCAGTTGCATTTATCAAACTCGCCGTCGTAAACGAGTCTTTACTTTAGAACATTTCTTTTCATGAAAATCATAAAACGAATTTAGTACGGTGCGACTTTACACACAATACTCAATGACGTACAATACAACTTTCTGATGTAAATAAACCTATCTCGTTGACATTTCGAGCCCATTCTGTGCAGAACAAAGCTCGGTGCGAGCTCATTATGAGCATCGTCTTTCGCTGCCGCCTATTATGTCAGACGACACGTTATTAGCTTCGGTCGATGGATACCTACGTTCGTTTACACTGACCGTTTATTTGTTCGGCTCCTGCTGTTCGAAGGTTCGAAATGCCTAAAACAAACCCTTTTGTCGCTGACAACGCAAGTTTTATTGCTACCGAAAGCAAAACCGCTTTTTGGAACCGCGCTATAATTACTTTTCTGTAGAAAAGGTCGTTTCGTAGGTACGCTTTTAATTTACCACCGGAACGGATGAGGTGAGGCGTTTGAGTATACAGTACATACTATACCGTCCTTGCTCTCCGGATGCAATGATAATAATTAAATAAAATACCTATGTATGTAGTCGATTTGTGCAACAAATGCATCATCTGAATTTAACACCCATTAACACCATTAAAGGGATGTATTATTTATTTTCAGCCTATATTGTACCACTGCAAGGCCAAGGCCTCCCTTTCCGTATTCCACTCATTCCGGTCAAGTGCAAGTGTGGACCAGTCTTCTCTATACGAGTCCAGCTCATCCCACCATCTTTGCCTCGGTCTGCGCGATGCCGTTGCACGTTTTTCGGGACCCACTCGGTACAAATTTTAGCCCAAAAATTTACCGACATTCGGCAAACGTGTCCTGTCCCACTAAAGCTTGGCAGCTTGTAAGGATGTCGGTAGGCAGTAAATCTTAAGTAATCGTAACTATGAACGTAACGTAGGAATGTTTTTTTCAGAGATTTTAGGGATATTAAAAGTATAACACAGAAAAATGGATGTTATTAAAATAGATAGTCATAATTTCGTGACTATTTCTATTTATTTTCTTCCAGTCGCGTACTCTCATGCAGTGGCCCTGCTGCGGCTGGGCTGGAACTATCTATTGTTTTGTATGTAAGAATGAATATAGTTAAGCAGTTTCTGCAACGTCACGGTGTTGCACAACGTGACGCACGAGTATCATACTAAATTAATATTGATTTATGTTTGCTCTAAATCTGTGCGTGTAGACTGTTGACGCAATATTATAGCTGCACTATCATGTCTGCAGACTCTGCAGTATACGTCTGCAAAGATAACAATGGAACACCCACGCACGTAGACAAATATTTGCTAGAAGCAAATTATGTTATATTTAGCGTACAGTTTGTTAGATTTGCAACAAATTTTAGAACTCTGGATCCCTAAATCCAGACAGATTTTTTTCAAACTGTATCTATTCTTTTTATTCCTACATAGACCATTAGGTATAATTTTGAGGAAAGTGGTAGGGGGCTTGAACGCCCCTAAGCCATTGCGACCTGAAAAGATCTATTGTAATGCCACTTGCAATATTACAGCTCCTTCCAAGTCAATCATGAAATCGACCAGTATTATATTATCTGTGTTATAGTGCACAAGTGTGTGCTCAAACACAGGTGCAGTCTCTATTCCCTCACTCTCATAATCCGATGGGACGGCTATTCGACACGACCAGAGAGAGATCAGGCGCAGGACCGAGGGCTTTACGTGCTCTCCGAGGCATTAAGGGGTCTCGATGTGTATCAAAACGGTCACCCATCCACAGACAGACCGCGGCTAGTGCAGCTTAACCTTGCAGATCGTACAATCCACCAAATTGGTACACCATTGCTGGTTAGCCAGGAGCCCCTTACGTTGGCTCAGATACAAACTAGGAGAGACGATAAAACACACGATTGCACGATTGGTGTCGATTCTCTTGTTCACGAACTAAACTTATTTTAAACTATCTCTCTCTTTTACTAATAGTAGATACAAGAAAGGGATGGCAACAATTTTAGAACTGTTAAATTAGTTTACGTGTTACATTTCTTTGTATTTTAGTGGGCACGTTCCGAGATCACGACTAAGCTTGTATGTTGAGAATTTGACAGTTCTAAAATTGATGCCATCCCTTTCTTGTATCCACTATTAGTAAAGTAAAAGAGAGCGATAAGTTAAAATAAGTTTATTTCGTGAACAAGAGAATCGACACCACTATTGATAGAGCCATTAACGACATAGGTGTCGACATAAAGCTAAAACAGACACTACCTAAACACATATCATAATATAACCGTTACATCGTTCACCCCTAACCAAAGAAACCCAAAACGCAACTATTGTTTGTAGCTTCACAAAAAAAATCTTAAACAGCCCACCGCCATAAACACACTGGCCGTGTTTTGTTCCTTGTATTCGCGTTACCCGCCTTTGGCGGCTCGTAAACTTTTTCTTAAACTTTATCGCATCGCAGATCGACCGACGACGTCCTTTCGGCCATTCGCACACCAAAATTGACGGGTTGAAGAGAAATCGACAAAAGAACAATAATACCGAAATGTTAGCAAACACGCGCTCAACAATAATACTTTGTTAACAGTTAATTGCAAGGGTTTGCCAATAACCTCGTCTTTGTTTGCAACTCTTTTATTTACTGCAAGTTTACGACGCGACGTCGCAGAAGAAATATTTTAAGGCTCCGCTTTTTTAACTGTTATTTTCGGCAATTACTTTAGGGTTGTAAAAAGTTGACCATAATAAATTGCATAGTTTTTTTTCCACCTAAAACAGGCAAGGCATCTATAATTTTCCAAAATAAAACCAACGTCATTTATATTCTAACATTGGAAGGGGTACAATCACGCGCAGGAGAGAATGTGGCACCTGCTGTATTCGCAGCAATCACTCGAAAATTGACGACTGTCATAATTATACATGAACCACACCTCGTTATAAGATAAATGCTCGCATCCCGAGCGAGGCCTCACTTCGGGGCGTAAGCAAATATTAGTATTGACGCCCGGTCCCTTCACTCTGTAATTAAGTGTGTTGGCCACGGGCGGAAGCCTCAGTGATAGTGTCGAGATTACTCGTGAATTTCACCCGCACCCCAACATCCTACCGCAAAAGTATCGAACACTAAGCCCCAAATTCGACTTCACAATTCATTGCTGCATCTTATAACAATGTTTTAAAAACATCATACTGTAAAGTGCAATGGACTAAAAACAATCATGATCTTCAATTTCTCTTCCGTGGTGAACTCTCTGCCCACAAGTTATAATTTTCTCGCAGTTGATGGAAAGCAATTAGGACCCACAAAAAACTAACGCTACACACGACTTGCTTTCAATTTTGAATTGATATTTTATAATTTCATGCAAATTTTCAATATGGGATGGAGTCAAAATAAAGAGTTATAATTTTTTGTAAAATTTATTTGCCATCGCTAAAAAAATAGGTACGTCATATACTTTTATTTACATTTATAGTTTTAAGATCACAGCAAATAAACTCGACGTGCCTTTTACATTTTAATGAATGGATTTTACTACATAGTCGCTATGCTCCATGGGTTAAAAAATTAACAGAACTGGGAATAAAAAATATAATAATGAGACATCACTACTCGAGATTCTAAAAAAATAACAATATTTATTTATTCCTTAAACTTACACAAATACATTACGAATAAATGAAATACAACACAAATTGGTTATTAATATTAAAACATATCTAGAATAGAACAAAAATAACATTGTAATAAAGTATTTTTGTATTAAATTGAAATTAGGTCATCACATTATGAATACTGCTGAATGCTTACAGTTGAACTCTTTGTACCTTAAAATAATCGAATAAATATAAGTATTAATTATGAGTAAGAATAATAAATAGCATTATTTGGAATGATTATCATGATAGAAATTAAAATATATAATGAAAACAGACGTTACTTTGCGGAAATCCATTTTATAAAATTTATGAAGTTAAAATATTTAGTGTTAATGTAAATATTTTAACCTGAATTTTAACTTCATATTTTGTATGATGGAAATTGCCTATTGGTTGATTTGGTCTATATTTCCTAGAACTCATAATTATTCTTAACATCGAATATCGAACAATTAATATGTTTGAAATTGTATGGACAAATTCTATTTGTTTGTTAGCGTCCTAATGTTGTCTAGAATTAACATTTATTCTGCACAGTACAGTTTTCAGTAGACAATGGTGTCGATTCTCTTGTTCACGAACTAAACTTATTTTAAACTATCGCTCTCTTTTACTAATAGTAGATACAAGAAAGGGATGGCAACCATTTAAGAGCTGTCAAATTAGACAAAATTAAAATTTCCATACAAGTTTAGACGTGATCTCGGAACGTGCCCACTAAAATACAAAGAAATGTAACACGTAAACTAATTTGACAGTTCTAAAATGGTTGCCATCCCTTTCTTGTATGTACTGTTAGTAAAAGAGAGCGATAGTTTAAAATAAGTTTAGTTCGTGAACAAGAGAATCGACACCAATACATAAATAATATTTTAGAATAAATAATATCACAGCGCGGAATTTCATCATTATTACAGAAGCGAAGACAGCAAACGTTTTTGGCACGCACTACGCTACTATGGTGTATATACTGGGTGTAAATTAGTACAGGGAAAAAATGTGCAAATTAATCATCAAAATTTAATAATTCCTATTTGTTAATGGTCTACAGGAAATAAAATTTCGGTATGTTAGTAGATAGTACCTCTCCAGTTTATTGATAATATTTTTTATTCACTTTATTATTTATTAGGTGCATTTGTGCCTGGTTGTACTTAAACATTACAATAGGTAAGTACATAATAAATGACTTCGATATTCAATTATTCGATTTCGATTGTCTTGTTCACGAACTAAACTTCATCATCATCATTTCAGCCGAAAGACGTCCACTGCTGGACATAGGCCTCCCCCAAGCATCGCCACAACGACCGGTCCTGTGCCTTCCGCATCCAGCGGATTCCCGCGACTTTCACCAGGTCGTCGGTCCACCTTGTGGGGGGCCTACCCACGCTGCGCCTTGCAGTACGCGGTCGCCACTCCAGAACTTTACTGCGCCATCGGCCATCCGTTCTGCGAGCAATGTGCCTCGCCCACTGCCACTTAAGTTTGGCAATTGTTCGGGCTATGTCGGTTACTTTCGTTCTCCTGCGAATCTCCTCATTTCTGATTCGATCACGCAGGGACACTCCGAGCATAGCCCTCTCCATTGCCCTTTGAGTGAACTAAACTTAATTTAAACTATAGACCTACAAGAAAGGGACGACAACAATTTTAGTGCTGTCAAATTAGACGGGAATAAAATTTCCATACAAGTTTAGTTCTCGGAACATGCCCACTAAAACACAAAGAAATGTAACATGTAAACTAATTTGACAGTTCTAAAATTGTTGCCATTCCTTTCTTGTATCTACTATTAGTAAAAGAGAGCGATAGTTTAAAATAAGTTTAGTGTGTGAACAAGATAATCGACACCATTGTAGTCCATTTTGGATTTAATTTATTTTACATCGATAGTTTACTAATATTTTTATTTCCACTAATACTTCAGCCCAAACAGATCAGCCATATCATCCTTGAGTTCAAAATACAATAAGTACATAGATATTAGCCAGGTATCGATGGTGGAAGCTAAAACGGGGGGTGCGTACCCTCTACCACATTTTATTTACCCTTTCTGGCAACAAAGCCGATGTTGACTGTTCTTAGTTCTGTCAATAGAGTATTTGACTACTACTCAAAAAATAAACAGTACTTGTTTAAAAAAATTACAATATAAAATAGATAAATAAATAAATAGATATTTTTGGGACATTTTTACACAGCACCATCTAGTCCCAAACTAAGCATAGCTTGTGCTATGGGAAAAATGCATGAAAATGAATGTTGTGAAAATGGATGAGATACACGATTTTTAAGTTTTTGGAGGGGGCATTGTCTGTCCTTGTCACGCGCGTTTTGTCATCTGTGGTTTTGTCTTTGCGATGGCGTTAATGCGTTGTGACGTCAGACGGTAGTATTGTTGTCTCTGTCTTGTAAACAATTTTGAAACGCTTATAACTTGGGCATTGTTAAAAATATTGAATTAATAAAACAAAGTTTAACCGGATTAAATCGCGTATATTATTTTGTTTTATTATAATGTGTAGTGATCGCGAAAACCTAAGAAGTTATTATGTGAACCAATATTGAATTAGTATTTTCATTGTTGCTCAATATAAAAAAATTGTCAAATACCCTACGGGAAGTAGAATGATTACAGTTTTAGATGCTATACAAAACAAATACACTGAAGGGGCGCATTCTTTTATTATATTTTGGACGATTGCTACATTTTAACATATCCCCTTGGCTATAATATTCTGGATACAAAGGACAATTTGTAGGAAATGATAAACTACTTTCTTATTAAGTATCTGTTTAGTCTATCAGATGCATGAATAGACAATGTTGTGGCTTTGAAGTGCACTAGGCAGACAGGAAGGAAACCAGATAACTAATGGCGACACCATCGTTGGTACCAAAGTGATGCAGTTTGATTGGTTGAAATGTGTTCGAGCTCTGAACCAAATCGAGTTAAAGTCAATTAGAGAAATGCAGTACGAACTGACACTAACTCGAATTCAAATTCAATTCAAACAACGTGATAATAAAATATAGACGAAGAAGTTCGTTATGGGAAGCGAAGATTACTTCATTTTATTGACATATAATGTAGAGACTGATGTTTAACATCAATAAATGGTCCAATAGGGACATTTAGCTGAAAACCCGTTAAGATTGGTGTCGTAACAAATGAGAGCATGAATAATAACTTATCTGTTTCCACCTTATTTGTTCAGCAGTAGCGGATTATCCTTAAAGCAAACGAGGTACAGTCGACCACACGTCAGTGGTAATACTTAAATTACGAAAACCACACTTCCTGCTTATGAAATAGAGACGCTGTCAATGTCAAACTGTTGCCACTGACGTGCGGTCAACTGTACGTGCCTAGAGGTGCAAGGTTTCAAGGGACGTGCGCTGAAGTTTTTAAAGGAAAAAAAATGCTGACATAATTTATAAGTATGTAAAATATGAATCCAATGGATGCGGGAAGTGCAGGACTGGTCGTTGTGGCAATTTTTGGGGGATGCCTATGTCCAGCAGTAGCCGTCTTTCAGCTGAAATGATGATCGTAATGATGATGTAAAATTAAATACCCATCATCCGTAATATTTCTTCGGTATTTAAAATATTTGCAAAAAAATTCATATAAAGTAAGGTGACCGCCAGAGAGGTTTGAGGCGCCGCCAATCAGGTGTAGCCTAGGGCGCTGTCAACATTTAATCCGCCACTGGCTTCGATGAAGAATAGTACTCTTCATAGAAGGCCAGTGGGCCGCCATGATTTGAACTAAAGAAACCATTCAAAAGTGGAATGTATATTCTACATAGTGACTGGTTTGTATAGTCTGTCAAATTTTTTTTTTTACTTGGTTATTTTAAAGGGACTTTGTTTTCGGCATGTTGAAACAATATTATTTTATTAAAGTTTGTTTGTTTCGTTGGACACGCCTGACAACAAATTTTGCCAGCAAGTGAGTGCTAGTGGTGTGTTTTTTAAAATATTCTAAAAACCTGACAGGTATAATAATAACGTAATAGACAGACTCTTACTCACGAAGGACACTTTCTTTCTTCCGTGGTATTACTACCAGGGATGTTATGGACATGAAATTTCGGATCTGGATACGGATACGGATATAGGAATAATATTATACCGGTTTCAGATACGGTTACGGATATGGAATTATTTCGGATTATCCGTTAGTTTCGGATAGTTTCGGTTATGGATATTAGATTTTTAAGGAATTGTTAAATAAAAAAAGTAATAAAAATACCAAACAATGCAAAGGACGCGCGCGGCTAGTGTGTCGGCTCAGCTAGGTAAAATCTAAAACATGTCTCATTTAGACTCCTCTTCTATCAAAATCATTCGAAACTTTTACATCGGATTCGGTTACGGTTACGGATAGATTTTTATTTCGGATATCCGATAGTTTCGGTTACGGTTACGGACCTGATTACTACTAGCGACGTGGCGAACTGCACAGATAAGACAACCGCACTATAATATTATTTTAATTAAATTAAAGTATTGTTATACTTTTTGGCTGATATTTGAACTTTGTTCTATAGAGCCGTTAATCATAAATAAAAAAATTGGCTAATTATTCGCTATTAGTTTCATACGTAATAAGCACTTAAGTTAACGCCTAAATCCTTCAGTGGATAGGCGATATTTTATCTAAAACTTTACTTTTAATTTAAAACACTGTTTGAGCAAAAAATACCAAAGTTATAATATTGACATATTTATACACCTACTTTTAGCTCTAAACTTTGTGTGTGCTTGACATTATTTCCAATATGATTGACCTTAGTATAAAATAACTCTTAGTTAGATTTTGGAACTTAACTAATTCAAGCAAATAATTCTATTTCACCATAGTGAAATTAGAAAAAAAAAAAAAATATGATGATAGTGTGTCTATACAACGTGTTATTGAAATAACTGAAAACCTCTTAAGGGGTCATTGTACTCATACACATATTGTACAAATGTAGGGAACAGCTGATATTTTTTTCGCGATTTCAGGGTTGGTCCCATAGTAAAAGTTGTTAATACCGATGAGTACAATGACCCCTTAAGAGGTTTTCAGTTATTTCAATAACACGTTGTAAGAAAATCTAAATTAAATTCACGCATTTTTGTGTCGAAATAAATTAAAACATTTTTGGCTTTTTTAATACGCTACGTGATTACAAACAACGCTATTTTTAATTTTACTTACCCGAAAATGCTTTAACCGGTCTTTTCAAATAGTTAACCTTAGCGCGCACTGTCGTGCGGAGACTTGCGGTACGGATCTTTTATTTAGAATTTAATGTGAACCATTTACGACAGAGCGCGCGTAAATTTCTTAAATATAAAAAAACCTACGAAAATTCGTACCAAGTCGCACCACAGTGCCCGCTAGGACATATTAGTGTATTGTTAAAAGCACCATTAAATTAACAGTTATTATAAAAATAACAGGATGTTTTAGGCCTATCTAAAGATAAAATACATATATTTAGCTTTAGCTAAAGTTAAGAACTTCACAAAATCATGAAATTCCAAATAAAAAGGTAATTCTTCTGGGATATTCTGATATTATTAGGTAATATTAAAAAGTCCCAGCACAAGGATTTTCCTATACATTTTTTGACAGCAAATCGAACTTCAACATTCGTATTTATCACAGTCTCCAGACTAACATCTAATTTTAAAACTGAATTCCCACATTGAAATAATATATCGTAAAATAGGTATCGAGTATTATACTCACTTTTATCGTCGTTTAAAATTGATATGTCGATGACTGGGATATAAAATATTTTTTTAGCTTTGTCGGCCAAATTCTCAAACGCAACTCAATTTTAAGTCGCCTTTAAAGTATCATGCTGTCACTGTCACTCTAAGGTTAATTAAAGCAATAGAGCGAACGTCAAAAACGAGCAAACGTCGTCGTTTTATGAACGTCTTAATGTTAAGTGTCGTTTGAGTATTTGGGGGTAAGTTTCACAGATTTGCTTATTGAAAGGTACTTTGCAAATTAGAAAAAACTTGTTTTTTTTTTCTTATTTGCAAAGTACACAGTACACACCTACCTTGTTCATAATTATTTTTAAAACCTTCGAACAGTCTAATGTTGGCTAAAAAATTGTTACTAGTCCTCTAAATCATATGTAACGTTGTTCAGGGGGTTTACTCGCGAAAAACAACAAACGATGTACGAACTTTCGTCCCGACTGATACATACACAATTAAGATAGATCAGATACATAAAACACGCATTACAAAGATATACTACGTTTTATAGTCGTATGCGATTAACCCAAGTATAGAGAAACAAATATCAAAACACGATCATCACATGCCATACCTGAACGAAGGTTGATAGTAGTAGCAAATTGTGCGATGAATGTAAAATATTATTCAATATGTTATTAAAAAAAATTGTTAAAAAAAAAAAAAAAAAAATATTTTTGTAGCTTTTAGTTTTGTTTTATTTATTTTGTTTATTCTTAAGTAAGTTGTGTGTATAGTTGTGTTTATGGTAACCCAATATGTTATTTAAATAACAGGAAACCTCTAAAGAGGTCATTGTACTCATCAGTATGAAAAACTTTTACTATGGGACCAACAGTGAAATCGCGAAAAAAAACGAGCTGTTCATACTGCTGCATAATGCTACATTTGTGTTGACGTTAAATCGATAGAATGTAGGGAACAGCAGATTTAATTTTTTCGCGATTTCAGGGTTTGTCCCATAGTAAAAGTTGTTCGTATGTATGAGTACAATGACCCCTTAAGAGATTTTGAGTTATTTCAATAACACGATGTATGTATATTGTATATTATGTATTGTATTATGTTACTGTATTATTATTCATCGAATACCGTCAAATGTGAGTAGACCCCCTCGAACAACTAGTGAATTAAATTACACTACAAAAAGGTATAGTTATCGGCATATAACTTGAACATGCGCAGTGATCGATTTTAACCTTTATGTCATAACAGTAACATGCACACACAGTGCCGCCATCATTGCTCAAGTTATTTGCCGGCAAGTATAATGCATTGTTAATGTTCATACAATAATTACAATCCATAAAATAACCTGAATCCATTGTACCAACTTGACGAATAAGCCTAAGAGTTAAACGTCCCTTGTTTATGCCTTCGTCTATATTTGTGACGTTGTCTATGAATCGGGAAACAGAATGCTCTCAACGGGCGCTGGCGCCGTCATGTCGTCGTCATCGGGCCGCGACCAATCCTGATAGACAAATAATATGATTAGCCTTACGTTTTAGGAAATTAATTCTAATTCATTCTCGTTCTAAAAAGAGGCCCGTACCCAGCAGTAAGACAGTAATAGGCTGATTATGTTTTACTGTAAGACTTAAGGCCACCAAACGCAGATCGTAAGCATCAGCTGGCTTGGTTGAGTTGTAAACTGAACTTCTCTTCTATCGTGACGACACAACGACCATACAGCCACCTCACCTCATAACAGGCGATCGATGTCTGCAACACTTATGAAATTTCACTGATGTAGGTCGCCACTATTCGCCATTTTTAACCGACGAAAAAAAGGAGGTTCTCAATTCAACAATTTATATATATATTTATTATTTATATATATATTTTTTTTTTTTTTTTTTTTAATTCTCAATTTATTTATATATATATTTTATTTTTATTTTTATGTATACGCATAACTTTTTGATGATTCTTTTTTTAATGGATAGGGTATATCTTGAAGTTGGTCCCATTTAAATTTCGACATCAAAATCCACCCCTAAGGGTAGTAAAACAAGGGATGAGTGTTTGTTCACCCACTGAATTCTTACCTGTTAACCGATTCTGTTGAAACTTGACACACATAAATATAGTACTAGACACTACGACATAATGGAGACCTGGAGTTAGATTAAAACCACAAAAAAATGAAAATAAAACTTTTTAACAAAAAATTTAACCGACGAAAACAGAAACTGAAAAGCGAAAAATAACTAATTATGAGTCGGCGCCAAACAACCAATCAACGAAGATCATTAAATTACTTTAAATAAATAATAAAAACAACGTCACATCAAATCATCATCCTCCGAGCCTTTTCCCAATTATATTGGGGTCGACTTCCAGTCTAGCCAGATGCGGCTGAACATCAGTATTTTACACGAAGCGACTGCCATCAGACCCCCGCAACCCAGTTACTGGGTAATACTGACATTCGGAGGTTAGACCAGTTGTCAGACTTTCAGGCTTCTGACTACCCGTAACGACTGCCATAGATATTCGTATGACAACCGGGACCGACAGCTTAACGTGCTCTCCGAGGCACGGAGGGGTTTCGAGGTGTAACGAAACGGTCACCCATCCACAGACTGACCGCGGCAAGTGCAGCTTAACCTTGCAGATCGTACAATCCGCGCAGTCGTTGCTTAGCTACGAGCCCCTCCAACGTCACATCAAATACAACGTGAAATTTTCAACGATAAACAATAACTTTCCAAAAATGCGTTCTCCGCTCGGCCACTTGCAACTTGCACGCACTTTGCTTGTTTAAAGTTCGTTTGGCGCCGACTCATAATTAATTATTTTTCGCTTTTCAGTTTCTGTTTTCATCGGTTCAATTTTTTGTTAAAAAGTTTTATAAATCTTCAAATCAGTTTCGACAACTCACATGAGCCGTCAAAACTGCCGCGTTAGTGATTAGCGAATAGCCGCCTTGGTAGGGCCAATCGGCTTGCAGTACACCCCGCCTCAGCTAGTGGCAGAATTTATTGTACGCATTATATTCAACATTAGGCGTCTATTGGGCTGAATGGTCGTTGTGACGACATGAGCTACATAATGATAATAGCTCATTACGAAGGAGAGATCAGCCAGTCAGCAGGTTGATAGCGGGGCTGATTGCCCAGGGTGCGCCGGACGATTAATTAAATATCGTCACTCGTGCAGGCTATTTTAATGCACCCCACTAACTGAACTGAACTATAGAGCATGGAATCTATATGAACTGAAAGCTGTAGCTACGCCCGTGGCTCTATGGTTTCTAATCTTACTACCTACGTAAAACTTAATGACAGCGTAGACCCGCCAACATCGTCTCACCGTTAAACTTGATAGTTAGACGATTTTTATAGTAAAGTAAAAACTAAAGAAATTGTACCTGTGATTAAATACATAAAAAACATAGATTTCGTAGCGTATCGCTATCACTAACTTTAGTCAAACGACACACCCACCTAGTGAAATATTGAAACAGTAATTACCTGTTCCTCCGTGCTCGCGAAGAATAAGTAGAACAGATTGGTCCCTAGATCAATGGCTGCCGCCAAATAGAACACCTCACGCCATTGACCCAGGGTTTCCTGAAAAGTCACATTTTACAATGAAATGTTTATTTTACCATACCGCAAAGTTTGAAGACAAAGGTCTTCAACCAGTGCGTCCTGCCAGTCATGACTTACGGTGCCGAGACGTGGACACTGACAGTTGGGCTAGTCCACAAATTCAAAGTCGCTCAGCGAGCTATGGAGCGAGCTATGCTTGGAGTTTCTTTGAAGGATAAAATCCGTAACGAGATTATCCGGAGAAGAACCGGAGTGACCGACATAGCTTGTAGGATCAGTAAGCTGAAGTGGCAGTGGGCTGGCCATGTCTGTCGAAGGACCGATGGCCGTTGGAGCAGACGAGTCCTTAAGTGGAGACCGCGAATCGGCAAACGCAGCGTAGGGCGCCCCCCTGCCAGGTGGACCGACGACCTAAAGAAAGTGGCTGGGGGGGACTGGATGCGGAAGGCAGAGGACCGAGCGTTGTGGCGCAACTTGGGAGAGGCCTATTTCCAGTCGTGGACTGGGATAGGCTGAGTTGATTGATTGATTGTTTATTTTAATAGTGACGATACTCAGGTTAGGTTAAAATCTACCACCTAATGTACTACATTTAATTGACTTGCTACGTTATAAAACACATTTTTTTAACAATAATTACCTGATCAGCCTTAATAATGTGTCCGACAACGTAGGGCGCCATGAAGCCACAGATGTTGCTGGCCGCGTTCGTAATGCCGTACATAGTGCCCGCGAACTGCGGGGACAGGTCGATGTGGTTCATCTGGTTACCTGGCCAATTATACAGATTAAGTTTTTTTAAGATAATTAGGACTGGAAGGCCAAATTTGAAACTATTAGGAATAAAAAAGTTACCAAAGGAGTTGTGAGCTTGTGAGCTGAATTTTGAAAAAAAAAACAAATACTATTTTTTTTAAATTTGAGATCTTCGATAAAGCTTCTGAGCTGAGGAAGTACCTTTTTAGGGTTCCGTAGTTCCTACAAGGAACCCTTATAGTTTCGTCATGTCCGTCCGTCTGTCCGTCTGTCCTAATCCTTTACAGCTTAATAACTTCTACAGTTATAAACATAAGTAAATGAAATTTTGTTAAAAAATGGTCTAGATATAGATCTCAATTTTAAAAGAATAAAAAATGATTACGTATTTTAGGGGTGGTGCCCCTGCCCATACATGGGAAATGGGGATGAACATTTATTTTTCGCTGCACTCCCTCGTGTGCGGTGTCATTGAATAGGTCTACTAAAATGAAGGTAATGTTTCATACATAACTTTTTTATCAGGTATACCATCTGCGAAATACAGCCCGCCAAAGTGGATTGCAATGTGTCTCCCCCCCTGCCATTTCTAAACTATGTAACGTAGAAACTTATAATCTTCCACATTAATAGACCTTTATAAAAACTCTCTTTTAAAATTATTTCGAGTATAATGTGATTATAATTTTTTCAAGTAATAGTGAGAAAACTGCAAAACACTTAAGACGTCCTAGTTCCAAGGTCATTGACCTTAGAGAAAAATGATAACATAACATCACGCCTGTATTTCCCCGAAGGGGTATGCAGAGGTGTAATAGTACACCCACATTTCGCCAGTTATGTTATATTCCCATGTAATAGGGGGCGAGCCTATTGCCATTGACCGGGCACAAATACAGACTCCGGGCTGCTACTGAGAATTTCCTAATGAAAAAACCCAATAACACTTTGCCCGACCCGGGGATCGAACCCAGGACCTCACGCTCAGCGGAAAAATGATCTTAGCAAATAATGTTCCTTTAGTTACTTTCTATTTAAAAAAATCACAAAAAGTAAATTTGTGTTATATTGATATGACACACATCTTAAATTTAGCGCTAGGTGGCGTTGTTTGCAAAAACTAAAATAGCAATGATTACTATTCGATTTGATTCGTTTGTAATTAGACCTTCTTAAGGAACCCTATAATACTGAGCATGGCCCGACATGCTCTTGCCTGGTTTTTCTTTTTAAGGCAGAGAAAATGCCCGTCGCATGTCTGTCGCGATGTGGCTATGTAAGGCTCGCACCCACTAAAACTCTGCCGTGTGCCTACTCTCGCCTTGGGTGAATTATCCACGAGAACTGCAATGTAAGTTATTCGTTCGCGACCCATCTAGCGCAGCCCACTTCCGGGCTTTCCTCTTCCATCCTAACTCTCCTTCAGCGATGTCCGGGCACACTTGGGACATCACCGCAACTCGAGCGCCATGCAATGGGGACGATAGACTCCCCAATCTATCGCAGCTAGCTCTAAGGCAGTACCTACTACAACAATACCTATTCCTGCCGCCAAGTTAGTAACTCTTATTGCTCAGTGTCAGGACGGAAGTACCATTTTAACTTAATTTTCTCTAAGATGAACGACCCATCAAGAAGTTATTTTGGTGTATAAAGGTGGCGGTAACCACTTTCAGGTAAGAACCCGTAGGCCCGTTTAGCTTGTAGGATAAGCAAGCTTAAGTGGCCGGCCATGTCCGTCACCGGCGCCGATCATGTTCTTGCTGGGTTGATAATGAGCGCTCAACGTCTTCCGTGAGTACTTGCGTTACGCATGCCGGGCCCTGACAATTGACTCGGTAAGCGTAATGTCAAGGCGAAAAGGCGCAATTACCTTAACTAGTCTAATTTTTACACAAAATTGCCTGCCATTACTTTCGATAGTGCTGGGGTCTACTCGCGTTTAACGATATTCGATAAATCGTACCAGTCATCGCATAATTTCCTACTCCGGGCTATCATCGTCCCCATATCACGTGCGATGATCGTATTTTGACTTTTGTTTCTATGATCTCCGGTTAATTTCAAGCGACTATTAACTATGATCTATCTTTATTGTGCCTTTTTACGTGTCTTTTTATGTGCTATCTCTATTATGTAGGTGTCAGTCGGAACGAAAGTTCGTACATCGTTTGTCGTTAGTCAAACGCGAGTAGACTCCCTGGGTTCATAAAACTTGATGCACAACCAAAAAAAAATGTATCTAGCAAAATAAATACACACATCAAAAGGTGATTGTACAGTTACTGAACTAAATAAGCTCTAAACTATTTATTAAATTTAACATGCAATTATGTATGCAAAAGTTCTCATATTATTTTGGTATCAGGATCAAATCTTTAGTCACTGGCTCCCAACTCCTACAAATGTAAGAAGACTCACCCGCATACGCTGCGCCGCCGAAAGCCGAGGTGACACATAGCAGCAGTATGACAGCGATCCTATCACAACCAGCCCACGCGATGCCCAGCAAACCAAACGCAGGAACGAACGCCGCTGGAAATTAATACACAATTTCTGAATAAATAAAAGTTTAGATATATCATAATCATCAGCTCGCAAAAGTTTTCTGTGGAACACAGGACTCCTCATTGAAGTACAATGAATAACCGACACAATAATTACGATGATTTAATGATCTAAATAAAAAATAGATTATTACTCAAAATTTACTATTTTGAAGAAAGAGGAGAAGTACCTAACAGGATTTGTTGAAAAATAAATCAAATCTATGACAAAATGGAATAGATAAACTTTTCAAGTTTTTTGAAGGGGCATTTTCTATCCTTGTCGTACAAAATGGTAATTCTACTGAGTGGTGTACTATAGTATTATATTATCTGTGGTGGTGTGTAGTTACAATGGCGCACAGAAAAGTAAGGCTCAAGCAAGACGCCGCATAAACAAAGTTTTGCATTGCATGAGAACACAGTCGTAAAATGTTGGCGGGGACCGGGGGGCCGACGGCGCGTTATGATTGGTCGGCTCAAAAGTTTGGCGGTATGATTCCGTATGATTGGTGCTGTTAGATGATGGACTGCCGTCCTGATTGACGGCGGGGCGTCTGATATGCACTGATACTGCATATGCATTGTGACCGGGGGTGTCCGACTAATCGGCGTCTAGAGGCTTAGGTACTGGTCTGTGCAATGGCGTTAATGTGTTATTATAACATCAAAACAATTTTGAAACAATATATTTTTGACATAATTAAAATATTTCATTCATTGTTTCATTGTTTGCTTTTTTTTTCTAACAGTTTTAAGATTTCAAAAAAAAAAGTCTAATACCGGTAGGTACTATTTGATTAGCATATAATCGGGAGAATAAGAAACAAATATTCTATGATCGCCTATTGGTTTTGTTATGAATAATTTTCAATGTACGTGTGCATCAGCTACTTTAAATTGAGAACTACGTCTACCATGCATTAACTAACCATTGTTTCCATTAAAACTTAAGATGAAAGTTTTCATCATTCTAAAATCGACTTAGTTCTCATACTTTTAAAGTTGATAATTAATTGTTAAAGTTGGAGGTTCATGTATTTCTATTTTAAGATTGCCTTAAAGATACGGGTATTACAGGTACAGTCGCCTGCATGACAGTGGTAACACGTCAATTCGAAAACCGCCCTTACTGCTTACGAAATAAAGATGCCGCTAATGTCAAAGTGTTACCACCGACTTGCGGTCGACCGTACATATAAATAGGTAAGATATATCACGTAACTATTTGCACTTAGATAAACAAGGAAATCAATGTCTTATTTGGGTGTTGTACCTAATAAATTAATAACATCATTAAATAAATAAATAAATATTTGTGCGACATTTTACACATCACCATCTAGACCCAAACTAAGCAGAGCTTGTGCTATGGATACTAGACAATGGATATAATACTTATATAATTTTTTTTTGTAAATACATACTTATAATACATAAGAAACAACCAGACGAACACAAACACTCATGTTCATCACACAAATATTTGTGTCCTGTGATTATTGATAATAAACATTATGATTATTGATTATTATTTATTTCCAAGTGCTGTTTCAATGCGTTATCAGACACATTAGATAATCTATGATCTAAATACACTATGATCTAGCTAACGATACAAATAATTAGGTACTGTACCATCTTCTATTTTCGCCCCACAAGTATTTGAATAAAAAGAGGGGCTCGTGGCTAAGTAGCAACCGCGCGGATTGTATGATCTGGGAGGTTAAGCTACACTTGCCGCGGTCTGTCCGTAGATGGGTGACCATTTCGTTGCACATCGAGACCCCTCCGTGCCTCGGAGAGTACGTGACAGCTTCGGTCCCGGTTTTCATACGAATATATATGGCAGTCGTAACGGGTAGTCAGAAGCCCGAAAGTCTGACAACTGGTCTAACCTCCGAATATCGGTATTGCCCAGTAACAGGGTTGCGGGGGTCTGATGGCAGTCGCTCCGTGTAAAATACAGTTCAGCCGCATCTGGTTAGACTGGAAGCCGACCCCAACATAGTTGGAATAAGGCGAGGAGGAACAAGTATTTGAATTTAAAAATATATACAAATCAAAGCACACACAAGCAGAATTGTGCATAGAGGATTAAATATGCAAAGGGATTTTTTTTCAATATAGCCAGCTGTTGAAGGGTGTTTTACAGGCAAGGCAGCAGTGAATTAATCAATCTTGATACTTACATACTGTATTCCATAGTTTCATACTATTGAGCCGCGATATCCATCCTTTCGCGAGCGTCCAGTCTGCGAGTATACACAGCAGGATACCACCAATCCAGGCTGTTAAGTACGGTAGGGCGCTCAGTCTGGAATTCTGGAAATAAATGAGTATTATGAGTACTGACAAGAAATTAACAAGGAAGTTTCTGTAGATATTTTTGCTCTAGGTCAGTATAGGAAAATGACTATGAGTAGGCCTTTTACCATAAACAATAAAGGGACATTATAAAAGCCTTCTTGAGTGATGATAATTAACCTTTTCAACACACTTGCTCGTAAAGTGGCTCTTATTGCATCGCTTTTAGGTTCATAATGTGGCTTATAACGCACGCGTGCTTTTTGCATTATATTATTGCACTAGTGCTTTTTACTTTACAGTTTATTTTTAAATCGCAGCAAAGAGTTTTTATGCCTGAACTAAATTAAACATTTTTGGGAATAAATCAACTGTATTAATTAAAATATGCTATATATAAATATTTAATTTCATCAAATTATTAATTGTTGTCAACAAATTAATATTAATTTGTGTTATAAATAAAAAAATCGATTTATAATATTTTTATATTAGGCTGTATGGCGGTTTCCTTCGACCACCTGCGCGCGCATAGCTGTATGTCACCGCGCGGTCCGCGCGCCATTTTTATCATTTTTCAAAAATTCAATATTTGTCTAAAATATGTGAAAATATGTAATTTATGTTTATTTCCTCGTAAGTGTGTTGAAAAACGTCGTATGACACGAGTGGGCATTGACTATTATACTCTCGGCTCCATTACGCCCTCGCCTTCGGCTCGGGCTGCAATCTAGCCTCGAGTATAATAGTCAACTTAGCTCACTTGTATCATAATGTACTATTTCAACGCTACGGCTTCGTAGATGTTATCGTGCCCTCAGCACCACGTCTTTAATAGAAGACGAATATTGTATGGACATTAGTACAAAGTAATAAAGACGTGGCGCTGAGGGCACAAAATCGTTTGTCTTCTATAGGTGTAAACAAAAAAAAAGGTGTCATTGACGGTGAAAAGGTTAAGTATGTCCAGCCTCCATGAGCAGTCAACCTCACTATTATCTTTTACACATAGCATGGGCATGGTGACTGCAGGATAGAACAATGCCTTATGAATAAGTGTAAAAGAGACTTTAAGAGACATCCCCACAAAACATTATTATATGTATTTGACACATGACACCGTTCCCATGATAAGTGAAAATGATTATAGCTCACTACCGACTAGCTAATTGTTTCACCATTTTTATTTTTTTATTTTTTATAACATAGTGGGCAAACGAGCAAGCGGGTCACCTGATGGTAAGCAATCTCCGCCACCCATGGACATCCGCAACACCAGGGGAGTCACCGATGCGTTACCGACCTTTTAAAAAGACGTATGCTCGTTTCTTGAAGGCTCCCATGTCGAATTGTTTCGTGAAAACCGCTGACTATTTTTCGTATATGAGTTTTTAAACTGACATGGTCACTTACACCAGAATCGAGTTGCGAGTGACACATGTGATAGTGGTAGTGGTACCCAGCGAACAAAACGAAAAAGGAAGATGGTAGATTGGTGTGTCTGCTCATAAAAAACCATCCGCAAATGCTTTAGTTTACCCGTGACCACCGCTTGCAACAGTGCCGAAATATCGGGAGCTCACAGAAAAGGATCCCATGACATATACGTTGAATAGTTCCAAAAAGGTCAAAAATCAGGAAGGTCTGTGCTTTTAACACAACACTACAACATAACATCACGCCTGTATTCCCACCCACATTTCGCCAGTTATGTTATAAGTCCCATGTAATAGGAGGCGAGCCTATTGCTACTAACCCGACACAAATCCAGACTCCGGGCTGCTACTGAGAATTTCCTAATGAAAAAACCCAATAACACTTTGCCCGACCCGGGAATCAAACCCAGGACCCCAAGCTCAGCAGTCACACTTGCGACCACTGACCAACGTGGCAGTCGAGGTCTGTGCTTTTTAACCGACGAAAAAAAGGAGGAGGTTCTCAATTCGACGCGTATCTCTGTATGACCACGCATAACTTTTTACAGACTGGTCCGATTTTGATGATTCTTTTTTTTATTGGATAGGGTATATCTCGAAGTTGGTCCCATTTAAATTTCAAAATCAAAACCCCTAAGGGTAGGAAAACAGGGGATGAGTGCTTGTTCACCCACTGAATTCTTACCTGTTAACCGATTCTGTTGAAACTTGGTACACATAAATGTAGTTCACATAATGGAGTGCACACTTCAACATAATGGAGACTTGGAGTTAGATTTTAGCCACAAAAAAAAAAAACTTTTTAACAAAAAATTTAACCGACGAAATCAGAAACTGAAAAGCGAAAAAAAAAAATTATGAGTCGGCGCCAAACAAACAATCAACGAAGATCATTAAATTACTTTAAATAAATAATAAAAACAACGTAACATCAAATACAACGTGCAATTTTCAACTATAAACAATAACTTTCCAAAAATGCGTTCTCCGCTCGGCCACTTGCAACTTGCACGCACTTTGCTTGTTAAAAGTTTGTTTGGCGCCGACTCATAATTTGTTATTTTTCGCTTTTCAGTTTCTGATTTCGTCGGTTCAATTTTTTGTTAAAAAGTTTTATGTCTATAAGTATCTCTTAACCCTAGGTAAAAATTTCTGTTTTCTACATCTTTTAGCAATATAAGCATTAGCCAATTCTATTCTCATAGGCATAAACTGATAAACTAGTAAATCGATTTGGACTTATTAATTGTCATAGAACCTTATAGAAATGTAAAAGAGCATCAGAAAGAAAAATGTTTACTTATTGTACTTACAGCTACAATATCAAAATGCAAAATATTGTTCATGTACGAGGGTAGTTCTGTGAACTGCGTGTAGAACACCCACGCCTGCCCACACTGGGCAATGAGAATGGCCCACAGTGGCACGCACGTTAAGAACTTCAGCCAAGGTAGTGGCATCGACGGCTTGTCTTCCTGCAAATAAAGAAAAACATACATTTGCCTTTGATGAAGTTTTTTATTGTGTTGTTTACATACTATTTATCATTGATGTAGGTACCTACTGTGTACTGTGTGTGTGTGTGTGTGTGTGTTTGTGTTTGTGTGTGTGTGTGTGTGTGTGTGTGTGTGCGTGTGTACTGTGTGGCATGTACTGTCAACCGCACGTCAGTGGTAACCTTTTGACATTGACAGCGTCTTTATTTCGTAAGCAGTAAGGGCGGTTTTCTAATTCAAGAGTTACCACTGTCATGCAGCCGACTGTACATCGGTATTAGGTACACTCTACTCATCTATCTATAATCGCGGCACGCTATGATGGCGTTTTTGACATTTTCCAATAGTGTTGTGACACATTTCAAATTATTAGCGATTGGAACTGGGTTTATTACTTTGACCAGCTCCAACTAGCTATTATGAATAATATCTACATAAAGTAATTAATTTATCAAATTATTCAACGTGCCGTGGGTATAAGTACCATTTACGACCGTTTTCAAAAACATATTATCCATCCACGATTCACCCTACCAGAGATAGAAATTGTGAAATTTATGGAGCTTATGTCAAAGAATCATGGCATCTTGCCAAATAAAAAAAAATTATAAAAAAAATTAAGATTTTTAGAGAAGTTGGAATAGTTTTACTATATTGATCCTTGGTCCTAAATAATCATTTTCGGCATTTAAAATATTTTTTAAACCCCGCAACAAAAATTTAATATAGATTAGTTAAGGTTTTTGAAGCCGGTTTTATTTTTTGTTAAAAAGTTTTTATTTCATACTTTTTTGTTGATAATTTCGAGGGTTGATTCATAAATGTTTCATCATTTCAGCCGAAAGACGTCCACTACTGGACATAGGCCTCCCCCAATTAAGGGGGGGATATGCCATAATCGCCACGCTTGGCAGGCGGGTTGGCGATCGCAGTTGGTTGGTTAAATACTCAGAGAACGCTGCTGCCCATCCTCTGGTGAATCCCTTAGTCGCCTTTTACGACACCCATGAGAAGAGATAAGGGTGGTGCTATTCTTTAAGTCCGGCACCACACGGACATAAATGTTTATAGAACCAATTTGAGAATATATTTTTATTAACCTATGCTGTCCCACTGCTGGGCAAAGGTCTCGCTCATGTTTTTCCAAACGTCCAATCACTATCGTTAAAAAAAACACGCAAATTGGCCAAGAATTCTCAGAAAAACGAACCTATTAACAGATCCATCTAGGTAGCCGAAGCTAAAATAAACTGATTTATTGAAGCTGGTTATAAACTACTCAACCTAAGTCAATAAAATTTATATGGGACCACCGCGCGGGCTTCCTCTACCGAATAAAAGAATAACCACGTAAATCGGCCCAGAAATCTCGGAGTAATCGGTGTACACACATGAAAAAAAAGTACCTGCCTAATACATAACCTCCTCCTTTTTTTGAAGTCGGTTAAAAAGCATGCAGTAAGTATTTCGAACAAATATTACGTACCAGTATAAAGCAGATACGTAAGCGGAACGCATCAAAACATCTGTGAGGTCGTGCGTGAGTCATGTCTGTCCCACATTCTGATAACTGTGAGCGAACTGTGTACATTTTCGTAATCCATATTATTAAACAATAATGTTTTATGGAGCATTAGGTATACAGGGTGGAAACTTTCAGCGGGGCAGTAAGGGGAAGTACCTTATACGTTACTGCCCCGCTGAAAGTTTCCAGCCTGTATATTATAAGTTTGTCATATATTTATTGGGGTGCGTTGAAAGAGACACCACAACACGAGTGATGTTACCTACTTAGTTCATCAAAGAACGGCAAATGAGACAATAGATTTCCTATTGATTTACGGCCGTCGCCGCCGGCGGCTTTGCGACCTTTGATGGGTTACACACCTACGTCTGGCGAACCCTGTCAGACGCTCTACCCACCTTGCTGACAGGCTTTATCACATCGCGATGTGAGCTGTGAATTTTATTATTACGCAACCTATGTAATGTGCAGCAACGGCGTCGGTCGCCAACCAATGGGTCAGGGGGGGGAGGGGGGGGGCAAGATGATAAATAGTGGACGCGAATTGTAGGTAAAATAAATATCTATTTAAATAGCGCGAAATATATGAAATCGTGTTCAAATTCGATATGCACACGCATAGGTGTGAAGTTCAAATCACATCGCGCGAGAATTATAAATCAGACAATAAATGACTCGGTATTTGATTACATTATTTGAGTATTGAGTATCTAAAAGGGGGCAGCAGCCCCCCCCCCCCCCCACTACACCCCTTGGGCAGACCCTTGTGTTCAGTAGTCTAGCTGACCAATTAACCATACTATTTTCTTTATATTTAGAAATTATTAAATTTTGAAAATTCTCACCTGAGGTCCAATACTCCATGAAATATATTCAATTTCCTTGGGACAAATCCTAGGGTGTCTCTGTGGCGTATCATAGACCAATAGCAGCCAGAATATGAACCATATGACGCCGATACCGCCAAATATGTAGAAACAGAGTGGCCAGCCACCTCCGAACTCTAACGTACATAACCAACCTGATATTGGTAACGTTATCACTGTACCTATGTTGGAACCTGAAAGGATATAGAGCAAATATAGTATGTATATGTAAAAAGCTTATTAATGCCCGGTTTCTGAGGTACTGTTCACCCATCGACCATACAGCCCAATAGAGGCCTATTGTTAAATACAATGCGTACAAAAATTCTGTCAACTAGCTGAGAGTACTGCAAACCGATTGGCCCTACCAATGCGGCTATTGGTTATTCTCTAACGCGGAAGGTTTGACGGCTCACATAAGTGGTCGAAACTGATTTGAACTTGTCGAGTGGCGAATAGTGAACCTACATCAGAGACAAGAGAAAAGTAGACCTACATCAGATCTATTAGACTGATGTGTTGATAGACATCAGTCACCTGTTATGAGGCGTCTATTGGGCGTATGGTCGATGTGTTAACCCTTATGCTGCCAACCATGCTAATATTAAGCAGAGTAAACGGTGAAAAAAGAAACGAACTTTTTTCTGTGAGAGTAAAAGTATCGCGCGGAGAAGACTTGCCAGCGAAAGGGTTTAACATGGTTAATCTATTAGATAGCGCTATGGGTTGATGTGATCGGATAATCAAAATATTGTCGATCATTCATATTGCTTCACTTGTGATTCAACGGCTGATTTGAAACTCAAGAAACTGAGGGTTAGCTTGTAATGAAATAATCTGTAATGAGAGAAAAAGATAGACTTCCGTCTGATGTATTTAACAGTTATTGACATTCATATTTAATAGAGTGAACAACTCTACATGCACTAAAACATTAATAGGATAAGATTAGCATAAATATGAAATACATTCATATTGAAAAATAATAAAAGTATATTTAGTAACAATAGAAATTGAGATAATACAAACCAGCATACACATAAGCTGCAAACTTAGATCTCTCTAATGGTGGGATCCATCTGGCTAACATAGCGTGCATTGCTGGGTATGTTACACCTTCCGCCAAGCCAGCCAGTGCCCGCACAGCAATGAAGAATTTAATATCCATATATGCCGCAATTGGACTAAGTATTGTGAATACTGCTGTGAAAAATATTCCTAAACCATACACAAGTTTCCCTCCATACATTTCTGCTATTCTTCCTCCTGGAATCTAAAACAAACATGACTTGTAATATTTTTACTTGTATTTTATCTCTCTTGATGTTTACATTTATTGTTTATAACATAACATAACATCACGCCTGTATTTCCCCGAAGGGGTAGGCAGAGGTGTAATAGTACACCCACATTTCGCCAGTTATGTTATAGTCCCATGTAATAGGGGGCGAGCTTATTGCCATTGACCGGGCACAAATCCAGACACCGGGCTGCTACTGAGAAATTCCTAATGAAAAAACCCAATAACCCTTTGTCCGACCCGGGAATCGAACTCAGGACCCCACGCTCATTTATTGTTTATAACATGGGATATTTATTATCAGCCTGTAGTGTCCCACTGCAGGGCAAACGCCTCCCTTCCCTTTTTCCACTTGTCCCTGTCTTTTGCCTTCTGGGGCCAATCTTTCAGATAGGAGTCAAGTTCGTCCCTCCATCTCCTTCTTGGCCTGCCGCGTTGTCGTTTGCTGCTGTCTGGAACCCACTGTGTGGTTGTTTTCGCCCATAGCTCCTCCGGCATGCGACAGATGTGACCAGCCCAGTTCCACTTAAGCTTGGCAGCTGTTTGGCCTACATCAGCTATTTGTGTTTTGGAACGCAGCATAGAGTTTCTTACACGATCAGTAAGTCTAACTCCTAGGATACTGTGTTCCATTGCTCGCTGACAAACTCCAAGTGCGGACTTTTGACACTTTGTCAGTGACCATGTTTTCGCTCCATAAGTGAGGGTGAGGAGGATGCACATGTCCATGAGCTTTCGCTTTAGTGAGAGAGGGAGGGGTCCTTTCATTAGTACATGGGATATATTACATATATTTATTTAACAATTAAAAATGAACTTTACAGAAAAAGAGGTGGAGTTGATACCTGTACTCATGAAAAAAACATTGTATCACAGGCACCACATTAGCGCCTTCAATTTACGTTACTCAGTAAAATAGTCATGAACGAATAATTTAAATTAATATAATTAAATTAAACTGGGAGAAAATTTTATAAAAAAAAAAAACTGTATATAATGTTAAACTAAAGCTACACTATACAGTTTCTAAAGTTGTAGGTGGACAGTGTGTAGTTGTATGTGGAGGGAGGTGTAAAAATTATGTGTGATGGGTGTGTATGTGTGTAGAAGTCTTCTAATTGAGTAGGGGTTTGAGCAGATTTTTAGTTTCTTGGTAATTTATCATTCCTGGATTTAAAGTTAGCAGCACAGGAATAGGTACTATAATAAAGGCATGATTTTAATATATTGAATCAAATTCCTGTTATAAGTCAGTAACCTTATATTATTATCAAAGACATTACATGATCTTTATCACCTATGACATCTATGTTATTGTTTTGTCATACTAATATTGTACACTGACAAAGCAAAATTGTGAAAGTGTCTATGTACATAACAAATGTTTTCCTTACCTGTGTTAATACATAACCATAGAAAAATGAACCTAAAACTATACTTTGTTGTTCTACAGTCCAATTGAAGTCTCCAGGCCTCTAAAACAAAAGAAAATAAATGACTATACATTGCATTAGCATTAAATCAACATTACAAATAGATGTGAGTCACGAAAACAAGATATCAAGTTAATAAAACGGCTAATTCCTGGTGCCATTTAGGCATTAGGTAGATTCTGTTTAGAAACTTGTTGAACAAAAAAACATAGGCAAGATTCAACAAGTTTCTTATGTTACAGAAAATATCTAATATAGTGGCCTATGTTACAGCTTATTAATAACATGCAACTACTTTTTGTAAGAGCCTGTAAAATAATCCTTTGTATCTAATGCTTTCAGGTACCAAACTAAAAGTAGAATTACTCCATAAAATTTACTGAAAAGATAAATTGTAAATTACAGAAAATGTTATGCATTAATGAAATACCTGCCATCGTAATTTAATTACAAAAATTATATCACAAAAAACTAATTAATGACATAACCAGTCATTAATTAGTTTAAGTTTTCAATAAAAATTCATTAAATAAATACTTTTTATGAAAAAATCTTTGGGAAAAGTATCTAAAGCTGCAACATGAATAATACTTTATGTAATTTATACAATACAATATGTAACAAAAACCCTGTTGTTCCTGTGAGTTACAATATTCATGCGTAAGGACACAACTCATTTGGAAAAACTCTTTGATAAAAATAGTAAAATTAATGATTAAATCATTATTAATTGTGAATTGAAAGTGATTGTATCACTCAAAACACACTCACTCAGTGATTATATCAATAAAAATAATTCAATTTAATGTTAAATCATTATTAATTGTAAATTGAAAGTGTTATAATCGCTTTTAATAATGATTTAATATTTAATTTTATTATTTTTATTGAAGGGTTTTTCCAAATGAGTTGTGTCTATCTTTACATATGAATATCGATTCTGATAACGTAGCTCACAGGAACTACAGGGTTTTTGTTACATGTTGTATTGAATATGTTAATAATTATTCAAATAAATCACAAATCAAATCAATACAATAAATGTACCTTAAAAACAAGATTCTTTAAACATTCTCCAAACAAATCCTTAAATTACCAAATAAAGTTTCAAATTGATTTTTCTCACCTGTGGTACTGTGCTGTTAGTCACTGGGCTAGCAGGGCACACATCTACATCTGTAGCATTAGATGGCGCAGGTGTTGTGGCATTAACCATAGCTACTATTGCCACGGACAGATTCACTCTCATGGCATACACACTGGCAAAGCCTAGGAAGCCCATAATCCCAAGTACAGTTCGACATTTGATCCATCCTGTTGTTTCTTCCACTAAAAATGCATTTTTTATGTACAATAAAAACCTATCCGCTCCCAAAGGGGCACACATGTACCGCAATAACATTACCAAATAAAAATGTTATTAATGAATATAAAAAGGTTATTGTTATTTAAAATGCATGTTTTTAGTACTTAAATTACCCCATCTTCCTTTCATTTATTTTTTCATTACAATAAACAAATAAAGAAATATTTGGGATCTTTTACACATCACAATTTAGTCCCAAACCAAACAGAGCTTGTAATATGGCTACTAGACAATTGATATAATACTTATAAACTTTTTTTTGTGAATACATACTTATAATACATAAGAAAAAATACCCAGACCAACACAAACACTTATGTTCATCACATAAATATTCCTGTCCTGTGGGAATCGAACCCACAACCTTGTGATCAGAAGTCCAACACTCAAACCACTAGACCACAGATGTCTTTGATAGGTATTAATCTATGATTATTCCGACAAATTTTTGAACATGATGATGAAAAATTCCTAGCCAATTCATAAAAAAAATGTTTTGGTAAATGTGAAAAAAAACAAAAAAAAAACTGAAAATTATTACATAAATAGAATAATATCACAATACCTAACAACACCTCATGGATCGGACAGGGTTTTCATTACATGTTGTATATTTCGGTAGTTTTTATTCTGTTAAACATTATAAGTGTTTGTGTTGGTCTGGGTGTTTCTTATGTATTATAAGTATGTATTTACAAAAAAAAAAAGTATATAAGTATTATATCCATTGTCTAGTACCCATATCACAAGTTCTGCTTAGTTTGGGACTAGATGGTGCTGTGTAAAAATGTCCCGAAGATATTTATTTATTATTATTTAACTGTTAATGCAGTATACTAGATCTCATACCATAATCATGACTAATTATTAACCGACTGTATGATAGCAAAGACAGTGTTATTATCTCATCATGTTATCAGAAACATGAATTCTGTTCTAAACATGATAGCTGACAGAGTGGATTGTCCATATATATTCCACTGTTGTCAGTTACATGTATCAAAATATATAACTGTTTACTAACACCTAGGTTTAATACAATAAAATTGTTAGTAACCCTATATGAGTTGTTTTGCTTGAAATATTTTTTTTCTATTCTATAAACTCAAAGAAAACTAAATTGGAACTATTATTTATTTTACTCTCATATATTTATTGAATAAGCATTTGTATCTACACGAGTCTAACATCACGGAAACTTTGTTTTGAATGACGTTTAGAAACATCTGCTTCATAGATGTTGATAATAGGTCATATAAAATACATAACAACACCTTACCTTGTTCCGCCTCCACCAAGTTTCGACGACTACTTGTAATATCATGTTCTATATCGGAATTTATTATCGGACTTTCTTCTGCTGACGAAGACATTCTAATGTTCAAATTACAGTAATAACACCATTCCACACTAAAATTGTTACTTATTATATTCAACCTTTATCATTAACTCGATATCAACAAACACAATAGAATAAGTAGTACAGAGTTAAAAAAATCTGTAGCACTGTGCTCGTAGCTCTTAGTATGAGTCACCACAATAGACTTTTTGTTTGAGAAATATTTAATTTGTTCGTAAACAAAGAAAGAACCTCGATACCTCAAACCAAACCTCGCTCGCTTCCTGACTAGGGATGAGCCAATGAGCGAGTCACGAGCGATATTTGTCGATATTAATATCCAAAATAACGATTTAGTACATTGATAATGATATCATTAAAATATCGAGTACTTATCTATTTTTTTAAATATTGGAATAAAGTTATTATTTTATTTAAAAATGTATTTTATTAATAATGGAATTCACAAATTATTTAATACAATCTTAGAATAACTATTAATTTACGCTAACTTACGTCAGAAATATAAGATATATATTTTTGTGTTCTTATTACAGAGAAAAATAAAAATCAGTCATTCATTAGCACTCAATCAGTAACCTCCCTGCCCTTCATTCATTCAATCAGTCAGCTGAGTTCAGTTTTTTGTATAAAATGTACTTCGCAATAGATACTGAGAAAAAAATGATGCTTTATTTTCCAGTATTATTAACACTAACAGTTGATCACGGGCCCCTATTATGATACTTATATGCCTTTAAAATGTTAAAAAAACTTCGACATTAAAAAAATCGATTATTTAGTGCGTGAAATTGTTAACATAATGTCTTTTAATAATATATATAATGTAAAAATTTCTATATCCATATCGATATTTTACTAATATCGCCCATCCCTATTCCTGACTGACACTTTGATATGACAGCCAAAAATGACAGCAATACATGTACCTCTTTGGTACGTACAGCACCAATTTTTTTTTTGATATTTTGCCCGGTTACTAAGACCTTTAAGCAAATACTGCGTCTGACAGATAGGTGCAGTGTTGCCCCTTGCCTAGTGATGGGTTTATGCCGCGGCATTTTGGGCAGATTGAATAAACGCCCAATATCTGTCCGTTTCTGCCCAGTAAACGCCCACATGTCAGGGCATTTACTTTATACTTTTAAAATGATAAATTATTAATTATTTTTGGTTAAAATGCTTGTGATTACTTTACGAAAATAACTTTTTGGAGGATTAAAGGTAATTGCAATTTAAAAAACCAAAATAACCCTACACTTTTAACAATTTTCTTAACGAATTTCTGTTTTAACTTCAGAAAGATTTGTTTTTAGTGGTAATATTCATAATTTCAACATAATTATTGTGTAGCAAGGGGCGCGGGTGAATTGTGCGCAGCGCAGGCGACAGACGGCACGGTGTTTGTCCGCCCAGCACCCCACTCCAACTCGACTCGTCCGGGACACGGACTCAACTGTACAATATGACCCGCTGAGTTGGAATTTCTAAATTTTTCTGCGTGTAGGACACTTCAAGACAGAAGCTTTTGCAAAATCACAAAGTGCGAAAGCTACGCAACTTTAAGCTTGGGCTAATCAACATGTACTTCAAACCCAATGCTGATATTAGCGCCTACCTGGACAGAGCGAGGAAAACAGCGGAGGATCTCAACGTGGCTTACATCATCCTAGCTGGAGATGTCAACGCCGCAGTCCCTGGTGGGGCTGTGAGATGGAGGACAGTAGAGGAACAGCGGTTATTAAGGCTCTGGCAGGGCTGGATGCCACAATGAGGAAACTGAGCCCACTTTCTACCGGGTCCGGAATGGGAACCCCTACACGAGTATAGTAGACATCGCAGCCTGCACCGCAAGGACTCTGCACAGGATGAAGAAGTGGCGACTTGACTCTGACTTCGTAACGCTCTCGGAACACAGGGCAATAAGGTTCCAGCTGGAGATCCGGGCTGGAACTACCGCTGCACCACGTAAAATCAGCAGGATATAAAACACCAGGAAGGCTCGCTGGAGTGAGTTTAGAGACGTGCTTAAGGAACAGTTAGCACGTTTGAGCATCGTATCACAGCAGATCACATAGCCAACTTGGAGAATTGCGAGGATGTAGATGCGGTGGTGGACTGCTAAAAGAGAGGGAGTCATCCTGTTACGCAGGAAAATCCATATGGCCAACCTCAGGCGTAGGCCTTTTGCAGTTGAGGAATATTTAAAAGCGAAGACGGATTACAAAGAGGCCATCCAGGAGGCAATTACTAATGGCTAGAAGGAGTTCTGCACGGGCTAGAAACTCGAGGAAATCTGGAAAAAGTTCACCACATAACCAGCAAAAGTAGCACCGCCACTGTGGACAGACTCCTTCGAGCTCCAAACAAAAAGGCACCGGGAGCGGACGGTTTCACTTTCGACATTTGCAACGAAGCCTACCGCTACAACATCCTTTGCTTGGTAAACCAGTGCCTCCACCAGGGCCATTTTTCGACGCAGTGAAAGATGGCGGTCGTCAAAGGGATCCCGAAGCCGGGGAAGGACAACTATTCCTAGGCCCGGTCATACCAACTCATTGGCCATTGGAAACAAAATAAAGAAAAAACGGTACACTTTTTAACATTTTCATAAAATACAACATTTTAGAAAGATTCTAAAGCTTCACAATTAAACGTTTGACATGAAAATAGCTTAGATTAGTATTATTTACTAAAAAAAACATTTTTTCTACGAGAAACATATATTTAATGTAGACGATTTTTTCTGCCCAGCAATTGGGCGTTTATTTGGGCGTAAATTAGTTTTTGCCCTATTCGCCCAGTTTATGCCCATTTATGCCTTTTGGGTTTAAACCAGTGTGACCGTTTTTGGTATTTTCAATACCAAATTGGTATAATTTGGCCTCCGCAAAATTGATTTAGTATTTTTTTGGTATTATTTCAGATTTTGGTACTTTTTGGTACAATTTTAACTTGACAATCTTTTTATAGCATATTTTTGGTATTATTTTCTGGCAGTACTAACTTTCATTCATTGGCCTAGTTTTGTCTTTGTCTGATGCTTATCACAGCTGTATAATTTGTCTCTTTTTTAAAGTAGTATGTACAAATAGTTTACGTTTACTCCCACAAATTGTGCTATAGCAAGATCGGGGTCTGGTTTCGTAATTTTGGGGAAAAAATCGTTTTTGGGAAAAATTTAAGGAAAGGAAAATACACAGATATTGTACTAGTTTATATAACGAAATGGGAAAATAATCGAGGTTTGAATGAAGACGAAGTATCGGAAGTTTTTAAATATCATCGTTTTAATTAACATTGTATTGGATAATCCAAGGTAAGGTCCTGCGTCCCTTAGTTCATTAACCTACCTAATTCCTTCCGTACTAAACATATAAAATTGAAACATTGTTTTTTTTTTTGTTTAATTTATGAATGTCATAAGAATATATAAATATTTAGAACACAATTTGAATTGAAATTTGATATTAAAAAAATGAAAAAAAGAGGTGTTTCATTTAAATTTTATTTTAGTACAATTTTAGTATAATTCTGCATGTATTTTAGTATTTTTTAGTACTGAAAACATTACTTTCTAGTTGATTGCCTTTTTTTAAAACGGTCACACTGGTTTAAACCCTCGACCCATCACTACCCTCACAGATTAATGATATATGACTACCCTGTGACTACCCTTGCCAGATGAGTACAAGCGGGTTATTTATTACTGACCGAGGCCGCTAAGGAAACCACACCGCCTTCAAAATGTTGTTTCATGAGAAGGTTTTGCAATACATAGAGTAGGTTTATACATTCCTAATGCTTATTTCACCCGAGGGCAGGACAGCGAGGCAGAACTGTGAGCAGAACAGTACTGCTACAGAATAGTTACGGGTCGAACGTTTGAACGGTAGCAGTACTGTGCGGGCTACAATTTCGCAGGGACTCTGCATGCAAGGCCGGTTGCGGTATCCGTATGACCCTGACTGCCATGACTCTTTGCGGCGCCACCCCGCCAAGTAGACCGACGACCTAAAGGTGGCTGGGGGGACTGGATGCGGAAGGCAGAGGACCGAGTGATGTGGCGCAACTTGGGAGAGGCCTATGTCCAATAGTGGACTGCGATAGGCTGAGTTGATGATAAGACGTCATATTAATGCGCCGGCAAAAATCCGTGTAATGATGGTGAAACGTCCGAGTGACTCCACTGAACCCGACGTCTGACACGATTGTGCAAACTATTAAGACGCGAATGTCGGTCGTCTCGACTGTAAGTCGCGTCTGATAGTTTGTTTCGGGCTTAACCTTTCCAGTAAAAGTTACTGTGTGTATTCACCTAACCCCATTGACCTATGAAACCTACCATCTCAGTCCCTAACCCTAACTATTAAACTAATCCATGAACCCCTGCCCTAAGCGGGATGAGTTACGCACTTGTATTCGTTCGTAATTTTTTTTATAACTTATAAGGAATTCAGACATAATGCACATTTCTAGAAATATTGATACGACTATAGTCATAGCTGTATATTTACGGGAATATTTTCTAGGACTTGAGCTAATATTCGGCTTAATCTGTATCGTCGTACTCATGGAATATTAGATTAGGTATATACTTAGAATAGAGAATAGATTATGCCCCTTTGTTGTCCTGTTGGTCAGCTACAAAATCGCCACTTCATACAAAATAACTGACTGTAGAATAAGAAAAAAATGTATTTATCAAAATACTTATAAACTAAGTAACATTTAAATTAACATGACAATGTAAATAAAATTAATTCCACATTATATTATTGCCCATGCATCACCAGTAAGTACATTAATTATGACTGCGGCCAATAACCTACTAGTACAATAAAAAACTATACTCCATTCATATTTCCGAATACAAGCATATTACTTTTATTATTATGGTGTTAAGCTGCCCCATATAGCAACAACAATCAGCTAAAATTTCGTGACTAATTCACATTCTCTACTAGTTATAAAATAATTTATAAAATTTCCATTAAAACTAAAAAAAATTTAGTCATCCTATTAAACATTACGTCAGACAGCATCCGACACCTAATATTAACATACATATAAAGTTAGAATAAAGGCCATAAACTCTTGCACAATGTAGGCATTAATAGACCCATGATGACCGTTGATATGAGATTCACACTGTGGTTGTCTAAAATATTTCTCCCACTGATATGTTTTACTGTTAGACTAGAGTGTGACACAATTTTTCCATCCTTGTCCAAGCCTGTAAAAAATCATAAAGTTAGTACAACAATTCTCAGCGAAATATTTAAACTAACAAAACTAAATACTGGTGCTGATTATGTTTTTTACAAACTAATTCTAACAAATTACTTTACAAAAGGATAGAATATATTAGGCCTGTCAAAGTCCACTTGCTTGTTTTCAACGTGAAATTAGTTTTTCGATTTTCGACACAAATAACAATGGTAGGTGCACTCATTTGTCAGTTCTTAATATTTTCAGTTTTTTTTATATATTTGTAAATTGTAAGTAGATAGTGTGATTACAATTTGTTATTTACACGAGAATGAACAACATTAACAAGCAAAAAAAAAATACCAGAATATTGTAGTGTTGCTCCCATTAAAGAATCTATGAGACTCCCAAGGAATCCTCCAAAAGCTCCAAACAAGATGATAGGCCATTGGGGAGGTGCGTATGTCCACAATGATTTTTCAGAGAAATAATAAATGGTTAAATATTGTGAAAACCCAACAACAAGACCTCCAACTGTACTGAACAATGTACCCATCACACTGATCCCTCCATTGGTTCCCTTTGGAACCTTTTCAAAAGTAGTGACTAGATATGGATCAGAGTTTGAGAAAACAGTTCCAAGTTCAGATGCCCAAGTGTCTCCATTACAACAAGCAAATACACCTGCAAGAAATAAATAGAATTATATTTACATTTTGTTTTGTCAATAATATTTATTTTGAGAACAATTATGTGGAGTAAAAAGAATTAACTCACCAAGAATTCCTGTAGAAAGCCAGGACGCTCTGTAATCTCCGACAAAATCAATCGGTATTTCAGATGCTCCTACATCCAATAAATACAAAAGAGCTAGTTGAGCAGCCATGCCTCCATTGCAGAGAACTTGGACCCAGTTCCTTTGCCCACCTAGAAAAGTTAAATATAAGTGACATATTACAACATAACATCACACCTGTATTTCCCCGAAGGGGTAGGCAGAGGTGTATAGTAGGTACACCCACATTACGCCAGTTATGTTATAAGTTCCATGTAATAGGGGGCGAGCCTATTGCCATTAACCGGGCACAAATCCAGACTCTGCTACTGAGAATTTCCTAATGAAAAACCCAATAACACTTTTCCGACCTGGGAATCGAACCCAGGACCCCACGCTCAGCAGTCGACTTGCGACCACTAGACCAATGAGGCAACTGAGATATTAGAAAAAGAGAAATCAGAAAATTGAATTTTCATCAGTCCAATTTATGCACCTTGTTTTGGACCAAAACCATATACTACCCCCAGTTTCTGGAAGGCTGATCAATTTGATCTACTGTCAAATCTAATGTCAGTTCCTGTGATTGGTCAGCAAGTAACAACCAATCACATTGCTTGACTCGAGATTTGACAGTCGATGAGTTCATTCTTGTGTTGATCAGCGTTTTGGATAGGAAACTGGGGGTAAGTCAAATAAATAATGATTTTAAAAGTGGAATAATAAAGATACATCCACTCAGTTTTTTCTTACTCGTCTTATTTAGTAAACAATCTTGGAATTTAGCAGCCAAGTGGCGCCCCCATCAGTAAAAATATTATTTTTAGCTGAATACATCACTTATGATAGTTTCTAATTAAACTACAGTACCTGAGCTTCAATAGTTAAAAATAATTTTAGATAAATGATGTATTCAGCAATTAATAATATTTTTACTGTTGGGGGTGCCACTTGGCTACTACATTCCCCTTAACGCAATTTGTCATCAATAATTATTAAAAGGCCCCCACAAGGTGGACCGACGACCTGGTGAAGGACGCGGGAATCCGCTGGATGCGGAAGGCACAGGACCGGTCGTTGTAGCGATGCTTGGGGGAGGCCTATGTCCAGCAGTGGACGTCTTTCGGCTGAAATGATGAATTATTAAAAGACACAAAAACATTTACATTTTTAAACATTTATACAAAAATATTTAAAAATTTAAATTTATATGGTACCTATATTTAGATAGATAGATAGATAGAATATACTTTATTGTACACCATGAAAATAGTAGTAAACAGGTACAACATATAAATTATGGGTACATGGGCGGTCTTATAGCTAAAAGCGATATCTTCCAGACAACCTTTGGATGGACAAAAGAAGACGTAAGATCTAGATAATGGGGCAGTCTGTGGTGTACTACTAAACTAAAATAAATAAATAGCACAAAATATATTACACATATAGGTATCATAAATATATCCACACACTATACATATTATATACTTATAATATATATATAAATAATCATACAATTTAGAATAGAGATTGGATATATAGGCAATGTCTTAATAAATTACAATCTATTTGGAAAGGTAGTATTCTTTTACTACTATTATTATTTATTTATTAACTATATTTCTTTATTTATGAATAAAGGAGATAATAATAAATATTTGATACATTTTACACAGCACCACCTAGTCCCAAACTAAACCTAAGCAGAGCTTGTAATATGGGTACTAGACAATGGATATAATACTTATACACTTTCCCTTTCCTTTTACTTTACTTTTTCTTTTCCTTTCTTTCTTTTAAAATCCCTTACCTTCTTTGAAATCTTCTTCAAACTTTCTTTTGATGTGGGGTCGGATTTTTGTGGCTTTTGATGATGACAAGAAGAATGTAATCAGGCACACCAGAAAGGAATAATTACTCAATGTTAGGACAAAAGCTATAGCACAGCCAAGCAATGCTCCGCTGAGGGTTATACTTTTCTTCCTGTACCCATGCGCTGCCACAATAAGTGGTATTAGACATGATGCCAGCCATCTCCCAGGAGATATTACTACTGGTTCTGAAATATATTACAAATGCTTTAAAACACATCAAACTTTTTCGTTGTTTTGTGAATTACTGAAGTAATAACAGGTATAATCTTGTGGTTTTCAAGGCATAAGTGAATAGATTTTTGCTGGGCAAGCATGTACCATCGTCGACCGCACGATACTTAACACCAGGTGAGGTAGCAAACCCATTTTAGGATACAAAAGTATCTATTTTAACACCTTTGTAATACCTATCTGTTTATTCTATGATGAATTGTTTTGTATTTCATACAATAATATGATCAATCACTAGGCACACGCAGCTCAAAGTTCGCGGTCAAAGTTATGTAAACTTAAGTAACTAATAGGTATATTACCATCAAATCCTTCGTTCTTTGATAAGAACTTTGAGTATACTAAGTTTATAATCCACATTGACATCGATAGGGGTATCGCGAGGGCGCACAAAAGAACAGTTATAATGTGTTCATCTTTTAGAAGTTTATTGTTAAGAGCCATTATTAATTAGTTAAACTTTATTTAAAACAATTTTTACCAAAATATTTTTTTTTATGACAGAATGTGGTTCAATTTTAATACATACTACTTAATTTATTTTACTGTATATTAAAAAATAAAAAGTACAAATAAGTACTTTTTATTGGAGAAAGTTAAACCCGGTGCTAATTTTCACAGTAACACAGAACTTTACCAAGTTACTAACCTAAACATACTTATTTATTTTATTCACAGACTACATAGAGATCAGAGCACAGACCAAGTAGAGATGCTACGCATGATCAGAGATACTACGATTTTATTTGTTTTGATCAGGTTTTGACAAACAAACTTCAAATCAGACGTGGAATTAGTGTTGTTTGCACTCGCAAGTCGCAGGTAAAAAACATCGATAGTCGATGCACCAAAAGAAAGACAATATCAGGCCGCTAGTTCACTACACTGAATTTTACCGTCCGGACTTTCGGAGGTCCGTAATTTTATTCCACTAATTTTCCAGTAACAAAACGGATGGTCTGCTTGTGCACTTGGCCGTAATAACTCGGACCGGCGCACGGCGGCGGCAGTGCAGTTCCAAAGTGTTCACTTTTTCTGATACGCTAGGTACCTACGATGAATTATTTGGAACGTAGGCAAATTCTTGCTTTATTACTGTAGGTGCGAAGACGTAGAAGCAGTGGCGTAGCTATTTGAACAAGGGCCCCGGAGCAAAAAGTTAAAAGTCGAACATTCTTTATTCAACTAGGATAACATATAACTTTTTCGAACGTCGTTCATGGGCCCAAGGGGCCCCTTGAGCTTGGGGCCCGGGGCACTGCCCCGCCTAGCCCTACGGTAGCTACGCCACTGCGTAGAAGGCAAAAAGAATATTGAGTTCATCCATTTTTAGGGTTCCGTACCTCAAAAGGAAAAAAACAGAACCCTTATAGGATCACTTTGTTGTCCGTCTGTCTGTCTGTCTGTCTGGCTGGCTGGCTGGCTGGCTGTCTGTCCGTCTGTCAAGAATTTTTATCTCAGGAACGGGTAAAGGTATCAAGTTGAAATTAATACCACATACTAATGTCAATAATCCCTTGAAGTAAAAAAAAAACAAGAATCTAAGTGAACGCAATCAAAGGATAGGGCCATTTATGTCATAAATTTTGATACTCGCAAACTCACTCATCAAAACCTATAGGGTACTTCCCGTTGATCTAGAATCATGAAATTTTGTGGAAAGCAAGGTCTCACAGCACAAGTAAAGGAAAATATCCGAAAATCATGAATTTGTAGTTATATCACAGGAAAAAAAGTTTTTTTGTGATTGCAAACTTACATTTGTAGTTGGAGAATCAACCGTGTTGTAGACCAATGTACGGGAGAAAAAAATTTTGAAGGACAAAAAGTAAGAAAGATTTTGACTTACGGCCAAAATTAATATCCAATCTATCCACGATTTGCCCTACTAGAGTTTGAATTTGACATAAGCTCCATACAAAATATGTCAAATTTCTATCTCTAGTAGGGTAAATCGTAGATAGATTGGATATTAATTTTGGCCGTTAGATTTTTGAAGATTTTGGCTTCCACAGATAATTTACAGCATTGAACAAACACAATTCACAGATAACACAATAAAATAAAAATAAAATCATGCAACTAGATTCTAATATAGTTGTACCTATGGAGGCGGTGTATTCTTCTATATCCACCTAGTTTATACAAATATCTATTAAATCGTTATTGAATTATGAATCTATTCTTTGTCTCTTGTTAACCAACGTGTTATGTCGTCTGGTGAAAGAGATCGCATGCTATTTGTATATTCTCTGCTTGGCAACATCTTTACGGGATTTCAAAATACCTACTCCGCGTGGCAACCCGCAATGTCGCCCATAGTACATGAGCTGTCAAGTAAACAAACTAGGGCTGACGTTTTTTTTTTAATATCAGATTTTTGATATATCGATATTTTTAAATGTACAATTGGAGTTGGATACATTGAAAAAAAAAACGATGTTTCGATATATCGGCCAAATTTCATGATTCTTGGTCAACGCGAAGTATATAGGTTTTTTTATGTGAGTTTGCGAGTATCAAAATATGTGACATAGCCGTATGATTGCCTTGACTTAGAAGCTTGATTTTTTGAAGTAAAACTTCTTTAGGCACGCTTGACTTGGGGGTAAGCTGGTGAATGCTTTACGAAAAGTGAGGCGAATGGAGGGGGTAGTGCGGGATGCAGGGAACGAGGCGTGCGCGACGGCCGGCCACGACACAGCGCCACCGTGCCGGCAGAGCACGCGCATGCCGCGCCTCCATTCCTTTGTTCAAATTGAAATTGAATTGAGAGATATATAAGTTAGTGAAGTTTTACTTCAGTCGTGTGGTCTAAAGCACACTCGTTTTTTTATGTCTTAGGGACAGCCGAACTTAGTATTTGATATAATTGCATTATTTATTACTACTTTAAAATGATTTTAATCAGCACACATCTCTGGTAAGAAACATGAGTATCGATATCGATACTTTTTAGTTTTGATTACTTACTTCCCTAGCTATGGCCGCCATTACAGTGGCCCGGGTATTGTAGGTATGCCACGCTTGTTTGTTTCGTAGGTATTACATTACAAGTCCATAGATGTAAGCATGATGTAAGTTAATGATGTGAACGCAGCCAATGTATGCTGTGTGTGTCAGTGTCAACTGTCATTGTCAAGCAATTTGTGTGTGTTTGTGTGTGTCAGTGTCATGTTATTAGAAGAAGCGAATATATAATTTTTTGTGTTCTAAAGTGGAAATGAAATAAAATATTTGTGTAAACCTTCCAGTGATACAGAGTTTTTAGTAAATATGAAGCCACTAATAGATTTTGATGAATGCCTCAGAGATTCTCCTAAGTTTAGGTATTAAGAAGAACATATAATTCAATGGAAGTTATTCATAGAAAGTGAAATTTGTACGTGTTGTGTGTGTTAATTGTTCTTTAAGCCTTCCTGTTTGTTATTGTAGGGAGCAGCTGGAAACTGAAGAAGCCAGTATTGATTCGTTGGAGCAAAAACTAGACAAAGTTCTAAAAGCATGCTGTGTTATGATAGACTCTGGTAAAACCTACATGAGTCATAGAGGGTGAGGATTGTACTCCTTTCTTTTTTGTTTTCTCACACGACTCAGTACTTCCGTAATGATGGATCAATACGTCGTTAGCATTAGAATTCTTCACTAGCATATCACGTTATTGTTCTTCAAAACAATGTGTCCTAGTTTCTTGAATTGAAAACTCATTGTTCTTAAACCTAGATTTAGTAGATTTGATAAAATATCAGATACCTATTTTAATCTGATTAAGAGTGTGGTAGTAATTTTACCCTTTACTGAATTATGTCATCAGTAAAATTTATACAAAAACTGTAAAGATAAGAGTTTTAAAACCTCCCAATCATTATCTTTATAAAGTGCTTTGAAGAATTCACAGTACACTTTTCAATATTCTCTTTCAAAGGAATGTTATGACATTTGTTTTTACCTATTTGTAATTAATTAATCTTACACAACAAGAAATAAAGCAAAGAATATCAAAATAATTAGGTATTGTTTTGTAAATCATTATAATAGCAGTTGTTCGAAGTAACAATGTAATATGAGGTAAATAATAATTGGTGTTATAAAAGTGTTTTATTTTTTCATTTGGGACATATGTATCTATCTAAACTCTGTTTTCCTATTTAGTAAACAATCTTGGCTTGTCTTTTTAATGCAATGCATCAATTATTAATTTTTAAAAGGCATTATATTAACAATTTTAAACACTAAATAACTTTTTTAACCTAATTACATGCGCAGTACTAATTATATTTTATCAGTAGTTATTTGAATAAAGAGACATGCCAAGATTGTTTACTAAATAAGACAATTAATTAAATACAGACTTTAGGGCGTTAATTTCCTGCTAAAAAGATTGGGTTCAATTTCGGGCCATACCTGCTGCTTTTTTAAATAAAAATATCAAGTTTTTGTTTTCTCCACAATCAAGCTCACAACTCCTTTGACAACTTTATACATTTTAGTTTTGGATTTGGCCCTCCAGCACTGTTTTCAAAACTCAGCCTGTATATTACAAACTAATATTACTGATAAGAAAAGTTTATCCTCACATGTTTTAGCACATTTACAAATGCACTATGGGATTTAACGGGAAGCTTCTCAGAGGACCCAGCAGTGATGGCAACCCTCAACAGAATGATCCATGCTCTGCAGGAGATGAACAAGTTCCATTCCATCCTACTTGACCAAGTCTCTCGAACAGTACTCAAGAATCTCACTGCTTTTATTAAAGTGTAAGTATGTTTGAAATAACTGTTTATAATTTTTTTAAACTGCTGCTGTTACAAGGCCTATGGTCATCATCATCATTTTAGCCGAAAGACGTCCAATGCTAGACATAGGTCTCCCCCATAAAATAAAAAATAAAGCCTTTTATTCGGACTATAGGTATACAATTATATTTCTTAAACTACTGCACTGTTAATCTGTTATATATATATTTATTTTACATAATTAAAATTATTCGCTTATTTGGTGCTTCTTTACTTTCTGTAAGTCCGTTTGCCAGTTGGCCTTTGCCAAGGTCTCCCCCAAGTGGACTTTAATAGAATCTAATTATGAAAATTATTTAATTCATTACAGAACAGCTAATGAGATACAATATTTTCTATTGTTTTGCAACCGGCAGCAGCTTAGTGCTTGTTGATGTGTTAAAATACTGAAAGATCACAATCAGTTTTTCTAGTATCTGTCTATTTGTTTGTCTCTAGGGAATTATGTGAGTAAAAAGTACAGTCAGAGAGCCTATAAATGATTAATAAAAAACATACTTTTATGCAGTGTAATATGTTTGTCTAGAAAAGGCCATATAAATTTCATTTAAATTCAAAAGATTTTATTTCAAATAAGTATTTACATGCTCTTTCAAAATGTTAAGAATCTAGTTGCATGGTTCCAAAAAGTTAGTCCTTTGGAGAAACTCTGGCAAGAAACTCCATGGATGTTCTCTTTTCAAATAGTAAATGATATTGATACAATTTTAATTCAAACAGCCTTGGCAACTAGGCTCTAGCTACGAATACTTAGTATGAGTGTGAAACTCTGAAACTGGCAATTTAGTTAACTATTGAGTATTTTAGTTTTGTTGTAAAGAAATGTTTTTATGCCAGCCTTCTTTACTTTATGAAGCATTTTTTTTTGCTGTTAGTCCAGTCAAATTAAGAGAAATTAAGGGCGAATCTCGGAATGAAAGGTAAGAAGCAGATATTTTTTTAATGTTCTAAAGACATACTTAGAAATCTCATCACTAAATATTCAAGGTCAAATGGATATTTTGCTAATATCTCGCTTGCTATGCATCATAGCACATTAGAGTCTAAGAACATTTGTAGATCCATATTTCCATTTTAGTTAATTTTTTCGTAAGATCAACTGTTTTTCATGCAGCGCGGAGAGTAGGAGGCCAGAGTCACGCAAGTATATTTATAGTAACGCTGTTAAGTATGGAGCCGGAGTAATGTTTAAGACTCAGTCGATTTGTCCGATTTTCCTACGAAGTTTTTCTTAGTTGCGGCTTTGTCTCTATTAAGAAAAATAAACGCGACCCGCATGACTCCCCCCCCTCCCTGGATCCGCCCTTGACTATATCCGGTTCTTTGCAATCGTCCTAGGATTTTCGCAAACATTTGTCCGATTATCCAACGACATACGCTTGTACGCCCCCCCTCTGTCCACTTTAAATCGAGAACGGTTGATCGTACGAGAAAATGATCCCAATTAAATTTGTAGACAATTTTATAATCTACAAAATGTTTCTTAAACTAAGTCATTTGATGCATAGGAAGCGCGATATTTGCAAAAAACGATTTTCGTGAATCTTTGACCTTGAATAGTTACTATATCCCTATACATATCTATATTTCCCTATATCTTCTCATGGGTGTCGTAAAAGGCGACTAAGGGATTCACCAGAGGATGGGTAGCAGCATTAATTGAGTATTTAACCAACCAACTGCGATCGCCAACCCGCCTGCCAAGCGTGGCGATTATGGCATATCCCCCAACATATGCTTGGGGGAGGCCTGTGTCCAGCAGTGGACATCTTTCTGCTGAAATGATGATGATGATGAATATTTACGGACTCAGACACTGCTCAGTGCTCAGGCACGAAATTATATGAAACTTATGTACTTATGTATTTACGTATGTCTTAAGAACATCAAAATAAGGGTTAACGCAAATAATCTGCTTCTTACTTTTCATTCTGAGTATAAATCCTAATATGGTGTTACATACCATACAAAAACCGAAACTGAAAAGCGAAAAATAACTAATTATGAGTCGGCGCCAAACGAACTTTTAACAAGCAAAGTGCGTGTAAGTTGCAAGTGGCCGAGCGGAGAACGCATTTTTGCAAAGTTATTGTTTATCGTTGAAAATTTCACTTTGTATTTGATGTGACGTTGTTTTTATTATTTATTTAAAGTAATTTAATGATCTTCGTTGATTGGTTGTTTGGCGCCGACTCATAATTAGTTATTTTTCGCTTTTCAGTTTCGGTTTTCGTCGGTTCAATTTTTTGTTAAAAAGTTTTATTTTTCATTTTTTTGTGGTTAAAATCTAACTCCAGGTCTCCATTATGTCGTAGTGTCTAGAACTATATTTATGTGTGTCAAGTTTCAATAGAATCGGTTGACAGGTAAGAATTCAGTGGGTGAACAAACACTCATCCCCTGTTTTACTACCCTTAGGGATGGATTTTGATTTTGAAATTTAAATGGGACCAACTTCGAGATATACCCTATCCATTAAAAAAAGATTCATCAAAATCGGACCACTCTGTAAAAAGTTATGCGTGGTCATACATAAAAAAAAAAAAAAAAAAAAAAAAAAAATATATATATATATACGCGTCGAATTGAGAACCTCCTCCTTTTTTTCGTCGGTTGGTAAAAAAGATACTCAGTGGAAGGAAAATAACATTATTGTTGTTTCGAAATGTAATAAAATATGTACTAGAGTTTCATACTGCTTATCACATTATTGATAGCGATTTTATTGTTTTTAAACTTAATATCTATAACAGTAATGAATGAGAGCATAAAATGTAAAGAAATAATTAAATTGAGTAATAAAAATAAAGAGAGAGGGGTATTGTCATATAAAAGCTAACTGGGATGATGGTGGGTCAATTAAATTTATAGTTTGTCAGAACAAAGTACACTTGTGCCATTCTCATTTTTGTACAAGCACCACCTCTTATCTAAACTAGTTTATCTGTTAGTTATTGATTTTGGCCCTTGTGCCAGATGGGAGTCCTATACAAGAAGTAATGTATGTTCCTGACTTATTCGTTTATAAAGGGTAATATTTATTTACTTAGGAAAATAGCTATAATTAGTTTTAATGGCTCTGTAGGTAGTAAACAATATTTACCTTAAAGTTCATTGATTTATGTCAGTTACTCCGCTAGGCTATTAAATTTAATGGTAGACGTAAAATTATTTTAGGTTTACTGTTTATTTTCACTAGCTCTAGAATTTGTTTGAGAAGCAATTTGTATTTTAATTGAAACAATATTGCTATAATAAGAAACATTGTCTCGATTTTACTACAGGTTACCACATTTTTTTGGAAATATTGTAGAGTATTATTAAAATCCTAAAATCATTATATGTAATTGTTAATTAAAGAACCATGACCAAAATGGTAGGGGCATTGGTGCCATTTTTTCGCGGCCGTTCTCGTAACTGTGCTGTAAATATATGAAAATCTATCACAATTCAGAAGTAAAAAACAAATCTTCTGTGTGTTGACACAGTCCAAGTCGAAATACAGGATGTTTTACGAATTTGGGACTATAGGGTTTAATCTGAAACTGTAATAAATAGAGAAAAGTTGTCAAAGGAGTCGTGAGCTCGAATTTGGAGAAAACAAAAACTGCATTTTTTGTTTTTTTTTAAGTAACCAGTTTAGCAGGGAATCGAACCCAACAATTTTTTGCAAAAAATAAACTACTATATTTATTTATTATATTCTTTACAGTACATTACACCAAACGAAAACAAAGACAATAGTTTACAGAAAGATTAAATAAGTACAATGGGCGGTCTTATCGCACAAGGCAATCTCTTCCAGAAAACCTATATTACTGCACCAATTCCTGCAAAATAATGTTGTGTGGCAACTCAAACGAAATTATACTTTTGTACCAGCATAGGTACTACCAGTTTATTTTCCAAACATTAATAGTACCTTATTAACTGATCAAGAATATTTATCATCGCATTTGATGCCATTTCGTTCGATTTTTGACATAACATTTCTTTATAGAACTTGTTCCTTATCAGCAACCTTATCTATTAAGGGCTGGTGTTTTTTTTGAAAAACAGCGTTCTATTTCCGACTAAACGAGTTGCTTTTTAAGAGATCTAAAAATGCAGTTTTTAATTTCTCCAAAATATAGCTCACGTTTTCCTTGACAACTTTCTTATATTCCTAGTAGATTGGATTTGGCCATCCAATCCTATTTCAACTCATCCCGCATAAACCGATATAGCTCAGTTCAGAGTGAATTTTATGGCATACACTAATAAAATATTTCGTTTGTTTTTTTTTTTTTTCATTTGATCAATGACCACCTCCAATAAAGGCACCAATTTTGGTCATTGGCTTTTGATGTTGTAGTGTTAGTAGGTAGTTGTAGTATCGTAATTTAAAATTCAGGTTTTCACTAATCATTTACAAGGAAATTTAGAAATAATAAAATTCCCAACGTATTTTAATACTGACTCATCAAATTGACTGATAGTGAGCCAGACACCCCACTTCCTTTTATGAATATTATATTTATCACATTCAACAGCTTTTGTTTGGTTGCAGGGATATTAAAGGTGTTAAAGAAAGCAAAAATCACTTTGAAAAAATCTCAAATGATCTGGATACTGCTTTAAATAGAAATTCACAGGTAACTCATTAGTCATTACACTGTTTTATATGAATGTTTTGTGTTTAAAAGTATGAAACGTCGTACCTGTGACTTGATGATAATGATCAATCAACATCATGCAAAGAGTTATACTTACTTTGTACACATAAGTTACAGTCAAGTTAGTATCTTGCAAGGGACTATTCTTGGACCTGAAGAAACTCGACCATACTTTTCATAGTATTGAACTTGCTTTCTTCCTAATATTGCTCGCCACTCGTCGGTACGATATTACTTCTAAAATTTTTTTTACCTTGAACGATACAATACTTGCTTCGGTCTTCTTTTTTATGCGTCTGTGATTCAATTAGCCGTTAACGCCTTTCTACACAAGCGATTCCCTTACTTAATGTTACATAGTTTACGCATGAGCGGGGCGGTAACCGTACCTATATTATTACGAGTTGCAGAGGTTTGCTGCCGTGTGAAATTTAGCCGGTAACTTTGGAAACCTGTGTATGTGAGAAAGGCTTAGGTACACACAGCGTCATTAATTGGTTACCCCTCTTGTTCGAGAGTTTGTTCGTAAGTGGGGTAACCAATTGGTGCAGCTGACTGTACATCATGGACCAAAACCACGAATTTTGTGCATCATACAACCAGGTATATTATATTTATTGTGCTGAAGATGGCCACCAGGGAGGTTTTAGTGTGGCAAATGTGCCAAACAACCCGGCCTTTACCCTACGAGGCTGGTAGCCTAAGTATATTTTAATGCCAGTGCGGTAATAGACACATCCCTTTCGACACATAAGTTGTGATGCAACACAAATATCTTGCAGAACACGTACTGCGTGTCTTTGGACTGTGATGCACGCAGGTAAGCCCAATGCGAACTGAAGAAAGGGCATGGCCAATGGCCATAATCTTTATGCATTCTCAAGTTTTCATGCTGAAACGCTTTTCACAGGCGTAACCAATTCAGCAATTCAGTTATATTTTATTAGTTTTGCCGTATGGATGGACCCTTTACCACGTACCAGGCCTTAATTTTGCAACTGTTGTGAATTAAACATTAACGTTTTGTACAAAGGTGTCTCGCCACAAATTCGCGGAAGTGGAGGAGGTGATGAATCTCTTGCTGGCGACGCGATCATGCTACCGTCACACGGCGCTCGACCACGTGCAGAAGATCACAATGCTGCAGGCAAGGAAGCGGCACGAAATACTGGCCACAGTAAGTTGCACTTATTTTACTGTTTCATTATACTTGCAGTTTTCGACGTATACGAGGTATTTTAATAACTCAAAACCTTTAAAACCCCAACTAATTATTATTGTAATAAACTGATATGGCAAGTAATTATTCATTTTCATAAATTATTGTAGAAGATATTGGTAACTTTTGTTATCGTACTTATTCCTAATAATTTTAATTGCAAACTTCCATAATTGTAGATAAAAAAAAAACAAAAATGTAAGGAATGTCAGCGAGGGTCGCAAGGGCAACTCGCAAGTCGCAATGTGTTTAGCATTGGACATGTGTGATCCACTTTTAGACAGCAGTATACCCGTATCCTTTACAGCGTCTTTATTTCATAAGCATTAAGGGTGGTTTTCGTAATTCAAGTGTTACCAATGACGAGCGGTCGACTGTAGGTACTACGAAGTTTAAAAATGGTTCCAAACACTTTCTTCAATATTTTTACAGCAGAATAATTTTATTACACAATCTGACTTCTTTTGTTTTTGTTTGTCACTCAATCACACACGCCTAAAGGGCTGAACGAATTTTGATGGAACCTAGTTATGAATTAGTACAAATTTAGCCTGAAATCTGGAGGTCATAGGGTACCTACCTGCTTACTTTTATTAGCATACCAAGCGAGCGAAACCGCGCGTCGCGCGTCGTAAATAAGGAAATGTGTTACTGTCAAACAAAACACCGTATTTTATGAGGATGCAAGTGCAGGCCGTTTATCGGCGCAGGGACATTGTTTTATTTATTTGTATATCATTTTATTAAGTACTATATTTTTCCCGCGGCTTCGCCTGCGTCATCATCATCATGTCAACCAAAAGGCGTCCACTGCTGGACATAAGCCTCCTCCAAGCATCGCCACATTCGCCTGCGTACCGGGTAAAATGAGGTGAATAGGAATGCCGGGGTGAATAAGAACAAAAGTGGGCAAGGATTTAAACATTCAAATAAGATAGTTTGTTGCCCACAATGACTTTAGAATATTTACCAAATTATGGCAGAACATTTTGAAGTATTTGTGGGCAACAAAATATCTTATTTCAATGTTGTTGCCCACTTTTGAACCTATTCACCCTTGCATTCCTATGCACACTGTTTTAAGGTACTGCAACAAAATATAGCCTATGTTACTTCTGGATAAAGAAGCTTTCTAATGGTGAAAGAATTATTAAAATCGGTTCAGTAGTTTCAGAGTTTATCGATAGTATTATATTATCTGTGTCTATAGCAAACAAATCTTTCCTCTTTATAATATTAGTATAGATTTATAGTGCAACGCAACGCGAAGCATGCTGTTTCCGGCTGAGTTACATGGAACAACGTTTTTAGATTGCAATAATCAAGGCAAACAACTGTATGAGCATCATAATAACCAGTTTTCCTCATTCTTAAAAATTTGTTGAAATATATTTAGTGATAATTTCAGTAAAAACTGGTCCATCAGCAGCAAAAAATGTATACTTTGCCAGTGTTAGGCTGCCTGTCATAATAAACAATCAAGAACTTAGATTAACAATAGTACAGTCTAACAAAGCAATTAGTAAAAATATAAAAAATCGAATATTGTCATATTACCTATAACTGTGTTTATTATATAGCAAGAAGACACTGGCTCCTGCAACACAGTTATTACTAGTGCAGGGGTCAGAGAATTCTACATTAAGTGTATAAGCATTTATGTCAATAAACGATTATTTATATTAGTATACAGGGTCGCCAGGTATAGATGAAGATTTCTCAGGAAGTTATTATAGAATGGTTTGATTAGGGTTTTGTATAAATATAGTTTAACTTTGTCCGTTATTAAAATGATATTTCACTCGAAAACATCCATAATCTTCTGAGAAAACTTCATTTATACCCTACCCTGTACCCTACCCTCTACCCTGTATACCAATTGCTTTGTTAGACTGTACCTGCAGGCGTAGCATGACCACTGTAGACAAGCGTTTTGTCGACGAAAGAAAAATCTAAGCGTGAACTCATGCTTCCAACTGTCAAAAATAGTCAAAATGCAGTGCTATTTGACAGTTGAAAACATGAGTTCACGCTTAGATTCATCTCTAAATATAAGCCTTAGACTATTGCAGTCCGTTGTGAGACATAGACCAGCCAGTCTGTTCTCTGCAAAATGCATGAGTTATTGCAGGAATGCAAAGATATAAAATAGAACATGTTTTTAAAACAAACAACGCTATCTGCCAGACCGGTCAGTGTCGAACAACAATAGAAAGACAATAATTACGCTTCACTCGGGACAATGGCTTAATAATCGTAAGTAGCGAGTTTTGCGCGCGGCTATTCATAGCAGCTGCCCCCATTGCCTAATTCTGCTACCATGTAGCAGCGTCACGGTCGGCCGAACCGATGCACGATGCCACCGATGCGCTGTCCTTACAATGTCCGCAAAAACACGAAATTTTAGATGCCCCTACTTTCGCTGTCGCTAATATTTAGTACTTGTTTTCTTGAAATTCAAGTTTGTTGGCTGGACTTTGTTATAACGGTTATTTTAGGATGTGTGTTTTTATTAGCATGTGTTTTTAACACGCTTTTATTAGGTCGACCTGTATGTAACTAACTATGTAATGGAATCTAAGGTAACTAATTTAATCATCTTCCAAGGGTCGTAGCGTAATGAAAATTGGCAGCTGTATGTAGTTCTGATGACAATACAATAATATGGTACTGTCGAACTGATCTGATGATGGATCCGGAAGATATGAACTGGAACTTCATGATGGAAAATCGTATCATAGCTGTTTTGGATTTCTTAGAAAAGACTAACTTTGACCACGATTAGGTTTCAAGGTCTGATGATGAAGCCGGAAGATAGGCACTGGCATTCCATGATGGAATATCGTATCATAGTCGTGTTTGCACTTGTGAGAAAGGCCACGTAATGGACTTTGAAGCGTGTTTTTCTAGTGTTTTTTAAACAATAAATTTATTGTCTAAAAGCAAGAATGATACTGCAACGGCTGGAATATAAATCACTCATCTTCTTTCTTTGGTCTTCTTTTCGCGGGCCACCATGAACTAGAACGATAATAGGTTAAAAGGCCGCGGTAAAAAGATTCTTCTTCTTTGTCGTTCCCTTACTGCTGAAATCGCGACCACATACGACGTTTCCAAGCTATGCGGTCTTCCGCAGCTTCGAGTAGACATGGCTCCTAGTTCCGCAGTGTGGACCGATCGGTACCTGCTGCCTCGGACAGCTCTCTTAATGCTTCGAGGAGACATGGCTCCTAGTTCCGCAGTGTGGACCGATCGGTACCTGCTGCCTCGGACAGCTCTCTTAATGCTTCGAGGAGACATGGCTCCTAGTTCCGCAGTGTGGACCGATCGGTACCTGCTGCCTCGGACAGCTCTCTTAATGCTTCGAGGAGACATGGCTCCTAGTTCCGCAGTGTGGACCGATCGGTACCTGCTGCCTCGGACAGCTCTCTTAATGCTTCGAGGAGACATGGCTCCTAGTTCCGCAGTGTGGACCGATCGGTACCTGCTGCCTCGGACAGCTCTCTTAATGCTTCGAGGAGACATGGCTCCTAGTTCCGCAGTGTGGACCGATCGGTACCTGCTGCCTCGGACAGCTCTCTTAATGCTTCGCGGAGACATGGCTCCTAGTTCCGCAGTGTGGACCGATCGGTACCTGCTGCCTCGGACAGCTCTCTTAATGCTTCGAGGAGACATGGCTCCTAGTTCCGCAGTGTGGACCGATCGGTACCTGCTGCCTCGGACAGCTCTCTTAATGCTTCGAGGAGACATGGCTCCTAGTTCCGCAGTGTGGACCGATCGGTACCTGCTGCCTCGGACAGCTCTCTTAATGCTTCGAGGAGACATGGCTCCTAGTTCCGCAGTGTGGACCGATCGGTACCTGCTGCCTCGGACAGCTCTCTTAATGCTTCGAGGAGACATGGCTCCTAGTTCCGCAGTGTGGACCGATCGGTACCTGCTGCCTCGGACAGCTCTCTTAATGCTTCGAGGAGACATGGCTCCTAGTTCCGCAGTGTGGACCGATCGGTACCTGCTGCCTCGGACAGCTCTCTTAATGCTTCGAGGAGACATGGCTCCTAGTTCCGCAGTGTGGACCGATCGGTACCTGCTGCCTCGGACAGCTCTCTTAATGCTTCGAGGAGACATGGCTCCTTGTTCCGCAGTGTGGACCGATCGGTACCTGCTGCCTCGGACAGCTCTCTTAATGCTTCGAGGAGACATGGCTCCTAGTTCCGCAGTGTGGACCGATCGGTACCTGCTGCCTCGGACAGCTCTCTTAATGCTTCGAGGAGACATGGCTCCTAGTTCCGCAGTGTGGACCGATCGGTACCTGCTGCCTCGGACAGCTCTCTTAATGCTTCGAGGAGACATGGCTCCTAGTTCCGCAGTGTGGACCGATCGGTACCTGCTGCCTCGGACAGCTCTCTTAATGCTTCGAGGAGACATGGCTCCTAGTTCCGCAGTGTGGACCGATCGGTACCTGCTGCCTCGGACAGCTCTCTTAATGCTTCGAGGAGACATGGCTCCTAGTTCCGCAGTGTGGACCGATCGGTACCTGCTGCCTCGGACAGCTCTCTTAATGCTTCGAGGAGACATGGCTCCTAGTTCCGCAGTGTGGACCGATCGGTACCTGCTGCCTCGGACAGCTCTCTTAATGCTTCGAGGAGACATGGCTCCTAGTTCCGCAGTGTGGACCGATCGGTACCTGCTGCCTCGGACAGCTCTCTTAATGCTTCGAGGAGACATGGCTCCTAGTTCCGCAGTGTGGACCGATCGGTACCTGCTGCCTCGGACAGCTCTCTTAATCGTGTCTGACCATCTTGCCGGTGCTCTGCCTTGAGCGCGCTTTTATTCTATCCGGCCCAGTATCATGAGCCTTTCCAAACAGTGCCAAGGTGATTGCATAATATGTCCGAAAAGGCTGAGGGCACGCTCCTGGCATATTGTAGATTTTTTTCGCAAGGATATGGTACAGAAGATAATTAATATAAATGTTTTTACACATTAGGTGTCCGACAAATCCACCTTTAGTAGGCATGCGAATTTTTGTGCACATATTTTTAGTGCTTTATTAGTGTAATCATATGGAAAAAAAATACTCTAGCTCTATACATTACAAAAGCTTATGTAATTAAGAAAAGCATTATTTTAACAATTAATATTTTACAAACATTTATGTAAATTAAATTAGTATATTAATTCATATGTTACATTTTGGAATCCATAAATTCATTAATTGTATAAAAACATTTTTCAATCAACCATGTTTTAAGTTTTGTTTTAAATAGGCGTAGAGGTAGTTCTCTTAAGCATTGTGTAATATGGTTTGGTGATGTTGAGCTCCTCCAGCCATTAGTTCACATTAGTTCTCATGACGGTCCATGGTATCCGAAGTAGTCTTCGCCAACAGACACAAAAATATTTAAAAAATAGATTTTTTAGGTAAAAAGATGAGCTATACCTACTCTATCCAGGATATGAAAAAAAAGGGTGCCAGGGTTCTCCGATTCGTGGAAGCTCTTTTAATACACAACTTCTTATTTATATACATACCAGGCCCCTCAGAAAGTATTGCGAAAAAAAGTTTTTATATATGGGAGACTGGCCAGTTATAATGTTTTTCGAAAATATGATTATTTATAAGTAAAAATAAGTAAGTTCCAATTTCAAAATTTCCCTCCACATTTTTTGCGAGTTATTTCAAAGTATTGTGTCTCACTGAAATATGGATCTGCGCCGGGAACATTTTAGAGCTATGATTTTATACGATTTCAAGTGTCGCCTGAAACCGGATGAATCGTACGATAGACTTCAAATGGCATTCATGGATGAAGGCCCTTCCAAGGCAACCGTGTATCGTTGGTATAACGAATTCAAGCGCGGTCGACCAACTTTGGGGGATGACGAAAGAAGCGGTCGCCCTTTGACGGCTGTTACCGAAGAAAACGTGCTAGCAGTGAAAAATTTAATCCAAGACAATAGGCGAATTACATATCAGGAGATTCAACACATATTGAAGATTGGATCGGGAAGCGTTCACGAGATTCTACACAGCCATCTTCGCGTGAGGAGGATAGTATCACGCTGGGTGCCGCACAACCTCACCGATGCTCAGAAGCAGGCCCGGGTGGAATGGTGCCGTGATATGCTTAACAAATTTGAAGCAGGCTCGTCTCGGCGTGTTTACGACATCGTTACAGGTGATGAGTCCTGGATTTATCAATACGACCCAGAAACCAAGCGCCAGTCGACTGTTTGGGTGTTTCAAAATGAGCCAACGCCTACCAAAGTGAAGCGATCTAGAAGCGGGGGTAAGATTTTGATCGCTAGCTTTTTTAATTTGACTGGCCACTTGGTATCAATTCCCTTACGGGATCAAAGAAGCATTAATGCCGAATGGTATACTACCAAATGTTTGCCAGAAGTTTTCTCTGTTATAAGCAACAAGCGACCAAACACAGGGCTCCGCGGGCTACTGCTCCACCACGACAATGCACCTGCGCACACCGCACTCAAAACGAGGGACTTCCTGGACAGCACGCCAGTCAAACTCCTGGGTCACCCTCCTTACAGCCCTGATCTAGCACCGTGTGACTTCTTTTTATTCCCAAAAATAAAAAATCAGCTCAAAGGGATACAATTTTCGTCGCCGGAAGATGCGCTGGCTGCGTTCGAGCAGGCTGTAAACGAGGTGTCTGCGGCGGACTGGAAAAAGTGTTTTGAAAACTGGTTTAGGCGCATGAATCTTTGTATAGAGGCTGGTGGAAAGTACTTTGAAAAGATTTGATAAAAATATATGTACGTATAGAACAATTTTTTTTAGTTTCGCAAAACTTTCTGAGTGTCCCACGTACTTGTCTAACTTCATGTCTCTTGACGATTAATCAAAATCTTTTGGGAGTGTTTACCAAAATAAATCTAGAGGTAAGATCTGAACTCACGACCTCTCTTGACCCCTCGTTCATCAGTCAACGGCTGAATGGTAAGGGTTATTGTGCCTTAATTGAGACAAGCTTAGGGGTATATGTATAATCGCTATACTTACATTAATGTGGTATTATTTGTGGCCTAGACCGTGCCAGATTTCTGATTTCACTAAGTCTGAGTAATAAGCCGCTTACAGGTTTCGAACTTGTTTTGAGTAATAACCCAGAGCTCGAATCTGCACGATTTGCTATAACTAACTTATGACGTCAATGCAAATTATACTTGCATTAAATAAATAAACGATAAAAGATAAAACAGTGAGGTTTAAGCGTGTGCTGATGGGGACTGTACCATCACAGATAATATAATACTATACTAGTAACATAAAACAATTCTTTGTTGACCATAAAACAATGCGTAATAAGGTATAGTTGCCGGCACGAGTCGTGAGCACAGATTCCAGTGCGTAAGTGGTCGAATCTCTGTTCACAGTACAACAAATCAGAAACAGGCACTTGAATTGGCGTAATTAAATGATAATGCATAATTGAATATATGTAGAAAACGGAATACTAGAATACAGTGACGACAGAGACTACTACGCTGGTACAATTTGTGCTCACGTCTCGTGCCGGGAACTATACAGACTACAAAATATATCTAATTACTAATTACAACCACAGAGTACATTGTAATATACTGAAAATTACAACCTCAAGGTAAAATTCGTACGTCCATCGCATTTGTTTTGCGATAATAGCGGGTGATTCGTGGGAATTGATGGCTTCTTACTTGGTTCCTTCGCGTTGTTTATCGCGCATATTAATTTAAAAAATTATGAGTCATACATACGTTTGCTTTTGTTTTGTTTACATCACATAACGTGACGCTATTGTATAAGGTCGCGTTTTAGAAAATGTAATTGCTACGTCGATTTTCATATTACTTGGTTATGCAACCTTTCAACCATTGTTGTTTTATGAAGTTACACTGCCGAAGTAACCCTATAATTATTTAAGTTAATGGTGTGTTACGAATGTTGTTGATATTACGGATAACGTTCATGCAAGGTGATTATTGAAAAATGAATGACATGATAGACAACACACGTTATAGTCACCGGCCAAGTACGAGTCAGATTCACGGACTAAATGTTCCGTACCACCATACATGTCTGTGTTTATCTTCTTTGTATTATTTATTTTTTATAGAGTATGCCCTACAATCAGACCACAACGTGTTATTGAAATAACTGAAAACCTCTTAAGGGGTCATTGTACTTATCAGTCTGAACAAATTTTACTATGGGACCAACCCAGAAATCGCGAAAAAAATATCAGCTGTTCCCTACATTTTATCGATTTAAGTGAACACAAATGTAAGGACCAGCTGATTTTTTTTCGCGGTTTCAAGGTAGGTCCCATAGTAAAAGTTGTTCATAATGATGAGCATAATGACCCCTTTTCAGGAAAATAGCCATTAACATTTCAGCGTGTATTAATAGATATAAAATATTAAGTCGTTCTCGATAAAAACGGAAATTGATAGTCGGACGGACAGATAGACAGACGGACAAAAATGTGATCCTGTAAGGATTCAGTTTTTTTCGAGGGACGAAACACTAAAAATAAAACAATAATCTTAACACTCAAGGAAGTCATGGAAGTGCCGTTAAGCCTGCTTTAAATATCACCAAAATCTGATATTATTTCTATATTATTTATTTATCAAGCCCGTTTCTTGATAAAAGATAGCGTATCTAAAAGTTGTTACTCATTAGCACTATTGACAGTTATCAATTTGAACAGTCCGTTTTGCAACGCACCTCTCGATCGCAAGGCTGACTGCCTGCACAACTAATCTGGTAGTGGCCTCTTCAAACGACAGTTATGTATCGTGTTGCTAAAGGCAGCAGTGATTTTTGTTGTTCTAAAATAACAGTGTTCATACTCTACTAGTTCTGTGACAAATTAGTGAACAGACCATTTGATTGTGAGTTGGATTTGGAACCTGTTACATGTAATTGAGTTGTTATTTTTTAATGCGTTATAAGTACAGTGTCTCAATAATAACATTGACACCGATACCGTAAATAGGGATGTGACTTCCGTAGAAATAATGTCAAGGAGTAAAAAGGTAGTCCATGACAAGGACTACTCGTACTTTTTTGACTAATAAAATCATAAGAATATTACTTTTGTTTTACTGGTACGTGTGGCAGACAAGAGCGACGTAATACTAAACCATAAATCCTTATAAGCCGCTTATGGCATAAGTGCGCAGTGAATTGAATTAGATCCTATCAAGCAAAAATAGCCGTACCTATTGAGGGAACTCCGCAGGCATTTAAATAGGGCGTTAACAGATACTAGAAAACCTTATCTTTCAGAAGTGTAAGGTAAAGATAATTAGCATAACATTTTGATTCACACTGTTCTAAGAAGGTAACTTGCTTAGTTTGTTAAATGACTCATTGATAAATCGCGTAAAAAGTAAATTAAAATTCGTACCAGAAATTGAAAATTTTCATTGTTTTGTAATACAGCAAAAGACTATTCCCATTTCGTACTACGTGCCACCACCACCAATCATACTAGGATAGAGATACGCCTAGTCTTGACTCAAATAAAATGAATCTCTGAACCCTAAATTACCTGTTTGTGTATTACCTCGGTAAAGGTTATGAACTTTTCAGAGGGTTGCGCTCGTGACACTATTTTTTTTACATCGCCTGTCACAAAGTATTTTTTATATCTTAAAAAAACATCGTTATTGATCGGGTCGATTTCACATAAAATTGGGTACCACGAATGATTTTATACTAATGAGATCATGACACAAATGAAATGTAAATCACGCTAATGGCATACATATTTTTATTGGTTTACAAAGTAAGTTTAGCCTTATTTATATTGATGAAGATTACTGTTAACAAATTGTAAAAAAGTTTATCAATTGTTGTTTCGATGTCAAAGGTTTTAATATTGTTCATAAGAAGACTTAATTTACATTTTAAAACCAATAAAAATATCCACATCATTAGTGTGATTTGGATATCATCTGTGTCACGATCTCATTAGTGTAACTTCATTCGTATGCTGTGAAATCGACCCTCTAACATGAAATCAATAATGACTTTGTTTCAACGTCTATATAATTTGCATTGATTAGTTTGCTTGATGAGGGAATAATGTCCATGTTGCCAGACTTGCTAGTAATAAAAACTTTTTACGTATTTTACAAGCTCAATATTAGAAAGCCTGATAAGTGATAACTGACCCCTAACCTAGTACTATTAGATATTCTGTGCCCTAACTGAGCACTGAGTAGAGAGATGACCAAAAACTCACCATTTTTTTGCGTCCATTGTCAAAAATAACATTTACATGGATTTAAATTATTTTAAATATAGTTCATTTGGTTACAGTAAATTTAAATAAGCTATAATAACTATTACCTGTGCTATTTACCTTTGACTATGACTCATCCGTTACGTGTACTGGTTATGTATTCCACGCCTCCAAGTACATTAAGTACATTTGATTGACGTCATTTAGGTGTATTATAACATGTTAGACGTTTATTTTTACTTTAATCTTGTACAAATGTCCTTTTCTCATAGTGAGTAGTGTAATTGTTCAGTTTATCTCTTCATCATCAGTATCAACTGCTTTTCTCTGCCGGACACAGTTAATTTAATTTATAAACTGATTTTCTTCTACAGAAGCTCCTGCATTGAAATTAGTGTACCTACTCACGTTGGGTAGGCAGGTATAAGGTTGCTTAATAGGTTTGTTAAAGGCTACCGACATTATCGTGAATGAAAGTCGCATGTGTGTGCGTGAGGGCAGGTTTGTACACGGAGAAACACGGTTTTGTTGGCTTCACTATGATTGTTCGCAGCTCTTCGTCTATATTTTTACGATGTCTGTGCATTGCTAGCATTAGATGTCGTAGTCTGACCGGAGACTAGACTCGACCCCTACATGGAATCTAAATTCTAAAACCTTAATCGAAGATAACAGTATACAGGGTTATTTTTTATACAAAACCCTTTAAGGGTAAGTCTGCTTATCATTCGATTCTGCACAACTTTTACGGTCTTAATACATACATCATATTATCACGCATGTTTCCCATTGGTGTAGGCAGAGACTATGGGTTTCCACCTGCTACGATCCTGACACACCTCTTTCGCTTCATCTACGTCCATTAACCTCGTCATGCATGCTCTTCGGTTTAGAGAACTCTTTGAGCCTGGCATTTTTTGAGAACGTCCGCGATTTGATTGCGATACGTTCGCCGAGGTCGTCCCCTTCCAACTCTTAATAATAATAACAAAATAACCAACACTGAAAACGCAAAATAAAATCTGCTGTTCTATTTTGATCTAGTCAGGTATCCATTTGTGTATGGAACAGCAGGTTTTTTTCACGATTTCAGTGTTGGTATCATGATTGTGTGATTAGTCCGTGTGGTGCCGGACTTAAAGAATAGCACCACCCTTATCTCTTCTCATGGGTGTCGTAAAAGGCGACTAAGGGATTCACCAGAGGGTGGGCAGCAGCGTTCTCTGAGTATTTAACCAACCAACTGCGATCGCCAACCCGCCTGCCAAGCGTGGCGATTATGGCATATCCCCCCTTAATTGGGGGAGGCCTATGTCCAGTAGTGGACGTCTTTCGGCTGAAAAACAAAAAACAAACAACATCATGATTGTGCAAATAAAGTTCTTTCATATGATACCCCACTTGAACTAGTAGCTCCACTTTGAAATTGGGACTTCCCATTTCGACCCCTTTAGCAACGAAAATAAAATAAAAACATAAAATTTTTTCAGTGGTTTTTTTATATTGCTTTTAAATATAATATTTAAACCTGTTACTCAGATCGATACCATTAGTGGTTGCTGACATATACCGCTGTGACAGACGGACGGACGAAGTCGCAGCATAAGGGTTCCTTTATTACCTTTTCGAGACGGAACCATAAAAAACAACCCTTTATCTCTGCTTATCACTTCCGTGTATACAAGCTTAATATTTTAAAATATAGTCATATTTATATCGATGTGCAGGATTCCGAGAAGAATGGTCACTCGTCCATTTCACTACTTCGGTCGTGACTGTCACCGATGTGTTGTATAAATAAAAACTAAAGTATCAGGTCACGACACTAAATTCAACTTTCTATGCTTTTATATTTTTGTATTAAATACTTACAAAAATGAATGCGCAGTACATTATGGTTACTGGGTGCGGGTAGGTGTGGCCCATGTAAGCGCTGAAATAGAGCGAATATAAAACTATAGCTAGGTCTCTATTGATAATGGGTTTGAACGCGTGCTAATATATTTTTAATTAAGTTATGAATAGTTCGTTCATAATGCAATTAAAGGGAGGGTCAGGCCGCGCTATTACGAGTTACAATTAACTTTATAATAAAACAAAGTTTAACCGGATTAAATCGCGTATATTATTTTTATCAAATAGATTTCGTAAACTGTAATTATTATTCACTATTTGTGTTAAACTAATGGGAGAAGACACTGATTTCTGTAACACAGGTTTGTACCTAGCTCAGAAGTCAGGGACTTTACTGATAACTGATGTAAAACTTTTTGTGTTTTTTTTTTTTTTTATTGCGAAAATCTAATTATTACAATAAACTATTTGGGAACAAAAATTCTTATTCGATAAGCGCTTGTTTTGATTTGATAAGATGTAGCCACAGACCAGTCAGCCTCAAGACGCCGCATGAACAAAGTTTTGCATGAGAACACAGTCGTAAAATGTTGGCGGGGACCGGGGGGCGGACGGCGCGTTATGATTGGTCGGCTCAAATGTTCGGTAATATGATTGGTGCCGCTCGCTGACGGAGTGACGTCCCGATTGGTGGCTGGGGATAAGATATGCAGTGCTACTGCATATGATTTGTGACCGGGGGTATCCGGCTAATAGGCGTCTAGAGGCTTACTGGTCTGTGGATGTAGCTTATTTTTACTTTTTCACTTGGTGTCATCTCACTTACATCATTGATTAGACAAAAAATGAAGGATCCATTTAAAGAGTTAATGTAAGCTTTGAGTTTATGATGCAAATCTTTTTAGGGTTCCGTACCCGAAGGGTGACAGACGGGACCCTATTACTCTCGCTACGCTGTCCGTCCGTCCGTCCGTCTGTCTGTCACAGGGCTGTATCTTTTGAACGGTAATAGGTAACCGGTTGAAATTTTCTCAGAATATGTGTTGCTATAAGGTGTATCACGACGAATACTAAAAACAAAAAAATGTCTAAAAACAAAGGGGGTCTCCATACAAGAAACCTCAAAAAACATGCATGTTTTTCAACGTTTTTGTTTTTGCTCTATCTTCAAACCCGTAATATATACCAGCGTCAAACTTGGTCAGATTATAGTGCATATTATGTAGTTTAGCAACAAATACTAAAAATAAGACAAACATAGACATATGTGGCGGTACCTGCGTAAGAAAGACATGCAAAAATTCATATTTCGCGCACTGTACGTTGATGTCTTTTGATAAACTCTCGTAAATTAAATCAGTTTTTATGGGGTATCAGGTCGTTGAGAGGTACGGAACCCTTACGTCGCGAGTCCGACTCTCACTTGGCCGGTTTTTATTTTTTTATTTATTTTATCTGATATGTGATACTGAGAAGACGAAGATGTTGAGTATAATCATGAGTAATCATGACTAAAATTAGTGCATATAATAATTACCGGTATTTTTTTAGGGTTCCGTACCCGAAGGGTGCCAAACGGGACCCTATTACTCTCGCTACGCTGTCCGTCCGTCCGTCCGTCCGTCCGTCCGTCCGTCCGTCTGTCTGTCACAGGGCTGTATCTTTTGAATGGTAATAGGTAGCCGGTTGAAATTTTCTCAGAATATGTGTTGCTATGAGGTGTATCACGACAAATACAGGATGAGGTGTATAAAAACAAAAAAAAGTCTAAAAACTAAGGGGGTTCTCATACAAGAAACCACGAAAAACATGCATTTTTTTCAACGTTTTTGTTCCTGCTCTATCTTCAAAACGGTAATACTATCAGCGTCAAACTTTGTCAGATTATAGTGCATATTATGTAGATTAGCAACAAATACTAAAAATAGGTCAAACATAGACATATGTGGTGGTACCTGCGTAAGAAATAAGATACAAAAATTAACATTTCGCACACTTTGCGTTGATGTCTTATCATGAACTCTTGTATATTAAATCTATTTCTATGGGGTATCAGGTCGAGGGATAGTACGGAACCCTTACTGCGCGAGTCCGACTCGCACTTGGCCGGTTTTTTATCAATTTACCTAGTGGTATTTTATATAAGGCAGAAGGCAAGTATACACTAATCAGAGTGGTCAGGATAGGTAGCCAAATGTGGTAAGGCCCATGAGGTGAGGTGGCGTGCAGTGTTCCGTGTGCGCCGCCTAGGAGGGTGCGGCCAACATTAGGCCGCACGGGGAGAAGGGGCTCGCCTGCTTGTGGCGGGCCAGGACCTGTCGGGGGTGGTTGTGTGAATACTCACGGGTTCCCACGCCCCCGGCTAAGATAGTTGAAGGAACACCGTGGTGGTTTTAGTCGGTAAGAGTCCGACACTGGCTCCGCCTACCCCGGGCGGAGTGCGTCCATGAGGATTTCCCAATGGCAAAAAAAAAAAAGTTCATCCAACGATGATAAGTCATGAATCAACCGCAAAGTGGTGACAGACTGTCTTTCTAGTCCATTATCTACCTTATACCTTGTACAATCTTTACTTTAACATTATGTACTCAGTACTTAAAACATGTGAAGTGGCTTATGATTAATTATGTAAACTCTGTTTATCTATTTCAGTTCCTGTCGTACTTGCAAGCGTGCTGCACCTATTACCACCAAGGTGCCGACTTGTCCGAGGATTTGGAACCGTTCCTCAAGACAACCGCTGAAGATGTAAGTATAATTACTTTAGTCATTAAAAAGACGAACTAGTAACTTGCTTCTTTACTTCGAAGCTCGTTTTGATTAGATTTAGATGATCAGTTGATCTAATCACATATTTGTGAACTATTAAATTTTAATAGTATACTATAAAACTACACTACTTCTACTACTAAAATTTACTTGTAACGATGTATTTAAAATTGTAAACATAACACCGTCAATTGACAGTGATATACTAATATATTCAGCACGTCATGTTTGTTACAAGAAATATTCAAGCATACGAGTATTCACCGCTAATGATCACATTTTCAGATCGCAGCTATGCGTAACGACACAAAAATACTTGACAAAGAAATGGAGAACCGCCATACGATAGTAAATAGTAAGGACACCGTGCTGCCGAGTTGTAAGACGAATGAAGCTGAGGGGGACTGCAAAGATGGACTGTTATTGAGCACACCGTGTCTCAAAAACATGCCTCGAATGCAAGGCTATCTGTTTAAAAGGACTTCCAATGCCTTCAAGACGTGGAACAGGAGATGGTTCTATTTGTACGATAATCGTCTTGTGTACAGGTGAGTTGGTTTTCGATTGCGGTTTCAATCGGAGGTTCGTTATGTAGGCCAGTGACGTCATAGCTCATTAATCGGTCTACTTCTTTATCTGTTCTGTTTATTTGTTCGATTAGATCGGTTAGCTAAGATTATTTGCTCAACTGTTTTGGTTTTGATTTGTTTGTAGCTTTTCGTTTCGAAATAAATGTCGTGATGGGTCATTATGCACCTAAAATCTAGATTTGAGCAGATCGTGATGCAACTGTTTGTTATATTAAGAAAATAAAACCGTTAGGAAATGTAGGTTTGTGTGTTACTTACATACAAATTAAGTAAATAAAAGATGTCATAAATGGTATTCGGGCCATTTGTTGCACTCTATTTCTTTTCGAGAAGTGACGTAAACTGATAACACCAAAAGAACTGCAAAATCTTAGTTTCTCTAAAATTAGCAAAAGCCAAACGTCACTTTTCTCTAGTTTTAACTTAATATCACAAACAATTAGAAACCAGAGAGGCAAAACTCATCCATAGAAACTATCTTCATCGGATTTATTGTAATTGTTTAGGAAAAGGACAGGCGAGTTAAACGTGACGGTTATGGAGGAGGACTTAAGACTGTGTACCGTGAAGCCGGTGCTTGACGGCGAGAGGCGGTACTGCTTCGAAGTATTGTCACCATCAAAGTGAGTATTCTTACCTTTAATATCGCTTTTAGTAGTATACTGTGATTTATAGGTTCTCTAAAGCCGCGCAACATCCAACTTATCCAAACATTATTCTCAACTGCAGACAGATGCTGTCCCTGATCGATAGGCCGATTTGTGGTGAACCTACTAGCTAGTCTAAATAAGCCAGGCCAACAACTGGCCACACCAGTGCGTGAAAGTTGGGGTTGCTGTTATTTGTTTTAGATTATGAGGAGTTTATGTCCAACAGAAAACTATGATTGGTTTTCATACAAGCCGAAAGAGCTAGAACTTTAATGCCTTGACGTCGATATCTGAAGCCTTCTACAAGCCAACACATAACATCACGCCTGTATTTCCTAACATCAATATCTAAAAATATTGATGTTAGGTTATTACAAGGTTTTTTTTTACTTAATAGGTACAGACAGCGTCAAATATCAGGACGAATAGACTTCAAAATGATCCGAAAAAATAAGATTTTTGTCATTAGGATAAAGTTTAATTTTCTTTGTTTTCCAGACCATTTTGAACAGTCCGTTCGCTCCGATACTTTTGGCGACTGTACGGTACAACACAAAATATAAGGCGCGTCGTCCATCTTCGTTCGCGCAGACACTAAAAGACGATCGACGAAAACACCCGAACACTAAAAAATATAATCAACCTTTTGCAATGCCTATAAGGTGTCAAAATTGATTGCCGTGACGTCTTTTCCTATTTCGCTTACACGCTTCCGTACTCTAGCGGCAGCGGCTGAGACTTTTGGTGCGCAGCGATGATGTTTTCCCAATTTCCCGCATATTTAAATTGTGTCATCTGCGCAGGTACATCGGTGGGCCATATAAAATGTGTACTATTGTACCAAAATACTTCATAAACTAATCTTGTTATTACTATTTCCAGGAGTCACATGTTACAAGCAGATTCAGAAGAGATGCTAACGTGTTGGATAACCGCACTCCAGAACGGGATCCGTTGTGCCATACAACACGGCCAGAGTCGAGAGAATCCCGACACTCAACTCATACTAGTGCCTGATGACAGGCCCTTGGAGAGTAGGCACAGCGTCACCAATGTACGGGGCATGAGGAAGATCAGGTAAATGATTGTTAATTAACCGCTTAGTAGTAGTAGAGCTCCTTTGTGAAAGAGCTCGTCCGGGGAAGTGCTACCACCGTACCTACTTCTCCGCCAAATAGTGATGCTTGCATTGTTGTGTTTCGGTCTGAAGGGTACGGGTGCCGGTAAAATTACAATCACATGAGACTTTCCATCTTCATATCCCAGTTTTGCGAACTGACTTGCGGTACCATTTAGGCAACAGCCTAGGTGGTATTACAGTTGTTATGGGCAATGATAACCGTTTAACATCAGGTGGGCCTTTAGCTCGTTTCGCCATCCTATACTATAAAAAAAAAACAACTATTAAAATGGGACCGAGAACAGAATTTAAAACTTCATATAAATTATATTATGGTTCTTGTGGTATTTTTTATAGATTCTTCCTAATGTGTATTAATTAATATATTCAGAATATGGGAGCAACTCCTGAGCATTCCTGGCAACAATTATTGCTGTGATTGCGGCAGCCCGAACCCTCGATGGGCCAGTATCAACCTCGGTATCACACTCTGTATAGGTATGTACTGTAATACTAATAACTTATGACTTTCTAATAACTTTGCAATGACAAATAAAGGACTTTTTTCCTGAGACACAAGATCCAAACCGAATAAATATTATTATTCTGGGATAGTACTAGATGCGCTGTTCAGAAGGACAACATGGTTACACGAGTTATGGTTCCGGAACCACACTGTCATCTGTCATTAGTTCACTTGACAGCTGTCTCGCGAATACACGTAAATTTTATCAACGATTGCGTCAACTGAATTTGGAACATGCTGCTTACATGAGATCGCGTGTCTATTTATTTAGGTCGTTGTTCTGGGACCTAATATCTTTTTGTTTTTGAATGGTCGGTTTTTGTTGGGAAGAAGGGGGAACATGCCCCGTAAATCATACGTAACTAAGCTGTTGGGACAAGGGCTTAATTCTTATGTAATTGTTCTAGAATGTTCAGGCATTCATCGCTCTTTAGGGGTGCATGTCAGCAAAGTAAGATCTCTTACTTTAGATGACTGGGAACCTGATGTAATAAAGGTATAGTATAAACTGTGTTTATTTATTTATTTTCTTTCAAATATTTATATATTTATTCATCAGCCTATGTTTATGCTAACGCCTAAAACATCTACCACCTTATTACAAAATCGGGTTTACAAATAGGTTTTGGTTAAGCCAGGCTTAAACACCTTTTTATGTTTTAGTTTGACGTTTAACCTGGTTCAAACAAGGGTCTAAACCTGGTCTAAGTTTTTGTAATAAGGGGTCAGCTCCCCGATTCAGAACCATACGATAACCAGTTGTCGATCGATTTGGTTTGTTATCTCTTTTTCTCTCGTTGCGTGAATCATCTGACGAAACGAGATAACAAACCGAACCGGTCGACAACTGGCTATCGTGTGGTTCTGAATCGCATAACAGGTCTTTTACTGTGTCTTAAATTTTTTGCTTAAACGGTTTAAAGATACATAATATTCGGAATAATTGAATTTTACAGGTTATGGCGGAACTGGGCAACAAAATCGTGAATTTAATCTATGAAGCCAACACTGAAGGTACGACCATCGCGAGGGCTGTTCCTGACTGCGAAACGTAAGTTTTTTAAAGTAGTTTTTACTGCATTCGCTTACAAATCTGGCCATTTATAACTCAAAAATAAACGTGTCTTGTCAACAGATGCGTTCGCGAAGGTTGGATTCGTGCGAAATACGTATCGTTACTCTTCGTAAAGGACCTAGTGGGCAGCAGCGGCGCACTAAAGACTGCCGCTGACAGTCCGCTGCGGACCGGACGACGCTGGTCCGTTCGACGAGCTAGACGCAGGTACTATCAGCAAACTTTCCGGTGAACCAACACTATGGCTAAAATCGCTTGCGACGACAGCCGTAGGTACGTGTAATGTAACAGGATTCGTTCAAGGGACTTTGTCGACAAAATGTATCACCGGGAAAGATCGTGACTGTACATACGTGTAACTTGTGTATTATATGAAGTACGTGTCGCTACTGTTCGAAACGGACCCTGTGGCAGCAGAAGCGCACTGATGACTGCCACCAACAGTCCACTGCGGACCGGACGATGCTGGTTCGTATGACGAGCGAGACGCAGGTACAATCAGAAATCTTTCCGATGAACCACCATTAAGGCTAAAATCGTTTGCACTCAATGTTCGATGGCAGCGGTAGGTACGTGTAATGTAGCAGGATTCGTTCAAAGGATTTTGTCGACAAAATGTACCACCGCGAAGTATCGTGACCGAACATACGTGTTACTTGTGTTTTATATGAAGTACGTGTGGCTACTGTTCGCGAAGGATCCAGTGGCAGCAGCGGTGCGTTTACGCCCGCATTAGTTTATTATAACAAGTGTATCCACTCCTGAACTATAGTGAGCTGTAATAGCCTAGCAGTTAAGCGCTTGACTTCCATGCAAGAGGGTCTATTTTCGAACCCGGTCCGCACCCCATTTCGAATTCATGTGTGGATCAGAATTTAATTATCACTTGCTTTAACCACAATATCTAATAGTACTAACGTACAGAACGGCCACTCACCGCCCCCCGCCAATTTAAGATTCCTCGCCCGGGCCACGCACGCACCCGCATTTCGACGGCAATTGGACTGCAAGATTGTAATGGATGTCAATCGCCAGACGCTATACAAGCACGCCATCTCTGAGAACTACTGAAAAGCGCTTGGAACCCAGTCGGCATTACGAGCGGCGAGCATCCCTAACCTACACGTGTGTGTGCGTTCGTATACAGACATAATCTTGTGTATGTAGGTGGTGCTAGCATTCAATTGTATTGAGTGTCCGAGGTGTGCTTTAACAACATAATATAACATCATGCCTGTATTTCCCCGAAGGGGTAGGCAGAGGTGTAATAGTACACCCACATTTCGCCAGTTATGTTATAGTCCCATGTAATAGGGGGCGAGCCTATTGCCATTAACCGGGCACAAATCCAAACTCCGGGCTGCTACTGAGAATTTCCTAATGAAAAAACCCAACAACACTTTGCCCGACCCGGGAATCGAACCTAGTACCCCACGCTCAGCAGTCGCGCTTGCAACCACTAGACCAACGGTGGTGGAAAACATCGTAAGGAAACCTGCACATCTGAGAGTGCTCCATACAGGGTGTGTAGTCCGCGAACCCGCACTAGGCCAGCGTGGTGGACTAAGGCCTTAACCTCCTCATTCTAAGAGGCTCATGCCTAGCAATGGGACAGTAATGGGCTGATGATGATGATGATCCACTCCTGAAAATTTACCTATATTCAAAGCCAGGGTGTATAATCATTTCGCTGGGTCCTGTTCTTTGCCCCAGGAGGGATTGACCGGCTTTGTCCTAAATTATCCTACTTTATAATTAGAATCACTCAATTTTTCAGAGTCCGTGCCACACCGTCTGTGCCAGAAACGATCAATGACGAAAAAAGTGACGACAACAGCAACACGAGCGGTAAAATAATTATTTAATTAAATAAATAAATAAATATATTTGAGACATTTTTACACAGCACTATCTAGTCCTAAACTAAGCAGAGCTTGTGCTATGGGTACTAGACAATGGATATAATACTTATATACTTTTTTTTTTCTAAATACATACTTATAATACATAAGAAACACTCAGACCAACACAAACACTTATGTTCATCACACAAATATTTGTGTCCTGTGGGAATCGAACCCACGACCTGTGATGAGCAGTCCGACCCTTGAACCACTAGACCACAGACGTCAATTGTGCATGTATAGTGAATAAAAAAATCTTCGTAAATTGTTGCCATTCAAAAAAACTATAAATTAATCAAAAATTACCGTAAATATTCATTTTTTACACAAGCTGCAGTCATCTTTTCTAAACTTAACTTTAAAATGCTTGTTTCAGTATCAGAAAGTTCAAGCAAGTCAGAAGGCAGTCCAGTGTTGCTGATCGGCACAGAGCTAACCAGTGACCGCGGCGTCGATCTCAGCCTGCCGTCCGACCACGACTCCACGGAGGGAGAGGACAGCGACGAACTAGGTCAGTGGTATTTTAATTTGAAACCCTTACATCGGTGTCATCGAGTTACATCTTATTCGGGGATGAATTGAAACCTTTGTTGCTAGATTAAACTTTAACCATCGCTAACTGGATTAGACCTCTTGCTAATTTCGCCATAATTCCCGCCTATCGCATCTAACTTCCGCTACCCTCTTTATTTCGTTAGTCCATCTAGCTAGTAGTAGTAGACCTCCTTTGTGAAAGAGCTCGCCCGGGGAAGTACTACCACCGTACCTACTTCTCCGCCAAATAGTGTTGCTAACCATTGCTGTGTTTCGGTCTGAAGGGTACGGGTGCCGGTGAAATTACAATCACATGAGACTTTCTATCTTCATGTCTCAGTTTGGCGTACCGACTTGCGGTACCATTTAGGCAACAGCCTAGGTGGTATTGCAGTTGTTATGGGCAAAGATAACCCCTTAACTTCAGGTGGACCTTTAGCTCGTTTCGCCATCCAATACTATAAAAAAAAAGCTGGCAGGCGACCCGTGATACGTTTTGCGGTTGGTACAACTACATTAACTTATTCTACAAGCTTCAGTGACTTCAGCCATGGCTCTCTTACACTTTCGACAGGTCGACTTCACTTGCCCGGCGAAGGTGACGACGACCGATCCAGAGTAAGCAAGTCGTTTAACGCCTTTGGCAGGCGACCGTCGGTTGAACCGGGGGTTCTATTCGCAAAAACGATGGTGGATATATCTTGACATTTATCGTATCTAAACCTACGCTAAGTAATGTCGATTTAACTATCGTTTATACGAAGCAACGAACGATAGCACTATCGTGTCGTATCGATTATGTTGTTGTCGATTTTGCTTTCATTTCAATCTTACCAACATAGTTCCTGCACTGACCTTTAGCCGAAGGCGACAGTTGATTCGTCGTAAGTAGCGGTTCAACAGCGCCGCCTTCGACAAGCTGAAGTCGCTTGCCGGAGCAGGCGCTGATCCAGGATTCCGATCAAGGGGGGCAATTTTCATGATGATTTCTATAAACTAGTTGGCCTCGTGATTTTTTTTTCAAATAGGTACACATTGTAAAGAAAAACCGAGCAAACTAGACTAGTTTAATTTTTTTATTTTTTGAGCGAATTTTTCTTTCCACAATTTAAATCGTTAGACTAGTTTTTTTTATATCATTTTACTAATTACATAAAGGTCTGGTTAAGCCGAAAAAAATTCAGCACTAAAAAAATGCAGTAAGCAATGCAATGTGGTGCGGTTAAAATGCAGTGCTATTTGACAGTTGGAAGCATGAGTTCGTGCTTAAATTCGTCTCTGAATATAAGCCTTAGAGAGCCGTTAGTCTAATTATTATTTTAAAAGAGATATCCATAGAGATTCTTGCCATAGGACCAACTTTTAGGAATAGTGCAACTAGATTCATAATTAATTTTTTGAAAATGCATGTAAATGCTTTTTCGAAATAAAGTCTTTTGACTTTGACCCCCAGTTTCCGAAAGGCTGGTCAACGCAAAAATTTACTAATCAGCTGTCAAATCTCAGGTCAAGCGTTGTGTATGTTAATATATATTTTATTTTATAATAATCCGTTACATTTTTGTTAATATGTGGATAATGTAGTGGGCTACAATATTGTAAAAACGACTAATAGTAAGTTTTTCTATATACCAACATATGTATTGTAGCTGTTTATTGTCCCTGAATAAATAAAATAAAATAATATTTTTGCTGGCTAATCACAGGAGCTGACATGAGATTTTACAACAGATCAAATTGATCAGCCTTCCAGAAACTGGGGTTTAGTCTAATAAAAATGTAATTTGTCACAGCGGCAGAAGACATGTCCCGGCTATCCCCTGCCGCGGTGCTGCAGCTGGCGGCGCGCGCGCACAACGTGGGCGTGATGCGCGCTGCGCTGGCGGCCGGCGCCGACGTGTGTGTGACGTCACAACATGGCCGCACGCCGCTGCACGCCGCTGTTAGAAGCGTGAGTCTGTTGTATATACACTGTCCCCTGCCGCGGTGCTGCAGCTGGCGGCGCGCGCGCACAACGTGGGCGTGATGCGCGCCGCGCTGGCGGCCGGCGCCGACGTGTGCGTGACGTCACAACATGGCCACTGTTAGAAGCGTGAGTCTGTTGTATATACACTGTCCCCTGCCGCGGTGCTGCAGCTGGCGGCGCGCGCGCACAACGTGGGCGTGATGCGCGCCGCGCTGGCGGCCGGCGCCGACGTGTGCGTGACGTCACAACATGGCCACTGTTAGAAGCGTGAGTCTGTTGTATATACACTGTCCCCTGCCGCGGTGCTGCAGCTGGTGGCGCGCGCGCACAACGTGGGCGTGATGCGCGCCGCGCTGGCGGCCGGCGCCGACGTGTGCGTGACGTCACAACATGGCCGCACGCCGCTGTTAGAAGCGTGAGTCTGTTGTATATACACTGTCCCCTGCCGCGGTGCTGCAGCTGGCGGCGCGCGCGCACAACGTGGGCGTGATGCGCGCCGCGCTGGCGGCCGGCGCCGACGTGTGCGTGACGTCACAACATGGCCACTGTTAGAAGCGTGAGTCTGTTGTATATACACTGTCCCCTGCCGCGGTGCTGCAGCTGGCGGCGCGCGCGCACAACGTGGGCGTGATGCGCGCCGCGCTGGCGGCCGGCGCCGACGTGTGCGTGACGTCACAACATGGCCACTGTTAGAAGCGTGAGTCTGTTGTATATACACTGTCCCCTGCCACGGTGCTGCAGCTGGCGGCGCGCGCGCACAACGTGGGCGTGATGCGCGCCGCGCTGGCGGCCGGCGCCGACGTGTGCGTGACGTCACAACATGGCCACTGTTAGAAGCGTGAGTCTGTTGTATATACACTGTCCCCTGCCGCGGTGCTGCAGCTGGCGGCGCGCGCACACAACATGGGCGTGATGCGCGCCGCGCTGGCGGCCGGCGCCGACGTGTGCGTGACGTCACAACATGGCCACTGTTAAAAGCGTGAGTCTGTTGTATATACACTGTCCCCTGCCGCTGGTTGTGCGCGCGTGATGCGCGCCGCGCTGGCGGCCGGCGCCGACGTGTGCGTGACGTCACAACATGGCCACTGTTAGAAGTGTGAGTCTGTTGTATATACACTGTCCCCTGCCGCGGTGCTGCAGCTGGCGGCGCGCGCGCACAACGTGGGCGTGATGCGCGCCGCGCTGGTGGCCGGCGCCGACGTGTGCGTGACGTCACAACATGGCCGCACGCCGCTGCACGCCGCTGTTAGAAGCGTGAGTCTGTTGTATATACACTGTCCCCTGCCGCGGTGCTGCAGCTGGCGGCGCGCGCGCACAACGTGGGCGTGATGCGCGCCGCGCTGGCGGCCGGCGCCGACGTGTGCGTGACGTCACAACATGGCCGCACGCCGCTGCACGCCGCTGTTAGAAGCGTGAGTCTGTTGTATATACACTGTCCCCTGCCGCGGTGCTGCAGCTGGCGGCGCGCGCGCACAACGTGGGCGTGATGCGCGCCGCGCTGGCGGCCGGCGCCGACGTGTGCGTGACGTCACAACATGGCCGCACGCCGCTGCACGCCGCTGTTAGAAGCGTGAGTCTGTTGTATATACACTGTCCCCTGCCGCGGTGCTGCAGCTGGCGGCGCGCGCGCACAACGTGGGCGTGATGCGCGCCGCGCTGGCGGCCGGCGCCGACATGTGTGTGACGTCACAACATGGCCGCACGCCGCTGCACGCCGCTGTTAGAAGCGTGAGTCTGTTGTATATACACTGTCCCCTGCCGCGGTGCTGCAGCTGGCGGCGCGCGCGCACAACGTGGGCGTGATGCGCGCCGCGCTGGCGGCCGGCGCCGACGTGTGCGTGACGTCACAACATGGCCGCACGCCGCTGTTAGAAGCGTGAGTCTGTTGTATATACACTGTCCCCTGCCGCGGTGCTGCAGCTGGCGGCGCGCGCGCACAACGTGGGCGTGATGCGCGCCGCGCTGGCGGCCGGCGCCGACGTGTGCGTGACGTCACAACATGGCCGCTGTTAGAAGCGTGAGTCTGTTGTATACAAGATGTTGATCTGTAACCGTGTCATATTTCTAGCAAATGATTAATAATGTAATCAGTCATCTAAAAATACTCGAAAAAATCTACGATTATTTAATACCCTCACTTAGAAACATAGCGAGAGTTTGAGAGTAAATCCCGAACGACTCTGAAAATAAGTCATCGGCGGCATTGTAAAAGGGTGGAAATACCTGCAAATTGTTTTGGTGGTTTCGCACGCATCGTTTTTGTGTCGTACTGTTATACCCTACCAATGCACCCCCTAACGCAACGTCATCCCCTATACTGCTGACCCTACAGTGTTTACCTAAGTCTATAGATAGTTAGCAGTGAACAGCTAGTCTGCACCGAACCACGCTCGAGTGCGGTTGCCAAAGGGTCCCTTAGCGATAATTTTCAATAAAAGTAATAAAAGTTTTAGTTAATTAAAATATCCTTTTTTTTAAAAAGCTAATCCTTTGGGACCCCATAACATTTGGTGGCAGCGGTGGGATCCGAAAATCCCCAGTGCACGTTAATACTAATAAAGACAGACTCATAAAATAAAATACTCAGTGAAAACTAAAACTGTGCCGCATCGCGCGTGGACTGAAAATATCCTGAAACGCTACTTACCTAGAAGTGTTATCCTGTCCTGTGTGTGTATCCAGTGCAGCAGTATCCTGAAAGCACTAACTTTACTTACCTGTGTATCCTGAATATCCTGCAAAATTCGACGAGTTGATGTTGAAAGTATCCTGAAATAAAACATCAAAACCGAGTTCCTGGATGTCCAATATCATCTTCTGTGCTGATCCTCATCTCCATACTCCAAGTTCCTGTGTACCTTTTTGGTTAACCCAAAGTTATAACCTTGGGTCGTGTCATCAAGCTGAACCTAGTGTCGCAGACGTCGTCTTATCGCTCCGGAATGCGTCTCGGGCTTCCGCTCATCGTTATCGCCGCCTACGCAACTTACCTGTGAGTCTCTGGTCATAGTTCTAGCTGTTAATAAATTAGAGATCCGTAACGTTAATTAATTTCGTGTTAATTTATAGTGATTAATTTTAAATTGATTTATCCGTGTATTTGTATTGTAAATGTATGTATTCTGCGTTGATCCTATAAAATATTAATGGTGATTAATTCCTGTAATGCCTAAAGGAGTTAAATCGGAAGCGAATAAGCTAACAATCGAGCTTCCTGAGTTACCAATCTCGCCTTTAGATTCTGAGAAATCATTTCCTTTGTCCCCGCATACTAAATCAATAGTAATGTCACAGATCAATATGGATCTAAACACTCTCTTTAAATTTATAAAATCCTACGATGGCAGTCGAGAGACTGTAAATTCTTTCATAATAAACTGCAACAATGCTTATGATTTAGCCACGGAAAATCAGAAGCCGATTCTATTCAAATTGATCCTAAGTAAATTGCAAGGAAAAGCGGAGCTTGCCTGTTCCATTAAAGAATTTAACTCGTGGGAACAACTACGAGAATTTTTGAAAATTCAATTTTCCGAGAGGAAGCATTACGCTCACCTACTCACAGACCTACAGGAGAGCAAGCAGGGCCCGCAAGAAAATGTAAGTCAATATTCATTACGTATCGAGACCTGTATTTCCGAATTACTCACAGAGATTTCCCTAAGTAATACTAAAAAGAGCGAACTTGCCGGGCGCACTGCCGCCATGGAAGACCTAGGACTCCATCATTTCTTAATGGGGCTTCATCCTCGCCTTTCTAATATGGTGAGATGTCGTAACCCTAAAAACTTCAATGAAGCTACAAACCTAGCAATATCAGAGGAGAGGATCCAACAATCATTATATAAAAAGATTGTCCCACAATCAGATTCAAGGTCGACCAATAGTACAAATTTTAATAAGCGCTTCCAATCAAGGTCAGGACCTTTTAACGCTCAGAAAACTCAAAATATCCTGCAGTCAAAGAGCCCCCAACAATTCCAACGATCCAGGAGCTCTCCACCGTCATCTGACCTATTTTGTCGATATTGCAAGGCCACAAACCATGATATCAAAGATTGTAAAAAACGGGAATTTTATAATAATCGTTATAGTAACCAACAGCAACAAAGTAGACCATCGGGGTCTAATCATAACAATCCCATGTATAAAACAATTAATCATGTCCAGGATCTGCCCGAAGAAATTGAAAATGAGGGCTATGATGAAGTTGATAATACCGAAGATCCTATAAACGAATAGGCGTCTCGAATTGGTGTCGCACGGGACAGCCAATTAAAGGCGACACCCAAACAAAACAAAAACGCAGAAGTGTTAAACAACAGGGTAACCAGCCCCAAATCGGAAACACTTCTCCGTCAGAATTAAATATCCAACGCGCTAAACAACAGGGTAACCAGCCCCAAAACGGAAGCTCGTTAAAATCATTCATCCGAAGTGTTAAACAACAGGGTAACCAGCCCCAAATCGGAAACACCTCTTCGTCAGAATTAAATATCCAACGCGCTAAACAACAGGGTAGCCAGCCCCAAATCGGAAGCTCGTTAAAATCTCATATCCAAGGTGTTAAACAACAGGGTAATCAGCCCCAAAACGGAAACACCGAACTACGCAGAGTTATACACGGTAACAACGGTTTAACACGGTAGACAGCCCGAAAAAGGAAACTCTTGTCGTAAATATCCAATTGAATCTAAAACTACTGAATCCATTTCCCAAGGTAGTTCAAGAGTGTCACAAAAAATCTATGAAATTAATATCGACACTACTAAGAAACTATTACCTCACATCCTTGTAAAAACTCAAATTTCAGATATCCCGCTTACGTTATTAGTTGATTCAGGCTCAGCCATTTGCCTACTTAAGCAATCTTCCATTTCCGAAAATCCAATATTAACCAAAGAAATTATCCAGCTTAAGGGTATCGAACCAAGCGAAGGAACAACTCCGTCGCTTGGCCACTTTCAATTAAAATTGCAGCTGTCTGAAGATAAACAGATAAAATATAAATTTCATGTCATCAAAGAAATAAATTTACCTTACGATGGCATCATTGGTACCGATTTCCTCACCTATTTTGGCTGCAATATCGATTATGTAAATGACGTTTTACATATAAAAAACTTGAATATGAAACTTCAGTTTTTCAATCCGACTTATATTATTCCGCCTCGATCAGAAATGATTATTGAATGCACAGTCCAAAACCCTGAATTAAAAGAAGGGGTCATTCTAGATCAACATTTATCCGAATCATTATTGATCGCGAATTGCATAGTAAAAGTAAAAAACGATAAGAAAATAAAAATCACAGCCGTAAATACATCCGAAGTACCCGCAAACATCAACGCAAACCTTAAGCTGAAGATAGAACCCTTACATCCCTGTTCTGTACAGATACCGAAAAATCCAAAAGAAAATGTCCATGAACGAACACATGAGGTCATAAATTCGTTAAAAATCGATCATCTTAACCAGGAAGAAATCAACGCCCTTTTAGAACTCTGTTCCCATTATTCCGACATTTTCCACTTACCCGACGACCAACTAACATATACTACTGCTTTAAACCATCAAATCAAAACCAATAATGATATCCCTATTCATACTAAGTCGTACAGGTTCCCAGAATGTCATAAGAAAGAGGTGGAAACTCAAATCGACAAAATGCTCTCACAAAACATCATAGAAGCATCATCCTCACCGTGGAGTTCACCAATATGGGTAGTTCCCGAGAAAGCTGATTCCCAAGGCCGGCGCAAGTGGCGTATAGTCATCGACTATCGAAAGCTCAATGACGTCACAATCGGCGAAACGTATCCTATCCCACAGATATCCGAAATCCTTGACCAGTTGGGCAACAGCAAGTACTTTTCAACGCTAGACCTCACTTCCGGTTTCCATCAAATCCTCATTTCTGCTGAAGACGCGCCCAAAACAGCTTTTTCTGTGCCTCAAGGCCATTTCCAGTTCAATAGGATGCCGTTTGGGCTTAAAAATGCCCCTTCTACCTTTCAAAAATTAATGAATAACTGTCTCTCTGGCCTACAGGGCTCCCGTTGCTTCGTCTATCTAGACGACATCGTTATATATTCGTTTGATCTTACGTCACACATCGATAACTTAAAAGCTGTTTTCGACAGACTCCGTCGCTTCAATCTAAAGCTGGAACCTGAAAAATGCGAATTTCTCCGGAAGGAAGTCGGCTATCTAGGGCATATTATTAGCGAAAGTGGCGTCAAGCCAAATCCCGATAAGACGAAAGCAGTCACTGAATTTCCTGTCCCTAGATCTCCAAAGGACATCAAGTCGTTCCTGGGATTGGTTTCCTATTACAGAAGGTTTATATCCGATTTTGCCAAATTGGCGAAACCCCTAAAATCCCTCTTAAAAAAGGACATCCTCTTCGAATGGAAAAATGAGCAACAACTCGCTTTCGAGTCCTTAAAAGATAAATTGGTCTCTGCACCGATACTCGCTTATCCCGATTTCACACAACCATTTCTTTTGACATGCGATGCTTCTAACTACGCTATATCTGCCATCCTATCTCAAGGTCCCATAGGACATGATCGCCCAATTGCTTATGCATCTCGCACACTGAATAAAGCTGAATGTAATTACAGTGTCACTGAAAAAGAGTGTCTTGCTATTATCTTTGGAACCAAGACTTTCAGACCATATCTTTATGGTCATCGTTTTAAGATACTCACGGATCACAAACCATTACAATGGTTGTTCAACTGCAAAGATCCAGGATCAAGGCTTGTCCGATGGCGTCTGAAATTAGAAGAGTTCGAATATGATATCCAATATAAAAAGGGCAAAATCAATGCCAATGCAGACGCCCTATCTCGATTTCCAGTAAACCCAATTCAACCCACAGATCCTGCTACAACAAATCCCGTCGTTGAAGAAACCATACAGGAATTTGACAGAGACCTAATGGACTTACTTGTATCCCCACCTTCGTTTAATCTTGACGAAGACATCTTACAATCGCCACAGCTTGAATCAAATGAAGAGCTTTTGCCTCTACCTGATATTAACTTACCTGCATCCGCTGAATCCTCTGCTCCTTTCCTGGACAGTAATCCTGAAAGGCAAAATCCCTTGCCCGAACAGACACCCTTTGATACTCAACCTCATCCTGAACCTATTCCGTCCACTAGCACAAACCCAGAAGTGCCAGTAGATGACTATTCAACGTTTCTCAAATCAATGGCTAACAAAGACGTATCATTCAACACAGAAATCGAAGAATATAATGAAAGCCTTCTAAAATGTCCTGCAAAGGTAATCCTTATCCCTACGTCCATTGACTTAGATGAGTCTAATCCGTATATCCAAGAAATCTTAGCCAACCCGGAAGTTAACAACATGTTAACAACGTCTGAGAAAGAACTTTTCTCATTCCAAAGGTTTAACCTAAATGACAAAACCTATTACTTGTTATTCTTCAAAGTCCATCATTTTGATGAAGCCTCGTATCCTGAAATATTCGAAACTCTAAAAAGGGCCAGGAATGAATTAATAATATTCAATGATATTAATGAAATTGGTATATCCGATCTAAAGAATCCTTTTGAAAAACATTCCTTTATCAAAATTTATAACATGCTAACATATCTCTTTCACAATACACAAATTAAAATTAAAATATACCACAATAACATCATATATCCAGCCCCAAACGAAATCAAGCAAATACTGTATGATATGTTCCGTAAGAATGTATAACAGAATTAAACAAACATATTATTGGAAAGGGATGCGTGGAGACATACCGTCTTATTACAAAAAACGTGATAAACCTGGGTTTAAACCAAGACTTTAAAGTCCAGAGTTAGTACGTTACTAGCCTTAGTACCGTAGTAATAGCTCATCCTTATTACAAAAGTCAAATTAAGTGAAGACTAGATAGTACCATACTGTTGGGGGTGTATTAGGTAGTATGCAGAGAAATCGATTAAAAAATAGATGGAATTCTCGATGTACGGACTAAAATTACTCGTTCAAAACGATTTCCATTCGGTCTTAACGTTCCGTTTCAGCAGAATTTTTAATAAAACAATCCTTTTTATTGAAAATTCGTACTAGTTTATATTTATTTGTCTTTTTTTTTTATAATCCAATAATATAGGTACTGAATAATTCATACATACATATTATCACGCCTGTTTCCCATTGGGGTAGGCAGAGACTATGGATTTCCACCTGCTACGATCCTGACACACCTCTTTCTAATTCAGTATCGATAAATGGTTGTCGCGCGATCCAGCATCTCGTTGTTTTCTTAGAACTCGTTTATGGACACGCGGCGCGCCTGGCGGTGCGTCGCGCTGGGCGTCACGCGGTCTTCTGTTACGAAGAAGCGGCGCGTGAAGCGTGGCGGTGCCCGCGGTGTCACACACGCAAAGACAAACATATGGCGATATGCAGTGTTGTGCGACACGTGCTCCTACAACCTTTCCTTGCGAAGCCACGGGCACCACTGCGACTGACACCGTGGGTGCCGCAGCCTTGGCTGCTGCGTGCGCCGCGTAAATTGTATAGTGTGTATATAAACAGGGCCGATATTTTGAGTAGCCCGCTACATTTGTAGTGATATCAATCAAAATTATTATCTGGGCTACGTTCAGTAATATCACCCGACGATGCACGGAGCGTAGTTTGGTCATTCGGTTACTCAGAGCGATCATACAAACGAACGTCCAAAGAACACTCCGTGCGTCGTCGGACGATATTACTGAACGCAGCCCTGACAAAAAAAAGTGAAAAAAGTTATCATACGATATTGTTGCTGTACGGTTGACCGCACGTCAGTGGGTAAAAATTTGACATTGACAGCGCCTTTATTTCCTTAGCATTAAGGGTGGTTTTCTAATTCAAGTGTTACCACTGCCATGCAGTCGACTGTACGTATGATAACTTTTCACTTTTTTTGTTAGATCTGCGTTCAGTAATATCGCCCGACGACGCACGGAGCGTAGTTTGGTCATTCGGTTACTCAGAGCGATCATACAAACGAACGTCCAAAGAACACTCCGTGCGTCGTCGGACGATATTACTGAACGCAGCCCTGACAAAAAAAAGTGAAAAAAGTTATCATACGATATTGTTGCTGTACGGTTGACCGCACGTCAGTGGGTAAAAATTTGACATTGACAGCGCCTTTATTTCCTTAGCATTAAGGGTGGTTTTCTAATTCAAGTGTTACCACTGCCATGCAGTCGACTGTACGTATGATAACTTTTCACTTTTTTTGTTAGATCTGCGTTCAGTAATATCGCCCGACGACGCACGGAGCGTAGTTTGGTCATTCGGTTACTCAGAGCGATCATACAAACGAACGTCCAAAGAACACTCCGTGTGTCGTCGGACGATATTACTGAACGCAGCCCTGACAAAAAAAAGTGAAAAAAGTTATCATACGATATTGATGCTGTAAATTGCTGTATGGTTGACCGCGCGTCAGTGGGTAACAGTTTGACATTGACAGCGCCTTTATTTCCTTAGCACTAAGGGTGGTTTTCTAATTCAAGTGTTACCACTGCCATGCAGTCGACTGTACGTATGATAACTTTTTTCATCAGGGCTGCGTTCAATAATATCGCCCGACGACGCACGGAGCGTAGTTTGGTCATTCGGTTACTCAGAGCGATCATACAAACGAACATCCAAAGAACACTCCGTGCGTCGTCGGACGATATTACTGAACACAGCCCTGACAAAAAAAAGTGAAAAAAGTTATCATACGATATTGTTGTTGTACGGTTGACCGCACGTCAGTGGGTAACAGTTTGACATTGACAGCGCCTTTATTTCCTTAACAGTAAGGGTGGTTTTCTAATTCAAGTGTTACCACTGCCATGCAGTGGACTGTACGTATGATATGACCGATTTTTCACACTTTTATGTCAGGTAATAACTGATTGATATCGCTATAAATAAGCAAACTAGGAGATACTTCTACCAAATTTCTAATAAAATAACACTGCGAACTTGTCACCGTAGTTTTCGTATGAATGGTATATGGTGTTTCTTATGTATTATAAGTATGTATTTACGAAAAAAAAAAGTATGTAAGTATTATATCCATTGTCTAGTACCCATAGCACAAGCTCTGCTTAGTTTGGGACTAGATGGTCCTGTGTAAAAATGTCCCAAAGATATTTATTTATTTATTTTATTTTAATAAAATTAGCCCATTTTTTTACAAACTTTTATTAATAATCAAGGGATAACATTTTGAAAACAGTAACAAGGCCCAGCACGCAATGATGCGAATTTGTGCAAATTAACACTGCAACAACAACATAACATCACGCCTGTATTTCCCCGAAGGGGTAGGCAGAGGTGTAATATATTACGGATTGAAGATATGTAATGTACCCACCTATTCTGTAGAAATTGCTAATGATTTTACTACAATCTCTTTTTATGAAATAAAAGCTCATTTATTATTTATTATTAATAGTACACCCACATTGCAACTTTTGGAATACAATACACCACAGTGTGCATGCTTCCATTGTATAGTATGCACCAAACTTTATGGCCGCTGCACAACCGAGTTGTACGAGTTGTTGTTGTCGAACGAGTTGAGTTTGAGTGACATGCGGGTGTCAATCGAGGTGCGGGGCGCTAACTTCACAGCAGCCATAGACTGGTGCGCATTATACTCCATTGTACACGTTATTTGCGATGCGAATTCCTTTAAACGGCCTACTCAAAGTACGGCCGGGGACATCTGTGCCGGAGGCCGGAGGATACAGTTTACTGTCAACTATATTTTTCCTTAAACAAGTATAAGTTGCTTTGAAAAATAAAATATAACATTTATTGATATCACAAATTAAATAAGCAGACAACAGGGACTACAGGGAGACTCTTCCTGCCAATTTTCCAGACCAATTCACAACAGTAAATAGCCGTCCTCTAACAGAATTTTCTTAAAGCGTACCCATTCATATTTTTGTCATCACTTTCTCCAATAAATGTAGAAAATTATTATACTTACATACTTAAATAGGTACCTCATTATTTCTCATTGCTTTTCTTGATGTAGGTAAGTACTAGAAAATCATAGTAAACCTTATTTGCATTTCCATGAAAACATTGACCTTTCTTGTTATGATAAATGGTCTTAACTAGGTTTTTGCAAGGTTTGAGCATATTTGTCCGAGTTACTGAATATCTTCTTTTGTCTTCCTACTTGAATCTATAACAAAACAATGGTGATTCTTTAGTAAAATATGAGTGTCAATAGTGGTTTTATTTGGAAAGTTATTAACTTGTTTCACAGTGATTTAGCATAGCATACTACTTACATTTAGTGGTAATCCCCAAAATTTGTAGACCAAATCTTCTTACATTACGTTCACTGCATGTTGTCTTTCCAAAAATGCAATAAAATTAAAATTCTTCGCCACACAACTTGTGAATTGTTTTACATTAACTTGATATTTTTCACGTCGCCGAAACCTCCATAACAAAATTATATTAGCTGCACAAACGAAAACATCCATATTCACGTAATTTCAATGATTTTTAAAGTAATAAGTAAACAAAACAAACAGCTGAAAATAACCTAAAATTACATTTGACGTTTCCTAGTATGGTTTAGTGTTGTTAAACTAGGGGTCGCGTAGGTTTAATTTTAGTGCCGTACTTAAACCAAATTATGAGATAAACCTGCTTTTGTAATAAGAAATTTACCAAAACCATGGTTTATAATTTTAAACCACCTTAGTCCACGTTTTGTAATAAGGGGGCTAGAGTCTTACGTAAAGAAATGTAAATCGTGTCAAGAAAACAAAGCACTTAGGAAAATAAACCGTACCCCTATGCAAATCACAAGCACTTCAACTGAGCCAGGTCAGCGAATATCCATTGACATAGTCGGACCACTTCCCGAAGCAGGACCTGCAAAATTAAAATTTATCCTAACAATGCAGGACGATCTCACCAAGTTTTCTTCAGCCTATCCTATTCGTAGTACCACTGCAGAAGAAACGAGTGAATGTCTTATTCACCACATATCTATATTTGGTATTCCCAAAATGATCCTCACTGATCAGGGCAGTAATTTTACATCAGATCTTTTCAAAAAGACATGTGATTTTCTTAAAATCAAAAATCTATGGGCCTCACCTTATCACCCCCAGACTCAGGGAGCTCTGGAAAGAAGCCATGCAACCCTGAAAGAATATCTCAAATCCTATGTCAATGAAGAACAGACAAATTGGCCCCGGTACGTGTACACAGCCATGCTTACGTATAATACTGCAGTACACTCTACCACTAACTTCACTCCATATGAGTTGATGTTTGGTAAAAAACCCTACGTCCCAAATATGATTTTCGATGAAACTCCTGGTGTAACATATCCTGACTATGTTCGGATGCTCCAAAGTCGCTTGAAGTATTCACGACAAAAAGCAATTGAACATATTGCAAAATCTAAGATCTCTTCCAAAACATATTATGATACTCGAACTCGTCCCGCGCAGTATAAAACTGGAGACTTTGTATACCTGAAAAATCACTTGAGATTAAGGAAAGGCTTATCACCTATTTGGAAGGGACCTTATAAAGTAGTGAAGGTACATGGAAATAACACACTTTCTCTGCTTATCAATCGTCGTCATGTCCGACATCATTACGATGAAGTCAAACCCGCTGAGACTTCAGAAAACCTGTAAAAGAAAATAAATATTAGTTAGTAATAAAAAAAAAAAAGTAATATAATAATAAAATAGTACTTACCTAAAGCTTAGACGTTAATTGTAATACCTATTTGGTCATACATATGACATATTCTTAAATTAGATAGTTGTTAGGAAGTTAAGTAAGATTAGATTCTAAACCACATGCAATCATTGTTTCAGTACAATTGGTGAAGTTCCAGGACAACAAGCACAAATTCAACAAATTGATTCGAGTCCTGGACTATATTTCGATTACCTTGGCCAAATTAGAATAAACAGTGGTCAACTGAATGTTTTGATTCCGCTAGATATTTCTCATTTGAAACAACATATAGAAAAAATCCAACACGTTCTTAATACAGCTCTAAACCTATGTACCGAAACTAAAATAATAGAAACCTCTCAATGCCATAGTACATTACAACCTTTAATAGTACAGTATCATGACATTGTTAAAGAGTTTACTTCCATATCTGAATTAATTGATAATAAAATCAAACGCGGTGCTTGGATCGGAGGAATTGGTACCGGTATAAAATACATATTTGGAAATTTAGACGAAGACGATGGCGTAAGATACGATGAAGCTATAGAATCAATACAGAATAACCAAAAGAAATTGGCTACATTAATGAAAGAAAATATTATGGTCACAACTTCTGTCATTTCATCATTTAACAATACTGTAAGGAAAATTAAAATTAATGAAGCTAATTTGAACATAGCTATTGATAACCTAACAATGTCAGTGAAAAACATGTCAAATGAACTAAATATTAGATATTATACGAATCAGATTTTAGATTACTTAGAAACAAGCATATTAACATTATCTTTTCAACTTGAGGATATAATAACTTCAATTTTATTTAGCAGTCAAAATACATTACATCCTGCCATAATAACACCTCAGCAGTTATACCAAGAACTTGCTGACAATATTAGACATTTAAACAGTAATGAAGAATTACCAATCAAGTTGGAAATAAACTCAATGCATGTATTATTGATTTCAACCATAACCTGTTATTATAATAATAAGAAAATTGTTTTTGTAGTAAGAATTCCCTTAGTCTCTCCAATAGAATATAATTTACATCATGTATTAGCGTTGCCGACTCCACATAAGGCCCAGGTTCCGAATACCTACAGTATGATAATACCTAGAAATAATTATATAGCAATGACCAGGGACAAGTCGTACTATTGCGTTATGGATAGCCTAGAAAATTGCAAAACGCTATCCTCACAAACTTTTATTTGTGACATTTCCAACGTGTATTCGAGCAGTGTTAACCCTATTTGCGAAATAGAACTCATGACAAAAGTGATAAGTGTTATTCCAGTGCAGTGTGAAACAAAATTTATTTTAGGAAGTGTTAGCCTATGGAAATCTTTATCTAATAATAATTCGATTTATGTTCAATCAAACCCAACCAAAGTATCTGTCGACTGTCCCGGTCGTGAACTGTATGACTTGAATGTGTTAGGTACAGGTGTACTCAATATTCCTTACAAGTGCACAGCTTTTACAAAAAACATGAAATTTATAACTAAACATGTAATTGCGAACATTAGTTCCTCTACTCTTAGCCTAGATTTTAATCTGATCAATGATTGGTGTTGTAATTTAACTAGAATGTATAACCTCATAGATAATGTGTCTCCCGCCTCAACTATTTTGCAGAATATTGACCTAGATGACTTATATTTAAAAAATAATGAAAAAATATTAAATTCCCTTTTAGATAACACTGATAAAATTATAGCCAGCCCACACATAGTCAAGTATGGGACACATTACTCTATCATTATTATTGTAATAGTTTTAGTAATAATTGTGTATTTAATTTTTAAGATTTACTTCCATTATAAACCTGGCAGCAACCGCAAACCACTAAGTTTGATTAAATTTTCTAAACAGCCTACAGTAGAAGTAGAAAATGACACAGTAATTGAAATTCCTTCTCCATCCATCAGGCGTAATCTTTGATCTTATAGATAACTTAAATAAACTTCGACCTTTTAACACGAAGCTTATTTTCTACCGGGGGAGGTGTTATACCCTACCAATGCACCCCCTAACGCAACGTCATCCCCTATACTGCTGACCCTACAGTGTTTACCTAAGTCTATAGATAGTTAGCAGTGAACAGCTAGTCTGCTCCGAACCACGCTCGAGTGCGGTTGCCAAAGGGTCCCTTAGCGATAATTATCAATAAAAGTAATAAAGTTTTAGTTAATTAAAATATCCTTTTTTTTAAAAAGCTAATCCTTTGGGACCCCATAACAGTACGCGACACACGGAGGAAATTTGTTTGTTTACAAATAGGTGTTTTTTTTATTGATTCGTGTTCAGTATCAGTAGTATAGTCACCTCTTTAAATATTGCACGAATACAAATCAACATGTTGTATACAAATACATGTCCCGGCTATCCCCTGCGTTTTATGCTTCTTTTTGGTGTCGTGGATCTCAGTATTAGACGTATTTATTTTAAATTTAAGGCCCTTCAGAAGCTGTTTGATTCCGTCATTCTCGAGGGAAGAACGCCACAGGCATGGAGCAGAGGTGTGGTGGTACTCTTCTTCAAAAAGGGCGATAATGCTCTACTGAAGAATTATAGGCCCATCTCACTTCTGACCCATGTCTACAAGCTGTTTTCGAGAGTCATTACGAACCGTCTTTCGCGCAGGTTTGACGACTTCCAGCCTCCCGAACAAGCCGGTATCCGAAAAGGCTTTAGCACCGTAGACCACATACATACGCTGCGGCAGGTTATACAGAAGACCGAAGAGTATAACTTGCCTCTTTGTTTAGCGTTTGTGGACTACGAGAAAGCCTTCGATTCGATCGAGACTTGGGCGGTTCTACAGTCTCTTCAACGGTGCCAGATTGACTATCGGTACATCGAAGTGTTAAAGTCTTTGTATGAAAACGCCACTATGTCAGTCCGATTACAGGACCAAGCCTCGAAACCTATCTTCCTGCAGCGAGGTGTGAGACAGGGAGATGTGATCTCTCCGAAACTGTTCACTGTTGCATTGGAGGATGTCTTCAAGGTTCTGGACTGGAAGGGGCTAGGCATTAACATAAACGGCGAGTACATCACTCACCTTCGGTTTGCCGACGACATAGTAGTCATGGCTGAGACCATGGAGGACCTCGGTACAATGCTCGATGACCTCAGTAGAGCTTCCGATAGAGTGGGTCTTAAAATGAATATGAACAAGACAAAGGTTATGTCGAATTCCCATATAGCACCCATTCCCGTAAGCATCGGAGAATCTACACTCGAAGTTGTTGACGATTATGTATACCTAGGACAAACTGTCCAGCTAGGTAAGTCCAACTTCGAGAAAGAGGTCAATCGTCGAATCCGACTCGGTTGGGCAGCATTCGGGAAGCTACGCAATATCTTCTCGTCCAAAATACCGCAGTGTCTCAAGACGAAAGTCTTTGACCAGTGTGTTGCCAGTAATTACTTACGGTACTGAAACGTGGTCGCTCACAATGGGCCTGATAAGAAGGCTCAAAGTCACTCAAATGGCAATGGAGAGGGCTATGCTCGGAGTGTCCCTGCGTGATCGAATCAGAAATGAGGAGATTCGCAGGAGAACGAAAGTAACCGACATAGCCCGAAGAATTGCCAAACTTAAGTGGCAGTGGGTGGGGCACATTGCTCGCAGAACGGATGGCCGATGGGGCAGTAAAGTTCTGGAGTGGTGACCGCGTACTGGAAGGCGCAGCGTGGGTAGGCCCCCCACGAGGTGGACCGACGACCTGGTGAAGGTCGCGGGAATCCGCTGGATGCGGAGGGCACAGGACCGGTCGTTGTGGCGATGCTTGGGGGACGCCTATGTCCAGCAGTGGACGTCTTTCGGCTGAAATGATGATGATGATTTTAAATTTTGTTATACCCGCGGCACGGTATGATGGCGTTTTTGACATTTTCCAATAGTGTTGTGAAATATTTCAAATTATTAGCGATTGGGACCGGGTTTATTACTTTGACCAACTCCAACTAGCTATTATGAATAATATCTACATAAAGTAAATAATTTATGAAATTATTCAATAAACATAACGTCTAGCCATTTTGTTTAATCGCTATTTAATCAAATTTTCTGTGACATACCTACATAAAAACAGTAGAAATAAATAGAATTTGAATTTGAATAATATATTCGAAATTGGAAAAATTATATTGCTGTAGCAGTGCATGGTATAATAAGATGTTTCACCAGGTATTCTCTTGCCGCAATGACAGCGCGATGCCTCCAAGCTACGTCACGATCAGTGCTGCCATTGATTGATATCTTCAATATACTTAAGGAGATTTTTTTTTTTTTTATTACATTGCGAAACGGATACAAAAATCTCGCACCGGCCCGCCCGGTCTCGCTCTGTCACGCTCGGCCACGCCACGCTCGGCCGCGCTCTGCCACGCTCTACCTCGCGATGTCTCGCGCCGACACAGAACAAAATGAACTTTATTGCTGCATGAATAGAGTATTTATTTGACAAAATTAGTAAAGGAACGTGGCGACAGGGATCACGCTCACTTACTACTAGCACCTACCCGCGATGTACATCGCAGACCGGCGCCGGCCAGCGCGTGCCGGCGCGTGCTCGCGATGTACATCTTTCGGTGTGAAAGCGTCAGCGAGATTTCAATTCACGCCCATCCAATCCACTCCACGCCTCGCCGGTGGGAAACCACCTTTAGTGGTGGTTCACCGGAAAGTTTGCTGATAGTACACGGTTACCTTGAATCCGGATTGGCCGCAGTGCAAAAGCAATAATAATAATAAAAATAAAATAAAATGGGTTTTTATTGTCTCTCATCCATTTTCATACAATACAGAATTGAGGCAGCCCCAGTAGTTTATAAGAATACTTGTGTTAGGGTTGCCTCGAAACTTCCGTTTTATAATAATTATAAACTTATGTAAAAAAAAATTTTTTTTTTTTAATGAATATAAATAGCAATCAAACTGAAAACTATAATAGTACACACGGCTACACATCAAGCTGTACATTTCCAGTACAAGCTGACCTCGCGTTGTATTAGGCTTTCCGTACAATGCGATATCAGCTTATACTGGAAATGTGCAGCTGGATATGTAGCCGTGCGTACGAATACTTCTGTCTAACCGTGTTATCTCATATTTGGATCGCTCGCTGTACAAGAATCTGCCTTCCTGAATAAAGCCTTTTTTACTGCTCTCGTTTTACAACACCTACGACCCGCACTTTTGTGAACAGTTTGGTAATATTGTAGGGATCTGTAATGGCGTGCTCATTCCTACTGCTGAACGGCAGCAAGTTGAACGTGCAAGACGATGACGGGAAGACCCCGCTACACCTCGCCACCGAAGCTGGACACACCGGACAGGTAAAAAGAAACTTCTCTATCTCGTGTTCTTGGCGAATAAACTAGATAATAACGTCGTAAAATAATATATTTACATAACATCACGCTTGTACTGCCTCGAAGGGGTAGGCAGACGTGTATAATGCACCTACATTTCGCCAGTTATGTTATTAGTCCCATGTAATAGGTGGCAAGCCTATTGCCATTAACCGGGCACAAATCCAGACTCTGGGCTGCTACTGAGAATTCCAACATGAAAAACCCAATAACACTGCCCGACCCGGGAATCGAACACAGGACCCCACGCTTAGCAGTCACACTTGCGGTCACTAGACCAACGAGGCAGTCAGTATATTGACGACAACGTTCAACGCAAAATTGCGGATGAGGCAAAGGAGCCTTTTCAACTCTTTCTGCCTGTTCCACTACCTCCTGATAAGTGCCGTTACTTATCTGGCAGACAACTTTATACAAATCTTGTTCTATTTTTGAATTTATGTAGCAGTTAGTGCCTATCAGGGGGTGGTGAAACAGGGCCATAAAATATTTCTTCTAGAACTCAAGAGAATAAAGATAGGTCCAGTCACTTCTCTAAAAAGTACACGATCAATCTCGTTGGGCTTGTGGAAGAAGTGATTATTTGAGGATTTGACGGGACCCTGTTTCGAGCGGGATTTTTGTATAAAACCTTGTGTCTATCCCAGGTTTGTCTGCTCCTACGGTACAAAGCAGATCAGACCATAGTGGACAAGGACGGCCAGACGCCGCTCGACATCGCCGTCAACAACGCCAACGCTGATATTGTTACTTTGTAAGTTATTCCATTGTATTACACCACACTAGTTTAGTAAATTAATACATGGTAACATTTTAGTGGTTAGGAAAACTCTCACAATTCTTCTCCAGTGGTCCACTCTTTGGAACCGTGTAGTGTAGACTTAGTTCTTAAAATTAAAATTTCTTATTCTTCTTCTATTTTATTGGGTGCATTAAAAGAGCCTCCACGAGTGACGCTATTGATCGTCCGGCGCACCCTGGGCAGTCAGCCCCGTTACCAACCTGCTGACTGGCTAATCTTTTCCCCACGGCATGAGCTGTTATCATTGAGTAGCTCATGTCGACACGATAGAAGAAGAAGAAGAATAAATATTTGTACCATTGCTTATTTGAAGTAAAAACATGGAATGTGAGCCTTTTAATCTAAAAACGTGTGCGGTCAGGGGACCCCCGTCAGGAACAAAGTTCCTTACGCACACAGACTCACTAGAAAGAGAAAGAAAGAGAGAGCGCGTGGTGTGCGTATAAGCCTGTTCATAACAATTGTAGTAATAATCGAATCATTCGAATGTCTGGTTTATTCGAATGACAGTCAGAAATTGGTCGATTGTTATTAAGCGATTTGCGCGCGCGTAGATTCGTGCGCGGAGGGGATAGCGCAACGCGCGCTTATGTATTACTAATATTAGTAATTCCGCCGCACCGCAAAGAACGAATGAATCGAATAGATGCACCATCGCGCCCCGCCTCGATTATTATCAATATTTGATTTTTTTATCCGTAGCGCACTCAGCGGACGGTCTGCGCGTTTGCGTCGTTTGCCGATTTTAATTAAACGTCGGTTTTCATTCGAATGATCTTTCGTGGAGACGAATTAATCGACATTCGAATGTGCGTAATTACAATTGGCGATTCATTCGAATATTTTAGCAACAATCAGCCATCGCTTTTGTATACATTATCAAGTATCCCAAAGTAATGATATTAGGTATATAAATATTTTTAATATTTAATAGTAGGTAATGTGTATTAATATAATTTTATTGTAAATGTAACATAATTTTCGCATGCCTACAAAAAGGCAAGATATGACGGACTTGTAATTAATTGTAATATCTTTGTACACGATATCGGTGGAGGCACACATGGCACACGTGAAATGATGTTTATTTTATTTTTTTAAAGCATTACCAAACTAATTGTTACATATTCATATTTATTTATTTATTTCATAAAATGTGGTACAGTCTGTTACAAAAATATAGTAGGTATAAGCTAGGGATCGATCTTAAATAGTAGGTAGTAACAAATACAAAAGTACTGGCGTCCTAGCTAGGTTACAAAGTAGCCTGTGTTAAGGTCCGCCAGCCCTTGATTCCCTTAAATGAAGAACAAAAATAATGGAGACTGCTATGGACAGTGAGGTGCAATCTAAGTTCTATCTAAGCTATCTTATACTAAGTGTGTGTAGTATATGTGTAAGTAGGTATGGTGTGTGTGTAGAGAAGAGTGTATTGTATGTATGTGCATGAAAGTGGGTGTGATGTGTCGGGGGGTGTAAGTAAGTGTGTGAACGGAGGAAAAAGAGGGGTGAGTTTAAGTGTGGAGCGTTATTTAGGAAAGTCACTATGATAGTGTTGTGAGCAGATCTTCAGAGTCATCATAATTTTTATTGGACAGAAAATGTGTTACCTGTTTTTTACAAACTTCGTAAGAAGATTGATTCACTGGAGTGGTAAAGTTGATTCTATTATATAGAAATGGTCCTAGGTAGTAAAAAAAACGTTTAGTGAAAGTAAAGTGTGGGAATGGTACATTACATGGATCGAGTTTTCTTCGAAGTGAAGATTGAGTTTGTATAAAAGGAGTTTTTGTGTGCTGTTGTAATATAGTGTTGAGTATGAATGTTTGGCGGACCGTAAGAACATTGCATTTTTGGTATAGGTCAAAGGTAGGGTAGAGCCTTGGACGGAAAGTGGCAACCTTAAGTATGGCCCTCTGAGCCACCTCAAGTGGCTTGAGTATGGTTTTTGCAGCTCCACCTTTTTCACATTTTTCTCTATACAGTTATACACAATTTTGGTTTACTGTAATTATATTTATTTGCTCGTATTAACCCGTGGCCTCACTATCGGGACCCATCCGAAAACCAGCGCTGCAACATTTCGGTGTTGTAGCATATGCTGAGATGGGGGCCTTTTTTAGTCTCATACAGGCATGTCAATTTCAAGTTTTTTGTTATTATGTTATTTTGGAAGGATTGGCCCCAGAAGGCAAAAGACAGGGATAAGTGGAAAAAGGGAAGGGAGGCCTTTGCCCTGCAGTGGGACACTACAGGCTGATAATAATAATAATGTTATTTTTAGTTTTTTTTTCTCTCGCCTGTACCGATACTGAAATAAATATTTTCTATCTTTCTTTATATCTTGTGGCGAATAAAAGATTTGATTGATTGATTGAAAGATGTAAAGTTTCTAGCTGGATTTTCTCTAAAGGATATTTTCCTCCATAGGAGATTCGTGAATCAATTACTATGATTATTTAACTTGACAGGTTAAGGCTGACGAAGTTGAATGAAGAGATGCGCGAGAGCGAGATGTCGTCCAATGACGATACTTACAACGAAGTGTTCCGTGACTACACGCAGCTGGCGCACTCGCATCCCGAGCGCCTCGTGCGCGCCAGACATAACAACAACGAAGGTACTGACATTAGCATAAGCAGCCCAGTAATGCCCTGAGAAGATGCCCGTTTTTAGGGTTTCGTACCCGAAGGGTGCCAAACGGGACCCTATTACTCTCGCTACGCTGTCCGTCCGTCCGTCTGTCTGTCACTGTATCTTTTGAACGGTAATAGGTAACCGGTTGAACCGGTTTTTCTCAGAAATTGTGTTGCTATGAGGTGTATCACGACAATTAATACTAAAACAAAAAAAGTCTAAAACCAAAGGGGGTCCCCATACAAGAAACCTCAAAAAACATGCATTATTTTCAATGTTTTTGTTCCTGCTCTATATTCAAAATGGTTATACATACCAGCGTCAAACTTCGTCAGATTATAGTGCATATTATGTAGTTTAGCAACAAATACTAAAAATAAGACAAATGTAGACATATGTGGTGGTACCTGCGTAAGACAGAGATGCAAAAAGTCATATTTCGCGCCTGTGCGTTGATGTCTTTAGATAAACTCTCGTAAATTAAATTAGTTTATATGGGGTATCAGGTCGATGAGTGGTATGGAACCCTTACTGCGCGAGTCCGACTCGCACTTGGCCGGTTTTTAGATTATTATTTCAAATGCACCTAAAACTAAGTTTTTTTTTCCTCAATTAAGAAGTAGCGATTAGTAAGTGTCACACCATTTTGGAATCCAGACTAAACGCGCCATCTTTTAAATTTACTTGCCAGAATAGTGTACTACATTTTTTTTACAGTACAGTCGGTTATAGTTGGGTGATGTATTTATTTTGAATTCAATGTTGGGCAAAACTCTAACATTTTATTTAAAACTGAGGCAGTTATGTTTTAACTTTTAACTGTTAAAAGGTTATTCATGGTTTCAACATAGAAAAAAAACTGACGAAAAGTTCATATTTGTAGTCACAGGACTTGAAAGATCATCACAGGGTGTCACTTTTTGAGATTTATTTTTAAATCCTTATAATTTTAAAAGTACCAACCAAACCAAGACCAAGACTTTTTTTATTTTTCAAATAACTGTGACGACTTGGCCTATTGCCCGTTTTCGGCTTGACGTTGATTTCTGGGACACGTTGGAATAAGCTGTACAAGCTCGGTAATATTAATTTACGATCAAATTATCGATTTTCGAGCTTGTAGAGCTTATAGAGCTAGATTATATTTTCTATGAGTATCATTGGGTAGATATATTGTTATTACTACCGCGAATCATATTATGATCGATATACAACGGGAAATAGAGCTACAATTTGCAAAAAACGAAAGCAATTTTGAATTTCGCGGGCTACACATTAGCTTTCACCTTAACCGACTCGACTAACTAATTAATCGTGGAAGTAACTTATAAAAGTGGTAGTACTGTATGTATATCTTATTTATTCAGGAGAACAACCGAGTGAATGACGCAACGAGTCGGGCGGTCGGCGACGATGGCTGTGGTAGCGCGGTGACGTCACACTCTGTCAGTCGCTTACAACGAGATACGCTAGCGGCTCACAGGCTCACTCGTCGGCTACGATGACGTCACAGGGAAGACAACGTCAATCCACACCAGGTGGCAGCACCTTCGTACTCACTTTGAACGAGGTAAAGCTATGAATATTGGTATTCACGATAGTTCCGCCATTTCTAGGAGCTGTTGTCTTCCTCATGTAACGCCCCAGTTCATCCCCACTACAACGCAAAATAAGTAATATTGTGCTAAGTACACTAAAAGGCTGGAAGGACTATTTAAAGTCTCACGAACGTGTTACGAATCTTTTTTTTTATATGTATACGTTATTTCTTGTATTTTTACATTATATTTAGAAAATTAAATTGATAAGCGTCGCTATTCTCTAATAAAATATTGTTCCAAATCTCGGATAGTTTAATTTCGTATTACGGCCAAAATTAATAACTAAAGTCTATGTGAATGCAATTTACAATTTATATGATTTAGGAATAGAAACCCTACTGAACAAGACACAAATATCAGTATCCTTTGCGACTTAATATTTGTAAGACCTTTTAACGGTTTTTGTCATTCTGAATTCAACTTAGCTTTCATTATGTAAAGTTGAAATTGGTGTAAGTGGCAATTGTATCAATTATGTAATTGGATTAACACTGAATTTCATCCTATCTATCCACGATTTGCTCTACTAGAGGTAGAAAGATATTAATTTTGGCCGTTAATGTTGCTGGCCATGTTAAATAAGAAGACATAACAAATGAAATGAAATAATATAATACCACGACATGAATTATAATAATATGTGAACAACCACATAGATATTAACTTATGTGATTAGTTTAAAGCTCATCTCTGGCCTGAAGCCGTAGCACGACCAGTGTAGACAAGGGTTTTGTCTACGAAATAATAGACAAAATGACGTTTTGAAGTGAAGCTTCTAAGCGTCTGCTTAGAGGCCATCGGGGAGTAAACGAAGAAAAAACGTCAACTTCCCCCTCCAATAGCGCGCGGCTACACTACTGTCTAGAAGAACACACAGCTCTGCGCGCGCACGGTCTTTCCTTCTTCGCTTCTGTACAAGAGATCTGTAGCCCTGGCACGAATCATTTTGACGTATCGAAACGTAAATAAGTGAACTTTGGATCTGAAATTCACGTTTGAGGCATAATATTCTTTTAACTTGAAGGTTTTTGCCATATGATACAAAGTGCGCATTATGCATAAAATTAAATCAAAACGTAATAGAACTGTTGTATTCTTGATTCAAAAAACGTTGACATTAACGTTTCGATACGTCAAAATTGTTCGTGCTAGAGCCTTCCATTCTCAAAGGCTAGGGCTAGTGAAAATATAATTTTGTCTGATTTTCCATAGACAAATACAAATCTCTTGTCTACATTGGGTGCTACGCTTGCTTGGGTCGACATAATGTAATCTCTGTTAAAATTTAATACGAGGCTATTTAACAAAATTACTAAAATTAACTTTTTGTTGCCAAACACACAATCATTTTTGTAACTATACACTATAGGACAAATTTCCTAATTGTTAAATATAAAATAGTACGTTTTATTGTTTAGCGATGGCACCCAAACAAAAGTAAGGTGTTCGGGATGACAGAGAGAGATAGCCCTATACGACAGCTAGGTGTTAAAAAGAGAACAAACGTCAAACGGCCTGTTTTAATAGGTGCCATCGTTAAATAACGTACATGTGACCTATTATTACAAATCAAATACGCTTTCTCCAGCGATATTTTCCATTCTTGTTGAAATATATAAAACTCTGGTGTAGATAATCGATATTATTATAATAATTAATGTTATTGATGCATAAGCGTAGTTTTAAAGTCGGGGGTGGCTAGTGAAATGTAAGCTTTAAATGTTAACAGTTTAAGTATGTAACTATGGTAGATGCAAACCAATGTATTTCTATCAAACAGCTTGTTGTTAGTGATTTTATGGACTAGAAGGCAGTAGCGTAACCACCAGGCACTCAATAATATTTTGGAACTGTTTCACCACCTCCTGATAAGAGCCGGATAGTTATCTGGCAGATAATTTCATATTATTATTATTATTTTTTATTTTATTTTTCATTTTTCTGTGGTCTAGTGGTTCGAGTGTCGGACTGCTGATAACGAGGTCGTGGGTTCGATTCCCACAGGACACAAATATTTGTGTGATGAACATAAGTGTTTGTGTTGGTCTGGGTGCTTATGTATTATAAGTATGTATTTACAACAAAAAAAAAAAGTATATACGTATTATATCCATTGTCTAGTACCCATACCACAAGCTCTGCTTAGTTTGGGACTAGATGGTGCTGTGTAAAAATGTCCCAAAGATATTTATATTTATTTATTTATTTATTTTTATATAAATCTTGTTCTATTTTCGAATTTATCACAAGATAGTGCCTATCAGGAAATGCGGTGAAACAGGGCTCTAATTCACGTAATTTTATGATGCGCCGATCTAGTTGCAGTGACGCTGCAGTTATGTTCAAGTTTTAGTGCCAAATGGTATTCTTGTAATCTTTGAACTGCGCGTAGCTACGCATCAACTGCACGACAGCCAAACTTACCTACGTTGTGGCCATATGAAAGAATTAAAATTACTCACTATACTGGGTGTTAGGGAAACGCTCCCGAAACAGAAAGGTTATTATTATATACCTAAACACAATCGAATACCAATAACCATTAGCCATTATACTCATTGTTTTAGTGATTTGGTATTTTGCAAACCCGCAATGTAAAGCGTACAAAACGCGGGATCAATGCCGCGCGTACCTAACCTACCTACGCTCGCTACGACACGGACTGCGTATGCGAGCGGATGTCGTTCACCCTTAGCGCCAGCTGATATTTTATTTGAATTACATTGCGAACTTTAAAAAATTAAGTAAATAAATGGGGTTTTTTAGCAAATTAGTTTTATTTAGCTGGTTATGTATGAAAAATGCTAAAAAAGTATGAAAAATCTAAAAAAAAAATCGCATTTTTTTGTGGTTTCGTATCAGTAATCACCAGTACTATCACCTATCTTCGTTTTCGGAAGTGTTTCCCTGACACCTAGTATAATCGGTTAAAATCGACATTATAGAATATTAAAATAATATCCCAATACTGATTTTAGTGCTTTTTCGTACCACTTTCTTACTGATCAAGTCGAGTTCGGAATCACGCACTAATGACGCGCAGCAGGTAGTATGATATTGCGCTCGCGTGTCGCGAACCCGGGCCGCGTTCAGTATTATCACAGTCTAAGGAACTCTAGCTCTGCTCTTGTAGTTACATTTTAACGATTTATGTGAACAGAAATTTAGGGAAAAGCTGTTTTTTTTCGTTATTTCGGAATTGGCCCAGTAGTAAAAGTTGTTTATACTTATGAGTACAATGACCCCTGAAGAGGTTTTCAGTTCGGCAGACTTCGGCAAGATAAACAGTTCGCGAGGGATGAGCGATTACATCTTAATACGCAGGCGAAGCCGCGAGCAAAGCCTAGTAGAACATAATTCATTGCTTCCTAATCATAATAATCTCTTAAATTAAATATAACTTCAATTATAAAAAAAATTGTATTCCTCCCTCTGCTAGCAGAAGCATAAAATATATTGCGGGCCATAATTCATAAAGTGGTGTGATTTACTTTAGGTAAACCAAAGATTTTAGTATTGGTTTTATATTGTTAGACAAATAGTTAGTTGAAAATTATGAGATTTGTATAATTTCTGGCTTATTTACCCAAAATGTATGTCTTTTTATATGTTTTATAGCGGTTGTATGAATTAAAATGCGATTAATGACATTCCTGTATTAAAAGAATTGACAAGCCATTCCAAAAATCGTTGCATTTAAAAGTTTTTTTTTATTTGGCTCAGATATGAATCTCAATTGAAGCTTATTATTGTTAGCTATTCTTTTTTTAATGATTTTTTATTTGTAATTTAATATCTAATGAAATACCACTTGCCAAAAGATTGCAATATTCTCAACTTGCCTTTATAGCATTGTATAGCTTTCAATACAGCAATTTTGGACATATATTATCATGAATAAATTCTAAACATTATTAAAGTTTACCAGACATTTTTTTGTAAAGTTACAGTGTAGACGAAAGGGACAGAGAGCTCAGCAATCAAATATTTTACTTTGATCACGTTCTGCGAGCATTCTAGTTTATTATTTGTCGTGAATTGTATACAGGAAAAAAAATTAACTAGTGCGCAATTTTTTTTTGGTGGTTCAGTATGAGTAATAGAACACATTTCCATTAATTGTTCAATACTTTATTTTTATTTTTTTATCCGACTTAAAATCAGCAAAATATGGACATAATCTGTTCGTAATAATAATCAATGAAAGCGCGCGACGGCTGGCTCACGCGGCTGCGGGTTTGCATCGGGGGTACAACCCCACAGAGTACATTGTAATATACTGAAATACAACCCCCTCCCGGACGGCCGCGTGAGCCAGCCGTCGCGCGCTTTCATTGATGTTATTACGAACAGATTGTGTGCATATTTTGCTGATTTTAAGATGGATTAAAAAAAAAAAAGTATTGAACAATTACTGCAAATGTGTTCTATTACTCATACCGAACAACCAAAAAAAACTGCGCACTACTAGTTGAAAAAAATTCCTGTATTTGCGACAATATCTAAATATATCTTCCAATGAATTCATTATTGTCCGTTCATACAATCTCCCTTCTATTAATACATAATTATTCCCGTATTACTATTTCGATGAATTTACCCATATAGTTCAAGTATTTATACCTACTACAATGAATGTTAATGCTTGTTAGACGTTACTTCTATTAAGTATTTTTCGAAGATTAAGTCTATACATAATAAAAATAAAAAGTATAAAGATACGATAATATCGATAAGTTATTAGGTGTGCTGCCGTGCTGCCCTATAAGTAGGGTTGCTATACGTCCAGTATTTTCCGGACATGTCGGGAAATTTGGTCCTTCTTCGGTCGGTCTTACTTTATCCGGAATGCCGGAATTTCTTCACTCACTTCTACTTCACCTACCCGCATCTGTATCAAAAATACATAGCTTCACGCATGGTATAATAAGATGTTTCACCAGGTATTCTCTTCCCGCAATGACAGCGCGATGCCTCCAAGCTACGTCACGATCAGTGCTGCCATTGATTGATATCTTCAATATACTTAAGGAGATTTTTGTTCATAATGAATATAAAATAAATTCCTAACTAGCCTAACTATTTGTTATCTCGTGTTATTCATCTAATTAGTTAATAAAGGAAACTATATTAAATTACTAGTTAAAAAGTGATTCTTTATAGAAGAAAGTAAATGAAAAAATGCATTTTGCTCGGGTAATTTATTTTCACAAAGTGGCAGCACATCAAACTGACAAGTGTCACGGGAGGGTTGGCGGGAAAATTCGTAAAGATCGTGTTGTAGATTTTTTATTATTTTCCAAAATTTGTGTTTCTTCGAGTGTTAATGTGTAATAATGGTGGATTATTAAATGTTAAGTGTTCGTTAACGTGTACAAGTGTGGATAAATGGTACAAAGTTGAAAAACATGACTTTCGTATTATCTCATCATCTCCTCAGAAACCTAGTAAAGTTTCCATCACTTTACTAGGATATAAGTACAATGTTAATATGTTCAATGATTACGACTGAAGGACATGTATCCATGGTCATGAATAAATAAATAAATAAAAATAAAAAAACAAGTGTCACGCTAACAGCCCGCTATTGGCTCCACGGCCGATGACGTAGTACGGAGGCAATCACGTGACCTAGCTGTCACGGGAAGAGACTACCTGGTGTTATTATACCATGGCTTCACGCAAAAAATCATGAACGAATTTTTTTTAAAGAAAATTCCGGATTTTTCTGAAAATGTCCGGAATTTTCATCGGGTTTTCTTTTTTTTATCTGACTACCCTACCTTTAAGTAGTACGAATGATTTATGGCAAGAATTTAAAATCTGAACGAATTTATTCTTCTTAAAATGTTATTGTCTATACTATATTGCTTTCATTTTGAAATGTTGAAAATCTAAATATAGAATCGAGTCAAAACTTGATTAATGTAACCAAATTAAAGTGCCATTGCGAAGGCACTTTGAAGTTTTAAAAAGCCGAGTCTGTTAAAGCCATCGAGAATAGTCGAGATTGGGTTTCCTACCTACCTATCGATAACATAACAACATAAGCGCGGCAAGCCTCGGCTTATTTATTGTTAAAAATATTCTACCACATAAAAATACTCTGTTACACTGTTAATGTATCGTCTATTATTATAGTTGTATTTGAATAAAATATTTAAGAGAAAAATTATTTTATTGACTGAAATTCCCCTTTTTGGTTTTTATTAATTCTCTAAACTTCTCTTAACTTGTGTAATACATTGACGGGCAGTAAATGAGACAATGGCGTCGATTCTCTTGTTCATGAACTAAACTTATTTTAAACTATCGCTCTCTTTTACTAATAGTAGATACAAGAAAGGGATGGCAACAATTTTAGAACTGTCAAATTAGTCGGAATTTAAATTTCCATACAAGTTTAGTCGTGATCTCGGAACGTGCCCACTAAAATACATAGAAATGTAACACGTACACTAATTTGACAGTTCTAAAATTGTTGCCATCCCTTTCTTGTATCTACTTTAAGTAAAAGAGAGCGATAGTTTAAAATGAATTTAGTTCGTTTTATTGTTATTACGTCTCCTCATGCGTTCACTTTCCGTCAATAAATAAATAATAAAATAAATATTTTTGGGACATTTTTACACAGCACCATCTAGTCCTAAACTAAGCAGAGTTTGTACTATGGGTACTAGACAATGGATATAATACTTATGTAAGTGTAAGTAGTAAAGTAAGTGTTGTAGAGTACCTACATGCTTAATTTTTTTTTTTTTTTGACATTTTACACATCACCATCTAGTCCCAAAACTAAGCAGAGCTTGTACCTGTAAAATGAGCACAGACAATGGATATAATACTTAGATACTTTTTTTTTGTAAATACATACTTATAATACATAAGAAACACCCAGACCAACACAAACACTCATGTTCATCACACAAATATTTGTGTCCTGTGGGAATCGAACTCACGACCTCGTGATCAGCAGTCCGACCTTCGAACCACTAGACCACAGACGTCGTCAATGGTGGAAGAAATCATTAGTTATTATACCCAGGTGTAATAGCTGTTCCGTGTGGTGCCGGACGTAAAGAATTGCACCATCCTATATCTTCTCATGGGTGTCGCTGCGTGGTCTCGACCACACTTGAGTTATACAGATCAAATCTCTGCTCAAACACCGAAAAGGGCGACAGTGTAGAATAAAACTAAACTCAGTTGAACTGCGATCAATGAATCTATGCTTGAGAATTGTTCTAAAATTAAATCCCAACTCGAAACTAGTTTTAAACAGTGATCAAAGTACGAGGAACGAATACGGGCCTTATTAGTATAGTCACAGAGTAAGGATGTATCTCTTTATACTGTGGTATAGTGGCGTGGTTTTCACTTTCTACGGGGCTCTAAGAGCACGTGTTTTTTTCACAGGTCCAGATGATTAGGTACTAAGACTAGCTGGATGAAGCTAAAAATGTTGTTCGGTACTGGGTAGCGCCCAGTTTTTACGTAATTTCATGACGCGCCGAACAAATTCAATCAACAGACAGCGATCGCCGGTGGATCGCCGTAACGGCCAAAATTAATATCCAATCTATCCACGATTTATCCTACTAGAGATAGAAATTTGACATATTTTGTATGGAGCTTATGTCAAATCGTGAGGAAACCTGCACACCTGAAAGTGCTCCATACAGTTCTCAATGGTGTGTGTAGTCCGCCAACCCACACTAGGCCAGCGTGGTGGACTAAGGCCTTAGCCTTCTCGTACTGAGAAGAGGCCCGTGCCCAGCAGTGGGACAGTAATGGGCTGGTTATGTTTTATGTCAAATTCCTATCTCTGGTAGGGTAAATCGTGGATAGATTGGATATTAATTTTGGCCGTAAGAGAATACAAAAAGCATCGTTTTGATCAAAGACATTAAATATTGTTTTGATCGAAAAACTGCAACTGCGCTTCTTTGGTTGCGTGAATTGGCCTACTGGTGGATTGCGTGCCAGAAAAAAAAACACTCAATGCTCAAAAATAAGTTTATTCAAATAAAAGTGGAAGAAGAATTTTTCATTGGTACACAGTTAATTTGACCAAAGTATGACAAGTGTACATAAAATTATGCAAATTAATAATAGAATGAATCAGTATTAAGAATAAATTCATTATGATTGAAAACTATTTAATTGTAGTAGCTTAAGATGTCGAAATATTGCGATGTTATTGGATATTATTATACATTTTTATCAACTTTTGACATTTTATTACATAAGGGTATTTATTACATTTTTAAAACCAATGAAAAATTAATGAAAAAAAAAACAAAGTTAATACAAGTTATCTGAAACCACATTTAATAAGTTGTTTTTATTGAAGCATGTCCTGCATGCTTTTGTCTTTCCTAGTTAGAACTAATGTCCTATTCACAGTTCACTTTTCTACTTTTTGAAGTAGAACAATGAACCAACATAGTCCAAGCAATATAGTCTTCCTATCTGAAAATACCAGACGTATTTAAGACAGAAAACAATATTCGCAAAACATGGTTTCAGATAAAATTTTACCAAAGCAGGAGCTTTAGATATACCTAAGTTAATCGAGAGTACTTAGACTCGATAAAAAATAAAAAAACAAATTGAGATGCGTCCTAATGTACTTAATGACATTGTACTCATCAGTATGAACAACTTTTACTATGGGACCAACACTGAAATCACGAAAAAAAAACACCCGTTTGCTACATTTATGTTCACATAAATCGCGAAAATGTAGGGAACAGCTGTTTTTTTTTTCGCAATGTCAGGGTTGGTCCAATAGTAAAAGTTGTTGTGTATACTGATGAGTACAATGACCCTTAAGAGGTTTCCAGTTATTTCAATCAGAAATGCGTGGTCATATTTGGAGAGCTCCTTCATGAAATGCTATCGAACAACTTTTCCTACGGGGTCAACCCTGAAATCGTGAAAAATAAATCAGCTGCTCCATACAATTTGTCGAGTGACATCGATGATTTTGAAGGGAACAGCTGTTTTTTTGCGATTTCAGTATTGGTCTGTAGTAAAAGTTGTGCTATGATATACCGTAAATGAGCTCTGCAAATATAACCGCAGATTTCTGATACACGCTGTATATTTAAAGGTAGCATACGATAATCAGGACGCTTCTAAACTTAACCTAAGCTATAGAATTGTTGGATATGTTCAGACCGTAGTTAGACCAGAGAGAGGAGTAGACTGTGCTGGTGTTGGTGTTGGCGGGTGTAGTGACGGGCGAGGCCGAGGGGGCGGGGGGGCCGGCCTGCGAGCGAGACTGGCCGGCGCCGGCGCCGTTGAGCAGCAGCGACGACTGCATGCGGCGACGAAAACCCAGCCCTCCGGTACCTATGGAAGAACAACTTCATAATAACACTCCTATCAGCCACTGCTAAAAAAGGGGTTCCTAATCACGCAACTTAGAAACGTATTTTTTTTTGACATTTAAGTTTTGGAACGTAGTTCCTTATCACGCGTTGTGAAAGGTGGCTAGACGGAAAAAATTCTTACGAAAAGTTGTAACGACACTTATTGCTATAGTAAGGTATTGTAAGCCGTGAGGCGTGCGCATGTTTCTCTGTCTGTCTCTCTCTCTCTCTCTCTTATAGAAAGCAAGCCAGATATTACCTAATATAGGATGGCGAAACGAGCTAAAGGCCCACCTGATGTTAAGTGGCTACCTTTGCCCATAACAACTGCAATACCGAATCGAAAGGAACTTCGTTCCATCCGGGTGTCCCTTGACACCTCTCATTTTTTTTATTACAGGTAGTACACACGGCTACACATCAAGCTGTAAATATCCAATATAAGCTGACCTCTCATTGTATGGAAAGCCTACACAATGCAAGGTCAGCTTATAATGGACTTGTATAGTTTGATGTGTAGCCGTGTGTACCAACACCTTTTTGAAATTGATCGCTGTAAATGTGAACATAATGTAGCTATTAATGGCACAGAGTATCGGATCGTTGGGTTCCCTCCTATTATGGTCGAGCCCAAACTTAAAATCATTAGTAGTCATTCAATTCTTTCCAATTAATCATGTAACAAATCATTGTACTATTATTATTTGATTTGAAAAGAGTATCCATGGAGTTTCTTGCCGGCTCTTCTCCATAGGACCAACTTTTGACGTAGGTGGCGAATTACCCGAAACAATCTTACCCGAAAGGGTGAATAGCCACCTCTTGTATTTTTAATAAACGTTAGGGGTCTGTTCAACTGAACCGAAATATATGGTGGGGTGAAGAGACACCTTTTTCTTTTTGTAAAAATTGAAAACATTGATTAGTAGTAATGATTGTATTGTTGTGTTCCGGTGCGAAGGGTACCTACGGTACTAGGGACGGTGAAATTACTTACAATCACATCACATGAGACTTTCCATCTTCATGTATCAGTTTGGCGAATCGACTTGCAATACATTGTGCGCCTAACATGTGGGCATTTACCTCGTTTCGCCATTCTATAACATAAAAAGTAGGAACCTGTTTCAGCACCTTCAGGGCAGTACTTGATGGTGTGCGCCCTATCTCCAGTAGCGCCGCAGCGCGGACAGCGGAACGCGCGTAGAACTGGACACAGCACGCGACCACGCCAGTCCTTCAGAGCGTGAGAAGAGAAGCACCCCTCGTTCTCACCGTTGTTTTTACAGAACGCACATTCCTACAGAAATAAAGAAAGAAAGAAAAATATTTATTTGGCACAACTGAGACACATACAAAAGAAAGGATATAAGGATACAATAAATAGATTTAGAGAAGAACAAATCGAGGAAAAAGCATCAGTATACAAATGTCATTGGGAAAAAGTCATTGACAGTCATGCGCCATGTGTGTCTCAAAATTGTGACAAATGGGTGTCCAGCTCAGCATATTGCCAGGTTATTAAACCTGACGCTGGTATTCTGCTGGATCCCTGTTGTGACGAAAAAAACAACAGTTACTATCACACATTATGCCGTCCTAGAGAGTTTCCTGGAATGAAAATATTGTAGAGATACTCACGGACGAATAAAAAAGGCGGACGGAATCTCGCAAAGAAAAGATTAAAGCACTTCATATTTTCTTAAACCCACTATAATTTCTACAGCATTTTAACACACTAGTTACACACATTTTTATTTTATTTGTGACACTACGGCAACTACCGTCACAAGAGATTTGTTGCGTAATCACGGCTGTTTGTCTTCCTATGGGTGTGAATGTGTGCTTGCCAGCCCGTACTTTTAAGCGAGCCGTCTATGGGTTCTTCACTTCTTGTTTAGCCAGATTCAGTCAGCCTTTTTTATTCGTCCATGACACAGATAATCCATGGAGATACCTATATCTTTATAGTTCCTAATAAGACAACGTTCATATTGGGATCTGTAGATTAGTATTTAAAGAAGATTTTTTTTTTGTCTTTTTACACAGCACCATCTAGTCCCAAACTAAGCAGAGCTGAAATAAAGAATTGGGTGGACTTGGGTATAACAAATATCTGCAGCTGGTTTATTTTATGTCTAGTATACTATCGTTACTCACGTTCGGTAAAGCACGGCGCATACGCCTATCGCTGCGAGCCTTAGCGACCTCTTGCAGGAATTCATACAGCAGGCCGGGGCGAATGGAGCGCAGCACATGTAACTGTTCTCGCGTCAACATCGACACGTAGTTGTTAGCCGATGACAGACCTGTAATAATACTCTTTCGTACTATATTCACACTAATATAGAAATACTGAGAATAAGTGACATCACACAGCAACACTTAAGTGTGGCATTCAATACTAGGCCCGTATTGACTTTTTGTCGGTTGGTCAGATAGTTATTGTTCTGAGGGTCAGCCGACGCGGCCATAGCTTGAAATTAAATGCAGCGACGTTGCGCATTATGCTTCCCTGTTTCGTGCAAAAGTGCAATGTGACTGGATAAAAGAAAAATAGATTTAAAGATTTAAATTGTGGAAAGAAAATATCACTCACGAGCAGGATTCGACCCTGCGACTCCTGGCTCAGTAGTCAGTACGCCAGTGCGTTAGCCACTAAGCTACCGTGAACACTGCTCGTGGTATCGAAATTATCCTCCACTATATCGTTATCGTGAGCGATTTTTTCTTTCCACAATTTAAATCTTTAGATTTCGCTTCGCATGCGTAAAATGCGTTAAAATAATAAAATAAAAATAGATTTAATGTTTAACTAAATAAATTTGAATATAAAAGCGAAAACATTTTCTCAATAGCACTTTTTGGCCAGTCTTTAAAGTCTGCTGTAGGTACATTCAAGGGTCAATATTCAACAAAAATAAGATTTAAGCTTGGATACGCACAACACCAATTTGACAGCCTTCCAAATGCTTAATATTTTATTTTCATTTGAGAGAAATGTGTTGATTTAGTTCGTTAAAACGTTTATCGCGAAGTGTCCGTTCGGAGCGAACCACAATTGTAAAAAATATTTATATGTAAAAAAAAATGCGTAGGTATACCTACTACGTTACATGCTAGTCATGCTACGCTCCTGCTACGCCGTACGCGTGTTGCTACGCGTTACGCGTCCATGTTATAAACGCCTTTCCAAAAGCTGGGTCGGTGACTTATTTCAAACATTGACGCACAAAGCGAAAGAATGGCGCAAAGGGGAATCTTAGAAGGATCCTGCAGTGGATTGACAAGAGCTGAGAATGATTATGATAATGAAAAGCTTCATTGCGCGAGTGTGTCGCAATCATTTTGCCCGAAAATACATGATATTTCATATAAAAAGAAAGAAACGACGCGCAACATTTAAACAACAGTGATAAACACAAGCAGGTAACTAATAGGTGGGGTTACATAGAAAGTAAAACAAAAAAACACATAGGTAAAAAATTAAGAAAGGACAGTCGATATAAAATATAAGAAAAGTACAGTGTACTTACTCTTCACGAGAAAGTCAAATGTGTCCATCGTTTCGTTGTTTGTTGGGTTCTGCAAATTCGCATGATCAGACCAAGCGCTAGCTGCTGCAGATTCCGGTCGGCTACTAAAACCTGCAATCATATTTTTTTTATAGTAACCCGATTATGGAAACTTCATATTTGTGTGTTCCGATTTGAAAACAGTAAACAACTTACCTGAAAAATAATTAGTGTTATTCTGGCTGGCATCGTCACTGAACACGTCAGTTCCATTCAAATGGATGTTTGTTAACAACTCTTCCATTTCGACGACAGAGGGCGCTAGAGATAAAAATAAAATGTAGTAATTTAAAACAAAATTACTATCGAAGGCGCTATGGTTATCCATAAACCATAGCGCCTTCGATAATAATATTGTTTATAATATTTTTTTTTTTTTTTTTTTTTCTAGGATCACAACATCTATCCCCTGTCGTCATGTACTGGCAGGGGACCCTTGGGGATCGTGGGCGTTAAGAGTGGGGGACTCAAGGCGCCCATTACACGACCCTGTGGAGGACAGTAGAAAGTGGTGGTCGCGTGCTCCTGTGGCGTGGAAAGTACTGCTTTCCCGGGACGTGCCAAATGGCATAGCACCAGAGGGGCACCGGCGCGGTCCACAGGAGTTCCCGGAGCTCCTCTATCTTGTGCCGAGGTCGGCCACCGTGTGGTTTAAGTCGGTAGGAGTCCGACATACCCCTTTGCCTTCCCCAGACGAAGGGTATCCATGAGGATTTCCACTCGTAAACAAAAAAAAAAAAGGAATACAAACATTATACTATTCGTAGGTACACAGTCGACCGCGCGTCAGTGGTAACACTTAGGGCGTCTGCTTACAAAATAAATACGCTGTCAAGGTCAAACTGATATAGGGTAACATGCCCAGTACCCGGCCTCTTAAGAAGTCAGCTGACTTATTGCACTTATAACTTAGCTCTCCAGTGGAATCAGTGTATAAGTATATTTTCAATATCATAAATTTACTTAAAAATACATTTAAAACTGATTTAAAATACTTAGGTTGCTAGTTTTATTAGGAAAAAATAATTTTCGAAAAAGTACGTTTTCTCCAGTGTTCGGCCGCCCCAATCCAGTGCCTGACCACCTTAGGCCTAGTCTCCGGCCACCTAACAGAAATCTAGAGGCCGGACGCTAGGAATTAACTTTTCTAAATTGCTAGTGAATGGCCAGTGGGCTCTCAGAATATTTAAATAAGAGTTATTTTTGAATGTTGATACAATTTATTACTGATTAAGAATCACTAGTTATACTAAGTTATATTATCCCTTTATACTGTGGGGTATATCTTACGGGTTTACTCAAGTTTATGCTCCGGGGACAGTAGCGTCACAGAGCGTTCCCTAGAAACACACACATACATTCGTGATACCAAAACAAAACTTAAATGAAACATTAATTACATTTTGAAGTATGATTTGGAATAGGCTTGTTTTTTTCAAAAAAGAAAACAAACTACAAACAAACTTTGTTATTTTTTGTTTCAAAAAATCTTAAATTTAATTTATTTAAAAGAAACAGTGTATTATTTTTCATAAATATGTTACAAGAGCAGAGAAAAACACTGTCCAATACCAAAATAGTTTTAAGTGCATGAATTGTGTTTTATTTGGTTTTATTTTGATATACATTTTATTTTGATTTATTTTATGTATAGACAGTGGCCGGAAACTGGAACTATAGCCAGTGCCTCGGCCGCTTAGTCTTTTCAAGGGCCGGTGCACTAGACAATACTACCAGTAGTCCGGCCAGCGTATTCTCATACAAGATCTTGTACCTATAATATTTGTAGAGCTTATTTTTGCGGCCGGAGACTGGATATGAGGTTAACTAGAAGTTGAAAGAGATAATACTAATACAATTTTCCTTCACAGCATGCTGATATATAATAAAATGTACTAAATAATCTGATGTTTCGAAGCTAGTGTCCGGCCGGGGTAGGCCAGACACTGGAAGTAGCTTCTTTTTTGTTCCAGTCCACCGGCCCCCGATTTTTTTAATAACGGTACACAATAATGCATTTTTGACCTAAAAGACACCTAAATCGAGTAAATAGACGTATATACAGTCATAAAACATAAACCTATTTTGATATAATGATTGTAAGAACATGCAACTCACCATTTAAAAACACCTCTCCACTATTTTTTTGTTATCTAACTTGTCTATTCTACACGCGTGCACTTACCTCAGTTTTTAAATGCAAATTAAAACTCCGCTGATTACTTACGACAGATCCTGCTACGTCTAGGTTGTAGGTAATAAAACATAGTTTTTTATAAAATTCGTTGTAGGCTCAAAATCATCTATATATTCTTAATTTATTTAAAAATGATGTCGAGTGGACGGACATAGGTGGAGGCCGGTACACTGGACTGTTTACCCTACCACAGACGTGCGGTCGACTTTACTAGTAGTGAAGCTTTTTTTGATTAATTATATGTATCGAGGGTCAAGTTTAAATGTTGTATTATTTTTGTAGTTGACGAAAGGGTTTGCATGCACAGTTTTACCTGGAACTGTGCCGGCAAACTAGCGTTTTTGTGATAAAATTGTAAGTTATATAGGTATTCCTACATTTTATTCTCTGTTTACATGTGCAGGTTACCTGAACAAGTCAATGGTGCTTACCATATGTCAGTTTTGCCTGCACAGTTCAATTGTATAGGCAAAATTGTGCAGGCAAAACCTTTAGACAAACAAAAACTAAAGTAGGTAGGTACCTATTTACCTATTAGAAACTAAAAAATAAATAATGTAATACGCATACCTGAATCGGCCATTCTAGGCTCCTTCTGGCTCAGCATGGTCAACAGTTCATTGCCTCCAAGACCTTGCATCCGCTGCATCATCGGAGTCATGGACGACAAAACGTCTTGGCTATTGCCAGAGTTTCTAGTATCCGCATACGTGAAGTTATCCTACAATTACCAGTTAGATTAGGTTCATTTAATAATAAAAGGGATAAAGAGAAGACAATTTTTTTTATGTAAACTGTCATTTGGAGCAAAAATTTTATAAAAGTCCAAATCGTCCAAAAAAGTGAAGGTGCATCGACAAAAAACATTTTTCCTGAGTATTTTGAATCAATTTCATAAATATGAAAAAGATTTTTAAAACTACGTTTTTAAAAAGTAAGTGGAGTTAACATTGCATTGTCATCCAGTCCTGAGCTATGTTTAAAGTTTCAAGTCTCTAGCTCATCGGGGAGTTAGTTTAAAATGGATTGCAAAATTTGTACCGAACAGACGGACATAACTGAAAGAGAGTTAATAAATAAAAAAACCAAAAACCCGACTGCATGAAAAATAACTAAAAAGATGTAAACAAGACTTATCTATTTAAAATTAAAATTTTCAGTAGCTAATCATAACACGCAGTCGGAGGCTACCTATGTTATGATTAAAATTTAATTTTAAATAGCTACGTCTTGTTTACATCTTTTTATTAGTTATTTTTCACGCAGCCGGGTTTTTGGCTTTTTTAATAAAATAAAAAAAAACTAATTTTTAAGTTTTGGCTTAAACACCTTCCTTTGGTTCTTGGTTTGGCCTATAAATAAATACACCCATAAAATATCATCATTATTTCTTACAAATCTATAAACATCGTTCAATTTACCAGAACAATAGTGGAAATGTAGGTACATCATACACAACTTTAAGGTTGTGTAATTTTTAAACGGAGCTTATGACTAAAATTATCAATGGATCATCATATTGATTTTAAAAGACCTATTCAGTGATACCCCACATAGTATGGTACGTGAAATTTATTTTTTGTCTCTGCCGCCATTTTGCATTTCATGGCCGCCATATTGCATTTCATGGCCGCCATTTTGGTTTAAAAGAAACAAAACCTAGCCTATAACCATCGCCCAATTTAGCCGAATCGCTAAACACCTCACTCATTAAAATTCATCCAGGCATTGAGATGCTTCGAGGGTATAAAGAATCCCACATACATACATACATAGATACGCGTGAAAAACATAATCCTGTCTTCGCTGTCGCGCAGTCGGGTAAAAACGTGGTAATTATACCAAATGACATAATAATAAGTTCATGCGAGTACAATTTGATCTGATGGGCTATGCGATCGAGTACTCACTTTTCAAACATTCGAAAAAACTAAAATAAATTGGAAAGGTGTGGGTACTTTTTCGTGCAAGCATCATGGTTACTTACGGTAGTTGATGTCGGCTCTTGATCACTAGCAAGTGTAAAAATAGGTTTATGTTCCTCTGTATTAAAATTAACCGTCACAGAATCCATTTTCAAAAATGTCTAAGAAAAAAACTACTCAAAACTTATCACTCTTGGTAGATGATACAAATGATGTTGTTCGTTGCTCGCCGGCGCAGGAAAAGAATGAATAGCTCGCAGATCCACCTTTTATACTAATTACACTTCTGACACATACGTATAAACATAGATACTATGAGCGAACTTGTTATTGAGCCAATAATCAAAACTACCCCCTCATTGAAAAATGTTACAATCATTTACGGAATCGATTCATTTGTTTGTCACTAAAAAGTAGATAGCTATATTTTAAAATACATGTAACATACTATTATTGATGGATAAACACACATAATTTGAATATGTTTTGAGTGTAGTAATCAGCTTCAATATTTTCTGAAAGGAAGGTAGTAGTCTAAAAATTCTTATCTCGCTCGATCTCTAGTTATGTTGTGAAGTATGTAGCAACTAGCAACCCAAGTGTAACTAATTATTCTGTCTTTAAAAAGGGTTTGTAGATATCTTTGAGGCAACAAGCAAATTCTTGGTCACTGTCTTAAAACCTCAGACATACCTACTATTATTTGTTCTATGGACATACTAAAAAAAGTAAAAAATATAGACGAAGTGCTGCGAACAATCTAATGAAGCCAAAAAAAAACTATGCTCCTTCGTGTACAACCAGCGCTCACGCACAAATATGCACCAGGGATGTTATGGAGCTCCGTAACCGTAACCGAAATTATCGGATATTCGAAATAAAAATCTATCCGTAACCGTAACCGAATCTGATATGAAAGTTTCGAATAATTTTGATAGGAGAGGAGTCTAAATGAGACATGTTTTAGTTTTTGCCTGGCTGAGCCGACACACTAGTGACACGAGCCGCGCTCGTCCCTTGCATTGTTTGGTATTTCTATTGCTTTTTAGGGTTCCGTAGTTTCTACAAGGAACCCTTATAGTTTCGTCATGTCCGTCCGTCTGGCCGTCTGTCCGTCTGTCCGTCTGTCCTAATCCTTTACAGCTTAATAACTTCTACAGTTATAAAAATAAGTAAATGAAATTTTGTTAAAAAATGGTCTGGATATAGATCTCAATTCTAAAAGAATAAAAAAATCTTGATTACGTATTTTAGGGGTGGCGCCCATACATGTGAAATAGAGATGAAAATTTTTTTTCGCTGCACTCCCTCGTGTGGGGTATCATTGAATAGGTCTACTAAAATGAAGGTAATGTTTCATACACAACTTTTTATCAGGTATACCATCTGCGAAATACAGCCCGCCAAAGTGGCTTGCAATGTATCCCCCCCCCCCCTGCCACTTCTAAGCTATGCAACGCAGAAACTTATAATCTTCCACGTTGATAGACCTTTATAAAAACTCTCTTTTATAATTATTTCTAGTATAAGTAATGTGATTATAATTTTTTGAGTTATAGTGAGAAAACTGCAAAATACTTAAGACGTCCTAGTTCATACGTCATTGACCTTAGAGAAAAAATATCATAACAAATAATGCTCCTTTAATTAATACCTATTTAAAAAAATCACATAACGTATATGACACATTTCTTAAATTTAGCTTCTTAAATTCAGCGCTAGGTGGCTCTGTTTGCAAAAACTAAAATAGCAATGATTAATATTCGATTTGATTCTTTTGTAATTAGGAACCCTATAATACTGAGCATGGCCCGACATGCTCTTAGCCGGTTTTTCTTTTACTTTTACAATTCCTTAAAAATCTAATTATCCATAACCGAAACTATCCGAAACTAACGGATTATCCGAAATAATTCCATATCCGTAAACGTATCTGAAACCGGTATAATATTATTCCTATATCCGTACCCAGATCCGAAATTTAATATCCATAACATCCCTGATATGCACCTCAAACCGTGCTCACCCTCTCAGAATATATGTCGCGGCAACGTCCAGTAAGCATCGCAAAAGCAAATATCCTTCAGGTGCATGGTATGTGCGTGAGCCAGGGCCGTAGCCAGACTGTGTAACCAGGGCAGGCTCATAAAAATTCAGGGCAGGCTGAAAGCTGTTTTTTTTTTAAATAATAATAATAAAACATTTATTTCGAATCATACAGGCCATATTACACACAAAACATTATTATCAAATATAAAGAGACTGCGCTAAATCTACCAGAAATCGGCTTTATATTCGAAGTTGCTACGTCCACTGTAATAATCACATTTTTCCACTTAACTTATGCAAACTATACCTACACATTGTAAAGAAAACCTGAGCAAAGTTGACTAGTTTTTGATATAATTCTCCAAATTGCATGGACACCCGGCTAAGCCATTTGCTTTTAAAAAACGCACGCCTTCCAAAATCGAGCTCACCAATCCTTTGACTACCTACTAGTTATTTCGGATTTTGCCCTACAGTAGTGTTATCTGAAAAAGTCCCTCAGAACCTAAACAGCAGTAACACGAGCGCAGCGAGCGCGAATTTTACACAGAAACATGACGTCAAATTATGAGCTTATTAAGGTATGCGCCTTGAGGTTAGGTTAGGTCTTTACAAAATATAAAATTGTTACACGGAACATACGCTAGTAAAAAGCAACCGAGGAATTGTAAACAGCGCGAGCGAAGCGAGCGCGAAATTTTTTAATCAATTTGACGGTTTCGATTTTTCCTCTTTACAAGATTAAGATAAATTAATGCAAAATAGTAGTTGCTTTTAATGTCCGCCAAGCACATAGACCAAACGAGGATTGAATGTATATATGTAAGTTGTCGTATGTTGCCTTGTAAGGCGCGAGCGAAGCGAGCGCGATATTTTTTGGACAGTGTATGAAAAATGAGATAGATAATTACATTAAACACTAAAACCATCTTCATAAGTACATTACATTACCTGGGACGCACTGTGAGGCAAGAAAAATAGAAGACGTAGAATGAATGATAAAGAGATTTGACGAGGTTTTTCTATTAAGATAAAAATTAAAAGCGATTAATCACCACAACTAAACCATTTTTAATGAAATCAATAAACTTTAGTTGCTTACTTGTATACTAATTTATTAACTTAATTAATTGCTGAAAAATTTATGTTAAAAAATCACATTATCTCGGAAAATTCATAAAGTCTGAGCGCACCCCCGATGTTAGTGATAAAAAAAAAACTAAATTTGTGGAACACTTTCCAATGACCGTCTCTGCCCCTTAAATCTACTACTAATACTAGTAGTGATGTGATTATAACGATTTCGGAAGTACTTAGGTCGAGGTTGAGGAGGAGGTAAATGCCCCCATCTGGATTCGTGAGTAGTATTGTAACTACTACTGTACAGTACAACTCAATAATAACGCGTAGAAATTTCGAAATCCTTAGCAAGCTTAGGCAAGTGGCTAGGGCAGGCTCAAAATTTTCGTACGTGGCGTACCCCTGGCTATGGCTACTGCCCTGGCTATTCAGCTACGCAACTGACCCGATATTCGGTATTCGAATATACTATTCGTTGCAAGTTGCAACACTAGTTTACACATTGTGGTGTTGAACAGGCGCGGTTCCAGCCCAAGACTTTGGGGGGGGGGGTCAACTTGGCTTACGTACAGTTTCAAGGTCCAAAAAATTTACCAAAAATTTACCATTTTTTTATTTTATTTATTTATGCAAAGGCAAGGTAAAGTTTGTGACACACAAAATGAACGTCAAGAAACAGGAAACGAACGTTGGATACAAACACTATTAGATACGATACAAACGCGAGCGAAGCGAGCGCGAATTTTTCATATTTATGCGAAAAGTTGACTTCAATTTAAGTGTATTTTTTGGAGTACTGTACGTTAATGAAGAAGAGCGAGCGAAGCGAGCGTGAATTTTTTTTTTTTTAACGCCAAAGCTTCAATCGCTTGCGCCTTTGATATAGTGTCCGATCGCAACAGCAGGCTCATGTAAAGTAGCGCAAACCGTTCAACAAAATGATCTAGGTACTGCCGTCGTATGTGATATTATTTGTCATTAAATCGACACGTTCGTTCGGCACGACCGTTGATCGGACACTATATCATTTTGTTGAACCATTAAACTGCAATGGAAACATCATTCATACTTTATTTTGAGCAAAATAATACCTATGCTGTAAATTGAACTACAATACACAAACAAAACTCTAAAATATTGTTAGGATTTTTTTTACGTAGGTACGAGTAGATGTCGTGTGATGTCGTGTTTGAGTAAGTAGGTAGTACTTACCTAGTTTTGATTTTATTGTTTACTTTTGGATGTTTATGCAGGTAGTTATTTTTTTTTTTAAATAGTTTATTTTTTTAAATTGTCTATTTTAGGAGATTAGTCAATTTGACGTCTACGATTTTGGGGGGGGTCATGACCCCTACGACCCCCCCCCCCCCCCTAGAACCGCCACTGGTGTTGAAGTATGTACAAAATAATCAATCAGAATAATAAAAAAATCCACTGAACATATCTACTTTCCAATATTTCGGAAAAGCATCAAAACACGTAGGACATATTATCTTGTAGCAAAGTTCACACGCACCGTCACAGTCCAAACACAAAAATAAGTAGGTATAACCAATTACTGAATTACTTTCACGAGAGGGTAAGGTCCGACTGCGAGTACAGTGTACACCAGTGTGTACCATTAGTCCATTACCCAATAATTCTTTATTTTTATACTATATCATTACCATTACCTACCACCACACCATTACTTACCTATTAGTATTATTATTACCTAGTCTCTACGAACAAAAAACAATAGGCGATCTCTTGTTTCTGACAACTGCTGACCATCTGTGTATCAAAACAAAAAAATTGTAAAGAAAGCATGATCAATGAATCTTTGTTTATGTCGACTCAGTTGCAATACCCAATGGTTTTTTTTTGTTTTTTTTTTCAAAATTAATATCTCTCTATAACTGTTTAGTAAAGCCACAGTTTTATATTAAAATTTGTTATACTATTTACTAGTACAGTAGGACTACTGTACAAATCAGATACTACGCGTAGAAATTTAGAAATTATTAATAGCTCAGACAGGCTAGTGGCTAGGGCAGGCTCAAAATTTTCCAGGGCAGGCTGAGCCTGCCCTGGCGTACCCCTGGCTGCGGGCCTGGCGTGAGCACTGGTTGTATACGAAGGAGCATAGTTTTTTTGGCTTCACTATGATTGTTCGCAGCACTTCGTCTGTATTTTTTACTCTGTCTGTGGTTAAAACCATATCGTCCCTCAAGATACCTTGTAGTTATCCACCAAAAAAGATCGTACCTATTTGAAAATCACTTTTGATTCAAGGACGATTTGAATTTATTGATACCGACATCAGCAAAGCTTGCCTTGGTCAGTATTAAATTATCTGAGCCTTGGTCAAATCGAAGTTAAGGTATTTTTCTCGGACGAATAAAAAAAGGCGGACGGAATCTCGCTGAGAAAAGATTGAAGCACATGGTTTTTTCCTTAGACCAACATAAAAAAGGTAGACGGCGCATGTGTTAACAAAAGCGTTCAAAGACGTGATGCATGCTTTACAAACTTGTGTGCGTGACCTTGTGTCTTACGCAGTTGCCATGCATCTGTGTGCTTAGTAAAAAATGTTGCCACCGAAAACAAATTTACCCCATTTTCACATATTAAATATAATATTTTAAGGACAATATGTAGCTCAATGTAAATAAAACATATTTTTCTAATGATACGTTTAATAAAAGAGAATAATACTAAAAACCTTTGTGTTGTGTTAATTTCCGGTAGTACTGTCTTTTCTTACCGACTTCTGGGTATACCATCTAATTTAGATATAAAGTATGTTGGAATCTTATCTTTAGGTACTTTCATTAACAGACCTTATTCAATTTGTATTCTGGTTTATGCCGGAGAAATTATACATACGTGATACACGTGGTCACGTGTATCATATAATAGTGATATTATTATCCTTTGAAAATGGTCGCGGGGGTGTGCGGTGGGCAGAGTAGGACGCGTCGATTAGAATAAGTATGACAACAAAAATCACCAGTACAACGTGTTATTGAAATAACTGAAAACCTCTTAAGGGGTCATTGTACTCATCAGTATGAACAACTTTTACTACGGGACCAAAACAGAAATCGCGAAAAAAAAATCAGCTGATCCCTACATTTTGTCGACTCATGTGAACACAAATGTATCTGACCAAGTTTGGCGCTGGTATACAAGATGTTGATCTGTAATCGTGCCATATTTCTAGATCTGATGACAAATAATGTGCTTAGTCACCTAAAAATACTTGATTATTTAATACCTAAATTTTCACTCAGAAACATAGCGAGGGTTCAAGAGTAAATCCCGAACGACTCGGAAAATAAGTCATCGGCGGCATTGTCAAAGGCTGGAAATACCTGCAAATTGTTTTGGTGGTGTCGCACGCGACACACGAGGGGAATTTGTTTGTTTACAAACAAATTCCCCTCATGTCAGAGTCATTTGTCTGTCCGTCTATCCGTCTGTCTGTCTGTCCTAATCCTTTACAGCTTAATAACTTCTACAGTTATAAACATAAGTAAATGAATTTTGTTAAAAAATAGTCTAGATATGGATCTCAATTTTAAAAGAATAAAAAAGTCGTGTTTACGTATTTTAGGGTTGGCGCCCATACATGTGAAATGGGGATGATTTTTCTTTATTCGCTGCACCCCCTCGTGTGGGTTATCATTGAATAGGTCTACTAAAATGAAGGTAATGTTTCATACATCACTTTTTTATCAGGTGTACCATCTGCGAAATATAGCCCGCCAAAGTAGCTTGCAATGTGTGTCCCCCAGGCATTTCTAAAATATGCAACGTAGAAACTTATAATCTTCCACAATGATAGACCTTTGTAAAAACTCTCTTTTAAAATTATTTTGAGTATAATGTAATTATAAGTTTTCGAGTTATAGAGAGAAAACTGAAAAATACTTAAGACCTCCTAGTTCACAGGTCATTGACCTTAGAGAAAAATAATCTTAGCAAATAATGCTCCTTTAGTTACTTTCTATTTGAAAAAATCACAAAAAGTAACTTTGTGTTATGTTGACATGACATGACACACTTCTTCAATTTGGCTTCTTGAATTTATCGCTAGATGGCGCTACTAACAACACGCTCTGCTCTGAGTCGCGAATGCTGCTGATTATTACAAAAACTAAAATAGCCATGATTAATATTCGATTTGATTTGTTTGCTCAGTATTATAGGGTTCCTTAAGTATGTGCAATTACCTACTTAAGGAACCCTATAATACTGAGCATGGCCCGACATGATCTTTGCCGGTTTTTTTTACTTCAAGGAGGAAACCTTCAAAAGGCCCTCATGGCGGATGGAAGTCGGGGTGTGTAGGATTCATAGCCACTAAACCGCCCCAGTGGCTGTCTACAGCACAAAAAGGGCACTCCGGGAATGTAATATGCCTCCGGAGCCCTCTTTATGATACGCCTGTAAAGCACGTCTACATATGAAATTAACCTACACCACAACCACCTATTACCTAATTAACTATTTTTATTTATTTTTACTAAATTGTGTATTGTCTGTTATTGCGTATCTGTGTCTTGTGCCAAATAAATGTTTCTTTCTTCTTTTTTTACTTTTAAAACTTTTAGACCAAAAAAAAATACTTGGGAGAAATTCCTTCAGTAACACCAGGCGCGGTTCCAGCCCAAGATTTGGGGGGGGGGGTCAACTTGGCTTAGGTACAGTTTCAAGGTACAAATTTACCAATATTTTTTTTTTCGCTATGACAAGGTAAATTTTGGAGTTAGTTTATTATGTAACAGAATAGTTACTTACAAAATGAACGTTAACAAAGAGGAAACGAACATTCCCAACTATTTTTGCGAAAAGTTGACTTCAATTTAAGTGTATTTTTTGGAGCTGTAGGCTATGTACGTTAATGAAGAAGCGCGAGCGAAGCGAGCATGAAATTTTTTTTCACCGCCAAAGCTTCAATCGGTTGCGCCTTTGAGTGTCCAATCGCAACGGCACACAGTGGGTCGAAACGATGATTTTAGTGACTTAGGGATCAACTTTGTTTTTTCACTTTTTTTTTAATGCGGATCGATAGAGCTCATTATCCTCAATAATAATTGTTCTGATGCTTTTTTTCCTAAACTTGCTCCTTAAGGTGGAAAAATGCATTTTGTTATTTTTTTGTATGGGGCGGATTAAATTAAATTAAATTCCTGCTAAGTGGCGAGTGATCCCGCTTTGAAACTATATTTTTCTTAAAGCTTGTCCAGTCTACTATCATTTGATGCTTTGAACATTTGCATAAAGTTGCAACACTGCCAAATAAATGGATCGAAAAAATGAAAAAATACATTGAATAAAAAGCTTCATTTTTTATTTTCGGATGTTCTTTTAAGTTATAATTGATATGGAATAGTAAGTCAAAGCACTTAATAATTCACATAATTACTTAAAGACTAACGACAACCACATTTAAAGGTCCCTAATTAGCTTGAATTTACTAAGTACGTATTATTTGAAAATGTGGATCTATTCATTTCTATTATATATTCTATATGAACCATTTGCTAAATCACCCCGAAGATCTAGAAAAAGTTAAGCAGTGTTTAAGTGCAAATTAAGCAAATGTACTACTGTTTGCTTTTTATTATTCACCCGATAAGGCACTGGCTTTATTAGTTTCACTTTCACTTAAATTAAGTAAGTGGCAATATATAAGCCTAAGAGTGCTTCTCTGGTGCAAATGAAAACGGGTCTGATTTATACCCTTCTTATTATAAAATTAAGCAAGCAAAGTCAAAATGTTACCCAGGGAAATAAGACATAACCATAACTGAAGAAGGAGCTGCTATTAAACTGCAAGCATTACTCAACTTGACGGTTTCTAGGCTTTTAGATGTAATTGCTTTGGATTTGGACTCTGCAACAGAGTTACTGCTTATAAGCAAATGGGGCTTTGATGGAGCCTCAGGTCAAAGCAATTACAAACAAAAGACTGAGACAGAGTTTGATGACTCTACTATTTTGATGGCCAGTCTAGTTCCAATAAGGCTTCAACAATGTGATGGAACAATTGTTTGGGAAAACGACCGACCATCATCGACTTTCTATTGTCGTCCGATAATGTTTAAATTTACCAAAGAAACCAAGACAACAGTGGCAACTATAAAGGGTAACATAACAGAAGAAATAGAAAGACGTCAGCCAACAAGAATCCACCAAGTAGAAGTTAAGCATGAATTGTACCTGACGATGATAGACGGCAAAATAACATCATATTTGTCGGATTCATCTGCAGCTGTCTGTGATATTTGCTAGGCAAAACCGTCAGAGATGAACAATTTAGAGGCACTTTCTCAAAAAGACAAAAACGAGGTAATGTACCAGTATGGTATGTCATCCTTACATGCCTGGATAAGATGCATGGATTGCTTACTTCATATCGGTAAATATAATTTTATTACTTCATATTTTTTCATGTTTGTAGTTTCCTGTGAGATTATTTTTAAGTAGCATTTCTTTTTGTTTGCAGCTTATCGTTTGGACTTCAAAAAATGGAGTTGCAGAGGCGACGACAAAGAAAAACTGTCCCTCAGAAAGAGTGCTATACAGCAAGCATTTAAGAGGGAATGCGGTTTACTCATCGATATAGTCAAACAAGGAGTTGGCACAACCAATGATAGCAATACTGCCAGAAGATTTTTCAGGGATGCAGCAACAACAGCCCGCATAACAGGGATTCGTGGAGATTTGATAGAAAGGTTTCACGTGATTCTTCAAACAGTTGCATCTGGAGAGCGCGTGGACCTTTCAAAATTTTCCGAAGTTTGTAAAGATACAGCAGAATCGTATGTTACCTTGTATCCCTAGTATTATATGCCTTCCAGTGTACATACATTGTTAGTGCATGGGAGTGATATAATAAAGAACTTTGGTGTCATACCTATAGGGAAACTGTCAGAAGAGGCAGCGGAAGCTCGTAATAAAGATTTTAGGAAATATAGAGAGAGTCATTCTAGAAAGGTAAGTAGAACGGTGACAAATGAGGATATTATACACAATCTTCTTTTGTCGTCTGATCCAAAGATCACAAGTCTACGGCCTCGATTAGCGAAACAAAATAGAATGGTTCTCTCCAAAAGTCAAAGAACTTCTGCTGAGTTTTCTTTCAGAATCCGATTTAGATTTTATTGATGTAGATGATTTACAAGATAGTCATAGCGATAGTGAATAATATTATTGGTAGATTGTAAGTTTCTTGTTTTTTTTTATTAGTTTGTATGTCATGACTGAAAGGAAATATAGTAAATTTGTTGTTGTATATAGTTAGTTTTAAGTTTTTACCTTTAGTAAATTTGTATTTGCATGTATCTTTACTTACTATTCAGTATTAAATCTAATTTAAAAGATTTTATAAGTTCATTAAATAAACAAATAGAAATGAATAGGTCCACATTTTCATATAATACGTACTTAGTAAATTCAAGCAAATTAGGGATGTGGTTTAAATGTGGTTGTCGTTAGTCTTTAAGTAATTATGTGAATTATTAAGTGCTTTGACTTACATATCAATTATAACTTAAAAGAACATCCGAAAATAAAAAATGAAGCTTTTTATTCAATGTATTTTTTCATTTTTTCGATCCATTTATTTGGCAGTGTTGCAACTTTATGCAAATGTTCAAAGCATCAAATGATAGTAGACTGGACAAGCTTTAAGAAAAATATAGTTTCAAAGCGGGATCACTCGCCACTTAGCAGGAATTTAATTTAATTTAATCCGCCCCATACAAAAAAATAACAAAATGCATTTTTCCACCCTAAGGAGCAAGTTTAGGAAAAAAAGCATCAGAACAATTATTATTGAGGTTAATGAGCTCTATCGATCCGCATTAAAAAAAAAAGTGAAAAAACAAAGTTGATCCCTAAGTCACTAAAATCATCGTTTCGACCCACTGTGCGGCAGGCTCATGTAAAGTAGCGCAAACCGTTCAACAAAATTAACTACCGCCGTCGTATGTGATATTATTTGTCATTAAACTGGAAATATCATTCATACTTTATTTTGAGCAAAATAATACCTATGCTGTAAATTGAACTTCAGTACATAAACAAAACTCTAAAATAATGTTAAGTATTTTTTGACGTACGAGTAGATGCCGTGTGATGTCGTGTTTGAGTAAGTAGGTAGTACTTACCTACCTAGTTTTGATTTCATTGTTTACTTTTGGACGTTTAAGCAGGAAGTCAATAATTTATTTTATTTTTGTAAATTGACCATTTTTAGGAGATTTGTCAATTTGACGTGTACGATTTTGGGGGGGTCATGACCCCTACGACCCCCCCCCCTAGAACCGCCACTGAGTAACACGTAGTAGGACTAGTAGATAGGTACATAGGTATCAGGATAGTTGTAAAAAAAACTTATTCAGTTTTTGACCATTTATTTCGCTAAATACTTACATAGCTTCTAGATTTTACAAGAATATTCGAAACTAATAATACAACTTTATATTATGACATAAACATTATCTATTGGCGTTACAAAAAACTACCTAAGTATAATCACATTATTTTACCTACAAATTATAAATTATAAAAAATAAAAATAGGAACTTTAAAAATGACGTGCTTGTTGATCTCCATCGAGAAGTTATGATTTATGAATGACTTATATACTATTTTATAAAAATGAACTATAACCTAGTAAGTACTTTTATTGTAATTAATTAGTAAGGGAAGAGAAACAAATCATTGCCATCGACAACGGGGAGCGGGGGTGCTGTGCTGCTGCTACTCTAGGCACAGACTTGCTCTGGGTAGAGACTCGTAGCTGGAAGATTTTAATAAAGTAAGTACCTAGTCAAAAATTCACAAAAAACCATGAAGATTGTTTTAATTAAGTTTTTTTTTCTTGTAGTAAGCGAGCATCAAATAATTTTGACCCAAGATAGAATGCAGACGGAGAAATTTAAGAACTTCAAAAATGAATAATATCTCGTTCAAATAAGGTTCAAAATCTTTTATCAAAATCAGGGAAAAAATACCGGGAGAGCCCGGTTTTCTGAGATAGCATTAACGAGAGCCCGCTGTCCCTTTCCTGCATGTATGGACACCCTATAGAAAGAGACAAAGGGCTCCCCAATCATCGGACCGGATTTTAGTCAGCCGTCCGCTTTCCAGCTTGATATATAAGTTCCTTGGCGAGCTTGGTTGCCTATGTCCAGCAGTGGACGTCTTAAGGCTGAAATGATGAATGATGGCGAGCATGCAGTAGCCAAGTGGCGCCCCCACCAGTAAAATCAGTATTACTCGTTGAATACATCATTTATCGAAAATTCGTTTATAAAATTGAAGTACAGGTACCTACAGTAGTTTAATCAGCAACTATTAACTCTGTACTTCAATTATTATTTTTTACTGATGGGGGCACCACTTGGATACTACATGCCCTTTAACAAATTTCATTTATTTTATCTACAATTTTATTCATAATAACTTCTTAGGTTTTCGCGAATCCGGTTAAACTTTGTTTTATTATAATTTTATTCATATCCCCTATCTATCATCTTGCCCCCCCCCCCCCTCCACTGGCCCATTGGTTGGCGACGCCCTTAACAAATACAAAAAAACCTCCGAATCTACACTTTAGCGGAAGGTTCTTGTGCTGAAGAAAAAGTAGTAAAACATATATCAACTAATACAATAAAATTTGAGGCGGACTCAACAGTAGTTACAAAAAAAGTAGTTACCTACATAGATTACATTATTATTTTAAAACAACAAAATAGTACGCAAAATACCGCTTGGACGTGGAGTTGCGGAAACCAGCCCGTTATACTATACTATACTAACACAACAAAAAATCTGTTACAAGGCCCGTATACAGAACGATCCTCAAGCATTGATCACTGTTTAAAACCAGTTTAAGTTAAGCTTTGACTTTAGAACGTTCCTCAAGCAGAGATTTATTGATAACAGTTCAGCCGAGTTTAGCTTTATTTTATACTGTCACCTGTTTCGGTATTTGAGCAGATTTTTTATCTGTAATCACTCTAGTGTGGTCCAGACTGCGCTTGAGTAGAGATTTCTATTAGTCAAATTCGTGTGTTATATTGTTGAATTAAAGTTTACAATTACCGTATTGGAATAAGACCGATACTCAAGTAACGATTCTATCCTTAAGTAGTGATCAGGTGATTGAAGTTTAAACTGTACTTGAGGAACCTTCTGTAATACGGGCCTTAGTATCGATACTCTATATTTATTTTAACTGCGGACAAAACAGTCACTATGTGATATCAGTATAACTGATTTATTATCTACATCGTATATCAGAAATGCGTGGTATTATTTAAAGAGCTCATTCAGGGCATAGCATAAAACAACTTTCAATATAGCGACAACCCTGAAATCGTGAGGTTCATAGAAAAGTGCAATACCTCTCGACCGAAGTATATGGAAGGGTTGATTTATTTTACACGATTTCAGGATTGGCCCCTGTAACATTAAAAGTTGTTCGATAGCATGAAGGAGCTCTCCAAATATGAACACACATTTCTGATACACGTTGTAATTATATGAAAATTGGTAAACGTAAAACCATTTTGATTGTCCACAATAGAAATATTTATTATAACAACCTTTAAAATACATGAAAAACATGGCACATTTTTTTACATTTTAGAATCATGTTTATTTGTAAGAAAACATAAAAATCTTTTTCAGTAAGCACACCCTTCTATGAACCTAGATCTAGAAACATGAATGAAATCTTTCGACCTCGAACCAATTTGACAACCACAAGTAATAATAGTTACTTAATGTGCATTAAAATTTATAATAATATTCCCCATTTTTTTAGAACCCTGACATTAAATAAATTTAAAATCCATTTGATGCGGTGGCACTGAGATTTTTTTTTATAGTATCCAGGAATTTTTCTAGTTAAAATTTTGACATTGATTTTATAGCGTGATATTTAATAAATGATGTCATCATAATTAATATTGACATTACATAATAAATTATTAGTGAATTTAAGATAATTATTAATAATATAATAAATTCTTGTTACAACTGACCAAACATGTAGAACATATTAATTATTTAAGAACTTTTGTACCGTGTTTTATGAGCAAAATAATTGATTATGATTAAAACAATGTTAAAACCTGCAATTGAAATTTAGTTTAGGTCCTAAACTATATTTCAATTGCATATGGCCCGTAACGGACCGTGTCGAAACGGTATGTTACATATTGCCGCATCTGAGATTGCCACCCTTTTACTTTTCAGAACAAAACTATTATAATCATAGAGTTACTAACAGGGGTCTATTACGTCAGTATACAAAGTCTTTGATTATAATCCAATTCCAAAGAGATTTAACATGTAAATGTTTGAATGTCTTTGATATGGTATTTTATAAGAATAAGGACCACAAGCTGTCATATCAGTAACGGTACGGCAAGTCGACAGTCTCCGGAATCATAATCGCTAATGGATCACCATAGCACAGTTAATACAATACACCATAGCAAAGATCCAAAACTGGGATTGTGCGCAGTATTTTGTCTCTTATACAACGTTACTTTTTGCTAACACAATTTGAAAAAGTAGTTTGTTCAGAATCACCTGATGATGAGATTTTCCTGGTGAATCTGAACAAACTAACTACTTTCTCCAATTGCGTATAAAACCGTTACAATTTAACAAAAAAAAATTGTTTTAGGTACCTCAATTTGGTTATTATTATAGCTAAATTCAGTACATGAGCGGATTGGTTCAGGAAGTTCGACTCAATTAGTTTCTGTGAATCGATTGCACGACATTCTTCACTTTTTCCGCTACCATCTGGAGAACTTACAGTGACTCTAAAAAGCATATAATTCGGGATTTATAAAAAAAAAACTATCGCATTCGATTCTCCTAGTATCAGGAACAAACTAGTTTCTCAAATTGCGTAAACAAATAGTAACGTTGTATTACCAAAGCGAAATTTCAAGTCATAAATTAACCTAAGTACATCATATTTAATTCTTTATCAGAATTTCTGGCACTTTTTCATAATGTAAGTCAAACATTGCTAATGTAACGGCTTTGTAGGCGCGAATGACAAATTTTTGAACAAACAAACAATTTTATTGATTGGTAACTAATTTCAAAGAATGTTACCTTTAAGTAAAACTGATCGGTATCAAATTGACCTAAATGCCACCAACTTTGATGATTTACATTGGCAAGAGATAGCGATATTTTTGCGTATCTTTCATAGGAAGATCGATGAAGGTATATATATAGGTTGCTGCTACTTGCCACAAATAATGATCATGGCCACGCAACATTTCATTCCTTTATCACGGCAACATTTACCCATTCATCAGAGCCGCTGTGACGGTGACGAAACGAACAGAAATCTCTAGGAACTATAACTGAGGCATTACTCGACAGATAGAAACACCGAGTCTGTTTGTCATTTCACAGGAAGTAATATACTTAGAGTTTAGAGTAACATAATGCGGAAGGCAGAGGACCGAGTGTTGTGGCGCAACTTGGGAGAGGCTATGTCCAGCGATGGACTGCGATTGGCTGAGTTGATAAACAGAATACTAATATCGCACCAACGCGAAACAACAGCACAAAGCACAACTTATTTCCTATTACGGATACTGGACTTTTTACCTTTTTACCTTCTTCCTCAGATAAAGGGAAACATTGTTTACGACGAAACGCTGCTACACACACAGAATATCATAAGATGGGCGTTTCAAGTGTTCTTAATTACTTTATGAACAAGCCGAAGTGGCAGTGTGATAGCCATATCTGCCGAATGATTTGTAACCATTGCAGTAGAGGAGGCTTTGAATGAAGACCAAGATTTGGTAAATAAAAGTGAAGCCTCCGAGGAGAATTGGGCCACCGACGCCAACGACGCGAATTTAGAAGCATGAGATAGTTGGTACTGGCGCTCATTTTAGTATTGACCTTTGGTCTGACAGCGGAATACGATAGGCTGATTAAAGAAGATAGATATGCCTATCGGGCAGCTGTAGGAAGTCCAGTATTGTACCAATAGAGACAGTTTGTTCGTCGTATTTAGTCTATGTGATGGAGCAGTGGGCGCGGAGAAAAAGTGCGTCGGCATGTGGAGGGCGCCGTGCTCAGGTGCGCTAACTCTCGCTCTCGTGTTCTTTCGCCTTTGGCGCCCGACACCTATGCACTAATGCACTCGCCGCTGAGTCGTCCTCATCAACCTGACACTGAGTGCCAGGGCCGCATTCGCAACTGGAAAAAAAAATTGTTGTTACTTTCTCCGAATCTATGGTGGACTATGGTATCCTACAGCAGACCCACCGATATGTGTCAAAAAATTACACAATTAGATATCCCAGACAGTTGCTCTGTAATGCGTATTGTATTCACTATCCTGGTGTGACGATTAGAGCCATAATAAATAAATTAAAAGCCTTCACGAGTGACGATATTTGCGTCAGTCACACACCCCTTTTTCTCGAGGGAAAATTAAATTAATTTTTTAATTCTCATGGACGCTCTCCCCCGGAGAGACTGAAGCAGTGTCGGACTCTTTTACTGAAGAAAACCACCATAATGTTCCTTCTTTTGCCATTGGCCGAGGGTGTGGGTTACGCTCTGGATTCTGCATGGCAGGTCCCAGCTCCCGCTTAGTAGGCGAGCGAGCCCCATCCCCCGTGCAGCCTTTAACGTCGGCCGCACTATTCTTGTATGTGACGGGCCTTGACTGATCGGGCGATTGGCTTCTACGGCACCTGGTCCGTTTCCTGCTGGTGGGGAGAGGTGGTCGCCTCTTGCACCCTCTCCACCGCCTCCTTTGCGAGCGTCACCTTTTCGCAGAAGGGGACGACGCCTTCCCAAGCGCTCTCGCTCCCAACCATAGACAGAACCACGGCAGGAAGCGAGAGGTCGCTACCGCCTATTGCAATAATCAGCCCTAGCTAACTGGCTTTTTACCACGGTTACAAACCGTCCACATTTCATAATAAATTTGTAAAGCCTCACATTGTGCGAGTGTCAAAATGTACAAAATTCCAAGGACATAATGTTCTTTTGTCAGAATGTTTTCATGACAAAATGCTTCGGGAACAAATCGACCACATAACTCGAATCATGCCTACACGAGTGAAGAACTGAAAACACTTACTATGTATTAGTGATGTTTATTTCTATGTACTTGAACGTAGGTTTGTAGTAAATAGACCAGGCGCAGGGAGTCTGCGGTGCGCACTCCCTTGGTTTACCGTCGGTTGCGATGGTGGATGGTGACTGATGTACTTCCTCTTCCTCTTCAGTATTTACAGCTCGCTGGAACAGTTATAGAGACGCGTCTTAAATTAATTTAATCATTATAAGTAAAGTATACCCAAAAAAGGTACCCTAACTGCTTTACCGGGCGGGTGGCGGAGAATCCCGTTAGGGACTCCATCCGCCGAAAAATTTCCCTAAACCTAACTTATAAACTAAAATCGCGGTTGCAAAACCGCATAAGGGCATCCCCCAATGGAGGGCTCGGACCTCGGCTTACTGGGGCATTGCGGGGGGACCCCGCCGCTATGTCCCCCTGGCAGCCGTTGCTGCATCGGGAATAGTTTTCTCGACAGTGACGGACTTTCGGTATATCGGGTGGGTGACGCGTTTCGCGAATCGCCGTTAAGCGGCAAGCCTCGCCGGCGAGGGCGAAGACCTACCTAATCCTAACGGCGGATTTTTGAAAAAATATTATCTCGTATATATACAACCTTTTTCTCAGTTCATATTGTAGGTGCTTATCTTTTAATATGGGACCAACCCTGAAATCGCGATTAAAAAAAACTACTGATCCTTACATTTGTGTTTGCAACACAAATCTCGGATCTTTCAACTCAAAAAATTATTAGTGATTTTTGGAGAAGATATAAAAAGACAATAAATACCTAACTCAAAAGACGCTGCCCACGGTCCTACAGATGATTCTAGCTTGATTGATGCAAGTATGCCATAAATATTAATTATAGTACACACCACACCAAGAGGAAAAAAGTAAGGAGTTCTCTAAGGGACACAACTCATTTTTTATCTAGCCAAGTATTTGATAACATTGTCTCAAAGGGCAATTAAGTTATCGAATACCTACCTACGTGCGTCAATGAGCATTGTGTATGTTATGATGAGAATGTTAGTTTCGTGACTCATCGAAAATTGTTTGTTGTAACTTCGAAAAGATTCTCGGAGAAATGCGTGCAAGAATTCTTTCCAAGAATCCCAAGGTTTTGATATCTATACCTACACAGGGGGTCTACTCGCGATTGACGACAATTCATCGCACAATTTGCTGCTCCGGTCAACCATCGTTCCCGGATTCAAAGTGGAAGCCGTGGAAGTTTAGTTCGATACCACGAGCAGAGTTCACGGACTTCACGGTAGCTTAGCGAATAAAGCACTGTTGTAGGTACTAAACCATGTAGGTTCAAATACCGCTCGTGAGCGAATTTTTCTTTCCACAATTACCTATATCTTTAGATTTCCCTCCTCTTGCGTTAATGCGTTAAAATAATTCGCGTAAACGTGCCCGAAAATCATCGATTTATTCAGATTTTGATCGTAACTCAGTACCTACATAGGTAGGTTTTTCGTAAGTATAGACTTACGAAAAATTTCCTGTAACAACCCCAATTATCGACACTGTAAAGGACGATCACAACTAGGTATTTTTTTAAATTACATATTTGGTTTCATGATGATTTTTTACGTACTTGTGGTGCACTATGTAACAGTTCAATGTTAATTAGATTTATAAATTTAACCGTATACCAAATTATAATTTTGCTTCTGAAGCTGGTTTATTTGTAGAACAATGGGGCACTGTCGGTAACTTTTTCCATGGATCCATTAGTTCATAAGGTTCATATCAATTGCACAAAGACCTTCTTTTTTAACGTCGGCCGCACCCTCCTCAGTGGCGCACACGGAACACTGCACGCCACCTCACCTCATGGGCCTTTTCCAGCTGCGCCAACTACGCCGGCTGTGCCAGCTACGCCAGCTGCTGGTCGGGCAGCAGATTACCCCGAGTCTGCTGCTCGCAGGCCCTACCTAGCTCCCGTAATTTTTTATAGAGGTTTTCTTCCTCGCGATCCAGGCGGTGAAGCCAAAAGTGCCAAGAGGCGCGAAAACACTACTAAGCGGGCACTCCTGGGGTTACGAGATCGACGGGGACAGGGAAAGACAGTCCCCCCGCTGCCTGCCCAGGGTGAGTGCACACCGAGCCTGCCCTGCTCCTCCACTGTGCCCTCTGTTGGCAACAGAGGGGCACGTGGAGCAACTCCCTTTCCATATTAGTGTATAATCTATGCAACTCTCCACTGGCCCAGAACGGGCCCCTCTCGCGCCCGAATATTCGCCACAGGCAATAAAATCCCCCGAAGGTTAATCCCTCGAAAGGATTTTATTGCCCGTGCCCAGGATGCACCGGCCAAACAACTACACAAAAATCTTTAACCCTTAGTTACTCGCGTTGAAAAACTTTCACCACTGCTCGCGTGGGGTCAATCTGATCCCAATTTTCAATCGTCAATAAATAAATAAATAATAATAAATAAATATATTTGGGACATTTTTACACAGCACCATCTAGTCCCAAACTAAGCAGAGCTTGTGGTATGGGTACTAGACAATGGATATAATACTTATATACTTTTTTTTTTTGTAAATACATACTTATAATACATAAGCAACACACCCAGACCAACACATACACTTACCACAATAAAACAATAAATAAATGAAAAATCTGACTTTTTTATTAGGTTTATTTATTTTATTTATTTATTATTTTCCAATATACATTGTTCTACACGATTAATGATATTGCAGTACACGAAAACCGCTAAGGACTTATCTGTGTACGGCGAGGTTAGGTAATATTTTGTACAAATTACTATGACATTGCTATTTTACTTTCTATTATACAATCAACATAGCTTAGAAAACACCTTTTGATTTAGGAACTTTTTTCATCACAACAATTTCAGCATATAACGCTTTGCAGACGTAATTATTGCATTTGTTGCACTGCACACAATTCTTATTTTTTATTCTTGGATCTTTGACAAATCTGCCACGAATTTGACGTTAGCCAACATGTGGAGAAGATATGGAGCTGCCATCTTCTTCATTTAGTCGCAGGCATTTTTGCAGTGGGCGAGGGAGTGTTTTTATCCCAGATCGAGGTAGTTGGCGAGGTTTCACCATTACGACAACAAGCTGCTTGAGGAACGCTCTCTTTTTATGTTGTACTAGCTGTGCCCGCGACTCCGTCCGCGTGGATGTCGGAAAATAACATCGTGTCATAATTATGAACACAATATCTTCAAATATATACATATAAGCGGCTACACAGACGATTACACTATTTACCGACCATACTATATTTTGTTTTTACAACCAACCGGCTAAGGTGATGGAATTTCATGGAATTAGCCCTAAACTCCCTCATTCTGAGAAGACGCTCGTGCGCTGGGAAGTAATTGGGCTGATTATGTTATTCTATAATACTAACCACATCTCTTCTTATGCTGAGAAGAGGCCCGTGTCCAGCAGTGGGACTGCAATGGGCTGGTATTGTTATGTTATTCTAGAATACTAATAATATCCAGTTCATTAACTCTTCTCATTTTGAGAAGAGGGGAAGGGCTCGTAGCGAAGCAACGACCGCGCGGATTGTACGATCTGCAAGGTTAAGCTGCACTTGCCGCGGTCAGTCTGTGGATGAGTGACCGTTTCGTTACAGATCGAGACCCTGCCGAAGCCTGAAAGTCTGACAACTGGTCTAACCTCCGAATGTCGGTATTACCCAGTAACTGGGTTGCGGGGGTCTGATGGCAGTCGCTCCATGTAAAATACTGATGTTCAGCAAAAAAAAATAAAAAACTACCACTCATCCCGAATAAGCGTATAACAAATAATACAAAACAATACTTACATGAAAATTTTATCTATCTTATTATATATCTATGTTATTATATAAGGAGATTATAACTCGCGTGGGGTCGGATTTACCTCAAACGCACTATTTTAAAGTTCCTCTGTGACACGCATTCTAAATCCTTGAGATCATCAGAAAATCTTAAATTAAGTTTGCCCTTGCATTTCACCACCTTTTTTGATAAATCCTTCACTGTACGAGCTGCTCGCCTGTGGATTGCATTACCACTAAATGTGAGGCGTGCACAATCACTACCAGATTTTAAAAAATTAGTAAAGGAACACTACTTGTCAATCTGTTTCACTACTTCTTGAAATTGCTTTACTACTACACTTTATATTTGTATTTATTAGTATATTATATGATATAATTATATTTCTCATACTTATTTAAGTAAATTCCATGTACTTTATATTATTATATTTAAGTAGGTATATTATGTACGAAACGTACCTACTTTTACACCGTACCTACCCACGATCGGTTCCCATTCTTCTAGTCCATCCAAAGGTTGTCTGGAAGAGATTGCCTTGTGCGATAAGACCGCCCATTGTACTTATTTTAATCTTTCTGTAAACTATTGTCTTTGTTTTCGTTTGGTGTAATGTACAATAAAGAATACAATAAATAAATAAATAATATTTTGCTTCACCCACTCTAGAAAGCGACGTCGTAGTAACAATTAAGTAATCTATAGCGTCGTGCCCGTGTCGCCCGTGACTGGTTTTAAAGGTCACTACAACTTTGGAAACTATCTGAAAAACCAAGACGGTACATTAAAAAACTACAGAAATATGAATGTTTAATACTTAATACCTTCTGGGGTCAATCTGACCCCACGCGAGTAATCAAGGGTTAAATCATCATCATCCTCCTCGCCTTTTTCCTAACTATGTTGGAGTCGGCTTCCAGTTTAACCAGTTGCGGCTGAACACCAGTTTTTTACACGGAGCGACTGTCATCTCATCAAACCCCCGCAACCCAGTTACTCGGTAATAGGGTATTTGACTATTACTCAAAATTACAATTTTTGTCATCTCATCAAACCCCCGCAACCCAGTTACTCGGTAATAGGGTATTTGACTATTACTCAAAATTACAATTTTTAAGTTTTATTTTAAAGAAGGAATAAAAATAACATGATTTGTTAAAATAAATAAAATAAGTTACAAAAATGGAACAGATACACGCTTTTTAAGTTTTTGGAGGGGACATTTTCTGTCCTTGTCATGTGAAACGGACATTGAACTGAGTGATGGCAAAGCAAAGTGGTGTCATAATTGCGTTATGAAGTCACACGGTAGTAGTGCTGTCTCTATTTAGTAAATTTTGTAATAAATTTTGAAACGCTTATAACTTGAATATTTAATTCGTTTTTTCATGGTTGCTTATAACTTATTTCGAATAAATATAAGATTTCTAATAAACAAAAAATAATTAAATACCTTATACCGACATTCGGAGATTTCGGAGGTTAGACCAGTTGTGAAACTTTCGGGCTTCTGACTACCTGTAACGACTGCCATAGATACAGGCGCGGATCCAGGGGCAGGTAATGGGGGCAATTGCCCCCCCTCCCCTGAGCCTCGACCTAAGTACTTCCGAACTCGTCGTAATCACATCACTACCAGTGTTAGTAGTGGATTAAGTGGCAAAGACGGATGCTGAATAAGACCGGAAGAAGAATATCCGGGGAATGTCTGTGTATTGCTTTTTAAACTAATATAATTTGATTTTTAACAGAAATTCAGCAATAAACTAATTATTTCATTACTTAGTAAGTTAGATAAATACTAAAGTATTATAACGATTTCAATTATGGAATGAAAAAATCGCTCACGAGCAGGATTCGAACCTGCGACTCCTGGCTCAGTACGCCAGTGATTTAGCCACTAAGCTACCGTGAACACTGCTCGTGGTAACGAAATTCTCATCCACTTGGTAGGTACATCTTTGGGTGACGTCAGCGATATCACAGATAATATAATACTATACAATATCTTATTAAGAAACAAAATTTCGCGCTCGTTGCGCTCGCGCACTGTCTGTTTCCATTTTGGCATTATACATATAGTACTTAGTGTCACATCCGTAATTAATAAGTAAGTCGTCAAAGAAGTCGAGAGCTGAATGTAGAAAATGAGAACTACGTTTTTGATTTTTGAAAAGCAACTGCCTTTACCGGGCATCCATGTAATTTGTAAAATCAAAAACTAGTCTAGTTTGCTATGCTCGGATTTTAATTACAACTAGCGGCCCGTCCCGGCTTCGCACGGGTGGACATGAAAATATAGCCTATGTTACTCAGGGTGAATGTAGCTTTCTAATGGTGTTTTTTTTTTGAAATCGGCATGGTAGTTTTTGAGTTTATTCATTACAAACATACACACAAAAAAAAAACCCCCGCGGAATACATAACCTCCTCCTTTTTTTGAAGTCGGTTAAAAATACAAATCTTTCCTCTTTATAATATTAGTAGGTATAGATTAGTATAGATTTAGAAGTATAGATGTATATTTGAAAAAAGAAGTTTCCCCGAGGCTGACTGTTTATAGAAATCATCATGAAAATTGCCCGCCTCCTGAGCGGAATCCTGGATCCGCGCCTGTATAGATATTCGTATGGCACCCGAAATGGTCCTCGCATAGCATTTAAGGGTTAATTACTGTCCCCCGAAAATCTTTCTGCAGAATTACGCTCAAAAATTGACAGCTGGAGCGAAGGGCAAAGGGTGGCAGCTGCCGCCCCTGGACCGAGCTTGCCAGCCTTGGATCCGGCCTGCCTTTCATCTAAAAACTATGTACCAATAATGCCTACATGCTGTTTTATTTATTAAATTATAGATAAAAATTGGGTATACACAAGTGTTCAGAGCACATCCAAACAATGTCAAACTGCGGTTAAAAGAGGCGTTTTGGCGAAGAAGGCAGTAAGGAACCAAAGACAGCCAACAGCTTCTTATTCTTATGGTACTCTTTTTATATAACCAAATATAAATCGTATCAGAAATTAAAGAAAGTAAGAAATACCAGTCAAAGGTAAAGAAAAATGAGTTATTGATGAATATGAAGCAGAGCTGGCTGCAGTTATAACTTTTTTTAATTTCGTAATAATGATGATGAGAGAGTCAGTTAAATTAAATGAAGGGCGATAAGGTATTGTGTTAGCTCAAGATCGCCATAGAGCATAGGCAAGAGAGATATTTAATTCATGGTTAAAATACATCGTGATATATCTCAGTTTATCTTGTAAATTTTTCTATAGTTTATCCAAGGTTCAAGGTTAAGGTTATTAAATGACTGTTAATTAAATAGAGAAGCCTTAATCTCGCTTTTTTGGCAAAATACACTAGCATCAAGAAATCGCACTAGCTCCGCTCGCACAGTATCTTTTCTTTTGTACGCTCAACTATTGGTGCTTGCAAAATGTTTTTGTTTCAAAGCCTTTTAAATGCACTTAAAATGGTGTGACGTTTTCAGAAAACCTAAAACAATTTACGCTCGCTCCGCTCGCGCTACTGTTTTCTATACATAAATAATTTCATTTTGGTGTGTTCTCCAAAATCTTTTTATTTAAATATAACAACATTTGTTAATGTATTTCCCATTTGTAGCACAGCCAAGCCAAGCCTAGCCAAGGAACCTGAAATGGCAAATATACGAAAAACAAAGACTATGACTCCTTTTAAAACGCACATAAAATGGTATTGTTTTCAGAAAACTCTGTTTTTTTTCGCCTTTTATCGTCACTTTACGGCCAAAATTAATATCCAATCTATCCACGATTTACCCTACTAGAGATAGAATTTTGACATATTTTGTATGGAGCTTATGTCAAATTCCTATCTTTAGTAGGGCAAATCGTGGATAGATAGGATATAAATTTTGGCCATATGTCATGCTTAGATTAGCACGGGTGGCGAATGGCGATCGCGATCCTCTGTTAGTGCTGACGAGACGGACTGCGATGAATTCGGGGAAATTGTTTGTAATCGTTTCAAAGAGTTGTTAAAAAAGTTTATTGACCCAAATAATCATCATCATCATTTCAGCCGAAAGACGTCCACTGCTGGACATAGGCCTCCCCTAAGCACCGCCACAACGACCGGTCCTGTGCCTTCCGCATCCAGCGGATTCCCGCGACCTTCACAGGTCGTCGGTCCACCTTGTGGGGGGCCTACCCAAATAATGTTCCAATCAAATTATTATTTAAAACCACATTATTAAACTATATACATAGAATTATAGTACATATGCGTTATATTTCTATATATACCAAAATCCAGCTTTCCGAGAAATTTTTCCAAAGTGAAAATCAAATTAAATAATAATAAATAAATATTTTTTTATTCACAAAAAGTTTTACATCAACTACTTATCTGATCTGTAAAGTTCCTGACTTCTGAGCTAGGTACACACGGCTACACATCAAGCTGTACATTTCCAGTAAAAGTTGACCTCGCATTGTATAGGCTTTCCGTTCAATGCGAGATCAGCTTATACTGGAAATGTACAGCTTGATGTGTAGCCGTGCGTACAAACCTTACCTTTAATTAATACAGTTGATTTATTCCCAAAAATGTTTAATTTTGTTCAGGCATAAAAACTCTTTTAAAAATAAACTGTAAAGTTAAAAGCACTAGTGCGATAATATAATGAAACAAGTGCAAGTCGGACTCGCGCAGTAAGGGTTCCGTACCTCTCAACGACCTGATACCCCATAAAAACTGATTTAATTTACGAGAGTTTATCAAAAGACATCAACGCACACTGCGCAAAATATGAATTTTTGCATGTCTTTCTTACGCAGGTACCACCACATATGTCTATGTTTGTCTAATTTTTAGTATTTGTTGCTAATCTACATAATATGCACTATAATCTGACCAAGTTTGAAGCTGGTATATATTACCATTTTGAAGATAGAGCAGGAACAAAAACGTTGAAAAAAATGCATGTTTTTTTAAGTTTCTTGTATGGGGACCCCCTTTAGTTTTAGACTTTTTTTTGTTTTTAGTATTTGTCGTGATACACCTCATAGCAACACATATTCTGAGAAAATTTCAACCGGTTACCTATTACCGTTCAAAAGATACAGCCCTGTGACAGACAGACGGACGGACGGACGGACAGCGTAGCGAGAGTAATAGGGTCCCGTTTGGCACCCTTCGGGTACGGAACCCTAAAAAGCACGCGTATGTTATAAGCCACATTATGAACCTAAAAGCGATGCAATAAGAGCCACTTTACGAGCAAGTGTGTTGATAAATTAACCCTTTATTTCGAGTATAATGTGATTATAAATTTTCGAGTTATAATGAGAAAACTGCAAAATACTTAGACGTCCTAGTTCAAAGGTTATTGATAAAATAGATAAAAATAATCTTAGCAAAGAATGCTCCTTTAGTTACTTTCTATTTGAAAAAATCATAAAAAGTACCTATGTGCACAGTCAATATAATAAATTGGTGGAATTTAAGTCATATCTGTGTTTCAGGAGTGAAGTACCTTTTTTTTTTTTTGTTTTCGGGTGGAAATCCTCATGCATACCCTCCGTCTGGGGCGGCGGAGGGGTATGTCGGACTCTTACCGACTAAAACCACACGGTGGCCATCCTCTGCACAAAATAGAGGAGCTCCGGGAACTCCATTGGACCGCGCCGGTGCCCCTGTAGTGCTATGCCTTTGGCACATCCCGGGAAAATAATAGGAGTAAAGTACCTAGTTCCTTCCCAATAATATAGTTAACTTTTTTTTAGTGCAAATATAGTTTTGACTATTATGGCATTTATTTTGTATTGTGTAGAAAGAAAGTGAACACGGAGATGACGGCTGATAGAGATGTATGGAAGAAAAAAACATGCTGCGCCGACCCCAAATAAATTGGGATAAGGGCAGGAGGATGATGATTTTGTCCTACATAATAAGATTCTATTATATGATATGACGAATGATATAAAACTATTGACGTGTAAATTGACTTCACAAATAAATGAACACCTATGAATATATTTTTTAATATACTTTCTATGTATCCTGAATGACGTCTCAGGGCAGGCCGCCAGTACAACTGCAAGATTTATTTTTACAAAGGCTCTAAAAGTCACTAGTCTGGCGCGTGTTGTTAGGCCACGTCATGTTCAAGAAAAAATAAATTTTCACCACAAAAAGATCATCTCAATATCTAGCACCGCTTATAACTGAATGTTTTGAATGAACGCACGTCTCTGTCTCGGCTGCACTCAAACATTATTCACAGTCCGCAAATAGAAATAGTATTTGACAAATACGCAAATGTTTTTTCTTAGTTGTTTTGAATGAGAAAAGCGTTAAGTATGAGGATTTGAGTAGGATAACAGAATCACTAAAGTTAATGTTAACATTTCAATTAAATAAATAATCAATCAAACTACCCACCTAAACTCTATTTTTAACCGACGAAAAAAAGGAGGAGGTTCTCAATTAGACGCGTATATTTTTTTTATTTTTTTTCCTTACTTGTCTTATTTGGTAAATAATCTTGGCTTCTCTTTTTAATACAATTCGTCATTAATAATGAATAAATGACATTATATTAACAATTTGACATACTAAATATTTTTTTAAACCATTATTTAATTACATTTTATCAGTAGTTATTTAAAAAATCGTCATCAAAAAGACATGCCAAGATCGTTTACTCAATAAGACAAGAAAAAACAGAGTTTGTCGTGATGACAAACAAAACAAAAGAAATCTGTGCATTTTTATGACTTGCTCTAGCTCATTTTATTTAGTCTTTTATTTGAATTATCTGTACTCATTAGTAAATATGATTTAAAAAAAGGTAAATCAGCAATCGCAGTCAGTCAATGGATATTTGGGAATTTTGACATTAGGTACCTATTCGATTATCATAGGAGCTTGAATCGTTCTTCTTAATTAATCCTAATAGAAGACATGAATGGATTCTCAGAGTCATAGAATTTAGAAACAACCAGAATCCGCGTCCAACTGTATTTGCAAGCCGCGTGCTGTCCAAAAACAAAACAAGCGTCCCGCACCCGCTACACTTCTCGCCCACGCAATGTTGCTAGCTCAGACATTATGGTCTACGCACCACTCGCCCCTCAAATCTCACTCCTAATTGGCTAGGTGTACCCACTCGCCCCCTTGAAATTTAGATACTGAAACTCGCCCCCGATTGTTGTAAAAAAGTACAGTCAGAAACGTCAAGCTTTTGAATGTTGCGATTTCATTTTTTCCGCACAGAGAATGGTCTGAAAACCTCAATAAATCTAATATTTAAATGAATATATAGAAAGGGGAGAAGTTAAATAAAACTATTGGAAACTTGGAATTAAAGAATTAAAAAGTCTAAATTGGAATCTGAACTGAGGGACCATATTATCGTTATTAAAAAAATCTAAATATAGTTCCGATTTAGTGAGACTATATTCTAAATCTCACAAATAAACGTCAAACAGAAACATCTACTGTCATTTACAATTTTAAAGCAGAGAGAATTTATGCATAAGCCTTTTTGCTCTTATTTATAAGACCGTGTCTAATATTTTTGTGCTCAGGAAACCAATGAATTAGTCCTAATCCTTTTTAACCGACTTAAAAAAAAAAAGGAGGAGGTTCTCAATACGATTTTATTTTTTAACCGACTTAAAAAAAAGGAGGAGGTTATGTATTCGGCGGGTTTTTTATTTTTTTATTTTTTTCATTATTAACCGACTTCAATAAAAGGAGGAGGTTATGTATTCGGCGGGTTTTTTTATGTACACCGATTACTCCGAGATTTCTGGGCCGATTTGCGTGGTTGTTTTTTTATTTGGTAGAGGAAGTCCGCGCAGTGGTCCCATATACATTTTATTGACTTAGGTCGAGTAGTTTTTTAACCAGCTTCAATAAATCAGTTTAATTTAGCTTCGCTTACCTAGATGATCTACTAATAGTTTCGTTTTTCTGTGAATTATCAACTAAAAAGTATGAAATAAAAACTTTTTAACAAAAAATAAAACCGACTTCAAAAACCTTAACTAAAAAGTAAAAAATAATCCTTGTATGTATTTCAAAATCTTAACATAAACCAAAAATTTGAAGGCGGCGCGTGTTTTTCATGTATGTTCGCATAAACTGTTTTTTACTATAGATAAGCGCTCGACAGTACATTATATTTACATACGCAAAGAGACAGTCACGCGCCACCTTCAAAATGTTGGTTTATGTTAAGATTTTGAAATACATACAAGGATTATTTTTTACTTTTTATTAGTTAAGGTTTTTGAAGTCGGTTTTATTTTTTGTTAAAAAGTTTTGTTTGTTTTACCTCAGAACTCCGTAATTTATAAACCGATTTGGAAAATTCTTTATTTAGTTGAAAGTATATACTTCCAGATTGATCCCACTTTTATCAAAATCCAGTTCTGATAATAGAATCCATGTGGAATTGAGGGAACTCCTCAAATATTATAGGCATATAGCCATTTTGGTATTTTCATCAACAAATCAAGCATTTGCATTCAGAAAGTATCATATTATACTGAAAAGCTGATGAAGATCTTCAGAGATAAAGAAGGGAACTCTTCAATCTTCTCGACGACGTCTGTGGTCTGGTGGTTCGAGTGTCATCACGAGGTCGTGGGTTCGATTCCCACAGGACACAAATATTTGTGTGATGATGAACATAAGTGTTTGTGTTGGTCTGGGTGTTTCTTATGTATTATAAGTATGTATTTACAAGAAAAAAAAGTATATAAGTATTTTATCCATTGTCTAGTTCCCATACAGTGTTGCCAGGTCCGATTTTCAAAATCCGGGAGGCTTATTATGAAAAAAGCGGGAGATGTATTGAGGAACAATGGAAAAAATCGGGAGATTATGTTTTTCAACAAAAATCAAAGTTTTTGAAGTAATCCCGTTATTACATTTTGGTAACATTCTAGCTATAATATTAAAATCAAAGCAGTTTGATATTTTACTGCACTGTGTAACAAGTGACGGAAATATTCAGGGCAGCAACTTATCCGTCCGTTTCATTTTATGCAGTTTTTTTGCCAGGTTTTGATCTTATTCCTATTATTAGCTTTATACAGGGATTGTAAAAAATCGGGAGATCTTTGTCGAAAATCGGGAGACCGGGAGATTTTTAGGAAAATCTGTGAATTTCCCGGAAAATCGGGAGACCTGGCAACAGTGTTCCCATAGCACAAGCTCTGCTTAGTTTAGGACTAGATGATGCCAAAAAAAAAAAAATGGATGACAGCAGACCATCGGGGATTGCATCAATCGCTTGTCTTTATTGTTAATGCCACTTAAAATAGAAAAATAAAATGAACTTTCATCATAATTTCAGCCGAAAGACGTCCATTGCTGGACATAGGCCTCCCCCAAGCAGTTTGGGAGGATATGCCATAATCGCCACGCTTGGCAGGCGGGTTGGCGATCGTAGTTGCTTGGTTAAATACTCAGAGAACGCTGCTGCCCATCCTCTGGTGAATACTTTAGTTGCCTTTTACGACACCCAAACCCAAAATAAACTAAAAACCGACTTCAAAAATAATAAAATAATTTGTGTGATACAGTTTAGGAAGGTTTAGGAAGTCAGTGCATTTTTTTTCTTAAATTAAACCGAATCAAATTCCGTGTGGTGCCGGACGTAAAGAATTGCACCACCCTCTCTCTTCACATGGGTGTCGTAAAAGGCGACTAAGGGATTCACCAGAGGATGGGCAGCAGCGTTCTCTGAGTATTTAACCAACCAACTGCGATCGCCAACCCGCCTGCCAAGCGTGGCGATTATGGCATATCCCCCCCTTTGGGGGAGGCCTTCGTTCATCAGTGGACTTCTTTCGGCTGAAATGATGATGATGATGAAACCGAATCAAAGGCACCTACTTCCTAAACTGTTCCACAATACATTTTTTTCAAGTCGGTTTTTATATTTTTACAGTTTATTTTGTATTTTTAACCGACTTCAAAAAAAGGAGGAGGTTATGTATTCGGTGGGTTTTTTTTTTTCATGTATGTACACCGATTACTCCGAGGTTTGTGGGCCGATTTACGTGGTTGTTTTTCATTTGGTAGAGAAAGTCCGCGCGGTGGTCCCATATAAATTTTATTGACTTAGGTTAAGTAGTTTTTTAACCAGCTTCAATAAATCAGTTTATTTTAGCTTTACGTATCTAGATGATCTGCTCATTGGTTCCTCATTCTGAGAATTCTTGGCCGATATGCGTGTTTTTTTTTCACGATAGTGATTGGACGTTTGGAAGAACATGAGCGAGACCTTTGCCCAGCAGTGGGATAGCAAAGGTTAATAAAAATATATTCTCAAATTGGTTATATAAACATTTATGAATCAACCCTCAACTAAAAAGTATGAAATAAAAACTTTTTAACAAAAAATAAAACCGACTTCAAAAACCTTAACTAAAAAGTAAAAAATAATCATTGTATGTATTTTAAAATCTTAACATAAACAACATTTTGAAGGCGGCGCGTGATTTTCATGTACGTTCACATAAACTGTTTTTACTATAGATATTGCGCTGGACTGTACATTACATGACGCAAAGGGTCAACCACGCGCCGCCTTAAAAATGTTGTTTATGTTAAGATTTTAAAATACATACAATGATTATTTTTTACTTTTTAGTTAAGGTTTTTGAAGTCGGTTTTATTTTTTGTTAAAAAGTTTTTATTAGTTCAGGTTTTTGAAGTCGGTTTTTTGTTTTGTTAAAAAGTTTTTATTGTAGTCAAGACTTCACTGTCGTTTACTTTAAGTATATCAAGTATTGATTGTATTTCATCTGTTGCTACTTTATTTTTGCTTCTAAAGCGTCTAAAATTGTATTAAGAGTCTGACAACACCCAAAAAATCAGACCTCTGCGGTCACTGTCGTTTCGTACAGAACTGAAAGAGAGGCAACGAGCCGAGGGACGTCGGATACGCCGCTCAACTTGAATGAAAATTAACAAAAAAAATTTTAATAAAAAACTAAAAGCTTATTTGAAAAAACGGAAACAACAAATGTTTAGATTATTGTCTTTCTCAATTGTTTTCTTAATTTTATTTATAATATTTAGTAAATAATAGAGACTGATTGCTTTAAAGCATGTTTTAAGAGGTTAGTTTACAATTCTTTTCTTTCGAGAAAACTTCAAGAAAACGTGTTTTGGGTACAGTTTCAGAAAATACGATCAAGATTAAAATTTTTTTTTTCACTGCCACAAACTGAATAGATACAGCTAAAAATGTTTTTAAATTAAAAGAAGCCTATTTGGGGTATTTGGCTGTTGTCAGCGTCTTAATTGCGACTTTTGCATAATCTGGAGCAAACAAATGCAGCGTTTCTTTTTAGGGTTCCGTAGGGTACAAGGAACCCTTATAGTTTCGTCATGTCCGTCCGTCTGTCCGTCTATCCGTCTGTCCATCTGTCCTAATCCTTTACAGCTTAATAACTTCCACAGTTATAAACATAAGTAAATTAAATTTTGATAAAAAATAGTCTGTATACATATCTCAATTTTAAAAGAATAAAAAAATCATTTTTACGTATTTTAGGGGTGGCGTCCATACATGTGAAATGGGGATGAAAAAATTTTTTTCGCTGCAGCCCCTCGTGTGGGGTATCATTGAATAGGTCTACTAAAATGAAGGTAATGTTTCATACATCACTTTTTTATCAGGTGTACCATCTGCGAAATATAGACCGCCAAAGTGGCTTGTGCAATGTGTCCCCCCCCCTGCCATTTCTAAACTATGCAACGTAGAAACTTATAATCTTCCACATTGATAGACCTTTGTGAAAACTCTCTTTTAAAATTATTTCGAGTATAATGTGATTATAATATTTTGAGTTATAGACAGAAAACTGAAAAATACTTAAAACGTCCTAGTTCAAAGGTCATTGATCTTAGAGAAAAATTATCATAGCAAATAATGCTCCTTTAGCTACTTTCTATTTGAAAAAATCACAAAAAGTAACTTTGACATCACAGACTTCTTAAATTTGGCTTCTTGAATTTATCGCTAGATGGCGCTACTAACAACACGCTCTGAGTCGCGAATGCTGCCGATTATTGCAAAAACTAAAATAGCCATGATTAATATTCGATTTGATTCGTTTGTAATTACACCTACTTAAGGAACCCTATAATACTGAGCATGGCCCGACATGCTCTTGGCCGGTTTTTAATTGTCAGTGTGGTTAGAGATGCTTTGCAAGCAGGTCTATCAAAACAATGCCAGTTAGTGTTGGTCGACTAGTTAGCCAGGTAGCAAAAGCAGACACGAGTGATGAGATTACGAAAATAGGTAGCTATTCAAATATGTTAATATGTTATTTAAGAAATTAATATAATCTTGTTGTGCAATAAAGAGAATTTGTATTGTATGAATAATTAAATCTTACATTAAAGTGCGTTATATTCTTCTGTCTGACTGTGCCTATTTAGCAAAAATTTTAATGGGACACCAAAATAATTAAAAAATATTAATGTTTCACTGGCCCCGTCGTAAAGTACGAGTGAGACCCTCAAAACGTGGCGAGTGGTACATTTTACTGAAAGGGGTGAAATCCAGGGGACGAGTGGTGCCTACACCGACATTAATAATCCGTTTTTGGGGTAAAAATTAAGAACATTGGAAGTAAGATGATAATAAAAATCAAAAATTCCTAAACAGGTATTAATATTTTACAACTATTTACCTGATAATCTCAAGAAATATAAGTTCTTGCAATGAAACCCAGTTTAGATATAAACATTTAACTTCCTGTTTCCTAAGTATGCTTTTTGAAATAATTATTTTGTGAATTTGAACGAATTAACTAACTTTTCAAATAGGTACCTAGTTATTTAATTTAATACTAAATGCTAAAACAAAGCCTTTCGTAAAAAAAAGTAGAAAAAATTAAAACTCTTAAATTGGCAACATAAACAAAATGGATGCAACATTCTAGATGAAAATTAAAATGTGATCAATTTATTCAATAATTAAATAAGGCGATATCTGAATGTGCTACTTAAGTGACCCCATCCTGTTTCTTTTTGAGCCCAGCTGCATTTTTACAGGTAGGAACGACACAAGATGGCATAATTTAATTTAATTAGAGACTGCCACACTGGTAAAACACGTAACGCGATACGACGTTCACAGAGTGACTAATCGGCTGCGCGTCTAACTACTCTATTTAAGAGTAGTTTTAGACGCTTCAGTATTAGGCGTGTTCCCGGCTTCTGGTAGTTTCTGTATTCTGTATAATTGAATCCTACTTAGACCTACTTACCTATTTAAAAAGCAAATTTACGTTCATGAAACATTTCTGACAGTTTTTACCGCCTGTCTTAAGGTGGTTTCAAACCGGCGAGGATTGGATGGGATGGGCGTGAATTGAAATCTCGCTGACCCACTCACACCGAAAGATGTACATCACAAGCACGCACCGACCGGCGCCGGCGCGCGCCAGCACGCGCTTGCCCGCGATATACCGTTTTGCAATGCAATAAATACTCTATTCATGCAGCAATAAAGTTTAATGTTGTACCAACAAATATTTCAATTCTCGCCTCGCACATCCACGCCTATCCAGACCTTTCACACCAAAGATGGGCGTGACGTGAATTGAAATTTTGCTATACAAATTTCAATTCTCGCTCGGCCCATCCACGCCACGCCTCGCCGGTGTGAAACCACCTTTAGAGCATTTAGACTGACTGTCCATAAAAAACCTAGCATAAAACTAATAATAAATAATTAAAATTTATGACTGTACCTATTGATTTTAAGACACATAAGGCCAAGCCCGCACAGCGATTTTTATACGCGCGATTTTTTATCGCTTAATCTGTAACACATGGAATCATAAATGTAGGTAAGCACTAGCGATTAAAAATCACGGTGGAAAAAACATCTCAGTGCGCGAATAAAAAAGGCGCGAATAAAAATCACTGTGCGTGCTTGGCCTAACACTCAGTAGTCTTACGCCCTATCTACCTATGTTCTCATATTGATTTCATCTTTATCGCCATAACCAGTGAACCGAGCAAGAGGCAGAGCAAACAAGATTTCATTATCATCACTTGAATCCTACGTCTTAAATCGTTTAATTGTGTTACAATGTGCGTGTTATAAATTATGAGAAAAACGCGCACTTTTACATACTTCTTGTTACTGAGAAAGTGCTATCATTACAAGATGGTATTTTTTTTTTTTTTGTTTGCCTGTGCTGTCCCACTGCTGGGCAAAAGCCTCCCTCAATTCCTTCCATCTATCGCGGTTCTGTGCCGCCTCCTGCCAGCTGTCATCAAGAAAGACATCGAGCTCGTCTCTCCATCTCCTGCGTGGTCTGCCGCGACCCCGCTTCGCTGTCTCAGGGCTCCAGTCCTGTGCTATACGGGCCCACAGCTCATTTGGCATACGGCAAACGTGTCCTGCCCAGTCCCACTTCAGTTGGGCGACCTTCTGACCCACGTCAACAATTTGCGTTTTGGAGCGCAGTATTGTGTTTCGAACACGGTCTGTTAATTTAACACCAAGTATACTGCGCTCCATGGCCCTTTGGCAAACCTTGAGTTTGGACTTCTGGATGTTGGTCAAAGACCATGTCTGTGCACCATATGTTAAGATGGGGAGAATGCACATGTCCATGAGCTTACGTTTTAGTGACAAGGGCAAATTTTGATGGTATTTATCAGATTTTTATTATTAAGTGACATAATCATTCACTTCACATCAATAAACTTACCTATCCGTCTAAAATTCAGTATAATAAGTGAACTATTGGGATTATGAAAAGGATGACATTGAATGACCATTTATATAGAACTTAAATACGCTATTCATCAATCATTCATTAGCAACCATTTACCTAAAATTCTAGTTGGTATATACACTTTTCGAGAAATCGGTTGTTAAACCAGATAATAATGAATGTTTGTAAACACCAGCCTAACTAAACATTTACAATTAAACTAAGTCAATTGTGTAGTTTAAGTATGGCTTTTAGCGCATCCTTAGGATGCGTGCGGTGCATGGATTTTATATTTATAAAAATAATAATTAGAACATGAATATATAACTATGTGAACTAAAAAAAACTCAATTTTAATTTATTTAGTGACACCATCATTTAAGAGATTTACGACCTTTTATTATGGACCCGATTCTTTTAAAATGCTTTTGTTTTGTAGATGTAATCCGATTTGATCCAATCTAAATTAGCTAAGTATGGATAAGCTTTGGATTGAAAATTGTGTATATGTAGATATACAGATTCAATTAATCACATATTATGTACATAATAGTATTCATTGAACTAAATGAAAAAAATATTTTTATCTTGTCCCAAATCTGGTTTCAGACGTTCGGTTAACATTTTTTTAAATATAGTCACAAAGAGGTTTAAAAGCACTTTTTTCTTTTTTAAATCACTGTATCAAAGTTTTTAAATTGTATCTGCAGCACCAAAAACTGTTTACCATTTTTAAACACAACCGATCTTAAGTATTTAGGAAAACACTAAGGAAAACACTTTTGCTGGTTATTAAAAATCCACTCACCCTATCTCTAGGAACCATAGCGATGGCAAAAGCACACATTGCGAGAAATACCAGCAACCCTCGCTTCATGGTCACAAACGTCGCTACTCAACAGAAAGTCGTGTACTTGCAAAAAAAAATGTTTGGCGCGCGCGGTGACGGAGCGTGCCGGAGTGGCGTCGGCGGGCGGGCGCGCCGTTATAAGTACCTACGCTGGCACAGTGTGAAGAGGCCCCCGTCGCGTCGGCCATCGCACCACCTGCACTGACACCGCTAAAGATTTAAAAAAAATCACTACTTTACTACGATACGAGGAAATTTGTCTACTTACATTATTGTTTTTGATTTAGCTGACATGAATGGACGAGCCTATGTGTGATAGCGATAAACCAACGACACGCACGTCGTCACATAATAAATAAGTATCGAGTTGTTATTGTAGTGATGCTCGGCTGAGTTCAAACATAAATACTTTTTAATGGCTAAGGACTGCAGATAACTTACGTAGAATGAACTTTACTAAGATTTATTTTATGAATGAGATAAGTGGGTTAAAAGAGATACCATCTTTCAATGAACGAAGGCACTATTAAGAGCTAAGTGATACCCCCATCATTAAATTAATAATTACTCGCTGAGTACATCATTTATCGAAAATTCGTTTTTAACAGGTGAAGTACAGGTAGGTACTGTAGTTTAATTAGAAACTATTAACTCTGTAAATTATAGTTCACTGTAGTTGTAGATATAAAAAATGCAAAAAACGGCCACTTATGACACTTTTTCTATCTCTATCAGCAACTACAGCGAACTATAATTAACAGAGTTAATATTTTATTCGTCCAAGGTTAATAGTTTCTGATTAAACTACAGTCCCTACCTGTACTTCAATTGTTAAAAACGAATTTTCGATAAATGATGTATCTACTCGGCGAGTAATTATTATTTTACTGACGGGGCGCCACTTAGCTCTTAGTAGCGCCTTATGATAAACTTTGCAAGGTGCAGACTGCAGAATGATCTGCGAAGTATTGAATTCGTAATATTGTAGTTAAATCTAGCTCATGTAAAAAAAAGCTTGAAAATAAGTTGCACAAATATACATGTCACTTATTCACAAATTCTGTCCTGATAAAATAATCATGAAGCATTGCCCCACTAACTTTAGATTTTCGTTTATTTTTATTTTCTCCAAAATAGCCGAACTTACATTAGTTGTAGAACGTTCTTAGTTTTAGGCAATGTGAGAACTTTCATTTGTTTCAGCTGCAATTAAGAGTTCGAGCGTAAGGGTCCATTCAGACGGGCCACTAACGCGGCCACACCACAAATTAACCAAACCACTCGCAGCCTTATAAGCTCGCAGATTTTTTTTTGTCAATGATCTTTTTTAGCGAGTACATTATATTTCAGCGACTACGAATGCTATCGATTTGAAATTTGAAATAGTTTTAAATATTCTTTACCTACAACTTTATTGTAAATGAATAAATAAATATTAAATATTGGTACTCTGTGTATGTGGACGAAATGGGGGTCTTTTCTAAGTGAGGCTACTAGTTCAAGTGGGGTATCATATGAAAGGGTATATTCCAAAACAGGTTATGTTTTTCCAAAAAAAAAAGTAAACACCGACTTCAAAAAGAATAAAATAATTTTTGTCAAACAGAAATTAATAATAATAATAATATAATCTTAACTATTATAAAATTGTAAACGTCTAGCGTCTGTTTGTTTGTTTGTTTGTTTGTTCCAGCATCACGCTAAAACTACTGGACCGATTTTGATGATTTTTTTTTTGTTTGAAAGCTGATGATCTGACTTAAAAACTGGTATGGGTTTTGAGAAAGAAAGAAAGAAAGAAAAATAGAAAAAAATTAATTCGTGGGTTGCGTACTCACCCGACAGTTCGAAGCTTCTATGCATTTGCACGAGCGGATAGTAATGTACGATGGAGTGGAGTGGAGTGGACAGGGGATGGGACTGGGGACGGGACAGGGGACGGGACTGGGGACGGGACAGGGGACGGGACAGGGGACGGGACAGGGGACGGAACATGGGATGGGAAATGGGACGGGACATGAGACGGGACATGGGACAGGACAGTGGGACGGGAAATGGGACGGGACATGAGACGGGACATGGGACAGGACAGTGGGACGGCACATGGGACTGGACATAGGATGGGACATGGGACAGGACATGGGACATGGGACGGGACGATAGTGATTAGTGATATAGTGAGATAGTGGGACAGTGGGACAGTGGGCCGTGGGACAGTGGGATAGTGGGACAGTGGGACAGTAGGACAGTGGCAGTGGGACGGTGGGACAGTGGGGCAGTGGGGCAGTGAGGTACTGGGGCAACGGGGCAGTGGGGCAGCGGGGCAGTGGGCCAGTGGGGCATTGGGATAGTGGGGCAGTGGGGTAGCGGGGTAGCGGGGCAGTGGGGCAGTGGGGTTGTGGGGCAGCGGGGCTGCGAGGCAGCGGGACAGTGAGGCAGCGGGGCAGCGGGGTGGGGCAGCGGGGTGGGGCAGCGGGGTGGGGCAGCGGGGCAGCGAGACCGTGGGGCAGCGGGGCAGCGAGGCAGTGGGGCAGCTTGCCAGCGGAGCAGCGGGGCTGTGAGGTACCGGGGCAGCGGGGCAGTGGGGCAGTGTGATAGTGGGGCAACGGGGCAGTGTGGCAGTGGACTAGCGGGGCAGTGGGGCCGCGGGGTAGCGTGTCAGTGGGGCAGTGAGTTTGTGGGGCAGCGGGGCAGCGAGGCAGCAGGAAAGTGGGGCAGCGGGGCAGCGGGGTGGGGCAGCGAGGCAGTGGGGCAGCGAGGCAGTGGGGCAGCGGGGCAGTGGAAATGTGGGGCAGCGGGGCAGTGGGGAAGCGGGGCAGTGGGGCATTGGGGCAGCTTGGGGCAGCTGGGCAGTCTGTGGGGCAGTGGGGCAGCGGTGCAGTGGGGCGGTGGGGCAGTGGGGCAGCGGGACAGTGGGATAGTGGCACAGAGGGGCAGTGGGGCAGCAGGGCAGTGGGGTAGCGGGGCAGCGGGGCAGTGGGGGGCAGCGGGGCAGACAGTGGGACAGTAGGACAGTGATAGTGGGACGGTGGGGCAGTGGGGCAGCGGGGCAGTGGGTGACCGGGGCAGCGGGGCAGTGGGATAGCGGGGCAGCGGGACAGCGGGGCAGTGGGGCAGTGGGGCAGGCTGTGGGGCTGTGGGATAGTGGGGTAGCGGGGCAGCGGGGTAGTGGGATAGTGGGTCAGTGGGGCAGCGGTACAGTGGGGTAGCGGGGCAGTGAGGCAGTGGAGGACAGCGGGGCAGGCAGTGGGGCAGTGGGATAGTGGGGCAGTGGGGCAGCGTGGCAGTGGGGCAGCTGGGCAGCGGTGCAGTGGGGCAGCGGTGCAGTGGGGCAGCGGTGCAGCGGGGCAGCGGGGTTAGTGCGGCAGTGGGGTAGCGGGGCAGCGGGGCAGTGGGGGCAGCGGGGCAGTGGGGGCAGTGGTGGGCAGTGGGGTAGTGGGGCAGCGTGGCAGTGGGTCAGTGGGGGTAGCGGGTCAGTGGAGCAGCGGGGCAGCCGGGCAGCGGGGCAGTGGGGCAGCGGGGCAGTGGGGAAGCGGGGTAGTGGGGCAGTGGGTTAGCGGGGCAGTGGGGCAGCGGGGAAGCTGGGCAGTGGGGCAGCGGGGCTGTGGGGCAGTGGTGTAGCGGGGCAGCGGGGCAGTGGGGCAGCGGAGCAGTGGGCAGCGGGGCAGTGGGATAGGGGCATCGGGGCAGTGGGGTAGCGGGGCGTCGGGGCAGTGGGGCAGCGGGGCAGTGGGGCAGTGGGGCAGCGGGGCTGTGGGGCAGCGGGGCAGTGGGATAGGGGCAGCGGGGAAGAGGGGCAGTGGGGCAGTGTGGTAGCGAGGCAGCGGGGCAGCGGGGCAGTGGAGGGCAGTGGGGTAGTGGGGCAGCGGGGCAGTGGGGTAGCGGGGCAGAGGGGTAGCGGGGCAGTGGGGCAGCGGGGCAGTGGGGCAGCGGGGCAGTGGGGCAGCGGGGCAGTGGGGAAGCGGGGCAGAGGGTCAGTGGGTTAGCGGGGCAGTGGGGCAGTGGTGCAGCGGGGCACTGGGGCAGTGGGGCAGTGGTGCAGCGGGGCACCGGGGCAGTGGGGTAGTGGGGCAGTGGGGCAGTGGGGCAGCGGGGCAGTTGAGCAGTGGGGCAGCGGGGCAGTGGGATAGGGGCTGAGATGCAGCGGGGAAGCGGGGCAGTGCGGTAGCGGGGCATTGGGGCAGTGGGGCAGCGGGGCAGCGGGGCAGTGGGGCAGCGGGGCAGTGGGATAGGGGCAGCGGGGCAGAGGGGCAGCGGGGAAGAGGGGCAGTGGGGCAGTGTGGTAGCGGGGCAGTGGGGCAGCGGGGCAGTGGAGGGCAGTGGGGTAGTGGGGCAGTGGGGCAATGGGGTAGCGGGGCAGTGGGGTAGCGGGGCAGTGGGGCAGCGGGGCAGTGGGGCAGCGGGGCAGTGGGGCAGCGGGGCAGTGGGGCAGCGGGGCAGTGGGGAAGCGGGGCAGAGGGTCAGTGGGTTAGCGGGGCAGTGGTGCAGCGGGGCAGCTGGGCTCCGGGGCAGTGGGGTAACGGGGCAGTGGGGCAGTGGGGCAGCGGGGCAGTGGAGCAGTGGGGCAGCGGGGCAGTGGGATAGGGGCAGAGGGACAGCGGGGAAGCGGGGCAGTGGGGTAGCGGGGCATTATGGCAAGGGGGCCGCGGGGCAGTGGGGTAGCGGGGCATTGGGGCAGTGGGGCAGCGGGCAGCTGGGCAGTGGGGCAGTGGGGCAGCGGGACAGCGGGACAGCGGGACAGTAGGACAGTGGACTGGACTAGAATGGACTGGACTGGACTGGACTGACGTGGGTTAGCAGAATTTAACGCGAGCGGAGCCGCGGGTAAAAGCTAGTAATTTATATATATAATAATTTTTGTGTGTTCTTTGCTAACCCACTGTTACGCTCTGGACAGCTACAGGATGAATTTAACTGTATACAAGAATGGACAAAGGACTGGGTAATTAGACTAAACATAGGTAAATCTTGCACCTAGGAAAAACCAACCCCATGATTACCTACAGCTTAGATGGGAATCCCATAAATCCAGTCAATCGTCTAAAAGATTTCGGAGTAGTCATAACATCTGACCTGATGTGGGAAAAACACATTTCTACGGTAGTTAAAATGGCGAATTATTTTATTTATATTATACGCAGATCATTTCAAGCATTGACAGTTAATATTTTCCGAAGATCTACAAGACATAATTATGTCAGACCCTTTTTGGTTACCAGATTGGAGCCCCTATTTTCAGAAGGATATTGAAGGATATTGCGATGCAACGACTGCGCGGATTGTACGATCTGCAAGGTTAAGCTGCACTTGCCGCGGTCAGTCTGTGGATGGGTGACCGTTTCGTTACACATCGAGACCCCTCCGTGCCTCGGAGAGCACGTTAAGCTGTCGGTCCCGGTTGTAATACGGATATCTATGGCAGTCGTTACGGGTAGTCAGAAGCCTGAAAGTCTCACAACTGGTCTAATCCGAATGTCAGTATTACCCAGTAACTGGGTTGCGGGGGTCTGATGGCAGTCGCTCCGTGTAAAATACTGATGTTCAGCCGCATCTGGCTAGACTGGAAGCCGACCCCAATATAATTGGGAAAAGGCTCGGAGGATGATATTGCCCTGCTTGAAAGTCTGCAGAGGAAGGCTACAAGAATGCCCCAAGCCCTGCGACGTAAGTACTACCCAGAAAGGTTTCACGCATTGCACCTCACAACCCTTGAAAAGCGACGCATCCGTGGCGACCTCATCAAAATCATTACATCAAAGTTTAATCTTCCTGATATTCACTTTTTTGGAACGGTGACCGTCCCTAGAGCAAGGAGAAACCATGGCTAACAACTGTGTCGTATACTATAGCAAAAACAAACACTGCACACCACAGCCTTGGTAATAGGTTGGTCCATAAGTGGAACAAGCTACCGGAGGATGTTGTTGCTGCCACCTCTGTAAAGTCATGTAAGAATAGACTCGACAACTGGCTACGAACGAATGCACTCGTGACACATGAAACGTTGGCAAAACTGTAAACGCAAAAAAAAATATAGATACAACAAATTTTCAGCACTGTGTGATATATGTATACATATCAGCAATAGTGCTGCTCGTCTAATAATCAACAAAATAAATAAATAATTTGACAACGTCTGTGGTCTAGTGGTTCGAGTGTCGGACTGCTAATCACGAGGTCGTGGGTCCGATTCCCACAGGACACAAATATTTGTGTGATGAATAAGTGTTTGTGTTGGTCTGGGTGTTTCTTATGTATTGTTTATCTTTATTTATAAAAAATCATATCCATTGTCTAGTACCCATAGCACAAGCTCTGCTTAGTTTGGTACTAGATGCTGCGTGCTGTGTAAAAATGTCTCAAAAATATTTATTTATTTATTTCATTACAGTTCAAAAGTACAAGTAAATATTACAGGAAAACAGATCGATGTTTCTTACTAGCACAGTTTTTTAGAAATCATCAAAAATCCTTCACAAACTTAGTTATGCGTCCCGGTTTTTTAACCACAGACACCACACTGTGGTCCCAATTAAGGAAATCCCAATCACAATAAATTGTTACATCGTTCACTCGACTCGTCGAGTATAATAATCGACTCTAACGGTAACAGATAGCTAGTTGAAATTTTTATAGAATATGTGTTACTATAGTGTCCATCAAGACAAATAGTAAAAATAAAAATGAAACCAAAGGGAGTCCCCATACAAGAAACCTCGAAAAACATGCTTTTTTTTCAACGTTTTTGTTCCTGCTCTATCTTCAAAACGGTAATACATACCAGCGTCAAACTTGGTCAGATTAAATAGTGCATATTATGTAGTATAACAACAAATACTAAAAACATGGCAAACGTAGAAATATGTGGTGGTACCTACCTACGTAAGAAAGAGAGTTAAAAATTAACATTTCGCGTACGGCGTTGATTCTCGTAAAATAAATCAGTTTCTATGGGCAGTATGGGGTATCAGGTCAACGGGTGGTACGAAACCCTTACTGCGTGAGCCCGACTCACACTTGGCCGGTTTTTATAAAGAAATCTGTCACCGCTGAGGTTTAACTTGAACACATAATTGTAATTTAATTTCGGGTAATCTCTTGAGTGTATCTATCTCTTGCATGTTGTATCCACTTCTAGAAGGATAAGTACTTGGTCATGTCCTTCAAACCATTACTATATTGTTACGAAAAAAGTGTTTTATCCAGTTTAGTGGATCATCAATAAAAATATGTGCAATACATACCTCGCGAGTTCTCGACCGAAATGTATGGAAGGGTTGTTTTTTTTCCAAGATTTTAAGGCGACGAACGCCGACGTAGTGGCGTGCATTGCATATAGGCAAGTAGGCAGTACCCAGTGCCTTTCTCACTCTAATTCAATAGTGGTGTAAGTTATTATCTTCTTTTAAATTACGATGATTATTTATCTTTTATTAGACCTATTAATGAAAAATTAATCTTCCTACATGAAAAAATTAATAACTTACAATAGTAGACCCCAAAATTCAAAATTTCTTGCGTTTTTTGCAAGTTGTAGCTCTAGTTGAGGTTTAAGACATTTATTATCACAAAGAACTTACAAGAAACTTAAAAATTGAAAATACAAAAAGATGGTTAGTTGATAAGAGCTAGTGTAAGTTTAACCTTATTTTTTTATGAGAATGCATGTTTTATATTTGTAAGGTAATCATATTTGAATAGTGTTTTAATTGCTTTATTTTGTGCGATTTGTAATTTACATAAATTGGTTTTTGCGGCACACTACCAGACCTCGACTAGGTATTCAATATGTGTGCATTATAAATTGTGTGACAGACTGTAACGGGAATACATCCATTTGTTCTGCGAAGAGCGCCAGTCAGTGACACAATTTAGGACCTTACATGATCAATATGTGCATTCCATGTTAGCTTGCTATCCAATGGAAGTCCTCGATATTTTTTAACCGACGAAAAAAGGAGGAGGTTCTCAATTCGACGCGTATATATTTTTATTTTTTATGTATGACCACGCATAACTTTTTACAGAGTTGTCCGATTTTGATGATTCTTTTTTTAATGGATAGGGTATATCTCGAAGCTGGTCCCATTAAAATTTCAAAATCAAAATCCACCCCTAAGGGTAGTAAAACAGGGGATGAGTGTTTGTTCACCCACTGAATTCTTACCTGTTAACCGATTCTGTTGAAACTTGACACACATAAATATAGTTCTAGACACTACGACATAATGGAGACCTGGAGTTAGATTTTAACCACATAAAAATGAAAAATAAAACTTTTTAACAAAAAATTGAACCGACGAAAACAGAAACTGAAAAGCGAAAAATAACTAATTATATATTAAATATTATTATTATTGAAGTAGTAAAAACAACCTAGGTCTGTAAGCTTCATCATAATATTAATTTACTATCAAATTATTGATTATCGAGTTCATGTTTTTGAGCAATATCCAGTAGATATATTATTATTGCCGCGAATCACATCCAGATTAACATATACATAGTACATCGTGAATTAGAGCTACAATTTGCAAAAAACGCAAGAAATTTTGTATTTTTTGATCTACTAAGTAGATAGCAATCACCTGCTGACTTGCTTGAGTACCATAGGCGTAGCCAGGGTTTTGGGATGGGGCTGGCCCCTAACCAAAAACCAAACTTTTAAACATAGGTGGTGTAGGTACATGGGCATAGGTACCTATGTTTTGACCGGGGCGGGGGGGGGGGAGGGGACATAAACAGGAATGTGCTTTAATTACATTACGAGACAGCTACTGTAAGACGTAAATAAATCCAAAAAGTTGAGGAAAAAGTTAGGTCAATTAATTTCAGGTTTATTTTTCATTTAATCCGCCTTTAACAAACTGTGATATCTTTTCCTAAAATAACCGCCGCTGACTCTCGGTTCCCAGGTCAATGCCAAAATAGGTGCTTTTTTTTTGTGACAGCGCGAGCATAGTAGCCATTTGAGTCACCTTGAGCCTTGAGCTGTGCTTGAACAATTACGCGATATACAGGGTAAGTTTTGAAAATAGTGCTAGAGCGCTTGGCAACCTTATCAATATCAATTGGTTCAATAAAATATAGAATGATATTTTTTTGCTAAAAGGATTGGATTCCTGGCCGAACCAGTTGCTTTTTCAAAAATCTAATAAATATGTTTTATTTTCTCTAAAATCGAGCTCACGACTCCTTTGACGACTTTTCTCTAAACCTTGTAGTTTCGGATTTCTTGCAAAGTGTTAGTAAGGTAACATCACGAATAAGAGACAAGTAGATAGATAGAGAGAGTGATAGAGTTTCAAAGTGTTTATGTGTCAGAAAGAAAAACTTGCAGATGTATTTTGTTTTTAATAAATGATTTACTTTTATTCTGGGGTGGGCCCGAAGGTTTCCAGGGGGGGCCGTGCCCAACTTGGCCCCTACCTGGCTACGTTCATGTTGAGTACCACCACAGAGTATCTAATAGTATGTACTAACACAGTAACAATGACACAAACCTTTTAACTTATTACCAGTTCCAGGTAGACCAAAGAAAAGATGGATGGATTGTGTGAAAGATGATATGGATAATAAAAAGAAAGTGAACACAGAGATGACGGCTGATAGAGATGTATGGAAGAAAAAGACATGCTGCGCCGATCCCAAATAAATTGGGATAAGGGCAGGAGGATGATGATTACCAGTTCCAGGTTAGGTTCTAAAAAAATACCCAATACTTACACCGTAATTCATGACTACGTACGATAAGTGGCAAAACTAAAAACAAGGGCCAAAATTATGGCAAATCTGCCGTAATTACAGTGCATATGGCAACACTGACCCCAAGTTTACTCCGGCAGCAACCAGGCAAAGTGTAATGTACGGTCGACCGCAAGTCAGTGGTTACACTTTGACGGCATCTTTATTTCGTAAGCAATACAGTATAACAGTGGTAACACTTCAATTCGAAAACCGCCCTGGTTTTCGAATTGAAGTGTTACCACTGTCATGCAGTCGACTGTACCTACAAATCATTCCCAAAAATATACATTAACAAACGTGCAACACCAAAAAGTTCAAGGAACGCAACTAGTAAAATCCTAGTGGTTTCTATTCCAACTTTATGGGAATTAAAATATTTTAAATTAAAACATTCCATGGTAAAATGTTGTATAACCAGAAAGTTACCGCCTTGTCCTTCCCCTGACGACAAATATGTTTACTGTTGCATCATCCCGAACTCGGAATGAATGCTAATGGATTTATTTATTCTCTATACTTACTTCACTTCTGCAGTTTTTTAATTCCAAATTTTAAGTTAGGTAGGTAACTATTAGGTACTATTTTACCTACTTTTATAATAAATTCCTTAATTATTTCTACCTCTAAAGGTATTTTTCTTATCAAATTAAAGAAAAAAAAACACGACTACGGAAATAAAAATAAAAAAACATAAAACAAGTAGTTTTCCGTTGAGTGTGTGTGAAAATGGTGTTGTATTTACAGGGTGTCGCTCTGCCAGTGCAGTGGTCCAAGGGAAAACCCTTGTTACAGGACATGTCTAGCTATCAGTCTGCAGCATTAGTGTGGATTCAATGGTGTGGGGAATTTATTTCTATACCGTTTAGAAATTATATTTGTTCTTTTGTTTTTCATAAATTTTGCGACCTTTTATCACATTTCTAGTCACCATGCAAAAAAAAAAACAGACAAAAAAAAAAGTCTAACAAAAGTAAGTAGGTAACTAGTAGGTAGTAGTCTGACAAAAGATCAGTCATACCACTGACACGAAGAAGAAGAGAAGAGTCACCATGCCAAACCGCTTCATGAATCCAGCTCAAATTGACGACGTCTGTGGTCTAGTGGTTCGAGGGTCGGACTGCTGATCCCGAGGTCGTGGGTTCGATTCCCACAAGACACAAATATTTGTGTGATGAACATAAGTGTTTGTGTTGGTCTGGGTGTTTCTTATGTATTATAAGTATGTATTTACAAAAAAAACAGTATTTGTATAAGTATTATATCCATTGTCTAGTACCCATAGCACAAGCTCTGCTTAGTTTGGGACTAGATGGTGCTGTGTAAAAATGTTCCAAAAATATTTATTTTATTTTGTTTTTAAATTTCCGTACTCACATAGTGTGCCTACATGATTCAATTAAAAGAAACATTTATAAGCCAGTTGTTATTTATTTAAAGTTTGATACACAAATTTGAAAAAAAAAAACATAATTTAGTCCAACTTTAAAGAAAGAAAGAAAAACTTTTATTTGGCACAGAACAGTGACAGGACAGCACAACAATAACATTAATAAAAAAAAACCGCCCAAGAGCATGTCGGGCCATGCTCAGTATTATAGGGTTCCTTAAGTAGGTCTAATTACAAACGAATCAAATCGAATATTAATCATTGCTATTTTAGTTTTTGTAAACAGCGCCACCTAGCGCTGAATTTAAGAAGTGTGTCATATATTCATATGACACACTTCGCTAGGTGGCGCTGTTACTTTGTGTTATCAATATAACACAAAGTTTCCTTTTGTGATTTTTTAAAATATAAAGTAACTAAAGGAGCATTATTTGCTCAGATCATTTTTATCTAAGGTCAAAGACCTAGGACGTCTCAAGTATTTTTCAGTTTTCTCACTATAACTCAAAAAATTATAATCACATTATACTCGAAATAATTTTAAAAGAGAGTTTTTATAAAAGTCTATCAACGTGGAAGATTACAAGTTTCGACGTTGCATAGTTTGAAATGGCAGGGGGGGGACACATTGTAAGCCACTTTGGTGGGCTATATTTCGCAGATGGTACACCTGATAAGAAAGTGATGTATGAAACGTTACCTTCATTTTAGTAGACCTGTTCAATGATACCCCACACCAGGGGGTGCAGCGAAAAAAATATTTTCATCCCCATTTCACATGTATGGGCGCCACCCCTAAAAAACGTTACCAAGATTTTTTTATTCTTTTAAAATTGAGATCTATATCTAAACCGTTTTTCAACAAAATTTCATTTACTTATGTTTATAACTGTAGAAGTTATTAAGCTGTAAAGGATTAGGACAGACGGACAGACGGACAGACGGACAGACGGATAGACGGACAGACGGACAGACGGACAGACGGACGGACATGACGAAACTATAAGGGTTCCTTGTAGGACTACGGAACCCTAAAAAACCCGCCGAATACATAACCTCCTCTTTTTTTTGAAGTCGGTTAAAAATGCATAAGAGCGCGCGTGCACATTATTTAAAAAACCGGCCAAGTGCGAGTCAGACTCGCGCAGTAAGGGTTCCATACCACCCATCGACCTGATACCCCATATAAACTGATTTAATTTACGAGAGTTTATCTAAAGACATCAACGCGCAGACGCGAAATATGAATTTTTGCATCTCTGTCTTACGCAGGTACCACCACATATGTCTATATTTGTCTTATTTTTAGTACTTGTTGCTAAACTACATAATATGCACTATAATCTGACGAAGTTTGATGCTGGTATGTATAACCGTTTTGAAAAAAGAGCAGGAACAAAAATGTCGAAAAAATGCTTGTTTTTTTGAGGTTTCTTGTATGGGGACACCCTTTGGTTTAAGACTTTTTTTTGTTTTTAGTATTGGTCGTGATACTCCTCATAGTAACACATATTCTGTGAAAATTTCAACTGGTTATCTGTTACCGTTACAAAGATACAGCCTTGTGACAGACAGACGGACGGACGGACGGACGGACGGACAGCGTAGCGAGAGTAATAGGGTCCCGTTTGGCACCCTTCGGGTACGGAACCCTAACAAATACCTTAATGTGTGGTGTGATAAGTAGTGTACTGTACTGTGTGCACTTTCAATATTTTCAGACAAACACGAAAATCGCTGATATTATAAACATTTTGATTAATTTTACGGTAAATTATTTTTTACGTATTTACGCATGCGAAAATAATAAAATAATTAGTAAGGTTAGGCATATCTATACGACTTTAAATTAACTGCAAAGTTAGTCGAGTCGGTTAAGGGACACTGTTTCCTATATATATAAGATGTTGCTGACGTCACCAATCGACGTACCAAGTGGAAGTTAAATTCGATACCACGAGTAGTGTTCACGGTAGCTTAGTGGCTAAAGCACTGACGTACTGAGCCAGGAGTCGCAGGTTCGAATCCTGCTCGTGAAAGTGCTCGTGAACGATTTTTTCTTTCCACAATTTAAATCTTTACTGTAAATGTTTTGAAATAACAGGAAAACGCTAGAAACTTGTAAAATGCGCTTCCATTTGCACCGACAATCTCCGCTAGCTGTGAATCGTACATAAACCACATATTAACAGATGCACAAAGTCAGGGGTGCTGGGCCAGAATAGCTCCTCGTGTGCTTGACGGCTGCTGGTCCTTCTCGATACATCTGGAGAGAACAGCAGTTTGTTGGGCCGGTACACCCTGGGCACGGGCAATAACTCTTCTTCTTCGGAGGACCTTAGTGTCCGAAAATTCTGGCACTTGGTGGTGGTCTTAGGGTAGTCCGCCGCCCGACCAATCAAGGCTCGGGATGGAGGCACGCGGTGTTCCACGCGCGCCACCGAGGAGGGTGCAGCTGTGACGATAGGCCGTACGGAGAGAAGGGCATCGCTTACTATTGGCGAGTCGGGACCTGATCAGCTGAGGGTGGTTGGCGAATGGGGAGAGTGTATCCCACACCCCCGGCCAAAAGTTGTTTGAGTAACACTGTTGTGATTTTAGTCGGTAAGATCCGACACTGGCTTTGTCTTCCCCGGGCGGAGTGCGTCCATGAGGATTTCTCTACGAGATAAAAAGGTGCACAATGTCAAAACTCCACTCACTCAGTAAATTAGCAGTTACAAAAAAATACAAAACGTCCAATATTACAAGATTTTTGGTCAAAATGAATAGGGTTTGCAATTAATTTTAATTCACAGCGTATCTTTGAATGTTGGACTAAATTATGTTTAACTTTTCCAATTTGTGAATCAAAGTTTAAATAAATAACAATTGGCCTATGTTTTTTTTAATTGTAAATTATAATTATATCATGTAGCCACACTATGTGAGTACGTTCAAGCTAAATTTGAGCTCGATTCATGAAGCGGTTTGGCCATGGTGACTAGAAATGTGAAAAACCGGCCAAGAGCATGTCGGGCCATGCTCAGTATTATAGGGTTCCTTAAGTAGGTGTAATTACAAACGAATCAAATCGAATATTAATCATGGCTATTTTAGTTTTTGCAATAATCGGCAGCATTCGCGACTCAGAGCGTGTTGTTAGTAGCGCATGTCAGTCATTTCCTAGTAAATATTTAATGTCTTTGGTCATTTCAAAGTTACTTTTTGTGATTTTTAAAATAGAAAGTAGCTAAAGGAGCATTATATGCTATGATCATTTTTCTCTTAGGTCAATGACCTTTGAACTAGGACGTTTTAAGTATTTTTCAGTTTTCTCTCTATAACTCAAAAAATTATAATCACATTATACTCGAAATAATTTTAAAAGAGAGTTTTCACAATGGTCTATCAATGTGGAAGATTATAAGTTTCTACATTGCATAGTTTAGAAATGGCAGGGGGGGGGACACATTGCAAGCCACTTTGGCGGGCTATATTTCGCAGATGGTACACCTGATAAAAAAGTGGTGTATGAAACATTACCTTCATTTTAGTAGACCTATTCAATGATATCCCACACGAGGGGATGCAGCGAAAAAAATTTTTTTTTCCCCTTTTCACATGTATGGACGCCACCCCTAAAATACGGAAAAACGATTTTTTTATTCTTTTAAAATTGAGATCTATATGTAGACTATTTTTTAACAAAATTTCATTTACTTATGTTTATAACTGTAGAAGTTATTAAGCTGTAAAGGATTAGGACAGACGGACAGACGGACAGACGGACAGACGGACAGACGGACAGACGGACGGACATGGCGAAACTATAAGGGTTCCTTGTAGGACTTCGGAACCCTAAAAAGGTCGCAAAATTCTTGAAAAACAAAAGAACAAAATATATAATTTCGCAAAATTCTTGAAAAACAAAAGAAGAAATATAATTTATAAACGGTAGGTATAGAAATTCCCCACACTAATGCTGCAGACTGATAGCTAGACAATCATGTCCTGTACTGTAACGAGGGTTTTCCCTTGGCCCACAGGCAGATGGACATCCTGTATCCCTTACGTAAGTAAAAAGTTGTTAAAATACACAACACTCTCTCACCCGCGCGCGATGCATATCCCTTTCCCCTCCTTTCATGATACAACTAGGTAGTTTAAAGTCTCACGTCTCACATCACAACATAACATAACACCGCCCACGGCTTCATCATCATCATCATCATTCCAGCCGAAAGACCAGGTCCACTGCTGGACATTGGCCTCTCCCATAAGGGAGGGATAAGGAAAATATCCGGAAATCGTCGTTAATTTGTAGTTATATCACATGAGAAAATAGGTGGCGTCAGGGGACGCCCGACAGACGTAGGTACAGCTTTTACGCATTTACAAGCGCGAGTAGAATGTAGAACACGCGCATAAAACAGTCCGAAAATTCCCATGGCCATTATATTGAGAAACGAATCTAAGCGTGAACGTATCCTTTCAAGTTGAAAGCATAAGTTCACGCTTAGACTCGTTTTTCAATTGTCGTAGTTTCAACTGTCAAAATGCTGTCTTACGCAAAGTTTTGAATTCAGAGACGGTCGAAACTCTGCTAATATAAGACATATCTCAAACTAAGATGAATGTAAGTAGTAAATATCTTCTACTTTAATAGAAATAGGATTAGCCTTTCTCTATAGGCTACTTTACTTTACTTTTTAGGGTTCCGAAGTCCTACAAGGAACCCTTATAGTTTCGTCATGTCCGTCCGTCTGTCCGTCTGTCCGTCTGTCCTAATCCTTTACAGCTTAATAACTTCTACAATTATAAACATAAGTAAATTAAATTTTGTTAAAAATAGTCTACATATAGATCTCAATTTTAAAAGAATAAAAAAATCGTTTTTACGTATTTTAGGGGTGGCGTCCATACATGTGAAATGGGGATGCAAAATTTTTTTTCGCTGCACCCCCTCGTGTCATTATATCATTGAATAGGTCTACTAAAATGAAGGTAATGTTTCATACACCACTTTTTTATCAGGTGTACCATCTGCGAAATATAGCCCGCCAAAGTGGCTTGCAATGTGTCCCCCCCCTGCCATTTCTAAACTATGCAATGTAGAAACTTATAATCTTCCACATTGATAGACCTTTGTGAAAACTCTCTTTTAAAATTATTTTGAGTATAATGTGATTATAATTTTTTGAGTTATAGAGACAAAACTGAAAAATACTTAAAACGTCCTAGTTCAAAGGTCACTGACCTTAGAGAAAAATGGTCTTAGCAAATAATGCTCTTTTAGCTACTTTCTATTTGAAAAAATCACAAAAAGAAACTTTGAAATGAAACACTTCTTAAATTTGGCTTCTTGAATTTATCGCTAGATGGCGCTACTAACAACACGCTCTGAGTCGCGAATGCTGCCGATTATTGCAAAAACTAAAATAGCCATGATTAATATTCGATTTGATTCGTTTGTAATTACACCTACTTAAGGAACCCTATAATACTGAGCATGGCCCGACATGCTCTTGGCCGGTTTACTTTAATTTAGTGCCACACTCAAACCCAGGAGGTTTAAGTGGTAATTTTTACTAACTTGGATTGTGTATCTTATTGATAATTTAATTAATAATAATAGAACGCTTAGCAGCGGATGTAGCGGAAATACCAAGGCCTACGGTCCTTAGCTGTAAAAAAAAATTCAAGCTTCTAACGGCCAAAATTAATATCCAATCTATCCACGATTTGCCCTACTAGAGATAGGAATTTGACATAAAAAATTTATCTCTAGTAGAGTAAATCGTGGATAGATTAGATATTAATTTTGGCCGTAAGTCACCACAAAATCAAACGATACGAGCATTTATGTCATATATTTTGATACTCGCGAACTCACTCATCAAAACCTAAAGGGTACTTCACGTTGACCTAGAATCATGAAAGAGCAGAGCCAAGAGCATGTCGGGCCATGCTCAGTATTATAGGGTTCCTTAAGTAGGTGTTACAAACAAATCAAATCGAATATTAATCACGGCTATTTTAGTTTTTGCAATAGACGGCAGCATTGGCGACTCAGAGAGTGATGTCAGTAGCCGCTAGATGGCGCTATACAGTGCCAAATGTAATACACGCATTGAATTAAGAAACCTACACGGCACTTGACGGCAGCATTGGCGACCCAGAGAGTGTTGTACAACGCCGCTAGATGGCGCCAAATTTAAGAAGTGTGTCGTCAACATAACACAAAGTTACTTTTTGTGATTTTTTCAAATAGAAAGTAGCTAAAGGAGCATTATTTGCTATGATCATTTTTCTCTAAGGTCAATAACCTTTGAACTAGGACGTTTTAAGTATTTTTCAGTTTTCTGTCTATAACTCAAAATATTATAATCACATTATACTCGAAATAATTTTAAAAGAGAGTTTTCACAAAGGTCTATCAATGTGGAAGATTATAAGTTTCTACGTTGCATAGTTTAGAAATGGCAGGGGGGGGGACACATTGCAAGCCATTTTGGCGGGCTATATTTCGCAGATGGTACACCTGATAAAAAAGTGATGTATGAAACATTACCTTCATTTTAGTAGACCTATTCAATGATACCCCACACGAGGGGGTGCAGCGAAAAATTTTTTTTTTCCACATTTCACATGTATGGGCGCCACCCCTAAAGAACGTAAAAACTATTTTTTTATTCTTTTAAAATTGAGATCTATATGCAGACTATTTTTTAACAAAATTTCATTTACTTATGTTTATAACTGTAGAAGTTATTAAGCTGTAAAGGATTAGGACAGACGGACAGACGGACAGACGGACAGACGGACAGACGGATAGACGGACAGACGGACGGACATGACGAAACTATAAGGGTTCCTTGTAGGACTTCGGAACCCTAAAAAGCAAGGTCTTGCAGGACAAGTCAAAAAATTTTTTTGCTAACCCAATTGTTTACTTTTGGCCAAATTCGTGGAACAAACGTTGTTCAGGATCATGATAGTTGTTCAGGATCATGATAGTTGTTACTCGTTAATCGAAGTTGGTACTTGGAGGTTTCGGGTATTTTTTCAATTACTGATATTCAGCCGCATCTAGTTGGACCGCGAGCGGACCCCAACATACCTAATTGGGAAAAGACGAGGAGTATGTTGGTGTCTGGTGAAGGTCGCGGGAATCCACTGGATGTGGGAAACGCAGGACCGGTCGTTGTGGAGATGCCTGTAGGACGCCTATGTCTAGCAGTGGACGTCATTTCGGCGGAAATGATGATGATGATGAAGATGTCGTGCTTATTGTAACGACTGTATATTTTACACCATTTTACAGCGAATGCGTCAAATTTAATTGTTGACGTCTACGAGTGCGATAAGATAAAACATTGTTAGGATTCGGATCACGCAATGTGGTTATCGGGCGATGATTCACACATTGTCAACCGTTAAACTTTTTGTGGTGGTTCTTTTATGTGGGGAGGCCCGGGGCCCGGGACCTATGACCTTATGGAAATAAACATACGCACACGGACCATGGAACTTTTATAAGGAAAACATTGTCTAAAACAAATCTGACTACGCCGTGCCTCTGAGATTACTTGAAACTCATTCCCCCTTATTAAAAATAAAAAAGCTTAGACCAGTGGGGTAATTGTGTAATGCATTCACTTTGACATTAGCTTTCATTTTGAAATTAAAGCAACATTCATTGCGTGGTACGTAGTTGCCGATAAAACGGATTATCAATACACACGGAGCAATGAACATTGAACTCCAGATGATTGCGATCGCGAGTAAGTTACGCAATTCGACAGCTGGTTTAGACCCTTGTTTAAACCGGGTTAAACGTCAGACTCCATACATAAAACCGACCAAGAGAATGACGGGCCATGCTTAGTACCTATAGGGTTTCGTAAGTAGGTGTAATTACAAACGAACCAAATAGCATATTATTAATCATAGCTTTTTAGTTTTTCTGTTTTTTACAACACGCCACGCTGACGTCTACGCCAGCATTGGTGACTCGGAACGTGCACATACAGCCCTATCTAGAGAGGTGTATCATAGAATTATAAAATATATGTCTATTGTAGAACTACCGAACCCTAAAAACTTTATTAAAAAGGCTCCGATTTTGTAATAAGGTGGATTAAGTTTACTAGAAGGATTCTAAGCATAAAACACACGTAGGTAACATAGTTGGCTTCAACGACAAATTTTAGAACGTCGTCAGTTTTTTCCAGACAGTGATCCGGACTCTGAACATATTATTTAAGAAACTCAGATTTTTTTTCAAGAAAGTAGGTATTTAGTTACCTTATTCCTATATTAAACAGTTGAGTTGGATGATAGAAGTTCCTTAAACTCCAACGAAAGCCTTGTGCGATAATACCTATAATAATCTTTGAATTTGCCAGAAGCGACACGACAAATGTAAATAATTATATTTAATAAACTAAACATTTTCTTTATGAATGGGTAATTTAAGGTGACACGATGCATCTAGGGCATTCCGAAATTCAGGAATCTCGAAACTCCGGAATCTCGGACAGATTTTCACGATTTTTCAGTTCCGTAATTGAGAAACTCAATATCGTAATTCCGATATTCATAATTACTTAACAAAGTTACTTTTCGGCTATGTGTTTATAGCACATATCCATTAAAAAGCATGCAGTTTCATAAATTTTCAGGTTCGAAATTAGCTTGTGTAATTAGTCTCATAAGTTTCGAATATGTATACAATATTTAAATCAAATAAGCCTATCGAAATCTTCTGCTGGACATAGACAAGTTGCGCGACAAGACTATCTTTCTCCTTCCGTATCCAGTACAACTTAGCTACTTTCTTCAGGTTGTTTATTAATTTACCTAGATGGTCATACGTTGCGTTTTTCACGGCCTCCAGCCATGACCCAGCCCACTACCACTTCAGCTTGCTGATTTTGCGAGCTATGTCAGTCACTGCGGTTATTTTCCGAATAATCTCATTGCGGATCTTTTTATTTAAAGAATATATAAGCATAATTTGCTGAGTGACTTGTGTACTAGTCCAACAGACAGTGTCCACTGCTCGGCGTCGTAGGACATGACAGACAGGACTTACTGGTTGAAGACTTGTTTTCAGACTTTGCGGTAGAGGTGACGAGAAGATTCGACGAAGGTTGCTAAATGCAGTCGGATCCTTTCTCGATGTTGTGTCTACCAAGCTGAATAATCTGATCTTAGTGCCCTGACATATACCTGCACATTTTCGAGCGCTTTCTCTTCGAAAAGAACCGACCTCAGCGCAAGACCTTCTTGTGTAGATTTATCCCAAGACCAACAAGCCAAGAGGCTCTATTTATGCAGCATTATTTTTTCAGCATTTTGGTTAGTTGTTCCAGAGACTGCCGTTGCAACGATCTCATCGGCAAGCGGAGTTGTTAAATGTTCTCGCCGTTTACGTTGATACCCTTTCCAGTCTAGTCCAGTATTTTGTAGACGTCCTGCAAAGCGTCAGTGTAGTTTCGGTGATATTACATACCCCTGTCTCACAAGGATCAGCTACTACTGCTCTTCAATGTGGCATCGTTTAGAGCATTCAGAATTGCTCGAAGCTCTTCTTCCAAAAATGCCATATCATCATCATCATCAACTCAGCCTATCGCAGTCCACTGCTGGACATAGGCCTCTCCCAAGTTGCGCCACAACACTCGGTCCTATAAAGCAACCTAAAATGCCATATAAAGCAGGTAATTCAATTTTCAAGAATTTATCGAGTCTTCTGATGAGACAATTTTTGACAAGCTACGAGAACAGCTCGTATACATGACCCAGGAGTGAAATGCATCTGTTTTCCTTCAGCAAGGTTATTTCACCATTCTTGAAGAACAGAACCACCTAACTCTCGCTCCATGCCTTCTGTGTAGTGCCATGTTGAATGGTGGAATAAAACAAACTGGCTCTTTCAAAACCAGAGCCACGCTTGCACCCCTAAAAGGAGTTCAGTGGTAATACCGTCATCATCATCACCCGAAGGTTTTTTGTTATTTATCTGCCCAAGGGCCGCACTAATAACACACTGGGCAACCTTTCATAGATTCTTGAAATGGCGCTGGAAACCGCTGGTCTTGCTGTTCTCACGGGAAACTTTCAACTTCATCAAGCATCTCAATCTTAGAAGGACCGATATTTTTATCCGCGGCTATAAGTTTGATTATACGTGGGACACTCAGAAAGTTTTGCGAAACTAAAAAAAATTGTTCTATACGTACATATATTTTTATCAAATCTTTTCAAAGTACTTTCCACCAGCCTCTATACAAAGATTCATGCGCCTAAACCAGTTTTCAAAACACTTTTTCCAGTCCGCCGCAGACACCTCGTTTACAGCCTGCTCGAACGCAGCCAGCGCATCTTCCGGCGACGAAAATTGTATCCCTTTGAGCTGATTTTTTATTTTTGGGAATAAAAAGAAGTCACACGGTGCTAGATCAGGGCTGTAAGGAGGGTGACCCAGGAGTTTGACTGGCGTGCTGTCCAGGAAGTCCCTCGTTTTGAGTGCGGTGTGCGCAGGTGCATTGTCGTGGTGGAGCAGTAGCCCGCGGAGCCCTGTGTTTGGTCGCTTGTTGCTTATAACAGAGAAAACTTCTGGCACACATTTGGTAGTATACCATTCGGCATTAATGCTTCTTTGATCCCGTAAGGGAATTGATACCAAGTGGCCAGTCAAATTAAAAAAGCTAGCGATCAAAATCTTACCCCCGCTTCTAGATCGCTTCACTTTGGTAGGCGTTGGCTCATTTTGAAACACCCAAACAGTCCACTGGCGCTTGGTTTCTGGGTCGTATTGATAAATCCAGGACTCATCACCTGTAACGATGTCGTAAACACGCGGAGACGAGCCTGCTTCAAATTTGTTAAGCATATCACGGCACCATTCCACCCGGGCCTGCTTCTGAGCATCGGTGAGGTTGTGCGGCACCCAGCGTGATACTATCCTCCTCACGCGAAGATGGCTGTGTAGAATCTCGTGAACGCTTCCCGATCCAATCTTCAATATGTGTTGAATCTCCTGATATGTAATTCGCCTATTGTCTTGGATTAAATTTTTCACTGCTAGCACGTTTTCTTCGGTAACAGCCGTCAAAGGGCGACCGCTTCTTTCGTCATCCCCCAAAGTTGGTCGACCGCGCTTGAATTCGTTATACCAACGATACACGGTTGCCTTGGAAGGGCCTTCATCCATGAATGCGATTTGAAGTCTATCGTACGATTCATCCGGTTTCAGGCGACACTTGAAATCGTATAAAATCATAGCTCTAAAATGTTCCCGGCGCAGATCCATATTTCAGTGAGACACAATACTTTGAATTAACTCGCAAAAAATGTGGAGGGAAATTTTGAAATTGGAACTTACTTATTTTTACTTATAAATAATCATATTTTCGAAAAACATTATAACTGGCCAGTCTCCCATATATAAAAACTTTTTTTCGCAATACTTTCTGAGGGGCCTGGTATGAGTACTTTTTCTCTTGTGTAAATCTCATAGATACAAAAAAAAGCACTTGGGTACGATATCAAGTTTGGTAAAAATCTAGCATATATTTTAGGATTTTCAGTATGCTGCTGCTGAGAGACAGATTCTCAGTCAGTTTCAAATGTAGCCTGCCGCTGAGAAAACTCTTTCTAGAGCTGATTCGGATTCAGTGATTTAACATGAATAAACAAATTGTAAAAAAATATACAATTCCGGAGTTCAGTACCCAATATCGGAAATCAGTTCCGAAATTGGAAACCTTCCGATATTGCATGCCCTAGATGCATCTACGTGTGTATCTATCATGAGGTGTGCTGGCATCACAGACCAGTAATTACTGGGGGGCAATTCTCGTTTGCTTCGAGATAATCTCGAAACAGAAATTGTGATTCTTTCTCTACTATAAAATTTCGAAACTAGAATTGGTTTTCTCGAATCTTGTATTCTCAGCGCTAATCGAAATACACTTCGAAGTTTTTAATAGTGTCATACGAGTGTTTTATAATACCTAGTTTCCAGGCAGTTTCATACACTACTTTATCTAAACTCATGAAATATATATTTTAAATAAAAGACCAAAGATAAATTATATATATCTATAGTTATAAGGTCTTGGTAACATGAGGTGCTGGCCAGAAAACCTCCACGTGTGTCTGACGGCTGATTGTCCCTCTGGACACGTCTGGAGGGAACCGCAGTTGTTAGGCCGGTGCACCCTGGGTACGGGCAATAGAATCCTTTCGAGGGATTAACCTTCGGGGGATCTTATTGCTTGTGGCGAATATTCTGGTACGGGAGGGCCAATGGGGAGTTGCTCCACGTGTCCCTCTGATGCCAACAGCGGGCCCAGTGTGCACTCACCCTGGCACTGGGCAGGCAGCGGGGGGACTGTCCTTCCCTGCCCCCGTTGATCTCGTAACCCCAGGAGTGCCTGCTGAGTAGTGTTCTAGTGCCCCTTGGGACCGAGGGTCTTGGCTTCACCGCCCGGACCGCGAGGAAGAAAACCTCTATAAAAAATTACAGGAAGTAGGGCCTGCGAGCAGCAGACTCGGGGTAGTCTGCTGCCCGACCAGCAGCCGGCGTAGCTGACTTAGCTGGCATAGCTGGCAAAGTTGGCGTAGCTGGCACAGCTGGCGTAGCTGGCACAGCTGGCGTAGCTGGTATTCTGACCTGGCTGCATGTTGGCGTAGCTGGCGCAGTTGGCGTAGCTGGCGTAGTTGGCGCAGCTCGCGTGGATCACACAGCTGGCGTAGCTGGCACAGCTGGTGTAGTTGGCGCAGCTGGCATAGCAGGTAAAGGCCCTTGAGGTGAGGTGGCGTGCAGTGTTCCGTATGCGCCGCCTAGGAGGGTGCGGCCAACGTTAGGCCGCACGGGGAGAAGGAGCTCGCCTGCTTGTGGCGGGCCAGGACCTGTCGGGGGTGGTTGTGTGAATACTCACGGGTTCCCACGCCCCCGGCTAAGGTAGTTGAAGGGACACCGTGGTGGTTTTAGTCGGTAAGAGTCCGACACTGGCTCCGCCTACCCCGGGCGGAGCGCGTCCATGAGGATTTCCCCACGGCAAAAAAAAAAAAAAGGTCTTGGTAACATTGTCGTAAGTTTTTCTTGATTTTTCTAGTAAGATTGGTTGTCATTGCTCAGTATCACTGCTATTGCCAGAAATTTCTGCTCAAAATAACACAATAATAACGTGTAATAATAACTTTTTAATTTAATACAGGTGCGTGTGCATAAAGTCTGTCATTATGACATTACTTTTGAGTTAATAATTCGAATTTTACGATCGGTCCAGTAGGGGACAGTTTGCAGAAATAGTGCAAATCGCTTATCTTCGGATGTTTTAGGAGTATCAAAATTATTAAGATGTCAAAATGCGCATACTGATAAGGGCTACCAGACAAAAAGCTAAAAAGCAAAAAGCATTTTTTGTAAAAATCAAAACCTTCTTTTTAATCTAAAAATACTGAAAAATTTGGTCGTTTTCTTGCCGACTCTTCTCGTGCAAACGCTCATACCCAAGTAACATCGAAGCGCTGTATATCAGCTAAATTAATGTCTACAATAGAATCTTCAGTTGTACAATCATTAAAAAGTACTCTGTGTGTACAATCCTGCTGAATAAGATCGTTAGCAGCGCTGTTTCAGCGGATATAAATCTGATTTGGGTAAAAATTAAACAGCTATTAGCTGAATAACTGTAACTAAGAAATGCATTATATTAGCATTATTTAAGCATTAATAATGGGTTACCATTACTAATGCTTAAATAATTAAGTCAACCTTAAGTCACCCTAAGAGCTGGACATTGGCTGTTTATTAGAGTGGGTGTTACCTATTTTTCAGTACAACCTACAGACGGGGATCTTTTAAAGCTTCATAAGTTTCAAAATTCACAAGTGGCAAAATTGTGAATAATTTTCATTTCTCAGTCTCATGCAACACTTTTTATTTTAACACGTGTTTCTGGGAGTGCGGTGGTACTGTTCTTCAAAAGGGGATAAAACCCTACTGAAGAACTACAGACCCATCTCACTCCTGAGTCATGTGTACAAGCTGTTCATTCATCACGGGTCATCACGAATCTTGCCGGAAGACTCAACGAATTCCAGCCACCAGACCAAGCTGGGTTTCGAAAAGGCTACAGCACCGTAGACCACATCTATACTGTTCGGCAGATCGTACAGAAAACTGAAGAGTACAATCAGCCGCTGTGTATGGCATTTGTGGACTATGAGAAGGCCTTTGACTCCATCGAGACTTGGGCAGTTCTGGATGCTCTTCAGCGATGCCACATTGATTAACGGTATATAGAGATGCTGAAATGCCTATACAACGCTGCTATCACGACTGTTCAGCTTCAGGACCAAAAGACGAAGCCAATCCAATTGCGCAGAGGGGTGAGACAAGGGAATGTAGTATCCCCGAAATTGTTCACCAACGCGTTGGAGGACGTCTTCAAGACGCTGGACTGGACTCGACAGGGTTAACGGCGAGAACATCTCACATCTCCGTTTTGCCGATGACATCGTTGTAATGGCTGAGTCGCTGACACACGGAGCCTCTCTGCGTGTCGGTCTCGGCATGAATCTGGACAAGACTAAGGTCATGTTCAATAGGCATGTCATGCTGAGGCCAATATTCGTCGAAGGGTCGACACTCGGAGTTGTAACGGAATACGTCTACCTAGGGCAGGTAATCCAGCTTGGTAGACAAAGAAAAAAAAAACTTCGAAAAAGAAGCCGACAGAAGGATCCGTTTGGGTTGGGCAGCATTTGGCAAACTTCGCCGAGTCTTCTCGTCGCCTATACCGCAAAGTTTGAAGACAAAGATCTTCAACCAGTGCGTCATGCCTGTCATGACTTACGGTGCCAAGACGTGGACACAGACAGTTGGGCTAGTCCACAAATTCAAAGTCGCTCAGCGAGCTATGGAGCGAGCTATGCTTGGAGTTTCTTTGAAGGATAAAATCCGTAACGAGATATCCGGAGAAGAACCGGAGTGACCGACCGTGACATAGCTTGTAGGATTAGTAAGCTGAAGTGGCAGTGGGCTAGCCATGTCTGTCAAAGGACCGATGGCCACTGGAGCAGACGATTCCTTGTGTGGAGACCGCGAATCGGCAAACGCAGTGTAGGGCGCCCCTCAGCCAGGTGGACCGACGACCTGATGAAAGTAGCTGGTAGGGACTTGATTCGGAAGGCAGAGGACCAAGTGTTGTGGCGCAATTTGGGAGAAGCCTATGTCCAGCAGTGGACTGCGATAGGCAGAGTTGATTGATTAAATAGTAGGTAACATGAACGCAAATATTGTACCCAATGAACCGCTAAGTTCTCTGTAGGAATTGGGTTTTATGGATCCGTAGAAACAGCCTATAATCCTCATGAGTTACCGATGTGGACCCTATGGGACATCCTACAATGCATTTTGGTGCTGCTGGGGTAATTCAAGAAGTTACAAGATACCGGCATGAGTCGTGAGCACAAACTTCACCTGCGCAGAAGTTCATTTATAAATCTGTTTGGTGGAATGCCAGGCAGGAGGGCGGGGTGCCAACGCCGAACATTGTATTTACGCGATTTGTCCGTCAGTCGATGCTCGTCGTCTATTGGACAATTAGGTGTCATTCGGCTACCGTACACTTTCGGTTCAACTTTAGTGACTCACATTTTCGAATTTAAAACAGTTTATTTTTCTTTTGTTGTAATTAATTTATATTTGGATTTTTGAGTGTTCAATGTTTTTAATTTAAAAAAAAATGTTATCATCTTCCTTTATTTATTACAAGATTGTATTTAACTTGCAATGTATGTATGTATTTAAATATATTTGTTAGGCTGGAATCTTGCAACTCAATTTTGAAGCAGATATCTACAACCAATTGAGCTGAAATTTTGTACAATATGGGTATCAGATGAAAGGGCTTGCTGAGAATAACTCGAAAAATAAAGTGACGTCACTCTAAATCCAATATGGCGGACTCCTAAATATGGCGAAGTTTCCTGCAATATGGGTATGAAATGAAAGGACTTGCTGAGAATACGAATGCGAGTTAAAAAACCTGTCCAGCGATAACTAAAAAGTAAAAAATAAATTTAAAGTCAAAATGTTTTCTTTTTATTTATCTGTGCGTAAAAAGTCCTAAAATCATAATATGGGTGAAGTTTGTATTTTCTATAACTACTAAGGACCGACCGAAGGTTCGGTTTCGGTTTTCGGTTTCGGCTAGTTTCGACCAAAAATTCTAGTTTCGGCCACAGTTTCGGTTTCGGCCAATAATTGGGCGAACCTTCGGCCCCGCCGAAACTAGGTATTCGTGAATTGTCGCGCATCATTAGGCTAACTTCGAGTGAGTGAACGTGGTTGCCAGTTGAGTTCGCTAGCCATAGGTTGTAAGTTGTAATAGAATATAATTCATTAGATATTTTATTTGGTTCTGTTGAGTAATAACTCAACAGAACCAAATAATATAGAATAGGGAATACCCTAGAACTTATACAATATGAATTTATGTAGAAATTAATGTAACACTTAAAAGATGTGTGAAGATACCTATGATGTTTGATTCAGACAAACATCGTGATGTCATTTTTGACATTACTATATTTGTTTGTAATTATTGTTGGATTAAATTTTGTACCCGTATTCGAACCGCCCCGTAAATCCGATACACAACTACCTCCGGTGATTTAACTATTACCGTGAATGACCTTCAGTACTATTGGTCATGTTGCATTTTTTCCCTTTAGTACGCGAGGTGCTTAGTCAATTCGGACGCGTAGTACAGTAGTACGGGAGTGTTTTCAAGTAAAATTTTATTATTTACTACTACTATGACTACTATCACGACAAATACTAAAATAAAAATAGTCTAAAACCCAATACAAGAAACCTCGAGAAACATGGATTTTTTTCAACGTTTTTGTTCCTGCTCTATCTTCAAAGCTGTAATACATACCAGCGTCAAACTTGGTCTGATTATAGTGCATACTATGTAGTTTAGCAACAAATACTAAAAACAGGGCAAAAATAGACATATGTGGTGGTACCTACGTAAGAAAAAGATGCAAAAATTCACATATCGCGTACGTCGTTGATGTCTTTTGATAAACTCTCTCGTCTTTGATAAAGTTTCTATGGGATATCAGGTCGATGGGTGGTACGGAACCTACTGCGTGAGTCCGACTCACACTTGACCGATTTTTTTTAACATACTTTAATTGTTGCATTTTATTTTTTTCACGTGTTAACTGTCTATATATTATGCGTAAAAATACAATAGATTTAACATGCTATAAAAAATTCAAATAAGTTTCGGTTTCGGTTTCGGCCGAAACTGGGACCAAGACCGAAGGTTCGGTTACGGTTTCGGTTTCGGATGAAAATCCTGTTTCGGTCGGACATTAATAACTACCCATAATCCTTATAAAACGCTAACGGTGAAATTTAGTGAACAAAGATACTAAATAATTTTACGCGAACTTGTCCCCACTACTGCCCATCTGTGCTCACTACTCGTGCCGGCTACTATTCCAATATATTTTTAAATATAAAAAAATCCCCGTGGTTGACCCTACCCCACTGCAATGCAATGCAATGCAAAAAATATTAATAGCTTCACCCTAAAGTGGAACGCGCGCACGCTTTGATAGAATTTGTGAAGAGATGCGTGTTATGCGATAATGTAAATTGAATTATTTTAATATTTTTATTTAAATAAATAATAATAGGTCATTGGTCATAGGTCGGTCATTCATATACCCACGGTCTACAGAAATAAAATATTGTCGTATGTATTATGTTATAGTCAAAGGTCGATATGTAGCCCATCCTAGGTTTGAGCAACGGCTTTCAGCAAACCTTGAAAAGGGCATTGACAGAATTTCCTTTACGACCCGGCCAGCTTCAACAAAGATGAAACATATTTCATTTAAAAGGGCATTAAAAATAGAAGTACACTGGAAAAAGTTATAGGTCAATTAAGGTGACCATAAAATATATATTTCAGTCGAATTTTTTGAACGTTCACATTGAAGAAAACATTTAAAATGGTAACTATTACTGTAAATAAATAGATAATTATATAAATATGTATTTTACGCATGTATATCTAAAAACAAAAAAAATATTCTTCATCAAATATAAATGTAACTTGGTCATGATGTTTCATTAAAATGTTATTTTTTAACTTACATTACCGCTTTGTATTCTGCATCTTAGAAGATGCCAATGAAAAAATCTAACCGATAATAAAATTAATATAAACTAATAAAACTTTTTAACAAAAAATTTAACCCACGAAAACAGAAACGTAAAAGCGAAAAATAAAATGAAGCTTTTAGTCTTTTCCTAAGTACTCGCTACAACATAAGTACCTATACTGGTTTGCGATGGCGTCCAGTGAAGTGCAGTCTAATCAAGTTCTTTGTTCACGGACAATAAATTGGGATCCAATTGTAGTCTGAAATTATTAAAAGGAAACCTTTACTTAAAAATATATTTATTGAATCTATTAATATATTTATATTATTTTATAACTAATAATAATTCACAGCCTACAATAAACACTTACCTACATGTCGCATCTGCAGTTTTTAATCACTAGTTCAAAAATGTGAGTTCGAATTTTAAAAATATAGTCAATAAAATGTCTTTGACCTTTGGAATACATTATTCATTAAAAACTATTAAAAATAACAATTTGACGGTGTATTTCCGCAGACTTTATTTATATTGCATAAATCTAATTAAAAATAATTATAAATTATCATGATTACGGTATGTCTGTTGGTTCTTCTTTGATTTCTAGCCAAATCCTGTCATTCCCCTTTAATTTATTTTTATTGTACAAATTATTGGCCAATGGCCACCAATTATATGAATTTAATACGACTGTATTTAAAATCGCACTATCTAAGTGGACTGAATTACATCGCGCAACATAGGAATAGCAACATTTATTAATTTATGGTAGAGAGCGTTCAAAACGAGATTATCTCGAAGGAAACGAGAATTGCCCCCCAGGTCTTTGGCAGGCATGCATGTGGCATTTCCTCTCTCTCATCAGCATCACCAATGCCTTTAATTTTACGCCACTCCAATATACATAGCTGGAACAGTATTTATTTATTTTTATTTTACTTTAATTACTAAAATTGTTTGGACCAATTAGGTACAATAATTAAGGATAGAAGACATAGATAAGGCACAAGATAAAGAAATACAAGTAACAGTATAGTTAATTAGAGAGAGATAAGAATTTTGGGGTTCCACAGGGGTCAGTTTGGACCCAGGACAGGCCCTTGTGGAACCCCACAACAACTATTGGAAATCTACTAAAACACGTGTAAGTAAAATACCATTATTTTAGGGTCAATATTCCCTTTGAATACATGTTGCCTCGTTGAAATGAAGCAATCTTGATTGCGTATTTTGACATAAAATTTATTAGTTCCTTTTGATAAAAACTAGATACCGATACCGCTGAGACCTAAGAAATGAATACTTATTCAATTATTTGTGAATACTTCGTTAGACGCACTAGTATTTACTGTGATAATGATAATATATGATCTGAAATTGATCTCTCGTCTCGTTACTACCTACAGTTAGTGCAAGAAATATAATTTGCAGTTTGCACTCGAATATACGAACAGTTTATCACCACTCTTCTGTTCTTTATTCAATTGCGTTCACTCTTTTCTTTGTGCGATAAATCGAATCACTGCAAAATTATAGTAATATAAATATTTCCTTTGCTACTTAGTACACTTTGCACTTGCACGGTGCGATAATGCGATACCTTTCCTATTTGCGAGCTTGGGTAGATCATAGGAGTTACTTTTTTATTGGGAAATATAGAGTATCAGTCAACGATTTGTATTATGTAGTGCCATCTGGTGCTTTGAACCACGAACTAGCTAACTATTAAATAAAACATACAAACAGGACAAAAGACACATTTTACTGAGAATCAAACCTAGGTCCTGTTGTAATATAGGTGTGTGTGGTGGTGATTATAATAAACAGAAACGCCATCTGCTGGATTGTTAATAAAAGTTGTCGTATTATAAAACAACCAATCTGAAAATTACACTAGATTTAATAAAGTAAGTATAGTATAGTACATACAAAAGCGTATACTGAATTCAATTGAATTATCTACAATTAGTAGTATGTATTTACAACAACAAAAAAAAAGTATACAAGTATTATATCCATTGTCTAGTACCCATACCACAAGCTCTGCTTAGTTTGGGACTAGATGGTGCTGTGTAAAAATGTCCCAAAGAAATTTTTTTTTTTTTTTTTTGACGACCTCTGTTGTCTAGTGGTTCGAGTGTCGGACTGCTGATCACGAGGTCGTGGGTTCGATTCCCACAGGACACAAATATTTGTGTGATGAACATGAGTGTTTGTGTTGGTCTGGTTGTTTCTTATGTATTATAAGTATGTATTTACAAAAAAAAAAAATATAAGTATTATATCCATTGTCTAGTACCCATAACACAAGCTCTGCTTAGTTTGGTGATGTGTAAAATGTCCCAAAAATATTTATTTTATTTATTTATTTATTTATTTTATTATTATTATCATCTACCAAGCACTTTGTTCTGCTGAGTAAAAACTCCGTGGGGTAGAGCATCCATCATGCCAGCATATAAATAATAAATTCACTGAAACTATGTTTTTTTGGTTTATTATTTTTGTGCAAAAGCCTAATTAATTTAACTACATAAGACAACTATATACAAGTTCATTAGTATATTCTGTTTTTTCGACCCTTACTTATAAGCGACCCTTTTTTACGTGGGGAAATCCTCATGGACGCACTCTGCCGGGGTGACAGAGCCAGTGTCCGGCTCTTACCGACTAAAACTACCACGATGTTCCTCTGCTAACCTTTGGCCGGGGGCGTGGGATACGCATCTGCAGTCTCCATCCACCCTCGACAGGTCCCGGCTCGCCACTAGTAGGCGAGCCCCCCCCCCCTGTGCGGCCTAGCGTCGACCGCACCTTCCTTCCGATAAGCGCGCGCGGAATTCGACGACGCGCTATCGTCACGGGCCTTGACAGCATACGCCCTCCTGCTACGCCCGGTCCATCTCCAGTGGGATGAGAGAGAGGTCGTCATATCTGACTCCCTCTGCGCCGCCTCCTTCGCGAGTATCACCTCCTTGCCGAATGAGACGACGGCTTCCCAAGCGCTCTTGCTTCCAACCAAGGATAAAGCCACGGCCGGAAGAGAGAGATCACTGCTGCCTACTGCATCGACGAGGTCACGGCGCTGCGTGACCCAGGATGGGCCCTCCACCAGTGTGTGCTGCGCCGTATCCTCGTAATAAGTGACCCTGCTACTACATATTGTAGTAAGTCAAATCATAGATAAAGGACTACATTAAAGAAAATAATTACAGTTTATAATAATGGTTTTCGCGTCGTTCGTAATTTTTTAATAAATAAAGCCTCTGATACACATAGGGTAAACTGTCCAGTGTACCGGCCTCCACCAATGTCCGTCCACTCGACATCATTTTTAAATAAATTAAGAATATATATATATATATCGAACATACAGCTACATAAAAAAACAATAACACACAACCTAAGGAAAAAAAATGAACTCCAATTAATGAAACCACGGACTAATTACGGCAAGAAAACGTTATCGTATGAAGGAGCACAGCTGTTCAATAGATTACCAGAGGATCTAAAAGAATGTGATAACATGAATGTGTTCAAAGCTAAGCTAAAGAATTATGTATGCACACTAACATTTCCAACGCTCTAGAGGCTAAAATTATATAATTTAGTTGTAAGTACTTTTGTATCTCATTATAAGTGAACTGTTTGTTCTTATGAGAAATAAAATTCTTTAAACCTATATTTATATGATTTTGAGCCTACAACGAATTTTATAAAAAACTATGTTTTATTACCTACAACCTAGACGTAGCAGCATCTGTCGCAAGTAATCAGCGGAGTTTTAATTTGCATTTAAAAACGGAGGTAAGTGCACGCGTGTAGAATAGACAAGTTAGATAACAAAAAAATAGTGGAGAGGTGTTTTTAAATGGTGAGTTGCATGATCTAACAATCATTATATCAAAATAGGTTTATGTTTTATGACTGTATATACGTCTATTTACTCGATTTAAGTGTCAAAAATGCATTATTGTGTACCGTTATTTGAAAAATCGGGGGCCGGTGGACTGGAACAAAAAATAAGCTACTTCCAGTGTCTGACCTACCCCGGCCGGACACTAGCTTCGAAACATCAGATTATTTAGTACATTTTATTATATATCAGCATGCTGAGAAGGAAAATTGTATTAGTATTATCTTTTTCAATTTCTAGTTAACCTCATATCCAGTCTCCGGCCGCAAAAATAAGCTCTACAAATATTATCGGTACAAGATCTTGTATGAGAATACGCAGGCCGGACTACTGGTAGTATTGTCTAGTGCACCGGCCCTTGAAAAGACTAAGCGGCCGAGGCACTGGCTATAGTTCCAGTTTCCGGCCACTGTCTATACATAAAATAAATCAAAATAAAATGTATATCAAAATAAAACCATCATGCACTTAAAACTGTTTTGGTATTGGAAAGTGTTTTTCTCTGCTCTTGTAACATATTTATGAAAAATAATACACTGTTTCTTTTAAATAAATTAAATTTAAGATTTTTTGAAACAAAAAATAACAAAGTTTGTTTGTAGTTTGTTATTTTTTTTTGAAAAAACAAGCCTATTCCAAATCATACTTCAAAATGTAATTAATATGTTTCATTTAAGTTTTGTTTTGGTATTACGAATGTATGTGTGTGTTTCTAGGGAACGCTACTGTCCCCGGAGCATAAACTTGAGTAAACCCGTAAGATGTAACCACAGTATAAAGGGATAATATAACTTAGTATAACTAGTGATTCTTAATCAGTAATAAATTGTATCAACATTCAAAAATAACTCTTATTTAAATATTCTGAGAGCCCACTGGCCATTCACTAGCAATTTAGAAAAGTTAATTCCTAACGTCCGGCCTCTAGATTTCTGTTAGGTGGCCGGAGACTAGGCCTAAGGTGGTCAGGCACTGGATTGGGGCGGCCGAACACTGGAGAAAACGTACTTTTTCGAAAATTAATTTTTCCTAATAAATCTAGCAACCTAAGTATTTTAAATCAGTTTTAAATGTATTTTTATGATTTAATGAAAATATACTTATACACTGATTCCACTGGAGAGCTTAGTTATACGTGCAATAAGTCAGCTGACTTCTTAAGAGGCCGGGTACTGGGCATGTTACCCTACCTGTAACTTGCACGCTTGCATACCAGCTCCTTGCACTAGCCAGCTACTTTCATGTGTATACGTAAACTGGCATGTCTGTAACTGGGAAACAAGTAGATTGCACAACATTTGATTTACTGGCATGCAATATTAGGGAGGGGTCGCGGGGTTTGCAAAACTGGCACGTGTGACCCAACGCGGCAGCTACAGGTATGCCAGTGTCACACGTCAATCCGTCTTCTTCTTCTCTTCTTTTTGTGTCATTAATTTAGCTACACATTCTACTGCTAGTAACAATATGGCACTATTTAATTCACCGCGAATGCTTTCCGTTGATGCAAAAACTAGAAAATGCTGTCAAGACGTCGCGTCGCGTCGGTAGCGTGGCGTACTGGCACGTGTATACTTCTTGCAAGTTACAGGTATGCAAGTAAGCAAATTGTAAGCCTGTTTACTTGCAAATGTATCCACAATGGGTCAGTTATTTGTATAAGCCGTTTGCTGGCATGCAAGCTACTGCTCCATTTTACAGGTATGCACGTAGCCAGGTAGGGACTAGGGGGGGCACGGGCCCCGCTAGAAACCTTCGGACCCACCCCAGAATAGAAGTGAATCATCTGCAAGTTTTTCTTTCTGACACGAAAACGCCTCTTGTCTCTTATTCGTGATGTTACCTAACACTTAAAACAGTTTTGCAACAGAGTGAGTTTTGAAAATAGAGCTGGAGGGCGAAATCTGAAACCAATCCGAAACTTTCAGGTATAGAGAAAAGTCGTGAAAGCTAGTAATATACAAGTCTATGCGTGAAAGGAGTCGTGAGCTCGATTTTTGAAAAAGCAGCTGTAGTTCGGCCAGGAATCGAAACTAATCTTTTAGCAAAAAAATATAATTCTATATTTTATTGAACCAATTGATAAGGTTGCTAGGCCCTCCAACACTATTTTCAAAACATACCCTGTATGTCGCATGTTTGTTCAAGCACAGCCCAAGGTGCTCAAATGGCAAATATATGAGAAGACAAAACTCAAAAGTCCTTTAAAAAATGCACTTTAAATGGTGTGATGTTCTCGAAAACCCCAAAGAAATTCGCGCGCTAGTCTGTCGACTACATCTCGATTCTCGCCTCGCCTTTGTGTTATATTTACCTACAAATTTAATTATATATTCCAGAAAATGAATAATTCATTCTTTTCATTACATTCAGACCAGTCGTAAATAACTTTTCCCAATTATATTGGGCTTGGCTTCCATTCTAACAGTATTTTACACGAAGCGACTGCCATCAGACCCCTGCCCGCAACCCAGTTACTGGGTAATAATGAGATTCGGAGGATAGACCAGTTGGACGGGGACTTTCAGGCTTCTGACTACCCGTAACGACTGCCATAGATATTCGTATGACAACCGGGACCGAGCGACAGCCCGAGGCACGGGGGAGCCTCGATGTGTAACGAAACGGTCACCTATCCACAGACTGACCGCGGCAAGTGCAGCTTAACCTTGCAGATCGTACTATCCGCGCAGTGTTTGCTTCACTACGAGCCCCTCAAAGCTAGATAGATAAATAGATAGAATATTCTTTATTGTACACCAATAACATTATTAAACTAGACACAAACTTGAACTAACAAAGCTATTATGTTAATATAGTATTTATTTCATTATAAGGATAACGATGGTAATAAAACGAATGGGAACTAAGTGATTCGGGTTGTAGGTTAGGTTAGTGTCAGATTAGAATCATAATAAAAGATAGGGGCTCCGCAAAGCTGCACTCCGTCGCGGCTTCGTATGAGTTATCTAGGTACTTACTACTACTACATGATACTATGCGTCAACTTCAGATCCAGATATTTTTACTAATGCCCAAAAATAATAACATACAATGGTATGGGAAAAATACGAAAAAAAAGATAAAACGCGAGTAGGCCCCCTTGCATACAACTGTCAAAATAGCACTGCATTTTGACAGTTGGAAGCATAAGTTCACGCTTAGATTCTTCTCTAAATGTAGGCCTTACAGGCGTGGTCTAAATCTAAAATATATTAGTTATGGTTGGACTTAAGAGATTACCTATCAAATCGCCGTTTCGCCGACAATAAATAAATAAATATTTTGGGACATTTTTACACAGCACCATCTAGTCCCAAACTAAGCAGAGCTTGTGCTATGGGTACTAGACAATGGATATATTACTTATATACTTTTTTTTTGTAATTAGTTACATACTTATAATACATAAGAAACACCAACAAAAACAATTATGTTCATCAAACAAATATTTGTGTCCTGTGGGAATCGAACCCACGACCTCGTAATCAGCAGTCCGACGCTCGAACCACTAGACCACAGACGTCGTCACAATATTATCAGAAATGTCTAAGATACTAGACATCTTTATAGCAGGGCAAGCCTTGAGGTCGGACTTCACAGTACAGTAACTAACTCTATTTGGGTGAATGAAATAGTCGCCTTCCAGGCAAGACCAAACAAAGAAGTTGCAAGACGCACCGAAAATGCCTGGAGGAGCCATTAGTCCATAAAAGATCTGATGAAGGGTGATCTACCTCTATCCCTTGAGAAGACTCATGGACGTATGCATTCTTCCCATCCTATCCTTTCAGGCCTGGCTGGAACTGTTCGGTTTCAAGACAATGGAATTCAATTATGCCTGGAATTCCGGTACTCCGAAGGCTGCCACTCTAAAGTGGAATTGGGCTATACACATCTGCCGCATGTCATACGACTAAAATAGGCCAAAATGATAACTCAGTGGGGTACTCTACATGGCATACGTCAGGCCCAGGTGGAAATGACAGGATGAGCTAGACTCCTTCCAATAAATGGAAATCTCTTTAAGCAACAGATAAGAAAAAAGTGGAAGGAGAGTAGGGAGGCCTTTGCCTTTGCAGTGGGATACTTCAGGCTTTTAATAATAATTTTGAAAGAAAATAAACGGTAGTATTAATCTGGGATGGCTTTGACTGTCGTCAAATACTAACATAGTTTATAGGTACCTCACCCGCTCGTGCGTAAGCGATGCAATAATAGACACAATATTAATAATATTTGTAAAGATCACTAGCCTATTGCCTAGTTGGTCTAGTGGTTGCAAGCGCGACTGCTGAGCGTGGGGTCCTGGGTTCGATTCCCGGTCGGGCAAAGTGTTATTGGGTTTTTTCATTAGGAAATTCTCAGTAGCAGCCCGGAGTCTGGATTTGTGCCCCGATAATGGCAATAGGCTCGCCCCCTATTACATGGTTCTATAACCATAGAACAGGTAATAATACTGTTCCCTTTTCTTATGCTATAACATAACTGGCGAAATATTGGTGTACCTATTATTACACCTCTGCCTACACCTTCTGAGAAATACAGGCGTGATGTTATGTTATGTTGTTACTAACCTATTATTACCTTAAAGATGAGGTAAGAATGAGAGACCTTGATCGTTACGACCATGGAAAATCCAACACCTCGTGAATAGCCTATTCCAAGAATAGCTTATATGCACACAGGTGCCAGTAATGTAATCGAGTGCAATGGAGTGCACACCGTACTGGTGCTGGCACATGACTACACCTATAAATAAGCTTTTGAAACCCAAACAGAGAAAATTAAAATAACTATTAATGAAGTTACGAAAACTGATGTAAGTACAACCGTACAAAGAACCTAACAGTTTTGGAATATTCACGAGTACGATGACAGCGATAGCTAACCCTTTAAATTATTTCCAATTAATTCAGTAATGACCCTAAAACGCCCAGGAGTCTAAACAACAATAAAAATATCGTGCTTGTATAACGCTTTAGGCCAATTGAAAGATTTAAACACTTCTAAATTCTATGAATTTAACAAATTTTCAGCGCATTAAAGAAAACGCATATTTAATTCCTAACTCATGGCCAAAACATTTCAATATTATTATAAAACTATGTACCTACAAGTACAACAAAATTAACAATCTGAGTAACCGTTATTTAACGAGGCATTTTAATTTCCCCAATGGTCATCTCGCTGGTCATCAACAATAATAAACTAGACATAATCAAAATGCACACACATCATTATTCGCTAGTTAATCATAGTTAGGATTAAATTAGTGAAGAGCGCATATATAACAGCGCAGGCGCAGCAGGTGCGCGGGATCACGGTGCCACCGCGTCTCGCCGGCACTGGCTGGCTACAGCTATAGGCTAAATGATAATTTCATAGAGAACGTGTTTCCTTGAAAATTTTGCTTTACATTTCCAAGTCAATGAGAAGTGTTTATTATATGCGCGTGATCTAAACGCCGTTGGACAGGCATCAGACGCGTGACGGGCCGAACTCGTGTCGTTCACTGTGCCACCGCTGACCATTAGTAGGACCTGGATCACTGCCAATTCTCGAGCTAATCTACGTCGCAGTCTTTCAAAATCGCACCCAAACAAATCCAAATTTTACGACTCCACAAAAAAGTGAACATTACGAGTGGCCGGCCGCCACCGGTTTCACAAACAACAATAAGACAGTAAAATTGGTGATTTATGCCTCTGTCTGATAGTCTGCCATCCGCAAACCGTGATTCACCTCAATTTGCTACTGGTTTGTAACAGCAAATGCATTTCACTTTGAAACAATACACTCTTAAGAATATTTCTTGGGCGTTAGAGGAAACCTGCACACCTGAGAGGGCTCCATACATTTCTCGATGGTGTATGTAATGTAGTCTATTAACCCGCACTGGACCAGCGTGGTGGGCTAAGGCCTTAGCCTTCTCATTCTGAGAAAAGGCCCGTGAAGATCAAAGAAACAAACGGCAAAACACGATCATCGCATGCAATAAGGGCAGGCGCGGATCCAGGATTCTGCTCGGGGGGGGGGGGGGGGGGGATTTCTATAAACTAGTCAGCCTCGGGGAAACTTCTTTTTCAAATAGACTTTGTAAAGAAAAACCGAGCATAGCAAACTAGACTAGTTTTTTATTTCATTTTACAAATTACTTGCTTTTCTAAAATCAAAAAACGTAGATCTTATTTATTCCAAATGTCAGCTCATTACTATTTGTACACGGATGTGGCCCTACAGTCCCATCTGGAAGTATGACCAGAAATTGTGCGAGCGCAGCAAGCTCGAATTTCTTGAGATATTCTACAAAAACATGACGATATTCAATTGATCGTCCGGCGCACCCTGGGCAGTCAGCCCCGCTACCAATCTGCTGACTGGCTAATCTTTTTCCCACGGCATCAGCTATTATCTTTATGTAGCTCATGTCGACACGATAGAAGAAGAACTAATTATAAAAGGGTGAATTTCAACAAATGCCATTTTTTTTATCATATCGGTGAACTTTTTCATTTATATTTTTTTTGTATATTTTTTAGGTTTTATGTAATCTTTAGGATATCAAATATCCCCAAATTTAATATCATCAACGTATCATTTAAGACTAAGGAGAAAATTCAGTTTGAATTCTGGTTTCCACCGAAATGACAAACCGGCACCGATTATTTTTTCTGTACACCGATATGTTAAGTTTATCCACCGAAATGATGTACATATCCAGCGATATGATAATCTATCCACCTTTGAACACCAAAAAGGAAATAGTAGGTACCTAGGTAGGTAGGTAGGAGAAATACCAGGCTTATTATCTCGATTTTTCGGTAGCGATTCTGTTACATCATTGGTCACTGAAACACTTGTTTGGTTGTTTCGGGCAACATTTGCCTTAGCTTTTTTCCTCTGATAATATGCACGGGCACTGATTTGGTTTTTTTTTTGTGCAATGCGACGTGCATGTGCAGTCATTTGGCTTCAGTTTGGGATAAGTCCGGCTGCCTTTCGTCTAGCTAAACGTTCTCTATCTTTTCTTAAATGCTCCTCTCTTAACACAGGATCGCTTTTGAGTTTAGCTTTTCTTATTCTTTCCAGCAACCTCTTTCTCTCTTTTTTCTCCTCCTCTTTTAGTTTTGGCCTCGGCATTCTTAAACAAAATTAAGCTATTATGATGTTTTCTTTTTATGTAAGTATTTATTATTTTGTTATTCATTATTATGTACTTACTATTTTTTTTACTAGAAAATATTTTCTAGAGAAACCTTTAATGCGTTCAATTGCTCCACCTCACCATCATCACCTCAGCCTATAGACGTACATTACCGAATACAGACCTTTGACCCACCTCCCCTAATAATACATTTATACATCTTCTACTACCCAGTGGTATCGTGGTAATGATTTTGGCAGTCTATGTAGGTAAGTATGTATGTATTAATGTTTGTATGTAGGTATATATGTATGCATATAATGTATGTGTTTGTTTGTATGTTTGTATGTTCCATTGTTTCTTTGTATACTTAACAAAATGACACGGGATCTACCGATATGATAAAACGACTCACCGAGATGATAAAATGATCTACCGATATGATAAAGCAATCCACCGATGTGACAAAACTGTGCGTTGATCATGAATCAAAACACCGATATTAGATATAAGACACCGATTGATTTTTTCTTATAACTTCGGTGTAAATTATCACATCGGTGGTAATAAAGACCACCGATTACAGCGATATGAGAACAGCGACGTGAGAAATAACACACTTTTTCGAAAATTCGAAAAAATGCATAATATCTAGGATAAATTCAATAACAGTTAATGAAGCTAATTCACTTAGTACCTCTGTTAGAACCAAACAACAATAATAAAACTACTCATTACACTAGAAAAATGCAACCACCGATAATATAAAATAATTGTCCGGGAGCAATTGAAATGGCGTACTTACGTTATTTTCGGGAATATGCAGCGATTTGACACACATCCGTCGTGACAGCGCATTAGCACACACCAATGAGGAAAATAAAATTGGGGTGGGGACGCTGTCGGACTCGTCGATGTAAAGTTAGGTTTAAATTACTTTTGTCCAGCGATATGAGAACATTTTGCAGGACAAGTACGTTTGTGCCTCTCAGTAATAATAAACGTTAATTATGTAATAAAATATGCTATAAATTAATAACAAAACTAATATTCTATGAAATAGAATAAGTTATATACTTAACTTACTTATTTGTATTAGTGTATAAGCTTTTTTGTTTGGAAAAAAAGTAGAGGGACAGCACCGATTTGAATAAAATAGAGGTTTATGTATTTATTTCTACCATTGTAATAGTCCTAGGTAAATTATATTTTTGCCACAACCCAATAACTACCTATTGAATACTAAAAAAAACAATTCAGAACAATATTCCTTTTTTCAAATGCTAATTTCACCGAAGACAAAAAAATAAGTCATTTGGGAAATTCACCCAAAAGCGATTCATCAGGATTCATCGCTCTAATTCAATAATTGTGAATGAAATAAAAATTAGTACTGGTAGTATTTATCTAATTTACTAAGTAATGGAATAATTTCTACTGCTGAATTTCTGTTAAAAATTATATTATATTAGAAAATTAAAACAGAATTACAGAGGCATACCCCAGATAAATACAAAGGACATTGCCCATTCTCTTAGGAGCATTAGGAGCCTTCAGGCCCCCTAAAAAAATTGCTATGTCACGGCAGTTTTAGTCTTATTTTGTAGACAAAGAATTATCTTTTCTTATTCTGCAAATGATTTTAATTTTTTCATTACATCTTATTATTTTTAACTTACAAAATATAAATCATTCTGCATCTTCTTTCTCCGAGCCTATTCCTAACTATTTTGGGGTCGACTACGTTAGTATAGAAATGTCTTTGGTCTAATCAGATGTGACCATTGCAGTTGTCAGAATTTTGGGCTTTACAGCAAGTTTATGCATTGCTCACAGGAATCGACAACACAAATGATAATAATATAATTTTATTATAGAACTGTACGATAAACAACTGGGAGTTTTTGTATTTTCTCAGGAGTCTGGACATTATATGAAATGTCGGAAGAATCCAGATGAATCGCGACCATCTGGCAACCCTAGACGCAGTCCGCAGCCGCAAAATTAAACGCAGGTAGAGCCGTAGCATGACATTTTGTGAAGATGTATGAAGGTTTGTTACTCAATCACGCAATGCACGCCATTTCACCTCACGGGCCTTTACCAGCTACGCCAACTGTGTCAGCTGCGCCAACTACGCCGACTGTGCCAGCTACGCCAGCATGCCAGCTACGCCAACTGTGTCAGCTACGCCAGCTGTGTCAGCTACGCCAGCTGTGCCAGCTACGCCAACTGTGCCAGCAACGCCAGCTGTGCCAGCTTCGCCAGCTGCTGGTCGGGCACCAGACTACCCCGAGTCTGCTGCTCGCAGGCCCCACCTCCGGTAATTTTTATAGAGGTTTTCTTCCTCACGGTCCGGGCGGTGAAGCCAAGACCCTCGGTCCCAAGAGGCGCGAGAATACTACTCAGCGGGCACTCCTGGGGTTACGAGATTGACGAGGGCAGGGAAGGACAGTCCCCGGGCGCTGCTTGCCCAGCGGCAGGGTGAGTGCATACCGGACCCACCCCTGCTCCTCCACTGTGCCCTCTGTTGGCATCAGAGGGACACGTGTAGTAACTTCCCACTGGCCCAGAACGGGCCCCTCCCGCGCCAGAATATTCGCCACAGGTAATAAGATCCCCCGACGGTTAATCCCTCAAAAGGATTATATGTATTGCCCGTATCCAGGATGCACCGGCCAAACAACTGCCGTTCCCTCCAGACGTGTCCAAAAGGACAAGCAGCCGTCAGGCACACTTGGAGGTTTTCTGACCAGAACGATCCACGTCTTTCACTCACCCCGTCCGGCCTCCTAGCCCCAAACTTCTGTTTAAAAGTGTTTCGCCCTTTTCTAACCCCTAAAATTCACTCGTAGTCATTTCATAATTTTCGGATAAGAATTTGTTAGTTATGATTTAAATGTGACTGCGATTTTATCAAACATTAATTTGCACAAAAAAAAATTTATAACAACTTTACAAGCAAACAAAACTAATTATTATTACATTTTTATTCACTAAAATGAAACATTTCACGCCTAAATGTATTTGTTGCATCAAACCAGTTCTACCTGCAACTGGCTGCAACGAAACCTTTCCTGGGGCTTGGGGTTTACCATGTTGCATAAAAAGAGCAGCGCCACAGAGCACATAAACAAAACTAGCGCGCAATGGGGGCGCAGGCGTCCTTTTTAGGGTTCCGTAGCCCAATGGCAAAAAACGGAACCCTTATGGATTCGTCATGTCTGTCTGTCTGTCTGTCTGTCCGTCCGTATGTCACAGCCACTTTTTTCCGAAACTATAAGAACTATACTGTTGAAACTTGGTCAGTAGATGTATTCTGTGAACCGCAATAAGAATCTCACACAAAAATAGAAAAAAAAACAATACATTTTGGGGGTTCCCCGTACTTAGAAGTGAAACTCAAAAAAAAAATCTATGGATAGGTTCAAAAATGATATTGAGGTTTCTAAATAAAATTTTTTATAAACTGAATAGTTTGCGCGAGAGACACTTCCAAAGTGGTAAAATGTGTCCCTGTAACTTCTAAAATAAGAGAATGATAATACTAAAAAAATGTATGATGTACATTACTATGTAAACTTTTATCGAAAATTGGTTTGAACGAGATTTAGTCAATAGTTTTTTTTTAATACGTCATAAATCGTAAACCGCAATTTACCAGCATTTATTATTAAAACATCGATCAAAGTTACAACAAACTACAAGAACTTTTATATTATGTTACTTGCTGCTACGGAACCCTTCATGGGCGAGTCCGACTCGCACTTGGCCGCTTTTTTTCCGTGTAGGTAACGCCTAAGCAAACAGATGTTAGGATGTTAGACGTGTGTTAAATATTAATCTAACTAAAGTGTCAGTGGTCAGACCATAGATTATCTACACATAGAAGGTTAGTTTCATACATTACGCGTTAGCGAAACTGAAGCAAAAAATTGTTACATTTGTGCTAGCGTTTTTACACGTTTACACACGCACATCACTATAAGGTTTTTTGGATGGTGCCTGACATTCTTCCCTACCTACGGCTGAGCCTTATATTTATTACTAGCTTCTGCCCGCTGCTTCGCACGCGTTTAATACAGTTTATCACAGAAAGACGTTAGCGCATCCCTCGGGAACTTTGATAGACTTCTGGATTTTCTGGATTTTTTGTCACTGGTGTGGTGGTTTTGGAAGATCTCTTACCCCTGCTAGTAAGGTACATTTTGATACAAGTGAGCTAAGATGTTCATCATACACATACTCGAGGCTGGATTGCGCGCGGGCGTAATAAAGCCGAGAGTGTAATGCACTTTGCTCACGCATTTCATACATTTTTCACACTTGCGAGGAAAAAAAATCATAAACATAGTTTAGACACAAATAATATAATACTAGTTTAGACAAATATTAAATTTATGAAAAATGGCGCGCGGATTTCTGTAATCGCACACCGTACCTGTGGTTGAGTGACATATATTATAGCGTGTACGACTGAAGAGCGTATGTTCGATTTAGCGCAAGTCAAAATTTGCACGATCTATCGAATGGCACACTCACTACGGCACGATACAATGGTTCCTCTGTGTGCGTGAGTGCTCAACCGTTAGCACGAATAATTTTGATACTTTTATTTTTTTAGGATCTATTTTGTTTTTTTTTTTATGAATGAAAATTTAAAAATTAAATATGTTTTTTTGTAAATATTATAACGGATTCGGATTCTACTTATGAATGCAAATATAAAATCCTGCCTCAGTGTTTTCATTTAACAAGTATTTTCAAAGATATAGATAGCGATTTGAAGTTTTTTTTGTATGGAGAGAAAATTAAAACCTTATACATTACCTTAAAGTTTCGTGTATAGATCCATATAGTGCCAGTGTTGGGTCAATCAACTAATTTTTTCAATCAATTGATCAATCATGACTAATTTAGTCACGACTAATTTAGTCATGACTAATTTAATCATGATTGAAAAATTCAATCATAATTATGACTAAATCAGTTAGTCATTCGATCAATTGTTAGTTTTGATTGATGACTAACCTAAAAACGCACGAGTAGGTGGCGAAGGGTGGTGGGAGCCGCTGCATTGCCCCACCTGCCCTCACTGCGCACCGCGCGGGCCGGCTACGTGGGTCAGTGTAGTGAGTGGCTATTTGAGCGGCTATTTTGTTTTGTTTAGTTTGCGAAAATTAATAAGAATAGTATTAAAACTGTATTTTCATTTGATAGTCAAAAAAGGCCGCCCATTATTTTTGTAAAATTTTGAATATTACTATTTACTAGAAATTCTTCAGAAGCACGAGTGGTGGTAGTTGTAGTCCACTCCAAATCAACAAGTATGGTGTAAAACTTGAAATTGACGGTAGGCAAGAATTTATACAACGTGTTATTGAAATAACTGAAAACCTCTCAAGGGGTCATTGTACTCATCAGTATGAACAACTTTTACTATGATTACAAACCTGAAATCACGAAAAAAATAATTAGATGTTCCCTATATTTGTGTTCACATAATTCGACAAAATGTAGGAAACATCAGATTTTTTTTTGCGATTTCTGTGTTGGTCCTATAGTAAAAGTTGTTCATACTGATGACTACAATGACCCCTTAAGAGGTTTTCAGTTATTTCAATAACACGTTGTATATTAAACTAGACTTTGCCAGCGGTTTCGCCCACGTATAACTCGGCTTATCACAGAAAGCCCTTTCATTTGAGTACTAACACGGTGGGTCCAAGACACAGAAATATAAAAACTCAAAAATCTGTGGTCTAAGAGCTTTAGTTTAGGAAATATGGCCATCAGAAGTTTTGATCATCTATTTGTGTAGATCTCATCGAGCCCTTTCATTTGAGTACCAACACGATGGGTCTTAGACCTATAGTTTAGGAGATATGGCCATCAGAAGTTTATAACATTTGTCTAGAGCTCATCGAACCCTTTCATTTGAGTACCAACACGATGGGTCTAAGAGCTATAGTTTAGAATATATGGCAATCGGAATTTATGACCGTATAGCTTATCGAGCCTATCATTATCAGAATTTTTGTCCAACTCTGTATGCGCTCTACAGCTCATCGCGCCACGAATTTATTCATTTCTTTTTCTTTTTTAAACAACACCAGTTTTTTACTCTAATCATCAGCTTTTAAATACAAATAAAACGAGTGTGCTTTTTTGTGTGTGTGTGTGTGTGACCACACGACTGAAGTGAATCTTCATAAAAAAAAACAGAAATCACGTCCACCATCTTGAATCTCAAAATAGATGTTATATTCGCAATCAGCACCCCGGGAAACCTCAAAAACGATACCCATATTGATTATATTTAAAAAGTCGCGACTGCCATCTTGCATCTCAAAATAAATGTTATATTAGTAATCAGCACCCCGAGAAACCTCGAAAACGATACCCATATTGATTTGATTAAAAAAGTCGCGTCCGCCATCTTGGATCTCAAAATTGATGTTATATTCGTAATCAGCACCCCGGGAAACCTTGAAATCGATACCCATATTGATTTGATTAAAAAAGTCGCGTCCGCCATCTTGAATCTCGAAATAGATGTTATATTCGTAATCAGCAACCCGGAAAACCTCGAAATCGATACCCATATTGATTTAATTTAAAAAGTCGCATCCGCCATCTTGGATCTCAAAATTTATGTTATATTCGTAATCAGCACCCTGGGAAACCTCGAAATCGATACCCATATTGATTTTGTTTAAAAAGTCGCGTCCGCCATCTTCAATCTCGAAATAGATGTTATATTCGTAATCAGCAACCCCGAAAACCTCGAAATCGATACCCATATTGATTTTATTTAAAAACTCGCGCCCGCCACCTTGGATCTCAAAATAAAAGTCGCCTCGCCCGATCACACTTTTCGTAACGCATTCACCAGTTTACTCCCCAAGTCAAGCGTGCGTAAAGAATTTGCGTAATTTTTACTTCAAAAGTTTCATCAAAATCGGTCCAGTAGTTTTAGCGTGATGCTCGAACAAACAAACAAACACATCTACAGTTTTATAGTAGTTAATATAAGAAGTAGATTAGTCATGGAAAAATTAGTCATGATTATTTAACTAAGATTAAAACTAATCAATCATCACTCACCACGCCATGATTGAATTAATCAATCATCAATCATTAGTCATGATTGACGAATTCAATCTTAGTCATCAATCATTAGTCAAACTAAATTTTGCCCAACACTGAATCTCACCAAGTGTGACGCTGGTATATATTACCGTTTTGAAGATAGAGCAGGAACAAAAACGTTGAAAAAAATGCATATTTTTTGAGGTTTCTTGTATGGGTAAAAAAGTCTAAAATCTTGGACTTTTTTTTGTTTTTAGTATTTGTCGTCCGTCCGTCAACCGGTTATCTATTCCCGTTCAAAAGATACAGCCCTGTGACTGACAGACGGACGGATGGACGGACAGCGTAGCGAGAGTAATAGGGTCCCGTTTGGCACCCTTTGGGTACGGAACCCTAAAAAGTAAAGTAGCGACCAACTGACCGTTGCACCATTCATGTTCCATATTTCCGTACCATAAATTACAAAAACTAGTCCGTGCCCAGCAGTGGGACAGTAATGGGCTGCTAATGCTTATGCAAGTCACGGGCATAGGGTTAAATAATAAAAAGTTTTAAAGGGAAAGTTTATTTTATTCATTTTAGCGCATTTAAAAGAAACCTTGTTTTTATAAAAAAAAATGCTTTTAATTTATTTTTTACTTTTTAGTTATCGCTGGACAGATTTTTTAACTCGCATTCGTATTCTCAGCAAGTCCTTTCATTTGGTACCCATATTGTAGGAAACCATAAAAAACTTAGTCCGCCATATTGGATTTAGAGTGACGTCACTTTATTTTTCAAGTTACTCTCAGCAAGCCCTTTCATTTGATACCCATATTGTAGGAGTGCATTAAAAATAACTAGTCCGCCATCTTGGGTGTTCCGCCATGTTGAATTTAGAATGACGTCACACAGCTAACCATGCATTGTCATCCAAACTAAACGTGTATACAAAATTTCAGCTCAATCGGTTGAAGATATCTGCTTCAAAATTGAGTTGCTTGATTCGACCTTAACAAATTACATACATACATACATTGCAAGTTAATAAAAAGCTTGTAAAAAGAAGGTAATTTCATAGAGCAAACTTTGAACAGAAATTTAAACTTTTTTCGTTCAACAGATTCGGCTATGACAGACGGACAGACAGACAAGAGAGTGAACCTATAAGAGTTTAGTTTTTTCCTTCTAGTTACGGAACCTTAAAAATACATTATTTATAAATAAAAAGCCAACGATTTTGTTTTTTTTTCTACTAAACCTGAATAACTTACGTTTGTTTTTATTAAAACCCTAACCCCTAATTTTAGTTTAGTTCCAAACTTGAATCGATTGCACACTCTAGAACACTTGTAACATACCGAATATCACACGGGCGAAGCTGCGGGTGGAAGCTAGTGTAACATAAATATACCTTTTATCTCTTGCCTTAGCCAAATTTTCAGATTTTTTGCGTTTTCTCTTTCCAAAAAACGCCTTTGTTTTATTTCCCATACCTTCTAAAACATAATTTTTTGTCACTATAAAACAATGTCAGTCATAAAAAAATACTTACCAAGTACTTATGATAATACTTTAAAATTTTGTCGGTCATCAAAAATAAAATATTTTATTTACCAAAGTACTAAGATTTGACGATCGCCCTAAAAACTTGCAGTATCCGTGTATAAACGCACGGCAAAGGTCGTCAACCCCCGACGGAGCGCCGAGCGACGCGACGTGACCACTCTCTGGAAGGGCTCGCGGCGAAGTGATTTGAATCGATTCGAACGCGAAGTATTATAGTAGTTTTAAAATATTTATAAAAAAATTATAGAGCTAATTTAGTTGAAATTTTCAAGTGTAAGTTTTTAAAGAATATGTTCTTCTATTATAGTAATTTATTGTTATATTAAATTATGTAAGATATAGTGGTCAAAATAATAATTGTATCGACTATAATTTCTGAATAATTTCACATTGTTTGGATTTTTATTTCTTATGTATTCAGCCTAAAATGAAAAATCCTTTCTAGTAACTATTTTTACAAGGATCTTCCCAGTTGGTTAAAAAATGCCGTTTCTTAGGTCTGTCAGTGGTTTCAGATATTTGAAGCTTCGAAATTGACTCTGAAAGTGAAATTAAGAAAACCTCTGTTCAGTTATCTTGATAGATTTCACAAATACTCTAATAATCGAACAAAATAAACTATCTTCTATTTAGACAATAACATTTCCTAAAATTATTAGTAATTGATATGTTCGTAGGATAAGTGGTTGATGAATAATGAGATTTGAAAAATTACGTTTTTGAGCAAAACAGCCCACGGACCGAGCATACGCTCTGAAGTTCGACGGACACTAATTACATCGAAAGACGGAACTGCAACAAACCTTAACCTCGACGGGACTCTTCTGCGATAAGACTCATGTGCGACAAGACTTATCTTCGACACGGCTTAACTTCGATAGTCAGAAACTTTGAAAATCGATTGAACTTTTATTGTAAATATACAAAAAAATGCATTTATTATAGTAGGCTGTGGCGTCGCCCGCATATAGTTCGGTTCACACACAGATGCTGTCGCGCTTCCCCCGGGAAATTGTTGTCTTCCCGGGATAAAAAGCACTAATACGGGCTATGTGTGCCAAATTTCATCCAAATTCGTTGTCGTTTCAGCGTGATTGAAGGACAAACAAACAAACATCCAAACTTATACTTTCGCATTTATGATATTATTAGGATGTTAGGATACAATGCAATATAACTACAAACAGTTTTTTTTAGACTCAACCTAAAATTTTTTTGCTGTGGGGTAATCCTCATGGCCGCACTCCGCAAAGGTTTTCTTCCCCATAGATACTCCACTGTGCACTCTGCTAAATTCAGAGGAGGGACACACGGAGTCACGCCTCATTGGTCCAGATCGAGCCCCTCCCGTGCCAGAATATTTGCCACAAGCAATAAAATTTCCCGGTCCAAAGAAAAGTTTATTGCCCGTGCCCAGGGTGCACCGGCCCAACAACTGCTGTTCCCTCCAGACCTATCAAGAAGGACCAGCAGCCGTCAGGCACACGAGGAGGTTTTCTGGCCCAGCACCCCAAACCTATTATAGCACCCCAAACAATATTATGAATCCGAAAGTATAAGTTTGGATGTTTGTTTGTTTATCCTTCAATCACGCTGATACGGCTAAACGAATTTTGATGAAATTTGGCACACATATAGACCATAGCCCGAATTGATGCTTTTTGTCCCGGGAAGATAAACATTTCCCGAGGGAAGCGCCACAACATCTGTATGTGATATTACTAATGTGTAGTTTGCTCGACATCCTACGTCACAACAGGGATCCAGCAGAATACCAGCGTCAGGTTTAATAACCTGGCAATATGCTGAGCTGGACACCCATTTGTCACAATTTTGAGACACACATGGCGCATGACTGTCAATGACTTTTTTCCTCGCTTTGTTACTTCTTCACTATATCTATTTCTTGTTCATGTATATTTCTTTTGTATGTGTCTCAGTTGTGTCAAATAAATATTTTTCTTTCTTTCTTTCTTTCTTTTACTTCTCGTTGCAGGCGTTGCTGTTTTCGTAAAAAAGTGTGAGAGGGCTCTGGCTCACTCTTTTTTACACAAGATTATAAACGGAAAGGTGCTTTAATATAACGTCCTTAACAAACAAAACTGAAGTTTTTAGTGACGAAATATCTTCGCGTGATTTCAAATAACGTCTCACCGGTGTCTAACAGTATCTGTCTGGCAAACACATCACAGTCGACCCAGAAACACTTGGCTTGGCAGTTTACATCGTAGGACGGGGTTCATTGCACTATCAAAAGAAGATCAACAATTTTGGATCGTATAATTACCGCTTACATAATGTGTTATTTAGGTGTCTGGGACTGCGAGTTGCGACTTGTAAGCTGAGTAGCTCTGAGTGACTCGCCCGCATTGACGTGATGATGGCTTGATAATATTCCTCGAAATTTAAGAGGAAAATCGTTTTAGCCTTGTCCCATTATTATGAAAAAAAAATACTGTAATACCTAACTACGCAATTTCTGCAAACCTAACAATTATTAACATTGGGGAATTTCTACCCCAATACCACCTACGTCTCTTATCTCTGTATTTTTAAAGTAAAACTTCTTTACGCACGCTTGACTTGGGGAGTAAGCTGGTGAATGCGTTACGAAAAGTGTGATCGGGCGAGGCGAACGGAAGTTGAGTGTGAAATATAAGATAGTGAAGTTTTACTTCAGTCGTGTGGTCTCACACGTTGTTTTTTGTTATTACGTGTAAGTAACTTATATCTTGATAAATTTAAGCATGACACTACTTTTTTTGAATTTATTAATATTGGGTAGGAGCTGGTTATGCAAACTAGAGTGGTTCACGTGTCAAATGTAAAACAATCCCGCAGACTGCAGGGCGGCCGGCCGGCGGCTGGCGACCGCAACCGCATTAGCAATATTACTCTACGTACTTACCTATAATTTCTATCTAACTAGAGCACTGCCAGTACTCATGTGCTGCCAGCCTCTCTTACCTACCTAGAACTAGATTATTTTGTTACATTTTAAATCCGTGCGGTGTTGGTGTACAGAGTTACAGACTGTGATTTTGGGATAGGACTGGGGACTCTGGGCACACTCTGGGGCCGTAGTGAGAAAGGAATAGAGCTAGTCAGGACTTTAGAAAGAGATTTACAAAAGAAGCGCTTTCGCTTAACAGGAACCATATAAGGATCCTGATTAGAACCCTTACAGGGCACTGTAAACTGAACAAACATCTACACAGGATGGGCCTCACAGATATCACAGTTTGCAGATTTTGTCGCGAAAAGGACGAAACGCCCATTCATATCCTATGTGAATGTGATGCAGTGCACCACATTAGAAGTCAGCATCTTGGAGGCCACACAATCTCAGCTGATGAGATCAGATCCTCAAACCCCAAGTCTATAGTTGACTTTATGGTTGGCCTGCGGCTTGGAGAGGTGCTGTAGTCTACTATTAGAGGCGTTACAATAGATTTTTTAGGTCGCAGTGACATCATCCATATCTATCTATCTATCTATACTATAATAAAACTGTAAAGGTCGAAAAGTCTGTACATTGAGTTTTTTTTCGCGAAAACCGGCTAGGGGGACTAGAAATAAGCAATAGAACATGAATCAATCGTTTTTAAAATTTATGTCTGTCTGTCTGTTTGTTTGTTACCTCATCACGTGAAAACAGCGGAACGGATCGTAATGAAACTTTGCATTTGTATTGGTATTAGTCTAACTTAAAATATAGGGTATGTTTTATCTGAATCGGTTGACTAAATCCAGTGATATAGCTTGACCCCTCTATTGTATAAAGTTGCATACAAAGTAGAGGTCATAATTGTTGGTTATTGCAGGTTCCTAAAAATACAACTAGATAGTGTTAGTATTATAGAAAATTTAGAATAACATAACATAGTCAGCCCATCACTGTCCCGCTGCTGGGCATGGGCCTCTTCTTGGAATGAGAAGAGTTAAGGAACTGGATATTTAACAATATAGATTATCATAAATAGATTATCATAACATAATCAGCCCATTACCTACTGCCCCACTGCTGGGCACGGACCTCTCCTCGGAATAAGAAGAGATGTGGTTAGTGGTTCTCGGAAAAAGAAGAAGTAACTAGAAAATATAGAATAACATAACGTAGTCAACCCATTACTGTCCCACTGCTGGGTATGGGCCTCTTCTCAAAATGAGAAGAGTTTATGAACTGGATATTATTAGTATTATAGAATAACATAACATTATCAGCCCATTACAGTCCCACTGCTGGGCACGGGCCTGTTCTCAGAATAAGAAGAGATGTGGTTAGTGTTATAGAATAACTTAACATAATCAGCCCAATTACTTCCCACTGCTGGGCACGGGCATCTTCTCAGAATGAGAAGAGTTTAGAGCTAATTCCATGAAATTCCATCACCTTAGCCGGTTGGTTGTAAAAACAAAATATAGTATGGTCGTTAAATAGTGTAGTCGTCTGTGTAGGCGGTTATATGTATGTATTAGAAGACATTGTGTTCATAAATATGACACGATGATATTTTCCGACATCCACGCGGACGGAGTCGCGGGCACAGCTAGTAAGTCATATGGGACTTGCAAAGACCTTACCTTTTTTTCCTAAATAATAATAATAATACTCAGGACTAATAAGTAATAACGTCCCTCTCTCTCAATGGAACCATGATAGCTTTAATACGTCATGATAACACATCTTTTATAATGGCCGAGATTAGGACAAAAGACGGTCGAAGTTAGGAAGAAGGTGGTCGACATTAGGGAAATTGACACTTCGAAACTTAAAATACTAATTACTTTTTATTTCGTTATCTAGGACCATCTAAAACAACAACATCGTAAAATTTAATTATCAAATAATCCAAAATGGCAAAAAAAACTGTGGTTATGTTCAAGGTGTAGGTGTGGTAAGGTCTGAAAGTTGCGTTTATTTGGGCATTTTACCCTACTATGAAACCACTGACCAGACTGATCAACGCAAAATTAATTAATCTTATGAAATCTTATGTCAGATTGTGCAGAATGTAATTCGCTCGATTAATTGCAGCAGTTGACAAAAGACTTGACAGAACGGCTATTCATCAGTCTTTCCTTTGAAACGCTTGTTATATAATACGATGATTTCGGTGATGATAAGATTAGCCAGTCTGCAACTTCTGCAAGGTTGGCTGTGACGGTGACAGCTCCGGACGTACCGTGAACCATGAGGTACCTATCGTCACTCGTAATTTAAGCTGTGAGGTATCGTCACTCGTGAAAGCTGTGAGATATCGTCACTCGTGGAAGCTGTGACGTATCGTCACTCTTGGAAGCTGTGTGAGGTATAGTCACTCGTGGAAGTACAGTCAAGCGTATATCGATGTTGAAAAAACAAATATAAGCAGAGCCTGTCTTATACATAAATACATAACCAGCCCATTACTGTCCCACTGCTGAGCACGGGCCTCTTCTCAGTATGAGAAGGCTAAGGCCTTATACATATAAACTGATTGTGTAATGCATTCACATTGATATCAGCTTTCATTTTGAAATTACAGCAATATTCATTGCGTGGTACGTAGTTGTCAATTTGACGGATTGTCAAAACACAGAGCAATGAACATTGAAATCCAGTTGAATGCGATCGCGAGTGAGTTACGCAATTCGGCAGCAGTTCCGCATAATGGTTTATTGAATTATTACCATTGATATGCGATTGATCGTACCTAGGTAGTTAAGGTAAACACAAAACAATCCATATAGGAGTATCATTAGAATAATAAATGCCTGTAACGTAGATAAGTATACTTATTATTTTTTGTAACATTTATGAATTATTTCAGAAGATAACCAACAAATGCCGTTGTCCATTTCAAAATCACTTCACGACAAAGTGCCCTCAGCTAAGGTTGTTAGGACCAAGCTAGGTTGACTGAAGGTCAAACTGCATTCGTGTACCCTTATTTTAACCTTTTTATTTGTTAAATTATTTTAAAAGTTGTAAATATATCTCCGCTGGCTTCAAAAGGATTCACATTTGGTGCTTCGTGGAAAGTAACTACTTCGCTTTAAAGCTTTCTTATCCATCGGCTCAACTCAAAGTAATGACCAAAATAAAATCTAATTTCAACGTCCATAAAACTACATAACGGTGCTTGACAAAAACTTACACTGAATTTTATTTTTTCCATTTCAATTTTAATAGCTGAGAGTTCTGTAAGAAATTTCTAGGCCAGTTTGTAGGAATTGAAGGTCACTCTCACTCGTAAATAAGGTTTTTAATTTATGATTTTAGCAGGCTATGTATGTATGTCTATGTATGTAATAGCTGCGAGTTCTGTAAGAAATTTAACTCTCCTCACTTATAAATAAGGTTTTTAATTAACAGACTACGAGAAAGCCAAAAGGAGGGCTTAGACCAACAGAAAAAAGGAAGGAGGGTTATGATTTTAATTAATGATTTTAGCAGGCTATGTATGTATGTCTACGTATATAATAGCTGTGAGTTCTGTAAGAAATTTCTAGGCCAGTTTGTAAGAATTGAAAGTAACTCTCACTCATAAATAAGGTTTTTAATTAACAGAATACGGGAAAGCCAAAAGGAGGGTTATGATTTTAGCAGGCTATGTATGTAGGTATACAGCATGACTGGGTGAACGAGTGACATATTCTAGAATATGGTAGGATGTAGGTACTAGCTGTAAGTTGCTTGATTAGCTATGAAGAAACACAGAAGCAATCTAAGTTTTGTTAGGTATTTAAATATAATACCTATAGGTAATGTTGTATCAGTTTTAATTAAGTAGTTCGAGAAAGAAAGAGGGTCCAGTCTGTTAATCTGTGGTCCAGTCCATTATTCATATTCTCATACCATCATATTAAAGTGTCTTTGGTTCTGCTTTGGCTATTGTCTATTTACGGAAAGCGCAGGACCGGTCGTTGTGGCGATGCTTGGGGGAGGCCTATGTCCAGCAGTGGACGTCTTTCGGCCGAAATGATGATGATGGTGAATAAAATATCCGAATCAATTTCGAAAAGTTACCTTTTGAATCGTGTAACCTGGAAGTAACCTGACGGAGGTAAAAGTTGCCTAAAAGGTTACAAAAGTAACCTTCTGGCAACGCTGATGTTCGCCTTCGCAGCTTCGGCTTGTTACAGCGTGCGGGGACTGCTCTCCCTCCACGCCTCCGGATTTACAAAAACACTACAGGGGTAGGGCAGACCAGACCACGTGAAGTCGGGGTTGGCCAATTTGGTCCATAGTAGATGGTCTTCCTACAAAACGATATGGCTAAACGACGGCGCATGATGATTCATGATGGATCTGATTTAAATAATCTGCCTTTGATATACACAATTAGTCCACATTTCGTATTGGCACTGTATACAGTATGTCCCAGTTTGTAGTAATAAACTTTAAGGGCGGTAAATATACCTACTCAATTTTATCGGTATAAACATCCCATTGACAACATCTGACGACGTCTGTGGTCTAGTGGTTCGAGTCCGACACTCGACTGCTGATCACGAGGTCGTGGGTTCTATTCCCACAGAACACAAATATTTGTGTGATGAACATAAGTGTTTGTGTTGGTCTGGGTGTTTCTTATGTATATTATAAATATGTATTTACAAAAAAAAAGTATTTAAGTTTTATGTCCATTGTCTAGTACCCATAGTACAAGCTCTGCTTAGTTTGGGACCAGATGGTGCTGAGTAAAAATTTCCTAAAATATTTATTTATTTATTTACCGCCCTTGAAGTTTTGTTACTACAAACCGGGACATAATTTTTAACGGAACCAGCCTATTGGTGCAGAGCATTACAAAATATACACGATTATTGCGTGCTACTGGTATATAGTTTGGAAAACGTCCATACCACAGAAATACATACGAGGGCAGAGTGATAAGTCTGGTAAAAAGTTAACAAGGAATAGGTACATAATTTGTAAAAGTTATTATTCATTTTTCAACATAGGGGGACCTAGCTCAATACACTCCATCCAACGATTCTCCAAATTTTCGACCCCTTCAATATGAGATTTTGGAAAACCTTCAAAATAGACATTGGTATCGTGCATGATCTCTTCATTAGAGCTACATCTTTTCACCAGCCATTTTTTTAAATTCGGCAACAGGAAATAGTCGCAGGGGGCTAAATCCGGAGAATGTGGTGGGTGAGAACGTAACTCATAGTGTAACTCATGAAATTTGGCCATGACAATCGCGCAGGTGTGCACTCGTGCATTGTCTTCTTGGAAAACGATTTTCTTCTCAGTCAAATGCGGCAATTTGTCCATTAAAACTGTAGAAATGGTCCAATAAATTGGCATAATATGCGTCGGTAGTCGTTTTACCTTTCTGTATAGATAATAAATGTGGAATATACCACGTGCATCCCCAAAAACTGTGGCCATCACTTTGTTGGTCGATAAAACTGCTTTGGCCTTCTTCGACGCAGGTTTGCTAGAAGCAATCCACTGTTTTGATTGTTCCTTGGCTTCTGGTATATAGTGGTGGGTCCATGTTTTGTCTATAGTTATGAAATGAGGCATAAGAACAATTTTATCGAGTTGAAACAGCGCTAAACCTGACTCTGGAGTGGTCACACGCATGCGTTTTTGATCCATAGTGAGTAAACGCGGCACTCAACCCGCGGAGACCTTCTTCATGTCTAAATGTTGATGTAGGATATTGCGCACACATGTGTCTGAGATGCCTACTATCTCAACTATCTCACGAATTTTCACTTTTTGGTCATTTAACACGATGTCATGGATTTTGACGATCATCTCTGGTGTGGTGGAGACCTCAACAGGGCGTCCTGGACGTTCAGCATCACTTGTGCTTGTATGACCGCTACGAATATTGGTAAACCACTTATGAATAATTTTGATCGACGGAGCGAAGTCCCCACAATATTTGTCTATCTTTTGTTTTATGTAGGTACCATATTCTAGCAAATAAATATATTGAATTGAATTTATGTACCATATTCTAGCAAATAAATATATTGAATTGAATTGAATTTTATTTCTGTAATAGTGTTTTTACGCAAAAAATCAAGTTTAATCATCACACGAAATTCACTTTTCTCCATGTTTGCGAAAACATAATGTAGTGTTTTTCTTTAATGGCTTTAAAAAAAAAATACTGACGAAACTGGCTGAAAATTAACATTTAACTTTCTAAAAGATTTGTAAATAAAAGGGTGATATTCAATTTGCGATAACTTTATTCTTATGTCAGTTTTTACCAGACTTATAGACTTATCACTCTGCCTTAGTATCTGTGGTCCATACCGAACTATACGCGATCAGTTTCACACTTTTGCGTACTGGGGCCTTACTCCCGACTGGTTCGAGCTCTGTATCAATGTCAGTATCAAAAATCAATCAATAAGATCCCTCAAAAGGATCACATTGCCCGTACCATAACAATAGACAATAATACTAGTATATTATTATCTATTTTATGCCCGTACCCAGGATGCACCGCCCTAAATTTAATTTAATTTAATTTCTATTATGCACCCCAAGTATGTTTGCACGTCATACGTGACAGGATATGTTAGAACACAAAAATTTTGTAACATCTATTTATGTACCATATATTGAAATAGCAAATAAATATATTGAATTGAATTGAATTTAAAACTGCCATTCCTTCCAGACGTGTCCAGAGGGACAAGCAGCTGTCAGACATACGTGGAGGTTTTCTGGTCAGCTGTAGGTACTCCAAACAAGATACCAGGCCCCTCAGAAAGTATTGCGAAAAAAAGTTTTTATATATGGGAGACTGGCCAGTTATAATGTTTTTCGAAAATATGATTATTTATAAGTAAAAATAAGTAAGTTCCAATTTCAAAATTTCCCTCCACATTTTTTGCGAGTTAATTCAAAGTATTGTGTCTCACTGAAATATGGATCTGCGCCGGGAACATTTTAGAGCTATGATTTTATACGATTTCAAGTGTCGCCTAAAACCGGATGAATCGTACGATAGACTTCAAATGGCATTCATGGATGAAGGCCCTTCCAAGGCAACCGTGTATCGTTGGTATAACGAATTCAAGCGCGGTCGACCAACTTTGGGGGATGACGAAAGAAGCGGTCGCCCTTTGACGGCTGTTACCGAAGAAAACGTGCTAGCAGTGAAAAATTTAATCCAAGACAATAGGCGAATTACATATCAGGAGATTCAACACATATTGAAGATTGGATCGGGAAGCGTTCACGAGATTCTACACAGCCATCTTCGCGTGAGGAGGATAGTATCACGCTGGGTGCCGCACAACCTCACCGATGCTCAGAAGCAGGCCCGGGTGGAATGGTGCCGTGATATGCTTAACAAATTTGAAGCAGGCTCGTCTCGGCGTGTTTACGACATCGTTACAGGTGATGAGTCCTGGATTTATCAATACGACCCAGAAACCAAGCGCCAGTCGACTGTTTGGGTGTTTCAAAATGAGCCAACGCCTACCAAAGTGAAGCGATCTAGAAGCGGGGGTAAGATTTTGATCGCTAGCTTTTTTAATTTGACTGGCCACTTGGTATCAATTCCCTTACGGGATCAAAGAAGCATTAATGCCGAATGGTATACTACCAAATGTTTGCCAGAAGTTTTCTCTGTTATAAGCAACAAGCGACCAAACACAGGGCTCCGCGGGCTACTGCTCCACCACGACAATGCACCTGCGCACACCGCACTCAAAACGAGGGACTTCCTGGAGAGCACGCCAGTCAAACTCCTGGGTCACCCTCCTTACAGCCCTGATCTAGCACCGTGTGACTTCTTTTTATTCCCAAAAATAAAAAATCAGCTCAAAGGGATACAATTTTCGTCGCCGGAAGATGCGCTGGCTGCGTTCGAGCAGGCTGTAAACGAGGTGTCTGCGGCGGACTGGAAAAAGTGTTTTGAAAACTGGTTTAGGCGCATGAATCTTTGTATAGAGGCTGGTGAAGTACTTTGAAAAGATTTGATAAAAATATATGTACGTATAGAACAATTTTTTTTAGTTTCGCAAAACTTTCTGAGTGTCCCACGTATTTTACAAGGGTGACGAATCGGGATACAAATATAAAATTTTATTTACCTATTTTTAGAGGGTGATGAATTGGGATTTATTGTATATGGATAAATATTCTGATAATCGGGATCTTGACTATATAGTCATCAGTAGGTACTAACCCGAAAATTGAATGTTGCAAGTAGGTAATAATAATATCCTAGGTAGTCGCAAGGTTTTCAGAAACTAAAATTGTTATTAACCATTAACGCACACTCGATTTTATAATAAATTGCGCATTACGGTATTTCTATTATGTATTTAGAATTAGATGAACTTTACTACGCAGTAGCGGATTTCCACGGAGATAGGTAGGTACGCGTCGCATGCGCAGCTGCTACCATGACGTCAACAAGTGAGGGCTCTTCTCTCTGACCTATCACCCGCTCATTCACAGATCTGTACAGTAATCGATAGTAACCCTTGAGCAATGGCTCTTATCAAAATGTGTAGAAAAAAATTTACGCGACAATAATAACGTAGGCCCTACAAAAGTACAAACTATAAAGTAACTAGGTACCAATACCTACGTTATCAGTATATGGGGTTGCCAACTGATTTGCGGGTAAATATAGTATTTTTCAGGCCAACTAAGGCTATACTGAAAGAAAATACATATAGTATTTTCAGAAAAAGATCAATATGACCTGTAGAAAGCGGCGCATTTTTTTAGGTTTCGTTAAAAAAACATGATCATAATCATAATCATAAATTTTTCTTTCTTATGATGACCATTTTGAGAGCGCTTCATTTTTTTTTTCTCTTTACATAAATGCGATGGACTCTGGGTGTTTCTCAAAATGTACATTTTGAGTGAAGCTCAACGTTAACGGCAAGAACATCTCACATCTCCGTTTTGCCGATGACATCGTTGTAATGGCTGAGTCGCTGGAACAACTGGGCGAAATGCTGCACAGCTTAAACGGAGCCTCTCGACGTGTCGGTCTCGGCATGAATCTGGACAAGACTAAAGTCATGTTCAATATGCATGTCATGCCGAGGCCAATATTCGTCGAAGGGTCGGCACTCGAAGTTGTAACGGAATACGTCTACCTAGGGCAGGCAATTCAGCTTGGTAGACACAACTTCGAGAAAGAAGCCAACAGAAGGATCCGTCTGGGCTGGGCAGCATTTGGCAAACTTCGCCGAGTCTTCTCGTCGCCTATACCGCAAAGTTTGAAGACAAAGGTCTTCAACCAGTGCGTCCTGCCAGTCATGACTTACGGTGCCGAGACGTGGACACTGACAGTTGGGCTAGTCCACAAATTTAAAGTCGCTCAGCGAGCTATGGAGCGAGCTATGCTTGGAGTTTCTTTGAAGGATAAAATCCGTAACGAGATTATCCGGAGAAGAACCGGAGTGACCGACATAGCTTGTAGGATCAGTAAGCTGAAGTGGCAGTAGGCTGGCCATGTCTGTCGAAGGACCGATGGCCGTTGGAGCAGACGAGTCCTTGAGTGGAGACCGCGTATCAACAAACGCAGCGTAGGGCGCCCCTCTGCCAGGTGAACCGACGACCTAAAGAACGTGGCTGGGGGGGACTGGATGCGGAAGGCAGAGGACCGAGCGTTGTGGCGCAACTTGGGAGAGGCCTATGTCCAGCAGTGGACTGCGATAGGCTGAGTTGATTGAGTGAAGCTCGGTAAGTTGCGGTTATAAATTTTTCAACACACTTGCTCGTAAAGTGGCTCTTATTGCACCGCTTTTAGGTTCATAATATAGCTTATAACGCATGCGTGCTTTTTTAATTATATTATTGCACTAGTGCTTTTTACTTTACAGTTTATTTTTAAATCACAGCAAAGAGTTTTTATACCTAAACAAAATTAAACATTTTTGGGAATAAATGAACTGTATGGCCCCGCGAATTGGGGGGCCCCGCGCTCCAACGCCTGTCTGACCGTAAAAAAAATAAGTTTAGATAAGCGTAAAATATCTTGCAAGTCTAACGGCCAAAATTAATATCCAATCTATCCACGATTTGCCCTACTAGAGATAGGAATTTGACATAAGCTTCATACAAAATATGTCAAATTTCTATCTCTAGTAGGGTAAAACGTGGATAGATTGGATATTAATTTTGGCCGTTAAACGCGAAGCGCTTAGGCTTAAACATAAACTAACGAATAAAATCCACGTCAGAGACTGGTTGTGTCATTCGGAAATCAAAGGACGACTTTTCTATTTTGCTTGCAAAGTTACGAATTTAAATAGTTCGTCACCACGGTTTACGAAAGACGGATTAGGACTGGAAGAATGCGCACAATTTGTTGACAAGACATGAGGAAAGCACTCCGCATAGACAAGCCATAATTTTGCTGTTAAGCCTCAAGAAGAAGAATACGCGAGTTGATTCACAACTTGTCAGCTAAATTGAGACTGAGCAATAGTATTGGAGGCTACTCTTAATACGAATCATTGCAGTAATAAAGTTTTTGGCAGGACGAGGTCTTGCGTTTCATGGCAGTGACGAAATTGTTGGTTCACCTCATAATGGGAATTCTTTAGGCTTGTTAAAATTAATAGCCCAATTTGACGCTTTTATGGCTCAACATATTCAAAGTCATGCTAATAAAGAAAAGGGACATAACTACGTCATATTTATCAAAAACAACTTGTGAGGAATTTATTCATCTAAATGCATCAAGCATACTGGATCAAATTATTAGCGAAATTAAGAGATGCAAATACTACTCAGTTTCATTGGATATACTCCAGATATATCGCATGTAGACCAACTGACTCTGATAGTGCATCATGTTCTGCCATCTGGACCAGTGGAACGATTTGTTAAGTTCTTGGACATGGAAGGTCATACTGCTGAACACCTCGCTCAAAGTTTACTAGATTTCTTAAGTGAGAGTGGCATTGATATCAAAGATTGTCGTGGGCAAAGCTACGACAGTGCCAGCAACATGTGTGGGAAATACACCGGCTTACAAGCCCGAATTAACGAAGTAAATAAGTACGCAGAATACATTCCCTGTCTTGCACATTCATTAAATTTGATTGCTAAGTTCGCTGCAGACTGCTGTATACAAGTATTACTTTTCTTCGATTTCTTTAAAAACCTCTATACATTTTTCCGCTTCTACCTTTCGATGGGGTCGTCTTACGAATGCATTTAAAGATTCTACTTCAAAAATTCCGATTTTAAAGAGGTTATCGGACACTAGGTAGAATAATAGCTTTCCCGGGACGTGCTAAAGGCATAGCACTAGAGGGGCACCGGCGCGGTCCATTGGAGTTCCCGGAGCTCCTCTATTTTGTGCAGAGGATGGCCACCGTGTGGTTTTAGTCGGTAAGAGTCCGACATACCCCTCCGCCGTCCCCAGACGGAGGGTATCCATGAGGATTTCCACCAGAAAACAAAAAAAAAAAAAAAAAAAAAAGGTAGAATAATAGTAGAAAACTCTATCTTCTATCTATCTATCTAGGTGGTCAGCCCGAGCTGATGCTACGAAGGCACTTTTATGCGTTTTTTTCACTATTAAGCAAGTTTTGGAAAATATTTTCAATAACGTGGATCAAAAAGTGTCATAATAAAGCATACGGACTAGTTTCAACGATGAATAAGTTAGTAACGGGAATAATGACAGTAACGTGGAACGGAATCCTAGAACGCTTGCAAGCAACTAGTGCTTCGCTGCAGTCGTCTGATCAAGACCTTAATACGGGATACGCCCTTTATGAATCATTATTTAGCTACATCCTAGCAATGCGATCCACATTTTCAGATATTGAGGCAAGAGCCAAATATCTGACCGGCTGTGAAGAATACCAGCAACAGACATCAAGACGAATCAAGCTAAATACAAAGTACGACCATTTCAGCGGCTCTACTACACTCGACGACTTTGTCGAAAATCAAACACCTGGACAACGTTTTGAAGTTCAGGTGTTTATTGTCATTATTGATAACGTACTGGGGCCTTATTATGAACTCTTATTTCCAGGCAGTTCTCGCTCTATTACCCAATTACCTACTGTAAATTGAACTGCCTGGAAAATTCGTATTAGCTAGTAACTCAAACTAGCTAATACGAATTTGCATTGAATTTTTCATTTGAATTTGCCACCAGTCGGGACTCTTTTAAAAGGAAAGTTCGGAAGTTCTTTCTAGATAAAATTTTGGCAGAATCATCTCATTAGTATTTTATCTATGACTATAATAGTATATTATTATATATATTTAGTACTTATTGTATGTTATATATATATACCTATGTATGTTTATCTATTGTTTTAGTGGTAATTTATTTCTCATCTTGTTTTGTGTCGTGAATCAATATTGCACCTGCCTTGTCATCTCTGTATCACCCTAAGGTTGACTGGGAGAGAATGCCTAAGGCATTAAGTCCGCCTATGTACACATGTTGCATGAAGTTTAAATAAATAAATAAATAAACTCAATCAGTGTGACCGTTTTTGGTATTTTCAACACCAAATTGGTATAATTTGGCCTCCGCAAAATTGGTTTAGTATTTTTTTTGTATTATTTCAGATGATTGTATTTTTTGGTACAATTTTAACTTCACAACCTTTTTATAACATATTTTTGGTATTATTTTCTGGCAGCACTAACATTCATAGGATCTCATCATCCCGTAGACAGAGAAAAACTATAGACAAATTGATAGCTTCCGTCGCATTCACACAAGAAAAAGAGCAACTTACGCCAATGTCGTGTAAATAAATGAGACAGAGTTATACGATTTTTTGTTTCGCGACGCGTGCCGGTTTTTTCAAGGTTGGCACATAGTTGTGCTAAACAATTTTGACAGCTGCTTACTGTATTTCACATATCGTCTTTTGATTTTAGGTAAAAAATATTGTTAAAGTGTAAAAATACACGCAATTTGTTTTTGAAACAGTTAGTGACTAACTATTTTAATAGCTTTTGAAGAAAAAATGGTGCGGTGTAGTGTTTTAGGGTGTAAAAGTAATAATGAAAAGAAACTGCCAGACATATCTTTTCATTCGTAAGTATACCACGTTTTAACCGTTTTTAGCCTTTCAATCAGATGTAAGATTGTGTTTTAAATATGTAAATTCATGTGAAGTATATAACTCGATCGATAAATAGTCCAAAATATCAAATAAAATTATTCTTAACCTAAAAATAAACTTTGTTCGGTGTTGCCAGGTATTCGATGTTTTTTCTCCTACAATTATGGGTATTCTACTTTCTGTATTGTGCCTCTAATAAATAATTATAATGAAATAAATATTTAAATAGCATAAACGGAATGTTGCAGTTGCCTGGAAAATTATAATAAATAATAATAAATAAATATTTTTGGTACATTTTACACATCACCATCTAGTCCCAAACTAAGCAAAGCTTGTACTATGAGTACTAGACAATGGATATAATACTTAGATTTTTTTTTGTTGTAAATACATACTTATAAATTTATAATACATAATTTGCGTCAGAAGTGGATTGAAGCCACGGGACGAACAAATTGGACAGCATACATCAAGAACTTGTAGCAGACATTTTGAGCAAAATGTGATAATTAAAACGAACGTATTAGACATCGGGATAAGCTACACAAAAACTTAAGAAAAGATCCAAATAATCAAACTCTTGAAGTATCTTATAAGCGCTACAGAAATTTTTGTAACACATTGTTGAAGAAACTTAAAAGAAATCATGAGAAATCTACCTTAAAAGATGCTAGAACTAATAAAGAAACGTGGACAGCTATTAAAAACATCACGGGTTCTATCAAACAGAAAACATCTCCAGATAGTTTGCTGAATATTCGAGAAAATCCTTGTTTAGCTGTTGAAGAGGTTAATAAGTTTTTTTCGTGTGCTGGTATCTTACTAGCGAACAAGATTTCACAATCCTTTAGAGCTGCCCAAGATAACTCAAGTGCTTGTTGTATCTCTCGCACCAGGGACTCAATGGTTCTGCTTCCACCGGATGAGAGTGAGATTGAGTCCCTAATTATGAATCTCAAAAACGACAGTGCTATCGGTTGGGACTCTATTTCAAATAAGTTCCTTAAAATGGCAAAACACATTATAGTCCCACTTTTTACCTTACTTGTTAGACTGTGCTTTCAGCAGGGTGTTTTTCCCAAAGTCCTTAAAAGAGCACTTATTACACCTGTACACAAGAGTGGGGCACGAGACAGTGTAACAAATTATAGACCGATCTCTGTGCTGCCGGCTCTCTCTAAGATACTTGAAAGACTCTTGAACAACCATCTTACGAATTTTTTGGAGCACAATAACATCCTTTCAGACTCACAATTCGGCTTTAGAGCTGGAAAAAGTACAGACGGAGCCGTCAGTTCTTTGGTAGAATATGTTACAGCAAGTCTTGATAACAAACAAAAATGTATAGGAGTTTTTATTGACCTCGCCAAAGCATTTGATACTGTCTCGATCCCTATTCTTGTGGACAAGTTGGAAAGATATGGAATACGAGGGATGGCGCTTAAAATTTACACTGATTTTCTTTCAGGTCGTCAGCAAAAGGTTAAAATAAATAAATATATTAGCTCAGATGTAGATGTTACCTGTGGAGTCCCACAAGGCAGTATTCTCGGTCCTAGTCTCTTTCTAATATACATAAACGACCTGTGTCAAATGCCACTTCACAAAGGTAAAATATTCACATATGCCGATGACACAGCTTTCGTGTTTCAGGGTGAGACCTGGGACGAGGTTCAAAAAAATGCAGAAAAGGGATTAAATAGGGCTCATATATGGCTACAACGCAATTTATTAACTTTGAACATGTCTAAAACCACATTTGTCCAGTTCACCAACTCTCGCATGACACAGCCCATCTTAGAAATTCGTATTCACACGTGTGAATTCCCAATACACCAAAATTGTTCATGTCAAACCATTTGCAGAACACCTATGGTTAAGTATCTTGGTGTACTCTTGGACGAGAAAGTAACATGGCGACCACATATGGAAATGATTGCGTCACGTGTTAGGAAACTAATATGGGTTTTTAAAAATCTCAGGCATGTGGCTGACTTCGAACTGCTCCGTACTGTTTATTATGCGCTGGTTCAATCTGTCCTAGGTTACTGCATCGGGATTTGGGGTGGCGCTTGCAAAACTCATATCATACACCTTGAAAGAGCTCAACGTTCCTTGCTCAAAACAATGACTTTTAAACCCTATAGATTCCCAACCAGAACGCTATATCAGCTAACTAACGTTCTTACAATAAGGCAGCTTTTTATTTATCATGTGATTACCAAACAACATGTCCTAACCCCTTATGATTCAAATAAATTACGCAACAAACGTACAATTAGGAATGTTATTGATCCCGTAAGATGTCGTACCGCATCAGCAGCTCGTCAAAGAGGTTTTCTTTCTGTGTATCTCTATAACAAACTTAATATAATTTTAAATTTTTACCCACTCTCGCTTCACGATTGTCAAATTAAGGTTAGGAATTGGCTTTTCACACAAAATTATGAGGAAACTGAAATATTACTTCAGACAATTCAGTAGATAAAGGATATATAAATATAAACTACAGAAAAGCATTACACATAATTACAATTTTACACACCCCCTCATACATTTACACGCACGCACGCACCCCCATACATACTCTCCACTAACACGCACTCACTCCTTCATTTCACTCACTCTCACTAACTCACACACTTACACTCATATATTTGTTTTTTTACTGTTTTCTTTTATTTAAGTGTAGTTATTAAAGCACACTCGGTAAATTTATTGGCATTATAATATTGTAGACTGATAAAATGGAAGAAGGCGCTGAATCCTGATATACAGGTACACCTAGTTTGGGATTCAGAGGCTTCAATAAGTTATTGTAAAATATATTTTGGTCAATAAAGATTTTATTTATTTATTTATTTATTTATTTAATGATTACGACTGAAGGACATGTATCCATGGTCATGAATAAATTAAAAAAAAAAAAATTAATTGGCCTAGGGTTGGCGGGAAAATTCGTAAAGATCATGTTGTGGATTTTTTATTATTTTCCAAAATTTGTGTTTCTTCGAGTGTTAATGTGTAATAATGGTGGATTATTAAATGTTAAGTGCTCGTTAACATGTACAAGTGTGGATAAATGGTAAAAAGTTGAAAAACATGACTTTCGTATTATCTCATCATCCCCTCAGAAACCTAGTAAAGTTTCCATCACTTTACTAGGATACAAGTATAATATGTTCAATGATTACGACTGAAGGACATGATCCATGGTCATGAATAAATAAAAAAAAAATAAAAAAATTGGCCTACTAGTTTTGTCTTTGTCTGATGTTTACCACAGCTGTATAATTTGTCTCTTTTTTTAACCGACGAAAAAAAGGAGGAGGTTCTCAATTCGACGCGTATATATATTTTTTTTTTTTTTGAACTGAATTCTTACCTGTTAACCGATTCTGTTGAAACTTGACACACATAAATATAGTTCTAGACACTACGACATAATGGAGACCTGGAGTTAGATTTTAACCACAAAAAAATGAAAAATAAAACTTTTTAACAAAAAATTGAACCGACGAAAACAGAAACTGAAAAGCGAAAAATAACTAATTATGAGTCGGCGCCAAACAACCAATCAACGAAGAACGAACATTAAATTACTTTAAATAAATAATAAAAACAATGTCACATCAAACACAACGTGAAATTTTCAACGATAAACAATAACTTTCCAAAAATGCGTTCTCCGCTCGGCCACTTGCAACTTACACGCACTTTGCTTGTCAAAAGTTCGTTTGGCGCCGACTCATAATTAGTTATTTTTCGCTTTTCAGTTTCTGTTTTCGTCGGTTCAATTTTTTGTTATTAAAGTAGTATACAGTACAAATAGTTTACTGTTACTCCCACAAATTGTGCTATAGCAATAAGAATTGTTTTCGTAATTTTGGGGAAAAATATAGATTTGGGAAAATTTTAAGGAAATGTTTGGGGAAAGGAAAATACACAGATATTGTACTAGTTTACATAATAAAATGGGAAAGTAATCGAGGTTTTAATGAAGACGAAGTATCGAAATTTTTTAAATACCATCGTTTTAATTACAATGTTTCAATTTTATATGTTTAATATAAAATAGAAACACAGTTTTTTTGTATAATTTATGAATGTCTTATAAGAATATTAAAAAAAAAATTAGAATACAATTTAAATTTAAATTAGATGTTTCATTTGAATTATTTTCCCAACTTCTTTTGTTTTTACTTTAATACAATGTTAGTATAATTCTGTACACGACGTATTTTAGTAGTTTTTAGTACTGAAAACATTATTTTTAGTTGAGTTGATTACCTGTTTTAATTAAAAACGGTCACACTGAACTAGTCAGCGGTCACGTGACACTACAAGCCGACTTCTGCCCGTATTTTGGCTGACTGGCTGGCGATAACCGGTAGCGATGGGTCAACTCGGTTTGGCTAACCGGTTCAACCCGGGTCAAGCCTAACTCGTATCAAACCGGGCTACGATCTGTCAACTCGGATTGGCTTTTTAACCGCGAACTTATCTACCCGATGCCGTAAGTCTAGAGTCGAGTTCACGCGACCGGTTCGCGCGCGATGCGAGTTTACCCGAATGATGAACGAAATGTTCCGAAGTCACCGCGGTTCGTGCACAGTGCACAATTGTACATAATTGGCCAAAAAAACTCGCGCATAGGGTGTTGTAAATTTTGTGTTTGTTGTTGTTCTTGAAATTATGTCTTGTGTAATTATAATAATAATAATGTTTTGGAAATTATCACAGCATTATTTAGTCCAAAACTAAGCAGAGCTTGTATTATGGGTACTATGGATATAATATTAATGTATTTTTTTGTAAATACCCACGACCATACAGCCCAATAGACGCCTAATGTTGAATATAATGTGTACAATAAATACTTGTTCACATCAATCGACAAAATTTAGGGATAAGCAGTTTTTTTTTCGCGATTTCATTGTTGGTCTCATAGTAAAAGATGTTCATACTGATGAGTAAAATGACCCCTTAAGAGGTTTTCAGTTATTTCAATAACACGTATGTATAAAAGCTATATAAATAACAAAAAAGTTATATTTTACGTAAACGTATTTTTATTGAATCTTTAACAACCCAAAAAAAAAAGTTTCGTTATCCTGTATAAATATTAAAATACTTTAATAAATAAAAACAATAAAACTTTCAAACCGATAAAATCCCACAATTCACACATTCAATTTCCAAATCGAATGGGGAACTTACCCGAATTTTAGCAACTCGCAATCTACTACGAGTTACCTACCTACCGTCTCAGTAGACGGTCGATTCGGTTTGGTTTAACCGGTTAACCATTCGGTCTACGAATTTTTTTGATACGGTTTACCCGGTTAAAAAAAATCACGGGTTGACCCATCGCTAAACCGTAGGTATTATGAACGCTTATTTGAAGTTTCATTTCTGTTTTTTTCAGTCAATAAGTGACATTAGAAACCAGTCAGTAAAAGCCACAGGTAAAAGCAGTCTTGGAGCATGGTATAATAACATCTTATTATACCTGTCCTGTATATAGGTATGTCTTGGAGTACCTTTTATTGAATTGCTTTGAGTTCGTTTGGTAATAATAATCCACAATAATAATTCTAACACTAACATGTGAGATGATTACGAAGTATTTGCGTTTCTGGAAAGCGATGCTTCAGGGCAAAGCAGGCGCGGATCCAGGCTTCCGCTCAGGGGGGGGGGCAATTTTCACGATGATTTCTATAAACTAGTCAGCCTCGGGGAAACTCAGAGACATGACATTTACCGCCGCCGCATGGCCGCCGCCGGTAAAGGTAGATAGTACACTTAACAATATAATGCATACAAAAACAGATCTTAAACAGTTATCATAAGATTTGTATTTGAAGAGGGACTACGAGCTGACAGAGATGGCATTCGAGGAGTTAAGGTATCCCTTTCTAATCTTGTCTATGCATTTCGTTTAAGTATTTTATTTAAAAAAGTTCCTAGCCTTAAGGTAGGTTTTATTAAGGTGTCATGGCAATAAATAAAATTGATGGCGTCAAATTCAAATTCAAATGTTTTTAATTCGAATAAGCATTAATATGGACTGTCAAAATATTAAAAACAAACTAATAAAAAACTGGTAACGTCCGTTTGTTTGTTCGAGCAATACGAAAAAAACAGCTGGACAAATTTTGATGTTTTTTTTTTTGTGTGTTAAAAGCTTAAAGTTGATTGGAGCAGACATCTGTGTCCTTATTTCTCAAAAATGTTGTATTAAAATCATTAAAAAAAAAATATAAACACTTAAAACCTGATTATAATTTTCTGTTATATTTTATCCATCATAATATATGAATAAGCATAAACTTATGTTGATATAATTAAAAAATAATATTATCATGCTACTATTTCTCATCATAATATTATTATTAACTGGCTTTTAACCGCGGCTCCGCTCGCTTTAAATTATGTTAACCAATGTGACGAATAGGTATTTTCCTTTAAATATTATTAGCTGATGATGTCTGTTTGTTTCACAGAATGTTTGTTTATTAACTCGAGCATCACGCAAAAACTACTGGACTGATTTTGATGAAACTTTTTGTATTTAAAGCTAACCAGTTATTATACTTTGACGATAAAATAAAATACACAATAAAATAAAATGAATACATGAATAATTATATCTTACGTATATGTACCTACCTATATTAATTCCTATTTAAGTAATAATTAATAATGCGATAACTTAATCTTAATTATTAAATATCCAAGAATAATTATTAAATATAGAATAATAGTTCAATAAATAAAGTATGACCAAGAAATAATATAAATTTTCCAATAAAATAAAAAAATATTATAGGTAATTAAAATATACAATATTATATTGCATTATAATCAAAAATGAAAATGAAAAGTACAAGCACATGAACAACAGTGATTACCTAAGACCAACAAATTAATTATATATTTAGTGCAATAATTTAACAATAAATAAAAACGAAATATTTAATAAAAAAAAATTCTAAAAAAAAAAAAAAAAAAAATATATATATCCTAATACAATTTAAATAAAATTAAAATTAAATGACGCATGAAGTACCTATTTAAATGCAGTCATACACATAGACGCTCTTCCTCCTCTCTCCTACCAAACTTTGCTGTGCCCGACAGGGTCTATATTTAGATCATATTCTTACCTGTTTATATTAAATACAATATGGAATGCAATAAAGAATTGAGTATTGAGTATATTTAATACCTACTGGTATGCATTTTATGACAAAATACCGTACGGTGTGGGATGAACTGAGAACCACGGAAGCGAAGCCGCGGGCAAAGTCTAGTAAGAATCTAAACAATTCAATTCGTTTGTCTGAGTCTTGCTGTCGGTATTGTATTTCGTCGTTTTTAGGGTTCCGAAGTCCTACAAGGAACCCTTATAGTTTCGTCATGTCCGTCCGTCTGTCCGTCTGTCCGTCTGTCCTAATCCTTTACAGCTTAATAACTTCTACAGTTATAAACATAAGTAAATTAAATTTTGTTAAAAAATTGTCTACATATAGATCTCAATTTTAAAATAATAAAAAAATAGTTTTTCCGTATTTTAGGGGTGGTGTCCATACATGTAAAATGGGGAAAAAAAATTTTTTTTCGCTGCACCCCCTTGTGTGGGGTATCATTGAATAGGTCTACTAAAATGAAGGTAATGTTTCATACACCACTTTTTTATCAGGTGTACCATCTGCGAAATATAGCCCGCCAAAGTGGCTTGCAATGTGTCCCCCCCCCTGCCATTTCTAAACTATGCAATGTAGAAACTTATAATCTTCCACATTGATAGACCTTTGTGAAAACTCTCTTTTAAAATTATTTTGAGTATAATGTGATTATAATTTTTTGAGTTATAGAGAGAAAACTGAAAAATACTTAAAACGTCCTAGTTCAAAGGTCATTGACCTTAGAGAAAAATTATCATAGCAAATAATGCTCCTTTAGCTACTTTCTATTTGAAAAAATCACAAAAAGTAACTTTGAAATGACACGCTTCTTCAATTTGGCTTCATGAATTTATCGCTAGATGGCGCTACTAACGACACGCTCTGAGTCGCGAATGCTGCCGATTATTGCAAAAACTAAAATAGCCATGATTAATATTCGATTTGATTCGTTTGTAATTACACCTACTTAAGGAACCCTATAATACTGAGCATGGCCCGACATGCTCTTGGCCGGTTTTTTATCGTTTGATTTCTAAAATGGTAAAAAGGTGTTGCGTAAAAGGTTGTGGGAATGAATTCTATTCCGGCTGTAACATTTCTTTTCACAGGTAAGCTTAAGGACGCGTTCGCAAAATTGATAGGTACAGAATCGAACTACTACATTGACACGGGTCATACACACAAGTGTACGCTCGCTAACTTCGATAATAGTAGTCAAGTGAACTCATTTTGATACTTTGAAAGATTCATTTTTTTTTTACGTATTTCTTTGTAATAAAATTTTGGTAGGTACCTACTACCTACAAAAAACATATTTTTGCTGTTTATATTTTTACGAATTACCTCCGGACTTGATGGAGTGACCTGAAGGTGTACTTCAGTGACTGCTACTGGAACTTCTCGATGTGTTGTAGTAGGTGAGGAGAGTTTGGGCTCGTTTTGTTAGTTATGATGAGACCTTACCTCCGGACTTGATGGTGTGACCTGAAGGTGTACTTCGGTGACTGCTACTGGAACTCCTTGAAGTGTTGTACTAGGTGAGCAAAGTTTGAGAACGTTTTGTTAATTATGATGAGAACTTACCTCCGGACCTGATGGAGTGACCTGAAGGTGTACTTTGGTGACTGCTACTGGAACTCCTTGACGTGTTGTACTAGGTGAGCTGAGTTTGGGCTCGTTTTGTTAGTTATGATGAGACCTTACCTCCGGACCTGATGGAGTGACCTGAAGGTGTACTTCAGTGACTGCTACTGGAACTCCTTGACGTGTTGTACTAGGTGAGCCGAGTTTGGGCTCGTTTTGTTAGTTATGATGAGACCTTACCTCCGGACCTGATGGAGTGACCTGAAGGTGTACTTCGTTGACTGCTACTGAAACTCCTTGACGTGTTGTTATAGGTGAGCCGAGTTTGGGCTCGTTTTGTTAGTTATGATGAGACCTTACCTCCGGACTTGATCAAGTGACCTGAAGGTTACTTTGGTTACTGCTACTGGAACTCCTTCACGTGTTGTACTAGGTGAGCCGAGTTTGGGCCGGAGGTAAGGTCTCATCATAACTAACAAAACGAGCCCAAACTCTCCTCACCTAGTACAACACGTCAAGGAGTTCCAGTAGCAGTCACCGAAGTACACCTTCAGGTCACTCCATCAGGTCCGGAGGTAAAGTCTCAACATAACTAACAAAACGAGCCCATACTCGGCTCACCTAGTACAACACGTCAAGGAGTTCCAGTAGCAGTCACCGAAGTACACCTTCAGGTCACTCCATCAGGTCCGGAGGTAAAGTCTCAACATAACTAACAAAACGAGCCCAAACTCGGCTCACCTAGTACAACACGTCAAGGAGTTCCAGTAGCAGTCACCGAAGTACACCTTCAGGTCACTCCATCAGGTCCGGAGGTAAAGTCTCAACATAACTAACAAAACGAGCCCAAACTCGGCTCACCTAGTACAACACGTGAAGGAGTTCCAGTAGCAGTAACCAAAGTAACCTTCAGGTCACTCGATCAAGTCCGGAGGTAAGGTCTCATCATAACTAACAAAACGAGCCCAAACTCGGCTCACCTATAACAACACGTCAAGGAGTTTCAGTAGCAGTCAACGAAGTACACCTTCAGGTCACTCCATCAGGTCCGGAGGTAAGGTCTCATCATAACTAACAAAACGAGCCCAAACTCGGCTCACCTAGTACAACACGTCAAGGAGTTCCAGTAGCAGTCACTGAAGTACACCTTCAGGTCACTCCATCAAGTCCGGAGGTAAGGTTTCATCATAACTAATAAAACGAGCCCAAACTCGGCTCACCTAGTACAACACGTCAAGGAGTTCCAGTAGCAGTCATCGAAGTACACCTTCAGGTCACTTCATCAAGTCCGGAGGTAAGGTCTCATCATAACTAACAAAACGAGCCCAAACTCGGCTCACCTAGTACAACACGTCAAGGAGTTCCAGTAGCAGTCACCGAAGTACACCTTCAGGTCACTCCAAGTCCAGGACGAATAGGCTTTTAGAAACCCTTCTTACAATTTTTTTTATAGCGAAATAAAATAGAATAAAAATCATACTTTGTCAAGTATCAAATTTTGTTTATCGAATATTTTGTGTTTGTACAGCGATCTTTTTCAACTCGAGGCGCTCCAAACAAGCGATACGTGTCCACTCTCGACGGCGATCGCGCGCGGACTAGTTTCATTCAAAATGCTTGTGCAATAAATCAAGACGGGTATCAAAAATAAAATAACCCCTAATGCAATGGATTAAGATTCATCCAGAAGAGAAAAAGATGTGAAAAAATAAGTTTCGGTTTTAATTTTTTCTGCGACTATTTATGGCATTTAGATTTAAAAAAAAAATAGCATTAAGAATTGAATATGTTTGCCAACAAATAGTATTTTTAGAAATAGTAAAATATGTTAATAATAGCACAAAAAATGTACCTAAACTCAACCCAATTTGTGAAAAATGGCAACGACAGATCGATTTTACATTATAAAAAACTAAAATTTTCGATGATCAAGTTCAAGTGATTTGAAGATGAAGAACCAATCTATACGAGGTAGTTATTAGTTATATTGGATTTTGTTTGGTTATTCCTTAAAATGTACCGAAAAACAGCATAATTTTGCCTGATATGAAAACGCGCCCTTAAATACAATGAAATCTTACAAATTAATTATGTATGTTATTGATAGGGTGACAATATTTGCGGTATTATTGTTGGCCTTTGGGTTTGTGTTTCAATTTTTCAACGCACTATTTTAATGTTATTTTCTAACTATACCCCACTCCCGTTTTTAGGGTTCCGTACCCGAAGGGTTCCAAACGGGACCCTATTACTCTCGCTACGCTGTCCGTCCGTCCGTCCGTCCGTCTGTCTCTCACAGGGCTGTATCTTTTGAACGGTAATAGGTAACCGGTTGAAATTTTCTCAGAATATGTGTTGCTATGAGGTGTATCACGACAAATACTAAAAACAAAAAAAAGTCTAAAACTAAAGGGGATCCCCATACAAGAAACCTCAAAAAACATGCATTTTTTTTCAAAGTTTTTGTTCCTGCTCTATCTTCAAAACGGTAATATATACCAGCGTCAAACTTGGTCAGATTATAGTGCATATTATGTAGTTTCGCAACAAATACTAAAAATTAGACAAACATAGACATATATGGTGGTACCTGCGTAAGAAAGCCATGCAAAAATTCATATTTCGCGCACTGTGCGTTGATATCTTTTGATTAACTCTCGTAAATTAAATCAGTTTTTATGGGGTATCAGGTCGTTGAGAGGTACGGAACCCTTACTGCGCGAGTCCGACTCGCACTTGGCCGGTTTTTTTGTATGCTCTGTCACGCGGTAATTTAGATCAGATTTCATCAGTAGAGAAATCATTAAGTAATTTTTTTTTTTCCGCTTCTCTAAAAATCAGGAAACGTATCAGAGGTGGCTACAATTAATGATTCCAAAACCTACAAAAATACATGTTTTACTGAGGATCGAACCTGGGCCCTGTGGTATCTCAGTCCGACGCATGATGTTCCCTGCCATCTATGCTTGTTTTATAGTTGCAAAATCAAGGGCGGATCCAGCCTTTGTGTCAGGGGGGGGTCGCGTACTTATATCCAGCCCCGGATCAAATATTTTTTTGGTGCAGAGTTAGTTCCCTTTAGGAAAAAACTTTCGACCAATAAAATTCTAGAATTTTCGTAATTTTAGCTAAAACATGAATTTAAGTGAATTTTAGACCTTTGAATTTTCTCTTTGTAGAATATTAATGTAACGGAATAGTTACTTGCAATACCCACACGCAAAAAAAGACGAAACGACAAAATACACAGGCGCGAGCGAAGCAAGCGCGAATTTTTTTCCAATTTTGGCTTTGTTCGTATTAACATACGTAACAGAAATATACATACGTACGCCGAAAAAGAAAGGATAGAAAGACACGAAATTCTTTGGACTGTTCTTGAACAAACTGATTAGTTCTTCACAAAAACTGTGAAAACATAGACATTCTGTGACAAAAGAGTACGCATTTATTTGAGCACTTTACCACGTAAAGCCATAGTCAAACTAACAACTCTCATAAATGCTGCATTCAGATTAAAATATGTGCGTAATTTGTGGAAAGTTGCCGAAGTTATTATGATAGCAAAACCAAAAAAGCCTCCTCACGAAGCTACATCGTATCGACCAATTTCTTTGCTTCCCATACTGTCAAAATTGTTCGAAAAGCTACTGCTTAAGCGACTATCACCATTGTTGGATGAAAATAATCTAATTCCCGAGCATCAATTTGGATTTAGAAAAAATCACTCAACAATAGACCAAGTTCATAGAATAACAAATGTCATTGAGAGAACGTTAGAAGAAAAGAAAGTTTGCTCTACAATTTTCTTAGATGTGGCACAAGCCTTTGATAAAGTTTGGCACAAAGGCCTCTTATGCAAACTCAGAGCTAACTTGCCCAAACAATTTTCAGATATACTTGAGTCGTATATATCCAACAGAGTCTTTAGAGTCAGACAAGAGGATGCCTATTCTGAACTTAAAGAGATGAGAGCTGGGGTACCACAAGGAAGTGTTTTAGGTCCAGTCCTATACCTACTGTACACGTGTGATATCCCAACTACAAAACAACACAATTGCAACTTTTGCTGACGAACAGCTATAATGGCTACAGGCAACAGTCACGAAGAAGCAGGAGAAAAAGCCCAAGATGCAGTTAATCTTGTGTATAACTGGACAAAGAAGTGGCGCATTAAGCTCAATGAATCCAAGTCGGTCCATGTCGACTTTACAAACAAAAAGTTTAAGTACCATCCAGTGTTCATAAATAACCAACCAATACCACACGCTAACACAGCTAAATACTTAAGTATGACGCTTGACGCTAAGTTACGCTGGAAGGCTCACGTCAAGAAGAAGAGAGAAGAATTGGGCTACCGCCACAAAAATATGTATTGGCTCCTTGGTAGACATTCTCAGCTGTCAATACATAACAAGCTATTGTTGTATAAGCAAGTTCTAATGCCAGTATGGACTATGGACTTATGGCATACAACTGTGGGGTTGTACCAAAGAAACTAACATAAAAATAATACAGCGTTTCCAAAACAAAGTGCTCAGGGACATCGTGAACGCTCCCTGGTATATCAGAAATGAAGATCTTCACCGGGACCTCAAAATGGATTTCATTAAAGATATCATCCAAAAGTATGCCGAAGCTCATGAATATAGACTTCATCATCATGTGAACGTTGAGGCTATCCAGCTCCTCGACAATACAGGCTTAGTGAGGAGACTGAAAAGGACAAAGCCTTTTGAGTTAGTGTAGTGTTAAAATTAAAATAGTGATGTAGACAATATTAATTAAAGACACATGAAAAACCGGCCAAGAGCATGTCGGGCCATGCTCAGTATTATAGGGTTCCTTAAGTAGGTGTACAAACGAATCAAATCGAATATTAATCATGGCTATTTTAGTTTTTGCAATAATCGGCAGCATTCGCGACTCAGAGCGTGTTGTTAGTAGCGCCATCTAGCGATAAATTAAAGAAGCCATATTAACCTATTCAATGATACCTCACACGATGGGGTGCAGCGAAAAAAAATATTTTTTCCCCATTTCACATGTATGGGCGCCACCCCTAAAGAACGTAAAAACTATTTTTTTATTCTTTTAAAATTGAGATCTATATGCAGACTATTTTTTAACAAAATTTCATTTACTTATATTTATAACTGTAGAAGTTATTAAGCTGTAAAGGATTAGGACAGACGGACAGACGGACAGACGGACGGACATGACGAAACTATAAGGGTTCCTTGTAGGACTTCGGAACCCTAAAAAGTGACTTCGCCTTATGAGACGCTAAGATAGTGCCAGTGGACACATTCTTAGAAATAATATTATTATCTAGCAGTTTAAGTTAGCATAAAATTACTTATTAGTCTTGTAGACTAGATCGTAATTATATTAAGGTACCAATAATTAACTATTAAGACATTAAAAAAAAAAAAAAACAAAAAAAAAAAATATGAGCACAGCCCATTCTTGCGGCGCCTAGAGCGGCTAATAGTAGACACCATAGCGTAGATAAGTAAATATAGATTCACGCTATGGTTAGTACTATTAGATATTCTGTGCTATGGCAGTTCTACACCTGTATGGGCAATGGAATAGTGCTTAAGCGCGAGCGCAGCGAGCCCAAAATTTTTTGGAACTTTTTTGCAAAAACAACCGTTTTAAGAGCTCCGATTTTCAAAAAACGAATTACTTATCATCTAATATCGATGTTTTAAGGTTCTTGAATTATTTTTACTTCGGCTTGGTTTTGTAAGGCTAACATCGTAGATAAGTAGTTATTTCTGTTGTTGATGGTAAGCTAAGTATTCAATCGATTCGTTATCGATATTCAGGCGATCGGACGTAACGGAGTGATTGGAGAAGAGATGCTGCAAAATCAAACTTTAAATCACGCGAATATTATTCACAATGAACGAACGGATTCGGGTGCGACGTCAATTTAGTAATTTTTATTAGTATGTACTCGTAACACATTCAAACATTTATTCATCATCATCATTTCAGCCGAAAGACGTCCACTGCTGGACATGAGCCTCCCCCAAGCATATGTTGAGGGGATATGCCATAATCGCCACGCTTGGCAGGCGGGTTGGCGATCGCAGTTGGTTGGTTAAATACTCATAGGACGCTGCTGCCCATCCTCTGGTGAATCCCTTAGTCGCCTTTTACGACACCCATGAGAAGATATAGGGTGGTGAAATTCTTTGCGTCCGGCACCACACGAACGAACATTTATTCATTCATTGTATATTAATTTAGTAAATTATGTACACAGGAAAAAACCTGTGGTTGACTTAGGCCCAGGGGGGGTCATGACCCCCATGACGCCCCCCCCCCTGGATCCGCCCTTGTGCAAAATGCAGCATTATACTGAACTGGTCAAAAAATATGAATTTTAAGGACAACTTCGTCCCAGACCGCACATGTTTTTTGTTTACAGTTTTTACTTTTTTTTTTTTTTTCTCTTTTATTACACTTTTTCTCATTATAAATTTGCATGGAATTTGTATGGGATTTGCATACCATGCAGTGCGTTTAGGTTAAGTGCGTAGAATAGGAATATTAACATAGTTATTAAGTAATATTGTTACTAACAACAAAGGGATTCACCAGAGGATGGGCAGCAGCGTTCTCTGAGTATTTAACCAACCAACTGCGATCGCCAACCCGCCTGCCAAGCGTGGCGATTATGGCATATCCCCCCCCTTTTGGGGGAGGCTCGTGTCCAGCAGTGGATGTCTTTCGGCTGAAATGATGATGACGATGATGATTGTTACAACAGAAATAGATAGAATGGAAAAAGCGGCGGGGCACGCGTGGCAGCACTCTGCACCATAGTGCAGTGCATTTCAAAGCTTTTCTCAGCACGCTTTATGACTTGTTTCTGTAAATAATGTAACAAAAACCATCAAAAATGCCGTATTATCCTGTTTCTAACTGCAGAAACAAAAGCTGTAAAGTGCATTTGATTAAAGGTAATTTTTAAAAATTAATGACGTCAATATGTAAGGCGTAGTTTGTTCGAAAGTTGCCAGGCATGAATCGCAAGTAAAATTGTGATTACAAACATTATATCTATTTCTGTGATTGTTACTAACACAGTGAGCCATTGTTTTACTTGTTAAATAAAATAAATTAAAATTAAATTATAATGATATCCTTTCGTATTCGTTAAAAACATTGTTTTATGACTTTACCTGTAAATAAATAGTTTGGTATACCAATAAAGCGCTGTAAATTCCTACTTTTGTGTGATAAAAATAAATGCGTCTGTTGAACTGTTGTGTGTAGCGTTATTATTGTGTACCTATTAATCAGTACGGTCGGTAGTCAGATTGCTAACAAATGGAGTAGTTCCTGGACTCGCCACCCTAAGACGACACGGAGCGTGACTGCTGCAGTAGGTACCTTACCTTCATCTTTTATTAATATTCGTCTAATCGGATCAGCCCCTTATTCTATTTTCTGTGATAGTTCAATACCGTGTAACTAGCACTTGCAAATATGGTAGCCTATGTACAAAAACAAAACAGAGTGTTTGTAACAGTTATATTAATTATGGTTAAAATAACGGTGGTGAAGTGAATCATAAACATTAAACCAGCCAAGTGCGAGTTGGACTCACGCAGTAAGGGTTCCGTACCACCCATCGACCTGATACCCTTTAGAAACTAATTTAATTTATGAGAGTTAATCAAAAGATATCAACGTAACGTGCGCGAAATATGAATATTTGCATCTATTTCTTACGCAGATACCACCACATATATCTATGTTTACCCTATTTTTATTATTTGTTGCTAAATAACATAGTATGCACTATATTCAAACCAAATTTTACGCTGGTATGTATTACAGTTTTGAAGATAGGGCAGGAACAAAACCTTTGAGAAAAAATCATGTTTTTAGAGGTTTCTTGGTTTTAGACTTTTTTACTTTTTTTAGTATTTGTCATAGTAACACATATTCTGAGACATTTTCAAACGGCTACCTATTACCGTTCAAAAGATTATATAGCCCTGTGACAGACAGACGGACGAACGGGCGGACGGACAATCAGCGTAGCGAGAATAATAAGGTCCCGTTGGGCACCCATTTAGTACGGAACCCTAAAAAGTGCGAGTTACACGTTTATAAAAAATGGCAGATATCGCCTTGCTCAGTAATGTCGAAGTCTTTAAAGAATTGGCCATTCTCATTTTACAAATTCTGTCACAACCACAAGTCATACAAAATAAAAATGATACATTATCCCACTCGATGCCCAAAATTCGGGTCACTCTAATAGAGCGAGACGACTTGACTCCGTGTTTTTTTCTATCTGTGCATGATCATTTTTTCGGCAGAGTGCACAGTCTTGTACTACCGGCGGTAAATGTCATGTCTCAGCTAGCTGTGCTAGCTACTAATATAGTAATCTGTGGCTTGCACGCGCGTGCCGTCGATTGACTTGTACCTTATGGACTTGTAATACCTACGAAATAAGCGTGGTATAGACCTACAAAATCCGGGCCACTGTTATGGCGGTCATAGCTAGGGAAGTAAGTAATCAAAACTAAAAAGTATCGATATCGATGCTCGTGTTTCGTACCAGAGATGTGTGCTGATTAAAATCATTTTTAAGTCGTAATAAATAATGCAATAATATCAAATACTAAGTTCGGCTGTCCCTAGGACATAAAAAATCAAGCTTCTAAGTCAAGGCAATCATACGGCTATGTCACATTTTGATACTCGCAAACTCACATAAAAAACCTATAGGGTACTTCGCATTGACCTAGAATCATGAAATTTGGCCAATATATCGAAATATCTTTTTTTTTTCAATATATCGAACACCGATTGTATATTTAAAAATATCGATATATTGAAAATCTGATATTTAAAAAATATCAACAGCCCTAGTTTGTTTACTTGACAGCTCATGTACTATGGGCCACATTGCGGGGTAGGCGGAGTTACCACGCGACGTAGGTATTTTGACATCCCGTAAAGATGTTGCCAAGCAGAGAATATACAAATAGCATGCGATCTCTTTCACCAGACGACATAACACGTTGGTTAACAAGAGACAAAGAATAGTTTCATAATTCAATAACGATTTAATAGATATTTGTATAAACTAGGTGGATATAGAAGAATACGCCGCTTCCATAGGTTTCTTAATTCAATGGTGCCGTCAGATGCGGTCATAGCTTTCTAGTATTATGTTCCTTGATAGCTTTGACTTAAGGAACTATTGGAACGAAAAAAAACGTGTCGATTTTGAAATGTCCGTAACATAATATGGCCGCCTAGTGTTGTTCTTTACAAAAATATAATAATAGTACTTATCGATAGTTGTTTTAGAAGAATTGGTTGGATTCCCGGGTTAAAATGGATAATAAATGTTTTAATTTGTAAACGTTTTGGTTTTAGTAACGACTTCAAAAAAGGAGGTTTATGTTTGACTGTATTTCTGTTTTATGTCATCATCATCATCATTTCAGCCGAAAGACGTCCACTGCTGGACATAGGCCTCCCCCAAGCATCGCCACAACGACCGGTCCTGTGCCTTCCGCATCCAGCGGATTCCCGCGACCTTCACCAGGTCGTCGGTCCACCTTGTGGGGGGCCTACCCACGCTGCGCCTTCCAGTACGCGGTCGCCACTCCAGAACTTTACTGCCCCATCGGCCATCCGTTCTGCGAGCAATGTGCCCCGCCCACTGCCACTTAAGTTTGGCAATTCTTCGGGCTATGTCGGTTACTTTCGTTCTTCTGCGAATCTCCTCATTTCTGATTCGATCTGTTTTATGTATGTTCACCGATTTCTTCGTCAATTGTGGATCGATTTTATAAGTAATTTTTTGTTTGGAAGGGTATTTTCTCGAGACTCATCTCAAATTTATCAAAATTTGCTGAATATCTGAAGATCTTCGGAGATAAGGAAGGGAACTCTTCAATGACAGCAATCGTTTGTCTATCTATTGTTTATGCCCCTCAAAATAGAAAAATAAAATAAACTAAAAAAAAGTCAAAACTGACTTCAAAAAGAATGGAATAATTTGTGTGAAACAGTTTGGGAAGTCGGTGCCGTTTTTTTCTTAAACTGGATCAAAGGCACCTACTACCCACACTGTTTCACATATATTATTTAATTATTTTTGAAGTTGGTTTTACTTTTTTAAAGTACATTTTATTTAAGTAAATACTTAAATATACCTTAAATGTGAATAAAACAAAATCGCGTTCATAAAATTTTCGTAATTTATTGAATTCAATTTCAAATTGTTCTTATTTGATAATTAGAAAGAAAGAATAATGGTTTATTTACTACAGCCAGAGGTACACAATAACAATAATATACAATATTAAAATTATAATAATTAATAATATATGTACCTATATAATTATTATTTTTACGACATGTTATTGAAATAACTGAAGACCTCTTAAGCGGTCATTGTACTGCCTACCTCTGGTCCTGGCATAAGAAAACTAGAAAAAAACCGGCCAAGTGCGAGTCGGACTCGCGCAGTAAGGGTTCCGTACCTCTCAACGACCTAATACCCCATAAAAACTGATTTAATTTACGAGAAGTTATCAAACGACATCAACGCACAGTGCGCAAAATATGAATTTTTGCATATCTTTCTTACGCAATTACCACCACATATGTCTACGTGTCTTATTTTTAGTATTCGTTGCTAAACCACATAATATGCACTATAATCTGACCAAGTTTGACGCTGGTATACCAGGCCCCTCAGAAAGTATTGCGAAAAAAAGTTTTTATATATGGGAGACTGGCCAGTTATAATGTTTTTCGAAAATATGATTATTTATAAGTAAAAATAAGTAAGTTCCAATTTCAAAATTTCCCTCCACATTTTTTGCGAGTTAATTCAAAGTATTGTGTCTCACTGAAATATGGATCTGCGCCGGGAACATTTTAGAGCTATGATTTTATACGATTTCAAGTGTCGCCTGAAACCGGATGAATCGTACGATAGACTTCAAATGGCATTCATGGATGAAGGCCCTTCCAAGGCAACCGTGTATCGTTGGTATAACGAATTCAAGCGCGGTCGACCAACTTTGGGGGATGACGAAAGAAGCGGTCGCCCTTTGACGGCTGTTACCGAAGAAAACGTGCTAGCAGTGAAAAATTTAATCCAAGACAATAGGCGAATTACATATCAGGAGATTCAACACATATTGAAGATTGGATCGGGAAGCGTTCACGAGATTCTACACAGCCATCTTCGCGTGAGGAGGATAGTATCACGCTGGGTGCCGCACAACCTCACCGATGCTCAGAAGCAGGCCCGGGTGGAATGGTGCCGTGATATGCTTAACAAATTTGAAGCAGGCTCGTCTCGGCGTGTTTACGACATCGTTACAGGTGATGAGTCCTGGATTTATCAATACGACCCAGAAACCAAGCGCCAGTCGACTGTTTGGGTGTTTCAAAATGAGCCAACGCCTACCAAAGTGAAGCGATCTAGAAGCGGGGGTAAGATTTTGATCGCTAGCTTTTTTAATTTGACTGGCCACTTGGTATCAATTCCCTTACGGGATCAAAGAAGCATTAATGCCGAATGGTATACTACCAAATGTTTGCCAGAAGTTTTCTCTGTTATAAGCAACAAGCGACCAAACACAGGGCTCCGCGGGCTACTGCTCCACCACGACAATGCACCTGCGCACACCGCACTCAAAACGAGGGACTTCCTGGACAGCACGCCAGTCAAACTCCTGGGTCACCCTCCTTACAGCCCTGATCTAGCACCGTGTGACTTCTTTTTATTCCCAAAAATAAAAAATCAGCTCAAAGGGATACAATTTTCGTCGCCGGAAGATGCGCTGGCTGCGTTCGAGCAGGCTGTAAACGAGGTGTCTGCGGCGGACTGGAAAAAGTGTTTTGAAAACTGGTTTAGGCGCATGAATCTTTGTATAGAGGCTGGTGGAAAGTACTTTGAAAAGATTTGATAAAAATATATGTACGTATAGAACAATTTTTTTTAGTTTCGCAAAACTTTCTGAGTGTCCCACGTATATTACCGTTTTGAAGATAGAGCAGGAACAAAAACATTGAAAAAAATGCATGTTTATTTAGGTTTCTTGTAAGGGGACCCCCGTTGGTTTTTTTTTGTTTTTAGTATTTGTCGTAATACACCTCATAGCAACACAATTTCTGAGAAAATTTCAACCGGTTACCTATTACTGTTCAAAAGATACAGCCCTGTGACAGACAGACGGACGGACGAAGGGACGGACGGACGGACGGACAGCGTAGCGAGAGTAATAGGGTCCCGTTTGGCACCCTTCGGGTACGGAACCCTAAAAAGGAATATTAGAAGCACAGAATAATTCATTTGTTTGTTGTTTATTGTTACTAAGGACCGACCGAAGGTTCGGTTTCGGCTAGTTTCGGCCAAAAATTCTAGTTTCGGCCACAGTTTCGGTTTCGGCCAATTAATGAACCTTCGGCCCCGCCGAAACTAGGTATTCGTGAATTGTCGCGCATCATTAGGCTAACTTCGAGTGAGTGAACGTGGTTGCCAGTTGAGTTCACTAGCCATAGGGTGTAAGTTGTAATAGAATATAACTCATTAGATATTTTATTCGGTTCTGTTGAGTTATTACTCAACAGAACCAAATAATATAGAATAGGGAATACCCTAGAACTTATACAATATGAATTTATGTAGAAATTAACACTTAAAAGATGTGTGAAGATACCTGTGATGTTTGATTCAGACAAACATCGTGATGTCATTTTTGACATTACTATATTTGTTTGTAATTGTTGTTGGATTAAATTTTGTACCCGTATTCGAACCGCCCCGTAATTCCGATACACAACTACCTCCGGTGATTTAACTATTACCGTGAATGACCTTCAGTACTATTGGTCATGTTGCATTTTTTCCCTTTAGTACGCAAGGTGCTTAGTCAATTCAGACGCGTAGTACAGTAGTACGGGAAAGTTTTCTAGTTAAATTTTATTATTTACTACTACTATGACTACTATCACGACAAATACTAAAAATAAAAATAGTCTAAAACCCAATACAAGAAACCTCGAGAAACATGGATTTTTTTTTCAACGTTTTTGTTCCTACTCTATCTTCAAAGCTATAACACATACCAGCGTCAAACTTGGTCTGATTATAGTGCATACTATGTAGTTTAGCAACAAATACTAAAAACAGGGCAAAAATAGACATATGTGGTGGTACATACGTAAGAAAAAGATGCAAAAATTCACATATCGCGTACGCTCGTTGACGTCTTTTGTTTGATAAACTCTCTCGTCTTTGATAAAGTTTCTATGGGGTATCAGGTCGATGGGTGGTACGGAACCTTCTGCGTGAGTCCAACTCACACTTGACCGATTTTTTTACATACTTTGATTGTTGCATTTTATTTTTTTACACTTGTTAACTGTCTATATATTATGCGTAAAAATACAATAGATTTAACATGCTATAAAAAATTCAAATAAGTTTCGGTTTCGGTTTCGGCCGAAACTGGGACCAAGACCGAAGGTTCGGTTACGGTTTCGGTTTCGGCTGAAAATCCTGCTTCGGTCGGACACTAATTGTTACTTCAGATGTTGTCTAGTTGTTGTTCATAAAATATGGTATCAGAAAATGGCTGGTTTTATCTGCAACCTTCAAGTATTATCAAAAATAATAATAAATAGTATATACGTGCTAGATACTCGATAGTCGGTAAATTTTATCGATAGGTACTTGTGTACCCATCGATATTAGTGTTAAAGTCGATATATTGGCTTCTTATATAACCGGTTTTTCTCCGGTTACTTCACTAATCTCTACTTGGTCTGTGGCATAGATTACTATATATATCTGTGGTCCTGGTCAAAGGTATATTGTTCTGTGAAGATAATATTGTAACGGAAAAAGGCGGGAAACCTTCGAATTAGGCGGGAGCGTTTTTCATATAACTTTTTGATAAAATTCATATTTTATTAGTAAAACGAGGCCAGTTGAGTAGATTTGTGTAAATATCATATATTTAGTTTATATTTCATTTAGTTTGTAGTGTATTGTGAATATTTAGGTAAGTTTTAACAATTTTTTCGTTTCTGACCCATGGATAAGGAGCCGCCTGACCGGGGGGACCCAGTCCCCTCGGTAGGCGAAAATATCACCATTGTTTCCTCCGTATCCTTGGAAAATGAATCCAGCATGGATACGGATGGGTCCGTTACTCGAGAGAGGAAAAGGACGAGGGCTTCACGTAAAATGTGTAAACACTGTAACAAAAGACGGCGGCATGGTCAGGAAGGTAATAGTACAGCGAAAAGTAGTAAAGGGAGTCACTGTCATTGCGACAGTGATTCTCAAATAATCACAGAATCAATTGCCACCACCTCAAAAGAAATATGCCAGGAGGGTCCTTCACCTTTACAATCTGTAAATGGTTTACGGCCTGAACAAAACATTGATGATAATAGTTCAAATAATCCGCAAAAGGCGCCTCAGGTAACCAGGACATCGTACGAGCCCACAGATCTGGCACCTTATGTTGTGCATATCCAAAAAGAAGGGAATCCAGCTACCACACTTCACCCAGTCACGTTAGGACATTTTCTCAAGAAACGTTCATTCCAAAATATTATAAATGGGAGTTTAAAGCGTATAGGTAGGAACCGAGTTTCAATTTCTTTTTCCAAGTATGAGGATGCAAACTCTTTTGTGAATGATATTTGTCTTACTAAGGAGAACTTAAGGGCCTTCATTCCTTCTTTTAATGTTTGTAGGATGGGTATAGTTAAGGGTGTACCTACTGAATGGTCTCCTGAGGAGATCATTGAAAACATTTCTGTGCCTGTAGGGTGTGGTAAAATTTTAAAAGCGCGACGGTTGAACTATAAAGTTCAGGGGCCAACCCCTGTTTGGAAGCCTTCTCAGACAGTAGTAATTACTTTTGATGGGCAGGTGTTACCGAAGAGAATTTTTGTATGTTACAATTCTTTACCAGTAACTTTGTACACTTTTCCAACGATTCAATGTTTTTCATGTTGTCACTTTGGACACACAAAAGTGCAATGTAGGTCAACCCCTCGGTGTTACAAGTGCGGACAGGGTCATTCTGCCGACACTTGTGGTATAGAGGATGAGGTTGATGCTGCATGCTGCCTTTGCGGTGGCCTACATTATGCAATTGATAAAAAATGTCCCGAGTTTGAAAGACAGAAATCAATTAAACTTTATATGGCTCAAAATTGTGTCTCATATGCTGAGGCATCAAAGTTACACCCCCCAGTGTCGAAATCATATGCAGATATTTTATTGTCCGCCCCATCAGCTCATAATAAACCTTCTTCTTCAGTAGTTTCCCCTTTATCCTCATCTAGATCATATAAAAAAACAGTATTCATGAAACCTCGAACTCCTCCAAAAACATCAAAGGGTTATGATAAGGCAGCTCATCAAGCTCTGATTAAAAATGACGCTCCATCTCTTTCTAATGGGTGTGCATTACAAAATATAACAAACAATGAAAATCAAATTTTAGCTTTAATCATTACTTTAATTAATACACTTACACAAAATAATAATATTTCACCGTCCAACGTTGCCCCTTTGATTGAAAATTTATCTAACTTGTTCACCTATAATGGACCTACACCTGTCCAAGATTATACAGTGGAACAGTCGTAGCATTATTAATAAAAAAACGGAATTGTCACATATTTTAAATAAATTCGAACCATGTGCGGTTGCTATTTGTGAGACATGGCTTAAGCCACTGTTCACATTTAGAATTCCTGGATATGTTTGTCTGAGAACAGACAGAAGCGATGGGTTTGGCGGAGTTGCCTTACTCATAAAGAATTCTTTTCCTGTAAATAATTTTCCTCTTCCCCCTCTTAGCGACGATATATCGGCTGTCGCTGCTATTGTAAATAACATTTGTTTAGTCTGTATATATTTTTCTCGTCCTACTGTAAATATTTTATCGGAAGTTAGTAATTTGTTATCGGTTTTACCTAAGCCATTCCTAATTATGGGAGATTTTAACTCCCATCATCAGTCTTGGGGTAGCTCTATTTCTAACTTTTATGGAGAGAAACTTTTGGACATCCTGGATTCTCATAATCTGTGTATCTTAAACACTGGCCTTCCAACTCGTCTCACAAGTCCAGATGAGGGGTTGAGTGCTCCTGATCTTTCAATTTGCACACCTGATATAGCATCTATTTTATCTTGGTCTCGTTTATCTTCTGTCCATAGTAGTGATCATTATCCGCTAGTTATTTCATTTCCTTATAAGAAATCTGTAACAAATATTCCAAAACCACGTATAAAGTATAGATTAGATAATGCAGACTGGGATTCATATAGAAGTTCTGTAGAGCAAAAAATTCTTGAACTTGCTGATTCTTTTCCAGTACAGGATCCCCAATTATTATCTGAAAAATTTACAAGCATTTTAATAGAGGTCGCAGAAGTTACTTTCCCTATTAAAAATGGAGCATTGGGCAAGATTCCTTCCCCTCCCTGGTGGGATGCTGAATGTACTCAGGCTGTTAAAAACAGAAAAGCAGCAGAGGAAAATTATTCTTGTGGTATGACTACAGAAAATTTCGAGGTATATCTAGAAGTAGCTCGTACTTCTCGTAAACTGCTTAGACGAAAGAAATTCGAAGGCTGGCAGAAATTTTGTGCCTCTATCTGTCCAGATGTTAGCTGTTCTATTGTGTGGCGTAATATTAGGCGCTTCAGGTCTGCATTTAGTGAATCTTCAACTTCGAAATTGCCACCAGTCTTGGCTAATCAATTTATGGATAACTTAGCCCCTCCTTCAGCTCCAGAACAGAGTTCTTTTCTTCATGCTCCTCCTTTACCTATGTGTGACTCTGAGCTTAACTCCCTGTTTTCACTAGGCGAGTTGAAGGGTGTTCTTTCACATGTCAAAGATTCAGCTCCTGGTGAAGATGGTATACCCTATTCTTTTATAGCTAATCTTTCAGACTCTGCCTTATCTGTTTATTTAAATCTTATTAATACTGTGATGATATCTGGCAATATTCCACCAAGCTGGAAATCTCAAACCATTATCCCCATATTGAAACCAAACAAGCCTTCTTGTAATGCCACCTCTTATCGTCCTATTGCACTTTCATCAGTTCTTGCCAAAATTACTGAGCATCTTGTTAAGATTCGTTTGGAGTGGTTCGTAGAAAGCAGAAACTTACTAGCTTCATCTCAGTTTGGGTTTAGGAAGGGTAAGAGCACACTAGATAGCCTTAGTGTATTCACTTCAAATATTCGTTTAGCTTTCTCTTGTAATAAATCTGTAATCGCAGCATTCCTTGATATTAGCTCAGCTTATGATAATGTTTTAGTATCAGTTCTGAAACAAAAACTACAATCATTGAAAGTTCCATCAATGATGACAAATTTTATTATTAATATGCTCTCTGAAAGGTCTATTAATCTGTACCTTGATGATGAGTCCAAATTAACCCGATTAGTATGGAAAGGCCTTCCTCAAGGTTCTGTACTTAGTCCACTTCTTTATAATATTTACACCTATGATTTAGAATCTTCCCTTAATGAATCAGTACAAATTCTTCAATATGCAGATGATTTACTTTTTTATATTTCTGGAAATTCCGTTCAGGAAATGTGCACTTCTTTAACCTCCTCTTTGTGTTTGTTGAAATCTTGGCTAGGAAATAATGGTCTGGAACTTTCAGTTGATAAGAGCAGCATTGTATTGTTTACTAGAATGCGTAAACCTCCTTCAGTCAATGTCCAGTTTAACAACATCTCTATGCCTATTAAAAATCAAGTAAAATTTTTAGGTGTTATTTTGGATTCACATCTTACAGGGCTTCCACACTGTGAGTACATAGCAGCTAAATGTGAGCGCAATATAAACATCATCAGATGTCTATCTGGTGTTTGGTGGGGTGCTCATCCTTTTTCATTAAAATTAATGTACAATACTCTAATTCGAAGTGTATTAGATTATGGGACCTTTTTGCTGGAGCCTGGCAGTGCTGCTGGGTTGAAAAAATTGGATGGTGTACAGTCTAAGGCATTGAGAGTAATTTCAGGTGCAATGAGATCTAGCCCTATCAACTGTCTACAAGTGGAATGCGGAGACCCTCCCCTACATTTGCGAAGACAGTTTCTAGCAGACCGATTCTTATTCAGATGCTTACAATTAGCTAACCACCCTTTAAAATCTATAGTTTCCCGGCTGTCCTATGAAGTTGTTTCTTCAGTTTATTGGAGAAATAAAGCTACCCCTTGCTTGGTAAAAAGTTTAACAAAATTTAATTCAGTTGAAGCTCCCTGTCATAATTCTCAACTTCTTCCAATATTTCACTGTAAATACAATGCTTTAATTTTATCCCCAAACATTCACTTTAACCTAAATATCTACAAAAATGACACATGTCAAAATCAAAACTTCAATTACATTATGGATAGGGACTGGGGGGGATACCATCATATTTTTTCGGATTCATCCAAGCATGGGCACAATAGTTGTGTGGGGGTTGGTGTATACCACCCACGTTACAATGTGGTACAGAAGATTAAACTTCCTCCTGAAACATCAGTATTTACGGGGGAATGCTTTGGTTTATTTAAAGCAGTTGAATATATTTTAGTCATGGGGTTACAAAACGCAATTATTTTTACTGATGCAATGAGTGCCTTGCAAGCCTTAGCTAGATTTCCTTTTTATTCACAAAATCCATATATAGTTTTTGAAACTCGGTGTCTACTTTTACAGTGTTCTTTGAAGGGGTTTTCTGTGTATTTTGCTTGGATACCTTCTCATTGTGGTATTTTGGGTAATGTAAGAGCAGATCAATTGGCTAACGAGGCTGTGAGTTGTGGAGATGTATTCCCTTATAAAAACAGTTTTCAAGACCTGTCTGCTCTGCCCAGAATTCATTTACAGGAATCCTGGGGTGAGCTCTGGACAAAGCACTCGGAAAAGGGCCGATTTTACCGTTCAATTCAGCCTGATATCCCTACAAAACCATTGTTTTCTAAATTTAAATTCAGCAAAAAAATTACTTCTATCATTATACGTATGCGCTTGGGCCATGTGTGCACTCCGGCTCATCTGGCTAGACTTGGCATCGTGCAGAGCCCTATGTGTGCCTGTGGCGCTGATGTGGGTGATTTGAATCACCTAATTTTTGCTTGCTCCCTGTATGACCACACCTCTCTTATCCAAAGTCTTGTGTCCCTCCAAGTTCCTTTTCCTACCTCTATTTCTTGTATCTTACGTAATTGTAATATAGATATATACAAATCCATTGCCCATTTTATTGTAAATAACGATATTAAAATATAATTCTTGTGTACATAATAATACATTCATTCACCATTATTTATTTTTATTCAGTATAAAATGATATTTTTTATATATATATTTTCATGTATTTCTTTGTGTTTCCTATAATAACTGATCTCCTTTTCCTTTTCCAAATTCCGATCCAATTTGTTTTTTCGCGTTTCGTTTCCTGTTTTTTATAATTTGTCGGTGGCTAAAAGCACGAACAGTGCAAAGCCAGAAGAAAAAAAAAAAATAAAAAAAAAATATTGTAACGTAGCATAACGTAGCATTGACTTGTACCTATGGACCAGAGAGTCTAGACAAGATCCACTTTCCGCAAACGCCTAACGCCTGCGGAAAGGAAAAAATGTATGGAAATGACATAAGCTTGAGAGATGTCACGTGATTGTTGCTAAATTGGTAGACAAAATCCCACATTAATCCGTGCGGAAAAGTTAGCGTTTAAACCCAACGCCAATCTTCATATAAACGGTTGACAATGGTAGACAAGCGCCATGTTTGACTACGGAAAACGCTATTTTTTCTGTTCCGCAACACGATAGTTTAGCGTGAGCTCGGACCCTGACGCTAAAGCGTAAACATACGTATTTGTACATTTTTTCTGTGTATTTTATAGTGATATTTCCTTAAATTAAACTTTAATTTTATTCTAAAATGCATTCGCTGAGACTATTGTGGGCTGCCAATATCGAGGAATCACTAATAAGACGTCGAACAAGAACATATCAACATAATATAATCCTCTGTGATATAATCGCAGAGAATTGGAAAAATCTGGATTTATTCATCGTTTTCAGCATAACAAACGGTGTTTTTGGCGTTTATGTACCGATTTAAGACGTTCTACAAGCTTAAAAGGAACCCAGGAGATAAATTTAGCGATAAAGGTAAGTTTTGACCGTTTCTATTTCTGCCTTGGACTTTTATTGCAATACCGTTTGTATGTTTGACAGTAATAATAAATGCATCTACACTACTATAATTGTGAACTTTCTTTACTATTTAAACATTCAAACTCTGTTCGAGGTTCTATGTACTCTGAGCTTATTAGCAACTGGTTCATACCAACGTGTTATATGGCTAAATCAACACTTGGTACAGAGAACAGCGAGTAGGTGCATAAGACAAGTAGTTGAGGCCCTAAGCCATTCTACTATTGTAAATAAATGGATCCTATTTCTGAGGTCGCAACAAGAACGAGCCAGCATAAGACTTGAGTGAGTTAAATTTATAAAAAATATATAAGTAGATGCATTATGAAAAAATTCTACCAAATAAATTGAAAATTTAATAATATTAAAAATGAGCTGCATTTTTTTCTAAGGTAATGATCATCATCATCATTTCAGCCGAAAGACGTCCACTGCTGGACAAAGGCCTCCCCCAAGGGGGGGGGATACGCCATAATGGCCATGCTTGGCAGGCAGGTTGGTGATCGCAGTTGGTTATTTAAATACTCAAAGAACGCTGCTACCCATCCTCTGGTGAATCCATTAGTCGCCTTTTACGACACCCATGTTCTCATGAGAGAGAGTGGTGCAATTCTTTAAGTCCAGCACCACACGGAACTAAGCTAAGCTAATGGGTACTAAAAAGTAACCATTTTGAAGATTTGTTGGTACCTATGTATATTAAGCAAGCACACCATTTATCCCAGTGAAATGATAAAATTCTGTTTTGACAAACATCCCCGGTGAGACAGTAAGGGGCAGTAGTATAGCATATAAACTGGAGATAAAAATTCACTCAGGAACAGGATATGTAGGTACCTATATTTTTATTGTTAATAATTACTTAAGTACAATAAAAAACCAAAAAAAAGTGTAAATAAATTGTGTAATACCGAAATAATAAACAGTTAATAAATAATAACTGAAAACAATGTCAAAATAACATGAATTGGTAGCAAAATTACCGACAGTTGATACAGATCGATACAAAATAAAATGAGTCATAAAATTAAACAATGTCAAAGGCAATAATAAAAATGAAGATCCAATGTCAAAAGTAAAAAATAGGAAAATAATTACACATGATCCATTTTCAGATTCAGATTACACTCCTCAATGTGTTAGTAAAGTAGTTTATGTTAGTATCAATAATTCCATATATTTTATCAATAAAATAATATAGTTACATAATAATTAACCCTTATATTATTTTATAGGTACTTAAAAAAAAAAATACCCAACTTATAACAAAATAATAAAAATGTCAGTCACCCCTAGTTTCTAAAAGACTGATCAACACAAAAAATAACGAATCAGTAGGCTCGAATACTAGTCCACTTAGGAAGTGGAATCCGGGCGAAATACTAATGCTCCTACATAATCAATAAACTTTTGTAATATTTCGTGAAGCATTCTATCATTTTGTAAACGTGCTTCTTCCACCCGAACACGCTGTGCTTCCACTGGAACTCTCTCCGCCTCAAGTTCGACGCGTTGAGCATCTATTCTCAATCTCTCTTTCTAATTCCAGATGACGTGCATTGGACTCTCGTTGCAGCCGCAGACGACCTTGCTCGATAGCCACAAATTCACTCGTGGGTCGTGGCCCGATCGGATGGCCCTTGTCGATATCTGCGCTGCTGTCCAGTAAGGCGGGGGCGACGCGGACTTGAAAAACTGGACACTGGCGACCTTTCTGCAAACAAATTTAGATAATGTTATAAAATAAAATAATGATTTAAATTTGTACAATAGTTTAAATGCATATTCAATGTAATGTCTTTTATGGTGTACAATAAAGCATATATAAATAAATAAATAATAATGATTTAGGCTGCATGCAAAATGGTTATATTCGTATATACATAAGTAATTACCTTGTGCAGTTCTGCTGAATGATTGTCCTCTCAAGGGGTTGGTACGAGCCGGTCGAATCGGAGTAGATGCTCATTCTGAAAATATAGAAATAATTTATTTGGTAGTATAAATTCTATGTTATCAGTAGGCGACGGTTCTGTCATCTCCTGTGATTGACTCTGACGGTACCAACGCCTCTTGAAGTTGTATCTGTGGAGGCATTTATTATTAATACAACACAAGCTACATTTCTCAATCGTTTTTATTAACTAGCTGGGTACTATCTTTGAATGCATTCTCTACAGATGGAAAATGGTGATAGTATTCGCACTATCATATACAATACAACATGTTATTGAAATAATAACATAATATCATCATATTCATTAATATATATTTAGTATTATATCCACGCATCTTACTATAGTCAGTCACTGTTCGTGAAGACCTATTATTGGCAGATTGTATCTTATCTAACATTGTTATACTATTTTAATTAGTGTTGGTCTTCCAAATAATAAATAAATAACTGAAAACCGCTTAAGGGGTCATTGTACTCATATAAGCAACTTTTATTATGGGACTAACCCGGAAATCGCGAAAAAAAATCTTCTGTTCCCTACATTTCGTCAATTTATGTGAACACAAATATAGGAATCAGCTGATTTTTTTTCGCAATTTCAGGGTTTGTCCCATAGTAAAAGTTGCTTATATGAGTATAATTACCCCTTAAGATGTTTTCAGTTATTTCAATAACACGTTGTATACAAATATCTCGAAAATATAATGGTACATACCTATGATGATAATATCCATCTGATATTCGACCTCAAAATGTCTTAAATGTGCCTCTACTTGTTTAACCCTATGTCCACAAGCAAGCCTTACAAAGGGTTGGCTTCTGTAAATATTAATTATCTTTTAATTTTATTGTAGAAATAATTAGTTAATAAGCATGCCAAATTTAACTGAAGTTAAAGAAATTTTATGTGTGTAATATCATTACATATTATGACAGTGTATTGTAAGACATTTTTTATGAAAACCTAACATTAATGTCACCTCAATGCCTGTTTCTTCTCCAGCTTGTTGGCAAGTAACAGAGGCCACACCCATTATCTTTAAAATTCTCTCCTCAAGAGGACTTAAAGGCTTTCCCTTACTGGCCTCCACCAGTGCCGTGTATGTCACGATTGTTGACAGATACCTTCTTTTTTGTTTTTGTTTTCCAATCGGAACATACCTGTGGCATATAAAGCATGATAGACTGTTATAATATAATATAATATGCACTTGTATGTAAGATACCACTGCACCAGCCAATATAAATTAATGTGCCCTAGTTTTATATACATATTTGTTTGATAAATAGAATAAATATATTGTTTGCACCACAACCAATTAAGTTTTGTTGAAACATTAAAAATATCTTATTACCCTTTTCCATTTATCAGCAGTTTTGTTTACACCACCTCCACCCACAGAGTTGAGCATATCGCTTAGCTCCTGCCAAAACCGGTCAGCCATTTGCCTCCCTTGAGGGCCAACAACTGGCCTTGAAAGATCTCCATTCCTACAAATAGAAAATAGTGTTAATTTCAATTTATATACTTTAACAAAGCCTATTGCACTGTTTACTGATGTACACAGGCCTCTCCCAAACTGTGCCACAAAGTCATTCAACACTTTTCATATATTTATTTGTAAACACAAGTTAGTAGTACCTATTGAAGTTTAAATATTAATGTATCTTGTATTATTTAATATAAGTACCTACCTACAAATGCATGACCCCATTTTGGAACAACAACCCAATTGTTTAATAGTTCGTGCCGTTCGTGGGATCACATCATTGTTTACATTAAACATTCCATGAACAAAGAGATTGATTCGGAAATGGAATTTTAGGAACTAAAAGCGTAATAAAATGAATAAAAGTTACCTTTCCATGAATTCCAACATGATAGTAAATTGCTCAAAACTAGCCCAAAGTCTATTTTCCATCTAGAATCAAAAAAGAAAGATTCTTTATTTCAACGATACAGAATTCAACTTGTGGTTATCGACTTCATGAACATTCACTTTATACGCCACTCACTATATATTGTCTGAATTAATTGCACTATGTACTTACTTTATTTGATTAAAATTATGAACACTGCTCAACTTGTCTCGAATAAATTTTAATCTTACGAAATTACCGCGCGATCAGCGTTTTGTTAGTGACAATGACACCAACTTTGACAGCTGTCACACGCTATTCCATAGACACTAGCGTGGGTCGAAACGAGTTCGTGCGGAATATGCGTTAGCAGCACAATGTGTAACTTGTCTACCGTTTTAGTCACGCTAACGCAAAGGCGTTAGCGTGTGCGGATAAAGAAGCGTGTGGATTTTGTCTAGGCCCCCTGTAATACCTACGAAATAAGCGTGGTATACCCATAAAGGTATTATACTGACGTAATAGAGGCACTGTCACCTCATTATCACGTCACCGAAAGCAAAATGAGTATACGTGCGAAATTGACACGTGTAGGAGTGATTTTTAGTGATGTGACATGGACGTTTCCGCATTATCGATATAGTTCAACCGGCCTTACTTTTAAGGAGTGGTAGTATTTTAAAACTGCTAAGCTATTAAGTAACTACCTATTGTTTTAAAATTACAGATATTTGAGACATAATTTTATTTGTTTTAAAAGATTGAGTTACGCAATTAAGGGCTATATTATAATTACATTATTAATGTCACGAAGGTGAGGAATACATAAGTAAAAAATAAAAAATCAATTAATCATCATTTCAGCCGTAAGACGTCCACTGCTGGTCACAGGCCTCCCCCAAGCATATATTGGCCATATATGCCATAATCACTACGCTTGGCAGGCGGGTTGGCGATCGCAGTTGGTTGGTTGCACTCCACTTCACTCCACCTCCACTTCCACCTCCACCTCCACTTCCACTCCACTTTCATTCATCCATCTATCCATCCATCCATCCATCCATCCATACTTACAAACTTTCACATTTAAAATATTAGTAGGAAGTAGGATAGGATAGGATTTTTTAAACTAAAAATTTTGACTTTCTGTCTCCATAATAATTTGTCATCTTCGGTTGAACTAGTTTTTTATCTCTAACTCTTCTTGTATTATATTTATTTTTAACTTTTACTTTATACTCGTCACTTCGTAGACTTCCCACTTTGAATATTTACCATTATTAAAGTAAAGATCTTTATAAGAAACAAACACCGACCCGAACAAATTCCGTAGGTATGGATCGTTGGTGATTTCACTAAAAGATGCAAACCCTGTAGTTTTTTCGAGGCTTTCAGCTTTTTTTTTATTTATTTTTATTGTATAGGATGGCGAAACGAACTAAAAGCCCACCATATGTTAAGCGGTTACCTTTGCCAATAACAACTGCAATACCATCTAGGCTGTTACCTAAATGGTACCGCAAGTCGGTTCGCCAAACTGTGACATGAAGATGGAAAGTCTCATGTGATTGTAATTACACCGGCACCACACAGCAATGCAAGCATCACTATTTGGCGGAGAATAGTAGATACGGTGCTTATTCGTTTTAACATTTGTGCCCATCCATTTTTCTTTAATAACAGCATTTACAGGAAATCTGGAAGTTATGAAGTTAGCCGGTCAATATTTTACAGCATTTTTAGCCCGGCCGCACATTGTCATAAAATAGCACCGTATTTACATTTTAATATGTCAAAAGCAGACATACGATCCGGAAAATTCTGTCAGTCTGCGGGGCTGGTACTAAAATTAACTGTATAAATGTAAAATAAGCATTATGAAAGTAGTATTGTCCTGCAGATACTTACCTGTGAAACGTCTCTTTGCCATAGACGTACAACATACTATTATAACATCGTAAAAGTACAACCATGGTATAGGTTCCGGCGCGTCAGATTTTTTCTGTGATCAATGAATGAATCATTGTGATTTCCTTCCAATGTGCGGCCGGACTAAATCAACCTTTCAATACTTTCAACCGACTTCAAAAAAAGGAGGAGGTTCTCAATTCGATTGTATTTTTTTTAAAGCAGTAACGGACACTAACTTGTGACATGTATTGTGCTAGGTAGTACAAAAAATATATAATTGAAACTATCGACATATCGATATATTTTGAGCAATCCATATGCGAAACGGTTTCATTTTCACGTACACAATTTTTTTTTATCTAACACATAATTATTTAAAATAACATATTATGTAGAAAATAGGGTATTTACTGCATGTTATTAATGTATTACTAAATAATTTTAAGAATAACTTCTATGAAAATAAGCATTATGAAAGTAGTATTGTCCTGCAGATACTTACCTGTGAAACATCTCTTTCTTTAGGTTAATAATGTAAATTACACAGCAGTATAACACAGAACACTACACCAATACGATTATTGATATTAATTGGATAAAATACAGAACGATTGTGAAATAAATCATAAAATAATACGAGATTATATTTTGATGGGACGCTATGGGAGATTACAATAGTCAAAATCGGTTCTACTGACATTTTATTATGTCTCTTTCTAGCATATAGGTTTTTTCGTAAAGATCGGTATCTCAGTGGCACACTGTAGTGGTCTATTACGTCAGTATAGAAATGTCTTTGGGTATACCTACAATATCCGGGCCACCGTTATGGTGGCCATAGCTAGGGAAGTAATTAATCAAAACTAAAAAGTATCGATATCGATGCTCGTGTTTCGTACCAGAGATGTGTGCTGATTAAAATCATTTTCAAGTAGTAATAAATAATACAATTATATCAAATACTAAGTTCGGCTGTCCCTAGGACATAAAAAATCAAGCTTCTAGGTCAAGGCAATCATACGGCTATGTCACATTTTGATACTCGCAAACTCGCATAAAAAACCTGTAGGGTACTTCGCATTGACCTAGAATCATGAAATTTGGCCAATATATCGAAATATCTTTTTCAATATATCGAACTCCGATTGTATATTTAAAAATATCTATAGACCGAAAATCTGATATTTAAAAAATATCAGCAGCCCTAGTTTGTTTACTTGACAGCTCATGTACTATGGGCCACATTGCGGGGTAAGAGGGGTTGCCACGCGGCGTAGGTATTTTGACATCCCGTAAAGATGTTGCCATACAGAGAATATACAAATAGCATGCGATCTCTTTCACCAGACGACATAACACGTTGGTTAACAAGAGAAAAATAATAGTTTCATAATTCAATAACGATTTAATAGATATTTGTATAAACTAGGTGGATATTGAAGAATGGGCCACTTCCATAGGTTTCTTAATTCAATGTTATTTTCTCTGTGGATAATATAATCTGTGGTCGGTCGTGTAGCTATCACAGATAGTAGCTACGCTAGTAGCGATTTGGCTATCGTTAAATAATAAATGATGGTTACGAGTTTTCGACACTAAAACAACTTTATCATAAAGTTTCGTACGCAAACAGGTGTAATTTAAAATCACCAGTCACTAGCTCACTATCTCAACATTATGTCGATGGACACAGTGCCAAAAGACCTCCGAGGATTACGAGCTTGTTTAGTATGCTCTCTGATAAAGGTATTTTTCTTGTTTTGTGAATTCGTACTTGTCCATAATATCCGCTTCTAGTCACCAAATTCAAATGTTTTTTCATTTCAAATAAACCTAATTACAGGCACTTTTGAAACAACAGGCTAGTTGCACGGTTCCAAATTGTTGGTCCTATGGAGAAGAACCGGCAAGAAACTCCATGGATATACCTACTCTTTTTAAAATAGGTTATTGTTGATTACATGTAATTTATTCAAATAATGTGAGTGTGATGTAGGTTAATGTCAGAAATAAACAAGAGTTTAAAAGTGAGAATATTGCATTTAGAAATTAACTTTCAATAACAATTCAAAGTAGGGGCAAACCTATGAGTTGTCATAATTTTAATCAACTAGTTTTGATATTTTCTTACAATGTGTTACAGACGTTTGATCAGTTTGAATATGATGGCTGCGACAACTGTGATGAATTTCTTCGTATGAAAAATAATAAAGACAATGTTTACGACTGCACTAGTAATAACTTTGATGGGTAAGCACTTTGTAAAATTAACCTATTCCCCTGACCAATACAATTTAATTGTATAACTATTAAGCGCAAGCATGTATTCAGAGGGTATAGTTGGGATTCCCCCCCACCCCGCACCTGAAATCTAGCATAATGGATGCAGGATGGGATTATTTCAATTATCCATTACAGTGACTACATTGATTTCTTTCACATTGTTGTTTCAATAAAATGACCCTCATCCCACCCCCCGATCCAAGTCTGGATATGTGCTTGCGTCTGTGTCTGGATGGTAAATGTGTTAAACATTTTTATTCGAATTGAGCAAAAGAAAAGAAATTGAAATAATTAATTGAGGGGGAACTGAAATTATAGTCTTAGAAATGTGAGTTTGTCTGTCAGTTTATTACTTCTTTGCAACTGATCAAATGTTGAAGAAGGGCATAGGATTCTTTTCAATCTTTTACTTTTCAAAAATTAAAGCTTTAGCCAGTATTACAAAGAACAAAAATTTATTATGGATCAGAACTTTGACTTGAGTTGTATGAGGTAGGAATATTCCTACATATTCCTATATCCTATCATATTAATATTAACATACCTTTGGCACATAGCTCTAAAATCTCTTCAACTGTTGGTAAGTAGGTATCTAGTATTTTATATATTATTCATTATTTATTTCTTATTATTAGAATGATTGCTGTTATGAGCCCTGAAGATAGTTGGGTGTGCAAGTGGCAACGTATAAGTAAGTGTTATCTCCTTTATAATTTCTGGTAAAAGAGGTACTTCTGTTATTTCTATGGAAAGAGTTAGTGATTGTGGTACCTATGTCATCTTTACCAGTGGAAAATTACCATCCTGTATTTATAAGATGGGGGGCCAAACGAACAAGCTGGTCTAACTTACTTTAACTCTGCCTGCATAATAATGCATCATGTTCTTTTGCAGTAACTACGTACTTTATTAATTTAGTCAAACTACATACCTACATAAAAAGGTGTTTAAGGCTGGCTTAAGCAAAACCTATTATGAAATTGATTTTGTAATGTGGTAAGACTTATTGTAAAACCATGAATACAATGCATCTCAGACAAGGATCACCTGAAGGCCAAGTTTATGCTGTTATGGACATTACTTTTCTAACCAACAAAATAATAAATAACCCTCTTGATTACAGATCGATTTTGCAAAGGAGTGTATGCCATATCAGTGTCCGGTAGATTACCAGCTGGGGTTATTCGAGAAATAAAGAGCAGAGGCTATGTTTACAGACCCAGAGATACCAGCCAGAGATAATTATTTCAAGAATCTAATTTAAAAATAAAATGTTATCCTATGATTGATGTGTATAATTTTATGATAAAACTTCATTTATCTATTTATTAGTGTATTTAACTTATTTTTTTCATAGAATAATTGCCTCACACTAACTCCTGTGTCATGGGTAAACAGGGTTTCTGGTTATTGCTCACGATCCCATGGAAGTATTGTAGGACACGTTATGCTCCATAAAATAACAACAACCCATACAATTTTATGAGTTAAGCTAATAAGCTCAGACCAACAGAAAAAAGGCTGAGTTATATTTTTTAAATATTATTTTCAAGTTTCCTATCCCTTATTTTAGGTAAAGTGAATTTAAAAAAATCATATCTTTGAATTTGTTCACTTTTACATAATATGTTATGGGTTATATACCAACGGCCAAAATTAATATCCAATCTATCTACGATTAGCCCTACTAGAGATAGGAATTTTACATAAGCTCCATACAAAATATGTCAAATTACTATCTCCAGTAGGGTAAATCGTGGATAGATTGGATATTAATTTTTGCCGTAAGAAGGCATAATGTGTCCTACAACCCTTTCACGGATTGTGACCAAAAACCAGAAACCCTTTAGTACAAATCTTTACAAGTGCCCATCAATCTATGGTTGATGCAAGTGCCCATCACTAGAACGAAATATTTAACTCTAATAACTCGAGTTATTCTTTGAACTCATTGATTCGAATTGTGTTTCTTCAAAACCAGCCCATCGCTAGAACGAAATATTTAACTCTAATAACTCGAGTTATCCTTTGAACTCGTTGATTCAAATTGTGTTTCTTCGAAACCGAGTTGGTTCGTTTTAAGTAGCTATTCATTGGCGCTCGGCTAAGTGACTCGCTCTCCCGGGCAAGTGGCGGTAAACGCAGGCGCGGATCCAGGGGGGGGGCAATTGCCCCCCCCCCTGAGCCTCGACCTAAGTACTTCCGAACTCATCATAATCACATCATTACCAGTATTAGTAGTGGATAAATGACAAGGAAAGGCAATGGACAGCATTTCAAAAGTGCTAAATAAGAACGGGGCGCACACAAATTAGCATTTATCTGGGGAAGGCCTGTGTATTTCTTTTTTAATTTTCTAATATAATGTGATTTTTAACAGAAATTCAGCAATAAACCCAAAAATAACTTAAGTAAATTAGGTACTGTTTTTTATTTTAGTCTCAATTATTGAATTGTAGCGATGATGATTGACTTTTAATGATTAGTTTGATAGAAAAACCTCGACGATTTCCGTTATCATTCCACATGTGCTTCTTGCCTTAGTGTGCGTCCCAGATAATGTAATGAAGGTAGTATTTTTTTTTATGTTACAACTTTTGTAAAGATCTATTTTACTATGTTTATGCACAGTGAAATCTCGTTCGCTTCGCTCACGCCTGGTATTCAGGCTTCGTATGCTCTACTTGTTTGGTGTATATTGAAAGCAACTATTCTGTTACATTTATTTATTTGAATGAGGTAAGTCCGAAACCGCTAAAAACATAAACAAAAAATTTTCGCGCTCTCTTCGCTCGCGCTGATTTTACTCCTTCGTTTCCTTTCTGCTGGCGTAAACTTGACGTCATGAACTAAACTTACCGAAAAGTTTCGCGCTCGCTACGCTCGCGCACTTCAAGTTCATATTTCGGGGTACGGCTGCACGGCCACATCCGTAATTAATAAGTAAGTCGCCAAAGTAATCGTCAGCTGAATTTTGGAGAAAATAAGATCTAAGTTTTTTGAGTATTGAAAAGCAGGGATTGAAAACCCGTGTAATTTGTAAAATGATAAAAAAAACCTAGTCTACTTTGCTATGCTCGGTTTTTCTTTACAACGTGTTTTTGAAAAAGAAGTTTCCCCGATGCTGATTAGTTTATAGGAATCATCATCAAAAATGCCCCCTCTGAGCGGAATCCTGGATCCGCGCCTGGGTAAACGAGCGAGTGAGGCAGCAAATAGCTGCGTACTAGAGATCAGTGAGAAATAAAATCAGGTGGTGCGAAATCGTCATGATTCTTGTATACGAATTTATGTTGTATGTTTGACGACGTCTGTGGTCTAGTGGTTCGAGAGACGGACTGCTGATCACGAGGTTGTGGGTTCGATTCCCACAGGACACAAATATTTTTGTGATAAGCATAAGTGTTTGTGTTGGTCTGGGTGTTTCTTATATATTATAAGTATGTATTTACAACAACAAAAAAGTATATAAGTACGCATTTACAAAAAAAGTATATAAGTATTATATCCATTGTCTAGTACCCATAGCACAAGCTCTGCTTAGTTTGGGACTAGATGGTGCTGTGTAAAAATGTCCCAAAAATATTTATTTATCTGTTGGCCATTTAAATGACGTGAGACACACAGCACAGCACTATATATCACTACATAGTATAAAACAAAGTCGCTTCCTGGGGGCCTAGTACGAGTTTGACACTTTATAATACTTTCATAGTTTTCGTCGATTTTCATTCATAAACTACTAGTTCCTCCTCGTATCCGCCAGGGGCGCTACTGATTAATGAATGAAAGTCGTCGAATTCGATGGATGTATCGGTAAGTGTCAAACTCGTACTAGGCCTACTGCAGTCTGTCCCTATGTATGCTTAGATCTTTAAAACTACGCAACGGATTTTGATGCGGATTTTTTTAATAGATATATTCAAGAGAAAGGTTTGATTTATTTTGGTTTAGGATGCATAATATAGCAGCGTTGCACCAGTGCGAAGCCGGGGCGGGTCGCATATAATAATATACTGTATATGTGTGTGTGTGTGTGTGTGTGTCACTAACTGTACCATCAAAATAATTTGTCTGTTGTTTTAAGGATAAACTATTTTAATTCATGCATAATGTTGAGGATTACAACTCCTCAACAATAATTAATTACTGCCACTAGCCATTGCAGACTAGGTTTACTAATTCAGGGATAAATCACAACAAATAATCTATTTAAAAACTATTAATTCTCCTAAATACCTATACAACATAACCTAAATAAAAATACATAAATTTAATATTATCTACATTTGAACTAAATAAATGCTACGCTTGTAACAAATTGACACTTGCTTGACAACAAATTGCAGACAACTTTGAGCAGTGTAAGAAAAGTAACATTACAATAAAACAAAGTTTAACCGGATTAAATCGCGTATATTATTTTAATTTTTTTTATTTTTTTGAAATATTTGTAAAGACGCTTGTCATCTTAGTCTACCTGCGACCACGAAATGCTACAAAGCTTTCGAAACGTCAGGGAAACCAATTTAAATAATATACGCGATTTAATCCGGTTAAACTTTGTTTTATTATAATGTGTAGTGATCGCGAAAACCTAAGAAGTTATTAAGTAACATTACATCAAACCAGTAAGAATTGCAATAAACCAGAGCTTATTTACATGCAATTAATGTTCATGCTTATATCAATATTACTTCCATATTCGTATGTAATCTGTTGTATATTCCAATACTGCATTTTATGGCATGTTGCAAGTTGCAGTTCACAAATAATGAAATTCTGTCAACTACTGCCAGTTGGTGGGGCTTTATACTCGCTGTCTGTGCCAAGTACATCTTTGTCTATTTCTTTGAAATCTATATTCTGCTGTTTCATTGCATTCTGTAAATAAAGTTTAATTTTCAAATAAAATCATCATAATAGAAATAAATAATTTACAATGTTTCAGCCTGTCTGCTTAGTGGGAAATGTCTAGAAATTAACTTGCAAAATTGACAGACAGACGGACTTCAAACCAGGTTATACTGATATATCTAAGAATAAAATCGTTTGCACAATTTGTACGAAACAGACAGACATGACTGAAAGTGGGGGTAGGACTTCGGATTAATTGACGTCGAATTAAGGTGGCGTGGGGTTGGGGGGGTGGGGTAGAAAAGTTGCGGAACCCCCCCCCCCCCACTTCAGTTTTTTTTTTTTCTACCCCAAGTTGAATTTTCTGTCGAAAACATCGATTTCAGGGGGGAAAGAGGTAAGGGGAAAACGAAATCCCCTTTTCGAGTTATGGCTTCAGCCCCCCCGCCCCTTCACGTACGAGATGTTTTTACAAGTTTTCAAGGTGAGAAAAAAATGACAAATTATTGTAACCTAACCTCAAAACACTAAAAGTTGCTTAAAAGGCGTAGTCGAAGCGATGGGGCTCAATGGTTTAAAAAAAATCACGAAGGAGATGGTGGCACCATCCCCTTCGAACCTGACCTGTCCGAGTCGGGGTGCCCCAAGTCCTGAGCTCGCTTCGCTCGCTCTTGCATCCTAATTTCTAGTAACATTACCTTTTGTACACACATACACTAACTTTCTATGCAACTCGAGGAAAAACGGAATGAATGAAAACGAAAGTCAGCCTTAACCTTCTAACCTAAATCTATCAGAGTTGAATCCGCCCATGAAGGATTTTAATAATTTGTGGAATCTCTGAACTCTGATAGAAATTGACAAAATTGTGGACAAAATATTGGAAATTATCTGAAATTATTGGTGAATTTGAAATATTTGTACTTGTGATTTTGCATGAAGTCTTAACATAATGTAACCTTTCTGTAAAAAAAATATGAACTTCCAACTTAACGTCAATTAATCTAAAGCATAGCCTAGATAGTAATTACGTCTATCTCACACATCGCCACATTTCAGTTTATAAAGATTTGGGACATAGCATCAGAATAATTGGCAGAATTATTTCTCAGTTGAGTATTTTATGTTGACATCTAAATAAATAATAAAGTACCTACTTAAAAAACGGTTCCATACTCATACTATCAAACCGATATGAGGTACTTTAGCCAACTGATAACGATATTATGTTGCCCCCATATATTTTAATAAAGCTACAGGTACGAAGAACATCGTCATAGAGGCGATTAAAATACCTACTTACAAAATATAGCTAATTACAACTACTAGGGAAAAAACAATACAATAACATACATTTACCTTTACACAATCCTGATAAACTTTGAAGATTCCAGCGCAAACAGAATCATCGTGGTCGCCTTTTAAAAATCTTTCAGAAAACCAACTATTGAAACAGTCATCATATTTTTTCTTTAGCTCAGTACATTCTTCCCCAATACTATTCATTTTTCTAGTATACGTTTAGTACGTCTAAGTAAATTAATTTTTAACTTCTTGTAGCCATACGATTAAATTTGATTGATTGAATCAAAGAAGTTAATATTAGTGGTGTGAACCGGTTCTCAAAAAACCGGATAAACACCGGTAAGAGTGAGTACTGGAGACTAACCGGTGATTTCACTAAACTACACAGAGTACTTTTTAATATACTGAAATAGAGAGGAATCTCGACCCCAATAGAGGTATACTATACCATAAAGGTATTATACTGACGTAAGTATAGAAATGTCTTTGGTATAGACCAAGTGGCGTCTCTGGTTTTAAAGTATGGACCTACAACTTCATTTCACTTCGGAATCACTAGATGGCTCTATTCATCCTTTTTTTAAATAAAAAAATAAACACAAAAAGTATAGCAGTTAGCTGGATTCGAACCTACAACTAATGTCTCATAAACCTAACGCTGAAGCCAGGGGGCTACTATGACCTCTGCAATATCTGGTGAATTTAACTTTCAGTTACGTCTTTCTGTGACGTGAGAACTTTTATTTTCATAATAAAATTCAGTATGTTAGGTTAGGGCAGTCAGCCCCGCTACCAACCTGCTGACTGGCTAATATTTTCCCCACGGCATGAGCTATTATCATTATGTAGCTCATGTCGACACGATAGAAGAAGTATGTTAGGTAGGTATTTATATCCAACCTATTTGTATTTGTCTGTGGTGTAAAGAAATAATATTAGAGATAATATGTGTCAAGTGAGTTCTGTACAAGATGGCTTATGAAAATAAATATTGTGAACGTAAAATAATCTTTCTCTAGCAGTGTGCCCGCATTTATATCATAATAGGTTATGGGCTGCATATTTCTAATGATATAAAGCAGAAAAACGCGAATGAAATGAAAATAGTAAAACAAGAAGAACATTTTTGAGCTGTCAGAGAAACAAATGAAATAAAAATGGATATTATGAGAAAATATGAAGCAATTCCATTTCTGAAAGAGGGAGTAAATTTTCAAACATGGAAATTCCGAATAAATTTATTGTTGGAGGAAAAAGGAATTGTAGAAGCGATAAAAAGTGAGAAACCAACTAAGGAAATGGATACTAAAGCAAAGTCAACAATCGTTCAATGTGTATCAGATAAGTACATATCATATATAAAGAAGTGTACGACATCATTAGACATGATGAAATGTTTAGAAGCTATTTTTGAACGAAAATCTGTTTTCAATAAATTGCAATTAAAGAAAAGATTGCTAAATTTAAAATGTCATAAAGATACAAAGCTTCAGGACCACTATCTAAGGTTTGATAACATAATAACTGAAATTGAAATTGGGGAAAGCATGTCTGAATCAGATAAAGTATGTCACTTATTATTAACACTGCCAGATAGTTATGAAAATGTAATAACATCACTAGAAACAATGTCGACAGAAAAGGAAATCACAATTGATTTTGTGAAAGCAAGATTGTTGGATGCTGAGCTAAAAATGAAAAGTGGTAGTGAAAATAGAAATCACGAGACAAGTACCGAGACAAGTTTTTCTACGGAAAATATAGTATGCTATAAATGTAATCAAAAAGGGCACAAAGCATATCAATGCAGGAGTAACCAAAGAGGTAGATACATGAGAGGAAATATTTTTGGAAGAGGCAGAAGAGATGATAGAGGTAGAGGTGGACATGCAAATATTTCACAACTTACGTTCACGGCATATGATGATACAATAAACATAACAAATGAATACATCGAGTCAAATGTAATAGAGTTTATAATAGACTCAGGAGCTCCAGACAATATGATACAAGATAAATACAAAGATTATATGACAAATATTAAAACATTAACAGAACCAGTAACAATAAAAGTCGCGAATGGCGAGTATTTAAAAGCAAATGAGAGAGGAATGTTAAAAACAGAAGAAAAAGGCAGATGCATAGATATTGAAGCCTTAATTGTGCCAAATCTTACACAAAACTTACTGTCAGTGAGTAAACTAGTTTAGAAGAATAGTTATGTAATATTTCAAGGAAATGTGGTAAATATTATACAAAATAACAAGAGAGTGTATGGAGAAAAATATGGAAAATTATATAAACTGCAATTGAAAATAAAAACAGAGAATGAATGTTATACAACAGCAAATGACACAAATCTATGGCATCAAAGACTAGGATATTTGAATAGAAATGGGTTGAGCACTTTAAAGTTACCGTATAATGAGAAAAGATGTGATGTGTGCATGAGAGCAAAATCAACTAGATTACCATTCTATCCTGTAGTAATGCCAAGATCGGAAAAAGTATGTGAACTTTACACACTGATATTGCAGGTCCAGTAAATATACCCAGCATAAATGAAGAAAGATATCACCAAGTAATTGTAGATGATTATACACATTTTGGAGTTATATATCTGTTGAAGTATAAACATGAAGCAACACAAAACTTAATAGATTATGTGAGATATATAGAAAAACAGAAAGAAAATAAAGTAAAAAGAATAAGATGCGATAATGGTGGTGAATATAAAAATGGAATAATAAACAATTTTATGATTAAAAATGGGATAAAAATGGAATATTCAAATCCATACAGTCCACAAATGAATGGTGTATCTGAAAGAATGAACAGAAGTATATACAATAAAGCAAGAACAATGATGATGGAATCCAACCTTCCGAAGGAATTATGGGGAGAGGCAGTTAAGTGTGCCATGTATCAAATAAATAGATGTCCATCAGCAGCTATACAATTTAAAACACCAGCAGAATTGTATTATGGTAAAAATGATATAAGTAATATGAAAATATTTGGATCGAAAGCATGGATGATGATATTGCCAAGAAAGTCAAAATTTGAGGAAAGAGCAAGAGCATTGAGATTTGTTGGATATAGTCCAAATGGATATAGATTGTGGGATCCAGAAAGTAAGGAAATTAAAATCTCGAGGGATGTACATTTTGATGAAACGAATGTGAGATATGATGGAATAAGAGAAGTAGAAAGAGACAATATAAGGTCAGTAATATACAGAGAATTCGATGAAAAAGAAAGCAAACCATGTACATCAGGACTGAAAGAAAGAAAAGGAAAAAGTGAAATTAAAGTTACACAACGTCCTACTGTGACTGAAAATGATCAAGAAAGTGATGATGATGATGAATTTGATGATACAACTGAACAAGTGAAAGAGGTAATACAAGAAAAGTTACCACAGGAAAAATATACACGAAGTGGAAGAAGAATTGTGAAACCTTAAGAACTAGAAGAATACGAGACACACTATGCTTATAGTGCAAATATGGAAGATGTTCCTAAAAGCTACAGTGAAGCTATAAAAATGGGCTGGAAAGAAGCAATTGTTAAAGAGTTAAACGCTTTAGAAAATATGAAAACATGGACAATCACTGATTTACCAAATGGGAAAGAAGCAATTGATGCTAAATGGATTTTTGTGAAGAAAGATAATAACCTAAAGAAGGCGAGACTAGTTGCAAGGGGCTTTCTACAAAGAGATGATGGTTTTACAGTTAATTATTCCCCTGTCGCATGAATGAGCACTGTCCGCACTTTTTTATCACATGCACTGCAAAATGATTTTGAAGTCCATCAAATGGACATTCCAACAGCATTTCTAAATGGAAAAGTAGAATCAGATGTATACCTAAAGATACCAAAAGGAGTAAAATGTGAACAAAAAGATAAAGTTCTAAAGCTGAATAGAAGCTTATATGGATTGAAAGAGAGTCTAAAATGTTGGAACGATAGATTAAATGATTTTATTCTGAAAATAGGATTAGTAAGATCAAATCATGATTTTTGCTTGTATTATAATGATAAATGCTGGATTGTATTCGTAGACAATATTTTGGTAACAGGATGTAAAAAAGAGATAACTTACGTAAAAGAAGAGTTAAAGAAAGAATTCCAAGCAAAAGATTTTGGTGAAGTTAATAAGTTTCTTGGAATGGAAATACACAGAAAGGGAAATATTCTAAAGATAACCCAGGAAAAACAAATAGATAAAATGTTAGAAAAATTTAATATGACTGAGGCAAATGGAACAAATAGTCCAATGACGAAAGGTTTTCAAGCAGATTCTGATAGTAAATGTGTTGATGTACCTTACAGACAATTGATTGGAGGTTTAATGTTTTTAGCAACGGTATCAAGACCTGATATTGCCTTTAGTACAACATATCTGTGTCAATACTTAGATAAACCTACATTAAATCTGTGGACACAAGCAAAACGAGTTTTACGTTATTTGAAAGAAACAAAGACAAGTGGATTGACCTATATGAAGAATAACAAGAATAATGTTATTGAAACCTACTCTGATGCAGATTGGGGAGGTAATCATATTGACAGAAAGAGTATCAGTGGATCAGTTACTTTGTTAAATGGTCATGTGGTAGCATGGTTCTCGAAGAAGCAGAACTGTGTAGCATTGTCGTCAGCAGAGGCTGAGTATGTGGCTGGAGCCACAAGTGCGTGCGATTTGATAAATATAAAGGGATTATGCAAGAATTTCAACAAAAACCAAGATGTGCAATGCATTCTCTACGTGGACAATAAAGCTGCTATTAATATGACGAAAACTTTTGAAAACAGTAAGAGAACGAAGCATATTGATATAAAATATCATTTTATAAAGGATTTAATATTCAAAAAGGAGCTAGTAATTAAATATGTAAATACTGTAGAAAATTTAGCTCACATTTTTACGAAGACTTTAGGAGTTGATAGATTCAGACAAATGTGTGAGTGGTTAAATATATGACCATGACAATATTATATTAAATAGTATTTTCATTTAGTGGGGTGACCATGGTATATTTTATTCGTGTTGGATAATTAGTGTCACCATAATTTTATACTTTTGTTATTTGAATATGTTGAATGATTTAGTTTATAGTGATAGCGATTAAGAGTGTTTGATTTTCAATAAAACACAATTAATCGAGGTGGGGTGTTAGGTAGGTATTTATATCCAACCTATTTGTATTTGTCTGTGGTGTAAAGAAATAATATTAGAGATAATATGTGTCAAGTGAGTTCTGTACAAGATGGCTTATGAAAATAAATATTGTGAACGTAAAATAATCTTTCTCTAGCAGTGTGCCCTCATTTATAGCATAATATTTTTAAATAAAAAAATAAACACAAAAAGTATAGCAGTTAGCTGGATTCGAACCTACAACTACTGTCTCATAAACCTAACGCTGAAGCCAGGGGGCTACTATGACCTCTGCAATATCTGGTGAATTTAACTTTCAGTTACGTCTTTCTGTGACGTCAGAACTTTTATTTTCATAATAAAATTATTTGTCTTTAGATGTCGTTTCAAATGCGTAAATGTGTTAAAAATAATAATATACCTAATTAGAAAAAAACGACTGATAAGTTTAAATGTTGATGTTATAAACCAAATTACGTTTTCAAACATAATTATACTTTCATAATATTGTAGAAAAAGATTTGTAAAGTTTTCTTATTAAATACGCAAATTAAACATACAGAAAACAAAAGTAAATAAATTGGAATACGTAATTTAGTAAATACTTGACTGTAAGTTCGAATTTTAAATTTACGTCATCTATTACCATTTTTTAGGCAACAGCACATGAGTTGTACCTTGTTACACAGATCATTAGCCTAGCGACATCTGTTTTTACCCGATGGCATATAGTCGAATATAATACTGTTAAATTCAAAATGTGTGTGGTCAAACGACGTTTGAGCATTTTCAGTACTCGTCAATTTGGTCGGATAACAATTGATGTTATTTCAAGCATTTTGTACTAAGATTCCATACACTGCTAAACTACCGGTTATTTGATTTGTTGCAGAACGCATCCAAAATGTGTTTTTTTTTTTTGCGAGTTTTTTCTTCTCATATATATAGATTTAGAGTATTTTGAATCACCGGATAATCTCCGGTGATTCAATAAAATCTCCGCATAATCTCCGGAGGCTGAAATTGCCTCCGGTTCACACCACTAGTTAATATTGTAACGTAGTGATTCTTTTCTCTGTGGTTAATATAATATTAATACGTTTGATTGAATAAAATCAATATCATATACCCCGTCACAAATATTTTACTTTAGTCAAGGGTGATCGAATATTTTACATTAATCACCGAACAAAATTATTTAATTAGACAAGTTTTGGCACATTCTGGTGTATTCACGTAGTGATTATTTTCTCTGTGGTGCATTCTGCAACAAATTAAAAAACCGGTAGTCTATTGAAATCATCGATTAGTCTCCGGTCTTACTCTAACCGGTGATTATCCGGTTTTTTGAGCACCTATTCACTAGGCACTAGTACTAGAGGTTGGCGGGAAAATTCGTAAAGATCGTGTTGTGGATTTTTTATTATTTTTCAAAATTTGTGTTTCTTCATTGGAAGTGGAATCCACCATTATTACACATTAACATTGGTTAATGTGTAATAATGGTGGATTATTAAATGTTAAGTGCGTTAACGTGTACAAGTGGTGTCTGTCACACAGTTATTTTACTAGCACGGGAACCGCCGTTAACTCTATCTTAAATACCTATGTGCAAACAAAACAATACTGTTATAATATCTAAGTAAGATAGATATGTTGAACCACACTCTGAATAATAAAGATTTTTTAATTTTTTTTAAATTTTAATTTAACTTATCCATGGTCATGAACAAATAAAAATAAAAAAAAAAACATAATTATTCACATTTTATTCATGTTCCCAACAAGAAAACTTTATCAGGATTGTCAAGTTTACACAGTAAGGCAGATATTCTTGGAAAGAATTCTTCTAAAACAGCATTGTGAACTTTCATACGATCCTAGCTTTGCAAACAAACGCAGAAAGCATGAAGTTTGTGCACGTTCATATAAGCCCAAAACGACCTTCATTAGAAGATTTTATACTTTTATTGGTCCTTTTTTGTATGATAAAATAAATAAGGACCTAGAGATATATCCCCTTAACAAAGCATTATGCAAGAAGAAGTTGCAAAACTATCTACTTAGCCGGTCTTATGAGGAAACTGAGAACTTGTTTATTGTACAGAGCTGATTGATGAAAATGATTAATGTTGTGTTTTTGTTTATCGGTATTAAAAACACACTACTTATAACTCAAGAATCCCCCAACCTTTCCCCACTCTTCACTACACAAAACATACACACATGCGTAGCATCTCTACTTGGTCTGTGATACACACACACACTACACACCTACACCCACAACTTCTGTTTTGGACAAGCATTTTAAGTCTACTAGAATATTAATGCATCTTTACATGTCTGTTTTGGCTATTATTATTGTTATTTTTGCCTAATGTTTGAGGGGTATGGCGCTGTATACCGAGATACAGGACATGTCCTACTTCGGATACAGATGCTCCCATGTTGTATACGTAAATATTAGCCCTTAAGTTTTGCTATAAGTGGTTGTATAAATTGTTGGTGAAATAAACGTTACTTACTTACTTACTTACATTCACAGTAAAGATGGGTAGGTCCGGGGATAATTCGGAGTTGGATTTGGATGTACATCCAGCTCTTAAGATGTAGGTACATCCAGGTTCCGTGTACGTCGGACCCATATGGGTCCGGCTATTCTAACCATGATCATCGGATCTTGGAGTGCGGAACTGCAATGCAAAGATATAATAACGTTGTGATTCAATAACCCGAACTGGGGCCTTACTCCCGACTGGATCGAGTTCTATATCAATCGAATTTGAATTCGGGTTAGTGTGTGTCAATTCGTACTGCATTTAGGATGGGATTTATGAATTAACATTAGCTCGATTTGGTTCAGAGCTCGAACTAGTCGGGAGCAAGGCCCCTGTATTAAGATTAGGTAGTCTTAATTTCCATGAGGTAGGTAAATATTGTACAAAAGTAGATCATGAGATGAGAGAATCACTTCAATCACTGAAATGTTATTTATATACATAAAGGAAAGTACCTATTACATAAATAATTTAACTATAAGTTAATGATTATACCGTTAAAATGAATCAACCCACTCCGATCGCGTATTCCCATTACCCCGTGCGTCTCACTCAGACCCGTCCCCCCCTGTCCGGAATTCTTGATTCAGTTCCGCCGCTCAGTGCGTGTCCGTTCTTTGCCGATTGCCGCTCTAGAGTAGGTACAGGGGGCCAATTCCACTAACGAAATTACGTTTAAAACGCATCTGAAAGGCAGCTGAACGACGGCTGTTAGCTATTTTCTTATTCTGCTAATAAACAACGATCCAGCTGCAGTAACGTTTCAGCTGAAGCTAATGATCGATCGAGTGTTCGTATTCCGCTAACTCGATCGAACATCAACGTTACGTTTCGTCCTATTCCACTAAAATTCTGACAGATGTTTGGGCTGACACGCAACTGAACTTTAGCCTGTTCCTTGCTTTAGCCGTTCTGGGGGCCAATTCCACTAACGAAATTACGTTTAAAACGCAGCTGAACGACGGCTGTTAGCTATTTTCTTATTCTGCTAATGAACAACGATCCAGCTGCAGTTACGTTTCAGCTGAAGCTAACGATCGATCGAGTGTTCGTATTCCGCTAACTCGATCGAACATCAACGTTACGTTTCGTCCTATTCCACTAAAATTCTGACAGATGTTTGGGCTGACACGCAACTGAACTTTAGCCGTTCAGCTGTCAAAATTAACAGCTGAACATCAGTCGATAAACTTGTACTTTTACTGGATCGTTGAATGTTTTGACGAAGATTTAGACTTAATTTCGTTGATTTTGCAAAAGTTAAAGGGTGTATTTTGTTGTCCTTGCCACTAAGGTTAACATTGGAAGAGTTAAAAAAGAAATTAGTCGACAAGCCGACGAGTTCCAAACAATGCATTTAATTTTACTGACCGAGAGTATGTTAGTTAAAATATAATAAAGACTCACTGAAAACCTTGCAAAATCTCTGACTGAGGAGATTAGCCCTCGTATTATGCTGCATTCATACGGATACAAAGGTAAGATCGCCTGTAATATAAGTTAATATTGATGCAAGTAATTGCATATGTTGTACCTACCTAATAGGTAAAGTAAAATGTCTTTATTGTCTTTTTTAGATTTTGGTGACACTGGCATTTTATGCAAATAGCTCGTAGGTACCAAATGCTAGTCCCTAAGGCGAAACTCTGACCCTTGGCCAATAACCAAGTGAAAGATGAGCTGAATCTAATAAATACCTATGTGAAGCTCCGACTCCCTAGAAGATCATGATGAAGAAACGAAAAGGTATGTTATACTGAAAATTAATTAATTTCAGTTTGTGTGACTTATGACAAGCAAGTAATTTTAAAAAGTGTGATTATATTTTTTATTCGCCGAGTTGTATTGTGTAATTTTACGACTATATAGAAAGTTTTACATGCCTGTGTTATGGGGTTCATAGATGTCGCTATAGTGCTTCTAAATAATAATAAACTTGAAGAGAATATTGTTAATATAAAGGGATATCATTCCTTGAACATTCATATTTTGAGTAGGTACCTACCTACTTTATACCTACATGGGCGTTACAAGGGGGCAGCTGTCCCCCCCCATAGACCAGAACCTAGAATATTTGAATATTAATGTATACAAAAATTCACAAAAAACCCAAAAAGAGTGTTTTAATAAGATTTTTTTTCTTATAGTAAGGAATTACAACATTACAAATTGTATTTATTTTGCTTAAATTATGTCCTCTATCTATCATCTTGCCCCCCTCCTCCTGGCCCATTGGTTTGCGACACCCTAGTATAGGTACCTATTCTACTATTGCAAATTAAATTGCATCTCATCGTCATCCTCCTGCCCTTATCCCAATTTATTTGGGGTTGGCGCAGCATGTTTGAATTAAATTGCATCTACTAATTTTATTTGTTGATACTATAGCCATACCTGCAGTAATAAATTTTAATAAAACAAAATTGTTCCAGAATTGTGATTTAAATGCCCGTGATGACTATTGGTTGTAGTACCTACTTATCAACAAGGTTTGGAGCAAAATCTGTGGAAGACTTAATAAATAAATAAAACTTTAACAACATTTTTATGGTTTTTTTCCCCTAACATTACTCTCTTTTTTTTACATCAGTCACATGTCTCCTGCCATAACACATACTATTTTTTATTAATCATGGTATCTCAAATGAAATCTCTCTCTCAATCTTATTATTTACTAGCGGTTGCCTGCGGCTTCGCCAACCTGGATGTCGTTGATCGCACCTCCCTCGGGAATTGGTCATCTTCCCGGGACAACAAGCCTAGCCTATCCAATATGTTAATCCAGGTTATGGTCTATCTGTATCTATGCCAAATTTCATCCAAATCTGTTCAGACAAACGAACATCCAAATATCTTCACAAACTTTCACATTTATAATATTAATTATAGTAGGATATGGAAATTAGGATGAGGAAAGCGTAAGACCGGTTGTTTTGGCGATGCCTGGGGGAGGCCTATGTCCAGCAGTAGACACCTTTCGGCTGAAAAGATGATAACATGAAAATTGTGATGAATAAGTCCCATTTCAACGAAAACAAACATTAATTCAGTTTTTATTAAATCAAAACAATATTATGTTATTTTACTAGTTACTACAGTAACATTTTCAGTTATACAGATATAGGCATTAATAGAATTTCCTACTACAGAAATTATGTAGTATACAACGTGTTATTGAAATAACTGTAAACGTCTTAAGGGGTCATTGTACTCATTAGTATGAACAACTTTTACTATGGGACCAACCCTAAAGTCACGAATAAAAAGATCTAATTTTTGCAATTTCAGTGTTGGTCCAATAGTAAAAATTGTTTATACTAATTAGTAATGACCCCCTTAAGAAGTTTTTAGTTATTTCAATAACGGGTTGTAGGTAAAGTCTGTTTTTACTCTCTTGTCTTATTTAGTAAACAATGTTGGCATGTCTCTTTATTAAAACAAACTACTAATAAAATATAACTACTCGTTCTGCACATGTAATTAGCATTAAAAATATATTTAGGGTGTGAAATTGTTGACACAATGTCATTTAATAATTATTATTGACGAATTGTTAAAGACATGCCAAGATTGTTTACTAAATAAGACAAGTAAGAAAAAACATAGTGTAGGTATACAAATTTTTATAAGGCATGCAATATTATTATCAATTTAATCTACAATTTGCATGACAAAAAAAGTTTCATACATGTCATAACATAATAGAAAGAAATTAATTTAATAATTTAAAAAAAATACAGAAATGTCATTGATTAATTGTCACCCAAAGTTATTTACTGAATATACACTTTGTCAATTAAGAATATTGTATTACTAGACAAAGTTCTACTTATAGTAACCTTACTATTGATTTGTTGTTATTTAATTACAGACAGGGAGAAATATTGCAGATATTTTTATATCAAACAATGTTGAAAGTTCAAAGTTCAATAAAATTATATTCAATAAAACTATTTAAACTTATTTAGTTTTACTAAAATGAGATAATATTCGAAGTGAGTAGTCTAGACAGTAAATATAACAAGCTTTTTTGTATATTTGAATATAAAAATAAAATTACATCAATTTAAGCGATAATTTGATACTACTTTTATCAGGATCCACCACATAAAATTAAAGTTTGTTTTCAAAGTTTTTTTAATAAACTTTGAATTTTATTTTTTAAGTTATTACTAAAACGTATTAGTGTACGTCTTCCTATCTCACCAAACTAATAGTGTCACCATCCGTCAGCCAACTACCCACTCATTGAGATAAATCTAACGAGCCCAAACTCGATGTGTCTGCGTTAACCACAGCGGAGATCCTGTGACCATCTTCCGGCTCCATCATCAGACCAACTCCTAACTCCAAAGCATCATAATATTGTTTAGTCATTGGGTTTACATATCAGCCAATTGAAATGTCATGTTAAACAAAAGCTTGTAAAAAGATTCTTGTTTGTCCAACAACAACATCAACGAGTAATCTGAAACACAAATATTAATATTAAAATCCAAGCAACAAACTTTATACACACAAAAAAACACTTGTTTCAGGACAAAGTAGGGTAAATTTTACAATTGTAGTTGCTATACTAGATGCTTTCATGTGCCTCTACTTTCACAAACAAATCTTATTACCTACTTTTGAATATAAAAACAATTATTCATGAAGTGTTATAGTACCTAAAACACAAGTGATCCATAACAAGAAAAAAATATGAATATTATAAGCATACCTCTAAATTTATAACCGGATCTCTGCGAACTCAAATTATAGGACCCATATGAGAGAAGCCACCTTGTCCTGCAGTTTGTTTAAAAATGGGGCCAAACTAGGTTCACCCCCCACTTTACTCCAATATTCTTTAAAAAGTTGGATCACTTTGGATTGTACCTGGCTTGTACTCATATTTAAAATAATTCCAAAACTGAAATGGAAATAAATTATAATATTATTTCTTTGTTAATGTAACATGAACTTCATACTACATGCATATTTTGTAAGTTTTATGTTGTAAAACTCATATTGTAACATTTACCTACTTGAACTCATATTATAAACTCTATTTACCATACATAACACAATATCTAATTCTGATGTAAACATAATGTTTGCATGTAATTTTTTTTATTAAAAGTACCTATATTGATTATTACTCTCAAATAAACAAATAGATGTACCTATGTTTCTATACTTGTATGAAAACTTACCTACCTTTAAACATTCCGAGGTATTATCGATTTCACTTTTCCCATAGGCACCTTTAAAGCACTCCATATATTGGTTGAAAAGCTTTGTTTGTCTCGCCGAAGTAGACTTTCTTCAGGGTAGGTACCATTTAGGTCTATAAAACATGAGACATAAAATAAGTTTCCTATTAAATTAAAAGTAAATACAAGCAGTTATGCATATAATACTCACAGTAATTTATTTCACAGATAGGAAATTTTGTATACTTTAGTAGACTTTTTTTGTATTAAACTTATCGTCTGGGAAAGGGATGTCAACACTCAGTTTTACCACGAGAACACCTTTCACAAAAACTCAACACTGCTCCAGGGATGTGTCCAGTATAAATACGTAGTATTAAATCCACTTTAGTGTAAATAGATTATATTAAATGTAAGTCTTTGTTTGAGCAGAGGAGCTTGTTCTAATCTGCTTGATTTTACAATACAAGCAATGGCGTAATTGTTTATTTCACTCGCCTACATTTCTACTCGCTTGTATTTGCTTACATTGCATACCACATTACAATGGCATATTGTATTATTCAGACATAGATTTGATAATATTTAAATAATTTCGATTTCCTCCGCGGTTTGTTTACGTTATTTTGACAAGTAGAATGAACAAACATAGATTATAATTTATGTATTGAATGAACGATAGCCTAGATTTTCTATTAAAATCTATTTTTAACTATTTTAAATTATTTAAACGTATTGAAAAGGCGTATTTTATTAATGTAAGTATTTTAATATAGTCAAAAGTAGTTTTTAATCATTGAACTATAATAGCTCAATGTTATTTTCATGATTAGTAGAGTTAGTAGTAATGAATACTTTTTATATGGTAACATTTCAAGACAACGGCTATGATGCGGTTACGTTCCAGCTGCGATCCATGTTCGTTTCAGCCATAGATTTAGAACACTATAGATAGAAAATCGACGTGCCCCTTTTAGATAGCAATAGTTTTTACTTCAGTGATACCACACTAAGATTTTTACCCCCATTTTTTTGAGATTAAGTTAAGGGCTCTTAGCGTACGTAGAAAATAACTTGAAAATGCGCAGTGATCAGTTTAAACGATTTTAAACTCTATGTCAGTATAGTAACAAGCGCAATCGTACCATCTTTGTTCAAGTTATTTGCCGGATTAACATTTAATGGAAGCCAGTGGCTCCTACACTCTCGTCTATGAATCGCGTATGTATGTAAAGGTAATTTAGAAAAGGGAAATTAAATAAAGTATTTTGGAAAAATAGGATTTATTGTAATTTTTTTTGGATATATTTATACATAGATATATTTTGGATATTGATTGGATGTATAGGATTTATTGTAATTTTAAGTGTAATTTATTGGCCTTTAAACAGAATCAATTTCGTATGAAAGTTTCTCACTCTATCACCTTTCATAGTGTTCATAATCTAAGGTTTCAGCTCATGTTTTTAGTGGAATAACTTTTTATGTTATCATCGAACGACGAACGCAGTCGAACCGTTGCTGAACCGTTGCCGCTAATCAAACGTTGTAAATTAGTGGAATTGGGGCCCAGCTGTCAAAATTAACAGCTGAACATCAGTCGATAAACTTGTACTTTTACTGGATCGTTGAATGTTTTGACGAAGATTTAGACTTAATTTCGTTGATTTTACAAAAGTTAAAGGGTGTATTTTGTTGTCCTTGCTACTAAGGTTAACATTGGAAGAGTTAAAAAATAAATTAGTCGACAAGCCGACGAGTTCCAAACAATGCATTTAATTTTACTGACCGAGAGTTTGTTGTTAAAATATAATAAAGACTCACTGAAAACCTTGCAAAATCTCTGACTGAGGAGATTAGCCCTCGTATTATGCGGCATTCATACGGATACAAAGGTAAGATCGCCTGTAATATCAGTTAATACTTAATATTGATGCAAGTAATTGCATATGTTGTACCTACTTAATAGGTAAAGTAAAATGTCTTTATTGTCTTTTTTAGATTTTGGTGACACTGGCATTTTATGCAACTAGCTCGTAGGTACCATGGTATAATAAGATGTTTCGTAGGTACCAAATGCTAGTCCCTAAGGCGAAACTCTGACCCTTGGGCCAATAACCAAGTGAAAGATGAGCTGAATCTAATAAATACCTATGTGAAGCTCCGACTACCTAGAAGATCTTGATGAAGAAACGAAAAGGTATGTTATGCTGAAAATTAATTAATTTCAGTTTGTGTGACTTATGACAAGCAAGTAATTTAAAAAAGTGTGATTATATTTTGTATTTGTCCGAGTTGTATTGTGTAATTTTACGATTATATAGAAAGTTTTACATGCCTGTGTTATGGGGTGCATAGATGTTGCTATAGTTCTTCTAAATAATAATAAACGTGAAAAGAATATTGTTAATATAAAGGGATATCATAACATAACATAACATCACACCTGTATTTCCCCGAAGGGGTAGGCAGAGGTGTATAGTACACCCACATTTCACCAGTTATGTTTTAGTCCCATGTAATAGGGGCGAGCCTATTGCCATTATCATCATCATCCTCCGAGCCTTTTCCCAATTATATTGGGGTCGGCTTCCAGTCTAGCCAGATGCGGCTGAACATCAGTATTTTACACGGAGCGACTGCCATCAGACCCCCGCAACCCAGTTACTGGGTAATACCGCATTCGGAGGTTAGACCAGTTGTCAGACTTTCAGGCTTCTGACTACCCGTAACGACTGTCATAGATATTCGGTTGACAACCGGGACCGACAGCTTAACGTGCTCTCCGAGGCACGGAGGGGTCTCGGTGTGTAACGAAACGGTCACCCATCCACAGACTGACCGCGGCAAGTGCAGCTTAACCTTGCAGATCGTACAATCCGCGCAGTCGTTGCTTCGCTACGAGCCCCTCAGCCTATTGCCACTAACCGGGCACAAATCCATACTCTGGACTGCTACTGAGAATTTCCTTATGAAAAAACCCCAATAACAGTTTGCCCGACCCGGGAATCGAACCCAGGACCTTACGATCAGCAGTCGCACTTGCGACCACTAGACCAACGAGGCAGTAAAGGGATATCATTCCTTGAATATTCACATTTTGAGTAGGTACCTACCTACTTTATACCTACATGGGCGTAACAAGGGGGAGCAAGGGGGCAGCTGTCCCACCCATAGACCAGAACCTAGAATATTTGAATATTAAAGTAGACAAAAATTCACAAAAAACCCAAAAAGATTGTTTTAATTAAGAATGTTTTTCTTGTAGTAAGGAATTACAACATTACAAATTGTATTTATATTGCTTAAAATTATGTCCTCTATCTACCATCTTGCCCCCCTCCTGGCCTATTGGTTTGCGACACCCTTGTATAGGTACCTATTCTACTATTGCAAATTAAATTGCATCTCATTGTCATCCTCCTGCCCTTATCCCAATTTATTTGGGGTTGGGCAACATGTTCGAATTAAATTGCATCTACTAATTTTATTTGTTGGTACTATAGCCATACACCTACAGTAATAAATTTTAATAAAACAAAATTGTTCCAGATTTGTGATTTACATGCCCGTGATGACTATTGGTTGTAGTACCTACTTATCAACAAGGTTTGGAGCAAAATCTGTGGAAGACTTAATTAATTAATAAAACTTTAACAATATTTTTATGGTTTTTTTCCCCTAACATAACTCTCTATTTTTACATCAGTCACATGTCTCCTGCCATAACACATACTATTTTTTATTAATCATGTTATCTCAAATGAAATCTCTCTCTCAATCTTATTATTTACTAGCGGTTGCCCGCGGCTTCGCCAGCCTGGATGTCGTTGATCGCACCTCCCTCGGGAATTGTTCATCTTCCCGGGATAACAAGCCTAGCCTATCCAATATGTTAATCCAGGTTATGTTCTATCTGTACCTATGCCAAATTTCATCCAAATCTGTTCAGCCAAACGAACATCCAAATATCTTCACAAACTTTCACATTTATAATATTAATTATAGTAGGATATGGAAATTAGGATGAGGAAAGCGTAAGACTGGTTGTTTTGGCGATGCCTGGGGGAGGCCTATGTCCAGCAGTAGACGTCTTTCGGCTGAAATGATGATGATATGAAAATTGTGGTGAATAAATCCCATTTCAACGAAAACAAACAAGTTATTTTAATTATAAAAAAACATTAATTCAGTTTTTATTAAATCAAAACAATATTATGTTATTTTACTAGTTACCTCAGTAAAATGATAAGTTATACAGATATAGGCATTAATAGAATTCCCTACTACAGAAATTATGTATTATACATACATTTCAATAACGGGTTGTAGGTAATGTCTGTTTTTACTCTCTTGTCTTATTTAGTAAACAATGTTGGCTTGTCTCTTTATTAAAAATAACTACTAATAAAATATAATTACTCGTTCTGCACATGTAATTAGCATTAAAAGTATATTTAGGGTGTGAAATTGTTAACACAATGTCTTTTAATAATTAGTATTGACGAATTGTTAAAGACATGCCAAGATTGTTAACTGAATAAGACAAGTAAGAAAAAACATAGTGTAGTTATACAATTTTTTATAAGGCAAGCAATATTATTATCAATTTAATCTACAATTTGTATGACAAGAAAATTTCATACATGTCATACCATAATACAAAGAAATTAATTTAATAATTAAAAAAATACAGAAATCTCATTGTTTAATTGTCGCCCAAAGTTATTTACTGAATAATACACTTTGTCAAATAAGAATATTGTATTACTAGACAAAGTTCTACTTAAAGTAACCTTACTATTGATAATTTTGTTATTTAATTAGTTAATTACAGACAAGCAGAAATATTGCAGATATTTTTATATCAAACAATGTTGAAAGTTCAAAGTTCAATAAAATTATATTAAATAAAACTATTTAAACTTATTTAGTTTTAATAAAATGAAATAATATTCGAAGTGAGTAGTCTAGATAGTAAATATAACAAGCTTTTTTGTATATTTGAATATAAAAATAAAATGACATCAATTTCAGCGATAATTTGATACTACTTTTATCAGGATCTACCACATAAAATTAGTTTGTTTTTAAAGTTTTTTTAAAAAAGTTTCAATTTTATTTTTCAAGTTATTACTAAAACGTATTAGTGTACGTCTTCCTATCTCACCAAACTAATAGTGTCACCATCCGTCAGCCAACTACCTACTCATTGAGATCAATCTAACGAGCCCAAACTCGATGTGTCTGCGTTAACCACAGCGGAGATCCTCTTCCATGACCATCTTCCGGCTCCATCATCAGACCAACTCCAAAGCATCATAATATTGTTTAGTCATCGGGTTTACATATCAGCCAATTCAAATGTGAAGTTAAACAAAAGCTTGTAAATAGATTCTTGTTTGTCCAACAACAACATCAACGAGTAATCTGAAACACAAATATTAATATTAAAATCCAAGCAACAAACTTTATACACACAAAAAAACACTTGTTTCAGGACAAAGTAGGGTAAATTTTACAATTGTAGTTGCTATAGAATCCTGTATCTGTCACTTGTGATTTTTTGTGTACATCTTTTGTTGGAGGTCCTCAATAATATAAATAAATATACTAGATGCTTTCATGTGCCTCTACTTTCACAAACAAATCTTATTACCTTCATCATCATCATCATTTCAGCCGAAAGACGTCCACTGCTGGACATAGGCCTCCCCCAAGCATCGCCACAACAACCGGTCCTGTGCCTTCCACATCCAGCGGATTCCCGCGACCTTCACCTTATTACCTTATTAAACAATTATTCATAAAGTGTTATAGTACCTAAAACACAAGTGATCCATAACAAGAAAAAAACATACCTCTAAATTTATAACCGGATCTCTGTGAACTCAAATTATAGGACCCTTATGAGAGAAGCCACCTTGTCCTGCAGTTTGTTTAAAAATGGGGCCTAACTAGGTTCACCCCCCACTTTACTCCAATAGTCTTTAAAAATTTGGATCACTTTGGATTGTACCTGGCTTGTACACGTATTTAAAATAATTCCAAAACTGAAATGAAATAAATTATAATATTATTTCTTTGTTAATGTAACATGAACTTCATACTACATGCATATTTTGTAAGTTATATGTTGTAAAACTCATTTTGTAACATTTACCTACTTGAAATCGTATTATAAACTCTATTTACTATACATAACACAATATCTAATTCTGATGTAAACATAATGTTTGCATTTTTTTTTTTAATTAAAATTACCTATATTGATTTTTACACTCAAATAAACAAATAGGTGTACCTATGTTTCTATACTTGTATGAAAACTTACCTACCTTTAAAATATTCTGAGGTATTATCGATTTCACTTTTCCCATAGGCACCTTTAATGCACTCCATATATTGGTTGAAAAGCTTTGTTTGTCTCGCCGAAGTAGACTTTCTTCAGGGTAGGTACCATTTAGTTCTATAAAACATGAGACATAAAATAAGTTTCCTATTAAATTAAAACTAAATACAAGCAGTTATGCATACAATACTCACAGTAATTTATTTCACAGATAGGAAATTTTGTATACTTTTTTTTTATTAAACTTATCGTCTGGGAAAGGGATGTCAACACTCAGTTTTACCACGAGAACACCTTTCACAAAAACTCAACACTGCTCCAGGGATGTGTCCAGTATAAATACGTAGTATTAAATCCACTTTAGTGTAAATAGATTTTAGTAAATGTAAGTCTTTGTTTGAGCAGAGGAGCTTGTTCTAATCTGCTTGATTTTACAATGCAAGCAATGGCGTAATTGTTTATTTCACTCGCCTACATTTCTACTCGCTTGTATTTGCTTACATTGCATACCACATTACAATGGCATAATGTATTATTCAGACATAGATTTGATAATATTTAAAAAAAATCGATTTCCTCCGCGGTTTGTTTACGTTATTTTGACAAGTAGAATGAATGAAACATAGATTATAATTTATATATTGAATGAACGATAGCCTAGATTTTCTATTAAAATCTATTTTTAACTATTTTAAATTATTTAAACGCATTGAAAAGACGTATTTTATTAATGTAAGTATTTTAATATAGTCAAAAGTAGTTTTTAATCATTGAACTATAATAGCTCAATGTTATTTTCATGATTAGTAGAGTTAGTAGTAATGAATACTTTTTATATGGTAACATTTCAAGACAACGGCTATGATGCGGTTACGTTCCAGCTGCGATTGCGTTTCAGCTCATGTTTATAGACATGGGTAACTCAACAAAAATGCGTGAGCTGCAGCTCAGCTCACGGTTCAGGTCAGTGAGCCGGAGCTGTGAACCGGCTCACAGATCAGCTCAATTTGTGTATCTGCCTACTTCGAGTTATGATCTGTGATGCGAGTCGCTGAGCTTAAAGACCGTTCAATCTGTTTAAGCTGCGCTCGCTCGCTGACTCTGCGACTCACCGCGGATCTGTCGCCGCTCCAGCTCACCGGTTCAAACAGGTTTTTATCTATATAGACATATTTTATCTTCCGTGCAACAAAACTTGTCGCACAGATAGATACTATTCTTTGAGCCGTGAGCTGCGTATTTTGTCACTGAGCTGCAGCTCAACAGCTCAAGCTTATTGATCTGTATATTTGAACCGGTTCTGAGCTGAGTTACACACCTCTACATGTTTATAGTGGAATAACTTTTTATGTTATCATCGATCGACGAACGCAGTCGAACCGTTGCTGAACCGTTGCCGCTAATCAAACGTTGTAAATTAGTGGAATTGGGGCCCTGTCGGAGTGGTCGGACCGGTATCAGAGTTGCGGTCGGATGTACATCCATGAATAACGCAAGTGATGCGGGTCCGGGATTCGTATCCATCCCGACCTACCCATCTCTAATTCACAGACCTTTGAAAATGGAATCTATCACAGACCTACCAAGATCCAAGACCTACATTAGTTATAGATCTGTGATAGTTAGTTATATTCACAGACTACTAGGGGATACATGTTATATTCTCTTTGACATGTGACACTTTCTTGTTTCTTGGTTATATTTGTTTTTAAATCTAAAATCCTTATTTTTTAAACATTTTTCATTTCTTTCTTACAAACATGGGTGATATATTAAAAGATAGTCGTTTCACAAAATACCTGAATGATCCTAGATATCGACAAATACCTAAGCATGAGAGGAAAGTAAAAATAGATAAACGATTTCAGTCCATGTTTAAGGATGAAAAATTTAAAGTAAAATACACGGTGGATAAACGTGGACGGCCTATCAATGAATCTTCTACTGAGAATTTGAGGAAATATTACGAGGTGGATGAATCTGAAGGAAGTAGTAGTTCTGATGAAGAAGTTAGTGAAGAAATAGTTGCAGTTGATAAAAGTGATGATTCCACCGAGAAAACCCTACCGGGTCGCTTCGTCAAACGACCTGCAAGTGATGAAGAAAAAGATGAAAAGGAACCAGGTTTTCTTAATGATAAATTAATTCGTGGAAAATTGGATAAAAAAGTCACGAACAGATTGTTAGATTTAGATATTGATTATGCCCGTGGAGAAGGTGAGTAGAAGTTATAGTTATTTTCAAGTTAATGTTATCCTACTAATATCATAAATGTGAAAGTTTGTGAGGATATTTGTTTTTCTCTTTCTCCATCATGCTGTTGTAAGGGCTGAACGGATTTGAATGAAATTTAGCATACAGATAGAACATAACCTGGATTAACATATGGGCTACATTTTATCCTGGGAAGATGAATTGTTTCCGAGGGATGTGTGATAAGCAACATGCCTGCGGGCCAAGCCGTGGGCATAAGCTAGTTAAAACAAAAAACGTACTTGCCTATATATCTGTTTTTTTGTGCAATTTTAGGGCCTGTTACCACCTCCTGAGATTCTGACAACTGCCAGTTAACTTATCTGGCAGATAATTTCAAACAAATCTTATTCCATTGTCTAATTTATCTAGCAGTTAGCACCTATTCAGTAGTAGTAGAGCTCCATTGTGAAAGAGCTCGTCTGGGGAAGTACTACCACCATACCTACTTCTCCGCCAAATCGTAATGCTTGCATTGCTGTGTTTCTGTCTAAAGTGTATAGGTGCCGGTGAAATTACAATGTCATGATACTTTCCATCTTCAAGTCTCAGTTTGGCGAACCAACTTGCGGTACCATTTAGGCAACAGCCTAGGTGGTGTTGCAGTTTTTATGGGCAAAGGTAACTTAACATCAGGTGGGCCTTTAGCTCGTTTCGCCAAAGGTTGTGAAACTGGCAATAAATTATGTTTTGTATATTATCATGACCTTGTATTAGAAGTGAATTTGCTTGACTAAAATATTTACCTAAGTGGAATATTTAACTCACAACCTTCTTATATCTTACAGGAGTTATCCAAACTGACAGTTCTTCAGAGGAGGAAAGTAGTGAGGCCGAGGATGACAGTGAGCTAGAGCATGAGTGGGGAGAGCTTGACGCTGATGCTGGAACTACAGATGAGTCAACTAATAGGTAACCTGATGTACATATTTTATCTTTTATGAGCAGAATTCATATCTAGAATAGAGTATCAGCCTATTTTAAAATATGATTTGGATTATTTAAAAGAATGCAGTAAATAAAAGATAAGTAAGATTTTTTTTTTTTTTTTTTTTTTTTTTTTTGTACTTAAAACACAATACAGAGCACGAGGAACAACAGCAGGTTGTACAATCAAGTCTTAAGATTTAATGTCATTTTTCCGGCCCCTAAACTAGGTACGCAGACCTGTATCTTAGGAGTCGGGAGTTTCTAGTTTATACTATGAAGTAATCAAAAATCGAGCTGTCTGAAAGTGCTTTGGGTTGATGACATCACCAAACCTGTGGGAAATACCTAGATGCTATGCACAAGATCGCGGGAATCCGCTGGATGCGGAAGGCACAGGACCGGTCGTTGTGGCGATGTTTGGGGGAGGCCTATGTCCAGCAGTGGACGTCTTTCGGCTGAAATGATGATGATGATGATGATGCACAAGATCGAACAGGCTGGCTAAAACGAAAGGAGGCCTATAACCAGCAGTGGGTGAACCACAAAAACAGATGGTTTTTCAATAGCAGTCAAATATGAACCCTCCATATCAGAAGGACAATCTAGCTAAGTGCCATTGTGGGATGAACAACATAAAGGTAAAATGACCTACTAGGCTACTAGTAAAACAGTTACAAATCGTCATACCAGTAAAACATCTGAAATTAGGAATCATCATGTTATGTAAAAAGACTGGTACTCTGGCACAGAAAATTTTACTCAAATGGCCCCCTTTTGCATGAGCTGGCTATGCAGCTATGTGTATGGACAACATCATAACCAGTGATAGGATTTTGGGATGCAATTACTGAGATTTAATGACATTAACAGAATATTGATAAGCCATATAATCCCGGTATCCCAGAAAATGCGAATTTGCCATATACTGGTACTAAGTTGAAATATCGATTAAATAAGACAATTTTTGTAACTAGTAGACTTTAAGTAGTAGTTACGAGGCCACATAAATAAAAATCCATACAGAAGCCAAGCTAGCTACTGTAGTACCACAGAATGTCTAATAGTACTAACATACAGAACGGCCACTCACCGCCCCCCGCCAATTTAAGTTCCTCACCCGCGCCCTGCATGTGCCCGCAGTTTGGCGGCAAGTTGGACTGCAATATTCAATGGATGTCAATCGCCAGTCGAGTGCGTCACGCAATATATTTTTTGGTGTTTGTAGTTGTATTTTAATTGAAAATGGTAGTGTATTGTGCTTTACACAGATGTGTGTCTACATCTAGACAAGGAACAAGAAGATTTTTTCGATTTCCGAAGGATGAAATAAGGTAAGCCACAAAAAAACCTTTATAGGTAGAACTACAGAACAGCGAGCATTTAATTTTACAATTAAACGATTTTTTTGTACTTTGCCAGCTTTGACAATATACCTATTTGCCAGTTATGAAAAAAAGGAAAAAATAATTTGCTTGTAATGCTTGAAAGCAGATTCCTTATTTCCTATTTATTGTATTTTATTAAAGGTAGGTATCTACTTACCGCGAGAGTTTAATTTTACAACTATAGTGAGAGATTGTTAACTGTAAAATTACGTACTTATTTATGATAAGAGTGGAATGAATTATTATAAATTGTAATGCTTGCAAAACAAAACTTTTTTTGAGATTCCGTATTTTCAATGTCATACAGTTTAATAACCGCTAATTTAAATCGTATAGGCGTAAATTTTTCAGTGTGTGTAATATATAATTTATTTAATTATTTATTAGGTTTTCGCGATCACTACACATTACAATAAAATAAATTTTACTGGATTACATCGCCAGATACAACCGTTGCAATCTACGCGATGTAATCCGGTTAAACTTGTTTTATTATAATGTATAATTTCTATTGCAATAATAATATAATACATTTTTTTGATTAATTAACTGTTCATTTTATATTCCAATATATATAATGATTGATAGTATTTTAATAAGCTTCAGTAATGTAATTCAGTAGTACGAGCTCTTTAAGTAACAATTTACAATAAATAAAACTATCAATTTACTGCAGCTAATTAAAAATACTAAATTATTATCTTCGCCGACCGTACAAACCACAGAGTACATTATAATATACTGAAATAGAGACCAATCTTCCACCACAAAACTGGTAACCGCTTACTAGCGCCATCTGATACTTTTAGTTTGGAACTGCTGTTAGTACATCAACAGAACTAAAAATAAAAAATGCAAAAAGAGAATCATTTCTTGAGGATCGAACTTACGCCCTGCGTTTATAAATCGGACCGCAAGATAGTACTGCTATTAACACTTGTTTCTGACTTGCGAATTTTAGCACTATAATCAACCAGTCAAAATCAGTAAAAGTAAAATACTTTAATGTTCAAGAATCAACAAAAAAGGCTCTGAAAAAGATACTTATTTATTATTATAATATTTCGTGAAAAATCAGTAAAATTATCTCGTGAAATTAAATCATAATCTCTTTGGAACAATTATCAAATATGGGGTCATGTAGCGACATCTATCCGATATTGAATAAACTATTACAGTATCTCGTTTCTTAAATTTGGTAAATCCGCCATCTATTACTTTTAGTCCGTAACAATAACAAATATAATGCTACTAAATTAAAAACCACCATCTTACCTGTTATCTACAAGTATTCGAAGTACTACGTTTTTTTGCAGCGTTGTAAAAGCTGTTGTACCCGATTATTTGTTTTAAGATTGAGGACCCTGGTTCAAACTCACTGCGTTCGTGCGCAAGAATAACTTTCGCTACACAAGCTAACGCCATCTCTGAGAAATACTGAGAAGCGTTTGGAACGCAGTCGGCATTTTGAGCGGCAAGCAACCCTATTCATTCACGTGTGTGCGTGTTTGTATAAGACGTAAGCTTGCGTATGTAGGCGGTGCTAGCATTCATTTTGTATCGAGTGGCCAGGGTGTGGTAGTACACCACAGAGTACATTATAATATACTGAAATAGAGACCAATCTTCCACCACAAAACTGGTAACCGTTTACTAGCGCCATCTGATACTTTTAGTTTGGAACTGCTGTTAGTACATCAACCGAACTAAAAATAAAAAATGCAAAAAGAGAATCATTTCTTGAGGATCGAACTTACGCCCTGCGTTTATAAATCGGACCGCACGATAGTACTGCTATTAACACTTGTTACTGACTTGCGAATTTTAGCAGTATAATCAACCAGTCAAAATCAGTAAAAGTAGAATACTTTAATGTTCAAGAATCAACAAAATAGGCTCTGAAAAAGATACTTATTTATTATTATAATATTTCGTGAAAAATCAGTAAAATTATCTCGTGAAATGAAATCATAATCTCTTTGGAACAATTATCAAATATGGGGTCATGTAGCGACATCTATCCGATATTGAATAAACTATTACAGTATCTCGTTTCTTAAATTTGGTAAATCCGCCATCTATTACTTTTAGTCCGTAACAATAACAAATATAATACTACTAAATTAAAAACCACCATCGTACCTGTTATCTACAAGTATTCGAAGTTCTACGTATTTTTGCAGCGTTGTAAAAGCTGTTGTACCCGATTATTTGTTTTAAGATTGAGGACCCTGTAGTACACTCACATGTAGCGCCGTGATGTGTGCGTGCATTCACCGACGTGTTCACGTACGCTCCGTTGTGGTATGAACCGGTTTGCTCAGCTTGGCTTCTGATGGATGTTTATTCATATGACGGCTAGTCAGTAGTCCATGGAGCAGTCAAAGTTTGTCGCCATATTGTTGTTGTTATATTGCTTATTTTTAACTAGGTTGAATAACAGGAACTGGGTCAAAATTGGTTGGCAAGATTTGAATCATACAAACAAACGAGCACACAAACATAGAAGGCATATTTTTTTATTAGATTTAATGGGCAACTTGTATGCATTGTAGTAATAGCAGTTAATGTATTAACAGTGATTATTGGATTAGACAGGCTAAAAAGGTGAGACCTCTACTTAGCAGTAGGCAAATACAAAATGTTTCATTAAGAAGTAGTTTTGCTCGGCATGCAATGCAATTCTTCCTTTTTGGACTCAAAATATCATCAATCGCAATCGGATGAATGGTACTGGAACACATACGGGACAAACAAAGAGACATTCAGTTTTATTTATAGTTAATCTAATAAATAAAACTGATGTATCTTTGTTTGTCACAAACTGTTTTACTAAAATAAAAATCTGCTTTTAGAATTGCCATTTGTAACATGGACTGGGACAATATAAAAGCAGCAGACCTCATGGTTTTACTGAGCTCATTCTTGCCAGCAGGAGGTGTCATCAAGAAAATAACTGTGAGTAATGACAATTTCCTTTTACTTGAGCCCATATGAGCTCAATTGGGTTGTATTGACGGTGATACGGTGGCAGACGTATCAATTCATGACCATGTTTGTTTGCTAACTGATCTAAATATATTTCTAGGCTTACTTGAAATCCACTTTAGAGAATAAATTTTCCATTTTGGACAACTATGAGTATCGAAGACGAAATGAGACCAGGAAATGGGGTGGCAGAAAGTTATAACTTATAACTATAGTGTGTTAGTTACTAACACACTAGTGGGTAGTGGCATAGAATAGGTAATAATACTAGTATAGAAACGAATCTCTTTTTTACGGACCCCAAATGCCGCCTTATCAATACCTACTTCCCCCTTCAGCTCACAACGTCCCTCTGTCGTCCGCGCGTGCTGCCAGGGATGTTAGCTGCAAAATATTTAATGCGTTATCTGTTGGTTTAGTTAGGACAATTTCTTAGACTTTTCATTACCATGAAATCTGATTTTGTATCCTAGGTTTATGTAATAAGAAATTACATACTACTAGGGGGTAGTTATATTACTAGGGATATAGGTAATTATATCACGGCTTTATTTATCTAACTGCGATGTATACATATCTACCCAGCACACATATATGTACTAGGTAGGTACAGTAGAATTATTCATAATTTAGTCATACGAACAACAAAAATGATTTAAATGAACAGGAGAATCTAAAAAATAGTAGATACCTAACTATATGAGAAAGTAAAAAATAAATTTCAATTGTGAAAATATCACTTGCTTTTCCTAATTGTTGGGTAAACTAAAAAAACGAAGGTTTGGAATTGTTTTTGAGTTACTCTTACAACCAAATACATCGAAATGCTTAGGCGCTATGACCGCACCTGACGGCACGCGCGTGCAAGCGTGAGACGATGCAAGCCCCGACTGTCCGATCCCTGTAAAGGTACGCTAGACAGGCTTTTATCGTGGATTTGAACGCGTGTGGGGCGTGAGTTTCGCTTCTAGTCTTCTCTTTTCTTATGGTAGTGGTGTGGTGGTACCTACTACATACGTACTACTTGTCACTTTTATACATCCAATCAGTGATCAGCGTGCGTAATAACTAATAACGATATTTCGCAGGTAGTTGGCGCATTCATAATTTTGTCACGTAGTCTAGGTGGTCGTCAGGGTGAGGGTAGCTCAGGTAGGAGAAGGAGGTGTAGGGAGTAGTAGACTGGTATAGCCACGGAGACACGGAGGGCTCGGAGACTCGGATGTACGGAGTACGGAGACATACCGAGTACGGAGGCACAGAGAGTCGGAAGGACGGAATGGTTAGGTACAGCTGCGACGATGAGCTGCTGCTAGGATAATGCAGCGAGCTCAGTCAGGACGTCGAAAGCAGGTCAGGTAAGGCAGGTAGATTGTGTGAACAACAAAACCCACTGGCACGTTTTGATAATAATTGTATCTATAGTACTTGTAAACTGATACATACACTGGTAAGAATATAATTATGGTTGTAAGACAGTCTCATGCGCACATGCGTGTCGTTCGACGAGCAATATTAAACTGACCAAAAATATGAAAAAAATTATTTAACAAAACCAAAAAACCCGACTGCGTGTAAAAATAACAGAAAAATGTAAACAAGACTTGTGTAGGTAAGTATAATATGTGAAAGTATCAAATCCACACGCCGGCGGAGGCTACCTATGAACTATTATGTAATTCATGACCAAAAACATACGTAGCCTCCGACTGCGTGTTGATTTGTTACTTTGTCTGTCTGTTTTGTTAATTATTTTATTATTATTTATATTATTTTAAATTTTTTAGTTTTGTCATGTCTTATCATGTTCTATTAATGTTTTTTTTTGAAAAGTCAAATTCATTTTTAACGTCGAATATTTTGTTGTCTTTTAGCATTTCTCATTCCAATGAGAGAGGCCTATGTCCAGCAGTGGACTGCGATAGGCTGAGTTGATGATACCCAGTGTCACTCTCACAATTAAGATGAATCTAACGACACCTCTCAAGCTTAAATTCATCAAGCCGTTTAGGCTACAGAGCGTGTCAAAGAAATATACATACACTCGAAAAATTTAACCCTCCTACTGGCGCAGTCGGGTAAATAGGCCACTATTGAAAATTATTTTGAATTTGGATTAATAAAAATGTCTAGGAATCAAACAGGATAAAATTTTGAATTTAGAGTACAGTAAAGTGACCAGGAAATCCAAATATGATGAGGAGCAGCATTACGACTCTAGCCTCGTTACATTGTTACCGGCTTTTATGACCCGACGACTCGGTTCGAAACGGCCCGACTATAGTATGTTCCTGTCGCTTGCGCAGCGCCGCCACCCTGCCACCGCTCGATCGCTCTGAGTGCGGTGTTCTCGCCCGTTTCGTGGGCGTCACTTCAAAATATTATAGGTACCACAGATAGGTACCTTTGTTTACGTCGCCGCCACTCCGCATTGGCCGCCGCTAGTTTCATGCCTGCAACTTAATAGGTACTTAAATTAATTTTTACATCATTAATATATTTTTTTCAGATTTATCCATCTGAATATGGTCTAGAAAGAATGAAGGCAGAGGATGTACGTGGACCTATAGAATTAACAGAAGATAAACTCGAGGATTTAACTGAAGATGGAGGCAATGAGGAAGGTCTGTATCTGTTTCTATTATCTATATCGGTAAGCATACGTGGGACACTCAGAAAGTTTTGCGAAACTAAAAAAAATTGTTCTATACGTACATATATTTTTATCAAATCTTTTCAAAGTACTTTCCACCAGCCTCTATACAAAGATTCATGCGCCTAAACCAGTTTTCAAAACACTTTTTCCAGTCCGCCGCAGACACCTCGTTTACAGCCTGCTCGAACGCAGCCAGCGCATCTTCCGGCGACGAAAATTGTATCCCTTTGAGCTGATTTTTTATTTTTGGGAATAAAAAGAAGTCACACGGTGCTAGATCAGGGCTGTAAGGAGGGTGACCCAGGAGTTTGACTGGCGTGCTGTCCAGGAAGTCCCTCGTTTTGAGTGCGGTGTGCGCAGGTGCATTGTCGTGGTGGAGCAGTAGCCCGCGGAGCCCTGTGTTTGGTCGCTTGTTGCTTATAACAGAGAAAACTTCTGGCAAACATTTGGTAGTATACCATTCGGCAATAATGCTTCTTTGATCCCGTAAGGGAATTGATACCAAGTGGCCAGTCAAATTAAAAAAGCTAGCGATCAAAATCTTACCCCCGCTTCTAGATCGCTTCACTTTGGTAGGCGTTGGCTCATTTTGAAACACCCAAACAGTCGACTGGCGCTTGGTTTCTGGGTCGTATTGATAAATCCAGGACTCATCACCTGTAACGATGTCGTAAACACGCCGAGACGAGCCTGCTTCAAATTTGTTAAGCATATCACGGCACCATTCCACCCGGGCCTGCTTCTGAGCATCGGTGAGGTTGTGCGGCACCCAGCGTGATACTATCCTCCTCACGCGAAGATGGCTGTGTAGAATCTCGTGAACGCTTCCCGATCCAATCTTCAATATGTGTTGAATCTCCTGATATGTAATTCGCCTATTGTCTTGGATTAAATTTTTCACTGCTAGCACGTTTTCTTCGGTAACAGCCGTCAAAGGGCGACCGCTTCTTTCGTCATCCCCCAAAGTTGGTCGACCGCGCTTGAATTCGTTATACCAACGATACACGGTTGCCTTGGAAGAGCCTTCATCCATGAATGCCATTTGAAGTCTATCGTACGATTCATCCGGTTTCAGGCGACACTTGAAATCGTATAAAATCATAGCTCTAAAATGTTCCCGGCGCAGATCCATATTTCAGTGAGACACAATACTTTGAATTAACACGCAAAAAATGTGGAGGGAAATTTTGAAATTGGAACTTACTTATTTTTACTTATAAATAATCATATTTTCGAAAAACATTATAACTGGCCAGTCTCCCATATATAAAAACTTTTTTTCGCAATACTTTCTGAGGGGCCTGGTATTAAGGCCAGGGACGACAGGGCAGGGGCCTTTGCCACCGGCCAGCGCACTCTAATAATGTTAGGGGCCTATTAGATACCGTGGCATGCCGGCAGCTACCGAGACATTCCGCGGGATGCCGAGGGCCAGCGCACACCAGAGAATGCAGGACAGGGATGTTCAGATTTGAAACGCTAAATTTTGTACCGTTATCTCCCGTCGCATACTTTTGCGCCTTTCAGCATGCCTTTGCGTCCCTCAGCCTGCCTTGGCGTCCCTCAGCATGCCTTCGCGTCCCTTTTTTTTTTTTTTTTTGCTGTGGGGAAATCCTCATGGACGCACTCCACTCGGGGTAGGCGGAGCCAGTGTCGGACTCTTACCGACTAAAACCACCACGGTGTTCCTTCAACTACCTTAGCCGGGGGCGTGGGAACCCGTGAGTATTCACACAACCACCCCCGACAGGTCCTGGCCCGCCTCAAGCAGGCGAGCCCCTTCTCCCCGTGCGGCCTAACGTTGGCCGCACCCTCCTCGATGGCGCACACGGAACACTGCACGCCACCTCACCTCATGGGCCTTTACCAGCTGCGCCAACTACGCCGGCTGTGCCAGCTACGCCAGCTGCTGGTCGGGCAGCAGACTACCCCGAGTCTGCTGCTCGCAGGCCCTACCTCCCGTAATTTTTTATAGAGGTTTTCTTCCTCGCGGTCTGGGCGGTGAAGCCAAGACCCTCGGTCCCAAGAGGCGCGAGAACACTACTCAGCGGGCACTCCTGGGGTTACGAGATCGACGGGGGCAGGGAAGGACAGTCCCCCCGCTGCCTGCCCAGTGGCAGGGTGAGTGCACACCGGGCCCACCCCTGCTCCTCCACTGTGCCCTCTGCTGATATCAGAGGGACACGTGGAACAACTCCCCACTGGCCCAGAACGGGCCCCACCCGCGCCAGAATATTCGCCACAGGCAATAAAATCCCCCGAAGGTTAATCCCTCGACAGGATTCTATTGCCCGTGCCCAGGATGCACCGGCCAAACAACTGCCGATCCCTCCAGACGTGTCCAGAAGGACAAGCATCCGTCAGGCACACGTGGAGGTTTTCTGGCTTTTCTGGCCAGCACCCCTGCCTTCGCGTCCCTAAGCATGCCGTTGCAACGTGCCGTTACCTCCCGTAGCGTCCCGTCGCAACGTGCCGTTACCTTCTGTCGCATCCCGCCGCGGCATCCTCTAGCGCGCTCTTCAATGCCGCGAAGGGAAAACCTCTGATGCTTTTGAGTCGATCTCTAAACATTGAAATCTGTATCTTATTACCACTAGATACGTATGAAATTACGTTGGGTAAAGATAAAATACTCTGCCCTACCGTCCCCGGTGTGAGCTGGCCTTTATTCTATTATAATGTATACATGTTATCGTAATTGTTTAACAACCACCGAAAATCAGTGTTTGAGTGACGAAAAGGACTTTTCTCGTAATGGTCATCAATTGTTTATAAATCTATTAGTACGCGTACTATAACTGGGCTTCTCTGAACGGAACCCTCGGTGCGTGAGTCCGACCCGAATTTGGCCGGTTTTTATTACCGATGTCTGCCTAGTTACACTGGCGGAGTGCCCAGCTTGGACCACGCAGCGCCGTGAACTTATCACTGCAGTAGGCGGCAGCGATCCCTCGCTTCCGGCCATAGTTCTGTCCAGCGCCGGCTCTAGCCCATGTAGCGCTCGGGTGCAACCAATACCCTGGCGCCCTTTAGTAGACACACGATCAAAATGGAATTCTTATCTACAGTTATATTTTCCCCATTGATCGAAAATTTGGGTGCAAATGGTGCACCTTAACACGGGCGCATGGTCTTTGAGAGGAGAGCGCCGCGAGTGACGTAGGCCCTTTGGAGGCGTCGCGAGCTTTCGGAGGTGAAGCTCGTGAAGTAGGCGGCGGAGGTCGGAGGGTTTGAAAGCCGACGACCTCTCTTCCCATCCGCAGGAGGCGGACCGGGCGCCGTAGGAGGGCTAAGACGACCTCGAGCCAGGGCAGCCACCCTAGGAGTGGGGCTGCGGGCGGCGGACTAGGGGTAGTCCGTCGCCCAACCAGTCAGGCCTGTGACGGTGGCGCGCAGTATACCACGCGCGCCTGTCATGAGGGTGCGGCCGACATTAGGCTGTACGGGGATAAGGGGCTCGTCTAGTAGTGTCGAGTCGGGATGGTAGAAGAATGCAAGTATCCCACAACCCCGGCCAAAGGTAGTAGGAGGAACACCGTGGTGGTTTTAGTCGGTAAGAATCCGACACTGGTGTCGATTCTCTTGTTCACAATCTAAACTTATTTTAAACTACCGCTCTCTTTTACTAACAGTAGAAAAAAGGGATGGCAACAATTTTAGTGATGTCAAATTAGTCGGAAATTCCATACAAGTTTAGTCGTGATTGCGGAACGTGCCGAGTTAAAATACGAAGAAGTGGAACACGTAAACTAATTTGACAGTTTTAAAATTGTTACCATCCCTTTTTAACATGATGTATTAGTAAAAGAGAGCAATAGTTTTAAAATAAGTTTGTTTACAAGACGATCGACACCATTGGCTTCGCTTTACCAGGCTGGGGTACGTCCAGAGGATTTATCCACCAAAAAAAATGTGTGTCTAGTGAGGAATTTCATGAATCATTAATTTTGATAACATTTAAAATGTAAACATTTATATTCATCCGTTTATAATGAATGACCATGACCCAAGACTGCTTTGAGCCAAGTTCCATGTGTATATTTGAACACGTGGCCATATTTTATAGATTTTGGCTCGTTTCTTTTTTGTTTATTTCATTGCATTTATAAAATGTACCTATAATAGGAATAAATAATTTCAGGTTCGTCATATCACATGGAGAAACTGCGTCGATATCAACTCAATAGGTTAAAGTATTACTATGCAGTGGTAGAATGCGAATCTGTTTCTACGGCCGACAAACTGTATAGCGAATGTGATGCCATGGAGTACGAGAGTAGCGCTACAAGGCTGGATATGAGGTTTATTCCCGATGACGTCACTTTTGATCAGGTATTTGAATTTATTATACACTAGCTTTTACTCGCGGCTCCACTCGCGTTAAATTCTGCTAACCCACGACAGTCCAGTCCAGTCCACTGTCCCATGTCCCGCTGCCCCACAGCCCCGCTGCCCCACTACCCCACTGCCCAACTGCCCCGCTAACCCACTCCCGCTGCCCCGCTACCCCAATGCCCCGCTGCCCCACTATACCACGGCCCCGCCGCCCCGCTGTCCCACTGCCCCGTTGCCGCACTGTCCAGTTGCCCCCTGACCCACTGCCCCGCTTCCCCACTGCCCCGCCACCCCACTGCCCTACTATCCCACTGCCCCGCCGCCCCACTGCCCCGCTGCCACACTGCCCCGCTGCCCACTATCCCACTGCCCCGCTATCCCACTGCCCCGCTTCCGCACTGCCCCGCTACCCAGTGGCGTGCATTGGCTTACTTCACTTGAATTTAATTGTGGTGTAAGTTATTTATTTTTTGATATAGGAAGATTAATTTAGCATTAATAGGTCTATTTTAAGATAAATAATCATCGTACTCTGAAAAAAAGATACCAACTTACACCACTATTGAATTTGAGCGAGGAAGGCAGTAGGTATTGCCTAATTGCCTATATGCAATGCACGCCACTGCCGCTACCACACTATCCCATTGCCCCACTGCCCCGCCGGCGCACTGCCCCCTGCCTCACTATCCCACTGCCCTGCTACCCCACTGCCCCGCTGCCCCGCTATCCCACTGCCCCGTAGCCCCACTGCCCCGCTGCCCCACTGCCTCGCTGTCCCACTGCCCCACTATCTCACTGCCCCACTGCCCGGCTACCCCACTGCCCCACTGTCCTACTGTCCCACTTTCCCACTGTCTCACTATATCACTATCGTCCCATGTCCCATATCCTGTCCCACTATCTCACTATCGTCCCATCCCATGTCCCGTCCTATGTCCAGTCCCATGTGCCGTCCCACTGTCCTATCCCATGTCCCGTCCCACTGTCCTGTCCCATGTCCCGTCCCATGTTCCGTCCCCTGTCCCGTCCCCAGTCCCGCGTATAGCGAATGTGATGCCATGGAGTACGAGAGTAGCGCTACAAGGCTGGAGGTATGAGGTTTATTCCCGATGACGTCACTTTTGATCAGGTATTTGAATTTATTATACACTAGCTTTTACTCGCGGCTCCACTCGCGTTAAATTCTGCTAACCCACGACAGTCCAGTCCAGTCCACTGTCCCACTGTCCCGCTGTGCCGCTGCCCCGCTGCCCCACTACCCCACTGCCCAACTGCCCCGCTAACCCACTCCCGCTGCCCCGCTGCCCCACTATACCACGGCCCCGCCGCCCCGCTGCCCCACTGTCCCGCTGCCCCACTGTCCAGTTGCCCACTGCCCCGCCACCCCACTGCCCCGCCGCCCCACTGCCCCGCTGCCACACTGCCGCGCTGCCCACTATCCCACTGCCCCGCTATCCCACTGCCCCGCTTCCGCACTGCCCCGCTACCACACTATCCCATTGCCCCACTGCCCCGCCGCCCCGCTGCCGCACTGCCCCGCTGCCTCACTATCCCACTGCCCTGCTACCCCACTGCCCCGCTATCCCACTGCCCCGTAGCCCCACTGCCTCGCTGTCCCACTGCCCCACTGCCCGGCTACCCCACTGTCCCACTGTCCTACTGTCCCACTTTCCCACTGTCTCACTATATCACTATCGTCCCATGTCCCATATCCTGTCCCACTATCTCACTATCGTCCCATCCCATGTCCCGTCCTATGTCCAGTCCCATGTGCCGTCCCACTGTCCTATCCCATGTCCCGTCCCACTGTCCTGTCCCATGTCCCGTCCCATGTTCCGTCCCCTGTCCCATCCCCTGTCCACTCCACTCCACTGCATCGTACATTACTATCCGCTCGTGCAAATGCATAGAAGCTTCGATCTGTCGGGTGAGTACGCAACTCACGAATTATTTTTTTTCTTTTTTTCTTTCTTTCTCAAAACCCATACCAGTTTTTAAGTCAGATCATCAGCTTTCAAACAAAAAAAAAACATCAAAATCGGTCCAGTAGTTTTAGCGTGATGCTGGAACAAACAAACAAACAGACAAATGACATTTAACAATTTTATAATAGTAGTAGATTACCATTATTCTTTGTATTTTGGTGAACCATTTGAACCAAATTAAATTCCAGTAACCGTCTATAGATTTATTTATGTATGTTTTGCTACACAATATATTAGGCTATTCATCCCCCATCTATTTAGACCACAATAATACTCTTTCTCGGTGGTATTTGTGATTAGATAATTTTTATGAGATCATTCTCAGTTAGAGTAAGCTTTATTTTCATTTGAGAGATCAAATACATACATAGAACACATTTCTTTATTCAGGAACCCCGCGAAGAATGCTCAAAACTTCCCGATTTGACGAAGTACAGACCTCGACTATTCACAACGACGGCGCTGCAGCAGGCCAAAGTCGAGCTCACATGGGATGCCACTAACCCAAACCGTATGGAAACTATCAAAAGCGCGCTTGATGGCAAAATTGATGACCTAGATCTTAAAGACTATCTTGCAGCCAGTAGTGAAAGTGATGGTAACGTATCAACCTACTTTTTATAACAAAACACTTAATAATAATATTAATAATCAATATTACTCCAGACAAATTAACATATTTTATGTATTTTTTTTAACTAAGTCTAGGATCAGTTAGCTTTTGAAATTTTGAAGATAAATAAAGCTTTTAATTTTTTTAAATATTTTTGGGACATCTTACACAGCACCATCTAGTCCCAAACTAAGCAGAGCTTGTACTATGGGTACTTGACAATGGATATAATACTTATATACTTTTTTTTTTGTAAATACATACTTATAGTACATATGAAACACCCAGACAAACACAAACACTTATGTTCATCACACAAATATTTACTTCATTTTATTTAATATTTTCTGTAGCCCATGATATTATAAAACGTGCACTTATCTTTAGCCGGGACTCATACCTACCGGCAAATAACTTGAACAGAGATGGTGCCACTGCGTATGTTATTGTAAAGATGACAAAGGTTAAGATTGTTTAGGGGCCGAAACCTGTGAGTCAACAAACTAATCCCAATCCTTCTCAAAGACTACTCAATGTATGGTACTGAAATTAAAATACATGATACTCAAGGATTGACGTGACAATATTATTGAGTCCAAAACATGAATGCACTTATGTGGCTCGATCATAAAAAATCCCAAACATACCTCCGTAAATTTATCCTACATTTAAAGATTATACATTTTTAGATTTTGGGTGACGTCACCGAAAGATGTACCAAGTGGATGAGAATTTCGATACCACGAGCAGTGTTCACGGTAGCTTAGTGGCTAAAGCACTGGCGTACTGACTACTGAGCCAGGAGTCGCAGGTTCGAATCCTGCTCGTGAGCGATTTTTTCTTTCCACAATTTAAATCTTTAGATTTCGCTTCGCATGCGTAAAATGCGTTAAAAATAATTATCCTACATTTATTGGTATATTTTACCTAAATCTTGTTTTATTACTTAATAATCATTTTACTAAGTCATTTTTGGAAAAATTTATTACTGGTTATTAAAAAAAACCGCTTATACGCACTCCTTCCCGGAAAACCTCGTATTCTTCTTTGCGCTCACTCTCATTCCGCGGCGTTCAGGGGCTTAGTCCCGACTGGTTCGAGCTCTAAACCAAATCGAGCTAATGTCAATTCCTAGAAAAATGCAGTACGATTTGCCACCAACTCGAATTCAAATTCGATTGATACAGCACTATCCAGTCGGAAGTAAGGCCCCTGGACCTTTAATCGATCACTGCGCATGTTCAAGTTATTTGCCGATAACAATACCGACAGAGCTGTTTCATTTCCCTACATTGCATGTCTAATGGTTCTAGTGAACGTCAACGCAGCCCCGTAAGTCGAACAAACAATATTTGACAGACACAAAATACTCTTACACAAATACTAATAACATTAAACTTGAGCACCTTTTTCTTGTAGAGGACAGTAAGACCGAAGACATTGAGACTAAGTCAGATAATGAAGATGAAGATCCTATTCAAAAATACAAGAAGTTGCTTGAAGACATCGAGAAAAAAGACGATAAGAAAAGTAATAAAGATATGGAAATGGAAATAAGTTGGGGAATAGGAATCAAAGACAAAGCTGAAGAATTAGTCAAGAAGAAAATAAATGCAGGTATGTATGCTTTTAGGTATACTGGGTGTCCCATCCCTATGTTGCATGGAGGGAAAGTACTTAAAATATAAAATCTTACTTAAAGTAGACCATTTTATTTTTAAAAGCAAGTAATACTGCATTCAAGCATTTTTAAAGTGTTTTTCCGGAACTGGAAATCGACCTTTTTTTTGTTTTCGGGTGGAAATCCTCATAGATACCCTCTGTCTGGGGACGGCGGAGGATTATGTCGGACTCTTAACGACTAAAACCACTCGGTGGCTATCCCCTGTACAAAAATAGAGGAGCTCCGGGAACTCTATTGGACCGCGCCGGTGCCCCTCTAGTGCTATGCCTTTGGCACGTCCCGGGAAAATAATATTGCTTCCCCCACAGTAGCACGCGACCACCACGTACTGCTGATGTACCTATATAAGCTATGTTCAATTTCGTGCTCTTCAATCTATGACACAATGTTTGTTTGAGTTATTCAATCCTCATTGTAGACATCGATTGGTGGCATAAAAATACAGTATTATATTTTTCGGCATATTTGAAGGTTCGGTTTCCGGCTCAGAGAAGGCACTTGAAAAATCTCCTTCAATGCAGTATAACGTGCTTTAAAAAATAAAACCGGCCAAGTTGGAGTGCGAGTCGGACTCACGCAGTAAGGGTTCCGTACCACCCATCGACCTGATACCCCATAGAAACTGATTTAATTTTCGAGAGTTTATCAAGACATCAGTGAGCGTACGCGAAATGTAAATTTTTGCATCTCTTTCTTACGTAGGTACCACCACATGTGTCTATTTTTGCCGTGTTTTTAGTATTTGTTGCTAAACTTCATAGTATGCACTATAATCAGACCAAGTTTGACGCTGGTATGTATTGCCGTTTTGAAGATAGAGCAGGAACAAAAACATTTAAAAAATGCATGTTTTTCGAGGTTTCTTGTATGTGGACCCCCTTTGATTTTAGACTTTATTTATTTTTTAGTATTTTTCGTGATATACCGCATAGTAACACATATTCTGTTAAAATTTCAACTGGTTATCTATTACCGTTACAAAGATACAGCCCTGTGACAGACAGACGGACGGACGGACGGACAGCGTAGCGAGAGTAATAGGGTCGCGTTAGCACCCATTGGGTACAGCACCCTAAAAATTACGTTTTTTTTCAAGTAAAATTTTCTTTTTCTTATATTTAAGGTAACTTCCCTCCATGAAGCGTCGCTTTGGGACATCCTGCTTACTATATGGACAACCACTAAAATAAATGTATTCAATAGGCCTATTTTAAATAATAAATGATTATAACTTTGGTTTCCAGAAACTAAAGAATTAACGCCATTCGAACAGTTGATACAAAAACGGAAAGAGAAGAAAAAACAAAAGAAATTGAAAAATAAAGAGAAAAAGGAGAAAAATTCGGATAACGAATGCGATTCAGTAGGCGGTATGTCAGACGATGTGCCCTCTGATATTGATATGAATGACCCATATTTCGCAGAAGAATTCAATAAACCAGAATTCAAGAAAACAAAAGCCAGTAACAAAAGCAAAGACCAAGCTAAAGAAAATGACATAGATCCTGATGTTGAAAAGAAAAAAGCTGAATTAGAATTACTTTTGGATGATGAAGATGGAAAAGCACACTTCAGTCTTAAGAAAATTCAAGAATCCGAGAGCAGCAACAAGAAATCTAGAAGGAAAAAGAAAATAAAAGCGAAAATGAATGAACAAAAACAATCCCTGCCAGACTTTGAAATAAATGTAAACGACGATAGGTTTTCAGCATTGTACAATTCACATCTCTACAACATTGATCCAAGTGATTCTAATTTCAAGAAAACAAAGAACATGGAAAAGCTTATCCAAGAGAAGCTGAAACGCAGACCAGCAGATACGCCACATGACGATCAACAACCCAAAAAATCTAAACAAGATGTTGAACTTAGTATTTTAGTAAAAAATGTTAAGCGAAAATCAAAAGTTGTATTGAAAAAATAAAACATTTGCGTAAATATAGATTTTATTTAATCGTCATAATAATATAACAGTAAATAGTAAGTTATGATTGTATCAAAACTATAAACATATACATGGTTCCTTAATTACATTTACATAAATAGGTACTAAATTTTTTCCCATGTTGTCTTACAATTAGTTCAAAGCACTACACTAGCAGCATACGCCTTCTTTATTTCTCTACCCAATGCGGCGCCCAAAGGTGGAGGTACGGCATTACCCACCTGTAAACAAATGGATGCTTGAGACTGAACTGCAGCAACAGGGTTGCTAGATCGAGTTTGTTTTTTCCTCAAAATGAGTTTTGCTACTTTTTTCCCCATATTTTTTTTTCAAATAGAAAATAAAACATGGAAAAATATAAAACTGTTTATAAAAACAAAATGCTCTAAAAATATTTATACTGTATGAATGAAAAATGTACGTGGATGATATTCAATACTTTCGATACTTCGACTATTCAAACCTTCAATTATATTCGCACAGACATTATATATAAACTAGTATGTCTGTGTATTTTCCTTTCCCCAAAAATTTCACTTCCCCAAGAACTATTTTTTCCCCAAAATTGCGAAAAAAAAACCGTTTGGCATGGTTATGTGCAGCAATAGCCTAGCACGTAGATGAATACGAAATGTGTTCGAACGACATTGCACGCCGGGTTTCTCAAATCCAAAAGTACTTGATATGGAACTATGTCAGTAAACTCCACAGAATTATATCAAGATAGACACGGGATACACGGTTCCGTTCTATATGTCATAATTCTGTGGATTTTGCAGAGTATAATAATAACAAGGAACTTATATATCAAGCTGGAAAGCGGACGGCTTACTAAAATTCGGTCCGATGATTGGGGGAGCCCTTTGTCTCTTTCTATAGGGTGTCCATACATGCAGGAAAGGGACAGCGGGCTCTCGGTAATGCTATCTCAGAAAACCGGGCTCTCCCGGTATTTTCTCCCTGGTTTAATAAAATATTTTGGACATTATATGAACGGGATATTATTCATAAATTTCTCCGTCCGCATTCTATCTTGGGTAAAAATTCTTTGAATAATAATAGTCCACTTTATTGCACAACATATAAGTCAGTACCTACTTATATGTTGTGCAATAAAGTGGATTATTATATCATTATGTAGTTAATGTCAACACGATAGAACGAGATTGGCACAAGTTACACAATACAAATACAAAAGGTTTATTTCATCAACACAATATAGGTAACATTAGTTCGTGATTGGAGCCTCCTTTTAAGCAAATGAGTTACCTGTCTGTGTTTATCTTGTACGGAGCCGGCGAACATGTAGGTGTCTGGGAAGCCTTGGGAGCGCGCGCACTCCCGCACGGACACGACGCGGTTCTGTTCTGGGTGCAACACCCGGCCTTGCTTACCCATCGGCTCGGGGTCTGTTACCGTCGTACTGAAGTAGCCGTCCCAGCAGACTCGACCTTAAACGTCAACTCAAAAGGTTCATTTCCAAATGTTAATACTAGTTATAACGTCAATAATATAATTTTCTTCCACTTGCTCGGAAATTGGTTCATTATTCAAAAAAAAGAATACATCAATCGGCTCTTTTCCGTACGCAATGAAATAACACGCCAGCAATTTCCAACACGACAATAATAGAAATTGCTGGACAGTTTTTTTTATATGATTTAGGTACATGAAAAGTTAAAAAAAAAACAAAGGCCACGTGCGGGCGAATTGGCGCGAATGAAAATCATGTTTCTTGAATAAATATGTGTATAGTTTTCGGTCGAAATAGCAATTAAGGGCCTCGTTTAGTTAAAAAGGAAAAAATCACTTCTGAAGTACTCGGCTTCGCCTCGTCCTTCCAATTGGTTTCTCGTTGGTCTAGTGGTTGCAAGCGCGACTGCTGAGCGTGGGGTCCTGGGTTCGATTCCCGGGTCGGGCAAAGTGTTATTGGGTTTTTTCATTAGGAAATTCTCAGTAGCAGCCCGGAGTCTGGATTTGTGCCCGGTCAATGGCAATAGGCTCGCCCCCTATTACATGGGACTATAACATAACTGGCGAAATGTGGGTGTACTATTACACCTCTGCCTACCCCTTCGGGGAAATACAGGCGTGATGTTATGTTTTGTTTATGTCAATCCGGTAGTTGACTACTGTTAAAAATTACCAAAAATGTTATATTATTTAAAAGAAGGTACAGAAAGGACAACATTGTAGAAAGAATAAATAAAATCCACGCAAAAATGAAAGTGATACACGCTTAATAACTTCTTAGGTTTTCGCGATCACTAGACATTATAATAAAACAAAGTTTAACCGGATTAAATCGCGTATATTATTTAAATTGGTTTCCCTGACGTTTCGAAAGCTTTGCAGCATTTCGTGGTCGTAAGATGACAATCGTCTTTACAGATATTTCTAAAAAATTAGATTCATATTTATTAAAAGTAAATTGAAAACTTTCATAACTTAATTGAATTTCACCGTCATCATCAGCCAGATAATTGAATAATATATTGATTTTAAACTGTAAGTAAGCACAATAAAAATTATTTACGTTTACCGAATGTACATTATTGTGTAAGTAGTATTAAGGCATACCTTATCCCGGCCTTATTAATAGTACATGATTGAGCTTTTATCAGCTCAGAAATGTACCCAAAAACTATTAATTGTGCAATCAGTGGTGGGTCTAGGGCGGTGCGAATGGTGCCACTGCACTGGGCGCCGTCATGGGGAAGGCGCAAAAATCGTCAGTAAGATTCGTTATTGACCAACGACGATCGTTTAGCGTTCTTGTTGCATTCAGCCCTTTTTGCCTGTGCGTTTTTGATGTATATTTAAAGAAGATATTCTGTTACATTTTGTATTACTTATTCAGTAATAAAGTTATATACAGTTCAGTACAATAAAACCAAAATATTATTAAAAATATTTCGCGCTCGCTTCGCTCGCGCTGATATTACATCTTTGGTCCCTTGTTGTTTATGCACATTCAGCCGCAAAAAGATCTACGTCACCGCCAAATTAATAACGTTAATTTAAGATGTAATAGTAATTACATTCTTTTTTTATATTGCACACATAATATCTACTTGGCTTCCCATATTTGGGGCGCCACAATGAGATCTCGCACCGCCAGAAAAACTTGCTAGGGCGCTTGTGTGCAATCTTAACTAAGATTGTAAAAATAATCTAGGAATTGACACTCGTAAAGGTCGGTAGGGGCGGCAAAATTTGAATAGCCTACTGGCGGCAAATGTGTAAATACGCCACTGGGAATTAGTGTTACCGTAGAGCCCGGCCCAGTTGTTGTGTCGGTTGCCGGTGTGCGGCAGGCACCAGGGGATGAGCGTGTTCTCCTGCTTGTCGGCGGGCGAGCAGACGCACAGAGTGGGCAAGTGTGCAGTGTAGGCAGTTGTTAGTGTAGTGGTATCAGTGTTACCGTAGAGCCCGGCCCAGTTGTTGTGTCGGTTGCCGGTGTGCGGCAGGCACCAGGGGATGAGCGTGTTCTCCTGCTTGTCGGCGGGCGAGCAGACGCCGCCGGCCGCGCACGCGCACACGCCACGTAGCGCGCCTCTCGTGGAGCGCCCGTTGCGCTTGTCGTCGTACCTGTACTGCAGCACCTAATACAACATACTACTTAGTAGACACAACTACCATAAATACTATGTAAAAGAACATTAGACAATAATATGTTAGCATACCTTGCATTTGATTCCATCTGAAAGAGCCACCGATAAGTTGGGCAGGTCCCTCCAGTCAGAACCAGGGGTGGTTGGTACTCTACATATTCTTGCTTGAATTAACGGCGCCATATTCTTACAAATATGGTCACGCAGTTTGGTATTTTCGTCCTTGCTTCTCACCAGTCGTTGGAAATGACTCTCTGGCATGGATCCATATTCAATTTCTAATTTGTTGGCACCATTGCATATCCGCGGCAGATCGCTCATAGCGTCCCGTATGGTGCAAGTTCTCCTGGGAGCCGACTCATCCCAGTGAATATTTGTGCCAAATCGTTTGCCATCTATAGTGGTAGTCAGAGAGCATGCACGCCTGCTGAAAACATGCGTGGGTTCGGGATAGAATGGTAAGCTGTACCCTGGCGCTGCTGCTAAAATGATAAGTCTTCTTCTCGTCTGTGGTACCCCATAGTTGCCGGCTTGTAGAATCCCAAATGTACACTGATATCCCATATCGAGTAACGTCCTCAACGTCAGTTTTAAAACCATACCTTTTTTGAATGCCACAAAGTTTCTGACATTTTCCAATATAAAATATTTTGGTCGATAATAATCACAATAGGATAAGTATGATGCTACTAGAGAATTTTTAAAATTAGAATACTCTCTGGAATTAAACCTGTTCATACCAGAGAAACCCTGGCATGGTGGTCCACCACATAAAAGTTCTACTTCGCCCTGCATTGGGAGACGTAATCCCCCACCACTGTGAGTAGCCCCAGACATTGCATCTTTTAATAATGCATTACAATCTTCATTGAAAACAATGCAGTTTTTATTGTTAAGAGCATATGCATGTGCAGCGGCTTCTAAATTTTCTATAGCCCATCTACATTCAGCCATACCGGCCTGATGTAAACCTTCAGATAATCCACCACATCCAGCAAAAACGTCTAAAGTTCTTAAAGGTCGCATTGAAATATTTTCCAGCTTACTTTCAGTTGTCTCCATAGGTTTGCTAGATTTTCCTTTTCCTTTACCTTTGTCTTTACCTCTATCACTGCGTCCAACACTAATAGCATAATGAGGGATATCTATAACCTGGCCAGAAGATTTATCAAAAGCCATTCTAAAGTAAACCCTTCTTGGGTCTTTCTCCAGCCACTCGGCTAAGGAATATGGTTGTGGAACATTTTGTTCGTAAATTAAATGACAAGCTCCTACAACCGCAGAAAACGACACATCTCGAATTTCTTCACTCCAGTATACAACATTAACATCTTCGTGATGAGGAAATCTACTGGTTGTATTTTCAGGTCTATATAGAACATTTACTTTCAAATATATATCTTGTGGGACAATTAAAGGTCCATCTCCTATGGCTGTTACTGCTGCAATGTAACCTATGCAGAATGGTTCTCCAGTATCTATGTTTGACCCACGCAAATTATTGTCGCTTTTTCGATAATATTCAGGATACACATCTTCATCAACTTTCTCTAATTTTGATTTCACATTGTTGTTAGCATAAGTGAGACTATTCTTGAGCTTGAATGTTCCTGGCTTGAGGAATACACCACAGCCTTTCTTGTAATCGTAATCTTGCCACCTTACTAACGTCCATTCTGTTCTATTGGTTTCAGATACCAAACTGGATTTTTCCATCAATTTCCCAGTAACTTTGGGTATGTTTTTAGCATCTCTTTTAGTTTTTCTTTCACAAGATGGACAAAATCTATGTTGCCTAAGTGGATTAGGACAAATTGGATCTACAGGTAAATCTTCGAATCGTGCTGTGAATCTTTCATAATACTTATTGTAAAAATAAGTTTTACCATCATCTTCAAAATGTTTGTCATCTACTTCTTTGCCACCAAGCTTGAACCAGTCAGCAGGAATTTCTCCCTTTTCAACACAAGCTTTCCTTAATATCGAAGAAAGCGGAGCGCCGTGGCAGCATCTATCTCCTAAAAATACTTCTCTGGGATCACTTACCTCCCCGAGAACAGTATCTGACGCCCTTATAAATACCTCTGCGTGAAAGTAACCAGATTTAGAATTAATGGTTTCTCTCCACATATATACTACTCTAGCAACCAAAGCAGGGATATTTGCTTGAGAAGTTTCAACCATCACAAAGTCACCATTGCAAAGTTCAGAGCCATCAATTTCTACTTTTTCGTAATACACTTTGGTAGCATCAGCTTTGGCGGGTTCGCCGACCCATTTTATTTTCCTGTTGTTTGAACCAGTTAATTTTACGGGCACGGTGTCCTCTATCTTATCATGTTGCTTCTTTTCAGCCATTTGTTGATACTCTTCTTCATCTTCTGGTTCTGAGTCTTCAGCCTGTTCTACCGCCATGTTTGGACAGAATCTTCTTACGCAGGCTTTCTTTGTCCGGCCATGTCCACCAAACTTAGCCATAGCCCGGCAAGCATTACATTCACCACAGTCAGGCAGTTGACAAGCTTCACACACACCACATCTTTTTCTCCTCAGCACTAACTCATGATTCGTTTTATCTAACTGGTTTGAGAAAAAACTTTCAAATGTTTTTCTCACAAGGGGTGTAGTAGTGGCCTTAGTCCAAGCTTTTTTGTCAATTTTTTTATAATCTATTTTAGTACGGAATTTACGCTTACCAAATTTAATACCCATTAATTTGATGAGTTCTCTCATGCATGGTAAAGTGATTAATGGTTCGTCATCTTCATCAGCTTCTAAGCTGACTACCTGATCACACACAAACTGGGCATGCTTGTGAAGCATTTCTTCAGTCATTTTCATATTATTCAATTCAGGAATAGTTGATTCTCTTATTAGTTCTAGCAAGTCTTCGTATGTTGGCTGGAGATAATGATACTCTTCTAAATACTCAACGACAACTTTGCTTAGCCATATCTTTTCATAGAGATTATTCATGAGAGGTGTGTATTGTTCATTTGGTTTCAGTAAATTATATTCACCAAATTCTGTTGATAAGGTGATACAATTTCTATCGCCACCATCAAAACCATGTATGAACCTGAAAGGATTGAACTCTGGTGTTGGCAACTTGAAGCAAGCGGGATTAGGTAAACTAGCCATCTAGTTTACCTAATCCTATGAAATTAAATCATTTACTTATCACCCTTAGTTAGTCATCATCCTCCTGCCCTTATCCCAATCTATCTATCACCCTCAGTTAGTCTCAAGTAAAACGAAAATTTATGAACAGTATCAAAATATATAAGTAGGCTGACTTAGGTAGGTAAAATAACTCACCATTCAATAATAGGACCAACATCTTTCACAGGTACAGATTCCTCATCAATTTCATCTGAATCAGAACAAATGGACTTTAGATATCCTGACATGTAAATGCGTACATCATTTTCAACAAGACCGCCATCTATAGGGCACAGATGACCCTGTTCATCAAATATAGAAAAACTAGTTATATTGGTCTGTGGTCGTTCCATTATATCTCCCTCATCACCTGCAAAAAAGATTGAATATAATTGCACTGGAATGTACTTGGGCTTGCGAGACTGCAACTGTCAGAAACTTATTTGCTTTCACAAATTTTAAGTGTTTTGGATTTTCTGAGGAGTTAATACTAATAGTGGTAGAATTTCAGTGATACCACTTTTTTTTTATACAGACCTGAGGCTAGAACAAGTTTCTCGTTAGTCAATGCTATATACTCTTCCACAGCATTCTGTGGGTGTCCTTGATAATATATTATGTCAGAATTGTTCAAGAATTGTCCACAAATGTTACATTTTTCATTGTCGGGCATAAATTTTTTGTAGCTTTGTACTTCATTATCGTTTCCAGCTATGCCATTTTCTGTATGTTCTTCTTTGGAACCATTTTGTTCTTGGTTTTGGATACTTTCATCCATTTTGTTATCACTTTCAGTTATGTCCTTTATAGAGTTATCTACAAGTTCATTACTGGAGATACTTTGATCTTCTTTAACACTTTTCTTGGCATTTGCTTGATCATCTATTTTATTCTCTTCTATATCTGTATTTCCATTTTCTGTTTCAATATCTAAGTTGTCACTGCTATTATTTTCCTTGCTTATACTTTCAATACTGTTTTCTTTAGCTTCATTGTCATCATATTTAAGTTTTTTCTGAAAGTATTTAAAATTTAAAGTACCTGCTAATATAATATTCTGAATACTTATTTAATAAAGATTGTCTCATTTAAAACAGTGAATTGGTATAGGTAATTTTGTACCAAAATAATTAGATAACACTATTGGTAAGGTGTCTAGTGGGTTTTAAGTGTTATTTTGTTTTTTTTGTGTTTGTAGATCAGTATTTTCATGTAACTAAAGAAGTGCAGTTGTAGTTAAGTTTAGATTAAAACAATGCTTTTCGAATTCTCTTATCTACGGCGATCTCTGTCAGAAACTAACTGCAGCGTCAATGCAACTTGATCGGCGCGTCATGAAATTACGTGAATTAGGGCCCTGTATGTAGTATTTTATTATTACAATTTTATTTATAAGCTTAACATTAAATCTTACTGGTTTTATATTTTCTTCCCCCTCAGGACTTCTATTCCTTTTAGAAGGAAACATACTATTGATTTTTAACTGATTACCATTGCGTGGGGATCTTCTCTTGGATCTGAAATAAAGAGGATGATGTTGTAATTTGGACATTTTGTCACTAACAAACAAACAAACAAGAGTCTCTCCTATCATATTCCAGCAGATACACCATTTACGTTTTTGGCTCATTTCAAACAGAAACAGATTAGATTACAAGCTTAATTTAAAGATTTAATTTTGGTAGAGCCTAGCTGTAGTCATTAATGACAGCAGCTCGTAAATGAGCTAGCTTGACCGGGAAAGTACCATGTAGTCACAGAATACTAGTGTAAATTAGCATCATTTTGTTGCTGCTCTTCTTATGGTGAGTGATGAATATCAAAAAGCCAAACCCCCCTTCTAGAATACGGCAGCGGCATTGCAAGAACAAATACCCCAAGAGGGTACCAGCACCTCTAGGTGCTAGAGAATCTCTTCCTGAGCGGCTACGCTCAGGCTGCCTTTCGTGTTCTGGGGAGAGCACAATCCCGCTCTGTACTTATTCTTATTCTTTATTGCACATAAGAAAATCACAACAATACATAATAGTTTTGAAATTACATGTACAAAGGAGAGCTTAACTCATAATGGAGTTAAGATTACTTCTGCCAGTGGTAACCGTAGTAAGCGCGCTACCGAGCGCGCGGGCGTTAACGGGCTGGTTTCCGCAACTACATGTCTAAGCACGTTTTTTGCATATGGGTGAGAACTTACTCGATCCACCCAACCCCAAATCCTCAAAAAAGGCCAGCAACGCCTTGGTGTTGCTAGCAATCTCTCTAAGGGTACCTGGGTTACCGAAGTGGTTTGTTAAAGCATACAGGGATTAGTGATTCCAATTCCAATTTATGTTTATGGCTCCATCATTTAACAATGATTTTGCAAACGTCAAGGTTGGAAAAAACACTGACAGTTCTCAATGGAAAATATTACATTCTAATATTTTTTTAAGGAAAAGAAAGATATTGATCAGTATTTGTAGCGTAATCAATTGAGCACGCTGAAAAAGCAACTAAGCAAAGGTTAGTTGACACACAATTTTTTTTGCTTACAATATTACAGCACAAGTGTAAGTTTAATGACTACGGTCACTACGGAGGAGGCAAAGGGACGGAAGATTTGGGAAAGATTATTAAAGGAGAAAACATTAATATGCAGGGACAGGGTTGCCGATAAAATGAAGTCCAAGGAAAAAATCTAGACTTCTTATGTCATGCCCTATCCAAAATTGGCCCCATTTATTCATAATCATTTATTTGTAAAGTCAATTTACACATACATGTGCCGCGTTTTTTGTAGTTCTAGAAAAAATCACATTTTCATAAATGTACTCGTGTTTACATTACATGCATATATTATTAACATTGGTTTTCGTGACATTCTGAAAACTTTTAAGATGACAAGCTATTGTCACCACCACCGGGTTATGGTTCTGACAGTTCTAAAAATAATCAAGTCCCAAACAGTATGCTACACACTTACACCATAACACGCAATGACACTGAGTGACTACTGCAAGCATTGAAATTATTATAATTAATTAGATTAAAAAAATATATGAGATATCTGTTAAGATGTTTGTCATCTTAGTCTTCCTGCAACCACAAATGCTGCAATGCTTTTGAAACTACAGGAATACCAATTTTAATAATATACACAATGTAATCTAGTTAAACTTGTTTCATTATAATGTGTAGTGATACCAAAAACTTAAGAAATTATTATTTTAATGTTGTTTTTTTTTGGTCCATAAGTCTCACTTCCACCAGATTATTTCTTGACGCTTTTGAAAAAAAAAAAAACTATAACAGTGGTCTTTCTTGATGATAATTTTAAAAACTTCCGTGGACTCTATACTCTCCAAATTATACAAAAAACAAGTACTTTACAGGACATTTGTTCTTGCAAATCAGCAAAGAAAATTTTACTAATTAGAAGAATGGTAGGACTTCGGATTAATTGACGTCGAATTAAGGGGGGTAGCGGGGGAGGGGTAGGACCCCTCTTTGAAGGTTTTTTTTTTTGTATTCTAACCTAACTTGAATTTTCTGTCGGTAACATCAACTTCAGGGGGGGGGGGGGGGGGAGAGGCAAGGGGAAAACGAAACCCCCTTTTTGAGTTATGGCTTCACCGCCCCCCCACCAGGCAAGATTTTTTCCCAAGTTTTTGAGGCTCAAAAGAGGATTTTTAAGGTTATAAAAAGAAAAAAAAGTATTATAACCTGACATCAAAAAACTTACTTAAAAGGCGTAGTTGGAGCCATGGTTTAAAAAAAAATAAGCACGAAGGGAATGTTGGGGTCTGAGTTCGCTGACTAGACGCCAACATCCCCTTCTAACCAACCTGTCCGAGTCGGGGTGCCCCAAGTCCAAAGCTCGCTTCGCTCGCTCTTGCATCCTAAGTTCTCCTAGTAACAGTCATAACATTGCCTTTTGTTCACACATACAATCAGAGGGGGTACACTAAATTTCTATGCAACTCGACGAGAAACGGAATGAAAGAAAATGAATGACAGCCTTAAAACCTTCTAACTTTAATCTATCAGAGTCAGATCCGCCCATGAAGGGTTACAATAATAATAATCTGTGGAATCTGTCATAGAAATTGATAAAATATTGGAAATTATCTGAAATTATCAGTGAATTTGTTTTTTTTTTTCGAAAACTATTAATTTCTGCAACTTGATATTTTACAAGAACTCTTAATATAATGTAACCTTTCTGTAAAAAAATATGAACTTCCAACTCGACATTGACTACTCCAAAGCTTAGCTAGAAGAACTTATATAGGAGTTTATTTTAAATATGTGAATTTAACCCGTAAGGCGACACTGACCTAATTATGAGATCAATAACAAGAGGGAAGTTAAAATAACATTGCAAGATGTGGGATTTAATTAGAATGGCATGGTAATCTATCCGAAAGGAATTGTCTACGAATATGGACGGGGGTTCTAAGCATTCAGGAATAGTGTTCTGTGGGTCAGTGTCGCCTTTGTGATTCCACTTGAAGAGCGTTATAGTGGGTGAACACTTCATTGCACCAGTTTTTATTATTATACGTAGACCTCTCCATTTATATGTAGGCTTGAGTCCTCTCCAGTTTAGAAAGTACTAGTCTTGTGTATACTTACATCTGAGGTGACTTGGATTTGTCCACAGATGAAACGCTTTCTTCAGCATCCTTTTGATGATTGCTAAGGGCACTACGACTTTTAACAGGCATGTTTGCTACTTTCCTATGAACTTAACTTAAAAATATCACGTTTTCTTACATTAAGTAACCGTACATAGATAGCGGAAATATGAACATGGACTGCAAAACATCAAGAAGTAAAAACAAGTAAAAAAAAGGCCGAAAGGCGGCAAAATTTCCAAAATTCCAACAAACAATTGACGTTGACGCAAGGAACAAGTCTTGCCAACTCAAATTTTTGATAGCCAGATACACTACTCTGTGGCCAGATCAGCAGCAAAAAATAGCGCTCTAGATTTTTAGCTAAAGTTTTTGCTACTTTTAGTTAAGGGCGTGGGACCGCTTTTTCCAGAATTCTATGTAAGTTAACTCAGTTTGTATGTATATACGCATGTACAACACAATTAATACACGTTCCCGTCCAGGGCACGTGGCTCCATGTCCCGCAACCCGCGCCCCTTCGTCATGGAGCGTCTTTTACTTGTTTGGAGAGCTCATAACCATAGCAGGTTTTCTCATACTTCTATTTCGGATCGGATTGTTAAAATGGCATTTATCATTGGTAGGGGAAGGTGGGGTGGCTTCGTACAGTTTTTACTCAAAGCCTTGTAAAAAAAAACTAACAATTATTTCATAATAACCTCAACGCTGCTGTATTACCTAGTTATCTGGCTATAGTAAAGCTGAGCAGGTATACGCCCGACCTCGAAACACCCCGACGATGAGGTGGAGACCATGTATGAGGATATCTCCAGAGCCATGCATGGCTCTAAAACTCACTTCACTGTTGTCATGGGAGACTTCAACGCGAAACTGGACAAGCGCTACGATGATGAGCTGCGAGTGGGGCAATTTGGATATGGATATCGGAACCACCGGGGTCATCTACTGGCCGGCTTTATGGAGAAAGAGGGGCTCTATATGATGAACTCTTTCTTCAGAAAGCATGAGCACAGGAAGTGGACCTGGTTGGGCCCTGATGGTGTAACAAAAAATGAGATTGACTTCATTATGTCGACGAAGAAGCAAGTATTCAATGATGTCTCTGTGATCAACGCGGTCAAAACCGGAAGTGATCACCGTCTGGTAAGAGGCACATTGAATCTGAACATCAAGCTGGTTAGATCTCGACTGATGAAGTCTACTCTCCGTCCAGCACCGATCCAAATCCAAAACCCCGAGAGCTTTCAGCTCGAACTTCAGAATCGTTTCGAATGCCTAGGGAGCTCAGTGGACGATTACAACGATGGGTTTGTGGAAACTGTCCATACTGTCGGGTCTAGGATCTTTAGGACCCGTCGTACAAATAGAAACAAAAAGCTCTCTGACCACACTCTCGAGCTCATGGCGGAGAGACGCGAGATGATTCTGCCAGCCCTCAGATGATGCGACTAAGTACCGGCAGCTCAATAGACAGATCTCAAAATCCTTGAAAAGTGACCTACGCCAATTTAATACTGAACGTATTAAAGACGCGATAGAGAAGAACAAGGGCTCCAAAGTCTTCGCAAGAGACCTGTCTATTGGGCAGAGCCAGCTTGCAAAACTGAGGACCGACGATGGCAGAGTCGTATCCTCAAAGCCAGAGCTATTGACGGAGGTCGAGAAGTTCTATGGACAGTTATACACGTCCACCCAGAAACCCGCTGTAAATCGGACACCCGACACTATACCGAAGATATCCCGGACGTCAACCTGTACGAGATTAGGATGGCTCTGAAGCAGCTCAAAAACAACAAGGCACCGGGTGATGACGGAATTACGGCCGAACTCCTGAAGGTGGGTGGAAAACCGATCCTTAAGGCCCTTCAGAAGTTGTTTGATTCCGTCATTCTCGAGGGAAGAACGCCACAGGCATGGAGCAGAGGTGTGGTGGTACTCTTCTTCAAAAAGGGCGATAATACTCTCCTGAAGAATTATAGGCCCATCTCACTTCTGAGCCATGTCTACAAGCTGTTTTCGAGAGTCATTACGAACCGTCTTTCGCGCAGGTTTGACGACTTCCAGCCTCCCGAACAAGCCGGTTTCCGAAAAGGCTTTAGCACCATAGACCACATACATACGCTGCGGCAGGTTATACAGAAGACCGAAGAGTATAACTTGCCTCTTTGTTTAGCGTTTGTGGACTACGAGAAAGCCTTCGATTCGATCGTGACCTGGGCTGTACTACAGTCTTTTCAACGGTGCCAGATTGACTATCGGTACATCGAAGTGTTAAAGTCTTTCTATGAAAACGCCACTATGTCAGTCCGATTACAGGACCAAGCCTCGAAACCTATCCTTCTCCAGCGAGGTGTGAGACAGGGAGATGTGATCTCTCCGAAACTGTTCACTGCTACATTGGAGGATGTCTTCAAGGTTCTGGACTGGAAGGGGCTAGGCATTAACATAAACGGCGAGTACATCACTCATCTTCGGTTTGCCGACGACATAGTAGTCATGGCTGACACCATGGAGGACCTCGGTACAATGCTCGATGACCTCAGTAGAGCTTCCGATAGAGTGGGTCTTAAAATGAATATGGACAAGACAAAGGTTATGTCGAATTCCCATATAGCACCCATTCCCGTAAACATCGGAGAATCTACACTCGAAGTTGTTGACGATTATGTATACCTAGGACAAACTGTCCAGCTAGGTAAGTCCAACTTCGAGAAAGAGGTCAATCGTCGAATCCGACTCGGTTGGGCAGCGTTCGGGAAGCTACGCAATATCTTCTCGTCCAAAATACCTCAGTGTCTCAAGACGAAAGTCTTTGACCAGTGTGTGTTGCCAGTAATTACTTACGGTACTGAAACGTGGTCGCTCACAATGGGCCTGATAAGAAGGCTCAAAGTCACTCAAAGGGCAAAGGAGAGGGCTATGCTCGGAGTGTCCCTGCGTGATCAAATCATAAATGAGGAGATTCGCAGGAGAACGAAAGTAACCGACATAGCCCGAAGAATTGCCAAACTTAAGTGGCAGTGGCGGGGCACATTGCTCGCAGAACGGATGGCCGATGGGGCAGTAAAGTTCTGGAGTGGCGATCGCGTACTGGATGGCGCAGCGTGGGTAGGCCCCCCACAAGGTGGACCGACGACCTGGTGAAGGTCGCGGGAATCCGCTGCATGCGGAAGGCGCAGGACCGGTCGTTGTGGCGTTGCTTGGGGGAGGCCTATGTCTAGCAGTGGACGTCTTTCGGCTGAGATGATGATGATGATGATGAATAAAGCTGAATGTCGGTGTGGATTTCATGCAGCACAACTGAGCAATAGCCGTTTATTCAAAAAATGGAAATCGTATGAATGCACCCCACACGTGGGGTAGCTTCGTACATAGGATGGGGTACATTCGATCATGATGGGAGCCTTCGTACACTGTAGTAAAAAATACATTTGTACAAAATAGGTATATATGTTTATTTAGTATATATAAATATATGTTACTAAAATACAACATAACTTCTGAAAGATACCGTCAAATTTTGATTATAGTTAACACAGAAACAGTCTTAAAATCATTTTTTTTTGTCTTTTTGGCAAAGCTGAGATATTTGCCTGTGACAACAAACTTAGCACGCTCTTCATTTCCTTTGCTCTATTTATTCTTTCTTTCTCTTGTTTCTTTATCTCTTCTACTTTTTAACATAACATAATATCACCCCTGTATTTCCCCGAAAGGGTAGGCAGAGGTGTCCCTATAGTACCTGCACCCATATTACGCCAGTTATGTTATAAGTTCCATGTAATAAGGGGCGAGCCTATTGCCATTAACCAAGCACAATTCCAGACTCCAGGCTGCTACTGAGAATGAAAAAATCCAATAGCACTGTCCGACCCGGGAATTAAACTAAGGACCCCACGCTTAGCAGTCGCATTTGTGACTACTAGACCAACCAGATAGTCTTTTACATTTCAAATTTTATAATTCAGTATAAATCCTTGATTTTGCTGTCATTTTACCTTTCTATTACTTTTTGGGCGCACCTTGGAATAGGATCAAATCATTTCAGGTGTTAGCAGGCCTATAACTGATGTTGGTGGTGGATCAACAACGCAGTCTAACGGTTGTGAGAGTAGAGGGTGATGCTGGCGCAGAACTCAGTGGAGGATCTCGTTAAATTAGATGTATTTATGCGGGCATCGATGCGCGTTGTCATTTGGATCAGCTGTAGAAACTGCAATTTCTTCAGGCATGGATTGATGCATGCTGCTGCTGTAGATCTGCTGTAGTGTGGAAATCGACTGATAAACTTAAACTTGTGCAAACTCCTCGTCGCGGAAAGCCAGCTTGTTAAATGTCCATATTCCAGTCTTGAAATAACAATCTTTCAGGTGAAACAACCATCATAACTCACAAAGGGTGCCTTCGTACACCGTACGAACCCACCCCACGTAAATGTGTACGAAGGTGCCCCAACCCTAATAATCAACAAAATAATTAGTTGAAAAAAAAAACAGTTGCCGTTATCCAGAAATAAATGATAACATAATAATTTCACACATCTATTTACCAACTACAATGAATATTTTTTACAATTTGATCAAAATTTATTAGGGATAAAAAAAGTTCAAAGTTAAGTATCCATTGTCTAGTACTCATAGCACAAGCTCTGCTTAGTTTGGGTCTAGATGGTGATGTGTAAAATGTCGCAAAAATATTTATTTATTTAAGTCTTACGCCCAAAATTAATATCCAATCTATCCACGATTTACCCCACTAGAGATAGAAATTTGACATATTTTGTATGGAGCTTATGTCAAATTCCTATCTCTAGTAGGGTAAATCGTGGATAGATTGGATATTAATTTTGGCCGCTAACCTCTGCTCGACCAAGGGCGGATCCAGCCTTTGTGTCAGGGGGCGGTCACGTAAAAAGGCCCGTATTCCAGAAGGATACTCAAGCGTTGATCTCTGTTTAAAACTAGTTTTAAGTTGAGCTTTGATTTTAGAACGTCCCTCAAGCAGGGATTTGTTGATCACAGTTCAGCTGAGTTTAGTTTCTTTTTATATTGTCACCTGTTTCGGTATTTGGGCAGATATTTGATCTGTAATCACTCAAGCGTGGTCCAGACTACGCTTGAGTAGAGATTTCTATTATATTTCAGGTCAAATTCGTGTGTTTTGTTGTTGAATTAAAGTTTATAATTACCGTTCTGGAATAAGACCGATACTCAAGTAACGATTCTATCCTTAAGTAGTGATCAGGTGATTGGAGTTTAAACTGTACTTGAGGAAGCTTCTGTAATATGGGCCTAAGTATTCAATCGACGGTGTTGCAACGGGGAGATCGGAGAAAAACCTTGCGGCGTAGGCGTTGTGCAAAATCAAACTTTAAATCGCGCGAATATTTTTTACAATGAACGAATGGGTTCGGCCTTCGGGTGTGAGAGTTCAATTTAGTAATCTTATGTGTGTATCTATCTTGTTTCATTAGTATGTAACACATGCATGTACGTTTATTCATTCATTGTACGCACGGCTACACATCAAGCTGTACATTTCCAGTATAAGCTGATCTCGCATTGTACGGAAAGCCTATGCAATGCGAGGTCAGCATAAACTGGAAATGTACAGCTTGATGTGTAGCCGTGTGTACATACATTTGGTAAATTATGTAAACAGGAAAAAAACCATGGTTGGCCAGGGGGTGGGGTCATGACCCCCATGACCCCCCCCTGGATCCACCCATGTGCTCGACAAGATTCTGACATTTGTCATATCAGCTGACTCGGCGACTTGACGCAAATTACGTCATGAAATCACATGAAATCGGGAATTTGCATACAACTTTCATTCTACAATTTAATACCCAGTATCTATTGAGTATTTATTAAATTATGTGTTATGTCTATAAAACTAAATGCATCTTACAATTTAATGAATATAAAACATACATTTCTATACCTATGCAATTGTAAGAGGGCTTACATAAGCTCAAAAAATGCACATTAGTAACCTAACCACTTAGACCAACAGTTTTTTCTGGTGGTCTAAGCCTAACCACTTGTTAAAACGCTGGCAAAAGGGAAACTTAAAGATATTCACTTTTTATTGGCATATTACTTTTTCTCATTAACCATACATAAGTTAATAAATAGCACGATAAAATTTACGTAAAATTCTACGTCGATTTAAAAAGTTGAGAATCTCTAGTGCTGGCCCTTTGAAAATGGAATCTATGGAAGCGACATTATTGTCTATGCAATTTTACAGATAAGATATTTATAGTCTTCTCTCTTTAACATACCTACAACCACATGTGAAGGAAAGATACAACACTACTTTCATACGTCAGTTTTCCGTGACATGAATTACTGAGCGTGGCGATTATTTGAAAATCCGCCATTTTTTGTCTCGAGTTGTTGTGGTTAATAAAACCACAAAATCTACGAATTAATACGTTTATTATCCATTTTAACCCAGGAATCATCACAATTTCTGAAACAACTCTATCGATAAGTACTACAATTATATTTTTGTAAAAAACAAGACTACTAGGCGGCCATAATATGTCTCGGACATATCAAAAATCGACACGGTTTTTTTTCGTTTATGTCAAGTCCAATAGTTCCATAGTCAAAGTGCTGGCCATATAACCCACAGACCTAATAATATAACCAAAATTTTAATCACAATACAAATGTTTCATTCAGCCATATAGATACTCATTCGGCCTAATAAAAAAATAATCATAGAAAAATAAAAGAAGGTTCGTATACTTTTGAGATACTTTTTTAATCCCGTAAAATTTAATGATATGAATTCTTTATTTATCGTTAATATTCATCATTAATTGAATATGACTAATTCATTTTTAACTTATAAATAAATAATTTGAAGTAATAAGTTTAAAAAAAACTTTTTAACAAAAAATAAAACCGACTTCAAAAACCTTAACTAAAAAGTAAAAAATAATCATTCTATGTATTTTAAAATCTTAACATATACAAAATTTTTAAGGCGGCGCGTGGTTGACCCTTTACGTCATGTAATGTACAGTCGAGCGAAATATCTATAGTAAAAACAGTTTATGTGAACGTACATGAAAATCACGCGCCGCCTTCAAAATGATGTTTATGTTAATGTTGTCGGTTTTATTTTTTGTTAAAAAGTTTTTATTTCATACTTTTTAGTTGAGGGTTGATTCATAAATGTTTATATAACCAATTTGAGAATATATTTTTTACTAACCTTTGCTATCCCACTGCTGGGCAAAGGTCTCACTCATGTTCTTCCAATCGTCCAATCACTATCGTGAAAAAAAAACACGCATATCGGCCAAGAATTCTCAGACAAACGAACCAATGAGCAGATCATCTAGATAGGCGAAGCTAAAATAAACTGATTTATTGAAGCTAGTTAAAAAACTACTCAACCTAAGTCAATAAAATTTATATGGGACCACCGCGCGGTCTTTCTTTACCAAATAAAAAAAACAACCACGTAAATCGGCCCACAAATCTCGGAGTAATCGGTGTACATACAGGAAAAAAAGAAAAAAAAAAAGAAAAAAAAACCCTCGGAATATAATATAATATCCTCCTCCTTTTTTTGAAGTCGGTTAAAAAGTAAGCAGTTTTTTTGGAACGTGCAGTCGGTGTGATTTTGGATACAATGTTACGTCACGTAAGATTTTTGCGTTATGAGTAGGTATATACGCAAATCGTGCGCTCTCTCTCTTTCTTTCTCTTTCGAGTGTGTCTGCATGTGTGCGGGTCTCCTGACCGCACAGGTTTTTTTCAAACTTAAAGCATTAACAATTTAACTTTGTATGTTTGTCGTCGCTTTGTTCCTCGACCAGCTAAGCTTTCGATTTTTCCTGGTTAAGATAGTCAACTACAGTGTGCCCAGTATATAAAATGTACTGAACTTAACTTTTGCCATGCGATTAACCCATTCAGTTATAATGCTGGGCAAGGTTCTGTTCTCTGAATCAATGGCCAACATGGCGGGTAGTCCACCGCGGATTATGGCCTAAGCCCTAGTCATTGTAAGCTAAACTACAGTGTGTCCAGTATATTGATCAAAATCGAAATGTACTGAATTTGTCTTTTGCCATGTGTGACCAAAAATATTAACTTGCTACAGTCACACTACTAGGCAAGAGCCTCTTCTCAGTATGAATGGCCAGCATGGCGGGCTATGGCCCTTTTTTGTGTTCGGGTGGAAATCCTCATGGATACCCTCCGTCTGGGGACGGCGGAGGGGGATGTTGGATCCTTACCGACTAAAACCACACGGTGGCCATACTCTGCACAAAATAGAGGAGCTCAGGGAACTCCATTGGACGGCACCGGTGCCCCTCTAGTACTACTATGCCTTTGGCACGTCCCGGGAAAAGAATATTGTTTTCCCCACAGTAGCACGCGACCATAACGTACTGCTGTCCTCCTCAGGGTCGCTTAATAGACGCCTTGAGTCCCCCTGCCAGATGTGGCGGCAGGGGATGCGGCCTTGCACCAGGGCGGTTGCCTCCCCGGCGCCTCCTTTTCCGAGCGGGATCGGTCCTCTCCCGATCTCGCTCTGCAGCTTCCTTCTGAAGCATAACGGTCTCGCAGAAGGAAGCCATGGCCCTCCAAGCCATCGGATCTATCAGCATAGCCGACACTACTGCTAGCAGAGAAAGATCCTGCCCGATCCAGTATGCATTCAGTTTTATAGACATAACACATAATTTAATAAATACTCAATAGATATTGGGTATTAAATTGTAGAAAAAACGTAAGTTTCATATTAAATTCATAGAATGAAAGTTGTATGCAAATTCCCGATTTCATGACGTAATTTGCGACAAGTCGCCGAGTCAGCTGATATGACAAATGTCAGAATCTTGTCGAGCAGAGAGGTTAAAATGACTCCACTTTAATTATTTTTTATTTTGTCAATATGTTGAGGCTTAAAACGGAGTAGACATGAAATGGAAAAGCGTTATCTATACTATAATTAAGAATAAAAAAATAAAAAAACCCGCGGAATACATAACCTCCTCCTTTTTTTGAAGTCGGTTAAAACACACGGTTTCGCATGTCTCTTGGTGAGTGATTGGCGAGTGACTCGTGTCAATTTTTTTTTTCACTCGTGAGCGTTTTTTTTAATGTCAGTGATGTCACTCGAGTAAAAGTGGACTCGAGTAGCTAACTAATATAGTAATCCAGGCTGGCGCAACTCCCTAAGAAAAAAGCGAGACTTGAAAATGTATGAAACGCGTACTCCTATTAATGGCGGCTATCGCTGTCTTACTTTAACATCTATTCGACTCTATCGCACGCATCTACTTATAAAGTGACAGCCGCCATTCTTGTTTGTTTTTGTTATCAAAAGTTTAATGTCTTTGCTATAAGCCGTCGTTTTTTTGCTTTTATCGTGTGTTTCGTGGATTAATCACGTAAATTCGTGTTATGATTGTGTAAGTATACGTTTGTGACATAGTTTTTGTTGCAATCCCAATGTAAAATGTGTGAAATATGTGGTATAAAATCTAGCCGGTCAGATGGACAAAAGCGTATCTTCATGACTAAATTCCCTTTGAATTAATACAGGTAAGCATAAATTGGCAATTGGTAGGCTATTACAGAAAAGGAATTACGTGTTTTACAGTTTTCTGTTAAAAATCCAAGTCTAGAATTGATAAAATAACCTATCAGTAGATTCAGTAGTGTTTGTCATTTTTTTATCGACTGTCGATATTTGTATTTTTTATAAATTTACTTACAAAAACCAAATTTACATTTTTGGTTACAAAAATCGTAATTGGTGTCTGGCAAAAATGCCTATAGGTACTTAGTTTTTTTTAAATTGTCAGTATTGTGTCAGTCTGTGTTTTATCATGCAAATGTGCCTGTAAATGAATGTAAATAAATAAATTAATGTATGGAAATAAATAAATTACTGTAAATGAATAAATTAATATGAATGAGACCATCTAAAGCTTTGCCAGAAAAGCAAATTTCTGTAATGTAAGACAAGTGGTGCCCCCATTTTATGTACTATTATGCCAAATTGTAATTTTCTTTGCTTAGTGTGATGCACTGCTAATAACAATAATGCAATAAATGTTTTTTTCTAGATGTAAGAATGGATTAAAGTTACTGGAAAAGTAGATTTGGTGTACGTACCCATTAAAAAACTACACCAATTTAAACATTTGTGGCAGTCATTTTCTAACAAAGGATTTCAAGAAAAAGAAGACCCTACTAAGAAAAAATGCTGTTCTATCTGTAGGACTTACTGCAGAATCGTTGGAAGATGAGCTATTCATTTGATTTCCACTACACACCGCTAAAACTAAACGAACCGGTAAGATTTAATTTTAGGTCTAATTCATAGAATGCGACATACACTTTTGCGGTTTCTTTAGTAAGTAACTCAAGTTTCATTATATTTACAGGATTGTCTTCTTTTATATCTATGACACCTGTGGCTCTTGGACTAGTAATTCTTGTAAGTTTTTTTTCTGGGATGCCTTCACTTGTTAGAACTTAGTGAACTTATTGAATGACTCATTTTTTTTTTAATTGCAGATCCTGCTACATTTACTTCCGAACCACTTCCGAACCGAATCACCAATAAAACGTAGAAAAATCTTAAGACGCCATTGATAATGAATATGAATATACAATTTTGGACAATGTCGCTCTTCCAGCTATACATATTCCTGAGGAGGCACAAAATTTCGACGAAGATATTGAGAACTTTTTGGAATCGTTTGACAAATAAAATAAGCAATAGTTTACGTAAGCGGATACATAAGCGGCTTCATTGCTCTTAAAAAAATGTAATGTGTGAACAGCGCATATATTGTATAAACGTTTAAAACCTAAGATTCTGCAGATTCTGCGAAGAAAGCGCAGCTGAGAGTAGGAAAATAAAGCCCAATGTATCGTTTTATTTTATAATCAAAATAGCAAATGTCATTGTATATTCAGGTTTAATTAGACGAGATTTTGACTATACAATGGAGTGTCTCTCATTCCTACTTTCGCCAACGTGAACTTGGTGTCTTTTACCCAGTCAACATTGGTGTAAGTGGGCCTACCCTAAAATTTAACAAGAAATAAAAATTGGGAATTCTATAGGCATTTTTTTTTTGAAATTTATCGATAAAAAATGTGCGTGAGTAGTACATCCCTATTTGTTCATTATGTTGGCAGCTCCGCTGTTATGTCGTGTAACTAATGTCAGTTTCATTTTTGTTTTGTTGGTATGATTTCGTGTACGCGTTTCATACATTCGACGTTTTCCATCTTTTTCTATGGAAGTCCCGTCTCTTAAACGTAGTGATTATATACTCTTTGTAGTAATCTGTGGACTCGAGTCGCACCTTTCCGTATGTATAAATGTACTCTGTGGTAGTGATGCGACTCGAGTCAGATTTTGCCACTCGAGTCATTCGAGTCATTTTACAATTTTACTCGAGTACCACTCGAGTGGTCGAGTCACTCGAGTGGTTCACGAATCACTCAATCACTCAAGTGGTCGAGTCACTCGAGTGGTTCACGAGTCACTCGGTCACTCTCCTCACTCACTCATAAACGTCGATAACTCATTCAACACAACAGTTCACTTGAGTTCACTACACGCAACAAGTTCAAACAAGTGTGACAACAACGCACTTTAACTTATCTCTTTTAAAAAGCAGGTTTAAACTTGTTTGTCTCAGAGAATGGTTGGCGAGTGACTCGAGTGGTGGGCGAGTGACTCGAGTCCGAGTGAACTCGAGTCGATATTTTTTTCACTCGAGTACGTTTTTTTACGATGTCACTCGAGTCACTCGAGTAAAATTGGACTCGAGTCGCATCACTACTCTGTGGTCGCACCACTAACATGTCATCGTCATGTGTGTGTAATTTAATTAATTTATTTTAATTTGACTAAAGTTTCATTTAGATTTATTTATTGAAAACTCAAAGAAAGTGAATTTTACAATTTACCTAGGCGTTTGCAGTTGTATCACTCTCACAAAATGATATTTTTCCCTACAATAAGACATCGTATTATATCTAAATCGAAGTTCATAAGACTCTCTTCAACTGTATTTTTGCCGGATATTGATATAAATTATTACTGTAATGCCGAGAATGCTTCGGAAATTGATAACAACATTCAAATAAGAAAAGGTGTGGGTGATGTTAATCGTGTACTGAACATGTATAAAATTTTAAAGACAACTCCAGCAACAGATAATTCATATCAAAATGTGAAAGATAATTTTTACAAGGAACTGAGTTGTTTACCTAATAAAACCCATCCTGCAGTCGTGGAAAATGTTGACCCACAATTTGTACAAGAAATCAACCAGAAAAGAGATTTTCAAGAGCACATACCTATAGAATTCAGTGAAATAATGAGGCGACTTAATTTAGTGAGGACGGATAAACTAGGATACACATGTGGCCACAAGAGCTATTACTTCCTAGGGGAGCTTGCAGAGTTAGAGGAAGCACTAATTAAATACACTGTCAATAAACTTGTTCAGGAAAAGTTTAAACTAGTCTCGGTACCTGATATTTTACCTAGTAAAGTCTTGGAGAGTTGTGGTATGACAATAAATAATGATAGAACACAGGTAAATATAGGTGTAATTTATTTCTTATAATCATAAAAATAATTAACCAGATAACATAAGTGGTTTGAAGCATAGAAGGACTGCTTGTAACTTGGACATTGCATACTATTTCTTTTTCCAAACAACTTGCACAAAGATCCCCAATGCTTTCATTTTAAGGAAAATCTGGGTCTGTCTTTATACATGTAAGAATTTTTGAATTAATTAATTTGAATTAAGAATTGTATGTACATATAAATAGGTAAAGAATATGGTTCAGTACCATTTTCTCCTCTGTCAACCTATTTTTTTTTTGTTTTGTTGCTGATGGAGAGCTTTAGTGTTATCAATAAAAAAATGGAAATTTAGTATTTTTTTTCAACATACAGTAGAATCCGGATATAACGACCTTCAAGGGACCGGCGATACTATGTCGTACTAACCGGATGACATACAAAATGACAGGATCATTTCTTAAGTATATATGTACTTAACTTACGAATACATATGTACTATAAATGCGAATGTTTGATTTTCCTATTAAGGTAAATAAAACATTTTGTAGGAATCACATATGCTTTATTTAAATTTTTTTCTTCAATTATAAAACACTTTCGCTTCACAGAACCTATTTTGTCGAGCTTTAAGAACTTGTCATAACAGGTGACAAACACTAACTGTGATTTACGCGCGCCAATAAGGAGAGATGAAGCGTGCGGGGCGGGGTGAAGATGGGGCGCCAAGGTATTGGTGCGTAGGTTGTGTAAACAAAACATTGCGCGTCGTTTTAACCGGACGTTGGTCGCTATAAGCAGTTGGTCGCTTAAACCGAAGTCGCACTAAACGGTTATATTTTCTCAGTACCTAACTATAAAACCTAACTTGAGTAAACATTATCGTCGCTAAAACCGGTTAGTCGTTATAAGCGAAGTCGTTATAAATGAATTCTACTGTAGTTCAATCTTTAAAAAAATTAACGAATTATGGTCGAATTTCGGCCATTGGGTGACCCTGACCTCTCATCTGTATAAATACACACGGCAGAATTTTGTCATTAAAATAGCAGATTATTTTATTTTATTTTCAGATATATTCTTTAGATCCAGTCCACCATGGTCCTGATCTATACCTGTCAGGTACAGCTGAAATGTCCCTTGCTGGACTCTTGATGAATTCAATCCACACTGAACAAGACTTGCCAATGAAACTAGCTGCAGTGAGCAGATGCTTTAGGGCAGAGACTTCTAATGTTATTGAAGAGAGAGGAATATACAGGTTATACATAAAAGTAATATACCCTTTAGATTAATTGTTCAAAGAATGGTTAGTGAGACATAATTGATTTTCTATTGTTTTGTGTCCACTGGTAGCACCTCCCCCGTTGATGGGTTAATTTTAATCTGCAGTGCTAAGTAGCTGTTAGTTATAATAGTAACATCTTATTATGATGATAATGTCCATGTCCAGTCATTATATACATTACATAAAATATCCATTCACCCACAGAGTACATCAATTCACCAAAGTAGAAATGTTTGCAGTTACTACCCCAAGTGAGTCAGAAAGCATGCTTGAATATTTGAGGACAACTCAAGAAGAATTGTTTACACCGTTAGGTTTCAATATGAGGATACTTGACATGCCACCTCATGAACTGGGTGCACCTGCTTACAGGTATCTATTTACTTAATTCTTTATGCACAACTGGGTACAGAGGCAGTCTTAACAACATAGTTGTTGTCTACCAGACAACCTTAGGGTAATGTAGAGACAAAGAATAAGGTAGATGCACCAGTAAAGTAGTAAAATAAGGTTCGAACTACAGACTTATAATAATAATAACATATTTGAATTTGAAATAAAGTATTTTCATTCAGACCATCACAATCCTTAAAAGTCACACAACACAATACAAATTTATAAAAACAAGAATTTTTTAGTAAATAGATAACTTATTTACCATATTAGTAGATATACAAACATGCATTTAAGTGCAGGCCATTCCAGTGCCTACTAAAGTGACTGTCCAGCCTGCTCGCTATCATTTCCAGGATGTTGTTACTGCTGGCACAGACTCTGCAGAAAGTGAACAATGTGTGGTGTATGATTTTAAAACTGAAGTTACACATAAAAATAGTTAAATGAATTTACTCCTTTCGCTTTTTTGGCTTCAGCTCTGGCCAGATTGACACTGTCATTGTCACCATGCTTAGCTTATGAACATGATTACCTACCATGCGTTGTAAGTAGTACAATAACACATGAAAGAAAGGAAAATTATTTGCTCTAAAGAGTGACACAAAATGACCAAAAATATAAACAAAATCAAATATAAAAACAGGAACACGGAATAGAAATGCTGCTTTCGATCCTCCTGGGGCTGTGTTCACTTATATCTTCTGACGACGTTCGGAGCGTTCTTTGAGCGTTCGTTTGTATGATCGATCACTCTGAGTAACTGAACGACCAAAATACGCTGCGTGCGTCGTCGGACGATAATACTGAACGCACCCCTGGCATAATTACTTTTATAATTATAAAAAAACCGCCCAAGAGCATGTCGGGCCATGCTCAGTATTATAGGGTTCCTTATGTAGGTCTAATAACAAACGAATCAAATCGAATATTAATCATTGCTATTTTAGTTTTTGCAAACAGCGCCACCTAGCGCTGAATTTAAGAAGTGTGTTATATATTCATATGACACACTTCGTAAATTTAGCGCTAGGTGGCGCTGTTACTTTGTGTTATCAATGTAACACAAAGTTTCTTTTTGTGATTTTTTTAAATAGAAAGTAACTAAAGGAGCATTATTTGCTAAAATCATTTTTATCTAAGGTCAATGACCTATGAACTAGGACGTCTCAAGTATTTTTCAGTTTTCTCACTATAACTCAAAAAATTATAATCACATTATACTCGAAATAATTTTAAAAGAGAGTATTTATAAAAGTCTATCAACGTGGAAGATTACAAGTTTCTACGTTGCATAGTTTGGAAATGGCAGGGGGGGGGGGACACATTGTAAGCCACTTTGGTGGGCTATATTTCGCAGATGGTACACCTGATAAAAAGTGATGTATGAAACATTACCTTCATTTTAGTAGACCTATTCAATGATACCCCACATGAGGGGGTGCAGCGAAAAAAAAATGTTCATCCCCATTTCACATGTATGGGCGCCACCCCTAAAAAACGTTACCAAGATTTTTTTATTCTTTTAAAATTGAGATCTATATCTAAACCATTTTTTAACAAAATTTCATTTACTTATGATTATAAGTGTAGAAGTTATTAAGCTGTAAAGGATTAGGACAGACGGATAGACGGACGGACATGACGAAACTATAAGGGTTCCTTGTAGGACTACGGAACCCTAAAAACCAGCCAAGTCCGAGTCAGTTAGGTACCTCTTTTATTGTTAAACTATAGAGTATGCACTACAATCAGACAAATTACAAGTATGACCTTTGTATGTATTACTGTTTTGAACATAGTGCAGAACATGTTGAAAAAAATGCATTTTTATGATGTTTTTTTGTATGGTGACCCCCTAGAGTTTAAAGATTTTACTATTTACATTTTATTTGCCACGATAGGGGCCATAATAATAATAATCCTCTTTATTGCACAACAAGATTAAGTACATAAATTCCTTAAAAACGACTTGGGTGTTAGTGTACAAGTGGGTGGTCTTATTGCTGCACAGTGATCTCCAGACAACTGCTGAATGGACTGGAATGGAAGAGACAAATCCACATGGCCATAATATCACATATAAAAAAAAAACTGGCTACCTATTACAGTTGTTAAGGTGCTGCATTGAATTTGCAACCGTCCCTTACTAACACACGGCAAATTGCGTGTGCGAGAACAGAGCGGAATCGCGCTGTTTTGATGTTTTTTTACATTTTTGCTAATATCTCAGCGCATAAACATGTAAAAACCGGCCAAGAGCATGTCGGGCCATGCTCAGTATTATAGGGTTCCTTAAGTAGGTCTAATTACAAACGAATCAAATCGAATATTAATCATGGCTATTTTAGTTTTTGCAATAATCGGCAGCATTCGCGACTCAGAGCGTGTTGTTAGTAGCGCCATCTAGCGATAAATTCAAGAAGCCAAATTGTGTGTCATGTCAAAGTTACTTTTTGTGATTTTTTTCAAATAGAAAGTAGCTAAAGGAGCATTATTTGCTGTGATCATTTTTCTCCTAAGATCAATGACCTTTGAACTAGGACGTTTTAAGTATTTTTCAGTTTTCTCTCTATAACTCAAAAAATTATAATCACATTATACTCGAAATCATTTTAAAAGAGAGTTTTCACAAAGGTCTATCAATGTGGAAGATTATAACTTTCTACGTTGCATAGTTTAGAAATGGCAGGGGGGGGGACACATTGCAAGCAACTTTGGCGGGCTATATTTCGCAGATGGTACACCTGATAAAAAAGTGGTGTATGAAACATTACCTTCATTTTAGTAGACCTATTCAATGATACCCCACACGAGGGGGTGCAGCGACAAAAATTTTTCATCCCTATTTCACATGTATGGACGCCACCCCTAAAATACATAAAAACGCTTTTTTTATCTTTTAAAATTGAGATCTATTAGTAGACTATTTTTAAACAAAATTTCATTTACTTATGTTTATAACTGTAGAAGTTATTAAGCTGTAAAGGATTAGGACAGACGGACGGACATGACGAAACTATAAGGGTTCCTTGTAGGACTTCGGAACCCTAATAAAAATCAGCTCGATCGATTTATTTTCCAAAGTAAGGTCCGTTTTACCACTATTTTCACTATATGCACAAGATGTATCTTATTCCCAAAAAACAATAGTAAAAACTTGGGATTTCCAAATGCAATGCAAAATAGTGGTAAAACGGACCTTACTTTGGAAAATAAATCGATCGAGCTAATTTTATTAAATCGTGTTTTCCCTACACCAAAATCTAGTAAAAATAATGAAAAATCAGATATATAAAAATTTGATCTACGTCGTATCCACAAATAAAAATATTTTGATTATAAAATCCCTATTTTTCTCAATGCCGAGGTTAAACATCTGTAACATGTAAATAACTCATGGAAATCAACTCAGCCTATCGCAGTCCACTGCTGGACATAGGTCTCTCCCAAGTTGCGCCACAACGCTCGGTCCTCTGCCTTCCGCATCCAGTCCCCCCCAACCATGGAAAGGTATGTTTAAATTATTGATATCACACTTATGCATTGTTATTTGTTACAGGAAGTATGACATAGAAGCGTGGATGCCAGGTCGTAATAATTACGGTGAAATATCCAGTTGCAGCAACTGTACAGATTATCAATCAAGAAGACTAAACATCAAATATGTACAAAATGATGAAAAGAGCTATGTTCACACATTGAATGGCACTGCATGTGCTGTACCAAGGATGTTGATAGCATTATTAGAAACACATCAAGATCCTAAAGGGAAAATTCACATACCTGAAATATTACAACCTTACATGAATGGGAAAAAGTATATTGGTAAAAACAGTTCAGTGCCAGAACTAAAACTATTGAAAATAAAAAGATAAAACAGTACATTGAATCAATTTATTTTATATCAAACAAATTACAACAACAATTTAGTCTCCTGTATTAACTAAAACTCCTTACAAATCATATTTATAATGTATCAAACAAATTACAAAAACAATTTAATCTCTTGTATTCAATTATATTAAAAAGTACAGTTATGTCACTAGCATGCACAATCTGAATACTCTATGTATGGAACATTTTTTTTGTTAAGGTAACATATCTATACTTTTAAATATCATTGCCTGTATTACAAAGAATGCCTACAAATCATATTTATAATGTAATATAGGGTACAGCCAGGTTTTTCTTGTGCCAAGGCCATATCATATTTGTACTGTAAGGCCAGTATTACAGAACGATACTCAAGCGTTGATCTCAGTTTAAATCTAGTTTAAAGTTGAGCTTTTATTTTAGAACGTTCCTCAAGCAGAGATTTGTTGATCACAGTTCAGCTGAGTTTAGTTTTGTTTTATACTGTCACCTGTTTCGGTATTTGAGCTGAGATTTGATCTGTAATTACTCTAGTGTGATCCAGACTACACTTGAGTAGAGATTTATATTCAATTTCAGGTCAAATTCGTATGTTATGTTGTTGAATAAAAGTTTATAATTACCGTTCTGGAATAAGACCGATACTCAAGTAATGATTCTATCCTTAAGTAGTGATCAGGTGATTGGAGTTTAAACTGTACTTGAGGAAGCTTCTGTAATACTGGCCTTAGTATTAGTGTATCTAGCAAATAGAATTATTAAAATATTTAACAAAGCCCTTGGGGTCATTGACTTCTTCAGACAAACACAATGGTGATAATGGTATTGATGCTCTTGTTCACAAACTAAACTTATTTTAAACTAACGCTCTCTTTTACTAATAGGGTTTATATACCTAAAATGTGTTTTTTAGGGTTCCGTAGTCCTACAAGGAACCCTTATAGTTTCGTCATGTCCATCCGTCTGTCCTAATCCTTTACAGCGTAATAACTTCTACAGTTATAAACATAAGTAAATGAAATTTATTTAAAAAATGGTTTAGATATAGATCTCAATTTTAAAAGAATAAAAAAATCTTGATAAATGATAACGTATTTTAGCGGTGGCGCCCATTCATGTGAAATGGGGATGAATTTTTTTTTTTTTCGCTCCACCTTCTTGTGGGGTATCATTGAATAGGTCTACTAAAATGAATGTAATTTTTCATAAATAACTTTTTTATCAGGTATACCATCTGCGAAATACAGTTCGCCAAAGTGGCTTGCAATGTGTCCCCCACCCGTTTTCGTTTTCCCGTTTCTAAATTATGCAACATAGAAATTTATAGTATTCCACATTGATAGACCTTTATAAAAACTCTCTTTTAAAATTATTTCGAGTATAATGTGATTATAAATTTTCGAGTTATAGTGAGAAAACTGAAAAATACTTAAGACATCCTAGTTCATAGGTCATTGACCTTAGAGAAAAATGATCTTAGCAAATAATGCTCCTTTAGTTACTTTTTTTACTTTAAAAAAATCACAAAAAGAAACTTCATGTTATATTGATATGACACACTTCTTAAATTTAGCGCTAGGTGGCGCTGTTTGCAAAAACTAAAATAGCAATGATTAATATTCGATTTGATTCATTTGTATAGATATACTAGCTTTTACCCGCGGCTCCGCTCGCGTTAAATTCTGCTAACCCACGTCAGTCCAGTCCAGTCCATTCCAGTCCAGTCCACTGTCCCACTGTCCCGCTGTCCCGCTGCCCCACTGCCCCGCTGCCCCACTATCCCACTGCCCCACAGCCTCGCTGCCCCGCTACCCCGCTGCCCGGTGCCCCACTGCCCCGCTACCCCACAGCCCCACTTCCCCGCTACCCCGCTGCCCCGCTGCCCCGCAACCTCACTACCCCACTGACCCGCTTCCCCACTATCACACTGCCACACTGGCTGCCCCGCTGTCCCCCATTGCACCGCTACCCCACTGCCCCGCTACCCCACTGCCCCGCTACCCCACTGCCCCACTATCCCACTGCCCCGCTGCACCGCTAACCCACTGCCCCACTATCACACTGCCCCGCTGCCCCACTGCCCCGCTTCCCCACTGCCCCGCTGCAACACTATCCCACTGCCCCGCTGCCCCACTATCCCACTGCCCCGCTGCCCCACTATCCCACTGCCCCGCTGCCCCACTATCCCACTGCCCCGCTGCCCCGGTAACCCACTGCCACGCTTCCCCACTGCCCCGCTACCCCACTGCCCCGCTATCCCACTGCCCCACGGCCTGCCCCGCTGCTGCACTCCCCTAGTGCCCCGCTGCCCTTCTGCCCCACTGCCCCGCTGCCCAGCTGCCCCGCTTCCCCGCTACCTCACTGCCCCACAGCCCCGCTGCCCCACTATCCCAATGCACCACGGCCTGCCCCGCTGCCCCGCTACCCCACTGCCCCGCTGCCCCACGGCCCCAGTATCCCACTGCCCCACTACACCGCTATCCCACTGCCCCACTATCACACTGCCCCACAGCCAGCCCCGCTGCTCCAATGCCCCGCTGCCCCGGTACCCCACTGCACCGCTACCCCTCTGCCCCGCTGCCCCACTATCCCACTGCCCCACTGCCTGCCCCGCTGCCGCACTCCCCTTGTGCCTCGCTGCCCTTCTGCCCCACTGCCCCGCTTCCCCGCTACCTCACTGCCCCGCTGCCCCACTATCCCAATGCACCACGGCCTGCCCCGCTGCCCCCCACTGCCCCGCTGCCCCGCTGCTGCACTCCCCTAGTGCCCGCTGCCCCACGGCCCCACTAACCCACTGCCTCACTACACCGCTATCCCACTGCCCCACTATCACACTGCCCCACAGCCAGCCCCGCTGCTCCAATGCCCTGCTGCCACACTGCCACGCTGCCCCGGTATCCCACTGCACCGCTGCCCCACTGTCACGCTGCCCCGCTGCCCCACTGCCCCGCTATCCCACTGCCCCACTATCCCTCTGCCCCACTGCCCCGGTAACCCACTGCCCCACTATCCCACTACCCCGCTGCCCAGCTGCCCCGCTACCCCACTGCCACACTGCCCCACTGAACCGCTGCCCCACTATCCCACAGACCAGCTGCCCCGGTACCCCACTGCCCTGCTGCCTCACTGCCTCGCTGCCCCGCCCCGCTACCCCGCTGCCCCACAACACCACTGCCCCACTGCCCCACTGGCCCACTGCCCCGCTGCCCCAATAACCCACTGCCCTACTGTCCCACCGTCCCACCGGCCCACTGCCGCTGTCCCACTATCCCACTGTCCCACGGCCCACTGTCCCACCATCTCACTATATCACCATCATCCCGTCCCATGTCCCATCCTATGTCCAGTCCCATGTGCCCTCCCACTGTCCTGTCCCATGTCCCGTCCCATTTCCCGTCCCATGTTCCGTCCCATGTTCCGTCCCCTGTCCCGTCCACTGTCCCGTCCCCAGTCCCGTCCCCTGTCCCGTCCCCAGTCCCATCCCCAGTCCCATCCCCAGTCCCATCCCCTGTCCACTCCACTCCACTCCATCGTACATTACTATCCGCTCGTGCAAATGCATAGAAGCTTCGATCTGTCGGGTGAGTACGCAACCCACGAATTTTTTTTTTTCTTTTTTTCTTTCTTTCTTTCTTTCTCAAAACCCATACCAGTTTTTAAGTCAGATCATCAGCTTTCCAACAAAAAAAAAAACATCAAAATCTGTCCAGTAGTTTTAGCGTGATGCTGGAACAAACAAACAAACAAACAGACGTTTACAATTTTATAATAGTTAAGATTAGACCTACTTAAGGAACCCTATAATACTGAGCATGGCCGGACATGCTCCTGGCCGGTTTTTATATCTACTATTAACAAGGGAAAGTGATAGTTTAAAATAAGTTTAGATAGATAGATAGATAAGTTTAGTTTGTGAACATAGTACGGGTGCCAATTGAGATTTCCGACACTTCCGTGGGACCTAGTTCCGCCATACGGACAACCGGTATGTACTTATCCGGCATGTTTTCCTGAACACAAAAAGTGCGGTAGTCACCTCCTAGGGGTATGGGGGGGGGGTAGCTATGACGCAGCAAAGATGGCGGCCGGGCTATTCTGTTTAGCGATATTTCTAGATAACTACTGAACCGGTTCTCATATATAAGGTGTCAAATGAAAGAACATACAATGCACATTATTTGATTTCATACATTTGTTCATGTGAAGCTAATAACAACTGAAATATTTACAAAAAACTACATTTTGAAAAACAAAATTCTTTTTATTATGTAAATAGCTCGGTAACCGTCAGGATTATGGAAATTACGTTTAGGTAAGACGTATTGTTATTTTTATCAGCTTTCTAATGAAACTTAAATCAATACAATCGAGTAATAAATAACAGAGCTACAGTCGTTTAAGTGAGCGTCGGTAGCGCCGACCTGACGACGGTAGCTGAGCCCTTGGTATGAATAATCTCGAATTGAGTACAGCTTCTTAACTCGAAATACGGTCCTATCCGGCAGAAAGCATGAAACTTGGCATGCATATAGCTTATATATTATGAGCTTCAATTTATAAGTAGAAACACGTCGAAAAAGGATTGTTTCCCCACTCTCCCCTTCCTTTGTGTCCCCAATCGTGATTTTTTTAATTTTATATGAAAACGGTTAATGTTTCGAGAAAACGGTCAAGTACCAATATATTTTTCATAAAATTATCCACAATATTGTCATTGAAGTAAATACAGGGATTCAAGCAATTTATTGAAACTTCCCATCAAGTCCAGTAAATTTTTTATGTATTTTTATTTATGACTTATGCATAACAGAAAACAACATATAACAAACTTATAACAGGCCAGTGTAGCGAAGCCTACGTCGATATCGAAGCTGAGGTTTCCTTTTCCGTACTCAATAATGGAGTACAAACACTATCTTCTTTCTTCCGTTCCCAATCCTTAAAGTTAGGATATTCAGGGGTTGCTAATTGCTATCAAGATTTGACCCCAGATCAATCCCGCCTGTAAACATGCTCGTTTCGGTTGCCGTAGAAGAGTGGCAAATGTTGTCGGCAGCTTATCCATCCGCATAGCCCTTCCCTTGATAAATAACGCCTACTTTGTTGGTCTTCAACGTCGCTTGTGTTGTCGGAAGTCACGATATCATATTTCGCCAAAAGATCGCTTCTCCTCCACTAACTACCACCACTGGCACCTTGGATACCTTGGACCGTGTTTAGTGGACACTGGTCTACTTACATACATGATAAAAAAGAGGGTGGTCGCTGACAAGGCGAGTCCTAGTTCTTGAAAAGAACCCGGTAGAGTTATTACTCCGTCACTGGTAGTGGTGTCCAGCAGTGGCGGAGTAATAACTCTACCGGGTCAACAACGGAAGTGAAGTGAAGTAGGTAAGTACCACTGATCACTGACACTAGTCCACTTAAGTACATACATGATAAATATGAGGGTGGTCGCTGGCAAGGCGAGTTCTATGCCGCCAACTTACACTATCGTACCACCCGCCATAAATCTAAATTCCATCCTCACCATCTTGATGGTTGGCGGTCTACTACTGTACATTTCACACGCCATTTTTTGCATCGTACAGCAAAACTGTGGTACGAACTTACCTCAGCGATTTTCCCGAACAAATTCGACATGGAAGCCTTCAAGAAAAGAGCATAGTCTTTTTAAAAGGTCGGCAACGCATCGGCGACTCCCCTGGTGAAGCGAATGTCCATGGGTGGCAGAGATTGCATACCATCAGGTGACCCGCTTGCTCGTTTGCCCTCCAATGTTATAAAAAAAGCATAGCAAAATTTACTTATAGGTACAGCAACACAAAGGAGAAGCCTAATGATTTATTGTGCGGATCCACAGTATGTACGTAGTAGGTTGGTGCACACAAGACACAAGCTATGTTTTGTGTCATATTCAATGATCAAACGAAATTCTCAAGTGAAGTCGGTTATTATTATATTTCGTCACTTAAAAACCTTAGTACTTAGTACTTACCTACTTCACTTGACTTCCGTTGTTGACTCGGTAGAGTTATTACTCCGTCACTGCTGGTTACCACTAGCAGTGACAGAGTAATAACTCTACCGGGTACTTTTCAAGAACTACGTCTCCCCTTGCCAGTGACCACCCTCTTATTTATCATGTATGTAAGTAGACCAGTGCCCCATAAACACAGTCCAAGGTATCCAAGGTGCCAGTGGAGGAGAAGTGATCTTTTGGTAAGATATGATATCGTGACTTACGATAACACAAGCGACGTGAAAGACCAAGCAAAAAAGGCGTTATTTATCAAGGGAAGGGCTGTGCGGATGGATAAGCTGTCGACAACATTTGCCACTCTTTTACGGCATACGAAAGGAGCATGTTTACAGGCGGGATTAATCTGGGGTCAAAGCTTGATAGCAATTAGCAACCCCTAAATATCCTAACTTCAAAGACTGGGGACGAAAGAAAGAAGATGGTGTTTGGACTCTATTATGGAGTACGCAAAAGGAAACCTCAGCTTCCGTAAAGGGGTTGACAAAATGTTCCTGTCACAGCTGCATTACAGTTTGAATTCTACGTAGGCTTCGCTACACTGGCCTGTTATAAGGGCCGGAGAGATTGCTACACAAACATATGCATAAGTCATAAATAAAAATACATAAAACTTTAACTGGACTTGATGGGAAGTTTCAATAAATTTATTTATTTAATTCTTTATGCACAACAGGGTACAAAGGCGGTCTTAACGCCATAGGCGTTCTCTACCAGACAACCTTAAGATAATGCAGAGACAAAGAATAAGGTAGATGCACCAGTAAAGTAGTAAAATATGTTTCGTACTACGGACTTATAATTACATATAATAAAAAAAATTAGATCAATATCTATGTGCATAACACATATAATAAAATATATATATTATACATACCTACATATCTATACTATAATAAAACTGTAAAGGTCGAAAAGTCTGTACATTGTTTTTTTTTTCGCGAAAACCGGCTAGGGGGACTAGAAATAAGCTATAGAACACGAATCAATCGTTAAAAAAATTTATGTCTGTCTGTCTGTCTGTTTGTTACCTCATCACGTGAAAACGGCTGAACGGATCGTAATGAAACTTAGCATTTGTATTGGTATTAGTCTAACTTAAAATATAGGGTATGTTTTATCTGAATCGGTTGAGTAGATCCAGCGATACAGCTTGACCCCTCTATTGTATTAAGTTGCATACAAAGTAGAGGTCATGATTGTTGGTTGGATGCAGGTTGCAGGTTCCTAAAAATACAACTGGATTCTATTAGTATTATAGAAAATATAGAATAACATAACATAGCCCATCACTGTCCCGCTGCTGGGCATGGCCCTCTTCTTGGATTGAGAAGAGTTAAGGAACTGGATATTGTTAGTGTAATAGATTATCATAACATAATCAGCTCATTACCTACTGCCCCACTGCTGGGCACGGACCCCTTCTCGGAACGAGAAGAGTTAAGAAACTAGAAAATATAGAATAAGATAACGTAGTCAACCCATTACTGTCCCACTACTGGGTATGGCGGTCCTCTTCTCAAAATGAGAAGAGTTAATGAACTGGATATTATTAGTATTCTAGAATAACATAACATTACCAGCCCATTACAGTCCCACTGCTGGACACGGGCCTCTTCTCAGCATAAGAAGAGATGTGGTTAGTGTAATAGAATAACATAATCAGCCCAATAACTTCCCACTACTGGGCACGAGCGTCTTCTCAGAATGAGGGAGTTTGGGGCTAATTCCATGAAATTCCATCACCTTAGCCGGTTGGTTGTAAAAACAAAGTATAGTATGGTCGGTAAATAGTGTAATCGTCTGTGTAGGCGCTTATATGTATATATTTGAAGATATTGTGTTCATAATTATGACACGATGTTATTTTCCGACATCCACGCGGACGGAGTCGCGGGCACAGCTAGTATTATATAAATTGCTTGAAACCCTGTATTTACACCAATGAATGTTAGCTTATTTGGAAAACCGTAAGTCCTATCAACATACATCTACAATACTGTAATGATGATATGATAATTTCATGAAAAATATATTGGTCTTTGACCGTTTTCTCGAAACATTAACCATTTTCATAGAAAATTTAAAAAACTATGATCGAGTACACAAAGGAAGGGGAGAGGGGGGAAAAATACTTTTTCGACGTGTTTCTACTTATAAATATAAAAGCACATAATATAAAAGCTCCATACATGCCAAGTTTCATGCTTTCTGCTGGATAGAACCACATTTCGAGTTAAGAAACTGTACTCAATTCGAGATTATTCGTACCAAGGGCTCAGCTACCGTAGTCAGCTCGGCGCTACCGACGCTCACTTGAACGACTAGCTCCGTTATTTATTACTCGATTGTATTGATTTAAGGTTTATTAGAAAGATGATAAAAATAGCAATACGGTTTACTTTAACGTAATTTCCATAATACTGACGGTTACCGAGCTATTTACATATTAATAGGAGTTTTATTTTTCAAAATGCAGTTTTTTGTTAATATTTCTGTTGGTATTGGCTTCACATGCACAAATGTATGAAATGAAATAATGTGCATTGTATGTTCTTTCATTTGACACCTTATTTAAGATAATCGGTTCAGTAGTTATCAAGAAATATCGCTAAACAGAATAGCCCGGCCGCCATCTTTGGTGCATCATAGCTACCCCCCCCATCATACACCTAGGAAGTGACTACCGCATTTTTTGTGTTCAGGAAAATATGCCGAATAAGTACATACCAGTTGTCTGTATGGCGGAACTAGGTCCCAAGAAAATCGTTATTTGAATACTTTTTTATAATTGGCTCTCGTACTAACAAGAAAATTAACACCATTGTCAAAATTAATCACTAAAATTAAACAAGTTTGTAGAAACCTTTAATGACTTATTAATTAGATTTAAGTATTTTTTGATTTTGATCCTTTTTGCTGCTGGGAAAGCTTTTTCATTTTAGATTTAAATAAGTTTATGTCCACAGTTTTTTCCAAGGGTGTATTAGGAGTTCTTACTTTCTCTTCAGGTGGTATAAAGTCCTTCTGCCTCTGCTCATGCTTAGCGCGTTTAACTTGAGCTTGCTTTTCTTCTTTTTCATGCTGATGTTTAGCCTTCTTTTGTGCATCTTTAAGGAAGTATTCTCCAGTAGCAAGTTCATGATCAATTTTACTCTCTTGTTGTGGTGGTGGAAATGGTGTGTAAGGCTTCTTTTCAACTTTTCTTTTAGGTTGTTTCCTTGGTACATTTTTACTTTTAAATGTTGGTAGGAATCTATCCCAACTCTCATTTTTTAACCTTGGGTCTTTCATTAGCTCTCTCTTAATCATTAAACTCTTGATGTTGTACATTGGATGAATATTTTTCATTGTATCCTCAACTATTCGCCTTACTTGCACCAGGCCTTTGTATGGTCCTACTGCTGAAACTGTGTTTCCTTGCACTAATACATAGCATTCGGTTAACAGTTCAATAGATTTGAGAGTTACTCCGTTTGGACCAATCAAACGCTGTCGTCTTTTCAAAAATGTTTCTTTTTTACTAACAAATGAATTGATTTTTATGATGTCACAACCTATCTCATCTTCTAGGACTCGCACAGCTTGTTCAAATGGGACGCTTCGTGATAATAATTTCATCAAATCTCTCGCCTTGATTATGATATAAGGATCCCATGTTTTTCTTGTTGTTTTCACGGTTATACTGCCTTCGATAAGGTCCAATTCAGCGACTATGTAGTGTTCTTTCAGTACCTTTTGCACGAGTGGCCAACATTCTTTCAAGTACTGTTCTCTGTACTTTGGAAATAGGGTCGCAAATTTACTTTCTTCCAAAAGACCATGTGGATTATCATCGGGAGTAAATTTTGGAATTTGCATAGCCCAAGCATTATCTACAGGTCCTATTTCTTGTTTATCTTCGTCTGTATCTTGACTTTGCATCTTTATTAGACTAAAACCAATATTAGGTCAAAATAAAACTTGAAATTATAGTATTCTACATGCAGGACGAATTTTGATACTTTTGATTAATTGATTCAAAGAGTATAAAATCACTATGATTGACAAACTGACAACCAGGGTTGCCAGACACGTCGAAGTGAATTATCGTATTGACGTTCAAAAATTATCGTACCAAACGAAAAATTATCGTACAAGTATGTAATACTAGTTTTTTCAGGGTTTTAAAATGACTATAGTCGACCGCACTTTATTCGTAACACCCTTCCGTCGTCCGACGTCCACCCTTTTTGCTTACGAAAAAGAGACGCTGTCAGTGTCAAACTGTTACCACTGACGTGCGATTGACTGTTACAAGTCTAATATCGTACTGTCATTTTAAAATTATGGAATAAAAGCCTACTCCCGCGGCTTTACCCGCGTATAATTCGGTTTTTCACAGAAAAATGTTATCGCTCAACCCTCGGAAACTGTTTATCTTTCCGGGATAAAAGTAGCCTATCTGCTAATTTTGATTATGGTCTATCTGTATACAAATTTTATCCAAGTCCATCTACCGGTTTCAGCGTGATTAAAGAATAAACGAACATACATCCATACACACATCCATACTTTCGCATTTATAATATTAGTAGGATTATGGCATTAAGTGAAAGATTATCGTACACAGTATCGAGCCATTGGGCCATTGGAATACTTCGGATCAATCGGATTTTCGCTTTAATTTTTAGGTCCACCCCGTACTTTATAGTATTTCTAGTGTCTATCGTGTATAATTTATAGCATTTCTATGAATTAGAGCAATGATTACCAGACGTCAAAATTATCGTACTTTTACGTACGATACTACATTTTGTATCGTACATCGTACCCAGGCGCGGTTCCAGCCCAAGATTTGGGGGGGGGGGGGGGTCAGCTTGGCTTACGTACAATTTCAAGGTCCAAATTTACCAGCAAAATATGTTTTTTTTATGCAATGACGTTTTGTGGTGTTAGTATTATATGTAACAGAATAGTTACATATAAATCGTTGATTAATGCGCGAGCGAAGCGAGCGCGAAATTTTTACATATTTATGCGAAAATTTGACTTCAATTTAGGTGTATTTTTGGAGTTTTAGGCTATATACTACTCGTGCAGATAAAGAATGAGATTGAAAATAGCGGCATTTGTATTTTCCTCTCACAATTGAAATATTGTGTGAGCGAGAGACACAGAACAATAGAAGTGGCGTCATTTTCAATCCCATTTATTATCTGTGCCGAGTAATGTACTTAATATAAAATATATTTTCACAATATACATTGATGAGGCAGTACGGTCGACCGCACGTCGGTGGTAACACTTTGACATTAGCAGCATCTTTATTTCATAAGCAGTAAGGGCGGTTTTCGAATTGAAGTGTTACCACTGTCATTCAGTCGACTGTACGAGCGCAGCGGGCGCGATTTTTTTTCAGATTTTTTTTTCACCGCCATTTCTTCTATCGCTTGCGCCTTTAATATAGTGTCCGATCGCTACGGCAGGCTCGTGTTTATCGCAAACCGTTCAACCAAATGAACTACCACCGTTGTATGTGATATTATTTATCATTATCAGCTAAGAGAAAACACAAGGAATAAGCATTTAAAGCATTAAATAAATCCCAGATTAAATACTGTAAAGCATTGTGTCCAATATCAAGCGGTTAAATTGTTCAATTGTTTGCCAAATGAATTAAAACAACATTTATATAAAATTAATGTATTTAAAAGAAAACTGAAAGTCTTCCTGTTGAAAAAGTGTTTTTACTCTGTAGATGAATTCATGTCTATGCATCTTAATACCTAGTTGAATTATTTTAATCTTAAGATTTAAATTGTGAAAAGAAAAAATCACTCACGAGCAGGATTAAGTATTTTTTTACGTACGAGTAATGTCGTGACAACTCATTGTTTGATATAACACTTTATATTTTCTTGTTTAGTTATTAGGATAATTTTGAGATACTCGCCAGCTTGGATGATTGTTGGGGGGGGGTGGCCCCCTCCGACCCAGCCCCCCCTCGGACCGCGCCTGTTCGTACCAGAGGCGAAATTATCGTACATGTACGATAATTATCGTACGTCTGGCATCACTGTCGCTATATAGTAGCTAGAGGTTGGCGGGAAAATTCGTAAAGATCATGTTGTGGTTTTTTTATTATTTTCCAAAATTTGTGTTTCTTCGAGTGTTAATGTGTAATAATGGTGGATTATTAAATGTTAAGTGCTCGTTAACATGTACAAGTGTGGATAAATGGTAAAAAGTTGAAAAACATGACTTTCGTATTATCTCATCATCCCCTCAGAAACCTAGTAAAGTTTCCATCACTTTACTAGGATACAAGTATAATATGTTCAATGATTACGACTGAAGGACATGTATCCATGGTCATGAATAAATTAAAAAAAAAAAAATAGTAGCTACGCTACAACAGACAAGTAAGCTAAGCAGGGTTGCCAGACGCGACGAAGTGAACTATCGGTAGTATCTAATAGTCTGTGAACTATCGTTATATCGTACTGAGTTGACCATGGTATTTACATAATATAACTAGGTATTTTCTATATATACGTATTTACTATATAACAGTTGTTGTTTTTTTCGCGATTTCAGAATTCGTCCTTGAACCCGAAAAATTCATTAGATCCCTCCGAAACGAGAATGAAATGAAAGTTAGTTACCAATACTGTCATCATTTCAGCATAAAGACGTCCACTACTGCATAGGCCTCCTCCAATTAAGGGGGGATGTGTCATAATCGCCACGCTAGGCAGGCGGGTTGGCGATCGCAGTTGGTTAGTTAAATACTCAGAGGATGCTGCTGCCCATCCTCTGGTGAATCCCTTAGTCGCCTATTACGACACCCATGAGAAGAGATAAGAGTGGTGCAATTCTTTATGTCCGGCATCGGCACCATACGGAATACTGTAATCACAGACTTAGGCCCGTATTCCAGAAGGATACTCAAGCGTTGATCTCTGTTTAAAACTAGTTTTAAGTTGAGCTTTGATTTTAGAACGTCCCTCAAGCAGAGATTTGTTGATCACAGTTCAGCTGAGTTTAGTTTCGTTTTATATTGTCACCTGTTTCGGTATTTGGGCAGATATTTGATCTGTAATCACTCAAGCGTGGTCCAGACTACGCTTGAGTAGAGATTTCTATTATATTTCAGGTCAAATTCTTGTGTTTTGTTGTTGAATTAAAGTTTATAATTACCGTTCTGGAATAAGACCGATACTCAAGTAACGATTCTATCCTTAAGTAGTGATCAGGTGATTGGAGTTTAAACTGTACTTGAGGAAGCTTCTGTAATATGGGCCTAAGAAGTGTATATATATGGGCGCACTAGTGTTTCCATCAATTTGTTTACACTTTTTTGACAGGACTTAATATATTATTCTTTATGAATCTTTATTACTGGTCAGTATTCAATGTTTCTTCCTGGCGTTGGCTGAACATTGCGCCCTCTAGTGTAAAAAAAAAAAATAATAATAAAAGAAAAAAAAGAAAAATATAAAAAAAGAGTAATATAGCTTTCCATAGCTTATAACCACAGGAGGTTTATAATCTAAGCTTATAACATTAAAATATTAATTTATACTCGGACTCAGACCAATTAATGTCTATGCTATATCGAATATCGATGCTTACAACGCAATCTATTGCCATTTTGAGGTAACTAGTTTATACAAAGAATTACTTTTAAATTATGAAATATTTTGAAATAAATATCCTTTATTTCTAGAATTTGCTATGTAATTTGCTGTTGTAATTGTTATACTTTGCAAAGATCAAAGAAGATACCTTTTTGTTTAACAAAGTTTATTATTTGATGATCTGTATTAATTAAATTAATGTTGTAAATAATGTTAATATTATGATAATTATAATTCGAATATTCTAATTAGATTAATGAAATGATTAATTTAAATGTTGTTAATTTAATTTTGTGGTTCTGATAATTCCGCTTTATATTGTTTCATATTTTAATATCTGGCATGATTTGTTGGTTTATATAATGTTTAGACATTATCTAAATTAATATTATTTTTATCACGACGACTGGTTAATTATTTTAGTGTTCATTTATAAATTAAAATGTATTTAGTGACTCCGTTGGGTCTATTTGTGTTGTAGTAATATAAAGATGGAGACACTGTGCTTTGCGCGGGCTGTCATTCTTGTTGTAAAACTTCTTCTTTTGGTCAGTTCATGTAATAATCGGAAAATACATAATTTGGAGTAATGAGAAATTTATTTCGTGATGAATCCTGAAGAAACCTTGAGCTACGCGCGGACATGTACTAATAATATACTTAATATATTTAAATAATTTGCTTAATATATTTTGTACGTACCTACTTACAAGTAGATTTTAATAATTTACTATCATAGGCATTCATTGATCAACACGGAAATTTAATTACCTATAATCATACCGGACATAATCCATCAGTCTTTTAGTAACAATGTATTAATACCTACATAATAACACTATTTATTTAACGCTGCTCGACTCTCGAGATAAACAACTTAATACAATAATGAATTTACTGCCAACTTCATGGGTCATATTTATATAATCCACTTAAGTAAATAAAAAGTTCTTTAAAATGTAGCACTGTAACGCTCAAAAGACATTACTCAACTTAGCCGTATAATAGTTGATAAGAAAATATAGGAGTCCATTGTTGTGACGATGAGCACCGTCCCCCGAACGTAAGGCACCGTAACGTGATATCCACTCAATGTGATACGCAATACCAATGTTATGAAATTCTCAGTTGTCATCAAAAGCCAGTTAGTCACTGGCAATGAGTAAGATAGCCAATAGCAGGGCTATTGGCTGGGGTTAGATTTTAGCAACAAAAAATTAAAAATATTTTTTTTTAACAAAAAATTGAACCGACGAAAACAGAAACTGAAAAGCGAAAAATAAAATGAAGCTAGACTAAAAGTCTTAATAACTAATTATTAAAAAAAGAATCATCAATATCGGACTCTATCGGACTACACTGAAAAAAGAAAAAAAAAAACCGGCCAAGTGCGAGTCGGACTCGCGCAGTAAGGGTTCCGTACCTCTCAATATGTCTATGTTTGTCTTATTTTAAGTATTTGTTGCGAAAATACATAATATGCACTTTAATCTGACCAAGTTTGATGCTGGTATGTATTACCGTTTTGAAGATAGAGCAGGAACAAAAACGTTGAAAAATATGCATGTTTTTTGAGGTTTCTTGTATGGGGACCCCCTTTGGTTTTAGACTTTTTTTTGTTTTTAGTATTTGTCGTGATACACCTCATAGCAACACATATTCTGAGAAAATTTCAACCGGTTACCTATTACCGTTCAAAAGATACAGCCTTGTGACAGACAGACGGATGGACGGACGGACGGACAGCGTAGCGAGAGTAATAGGGTCCCGTTTGGAACCCTTCGGGTACGAGGGTCCCGTTTGGAACCCTTCGGGTACGGAACCCTAAAAACGAGTCGAGAACCTCCTCCTTTTTTTTTTTATGAATATTGGAAACAAGTCTGGCAACCCTATAGGAGTGACGGGGCTTTACCGAAATGTTGAGGTAATGTCACAAGTACGATCGTTACCAGAGTAGTGATGTGACAAATGTTCACGTTTTAATTCGTATTTTTAGACGAATACGAAACTTATTATTTGGAATTTTCAAGTCAGGGTCGATGAACAGCTAATACAGGGTTATTTTTAAAATAACTAAAACACTAAGGGAATATATCTGCTGTTCCATACATTCTGATCAAATTCAAATTTTTTTTTTCAAATAAACCTAATTACAGGCACTTTTGAAACGTCAGGCTTCATTGCACGGTTCCAAATTATTGGATTATAGGACCCATCTATGGAGAAGAACCGGCAAGAAACTCCATGGATATACTCTTTTTTAAATATGTTTTTGTTTTTTACATTAAATTCATTCAAATAATGTGAGTATAATGTATGTTAATGTCAGAAATAAACAAGAGTTTAAATGTGAGAATATTGCCTTTAGAAATAAACCTACACAGAGTTGCCATAGTATGTAGGAGCTGACTTGTCCCGACAGACGGCACCCATTCACGAGCATAACGCGAGCATCAGTCATCGCTTAACTCAGCCATATTGAAGGGAACTTAACGACCCGATACTAACGCCACCATCAGCATGACATTTAAGTGAGCATGAAAAACTCATACTGCTAGACAACAAATTGGTAGGAGTATATAGAATTACTGTTAAAACATTAAGGGCCACATGATACTTACATTTTTACATTTTAATCACCTATTAAATTTTTTTAAGCAGTTCTGGGACATACGTTGCAATTATTTATTTATTTATTTTATTTCCACAAAAAAAATACATACATTTGGCAGATACAGTGTAGAACATAAACCAGTTTAGGTTTGTCTGTACACAGCTTGGTCCGTCGACGTTCTAAGACAAAAGAATGCAATATTAGAAAAAAGTGTAAATAAATTGTATAATACCGAAATAATAAACAGTTAATAATAACTGAAAACAATGTGAAAAGTTACCAATAGTTAATACAGATCAATAAAAAATAAAATGTGTAAGAAAATTATACAATGTCAAAAAAACCAATGTAAAAAGTAAAAAAAAATATGGAAAAATAATTACACGTAATCCAATAGGAGAGAGTTGGTCCAATAAGAATTGGATCGAGTTAGGTATCCATTTAGTATGGAACAGCAGATTTGATTCCACGATTTCAAAGTTGGTTCCATAGCAAAATTGTGCAGAATAATGATCAGAAACTACCTAAATCTCATGTCAGCTTATGTGATTGGCCGGCAAAAATGTTAACAACCAATCACATCGCTTGACCTGAGATTTGACAGCTGTTTAGTTAATTTTTGCGTTGATCAGCCTTTCGGAAACTGGGGGTTAGTGTAGCCATTTGACCGGAGAAGAATGACCTCATCTACCTTCCTACTAAATAAAATTCTAAAACTGACTTATCGAAAGAAATATGATCACATCAGTTTTCGTTTTGCTGTTACTAAAAACGAAATCATCGTTTCGCACTGAGCATGTTACTTCCCTAGGCATAAAAGGATAACGTCGCCAAAGTTTAGTGCAGTATCCCCTAGTAGTCTGTGGTTTGGTGGCAGCAGCACAGCAGAGCAGAGACACGCTAGTTCACTTCACGCCAGTGCCAGTTGTCTGCAGCACGTGTTCTGACGCAGACTGTTCAATTCTTGCAGGATCCAGACAAGGTAAGCAGTTTCATTCTGTTTTGTTATTGTTGTGTTAACTCTCTTGATGACCTAATTAATTACAGCGCGAATAAAAATCGCTGTGCGGGGTAGGCCTTAATGTCTTTGCCTTTCTCCCACAAACAAAGGACAATCACTCATCAATTAGGTATAGTCATAAATTATGTACCTACATACATACAGTAGGTACATCCTATCCTATGGTTGGAGTGTAGCCTTACTTAGCACAGTGGCTGTATGGAGCAAGGACTTAGAAAAAAATAGTTTTTTTAGGCACCGAGGTAATATACCATGTATTACGTAGTAACATATTATCTCAATGGGAATCACTGGAATAGTTGTCTTTAAGTTGTGCACTCTACCAAGAGCAGAGCTAGAGTTCCTTAGACTGTGATACTACTATGGCTGATTGTTATTCTTAGGTTCTCGCCGTTCTCGGTGCGTTACTAGAACATTCTAGGGGAACAAACTTTGATGTTAATTTTATCGGAAGGAATCTCTCTTGCAAAACTAACCATTCCGTGCACCAGGTACCTATCCTTTAAGCCACACCCAGATTAATCAACATTTTATGTCTTTGTTCTTTGTCTATATTATCATTATTTACTTAACGTTTCCGTTACGTCATTCCAACTAAAACGGAAGCGAATTGTATTTGTGTTGTACCTACCTACCACAGATACCTACATTAATATTTAATATCGCGAATTTTGTCGACATAGCTGGCTATCATCATCAATATTAAATATGTAGGTATTATTAAGCATAGACATGTGTTATTAACTATATTTTTAATTAGATCTAGTAACTTAGTAGTTCTGGTTTATGGTCTGACTACGAAAAGGAGTAGATACCTATTATTAAGGGAACCTACTTTTTAGATTAATTTAATAACACGTAATTCTATGGGAACCAGGCGCGGTTCCAGCCCAAGATTTTGGGGGGGTCAGCTTGGCTTCCGTACAGTTTCAAGGTCAACGAAAAATTTTGGAGTTAGTATAATATGAAACAGAATAGTTACTTCCAAAATGCGCGTTGACAAAGAAGAAACTATTGGTGCGCACTTGCGCGAGTGAAGCGAGCGCGAAATTTTACATATTCATGTGAAAAGTTGACTTCAATTTAAGTGTATTTTTTGGAGTCTTAGGCTATGTGCTACTCGTGCCGATAAAGAATGAGATTGAAAATGGCGGCATTTGTATTTTCCTCTCGCTCACAGTATTGTGTCAGCGTGAGACACAGAATAAAAATGCCACCATTTTCAATTCCGTTTATTATCCGCGCCGAGTGATATACTTAATATAAAAATATAGCACAAAAGAAGCCCAAAATACACATTAACGGGGAAGCGCGAGCGCAGCGAGCGCGAAATTTTAATTTTAATTTATTTTTTCACCTCCAAATCTTCAATCGCTTGTGCCTGGCTCGTGCAAAGTAGCGCAAACCGTTCAACAAAATGAAATATCGCCGTCGTGTGTGATATTATTTATCGTTGAATTGGAAAATTCATCCATTCTTTATTTTGAGCAAAATAATACCCATTACCCATGCTGTAAATTGAACTTTAGTTAAAATTCCAAAATAATGTATTTAAGTAGATCAAATTGATCAGCCTTCCAGAAACTGGGGGATAATCTTTCTTGTTTAGTTGTTAGGATAATTTTGAGGTACAGCTTGGATGGTTTTTGGGGGGGGTCATGACCCCTGTGACCCCCCCCCTAGAACCGCGCCTGATGGGAACATAATTGAGGGTAGGACTTCGTATTAATTGACGTCGAATTAAGGGGGCGTGTGGGGGTGGCGGGGGAGGGGTAGAACCCCCCTTTGTAGGAAAAGTTGCGGAACCCCCCCCTTCCGAGTTTTTTTTTTTTTGTTTTCTACCCTAAGTTGAATTTTCTGTCGGAAACATCGATTTCAGGGGGGAAAGAGGTAAGGGGAAAACGAAATCCCCTTTCTGAGTTATGGCTTCAGCCCCTCCCGCCCCTTTACGAGATTTTTTCCGAAGTTTTTGAGGTTCAAAAAAGGATTTTCAAGGTGAAAAAAAAAAGACATATTTTTGTAACCTATGGGATCAATGGTTTAAAAAAAAGTAACCACGAAGGAGATGGCGGATGGCGGGGTCTGAGTTCGCTCGCTTCGCTCACTCACTAGACCCCACCATCCCCTTCGAACCTAACCTGTCCGAGTCTGGGTGCCCCAAGTTCCGAGCTCGCTTCGCTCGTTCTTGCATCCTAAGTTCTCCTAGTACCGGTAGTAACATTGTCTTTTGTACACACATACAATCACTGAGGGTACACTAACTTTCTACGCAACTCGAGGAGAAACGGAATGAATTAAAACGAATGTCAGCCTTAACCTTCTAACCTAAATCTATCAGAGTCGGATCCGCCCATGAAGGATTTCAATAATTTGTGGAATCTGTGGACTCTGTGATAGAAATTGACAAATTATTGGAAATTATCTGAAATTATTGGTGAATTTGAATAATTTTTTTCGCGAAAACTATTGATTTCCGCAACTTGAGATTTTACATGAAGTCTTAATATAATGTAACCTTTCTGTAAAAAAAAAAACGGGTGGCGTCACGGGACGCCTGACAGAAGCGAAGCTGTACAAGATATGGCTGAAATCATCCTTAAGTAACTACTTTAGACGTGGAGCTGTTTTTCAGGACCCTGGGAAAAAAGGCCTAAAACAGCCAATTTGGATGCCCACCAAATTGTTAAAAGAACAGCACAGAGAGAGCCACACCTACTTGCCCCCTCCCACCGCTGGACATGCGTAGTTTTTTGTTTTATTTTATTTTACTGTTGAAGCTGTTAAAGAAGGTACTAAACAATTAAAAATCCTACAACCGAAGGGGAAGAGGGAACCCACCTAGACCGGAGGGTGCGGAAACGAATACCACTTTACGTGATATAAATTTATGAAATTTTCAGTAACCACTTGCTATTTTTCAATACCCAGTCGCAATTTACACGTCTCCGGCGCTGCGGGAAGTGCAGCCCCTCCACCCTTGCGTAACAAATTACAGTCACCCATGTATGTATGTATTTTAATTGTTTAGTACCTTCTTTAACAGCTTCAACAGTAAAATTAAATAAAACAAAAAACTACGCATGTCCAGCGGTGGGAGGGGGCAAGTAGGTGTGGCTCTCTCTGTGCTGTTCTTTTAACAATTTGGTGGGCATCCAAATTGGCTGTTGTAGGCCTTTTTTTCCCAGGGTCCGGAAAAACAGCTCCACGTCAAAAGTAATTACTTAAGGATGATTTCAGCCATATCTTGTACAGCTTCGCTTCTGTCGGGCGTCCCGTCACAGAGTATCCCAGAGAGTAAGCTTCTAAAGAGCGTGCAAAATTTATACCTATTTTGGTAGGGTTGGCACACGTGAATAAAATTAAATTAACAAAACGTTTATCAGCTTTTTATTATGAAATATTTCTGACTGTACCTACCTGTACAAAGATAAATTAAATGAGTATGCGAAACTTCACAGACGTGATAGGTATCGATATCTAATGATAATAATACTTTTTTTTTTCTAAATTCAAAATTTCAACTACAGCCAGCTGAGAATGGGGTCAACGGCTGCGAAGAAATATTTTTTACGTATTATTAAACAATTGTAGTGTTACAGCACCTATCTGATATTTTTTTACAAAATACTATGTGAACCTTCAAGGTCACACGTCCCGTGTCTGTTGATCCCGTGAACAGCTGACTAGAATGAAATGATGAGTTGAGAATATTTTTTCTGTTTTATTATCATTAGATAGGTATCGATACCCATCACGTCTGTGACGTTTCGCCAAAAAACTATACCCTTCGTGTACAATCAGCGCTCAGCGCTCACGCACACATACACCTCTAACCGTACTCTCCCCTCTCAGTACACATGTCGCTGCATCGTCTAGTAAGCATCGCGAAAGTAAATATCCTTCAGGAACAGGAGTATAATATTATCTGTGGTTGTACACGAAGGAGCATAGTCTTTTTGGCTTCACTATGATTGTTCGCAGCACGTTGCTTATATTTTTTACTATGTCTGTTTTATAAACATAATATATATAGTTATTCAATCACTAATAGGTAGGTACCTAGGTATTACCTACGTAATTCGAATCATAAACATCAATATCATCTGGTATTAATAGTAAAAAAATACTCGTAGTCGTTAATTTTGGTCTTGATCGCACCATTTACGAGATAGGTGCACATACATAGTATGTGCAACTTACTAAAAAAAACACAACCATTTACGTTCAATACCAAAACGTTTTATTCACCACCGTGTTAAGTTTTCTTTCGAAATTGAGGTAGGAATTAGGTTATGTATGTAAGAGGTATCTATCTACCACATTAAAAATAATAAATTATAACCAAGTTGCTAATTACCTATTGGAGTCTTTGGGATAATTAAAAAATGATATGTTTTTATTCGTTCTATTATTGTTCATACACACAGTACAGTAAACCATATTTACACTTTTTTAAATTAAAACACTATTATTCTTTACTCATTAAATCAAAACGTGAAACGAAAACAAAGACGACGTGCTAGATGTACGCCCTTGGTATTGGTATTGGTATAACGGGCCATTTTCCGCAACTCCACGCTCGGCGTGTTTTTTGCGTTTGGGTGGGAATAACTTGTTTACTCGAGCCACCCCAGCTCCTCGAGGAAGGCCAGCAGACGCTTGATGTTGCTGACTGTCTCTCGGAGAGTACCCGGATCTCCGAAGTACTTAGCCCTGTATGAGGCGACCTCCGGGCAGTTGAGAAGCACGTGGGCCGCTGTTTCTTCTGTCTCCATGCAGGCTCTGCACAGAGGACTGTCAGTCACACCTATGACAAAGAGGTGTTTGTTAAATGAACCGTGTCCGGTGTAGGCGGCTGTCACCGTACGTAGGTGTTGTTTTGACAGCCGGAGGAGCTGTTTGGTGATCTTACCGTCGATGACGGGGAGTGCTTCCTTAGCCTGTCTGCATACCTCGTGGTTTATCCAGGAGTAGTTGTGTTTGTCTCTAGTGCGTTTCCTTACCAGAGTACGTAAATGACCGAAAGGGAGAGGTATTATGGGTTCAGGTCCTACCACGTCTGTACTCGATCCCCTCCTAGCGAGTTCATCCGCTGCGTCATTGCCTCTAGAACCACTATGACCTTTAATCCATTGTAGGGTTATATTGTTGGAGCTGCCTACCTGATTTAATTTCTGGTGGCATTCGTAGATGAGCCCAGAGTTGACAGTACAACTGTTGAGAGCCAGTAGAACCGCCATGCTGTCGGAGAGTATTCTAATAGAGTGATCTTTTACCTCCCGTGCCATGACTGCTGCAGTTGCCAGTAAGATGCCCATACACTCAGCTTGAAATACCGTGTTGTAGACACCCAGTGGCGTAGAGATGAATATGTTTAGGTCTTCTGAAAAGACCCCACATCCTGTACCTGATTCCGTTTTGGATCCATCTGTAAAGATCCTAAGTTCTCTGGGATTCAAACCCTCGCACAGATGGTCCTCATACAGTTGGATCTTGTATTTTTTGTCAAAAATGAACTCCTTCGGTATGCGGTCGTTAATTGCTCGCATAAATGGTAATTCCTCAGAGAGTTCATCGAGTATAAGAGTGTGGTGTGTTTTGCAGTTTCTCCAGAGACCCAGCGATTTAAGCCGCACCGCCGCCACTGCAGCCTCTTGTTGGACAAATAGGTGCAGTGGAGGAAGGCCTAGTAAGGCTTCCAGCGCTGCCGTTGGAGTTGTTTTCATGCAGCCCGTGGTGGCCACACAGGCGAGTCTCTGGAGCCGTTGCAGTTTGTTTGCGGCTGTAACTAATTTAGTTCGCGGCCACCAAACCACTGCACCATATGTTATCATGGGTCGGATCACTGTTTTGTACAGCCATAAGATTACTTTAGGTGACAGTCCCCACCGTTTGCCTATCATTCTCCTACACTGCCAAAACGTGATACTGGCCCTGTTTAGTTTGTTTTCGATGTGACTACTCCATGTCAGCTTGCTATCAAGTATGACGCCAAGGTATTTAACCTCGGCGGACAGCTGGAGTTCTGTATTGAACAAACTTGGGAGGCTATATGATCCTAGTGCTCGTTTGTGCGTGAACATGATAAGTTCGGTTTTGGTGGGGTTTACCGATAGTTCATATTCTCTGCACCATCGTTCTACGATACGTAGTGCTTGTTGGGTAAGATTGCAGACAGTACTCGTGACCTTTCCTGGAACAAGGATTGTAAGGTCATCTGCATATCCCACCGTGTAAAAGTCTCTCGCGTTTAGTTTTGTGATGAGGTCGTTGATGACCAGGTTCCATAACAGGGGGGATAGTACTCCTCCCTGTGGGCAGCCTTTAGCTATTATGGCTGCCTTGACTTCACCTTCTAAGCGTACTACTCTTTTGCTGAGCATGTTGGTGATCCAGTCTGAAAGCAATGGTTCCACTCCATGTCTGGAGAGGGCATTACTTATGCTGGAGAAATTTGTTTTGTCGAAAGCACCTTCGATGTCAATGAAGGTACCCATACAAATGCTTTTATGTTGAATGGCTTCTTCTATCTGGCTAACAACCAAATGAAGGGCCGATTCTGTAGATTTGCCGGAACTATAGGCATGTTGATTCGCATGTAGTGGTATGTGTTTTAGGGCGCCGTGCCTCAGCTCCCTTTCGCATAGCCGTTCCAGCGCCTTTAACATAAAGGAGGTTAGGCTAATGGGTCTGAAGGATTTTGCGTTTGAGTAATCACTCTTGCCTGGTTTAGGATTGAAAATGACTTTCACTTCCCTCCATCCCTTCGGAACGTATCTAAAGGCCAGGCACGCTCTCATGATGGCGGCTAGTCTTTTGATGACCACTACACCACCCCATTGCAATAATGCAGGAAAGATGTCATCTGGACCAGCCGCTTTAAAGGGATGGAAGCTTTTGATGGCCCAATGGAGTTTTTCCATTGTTACCAGCTCGTGTACGTATTGCCAATCGTGTGTAGATGGGTTGTTTGGGACATCACGCCAGTTTATTACCTGAGTAAAGACGCATCCAGGGAAGTGAGTTTCAAGAAGGACGCGTCTGGTTTCTTCCGCTGATGTTGTAAACGTGTTGTCCGGCTTGCGAAGAGTTCCCGGCCCCACATCTTTCTGCTGAGCCAGTATCTTCCTTACCCGATTTGCATGCTGGCAGGACTCGATGTTGCCACAGAATTTTCGCCATCCCATGGTACTGTAGAGCCTGATGCATTTTTTGTAGCTGGATTTAGCAGCCCGGTAGTTATCCCAGTCCTCATCTGAGCTGGTGTTCATTGCCCTGTTAAGAGCCCTCCTCACCTTCTTACGCTTACGTTCGAGCTCCGGGCCCCACCAAGGTTGCTTCCCCGGTGTCGCAGGTGGAATTGTCTGCGGACACGCGTTATGGTAGCTCTCCAACATCGATTGTGTGAGGTCGCTTACCTGCTTGTCTATTTGTATTGTGTCCACACAGGTCAATGGACCGTCAATTGACGCAAGCTTGGCGCCAAGAACTCTGGAGTACTTGGTTTTGTCCGTTTTGCGCGGGTTCCGCCTCGGTGGTGTTTCACGAGTGTGGGCTAAGAGGTTGAAGCGGATCCACCTATGGTCTGAGCATGAGGCCTCCTTCGAGACGTGCCATCCCGTTATTAGACTGGCTGCTCCTTCCGATGCGAGGGTCAAGTCTATAATTGTTTGACTTCGTCTAGTGACGAAGGTGGGTTCAGAACCTGTGTTTAGGAGAGATAGGTTAGTTGTAAAAAGATATTCAACCAAATTCTTACCCCTGTCATTTGGCGTATCCATTCCCCATAATGGGTGGTGAGCATTGGAGTCAGTCCCAACGATTATCTCATACCCGGACCTCTCGCAGTAATTGACCAGTCGGGTGAGATCAAACGGGGGCGGCTCCTCTGACTCTGGCATGTAGACCGAGGCGAGGACTATCGCGATGTCCATGGCATCTCGCTGTATGTGCAGCCTTATTGCAGAAATATCCCTGGTACAGAATTCTGTTAAGGGTTGTGCTCTAATGTTTTTTGATATGTATATGCATGACCTAGGGTGGTCATGATCTGCAGCAAGGAAGAGCTTACCTCCTAAGTTAGAAAGTCCTCTGATGAGGCCGGCTCTGATCCACGGCTCTTGGATCAGTACCATGGCAGTTTGCTGGACCTCCAACCACTTACGCAGCTGAGCCGTCGCTGTTTGACTGTGGTGGAGGTTGGCTTGAAGGAGGTTAAACTGCAACGAAGGGGACGCCATCGCTGGGCGTATCCTCCTCGCCACTCTCAAGTGTGAGCCCCGCAAATAAATAAATAAATAAATATCTTTGGGACATTTTTACACAGCACCATCTAGTCCCAAACTAAGCAGAGCTTGTGGTATGGGTACTAGACAATGGATATAATACGTATATACTTTTTTTTTTGTAAATACATACTTATAATACATAAGCAACACACCCAGACCAACACAAACACTTATGTTCATCACACAAATATTTGTGTCCTGTGGGAATCGAACCCACGACCTCGTTATCAGCAGTCCGACACTCGAACCACTAGACCACAGAGGTCGTCAAAATCGCCTCCAGATTCGGCCACTTCTGAACCCGGTGACAGTAGGTCGTCCAGGTCTTCACCCGACGACAGGGCTGGGTCAGAATCTGGGACGGCAGGAGCGGCTATCCCTTTGTCGGAAGTTGCCGCGTCGCTGACCGTTGGGGCGTTGGTAGGGGCAGTTGCCCCTGTACGTGACAGTGTGGCTGTGGTGTGATCCCAGCCCTGAGGGACGTCGATAAACTTACCGTTCCGACCCCGAAACTTCACGTACACCTTTCCCAAACCAAAGGAGAGACGGCGTCCGTTCTTCATCAGGGTCGGAATTTGGTCCTCAGGGACTCCGACCACCACAAACCACCCACCAGGTTGTTTCTCTGCGTTCTGTAGTGTCCACTTCTTGATCTCCAGCCAACGATTCTGGTAGGCTAAAGCGCGCCCTATGTCACGCGAGTCCACCAGAACCCCCTGCTCATCGGGGATCAGGATGCCACAGCGGGCACGTTGCGGGATCTCTGACTGGCTCCTGACCGTTAGCGAGATGCTGGAGGGGAGAGCCACATCGGCGACTGCACCCTTCAGCCAAGAGAGCGTGTGTTCATTGGAACACCAAAGTTTTAGGACCCCTTCTGCATAAGTCGGCTTCCCGTTGAAGTCAGGTCCGTTTTGATCCTCTGGTGAGGACCAGGACTCGCTGATGATCCGTTTCTGGATCTCCGCGAGTACCCTGTCTGCTATGTCCTTCGTCACATGCCCCGTACGCGCGCAGGTGACTGCGACACTTAGGGGTGACTTGACGGCCTGGGCATATGACACGTTTCCAGTCCGATTGGAATCCCCGAGCCGCGGCCGCTTATGCTCCCCTCGAGGCGATGTTGACTCGTCGAGAGCCCGCTTGGCTTTGGCTCGGGCATTCCGACCGGGTCGGTTGGCAGACTTGTTGCGTTTGGTCAAGCCTTTCTCCTGAGCACCAGCCGGCAGTGCGTCAGATTGCGGGCGGTTTGCACCGTCCGTCTGCGCACGCCCACCTGCACTGGAGTAAGGCTGGTTGCTGGCTGGTTTATCCGGCACTGCAACACTGACCTGGATGGGTGAGGAGGAGACGGTCGCGCTTGCTTGCAAGGTGCAAGCTGCAGCTGCTGGCTTGCGCCGCCTCCTGCGCTTTTTGTTCGCTTTCTCAACACCGCCGGCAGGGGGAGCGTCACTAGGTGGTTTAGTAGCGGGGTTCGGGCGATTGCCCTTACCCTTTTTGTGGCTCATGACCTGCCAGGCTGCGGAGAAAGCGTCGTTTATACGTCTGACCTCCGAAGAGGTCGACGCCATCGGGGTGGAAGGATGAGCACCGGTTTTACCCAGCACCTGCGTCCCGCCAAGTTTGGCACTGCCATCGGTTTTCACCGCGGCTGTACCCTTACCACAAACGTCCGTGAGTGGTTTTACGCCAGTAGACAAGGCTGCAGAGCCACCATTTCGGACCGAGTGTTGTTTGGAGGCGTCATCGGTTTTCACCGACTTCGCCCCAGTGACGGTAATAGTTGGCCTGTTATCCATTCTATTAGTGGTTATTAAATTCATCCTTCCGGCTTCCCACCCTCCACGGAGCCCGCACACATTGGGAACGTCCGAGAAATACAAACAGTTTCTCGGACGTTAGGACTACCGGAACAGATATAGAAGCAAGAGGCTGGCTTACAGCGCGACATCGGGCGCTCGATCGGGTTGGCGTCTGGGGCAAATCAGGCCTGCTCCAAACGACTAATCAACCCTCACTTACACCGTCAGCATGGCCTTTGCCCACCACATCAGCCATCTAAGACAGCTTCTGTGGACCCCCCACTTCTCGCCTGTGGCCCTCTGACGGGACACGTGGCCATTTCCCTACCTGTGGCTAGCAGGTAGGGCTGCCGTGTTGCTTGAAATCGGGACCAAAGGGGGCGTGTTGCCTCACGGACGCATTACCGCAAGCGCCGATTAGCTCAACCCCCCAGGACTCCGTCATCCCCGCATACGGCGCTCACTGCGCAGGTCCTAGCACAGGTGACCTGTTACTCCTACCCGTGACTTTTCACTACGGGCCCGTAGCTACCCAGTCACAAGGGGCTACAGTTCGGAGTGGAGTTAGGAGTGGATTTGGGAGTAAAGAGGGGGGAAAACGGGAGATAGGCGTGGAGTATGACAAAAGGGGGGAATGGTTTTAGTGGGGGAAAGCACCGGTGTTAGGAAATTAGGAAAGAAGGATTCGCTGGGAGAGGGAGTGGTGTGATGAGGTGTGGTGCTAATGGCGGTGAGAGGAAATTAGATAGGAGAATAGGGAAAGGATTTGGATACAGCTCTTAGCATAGACTAGGGAGAGGGCCGAAGCCAAGTCACTAGTCTAAGGTCCCGGGTTGTTGAGACGCCGTTGTTGCAAGTTGGCTCCCCCAACGGTCCCTAGATTACGGCGAGGCCCAAATTGGTCCCACAACATTCCCCCGGACCGCAATGGAAGCCAACAGGCAACACACACTTGGAGGCGGCTGGGGAGAACGCACTCATGTACGCCCTTAGCTTGAGCACTGGCTGAGCCGGTATAAACCGGTTTCACTGCGTACGCGACGAGGCCGCCAGTGCTCACGCACACACGCGTCTTATGCTTGTAGTAGTGTACCTATCATAGCGCGGTTGTATGTATGAAGCTTACTCTCTGGGATACTCTGTGGTCCCGTGACGCCACCCGTTTTTTTTTTCTTTGTAGAATATTAATGTAAGGAGTAAAGTTGGGAAAAACGACTTAAAATCGTAAGCGTGTTTAAAGGTTGTGCTTTTTTCTGCCAACGAATTTTTTTACGCTTTTGCCCATTTTTCGTTTTTCACTTCTAAATAAATTGACTTTTATTTGTCTACATTACACTATTCTATTTACATTTTAACTATTTACAAAGTTCACTAAAAACTATACAAACAAACTACAATCGTCGCGTAATTACCAAGGAGAACATTCAAAAACGCATTCACTCGACGACGAAAAATAAACTAAGCGCCAAAGCAAAAGCAAATCAATCAAGTTCAAAAACGTTTAAAATGTTTAAACGATACAAAAATAATCAACAAAATAAAAAAGTGCTTTCTCTAAACAAATTTTACGTAAACGAATAAAATTTAATTCTGCCGATTTCTAACCACCACCAGTCAACTTTGAAATTGTGTCTTATGTTCATAGAAATAAGGTTACATTTCAATCGTTTACGAAAAAGTCTAAACGAAATCTGCTTTAATCACAAAGCGTGCTTATACGCTTTTTTTTTTATTAGACTTTTTTAAGCGCTTTTTGTTTAAACGCCCACTTCTAGTAAGGAGTAGTTACTTACAAACCTATACGCCAAAAAAAAGCAATAATGGCGCGAACGAAGCGAGCGCGAACTTTTTCTTAGTTTCAGCTATAGAATAGCTGTTTACAACATATGTTCAGCACGCAGAAGAAAGAAGGGCAGAAAGAAAAGCGCGAGCGAAGCGAGCTCAAAATTTTTTTGACTGTTCACGAAAAAACTGTTTAGCTCTTCAAAAACATAGATATTCCGTGATAAAAGTGTACGCATTTATTTGAGCGCAACCGGTTCTTATAAATTCGCACATGAATTCGAAAAGTCAGAGGTGCGGGTCGGGATCGAACTCACCCTCCTGCATGGAAGGCAAGCGTTCAACTGCTAGGCTATCACTGAGAGTTCGATCCCGGCCTGCACTTCTGACTTTTCGAATTCATGTGCGGATTTATATTCAATTATCACTTGCTTTAACGGTGAAGGAAAACATCGTGAGGAAACCTGCACACCTGAGAGTGCTCCATACAGTTCTCAATGGTGTGTGTAGTCCGCCAACCCGGACTAGGCCAGCATGGTGGACCTTAGCCTTCTGATACTGAGAAGAGGCCCGTGCCCAGCAGTGGGACAGTAATGGGCTGGTTATGTTATGTAACCTGTTCTTGCGGCGGCTTTAGCGTAAATAAGTAAATATACTTTTAAGCTGTGGCAGTCCTACGTCGTACGTACGTGCAGCAGTCGAACTTTGAGTAAATATGTACTATGTACTAGAGACGACACCTCAAAGAAATTTTTTGTAGGACGCCTTAGAGCTCCCGCACTCTCACTCACTTAGTCTGTGCCAGGCCGCTTGCCGCAACGTGACGTGACCAAGTGCTCAGTTTCATTACCTAAATATGCCTTCGTGTGTATTGAGATACTGTTCTAACAACTGTTCTAACAACGAGAAACATAGGTAAAAGTCAAGGAGTGACTTTTCATCAGTAAGTTCTAAATATTATCTTTTAACAAACGTAATTTAATTTAATTGTATCAATTGTGAATTGTGGTGACGCGTCACAGAGGTGGCGGCCATGTTTCGGTGATAGTCTAAGCGCAGACGTGACACTATCGAGTTATAATACCAAATGGCCATGTATTTTACCCGTATTTTCTATTAACTTACGGTATTTTTTCGTATTTTATTTAATACGATTATAGTAGGTTTCTTTTAGAAAGAAGTGTCATCATTAGTGACATTTATATGAATTTAATTAATAGAATAGAATATATTTACAGTAGAATTCATTTATAACGACTTCGCTTATAACGACTAACCGGTTTTAGCGACGATAATGTTTACTCAAGTTAGGTTTCATAGTTAGGTACTGAGAAAATATAACCATTTAGTGCGACTCCGGTTTAAGCGACCAAATGCTTATAGCGACCATTATTTATGATATTACGTCCGGTAAAAACGACGCGCAATGTTTTGTTTACACAACCTACGCACCAAAACCTTGGCACCCCATCTTCACCCCGCCACGCGCGCTTCACCTCTCCTTATTGGCGCGCGTAAATCACAGTTAGTGTTTGTCACCTGTTATGACAAGTTCTTAAAGCTCGACAAAATAGGTTCTGTGAAGCGAAAGTGTTTTACAATTGAAGAAAAAAATAAAATAAAGCATATGTGATTCCTACAAAATGTTTTATTTACCTTAATAGGAAAATCAAACATTCGCATTTATTGTACATATGTATTCATAAGTTAAGTACATGTATACTTGAGAAATGATCCTGCCGTTTTGTACGTCATCCGGTTAGTACGACATAGTATCGCCGGTCCCTTGAAGGTCGTTATATCCGGATTCTACTGTATTTGCTTAAAAACATGTTATAAAAAGGTCTTATAGTATCTTATAGTGAGTATTGTATTGATGATCATCAGGTAATCACTGGGTATTTTCCATACTTTTTTTACACCCTGAAGCATTTCATCGAGAAAGAAGTATTTACAAATTTAAATCAACATTCACAGAATCAGCCATCAACATTCAACCACAGAATCCATTTAATTCGGGCCATAATAAATCAGTACACAAAAATTAGATTGCACCACGAAGCAAGATTACCATACTAAACGCCAGAAACTAACTAAACTTATTTTATTTAAAGGAAATTAAAATATTGTGTTGCAGTTTAATACTCCTTTTATTTAATACGCCTTGTAGACACAATAGGTACCTACCTATCAAGTAGGCAGAATAAACAGACTGTCGCATCTGCGCGCATGGATGGGCGTGTTTATGTTCTATGATGACATAAACACGCCCCGCTCACCCCGCGCTTGCCCCGCGGTGAGCAAACTGGGCTATATTTTTTCTTTGTGATGTCGTCTCTAGTACGTAGTACATATTTACTCAAAGCAGTCGAACGATATTTTTTTAATATTTTTTTGCAAACCCAGTTTACTTACTTACTTTCTTGAGTTTTTCTTAAAACTAAGCTCTTGCTTTTCTGATTCGAATATTGTTATTGTTTTTCCATTCGGATTTTCAAAAAACTAATTACTTATCAACTAATATCGATGTTTTAAGGTTCTTAAATTATTTTTACTTGGTGAGGTTTTATAAGGCTAACATGGTAGAAAAGTAGTTATTTCTGTTGTTGATGGTTAGCTAAGTACCTATTTAATCGACGGAGACGCCGGCGACGGACATTGAAGAAGCGCCAAAATCACGTGAATATTGTTCACAATTTCACACTGAACGAACGGTTCGAATGCGAGTTCAATTTAGTAATTTTATGTTTGTAACACATACATTCTCATTCATTCATTCTTTCAATGAACATCAATTTAGTAAATTATGTACCTAAACAGGAAAAAAACTGTGGTTGACCTAGGCCCAGGGGGAGTCATGACCCCCATGACCCCCTGGATCCGCCCTTGTATACCGCAAAGTTAGAAGGCCAAGGCCTATGTCCAGCAGTGGACTGTTATAGGCTGAGTTGATTGATTGATTGAACCCCAGCACTGGAGTTGTCAACGAGTGTGGGAAAGAGCAAAAAAAATAGTGGCGCGCGGTCCACTCAAAAGCAAGTTTTGGTGTTGTATTTACTAGGATTATCTAATAATGTGCATATATTCCAATGCTTATATAATTTATTACTGTATTTTCACATTGATAAGTGTAATAATTTGATTTCAAAGTTAATAATTTAGGTGGCCGGAAAGTAACTTGGAAAATACTCCAAATATTTGGTTTTCGGCAGTGCGGCCGAAAACTAGCTCGCGTTCAGCCTAAATACTTTTGTCTCTCATTTATTTAGTTACACGCTTTTAGTCTTCTCTTCATTTATAATGAATCATATGCTTGCGAAGACACTAGCTTGCCGTTTTCGGCCACCAAAATACTACAATTTATAACGGTTATCGATTAAACTAAAATACCCATTTCGGTAGTGGCCGAAAACTAGAATAAGTCTATAATTATGATTTAGTTTTCGGTCAACTTAAAATTGTATGAAAGAAGAGAGTGGCCGAAAACCGAATGCTGTTTTGGTTTTCGACCATTTCAAGAAAAAAAAATCATTCATGAACAGTTTTGGAAGAAGATGTTTAAATATATATTTCAGACTAGCTGTGCCCGCGACTCCGTCCGCGTGGATGTCGGAAAATAACATCGTGTCATAATTAGTGATGGGTCGAGGGTTTAAACCCAAAAGGCATAAATGGGCATAAACTGGGCGAATAGGGCAAAAACGAATTTACGCCCAAATAAACGCCCAATTGCTGGGCATAAAAAATCGTCTACATTAAATATATGTTTCTTGTAGAAAAAATGTTTTTTTTTTAGTAAATAATACTAATCTAAGCTATTTTCATGTCAAACGTTTAATTGCGAAGCTTTAGAATCTTTCGAAAATGTTGTATTTTATGAAAATTTTAAAAAGTGTACAGTTTTTTCTTTATTTTGTTACCAATGGCCAATGGTTTGGTATGACAACCATGGGTTGGTATGACAACCATGGGTTGGTATGACAACCATGGGTTGGTATGACCGGGCCTAGGAATAGTTGTCCTTCCCCGGCTTCGGGATCTCTTTGACGACCGCCATCATTCACTGCGTCGAAAATAGCCCTGGTGGAGGCACTAGTTTACCAAGCTGCAAAGGAAGGTCGCGGTAGGCTTTGTTGCAAATGTCGAAAGTGAAACTGTCCACTCCCGGTGCCTTTTTGTTTGGAGCTCGAAGCAGTCTGTCCACAGTGGCGGTGCTACTTTTGCTGGTTATGCGGTGAAGTTTTTCCAGATTTCCTCGAGTTTCTGGCTCGTGCAGAACTCCTAGCCATTAGTAATTGCCTCCTGGATGGCCTCTTTGTAATCCGTCTTCGCTTTTAAATATTCCTCGACTTCAAAAGGCCTACGCCTGGGGTTGGCCATATGGATTTTCCTGCGTAACAGGATGACTCCCTCTCTTTTAGCAGTCAACTCCGTGGTCCACCAGCAGTTTGTCTTAAGCTGCGCATCTCTCATGACTGGAATAGCTTCCTTGCATGCCCGGGTGACAGACTCCTCACAGCAATTCACCACCGTATCTACATCCTCGCAATTCTCCAAGTTGGCTATGTGCTCCGCTGTGATATGATCCCCATACGTGCCAACTGTTCCTTAAGCACGTCTCTAAACTCACTCCAGCGAGCCTTCCTGGTGTTTTATATCCTGCTGAGTTTACGTGTTGCAGCGGTAGTTCCAGCCCGGATCTCCAGCTGGAACCTTCTTGCCCTGTGTTCCGAGAGCGTTACGAAGTCAGAGTCAAGTCGCCACTCCTTCACCCTGTGCAGAGTCCTTGCGGTGCAGGCTGCGATGTCCACTATACTCGTGTAGGGTTTCCCATTCCGGAGCCGGTAGAAAGTGGGCTCAGTTTCCTCATTGAGGCATCCAGCCCTACCAGAGCCTTAATAACCGCTGTTCCCCTACTGTCCTCCATCTCACAGCCCCATCAGGGACTGCGGCGTTGACATCTCCAGCTAGGATGATGTAAGCCACGTTGAGATCATCCGCTGTTTTCCTCGCTCTGTCCAGGTTGGCGCTGTGTTTCGATCTGAAGGGTACGGGTGCCGGTGAAATTACAATCACGTGAGACTTTTCATCTTCATGTCTCAGTTTGGCGCACCGACTTGCGGTACCATTTAGGCAACAGCCTAGGTGGTATTACAGTTGTTATGGGCAAAGGTAACCGCTTAACATCAGGTGGGCCTTTAGCTCGTTTCGCCAATTAGCCCAAACTTAAAGTTGCATAACTTTATCACCACGCCCACTACATTATTAGTGACAAGATCAGGGTTCTCCAAGAAGAAAAGAAGTAATAACTTCAAGCCCCTTATTGACTACCACCACCGCAGCCTTGACCAGATCGTTGATCGGACTCGAGAAAGTTTCCAACTGCACAACCTTATGTTCCGCAGTCAGGTACCCTTTGGAGCCGACATACGGTTCTTGTAAGAGCAGGACCGATGTATTCGTGGCCTTTGGTTGCACTAGGCCATGGCTCAGGTTCGCCTGAACAAAACCTTTGCGTTTTCGCACTTTGTGCTTTTGCAAAAGCTTCTGTCTTGAAGTATCCTACACGCACAAAAATTTAGAAATTCCAACTCAGCTGGTCATATTGTACAGTTGAGTCCGTGTCCCGGACGAGTCGAGTTGGAGTGCGGTGCCGGGCGGACATACACCGTGCCGTCTGTCGCCTGCGCTGCGCACAATCCGCCCGCGCCCAATAATAATAATAACACAATAATTATGTTGAAATTATGAATATTACCACTAAAAACAAATCTTTATGAAGTTAAAACAGAAATTCGTTAAGAATTTTTTTTAGTGTAGGGATATTTTGGTTTTTTAAATTGCAATTACCTTTAATCCTCCAAAAAGTTATTTTCGTAAAGTAATCACAAGCATTTTATCCAAAAATAATTAATAATTTATCATTTTAAAAGTATAAAGTAAATGCCCTGACATGTGGGCATTTACTGGGCAGAAACGGACAGATATTGGGCGTTTATTCAATGTGCCCAAAATGCCGCGGCATAAACCCATCACTAGTCATAATTATGAACACAATATCTTCAAATATATACATATAACATAGCCGCGCGGTGGGTCGTTGAGAGCGGTCGTTTATTACTTTTACCCGGAGTATTATTGTGTGCATATTTTTTTATCGCGTTGAGTGCGCGAACGGGCCAACCGGTTTGCCGGGCGGCCCTGCAGCTGTTATATCGTGCGCATGAGTGAGTTAGAATTATCTAATGTAAACAACAACACATGTTTGAGCGTTGATGAGTTAGAAGACGGCATAATCATGGAAGATGAGGACAATACACATCAGGATAGCACTGAGTTGATAAGGAGGAAAAGACATATCGAGGAGAATTTGACAGAAGATGGATGGAACGTAGTCACTAGAGGAAAAAAGAAATATATACGCAGAGAGGATCAAAATGAGATGGTTGAGGAGAAGGTACAGATTTGTGTGACTTGTAAAGACCCCTTGCCCAAACAATTTGCACTGGCACGGTTATTCAAATCAAATAACATCGCTAGCCGTAACATTCATAAAGTTAAATACATACACCAATATAAAATATTAATAACTTTTCTTAATGAGAGCGACGCAGATGAATTTTTGAAATCTAAAATGTTGACTGAATTGAATTGGAGATGTCAAAAGACGTCCGAAGTAGGTATTTCATACGGCCTTATCAAGGACATGGAGTTAGACATAACAGATGCAGATCTTATGAATAATTTGTCGAGCAATATTGATATCGTATCTATTAAAAGATTAAATAAACGAAGTCCACATAACACGTCCGACGGTAACGGCTGGATTCCGAGTGAAACGATTCGAATAGGATTTAAAATGCCTTCTCCTCCGCCTTATGTTTATATTTACGGATTGAGAATTAAAGTTGAGTCATTTGTATTTCCGGTGACACAATGTTCTAAGTGCTGGAAGTTCGGACATATTAATAAACTGTGCCCATCAAAAAAGATCGTTTGTCCGAAGTGCTCTAGAAACCACGAAAATTGTTCTATATCATCATTTACGTGTGTGAATTGCTCCGGTAGTCAAAGGGCAATGCAAAAAATTTGTCCAGTATTTAAGAAGGAAAGAAGAATACGAGAACTAATGTCCGAATTCAGTTGTACGTATAGAAAAGCTCTGACAATTTACGTTCCGCCGTCTCCTTTGCTTGAATTAAACAAGGTGTCCAAGTTGATTAATATTGAACAGACGACCCCTTTGACTGCCGCAACTAGTGTAACAGAACTTTCGGGTGAGCCAAATATCTGGACAAATACGCATAAGGACAGCTTGTTTACCTCCACGCCAAAAACACAAGACAAATCTATGCCCAGAAGAAATTTGAGGAGAAAAAGCCGTCGACCCCCTTCCCCCACAGATGGAATAGTATGGCATAAAGATTTTGAATCAGATGCTTCAGACATGCATAATACAACAAATTTAGACAGTACTAAAAAGTCTGATAAGCACTCTCATAAATTAACTTTTATTGATCTGATAAAAACAATTAAAAATATTATACGCAGTAAAGAATCCTTTCAAGTTAAAATTCAGCAATCAGTATCCATTTTTACAGAATGGCTAACACATAAAATTGTAAGTAGCATATCCATTGACTTTTTTATTGATTTATTTGTTAAAAATGGATGATAATTGTATGAACTTGAATATAATAATAAAAATAATAATAATAATAGAATACGTTTTATACAATTGAGGAGTTCCTAGCTCCTGGTCGCAAATAAATTATATTATGAACCGTTATATTTTGATTGATTTTATATTTTTAACTAATGAAATGTTATTAATTAATTTATTGTTTTTATTGTATCAAATGCATTTTTGATCATATTATTCGCATGTTAATGTTTTAATTTATTTTATTTTTATTAATCAAATTGTAGATTGTAGATGAATTAATTATCAAAGGTTTTAATGTTAGATACGATAATTTATATTGAATTTATTTTTATTTTGAAATTGTGAGTTTTTATTATGTTCATTATGAATAATGAAATATGTACTTATATATAAACTGTGACGTATAATTTTAACTAATTATCAATAAAATGTTTATCTGTTTATCTGTTAATACAATGGAATTGTCAAAGTTTAAGACCTAAATCTCGTTCTCTTGAACTTTATCTTAGTCAAGAAAAAATTCATGTAGCTTTTCTGAGTGAAACTTGGCTAGAGCCTGAGAGTCATTTCAAATTAAGTAACTATAATGTGTTTAGATTGGACAGAGAAGACAGCTACGGTGGTGTTGCTATTTTGACTCATAGCTCAGTAAAATCGGTTGTTTGTGCAACGCAAAGTCGTAATCCTGGCATTCAATTATTGCATGTAAGAATCATGAATTGTCAGCAGGTGGAGAATATTATCTCGGTTTACTGTCCTTCATCCGTGCATACCAGTCAAAATGATTGGGACGCGATTTTCTCTATTGCTACTACAAAAACTCTCATTCTGGGAGATTTTAATGCACATCACCCCAATTGGTCACTTCGTACTAATCAACGAGGCTCCCAAATGTTTGATTCAATGTTGGATTACAATTTTATTCATTTGAACGATGGTAGCATTACTCGGATCAAAATGGTTAATGGGGTGCTGCAGCAGTCTAGCCCTGATATTTCATTTGTTTCTTCGGACTTAGCTTTGTTATTTACATGGAGGACAACTAGTGAATCACTCGGTAGTGATCATTTAATTATTAAGTTACACTGCATTATTAATGTTGACCGTACATTTCAACGTAAAAGGAATTTCAAAAAATCGGATTGGGCATCTTATACTGCATTTATAGACGACCATTTACGAAATTACATGATTCCATACGAACCTCAGGACGAATACGATTTGTTAGTTAATACTATGCAACAGGCCGCTGAGAAGTATATCCCGTACACTAAAATCCCTCAAGGTATATGTGATAAATTCAGTCCAAAACCTTATTGGTCTGTGGAGCTGTCAAAGGCAGTTGCAGAGCGACGGTTGGCTCTTGGGATATTGAGAGGTTGCCCTACTCCTAGGAATTTAGATGTATTGAAAGAAAAAATCAGTATTGCTCAACGAACAATTCGAAAAGCTCAGTGCCAATCCTGGCAGCAGTTTTGTTCCTCTGTAGATGAAACGTGTTCTGCAAGTGAAATGTGGCGTAAAATGAAGTGGCTGAAGGGTCGGCAGGTCCGTAATTCATGCGTTGAGAAAGATAAAGCTGAACGCCTGCTCAGAGATCTCACTCCAGATTTTGTTTGCCCTTCCCAACCTATTTTTAATTCTAGTAATGTTAAATTGGAATCTGAAATTTTAATGTCTGAATTAGATAATTGTATTAAAAAAACCGATACCGCTCCCGGGTCAGATCAAGTTTCTTTTTCCATGATTAAAAATCTTCCACCTTCTGGTAAGTACATATTACTTTCTATTTATAATAAATGTTTATCCTTCGGTTTTGTTCCCTCGCAATGGCGTCAAATAAAAATAATCCCAATTCCCAAACATAGTAATTTTGATTCTTTACGACCTATTTCATTAATATCTTGTATTTGCAAAATTTACCATGCTATTTTAGCTAAACGAATTGAATGGTTTTTTGAAAATCAATGCTTGTTTCCTGAAGAGATGGTAGGTTTCCGTAAGGCACGATCCTGTCTAGATAATCTTGCGCAGTTGGTGTCTAATGTTCAATTGGGATTTTCTAAAAATCTTGTTACAACAGCTTGTTTTATTGACATAGAGAATGCTTACAATAATGTAGATATTTCTTGCCTGCTGAACACTCTTGATAGGCTTGGGGTTGGCTCTAAAATATGTGCATATCTGTGGTCATTTCTAACAAATAGACACTTAAGGGTGTCAACACATGGTTGTGAAATAATAAGACTTACTGGTCGTGGATTAGCCCAAGGAGATCCATTGAGTCCGCTTTTGTTTAACATTCTTACATTACACATTTGTAAAGACGTGGATCGAGGTAATATATCTCAGTATGCTGACGACTTCGTGCTGTACACATCAGACAGTAATTTAGATTTAGCATTTGCAGAATTACGATTAGCGTTACAACGTACTAATGTTTTATTAAATGAGTTAGGTTTAGTTATTTCTCCAAGCAAGACTAAGGTTTGTGTTTTTAAAAAAGGTTGTTTTAGAAGATCCGTTGATTTTAGTTTTGATGAGTATTCAATTAAAGTAGATAAAAGTGTAAAATATCTGGGTCTGTGGCTGGATAGTTCGTTAAGATGGGGTAAACATATTAATGAAACCGCACAGAAGGTGATGAAATTTACAAATTTACTTAAAGTTCTCTCTGGTTCAGGGTGGGGACTCCATCAGAAACATTTGAGACGTTTGTATATTTCTATTATTCGAAGCAGAGTCGATTATGCCAGCTTTTTATATGATAATAGCTGTAAAAGTAAATTACAAAAATTAGATAGAATTCAAAACCAGGCTATGCGTGTTATCGGTGGTTTCATAAGGAGTACACCGATACATGTAATGGAAAATGAATTGTGTCTTCCTCCCCTTAATGTTCGCAGAAGATATTTAGGCAGTAAATTTGTTTTAAAATCAAAGTCATTTCAAGATAGTAAAACTATTAAATTATTAGAAAACCTTTCTCTATATAAACGTTCTAACTACTGGTCAAATAAAAAATTACCCTTGCTCATTGACATTCTTTCAGTCTATAATTTGGTTCCAATATACTCAAGCGTCCAACTCGACATGTTCTCTTTAAACACATGGGTAAGTAGCATTAATATTTCAGAGGTAGTGTGTGATAATATTCCTACTATTAGTTTTGCTAAACGTCATTATGACATTTTACAATTAAAAAAATTATGCTTGTCTTATATTGAGCAACGATATTCGGGTTATTATAAAATTTTTACTGACGGCTCCAAGTATAATGGTACAGGAGGCGCTGCCTTTCTGGACCCCTTACTTTTAAATTATATGAAGCTTAAGATTGATTCAGATATTTCTATTATGCACATTGAATTGATTGCGATAGCGGAGGCTTTATCCTATGTGCAGTCAATTGGGGGCAACAAGTTTGTCATTTTGACCGACTCGAAAAGTTCCTTGCAACATTTGGCTCGGCATACCTTTCACGTGCGAGGTATACCGATAGCCTACGTTATATATGAATCAATCTTAAAGCTTCAATCTTCCAAAACTATATGTATCCAATGGATTCCGTCTCATATACAATTAGAAGAGAACGATAGGGTTGACGTGCTGGCCAAACAAGCTTGTGATGATGGAGTGGATTTGAACATTATTCCTCTTTATTCTGACTATTTTGGGAAGGCTAAAAGACAATGTTTAGATATTTGGCAAGAATACTTCGATGAGAGATCCAAAGAGAAGGGGATTTGGTACAAGACTATCCAGCCAGAGATTATAAGAATTCCATGGATTGATTGCTCGTTAAATAAAAACTTAGTAACGATAGCCTTAAGACTTCGCTCCAGACATATTCCTTCAAAAAAGTTCTCATTTTTAATGAAAAAGGTTTTGTCTCCAAACTGCAATGATTGTGGTGTAGTTGACGATGTCTACCACATTTTAATGGAATGTGTCCGAAACGAAAATATTAGATGCAATGTTTTTGGTCATGGCAGAATCTATGACATTGGACTTTGTAATGCAATTCTTGCTTTTCCATTGTCAGACGAGGCTAGGGTTCTGTATATGCTGGCGGTAAGGTAAATTATTAACAATTTGCCTTACTAATAGCGTGTGTAGGATTTTAACTTTGTATATCTATACATCTATGCCTATTCTCCTACCTATGTATTCTTTATTATGTTTTGTTTTTCTGCAATTGGGTGATATGGTCGCTAAGCGACAAAGCCCTTCAAATAAAAAAAAAAAAAAAAAAAAAAAAATATACATATAAGCGCCTACACAGACGATTACACTATTTACCGACCATACTATATTTTGTTTTTACAACCAACCGGCTAAGGTGATGGAATTTCATGGAATTAGCCCTAAACTCCCTCATTCTGAGAAGACGCTCGTGCCCAGCAGTGGGAAGTTATTGGGCTGATTATGTTATTCTATAACACTAACCACATCTCTTCTTATTCTGAGAAGAGGCCCGTGTCCAGCAGTGGGACTGTAATGGGCTGGTAATGTTATGTTATTCTAGAATACTAATAATATCCAGTTCATTAACTGTTCTCATTTTGAGAAGAGGGCCATACCCAGTAGTGGGACAGTAATGGGTTGACTACGTTATGTTATTCTATATTTTCTAGTTTCTTAACTCTTCTCGTTCCGAGAAGAGGTCCGTGCCCAGCAGTGGGGCAGTAGGTAATGAGCTGATTATGTTATGATAATCTATTACACTAACAATATCCAGTTCCTTAACTCTTCTCATTCCAAGAAGAGGGCCATGCCCAGCAGCGGGACAGTGATGGGCTATGTTATGTTATTCTATATTTTCTATAATACTAATAGAATCCAGTTGTATTTTTATGAACCTGCAACCTGCATCCAACCAACAATCATGACCTCTACTTTGTATGCAACTTAATACAATAGAGGGGTCAAGCTGTATCACTGGATCTACTCAACTGATTCAGATAAAACATACCCTATATTTTAAGTTAGACTAATACCAATACAAATGCTAAGTTTCATTACGATCCGTTCAGCCGTTTTCACGTGATGAGGTAACAAACAGACAGACAGACAAATTTTTTAAACGATTGATTCGTGTTCTATAGCTTATTTCTAGTCCCCCTAGCCGGTTTTCGCGAAAAAAAACTCAATGTACAGACTTTTCGACCTTTACAGTTTTATTATAGTAATATAGATATAGATAGTTCCTTCAAAGCCAGAGGAAATAAAGAAAATAAATGCAACATATAGGTACTCTAAGACCCGTTGTACAAATAGAACCAAAAAGCTCTCTCTACACTCTCGAGCTCATGGCGAAAAGACGCGAAATGATTCTGCTGTCTTCAAATGACGCGTCTAAGCACCGGTTGCTCAATCGGCTTAATAGAAGATCTGTGGCCTGATTCACAAACGTTCGAAAAGTTTCCGTTTCCGAAATGAAATTTGACCGACAAACGAAACAAAACGACCACTTCCTGCGACTACGAATGATGCAAAGCATTCGAAACATCAGGAAAACCAATGTTAATAATAATACGCGATGTAATCCTGTAAAAATTGTTTTATTACGAAAAAAAAACGATTTGAGAATGGAACGCATTCGGAAACACTATTCAAAGTTCTTTAATTTTACATCGAGTGCTTTCCGACAACAAATGGCTCACGGGAGAGTTTCCATGAATTTCGCATTGCGTTTTCCGAATCCGTTCGGTTCTCAAATCGTTTTGTTTCTTAATAAAACAAGTTTAACCGAATTACATCGTGTACCTATTATTATTAAAATTGGTTTTCCTGACGTTTCGAATGATTTGCAGCGTTCATGGTCGCAGGAAGTGGTCGTTTTGTTTTATTTGCCGGTCAAATTTCACTTCGGAAACGGAAACTTTTCGAACGTTTGTGGATCAAAGTCCTTGAAAAGCGACAGCTATACACGTCAATAAGAAAACCCGCTGCAAATCGGGCGAACGACCCAAGAGCTCGATTGTTCCGACACTATTCCGAAGATCGGACGTCAGCCTGTACGAGATTAGGATGGCTCTGAAACAGCACAAAAACAACAAGGCGCTGGGTCATCACACGAAACTACAGGCGAACTCTCGAAAGCGGGTGGAAAACCGATCTTTAAAGCCCTTCAGAAGTGGTTTGATTCCGTCATACTCGAGGGAAGAACGCCACAGGCATGCAGCAGAGGTGTGGTGATCTTCAAAAAGGGCGATAATTCTCTACCGATGAACTATAGGCCCATCTCATTTCTGAGCCATATCTACAAGCTGTTTCCGAGAGTCATTACGAACCGTCTCGCGTGTAGGTATAGGTATTGACTTCCAGCCTAGACGTGTGCGCCGATGCCAAAATCTACGGCGGCGGGCGCCGGTGAAAAATCGGCGGCGGTGGCGTGTATTGGGCGTGATTTCGGCGCGGAGAATTTAAGGACGCGCAGTATCTGAATGACCTTGCTCGAATGGGCGTTGCCGATCAGAATGATGCAAAGGGAGCGCGGGGACCCTTCATAATAACATTGCGCCGCGCGTGACCGCGCCGCCGCTCGCTTGCGAGTTCGAATGAAAAAAGTTTTAGCCGGCAAATAACTTGTAGATTTTTACAATATGCACGGTTATTTTAGGATGTCTCGTAACATTATACGTAGTCTAGTGATTTAGGTGTCGACTTCGGGTCTGTACAGTCTGAGATCGATCCCCAGTAAAGTACATTTCTTTAAGAATTTATATTTTTGCATTTTTTTGATTAGAAATAAGTTATATTACCTACTTAAGTTTGTAAATAATGAAAACATATTTGCAATCAAATATACACGAAATACAATTAATTATTGAAGTGAAACTTCTATATAGTATTAGGAATTTTTAGTCACGAAAAAGCGTTGCGGCCGCATGGAGGGGGTAGACAATATATATATATCGCTTGGCGAAAGACGGCAGCGGCGGAGGGACAGAAAGGCTGATGATGATGATGGTGGTGATGATGATGATGGTGGTGATGATGATGATGATAACGATAATGATGATGATTATGATGATAGTGATTATGGCATTGAAGATGGTGATGATGTGATGATGATGTGACGATGATGGTAATGATGATGACGAGACGATGATTACGATGACGATTACGATGACGATGACGAGACGATGATGACGATGAGGATTATGATGATGATTACGATGACGATGACGGTTATGACGATGACGATGATGATGACGACGATCAGTATGATGATGATGATGATGATGGTGATGGTGAAACTTCTATACACGCTGAAATTTAAATCGCTAATTTCCCGAAAACGGATCATTAACGGATTATTTCAAATTGAATAATTACATTAACAATCTGCCCGTAAAACTTCAACTTAAAATTTTGTTGCGATTCGTTTTTCCACTTGTCAGTTGCCATTCGTTACTTCACTTGTCCGTTGCGATTCGTTTTTCCACTTGTCCGTTGAAGTTTCACTTCTACTATGTGTCCCGTCTAGGGCATGCAATTCGAGTGTTCGAGTATTCGTTTAATTCGAGTATTCGCCTTTTTTACTATTCGAATAGGAAGAGCTTAGGTATTCGAGTTTTTCGAGTTTTCCGAATAACGGCTAGAAATAAAATATTCGAACGCAATTGAATGTTTCGAAGCACGCCATTACGTAAATTAACAAAACGAATCATGTGATTTGCCTAACTTCATATAACCAGGCTGTTTTTGAAACAATTTTGTACATGAACCAAGATGTTTTATTCGGAATCGGAAGATACAAATGATGACGATGAAGATAATGTGCCGGAGCAAGTCGATAAGAGCGACAAAGATGAGGGAACATAGTAAAGAAACAACATTAGGGATCCCTCATCCCCCTCTGCGCAGTTGGATTGACTCCGGTTTTGAGTCTTGGTGGACTGGACTGGGCTAGAGTACCACCCAGTCCAATCCGATCCAGTCCGGAACAGTCATAATAGCAGCGTACATGCATCTAAGCATCTCTATGTACAGTTTTTCGACGTGACATAGTTGAAGAGCATCCATAACTGCCCAAGTTTCGATGGAGTCGAAGGCCTTCTCGTATTCCACAAATGCCGTACACAGCGGTTGACTGTACTCTTCAGTCTTCTGTGTAGTATTTTCGAAACTCAGCTTGCTCTGGTGACCGGAATTTGTCGAGTCTTTTGATGCCTCCAGTGTAGAGCCTTGTTGGATGATGGAATTAAACTAGAGCTTCTTCAGGACCGGAAGTTCGCCTGGTCTTAGGAGTTGAGTGGTAATTCTTCATCACCTGGAGCTGCTCCAGGGCCTCCCTTTATATCGTTCTGGTCACCGTCCGAAAGATCCTCGGTGTAATGGCACGTGTTGGTTGGACTCTTTGGTCGTCGTTGCTAGTTGCTACTGTTGCTAGAAACCGTTGGTCTTGTGGTTCTCGTGGGATAATGTCCATAGAAGTTTTTTTTTACTGCAAATTATGTTTTGGTTAGGTTAGGTACATTTTAATGAATGCATTTTTTATTAAAAAATATTTTATTTTATCAAACAAAAAAACTGAATTCAATCCGCAACCAAAAAAACATCCATTACGGACGACCCCTGCGTAGCCTTTCTCTCCCTCCGCCGCTATATATCGTCTACCCCCTCCACGCGGCCGTAACGCTTTTTCGTGAGAGAAAAATCCTAATAGCCCCGTCTATACAACGTGTATCAGAAATGCGTGGTCATATTTGAAGAGCTTATTCAGGGGATGCTATCGAGCAACTTTTACTATGGGACCAACCCTAAAATCGCGAAAAAAATATCAGCTGTTCCTCACATTTTATCGAGCGACATCGATGATTTAGCAGGGAACAGCTGATATTTTTTTCGCGTTTTCAGGGTTGGTCCCATAATAAAAGTTGTTGTATGCTATGCCCTGAATGAGCTCTTAAAATATGACCACGCATTTCTGATACACGTTGAATAGAAGTTCACCATCATCATAATCACCATCATCATCATCATCACCATCATCATCATCACCACCACCATAATCACCATCATCAGAATCATCACCGTCGTCGTAATCGACATCATAATCATCATCGTCATTGTATTGTCATCGTCATAATCATCATCATATTCATCATCATATTCATCATCTTCATCGGCATCGTCATATTCATTATCATCATCAACATCATCATCGACATCGTCATCATCAACATAATCATCATCGTAATCGTCATTGTCATCATCTTCATCTTCATCGTCATCATCATCATCATCATCGTCACCATCATCATCATCGTCATCATCATTATCATCATAGTAATAGTCATCGTCATCATCAACATAAACACCATCATCATCATAATCATCATCGTCATCATCATCATTATCATCATCATCGTCACAGTCACTGTCGCCGTCGGTGACGGCGTTTCATCATCATCACCATCATCAATGCCATCATCACCTCCACCACCACCGCCACCACCACCACCACCGCCACCACCACCACCACCACCACCACCACCATCATCATCACCATCATTATCATCGTCACCATCATCACCACCATCATAATCATCATCAGCGTCACCGTCATCGTATCATCGTCATCATCATCATCATCATCATCATCATCACCACCATCATCATCCATCATCAACATCATCAGCCTTTCTGTCCCTCCGCCGCTGCCGTCTCTCGCCAAGCGATTATTGTCTACCCCCTCCATGCGGCCGTAACGCTTTTTCGTGACTAAAAATTTCTAATACCCCCATCTATATAGAAGTTTCACTTCAAAATATAAAAGAAGTGCCGCGAATAATTTAATGAAGCCACAAAAAACTCCTTCGTGTACAACCAGTGCTCACGTACGCACATGCACCTGAAACCGTGCTCACTCTCAGTACACATGTCGTGACATCGTCAAGTAAGCATCGCGAAAGCAAATACACTTCAATAGCATGGTGTGTACGTGAGCGCTGGTTGTACACGAAGGAGCATAGTTTTTTTGGCTTCACTATGATTGTTCACAGCATTACGTCTATATTTTTTTACTGTCTGTGACTATGGGTAGCACTTCCTTACTTATGATGAAATAATCGTATTTACTTTTACAAAAGTAGCAATTATACTATGAAGTTTTAGGTATACACTTCTTAATTATTATGTACACTATTTTTTATTATATAACATACCTACATAAAAAAGTTATTAATACGTATTACACAATGTAAAAAGTAGTAACTATACGTAGGCCATAGTCCATACAAATATTTATTCCATGCGGGAATCGAACCCGCCACCTATACGCTCAGCCGCTGCGCCATTCTATATAAAATTATAATAAAAATCCTTCGTATTTTTCACACCGAAAATTATGAGAGAACGTAGTACAGGTCCGTATAGCACAGCGACACGTCCCGCACTGACTAAAAGGGCGAGCGAGGGGATTTCAAGCCATTTGCGAGTATCGATTACGTAAAAAAATCGTTAAAAAATAATTAAGAAAGTAATTTGAAAAAGTAAGCCGAAGGTGCCCTCGGTATTGTATTTTTTTATATGCTGATAGCAACAAAAAAATCCTGCGATTGATAGTTTAGGAGAAAAAAACGCTTAAAATTTTAAACAGAGGTTACTTTGCGTATTTATTTCAGATATTTCAAATAATATTTTCAATTTTCTGAGCCGAAGAGGATCTGCATTATATGATGTAGATTAAAATATATTTTTTTTGGATTTTTTACGATAAAGATTACGGAGGAAAAGTGACTTAAAAAACCGAAAAAAAGCCCAATTCACGTATATCACCGCCTTAAACAAAACTTTCTAGTAATAATTTCTTAGGTTTTCGCGATCACTACACATTATAATAAAACAAGTTTAACAATACCAATACCAATTACCAATTTAAATAATATACGCGATATAATCCGGTTAAACATGTTTTATTATAAAACTTTCTAGCTTGTAGAATTGTTTTTATTAAAAATTCAGATACAATTTAAAAAATCACAAACGTATTAATCAACAATCAACAAAAACCGCAATATAAAAGTAGGCTGCTTTGCAACGGCTGTAATTGTCATGAATAGATATAATTTTGTAATAAAATATAGAATAATTTTGTAGGCGGTTCATCATCATCATCATTTCAGCTGAAAGATGTCCACTGCTGGTCAATCGAGCTTTTGGTTCGTTCGCCCGATTTGCAGCGGGTTTCCGGGTGGACGTGTGATAAACTGTCCATAACATCTCGACCTCTCTCAAGAGCTCTTGCTTGGAGGATATGACTCTGCCATCGTCGGTCCTCAGTTTTGCAAGCTGGCTCTGCCCAATAGACATGTCTCTTGCGAAGACTTAGGAGCCATCCTTGTTCGTCTCTATCGTGTCTTTAATACGTTCAGTATTAAATCGGCGTAGCTTTTCAAGCACTTTGGGATCTGTGTTGTATTGTGCTGCCGGTACTTAGACGCATCATCTGAGGACTCCAGAATCATCTCGCGTCTTTCCACCAACCATGAGCTCGACAATGTGGTCAGAGAGCTTTTTGTTTCTATTTGTACGACGGGTCTTGAAGATCCAAGATCCGACCGTATGGTCAGTTTCCACAAATATAATCGTCCACTGAGCTCCCTAGACATTCGAAACGATTCTGAAGTTCGAGCTGAAAGCTCTCGGGGTTTTAGATTTGGATCGTTGCTGGACGGAGCGTAGACTTCATCAGTCAGGACTCGGGCTTCGTGTACGCGGTTAATCCTAATAATTCATAAATAAGTATTATGTAACTTTAGATAAGTAAGTTAGATAGGTATTCTAAATAGGAAGGTATAACCTAACTTCATATCCTTCGTTGTTTTTTTGTAATTTACTGTATGGAAATATGAAATATGAATGGTGTAACGATCGGTCGGTCGCTACTTTACTTTTTTAGGGTTCCGTACCCGAAGGGTGCCAAACGGGACCCTATTACTCTCGCTACGCTGTCCGTCCGTCCGTCCGTCCATCCGTCCGTCCGTCCGTCCGTCCGTCCATCCGTCCGTCCGTCCGTCCATCCGTCCGTCCGTCAGTCTGTCACTGGGCTGTATCTTTTGAACGGTAATAGGTAACCGGTTAAAATTTTCTCAGAATATGTGTTGCTATGAGGTGTACCACGACAAATACTAAAAACAAAAAAAAAGTCTAAAACCAAAGGGGGTCCCCATACAAGAAACCTCAAAAAACATTCATTTTTAGGGTTCCGAAGTCCTACAAGGAACCCTTATAGTTTCGTCATGTCCGTCCGTCTGTCCGTCTGTCCTAATCCTTTACCGCTTAATAACTTCTACAGTTATAAACATAAGTAAATGAAATTTTGTTAAAAAATAGTCTGCATATAGATCTCAATTTTAAAAGAATAAAAAAATAGTTTTTACGTTCTTTAGGGGTGGTACCCATACATGTGAAATGGGGAAAAAAAAATTTTTTCGCTGCACCCCCTCGTGTGGGGAATCTTTGAATAGGTCTACTAAAATGAAGGTAATGTTTCATACATCACTTTTTAGGGTTCCGTAGTCCTACAAGGAACCCTTATAGTTTCGTCATGTCCGTCCGTCTGTCCGTCTGTCCGTCTATCCGTCTGTCCGTCTGTCCTAATCCTTTACAGCTTAATAACTTCTACAGTTATAAACATAAGTGAATAAAATTTTGTTGAAAAATAGTTTAGATATAGATCTCAATTTTAAAAGAATAAAAAAATCTTGATTACGTATTTTAGGGGTGGCGCCCATACATGTGAAATGGCAATGAAAATTTTATTTTCGCTGCACCCCCTCGTGTGGGGTTTCATTGAATAGGTCTACTAAAATGAAGGTAATGTTTCATACATCACTTTTTTATCAGGTGTACCATCTGCGAAATATAGCCCACCAAAGTGGCTTACAATGTGTCCCCCCCCCTGCCATTTCCAAACTATGCAACGTAGAAACTTGTAATCTTACACGTTGATAGACTTTTATAAAAACTCTCTTTTAAAATTATTTCGAGTATAATGTGATTATAAATTTTTGAGTTATAGTGAGAAAACTGAAAAATACTTAAGACGTCCTAGTTCATAGGTCATTGATCTTAGATAAAAATGTTCTTAGCAAATAATGCTCCTTTAGTTACTTTCTATTTAAAAAAATCACAAAAAGAAACTTTGTGTTATATTGATAACACAAAGTAACAGCGCCACCTAGCGCTAAATTTCAGAAGTGTGTACATGACAGACTTCTTAAATTTAGCGCTAGGTGGCGCTGTTTGCAAAAACTAAAATAGCAATGATTAATATTCGATTTGATTCGTTTGTAATTAGACCTACTTAAGGAACCCTATAATACTGAGCATGGCCCGACATGCTCTTGGCAGGTTTTTATTTATCAGGTGTACCATCTGCGAAATATAGCCCGCCAAAGTGGCTTGCAATGTGTCCCCCCCTGCCATTTCTAAACTATGCAACGCAGAAACTTATAATCTTCCACATTGATAGACCTTTGTGAAAACTCTCTTTTAAAATTGTTTCAAGTATAATGTGATTATAATTTTTTGAGTTATAGACAGAAAACTGAAAAATACTTAAAAAGTCCTAGTTCAAAGGTCATTGACCTTAGAGAAAAATTATCAAGGCAAATAATGCTGTTTTAGCTACTTTCTATTTGAAAAAATCACAAAAAGTAACTTTGACATGACAAACTTCTTAAAAACTTCTTAGGTTTTCGCGATCACTACACTGCCGTGTCACTCGCAGGTCTGTTATCTTAAGATACATGAGTTACGCGTAACAGGTCTAAATCGTATTTTTTCATGATCCTCTATCACCCAGTAAAATAATATTTTAATTAACTATTACCAATTAGTCACAATTGCCTATCACCTAACTCTCGAAACTACGATTTTGCCATTGTTAGTTATGGTAAAATACTGTATCTTAAGTTACATCAATTACGCGTGATAAGTTGCGAGCGCATCCAGCAAATCCTAACTCTGCTAACTACTAGATACATTATTTATCCGTGACTGTAGTGCGCGTATTAACTGATGATGTTGTGGATATTATGAGAGCTTCAAGAACAAACATGGTTCTAAAAGTAATAGCCCACGGCAACATGTGGACCAGCTGAAGAAAAATAACTACGTTTCTGAAATCAATAGGTGGATTAAAAAAATCGCGGTCGAATATGCAGGAGTAATGTTCACAAACCTATTTTTGTTGGTTAGTATATCAGCTTGATGTATCTCATTTACCGGGTTTTTGAAAAGTGTACGTACTTTAAAATAATGTTCAAAAGCCTTCTAAATACGCACTGTCCGTCGTTGGTTTTCTACTGGTTATTTTATGAAAATGTGTGTTAATCAATTATTATTTTATTACACAGGAAATTGAAGTAAATAGGTCCTCAACAAGGCAATGAATAGCGATGTTTTCAGAGTTTCAGATAATTTCTAAACGCTCGAATTGTGCTTAGATAAAACCAAACAGTTTTTAGTAACTTCGTTGGTAATTTTTACTTTTTGACGTTTATTCAATAACTACAAAATTTGTATAAAAAAGTGCAGTTATAAATGCAGTTTATGACGATACCCTTTAATCAGCAGTCGACTTAGACCCAAAAAACTGCCACCATTACCTTATTTTCAAAATAATCACCTTATGTTGCTTCGAGGCTAGTAGTTCTGGTCTATACTTTTCTTTTAAGTATTTTTTGGTCTTACTATTCTGTTATCTTAGCTGGACCCTAGTTTTATTTATGACAACTAATTTGCGTAAAATTTCTTATATATCGGCATCAAACGAAATAAAAATTTGCGTGAAGTGCTTAGCCGGTTGTGTTTTTGTTCGACTCAAAAGGGCATCGGTATATTTCTCTTAGATACCCTGGGAAATCAGAATTTATGGCAAATATTGCTTCTTTATCACTTTTTAAAAACATCTATTACCTAGCTATTTCTTTAATATTTCATTGTTGATTTCCTACCATCAGATTAAATATCTTTTCGGTGTTTTGTGCTATAGTGGAAGTTGAAGGCTATTTACAGTAGAGGACATATTCAACGCTCTGTCTACTGGGATTTAACTCAGCTAACAGATTTTGAACTACAGCATCGGATGCAATAGATTCTCCTTATTCCGTCACTATGTAGTTTTGTGCTATTTTGGACAAAATTTAAAACGGACACGTACTGACAGCGCATTGTTGAGATATTTTTTTTCGAATACAAGAAATTTATCATCTGGCTCTGATTAAATCCTTCTAAGTCTCGAAGCAAAAGTAATACAACAAAGAAATTTAGCGTAAAATCATCTGAAGGGTTGACGATTATAATGAAATCAAAAGCATTTCGATTGCATTATTATTTTTATATAAAACCGCGAACTTTTCAATCCACGTATTTAGGCATTAAGAATAGTTGAATTTTGAAGATGCTCAACTTACATAGTCGTCAAGAAATCATACGATGAAAAATTATTCAAAGATTTGCATGTGTATTGCAAAAGTGTGTTGGACTTAGTTAAAAAAGAAGTACCCCGGGAAGTAAGGCGAAGGAGTGTAAGTGAAAGAAAGAAAGCAGACTTAGATGCAGATGTAGATTTAGATAAGATCTTACATATATAGGATTTAGTTTTTTTTGTATTTAAAATAATTTTGATAATACTAAGTTCTCATTCCAATTTTTATGTTAGTTATGAAGTTTATTAAGTTTTAAAAGTTATTGAATCTTGGTTAGAAGAAGTTTGAGTTTTCGTTTTACTTTTTGACCCATTAAAAAGGATATTTTAATGCATTTGAAAATTTGAGTTTTTACTAGATAAGTCATTATTCATTTATTTAGATGAGTACTATTTTTTCTATTCCTTTATAAACTAATTTAATTTAATACAGACAAACTTTAGTTAAAGATACCTGTGTTTAGCAAAACATTCCATATTACACTTGTTGCGGCTAAGTCACGTATCTTAAGATAGAGAGCACCGCGTAACAACCAATGTATAGAGAGCTTGTCACACCTATCTCTGTTATAGCTAATAACTCTGAAAATTACGAAGTTTTCAAAAATCTATAAATTACCCGGTTTTCCTCAGACTTTAATACAACCAATTGTGTAAAAATATTTCCCGAAAGTTTTGAAACATTTAAGATAATCGCAATTATCTGTAAAAAACTTTAAACGGTGATATCTCAAAACTATGTTTCGTGAGATACAAGAGATAGGCCTGACACGGCAGTACACATTATAATAAAACAAAGTTTAACCGGATTAAATCGTGTATATTATTTAAATTGGTTTCCCTGACGTTTCGAAAGCTTTGCAGATTTATACGCGATTTAATCCGGTTAAACTTTGTTTTATTATAAACTTCTTAAATTTGGCTTCTTGAATTTATCGCTAGATGGCGCTACTAACAACACGCTCTGAGTCGCGAATGCTGCCGATTATTGCAAAAACTAAAATAGCCATGATTCTTCTTCTTCTTCGAGGGAGATTAGAGAACATAGGTAAAAAAACAACATTGGGGATCCCTTATCCCCCTCTGCGTAGTTAGATTGACTTCGGTTTTGAGCCCTGGTTCTGAACAGTCATAATAGTAGTGTTGTACAAGCATCTTAGCATCTTTGTATACAGTTTTTCGATGTGACATCGTTGAAGAGCATCTAGAACTGCCCAAGTTTCGATGGAGTCGAAGGCCTTCTCGTATTTCACAAATGCCGTACACAGCGGTTGACTGTACTCTTTAGTCTTTTGTGTAGTCTTTTCGAAACTTAGCTCGCTCTGGTGAACAAAATTCGTCGAGTCTTTTGGCGAGACGATTCGTGATGACCTTCGAGAACAGCTTGTACACGTGACTCAGGAGTGACATAGGTCCGCAGTTCTTTAGCACGGTTTCAACTCCTTTTTTTGAGAACAGAATCACCGCACTTCCGCTTGATGCCTCCAGTGTAGAGCCTTGTTGGATGACGGAATTAAACTTTAGCTTCTTCAGGACTGGAACTCCACCTGCTCTTAGGAGTTCAGTGGTAATTCCGTCATCACCTGGAGCCTTGAGGATTTTTAAGCTGCTCGAAGGCCTCCCTATTCTCATTCTGGTCGACGTCCGAGAGATCCTCGGTGTAATGGCACGTGAGTTGGACTCTTTGGTTGTCGTTGCTAGTTGCTAGAAACCGCTGGTCTTGTGGTTCTCGTGGAATAATGTCCATAGAAGTTTTCGACTTCGACGAGCATCGCAATATAAGAGATGGGTGACAATTTTGGCATCCGCGACTTTTAGTTTCATCAGATGGGTCTTCTTTAGCTATTGAGCAAAAACTTTCAATCCTCTATTTTGCTCAATCGCAGCCTCAGCGGCGCGGGTATTGGAGCGACGAAGGTCGCATCGCATTAGATTTATAATCGGTAGGTTTAAAGACCTTTTTATCTGATAAAGAACCCAGTGCTGATGACATCTCCCGTCTCTTCCTTATAAGATCGAGAGCCTCAGTCGTAATTTATTGTATAACCAATACATGGTTTTCTCGTCAATATTGTCAATGGTTTTTATTGAGTCGAATCCATTTTGAAGTTCCGTTTGAAATGTTTTAGAACCCAAAACCAGTTTGAAGTGATGAAGGTCGAAGAGTACGCTTTTTTAAGCGGATCCTTTCAGCTCTAATATTCATATTTAGAGTGCTTTGGATAAGCCGGTGATCGCTTCCGGTGTTGAAAGTTTTTTTTACTTGGGGAAATCCTCATGGATGCACGGGGAAGGCGGATCCTGAGTCTTACCGACCACCACAGTGTGCCTCTAAAGACCTTTGGCCGGGGCGTGGGAGTGGAGTGGAGTGGGAGATCCAGAGTCTAGGATTCGCCAACCACCCTTGACAGGTCGCGATTTAGTAAGCAAGCAAGGGGCTTGCCCGGGAGAAGGGTCTCCCCATGCGGCCTACTTAACATCAGCCGCATCCTCCGTCTCTAGTTTTTAATGATTATTTATTAATTTTTCTTAAAAAATCTAGCAAGTATTCGTAAAACTCGAATATATTCGAATAGTTGATCAACACTATTCGAAAAACTCGAATAGTAAAATCGAGCGAATATTCCATGCCCTACTCGAAACCCATCCTTCTGCAGAGAGGTGTGAAGCAGGGAGATGTGATCTCTCCGAAACTGTTATCTGCGGCATTGGAGGATGTCTTCAAGGTTCTGGACTGGAAAGGGCTAAGGATTCATATGAACGGCGAGTACATTACTCATCTTCGGTTTGCCGACGACATAGTAGTCATGGCTGAGACTGGAGGACCTGAGAACAATGCTCAATGACCGCAGTAGAAAGAGTTAAATAAATAAATAAAACATTTATTTCTCACCACAAACCAAAAATAAAAACCAGCCAAGTGTGAGTCGGACTCACGCAGTAAGGGTTCCGTACCACCAATCGACCTAATACCCCATAGAAACCGATTTAATTTAGGAGAGTTTATCAAAGACATCAACGAGCGAACGCGAAAAGTGAATTTTTGCATCTCTTTCTTACGTAGGTACCACCACATATGTCTATTTTTGCCCGGTTTTTAGGGTTCCGTAGTCCTACAAGGAACCCTTATAGTTTCGTCATGTCCGTCCGTCTGTCCGTCTGTCGGTCTGTCCTAATCCTTTACAGCTTAATAACTTCTACAGTTATAAACATAAGTAAATGAAAATTTGTTAAAAAATGGATTGGATATAGATCTCAATTTTAAAAGAATAAAAAAATTGTTTTTACGTTCTTTAGGGGTGGCACCCATACATGTGAAATGGGGAAAAAAATTTTTTTTCGCTGCACCCCCTCTTGTGGGGTATCTTTGAATAGGTCTACTAAAATGAAGGTAATGTTTCATACATCACTTTTTAGGGTTCCGTAGTCCTACAAGGAACCCTTATAGTTTCGTCATGTCCGTCCGTCTGTCCGTCTGTCCGTCTGTCCGTCTATCCGTCTGTCCGTCTGTCCGTCTGTCCTAATCCTTTACAGCTTAATAATAAGTTTAATTACTTCTACAGTTATAAACATAAGTGAATAAAATTAAGCAAAAACGAAAATAGCAATGATTAATACTTATTCGATTTGATTCGTTTGTAATTAGACCTATTTAAGGAACCCTATAATACAGAGCATGGCCCGACATGCTCTTGGCCGGTGGTTTTTTTTGTGAAGTTTTACTTCAGTTGTGCGATCTAAAGCACACTCTTTTTAAAGTAGTAGTAGTAGTAGTTTTTTTCGTAGTAGTAGAGCTCCTTTTTGAAAGAGCTCGTCCGGGGAAGTACTACCACCGTGCCTACTTCTCCGCCAAATAGTGATGCTTGCATTGCTGTGTTTCGGTCTGAAGGGTACGGGTGCCGGTGAAATTACAATCACATGAGACTTTCCATCTTCATGTCTCAGTTTGGCGAACCGACTTGCGGTACCATTTAGGCAACAGCCTAGGTGGTATTGAAGTTGTCATGGGCAAAGGTAACCGCTTCACATCAGGTGGGCCCACGGAATACTTGAATAAGAATGGAATTGGTATAGTACACAGTTTCTTCGGAAACCCGTGTCGCCTAACTCTCCCACTATCCGTCTCACTACTACATAAGCACTGTATCTAGCTTGTATCTAGATATCTAAACGCATACGCGTGCAAGAAATACTACACTGAACGCGGCCCTACTATTAGCTGTCACGTCTGTCACACATAAACGTCGACCATGTGCGAACGCACCACTACATTCGAACAGGTCGTTAGTGATGTCCATGTACAAAAAACGAATTTTATGAATGTTATCGATATTTTCAACGATTTTCGCACAAGGTCTTGGAATAAAAATAATTTGTCCTACATAAGGAATTGGAAAGTTACTGTTTCATCATATACTTAATTATTGAAAATAACGTCTGACACTTTTTAAAACATTCATTTTTTTTTTCATTCCTCGTTCGGTCACCCTAGCGAACACTTGTGTTACGATCGGTTGAAGTAAATATAACTACCCCCCACTATAAAAAATGGTGCTAAAGAAATGTGTAAAATGTAAAAGTAATATCACGAAAAAAGCTCCCGGTCTGGAATGCAGCAGGTGCGAAAAGGTAGTTCACGCTACGAATGATTGTGCAAAATTAACAACAAAGCAGTTAGTAGCCCTACGAGCATCGAACGGGCTAGAATGGTGCTGTGCTGATTGCCTACAAAGCACCAGCCGACGCTCATCATTCTTCATTCCAGAAGAAGATTCTGAAGAAACCGTAAACTCAACAGTACCATTTGATATGCATAAATTTATGAGAAATATCACAGCTGAGATCAAGAAAACGATTAAGGAAGAACTCGAGAGTTTCCAACAGTCCGTAGATTTTATCGGGGATCAAGTAGCAGGCATTGAGGAAGTACTAAAGAATCAGAACAGCAAAATCAAACAACTTGAAAATAAGAACACTGAATTGATAAATGCCAAAAAGAACCTGGAACTTCGTCTTTCTGCGATGGAGCAACGTTTGGGAGAAACAGAGCAAAAAAGCTTGTGTACATTCGTTGAGATTGCTGGGTTACCGAATATTCCAAATGTTGATGCCATGGCAGTGGCGAAGACTATAGCAACTAAATTGGACGTCGAAGATTCTACCATTCATGACGTTCGTCAGGTTACAGGACGATCAGAGACATCTGGCTACTTCCTGGTTGAGTTCAATAACAAAACTGCTCGTGACAAATGGATCGCCGCTGCCAAGTCAAAGGAAGTTACGGTGGGTGAAATGTCACTTTCAGTGCCTATCGAAAAAGCATCTGGAAAAATCTTTGTCAGGGAAGCACTAACTCGGAATATGAAGACTCTGCTGTACCAAGCGAAACAGCGCCTAAAAACACCTAACGGCCCTTTCAAGTATGTATGGTGCAAAGAGGGTAAACTTTATGTTAAAAAAGCCGATGATAGCAAAAAAGTCGAAATTATTCGGTCCACTAATGACATTGATATGCTATTGCTACAACAATTAACCTAGTATACTAAATTTAAAGTACTACCTTAACTATATTTGTCCAACCCTATTTAGTAAAATTCGATACTTTTAATAATGATATACCAGTAAACCACGAATTATTAGATTGTGTCAATGTTAACTCATTCTTTAGTAATTTACCCAGTAAAAATGTTCATCTCTCATGCCTTCATGTAAATATAAGATCGATGCTCAAAAATTTTTCTAAACTGATTCAAATAATTGATAACTCGCTTATAACCATTGATTTAATTACTCTAACAGAAGTTGCAATTTCTGACGAGATCTCTAGTTTATTTCAGATCCCAGGCTATAGAATGCACTCACAGCTTCGCGCTCATCGAAAAGGCGGTGGCATAATTATTTATGTTAAAAAATATCTAAAATTTACTCCAAAAATAGTAAGCACATATACGTTTGAGTACCTTGGAGGTGTCTTAAAAACCTCACACAATGACGTGATAGCTGTGTGTGCAGTCTATAGACCGCCTTCGTCCAACAAAACGTTATTTTTTAGGGAACTCCGAAATATACTGAGTAACAATGCATCTAACACTAACACTGTTGTACTAGGCGACATGAACATCGATCTTAAATCACAAACATCAACCAAAAACATGTACTTGGATATGCTTTCTGCGTATGGCTTAGCGTGTGGGATCTCGGATTATACACGAATCGAAAAACGAAATGATCAAGTTACAAAGTCATGCATTGATCATATATTCACGCGGTCACACACGTTAACACCCTACGCGGCGGCACTCGACACTGTTCTGGCCGATCACCGTGCTACCATCGTTAGTTTAACCGGCAGCTCGTCCGATCGCCGCCGTATACAGGATGCGCCACATAGTAAATGTATTAATGATAAAAAAATTATGTTTGACGTGTTAAGCGAGACAAATTGGGACGAGACTAACAACCTTACTACCTCGAACTCCATTCATGATTACATAACAACTACTTTTAATAGTGCACTAAGCGAATCGAAACGCTTGATTAACATTAAAAATAAAGTAAGGAATAATCTTCCCTGGCTAAGTAGTAACATCGTAAGATTGTGTGAGTTAAGGGACGAATGCTTCAATCTCTGGAGGAAAGATCCAAACAATAATGTTCTAAGATTAAAATATAATAGATTGCGTAATAAAGTGCACAAAACTATTGAATTTTATAGAAATAAATATCATAAAGATCAAATTAAAGCAAATTATAGTAATCCGAAAAAGCTATGGAAAATAGTTAACTCAATATGTGGTAAAGTCACGCAGTCTATTGATAAATTCATTCAAGATGCATTTAGCTCTCATAATCTATCATCGTTTGATATAGTAAATAAATTTGCCAATGGATTTGATAGATCTGTAAAGAATATCTTACCTAACTGTGCAATTCCTCTTCTCACTAGTCATACAGGTAAGTCGGTTGACATCAGTATGAGGTTTCAAGAGGCTACACCGGACAAAATTCAGAAGCTTATCCGGTCACTAAATAGTAGGAAGGCTCCGGGATTGGATAAGATCAGTGTGCTAGATATACAAACCGTTAGCACCAAGATTGCTTCTACTATAGCTAACCTCATAAATGTCAGCATATGCACAGGCCAGTATCCGGATGCTTTAAAAATGGGATGTGTGAGACCGGTGTTCAAAAAAGGCAAAAGGAATGATGAAAATAATTACCGACCCATTACGTTATTATCATCTATAGATAAAATTGCCGAAAAATTCGTTTGCAACCAAATAGTTAATTTTTATGAAAAAAATTCCATTATTAGCGAGTCCCAATACGGATTCCAGCCTAAAAAAAGCACAACCTCACTTCTTTCAAAATTTTCGGATTATGTTAATACTGCGCTTGATGATAAAAAGCATGTCCTTGCTCTCTTTATCGATTTTTCTCGAGCTTTCGATACCCTCGACCACAGCAAATTGTTAAAAAAGCTAGAAGACTCGGGTCTAAGGGGCCCTATTTATGGTTGGTGTGTGGACTACTTAAAAAATAGAAAATATCGGGTCCAAATCGATCAAAGCCTCAGTGACACAGTTTCTGTAACCTATGGAACAGCACAGGGGTCTGTATGCGGTCCTTTACATTTTTTGGCGTACGTCAATGAAATGGACACAATATTTCAAAGCAGCAAATCATACCAGTTTGCTGATGACACGTGCCTCCTTATTGACGGCAAAGACTTAAATGAAATTAGCGTACTCCTACAAAATGATTTTGATAGGCTTAATATGTGGTGTCACGATATGGGACTTGTACTCAATTCTGGAAAGACAAAATTTATGCACATAAAATCAGCTTACTTAAAGTGCAACACCCGAGAACCTATATTGGTGGCCCACACCCACAGTTGTCTACATAAAAACCCATTGATGTGTGATTCTAAGTGTCCAATTATTGAACAGGTCGATACACATATGTACTTGGGACTATTAATTGATAATAAGCTTAACTGGGGCCCACATATTTCGCGAGTATGCGACAAATTACGTGCTATCTTAGCAAAATTTTACATTATTAAAAATAGATTGCCTCATAAAACTAGACTCCTATTGTATAATGCATTTTTTGATTCAGTTGTAGCTTACGGACTATCCAGCTATGGTCGGACTTATAAAACCTACCTGGACTCAATATATAGATTACAGCTCAGGATACTAAAGTTAATCGTTTTGCCGAAAATTAAGTCTAGTTTTGTGGATGAATCTGAGTTTTTTAAGTATTGTCAAACCCTTCCTATACATGACAAAGTGAAATTTAGCCTCTTAAAAGAGCAATTTTTCAATAAAGAACTACAGCATGAAATAAATCATCCTGTGTTTACACGTCAAGTCGCTCAAAACAAACTTGTGACCATACCGGCAAAGAACTGCTACGGCGAACGGGCGAGCGCTTATCTGATTCCACGACTCATTAATTCTTTACCTACCGCCATACGTAATAATATTACTGATAAAAACATAAAAAATAAGTTAAAAACATATTTCCTCACCGAATTATAATTCATGCGTGGCGTTAGAACACTGTCGAATCGTCATTTATGTTTTTATGCTGTAATAAACACCTTAATTATTACATTCATATTGTTTGTTAAGATTGTTAATAAAAGTAACACGTTTATACTTACATAAATAAATGTGCTGATACGAGGATGAATTGTAAGTGCCACACTCAAACCCAGGAGGTTTAAGTGGTACTTTTGTACTAATTTTAATTATGTATATTATTGATAATTTAATAAAAAAAAAAAAAAAACAAGCAGCTCGAGGTATGGCGAAAAATAAAAAGTAGTTTTTCGATTTTTAACCTACTTTAAATTTGTTATAAGATCTGGTTTGGTGTTTTGCGTAAATAAGATATACAATTCTGCATATTTACGGATTGGTTTTCTTTTTAAATCGTAACTTATAAAATAATTACTGCCCAACATACTAACGTCGTCAAAATTTGTTAGTTTTTTGTAAACTTTTTGTTTTTTGTATTGTATTGAAAACTAAAAATAAAATAATATTCCCCTTATTACGAAAGTTTAGACCACGTTTAAGGGGAATATAGCAGCCAAGTGGCGCCCCCATCAGTAAACAAATTATTACTTGCTGAATACAAGTACAGGTACTGTAGTTTAATCAGAAACTATTAACTCTGTAAATTATACTTCGCTCTAATTGTAGATAGAAAAAATGCGAAAACGGCCACTTTTGGCATTTTTTCTATCTACAACTACAGCGAAATATATTTTACAGAGTTAATAGTTTCTGATTGAACTACAGTACCTGTACTTCAACTTTTAAAAACGAATTTTCGAAAAATTATGTATTCAGCGAGTAATATTTTTTTTTACTGACGAAGGCAACACTTGGCTGCTACATTCCCCTTAAGCACTTGTTAAAACCGGGTGTAATCCAAACTCCATACATAACAAAGGTATTTAACCACCAAAACGAAGAGGTGAGGATATGTGTCGAACAACCAATAGGATTGCGTTATTTTCATATTTCACCGCCTAGCTTCAACATTATTTATTTATTTAAACTTCATACAATACATGTACATAGGTGGACTTAATGTCTTTGGCTTTCTCTCCCAGTCAACCAGCTATTCTATATCTAACGCAGTCTTATTGGAGGCTTGCGACACATCTCGTCAGATCTCGTCTTTGCGTTTTGGTGGAAACCGAGCCTAAAACCCGATTTTTAACTGACTTCAAAAAAGGAGGAGGTTCTCAATCCAATTGTATGTTTTTTTTTTGTATGTTTGTTACCTCAGAACTCCGTCATTTATAAACCGATTTCGATAATTATTAATTTATTTGAAAGGATATACTTCCAGATTGGTTTCATTTTCATCAAAATCCAGTTTTGATGATGGGATCCATGTGAAATTGAGGTAACTTCTCAAATATTATAGGCATACATAGCGATTTTGGTATATTCATCAACAAGTCAAGCAAAAAAAGCAATTCAGACAAAATCATTTGGTGAAGATCTGATGAAGGTCATAGGAGATAAAGAGGGAACTCTTCAATGGATGACAGCAAATTATCCGGGATTACAGTAATCGCTTGTCTTTCTAATGTTAATTCCACTCAAAATAATAAACTAAAAAAAAACCAACTAATTTTTTATTTTTTTTCAGTTTTTTCTTAAATCAATCCGAATCAAAGGCACCTACTTCCTAAACTGTTTCACACAAATTTTATTATTTTATTCTTTTTTAAGTCGGTTTTTACTTTTTTTTTAATGTGGTTTATGTTTATGATAATTATGATAATTGATAAATATCAAAACTCGAAATTGCGAATAAATAATTTCGACAAAGAATCTACCTAAAAATAAAATTATTATGCATTTAAAATAATAAAAACCGGCCAAGTGCGAGTCGGACTCGCGCAGTAAGGGTTCCGTACCTCTCAACGACCTGATACCCCATAAAAACTGATTTAATTTACGAGAGTTTATCAAAAGACATCAACGCACAGTGCGCAAAATATTAATTTTTTCATGTCTTTCTTACGCAGGTACCACCACATATGTCTATGTTTGTCTTATTTTTAGTATTTGTTGCTAAACTACATAATATGCACTATAATATGACCAAGTTTGACGCTGGTATATATTACCGTTTTGAAGATAGAGCAGGAACAAAATGTTGAAAAAAATGCATGTCTTTTGAGGTTTCTTGTATGGGGACCCCCTTTGGTTTTAGACTTTTTTTATTTTTACTATTTGTCGTGATACACCTCATAGCAACACAATTTCTGAGAAAATTTCAATCGGTTATCTATTACCGTTCAAAAGATACAGCCCTGTGACAGACAGACGGACGGACGGACGGACGGACAGCGTTGCGAGAGTAATAGGGTCCCGTTTGGCACCCTTCGGGTACGGAACCCTAAAAATGAGGAATATTTATTTTAAAACAGAAAGTATACACCGAATTAATTATATCGATAATGCATTCAATATGTTACTACACTATCGATACGCGGGGATTTTGGTGACAGTCAGGCAAATAAGGTGAAGGCGACATCGAAAGAAACGCAATACATTACGCGGTTACTCACGTAGTGAAAGTGGATATCCATGTTTTATAAGCAATGTATATTTATTTATCAGTTTGCGATAACATCGTTTTTGTCATGAATCACATAATACTAAGAAAATATTTGCAAATATCACAACTAATTAAAGGTTTTTAGACTTACAGATGAAAAGAAATCCCTCCTTTAGTTAAACTACACACCTCGCTTCTTTTTCGCCATGATATAATGGCGCAAGACGGCATAATTATTATTTTTTCGCACAGCAACGTACTCTGTTACAGCCTGGCCGCAATGTTTAAGCTGTGACGCGGATTTTGGTTACACTAGCGCGTCTGCTCAAAAGCGCGGCGCGCCTATCCCGCCCACAATTCCCCTCTATTTATATTCATTTCCTCTATGGGTGGGCCTTTAGCTCGTTTCGCCATCCTATACTAAAGGCAGAATTTACAGTCGACAACACGGTAAGCGGTTTTTTTTTTTTTTCGAATGGACTCTCGCAGGTGGTACCGAAGTACCATCTCTGCTTAACCGGGCTTAGTTGGCGGAGAGTCCCATGTGGGACTCCATTCGCCGAAGGTTTTTTCCCTAATCCTAAATACTTACAAACTAAAGACGCGGTTTCAATACCGCAAGCGGGCGTCCCCCAAGGGGGGGGGCTCGAACCTCGCTGGGGCATTGCAGGGAGACCCCGCCGTTCCTATGTCCCCCTAGCAGCCGTTGCTACATCGAATTTTTTCTCGAAAGTGGCGGACTTTCGGTCTATCGGGTGACGCGCTAAACGCCGTTAATCGGCAAGCCTCGCCGGCGAGGCTAAGACCTACCTAAAACCTAAACAGTGGCTACGCAATAGCCTGCTCCTAGGAACTACTCTAGAGCATAGGGCCGGTCTCGCGTGACGAGATTATCTCCGGTTGCGACACCGTGAGGGCGTCCCCAGGGGGAGCCCGGACCTCGACTCAGGGTGCAGCAGGGGGACCCCGCCACCGGTCCCCCCAGCAGCCGCTGCTGCGTCGTATTGTGTTTCTGTTTCTCGAGAGTCGGGCTCTCGGATTCTGTGTGGGTGTCGCGTCGGTCCTCGCCGGCGGGGACGATATTTTGGACGACGGCGTCGGAGTGTACTTGTCTTTTTATCTGACTCCTGGAGGAGTTTTATAGCATCATCGGGTTCGATGAGTGTGTGTCTGGGATGTCGAATTTTGCTAATAGCAGAAGGCTGGTAAACGGTGGCCGCCACGACCAAGGGATTGGGATGCTTGGGAGCGGAATCGAAATAGCGTTTAGAGACACGCTTGAAAAACTGCTTGATGGTCGGCAGTTTGAGGTCTAGGTGGAGTTGGGCATTGCGTAAGTACCAAGGAGCGCCTACGGCCTTTCGCATGAAACGGTTTTGGAGGGATTGGAGCATGTGAATTCTTACCGGCTTAACGTGTGCGAACACAACGCTAGCGTAGGAGAGAATGGGGCGGATACAGGTGGTGTATATCCTTACTTTGAGAGGAGTGGGCAGTTTACTGCGCGCATTGAGTAGGGGGTGGAGACGTCCGAGTGACGACAAACATAGTGACAGGTACGTTCATTTCTATGCGGGTCTTTGTTAGGAGCCTTTTGTCAAAGAGGACTGCTGCACTTTTTTCGGGATTGACTTCGTTTATCCATTTCCGGAACCAGTCACCTAGGGTGTTGGCCGCGGATTGGAGGGTACGAGAAATAGCGGCATGGGTCTTGCCGGAGTAATAGATTGCCGTGTCATCGGCGAAAAGGGCAATACGGGCTGCACCGCATTTTGGAATATGTGAACAGAAGGGGGGAGAGCACGGAGGCTTGTGGAACACCGGCGTGAATGGGATGGGGGGCGGAGAGAGCCCCTTCGATGCTATAGCGAAAGGTACGATTCGATAAGTAGTCTCGGATGATGAGCACGAGACGATGTGGCACGTTCATTGTGTACAACTTATATAATAAGCCGTTATGCCACACTTTATCGAATGCCTTTGCCACGTCGAAAAAGAGAGTACTGGTCATTTGACCACGTATGAAGCCTGCACTGATGTGTTCGACAATGCGGTGCAGCTGATTAACGCAAGAGTGCTTTGTACGAAAGCCAAACTGCTCGTCGGAAAGGAGTTTATTTGATTCGGCAAAATCTTTAAGTCGCTTATAAATAAGTTTCTCATAGATTTTCCCGAAGACATTGAGGAGACTGATCGGCCGGTAACTGCTCGGCTCGGACTTTGGCTTGCCTGGTTTGGGAATACCGATTACCGTGGCTTGTACGGTAAGTGGTAACAGCAAAGACTTATATAGTAAATCATTGGGTAACAGTTTGACCTTGACAGTGTCTTTCTTTCGCATATTTTAACGTCTTTGCCAGAAAACAATTGTTTTGTCACTGACGTATGGCCGACAGTACCTCTACCTACTCATCATCATCACGAAGAAATCCTCTTTTTAGGTACTAGGTATAAAAAAACTGAAATCGCGAAAAAATAACAGTTTGTTCCCAGAGACATGACATTTACCGCTCCTTTACCAGCGGTAAATGTCATGTCTCTGTTTGTTCCATACACAGTCATCGATGTCGCACGACATTTATGCAGCCAGCTGTTTTTTAGCGATTTCAGCTTTACTCCCATAAGTTCTTCATTATTATGAGTACATTCACCTCGAATTTCGAATTTTTCATATTTATGCGAAATGTTGACTTTAATTTAAGTGCATTTTTCCGGAGGCGTAGATTATGCACGTTAATGAAGAAGCGCGAGCGAAGCGAGCCTGAATTATGTTTTCACCGCCAAAGGTTCAATCGCTTGAGCCTTTGATATAGTGTCCGATCGCAACGGCAGGCTCATGTAAAGTAGCGCAAACCGTTCAACAAAATGAACTACCGCCGTCGTATGTGATATTATTTGTCATTAAACTGGAAATATCATTCATACTTTATTTTGAGCAAAATAATACCTATGCTGTAAATTGAACTTCAGTACTAAAAAAAACTCTAAAATAATGTTAATATTTTTTGACGTACATACATACGAGTAGATGTCGTGTTTGAGTAAGTAGGTAGTACAGTCGACTGCATGACAGTGGTAACACTTCAGTTCGAAAACCGCTTACGAAATAAATTACTGCTTACGAAATAAAGATGCTGTTACCACCGACGTGCGGTCGACCGTACTAACCTTGTTTTGGTTTCATTGTTTATTTTTGTAAATTGTCTATTTTTAGGAGATTTGTCAATTTGACGTGTACGGTTTTGGGGGGGTCATGACACCTACGACCCCCCCCCTCTAGAACCGCCACTGGGTACATATACAGGGTGGAAACTTTCAGCGGGGTAGTAAGGGGAAGTACCTTATCCGTTGCAGCTACGCGAAAATGGTCTTAGGAGACTATCCATATTTTTTTATGGAATTTTGATCCCTATTCACAGTTTAAAAAAAAATACTGTTAGCAAGAAAATAGCCATTTTACACAAAAACATTTTTTGATGCCAATCGATCCTGTTTCTAATACTGATCACGTAGAATTTTACACATATCAAAAACAAGGCGTATTAATTTTGTTTTTTTATTAACTAACATAACTTGATGATGTTATTCTTATTTAAAATATTGCTGTTTCGTGCCCTAAGATATCAAGTGCTCGAAATGACCGCCATTTTGACGAATACATAAATTGATTCGTTTCTGTACCGACCTAGTGGCTGCTGACAATTTATTTGTATGAATTCCATACAAAATTGTGGTTAGTGAGTTTTTAAGTTCTTCGTATTGCTTTTTGTAAACCTCAGTTTTCAGGTAGCCCCATAAAAAGAAATCTAGAGGCGTCAGATCTGGACTACGCGCTGGCCAATAAATATGACCATGTGTTCCTATCCATTGATCACCAAACTGTCGGTTCAAAGTCGAACGCGTACTGCGGCTGTTGTGAGGTGGAGCGCCATCTTGTTGAAAAAACATTCTTCTTGATTCCGACAGTGGTAAATCATCGACGAGGTTTTCAAGATTCTCTAATATTCTGTTGTTATAAATGTTGGAATTCATGTTGCCTTCATAAATTCCACCATCACCACTCGGTTCCACATTATACCACACCAACAATTAAAAGAAAATCGCACTTGATTATGTGTTTCGCGAAACCTGAGAGGATTTTCTCTACACCAATAATGGTGATTTCGCCGGTTGTACATTCCATTATTAGAAAAATTTGTTTCATCAGACCATAATCACACCCCGGCCACTCAATACAATATGAATGCTAGCACCGCCTACATACGCAAGCTTACGTCTTATACAAACACGCACACACCTTGAATGAATAGGGTTGCTCGCCGCTCGAAATGCCGACTGCGTTCCAAACGCTTCTCAGTAGTTCTCAGAGATGGCGTTAGCTTGTGTAGCGAAAGTTATTCTTGCGCACGAACGCAGTGAGTTAGTACGGGCGGCGAAGAAAATAATTTAGTATTTTTAATTAGCTGCAGTAAATTGGTAGTTTTATTTATTGTAAATTATTACATCAAGAGCTCGTACTACTGAATCACATTACTGAAGCTTATTAAAATACTATCAATCATTATATATGTATATTGTAAAATAAAATAAACAGTTAATTAATCAAAAAAATGTATTATATTATTATTGCCATAGAAATTATACGTTATAATAAAACAAGTTTAACCGGATTACATCGCGTAAATTGCATCGGTTGTATTTGACGATCCATCCGATAATCCAGTAAAATTTATTTTATTGTAAGGTGTAGTGATCGCGAAAACCTAATAAATTATAAAATAAATTATATATTACACACACTGAAAAATTTACGCCTATACGATTTAAATTAGCGGTTATTGAACCGTATGACATTGAAAATACGGAATCTCAAAAAAAGTTTTGTTTTACAAGCATTACAATTTATATTCATTCCTCTCTTATCATAAGTACGTAATTTTACAGTAAACAATCTCTCACTATAGTTGTAAAATTAAACTCTCGCGGTAAGTAGATACCTACCTTTAATAAAATACAATAAATAGGTACTCAAAGGAATCTGCTTTCAAGCATTACAAGCAAATTATTTTTTCCTTTTTGTCATAACTGGCAAAGTACAAAAAAAACATTTAATTGTAAAATTAAATGCTCGCTGTTCTGTAGTTCTACCTATAAAGGTTTTTTTGTGGCTTACCTTATTTCATCCTTCGGAAATCGAAAAAATCTTCTGTTTCCTTGTCTACATATAGACACACATCCGTGTAAAGCACAATACACTACCATTTTCAATTAAAATATAACTACAAACACCAAAAAATATATTGCGTGACGCACTCGACTGGCGATTGACATCCATTGAATATTGCAGTCTAACTTGCCGCCAAACTGCGAGCGTGTGCGGGGCGCGGGTGAGGAACTTAAATTGGCGGGGAGCAGTGAGTGGCCGTTCTATACGTTAGTACTATTAGATATTCTGTGCCATAATATAAAATTCAGAAAATGGTAATCTCTGCTTATTTTTCTTCTTAACCACCTGCAAAAAGTAACTAGTCGCCCCTGTCGGTAACATTTATAACCATACTTCTTCCATATCTTTAGCACAAAAAGATGCGAGTTCTAAATTTGAATTGTTTTTAAACTTATCTTTTTATTCAGTCAACAAAAAGATCTCAACCGTCACTAAAAAAGCTGTTGCGTAAAATTTTCATACAAAATGTACGGGATAAGTTTTTTGCAATTTGTGACTTTTCGAGTACTCCAACGATGGTTGGTCCAATAAAAGTTTTGATCAGTATTAGAAACAGGATCGATTGGCATCAAAACATGTTTTTGTGTAAAATGGCTATTTTCTTGCTAACAGTATTTTTTTTTTTTACTGTGAATGGGGATCAATATTCCATAAAAAAATATGGATAGTCTCCTAAGACCATTTTCGCGTAGCTGCAACGGATAAGGTACTTCCCCTTACTGCCCCGCTGAAAGTTTCCACCCTGTATACCTAATTCTATGGAACTGTGATTACCTACCTGATTAGGTACCTACCTAGTAATCAATGTATAATGATTGTGTTATGTGTAATAATGTTATTCCTTGCTTTTCAGGTGAAACAGAAATGGATGAGGAGAATCCTGAACCAGGTATGGTTAAACAGATAAACAGATAAACATTTTATTGATAATTAGTTAAAATTATACGTCACAGTTTATATATAAGTACATATTTCATTATTCATAATGAACATAATAAAACTCACAATTTTAAAATAAAAATAAATTCAATATAAATTATGGTATCTAACATTAAAACCTTTGATAATTAATTCATCTACAATTTGATTCATAAAAATAAAATAAATTAAATAATCAACATGCGAATAAAATGATCAAAAATGCATTTGATACAATAAAAACAATAAATTAATTAATTAACATTTCATTACTTAAAAATATAAAATCAATCAAAATATAACGGTTCATAATATAATTTATTTGCGACCAGGAGCTAGGAACTCCTCAATTGTATAAAACGTATTCTCTACGAGCCAGTATTTTAATTTTATTTTAAAAGCATTGTAGCTACGTATGCTAGTGATATGCTCTGGCAGATGATTGTAGACTGTTGGCCCCATAACGTGAGTCAGCTTGTCCGACCGCGCCAGTCTCCTGGACACAGCCGCGAGCTTATGCGCACCACGGGTGCTGTACGAGTGACTATCCCCTCGCTTAGGGAAACAATCCATATTTTGCCTGACATAAATAGCCACCTGAAATATTATCAGCGCGGGAAGTGTGGGAATCTTGAGTGACTTGAAATGAGGTTTCGCTGGTGTTAGTCGCGACACCCGTGCAATTGCCATGACAGCCCGTTTTTGCATTCTGAAAGCGCGCAGCCTGTCTGCTGCACACCCCCAGAGCTCGGCGCCGTATTGTAATATAGAGTGCACGGTTGCGAAGTAGCAAGTGCGGACCACATCAGCATCAACCACTCGCGACAGCCGATACAAGGCGAAACAGGCGCTTCCCAATTTAGCGCAAAGCTTGTCAATGTGAGAAGCTCACGTGAGACCACGATCTATTTGAAATCCGAGAAACGTGGTTGATTCAACCTGATCTATTGGTTCTCCATCTATTAGCACCCGCAGCCTGCTCAAGGGACGTCCTGAAATTGAGAACTGGAGAAAATGGGTTTTTCTTTTATTCAATACGAGACCATTTTGCCTAAACCATAGCGCCAGTTCTCCTGCCACCCGATTCAACGGTTATTTGGCATTAAGCTAAATATGTATATACAACGTGTATCAGAAATGCGTGGTCATATTTTAAGAGCTCATTCAGGGAATGCTATAAAACAACTTTTACTATGGGACCAACCCTGAAATCGCGAAAAAAATATCAGCTGTTCCCTACTAAATCATCGATGTTGGTCGACAAAATTTATGGATCAGCTGGTTTTTTTTTTGCGATTTCAGGGTTGACCCCATAGTAAAAGTTGATCGATAGCATCCCCTGAATAAGCTATTTAAATATGACCACGCATTTCTGATACATGTTGTATAAATAATCTTACAATTTAGAATAGAGATTGGATACATAGGCAATGTCTTAGTAAATTACAATCTATTTGGAAAGGTGTTATTGTTAGTAGGTATGACTAGGTACCTAGTACAGTCGAATGCATGACAGTGGTAAAACTTCAATTCGAAAACCACCCTTACTGCTTACGAAATAAAGATTCTGCTAAGTTTTACCACCGACGTTCGGTCGACCGTACAATTTTTTTTTATTTTTTTTGTTGCGAGGAAGTATCCTTCAAAAGGCTGCCGGCCTCATGGGGGATGGAGGCCGGGGTGTGTGGGATTCTTACCCACTAAAACCCCCCCAGTAACCGTTTACAACACAATAAGAGGGACTCCGGGAAAGTAATAAACCTCCGGAGCCCTCCCTATGCTACGCCTGTAAGGCACGTCTCACGGGAGACTATTTGTCTCCCGGTACAAATGCCCGGTTCTCATGGCAGCACGTGACCACAACATGCCGCCGCCTTCCCAGAAGTCACTCGGTGGACAATGAGAGCCCCCACTTCGAAGGCCCCCCGCACTTCAATCGACTAACGACCGGGCGAGGGGTACGTCGATTGCCCTGAAGGGCTAGGTGCTGGAACGGTTGCCTCTCCGGCGCCGCCTTCTCTCGATCCCGCTCCGCAGCCTCTTTCTGAACCATGACGGTCTCACAGAAAGAGGCTACTTCCCTCCAAATTTGTCGTCTCTGCCAGCATAGCCGACACTACTGCTGGCAGAGAGATTTTGCCCGATTTTTTCAACCAGGACTCTCCGTTTTGAGTTTCAATCAGGACACTCCGCGAGCGTGTGTTGGGCGGAATCCTGGTCACCTCCACAATGGTGGCAATTTGCCGTAGCCTCACGTCTGATCCTATTCAGGTATTCACCGAAACAACCGTGTCCGGTGAACACCTGAGTAAGGCGGTAGGTGACGCGCTCACTCCTACTCAGCCAGGCCTCGAAGCACGGCAAGATAGCTTCGACCACGCGCTTGTGCGCATACTACTGGTCGTCGCTCCTGCCGCCTCCGGTCGACCGTACCTACTTACTATGTAATGTTTTGTTTACGTATAACGTGATTCATGTGTTATTTATAGACATAAGATGTTACGTTACTAAAGTGAAAAGCATCGAATGTTTGATCTCTTTTGCTCTATGGCGGGATGTCCCCTTCTAACGGCACATAATTATAAGATAATGATTGTTTGTTCTTCTACGCCCCAGAAAATTTAACGAAAGATACGCAGTACCAGCAATACGCACTAATCTACAGGATGTCCCTCTGCCTGTGGTCCCAGTAAAAACCCTTGTTAGAGGACATAGCTAGTTATCCAGTGAGCTCAAGGGCGGATCCAGCCTTGTGTCAGGGGGGGTCGCGTACTTATATCCAGCCCCGGATCTAAAAAAAATTGGTACTTTTTTGCAAACAACCGTTTTAAGAACTCTGATTTTCAAAAAACGAATTATCATCTAATATCGATGTTTTAAGGTTCTTGAATCATCGTAGTTAAGTAGTTATTTCTGTTGTTGATGGTAAGCTAAGTATTCAATCGATTCGTTATCGATCTTCAGGCGATCGGACATAAAGGAGTGATTGGAGAAGAGATGCTGCAAAATCAAATATTAAATCACGTGAATAATATTCACAATGAACGAACGGATTCGGGTGCGACGTCAATTTAGTAATTTTTATGTGTATCTTGTTACATTAGTATGTACTCGTAACACATACAAATATTCATTCATTCACTGTATATTCATTTAGTAAATTATGTACACAGGAAAAAAACTGTAGTTGACCTAGGCCCAGGGGGGGGTCATGACCCCCATGACCCCCCCACTGGAACCGCCCTTGAGTGAGTTTACATTAAAAATCATTGTAGCTATCAGTCTGCAGCATTAGTGTGGGGAATTTCTATAGCGTTTAGAAATTACATTTGTTCTTTTATTGTTTTTCTAGAATTTTCGACCATTTATAACATTTTAGTCACCATGGCCAAACAGCTTCATGAATCGAGCTCAAATTTTGTTTAAACGTACTCACATAGTGTGGCTACATGATAAAATAACAATAAAAAAAACATTAGCCAATTGTTATTTAATTAAACTTTGATTCACAAAGAAAAAAGAAACATAATTTAGTCCAAATTTCTGAGACACGCTGTGATTAAAAAATGTATTAATTAGAGCGCGCGTGCACCAAACAAGAAAATCGCTGAAATTTATAAACCAATAATTTGATTAATTTAACGATCATTTGTTAGTTTAATGTTTTAAAATAACAGGAAAACGCTAGAAACATAACAGGTGATTAAAATTAATTGCAAACCCTATTCAGTTATGACCAAAAACTGAAAATATTGGACATTTTGTATGTTTTTAGGGTTCCGAAGTCCTACAAGGAACCCTTATAGTTTCGTCATTTCCGTCCGTCTGTCCGTCTGTCCGTCTGTCCGTCTGTCCGTCTGTCCGTCTGTCCTAATCCTTTACAGCTTAATAACTTCTACAGTTATAAACATAAGTAAATGAAATTGTGTTAAAAAATAGTTTACATATAGATCTCAATTTTAAAAGAATAAAAAAATAGTTTTTCCGTATTTTAGGGGTGGCATACATGTGAAATGGGGAAAAAAAATTTTTTTTCGCTGCACCCCCTCGTGTGGGATATCATTGAATAGGTCTACTAAAATGAAGGTAATGTTTGATATACCACTTTTTTATCAGGTGTACCATCTACGAAATATAACCCGCCAAAGTGGCTTGCAATGTGTCCCCCCCCCCTGCCATTTCTAAACTATACAATGTAGAAACTTATAATCTTCCACATTGATAGACCTTTATAAAAACTCTCTTTTAAAATTATTTCGAGTATAATGTAATTATAATTTTTTGAGTTATAGAGAGAAAACTGAAAAATACTTAAAACGTCCTAGTTCAAAGGTCATTGACCTTAGAGAAAAATTATCATAGCAAATAATGCTCCTTTAGCTACTTTCTATTTGAAAAAATCACAAAAAGTAACTTTATCGCTAGATGGCGCTACTAACAATACGCTCTGAGTCGCGAATGCTGCCGATTATTGCAAAAACTAAAATAGCCATGATTAATATTCGATTTGATTCGTTTGTAATTACACCTACGTAAGGAACCCTATAATACTGAGCATGGCCCGACATGCTCTTGGCCGGTTTTTATAAAAAAAATTGTAACTGCTAATTTACTGGAGTTTTGACATTGTATACCTTTTTATACCGTAGGGAAATCCTCATGGACGCACTCCATCCAGGGAAGGCAGAGCCAGTGTCGGATCTTACCGACTAAAACCACCACGGTGTTATTCAAACGACTTTTGGCCGGGGTTGTGGAATAGACTCCCCATTCGCCAACCACCCCGGCTGATCAGGTCCCGGCTCGGGGGGAGGCACGCGGTGTTCCACCGAGGAGAGTGCGGCTGACGTTAGGTCGTACGGAGAGAAAGGGATCACCTATTAGCGAGCTGGGACCTGATCAGCCAGGGGTGGTTGGCGAATGGGAAGTCTATCCCACACCCCCGGGCCAAAAGTCGAGTAATTAATGCCGTGGTAGGTATGTAATTATGTAAATAATACACTAGTCGTAATTTTTTTTAAAATTATTATTAGGAACTCCAACAAATAATACACCTTAAATAAATAAAATAAAAAAGCTTTTAATTAATTCCTTACATTACATAGTTTAAAAAAATAAATAAAAGTTGATGTAAGTATGTATGTTAGTGTGTTAGTAAAAAATAAAAATATTATTTTCTATTTGTTAGTGTTGTGTGTTAGTAACTTCCTTGCTAAGGATTTCCTCTATGTAAGGACCGCCTGAGGCGGTAAAAGCCTCCTCCAAATGCTTCCACCTATCGCGTATTCTCGCTGTTCTGGCCCAAAGGTTGCCAGTTATTTCCACGATGTCATCTTCCCACCTTTTGAATGGTCTGCTTCTTTTTCTTTTAGTGTCTCTGGGGGTCCAATTTGTCACGACCTGGGCCCATCTTCCTGGTTCCAACCGTTGAATGTGGCCTGCCCATGCCCATCTCCATTTGAGTTTGAGTATCTGCCTTACAAAGAGATTTAATAGTAAATATTTAATGTCTTTGCTGCCTTATCACATCCCTCGACTTGGTTATTTTCTTGATCAACGTAGTTTTCACTCGGTCTCTTAGTTTTTAGTTTTTAACCGACTTCAAAAAAAGGAGGAGGTTATGTATTCGGCGGGTTTTTTTTTTTTTTTTTTTTTTCATTTATTTACACCAATTACTCCGAGATTTGTGGGCCGATTTATGTGATTGTTTTTTTATTTGGTAGAGAAAGTCCGCGCGGTGGTCCCATATAAATTTTATTGACTTAGGTTGAGTGGTTTTTTAACCAGCATCAATAAATCACAAAAAAAAAAAAAAACGACAAACGTCGTCGTCGTCGTTTTTATAAACGATAAATAATCACAGATTGATTGTAGATTACATACTTTTACTTATTATAGTTATAAAAAATCACAGGTTGAGTGTATATTATTCATTTAAAATTTATTTAGATATCACAAACAGTTCAAAATCATAGGTTGAGTTTGATCACATATTTTTACTCATACCAAATTATTAAAAATCACAGGTTGAGTGCAGATTACACATTTTTTCTTTTAACTGATTATTAAATATCACAGATTGAGTACACACGGCTACACATCAAGCTGTACAAAACCAGTAAAAGCTGACCTCGCGTTGTAAGGAAAACCTCTACAATGCGAGATCAGTTTATACTGGAAATGTACAGCTTGATGTGTAGCCGTGTGTACCTACATTTTTCATTTTTCTGGTCTATTAAAAAAACCTGGCAATGTTCAAGTTTCGAAAAGAAAACCAGAGAACATTGAAATGAACAAAATAATTCATTACATTATACAAGAGTTATTGGCTGGCCACATAACTATTGGTCATTGCTTGGAAAAATTGAGAGTTTAAAATACCAGGCCCCTCAGAAAGTATTGCGAAAAAAAGTTTTTATATATGGGAGACTGGCCAGTTATAATGTTTTTCGAAAATATGATTATTTATAAGTAAAAATAAGTAAGTTCCAATTTCAAAATTTCCCTCCACATTTTTTGCGAGTTAATTCAAAGTATTGTGTCTCACTGAAATATGGATCTGCGCCGGGAACATTTTAGAGCTATGATTTTATACGATTTCAAGTGTCGCCTGAAACCGGATGAATCGTACGATAGACTTCAAATGGCATTCATGGATGAAGGCCCTTCCAAGGCAACCGTGTATCGTTGGTATAACGAATTCAAGCGCGGTCGACCAACTTTGGGGGATGACGAAAGAAGCGGTCGCCCTTTGACGGCTGTTACCGAAGAAAACGTGCTAGCAGTGAAAAATTTAATCCAAGACAATAGGCGAATTATATATCAGGAGATTCAACACATATTGAAGATTGGATCGGGAAGCGTTCACGAGATTCTACACAGCCATCTTCGCGTGAGGAGGATAGTATCACGCTGGGTGCCGCACAACCTCACCGATGCTCAGAAGCAGGCCCGGGTGGAATGGTGCCGTGATATGCTTAACAAATTTGAAGCAGGCTCGTCTCGGCGTGTTTACGACATCGTTACAGGTGATGAGTCCTGGATTTATCAATACGACCCAGAAACCAAGCGCCAGTCGACTGTTTGGGTGTTTCAAAATGAGCCAACGCCTACCAAAGTGAAGCGATCTAGAAGCGGGGGTAAGATTTTGATCGCTAGCTTTTTTAATTTGACTGGCCACTTGGTATCAATTCCCTTACGGGATCAAAGAAGCATTAATGCCGAATGGTATACTACCAAATGTTTGCCAGAAGTTTTCTCTGTTATAAGCAACAAGCGACCAAACACAGGGCTCCGCGGGCTACTGCTCCACCACGACAATGCACCTGCGCACACCGCACTCAAAACGAGGGACTTCCTGGACAGCACGCCAGTCAAACTCCTGGGTCACCCTCCTTACAGCCCTGATCTAGCACCGTGTGACTTCTTTTTATTCCCAAAAATAAAAAATCAGCTCAAAGGGATACAATTTTCGTCGCCGGAAGATGCGCTGGCTGCGTTCGAGCAGGCTGTAAACGAGGTGTCTGCGGCGGACTGGAAAAAGTGTTTTGAAAACTGGTTTAGGCGCATGAATCTTTGTATAGAGGCTGGTGGAAAGTACTTTGAAAAGATTTGATAAAAATATATGTACGTATAGAACAATTTTTTTTAGTTTCGCAAAACTTTCTGAGTGTCCCACGTATAAGGGTTTTTGGTTATCTCTTTTTAAATAATACTGTATAACTTTTACATGCAAATTATCTGCTAACGTATTTTGTACCATTTTGTATTGGTATATGATTTTATTATAAGTAAAATGAGTAATCAACACAAAAAAAATAAAAAAAATGATTTTTTGTTTTGTAATAATTATTATTTAAATTAATAACAAACTTTAATATGTATTTTATATATTATGAATTATATTATGTATTTAATTCGATTTGTTTGATATTTTTCACTAAACATTTTTCTACCCGTCTGTACAAAAAACATTCAAAACGTACTAGTTTTTTAATACTTTTGATAGTGGTCCAAATCGCTCCATTGTAAAAGAGTACTGGGCTGTTTCACACCGCGGTCCGAATCAGCCCATTATAAAAAAGGTCTTGGCCGTTTCACACCGCGGTCCGAAAGGGCCCATTCAAAATGAGTACTTGAGCGATTCACACCGCGGTTCGAACCACGCGTGGTGTGAAACGCCCCACTACCCGGAAAATCGAGGTCCGTTTCGGATCAAAAATCTATAACTTTTTTATTTCACAATTATATCTTGTGAATGTTTTTTACAAATATAAAGTAGTGTATAAAGCTTCTAATGGGATATATTTTAATATAATTAATTTTTAAATAAATACATTAAAAATTAAAATGAAATTCAAAAGTAACAAAAAAGTAATTTTGTTTATGACTTTCAGTACTATTTATAATTTTTACGAAAACTATCAATTTAATTCCAAAATACAAATAAATATAAAAGAAAAACATAAAATATAAAGTTCTACTACTTAAATTATTACTTAATTCTTAAACAAATCATCATCATCATCATTTCAGCCGAAAGACGTAAAATACTTAAAAATAGACCATTATTATAACTTTTAAACCCATTAAACTCTCAGTAGACATTAATCGATTATGTTATAAAGATATTTGTGTCAAGCCCTAACTCGTCTACGCAACAGCGACGAGTCGACACAGCCTTCAGTTCGTCGACGAGAATAAACGAGTTAGTGAATACCGTTTTGCGCTCGCGGTCGTTCGTAAGGCTGTCTCGACGTCGAGCCCGTCTCGACGTACATCCACGAAATTGTCAGTTAGTGAATAGCACTGCTGGACATAGGCCTCCCCCAAGCATAGCCACAACGACCGGTCCTGTGCCTTCCGCACAAACTTATTACTAACTTATTAAACTTATTTATTAAACAAATAAATTGTAACAAATTTAGTAAAAAAACAATAATGTATATCAATTTAAACTACTGGTAATTCAGATTAATGTTTGCTATTAACTTTATGATTAAGAGGCTGACAACACCTAAAAAATCAGACCTCTGCGGTCACTGTCGTTTCGTACAGAACTGAAAGAGAGGCAACGAGCCGAGGGACGTCGGATACGCCGCTCAACTTGAATTAAAATTAACATATTTTTTTAAAATAAATAACTAAATCTTATTTGAAAAACAGAAACAACAAATTTTTAGATTATTGTCTTTCTCAAATGTTTTCTTAATTTTATTTATGATATTTAGTAAATACTAGAGATTGTTTGCTTTAAAGCATGTTTTAAGAGGTTACTTTACAATTCTTTTCTCTAGAGAAAACTTCAAGAAAACGTGTTTTGGGCACAATACAGTTTCAGAAAATACGATCAAGATTAAGAGCGTATGCTCGGTCCGTGGGCTGTTTTGCTCAAAAACGTAACTTTTCAAATCTGATTTTTCATCAACCACTTATCTTACGAACATATCAATTACTAATAATTTTAGGAAATATTATTGTCTAAATAGTAGACAGTTTATTTTGTTCGATTATTAGAGTATTTGTGAAATCTATCAAGATAACTGAACAGAGGTTTTCTTAATTTCACTTTCAGCGTCAATTTCGAAGCTTCAAATATCACACACACAATATATAGAAATCACTGACAGAGCTAACAAACAAAATTTTTTTACCAACTGGGAAGATCCTTAAAAAAAAAGTTACTAGAAAGGATTTTTTATTTTAGGTTAAATACATAAGAAATAAAAATCCAAACAATGTGAAATTATTCAGAAGTTATAGTCGATACAATCATTATTTTCACCACTATATCTTACATAATTTAATATAACAATATATTTCTATAATAGAAGAACATATCCTTTAAAACTTACACTTAAAAATTGCAACTAAATTAGCTCTATAATTTTTTTATAAATATTTTAAAACTACTATAAAACTTCGCGTCCGAATCGATTCAAATCACTTCGCCGCGAGGCCTTCCAGAGAGTGGTCACGTCGCTCGGCGCTCCGTCGGGGGTTGGCGACCTTTGCCGTGCGTTTATACAAGGATACTGCAAGTTTTTAGGGCGATCGTCAAATCTTAGTACTTTGGCAAATAAAATATTTTATTTTTGATGACCGACAAAATTTTATAGTATGATCATAAGTTCTTGGTAAGTCTTTTTTTATGACTGATATTGTTTTATAGTGACAAAAAATTACGTTTTAGACGGTATGGGAAATAAAACAAAGGTGGTTTTTGGAAAGAGAAAACGCATAAATTCTGAAAAGTAAGGGTAAGGCAATAAGGCAAGAGCTAAATGGTTGGTATATTTATGTTACACTAGCTTCCACCCGCAGCTTCGCCCGTGTGAAATTCGGTATGTTACAAGTCTTCTAGAGTGTGCAATCGATTCAAGTTTGGAACTTCATGTTTTAGGGTTTTGGATTCAAAAATTAGGGGTTAGGGTTTTAATAAAAACAAACGTAAGTTATTCGGGTTTAGTAGAAAAAATATATAAAAACTTCAAATCACTATATATATTTCTGAAAATACTTGTAGAACCAAATCGAACATTTTCGAAGTATCTAAGTACCTATGTATTTATTGTAGGTTGGCACCTCTACTATACGAATCTATAAATGACTCTTTGAGGTATTGTAGGGTTTTAGCGTAAAATGCCAATTATCACTTTATCTCTTAGTATCGATATTTTTTTTTTTTCATAATAATGATTTTTAAAAGCCTAATCGAAGATTTTCGAAGCAGCAGAGTACATTTATTATAGTTCGGCACAAATACTATGCAAATATACACACGAAACTTTGTGGTAACGTAAGGTTTTGGCGTAACACGCTTTTCTCTGCATACATAAAAAAAACTTCAAATTACTAGATCTCTGAAAAAACTTGTAAAACATAATTGAACATTTTAGAAGCATTAAAGTATGTATTTATTGTAGTTTGGCCCTCTACTATACGATTCTATAAATTACTCTTTGAAATATTGTGAGTTTTTGGCGTAAAATGTTAATTATCACTTTATCTCCTACTGTCGATTAATTTTTCTTCATTAAAATGATTTTTAAAAGCATAATCAAAGATTTTGGAAGCAACAGAGTATACATTTATTGTAGTTCGGCACAATCACTATATGAATATATACACGATACTTTAATGTAAAACGGTTAACGGTAAACGGTTAACGGTTTTGGCGTAAAACGTCTTTCTCTCCATACATAAAAAAGTTCAAATGGCTGTATCTCTAAAAATACTTGTAAAACCATATTATTCAAATTTTTGAAGCATCATAGTGTGTATTTATTATACTTTGGCATCTTTAATATATGAATCTATAAAACGCCAATTTTAATTTTATCTCCAAATGACGACTTTTTTAATATAAAAATGATTATTAAAGCCAAATCGAAGATTTTTGAAGCAACATAGTATGTATTTAGTGTAGTTTGGCACTAGTACTATATGGATCTATACACGAAACTTTAAGGTAATGTAAGGTTTTGGTGTAAAACGCCAATTATCATTCTCTCCATACAAAAAAAACTTCAAATCGCTATATCTTTGAAAATACTTGTTAAATGAAAACACTGAGGGAGCATTTTATATATTTGCATTGATAAGTAGAATCCGAATCCGTTATAATATTTACAAAAAAACGTATTTCATTTTTTAGTATTCATTTATAAAAAAAAAATTGACATAAAAAATATCCAAAAAAAATTCGATAGATCGTGTAGATTTTGACTTGCGCTAAATCGAACATACGCTCTTAACATATATTTTTTTCACTGCCACAAACTGAATAGATACAGCTAAAAATGTTTTTAAAAGAAGAATTTGGGGTATTTGGCTGTTGTCAGCGTCTTAATGTTTACTATTCTTGGTGACGAGACGGGTAAGAGACAGGAAATTACAGGGGGAATAGAGGGAGGCCTACGTCAAAAAGGTCAAGTCAACTCAGCCTATCGCAGTCCACTGCTGGACATAGGCCTCTCCCAAATTGCGCCACAACGCTCGGTCCTCTGCCTTCCGCATCCAGTCCCCCCCAGCCACGTTCTTTAGGTCGTCGGTCCACCTGGCAGGGGGGCGCCCTACGCTGCGTTTGCCGATACGCGGTCTCCACTCAAGGACTCGTCTGCTCCAACGGCCATCGGTCCTTCGACAGACATGGCCAGCCCACTGCCACTTCAGCTTACTGATCCTACAAGCTATGTCGGTCACTCCGGTTCTTCTCCGGATAATCTCGTTACGGATTTTATCCTTCAAAGAAACTCCAAGCATAGCTCGCTCCATAGCTCGCTGAGCGACTTTAAATTTGTGGACTAGCCCAACTGTCAGTGTCCACGTCTCGGCACCGTAAGTCATGACTGGCAGGACGCACTGGTTGAAGACCTTTGTCTTCAAACTTTGCGGTATAGGCGACGAGAAGACTCGGCGAAGTTTGCCAAATGCTGCCCAGCCCAGACGGATCCTTCTGTTGGCTTCTTTCTCGAAGTTGTGTCTACCAAGCTGAATTGCCTGCCCTAGGTAGACGTATTCCGTTACAACTTCGAGTGCCGACCCTTCGACGAATATTGGCCTCGGCATGACATGCATATTGAACATGACTTTAGTCTTGTCCAGATTCATGCCGAGACCGACACGTCGAGAGGCTCCGTTTAAGAGCGTATGTTCGATTTAGCGCAAGTCAAAATCTACACGATCTATCGCATGGCACACTCACTACGGCACGATACAATGGTTCCTCTGTGTGCGTGAGTGCTTAACCGTTAGCACGAATAATTTTGATACTTTTATTTTTTTAGGACCTATTTTGACTATTTATTTTTTATGAATGAAAATTTAAAAATGAAATACGTTTTTTTGTAAATATTATAACGGATTCGGATTCTACTTATCAATGCAAATATAAAATGCTGCCTCAGTGTTTTCATTTAACAAGTCTTTTCAAAGATATAGATAGCGATTTGAAGTTTTTTTTGTATGGAGAGAATGTTAAATTGGAGTTTTACGCCAAAACCTTACATTACCTTAAAATTCGTGTAGGTATAGATCCATATAGTACTAGTGCCAAACTGCACTAAATACCTACTCTGTTGCTTCAAAAATCTTCGATTTGGTTTTAAAAATCATTTTTACTTGAAAAAAATCGTCAGTTAAAGATAAAATTAAAATTGGCGTTTTACGCCAAAACCTGAAGATTCATTTATAGATTCATATAGAGATGCCAAACTATAATAAATACATACTGTGATGCTTCAAAAATGTTCAATATGGTTTTACAAGTATTTTTAGAGATACAGCCATTTGAATTTTTTATGTATGGAGAGAAAGACGTTTTACGCTAAAACCTTACGTTACATCAAAGTTTCGTGTATATACATATATTCATATAGTGTTTGTGCCGAACTACAATAAATGTATACTCTGTTGCTTCCAAAATCTTTGATTATGCTTTTTAAAATCATTTTTATGAAGAAAAATTTATCGCCAGTAGGAGATAAAGTGATAACAAAACTCACAATACCTCAAACAGTAATTTATAGATTCGTATAGTAGAGGGCCAAACTACAATAAATACATACTTTAATGCTTCCAAAATGTTACGTTTTACAAGTTTTTTCAGAGATTTTTTTAAGATTTTCCTAATTTGAAGTTTTTTTTTATTTGCACATTTTTTGAGGTCTCGTGTATGGGTAAAAAAAGTCTAAAACCAAAGGGGGCCTTTGGTTTTAGACTTTTTGTTTGTTTTTAGTATTTGTCGTGATACACCTCATAGCAACACATATTCTGAGAACATTTCAACCGGTTATCTATTACCGTTCAAAAGATACAGCCCTGTGACAGACAGACGGACGGACGGACAAGAGAGTGATTCTATAAGAGTTTAGTTTTTTCCTTCTAGGTACGGAACCTTAAAAATACATTATTTATAAATAAAAAACCAACGATTTTGTTTTTTTTTTCTACTAAACCCGAATAACTTACGTTTATTTTTATTAAAACCCTAACCTCTAATTTTTTAATCCAAAACCCTAAAACATGAAGTTCCAAACGTGAATCGATTGCACACTCTAGAACACTTGTAACATACCGAATTTCACACGGGCGAAGCTGCGGGTGAAAGCTAGTGTAACATAAATAAATATCCTTGGGACGTTTTTTACACAGCACCATCTAGTCCCAAACTAAGCAGAGCTTGTGATATGGGTACTAGACAATGGATATAATACTTATATAATTTTTTTTTGTAAATACATACTTATAATACATAAGAAACACCCAGACCAACACAAACACTTATGTTCATCACACAAATATTTGTGTCCAGTGGGAATCGAACCCACGACCTCGTGATCAGCAGTCCGATTTTCGAACCAGTAGACCACTAACGCCGTCAAAAAATACCTTTTAGCTCTTGCCTTAGCCAAATTTTCAGAATTTTTGCGTTTTCTCTTTTCAAAAAACACCTTTGTTTTATTTCCCATACCGTCTAAAACATAATTTATTGTCACTATAAAACAATGTCAGTCATAAAAAATACTTACCAAGTACTTATGATATTACTATAAAATATTGTCGGTCATCAAAAATAAAATATATTTTTTACCAAAGTACTAAGATTTGACGATCGCCCTAAAAACTTGCAGTATCCTTGTATAAACGCACGGCAAAGGTCGTCAACCCCCGTCGGAGCGCCGAGCGACGTGACCAGTCTCTGGAAGGGCTCGCGGCGAAGTGATTTGAATCAATTTTTTTTTTTTTTTTTTTTTTTTTTTCGAATGGGCTCTCGCAGTTGGGACCGAAGTCCCATTTCTGCTTAACCGGACTTAGTTGGCGGAGAGTCCCATGTGGGACTCCATTCGCCGAAGGTTTTTTTTTTTTTCCCTACATACTTACAAACTAGATGCGCGCGGCATCAATACCGCGCGTAATCGGGCGGGGTTTGAATCAATTCGAACGCGAAGTTTTATAGTAGTTTTAAAATATTTATAAAAAAATTATAGAGCTAATTTAGTTGAAATTTTTAAGTGTAAGTTTTAAAAGAATATGTTCTTCTATTATAGTAATTTATTGTTATATTAAATTATGTAAGATATAGTGGTGAAAATATTAATTGTATCGACTATAATTTCTGAATAATTTCACATTGTTTGGATTTTTATTTCTTATGTATTCAGCCTAAAATAAAAAAATCCTTTCTAGTAACTATTTTTTCAAGGATCTTCCCAGTTGGTTAAAAATTTTTGTTTGTTAGGTCTGTCAGTGATTTCAGATATTTGAAGCTTTGAAAATGACGCTGAAAGTGAAATTAAGAAAACCTCTGTTCAGTTATCTTGATGGATTTCACAAATACTCTAATAATCGAACAAAATAAACTATCTACTATTTAGACGATAACATTTCCTAAAATTATTAGTAATTGATATGTTCGAAAGATAAGTGGTTGATGAATAATCAGATTTGAAAAGTTACGTTTTTGAGCAAAACAGCCCACGGACCGAGCATACGCTCTTAAGCTGTGCAGCATTTCGCCCAGTTGTTCCAGCGACTCAGCCATTACAACGATGTCATCGGCAAAACGGAGATGTGAGATGTTCTCGCCGTTAACGTTGATACCCTGTCCAGTCCAGCCCAGCGTCTTGAAGACGTCCTCCAACGCGTTAGTGAACAATTTCGGGGATATTACATCCCCTTGTCTTACCCCTCTGCGCAGTTGGATTGGCTTCGTCTTTTGGTCCTGGAGCTGAACAGTCATGGTAGCAGCGTTGTATAGGCATCTCAGCATCTCTATATACCGCTCATCAATGTGACATCGCTGAAGAGCATCCAGAACTGCCCAAGTTTCGATAGAGTCGAAGGCCTTCTCGTAGTCCACGAATGCCATACACAGCGGCTGATTTGTACTCTTCAGACTTCTGTATGATCTGCCGAACAGTATGGATGTGGTCTACGGTGCTATAGCCTTTTCGAAACCCAGCTTGCTCTGGTGGCTGGAATTCGTCGAGTCTTCCGGCGAGACGATTCGTGATGACCCTCCAGAACAGCTTGTACACATGACTCAGGAGTGAGATGGGTCTGTAGTTCTTCAGAAGGGTTTTATCCCCTTTTTTGAAGAACAGTACCACCGCACTCCCGCTCCATGCCTCCGGTGTAGAGCCTTGTTGGATGACGGAATTAAACAGACTCTGTAGCTCCTTCAGGACCGGAGCCCCGCCTGCTTTTAGGAGTTCAGTAGTAATGCCGTCATCGCCCGGAGCTTTGTTGTTCTTAAGCTGCTCGAGGGCCGCCCTAATCTCGCCCTGGTCAACGTCCGGAAGATCCTCGGTGTAATGGCGCGTGAGCTGGGCTCTTTTGTCGTCATTGCTAGGAACCGCTGGTCTCGCCGTTTTCGTGGAATACAAATGCCCATAGAAGTTTTCGACCTCATCAAGCATCTCGATCTTAGAGGTGACAATTTTGCCATCCGCGGCTTTCAGTTTCATCAGATGGGTCCTCCCTAGCTGCTGAGCGAAAACTTTCGACCCCCTATTTTGCTCAATCGCAGCCTCAACGGCGCGGGTGTTGGAGCGGCGGAGGTCACGTCGCATCAGCTTCCTAATCTGTAGGTTTAAGGACCTATTATCTGATGAAAACGAATGCGCGGCTGACATTTCCCGTCTTTTCCTCATCAGATCGAGAGTCTCAGTCGAAAGCTTGGGCATCTTGCTTCCACGCTGCGGCGGAAAGAATTTTCGAGGCAGTTCCTGCAATGTTTTGACTATGGTGTTGGTTTTCTCCTCAATATTGCCAGTGGTGGTGGTCAAAAAGGTGACTACTACAAATTAAATAATATAATATTCTAATCTAATTAAGTAACAATAGAATTACATATTCTTTATTAATTTAGTAATAATAATTTCCATATAATAATAATAGAATTATAAAATCAGTTACTGAATTTGTTTTAAACATATTTTGCAACTTGTTTTTGTTAAAAATATTGAATAAATGTTATTTATTTATATCTTATTAGTAGTAGAATAAAGGGCTTTTTTATGTTATTTATACTTGGTGAACTTCGGGATCTGAAATTAATTCGTTACTTTTAAAAGATCTAGGATAATATCTTCATCAAGTTCACTTCACGTTTTTCTGATCTGGATCTGAAGATTCTGAAGTTTAAAGAAGAGTATGAAATATATCCACATTTTTACCTGATCGAGAGCATTTTCTAGCATGATGTAGGCGAGATTTTTTATAATCCTTATGGCGGGATTCTTGTTCATCTTCCGAAAGTTGACCAATAGGAAGCATTGCAAAATGCTTTATGATACTTTCTCCAAGAATCAAAATTTTGTGAACTAAAGATGGCTTATTGTACTGTCGACCGCACGTCGGTGGTAACACTTTGACATTAGCTACATCTTTATTTCGTAAGCAGTAAGGGCGGTTTTCGAATTGAGGTGTTACCACTGTCATGCAGTTGACTGTACCATTCATAATTAATTAATTACTCACATAGATCCAGGCATTCTCCATAGCGTAACTGCCAATTTTGCTTTAGTTAGCGGTTTTCCGTTTCCTGACTTTTATCACACATATGCATATAACTTCTGAATCCGCAAATATCCGCAGCCAATTTTTATAAATGTTTCTTATGAATAACTAGGCTACAAATCAACATTAAATGTAAAGCGTGGGGAAGCGTGGGTAACTGTCGAAAGTCTCGATGAAATAAATAAAAAAATATTTTCGCGTTATTTTATTTAGAAATTATTTTAACGTAAACGTCAACATAAAATTATAAACATATTAGTTGTTTCAAAATCTTCAGAAAATGAGCTTTTCAAAAATATATAATACTTTATATCTATACCTACAAAGTTTTACATTAAAATCACTTTGAAAGTGATGAAGTGACCAGCATTGTCATGTACGTCTGTAAAAACAAAAAGTTTGTGGCATCGCAAAAATAATATTTTACATAACATGTAAAATTTCCACGTTATAGTGTAGTTTGATCTTTAAACTATTATATAAAATTAAAAAAGTACGTCAATCACAACATTGGAAAAACCATTTTTGATCTGCCGTTGTTCTACCATTTTCCATAGTGCGCCGGCGCGCCTGTAGCGACCGACCGACCGTTACACCATTCATATTTCATTTTTCCATCAAAAAAAAAAACCGAACGATATGAAGTTAGGTTACACCTTCCTATTTAGAATACCTATCTAACTAACTTGTCTAAAGTCACATAATACTTATTTATCAATTATTAGGATTTACCGCGTACACGAAGCCTGACTGATGAAGTCTACGCTCCGTCCAGCACCGATCCAAATCCAAAACCCCGAGAGCTTTCAGCTTGAACTTCAGAATCGTTTCGAATGTCAAGGGAGCTCAGTGGACGATTATATCGATGGGTTTGTGGAAACTGTTCATACGGTCGGGTCTAGGATATTTAAGACCCGTCGTATAAATAGAAACAAAAAGCTCTCTGACCACACTCTCGAGCTCATGGTTGGTGGAAAGACGCGAGGTGATTTTGTAGTCCTCAGATGATGCGTCTAAGTACCGGCGGCACAATACTACACAGATCTCAAAGTCCTTGTAAAGTTACCTACGCCGATTTAATACTGAACGTAATAAAGACGCGATGGAGACGAACAAGGATGGCTCCTATGTCTTCGCAAGAGACCTGTCTATCGGGCAGAACCAGCTTGCAAAACTGAGGACCGACGATGGCAGAGTCGTAGCCTTCAAGCCAAAGCTATTGAGAGGGGTCGCGATGTTCTATGGACAGTTTTGACACGTCCACCCGGAAAACGAGCGAACGAGCCTAGAGCTCGATAGACCCGACACTACCGAAGATATTTCAGACGTCAGCCTGTACGAGATTAGGATGGCTCTGACGCAGCTCAAAAACAATAAGGCGCCGGGTGATGATGATGACGAACTATTGCCGAACTCCTGAAGGCGGGTGAAAAACCGATCCTTAAGGCACAGAATATCTAATACTTAGTACTCTTAAGGCCCTTCAGGAGTGTTTGATTCCGTAATACTCGAGCATTATCATACTCGCATGGGGAAGCCTTTGTCCAGCAGTGGACGTCTTTCAGCTGAAATGATGATGGTGATGAACCGCCTACAAAATTATTCTATATTTTATTACAAAATTATATTTGTTCATGACAATTACAGCCATTGCAAGGCAGCCGTTAATTAAAAAAACTTTTATTTTGCTGTTTTTGTTGATTGTTGATTAATATCTTTGTGATTTTTTTTATTGTATCTGAATTTTTATGAACGCCTATGGCGTTAAGACCGCCTTTGTACCCTGTTGTGCATAAAGAATTAAATAAATAAATAAATTTTTAATAAAAACAATTCTACAAGCTAGAAATTTTTGTTTAAATTCTCCGCGCCGAAAACACGCCCCCGCCGCCGATTTTTTACCGGCGCCCGCCGCCGGAGATTTTGGCATCGGCGCACAAGTCTAGTCTTAATTATAAATTCAAACTTTTTTGGATTGAGAATTCAAATTCAAATGATTTATTTCAAATAAAACCACCTTTTATTGCCTAATTACAGGCACTTTTGAATCGTCAGGCTTTAGTTGCACGGTTTCAAATTGTGGGTCCTATGGAGAAGAACCGGCAAGAAACTCCATGTATAGGTATACTCTTTTTACCCGACTGCGCCAGAAGGAGGGTTATGTTTTTCGAGTGTATGTATATATTTATGTATGTATGTATGTATATTTCTTTGGCACGCACAGTGTGATAAGATCCCGGTTTTTGTCTCATCGTGTTTTTATTGAGTTAATCAATAGAGTTTACAATTCCGACGATTAGACTAAAACTCCGGGTTCGCTCAGACTGGAGGTTTTTTTTTAAAAAAATGTCAAAGTTTCGCAATATCCGACTCTTGAAAAATGAAAAAAAAATCATTATAATTTAATGGAAGTACTTATTACAGAATTTATTTATTCTATCGAAAAATGGTATAATAGCCGACCGTTCTACCAATTCCTGTTGCATTAGTATGAATGGGTCGAGAGATATGATTTTTTTTCTCATTTTTCGTTTTCATTTTTTTATTCATTTAAACCGCCGTAGTAGGTGGTCATTCCTACATCAAAAAATTGCTGATACTTTCTATTATGTGTAGTATTAATTCCAAAACCTAACTCATTGGTTTCCAGGAGTTATTGGAAATTTTAGTAATATCCGAAATATCCGCACTTAGGGCTGCCACTTCAACCAAAACATAATTTGTTTATTTTTATTAAGTTTTAGCTTCCTTATCACGACCATAACAAGATATCATTATTTTGTGGCTTAGATAGCAAAGATTGAGTAATTTTATAAAGGAAATTAAAAAACTAATGGAGAAATTGGTATCATGTTGACTGATACACGTTTTTTGTAAACCATCTATAAATTCTAACCCAAAAGACTCAACTAATAGTAAATAATAGAAAATCCTTTCCGATGTCTCATAAGTATATCAATCAACATTAACCATGAGTAATATATCAACATCTTTGACAATTTATTAAATATTTTTAGTCAATTTAGTTCTTTTTTATTAATTTTACAATTCTTTTAAATCAATTTTGTTTTACTGTTTAACCGAAGAAAAAAACGAGGAGGTTCTCAATTCGTCTTTTTCCAGAGTAGTCCGATTTTGATGATTCTTCTTTTAATGGATAGTGTACATCTCGAAGTTGCTCCCATTTAAATTTGAAAATCAAAATCCACCCCTAAGGGTAGGAAAACAGGGGATGAGTGCTTGTTCACCGACTGAATTCTTACCTGTTAACCGATTCTGTTGAAACATGGCACACATAAATGTTCTAGACACTACAACATAATGGAGACCTGGAGTTAGATTTAAGCCACAAAAAAAAAAAAAAAAACTCTTTAACAAAAAATTGAACCGATTCAAAGATTCAAAGATTTATTTTGCCAACTAAGTGTACATATTGGTGGTAGGTTATAAATATAGTTCTTACAAACTTAGTCGCCTTTTTCAGGCATTGCAAAATTATTGGACTTAATTAATTACAATTTAATATATTAATATTAGATAAGTATTAAGCTTATACATCTAAAATAAACATAGTAGATCGCCGTATTAATTTTGGCGGAAATTTATTTAGATAATATAAAAACTACTGGATAATTTTAAAGTATAACATATTAATTAAAGTTTTTATTTCCATCATGAATATAGTAGCAAAATTATCTTATTTTAATTCAATTTATTCAAATTTGATTTAATATGTCCAATTTTATTAATTTCATTTAAATATTTTTTATATTTATTAATTGATTTAATACGTATTTTTTATTTAATTTATGCAATTTTAATTTATTTCATTATATTTTAATATAATTTATTACGATTTAATTTTATTTAGGTTTATTTTGAACTTATATAGTATTTTAAATGTTACTAACACATAGTGGAATAAAGCTGTCTGATTGAATAAAAGTTATTTTTATTGTATATGTTTTATTATTATTATTGTGTTTTATTTTTTGTACTTATTATGTTTCAAATATTCTTCAATTGTATAGAAGCATTTTTGGATTAGAAATGTTTTTAATTTTCTATTAAATATTGTCAGTTTTGTTTCTAGTTTTATATCGCATGGTAAACTATTAAATATTCTGACTGCCATGTAATAGGGACTTTGGTTTAGCATTTTGATCCTGGAGGGTGGTAAGTATAAACTGTCTTTGTGGCGTGTGTTTATGTTATGTATGTCTTTTACTTTTGTGAAGTGACTAATATTTTTAAATACGAACAGACACAAGTCATGTATATATATTGATGGGAGTGTTAATAATTTATATTCAATAAAAAAGGGTCTGCAGCTTTCTAAATTGTCGATTTGAGCTATAATTCTAATGCACTTCTTCTGTAATACAAATAAGTCATGAACGTCCACGCTATTTCCCCACAGCATCACACCGTATCTCAGCCATGAGTACGCATACGCATAATAGGCAGACAACGATGTTTTTATGTCTGTGCTACATTTTATTTGAAAAAGAGCATAAGTGAATTTGGACAATTTAGACTTAATATGTGCAATATGTTTTTTCCAATTTATGTGTGTATCAATGTTTATGCCGAGTAAATTAAATGTTTCTACTGTTTCTAAGGTATTATTCCGAAAATTTGTGTCCATGACTAAAGAGGGTTTTTTATATGATCTAAATTGTATTGTTTTTGTTTTGCTATAATTTATCTCTAAGTTATGGTCGTGGAGCCAACGTGTTACTGTTTGTAAAGTTTCTTGTAAAATGGGATTAGGTTTGATGGTATTATCATATTTTATGAGTATAGATATATCATCCGCAAATAAGATTGGTAAGGTTATTTCTTTATTTAGTATTTTAGGTAACCGACGTAAATAGAAACTGAAAAGCGAAAATTAAAATGTAGCTTTTAGTCTTAGTAACTATTTTCCTAGCTAAACTAATGTAAATAACTAATTATGAGTCGGCGCCCAACAAACAATCAACGAAGATCATTAAATTACTTTAAAGAAATAACAAAAACAAAATAACATCAAATACAATACAAAGTCAAATTTTCAACGATAAACAATAACTTTCCAAAAATGGATCACTTGCACGCACTTTGCTCGTTTGTTTGGCGCCGACTCAAAAAAGTTTTATTTATTTTACAACTTATTTTGAATAAATTTTAGTATACTTTTATATTTTACAATTCTTTTAAATCAATTTTATTATACTTTTTGATTTAAAACAATTCTTTAGAATCATTTATTTTGTATACAACCTCAACCTCTTAGAGAAAAAAAAGGCTAAAAAAATCCCATTGCCCCCGGCCATTGTCTTTATTGAGACCTGTTAATGAACAAAATCTAGCCATCGATAATTATTCTCATGTTGAATTAATTGTAACTAACAATGAAGATGAATTTTAGTTCGGTTAGCCTACATAATATGTTACAAATTTATATACATTTTCCTTTCGTTATTGCATTGTGAATTTGTGTCGACGCCGGCTGTCGCTGAAAACCAGCGCTGTGTCTTTGCTCCGTACATGAAGCATAGCTATATATATATATACTGAGCGGTGGCCGTTTTGCGCGGATGTGACACATATCTTACGACACTTCTTGGCTCTGTACCTGTATTTGTTCTGTTCTTGAATTTTTTGGTAATTTTGTGCGTCACTTTTGAAGCAAATAAATATTTTTTCTTTCTTTCTTTTTCTTTCTTTCAAATAGCCAACTCCATATTAATTATTAAAAAGTATTTAAAACACCTTCTTTTTTTTCAGATAAAATATATTCTTATTGGTTTTTTTTCGGATACATGAAAGTGTCGACCCTAAGGAAAATTTTGAATCTCCAATAACTCCTGGAAACCAATGAGTTAGGTTTTGGAATTAATACTACACATAATAGAAAGTATCAGCAATTTTTTGATGTAGGAATGACCACCTACTACGGCGGTTTAAATGAATAAAAAAATGAAAACGAAAAATGAGAAAAAAAATCATATCTCTCGACCCATTCATACTAATGCAACAGGAATTGGTAGAACGGTCGGCTATTATACCATTTTTCGATAGAATAAATAAATTCTGTAATAAGTACTTCCATAAAATTATAATGATTTTTTTTTCATTTTTCAAGAGTCGGATATTGCGAAACTTTGACATTTTTTAAAAAAAAAACCTCAAGTTTGAGCGAACCCGGAGTTTTAGTCTAACCGTCGGAATTGTAAACTCTATCGATTAACTCAATAAAAACACGATGACACAAAAACCGGGATCTTATCACACTGTGGCACGCTCTGTAGCCTCAACGGCTTGATGGATTTTAGATTGAGAGGTGTCGTTAGATTCGCCTTAATTGTGAGAGTGACACTGGGTATAACAAAATTAAAAAAAAAAACTAAATGTGTGCTGGGACACATGGTAGAAGTGAAACTTTAATGGACAAGTGGAAAAACGAATCGCAACGGACTAGTGGTAGTAGTAGGTTTTCAAATTGAATAAGTACATTAACAATCTGCCCGTAAAACTTCAAGTTAATATTTTGTTGCAATTCGTTTTTCCACTTGTCAGTTTCCATTCGTTTTTCCACTTGTCCGTTGCGATTCGTTTTTCCACTTGTCCATTAAAGTTTCACTTCTACCATGTGTCCCAGCACACATTTAGTTTTTTTTTTAATTTTGATATACCCAGTGTCACTCTCACAATTAAGGCAAATCTAACGACACCTCTCAATCTAAAATCCATCAAGCCGTTGAGGCTACAGAGCGTGCCAAAGAAATATACATACATACATACATAAATACATACATACACTCGAAAAACATAACCCTCCTTCTGGCGCAGTCGGGTAAAAAGAGTATACCTATACATGGAGTTTCTTGCCGGTTCTTCTCCATAGGACCCACAATTTGAAACCGTGCAACTAAAGCCTGACGTTTCAAAAGTGCCTGTAATTAGGCAATAAAAGGTGGGTTTATTTGAAATAAATCATTTGAATTTGAATTCTCAATCCAAAAAAGTTTGAATTTATAATTAAGACTAGACGTGTGCGCCGATGCTAAAATCTCCGGCGGCGGGCGCCGGTAAAAAAAAAAAAAAAAAAAAAAACAGATGTCGCTAGTACATATGCTAACGAGGCTAATGATCTGACTAGCAAGGTACTCATCATGCGCTGCTGTTGTCTAAAAAAATTAATAGATGGCGTAAATTTAGAATTCTAATTCAATTATTTACCAAAAACATAGTTTTCCAGTTTCTTTAGTTTAGTTTTTTGTATGTTTAATTTGCCTGATTATTAGTTAAATTTAACAAAAATCCTTTGTATAATTATGTTGGAAAACGTAATTTGGTAAATAAAACCAACATTTAAACTTATCTATTGCTTTTTCTAGTTATACTTATATTTTTAACGCATTTACGCAATTGAAGCGATATCTAAAGATATAAATTGTAAAAAGATAAGTTCTGATGTCACCGAAAGACGTAAGTGTAAGCTAAATTCGCCATACAAATTATCAGTTACGATAGCATATCGTTGACAGTGTTAGACTTGTGGTATTAGAGTCACGGTTTCAAATCCCACTAGAGCGTCTGGACTTTTTGTGTTTATTTAAGCGGCCGTAACGCTTTTTCGTAGTCCGTGTGGTACCGGACTTAAAGAATAGCACCACCCTTATCTCTTCTCATGGGTGTCGTAAAAGGCGACTAAGGGATTCACCAGAGGATGGGCAGCAGCGTTCTCTGAGTATTTAACCAACCAACTGCGATCGCCAACTCGCCTGCCAAGCGTGGCGATTATGGCATATCCCCCCCTTAATTGGGGGAGGCCTATGTCCAGTAGTGGACGTCTTTCGGCTGAATGATGAACGCTTTTTCGTGACAAAAAAATCCTAATACCCCCCGTCTATATAGAAGTTTCACTTCAAAAATTAAAATGGCCGCGTTTTGGCGCCATATTAACTTTTCAAAAAAAAATTTTTTCCGTCATAACTTATCGAGTGGGGTATCAAAATAAAGGGTTTTATAAATGCTTTACAAAAATATATATAACTTATATGTTTAAATGTAATTTGGACTGAAAAATGCTAAAAAACAACAAAATATTCAACGTTAAAAATGAATTAGTGATATATATTTATGTGTGACTTTAAAAATAACATTAATAGCGCGATAAAACATGACAGAACTAAAAATTTTAAAATAAAAAAGTTAATTAACAAAACCAAAAAACCTGACTGCTTGTAAATATAACTGAAAAGATGTAAACAAGATTTGTGTAGGTACATGTAGGTAAGTCTCAAATCAACACGCAGGCGGAGGCTACGTATGTTTTTGGTCATGAATAATCATGAATTACAAAAGTAGTTCATAGGTAGCCTCCGCCTGCGTGTTGATTTGATACTTTCACATATACTTACCTACATGTACCTACACAAATCTTGTTTACATCTTTTCAGTTATATTTACAAGCAGTCGGGTTTTTTGGTTTTGTTAATTAACTTTTTTATTAAAATAGGTTATTGCATAGAATAGGTAATAAATAATACATAGAATAGGTAATAATCACAGAATAGGTAATAATACTAGTATAGATACGAATCTCTTTTACACGGACCCCAAATGCCGCCTTATAAATACCTACTTCCCTCTTCAGCTCCTAACGTCCCTCTGACGACAGAGCGTGCTGCCAGGGCTGTTAGCTGCTAAATATTAAATGCGTTATGTGTTGGTTTAGTTACAAAAAATATTTTAGACTGTTTTTAGGGTTCCGTAGTCCTACAAGGAACCCTTATAGTTTCGTCATGTCCGTCCGTCTGTCCTAATCCTTTACAGCTTAATAACTTCTACAGTTATAAACATAATAAATGAAATTTTGTTAAAAAATGGTCTAGATATAGATCTCAATTTTAAAAGAATAAAAAAATCTTGATTACGTATTTTAGGGGTGGCGCCACAGAAATAGGAGTATTTCTATGGGTGGCGGGTGGCGCCCATACATGTGAAACGGGGATGAAAATATTTTTTTCGCTGCACCCCCTCTTGTGGGGTATCATTGAATAGGTTTACTAAAATGAAGGTAATGTTTGATACATAACTTTTTTATCGGGTGTACCATCTGCGAAATACAGCCCGCCAAATTGGCTTGCAATGTGTCCCCCCCCTGCCATTTCTAAGCTATGCAACGTAGAAACTTATAATCTTCCACATTGATAGACCTTTATAAAAAGTCTTTTAAAATTATTTCGAGTATAATGTAATTATAAATTTTTGAGTTATAGTGAGAAAACTGCAAAATACTTAAGACTTCCTAGTTCATAGGTTATTGACCTTAGAGAAAAATTATCATAGCAAATAATGCTCCTTTAGTTACTACCTATTTAAAAAAAATCACAAAAAGTAACTTTGTGTTATATTGATATGACACACTTAAATTTAGCTTCTTAAATTCAGCGCTAGGTGGCGCTGTTTGCAAAAACTAAAATAGCAATGATTAATATTCGATTGTAATTAGGAACCCTATAATACTGAGCATGGCCCGACATGCTCTTGGCCGGTTTTTTTTTTTTTTTACGAGTAACAATCGACCAACTTAGCCACCATGTAGGTAGTTGAGTTTGTTCGTTGTAATACCTATTCACCTATATGAAAGGTATCGTAGTATCCGTTACAGTAATAAAGTCTGGGGACTGCCAAGTAAAACTACACTTTTAAGGGCGCGCAGTATCTGAATGACCTTGCTCTAATGGGCGTTGCCGATCAGAATGATGCAAAGGGAGCGCGGGGACACTTCATAATAACATCGCGCCGCGCGTGACCGCGCCGCCGCTCGCCTGCGAGTTCGAATGAAAAAAATTTTAGCCGGCAAGTAACTTGTAGATTTTTACAATATGCACGGTTATTTTGGGATGTCTCGTAACAGTACACGTAGTCTAGTGATTTAGGTGTCGACTTCGGGACTGTACAGTCTGAGATCGATCCCCAGTAAAGTACATTTCTTTTAGAATTTATATTTTTGCATTTTTTTAATTAGTAATAAGTTATATTACCTACTTAAGTTTGTAAATAATTAAAACATATTTGCAATCAAATATACACGAAATACAATTATTGAAGTGAAACTTCTATACAAGGTGTTGTTCTGTAATCGTGCCATATTTCTAGATCTGATGATAAATAATGTGCTTAGTCACCTAAAAATACTTAAAAAATTCTACGATTATTTAATACCTAAATTTTCACTTAGAAACATAGTGACGGTTCGAGAATAAATCCCGAACGACTCGGAAAATAAGTCATCGGCGGCATTGTCAAAGGGTGGAAATACCTGCAAATCGTTTTGGTGGTGTCACACGCATCGTTTTTGTGTCGCACGTGACACACGGAGGGAATTTGTTTGTTTACAAATAGGTATTTAACAACAAAAACATTTTTTTGGTATTGATTTTTTTTACTGATTCGTGTTCAGTATCAGTGGTATAGTCACCTCCTTTAATATGGCACGAATGCAAAGCAACATGTTGTATAGACGAGGGGTATTAGGAATTTTTAGTCACGAAAAAGCGTTACGGCCGCATGGAGGGGGTAGACAATATATATATCGCTTGGCGAAAGACGGCAGCGGCGGAGGGACAGATAGGCTGATGATGATGATGGTGGTGATGATGGTGATGGTGATGATGATGACGATAATGATGATGATGACGATTATACGATGACGGTGACGGTGATGACGATAATGATGGTGATGATGACGATGATGGTGGTGGTGGTGATTATGGCTTTGACGATGATGATGACGATCAGTCGCCGTCACCGGTGGCGACGGTGACTGACGATGACGATGAAGATGACGATTATGATGATGATGATGACGATGATGATGGTCATTATGGCATTGAAGATGGTGATGATGATGATGGTGATGATGTGATGATGATGATGACGATGAGTCGCCGTCACCGACGGCGACGGTAACTGTGACGATGATAGTAATGATGATGATGATGATGATGATGACGATGACGATGATGATGACGGGACGATGATGACGATGACGATTACGATGACGAGACGATGATGACGATTACGATGACGATGATGTTGACAATGATGATGACGAGACGATGATGACGATGGCGATGATGATGACGATGAGGATTATGATGATGCTGACGATGACGATGACGATTATGACGATGATGATGACGATGATCAGTATGATGATGATGACTGTGACGATGATGATGATGATGATGATGGTGATGATGATGGTGGTGATGGTGAAACTTCTATACACGCTGAAATTTGAATCGTTTATTTCCCGAAAAGGGATCATTGTACTCATCATTATGAACGAGAATCGCGAAAAAATGTGTTTAAAAACAAAAACAAAAAAATGCTTTCATTAAAATGTACCTAACCTAACCAAAACATAGTTTGCAGTAAACCTGCGAAAAAAAACTAAATTTGTGCTGGGCTGGGACACATAGTAAAAGTGAAACTTCAACGGACAAGTGGAAAAACGAATCGCAACGGACAAGTGAAGTAACGAATGGCAACTGACAAGTGGAAAAACTAATCGCAACAAAATTTTAAGTTGAAGTTTTACGGGCAGATTGTTGATGTACTTATTTTGTTGCGATTAGTTTTTCCACTTGTCAGTTGCCATTCGTTACTTCACTTGTCCGTTGCGATTCGTTTTTCCACTTGTCCGTTGAAGTTTCACTTCTACTATGTGTCCCGTCTAGGGCATGCAATTCGAGTGTTCGAGTATTCGTTTAATTCGAGTATTCGCCTTTTTTACTATTCGAATAATAAAACATATCATAAACATAACATCACGCCTGTATTTCCCCGAAGGGGTAGGCAGAGGTGTATAGTACACCCACATTTCGCCAGTTATGTTGTAAGTCCCATGTAATAGGGGGCGAGCCTATTGCCATCAACCGGGCACAAATCCAGACTCCGGGCTGCTACTGAGAATTTCTTAATGAAAAAACCCAATAACACTTTGCCCGACCCGGGAATCGAACCCAGGACCTCACGCTCAGCAGTCGCGCTATAATAAGAAGATAATAAGAATTCGAATAATAAGAGCTTAGGTATTCGAGTTTTTCGAGTTTTCCGAATAACAGCTAGAAATAAAATATTCGAACGCAATTGAATGTTTCGAAGCACGCCATTACGTAAATTAACAAAACGAATCATGTGATTTGCCTAACTTCATATAACCAGGCTGTTTTTGAAACGATTTTGTACATGAACCAAGATGTTTTATTCGGAATCGGAAGATACAAACGATGACGATGAAGATAATGTGCCGGAGCAAGTCGATAAGAGCGACAAAGATGAGGGAACATAGTAAAGAAACAACATTAGGGATCCCTCATCCCCCTCTGCGCAGTTGAATTGACTCCTGTTTTGAGTCTTGGTGGACTGGACTGGACTAGAGTACCACCTAGTCCAATCCGATCCAGTCCGGAACAGTCTTAATAGCAGCGTTGTACATGCATCTAAGCATCTCTATGTACAGTTTTTCGATGTGACATCGTTGAAGAGCATCCATAACTGCCCAAGTTTCGATGGAGTCGAAGGCCTTCTCGTATTCCACAAATGCCGTACACAGCGGTTGACTGTACTCTTCAGTCTTCTGTGTAGTATTTTCGAAACTCAGCTTGCTCTGGTGACCGGAATTTGTCGAGTCTTTTGATGCCTCCAGTGTAGAGCCTTGTTGGATGATGGAATTAAACTAGAGCTTCTTCAGGACCGGAAGTTCGCCTGGTCTTAGGAGTTGAGTGGTAATTCTTCATCACCTGGAGCTGCTCCAGGGCCTCCCTTTATATCGTTCTGGTCACCGTCCGAAAGATCCTCGGTGTAATGGCACGTATTGGTTGGACTCTTTGGTCGTCGTTGCTAGTTGCTACTGTTGCTAGAAACCGTTGGTCTTGTGGTTCTCGTGGGATAATGTCCATAGAAGTTTTCGACTTCGACGAGCATCTCAATCTATGAGATGGGTGACAATTTTGTTATCCGCGACTTTTAGTTTCATCAGAGCAAAAACTTTCGATCCCCTATTTTGATCAATCGCAGCCTCAGTGGCGCGAGTATTGGAGCGACGGAGGTTGCATTGCATTAGCTTCCTAATCGTTAGGTTTAAAGACCTTTTTATCTGTTGAAGAACCCAGTGCTGATAACATCTCCCGTCTCTTCCTTATAAGATCGAGAGTCTCAGTCGTCATTTATTGTATATTGTATTGGTTTTCTCGTCAATATTGGTGTTGATTCTCTTGTTCACGAACTAAACTTATTTTAAACTTCCTTATAAGATCGAGAGTCTCAGTCGTAATTTATTGTATACTGTATTGGTTTTCTCGTCAATATTGGTGTCGATTCTCTTGTTCACGAACTAAACTTATTTTAAACTGTCGCTCTCTTTTTATCTGTTGAAGCACTGGGTGTGCTGATAACATCTCCCGTCTCTTCCTTATAAGATCGAGAGTCTCAGTCGTCATTTATTGTATATTGTATTGGTTTTCTCGTCAATATTGGTGTTGATTCTCTTGTTCACGAACTAAATTTATTTTAAACTATCGCTCTCTTTTACTAATAGTAGATACAAGAAAGGGATGGCAACAATTTTAGAACTGTCTCATTAGTTTACGTGTTACATTTCTTTGTATTTTAGTGGTCACGTTCCGAAATCACGACTAAACGTGTATAGAAATCCAAATTCCGACTAATTTGACAATTCTAAAAATTTTGCCATCCCTTTCTTGTATCTCATATTATTAAAAGAGAGCGATAGTTTAAAATAAGTTTATTTCGTGAACAAGAGAATCGACACCATTGCCAATGATTTTCAGGGAGTTGAATCGATTTTGAAGTTCCGATTGAAATGATTTAGAGCCCAAAACCAGTTTGGAGTGATGAAGGTCAAGACGACGCTTTTTTAAGCGTATCCTTTCAGCTCTAATATTGTTATTTAGAGTGCCTCGGATAAGCCGGTGATCGCTTCCGGTGTTGAACGTTGTTTTCACTTGGGGAAATTGTCATGGACGCACGGGGAAAGCGGAGTCTGAGTCTTTCCGACAACCAATGTTTCCTCTAAAGACCTTTGGCCGAGGCATGGGATCGGATTCGCCAAACACCCTTGACTGGTCGCGATCCACCATTAGTAAGCAAGCAGGGCTCGCCCGAGAGATGGGATTCCCCGTGCAGCCTTCCCAACGTCAGCCGCATCCTCCATTACTAGTTTTTAACGATTATTTATTAATTTTTCTTAAAAAATCTAACAAGTATTCGTTAAACTCGAAAAACTCGAATATATTCGAATAGTTGATTAACACTATTCGAAAAACTCGAATAGTAAAATCTAGCGAATATTGCATGCCCTAGCTGGGAGTGCTGGGACATATAGTAGAAGTGAAACTTCAACGGACAAGTGAAAAAACTAATCTCAACGAACAAGTGGAAAAATGAATCGCAACAGACAAGTGGAAAAACGAATGGCAACTGACAAGTGGAAAAACGAATCGCAACAAAATTTTTACTTTAAGTTTTACGGGCAGATTGTTAATGTACTTATTCAATTTGAAAACCTGCCCGTAAAACTTCAACATAAAATTTTGTTGCGATTCGTTTTTCCACTCGTCAGGTGCCATTCGTTTTTCCACTTGTCCGCTGCGATTCGTTTTTCCACTTGTTCGTTGAGATTCGTTTTTCCACTTGTCCGTTGAAGTTTCACTTCTACTATGTGTCCCAGCACACGTTTCGTTTTTTTTTTCGCAGGTTTACTGCAAATTATGTTTTGGTTAGGTTAGGTCATTTTAATGAATGCATTTTTTATTAAAAAATATTTTATTTTATCAAACAAAAAAACTGAATTCAATCCGGAACCAAAAAAACATGCATTTCGGACGAGACCTGCGTAGCCTTTCTCTCCCTCCGCCGCTATATATCGTCTACCCCCTCCACGCGGCCGTAACGGTTTTTGTGAGAGAAAAATCCTAATAGCCCCGTCTATACAACGTGTATCAGAAATGCGTGGTCATATTTGAAGAGCTTATTCAGGGCATGCTATCGAGCAACTTTTACTATGGGACCAACCCTGAAATCGCGAAAAAAATATCAGCTGATCCTCACATTTTGTCGAGCGACATCGATGATTTAGCAGGGAACAGCTGATATTTTTTTCGCGTTTTCAGGGTTGGTCCCATAATAAAAGTAGTTGTATGCTATGCCCTGAATGAGCTCTTAAAATATGACCACGCATGTCTGATACACGTTGTATAGAAGTTCACCATCATCATCATCACCACCATCATCAGAATCATCACCGTCATCGTAATCGTCATCATAATCATCATAGTCATTGTATCTTCATCGTCATCGTCATAATTATCATCATATTCATCATCGTCATCGGCATCGTCATATTCATTATCATCATCATCATTATCATCGATATCGTCATCATCATCATAATCATCTTCGTAATCGTCATTGTCATCATCGTCATCGTCATCTTCATCTTCATCGTCATCATCATCATCATCATCATCATCGTCACCATCATCATCATCGTCATCATCATTATCATCATAGTAATAGTCATCGTCATCATCAACATAAACATCATCATCATCATAATCATCATCGTCATCATCATAATCATCGTCATCATCATCATTATCATCATCATTGTCACAGTCACTGTCGCCGTCGGTGACGGCGTTTCATCATCATCACCATCATCAATGCCATCATCACCACCACAACCACCATCATCATCACCATCATTATCATCATCACCACCATCATAATCATCATCAGCGTCACCGTCATCGTATCATCATCATCATCATCATTACCACCATCATCATCCATCATCAACATCATCAGCCTTTCTGTCCCTCCGCCGCTGCCGTCTCTCGCCAAGCGATTATTGTCTACCCCCTCCATGCGGCCGTAACGCTTTTTCGTGACTAAAAATTCCTAATACCCCCGTCTATATAGAAGTTTCACTTCAAAATATAAAAGAAGTGCCGTGAATAATTTAGTGAAGCCAATAAAAACTCCTTCGTGTACAACCAGTGCTCACGTACGCACATGCACCTGAAACCGTGCTCACTCTCAGTACACATGTCGCGACATCGTCAAGTAAGCATCGCGAAAGCAAATATACTTCAATTGCATGGTGTGTACGTGAGCGCTGGTTGTACACGAAGGAGCATAGTTTTTTTGGCTTCACTATGATTGTTCACAGCATTACGTCTATATTTTTTACTGTCTGTGAGTATGGGTAGCACTTCCTTACTTATGATGAAATAATCGTATTTACTTTTACAAAAGTAGCAATTATACTATGAAGTTTTAGGGATACACTTCTTAATTATTATGCACGCTATTTTTTATTATAAACAAACCTACATAAAAAAGTTATTAATACGTATTACACAATGTAAAAACTTTTTAACAAAAAATAAAACCGACTTCAAAAACCTTAACTAAAAAGTAAAAAATAATCATTGTATGTATTTTAAAATCTTAACTTAAACAACATTTTTAAGGCGGCGCGTGGTTGACCCTTTGCGTCATGTAATGTACAGTCCAGCGCAATATCTATAGTAAAAACAGTTTATGTGAACGTACATGAAAATCACGCGCCGCCTTCAAAATGTTGTTTAAGTTAAGATTTTAAAATACATACAATGATTATTTTTTACTTTTTAGTTAAGGTTTTTGAAGTCGGTTTTATTTTTTGTTAAAAAGTTTTTATTTCATACTTTTTAGTTGAGGGTTGATTCATAAATGTTTATATAACCAATTTGAGAATATATTTTTATTAACCTTTGCTATCCCACTGCTGGGCAAAGGTCTCGCTCATGTTCTTCCAAACGTCCAATCACTATCGTGAAAAAAAAAACACTCATATCGGCCAAGAATTCTCAGAATGAGGAACCAATGAGCAGATCATCTAGATACGTAAAGCTAAAATAAACTGATTTATTGAAGCTGGTTAAAAAACTACTTAACCTAAGTCAATAAAATTTATATGGGACCACCGCGCGGACTTTCTCTACCAAATAAAAAAACAACCACGTAAATCGGCCCACAAATCTCGGAGTAATCGGTGTACATACATGAAAAAAAAAAAAAAAAAAAAAAAAAAAAAAAAAAAAAAAACCTGCGGAATACATAACCTCCTCCTTTTTTTGAAGTCGGTTAAAAAGTAGTAACTATACGTAGGCCATAGTCCATACAAATATTTATTCCATGCGGGAATCGAACCCGCCACCTATACGCTCAGCCGCTGCGCCATTCTATATAAAATTATAATAAAAATCCTTCGTATTTTTCACACCGAAAATTATGAGAGAACGTAGTACAGGTCCGTATAGCACAGCGACACGTCCCGCACTGACTAAAAGGGCGAGCGAGGGGATTTCAAGCCATTTGCGAGTATCGATTACGTAAAAAAATCGTTAAAAAATAATTAAGAAAGTAATTTGAAAAAGTAAGCCGAAGGTGCCCTCGGTATTGTATTTTTTTATATGCTGATAGCAATAAAAAAATCCTGTGATTGATAGTTTAGGAGAAAAAAACGCTTAAAATTTTAAACAGAGGTTACTTTGCGTATTTATTTCAGATATTTCAAATAATATTTTCAATTTTCTGAGCCGAAGAGGACCTGCATTATATGATGTAGATTAACATATATTTTTTTTGGATTTTTTACGATAAAGATTACGGAGGAAAAGTGACTTAAAAAACCGAAAAAAAGCCCAATTCACGTATATCGCCGCCTTAAGTCAAAGTGTGTTCTGCATGGCTCCCAAGTTTACCTAATGCAATTATAGACATTCAAAGCATGTCATTATTTAAATGTAAGGTCAAAGGGTATTTGATACAGAAGGCCTACTATAGTGTTAAGGAATATTTAGATGAGATAATTTGACCATATGATAATTTTATATACTTGTGTAATTTGATATGACAATATGAGACTGACATTAATTATTTCGTTTATTTTTGGTATTATGACATTGCAACTTTAATAAATGTATTTACGTGGGACACTCAGAAAGTTTTGCGAAACTAAAAAAAATTGTTCTATACGTACATATATTTTTATCAAATCTTTTCAAAGTACTTTCCACCAGCCTCTATACAAAGATTCATGCGCCTAAACCAGTTTTCAAAACACTTTTTCCAGTCCGCCGCAGACACCTCGTTTACAGCCTGCTCGAACGCAGCCAGCGCATCTTCCGGCGACGAAAATTGTATCCCTTTGAGCTGATTTTTTATTTTTGGGAATAAAAAGAAGTCACACGGTGCTAGATCAGGGCTGTAAGGAGGGTGACCCAGGAGTTTGACTGGCGTGCTGTCCAGGAAGTCCCTCGTTTTGAGTGCGGTGTGCGCAGGTGCATTGTCGTGGTGGAGCAGTAGCCCGCGGAGCCCTGTGTTTGGTCGCTTGTTGCTTATAACAGAGAAAACTTCTGGCAAACATTTGGTAGTATACCATTCGGCATTAATGCTTCTTTGATCCCGTAAGGGAATTGATACCAAGTGGCCAGTCAAATTAAAAAAGCTAGCGATCAAAATCTTACCCCCGCTTCTAGATCGCTTCACTTTGGTAGGCGTTGGCTCATTTTGAAACACCCAAACAGTCGACTGGCGCTTGGTTTCTGGGTCGTATTGATAAATCCAGGACTCATCACCTGTAACGATGTCGTAAACACGCCGAGACGAGCCTGCTTCAAATTTGTTAAGCATATCACGGCACCATTCCACCCGGGCCTGCTTCTGAGCATCGGTGAGGTTGTGCGGCACCCAGCGTGATACTATCCTCCTCACGCGAAGATGGCTGTGTAGAATCTCGTGAACGCTTCCCGATCCAATCTTCAATATGTGTTGAATCTCCTGATATGTAATTCGCCTATTGTCTTGGATTAAATTTTTCACTGCTAGCACGTTTTCTTCGGTAACAGCCGTCAAAGGGCGACCGCTTCTTTCGTCATCCCCCAAAGTTGGTCGACCGCGCTTGAATTCGTTATACCAACGATACACGGTTGCCTTGGAAGGGCCTTCATCCATGAATGCCATTTGAAGTCTATCGTACGATTCATCCGGTTTCAGGCGACACTTGAAATCGTATAAAATCATAGCTCTAAAATGTTCCCGGCGCAGATCCATATTTCAGTGAGACACAATACTTTGAATTAACTCGCAAAAAATGTGGAGGGAAATTTTGAAATTGGAACTTACTTATTTTTACTTATAAATAATCATATTTTCGAAAAACATTATAACTGGCCAGTCTCCCATATATAAAAACTTTTTTTCGCAATACTTTCTGAGGGGCCTGGTATATTAAATTTTGCATGCTTAACAGCAGAATATGGCATATTATGTAACCTACTTCTTTTTAAATTACCATCTGATTTTTATACCCATTTTCGCAAAATATATGAATTGAATTGAATTGATAGAATCTGTAAAAAGTTTATAGAAATTTCGTAGGTATAAATTAACTGCAAAACAAACTTTGTATTTTTTAAATACTTACATCGAGTTTGGGTTTGACGAATGACTAACGAAGTACGAACTTTTGTTCCGTCTGATACCTACCTACACAATAAATGCGCATATGAAAGGCACAATAAAGATAGATTATGGTTCATAGTCGTATGAAATCGACCGGAGATCAGAAAAATAAATGTCAAAACATAATCATCGCATGCCATATGGGAACGATGGTGGACTGGAGTAGCAAATTGTGCGTTGAATGGTACGATTTATCGAATATCGTCAAACGCGAGTAGACCCCCACATATCTGGTAAGAAATAGTAAGAATACTGTATAGCCTGCCCCCCTAGCCAAGTTGACAATCTACAATATTCTACAATCGTCAACGCTATAGAAAACAATCAAACTGTATGGGAATGACATAACGAATGACTTTTTCGTTGAGATATATCATTCTTATACATTTTGATTGTTTTCTATTAGCGTTGACGATTGTAGATTGTCAACTTGGCTAGGGGGGCTGTACTGACTACGGAACCCTACACTGTGCCGGATCAGACACGCACATGGCCGATTTATATTATTATAACTTAAGATACACAGTCTGAAATCTCTGAAATCTTTCCGGTGAACCAACACTATGGCTAATATAGCTTGCACTCAATGTTCGATTGCAGCGGTAGGTACCTAGACCTACCTACGTACCTATAATGTAGCAGGTTATGTGGTAGCAGGATTCTTTCAAGGGATTATGTCGACAAATGTACCACCGCGAAGCATCTTGATCTGTGATCGTGACCGTACCTACGTTTTATTTCTTGTTGTCAGTATACGAGCGAAAAACTTTTTTTCAGGGCCTTCAAACTGGAGAAGCCGGAGTGCAAGTCGAAATAGAATAGGAAATGGAAATTCTTGGCGAGGTTCAAATGATAATTATGCTAGAAACCGCAACCGGTTTGGTTCTTCTCATATGCAGAGACAATCAAATCAAATTCGACACAATGAACAAAACAGACAGATGATGACACATGATAATGGTATGATTTTATTTACCTATTTTATCCAATAATGGTTGTTAACTTTAACTGAGTTTTGTAAAAAAAAATATTGCTTATCTTTTAGATCCGGCAGTACGCCAAAATCGTGGTTGGAACCATCAGACTACTGACAGTAATGACCCATCTCACAGGCACGATATGAGAGGTCGAGTTAGAGGTCACAATATGAGGTCGGGTCACGATAATGACAGGTTTAAATTCATTGGATTTAGAACATTAGAAGAAATAGCACGAGCGGATTCCAAGGAAGTGCTTCAAAAAATAAATGAAAAAAGAGCAGCGTTTATGAATCTAGCAAATTCACCCATCGACAGACACGATGTTTTTGTATTACTTGTTGAAATATTATCAAAAATTTCTCAATCTCCTTTTGTAGAATTGAAATGCAAATTGATTTTGGATGTATGCAATTCTAATTTCATTACTTGCTTACGAAACTATTTACTGGATCTACCATATGTGGAAAATAAATCTTCGAATAATTTATACTGGAAAGATCAAAGTACATTTTGGAAAAACTTTATAAAATTTTGTGGGGATATAGTGGATATATCTCCATCTACTGCTCTAAGAAAATGTAGAGCGCTAATAGAAACCATATCGAAAACCTGTTTGGAAGGTTTGAGTCAAAGGCATGCATTTGATTTATCTGAAGAGAATGTCTTGAAATTTGATGAAATACGACTTAAAATGACAAGATATGGCGATAAATATCAGGTAAGCATTCCCAAAAATAAATTACAGTTAAAAAAATAGCGACAGACAAAAATACGTACCTATTTAATTGCTGTAATAAAAGTTAAGATAGAGCGCATGCAGTGCCTAGATCATCGAAACTATTTACTTACGGCCAAAATTAATATCCAATCTATCCACGATTTGCCCTACTAGAGATAGGAATTTGACATAAGCTCCATACAAAATATGTCTAACTTCTATCTCTGATAGGGTAAATCGTGGATAGATTGGATATTAAATTTGGCCGTTACTCAACCGATAACTGCTAGCTAGCATACTTACCAAACCTTTTTTATCCTATGATCTAAGGGACAGCCGGAAGGAAAGCGAATGAGAGTGGAAGATCAATATCAGGACATGCAACCTCCAGAAAATTTCCGTGAGCTGAGTGTGGTGCCCACTAGAGATGACTTGTTAGGTTGCAAGCCGTTCCTGAGACCTAACATTGTCGAAGGCGGATACAACGACGTGGAACACTACTTAGACGTGCAGTTTAGGCTGCTTCGTGAAGATTGTTTTGGACCTTTCAGGGAAGGAATAAGTAAGTAATTAGGTAATTGCAACCTACTTCCCTAGCGTGTTGACTACTGACAATCCCTCTTCATTGGATAAGGCCTAATGTTCTGCGAGGAATAGAGTAGGTTTGGTGATTGATATTTTGAGAGCATCGATCTATACTGGGTGTCAGGGAAACGCTTCCGAAAACTAAGATAGGTGCTGGTGATAACTGATACGAACCACGAAAAAAAAAATGCGATTCTTTTTTTAGATATTTTCATATATATTTTTTTTGAATTTTTCATACTTAACCAGCTTTGGGCAGTTAAATAAAACTCATACATAATGAAAAATGCAAAAAAAATAATGAAAAAATCTAAAAAAGAATCGCATTTTATTTCGTGGTTTCGTATTAGTAATCACCAGCACTATCACCTATCTTCGTTTTCGGAAGCGTTTCCCTGACACCCTGTATGTACTTCCTACGTGATATCATATGTTTCAATGTTTGAGAGTGTTCTGTAGAAATGTGACCAACCCTGAAATCACAAAAAAAAATACATGTTCCCTACATTTGTGTTCACAAAAATTGACAAAATGTAGGGATATTTTTTCGCGATTTCAGGGTTGGTCCCATTGTAAAATTTGTTCATACTGATGAGTATAATGAACCCTTAAGAGATTTTCAGTTATTTCAATAACACGTTGTATACAGTACGCACAATATGTATAAGTTGGCCGGTCTGAAGCTGTCACAAGACCGTCGCAGTAATCTATACTTATATTATAAAGCTGAAGAGTTTGTTTGTTTTGTTGAACGCGCTAATCTCAGGAACTTAAGTCTGAAGAGTATTTTTGTTTGTTTGTTTGATTGGTTGAACGCGCTAATCTCAGGAACTACTGGTTGGAATTGAAAAATTCGTATTGTGTTGGATAGTCCATTTATCGAGGAAGGCTATAGGCTATATAAATAAATAAATAAAATAAATATCTTTGGGACATTTTTACACAGCACCATCTAGTCCCAAACTAAGCAGAGTTTGTGCTATGGGTACTAGACAATGGATATAATACTTGTATACTTATTTTTTTGTAAATACATACTTACAATACATAAGCAACACCCAGACCAACACAAACACTTATGTTCATCACACAAATATTTGTGCCCTGCGGGAATCGAACCCACGACCTCGTTAACAGCAGTCCTACACTCGAACCACTAGACCACAGAGGTCGTCAAAACATCACGCTACGACCAATAGGAGCGGAGCATAAAGGAAAAATGTTGCAAAAACGGGAAAAAAGTATTCCTTTTGAGACCTTCCGTTGCGTGCGTTTCGTAGACGGTAAAAGTTACACAAAAATCATGTATGACGGAAGACAGACTGACTGATTACACTGGAGTGCACAAACTACTGTATGGATTTTAATGAAATTTAGCATAAAAATAGAACTTAACCTGGATTAATATCTTATCTTATCGTAATCGTAACTATTATAAAATTGTTTGTTCGAGCATCATGCTAAAACTACTTGACCGATTTTGATGAAACTTTTTGTGTTTGAAAGCTGATGATTAGACTTAAAAACTGGTATAGGTTTTAAGAAAGAAAGAAAAAAAGGAAAAAAATAATTTTACAGATACGATGCTTCTACGCATGGTATAATAACATGTTTCACCTCTTATTATACCATGCTTCTACGCATTTGCACGAGCGGATGCGGATAGTAATGTACGATGGATGGATGGATGAATGTAAGAATGGAGTGGAGTGGAGTGGATTGGCGTGGAGTGGAGTAGAGTTGTGTGGAGTGGATTGTGTGGAGTGGAGCAGAGTGGAGTGGGGTGGGGTGGGGTGGAGTGGAGTGGAGTTGGGTGGGATGGAATGGAGTGGGGTCGAGTGTGGTGTGTTGGAGTGGAGTGTGGTGGGTTGGAGTGGAGTGTGGTGGGTTTTTTTTTTTAAATTATTATTGGGTCTTTTATTTTTAATTTCAATGTTAGTGTTTTGCCCTTGAGTGTGGTGGGTTGGAGTGGAGTGTAGTGGAGTGGGGTGGAGTGGAGTGGGAGTAGAGTGGATTGGGAGTGGGAGTTGGACTGGACTGGACTGGGACTGGACTGAACTGGGGTCGACCGCACTGAATTGGCTTGCTCCGACTCGACTCTACTGAACTGGACTGGACTCGACTGGACTGGACTGGACGGTCTAAATGAAAGGATGGATGGATGGAAATGGAACTGGACTGAATTAACAGGATTCGTCACGTGGGTTAACAGAATTTAACGGGAGCGGAGCCGCGAGTAAAAGCTAGTCGTTTTATTGGTGTCATTGGTGGCGAGCAAGGGGCGGGGAAAACATACACAGACTTACACCATAAGTGTTATATAGAATTTATTACATTATGTTTACACCTTGGACGAATAAAAAAAGACGGACGGAATCTCGCTAAACTAAAAGTGAGGCATCAATAGCAACTATTAGATATTCTGTGTCAATAGTAAGACGGCTCGCTTAAAAGTGCGGGCTGGTACGCACAGTTGCACACCCATAGTAAGACAAAAAGCTGCGATTACGCAACAAATCTCGTGTGACGGTAGGCATTGTCGTAGTGTCATAATAGTAGTTTATGAAACTGTTGCATAATAGGGGTTATTAAAACACGAGTGTGAGTTTAAAAACCGAGCCGTAGGCGAGGTTTTTAATAGTATCACACGAGTGTTTTAATACCTAATTATGTCAGTTTCATACACTATTTTATCTACACTCATACCTTTATCTTGAAATCTTGGTAACATTGTCGTTGTTTTTCTTGATTTCTCTGGTAAAAGATTGTTCGTCATTTACGTTGCTGCATCCAGAAATTCAGGCGGGGTCATATTCTCCTCAGTTCAGTATCACTGCTGTAGTCAGATATTTTTGCCCAGAATAAAACTTTCGACATACAAAACCATAATAATAACGTAAACAATAACAATAAATTTACAAGTAACGATGAACAAATCCAGTGGCCGTGGCGCGCGACCGCGCACGCGCGCTGGTGCGCGCCTACACAGATAATAAAATATAGTCTGGCGAAAACATTATAATCGGAACTAATTTTCTTTCCTTGTCAGGATTCCGTCAATCTCTGTTTCTTCATACAAAAAATATGCCTGTAAACACTTAAATATAATTAAAAGCAATAAGACAATCAAAAGTTCTGCCAAAAACGCGATTTTAAACGATAAAAATTTTCAATGTATGACAAGTGGCGCCACCCTGAATTTTGTGTACTCATTGGTGCCAAACTGTACGACTGCTAAAAAAAAGGTTTGAAAACTCCTTGGTTAGGTCGAAGTGGCATTAAAAACTCCTTAGTTGGGCTGAAGAGTGCGGTTATGGAAAAAAAAATTAATTACCGCATTGTTTTGTTCAGCAAACTGTATCGTAACTGTAACTTTTTAAATTCGTTACAGGTGCATGTGCGTAAAGTATGTCATTATGACATTACTTTCGAGTTCATAATTCGAATTTTACGATACGAGTGTAGATAAATAAAATAACAATATATATCTGCATATCTGGTGTGTTAAAATTATGTCGAAATTGTAGTGGGTTTAGGAAAAAACGAAGTGCTTCAATCTTTTCTTAGTGAGATTGCGTCCGCCATTTTTATTCGTCTGTGGCTTACACAGTGTCTAACTTCAGGCCGGCGAAGTTAGATAGCGCGTATTGTACATTTCATTTTGTAGGTAAAACTGAAGATTAGAATTTGGGATGTAGCCTGCCTATATTGTATTGGTTTTATTAATTGTTCCCAGTAAAGTTACTTGGGCAAATTATTGAATGGCGTTTTTGATATTCATTATTGTAGATAACACTTATCTTTTTTGTTGACAGATCAATTTTTGTTAGATCCTAACAAAAGGAAATACGATCACGTGCGGTAAGTTTACAGCAAAAGTGTTATATTATTTTGTTGAATTCTTGACGAATAATATCGGTCACTAATATCGTTACATTCGTAATTAAACACTATACTGGGTGTCAGGGAAACGCTCCCGAAACTGAAAGGCTATTATTATATGTATACTACCTAAACACAATCGAATACCAATAACCATTATACTCATTGTTTTAGTGATTTGGTATTTTGCAAACCCGCAATGTAAAGCGTACAAAACTCTGGATCAATGCCGCGCGTACCTAACCTACCTACGCTCGCTACGACACGGACTGCGTATGCGAGCGGATGTCGTTCACCCCTAGCGCCAGCTGATATTTTATTTGAATTACATTGCGAACTTAAAAAAATAAGTAAATAAATGTTTTCAATCTCGCCACCTATTACATGGGACTATAACATAACTGGCGAAATGTGGGTGTACTATTACACCTCTGCCTACCCCTTCGGGGAAATACAGGCGTGATGTTATGTTTAAATGTTTTTTTTTTTTGCAGTTTTATTTAGCTGCCCAAAGCTGGTTATGTTTGAAAAATGCAAAAAATATATGAAAAAATCTAAAAAAATAATCGCATTTTTTGTGGTTTCGTATCAGTAATCACCAGCACTATCACCTATCTTCGTTTTCGGAAGCGTTTCCCTGACACCCAGTAAGGTACTAGGTACCTAACTATTTACCCAAAAATATGTGAAAATTTTATGCCTAGTTACTCAACCATACGTATGAGCACAAACATGGTATATTTAAGTACAGTAGGTAGGTACCTACAAGTAGCGCTATGGAAATTACAAATTACTAGTGGCCGACCGAAACAGGATTTTCAGCCGAAACCGAAACCGTAACCGAACCTTCGGTCTTGGTCCCAGTTTCGGCCGAAACCGAAACCGGAACCGAAACTTGTTTGAATTTTTTATAGCATGTTAAATCTATTGTATTTTTGCGCATATATAGACAGTTAACACGTGTAAAAAAATAAAATGCAACAATTAAAGTACCTATGTAAAAAATCGGTCAAGTGTGAGTCGGACTCACGCAGTAGGTTCCGTACCACCCATAGACCTGATATCCCATAGAAACTGATTTAATTTACGAGAGTTTATCAAAAGACATCAACGAACGTACATTAAATGTGAATTTTTACATAAATAAATAATTATAAATATTTTTGGGACATTTTTACACAACACCACCTAGTCCCAAACTAAGCAGAGCTTGTGCTATGGGTACTAGACAATGGATATAATACTTAAATACTTTTTGTTTTTGTAAATACATACTTATAATACATAAGCAACACCCAGACCAACACAAACACTTATGTTCATAACACAAATATTTGTGTCCTGTGGGAATCGAAACCACGACCTCGTTATCAGCAGTCAAACCACTAGACCACAGAGGTCGTCTGCATCTCTTTCTTAAGTAGGTACCACCATCTATTTTTGCCCTGTTTTTAGTATTTGTTGCTAAACTACATAGTATGCACTATAATCAGACCAAGTTTGACGCTGGTATGTATTACCGTTTTGAAGATAGAGCAGGAACAAAAATGTTGAAAAAAATCCATGATTCTCGAGGTTACGAGGTTGGAGGAAAAAAAAAGTATATACGTATTATATCCATTGTCTAGTACCCATACCACAAGCTCTGCTTAGTTTGGGACTAGATGGTGCTGTGTAAAAATGTCCCAAAGATATTTATTTATTTATTTCTTGTATGGGGGGGACCCCCTTTGGTTTTAGACTTTTTTTATTTTTAGTATTTGTCGTGATAGTAGCCATAGTAGGAGTAAATAATGAAATTTAACAAAGACTTTACAAGATAATAGACCAACAATACGTTCGCCCGCTAAGCATTCCCCTCGAACCAAGTAGCGGTCATATGACCTCTACAGATCGGGCGGCGATAAATGCCCATCCAGTGTGCATTGGACCACCGAGCGTGTGAGTAATGCTCGTTTTTGGGTAAAAAAAGAGTTGAAAATACCAAATTGTTCAGTGTTTTGGTGTAAAAATCGAACATTAATACAAACTAAATCACATAGTAACATCTTTTATCACCGATGAGTCTTATTTCAGTTTATTTACTTAATAATAAAATTTACGTGATTGAGTATTATTCAATCAAATGTGGAGGTATTCTGCCTCTGCGCGTGTACACGGAACACAACGGCCATCTTAACTTGATGGTGTAATAAACAGTGCTGTAACCACAGAAATAGATAGAATGGTTGTAATCACAATTTTACTTGCGATCATGCGTGGCAACTTTCCGAACAAACTACGCCTTACATTTTGACGTCTTTTAAAAAAAAAAATTTTTTTAATCACATGTACTTTACAGATTTTGTTTCTGCACTTAGAAATAGCACAGTAAGGCATTTTTGCGGGTTTTTGTTACAGTATTTATAGAAACAAGTCATAAGGCGTGCTGAGAAAGGCTTTGAAATATCCTGCACTATTGTGCATGTTGCTGCCACGCGCTTTCTGTTCACATGGCCATTCTATCTATTTCTGTGTGTAACACATTCGTTCCGAAATGCTTACATATAATATCTATCATCTATCATATCATTACTATTTATTCGCAATAAATAGTTATTCCAATTAAATAAATATACCTATAATTAAATATTACAATTATGATACATAATACTAGCATCCGCTATAACTTCGCCTGCTTGGTCTATTTATTCGTTGTAATGTTTTCTAAACGTATTTATTCTAGAACATTTTAGCATGTTAAACACTAGCTTCCATCCTCGTTTTCGCTTGGTTTTTAATGTTCTTTTTTAATTATTATCAGTAATCGGATACTTTAATTACAAAAGTGCAATTTTAAACGATACCTTAGTCCTTAGTACTTGTTTATAAACATGCAGTAGTTTGTACTACTGTGTGTTTATAAACCGCATGGACTGCTCCCGTGATCTAGACTGCGACTTCTTTGTCGATACAGAGGTTGTCTAGAAGATATCGCTTTTAGCGATAAAACCTCCAATTTACCACGTTCTTTGGCAGTTTAATACTGTATTTTCTTTGGCAGTATTATATTATTTTGTACTAGCATTGTCTTCTAATATACATAAGTACCCACACAGACGATTACACTACCATACTATATTTTGTTTTTACAACCAACCGGCCACGGTGATGGAATTATGCCTATGCCCAGCAGTGGGACAGTAATGAGCTGATTATGTTATGTTATTCTATAACATTATCAACATCCAGTTGCTGATTATGTTATGTTATTCTATAACACTAACAACATCCAGTTTCTTAACTCTTCTCATTTTCAGAAGAGGCCCATGCCCAGCAGTGGAAGAGTAATGAGCTGATTATATTACGTTATTCTATTGTTATTCTTTTGTTAGTGTTCTAACGACATCCAGTTTTGTAACTCTTCTCATTCTGAGAAGAGACCCGTGCCCGGCAGTGGGACAGAAATGAGCTGTTTATGTTATGTTTTATGGCGCGTAGGTGGACCGACGACTTAGAACGTGGCTGGGGGGGACTGGATGCGGAAGGCAGAGGACCGAGTGTTGTGGCGCAACTTGGGAGAGGCCTATGTCCAGCAGTGGACTGCCATAGGCTGAGGTGATTGATTGATTGATAACACTAACAACATCCAGTTTCTTAACTCTTCTCATTTTCAGAAGAGTTTTGTGCCCAGCAGTGTGACAGTTATGAGCTGATTATGTTACGTTATTCTATAATACTAACAGCATCCAGTTTCTTAACTCTTCTCATTTTCAGAAGAAGCCCGTGCCCATCAGTGGGACAGTAATGAGATGATTATGTTACGGTATTCTATAACACTAACAACATGTAGTTTCTTAACTCTTCTCATTTTGAGAAGAGGCCTGTATTCAGCTGTGGGACAGTACTAAGCTGATTATGTTATTCTATAACACTAACAACATCCAGTTTCTTAACTCTTCTCATTTTGAGAGGAGGCTCGTATTCAGCAGTGGGACAGTAATGAGCTGATTATGTTATGTTATTCTGTAAAACTAACAATATCCAGTTCCTTCACCTATACGTTATTCTATAAAACTAACAACATCTAGTTTCTTAACTCTTCTCATTTTGAGAAGAGGCCCGTATTAAGCTGTGGGACAGTACTGTGCTGATTATGTTATTCTATAACACTAACAACATCCAGTTTCTAACTCTTCTCATTTTGAGAAGAGGCCCGTGCCCAGCACTGGAACAATAATGGGATGACTATGTTATATGATTCTATCACAGAAATAGATAGAATGGCCATGTGGGCAGGGTACGCGTGGCAGCACCATGCACCATAGTGCAGGATATTTCAAAGCCTTTCTCAGCACGCCTTATGACTTGTTTCTATAAATACTGTAACAAGAACCCGCAAAAATGCCTTATTGTGCTGTTTCTAACTGCAGAAACAAAAGCTGAAAAGTATATTTGATTAAAATTAATTTAAAAAAAATAATGAATGTAAGGCGTAGTTTGTTCGGAAAGTTGCCACACATGAATCGCAAGTAAAATTGTGATTACAACCATTCTATCTATTTCTGTGGATTCTATATTTTCTAAATAGGTACATATTTTACATATTGATTGATTTTAATATTCATGACGAATTCAATTATATTCACCGCTGCACCGTCACAACACTAGCCGAAGACGTCCGATAACAGCCCAAAAGCCGTCACACGGTGAGCATGGGACGAAGAGCAATGTGATTGGTCTTTTTCGATCGCGTCATATAAGCCACGTCTTGGCCACGCCTATCCCCCCGGAGAAATTGGTTGACGCGGATTTCATAGAAAGAGTTCGTATTGTTGGTCTACTCTCTTGTATTGTCTTTGAAATTTAACTAGAAAACTTACCCGTACTACTGTACTACGCGTACGAATTGACTAAGCACATCGCGTACTAAAGGGAAAAAATGCTAAATGACTAATAGTACTGAAAGACATTCACGGTAATAGTTAAATCACCGGAGGTAGTTGTGTATTGGATTTACGGGGCAGTTCGAATACGGGTACAAAATTAAATCCAACAAAAATTATAATCAAATATAGTAATGTTTGAATCAAACATCACAGGTATCTATCTTCACACATCTTTTAAGTGTTACATTAATTTCTACATAAATTCATATTGTATAAGTTCTAGGGAATAACTCAACAGAACCAAGTAAAATATCTAATAAATTATATTCTATTACAACTTACAACCTATGGCTAGCGAACTCAACTGGCAATCACGTTCACTCACTCGAAGTTAGCCGAATGATGCGCGACAATTTACGAATACCTAGTTTCGGCAGGGCCGAAGGTTGGGCCAATTATTGGCCGAAACCGAAATTGTGGCCGAAACTAGATTTATTGGCCGAAACTAGCCGAAACCGAACCTTCGGTCGGTCCTTACAAATTACAATTACCTATTTCCAGCGACCATACACCCCATAGACGTCTCATAACAGGCGACCGATGTCTGCAACACATCTATGAAATATCACTAATGTAGGTCGCCACTATTCGCCACTTTAAATCTTCAAATTAGTTTCGACCACTTACATGAGCCGTCAAAACTGCCGCGTTAGTCAGCCAATAGCCGCTTTTGTAGGGCCAATTGGATTGCAGTACCCCTCCTCAGCTAGTGGCAGAATTTATTGTACGCATTATATTCAATATTAGTTGTCTATTGGGCTGTATGGTCGTTGCCTATTTCATGAAATGTACTACTATTATATTATATCGTATTAGGGAGGGTTTTATCCTGTGTTTTATTCCAGAGTAATATGAATTTCTTATAACTCCGAGTTCACTGTGACCTACGACTACGGTTTTCTTTTCAGAATATTTCATAATGTAAAATTTGTCTATCCTTACGTTGACAACTTGAAAATCGGAGCCGTCGTACAAATCGATATGAAAGCCAATAGGAATTTCCAAAGAATTAATTGGGCACACAACAAAAGGTTCCTTTTTGGTTCCTTGGTGTTGTTTACAAAAGACCATTGTACCACTTTTATGGCTGCTACAATTTTAGACCGCGATGTGAATCTTCTTTCGATTGGCAGGGTAAGTAGTGGAATAGGTACAGTCTAACAAAGCAATTAGTAGGTCGCCAAACATAGATGAAGATTTCTCCGGAAATTATTATAGAACGGTTTGATTAGGGTTTTATATAAATAGAGTTTAACTTTGTCTGTTATTAAAATGATATTTCACTCGAAAACATTCATAACCTCCTGAAAAAACTTCATTTATATCTGGCGACCTTGGATAGTAATTGTTTTGTTAGACTGTACGATACAATAACCTAAGTACTTTATAAGAATGGTCAACCACATATAACAAAACCATTATAAGCAGAACTATCATCATCATCATAATTTCAGCCGAAAGACGTCCACTGCTGGACATAGCCCTCCCCCAATGGGGGGCGTATATACCATAATCGCCACGATTGGTAGGCGGGTTGGCGATCGCAGTTGGTTGAATAAATACTCAGAGAACGCTGCTGCCCATCCTCTGGTGAATCCCTTAGTCGCCTTTTACGACACCCATGAGAAGAAAAAGGGTGGTGCAATTCTTTACGTCCGGCACCACACGAAACGAAGACGACGACGGCGGGACGCGTCTTGAGAGGGCTCAAAAACGGGAAATTTTTTACCGCTTTTTTAACGCATAAATGGCTATATCAAACAAAATGGTTGTCAAAGTCAATGCTTGTCAGGAACATGCGGAAGGCAAAGATATGGGGAAAAAATAGCCATATGTTTTTATTGACTTGAATTTTTATGAATTTCTATTGACTTTGATCTAAATTCAATAACAATTGATTACCTGCCATTGATTTATACAACTGTATTAGTAACTGTAATTTAGATTTAAAAAAAAAAAGAAGGGTTAGCTACCTATATTAGTTGATAATATAACAATTAACCCATATTTCTTTAATCATGTCGGGGGAATTTGCGGGGAATTGATAAAAGAGCAGTGAGGAAAAAAAGGGAATCAAGCTTATCGTGGCGGGGAATTCAAAAATATACATTGGCAGCACTGATTATATTCGCTTGACTACCTATTCGAAGAACAATAAATACATTATTTCACTACACTTGTCGAGGGTATTATTGCGCCAAACCAAATGATAATAGTGTTAAGGCGGAAGCTGGTCCGTCATCCACCTATGGATACCAACTAGTAGCCCTACCACTAACAAAAAAAAAACTATTCTACTACCAACAAAAATAAAAAAAACTTCTTCCGTACTGTTTCCAAATGATATTAATTGACCTCCTAGGTAGATATAGTCCCTAACGTGCTCTATCTTCCTTTCTTCCACTAGGTATATTCTCTGGCACGTCTACATTAGTGAGTATTTTGGTTTTACATAGGTAGTTGCATGTAATTATTATGTTATGACAAAATATGCTGAACTACATACTAAATATATCTGTAACCATGTTTTAAAGCAAATAAATATTTGAATTTAAATTTGCGTTTACTGACAGACCAACCTTCCTACTCTCCTTTGCCAAGTCCTTCACCATGTCTACCAGATCACTTGCGGATTTCGCGAACACAACGAGCTCTACCACTATTTAATCATAATTTATGGTCCAATAATACTTAGACCCGTATTACAGAAGGATACTCAAGCGTTGATCTCTGTTTGAAACTAGTTTTGAGTTGAGCTTTGATTTTAGAACGTTCCTCAAGCAAAGATTTATTGATCACAGTTCAGCTGAGTTTAGTTTTATTTTATACTGTCACCTGTTTCGGAATTTCAGCTGAGATTTGATCTGTAATCACTCTAGTGTGGTCCAGATTACGCTTGAGTAAAGATTTCTATTCTATTTCAGGTCAAATTCGTGTGTTATGTTGTTGAATTAAAGTTTATAATTACCGTTCTGGAATAAGACCGATACTGAAGTAACAATTCTATCCTTAAGTAGTGATCAGGTGATTGGAGTTTAAACTGTACTTGAGGAAGCTTCTGTAATACGGGCGTAACTATTTTCTCAGCTATAGAATCAGCAGGACAGTTTACAAGCAGCGAATAAATATCTAGTTAAAATAATTCTATGATTAATAGGTACCTACGTAACACCATGTTTAATTTGATTACAGCTACCCGTTTCAATAATTGACTCTTTTATAGATAACAGTATCTATAACGAAGATACGTACACCATGATCGAAAGCGAAGTTTATTTTGAACCTTATTTTCATGTGTTGAAAGCTCTACAAGAGCCCACTTTTCCTCAACATCTGGCTATGCAGCAATATATTGTCAAAGTAGATGTAAGTATTTAACATTTGGTAGGTAATTCTAACTATTTATGTTTGCGTTGTCTGTCTTTTTTCAGCTGTTTCTAAAGTGAAATCTGAAACACAATTATTTTCTTTTATTCACGTGGTTTAATACTAAAACTGTAATAATCTTTTCAGCCTGCCTCGAAACCTCCTGCTTATTTGACTGCTGACAAAGAGTTCGTCATTAGGGATGAGCAAATGAAAGACGTTGATGAAGAATTATACGAATCAGATTTAAGTGACAACGAAGAATTAAGTGATGATGTCAAGAAAATTAAATTTAAAGTTTTACAACCTGAGACGTGGCCAACGAAAGAAGAGCTAAAGTTTAATGAGAGTCAGTATGAGGCCTATCGCTTGGCACTCACTCACGAGTTTGCAGTTATACAAGGTCCGCCAGGCACGGGAAAAACATACATCGGCATTAATGTGGCGAAAACGTTGTTACACAATGTTAAATCAAACGGAAATTGTCTTATGTTGATTATTTGTTACACCAATCATGCTTTGGATCAATTTCTTGAAGCAATATCACAAATCACTAAATCAATAGTACGCATCGGCAGTCAGTCCCGTAACAAAGCCATGGATGAACTCAATTTAACAAACTTACGCCGTCAGTCTCTTGCACCTGGTCTTTATTCTACTCATGGTTTTTTCCTCGACCAAAAAAATATCTTGAGGAAATCAATTGAAGATCTTCAGGAGGCACTATCATTTCTTGACATTTTAAATAATGGCGTAGTCCGTTACGACTGCCTTAAAGAAGACGTTCCGGTACTAGAAAATCTCCACAATTATTATGAAAATGTCGGCGCGTCTGTCGAAGATCCCTTGGAATATTGGTTGTTTGAAAGTAGATCAGATTACTATAGGAATTTTAACGATTGTCTAACCGATTATGAAGTTTTAATTAATAATGATGAAGACATAGATGAAAAGAGGTCAGAGATAATTTTAGATGATAAAGCGTCACAAGAAAAAAAAAAAAAGTTGGAATCATTCATAAAAGAAAAAGCATCATTTTTATTAACAACTGTGAAAGCTTATATCAGAAAGTTAGTTTCAATTTACAAAGTAACCCACGACTTTAACAAGAAATATCAGTTACAAAAATTAATACAAGATCTTGACAGTAGGATTAATTTATATAATGTGAGTTTTACCTATTTGCCGCTAATAATTTTATACTTTTCTTTCTATTGGTAGCTATTATTGCAAAAAAAGTAATTATTATTTAAATTACGTGTATTTCAGGACATGATAACATATCGGTATCGTGAAGTCCGTCTGCATTTACATCATCGTACAAATTTTTCTGCAGTTACCGTGCAGAATCGATGGTGTATGTATTTTACGTGGATAAGAAACAAAGAGAATGAATTGAAGGAGGAAGTTGCACGTTTGCAGGTATTACTTTATCTATATTTGCAAGGGCGTATCGGATATGGTACGTGCCTTTTGCTCATAAAATTATTATACTAGCGTAAAGTATAATAAGTTTATGCTTTTGCCAGACAGACGAAACCGGCCATACAAAAACGAAAGGAGATTGGGTTCTAGCCGTTCAAGAATATTCATGTTCATTCGGCACGACCCTTATCTTTGCCCTCTAGAAATAATTTGCCTATTTGCATTGTCAGTTGATCAACTTTTTAAGTGGGTTACATACTATTCTAGGCGTTAGTTTCACCTTCAATAACAGCGTATGACGAAGCCAGAATGATGATGGACGTGCAATTATTGAAGAGTAGAGGCATCAAAGTTGTCGGAATGACGACTAGTGGGGCAGCAAGAATGCGAAAGCTCCTGCAAGCAATCGCACCAAAAATCGGTATGACCTTAATCTATAATTTTTTTATGAGCTTTCAATAATTTAACACAGCTGGTAAATAAAATTTAATGTACTCGTATTCCAAGTCGTTTGACAGTCTCTGGGACATGCAACATCCAACTATTAGAGCCAAAAAATCGTGTCACTTTCAGATCTTCCAGCAGTTTCGATCTCTGGCTACCAACCCCGTCAAGTAATTAACCCCAAAATTTTCCGGCTATTCCATCTATCCCTTTTTTTTTTTTTTTCCTTGGGGAAATCCTCATGGACGCACTCCGCCCGGGGTAGGCGGAGCCAATGTCGGACTCTTACTGACTAAAACCACCACGGTGTTCCTTCAACTACCTTAGCCGGGGGCGTGGGAACCCGTGAGTATTCACACAACCACCCCCGACAGGCCCCGGCCCGCCACAAACAGGCGAGCCCCTTCTCCCCGTGCGGCCTAACGACGGCCGCACCCTCCTCTGTGGCGCACATGGAACACTGCACGCCACCTCACCTCACGGGCCTTTACCAGCTACGCCAGCTGCGCCGCTTAGGTCAGCTACGCCAGCTGCGCCACCTAGGCCAGCTACGCCAGCTGCTGGTCGGGCAGCAGACTACCCCGAGTCTGCTGCTCGCAGGCCCATCCTCCTGTAATTTTTTATAGAGGTGTTCTTCCTCGCGGTCTGGGCGGTAAAGCCAAGACCCTCGGTCCCAAGAGGCGCGAGAACTACTCAGCAGGCACTCCTGGGATTACGAGACCGACGGGGGCAGGGAAGGACAGTCCCCCCGCTGCCTGCCCAGTGGCACGGTGAGTGCACACTGGGCCCGCCCCTGCTCCTCCACAGTGCCCTCTGCTTTCTCAGAGGGACACGCGGAGCAACTTCCCATAGGCCCACATCGGGCCCCTCCCGTGCCAGAATATTCGCCACAGGCAATAAGGTCCCCCGGTCCAAAGGAGACTTATTGCCCGTGCCCAGGGTGCACCGGCCCAACAACTGCCGTTCCCTCTAGACGTATCCAGAAGGACAAGCAGCTGTCAGACACGCGTGGAGGTTTCCTGGCCAGCACCTCATTCCATCTATCCCTACCAAGGTATCCCAACTGGTAGGGATAGATGGAAAATCATTCCATCTATCCCTACTAGTCCAACCCACACTATTAAGATGTTCTTAAGTCGTTTTGTCGCTACAATTTAGGTACCTTAAAGTGACAGAGACAAAATGGCGACTACCTATAAAGTATTTGAGTTTGAGTTTGGGTCGTAAAGATTTATGTAATAATCTCCGATCAAATATACCTACTATACAGGCGTATACTAGACCATCCCTTCCGTTTGAAGAGGCCTATGTTCAGCAATTGCCGTCTTTCGGCTGAAATAAATGATGATAGCATATTTATATATTTACCGCAAGCGCGGTCGTGAAACGACAGAGCGAAACTGGGCACATATGATGGGGCCGTTTTTCAAGCGGTGATTGTGCATCTATGATATATTTGATCGTTGATCATAATACTTCCCAACCAGCAAAAATGTGTACTATAGCAATCGAGAGAACGTTTTCGGACACACTATTTAGTGCATCAAATATGTCCTATAACAATGATGTAAACATTTACCCAGGCAGGTTTTGGCGCAGTCACATCGCAATTTTGTGACAAAGCCAAGTTATTGTAGCTCCATACGTCACAAGTTAGTACTATACTTGTACTATAATAATATCGTAAAAGTCTTTTCAAGGTTTTAACAGTGATTTTGTGGCGCTTTCATCACAAAACAGCTACAAAAAAGCCACCACAACTCTATTAATGGACTTTTTTGTACTATAGTAGAGATCGGGGATCTTTTACAGTACAGTTTAATTTAGTGTCATTTCTCGTATAGATTGTGGGTTTGATGTAAAATAAAATTAAAGATTATTTCTTGGCAAGTAAATTGATATTACTATTAGCAATATGGCGCTCACGATTCGTGAAATCAGTGTTATCTTAGATAGACAGTAAATTTTACTTGCGACTAAAATTTTATTGATAAAGTAGTTAGTATTTTTTAACAAATTTTTAATGCCCCCCTTTAATTTTCAATATTTATTAAATTAAAATCAATTAAAACATGTTTATGTCTCCAGTGTTGCTATTAACGGATAAAAGGTACCTAGTCCTACGTGCTTACTATAGGCTTAATTAGTGCACAGCAGTAACATCCATCGGCAGCCATGATAAAAATCGATTCCTTGGTACATCTTAGATTAAACCACTTGATTGTCGAGGCATATTCCGAAAAATAATAATCCTATCACTCTGCATTATCATTATCATCGTCTGAAGATTCAGAAACATTAGCATATACACATCATTAGCAAATACACAGCAGCCATTTTATAAACAAAACTCGGGACTTACGTTGTAAAAACGATGTTGAATTTCTTTTATAGGATGTTTAGGTTGACTAAAACTAGTAATATACTACTTTTATGTATCGTAAAGGTCCAATAAAAGCGATAAAAGCTCTGTAACGTCACTATGAGATATACAAGTTACGAAATAGTGTTTTGATGACCTTTCAGTGTTAAAAAAGTATACTCGTGACAGGTATGACATTGACACTATAGTAGCTATTTGGAAGCTTTTATTGCTCAAATTCGATACTAAACAGTGATGTAAAAATCAGCAACAGTACATTATTGTTCTATAGTTGTGTTTTCAATACTACTTAAACACTTTTACTATAATACTTATTTGGATGCTAAAATAACACAAAATTGCTTCAAAACAGTATCGTGTAAATCTTTAATAATACAATATGGCTCTGTTTTTGATGTAGCGGCATCAGTTATAGTACTGTGATAAAGGCGTAATATATGTCGTCGATGTAAACGTTTACAACACTTATTATTGTTACCAAAATGTTGTTTAATATTATACAGCTAAAATATTGTATAAGTCGCTATTATAGAACACACGGTCATAACGGATACTTTAATAACGCTTTTTTCACTATTTAGTGATAAATGCATTTCTTAACGGACTACTTTGCTGGTTGGGTTTTTATTGTGGGTACTACATACTTGGGCTAGCCATGTCTGTCGAAGGACCGATGGCCGCTGGAGCAGACGAGTGCTTGAGTAGAGACCGCGAATCGGCAAACGCAGCGTAGGGCGCTCCCCCCGCCTGGTGGAACGACGACTTGAAGAACATGGCTGGGGGGAACTGGATGCGGAAGGCAGAGGACCGAGTGTTGTGGCACAACTTAGGAGAGGCCTATGTCCAGCAGTGGACTATAGGCTGAGTTGATAACATACATGGAATATTGAGTAACGAAAATAATCGTATTGCATTTTAGTTTTAGAACAAAAGTAGATGAAACTATTCTTTGTTTAAACAGTGATAGTGGAAGAAGCTGCAGAAGTTTTGGAACAGCACATAATCACCTCATTAACACAAGATTGCGAACACTTTATTCTTATCGGTACGTATACTATACTCTTCCCTACTAACGATATGCCTACCATAGAAATGTAATATAAAAAAGTGCTATCTATAAAACATCATACACGTATTATAATATATTCTATGGTTAGGACTACGGAAATAGATAGAATGGTTGTAATCACAATGTTACTTGCGATTCATGCGTGGCAACTTTCCGAAAAAACTACGGCTTACATTTTGAAGTCATTATTAAAAAAAAAACGTACCTACTTTACAGCTTTTGTTTCTGCAGTTAGAAACAGCACAATAAGGCATTTTTGCGGGTTTTTGTTACAGTATTTATAGAAACAAGTCATAAGGCGTGCTGAGAAAGGCTTTGAAATATCCTGCACTATAGTACATGGTGCTGCCACGCGCGCCCTGCCCACATGGCCATTCTATCCATTTCTGTGGTTAGGACGTAGTTTCCGTACTGCATGCCGCTAGTAATATATAAGTCTATGATGTGTACTGTGCTTGGGTTCTCCGAAGTTCTTAGCTACCTAGCTTGTATACAAAATACCATTGTAAGTGCGGCTAAAGTACCTACTTAGTAATTACTTGCATTTTGAATAAACAATTATCTGACTAGGTACTTCAGAGTTCTTATAATAACTAATACATTAAAACTGCCTATTGGAAAATCCGACAGGTCGAATATCATCATTTGTAGAAGTTTTCCGTCATATGAGGCGGCTTTTAATCGAAAGATGATAATGACGATCAAAATTAGTATTCAACCTCATCCAAAATGTTCTTATTTTCTTTATTGTACACACATATATAAATTGATTTTACAGTAGAAAATGTTATGTACATCGGCGAACTTAACTCAGAAATGAGTTTTCTAACAGCAAACCTTAGAGCTATAGAGATGTTCAGATTTAGGCTTGAAAATGTATTCTGTTATAAGATGGAGGATTTTAGTTCTAGACATTTTGGATTTATTAATTACGGCGGTAAAATTGTTTTGCCTAATAAATAAAATAAAATAAAACCATAGAATTTGTATTCTGAGTGTAAAGCCTGACTAGCTGATATTAACGAGACGAGACAGGCGCGGTTCCAGCCCAATGTTTTGCGGGGGTCAGCTTGGCTTACGTACAGTTTCAAGGTCCAAATGTACCAGGAAAATATGTTTTTTTTTTAATTTATGCAAAGTCAACGTAAATTTTTGGAGTTAGTATAATAGGCAACAGAATAGATACTTATAAAATGCGCGTTGACAAAGAGGAAACGATCGGCGAGTACAAGAGCGAGCGAAGCGAGCTCGAAATTTTACATATTTATGCGAAAAGTTCACTTCAGTTTTTTGGTATTGGTATTGGTATAACGGGCCATTTTCCGCAACTCCACGCTCGGCGTGTATTTTGCGTGTGGGTGGGAATAACTTGTTTACTCGAGCCACCCCAGCTCCTCGAGGAAGGCCAGCAGACGCTTGATGTTGCTGACTGTCTCTCGGAGAGTACCCGGATCTCCGAAGTACTTAGCCCTGTATGAGGCGACCTCCGGGCAGTTGAGAAGCACGTGGGCCGCTGTTTCTTCTGTCTCCATGCAGGCTCTGCACAGAGGACTGTCAGTCACACCTATGACAAAGAGGTGTTTGTTAAATGAACCGTGTCCGGTGTAGGCGGCTGTCACCGTACGTAGGTGTTGTTTTGACAGCCGGAGGAGCTGTTTGGTGATCTTACCGTCGATGACGGGGAGTGCTTCCTTAGCCTGTCTGCATACCTCGTGGTTTATCCAGGAGTAGTTGTGTTTGTCTCTAGTGCGTTTCCTTACCAGAGTACGTAAATGACCGAAAGGGAGAGGTATTATGGGTTCAGGTCCTACCGCGTCTGTACTCGATCCCCTCCTAGCGAGTTCATCCGCTGCGTCATTGCCTCTAGAGCCACTATGACCTTTAATCCATTGTAGGGTTATATTGTTGGAGCTGCCTACCTGATTTAATTTCTGGTGGCATTCGTAGATGAGCCCAGAGTTGACAGTACAACTGTTGAGAGCCAGTAGAACCGCCATGCTGTCGGAGAGTATTCTAATAGAGTGATCTTTTACCTCCCGTGCCATGACTGCTGCAGTTGCCAGTAAGATGCCCATACACTCAGCTTGAAATACCGTGTTGTAGACACCCAGTGGCGTAGAGATGAATATGTTTAGGTCTTCTGAAAAGACCCCACATCCTGTACCTGATTCCGTTTTGGATCCATCTGTAAAGATCCTAAGTTCTCTGGGATTCAAACCCTCGCACAGATGGTCCTCATACAGTTGGATCTTGTATTTTTTGTCAAAAATGAACTCCTTCGGTATGCGGTCATTAATTGCTCGCATAAATGGAATTTCCTCAGAGAGTTCATCGAGTATAAGAGTGTGGTGTGTTTTGTAGTTTCTCCAGAGACCCAGCGATTTAAGCCGCACCGCCGCCACTGCAGCCTCTTGTTGGACAAATAGGTGCAGTGGAGGAAGGCCTAGTAAGGCTTCCAGCGCTGCCGTTGGAGTTGTTTTCATGCAGCCCGTGGTGGCCACACAGGCGAGTCTCTGGAGCCGTTGCAGTTTGTTTGCGGCTGTAACTAATTTAGTTCGCGGCCACCAAACCACTGCACCATATGTTATCATGGGTCGGATCACTGTTTTGTACAGCCATAAGATTACTTTAGGTGACAGTCCCCACCGTTTGCCTATCATTCTCCTACACTGCCAAAACGTGATACTGGCCCTGTTTAGTTTGTTTTCGATGTGACTACTCCATGTCAGCTTGCTATCAAGTATGACGCCAAGGTATTTAACCTCGGCGGACAGCTGGAGTTCTGTATTGAACAAACTAGGGAGGCTATATGATCCTAGTGCTCGTTTGTGCGTGAACATGATATGTTCGGTTTTGGTGGGGTTTACCGATAGTTCATATTCCCTGCACCATCGTTCTACGATACGTAGTGCTTGTTGGGTAAGATTGTAGACAGTACTCGTGACCTTTCCTGGAACAAGGATTGTAAGGTCATCTGCATATCCCACCGTGTAAAAGTCTCTCGCGTTTAGTTTTGTGATGAGGTCGTTGATGACCAGGTTCCATAACAGGGGGGATAGTACTCCTCCCTGTGGGCAGCCTTTAGCTATTATGGCTGCCTTGACTTCACCTTCTAAGCGTACTACTCTTTTGCTGAGCATGTTGGTGATCCAGTCTGAAAGCAATGGTTCCACTCCATGTCTGGAGAGGGCATTACTTATGCTGGAGAAATTTGTTTTGTCGAAAGCACCTTCGATGTCAATGAAGGTACCCATACAAATGCTTTTATGTTGAATGGCTTCTTCTATCTGGCTAACAACCAAATGAAGGGCCGATTCTGTAGATTTGCCGGAACTATAGGCATGTTGATTCGCATGTAGTGGTATGTGTTTTAGGGCGCCGTCCCTCAGCTCCCTTTCGCATAGCCGTTCCAGCGCCTTTAACATAAAGGAGGTTAGGCTAATGGGTCTGAAGGATTTTGCGTTTAAGTAATCACTCTTGCCTGGTTTAGGATTGAAAATGACTTTCACTTCCCTCCATCCCTTCGGAACGTATCTAAAGGCCAGGCACGCTCTCATGATGGCGGCTAGTCTTTTGATGACCACTACACCACCCCATTGCAATAATGCAGGAAAGATGTCATCTGGACCAGCCGCTTTAAAGGGATGGAAGCTTTTGATGGCCCAATGGAGTTTTTCCATTGTTACCAGCTCGTGTACGTATTGCCAATCGTGTGTAGATGGGTTGTTTGGGACATCACGCCAGTTTATTACCTGAGTATAGACGCATCCAGGGAAGTGAGTTTCAAGAAGGACGCGTCTGGTTTCTTCCGCTGATGTTGTAAACGTGTTGTCCGGCTTGCGAAGAGTTCCCGGCCCCACATCTTTCTGCTGAGCCAGTATCTTCCTTACCCGATTTGCATGCTGGCAGGACTCGATGTTGCCACAGAATTTTCGCCATCCCATGGTACTGTAGAGCCTGATGCATTTTTTGTAGCTGGATTTAGCAGCCCGGTAGTTATCCCAGTCCTCATCTGAGCTGGTGTTCATTGCCCTGTTAATAGCCCTCCTCACCTTCTTACGCTTACGTTCGAGCTCCGGGCCCCACCAAGGTTGCTTCCCCGGTGTCGCAGGTGGAATTGTCTGCGGACACGCGTTATGGTAGCCCTCCAACATTGATTGTGTGAGGTCGCTTACCTGCTTGTCTATTTGTATTGTGTCCACACAGGTCAATAGACCGTCAATTGACGCAAGCTTGGCGCCAAGAACTCTGGAGTACTTGGTTTTGTCCGTTTTGCGCGGGTTCCGCCTCGGTGGTGTTTCACGAGTGTGGGCTAAGAGGTTGAAGCGGATCCACCTATGGTCTGAGCATGAGGCCTCCTTCGAGACGTGCCATCCCGTTATTAGACTGGCTGCTCCTTCCGATGCGAGGGTCAAGGCTATAATTGTTTGACTTCGTCTAGTGACGAAGGTGGGTTCAGAACCTGTGTTTAGGAGAGATAGGTTAGTTGTAAAAAGATATTCAACCAAATTCTTACCCCTGTCATTTGGCGTATCCATTCCCCATAATGGGTGGTGAGCATTGGAGTCAGTCCCAACGATTATCTCATACCCGGACCTCTCGCAGTAATTGACCAGTCGGGTGAGATCAAACGGGGGCGGCTCCTCTGACTCTGGCATGTAGACCGAGGCGAGGACTATCGCGATGTCCATGGCATCTCGCTGTATGTGCAGCCTTATTGCAGAAATATCCCTGGTATGTATTCGGAAGGTTTTTTTTTTTTCATGGATGTACACCTATTACTCCGAGATTTATGGGCCGATTTACGTGGTTGTTTTTTTATTTGGTAGAGGAAGCCCACGCGGTGGTCCCATATAAATTTTATGGACTTAGGTTGAGTAGTTTTTTAACCAGCTTCAATAAATCAGTTTATTTTTTAGCTTCGCCTATCTAGATGATCTGCTCATTGGTTCGTTTTTCTGAGAATTCTTGGCCGATTTGCGTGTTTTTTTTTCACGATAGTGATTGGACGTTTGGAAGAATATGAGCGAGACCTTTGCCCAGCAGTGGGATATCAAAGGTTAATAAAAAAGACATTTATTAATCAAACCTCGCAATTATCAACTAAAAAGTATGAAATAAAAACTTTTGAAACAAAAAATAAAACCGACTTCAAAAAGTAAAAAATAATCATTGTATGTATTTTAAAATCTTAACATAAACCAACATTTTGAAGGCGGCGCGTAATCTTCATGTACGTTCACACAAACTGTTTTTAGGGTTCCGTAGTCTTACAAGGAACCCTTATAGTTTCGTCATGTCCGTCCGTCTGTCCGTCTGTCCTAATCCTTTAAAGCTTAATAACTTCTACAGTTATAAAATTTGTATTTTCCTCTCGCTCACAAATAAAGTATTGTGTGAGCGTGAGACACAGAACAATAGAAGGTCCGCCATTTTCAATCCCATTTATTATCTGCGCCCAGTGACATACTTAATATAAAAAACTCATATTGGTTATATAAACATTTATGAATCAACCCTCGCAATTATCAACTAAAAATTATGAATTAAAAACTTTTTAACAAAAAATTAAACCGACTTCAAAAACCTTAATCAAAAAGTAAAAAATAATCATTGTATGTATTTTAAAATCTTAACATACCAAAATTTTGAAGGCGGTGCGTGATTGATCCTTTGCGTCATGTAAATATAATGTACAGTCGAGCGCATATCTATAGTAAAAAACAGTTTATGTGAAAAATGAAAAAAAAATATGAAAATCACGCGCCGCCTTCAAAATCATGGTTTACATAAAGATTTTAAAATACATACAATGATTATTTTTTACTTTTTAGTTAAGGTTTTTGAAGTCGGTTTTATTTTTTGTAAAAAAGTTTTCATTTCATAATTTTTAGTTGATAATTGCGAGGGTTGATTCATAAATTTTTATATAACCAATATGATTTATTTTTATTAACCTTTGCTATCCCACTGCTGGGCAAAGTCTCGCTCATGTTCTTCCAAACGTCCAATCACTATCGTGAAAAAAAAAACACGCATATCGGCCAAGAATTCTCTGAAAAACTAACCAATGAGCAGATCATCTAGATACGCGAAGCTAAAATAAACTGATTTATTGAAGCTGGTTAAAAAACTGCTCAACCTAAATCAATAAAATTTATATGGGACCACCGCGCGGGCTTCCTCTACCAAATAAAAAAAACAACCACGTAAATCGGCCCACAAATCTCGGAAGAATCGGTGTACATACATGAAAAAAAAAAAGACCTTCCTAATACATAACCTCCTCCTTTTTTGCGCTCGCTTCGCTCGCGCTTCCTCATTAATATCTATTGTAGACTATTCTGCTACATTTTTAACCGACTTCAAATAAAAGGAGGATGTTATGTATTCGGAAGGTTTTTTTTTTTTTCATGGATGTCCTCCGAGATTTATGGGCCGATTTACGTGGTTGTTTTTTTATTTGGTAGAGGAAGCCCGCGCGGTGGTCCCATATAAATTTTATGGACTTACGTTGAGTAGTTTTTTAACCAGCTTCAATAAATCAGTTTATTTTTTAGCTTCGCCTATCTAGATGATCTGCTCATTGGTTCGTTTTTCTGAGAATTCTTGGCCGATTTGCGTGTTTTTTTTTCACGATAGTGATTGGACGTTTAGAAGAATATGAGCGAGACCTTTGCCCAGCAGTGGGATATCAAAGGTTAATAAAAAAGACATTTATTAATCAAACCTCGCAATTATCAACTAAAAAGTATGAAATAAAAACTTTTGAAACAAAAAATAAAACCGACTTCAAAAAGTAAAAAATAATCATTGTATGTATTTTAAAATCTTAACATAAACCAACATTTTGAAGGCGGCGCGTAATCTTCATGTACGTTCACACAAACTGTTTTTAGGGTTCCGTAGTCCTACAAGGAACCCTTATAGTTTCGTCATGTCCGTCCGTCTGTCCGTCTGTCCTAATTCTTTACAGCTTAATAACTTCTACAGTTATAAGCATAAGTAAATGAAATTTTGTTAAAAAATATTATAGATATAGATCTCAATTTAAAGACTAAAAAAATCATGATTAAGTATTTTAGGGGTGGCGCCCATACATGTGAAATGGGGATGAATTTTTTTTTTCTCTGCGCCCCCTCGTGTGGGGTATTTTTGAATAGGTCTACTAAAATGAAGGTAATATTTATACACCACTTTTTTATCAGGTGTACCATCTGCGAAATATAGCCTGCCAAAGTGGCTTGCAATGTGTCCCCCCCCCCGCCATTTCTAAACTATGCAACGTAGAAACTTGTAATCTTCCACGTTGATAGACTTTTATAAAAACTCTCTTTTAAAATTATTTCGAGCATAATGTGATTATAAATTTTTGAGTTATAGAGAGAAAACTGAAAAATACTTAAAACGTCCTAGTTCAAAGGTCATTGACCTTAGAAAAAAAGATCATAGCAAATAATGCTCCTTTAGCTACTTTCTATTTGAAAAAATCACAAAAAGTAACTTTGTGTTATGTTGAGGACACAATTCTTAAATTTGGCGCCATCTAGCGGCGTCTATCAACACTCTCTGAGTCGCCAATGCTGCCGTCTATTGCAAAAACTAAAATAGCCATGATTAATATTCGATTTGGTTTGTTTGTAACACCTACTTAAGGAACCCTATAATACTGAGCATGGCCCGACATGCTCTTGGCCGGTTTTTTCAAACCCAAGTAGCACACAAGCTCTATAACAAGCCTTTGGGGGTTCTTAATAACGGCATTGGCTCTATAGACAAGCGCTACAGAAGTTTTGCAAGCCGCTACAGCGCTGCTGTATCCCTAAAATAGGCCCCGATTTTTACGGCTATGAGTGCTACAATCGCGTTACAATGACCGTAAATAAGTGGTACCACATCGCTACAAAGGTGTTACAAGAGCGGTAGTATACTCCAAAGTATCTAAAATATGTTCCTGTAGCGCCACTATAGCGCTTTCACCATATTTAGACACCGTTGTTAGACTGGAGGTTGACCCCAACTTGCTGCAGTAAGTTGGGGTCAGCCTCCAGTCTAACTCCTATCATCAACATCATCATTTCAGCCGAAAAACGTCCACTGCCGGAGGCCCCCCCCAAGCATGTTGGGGGGATATGCCATAATCGCCACGCTTGGCAGGCGGGTTGGCGATCGCAGTTGTTTCGTTAAATACTCGGAGAACGCTGCTGCTCATCTTATGGTTAATCCCTTGATTATTCCTAACCCCTGTAGGTATGACTATATAGTAATTAGCTGGGCTACTTCCATCTGTCAACTGTAAACTTTACACTTAACTATTGGTTTTTACTATAGATATGCGCTCGACGGTACATTATATTTACGCAAAGGGTCAACCACCGGATTTTAAAATACATACAATGATTATTTTTTACTTTTTAGTTAAGGTTTTTGAAGTCGGTTTTATTTTTTGTTAAAAAGTTTTTTTACGTACGATTAGATGTCGTGACAACTCATTGTTTGAAATGTCAATGTTAGGATTTGATTGTTAGGATCATTTTGAAGTACTGGCCAGCTTGGATAGTTTGGGGGGGGGGGGGTGTCATGACCCCTGCGACCCCCCCTGGAACCGCGCCTGACGAGACACACCTTCCAGTCAAATTCGTCCTACTGCCTCAACGTGTGTAGTTAGTGCGCTTTGGGTTCCGAACCTTAGAGACTGAAAGGGGCCGATATTTTAAAAGTTGTCTATTGATTAAACATAATATTATATATATTATAAGTATTTATTTACGAAAAAAAGTAGGTATATACAACGTGTATCAGAATTGCGTGGTCATATTTAAAGAGCTTATTCAGGGGATGCTATCGAACAACTTTTACTATGGGACCAACCTTGAAATCGTGAAAATAAAACAACTGATCCTAACATTTTGTCGAGCGACATCGATGATTTAGTAAGGAACAGCAGATATTTTTTTCGCGATTTCAGGGTTGGTCCAATAGTAAGAGTTGTCCTATGCTATGCCCTGAATGAGCTCTTAAAATATGACCACACATTTCTGATACACGTTGTATAAGTAGGTATTATATCCATTGTTTAGTACCCATAGAACAAGCTCTGCTTAGTTGGTGCCGTGTAAACATGTCCCAAAAATATTTATTTAATTTAATTTATAGGTGATCATCAGCAGTTGCGGCCATCAGCGTCCCACATAAAGCTAGCTAAGCAATACAACATCGAAGTGTCGCTGTTTGAGCGCATGATCACTAACGGCATCCACAGCCGCCGGCTCAACGTGCAGCACCGCATGCGGCCGGAGATCGCCGCGCTCATCTCCCCGCATATATACTCTGACTTGGATAACCACCCATCCGTCGAGGAATTCAGCAACGTGCCTGGCATTGAAAAAAATTTATACTTCTTTACGCATCAATATGAAGAGGAGGTAGGTACCGTTATTCTCTTCTGAATTTTATGTCTGAATTTAAAACAATGCCATAAAACATACCTACATGTATGATACAAGTGAGCTAAGTTGACTATTATACTCGAGGCTGGATTGCAGCCCGAGCCGAAGGGTTAGTACTATTAGATATTCTGTGCCGAAGGCGAGGGCGTAATGGAGCCGAGAGTATAATAGTCAATGCTCACGCGTCTCATACGACGTTTTTCAACACACTTACGAGGAAAAAAACATATATGTGAAAAATTATAAAAATGGCGCGCGGACCGCGCGGTGACCACAGACGTACTTGGACTTGACATAAACGAAAAAAAACCGTGTCGATTTTTGAAATTTCCAAGACAAAATATAGCCGCCTAGTAGTGTCGTTCTTTACAAAAATAGAATTGTAGTACACGATAGAGTTGTTTCAGAAAAAATGTGATGATTCCTGGATTAAAATGGATAATAAACGTTTTAATTCGTAGATGTTGTGGTTTTATTAACTGACTTAAAAAAATAAGGTTTATGTTCGACTGTTCGTCAATTGTGAACCGATTTTGAAAATTATTTTTTTGTTTGAGAGGGTATTCTCCCGAAATGTGCTGCCGCTGCGTACGGAACATATTTTTCGTTGATTTTGTTAGGGTATGACATATCTATACTTTTAAATATCATTGTTTATACCACTCAAAATAAAATAAACTAAAAAAAAAGTATAAACTTACTTCAAAAAGAATGAAATAATTTGTGTGAAACAGTTTAGGAAGTCGGTGCCAATTTTTTCTTAAATCAAACTGAATCAAAGGCACATACTTCCTAAACTGTTTCACACATATTTCCTTCTTTTTTGAGTTGGTTTTTACTTTTTTAAAGTTCATTTTATTTTAGTAAATACTTAAATACTTAGGTATCTTAAATATGAATAAAACAAAATCGAGTTTATAAAATGTTCGTAATTTATTGAATTCAATTTCAAATTGTTTTTATTTCATAATTGTACAACGTGTTATTGAAATAATGAAATAACTGAAAACCTCTTAAGCGGTCATTGTACTCATCAGTATGAACAACTTTTACTATGTGACCGACACTGAAATCGTGAAATAAAGAAAACAGTAGTTCCCTACATTTGTGTTCACATAAATGGACAAAGTGTAAGAAACGGCTGTTTTTTCACGATTTCAGGGTTAGTCCCAAATTAAAAGTTGTTCATACTGATGAGTACAATGACCGCTTAAGAGGTTTTTAGTTATTTCAATAAAACGTGGTAGAGGTATGGTATCTTGTACACGGTGAATTTTCGTTGGTTTTGGAAACGAAAAGGGGTCATTATGAACAACTTTTGCTATGAACCAACCCTGAAATCGTGAAAAAAAAAATCTGCTGATCCTTACATTTGTGTTCACATAAATCGACAAAATATAGGGAACAGCTGATTTTATTTTCGCGTTTTCGGGGTTGTTCCCATAATAAAAGTTGTTCACAATGATGAGTACAATAACCCCTTTTCGTTTCCAAAACCAACGAAAATTCATCTTGTATATGAATAAAATAAAATCGAGTTACTAAAACTTTCGTAATTTATTGAATTCAAATTCAAATTGTTTTTATTTTTGATAGACCTAATAACAGGCACCTAAGAAACGTAAGACTCTAGTTGCACGGTTCCAAATGATGGGTCCTATGGAGAAAAACCGGCAAGAAAATCCATGAATACTATTTGCCTGTGGTTGTCGTTGATATAGTAAATGCACATGAAGTCTCGCTTAACATTGAGTTTGACAGCGATGCAGCAGTCTGAAAATATAAAGAGAAATATTTCAATTATCTTGACTTTACGTTAAGAGATTAACGGCCAAAATTAATATCGTATCTATCCACGATTTGGCCTACTAGAGATAGAAATGTGAGACAATTTGTATGTAACCTATTATGTCAAATTTCTATCTCTAGTAGAAAAGAAAGAAAGAAAGAAAAATAGTTTATTGTCACAGTTAGTAGGGTAAATCGTGGATAGATAGGATACTAATTTTGGCCGTAAGGCCTGCGGGCACGAAATGAACGGTGGCCAGCGATGATGGGGCGGCGGGCGGGATAAATAGGATTTGATTATCTTTTCGGTCGGCACTATTTATACCTAATTTAAATCTTCGTCATCGATAATAATTTCAAGAACATGAGGCCTCTAAGATACATCCCTACGTATGTTTTCATTCTATACAAAATAAAGTATTTCATCTACAAATCTTATTGAGATTTCACTATCACTTACGGTAATTATAATCGGAACTTGATTTTTATTTATTATTTATTATTTTTATAATAAATAAAAATTAATTAATTAATTGATTTTTCTTATTATTACATAAAATAAAGGAGATTTGATAAAAAAATTGTGACTAACCTGTACAAAGTCAATCGAGTGTGATTTTTATCTTTTTTCGAGCCGTATTTCATAATAACACATGTGGGCATTATGGAAATTTGTTTTTATACAAGTACAATCACATTAAACATAATTTTTGTTGCGGTTTCTTTTATAAATTTAAAATTTCTCGTAGCTAATGACACTGTTTGACAATCGATGTACCACAACAACTCAAGACAAAAAATGGCGGATTTACAAATAATCGCCACGCTCGGTAATGTCATTTTAGAAATGTCACGGAAAACTGACATATGAAAGTAGTGTCGTATCTTTCCTTCACATGTGGCTCCACGTATGTTAAAAAGAGAAGACTATAAATATCTTATCTGTAAAATTTCATAGACAATAATGCCGCTTCCATAGATTCCATTTTCAAAGGCGGTGACATACAGCTATGCGCGCGCAGGTGGTCGAAGGAAACCGCCATACAGCCTAATATAAAAATATTATAAATTGTTTTTTTTTATTTGTAACACAAATTAATATTAATTTGTTGACAAAAATTTATAATTTGATGAAATGAAATGTTTATATATAGCATATTTTAATTAATACAGTTGATTTATTCCCAAAAATGTTTAATTTAGTTCAGGCATAAAAATTCTTTGCTGCGATTTAAAAATAAACTGTAAAGTAAAAAGCACTAGTGCATTAATAATATAATGAAAAAAGCACGCGTGCGTTATAAGCCACATTATGAACCTAAAAGCGATGCAATAAGAGCCATTTTACGAGCAAGTGTGTTGAAATAGTACATTATGATACAAGTGAGCTAAGTTGACTATTACACTCGAGGCTGGATTGCAGCCCGAGCCGAAGGCGAGGGCGTAATTGAGTCGAGAGTATAATAGTCAATGCTCACACGTGTCATACGACGTTTTTCAACACACTTGCGAGGAAAAAAACATAAATTACACATTTTAGACAAATATTGAATCTGTGAAAAATGATAAAAATGGCGCACGGACCGCGCGGTGACATACAGCTATGCGCGCGCAGGTGGTCGAAGGAAACCGTCATACAGCCTAATATAAAAATATTATAAATTGATTTATTTATTTATAGCGCTAATTAATATTAATTTGTTGACAAAAAATAATAATTTGATGAAATGAAATGTTTATATAGCATATTTTAATTAATACAGTTGATTTATTCCCAAAAATGTTTAATTTAATTCAGGCATAAAATAATGATACATAATGAAAAAAGCACGCGTGCGTTATAAGCCACATTATGAACGTAAAAGCGATGTATTATGAGCCACTTTACGAGCAAGTGTGTTGAAAAGATTGTTACACATAACTGTCCCATTTTTTAGGCTTTAAATGATAGTAGCAGCAGAGCCAACCACAAAGAAGCGGACATGACACTCGCTTTAGCAAATTATCTCATGCAACAAGGATACATCGCCGATGACATCACAATTCTTGCCGCATATTCTGGGCAAATGTTTTACATGAGGAAGGTACGTATATTATGTATATTATGCAATTTAGATACAAGTACATTATGATACAATTGAGCTAATGAATGGCGCAATTTGGGAGAGGCCTATGTCTAGCAGTGGACTGCGATAGGCTGAGTTGATGATGAGCTAATGAACATAGTTCTCACGTTTTATGCAAGTATGCGAGGAAAAAAAACATAAACAGTTTACACAAATGTTAAAGGACATTGCCCACGGAGGAATAAAAAGACAGGAGTAAGTATCCAAAGAAATCTCGAACAAATTTGTTCGCCACTATTAGGGGGAGGAGAGGGTTACACACAGATGCACATGATCACACTAAAGCAAACTTTATCTTCGTCACTACAGTAGCACACATACGTAAAACTACACACAGAATCAAAATTCATGCACACATTCTAAAAATCGCGTGATAACATTGTAACCATACACAAAAATATCTTAGTGTGAGAAGTAAAGGGACAAAGAAACATTCCCAAAAATATCGATATCGATAAAATTCGAATAAGAAGAATAGTTGCGCTCTTGATAATCTAAATAAATGACAATGCAACCGGAATTATTTTAGATTTATTTTACAACACTACACTTTTCTGTAGTTTAGCCTTATCTGAGCAACATGATGCTCCGAAACTGGAGCATTTTGTTAATGTGTTGGTGTGACAAGACCAACCTTGTCGTTAATAAAATTAAATGTTTGTTGTTCAATTTATTATAATCGAACCTGCCACCCGAGAACCATAAAAAGCTGATATCTCGGGAATGGGTAGAGATAATTGAATTCTGACCACATTTTTGCCCCCCTTTGCCAACCCCTGATCCTTAAACTTATAGGTCACCCATATATAAAAAATCCCCCACCTCATTCCTCAGGAGGGCTCAAATCCATAGCGCCGTCTAGTTCCACCCGCGGGAAACACGTTCCCCCCTCTCCTGCAACTCTTACCCTTATCCTCGCTCATCCCCTCAATAACGGTGCCCTCCTCAAGTCCCCCTCTCGCCCCTTGACTTTGTCCATTCACTTAGACAGGCTTAAATTATTATTTCTGCTTATTGGTTCCACACTATGGAATAGGCCTTAGTAAACACGCTAATGCAACGCGACCTACCCGCGCCGCTCATTCACAACTCCACTGCTCTTTGTGTAAAACTACCTACTTCTGTTTTGTTTTGGTAGGCCAAAAGTATTAATAAGTATCAATGTTATGTTTTCAAGCAAAGTCATCGCAATGCATACCTACATTATATTTGAGCTACGCTTAATGGCATATCGTTTACTTTTATTTTAAGTTTATATGTTTTCTCTGTAAGTGAATTTGTAATTCTTTTGAGAAAATAAAGATCTTTAACCGTAAATTTAAAAATAACTTGAATAAACCCACCGAGCTGGCATAAGTATGCCGAAATTCAGCTCAATAAGTTAGCGAGAAGTAGGTAGTTTAAAATTCAGTTGCAAAATTTGACCCAAACATATTAACTAACAAGTGAAGAAAAACAACGACGTATCCGTCATTCTCATTTATGACGTAAAATCGTACACGGATTTCTCACGAGACTAGTTCATTCGTAATTGTAAATTTATGAATGAGTAGTCTCGTGGGGAGTGCCGATACGTCATAGAAATAGGGCGGGTCTATTTCTATGACGTATCAGCACTCCTCACGAGACTAGCGCGCCAAATTTAAATTTGTTGTTTTGAAAATCTTAGATTATGCACAAACCGTAATAGATATTTGCAAAATTATACTCACAGATGAAAGGTAATGCCATCTTTTATCAAATTTGAAGTTTTGGACTTAATTATGCAGGTAAATACCGCACAATTTAGGCATTTTCGTGAGCTCTGTTCGCACTGACGTTTCTATAATTTATGAGTCAAGATGGCGTTCAACTGGTTTTTATAAACTTTCATGATGTTTTCGCCTGAAACATAGGCGAAAGGGGTAAGCCTGCTAAGTCGGCTCCTGTCTTTTTATTCCTCCTAGTTGCCCACGGATGGGCCCATTTTTATATGTTACAAAAACTATATGTTATTCAAAAATGATGTCTTATTTTTTCATGTTTATTTGTTCTTTATTAACATTTCTTTCACCCTAGCATTAAAAAACATAATAAATATGTATTAAACTGAATCGTAAGTACCTATATCCTCCATTCAAACGGAACGAAAATGTTGTCAGATATCAGACTATTTCAACAAATAATCGGAATCGATTCTAAATAGCGATACTTCTATAAATTAACTTTTACTGTGTTTCAGATGCTATTATACTAGACTTATCTTGATTGATTGATTTCTTATTTTTTCTTTCCACAGTTTATATCTTTAGATTTCGGTTCGCATGCGTAAATCCGTTAAAAATGATAAAAAATCACTCATATGACGTCAAACCAAAAGAAATTGAAAAATATATTTTTGAAACCTTTTTTGTACAGAAAAATAAGATGATTCTTTGCTTTAAAATACCTATGCATTCATTGTAAATATTGTTACAATCATTTTAAATTAACTGAAATATTACTTATTACGGTGCCGAGACGTGGACACTGACAGTTGGGCTAGTCCACAAATTCAAAGTCGCTCAGCGAGCTATGGAGCGAGCTATGCTTGGAGTTTCTTTGAAGGATAAAATCCGTAACGAGATTATCCGGAGAAGAACCGGAGTGACCGACATAGCTTGTAGGATCAGTAAGCTGAAGTGGCAGTGGGCTGGCCATGTCTGTCGAAGGACCGATGGCCGTTGGAGCAGACGAGTCCTTGAGTGGAGACCGCGAATCGGCAAACGCAGCGTAGGGCGCCCCCCTGCCAGGTGGACCGACGACCTAAAGAACGTGGCTGGGGGGGACTGGATGCGGAAGGCAGAGGACCGAGCGTTGTGGCGCAACTTGGGAGAGGCCTATGTCCAGCAGTGGACTGCGATAGGCTGAGTTGATTTGATTTGATTACTTATAAAATTGATATTAATGAATACAAACAAAAACTTAAAAAGCTTATCCAATGTTATTTAAAAAATACGTACAGAATCGATTTCGAAAATCGATTAACAAAATAGTTATATCTTGCAACACCATACATGGTCTGGCTGTCCTTATGGGTGCGTTCAGTTATATCGCCCAACGATGCACAGAGCGTATTTATCATTCGTTATGGAGATGGAAAAAATAGATTTCTCCTAAAAAAATATTAAAATCGTTTGCAGAATAAGAAAAGATAATTCTTTGTCTACAAAATAAGACTAAAACCGCCGTGACATAGCAATTTTTTTTGGGGGCCTAAAGCTCCAACAGAATGGGCAATGTCCTTTGTGAAAAATTGCGCGCGGATTTCTGTAATCGCACGCCGTGCTTGTGGTTGAGACACATATTGGCTATCGGCGGCGCCTCCTTGTGGCCGCAATAAGAAATGTATTTTCAGGACAATGTAAAGTAAAATGCACGCGTGCGTTATAAGCTGCATTATGTACCTAAAAGCGGTACAATAAGAGCCACTTTACGAGCATGTGTGTTGAAAAGCGCTAAAATAGAGATAACTATGACTTTATAATTAGTAGAGTATTGTCTTCAAACTATAACTAATAGGTGCCTACCATTGTATTATGAATGATGTTAAGACGTAAATTTAATTATCATTTTGGTATTTTTGTTTCACAGGAACGCCAGAATTATGCTAGCTTGTCGCAAGTCAAAATTACCGTTGTCGATAATTATCAAGGAGAGGAATCCAAAATTATTCTTTTGTCACTTGTGAGGAATAACTCTGAAAACAACATCGGATTTCTCGGGACGGAGAATAGGATATGCGTTGCACTCTCGCGAGCAAAACAGGGTTAGTCTTCATTGCACTAAGTAGGTACCGTCGTATCACAAGCGTGATGTTATACAAATGTCTGTTTCATTACTTTCAGGATTTTATATTTTTGGCAATATTGATATGCTGAAAGCAAAATCGGAGTTATGGAGGAAAATAGCTGGAACTTTGGAAAGCAATGGTTCTTTGGGGACAGCGCTGATTCTGAAATGTCAAAATCATCCCGATCAAATAACAACGGTATGATAAGTTTTCATGTCATGAGGTATATTAATCATCAAGTGTGCGACAATGCGATATAGTATCACATACTTGAGTACCTACGTGGTACCATAAACCAATGTACCTACCTAATATCCGCTAAATACTGATTATTATGCTTGAGAAGGATAACACGTTATTAATTTGTTATTCTTTTATAAGAACAGTTTTACTAACTGTTATGAAGCCTTCTTATCAAGTCTCTAACTTTAACTTAGTAGTAGTAGAGCTCCTTTGTGAAAGAGCTCGTCCGGGGAAGTACTACTACCGTACCTACTTCTCCGCCAAATAGTGATGCTTGCATTGCTGTGTTTCGGTCGGAAGAGTACGGGTGCCGGTGAAATTACAATCACGATGAGACTTTCCATCTTCATGTCTCAGTTTGGCGAACCGACTTGCGATAGGTACCATCTAGGCAACGGCCTAGGTGGTATTGCAGTTGTTATGGGTAAAAGTAACCGCTTAACATCGGGTGGGCCTTTAGCTCGTTTCGCATCCTATAGGTACTATAAAAAAAAAAATATTAACAAAAACAAAAAACCCGACTGCGTGTAAAAATAACAGAAAAGATATAAACAAGACTTATCAACACGCAGTCGGAGGCTACGTATGTTTTTGGTCATGAATTACATTATAGTTCCTATGTAGCCTCCGCCTGCGTGTTGATAAGTCTTGTTTATATCTTTTCTGTTATTTTTACACGGAGTCGGGTTTTTTGTTTTTGTTAATTAATTTTTTTATTTGAAATTTTTTAGTTTTGTCATCATGTTTTATTTATCATACTATTCATGTTTTTTTTGAAAAGTCAAATTCATTTTTAACGTTGAATATTTTGTTGTTTTTTAGCATTTCTCATTCTAAATTACATTTAAACATTAAGTTGTATATATTTATGAAAAGCATTTATGAAACCCTTTATTTTGATACCCCACTCGATAGGTTTCGAGGGTTTTTTTTTTTTTTATGCCGTAATTTGGCGCCAAAAAGCGGCCATTTTAATTTTTATAATTTTGATATACCCAGTGTCACTCTCACAATTAAGACGAATCTAACGACACCTCACAAGTTAAAATCCATCAAGCCGTTTAGGCTGCAGGGCGTGCCAAAGAAATATACATACATACATACATACACTCGAAAAACATTACCCTCCTTCTGGCGCAGTCGGGTAAAAATAAAAATAAACCGGCTAAGTGCGAGTCGAACTCGCGCAGTAAGAGTTACGTACCACCCATTGACCTGATACCCCGTAGAAACTGATTTAATTTATGAGCGTTCATCAAAAGTGCAGCACTGCCCGTTGATGTCCTTCATATTTGCATTTCTTTCAGTATTATTCAGTAGATATATTGTTATTATTTCTGCCAATTATTATTTTACCGATATACAACGCGAAATAAAGCTACAATTTGCAAAAAACGCCAAAAATTTTGAATTTCGCGGGCTACCCTGTAGTATTCACCTTAAACTGTTACCACCAAGCATGTCTGTATTTGCCTTTTTTTTTATCAATAACTAACTTACTGAAATTCAAAAATTATAAATAAACACCAAACATTACTCTAACGAAAACATAAGTCGGATTGAAGGAAAAACTTAAGTTTGCAGTAGAAAAAATAGATAGTAGAATCTGGTTGGATGGTTTTTATAATATTTTATTGTATTGTCTGTGTTTATTCTATGCTGAAAATAATCTGTGCTAGCCAAAACAAATGTTTCTTTCTTTCGCTCCTTCAAAAAAATATTCTCCCATACATCAGACTACATCACGGTCGATTCTCCAACTACAAATGTAAGTTTGTAATCTTGGACGAATAAAAAGAATTTTATTCGTCCAAGTTTGTAATCACAAGAAATAGTTATTTGTTATACAAGAGTGCAAACTTGCAAAGTTGCTTTTTAACCGCGTGCTCAATTTTGATGACCGAGCAAGCGAAGGATTCTAAAATCGCTGCGCTCGTGATTCAAAAATTAGAATCCTGAGAGTCAGCGAGGGAATTAAAAGAGCACAAGGTGAAAAATCTTTGCACTCGAGTGCAACACGTAATTTTTCATCCCACCTCAGCGAGGAAATGACTAAATGCAAATAAAAACATTTACAATCATAAGATACTTTTATTTCAGTTTAGCTATTGACTAATAGATTATGATCGGTAAGTATTACAGAATAATCTTTAAATTATATATAACAAATAATACTTAGGTTAGGTATAATTAAGAAAAAATTAAAGTAACGTTGCTTGCTTACTTAAGTTGAGTGTAATATTTTTGTTAGGTACTGTGTTAGTAACTTGTGTACTGTTTTTCGGTTAACTATCTGTCATACATACTGTTGTTTATGTTTTTATCTGTCATACTTAATAGTTGTACCGATTCTTAGGATTCCCTTGGCGTAAATGAGCAAAACGTTTTCTGAGAAAGTTTTGGCTCCTTTAGCTAGTCGCCACGTGTTAAACATATCACAACAAAAAAAAAAGTATGTAAGTATTATATCCATTGTCTAGTACCCATATCACAAGCTCTGCTTAGTTTGGGACTAGATGGTGCTGTGTAAAAATGTCCCGAAGATATTTATTTTATTTTATTTGTTATATCGTATTGTTTCAAATACTTCTCGCGTGATTGTTGAGGGAGAAAGCTCATTTGCGCATTATTAACAGTTTCAGTCAATTATGTTGGCGTCAAATAAACTTCCTCGTCGCTAGAACCACTCATTTTAGGTTTTTCACTTGTTTTCAAGTTTCTTGTTTTTAACTATAACCCATACTAAGGTTTTAACAATATGACGTGAAAAGAAAACGGAGCGCGCAAAGCAAATTAAAAAAAAAGTACACCAAGAAGGTTCCAAGTCTGAGTTTTTAAGAAATTAAAAACCGGCCAAGAGCATGTCGGGCCATGCTCAGTATTATAGGGTTCCTTAAGTAGGTGTAATTACAGACGAATCAAATCGAATATTAATCATGGCTATTTTAGTTTTTGCAATAATCGGCAGCATTCGCGACTCAGAGCGTGTTGTTAGTAGCGCCATCTAGCAATAAATTCAAGAAGCCAAATTTAAGACGTTTGTCATTTCAAAGTTACTTTTTGTGATTTTTTCAAATAGAAAGTAGCTAAAGGAGCATTATTTGCTATGATAATTTTTCTCTAAGGTCAATGACCTTTGAACTAGGACGTTTTAAGTATTTTTCAGTTTTCTCTCTATAACTCAAAAAATTATAATCACATTATACTCGAAATAATTTTAAAAGAGAGTTTTCACAAAGGTCTATCAATGTGGAAGATTATAAGTTTCTACATTGCATAGTTTAGAAATGGCAGGGGGGGGGACACATTGCAAGCCACTTTGGCGGGCTATATTTCGCAGATGGTACACCTGATAAAAAAGTGGTGTATCAAACATTACCTTCATTTTAGTAGACCTACTCAATGATATCCCACACGAGGGGGTGCAGCGAAAAAATTTCTCCATTTCACATGTATGGACGCCACCCCTAAAATACGGAAAAACGATTCTTTTATTCTTTTAAAATTGAGATCTATATGTAGACTATTTTTAAACAAAATTTCATTTACTTATGTTTATAACTGTAGAAGTTATTAAGCTGTAAAGGATTAGGACAGACGGACAGACGGACGGACATGACGAAACTATAAGGGTTCCTTGTAGGACTTCGGAACCCTAAAAAGGTCGTTTGATAAATTCGGTAGCATGGAGGGATACGTAAATAGGTTTAATGATGTTTTGAATTCACAAACTTAGTGCACACGATGTTCTAAATTCAATTTACTTCATCCTCTAGGGCAGCGGTTCTCAAACTTTTTTGGTCACGGAACCCTTTTGACAAGCAAAATACTTGACGGAACCCTACAATAAAACAATAGTTTTTAAAAGTGTATTCTTTATTATATAAGCATAATAAAAGTACAATGTAACAGTTACTAATTATTACTTACTTTAACCACATGCCAAGTACAATAATAGAAGATATTAAAAATGAAAAAATCTTAACTAATGGGAGGTATGAAACTGTTTTTTATTTTTCATCAATTGGTTGATATCAGGTTTGATAGAAGACATTTGAAGTCTCATATCAGGTTCGGCGTCCAGTCTATTGCGATATTTTGTTTTCGTGGCTGCATAGGTTGAGAATCCTGTTTCGCACAAATATGTTGTTGGGAACGGGAGAAGAATATTCAGAGCCATTCTGCCAAGCATTGGATATTCATCACGGATTCTGCACCAAAAATCGTTGAGAGGCGTCGTTTTGAACAGTGACTCCATACTTGTGTCTGATGACATTTCTAAAAGAGATTCATATATCTCGTTTGACATACTTTCGGGCTTTTGCAAGTTGGGTAAAAAAGGATTATGAATCCATGAATTCAGCTTCATTTTTGTATTATGTTCTTCGGGAAAATACTTTACAAAAGATGCGCGCATCGAAGTGAGATATTGGACCAATTCTTCAAACACATCATCTTGAAACATTTCCGAGTCGTTATCGCTAACAAACTCACTGAGTGACGTAAAGCTTTCTATTTCTCTCTTACCAACGCAAATAATCCAAAAATCTAATTTTCTTTTGAAGGCAGTTATTTTGTTATAGGCCTGGAACACTGTTGTCTGTTTATCTTGCAATGATAAATTCAATTCGTTCAGTTTTTGAAAGATATCCGCCATAAAAGACAATCGGAACAACCAAGTTTTATCATACAAACGGTCTTTCAAATTAAAAGAAACTGTATCTGCTGAAAGAAACATTTGTAACTCGGCTCTAAGTTCAAATAGCCTTGTTAAAGTTTTACCCCGAGACAGCCATCGCACTTCTGTATGGAGCAGCAGTGTTTTATGTTTGCTGCCATAATCTTCACACAATAATGAGAACAATCGGGATTGTAGTGGTCGTGATTTGATAAAATTAATTATTTTTACCGCTTCATCCATAACTAATTTTAGATTTGACGGCATTTGCTTCATCGCAAGTGCTTGTCTATGCAGAATACAATGGCTGGAACTACAATTAGGCGCTTTACTTTTTATTCGTGATACTGCTCCTGCTGTTTTACCTGTCATCGCCTTGGCCCCATCTGTACAAATGTCAATGCAATCGTTCCAACTAAGATTATTTTCTTTAAAAAATATGTTTATTTTATTAAAAATTTCTTCCCCGGTAGTGTTTGTGGGCAGCGGTGAACACATAAGCATGTCTTCTTCAAAAGAACGTTCATATGGATATCTCACGATAACCAGCAAGATAGCCAGACCAGTGACATCAGTTGACTCATCCATTTGCAAGGCGAATCGTGTTTTTTGTAGACGTGCAACTAGTTCTTGTTTGACGTAGCTTGCCAGATCATGGATTCGCCGTGAAACAGTATCGTTTGATAGCGGTACAGTAGAAAGATGCTTTGCAGATTTTTCATCGAGCATACATTTTGTTATGTCTAACACACATGGCTTTATTAAATTCTCAGCGATAGTGTGCGCTTCACCTGCTTGTGCAATGCGATAGCTAACTAAATATGATGCCTCCGTGGCCTTTTCATTGATAGTTTGTGTTACATGCATCATATTTTTTTGACTTTCCAATAACTGTTCTTTTTTACGAACAAAAAATTCTTTATTCTTGTCTTTAGACTCGGGGTGTACAGTTTCTAAATGTCTGCGTAATTTGGCAGGTGCCATGGAACTATTAGGAAGCAGTTTACTACATAACATGCAGAGAGGTGAGCCGTTGGAATCAACAAATCCGAAACTGATATATGATTCATCATATTTCCTTTTTTTCGTCTTTGAAACCGTGGAGCTTGACGTCGTGGCATCATCGTCTGGATCGGTAATTGCTGTATTCTCCGCGCGTACTGCTTTTGAACATTCAGCGTCATTAGAAGATGTCGTTGCAACACGTTTAACACCTTTAAGCCAACGTTCCATTCTTCTTTATTAATAATGTTACACGTCAGGATGGTAGGGTCAAAATAATGCACAATCGTTACTGCGTTTATGAGACAAAGTTTAGTCCAAAGAAGAAATGTACAAAACTGATACAATCAGAATACAGCGGGCAGTAGAACTTACAAGAAGGCAGCAGGCTAGCCAGCTTGTAAGTAGGTAGGTACGAACTTATCGCTCCGAACGCTAATCGTCAACTGACTGACGAGGCGCGACTTTTTTTATATAATAGCGCTTTTATACTTAGTCCTAGACTCGAACTCGAACATTCTCAAAAATACTCGAGTCGGCGCCTTTGATAAACAAAAAGCGGAAATAAAAATATAAATACAAAAAAATGCGTTGTAAACAATCTCGACTTCATGCTTTTGAAGATAGAGCCGAAAGTCGCTTGTTCACAACTATAGCGTCTAATTCAGAGGCGGCTTTTATCAAAGGGACTGCGCGCTCACAAGTATACGCGCGGCGGGCGGATTCAAAACGTTCGACCAGTGAACAGAGAGAGGTGTTTTGTTTTTTTTTTCTAAATTCTTGCGGAACCCCTACAGGGGTATCGCGGAACCCTAGGGTTCCACGGAACACACTATCTAGGGGATAAAAACGGCTTTTGCACTCAGATATCGAAGTGCAAAAATACTCTTTCCGAGATGGGGGGATGAATTTTTTTTTTCCTGTGATATAGGTAACCACAAATTCATGATTTTCGGATATTTTCTTTTACTTGTGCTGTGAGACCTTGCTATTCGCCAAATTTTATGATTCTAGGTCAACGGGAAGTTTTGATGAGTGAGTTTACGATTATCAAAATTTGTGACATAAATGGTTGTATCCTTTAATTATGTTGACTTTTTTTTTTACTCCAAGGGACCATTGACTTTAGTATCTGATATTAATTTCAACTTGATACCTTTACCCATTCCTGAGATAAAAATTCTTGACAGACGGACATACATATAGCCAGCCAGACAGACAGACGGACAACAAAGTGATCCTATAAGGGTTCCGTTTTTTTCCTTTTGAGGTACGGAACCCTAAAAACTAATTATTATTTAAAATTAAGCATTCTTGGTTCGAGCAGTATTGGATTATAACCGGCACGTTTTGTGTTCTCTTGCAGATATCAACTCCAGAAGATTTCAATAAGCTACCACCAGAAGGAGGTTGCTTTGAGAAATGTAACTTCCAGTACCACTGCGGCCATCTCTGTCTTCTATACTGTCATGGATATGACCGTGCACATATTAACACAAAATGTACTATGAAATGCGAAAGGTATTTCATTATTTTTGTTGGTTTACGTTGTCACTTATCCCACTGCAGGGCAAAGACCTCTCTTCCCTATCTATCCATGTCTACCAGCGGTGGATTGGGGTGGGCCCGCTGCTTACTTATAAAGCAGCCCAGCCACTGGGTACTTCCAGTACTTTGTGGTACCCGTGGCTTATTTACCAATAGATATTATTTCATGCGAGTCTTGGAAGGCTCATCCTATCCTACTCCCTATCCTACTCCCTATCCTACTAATCCTACTTCCTACTATCCTATCCTACTATATGGATATGGATGGATGGATGTTTGTTTGTTACTCTTTCACGCAAAAACTGCTGAATGGATTTTAATGGAATTTGGCATACAGATAGAACTTAACCTGAATTAACATATAGGCTACTTTTTATCTTATCTTAACTGTTACAAAATTATACTACTGGACCGTTTTAATGAAACTTTTTGTGTTTGAAAGCTGATGATTAGACTTAAAAACTGGTAAGGGTTTTAAGAAAGAAAGAAAGAAAGGAAAAAAGAAAAAAATAGATTCGTGGGGTGCTTCCTCCCTCACCCGACGGATACGAAGCTTCTATGCATTTGCACGACGGATAGTAATGTACGATGAATGGATAGATGGATGAATGAAAGTGGAGTGGAGGTGGAGTGGAGTGGAGTAGAGGTGGAGTGGAGTGGAGGTGGAGTGGAGTAGAGGTGGAGTGGAGTGGAGTGGGATGGAGTGGAGTGGAGTGGGGTGGAGTGGAGTGGATTTGTAATAGTTACAGGAAAACACCTAGTTATTAACAGGATCCATCACGTGGGTTAACAGAATTTAACGCGAGTGAAGCCGCGGGTAAAAGCTATAGCTTATATTTTACTTCAGTACGCGGGCGTGCGTGTGTGTGGGTGTGAGAGTGTGTGTGTGTGGGTGTGTGTATGTGTGTGTGTGTGTGTTACCAGTTATTATGACTTCAGGACTCGCAAGAGCAACCTTGTATTTTCTTATAGTTGGTGAATAGTAAAGATGTATGGTATATCCACGAACGAGCAAAAAGGACTCCACGCCACATATCACAAAAGTGAAGCAGCCCATGTAAGCTGACCCGGCTTGTTTGTTATTTGTATACCTACATGCCAGACGCACAAACTGTTGGGTAGGGTGCTTCACTTTCGTTATATGTTGCGCGGACTTCTTTTTTCCTCGTCCCACGGACGGCATGTCTAATATGAATTATGCATAAAACCTTTTTTTTTTAGAGTACTATGTGATCTAGGACACGTATGCCCATTAAAATGTCGGGATGATTGTGAGCCATGCAAGGTTTACGTATTGAAAACTCTACCATGCGGCCACGAAATGAACGTGTATTGCCATCGCGAGCCCGAAGACCCCAAGAATCAGTGTCTCACTAAAATCGATGTTACTTTACCTAATTGTGGACATAAGGTATCTATCCTGTTGCTTTAGTTATCTATCATCACAGACAACTTACAACTCACAGCTGTTTTTTAAAATACTAGTCTCCGAAATCTGTCCTTTCAGATTTACTTTCTTTCGATTTTAGCCATACAACGCCTTGTTAAAATTTATCTTGTTTTTCCTACTGAGTTGGTGTATGAGAATGATCTTCGATGGATTTTTCTAAGTCGGATAATTCCTTCTAAGCCCGTGATCCATCGCTGATACAGATTAATCCTAACCAGTTATTTTAAATTTTTTGGTCGACAAAATGCTTCTGCGTGGCCAAAATCAAGTATTGTAAAAAAAGAACACTACGACTTACGTGTCCTTCAAACCTCGTGATTAGGAAACATGCTGTATACCTACAGGACAAATTCCAGAAAATTGAATTATTGCGCAAGTTGATATTTCGACAATAGATAAATCTGTGTCTTTCGAAATTTACCTCCTTTTAACATAATTACATAGTAAATTTTTCATCATATTGCAGGCGCAGAAAGACTGTTACTTGGATGTAAATAACGTAAAATGTTTAGAGCCGTGCGTGTACCGCTTGGAAGAGTGTGGCCATGTCTGCAGTCGCAAATGTCATGTCACACGTGATCCGAACCATTTGAAAGTGAGTTTTTTTGTGTCACTAGAAAGAGCACAGACCTGAAAGAGGATACTCTGAGGGATGCAGATAATTTTAAGTATTTCAAACGTCATACGTTGTTTTTTTTTAGTACATTTGCATGAAACCTTGCGCTCGAGCGAAAGCGGGGTGTAATGCCGAACTAATAGGCGACCGCGGTGATCATCAATGCCGAAAGCCGTGCCACGAGAAATGTGAGAACTGCCACGTCCAGGTTTGTTTCTTTCTACCTGAAAAACTCTTTAATTAAAATTAAATAACCTATCTATCAGTGGCGAAGGGTGAATATTTTCAGAAGGTAAGCCGCAGTTACCAAAAAATCCTAAAATAGCTAAGAACGCACTTTAATAAAATAAAATAAAACATTTAACAACTTTTAATTTAACATTCTTTTTTTGTATTTTAGAACAATAAATTAGCATAGAAATATCGTTGATCAGTATGTAAGAATTTCCTAAAGGTAAGCCGGTGGGAATCGTGTTATATGGACCCTTCGCCACTACTATCTATTTACAATTGGCCCTACTAGTTATAGTTTGACATATTAAGCTCCATACAAGTCATGCAACTTATGTGAAAGGACATCATTCAAATTGGGCCTTTTCTGATCGGACTTTGACAGATAGGTGTCAATAATACGAAATCGGTAAACTTCCGTTTTTTAATGTCTCTGTCTCGCTCACTATCTCAATGGGGTGGAACGAGCAGAGAATCCGGTAGATAAAGTCCATAGGTAGCTTATTGTGCATTTGAGCTTGTGTTTATGCGTTGTTTGTGCCTTAATAACAATTGGCCGAAATGCAAACTTTTGTATGAAAATGTCACAGAATGACCCACGGCTTTTGTGCCATAATAAAAATTGCTCCAAATGACCAATTGTTGCTCAAAACGATGAGCTCTAGTATGAAAATCTCAATTTTTTAAATCCTTAAGAGAGAATCACCACACCGCTTTTTGGATGTCTTTGTCTCGCTCACTCTCACTCGGGGTGGAGTTAGCAGATAAACCAATATCGTCCACAGGTTCCCTGAGCCACCTGAGCTTGCGTATATGCGTTATTTGCGTCCTGCTCTAAATGAGGAGCTTTTGTAAAAAATGTAATTTTTTCAAAGCCTCATAACGGGTCACAGAATGACCCCATAGTATTTTTTAACAATCGCTCAAAATGACCTATTGTTGCTCAAAATGACTAGTTCTCATATGAAATTATCTGTTTTTCGAACCCTTGTAGCAGGTTACAGAATCACCCACAGCTTTTGTGCAATAATAACAACTGCTCTGCCGTGTCATTCGCAGGTCTGTTATCTTAAGATACACGAGTTACGCGTAACAGGTCTAAATCGTGTTATTTCTTGATCCTCTATCACCCAGTAAAATAATTTTTTAATTAACTATTACCAATTAGTCATAATTGCCTATCACCTAACTCTTGTAACTATGATTTTGCCATTTTTAGTTCTGGTAAAATACTGTATCTTAAGTTACATCAATTACGCGTGATAAGTTGCGAGCGCATCGAGCAAATCCTAACTCTGCTAACTACTAGATACAATAGTTATCCGTGACTGTAGTGCGCGTATTAACTGATGATGATGTGGATATTATAAGAGCTTAACGAACAAAAATGTTTCTAAAATTAATAGCCCACGGCAACATGATAGTATTTATGGATCAGCTGAAGAAAAATAAGTACCTTTCCGAAATCAATAGGTGGATTAAAAAATCGCGGTCGAATATGCAGGAATAATGTTCACAAACCTATTTTTGTTAGTTATTATATCAGCTCGATTGTTTTCAAAGAGTGTAAATTCTGAATATCTGTACTCTTAAAAATAATTTCCAAAAGCCTTCAAAATACGTACTGTCTGTGGTTGGATTTCCATTGGTTTTTCCATTGGAAAATAAAGTAAATAAGGTCCTAAAAAAAGCAATGAAAAGCCAACTGGCACCTTAAATTATGGGTTTCAGTCATGGTATCAGAGTTTTAGATAACTTCAGGACGCGCGAATTGTGCTTAGATAAAACCAAACAGTTTTTAGTAACTTTGTTGGTAATTTTTACTGACAGACACCATTACCTTATTTTCCAAATAATCTCCTTATTTATTTATTTATATATGCTTTATTGTACACCATATAAAAACATTACATTGAATATGCATTTAAATTATTGTACTAATGGCGGCCTTATCGCGATCAGCGATTTCTTCCAGGCAACCTTAGGATAGACAAGAATAAACTGGACAGAAAATGCGGTTGACAAATGTGCAAATTAGACACATAATTATGTTGCTTCGAGGCTAGTAGTTCTGGTCTATACTTTTCTTTTAAGTATTTTTTGGTCTTACTATTCTGTTGTCTTAGCTGGACCCTAGTTTCATTTATAACAACTAATTTTCCTAAAATTCCTTATATATCGGCCTCAAACGAAATCAAAATTTGCGTGAAGTACTTAGCCGGTTGAGTTTTTGTTCGACTCGAAAGGGCATCTGTACCGTTCTCTTAGATATCCTGGGGAGTCAGAATTTATGGCAAATATTGCTGCCTAGTTACTTTAAAAAAAAATCTATTACCTAAGCTATCTCTTTAATATTTCACTATCGTTTTCTTACTATTAGATCCTATATCTTTTCGGTGTTTTGTGCTATAGTGGAAGTTGAAGGCTGTTTACAGTAGAGGACATATTCAACGCTCTGTTTACTGGGATTTAACTCTGCTAACTGATTTTTAACTACAGCATCGAATGCAATAGATTCTCCTTATTTTGTCACTATGTATTTGTGTGCTATTTTGGACAAAATTGAAAACGGACACGTACTGACAGCGCATTGTTGAGATATGAATGCAAGAAATTTGTCACCTGGCTCTTATTAAATCCTTCTAAGTCTGGAAGCAAAAGTAATACAACAAAGAAATTTTGCATAAAATCATCTCAAGGATTGACGATTATAATGAGATCAAAAGCATTTCGATAGCATTACTATTTTTATATAAGACCGCGAACTTTTCAATCCACGTATTTAGGCATTTACATAGTCGTCAAGCAAACATGATGAAAAAAAATTCAAAGATTTGCATGTGTATTGCAAAAGTGTGTTGTTGTGACTTAGTTAGAAAAGAAGTATCCCGGGAAGTAAGGCGAAGGAGAGTAAGTGCAAGAAAGAAAGCAGATGATCTGAATGCAGATGTAGATTTAGATGAAATCTTACATATCTAGGATTTCGTTTTTTTCTTGTATCTAAAATAATTTTGATAACACTAAGTTCTCATTCAAATTTTTATGTTAGTTATGAAGTTAATTAAGTTTATTTGTTTTAAAAAGTAATCGAAGAACATATAATTGTAATTTAATTTCGGGTAATCTCTTGAGTGTATCTATCTCTTGCATGTTGTATCCACTTCTAGAAGGATAAGCACTTGGTCATGTCCTTGAAACCACTACTATATTGTTAACAAAAAAGTGTTTTATCCAGTTTAGTGGATCAATAAAAAAAAAAAAAAAAAAAAAAAAAAAAAGAGGTCTGATTTTCGTTTTACTTTTTGGCTCATTAAAAACGATATTTTAATGCATTTTAAAATTTGAGTAGGTACTAGATAAGTCATAAGTCAATTATTCATTTGTTTAGATGAGTACTATTTTTCTATTTCTTTATAACCTAATTTAATTTAGTACTAAATAATCAGTCAGACCAATTTTAGGAAAAGATACCTGTGTTTAGCAAAACATTCCATATTACACGTGTTGCGGGTAAGTCACGTATCTTAAGATACAGAGCACCGCGTAACAACAAATGTATAGAGAGCTTGTCACACCTATCTCTGTTATAGCTAATAACTCTGAAAATTTCGACGTTTTCAATAATCTATTAATGTCCCGGTTTTCCTCAGACTCTAATACAACCAATCATGTAAAAATATTTCCCGAAAGTTTTGAAACATTTATGATAATCGCAATTATCTGTAAAAAACTTTAAACGGTGATATCTCAAAACTAGGTTTCGTGAGATACAAGAGATAGGCCTGACACGGCAGTGCTCCAAATGACCAGTTCTAACTATTTATAACATTATTTTTTTCTGGCCGGCACTTTGAGAAAAGGCCCAAAAATGTATGAACGTTGAATGTTCTCCTTTCTCTCTCTAGTACGGCAAATCGTAGATAGATATAAAGCTATCCCGCTACTGGGCACGGGCATCTTCTCAGGATGAGAAGGGTTTGGGTCCAATACGATGGCCTGGTTCGTTTTGGCAGAGTACATAATCTCTTTGATTATGTACTCTGCCAAAACGAATTCGAAAACATCGAGAATTTTTTGGTATCCTCACAAGTGTTCAGTTTCGAACCTAATTTGAAACTTTGAATTATTGACGACGTCTGTAGTCTAGTGGTTCGAGTGTCGGACTGCTGGTCACGAGGTCGTGGGTCCGATTCCCACAGAACACAAATATTTGTGTGATGAACATAAGTGTTTGCGTTGGTCTGGGTGTTTCTTATGTATTATAAGTATGTATTTACAAAAAAAAGTATACATATACCAGGCCCCTCAGAAAGTATTGCGAAAAAAAGTTTTTATATATGGGAGACTGGCCAGTTATAATGTTTTTCGAAAATATGATTATTTATAAGTAAAAATAAGTAAGTTCCAATTTCAAAATTTCCCTCCACATTTTTTGCGAGTTAATTCAAAGTATTGTGTCTCACTGAAATATGGATCTGCGCCGGGAACATTTTAGAGCTATGATTTTATACGATTTCAAGTGTCGCCTGAAACCGGATGAATCGTACGATAGACTTCAAATGGCATTCATGGATGAAGGCCCTTCCAAGGCAACCGTGTATCGTTGGTATAACGAATTCAAGCGCGGTCGACCAACTTTGGGGGATGACGAAAGAAGCGGTCGCCCTTTGACGGCTGTTACCGAAGAAAACGTGCTAGCAGTGAAAAATTTAATCCAAGACAATAGGCGAATTACATATCAGGAGATTCAACACATGTTGAAGATTGGATCGGGAAGCGTTCACGAGATTCTACACAGCCATCTTCGCGTGAGGAGGATAGTATCACGCTGGGTGCCGCACAACCTCACCGATGCTCAGAAGCAGGCCCGGGTGGAATGGTGCCGTGATATGCTTAACAAATTTGAAGCAGGCTCGTCTCGGCGTGTTTACGACATCGTTACAGGTGATGAGTCCTGGATTTATCAATACGACCCAGAAACCAAGCGCCAGTCGACTGTTTGGGTGTTTCAAAATGAGCCAACGCCTACCAAAGTGAAGCGATCTAGAAGCGGGGGTAAGATTTTGATCGCTAGCTTTTTTAATTTGACTGGCCACTTGGTATCAATTCCCTTACGGGATCAAAGAAGCATTAATGCCGAATGGTATACTACCAAATGTTTGCCAGAAGTTTTCTCTGTTATAAGCAACAAGCGACCAAACACAGGGCTCCGCGGGCTACTGCTCCACCACGACAATGCACCTGCGCACACCGCACTCAAAACGAGGGACTTCCTGGACAGCACGCCAGTCAAACTCCTGGGTCACCCACCTTACAGCCCTGATCTAGCACCGTGTGACTTCTTTTTATTCCCAAAAATAAAAAATCTGCTCAAAGGGATACAATTTTCGTCGCCGGAAGATGCGCTGGCTGCGTTCGAGCAGGCTGTAAACGAGGTGTCTGCGGCGGACTGGAAAAAGTGTTTTGAAAACTGGTTTAGGCGCATGAATCTTTGTATAGAGGCTGGTGGAAAGTACTTTGAAAAGATTTGATAAAAATATATGTACGTATAGAACAATTTTTTTTAGTTTCGCAAAACTTTCTGAGTGTCCCACGTAAGTATTACATCCATTGTCTAGTACCCATATTACAAGCTCTGCTTAGTTTGGGACTAGATGGTGCTGTGTAAAAAATATGTATTTATTATTCATTCTGATCTCTAGATTATTACCAGTACCAATATAAAGATGCATTTTCTGTGTTAAGGTTGTGAAAAAAAGATCAACTTGCAAGCACTTGGAGTGTATAGCGTGTTCCACAATGATCGACGAGATTCCCTGCAATAAGAAATGCGCTCGTACTATGAGCTGTGGACATTTCTGCAAAAAGAAGTGTTCCGAAAAATGCGGAGATTGTGTCGAATTGGTAAGTACGATTGCATTAATTTGGAGCCGATCATTTCTGGTGTTGGTACATTTATTTATTATCACTAGAATTGAACAGCTCCCTTCCTAATACTAAAACCTATTCATATGTTAGACTATTAGTGAGTACTTACATTACACATATCTTAATCATCAAAATTTTAGGTCATGAAAATAATACCAGAATGTAACCACAAAATTAAAGTACAGTGTATGAAAACTGTGACGCGAGAGCTTTGCACCAAGAAGTGTACTCGAAAACTTTCCTGTGGGCATCCTTGCAAGGACTTTTGTGGCGCAATGTGTGACGCGTCAAAGTGCACAGAACTACTGACTGACGAGGTCAAGGCTCCTTGTGGCCACAACGTCAGGCTCCCGTGCAATGAGTCAGCTATATATGCTAAAGGTAAGACTAAATTGTATAATGACTTTCCATATTTCGGCTCACGACCTCCCCTTGTGTTAAGTTTTCTAACTGGCTAACTCAGAAATGACTGCCCCGTTGGTGTAGTGGGCGCAAGCGCTACTGCTAAGCTTGAAGGGGTTCTGGGTTCGATTCCCGGGTAGGACAATGTGTAATTGGATTTTTTCATTACGAAATTCTCAGTAGAAGCCGGATCCAGGGGGCCTTACTCCCGACTGGTTCGAGCTCTGACCCAAATCGAGCTAATGTCAATTCCTAGAGGAATGCAGTACGATTTGACACTAACTCGAATTCAAATTCGATTGATACAGCTCTCGATCCAATCGGGAGTAAGGCCCGTGGATTTGTGCCCGGTAATTTTTTTTTTTTTTTTATTCATCATACAAAAAAATTTCACAAACAATAAAAAGGTTCCCTGGCTCTCAAACTAGGTTATTACCTGTGACTTGGGAGTCAGTGTTCCTCCAAAAAATATTTTTTACAAATGTATGTACGTAGTAAACAAATGTCGGTAGAAAAAAAAAATAGGAAAATGAAATATCCTAGTAGGTAGGCAATTATTATACAATATTGATTTACTTCAAACTAGATTTTTCAAATTAAGTTTTTTGATTAAAACTAGATTTACAATCATCTGAAGCATAAGTTGTGTGAGAGTGGGATGAGTTAGTGTATGAAAGTGTGGGGAAGGGGGCTGAATGTGGTTATGGGAGTGCGTGTGTATATGTGAGTGTGAGTGTTTGTGTAGTATTTTTAAGTTGGAGAGAGAAGTAAATCTTCTATTTCATCGTAGTTTTGTTCCATCAACCAAGTTTTCACTGTGGTTTTACATCGATGTAAGTTAAGCTTGTGTATTGAGAGTAATTTATTTATTGTGTTGTAGAGTTTTTGACTGAGATAGTAGAACTGGTGTTCTGCGAAGGTAGTAAAATGTCTTATAGCTGGGAAAACAATATCATCACGACGTTTTGTGGTGATTTCCATTGTCACACGATGTTTTCTCAATATACATTGGAGCACAAACAGTTTTCTAACTGATAAAACTTTGCAGTCCATGTAAAGCGCCGTCGTATGGTATCTGTAGGGCTTGCAGAACATTACTTTGAGAACGGCCCTTTGTGCTCTTTCTAATTTAAGAAAGTGGGTCTTTCAAGCGCCACCCCATGCTGACACACAATAAGCAAGTATTGATTGACAGAGCGAGTAGTATACTAACATGAGAGTATTTAAGTCTGCTGAATCGCGTAATTTTTTCAATATGTAGATAAGTTTTCGCGTCCTTGCCACTAAGTTGTCAATATGAGTATACCAATTAAGATTATTGGCAATAGGATCGCGCCGCTCGCCCCTTTAGTACATGGGAATTATAACTGGCGAATTGTGGATGTGTTAAACACCTCTGCCTACCCCTTCGGGGACAACAGGCGTGATTTTATGTATGTATGTATAGTATGTAACTCGGAAATGAATAAAATTAGTCAAGCTGTCCTAAACACATAAAAAATAAGACCTTTTTCTGTGATCCTAAAACAGCAGCAATAGAAAAATAACACGGTAAACTTTTTGTGCGAGGGTAGATCCTATCTTGCACCTCATAGCTACAGGATACTCACATGCAAATGGACAAGTAGAACACGTAATGAGTGTCCTAAAATATATGCTAACAGCGAAAGAAAAAGAACACGGTAAACTTTTTGTGTGAGGGTAGATCCTATCTTGCACCTCATAGCTACAGGATACTCACGTGCAACTGGACAAGTAGAACGCGTAATGAGTGTCCTAAAATCTATGCTAACAGCTAACAGCGAAAGAAAAAGAACACGGTAAACTTTTTGTGTGAGGGTAGATCCTATCTTGCACCTCATAGCTACAGGATACTCACGTGCAACTGGACAAGTAGAACGCGTAATGAGTGTCCTAAAATCTATGCTAACAGCTAACAGCGAAAGAAAAAGAACACGGTAAACTTTTTGTGTGAGGGTAGATCCTATCTTGCACCTCATAGCTACAGGATACTCACGTGCAACTGGACAAGTAGAACACGTAATGAGTGTCCTAAAATCTATGCTAACAGCGAAAGAAAAAGAACACGGTAAACTTTTTGTGTGAGGGTAGATCCTATCTTGCACCTCATAGCTACAGGATACAGGATACTCATGTGCAACTGGACAAGTAGAACGCGTAATGAGTGTCCTAAAATCTATGCTAACAGCGAAAGAAAAAGAACACGGTAAACTTTTTGTGTGAGGGTAGATCCTAAAACCTTCAACGTTATCGAACTGTCCGATCGAACCACGCGGCCGGAAGGTGAAAATAAGTCAGTAAATTTCAAAATAGGAACTGGTACCTAATCAAGTAACCTGCATTTAAATATACAACGTGTTATTGAAATAACTGAAGACCTCTTAAGGGGTCGATGTACTCATCAGTATGAACAACTTTTATCATGGGACCAACCCTGAAATAGCGAAAAAAATCCGCTCATCCCTAGTTCCTACATTTTGTCGATTCATGAGAACAAAAATGTAGGGGACAGCTGATATTTTTTCGCGATTTCATGGTTGGTGTAATTTTTTTTTGTATCAAATGGGCTTACGTTTGACAGCCACCTCATAGTAAAAGTTGTTCATACTGATGTGTACAATGACCCCTTAAGAGGTTTTTGGTTATTTCAATAACACATATCATCGATTTTAGGGTGAAGTTAATCATGACATTTTACACAGCACCATCCGCTGGATGCGGAAGGCACAGGACCGGTCGTTGTGGCGATGCTTGGGAGAGGCCTATGTCCAGCAGTGGACGTCTTTCGGCTGAAATGATGATGATGATGATGACACAGCACCATCTAGTCCCAAACCAAGCAGAGCTTGTACTATGGGTACTAGGCAATGGATACTAGACTAGACTAGACTTAAATAGGTCCTATTTTTTTTTTGTAAATCATCATCATCATCATCATTTCAGCCGAAAGACGTCCACTGCTGTACATAGGCCTCCTCCAAGCATCGCAACAACGACCTGCCACTGGTCACATGTAAGGTGTCTGATGTTGTAGGTGAGTTGAAGGCTTCGCAGCTGGCGCGCTACTGCCGCGCGGCGTGCGGCGCGACGCTGGCGTGCGGCCACGCGTGCGCCGGCACGTGCGCGCGCTGCCAGCAGGGCCGCCTGCACCTGCCCTGCCAGCAGACCTGCCACAAGGACAATATCTGCGGACACCAGTAAGATTCACAAGACACCCTGAATTTTGTGTACTCATTGGTGCCAAACTGTACGACTGCAAAAAAAAAGGTTTGATAACTCCTTGGTTGGGTCGAAGTGGCGTTAAAAACTCCTTAGTTGGGCTGAAGTGTGCGGTTATGGAAAAAATATTAAATTACCGCATTGTTTTGTTCAGCAAATATATTTCAATTACGTATTTTAATTACAAGTAATTCAAATACTGCCCAACCCTGGGTACGATGCGTTAGGCTTCAATGTCGTAACAACCGAATAAGTAAAAGTAGGTAAGCTAACGCCTATCTGGATAAAAGTAAGCCAATTTTCTGATATACCTGTTTACTTTGTTTGTTTAGATGCAAGGAGCCATGTAACCAAATCTGTCCACCGTGCAAAATGTTCTGCGAAGTTAAATGTCCGCATTCGCACTGCAAGAAATTATGCGGCGAAACATGCGTGTCCTGTCAGGTGAATAAAAACAACTATTACGTATCATCTTCTTACGGGTCTGTTTAAAAAAAACTATCGTTCACTCATTTATCTTTACCCAGAAAGAAAATTAATTCAAAGAAATCTTAGAAGGTAGGTTGTAACTTCTGTCTTTTCTGAGCTTGCACTAACAGAACAGTCGTTGAAGTTTTTTAGTTGCCTCAACAGCAACGAAGACTTAATTACTTAGTTCTCCCTATAATTATCAAGAAAGCTATTTTTACCAATGGATTGTCGGTAGACGCGCTGTATCTAAGGCCAGGGTATAATAAAAGGTGAAATATCTTATTATACCATATCTAAGGCTTTCTGTATTCAAGGCGACCTTAGGGATTGATCAAAGCGCGAGTTGTGATCAGGGTTTGATTTTTTTTTTTATGTGTCGGATTTGTACATCTCACATCATGTTTGCAACTTTACTACAGGAGGATAGTGATGGACATAAAAAAATCAATAAGAACAATTTTTTTGATGAAAAAGTTTTTTATTTACCAAAGCGAGTTAATATTGTGTTTTCATCCAGTTCTGAGCTATTATAGGTAAAGTTTCAAGTATCTAGCTCATCGGGAAGTTAGTTTAAAATCGATTGCATTTTTACCTAACAGACAGACAGGAATGAAAGCGATGGTAAAAACATCGATGTTTTTTTTTCGATTTATTCATCGCATAGTGACATAGATGTTATATCGATATATCAACAAATACATCGATGTTTTCCATACATCGATAGTTTTTTTCAAATTGGATACGTAGGTATGTGGTGTGTGCGAGAGGTCGGGTCGGTCGGCCATTTGTAGTTTTAGGGTTTCGTACCACTTACCACAAAAGGAAAATCAGAACCCTTATAAGATCACTTTGTTGTCCGTGTGCCTGTCTATCTGTCTGTCCGTCTGTCAAGAATTTTTATATCACGAACGGGTAGAGGTATGAAGTTGAAATTAATATCAAATACTAAAATCAACGATCCCTTGACATAACATAACATCACGCCTGTATTTCCCGAAGGGGTAGGCAGAGGTGTAATAGTACACCCACATTTCGCTAGTTATGTTATAGTCCCATGTAATAGGGGGCGAACCTATTGTCATTGACTGGGCACAAATCCAGACTTCAGGCTGCTACTGAGAATTTCCTAATGAAAAAACCCAATAACACTTTGTCCGACCCGGGAATCGAACCCAGGACCTCAAGCTCAGTCGCGCTTGCAACCACTAGACCAACGAGGCAGTCCCTTGGAGTAAAAAAAAAATCGAACTCACTCATCAAAACCTATAGGGTACTTCCCATAGACCTAGAATAATTAATTTTGGCAAGAAGCAAGGTCTCACAGCACAAGTAACAGAAAATATCCGAAAATCATGAATTTGTGGTTAGATCACAGGTTTTTTTTTGTGATTACAAACTTACATTTATAATTGGAGAATCGACCGTGATGTAGACCAATGTATGGGAGATGGGAGTGTTTTTGAACGACAGAAAAAAAAACATTTATTTTGGCATGCACAGTTTGTATACAGCTCAGCATAAACACCAAACACAGATAATGCAATAAAATTATATAAAAATCATATAACCAGTTTCTCCTATCAGTCCTATCTATTTTATCCCTCGCAAAGTTAAGTTTGTCCTTCAATCCGACTTACCTTTTCGTTAGAGCAATGCATGTTCGGTGTTTACATATAATTTATGAACATCAGTAGGTTAATTATTAATAAAAATAAGGCAAATAGAGACATGTGTGGTGGTACCTGGCTAGGAAAGATATGCAATTATGAAAGACATCAACGCGCAGTTCTGCACCTTTGGTGAACTCTCATAAACCAAATTAGTTTCTACAGGGTATCAGGTCGATGGGTGGTACGGAACCCTTAGTGCGCGAGTCCGACTCGCACTTGGCCGGTTTTTTTACGATTTGACGTTTGACCAGAGTCATGGGGGATTTAGCTACCACTGTAATTTTTTTACCCGACTGCGCCAGAAGGAGGGTTATGTTTTTACTTTAAACTTTTTCGGTTGATTTCTAAAGTCAGTAGGTACGTGTGCCGTGCCGAGCTCAATGAATCGAGTACTTACCTCCTTTAATAAAAGACACAAAATTGTTATTAACATTCAACGTTGGTTTTTTCATACCTACTCATTAAAAAACTCTTCGATGCGTCAAATAAAAAGCATCGATGTAGTTATACTCGATGCTGAAGAAATAACAACACATCGCATCGGTTTAATTCCATGCATTGATACTATACCATAGAATAGGTAATAATACTAGTTTATAGTTATTCTCTTTTCTTATGACTATACATCGATTGTTTCTAATACATCGATGTATATCGTCCATCCCTACTATAGGAAAAATGCAGTCGAAAGTGCGTCCACGGCGCGTGCACGCGTCGTTGCGGCGAGCCGTGCGACCGGCCGCCGTGCGACGAGCGCTGCCCGCGGCGCCGCCCGTGCGGCCACGCCTGCCGCGGCCTGTGCGGGGAGCCCTGCCCCGACGTGTGTCACGTATGCCGCCCCAAAGAGTTTCCCACTGACTTCCTCGGCGACGAGTACGATGATTACGCCAAGTGAGACATATTTGAACAATTTTTATGGTGTTTCTAGGCCAAAGACATACAAATATTGTAGTTCTAAAACAGTGGTTCTAAACCTTTGGTTTATTCCACTATGTTCGCCTGGGTGAACAAAGTGGAATTTATAGTTTCTTTATTTCACCTCGGAATCATTGCACCTAGGTGAATTCACCTAGGTGAAGTGATTCGACATAATTGGTGTCATTTGTTCTCCTTGGAACTAAATCACCCAGGTGAACAGGAGCAACTATTTATGTTATTCTTGTGGACTTTAATCACCCACATAAAATATGCTAAAACAACTATCAAATCAAAGCGAACTTAAAATATCATTCGAATTTTGGTTTGTAAGGATTCACTCCTTCTTCTTTCACCACAAGGGGGTCCGGATATAACCAATTCGCCAAACATTGTTTCAATAAATTGATACTTTGATTAAATTATATTCTATGAAATGTAAGCTTTTTTTTTTTTTTTATAAATCGAGTCGTTTTTTCGATGAAACGCCAAAATTAATATCCAATCTATCCACGATTTACCCTACTAGAGATATAAATTTTAGATATTTTGTATGAAGCTTATGTCAAATTCCTAACATAACACATTGCATAACATAGTAAGAGATATGTTTTCTATTTTTAAAACCCTCAGGAGATAGATACTGAATATGTACCAGGACTGCATAACATAGTGAGGTATATGTTTTTTTTTTGAACTCTCGGGAGATAGATACTGAATATGTACCAGGACTGCTTAACAAAGTAAGGGGTATGTTTTCTATTTCGAGAACCCTCGGGAGATAGACACTGAATATGTACCAGGACTGCATAACATAGTAAGGGATATGTTTTCTATTTCTAGAACCCTCGGGAGATACTAGAAATATCTCCTAAAACGTAATATAGTTGTGGTAGATACATCTTGTTTTTACTATAATTAAAATGAATTTAGATTATGAAAGCAGACATTTTTTTAAAGTCGTTATTTGAATAAGAATATTTTCATTTTATTTTTGTTCCTGACTGTACAGAAGTACTTGAAATTTTTACTGTCGGCCGGGTTGACCAATACAAAATTAAATCATCTCAACTCGGCCACTTGGTCGAGATTCTGTTGGCCGAGTTGTCCAATAACTCTTGATTTGAATGTTGTTTTGCCATGTTTTATGTGGGTGATTAAAGTCCACAAGAATAATATAAATAGTTGCCCCTGTTCACCTGGGTGATTTAGTTCCAAGGTGAACAAATGACACCAACTATGTCGAATCATTTCACCTAGGTGCAATGATTCCGAGGTGAAATAAAGAAACTATAAATTCCACTTTGTTCACCCAGGTGAACAAAGTGGAATAAACCCTCATGTAGTTCACACTAAATTCATGTGATATTTGGCCACCTCTATGGCGTTGCTTGTGGCTTTGTTTGAATCGTCTCTTGTGCAGGAAGTAGGGCACAAGGGACATGTGAGCAAATGGGCCATGGACTGAATGGGGGCCCCGCAATCGCATTCCCCATTTACATGGAATACTTATCTACAGTTATATTTTCCTCATTGATCGGAAATTTGGGTGCAAATGTTGCACCCAACTGCCGCCGGCGGGCGTCAGCCTTAAGACGCTGACAACAGCCAAATGCCCCAAATAGGCTTCTTTTAAAAACATTTTTAGCTGTATCTATTCAGTTTGTGGCAGTGAAAAAAATATATGTTAATCTTGATCGTATTTTCTGAAACTGTATTGTGCCCAAAACACGTTTTCTTGAAGTTTTCTCGATAGAAAAGAAGTGTAAACTAACCTCTTAAAAAATGCTTTAAAGCAAACAGTCTCTATTATGTACTAAATATTATAAATAAAATTAAGAAAACAATTGAGAAAGACAATAATCTAAACATTTGTTGTTTCCGTTTTTCAAATAAGCTTTTAGTTTTTTATTTAAAAATGTTTTTGTTAATTTTCATTCAAGTTGAGCGGCGTATCCGACGTCCCTCGGCTCGTTGCCTCTCTTTCAGTTCTGTACGAAACGACAGTGACCGCAGAGGTCTGATTTTTTGGGTGTTGTCAGCCTCTTAATACGGGCGCATGGTCTATGAGAGCGCCGCGAGTGACGTAGGCCCTTTGGACGCGTCGTGAGCGTTCGGCGCCCCTTAAAACCCTGCGCCCGTGTGAGCCGCCACAGATAATATAATACTACGCCGCACACACTGCGCCATAGGTAAAGCCGGCCCTGCGGTGACGTGATGTATCTAAGCACGGCAGAGTCCAGCAGTCACCACACCCTCTCCGCTTTACACTAGCCAGCAGATGAGCCACAGAAATAGATACAATGTAAAAGTGGGCGGGGTGCGCGTGCCAACACTCTGCACCAGAGTCACAGAATATCTAATAGTACTATCGTACCAGAGACGGAGTTAATAGTTAAAATAATTTATTTGTTAAAAGTTACTTGTTATTTTGTTTTAACTGTTAATTTTAAAGGTTAAATATATTAGTTAATTTTTTCATTTTAAGAACAACATTTGGTTATTTTGGTTGATGTTAATCTAAATTGTTAAGTTAAATATTCTAATGCATGTTATGATAAATTCAATGAACTTTCCTTCATACTTGGCATAGCTAGGCGTATTTAAATGTTCATCTATTTTATATACATTACAATGTTTTAATATTTACATGCATTTTTTTCCAGTATTTTACTTATTTACATTAATTAAATTAAATTTTATATTTTCGCTTGAATCCTCAACCAATTTTGTAGAGAATTCAGGCGCACGGTTCAATTTACAGGCATTAAACCCTTCGTAATCGCTGCGGTCGTATGTGTAGAGACTCTAAGAGGCGCCATTTCCACAACTCTCTTGACAACCGTAATTCATCTGAAGTCTGGAGGTTCTTAAGGTCTGTTGGCATCGGCAAATCTCCTACGACCACATGTAATGACATTGACCTGTGTGCTCTTAATCAACATTTTTCGACTTCTGTCTCCCTTGATCACAGCACCAAAGCCATTACTCTGGCTGATCTCTCGTGCCTGCCAGCACCACAGTTTTCATCCTTCGATTTTTGTCCTCTTACTGAGGAAGAGGTCAAAAAATCTGTCCTCGCTATCACTTCTTCTGCGGTAGGTAACGATAAATTGTGCTCGAGAATGATTACTCTAATTCTTCCCATTCTTCTTCCTATTTTAACTCACATATTTAACTACTCACTATACTCGTGCACCTTTCCTGAGTCCTGGAAAATGGCCCACATCATTCCTTTACCTAAAGTTCCCAATCCTTCTTCTCTTTCTGATTTCCGGCCTATTTCCATTCTTCCTTTTCTTTCAAAAGTCCTCGAGCACATCGTTCACCGGCAACTATCTTCTTTCTTCTTCCGTAACAATCTTCTAAGTTCATTTCAATCTGGGTTTCGCCCTGGTCACAGCACAGTAACAGCACTCTTGAAAGTCACTGACGACATTCGCTGGGCCATGGAAAACAAATCTCTTACTATTCTTGTATTACTGGACTTCAGTAGCGCGTTCAACTCGGTTGATTTTGATATTCTTCTTGGGATCCTCAAATCTGTTAATCTCTCTCCTTCTACCGTAGCGTGGTTTGATTCCTATCTTCGGGGCCGCTCGCAATGTGTCCGCCTTGATGAAACTTTCTCGGACCAGTGCAATCTAAGTGCGGGCGTGCCTCAGGGTGGCGTCCTCTCTCCTCTTCTTTTCTCTATCTTCATAAACTCTGTCAACAAAGTCATCTCATCTAACTTTCATCTCTACGCAGACGATTTGCAGCTTTACGCGCATTTTCCTGTGACCGAAGCGGAATCAGCCATTGCTGCTATGAATCGTGACCTGGATTGCATAAGTATCTGGGCTAGGTCTTTTGGCCTACGCATTAACCCTAGTAAATCACAGGCCATGATCATTGGTAGCAGGGTCTTCCGTAGTAGACTTAACATTGCAACTCTAAGACCACTGATTCTTGATGGCATTCAAATTGCCTATACGGACACTGCTAAAAATTTAGGAGTTATTTTTGACTGCAACCTATCGTGGAATGCTCAGGTAGCTGCCGTTAGTAGGAAGGTGCATTTCACATTTCATTCACTCAGATGCCTCCAGAGCTTTTTGCCCTTAAAAACTAAAATTTCCCTGGCCCAAACTCTCATACAGCCCATTATAGACTATGCTGACGCCTGCTATTTGGATGCCACTGAGGAGCTTTTAAATAAACTTGAGAGGTTGCAAAATTTGTGTATCCGTTTTGTCTTCAATCTTAGAAAGTACGACCACGTCTCTGATTTTCGCAAAACTCTCAAGTGGCTCCCTATTCGTCTTCGCAGGAACACTCGGATATTGTGTCTCCTTTTTAATATTCTACATAATCCGACATCCCCATCATACCTGCGGGAACGCTTTTCCTACACTCGTCCTCCTTACGCACCCTGCAGGTCGCATCTTAAAAACATCCTCAATTTTCCATCCCATAAAACTGACTTCTACTCCTACTCCTTATCTGTGCACGCGGTTAGGTTGTGGAACTCGCTTCCGCCCGTGATACGCGACTGTAAAACTGTTTCCACCTTCAAAAAACGTGTAAAAGAGCATTATCTTTCCTCATCCACATAGGTTGTACGTAATTATGTAATGTATTATGATTTCTATTTTGATATTGTGTAGGTATACCTAGACTATGTTTATTTTTTTATACCATATTTATTTTACGTTATATATTAGTTTATGTATGAGTATATATATATATGTAGGTATGTATATTTATTAGTATTACTTGACACACTGTGTCTACATCTCTTTGCTTCAAATTTTCCTCTCGCAGGTCTGCTGGAAGAAATTTCTTATAGAAATAAGCAGTGCCTTTGTACTATTCATTTCTATGTATTTTAATTTTATTTATCTGTGTGTGCATAAATTTAATAAATAAATAAATAAAATTAAACCAAGAAAAGAAGTACGAGTCTTGAGCACAATAACACACGGTTACAATTCAAACATGTGACACAAACAATAATAACTACAAACTATTTAGTACGACCTATAGGGTTTTACTTTAATAATATGCGTGGTACTTTATTGAGCAGTGCGATAGGCTTCTGACCACGATAAGCGACGAACGTAAACACGAAAGTGATCCCAAATCACAGTAGGTATTACATCTTGGCATTGTGAAACGTAAGTTTTTAGTCCCAGCCCAGATAACTACGACACGTTAGGTATTGCAATATTAATTTAGTTATTGTACTAGGTACTCATAGTCACAATCAAAGTACCTACATATTCAAATACTTATTTTCAAATTCACTACAGTTTACTAAAAAAATAAACAATCTCCGAACTTGCCCAACGTTAAACAACAATATACAAAAAAAATTACAAATTAATTAAATTTACTCTACGTGATTTATCGTGTACCTACTTATTATTGTTTCAAATATTTTTACGAGTCTGCACATTCTACCATATCCTTGATTAAGTCCCTCGTGCGCTCAGTCATGTTGTTTTTTTTATGCAATGAACAAGAAGCGGTGAGAGTACAACCTGTATAAAATACATAATTAATAAATAATTTCTGTTGCGATTTCAGATTTGTTCTTCTTCAAGATTGCGGTCACGTCTTAGAGCTCGAAAACATGGACAATCTAATGTTGGGTGACCAAGAAGATATTAAAATACGTTCCTGCCCTTTTTGTCGCAAACCTATTATTAATACCAATAGGTATAAAGACGTGGTGAATCGCACGTTCAAGGAAGATATTAACCCCATAAAGGAAATAGTTTATGGAACAAAGAAGAAGATAAACCAGAAGTTAATGGAATTACGCTCCAAACTGTCAAAATTAATGCCTGAATATGTGGTCCTTATGAATGGTTTGTATTATGAGTACCTATTAACGTATTAATACGACAGCTATTTACTCACGTTGAATTCTAAAAGCAGATTTTTTTAAAGGGCTGATCCATGGCGCATTTATCATGATCTTATTTCCTTACATAGGTTACATACCGTAAAATGAGGCTACTTTGCTCCGTTTTTTGCTCCCAAATTTTAAAAGCGTTACTGGCGTAAAATTCTTAACTATACAGGATGAAAACTTTCAGCGAGGCAGTAAGGGGAAGTACCTTATCCGTTGCAGCTACGCGAAAATGGTCTTAGGAGACTATCCATATTTTTTTATGGAATTTTGATCCCCATTCAGTTTAAAAAAAAAAATTACTGTTAGCAAGAAAATTGCCATTTTACACCGACTTAAGGAACCCTATAATACTGAGCATGGCCCGACATGCTCTTGGCCGGTTTTTTTTAATTTCAATAGCCTCACGGCCTAATTTTAATAATCCTAATTTTAATAGAGAAGATGGTTGGCAGCTACCACCTGTTTGGAACCCAGTCCTAAAAATAATCAAGTCCCAAACAGCACGCAACACTGTAAAAGATAATGATATTGTGAGTGATTACTGCGTGCATCGAAACGATTTTAGTTAATAAATATTGTACGGTATATTAAAATATTTTTTTTGAAATATTTGTAAAGACGCTTGTCACCTTAGTCTACTTGCGACCACGAAATGCTGCAAAGCTTTCGAAACGTCAGGGAAACCAATTTAAATAATATACGCGATTTAATCCGGTTAAACTTTGTTTTATTATAATATCCTTTCACCTGTTACAGCGTTATCCTTCAAAAACACAAAATTCAACATTTTATTGACTGATTAATAACACTGTACTGATGAAGGTACTGACCAAGAGGTCACAGTTTCAGATCATGACACATATTTTTTATCCAAGCCATAAAATATCAAATGTCAAAAACTGTTATGTTTTCCATATTACCAGTTAAAGGGTGAAAGCTATGGCCTTAATCGACTGGATATTTCCTTACACTTGTGCAAAGCGATGGCGAAATAGACCGGACAGTCAAGCACCGAATTAACACAGGATGGTTGAAATAGCGGCAGGGCACGGGAACTACATGTGACTCTCGAATTCCTCTTAAACTGAAGGGGAAAATTTATAAGACCATGATAAGACCTGCTGTCCTGTATGGATCGGAATGTTGGGCTACGAAAGGAATTAATGAAAGGCAAGTGCATGCAGCTGAGATGAGAATGTTAAGAGGAATGTGTGGTGTAACGAGAATGGATAGGATAAGGAATGAATATGTAAGAGGGAGTCTGAAAGTAGCGCCAGTGACAGAAAAGTAAGTAGCAATAGACTGTCATGGTATGGACATGTGATGAGGAGGAATGAGGAGCATGTTACGAGGAAAGCTTTAAGTATGAATGTTGATGGCTATAAGAAAAGAGGGAGACCGAAGAAAATATGGATGGATTGTGTGAAAGATGATATGAATAGAAAGAAAGTGAACACGGAGATGACGGCTGATAGAGATGTATGGAAGAAAAAAACATGCTGCGCCGACCCCAAATAAATTGGGATAAGGGCAGGAGGATGATGATGATGATGATGATATAACATTATGGCATATCCCCCCTTTTGGGGGCGGCCTTTGTCCAGTAGTGGACGTTTTTCGGCTGAGATGATGATGATGATATAATATTCTGGCTCTTACATTTAATGACAAAAGTAGTTGTTTACTTTTATTTTCGTATTTATTATTTATTTAAAAAATGGAGCAGTGTTACCCACCCTTTCGGAAACATTGCTCGAACGTTTAACTCGTACTAAAACAGGCACGATTTAGAGACTGAGGTAAAGTTGACAGCTTGAGCTGTTTATATGCTCCAAAAATAATAAAATAAGGAAGCAAATTTTGTGGTACCTGTTTATTACGAGTAATAATAAACCTTCGCTTTCGAATTCTACGCCGCGCCCATGCGTCGCGCCCATGCCGCATCATGTAGTGCGCAACCATGTTAGGTATTAAGACTTATGTTTCTTTTCAGATTATGAAAACTTGAAAACAACGTTTGACAATTTTATTATTCTCGTACAGTCACAAAAGAAAGTGTCACTTTTGCAAGTGGAAATGCATTGCGTATACTTGGATTTATTTGAAATGATTGTAGAATGTTGGAAAGAATATCGAGCGAAAACACCAAGAACAACTACTCTGAGGGATGAATTACAGAAGCATATAAATATGCTACTCGACGTACTCAAGATTAAGGTTAGATCCAAGATCCCTATTAAACTTAGCGAACAACAACAAAAAGATATCGGCAATGAGATAAAACGCTTGAATATTATTGTGCAGTTCTCTAAACTACTTGATGACCCGAAATGTCATAAAGACGACCCAGACGTAAAAAAGCAATTGAAAAAAACCATAGAAATTGTGTTTACGATGTCTGTATTTAATGAAGACAAAGCTTTAGAGTCGCTTAAGGCGTTGCAAGAAATTATCAAATCAAGCGCAGTTATCTCTAAATACGAACGCGATATGGTTGTGAAAGCTATTGGTCTGGGATCTGGACACTGGTATAAATGTCCCAAAGGCCATTTTTATTGCATCGGTGAATGCGGTGGAGCAATGCAAGAGAGTACATGTCCAGAATGTGGGGCGAAAATAGGTGGCACAAATCATGCTCTTACTGCTGGTAATGCCCATGCTGGAGAAATGGACGGATCTAGGCATGCAGCATGGTCGGAACAGAATAATTTGGCCAATTTTCGTATTGACGATGTATTGTAGATTTTTTTTTGTTCATCAGAACAGTATGCAGAGGCATGTAGTTGTCCTAACGAACTTTATTAATAGAAATTAGATAACATAAATGTACGCATACGAGTTTAAAATATGTTATCAGGGCGTAACAAAACTGATACCTGTATCAATAAGAAAAAAAAATTAGGTATGACAAGAGTTTTTTTTTTCGTAAAAAGAATCTTCGGTTTCGACCCTTGACCAGCACTTTTTTGTCCCCGAATGAGAACGAACTGAGTATTGTGTCCACTTTTTTGTCCCCGAATGAGAACGAACTGAGTAGTGTGTCCACTTTTTGTCCCCGAATGAGAACAAACTGAGTATTGTGTCCACTTTTTTGTCCCCGAATGAGAACGAACTGAGTAGGTATTGTGTCCACTTTTCACTTTCTCATTTAAGTTTGTGATTACTGTTGGCTGTATGATCGTTGCTGACTGCTGTTAACCCAATATTGTTTTTTGTTTGCATACAATAATCATGTAAGTTATACTATGCCATAGTCTTCCTATTGATAATTTTGTACGGTCGACTGCACGTCAGTGGTAACAGTTTGTCATTTTTTAATTCAAGTGTTACCACTTTCATGCAGTCGACTGTACCTATATGTCATAGGATAATCGGATGAATCGAATCTTTGCGAAAATCCTAGGATGATTGCAAAAGACCGGATAGTTGGAATCTCAGAAAGATTTTCGTTATCATACAAGCTATTATCAGGATCATTGCAAAAATCCCAGTTTGTATACGATTGGAAACATGAAGCCTGATTGGCTAATCTAAGAGTCGATTCATAACATCTTCATTCTGGTCGGTCAGAACATGGCTCGAAAGACGAAAGAATGTAGCCGTAAGCCAATCAGCGCAGCCGTCAGTGCATAACGTTCATATCAGCCTATCGGCGCTCATTTCGTGAGCGGTTATTCGTGACTAACGTAAGATAAGCCGGATGTTTGCAATGATCCTAAAAATAGCTCTGATGATAACGAAAAACTTTCATAGATTCCAACTATCCGGTCCTTTGCAATCGTCCTAGGATTTTCAAAAAGATCCGATTTTTTCGATTATCCTACGACATATAGATAACTTATTCAGTAGGTATATCCAGAAAGAAATACAGTTTTACATCACATTCGACATAGGTACAGGCGACTTCGTGTCAATGGTAACACTAATCAGAAAACCGTCTTTACTGCTTACAAAATAAAGTCGCTGTCAATCTGTTACCACTGACGTGTGGTCGACCGTACATATTATTATAATACGACATACATATAATTTTATATTGATTAAATTAAATTATTGAATAAAATATTAGTAGGTACAACGTGTCAGAAGTAACTTCTGAATGTTGTTTTGTCCATGTCAGGAAAATAATTACCTACCTAATACATATATGTACGCACGGCTACACATCAAGCTGTACATTTCCAGTATAAGCTGACTTCTCATTGTTCGGAAAGCCTCAACAATGCGAGGTCAGCTTATACTGGATAAGTATAGCTTGATGTGTAGCCGTGTGTACCAACAGAATAAAATAAAAAGTATCATGTACCTAGTTCAATGCTTCAACAGAATTTTGAGACTTAGTTTTAGGACCCCTACACACTAGCGCTTCTCCAGCGTAGGCGTTCAATAAACGTATGCGCAGCGCGGACGCCGCGCGCAGCTGCGACAACGCTACGTGCGTCACGCAGGCGCCCTACGATCGCGCGGTACACCTGTTATAATTTACAAGCGCAGCGTCTGTGCTGCGCATAGGTACGTTTATCGCAGGCCTACGGAGAAACACTAGTGTGTAGGAGCTTTTACATATGCGTTCTTCATTTTTTTTTACAAGCTTCTCTTAACGACAGCCAATTTGTTTTATAATGTGTGTTGAATCTCAGATTGAGGTGATAAGGGGCTGTTTTTTGTATTTTTATGTTATGTGTGTTATTATAATTCCATGGAGATCTTAGTGCTAATGAATCATGTTTTATAAAAATGCTGTTTTTTTTCCACTTTCCTACCCTAGGGGTCTACTCGCGTTTGACGATATTTGACTAATCGTAACATTCATCGCACAATTTGCTACTTCGGTCAACCATCGTTCCCTTATCGCATGCGATGATCGTGTTTTGAAGTTTGTTTCTTTGATCTCCGGGCAGTTTCATACGACTATGAACCGTAGTCTATCTTTGTTGTGCCTTTTTATGTCTATATTGTGTAGGTATCAGTCGGAACGAAAGCTCGAACTTCGTTAGTCTTTCGTGAAACGCGTGTAGACCCCCTTCCATAGCTGTCGGAAACAAATCGGTGACCGAATAAAATCGTCATTAGTTACCTGGGGTCGTAGTACGAGTTTGACACTTACAAATACTTTCATAGTTTTCGTCGACTTTCATTTAAAATCAGTAGCGCCCCTGGCGGCTACGAGGAGGTACTACTGATTTATAAACGGAATTCACGAAAACTACAGAAGTGTTAGTAAGTGTCAAACTCATACTAGGCCTCTCTAGGTTGGTAGAGGAACGCGAAGTATCATTGGATATCCAGATAAATCAAGAAATACAGCGTTCATTAGGTAAGAATACCTATACCTACCTAGGAGGTGCTAGATATTACAGTTTGCACAGGCTCTTTACTGCACCGTGTAAAGAAATGGCATGTCTCTGACGAGGCATCCATGTCTGACCACAGACACATCAGATTTGACTTAGCTCACTCAGGAATGAGAAAGACTAATTCTTATAGAGATAGGAAAGCAACTAACTGGGCAGGCTTTAGGGACTGTCTCAGGTCAAACCTGCTCTCCATTAACAGATCTGTTAGATCTATAGTACAATTGGAGGCGACAGTAGGGGACCTTGAAGGCGGCATCAAGACTGCCTTCTTCCAGAACTGTCCGCTCAAAACCTCCACCACCATGAGAGATGTCCCATGGTGGAATAGGAACCTAGAGCGACTCAGGCATAACGCCCGAACCTTGTTTAACAAGGCCATGAGGGATGAAACCTGGGACGACTATAGGAAAGCGCTAACTGCGTTCAATAGAGAATTGAGGAAGGCCAAAAGAAAATCCTGGCGCGAATTTTGTGACTTCATAAGAAGTACCTCACAGATAGCCAGGATTCATAAAATCATCTCAAAGTCACCTCAAGCCCATTTAGGGATGCTAAGACACCCAAACGGGACCTACACAAGATCCGCAGAGGAAACACTGAAGCTCTTAGCTGAAGTGCACTTTCCGGACTCTGTGCCAATAAACAGAAGTGAGGACTACTCCTGCCAAAACCCTCAGAACTTAAGACCAAGGGTCGAGGATTGGAGGATGGCCTCGCTTATTTTCAGACCCGATCGGATTGAATGGGCTATTAACAACTTTAAGCCCTTTAAGACTGGAGGGGAGGATAATATATTTCCAGCTCTACTACAAAAGGGGCTAGATATCCTACTACCAACGCTGATAAGGGTCTTCAGAGCGAGCTTTGCTTGGGGATACATACCCACAGCATGGACTAAGGTCACTGTCACTTTTATCCCCAAAGGGGGGGACAGGGACAAATCACTGCCTAAATCCTACAGACCAATCAGTCTTACCTCCTTCATGCTTAAAACCATGGAGAAGGTACTAAACCAACACATCAGGGCAACCTACTTGGTTGACAAACCCCTGCATGTGAATCAGCATGCCTACCAAAAAGGCAAATCCACTGAGTCTGCATTAATGGACTTAGTGGATAAGATAGAAAAAGCAATTGAGGACAAGGAAATTGCCCTGTGTGCCTTTTTGGACATAGAGGGAGCCTTTGACAACACCTCAACAAATGTCATACTCAAGAGTATGGAGCTACGCAACATTGACCGAACGACCATTTACTGGATCGAAGCAATGCTGCGCAACAGGGTGGCGTCAACAACACTTCTAGACACCACCATACAGATGAGGCTAAACAGAGGATGCCCACAAGGGGGCGTCCTATCTCCCTTGGAGTGGTCCTTAGTGGTTGACAGCCTACTAAGCGAGCTTAATGAAGCTGGCTTTTACACGCAAGGCTATGCAGATGACTTGGTGGTGGTTATTGTTGGCAAGTGCCAACCAACCATCTCCAATTTGCTGCAAACTGCCTTTAGAAAAGTCGAGAGATGGTGTAATGAGTCCCAACTCTCAGTAAACGCAGACAAAACGGTCATTGTGCCTTTCACAAAGAAGAGGAAGTTGGATGCCTTAAAACCACCAACCCTCTTCGGTAAAGAGGTAAACTTCTCATGTGAGGTCAAATATCTAGGAATCATCCTAGACCAAAAACTCACATGGAATGCGCACATCAAGCATGTGATAAGGAAAGCTAAAATTGCTTTAGGAACCTCATGCAGACTGGTCAACTCAAGATGGGGCCTTAGGCCACGGGCAGTGCTGTGGCTATATACTGCTATAGTAAGGCCCATGGTAACTTATGGCTGTGTTGTATGGCACAAAAAAACCCATCAGATCACCTGCAGGGATACTCTTTCAAGTCTTCAGAGACTTGCATGTCTCATCACGACGGGTGCCATTGCATCGACTCCGACTGCTGCACTCGAGGCACTGCTCGACCTTGTACCCTTGCACGTGCAGGTGCAAATGGAGGCCAAGGCGGCTATGGTAAGGGCGAGGATAGCAGGAAGGACAAGATGGAGCTCTAATTCCATGAGGGCACTGCAAGAGAACCTTATGAAAGAAGACATCATGGCCATGCCCACGGATGCGATGCTAAAGGAGTACAGCTTCAATAGGCTGTTTAGGGTATTTATACCTCAGAGGTCTGAGTGGGAGGACGACATGCCTTGCAAATATCAGTCCACTGACGTTGTTTGGTTTACCGACGGATCAAAGAAAGGGGGTCTGGCAGGAGCTGGATTCCACGGAGGACGACCAAAGGTTAAGAAATTCGCTAACCTAGGTCAATATACCACCGTATTTCAAGCGGAATTATTTGCCATCATTGGTTGTATCCGTGAAAGCCTGCAAAGGGCCTACATAAAAAGGCGAATATTTATATTCTCTGATAGCCAGGCAGTCCTAATGGCCTTAAAATCAGAGGAAATCGACTCCAAGCTTATCAAGGAGTGTGTCCAGCTACTAAATTCGCTAGGAAAAACAAATTCTGTGACACTAGGATGGGTACCTGGGCACTGCGGAATTAGGGGTAATGAAGCCGCTGATGAACTCGCTAGAGCTGGTGCGGAATGCCCCACTGTAGGGCCGGAGCCAATTTGTGGGGTTCCGAAATGCATCACCTCGGCTAATCTTAAGGACTGGGGAACTCATCAAAGCATTAGACTTTGGAAAAAAACCCCAGGCCAAGAGCACTCGAAAGCGCTTCTAGTAGGCTTCAGGAAGAGATTTACAAAAGAAGCGCTTTCGCTTAACAGGAACCATATAAGGATCCTGACTAGAACCCTTACAGGGCACTGTAAACTGAACAAACATCTACACAGGATGGGCCTCACAGATATCACAGTTTGCAGATTTTGTCGCGAAAAGGACGAAACGCCCATTCATATCCTATGCGAATGTGATGCAGTGCACCACATTAGAAGTCAGCATCTTGGAGGCCACACAATCTCAGCTGATGAGATCAGATCCTCAAACCCCAAGGCTATAGTCGACTTTATGGTTGGCTTGCGGCTTGGAGAGGTGCTGTAGTATACTATTAGAGGCGTTACAATAGATCTTTTAGGTCGCAGTGACATAGGGGACTTGCATAGACCTTACCTCTTTTCCAAAATAATAATAATATACCTACCTAATTAACGAATTAAATAGGTAGTCTCATGTATAATAAGATGGTAGTCTATTCTGTTTGTTTAATTACACCAGTGTGCGTGAGAATGTGATTTGCGTGAGTAGTAGTGATCTGTATGAAGCCCAATAAAAGCGTTTTCAAAATGGGGGTTTGATGGTGCATCCCTTTGAGAATATACCAGTGCATCCACACCGGAGGTACTTTTTGTAAATCACGTTTTAGAACATGAAAGCAAAGTAACTTTCTAACTTGTTGCTATTTTTTTATAGTATAGGACTGGGAACCAAGCTAAAGGCCCACCTGCTGGTGCCAAGCGGCTATTACCTTTGCCCATAACAACTGATGTTGCCTAAATGGTACCGCAAATCGGTTCGCCAAACTATGAAGTCTCATGTGAATGTAACTTCACCGGCACCCGTAGGTACCCTTCACACCGTAACTCCGCAATGCAAGCATCACTGTTTGGCGGCAGAAGTGGGTACGTGGTACGGTGGTAGTAGGTACTTCCCCGGACGAGCTTCTGCAAAAGGAGCTCTACTACTACCAATTTGTTGACTGTTGCTCATCACATCCATACTGCAATAACTAATTATTTGACACAGACCAGTAAGCCTCAAGACGCCACATAAAAAAAGTTTTGCATGAGAACACAGTCGTAAAATGTTGGCGGGGACCGGGGGGCGGACGGCGCGTTATGATTGGTCGGCTCAAATGTTCGGTGATATGATTGGTGCCGTTCGCTGACGGAGTGACGTCCCGATTGGTGGCTGGGCGTAAGATATACAGTGCTACTGCATATGCTTTGTGACCGGGGGTATCCGGTTAATAGGCGTCTAGAGGCTTACTGGTCTGTGTTATTTGATAACTTAAGTTATCAAATGTTGATTGTTTTTTGAAAGTTAGCTACATTGTGTGCGTACTCCCAGCGGAAAAAAGGTCTAATTTCTTGATTTGGGTTAAGTAAATCGATTTGAGATTTGTAATTGTGTATGAACATTTCAAATTTGTGTCCAACCCATTTTGGGATATTCGTAAAAAACCATTTTCGCTGGGAAAACGTTTTCCCAGCTACCATAAGCTACACTTTTTTCCCGATGTACGTACGGTCGACCGCAAGTCGGTGGTAACACTTTGACATTAGCAGCATCTTTATTTCGTAAGCAGTAAGGGCGGTTTTCGAATTGACGTGTTACCACTGTCATGCAGGCGACTGTACGTAAAATAAAATAGTTACAAGAATTAAGAGTATAGCAAAAGGTATGCAAAAATAAAATTTGTGTTGAAGACTTCGAAGATATTCAAGTTTCCGCTGCGGTGACGTTTGGCTTTTTGGTGGCGAATAGTTGTGATTTTTTTACACATGTTGCTATTAATTCGAGTGTAATGTTTGCTAAAACAGATTTCCGAAAAAAAACTACCTTTTGGAAGCTATACATTTTAAAATTAAATGTCCAAGTACTTCGATGAGCTCTAAAGACTAAATTTTAAAGTTGATTTGTACCTTTTAAATACCCAAAACGTCATATCAGATAAGTTTTAGTTTGTGGGACTGTACCTACTGTTGTCATTGTCATTCTTCTACCATACTAGTGAAATTTTACTGGGGTGTTGTCAAAAATAGTAAAGCAATTTCGTGGTCGACTATACAGGTGTAGTGGACTAGGATAGGTGGCTGTTAAAATAAAGACGCGCATAACTAGTATGAAGCGTTTATTTAAGCGTTGGGCCAGACGGCGCTCTCGATCCAGTCGAGGTAGCGGCTGACGCGCGTATACACGCCGGGCACGGGCGAGCCGCAGCCACGTCCGAATGACGTCACGCCCACGAGCCGGTTGAGTCCATCAGCCGTCACGCTCTGCAGCGGCCCGCCGGAGTCGCCCTGAACACAACAAAAACTATCTATCATCACATGGGCGAGGTTTTGGGGGTTCAAACTTTCTCAAATTTAAGCTTTCTTAGATTTATGGTATATTTAATGATGCTCGTTGCTTCACTCGCGTGGTATGTAGATCCTTTGTCCTTCCAGTATTTAAATTATTGCCATACCAAATTACCTACACCAAAATCAGTTCAGCTGATTCGCCGTGAAAACGTAACAGTGAGACAAGATTTATTTTCGCATTTATAATATTAGTATGGATTTAGTTTACTTTATTCCCATCTCTTCTCGTGGGTGTCGTAAAAGTCGAGTAAGGGGTTCACCAGAGGATGGGCAGCAGCGTTCTCTGAGTATTTATTCAACCAACTGCAATCGCCAACCCGCCTGCCAAGCGTGGCGATTACGGCATACCCCCCCCCCCCCTTTTGGGGGAGGCCTATGTCCAGCAGTGGACGTATTTCGGCTGTAATGATGATGATGAGTCAACTTTATCAAGATTTAAATGTCAATACCCACTGGAGGGAAATCCTGTACGAACTGCGAATCTATGACAACTCATCCCCGAGATAACCCGACTCCAACAACTCGACCCTATAAATAAACTCGACCTCCACATGATAACTTAGACAACTTCACCCCGTGAACTCTTCCCATGACAGCTTGACATGGGGACAATAGTTTTTTTTTCGCGAGGAAATCCTCATGGACGCACTCTGGCTGGAGATGGCGGAGTCAGTGTCAGACTCTTACCGACTAAAACCACCTCGGTGTTCCTTTAACTACCTTTGTCCCGGGGGATTCGGTTCGACGTTATTCAACGGTGGAAGCTTCACGGGATCGTGGGTACAATGTACCTAGGTAAAAAAAAATGTTGATAGACATGTATTTTGGCCATATTTCTTTGGCTTTTCGTAGATGGGTGTTATACACGGTGTCACGTTTTCGTGGTCCAAACGAAAACCACTGCTAAAGGGCACCAAGGGCTATTGAAAATAACCCCATGTATGTTCCGCGAAAACCACCAGTTTTCAAGAAAATAGCAATTTCCGTATTTGTCTCACAGTGCCTACAATAATAGGTTTTGCGCTACTATTATCGCAGGACGTGCAATTTTTTCATAAATACAAAAAACTTAAAGGCATTTAAGAAATAAAATAAAGACTAAAACTAAGACATCTTTATTTTACTTTAAAAAAGCAAAAGAACGAGCATATTTTATGTGGATGGTATTGCGATCTAACTTCTAGAATGCCTAATTCAAAATTTTCACTGATTATAAAAATTGGTATCCATGTTAAAAACTTCTCTACTTTATTGACTACTCTCATGCCAAATTTTATCCGGATAGGAAAAGAGCATCATGTGAAAAATCTATCAAACTGTGTGAGGTGATTTTAGTACTAAATAAAAAAATCTGATTTTGGGATCCTATGGTGACAAATTGTTATCGAGGACAAAAGTTTGGTCTCAAAATATATAAAACTTTTTAACAAAAAATTGAACCGTTGAAAACAGAAACTGAAAAGCGAAAAATAACTAATTATGAGTCGGCGCCAAACGAACTTTTAACAAGCAAAGTGCGTGTAAGTTGCAAGTGGCCGAACGGAACGCATTTTTGGAAAGTTATTGTTTATCGTTGAAAATTTCACGTTGTATTTGATGTGACGTTGTTTTTATTATTTATTTATAGTAATTTAATGATCATCGTTGATTGGTTGTTTGGCGCCGACTCATAATAATTAATAATAATAGTCCAGTGACGCCGGCCGCTGCGGTCGCGTCGAGCTCAAGCGACGAGTATTACTCTCCACCATCGTCGCCACCATCTGCACGTCGTCGGAGAGGAGCCCGGCCGCCAGTCTGCCTGGGACCTAGAGGCCAACCGGCCCCGAACAGGGTCCTCGCTGCCGGTGGAAATGTGTCGCGCATGAGGTGGACTCAGTCCATAAATGAGAATGTCATGCGCGCATATTATGGGGCTACGGAGGGGGGAGCTAACCTCACGGCGTACCGTGTTAGGATGCTCTCTCTGTTTCAGGTGCTTGAGCCAGCCGTCAACGTTTCGGCCCAGCGACTGTCGGATCAGGTGCGAGTCATCCAACGAAACCATAGGTTGGACGACGCCGCACTTGAGCGGCTTCGCTCTGAAGTGCGGGGCAACCATGTCGTCACCCCCCCGTTGCAGCCCGCGGTGCCGCTGCAAATACATCCTGTACCACCGCGGCCTATTCACACTGATGGGGAAGGAGGCGACGAGGTTAGTCCCGTAAGTATCCAGTGCAGTGAGCAACTGAGGAGCGCTCTGGAGGGTGCGATTCAGGATTATCGGTCAATTCCACCAGAATCAAGACCACGCTTGCCTCGTTTGCCCATGCATAAAAAGAATAAGGCGCTGGTGTGTGCTCTGGACTCAGTGCTGTCAAACTACTTTGATGGCAGCGAAGATCTTAGCGATACACACTCGATCCTGTACTGCGCAGCTGTTGCAGCATGTCGTATAGCTCATGTTAAGTTTGAAAATGATGACAGAGCTATACGACCAAAATCTGCTGTACCAGCTTGGCAGTGCAGGATTGAACGTCGTATCAGCGAGGCCAGAGTACTCATTGGCAAATTAATCTGCTTCAGGGAGGGCAATACGCGCCCTAGAGTGATGCGCTTTGTGAGGCGGGCTTTCTCGGGGACTGATATTAGTCCTCGAGATTATATGGCTCGTGGCACAGAGCGCATAGACTTCCTGAAGCAGAAAGTTTATGCATGGGCAAATCGAATCAAGAGATATAAGCGGCGTGTGGAGCGATATACCTTGAATCGCACGTTTCAGAGTGACGAAAGGCGGGTATACAGAACCTGGGATCGACCCAACCAGGGTGTGAGTGATGGGCAACTACCGGACTATGATGCCATGAATGCATTTTGGCGTAGCATCTGGTCGGTGCCCATCAGCCACACCGAAGGCGACTGGATGCGGGATATTGAGCGGGCGTGTGAACCTATACCGGAAATGGGGGCAGTTTCTATCAGGCCCCAAGATGTAGCCAATGCAGTCCATCTGCTGCCCAATTGGAAATCTCCGGGGCCAGATGGACTGCACAATTTTTGGCTTAAGTGGCTGCGTAGTTCACACGCTCGTTTAGCGTCTCAATTTCAGTCGGCCTTGGAATCTGGGTCGTTACCCCGGTTTCTTACATCAGGAGTTACCCGCCTGCTCCATAAATCTGGTAGTACCACGGAGCCCAAAAATTACCGTCCAATAACTTGTTTGCCGACGGTATATAAACTTTTTACATCCATTCTGAGAACAAAAATTAACCAACACATAGACAACAATTCGATAATGTCTGCTTCTCAGAATGGATGTAGAAATGGGTCCCGTGCTACTAAGGAGCTGCTCCTCGTTGACATGACCATAAGCCAGCAGGTTCACCGCTCCCGAAAGGATCTGTGAACCTGCATATGTGCATGCATGTGGTGCATCTACCCTATTCTTTGTCTCTGCATTACCCTAAGGTTGTCTGGTAGAGAACGCCTATGGCGTTAAGACCGCCTTTGTACCCTGTTGTGCATAAAGAATTAAATAAATAAATAAATCTGTCGACATGCTGGATAGACTATAAGAAGGCGTATGACTCGGTGCCACATACATGGCTCATGAGGGTGCTAGAATTGTATAAAGTCAATACAACTCTGCGCACCTTCCTGATGTCGTGTATGGGGCAATGGAGAACGGTCCTTCACTATCCAGGATGCCGACAGAGCCGGGGGAGTGGAGAACCGATCAAGATCGAGCGCGGTATATTCCAGGGCGATAGTCTGAGCCCACTTTGGTTTTGCTTAGCCTTGAACCCTTTGAGCACATTGTTAGAGGGCTCGGGGCTGGGCTATAGGTTGAGAAGAGGCGGTCAAGTGATATCCCACCTTCTTTACATGGATGACTTGAAACTGTTTGCCCCCAGCAATTCTCATCTCTTGGAGTTACTGAAAGTAACTGAAACTTTCAGTAATTCCATTAGGATGGAATTTGGTGTGGACAAATGTGCAGTCATGCATGTAAATCGGGGGAGGATTATGGAATCCGTGGGAACCCAACTCTCGGATTCAATAAATCTCAGATCCCTCTCCTCAACCGAAACCTACAAATATTTAGGTATGGCGGAGGCGTTAGGCATCAATGAGGCTGACATGAAGCAAACGTTGGGGGAGCGCTTTTATGGCCGTCTAACAAAAGTACTGAAAAGTCTTTTGTCGGGCGGAAATAAGGTGCGCGCCTTCAACGGTTGGGTCATGCCGGTCTTGATGTACTCCTTCGGCATACTTAAATGGACTCAGACAGAACTTGACGCCCTAGATAGAAGGGTTCGTACACTGCTGACTGCTTATCGAATGCATCACCCACGCTCTTCGGTAATGAGGCTGTACATCCCGCGGAAGTGTGGGGGCCGAGGCTTTCTTAATGCCAAGACCCTTCACAACCGTGAGGTGTGCAGTCTTAGGGAATATTTCGCCCAAGCCGACGGGGGGATGCACCGAGATGTAGTCGCAGTGGACAAAGGACTCACCCCGCTCTCTTTGGCTAAGGAGAACTGGCGCAAACCTGTGGTACTGGATACCAATGGCCGCAAGGAGGTATGGCAGAGCAAGGAGCTTCACGGACGCTTCTACCGGGCTCTTCATGGGCCCGATGTAGACTTTCTAGCGTCCGTGTCCTGGTTACGTTTCGGTGATCTCTTCGGAGAGACCGAAGGTTTTGTCTGTGCGATAATGGACGAAGTTGTCATGACGAACAATTACCGGTAATATATTGTTAAGGACGGCACAGTTGACATATGTCGGGCATGCCACTGTCCCGGGGAATCCATCCGTCATATTATTTCTGGTTGTTCTCGTCTTGCTAACGGCGAATATTTGCATAGGCACAACCTAGTGGCCAGGATTATTCACCAGCAACTTGCCCTGAAGTACAACCTTGTGGAAACAGAAGTACCATACTACAAGTATGTGCCCGACCCAGTTCTTGAGAATGGTCATGTGACATTGTACTGGGATCGGTCTATCATCACTGATAGGACTATTGTTCACAACAAGCCTGATATAGTGGTGATAGATCGATCAGAGCGCCGCACGATGATTGTTGATGTCATCGTCCCGCATGACGGGAATCTCGTGAAGGCCGAAAAAGATAAAGAAATAAAATATCTTGACTTGGCACACGAGGTTGTCGACATGTGGGATGTTGACTCGGCAGTCATTGTGCCGATAGTCATTTCGGTCAATGGCTTAATAGCCAAGAGCCTCGACCAACACCTTCAGAGGCTCTCGTTGGGCGGTTGGACCAAGGGCTTGATGCAGAAAGCGGTACTTCTTGACACGGCGCGTATCGTGAGGAAGTTCCTCTCTCTGAGGCCCTGACCGCCGGTAGCTTGGACCTTGTTCCCGATGCCGGTGGGCTACTATTTTTTATATTTTTAAATGTTTTGTGTTTTTATTTTTATAAAATATTTAAAAATGTAATAAATAAGTATATGAAAATGAATAAATGGAATAATAATAGTAATTTTTCGCTTTTCAGTTTCTGTTTTCGTCGGTTCAATTTTTTGTTAAAAAGTTTTATTTTTCATTTTTTTGTGGTTAAAATCTAACTCCAGGTCTCCATTATGTCGTAGTGTCTAGAACTATATTTATGTGTGTCAAGTTTCAACAGAATCGGTTAACAGGTAAGAATTCAGTGGGTGAACAAACACTCATCCCCTGTTTTACTACCCTTAGGGGTGGATTTTGATTTTGAAATTTAAATGGGACCAACTTCGAGATATACCCTATCCATTAAAAAAAGAATCATCAAAATCGGACCACTCCATAAAAAGATATGCGTGGTCATACTTAAAATATATATATATACAGGGTTATTTGTAAAACACCGTTAACCTCTCAGGACTATGTTACAAACATCATAAACAACAACTTTTTTTCTATGACTTTTTACAAAACATAAAACATTTACCAAAATCAAACCTTCAAGATTTTGTTGTCCTATCTAACACATTTCAATACTGTATTTTGCTGTACCTACCTACGTTTGCCGCGACGCAAGCGCATCAAAGGACCGACCGACTGAGGGCCGCCCGTAAATAGGTCAAGTTCAAGCGCTCCCGCCGCCCTAACCCCGCTATTTAACTATCGCGGTTTCTTTTGCTTCGCATGGACTTCGTAACATTTAGAGCGTTCAATTTAAATATTTTTATTTTTGTATGAAAATCTGATGAACTAAAATATATGATTAATTTTTAAAAGTCATAGAACAAAAGTTGTTGATTATGATGTTAGTAACATAGTCCTGAGAGGTTAACGGTGTTTTACAAATAACCCTGTATACGCGTCGAATTGAGAACCTCCTACTTTTTTTCGTCGGTTAAAAATAAAATAATGTAACACTACAATTTGTTATGGATTTCTAACTTATTTTGGCGTCATCGATGATTTTACATTCTTATAGTACCTTGCACAAATTAAAAAATACTCCGAGAACGCTGCTGCCCATCCTCTGGTGCAGCGATTCCCAAAGTGGGTTCCGCGGAACCTTTGGGTTCCGATGAAGGAAAGGAGAACCCTTTCCTTCATCATTCATCATTCGGTAAACAAGCTAAAAAAATATATTTCAACCAATTGAGTTCGTTTAGTTAGTGTTGCGGTTCCATAAAATTAAAATATTTTTTCATTTTATTTTTAGGGTTTCGAAGCGATAAAGGTTTGGGAACCCCCTTCTCTGGTGAATCCCTTAGTCGCCTTTTACGACACCCAAACGCAACGCGAAATTCATGGAAACTCTCCCGTGAGCTATTTGCTGTCGGTAATCACTCGATGTAAAATTAAAGAACTATGAATAGCGTTTCCGAATGCGTTCGATTCTCAAATATATTTTTTTTCGTAATAAATCAAGTTTGACCGGATTACATCACGTATTATTATTAACATTGCTTTTCCTGATGTTTCGGATTCTTTGCATCATTCGTGGTAGCAGGAAGTGGTCGTTTTGTTTCGTTTGCCGGTCAAATTTCACTTCGGAAACTGAAACTTTTCGATCGTTTGTGAATCAGGCCACAAGTATTCTCTTCCCGCGATGACAGCGCGATGCCTCCAAGCTACGTCACGATGTGTTTCCATTGATTGATGTCTTCAATATAATTAAGGAGATTTTTGTTCATAATAAATCTATCTATACTATAATAAAACTGTAAAGGTCGAAAAGTCTGTACATTGAGTTTTTTTTCGCGAAAACCGGCTAGGGGGACTAGAAATAAGCTATAGAACACGAATCAATCGTTTAAAAAATTTATGTCTGTCTGTCTGTTTGTTACCTCATCACGTGAAAACGGCTGAACGGATCGTAATGAAACTTAGCATTTGTATTGGTATTAGTCTAACTTAAAATATAGGGTATGTTTTATCTGAATCGGTTGAGTAGATCCAGCGATACAGCTTGACCCCTCTATTGTATTAAGTTGCATACAAAGTAGAGGTCATGATTGTTGGTTGGATGCACGTTGCAGGTTCCTAAAAATACAACTGGATTCTATTAGTATTATAGAAAATATAGAATAACATAACATAGCCCATCACTGTCCCGCTGCTGGGCATAGCCCTCTTCTTGGAATGAGAAGAGTTAAGGAACTGGATATTGTTAGTGTAATAGATTATCATAACATAATCAGCTCATTACCTACTGCCCCACTGCTGGGCACGGACCTCTTCTCGGAACGAGAAGAGTTAAGAAACTAGAAAATATAGAATAACATAACGTAGTCAACCCATTACTGTCCCACTACTGGGTATGGCCCTCTTCTCAAAATGAGAAGAGTTAATGAACTGGATATTATTAGTATTCTAGAATAACATAACACTACCAGCCCATTACAGTCCCACTGCTGGACACGGGCCTCTTCTCAGCATAAGAAGAGATGTGGTTAGTGTTAATAGAATAACATAATCAGCCCAATTACTTCCCACTGCTGGGCACGAGCGTCTTTTCAGAATGAGGGAGTTTAGGGCTAATTCCATGAAATTCCATCACCTTAGCCGGTTGGTTGTAAAAACAAAATATAGTATGGTCGGTAAATAGTGTAATCGTCTGTGTAAGCGCTTATATGTATATATTTGAAGATATTGTGTTCATAATTATGACACGATGTTATTTTCCGACATCCACGCGGACGGAGTCGCGGGCACAGCTAGTATAAAATAAATTCCTAACTAGCCCAACTATTTGTTATCTCGTGTTATTCATCTAATTAGTTATTAAAGGAAACTGTATAAAATTAGTAGTCCAAAATTGATTCTTTATAGATGAAAAAATGCATTTTATTCGGGTAATTTATTTACACCAAGTGGCAGCACATCAAACTGACAAGTGTCACGGTAACAGCCCGCTATTGGCTCCACAGCCGATGACGTAGTACGGAGGCAATCACGTGACCTAGCTGTCATGGGAAGAGAGTGCTCTCGTGGTCTTCTCTGCGCTCCGCAAGGGGCGCGAGGAATCGGGCTCGGGGGTTGGGCTCCCTATCCCGAGGTTGCGGGGTCGCGATACATATAAGTATGGGTCGGTAATTGGGGTGGGTCATTGACCCTGTGATTGTGGTGAAATCTAGGCCGCGGGATTTCTCCGCGGCAACGTGTTTTGTGTATCTGTAGGGGCACTGGGAAGAGAGTACCTGGTGAAACATCTTATTGTACCATGGCTACTAGGTACTGAAAATGAGTTGATTATAATTTCGTTTATTTACCTGACAGGTGTCCCTAATGCCTTCAGGGTCGCCTGCACACATCTGGTCGGGTGAGATGCCTTCGGGCAGTTTGCGCCAGTTCGTGTAAGACTCGCCGCACTTGTCACGTGCCACGGTTGTCACGTTAGCCTTCAACAGCATATTGCTTCTTGTGTCCCCTGAAATTGTATAGTGAAATTTCATAGCTTTTCTATGGTGTAGGATGGAACCACAGAAATAGATAGAGTAGAATGGTTGTAATCACAATTTTACTTGCGATTCATGCGTGGCAACTTTCGAACAAACTACGCCAGTCTACGCCTTACATATTGACGTCATTAATTTTTAAACATTAACTTTAGTCAAATGTACTTTACAGCTTTTGTTTCTGCAGTTAGAAACAGCACAATAAGACATTTTTGCGGGTTTTTGTTACAGTATTTACAAAAAAAAGTCATAAGGCGTACTGAGAAAGGCTTTGAAATGCCCTGTACTATGGTGCAGAGTGTTGGCACGTGCGCCCTGCCCACTTTTCCATTCTATCTGTTTCTGTGGATGGAACCATAGGCGAAACGAGCTAAAGGCCCATTTTAAGGCCAATACTCGTAATTAAAAAACGTTCAAAGTAAATGTTCCTGTTTGCCGTTTATTTGTGACACTTAGGTCATTAGTGTCACCAATAAATAACATAACAACATAACATAACATCACGCCTGTATTTCCCCGAAGGGGTAGGCAGAAGTGTATAGTACACCCACATTTCGCCAGTTATGTTATAGTCCCATGTAATAGGGGGCGAGCCTATTGCCATTTTTATTGTCACCAATAAATAGCAATCAGAAATATCTATTGTCAGGAGATTGAGATTTAAAGCATTGAGATTAGTTTGGAACTATATTTTGGACGTTTTTTATTACGAGAATTGGCCTTCTGATGTTAACTGGTTACTGTTTGCCTGAGGGTCAATTCACATTGCCGCGGAAGAAAAGGCCGGCGACGTAAACTTTTGGAACAAATTTTACTTAGAATTTTGAAGGAACTAGTGTAACCACAGACTTAGTAAAAAATGTAGACGAAGTCCTGCGAATAATCATAGTGAAGCCAAAAAAACCGTGCTCCTTCGTATACAACCAGCGCTCACGCATACACATGCACCTCAAACCGTACTCAACCCCCTCAGTACACATGTCGCGGCATCGTCCAGTAAGCAACGCGAAAGCAAATATCCTTCAGGTGCATGGTGTGTGCTGGTTATACATGAAGGAGCACGGTTTTATTTGGCTTCACTACGATTGTTCGCAGCACTTCGTCTATATTTTTACTATGACTGTGTGTGTAACTTACAACTACAAACTGATTTAAGAGACCGAAAACGGGTAGACCGTTTTCCCGATTCTGAAAATAATGCTGGAGCCAAATCCATTTTTATTAGGTTTAATTCTTGGCAGAACAAGCTACTTAAAAAAATATCTAAATTGCACGTTTCCTTTGACGATATTTCTCTATAACTATATAGCACAGAATATCTAATAGTACTAACGTAAAGAACGGCCACTCACCGCTCCCCGCCAATTTAAGATTCCTCGCCCGCGCCCCGCATGCACCCGCAGTCTGATGGCAATTATTATTGGACTGCAAGATCGCAATAGATGTCAATCGCCAGTCGCTATACAAGCACGCTATCTCTGAGAACTACTGAGGAGCGCTTGGAACCCAGTCGGCATTACGAGCGGCGAGCATCCCTTTTTTTTCGTTTTTTTTTTTGCCGTTGGGAAATCCTCTTGGACGCACTCCGCCTGGGGTAGGCGGAGCCAGTGTCGGACTCTTACCGACTAAAACCACCACGGTGGTCCTTCAACTACCTTAGCCGGGGGCGTGGGAACCCGTGAGTATTCACACAACCACCCCCGACAGGTCCTGGCCCGCCTCAAGCAGGCGAGCCCCTTCGCCCCGTGCGGCCTAACGTTGGCCGCACCCTCCTAGGCGGCGCACACGGAAAATTGCACGCCACCTCACCTCAAGGGCCTTTACCAGCTGCGCCAACTACGCCAGCTGTGCCAGCTACGCCAGCTGTGTCAGCTACGCCAACTGCGCCAGCTTGCTGCCAGGTCTGCATGCCAGCTACGCCAACTGTGTCAGCTGTGCCAGCTACGCCAACTGTGCCAGCTACGCCAGCTGCTGGTCGGGCAGCAGACTACCCCGAGTCTACTGCTCGCAGGCCCTACCTCCTGTAATTTTTTATAGAGGTTTTCTTCCTCGCGGTCCGGGCGGTGAAGCCAAGACCCTCGGCCCCAAGAGGCGCGAGAACACTACTCAGCAGGCACTCCTGGGGTTACGTGACCGACGGGGGCAAGGAAGGACAGTCCCCCCGCTGCCTGCCCAGTGCCCAGTGGCAGGGTGAGTGCACACCGGGCCCGTCCCTGCTCCTCCACTGTGCCCTCTGTTGGCATTAGAGGGACACGTGGAGCAACTCCCCATTGGCTCACATGGGGGCCCTCCCGTACCAGAATATTCGCCACAAGCAATAAGATCCCCCGAAGGTTAATCCCTCGAAAGGATTCTATTGCCCGTACCCAGGATGCAACGGCCTAACAACTGCCGTTCCCTCTAGACGCGTCCAGAGGGACAAGCAGCCGTCAGACACACGTGGAGGTTTTCTGGCCAGCACCCCGCGGCGAGCATCCCTAACCTACACGAGTGTGTGCGTTCGTATACAGACGTAATTTCGTGTATGTAGGTGGTGCTAGCATTTATATTGTATTGAGTGGCCGTGATGTGACTATAGTTTCGTATTTGATCCTCCAGCCTCCAGCACTATTTTCAAAACTCACCCTGTATATGTTTATCGGGATATAAGTACCCAAATAAAGTAAATTTAAAATAAAAAAAACCGGCTAAATGTGAGCGGGTACGTGCACTAAGGGTTCCGTACCTCCCATCGATCTGATACCCCAGAAACTGGTTTAATTTATGAGAGTTCACCAAAGATCATCACAGCACAGGGCGTTGATGTTTTCCATATTTGCATCTCTTTCTTACACATGTCTGTGTTTAGCTTATTTTTATTAATAATTAACTTACTGAAATTCATTAAATTAAATACATACTGGTATTACTAGTTTTTCCCCATCCGGTTATTGTGAGCGATATTTTGGGATCGGCTTCATTTGTCTCTAGACATACTGCATTCAAATTACTAGAGAAGTGCAAAGGTTTCCCCAATCTAAAAAAATAAAATAAAAATATCATTGCAACTATAAAATTCCGAGTGTTCATAAAATACTTCTCCTTTTTAACCGACTCCAAAAAAAGGAGGAGGTTAAAATCAAATGAATGAGAATGTTTGTTATGCGATATCTTTGCCAATTGTGAACCGAGTTTAATAATATTTTTTTCTATTGGTGTGTAATACCCCAGTTAGTCCAATATAAGATTGGTTGAGTAGGTAGATTTTTAACCAGCTTTAATAAATTAACTAGTTTAATTAGACATCGCATATCTAGACGATCTGCTAATAGCTGTGGTTTTCTGAGATTTCTTTGATGGCCGTTTTGCGTGACTTTTTTTTATTCGATAATGATTCGAAGTTAGAAAGAACACAGGCGAGACCTTTGCCCAGAAAGGGAACAGCGTAGGTTAATAAAATAAAAAAAAACTCAAATGTTTGTATTAACATTTCACTAAGGGGCCATTCATTTATTACGTAAGACTATTTTCGCTAGTTTTTGACCCCTATTATAAGAAAAAATAAGAATGGGCCGACCCCTTCCACCCCTGTTTAATATTTATTACGTAAGAATCTAAAGGAAAAAATGAATACACGTGTGGTTTGTTTTAATGTTTATTTTTCAAAGTAACAATTTTTAGAAATGTTTTTTTAGGGTTCCGAAGTCCTACAAGGAACCCTTATAGTTTCGTCATGTCCGTCCGTCTGTCCGTCTGTCCTAATCCTTTACAGCTTAATAACTTCTACAGTTATAAACATAAGTAAATGACATTTTGTTAAAAAATAGTCTACATATAGATCTCAATTTTAAAAGAATAAAAAAATCGTTTTTACGTATTTTAGGGGTGGCGTCCATACATGTGAAATGGAGATGATAAAAAATTTTTCGCTGCACCCCCTCGTGTGGGGTATCAATGAATAGGTCTACTAAAATGAAGGTAATGTTTCATGCACCACTTTTTTATCAGGTGTACCATCTGCGCAATATAGCGCGCCAAAATGGCTTGCAATGTGTCCCCCCCCCTGCCATTTCTAAACTATGCAACGTAGAAACTTATAATCTTCCACATTGATAGATCTTTGTAAAAACTCTCTTTTAAAATTATTTCGAGTATAATGTGATTATAATTTTTTGAGTTATAGAGAGAAAACTGAAAAATACTTAAAACGTCCTAGTTCAAAGGTCATTGACCTTAGAGAAAAATGATCTTAGCAAATAATGCTCCTTTAGTTACTTTCTATTTGAATTAATCACAAAAAGTAACTTTGTGTTATGTTGAACACACTTCTTCAATTTGGCTTCTTGAATTTATCGCTAGATGGCGCTACTAACAACACGCTCTGAGTCGCGAATGCTGCCGATTATTGCAAAAACTAAAAAAGCATAGCCATGATTAATATTCGATTTCATTCGTTTGTAATTACACCTACTTAAGGAACCCTATAATACTGAGCATGGCCCGACATGCCCTTGGCCGGTTTTATTTTTGTATTATAACATAACACGCCTGTATTTCCCCGAAGGGGTAGGCAGAGGTGTATAGCACACCCACATTTCGCCAGTTATGTTATAGTCCCATGTATTGTTTTGTATTTTATTTTGTATATTTCAAGTTTATGTTTATGTATATGTTTATTTTTCATAATTTTGATGTACATATTTCAAAGTATAATTTAAAGTTTGCGCATTGTTGTGATCTTACGTAAGAGCTATCGAGACCTCCCACCCCCTTGTAAGAAAAAATAAGACATGGTCGACCCCCCTCCCCCCTACATCGTCTTACGTAATAAATGAATGGCCCCTAACTGTGTTTAAACAAAAAAAAACAAACAGACTTCAGCTTTATTATACTAGTATAGATATACTCGTCATTTGAAAACTTTCTATATTATACTAAAATTCAAAATTTTCCGCTAACCTTATCAAAGCCAGATCATGATATTTCTCCCGCCTGGTATACCTTGGGTTCAAGATGATCTGTGCTATTCTGTCATCAGTTTCAGGATTAAAATCCTTGCCACCGATCTCTACGACGCCTCCACGAACTACAGTAGGTTGTATCCTAAAATATTGTACAATGCTGATGTAAACTAGAAGAAAGATTTATGGCCAAAATTAATATTCAATCCATCCATGATTTGCCCTACTAAAGATAGGAATTTGACAAGCTCCACACAAAATATATCAAATTTCTATCTCTAGTGGGGCGAATCGTGGATAGATTGGATATTAATTTTGGCCGATAAAGGATTAGTATTTTCTTAAATCTAAGTGACTATGAAATAATCTACTTCTACAAGGTACCGTTTCCGGTTCCGTGTGGTGCCGGACGTAAAGAATTGCACCATCCTATATCTTCTCATGGTCGTAAAAGGCGACTAAGGGATTCACCAGAGGATGGGCAGCAGCGTTCTCTGAGTATTTAACCAACCAACTGCGATCGCCAACCCGCCTGCCAAGCGTGGCGATTATGGTATATCCTCTCTCCCATTGGGGAGGCCTATGTCCAGCAAAGGACGTGTTTCAGCTGAAATGATGATGATAATGATGAGGTACCGTTTCTAGAAAACCACAGCAAAATAAAATTATCGCCATGTCGCATTACTGGCAACGTGGATTACAAAGTCGTACAAAGTATAAGAAAATAGTATAATTACCTATCTAACGTGTCCACGCAATGCGCAGCGCTTAGTACATAGGTAGGTGATAACACTGAACCACCACAATCAAATTCATAACCGTCTCCTCGATCATAGCCTAGGGCAACCTGGAATTAAATAGAAAATAATATAATAAAATTATGGTTTTCAAGATCTACAAAATGTACGTTGTTAGAGAAAGGTGTGACTCGGTACGAGTCCTAAATCATGGGCGAAGTTAGAAAACAGTTTGACGGAGCTATAAAGCGCCCAAAAACAGAAAAATCTACCCTAGAATAATGAAAATTATAAGTCTATTCATATTTGAGTTTTAGCAAACATTAGCTCCGTGCGGGAATTGAACCCGCAGTGCAGCAGCCACGATCAGAAATTGCACCAAACTTACTGTGGTCAAATTATGGTTCATATTGTTGGGGTGCTGGCCAGAAAATCTCCACGTGTGCCTGACGGCTGCTTGTCCTTCCGTGCATCCTGGGTACGGGCAATAGAATCCTTCGGGGGATCTTATTGCCTGTGGCGAATATTCTGGCGCGGGAGGGGCCCATTCTGGGCCAGTGAGGAGTTTCTCCACGTGTCCCTCTGATGCAAACCGAGGGCACAGTGGAGGAGCAGGGGCGGGCCCAGTGTGCACTCACCCTGCCACTGGGCAGGCAGGACTGGTGGGGGACTGTCCCTTCCTTGCCCCCGTCGATCTCGTAACCCCAGGAGTGCCTGCTGAGCAGTGTTCTCGCGCCTCTTGGGACCGAGGGTCTTGGCTTCACCGCCCGGACCGCGAGAAAGAAAACCTCTATAAAAAATTACAGGAGGTAGGGCCTGCGAGCAGCAGACTCGGGGTAGTCTGCTGCGCAACCAGCAGCTGGCGTAGCTGACACAGCTGGCGTAGTTAGCACAGCTGGCGTAGCTGATAAAGGCCCGTGAGGTGAGGTGGCGTGCAGTGTTCCGTGTGCGCCACCGAGGAGGGTGCGGCCGTCGCTAGGCCGCATGGGTAGAAGGGGCTCGCCTGCTTGTGGTGGACCGGGACATGTCGGGGGTGGTTGTGTGAATACTCACTGGTTCCTACGCCCCCAGCTAAGGTAGTTGAAGGAACACCGTGGTGGTTTTAGTCGGTAAGAGTCCGACTCTGGCTCCGCCTACCCCGGGCGGAGTGCGTCCATGAGGATTTCCCACGGCACAAAAAAAAAATGGTTCATATTGTTGTTGATTATCTTGTTCACCAATTTAATTAAAATTATTCATATCTTTTTCTATACACCATGACTTTATTCACCATCCAAATTTTTTTTTTTATTATGATCTTTGCTGAAAATAATAAAATACTTGTATTTTATTTATTTTAGTCATTCGGTACTAAAAAATATTGTGATATGGCATCACAAAGTTTACGTTTGACTTATAAATCACTGTTTATAATAATAAAACAATTGGATGGTGATTAAAAAGTCATATGTAGTGAAAACAAGATAGAGATAGCAAGAATTTTCGAACTGTCAAATTAGGTTAGGGGAAAGAGAACGGGGACGTTAAGAGAAAAAAAAAAACCGGCCAAGTGCATGTCGGGCCATGCTCAGTATTATAGGGTTCCTAATTACAAACGAATCAAATCGAATATTATTAGCAATTTTGGTTTTTGCAAACAGCGCCACCTAGCGCTGAATTTAAGAAACTAAATTTAAGAAGGGTGTCATATCAATATAACACAAAGTAACTTTTTGTTTTTTTTAAAATAGGTAGTAACTAAAGGAGCATTATTTATTTGCTAAGAGAATTTTTCTCTAAGGTCAATGACCTATGAACTAGGACGTCTTAAGTATTTTGCAGTTTTCTCACTATAACTCAAATATTTACAATCACATTATACTCGAAATAATTTTAAAAGAGAGTTTTTATAAAGGTCTATCAATGTGGAAGACTATAAGTTTCTACGTTGCACACGAGGGGGAGCAGCGAAAAAAAAATTTCATCCCCATTTAACATGTATGGGCGCCACCCCTAAAATACGTAATCACAATTTTTTTATTCTTTTAAAATTGAGATCTACTTAAATCTAGACTATTTTTTAACAAAATTATATTTACTTATGTTTATAACTGTAGAAGTTATTAAGCTGTAAAGGATTAGGACAGACGGACAGACGGACGGACATGACGAAACTATAAGGGTTCCTTGAGGAACCCTAAAAAAGGTACAACATTAGCTAATTTTAAAAGACAATCCAAGAAAGTAAAATAATTTTTATGCAACCACGAACATTGGAATAGTAATTAATTTTTCATAATAAAATAAAAAAATCCCATATCTACCATAATATTTGAAATTTGAATAAACACCGAACTACGAAATATAAACACTACGAACGCAAACGTTCCAATCCAAAAGTAATGCTGTCTCGCACAGAGCATGTGCACGTCTCGCGGCCGATAGAGACAGCAATAATATCGTCCAATACCTAAAAGAGCTGGCGCGGCCTAGCGATAAAGTACCGGGCCAGTGCGACTTTGACTTGTGCACACAGGGTATCGCACCATGAACTTTGACTTATAGATAGTAAAAAGATGAGAAGAGAGATGTTGAATGCAATAATATAATTAATCGACTGCAATATTCAGTTTGTTATTGTACTGTGAATAAAATATTGTCAGTATTTCTGTATGTAAGCTTATTATGTTTCTTGACATAAGTAGGATTACCTTTTTTCCATAATTTCAGTAGCTCACAACATGTAATTCAAAATGAACTTTATATCAACAGAGATAAGGTATATTTTGTATTGGCCAAATAATATGAATATTTGGACAAATACACCAACTTCCAGTATGAGACAGTCTGAGCTCTATCCAAAAACACGTATTATTGCGCCTCGTTCACACTTCCGTAGTGCCATAAGCGTGTATGAACTGTGTAGGCTTTTAAATCTTTAAAGTTTAATAAAGGCTTGGTTTTTGTTTAAAATTCCCGAGTCCTGACAGATCTTATGAGGGAATTGCTAATAGAAAGATACACAAAACATCAGTCACCTCACCACATAAATATAGGTAGGCAAGGTCTATTTTTTTATTCTTGTCTTATTTAGTAAACAATCTTGGCATGTCTCTTTATTCAAATAACTACTGATAAAATATACCTAATTACTAGTTCTGCACATGTATTTAGGTAAAAAAAAAAGTATGTGTGAAATTGTTAACATAATTTCTTTTAACAATTATTATTGACGAATTGCATTAAACAGACATGCCGCGATTGTTTACTAAATAAGACAACTAAGTAAGAAAAAACATAGATTACTTGTTAGTTGTTACTTTTAAAACAGAACATATCATCACGCCAGTATTTCCCCGAAGGGGTAGGCAGAGGTGTATTAGTACACCCACATTTCGCCAGTACTACTACTAAAGAAACATAGAAAAAAAAAACAACTAAACTACTTACTACTACTACTACTTACTTACTTACTTACTTTTAAAGATACATAGTAAGTATGTATCCAAAGTGTGTGAGTGGTGGCTACCAAGAGTGTGCTAACAAAACTTTAATAACCCTGCATCAATACAGTAATAACAGTAGGTTCGCCATAGTTTTCAATATTTAATCAATAAAATCTATCATTAGCACTTTACCACAACCACCACAACTAATTAAAATGTAATAAAAACAGAATCAAGTAATTAAATGTTAGTCAAAACTTAGATTGGTTATTCAAAAAACCAGATGATACTATCAAAACAAAAACATGCACGCATAGGTACTATTCGGTACTAGGTACCTATTCTCAAATATATATTTTCTCAAAACGCAAGGCAATTATTATTATTTATATGTCTGTGTTTTAAGTAGAAACTTTGTGATGATGACTTTGTAATTAAATTATTATTATACTAGCTGCCCGTCCCGGCTTCGCACGGGTGGACATGAAAATATAGCCTATGTTACTCAGGGTGAATGTAGCTTTCTAATGGTGATATTTTTTTTGAAATCGGCTCAGTAGTTTTTGAGTTTATTCATTACAAACATACACACAAAAATACAAATCTTTCCTCTTTATAATGTTAGTGTAGATAAGAAACAGATTCTTTTATAAATAGGAGTACTTTTTAGCGAACTATAAATGACAAAACAAGAGCTAATTCAAGCTAATTACAAGTAGCATCAATAAAATATAAGGAAAATAATAAAGTTTATTACCATATGTGGAAATTCCCCCAGTGATGCTGTTTCTCCACCCAATATATGTAAATCCAGAGGAGGAATACTTGCTGCAGTAATTTTCTGACATTCTAAAATTTTAAATAATGTATATTTTACATTTTCTCATCTAGAGAATGGGATTAGAAATGACAAATCCACTATTTGTCTTTAACTTGAAGAAAGTGAGATAAAACATTGAGAACAATATTATAGCTGAGCTGCCATGTCGTATTACTTAAAAAAGTGTAATTGAAGTCAAAATAAAGTAATATTTAAAAAGTTATTTAATTCAAGTGTGATCTATGCCAGCGGCGGATGCGATGCTATGAGGCTGTAGAAGACAAATAATTTATAAGTGTTTTTTGAAACAAAAAAAACATAAGGTGCTCACCTCTATCAGCAATTCTTTCTGCTGTAGCCCTATTGTCATCGTTCCCACCTACAATATAGTTAGAAAGTGTTTTACTTTAACTTACAATTAATTCATAAAAGGCTAATGTGACAACAGACTTTCTATTCTCGGCGGATGGAATCCCTAACGAGATTTTCCGCCACCCGCACGGTTAAGCAGTTAGGGTACCTATTTTGGGTACCGATCTGCGAAAGTCCATTCGAAAAAAAGAAATAAAAAAATGACTTTTTATTCAGCCTGTGTCTGCGCACTTTGATGGGTCAAAATACATTACCATAAAAACAGTACATTGATCAGTGGTACATTATCATAATCATACCAAATTTATTAGTGGCATCAGGTCTATGGGGACAGCACACTATTTCTTCAAAACCACTGAAACCACATCTCTTAAATTGATGATATTGCTGATTTCTAATTGCTCTGAAAAAATATTAAAATATTGATTGTGATTTTAAGTCACATTAGTACAATATACATAGAAATACAAGTATACAGAAACATTTTAATTAAATTTTTGTGAAGTATTTTTGACACAAATTAAGGGGAATGTAGCAGCCATGTGGCACCCCCACCAATAAAAAAATTATACTTGCTGAATACATCATTTATTGAAAAAATCGTTTTTAACTATTGAAGTACAGGTACTGTAGTTTAATCAGAAACTATTAACTCTATAAATTATACTTCCTTGTAGTTGTAGATAGAAAAATTGCAAAAAATGCAAACAATGTTTTCAGCAAGTAATTTTTTTTTTACTGATGGGGGCGCCACTTGGCTGCTATATTCCCCTTAAGGCAGTCTTTGAGGCAGATTTTTATAATATTTATAAATATTAAAAAATAAGGTAATTTTTACATAAAGTTTTGTATAAATGAAGTGCCAAAGTAAGCGCATTTAATTATTATTTTTACTCACAAGACAGCTGCTTCACATTTAGAAACTGCAGTACAAACACCATCCAATATTTGGTCATTTGGCATACAGCTTTCACCTACTACAAATATTTCAAACACATCAATAATCATTGTTACCGTGAAATCAATTGACACCTCATCAAAGCTGTAATTGAATACATTTCCTATTTAGCTTAGTAATTCCATTTGCAACTATGGCAATTGTTTTTCCAGCTAATTAAGTTTTTACAAGGACAAATATTACTTTTTCGCAATAGGTAATTTATTTTATATAATGTAGAACAAGAAGAATTGCATATTTTTGCAAGTGTCAATGTAACCTAGAATCAAAAGTATTTGTACGCCCCCAGTGGCAAAACATTGTAGCTTCTATACCTACTATTTAAACACCTTACATGCATGTGCTTTCACATTGTATTGTATACTCATGTTTTAAGCAAATAAAATTTTTCATTCATTCATTCATTCATTCGCTAGTCCACTGCCAACTCATTGTATGCTAAAAGACAGTACCTCAGACCAGTGGCGGATTTACCACCAGGCTGAGTAGGCTGGAGCCTAGGGCGGCAGATTTTAGGGGCGGCAAATTTGGGGCCAATATTTTATCATGTCTTACAGAAATTAAAAAGATTCATATTTATTAAAAAGTAATTTAAAACTTTCATAACTTAACTGAATTTTATCGTCATCATCAGCCGGACGGTTATTGCCCAGATAATTTAATATATTGTTTTTAAATTGTATGTCAGCACAGTAAAAAAATATTTAATCACGTTTACCGAATGTACATTATTGTAAGTAGTATTAAGGCCTTTGACTATAACTTATAAGGCATACCTTAGGGCCTTATTAGTAGTACATGATTGAGCTTTTCTTAGCTCAGAATTATACCCAAAAACGATTTCTTGTGCAATCAGTGACGGTCGGCGGTGCGAATGGGCGCCAAAATTCATCAAGATTCGTTAGACCGAGGACGATCGTTTTGCGTTCTTATTGCATTCCGCCCTTGTTGCCTGTGCGTTTTTGGCATACATTTAAATTAACTATTCTGTTACATTTATATTACTTATACATAGAATATAATAAAGCCAAAATCATCATCATCATCATTTCAGCCGAAAGACGTCCACTGCTGGACATAGGCCTCCCCCAAGCATCGCCACAACGACCGGTCCTGCGCCCTCCGCATCCAGCGGATTCCCGCGACCTTCACCAGGTCGTCGGTCCACCTTGTGGGGGGCCTACCCACGCTGCGCCTTCCAGTACGCGGTCGCCACTCCAGAACTTTACTGCCCCATCGGCCATCCGTTCTGCGAGCAATGTGCCCCGCCCACTGCCACTTAAGTTTGGCAATTCTTCGGGCTATGTCGGTTACTTTCGTTCTTCTGCGAATCTCCTCATTTCTGATTCGATCACGCAGGGACACTCCGAGCATAGCCCTCTCCATTGCCCTTTGAGTGACTTTGAGCCTTCTTATCAGGCCCATTGTGAGCGACCACGTTTCAGTACCGTAAGTAATTACTGGCAACACACACTGGTCAAAGACTTTCGTCTTGAGACACTGCGGTATTTTGGACGAGAAGATATTGCGTAGCTTCCCGAACGCTGCCCAACCGAGTCGGATTCGACGATTGACCTCTTTCTCGAAGTTGGACTTACCTAGCTGGACAGTTTGTCCTAGGTATACATAATCGTCAACAACTTCGAGTGTAGATTCTCCGATGCTTACGGGAATGGGTGCTATATGGGAATTCGACATAACCTTTGTCTTGTCCATATTCATTTTAAGACCCACTCTATCGGAAGCTCTACTGAGGTCATCGAGCATTGTACCGAGGTCCTCCATGGTCTCAGCCATGACTACTATGTCGTCGGCAAACCGAAGGTGAGTGATGTACTCGCCGTTTATGTTGATGCCTAGCCCATTCCAGTCCAGAACCTTGAAGACATCCTCCAATGCAGCAGTGAACAGTTTCGGAGAGATCACATCTCCCTGTCTCACACCTCGCTGCAGAAGGATAGGTTTCGAGGCTTGGTCCTGTAATCGGACTGACATAGTGGCGTTTTTATACAAAGACTTTAACACTTCGATGTACCGATAGTCAATCTGGCACCGTTGAAGAGACTGTAGTACCGCCCAAGTCTCGATCGAATCGAAGGCTTTCTCGTAGTCCACAAACGCTAAACAAAGAGGCAAGTTATACTCTTCGGTCTTCTGTATAACCTGACGCAGCGTATGTATGTGGTCTACGGTGCTAAAGCCTTTTCGGAACCCGGCTTGTTCGGGAGGCTGGAAGTCGTCAAACCTGCGCGAAAGACGGTTCGTAATGACTCTCGAAAACAGCTTGTAGACATGGCTCAGAAGTGAAATGGGCCTATAATTCTTCAGTAGAGCATTATCGCCCTTTTTGAAGAAGAGTACCACCACACGTGGTACTACTCTTCACCACCAAAGCCAAAATATTAATAAAAAAAATTGTTATTACTTCTTTGTATCCTTACTGTTCATGCCGGGCGCACAGCTGCAAAAAGATCTACATCACTTTGGTAAATTAATAAAGTTAATTTAAGATAAAATAGTAATTTTTTTTTTTTATTGTTCACATAACATCTGCTAATAAATTTTTGGTTTATGAAATGAGAAGATCCAATCAAAAACTTTTCTTGAATTCGTGTTTTGTTTTCGTGGAGTGTATACCTACGTCTTTTTGCAGCTACAAATTCATTTTCGTCATGTTTTCTAACAAAACCCCGATAAAATTGCGCTGTATATAATAACATTCACCATCGGACGATAGTACTATTAGATATTCTGTGCTATTGATGATGTTTTCTTGGCGTTTTACAAAACCTCTACCCTCGCCTCGTCTATTTCAGACTAAGTTTCGCCCCGAGCCTCCAAAAGGGTTACTCCACCACTGACCAGCTTACAGGAATTTACACCTTGGCTTCCCACATTTGGGGCGCCACAAGAACTCGCACCGCCTGAAAAACTTGCTAGGGCCACCCCTTAGTGCAATCTGAACTAAATCGTTAGATTGTAAAATCAATCTAGGACCTGACACTTTAAAGATCGGTAGGGGCGGCAAATTTTAAATAGCCTTCGGGCGGCAAATGTGTAAATCCGCCACTGCCTCAGACAATCTGCTTCCCTGTGCAATAAAATCAATAAACAATTAAATATTTACCCCATGACTTATAACAAGTGAAAAAAGTCTTTAATAAGCTGGCTAAAAGCTAGGATGAGACTGAAACTCTCTTACAAACTATTACTTAAACTAAACGTGAGAATTCACCTTGTTTGCACCTTCTAAACATATAAAATCATGAAGTTAAATCACACCATCACACAAACAAAACACCACTCTCACATACATCTCTAGACGTCACACACATTTACTTTGCACATTTGCACTACCCCAATGGCCTCGGGTCATTATACCCCACACATACACCACCTCACTCATGAGCCCTATATAAAAATACCTCACTCACACGTCCTACACGAACAAACACCTTACTCAAACATTCACACAACCGAACTCCTTTTTTTGTAACAATCGTTTTTTTTTTTAATGAATTTCATAATTAATTTTGTGTTTTCTTTTTGTTGTAAACATTGATGTATGCACAATACTACGTTAACTAAACTTGTTATGAAGAGTGGGGCCTCCTAGCACAGGTATTATTCATACTTAAAAGGAGACCCCTACATAAGATATATTGTATATTATTGTAGATTGTACATGCTACTGAAATAAAAAATAAAACCAGCCATGTGTGAGTCTGACTCACGCAGTAAGGGTTCCGTACCACCAATCGACCTGATACCCCATAGAAACTGATTTAATTTACGAGAGTTTATCAAAAGACATCAAAGATTGTATGCGGAATGTGAATTTTTGCATCTCTTTCTTACGTAGGTATCACCACATATGTCTATGTTTGCCCTGTTTTTAGTATTTGTTGCTAAACTACATAGTATGCACTATAATCAGATTAAGTTTGACTCTGGTGTGTTTTACCGTTTTGAAGATAGAGCAAGAACAAAAACGTTGAAAAAAATCATGTTTTTCGAGGTTTCTTGTTTGGTTTTGTTTTTTGTTTTTTTTTTTGGTTTGGTTTTAAACTTTTTTTTATTTTTAATCTTTGTCGTGATAGGCACCATAGTAACACATATTCTGTGAGAATTTCAACTGGTTATTTATTACCGTTACAAAGATTCAGCCCTGTGACAGACAGACAGATGGACGGAGAGCGTAGCGAGAGTAATAAGGTCCCATTTGGGTATGGAACCCTAAAAATTGAATTTGAAATTTGAATTTTTAAATTCAATAAGAGATGAACTTTTCTCAAACATCATGTTGTTGATGTTTCAAACAAACATGTATTATTTAATAGATAATCACAAAGTCTGCACATCACAAACTGAGCACCTTTTAGTGACGCTTAGTTGAAAATTTTGCCTATTTACCTCTTCAACACTCAAATACAAACAGACAAACATACACACACCCACCAACCACACACAACACACACATGTAATATTGCATTATTTTGTCATTGTTTAATTTAAATAAAATAAAATTGAATTGTATCTAATAATGGTCTCATTGTTATTATGTATAAAGTATAATTTAAGGGAAGAAATGAGACAGCCCCAACACAAGTATTGTTTATTACTTACTGGGACTGCCTCAATTTTATGTTACTGGTAATAATTTGAGACAAATAAAGATTTTTGTTTTTTTTTTAAAGTCATTGGACATCATTGAAGCTCTAAGCAGGGTTGATAAAAATCATGATTTTTTTGTTAATGACAGATTTTTTTGATTAAAAAAATAATCTAAAAAGTCATTGATTTATTTGTTTTTTATTTTTTTTCACTTTTATTTTTGACTTTGATGGATTTAAACTTGATTTTTATTATTTACATACTCATAACTGACAATATTCCAAATATTGTCTACAAAATCCCAATGGTTCCGAAGAAAAAACTAAATAAGTATAAAAACATTTTTTTTCTCCAAAACTAGTTACTTTCGCGAATTTCACTCTCATGATTTATTTTGTTAAATGGTTTTCATAAATGTTAATCTACTGACATAGAATCTTCCAAATTTATGACAAAAATTACTTAGTCAAAATAAAAAAAACAAAACTTATAGAAGACCTATCTACCTAGGTACTACTCTTTATTTACTTAAAACTTTTACTTATGCACTTATTATGAATATTTTTACGAAAAGTTTTACTAGTATGCAACTTTGTAAGAATTAAACAAAATATATAATAGTAATAGTAAATCTAAGTATGACAGTATTAATTAAGTACAGAAATGTAAGAAACAGTTCATTCAAAACTTCTAAGACTTTTTAGTGGTCTATAATCAGTTCCGAAAAGTAAATTCAACACCTAATTGAAGCTTCTCCTGCGATTTTCTAGACTATTTGTAGTTTGCTATTGCCATTGTAGTATCTATTCAATATTCAGTCGAAAATAAAAACTGTATAATTTTTAATATGAATTTTTCTTTTCTAGTCCCATAACATTAATATTTAAATAAATCAATGAAATTTTATGGAAAAAAAAAACAAGTTTGATTTAAATCACTGATTTTATAAAAACCACTTGATTTAAATCAATCAACCCTGGGTCTAAGTAACACAGATACCTGGGTTGCTCAGGTATAAAATATAGATAATCGAATTAACATTTTAAAACTACAGTTGGTCCAGGAAATAAAGTAATTATATAGAAAAAATTAAACGAAAATAAAATATATAAGTACAACATTCTCACCGTCTTCCGAGATTGCAAAATGTAATATTATATTCAAAACAATCAATAGCTTTATCCACATTGTGAATGTCAATTAGAATAAAACACCAGAAAAGTTTTTCCTTCTCGCTGGCATCAGCAATCTTGTTCAAAACCGGTTTATAATTTTTCAAATATAACTTTTCCTCAAACAGAAGACAGTTTTTAAAGTTTTTTAGATACCACTACACAAATATAAAGTAATTGTACAGAACAGTTCCTTCGCTATTAATACTTAATCTAATATCACATTGGAAATAATAATAAATGACTTCAATGTTTTCAAATAAAACCGGTCAAACAAAAGTTATTACTATTCAACAACTAAGTACATATTGCTATATAATGTACTCTGTGCCATTTGCCATCGAAGACAAGACAAAGACAAGGTTACAACCAAACAAGGTTTTGATTTTGACTTTTGTTGACAGTTTTGACAAATTGACATTTATATATTTTTTTATTTTTATTTATTCATGACCATGGATACATGTCCTTCAGTCGTAATCATTGAACATATTATACTTATATCCTAGTAAAGTGATGGAAACTTTACTAGGTTTCTGAGGGGATGATGCAACGATTTAAGAAGCTAAGCTAGGGATGATGAGATGATACGAAAGTCACGTTTTTCAACTTTGTACCATTTATCCACACTTGTACACGTTAACGAGCACTTAACATTTAATAATCCACCATTATTACACATTAACACTCGAAGAAACACAAATTTTGGAAAATAATAAAAAATCCACAACACGATATTTACTTTACGAATTTTCCCGCCAACCTCTGACATTTATAAATATAACCAGTGTTGCTAACCCGGAAATTTTGTTTTCCACCAGTTTCAGTGAATGAGTGAAAAATACCCTAAATTCACCCAGAATCGAATAGCTTTCCCATAAAGAGTGTTACATGTAATGGCGGCTGTACACACTCGCCGAGACACCCCGAGACAGGCCGAGAGCGAGTGTGTACACGGTGCTCTCGTCTTATCTCACTCTCTCGCGCCTCGCCTCGTTCGATCTCGGCCGCTTGTCGGTTTTTAGCGCCCGAGTCAAAGGATCTCGTTGAATCTCGCGAGAAAAACGAATGCGAGCGTGTACGTACACACTTGTTCGTTTAGTTTCTCGATGACTGTTTGTGTGCAGACGCGTTTCGCCATGTGGTCTAATGAGCGTGAATTACAATTTTTGGAGTAGGTACTATCAAATGGAATCAATATGATGGGCTACTAAGCATGTAAAACATAAGGACAAGCAATGCATTCACGATGGTTGGATGCGATTTCGAGTAGCGATTTCGACTTCCATTGCCACGGGAGTATTCGGTACAAATGAAAAAAATAGTGTGTACAGGTATGCCCTCGTCTGGCACGAAACGGCTGAGACTCTCGGGAAGACGTTCTCGGCGAGTGTGTACAGCCGCCATTACATGTATGCTTGCCAAGCCTCGGCAAGTGACCTCAAGGACAAGCGTGTGAACGGGGGTGTTTGGCTTGGCTTGCGTGAGCTTGGAGAAGCTTGTTATTGCTTCCAGTCAAAGACTATATAATCACTACGTTCCGGTCGAATGTCAGTTTTTGAACCCGATTCAATGGACGCTTGCGACTAGCGCTGGGCCACGTTCAGTTTATCGTTCGACGTCGTCGGATGACGCTTGGAGCGTTTCTTAGGCGTTCGTTTGTATGATCGCTCTGAGTAACTGAACGACCAAAGTACGCTCCATGCGACAGTGACTCGAGAGTTTATTTTATTTTTATAACATATAGATCTGCTCTTGACCGCAATCTGGACAGCTTCACTAAATTGCCGCCCTGCGTTTGTCACTATCATCACGTGTAGATAGGTAGCTAGCTATAGCTATAATTATTATGGGTCGTCGTAGCTCGTAGCTCCATGGGGTACTGGCCTCCACGTGTGTCTAACGGCTGCTTGTCCCTCTAGACACGTTTGGAGGGAACGGCAGTTGTTAGGCCGGTGCATCCTGGGTACGGGCAATAGAATCCTTTCGAGGGATTAACCTTCGGGGGATCTTCTTTACAGTATCCTATTCAATCCCTCAACTCACCACTACCTTAAAGAACGTTTTAAGTTCCTTCGTGACACACATTCGAGGCTCTTAAGGTCATCAGAAAACCTCACGTTGGCGATACCACAAATTTCTTTGGTAATTCTTTTACAGTTCAGGCTGCTCGCCTGTGGAATGCTTTGCCAGTACAAGTGAGGCGTGCTCAATCTTTGCCTATATTTAAAAACTGGTAAAAGATCACTAGGTACCTATCATCACTGTAATTTCCGGCAGGTACATATGTAATATTTAGACATAAGTATTGTATTGTATTTATTATGTTTATTGTATCTTATATTTATGTAGGTTTGTTATAGACATATTTATAGTATTTATGTTATGTAGTATATGTATTCTATTATGTTGTTACACTGCGTACTACACCTCTCTTTACTTGCCCATATTGTCCATCCTAAGGTTGTCTGGAAGAAATCACCTTGAGCGATAAGACCGCCCATTGTACATGTGTTCTATATAAGTCATATACTTATGTTGCTATTTTCTTTTGAGTACAATAAAGAGTATTTGTATTGTATTGTATTGGATCTTATTGCCTGTGGCGAATATTCTGGTACGGAAGGGGCCCCATGTGGGCCAATGGTGCTAACAGAGGGCACAGTGGAGGAGCAGGGGCGGGCCTGGTGTGCACTCACCCTGCCACTGGGCAGGCAGTGGGGGTACTGTCCTTCCCTGCCCTGTAACCCCAGGAGTGCCTGCTGATTAGTGTTCTCGCACCTCTTGGGTCTCTTGGGCTTCACCGCCCGGACCGCGAGGAAGAAAACCTCTATAAATAATTACAGGAGGTAGGGCCTGCGAGCAGCAGACTCGGGGCAGTCTGCTGCCCGACCAGCAGCCGGCGTAGCTGACACAGCTGGCGTAGCTGGCACAGCTGGCGTAGTTGGTGCAGCTGGCATAGCTGGTAAAGGCCCTTGAGGTGAGGGGGCGTTCAGTGTTCCGTGTGCGCCGTCTAGGAGGGTGCGGCCAATGTTAGGCCGCACAGGGAGAAGGGGCTCGCCTGCTCGTGCCAGGACCTGTCGGGGGTGGTTGTGTGAATACTCACATGTTCCCACGCCCCCGGCTAAGGTAGTTGATGGAACACCGTGGTGGTTTTAGTCGGTAAGAGAGCGACACTGGCTCTGCCTACCCCGGGCGGAGTGCGTCCATGAGGATTTCCCAAGTTAAAAAAAAAAAATGCTCGTAGCTCCATATACTGTAGTCATAGGTAGCTACTATTTAAGATTAGATTAAGGGAAATAAAACAGGGTCATTATCATTTTTATATTCTGTGACACAGCAGCTGTGGTTTTCTTGCTGTATTTGTCTTTTTATATTTTTGCTAACTGGTGTGTAAGAAACGGTGGCGGCGGCGGCGGGCGGCGGTGGCGTGGCGCTCGAGCTAACCAATAATATACCTTTCTTTCCGTATAGCATAGCCAAGGCATGGCGTGGCATATAGTAGGTACTCTGCTCTGCCCTGGTCATAATAATAGTGACTTTGATCATCATCATCATTTCAGCCGAAAGACGTCCACTGCTGATTATGAGTATATAAATTAGCATTCTTAAATTAGGATGTCCGGCCTTATTACAGGTCGCCCCAACTTTTTAAAGCGTAACGCTTTCCGCCGCTTCTACACACTGGTGTTTGCTTAATTTCATGTTTATGGTGATTAAATAATAGTAGTTTATGAAACTGTTGCATAATAGGGGTTATTAAAACACGAGTGTGAGTTTAAAAACCGAGCCGTAGGCGAGGTTTTTAATGTTAGTGGTGGCCCTTTTTAGGGTACCTAAGTCCTCCTGACTGACTAACTTCCAGAGCTTGTGGTGTAAAATGTAATTAAAACGCAGTGATTATATTTATCTTTAAATATAATCAAATATTATAAAACATGTAAAAATGATGACAGTTTTGACACAGGTTTTGTTTTACTCTTAGCTCGACTAGTGTGAATGTTTTTCCAATCTCAAATCAAACATCCCTCATCTGTCATACCAGCCAGTCTGAATGTAATGATTGCAAAACCTCTTTCTAACACTCCTCCTCAATCATTTCCATCAGACTTCCTCTCTGATTTATACTCCTCACGAACCCCTATCTTTCAGACTCTCAGGTTCAACTCCACCTACCAGAACAATCACACAACACCCATCTCTCTTCGGCAAAACTCAAGCTTCTCTCTTAAAACTGCCTTGGTCAAGATATCAGCAACCATATACTTCGTCTCCAAGTATCTGAGTGCAATCACACCATCCTCCAAAGCCTCTCGAACAAAATGATATCTCACATCAACATGTTTGGTTTTCTGATGATGCACTGGGTTTTGTGCAATTGCCATTGCTGATTGACTGTCAGTGTGAATCAGTATGGGTAACTCCTCCTTACCCATGATTTCTTTGAGAAATCGTTTTAAGAAGACTGCTTCTTTTGCAGCTTCTGATAGGCTTACATATTCAGCCTCTGCTGTAGATATGGCAACACTTCGTTGTTTAGTGCTTTGCCATGAGATAGCTCCATTAGCCATCTTAAAAATATAGCCCGAGTAAGACCTTCTATCTAGAAGATCACTTGCATGGTCTGCATCTGCAAAACCTTCAATTTTGTGATTTTTATCCTTAGAGTATTTGAGCCCCATACTCTTTGTGCCCTTGAGATATCTCAAGATTCTTTTAGTAGCTATCCAATGAATCTCCTCAGAATAGTTACTAAACTGACTCATGTAGTTCACTGTGTGTGCTATGTCTGGCCTTGTACAGACTGCGAGATACATCAGTGATCCTATCAGTTCTCTGTATGGTACCTTTTCATCTGGATTTAAGCTTTCTGGTTTTGTAAAATGTTGACCAGGAACTCCAGGTGTACCAACTGTCTTACAGTCTTCCATATTGAACCGGTGCAGAAGTTTATCAACATACTCCTCCTGATCAACTGTAATACAGCCATTCTCTTGCTTGAGTCTCATACCCAAAAATAGCTTAGCTCTTCCTAAGTCTTTCATTACAAACTTACACATAAGTTCTCGTTTCACATTCTGCATTTCCTCATGATTGTTGTAAAATACAAGAATGTCGTCAACATACACTGCTAGAATAATCCTATTGTTGCCGGTAGTCCTTGTATAAACACACGGTTCGTTCTTGCATCGTCTGAAGTTCAAACTCTCTAGTTCTGAATGTAACTTCAAATTCCAAGATCGAGGTGCTTGTTTAAGACCGTAGAGAGATTTTTGCAGAAGACATACATAATCCTCTTTTCCTTGAACCTCGAAATGAGGTGGTTGTCGCATGTATATTACCTCATTTACATTTCCATTAAGAAATGCAGTTGTAACATCCATGTGATCAACCTTTAGATCAAGATTAGCTGCTAGAGCAAGCAATAGCCTCAACGTACTGTGTCTGATAACGGGAGAGAATGTCTCATCATAGTCGATGCCTTTTCGTTGACTGAAACCTCTTGCAACTAAGCGAGCCTTGTAACGTGTTTTATTTCCCACCTCTTTCTTGATTCTAAAAATCCATTTAGAATCAACAACGTTTACTTTTCGCTGAGGTTTCACCAACACCCATGTACAATTTTTATGCAGAGCATCGAGCTCTTCTTGAATAGCTGCTCTCCAATATTTCGCATCTTTCCGTGATAGTGCCTCTTGCACTGTAACTGGATCGCTTTCCTCAGACATAGTTTGGTACGTGACATAATCAGGAAATGTAGTGGGCTTTCTCACTCTAAGGGGATATCTCCTTTCCACTTCGGTTTCTACTTCCCTGTCCTCTAGTTCGCTTTCCAATACTCCTTGGTGCTCACCTTGATTATTATCATCAAAAGATGTCCAGTGTTCATTCTCTTCTTCAACTACTTCAGGATCAACATCCACATGATCTCTATCATGCAAGTTATCTTCCTGAATTATCTCTTCTAGTTGAGTTGTTGCTCTTTGTGGCACTGGTTCATGTCGTGTATGTGGAGTAACTTCATCATTTTGTAAGATTTCCTTATTATTTTCTCTCACGTTTTGAAGCATCTGATCTTCAAAAAACACAACATCTCTTGCTCTGTGAAGCTCTCTATTTACAGGATTGATTAGTCTGTAACCTTTGGATTCTTCACAGTAGCCCACGAACACCAATTCCTTGCTCTTCGGATCAAATTTGGTCCTTTTTGCATCTGGAATGTGTACAAATGCCCTGCAACCGAACACTTTTAGATGACTAAGGTCAATTTTTCGACCAGTCCAAGCCTCTTCAGGTGTCATGTCCTTCACTGCCATAGTGGGACTTCTATTCTTTAAATACACTGCGGTATTTACGGCTTCAGCCCAATATCTAATGGGGATTCCTGCCTCTTGCAGCATTGCTCTTGCCTTCTCAGTTATGGTTCGATTGGCCCGTTCAGCAACCCCATTCTGTTGCGGTGAATATGCAATAGAAAGTTGGCGTTTGATTCCGTGTTCTCTCAAGAACTCGTCAACTCTCTTATTGACAAATTCACCACCATTATCGGTCCTCAAGATCTTAAGCTTCTTTCCAGTTTGAGTTTCAGCAAAGATCTTAAACTCTTTTATTTTCTCAAAAACTTCACTCTTTTGTTTAAGAAAATACACGAAAGTTTTTCGCGACTTGTCATCTATGAACGTCAAGAAATACCTTTTGCCACCAATAGACTCACTAATTGGCCCACAGACATCCGAATGTACCAATTCCAATATCTGTTCGGCTCTGGTAGCCTTGTTTCGTTCAAACGGCTCTCTTATTTGTTTGCCTAATAGACACGCAACGCACTCAAATTTGCTATTATTATTATGTTTTAATAAACTTACCCCCGTTGCCATTCTGTTACTCAATAAGGTTAGATTGTACATTCCCAGGTGCGCCAGTCTCTTATGCCATAACTCTATATCGCCACTGGCCGCTGAAGTTGCAAAAACATTCGCCTGTGAAGAAGATTTAAGTTTATAAATCCCTTTATCAATCACCCCTTTTAAGAGTGGTGAACCCTCAATTTTACAATCACTCGAGTTGTAAATTTCACACCCTTTATTTGTAAAAACGGCAATTTTATCTTTATTAGTAATTTTACTAATACTCAAAAGGTTAGTTGAGAGATCAGGTACATACATGACATCACCTACCGTAATATCAAGCATCTCACTCGCTACCATTCCATATCCCTCGCCATAAACCTTACCTCCGTTCGCGCAAGAAACCTCTATCTTACGGTCAACTTTTACAAAACCATGCATCCAATCCTTTCTGCAGCTCATGTGTGCCGATGCTCCAGAATCTAGAATCCAGGAATTATCTTGAGAAGGCTTCTCTTCATGCTCCCTATCAACTCCAAGTGCTGTTGCCAAATGAACCTTCTTGGTATGCCTTGGATTATGTGGGCAATCACAAGCTTTATGTGGACCTTCACAGATAAAGCATTTTACAGTCTTCTCTGACTTTTTCTTGTCTTTGTTCCTCTGAACATTATTTTTCTGATACTTGGATTTCACTGAAAGTGCAGAACTCGACGGATTTGAAGCGCTCGTGCTTGTACATGGTCGATCTCCATCTAATTGTAAAAGTTTAGTTTTCACATAGTCAGTTGTCAACGCAGTATTAGTATTCTCAAGCGCTAATCTCAATGGTGCATACTCCTCTGGTAGGCCTTGTAACATTAACGCCGCTAGCAGTTCATCGTCTATCTCTTTTCCTAGATCTGCTAGTTGATGAGAGACTCTCATGAGTTCGGTTACGTACTCTGTTATACTGCTAAACATACTCGACTTAAGGCTCACCAGCCTTGACAGTAGTCTACATCTGTTATTGATACCTTTGTCCTCATAAGCTGTCTTCAAATTATTCCATGTTTCGTATGCTGTTTTTGCTTTCCGTACATGCACCTTGCAATGGTTTTCAATTAAAAGGCAGATCTTCGCACGTGCTTTTTGGTCTCCGCGCTTTTTAATAGCATCTTCTGTAGTGGGGGATCCCTCGACATATTGCCATAAATCATCATGGACCAATATACACTCAACGTCAAATTTCCACGTATCAAAATTGCTACTCCCTTGCAATTTATCAATGGACGGAAGTCCGGACCCCACATTCGACGTGCCTGATGTGCTCATTTCTTTTGCGTAGGTAGGTACTTCTAACTACATGTAGCTTCGGTCTCTACTTTATCTCTAAGTAGATCCTGCTCTCTCCAGTGCAGGTGCTATACCGACTGCATTTTAATTTAAAACATTTACTTACGGCCTGGGCCCATAACCTATTAGTGGTGGCCCTTTTTAGGGTACCTAAGTCCTCCTGACTGACTAACTTCCAGAGCTTGTGGTGTAAAATGTAATTAAAACGCAGTGATTATATTTATCTTTAAATATAATCAAATATTATAAAACATGTAAAAATGATGACAGTTTTGACACAGGTTTTGTTTTACTCTTAGCTCGACTAGTGTGAATGTTTTTCCAATCTCAAATCAAACATCCCTCATCTGTCATACCAGCCAGTCTGAATGTAATGATTGCAAAACCTCTTTCTAACATTTAATAGTATCACACGAGTGTTTTAATACCTAATTATGTCAGTTTCATACACTATTTTATCTACACTCATACAATTTTAAATAAAATACCAAAGTCAAAATCTTAGTAACATTGTCGTTGTTTTTCTTGATTTCTCTGGTAAAAGATTGTTCGTCATTTACGTTGCTGCATCCAGAAATTCAGGCGGGGTCATATTTTCCTCAGTTCAGTATCACTGCTGTAGTCAGATATTTTTGCCCAGAATAAAACTTTCGACACACAAAACCATAATAATAACGTAAACAATAACAATAAATTTACAAGTAACGATGTCCATATCCAGTAGGCCAGGCGCGCGGCCGCGCACGCGCGCTGGTACGCGCCTACACAGATAATAAAATATTGTCTGGCGACAACATTATAATCGGAACTAATTTTCTATCCTTGTCAGGATTCCGTCAATCTCTGTTTTATCATACAAAAAATATGCCTGTAAACACTTAAATATAATTAAAAGCAATATGACAATCAAAAGTTCTGCCAAAAACGCGATTTTAAACGATAAAAATTTTCAATGTATGACAAGTGGCGCCACCCTGAATTTTGTGTACTCATTGGTGCCAAACTGTACGACTGCTAAAAAAAAGGTTTGAAAACTCCTTGGTTAGGTCGAAGTGGCATTAAAAACTCCTTAGTTAGGCTGAAGTGTGCGGTTATGGAAAAAAAATTAAATTACCGCATTGTTTTGTTCAGCAAACTGTATCGTAATGAAACTTTTTAAATTCATAACAGGTGCATGTGCGTAAAGTATGTCATTATGACATTACTTTCGAGTTCATAATTCGAATTTTACGATACGAGTGTAGATAAATAAATAAAAACAATATTGAAACAAGTAAAACGTCTTACATTGTTCTTGGTGATTGATACGCAGTAGCTCAAGAAATTCAAAATGTCTTACGTTTTATTCATTAGGCGATAATAGGTAATAACATTTCACAATACATATGCTAAATAATACTCACCGAAAACACTAATCTCTGAAGCTGTAATACCTAATATTTGATATGCAACTATTATAGCTTACAGAGCTAGATTAAATGAAACATTTTCATGTTGATAATTTTGATTTAAAAAAAACTTGTCAATCATTTTGATTTCATCGAACTTATCTAGCAACATTGTGTTTTTGTAGTAGGTAGTTTTGAGCAATTTTCTAGCAACACTGTGATATTGTAGTAGGAAGGGGTTGGCGGGAAAATTCGGAAAGATCGTGTTGTGGATTTTGTATTATTTTCCTAAATTTGTGTTTCTTCGAGTGTTAATGTGTAATAATGGTGGATTATTAAATATTAAGTGCTCGTTAACGTGTACAAGTGTGGATAAATGGTACAAAGTTGAAAAACATGACTTTCGTATTATCTCATCATCCCCTCATAAACCTAGTAAAGTTTCCATCACTTTACTAGGATATAAGTACAATGTTAATATGTTCAATGATTTCGACTGAAGGACCTGTATCCATGGTCATGAATAAATTAAAAAAAAAAAAAAAAAAAGTAGTAGGAAGGAAATTGAATGGAGTACTACCTGGTAACCCTGTGTTGATTGATAATCAGTGTTGTTAGATGGTTACATCACGTACATTATTCGTTACTTTTGACTCTCCGTGTAACAGTAACTTTTGTTTTCATGCCAAACTTTTGAGAATATTATTTTCATATTTTATTTTTCAAATCGCTCACTAGCAGGATTTGAACCTGCGACACCTGGCTCAGCACGCCAGTGATTTAAATCGTTAGATTTCGCTTCACATGCGTAAATGCGTTAAAAATAATAAAATATTAGTAAAGGTGGGTGTATCTATACGACTTTGAATTAACTGCAAAGTTAGTCGAGTTGGTTAAGAAACACTGTTTCTTAATAAGATATCGCTGACGTCACCCAAAGACGTTACCAAGTGGACGCTAAATTCGATACTTATATTCGATAGGGGCGCCACTTGTTTGCTACATTCCCCTTAATTTAATATTATAAAGAGGTAAAATTGGTTAGATTGTGAGTTTGTATTTGAGTTAATCTCCGGAAATAATGATCTGATTCAGAAAATGCTTTACTAGTAGGAAGCTACATTTTTTTTGAGTGATGTAAGCTAGTTTTAGCCACGCTATCACGATTTTTATCTAGCAAGTCCGAAAAAATAGAGCTTAGAATAGCATTCTTTGCGTGCGCTGCCTAAATGGTTGTATATAAGTGAAAACAATCTATCGTAGATATGTAGGCCTTTAATAGTCCTACAAAAAAGTCCAGCACAACATGTATCTAACCCTTATATTTTAGTAGATATATTTGCTTTTATGATTAAATAAAGTATTTTTTTGACTAAGGGCCAGTCTTTCAATCGTCAAGTAAGCTTCTTATTCTATGGTTAAAAACAATGAAGTAAGATTTACTCGACAGTTACGAGAATTTTGAATCTTACAAGAGACTGTTATGGGATAACAGAACTGTAAAACACCTAACTGAAGAGTAAACCTACCTGGCTGTTTTAAAGCCAGTTAGGGCTTCTTATAAATTACTTTCCTGTTAACAAAGTTCAATGTCTAACAAGCTGATAAAAACTCGAGTGAACAGTCAGCTGCAAAAATATATATTTATACACTCCACGAAACCAAAACGTGATATTTAGAAAAATTGTTGATTAAAATCCACAATTCACAAACCAGGTATTTGTATGTATCAGATTTCACTACTTTTGAAGCGAAGGCTCTATAGCGTCGTTGTGCGCTCAGCCACCGGGGAGTAAACCGAGAAAAAACGTTACCGTTAACTCGCGCGCGTATTCTATCCATGCCTGAAAACGCCTAGAGGCTTTGCTTCTGTTGAGCATCCACAGACGCCACAAATTTTTCATTTCTTAAATTAACGTATTAATTCGCAGTGTATTAATTTTTTTCAGCTTATTGCAACTAGGTACGGTCGACCGCACGTCGGTGGTAACACTTTGACATTAGCAGTATCTTTGTTTCGTAAGCAGTAAGGGCGGTTTTCGAATTGAAGTGTTACCACTATCATGAAGTCGACTGTACCTACCAACTGTAACATTGCACGAACCACCAGATTCATTTCAGATACCCTTCTACTAACTTGTTGGTCATCATGATCATGTTATATTGGAATTAAGTTGACAATGATGATAACCTGCATAATAAATGTACTTATCGAAAATTATAATATTTACAATTCAATTCAATGTATTTATTTTGTTTGCCAAGAAAAAAAATTACAATATCAACAAAAACAATACAATATAATAAGTTCCAAGCTGTTTCCTTGTCTGTACCATTGCGTACGTTTTTCAAATGTATTTTTATAGGAACTAGGCTTCTATGTATTTCAATAGTTAATTCCAATAGGAATTACAGTCCTTTCTCTTTTTTCGTTTCGTTTTGAATTGAAATAGAAATAAATCTTAAGCTCAGTTCAAAATATTTGAAAATAACAACAAGACGGCTGAAATGATAGATAATTATAAGTAGACACAGACCAACAGATAGATAAATAGAATGTCAAAGTGAAGTTTTGCATATTAATTGTATAAATATCCGGGCCAGTCTCAATCGTTTGACTACAGGATGGCTATATTGATTTATTTTAAGTGCGGCAAGGACACCAACAATATAATGCTAAATAAAAACATTTTGTAAAGTCCCTGAACCATCGAAACCATATTGAAACAAGGTTATTATTAAATTGTTGCCATTCTGAAGAAATAAACCTCAGTTATCTAACTGTCCATTAATTTCAAATTGAAAGACCCGAATAAAGCTACCAAGCTGATAAAGGATCAATTTCATTGAATATCTAATCCTATAATACCTTCAATTAATGTTACAATTGAAAGATCGGCTCTTAGTAATATTTATATAATTATTTGAACTACCAAATATTAATTCTTAGAAAAAATATTTCATCATTACAAGCACTTACAGTACGCGCAATTTAACTTGGCCGGATAAAAACTTCACTGTTGTCACAAAACCATCGCAGTAATCATTTTATGGGTGTTAGTTGGAGGCGGGAGGCGAGAAAACGTACGCAGTAACCAACTTCACTCTGGCCAAGTTATTTTACGCGTGCTGTAATAGATATAAGATTTGCCCATTATAGTATGTAATTTGGTTTTTTAGTTTAGGAGATAATAATAAGGACACCATGCTATGTGGTAAAAGATTGTGAATAAAAGACAATTGCGCGCGGTCGCCTGGCTAGGCTTGGCTGTATGCAATATGCAGCAGGCCCATGGGTTGTGTCATTTGGAGATACAGCTTGACTCCTCTTATCTACTACAATGAGGACCTGCGCTTTTATTAGGAACGTGTAATAGCGTTCCTAATAAAAGCGCAGGTCCTCATTGTATTTTTTCAACAACATGCTGTAGATTTCTTGTCTTTATCTTATTTTATTTCTGAATTCCACGCGTGCAAAGCCGTGGGCAAAAGCTAGAACCTAATAAATTCACAACACACGCAAGCTAAACTACCATTTTAGAAATAAATTACTCAACGAAAACCATTATTTTTATTATCTTTCTTCATCAGCAGATAAATGGAAAGAAGAAAGGTTTTTATTTCTCTTCTTGCTTGATCTACATTGCACAAACTACCAGAAACCATTTCAACACGAATAACGAAATAGGTAGGTTGGTACGTGCGTCATTTCGAAGAAGTTGCATACATCTCAAAGTCTTAATTTATGAGTGCCATTTTTGTAACATTCTCTTTTTCCAGATTCCTATTATATAGCTAACTCAAAAGAAACGCTATAGTAGAACTTCCGATAATCTGGCATGCTTAGTTTAAGTTTAATAGATAGTTTTTTTTCAAATTTCTTAAATTTTCATATGGATCAATGTTAAAAAATATGTTATTAGTATAAAGAATCAGCAATTGATAAAACCTTCAAGGGTACATAATAATGGATGGTGAGAAAGCATAATTATTGGTCCATTTAATAATTTCTTAGGTTTTCGCGATCACTACACATTAAAATAAATCAAATATTAACCGGATTCAATCGCGTATATTATTTAAATTAAATTGGTTTTCCTGACGTTTCGAAAGCTTTGCAGCATTTCATGGTCGCAGGTAGACTAAGATGACAAGCATCTTTACAGATATTTCTAAAAAAAATATTTTAATCTACCGTACCTACAATATTATTAATTAAAATCGTTTCGATGCACGCAGTAATCACTCATAATATCATTATCTTTTACAGTGTTGCGTGCTGTTTGGGACTTGATTATTTTTATTAGGACTGGGTTCCAAACAGGTGGTAGCTGCCAACCATCTTCTCTATTAAAATTAGAATGTTTTTTAATTTCAATAGCCTCACGGAGCATTCTAGGTACATATCGGTTTTCTTTCGCCAGAACTTGTGGTTTATCAAATTAAAGAAAATGGTTGTGTTTGTCTAGGGCATGTTCACACACTGCAGACTTTGTGGAGCGTCTGTTCTTGACGTCAGCTATATGTTCTTTAATTCTACACTATACTACAACGCTATACTACGCTTTGTTTGCCCTATGTATGATAGATAACCCACAATCACAATCAATCTTGTAGACCCCTGCATCTTGTAAGGGAATGTGACACTTCACTGGTTTGAGGAGTTGGCTGATCTTTCTTTGGGGATTGAAATAGGTTTTGTTAGAAGCACGCTTCAAGATATGACCAATTCTGTCGGTGACCCCTTTGATGAATGGTAGAACAGCAGGTCGATGATCAACTGTGCTGGGTTGTGTTGGGTTTAATTCGGTTAAACTTTGTTATATTATTGGTCCATTTTTTACCATGTTATTTAAGATTTTTTTATTTTCGTTTTTATTTAATAACTTGAATGATACACCATTTCGGCATTTTGTTTCAATAGGTATTCTAAGCTTGCATAAGATATTTTATACACACCTAGAAAAATATATCAGAGTCAGAATCCATTGACTACTGGAGTTATAAGCATTTAAAGTTTTTTTCTACGGTTGGCACTTACAATCACAAAAAATCCGGATGTGTAAATTTCTCAAAGTATGCAAATTGCATAGCACTTAGGGTATATAAAAGCGTTTTTGTTTATTAAGGAGTAGACGCTATTTATTGTCACGTAGGCTTTTTGATGAAACATAAAAATGAAATTTTTCAGCGAAAATGTAACTTTTTAATAATAGAAAAGTAACTTTCAACTCAAGAATCCTGGCAACTCTGAACTTGTTATTAGTCGGTCGGTTCGCTCGGTATCAAGCAATACGTAGTATCTTCTAAGTAGTCTGTGGTATCAAGTTGAGTAGAAGTTTAACTCGTACTTCGTAGACAGTTTTCTATGGTATTCTGATACACAAACTTGGACTGTAATTATTCGGTGCGTTTTAGTGAAAAACTTGAATTTTTTGTTGTGATGTGACCGTGTTATGAAACTATTATAACTGCAATACGATAACATTCGCGTCAGCATGTAGTTTGGTGTTTAATAACGATAATATCACTATCTACGTATGGTTATTGGATTGTAATGATACCAACAAGGACGTAGTTTGTGACCAGTATCGGTCAGCATTATGACATCCCCGGGCGGAGCAAGTACACATCTTGGAATGCATGCTGCGATAGCGAGCCAGATAGGAATAGCTGCCTCACCGACGGAGTTCGGTTTAAGAGTAGGTGTGCCAGGGCCTACGATGGGCTATGATATTCAAGCCACCCACAGTGGCGATTCTTCCTCCGATTCGCACTCACCAGGTATGCCTACAGCTAAAGCTAGCGACCGAGAATCCCGTATCATAGCTGAAAAACAACGTCGGAGTCAATACAACTCCCAAATTAGTCTAATTATGACTTTGTTGTCTGATATAGTGCACTCGCAACGCAAAGTTGATAAGACGAGTGTGTTGAGACTCGCCGCTAACAAGCTCCGCAACGAGCATGTATTTGGGGACACAATTAAATGTGGACACCTAGAGACATGGTCATCTTCATTTTTGAAGTTTTTTGACCTTTTTGGCGGTATTATGTTTGGTGTTACATGCCGCGGCCGTTTGTTTATAGTATCGCCAAATGTTCAAGAAAAGTTGGGATATTGTCATATAGATCTACTTGGGCAAGACATGTACAATTATGTTCACCCAGATGATAAAGAAACCCTCCGCCACCATATTTACCCTCAAGAACTACAAACAAGCTGTGACAGCAGACTCTTTGAAAACCATCATAATTTTCATATCCACATGATGAGGGCTGGTGCTCGCTCAGACCCTGCTAGATATGAAAAATGTCGTATTGATGGCATTCTGAGGCGCTCAGATAAAGCAACTTCTAATGGTGTGCAAGATGAACAAATTATTAGAAGGCAAAGAGTTAGAACTAATAGAACATTTTCATCTAGTGGAAACGATGTTGTTTTCATTGGTATGATTCATGTACTGTCCAGTGCTATGCCTGCTCGGATCTTACCTCCAACTGCCTATTCTGAATATTGGACAAGACATTTGATAGATGGTCGTATAGTACAATGTGACCAGAGTATATCATTAGCAATAGGCTATATGACAGAAGAAGTGACTGGTACCTCTGCCTTTGTGTTTATGCACAAAGAAGATGTTCGCTGGGTTATTTGTGTATTACGACAAATGTATGATGAGAGCAAAGAGTTTGGTGAGTCTTATTATAGATTGATGTCACGATGTGGTCATTTTATATATATGAGAACACGAGGGTTTCTAGAAATTGATAGAGCAACAAAGAAAGTTCAAAGTTTTGTTTGTGTTAATAGTGTTATTGGTGAAGATTATGGATGTAGAATGATGGAGGAAATGAAAAGAAAGTATTCAGTGATAATTGATGTAGAAAAACAACAAACTGAGGCACCAGCTACTGATGATGCTCCAGTGGAACATCCAAAACGCTTAGAGCGCATTGTAATGCATCTAGTTGAACCTTCAGTCACTGAAAACATTGATGAGTTGAAACTTGTGCCACCTTCTAAAGAAAATATAATTTCTGCAATACAAAATAGTGAAAAAGTTGTACAAGAAACTGGAGTGAGATTTGACTCGAGAAAAAGGAGAAAAGTAGACTGTGATGACAATAGTGAATATTTGAAAAGACACAGTGGACTGCAGGAAGTTAATGTTGATCTGTCACTTGTGAAAACTTTGTGAATGTCTGTTCCTAAGATTGTGAAATAAGTTTCTAAACTGGATAATATTATGTAAGTAGATGGTATACTGACCAAATGTTTCAGAATTAAATGTTCATAGTGTAGGTATAATAATTGTAAGTGAACATTGAAGCCATGGGCTTATGGCCAAAATTATTAACCTATCTATCTATGATGTCTACACAGACATAGTAAAAAATATAGACTAAGTGCTGCGAACAACCATAGTGAAGCCAACAAAAACCGTGCTCCTTCATGTACAACCAGTGCTCACGTACACACCATGCACCTAAAGGATATTTATGTTCGCGATGGTTACTGGGCGACGCCGTGACATGTGAACTGAGAGGGGTGAGCACGGTTTAAAGTGCATGTGTGTGCGTGAGCGCTGGTTTGTACACGGAGGAGCACGGTTTTATTGGCTTCACTATGATTGTTCGCAGCACTTCGTCTATATTTTTTACTATGTCTGTGGATGTCTATAATCTTTTTTACATAGGATGGGTATAGTGACAGCAGGATAGAATGATAACCTTATGAATAAGTGTAAAAGAGACTTCACCAATAAATATATGTTTGACACCTGTCACCATACTGCCGGCTATGTGAAAAAGAAAAAGATTTTAGGTAATTCTGAAAAATTCTGTCTTATAGTAGGAAAAATCATGGATAGATAGATTAATAATTTTTGTCATTAGTCTATATTGGAAAGTCCCACTGTGTGGGCAAACTTTATTGACTTAAAGTTTATAAAAATCCTGAAAGTTTTAAGACTGTGCCTCCCTTGGCAATTTTAAAAATGTCATTTAAACAAGCAACACACAGAATGAGCAGTTATGCAGTGTGGTAATATACACAATATCAAGTTAATGTAATGGTTAGATAATATTTTTGTCAAGAACATAAAAAGTTAATGTCCATTTTATGTTAGGTAGGATGATATTCTAGATCATCCTGGTTATGCAGTGCTCATAACTATGTTAAAGATATTCCTAATAGCTTTGATTTGGCCAAAAAATTACTAGTTTATTGGTGTACTTCCTGTACTTAAATAAGGAATAAAATGTGTAGATATTATCCTGAAACTTGCATCAGATTTTACAATCATGATAAGAATTCAGAATAATGTTAAGTAATAATGGCTAATTGGGAAAAAATGAGAAGAATGGCACTAACATGAAATTCCAATCTAAGTCAAACAGTCAAACTTGCTCAGACATGCAGAACTTAGAAAACTGTTTCATCCAGGTTTGTTTCCGTGAAGCTTATAAAATATAACTGTTCACCAAGAACTTGTTGCAATTTTTAGCATAGGTGGGCTCTGTGAATCAGACTCAACATAGCCGCAGAACCCAAGTTATAATAAATAAATGTCTGTGTGATGTAAGAATGAAAAAGATCTCAGAGGGACCATGTCAGGATGAAGCTCAATTGTTTCTTGTATATGAATTCATATTACACATGTACAATACTGAGTCAATAATATAATAAAAAAAAACTGTTTGTAAAATGTAAATGTTTTCAATTCTTGTAATGTTATAAAAGTGTCTGTTGTTAATTATGGTGACTGGCTCCAGGGTGTCTACACTACATATGAACTTGTATTTGTACCTAGTTTCACTTTCGTAGTTTTATTGAACTGCCTAAAGCGATTTTTTTCGTATATAATTCAGTATCAGTAAAATTAATGCAGGAAAAACAAACCTATTTGTAATACGTATATAGGTACACGGACGAATATAAAAGGCGGATGGAATCTCGCTAACCCATAAGTGAAGCACCGATAGTAAGACGCTTAAAAGTACGGGCTGGCACGCACACATTAAGACAAACAGCCGCGATTACGCAACAAATTATCATGTGACGGTAGTCGTTGTTGTAGTGTCACTATGCCGCCGGTCTGGTGTATTAAAATTCTGTTAAAATTACAGTGGGTTTAGGAAAAAATTATGTGCTTCAATCTTTTCTTAGCGATATTCCGTCCGCCTTTTTTATTCTTCTATGCTTATATAATGTAGCTAAAACATTTTGATTTTGTCGTCTATTCAAAACTTCTAATAATATGTCCTATGTACTCATTGTAAATATTTCTTATTACAATCATTTATTGCGATTTTGATTTACTTTCTTTTATAGTCTGATTATTATCATTGTAAAATTTCGGATTGACGACCGCTACTTGCATATTGAGTCATTTCAGACTCCCCTTTGCTATTAAGACTTGCAGGGATTACGGGTGTAAGTATAGCTTTCACATGGCTTGGCACCGTCGCGCGCGTAGTTCGTTTGGGCCGAGTGCGAGGGACGGGCACATTGCTTCACCCTCAGATTAATAACTAGCTTCACCTCACTACTACCGTCCGTTGCTATGTCAAATGTCAACCAATCAGCGCGTGCAACTATAAGTCATGTGGTACGGAACTACGGATACAAAATGTGGATATTCGGCGAATACTAGCTTTCTGCGTAGACGAAGGGATCTGGACTCTCTAAAACCTTCCCCTTATATTCGTTCGTAGCAGGAATACTTATTTATGGCAGTCGTCATAAACAATAAGTAGCCCAGTAACGCAGGCTAGCAGTGATCATGCGACTTTCGTTTGAACTCAGCAGACAAGACTGCAACACCAGAAGACCTAGCTAGTAGTATTACTAGCTCTACTCATCTACTGCCTAGTATTACTAGGTAGTCAGCCCGGATAGCCAGTAGCATAATACCGTTAAACTGAAAACCGTCTAGATTACAATATTTCCTATTTACTTAGTGCTGAAAGCCAATTCACGTAACTAAAGTGCAGTTGCAGTTAATTTTCGAGCAAAACAATGCTTTTCGTATTCTCTTATCTACGGCGATCGCTGTCAAAAACGAACTACAGCGTCACTGCAACCTCACTGCAACTTGATCGGCGAAAATTACGTGAAATAGGGCCCTGAGGGTCTACTCGCGTTTTACGAACGACAAACGAAGTACGAACTTTCGTTCCGACTGATACCTACACAGTAAATATCCGCACATAAAAAAGGCACAATAAATATAAACTAAGGTTTATAGTCGCATACAATTGATCGGAGATCAGAGAAACAAACGTCAAAAGACGATCATCGCATGCGATATGGGAACGATGGTTGACCGGAGTAGGAAATTGTGCGATGATTCGTACGATTTATCGAATATCGTCAAACGGGAGTAGACCCCCTGTTCTCTTCTGACTCACTCTGCCACGTTTTGTTTTATTCACAGAAGAGTTAAATTTTCAGTAGTCTTATTCCTATTACTCCTGCAACAGTAGTCAACGATCGATGGACTAACTGATCAGTGTTCCAATTATTATAGAGTTAACTAAAGGAATACTATACGTACGAATCAGTTTCTAATTCGAATACAGCGGATCTCGTGTTCGGTAGATTGTCATCACGCGTAACTGTAGTCTGCGACGGATGTTTAGGTGCAGCACGATCAATGAGAACGGTAATATAATCAGCAAAACGCAAAAAGAAGTCTTGATTTCAGACTTCTTTTTAAAGCTCTTGACAGAGTTCAACGGACGGGACTGTTAGGGGAATTAGGGGTATGACGGCATGACTTGGATTGCAACATTGCAACGTTATGAACAAGCAGCGTAAAACGCTATTTAAAACAACCAGCCTTGTGCGTTGCTGGAGTGCGATCGATGCGTATTCTCAAGGGCCAAGGACAACTCACGAACGTCCTCAATGTCGATTTGCTTGCTCAACGGTACCTAGGTATAATAAAGTTAAATACACGATGTAGGATATTAATAGGTCAGGTTATCTGATTTTGTAGCCATGAAAACTGCAAAGATTTTGTTTCAGTTTTGTGATATTTTTTAGAGTACCTAATTAGTCTTGATGAGAGTTTTTTTTTTATTCTTAAAGGGCTTGCGTTTGACCGCCACCTCACCTGATCTTAAGCGATGGTGCGGTCGACGATGGTTCACGCTTGCCCAGCATAAACCTACCTATTCACTTGAGCCTTGATATTTTTATACAAAGTTCCGCTGAAAAGTAAAGCACAAAAACTCAACGTGTGTTCGTGAGCGGCACGTAAACAGGCGCAAGAATATTGTACGAACGTAGCCTTTTAAGGACAACTTAAAATTGCTTCACTCTGCGCGACTATTGCGATTCTAAGCCTATTTATTCTATGTGACGTATTTCAAGTTATTATTGCTATTAGAAATATCTCTTGTCTATATCGTCTTACGTAATATCGTTTACCCTTTGGTAGGTACACTAAGCGCATTCTAACTTGGCCGCAGTGAAGTTGTCATAAACCCGTCGTACATGACTGTTGCAGAACATTTTGTAGAAAAAAAGTTGTCGTCAAATCTGACACATCAACTGCTCTGATTTTTTTCCACCACCATGAATTAATCCTTACACGAAACAGTCATCATCATCATCATCATGAGCCTATAGTAGTCCACTGCTGGACATAAGCCTCTCCAATGGCACGTCATTGATATCGATCCTCGGCCACTTGCATCCAGTTGCTACCAGTCACCTTGCCAATGTTATCGCTCCACCGAGCCTGAGGGCGAAAAGTTTTCGCTTTACCAAAAATCTAATTACTCAATAAATATAATATATTTTTTTATAAAAAAGAGCAAATGTGTCCAAAGAAAGTTTTCCTGTATCTCTTTTGGTTCAGGATTTGCTAGTACTGCTGTCCCAGATTTGTATGTCTAACTCTGATGTTTCACTCACTTCATCGTGTGTTGGAAGATCAACTATACTGTTTTGTCTAGTAGCTAAAGTAAAGCCTTGAGAAATCCTTTTGAACGGCCATGTTCACCTAATGGTAAGAATTCGGAACCAATTTCGCCTTTAGCATATATTTAAACAAAAACAAATTAAATCCTAACTTCTGTTTTTACATCATTAGGTATGATTAAACTGACCATTCTTTTTCTAACTCAAAACGGGACATAGATTTATATGTATACGTCAGTTAGCAGGTTAACATTGAAAATAAACACAACTTTTTAATGCTCTTTATTTTATAAAAGTGTAACATATATTCACTATAATAATTAAAGTTCACTATAATAATTATATTTAGATTAATTATAATTATTTTTATTGAAGTTTGCGCGCGGTTTCGAAAAACGGAACTATTTTACGTCCCGGAGCTTTGTTTGGGGACAACGGGACAGGTAACCGAGAAAAGGGACAGTCCCATTCAAAACGGGACTTATGGTCACTTTAGGTATTATACATTTAAGTGTGCCAAACGAATATGAGTAGGAACCTAATTAATGAATGCCAATTGTTTACTTTAACGAATCAGAGTTAGGTATTGTATTCATTGAGGTAATATGTACCTACTACGTACTAGAGAAGACACCTCGAACAACATGTTTGTAGCACGTTTTAGAGCGCCTGCACTCTCACTCGCTTTGCCACGCTCGCGCCGCGCGTGCTCCGCGGCCAGCAAGTTGCGCGATATTTTTTGTTCGTAATGTCTACTCTAGTATACGTACTACGGTACATATTACCTTAGTGATTGTATTCGTGAATTATCTTTAATCTATTAATATGGATGATCTATTGGAATCTGGACTCGAAGCTGCATAATTATGCTGCCAATAAGCATTTACAAGGAAAATATAAAGAAAAATATTTAATAATAGTAATGGTATACAGCATGACTGGTTGAATGAGGGACATATGGTAGAATGTGCATCATAAGAATCATAACTACACATAATGAAAAACACAAAAAACTACGTAGGTACAGGAGAAAAAATGCTCGCACAAGCCTCAAGGGGTCTGCTGGCTAGTACAAAAGGGTGGAGAGGGTGGAAATAGCGACCGATAGACTACCGTGTTAGGTGCATAATAATATATTACCTAAATAAACATAAAGTGTAACCCTTATGAACCCTTATGTAACCTTTAAGCCTTTCAAAAGGGTTACCCATATCGTATGGATGCGGAAAGCGCAGGACCGGTCGTTGTGGCGATGCTTGGGGGAGGCCTATGTCCAGCAGTGGACGTCTTTCGGCTGAAATGATGATGATGATGGTCCCTGATTATATGAAGAGGTTAAAATAACAGGATTGAATAATCGCCAAACTTCATTTGGCGATCATAATTCAATCATAATAGATTTCATGCTCTAGGTCACAGATAATATAATACTAATCAAGGTGCACGCATTTGTTAAGAAATTAACGAAATAATTGATGTATTCGGACGACTAGATATAGATAGATGGCTCACTAGGCCAGGATAAGATAAATTAAGGAATGTGAATGTCCACCAGAATAACACATCGACAATACTTGTTTAAATAGGAAACAAGTTGTGCTTCAAGCAGGGTACTGTTTACATTATTATGGGGAAATTTATAAATAGGTAGTAGGCTTGTGTTATTTAATGGATCAATGGAGCGATGCAATCGACCGACCAAGTATTTGAATGTATTTTAGAATACGGAATAGATGACCCACTATCCAGATTGTCCGTCTAATGATAAGTTAGTAACAGGGATGTAAACTTTCTAGATTTATAACCAAAACGATTTGTCAGTATAATTGAAACTGAAACTCATCCCCGGTCAAAATTAGTTCTGTGGCTACGGCCCCGTATTATGAAGTGTTAGATGTTAGAACTGTCTTCACCGAAACTAGTTTTGACTGCAAGCTTAGTCAAAAGCAGCTTTGACTGAAATTCCGGTAAAATATAGTATTGAATATTGTTCAGTTTTTATGAGTTTTGTCTCTGAGGTTACTTCGGTGTGTAAACCAGAGTGTCTTATTATACAGTTTGGGACTGTCCAAAATGAAAGAAGTTAGTACAATTTGGAAATTTTATTCAGCAGTTAAGTACCTACCCATCATATTACATTTTTGCCAACTATTAGATAGGTATAGCTCCAAACGAAGCCATCTTGATCATGACGAAAAATATAGGTACAACTACTTGGGTTTTTATTTGTTGGGTAGAATAACTCAACTGTGGAGCACAGAAGGCCGAGCCAGCGTCCTTGCGGCATTTGGGCAGCTCAAAGAATGACATGTATGTATGTACCTACCAAGCAACAGACCACGTCTTTAGGTGTTACCTTTTATCAAACCTATAACCGATAATAATGTTGTTGCCATTGTATATAAAACGTAGTGATCTGATATGTTTTCCGTGTCGATGTTAAAATATTTGAAAATACCTATCCCGATTTATGATATTTTAAGTAAGACACCTACTTTTAGGAATTATAATTTAATATAGTAGTAGTAGTTATAGTTTTCACATTCAGATTTTGTGTAGGTAACCACATACCTACCTACATTGTAAATTGTAACAAATATTATGTTCAGAAATAAGCATATTTCAAACGTTTCACAATAATTATAATTATGGGAAGCACCTAAATCAAATGAAAAAAATATAAAGTGGTTTAGCTAATTTCAGCTTCCTACTTGTATGAGTACGATTGGCATATCTATAAAATTATTACGTAGAGTTATAAACTGTTTTGTTAATTTATATTATTTAGATGTTTTTCATTACAAAAATTACGCAGTTTTTTATTGATAATATAAAAAAGTTGTACCTTCAAACAGAGGAGAATACGTGAACTTTCATGTTTGCCACTGTTGTTTGTTGTTGTAGCCAGCTACATAAAAAGTGGACGTCAATCGATAGGTGCAATACAATTAATTCAAGGTAGGGAAAAACAGTAAAAATCAATAGATTTCAGTGTTTTTTTTAATAAAACAAATTATCACTTGTCGTGGTTCATTGCGACTTCAAAAAAACTATTTTGGCTAGGATATGTCCGTCTAGTAGCTTTTCAATAGGTTCAAAAGACCTTATATAATAACAGTTTTTCGTATCAATGCTGGTGAAGCAGTTTATCAGTAACGTATATTTTACTATATTTTTCGTGAGGTAGCAATTTCATTGTAACTGTGGTAGGTATTAATCAACGGGGAATGTAGTAGTCAGCGAAAGTCAATGCCATGCTTATACTTAGGAAACACTCATAAATGCGATTGTTAATGCGCACGTAATTTTCGTCTTCAGCCACACGAAGACGTTTAGTTTTGTATGCAACCAAATACATTTTACTTATTTTCCTAGGTACTACAAAACTAAGAAATGTCTTAATTTTTTTTAATTGCTTAACTATACCTAATGTCTCTGTGGGGTAATTGTGTAATGCATTCACATTGACATCAGTTTCATTTTGAAATTACAGCAATATTTTTTTTTTTTTTTTTTTTTTTTTCTTCTGGCTTTGCACTGTTCGTGCTTTTAGCCACCGACAAATTATAAAAAACAGGAAACGAAACGCGAAAAAACAAATAGGATCGGAATTTGGAAAAGGAAAAGGAGAACAGTTATTATAGGAAACACAAAAAAATACATGAAAATATATATATAAAAAATATCATTTTATACTAAATAAAACTAAATAATGGTGAATTAATGTATTATTATGTACACAAGAATTATATTTTAATATCGTTATTTACAATAAAATGGGCAATGGATTTGTATATATCTATATTACAATTACCTAAGATACAAGAAATAGAGGTAGGAAAAGGAACTTGGAGGGACACAAGACTTTGGATAAGAGAGGTGTGGTCATACAGGGAGCAAGCAAAAATTAGGTGATTCAAATCACCCACATCAGCGCCACAGGCACACACAGGGCTCTGCACGATGCCAAGTCTAGCCAGATGAGCCGGAGTGCACACATGGCCCAAGCGCATACGTATAATGATAGAAGTAATTTTTTTGCTGAATTTAAATTTAGAAAACAATGGTTTTGTAGGGATATCAGGCTGAATTGAACGGTAAAATCGGCCCTTTTCTGAGTGCTTTGTCCAGAGCTCACCCCAGGATTCCTGTAAATGAATTCTGGGCAGCGCAGACAGGTCTTGAAAACTGTTTTTATAAGGGAATACATCTCCACAACTCACAGCCTCGTTAGCCAATTGATCTGCTCTTACATTACCCAAAATACCACAATGAGAAGGTATCCAAGCAAAATACACAGAAAACCCCTTCAAAGAACACTGTAAAAGTAGACACCGAGTTTCAAAAACTATATATGGATTTTGTGAATAAAAAGGAAATCTAGCTAAGGCTTGCAAGGCACTCATTGCATCAGTAAAAATAATTGCGTTTTGTAACCCCATGACTAAAATATATTCAACTGCTTTAAATAAACCAAAGCATTCCCCCGTAAATACTGATGTTTCAGGAGGAAGTTTAATCTTCTGTACCACATTGTAACGTGGGTGGTATACACCAACCCCCACACAACTATTGTGCCCATGCTTGGATGAATCCGAAAAAATATGATGGTATCCCCCCCAGTCCCTATCCATAATGTAATTGAAGTTTTGATTTTGACATGTGTCATTTTTGTAGATATTTAGGTTAAAGTGAATGTTTGGGGATAAAATTAAAGCATTGTATTTACAGTGAAATATTGGAAGAAGTTGAGAATTATGACAGGGAGCTTCAACTGAATTAAATTTTGTTAAACTTTTTACCAAGCAAGGGGTAGCTTTATTTCTCCAATAAACTGAAGAAACAACTTCATAGGACAGCCGGGAAACTATAGATTTTAAAGGGTGGTTAGCTAATTGTAAGCATCTGAATAAGAATCGGTCTGCTAGAAACTGTCTTCGCAAATGTAGGGGAGGGTCTCCGCATTCCACTTGTAGACAGTTGATAGGGCTAGATCTCATTGCACCTGAAATTACTCTCAATGCCTTAGACTGTACACCATCCAATTTTTTCAACCCAGCAGCACTGCCAGGCTCCAGCAAAAAGGTCCCATAATCTAATACACTTCGAATTAGAGTATTGTACATTAATTTTAATGAAAAAGGATGAGCACCCCACCAAACACCAGATAGACATCTGATGATGTTTATATTGCGCTCACATTTAGCTGCTATGTACTCACAGTGTGGAAGCCCTGTAAGATGTGAATCCAAAATAACACCTAAAAATTTTACTTGATTTTTAATAGGCATGGAGATGTTGTTAAACTGGACATTGACTGAAGGAGGTTTACGCATTCTAGTAAACAATACAATGCTGCTCTTATCAACTGAAAGTTCCAGACCATTATTTCCTAGCCAAGATTTTAACAAACACAAAGAGGAGGTTAAAGAAGTGCACATTTCCTGAACAGAATTTCCAGAAATATAAAAAAGTAAATCATCTGCATATTGAAGAATTTGTACTGATTCATTAAGGGAAGATTCTAAATCATAGGTGTAAATATTATAAAGAAGTGGACTAAGTACAGAACCTTGAGGAAGGCCTTTCCATACTAATCGGGTTAACTTGGACTCATCATCAAGGTACAGATTAATAGACCTTTCAGAGAGCATATTAATAATAAAATTTGTCATCATTGATGGAACTTTCAATGATTGAAGTTTTTGTTTCAGAACTGATACTAAAACATTATCATAAGCTGAGCTAATATCAAGGAATGCTGCGATTACAGATTTATTACAAGAGAAAGCTAAACGAATATTTGAAGTGAATACACTAAGGCTATCTAGTGTGCTCTTACCCTTCCTAAACCCAAACTGAGATGAAGCTAGTAAGTTTCTGCTTTCTACGAACCACTCCAAACGAATCTTAACAAGATGCTCAGTAATTTTGGCAAGAACTGATGAAAGTGCAATAGGACGATAAGAGGTGGCATTACAAGAAGGCTTGTTTGGTTTCAATATGGGGATAATGGTTTGAGATTTCCAGCTTGGAGGAATATTGCCAGATATCATCACAGTATTAATAAGATTTAAATAAACAGATAAGGCAGAGTCTGAAAGATTAGCTATAAAAGAATAGGGTATACCATCTTCACCAGGAGCTGAATCTTTGACATGTGAAAGAACACCCTTCAACTCGCCTAGTGAAAACAGGGAGTTAAGCTCAGAGTCACACATAGGTAAAGGAGGAGCATGAAGAAAAGAACTCTGTTCTGGAGCTGAAGGAGGGGCTAAGTTATCCATAAATTGATTAGCCAAGACTGGTGGCAATTTCGAAGTTGAAGATTCACTAAATGCAGACCTGAAGCGCCTAATATTACGCCACACAATAGAACAGTTAACATCTGGACAGATAGAGGCACAAAATTTCTGCCAGCCTTCGAATTTCTTTCGTCTAAGCAGTTTACGAGAAGCACGAGCTACTTCTAGATATACCTCGAAATTTTCTGTAGTCATACCACAAGAATAATTTTCCTCTGCTGCTTTTCTGTTTTTAACAGCCTGAGTACATTCAGCATCCCACCAGGGAGGGGAAGGAATCTTGCCCAATGCTCCATTTTTAATAGGGAAAGTAACCTCTGCGACCTCTATTAAAATGCTTGTAAATTTTTCAGATAATAATTGGGGATCCTGTACTGGAAAAGAATCAGCAAGTTCAAGAATTTTTTGCTCTACAGAACTTCTATATGAATCCCAGTCTGCATTATCTAATCTATACTTTATACGTGGTTTTGGAATATTAGTTACAGATTTCTTATATGGAAATGAAATAACTAGCGGATAATGATCACTACTATGGACAGAAGACAAACGAGACCAAGATAAAATAGATGCTATATCAGGTGTGCAAATTGAAAGATCAGGAGCACTCAACCCCTCATCTGGACTTGTGAGGCGAGTTGGAAGGCCGGTGTTTAAGATACACAGATTATGAGAATCCAGGATGTCCAAAAGTTTCTCTCCATAAAAGTTAGAAATAGAGCTACCCCAAGACTGATGATGGGAGTTAAAGTCTCCCATAATTAGGAATGGCTTAGGTAAAACCGATAACAAATTACTAACTTCCGATAAAATATTTACAGTAGGACGAGAAAAATATATACAGACTAAACAAATGTTATTTACAATAGCAGCGACAGCCGATATATCGTCGCTAAGAGGGGGAAGAGGAAAATTATTTACAGGAAAAGAATTCTTTATGAGTAAGGCAACTCCGCCAAACCCATCACTTCTGTCTGTTCTCAGACAAACATATCCAGGAATTCTAAATGTGAACAGTGGCTTAAGCCATGTCTCACAAATAGCAACCGCACATGGTTCGAATTTATTTAAAATATGTGACAATTCCGTTTTTTTATTAATAATGCTACGACTGTTCCACTGTATAATCTTGGACAGGTGTAGGTCCATTATAGGTGAACAAGTTAGATAAATTTTCAATCAAAGGGGCAACGTTGGACGGTGAAATATTATTATTTTGTGTAAGTGTATTAATTAAAGTAATGATTAAAGCTAAAATTTGATTTTCATTGTTTGTTATATTTTGTAATGCACACCCATTAGAAAGAGATGGAGCGTCATTTTTAATCAGAGCTTGATGAGCTGCCTTATCATAACCCTTTGATGTTTTTGGAGGAGTTCGAGGTTTCATGAATACTGTTTTTTTATATGATCTAGATGAGGATAAAGGGGAAACTACAGAAGAAGAAGGTTTATTATGAGCTGATGGGGCAGACAATAAAATATCTGCATATGATTTCGACACTGGGGGGTGTAACTTTGATGCCTCAGCATATGAGACACAATTTTGAGCCATATAAAGTTTAATTGATTTCTGTCTTTCAAACTCGGGACATTTTTTATCAATTGCATAATGTAGGCCACCGCAAAGGCAGCATGCAGCATCAACCTCATCCTCTATACCACAAGTGTCGGCAGAATGACCCTGTCCGCACTTGTAACACCGAGGGGTTGACCTACATTGCACTTTTGTGTGTCCAAAGTGACAACATGAAAAACATTGAATCGTTGGAAAAGTGTACAAAGTTACTGGTAAAGAATTGTAACATACAAAAATTCTCTTCGGTAGCACCTGCCCATCAAAAGTTATTACTACTGTCTGAGAAGGCTTCCAAACAGGGGTTGGCCCCTGAACTTTATAGTTCAACCGTCGCGCTTTTAAAATTTTACCACACCCTACGGGCACAGAAATGTTTTCAATGATCTCCTCAGGAGACCATTCAGTAGGTACACCCTTAACTATACCCATCCTACAAACATTAAAAGAAGGAATGAAGGCCCTTAAGTTCTCCTTAGTAAGACAAATATCATTCACAAAAGAATTTGCATCCTCATACTTGGAAAAAGAAATTGAAACTCGGTTCCTACCTATACGCTTTAAACTCCCATTTATAATATTTTGGAATGAACGTTTCTTGAGAAAATGTCCTAACGTAACTGGGTGAAGTGTGGTAGCTGGATTCCCCTCTTTTTGGATATGCACAACATAAGGTGCCAGATCTGTGGGCTCGTACGATGTCCTGGTTACCTGAGGCGCCTTCTGCGGATTATTTGAACTATTATCATCAATGTTTTGTTCAGGCCGTAAACCATTTACAGATTGTAAAGGTGAAGGACCCTCCTGGCATATTTCTTTTGAGGTGGTGGCAATTGATTCTGTAATTATTTGAGAATCACTGTCGCAATGACAGTGACTCCCTTTACTACTTTTCGCTGTACTATTACCTTCCTGACCATGCCGCCGTCTTTTGTTACAGTGTTTACACATTTTACGTGAAGCCCTCGTCCTTTTCCTCTCTCGAGTAACGGACCCATCCGTATCCATGCTGGATTCATTTTCCAAGGATACGGAGGAAACAATGGTGATATTTTCGCCTACCGAGGGGACTGGGTCCCCCCGGTCAGGCGGCTCCTTATCCATGGGTCAGAAACGAAAAAATTGTTAAAACTTACCTAAATATTCACAATACACTACAAACTATATGAAATATAAACTAAATATATGATATTTACACAAATCTACTCAACTGGCCTCGTTTTACTAATAAAATATGAATTTTATCAAAAAGTTATATGAAAAACGCTCCCGCCTAATTCGAAGGTTTCCCGCCTTTTTTTCTACAGCAATATTCATTGCTTGGTACGTTTTTTTTTTTTTTTTTTTTTTTTTTTTTTTTTTTTTTTTTTTTTTTTTTTTTTTTTTTTTTTTTTTTTATTCATGACCATGGATACATGTCCTTCAGTCGTAATCATTGAACATATTATACTTGTATCCTAGTAAAGTGGTGGAAACTTTACTAGGTTTCCGAGGGGATGATGAGATAATACGAAAGTCATGATTTTCAACTTTGTACCATTTATCCACACTTGTACACGTTAACGAGCACTTAACATTTAATAATCCACCATTATTACACATTAACACTCGAAGAAATACAAATTTTGGAAAATAACACAAAATCCACAACATGATCTTTACGAATTTTCCCGCCAACCTGCTTGGTACGTAGTTGTCAATTTGAAGGATTGTCAAAACAAACGGAGCAATGAACATTGAAATCCGCATTCAAACGTCAAAATTGACATTTCGTTGATTGCGATGCAGTTACACAATTGCTCTGCTGGTCTCCATATTATAATTAAAGATGTATAATAATAAGTCATTGTATCTACCTGATTTGCCATTGAAAATATAGGTACCGTGATCTCTTTGATAAGTGTATTTCAAAATTAAGTACCTAAGTCTGACTTCTGTGTAATCTGTGTAGACTGTAGTAAATGCTTATTTACACATCATTTCATTTTATATTGTATTGCTATGAAGTAGATGGTTCTGGATGTCTAGGGCACTTACTTTTTTACACTTTCTTACTTCCAGTCTTCTCATTGTAGATACATAATTGAGATTCGTCTCAAAACTAATCTGTGTTGAATAAATTATGATAATATGTAACTATGTACAATAATGTCCAGTTATATTATTACAATTTAATATAATGTGAATAGTTACTTAAACGTATTTTTTTTTAAATTATTACCTACTCTAGTTGTGACATTTTATGGTCATTCTGCAGAATTAATATTTGTAAAGTGAGCGGGCACCAAAACATAAAATCAAATTATTGTAGTGGGACAGTATATCAATAAATGTCCTGCAATCAAATACTTCATTCATTCATTCATTCATTTCAGCCGAAAGACGTCCACTGCTGGACTTACTTAAATGAATTAATTAAATTATTAATAATAAATTTAATTACTGTTTATAACAATTTTTTTTAATTAAATTATTAATAATAAATTTAATTACTGTTTATAACAACATGAAAATCTGCGTGAAATTACCTATTTCCAGTATGTCAATTATTATTTAAAAATCTTATCGTGACGCACTATACCCGCGGCACGCTATGATGGCGTTTAGGACATTTTCCAATAGAGTTGTGACACATTTCAAATTATTAGCGATTGGGACCGGGCTTATTACTTTGACCAACTCCAACTAGCTATTATGAATAATATCTACATAATGTAAATAATTTATCAAATTATTCAATAAACATAACGTCTAGTCCATTTTGTTTAATCGCTATTTAATCAAATTTTCTTTTGAATTGAATTTGAATAATAGATTCTAAATTCGGAAAATTATATTGCTGTAGCAGTGCATCACTATTGACAATAAAGTACGGCAATTGATCCTTCATACGTAGCTGTCAATATTTACAGATCTTGAGCTGGCAAACGTCAAAAACGCCATCATAGCGTGCTGCGATTATAGTACATTAATCGTTTCAACCCCAAATTGTGTTTTTCGTTCGCATTTTAAATCTCCCTTTTCGATTATACCTAGCCGCTGATGAGGTTTTCTTATTTTGTGTAAATTTCTTGTAAATAAAATTAGTTCTTAAGAGTTAAAATGAATGGCTATAAGGGTTGTGAAGTACTAGATAGAACGAACTATTGAAATTTTTGATGAAGTCAAATGAAGTCAAGTGTACCTATGAAACGAATTATTCAGAATTACGAATAAAGATAAGAAATAAATGTTTGTTTGTGCTATGATCTGGAGATTGCATCCCTGCTATAATTGCTTTATTATTTGCAAAATATGTTAAACTAAGTATATTTTGACGAAAATAAGTAGGTCCACAGGCTGATTATCATTTGTATTTAATTTAGTTGGAGCAATAGTACCTATACCTAACTACCTTTGTATTATATCTTGAACAATATTTTTAAACCCCGACAAAAAAGAGGGGTGTTATGTTTTTGAGGCGTGTATCTGTGTGTCTGGCAATGACATCGTAGCGCCCAAACGGATGAACCGATTTTGTTTTTTTTTTTGTTTGAAAGGTGACTTGATCGAGAGTGTTCTTAGCTATGATTCAAGAAAATCTGTTCAGCCGTTTGAAGATAATCAGCTCTTTTCTGGTTGATGAAGGGATATGAGCAACTTCAACAGGTCTGATCGATTTCAAATTAAGTATCCTGTTACTACAATGATATTGCCAAAACATGGTAACCTTGACTTGATGCTGCAGCATCACCTTGAATCTGCAGGATACCCAACAACTCCTCACCAACTTACAGCAGAGGTATCGTGTTTGGGTTCATTGGAATGGTTACAATGGATAAGTTATAGATAGATGGTGATCAGGGTCTGATGATGGAGCAGGAAAGAGAAATGAGGATACATTTGTGAGGGATTCTCAGCTACTTTTACTCGTTTAATCGATATGAAATGGTATAAGATGTAGTCTCTCGTCTGTGTGGGTTGCCGCCACGTGCGCGCGGATCCGCTTCCACGCGCTCCGGCGCGGCCCGGTCGGTGTAAATAAATCGTATGAATGAGTAAAGTGAATGATTGAATGGGTGTGTCGGGTGTTTTCTAAATTTTCTTAATTTATATTATTGTAATGGGATTTTATGGGATGCATTCACACTGATCTTAGTAATTTATAATAATCTAGAAAATCTTCACTTGTTTTTGTGTAAGAATGATGTAATGTTACATTTATATATTACTTGATGTAATAAAAAATTAAAATAACATCGTATTTTTTTTAACAAACACCTATAGTTATCTATATATCTATTTACTGAATCAAGCAACCTTTATGCCAGAACTGTAGTTGCAATTTTAGAATTGTTGCAGTCCGCTGCAATCACCAATTCGATCATTTGGATAATCTTCGTGATGCTAATTTGAATCTTTTGTCTCCCTCGCACCTATGATGCTGGTCGGCTCCGGTCGTAAGCCAGCCGAGTGAGAAGGAAATCTGTCTGCCCATCGTCTGAGTCAATACGAGTTTCGTCGGTCAGTGATACTGCACTTCCTGTTTGACTACGAGTTGGTTACTGCAACTTCTGAATATTCCTTCCATGCGTTCCACGCAACGTGCGACGTCTGGGCTTTTTTTTACGAATTGATTCTCGCAGCTGGTACCGAGGTACCACTTCTGCTTAACCGGGCTAGCTGGCGGAGAGTCTCATGTGGGACTCCATTCGCCGAAGGTTTTTCCCTACACTTAAAAACTAAAGTCGCGGTTTCAATAACGCAAACGGGCGACCCCCAAGGGGGGGGGCTCGGACCTCGGTGGGGCATTGCAGGGGCACCCCGCCGTTCCTATGTCCCCCTGGCAGCCGTTGCTGCATCAGGAATGAGTTTCTAGAAAGTGGCGGACTTTCGGTATATCGGGTGTGTAACGTCTGGGCTGCATTGTGCCGGGTATTTATTGGAATTGATCGTGTGAGTGCTGGAATTGTCAATAGGCCGTATAGAGGCGTCAGATTAGTACGTAAAATTAGGCCTTGGTAAATAGATACAAGTGAGTGAAGAAGGTGGGAGGCACGGCAAAAAGTGAAGTGGCCTATACTTAAGAAAAGTATAATTCCGGCACTGATCGTGCTCAATAAACCCTGAATATGGCAAACTGATGCGCTGATGTATTGAGTTGTTAACTAATTGTTGGCTAGAATTATGTAACTCTACGAGCGACGGAATTAGGACCTTCTTGAACACACAGTTTTTGTGGTGGCAATAGGTAAAAACTGCTATCTTCACACGTCATGTTCTCGACCGTTTGGAGTACGGAGACGTAAAGCAAATTCTCAAGAAGAATTTCGAATTCGTTTCCTCATACTTATTCTCACCGTACGCTTGCTATCAGTCACACCTATCATGATTCGGAGCAGAGTTGCTGGTGGATCTCAACCGTTCTGAGCACAACGGTTACTCAAATTTTCCAGGATGATAAATTGGTTGACTCGGGTCGATGACGAGCGTAGTACGCTCAGTAGCCATTTCACGATGGTGCAGCTATTCCATTATTTATGCTACGGCTTGTACAGTCGACTGTATGACTGTGGTGACACTTGAATTAGAAAACCGCCCTTACTGCTTATGAACTAAAGGCGCTGTCCTGTTACCACTGACGTGCGTTCGACCGTACAACTTGTGCTGGTGTTATAGGTATTTACATTTCGAGTGTTACAATAAAAACAAAAATCTCAAATATTCAATAACCTAACGCTGCACATTTCATGCATGAATGAATTATAATGCTGAAAAAAAACAGTAATGTCTGTCAAATGACTATTGACTAGATTTAAATAACAATAAAATACCTTCACGATAGTGTAAAACAGCACGATATAAAATGTGTTTTTGAGATTAGATGGTACTTGAAACACTTGTTAGGTACGCAAAATAAGCGCTATATCACATCACAGATAATATAATACTATAGTAGCTATACCAAGATTCCGTGGTGCTGAGTGTACCTATAAATTACAATTATTTTTTACTACGTCTGTGACCATAACAGAAACCCTACTTAGTGACCCACTGAACTGCATAAAGTAATGAATCACTCCTAATCGGTTCAATGGCTAATGGCTACACTATATGAATCTCATTATATTATTCTCTGCATTTTATAGTTCTACAACACTGTTTGTATAAGTGTTCTTTATAGAAACTAACAGCAAGCATGGTATGAATCGTATAAATAAGCGTCGTTATTACGTCACTACGATTTAGGCCAAGCGCGGAATGTTCCGGCAAATGGCGCGGCATCGGCACGGTCAGGGCCCGCCTGTCCCTGACCACGGTCAACGGCATCGTTTGAAGGTGCCCTCCGAAACGGAACACACTCACAATGTCAGTGTTCGTAACATAGTGGGTATGTACAGTATGTGTATGTAGGTAGACGTAGACAAACTTTTTTGAGTTGCTGCTATGCCAACGAAACAACGTGTTATACTGGGCATATTTACAAGCCGGTTAGTCATATTCGTTACATCGACTCATCGACTTCACTTCCATTGTCTGTATGCATTTATTACGTAATACCATAGAACACGTAATAGTAATACCTAAATCTGACGATATTTTAGAATAAATAAAATGTTCTATGGATAAGTGTGCTTCATAAGTATAATTAATAATTCAGATTACTTAAGTATGCCTGGTTCTTTATCAATACGTCCGTCGTGTGCATTTTAGATAAGCATGGTGCAGTTATTATTGTGTAGGTATTATGACTATATTGTAAGTAGGTAGGTATATGATATGCAATAAGTAGATAAGAAGGCGTCGCGGGTGTGGACCTGTGCCGTTGCTCGGGGGAGGCGAGGTTTATCTTGTCATTAGGCGCTAAAGGTGACATTGCTCGGTCGTCGACCCAAAATTCGCTTTATTTTTATTCCTATTTCGAATTCGTCTCACTTTTGAAGCATCGTTTCTATAGTATACTCACAGTAATGTCTATTGTGCCTTGGAATGTTGCCAGTTAGCAAGTCAGATTAGCAGCACAATGTACCTACGTAGAATGCACGTAGATACAGATCTGATGTAGTCGATTATTAGTCTATCTACTTATATTAATCACTTCAAGATATTATTAGTTCCTTTAATTTTATTATTAGAACTGTATTGGGTACGTTTAATTATTTTTGATATGAAAAAAATACTTAGGTAATTGATTTCTGGCCAAAATAATATCCAATCTATCCACGATTTGCCCTACTAGAGATAGGAATTTAACATAAGCTCCATACAAAATATGACAAATTTCAATCTCTAGTAGGGTAAATCGTGGGTAGATAGGATATTAATTTTGGCCGTTAGACAATCAGTTTTGGACAGTATCCAATACCTACCTATTTTATACCTACATGCGTTCAAAATAAGTGGATGAAGATCATATATAGGGTCATGTTATTACTTTATTTCATTGTTTTGTTGGTTTTTTTTTTTGAGGTAGGAATTTCGCGGCTTACTAGGTAGCAATAATTTGACCGATCGTTGGCTGAACCGCTGGATTGGTTTTCATTAGTCGAATACGATAACTGTTAAAATCCTTGGTTCAGCCGTGGATCGAAGGTGATTTTTTCAACAATTTCATAAGTCATTTATGAATCAGCCCCCAGGCTCCCCTGTCACTTTGGTTGACTAAAGGTCGTTAAATATTAATTAGGTAGGTACCTACTGCTGAACGCCATAGTAACTAAAAAGCAGATATAGTAGGTATGCAGAATAGTGTCTCATTTTTAACCGACTTCAAGAAGGAGAAGATTCTCAACTCGTCTGTATACAACGTAAACCTCTTAAGGGGCACTCAAACATTTAACACGTTGTATATGTTTTTTTATGTATGTTTAAGCATAACTCTGACATATATGCACAGATTTGGATTTGTTTGAAAGCGTTTTCTCCCGAGATGGTCCCATTTAAATTTGGTGAAGATCTTCGGAGAGAAAGAGAACTCTTAAATGGATGATAGCAACTCACCCACGACTGCAGCAATCGCTTGTCTTATGTATTGAAAGAAAGAATGAAAAATGATTAAATTTGTGCACCTATACCGTATGTCGTCTTGTTATGCCACTCAAAATATAAAAATAAAATAAACTAAAACGTAAAAACTGACTTCAAAAATAATAAAATTATTTGTTCTTAATCTGTTTCACGAAAACCATTTGTAGTCGCTTTTTACTTTGTGTTAGGTTTATTTTATTAATTTATGTAATGACAATCTTAATAATTTTAGCGTCAAATGTGGTAGATTTGATATTTTTGGTTGTTTCACAGCATGCAAAGTTCATAATTATAATAAATTCGTTTCAATTTGACAATATTCCAAATACAGTAATATTAAGAAACTTATTTATTTACTAGCTGTGCCCGCGACTCCGTCCGCGTGGATGTCGGAAAATAACATCGTGTCATAATTATGAACACAATATCTTCAAATATATACATATAAGCGCCTACACAGACGATTACACTATTTACCGACCATACTATACCTATTTTGTTTTTACAACCAACCGGCTAAGGTGATGGAATTTCATGGAATTAGCCCTAAACTCCCTCATTCTGAGAAGACGCTCGTGGCCAGCAGTGGGAAGTAATTGGGCTGATTATGTTATTCTATAACACTAACCACATCTCTTCTTATGCTGAGAAGAGGCCCGTGTCCAGCAGTGGGACTGTAATGGGCTGGTAATGTTATGTTATTCTAGAATACCAATAATATCCAGTTCATTAACTCTTCTCATTTTGAGAAGAGGGCCATACCCAGTAGTGGGACAATAATGGGTTGACTACGTTATTCTATATTTTCAAGTTTCTTAACTCTTCTCGTTCCGAGAAGAGGTCCGTGCCCAGCAGTGGGGCGGTAGGTAATGAGCTGATTATGTTATGATAACCTATTACACTAACAATATCCAGTTCCTTAACTCTTCTCATTCCAAGAAGAGGGCCATGCCCAGCAGCGGGACAGTGATGGGCTATGTTATGTTATTCTATATTTTATATAATACTAATAGAATCCTGTTGTATTTTTAGGAACCTGCAACCTGCATTCAACCAACAATCATGACCTCTACTTTGTATGCAACTTAATACAATAGAGGGGTCAAGCTGTATCGCTGGATCTACTCAACCGATTCAGATAAAACATACCCTATATTTTAAGTTAGACTAATATCAATACAAATGCTAAGTTTCATTACGATCCGTTCAGCCGTTTTCACGTGATGAGGTAACAAACAGACAGACAGACAGACAGACGGACAGACAGACAGACAGACAGACATACATTTTTTAAACGATTGATTCGTGTTCTATAGCTTATTTCTAGTCCCCCTAGCCGGTTTTCACGAAAAAAAACTCAATGTACAGACTTTTCGACCTTTACAGTTTTATTATAGTATAGATTTATTATTTGGAAGACCAACAGCAATTACTATAGAATAACAATATTAAATAAGGTACAATCTGCCAATAATAGGTCTTCACGAATAGCGACTGACTGACTGACCTACTTATTTTAAACTTTATACTTAAATAGCTAGTTATGCTGAGAGAAAAGTTCCAAATTGAAAATAAACTGTGTTATCCAGGCAGGTTATACGTAAATTTCAGATATTACTTATTAATGCTCGCCCAGTCAATGCACTGCACACGACCAGGCCACGCGTGGATAATTTCTTAAAACGTGTAAAGTAATGCCGCACCACAAATTGGTTTCACGTCACCCTACGTGCTACGTCAGCTACGCGCTACGCTACGTGGGAAACATTTGCGAACAAAAGACATAAACGCGCCGTCTGGCACTCTGTTGGGCTGGATTCAAATATGCGGCGTGTAGTTCCTACAACTTTTTGTCATAAAAACAGTAACGTGATAACAATTAAGGGTTTTAACATGAATTCGAAGGAAATACGATAATTAGCAACTAAGCATTTTCAAAAGAAACTTGAAGTATGGCTTACTGAAAAATGTTTAAATGCTGTATTATTATTTTTATAGGTAGGTATATAATACCTTTGAGCAAATTTAAGTAATGTTTAAGGTAATTTCCCTCCAATTCATCAATAATCATCAACTCAGCCTATCGCAGTCCACTGTTAGACATATGATAGGCCTCTCCGAAGTACCTCACTTAAATGTCATGCTGATGGTGGCGTTAGTGTCGGGTCGTTAAGTTCCCTTCAATATGGTTGAGTTAAGCGATGGCTGATGCTCGCGTCATGCTCGTGAACGGGTGCCGTCTGTCGGGGCAGGTCAGCTCCTACATACTATGACAACTCTTTTTACGTTTATTTCTAAAGGCAATATTCTCACATTTAAACTCTTGTTTATTTCTGACAATAACCTATTTTAAAAAGAGTATATCCCCATGGATATACTCTTTTTAAATTTATATGGTGAAGAACCGGCAAGAGACTCCATAGTTTCTTGCCGGTTCTTCTCCATAGAACCGACAATTTGGAACCGTGCAACTAGAGCCTGACCTTTCAAAAGTGCCTGTAATTAGGTTTATTTGAAATAAAAAACATTTGATTTTGATTTTACCCAAATCCCCCAAACCACAAACCTAATTGGTCCCTCCAATTACCACCTTTAAATTCCATCTTGTATAAGTACTGAATAGATACAAAGTATCAAATGATAACAAATAACTGCTAATAAACCTATCTATTTGACCCAATAAGTTAAATGTGTCATTCCGACATGAGATAACGACTTGTAGGTAGAGTTTTATATTGTTTAGATTTTCATTTAGATAGATTAATAAAAGGAATCTGTGTTATTGGTATCAATATTAAATTTTATTATCATTTTAATTAAGTTATATATTTTAATCATTAATTATCGAAGCGAAGAAGTCTTGTTCATATTTCCATTCTATTATTATACTTGGCGTAGTGACAACCTTTGGGCTTATATTAATGTAATAAGACATAGGGCCGGTTTCTGAGTTGAGAATTCTCAGTTAAGCAATACTTAAGTATAATTTGAGAATGGTTTTTACGTACAAAGCCATGCTCAAGTGATACCTTTAGTCCATAGAGTGATAGTTTCATTCATCAAAGTTCCGCTCAATGTTGAAGCACAAAAACAATCGATGTGTACGTGTGTACCCGCAAGCGGCACGTAAAATCTTCGCCGACACACACATGTATAAGCGCTCGTAGACTATACTGAACGTAGCCTTTTAAGGTGCTGCATTGAATTTGCAACCGTCCCTTTCTAACAAACGGCAAATTGCGCGTGTGAGAACAGAGCGAAATCGCGCTGTTTTGATGTTTTTTTTACATTTTTGCACATATCTCAGCGAATAAACATTTAAATAAAAATCTGTTATACCAGAATTTAGATATGTACAAGATATATCTTATTCACAAAAAACAATAGTAAAAACTATTGGAATTTCAAAATGCAATGCGAAATAGTGCAAAAACAACCCTTACTTTGGAAAGTAAACCTATCCAGCAAATTTAATTAAATCGTGTTTTCCCTATACTAAAATCTAGCAAATATAATGAAAAATCTTAAATATGAAAATTAGATCAACGTCGTATCCACAAATGAAAATATTTTGATTCTAAAATCCCTATTTTTCCCAATGCCCAATTAAGTCCAACATGAATTTGCTTCGCTCCGCGTGCGACTACTGCGATTCTAAGGCGCAGGCCAGACAGAAGAGACGTAAGACGAGGACGCGTCGCGGACATGCGAAACAACACAAACATGACAAAGCGTTGCGCCCGCGCCCCGTCTCTTCTGTATGTTTTGCGTCGCGACGCTTTTTTACATTTTGTATGAAAGGGACGCGGTAGAGACAAATGTCCGCGCCCCGTCTGCGTCTTACGTCTCTTCTATCTGGCCTGCGCCTAAGTCTGTGGGCCTGTGGGGCAATTATTGAAACTACAAGCTTAAACATGAAGTACAATCAGAAATCTTTCCGGTGAACCACCACTAAGGCTAAAATCGCTTGCAATCAATGTTCGATGGCAGCGGTAGGTACGGTACATTTTCTCGACAAAATCCCTAGAACGAATCTTGCTACATGTGAAGGACTGTTGGCCGCTGAAGCAGACGAGTCGTCCTTGAGTGGAGACCGCGAATCGGCAAACGCAGTGTAGGGCCCGCCAGGTGGACCGATGACCTGAACAAGGTAGCTGGGGGGACTGGATGCGGAAGGCAGAGGGCCGAGTGTTGTGGCGCAACTTGAGAGAGGCCTATGTCCAGCAGTGGACTGCGATAGGCTGAGTTGTTGACGATCGTCCTGAGACCCACGAGCTCATACTAAAAACAATGGCGTTTTGTTTACCAAGCGTCCTGAATGTGGTCATTATGACAATATTGCCTAACTAATAGCAGAAGTAGAGCTCCTAGTGAAAGGGCTCGTCCGGAGAAGTACTACCACCTTACCTATTTCTGCCACCAAACAGTATTACTTGCATTGCTGTGTTCTGGTGCAAAGGGTAGGTTACGGGAGCCGGTGGAATTACAATAACATGACACTTTCCATCTTTATGAAGTCTTCATGCCTTAATTTGGCGAACGTAACTTGCAATACTATTAAGGCAATAGCTTAGGTGGTATTGCAGTTGTTATGGGCAAAGATAACCGCTTAACACCAGGAGGGCCTTTAGCTCTTATCGCCAGTCTATAACAAAAAGAAAAAGCAAATTGTCATTTGGAGTCTGAATTTGTGCCCGGTTAATGGTAATAAGCTCGCCCCCTATTACATGGGACTTTTAAGAAAAACTGGCGAAATGTGGGTGTACTATACACCCCTACCCCTTGGGGGAAATACAGACGTGATGATATGTTATGTTATGTAAAGAAAGAAAAGAAAAGAAAAGAAAGAAACTTAAGTATGCCTGGTTCTTTATCAATACGTCCGTCGTGTGCATTTTAGATAAGCATGGTGCAGTTATTATTGTGTAGGTATTATGACTATATTGTAAGTAGGTAGGTATATGATATGCAATAAGTAGATAAGAAGGCGTCGCGGGTGTGGACCTGTGCCGTTGCTCGGGGGAGGCGAGGTTTATCTTGTCATTAGGCGCTAAAGGTGACATTGCTCGGTCGTCGACCCAAAATTCGCTTTATTTTTATTCCTATTTCGAATTCGTCTCACTTTTGAAGCATCGTTTCTATAGTATACTCACAGTAATGTCTATTGTGCCTTGGAATGTTGCCAGTTAGCAAGTCAGATTAGCAGCACAATGTACCTACGTAGAATGCACGTAGATACAGATCTGATGTAGTCGATTATTAGTCTATCTACTTATATTAATCACTTCAAGATATTATTAGTTCCTTTAATTTTATTATTAGAACTGTATTGGGTACGTTTAATTATTTTTGATATGAAAAAAATACTTAGGTAATTGATTTCTGGCCAAAATAATATCCAATCTATCCACGATTTGCCCTACTAGAGATAGGAATTTAACATAAGCTCCATACAAAATATGACAAATTTCAATCTCTAGTAGGGTAAATCGTGGGTAGATAGGATATTAATTTTGGCCGTTAGACAATCAGTTTTGGACAGTATCCAATACCTACCTATTTTATACCTACATGCGTTCAAAATAAGTGGATGAAGATCATATATAGGGTCATGTTATTACTTTATTTCATTGTTTTGTTGGTTTTTTTTTTTGAGGTAGGAATTTCGCGGCTTACTAGGTAGCAATAATTTGACCGATCGTTGGCTGAACCGCTGGATTGGTTTTCATTAGTCGAATACGATAACTGTTAAAATCCTTGGTTCAGCCGTGGATCGAAGGTGATTTTTTCAACAATTTCATAAGTCATTTATGAATCAGCCCCCAGGCTCCCCTGTCACTTTGGTTGACTAAAGGTCGTTAAATATTAATTAGGTAGGTACCTACTGCTGAACGCCATAGTAACTAAAAAGCAGATATAGTAGGTATGCAGAATAGTGTCTCATTTTTAACCGACTTCAAGAAGGAGAAGATTCTCAACTCGTCTGTATACAACGTAAACCTCTTAAGGGGCACTCAAACATTTAACACGTTGTATATGTTTTTTTATGTATGTTTAAGCATAACTCTGACATATATGCACAGATTTGGATTTGTTTGAAAGCGTTTTCTCCCGAGATGGTCCCATTTAAATTTGGTGAAGATCTTCGGAGAGAAAGAGAACTCTTAAATGGATGATAGCAACTCACCCACGACTGCAGCAATCGCTTGTCTTATGTATTGAAAGAAAGAATGAAAAATGATTAAATTTGTGCACCTATACCGTATGTCGTCTTGTTATGCCACTCAAAATATAAAAATAAAATAAACTAAAACGTAAAAACTGACTTCAAAAATAATAAAATTATTTGTTCTTAATCTGTTTCACGAAAACCATTTGTAGTCGCTTTTTACTTTGTGTTAGGTTTATTTTATTAATTTATGTAATGACAATCTTAATAATTTTAGCGTCAAATGTGGTAGATTTGATATTTTTGGTTGTTTCACAGCATGCAAAGTTCATAATTATAATAAATTCGTTTCAATTTGACAATATTCCAAATACAGTAATATTAAGAAACTTATTTATTTACTAGCTGTGCCCGCGACTCCGTCCGCGTGGATGTCGGAAAATAACATCGTGTCATAATTATGAACACAATATCTTCAAATATATACATATAAGCGCCTACACAGACGATTACACTATTTACCGACCATACTATACCTATTTTGTTTTTACAACCAACCGGCTAAGGTGATGGAATTTCATGGAATTAGCCCTAAACTCCCTCATTCTGAGAAGACGCTCGTGGCCAGCAGTGGGAAGTAATTGGGCTGATTATGTTATTCTATAACACTAACCACATCTCTTCTTATGCTGAGAAGAGGCCCGTGTCCAGCAGTGGGACTGTAATGGGCTGGTAATGTTATGTTATTCTAGAATACCAATAATATCCAGTTCATTAACTCTTCTCATTTTGAGAAGAGGGCCATACCCAGTAGTGGGACAATAATGGGTTGACTACGTTATTCTATATTTTCAAGTTTCTTAACTCTTCTCGTTCCGAGAAGAGGTCCGTGCCCAGCAGTGGGGCGGTAGGTAATGAGCTGATTATGTTATGATAACCTATTACACTAACAATATCCAGTTCCTTAACTCTTCTCATTCCAAGAAGAGGGCCATGCCCAGCAGCGGGACAGTGATGGGCTATGTTATGTTATTCTATATTTTATATAATACTAATAGAATCCTGTTGTATTTTTAGGAACCTGCAACCTGCATTCAACCAACAATCATGACCTCTACTTTGTATGCAACTTAATACAATAGAGGGGTCAAGCTGTATCGCTGGATCTACTCAACCGATTCAGATAAAACATACCCTATATTTTAAGTTAGACTAATATCAATACAAATGCTAAGTTTCATTACGATCCGTTCAGCCGTTTTCACGTGATGAGGTAACAAACAGACAGACAGACAGACAGACGGACAGACAGACAGACAGACAGACATACATTTTTTAAACGATTGATTCGTGTTCTATAGCTTATTTCTAGTCCCCCTAGCCGGTTTTCACGAAAAAAAACTCAATGTACAGACTTTTCGACCTTTACAGTTTTATTATAGTATAGATTTATTATTTGGAAGACCAACAGCAATTACTATAGAATAACAATATTAAATAAGGTACAATCTGCCAATAATAGGTCTTCACGAATAGCGACTGACTGACTGACCTACTTATTTTAAACTTTATACTTAAATAGCTAGTTATGCTGAGAGAAAAGTTCCAAATTGAAAATAAACTGTGTTATCCAGGCAGGTTATACGTAAATTTCAGATATTACTTATTAATGCTCGCCCAGTCAATGCACTGCACACGACCAGGCCACGCGTGGATAATTTCTTAAAACGTGTAAAGTAATGCCGCACCACAAATTGGTTTCACGTCACCCTACGTGCTACGTCAGCTACGCGCTACGCTACGTGGGAAACATTTGCGAACAAAAGACATAAACGCGCCGTCTGGCACTCTGTTGGGCTGGATTCAAATATGCGGCGTGTAGTTCCTACAACTTTTTGTCATAAAAACAGTAACGTGATAACAATTAAGGGTTTTAACATGAATTCGAAGGAAATACGATAATTAGCAACTAAGCATTTTCAAAAGAAACTTGAAGTATGGCTTACTGAAAAATGTTTAAATGCTGTATTATTATTTTTATAGGTAGGTATATAATACCTTTGAGCAAATTTAAGTAATGTTTAAGGTAATTTCCCTCCAATTCATCAATAATCATCAACTCAGCCTATCGCAGTCCACTGTTAGACATATGATAGGCCTCTCCGAAGTACCTCACTTAAATGTCATGCTGATGGTGGCGTTAGTGTCGGGTCGTTAAGTTCCCTTCAATATGGTTGAGTTAAGCGATGGCTGATGCTCGCGTCATGCTCGTGAACGGGTGCCGTCTGTCGGGGCAGATCAGCTCCTACATACTATGACAACTCTTTTTACGTTTATTTCTAAAGGCAATATTCTCACATTTAAACTCTTGTTTATTTCTGACAATAACCTATTTTAAAAAGAGTATATCCCCATGGATATACTCTTTTTAAATTTATATGGTGAAGAACCGGCAAGAGACTCCATAGTTTCTTGCCGGTTCTTCTCCATAGAACCGACAATTTGGAACCGTGCAACTAGAGCCTGACCTTTCAAAAGTGCCTGTAATTAGGTTTATTTGAAATAAAAAACATTTGATTTTGATTTTACCCAAATCCCCCAAACCACAAACCTAATTGGTCCCTCCAATTACCACCTTTAAATTCCATCTTGTATAAGTACTGAATAGATACAAAGTATCAAATGATAACAAATAACTGCTAATAAACCTATCTATTTGACCCAATAAGTTAAATGTGTCATTCCGACATGAGATAACGACTTGTAGGTAGAGTTTTATATTGTTTAGATTTTCATTTAGATAGATTAATAAAAGGAATCTGTGTTATTGGTATCAATATTAAATTTTATTATCATTTTAATTAAGTTATATATTTTAATCATTAATTATCGAAGCGAAGAAGTCTTGTTCATATTTCCATTCTATTATTATACTTGGCGTAGTGACAACCTTTGGGCTTATATTAATGTAATAAGACATAGGGCCGGTTTCTGAGTTGAGAATTCTCAGTTAAGCAATACTTAAGTATAATTTGAGAATGGTTTTTACGTACAAAGCCATGCTCAAGTGATACCTTTAGTCCATAGAGTGATAGTTTCATTCATCAAAGTTCCGCTCAATGTTGAAGCACAAAAACAATCGATGTGTACGTGTGTACCCGCAAGCGGCACGTAAAATCTTCGCCGACACACACATGTATAAGCGCTCGTAGACTATACTGAACGTAGCCTTTTAAGGTGCTGCATTGAATTTGCAACCGTCCCTTTCTAACAAACGGCAAATTGCGCGTGTGAGAACAGAGCGAAATCGCGCTGTTTTGATGTTTTTTTTACATTTTTGCACATATCTCAGCGAATAAACATTTAAATAAAAATCTGTTATACCAGAATTTAGATATGTACAAGATATATCTTATTCACAAAAAACAATAGTAAAAACTATTGGAATTTCAAAATGCAATGCGAAATAGTGCAAAAACAACCCTTACTTTGGAAAGTAAACCTATCCAGCAAATTTAATTAAATCGTGTTTTCCCTATACTAAAATCTAGCAAATATAATGAAAAATCTTAAATATGAAAATTAGATCAACGTCGTATCCACAAATGAAAATATTTTGATTCTAAAATCCCTATTTTTCCCAATGCCCAATTAAGTCCAACATGAATTTGCTTCGCTCCGCGTGCGACTACTGCGATTCTAAGGCGCAGGCCAGACAGAAGAGACGTAAGACGAGGACGCGTCGCGGACATGCGAAACAACACAAACATGACAAAGCGTTGCGCCCGCGCCCCGTCTCTTCTGTATGTTTTGCGTCGCGACGCTTTTTTACATTTTGTATGAAAGGGACGCGGTAGAGACAAATGTCCGCGCCCCGTCTGCGTCTTACGTCTCTTCTATCTGGCCTGCGCCTAAGTCTGTGGGCCTGTGGGGCAATTATTGAAACTACAAGCTTAAACATGAAGTACAATCAGAAATCTTTCCGGTGAACCACCACTAAGGCTAAAATCGCTTGCAATCAATGTTCGATGGCAGCGGTAGGTACGGTACATTTTCTCGACAAAATCCCTAGAACGAATCTTGCTACATGTGAAGGACTGTTGGCCGCTGAAGCAGACGAGTCGTCCTTGAGTGGAGACCGCGAATCGGCAAACGCAGTGTAGGGCCCGCCAGGTGGACCGATGACCTGAACAAGGTAGCTGGGGGGACTGGATGCGGAAGGCAGAGGGCCGAGTGTTGTGGCGCAACTTGAGAGAGGCCTATGTCCAGCAGTGGACTGCGATAGGCTGAGTTGTTGACGATCGTCCTGAGACCCACGAGCTCATACTAAAAACAATGGCGTTTTGTTTACCAAGCGTCCTGAATGTGGTCATTATGACAATATTGCCTAACTAATAGCAGAAGTAGAGCTCCTAGTGAAAGGGCTCGTCCGGAGAAGTACTACCACCTTACCTATTTCTGCCACCAAACAGTATTACTTGCATTGCTGTGTTCTGGTGCAAAGGGTAGGTTACGGGAGCCGGTGGAATTACAATAACATGACACTTTCCATCTTTATGAAGTCTTCATGCCTTAATTTGGCGAACGTAACTTGCAATACTATTAAGGCAATAGCTTAGGTGGTATTGCAGTTGTTATGGGCAAAGATAACCGCTTAACACCAGGAGGGCCTTTAGCTCTTATCGCCAGTCTATAACAAAAAGAAAAAGCAAATTGTCATTTGGAGTCTGAATTTGTGCCCGGTTAATGGTAATAAGCTCGCCCCCTATTACATGGGACTTTTAAGAAAAACTGGCGAAATGTGGGTGTACTATACACCCCTACCCCTTGGGGGAAATACAGACGTGATGATATGTTATGTTATGTCATTTTAGCACTCTGTTAAAAAAATAGATACAGGAATATTAAATCGCCCTGAGTAAGATATTGGATCCAATTTTCAGTAAAGTAACTAGAATCGTCTAGGTATTCTAATAACATAATCATGGAAAACTACAGATAGACATAAGTTTTAAGGGAAAAATGTCTTAGTAAAGATGAATTTTTCTATCTACGTGTGTTTTATATACAATTTATCAAAGCAGTATTATCTAACTGGCTATGTTATGACTTGGCTGTACCTATCAAGTATGAACTGGTATAGTTCATGTCCTAAAGATCAGAACGTAGTCCAGACTTTTGATAGTTACAATAGGTTGGAAATTTGTGAAATAGGATAAAAATTAAATATCTAGAAATCGTCATCATTACTCATGAAAAGTTTCCATTACGTTACAAAGCAAGTAACCAATCAAAATACTAGAACATTACACAACTTGTTGATACGTACGTACGTACTCATTGCATTTGCAACATCGTTGCATCTATCTAACCAATAAAACAACGAGGTAATAGAGAAACAGTGAAATTATGAAAAATTATCCGTAAGCGTAGCACAGAAAACAGATTTTCCTACAACAGAAACTTTAGTATCATAAACGGTACTAAGAAAGATAACAGGCAATGAAAATTGCTTCGTATGTTTGGTCTGTTATGGCTCAGAATTGTATAGCTCACAGCGTCATGACTCCGACAGAAAAGTAGTCAAGTACTGAAATCGATGGATGCAGCCGGCTGGGGAGGGCTGCTGGAGTGGCCGGGAGAACCGCGCGGTTGCTCGGCAACCGACTCCCGGCGCGTGTTATTTAACTCTACTACTAAAACTCGCTTTATTTTCACATTAAAAGTAAAGCTATATTTTTAATGAATACGGTAAGTAATACAAACTGGATTCGTCACGGCATCCGACGAGATATTGATATTGTTACGACGGAGGGTTAAGCAGAGTGGACTGAAATACTTCAACCTCGATTTTCCTGGACTTAGAGACGTTTTCAGCAGGCTGAAATGCATTTTCAGTCCGTATCAGAGGAGGCTCTATCACATACCAAAGAATCGAAATTTTGAGTAAGTTGCCGTTGTTTTCAGGCGCCTGAAACATGTTTTCAGGCCGTTTCAGGAGCCAACAAATCCGATGCCGACATTTCCTGAAAACCCATTTTCAGGCGTTTTCAGGACCCCTTATGGCCATTTGACACCCACATGTAAAATTGTTGATGAGTGAGCGAGATAGAGCTAAATATCAGACAAGGATAGACGAAGAACCTTCTGGAAGAGAGTGAGCAGGATAGAGCTAATATAAGACAAGGATAGACGAGATTCGACAAGCTTCGAGAACATTCCATTCTAGAAGTGAGTGAGTGAGATAGAGGATAGATGAGGTTCGACGAGGTTCGAGAACTTTCTATTTCGAGAATGTGCAAGTGAGAAAGAGTTATCTTATGACAAGGATAGATGACGTTCGAGGACTTTCCAGTACCACGACTCGCGGCCTATATAAACGGCGCAACTGAGCGCCAGTGGAGTTCAGTTTGAATCAAGCGATACAAGCGATAACATCGAAGCGATATTCGGAGCGATTTAACTAGTAACTTTGTGTGGTAATAAGCGATTCAGTGTAATTGTTCAGTAATAAAGTGTTCTCTACGCATTTAATCGGCTTTCTATCTATATACGAACCCCCAGCTCGTAACATTTGGTGTCAGAAAGCGGGATAGAAAATGCCGATTACGCCAAGAGACGAGGAACCGACTTGTAATGAAACGCCGAGTCGGATGCAGACGAGACAGTTAACGGCGAGACAGACAGCTCAGGACGCATCAAGAACTATGAATCAGGAGGAGGTCGTCCAACAGGGACCTCAGCCTCAAGGTGGAAACAACGATATTGCCAGCTTATTCAACTTGATGCAGCAAATGGCAAGAAGGCAGGAAGAGCAAGTACGCGAAACACGCGAACTAGCCACAAGGCAGGAAGAGCAAGTACGCGAAACACGCGAACTAGCCACAAGGCAGGAAGAGCAAGTACGCGAACTAGCCACAAGGCAGGAAGAGCAAGTACGCGAAACACGCGAACTAGCCACAAGGCAGGAAGAGCAAGTACGCAGACAGGAAGAGCAAGCCGCAAGGCAAGAAGAGCGGTTCTGTAGAATGGAGAAGATATTTGAGCGAGGAGCAATATTGGAGGAACTCTATCTCTCTGCTAAAAACAAACTAGATGAGGTGGAGATCAAGGTAGATGAGGTGGAGATTAAAGTAGATGAGCATGAGAAAAAGGTTATGGCTCATGACCACCGGATTACGCAGTTAGAAAAGAAGGTCAACAGTGCACACCTTGGACCAGTTCCCATCGTTTCCGCTGGTAATACAGGGGTGTCTTTAGGAAGGTTTAAGGTTCCACCCTTTGACGGAACCTCCTCTTGGACCGCATATAAGCTGCAATTCCAATCGGTGGCAACAGCAAATGGATGGACCAATGACCAGACGAAGACTGCTCTTATTTTAGGGCTTCGGGATCAGGCTTTGACGGTGCTGGAAGCACTCGGTGAGAACGTCGCCTACGAGCAGCTTTTGGAGGCCCTAGAAGCACGATTTGGTGACGCCCATTTAGAACACGTCTTCCGGGCCCAACTGAAAGAGCGTGTTCAGCGCTATAACGAAAGCTTACAGCAATGGGCGCTGGAGGTGGAAAAGCTTGTACGGAAGGCCTATAGGTCCACGCCTGTGCTCATCGATAACCTACTAGTACAGGCCTTTATCGATGGAATACGAGATTCGGAAGTTAGAGCGACTGTGCGACTCGGACATCACCAGACATTGAAGGACGCACTGGCACATGCACTGGAAGTAGAAGCTGTTCGGACGGACCCTAAGACAAGTCGGATCCGCGAAGTGGCCGAACGCAACAAAGCAAGTTGGGGACCAATTTGTTACCTGTGTGGAGAACGGGGTCACATCAGAAACAGCTGTCCGAAGCAAGCCAGGCGCGAGGAACCTCGTCGGTTCACAAGCAGAGCGGTGGGAACAGCCACCACCGAGCCGCTACAGGGAAACGAGTAAACGCCAGGACCGAGGGGCGGGTGCTGGCTGGTGTTCAAAAAGCCCCGAAAATCAAGATTAGGCAAGCCCAAGACGGAAATAGCCTGATAATCGACGGTGAGATTGATGGAATTCCCTGTGAAATGACAGTAGACACAGGAGCGTCACATACAATTATCAGCTTTGGGCTTGTGAAACGTCTCGGCGGGAACCAACCTTGTCGGAACAGAAACGTTCAACTTGTGACAGCCACCGGCCAGCACATAGCCGTCCAGGGGGAGAGGGAGTTGGACGTAAAGCTTGGTGAGATGATGTTTACGCATAAGGCCATCATTGCTGATATCGTCGACGACTGCATTATTGGACTCGATTTCTTAAGAGCACACCACTGCCAGATTGACATAAAGCATGGTGTTTTAAATTGCGGATCAGAAGAAATATTCCTGAAAGGAGGATCTGTTGGGAATGTTTACTGCGCGAAAGAGACCATTTTGCCTCCATGGTCACAAACAACGGTTCCAGTTCGTTTAGCTCGAGGTAATATTGGAAACAATCATCGCTGCGTAATTGTGGAAAAAGTGGATAACAATAGTCCTTGGATAACGGCACGAACGCTTATAAAAGGAACAGGCATGGATGTTGTATCAATCCTGAACTTAAGCGATACCGAGCAAACCATAAAAAGGAACACAGTTGTTGGAACCTGCGGCCAAGTCTCGTGGTTGCGCAAATGTCAACAACCGTGCGGAGGAGAAAACATTGCGCAATCCAACATTGACATAATGTCACTGCTGCAGGGCTGTCAACGGGATCTGTCAATGGAAGAGCTTTCCCAAGCTAAGACATTGCTGCAGCAGTTCAGTGACTTGTTTTCTTCAAATGATGCTGATCTTGGAAGGACTGGACTTGTTCAACACAAAATTGACACTGGTGATAAAATTCCAATTCGTCAGCGAGCACGAAGGGTGCCAGTCGCACGTGAAAAGGAGGTTCAGAACATGATTGAGGAAATGAAGAAGAGTGACGTCATTGAACCATCATCAAGTCCGTGGTGCTCTCCTGTGGTTTTGGTCAAGAAAAAGGACGGAAGCATGCGGTTTTGTGTTGATTATCGTCAACTTAATGACATTACGAAGAAGGACAGCTACCCTTTGCCGAGGATAGATGACACTTTGGACACGCTGGCTGGGATGAAGTGGTTTTCAACACTAGACCTAAAAAGTGGCTATTGGCAAGTGGAGATAGATCCTAAGGATAAGGAAAAGACAGCCTTTTCGACAGGAGGGCTTTGTCAGGGCCTTTGGCAATTCAAAGTCATGCCTTTTGGCCTATGTAATGCCCCTGCAACTTTCGAAAGACTAATGGAAATAGTGCTCGCTGGATTAATTGGCGAAGCCTGTTTGGTGTACCTGGATGACATTGTGATTGTTGGGCAGGACTTTAACAGCCATCTTCGAAACTTGAGGTGTGTTTTGGAAAAGATTCGTGCAGCAAACTTGAAACTAAGTCCCAAAAAGTGTTCTTTTTTCAAGCGAGAAGTCAAGTACCTGGGACATGTGGTTTCCACTGAAGGGGTTCGCACGGATCCAGAAAAGGTGGCGGCTGTTAAGAATTGGCCAGTACCAAAGGACAAGACAGGAGTTCGAGCGTTTTTGGGACTTTGCTCATACTACCGACGCTTTGTGAAAAATTTCTCAGATATAGCAAAACCTTTACATAAGCTCACTGAAGAAAAGAGGGCATTTGTTTGGGATGATGCCTGTGAGGCTGCATTCAGGGAACTGAAAAACCATCTGTGCAATACACCCATTCTTGGATACCCGGACATCGAAGGCGAATTTGTCGTAGACACTGATGCCAGCAACACCGGTATAGGCGGAGTGTTGTCACAACGCAGAGGAGATCAAGAAGTAGTTATAGCCTACTTCAGCAAATCTCTGTGCAAACCAGAAAGGAACTACTGCGTTACTCGAAGAGAGTTACTCGCTGTGGTCAAGACTTTGAAGCACTTCAGTAAATATTTGTTAGGGCGCCAGTTTCGACTTAGAACTGATCACGCTGCACTAAAGTGGCTACTTCAATTTAAGGATCCTGAAGGGCAAGTGGCGCGTTGGATAGAACAACTGCAGGAGTTTAATTTCACCATTGAGCATCGTAGTGGGAAATTACATGGGAATGCAGATGCTCTATCAAGGAGACCATGTCCAGACGAATGTAAACACTGTACAAGGCAAGAGGCCAAAGAAATAGCGTCAGTTAAGATGTTAAGGACGGACACAGTGAGTGCGGAATGGAGTGATGCATCCATGCAAAGAGCGCAACTAGAGGACAATGATTTACGACCTCTCGTAGAATGGATGCAAGCTGGAAGTCCCAAACCCAAATGGAGTGATGTCGCCAGAATGAGCACTACAACAAAAAGCTATTGGGCTCAATGGGACAGCTTCCTTCTTCACAATGGTGTTCTATGTCGAAAATGGGAGAATGCACGAGGAAACGAAGCGCACCTACAGCTAGTCGTGCCCAAATCAAAAATTTCTGATGTCTTACGGGAGTACCATAATGGATCTTCGGGTGGTCACCTAGGCGTCAAAAGAACTCTGTTAAAGATACGAGAACGGTTCTACTGGGTTCACTGCAGAGACGATGTGGAGGATTGGTGTCGCAAATGTACCAGTTGCGCAGGTGTAAAAGGGCCACACACTCGTACCAGAGGATCGTTGAAACTGTATAATGTTGGAGCTCCATGGGAAAGGATAGCATTGGACGTGGCTGGACCATTCCCGATATCAGAAAGCGGAAATCGCTATTTCCTCGTCGTGATGGATTATTTCACCAAATGGCCAGAAGTCTTCGCTATACCTAATCAGGAAGCCACAATGGTAGCAAAAAAATTGGTCAGCGAAGTGTTCTGTCGTTTCGGGGTACCATTGGAAATTCATAGTGATCAGGGAAGAAACTTTGAGTCCCAAGTTTTCCAAGAAACTTGTAGAATAATGGGCATTCACAAAACGCGTACAACATCTTACCATCCACAATCTGATGGAATGGTGGAACGATTCAACCAGACCTTAGAGAGGCATTTGGCAAAAGTAGTGGACAAGCATCAAAAGGACTGGGACGAGTATATTCCACTGTTTCTTTTAGCTTACAGAACTGCAGTACATGAAAGTTCATCGGTAACTCCAGCCTACGCAAATTATGGGAGAGAACTCCGTTTACCGGCAGACCTTCTTACCGGATGTCCACCGAATACACCTAGTAACATAACGGAGTATGCAAATGAATTGCGAAACCGGATGAATGACATACAAGAGCACATGAGAAAATCGGAGTTCCAGGCAAGTGCAAGAATGAAAACGCGGTACGACAGAAAGCTGAACCATGAAGTATTCCAGGAAGGTTCCAAAGTTTGGTTGCACAATCCGGTACGCCGGAAGGGAAAATCTCCAAAATTACAACCTGATTGGGATGGGCCGTATATAATCATCACGAAGATCAACGATGTCACCTACCGAATCCGAAAGGACGGACGCAATCAACCGAAGATTGTACACATTGATCGACTGGCCCGGTACTACGGAGATAATGATGCTCGGGACGAGCATGTCTTAGGAGGGGGTAGTGTTACGACGGAGGGTTAAGCAGAGTGGACTGAAATACTTCAACCTCGATTTTCCTGGACTTAGAGACGTTTTCAGCAGGCTGAAATGCATTTTCAGTCCGTATCAGAGGAGGCTCTATCACATACCAAAGAATCGAAATTTTGAGTAAGTTGCCGTTGTTTTCAGGCGCCTGAAACATGTTTTCAGGCCGTTTCAGGAGCCAACAAATCCGATGCCGACATTTCCTGAAAACCCATTTTCAGGCGTTTTCAGGACCCCTTATGGCCATTTGACACCCACATGTAAAATTGTTGATGAGTGAGCGAGATAGAGCTAAATATCAGACAAGGATAGACGAAGAACCTTCTGGAAGAGAGTGAGCAGGATAGAGCTAATATAAGACAAGGATAGACGAGATTCGACAAGCTTCGAGAACATTCCATTCTAGAAGTGAGTGAGTGAGATAGAGGATAGATGAGGTTCGACGAGGTTCGAGAACTTTCTATTTCGAGAATGTGCAAGTGAGAAAGAGTTATCTTATGACAAGGATAGATGACGTTCGAGGACTTTCCAGTACCACGACTCGCGGCCTATATAAACGGCGCAACTGAGCGCCAGTGGAGTTCAGTTTGAATCAAGCGATACAAGCGATAACATCGAAGCGATATTCGGAGCGATTTAACTAGTAACTTTGTGTGGTAATAAGCGATTCAGTGTAATTGTTCAGTAATAAAGTGTTCTCTACGCATTTAATCGGCTTTCTATCTATATACGAACCCCCAGCTCGTAACAATATCATAGACACATTAACTAATTCTCTACGTGTTGGATTGGATGTAACATTGCCGCAGGCGACTTTTCGATAACCTCTTTGTAACGTTATTAATCATTAGTTAAATCGTTGTGGAGTGCCACGAGAACGAGTTGTGTACAGTTAACAGTAGCGATCGAGTACCTACTGGGGGTCTACTCGCTAATCGATATATATTCGATATATCGTGATATTTGTCGTGTCGAAACCTACTCTAACTAGCGTCGATTAAACTGTTGTTTATTATACAAAGTAACGAACAATACTAATCGACAAATCGGTCGTAACCTTACTCTTAAATAAAAATGTTACTGACCGTATTATCTTTAGTTTTTGACTCATTGACTCCGAAAATTGTCTTGTATGTTGCAAAAAATCACAATATGTTGTCTGTGAATTCGATAAACGACATAGAATCCGAACATTTATTAGAGTAGGGTACAAACGATGACCGATATATTCGGAGCACTGTCGTGTCGATTTGATTATGTCGCTGTCGATTTTGTGAGTAGAACCCCTGAGCTATTCGACGTCGCTCGGCAGCGCCCTTGGCACGCGCTCCCGGTCGCCTGGGTGACGCGCGGTGAGACGGCGACCTTGTTCAGACTTTTCGCAATTTTGCTACCACTTGATATTCGAACAACTGGGTATATTTTAACAAACTTTAATACTATTTCAAACTAACTTTTATTTTTAGTCTAGTCAATATTTATCTGATTACTAGCCGTGTGCCCGATGGATTTTCCCAAATCTCGTCGGTAACATCTCAGGAACCACACGACTTTTCTCTCTCTATTTAAGCCCCTTAGGGGATGAATTTCCAAAAATCTTTAAGTGATTACGTTATACATGCTGAAATTTTAATGGCTTCTTTCCCGTAAAGGGATCATTGTACTCATCATTATGAACAACTTTTACTATGGGACCAAACCTGAAAACGCGAAAAAAAATCAGTTGGTAGTTAGTACCTAGATCGATCGATTTAAGTGAACACATGCAACACACACAAAATGTAGGGACCAACAGATTTATTTTTCGCGATTTCAGTGTTGGTCCCATAGTAAAAGTTGTTCATAATGATGAGTACAATGACCCCTTTTCGGGAAAGAAGCCATTCAAATTTTAGCATGTATAAGAAAATCCTGTGTCCTGTGTGTGTAGGGGCTCGTAGCGAAGCAACGACTGCGCGGATTGTACGATCTGCAAGGTTAAGCTGCACTTGCCGCGGTCAGTCTGTGGATGGGTGACCGTTTCGTTACACATCGAGACCCCTCCGTGCCTCGGAGAACACGTTAAGCTGTCGGTCCCGGTTGTCATACGAATATCTATGTTACAGGTAGTCAGAAGCCTGAAAGTCTGACAACTGGTCTAACCTCCGAATGTCGGTATTACCCAGTAACTGGGTTGCGGGGGTCTGATGGCAGTCGCTCCGTGTAAAATACTGATGTTCAGCCGCATCTGGCTAGACTGGAAGCCGACCCCAATATAATTGGGAAAAGGCTCGGAGGATGATGAAGAAAATCCTGTGAAAATTTTCATGCTTCTTTACCCACCGGTTTAGGCTGTGCGTTGTCCGCCAGGTTTTATATTTCTGTTATTTTACTATAATATTATGTTTTCTAGGTCATTTAATTTAATAATACTAACTTAATTTTATATAGAACGGAGTCATAGCCCAGCGGTTGAACGCTTGCCTACCATGCAAGATCTGAGTTCGATCACGACCCGCTGACTTTTCTACCTCGTGTGTGGATCAGAACGGGGGAATTATAGAATTATATTGCGAAAATCGTTCCGTGTGGTGCCGGACGTAAAGAATTGCAACAACCTATATCTTCTCATGGGTGTCGTAAAAGGCGACTAAGGGATTCACCAGAGGATGGGCAGCAGCGCTCTATGAGTATTTAACCAACCAACTGCGATCGCCAACCCGCCTGTCAAGCGTGGCGATTATGGCATATCCCCCCAACATATGCTTGGGGGAGGCCTATGTCCAGCAGTGGACGTCTTTCGGCTGAAATGATGATGATGATGATGATTGCGAAAACCTGCAAAATTCTACTGCCAGTTTTACCAGTGTATTTATTATTTATTTATTATTTTATTGATTATAGACGAGCCGCACTGTTGCTGGTATGTCTTTATCAAACAGTGCTGAAAATTTACTGTTTTTTTTTGCGTTCACAGCTTTGCCAACGAGAGTCCATTCGTTATATAAAACCGGCCAAGAGCATGTCGGGCCATGCTCAGTATTATAGGGTTCCTTAAGTAGGTGTTACAAACAAATCAAATCGAATATTAATCACGGCTATTTTAGTTTTTGCAATAGACGGCAGCATTGGCGACTCAGAGAGTGATGTCAGTAGCCGCTAGATGGCGCTATACAGTGCCAAATGTAATACACGGCACTTGACGCCAGCATTGGCGACCCAGAGAGTGTTGTACGACGCCGCTAGATGGCGCCAAATTTAAGATGTGTGTCGTCAACATAACACAAAGTTACTTTTTGTGATTTTTTTAAATAGAAAGTAGCTAAAGAAGCATTATTTGCTAGGATCATTTTTCTCTAAGGTCAATGACCTTTGAACTAGGACGTTTTAAGTATTTTTCAGTTTTATGTCTATAACTCAAAAAATTATAATCACATTATACTCGAAATAATTTTAAAAGAGAGTTTTCACAAAGGTCTATCAATGTGGAAGATTATAAGTTTCTACATTGCATAGTTTAGAAATGGCAGGGGGGGGGGACACATTGCAAGCCACTTTGGCGGGCTATATTTCGCAGTTGATACACCTGATAAAAAAGTGGTGTATGAAACATTACCTTCATTTTAGTAGACCTATTCAATGATACCCCACACGAGGGGGTGCAGCGAAAAAAATTTTTTTTTCCCCATTTCACATGTATGGGTGCCACCCCTAAAGAACGTAAAAACTATTTTTTTATTCTTTTAAAATTGAGATCTATATGCAGACTATTTTTTAACAAAATTTCATTTACTTATGTTTATATCTGTAGAAGTTATTAAGCTGTAAAGGATTAGGACAGACGGACAGACGGACAGACGGACAGACGGATAGACGGACAGATGGACAGACGGACAGACGGACAGACGGACGGACATGACGAAACTATAAGGGTTCCTTGTAGGACTTCGGAACCCTAAAAATTAAAGAATATTGGCAGGTTTTCGCTGTAAATCCCCGAGAATTTTATTAAGGAAAACATCGTTCGGAAATATGCACAGTACCGGCATAGAATAGGTAATATTTCTTCTCTATTCTTATGGTACCGGAGAGGGATTCAAAACTAACTTGCATTATTGATACCTCTCCGGTCCCGGTGCAGCGGTTTGTAGGTTTCCTCAAGATGTTTTCCTTCACCCGGTTATACCACATTAGGCCAGCGTGGTGAACTAGGCCCGAACCCTTCCTATTCTGAGAAAGAGTCCCGTGCCCAACAGTGGTATAATGGGCTAAAAATATGATATGCTACGATCAAAGACATTCAAATATTGTAAAGTAAGGATATTATGATGTTTATACCTATGTAACTAGCTTCTTCCGTGACACTTCAAACAAAGTCCAGTTGAAAACCAGCGCCAGACACTAGTTGTCTGGCATTTATGCTGAACTGGGCCTATTTGGTGCAGCCGTGGGGCACACAATTATACTTTTAGGACATGTATTATGTATAATAAAATTGCATATTATTGTTGTCGTGTGCCTCTGACTGTACTAAATAAACCATTTTTCTTTCTTCTGCCCGCTACTTCGAACGCGTGTAATTCAATTTATCACATAAAGACGTTATTGTGCATCCCCGAGAACTGTTTATCTTCCCGGGATAAAAAGTAGCCTATGTTCTTCGCCAGGTCTCAGGTTACCTCTTTGCCAAATTTCAATACGATCAGTTCAGAAGTTTAGTTGTGAAAACGTAACACAAACATACAAATAGACAGAGTTACTTTCGCATTTATATTAATTAGGTAATCCTACTTCCTACTAATATCCTATCTTTTTTTTTTTTTTTTTTACTTGGGGATATCCTCATAGACGCACTCCGCCCGGGGAAGGCGGAGCCAGTGTCGGACTCTTACCGACTAAAACCACCACGGTGTTCCTCTTCCAACCATTGGCCGGGGGTGTGGGAAACTTATAGTCGTCCAACCATCACCGGCAGGTCCCGGCTCGCTACTAGTAGGCGAGCCCCTTCTACCCGTGCGGCCTTACGTCGGCCGCACCCTCCTCAGTGGCGCACACGGAACACTGCACGCCACCTCACCTCATGGGCCTTTACCAGCTGCTCCAACTACGCCAGCTGTGCCAGCTACGCCAGCTGCTGGTCGGGCAGCAGACTATCCCGAGTCTGCTGCTCGCCCGAGCCCCTTCTCCCCGTGCGGCATCACCGGTCGCACCCTTCTCTTGACTGGCGCGCGCGGAACACGACGCGCAACCGTCACGGGCCTTGACTGATCGGGCGGCGGGCTACCCCGCAGGCCCACTCTCAGGGTGGCTGGAGGTCGGCGTACGCCCTCCTGCGACGCCCGGTCCGTCACCTGCGGGTGGGGAGAGAGGTCGTTGCTTCCTCCTTAGTGAGCATCACCTCCTCGCAAAAGGAGACGACGCCCTCCCAAGCGTTCTCGCTCCCGACCATAGCCAAAACAACGGCCGGAAACTAGAGATCGCTGCCGCCTACTGCAGTGATAAGGTCACGGCGCTGCGCGGCCCAAGCTGGGCATTCCGCCAGTGTGTGCTGCGCCGTGTCCTCAAGGCAGCTCCCGCAGTGATGACACTCGGGAGTCGGCTCCCGGCCTATGCGACACAGTTACTTCCCGAAGCAACCGTGCCCCGAGGGTATCTGCGTCAGCCGGTAGGTGAGGGCGCCATAGCCCCTCTCCAGTCACTCCTCCATGACGGGCCTTACCGCCGCTATTGCGGTGTGCCCTGCGCTGGGTTGCGCAAGTCGCTCCTCCCATTCAGCCACTAGAATCTGGCGGACCTCGCTCCGATCAGGTGGGTCCTCACGCTGATGATACCTCAGCGCAAGGTCCGTCGCCTCCAGATCCCAGGGCATTAATCCGGCTAGAAGGCTCGCCGCCTTACTAATATCCTATCCTACTAATATTATAAACGTGAAAGTTTGTGAGGATGTATGGATGTATGTATATGTTTGTTACTCTTTCACGCAAAAACTACTGTTTGGATTTTCATCAAATTTGGCACACAGATAGAACATAACCCGGATTAACATATAGGCTACTATTTATCCCGGGAAGATGAACATTTCCCGAGGGATGCGCGATAAACGATATTCAGGCGATGTCGCGGGTATATGATAGGCTAGTTACATATAATAATATAACGAAACATGTTCATACTGGGAATTGCGTAACCTGGTTTCTGACCACTTTTTTTTTTTTACGAATGTGTTGTTTTATTCACGGAATAAAGAAAACAAGGGGAAGTGGCATGTGGCTACCGCACGCGTGGCACAATTAAGCGCAGATGCGCAACATTAACTTAATTGCGTTTAGTTTCCCGCTGCGACACTATGACGTCTCCATTATCATCATTTCAGCCGAAACACGTCCACTGCCGGACATAGGCAATGAAGTCACCAATCATCATCATCATTTCAGCCAAGAGTCGTCCACTGCTGGACATAGGCCTCCAATGCTTACGTGATATTCTAGGTTATACCTTATAGTGTAATTTTAACGTGTAAAAATGATATGAATTGAAGAATGAAAAATCATTCTCGTAGAGGTGTATTATATCACCGCTATGTGTACAATTTTGATAAATTGCAATAAAACTACTTGAATTTTAACAACTTGTATTATGATTTAATAATAAAAAAACATTATATAATTGCTAGGCCCCATTTGAATTTAAAATAGACACAATTACATAATAGTTTTTTGTGTATTTTAATGTACCTATAAAAAATACTACTTTAAAAAAATTGTTAAAGAATATCAGTGTTGTTATTGTTGTTGTTGTTTCCAAATAGATTGTAATTTATTAAGACATTGCCTATGTATCCAATCTCTATTCTAAATTGTAAGATATTAGATTATTTATATATATTTATGATACCTATAAGTGTAATATATTTTGTGCTATTTATTTATTTTAGTTTATAAACATGCAATAGTACGCCACGGACTGCCCCCATTATATAGATCTTACGTGTTCTTTGCCCATCCAAAGGTTGTCTGGAAGATATCGCTTTTAGCGATAAGACCATACCCATGGTATGGTATTTTATTTACCCATAATTTATGCGTTGTTCCTGTTTACTACTATTTTTATCGTGTACAATAATAGTATATTACTGTCGAGGCCTGAAATGAAGCAATTCACGGCCGAGTAATAATCCCAAGTGATTTTGAAAGGACGAGGCGCAAGCCGAGTCCTTTTTAACTAAACGAGGCCGTTAATTGCTATTTCGGCCGAGACTTGTATAGTACTTTTCTCTCATTTGCGAGGAAACACAACACAAATGAATTCAACAGTATCTCATTTTCATTTACGCCAATTCGCCCGCACGCGGTTCTTATTCAATTTTCAAAGTTTAAAAAAAAAAAATGCGCATTCTGCCTGTATAATGATAAATGTTTTGTACCTAAAAATACCTAATTAATGTGTAAGTGTGTACTTAAAAACCTCGGTAGCATAATTTAAAAAATAAAAAGAGTCCAGCAATTTCTATTATTGTCCTGTTGGATATTACTGGCCTGTTATTTCGTTGCGTACGAAAAAGAGCCGATTGTTGTATTCTTTTTTTTGAATAATGAACCAATTTCCGAGCAAGTGGGAGAAAAGTATATTCTATTTATCTATCTACTATTTCAATTGTCAATGTGTGATTTTGGCGACACTTTTTCCCGTACTAAGTAATCGTGAGGGCACTTCCACTTGTTTTCTTTATTCTGTGGTTTTATTAGAACAGGAAGAAGCATAATCATTTGTGTAATAATTTCTTTACGTTACGTTACTTTACTAAATAAAAAGAAAGAAACAAGCAATTGTTGCCAACCAAGGTTACCATTAGTAAACGGCGCATAATAATTATGTATATATAACTACTGCTCGGTTTTGCTTATTTGCGTGGTAATGAGTCAAACTAGGTATATGGTCAAGCTCAATTCAATGAGTTTCTAGGGTTCCGTAGTCAAACAAAGAACCCTTATAGTTTCTCCATGTCCGTCAGTCCGACTGGCTGTAACAGCCATTTTAGTTAAATGCTATGAAGTTATTTTGTTATGTTATGCTATGAAGTTGAAATTGGGCATAAGTACATATATATACACATACGTATACACGCTGAAATTTGAATTTGATTCAAATTTCAGCATGTATACATTCTAATGAAGACGCCTAAAAAGTTATGAAAAAAAAACTGTAATTACTTTTTTTAGGGTACATGTAAAGTGGGGGTGCTTTTTTATTTCGCATATCCCATCGTGTAGGGCACTGTAAGGTATCGTTGAATAGGTATTTCAAAAATATCAGGGGTTGTCATATTTTAGACAAATACTGAATTTGTGAAAAATGGCGCGCGGATTTCTGTAATGCACGCCGCGTAGTTGAGTGACGTATAGCTAGAGCGCGCGCAAGTGGTGGAAGGAAGCCGCCAAACAGCCTATTAATATTAACTTTTTTTTTTTTTTTTACTTTTTTTTTTTAAATTTATTTATTACCCAAATTAACGTTAATTTGTTGACAAAAATAAATAATTTGATGAATTTAAATGTTTATTTTAATACAAAAATGTTTAATATTGTTTGGACACAGAACGCTTTGCCGAGATTTGAAAATAAATTGCAAAGTAAAAAGTACTAGTGCGATCATGTAAAGTAAAAATCACGCGTGCTTTATAAGCTGCATTATGAACCTAAAAGCGGTACAATAAGAGCCACTTTACGAGCAAGTGTGTTGAAATTATTTTTCTCTATTACGATAGTCTATAGCATGTAGCAGATATAGAATAAAATCTATAATCTGAGACTAATTGCATATTATGTTGGAAACATTGCCTGCGTAATATCCTTTTACACAATATTTGTCAAATTTTCAGGCCATTTTGTCAACTTTCTATGTACAGTCAACAAATCGGAATCATGACCCACTCAGCTGATAATTCGTTTGAAATCGTCAAAACAGTAAGGTTTTCTTCTATGCTGCACTTAGGACATTTTGAATATTACAGAAACTGCATTAAAACGGGTCAGAGGTCTGTGCCGTTTTGAGCTTTGTTATCAATGCAATAGATTTATAATTGGATTGGAAATTATGTTTTTTATTAACCAGGAATTATGTTTTGAATTTCGAATTAGCTGTCGTATCACGTGTTTTTCCTACAAACAACTATATTTTTTAAGAAACTTATACAAACTTTTTCGATTATAGACCATTAATAAAATAAAAATAAAAATTACAAATATAATGTCAAGTATGAAAAACTGTCAAACAATACTCTTAATATGTGGAAACTCGGACGAAAAAAAAAGGCAGACGGAATCTCGCTATTCAATAAGTGAAGCATCCATAGCAAGCCGGATCGCTTAAAAGTATAGTATGCCAAAAAGCCGCGATTACGCAAAAAATCTAGTGTGACGGTAGTCATTGTTGTAGCGTCATAAATAAAATAACAGTATAAATCTGGTGTGTTAAAATGCTTTCGAAATTATAGTGGGTTCAGGAAAAAATTAAGTGCTTCAGTCTTTGTTTAGCTAGATTCCGTCCGCCTTTTTTATTCGTCCGAGTGTGGTAAATTCATTTAATTTATAATATCCTCTGTACCATATTTCACGCAATAAATGATAAATAAATAAATAACAATATTTGGAGTTAAACATTAATAATAAAATTAGAAAAAAAAAATTATTGGTAAACTAGCTGTAACTGTCAATAGCTAACACAATTGATAACAAGTCAGTTGCCAGGGAAATATCTGTTTAAGCGAAATTCAACCTAATTGTATTAGAATGTCTGTAGGATATTAAGCTTATCGTGGGTCATGATTCCGATTTGTTGACTGTACCAAATTTCTTTCGAAATTCAATTTTTTTATTTTTAAATAGGTAAACGCTAAGTTATTGAAAGTTGACGAAGTAGAGGATGTAGATGTAGCGCATTTGTGGCAATGATATTACCAGGCCCCTCAGAAAGTATTGCGAAAAAAAGTTTTTATATATGGGAGACTGACCAGTTATAATGTTTTTCGAAAATATGATTATTTATAAGTAAAAATAAGTAAGTTCCAATTTCAAAATTTCCCTCCACATTTTTTGCGAGTTAATTCAAAGTATTGTGTCTCACTGAAATATGGATCTGCGCCGGGAACATTTTAGAGCTATGATTTTATACGATTTCAAGTGTCGCCTGAAACCGGATGAATCGTACGATAGACTTCAAATGGCATTCATGGATGAAGGCCCTTCCAAGGCAACCGTGTATCGTTGGTATAACGAATTCAAGCGCGGTCGACCAACTTTGGGGGATGACGAAAGAAGCGGTCGCCCTTTGACGGCTGTTACCGAAGAAAACGTGCTAGCAGTGAAAAATTTAATCCAAGACAATAGGCGAATTACATATCAGGAGATTCAACACATATTGAAGATTGGATCGGGAAGCGTTCACGAGATTCTACACAGCCATCTTCGCGTGAGGAGGATAGTATCACGCTGGGTGCCGCACAACCTCACCGATGCTCAGAAGCAGGCCCGGGTGGAATGGTGCCGTGATATGCTTAACAAATTTGAAGCAGGCTCGTCTCGGCGTGTTTACGACATCGTTACAGGTGATGAGTCCTGGATTTATCAATACGACCCAGAAACCAAGCGCCAGTCGACTGTTTGGGTGTTTCAAAATGAGCCAACGCCTACCAAAGTGAAGCGATCTAGAAGCGGGGGTAAGATTTTGATCGCTAGCTTTTTTAATTTGACTGGCCACTTGGTATCAATTCCCTTACGGGATCAAAGAAGCATTAATGCCGAATGGTATACTACCAAATGTTTGCCAGAAGTTTTCTCTGTTATAAGCAACAAGCGACCAAACACAGGGCTCCGCGGGCTACTGCTCCACCACGACAATGCACCTGCGCACACCGCACTCAAAACGAGGGACTTCCTGGACAGCACGCCAGTCAAACTCCTGGGTCACCCTCCTTACAGCCCTGATCTAGCACCGTGTGACTTCTTTTTATTCCCAAAAATAAAAAATCAGCTCAAAGGGATACAATTTTCGTCGCCGGAAGATGCGCTGGCTGCGTTCGAGCAGGCTGTAAACGAGGTGTCTGCGGCGGACTGGAAAAAGTGTTTTGAAAACTGGTTTAGGCGCATGAATCTTTGTATAGAGGCTGGTGGAAAGTACTTTGAAAAGATTTGATAAAAATATATGTACGTATAGAACAATTTTTTTTAGTTTCGCAAAACTTTCTGAGTGTCCCACGTATATATAAAATATTATTGATTTGTGGTCGCTTTGCTTTGGTTTTTAGTACGCGTGAAATAACATCACCAGTGCGCACCGCATTCTTTAATAAAAAAATTAATTAACAAAAACAAAAAACCCGACTGCGTGTAAAAATAACAGAAAAGATATAAACAAGACTTATCAACACGCAGTCGGAGGTAGGAGTACGTATGTTTTTGGTCATGAATTACATAATAGTTCATAGGTAGCCTCCGCCTGCGTGTTGATAAGTCTTGTTTATATCTTTTCTGTTATTTTTACACGCAGTCGGGTTTTTTGTTTTTGTTAATTAATTTTTTTATTTTAATTTCTTTTAGTTTTGTCATGTTTTATTTATCATACTATTAATGTTTTTTTTGAAAAGTCAAATTCATTTTTAACGTTGAATATTTTGTTGTTTTTTAGCATTTTTCATTCCAAATTACATTTAAACATATAAGTTGTATATATTTTTGTAAGGCATTTATAAATCCCTTTATTTTGATACCCCACTCGATAGTTATTGAAGGAAAAAAAAAAAATTATAAGATGTAAAATGGCGCCAAAAAGCGGCCGTTTTAATTTTTTTAATTTTGATATACCCAGTGTCACTCTCAGAATTGAGACGAATCTAACGACACCTCTTAATCTCAAAGCCATCAAGCCGTTTAGGCTACAGAGCGTGCCAAAGAAATATACATACATACATACATACATACATACAAACATACATACATACATACATACACTCTAAAAACATAACCCTCCTTCTGGCGCAGTCGGGTAATTACAATCATTAAACAATAGTAGGTACTAAGTTGTATGTATGTAGGTATTATGGTGTCTATTTTAAGTCTCGAATTGCTCGTTACGTCATGTAATTAGGGTGTGCCGGGCTTGGTGCAGTGTGCAACATTTTACTGCATTATGTGGGCTATGCAATATGTATGAAGTGTAATAGTATGGTGGGTAGGGGGCCGTAGAGGGGAGGTGGGGTGCCCTGGTGTACTGTACCTACATTAAATTCAAATTATACCTTAAATTGTCGCAGCCTTGCACCGTAAAAGCATTGCAGGAATCATGATACCTAGCTGATTTGTCGTAGAACTCGTAGTACCTATAACTTTTTAGCATAACATAACATAATCAGCCCATTACTGTCTCACTACTCGGCACGGGCCTCTTCTCAGAGTGAGAAGGGTTAGGTCTATAAGTCCACTATGTGTCCAGCACGCTGGCCTAGTGCGGGTTGGTTGGTAGAATAACTTTTTAGAAGACCGAAATTCTTTTCGGTTTTATAACGCTTCTGTTTGGATTTTGTTTTATTACCAACAAAGCTGCTCACTCAACCCTGTGCTATCATCACTTAGCGCGATAATGGTTGGTAAATAATACTAGGTACTTATATTTTATTTCCTATTGAATTATAAAAGGAATGAAAATTTATGGTTTGCCCTTATTTCCCGGGAATGTTTTAGTCTTTCCCACCATCTAAAATCATAATGGATTTTCATAAAATATGCAAATGCTAGCCGCGTATTAGCAAGCGTAGCAGGGCTTACTCAGTAGGTAGCACCGACTATCCTTTTGTAATAATAATATCACCTCTGAAAAATTACACGTTTTCGCATGCAATCTTGCTTAGAAAAAACCTTAAAGTTGCTTTTATATAATTATATAGATGAATAAAGTACCTATCATGTCCAGCTGTGGAATGCAGTAAGCTGTTGATGTTATGTAAGTAGCTGCTTACTTAGTACGTTAGTAGTCGGTTGAGTTATTATAGTCAAGATTTATGTAGGAGGAAGAGTAGAACAAACAGGTTTTCCAGTTTTCCTTCACCACATGCTGTGTAGTGCATTGAAAATGGCCTACGGGACTCTGAACCTAAAGGCTGACCTATAAAACCTGACCTGTTCCATTCTGACAGCGTGGTCACTACAGGTAACTCCCTCTCTACCCATCATTCTCTTTCTTTACTCTCTCTCCCTTCTCGGTCTCTCTTTACTTGCCTATAATGTCCATCCTAAGGTTGTTTGGAAAAAATCGCCTTGAACGATAAGACCGCCCATTGTACATACCTTTTACCTATGTAAATAATGTATGTTGCTTGTTTTGTTGTATTGTGTACAATAAAGAGTATTTATATTGTATCTAAGGACTTACTTTGCTTTTGGGAAGGATCTTCCTGATGTTTTCTTATATTCAGATTAATTCCTCTTTCTTCATTATGCCAAAAGTATTCGAAGGTAACGGAAGTTTTCTGGAGACAAAGGGTCGGTTAAGGTCCATCAAACTCACTCATCAAACATCCGTTTGCCCAAAAAGAAACAGGGAACTCTTAACATCTGTGTTCCCCACAGAAAGTGTTCCCGCTATAGATCATTGTTTTGTGAATGCATGTGCATGCTATGACTATGCATAATGTAATTTAATTATATCGCGCGTCACGTTGCACTCCACGCGTTTGTATGACAACATGCGCGTGCGACCCGTCTCACGTCGTCTCGTGTGTACAACCAGCCTTCTCAGAAAAGGAAGATCACCTAGATGTACGCCGTAAATTGATAACATTTAGTAATATTAATGTTAAAAAAGTAATTCCACCAAATATTTTGAAGTTTATTTTCTCTGGGTACAGTTTTGAAGGTAGCTATATCTTTAAATGACGTTACTAATAATAAAGTCTTGCTCTTAGCTTTTTAGGTTATTTTGTTCATCGATCAACTAACAAACATCAAGCTGTAAATTGCCAGTTTATGCTGATCTCGCCTTATACGAAAAGCCTATACAATGTGCGGTCAGCTTATACTGGAAATGTACAGCTTGATGTGAAGCCGTGTGTACCTGCCTGAGTACAAAGTAATCTCAATAACGAGGATGTAGGAAGTCTCAGTTGGGTCATTTTATGAATTTATCAGTCTTTGTCAGGCCTTGGCCTTTACTATTGCTAAGTTTTTGGAAGAAAAGGTCAAGAGCAATAGTTAAAATATGTTTCCAGCGACAAAACTAAACGAAACGTAGCGGTATCAACATGACCACAAGAAAATTTATCGTAGGTAGATAAGACAGCTATCCTAAGACACTTGTTGCTTTGAATAACACCCCGGATCAACGGATCAACAACACAACGTCTGGATTAAATAAGTGGACGTAGAACCAGTATCCCCTACTAAGTAGTCGGTGAAGTAGAATATTGGAAGTAAGAAAACTTGGAGTCACAGGTTCGAATTCTGCTCGTTTTTTTTTTTTTTTCTTTTCACAATTTAAATCTTAAGAAAACTATCTTTATTCATTTATTTATCAGTTTATGTACATACACAACCCTTAAAGAATATATCTATGGAGCGGGGGGCTTGTTGTAACAGTTTTTGGAAAATACATTGTGAAAAGAAAACTATGAAGTATTTCTTGATTGTAAAATGATGTCTTGCAAGATTAACTATCTGTCTAGCTTTTCATCAATTAATATTATGAAAATTGTTAATAGTATTTAATCAGAGGGTAATTTAAAAAAAAATGTCGCGTGTTACTACTTACCCCGTATTCGGGGCTAGTTGTAACAGCCTTGGGGCATGTAGTAACAATAAGAACCGTTACGTATTTGCTCGAGTTATATATTTTCCCTTCCCTTTTCCAGTAGTTGCCCGACTGCGCCAGAAGGAGGGTTATGTTTTTCGAGTGTATGTATGTATGTATGTATGTATTTATGTATGTATGTATATTTCTTTGGCACGCTCTGTAGCCTAAACGGCTTGATGGATCTTAGCTTGAGAGGTGTCGTTGGATTAGTCTTAATTGTGAGAGTGACACTGGGTATATCAAAATTATAAAAATCAAAATGGCCGCTTTTTGGAGCCATTTTATGTGACTTCAAAAATTTTTTTTTGCTCAAAACCTATCGAGTGGGGTATCAAAATAAAGGGTTTTATAAATACATACAACGAACATATATACAACTTATATGTTTAAATGTAATTTGGAATGAGAAATGCTAAAAAACAACAAAATATTCAACGTTAAAAATGAATTTGACTTTTCAAAAAAAAAATTAATAGTATGATAAATAAAACTAGACAAAACTAAAAAAAAATCAAATAAAAAAATTAATTAACAAAAACAAAAAACCCGACTGCGTCTAAAAATAACAGAAAAGATATAAACAAGACTTATCAACACGCAGGCGGAGGCTACCTATGAACTATTATGTAATTCATGACCAAAAACATACGTAGCCTCCGACTGCGTGTTGATAAGTCTTGTTTATATCTTTTCTGTTATTTTTAGACGCAGTCGGGTTTTTTGTTTTTGTTAATTAATTATTATTTTTTAACTTACGTTATCCTTGCTCATTTTCTATTTATTTATAAAATTTATGCACACACAGAGAAATGATAATAAAATACATATAAATTAATACTACAAAGGCACTGCTTTTTCTGTTCATATTCCTTCTCTATCGCTTCTTTTTCCGGTTTATCAGTTAAAACACAGCATTTTATTTTACGTTGAATGCGATTACTCAGTTTCCGTGCTGGAGCTTTTGGAAAATGCTTAATTTTGGAAGGTGAAAAATCTAGTTTGCTTTGAAGTCATGAAGGGCCAGCCAAAAAATGTATGGGAATGACATATCTCAACGAATGACTTTTTCGTTGTGATATGTCATTCCCATACATTTTGATTGTTTTCTATTAGCGTTGACGATTGTAGATTGTCAACATGGATGGCAGGAGTTGATTCAAAAGTGTGTGCAATCTGCTGAATTATCTGAAGCAGGTGTGATTTCAGAGTGCGAGTTATTAACGTCAACGCTTGGCGGCCAGGCAGTAGACGCGGTAAATTGTTCAATCAATTCAAGTTGATAAAAACATCAATTTATAGACTCGGCACAAAATTGTGGAGAAAGTTGTAACATGTTACAACTTGCCCCAATATTTTGTTACAACCTGCCCCATGGAGTAATTTTTTACTTAAACTTAGATATCTAAAAAACAACATAGTTTGAATAAAAATCACATCTACCGATACATAATTAAAGAAATGGTCTAGAATTTTGAACAAAAATAATGATAAAAAGCTACCCAAACGGAGCCAAAAAACAAAAAATTACAACGACATTTTTTTCCGATACCTGGTAAAAACAAAGTGCGTGCACATGACCACTACATGTGCTGTCCGGTGGGACCCTGGCAGTGCCCATATAATAGAGTGCGCTATGAAGGATACGTTATGTCGAAAATACAATAAATAAACGTTGGTTTACTAGGCAAAAATTGGGTGTTACTACTTACCCCTGCTACAACTAGCCCCCCGCTCCCCTACCTACATAAAAAAGATACTTGAGGACACAGGTATTGCTACATCATGAGCTTAGCATGGCTTTATCATGAGGTCTATAATTATAGAATATTATACCTGGTACACGAAAACTAGAACTTAGTCCATTGCTATTTCCTATCGTTAGGTTTTTATCATAACTGTATGCAACATTTGCTATTTTGCATAACTATACCGATGATAGCTAGGCTTCAAGTTTCAAATCGCTCGTCTTTTGTCTAACAAAGCATTTTTGGATCAAATGCATGGTAATATAACCATAATTTTTTCATGTTATTAGGCCAGCCTCGTGGCTATGGGCGTTGGTAATCGAATCAAATATTCTATACTACTTCCTACTAATATTATAAACGTGAAAGTTTGTGAGGATGTATGGATCATCAACTCAGCCTATCGCAGTCCACTGCTGGACATAGGCCTCTACCAAGTTGCGCCACAACACTCGGTCCTCTGTCTTCCGCATCCAGTCCCCCCCAGCCACGTTCTTCAGGTCGTCGGTCCACCTGGCGGAGAGGCGCCCTACGCTGCGTTTGCCGATTCGCGGTCTCCACTCAAGGACTCGTCTGCTCCAGCGGCCATCGGTCCTTCGACAGACATGGCCAGCCCACTGCCACTTCAGCTTGTATGTATGGATGTATGTTTTATTGTATGTTTCAGGATGTACGGATGTATGTTTGTTACTCTTTCACGCAAAAACTACTCTATGGATTTTAATGAAATTTGGCATACAGATAGAACATAACCCGGATTAACATATAGACTACTTTTTATCCCGGGAAGATGCAACAGTTCCCGAGAGATGCGTGATAAACGACATTCACACATGGGTTACGTTATTTTATGTTGTTAAAACATCCAGAGAAAAACTTTCGATGCTAAAGCTTGATGAAGATATTTCTTACGTTCGGTGGTCAGCGGCAAGTATTATTTTCACAGGTAACAATAAGTACATAGCGAGTGATTCCAAAATAGTGTTCTATTTAGATCCCGATGGATTGCAGTGAATTAATGTATTATGCATGTGACCGGTGCTCGGAGCGGAGTTTCGACACGCTCAAAATAACACGTTTTACCATAATATGTTGCTTTCTTCGTTGGACTAACTTTAAATTTTTGGAAAATGATTGGTATATCCTTTGAAAATCCTCCCCGTAATAAAATTCTATGGACATGTTCTGGTAATGATTTTGTAACGTCAGCAATCTTCTTCTTAACGAGTCGATGGCAAATTTTGACAAATTTTGTTGGCCCAGTGTTCCGCAACGCGCACAACATTGTGGTTGGCGGTCATTAGCTCCTCACGCGTGCAGGTCACTGGGCACGCGGTCCAAGATAGAAGATGAGCCATTGTTTACGGAGTGATGCCGCACTCACACTGGACATCCAAACCGTCCGTGAACCCCCATTTTTGGAGGTTATCTTTGCTTCTGCCAACTTGAGTCCGAAGTCTATTTAAGGATTTTCAAGTTGACCACGGGAGTACATGCCCAGGTGGTAGGGTTTCCGATGGTTTTACAAAGAAAGCAGGGGGTTCGGACGTTTGTCGCCAGAGATCGCACCTTTCATTTGAGGCATTGGTATCAATTGTGTGTGTCAGAGAAAAATCTGAATGGGAGTGTCTTCGGTGGCACAGAGCGGCACTTAAGAATGTCAGTTAGTGACTAGTCGCAAGGAACTCGCAATTACTTATAACAGGAAGCGGCAACATGGCAGGGTTCCCGTTCCTAAGCTAACTTATAAGTAATACATCAAAGACCTACTTACACGAGCAACTGATGGATAAAAATCAAAATAATAAGGAACTTTAGCAACACGTGCAGCGAGGAGAGCTTCTTTGTTAGTGTACCTAACAGCAATTTTATTTTTACACAAAGGATAAAAAAAAATATACGCTGAAAATTTTGTCGTTTCGAAAACGAACACTCGTCATTCAGGAACAAATTTTACAATGGGACCTATTAAATTATATGTGAACACAAATGTAGGGACCAGCTTTATGATTTTGTTTTCACAATTTCAGGGTAGGTCACGTAATAAAAGTTGTTCGTAATGACGAGTACAACGACCCCTCTTCGTTTTCGAAACGACCAAATTGTCAGCGTGTAGGTATACAGCATGAATTTTTAATCACCAATTTTAATATTATGATCTTTGCTGAAAATAATAAAATACGTATTTTTTCTTTTAATATCACTCAGTACCAAAATATTAAGATATTGCATCTCAAAAATGACGTTTTACTAAGCAACCTCACAGAAATTGATAATTTTTCCGGGAATATTATTTTTTGCGAAAATTTTACCTATATTTTTTATTTAAAAATTAAAGCTTGAATGATACCGATAAAAATTTGGATGGTAATTAAAATTCATTCTGTATAAAAAAAGTTAACAATGATATCTGCTTTCATTGAAATATATTTTCATTGATGTCGTTTTCTGCTTTAAAATTATTTTCAAATATTAAAGTCAAAGTCAAAGTCAAAGTATTTTATTGTGAGACAGTGGTTAAAAGGTGTTATTACTAATGAGCATGGTGTGCGATCTCACTGCTCGACCATGTTAGGCGTACAATAATTCATAATAAAATTTATAAAACCATTCAATTAAATGAATAAAAATAATTTAACAGACAGATAAAATATACGAACTAAAATTGCAATAAATAAGATACAAAATTACAATTAATTATTTATAAAGTCAAAGGTCAGTAAGGTCAGTATTTAATTTTTAATGTAGGTTTTTTGTATCGGTTGGTTTTCCCTTTTAGATAACTGAAAGTTATTTCCCAGTAAAGAGAACTGAGTCAACAGATTTATTTATTTTTTGTGGCACAAACAGGTTACAGGCATGATTATTACAAATTTATATGCATAAATTAACAAATATTGTACTGCTGGTACTTAAAAAAGGAAACCCTGAGCTATAAGTACCAGATTGGTACCTACTAGCCCGTAATCAACAAAAATAATTGATGGATATAAACTTCACACATGACGGCCAATCATCTGTACGGAATGTGTCGTTTATTGTAAAAGGGGAGTTACACAACTCCATATTTTTTTATAATGTTTTATGTTGAAAAATATAGACTTACAACCAAAGACATTTCTATACTAACGTAATAGACCACTACAGTGTGCGACTGAGATACCGATCTTTACGAAAAAACCTATATGCTAGAAAGAGACATAATAAAATGTCAGTAGAACCGATTTTGAAAATTGTAATCTCCCATAGCGTCCCATCAAAATATAATCTCGTATTATTTTATGATTTATTTCACAATCGTTCTGTATTTTATCAGTATCAAAGACATTTCTATACTAACCTTACAACACTTTTACATTTACATAAACGTAACATCACATTGAATCCGTAAATAAATGACAAAATAAATTGAACCATGAATCATTTCCTTTCGAATACTGAAAGAATAAAAATCCTACTACGTAGGCAGGATGAGGTTATTAATATGTTATGATGCTCAAAAATTATCGAACCCTTATCCAAATAAAATAAGCAAGTAAAAAAAATATACAAAAATAAAGATTATATGACAAAAGTTCTACAACGACGTGAGTTTTCTCACGTCGTTGTAGAACTTTTTTAGCAAAGAAAATTTAAATGGGTAATACCTACTCGCGATAACAGCCTTGAGAAATTGCATTGCGAACGATTGACGTTATCGGTGACGACTGACCACGTTACGCATTAGTTACCTACGAGGCTGCGATAACGAGTAAATAACCAGTAAGGAAATGACCAACTAAATCTACACACTCGTGCGTGTCCTGACGCGATGACGTTTACAGAACAACGATCTTCTAATGACGTAGATAGTAACGTTTATATCATTATATCTTCCGTGATGAGATTATCCGGAGAAGATTCAGATTTACCGACATAGCTTGTAGAATCAGCAAGCTGAAGTGGCAGTGGGCTGGCCATGTTTGTCAAAGGACCGGTGGCCGTTGGAGCAGAGGAGTTCTTGGGTAGACACAAGCGAATAGGCAACGTAGGGTGCCTCCCAGCCAGGTGGCCCGACGACCTGAAGGAGGTAGCTGGTGTGGACTGGATGCGGAAGGCGGGGGACCGAGAGTGTTGTGGTGTAGCGTAGCTTGGGAGAGGCCTACATGTCCAGCAGTAGATTGCAACAGGCTAAGATGATGATATCTCCAATAAATAAAAGGATATACCTACTTAGGTCTTACACGAGCCTTATTGCAGATGACTAAAACGTGTACAAATAATTCAGAGCAAGGTCTGCTAAACTGTTATGTTCCGTAGAGAGCAAAAGAGATTGGAAGGACTTACCTCGGACGAATAAAATCGGACGGAATCTCGCTAAGAAAAGGTTTAAGCACTTAGTTTTTTCCTAAACCTACTATAATTTCAACAGAATTTTAACACACGAGATAGGTATATATTGATATTTTATTTGTGACTCTACGACAATGACTACCACACACACGTCACAGGAGATTTGTTGCGTAGTCGCGGCTTTTTGTCTTACTATGAGTGTGAATGTGTCTTCGTGCCAGCCCGTACTTTTAAGCGAGCCTATGTGTAAAGTGAAGTGAATTCACTTCACTTTTTGTTAAGCGAGATTCCGTCCGACTTTTTTTATTCGTCCAAGCGTCCAAGGGACTTACTTCAACTTTATTGGCTTATTACATATCTTCCTAAGTAAACAAGTAAATTTTATTGATTTGCTGTCGACCTTCGCTCGAAACACGTGGATCTCTTGTAGAACACCGTTTGCCATAGAACAATGAAGGTTTTAATCATAGGATTTTCCATTTTCATGTCAGTCCCTAATTAACAAAGTTGTGAAGTTTTGTTTTGATTTGTTTAGCTGGGGTATATAAAGGTATTATTTTTCCGTAAAGCTGTGTTAAAATTACTACTTTATTGACAAATTGCAACACAAGATCAACTTAAGGGGAATGTAGCAACCAGCTGCCAAGCTCCATCATAAAAAACAATATTATTCACTGAATAGGTACATCATTTATCGAAAATCCGTTTTTAACAATGGAAGTCCAGGTACTGTATATTATTAAGAAACTATTAACTCTGTAAATTATAGGGGCGGCACAAACACATGCAACTATTCGCAGTTTCTATAGAGAACTTTCCTTTTAAATTATTTGGTTAGTTAGAAAAGTAATAGACAACCACAGTCATAGTAAAAAATATAGACGAGGTGCTGCTAATAATCATAGTGAAGCCAAAAAAAACTATGCTTCTTCGTGTACAACCAGCGCTCACGCACACACCATGCACCTGAAGGATATTTGCTTTCGCGATGGTTACTGGAAGATGCCGCGACATGTGTACTGAGATAGTTACTGGATGATGCCGCGACATGTGTACTGAGATAGGTGAGCACGGTTTGAGGTGCATGCGTATACGTGAGCGCCAGTTGTTCACGAAGGAACACGCTAGTTGTACACAGTTTTTTTGGCTTCACTATGATCTGACAAAGTTCATTAAATAAATTTCCAAAAAGTGACCTACCTTAATATATGTAACATAATATCATAGTTGAAATAGATAATGTAGAAGATATCTCTCGAAATAAACGAGATATGACTACAACAGCGGTTGTTATCAGGCATAAGGCCTTGTCAGTTTTAGGTACAACTGGTATACTATACACTCCGCCACCGGTGATAACGCCAGTTGTTCTGAAACAATATAGTTACATTTATTTTGTACCTATAACAATTTCGAGATTGGCCAAACGTTTATCGTCTACGAATTATGTACAATTTTGTACTTTTGGTTCTCTGATTACGTACAAGAAATGAAAAAAATTACACTGCTTTAAAACATACAGGCGTAAGAAAACCAATGATATATTTTATAAAATGCCCTATTAAAAGCTAATTGGGATACGAGCTCAACAGATCAGTAATTTTATGTTTTCTATATAAGTAGTAGGTACATCACCAACTGCCTATTATATTTTCTTGTACATTTCAAGTCCATCCAAGAAATTGCTTTAAGTGATAAGACCGTCAATTGTTGGTACTGTGCTCATGTTTTTTATAACCTTAGTTTTATTTTTATGGTGTGCAAACAATAAAGTATACTCTATCTGTCAAAAAATAATAATAAATTATAATAATCGTTTATTGACATAAATTGATGTACATTCTCTGACTCAAAATTACTTAGATCTTTTGATATTTTTTTACATAATGGTCTTGTAGGCTAGATTTTAATGTATTATTAAAAACCGTGTTCTTTATAATCAGGGAATAATCTATCTACTTAATGGATACCGGATACCTAATAGTATACTTGCTGAGACACCCACTCCACTCTCTCTTTTTATTGTTATGTCCCAAGTTACCTTACAAAATTCGATGTTTATTCACCTTCATCACTGCTGTGACTTTGAATAGGGAACCTGGGGCCAATTCTAAACATAGTAAGCCTAAAATTATCACGTTTTTAATCACATTCGATTCTGTTTTTAATTTTGGTAGACATTCGTTAAGAGCCCAAAAACCATTCTACTAGTATGGTCATACAAACTGACGAACATTCTACTTGAACCCCCTCTTCAGGGGGTTCCTGGGGGATCCACAGACACAGTGATATAGTGACTTTTTAACATCCAATTTGCAGAATAAAAATATATATTGCTGCAGCCTTGGACAAATAAAAAAGGCGGACGAAATCTCGCTAAGAAAAGGTTGAATGCACTTGATTTTTTCCTAAACCCACTAAAATGTTGACACTACGACAATGACTACCGTCACACGAGATTTGTTACGTAATCGCGGTTGGTCTTTATTGTTGTAAATGTGTGTGTGCCAGCCCTTCCTTTTAAGCGAGCCGTCTTACTATGGCTGCTTCACTTATTGTTTAGCGAGATTCCGTCCGCCTTTATTTATTCGTCCATGGTCGCAGCACTGAAATTATTCTTGTTTTGTATAGCTACCTATACTGCTGTCACAAGGATACAGGAATCGACCCCATCAAAACATACCTAGAACGTATAAAATAATAACAAGGGAGCAACGAAATAATTTTTATATTGACTTTTACAATATCTAATTTAAGTTCGCAAAGTACCGCGACTACTGGTTGAGTGGTACTTGAACGTAGTCAAAAGCACTCCTGTCTTGTTAATTATTCATCCGGAAGGGCAAGAGCAACTTCGATCTACATTAAGAACGTTGATAAAATATTTGACTTTCTGTTGAATTACAAGCTGGTACCTAATGTTTTCCCGCCTGCAGCGGACCTACGCTGCGCCTTTCAGGGCCCTAATTCTCGTAATTTCATGACGCGCCGATCAAGTTGCAGTGACGCTGCAGTTCGTTTTTGACAGCGATCGCTGGCGCCGCGTCGCGCTGTAGATAAGAGAATACGAATATCATTGTTTTGATCGAAACTTAACTGCCACTGCACTGCAACTGCATTTCTTTAGTTACGTGAATTGACCACCACCCCACCCCAGAGGTGGGTTCGCCACCCCAGAACTTTTCGGCCCCATCGCATCGGCCATCCGTAAGCGGAAGCGCAGGACAGGTCGTGGCGATGCTTGGGGGAGGCCTATGTCCAGCAATGGATGACTTTCGGCTGAAATTAAATTAAATTAAATTCATTTATTAATTGTGACTACAGAGGCCCACGTGTTAGTAAAAACTTAACAAACTACGGGTTAGTATTAAAATAAATTGAACAACACACAAAACATTTAATTTTATGAACGACAATGAAATGATGATGATGTTGATGTTGACCTAATGTTGATATTTTCCTAGCTATTTCGTAGTAGAAATACCGTTACAAAAAGCGGACAACACAAAATAGTTAAATCATCTATTTCCCAAGAATCAAACCATCGACTCAGTGTATTCTGGCACTGACCAACCTTTGACTTTCGGCGGACACAACGTAGAAGTCAGATTGTAGCCTTGTACTCAGGGGCCTTACTCCCGTCTTGTTCGAGCTCTGAACCAAATCGAGCTAATGTCAATTCCTAGAGGAATGCAGTACGAATTGACACTAATTCGAATTCAAATTCGATTGATATATAACTCGATCCAGTCGGGAGCAAGTTCGGTCCTCTGTGGCAAGGCCCCTGGATTGTAACGGACAACATTGTCACATGTGCAAAAGGATTGTATAGCGTTTATCAAAATCTTTGACTACGCCCTATACGTTGTGAATGTTTTAACCCTCCCGAGGCAATATTTACATAGTTGCCAGCTTCCTCAGAAGCATGGTAGAAGACGTAAAAAAATCAAACACGTACCTACGTACTAAGTAGTACTACTACTAAACTAAATCTATACGTACATAGCGAGGTACATACCTAAGCTTATCGGTCACATGGAGACGTAAATGCAATAAAAAGAACACTGGAGTTATATCACGGTTTTACAAGCTATGCCAACTGCACGTCATGCAAACGACTCAATAAATATTGATATTCGTGAGCGTAGAGGAGGAATTACATGACTTATGTTTTCAAAGTTCCGAGATAATCACGATTTACTTTTATTTTTAAAAGTGAGCTCAAGTGGCTCCCTATACGTCTTCGCCGGAATACCCATATTTTATCACTTCTCTACAGTATTCTGTTTAATCCCAAGACCCCCCTTTATCTCAAAGAACGTTTCAAGTTCCTTCATGACACACATACACAACACTTAAGATCATCGGAAAACTTGGGGCTTCTGATGCCAATGCATTCTACATAATTTTATGATAAAAATCTTTTACTGTTCAGGCTGTGCGTCTGTGGAATGAGTTACCTGTGTGTATACGGCGAGCTCAGTCACTGTTTTCATTTAAAAATTTGTTAAAGAATACTACCTTTCCAAATAGATTGTAATTTATTATGACATTGCCTATGTATCCAATCTCTATTCTAAATTGTAAGATTATTTATATATATATTATATATATTTATGATACCTATATGTGTAATATATTTTGTGCTATTTATTTATTTTACTTTAGTAGTACGCCACGGACTGCCCCCATTATCTAGATCTTACGTCTTCTTTGTCCATCCAAAGGTTGTCTGGAAGATATCGCTTTTAGCGATAAGACCGCCCATGTACCCATAATTTATACGTTGTTCCTGTTTACTACTATTTACATGGAGTACAATAAAGTATATTCTATCTATCTATTTTTATATTGGTTTGTCTATATAGCAATGGAAAAATATAGATAACTTTTCATGCATAACATTTCTTAATGTTTAATTAGTTAGATTTAAATCAGTGTTCCGTTATAAGTGAATTCTCAGGATTATCAGCAATCCTGAGAATTCACTTGTAACTGAACACTGAACATTCTCTGTTTTTAAACTATGACGAACTAAAAGGTGACCGAATTTGGTAGTAAAATTCGCTAGGATGTTCATTATAAGTGAATGCTCAGGTTTATCAGCATCTTTAGGCTGAAAGATATCGAGGACGCGTTGTATCAATAATATCAACACCTACTATTTTAATGATTGCTTATTAATATATGTACTATGAAAGGGCACTGCTTGGAGATCACGTTATAATAAGAGCTGTCGGTCCCGGTTGCCATACGAACATCTACGGCAGTCGTTATGGGTAGTCAGAAGCCCGAAATTCTGACAACAGGCCTAACCTCCGAATGTCGGTATTACTCACGGAAAAAAAGTTATATTCCGTTTCTCTGTGGTATTACCAAGTAACTGGGTTGCGGCGGTCTGATGGCAGTCGCTCTGTGTAAAATACTGATGTTCAGCCGCATCTGGTTAGACTGGAAGCCGACCCCAACATGATTGGGAAAAGGCGTCGAGGATGATGATGATAATATGTATGTATTATGAAACTGGAATTAACGCGCACATAGGTACCTATTTTAGGCCCGACGCCGACACGTTTCGACCAAGTTCCAATGGTTGTCGTCACGAGCAGACAGCAGCAGCAGCAGCAGGTCGTTCCGTCATCATCATCATTTCAGCCGTAAGACGTCCACTGCTGGACATAGGCCTCCCCAAGCAGTTTGGGGGGATATGCCATAATCGCCACGCTTGGCAGGCGGGTTAGCGATTGCAGTTGGTTGGTTAAATACTCAGAGAACGCTGCTGCCCATCCTCTGGTGCTATTCCATCGTCACCTTTTACGACACCCATGAGAAGATATAGGGTGGTGCAATTCTTTACGTCTGGCATCACACGGGACGTATATTAATAAATAATAAGTTACAATGCAACGAAAGTTTAAAAGTAAATACCAACTATTTTGTTAAAACCAAATCAGTTTTAGTTTAGAAACCATTTGAATTTCAATTTAGCGTAACGACTACGTGTCGACTTGTCAGACCGGAAACCCTACAAGGCCGTTGTAGTTACCGATGCAAATACCAGTTATTTATTTAAAAATTTATATGCCCAACCTGTTTGTTTGCGCGCCCTTGCTCCATAGCTGAGTATAGTTGATCTACTGGCTAGTAAACTAATGGCAGAATCAAGGCTATCATATGGCTATTGGCATGCTTTATTTCGATATCTGTTTTAAGTACATTTTGTATTGGGACTTTGGGACGCATGCGATCTTACACACTGCACTGGTGCGATAATCCGTCCCAATACAAAATTTACTAAGAACTGATTGCTATAACGCATGCGATAATATCGGCCGTTATTAAAGCATCAGCCGCCCTGTCTACTCCCGTTTGACGATATTCGATAAATCGTACGATTCATCGCACAATTTGCTACTCCGGTTAACCATCGTTACCTCAACACATGCGAGGATCGTGTTTTGACGTTTGTTTCTCTGATCTCCGGTAAATTGTATATGACTATGAACTGTAGTCTATCTTAATTGTGCCTTTTTTATGTGCCTATCTTTATTGTGTAGGTATCAGTCGGAGCGAAAGTTCGTACTTCGTTTGTCGTTCGTAAAACGCGAGTAGACCCCCAGGGGGTCTACGGCAGAATCAAGGCTATATGGCTATTGGCATGTGTTATTGCGATATTTCTTGCGATCTTACACACTGCACTGGTGCGATAATGCGTCCCAATACAAAAGTTACTAAGAACTGATTGCTATAACGCATGCGATAATATCGGCCGTTATTAAAGCATCAGGGGAGGGTTTACTCTCGTTTAACAATCGACAAACGAAGTACGAACTTTCGTTCCGACTGATACCTACATGACGAGGTTAATGGACGTAGATGAAGCGAAAGAGGTGTGTCAGGATCGTAGCAGGTGGAAATCCATAGTCTCTGCCTACCCCAATGGGAAACAGGCGTGATAATATGTATGTATGTATGATACCTACATAAAGGTAGGCACATAAAAAAAGGCGCAGTAAAGATAGACTACGGTTCATAGTCGTATGAAATTGATCGGAGCACAGAGAAGAGAAACTAACGTCAAAACATGATTATCGCATGCCATATGAAAACGATGAATGGTACGATTAATCGAATATCGTCAAACGAATTACGAACATTCATTCCGACTGATACCTGCACATACGATAGGCACTAAAAGAGGCACAATAAAGACTGACTACGGTTCATAGTCGTTTGAAATTGACCGGAGACCAGAGAGACAAACGTCAAAACGATCATCGCATGCGATGTGCGAACAATGGTTGGTCGAAGTATTTGAGTATTTAACTCAAAAACGCGGAGTAGCATATTGTGCGATCAAAGATCGTCAATCGCGAAAAAACCTGTTGGTGGAGCCTTTAGACGAGTCGAATAGTTACGCTACTTGTTACTCCACATTACGTAACTAATTTCTTCATCTCGGTAGGTACTCGATTGGCGATTCGAATAACCCGGATAACTAACGAGTATGCTAAAAAGCATTTTTTTAAATAATATTTGTGACGGTTTTGTGTGACGGCGACGCGACGGCTCATCAGGCGAATTAAATTGGCGAGCCAACAAGACCGTTTGAATCTCGGCCTCGCCAGTGGATCACCCACTATAAAAACAGCTAAATGAGTAGTAGTAGGTAGGTATAACGAATTTGATGAGTTAATCAAAATAATTGCTATAATTTTTTAACAGACAACACTAAGCGTAAGCTGTAAAAGTAGGTGGTTGGCGGGAAAATTCGTAAAGATCATGTTGTGGATTTTGTATTATTTTCCAAAATTTGTGTTTCTTCGAGTGTTAATGTGTAATAATGGTGGATTATTAAATGTTAAGTGCTCGTTAACGTGTACAAGTGTGGATAAATGGTACAAAGTTGAAAATCATGACTTTCGTATTATCTCAACATCCCCTCGGAAACCTAGTAAAGTTTCCATTACTTTACTAGGATACAAGTATAATATGTTCAATGATTACGACTGAAGGACATGTATCCATGGTCATGAATAAATTAAAAAAAAAAAAAAAAAAAAAGCTGTAAAAGTAAGGATGTAAAAATACCCTCCTTTTTTAAACATTCTAATCCACGAACAATATTAAAATTACCATACCGTAATAGTTTCAAGTCTTCATCATTTGTTACTGACGTCTACGTCTGTTAAGTGTTAAAACATTTTAACTTGATCGTTGTCTCGAAATCTTTTTGCATTAATATTTACAAGGTAGCTTTCAACGAAAAGTGTATTAATTTTACATCAACGGCCTGGCAATGGACGTCAAATCATTAATTTCTAGTAATTCACCTGCCGTCGTTAAAATATTCAAAGAAGCGCCGAGTTTTCTAAAAGTAAGTACTTATTTTAAATTACACATTCGCTTCGCCATTGATTAATTACAATTCGAAAAATTTGCTAAACTTTTTTTCAAGTGCAAATCAAGGTGGTGAAACCATAAAGGTATTATACTGACGTCAGTATAGAAATGTCTTTGGGTGAAACAGCCACCTCCTGGTAGGGACCCACTGCTAGATAAATTCGAAAATAGAACAAGATTTGTACGAAATTATCTGCCAGATAAGTTAAAAGGCACTTATCAGGTGGTGAAATCTTTAACCCTAGGTATTGTAAAAGTCATTTAGCAAATTTCATGAGTGAATCGAATTAATAACATAACATAACATCACGCCTGTATTTCACCGAAGGGGTAGGCAGAGATGTAAAGTACACCCACATTTCGCCAGTTATGTCGAATTAATATTATTTATAATTTATGATTATAGTTATTTGTAAAAGTACCTACATGTAGAGAAACGTGAAGAACGTTCTACATTCTTCGTCAAACTTACAAGCTCCGAATTGGATACCTATATTGAATGGTTTAACTGTCATTGATTTGAACCTTCTTTTTCGCAGGGTTTAATCAACGATAAACGTGGCCCACTCAGTGGTAATGGCAATCAAGGTGAGCTTTTGTATTTAATAGAGGCTGGTATATTTATACTATAGCATTTTTTACTTATAGTAATACTTATGCTAATAATACCTGTTCAAACTAGAATTTTATTTAAAAATCATTATTTTCTAATGATGTATTTAATTTACAGATGCATTGGAAGCTGTAAAACTGGATCCTGCGGTTTTAGAAGCACAGATGACGGTGCATGGCAAAGACAAAGCCAGTAAACCCACGAATGTGAATAAAAGGCGTAACGTTGTCATTGAGAATAAGAAAGGTAGGTAGATAAAACTTGTTGCTATGTCAGAATCGCACGAGGCAGCCGTGACCTTTATCTCGTTACTAGGCAGACTAAACAACTCTAAATTAGGTTTCTCTCGCCTACTAGGTTTTTAACGTTAGTATTGGTATTAAAAAGCCGTGATAGCTGGTTGAACGCCGTCCATACAGAAAGAAGGGTATGGGTTCAAACCCGGCTCGCACCTCTAACTTTTCGGCTTCATGTGCGGATCGGAGTTTAGATAGATAGATGAAACAATTATTTAGTACAAAGCAAGACACATGACATTCAAGCAAAAAGACAATAAAAAGACATAACGTCACAAAAGACTTAAAAAAAGGAACTTGAAAAACATTATAATGAAACAAAGTTTAACCGGATTAAATCGCGTATATTATTTAAATTGCGAAAACCTAATTATTAACTTGAAAAACTGAAGAAAAACACAGTGACTTTTTAGGGTTCCGTACCCAAAGGGTGCTATCGGGACCCTATTACTCTCGCTACGCTGTCCGTCCGTCCGTCTGTCTGTCACAGGGCTGTATCTTTGTAACGGTAATAGATAACTAGTTGAAATTTTTAAAGAATGTGTTACTATGTTGTCAATCACGACAAATACTAAAAATAAAAAAAAGTCTAAAACCAAAGGGGGTCCCCATACATGAAACCTAGAAAAACATGCTTTTTTTAACCGACTTCAAAAAAAGGAGGAGGTTATGTATTCGGCGGCTTTTTTTTTTTCGACGTTTTTGTTCTTGCTCTATATTCAAAACGGTAATACATACCAGTGTCAAACTTGGTCTGATTATAATGCATACTATGTAGTTTAGCAACAAATACTAAAAACAAACATAGACATATGTGTGGTACCTACGTAAGAAAAAGATGTAAAAATTTCACGTACGTTCGTTGATGTCTTTTGATAAACTCTCGTAAATCAAATCAGTTTCTATGGGGTATCAGGTCGATGGGTGGTACGGAACCCTTTCTGAGTGAGTCCGACTCGCACTTGGCCGGTTTTTTAATTATATTCTCTTGCCGTCAATGTGATATGTGTCAAAAAAAATAGTATATTAAATATTATATCCATTGTCTAGTACCCATAGTACAAGCTCTGTTTAGTTTGGGACTAAATGGTGCTGTGTAAAAATGTCCCATTTTTTTTTTGTTGTTCGTCGAAAACATCTGCGAATGCTCCATAAAGTTATTTATTGTGTCTGTACTGTAGTCTACCAACCCGCAGTAGGCCAGCATGCTGGACTTAAGGCCTGAGCTCCTTCTCATTCTGAGAAGAGAAAAGCTCGTGCCCAGCAGTAGAACATCAATGGGCTGGTTATGTTTTATTTTATTTTATTGGTATAAAATAACAGTCGACAAATTTTATCACTTATTAAATCAGACTGGAAACTTTAAACTTAGATATTGCGACAGATTTTGCCAAAAACAAATGTGCATAAAATTATGAAACAACTTGGTTATTTATTCTCTCGTCATGGATATCAAAAATTCTGAATACCTACTTAATTGACCATAATATGGTACTGATTACGAATTTATTCAAATTCTAACAAGTTTTGTTGGTGTGGAAATTTCCTGGATGCAAAATACCTACCTATCATATAGGTCCTGTCATAAGTTTTTATCCAAATCGGCTTAGCTCCATAGTAAGTACGCTGTGATTGGGTAACAAACACACTTAATATAGTTACTTACATGCTAACTTTCGCTTTAATTAATATGTGAAAAGTGTGATGATTACCTACTATCAGTAGTTAGTTATCTTTAGCATTAAATTCATATTCATTTTCAGATATCTACAGATAGCATCTTGAATATACATATATAATATTTTCTGTATTTTAGAGAAAGCTCCTACTCCACCTGCGCCTGCACCGTCGCAGAGTCCTAAGGGTTTTGAAGACATGGTGTTGCAGCATGAAGCAGCACTCCTGTCCTTAACTCCTCATCAATTGGATCTGCTGATGCAGTATGCTGATGTTCTGCGCAGACAAAGAGTGATCAACCAAAGATATTTGGTAAGTTTTGTCTAACCACCGGAAATCTGAATATTTGTTTAGCTTTTATTATTATTATTTATTCAACTGCCTCGTTGGTCTAGTGGTCGCAAGCGCGACTGCTGAGCGTGGGGTCCTGGGTTCGATTCCCGGGTCGGGCAAAGTGTTATTGGGTTTTTTCATTAGGAAATTCTCAGTAGCAGCCCGGAGTCCATACTCCGGGCTGCTACTGAGAATTTCCTAATGAAAAAACAACAAATCCATATTTGTGCCCGGTTAATGGCAATATGATCGCCCCCTATTACATGGGACTATAACATAACTGGCGAAATGTGGGTGTACTATACACCTCTGCCTACCCATTCGGGGAAATACAGGCGTGATGTTATGTGTGTGTTATGTTATTTATTCAAATCAGATCACAAAAACCCATGTGTTAGTAAAAATCGCTATTAGTAACATTCCATTCATTACATACCAAATATAGTTACAATCATAATACTAATATTATAATGTATAATTTGACGACGTCTGTGGTCTAGTGGTTCGAGTGTCGGACTGCTGATCACGAGGTCGTGGGTTCGATTCCCACAGGACACAAATATTTGTGTGATGAACATAAGTGTTTGTGTTTGTCTGGGTGTTTCTTATATGTATTATAAGTATGTAAGTATTTACAACATAAAAATGTATATAAGTATTATATTCATTGTCTATATGGGTACCATAGCACAAAATCTGCTTAGTTTGGGACTAGATGGTGCCGTATAAAAATGTCCCAAAAATGTTTATATTTATTTATTTAATAATAAATTAATTCATATACCAGGCCCCTCAGAAAGTATTGCGAAAAAAAGTTTTTATATATGGGAGACTGGCCAGTTATAATGTTTTTCGAAAATATGATTATTTATAAGTAAAAATAAGTAAGTTCCAATTTCAAAATTTCCCTCCACATTTTTGCGAGTTAATTCAAAGTATTGTGTCTCACTGAAATATGGATCTGCGCCGGGAACATTTTAGAGCTATGATTTTATACGATTTCAAGTGTCGCCTGAAACCGGATGAATCGTACGATAGACTTCAAATGGCATTCATGGATGAAGGCCCTTCCAAGGCAACCGTGTATCGTTGGTATAACGAATTCAAGCGCGGTCGACCAACTTTGGGGGATGACGAAAGAAGCGGTCGCCCTTTGACGGCTGTTACCGAAGAAAACGTGCTAGCAGTGAAAAATTTAATCCAAGACAATAGGCGAATTACATATCAGGAGATTCAACACATATTGAAGATTGGATCGGGAAGCGTTCACGAGATTCTACACAGCCATCTTCGCGTGAGGAGGATAGTATCACGCTGGGTGCCGCACAACCTCACCGATGCTCAGAAGCAGACCCGGGTGGAATGGTGCCGTGATATGCTTAACAAATTTGAAGCAGGCTCGTCTCGGCGTGTTTACGACATCGTTACAGGTGATGAGTCCTGGATTTATCAATACGACCCAGAAACCAAGCGCCAGTCGACTGTTTGGGTGTTTCAAAATGAGCCAACGCCTACCAAAGTGAAGCGATCTAGAAGCGGGGGTAAGATTTTGATCGCTAGCTTTTTTAATTTGACTGGCCACTTGGTATCAATTCCCTTACGGGATCAAAGAAGCATTAATGCCGAATGGTATACTACCAAATGTTTGCCAGAAGTTTTCTCTGTTATAAGCAACAAGCGACCAAACACAGGGCTCCGCGGGCTACTGCTCCACCACGACAATGCACCTGCGCACACCGCACTCAAAACGAGGTACTTCCTGGACAGCACGCCAGTCAAACTCCTGGGTCACCCTCCTTACAGCCCTGATCTAGCACCGTGTGACTTCTTTTTATTCCCAAAAATAAAAAATCAGCTCAAAGGGATACAATTTTCGTCGCCGGAAGATGCGCTGGCTGCGTTCGAGCAGGCTGTAAACGAGGTGTCTGCGGCGGACTGGAAAAAGTGTTTTGAAAACTGGTTTAGGCGCATGAATCTTTGTATAGAGGCTGGTGGAAAGTACTTTGAAAAGATTTGATAAAAATATATGTACGTATAGAACAATTTTTTTTAGTTTCGCAAAACTTTCTGAGTGTCCCCCGTACCTCTGTCCATTACCAGCTGTACTCGACCCGCAGTTGTGCATACGAGTCCAGTAATCCAGGAATGGACAGCGCCCTCACCTACCGGCTGACGCAGATACTCTCGGGGCACGGTTGCTTCGGGAAGTATCTGTGTCGCATAGGCCGGGAGCTGACTCCCGAGTGTCATCACTGCGGGAGCTGCCTTGAGGACACGGCGCAGCACACACTGGCGGAATGCCCAGCTTGGGCCACGCAGCGCCGTGACCTTATCACTGCAGTAGGCGGCAGCGATCTCTCGCTTTCGGCCGTTTTTTTGCCTATGGTCGGGAGCGAGAACGCTTGGGAGGGCGTCGTCTCATTTTGCGAGGAGGTGATGCTTGCTAAGGAGGCGGCGGAGAGGGTTCGAGAGGCAACGACCTCTCTCCCCACCCGCAGGAGACGGACCGACCTCCAGCCACCCTAGGAGTGGGGCCTGCGGGCGGCGGACTCGGGGTAGCCCGCCGCCCGATCAGTCAAGGCCCGTGATGGTCGCGCGTCGTGTTCCGCGCGCGCCAGTCAAGAGAAGGGTGCGGCCGATGATGCCGCACGGGGAGAAGGGGCTCGCCTACTAGTGGCGAGCCGGGACCTGCCGGGGATAGTTAGACGACTATAAGTTTCCCACGCCCCCGGCCAATGGTTGGAAGAGGAACACCGTGGTGGTTTTAGTCGGTAAGAGTCCGACACTGGCTCCGCCTTCCCCGGGCGGAGTGCGTCCATGAGGATTTCCCCAAGGAAAAAAAAAAAAAAAAAGGAATGGACAGTCTGGCTTGTCTACAATAACTTTTAGAATACTGTTGGTGCTCTCTCGAATCCTGTGCGTCAAGGGATGCCGTTCGCTTCAGCATGATGGCATTAAAACAATCCGTTCTCGCTTCAGCAAACATGCCTGACGCACTACAGAAACGCGGAAACCCCAACAGCATTCTAAAAGCGTTATTATACTGGACACGGAAAACGTTGTAAGCCTTCTGCGTATGTTTAACCCACAGGCTGCACGTGTAAAATGACTTTGTAATGTCCTACTACCTCAACTGCCTTACAACATGTAACATAATGAACGCAAGACCTGAAAGCAGCTTGTTCAGAATCACTAGGAGAATCGATTAGTATAGTTTTTATACCATGTTACATTATTCCCATATTTTAAATTCAGTTTGAATACTAACGATAAATAAGTGTATCAGAGAATCCCGAGTAAGTCCTTGAGGTCCAGAAACACCTGTGAAATGGGTTTTAGTGTGTCGGGTTACCCTTAAACACAGTGGCGTAGCTATTTAACCGAGGGCCCCGGGACAAAAAGTTCAAAGACAAACATTATTTATTCAACTATGATATTATATAACTTTTTCGAACATCATTCATAGGGCCGAGGGGCCCCTTAAGCTCGGGGCACTGCCCCGCCTAGCCCTACGGTAGCTACGCCACTGCCTAAACGGCATCCTGCAACTATCCAGCAATCAACTCGGGAACTTACCGATGCCTAAAAACCATGTGATTTTGAACAAATCACAATATTGCCAGATAGTATTTATGATATTCTAATTGAGGTGTTTGAGGTCTTGCGTTCAATCTGTTACATGTTGTATAACACGTATGAGTTTTCAAATACGGTTCAGGAGATGAGGAATCCACTTTTTGTGAACCAAACCTAAGTCATCATAATTGTCTGAGAAGTTGTCATAAAGAGACGAACTTAATTTGTTTTTTTTTTTTTGTATAGGGTGGCGCAACTAGGTAAAGGCCCACCTGATGTTAAGCGGTTACCTTTGCCCATGACAACTTCAATACCACCTAGGCTGTTGCCTAAATGGTACCGCTAGTCGGTTCGCCAAACTGAGACATGAAGTTGGAAAGTCTCATGTGATTGTAATTTCACCGGCACCCGTACCCTTCCGACCGAAACACAGCAATGCAAGCATCACTATTTGGCGGAGAAGTAGGCACGGTGGTAGTACTTCCCTGGAAAAGCTCTACTACTACTAAGTGTGTGTGATTTATGTTCGAATATTTTGAGTATCAGCTTTCGCCCATGATCTTCAAGATTTTATAACCTCTTGTAAAAATTTTCAGGAATGTGCATTTTGCAAGAACAATGGAAAGCCGTCATTCTGGTACACGTCTCACGCGCTGCGGGACGGGCGTGGTCGAGTGCAGTGCCCAGTTCTGCGAGGATATCACTGCCGTCGCTGCGGCGCCACCGGCGACCATGCCCACACTATTAAGTACTGTCCAGACAGCTTGCTGACAGGTCAGTACATCGAAAATCCACATTGCCAGACATATATTTGTAGGGTTCTGTAGTCAAACAAGGATCTCTTATAATTTCGGCATGTCCGTCCGACTGTCTGCATGTTACACAGCTACTTTAGTTGAAGACTGCGAGTGCTATGGAGATGAAATTTGGCATGATATACATTCTCATAACGTATTAAGCCAAAAACCGACTTAAAAAAGAATAAAATAATAATTTTCGTGTAAAACAGTTTAGGAAGTAGGTGCCTTTGGTTCGGTTTGATTTATGAATAACTTATCACCTACTTTCTGAACTGTTTCAAACATTTTTTATAATTTTATTCTTTTTAAAGACGGTTCTTACTTTTTTTTATAGTTTATTACATGTTTCAATTTTGAGTGGCATTAACAATGGAAAGACAAAAGCGATTGCTGCAATCCCGGATGATTTGCTGCCATCCATTGAAGGCTTCCCTTCTTTATCTCCGAAGATCTTCATCAAATCTTCACCAAATTATACTTTCTGAATTCAAATGCTTGACTTGTTGATGAAAATACCAAAATCACTATATGTATGCCTATCATATTTGAGGACTTCCCTCAACTCCACCTGGATCCCATCATCAAAACTGGATTTTGATAAAAATTGGACCAATGTGGAAGTATATCCTTTCAAATAAAAAAAATATTTTGTAAATCGGTTTACAAATAATGGAGTGCTGAGGTCCTTTTTTTGAAGTCGGTTAAAACCGCAAGAAATCTGCGTTTTTTGGCGTCGCGGTGGATCTCAGTAATAGAGGTGTTTATTTTAAGTTGTGTTTGTGTAATAAGGTAGTTTTATGCATGCCATAGGTATAAAACTTGGTAGAATTTTCATTTATTGCATCTAAGACTAACAATAACCTTTTTTCCCCGCCGCCACGTTGGTTAAACTATCTTATCTTATCTTTTACTACTAACTGTTTAAAAATTGATCATAATATTTGGAATATGTTCTCATTGATACAAAATTTACAGCTTCTTTGAAAAATATCTCAGTCCAGCCCCCCTACCCAAGTTGACAATCTACAAAAACGAAAAAGTCATTCGTTGAGATATGTCATTCCCATACATTTTGATTGTTTTCTATTAATTAGCGTTGACGATTGTAGATTGTCAACTTGGCTAGGGGAGCAGCTAAATTACCACTTCAAAATACTTATTTTACAACCAGAAAATAGCAATTATTATTAGAAAAACAACTTCTCATACAGTTTATAAAATATGTACAAATTAAATAGCGTGTTCTAATTATATCTTAGTTTCAGGTTAATTACATAGCGTTTATAGTTACTTTAAATTAAAAGTACTTTTTTGTTTCAGACACACAAAGTAGCTGCTCGGGAAATTCTCTATTATTTTAAATGGTTTTTTTAATCAATAAAACACTTTAACCGCTATTGTAATGTTTAATTATCTCTATTTTCAAGTGTTCCAGTACTATTTTATTCTATAAAACCTTTTTATGTTTTTAGACTATACCCGCGGCTTCGCTTCCGTCACCGAGGTACGAAAATTTAAAAAGTATCATAATTTAATCCAGAACATTGTACATACCACGGAATACTTGAATAAGAATTTTACTTGAACTTAATATTCATTTCCTCTATGGTACATACTATTAATCTGAGGTACATACCTATTGATCAAATTTCATATAACTCGGTTCAGTAGCTTTCGTGTGATGCTCGAACAAACATACAAACAATCAAACAGATAATTACAGTATTATTATAGTTATGATTAGATATATACAACATGTTGATCTGTATTCGTGCCATATTTAAGGAGGTGACGATACCACTGATACTGAACACGAATCGATAAAAAAAACAATAGCAATTTATTTCTTTATTTTAATACCTATTTGTAAACAGACAAATTCCCTCCGTGTGTCGCATGATCGCTTGCTACTGTACTAACTATATTGTTTTCCCGGGACGTACCAAGTACCAAAGGCATGTCACCAGAGGGGCATCGGTGCGGTCCAATGGAGTTCCCGGCGCTCCTCTATTTTGTGCAGAGAATGGCCACCGTGTGATTTTAATCGGTAAGAGTCCGACATATCTCTCCGCGATCACCAGACGGAGGGAATCTATCCACTCGGAAGCAAAAAAAAAGGTAAGGCAAACGAACAGAAAGCTAGTTCAACAATGTTCTATTTCATAAACTCACTTAAGTAGATAAATCTTTTTTTTGTTTTGAATCAGTGGCGTGGCGAGACCTAAATGGGCCCTGTATGAAAATTTGTTGGGGGTCCCTATTTACCTGACTAAGGCGATGCCGAAGGGGGGGGGGGGGGTTATATTTTATGCAAATGATTAATTTGTTCTAGTTGCTATAGACTAAAAACTACCATTATTTTCATTATTCATTCATTACAGGCCTCTTATCAATAAGAATTTGAGATTGTAGGAAACGTCTGGGCCCCTGTAGCCCAGGGGCCCCGTATCGTTGATACGGCTGATACGGCGGTATGAATACATTGCTAAATTGTGTGGACTGCTAACTCGCACCAGGCCAGCGTGGTTAACTATAAAACCTTGCTTATTCTGAGAAGTGGCCCAGCTGTGGATCAGTTTATATTCTGATTATGTTAAGTATACTACCTATTACTAAATTAGCATTTACTCACCGCGTGTAGGGTATGTTTGACGTAACAGGTGGCGAGCCGGTCTCCGGTCTCACAGTTTAGGTACACACATCAAGTATTGATTTATTATATCTACGTCTGGGTTTGACGGTGTTTTCCTTCCCGGGAAACAAGCGGTAGATTGATAATTTCGAATTGGATTAGGAACCTTTGTTAGATGTAGATTTATGGCGGCTGAGAGTAACATTGAAGTGCCTTTTAAAGCTGCTAAAAATTTATCGTGAGTTGTGGAGAATCTGCTGGCAAGCGGCCCCTAGCAACAGCCCCACTACTACCTACTACAATGCCATGTATCTTAAGAACGCATTTAATCATCGATATCAAAGATACAAAACATGAAGGTACAATAAATAAAATAAATAAAAATAAAAAAGCCTTTTATTTCATGCAATTTGATAGGTTTTACAAATAAATATTCATTTTAAAATGTTACGTTTACAAAATAAAATAGTTACGAGTTAGTTACAAATGTGTTATTAGATAGTTAAAATTTAAATTCAATTATTTTCAATTCGTAGCAATACTTTTTATAAATTTCATTTGTGTAATAATAATAATCAATAAGATATAAAACATTAAATTAAATTTGATTAATTGAAATATTTAGAAATTTTTTATTTAGAATATTAAAAAAAAAAATTAGGTAGCATGCATGAACCCCTCAATTAGTGAGGGTAAAGGCCTCCTCCAGAGAAGACCAGCGGTCTCGTCCTTGGGCTTCTGTCATCCAATTTCTGCCTGCAACTCGTGTGATGTCGTCTGCCCATCTAGTTACAGGTCTTCCTCTCTTCCTAGTACCTGCAGGACCTGGCCATGACGTCATGCGAATTGTCCAGCGATCATCGCTCATTCTCGCTACGTGTCCTGCCCATCTCCATTTTAACTTTAAAGCGTGGGTGAGAGCATCTGTCACTTTTGTCTTTTGTCTAATGGTAGTGTGACGTACTTTTTGGATTTTTCTGATTTTTGCAACACTTCTCTCCATACTTCGCTGGCAGGACGTAATTTTATTTTTAACACGTTCTGTGAACTTCCACGTTTGGCAGGCGTAGGTTAATGAAGGTAAGAGACATGAGTCCATAACTTTACTCTTGATTTTCATCGGCATCTGGCTTTTGAGGATCTCTTTTAAGCTCCAAAACTTTTTCCATGTACTTATTATTCTTCTTTCTACTTCAGCGTCGTTATTTAGCTTGTGGAATGAAATTTGTTTTCCTAAGTAAACATAGCTATCAACGTATTCTAGTGGTTTGTTATCAAGACATATGGGGTTCTGAGCGGCGTTTGTCATGAGTTTGGTTTTGCTCAGGTTAACTTCCAGTCCTACCTCTCTGCTTGCTTGTTGTAACGTCTGTAACATTGAATCCAGCTCTCTGCTGTTTTCTGATAGTAGGACAATGTCGTCAGCAAACCTCAGGTGGCTAATGTATTTCCCTTTTATGCGTATACCGACTCTATCCCAATTTAGTTTGCCGATAATTAATTGTAGTACTGCTATAAAAATACGAGGGGATAGGGGATCACCTTGCCGTACTCCTCTTTTAATTGGAATAGGAGGTCCAGTGGTCTCTAGCTTGACTCTACTAGTGTTGTTCTTGTAAAGGTATTTCAACACTTGCACGTATTTTTTTTCCACTTTTTGTGATTCTAGAGCTTTCCATATTGAGGGATGTAGTATTGTATCAAAAGCTTTCTGGTAGTCGATAAAAACTATGTAGAGTGGACGCTGAAATTCTTGGTGTTTCTCAATAAGCAGTTCCAAAGCGTGGATGTGGTCTATTGTGGAATAGCTTCTTCGAAAACCAGCTTGTTCAATCGGTTGACTGATTTCTAGTGTGCTGCTGATTCTCTTCTCTATAGTTGATGAGAATAGTTTGTAAAGAGATGGAAGAAGGCTAATTGGTCGATAGTTGCCTATGTTCTTTGGATCGCCTTTTTTAAACAACAAGATAATATTTGACTGAGACCATTGTTTAGGTGTTGTAGAGGAATTTAATATCAAATTAAATAGATGTGTCAGAGGGTTTACTAGGAAAGGACAAGCAATTTTTATGGCCTCATTTGTTATTCTGTCTGGTCCAGGGCTCTTCTCTGCTTTTAACCTTTTAATTTCCCTTATTATTTCTATTTCATCCACAGCTTCTATTTCTACATTATCGTCATCATATTTTGTTTCACTTTGACCTATGACTTGATGCGTTGGGGCACTGTACAAATTCTCATAGAAGTTAGTTGCTATTTGTAGGATAACTTTTCTGTCATGAGTTGTTTTTTGAGGACCTTGAAGGCCTTCAATCCATGTTTTATGCGAACGCAGTTCCTTATAAGCTTTTTTAAGACTTCCTGTAGAATTTAGGTGGTTTTCGATGATAAGTTTTCGATGGCTTGAGTAGTCTTTTCGTACATACTTGCTCACCAGTTTGTACAGTGCTTTTAATTCATTTTTCATAGCTCGCGTTTTTGGTTTGGTTTTTTGTAGGTCGCTTCTGCGTTGAATTAGCTTTGTAGTATGAATTGATATCACGCCACTTTTAATTTGGTCTCGCTTTGGTATGAGGGCTTTCTTCAAACTTTTTTCTAGTATGCCAATAATTCTGTCGTAACATTCTTGTACAGAGTTGATTTCTTGGCAGTTCATAAGGTCTTCTTTGAATTCGATGAGTGATTGTTTGTATCTCGATATTTCTTCTTCGTTTTTTAGTGAGCTTCTGTTGGCGTAATTCCTTCTAGTTACCTTCAATTTTTCTATATGAAAAGTTGCCCTTACAAATCTGTGGTCTGTAGGAAAATTCAAATTGATGACTTGTAGGTTCTGCACGTTGTTCTGTAAGTTTGATAATATGTAGTCTATTTCATTCTTGGTGGTGCCATCTGGAGACCGCCAGGTCCATTTTTGATTATTTTTCTTTTGAAAAAAAGTATTTAATATAGAAAGTTTGTTTTCGTATGCGAATTCTATTAGTCTTTCGCCTCTACTATTTCTCACGCCATATCCATGACTTTTCATAATTAATTTTTCTGCCGGTTTTGGTTGGCCAATTTTTGCGTTAAAATCCCCCATGACTATTATGTGTTTTTCTGATAGTTTCAAGGCTTTGTCAATGGTGTCGTAGAAAAATTCTATTTCAATATCATTTGAATCGCTTGTGGGGGCATAAACTTGTATTATACTTATTCTGAAACTGTTGATATTAAGCGTCAACAAAGCAACTCGTTCTGATAGACCAGTAAATAGGTACAATATTTAGTGTTAATTCCGCCAAAAATATTTTTTTGCTAATTTAACATAAAATATTGTAGCTTAATATTTTGTATGTCATGGATTTCCGCAAAGTAACGTCTGATTCCATTATTGATATCAAAGATTGAAAGGTAAGTAGATTGCCTGTTGGGATATGTAGGGCTGCAAATATGTTCCTGGTGTGAATCCGTAATACGATTTCTTATTGCACTACTTATGGCCAAAATTAATATCCAATCTATCCACGATTTAGCCTACTAGAGATAGAAATTCGACATATTTTGTATAGAACTTATGTCAAATTCCTATCTCTGGTAGGGCAAATCATGGATAGATTGGATATTAATTTTGGCCGTTAGTAGGTGCAGTCAACGGCATATCGATGGTAATAAATCCAGTTTATAAGATATAAAACTTACAAACTAACGGCCAAAATTAATATCGTATCTATCCACAATTTGGCCTACTAGAGATAGAAATTTGACACAATTTGTATGGAGCCAATGTCAAATTTCTATCTCTAGTAGGGTAACATGTCGGTATATTGGATACAATTGGATATTAATTTTGACCGTAAATAAATCCACCGGAGTGAGGCCGGATGGATATAAAGTAGCCGTTTAGATAAATCCGCGGAATGATTAAGTGACGAAGTAACATAATAATTGATTCCTTTCATACTTTACAGCCTTAGAGCTGTCTATCAAATGAAAAAAAACCGGCCAAGAGCATGGCGGGCCATGCTCAGTATTATAGGGTTCCTTAAGTAGGTGTTACAAACAAATCAAATCGAATATTAATCATGGCTATTTTAGATTTTGCAATAGACGGTAGCATTGGCGACTCAGATAGTGTTGTTAGTAGCCGCCGCTAGATGGCGCTATAAAGTGCCAAATGCAATAGACGGCAGCATTGGCGACTCAGAGAGTGTTGTTACTAGCCGCTAGATAGCACAGAGGTGTAATAGTACACCCACATTTCGCCAGTTATGTTATAGTCCCATGTAATAGGGAGGGGCGGGGGAGGGGGGGGGGGGGTTATGTGTAGGGGGGATGTGTGTAGGGACCTCTGCCTACCCCTTCGGGGAAATACAGGCGTGATGTTATGATGTTATGTTATGCTAGATAGCGCTGTACAGCACCAAATTTAAGAAGTTTGTCATTTCAATATAACACAAAGTTACTTTTTGTGATATTTTAAATAGAAAGTAGCTAAAGGAGCATTATTTGCCAATAATTTTTCTCTAAGGTCAATGACCTTTGAACTAGGACGTTTTAAGTATTTTTCAGTTTTTTCTCTATCAATTTGGAAGATTATAAGTTTCTACGTTGTATAGTTTAGAAATGGCTGGGGGGGGGGGACACGTTGCAAGCCACTTTGGCGGGCTGTATTTCGCAGATGGTATACCTGATAAAAAAGTTATGTATGAAACATTACCTTCATTTTAGTAGACCTATTCAATGATATACCACAAGAGGGGGTGCAGCGAAAAAAAAAAATTCATCCCCATTTCACATGTATGCGCCACCCCTAAAATACGTAATCACGATTTTTTTATTCCTTTAAAATTGAGATCTATATCTAGACTATTTTTTAGCAAAATTTCATTTACTTATGTTTATAACTGTAGAAGTTATTAAGCTGTAAAGGATTAGGACAGACGGACAGAATATATGGGAATTTGACATAACCTTTGTCTTGTCCATATTCATTTTAAGACCCACTCAGTAGAGCTTCTGATAGAGTGGGTCTTAAAATGAATATGGACAAGACAAAGGTTATGTCGAATTCGCATATAGCACCCATTCCCGTAAACATCGGAGAATCTACACTCGAAGTTGTTGACGATTATGTATACCTAGGACAAACTGTCCAGCTAGGTAAGTCCAACTTCGAGAAAGAGGTCAATCGTCGAATCCGACTCGGTTGGGCAGCGTTCGGGAAGCTACGCAATATCTTCTCGTCCAAAATACCGCAGTGTCTCAAGACGAAAGTCTTTGACCAGTGTGTGTTGCCAGTAATTACTTACGGTACTGAAACGTGGTCGCTCACAATGGGCCTGATAAGAAGGCTCAAAGTCACTCAAAGGGCAATGGAGAGGGCTATGCTCGGAGTGTCCCTGCGTGATCGAATCAGAAATGAGGAGATTCGCAGGAGAACGAAAGTAACTGACATAGCCCGAAGAATTGCCAAACTTAAGTGGCAGTGGGCGGGGCACATTGCTCGCAGAACGGATGGCCGATGGGGCAGTAAAGTTCTGGAGTGGCGACCGCGTACTGGAAGGCGCAGCGTGGGTAGGCCCCCCACAAGGTGGACCGACGACCTGGTGAAGGTCGCGGGAATCCGCTGGATGCGGAAGGCACAGGACCGGTCGTTGTGGCGATGCTTGGGGGAGGCCTATGTCCAGCAGTGGACGTCTTTCGGCTGAAATGATGATGATGATGATGAGACGGACAGACGGACAGACGGACGGACATGACGAAACTATAAGGGTTCCTTGTAGGACTACGGAACCCTAAAAAGAGAGGCGTATTTAAAAATCAAGTATTAGGTATGTACAATGATTATCTAAACAGCTAAACTTAGTTTTTCGTTGCATACCGTTGTTGTCAGTGTCTAATGTCCTGGCGTCGAGTTACTGGGATATAAGATATGTTTTTTTTTAAAGTGAAGCAGTGATACATATACCTATATTCGCTTTGCTTTGAGATATATATCTATCCGGAAAAAAAAAAAAAAAATTATATATATATTCAAAATATATATTATATTTCTTATATTTTATTTGTTTTATTTTTCTATAAATATATCCGATATAAATGTGTCCGGAGTCACCCATGCCTAATACTAAGCCATTTCCGCTTATAGTGGATTGTGTCCGGAGTCACCCAAGCCTAATACTAAGCCATTTCCGCTTATAGTGGATTGTGTCCGGAGTCACCCAAGCCTAATACTAAGCCATTTCCGCTTATAGTGGATTAACAACACATAACATAACATCACGCCTGTATTTCCCCGAAGGGGTAGGCAGAGGTGTATAGTAGATACACCCACATTTCGCCAGTTATGTTATAGTCCCATGTAATAGGACAGTGGATTAGTTCCCCTTGATATACAGTTGACCGTACTGCAAGTTTTTATGGTTGGTTTATTCTGTCACATAAATAAGGTGATACCAAATATTTGGACAAAAATATTTGTGTGATGAACATAAGTGTTTGTGTTGGTCTGGGTGTTTCTCATGTATTGTAAGTATGTATTTAAAAAAAAAAAAAAGCATATAAGTATTATATCCATTGTCTAGTACCCATACCCATAGCACAAGCTCTGCTTAGTTTTGGGACTAGATGGTGCTGTGTAAAAATGTCCCATAAATATTTATTTATTTTAAATACTACTTTCCATTACGAAAAGTATAGCAATCAAAAAGAAGAAATCTTACTTTTATTTTAACATACCTATAATTTCGCAATCAGGTTATCATTATCTTATAAGACAGACGTACCTAGGTAATTAGCTAAAAGATAAAAAAAGGAATTAAGATTCTAACTGTCAAGGAGATAGGTAGGTACTACGATATATTTAATACATTGAATATCCATCGGAACGATTTCCCAGGGGCAACGAGTTTCATAGAAAATTATTCTAAGTATTATTTTGTTATCTTCCCACAGACTACGGCATAAAAATATCCTCAATCAGTTCGGAATCGGCGACATTACAAAAAACTCGTACTCTAAAGCACACAATACGAGCAAATTGGACCAATTTCCGATGCTCAAAACATGCTCAAAATAACTTCTCTGAAATTAGAACTGTGGCATGCGTAAGTCGAATCAATGACTTGTTGTAGGTATCTATGCTGATATTATTATTGATAATACGACCTCATTAGCTAGCTAAAAGTCCAAAAGTTATCCACACAAAACGAAAAAGAATAATAATAATGGATTTTTGACTTTACTTCATAGCTCTCTCTATAATAGCTTCCGTGAAAAAAACCGTTTGATATGAGGAAGAAGAACTTCTTCCTAGGCTTGATATAATTATTGAATTGTAAGTTTGTAAAGAAGCCATTTCATTCATTAAGTTTTACAATAGTAGGTATGTAGAAAGTATCGTCAGAATAGTTGGTCGGACTAAAATTTTGGAAACAAAGGACGTTTGAAGATTATTAAAAAAATCATTGTTTATTCCCACTGTTTTAACGTAACTATGTAGGTAGGTATGTACCTACCATAATCTTTGCGCGATATGTACTATCATTATATCTTGTCTTGATAAGTTGGAGATCCTGAATATTTTTCTTTCTTCCAATGAACAGAGTGAGTAAACACTAAACTGACTCTTTAGCAAACGTAAATACATGGTAACGACTATTTACCTACTACGTAGTCGAGTAGGTAGGTATGTAATTATTATGTATTAATACAGTAATATAGTAATTATGTAGGTATTAATGAAGGTTGCGGGAAGCGCAGGACCGGTCGTTGTGGCGATGCTTGGGGGAGGTCTATGTCCAGCAGGGGGGGGACGTCTTTCAGCTGAAATAATGATGATGACAGTAACAGTAAAAACGTGACGTGACGTCACCACCGTTACTAATAAACGATTACATAGTATATGGAAGTACCCAAACTTGTTTCGATTATTATGAATTTATTTGCCTATCTTTTTTATAACATCTTGTTTATTTTAATGTTTTCAAAAAAAGATATAAAATATTTGACTTACTAAAAGAGGTCTTGAGGTCGCAATTTGCAGTCTGCCGGCATGCTATCAATTCCTAGGTCACGCAAGGTTACTAGGTTTTTGATTTTTGGAAATTGAAACTGAAAGTCATAGTAGCAGTTACAGTTATGTTTCAGATGGGGTAATGAGAGCTATAGGCCGCTGCGCTCGGAACTTTGCAATACAGGTTGGAGCGGGGTGAGTACCTACAACTTACGCATCAGGCCTGTATTCCCCGAAGGGGTACAATCAACTCAGCCTATCGCAGTCCACTGCTGGACATAGGCCTCTCCCAAATTGCGCCACAACGCTCGGTCCTCTGCCTTCCGCATCCAGTCCCCCCCAGCCACGTTCTTTAGGTCGTCGGTCCACCTGGCAGGGGGGCGCCCTACGCTGCGTTTGCCGATACGCGGTCTCCACTCAAGGACTCGTCTGCTCCAACGGCCATCGGTCCTTCGACAGACATGGCCAGCCCACTGCCACTTCAGCTTACTGATCCTACAAGCTATGTCGGTCACTCCGGTTCTTCTCCGGATAATCTCGTTACGGATTTTATCCTTCAAAGAAACTCCAAGCATAGCTCGCTCCATAGCTCGCTGAGCGACTTTAAATTTGTGGACTAGCCCAACTGTCAGTGTCCACGTCTCGGCACCGTAAGTCATGACTGGCAGGACGCACTGGTTGAAGACCTTTGTCTTCAAACTTTGCGGTATACCGCCTATAGGCGACGAGAAGACTCGGCGAAGTTTGCCAAATGCTGCCCAGCCCAGACGGATCCTTCTGTTGGCTTCTTTCTCGAAGTTGTGTCTACCAAGCTGAATTGCCTGCCCTAGGTAGACGTATTCCGTTACAACTTCGAGTGCCGACCCTTCGACGAATATTGGCCTCGGCATGACACTGAACCTCTGCGAAGGGGTACGCAGAGGTTCATATCCACATTTCGCCAGTTATGTTATATAAGTTCCATGTAATAGAGGGCAAACCTATTGCCACTAATCGGGCATAAATCCAGACTCTGGCTGTTACTGAGTATTTCCTAACGCGAAAGTGGGTCGAGTATCTCGGGAAAAACTCCAAATCGATGTTGAGGGCTAATTCCCGTAATTTAAAATGTTCAAAATATACAAAGTTCCGATCTAGTCTCAATTTAACATTAGATATAATAAAAGGAGTTACCGGATCGCAACGTACCTATATATTATTAAAATTGGTTTTCTTGATGTTTCATATGCTTTGCAGCGTTACGTGGTCGAAGGAAGACTATTAAGATGACTAGCGTGTTATTATGATGGTGTTGTGGTGGTGATGTGATGGTGTTCTGTTATAATGAGTACTGATCGCGAAAAAAAAAACCTAAGAAATTATTAGTCTCAATTTCCAAAATAATAAAAACATAAGTAAAGCGTGAACATTTACTTTCATGACATGTCATCATCCTCATCATCATTTCAGCCGAAGACGTCCACTGTTGGACATAGGCATCCCCCAAGCATGTTGGGGGGGATATGCCATAATCGCTACGCTTAGCAGGCGGGTTGGCGATCGCAGTTGGTTGGTAAAATCACAACATTTAAAAAAAAAAATCGGCACTACGTTTTGATCGTTTTTAATAACGAGACTAAGGACCGTATTACAGAAGGTTACTCAAGTACAGTTTAAACTCCAATCACCTGATCACTACTTAAGGATAGAATCATTACTTGAGTATTTGTCTTATTCCAGAACGGTAATTATAAACTTTAATTCAACAACATAACGCACGAATTTGACCTGAAATATAATAGAAATCTCTACTCAAGCATAGTCTGGACCACACTAGAGTGATTACAAATCAAATCTCTGCTCAAATACCGAAACAGGTGACAGTATAAAACTAAACTCAGCTGAACTGTGATCAATAAATCTCTGCTTGAGGAACGTTCTAAAATCAAAGCTCAACTCAAAACTAGTTTAAAAACGCTTTAGTATCGTTCTGTAATACGGGCCTTAGAACTTATCGATAAAATCGCCGAACCCATGTCAATTTAATAATTTATTTACGTTGTAGAACCACAGGGAACATAACTATAATGATTAGATACCTACATATTTTTTTTTTGTTTTTAGTAAATAGGATACAAATTTTGCCAAAATATGAAGTTACAATATCTACTTATATTTGCTTCGGTCATGATGAAAGCACCTGATGCCTGAACTAGGAATTAACCTGTATCTTAGGCTCAGGCAGCGAACCCCCGCAGACTGCTAGCTATTATAGGTACTTTAGTGATCTGTGGACTACAGACAATACTGTCAGCCGATAGGTGGGTGATCTGCCAGTGTGCACTCCCGTATGTCCCTGTACTGATTAAATTAAATCCAAATTCAAATTTGAAAAAATTCGTATGAGCACTTTGTGAAAGTGCATGTACCTAGCACTTCCAAAACGTCAAGAATCTAGTTGCACAGTTCCAAAAAAAATTATTCTATGGAGAAGAGCCGGCAAGGAACTCCATGGATGCTTATACCTAGTCTTTTCAAGAAATAAATGGTACAATGGTTTGTTATATTTGGAAAGAATTGTGTGAGAACAATGCAGGTTAATGAGTGAGCCTTTCCTGAAGTAAACTAAATAATGATATTATGTTTAGGCTCGACATAATAGGAGAGAACCCATCGATCTGACACTATGCCATATGCTCACATTTACAGTGATCAAAAATACTGAAAGGTCTTGAAACACAATGTGAAAATAGAGTAGGTATTATAACAAAAAAATAAAAATGTTAAATAAAATGAAAATATTAATAAAATATTTTTTTATAAAAAAACACACGTCCGGTTATAGAAAAAAAGCGTAAAAAAGAACGTTACGTACCTTTAGTAAGGCCCCGACCAAACTTTTTAGCAGATTAAAAGTCTGCAGTTTGTGGGGGGCTAAAACCTATAAAAGCGTTGGTACTTACATAAAAATTGTTGGGAATGAAAAACACAACTAAATTAGGTACATACATACCTAAAGATACCATGTTGGTAATCACAGCGTAGTTATCTATAGTTATTGCTTTAACATTGCTAATACCAATTAAATGTCGCTAATCTAATTAATTATTAAATATAAAACATGAAAAAAAAAAACCTTAGAGTAATTTATTGAAATACCGTAACAGGGTCATAGTTAAAGGGTAGCGGCTCCAGGGCAACAAGTATTCGAGCCTTTTGTCGAGAATCTTATTATTTCCTGGTTGGGGAGCCCGAGGCATTGCCCCCGGCTGTAGCTAAGTCGAATAGATTCACTTAATTTGTCAAAAATCACAGTTTACTTATATTTCCAGTAAAGAGTATAATTCTAATTGACATTTAAGAAAAACACCCGTTTAAGTGGTGTGATAGAGATCTGCCCAGCCAGCCCTGCAGCCGAATGCCAGACGGCGCGTTTATATCTTTTGTTCGTGAATCTCACGTAGCAGTCAGGGCGACGACGTGGACGTCGTGTAACCAATATGCGGTGAAGCCTATACTTTAGTGTGTTATGTTTTGCTGTACCAAATTGTGTTATTCCGTACAATACATTATGTAACAAAAACCCTGTTGTTCCTGTGAGCTACGTTATCAGAATCGATATTCATACGTGGGACACTCAGAAAGTTTTGCGAAACTAAAAAAAATTGTTCTATACGTACATATATTTTTATCAAATCTTTTCAAAGTACTTTCCACCAGCCTCTATACAAAGATTCATGCGCCTAAACCAGTTTTCAAAACACTTTTTCCAGTCCGCCGCAGACACCTCGTTTACAGCCTGCTCGAACGCAGCCAACGCATCTTCCGGCGACGAAAATTGTATCCCTTTGAGCTGATTTTTTATTTTTGGGAATAAAAAGAAGTCACACGGTGCTAGATCAGGGCTGTAAGGCGGGTGACCCAGGAGTTTGACTGGCGTGCTGTCCAGGAAGTCCCTCGTTTTGAGTGCGGTGTGCGCAGGTGCATTGTCGTGGTGGAGCAGTAGCCCGCGGAGCCCTGTGTTTGGTCGCTTGTTGCTTATAACAGAGAAAACTTCTGGCAAACATTTTGTAGTATACCATTCGGCATTAATGCTTCTTTGATCCCGTAAGGGAATTGATACCAAGTGGCCAGTCAAATTAAAAAAGCTAGCGATCAAAATCTTACCCCCGCTTCTAGATCGCTTCACTTTGGTAGGCGTTGGCTCATTTTGAAACACCCAAACAGTCGACTGGCGCTTGGTTTCTGGGTCGTATTGATAAATCCAGGACTCATCACCTGTAACGATGTCGTAAACACACCGAGACGAGCCTGCTTCAAATTTGTTAAGCATATCACGGCACCATTCCACCCGGGCCTGCTTCTGAGCATCGGTGAGGTTGTGCGGCACCCAGCGTGATACTATCCTCCTCACGCGAAGATGGCTGTGTAGAATCTCGTGAACGCTTCCCGATCCAATCTTCAATATGTGTTGAATCTCCTGATATGTAATTCGCCTATTGTCTTGGATTAAATTTTTCACTGCTAGCACGTTTTCTTCGGTAACAGCCGTCAAAGGGCGACCGCTTCTTTCGTCATCCCCCAAAGTTGGTCGACCGCGCTTGAATTCGTTATACCAACGATACACGGTTGCCTTGGAAGGGCCTTCATCCATGAATGCCATTTGAAGTCTATCGTACGATTCATCCGGTTTCAGGCGACACTTGAAATCGTATAAAATCATAGCTCTAAAATGTTCCCGGCGCAGATCCATATTTCAGTGAGACACAATACTTTGAATTAACTCGCAAAAAATGTGGAGGGAAATTTTGAAATTGGAACTTACTTATTTTTACTTATAAATAATCGTATTTTCGAAAAACATTATAACTGGCCAGTCTCCCATATATAAAAACTTTTTTTCGCAATACTTTCTGAGGGGCCTGGTACGTAAGGACCTAAGGGCACAACTCATTTTGAAAAACTCTTCAATAAAAATAATCAAATTAAATATTAAATCATTATTAAAAGTCATTACATGACTTTCAACTTATAATTAATAGTGATTTAATATTTATTATGTATTATTTTTAACGCATTTTACGCATGCGAAACGAAATCTAACGATTTAAATTGTGGAAAGAAAAAATCGCTCACGAGCAGGATTCGAACCTGCGACTCCTGGCTCAGTACGCCAGTGCTTTAGGTACTAAGCTACCGTGAACACTGCTCGTGGTAACGAAATTCTCATCCACTTGGTACATCTTTGGGTGACGTCAGTGATATCTTATTAAGAAACAGTGTTTCTTAACCGACTCGACTAACTTTGCAGTTAATTCAAAGTCGTATAGATATGCCTACCCTTACTAATTATTTATTATTTTTAACGCATTTTACGCATGCGAAACGAAATCTAACGATTTAAATTGTGGAAAGAAAAAATCGCTAAAGAGCAGGAAAAAAAAAAAGCACTAAAAAAAAAAAGCACTGGCGTACTGAGCCAGGAGTCGCAGGTTCGAATCCTGCTCGTGAGCGATTTTTTCTTTCCACAATTTAAATCGTTAGATTTAATATTTAATTATATTTAATCACTATTTTGTACTTAAAACATAGATAATACAATAAAGTAATAAAAATATATTATTTTTATTGAAGAGTTTTTCCAAATGGGTTGTCTCTTTACGTATGAATATCGATTCTGATAACGTAGCTCATATTAGGAACAACAGGGTTTTTGTTATATACTGTATAGATAGGTACAGTCAACAATAAAACTAGGTTAACACTGACCAAAATTTCAAAAGTGGTTTATGAATGAAAAGTTACTATTTATGTACTTTTGTAACAGATTGTTTTAGAGTAGGGACTACTTTAATGGCTAATATCGTAAAGTATTCTAAATAATAGATCAATACTTCTTATTCTATGATATTAAGATATTTATTATCAAAAATTTCGAAATAACCATCGACTAATGTTGCTGACCGTACTTCTGGGTCGCTGGTGTTCGATTAATACTTTCTGAATCTTAGGTAGGTGAGTGCATGGATTTATTTTAATATGTTCTATAGAACATACATAATAATACACATAATAATAATATGCATAATATGTATACATATTGAACTATATTTACGGGACTTGTCGCGCACAATAAAATCAAAACGACAATGTCTGCTCGTGACCACGGCCAATGCAAATTGGCCGAAACGTCGAGGTTAGTCAAATTATTTGTTATGTTTTGATTTTATTGTGCGCGACAAATCCCGTAAATATAGTTCAATATAAGTGAAATTCGCGAAAGTTTAAAAACTTCTATGTTCTATACAGTCCATGGGTAAGTGAGATTCGAATTTTCCATAAATAAGTGGATACTTAACTCGATCAAATGTATGTAACAGCTGATTTTTTTATCACGATTTCATAGTTGGTCCCGTAGTAAAAGTTGTGCAGAATTATGAACAGAGACTACACTTAAAGTGTTTTTGGTATTTTTTCAATTACCCTGTATACAGGGTAATTGAAAAAATAAATAAACTAATTCGTGGCAACATGATAAAGTTTGGAAGGCGTCAAAGATAGGAAGCAGCCATTAGGTAAATGGGTATAACGTGAGTTCGTTGACTCGTACAAGTGTGACGATGAGCCATCGCCGCCGTGGGGCAGGTCGCGGTCGGGGAGCACTCAACATAATGCCACGTAACACCCCAAGGTCTCTGAGCTTGATACAATACCTATACGCTATAGGTACCTACCTACTGGCTGTAACACGAATTGCTTTCTGGCTGTACGCACTACACATCATATACAATATGTCTCGGTTTGTAGTAATAAAATTTTAAGGACAGTAATTATATTTAATTTTACTATCGATAAAAACGTCCCACTTGTGGGATTTTATCTGGGTTTTTTTTAGTAAAGGTGTATCTTTTATGCATTTTTAATTTTTATAACGAAGGGCGTAAGCGGGGGCTTTTTTAAGCGACAATAACTTTTAAGATAGGTAATTGTAGAGTTGTGATTCTTTTAATAATGTGTAGTATAACTCAAAAACTACAAAAAAGACGCATACAAGAAAAAAATATCTATAAAAGTTTTTGGAAAAATTAATTGTAAAATTGTTTAAAATTTCACTTTCGTGATTTATTACAAAAGTAACTTAAGTTTTGTACCTATGACTATGACAGTTGAATATTTTTTTAGATAGTGTACCTACGCTATAACCTTTCAAATGACATCAAATTTACACCTCTGTGTGACTTAGGTTTTAAGTTATGATTATTAGATTATGCAGATGTCAGTAGGTGAGTCAAATACCAGAATTGCTCTATCTTTGGGGGTGTTGGGATTAGACCGCACAAGTGGGGTGTTTTTACCGATGAAATTGAGTGTATTTACCGTCCTTAAAGTTTTATTACTACAAACCGGGACATATTGTAATTTGTTCGTATTACAACCGAGCAGCTATTTTAAACCTCGAATAATAATGCGATGATAGTCCACAAAATGCCAAGTCATGTAAAGCTGACATTCATAGCGAAATAAACAGTTTTGCAACGGATATTAATATGAATGAGATGAGGTAATAATATGCAAAAGTAAATATTTAATTGCATTCAATTGGAATAAACAAGTCGCTCTTGTAACGCTATATATAGGTAGGTACCTATTAACATATAAGTAATCCAGAACGTTCTCAGCATGCTCTAAAAAACAGGCTAGAATTAGAAACACGTGTATAAAAATTCAATTAATTTATGTCAACACAAGCATTAATTTTATTGCATAATAAAAAAACCTACTTACATGTTATACAACGTGTATCAGAATTGCGTGGTCATATTTAAAGAGCTTATTCAGGGGATACTATCGAACAACTTTTACTATGGGACCAACCCTGAAATCGCGAAAAAAAACTGCTGATCCTTACATTTTGTCGAGCGACATCGATGATTTAGTAGGGAACAGCTGATATTTTTTTCGCGATTTCAGGGCTGGTCCTATAGTAAAAGTTGTTCTATGTCTGGTTCCCTGAATGAGTTCTAAAAATATAAAAAATAAAATAATAATAAAATAGTTTATTTACTGCGTTACATAAGGCACAAAACATTACATTAAAATTAACAATTTAAAGCAGGTAGCAATAAGTAACTAGTCGTTAGCTTTGTTGAGAATTTAGCAGTGGTTCCCAAACTAGGCAAGCCTGTATCTTGGGAACCGAGTAGCAGCATTTTTAGACTAGTTGTTGGTTAAAATAAAGAAAAAAATACATATCAAAAGACAAAAATCTAAATAAAATATAAACTTCAAGTGAGAAACTAATGAATCAGTATATAAATCAATTAAATTCTCATTTTAAGAGAATATTTTTAATTTACTTTGTAGTTTAGTTTACTAAGTATTTAGTTAACATTCTAAGTAGCTATACTAATATTAAAAATGAGATCATAATAAAAGAAAATGGGTTAATTATTACAATATACATTGTTTGATTTTAGGGATGTATGTGCGTAGCGTAATTATGTGTAAAATATTTGGAAAGTGTGAGTATAAGATGCATGGGTGTGTAATTGTGTGTAGGTATATCTGCTTGTATTATGTATGAAAGTGTTAATGTTTGATTATGTTTTCTGTCTCATTATGTGTTAACTTGAGTAGCCATTTTGTGACCGTTTTCTTTACTGAAGAAGTCCTTTCATTTTTAATATCACAGTGGCTGCTGGCTATGTTGTACACAGCTGGATGCAGGTATGCTGGGCTACGTCTAGACAAAAGGGAAGTGGCATGAGGAAGAGGTATTTTAAAAATGCGTTTAGATGAGATAGCTTGATAGTCTGGTCTACTTCTTAGATATTTGTGAGTGTTTAACGTTGCAGTGAGAATGAAAAGTTGACGCACTCTGAGTACTGTGAATTCTTTGTAAAGTGTGTCTGTCGGGTTGAAAAATGGCTTTTTCAGCATAACTTTGATGACTGCTCGCTGCGTTCTTTCGAGTTCCAATAAAACTGTTTTTCCGGCTCCACCCCACACAGAAATTCCATACTGGATTACAGATTGACAAATAGCGTAATAAACCGTACGAAGAATTGCCTTTGGTGTGCAGTCACGAAGTTTTTTCATAATAAATATTAGTCTCCTGACCCGGGCGGAGAGCATATGTATGTGTTCTTTAAAAGACATATTTTGGTCGATCACTATTCCTAGGTATCTGATAGAGGGGGTATGTTCTATTATGGTGCATGAACATTTACTTGATGAAGGATGTTTAGTTGATGTGCAGGTGTGAAATTTGAGCGTTTTGTGCGGAGGAAGGCTGGATTTTTGAGTTTTGAAGAAAGGGATACTTTTAGTTTTCTTGACATTCAGTGTTAAAAGGTTATTGCTAAGGGCTTTGGAGACTTTCGTTAATCCTTCCTCAGCGTATCTATACACTTCATCCCATGTTTTGGCGTGAAATAGTATAGCTGTGTCATCTGCATATGATATTATTTTCGCATTAGTGATCGTTAGATTGAGAATGTCATTTATGTATAGTACAAACAGAGTTGGACCAAGTATGCTGCCTTGCGGGATTCCGAATGTGATTGGTAGCGGCTGACTAGTAAGGTTTCCGACTTTAACGTATTGTTTTCTGTTAGAGAGGTAGCTTTTGAACCAGTTAAGTGGAATTCCTCTTAGCCCTACTGCTTCGAGTTTTTTTAAGAGGAGATCAATTAATATGGTATCAAAAGCTTTGGCTAAGTCTAAGAAAACTCCCATGCAATGTTCATTGTTTTCTATAGACTGAGATACAGATATGGCCACGCATGTCTGATACACCTTGTATATTTTCGTGTGTAGCGACAATTAGATAACTACATAGGAAGTTAGGACAATCAAAGGGCAAATTCTATTTATTTTTAATTGTGTAGCACCTAGGCACCTACCTAATTTTAGTTCAAGTTTCTTAGTTTTGATCACTTTAAAGACTCCAAATCTGAATCAATAAAAAATACATAAATTCAACGCACTAGGTATTATTATGGTTGTAATAGCACCTATAATGTGTTTATTAGTCAGGAACTAGAGGTACCTACTATAAATTAAATAGTTTGAGTTCAAAACTCCATTCTTGAATATTTGACTAAAGGTTAAATTAGCATCACGGTCATCTAGACAATTTGAGAGGACGCTTAATAACAGGTTGAGCAAAGTTCTTAACCATATACTGTCATTTATATTCTAATTAATTAGCGATTTTTGTTTTAAGTAGGTACATACAGTTGACAATTTTTACTAACTTTATAGGTGAACAAACGCCATAAATACATATTTATGGCGTTTGTTACATAACTATATGCATAATGCCAAAAATAACTTACTTCCTACAATTATATGATTGAAGACACACTGTGACGTTATTCCGTCAGTTTCTATACAGACAGAACTTAGTACCTAAGTAGAGTACCTACCTAAGTACCTACATTAATTATGGAATTTATGTTTAACGGTTGCACACGCCACGCGTTTAAAACGCACATTTTTATACAGAGGTTCTTATGTATGTACCTAATACTTATATGTTATATAAAAAACTACAAACAATGTATTAGTCCTAGATCAGAACGGCGATAGATTCAGCGTTTTATACGTAAATTATACAAATGTACTCTGTGACGTAAATAATGCTATTTCGATAACGCTTTATAAAACGGAGAACATTTATTAGTGGCGCCATCTTTTACCCCTATGCTCGCAGTAACAAGAAAGGTAACGTCACTAAAGTCGGAGACAGCGTAACGTAATTGTGAACGGAAAGCAACACATCACGTTAACGTTTCAGTATGTACTTTATTTCAGAGATGGCGTTAATAGTCACAATGGTGATAACGTTATGAATTAATTACGAGTCTTAAGACCATTCAGGATTCAGGAGACATGATGAAACATTTCAAATGGATAGATGGTAGTTCTATGAAAACGTTTGTAGATCTAACAACTTTAACCTAGGTAAGAAATAGATAGAAAGATATGTGGATAAGAACTGCAAAAACATTGATAACTCTCGAGTGGAATACACGTTCATTATTTTGTTTGATTTCTTTGTATGGAGTTGTTGAATGTTATGTTAATAAAAGCTATTGTCGCGTAGCACGCGCTACGAGCCTGCGCTTGCGCGTGTCGCCCGCAGCGCCAACCGCGGCCCGTCCCTGTCACACTCGTCAATTCGATGTAATAACGAGCAGTCGTGTCGCTACAGGGCTCATTGTAGTTCACACGAAAGCCCTTAATAGTGCCTTTTCAAATGTAGTCCTTTGGTGTTATCCAGCGCAAAGGCTTTATCTGAACTTCGAGAGGAAAATCGATGAAATCGTAAGTACATTGTCATAATTTTTCTATCATTTTCTCACTAAGTCATTGAAAGCATATTGCACAATTTTACACAGTTTTCCGTAAATAATCGCTTTTTCAAGAATATTATGAAATAATTCATGTTGTATCTTTATAATTGCTTGAGTATAATTCGTTCTTTGTAACTTTCTCTTCTCCAAGATGAAATTTCGAATGCAACCTTTAATTTGCGAGAACAACCAAGAGAAACGAGAACATCTACGTTAACATTAAGTTAAAACTCAAAAGTGCTATTAAATATCTCCCCTATAAGTCATTCATAAAGAGCACAGATAATATAATACTGATAAAGAGCAAGATGCCGAAAACTATAATACAAGCAGATATTTGTGTCACAATGGTGTCTAGACGTACGGCATCTGACCCCAAATCATTTTATGAACCGAATAACTCCGAACAATGTCTCCTAAACGTGCACGTGGTTGTTATATTTAGACCACGCCAAGAAGTAGACAACCGTAGTGCAAACTTGTTCGTGCTAAAACGAAGCACGGTCAAGTTATAATCCTTCAGTATTTTGAGGTCAAATACAATAAAATGCTCAAACACTCGCAAAATGACTTGAATATTCGTTCAGGAAACTCTTTATCAGTTTCTGCCTTGAATTAAGTAAACTATGCCTTTTACGTTTGGTAACGGTGCTTCGTTTAATTAGCTGCCTGCATTACGGCTGGGTTAAGCCGCAGAATATTTAGCATTTACTATGTTTATTATCAGTCCTGTTGCTATGTGATAAAGTGATAAGATTGCTCGGCCTGATAAGTAAATGGCCGATTCATAGCCCTGCTTACAATTCCCCAGATTTCCGGAAACTACTATTCATGGAATATGAATGGGTCTATCGCCTCTGTCTTATAATATAACTGGATATGACATTATTAGATAGTTCAGAGGATCAGTACGCGCTTCTAATTTGGAACAACTCTAATGTTTACATATCATAGAAGGAAATTTTTGTTCCAATTATAAGCACGTATAGTCCACATGGTATCAACGTGTTATTGAATTAACTCAAAACCTGAAACTAGTTTGTTCAGAATCGAGAGTAGAATCCATTACACTGCTTTTGAACATAGGTTAATTTTTACCTAAAAAAATTGTTCATACCATGCCGACTCAAACATAGGAGCCACATGATTTCCTGATTGAAACGTCATATCTATATACATGAAAGTTTTTTCATTCGATAGAGCTTCAAAATGTAGAATCGACTGGTGTAAAAAAGTGATTTGATCATTTCGTTGCACATTGAGACCCCTCCGTGCCTTGGACGCTGTCGGTCCCGGTTGAAATACAAATATCTATGGCAGTCGTTACGGGTAGTCAAAAGCCCGAAAGTCTGACAACTGGTCTAACCTCCGAATGTCAGTATTGCCCAGTTACTGGGTTTTTGGGGTCTGATGGCAGTCGCTCCGTGTAAAATACTGATGTTTAGCCGCATCTGGTTAGACTGGAAGCCGACTCGAACATGGTTGGGAAAAGGCAAGAAGGATGTTGATCCATATGTTTCTCATGTCACACAATAAGGAAAATTGTTTTAGTCAATACAGAACTGATTTCCTGTGTTTTGTATCGATAAGATTCACGCGCACTTTGTACGGAAATAAATTTTTCGTTGCTATTGATTATTGGTCATTAAATCAGTTTGAAGTTATGATCTATGGACCTTTAAATCCTATAGTAAAACAACACATGCGTGGGTACCGCGTATAATGATTTACTGTTTGCACATGCACTAGGCCAGCATGATGGCCTAAGGCTAAGGTCGTTATTATTTTTGGGAAAAGAGGTAAGGTCTCTAAGCGCCTTATGTTACTGCAACCTAGAACATCTATTGTAAGTTGTAACGTCTCTAATAGTAGACCGCACACAGCACCTCCCCAAGCTGCAGGCCAGCCATAAAGTTGACTATTGCCTTTGGGTTTGAGGATCTCATCTGCTGAGATTGTGTGTCCTCCAAGATGCTGACTTCTAATGTGGTGGACTGTATCACATTCGCATAGGATATGAATGGGAGTTTCATCCTTTTCGCTACAAAATCTGCAGCCTATGGCCTAAGGCTATACACTTTTTTCTCATTATGAGAAGAGGCCCGTGTCCAGCAGTGGGACAGAAATGGGCAGTACGATGTAATGTGGAATCTTTCTCAATATCATCTTTGTGCAACCACAACTTTTGCTTAGCCTGACTCTACAACAGGGCTGTAATTAGCTACAACCAGGACATCGGAGTTCCGATGATCAGCTCTAATAAAAAGCAGTGTAAACGCACCATCGCTTATCAGTTCCTTTAGTCCCGGCATGAGCTATTATAGTCTTCTTTCTTCTAGCATTTTTCCAACCAAGTTGAGGTCGGTTTCCAGTCTAACCAGATGCGGTTGTTTATCAGTTGTTGTTGTTGTTGTTTTTCGGTTGTTGTGTTGTTTGTGTGTAATTTATACGTTATTCCTATTTACTACTATTTTCATGGTGTACAATAAAGTATATTCTATCTATCTATCTATCAGTATTTTCCAGTTAACAATGTTCAATAATTATTTCAATTAAGATTATTATTACATCAACAACTACCTTTTATAATTATTTTATTATTTTAACGCATTTTACGCATGCGAAGCGAATTCTAAAGATTTAAATTGTGAAAAGAAAAAATCCCTCACGAGCAGGATTCGAACCTGCGACTCCTGGCTCAGTACACTGCTCGTGGTATCGAAATTATCCTCCACTATACGTCTTTGGGTGACGTCAGCGATATCTTATTAAGAAACATTGTTCCTTAACCGACTCGACTAACTTTACAGTTAAATCAAAGTCGTATAGATATGCCTACCCTTACTAATTATTTTATTATTTTAACGCATTTTACGCATGCGTAGCGAATTCTAAAGATTTAAATTGTGGAAAGAAAAAAATCGCTCACGAGCAGGATTCGAACCTGCGACTCCTGGCTCAGTACGCCAGTGCTTTAGCCACTAAGCTAACTACCTTTTATATTAAGCAATGTTTTATCCTTTTATCCGGTACATTTAAATGTTAACTACATTATTGAGTTGACATTGTTCTGAATTAATACTCTTTAGAAACTCATTGTTTTTCCGATTGTGGGAATTAATAAAGGTTTTTACCTGCCTCTCACTCAGCTCAGTCCCGTGATTGCTAGTCTACAGAGCTGGAAATTCATATAGGAAATTTACTCTCTGTTAAAAATACAATAGAGATTAGAAAATTATATGAATGCGAGCAAAAATATATTCTATAATCAGTTGGATTTGGATGATTAGCATCAAACTCTTACTGGTATTTTTAAATTTATTTTGCTTTTTCTCTTTCTCGTCAATTAATACAACAATATGTACCCAAGTTTGCATGTGTTATTCTTTATAAGTTCGCTTCAGTTCCGCACGGGACACAAGCCTAGGGCCCACGGCCTGATGAGGGCCTCGAAATGCCGAAACACAGAGTCTGTGTATGTTTGCGTATGTATTATTTAGGTATGTAATTATATTAATTAAAAAATAACATTGGTTTCTCAGTGAAACGCAAAATTAACAAAACACCCAGATAGTCAGAGTTGCTCTGTAAAATTTTGCTCAGCATACGTTTCCTTTGTATAAAGGTATAAAGCTAACTAACTAAAGTTTATGACTTAACAAAAGTACATTCTGATATTTTCATTGCATTTTTTTGCTTTATAAAAGAACCCTAAAACTGTGGGCCATGGGCCCCGACGGCCCTGTTAGCTTGTTTTAGTCTTATTTTCAGTATTGTACGGCACTAGTCTATAGATTGTTGCGTTGTATTTCACAACATTTGCGGTATACAGGCATGCGCATATTGGTGGCAACAAACCAAAGGAGTGCCTGTCTAGCATAAAACTTACATGCATATAACATAAAATACTATAAACCAGCACCGCTTAAAATGGTTAGGTTACTATTGACGTGCGTTTGACTGTACTTCATTCAACATCCTCCACAGTCGCAGCAGGTGTTCGAATATGAAACAGCAGCTCAGCTAGCTCACTTCTGAATTCACAGTGAAAAGAAGTTAAAACAATACGAAAAAAAACACTGCGGATTTAGAAGTGAGCTCGACAGTGAGGTATTTTCTTGCAAATACAAACAAATCTCTATCTATTTGTAGTCAACAAATAGTTTACCGTAAATGAGAAACCTACAAGACTTTTTTATTCATTTTATGTTTATATCACAGAAACAAAAATTGGCTCTATATTGCGCGAAATGATTGTCGTAAATTGTTTACTATGTTACGTCAATGTTACTTGTATGTACGTTGTACTGTAGGTACGTGACGTTCATAGTCTTTTATCCCATTCTTATCATTATACATAGTGAGAGATGAAGAATGATTAGCAGTATCGTATATGGTAGGAAACTGCGACGCTATGGAAATGTCCACCATACGTATTGTAACTAATACGTATGGTGGACATTTTCATTGCGTTTCCTATCCGAAGACTGCAATGTATTTTTATTTTATAGTCGATATTAGGAAAAAACAATGTTATTTGAAGAGGTCACTAACTCACTACTGTCACTTCTTCTTCTTATCATGTCAATGGTTCAAACATAGAATAATAATGGTTTCCGCTACGTGGAGCGGAGCGGAAACCCATCATTATTCTATGGGTTCAAACGTATTTATTCTCTGTCTAAATATTCTTTGAGTAAAACGTGGCCACTTTCCATGGCGTTTGCAGTGGTGGCTCGCGGCGTAGAGACTGTCTCTCGTGCAGGTGTTCGGGCACTTGAGAAACTACAAGCAAGTATGACATGGATTGCTTTGGGTCACCGTAGTCACAATGAGCAAGGTCCCTTAACCTATTCAGACATATTAAGCCTACAGCGACCAACCTGAGTGCAAAGATGATTTAATGACTTCCGTACTGGCTTCCACTGTAGATCATGTCCTGGTGGTAACTTCTATTGTGGTGTAATAAAGTCAATAGGTGGACGGTGCTTTTCGGTCCATAATTAGCATTTGGTGGCAGCTGGGTGGTCTTTGGTAGTTTGTGTGATGCGCAAAGAGCTTTTGAGGCTCTTGAAGTCTTGATTCTGAGGCGACCCCGTGGCATTTGGTAATTATAAAGGGGATGTCGACGATCAGAATCCTGCTTGTGTTGATATAATATACTGTTTGTCACTTGATAGGAATAAATCAAGAATTTAAATTTGTTACATGATCTCAAAATTAGGCTCTATTTTAGAAAACATGTTTGTAGTTTATGGTTGACTAGCTGTGCCCGCGACTCCGTCCGCGTAGATGTCGGAAAATAACATCGTGTCATAATTATGAACACAATATCTTCAAATATATACATATAAGCGCCTACACAGACGGTTACACTATTTACCGACCATACTATATTTTGTTTTTACAACCAACCGGCTAAGGTGATGGAATTTCATGGAATTAGCCCTAAACTCCCTCATTCTGAGAAGACGCTCGTGCCCAGCAGTGGGAAGTAATTGGGCTGATTATGTTATTCTATAACACTAACCACATCTCTTCTTATGCTGAGAAGAGGCCCGTGTCCAGCAGTGGGACTGTAATGGGCTGGTAATTTTATGTTATTCTAGAATACTAATAATATCCAGTTCATTAACTCTTCTCATTTTGAGAAGAGGGCCATACCCAGTAGTGGGACAGTAATGGGTTGACTACGTTATGTTATTCTATATTTTCTAGGTTCTTAACTCTTCTCGTTCCGAGAAGAGGTCGGTGCCCAGCAGTGGGGCAGTAGGTAATGAGCTGATTATGTTATGATAATCTATTACACTAACAATATCCAGTTCCTTAACTCTTCTCATTCCAAGAAGAGGGCCATGCCCAGCAGCGGGACAGTGATGGGCTATGTTATGTTATTCTATATTTTCTATAATACTAATAGAATCCAGTTGTATTTTTAGGAACCTGCAACCTGCATCCAACCAACAATCATGACCTCTACTTTGTATGCAACTTAATACAATAGAGGGGTCAAGCTGTATCGCTGGATCTACTCAACCGATTCAGATAAAACATACCCTATATTTTAAGTTAGACTAATACCAATACAAATGCTAAGTTTCATTACGATCCGTTCAGCCATTTTCACGTGATGAGGTAACAAACAGACAGACAGACAGACAGACAGACAGACATAAATTTTTTAAACGATTGATTCGTGTTCTGTAGCTTATTTCTAGTCCCCCTAGCCGGTTTTCGCGAAAAAAACTCAATGTACAGACTTTTCGACCTTTACAGTTTTATTATAGTATATATAGAAGATAGATAGATGGTCTGTGCGGAACAAATATTGGCTTTTTCCTGTACACAGTACCTAGTTGCTGTTAGGTTCACAAGATTTTGGATTTTATAGTAGTAAGAGAATTTGGTTTATCAAATTTTAATCTGCCAACAAAATTCCAAAAAAGAACTAAAAAAAATCGTGAAGCATTGCTTTGGAATTTGCAGATTAAAATAAAATCTCTTCTCTTGAATTTTCTCGGAAGTTAGGACCTTGATTAACAAACTCCTTGAATCTTTTAATTGCCTTGAATCAAAATACATTCACTGCATTTAATATTTGTAACTCAGACTAAAATTGGTCTAAGATTTTCGTGAACTTGGACCGAATACTTGTAATTCATACCGATGAATGAAAGAAATGAAAATGATTCCGATAACAGGTTAATTGACTGGTTGAACAAAGGACTTATTGAAGGTAGATGTTCAGTAGGTACTTGATTCGTGTTCCAAATTTTTATGCAAAAAGGTACCTTAATTTTTGAAATATTCCGAGCTTACAAATCAAAGTTTCATGCAGTGAGATGATGCACCTAGCAGGACAATGTCCATCGGTCGCCATTTCCACGCTCTCCGCTTTTGCACTAGCCAGCAGTCCCCTTTTTTTTCGGATGGAAATCCTCATGGATACCCTCCGTCTGCTGATGGCGGAGAGGTATGTCGGACTCTTACCGACTAAAACCACACACACGGTGGCCATCCTCTGCACAAAATAGAGGAGCTCCGGGAACTCCATTGGACTGCGCCGGTGCCCCACTTCTACCATCAGAAAATGGAGTTTTTTTTGTACAATCGACCTCACGTCTGGTAATAGTTTGACATTGACGGCGTCTTTATTTCGTAAGCAGTAAGGGTGGTTCTGTAATTCAAGTGTTACCACTGAAGTGAAGTCGACTACATTTATTTTGTTCTATATTAGACGTCACATCTACGTCTTATCTGCTGCTGGGATTTTATTTTTGTCAGTCTTGTGACACCGCCCAGACTTATTAGTTTTATGACGTCACAACAACGCAAGTGGCGAATGAAAAAAGTTTTTTAACATTCCTTTAACGAATGCCAAGTAGGTACAGTACTTACGCAGCGTAATTATGACGTCGTTAATGTTCCTAAAGTTTATTCATATTCTGTGGAGCGTGTTGTTCACTCTGCCAAAATTTAAACGCTAGGTTTATTATTGGAAAAATCCCACTTATCTTTTGCGTTTTACTTTAAACGATTCGGGATCTACAGAATTGGGTTTCTTGTTATCTATAGCTACTAGGTACGTACCTACGTTGAGTACGGGAAAGATATAAATAAAATTAAATGTATTAATTTACCTAGGTATACCAATAATATCGTCTCCAAAAGTTTATTTTGCCACATGAAAGCTTGTGAAAGAAAATTGTTAGAAGAAATTGTATTTACATCTTAGAGTTCAATAAAAGTTTACCGGAAACAAACCAGTCTTATTTATTGACGAAAATTAAAACCCAAAAAACTCGTACCAATCAAACTTGTTTCGCAAATCCTTCATCATCACACACACACATAACATCACGACTATATTCCCCGAAGGGTTACTTGTGCTTACCCCTTAATTAGAGGTGTGCAGTACTCCCACATTTCGCCAGAAATGTTATGTAAGTCCTATGTAATACGGGCTGGGCACAAATCCACAGACTCCGGGCTGCGACTGAGAATTTTTTTATGAAAAAGCTCAGTGGCACTGTCCGACCCGGGAATCGAACCCATGACAATGAGGCAGTCATGTAATTCTCGTAGGTAAACGCGTTCAAAATATAGTTCCAACCTAATTTCAATGATTAAAATCTCAACGTCCTGACAGTAGAAGTTTCTGCCCCCCTAGCCAAGTTGACAATCTACAATCTTCAACGCTATACAAAACAATCAAAATGTATGGGAATGACATACGTGGGACACTCAGAAAGTTTTGCGAAACTAAAAAAAATTGTTCTATACGTACATATATTTTTATCAAATCTTTTCAAAGTACTTTCCACCAGCCTCTATACAAAGATTCATGCGCCTAAACCAGTTTTCAAAACACTTTTTCCAGTCCGCCGCAGACACCTCGTTTACAGCCTGCTCGAACGCAGCCAGCGCATCTTCCGGCGACGAAAATTGTATCCCTTTGAGCTGATTTTTTATTTTTGGGAATAAAAAGAAGTCACACTGTGCTAGATCAGGGCTGTAAGGAGGGTGACCCAGGAGTTTGACTGGCGTGCTGTCCAGGAAGTCCCTCGTTTTGAGTGCGGTGTGCGCAGGTGCATTGTCGTGGTGGAGCAGTAGCCCGCGGAGCCCTGTGTTTGGTCGCTTGTTGCTTATAACAGAGAAAACTTCTGGCAAACATTTGGTAGTATACCATTCGGCATTAATGCTTCTTTGATCCCGTAAGGGAATTGATACCAAGTGGCCAGTCAAATTAAAAAAGCTAGCGATCAAAATCTTACCCCCGCTTCTAGATCGCTTCACTTTGGTAGGCGTTGGCTCATTTTGAAACACCCAAACAGTCGACTGGCGCTTGGTTTCTGGGTCGTATTGATAAATCCAGGACTCATCACCTGTAACGATGTCGTAAACACGCCGAGACGAGCCTGCTTCAAATTTGTTAAGCATATCACGGCACCATTCCACCCGGGCCTGCTTCTGAGCATCGGTGAGGTTGTGCGGCACCCAGCGTGATACTATCCTCCTCACGCGAAGATGGCTGTGTAGAATCTCGTGAACGCTTCCCGATCCAATCTTCAATATGTGTTGAATCTCCTGATATGTAATTCGCCTATTGTCTTGGATTAAATTTTTCACTGCTAGCACGTTTTCTTCGGTAACAGCCGTCAAAGGGCGACCGCTTCTTTCGTCATCCCCCAAAGTTGGTCGACCGCGCTTGAATTCGTTATACCAACGATACACGGTTGCCTTGGAAGGGCCTTCATCCATGAATGCCATTTGAAGTCTATCGTACGATTCATCCGGTTTCAGGCGACACTTGAAATCGTATAAAATCATAGCTCTAAAATGTTCCCGGCGCAGATCCATATTTCAGTGAGACACAATACTTTGAATTAACTCGCAAAAAATGTGGAGGGAAATTTTGAAATTGGAACTTACTTATTTTTACTTATAAATAATCATATTTTCGAAAAACATTATAACTGGCCAGTCTCCCATATATAAAAACTTTTTTTCGCAATACTTTCTGAGGGGCCTGGTATCTCAACGATGACTTTGTCGTTGAGATATGTCATTCCCATACATTTAGATTCTTTTTAACCCCCGACAAAAAAGAGGGGTATTATGTTTTTGAGGGGTGTTATGTTTTTAAGGTGTGTATCTGTGTATCTGTGTGTCTGTCTGTGGCACCGTAGCGCCCAGACGGATGAACCGATTTTGATTTAGTTTTTTTTGTTTGAAAGGTGACTTGATCGAGAGTGTTCTTAGTATTCATGAAAATCTGTTCAGCCGTTTGAAGATAATCAGCTCTTTTCTGGTTGATAAAGGGTTATGAGCAACTTCCACAGGTCTGATCAATTCGAAATTAAGTATCCTGTTACTTCAATGATTTTGCAAAAACATGGTAACCTTGGCCTAATGCTGCAGCATCACTTGGAATCTGCAGGATACCCAACTCCTCAACAACTTACAGCAGAGGTATCGTGTTTGCGTTCATTGGAGTGATTACAATGAATAAGTTATAGATAGATGGTGATCAGGGTCTGATGATAGAGCAGGAAAGATAAATGAGGATACATTTATGGATTCTAAGCTACTTTCACTCGTTTAATCGCTATGAAATGGTATATTTGTGGCGACTTAAGTACTCGTCTGTGTCGGTTGCTGCCGTGTGCGCACGCATCTGCTACGACGCACATACGACGGTCGGTGTAGATGTGTAAAGTGAATGAGGAAAGGGTGTGTCGGGGGTTTTCTAAATTTTCTTAATTTATATTATCTATAGCGTTGACGATTGTAGATTGTCAACTTGGCTAGGGGGGCTGATTGCCGTTTATTGGTGACATTAATGACCTAAGCGTCACAAATAAACGGCAAACAGGAACGCCAGGAGATTGAGATTTAAAAACTTGAGATTAGTTTGAAACTATAATTTGAACGTTTTGAATTACGAGAATGGGCCTTCCTGTTATGTTATCATAATAATTGGGCCACCACGACGACGAGTCCACGGAGTACTTTTTAATATACTGGACGAGACGCGCCGTCGCGCGGTTAATTGTCTTCTCATCTCGTGTCTTGGACAATTGTTTACAGCAACAGGTGATCAAATATCAGTAATTGCTACAGTGTCGTATGACCGTCGCCCGCGCCGCCACTGTGTACACAGCCCACACTTGTATTATTACCAGACAGCATTAAGTGACCATCAGGTCGATAAAAGTCAAACTAGTTTTGATACCGAGAGGTTTAAAGTGCATTGCCATGCGAACTTGGAGCGTGATATAATTGGAAAATCCTTGATAAATATACAAATAACTAAAGTTTTGTCAATGTAGTAGGTAGGTAGGTATGATTTACAATAGATTACTGTGCAATAGATACTGTTATCTTTAACGATATTCATGTTTTTTGTAATAAGACCTATTTTTGAAGTTTAAAAAATTCTGTGTTATAAATCTGTCACGTCATAATTATTAGTTAGAGTAACTGGTCTAATGAGATAAAAACACATTTGACGACGTCTGCGGTCTAGTGTTTCGAGTGTCGGACTGCTGATCACGAGGCCGTGGTTTCGATTCCCACAGGACACAATGTGTGATGAACATAAGAAAGAAACAAAACATACCTAACTGAATGCGCAAAGTGCAGGACCGGTCATTGTGGCGATGCTTGGCGGAGGCCTATGACCAGCAGTGGACGTCTTTCGGCTGAAATGATGATGATGATGGTGAACATAAGTGTTTGTGTTGGTCTGGGTGTTCCTTATGTATTATAATTATAAGTATGTGTTTACAAAAAAAAAACAAGTATTTAAGTATTATATCCATTGTCAAGTACCCATAGTACAAGCTCTGCTTAGTTTGGGACTAGATGGTGCTGTGTAAAAAAATGCCTATATGTTTATTATTATTTATCATTATTTGTCTACTTTCTTGCAATTTGAAACAAAAATGTCACACGTTGTTTCACATTTCATTTCCATCCTTCCGAGATAATAATTATTGAACTTTATCGTAACATTGTGAAACATAGAAATATAAGTTAACATCCTTGTTCACAGTTCGCGTAACTTGACTCTACATGAAATACATTAAGTATACACAGTCAACTTAGTTTAACATACAAAGTTGAAAGGAATCACCGAAGGGGTTTATCAAAAATATTACATGGTAGACTTAAATAGTACCGATTATTTGATTAATTCGATAACAAGCGTGGAGTGCATTTAACATGCCTGTGCAAAGCTCCATAGCCGGTAGATCGGTTGGCTGTACCTATGCCTAAATGTCTGACCGCACTAGTCAGAAACGGCAATGGTTATATCAACGGAGAATCAAGCAATGACGCTTGGCTAGTAACACAGTTACTGCAGACTGCAGAGACTTCGCTGAAAAAACATAACATTTATTTTGAATGTCCCCACCCCACATTGGATTCTGTCCTGTATAGTTCAAGGGTTAAGAGACACACATTTTCACATTCACAAAAACCTAGACCCGAAACAGTGATCATAACACTCTCGACGAGGAGCAGGAATGAAGAACAGTTTCCATTTTTAACAACTATCCAAGCTATATAAAGTAATATAATCATAACCATAGATAATACATAATAGATCTTAAATTCATAAAACCACCATAAAATTCTCGATGAGAAGCAGGAACGAAAACCAGTTTCCATTTTTAACAATTACTATCCAAGCTATACAAAATAATTTAATCATAATCATAACGCTCTCCAACATAGTCCGTGTGGTGCCGGACTTAAAGAATAGCACCACACTTATCTCTTCTCATGGGTGTCGTAAAAGGCGACTAAGGGATTCACCAGAGGATGGGCAGCAGCGTTCTCTGAGTATTTAACCAACCAACTGCGATCGCCAACCCGCCTGCCAAGCGTGGCGATTATGGCATATCCCCCCCTTAATTGGGGGAGGCCTATGTCCAGTAGTGGACGTCTTTCGGCTGAAATGATCATAACGCTCTCGACGAGGAGCAGGAATGAAGACCAGTTTCCATCTCTTCTAGAGCTGGAAGCATTATCCTAAATCGTGATTTAGTTATATATGTATATAAATATTTCCTGTTTACAAGTGTACATTTACGTTGTTTCAGATCAATTGCGGTCTAGATCAGTTATCGACCGTCTCCCACAGTCTACACAGTGTTCTATCCCGATGGGTTGAGTACGCCGACGTTTTGTGATAGTGGTCACACCACTCACGCTGTAAGTACTTATTGGTTTATTAATTGTCTGTTATATATTGATTAAGGTGCTGCATGAATGAATTTGCAACCGTCCCTTTCTAACATACAAATTGCACGTAAGAGAACAGAGCGGAATCACGCTGTTTTGATGTTTTTTACATTTTTGCGAATATCTCAGCGAATAATCATGTAAATAAAAATCTGTTATACCAGAATCTAGATAGGTAATTATGTATAAGATGTATCTTATTCGCAGAAAACAATAGTAAAAACTATGCAATGCGAAACAGTGCCAAAACAGACCTTACTTTGGAAAATAAATCTAACGAGCAAATTTTATTGAATCGTGTTTTTCCTATACCAAAATCTAGTAAATATATTAAAAAATCATGTATATAAAAATTTGATCTACTCCTATCCACAAATGAAAATTTTTTGATTATAAAATCCCTGTTTCCCAGTTGGGTAGAGACAGGGACAATGAACCCTTGGGTGATAGATTGGGGAGTGTGTCATCCACACTGCAAGGCCCTCGAGCTGCAGTGATGACCCACGTGTGCCCGGGGGAAAAAAAAGGGACAATGAACCCTAAATGAATGAGTTTTGCTTGACTTCTTTAGTTCAGTGAATCTTCGTAGGCTAGCATTTATTAGGTCTGTTTTTCACTAAACAGTCTCTCTACTTCTCTGTCTCTACTTACTTGATTAGCATGTTACTTTTTTTATTTAAATAGAATGCCAAAAAAAACTAAATCAAGCAAAAAAATAATTGAATAGGTAGTTCCTAATAAGTAGTTTTCGAAGTGCTAATGCAAGTTTCAGTAACCTCATTACTAAATGTGCTGATATTGTGGCACCTCCTTTTTTGTGGTTGCGGGAAAAACGCTGACACTATGGGAAATACCTTTTCAGATTAGTTATAAGTATGTACTAGAACGGTATAATGTGAGACTCTAGAACTGACTATAACAGGCTGACTAGTTACTTTTTAAATAAAGAAATTCGCAGTAGTCAGCCCAGAGCTAGGAATTGGGCACTGTGAATGTGGATAGGCACGAGCTTTATGGACTAGTCTGGACTACTAAGTACATTTCAATCAATCAACTCAGCCTATCGCAGTCCACTGCTGGACATAGGCCTCTCCCAAGTAGCGCCACAACGCTCTAAGTAAGTACATTTAATACCATCGAAACCAATTCCTTTCGACGAATACAAGCGTGACCCGTGACTTGTGACGTAACCAGAGCATTGACACTTTTAAGGGGTACTAAAAATAGTAAAAAAAGTTACGTCAGTTATTTACACCCGCACCCGTGACTTGTGTGTAAAAAATCGAATTTATAGCATCCATAACACGATCATAACGAACAATGGGACGTGGAATATTTATTAGCAAGAAGGTAGTACCTAGACATGTTTTAATTCACACGGAAACGTCGAATGCTCGTATATGTACATTATATATATTTCCTGAATACTGTCGTTGGAAATATAAAGTTGCGCCCGCACATAGACCGGTGCAACAATCAACGATCCAGCAATCAATTTCTTCGGTAGGTATGCCTACCGAAGAAATTGATTGCTGGATCGTTCTACTATCATTAGAAATAGTTCGTACGTTTATTAAATCTATATCTCTATTGAACTATATTTCTGGGACTTTTCGCGCACAATAAAATCAAAACAAAACAAACATAACAAATTCGCGAATGTTTAAAAACTATGCCTACCGAAGAAATTGATTGCTGGATCGTTCTACTATCATTAGAAATAGTTCGTACGTTTATTAAATCTATATCTCTATTGAACTATATTTCTGGGACTTTTCGCGCACAATAAAATCAAAACAAAACAAACATAACAAATTCGCGAATGTTTAAAAACTTCTATAACTGTAGTAGGTACGCTAGTTCAGATTATGTATAGGTATTCTTAAATAATTAACAATCTTTGAACACTATTTCTTTTATTTTATTTTTAGAATTTTAATCCTTTTTTCACTCGCTCTACCTGATTATTCGCTCATTCCATAAAATAAGAATGTCTAGACCCATTTTATTGAACAATAAAATATTTAGAAATGTCAACCGATTGGAATCAAAATTCTAATCGGTTGACAATATTGTGTGAAGTCGTACAAATTGATTTATCGATTTATGTAGTCTTTTAATATACAGGGATATTCTACGTACTCAACATGTCACCCAGATGGTACCTCACATGCAGGAACAGCTATACTAATAAGAAAAAACATCAAACATCAGTTACTTACTCCGTATAAAACGCCACATATACAAACAACGTCTGTAATGGTGGAAGATAAACTAGGACCCCTAACACTTACTTCAATATACTGCCCACCAAAATATAAAATCAAAAGAGAACACTTCAACCATATGTTCGAGTCACTGGGTGGCAGACTGATTGTTGGTGGTGATTGGAACGCTAAAAACATCCAGTGGGGCTCCAGGCTCACGGTTACGCGTGGCAGAGAGCTGAAAGAAAGTATTGATAAAAACAAGCTAAAAGTACTCACCACGTGCCGACCAACCCACTGGCCATCAGATGCTAAAAAGATGCCAGATCTGCTGGACTTCTTTGTGTACAGAGGGTTAAATACTTACTACATGAATATAGAAAGTTGCCTTGACGGTTCTTCAGACCACACACCAGTTATTGCTACAATAAGTACAACAATAATTGAAAAACCCAATAATAACTATCTCTGCAATAGACACACAGATTGGCAATCTTTCCGGAAGTATTTAAATGATAATATTGACCTAAAAGTAAAACTCAAAACCGAAGATAATATAAATGATGCTGCAACATACATCACAAATTTAATACAAAAGGCAGCTTGGCTATGTACCCCTGTTAATGACGATTATAAAAAGGATACTTGCCGTAATCTACCCATAGATGTGAAGAAGAGAGTCCTAGAAAAGAGACGCTTAAGAAGAGTATGGCACAGCACACGCTACATTGAAGATAAAACAGCATTCAATAAAGCAGCTGCGGAACTAAAAATATATTTACAAAACATCGAAAATGACACCGTTCAACAAAAACTAGAACAAGTTACGCCAAATGGAAATAATGAATATTCTATATGGAAAATCCTCAAATCAGCTCAAAAACCCGACTTACCGCAGCACCCTTTGGCGTTGGAAGAAGGTGACTGGGCAAGAACTGATAAAGAAAAAGCTGAGGCCTTCGGAACATTCCTGAAAAATGTCTTTATGCCAAATGAAGGAGACTTTAATAAAATTCTGGACCAAGAAATTAAGTCATACCTAGACAGCGACATGCAGCTAAGCCTCCCTGTCAGGTATTGCACGCCGTCTGAAGTACGAAAGACTATTCAAGCTCTAAAACCAAAGAAGGCTCCTGGTTTTGACCTTATAACTTCAGAAGTACTCGAACAACTACCAAAAAAAGCCCTAGTCTTCCTGACTATACTCTTCAATGGTATACTAAGAATTTCAGTTATTCCCACAGTATGGAAAGTGTCTCAGATAACTATGGTTCCCAAACCAGGGAAACCTCCAAATCTGACGGCATCCTATCGGCCTATTAGTCTTCTCCCTATCCTGTCAAAACTTTTTGAGAAAATACTTAAAACACGTCTGGATGAAATACTTGCAGAAAATAACACCATCCCTGAACACCAATTTGGGTTTAGAAGCAAGCACTCTACTATAGAACAGGTTCATCGAGTAAGTGACAAGATACGAAACACTTTAGAAAACAAAGAATACTGCTCTGGAGCGTTTTTATTATTTATTTATTTATTTATTTAATTCTTTATGCACAACAGGGTACAAAGGCGGTCTTAACGCCATAGGCGTTCTCTACCAGACAACCTTAGGGTAATGCAGAGACAAAGAATAGGGTAGATGCACCAGTAAAGTAGTAAAATATGTTTCGTACTACGGACTTATAATTACATATAATAAAAAATAAAAAAAATAGATAAATACATATGTACATTATACATATAATAAAATATATATATTATACATACCTACATATATAACTATAAATATATAACATCAAGATAACAACAACAAGTCATATGTTTTTAGACATACAACAAGCCTTTGATAAGGTGTGGCATCAAGGTCTGTTGTACAAACTAAAGAAACAACTACCGCATAACATGTTTACGATATTGGAATCATACTTGGAAGGTCGAATGTTCTTTGTTAAAGTGAATGACGAAACCTCCGAACTTCACAATATCAGCGCTGGAGTTCCACAGGGCTCGGTACTGGGGCCAATCCTTTATCTTATTTTCACCGCTGATGTACCGCAATCACAAAATGTAATGACAGCAACGTTTGCTGATGATACTGCCGCGCTCTCATCCAGTAAAGATCCAGAAGAGGCATCAAAAACACTACAAAAACATCTAGACAAAATACACAAATGGATGTCCAGTTGGCGTATCAAGGCTAGTGCTTCAAAATCAAACCACATTACATTTACACTGAGACATGGAGATTGTCCTACAGTCAAACTAGGCGAAGATACACTCCCACACCAGACTGTTGTGAAGTATCTTGGATTTCATCTTGACCGCAGACAAACATGGAAATAACATATTAAAAAAAAACGTGATGAATTAAACCACAGATTTCGTTCAATGCAATGGCTACTGGGTAGAAAATCTAAACTTTCACTAAATAATAAAGTACTGATATATAAAGCAATTCTTAAACCAGTATGGACCTATGGGATACAAATCTGGGGCTCAGCAAAAACCAGCAATATAGAAATCTTGCAAAGATTCCAAAACAGTGTTTTAAGGACAATTACAAATCCACCATGGTTCACAAAATGCGCTGAAATGCATGAGTACTTGGAAATGCCTTCTGTAAAAGAGGAAGTCGATCACATAATCAAGTCCTACAAAGAGAGGATTTCAACACACAAAAACCAGCTTGCCAAAGTCTTGAGTGATCCATTGCCTAAACGACGGCTTAGGCGACAACACATCTGGGACTCCTTGCCTATTTAACCATAGGACCGTATAGTTGTCTAACATGAGGGCAACTCAACACTGGTTGGGTATGCCTTACACACAACACCCCATAAAACGTCTGCTTATGGTCGACAGACCGATCGCAGGACAGAACTTTAAATACCAAAAAAAAAAAAAAAAAAAGAAATGTCAACCGATTGGAATCAAAATTCTAATCGGTTGACAATATTGTGTGAAGTCGTACAAATTGATTTATCGATTTATGTAGGTAGAGGATCATTGTGTAGAGGTGTATAAAAAATCATTGTCCAGGGCCGTTTAGCCGTACGATGGCGGCAGCTGGCGCGGTGTGTGGTGGCCCCAACCAGGCGGGGTCGATGCCCTCCCACAGTGGTCCATTCACAGCTGGCGCGGTGTGTGGTGGCCCCAACCAGGCGGGGTCGATGCCCTCCCACAGTGGTCCATTCACAGCTGGCGCGGTGTGTGGTGGCCCCAACCAGGCGGGGTCAATGCCCTCCCACAGTGGTCCATTCACAGCTGGCGCGGTGTGTGGTGGCCCCAACCAGGCGGGGTCGATGCCCTCCCACAGTGGTCCATTCACAGCTGGCGCGGTGTGTGGTGGCCCCAACCAGGCGGGGTCGATGCCCTCCCACAGTGGTCCATTCACAGCTGGCGCGGTGTGTGGTGGCCCCAACCAGGCGGGGTCGATGCCCTCCCACAGTGGTCCATTCACAGCTGGCGCGGTGTGTGGTGGCCCCAACCAGGCGGGGTCGATGCCCTCCCACAGTGGTCCATTCACAGCTGGCGCGGTGTGTGGTGGCCCCAACCAGGCGGGGTCGATGCCCTCCCACAGTGGTCCATTCACAGCTGGCGCGGTGTGTGGTGGCCCCAACCAGGCGGGGTCGATGCCCTCCCACAGTGGTCCATTCACAGCTGGCGCGGTGTGTGGTGGCCCCAACCAGGCGGGGTCGATGCCCTCCCACAGTGGTCCATTCACAGCTGGCGCGGTGTGTGGTGGCCCCAACCAGGCGGGGTCGATGCCCTCCCACAGTGGTCCATTCACAGCTGGCGCGGTGTGTGGTGGCCCCAACCAGGCGGGGTCGATGCCCTCCCACAGTGGTCCATTCACTGTTGCGCCTGCACTTATTGAACGACATTTTATGCACTCGGAGACTCGGAGTGCATTCTCTTGCCTTAATTAGGTAGCCATTTCTTTTATTAACATAAAGCCTGCAATGTATTCAAATGAAAAACCGAATTATAACACTATTTATTAACAGTCTTTAGTTCTGACCTATGACCACATATTAATTCTAATAATTTCTTAAATATTTTAAATCCGTTGTGTGGTTCTTTCTATTGCGACCTTTAGAAAGATGTTGAGATGACAGATTAAAAGAAAAACAATCATCATGATGATATTATCTCTAGGTAATATTGAAAAAATTGAACCACCTCATGATTACAGGTGAAATATTAATCAACTAGCCTATGCCCCGCTTCTTCGCCCGCGTATAGGTAATTCGCCTTATCACGCAAAAAGATTATCGCACATCCCTCGGGAACTGTTTATCTTCCTGGGATAGAAAGATGCCTATGTACATTGAACATTGTAGAGCCTAACCTCGCTGTTAATCATTTAATTTATGCGATACAATTTGCCATCAATAATAACCCACAAAATTCCCTGTCGTAAAAAAGTTATAAAACCTTGGAATTACGCTGCCTACGAAACAGGGATGAATTACACAAAAAGACTAAAATCCATTCTCACAATGAAATAATGAAGATAACATATTTAAGATATATAAAGTATTGCACTAGTATACTAAATAAAATCAAACGTGCCTATGACAGAGACACAATAAAAAAAGCGGGCAAAAAAAATTAAAAAATATGGAAAGCTATAAAAACTATTACAAATAGTGCTGAATCAACTAATATTCCCTTGGATTTACTGTCTCTTTCTTCTTCAGCCCAACAATCCGTTGAGAATATAAATAGTTATTTTGTAGACGTTGGTAAGTCTTTGGCCGAAAATATTCTAAACCGTCAAACACACATCTCGTCTCTTGCTCAATGTCACCCTGGTTCCTCGTCTCAATCTAATTCCTTTGTATTGTTGGGAACTGATGATAGTGAGGTTGATTCTTTAATTTTGGAATTAAAGGATGATAGCTCACCTGGGTGGCACCAAATTCCCAATAAAGTGTTAAAGCAATTCAGACGTCAACTGGTTCCTGTACTAACATATATATTTAACAACTGTCTAAATCATGGTATCTTTCCAGATGCTCTAAAAAAATCTGTTGTTCTTCCCATTCATAAGGGTGGTGACAGAGACCGTGTCTCTAATTATAGACCTATCTCAATTCTTCCTTCAATATTAAAATCCTTGAGCGCATTATAAATGTCAGACTTACAAAATTACTTGAAGAATACAACATTCTATCTTCAAATCAGTTTGGTTTTCGCACAGGTAAGTCAACATGTGAGGCTGTTCAGGGTCTTATTGACTTTGTTGCAGGAAGCTTGGATGAAGGCAAGAAATGCATAGCAATCTTTTTGGATTTAGCGAAAGCTTTTGACACGGTATCTGTCCCAATCCTTCTTAACAAACTTGAGCGGTTAGGTGTCAGAGGTACACAGTTGGAATTATTTAATAGCTATCTAAACAATAGAACTCAATGCGTAAAATTATCAAATAACATTAGTACCACTCTACCCATTAATTACGGTGTTCCGCAGGGGAGTATTCTTGGTCTACCCTCTTCCTTGTATATTTAAATGATCTTTGTGACCTTCAACTGTGTAAAGGAAAAATTATTTCCTATGCTGACGATACAGCTTTACTATTTCAGGGCAAAAGCTGAGATGAAGTTTTTGCATATGCTCAATCAGGTATGAATATAATAACCCAATGGCTTCAACGGAACATTTTTACTATAAATGCCGAAAAAACAAAGTGCTTGACATTTTCTATGAGAAACTCATCTCAACCCATACCCAATTACTCTATCATCGCTCATTCTTGCAATAACCCCTATTTAACATCATGTTCCTGCAATCATATTGAAAGATCCTCTAGCATCAAATATCTTGGTGTTCTGCTCGACAACAATTTGAGCTTCAAATCCCATATCTCTTTGAAAAATGACAGGATTAGGAAATTAATTTATATTTTTAAAACCCTTAGGCACGTAGTTGATCCTCCTCTTCTTTAGCAAGTTTATTGCACTCTTTACGAACCTCTCATCACATATTGCATCCTATGTTGGGGCGGTGCACCAAAAACTTCGTTAATCACCCTAGAAATAGCTCAACGTTACATTCTAAAAGTCTGTACATTTAGACCTTATCTTTTCCCAACTTCTTTATTATATAAAAACTGTCAGGTTCTTACAGTCAGGCAGCTATTTATCTTAAAAATCATTTTGAGACAGCATTCACTGAGTGTATATGACCCTGCAAAAAATGCCTCTAAATGTCTCAAATATACAGTCTGTGACTATAATCAGATATTCAAAACCGGCTTTATTCAGAAATTCTTTTGTTTTCTAGGACCGTATATTTATAACAAGACAAATAAAGAATTATCAATATACCCACTAACCAAGCAAAAATGTAAGGAAGTTGTGTTCAAATGGCTACTTGTAAAATCCTACAATGAAACTGAAGCTCTTCTTACAGTTATGTTAGGAAAGCTAGGGCTTTAAATATAAACTGTTTCTATTTACACTTTATATTGTTATAGACCATAAATTTATCCAAATACAATAATATAAATTAATTTATTTTTAGTTTTACTCACATTCACTCGCCTAATCCCATATACGCTACACCCCCCCCCCCACATACATACACATCCACACACACACGCACCCCCATTCACACAGACATTACCCATACTCACTCAAATAACCTCACATTTGTACTAAATTTAATTATTTTTTCTTGTATACAGTGAATCTGTTTTTGCACACAGTACGCCTACCATGAGTTGTTATCGTAAAATTACTCGCTAGCGTCCAACTCGCTAGCGTGTTAACGTGGTTCAAATAGATTTCGATAATGCTTGCACCATGAGTTTTATGGAGTCTTACGGAGGCGCTAGAGTAAGCTCGATCGTCTTTGAAATGTTATGTTGGTATAACGTAGTTAACTAGCTAACATCACTCATATTTTGTTTCTTTCTCTCTCAGTACAAAGAAGAGAGAACGGCTCATATGTTAAAAATGTAGTGGTATCGCTATGCTAAATATGTTATAACAGTCAACACGAAATATTCCGACTGAAATTGAAGGGTCAGCGGTTTGTGTTTATGTTAGTGAAGTGCTTATGGTATTTAGTGATTGTTGAATTTTTATACCTTGAAATATTTCAATGTCGTGTCGTCTATAAAATTATTTGTAATTTTGTTAACGTTGTGTGATTGTGTGGCTCGCGGCATTTTTGATAAGTTTATTTATTAAATAGAAAACAATGAGGACACATTGAGTGTGTGAGTGGGTCACAATTTCAATTGTTGGCGGAGTTAATGGAAAGGTATGTTTCCAATAAATTATTTCAAACATAAAGTTACAAAACTTCCAAATAGTTGCCACTAAACAACGCAGGTAGAATAGGTAGATAAACAAAGCCACTTGAAACTTTAAAAGTGTAAATTTAGCTAGGCTCAACTCATATACTCATTAAATAAGCTCTTTCAGACATTATTTTGACTTTAATATGCACAAAAACCTATTTAATTATTATGTAAACATAATAATTAAAAATAATAATTAATAATTAAATTTTTTGCTGAGCGTGGGGTCCTGGGTTCGATTCCCGGGTCGGGCAAAGTGTTGTTGGGTTTTTTCATTAGGAAATTCTCAGTAGCAGCCCGGAGTTTGGATTTGTGCCCGGTTAATGGCAATAGGCTCGCCCCCTATTACATGGGACTATAACATAACTGGCGAAATGTGGGTGTACTATTACACCTCTGCCTACCCCTTCGGGGAAATACAGGCGTGATGTTATGTTATGTTTGTTGTTATGTAAACATATGTTTCACACCTCAAAATGCTAGTGAGCTACGTAACTACTATCGCAAGCGTATTTTTCGATAGCGCCTGTCGAATTAGTGACTCATGGTGCCGTTTTGTATGGTAACAGCTGCAAAACGTTAGTGACTATCGAATAGATTACGTGAGGTTTCTTACCTATCGAAATCTATAGTACTCATGGTACGAATTTTAATTATTTCTGTGACCGCTAGGGGCGCTGTACAATCTTTCATATAAATTATTTACGGAGACGCTAGCGAGTTTTGGCAGTGTAAACTCATGGTAGGGCTACTGATCAGTCTCAATAATTTTCTTAATCACAATTCTGGAGGGCAGAGCGTTTTGCTTATCCCATAACACAGGGCCTCACCGCTCTATTTCGGGAAGCAAAGTCTTAACCCTATTTTTCGTGTTTTTGATTGCATGTTCCTTTGTCAAAAATGGTACTGTTATATTTTTTTGGAAATAAATTAAATTGAATTGAATTGAATATGTGTTAATCCGATTTATGGTCTATCTCATCCCAATCGTTCAGCCATTTTAGCGAGTTTCAAGGACAAGCATACATCCATACTTTCTTTATAATATTACTTATATTTCTTTATACTTTACTTATTTATAATATTATTAGGAAGTAGGGTTGGTTTTCTGTCATTACACAAACTGTAACAGAATAAACGCAAGTCCTGGTTGCAGTTTTTTGTTCAGAATCACTAGAAGAATCGATTTCTATGGTTTTCAACCCATGTTACATTTAACTCAGTGAATTACGTAACATTTCGCAGATTTTACCCTTTTTTTAAATTTATTTCATAATTTTTACTAAGGATAAATAAGAATATCAGCGGATCCCGTTTCCGTGTGTCAGGTAGGTAACTCCTGCAAGCTACAGCCACCAGCAACTAACTCTGGACTGTAACTTTGTGATTTCGAAAACAAAAATACCATTTTTTGTATTATAATTTAAATAAGCATAGAATTCTTTAGTTGTTTGCGGGTTGGATAAATATTGATATTCATTTATCCATTCAACTTAAATAATATTTATTTACTGATTAGACAGACGTAAAGACCAATAAAACATCGAAAACTATACAAAGTGTACAAACCTCTTAAGGGCTCATTGTAATTATCATTACAAACAAATGTTTCTATGGTACCAATACAGAAATTGCAAAAAAACAGCTGTTGAAATGTATGGAGCAGCAAATATTTTTTTCGCGATTAGGTCCATAAACTCCCATAGTAAAAGTTGTTCATAATGATGAGTATAATGACCCCTTAAGAGCTTTTCAGTTATTTCAATTAGGTACATCTTGGATATGCGAATAAATGAATTTTAATTTGAAAGTCTAGGATGATAAAGTAACTGTTAAGTTAACCTTTCACCATAACCTACTTTCTCTGTAGATGCAAGGTTATTTATACATATACCTATACTGAAGAGAAAACAAAATTAATACACTCGACAATATTAGTAAAAAAATGCATAATCAAATTGATCAATTAAGTACGGTCAGGAATATAAGTCAAAGAGTTTCGTTTTTTAAAAAAATAATTTTATAGAACCCAATTAATATTTTAAATTATGTTAATGTTAGTCATTAAAGTATTCTCTACCTCATAATAATTTGTTAGAAAAAATATAAGTAACTAAGTAATTTATAAGTACTTACATAGGTAGTAAGACTAGTAAGCATTCATTTATTAATTACTTTTGATACTTGAACAGTGTTAAGTTAACATTAACTTACTTTCGTTACTGACTGTACCAACGCAATAACTTTTACGCATGAACGAAAAAGGTTTTTATGATTGATTATAATTGAAAGTGAAACTTACTAGGCACATAATAACTTCTTAGGTTTTCGCGATCACTACACATTATAATAAAACAAAGTTTAACCGGATTAAATCGCGTATATTATTTAAATTGGTTTCCCTGACGTTTCGAAAGCTTTGCAGCATTTCGTGGTCGCAGGTAGACTAAGATGACAAGCGTCTTTACAAATATTTCTAAAAAATTATTTTAATCTACCGTACAATATTCTACCATTCATCAAAGGGGTCACCGACAGAATTGGTCATATCTTGAAGCGTGCTTCTATCAAAACCTATTTCAAGCCCCAAAGAAAGATCAGCCAACTCCTCAGACCGGTGAAGTGTCACATTCCCTTACAAGATGCAGGGGTCTACAAGATTGATTGTGATTGTGGGTTATCATACATAGGGCAAACAAAGCGTAGTATAGCCACTAGAATTAAAGAACATATAGCTGACGTCAAGAACAGACGCTCCACAAAGTCTGCAGTGTGTGAACATGCCCTAGACAAACCCAACCATTTTCTTCGATTTGATAAACCACAAGTTCTGGCGAAGGAAAACCGATATGTACCTAGAATGCTCCGTGAGGCTATTGAAATTAAAAAACATCCTAATTTTAATAGAGAAGATGGTTGGCAGCTGCTACCACCTGTTTGGAACCCAGTCCTAAAAATAATCAAGTCCCAAACAGCACGCAACACTGTAAATGATAATGATATTGTGAGTGATTACTGCGTGCATCGAAACGATTTTAATTAATAATATTGTACGGTAGATTAAAATATTTTTTTAGAAATATTTGTAAAGACGCTTGTCATCTTAGTCTACCTGCGACCACGAAATGCTGCAAAGCTTTCGAAACGTCAGGGAAACCAATTTAAATAATATACGCGATTTAATCCGGTTAAACTTTGTTTTATTATAATTACTAGGCACATCTTCTAGAAACACTACAGACTAACTTGTTCATCTTATTTCATTTGCTATAGATCACAACAAAATTATGCATACATGAGCAATAATGAGCAAAGAGAAAGTAGGAAAGCAGACTATAGCGAATTAAAGTAAAGTCTTGCTTATAACATATCCCACGGCTCGGCAATAATCGGATATACTCGGGCAGTCTCGACAGTAGATAAATTTAAAAAAAAACGTATTGTTCTTCGAACGCAAGCAAGTATGCAGCGAGCTGCGGGCCCCGTTTTTCTATAGACAGGATTTTTTTCATCCAGACAGGAATTTCCGGTCGTGTGCGAAGTCCCTTGGGGTCGATTGAGGTCAAAGCCCCCAGAACACATAGGTTCACTCTGTTTTTTCTTACTTGTCTTATTTAGTAAACAATCTTGGCATGTCTTTTTAATGTTGATTTTTTAAATAACTACTGATCTACTGATAAAATACAATTACTAGTTCGGCACATGTAATAATAGGTTAAATTGTTAATATTGTACTAATAATGACGAATTGCATAAAAAAGTCGTGCCAAGATTGTTTAATAAATAAGACAAGTAAGAAAAAACAGAGTTTAGTACCTACTACGGTTAAAGCTTTCTTGGCGAAGTTTATATTGATAGATTGAAAAAGTACCACCGGATTAGTTGTAGTTCGACCTACTTAATAAGAATAACATCCTTTTACTTGGTCTGAGCTTCTAATATTATAAATGCGAAAGTATGGATTTTTATTTGTTCTTCAATTACGCTGAAACGGCTTAACGGATTTGGATGGAAATTAACACACATATAGACCATAACCTGAATTAACATATTGGCTATTTTATCCCGGGAAGATATAGTATGGTTCCCGAGGGATGCGACATAATAGTTTTCTGTGATAAAAACTGAATTATACACAGGTGAAGCCGCGGGCAAAGGCTAGTGAATAATGAAAAGTTAAGATAGAAAAGAAAAAAACCGGCCAAGTGCGAGTCGGACTCACCAAGTAAGGGTTTTCATCAAAAGACATCAACGCACAGTTCGCGAAATATGAATTTTACACATTTATTTATTACGCAGGTTACGCGGTATTATAATTATGTCTATGTTTGCCCTATTTTTAGTATTTATTGCTAAACTACATAGTATGATAGTATGCACTATAATCAGACCAGCTTTGAAGCTGGTATGTAAAACCCTTTTGAAGAAAGAGCAGAAATAAAAACGTTGAAAAAAAATCATGTTTTTCAAGGTATCTTGTATGGGGACCCCCTTTGGTTTTAGACTTTTTCTTAATTTTTAGTATTTGTAGATAGGGGTCATAGCAACACATATTCTGAGAAAATTTAAACCGGCTACCTATTACCGTTCAAAAGATACAGCCCTGTGACAGACAGACGGACGAACGGACAGCGTAGCGACAGTAATAGGGTCCCGTTTGGCACCCTTTGGGTACGTAACCCTAAAAAGAACAATTAGAAAATCCTCTTTTTCGAAATTTTTACAAGGTTTTCGTATTTTCTACAACCGGGATTACAAATATCTAGAGTTCCCCATTTGAGCCCGAAATAGGCGTGGTCCAAGATATCCCAGTCTACCTATCATTACATGTGAAATTCTTAATTAACCTTGTTATTATTCGTCCATAAGCATTTAGCATAAGCATAAGGACAGTGCATAAACGTAAACAGCTAACATTCTGTCATTACAACGAGTAGTGGTAATTATCACCAACTGTTACTAGATATTTCATTGCTGCACGTGGCTTCATACGACACATCGTTTTAGCAACGCTTCGGACGTGCCATCTGTGCTAGAGGAAAATATCAACGTAAATAGAATGAAATCTTACTGAATTTACAGCATCGAATGCCAAGGGCATACCTTTATTTATCTCTACGCAGTTACCGAAGCTACGTGAGTGGTTTTTGTTATATAGGAATACCAATCCAATGCATGTGTGTAATAAATATATTTTTGCTGCCAGAAATAGCGTCGAAGTAATGTACCATTTGCTTTAGTACTGCGAAACGATTTCCTAGGTGCGCGCATACGTTGATCCCGCCATATTTCATGATTGAACCGTGAGTAGGGTTACCATATTAAAGGTATTTACTGTATTTGACAGGCTTTTTTTTATAGTATAGGATGGCGAAACGAGCTAAAGGCCCACCTGATGTTAAACGGTTACCTTTGCCCATGACAACTTCAATACCACCTAGGTTGTTGCCTAAATGGTACCGCTAGTCGGTTCGCCAAACTGAGACATGAAGATGGAAAGTCTCATGTGATTGTAATTTCACCGGCACCCACCGAAATTCAGACCGAAACACAGCAATGCAAGCATCACTATTTGGCGGAGAAGTAGACAGGCGCGAGCGTACGGTCAGCATTTATCTCATTATTTCAGCCGAAAGACGTCCACTACTGGACATAGGCCTCCCCCAATGGGAGGGGGATATGCCATAACCGCCACGCTTGGCAGGCGGGTTGCGATCGTAGTTGGTTGCTTAAATACTCAGAGAACGCTGCTGCCCATCCTCTGGTGAATCCCTTAGTCGCCTTTTACGGCACCCATGAGAAGATATAGGGTGGTGCAATTCTTTACGCCCAGCACCACATGGAACGGCATTTATCTCAGACAAGGAATACCGAATTTCGTCAGAAAAAAATAACCTTTGAAAAAAATTCAGCACTCCTTGTTTTTTTTATTAACTTGTTGGCACGACTGTAGAGTTTGCCTTTAGATCCTGTATAGATTCATTTTCGTCTTAATCAGGTCTACCGCGAACTGTTTGAGCTTAGAACTTACTCAGTACCACAAGCTCTGCTTAGTTTGGGACTAGATGGTGCTGTGTAAAAATGTCCCAAAGATATTTATTATTTATTTATTTATATAATGCTGAAAATAGGTAATCCTGTGCCATTTACAAATCTTCACAGGTAGAGAGAGATATTGAACGATACGACATACCTTATTATCCTTAATGGGTCAAGCTGAGTTAATGGTTATATTAATTAGTGTCTACACATTCTAAGTCAGTCTATCGTAGTTCATTGCTGAACTATTATGGGTTAGTCACATAGTAAAAGTTCATAATGATGAGTACAATGACCCCTTATCAGGTTTAGTATAAACTAAGAATAAGGTTGTAAAATTTATTAGTAAGTTTGCAGATTTTTTAAATGCATATTTAGACAAAAGGCTATATGCCAAAAATATTATTTTTCAAGTATAAAACTTCATCCACACCCCCAGTATCATGCGAGTATTTACAACACAGGGAACATTCTTACTGTGGGTTTGCACCAAAAAAAATTAAACATGTAATGTCTCGAAACTTGTCATATGAAACTAATGTCACAACTTGTTTTGTTGATTGTTGCGTTCGCACTGCAGAATACTGGGTAAATTCTTTGACAGATTTCAAGATTTGTTGTTGGCTGTGTTTGCACTTCCTAAAAACTTATACATTGACATGTTTGTCTATAGATTTGTCACGGCTGACGTTCGCACTGATGCTTAATCATGTGTCAAAACTTGTATAAATCTCGTTTTTTGTGTTATCCAATGAGGTCGGTAAACATGTATGGCCGAAAGCAGATACTTTGAAGTGTATCGTCACGCGCCACCACACTGTGCAAAACATACGAAATGTACTACTGCACAATCTCGTTCTCGTGCGAGATCTCGTCGATTTTCGTACGAGATCAATCTCATAAAATATGGACGAGATGTCGCGATATCTCGATCTGGTGAGATCGAGATTGCATTCCCAGGCAATGAAATTTCATGACGCGCTGATAAAAATGTAATTTCATGACGCGCTGATCAAGGCGAAGGGACGCTGCGGTTCGTATCTGATAGCGACCGCCGAAGATAGAGAATAGGAAAAGCGTTGTTTTGATCAAAAAATAACTGTAACTGGACTGCAACTGTACTTCTTTAGATACTGGCCTACCTTATTTTCATTTTATTTTTTCCGTGGGGTTTACTATGCTAGTTAGTTTGTATGTATGTCAGTAGTACATACTGAATTGATTTTTACGCCTTCTTAAAACTAAAGTATTTTTTTTCATTACAGCGTTTTACCGTTTAAACATTAGAGACAGGCCTTTTTCTGAAAAATTTGGAATTTTAGGAACCATGGACAGGCTCTCTTCATATTGAAATGGTAACCCTAACCGTGAGCCTGTGAGCAATTTTAGGTACCTCGCTATGACGTAAAATAATATTTCAGTAACATTATTGCAACAGTAGATGTGTGGTCAGCAAATAAATCGATACATATTATTTTAAATAACGTCAAATATTAAAGTTATCATGAAGTTAAAGCAAATGCACAAGTTTTCGTTGATAGAGCAAAAGATGAAAATGTAACTGTTTAATTTTCATTTTAGAGACAACGTATGACGACGTCACGTACATAAGACTTTAAATAGATTAAATTATCTTACATTTAATTTATGAACTGATATCCCTATAAATATTAAAGTACACATTTGATTAGATTTTATGGTAAGCTCGAGCAGATAGCTATTTCTGGGCAGCAAAATGTATACCTAACTTTTGACATTTGACGTGGCAGTGTGGTTCGCAATGTTCGCAACCAAAAAATATTATCCTCTTTCTGCGGCAGTTAGGTAAACATAGACCTTATGGAAAGAGGAAGGACAGCAGTCTCCTGTCTTCCTAATGCGATCAACAAAAACGGCAAAGTGTTGTCATTATAGTACCCAATATTTTCTTACCATCGCTGCATCGATTATTGTTGTGGTCCATGAGAGATCTCTAATGGACGTCTACAGGCAAATTCTAGTCTACAGGCAGGATATTTTGACTTTTAAAATTATACTTACCTTGGAAAAATACAGAGACACGTGTGAGTATAAATATATACTAGAACATCATCATAAAATTCGTAAGTCCGAATGTAATGCTGTACCTCCCGACCGTATTGATTTACTTTAGATATGTTTACGTATTCGCCGAACGTACTTTTGCAAATTCGGTTCTAATATTTATAATAAAGTAACATAAATTCACTGAGTGCTACCAGAATAACTCGTCTACCATTAGGTGTTGCTCTTATTTCTGTACCATCTTTACCGTTAAGAAGAGCTTGCAATTTTATTTGTTAGTTAGGAAATTTATTCAGTTGTCTATTTCCTTGGTCGTAGGCGTCTTATTACGTATCATTATTCCTGTCCTCTCACGGATCTCGGGTAAGTTGATTATACTATTGTATACAATGATATTTTAAAAGTACAGATACTATATAGATATTTTTTACTAGAGCTAGCAATCTGAAGACTCGAAAATGTACTAATTAGGACGATTCTCTATTAATCCGCATCAAGTAAGGCGCCGAACGTGACTGGTGACAAAAAAAAAAAAACAAAATGCGTTTGTGTACAGAAAGTGTTCCAATTATGACGCGAAAGTAACTTGAAATAATCAAATTACTAACTTTGTACTAGTTTATGTGTATTGTGCTGCCGCTGCGTACGGATCATTTTTTTCGATTGTTTTGTTAGGATATGACTTATCTATACTTTTAAATATCATTGCTTTTATACCTTTCCCTTAAGAGTAGCTAACGGAGCATTATTTGTTTTATAATGGTAATGGGTGTTGTGTTATCTAATAGAGTAATAGGAAGCGTTGTGGAATAGGAGCCGTAGCCTAGTTGCTATGGCGCTAAGTAGTCCCGTTGTCGAGCCCGCTCGGGTTGCACTTTGCGCGATAAGGACAAAGTGCGGAAGCACTGACAGGCCCGGCAGTACTCGTGAGCGCTAGGTACTAGGTGCAACTGCACCGATACTGCTACACATGCACTCTTACCGTATACATATGGAATATCATAAACTTTATGAACTTTACGTATGACTAACATTATTCGAGTACCTACTGCAACGTTTTATTTGGAGTTATCATATTATGATGACTGGCCATATTGTGATGATTAATGATGGCTGTCCAAAAAAATTACAATGGAAACGATTTTGTAATATTTTGATTAATTATTTGCAAAACATAAAATATTTTCGTTTTCTTTTGTTGTTAATGTCCGCTCTACATTCGCGGCCGCGAATCCGCGTAAACGATGTCATGAAATTAAATTTATCCCACTTAAAATAGAGTACAATAGCTATAGTGTATGTTTCTTCTATTTTGCCACAGAGTGGCATGTGAAAGTGTAGCAATATAAATTTCCAATAAATGCCTATTCAAAATACGATTAATATTAAAATTGAAATCAATGTCAGAAAATTAAACTATTTATATTACATTGATGTACCTACAACAGTTTTTGTTTGGTTTATTATTCTGAGCTCTCAGTACGATCATAAAAATATTTGGCATAAAAACGCAATGTACGTACAGCGTCTTTGCGGGTTCGCGAATCGCGACCGCTAATGTAGAGCAGGTATAATGAAGTGTTCACCAGGGACGGTGACAAAGACCATGCATGTCCTGAAAAACGAAACACAACGTTGCGTTTCTGAAAAAAACCCAAGACCCTTGAGTTCGAACGCTACAGAATTCACTTGAAAGTAGCAGGCATTGGCATAAATAAAGGTACTGAAAATTGTTTCTTTTCTTTTGAAAATTCTTGAAACGTTGAAAAGGGCTGGAAATGGTGGAATTTAGTATGCTCGCCGGAACGTACCATTGTGTTCTAGAAAAAGGTTTTTTTTATTATGCGGATCTGATTTAAAAATACATGCATTGTGTGATGGCTGTTTAAAGTGGTACACAACACGATTCCATGGTTATATCGATTGTCCATTGTCAGTAGAAAAATTGTAAATGCAGTAGGTACATCTGGATTGTCACTAAGCCATCGTCATCATCATCATGTCATCAGCAGAGTATTGAACTATCCATAGCTAGCTAACAGTACTTATAAATAATTATACTGTAAGATACAAAATAATTCTACATTCGAAAAAAAACACAAAAAAAGAAAATATTCTGCGTGATCTACCTATTCACTAGTTTAAATGCTTAACTACATAATATCGAAGCATTTAATTAATTTTACAAGCCTATTATTAACGTTCTTAAAATAAATATTAGTAAAACTGATGGCAGCTGCGTCAATAAGTCATTATTACAAGTAAAATGTATGACCCGTGCCAATAATTATGCATTTTGGTCTGGTCCTTGTTACTAAGATGATAATTTAATTTCATGATCATGTTGCCGATCAACCCATGATTCGACTCAATGGAAGGATTGGTGGTAGCCGGCTCTATCCGGAGGTATTTCAGTAGATCACAGTTGAGGAGTGCGTGTGCAACGCCGTTCAAATTGAAAATACGTCTTGATAAATTGAACCCGGAGCCCAGCGTTAGTTAGTGACGGATGGGATCCGGGTTCATATTCATAAACAATAACAATCCATCCCCTCCACCACCTCCACACCTGGGAAAGACGAAGGTTCCGTTGGACCCTTACAAACCCACAGTCTTAGAATAACTACACATAGAAACCAAGTCCGCACGCACTATTTGAAGCAACTAAATTGGAGCCAGAAATAGCTCCGTTCAGTAGAGCTACCTATGTCTTTTTACTCTTAAGCCCACAGTGCTGTTTGTGTTTCAATTTGTCCGGGGGCGCGGGTTCACTCTTGCATTCCTTCCTTCCTTCCTCCGGGTAGGATAAATGTCACGGCCTAATAGCGCTGCTACTTATACATGGTGTAACAGAAAGGTGTAGTCATATTTAGAGAGCTCATTCAGGGCATAGCATATAATAACTTTTAATATAGCGACAACCTTTAAATTATGAAAAAAAAAACAGATGTTTCATGGAACAGTGCAATACCCACTAGAACGAAAGGCCTAATTTATTTTTCGCGATTTCAGGGTTGACCCTTCAACAAAAGTTGTTCGATATCATTCCCTGAATGAGCTCTCCAAATATGACTACATCCTTACAGTAATAAGATTGGTAGTTTCATTCGTCTGAGTTTCATTCCAAGTTTCTCTCAAAGTTGAAGCACAAAAACAATCGATATGTGCAAGCGGCACGTAAAATATTCGCCGACACACATACACACATACAGGTGCGCGTAAGCTGTACACAACATGAATTTGCTTCACTCCGCGTCCGACTACTGCGGTTTTAAGCCTAATTATTCTAAGACTACAACTTTCTGTTACACGTTGTCATCATCATCATCATTTCAGTCAAAAGACGTCCACTGCTGGAGATAGGCGTAAATGCCATAATCGCCACGCTTGCCACGGGTTGGCGATAGCAGTTGGTTGAATAAATACTCAGCGCTGCTGCCCATCCTGTGGTGAACCCCTTAGTCATCTTTTACGACACACACTGGAAGAGATGAGTTGGACGGTTGGTGCTATTCTTTATGTCCGGCACCACACGGTACACGGTTTCACGTTGTATTCAGACAATTTCAAAAGTATATCAAACATATTTTACAGGTAATAAACTCATATCGAGCTTACTGAATATTTCTTATCTAGCATCGATTTTCGTTTTACCTAATCATATTTTCATTTAAAACCACTTAAACCATTTATTTTGCCACACATACACAAAATATACACATTACATGCAAAGGTAACAGGACAAATTAATGAGAACACAACATGCATACAACATAATATGTGTGTGTTTTCCAATAAATCAGCTGCTACTTTTACGTTTTCAGAACAAACGTGAGCGAAAATTGATTCGTTAGATATAATTTCTGCCTGCATTACTTAGATAGGTAACTAATACAGTCGGGGTATTATTACTAACAATAATATAGATTATGTCCGAAATAAAGATTTGTTATTATTAATAGGCGTTTGTCTAACTTACACGTGTAGGCTAGTAGGTAGTGTATTATCAGGTTCGGCTCACTGTTGCTACCTAGTGCACTTGTGCTGATGAGCTGCCAATATTCGCACCTGTCCCTAGTCCTACCTAACTACACAGACATAGTAAAAAATATAGACTTATTGCTGCGAACAATCATAATGAAGCCAACAAAACCGTGCTCCTCCGTGAACAAACCAGCGCTCACGCACACACATGCTCTTGAAAGATATTTTTTTTGGCCATGCTTACTAGAAGATGCCGCGACATGTGTACCGAGAGCGGTGAGCATGGTTTGATGCACATGTGTGTGCGTGAGCGCTGGTTTGTACACGGAGGAGCACGGTTTTGGTGGCTTTACTATGATTGTTCGCAGCACTTCGTCTATATTTTTTACTATGTCTGTGCCTAACTAATAGTGATTTTGTGTAATGCTCCCGTTTCCGTTGTGCAGTAAAAAAAACCGATGTTATTATTATGAAAATATTCCAATATTACAAATTTTATTATGCGATAACTCGGAGCAAAATTCTGTAGTTAATTATTTTTATATATATTTATAAAACGATAGCTAATGGTGAATGCTAAATAAATTGTGATACGGATAGGTACGAGAACAAAATGTGATAAAAGTGTGACACAAGTATTTAAATTAAACTGTGAGTACAAAGATATTATTTTATTTATTATATATTAATTCTATGGAAGATTTTAACATTTCTGTTGTACAAATATTTCTCGAACTTAAAGGCAACATTCAAATATATTCTGGGATTGCTAGGAAAACACGATTTCTGGTTTTTTTTCCCGTGGGGAAATCCTCATGGACGCACTCCGACCGGGATAGGCGGAGCCAGTGTCGGACTCTTGCCGACTAAAACCACCACGGTGTTCCTTCAATTACCTTAGCCGGGGGCGTGGGAACCCGTGAGTATTCACAAATCCACCCCCGACAGTCACACAACCACCCCCAAAAGGTCTAATATATCTAGTTTATTTTTTAGTAAAGCTTGTTTATCAGGTTCAAGAGTGCGTTGTTGATCCTGACTTAATTAAAAACGTTAACTAATTACCTCTAAATGAAATCGTCAATTATATTAGTTAACTTGGTATTCCAGTTTAAGTAATTAAACACTGTTATAGATAACGCGAGAGCGCAATCCATAGACATTAGAGTATCTTTTATTGATACAATGATAACCAACTATATCTACCTGACTACTGAACTTCACGTACCAGTCGTGATACTGAGGATCTATGGACATACATATAAAGTGTTTTAGTGCTGTGAATGGTACACTTTGACCCACAAAGGTACAAAAATATAAGAACTCTTCTTTGTAAGTGGTGTTCGTTCGTTTTTTATGTGCTCGCAAAGTAATCGGTCGCGGTCTTACGGAATATTTTCTAACATTATTATCAGCACCTGTCATGTTTGTATACTACGTACGAAGACCTATTCGTGGCGTGGTGTTGTTTGTGTAACGTATGGAATAATATTATGTTATTCTACATCAAGTGAAATTTTGAAACAACAAAATTCCTGAAACAACGGAATATGTGATTATATGATCTGAATATTAAAATACTTAAATCGTGGTAAAAAGTAACGGTACCCTATCGAGAAAATATTACAAAACTTATACTTAGATATTACACATTCTGCTTGCTGAAAAACATTTTTTTCTCTCTAAATAGGGTTGAAAAGACCTGGTGAATCCGCTGGATGGGGGACGCGCGGGACCGGTCGTTGTAGCGATTCTTGGGGGAGGCCTATGTCTAGCATTGGAAGTCTTCCGGCTGAAATAATAACGATGTCATGATGATTTCTCAGGAACCAGAACCAAATGTTGAAATTTTTATCAGATAGACCTTAGATTAACAATAGTACCTACCTGTTGATCGAAGAGATAGACAGAGGAAGAAAATTAGTAGTGTATAGTGTACAGTAGACAACTGCAACTATGTGCAAAATAATGTTCTCTATATTTGAAACACGACGACGTCTTTGGTCTAGTGGTTCGAGGGTCGGACTGCTGATTACGAAGTCTTCATATATCTCTATCATATATCTTCTTCCTCTGTGGTCGTGTTTTTGATACGCACAGGACACAAATATTTCTATGATGAACTTGTGTTGGGCAGGGTGTTTCTTATGTATGTTCTTGCAAAATAAAAAGTATATAAGTATTATATCCATTGTCTAGTACCCATAGTACAAGTTCTGCTTAGTTTGGTACTAGATGGTGTTGTGTATAAATGTCCCAAATATTTCATTTTATTTATTTAATCTCAAAAAAGATGGAAAGCATGTTTTAAATGTATAATAAACGTTAATGATACATCACAACGTACCAGTGAGAAAGATCAAGCAAGATCGTACCTATAGAAATGACTCGTTTCGCGATAACAAATGACGCTCGCGGCACAAACTTCAATGAAATAAATTGCACCAAGTACCTATTTCCTTCTAAAACATAACTTAAAAATGTTAGTAGTACGGAAATAACTGAGTGTATCACTCTGTGAACTGACGTACTTTGATATATTGTCATGCCCTGATCACTTGTATTGCGTCGATTCCTACCCATATTATATGAGAGAAATGTGAAATTATGATATTTCCTTTGTTCCTAATGTCATCATTTGTGAATATAGCGACATATACCATCATCCTCTTACCTGTATACTTATTACTTACTGTACGGTTAGAGACCTAACACGAATTCAAATTCGAAAATTCAAAGGAATTTGAATATGATTTGGTTTCCTATGATTTGATTATGGTGCGAGCACCGCGAACCGAGAGAGAGATGATAAAAACCGGCCAAGTGCGAGTCGGACTCACGCAGTAAGGGTTCCGTACCTCTCAACGACCTGATACCCCATAAAACTGATTTAATTTACGAGAGTTTATCAAAAGACATCAACGCATAGTGCGCGAAATATGAATTTTTTCACGTCTTTCTTACGCAGGTATCACCACATATGTCTATGTTTGTCTTATTTTTAGTATTTGTTGCTAAACTACATAATATACACTATAATCTGACCAAGTTTGACGCTGGTATATTACCGTTTTGAAGATAGAGCAGGAACAAAAACGTGGAAAAAAATCACTGAGGTAATATGTACATATTACCTCAATGAAAAAAATGCATGTTTTTTGAGGTTTCTTGTATGGGGACCCCCTTTGGTTTTAGACTTTTTTTTGTTTTTAGTATTTGTCGTGATACACCTCATAGTACTAGTATTATATTATCTGTGCCTCATAGCAACACAATTTCTGAGAAAATTTCAACCAGTTGCCTATTACCGTTCAAAAGATACAGCCCTGTGACAGACAGACGGACGGACGGACGGACGGACGGACGGACAGCGTAGCGAGAGTAATAGGGTCCCGTTTGGCACCCTTCGGGTACGGAACCCTAAAAACGATGTTTTCTGTTTGGCGAATTTATTAGTACTGAATTAAAATGGTTATTTATGAAAACGCGTCACACTGCATTCGGTGCTAGCGTCAGCCTCAGATTAATATCTGAGGCGTCAGCATAAAACGTATACTAAAACGTTTAGGTTACTAGTATAGTATTATATTATCTGTGACTAGGTATAATTATTGTACGGGTTTGCTCGTACACTTACGTATAATAAGTAACTTTAATGTTAAATGTTCCGTGTGGTGCCGGACATGAAGAATTACACCACCCTATCTCTTCTCATGGGTGTCGTAAAAGGCGACTAAGGGATTCACCAGAGGATGAGGCAGCACCGTTTACTGATTATTTATTGAATCAACTGCGATCGCCAACCCGCATGCCAAGCGTGGCGATTATGGCATATCCCATTGGGGAGGCCTATGTCCAGCAGTGGACGTCTTTCGGCTGAAATGATGATGATGATGATGATAGACGATTTCACGACCTCTTTGGTCTAGTGGTTCGAGTGTCGGACTGCTGATCACGAGGGTTCGATTCCCATAAGACACAAATATTTGTTTGATTGATGAACATGAGTGTTTGTGTTGGTCTGGTTGTTTCTTATGTATTATAAGTATGTATTTACAACAAATAAAAGCATATAAGTATTATATCCATTGTCTAGTACCCATAACACAAGCTCTGCTTAGTATGGGACTAGATGGTGATGTGTATAATGTCCCAAATACATTTATTATTATTTATTTATTATTACATACATACATACATGACGAAACAAGTATACGAAGCGAGTGTGGATGGAAGAGTTGGAAGGGGACGACCTCGGCGAACGTATCGCGATCAAATCGCGGACGTTCTTAAAAAATCCCAGGGTAGAGTTCTCTAAACCGACGAGCATGCATGACGAGGTTAATGGACGTAGATGAAGCGAAAGAGGTGTGTCAGGATCGTAGCAGGTGGAAATCCATAGTCTCTGCCTACCCCAATGGGAAACAGGCGTGATAATATGTAACAATATAACATAACATCACGCCTGTATTTCCTCAAAAGGGTTGGCAGAGGTGTAATAGTACACCCACATTTCGCCAGTTATGTTATAGTCCCATGTAATAGGGGGCGAGCCTATTGCCATTGACCGGGCACAAATCCAGACTCCAGACTGCTACTGAGAATTTCTTAATGAGAAAACCCAATAACACTTTGCCCGACCCGAGAATCGAACCTAGGACATAATAATAGACAATAATACTAGTATAGAAGAGAATCTCTTTTATACCGACCCCAAATGCCGCCTTATTAATACCTACTTCCCCCTTCAGCTTCTAACGTCCCTCTGTCGTCCGCACGTGCTGCCAGGGCTGATAGCTGCTAAGTATTTAAAGCGTTATCTGTCGGTTTAGTTAGAAACAATATTTTAGACTTTTCTTTACCATGAAATCATCATTTTATCCTAGTTTTACATATAAAATATTTTTTATTTACTTCATACTTACATTATTTTTATATTTAGGTAGGTAGGTACCTAGTTTCCATAAGATAATCTGCACTCAATGAAACAAGTTAAGTACCTATAATTGACCGACAATGACAGAGAGAAATCAATAGACGTCGTTTATAATACTCATTCATGTTTATCGAATGTCGGTATAGTCCGAGAGCTAGGTAATTTCTGTTTTCGATTACACTAATACACTAATCTTTTATGGTGGCAAGTGAATGATACTACATAATGCGTTATGTTCTCCGTTTACCCGTGTATTGTTAGTGATATTTTACACTGCAATAGTAGGTACCTACGTTACTTTAATAGTAAAGTATCACATTATTTAATATTTAATCAAATAAGGAAAACGTTTATAGGTACCTTGTACGAGTATCATTGGCAAGCAGTTACTAATGGCAAGATTGCCAAGATTGGTGTGGTGGTTAATTCAGGTTAAAGTTTATTTAATGGGCTTGGGTTTGTCATAAAAACACTAGATTGAGACCGTGTTGTAGCTTTCTAGTGAGATAGTTATGATGCGCTTTCGAATCCTACATATCTACATATCTACACAGCACACATCATTTTAATTCGATTATAGGTATAGTAGCTATAATTTATACTTTCGACTTACGAACAAGACAAATTACTTAAATGAACAAAAATCTAGAAAATAATATATAGGTACTTATGTTTGAGAATGTAAAAAATAAATCACAATTGAATACATCGCAATATTTTGGCGCCATGTCCGCAACTGACGGCACGCGCGTGCAAGCATGAGGCGACGCAATCCCCGACTCTGCATTCCCTTTAAAGGTACGCTAGACGGTAGGCTATTATCGTGGATTTGAACGCGTCTGGGGCCGGAGTTTCGTTTCTATACTAGTATTATTATCTATTTTATGCCCAGAACCCCACGCTCAGCAGTCGCGCTTGCAACCACTAGACCAATGAGGCAGTCTAATGAAGACAGACAGACAATATGTAAATATTTTACATATGAACTTCTTTCTCCGCTACATATTTTCAACTCATAACAATTAGAATTAAAAATAAATAATAAATTAATTTCTGTTTTCGATTACACTAATACACTAATCTTTTATGGTGGCAAGTGAATGATACTACATAATGCGTTATGTTCTCCGTTTACCCGTGTATTGTTAGTGATATTTTACACTGCAATAGTAGGTACCTACGTTACTTTAATAGTAAAGTATCACATTATTTAATATTTAATCAAATAAGGAAAACGTTTATAGGTACCTTGTACGAGTATCATTGGCAAGCAGTTACTAATGGCAAGATTGCCAAGATTGGTGTGGTGGTTAATTCAGGTTAAAGTTTATTTAATGGGCTTGGGTTTGTCATAAAAACACTAGATTGAGACCGTGTTGTAGCTTTCTAGTGAGATAGTTATGATGCGCTTTCGAATCCTACATATCTACATATCTACACAGCACACATCATTTTAATTCGATTATAGGTATAGTAGCTATAATTTATACTTTCGACTTACGAACAAGACAAATTACTTAAATGAACAAAAATCTAGAAAATAATATATAGGTACTTATGTTTGAGAATGTAAAAAATAAATCACAATTGAATACATCGCAATATTTTGGCGCCATGTCCGCAACTGACGGCACGCGCGTGCAAGCATGAGGCGACGCAATCCCCGACTCTGCATTCCCTTTAAAGGTACGCTAGACGGTAGGCTATTATCGTGGATTTGAACGCGTCTGGGGCCGGAGTTTCGTTTCTATACTAGTATTATTATCTATTTTATGCCCAGAACCCCACGCTCAGCAGTCGCGCTTGCAACCACTAGACCAATGAGGCAGTCTAATGAAGACAGACAGACAATATGTAAATATTTTACATATGAACTTCTTTCTCCGCTACATATTTTCAACTCATAACAATTAGAATTAAAATATTGTTTCTTTTGTTACAGACTTAAAAGGGATTTTAATTGAAAAAGTGGTAAAGTACACTTTGAAAATACTTGGCCGACGAGCTATAACCAATGAAGTCTCCGAGCGCAGCATTCGGAGCAACGTCAGTAGTACCGTGAACAACTGGTCACACCATCACCATTTTGATGGTCACTCTCCCGCTGGAGAAAATTATCTATACGCACTGTCACTTCATTATTATTAAGTTTCTCAACATCTTCTTCATTTTGTAGTTTATCTATCTATTTATTTATATTTCATCTTGTAAGCAATTTCAAAATGAGCAAAATTTTGAAAGTCGTCGGGGCTTCATGGCTCCAGACGAAGATCAGCTCCTACATTCTTGGGATTCTCGGCATTATATCAATCTTGGCCCTGTTTGTTGGACAAATTGAAAGGTTAGTATTATAATATATAGCTATTAAATAATCATTAGCAACAGTCTAATAGGAAACAATTTAAACTAGTGTTCGTTAGCGATTAATATGCATCTAGAAAAGGCAAACAATCGTCGACAAATTGCGTTGCAAGTCTAACAAACACCACGGTCATAAACTGCACTCTACAATTACTTTTTCTTATCAGATCTGAATACAGTCATTATGAAATTGCTTTGGTTTTAAGAAAATTTATGAATTTGATTACATACACATAATAATATATTTAGTAAGATGATGATTTTTATTACAAGTGGATAAATAAAATTGTCCGTCACTAAGTTTTCGTTGTTCTCAGTTAACTGTTGCTGTGGTGTCTCGTAACATAATGTTATTCCTGCATTTTTATAATATAGGTATATTTTAATACGAAAATACAATTTTATTTTTATTTATTTCAGAATTCAGGAAGATGGAAATTATGCAGCCACTGTATTTTTCTCAAACAAAACTGGATATCGCATTGAGTATTGGGGACAGAGCAATGAACTAGCGGATATACCGAAGGGGGTAGCACGTGCATACTTTAGAATGGACATTGATACTACAGGGTTGGTACAAAATATTAATTACTAACGTTTTGAAAACTTACAATGCACCAGTTCTGCGTGATCGAATCGAAAATGAGGCGATTCGCAGGAGAACGAAAGTAACCGACATGGCCCGAAGAATTGCCAAACTTAAGGGCAGTTGGCGGGGAACATTGCTCACAGAACGGATGGCTGACGGGGCAGTAAAGTTCTGGAGTGGCCACCGCGTACTGGAAGGTGCAGCGTGGGTAGGCCCTCCACAAGGTGGACCGACGACCTAGTGAAGGTCGCGAGAATCCGCTGGATGCTGAAAGCGCATGCAGGACCGGTCGTTGTGGCGATGCGTGGGGGAGGCCTATGTTCAGCAGTGGACGTCTTTCGGCTGAAATGATGATGAATGATGATGACCATTTCTATTAAGTCATAGCATAGCCTGTTTATGTTCCAGACTGGTGAACAGCTATTCATTTCTATATATTTTATTATTATTTCTCTATGTGCGCATAAATTTAATAAATAAATAAATAAAATAAACAGCTCCCCGATTCAAAACATTTTTGATAAGCAGTTGTCGACCGATTCGGTTTGTTATCTCGTTTCTTCTACGATTCACGTAACGAGAGAAAAAGAGATAACAAACCGAATTGGTCGACAATGCCCATCGAAAATGTTGTGAAACAAGGAGCAGAAGCGCTTTTCCGAAGATTTATTTTCTTTGAAATAGAAAGATTTATCTTTAAAATATTATATCTTATTTTCTATTACCAACAGTTGGTCTCTCCTGGAAATTGAGACCGACCCCTCGTACTCCGACGAACACCAAGCATACGCTGCGGGCATCGTTGAGGGTGCTCTGACATGGTCTATTATTCACTCGCACTTAGAGAATACCATCCGAGCGAAGTGCGACGAACGTACTTCTGTGACGAAGCAGTGCAACAAATTCAAGGATGCTCTGGACAAGTCCGTCGATATCTGGAAGGCGTACGCCGCAGAACGTGGAGGAGAGGATCCTTTCTGGCATCATGTAAGTTATTCCATCGGTATCTTTATTGTTTTTACCGTTGCGGTGCGGGTGCAAAGTGAAGACGAATTAGTCGAAAAGCGAAACCTGGCAATGCCCAGTAAGAAGAAAATAATTTTATAACTCCCATGTCCATTAAAAATCGTTACGTAAGCAAATGTATAAGTTATCGTAATATATAATTATAATGTTATTAGTAGGTAGGTACCTACAGATTTTCCTGAAGTAAAACCGCAACCAACACTAAATAAATCACCCGCGAAAAAGTGCCTTGCGGCAAAGTTACAAATAAAATAATATTAAACGGCAACAGAGCAGATATATAAATAAAACACGTGTTATCCTGTTTACAGGTATTTTTGTATTACAAGCAAATGAGCGGTGTATTTACTGGTTGGAAGCACGGAGTGGACCGTAGCATGAAAGAGTATGAAACCGACATATCAGACTTGTACTGGCTAAACTCTGAGTCAGAAGCAATCGAAATCCAACGTAAAATGAACATCTCCTTAGAAGACGAAGCTCTTGAAACAGTTCCTCATCAATCCAGTGCCTTTTTGAGAATTGTTGATGATAAAACTGATGACGGAACTCCGACGAAAAAGATTTTCGTTTCACAAAATGCGGCTGGAAGGTGAGAATACTGGAAGATTTTCAAAATCTTATTTACCTACTAGCTGTGCCCGCGACTCCGTCCGCGTGGATGTCGGAAAATAACATCGTGTCATAATTATGAACACAATATCTTCAAATATATACATATAAGCGCCTACACAGACGATTATACTATTTACCGAACATACTATATTTTATTTTTACAACCAACCGGCTAAGGTGATGGAATTTCATGGAATTAGCCCTAAACTCCCTCATTCTGAAAAGACGCTCGTGCCCAGTAGTGGGAAGTAATTGGGCTGATTATTTATTCTATAACACTAACCACATCTCTTGCCCAGTAGTGGGAAGTAATTGGGCTGATTATGTTATTCTATAACACTAACCACATCTCTTCTTATGCTGAGAAGAGGCCCGTGTCCAGCAGTGGGACTGTAATGGGCTGGTAATGTTATGTTATTCTAGAATACTAATAATATCCAGTTCATTAACTCTTCTCATTTTGAGAAGAGGGCCATACCCAGTAGTGGGACAGTTATGGGTTGACTACGTTATGTTATTCTATATTTTCTAGTTTCTTAACTCTTCTCGTTTCGATAAGGGGTCCGTGCCCAGCAGTGGGGCAGTAGGTAATGAGCTGATTATGTTATGATAATCTATTACACTAACAAAATCCAGTTCCTTAACTCTTCTCAATCCAAGAAGAGGGCCATGCCCAGCAGCGGGACAGTGATGGGCTATGTTATGTTATTCTATATTTTCTATAATACTAATAGAATCCAGTTGTATTTTTAGGAACCTGCAACCTGCATCCAACCAACAATCATGACCTCTACTTTGTATGCAACTTAATACAATAGAGGGGTCAAGCTGTATCGCTGGATCTACTGAACCGATTCAGATAAAACATACCCTATATTTTAAGTTAGACTAATACCAATACAAATGCTAAGTTTCATTGCGATCCGTTCAGCCGTTTTCACGTGATGAGGTAACAAACAGACATACAGAAATAAATTTTTTTAACGATTGATTCGTGTTCTATAGCTTATTTCTAGTCCCCCTAGCCGGTTTTCGCGAAAAAATACTCAATGTACAGACTTTTCGACCTTTACAGTTTTATTATAGTATATATAGATATAGATATTAAATGCACTTACACGATAAATAAATCAATGATCAATTTAGGACAATAAATAATCCAAGTTCTGTTACTTCACTTATATATATATATCTGACATTAACAAGTAATAATAGCGTAGAAGAATAGTAATATATTTATTTCGGACATGATACTACTTGTACTATTATTTGTTCTATGATGATACATAAATTATTGTTAATAATACAGCAAACATTTATAAACTACTGTTAGTAAGAACAACACAATTAAATAAAACAGCAGGCCAGTTGGAAAATAGGGCGCGTGGTTACTTGTCTGCGTGCAGTCGTATCCAGCGGAGTATCCGAAAATAATAGATAACTACCAATATTTCACATCTTCGAATTTCTTTCTATTCCAGATACTCCTCAATGACTCGCATTATGAAGAAGTATAAACTAAACTACCACGAGACTGCTAAAGATACTAAACTTGTTCCTGGAACAGCTGTCCACTTCTCAGGATACCCCGGTTCCATTACCAGCCAGGATGAATTTTATATCGTGAAGGGTGACAAACACAGGATGGCTGTCACAGGTACTACTCTACGCAATTATAACAACAAACTTTGGAAAGAAGTCAACATTACTGAACAAGTAAGTAATAATAAGATAATGCCAACTATTTAGCAGTAAGTTACTCATCAAGAAAGACAAACAAGACAACGAATTGGCGCGAATGAAAATTAAATACTGGTGTCGATTCTCTTGTTCACGAACTAATCTTATTTTAAACTATCGCTCTCTTTTACTAATAGTAGACACAAGAATGGGATAGCAACAATTTTAGTACTGTCAAATTAGTTTAGGTACGTGTTCTTTGTATTTTAGTGGGCACGTTTCCGAGATCACGACTAAACTTGTATGGAAACTAATTTGACAGCGCTTAAATTGTTGCCATCCCTTCCTTTTATCTCCTATTAGTAAAAGAGAGCGATGTTTAAAATAAGTTTAGTTCGTGAACAAGAGAATCGACACCACCGTTGAATTAATTTGAGTATTGTTTCCTCGCAAATAAGAGAGAAGTACCTTGTATAGACTGTATGTCAGTACCTTGTATGTAGTAGACTTGTATAGTCTCGGCCGAAATAGCAATTAACGGCCTTGTTTATTTAAAAATCACTTACTCTGCCGTCAATTGCTTTATTTCAGTTGATTTCAGGCCTCGACACTACTTGTACTATTTTGGCTGTTATCATCATCATTCTCTTGTTGGTGAAGTATTTCCATCTTTTTTTGTATTCCGCCTCACTTTTGACTTCCTGCCTGATAAGACATGACATATATTTATCACTTTACTTTTCCATGAAAGTTCTTCATGGTCTTCTTCTCATCATCTTCCCATCTATCTTCCCTTTTATCATAGTCTTTAAATGAGTTTCCAAACATTTTCCCTCACCTGTTTTCACTTAACATCATGCCTGTATTCCCTGAAGGGGTATGTATAGGTGTATAGTACACCCAGATTTCACCAGTTATGTTACCTATATAATTATAAGCCCCATGTAAAAGGGGGCGAGCCTATTTTCAATAACCTCCTCGTTCGATTTCTTTTCCGTCCAACTAATTCTTTCCATCCTTTTCCAGCAGCAAACCATCAAGCATCTCAAACTCAATGTGACTAATATTTGTTCTTCTTCAATCGTTTATGATAGAGAAACATAGACCCAAGAATTCATGTCCAGCAAGAAGATACACAAATAATTATTCTCAAAATCTAATGAAAAATATTTCAGGTGCCTGTTGGTCCACGCGTGTCTGCAGCTAACCATCTAGCGACCAACGTGAGTTCTTGGGGACATATCCTCGCGAGCAGCAACTCTGGAACTGCAAGCAAACAATGGCTCATCGTGGACTTCAACAGGTTTAACCATCTTCATGCGCTCGCGCCTCGCACCGAAGAAACCAAGCCAGTTCGAAACGAGGTCGTTACTGAAAGCACTGTAGACAAGTAAGTTCTAAACACATTCGTTCAACATACAACTGCAATGTCTAATATTTCTTATAGCATATCAAAAAGTGATTCGGAAACAGGTGACATTTCTTCAACCTACACAGAAGCTACGCTACCTGTTTCGTATGATTTTGAAGCAAAGTACTCTCTGACCGTACCTAAACATTTTTCTCAGAAATGGCAGAATGAAACAAACTGGCTGCACTTAAGCAAGTCTGTAGGTAAACTGCATGACGGTTCATGCAGGGTGGCATTGTAGTAAATGACTTGTCGTTGGATGATTTGTACGTATGTTTTGTTATGGGCATGGGTAGCTAGTTTTGAACCTGCATCACAGCGATACAGGAGGAAAGGAGCAATGCATTAAAATAATATTATCTTCCACAGGGATGTGAGACATATCATGATGTACCGAAACAACAATAGTCATTCGAAGGGTCTGCTTGCATTGGTTGAGCAAGTGCCAGGGCGGACCCACACCGCTGATTTGTCTGACGCCTTCTTGGAACAGGGCTATTGGGCCACGTACGGACTACCGTTTTTCAAAGTAAGTCAATCAATGTCAATATAAAAACTATACCTTATTAAAGTTCGTTGCGGGTGGGATAAACTTAGTTCTACATTAATTAACTAGTTAGTTGTTCTTCTAATTAATATATTATTCACTTCTAAGGAAAAAAAAAACGTTATTAAAATATAGGTGCAGTCGACCGCACGTTAATGGTTGGTGGTTTGAAGTGTTTGAACTGCAGCCCCCCTAGCCAAGTTGACAATCTACAATCGTCAACGCTAATAGAAAACAATCAAAATGTAAATGGGAATGACATATCTCAACGAAAAAGTCATTATTTTGTTTTCAAATTCAAGTGTTACCACTGGAGTGTGGTTGACCGTTCGACCGTTTTCCCATATACAATATTAATAGCTTTCGTAGCGTTCTACCATAGAATACATAACAGTGGTTCTACTTAGGTTTTATCAATATTTTACGCAATTTTAGATCATTTTACTAAAACTATCCTCTAAAATTGTTTTCAGGATATCGCAGAATTCACACATGTCAACAAAATGGAAGAGCAACATGGAAACATTTTCTCCGAATCAGAGTCTCCTCGAGCTTTATTGTTCAAACAAGGTTTCAAGAACGCCACAACATTGGATAGCATCATATCGTTAATGAGACAGAACAACATGACGGAAGCAAGCAATACCAGCCAAGACACTGATGAATGTTCCGGTGATGTCAACTGCATTTTTGACCAGAGAAGCTATTGGTCGGTTGTCGGAGTTAGAGGAGACATCGCCACCCTTCATAAAGAAGCCTATGGCGTTATTGACACTAAAGTCATCAGTGGTAAGTTTAAATTATTGGTTGACTCAGTTCTAGAAATTATAGAACTTTATTAGGTGCTTCATCAGACATCCCCATTATCTAGATCTTACGTCTTCTTTGTCCATCCAAAGGTTGTCTGGAAGATATCGCTTTTAGCAATAAGACCGCCCATGTACCCATAATTTATACGTTGTTCCTGTTTACTACTATTTTCATGGTGTACAATAAAGTATATTCTATCTATCAGGATATCTATTAATACGTTGAGTAATCGTTTCCAAACTGCTGTTAAAATATTTTTCATATTCTTGCAGGAGCCCTCAATGAAACAAATTTGGATTTCTTCGCGATATCCGGCCCTCCATTCACAGAAATACAGCCAAACGCGACTAAAACCTTAATAAACAAGGGAAACCTTGCACCCATTTATACCGAACTGCTGAACGACAAGCCCGATATCAACGGCATTGAAATAAGAGACCTCGTGATACATCAACAAGAGAAGGCTGAAGAAGATAAACTGGAATTGCTTAACAAAAACCTGATAAAACCTTTTGATTGGTCAGAGAGCGATTTCAAGAATGCCACACACCAAGGTCTACCCGACAGGTGGGCTTTTGGACTGTACTCGCCAAAATGGACGTGGTGAATCTCCAAGTCATCGTATTTTCATAATAATTTGTTTTAATTTAATTTTAAGCCCTGGTTCATCGCTTCCAACTAGCTAATAAGATTATTGGGACTAAATAACTGTCGTAACCTTGTTTAAACTTTGACGAAAGTGATATTTTCATCTTCCTCTACTCTACCATGCTATTCGTTCTTTTCATCAGAACCATTCCAAGCAACCTAATGAAATATTGTATAGACAGTTCCGTTCGTAATTTTATTTCAATGTTTACGTTAAGATTATTTATTGGATTTATGTTCGTTCCGTTTGTGTTCGTTTGTATATTTGTTTTAGACGTGTTTTACTGTTTACTGCTGTCAGCAGAACTTTAGTAACCACACATGACTGTAGAGACTCTTTATTGAGAAATGTAGGCATGTTTATCTAAATCAGATTGTAATGAAATCTTGTTTGTTGTAGGTACTTAATTTTTTTTATCTGTTTTAAAAGTATCTTGACCATTTTATCACCTTGACCATGTCTGTCTTTTTACCATTTTATTTAACAAAATGGCTTTGTACTTGAATGTGTACTTATTATATACAATATTTTTTATACATATTTTGTGAATCATCATCTGTGACCAATAATAAAATGGCACTTTACCGTATTTATTGTGAGTGTTAATAAAAATGAAGTGACTTAGAAATATTCGATTTTGCTCTCGAAAATAAATGTTTCCAACATTATAATATATTATTTCCTTATTCATTATCAATATAATTTATAAGTTAATAGTTATCTATTCCAACTTCTAACTCACCACGTTGGAATAACGTTATTTTTTCAAATCTCAAACTCCCTAAAAATATTTCCATCAGAACATCAGAATGATCAGAACCAATGATATATCATTTCGATGACCAGTTCACACAACTTCACATGACCATTTCGATGACAACTATCTATCTGAGATTTTTTTTCTAAAGCACGCTTTTTGTAATAGGTAGCATGGTATAATTCTTATTATACCATGGTAGGTAGGGAGGTACTGTCAGTTCTCCTGTACCGGCTGTAGGAAGCGGAGAAAGTAAAGAATGTCATGCAAGGGCATTGATGCAGGGAAACTATATAAAAGTTACTCTATGGCAAAACAGGGGGCCTAGTACGAGTTTGACACTTACGAATACTTTCATAGTTTTCGTCGACATTCATTCATAAATCAGTAGTTCCTCCTTGTATCCGCCAGGGGCGCTACTGATTTATGAATGAAAGTCGACGAAAACTATTAAAGTATTCGTAAGTGTCAAACTCGTACTAGGCCCCCTGATCGATCTAAACTTCCTGGGCCATAAGGTAAGTACTTACGCCAGTATAAAAACATAGGTAGGTACATAATATTGGCCTGTGGTAGGTACATACACTATCCGCCGATGTACAGTAACATTGTTTTATTTTTGTTTAAATGTGACATGGCTCAAAACCTATTACAATCGATTCTTCTCACTAGGAGAATCGATTGTAATAGGTTTAATCACTATTCTGAATAAGTAGGTACCTACCTAATAAAAAATAACGTTGTAGATATAACGATTTTTAAATTGTGGAAAGAAAAAATCGCTCACGAGCAGGATTCGAACCTGCGACTCCTGGCTCAGTACGCCAGTGCTTTAGCCACTAAGCTACCGTGAACACTGCTCGTGGTATCGAAATTATCCTCCACTATACGTCTTTGGGTGACGTCAGTGATATCTTATTAAGAAACATTGTTCCTTAACCGACTCGACTAACTTTGCAGTTAAATCACCAACCTGATATCTAATTTACCTTTTTAGTGGGGCCTATATTTTGATAAAAGTTAGGTATTTGAACTGCTTGCTTGGTTCTGTTTGGACCATATCTGTGGCACTGTGGCACAGATAAAATAATCATGATCTGTGGTTTAGCAGGCTGTCTAAAATGAAAGCAGTTTTTTCCAAAAAATCATCAAATCCACAATTGATTTCGAATCCCAAGTAAATAGTGAAATTATGGATCAGAAAGGTATAGTCCTTCAGGGTCTTAGTATAGGTACCTACTTATTTCGTTGTTTATGTACCTATGTAGATTTTAAGCAAAAACCTTTATTTTTCCTTATGGGTGTAACGGGTCGGTCGGATTAATGTAGTACGCGGTCAGTGTTTCACTACAATCACAGACAATCAGTAATTACCTGGCTATATAGCATGGGGAGAAATATACAATACATGGCCGGTGTACCCAGCTTTCGGCCTAGGGGTCGGGGGAGGGCCAAATCAAGAATTTATTGTAGATAGCATGTAGATAATAACCGCTGGAGTGACCGGGTGCATCTGTCTTTTAACCGTTGAGTGACCACAACATTACGTTATCACCCGAATAAAAACGCGCGGTCCGCTCATGTTGCAAAAAACTTTATTTAGGACTTTGTTTCTAAGAAGTTTGCTTACGATTGAAGTTTTTTATAGTGCTTATGAATAGGCCATTTGAACCCTCGAAAGTTTTGTTTTAATTTATGATCTCTTCACTTAAATAATCGGTTGTAAACATAAACATTGAGCATTTTTTGTCTTATTTATGAAAACAACTTTAACAATAAAGTGAATTGTTAACCTAGATGTTTTATGGTTTAAAATGCATGGTGTGATTATTTTCTATGTAGAAATTAAATAAAACCACATTGTATCGAAAAAATACGAGAATAAGGTAAATTCGTTGCCTAGGCGGTCGAGACGTAGGTACAACAGACTGAATAAAAAATATTTATATTAAATCTTTGAGTGAATGGTTGTAGTATTGCCGTACCTTAAAATGTAATGTAAGAAATAACTATTAGTTATAAAAATATTAGGCATATTCATGAGGTACTCCACATTCACTTCGCTTGGGTACTACTAGTACCCAAGGCCACTTAGAGGCAAAACACGTTTGGGTACTACCAGCACCCAAGGTCACTCGAGTGGATAAATGAAACATAAATAGGAATTTGCATGAAGTGCCCTCCGGACCACGTTGGTCCGCAACGTTTTCGTACAAAATGAAAGTTGGAACCACCGCGAGCCATCCATAAGCGATGTTGCCCATCCGTTCAATAAAAAATGCTTTTTTTTGACCCAAACACTTGAGTGTTATTGGGTTTTTTCTTTAGGAAATTCTCAGTAACAGCCCGGAGTCTGGATTTTGTGCCCGGTCAATGGCAATAGGCTCCCTATTACCTACATGGGACTATAACATAACTGGCGAAATGTGGGTGTACTATACATCTCTGCCTACCCCTTCGGGGAATTACAGGCGTTATGTTATGTTGTTATGTTGTTAAACACTTGAGGGGTTAAGAATAGGTGCAGTCAGTATCAGTAAGACAATTGAAAAGTGAATACATTAGGAGTAAAAGATACCGGGTAAAACGTGGTGAATAGGAATGCAGGGGTGAATGGGGACAAGAGTGGGCAAGGAAATAAGATATCTATTTTGTCGCCAACAAAGACTTCTAAAATATTCTGACATAATTTGGTAAACATTCTAAAGTATTTTTTGACCACAAAAAATCTTATTTCAATGATAAAATCCTTGCCCACTTTTGTCCCCTGTCGACTATTGACCCTGTTATACATGCTGCACTGCACCGACCCCAAATAAATTGGGATAAGGGCAGGAGGATGATGATGAATAGTAACCAGACGAAGTCTGTTTACCCAGTGGCCAGAGAATTATTTTCGGGCTTTTCCGAAAACATAACACCATTATGTGCATTCGCCATTTAAAGTTCTTTAGCTTAGACTGTGCATAAACAAACGTGAGGTACCGAAATCAACAAATGTTGTTGCATAGGTACATATGGTCTGTGATATAAACACAAAATGTTTTGGTGGAATGGTTAATAAAACCATACAAAAACATCACACCATTTAAAGTGGCGAAACATTTTTGGGGTTTTCTTTTCCTAAAACATTATACTATTTTTTATTCTGTGACTATTTTAAGGAGTTTTAGGCTTTGAATAAAAACATTTTGAAAGCACCAAAAGCCGAAAGGACAAAAATATACAGTGCGAGCGGAGCGAGCACGAATTGTTTTTTGTGTTTCCTGCCAGAGAGCGAGATTTTGACTTTTCTGTTTAATTAGCTGTCATTTACCGCCTTAGATAAATCGTCGGTTTAAAGGTCAAGTGACATTATCAGCATTAGATTTATTCCCATTGCATCGCGGGATGGTAGCTTTCTATATTAAGTTACTGTACTCTGTGGTAGCTTTGTTTTCGCCATATATTAAACTCATTGGTTTTCGCTTCACTCTTTGCTCTTATTACTAATTTGACAGTTTACAGCATTTTTGACGATGGTCACATTTATGATAATGTCAGTGTTAGTTTATGGCTACGTTCAGTTATAATATAACTGAACCATTATTTCATATAACTGACATAACTGTTATATCACCCAACGACGCTTACGGCGGCGGCGGAAGACGGAGCGTTTAGCTTAGGGCGCGGTTAGTCTATCTTCATGGGCGCGGGCGACCCTGTCAACCGGCCCTGATAACACTGTCTAACTAACTGAACGACCAAAGCATTAAGCAAGAAACATAATACTAGGACCAAAGTATGGTCCGTACGTATTACGTCGTCAGGCGATATAACTGAACGCACCCAATCAGCCAAAATGTCAAGATGAAGATGAATGAGAATGAGTCATCTGATTGTCAATTTTCAGAATTGAATGTTTTGCTAATTCGATATTTCATAACTTTTAACAAGTGTTAGTTGTAATTTTATAGTTCATAGTCTTATTTTACGTCTTTTATAATGGACTTTTTTTTTGGGAAACAACCTACCGTCAAAGGTAAGGCGAGAAATAGTAATTTTGTTTAATAAACCACTGCAGTGTTGACTTTACTTTGTATGTTTGTGAAAGATATTTCTTTCTAATATTTTGGAACGTTAAATCGTACTCTGATAGTGAGTAATAGTATAGTAGTGTGTTTCCTTGGCTATTATTGGAATATAATTATAATTGAAGACTGGAACATTCTAATTAGAAAACGAAAACCAAACTTCGAACTACTGAAATTTAATAAAAACTGTAAAAGTGGCCCAGTATGAAATATTGTGATCAAATCACATTTCTATTCTAGTTGGAGACACAAAACACTATACCATAGGTACTACCAAAATGTGGAACAACGTTCCAACATTTAAATCGAATAGTTTAATCTCATTATTATTCATGATGTAATAAAAGCTTAAATCCATCCACGATTTGCCATTCTTGAGTTGAAAATTTTACAAAAGATTCATACAAATTATGTCAAATTTCTATCTGTAAAGGCAAATCATGGTCAAATAAGATATAAATTTTGGCTGTTATTGTATTATACTCTGAGACAGGCATTTTTTGCAGAATATAGCTGCTATGTCATACTATGATTAGGTACTGTAGTAGTCAATTAAGGCTAATCAGACATTTGTAGACAAAAAAAATGATGACATTAAATTAGGTATATTTTTATTAGAGTCCTGTTTGTGCAAGTTATTGTTAAAATAAAATCAGATCATAGAAAAGGTTTTAGTATCTTCCAAAATAAATACATAGAAAAAATAAAGAAGGAAAGAAAAAAATTTAGTGTCAAGAAGATGATTCACAACTATTAACAGGTGGATAAGAAGTTGAGTAATACTCAATACTCACATAAGTTTACGAAATTATTATTAACCATTTTCATTTAATAAATTTTCAGAACAACAAAGGCAAAATGACCGCGAACTTCGCAAGGCCACCCGAGATCTAGAGAGAGACAAAGCAGCATTGGAAAGGGAAGAAAAGAAGCTTGTAAGTTCTCAATTATTAAAAATATCTCATCTCATATCTTTTATGATTAATAACTGAATAATTTCCCATTCAATTACGCTTTACTGTAACTATACCGTTAGAGGCCATGGCAAATTTATCGGACCCAATAATAAATGTTAGGATCGTCCAGTGCTTTGCATTTTGCCCATCTTGCCACCCTATTGTTACGCCACTGTGTAAAATAACGAAGCTAAATTATCTGCTTACATTGAAATACTGATAGAGAAATAATGTAATTTTTCTAATCAAGAATAATAACTGTAATTTTTATTATGAGTCATCCCAAAACACCTAGTCATCCTACTCATTTTGAATGCTTGTCATATTTATATTACAAGAAATTTTGAATGTGGTCAAACAAACCATTGTATTAAACAGTAAGTTATTTCTGCTTACTTTTTGTTTTGCGTATTTTCAGGAAATGGAAATAAAGAAGATGGCCAAAGAAGGAAACAATGAAGGTTGTAAAGTATTAGCAAAACAACTAGTGCAGATGAGAAAACAGAAGACTAGGATTTATACTGCTAATAGTAAGGTAATGCGGAAGTATTTGGCTACCTATTAAATTAGTATGTGAGACACTTGAAAGGGAAAAAATACTAAGCGACATGTAAGTATCATGTCACTTAGTGAATTTTTAATAATTTATCAGCCACACATTCACTGCTGCACATGACTCATCTTAAAGAACTTTACGGTAATGCCAAACAGGCACAAATTCATCATCATCATCATCATCATTTCAGCCGAAAGACGCCCCCAGCTGGACATATGCCTCTCTCAAAAATGTGATGATGGATATGCCATAATGGGTTGGCAATCATAGTTGGTTGAATAAATACTCAGAGAGTGCTGCTGCTCATCCTCTGGTGAAATCACACAAAGCCAATTTAGTGCAGAAGTGAAAATCACCTCTGCCTAGTTATTATGTTTGTATTGCTAAAAATAAAATTTTCATAGAGAGACAAGATGGATGGAAGCAAGGATATTGTTTGATTCAGTCAAGGTCCAGATTTCATTTTATTCCTAATATTCCAGATTTCAAGTGTGCAAATACAAAATAAGGCAATGGGCGCTAACATAGCAATTGCCGGAGCGATGGGCACCACTGCCAAAACTATGGGCAGTATGAACAAGGTCATGAACCCGCAACAGATAGCTAAGGACATGGAGGCCTTCAGACAGGCCAATGCTAGGATGGATATGACAGATGAAATGAGTAAGTTGTAGAGATATTTTAATCTCTTATTTCTTTTAAGCTTAGAATTAGACTCACAGTGATACTGTCATCCGAAGTTGTCAAGACACCCTCAGCTCCGCTTAAGTGATATGTCAAAAAACAGTATCCTATGTATTAATCCATTTTTTTTTTTTTATCCAAATCCATTCAGCCGTTTCAGTAAGATTGAAAGACAAACAAAAAAACATTCATACTTTGCATTTTTAATGTTATTAGGACTAGCTTATAGTAATACATCTATGAATTCTTGTTAAAAACTAAATGTATGTCTTCAGTTTCAGACACTCTTGACGATATCATGGATGAGTCTGGAGACGAAGAAGAAACTGAAGGAATTGTTAACAAGGTGCTCGATGAAATTGGCATCGAAATCAGTGGAAAGGTATGAATCATTGTTTCTTTGATTTCTTCCCCATTAAAAAATAAATACAGGGGCCTTACTATGAAGAGTATGAAGTGTTTAAGTTATAATGCTTCCGTTGCGAGTGAGGGATGACGCTATTCGTCTAGCTCTGTCCCTTCTTCACAACCAAATAGCTCTAATACCTCAGAGTATGACCCCAGGCCTCTAAATTAACTCGCAGCCCAATAAGGTAGCAAAGAAACATCTGTTATTAAAAAAATACTGGGTTTTACGGTGTAGCGACATCTATCGCGCTACATGCGAGTTATCGCTGACATAATTGGTAACGTAAAAAATCCTGAATCGCGCTATCAAGATTTGACGTGCAGTTAGCATAAATTCAAAGACCTGACATAAACTGTTGGTCCCGATACCAAGAGTCCGACAATCCTATGCAGCAGCGGCGGCTTGGGTAGTTGGCGGTCCAGGGGGACCAGGGGACGGGCTCCTTAAGCAGTGCTTTAAGCCGAGGTCAGAGCCCTTATTTATTTAATTTTTTATGCACAACTGGGTACAAAGGGGCCTCTCTACCAGACTACCTTAGGGTAATGCAGAGACAAAAAACAAGGTAGATGCACCAGTAAAGTAGTAAAATAAGGTTAGAACTACGGACTTATAATTAACATATCATCATCATCCTCCGAGCCTTTTCCCAATTATATTGGGGTCGGCTTCCAGTCTAGCCAGACGCGGCTGAACATCAGTATTTTACACGGAGCGACTGCCATCAGACCCCCGCAACCCAGTTACTGGGTAAAACTGACATTCGGAGGTTAGACCAGTTGTCAGACTTTCAGGCTTCTGACTACCCGTAACGACTGCCATAGATATTCGTATGACAACCGAGACCGACAGCTTGACGTGCTCTCCGAGGCACGGAGGGGTCTCGATGTGTAACGAAACGGTCACCCATCCACAGACTGACCGCGGCAAGTGCAGCTTAACCTTGCAGATCGTACAATCCGCGCAGTCGTTGCTTCGCTACGAGCCCCTACTTATAATTAACATATAATAAAAATAAATAAATACATAAAAATATACACATACACATAATAAAATATACATATTAGTTGAGTTGAGTCCGCGGTATTACAACCGGATAAGTTAGGATTAAGCTAGGTTTAGGGAAAGCTTTCTAGCAGATGGAGACCTTCGGGACTCTCCGTCAAACTTGTCCGGTTAACCTGCGAGTAGTCCATTCGAAATAAAAAAGAAAACCGTTGGTCCACGACGCGCCAGGCATAAAAACCCAGCCTGATTGAAGGAGGAACATAATACCTCCTTCCTCAAAAACCGCACACAGTGAAGTTAGGATTGCTATTGCAATTTTAGTACATAGCTAGATGACTTATGCCTTGCACATCACTGGCATCGTTTGGACGCGTTCGGTAGTAACTAGCCAGCACACGCCTCGCAATGAGACTAGGCAGCTACTCGTATCGTGTAAATAGCACCGGCGAGCCGAGCTATTGTCATACGAATCAGTGGCGTATTTACACATTTGCCGCCTGTAGGCTATTCAAATTTTGCCGCCCCTACCGGAGGGTTCTGTTCAGTTCCTAGATTATTTTTACAGTCCAACGATTTACATACAGCATGCCCAGCATGCATTTATGTTGCATACAGGGGTGGCCCTAGCAAGTTTTCCAGGCGGTGCGAGATCTCTTAAATGTTGGAAGTTTAAGGGGGGAGAGTACATTTTTGTGTTATTTTGCGTAAATTCCTGTATACCTAATGGTTACTGGTAGAGTAAGCCCTTCGAAGGCTTAGCGCTAAACTTACTCTGAAATCGACGAGGGTAGAGAGGTTTTCAAAATGCCAAGAAATCATCAGCGATTGTGAATTTTATTATCTACAGTGCAATTATTTTGCGTGTTTTACGAAAACAGTAATGAAATGGTGTTTTTGCACCTGAGTGCGCATGAACAACGAGAATCCAAAGATGTAATAATAGCGCGAGAAAAGCGAGCCCGAAATTTTCAATTAATATTTTGGTTTTATTGTATTATATGTGTAAGGGTCGGTCTTTCAATAGCCTATTAACTTTTAACTGAGGAATAAGTTTGACATTTTGACAGTTATAGTATAGAAAATATGTCAAGACGTCACATTTATTCCTCAGTTAAACGTTATCAGACTATTGAAATACCGGCCCTAAGTCATATAAATGTAATAGAATAGATGCTTTAAATATACGCTAAAAACGCACAGGCAAAAAGGACTGACTTATGACTGTGCTCGGTGCAGTGATACCATTTGCACCGCCCTATGGCCGCCACTGGTTGCACAAGTAATAGTTTTTGGTATATTTCAGAGCTAATAAAAGCTCAATCATATACGTACTACTAATAAGGCGGTGTAAGGTATGCTTTAATCACAGAACACCTAATAGTACTAATTAAACTATTTTTATATATTTATTATTATATATACTATATATACAGTTTGAAAACAATATATTCATAACAATCCGGCTGATGATGACGATGAAATTCAATCAAGTTATGAAAGTTTTACAATTTCTTTTTAATAAATATGATTCTTTTTAATTTCTGTAAGACATAAAAAAATGTTGGCCCCAAATTTGCCGCCCCTAAAATCTGCCGCCCTAGGCTCCAGCCTACTCAGCCTGCTGGTAAATCCGCCACTGATACGAATACACAATGCGAGTTGCCGTCTACTCTCAGGCGCGTAGCTCGCACCTTGTAACGTAACGCTTTTAAGGGGAGTACCTAACAACAGGTCGGAGTTATTCCAACTTTCGTTTTGTTCCATTCATTCTAAATTAAAAAAATTGTTAGACCATGGCTCGTAAAAGTCGTCGCTTGTGTAACAGCAAATAAATAAAGTTCAGTATTCACAGCGCCGCACGTACACATGGATCTCATGTGTCGGAACAAATGTCTGTAGACAATAAACAAATATTTGTTGGGGATCTAATCCAAACACTGCTAAATGCGGCCCGAGAAAACAAGACAACATATCTTTTTTTACCCGACTGCGCCAGAAGGAGGGTTATGTTTTTCGAGTGTATGTATGTATGTATGTATATTTCTTTGGCACGCTCTGTAGCCTAAACGGCTTGATGGATTTTAGATTGAGAGGTGTCGTTAGATTCGCCTTAATTGTGAGAGTGACACTGGGTATATAAAAATTAAAAAAATTAAAATGGCCGCGTTTTGGCGCCATATTACCTCTTCAAAAAATTTTTTTTTCCGTCATAACCTATCGAGTGGGGTATCAAAATAAAGGGTTTTATAAATGCTTTACAAAAATATATATAACTTATATGTTTAAATGTAATTTGAAATGAAAAATGCTAAAAAACAACAAAATATTCAACGTTAAAAATGAATTATATATTTATGTGTGACTTTAAAAAATAACATTAATAGCGCGATAACGATACGTATGTTTTTGGTCATGAATTACAAAAGTAGTTCATAGGTAGCCTCCGCCTGCGTGTTGATTTGATACTTTCACATATACCTACCAACATGTACACACGGCTACACATCAAGCTGTACAAAACCAGTAAAGGCTGACCTCGCGTTATAAGGAAAACTTATACAATGCGAGGTCAGCTTATACTGGAAATGTACAGCTTGATGTGTAGCCGTGTGTACCTACACAAATCTTGTTTACATCTTTTCAGTTATATTTACAAGCAGTCGGGTTTTTTGGTTTTGTTAATTAACTTTTTTATTGACTGAGCTGTAGGCAGTAAAACATACCAAATAATGCAAAGTACCTACTTACTTGGGATAGTTGGGATCTTATGAGGATGAAGTCAAAGTTGTTTGACTGTAGCAATATATTGGTAAATTTGAGCTGTAGGCCAATTCACTTAACTAAAGAAGTGTGGTTGCAGCGCAGTTGAAGTTAAGTTTCGATTAAAACAATGCTTTTCGTATTCTCTTATCTACGGCGATCGCTGTCAGAAGCGAACTGCAGCGTCACTGCAACTTGATCGGCGCGTTATGAAATTACGTGAATTAGGGCCCAGATTCAGTCAGAGAAGTTTCACAGGTTCATTGTATTAACACGTATGGGGGCAGTGAAACGCAAGCATGCGTTGAAATCCATCCAAACTTTGCCCATTTTTATTAGGTTTCTGTACTATAAAGCTACCAAAATATATTTGACAACACTTAAATTGTTGCCACCCCTTTCTTGTATCTACTATTAGTAAAAGAGAGCGATTTTAAATAAGTTTAGTATGTGAACAAGAGAGTTAACACAATTATCTGTATAACCGACTGAAAAACAAGAAAGAATAAGTGGTTTAATTTCGCCACATGCATTGTTAGGATAGAGGTGTGATAATCGTGTTCTTGGAAACGGTGCAGAACCACAGAATATCTAATAGTACTAACGTACAGAACGGCCACTCACCTCCCCCACTAATTTAAGATTCCTCGCCCGCGCCCCGCACACACCCGCAGTTTGACGGCAATGGACTGCAAGCACAGAGTACTGTAATATATATGAACACTGCAACATTGCAATGGATGTGAATCGCCAGTCGCTATACAAGCACGCCATCTCTGAGAACTACTGAGAAGCGAGTCGTGTGTGCGTTCGTATGCAGACGTAATTTCGTGTACGTAGGTGGTGCTAGCGTTTATATTGTATTGAGTGTCCGAGTTCCGTGTGGTGCCGGACATAAAGAATTGCACTACCCTTATCTCTTCTCATGGGTGTCGTAAAAGGCGACTAAGGGATTCACCAGAGGATAGGCAGCAGCGTTCTCTGAGTATTTACCAACCAACCAACTGCGATTGCCAACCCGCCTGCCAAGCGTGGTGATTATGGCATATCCCCTCTTTGGTGGAGGTCTATGTCCAGCAGTGGACGTCTTTCGGCTTAAATAATGAGTGTCCGAGTTGTGGCAGAACCCTCAGTAAGCTGGTAAAACTGACCCCTAACCGTTTTACTTACATTCACAGATGGCAGATGCTCCCTCCGTGGCTCGCAACAAACTGGGAGAGTCTACCAAAGACGCGGACAAAGAACTTTTGGATCAGCTAGCTAAACTCAAGTCCTAGGATAACAAATTATTTATTAATTAAATATAAATACTATATGTCAAGCACCTGAAGATTAATCTCCATTGTTTTATTATAATCCATGGACGAATAAAAAAGGCGGACGGAATCTCGCTAAACAATAAGTGTAGCACCCATAGTAAGACCGGCTGGCACGCACACATTCACACCCATGGTGCGACAAAAAGCCGCGATTATGCAACAAACCTCGTGTGACAGTAGTCATTGTCATAGTGTCACAAATAAAATAACATGATGTTAAAATGCTGTCGAAATTATAGTGTGTTTAGGAAAAAATTTAGTGGTTCATTCAATCTTTTATTAGCTAGGTTCCGTCCGCCTTTTTTATTTGTCCGAGTTATAATGAAATCTTTATTTATGAATTTTATTGTTTTATGAAATGAATCATGCTGTTTAATTTAGTTGTTCATAATATTATCATGTTGACCTAATAATTGAAGTATTAAGGAGTGAAAACCGATTGGAACCAATACAAAGTATGTTTCTTTTTTATTTATTATGTTATTTGTTTTAAAGGCTTGTAAAAAAAATACAAAAACAATCTGTGGTGTCTCGCGATATAAACATGTATTAATTAAGCTTTTTTACTGGTAGGAATTTTTAATATGAATGAATGTATTTATAAATTTACCATCTTTGTTTTTGGGCACAACATCAATAAATTGGTGTTTAAATTACTATCCACAACAGTATTTGTATACGTACTTTCTAAATACAGCAGTATGTGACTTAGTAAAGCAAATGTGTTAATTTCAATTGTTTATTGTTTCGTAGTTGTTTCAAATCAAGAGCGTCGTTTGGCATTTATAGACACCAGTATAAAATTAAAATTATTTAAATCGAAAATTAGGTACATACCTAAATCTTGTCTTCCTTGGCACACTTACGACCGCAAGTCTATATTTTTTTCCTGTTTTCCATAATAGACAGTTTAAAAGGATATTGTAACTTAATTATTACAAAGGCACGAATACGTCCAACTTTCTAGTATGTGGCTATTAATATTATGTTTTGTTTAACTAACGTAACTGTAATGTGAAAATAAATAGGTACCTGAACTGTGATATTTTTATATTATACGCTACGGTAGAAAACTTGTTATTTTATTATAATACATACCTATATTTTATAAGAATACCAACAGAAAAAGATAAACATATGGTACGTACATAAGTTCTTAAACATAATACATGGGTTGCGTACCCGTGGTCATACCTACATATTCCTCAGTAAAGTGTTGTTTGCTGTGGGTTAAGAGCCCCAACCAGCAGGCGTAGCATGACCACTGTAGACAAGAGATATGTCTACGGAAGAATAAATAAAACTACATTGTATAGAACATTATCTGTCATTTTGTCTTTTCTTTCGTAGACAAAACGCTTGTCTACAGTGGTCATGCTACGCGGCCAGGATTATAACGGACTTCCGCTTTCTCATCCGCAATGCGGAATTTCTGCATGAAGGTGAACCTCTGCATCCGCCTCCGCCTCCGCAACTTTTCGCGTGGAGGTGTAACGGGGATTTTGTTGTGCGACCAGTAGAAAGAAGAAAGAAGGCGTGTAGCGGGCTTTTAGTTTCCATTTAAAACGATTTATTAAATAGAATTCAAGTACCTAATTTTACGCAATTAAGACCTTTATGTCTACCAGTGGCGAAGGGCGGTTAAGCTGCACTAGCCGCGGTCAGTCTGTGGATGGGTGACCGTTTCGTTACACATCAAGGCCCCTTCGTGCCTCGGAGAGCACGTAAAGCCGTCGGTCCTGCGCCTGATCTCTCTCCGGTCGTGTCGAATTGCCGTCCCATCGGATTATGAGAGTGAGGGAATAGAGAGTGCACCTGTGTTTGCGTACACACTTGTGCACTATAATATGTCCCGCGCAGATGGCTAGTCTCCGTTGAGATTTGCCGCCGTGACCGAAATTCGGCCGGGAGGACATTATTATTATAATAATTTTGGCAGAAAATATAAAACAGTTTTTCTTCTTAATTGTATTCCGGCGAAATGAGAATCCGACCATTTGCGAATCCGACTCGCACTTGGCGAACAAATGGTCTACAGGCTTGACTTGTCAAACTACTAAGTCCGCGGGATTCTGGAGTCATCTTTATATTAATGTCCTCCAGGCCGAATTTCAACGGGGAGTAGCCATCTGCGCTGGACATGTTATATGCACAGTGTGTGCGCAAATACATAGCTGCACTCGCTAATCCCTTACTCTCATAATCCGATGGGACGGCAATCCGACACGACCGAAGATAGATCAGGCGCAGGACCGACGGCTTTACGTGCTCTCCGAGGTATGGGGTTGCTCTGTGGTATGGGGGTGTAGCACCGCCTACTTCCTGACTCCGGGCTGCTACGGAGAAATTTTTGAAATTTTATTGTCAGAAAAATCCAAATAACACTTAGCCCGACCCGGTAACTGAACTCAGGACCTCTCGCTTAGTAGTCGCGCTTGCGATCACTAGATCAACGAGGCAGTCAACTTTATATTATCATCGTGCACCGATCGCTAGGTATCCAATGGAAGGCCCACGATACTCTGCGCCCACGAGGCTCGGCTGTGGGTTGCATGATGGCATGAAAGTTCGGACCTAAGTACCTAGTTGCTCAGTCTACTTTACGATTAGGATTTATTAAACGTTAGTTAAACTATCAAAAAGTATATTCATTATCATTACCAGTAGGTAGTAGGTAGGTGGTGCATTTGGGTCATCGGACCGCTTCTACTGAAGCGGTCCGATGACCCAAATGCACCACCGCAATAACTCATCTACGACTACGAGCTATCAATTACCACGTCAATTATCAAAACAATTTAAACGTCATTAATGAATACTTTATAACCGGCCTTGAAATAAAACACAGGGTGGCGGTAATGCGTTCGAGTCAACCCTTGAACCACTCAGTACCCGAATAGGTATCTACTTGAAATGTGGGAGGGTTTTCGATAGCTGGTTTCGTAAAAGCTTATATACTACTTACGTTTCAAGTTTTGTGCAGGGAGGATGAACGTTTGAAGAAACGTTAGGGAACGTACCCGTACTATGTGACCCGTTCAGGGGGTCTTCAAAATACCAGGCTTGGTCACAGGGGGGTGAGGCTTAGGTTTTCGTCACGTAGTCAATATCCTCTAGGGAAATCTCGCGCTTTTCCTTTTTGATGATATTTTCTTCACTTGTAATTTATTATAGGCATGCACATTTTGTTTAACTTTCTGTTTGCAAAAAAAGATTTACAACCATATTTTTATGAATTACTACGTGAACACTAGAGGGGAAGGCCCCCCCTGGGATCTTGGCATATACTACGGGTGGTCATTAAAAAAAAATGGTACGTTCCCTTAGTAGGTTTGAAATAATTGAATTCGAATGCTAGCTTAAGTATGTAATGTACCTACTACAAACGCTCTTTCATTTGAAACGGTGTCCATAGTAGTGGAAGGGTTTACACAAACGCGGCCCGGCCGTCTGCCAAGTATTATGGTACCTTTGTATGTAGGTACCTAGGTACAAGGTAGGCTTGGCCGGGTTGACCGCGTCATTTATATGCAAAGAGCGGCACAGTCATTTGCTTTAAAATTTAATTAAATTGACTCTGTTTACTATTCGATAGTGTCAGGGTTAGTGAGCGAACCGTTAATTCTCTTCACGTTTCAGTGGGCAATACAATAGTTTCTAAAAGTATATGTAACCGGAGCAAAAATGACGATTCCCGATCACCTTTTTGATGAAGGTATCAACAATACACTGCTTCATTACGATATGAGGCATGTGCAACAAAATAAAACAGTGTACGAGAGAAGCCAAAGAGACTATGTAAGTAATCTATACCTATATGATATATATCTGTACCACAGATAATATAATACGTAGGTACCATGACTGACGGACAACGCACAGCCTAAACCGGTGGAAATATTAATTTGAAAGGAGGAAATATTTATTTGTTTATTTAATTCTTTATGCACAACAGGGTACAAAGGCGGTCTTAACGCCATAGGCGTTCTCTACCAGACAACCTTAGGTGACCTTAGGGTAATGATAAATATTCCTTGAATATCTACCCTAGAGGAGCACTTAGGAGGGATTTTTTAAAATTCAATTTCTAAAGGGAATTTGTCTAAAGAAAACACGGGAGCGAAGCCACGGGCGTCAGTAGTAAAATCAAAATTTTTTTTTTAGCCTACCAGAGCCTTCTTTTTTTCTTTTGGGAAATCCTCATGGACGCATTCCGCCCAGGGAAGAAGGAATCAGTGTCGGACTCATACTTATTAAAACCACCACGGTGTTCCTCCAACTACCGTTGGCCGAGGGCGTGGTATTGGCGTATCCTACCACCCCCAACAGTTCCCGGCTCACCACTAGCAGGCGAGCCCCTTCTCCTCGTACAGCCTAACGTCGGCCGCTACCTCCTGACTGGCGCGCGTGGAATACGACGCGCTACCGGCACGGGCCTTGACTAGTCGGGCGGCGGGCTACCCCGAGTCCGCCGCCCGCAGGCTCACACCTATGGCTGAAGGTCGGGCCCTCGTACGACACCCATGACGTCTCCTGCGGATGGGAAGAGAGGTCATCGCCTCTCAAACCCTCTCCGCCGCCTCCTTAGCGAGCATCATCTCGGAAGCGTGTACCATCGTCGACCGCAACATCGCTTAGCATCAGGTGAGGTGGCGGTCAAACGCAAACCAGTTAAGAATAAAAAAAATAAAAGGAGTGGACTCCTTCCGAAACGCTGTCGCTCCCGACCATAGACAGAACCACGGCTGGAAGCGAGAGATCAATTTCATTGTTTTTTATTTCAAATAAACCTAATTAAAGGCAATTTTGAAAGGTCAGGCTCTAGTTGCACGGTTCCAAATTGTGGGTCCTATGGAGAAGAACCGGCAAGAAACCCATCACTGCCGCCTACTGCATTGATGAGGTCACGGCGTTGCGCGGCCCAAGCTGGGCACTCGGCCAGTGTGTGTTGCGCTGTGGCCTCTGGGCAGCTCCCGCAGTGATGACACTCAGGTGTCGGCTCCCGGACTATGCGACACAGATACTTCCTGAAGCAACCATGCCCTGAGAGTATCTGCGTCAGCCGGTAGGTGAGGGCACCATGGCTCCTCTCCAGCCAATCCTCCATGACGGGCCTTACCGCCGCTATTGCGGCGTTCCCTGCGCTGGGTTGCACAAGTCGCTCCTCCCATTCAGCCACTAGCATCTGGGGGACTTCGCTTCGATCAGGCGGGTCCTCGCGCTGGTGGTACCTCAGCGCAAGGTCTCTCGCCTATAAATCCCAGGGCGAGCCCGCATAATGATTGTCTACTCATAAGCAAGTGCATCAAGTGCGTAGTCACGCATCTTTTCTATCTCTGATTAAATAATAATCAAATTAAATAATAATATTGATTTACGTCTAGCCTCCTTTCTCTCCTCTGTGGTCCAGCCTCATCCAGGCAAGTATGTACATGTACAGGTGCAAGAGGGTTGCTCAACTCGGAAAACGACGCGCCCTAATATTAATACATCACGAGCTAGTAGCATATCAAGCATAGTACAGTTTTTTAAGGTTCCGTACCCAAAGGGTGCTAACGGGACCCTATTACTCTCACTACGTTGTCCGTCAGTCCGTCCGTCTGTCTGTCACAGGGCTGTATATTTGTAACGGTAATAGATAACCAGTTTAATTATTCACAGAATATGTGTTACTATGGTGTCTATCACGACAAATACTAAAAATAAAAAAAGTCTAAAACTTAAGGAGGTCCCCATACAAGAAACCTCGATAAACATGCATTTTTTTCAACGTTTTTGTTCCTGCTCTATCTTCGAAACGGTAATACATACCAGCGTCAAACTTGGTCTGATTATAGTGCATACTGTTTTTAGTATTTAATAGACATATGTGGTGGGCAAATATAGACATATGTGGTGGTACCTACGTAAGAAAGAGATGCAAAAATTCACATTTTGCGTACAGTCGTTGATGTCTTTTGATGAACTCTCGTAAATTAAATCAGTTTCTATGGGGTATCAGGGCGATGGGTGGTACGGAACCCTTACTGCGTGAGTCCGACTCACACTTGGCCGGTTTTTTAATACTGAATGCGCTTGCGTTTGACCGCTACGTCAGCGATCGTGCAGTTTACGATGAACGAAACGTGCTGTGCTCAGAAAAAAGTAGACCTATATGACAATTATTCCCCGTTTAGGAGCAAGAGCAGCGCGACATGTTGTCGTCTCAAGATGGCGACACCTGCGAGATTCATGATCAGTTCTACAGGGACCACAAGCTGCTGTTAGTGCTGTTCCGAGTGCTCGCTGTCATGCCTATCACGCGGTCAAGACCAGGTACTGTAAACAATCACTTTTTACAACATAACATAATAGTAACTTCTCAGGTTTTCGCGATCACTACACATTATAATAAAACAAGGTTTAACCGGATTAAATCGCGTATATTATTTAAATTGGTTTCCCTGACGTTTCGAAAGCTATGCAGCATTTCGTGGTCGCAGGTAGACTAAGATGACAAGCGTCTTTACAAATATTTCTAAAAAAATATATTTTAATCTACCGTACAATATTATTAATTAAAATCGTTTCGATGCACGCAGTAATCACTCACAATATAATTATCTTTTACAGTGTTGCGTGCTGTAAATATTTTTTTTGAAATATTTGTAAAGACGCTTGTCATCTCGTCGTCGTCGTGGGTTCGATTCCCACAGGACACAAATATTTGTGTGATGAACATAAGTGTTTGTGTTGGTCTGGGTGTTTCTTATGTATTATAAGTATGTATTTACAAAAAAAAAGTATATAAGTATTATATCCATTGTCTAGTACCCATATCACAAGCTCTGCTTAGTTTGGGACTAGATGGTGCTGTGTAAAAATGTCCCGAAGATATTTATTATTTATTATTATTATTATCTTAGTCTACCTGCGACCACGAAATGCTGCAAAGCTTTCGAAACGTCAGGGAAACCAATTTAAATAATATACGCGATTTAATCCGGTTAAACCTTGTTTTATTATAACATAATAGGTTAAAGCGTGTCACGTGCTACACGGTGAGCAACCAGCCTCCCGACCAAGGTGACCTTGGTGGGAAGTTGGTCGCTGACAGCCGTCGTCAAACAAAATTTGGTGACAAACCACTGTCTACATGGTTGGAAACCAGCAAGGTCACCTTGGTGGGGAGGCTGGTTTGTCACCGTGTAGTAGACGCTTAAACGAGGGACTTATTTAAGGAGGATGTTCATTGTTAAGTGTACTAGATTCTCATTCCAAACATGTAAAATAGTTATACTTAGGGAAAAATATAGTCGAAGTGCTGCGAACAATCACAGTGAAGCCAACAAAACCGTGCTCCTCCGTGTACAAACCAGCGCTCACGCACACACCATGCACCTGAAGGACATTTGTTTTCGCGATGCTTACTGGACGATGCCGCGACATGTGTATTGAGAGCGGTAAGCACGGTTTGAGGCGCATGTGTGTGCGTGAGCGCTGGTTTGTAAACGGAAGAGTAAGGTTTTGTTGGCTTCACTATGATTGTTCGCAGCACTTCGTCTATATTTTTTACTATGTCTGTTTTCCGAGGGTACAATATTTATATCGTGCAAATTTTGGAGACGGAAAAGTTAATTTATATAATTTATTACCATTCCAGGGACTATTACATTCAGCTGGAAGTCAACGGCTACTATGTATGCCGTATGCTTCTATATCGCTGCAACGGTGGTGGTCCTAGTCGTAGGATATGAGCGCCTCATGATATTGCGTTCTATTCGCCGCTTTGATGACTATATCTACGCTATCCTGTTCGTCATTTTCCTTGTCCCACATTTCTGGATTCCTTTTGTAGGCTGGGGCGTGGCTCATCAAGTGGCTATTTATAAAACTAACTGGGGCAAGTTTCAGGTCAGTACTATACAATTAATTTCGTAACACGAGCTAGGAAACCGCAGGTCATTCTATATATTATGCATCGATATAAAATATAATGTCACTGTACACTATAGAGTGCGCTAACTATACATAAACTTACAGCATGTAGTCAGCATTCTATATGAATGCTGTGTGTACCTACCTGTTAAATAGGCAAACATATACAACCCTATTTTTAGTTTTTACTTTAAAATAGCCTCCACGAGTGACGATATTTAATTAATCGTCCGGCGCACCCTGGGCAGTCAGCCCCGCTACCAACCTGCTGACTGGCTAATCTTTTCCCCACGGCCACTATGGGCCAGAACCGTGCGTACCGTCTCAAAAATCTGTAACTATGTTGTTGATTGAAGTAAATAGCTGAAATTTGGTACATAGTATCTCTAATGTATATACTATCAAAAAATGTTACATTCGATATTAATTTTTTTATTTATAACGAATAAAAAATTATATAAAAATAAAAACACTTTTTCATACAATAACACATTTTACTTATTGAATCACATTATAATTATACAGTTTTATGATATTACACCATTATTATGTGTTTTTGTTAATATTACATATGAAAACAACATATAATAAATGACAAAAATCTATTAATCAACTACCTACATGAAATTTTTTTTTTTTGTAAATACTTCAATTTAAATATCTAAAAGGTTCTTGGCTTCGTCTAACAGTTCCTTGGAAACAGTGACTGACGGTTTTCTGATACTTGATATGTATGGATCTGATGTAAATAGAAGACCATGAAATACGTCTTCATTCGTTGCGGACCTAGAACACTTTCTAGCGTGATATAATCTGATATTTTTGTAATCTTTATTACGAGATTCTTGGGCATCCTCAGATAAATTACCAATAGGCAGTACCGCAAAATGTCTAATTATACTTTCCCCATGTATTAGGATCTTATGTACTGAAGAAGGCATGTTATACCACATATATTTTGTTACGTACAATTGTGCAGTAGCGCGAGTATATTCACCATACCAAATTTTTCTGGATTTACAGCAATACCGGATGCCAAAGTCTGAAGAATAACATAGAACCTTTTAATAAGATCCTCATCAACTCCTGTAATTTCTGAAGAGCAATAGTAGTTCTCAAAAAATCGTCGAGCTGTATTGCCGTCATTGCTGTTTCCACTTCCTTGCCGGGGTTTATCAACGTGTAATCCCATTCGACTTCGAAATAGACTTTGTATACAAGTTTCTTCTTGTCTTCTTTACTTTTTTTATCTTCCGGAGTTCTCGCAGCCCATTTTTGAAACGAGAGTTTATATGAAATATGTAAAATTAACTCCATGCACCTAATCCACGCATGCAACGTAGACAAACCGTACTCGTAAGAATTCATATTATCTGGCTTTGATTCAATCTTCTCCAAATTATTCATCTCGCTTGGTTTAGCCCCACACACCGTACACACAGCTCCAGAACTTGTGTCAGTTAGAACTTGTGTAACTTTTCCGTCCACCATGGTTAAGAATAGCTCGTGACTTATTTCAATTGCCTGGTCCTCCTTGTGTATCTTAGAAGTTTCCAAATTATTAATTTGACCCCGAATATCAACCACCGAACGGGTTTTCTCGGGCGTTTCTTTTGCAAATTCCATCAGAATTGGTCGGCAATATCGAATAGAAGAGCAAGCCGGATTTTGCCAAAGAACCTCTTTTGTTTCTGTATCAGTCAGCTTTATTGGTACCATTGACGCTATAAATAAGTTTGCATCTGAGACTAAGTCACTTTCATCTGTTAAAACTTGTTTATATTCACTTTGTCCCGATGAACCATCACAACCCCATTTGGTAAACAATTTAAGATTTCTTCTTGTTGGGTTGTAAACATTTTCAATTTTTAGTATACGGGCTGTAGTGTGATCCAGCAAATCTTGTAGATTTACTTTAGCGCCTGTATCGGTTATTTCAATGCTGGAGGGTGGAGGATAACACAGTTTTTTTGCGTTTGTCAACATATTATATGACGGCAATATATCGAAGTTTTTGTTAATCACACTTGCTCGAAGTAATTTGTATTGTGATTTCGAAAGATCTAAATCAGCAAAAAGACTTAAAGCTTCATCTGCTGTAAAATATGTTGCATTGCGAGTTTCATGTGACAATTTTTCCTTTATAATCTTTTTTTCACTTCTTTCACAATTCCGCATCATTGCAACAACAGAAGCTTCGTCGAATTCTCCTTCAGACCGCAATCCTTGGACGTATGCGTTATGTATATACTCGAGTCCATATTCTTGAATCAACTCCATATTCTTCCTTTTTTTCGATTTCTCTGATAGATCTTCATAAGACTTTGGTGGTCGTCCACGTTCTCCAGATGTTGTAGGTGTGATATCCATTGGTACTTCCTCGAATTGTACATTAAATTCGCCGTCCAACCACGTTGTGTTTTTACTAAAGAAACGTTCTTTAGTTCGGTTAGATTTGGTCCAGCGATCGCTAAAAGCTGATATAAGAGATTTTTGAATACTTTTCACAACAAATTCACTTTTTGCAGACGACAAATGGTGGTGTTCTTCTAAGTATTTTTGAATATCTTCTGAATTTGTCCCATGGTCAATGAAAAATACGCATAATACTCGTCGAGGCACAACAAATTCACTCATTTTGTTGTATAGGTAGGTACTTCGCAAATATTGTTTTTACTGAGGATGGTGAAGACTGTATGTCGAAGCACAATAAAGTACTGGTAAATGACAATGTAAACCTATAAGTTTTATAGTTAAATTCCGTGAGAAAAATATTATTATCTGCGGTGTTCTGCGGGTATTTATCACGTTCCTAACCACTATCTATGAAGTTGGTTAGTAGTACTGATAGGATGTGCAATAACAACTTTAACCACCATTTCCTCCCTTTTCCTTCACCTAACTTAGTGGAAAAGTACATAAACTACATGAGAATTATTTAATTCACACAGTCATAACAAAAATTAACCACATCAGACCGAATGATAAAAATAAAATTAATACATTACCCAGTATTCCCTAAACTTTAGTTTATTATTGTAGCCACTAGGCAACTAACTCGCCCGTTTACAACGCAGCACAGGATCACGCGATGCTACGTCATATGAGGTGATGTTCCGTGACGTAGGCGCTAAGTGTCCGCCCGCTTCAATATGGCCGCAAGATAACGTAGCCATTAAGCTACGCCCCCTCATTAGGACGCGTGCGCATCCATTGTCTACGCGCCGAGCGGCAACATGGCCGCCCGTTAAGCTTGCGTTCAGTGGTCGGTAGCCATATTGGGTTAACGCCTACTCATTAGCTCTTGCGCAGAAACGGTCAAGTGCGAATCGTTATTATTATTAATTAAGTTTGTATATAAATATCGTAGCTTGCTTTGTGTTCATTTATTCTGCTTCGCCCGCTTGATAGCTACGCATTGTAATTAGATTAGTCTTGTAAATAAATACGACAGTATTCAAAGTTTGCTTGCACTTATTATTTATAAATAATTATCAAGTATTCCCAAAAGTCAGTAAATTAAATTCAAGATACATTTACTTAGACCAAGCAATTGTAAGTGGTATAAGGAACCCTTACCACTTCACTGGTGACCCCGACGTGATCTGAACACGCAACCTTCTGATAACTTGAACTTAACTTCGAGGAACTTGGCGATAGAAAACCATCACAGTTTCTTCGTCACTTGCAGCAGTTAGCAGGTCCAACTGTTCCTGCAGATTTCATACGAACCATCTGGTCAAGCAGGCTCCCTGCCAACTTGCAAACCATAGTCGCGTCGCAGATCAACATGAATCTGGAGGATGTAGCTGACTTAGCGGACCGCATTAACGATATCGTTCCAGTAACCGGGCAAGTAGCTAGCACCAGTACTTCCGCGCCATTACAAACCGAAACTTCGGCTATTGATCTGTTGACTCAGACGGTAGCAGAATTGAGTCGTAAATTAGAGGCGATGAGTATGGAGTTACGAGGTCGCCGCCGCTCTCGTGCTGGAGATTCGAGACAAGGGTCACCTCGCCGTTCCCGTTCTCGCTCCCGACCTGGAGATCACCCTTACTGCTGGTACCACTACCGGTTCGGTGACAGAGCAACAAAATGTACGCAGCCGTGCAGCTACAATAAGAAGCCGGTAAACTACCAAGGCAGCCAGTAGTGGCGGCTAACGACTGCCTAGCTACAACGAGCCGCCTGTTCATCACAGATCGGAAGACAAAAATACAATATCTGGTGGATACGGGTTCAGACCTGTGTGTTTTTCCACGATCTGCTGTTCGGGAGCCGCGCACCAAAACCAAGTACGAGTTATTCGCAGCCAACGGTACAATTATTGCCACTTACGGATACCTGCCACTCACTGTGGACCTTGGACTTCGTCGTGCATTCACATGGCAGTTCATAATAGCGGACGTAAATAGGCCTATAATAGGTGTCGACTTTTTAGGTTACTACAACCTGCTGGTTGACTGCCGTAACCAGCGTTTGATAGACGGTGTCACTGCACTCACAGCCTGCGCAACACGTCAAAAAACTGCTGAGGTCATATCGTCTGTTCGCACAACCAACAAAGATGCAGATTATCATCAGATCTTGAGGGAATTTCCTGATCTTACGCGCCCTGCTGGTAAACCAGGTATTCCTAAGCATAACACAATGCATCATATTCGTACCACCCCAGGTCCACCGGTATTCAGTCGCCCTCGCCGCCTTGATCCTGAGAGGCTAAAGATAGCCAAGCAGGAGTTTGAAGAGATGCTGCAGAGTGGCACAGCGCGCGCATCTGAAAGCGCTTGGTCTTCGCCACTTCACCTAGCACGCAAGAAGAACGATGGTTGGAGACCGTGCGGTGATTATAGATTACTGAACGCACGTACTATACCAGATCGATACCCAATCCGACATATCCAGGACTTCGCAAGCCAGCTGGTAGGTAGTACGGTCTACTCAACAGTGGACTTAGTCAAGGCCTACAACCAAATACCGGTCTCTGAAGAGGATATTCCCAAGACGGCGATAACAACACCTTTTGGGTTATTCGAATTCCCGTTCATGACGTTTGGTTTACGAAACGCCGCCCAAACCTTTCAGAGATTTATGGATGAGGTTCTTCGAGGGTTGGATTTCTGTTACACGTACCTGGATGACATCCTAATATTCAGCAGCAACGTCATCCAGCATCAGCAGCATCTCAGGCAACTTTTCAAAAAATTGTCAGAATATGGAGTCCTGATCAACACAAACAAATGTTACTTTGAACAAACCGAGGTGAGCTTTCTAGGTTACAAAGTTTCAGCAGCGGGTATCAAGCCACTGGAGTCGAAAGTACAAGCCATCCAGGATTTCCCAACTCCCAAAAATGTCAAGGAGCTGAGAAGGTTTCTCGGAATGATGAACTTTTATCGCCGATTTATTCCTGCCGCAGCTCCCCTGCAAGCGCCCCTGAACAATCTTTTGGCCGGGCCGAAAATCAAAGGTTCTCAACCAATTGTGATGACTGCAGAACTTCTGGAAGCCTTCAACAAATGTAAGCAGAGTCTTTCAGAAGCAACACTCTTGGTTCACCCGAACCCACAGGCGGAGCTGGCCATACAAACAGATGCATCAGATGTGGCCATCGGAGCCGTCTTGCAGCAAAGACAGGGTGAAGAGTGGCTACCGCTGGCGTTCTTCTCAAGGAAGCTGAGCCCAGCGCAGAAGAAGTACAGCCCATACGACCGGGAGCTCTTGGCGATCTATGAGGCTATCCGGTATTTTAAGTTTATGGTCGAAGCCCGAGTATTTTCGATCATAACGGATCATAAGCCGCTAACCTTTGCTTTTAGCTCACCTCGTGAAAACTGTTCCCCTCGCCAATACCGCTACTTTGATTTTATTAGCCAGTTCACGACTGACATAAGGTTCGTGGCTGGCAAAGACAACGTAGTAGCGGATACTTTATCACGAATTAATGAGATTAATTTGCCCTTAGATTACCAGTCCCTGGCCCGTGAGCAAGAAACCGACGCAGAGCTGCAAGATCTTATTCAGAATGGCTCCAGTCTGAAGTTGAAAAAAGTCAGACTACCAGAGTCGGGTATCGAGGTATACTGCGATGTCACAACAGGTGTACGTCCATTCGTCTCTAAGCCATTTAGAAAGCAAGTCTTTAATACCCTCCATAACCTAAGTCACCCAGGCGGTAAGGCGACAGTCCAACTAGTGACTGATAGGTTTGTTTGGCCTGGAGTAAGAAGGGACTGTCGACAATGGGCTAAGGAATGCCAACCATGTCAAGCAAGTAAAGTGTCTAGGCATACGTCAGCACCTTTGACGGCTTTCCAGACACCTTCAGCACGTTTTCGCCACATTCACATTGATTTAGTTGGTCCTTTACCTTTATCTTCTGGCTACAGGTACTGCCTCACAATTGTCGACCGAGTGACACGTTGGCCTGAGGCGTACCCGCTTCAGGACATCACTGCTGAGACCTGCGCTGCCGCCCTAACCTCAGGGTGGATCGCGCGGTTTGGCTGTCCCGAGCACATCACCACCGACCGGGGCAGGCAGTTCGAGTCCCACACGTTCAAGGGGCTTGCCGCCTTAATCGGCGCGTCTCACCACCTAACCACTGCTTACCATCCCGCAGCTAACGGCCTAGTGGAAAGGCTACACCGCCAGATGAAAGCCGCCATCACCTGCCATGCTACATCGAGCTGGACTGAAGTGCTACCATGGGTCCTCCTCGGCATCCGCACTGCATGTAAAGAAGACCTACAGGCATCAGTAGCAGAACTGGTTTATGGCGAGCCACTCCGTCTACCTGGTCAGTTCTTCGCTTCCGCCTCCGAGGAGGTAGTAGACATGGGCAGCCTCATCAGCAGACTTCGTGCCCATATGACCAAGCTGACGCCACAACCCACGTCTTGGCACACTAGTTCCAGTCGACCGTTCTACGTGCCTAAAGACCTGGATACAACGACCCATGTCTTCCTTCGCCAGGGACCAGCAAGAAGATCGCTCGAGGCCCCTTACCTAGGGCCGTACAAGGTGCTTCAGCGTGGCCAGAAGACGTTCGACATCGACGTCAGAGGGAAGACACAAAAAGTCACGATAGACCGCCTGAAACCAGCCTTCGTCGCAAAAGATCCTTCATCCCTAGACCACCAACCCAATGAAGGTCAGACTGAAGCAAGAAAGACGAGGAGCGGGCGCACTGTCAAATTTCCCGATTACTTTCGCCCGTAGTTACGGTCTCACCGGGGGAGTGGTGTAGCCAGTAGGCAACTAACTCGCCCGTTTACAACGCAGCACAGGATCACGCGATGCTACGTCATATGAGGTGATGTTCCGTGACGTAGGCGCTAAGTGTCCGCCCGCTTCAATATGGCCGCAAGATAACGTAGCCATTAAGCTACGCCCCCTCATTAGGACGCGTGCGCATCCATTGTCTACGCGCCGAGCGGCAACATGGCCGCCCGTTAAGCTTGCGTTCAGTGGTCGGTAGCCATATTGGGTTAACGCCTACTCATTAGCTCTTGCGCAGAAACGGTCAAGTGCGAATCGTTATTATTATTAATTAAGTTTGTATATAAATATCGTAGCTTGCTTTGTGTTCATTTATTCTGCTTCGCCCGCTTGATAGCTACGCATTGTAATTAGATTAGTCTTGTAAATAAATACGACAGTATTCAAAGTTTGCTTGCACTTATTATTTATAAATAATTATCAAGTATTCCCAAAAGTCAGTAAATTAAATTCAAGATACATTTACTTAGACCAAGCAATTGTAAGTGGTATAAGGAACCCTTACCACTTCAATTATAAATATAAAAACACAATATTAGTTATTTTTTATTACACTTGGCATTAACGCATGCTAAACATTATTAAAGATCTATACAAATAGCGAAAGAAAAAGTGGTCTCGATAGCTTAGTTGGCTAAAGCGTCTGGTGTATTTAACCGGAAAGTCGCAGATTCGAACCCTGCCTGAGATCGATTTTTTCTTTCGCTAAAATTTGTATCTTAAATACTGTAATATATTATATATTTAACAATAAAATGTCAAAAATAATATATTTCCCAAAAATCTCATGAATCAAATATTAAAATAAATTTTGATATATTTTGCATTTTCCCCCCATCAGGCATTTTTCGTCTCATTTAAAGGGGGGCAGATTCGGGCAATTTTTTTTTTTGCCTTGACTATTATATGAGCTGCTTTATGTGATGTTATCAAAATTACGACATCGGCAGACATCGCTAACTGTCAAAAGTCTATTTAAAGTTTTTAATTAGGATAGGATATTAGATACTGTATAAAAAATTGTGTACCTCTCCAGTTTTTACATAATAGTCCAGTTATTTTTTTTTAAATAAAGTACTTAATAACCATTCTAACCATACCAGGCCCCTCAGAAAGTATTGCGAAAAAAAGTTTTTGTATATGGGAGACTGGCCAGTTATAATGTTTTTCGAAAATATGATTATTTATAAGTAAAAATAAGTAAGTTCCAATTTCAAAATTTCCCTCCACATTTTTTGCGAGTTAATTCAAAGTATTGTGTCTCACTGAAATATGGATCTGCGCCGGGAACATTTTCGAGCTATGATTTTATACGATTTCAAGTGTCGCCTGAAACCGGATGAATCGTACGATAGACTTCAAATGGCATTCATGGATGAAGGCCCTTCCAAGGCAACCGTGTATCGTTGGTATAACGAATTCAAGCGCGGTCGACCAACTTTGGGGGATGACGAAAGAAGCGGTCGCCCTTTGACGGCTGTTACCGAAGAAAACGTGCTAGCAGTGAAAAATTTAATCCAAGACAATAGGCGAATTACATATCAGGAGATTCAACACATATTGAAGATTGGATCGGGAAGCGTTCACGAGATTCTACACAGCCATCTTCGCGTGAGGAGGATAGTATCACGCTGGGTGCCGCACAACCTCACCGATGCTCAGAAGCAGGCCCGGGTGGAATGGTGCCGTGATATGCTTAACAAATTTGAAGCAGGCTCGTCTCGGCGTGTTTACGACATCGTTACAGGTGATGAGTCCTGGATTTATCAATACGACCCAGAAACCAAGCGCCAGTCGACTGTTTGGGTGTTTCAAAATGAGCCAACGCCTACCAAAGTGAAGCGATCTAGAAGCGGGGGTAAGATTTATATCGCTAGCTTTTTTAATTTGACTGGCCACTTGGTATCAATTCCCTTACGGGATCAAAGAAGCATTAATGCCGAATGGTATACTACCAAATGTTTGCCAGAAGTTTTCTCTGTTATAAGCAACAAGCGACCAAACACAGGGCTCCGCGGGCTACTGCTCCACCACGACAATGCACCTGCGCACACCGCACTCAAAACGAGGGACTTCCTGGACAGCACGCCAGTCAAACTCCTGGGTCACCCTCCTTACAGCCCTGATCTAGCACCGTGTGACTTCTTTTTATTCCCAAAAATAAAAAATCAGCTCAAAGGGATACAATTTTCGTCGCCGGAAGATGCGCTGGCTGCGTTCGAGCAGGCTGTAAACGAGGTGTCTGCGGCGGACTGGAAAAAGTGTTTTGAAAACTGGTTTAGGCGCATGAATCTTTGTATAGAGGCTGGTGGAAAGTACTTTGAAAAGATTTGATAAAAATATATGTACGTATAGAACAATTTTTTTTAGTTTCGCAAAACTTTCTGAGTGTCCCACGTATATGACACTTATACGTTTGCATTGAAAATAATTAAATATGATTATGTAAACTGGTGGAATTCTGTTCTACATAATCGACATTATTTTGAGCGTCAACTTGCGAGACAAGTTTTATTAGAAAAATATGCGAAATAATCTATTTTAAAATCTATATAATATGTATTAGTCATTCAGTTAGATATGTGCATTAACAAAATATTCAATATCGAACATTCCCAAAACTTATTTTTGAGACGGTACGCACGGTTCTGGCCCATAGTGGCGGCGTGAGCTATTATCATTATGTAGCTCATATCGACACGATAGAAGAAGAAGTTTATACTAAACGTCTTATCATCATTTATTCACTCATTGGACTCGTCATTATGAACAACATTTACTATGGGACCAACCCTGTGTGTTCACGTTCACATCAATCGACAAATAATGTACCCTACAGTCGATTGATATGAACACAAATGTAGGGATCAGCTATTAAAATTTTCGCGATTTCTGGGTTGGTCCCATAGTAAAAGTTGTTCATAATGATGAGTCCAATGAGTGAATGAATGATGATAAGAGGTTTAGTATTATACTAAGAATAAGGTTGTTTATGAACTGTTAAGGGAGTATAATTCATATGTATTGCTGTTGGTATCAACTCAGCCTATCGCAGTTCACTACTGCTGTTGATGTACCAATATAAATAAATAGGGTAGGTATACTTACCTATATAACTGTATGTAGATCGCATGATGGTTTCTTTTCTTCATCTAATCTTCAAATTACGAGAGACAGTAGGTCCCTTTTAAATAAGCAATACAAGCAATCAAAATAAGTGGTCTACAGGAAAACACACATAAAAATGCTTCCCTATAATGATGTGGACAAGCGTACACCTGTGTCCTAATTTTGCTATTATTTTTATAGGTCAGATACTACCGTGTTACTGGTGAAAATCTCAAATTTCCTAACTTGAAGACGACAATCGTGATCATAAGTGTGGGATGTTTGTTACTGGCTGTATGTTTCCTGCTAAGCCTCTGTATTCTAATGGACGGATTTCTCCTAAAACACACAACGGCGTATTACCATATCATAACAATGATCAACATGAACTGTGCGCTATGGTACATCAATTGCAAGGGGATTAAAATCGCTTCGCAAAGTCTTTCTGAATGTTTTCGCAGGGTATGTTATATCATATTATACATATATTCTTTGTAATGTAACAATAATCTATTTTACCTATTAATATGTTTGGAATACAGGAGAACTATGTTTTTGTGATCATCGGACCAACAGAGCCATATTTTCTGCTTGGCCAGCTGAAACACCCCCCAGAGGCCTTTGGATTAGTTGATAAAACAGCCTTCGAAGCCACTTGCTGCCCTGACGGCAGCGTCTTTACAAAATGTACCTTGTGGAGACGCCGATGTCATCACGGGCCTGGCCGACCGCGGCGCGACCGACTTAGATCATATTTATCAAGCCTATCAAGGGACCACTGTTAAAGTCAAAGTCAATTTTTTTTATTTATAATATGCATTTATATGCACTTTCAAAACGTTAATTATGAATCTAGTTGCACGGTTCCAAAAACTGCTAAATTTACCTCAACAAGACACAGTAACTCGGCTTACTTCGGCTATATTTAGTAGCACCTTTTCGAAAGAAAGCATATTTCGAATACAATAAGTCAAATGCTTGGCCGAAATCAAGAAGTATAGGAAAAAGCGTAGTACGTACTACTTATACCCTAATAGGATTCGTTACTCGCATTACTCTGCCTTCTGCAGTGGCTGATGTGATACCAGGAACATAAAACACGGATGAGGGTTCATCCTCACGCATGATGCATAATAGCAGAATTTTGGAAAGCTGATGATTATCAAAATTCTGTAACTGATTTTAATCGTGAATTTACCTGAATAAGCAAAGTACTTTACGAGAATCCTTCTCTATTCAATATGGAGGCAATGCAAAGTTAACTGGTTACATAAAAAAATATTAACTAACTTTTACTTTATACGTGGGACACTCAGAAAGTTTTGCGAAACTAAAAAAAATTGTTCTATACGTACATATATTTTTATCAAATCTTTTCAAAGTACTTTCCACCAGCCTCTATACAAAGATTCATGCGCCTAAACCAGTTTTCAAAACACTTTTTCCAGTCCGCCGCAGACACCTCGTTTACAGCCTGCTCGAACGCAGCCAGCGCATCTTCCGGCGACGAAAATTGTATCCCTTTGAGCTGATTTTTTATTTTTGGGAATAAAAAGAAGTCACACGGTGCTAGATCAGGGCTGTAAGGAGGGTGACCCAGGAGTTTGACTGGCGTGCTGTCCAGGAAGTCCCTCGTTTTGAGTGCGGTGTGCGCAGGTGCATTGTCGTGGTGGAGCAGTAGCCCGCGGAGCCCTGTGTTTGGTCGCTTGTTGCTTATAACAGAGAAAACTTCTGGCAAACATTTGGTAGTATACCATTCGGCATTAATGCTTCTTTGATCCCGTAAGGGAATTGATACCAAGTGGCCAGTCAAATTAAAAAAGCAAGCGATCAAAATCTTACCCCCGCTTCTAGATCGCTTCACTTTGGTAGGCGTTGGCTCATTTTGAAACACCCAAACAGTCGACTGGCGCTTGGTTTCTGGGTCGTATTGATAAATCCAGGACTCATCACCTGTGACGATGTCGTAAACACGCCGAGACGAGCCTGCTTCAAATTTGTTAAGCATATCACGGCACCATTCCACCCGGGCCTGCTTCTGAGCATCGGTGAGGTTGTGCGGCACCCAGCGTGATACTATCCTCCTCACGCGAAGATGGCTGTGTAGAATCTCGTGAACGCTTCCCGATCCAATCTTCAATATGTGTTGAATCTCCTGATATGTAATTCGCCTATTGTCTTGGATTAAATTTTTCACTGCTAGCACGTTTTCTTCGGTAACAGCCGTCAAAGGGCGACCGCTTCTTTCGTCATCCCCCAAAGTTGGTCGACCGCGCTTGAATTCGTTATACCAACGATACACGGTTGCCTTGGAAGGGCCTTCATCCATGAATGCCATTTGAAGTCTATCGTACGATTCATCCGGTTTCAGGCGACACTTGAAATCGTATAAAATCATAGCTCTAAAATGTTCCCGGCGCAGATCCATATTTCAGTGAGACACAATACTTTGAATTAACTCGCAAAAAATGTGGAGGGAAATTTTGAAATTGGAACTTACTTATTTTTACTTATAAATAATCATATTTTCGAAAAACATTATAACTGGCCAGTCTCCCATATATAAAAACTTTTTTTCGCAATACTTTCTGAGGGGCCTGGTATCTTGCAACTTGCAACTCTTTACTCTCTTTTTCATTGCCTTGCTTTGCTTACTAGCTTTTGATAATAACTTAACTTTGATGACAACTGAGAATTTCCTGGCCAGAAATATTTAGTAAAACTATACCCGGTTATGACACCCCAACTCGGGAATGTTTAGAAGTTCAACTATTTTGAAAGCAACATGCCGGTCGGTAACTTATTACCGACTGAAACCTCATGGGGTGTCTTCACAAGGTATATTTAGCGAATACGCGCCCCTGTGCCTCAGCGCCTTTATCTAGAGCCGTGCAGATTGCAGACCATCTTTTTCTAATCTTAATTTGAGATTAAATGCATAAACTCAAACATACCGTCATCTAATGATCTAATGAGAACTTAATTAACCAATTTTTTTATTTATATTATCAGGACGTGGAAATAGAGTGTTCAGCAAAATTGATATCTCGGTACCGATACTTGTGGCTCAACTTATCCGAGTTGCTTCAGTCACTGGGAAATGCCTATGCGCGAACTTATTCTACTTATTGTCTTTTTATGTAAGTTCCATTTCCACTCTACTTTAATTGAATTTTAACGTTTATTTTTAAAACGCGTGTTACAAATGAAACGAAAAACGAAAAACTACTTATTTCATTTAAAATACCTACGTGTTACACGTGTTTATACACGTGCATTTATATATGTATATATAAAAGCACGTACATACACGTATAAAAAAAAATTATACAGGTGTTGGGATATCGGTGTCTTGGTGGAGAGATAACACAATTAATAGAAACCGGTTCAAGCACCCTTACTCCTTACCTAGGGACGTGGACTCCAGTTAGTCGTTAAGTGTATCCATGTAATAACACTGCAGGACAATCTTTGGGAAGCTCACCTATGACTCCTACGAGACAATAACAGGGCCTAGCATGAGTTTTTGCGGTATCATGAATTTTTTCAACGTTATCGTGAAGTCATTAGTCAAATTTTATATGGAAATTTTACCAGCGCCACGTGTGCGTATTTGGAACTAAACAAGTCCCATAAAAAAAAAATCGATAACTACACGACAGCGCTGGCTACAAGCTACCGCAAAAACTCATGCTAGACCCTTCGTTTGTTTTTTTTGCACTTAAAATCAGGTTTGCGAACATTACGATAGCTGTATACGGGGCTCTGTCTGAGATAGTGGACCACGGCTTCGGGTTCAGCTTCAAAGAGATGGGCCTGTTCGTTGACGCTGCTTACTGCTCCACGCTGCTGTTTATATTCGTTGACTGCTCGCATAAATCTACGCTTACGGTAACATATTTCTATACTAATAATCGAATAAGCACTAAGCAGTCTAGCCCAGCGATTGAACGCTTGCCTTGACGCAGGAGGGTCTGATTTCGAACCCCACCCACACCTCTGACTTTTCGTATTCAGGTTCAGAATTTGATTATCACTTGCTTTAACAGTGAAGGAAAACACCCTGAGGAAACTTGCACACCGGAGAGCTCCATAAATATCTTGTGTGAGCAGTACGCGCTGCCGACTCTGCAGTAGGCTAGCGTGGTAGACTTAGGCTCAAACCCTTCTCATTCTGAGAAGAGGCCCGTGCCCAGCAGTGGCACAGTGTTGGGCTGGTTATTTATTTATTATATTCTTTATTGTACATACACCAAACGAAGACAATGACAGTAATTTACAGAAAGATTATATAAGTACAATGGGCGGTCTTATCGTACAAGGCAATCTCTTCCAGGCAACCTTTGGATGTACTTGAAGATTGGGAACCGATCGTGGGTAGTTACAGTGTAAAATTAGGGTGAGGGGTTATGTTGTAATAATAGGGATTGTAAAGATCTGGAGTGGCGACCGCGTACTGGAAGGCGCAGCGTAGGTAGGCCCCCCACAAGGTAGACCGACGACCTGGTGAAGGTCGCGGGAATCCGCTGGATGTGGAAAGCGTAGGATCGGTCGTTGTGGCGATGCTTGGGGGAGGCCTATGTCCAGCAGTGGAAGTCTTTCGGCTGAAATGTTGATGATGATGAATACGGATAGAACTGGCTTTTGAAACAATTCGTCATAATTAGCTTATTACAGTTTTATTATATTGCTTTATACCTTAATTCACCACGCTGGGCCCGGTGTGTCTTTCTCTGGCACTCTGAACCGCACATAAATTGGAAAAGTCGGGATGCAGCCCTAAGTAGACTCACAGAATAGAAAATAGTCCTACGTAGACCGTCTCTGCAAGTCACATTTTCTTTGTTCAACCGCTAATAGGCTTTTACAGTTTAGGCTGTTTCTGAGTACAGTTGCTTGCTGTGCCATTTGGTTATGGAAACGAACCGTAAGTTATACTTTCTATAGTTTGTTTTAAAATATTACGGAACGTTGCTGTAATCATCAACGCAGCCTATCACAGTCTACTGCTGGACGTAGGCCTCTACCAAGTGGCGCCACAACACTCTCAGGCTTCTGCCTTCCGCATCCAGCCATTCCCCCCAGCTACTTTCATCAGGTCGTCGGTCCACCTGGCTTGTTGCTGTAATATCTATCCTTAAAAATAGCAATTTTTAAGGATTACACATTGACATTGTTACACAGGCTTATGAATTAATCAAAATGTTGGCACTTTTAAATTTAAAAAAAACCAGCCAAGTTCGAGTCGGACTCACACAGTAAGGGTTCCGTACCACCCATCGACCTGATACCCCATAGAAACTGATTTAATTTACGAGAGTTCATCAAAAAACATCAACGCACCGTGAGCGAAATATGAAGGTTTGCATGTCTTTCTTACGCAGGTACCACCACATATGTCTATGTTAACCCTATTTTTATTATTTGTTGCTTAATTTCATAGTATGCACTATAATCAAACAAAGATTGACGCTGGTATGTATTCATCAACTCAGCCTATCGCAGTCCACTGCTGGACATAGGCCTCTCCCAAGTTGCCATAACGCTCGGTCTTCTGCCTTCCGCATCCAGTACCGTATTACCGTTTTGAAAATGAGAGATAATCAGATAGAGCAGGAACAAAAACGTTAAAAAATGCATGTTTTTGAGGATTCTGGTATGGGGACGCCCTTTGGTTTAGACTTTTTTATTTTTAGTATTTGTCGTGATAGCAACACTTATTCTGAGAAAATTTCAACTGGCTACCTATTACCGTTTAAAAGATACAGCCATGTGACAGACAGATGGATGGACGGACGGGCAGACGGACGGACGGATAGCGTAGCGAGAGTAATAGGGTCCCGTTTGACATCCATTGGGTACGGAACCCTAAAAAGAATTTGTTTTGTAAAATCTGTAATGAAGTACCTTTTAATCCTAAGGACATCTTTCAGCCATGACAATAATCTGTAATAGTAAGAGAATTACTTTAGTACTTAAAATAGAACATGTGTATTAAGTATTTTCTTTGTTATAGGTTGCTGCTGGTGTACAAGATACACTGCTGTCCATTGATATCTTAGCAGTTGACAGACCGACACAAAAAGAGGTAGCTATACATTCACAACGACAAATTCAATTAGTCACTAGCTGACTTGTGTAATTAAAAGGCAAAGCCATTTGAATTAGTGTTGTGACAGACAAAATGTAGTGATAAGTGCTGCCTATAAAGTAGTGATAAGTGCTGCCTATAAAGAACACATGAAGTGTCTTCCCCTTAATAGAATCTAAGAAAGGTTGTTGGAGGTATTCTTAGAAGGGGTGCTGGCCAGAAAGGGGTGCTGGCCAGAAAACGGGGTGCTGGCCAGAAAACCTCCACGTGTGCCTGACGGCTGCTTGTCCTTCTGGACACGTCTGGACGGAACGGCAGTTGTTTGGCCGGTGCATCCTGGGTACGAGCAATAAAATACTTTCGAGGGATTAACCTTCGGGGGATTTTATTGCCTGTGGCGAACATTCTGGCGCGGGAGGGGCCCGTTCTGGGCCAGTGGAGAGTTGCTCCACGTGTCCCTCTGTTTCCAACAGAGGGCACAGTGGAGGAGCTCGGGCGGGCCCGGTGTGCACTCACCCTGCCACTGGGCAGGCAGCGGGGGGACTGTCTTTCCCTGCCCCCGTCGATCTCGTAACCCCAAGAGTGCCTGCTGAGTAGTGTTCTCGCGCCTCTTGGGACCGAGGGTCTTGGCTTCACAGCCCTTCACAGCCCGGACCGCGAGGAAGAAAACCTCAAAAAAAAATTACGGGAGGTACGGCCTGCGAGCAGCAGACTCGGGGTAGTCTGCTGCCCAACCAGCAGCTGGCGTAGCTGGCACAGCAGGCGTAGTTGGCACAGTTGGTAAAGGCCCATGAGGTGAGGTGGCGTGCAGTGTTCCGTGTGCGCCACCAAGGAGGGTGCGGCCGACGTTAGGCCGCACGGATAGAAGGGGCTTGCCTGCTAGTGGTGGGCCGGGACCTGTCGGGGGTGTTTGTGTGAATACTCACGGGTTCCCACGCCCCCGGCTAAGGTAGTTGAAGGAACACCGTGGTGGTTTTAGTCGGTAAGAGTGCGTCCATGAAGATTTCCCCACGGCAAAAAAAAAGGTATTCTTAGAACATTTTTACATAGCAGTTTAGGTTAAAATTAAATTAACTACTAGCCTCCAGGCTAGATTGTAATTCAAATAAAGTATCTTATAGGTACTTTATAGTAAAAAAAAAACAAGCTGGCGCCTGCGGCATCACTCCAGTGGTTTGTCAATAAAAAGTATGCTATGTCAATGTGTTGATCCAGGACATGGGCTATCTGTACGCCAAATTTCATCTAAATCCGAACAGCTGTTTCAGCGTAATTGAAGGACAAACTAACATCCATAGAATTACTACACATAGAAGGATAGTTTCATACATTACGCGCTAGCAATACTGATGCAAAAAAATCATTATGTGTGCTAGCGCTGATACGTTTACACACGCACACCACTATAAAATAGGGCTGCCAGAAAAAAGTAGTTACCCACAAAAAGAATTTTTTTATGGTTCCTGACATTCTTCCCTACGGATGAGACTTATATTTATAAACTATTTTTCAGCAATAATTGGGTCAGTAGGACTTCTTTAAACAAGAACACGTAATAAACGTTATGATTAAAAAAATATGATACAGTTCGTTTATAGTTTAACTTTGAAAAAACACATTGTAGGTACATAAATGTTTTAATTCACTCACGTACAGGCGACCGCACGTCAGTGGTAGCAGATTGACCTTGATGGCATCTTTATTGCGTAAGCAGTAAGGGCGATTTTCGAAATTCAAGTTTTACCATTGAAAAGCGGTCAACTGTACGTACTAGACGTGGGCGCCGCGTTGAAAAATGTCGGCGGCGGCGTGCTTAACATTTTCAGAAGGCGGCGGCGTGGCTTTTCTATAAGAAAATCTTAGAGATAATTTAAATCTACTACGGAAGTGATCTGTCGCTTCGGGCTGTGGTTCTGTCCATGATTGGAAGCGAGAGCGCTTGGGAAGGCGTCTTGTTTCATTCTGCAAAAAGGTGAGATCAGGTGACGGAGAGAGAACGAAAGGCGAGGAAGTGTAGCTGACATAAGGCCGCATGGGGAGAAGGGGCTCGCCTACTAGTGGCAAGGCGGGACCTGTCGGGGATGGATGGAGACTGCAAGTCGTATCGCACGCTCGGAACCAAAGGTTAGCAGAGGAACACGGTGGTGGTTTCAGTCGGTAAGAGTCCGACACTAGCTCAGTCACCCGGTCACCTTGCGGAGTGCATCCATGAGATTTCCCCTCGTAAAAAAGGTTGCATGGGACTGCGTCCTTCCCCGTGGCTCTCGTAACCCTAGAAGCAGTGTTAACATCTCGTGGTTCTTATTGGGACCGAGAGTCTTGACTTCACCGCCCGGACCACGAGGAAAAAAACCTTTGTAAAATTATCCCGAATCTCAAGCGCAGTGCTGACAGAAGTCAGTCTCTAGTGTGACTCCACCAGGGTACTGGCCGACACCAGCCACCGATTCAGAACCACACGATAACTAGCTGTCGACCGCTTCGGTTTGTTATCTCGTTTCGTCTGATGTTTCACACAACGAGAGAAAAAGAGATAACAAACCGAAACTGTCGACAACTGGTTATCGTGTGGTTCTGAATCATGGTGCTGGTGGGTTCTTCAACTCAGCCTATCGCAGTCCACTGCTGGACATAGGCTTCTCCCAAGTTGTGCCACAACACTCGGTCCTCTGCCTTCCGCATCCAGTCCCCCCCAGCCATGTTTTTCAGGTCATCGGTCTACCTGGTGGGGGGTGCCGTACGCTGTGTTTGCCGATTCGCGGTCTCCACTCAAGGACTCGTCTGCTCCAGTGGTCATCGGTCCTTCGACAGACATGGCCAGCCCACTGCCACTTCAGCTTACTGATCCTACAAGCTATGTCGGTCACTCCAGTTCTTCTCCGGATAATCTCGTTACGTATTTTATCCTTCAAAGAAACTCTAAGCATAGGTCGCTCCATAGCTCGCTGAGCGACTTTGAATTTGTGGACAAGCCCAACTGTTAGTGTCCACGTCTCGGCACCGTAAGTCATGAGTCATGACGGGTAGGACGCACTGGTTGAAGACCTTTATCTTCAAACTTTGCGGTATAAGCGACGAGAAGACTCGGCAAAGTTTGCCAAATGCTGCCCAGCCCATACGAATCCTTCTGTCGGCTTCTTTCTCGAAGTTGTGTCTACCAAGCTAAATTACCTGCCCTAGGTAGACGTATTCCATTACAACTTCGAGTGCCGACAGGCATTCAACCAGAAGATACAGGACGCCGTGGAGGCCATTAAAAGCTTCCTCAAGATGACCAAGGGCCTATGTAGTGTGAACCAAAATACTCTTAAAGTGTCAAATGCCTCTATTGTTCAGGCTGCGGAAGTGCTGCTGAAGCGTAACTCTTCGGAGGAGATGGCCAAGCTCCAGGCACCTCACCTCAGCTCTCACCTAGCAGCTCAAATGGCCCAGCTCCGTAAAGAGTATAGCTTATGAGCTTAAGGCAGAGCTGGTAAGGGACCGACGCCTGTGAGAGTAGCCTGGCTATACCACGACGTCGATGCAGAAGGTCGAGCCTGACCTGATCCACCGTATCATCTAGGTCCTAGATTCTAGGAGATAGCGAGAGTCACGTTCAAAGACGTAGGGAGGGCGAAGGAAGGTCCCTGCGCCCGCCATTGGCTGCAGACCGCTAAAAATGTGGAGCAAGCGCGTGCGTCTACATACGCGACGAAAGACGCAACGCCACGCTTGCCTAAAGCGCTAAGCCAGCCGGCTTCGTTAACCTAGACCACCCCGGCCTCGGCAGCCCTTACAGCCCAAACTGGAGCAGAAGGGCAAAGGTGGAGCAGCCACTCAGGCTTTGGCCATTGCCGCGGCTGCCCAGGAGCGTCCAACGCCCTCAAAAATATGCGAGGATTGTTGGGAGACCACCGGCACCAAAAATAAAAGGAAGAAGGTGGTGGAGGCGGCCAGGCTGCAGATAGCAGCCACGCTACTACTGCTGTTATAAAGGTGGGCACTGACGATGTATCCATTCGGACGTCATTTTAATGACTACTTCCAAAAAAGCTCGACTTGTTCTAAAGATAACAATACAAATCCTCTTTATTGCACAACAAGATTATATTAATTTCTTAAATAACTACTTATGCGCATAACATGACAACATAACATACGTTTTCAACATTCACGGACAGATTTTGGAATGCGGCCACGCCATTTGGGCTGTTGGATGCATCGTCAGTGCCCACCTTAACATAGGTGTTAAGGTGGGTAGGCCGCGCGCGCGTATTTACTCTAGGCACACGCCGCGGACAATTGGCGGCGGCGGCGGCGGCGTGCCGGGCAGAGTTGGCGGCGTCACGCCGGCGCGGCGCCCATGTCTAGTACGTACATATACGTGTGCGCATAACATACGTAAATATCAGTTACTACTTTATAAGTTCATCAATCGAAGCAATTGATACAGTTAAAATGGGAAAATAATTTCTTTAATATCTTACAACACAGCTTTTACTAAGTACGGAGTGAAACGATTGTTTTTATTTGCTTACTTAAAAGATCAAAATACAAAAAAATTACCAAAGCTTGAACGTGAAAAGTGATGTTAATACACTTTTTATGTATTTCCGATGTGTTGTGACATCATTTAATCGCACAAATCGTCACATTTAATTATTTTCCGGGAGATGCGTTCGGACCGCGTTAACCTTGAACACTACGAAGCGGCCGGGCGTAGTGTGCCCACCTGGGCGCCCTTTTTGTTGCATCAAATTGTGCGCGCGGATTAGGTATCTTTTGTGTTATTAATCTAAGCTAACATCGATACTTTCGTATTTATAATATTAGTAGGATAGCAACACAATATTATAAGTAGAGATGGCAACCCAAGATATGTATCAAACTAATTGACCTTTTGGTTTTGAGTACCTTACCTATACATTAACATGCATAAAATCTATAGAATGCCGTGTTTTTTGTTTTGTTTAGATCCGAAATACCAGTGCAGTTAGGTGGATCATATCTTGAACTCGAGGCGTCTTTAAGCGACCCTGGGAAGGACAGCAGCAGGCGTAGCATGACCCACTGTACACCTAATAGACAAGAGATTTTCCATGGTATAATAAGACATTGAATATAATTTCTGTCATTTTGTCTATTCTTTCGTAAACAAAAAAACTTTGTCTGCAGTGCAAACAGTATATAGTAACTATACCAAAACTGCAGTGGTCTGCTACGCCTGCTGCTACGTGGTGGTCGCGTGCTCCTGTTGAGGAATCAATATTTATCCCGGTATGTGCCATAGCCTTAGCACAAGAGGGGCACCAGCGCGTTTCACTGGAGCTCCTGGAGCTCCTCTATTTTGTTCTGAGGACGGCAACCGTGAGGTTTAAATCGGTAGGAGTCTGACATACTCCCCCAGATGTCCACTCAAAAAGGTAGATCTTATGACCTTAGGTCACCGTAATTACTAATATAGTACTGACGTAGGCTACATATCTCTTCGTCAATAGCTTCTTATTCTTCTCCCGTGTCTGCACGAGCTGTTTGGTAAAGATTTGCCAGCCGGCAAGTATGATGAGGATTCACCAGAGGATGGGCAGCAGCATTCTCTGAGTATTTAACCAACCAACTGCGATCGCCAACCCGCCTGCCAAGCGTGGCGATTATGGCATATCCCCCCCTTAATTGGGGGAGGCCTTTGTCCAGTAGTGGACGTCTTTCGGCTGTAATGAAGTATGATGGTGAAGCTGACTGTCCAGGGTGCACCAAACGTTGATACTTAAATATTGACACTCGTGGAAGCTCTTTATTTGAAGAAAGAGGTAGGGGTCTTGAACGCCACTAAGCCACTGCGACATGGTAAGATCTATTGTGATGACGCCTCTTGCAGCATTACAGCACTTCCCCAAGCTGCAAGTCAATTATGAAGTCGACTATGACTTTGGGGGAGGAGGATTTGATCCCTGCGTTGAGATGACGTGGCCTGCAAGATGCTGCTTCTCATGTGGTGCACTGCATCACACTCGCATAGGATATGGATGGGCGTCTCATCCTTTTCGCCACAAAACCTGCAAACTGCTTGAAACTGGTTGACATACAATACATGGTGTCACTGTCAGACGAAAAAAATCATCAACTCAGCCTATCGCAGTCCACTGCTAGACATAGGACTCTCCCAATTTGCGCCACAACACTCGGTCCTCTGCGGATGCGGAAGGCAGAGGCCGAAAACAATAATAAAATAAAATTACAATGAAGTTATAATTACAATTATTACAGTTACTAATTAAATGAATAGTGTCACATAGCACAGTCAATGTCAGAAATAAATTCTCAGAACGAGTAACTTAATGTACCCGAATACACGACGACGCTAAAACGAAAGCTATAGGAGAGTATTTCTCAATAACAAACTTATCAAGCCGCTGTGTACCTACATTATACTTAGAGCATCTAGACATGCTCTAAGTTATATTATAAGTAAGTAAGTGAAGACGAGAAACTGTATCAACGCTCGTGCGTCTTAACTTAATGAAGATAAGTACTATCGACCTCGACACGGTTCAAAAATTTGTAGTTAATTATTATAATGCTTACACAGATTAGTATTCACGAATCGAAAATTATGTTTACACGAAACAAGTTTCGAGTTGGGGTTGACTCAACATTATTATGCAAGTATTTCTCAAAGTTTGTGAGCGGTACTGGGTATCGTCTATAATTTATGGAGTGATTTAGAAGTCGGTTTTAATCATATAGAGAGCTAAAAGCTTTTCTTCCGTGGTTTTAATCGTAGCCTTTGGTTATATCGTAGTAAAGAACTTATATAATATGAGGTTAATTCAAATTAGTTGTCTAAACTTCACAAACGTGATGGATATCGATATCTAATGCCAATTTAAGAAAGTTTAAAAATACGAAATACGACCATTTTTGGCACTTTTCTTATCTACAACACGTAACAAAAACCCTGTTGTTCCTGTGAGGTACCTACGTTATCAGAATCGATATTCATACGTAAGGACACAAGTCATTTGGAAAAACTCTTCAATAAAAATAGTCAAATTAAATATCAAATCATTATTAATTGTAAATTGAAAGTGATATAATGACTTTTTATAATGATTTCTTTAAAAAAACTGTGTTAACCTACAAGGTCACGCGCCCCGTAACAGTTGATCCCGTGATCAGCTGACTTGAAATGATGAGTGTAGAAAATAAAAATAAATTCTTAGATATCTAAACTACACAGACGTACTTGTCTGTGAAGTTTTCCAGCTAATTTAATTACATACCAGGCCCCTCAGAAAGTATTGCGAAAAAAAGTTTTTATATATGGGAGACTGGCCAGTTATAATGTTTTTCGAAAATATGATTATTTATAAGTAAAAATAAGTAAGTTCCAATTTCAAAATTTCCCTCCACATTTTTTGCGAGTTAATTCAAAGTATTGTGTCTCACTGAAATATGGATCTGCGCCGGGAACATTTTAGAGCTATGATTTTATACGATTTCAAGTGTCGCCTGAAACCGGATGAATCGTACGATAGACTTCAAATGGCATTCATGGATGAAGGCCCTTCCAAGGCAACCGTGTATCGTTGGTATAACGAATTCAAGCGCGGTCGACCAACTTTGGGGGATGACGAAAGAAGCGGTCGCCCTTTGACGGCTGTTACCGAAGAAAACGTGCTAGCAGTGAAAAATTTAATCCAAGACAATAGGCGAATTACATATCAGGAGATTCAACACATATTGAAGATTGGATCGGGAAGCGTTCACGAGATTCTACACAGCCATCTTCGTGTGAGGAGGATAGTATCACGCTGGGTGCCGCACAACCTCACCGATGCTCAGAAGCAGGCCCGGGTGGAATGGTGCCGTGATATGCTTAACAAATTTGAAGCAGGCTCGTCTCGGCGTGTTTACGACATCGTTACAGGTGATGAGTCCTGGATTTATCAATACGACCCAGAAACCAAGCGCCAGTCGACTGTTTGGGTGTTTCAAAATGAGCCAACGCCTACCAAAGTGAAGCGATCTAGAAGCGGGGGTAAGATTTTGATCGCTAGCTTTTTTAATTTGACTGGCCACTTGGTATCAATTCCCTTACGGGATCAAAGAAGCATTAATGCCGAATGGTATACTACCAAATGTTTGCCAGAAGTTTTCTCTGTTATAAGCAACAAGCGACCAAACACAGGGCTCCGCGGGCTACTGCTCCACCACGACAATGCACCTGCGCACACCGCACTCAAAACGAGGGACTTCCTGGACAGCACGCCAGTCAAACTCCTGGGTCACCCTCCTTACAGCCCTGATCTAGCACCGTGTGACTTCTTTTTATTCCCAAAAATAAAAAATCAGCTCAAAGGGATACAATTTTCGTCGCCGGAAGATGCGCTGGCTGCGTTCGAGCAGGCTGTAAACGAGGTGTCTGCGGCGGACTGGAAAAAGTGTTTTGAAAACTGGTTTAGGCGCATGAATCTTTGTATAGAGGCTGGTGGAAAGTACTTTGAAAAGATTTGATAAAAATATATGTACGTATAGAACAATTTTTTTTAGTTTCGCAAAACTTTCCGAGTGTCCCACGTATACCTATAGTTTTTTTTTTATACTAGATACTGTTCCAACTGCCAACATCATTTATTTTGAACATTTTTTGTTAATCAAATTAGTTTTCCCTTTGAACAAAGCCTTTGCGAGGTTTAATGAATCCCTGAGACATTAAAGCACCACTAACCATGTTAGTTGGTTTTTTCGTTTGTAAACTTTTTGGATCCTACAATACGGCTTACCATGGGCTTACTCACATACTAATAATACGCGCCATTACTGATACAATGGTGCACATTGTTCTCAGATTGACCACTTCATCCAAGCAATCGAAATGAACCCAGCCGTCGTCAGCTTGAAAGGATACGCACATGTCAACAGAGAGCTACTCACATCGGTCAGTATCCTTGCTTTTATTGTATTGTTAGTTCATCATCAGCCCATTACTGTCCCACTGCTGGGCACGGGCCACTTCTTATAATAAAAAACCGGCCAAGAGCATGTCGGGCCATGCTCAGTATTATAGGGTTCCTTAAGTAGGTGTAATTACAAACGAATCAAATCGAATATTAATCATGGCTATTTTAGTTTTTGCAATAATCGGCAGCATTCGCGACTCAGAGCGTGTTGTTAGTAGCGCCATCTAGCGATAAATTCGAGAAGCCAAATTTAAGAAGTCTGTCATGTCAAAGTTACTTTTTGTGATTTTTTCATATCAATCAATCAACTCAGCCTATCGCAGTCCACTGCTGGACATAGGCCTCTCCCAAATTGCGCCACAACGCTCGGTCCTCTGCCTTCCGCATCCAGTCCCCCCCAGCCACGTTCTTTAGGTCATATTATTTCATATAGAAAGTAGCTAAAGGAGCATTATTTGCTATGATCATTTATCTCTAAGGTCAATGACCTTTGAACTAAGACGTCTTAAGTATTTTTCAGTTTTCTGTCTATAACTCAAAAAATTATAATCACATTATACTCGAAATAATTTTAAAAGAGAGTTTTCACAAAGGTCTATCAATGTGGAAGGTTATAAGTTTCTACGTTGCATAGTTTAGAAATGGCAGGGGGGGGACATATCGCAAGCCACTTTGGCGGGCTATATTTCGCAGATGGTACACCTGATAAAAAAGTGATGTATGAAACATTACCTTCATTTTAGTAGACCTATTCAATGATACCCCACACGAGGGGGTGCAGCGAATTTTCATCCCCATTTCACATGTATGGACGTCACCCCTAAAATACGTAAAAACGATTTTTTTATTCTTTTAAAATTGAGATCTATATGCAGACTATTTTTTAACAAAATTTCATTTACTTATGTTTATAACTGTAGAAGTTATTAAGCTGTAAAGGATTAGGACAGACGGACAGACGGACAGACGGACGGACATGACGAAACTATAAGGGTTCCTTGTAGGACTACGGAACCCTAAAAAGATTATATCCTCATGCTGCTGGCCTACTGCTGGTTAGTGGACTACACACACCATCGATAACTATATGGAGCACTCTCAGGTGTGCAGGTTTCCTCACGATGTTTTCCTTCACCTTTAAAGCAAGTGATGATTAAATTCTGATCCGCACATAGATTGGAAGTCAGAGGTGCGGGCCGAGTTCGAACTCATTAAAGGGCAAGCGTTCAACTGCTAGGCTGTCGCTGCTTTCATTGTTTGGCTTAGCTTCTTTTATCACCTTAAATGGCTTATTCTTTGATCACTTATACGTAGTAGGCCTTTAACTCACAAAAAAAATCTCGGTGTTTTGTGATTCATAACATATCTCATATTAAAGCGTTAGTCCAGGCTGACAGCACTCGAAAAAAATTGTTACTTATCAGTATTTTCTTCTAAGCTGAAGTGGCAGTGGGCTGGCCATGCAGACATGGCAACAGACAGACTGGTCGACAGATCGAAGGACCGATGGCTGCTGGAGCAGACGAGTCCTTGAGTGGAGACCGCGAATCGGCAAAGGCAGCGTAGGGCGCCCCCCCGCCCCCAGGTGGACTGACGACCTGAAGAACGTGGCTGGGGGGGACTGGATGCGGAAGGCAGAGGACCGAGTGTTGTGGCGCAACTTGGGAGAGGCCTATGTCCAGCAGTGGACTGCGATAGGCTGAGTTGATGATGATGATGATGACTCTTTTCTTCTGCTTTCTTTCAATTGTTAAATGTATGAAATCATATTCATACTTCCACTACCCTAGAATTGCCTTATCGTTCAGATTTCTGTGTACTGTGCACAGCGAACTGTGCACCACCATGTAGTAAAAGTGTTGTTACCGGTTAATATAAGTTTTTTCATTGAAAAAAGTATTTTTCAAGACAAGCTTTTGTAAGACATGGATTTGGTATAAACTGTAAGCTAATCAAAATGAGCCCAAACACGATCAATCGACTGTTATTTATTGAGGAGTTCCGCTGTCTACCTTTCACCTCGATTATCAGATCAGCTCGCTGTCACTATTTGCATTGTCATCGAGTACCTATACTTAAGTGTACCTTTCTTGTCTGTCTTGTCTAAGACCAACAGCTATTACTTTTGATTATTGATATAATATAAGATACAATCTGCCAATAATAGGTCTTCACGAATAGCAACTGAGTACAGTAAGATGTGTAGATACTAAACTAAAATTTCTGAAAGAAATCTAGACTAATTGCTCGTCTCACCGATAAACCACGTTTTTAAAAAGAAAACGAGTTAATATTGCATTGTCATCTAGTCCTGAGCTAGCCATGTTTAAAGTTTAAAGTATCTAGTTCATTGGGAATTTAGTTTAAAATCGATTGCAAAATTTGTACCGAACATGCAGACAGACATGACTGAAAGCAAATTAATAAAAACATGGTAAAAAAGTTAAGCTTGTAATAATAAGACCTTGCCACAAGGTCCAAACTCCGTATTTAAACTGAACGTAACTATTTTATCTTGTATTCTGTCAGCCACAGGTGGCTTGTAGTGTTATTATTAGATGCAAAAGAGCACGAATATTTAAGCGATACGACTGCATAGTTAACTTTGCTCTTAGTTTAAAAACAAAGGCTGCTTTAAGGGGAATGTAGTGGCCAAGTGGCGCCCCCATCAGTAAAAAAATATTACTCGCTGAACACATCTTTTATCGATAATTCGTTTTTAACAATTGAAGTACAGGTACTGTAGTGTAATCAGAAATTATTAACTCTGTAAATTATAGTTCGCTGTAGTTGTAGATAGAAAAAGTGCGAAAAACGGCCACTTTTGGTACTTTTTCTATTTAAAACTGTAACAGTTTATCTTTTTCTATAAACATTTAACCATAAAAAATAACCCATGGGAATAAAAAATTCAGCCAAACATCCTGCTATTCAAAACCAACTGGGTTCGACTGATAATATCGCATTTCAAAGTAGTATTTTTGGTAAGAAATTGAAAGCTCTTGGAAAGTTGCGGTGCGTTCAGCCGTCCTATTAGATAGATAGATAGATAGATAAAACGTTTATTTAGTACAAAAACAAGACACAGGACATACAAGTAAAAATACAATAAGAAAGTGTGATATGTGTCTCAATATTGTACCAAATGGGTGTCAAGCTCAGCATGTGCCAGGTATTATACCTGACGCTGGTGTTCTGCTGGATCCCTGCAGTGACATGCCGTGCGGTAGCGAGGCCAACCAACTGACGGAATAACAATGACTATGGTTTTGACGTATCAAAACCATAGTCATTGTTATTCCGTCAGTTGGTTGGTCAGTTAGTTGTTGTTTGTTGTTGTAATGTGACCTTTACACATATTCCAATATTCCTTTAAATAATGATAGTAGTATTTATGGAAATGACACGTGATCTGTTGTTTGACTCTGCTTCGTTTTGACGTATAATAGTCGCATAGCATAACATAACATAAACATAAAAAAACGTAAACATAACATAACATCACGCCTGTATTTTCCCGAAGGGGTAGGCAGAGATGTATAGTACACCCACATTTCGCCAGTTATGTTATCAGTCCCATGTAAAAGGGGGCGAGCATATTGTCATTAACCGGGCACAAATCCAGACTCCGGGCTGCTACTGAGATTTTCTTAATGAAAAAACCCAATAACACTTTGCTCGACCCGGGAATCGAACCCAGGATAGGCGCTCAGCAGTCGCGCTTTAGACCCCTGGACCAACGAGGCAGTCGAAATCCTTTCAGCCGCGTAGACAACCTATTTTCGCAACTAGTTGTCATACGTCGAAATAATAATAATAGTTGCGATCTTTGTAAAACAGAAAAAACGTCCGAACGTCCCGAGCTGCCTTGTTGTAACTCGGACCAATATTAATCATCTTATAACCTACCAGTAACTGAGAAAAGAGCCAGCAATAGTTGGTAGCCATGTGGGCTGCCAACTATTGCTGGCTTCTACTATATGCCCTTAGATCATTTAGAGAGATAATTGTAACAGAAATTATCTACTTATTTCCACAAAGAAGCAATTACCATTTCCAGGAAAAACGATCACGAAAATTAGAGAAGCTATTTAGTTAGAAAATCTCGATCTGTAACAAAGGTAGCTGAGTAAAATAGAAAAAATCAAATTTAAAGATGTTAATTTATAACTTAGGTTCTGGCTGTGCGTTTTAAATTAGATGACCATTTTAGTTCTCGTTATGAGCCCATTAAGGCCTATCATCACTTCAGCCGAAATACGTCCACTGCTGGACATACGCCTCTTCAAATATCATGTTGGGGGGGATATGCCATAATCGCCACGCTTGGCAGGCAGGATGGCGATCGCAGTTGGTTGGTTAAATACTCAGAGAACGCTGCTGCCCATCCTCTGGTGAATTGGTAGCGACAGTGACCAAAATACGGACTAGTGGTTGGTCGTGAAAGAATATTATTATTGCTGATCACGAGGTCGTGGGTTCGATTCCCACAGGACACAAATATTTGTGTGATGAACATAAGTGTTTGTGTTGGTCTGGGTGTTTCTTATGTATTATAAGTATGTATTTACAAAAAAAAAAGTATATAAGTATTATATCCATTGTCTAGTACCCATATCACAAGCTCTGCTTAGTTTAGGACTAGATGGTGCTGTGTAAAAATGTCCCGAAAATATTTATTTTATTTATTTATTTATTATCATAATCACCACATCATCATCATCATTTCAGCCCAAAGTCGTCCATTGCTGGACCTATGTCCTATGTCCATATATGTCCTATGTCTAGGCCTATGCTTCCCCCAAGCATCGCCACAAAGACCTGGTCCTGCGCATCCCGCATCCAGCGGATTTCTGCGACAAAAAATCAGCTGCTCCATACATTTATGTTCGCATAACTCGACAAAATGTAGGCAACAGATTTTTTTTTTCGCGATTTGAGGTTTGTCCCCATAGTGAAAGTTGTTCATACTGATAAGTTCAATGAGCCCTTAAGAAGTTTTCAGTTATTTCAATTACACCTTGTATAGGTACAGTCACGATACTTCGTGGCGGTAATGTACCGCCACGAAGTATCGTGACTCTTCTTATGTATTATAATAAGTATGTTTACAAAAAAATAATATCTAAGTATTATATCCATTGTCTAGTACCCCTAGGTCCCCTAGTACAAGGTCTGCTTAGTTTGGGACTAGATGGTGCTGTGTAAAATGTCCCATAACATATAGTTATTTATTCTGTTAGAATAGAATAAGAATAATTAATTTCGCAAAAAATACGGGTCCAGACAGATGGATAAAGAGTCACAATTAGTTTCCACATATTTTACCATAAGGGGCACGCAAAAAATTCAAATTAGAATACATTTTGGCATAAAAGAGTAAAGAGACTACCTAAGTACATGGCGCCACTAGTCATACACTACAAAATTTAAACATCTTTTTAAATCGTTTTCCTGACTGTTGGGGTCGTCTTCAAGAAAACAGGTTCTGTTATATTGATTCTACGTTTTATTTGTCTATTTTTTACAAGTTTGAGATTAAAATATTCGCGACAGATTTTTTGCGTCCGCGCTCTTGTCGTCAGTTCGTAGTAGAGAGAAAGTATATCTGGCTGTCAGCTGTCAGCTGTCAAAGTTAGACGTCGCCGGTCGAGGCCGCTATTGTCACGTTCCACCTCTTCCGCTCCGACGCCGGTTGGATTTGAGACGTTCAACGCGTTCCAGTCGCATTGTAAACATCCTCCCCCCCCTTGGGGACGTGTTCCCCAAGGAGCTCTTGGGAATCTAGTTGTGTTAGTCTAGAAACGGGCCTATGAATGACGCCGCTCTTTGTTTTCACGTCGACCACTCTGCATACGCCATCTGCTCCTGGATATAGTTTGACAATCCGGCCCATGAGCCATTTCATAGGTGGCAGCTGATCGTCCAGAATGAAGACTAGGTCGCCAACACTAACGTGGTGTTGTGCATGCTGCCATGTGACGCGTTGCTGCAGAGTAGATAGATAGTCCTTTGTCCATCGAGACCAGAAATGTTGTCTTAAGCGTTCAATCAGCTGGTATCGGTTGATGCTGACTCGCTCGGTGACAGGTGAAGGCAGTGAGGTCAATGGCCGACCCACAAGGAAGTGCCCAGGTGTAATAGCTGACAGATCAGAAGGATCAGCAGACATTGAAGTAATCGGACGCGAGTTCATAATAGCCTCAATCTGCACAAACAGTGTGTACAACTCTTCAAAAGTTAAACTAGAGTTACCCGCTATCCGTTTTAAATGAAATTTTGCCGTTTTGACTCCCGCTTCCCAGATCCCGCCGAAATGCGGTGCATATGCAGGAGAAAATTTAAACGTTATGCCTTCCTTGCTCGCGTAGTCGCTAACCGATCGTTCACTATTCTTAAGCAGTCTGTTCAGTTCGTTATTGGCTCCTACAAAGTTTTTACCATTATCACAGTATATTGTGTCAGGTTTACCACGTCGTGAGATGAATCTACGCAAGCACAAGATAAAGGCATCGCTACTTAAGTCGCTCACGACTTCTAAGTGCACAACTTTAGTACTAAAACAAACAAATATGCATAAATAGCACTTGGAGGTCTTAGCACCACGGCCCTTTCTATTTAATATTAGAAAAGGTCCAGCAAAATCAGTGCCACAAGTCTCGAATGGTGGAGCAGGAGTTACACGAGGTTGTGGTAAGTTACCCATTATAGGGTTTAAAGGTTTAGCTTTAAATCTCTGACATCGTACACACTTTCTAACGGTAGTCGCAGCTAACACCTTGCCACCTGTGGGCCAGAATTGCTCACGAATAGAACTCAACAGTTGCTGAGGGCCACAGTGTAAGAGACGAAGATGTTCTTGCTCAAATAAAAGTTTAGAGAAAGTGTGTTTGGGGTCAAGTAATATGGGGTGTTTTTTCCCATAAGGACAGTGGGATGCATTTTCAATCCGTCCACCGACACGTAATACACCATGTTGATCCAAATATGGGTTTAAAGAGAGAATCCGTGACTTAGAATTTAGTTTATTTAAAGTCTTAAGTGAATGAATTTCCTTTGAAAAGCTTTCGCCTTGTGAAGCTTTAGCTATAAGCATCAGTGAATTACTCAATTCAGAGCAAGTAAGTTCACCATTTAGTTTAGTATTATTTTTTCTAATGTTATTTATAAATCTTAGTATGTAAGCGTATATTCTTTGCAATTTGTATAATTTAGAATATTTTTCAAATGGTACAACATCATTAGGTAGGGTTTTAATATTTAAACTTATTTTTGTTTCAGGTAAAGTTACAGAAGTAGATTTAGACTGGGGCCATTCATGTTCAAACTTGGCCAGAAAGGAAGGACCATGCCACCAAAGGGTATTACTAAAAAGAAGACGTGGTTGAATGCCCCTAGACGCCATATCAGCAGGATTATATTCGGTAGGTACATGACGCCAAGTAGTTATATCAGTTAGATCACGAATCTGTTCAATCCGACTGCAAACATAAGTTTTAAGGGTTTTAGGTGGAGTGTGTAACCACCCTAAAACTATGGTTGAATCTGTCCAAAATACTGAGCGTGAAATCTTAATTTTTAAAGATTGCAGAACTTTAGAATGTAGTTTTGCACCAAGTAAAGCGCCTAACAATTCTAGACGTGGAATTGTTTCAGTTTTTAAGGGAGAAACTTTAGTTTTTGCACATAATAAGTTACATTCAACTTCACCCAAGTTATTCGTCGATTTTAAGTAAATACATGCACCATAGGCATCTTGTGAGGCATCAGTAAAGCAATGAACCTCTATATAGGTTGGGGAGTTGCAGAGAATATACCTAGGTACCTTAATATGAGCAAAATTATTAGTCTCTTTATAGAATTCTATCCATGAGTTCTCCATCTCCTTCGAAATTTCATCATCCCAGTCTATTTTAAGTAACCAGAGCTTCTGTAAAAATATTTTATGAAAAATAGTGCAGGCAGATAAGAGGCCTAATGGGTCGAATATGCGACACGAGTTGGACAGTATAGAGCGTTTCGTAATTTTAGGAATAGGTTTAATTTCGACTGTAAAGTGCAAAGTGTCAGAGCTAGGTGTCCATTTTAATCCTAACACAGAGGATTGCTTACTAAAGTCTTGAGATTGATCAGTCATTTGTATATCATCAAAAATATCAGGAGAATTTGTTCTAAATTTACGCAAAGGAAAACCACCCTCAGAAAGTTTTTTAATTACTCCTGAAAGAGTAGATTTTAACACAGATTTTGAGTCTGAACCAGTATTCAGGTCATCAACATAAAAGTCATGTCTTAACGTATTAGCAACAGTTTCATCAGAGCACTCCATTGCAAGTTGTATAAGACACCTAGTACTAAGATACGGAGCTGAAGCTGTTCCATACGTGACAGTATTTAGTTGCAAGGTTTTGAGTTCTTGATCTTTGTCCTCTCTCCAGAGTACGAGTTGCAGGTGACGCTGGGATTCAGTAACCATAACCTGTCTGTACATTTTTTCCACATCACCTGTCACTACATAGGTATACTGACGAAACCTGAGCAAAATTGCCATTAAATCATCTTGAACTACTGGCCCAACAAATTGAATATCATTAAGTGATATGTTTGTAGAAGTCTTACAAGAGGCATCGAAGACTACTCTTAAGCGAGTAGTCTCACTGCTTTCACGAATTACTGCGTGGTGAGGTATATAGTAACCGAAAATAGGACGGCTGATTTCGGTAAGATGGCCTAATCTTTTATATTCATTAATGAAATCTATATACTCATTTTTAATGTTAGATTTATCTAATTTCTTTTCTAAATTAAAGAAACGCCTTTTAGCAATAAGATAAGAGTCCCCTAGAGCCTCATTAGCGACTTTCCGCAAGGGCAGTTTGACACAGAATCTGCCATCTTTCAGGCGGACCGTATTTTCAATAAAATGATTTTCACAATATTTTTCATCCTCAGAAAGCAAAGTATTTTTTGTTGGCAAGTCAAGAATATTTTCAACTTCCCAGAATTTAGTCAGAGAATCTCTAATTTCTTGAGAAAAGTTAGAATTAATGGTAGTAGCATGGCCCATACCACATGGACCAGACACTAACCAACCCAGCTTGGATTTCTGTAAGGTAGGTTTATTTTTCCCCAACTTAATTAGCTTAGAATCTACAATTTCCCAGTAAACATCAGCCCCTAGTAGTAGATCAATTTCAGATGGGCAGTAGTAGGTTGGATCTGCTAGTTCTATAAACTCAGGAAGATCCCATTGAGAAGGGTTAATCTTTGTGCTAGGCAACTTACCGGTGATCTGCGGTACTACAAGACAAGAAATGTTCGTTTGGAATAAGTTGACCCGTGATTTTAACTGTATATCACACTTTTTATTAGTATTTGTTAATTTATTATTTATTCCAGCAATTGATATATTAGTATTAGAACAAGTCAGATTCATTTTCTTTTGCATACTTTCAGTTATAAATGAAGACTGACTTCCATTGTCTAGAAGAGCTCTAACAATGAATGTTTTATTAGATCGGCTATCAACTAATTCCACCTGAGCAGTACATAAGAGAATTTGCCCGGGAATTTGCACGGAGAGTGATATAGGATTGAACATAGTGACAGTAGACGTCTGAGAGGACTCCGCCACTTGAGGAAGTGATGTCACAGAAGAAGTATCAACAGGTAAGTTTGTTTTATCATTATTGGACTGTGATTTATGCAGTAATAAATTATGTCTTTTGTTACAGATTTTGCAAGAATTATGTTTGCAGTGAGCCGAGAAATGACCAGGGCGTAGACAATTATGACAGAGCTTGTGCTTTGAAACTTCATTGTATCGAGAATCCAATGACATCTCTTTGAATTTATCACACTTATAAAGTAAATGATCTTGCGAACATACAACACAATTTTTTACGTTTGTCGAAGAAGAAACAAATGATTTTGTGTGCTTATTGTCCTTATTATAAGAAGATGAACGTTTTTCAGTTTTGATTGATAAATCATTCTTGCTATACTGCAAGGTTTCTAGCACGTCAGCACGATTACGCAAGAAACTATAAAACTCCTCAAGTGTTGGAGAAGTAGGAATAGTACTCCTGTGTTCCTCCCATTTGCGACTTGTAACACCATCTAGTTTCGTGGCCATTATAAAAACAACTAAAGTATCCCAGTGAGTTGTAGGTTCATTCAAAGAAGATAAGGCACGAAGATTTTTAGCGTAGTAATCTATCATATAGCGAAGTGACTTGTAATTTTCCTTATTAATTGCTTCAAAATTCAGAAGAGCCATTAAATGATTATTTGTAAGTATACGATTGTTGTCAAAGCGCTCGATAAGCAAACTCCAAGCTAATTTATAATTGGTACCAGTGAACTCTATTGACTTTATTATATTAGATGCGCCTGCCTCTAACGAAGAACGTAGGTAATGGAACTTGTTAATATCAGGAATAGTATCATTATTGTTAATTAAAGAATCGAAAGTGTCTCGAAATTCCATCCACTTTAAATAGTTTCCATCAAAGGAAGGCAGCTGTATGGTAGGCAGCTTTATGCTATAGTTTCGGCTATCTTGTTTTATATTCTGGCAGCTAGTTATTGAATGAGAATTAGCATTTTCAGGTAGTACAATACTAGGTGCAAGACTATCAATTAACACTTGAGCTTTAGCAATGTTTGAACAAAAGTCACTCTCAATTACATCATTCTCTTCTAACTGTTCAGGTTCTAAACCTTCAATTTTAGTTTTTAAATTATCAAACTGGTTTAATAACTCTCTGAATCTTGACAGTTTTATCTCAGTTTCAGCGAGTATTTGTTTAGAGATGCTTTCAGCACCTATCAGCATAACAGTATTTATATATTTTGAAAATATAGTTATTCTAGCTTTCATCGTTCCACGTTGCTGAATAAGAGGTTTTAATTCAGCAGCCATAATGAAAAGCACAACAAATTGAACAGACTGTTAAAGATTAAGTAGGTATACAGTACCAATTCTGGTAACAGGTATCTCGGTTAAAACAAAAATCAAAAGCCAAACCGTGCAAGTCGTGCAATAGCTACGACAACCACTCGTCAGTCAGCAACTCGCACACGAGCAAAGCAGGCCACGCAGCACAGGACGCAAGCTGTGAAGTGCAGGCAGGTGTCTTTCTTTTTAGCAGAGCATTCCAACAGGACCCAAGAAGCAGGTGCACACGGCGAATCTGGAAAATGCCAGGGTGGTCCCGTAAGCGAAATGCAAGCAAAGTTAGGTAGAAGTAGGGTCCTAGGTATGAACCTAGGTTCTTGTCATATAGTAAGGAAAATCGACACAGAAAGTAATTTCAGTCTGACTCCATAGATATTTTAATCATTTAGATATTAGAAATACGGTTGTGATCGGGCTTTGAAGTAATTATTTTGCAATGAACACTGTTAGGCAGACTGCAGCATTAAGAAAACTGTAAAATAAATAAGATACTAAAACTGGGCGTACTTCCCTGTAAGTAGTAACCAAAAAACACACGTCACACACAAGCCATTTTCATCCGTTGAAGTAGCAGCCGTAGCAGGAACAATGCGGCTGCATCGTAGTCTCAATCTTCAGTTTTTTCTTTAATCACGTCGGGGTCACCAAATGTTGGGGTCGTCTTCAAGAAAACAGGTTCTGTTATATTGATTCTACGTTTTATTTGTCTATTTTTTACAAGTTTGAGATTAAAATATTCGCGACAGATTTTTTGCGTCCGCGCTCTTGTCGTCAGTTCGTAGTAGAGAGAAAGTATATCTGGCTGTCAGCTGTCAGCTGTCAAAGTTAGACGTCGCCGGTCGAGGCCGCTATTGTCACGTTCCACCTCTTCCGCTCCGACGCCGGTTGGATTTGAGACGTTCAACGCGTTCCAGTCGCATTGTAAACACTGACAGAACTTTGGTTATTTCTCAGCATTTAAATTCAACTGATATATTTAAATGCATATTTTTTGCATGATAAAACACAAAGTGACACAATACTAATAAAGATAAAAATTCGTTCCGATTATAGAAATTTTTGCCAGGTTATACATACGCATACTATTTCGTCAAAATAATTACAACAATTATTGAAAATAATTAAATTATAGAGATAAATTTAAGAAATGCAATTTAATCATAGAGATAAAGTACATTACACGTATCTACTGCTGCCATCCAACATAAATAATTAAATAACGTTTATTTCACCAACAATTTATACAACCACTTTTAGCTAAACTTATGGGCTAATATTTACGTACACAACATGGGAGAAGAAAAGCATTATCATATAAGCATTGAGTACAAGCGAGTTTAGCTTTAGCGGTGGTTCACCGGAAATATTTCTGACTGTACTTATCGAGTAGACATAATATGTTACTAGCTTTTACCCACGGCTTTGCTCCCTTAGTTCCTTATCCCACAGGAACCGTGCAATTTTCCGGAATAAAACCAAGTAAATCTCCGGCCCGTAAACTATATGTCTATGCAAAAAATCACGTCGCTCCGGTGCTCCGTTTTACGTGAAAGAAGAACAAACCAACAAACACACTTTCGCATTTATAATATTCGTAGGATTGTACCACTGTGATGTGACATGCTTCTACACATCCTTATGAGGTAATCTCTTAGTCTAACACCCACAGAAAGTAAGGGAGCGAATCAATAAAGATATTAAATGTATTATATTTTGTTCACAGGCTATCAGCATGATAGCAATCTACTTGATTGTTCTGCTGCAGTTCAAGATCTCGCTGCCCAAAGACCCTCAAATAGTTGGAACATAACTATTAAGAATAACAAGTGCATTATCTATTCCTAAATACAAAAATCAGTAGTTATCTGTCCATAAATTTAATTAGTTTGATTTAAATTATGAAAATGCATGAATAGTAGTATATGTTGTATAGTTGTTGTTTGTATAGTTGTTTATTCGTATAGTTTGGCAAACTTCACCGAGTCTTCTCGTCGCCTATACCGCAAAGTTTGAAGACAAAGGTCTTCAACCAGTGCGTCCTGCCTATCACGATTTACGGTGCTGAGACGTGGACACTGACAGTTGGGGTAGTCCACAAATCCAAAGTTGCTCAACGAGCTATGCTTGGAGTTTCTTTGAAGGATAAAATCCGTAACGAGATTATCCGGAGAACAACCGGGGTGACCGACATAGCTTGTAGGATCAGTAAGCTGAAGTGGCAGTGGGCTGGCCATGTCTGTCGAAGGACCGATGGCCGTTGGAACAAACGAGTCCTTGAGTGGAGACCGCGGATTGGCAAACGCAGCATAGGGCGCCCCTCCGCCAAGTGGGCCGATGACCTGAAGAAGGTGGCTGTGGGGCCTGGAGGCGGAAGGCAGAGGACCGAGCGTTGTGGCGCAACTTGGGAGAGGCCTATGTCCAGCAGTGGACTGCGATAGGCTGAGTTGATTGATGAATAGTTGTTTTAAAGCACCAAGCAGTTGTTTTTGGTGCTAGTTTATCGAACCGATTTGTAAATGCTGAGTGTATGGTATTGTATTTATGTTACCCAGTTTTTTATTAAAATTAGAAAATAAATTGAATTTGATTCAAAAGGTGTGTTTATTTGACTTAGATACTATTTATTTAATCGTATGGCATCTTTATAGGCTATCTATAGATCTATAATACGGTTAAAGTCATTTATTTTCTCAAAAGATTACAATAATCACTTACAGAGAAAATACAATTATATTTTATTAACTAATGGTTATCGATTAGCGTAGTAAGTTAGTGTAGGGTATATAGTGAATAAAAAAGTTTCGTTCAAATAAATCAAGCGAGTGTCATAAAAAAACGAGTGTGCTACTGAAGTAAAACTACACTAACTCATATCTCCCTCTCAACTTCCGTTCCCCTCACCCGATCACACTTTTCGTAACGCATTCACTAGCTTACTCCCCAAGTCAAGCGTGCATAAAGAAGTTTTACTTCAAAAAGATAGATAGATAGATGTAGATACTATATTATATTAAGTTACTTGACGTAATGCTAAGGTGCTCTTGTAGCATTCATATTAGCAAGCAGTACAAACTCGATAATATTAATTTACATATTTAAATATTTTTTTTTTTACATTTTTTTTATATATTGTATATATTTGGTATATATTTATGGATATATATTAGAATTTATTTTATATATTTATACATGTAATATTTTCTATGGTAGGTAAATATTTATTTATTTATTATATTAAATATTGGTAATTTTTTTTTTAAAGTGCACCACATAGTGCCCCCATCTATTTTTCACGTCTTCCTTGTCCATCCAAAGGTTGTCTGGAAGATATCGCTATTAGCGATAAGACCGCCAATGTACCCTTATTTTACATGTTAGTCCTAAGTTTAATAATGTTATTGGTGTACAATAAAGAATATTCTATCTATCTATCTATCTACAATCAAATTATTGATTTTCGAGCTAGTAGAGCTTATAGAGCTAGATTTATATTTTTTATGAGTATTATTCAGTAAATATATTGTTATTACTATCGCGAATCATATTTTGATTGATATATATACAATTAGCAAAAAACACAAGAAATTTTGAATTTCACGGGCTACCCAGTAGCATTCACCTTAATTTATTTAGAAATTCAAGAATTTATTGAAGTAAAATTAGATGCGTCAAGTACTTTGGAGACGTCTCATTGATATCTGTTGGAATATTGAACGTGTAGATCACAGAAATAGATAGAATGGCCAAGTGGGAAGGGTGCGCGTGCCAACACTGTGCACCATAGTGCAGGGCATTTGAAAGCCTTTCTCAGTACGCCTTATGACTTGTTTCTGTAAATACTGTAACAAAAACCTGCAAAAATGTCTTATTGTGCTTTTACTACCTGCAGAAACAAAAGCTGTAAAGTACATTTGATTAAAGTTAATTTTAAAAAATGAATGACGTCAATATGGGAGGCGTAGCTTGTTCGAAAGTTGCCACGCATGAATCGCAAGTAAAATTGTGATTACATCCATTCTATATATTTCTGTGGTGTAGATGTTCCGCGGGAGCAAGCGGCTGGGCTGATGAGCCGACGCGATGGCTCGCTGTCTCCGATGTCACCCACAATCTACTCCGAGATATTGTGACAGCCACAATGGGGATTCATTAATCAACTTTTCCAATTTCCAACGAATCTATCTCTGTTATCAATAAGTTTAGGGAAAAACCCTACTCAACTGAATTCTAATGTAAATTCTACAGCTGCTTACATCGCTATGTTTATTAGAAATGTATCAAGGATATAAAATACAGGACTTTAATAAGTATCCCTCGGTTTTTTTACTGAATTATATTTTAACATATTATATGTATATTTATAAAATCCAATTTACTAATTGGATTGCTCGTGTGCAGCGTTGGTGGGCTAATTCAATTCAATTCAATTTTTAATCCTGTGATGACATTGATACTGAAATGAAAGTTAAATTAAATTATAACATATTTTTAGACCTGGTGAAGGTCGCGGGAATCCGCTGGATGCGGACCGCTCGTTGTGGCGATGCTTGGGGGAGGCCTATGTCCAGCAGTGGACGTCTTTCGGCTGAAATGATGATGATGATGATATTTTTAGAATAATTTGTTTTCAATCATTTTTTTTCTAAAGAGCAAACCGATTTCTCACATCTGAAGTAGAACGACTATTATTGAAGAAATATTAGGTATATAATATTTCACATCAACATTTTTCTGGTAAGTATATTTATTCAGTAAAATAATATTGATACAATAAAATATCGAATCAATAGGAAAATATAAGGAAACTTAATATCCATAAGAACCGCTTATAGATATGTATATAGGTACTCTTTTACGCATCACACGCCACTCCGCGGCCCCGTCACGCGTAAGCGTACAATGTTCACTTACTCCAGCTAAAACATCCTACGATTGTATCAGTTACATTGTAGGTATACAGGATTCATTGACAACATCTAAACTTCCGCCTGAGAAAGTTCAAAGAGAGAAACTCACTACTTAAACTGAGGAATCCGCAATCATAGGAGAAGAGTCATGGCCATAAACTCGATCAGCGCTTGTCAAAAGACTAGGTAACCTATTTTTATAAAATGGTGCATCCTCAAGACCCACCTGATGTTAACTGGATACCTTAACAACTAAAATAGCACTTAGACATAACTCAAATCCAGTCCTGTGCCAAATAAAAATATTTCTTTATTTTCTTTCTTTTGACAACGTCTTTAGTCTAGTGGTTCGAGTGTCGGACTGCTGTTCACGAGGTCGTGAGTTCGATTTCCACAGGACACAAATATTTTTGTAATGAAAATGAGTGTTTGTGTTGGTTTGGGTGTTTCTTATGTATTATGTATTTACAAAAAAAAAAGTATCGAAGTATTATATCCATCGTCTTGTACCCATAGTACAAACTCTGCTTGGTTTGGAACTAGATGGTGATGAAAATGTCCCAAAAATATTTAAAAAATACTTTCTTTCTTTTAGACTGTTGCCTGAAATTTGCATTCGCGGAGCCGAGGGTGGTATGCCACTGGTCAAATTTATTCGTCCAATTTCTTTGTCCAATCCAATTTATTTGATGATCAGTGTTTTTTTACATACAACATTTGATGAAAATCTCCAACTTATTTGGTCAAAGTCACATTGGACAAAGAAATTTGACAAGTGGCATACCACCCTGAGACATGGAGATGGAAAGTCTCATGTGATTGTAATTTAACCGGCAGTCCCCGGTACCCGTGCCCTTCGCACCGAAACAGCAATGCAAACAATGATATTGTTTGATTCCGTGTGATCTCGGCCTTAATTTTTGACGGCAGGAGTAGGTACGGTGGTAGTACTCCCCCGGACGAACCCTTTCCCAAGTGATTTTGAAAGGACGAGGAGCAAGCCGAGTCATTTTTAACGAAACGAGGCCGTTAATTGCTATTTCGGCCGAGACTTGTATAGTACTTTTCTCTCATTTGCGAGGAAACACAACACAAATTAATTCAACAGTATCTCATTTTCATTCACACCAATTCGCCCGCGGGCGGTTCTTGTTCTATTTTCAAAGATTAAAAAAAAAAATGCGCATTCAGCCTGTATAATGATAAATATTTTGTACCTAAAAACACCTAATTTATGTAAGTGTGTACTTAAAAACCTCGGTAGCATAATTTAAAAAATAAAAAGTGTCCAGCAATTTCTATTAATATTGTCCTGTTGGATATTACCGGCCTGTTATTTCGGTGCGTACGGAAAAGAGCCGATTGTTGTATTCTTTTTTTGAATAATGAACCAATTTCCGAGCAAGTGGGAGAAAATATATTTTCGAAACTCTACTTTGCATGATCTTGCGCGTAATCTCCCATAGTTTGTAGACAGGAGCTCACGCACATCAGCCTCCACAGAATCCCCATCCCCACAGCAGTATCTGGGTGTATAATATACTGAGTTTTCTTTTTTCTAATCCAGAAGTGAAATAGCACAACATATTTTATAACGTCAGATCCATGAAATCATGATCTAAATTGTAATAATCTAAATTGTAATAATCTAAATTGTAATAATCTAAGTTGTTATGAAATCCTTTAACAGACAATTTCAAGTAAACAACAGAATATGGAGATAAATCTATTGTTTTGATTGAATATACAGGATTGGCACAAATTGAACTGAGTTTTATTGAAATGGCTTGTAGTATTTGCCCATAGTACTTACTGGACACGGCGTACAAAGGTTTTGAACTATACAAACGAAAACATTTATTTGCAATAGATTGTTTCTGGCATTCACTCAACGATACGGCTTTTTATCGCTGAAATTACGAAATTAGATTCTCCGTTTTATTTCAAAGTTTTTTTTTTCACTTTTCTTACGTTGCACGATTAGACCTTTCTTTGTATCTCTGTCTTTGTATCTAAGACTAAATACCTTGTAACATAAGTAGAGCAAACAAAAAGGAACGTTCCATTAACAACAAGAAGTGGAACAGTTGTCCAGCTGTACCCAGTCCTAGAGTGCTTCTAACTTGGTATTGACGCAATATTGCGTGTGACATCACCCGGTGGCATATCTCAGCGAGATTTGTATCATGGGTATTGTCCGCACTTCATTGAGCGTCAAGTGCGGTTATTAAGTATCGAGAGCACTCTAGATAATAAAATTGCCTCAAAACGCATACATTCGTCACTGAAATGCCATGAAACGTTATCGTTGACCTTCTTAATTTTATTGATTGTACCGCTACCGGTATCAATGCGACCCGAAGCCACTTTATCAAAAATATTGTTATACAAACACTCGTATGAGACGCCTACACATTCACTTAAAACCTGAGTATTATCATTTTTAGGGTTCCGTACCTAAAGGGTGTCAAACGGGACCCTATTACTCTCGCTACGCTGTCCGTCCGTCCGTCTGTATGTCACAGGACTGTATCTTTTGAACGGTAATAGGTAGCCGGTTGAAATTTTCTCAGAATATGTGTTGCTATGATCCCTATGACGACAAATACTAAAAGTAAAAATAAAGTCAATAAATAAAGTAAATACCAAAAGGGTCTGTCAAAAGGGTCCCCATACCATAAACCTCGAAAAACATGCATTTTTTTCAACGTTTTTGTTCCTGCTCTATGTTCAAAACGGTAATGTATACCTACCAGCGTCAAACTTGGTCTGATTATAGTGCATGCTATAGTTTCGCAACAAATAATAAAAGTAGGGCAAATATAAACATATGTGATGGTACCTGCGTCAGAAAGTTATGCAAATATTCATATTTCGCTTTGATGTCTTTTGATGAACTCTCGTAAACAAGGTACTTTAAGATTGTAAAATTATTGATGGTGCCAAAATAAGTAAGAAATACATAACAAATCGTAGTATTAGTGTATTGTTTTACTTAATATTTTGAGACCAAATTCCGTCCTTAATAACAATTTGTAACCAATGCATCCCATATCAGAATTTTTGATTCAGTACTAAAATAATCCCACAAATAGTTTGAAGTATTTTTCACATGAAGCTCTTTGCCTATCCGGCTAAAATTTGGCATGCCAGTAGTCAATAAAGTAGAGAAGTTTTTAGGGTGGTATCTATTTTTTTTGTTCAGTGAAAATTTCGAGTTAGGCCTCGTACAAATTAATATCGCAATATCATCCACATGAAATTTACAAGTTATTTGCTTTTTTAAAGTAAAATAAAGAAGTCTCTTATCTATATTTTATTTCTTAAAGGCCTTTTAGTTGACTGTATTCAGGAAAAAGTTGCATGTCATGCGTTAATAGTTCAGGCGCAAAATAATTTTTTCGTAGGCACTGTGAGACAAATACAGAAATTGCGATTTTCTCGGAAACTGGTGATTTTCGCGAAACATACATTGGGGTATTTTCGATAGCTCTTAGTGCCTTTTATCAATGGTTTTCGTTTGGACCACGAGAAACGTGACATCGTGTATATTGACAAACCGTGAACTAGGGGACGATTTAAGAACAATTTCTTGCAAAAAAAATTAAGAGTTAGGTAACATCACGAATAAGAAACAAGTAGAGAGAGAGAAAAGTGGAAGAGTTTCTAAGAGTTTTCGTGTCAAAAGAGGAGGGGGGGGGGTGCCCCCCGTGCCCCTACCTGGCTACGCCTATGGCCACGGGATCCTTCAGCATAAATACTTTTCCGTTCTATGCCGCGCCGTGCCATCATTGGTGAGCGGCATGTTAGTCAGAACGAAATTTCATAGGTTCAGTCACGATCCTTCCCGGTGATACTTTTTGTCGACAAAGTCCCTTGAACGAATCCTGCTACTTTAAACGTGCCACCTACAGCTGGCGTCGAACACTGAGTGCAAGCGATTTTAGCCCTAGTGGTGGTTCACCGCAAAGTTTGCTGATAGTACGGTCGACCACACGTCGGTGGTAACACTTTGACATTAGCAGCATCTTTATTTCGTAAGCAGTAAGGGCGGTTTTCGAATTGACGTGTTACCACGCAGGTGACTGTACATCGTTTGTCGTTCGTATAACGCGAGTAGACGCCTGTCTCGCAAGGGCTGAAAGTAGCTTAGGAGATCATCGATACTTCTACCTTCCAAGGCAGGAAACATGTCAAAAAGCTAGTTAGTAAATTCGTAAATGTCAGAAATGTGGTGAACTATCCAAACAAATCATGCTTAAGAGGAAAGAAAATTCAAATTGATTTTATTTCCAACTAGCTATACTATACTAATTTTTCTGGGACTTCGCGGGCTTTCGCAGAACAATTCACCAAAGTTTCATTGCAATTAGATGAATGGTTTAGGAACGCATAGAGGACAGCCGAAAGACGTCCACTGCTGGACATAGGTCTCCCCCAAAAGGGGGGAATATGCCATAATATATTGAACTATGTTTACGGGACTTGTCGCGCACAATTAAATCAAAATATATCAAACATTTTGACTAACCACGACGTTTCGGCAAGTTGCATTGGCCGTGGTCACGAGCAGACTGGTTAACGAACGTAGAGGTTAGTCAAAATGTTTGTTATATTTTGATTTAATTGTGCGCGACAAGTCACATAGTTCAATATGAGTGAAATTCGCGAATGTTTAAAAACTTCTATGCCATAATATGTATAATTGTAGATAGACCTAATTAAAGGCATTAATTATAAAATGTTAATAGCCTCTAGTTGCACGGTTCCAAACGGAGGGTCAGAAAATTATTAACCATTTTTGAAACAGATTTTACGATTCAGTGTTCTCGTTCCGAACCTACACCATACTGATATTGGTAAAAAATACATTTATATGAAAAAAACTCTCACCGTGCTGCTGCTGGCGCCATATAATAATTGGTTTCAGAATAAAAAACGATTGATATATTGTTCACGCGCATGCTCTAATAACAACGTTCGCTCTTTTATCCGGTAAAGTGATATGAATTGATGTTGTAAATAAATAACTAGAACCTGGTATTAAAATAAAAACATAATAAGAATAATGTATGCTTAGATACTTTTTCAGTTCATTACAGTTTAGTTATCCTATTTAATATAGTACCTCATCATCATTATCATCATCATTTCAGCCGAAAGACGACCACTGCTGGACCTGGAGATATAGACCTTCCCCATAGTGGTGTGAACCGGTTCTCAAAAAACCGGATAATCACCGGTCAGAGTGAGTACCGGATACTAATCGGTGATTTCACTAAACTACCGGTTATTTGATTTGTTACAGAACGCACCCAAATGTGTCAAAATTTCTAGTATAATTTAGGTATCTTCTATCTATCTATATCTTCTATCTATCTATATCTTCTATCTATCTATATCTTCTATCTATCTATCTATCTATACTATAATAAAACTGTAAAGGTCGAAAAGTCTGTACATTTAGTTTTTTTTCGCGAAAACCGGCTAGGGGGACTAGAAATAAGCTATAGAACACGAATCAATCGTTTAAAAAATTTATGTCTGTCTGTCTGTCTGTCTGTCTGTTTGTTACCTCATCACGTGAAAACGGCTGAACGGATCGTAATGAAACTTAGCATTTGTATTGGTATTAGTCTAACTTAAAATATAGGGTATGTTTTATCTGAATCGGTTGAGTAGATCCAGCGATACAGCTTGACCCCTCTATTGTATTAAGTTGCATACAAAGTAGAGGTCATGATTGTTGGTTGGATGCAGGTTGCAGGTTCCTAAAAATACAACTGGATTCTATTAGTATTATAGAAAATATAGAATAACATAACATAGCCCATCACTGTCCCGCTGCTGGGCATGGCCCTCTTCTTGGAATGAGAAGAGTTAAGGAACTGGATATTGTTAGTGTAATAGATTATCATAACATAATCAGCTCATTACCTACTGCCCCACTGCTGGGCACGGACCTCTTCTCGGAACGAGAAGAGTTAAGAAACTAGAAAATATAGAATAACATAACGTAGTCAACCCATTACTGTCCCACTACTGGGTATGGCCCTCTTCTCAAAATGAGAAGAGTTAATGAACTGGATATTATTAGTATTCTAGAATAACATAACATTACCAGCCCATTACAGTCCCACTGCTGGACACTGGCCTCTTCTCAGCATAAGAAGAGATGTAGTTAGTGTTATAGAATAACATAATCAGCCCAATTACTTCCCACTGCTGGGCACGAGAGTCTTCTCAGAATGAGGGAGTTTAGGGCTAATTCCATGAAATTCCATCACCTTAGCCGGTTGGTTATAAAAACAAAATATAGTATGGTAAAATATATTGTGTTCATAATTATGACACGATGTTATTTTCCGACATCCACGCGGACGGAGTCTCGGGCACAGCTAGTAACTAAATAATTTTGTTCGATGACTAATGTAAAATGTCGATCACCCTTGACAAAAGTAAAATATTTGTGTTCATTAGTATTAGTATGTCTGTTTGTAACTGGAAGTTATTTTTTTATAATAGTTGGTTCATAAAGCGTGTGTTTTTTTCTCTCGTTTTTATCGATTTAGAGTATTTTGACTCTCCGGAGATCATCCGGAGAATCTCCGGTGATTCAATAAAATCACATAATCTCCGGAGGCTGAAATTGCCTCCGGTTCACACCACTACTTCCCCAAGCATCGCCACAACGACCGGTCCTGCGCTTTCCACTTCCAGCGGATTCCCGCGACCTTCACCCTAATATCATACCTAACTAAAAATAAAAATTTAATTATATTTTTGTTACTTCAACGCTGCTACATAACAAAATAAAATTAATTTACTTCAGACTAATTGATGTCCATAATTTTGTTAGTAACAATTATTATCTTAAAACTATGTTAGTCAAAGCAAGTATAAAATAATCTACATTACAAAATCATCAGTTCACATGCAGCCTGATAAGTCTCCCCACAACTGCAGACTCTGGTCTCTCAGCAATCATCCTTAGGATTCCGTTGCCGCTGCCTCGGATTCGGTGTATGAGTGAGGCTGTCTTTTTGCGCATTATAGCGTAAAAGTCATCCACCCTCTCCTCGGCAAACATGCCCGAGGCACTGCAAAATCAAGACAGTCGCACCAGAACCTTATAGACGTTGTTGTACTGCACTCTTGAGCATTATAGGCGCGCTGCGTGTAGTTTGTCCTTAGGGCGCTGGTGTAAAAGCTTTGATAATGGCCAAGTCCATGATAAACAAAAAAGGCTTTGTAGTACAAAACAGATTTTTCGGGAATTGGTCAGAATAATTAATCGGCAGTCAAAAACTATACATTAAACATCAGAGTACAATAGGACGCGATTAAGGTCGACTTGAAATATCCTATCATGTCGACATGTACTGTTAAATACAATATTATTACTGGACCTATTAGGCACAGTCGCTAGGCACAATTTTTTTTTCTGTTCTATTAAATCGTGTTGGTGTACTATATATCTAGTTGTCTCATGCCTAATAAATATATCTTTCTTTATATCTTCTTTCTTTCTTCTTTTTATTTCTTCATAGTATTTGCTGAAACTGCTGAAAAAAAACGACAGTCAGCATGTTGGCTACCAACTTGCTGACTGTCGTTGGAGGGCTTAACGATCACTAGTTACCTAAACTAAACTAAACTAAACCCTAACTACTTTACCCAGGTGGGTAACCTACATCTCTGGCCCGGAAATAGAAAGCATGCAAGAATGATTCAATCGAAACTTTTCATTTCCATAAACATGGAAACAACATTTATTAATTGCTAGATTCAATTTCTGAAAGCTTATGCAATCAACTTTTATTTATACAACTTTAATTATATACAGCTGTTATGTTTTATTTTTCTATTCACTTTAACTGCAAACAAAACAATGATATTTAAAAGTACAGATATGTTACTTTCGCTCTTAATCTGAAGACTCGAAAACGTCCTAGTAACTAGGACGGTTTTCCATTAATCCGCGTCAAAGCGCCGAGCGTGACCACTGACAAAAAAAACTAAAATGCCGTCGCGTGTGTACAGAAAGTGTTCCAATTATGACGCGAAAGTACCTTGAAGTAACCAACTTACTGACTTTATACCTAATAGTTAAAGTAGTTAATGTGTACTGTGCTGCCGCTGCGTACGGAAATTTTATTTTCGTTTGTTTTGTTAGGGTATGACATACCTACACAGTGTATGCCGTCGCTTGTGTACAGAAAGTGTTCCAATTATGACGCGAAAGTACCTTGAAGTAACCAACTTACTGACTTTATACCTAATAGTTAAAGTAGTTAATGTGTACTGTGCTGCCGCTGCGTACGGAAATTTTATTTTCGTTTGTTTTGTTAGGGTATGACATATCTACACAGTACACTTTTAAATATCATTCAGCGACCATACACCCCATAGACGCCGCATAACAGGCGAACGATGTCTACAACCACAGAAATAGATATAATGGAAAAGTGGGCAGGGCGCGCGTGCCAACACTGCACCATAGTGTAGGGAATTTCAAAGCCTTTCTCAGTACGCCTTATGACTTGTTTCTGTAAATACTGTAACAAAAACCCGTAAAAATGCCTAATTGTACTGTTTCTAACTGCAGAAACGAAAGTTGTAAAGTACTGTTACGAGCTGGTGGGTTCGTATATGGATAGAAAGCCGATTAAATGCGTAGAGAACACTTTATTACTGAACAATTACACTGAATCGCTTATTAACACACAAAGTTACTAGTTAAATCGCTCCGAATATCGCTTCGATGTTATCGCTTGTATCGCTTGATCCAAACTGAACTCCAACTGAACTCTACTAGCGCTGAGCTGCGCCGTTTATATAGGCCGCGAGTCGTGGTACTAGAAAGTCCTCGAACGTCATCTATCCTTGTCATAAGATAACTCTTTCTCACTTGCACATTCTTGTAATAGAAAGTTCTCGAACCTTGGCGAACCTCATCTATCCTCTATCCCGCTCACTCACTTCTAGAATGGAATGTTCTCGAAGCTTGTCGAATGTTGTCTATCCTTGTCTTGTATTAGCTCTATCTTGCTCACTCTCTTCTAGAAGGTTCTTCGGCTATCCTTGTCTAAGATTTAGCTCTATCTCGCTCACTCATCAACAATTTTACATGTGGGTGTCAAATGGCCATAAGGGGTCCTGAAAACGCCTGAAAATGGGTTTTCAGGAAATGTCGGCATCGGATTTGTTGGCTCCTGAAACGGCCTGAAAACATGTTTCAGGCGCCTGAAAACAACGGCAACTTACTCAAAATTTCGATTCTTTGGTATGTGATAGAGCCTCCTCTGATACGGACTGAAAATGCATTTCAGCCTGCTGAAAACGTCTCTAAGTCCAGGAAAATCGAGGTTGAAGTATTTCAGTCCACTCTGCTTAACCCTCCGTCGTAACACTACCCCCTCCTAAGACATGCTCGTCCCGAGCATCATTATCTCCGTAGTACCGGGCCAGACGATCAATGTGTACAATCTTCGGTTGATTGCGTCCGTCCTTTCGGATTCGGTAGGTGACATCGTTGATCTTCGTGACGGCCCATCCCAATTAGGTTTGCACCCTCCAGGGTCATACGTCTTGATCTCTTCGTCAGTGGGCGGCCGCTTGGTCTTCTCGTCGACGGGCGTGTTGGACTCTTCGGCGCTACCTTCTTCCTTGAGCTTCACGCTGTCCTCGCCGTACTTCTTGTCTGAGGAAGCCTTCTTGTTCTTCTTCGCTGGTGGCCCCGCGTCTTTGGCAGCGGGTGCCTTCTTCTCTGCGGGTGGTGTGAGTGCTTTCCGCTTGACGGGCGTGACCTTAGCGTTGACTTTCTTAGCCAGGGCACCCTTGCGCCCTCTCGCCACGTGTGCCGGTGCTGCTGCCACTGTCCGCCCACGCTTCGACTTGAGCTCCTGCTCGAACTCCTCTTTATCGCTTCCGGACTCGTTCTCGCTCTCATTCTCCGACTTTTTATTTTCTTCTTCGCTGTCTGACTCTGCTTTTCGACCGTGACTCAGGTTACTTGGCCATCCCTTCTTACCCTTGACCTTGCGGTCGCGCTTGGCGGGCTCGCCAGCGGAGCGGCAGCGGCTCAACGACTTGCGGCGCTGTGTGGCGCCCACCACTCCCTCGCCCACCTCCGGGTCGAAGTCGCTATCGTCCTCCTCCGACCCGCTCGGGTTGAACGTGCCATCTGTATCTTCTGAGTCATCTTCAGTTTCTTGACACATATTAACTTCATCTTCACCTTGATTTGCTTCATTTTCGACATCGTCCAATTCTTGGTTCTTAGTGGCATCATCTTGTTCGAATATGTGTGCTTCACTAGCGATAGCTTGATCAACCTTAATCTCTACCTCATCTTGTTTGTTTTTAAAAGAAAGATAGAGTTCCTCCAATATTGCTCCTCGCTCAAATATCTTCTCCATTCTACAGAACCGCTCTTCTTGCCTTGCGGCTTGCTCTTCCTGTCTGCGTACTTGCTCTTCCTGCCTTCTTGCCATTTGCTGCATCAAATTGAATAAGCTGGCAATATCGTTATTTCCACCTTGAGGCTGAGGTCCCTGTTGGACGACCTCCTCCTGACTCATTGTTCTTGATGCGTCCTGAGCTGTCTGTCTTGCCGTTAACTGTCTCGTCTGCATCCGACTCGGCGTTTCGTTACCAGTCGGTTCCTCCTCTCTTGGCGTAATCGGCATTTTCTATCCCACTTCTGACACCAAATGTTACGAGCTGGGGGTTCGTATATAGATAGAAAGCCGATTAAATGCGTAGAGAACACTTTATTACTGAACAATTACACTGAATCGCTTATTAACACACAAAGTTACTAGTTAAATCGCTCCGAATATCGCTTCGATGTTATCGCTTGTATCGCTTGATCCAAACTGAACTCCAACTGAACTCCAACTGAACTCTACTAGCGCTGAGCTGCGCCGTTTATATAGGCCGCGAGTCGTGGTACTAGAAAGTCCTCGAACGTCATCTATCCTTGTCATAAGATAACTCTTTCTCACTTGCACATTCTTGTAATAGAAAGTTCTCGAACCTTGGCGAACCTCATCTATCCTCTATCCCGCTCACTCACTTCTAGAATGGAATGTTCTCGAAGCTTGTCGAATGTTGTCTATCCTTGTCTTGTATTAGCTCTATCTTGCTCACTCTCTTCCAGAAGGTTCTTCGGCTATCCTTGTCTAAGATTTAGCTCTATCTCGCTCACTCATCAACAATTTTACATGTGGGTGTCAAATGGCCATAAGGGGTCCTGAAAACGCCTGAAAATGGGTTTTCAGGAAATGTCGGCATCGGATTTGTTGGCTCCTGAAACGGCCTGAAAACATGTTTCAGGCGCCTGAAAACAACGGCAACTTACTCAAAATTTCGATTCTTTGGTATGTGATAGAGCCTCCTCTGATACGGACTGAAAATGCATTTCAGCCTGCTGAAAACGTCTCTAAGTCCAGGAAAATCGAGGTTGAAGTATTTCAGTCCACTCTGCTTAACCCTCCGTCGTAACAGTACATTTGATTAAAGTTAATTTTAAAAAAAAATGACGTCATTATATAAGTCATAGTTTGTTCGAAAGTTGCCACGCATGAATCGCAAGTAAAATTGTGATTACAACCATTCTATCTACTATTTCTGTGTCTGCAACACATCTATGAAATTTTACTAATATAGGTCGCCACTATTCGCCACTTGAAATCTTCAAATCGGTTTCGACCACTTACATGAGCCGTCAAAACAGCCGCGTAAGTGATTAGCCAATAGCAGCCTTGGTAGGGCCGATCGGATTGCAGTATCCCGCCTCAGCTAGTGGCAGAATTTGTTGTACGCATTATATTCAACATTAGGCGTCTATTAGCCTGTATGGTCGTTGATATCATTGAAACAACACAAAAGAAGTGTAGTCTTTCCACTATTAGAATGTGGCGTATCACAAACGCGTTAGGTATGTCCTCCACTCCATCCAACGTGCTCTACGCAGAATCATTAAGAAAGCGTTCATCAGGCGTCAATTAAGGGGCCGGACACACCGTGATGTAAATATTAAAGAAAAATATCCCACTGTTGTTAATAAAGATGAGGCGTTCGTGCCTCGCATACATTCTAACCCTCAAAGACTTGCAAATGTTGACAAAATAACCGCAAGTGACCGACGAACGTGAAATATGAAAACACACGAAGTGCCACTTAATTTTATACGTGACAAATTAGAGGACCGCAAAAATGCTAAACATAGGCGTTGTAATTGTGGCGACTGAATATTATAACATCAATTGTGGGCAGTCTGGTGGGTACCTAATACCTATATTTAAAATTATTTAATATAATCATTACGACACTGTTTTATTAATTAAAATCATCCTTTAAGACAAGGTTACCCAAACGCATGCAGGCCCGCCAACGCATTTGAATTTGCCCCCAATCGGCCAGCAGCGGTTGGCTATCGCCACGCGATTATATATCTGACTGAATCTATCATGACTAAAATCATTATCTTCCTCGCCTTTTCCCAACTATGTTGAGGTCGCCTTCCAGTCTAACCAGATGCGGCTGAACATCAGTATTTTACACGGAGTGCCTGCCATCAGACCCCCGCAACCCAGTTACTGGGTAATACTGACATTCGGAGGTTACACCAGTTGTCAGACTTCCGGGCTTCTGACTACTTACTCGTAACGACAGCTTAACGTGCTCTCCGAGGCACGGAGGGGTCTCGATGTGCAATGAATTGGTCAACTCATCCACGGACTGACCGCGGCAAGTGTAGCTTAGCCTCGCAGATCATACAATCCGCGCGGTTGCTCTTAGCCACGAGCAATAATTCCCACCTCGAAAATTAATTAGGCAGCCTTGCTATCTTCTTCTATCGTGTCGATATGAGCTATATAATGATAATAGCTCATGCCGTGAGAGAAAGATAAGCCAGTCAGCAGGTTGGTAGCAGGTCTGACTGCCCAGGGTGCGCTGAACGATCAATTAAATATCGCCACTCTGGAGGCTCTTGCACTTGGGGTGCATTAGTTTATCAATTCATGAACAAGTCCCGTTTTATGAGATGCCCAGGCACATCATGATATACCACATTCTTTGATCGGAATTCGCCATATAGATGTCAATGAGAAACAAGCTGGTAGCCTTCCGATGCAACTAAACTCTCATGGATAACTAATAAAAGAAATCTAAACTCGCATCCAGTGATATTTTTGAATGTCTCTGTTTCGCTCACTCTCACACTGGGGTGGAGCAATCAGAGAAACCGATATATAGTCCACAGATTTGTATTGTGTGTATGTATTGTGCACTTGAGCTTGTGTTTATGCGTTGTTTGTGCCTTAATAACAATTGGCCAAAATGACAAGCTCTTGTCTAAAGTGTCACAGAATGACCCACACCTTTTGTTCCATAATAAAAATTGCTCCAAATGACCAATTGTTGCTCAAAAAGATGAGCTCTCGTACGAAAATCTCTATTTTTCAAATCCTTAAAACAGAACAGAGAATCACCACACAGCTTTTTGAATGTCTTTGTCTCGCTCACTCTCACTCGGGGTGGAGTTAGCAGATAAACCAGTGTCGTCAGGTTCCCTGAGCAACCTGAGATTGCGTATTTGCGTCCTGCTCTAAATGTTGTTTCAAAGCCTTATAACAGGTCACAGAATTTATTTATTTATTTATTTAAAGTTTGGAAGATTTACAGTCAAACAGAATTTATATAATACTGAAAATAGGTAAACCTGTGCCATTTACAAATCTTCACAGGTAGAATATATAGGTAGTACAATCAAGAGGGTAGTAAGTAGTTTAAGCGTGCAAATTACAAAGTGTGCATTAATTAAAATCAGACAATACCAGTAGTGGTGTTAAAGAAGTTACTGGCTATACGTTTCTTTACTGAAGAAGTGCTTGAGCAAAATAGGTCTATATCCAGTGGCAATTGGTTAAAAGATCCACAAGCGCTCAAAACAAGCGTGTTGGCTCTGTATCCTGTTCTTGCAAGCGGGACAGACAAAAGTGGGCGTTTTCTCAGACGAAGGGTGTTTGTTCTCAAATAAATTTTAGATGACAGTTCAGGGCAGTCTACTTTCCCATTAGCAATATTCATGAGATAACAGATGTCATTCACATTTCGTCTGATTTCAAGAGGCAAGAAGTGGTACATTCTACATCTATGGTAGTAGTGTGCTGATAAGATTTAATGTCGAGGTATTTCAGGAATTTTCTTTGTATACGCTCAATGCGTGTTATATAGACCATATACTGAGGATTCCAAATCTGAGATGAGTACTCAAGATGGCTTTGAACATAGGCGCAGTATAAGATTTTTATTGTTTTAATATTCCGAAAATTTGATGACATACGTAAAATAAATCCTAATGATTTGGAAGCCTTCTTTACGATACTATCAATATGCTTGTCAAATAGAAGTTTAGTGTCATGAATAACGCCAAGGTCCCTAATATCCTGAATGACCTTACAGCTTTTTTTCCAGAATAAAAATCGCTCAAAATGACCTATTGTTGCCCAAAATGACAAGCTCTCATCTGAAATTTTCTGTTTTTCGAACCCTTGGAGCAGGTTACAGAATCAGCCCACAGCTTTGGTGCGATAATAACTATTGCTCCAAATGACCAGTTCTAACGATTTATTTCATTATTTTTTTCTGGCTTTCAGAAAAGGCCCAATTTGAATGATGTCCTTTGACCGTGTAAAATATTTGCATACCGTAAATGGTTAAATGTGCATAAGGACTTTACATTATTTTTATTATTAATTAATAACTTGATGTACCCATGTTTTGCAAATAAATAAATACTTGAATCAATCAAAAAAAAATATGCAGGCTGCAATAGACGGTTTTTAGGGTTCCGTAGTCCTACAAGGAACCCTTATAGTTTCGTCATGTCCGTCCGTCTGTCCATCTGTCCGTCTGTCCTAATCCTTTACAGCTTAATAACTTCTACAGTTATAAACCTAAGTAAATGAAATTTTGTTAAAAAATGGTCTAGATATAGATCTCAATTTTAAAATAATAAAAAAATCTTAAATACGTATTTTAGTGGTGGCGCCCATACATGTGAAACGGGGATGAAATTTTTTTTCGCTGCACCCCTTCGTGTGGGATATCATTGAATAGGTCTACTAAAATGAAGGTAATGTTTCATACATAACTTTTTTATCAGGAACATAATCATACATAATTTCAATTAAATTAAATTAAATTAATTTCATACATAATTTTTTTTTTTTCTGCGACATACAGCCCACCAAAGTGGCTTGCAATGTGTCCCCCCTGCCATTTCTATGCAACTTAGAAACTTATAATCTTCCACATCGATAGACCTTTATAAAAACTCTCTTTTAAAATTATTTCGAGTATAATGTGATCATAAATTTTTGAGTTGTAGTGAGAAAACTGCAAAATACTTAAGACGTCCTAGTTCAAAGGTCATTGACCTTAGAGAAAAATGCTCATAGCAAGTAATACTCCTTTAGTTACTTCCTATTTAAAAAAATCACAAAAAGTAACTTTGTGTTATATTGATATGACACACATCTTGAATTTAGCTTCTTAAATTCAGCGCTAGGTAGCGCTGTTTGCAAAAACTAAAATAGCAATGAATTATTCGATTTGATTCGTTTGTAATTAGGAACCCTATAATACTGAGCATGGCCCGACATGCTCTTGGCCGGTAATACCTGAGAAGTTACCGTTGAAAACTTGTTTCTTAAATAACACAAAGGGGAGAAAATGAAAACCGTGCACCCAGCTATTCGAATTCAATTCAAAACAATGTAACTATCAATTCATTGTGACCCCAAAGTTGCAACAATAACATACCTGTAATTGTAACAGGAAAAGGACAACTTGCGCTTTAGAGCTTTTAGGACACTTTCCTGTCACTACTTTCTAACAGTACCTACCTCTCTTTAAGTGAAACGATCATGTTAGAGTTTGTTCTCAAGACGTCAAGTAAAGGGTTGCAGTGTGCGGTGTATGCCTGTTTGTCATAGCTAATAATACTGAGTACCTACTTAATATAGGAACAGAAAGGATTAAAAAATCTGGCACCCATAATACAAGTTTAATCTTAGCTTGGATGCTCAGACCAAAAGAATAAGATAGACGGACCGTGTAGAACTAGCGACTGAAGCCAGAAAATGGAATACAAAATGGCAAAGGAGTACCTACTATTCCGCCCACAGTGTTTGCGAGCCGCGGTCGGGAGCGTCAATCTTATTCTTTTAGTTTGAGGATTAGACGTACGCTCCAGATTGCAGATTGCAGTACGCTGCCCATGTCTGTTGAAGGACCGATAGCCGTTGGAGCAGACGAGTGTTTGAGTGGAGACCGCGAAACGTCAAACGCAGCGTAGGGCGCCTCAAGGCAAGGTGGACTGACGACCTGATTAAAGTAACTGGAGGGCCAGGATACAGAAGGCAGAGGATCGAGTGTTGTGGCGCAACTAGGGAGAGGCCTATGTCCAGCAGTGGACTGCGATAGGCTGAGTTCATTGATAAAATGGATTTACGGCCAAAATTAATATCCTATCTAACCACGATTTGCTCTACTAGAGATAGAAATTTGACATAGATAACTTACATGAAGCTTATGTCAAATTCCAACATTAAGACTTTCGGGCTTGTGACTATCCGTAACGACTGCCATAGATATTCGTTCTAAAACATATTTTGCTTTATATGTCCACCTATATCTTAAATTCTCTCAATCTTTAGTTTAAAAATTTCCAAGAAGCCGAATTGCTTAGCATAAGGTGAAACATTGTTGGTGGACGTCTTTTAATGGTGCTCATATTAATATAAGTACTTCAAAGATATTACATATTAAATGCATCCAGGTTTTAATGCTCTTCAACATACTATTAAATTGATAGTAGAGCTAACGAACAATGCTTTTTTTTTAAATCACAGTTTCAAATGTATTCCATCTTTAAAAATAAATTACTTATAAAAAAGAAAACAAGACCACTCTGTGCCTTGTGAGTCCTTATGAAAATCTATGTTGATATCTCAGACCTCTCGTTATAGAGAAGTATATTCCTTGTCTCATCATCATCATCATTTCAGTTCAACTGAAAGACGTCCACTGCTGGACATAGGCCTCCCCCAAGCATCGCCACAACGATCGGTCCTGCGCTTTCCGCATCCAGCCGATACCCGCAATCTTCACCAGGGTGTCGTCCATCTTGAGGGGGGCCTACCCACGCTGTGCCTTGTCTCATACTAATATTTTATTATTGTGAGATTGAAATCAAAACTTGCAATAAATTGGCCAAAAATGTATAAAACAAGTATCCCATGTACACTTTTTAGGGATTTAGTAGTAAAATTAGAAGATATTAGAAGAGACATCGCGTCGTGAACTTTCAAAGTCGATTAAGTGTTCATTTAGTATAAATGGAATATAATATCATCACCTGCTTTTACTGGTTCCGAAAGCCGAAGGCCCTTCTTCGTCAATCAAAATCTGGCTGATTAGGCTATGCTTAAGTTAAGCACGTGCTACACGGTGAGCAGCCAGCCTTCCCGCGAAGGTTACCTTGGTGGGAGGTTAGTCGCTGACAGCCGGCGTCAAACTAAATTTGGTGACAAACCACTATCTACATGGTTGGCAACCAGCATGGTCACCTTGGTGGGGAGGCTGGTTTGTCACCGTGTAGCAGACGCTTTATACTACACAATATACCTACTATGTCAAGACTGGTGCCCAACATTCAACGTAAATCTTTGCTCGTAAGATTTTCCTCAAAAAAAGCAGAAAAAAATATTATTTTTTCCAAACTTTCCGATCGAACCGTACTTCGCACAAATAAAAATCATTAGAACTTCTGAATAACTAAGTTAATTAGAATTTTCAAACTGAAATAAACTTCTTTAAAAATTTAATTCCTCCGCAGAGAACCAACCACCAGTGTCCATGAAAAATACATAATAATAACTTCAAATGGATTTAAAAAAAATGGGTTCTTAATACAGTAGACTATTAAAGCAGTAGGGATACAACGTGACAGCAAATAACATTCTAAAAAACTTTTTTTATTGGTTTTGCAATTGAGGTTCTAATTAGGCCTAAGTTGATAAAATTGCCGTATGAAGCCACAAGTAGTCTTTGCATCCTAATTTTTTCTCTGGAAGAAAGTATTCCGACCTGTGAGACAAGCAGCTGAGAAAATACTATACTTATTTGTATGTTGCCAACATAATTTCAGCAGGTTAAACGTTCACTAATGAACAGGGCCTCCTAAAGACATTAGAACATTAGTGTTGTCTTGTGTCTTGTCCTGCCTGTCTTGCAGTCTTGCATTTTCGCAAAACCAAGACCAAGACCACAGTTTATAGAACGCTAAGTTTTTACGCTCTGTCAAGTCTTTGATAATGATGTCCAAAGTCTTGGTTTTGCAATCTTGATTCTCAAAGTCTCGTTCTTGCAGTCTTGCGGCCATGCATTTTCGCAGAACCAAGACCGACCACAGTTTATAGAACTCTTTGTTTTTACGCTGTGCCCAAGACTTTGATAGTGTTGCCCAAGTGGTTCGAGTGTCGGACTGCTGATCACGAGGTCGTGGGTTCGATTCCCACAGGACACAAATATTTGTGTGATGAACATAACTATTTGTGTTGGTCTGAGTGTTGCTTATGTATTGTAATTATGTATTAACAAAAAAAAAAGTATATAAGTATTATATCCATTGTTTAGTACCCATAGTACAAGCTCTGCTTAGTTTGGGACTAGACGAAGCTGTGTAAAAATGTCCCAAAAATATTATTTATTTTAAAGTCTTGGTCTTGGTTTTGCAGTCTTGTTGCCCAAGGTCTTGGTCTTGTAGTCTTGCGGTCATGCCTTTTCGCAAGACCAAGACCAACACCACAGTTTATACCTAGAAGTCTTAGTTTTTACGCTGTGCCAAGACTTTGATAGTGATACCCAGTCATAGTTTAGCATTTTCGCTAAATAAGGCCAAGACTTTAGTAGTGATGCCCGAAGTATTGGTTTTGCAATCTCGTAGCCCAAAGTCTTGGTTATGCAATCTCGTAGCCCAAAGTCTTGGTTTTGCAATCTTGTTACTGAAAGTCTAGGTTTTGCAATCTTGTAGCCCAAAGTCTTGGTTTTGCAATATTGTTGCCCAAAGTCTTAGTCTTGCAGTCTTGCGGTCCTGCATTTTCGCAAGACTAAGACCGAGACCAGGCTTTGGGCACCACTAACTACAGTGAACACTTGAACAGTCAAAGGAGAAATTGTTTTTATTTTCAACTAGGCTAGATCTCTCCTATACCTATTTGTGAATCACATAAATATTGATTGACCCTTAGCCCAGAAGCCAATCGTTCAGCCACTGCGCCAATCGTGTCGTCAAAATCATCACACTTGGCGCTTGGCAGACAATTCGATGAGCGTGACGTGAGCCAGCCAGCACAATTACTTGTTTAAGTGTTGAAAACAGCCTATTTAGGTACACACTAAACATTTAAAGTTCAAGTTTGAGTTAGTTGTTGTTATGAGACAAGGGATGCCTAATACCTTAGCCGCCTTCTCCGACACGCGTGGAAAGAAAATGGTTAATATTATTTTGGGAATCACACATCGTTTTGGATGAGCATTATGTGTTAGTAAAGGTGCGTATCCATTGCATCTGATCTAAAAGTGGGTTTACACTCCCAAGAGTAAGCTTGCAACGTTGCATGCTCCAGTTAGTATTATATTATCTGTGCCCTTACGGAGCCGAGAACCCATAGTTTTGGATGAAAACTATGATTTTCTAGGCCCGAACTTGCCTTAAAATCCATATAAGCATATGCATATATTTCTAGGCTATTAAGAAAATATTTTTCCCAAAAATACTAGGAAATTCGAACATTATTTTGACAACCTTCTTCAAGACGACTCGAAAATGCTGTACTGGTCAAATACATGCGAGCATCAGCCGGCAATGTTGGTACGAAAATCCAATCCATATCTGTCCTGTTTAGCGGCCAAATACTGTCGTGTAATTTAAAAATGGATCGAACTTTTTTACTCTGAAAAATAGCAAACAAGGAGGTTATTTACCAAAGATTTTACTTGAATTTTGAACTGGCTTGCAAATAGAGCTATTTAAAGTAAAAAATAAAATGCGTGAAAAATTCTTGTTGTTCTTCATTGATTCTAGAATTGACAAGTTTGAATTTTCGCGAATTATTTAAGAAAAGTACTATACAAGCACAGATCTATGTATACAAGCCACAGTATACAAGCCTCGGCCGCAACCAGGCGTTAATGGAATCACGTATGTGTGCCTCGGCTTCTCCTCGGTACTCATTTACACGTTCGTACATCAATGTTTCTGCTGCCGGCCGCTGCAGTAATGTACTATTTCGACCTGAATATAGACCCCCCTGACGGTAAGGCCCGTGGTGGTATCACCCCTGACCCCCAGCACCCATAGTCCGCCACTTCAATTTCTTTTGCTCTTATTCTATTCGATTATGACTTCAAATACTACGGTTCAACAGTTGCTGGTAAAGAAACCAGCCAAAATTCTGGACTGTTTAGAAGTGTTACCAATAGTGCCCCAAACTGTACCCTTTGCAAAAATATTTTCACCCAAACAACTAAATTCAATTGACCCCTCTTAGAACTTTTACTTTAGGCACCTTTTAAGAATTACCTGCCTGCCTAATATGCATAGAAAACAAAAAGAGCATAGAGTAGATCAAAATGTGCCTTACTCAATAAAAACACGATCTAGGTACATGACTTGTTAATTGATAATAGGCAACATCGCTCAATAACTGATGAAGGCACTTCCTCCATTATACTCTAAAAGAAAAGAAAGAAAGAAAATTAGTTTATTGTCCCAGATAACAGCGTGCAACATTTAAATAACTAAACAATGTATACAAATAAATTTAAAAACACTTAAATAACGACATAATAAAAAAAACCTCTGTTAATTCTTAAGACATTTGGCCAATTGCACGCCGAAGCCGCGACAATAAGGTTCCCACTCAGCATGATGCTGTGTTACAGAGCAAGCCACAACACAGTGCTGATTTTCAGTGGACACACCAAGTGAGAAATAAACAGAAACGGACGGACGGTGCTCTGCGTGTTACGTTTTAAAATTTTCAAGCAGCCAATCTGATACAATCCTACTAATATGTATTATAAATGTTAAAGTAATGTTTGTTTGTTTGTCCTTCAATCACGCTGAAACGGCTGAACGGATTTGGATGAAATTTGACACACAGGTAAACCAAAACCCGGATTAACGTATAGGTTACTTTTTATCCCGGGATGAATAACAATTTCCGAGGGATGTGTGATAAAATCTTTGCGATAGGCTAGTACATAATATGTGTTATGCATAAATCTCAGACTACGGTTATGTGACGGCCAAGTTTACATTTGCTTTGCTCTAAGTACTAATGCAATTCAGATACATGTTAGAAATCTGACGTAGTTTCCAAACATGTTACAGGTACTTGGAACTCAACCAATTTGTATATTGTCACGAAAGTAAGCACAATAAATAAGGAATGGTGCGCCAAAATGAGTAACATAAATAAAAATTAGTCTAAACTGGTTGTACACCGGAATTTCTGGAAGATATGAGCCCTTTCCGTTGCAATTAGATGTGACAGGCTGATAATAAAAGAAAATACTTCCTTAAGACCTGAAAAACAGAATGTTACCAATGGTTTTGCGACATTTGAGTAATATGGGGCTAACACAGACAACAGTAAAAATATAAAATTACCTCGTATGGGGCAGATCCAACCTTATATTATTAATGCGAAAGTAAGGATGTTTGTTCGCCCTTCAATCACGTTGAAATGGCTGAAAGAATTTCGATGAAAGACCATGACCATGTCCAGGATCAAAATACTTTTAATCGTCATACCGCGGAAGCGCAGCGTCAGCTAGTTAGTAATAAATATTTATAGTTTAACCCCCATAGACATAGTAAATAAAAATATAGACGAAGTGCTGCAAACAACCATAGCAAAGCAAAAAAAACCGTGCTCCTTCGTTTACACCCAGCGCTCACGCACACACCATGCACCAGAAGGCTTTCGCGATGCTTACTAGACGTTATTTATTATTTGAGGAAAGAGGTAGGGGTCTTGAACGCCCCCTAAGCCACTGCGACCTGATAAGATCTATTGTGACGCCTCTTGCAGCATCACAGCTAATCCCCAAGTTACTGCACCACACGGAAATTATAAATATTTATTAGTAACTAGCTGACGCTGCGCTTCCGTGGTATGGCGTTTATAAATATTTTAATCCTGGACATGGTCTATATGTGTGCCTTTCATCGAAATTCTTTCAGCTATTTCAGCGTGATTGAAGGACAAACAAACATCCTTAAAAAATTGTCTACAGTAGCGTCCCAAAATAATGCTAAAATAAAGAATCACGGGAGCGAAGCAGCAGGTAAAAGCTAGACCTCACGACACAGGGTATCCTAGTGTGAAGTTCAGTGCTATATGTAATCAATCGACGACGACGTCTGTGGTCTAGTGGTTCGAGTGTCGGACTGCTGATCACGAGGTCGTGGGTTCGATTCCCACAGAACACAAATATTTATGTGATGAACATAAGTGTTTGTGTTGGTCTGGGTGTTTCTTATGTAATATAAGGATGTATTTACAAAAAAAAGAAGTATATAAGTATTATATCCATTATATTACAAGCTCTGCTTAGTTTGGGACTAGATGCTGCTGTGTGAAAATGTCTCAATAATATTTATTTATTTATTATTATTAATTGTAACACTTTTTCTTAAAATTAAATTAATTATTAATTAATTAGTAAGATATGAACTAAAAAAAATCTTTAATATTTACTTGACCAACCCTAGTGACACCAGCATGGATGTTACATTCTTCAAAAGTCTTAAGAACACTAAAGTGTGACTAAAGTATCCAAGAAGGCTTCACTTCTAAACAAGCTATTTTTGTAGAAGACCCCTTACAATTAAAACGTGTTATTGGAATAACTGAAATTCGCGATTTCAGGTTTGGTCCCAAAGTAAAAGTTGTTCATACTGATGACCCCTTAAGAGGTTTTCAGTTATTTCAATAACACGTTGATCAAAGAATTTTCCAAGATTTCAACGACATGATTAGAAACCGGGTGGCTTCTGCTGTTCTAGGTTGCGGGTTCGATTCCCGCACGGAATAAACATTTGTATGGCCTACTGGTATTGATTTTGGGTCTGAGCGTTTGTGGATATGAGATTTATATCCGTAACTTAACAAAACAACTAGAAAAAATCTGTAATGTGTGTGTAGAAAGAAAAATAGAAGATTACAGGAGTTTAGTATTAATGTTCAAACTCCTTATTTTAAAAGTTAGTGAGTACCAGCAGCTTTTTAACTAAATCGTTTTTCTAGAAACTGTGTGTTTTCAACCGACTTCAAAAAAAGGAGGAGGTTATTGATCTATAAAACTTAACGATACGATTTAAATCTTTATTTAATATAATTTTTATATAATTTATTTATTTGCAGCCCACACAATACAGTATTTTGGGGTGCATTAAAGAGCCTCCACGAGTGACGATATTCAATTGATCGTCCGGCGTACCCTGGGCAGTCAGCCCCGCTACCAACCTGCTGACTGGCTAATCTTTTCTCCACGGCATGAGCTATTATCATTATGTATCTCATGTCGACACGATAGAAGAAGAGGACAGTATTTTGTACAAATTATAATAAAAAAAAAAAAATATAAATTGGGTATAAGACATTCAAGAAGGTTAGGACACTGATACCTATCATTTTATGCATAACATACCCTATGTTCCCATTTAAGTAGGTATATTCTTTAAGCAAGTCCTTTAATAGTTTGAAAGTAGGTTAAATAGAAATTTATTATTAGAAAAGTAACTAAAAGTTTAACTCGTGTTTAAAGAGTAGGTACACTTAATATTCAGTTGAAAACCTTGTTAAAATTCAAACTACTTTAGGAAAATTATAAATGAAATTCGTGGCCGCGTCGCGAAATTAAACAGAAGGAATTGTTTAAGTTGAAATTCAATCCTTAAACAACGTAAGCAGTCGACTTTCAAAATAACTAAGCTTAGATTTTTAGACTTTTTAAACCAAAGAAGGGATCGAAATCCATCAAATGCATGTTTGTATTAGTTTTCAAAAAAGCTGAAGTGATTGCAGGCGGTGGGCAGCGCGCCGCCCGCCCATCGCGTCTGCCCAGCGAGCAACGGCAACGCTCCGGATATATAAGGCCCGGCCGAGCCTTCAGCGGCACAACGCAACACACCACCGACAACCACGAGCCTTCTCCACCTCTCCACACGAACACAGGTCGGTACAACTTTTTATTATTTATTTTTTCATCTATTTTGTAACTGGGTTATTCTCTATAATAATATTTCAGAAGACTTCTCCATCGGTTTTAAAAATTGTGATTTTTTTATTCATATTAAAAGTGGAGTTTTATATTTTCTTTATAAACATTTTAATTCACGAAAAACGATTGCCTGTATTTTCTACGGAGAAAAAAAGTTTAAACTATTTAAAAGTTTGTGTTGCGATTATAATTTTAAAGTACAGCAGTTACTTTTTAACTTAAGCAACAAACAACATGAAAGCTGTTACAAAGTTACTTTTCATGTTAAAAATAATATTAATTTCTTTCTTTCCGCATGTTTTAATGAACTTGGCATATGTAAAATTATTTTAAGCTATATATATAATACTAAATAAATATTATTGCGACACCCAAAAAGTCCATTTTTCGCTTGTTAATACATGTGTTTGTTTATATCACCCCAATACCTACACAAGTTGAGTAATAAAATATCTATGCAACTGTCTTGTATATTTATAAATCTTACTCAAACTTGAATAATATTAGCTACTTTATTTAACCTTTCAATCGGAGTAAAGTAGCCCGAGTCTCTTGGGTGCTTAATAAATTAATTGTATGGTTAACTTATAGAACTATGAACATGTTATGTTAGCGGTCACTAGCCAAGTTATTTGTCCTTTGCCGCCTAAGACTCAGTGTTGTCATAAAGTTGTACGCCAAACTGACCCGCGAGTATAAACAACTCATTTCAGGTACACATTTATTGTATACTAGCCTATGCCGGTGGTTCTGCCCACATAATTTTCGGTTTATCCACAGACATAGTAAAAAATACAGACGAAGTGCTGCGAACAATCTAGTGAAGCCAAAATAAACTAGCTCCTTCGTGTACAACCAGCGCTCATGCACACACATGTACCTCAAACCGTGGTCACGCCTCTCAGTACACATGTGGCATCGTCCAGTAAGCATCGCGAAACAAATATCCTTCAGGTGCATGGTTTGTGCGTGAGCGCTGGTTGTACACGAAGGAGCATAGTTTTTTTTGGCTTCTCTATTATTGTTGGCAGCACTTCGTCTATATTTTTTACAATGTCTGTTGGTTTATCACAGAAAGATGTTATCGCACATCCCTCGAGATTATTGTTTATCTTCCAGGGATAAAACATCCATACTTTCGCATTTAGAAATACTAGTAGGATCTATTTATCTAAATCTCCGCTTTCCTCTCTTCCGTTTCAATATGAACCTCATATCCGTTAGTTTATGGTTGGTCCATTTTATTCTTATGTATAATGGCTCACTGCATCTCTATCAACGTTGATTCCAGTTTTATTGCTCACAGAGGAATTTAAAAGTTATTATGATAGTTTATTGTTTTTTTTATGAGAATAAATTTCTATAGCCACAGTTTTAAAGCCTGAAGAACTTTATACAAATCTTGTATTTTTTTGTGTGACAACTTGGAAGAAGCTAGGTCCACCAATAATAATAATAAAATAATAATATAGCCTTTATTTCCCAAAAAACAAACCTGCTACATTTACGACTTAACTACTACGACTAAGATTCTTAAAATATAATAAATTATAATAAAACATAAGACAACAAACATAACATAGACTTACTGCGTGCATCGAAACGATTTTAATTAATAATATTGTACGGTAGACTAAAATTTTTTTTTTTTTTTTTTTGAAATATTTGTAAAGACGCTTGTCATCTTAGTCTACCTGCGACCACGAAATGCTGCAAAGCTTTCGAAACGTCAGGGAAACCGATTTAAATAATATACGCGATTTAATCCGGTTAAACTTTGTTTTATTATAATTTCATTTCATTTCATTTCATTTATTTCTTTGCAAACATGGGTAAAAAAAAAAAAAAAAAAAGAAAAAAAAAAAAAAAAAGAAAAAAAAAAAAATATAAAGATCTTATCAACAATTCTAGTTCTCCACATTCTGCCTTCACATGGGCGTGCAAATGTATAACACTCAAATTATACCAATTATATTAAAATTAAAATTAAATTAAAATATCATGCATCACAATCATTGAAAATTATTTAGATTATTAAAATACCATTATAGGAAAACACTTTGTCACATTATAATTTAATATTAGAGTATAAAATTTATAATAAGAATGTCATTTGTTACTAATTATAATAATGTCAAGGAATATCTGTCATTACATGTCAATTATTATACCTATATTATTAAATGTCAAAAATATAGTTTTTATGTATTAATTTTAAATTTTAAATTATTGCCCATAAGGGTTTCCTTCTAGATATTCCTTCACGCTGTAATACACCCTTTCAGTAAGAAACTCTTTTAACTTTTGTTTAAACAAGTGAAGCTTATCAATTTCTGCAATACAACGGGGCAATTTATTATATATTTTGGATGTCATGCAATATACACTGTTATTCATAAAGGTAGTTCGGCAGGGTACAGCCTGGATTTTAGTTTTGTAACGGACACTTTTTAATTTGTCATACAATTGCATATTACTTTTAACAAATATCGCAATCTCAAAAATATAAAGGCTAGGCAATGATAGAATTTTAAGATTTTTAAAAAATGGTTGACAGCTATCAGTGCTCTTAAGCCTAAATATTGCCCGAATACATTTTTTTTGGGCTTTAAAAACTGACTCCCATTCTGTCGAATTTCCCCAAAAGATTACACCATATCTCAGCGCAGATGCCACATATGCATGGTAGGCGATCAACACAGTGGATAAATTAACAATTTTTGTGAGAATGTGGAGCATATATGAAAATTTATTTAATTTCATGCAGACATTTTCCACGTGTGCCTTCCAATTTAAATTACAATCAACATACAAACCTAAGAATTTTGTTACCTCTACTTCGTCAATTTTTAATTTATAATTTTATAATGTGTAGTGATCGCGAAAACCTAAGAAGTTATTATATAATAAATTAGATAATGCTTAATTTTCTTAGGCAAGTACCTACATGATCACATTTAAATCAGTCTCATAACTAGATACCTACATAATAATATCCTAAGTTTTCGCGATTACTACCTATTGTAATAAAACAAGTTACTAATACCAATTTTAAAAATATACAGATCCACCAATAGACTAACATAATGATTAGTTTAGCTGATACATCGTATCAATAATGCTATTAAAACTCTTTCATCAAAGTAGATGTTGTTGATTTATTGAATTGTAACTGAACTGATTATGTTTCAAACACAATGTAAAAGTTGTTTCTGAATAAATTGAATAGAATTGAATTGTTCAAACATCTGATATTATTTAGTATATTAAAACTTTCGCGTTGCATTATTACTTATGCATACATGCTGAAATTTTAATGGTTGGTTTTTTCCGGAAAAGGAGTCATTGTACTCATCATTATGAACAACTTTTACTATGGGACCAAGCCTGAAATCGCGAAAAATAATCAGTTGGCCTTATATTTGTATTCACTTAAATTGATTCTCGTACAATTTTTTTTTTTATGAAGTTTTCTATGTTATAACTGAACTAGTCGCCATAAAGTGGAAACAAAAGCACTTATACGCTTAGATACAGACCTTCCGTTTGCATCGCCTGCGCTTCATAATATTCAATTCGTATCTGATCATCGATATCTTTTATTTTTACGCCTTATAGCTGGTTCCGTTAAAAGCTTAATAACGACTCGTAAGCTTGTCAAAGAGGTGTTATCTTTCGTTTTACTCGGTCTCCAGGGTTTGCGATTGGGTTTGTATTAAGTTATAGAATTGTACAGAGTTCAACATACCAAGATCTTTACAGCCCCCTTATCTAAAAGATTGCACTTTTCATCTTCATGTCTCGGTTTCGTGAACGCGATATAATTTCGAAATTATAGTGGATTTAGAAAAAACTGAAGTGCGTCAGTCTTTGTTTAGCGAGATTCGGTCCGCCTTTTTTATTTGTCCGAGGGCAAAGGTAACCGCTTACCATCAGGTGGGCCTTTAGCTCCTTACGCCATCTTACAATCATAAACAGTTATCGGCAACAATAGGCCCATGAATATAAGTCCTAACAATTAAAAAGGGCAGCGAAAGCCATATTAACGTCATTGTTTGTTGGAAGGCTCTATCTTCAATTCCGGTTTTAATTTTTTTAATTCACAATTGTTCTTTTATTTGAAACGCTAACAAAAGCCCTTTTCGTCGGTAAATAAAAAGAAAATACCATGAAAAGGTATTACAGATACTTTTATCTTAATAAGATACTCACTTATCTAAAAATAAATCGTTCTGACATCTATTAGTCGGAGCATGCGGCTTCTATCCGTATATTATTCTATATTTAGATTAAAAATTGGTTCAACCCCGTAGCTAGGCTTGATTACTTGCACGTGTCATCATTTGCGTGTACTTGTGAGACTGTTGTGTGTCGCGAGAGGCAACACGTTGCCGGATGGCCAAATGTCATGGTTTCTGAATTTTGTATGACTTTGTTACGTATTTTTGACTACTTATTTCAATATAAGTAACTATTGGGTCTGATTATAACATTGCTGTTTTTTTTATCGAATCATATTATGACTATTAAATAACTATTATTAGTTTACGATCATTATTGTTGGATTATTTGAATAATTTACATTATTATTCTTGTTAGATTTGGATCGGTTTAGTATTTAGTAAAGACATGAGTGACATATTGAGGTTATAGAAACAGTTGTCATTCGGCGGGACGGGGACTGTGTTTCGAGCTCTGGAGGCTGTCTGACCTATACCATAGAATAGTTAATATACCTGTAACATGACATAGCTTGTCCTCTTATGAATAATTATGATTTTAATAATGTTAAGGCAACTTATTTATTTAGCTTTATTTTTCCCTTACAAAGATATTACTTATTCTTATTTTGTTAGTATTGTGTTAGATGTAAGGACTGCCTTTTGCGGTGAAAGCCTCCTCCAAATTACCCCAAACTGTTCTATCTTGTGCCAGTCTTGGCCATATTGTACACACGGCTACACGTTAAGCTATACTTTTCCAGGATAAGCTGACCTCGCATTTTATAGGCTTTCTGTACAATGAGAGGTCAGCTTGTACTGGAGATGTATAGCTGGGTGTGTAGGCGTGTGTAGCAGCTACTTCGACAGTACCTAACGTCGCTCCACCTCGTCTTCTTTTCTTATATAACGGGTACCAGTTTGTTACCGTTTGTGACCACCCACTTTCTGAAACTGTATATGGCCAGCCCACTTCCATTTCAGTGTCAGGATGTTTTTGACTAGATCTCTTGCCTTTGTTCTTCTCCTGTTAAGTGCACTTTTTAAGGCAACTTTCTAACCTTAAATAAAATTTACTTTGATTAGTCAAGAGTCTATAATATATGACTTATTTTCAATACCTTTTGCTCCTTGGTAAGTAGATATTAGTTATAATAAAACAAAATTTAACCGGATTAAATCGCGTATATTATTTAAATTGGTTTCCCTGACGTTAATTTAATTAATAATAATTAAAAATAATAATTAATAATAATAAATAAATAATAATATAATAAATTAATTATTATAATTAATTTAATTAATTTATTTTAATTAATAATATTGTACGGTAGATAAAAATATTTTTTTAGAAATATTTGTAAAGACGCTTGTCATCTTAGTCTACCTGCGACCACGAAATGCTGCAAAGCTTTCGAAACGTCAGGGAAACCAATTTAAATAATATACGCGATTTAATCCGGTTAAACTTTGTTTTATTATAATGTGTAGTGATCGCGAAAACCTAAGAAGTTATTATTAGATATTAGTTCTAATTGAACGATTGCGATTAATATTTTAGATAGAAAAAAGTGATGCCTTGATACACGTGTAACTTTTTTCCACAACCCAGCTCTAGAGAAGCTCGATCAAAACTCACGAAAAATTAAATAAAGGACATAATTGATTCCACTCTTTTCATGACCTGTACTTATCATAAAATAAAATGAAGATCTATTACCGGGTAATAAAAACTGTCTGTTTAGTTTACCGAACACCGAAGATCGGGTTATTATACCTGACATATTTACGGCATGCGGCAGCGGCAGGCCTGTATTATCTTCCTATCAAAAACTAAAGACGAATAATGAATAAAATAATAATTAATAAAAAAATTATTAAATAATTATTATTAATCAATTATTATTATATAATAATAATTGAATGCTGAATAATATTTTTACTAGTCTATCCTGCGGCTTCATCCGCATGTAATTGACATGTTTTTTTTTTTTATGATATGGGTTAAACCCGAAATAAATGTTTTTTTTTTTTTTTTTTTTTTTTTTTTTTTTAATTCGGTTTATCACAGAAATATAAATGTTTTCTCGCAGCCCTCAGGACGTGTTCATCTTCCCGGGATAATTAATAAGCCTATATGTTAATCCGGGTTATGGTGATCCAAATCCGTTAAGCCGTTTTAGCGTGATATAAGGACAAACAAACAAATATTCGTACTTTCTCATTTAGAATATTAATAGGAATTAGGATATAGCAGGATTAATACTAAACTATGGCCTAGCTAGATAGCCGATATAATATTCTTGTCTGGTTACTAACTAGTGTGTTGATGTCTTTGTAATTACGCATTACGTTTTCACTTATTTTAAAATACATTATCAGTTATTTTAAACGTCCGATATTTTTTGTTAGATACGCTGAAATTACAATAAGACAAAATATTATCAATTAAACAAGTTATTGTGATTTTTTTCCTGTTTCACATTTATTTTCTCATGAAAATTAACATCTATAATTCCTATATTTAGTCCAAAATGTTCATAACTCAAAACATCGCGTAGGAAAAAAAAGATGAATAAATAATTTAATACATTTCCATATTATATTCGCTGCCTTTCCTGTTTTAATTAAGCAATTATAATTAACCGCCTACTTCGTTTATGGTATACCTAGTTACCTACGTAGACGGTAAAACATGAGAAAACCGTATTATTAACATGAGAATTTACTGGGTTAGTGTAATCTAATGAAAAGTTATGGATTCAAACCGTGCCGTTTATTACTGCACATAGTAAAGCATATCTCAATGCAATTTCACATTACTGCATTTTATATGAACACCGAGCTTTGTATTATTATCTAATACCCGTTCGTGACATTATGTCCTACAGTTTGAGTAATAAATAAATTCATTTATTTCGGACAAATTATATCCATATCAAAATGTCATAGCTGGCATAATTGTATGTACCTATTCGGTACATAAAATTTTATTATATTATATCAAATATTAAATTAGCGGTTTTTAGCTTTAGTTTTATTTTAGGTTATTATATACCTAAATAAGTTATAATATGTACGCACGGCTACACATCAAGCTGTAAATTTCCAGTATAAGCTGATCTCGCATTGTACGAAAAGCATATACAATACGAGGTCAGCTTTTACTGGAAATTAACAGCTTGATGTGTAGCCGTGTGTACAATTAATATTTGCTGATATTTAATATGTATTTCTTTTTAATGCATTTAGTTAAATACGTCGTTCGTCGTCGATCGTTACGTCTTCTTTGTCCATCCAAAGGTTGTCTGGAAGATATCGCTTTTAGCGATAAGACCGCCCATGTACCCATAATTTATACGTTGTTCCTGTTTACTACTATTTTCATGGTGTACAATAAAGTATATGCAATCTATCTAAATCATCATCATCATCAACTCAGCCTATCGCAGTCCACTGCTGGACATAGGCCTCTCCCTAAATACGTTAATAAATAAAAAATGTCAAATACATACAATAACGTTATTATAAGATATTAAAATCAAAATCAAATCAAAATTTCAAATCAAACTTAATAAAAAATAATATGACCCTCGGTCTCAAGAGGCGCGAGAACACTACTCAGCGGGCACTCCTGGGGTTACGAGATCGACGGGGGCAGGGAAAGACAGTCTCCCCGCTGCCTGCCCAGTGGCAGGGTGAGTGCACACCGGGCCCGCCCCTGCTCCTCCACTGTGCCCTCTGCTGATATCAGAGGGACACCTGGAGCAACTCCCCACTGGCCCAGAACGAGCCCCTCCCGCGCCAGAATATTCGCCACAGGCAATAAAATCCCCCGAAGGTTAATCCCTCGACAGGATTTCATTGCCCGTGCCCAGGATGCACCGGCCAAACAACTGCCAATCTCTCTAGACGTGTCCAGAAGGACAAGCAGCCGTCAGGCACACGTGGAGGTTTTCTGGCAAGCACCCCAAATAGGTACCTACCTACTTTATCTCCCCCATGCTTGAGCCACAGGAGCATGTAAGACTCGCCACAGTCAGTGCCTCAGTGTTTTATTTCTTTGCATGCAATTTCAGGAGCTTACAAATCTTATCATACGAAAGAATCTATTACCACACTCGGATGATATAATTCTACAAGTTATGTAAGTTATATCCGTAATATTATACGGATTTTCCTATATAATAGTAAATGTCCGCTCCTAAATCCCGCGGTTAACTAAAATAAACAATACCGACGGGGCAATCCCATGATAATTAATTCTAAAGTGTATAAATTCAAAGTTTGAACGAAATAGTGACAGTTCTCAGAATTGAATCATAACAGCAATTACGTATACGTATACGTAACCCGTAAGATTAGTCACCCCGTGTAACGGTATGTTAGAAATAATATGCCATGTTGTTTAAAATTGTACGTACATATTTGTTCAATTAATTATTATTTTTTCGGAACAGTTCAGTTGCAATGATGCGAGGTGCTGGCGGAGCGCTGGCCGTGGCTGTCGCCGCGCTGCTTGTCTGCTGTAGTGCTGATCCTCATCAAGTAAGCATACTTTAATTTAAATTAAATAATAAATTAAATTATTGCAGTGGTAGCACGAACAATTGTGACGTATCGAAACGTTAATATAAGTGAACTTTGGATCTGAAATACTCGTTTGGGACATAATATTCATTTAATTTGAAGACTTTAGCCATATCTCTGTATGATACAAAGTGCGCAATGTGCATGAAATTAGATCAAAATGTAATAGAACTGTTGTATTTTTGATTCAAAAAACGCTTACATTAACGTCTCGATACGTCAAAATTGTTGGTGCTAAGGCTATTACAGGCATTGTGATGTAATGCCTTCAGGCACCGTCTCTCACAAATATCTACTGCTCCATGTTACTGAGTCTTAAGCTTTTTACTACTGTAAAGTGAAGGGAAAATGAATTGGTTTTATTATAATTCTTATATTTCGACATCATCCCTTGTACCTTTGTTTACAAATAAATAAATTCTGATTCTGATTCATCAACATAATTGGCAGCTGCGCTACGGGTGACGGGTTCGATTCCCACACAGAACAAACATGTGTATGGCCATACAGATAGTTGTTGCGTTTGTTCATGTGAGATTGTTGTTTGTCACGACACAAGAAATCCTAACGTGATGCAACTTTTTATTAAAATTAAAATATGAGGTTCTAGAGTTTAATAGAAATTAGTTAGAAATTACAAAAAATCGGGTGATAGGCAGGTATACGTGCACTCCCTTTTTAGGAGTAAGTTTATAGGTATGCTGCAGTGACCAGCAATAGATCGTGGTGTGAATGAACATTAGTCGTTGACCGCAGTCTACTAATGACGCAAGCAAATAACTTGCTTTCAGTAATAACTTGATTGTTGTATGACGTTATGTTCATTTGTATATTCCCGTAGTCATAACATTGCCTGCGGGAAATTATGAAAAACTTCATTCAATTAATGAAGACTTGTTATATACCCTTTACGAAGCATACTTAATACATTTCTATACGAACAGTGGCACTTAAGGCCTGTACAGACCAAAAGCGTGGGCCATGACCAGTGCGGCAGACGTCACGCTAAAAGACAGGCAGTTTTAAAGCGTTTTAATGGCGGGCCCGCGATAGAACTGCGTTCAGTGTGACGTGGTATGTCGGTTGTCAAACAATACAACTGCCTCGTAACTGCTTTGACATCACACTGACGTGTTGCCCTGTCCTGCTCCGGTGTGGCAAGTTAGTATGGCTATTGCGGCAATAGTGATACAACAAAACCGCGTCACTCCTGCCCTGCGCATCTCACGCGTTGCGCTGCCTGGTTTATCGCCGGCGCGGTGGGTCCACAGCAGAGTAGGAGCGGCACAGTTTGACAGCACGCCCGCGCTAATATTTGGTGTGTCGTGTTTCATACCATTACTTGTATTACAAATTGCGCGGGCCCGCCTTCGACCCGCGCTGCTACTGACATGCTTTTGGTTTGTCGGGCCTTCGAGGATCAATTTTTTCCTCCTAGGCCTTAAAGCCAATAACAAGAATGGAACGTAATTCAAGTCAAAAATAAATTGTATAAAATATAACCCTGTTTTTGCTGTAGCGCAGTCGGGTTTAAATGGAATCTTATCACAATTGGCGATCGTTTCCAAACAAACTCTCTGTGGACAAAAATCGTATGAAAGAGATAAGGGTAGTCGTTGGTGTACCAATAAATGATATAATAATACACTCCTGGCTCGGTCAATTCTGTTTTATATCACCGTATTATTTTGGTATTTATATTTTCCTGTACCTAAGGGGCTTTTAGCTAAGCGGCAACCGCGTGGATTGTCTGATCTGCGTGGTCAAGCTACACTTGCCGCGGTCAGTCTGTGGAGTGGAAAGGTGACCATTTCTTTGTACATCGAGACCCCTCCGTGCCTCGGAGAGCACGTTAAACTGTCGGTCCCGGTTGCCATACGAATATCTATGGCAGTCGTAACGGGTAGTCAGAAGCCCGAAACTCTGACAACTGGTCTAATCTCCGAATGTAGGTATTACCCGGTAACAGGGTTGCAGGGGTTTAATGGCAGTCGCTCCGAGTAAAATACTGATATTCAGCCGCATCTGGTTAGACCGAAAGCCGACTCCAACATAGTTGGGAAAAGGCTCGGACGATGATATACTATACCAATAAAAACATAGACTTCATGTAAAAATAACCTTCTATTTTTAAAAGGCGCGGGAAAAATATTTCGTTTGTTTTGTGTTTATGATGTTGCAAAGAATTGAACCTTTCTTACTTTTACTTTTGCAAATACTTGTATTTTTATACCAAGCCTTTGAGGCTTTTTCGTGCCTGAAAATATAACACGTTACCTTATGGAAAAGTTCTACAAAATCATGTTTTAGTACAACTTGTTATGTATTTTTACACAGGTAACTATTATTTATTATTAGGCCGTTCGTGTTCAAAACTCTAAGGAATACTTTGACAAGTGTTGTAAAGTAGACACAATAGAGAATCAATTGTCTAAACACTCTCTTGCGCGCCTTAAATTAGCACCGGGATGATGTAAATTGCTCAAATGAAATCAAATCTTTACTTCACAAAATAGCCAGCTTATTTTTATTTCTTCATAAATATAAAAATTGACCACAGAAAGAGTGGTTCCAGTTAAAATACGCACTTAAGCCACTACTTAAGGCAGTTAGTCAGACCAGCGATCCGTCGAAAATTACACAATTTTATAAAAGAAAATTCAAAATTCCACTGAATTGGTTAAATTGGGCGAATTTTGCTATTTTTCGTTTCATCGAAATAATACTGGACTCAGGCGTACATCCCTTAATTACGGCACTGACGAAAAATTTATTTCCAGAACTGATTCTGATTGGCTGGCGAGTGACTAGAAATAATATAATAACAAGCCGACGAGAAAATATAATAACAACTTAAGCCTCCAATTAGTATAACTAATCGATCTGTATTCGAAACTATACTAATATAAATGAGAAAACTTAAGTTGACTAGAGGAGAAACGAGACTCGTAGAGATCCGTCAGATTAGTTGAGCCAGATCTACCCAAACCCAGCAACCCAGAAGCAATACCCAGCAGTAGCCCAACACCTGTATACAGGGCAGCATATACTGAGACGGGCCTAAGCACCAATAGGTTCCTAAGAACAGTTCGTTTGTTTTAGTTAGTTCTACAATCGCTTATAAACTTTATATTTCACATTAATTTCTTTAAAGCCTCCTACCCCCAGTTTCTGGAAGGCTGATCAACGCAAAAATTAACTAATCGACTGTCAAATCTCAGGTCAAGCAATGTGAGTGATTGGTTGTTAACATTTTCGCCGGCCAATCACAGAAGCTGACATTAGATTTGACAATAGATCAAATTGACCAGCCTTCCAGAAACTGGGAGTGTGGCAGTATATTATATCAGGCCTTAAATTATATAATGCTGGATGAACAGAAAAAAATCTAATACGGGATAATATATAATAATATATTATATCTATGTATAATACGTATAGGTAAAATGTACAATTGTACATATGCATAGTCCAATAGGTACGCCTAGTCCGTTCCGAGAGTCAGGTTAAATAAATAAACGTTAGGCGGTATGTTTATTCTAACTAACGGATCTCTAAATCACTTCTGGATCTCTATATACGTCCCTCAATATATCTGAGGCATAGTATATATTCTATATCTGAGGTCCGTGTTTGTCAAATACAGAATCCACCTTATCACAAAATCGGGCTTAATAATTATAGCTTTTGCTTAAGCCAGGCTTAAACACATTTTTATGTACGGTCTAAGCTTTTGTAATGACTGATTCACATTAACATATTGGTTATTCCACCAGGAGCAAGACGTGAGTGGCAGCGACCACAACTCCGGAGAACGCTACGACGCCAGCGGTAAGTCCAAACTCCCTCGACTCTCACACACTATCACAAAATTCTACACAGTTATTTAATATTCAGTTTGTACGCACACAGAATCCTAACATGGTGATACTTTACCTGGCACATAATAGAGCAATCTTAACTAACCGTAAGGGACTTGAATGGAACATGATCAATATTGGATAAAGATCAATTTACTTACGGTACACTTAAATATCGTGAAGTAACTCTGAATTTTATGAGATATCAAACTACGTTGAATGATACAATTTAAAACAATGATAAATAATCTTAATGTTGATCGTGTTATCGTGTATGCGCGCACTTATCAGTATTCTTCACAAAGTTATCGTGCACTTTATTCACATCAAACCGTAATTTAGAAAACACACTTCATTGAAGTTCGGCACACTTTGTTACTTATGTTCTGTGACGTCCAACGTCTGTAAGACGCTGACAACAGAAAAATACCCCAAATAGGCTTATTTTACAAACATGTTTAGCTGTATCTATTCAGTTTGTGGCAGTGAAAAAATAAATACTAATCTTAATCGTATTTTCAAAAATACTACTGTGCCCAAAACACGTTTTTATCAAGTTTTCTCTTTAGAAACAACTTCTTGAAACATGCTTTAGAGCAAACAAGCTCTTTTAATTTATAAATGACATTAAGAAGGCATATGAGAAAGACAATAAATTTTTCAAACGAGCTTTTTATTAAAAAAAAAAATTGATAATTTTCATTCAAGTTTAGCCGCGCACCCGTCGTCCCTCCCCTCGTTGCCTCTCTTTCAGTTCTGTACAAAACGACAGTGACCGCAGAGGGCTGATTTTTTAGGTGTTGTCAGCCTCTTAAAGTATCAATACCCTGAGCACCCTCACCAAAAGACGTTTTACAAACTAGCACCTAAAAATCCTTGCACACTTCCTTATTTAAATCACTCACAAGATATTGAACAGTACGTAAAAAATTGCACTTATTTTGTACATAAATCCTTTTTGTGCACAAATATTAGGTGATGGAATATTGCACAAATCACAAAGTACGTCTCTGCACAAAACTGAATCACGAAGCTTTGTTACACGGTGCATACATGTTTTTTGCACAATATGTGGTAAGTACTATTTTATGTAAATGCACATTAATGTTCATCTTTCATAATACACCCTTGCATAAAGTTAAGATTGGTTCAAATTGTTGCAGAATATAAACAGAAAGAAGAACTCGAAGACTTCCTACGATTCCTCTGGCGGTACGAAAATAAGTATGGAGATCGCAATTTGAATGGACTCGGTGGCAATACTCTGCTCGGAAGGAACACCAATGGTCTTGGTGGAAGCTCCCTATTAGGCAGGAACCTTGGGAACCTCGGGGGCAGCTCACTGATAGGCAGAAACACCCATGGAATTGGTGGTTCTACCCTAGCTGGTAGAGCCATGAATGGAAACTTGAACGGAATTGGTGGCTCTACCCTCCTGGGCAGAGAGGTTGAAGGAGACAAAAGAATGTACTCCAGATTCGTTGATTCCCTCGGCGGCGGCAACTTTGTTCGTAACTTGGACTCTATTGGCGGAGGGAATTTTGTGAGGAACTTGGATTCCATTGGAGGTAGCAACTTTGTTAAGAAGAACCTTGATCAGCTCGGCGGGCCGAACCTTATCAAGAGGAACTTGGATTCATTGGGCGGAGGCAACCTAGTCCGTAACCTCGACTCTATCGGCGGCAGCAACTTTGTTCGCGAACTAGACTCCATAGGAGGCTCCAACCTCGTTTAAATAACCGTTTAACCCTATCCTAGTAACTGTACCCTTGGTAATATTTTCTCATACAACGTATAAAATGTGATACCTCTACGAAAATTTTATTTATTGAAATTGTCATTGTTTATCATTCAGTGTTGATGTTTTAAAATAAATACTATGCAACCTAGGTAATTGACTTTTTACATTCTACTATCCCACAAAACTTGTAATAACTAACTTTATTATTTTGAAATAAATTGTGGTTATAATATTAATCATGATACCATTCCTTAAACAGGTAAGATTTATCAGCTATATACATTCAATGTTCTTTGAGTTTCTTTCTACTTTTTAATCTTGGATCACATACATGTAGGGCACAAAACTCGTACCCTGGACACTCTGAGCAACGGCAACTTAGTTCGTGAAGTTCGAGAGGTCCGCCACTCTGGATACGTGCCCTACCTTATATCAAGACGATATGACTTCGCCAGGTTTGTGAAAAACAGCTATTTTACCACGGACGAATAAAAAAAGGCGGACGGAATCAAGCTAAGAAAAAATTCAAGCACATTTTTTTTTCTTAAACCCACTACAATTTCGACAGTATTTTAACATACCAGACTGTATATTGTTATTTTATTTGTGAAACTACGAAAAACTTCCTTCACACGAGATTTGTTGCGTAATCGCGGCTGTTAGACATACTATGTGTGCGTGCCAGCCCGTACTCTCAGAATAACCGTACTTTCGAGCGAGCCGACTTATTATTGGGTGCTTCACTTATTGCTTAGCGAGATTCCGTACGCCTTTTTTTATTCGTCCATGTATTTTACCCTTTTATTACGAAAACAATTATAAGAATTTTCTTTCAAAACTTAACTTTTCAAAGAGATAGCCCTTTTAAAGAAAATGTAATAATTTATGAATTGTATTCTTAAAGGCAACAAATTTATTAAAAGAGCAACGTAGTCTAAAATACCGAAAATTATTTAAATACCTTTAACATTTGAACTAATTGGTTTTCCCAGTATATTGCCTTCATCTCGTTATGAAATGTAATTACAGAAGCGATACTTATTCATGTCGCACATCAAAAGTAAAAACATTATCTGATTCAATAGCCAATTAGGTAATTTTCCTTTAGTGATATTCTGTCTACATACTTACTATGGATTATTCTGTGAAAGTATGGGACAACCCGCTGTGATGCATAGAATACTTACCTATATTTATATGAGTTGCACAGTGAATAACAACATAATTAATACATTTTCTATGAAATCATTACCTACTCATTATGTAAGTAAAATGACAATTCAGAAAAACTACCAGAGCGTTTGAGACATGATTAGAGGGACAGACATAATTATTGAAACAGGTGTGATCGGATAAATTGAAATTGTTTAATAAAATACTGCTAAATTAAAATAAAAAACCTTTAGTGGGGAATGAGAAGCTAAGCCACCTAGTTGGTCTAGTGGTTGCAAGCGCGACTGCTGAGCGTGAGGTCCTGGGTTCGATTCCCGGGTCGGGAAAAGTGTTATTGTGTTTTTTCATTAGGAAATTCTCAGTAGCAGCCCGGAGTCTGGATTTGTGCCCGGTCAATGGCAATAGGCTCGCCCCCTATTACATGGGACTATAACATAACTGGCGAAATGTGGGTGTACTATTACACCTCTGCCAACCCCTTCGGGTAAATACAGGCGTGATGTTATGTTATGTTATGAGAAGCTAAGCTGATGTGTAAGCTAAAGAAGTGAATGTTTCAATAACTGCAAAGTAACTACAGACTTTCCAGTTTCCATTAAACAAATAGCAACCTCCTTATATATCTCTACTTAACTTTTAACTTACAAATTGATGCTTTATTCCCAAGGCATGTATTTTAGCAAATAAATAAATAAAATAAATAAATAAATTTATTTTCCAAAAAGAAATAGTACAGTATTTTACAGTTTAAATGCTATCCTATAAAATTGTAGGTACATGCACTACAGATATGAGCTTCTGAAGCCAAACTAGGCATAGCCTGTATTTCAGCATTCAGTGCTTTCCCCTCGGATGTCAATTACAATTTAATTTATTTAAGTTTTAGCATATTAAAATTATTTAAATTTACTTTACTATCAGTTTCATTTTTTAATAACAATAATAGAAAATAAAAACTACGATAAAAATTAAAAAAGATGTTTAGATTGTGTGTGGGATGTGTAATGTATATGTGTGTGTTAGTAGTGTTTGTGTTGTCTGAGTGGGGTGTGTAAGAGAGCATACGTGCATTTCGTGATTGTATGATGGATATTGCTTGTAAATACTAGCCTTTTATCTCGGTACAACAAGCAGCTCTTCCGTCTCCTCATATGAAAGTTTCTGTATATAATCTGATACCTTTAAATAAACAGAGCCTGAATCTCATATGAGTTTATCCCACAGTCCGTACGGCGGCAAGCGCGAGCCTTGGCCTCTAGCACCCATCGAGTTCGGCGGATATTACGGAGATGGACTCCCCAAGCGTAATTTCGACGAGATCGACCGGTAAGCCAGTTTTTTTTTAGTTTTTGTTTTGCTTTATTTCTAAATAGGACGGGTACGGTAATGCAGTATTTAACACTGCCATTAAAGATGTAGGGTATTGTAGGTACCGAACAACTTTATTGATATGCTGATATGATAATTATAAATGATACGAGTCCTTTGATGACCAATAGTTTATTGCACTAAATTAACACCAAAGTTCAGACAGAAATACTAAAGAATAAATGATATTGATATGATATTGATAGGTATATGAGAACACACGGCGCGTTCGATGATCGGTAGTGAACTAACTTAAAAATAAATGAAAATGAATTATGAATGTTGGCGGATGATGCTGACGCGGGTTGTACATTAATTTCGCAATGTTCGGTAGCACCGTACAGCATTCATATATATAATCAACTCAGCCTATCGCAGTCCACTGCTGGACATAGGCCTCTCCCAAGTTGCGCCATATATATAATAACTATGCTCTTCTCCGGATTTCAGTCTGCCGATTTATACCTGACAAATCCCTTGGCGACAAACATTTAAACTTGTTAGTTTGGTTTCGTGAAAAGTAAAGTAGCAGTAGTTGATAAACACTTCTGGTTTTTTTTATCAGAATGGTTACAATAAGTGATACGAAAATCGTCTTTATAATGAAAATACTTACTGCAGTTTATGACGGGAAAGTAACTCCTAAATATTATGAAAAGGCTGGGCTTAGTGACGATGCCTTGGTTAATAGAAACACGATTGATTCTTTCTTCGTATGGTAGTTTCAGGATCAAATGCAAAATTCTTTATTTACCTCTAATAACGCCGATCGACATTTGGAGACACACCACGACGTAAATCGCATCGTATCTTAATTCTGTTATTATCCATATGTCATAAAAACTGTCGGGACCATTCTTCTAAACAATATTGTAGCATCAAATGTGTGAACGCGAGGGAAAACCCACTTGAATATTAAACCGATATATTTCAGGTGTTGGGCATGGGTATGCTATTCTATTGACCGATACAGGTCAAATTGCTTTGACATTTTATTTCACAGTACATTTCAATACAGCCTTTAGTTAATGATTTTAATTAAGTTTTCTATAATAACTCCAACTTTACTCTCAGTAATTAACTAGTTTCTAGATACATGCTGAATTTGTCAAAGGCATAGAACTTCATGGTCGTGTAGTTAATAAATTATTATTAACAGCTGACGCCCGCGGCTCCGCTCGCGAATTTTGTCGACAAAAAGTATCCTAGTTAATCCAGAACACGGTCTATCTTGGCGCCAAATTTCATCCAAATCTGATCAGTTGTTTATGCGTTATTGAGTAACAAACATCATAATTTTTTTTTTTTTTAAACCTTCAAACATCTTTGAAAAAGTTCACATTTTATAATATTAGTGGGATGGAATGGGTAAGTGGAATATATCTCGTAACCATATAAGTATAGTTATGTACTGTAGTTGAACAACTGTAATTGAATTTACCTAGATGCTGAAATTAAGAAGAGCTACTTAATTTGCAGCGAATAAATAAAACCTACCTACCGAGAAAATTGGAGCTGTCGTGAACATTCGTCCTTTGTAGCTATTAAAAAAAACCATGGGTAAGTATTAAGCGTAGTAGGTACATACATATGTTATGTACCAAGACTCCAAAGCGGTCTTTATGATTAGGTACTCAGCCATATCTGAACATGTAGGTACATAGCATATAGTAACCTAAATGTTTTCAAAGATGGTGGACCTCAAATATTTATTTTCTTCTTGTAAACAAGAATGCCTATACAAACAAATCTTAAAACATGAAAACCTGTTGAACAGATATTTACTTAGATAGTCTCGGGTTTACACGATCACTAAAATACACATCATAATAAAGGAAATTTTAAGTCATCGCTTTCATATTAACTTACATTGTGTAGGGACATTTAAGTTCCGCCCCAAAAACGCTAAAGACAAAAGATGCTGAAGACATTATAACATCACCGTGCCTAAGCGTTTCCAGTATCTCAATATAATATTTTCAACTTAGACTAATAACAAAGTGACAGAGTGATAATTTCATTCAGTTCCGCTCAAATTAAGCAGCACGTAAAATATTCGCCGATACACACAGGCGCGCGTTAAATGTACTGAACGTAGCTTTTTAAGGCCAACTTGAAATAGGTTCATTTCACACAATTGCGTGAGACTACTACGGTTCTATGCCCAATTATTCTAAGGTTTTCAAGATACTGTAGAAGGCTTATTAACTATGTTAAGTACTTTGATATACTGAAAATCCCTTATTAATACGAGAAGAAAAGTGGTTAGGTATATACTTATTCATAGTCACAAACCACAATATGAAGCTATAATATATTGAATCCGTCATATTTACTTACTAGGGCTCATATTAATAAACCCTTCTCCTGAGTTCTCCTAATGGCTCTTACGAGTAAAATCCCAAGGGTGTCAATGATCAATAATTGAATCAGCATGTTAATAGCTACCAAAACTTCTCCAATTTGATGTCAAACGGTTGACAGTATGGGAGGTTAAGGCCCAACACGCAATGTGGTTGCGGTTTTTAATACTGTCCCAAAAAAATTATATACCCATGCAATAGTGTTTCTCAATTCAGCCGCGGGAAGAAACCACTAGTGCGTGTGCTTGTACAGAAATCTATAGGTTTCAATATTTAGCGGTTCAAAAAATCGTAACCGCAACCGAAGTGTGTGCTGGACCTTATAAATCATCATTATCATCACCATTTCAGCCGTCCACTGCTGTATATAGGTCTCTTGGAACAAGCGATCCTGTGTTTACCGCATCCAGTGGATTCCCGCGACCAGGTCGTAGGTCCACCTTGGGGGCCTACGCACACTGCGCCTTCCAGTACGCGGACGCCAATCCAAAAAGGCCTTATAAATACAGCCCTCAAACTGTACAGTCAAGTGTAAACTGTTCATCTAACCTTTGTATGTGTCTTCCCCAGGTCTGGCCTGGACACGTTCGTGAAGAAGCGCAACTTCGACGAGATCGACCGGTCCTCCATGCCTTTCCCCTACGCCACAAAGCGCTTCTACCATGGGTACAGAACCAACAACCTTGACATTGACACCCCTGTGTAAGCTAGGCTCACCAACCCTTTGTACCACGGAATAGAAAAAACAAGAGGAAGTGGCATACGGCTACCGCACGCGTGGCATAATTGATGCACAATATTAAATTAATCGCGCGGAGTTTCCCGCTGCGACGTTATGACGTCTCGAATGATTACGTTAAATACTAGATTATACCGCATTGTGTAATTATAAGGCTTGGACGAACGAAAAAGGCTGATGTAATCTCGCTAAACAAAAAGTGAAGCACCCATAGCAAGATGGCTCGCTTAAAATTGCGGGCTGGCACGCATACATTCACAACCATAGTAAGACAAAAAGCCGCGATTACGCAATAAATCTCATGTGACGGTAGTCATTGTCGTAGTGTCACAAATAAAATGACAATATGTATATGGCATGTTAAAATTATGTCGAAATTATGGTGGGTTTTGGAAAAAACGAAGTGTTTCAATTTTTTCTCAGCGAGATTCCGTCCGCCATTTTTTATTCGTCCGAGTTACAAGGTGTAAAAATGATAGCAGAATAAAAAATGATTCTCATAGAGGTGAATTATATCGCCGCTATGTGTGCCATTTTGATAAATTGCAATAAAACAATTTTCATTTTAAGAACTTGGATTAAGATTTAATTTAAAAAAACATTATATAATTGCGAGGGATTTGAATTTTAAATAGACTCAATCACATAACAGTTTTGTTTATTTTATTGTACTAATTCAATTGTCAATATGTGATTTTGGCGACACTTTTTCCCGTACTAAGTAATCGTAACTTCCACTTGTTTCATTTATTTCGTGGTTTGTACTCACTGCTTTTCGACTAACACAACTGATTTTAAACACAGTAGACACACTCAATTCCAAAATCATACTATAACTCAAGTGGCTCCCGATTCGCCTTCGCAGGAACACTCGCATATTATGTCTCCTTTATAACACCCTTTACAATCCTAAATATCCTTCCTACTTACGAGAGCGTTTTTCTTTTTTCAAACCTTCTGATGCTCCTTGCAGATCTCACCTTAAAACTGTTCTTAAATTTCAACCTCACAAAACGGATTTCTATTCTTATGCCTTCTCTGTGCATGCAGTAAGATTATGGAACTCACTCCCGCCTAACATACGGAATTCTCAATCCATATCTGTCTTCAAAAGACGTGTTAAAGAGCATTACCTTTCCTTTTAATTTGTTATTGCATAATATTTATATCATATTTACCTATACCTATATAATTTATATGTATTTATTTAAGTATCTATTGCTTTATTAGAACTAATTTTAAGTTTCCTATCTTTTTACACACTGTTGTCTACATTTCTTACTTATTTCTCCTCTCGCAGGTCTGCTGGTAGAAATTTCTTTGAAATAAGCAGTACCTTTGTACTAGATAATTTTAATGCTGTCTCCTTTCATATGTCATTGTGTGTACATCAATTATAAATAAATAAATAAATAAATAAATCATAGTCAGACAGCCTAAAATGTTAGTACTATTAGAAATTCTGGGCTAAAATAACAGAGTTGATCCAACAAGTCATATTCAATTCAATCATAATAATAGCTCCTACAACTTCAAGGATAAACTGTGGTTGGAATTTCAATGTTCTCATGTAGGTATTTTTTATGTTACAGTTTAAACTTCGGCAAGAGATACAGACCCGACTACCCCATGGATGAGATTGACCTGTCTAACTTCCCCATCGGCTCTAAAAGGTCCCAAGACAGCTACCCCCTGATTCCCCGCAATCTAGTGTAAAAACAGAATCCAGCAACCGTCCTTATTAAATACCATTATGTCTCCTTCTTCCTTCAAAACTCTGTGATTGCCTAGTAAAACATTTCGTTCGATGTAACGGTAATGGTCTTCTCTTTGACTTTCTACAACACTAAAGTTCTTATTTTTCTGAAAAAGTTTTAATGATGTCACAAAGACTTTTTATTAAAAGTTGTGTCCTCACCAAACTTGGCGGTCACCTACACGTGTTAAGATCTCATAGTATCTAGTCTTTTCTCATTCCTCTTGAAATATCTAGTTTGGATAAATCGTTTATTGTAAGAGTTATATAATATATGATATTGTACATTTCTCTGATATTATAAATCGTAGTTAAAATTAAATTTGTAAGGAGGGAGAGGTTTAGATTCTTATCTAAATATTAAATCAGTATTATCGAACCATCCTTAGAATGTAACCTTATATAAAGTGTACCTGTGAATTATGTTTCTTATTTGTAACTCAAAGATGTACCTATTATGATTTTAGTTAATTTTGAGTATAAATTATTATGGAATAAATAAAAGATTATGAATGTTCTCAATGGTTTCTTTTCGATTGTTGACACTATAATTTCTTAGACCCAAAACAAACATAATTAATGTTTAGGTTTGCTGAGCATACCGTATAAATTACATAAACAACGAAGTCCCTTATCTGGCTCCGTCCGTTCGGTTAGACAAGAAGACACCAACAGGAGATAATAACTCGCCGAGGGCTTTTAACACCGAATTTAACTAGCAAATAACTTTCTTAAATACATTACTTTTCACTTTGACACATTAATTACATAAATATGCCATTAAATCTCAATCTCCTGTAGGCTATAATTAAAAAAATATTCTTTAGCCGACACGAGCCATAATTACAATTGTTTTTAAAATATACAATATCCGAAAATTTACTTCAATTCAAATTAATACCACGAATACAAAAAGGTCACGTGTTGGCGTATAAAACAGAAAATTCGTATAGAAAATTAAAAGCAAACAGTTAATTATACGCATGTGGCCATCAGAATAATCACATAGAGAGATTAAGTGAATCAGAGTCCACGAAACGGCTCATAAAAGTAAGGTGTGTCGAGATTGCGACGACAAATAGCGACAAATGGCCGATGACTAACGTTTCTAAGTAATTAAAGTTCCTACACAACACAATCTAACTTAACAATCTAAACAGTGACAAACAGCCGCCGTACAGCCACATTCGATTAAAAACTCCGCGAACATATTACGTTTCTGAGGTAAATCAACAAAAACTTAGTTGCACCGATCGTAGATAGCTATGTATTTTATACAGCATGACTGGACTTCTTAAGAAATACCTAATAAAATATATCGAAAACAATTTTCAATTACGTGCAACGGCATCGCGGCAGACCCAGGCGAAGATGGCGGGACGAGCTGGACTCGTATAGAAAAGACTGGTTCACAATTTCACTTTACCGGAAAGAGTGGAATAAGGAAAGGGAGGCCTTTGCCCTGCAGTGGGACAATATAGGCTGAAAATAATAATAATAATAATTTTCAATCAACTGTAAAATAATATGCAGAAAATGATAATATGGTTATTATCACAAGAAAAATGCTTATTTATCCTCCAAACATGAATGACTTAAATTCGTGTTTTTGTGGGGTGGATCATTTCTGCACAACACGGACCAATTATGATAGAATAAGCGTACACACAAAGAAAAAAATTTATGAAATAGTACATTACTGCCGCGGCCGGCAACAATAGGATTGATGTATGAACGTGAAAATGTGGGCCGAGGCGAAGCCAAGGCACACATATGTGAGTCCATCAATGCCTGATTGCGCCAAGGCTTGTATAGTACTTTTCTCAAATAATACGCGGAAATTCAAACTAAGTAGTACAAGTAAATTCTAGAATCAAACGAAACAAACGAACGAACAAACGAATCAATGAATAACGGTATGTTTCACGCGTCAATAAGTAAATATGTTTCTTTTTTACTTAAACTGCTATAACTGCAAGCCAGTTCGAAATTTAAATAAAATCTTTGTTATATTTCTTTCCCAACCTCCTTGGTTGATATTTTCCGGAGTAAAAAGTTCGTTCCATTTTTAAATAACAAGACAGATATGAGTTTTCATAGCACTTTCATAGTAATTTATTTGGCCGCTAAACACAGCTAAACAGGACAGGCATGGATTTTCATACTAACATTGCCGGCCGCTCCTCGGATATATTTGACGTGCAGCTTTTTCGATTTATCACGAAGAAGGTTGTCAAAATATTGTTCAAATTTCCAAGCATGTTTGAGAAAAAAATATTTCACGACAAATACAGGGATAAAAAGTAGCCTATATGTTAATGTTGATATTGTGTTGATGTGGTCTATCTGTGTGCCAAATTTCATCTAAATCCGTTTAGCCATTACAGCGTGATTGAGTAACAAACATCCAAACATCTTCACAAAGTTTAACCGAATTAAATCGCGTATATTATTTAAATTGGTTTTTCTGACGTTTCGAAAGCTTTGCAGCATTTCGTGGTCGCAGGTAGACTAAGATGACAAGCGTCTTTACAGATATTTCTAAAAAATATTTTAATCTACCGTACAATATTATTAATTAAAATCATTTCGATGCACGCAGTAATCACGTAAATAATGTGTAGTGATCGCGAAAAACTAAGAAATTATTATCTTCACAAACTTTTACATTTATAATATTATGTAGAAGGAACATAGAAATCTTAGTAATAAGGTATAGAAATGTTATCTATATCCTTTAATACCAGAACGCTTGTCGCCGGTTTTTCGCTACCAACACATAAATACGCAATTACGCCCACCATGTTTCTAGCATTCAATGCAAAATAAGTTAAGCTTGAAAAACAAACCGCGGTTAGATATGCTGCAAAATTAAATTTTTGTGACTCTGCGTCCAAAACAGCACTGATGATCAACCAAAAGGTTCGCGCATTGGTGTCCTACGAGACACCTGTACGCGGCAACAAGTTCACGCACCTTTGCCACTTCTATAACATAACATAACATCACGCCTGTATTTCCCCGAAGGGTTAGGCAAAGGTGTAATAGTACACCCACATTTCGCCAGTTATGTTATAGTCCCATGTAATAGGGGGCAAGCCTCTTGCCATTGACCGGGCACAAATCCAGACGCCGGGCTGCTACTGATAATTTCCTAATGAAAAAACCCAATAACACTTTACAATTCCTCGGTATGAAGTGTTTGTTTGAACTCTGGTACCCAAAGTAAGATTTAACTTGTGTTATGGGTACCAGCGCTCTCATTAATTAAATCCACAGGGAGTTACATTAATTGCATCAGGAGGTGGTTACAAGAAAGTGCAGTTGAGTAAGTAAATGAGGTAAGTAAAACTAAGTTACAGGCTACAGCATAATTATCTTATTCTTATTTTAATATCGATGGTTTTCAAACAACAAAGACAAAAGCAGTGTTTAATTCAATGATACTCTTACGTAGCGCTATAGTTTTAGCACTTTTGCTAAAACTCCTTGCTTTTGAGAGTCATATGACACCTTTTACCACCTGTGTACTTATTAGAGACTAGCTTTTACCCGCGGGCTTTTATCCGTGGCTCTTTATCTCACAGGAACCGTGCATTTACCGGGATAAAAGGTGGCATATGTAACTCTCCAGCCCGTCATCCTCCTCGCCTTTTCCCAACTATGTTGGGGTCAGCTTCCATCAGTCTAACCAGATGTGACTAAACATCAGTATTTTACACGGAGTGACTGCCATCATACTGCCCCCGTATCCCAGTTACTGGGCAATACCGACATTCGGAAGTTATACAGTTTACAGACTTTCGGGTTTTTGACTACCCGTAACGACTGCCGTAGATATTCGTATGGCACCCGGGACTGACAGCTTAACGTGCTCTCCGAGGCACGGAGGGATCTCGTTGTGCAACAAAATGGCCACCCATCCAGGGACGCAGCAAGTGTATCTTAACCTCGCAGATCATACAATCCTCGCGGTTGCTACTAGCCACGAACCCCTCAACTCTCCAGACCATATACTATGCAAAAAAAAATACATCTCATCAAAAAACACACTTTGCATTTTTTATAATAAATAGGACATGACACTAATATATCAATGGACTAAAAAGAGTATATCCATGGAGTTTCTTGCCGGTTCTTCTCCATAGGACCAACTTTTTGGAACCGTGCAACTAGATTCATAATTAACGTTTTGAAAATGCATGTAAACGTTTATTCAAAAAAAAAAAAAAAATACTTTCACTTTGAATACGTCCTCCAGCAATTCTACTTCGAGGACGTCTTTTTCATGGACTTTATGAAATATCGTAAGAACAGATGACATAATATTTCTGGGTGGCAGTGGATTATTATTCTGATAAGCCATTTTAACTTTCTCCGCATTTGACGAGTATTTTGTCAAGTTGGGAACTGATATAGACTGATCGCGTTTGATTGTTGATTTTAATTTATAAAATACATAACTCCTGCTTATAATCATTAATGGTGTCTGTAAACTTTCAACGCTGTTTGTTCTTTGCTTTTTAATTAAGAATGATCTATACAACACAAATGACAGGTGGATTAGTGATCATACTTCCGAATCATTCATTCATTTCAGCCGAAAGACGTCCACTGCTGGAAATAAGCCTCCCCCATTAAGGTGGGACGCTTGGCAGACCAAGTTGGCGATCGCAGTTGGTTGGTTAAATACTCAGAGAACGCTGCTGCCCATCCTCTGGTGAATCCCTTAGTCGCCTTTTACGACACTCATGAGAAGAGATAAGGGTGGTGCTATTCTTTACGTCCGGCACCACACGGAACAACTAACTAACTACTTGGTAGTTGGTTGTAACTGCATGGTGACAAGCGTTCCTTTCAGACCAGGGTTGTTGCGAATATCAGCATCAGCATCCGCTGATCAACAGCATTATAGGATGGGCAGCAATCCTCTGGTGAATCCCTTAGTCGCCTTTTACGACACCCATGAGAAGATATAGGGTGGTGCAATTCTTTACGTCCGGCACCACACGGAGCTACTTCCGAATATAATTTCGTAATCATGTTATCTAACGGCCAAAATTAATAATGAATCTAGCTTTACCTTCTACTTACGACTTAATTTTTTCTTAGATAGTAATTTTACATAAGGCATATTTGGTTAATTAATTTTATAAGTGGGCAAAATAGAACTTCTGTTTATAGCCAATATTAATAACCTATTATCCACGTTTCACCCTAGAGATAGAAATTTGACGTAAGCTCCATACATTTTATGTTTTCTATAATTAGGGCAAATCTTGCACAGATAGGTTATGAATTTTTTCCATAAATAAAATAATCCAAATATGCATTAAATAAAAATAATATTTACAAACTTACTTACAAATTATCTTATAAATACAAGAGCCTAAAATAAAAGTAAAACTAATAGCTACAGAACTGTATTAGGGAAAAATTAAGAACACAACATCCAAGAACGTCTGCCTCTGCCGCTTTCACAACATTTTAGATCTTAAAAATATAAACACAATGAAACACAATTACAACGTGAATAAAACCTTACAAGCTCAATTTTTTAAACTGAACTGTGAGTAGGTTACTAACATTTTAGTTACTCTTAGTTTATTCAAATAGTTCCAAACGAAACGCTCTTTACAAAACCTGAATGATGGAACAACTATTTCCCTAATAAATCGAATGCAGCTTAGCGCGCTGTTCAATTTTATTATTTTTTATCCCAATGCAAACTCGATACTTGTAAAATGTAAAAAACCTTTTAAGCCGGCCATAACAAAATAGTTTATAAAATGCGAGTTTATTTTTTACAAGAAAACTTTTTACTAAACCGAAGTTTAGCTGTCCCGTAGCAAGCTCGTAACCAATCCGTAGCTATCTTGTAGCCGTTTCGTAGCCGACCCGTAGCTTCCCCGTAGCTTCGTCTTATCGAAGAGAATAGATAAATTATAGATAAAATGTGGTGATTAACTGGTGCTCAGTGCTTATACTTTTTATATTGCTGCATTAGCACATAATATGAACGATCTATTCAGACATATAATTTCGTGTAGGCAACATGTTTTTTCGCAATAAAAACATTATTTCACCTCAAGAAGTAATTACTAACAAATTATGGATCTTTTAGTTGTCCGAAATAAATTATTTAATTGATTGATTGATTGAATAAGTATATTGTTAAGTGGTTACATAACATATGCAGCCCATTACTGTCCCACAGCTAGGCACGCACCTCTTCTCAGAATGAGAAGGTTAAGGTCTTAGTTCACCACGTTGGCCTAGTGCGAGTAATCGGAATATACACAACATCGAGAAAAGTATGGAGCACTCTCAGGTATGGAGGTTTCTTCACAATGTTTTCCCTCACCGTTAAAGCACGTGATAAACAAGTTCTGGTCAGAGGTGCGGGCCGGGTTCATACTCAGACCCTCCTGTACAGAAGGCAAGCGTAAACATGGGCATAATTTATTTATTTATAAAAGTACAGCCACATCAAAAATAATCACTATACTCTTAACTAATCTGTAACTGGTCTGATGTACCTGACAATAACGGCGTACATAACACTTATAATTATTTGGCTATATTGTTAGGTTTTGATATGTTAATCGACTATTTAATATAATTTATTGTGATTTTTGTATTCGATTATTCGTTCCAAATCGTTAAATTGTGCTTGCAACACCGAATATCTATGGTTATTTAAAAATAAAAAGGGTTGTCTGTGTAACGTAATGGCGGGAGTGAGAGTTACAGCTCTCTTGGCGTTTGGCGCTCGTCGAGGTTGGACGCACAATTACGATCGCTGACCATTCTTGTCAACTGTTCTGACTTTGTAAAAGTTATTAGAGTAGTAGAGAAATAAAGAAGACTTGTTGAAGTGATTTGAGGAGTTTTATTATACTTCAGAAGTGGTAAGTACACGCCTATTGCATAGTTTATAGATCTAGAGCTACTTTGTTTAATACCCAGAACAGCCCTGATTGGATTTCTGTAGCGTTAAAGACAGATTAATTGTGTTTTGTAGCATTGTTAAAATTTGAGGGTATGACTCTGGAATTTACATTTATTTTAATTTTTTTGAAAGATTTAGGATTCTTATCCTTGCTGTGGGGTTTCTAAAAGGGGGGCGAAAATTTCGTTATTTTTGAGCCCAGACGCACCGTTTCCGAGATATTTTTAATTTTACCTACAAAATATTTCTTAAAATCTTTTGCAGTCCAGTTTGGCTTTATTAGCTCGTTAACTCATTTTTGTCTGTGTTTTACGATTTTTGGATCATGCCGCGTGATGAGAGTGGCTCGCGGCGGTTATTAACGCCTGTGAGACGTCATTCGCGCCGCACAGAAGATGAAGCAAGGACGACAGCGCGTGACAGCGGCAGTGTGAGGCAGAGCCGCCGTCGCAGTCGCAGCCGCCGTCGCAGTCGCAGCTGCCTTCGCAGTCGCAGTCGCCGCCAGACCCGTAAGAAGTCTCGAGAGCTTAGCTGCCAGAGTCTCCGCGAGCAAGAAAAGGAGCTGGAATGGGAGCGAGAGCGTCTCAGAGCTATGGAAGACCAGGTGAGCAGAGCACGTAATCGTTTATCGTCAAAACGGCGGTATAGTCCGCGTCCTCGTGAGTCTTCCGTACATCGTGAAAACTGTGATAAGCCAATTCGTCGGCGTAAGAATAGCTGCAACGTTGATGACAATGTTTCTAATGAAATAGGACAACCTGAAAGATCTAGTAGCGTTTCGTTTAATACAAAAGATATTGTTAATTTGTTAAGTACCATAAAACAACTTACGTCCCAGCCATCTACAGTTGCTACATCCACAAACCGGAGTAACGATTCTAAAAACATATTACCAGAGTTTAACCCGTCGTTGAAAAATCAACGTATTGATATATGGTTAAAGAAGGTTAACGAATGTACTTCTGTATATGGATGGGACGAAAAAACAACAATTCATTACGCGATGCAAAAACTGCAGGGTTTGGCCAAGACTTGGTACGAAAGTCTAAATTCTATTTTGTTTACTTGGCCCGAGTGGCAAGAAAAACTACTAAGTGCATTTCCATACGAACAAAACTATGGCCAAACCCTGGAGGAGATGCTGAAGCGAAAAAGTAGATACAATGAACCCATTGAAAACTATTTTTATGATAAACTAGCTCTCTTAAATCAGTGCGATATTTATGATAAACGCGCGGTTGACTGCATTATTTACGGCATTAGTGATAGGACAGTAAAATCCGCGGCGTTAGCCCTACGATGTAGTCATCCTGATCAGTTGCTGCAGTATTTGATAAGCAACAAAGAGGGTCACGGTGTTGCCGAACGTGTAACTAATCCTCGATTTAGGTCAGGGAACGATTCAAACGTAGCAAAGGTGAGATCACCAAGTAGAAGCAATGTTCCCTTTAATTACCAGTGCTTTAATTGCAAGGAAAAGGGGCATACATTCTCCAGGTGCCCAAAGCCTCTCAAAAAATGCACCAAGTGCAATAAAGTTGGTCATAGTGCTGAGAACTGTTATTTTAATTCCGACAAGAACAAATCTGCGGATTCAAGTAAAACTATGCTAATTTCGGCCTCAAAACCAAATTCCAAATATATAAAAACAATCCAAATTAATAGTCTGCTCGTAAAGTCGTTCATAGATTTTGGTAGTGAAGTCTCGTTGATCACAGAGTCTCTCGCGAAAGAACTGGGACTTCAGCATGATGGTGTAGCTACTGTTTTGAAAGGCTTTGGCAACGAACTGGTACGATCGGTAGGGGAAGTTAACGTTGAACTTTCGATAGACGGTGTATCTGCTTATATTTCTTGTCGTGTTGTGAGTGACAAATACTTAGACGTACCAGTTTTAGTTGGTCAGACTTTTACAGAACAGCCTCACGTTATTGTGCATAAAACTGCCACCGATTTGCAATTTTCAAGCATCGATAACGAAATGCCATTTTCTCAAATGCATACAGACAAAGATAATGTGGTCAAAGTTGTTGTGCCCAACAGCGTGATGTTAAGTGGAAGGGCTTCGGTGAGAGTGTTGGTGGAGCCTCAATACGATGGGTACATTTTGGTAGATGGAAAGTTGTTTGGTAAACCACATCAGCAGTGTGTTGTGACAGGTGGAGTATACACAGTAGAACATGGTAGGACATACATTGATTTGACACCTCTTAACTCTGTTTCTTCATTGCCTTCAGGGTTAAGTCTAGGTCGAGCAGTAATTGTTAAGGTTGTGAATAGAATCCTTGCATCAGACGTTAAAATTTCCTCGCGTCTCCCTTATACTCTTGACACAAGCCAGATCCGTGTCGGTGAGGCAGTGAACAAGTCTGACAAGTCTAAATTATTCGATCTTTTGCAAAAATATGGGCATTGTTTTGCTTCCTCGTTCAAGGAACTAGGTTGCACTGATGCTTTAGAGATGAGCATTGAGCTGACCAGCAAAACACCGGTGGTTTATCGTCCATATCGATTATCTCACGACGAACGACAAAAGGTTCGTGAAATGGTAGATGAGATGCTCGATGCAGGAATCGTCAGGGAATCCTCATCCGAGTATGCAAGTCCCATTATATTGGTTCGAAAGAAGGACGGTAAGCTCCGGCTATGCGTCGATTACAGGATGCTCAACTCTATAACAGTTAAAGAACGTTACCCAATGCCAATAATAGAAGACGAAATTGCTAGACTGTCCGGACAAGCTTGTTTTATCTCCCTAGATCTGGCATCTGGCTACTATCAGGTCCCGATCTCCGAAAATTCGAAACCGCTTACTTCTTTCGTGACGCCGGATGGTCAGTACGAATTTAATCGTATGCCGTTCGGCTTAGCAAATGCGCCAGCAGTCTTTCAGCGCATGATGAATAAAGTTTTGGGATCTGCGCGGTTCACGGAAGCTACGGCATACCTAGATGATCTACTTATCTATGGAACGAGCGTGAACAATTGTCTAGTTAAGTTAGAGCATGTTTTAAATTTGCTTGAAAAAGCTAATTTAACGCTAAACTTGACCAAGTGTGAATTTTTAAAAGATAAGTTGGATTATCTAGGCTATGAAATTAGTTCCGCTGGCGTAAGACCTGGTAGCAAGAAGATACAGTCTGTAATCGATTTTCCCCATCCTACAAATCAGCATGGTGTGCGACAATTTTTGGGACTAGCGAGCTACTTTCGCAAATTCATTCAGGGTTTTGCTCAAATCGCACACCCTCTGAGTAAATTGTTAAAGAAAGACGTTTCTTGGGCGTGGTCTTGCGAGCAAGAAAAGGCTTTCAATATTCTTAAGGAAAAATTGGTCGCAAGGCCAGTGCTAGCAATCTATGATCAGACTGCTGAAACGGAGCTGCATACCGACGCCAGCAGAGTTGGAATTGGTGGGATTCTCCTGCAGCGTCCCTCTAGTTCAGAATCTTTTCGACCCGTGGCTTTCTACAGCCGTCAAACTTCCCCGGAAGAGAAAAACTTCCACTCATATGAATTGGAAACGTTGGCGGTCATCTGCTCTTTAAAGAAATTTAGGATATACCTATTGGGACAGAAGTTCAACATCGTATCAGACTGCGGAGCACTTCGAACTACTTTTACCAAGCGCGATTTGATCCCTCGAATCGCAAGGTGGTGGCTTATGATGCAAGAGTTCGAATGCACAATTGAATATCGCCCAGGTGTCAAGATGTCGCATGTTGACGCCTTGTCTAGGAACCCTATCACCGATAATAATCAGTCTTATGAAATTGACCAATACCCCATGGTGATGTTGATAAATAGCGAAGATTGGTTGCTTACTCTCCAGTTAGGTGATTCGGAGTTAAACAGGATACGTGACATTTTGCATACAAAGTTAGACCCGGAAGGGCTAAAATATATTAAAGATAATTATATTATTAAAGATAATGGGCTTTATAAGTGTATCGATGGTGACAGTAGCAATATTCGTTGGGTGGTTCCAAAGGGAGCAAGGTGGCAGTTGTGTCGTCTTAACCATGATGACATAGGTCATCTTGGCGTCGAGAAAACCTTGGAGCGTATTAAAAAGTCATATTGGTTTTCCCGTATGGCAAATTTTGTAAAAAAATACGTAAATGCGTGTCTTGAGTGTGCGTATTCAAAAAAGAACTCAAATAAGGCTGAAGGCCTACTACACCCCATACCAAAAATAGAAATCCCGTTCCACACGCTCCACATAGACCACCTGGGCCCCTTTGTAAAGTCTAAAAAGGGTAATTCATATTTGTTAGTTATAGTTGATGCTTTTACTAAATTCGTTTTCGTAAAACCTGTGAGAAATACAAAAACTTTGACTGCTATTGCGATACTAGAAGGTATTTTTGATATTTTTAGGGCACCTGATCGCATAATTAGTGACCGTGGAACGTGTTTCACGTCTCACGCATTCAAGAGATTTTGTACCGAAAAAGGCATCAAACATGTGTTGAACGCGGTCGCTAGTCCGCAATCGAATGGGCAGGTAGAGCGATACAATCGCACTATTCTAGATTCTTTGACGGCGCAGAATCTCGGGGATGATGAGAGGGCTTGGGATACCAAGGTTGGAAAAATCCAATGGGGTCTTAATAATACCACACAGAAAACGACAGGGAGATCCCCAGCGGAAGTTATGTTCGGCACTCACATGAGTAGTGAAATAGATCCACGGTTTAACGAAATTCGTCAAGCAACTAAGGATAAAACCGATCTGACAATTATACGCGAGCAGGTAAAAGATAAGATTGACGAAGAACAGGCAATGCAAAAAAGTCGCTACGATAAGGACAGACGTCCAGCTCGTACTTACGCTGTAGGTGAATTAGTAAAGATGACAAAAATATCTTTCAATAATGACGGTAAAAGTAAGAAGCTCCTCCCGGCTTATTTAGGCCCATATCGCGTAGTTGCATCACTAGGAAATGACCGATATGAGTTAGCTGCGATTCCCGGATTGAGTAGTACGAAAAACAAACGTAAGACTGTGGTAGCCGCTAGTAGAATGTTGCCATGGGTTCATGTAGCTGCTTTAGAGCTTAATGAGAGTGGTACTGACACTGATAATGATGAAATTGATAACGATGAGATTGATGAAGATGAAATTGATAGGGGGTAAAGAAATATGTATAATGAAAATAATATGTAATAAAATATATATATATATATAATGTATATTGTGTAAAATATGCATAATGACTATGAGCTCGTTATAATTTTGTTGTACATGGATTACAATATAAGTTTTGTTGAATTTTAAACTGTAGTCAACATCAAAAGTACAAAGTACAAGTAGTGTAATGTACATAAGCTTTCCTATTGTAATATTAATGTGTATTTGTGTGTACAATAAAGTATCATAATAATAATAATAAAAGTAAGCATTGATTGCTCCAAAGTTTCAAATTGTTTGATAAATTAAAAACTAAATTCTAACTATTGTTTTTGTGACTAAGTAACGATAGAGAAGTGAATTATTTACAGAACAGTATTATGATTAATGAGAACATAAACCCTTTAGATAATTAATATTGCAATCCCAAAATATTCATAAACTTCTGCTGTTGACTGTACACTATTTGTTTAATTTGTATAATGAACTAATCGTGTAATATTTATGTTTATGTTTAGGAGACTCCAAAAGTTGGAGAAGTTAGGAGACTCCAAAAGTTGGAGAAGTTAGGAGACTCCAAAAGTTGGAGAAGTTAGGAGACTCCAAAAGTTGGAGAAGTTAGGGACTCCAAAAGTTGGAGAAGTTAGGGGACTCCAAAAGTTGGAGAAGTTAGGGACTCCAAAAGTTGGAGAAGTTAGGGGACTCCAAAAGTTGGAGAAGTTAGGGGACTCCAAAAGTTGGAGAAGTTGGTGAACTCCAAAAGTTGGAGAAGTCTGCGAACTCCAAAAGTTGGAGAAGTCTGCGAACTCCAAAAGTTGGAGAAGTCTGCGAACTCCAAAAGTTGGAGAAGTCTGCGAACTCCAAAAGTTGGAGAAGTCTGCGAACTCCAAAAGTTGGAGAAGTCTGCGAACTCCAAAAGTTGGAGAAGTCTGCGAACTCCAAAAGTTGGAGAAGTTAGTAAACTCCAAAAGTTGGAGAAGTTAGTAAACTCCAAAAGTTGGAGAAGTTAGTAAACTCCAAAAGTTGGAGAAGTTAGTAAACTCCAAAAGTTGGAGAAGTTAGTATTTTATGTGTACCTATCTATACGTACTGTTATAGTGTGAATATGTATTTAACTAGTGTTAGGTTTTAGTCTTCTCTTGATATGGTGTATGAGGTCATACACCTTGTCAGGATGGACGAGTGTTAGGTTTTGATATGTTAATCGACTATTTAATATAATTTATTGTGATTTTTGTATTCGATTATTCGTTCCAAATCGTTAAATTGTGCTTGCAACACCGAATATCTATGGTTATTTAAAAATAAAAAGGGTTGTCTGTGTAACGTAATGGCGGGAGTGAGAGTTACAGCTCTCTTGGCGTTTGGCGCTCGTCGAGGTTGGACGCACAATTACGATCGCTGACCATTCTTGTCAACTGTTCTGACTTTGTAAAAGTTATTAGAGTAGTAGAGAAATAAAGAAGACTTGTTGAAGTGATTTGAGGAGTTTTATTATAATATGATGCAAATATATTCTTTGAAAATATTAAGTAAGATATTTTTATTTTGTGCCGTTATTTGTCTCTTAGGAAAGAAGGAAATACTATTTATTTACTACTCTGACGTAAAAATCTACTGAATCATCTTCATCCGTCTCCTTCGAAGCTGAAAATCGAAAAAAGTAACAAATGACAAATTACAAATCCTCTGTAACGAGGGTTCAGAAAAATATGAAGTAAAAGTATGATACTTGAATAAATATCCACCTATACCTTGATATTATTACACTTATATGATATTGAGGGGACGGTTGTATTAGTGATCGTTATGGAAGAATAATATTGTCAAATAAAATTAACAATTAGTAAAGTAGATAACAAACAGCATGACATGAGCATTGACTTATTCCATTCTCTAAAAAAAGTTGTGATGGACATTCAGTACGTGATAGATTGAATATTCAAAATTAATTTAAAAAAAATATTGTGTGTATGTAGCTGGTTGAAATTTTCTCAGAATATGTGTTGCTATAACCTCTACCACGACAAATACTAAAAATAAAAAAGGCTTAAACCAAAGGGGGACCCGATTCAAGTAACCTTGAAAAGCATGCATTTTTTTCATCGTTTTTGTTCGTGCTTTATCTTTAAAACGGTAATATATTACTAGCGTCAAACTAGGTCTGATTATACATACTATGTTGTTTAGCAACATATACTAAAAATAGGGCAAACAGAGACATACGTGGTGTTACCTCCGTAAGAAAGAGATGCAAAAATTCATATTTCACGCACGGTGCGTTGATGTCTTTTAATGAACTCTCGTAAATTAAATGTTTCTATGGGGTACCATGGCGTCGTACGGAACCCTTACTGTGTGAGTCCGATTCGTACTTGGCCGGTTTAAGTTAATGTGTAGGTAAGTTTGTAACAATAAGGAATTAAAGAGCAATATAAAATCAAATCAAATTAAAATTGATACTTTTAATGACACTGCTTTAAAAAGTGAAGATAATTAATATCCATTTTGCACGTATAAATTAATTTAATTTTCCATTTTGTGTTTTTTTTTTACGTGTATTGCGTATTGATATTTTTTGTTCGATAACATTATTGTACGTTATACGACAAAAAATATTCTCATTCACAACAACGAATTTATTTAGGCTTATTCATGTTTTGATAAAGTTACGAAGTTGCGAAGCCAGTCGGATTTACTTGATACTTCGTAAATAACATAATCGACTTACTGTATAAATATGAAACAGTATCCATTCGGTAGAGTGAAGAATTAATTTTACATGCCAAATGAACGTTGATTCTCTGAACTTGAATATTATTCTTATTGTAATAGGATTGAGGTCAGTCATTGGAAAGGCACGTAAAAAGCTGAAAAAGAAAGAGGTTCAGGCGTTTAGTAGTAGTAGAGCTCCTTTGTGAAAGAGCTCGTCCGGGGAAGTACTACCACCGTACCTACTTCTCCGCCAAATAGTAATGCTTGCATTGTTGTGTTTCGGTCTAAAGGGTACGGGTGCCGGTCAAATTACAATCACATGAGACTTTTCATCTTTATGTCTCAGTTTGGCGAACCGACTTGCGGTACCATTTAGGCAATTGGAATGGCACGTAAAGCTGAAAAAGAAAGAGGTTCAGGGGTTTAGTAGTAGTAGAGCTCCTTTGTGAAAGAGCTCGTCCGGGGAAGTACTACCACCGTACCTACTTCACCGCCAAATAGTGATGCTTGCATTGCTGTGTTTCGGTCTGAAGGGTACGGGTGCCGGTCAAATTACAATCAAATGAGACTTTTCATCTTTATGTCTCAGTTTGGCGAACCGACTTGCGGTACCATTTAGGCAACAGCCTATGTGGTATTGCAGTTGTTATGGGCAAAATTAACCCCTTAACACCAGGTGGACCTTTACCTTGTTTCACCATCCTACAATATAAAAAAAACAGATATGGGAAACTGCGCATCAGTTTGACAATAAAAAAGTTAATAACTAGAGCTACCGTGCCTATTTCTGCCGCCAAGCAGTGATGCTTGCATTGCAGCATTGCTGTGTTCTAGTGCGAAGGTTGCGGGTGCTGGTTTAATTGAGACTTTTCATCTTTAGGTCTCAGTCTGCCGAACACGATTTAATAACATTTAGGCAACAACCTAGGTGGTATTGCAGTTGTTATGAGCAAAGGTTATCGCTTAACATCAGGTGGGCCTTCACTATCCTAACCCTTAAAAAAACCTTCGGTGTTAGTCAAACAATATTTTTTTCAATTCCAAATAGCACCTTTCCGAATATTAGTCTGATTGGTTATCTATGGCATACATATAGTGAACCCCATGAGTGCTTCAAAGAGTCTACGTTAATTAATTAACGAATGAAACTCTTCAAAGGTTGACTGATGTTACGATAAATATGGAATCTTCCAAGATTCCGGTCATATACGTTTCATGGTTAGACCTCAATGAGGATCAATGTCCACTTCTTAATATGCATCATAAGTCCAAAAGGCTCGTTGGCGATCTTGGTCTGGTCGACGCCAAACTACAAAGCCTTGAGCATCGGCACAGAGTTGGTAGCCTTTCGGTTTCTTATCGAATTCATCGTTAAAATTATACGATTTAATTCCTGCAAGCCCTTTCCATCATCGGACAACCAGACGCACGGCGATGCGCCACCATTATATGGTAAACATTCCACCCTTTCGCATGAAGCGATTTGCTAATAGGTTTATGACGCGTACCGCGAAAGAATGGTATTCATTGCCGACATCAGTGTTTCCCGATAAGTATAATCGTTTGCCATCGACCGCACCATCGCTTAAAATCATGTGAAGTGGCGGCAAAACACAAGCTCATTAAGGGCTTCTTCACACGTACCACAACCACACCACGACCACAACCACACCTCCAACCACACCACGTGGCCGGGCGTATATTTCGTATTAAAAATGAATAGGACTACACGTACCACATTTTGCAGTCGTTATCGACCGTGTGTGTGATACCGACCACATCGCAACCACATCACAACCACAACGCAACCACCAGTGACACAGCAAACTTGAGGCCGATCACATCGCAAACACAACGTTGCGACGACGCAACGACAGTGCGCGCACGCCGCCCGCGCTCTTCCCCTCCCCCGGTTCATTCATTCATTCTGCGAAGGATAACAATAACAAAGTTTCCTCTTCGAATTCCATGAGTTTGGTCAGACAACACGTGTTTCCGCTATGAAAACCGGAGTCGAACTGTGTCTGCACACCACGTAACCACATCGCAACTACTGGCGACAACGCAACCACATCGACATTTTGTCGGTACCACAACGCAACTACAAAGAGCTGCAGCGACACTGTTCACACGTAACCACTGCTTGACAACATTTTGTCGTTGCTACGTGGTGTGGTTGTGGTACGTGTGAAGAAGCCCTAAGAATAAAAAATAAATAAAAAATCTTGTTGTAAGGGACTCTTGATCTCTAGAGAGCTATCAATCATTAATTCAACGAATAGGATTGGGCCCGCATAAATCCAGTCTACGAATTGCCTCCTCCACGACTTTACTAAACTTTTAACAATACGTATAGAGTCGTCAACTTTAAATAGAGATGTCGAATGCAAACTCGAAAATTAGTGACATGACTATCAAGACGAGTAGTCTGTGGCTGTGACTTGTGATGAAGATGGTTTTCATTATTTTGACACTAGAACATTATCTTTGTATAAAACCTGTCAAGTGCGAGTTGTAGTTATTTTTCCACGCTTTTGAGCGCAATGAGATAATAAAACCCTGTTCCACGGTACTACGCCCTCGATGTAATATTTTAATCGCGACACAGTTTTATTTTCCTAATAAATGGTTCTTAACTATTTTTTAACAAAAAATTTACTTATTCACAAACAAGGTCAATCTAAGTATAATAATAATTATACAAACTCTTTTTCGCTTCAACGATTTTACAAGGTTTTTGTCCGTCAATCGTATTTTATTTATTACCAGTCTATGCCCACCCGATCGTCCTGGGTTCGATTCTCGGGTCGGGCAAAGTATTATCGGGTTTTTTCATCAGGAAATTCTCAGTAGCAGCCCGGAGTCTGGATTTGTGCCCAGTCAATGGCAATAGGCTCGCCCCCTATTACATGGGACTATAACATAACTGGCGAAACGTGGGTGTATTATACACCTCTGCCTACCCCTTCGGGGAAATACAGGCGTGATCTTATGTTATGTTATGTGTTATGCCCGCGACTTCACCCGCGTGAATGTCGGTTATCGCACATCCCTCGTGATCTGTTCATCTTCCCGGGATAAAAAGTAGCCTATATGTTAATCCGGGCTATGTTCTATCTGTATGCCAAATTTAATTAAAATCCATACAGTAGTTTTTGCGTGAAAGAGTAACAAACATCCACACATCCCCATACATCCTCACTAACTTTCACGTTTATAATGTTAGTAATATGATAGAATTAGTAGGATGAATTTGCATATCTGATATCTCCTGTATTTATTTGATTAGGTAACACCACGCGAGCTGTCTATGTATAAAGGCACTACAATTAGTCGGAACTTGGCAAAAAAAATACCTTGTAAGTCGAAATTAATAACACGGCCGGTACCAGAAGTCTTTCACTCCAATTGTGTCGAAAAAGAAATATTTAATATTTTAGGTATAATTCATAAGGTATTAAGAAAGAGTCCTTTAGATACGTAAATTAATTAACAAAAACAAAAAACCCGACTGCGTGTAAAAATAACAGAAAAGATATAAACAAGACTTATCAACACGTAGTCGGAGGCTACGTATGTTTTTGGTCATGAATTACATAATAGTTCATAGGTAGCCTCCGCCTGCGTGTTGATAAGTCTTGTTTATATCTTTTCTGTTATTTTTACACGCAGTCGGGTTTTTTGTTTTTGTTAATTAATTTTTTTATTTTAATTTTTTTAGTTTTGTCATTTTTTATTTATCATACTATTAATGTTTTTTTGAAAGTCAAATTCATTTTTAACGTTGAATATTTTGTTGTTTTTTAGCATTTTTCATTCCAAATTACATTTAAACATATATGTTGAGGACAACCCAAGGATCATGAAAGTAAACAAACGATCTGTTGAAAGGCACTTGCCATATGTATTAAAATTGAAAGTACACTCGTTCCTACGTAGCTCTGTTCTAGGCGACTAATACGTTATTCTTTCTTCAGGCTTCAGGGTTCAGGACGTCAGGATCAGTTCTTCATAGGTTGAGGTCTTGATCTGAAGCGTAGAACGAGTGACGATCGAATGAAATATTGCCCACAAAAAATGCCGCTTATTCACCCGCTTAAGTAGTATTCAGCGGGGCACAAGTGGCGCGTAGTGCGCCCTGCGGCTGCTCTGTCCAACATTTTTACAAGTCATAGCTAGTTGTAGTTATGTATGGCTTATGACCTGTGATTGGTTCATGGTTTATGACTCATCAAACTGTGATTGGCTGATGATCTGTACCTAGCTATAGTGTGATTATAGCTAGATTTCATGCCCTTGTTACTTTGTACATAACGTTTCAGCTGTGTTAGCACAAGTTTTCAGTTACATTAGTTAAGTTCAGGCTTGCGTCCGCAACAATATAAGTTGTGTATATTTTTGTAAAGCATTTATAAAAACCTTTATTTTGATACTCCACTCGATAGTTTTTGAGGGAAAAAAAAATTTTTTGTTGAGGTAATATGGCGCCAAAAAGCGGCCATTTTAATTTTTTTAATTTTGATATACCCAGTGTCACTCTCAGAATTAAGACGAATCTAACGACACCTCTCAATCTCAAATCCATCAAGCCGTTTAGGCTACAGAGCGTGCCAAAGAAATATACATACATACATACATACATACATACATACATGCATACATACACTCGAAAAACATAACCCTCCTTCTGGCGCAGTCGGGTAATAACAATAGATTACGATTCAGTCTGTTGAGATTTTAACGTTTCCATTTTCATATTAAATGTTTACATTGAAGTCCTGTGTTACACTTGGGTACACTTTCATATAAAATTCTCTGTGTATAACCGTTTACAGAACTGGTGAAAATTGGTGAAAACACAATACACCTAACACTGCTGCCGGAAGAAACTGATCGATGAACCTATGTATAAAAGTACAAAAGTATCTTACTTAGGTATATTTTCAGACAATTATATTGGCATCAAATACCTGTGTAGACTTGTATATGATTAAATTTATTGAACGATATTGTATCTATTGTAGCACCTAATACTATAAGCTACTACATCTTTAGTACCTAACATTCGAATAAACAAATACAAAAGAGTCGTACATTTCGCATGTAGTTAATTAATCTTCCATGCCTAAGTTAAGGCGGTCATACACCTAATTACATTATCGTAACGATCTATTGTTTCAGATACGACTGAACAATAAATAGTACCGTGTGTGTGTGTGAATACTGAAAGATTTTTCGATTAAATCCAGAGAAGGACCTGGGTGAATTTCCCAAATGACTTATTTTTTTGTCTTCGGTGAAATTAGTATTTGAAAAAAGGAATATTGTTCTGAATTTTTTTTTTTGTATTCAATAAGTAGTTATTGGGTTGTGGCAAAAATATAATTTGCCTAGGACTATTAAAAAACGTAGAAATAAATACATAAACCTCTATTTTTTTCAAATCGGTGCTGTCCCTCTACTTTTTTTACAAACAAAAAAGCTTATATACTAATAAAAATAAGTAAGTTAAGTATATAACTTATTCTATTTCATAGAATATTCGTTTTGTTATTAATATATAGCATATTTTATTACATAATTAACGATTATTATTACTGAGAGGCACAAACGTACTTGTCCTGCAAAATGTTCTCATATCGCTGGACAAAAGTAATTTAAACTTAACTTTAGATCGACAAGTCCGACAGCGTCCACACCCCAATTTTATTTCCCTCGTTAGTGTGTGCTAGTACGCAGTCAGGACGGATGTGTGCCAAATCGCTGCATATTCCCACCAATAACGTAAGTACGCCATTCCAGTTGCTCCCGGACAATTATTTTACATTATCGGTGGTTGCATTTTTCTAGTGTAATGAGTAGTTTTATTATTGTTGTTTGGTTCTAACAGAGGTAGTAAGTGAATTAGCTTCATTGACTGTTATTGAATTTATCCTAGATATTATGCATTTTTTCTAATTTTCTAAAAAGTGTGTTATTTCTCACATCGCTGTTCTCATATCGCTGTAATCGGTGGTCTTTATTACCACCGATGTGATAATTTACACCGAAATGATAAGAAAAAATCAATCGGTGTCTTATATCTAATATCGGTGTTTTGATTCATGATCAACGCACAGTTTTGTCACATCGGTGGATTGCTTTATCATATCGGTAGATCATTTTATCATTTCGGTGAGTCTTTTTGTCATATCGGTAGATCCCGTTTCATTTCGAAACAATGGAACATACAAACATACATACAAACACATACATTATACATATACATACATACCTACATACAAACATTCATACATGCATACTTACCTACATAGACTGCCAAAATCATTACCACGATACCACTGGGTAGTAGAAGATGTATAAATGTATCATTAGGGGAGATCTGTATTCGGTAATGTACGTCTATAGGCTGAGGTGATGATGGTGAGGTGGAGCAATTGAACGCATTAAAGTTTTCTCTAGAAAATATTTTCTAGTTAAAAAATAGTAAATACATAATAATAAATAACAAAATAATAAATAGATAAAAAGAAAACATCATAATAGCTTAATTTTGTTTAAGAATGCCGAGGCCAAAACTAAAAGAGGAGAAAAAAGAGAGAAAGAGGTTGCTGGAAAGAATAAGAAAAGCTAAACTCAAAAGCGATCCTGTGTTAAGGCATAGAGAACGTTTAGCTAGACGAAAGGCAGCCGGACTTATCCCAACCCGAAGCCAAATGACTGCACATGCACGTCGCATTGCACAAAAAAAAATACCGAATCAGTGCCCGTGCATATTATTAGAGGAAAATAGCTAAGGCAAATGTTGCCCGAAACAACCAAACAAGTGTTTTAGTGACCAATTATGTAACAGAATCGCCACCGAAAAATCGAGATAATAAGCCTGGTATTTCTCCTACCTACCTACCTAGGTACCTACTAACTGTACAGAAAAAATAATCGGTGCCGGTTTGTCATATCGGTGGAAACAAGAATTCAAACTGAATTTTCTCCTTATTCTTAAATGATACGTTGATGATATTAAATTTGGGGATATTTGATATCCTAAAGATTACATAAAACCTAAAAAATATACAAAAAAAATATAAATGAAAAAGTTCACCGATATGATAAAAAAAATGGCATTTGTTGAAATTCACCCACCTGTCAGGGAGTGAGGGGGAGCAGGCGCCCCGAATGGCGAACACCGGGGTGTGGCCAGCCACTAGCCAGTTTCACTATCTGTACTGTGCTAGACCCGGTTTCTGGACCGCAGAAGCAGTGCAAGTTATACAAATAGAAAATTTAAAGCTCTAAAATACATAAGCTACAATAAATACATGCTATCGTAAAATACGAAATTCCTAGTATTTTATTTGTTGAAACTTTAGCCTAAAGGCCGGCAAATCGGCACTCTCGCCCCCTCCTCTTTTACAAACGTAGATGTTTTCTCACACATACGGTACTATTTATCGTTCAGTCGTATCTGAAACGACAGATCGTAACGATAATAACATGTAGTATGTAGTTACGTGTATGGCTGCCTTTACGCAGGTTTCTACGTAGTGTCCACTGTTCGATACAATCGATGCGTGATTCAATTGTTTCCAATTATATGCCCCGTCATGTGACTATTAATGCTCGTATGGTTAGTGCATTGTCATCGAGAACTAGATAGGATACTGGGGAATTAATCAATTAATAGACCACGTAGGTGTTTGCACTCAGTCAGTCTTATACACGTCCTGATTCTAATGTGCATTCGTCTTGTAACATAATTAAGACAATCGTTATATAACAACAATGTTTTTGTAGGTTTTTTTGCAAACCTAAAACACCAAAAGATTTCCATCAGAACTATCTTAATATTTTTTCATATCACAAAATTACTTGCTTTTAAATGTCCTGAGGGACGGAAACACATCGAACTGAACTTCCTGGGTCTTCAGGACGTATTCACGATTCGCTGATGTACTGAATTTAACCAAATTAAGTATTAGTCATTTATATGTACTAACACACCACCAAGAACTTTATGGAGTACTCTCAAGTGCAGGTGCAGGTTCCCTCACAATTTTTTCCCTCACTGTGAAGCAAGTGATAATCAAATTCTGATCCGTTCTGGAAAATACAGATAAAGTAAATGATTAAGTTTTTTTATAAACATGTAAAAGGCTGAAGTGGGCTGAAGGTAAAACTTGTAGCTAGCTGTAGAACATTTAATTAATACCTCATACACCTAACTAATTATACTTTTAATGAGCGTCTTGTTACAACATTAGGGGGGATTGTATGGGTAACAGCAGTAGAAAGATGTAAGCGAGGTAATTAATGCCTGGAGAAACTGTAAACTATGCTACGAGCATCTCACGAACAAATCGGAAAAATAACAGAAGATTTGGAAACTATGAGATGTGTATTTTGTTTAAAATCAATAAAAATGTTCCTATTTTACTTACCTTAACTAACTTTATTATATTTGTTATTGGTATATGTACGTAGTTTTTAATTTATTATCATAAGTTATGTTTATATTTAGGATTAATGTTGTACCTTTTTAGTCTTTCTTTTCTGTCGCAGGTCTGCTAGAAGAAATTCCTTCGTTATATTTTAACTAGGTAAACGATAAATTAGGAATTGAAAAGAGCGGCTTAGGTTAAGCATACGTGGATTTTAAATTTTGTTACACATGCGTGGGTTGGCAAACAAGCTTTGGGCTTGTTCCTATCCAGGACGTCAAGTTCCGTCTGAGTCCATTTGAGTATGCCGAAGGAGTACATCAAGACACAACTGTTGAGGGCGCGCCCTTATTTCCGCCTGAAAGAAGACCTTTTAGTGTCTCATGTTGGCTTCGCTGCCTAACCCCTCCGACATACCCACAAGTATTTTTAGGTCTCAGTTGAGGAACGGGATCTTTGTTGTTTGGAATCCAAGAACTAAATAACCGTGGATGACTATCTGCCATTTATTCAATCAATACGCACTAATGTCCCTTCTTATTATATGTAGTATGATTAGATAATGATATTTGATTGGAAGATCTTCAACGCATGGTACAAGAACTTTTCGATGCCTCCCTTCAAGTCGGTCTGAAGATGAATATGTCCAAGACAAAGGTTATGACCAATGTCTTTGGTGACTCAATCTCAACAGTTATGGTTGGGAACGAGAAGCTAGAGGTGGTTGAGCATTATGTGTATCTTGGACATATTCTATCTTTCGTAAAGAAGCATCCCAATAAAGAAATTTCCAGGAGAATACAGCTCGGGTGGGCGGCATTTGGAAAGCTGGAAGATATCCTTCGGTCAAAGAGAATCCCTCAGTGCCTAAAAACACGTTTATTTAACCAGTGTGTCCTGCCAACTATGACTTATGGTGCCGAGACATGGACGCTTACAAAGGAGACTGTCCACCGAGTGCGAGTGGCACAACGGGCCATGGAGCGTGCTTTGCTCGGCATAAATCTTCCCGACCGAGTCCGAAACACCGAGATCCGTCGTCGGACGAAAGTCTATGACGTCGGTGATAGGGCAATTAAGCTAAAGTGGAGTTGGGCGGGACATCTAGCTCGGCGTAGAGATGGCCGATGGAGTAAAGCGTTAACCGAGTGGTAGCCAAGGTCAGGTCGGAGAAACCCGGGCCGTCCGAAAGCGCGCTGGGTTGATGATATCGCCAAAGCCGCAGGAAACACCTGGATGAGGGACGCACAAGATCGAAGAGGCTGGCAAAAAAGAAAGGAGGCCTATACCCAGCAGTGGGTGATACCGGGCTAGGATGATGATGATGATGATTAGATAGATTGTCTCGAGGAGTTGAACCAGGTCGGCAAGGCATCGAACGCAATACATTATTATATAACTGGCTGGCACATGAGACTGTGACTTAGAGAAGAGTCAACACAACAATATGGTCCTTGTTTCGACGGAGCTTCCACTTCATTTGTGTAAAGAGACATATATAAACATAGATACATATCCAGCAAGGAACTGTAGTAGAACTTTAAGCGCCGAAACATCCACACTTATAAATGCGAAAGCTCGGACGAATAAAAAACGGCGGACGGAATCTCGCTAATAAAAGATAAAGCACTTAGTTTTTTCCTAAATCGACTATAATTTCGACAGAATTTTAACACACCAGCCTCCCAATGTACAATCGTCGACGCTATTGAAAACAATAAAAATGTACTGGAATGACATATCTCAACGAATGACTTTTTCGTTGAGATTCTTTTCCTATACATTTTGATTGTATTCTATTAGCGTTGACGATTATTATAGATTGTCAACTTGGCTAGAGGGGCAGATATATATTGTTATTTGATTTGTGACACTACGAAAATGACTACCGTCACACGAGATTTGTTGCGGCTAATGGTAAATGGTAATCGCGGCTTTTTGTCTTACTATGGGTGTGAATGTGTGATGTGCCAGCACGTACTTTCAAGCGGGTCGTCTTACTATGGGTGCTTCACTTTTTTTTTGCGAGATTCCGTCCGCCTTTATTTATTCATCCAAGTGCGAAAGTAACTCTGTCTGTATGTTTCTTACCTTTTCACGACTAAGCCTCTGAACCGATCGTAATGAAAATAGGCAAGACGTAGTCTGTGACCTGGAGATGGAGTACTTTTATCTCGGGAAGATAAAGCCAGAGGGATACGCGATAGCGTTTTTAATAAATAAACGTTTCTAATACGGCTTCACTGAATCTACCGACCTTAATAAATAAGTTTGATTTTTGCACTCAAGACTAAGTTAGTTGTATAAATATTTGATTTAACTTTCGACAAATTCTACGAGCTTCTGGGCAACTTTGAAGACGTAAGTAATGGCCACCTCTGAGGTTAATTTTATCAATTTACTTTCCTCTAAAAAGTAAATTGTAAGGTGATTGTAAGGTGGTAGGTATGTTACTGAAATAAGGAAGTTTCCTTATTTCTGTAACATACCACAAGAAATCATTTTATGGAGTCCCATGAAATGATCTATTGAGAAGTTTATTTTATGAGGAAATTTTTTCTTGATTTTTCACTGCTTTGTATTTGTTTTATGAATGGGTATAACATAGAGATAGGCATACTACACACCGACTAGTCGTGTATGTCTATATACGGCGAGCTCAGTCACTATGTCATTTAAAAAACAGTTAAAGAACCTTTCCAAATAGATTGTCATTTACTAAGATATTGCTTATGTATCCAATATCTATTCTAAATTGTAAGATTATATATATATGTAATATAATAAATAAATAAATATTTTTGGAAATTTTTACACAGCACCATCTAGTCCCAAACCAAGCAGAGATTGTGCTATGGGTACTGACAATGGATATTATACTTATATATTATTATTTTTGTAAATACATGGGTACTTATAATACATAAGAAACACCCAGACCAACACAAACACTTATGTTCATCACACAATTATTTGTGTTCTGTGGGAATCGAACCCACTACCAAGAACATTATATATGTATGTATTACATACCCATGACCTCGTGATCAGCAGTCCGAACCTCGAACCACCAGACCACAGACGATATATATTTATGATACATATGTGTAATATATTTATCAACACACATGCTCGTAAAGTGGCTCTTATTGCACCGCTTTTTGGTTCATAATGCAGCTTATTACGCACGCGTGCTTTTTACATTATATTATCCCACTAGTGCTTTTTACTTTACAGTTTATTTTTAAATCGCAGCAAAGAGTTTTTATGTCGAAAAAAAATTTTAAAAAATTGGGAATTTTACTGTTTTAATTAAAATATGATAAATAAACATTTCATTTCATCAAATTATTTATTTTTGTCACCAAATTAACATTAATTTGTGTTATAAATAAAAAAATCTATTTATTTTATTTTTATAATAGGCTGTTTGGCGGTTTCCTTCGACCACCTGCGCCACCGATCACCGAGTAGGTATCTCTAAGTAGTCTGTGGTGCGATTATAATAATCCGTGTGTCCGTGTGCCATTTTTCACAAATTCAATATTTATCTAAAACGTGTGTATGTATTTTTCCTCGCAAGTGTGTTGAAAAACGTCGTATGACACGCGTGAGCATTGACTATTATACTCTCGGCTCGGGCTGCAATCCAGCCTCGAGTATAATAGTCAACTTAGCTCAATCAATCAATCAACTCAGCCTATCCACTGCTGGACATAGGCCTCTCCCAAGTTGCGCCACAACGCTCGGTCCTCTGCCTTCCGCGTCCAGTCCCCCCCAGCCACGTTCTTTAGGTCGTCGGTCCACCTGGCAGGGGGGCGCCCTACGCTGCGTTTACCGATTCGCGGTCTCCACTCAAGGACTCGTCTGCTCCAACGGCCATCGGTCCTTCGACAGACATGGCCAGCCCACTGCCACTTCAGCTTACTAATCCTACAAGCTATGTCGGTCACTCCGGTTCTTCTCCGGATAATCTCGTTACGGATTTTATCCTTCAAAGAAACTCCAAGCATAGCTCGCTCCATAGCTCGCTGAGCGACTTTGAATTTGTGGACTAGCCAAACTGTCAGTGTCCACGTCTCGGCACCGTAAGTCATGACTGGCAGGACGCACTGGTTGAAGACCTTTGTCTTCAAACTTTGCGGTATAGGCGACGAGAAGACTCGGCGAAGTTTGCCAAATGCTGCCCAGCCCAGACGGATCCTTCTGTTGGCTTCTTTCTCGAAGTTGTGTCTACCAAGCTGAATTGCCTGCCCTAGCTACCTACAACGTTACAACTACGAGTGCCGATTCTTCGACGAATATTGGCCTCTGCATGACATGCATATTGAACATGACTTTAGTCTTGTCCAGATTCATGCCGAGACCGACACGTCGAGAGGCTCCGTCTAAGCTGTGCAGCATTTCGCCCAGTTGTTCCAGCGACTCAGCCATTACAACGATGTCATCGGCAAAACGGAGATGTGAGATGTTCTCGTCGTTAACGTTGATACCCTGTCCAGTCCAGTCCAGCGTCTTGAAGACGTCCTCCAGCGCGTTAGTGAACAATTTCGGAGATATTACATCCCCTTGTCTCACCCCTCTGCGCAGTTGGATTGGCTTCGTCTTTTGGTCCTGGAGCTGAACAGTCATGGTAGCAGCGTTGTATAGGCATCTCAGCATCTCTATATACCGCTCATCAATGTGACATCGCTGAAGAGCATCCAGAACTGCCCAAGTTTCGATAGAGTCGAAGGCCTTCTCGTAGTCCACGAATGCCATACACAGCGGCTGATTGTACTCTTCAGTCTTCTGTATGATCTGCCAAACAGTATGGATGTGGTCTACGGTGCTGTAGCCTTTTCGAAACCCAGCTTGCTCTGGCGGCTGGAATTCGTCGAGTCTTCCGGCGAGACGATTCGTGATGACCCTCGAGAACACCTTGTACACATGACTCAGAAGTGAGATGGGTCTGTAGTTCTTCAGAAGGGTTTTATCCCCTTTTTTGAAGAACAGTACCACCGCACTCCCGCTCCATGCCTCCAGTGTAGAGCCTTGTTGGATGACGGAATTAAACAGACTCTGTAGCTCCTTCAGGACAGGAGCCCCGCCTGCTTTTAGGAGTTCAGTAGTAATGCCGTCATCGCCTGGAGCTTTGTTGTTCTTAAGCTGCTCGAGGGCCGCCCTAATCTCGCCCTGGTCAACGTCCGGAAGATCCTCGGTGTAGTGGCGCGTGAGCTGGGCTCTTTTGTCGTCATTGATAGAAACCGCTGGTCTCGCCGTTTTCGTGGAATACAAATGCCCATAGAAGTTTTCGACCTCATCAAGCATCTCGATCTTAGAGGTGACAATTTTGCCATCCGCGGCTTTCAGTTTCATCAGATGGGTCCTCCCTAGCTGCTGAGCGAAAACTTTCAACCCCCTATTTTGCTCAATCGCAGCCTCAACGGCGCGGGTGTTGGAGCGGCGGAGGTCACGTCGCATCAGCTTCCTAATCTGTAGGTTTAAGGACCCATTATCTGATGAAAACGAATGCGCGGCTGACATTTCCCGTCTTTTCCTCATCAGATCGAGAGTCTCAGTCGAAAGCTTGGGCATCTTGCTTCCACGCTGCGGCGGAAAGAATTTTCGAGACAGTTCCTGCAATGTTTTGACTATGGTTTTGACAACTTAGCTCACTTGTATCATAATGTACTATTTATTTATTTTAGTTTATAAACATGCAGTCAATGATTTTACTTATGTAAAATCATTGCATGCAGTAGTACGCCACGGACTACCCCCATGATCTAGATCTTACCTCTTCTTTGTCCATCCAAAGGTTGTCTGGAAGATATCGCTTTTAGCGATAAGACCGCCAATGTACCCATAATTTATACGTTGTTCCTGTTTACTACTATTTTTATATGGTGTACAATAAAGCATATTCTATCTATCTATATTGACTATTTGGCTTGTTTTCTAGTCGGCGACTAATCGGCGACTAGTCGGCAAAACATGCCAAATATTTGGCATTTCTTTTCAGTTTATAAAAATAAATAAAACTACAAAATTATTCAATTGGCAATAGCAAGATGTATTGTTATTTTCATAGATATGGCAGCTTCAGAAAATAGTCTTTCACTACACATATAGGTACCTATAGACAGAGCTAGCGGGGAAACTTAGTTTTTTTTTTGTAAAGGATGACGAAGGGGGCCTGTTGTTAAGCGGTTACTTTTGCCCATAACAACTGTAATACCACCTAGACTGTTGCCTAAATGGAATTGCAAGTCGGTTCGCCAAACTGAGACATGAAGATGAAAAGTCTCATGTGATTGTAATTTCACTGGAACTTATATAGCAATCACTGTTTGGCGGCACATCACAATCACAGTAGCTCTGTACGGTGGTAGTACTTCTCCGGACGAGCACCTACACAAGTAACTCTAATACTACTAAAACAGTAAACTACTATTTTAGGTATACAAACCATTTCTGGGTACCTATTACATCACGTATTATTCTGTCGACACCTCGATATGGTTTCCACTGAAGCCTCAGCAATCGTCCCAGCAAGCCGCAGATCCCGAGTTTGACCGAAATAAGGATGATCGGCATTACCGACTAGTCGGCAACTTTAACCGATTACTCAACTAGTCGGCGGATTGGCCAAACCCATAGTTGGCCCATCACTAATCAAATAGGTTGCTCATTAGAAAACATTTATGAATAATTAGTTAAAAATCATTAAACATGATACCCAAACTTAATTACGTGTTCTGACTTCTGACATGTGTATTTTAAAGTAATTTCATGTTTAACTCCCTCTTAGAATAAACTTGTCCCAAATATGAGTTAAGAAAGAAGGTATTTTAAGTTGTAAGTTTAGAGTAGTACCTTCTAGTAGTCCACATTACATTTTAAAGCACCCGGAAGACGCACGTCTGTGTCACCCCAAAGACGCATTGACCTACATTTTGACTCATTAGGCAAAAACAAAGTTAAAAGCAAGTCACTCTCTTGCTCATAGATATCCATGCAAGTTATTCAAATAATTTTAGTTTTAGCATAGTTTCTAATGAAAAAGATGAACATTACAGTAATTTAATATGCACCAGAAACGTAATAACATTGGTTTTGATTCTATCGTTTACAAACTAAACTAATTTGGTCTCATTACACCTATTTCTTTCTGACTAAGAACATTAGATAAGGATATAAAATTTTAGTCTTGTCAAATTTAGTTATTTACTTACGTTACATACATTAGGCAGATACTGTAGAACATAAACCAGTTTAGGTTTTTCTGTTCAATCAACTCAGCCTATCGCAGTCCACTGCTGGACATAGGCCTCTCCCAAGTTGCGCCACAACGCTCGGTCCTCTGCCTTCCGCATCCAGTCCTCCCTAGCCACGTTCTTTAGGTCGTCGGTCCACCTGGCAAGGTTTCTGTTCACTTGCCTGTTTTCTACGTTAATTAAGTTAGTCACCATCTTTATCTTTATAGGCCGCGACTATTTTCTTGTATAGGGCATAGACTAATTTGATATTTGTTAAATATTCCATCCTTTTTCGATGATGTTTGTAAGAAAGAGAAACAGTGTATATAAAATTAGTTTAGCGCGGCTTACAGGAGAATCGGCACCATAACTTGCCTAAATAATGGCAAGCAAAGTAGGTACCTATGTACCTATACGTATTTTCAATCATCTTACCCTATGACTATAATAAATGCGAAAGTGTGGATGTTTGTTTGTGCTTCAATCACGCTAAAACGGCTGAACGGATTTGGATACAATTTGGCACACAGATACAAAATAACCCGGCTTAATTAACCCCTCAAGCGTTCTGACACTTTAGGGGTTAATCCGACTTATTATCTATTTCTTAATTTTAGCAGTTAGTCTTTCTGCGACCTCGAACGCTGCAAAGCTTTCGAAACGTCGGGAAAACCCATTTAAATAATAAACGCGATGTAATCCGGTTAAACTTGTTTTATTATAACTAATCTAATGTTAGGTACTGTAGTAAAGTAACTAATCTGTGCTTTCGGGAATCGCGAAACAGATATACTTACCTTATATCTACTAATTTTGTGCAGGTGTCAGATAGCTGCTCCGCGAAAAATAACCTCCTGATGTTTATTATTCGCATCGCGCATCAGGTTGAAACGGAAGCCGAGCCTACATGGTTAATGTTAATGGAATGAAATTCCGTTCTGATATATTTTAATAGAGTATATCAAAACTAGAGGCCCAATTGTAAATTAATCTTCCGAGTTTGTCTTCACGTTGAGTTGTCTCTTTCTAAAGGATTGAACACCTTGAGATTGTTGCCTTTGTACAAAATTTAATTAATTTTCTTAACAATGTTTGCATTCTGTTAACTGAAATATAGAGCAGATATTTTTTTTTATAAAATGAGCAAGCACCGTTGTGAGATTGATTCTTTAAACTAGTTTAAAAACGATCAGGAGTAGATTTAAAAAAAAAAAAAAATTAATATGCAATGCCGTGTGCTCTGCTGGCTAAGCCTACTACCACTTCCCACTTTCCACATATTTTTTTAAATGCCTATATTAGTTATCTACACTAAATTGTCATCAATTCTTGATATTTCCCTGGAAAGGCATTGGGGTTAAACAAAATTGAAACAGGATATATCATCATCATCATCATCATCATCATCATCATCATCATCTCAGCCGAAAGACGTGGCATAGAAACGAAATGTAGTCTGATGTGCTATTCTGTGTTTAACAGAGCTGCCTCTCTCAATGTAGCGTCAAATTTCGTAGCCAGTTAATTACGATTGCAATATTATAGTGGGTTGTCAATAGCAAAACACTAACAATGGTTTTTAAAAAATCTTCAACTACTCACTTTTTGCAAATCGTCTTTATAAATAGTCGTCCCCCTTCCTAAGATGAGAAACATGCAAATCACTCCTTCACTCATATGTAACATATTGCGAGAACATCTCAGACACGTAAAGAGTGACACACTGAAACGCTACACCAGAAACAGCAAAAAAATGCATTTTTAAACGCGTCAGCTGCAGACTGCGCTTGTTGCCTTGTTACGACCGTGGATATAAAACTGCTAGATCAGCAACCAAATCATAAATGAACATGGGTAGGTACTTTCATGTTCAAAACACTTAAAAAGCGTTGTTACCTACATAAAAAATCAGGATTTCTGAAATCAATACTGTTCTGCCTTCATCTCATTTCGTCCGTCAACCACAACCAACGAAGCGTTATGAACTAAGGCCTAACCTGTTCTCATTGCATTCTAAGATGACCCGTGCCCAGCTGTGGGACAGTAATGGGCTGATTAAAATAAATAAATAAAATAATTTTATTTCAGGCAAATTCCCCCAAAATTACACAAAAGTACGCACACGCGTTGTGGCGCAACTTGGGAGAGGCCTATGTCCAGCAGTGGACTGCGATAGGCTGAGTTGATTGATTGATTGATTGACGCACACGTAGAATAAACTTCATTATTACTGTAATAAGACTACTATTATTATTATTAGGGTGCATTAAAAGAGCCTCCACGAGTGACAATATTTAATTGATCGTCCGGCGCACCCTGGGCAGTCAGCTCCGCTACCAACCTGCTGACTGGCTAATCTTTTCCCCACGGCATGAGCTATTATCATTATGTAGCTCATGTCGACACGATAGAAGAAGAAGAAGGACTACTATTCATTGTGATTAAGTATTACGTTTTAATTAGGTAACTGTTTGATGCATAAATTGCTAATAAAAGATTTTTAGATAACGATGTTGGTATTTCAAATTAAATATATTGAATTCAATCATTTACTTATCGTGTCCGTTCTAGATTCTCTAGAAACTTGAAAGGATTCAACCACTTGTTACTTGTTGTTCCGGACAAGTGCAGGGATGCGAATAGAACATGCTACATAGATACCCACCGGCTACCACGTCATTTTTTTTAACAATTTCATTCCATCCCAATAAATGCAATCCAACGAATATATTTAGTAGACCGTGAAGAGTTTTTTTTAACCCATCTATTTCAAACAATTTCATTTTGAAAAAGCAATTTGCATGTCTGAATATGTACAGGGTGTACCATCGCTATGCTTCATGGAGGGAAAGTATTATGAGTTTACCTATACTTTGTTAGATTTCGTGGTCTTCCTTTAATCTAGGATACATACAATGAGAGTTTCATACAGCTCTCGATGGAGTGTGGTCCGCCAACCGGGCCAACCCGCACTAGGCCAGCGTGGTGGACTGAAACCTTAACCTTCTCATTCTGAGAAGAGGCCCGTGCCCAACAGTGGAACAGTAATAGCCTGATCATGATGATGATTACAGAAGCTTATGAATAGTCGATTCTAGTTGCACTTTAAATGATTAGGTATTATTGTATAAGTAAAGTTTTGACGACGTCTGTGATCTAGTGGTTCGAGTGTCGGACTGCTAATCACGAGGTCGTGGGTTCGATTCCTACAGGACACAAATATTTGTGTGATGAACATAAGTGTTTGTGTTTGTCTGGGTGTTTCTTATTATGTATTATAAGTATGTATTTACAAAAAAAAAGTATATTAGTATTATATCCATTGTCTAGTACCCATAGTACAAGCTCTGCTTAGTTTGGGACTAGATAGTGCTGTGTAAAAATGTCCGATTTTTTTTTTAAGAAAAAATAATATTTAAAGTATTTTCAACTAGGGATACTATTTCACGGCATTATTTATGCACTTGATCTTGTTCTTATAGTTCTTGAAACGAATTATTCTACAAGTACCTAATCTTTAGTAATACCCACGTAAAGTAAAGAGGTGACCTGATTTTATTTTAGTCTATAAACTAGGTAATTATACCAGGCCCCTCAGAAAGTATTGCGAAAAAAAGTTTTTATATATGGGAGACTGGCCAGTTATAATGTTTTTCGAAAATATGATTATTTATAAGTAAAAATAAGTAAGTTCCAATTTCAAAATTTCCCTCCACATTTTTTGCGAGTTAATTCAAAGTATTGTGTCTCACTGAAATATGGATCTGCGCCGGGAACATTTTAGAGCTATGATTTTATACGATTTCAAGTGTCGCCTGAAACCGGATGAATCGTACGATAGACTTCAAATGGCATTCATGGATGAAGGCCCTTCCAAGGCAACCGTGTATCGTTGGTATAACGAATTCAAGCGCGGTCGACCAACTTTGGGGGATGACGAAAGAAGCGGTCGCCCTTTGACGGCTGTTACCGAAGAAAACGTGCTAGCAGTGAAAAATTTAATCCAAGACAATAGGCGAATTACATATCAGGAGATTCAACACATATTGAAGATTGGATCGGGAAGCGTTCACGAGATTCTACACAGCCATCTTCGCGTGAGGAGGATAGTATCACGCTGGGTGCCGCACAACCTCACCGATGCTCAGAAGCAGGCCCGGGTGGAATGGTGCCGTGATATGCTTAACAAATTTGAAGCAGGCTCGTCTCGGCGTGTTTACGACATCGTTACAGGTGATGAGTCCTGGATTTATCAATACGACCCAGAAACCAAGCGCCAGTCGACTGTTTGGGTGTTTCAAAATGAGCCAACGCCTACCAAAGTGAAGCGATCTAGAAGCGGGGGTAAGATTTTGATCGCTAGCTTTTTTAATTTGACTGGCCACTTGGTATCAATTCCCTTACGGGATCAAAGAAGCATTAATGCCGAATGGTATACTACCAAATATTTGCCAGAAGTTTTCTCTGTTATAAGCAACAAGCGACCAAACACAGGGCTCCGCGGGCTACTGCTCCACCACGACAATGCACCTGCGCACACCGCACTCAAAACGAGGGACTTCCTGGACAGCACGCCAGTCAAACTCCTGGGTCACCCTCCTTACAGCCCTGATCTAGCACCGTGTGACTTCTTTTTATTCCCAAAAATAAAAAATCAGCTCAAAGGGATACAATTTTCGTCGCCGGAAGATGCGCTGGCTGCGTTCGAGCAGGCTGTAAACGAGGTGTCTGCGGCGGACTGGAAAAAGTGTTTTGAAAACTGGTTTAGGCGCATGAATCTTTGTATAGAGGCTGGTGGAAAGTACTTTGAAAAGATTTGATAAAAATATATGTACGTATAGAACAATTTTTTTTAGTTTCGCAATACTTTCTGAGTGTCCCACGTATGTACACCATATTGAGATATGTAGAACAAAAATATCAGCAACGATGCCCAATTTGCAGTTCTTTTCATACTTTTATTGACACGAAAGCAAATTATACTCATGATGTTCTGACAACAAACAGCAAACAAGATATGTAAATAAATAAGTAGGTACTTATTATGGTATATAGAGTGTTCGAAGGATCCGAAAGCATCCTTAATTCGATTTGTTGGAGTTCGTCTCACTTATAGCTTCGATCCCTTAAGTTTAGTAAACGTGAGAAGGATGTAGGAATAATGTTTTGAAATTCAAGAGACAAAACGGCAATGAACTTGTTATTCCCCTTCGTCGTTGTATTACAATTATTTACATCGTTAGTTATGCTTAGGCTATCTTAAGCATAACTTACGATATTCTACATATATGTGTACAATATGAGCTCGTTATTAGCATAACATAACATCACGCCGTAATTCCCCGAAGGGGTAGGCAGAAGTGTATAGTACACCCACATTTCATCAGTTATGTTATAGTCCCATGTAATAGGGGGCGAGCCTATTGCCATTAACCGGGCACAAATCCAGACTCCGGGCTACTACTGAGAATTTCGTTCGCGTTTTGAGCTCGTTATTGATATTGTTACGACGGAGGGTTAAGCAGAGTGGACTGAAATACTTCAACCTCGATTTTCCTGGACTTAGAGACGTTTTCAGCAGGCTGAAATGCATTTTCAGTCCGTAACAGAGGAGGCTCTATCACATACCAAAGAATCGAAATTTTGAGTAAGTTGCCGTTGTTTTCAGGCGCCTGAAACATGTTTTCAGGCCGTTTCAGGAGCCAACAAATCCAATGCCGACATTTCCTGAAATCCCATTTTCAGGCGTTTTCAGGACCCCTTATGGCCATTTGACACCCACATGTAAAATTGTTGATGAGTGAGCGAGATAGAGCTAAATATCAGACAAGGATAGACGAAGAACCTCCTGGAAGAGAGTGAGCAGGATAGAGCTAATATAAGACAAGGATAGACGAGATTCGACAAGCTTCGAGAACATTCCATTCTAGAAGTGAGTGAGTGAGATAGAGGATAGATGAGGTTCGACGAGGTTCGAGAACTTTCTATTTCGAGAATGTGCAAGTGAGAAAGAGTTATCTTATGACAAGGATAGATGACGTTCGAGGACTTTCTAGTACCACGATTCGCGGCCTATATAAACGGCGCAGCTCAGCGCCAGGAGTTCAGTTGGAGTTCAGTTTGGATCAAGCGATACAAGCGATAACATCGAAGCGATATTCGGAGCAATTTAACTAGTAACTTTGTGTGGTAATAAGCGATTCAGTGTAATTGTTCAGTAATAAAGTGTTCTCTACGCATTTAATCGGCTTTCTATCTATATACGAACCCCCAGCTCGTAACATTTGGTGTCAGAAGTGGGATAGAAAATGCCGATTACGCCAAGAGAGGAGGAACCAGCTGGTAACGAAACGCCGAGTCGGATGCAGACGAGACAGTTAACGGCGAGACAGACAGCTCAGGACGCATCAAGAACTATGAGTCAGGAGGAGGTCGTCCAACAGGGACCTCAGCCTCAAGGTGGGAATAACGACATTGCCAGCTTATTCAATTTGATGCAGCAAATGGCAAGAAAGCAGGAAGAGCAAATACACGAACTAGCCAGAAGGCAGGAAGAGCAAGCCCGCGAACAAGTGCGCGAAGCACGCGAACAAGCCGCAAGGCAGGAAGAGCATGCACGCGAGCAAGCCGCAAGGCAGGAAGAGCATGCACGAGAACTAGCTGCAAGGCGGGAAGAGCGGTTCCGTAGAATGGAGAAGATACTTGAGCGAGGAGCAATATTGGAGGAACTCTATCTTTCTTTTAAAAATAAACAAGATGAGGTAGAGATTAAGGTTGATCAAGCTGTCGTTAGTGAAGCAGACATATCCGAACAAGATGATGCCAATAAGAGCCAGGAATCGGACGATGACGAATATGAAGCAAATGATGGTGAAGACGAAGTTAACATGTGTCAAGAAACTGAAGATGACTCAGAAGATACAGATGGCACGTTCAACCCGAGCGGGTCGGAGGAGGACGATAGCAACTTCGACCCAGAGGTGGGCGAGGGAGTGGTGGGCGCCACACAGCGCCGCAAGTCGTTGAGCCGCTGCCGCTCCGCTGGCGAGCCCGCCAAGCGCGGCCGCAAGGTCAAGGGTAACAAGGGATGGCCAAGTAACCTGAGTCACGGTCGAAAATCAGAGTCAGACAGCGAAGAAGAAAGTAAAAAGTCGGAGAATGAGAGTGAGAATGAGTCCGGAAGCGAGACAGAGGAGTCTGAGCAGGAGCTCAAGTCGAAGCGTGGGCGGACAGCGGCAGCAGCACCGGCACTCGTGGCGAAAGGCCGCAAGGGTGCCCAGGCTAAGAAAGTCAACACTAAGGCCACACCCGTCAAGCGGAAAGCACCCACACCGTCTGCAGAGAAGAAGGCACCCGCTGCCAAAGCGACGGAGCCACCAGCGAAGAAGAACAAGAAGGCTTCCTCAGACGAGAAGTACGGCGAGGGCAGCGTGAAGCTCAAGGAAGAAGGCAGCGCCGAGAAGTCCAACACGCCCTTCGACGAGAAGATCAAGCGGCCGCCCACTGACGGAGAGATCAAGACGTATGACCCTGGAGGGCGCAAACCTAATTGGGATGGGCCGTCACGAAGATCAACGACGTCGCTTATCGAATTTGAAAGGAAGGACGTAATCAACCGAAGATTGTACACATTGATCGACTGGCCCGGTACTATGGAGACAATGATGCTCGGGACGAGCATGTCTTAGGAGGGGGTAGTGTTACGACGGAGGGTTAAGCAGAGTGGACTGAAATACTTCAACCTCGATTTTCCTGGACTTAGAGACGTTTTCAGCAGGCTGAAATGCATTTTCAGTCCGTAACAGAGGAGGCTCTATCACATACCAAAGAATCGAAATTTTGAGTAAGTTGCCGTTGTTTTCAGGCGCCTGAAACATGTTTTCAGGCCGTTTCAGGAGCCAACAAATCCGATGCCGACATTTCCTGAAATCCCATTTTCAGGCGTTTTCAGGACCCCTTATGGCCATTTGACACCCACATGTAAAATTGTTGATGAGTGAGCGAGATAGAGCTAAATATCAGACAAGGATAGACGAAGAACCTCCTGGAAGAGAGTGAGCAGGATAGAGCTAATATAAGACAAGGATAGACGAGATTCGACAAGCTTCGAGAACATTCCATTCTAGAAGTGAGTGAGTGAGATAGAGGATAGATGAGGTTCGACGAGGTTCGAGAACTTTCTATTTCGAGAATGTGCAAGTGAGAAAGAGTTATCTTATGACAAGGATAGATGACGTTCGAGGACTTTCTAGTACCACGATTCGCGGCCTATATAAACGGCGCAGCTCAGCGCCAGGAGTTCAGTTGGAGTTCAGTTTGGATCAAGCGATACAAGCGATAACATCGAAGCGATATTCGGAGCGATTTAACTAGTAACTTTGTGTGGTAATAAGCGATTCAGTGTAATTGTTCAGTAATAAAGTGTTCTCTACGCATTTAATCGGCTTTCTATCTATATACGAACCCCCAGCTCGTAACAATATAATTAATGACGATTCTTTTGTAATTTTGTTGTTCATATAAATAAATTTTCTTTCTTTTTCTTTACACCATAATCACAATTACTAAAAACATAAAACTTTTTAACAAAAAATTGAACCGACGAAAACAGAAACTGAAAAGCGAAAAATAACTAATTATGAGTCGGCGCCAAACGAACTTTTAACAAGCAAAGTGCGTGCAAGTTGCAAGTGGCCGAGCGGAGAACGCATTTTTGGAAAGTAATTGTTTATCGTTGAAAATTTCACGTTGTATTTGATGTGACGTTGTTTTTATTATTTATTTAAAGTAATTTAATGATCTTCGTTGATTGGTTGTTTGGCGCCGACTCATCATTAGTTATTTTTCGCTTTTCAGTTTCTGTTTTCGTCGGTAAAATTTTTTGTTAAAAAGTTTTATTTTTCATTTTTTTGTGGTTAAAATCTAACTCCAGGTCTTCATTATGTCGTAGTGTCTAGAACTATATTTATGTGTGTCAAGTTTCAACAGAATCAGTTAACAGGTAAGAATTCAGTGGGTGAACAAACACTCATCCCCTGTTACAAGGGCGGATCCAGCCTTTGTGTCAGGGGGGGGTCGCGTACTTATATCCAGTCCCGGATCAAAAATTCGCTCTCTTAGAAAAAAACTTTCAACCAATTAAATTATAGAATTTTCGTAATTTTAGCTGAAACATGAATTTAAGTGAATTAGATTTTCGAGAATTAATGTGTCTTAGAATATTAATGTAACGGTTAGTTAGTTACAAAACTTATACACCAAAAAAAAGTAATATATACTGGCGCGAGCGAAGCTAGCGCGAATTTTTTCTTAGTTTTGGCTTTGTCTCTATTAACTACAAAGTACGTCCAGTATACAGAAGAAAGAAGAAGAGAAAGACAAGCGCGAGCGAAGCGAGCGCGAAATTTTTTTAACCGTTCACGAACAAACTGATTAGCTATTCACAAAAGAATAAATATTCTGTGACAAAAGTGTACGTGTGTGTATTTATTTGAGCGCAACCTGTTCTTGCGGTGCCTAGAGCGGCTAATAGTAGATACTTTAGCGTAAATAACTAAATATACATTCAAGTTATGGCAGGTCCTACACTTGGATGGCAATGAAATAGAGCAGCGGTACTCTAAGTGTGTTCCGCGGAACCCTAGGGTTCCGCGATACCCCTGTAGGGGTTCCGCAAGAATTTAGAAAAAAAAACAAAACACCTCTCTCTGGTCACTGGTCGAACGTTTTGAATCCGCCCGCCGCGCGTATACTTGTGAGCGCGCAGTCCCTTTGATAAAAGCCGCCTCTGAATTAGACCCTATAGTTGTGAACAAGCGACTTTCGGCTCTATCTTCAATAGCATAAAGTCGAGATTGTTTACAACGCATTTTTTTGTATTTATATTTTTATTTCCGCTTTTTGTTTATCAAAGGCGCCGACTCGAGTATTTTTGAGAATGTTCGAGTTCGAGTCTAGGACTAAGTATAAAAGCGCTATTATATAAAAAAAGTCGCGCCTCGTCAGTCAGTTGACGATTAGCGTTCGGAGCGATAAGTTCGTACCTACCTACTTACAAGCTGGCTAGCCTGCTGCCTTCTTGTAAGTTCTACTGCCCGCTGTATTCTGATTGTATCAGTTTTGTACATTTCTTCTTTGGACTAAACTTTGTCTCATAAACGCAGTAACGATTGTGCATTATTTTGACCCTACCATCCTGACGTGTAACATTATTAATAAAGAAGAATGGAACGTTGGCTTAATGGTGTTAAACGTGTTGCAACGACATCTTCTAATGACGCTGAATGTTCAAAAGCAGTACGCGCGGAGAATACAGCAATTACCGATCCAGACGATGATGCCACGACGTCAAGCTCCACGGTTTCAAAGACGAAAAAAAGGAAGTATGATGAATCATATATCAGTTTCGGATTTGTTGATTCCAACGGCTCACCTCTCTGCATGTTATGTAGTAAACTGCTTCCTAATAGTTCCATGGCGCCTGCCAAATTACGCAGACATTTAGAAACTGTACACCCCGAGTCTAAAGACAAGAATAAAGAATTTTTTGTTCGTAAAAAAGAACAGTTATTGGAAAGTCAAAAAAATATGATGCATGTAACACAAACTATCAATGAAAAGGCCACGGAGGCATCATATTTAGTTAGCTATCGCATTGCACAAGCAGGTGAAGCGCACACTATCGCTGAGAATTTAATAAAGCCATGTGTGTTAGACATAACAAAATGTATGCTCGATGAAAAATCTGCAAAGCATCTTTCTACTGTACCGCTATCAAACGATACTGTTTCACGGCGAATCCATGATCTGGCAAGCTACGTCAAACAAGAACTAGTTGCACGTCTACAAAAAACACGATTCGCCTTGCAAATGGATGAGTCAACTGATGTCACTGGTCTGGCTATCTTGCTGGTTATCGTGAGATATCCATATGAACGTTCTTTTGAAGAAGACATGCTTATGTGTTCACCGCTGCCCACAAACACTACCGGGGAAGAAATTTTTAATAAAATAAACATATTTTTTAAAGAAAATAATCTTAGTTGGAACGATTGCATTGACATTTGTACAGATGGGGCCAAGGCGATGACAGGTAAAACAGCAGGAGCAGTATCACGAATAAAAAGTAAAGCGCCTAATTGTAGTTCCAGCCATTGTATTCTGCATAGACAAGCACTTGCGATGAAGCAAATGCCGTCAAATCTAAAATTAGTTATGGATGAAGCGGTAAAAATAATTAATTTTATCAAATCACGACCACTACAATCCCGATTGTTCTCATTATTGTGTGAAGATTATGGCAGCAAACATAAAACACTGCTGCTCCATACAGAAGTGCGATGGCTGTCTCGGGGTAAAACTTTAACAAGGCTATTTGAACTTAGAGCCGAGTTACAAATGTTTCTTTCAGCAGATACAGTTTCTTTTAATTTGAAAGACCGTTTGTATGATAAAACTTGGTTGTTCCGATTGTCTTTTATGGCGGATATCTTTCAAAAACTGAACGAATTGAATTTATCATTGCAAGGTAAACAGACAACAGTGTTCCAGGCCTATAACAAAATAACTGCCTTCAAAAGAAAATTAGATTTTTGGATTATTTGCGTTGGTAAGAGAGAAATAGAAAGCTTTACGTCACTCAGTGAGTTTGTTAGCGATAACGACTCGGAAATGTTTCAAGATGATGTGTTTGAAGAATTGGTCCAATATCTCACTTCGATGCGCGCATCTTTTGTAAAGTATTTTCCCGAAGAACATAATACAAAAATGAAGCTGAATTCATGGATTCATAATCCTTTTTTACCCAACTTGCAAAAGCCCGAAAGTATGTCAAACGAGATATATGAATCTCTTTTAGAAATGTCATCAGACACAAGTATGGAGTCACTGTTCAAAACGACGCCTCTCAACGATTTTTGGTGCAGAATCCGTGATGAATATCCAATGCTTGGCAGAATGGCTCTGAATATTCTTCTCCCGTTCCCAACAACATATTTGTGCGAAACAGGATTCTCAACCTATACAGCCACGAAAACAAAATATCGCAATAGACTGGACGCCGAACCTGATATGAGACTTCAAATGTCTTCTATCAAACCTGATATCAACCAATTGATGAAAAATAAAAAACAGTTTCATACCTCCCATTAGTTAAGATTTTTTCATTTTTAATATCTTCTATTATTGTACTTGGCATGTGGTTAAAGTAAGTAATAATTAGTAACTGTTACATTGTACTTTTATTATGCTTATATAATAAAGAATACACTTTTAAAAACTATTGTTTTATTGTAGGGTTCCGTCAAGTATTTTGCTTGTCAAAAGGGTTCCGTGACCAAAAAAGTTTGAGAACCGCTGAAATAGAGGAAAAGCGCGAGCGTAGCGAGCTCGATTTTTTTTTGGTATTTTTTTGCAAACCCAGTTTATATTTACTTTCGGAGTTTTAAGAGCTTTTTTTATTGAAATTATGTTTTTGCATTCCGATTTTCAAAAAACTACTTACTTATCAACTTATATTGATGAATTATTTTTACTTGGGCGAGGTTTTATAAGGCTAACATGGTAGAAAAGTAGTTATTTCTGTTGTTGATGGTTAGCTAAGTATTCAATCGACAGTGACGCGATAGCGAGATTGGAGAAGAATATCGCGGTGCGGGCGGTACGCCAGAATCAAACTAATATTCTTCACATTGAACAAACGGGTTCAGATGTGAGTTCAATTTAGTAATTTTGTTTGTATCTTGTAACAACATATATACATTCATTCATTCAATGAATATTCATTTAGTAAATTATGTACCTAAACAAGAAAAATCTGTGGTTGACCTAGGCCCAGGGGGGGTCATGACCCCCATGACCCCCCCCCCCCCCTAGATCCGCCCTTGCCCTGTTATACTACCCTTAGGGGTGGATTTTGATTTTGAAATTTAAATGGGACCAACTTCGAGATATACCCTATCCATTAAAAAAAGAATCATCAAAATCGGACCAAACTGTAAAAAGTTAGGCGTGGTCATTCATAAAAAAAAATACGCGTCGAATTGAGAACCTCCTCCGTTTTATCGGCGGTTAAAAATCGGAATTCAGCAGTGTATTGGTGTAATATAAGTCTATAAAGTTAGTTCAGATAAGATCAGATAAGGGAGCGTTGTGGAGTGAAAGAAGATGTAGTGACAGACAATGACAAAGATTGAGAAAGGTATGTTAAGATGTTTTAGACATATAGAGAGGATGGACGAGAGGAGATTGAAGAAACAAGTATACGAAGCGAGTGTGGATGGAAGAGTTGGAAGGGGACGGCCTCGGCGAACGTATCGCGATCAAATCGCGGACGTTCTCAAACACTGCCAGGTTAAGAGTACTCTAAACCGACGAGCATGCATGACGAGGTGGATGAAGCGAAAGAGGTATGTCAGGATCGTAACAGGTGGAAATCCATAGTCTCTGCCTACGCCAATGGGAAACAGGCGTGATAATATGTACGTATGTATGTAAAGTTAGTTCAAACTGCAACAAATTATTATTGCGGTTGCATACTGCAAATGAAGTTTGTGTCGTGGTATCGACTCGACTATAGGTGACTTGATTGCCTCTACACCACAGCATAGATATAGTAGTTACTAGTCTATCCCCCAATTTCCGAAAGGCTGGTCAACGCAAAAATTTACTAATCAGCTGTCAAATCTCAGGTCAAGCGTTGTGATTGGTTGTTAACATTTTTGCCGGCCAATCACAGGAGCTGATATGAGATTTGACAACAGATCAAATTGATCAGCCTTCCAGAAACTGGGGTATATAATCGAAATGTTTCTTTAGAAACAAATGTAAAAATGTAAAATGTAAATGTAATGTAAATGTAGAAATGTTTCTTTTGTAACTATACTAATTTGTCATGAAATTGTAAAATATTATGTATTTATTATTAAGTATTATGTATAAGTTTTGTAGTGAGTGCGTCAAATGGAGCGCAAGAATAAAATCTTTTTCTTTCTTTCTTTCTAGATAATTAACTAAAAGTATAGCTTGTAGCTTGTGCTTGTATTCGTCGAAGGGTCGGCACTCGAAGTTGTAACGGAATACGTCTACCTAGGGCAGGTAATTCAACTTGGTCGACAAAACTTCAAGAAAGAAGCCGACAGAAGATCCAATTGGGCTGGGCAGCATTTGGCAAACTTTGCCGAAACTTCTCATCGCCTATACCGCAAAGTTTAAAGACGACGCTCTTCAACCAGTGCGTCTACCTGTCATGACTTATGGTGCCGCGGCGCCATACTTGACGCGGATTAATAAAAAAACGTCCTAATTAGGACGTTGTCGAAACTTCAGATTGCGAGCGCAGTAACATATCTGTACTTTTAAATATCATTGCTAACCTTAGACATGGATGCATGGATGGATGCATGGATGGATGGATGGATGGATGGATGGATGGATGGATGGATGGATGGATGGATGGATGGATGGATGGATGGATGGATGGATGGATGGATGGATGGAAGGGAGGTATTATGCATCACATGAATTCACATGCTAGTAACTACCTATTTAAATTAAAGAAAATAAAAGTTCAATAAAAAGATCAACTAAACATCATCAATTGATTTTGATTCGACCATATTGCACGCGGTGTCCTATAAAGCCAAATTGACCAATAAAGCCTGTAGGTACAAGCAATAGAATAGTAATAGACATTCGGCATCAAACAACATTATTAAAAAAGTTTATGGTACGCTGCGATGTAACAGACACAGACAGCAAAGTGTACTCTAAGAAAATGTTCTTACGAAGGTCAGACAACTTGTGCACATGTGCCACTTCCTTAATACCTTATTGAACACCCGGCGACCGAGGGGATTATCTATTCAGTTTAATAGATCATAAGAGAAAAAGCTACCACCAGCTATTTATTTAAGTAGGTAAGGTACCTAACTATACTGCGTGTCAGGGAAACGCTCCCGAAACTGAAAGGCTATTGCTATTATTATAATACTACCTAAACACAATCGAATACCAATAACCATTAGCCTTATACTCATTGTTTTAGTGATTTGGTATTTTGCAAACCCGCAATGTAAAGCGTACAAACTCGGGATCAATGCCGCGCTTACCTAACCTGCCTACGCTTGCTACGACACGGACTGCGTATGCGAGCGGATATCGTTCACCCCTAGCGCCAGCTGATATTTTATTATTATTACATTATTACATTGCGAACTTTTAAAAAATTAGAAAATAAATGGGTTTTTTTTGCAAATCAGTTTATTTAACTGCCCAAAGCTGGTTATGTATGAAAAATGCAAAAAAGATTGAAAGAATCTAAAAAAAGAATCCCTTTTTTTGTTATTTTATATTAGTAATCACCAGCACCATCACCTATCTTCGTTTCCGGAAGCGTTTCCCTGACACTCAGTATAATATCAAACGCTCTGTTACTTCAAAGTCAAAGACTTACAAAGAGTTCTTTGTAAGTCTTTGTTCAAATTAAACTAATACATTACGATAAGAAGGTTTGATGTCATCAGCCATACGTAGGTGGATTCATAACGGGTGCTTATCAGATCATCTCAAACAACCAACCAACCAAGCGAAACAACGAACCTCATTACTTCAGTAGGCAGCAGTGATCTCTCGCTTCCGGCGGTGATTATGTCCATGGTCAGGAGCGAGAAAGCTTGGGAAGGTGTTGTTTCTGCGAGGAGGTATATAACTACTTAGTGCTCGCGAAGGAGGCGACAGAAAGTTACTTATAAGTAATCTGTGGAAAGGGTTTCAGAGGCGGCAACCGCTCTTCCCTTCCACAGGAGACGGAACCGTCGAGGCCCATAAAGGTGGTGCGCGCAGCGCCCCGCGCGCGCCCGTCAGAAGGAAGGTGCGGCCGACATTGAGGACGTGAAAGGTCGTAGTCGTAAAAGTCCAACACTGGCCCCGCTTTCCCCAGGCGGAATGCGTCTTTGAGGAATTTCTTACGCAAACAAAAAAAGGGTAAACAGGTACTTACACAACGAGTCCATCAGCAGGCTACTTGAGTAAGACAATGACAATGACAATGCTAATGCAATGCTTGTTTTTTTTTTTTTTTTTTTATTCTTAACGGGCTTGCGTTTGACCATCACCTCACCTGATGTTAAGCGATGGTGCGGTCGACGATGGTACACGCTTGCCCAGCAAAAACCTATTCACTCGAGTCTTGAAGACCACCAGATTATATTTGTTGATGACAATACATAATTATCTAAGTACGTAGTACTCAAACTGGCACACAAGGTAAGATAAGTATAAGTACTAATCAAAGTGGAAAGTCTGACTAATGAATATTAGGTATAAGTATTATCTGTGCTAATGGCAAATCCCATGTTTTTTAAGGTTCTAATTTTTTTGTTTGGATCTTCTTGCTGTGCTTCTTGTTTGCTTCTTGGTGCAGGTAAATAAAAAATCTAATTTCTAACAGCAGTAGCAGGGTAGCAGCAGTAAGGACGGTTTTCTAATTACATTGTTACCACTGTCATGCAGTCGACTGTAGTACCTATCTAAGTGATTAATTGGGATTAAATCGATTAAATGTTGTGTGTAGTTGAACCAAACTGTTAGCCTAAGCTGTATAGGTACTCAGACCAACAAAAAACCATGTTGGTCTGAGGCTGTAGGTATACCTACATCTAGGCCATGTTTCCCCTTAGATGTGAGGATTTTGAGAAGTTACACTAAACTTAGAGGATAGACAATATATTACATAGAACTATTCATAAATTTTTGTCTTCTTCTTCCGCCTAGTTTTTCGGATCGGCTCCAGTCGAACCAGATGCGGCTGAATATGTTTTACATGGAGCAACTGCCATCAGATCCCCACAACTCAGTTACTAAGCCAGTTTACATGTGTAACGGAACAGCCTGACCACGGCTAGCGGAATGTACTCTGTGAGCTTTTGCAATACACACCACATGGTTTACTAGCCCCTTCGTAATTCGTTAAGTTAATCCTCCGCTCATAGAATTATCCGCTATGTCGTTTTGTAATTTAATGAATGACTTATGCAGAAGCTTGATTTCACCAACTATAATTGTCTGGTTAAATGACGGTTTACCCACAATTCCAGTACATTTTTCGAGTAATTGGCCGTTTATTCAGTGAATTAACGTTGATGAACACCGGCCTTATATGATTTTTCCACAATATAACATTTTCATTCAGAAAATCGTTACCCTTAGCACCGCTGGGACGAAAATGGCCCAGTGAAACCAAGTATTTTTAGACTCTATGTTTGAACCGTGAACGTTCAAATTCTATTAAACGACGCATACGCAGCGGTACCTGAGGAAACCTCTTTTTTTTTTTTAAACGTTTAGTTTATATTTCAGCTCGTTGTTATGACAAGTTGAAAACTAATTCAAATGTACTTTGTGAACTAAACTAAGCGCTTTATTAGATTATATTTCTGTTTCTGAACTTTCTGAACGCAGTCATGGTAAGTGTTGCCAGAAGGTCACTTTTGTAACCTTTTAGGTAACTTTTACCTACATCAGGTTACTTGGCGATGCTTGGGGGAGGCCTATGTCCAGCAGTGGACATCTTTCGGCTGGAATGATGATGATGATGATGATGAGGTTACTTCCAGGTTACTGACTCAAAAGGTAACTTTTAGAATTTATTGCAATGTTGTAATTTTATATCGCAAATTAAGCAGAATCAAAGACTATACATACAATATAAGTAACCTCTTTGTTTCTCGCTCAGGTTGATAGGTATACAAAACTGGATTGTTTCGGCATTTATTTATTTATGTACACACTACACATTTCTTCTTAATAATCAACCAACAGTAATCAGTAATCAGTAATCGCCGTGGCTGGCCAGAGCCACCGAGTGACTTATAAAAGTGTTGAAAATAACCTACTTACAGAATAGATATTTTGATTTTTGGGCTATCTCACAGAAACTTTGCTAAAGCACAGTCCAAGGAGGTTCAAATGGCAAATAAGTATATGAAAAGACAAAGCTGAAAACTTCTTTCTTTATGAGCTTAAAATTGTGTGATGTGTTTACAAATGCCAGATTTTTTTACACTCGCGCTGCTACCCAGGTACATTCATAGATTATACAGGTACTTTGTAACTTGTCTCAAATTTACCTACCTACCTAAATGTTCTGTTCTTCATAAAATATTCAATAATACTCAACACATATGTGTCTGTCGGGGTGCTGGCCAGGAAACCTCCACGTGTGTCTGACGGCTGCTTGTCCTTCTGGACACGTCTAGAGGGAACAGCAGTTGTTGTGTCGATGCACTCTGGGCACGGGCAATAAGTCTCCTTTGGACCGGGGGACCTTATTGCCCGTGGCGAATATTCTGGCACGGGAGGGGCCCGATGTGGGCCAATGGGAAGTTGCTCCGCGTGTCCCTCTGAGAAAGCAGAGGGCACTGTGGAGGAGCATGGGCGGGCCCAGTGTGCACTCACCCTGCCACTGGGCAGGCAGCGGGGGGACTGTCCTTCCCTGCCCCCGTCAGTCTCATAATCCCAGGAGTGCCTGCTGAGTAGTGTTCTCGCGCCACTTGGGACCGAGGGTCTTGACTTTACCGCCCGGACCACGAGGAAGAACATCTCTATAAAAATTACAGAAGGATGGGCCTGCGAGCAGCAGACTCGGAGTAGTCTGCTGCCCGACCAGCAGCTGGCGTAGTTGGCGTAGCTGGTAAAGGCCCGTGAGGTGAGGTGGCGTGCAGTGTTCCGTGTGCGCCACAGAGGAGGGTGCGGCCGTCGTTAGGCCGCACGGGGAGAAGGGGCTCACCTGCTTGTGGTGAGCCGGGACCTGTCGGGGGTGGTTGTGTGAATACTCACGGGTTCCCACGCCCCCGGCTAAGGTAGTTGAAGGAACACCGTGGTGGTTTTAGTCGGTAAGAGTCCGACACTGGCTCCGCCTACCCCGGGCGGAGTTCGTCAAAGAGGATTTACCAACAGCAAAAAAAAAAAAATGTGTTTCTCTGTCAATGTAAATTACGTCAACATTGCAAAAAGGTAACTCTCGATAATAGGTTACTTTTGTTCACTCTTAGGTAACTTTTAATAAGAGGGCGCTGGCAACACTGGTCATGGTTGGCATTTGGCATTAATATGTATTATCCGTCTATACAAAATAGGCATGTGTCATCACAACAAAACTATCGGTTTTCTCTTTCTCTCTCATCGGAAATTGTAGTCTAGTAGCGCCAATAGAAAACAAAACTTATGCCACCTTGTTATTATTTTAAATTTTATATTTATCAGTATTATAGCAAATGGCATCGTCGCATGAAAATGACAGTTTGTTCTGTGTAATTATTTTTAACAAAATTTTAAGTGTTTGCAGATTGATTGCTGAATAGTTTTTTTATGGAAATTAGCCAAAAATTGTTAATGAACTTTCGAACAACGTGTTTATCAAATTTATACAAAACTAGAAAAAAAAATACGATTCTCGTATATCAGATGTTCTGCCTGTGATTATTGCCCTTGTGTTATCATTATTTTGTGTATGTTGTTGTAAGTGGTGCAATAAAATTTGCGAAAATGACGGAAAGTAATGCTGTAGTTATGGCTTTCACTAATGGACTAATAGACAAATCCAAGGAACTCCAGAAGGAGATTCTAATGGAAAAGCTTAGATCCAAAACATCACTGTTTAAAAACTTAACAGAGACTTCCAAAGGCGTTCGAATGGCTTTGCTGGTTTGTACCTTTCTTATTTTATTCCTAAAACATCCTCTAATGAGCAAACACTAGAAAGTGCATTTTTATGTTAATTGAAAAGTTGATAGTAGGTACTTAATTAAACTGAATAAACATCACCAAAATCCAATCAAAAACTTACACCAAATAGAGAGATAATTGTTTAAATGATGTCAATGTATGTAGATGAACAAGACCTCGAGGTAAAGTTAAATATCATATTTCATTATGGTATATTGTAAATGACTTCTTCATGTCACTGACAATATTCATACAGGCACTGCTGACCCAGAAATTGGCCACTTCGCATTGTTCAGATTGCTCAATGTGCAGGTGTAAGGGCAAAGAGAGCAAGAAAACACATGTGGTATTGATTAAGGATCAACACCACAGGTATAAGCTGTATCCCTTAAAAGAGGTCCACGAGTGACAATATTTAATTGATGGTCCGGCGCACCCTGGGCAGTCAGCCCTGCCACCAACCTGCTGGCTGGCTATTCTTTTCCCCACTGCATGAGATATTATCATTATGTAGCTCATGTTGACACAATGCCCCATTTGCCCATGTTCAGCTTACATCTACCTACCTGGGTCCACATATGGTTCCAGGACTCATAGTTAAATGACTAAGAGATACTGATTTTATTAAACTTTAGGCAGCCACCTTATTTAAATGGTGGATGGGAATAGGGAAGGCTCTTAGGGTTCTTTCTTATAAGCCCCTAAAGAAAGAAGATTCATGGTTTCTTAACATTTCCTTGGGGAAAAGCTACCTTGGAAAACATTCAATCTTCTTCTATCATGTTAACATGAGCTACATAATGATAAAAGCTCATGCTGTGGAGAAAAGATTAACCATTCAGCAGGTTGGTAGCATGACTGACAGCCCAGGGTGCACCGAACAATCAATTAAATATTGTCACTCATGGAGGCTCTTTTAATGCACCCCAATACAATACATTCAATGTATTTGTTTAAAAAGGCCTCTTAAATGTACCTAGTCATACAAATAATTAAGTGCCTAGTCATTGTAACTTTACTCCATTTAATGTTACTACCTAGAGTTAAATATTTCATACTTAATTAATTAAACATGTCTTTATAACAACACTAAAGTTGATAATAATTTATACAATTATTACACACTCATATTATTCAATAATTAAAGTATTACTTGAATATTTTTATATGCTATGTAGTTCCTGATTTACTCCACATTTTTTAATAACCTTAACCAACTATTATATGGCACAGGAAAAAAACTTATTTACATGAAAAATATCCTGTGACAAAATAATACAATGTGTTATTGAAATAACTGAAAACCTCTTAAGGGATCATTGTACTCATCAGTATGAACAACTTTTTCTATGGGACCAATACAATACAATACAAATCCTCTTTATTGCACAACATAAAAAACATGATAATTTGTACAATTGGTGGTCTTATCGCTCTATGGCAATCTTTTCCAGACAACCATTGAATGGACTGGAATGTCTATACAACCGACCCTCAAATCGCGAAAAAAACTGCTAAAAGCAGCAAAAAGAACAGCTGATGAGTAAAATGACCCCTTAAGAGATTTTCAGTTATTTCAATAACAAGTTATATAGGTTTTTTTATGTTTTTCAATTCCACCCATATCAAGAATTGGTACATGATGATGATGTGTTTTCAGGACAAAAGATGGGGAATAGATAGTGCAGATCGTATGATATTACAGAAGTGCCTTGACAGTTTACAGCATTGCATTAAAGTAAGCTCCCTGCAGAGTCTCATTGAACGCCTCGAGTGCCTATCTAGACAACTTGGGTTTGTACAATTTCATTACTATTTTGTCTTATTTACATAAGCAACAACCCAACCCAACCAACCCGCCTGCCAAGCGTGGCGATTATGGCATTTCCCCCCCACCCTTTGGGGGAGACCTTTGTCCAGCAGTGGTTGTTTTTCAGCTGAAATGATGATGATGATGCATACTAATATGCAATAAGCAACTGAGTTGTTGTCATTGTGTGACTGACAGAAATGTTATACAGAGTTATAGATAAAAGTAAAAGTACCGAAAAAAGAATCTCTGCATAGACTATTACTCTTTTTTATTTTACCATAACTTAACGTCACGCCTCTATTTCCCCGAAGGGATAGGCAGAGGTGTAATAGTACACCCACATTTCGCCAGTTATGTTATAGTCCCATGTAATAGGGGGCGAGCCTATTGCCATTGACCGGGCACATATCCAGACTCCGGGCTACTACTGAGAATTTCCTAATGAAAAAACCCAATAACACTTTGCCCAACCCGGGAATCGAACCCAGGACCCCACGCTCAGCAGTCGCTTCCAACCACTAGACCAATGAGGCAGTTATTTTACCACATTTTTATTAACTCGCTTTCAGTGATGCCTGTCTATTTGGTACAAATTTTGCAATCGATTTTAAACTAACTTCCCGATGAGCTAGGGACTAGAAATTTTAAACATAGCTCAGTACTGGATGACAACACAATATTAACTCGCTTTATTTTAAAAAAGTGGTTAACAAAAATCTTTTTAACATATTATTAAAATTTCAGAATACAGTATAACTAGATTCAGCTGAGTATCAGAAATGACTACCTGACTTACACAGTCCAATATTATTTATGAGAATACGGATCACTTGTCACTGCATGATATAACTGTATTGAAATTGTGTTTTACTTCGCAATTTTTTCCGAAATATTGTGCTATTAGGCTTATTCAATAGAAAATAAACCCTAATTTTATTTGTCTAAAGTTTATCTTGTATTGTGCAAATATGGAAAGTGAAGTGCAAACATAAGGATTTTTAGTTGGTATCGACTCTAATCATGTATTGACTATTTGTTTCAGACTCAAGTTCGTAGTAGGAACATCAGGAGTAAATCTATTCATATCATCTGATATGTTTTATTTGGAAATATTAGTTGAATCTTCAGGGTCAGTAAAAGATGTTAAAATTCATCATGAAGGAAAAGTAAGTGATTTGACCACATCCAGGTAACTGCATATCTTTTATGTAAAGATGTGTGAAGTGCGAATGTGTTATGTAAAATAAATTATTTTAAATATTTTTTTTGGTTATTTAACAGATTGAACAACAAAGCTGTGAAGAATTGGTGTCTTGTATCTCTCGTGGCGACTTTGCTGATTTCACAGCTCAACTGGAAGGCTTAACAGCTGTTTACCAACTAGGCGCAGAGAAAAAAGTAACTTACGCCTCAATACCTGTTACGGGGGAAGTCCGCAGGGTGTGTAGAGTCAGCACTGCCAGGGCAGTTTCGACTCATATTACTCCCAATTATTCTGTAACTAAGCAGAGTCTCTGTGCAAAGGTTGCACTGTACGGGCAGTGTCAACTCATTGTTATTTTCACCTTTTTCCTGACTGCTCAGATTCTCTGCACAAAGTCAACACTGCCTGGGCGGTGCTGATTCGACGTACCTTGCGGTCTGTGCTTTTGGAATATATTTTGTATTTATTAAATATTTCTTTATTCATTATTTTTTATGATCTTTAATCATTATAATCTCATTATTCTATTTTTCTGTATTTTACAGGTAAAATGTAAAGCATTCAGTGCTTTACAGAGCTTAGAAGAAGACTTATGTACAATGAGACAACTTCAGAGTTTTATTAAAGATCCATGGGCTCAGGTTCACAAAAGTCCTATCGGCTTCTTGCAGAAGCGAAGAGGAGGTATGTTGTGAAAGGACCTCATAGACCAAAAATAAAAAGTTTGTGTATCACACTAAATATTTATCGGATATCTATCGTCACACAAGTAGTTAAGTGTGTGATGCAACACAAACGTTTTGCAGCACATGTCTGTATACATGTGCATTATTTTGATCTTTGATGCCCCTTATTTACTAATACTAATGATAATACGACGACGTCTGTGGTCTAGTGGCTCGAGTGTCGGACTGCTTATCACGAGGTTGTGGGTTCGATTCCCACAGGACACCAATATTTGTGTGATGAACATAAGTGTTTGTGTTTGTCTGGGTGTTTCTTATGTAATATAAGTATGTATTTACAAAAAAAAATGTATATAAGTGTTATATCCATTTTCTAGTAACCATATCACAAGCTCTGCTTAGTTTGGGACTAGATGGTGCTGTGTAAAAATGTCCGAAAAATATTTATTTATTAATTAATAAAAACGTAATCTAATTGAAATTCTACATCAGCAATGAATGATGAGATTAATTGTATCATCCCTTGATAAAATATTACTTCACCACTATGGAAACTTTATCGTATGTCTTAGTTTATACAACATGGATGAATAATTAGTTTATTGGTCTATGATATACAACAAGAAAAACAACCAGTGTTCCATTATAATCTATCTCTGTTGTTTCATTGGCTGAATTTTCGTTGATAATCCATATGGCGTACTGCAGCATTATGATTTATAAGTCATATTATAAAAGATTACAATAAGAAATAACACAAATTCTATTTAATCCAGGTCACGCCATGCGTCTCACGTACTTCGTGTCTCCATACGAACTCTTAGATAAAGATAAGGGCCTCAATCCACTGACGGCTGAGCTCCTCACATTAGGCAAACCGTCCGCAACGAGCGGCCTTGCTTCACTGGTCGTTCCTTCTCACACGCCTATTGGCCACTCGGCGACCGTGCTTCTAGAAGGTTCCTCGGCAAATAAGCTACAGTTGTCTCCTATCATATCTGGCGCTCAGCGTGCTGGGAAAAGGTACGTATTAAAAACAGTAAATAACCTGCTAGTAATACTTCGTAGTTAAAATATAATATACACAATTTATTCCTAGTATATCTAAACGTGCCTTCCGCATCCAGCGGATTCCCGCGACCTTCACCGGGACCGGTCGTTGTGGCGATGCTTGGGGGAGGCCTATATGCAGCAGTGGACGTCTTTCGGCTGAAATGATGATGATGATGATATCTAAACGATTTTAGCCTAGTCTTTCACGACGACGATTTGATTGACGAGCCATTCCACTAAGCCAAGCCATTATTGGCTTTGTGTAAATACAGGCAATCCATTACAGTGGAGTGTCTTCTGGGCATTAATAAAAACAGTCCATTAAATTAGAATTATTTCTAATTTGTAGGCGCCACTACCTTCCCCCAATGCGCGCATTGGATTGGATTGTGTAATGGCCTTGTGTGAACGCATTCTTTCTTATTAAGCCATTCCACTATATAGTTCTACTGGCCATTAGGCTTAGATTAGTGCATAGAGCAACCACAACCCAGGGAGGGGAGACGCCAAAGCGCTTCCATCCGATACTATTTATTCTGTAATTTTTGGCGGGGGAGTCCACATACACACCATAACTTTTTACTTACATTTACACACGTTTGAACCGTTTCGTTCTATCGCTATAAACACACACATCCTAAAACATAAAAATATATCAACAATTTTTATATCTATATGGTGCGCAACTAGTTTTATATAGGGTGCATGGCCGCGTGGACTTGTACTTTGACAGAGGGGATTGCCTGCGCTTTGCGTCTCCTTTACGTGTTGCTCAATGGCTTAGTGGAATTGCTCGTGTGTAAATAGTCCTTTAGAGGTGGATTAACCTAAATGGAAAGTAGGCAAGTGCCTATGGGCCCCGCGGCTAGGGTTGCCATGTCCTGCAAAAGAGGTATTAAGTCAAAAAATAAATTGGGATAAGCTCACAAAAATCAGCATGTTGATTCTGGCTTTTATATTTTTTAGTTCTGGTATTCAGTGTTATAAGAAAAAAAAATTTCAGGCACGCCAAGTCTTGCATTAGGGGATCTCTACATAGTTATCCAGCCCTGTTTTCATGCCTCTCTAATATTTTAAGATTGAGGGATTGACAACACCTTACTTAAATAGACTTTCTCAATATAAAACATTTTGTAGCGACATCTATCCCGCTACATGGAGACTAATACTGACGAAGTCAATGACGATAGCAATCCTGAATCACGCTCGAGAGTAATGTAGCGACATCCATCCCGCTACATAAGAACTATCCTGTATCACGCACGACCGCCAGGCGCAGACCCAGCCTGGACGGAGGATCCTCCCTTTGTTGGAGGAACATGATACTTCGTTCCTCCACAATTTCAATATTTGGTCGACGCCCGCAGCCCATGCCCTGAATGTGACCGTAGGTTTATCTATCGACACTTTGCAGTTAAACTAACGTAAAATATTTGTTAGTAGTAATGGGCCAGTGTACGCCCAACTGGTGCCTCAGAACAGCGCGATGCTCCCCGCTTGCTTCACACTCAAGCTGTCGCAGCCCACTCCGCTGTGCGCGGGACTCGCCAAACTCATAAACGCCACTACTGAGGTAATACGCTGCAGCGTCAAAAATATCGGGACGATCTGAATAACTAAGAAAATTTAGGCCTCAGAGGGTCAGAATGGCCTATCTGTATTCTTTCAATATTGAGTTTATTATCTTATGTGTCGTGAATTCGTGATTAAAGGGCATAGAGCCAGAATGGTCTAAAAGTGATTCTATAATTTTCAATAGATGGCAGCACAAATATTCTTTTGCACTCTTTGCCGTTGTTAAAACTTATAGTTTTATAGTGCCAAAGTGACCTAATTACCGAAGTTACAGATGAATCAAAATTGAATATTCAAATTTTCCTTGTTACTGAAAAGTCCACTCTGGCTCTCATTGCCTCAATTAAACTTTATCTCGATGGGATAAAATTCTTGTTAGAATGACAGTGGGCGTGTACTATCAACTGTGTCATTCTGAAATGTGTGTCATTGAGATATAGTTTCATTTTCTTAGTTGTTCTGATCTTTTTGATACATTTAATGCTGATAGTACAATTAGAGCTAATGTTAACACATAAACAAATACAATTTCCTGTTTTTTCTTTACATTATGGTTCATATACTTATTTCATTTTCTACATCAGGTATATTTTAATGTTACAGGTGCAACCGTGGAACCTCTGCCTTGTGTTTTGCTGTACTTAATATAAGTCGCATCAATAATATTAGAAATCATCTCAACTAAAATAACGTGCCCCTCGACTGAATTTGTAATGTAAATAACCTATAATCCTTTAAAGTCTGTGTCAATCCAATTAAATAATTGATGTAATTGCCACTTAAACAAATTTCAACTTTACGGTCATGAAATCTAAGTTGAATAATGGATGACAAAATCAGTTAAAAAGGTCTTAAAAAAATTTACGTTGCAAAGGAAACTGATGTTTGTGTCTTGGTTAATAGGGTTTTTAATCCGAAATCATGTAAATTGTTAATTGGATTGACATAGAATTTATTTGTAAAGAGGCATTACTTTAGTTTAGACGATCTGTACCTTCTTTAATTTCAGGTGGAAGTGGCAGGGGACTGGGGCAATGCAAAGCCCATCATGGGCTTGGTCGCCCAGCAAGCCTACAACAAGCTTACACCAGGAAAAGTTATTGAATTGAATCTCAGCAAAGGACTGTTTGTGGTTCGTATTTACTCTTACTCTACTCTTCTCAATATACAGTGTGACTTAGTGATTAGCCAATAGCCGCCTTAGTAGGGCCAATCGGATTGCAGTACCCCACCTCAGCTAGTAGACACAATTGTTTGTACGTATTATATTCAATATTAGGCGTCTATTGGGCTGTATGGTCGAAGCTGCTGTATGACACAAAAGATAAGGCGCGTCGTCAATCTTCCATTGCGCAGATACGGAAAGACGATCGACGAAAACACCCGAAACATTGAAAAATATAGTCAACCTTCTGCCCATAAGGTGTTAAAATTCATTGCTGTGACGTCTTTTTCTATTTCGCTCACACGCTTCCGTACACTAGCGGCAGTGGCTGAGACGGTTGGCGCACAGCGAATGTGTTTTCTGATTGGTTAACTAACCAATTTCCCGCGTATTTAAATTGTGTCATCTGCGCAGTTACATCGGTGGGCCATATAAAATGTGTACTACTGTAACCTACGTTCACAAACCAGTAAGCCTCTAGATGCCGATTAGCCGGAAAACCCGGTCACCACGCATATGCAGTAGTACTGCATATCATACGCCCTTCCGCCAGTCATGACGTCAGTCCATCAGCGAGCGGCACCAATCATACGGAATCATACCACCGAACTTATGAGCCGACCAATCATACGCGCCATCCGCCCCCCGGTCCCCGCCAACATTTTACGACTGTGTTCTCATGCAAAACTTTGTTTATGCGGCGTCTTGAGGCTTACTGGTCTGTGCCTACGTTACATAAGGAACTTCTGTGCAAAATTTCATGCTTCTTTGACCCACCGGTTTAGGAGTCGTCTGTCAGTCAGTCAGTAGAGTTTCATTAAATAGAAGATTTGTTAAGTAGATTAAGGGACCGAGTTCACGGACATTGAAATAATCACTGTTTGCAAAATCAACCTGTTATTCAACAACACTTGTTTAACCATGACGCGGGAATTTTCATGTTCACGACTCCTATCTGGTCCTTGATTCTGAAACCGAGCGTTCTGGGAATGAAAGAACGAATGATGTAACAAGATTAATCAAAATGGTAACTAAATGGCAACAACACTATGAAAAAAAACCGGCCAAGAGCATGTCGGGCCATGCTCAGTATTATAGGGTTCCTTAAGTAGGTCTAATTACAAACGAATCAAATCGAATATTAATCATTGCCTTTTTAGTTTTTGCAAACAGCGCCACCTAGCGCTAAATTTATGAAGCTAAATTTTAGAAGTGTGTTTCTTTTTGTGATTTTTTTAAATAGAAAGTAACTAAAGGAGCATTATTTGCCAAGATCATTTTTCTCTAAGGTCAATGACCTATGAACTAGGACGTCTTAAGTATTTTTCAGTTTTCTCACTATAACTCAAAAATTTATAATCACATTATACTCGAAATAATTTTAAAAGAGAGTTTTTATAAAGGTCTATCAATGTTGAAGACTATAAGTTTCTACGTTGCATAGTTTAGAAATGGCAGGGGGGGGGTGACACATTGCAAGCCACTTTGGCGAACTGTATTTCGCAGATGGTATACCTGATAAAAAAGTTGTGTATGAAACATTACCTTCATTTTAGTAGACCTATTCAACGATACCCCACACGAGGGGGTGCAGCGAAAAAAATATTTTCATCCCCATTTCACATGTATGGGCGCCACCCCTAAAATACGTAATCAAGATTTTTTTATTCTTTTAAAATTGAGATCTATATCTATTCCATTATTTGTCAAAATTTCATTTATTTATGTTTATAACTGTAGAAGTTATTAAGCGGTAAAGGATTAGGACAGACGGACGGACATGACGAAACTATAAGGGTTCCTTGTAGGACTACGGAACCCTAAAAACGACAATTTAAAACGATTGCATATTAGGTAACTCTTCCAAAATTAAAAATCCTAGTATAATGCTACTCTATACATTTGACATATCTTTTTATTTTGGCAGGATAAGCGGTCTTGGTTGTCACAGCAACCAATTAAATACGCCATTTTGATGTTTGAATATTAGGCCGCTTACACACTCGAAGTGTATCGGGCGGGCGCGTTTCTTCAAACATGATAAAATTCTGGTAGTTGTGCTTAGCCAAAAGTAGCGGTAACATTGTGCAGGTTTCGCGCGAGCATCGTTTATAAACCGCATTCATTTTTATTTTTATTAATTATACAAAAAAATATAAATGAAAAAATAACGAACTACCTCAATACGACAAAAACAGTTATGTTTACACATCTTTCATAAGTTTTCTCAATGCATAAGCAATACGTCTGCTTTGTCATGTTCGTAAAAAAAAAATGCACGCTCGTAAAACGGCAACGTGTTACGGCCCTTATTTTATTCGTTTTTTATTGTAAATTTTACGAATATGGTAAAATGCAATTGTTTTATTATCTTGGAGAGTAATAATCCTAATATTAATATTTTATGTAGCATAGACTCTTCTAAAATTACGAAAAACAATCAAATACAGAATATCGATGAATAACCTCAAAAATTTCAACCATCAAACGTCAAAAATGTCTTGTTTAAATACCCGGTTAGTACTTAAACGACGTCCCCGACTTCGGATAGAAAAATCGATTGATTACTGTGATATAACGGTTGGCTATCGTTGGTGAACACCAAAGTTCGGGTTAAACATCTGGTTTTTACATAAACATCTGTTATCTTCTCCGTGAACTTGCCCCTAAATGAAATGAAATCATCTGTTTTAGAATCTCCCGGAGCAAACTCAGTGCTACTTCCTGTGTGAGACGCGAGGGTTAGAGGGCTGCATAGTGACGAGTGTGCCGTTCACGCATCCGTCGCACGTGCCGCCGCTACTCGCGTGTCTGCGTCAGCAGGCGCTGTTCAACGCGCTCATCACCAGCTGTGTGCGCACGCAGTGTAAACAATGTCAGTATGTTACTGTAGTGTGACTATAGGCCGGCAAATTCGTTCGTAACACTCACTACCATAGTCAACGAGCGACGGGAGACAAAAGCACAGAATACATAATAGTACAGTCGACTGCATGACAGTGGTAGCACTTGAATTTGAAAACCACCCTTACGGCTTACGAAATAAAGACACTGTCAATGTCAAAATATTACCACTGACGTGCGGTCGACCGTACTAACGTATAGAACCCCCCCCCACCCGAGGTGCAATAAAAGGGCCTCCACGAGTGATGATATTTAATTGATCGTCCGGCGCTCCCCTGGCAGTCGGTCTCGCTACCAACCTGCTGATTGGCTGATCTCTTGCCACGGCACGCCCGCCGGCAATTTAAGATTCCTCGCCAGCGCCCCTCATGTAGTTTGACGGCACTTGGACTACACAATTGCAATGATGGTCAATCGCCAGTAACAAGCACGCCATCTCTGAGAACTACTGAGAAGCGCTTGGAACCCAGTCTGCATTACGAGCGGCGAGCATCGCCGTGGGGAACTATGCCGGCTGTGCCAGCTACGCCAGCTGCTGGTCGGGCAGCAGACTACCCCGAGTCTGCTGCTCGCAGGCCCTACCTCCCGTAATTTTTTATAGAGAGTTTCTTCCTCGTGGTCCGGGCGGTGAAGCCAAGACCCTCGGTCCCAAGAGCCGCGAGAACACTACGCAGTGGGCACTCCTGGGGTTACGAGATCGACGGGGGCAGGGAAGGACAGTCCCCCCGCTGCCTGTCCAGTAGCAGGGTGAGTGCACACTGGGCCCGCCCCTGCTCCTCCACTGTGCCCTCAAGGAGCAAATCCCCACTAGCCCAGAACGGGCCCTTCCCGCGCCAGAATATTCGCCACAGGCAATAAAATCCTCCGAAGGTTAATCCCTCAAAAGGATTTCATTGCCCGTGCCCAGGATGCACCGGCCAAACAACTGCCGTTCCCTCCAGACGTGTCCAGAAGGACAAGCAGCCGTCAGGCACATGTGGAGGTTTTCTGGCCAGCACCCCGCGGCGAGCACCCGTGTTTCGTGGGAAAAATCCTCATGGACGCACTCCGCCCGGGGAAGGCGGAGCCAGTGTCGGACTCTTACCGACTAAAAACCACCACGGTGCTCCTCTACTGACCTTGGCCGGGGGCGTGAGAAATACTCCCGTATTCGCCCAACCATCCCCGGCAGGTCCCGGCTCGCCATTGGCAGGCGAGCCCCTTCTCCCCGTGCGGCAACCACAACGGCCGCACCCTCCTCTATACAGGCGCGCGCGGAACACGACGTGCCACCGTCACGGGCCTTGACTGGTCGGGCGGCGGGCCATCCTGAGTCCGCCGCCCGCAGGCCCACACTTAGGGTGGCTGGAGGTCGGCATTCGCCCTCCTACGACGCCCAGGTCGTCTGCGGATGGGAAGAGAGGTTATCGCCTCTCGAACCCTCTCCGCCGCCTCCTTAGCGAGCATTACATCCTCGCAGAAGGAGACGACGCCTTCCCAAGCGCTTTCGCTCCCGACGATCCATAGACAGAACCACGGCCGGAAGCGAGAGATCGCTGCCGCCTACTGCTGTAATGAGGTGACGGCGCTGCGCGGCCCAAGCTGGGCACTCCGCCAGTGTGTGCTGCGCCGTGTCCTCTGGGCAGCTCCTGCAGTAATGACACTCAGGCGTCGGCTCCCGGTCTATGCTACACAGATACTTCTATTCTATTCTGACTATTTAATTCGATTATCACTTGCTTTAACGGTGAAGGAAAAACATCGTGAGGAAACCTGCACACCTGAGAGTGCTCCATACAGTTCTCAATTGTGTGTGTAGTCCGCCAACCCGCACTAGGCCAGCGTGGTTGGACTAAGGCCTTAGCCTTCTTATACTGAGAAGAGGCCCGTCCCCAGCAGTGGGACATTAATGGGCTGGTTATGTATGTACTCCTACGCTGTCGCTCGTCGCCTATAACTACTAGGTAGTAGCTGCACAGTGAGCGTGCTGTTCAGGAACTCGTAGTACGTGATGTAAAAACTCACTTTAAAACAAACGTGTCTTTCATTCACTACAAGTTTGTATTAACCCTTTATTCCACAGTCATAGATCTGGAGAACGTGTTAATGTTCGAGGTGAGCGCTCTGTCGTGGCAACACATCTCGGTGTCCCTGGAGCACCCGGTGGACGAGAGTATGGCCACTGTGGAGCTAGAACTGAGCGACCCCGCCGCGCCTCGGGCTTCGCTGTACACACTGCACAACGCGCCCGCGGAACACATCGATGAGTACATTACCAGGGTGCTGCAGAAGACTCACTCCATACCTATCACGCTTAGGTCAGTAGCGATATATATTAATAATCTTTTATTTCCAATATAAGTAATAAGTTACAATTGTAAAAATCATGTAAATCTTCAGTGAAACTTGTGAATGTAGTTGATAATAATATTTATTGAACTGCTATTCGATAGACATAATAAAGAGAATTTTCAACTAACAAGAATATTAATAAATATTAATATTACTAAATATTATTTTCAACTACATTCACAAGTTTCATTGAAGATTTATATGATTTTTACATTGGTGCTGAAACCCGGGACAATGTAAAAATCGTGTAAATCTTCAATGAAACTTGTGAATGTAGTTGAAAATAATATTTATTGAACTGCTATACGATAGACATAATAAAGAGAATTTTCAAATAACACAAGAAAATGAATAAATATAAATATTATTTTCAACTACATTCACAAGTTTCATTGAAGATTTACATGATTTTTATATTGGTGCCGAAACCCGGGACAATGTAAAAATCATGTAAATCTTCAATGAAACTTGTGAATGTAGTTGAAAATAATATTTATTGAAAAATAACGTATGTCACCTTGGACAGACTAATGTAGAATACCTTTTTTTTTATTAGTAACGAAAAGTGTTGCCAGCTATGTATAAGAATTTGTTTTATACAACAATTCAGATGAACGTTGATCCCCAAACTAGGTTAACCTGTATATTATAATGTTTATTTGACGCTATAAATACATGCCTCTAATTTTTTACAATCAATATCGTATAATATTATGTATTGCAAGAAAAATTATAAATAAATTATACAAATCGTGATATAGTTTACATTAAAACATAATAGATACATAGTTTGACATTAATTTGATTTTACAAAGTTGTTAATAGTAATGAAAGCATGCAATTGTGCATTATTTAATTGTGTTGAATTGTGTCTGTGTATCTATGTGCTTTGTGTCAAATAAATGTTTATTCTTTCTTTCTTTCTTTCATTGTAACTATGGGTCTACTTGACGTCAAAACTTACTTTGCCTAGAAATTAACATTGACCTACATTGGACACTCTACTGTAAAAGTTCGTTTCCACCTGCAAGAAAACTGTGAAAAATGTCCGACACTGTCAGACAGTCACTTGCAAGTGTAAACTGTTATCACCAACTCAGCCTATCGTAGTCCACTGCTGGACACAAGCCTCTCCCAAGCTGCGCCACAACACTCGGTCCTCTGCCTTCCGCATCCAGTCCCCCCCCCAGCCACCTTCTTCAGGTCGTCGGTCCACCTGGCGGGGGGGGGGGGGCGCCTTACGCTACCGTTTGCCGTTTCGCGGTCTCCACCCAAGGACTCGTCCGGTTCTTCTCCGGATAATCTCGTTACGGATTCGTGTAAAGTGTATCAGAAACACACTGTCACAATTGCTACGGATATTTCTTGCAGAAAACTTGTTGCAAGTGGAAACGTGGCCTAACACCTAACATTTAGAATAAAATAAGAATAAAATGATACTAGACAAGTTAATAATGCCCAGCTACTTGTCATAAAAAAATATGTGATTTTCCTCCAGGTCCCTTATAAAGATCTGGGAGCGCGAGGCAGCTAGCAAGCAGTTAAACGGCGGGTACTCGGCTCTCGAGCCAAATTTTAGTCTCGGCCTCGGGGGGCTCGACCCGGGTGGTGACCATGTGAAACACGAGCCGGGGACCATGCACTCGCGTCCGCTGTACCCCTCCAGCGTCAACGCGCCGCACCAGGGCGGTAAGTACAGAACAGATAAAACCGAACAAATAAATGATCCAAACTTCTGATGACCATATCTCCTTAACTAAAGCTCTTAGACCCATCGTGTTGGTATCGACATGTTGGAAAAAAATCCTTTCAAAATTTGGACTAGTAATAAATTATAACAATCAAATTCTATGAAGTTAAATATTTATCAATAAAGTCGTAAATCGCTTTGCTAACGTTTTTAATATTGATGCTGCAATGGTTTGGCACTCGGTGTATCTATAAAAGCGCTATTTATAGCGCATGGTGCACTCTGCTCACTCCCAGAGCCTATTTTGTGTGCCAAGGATTAAATTGCTACTTATGTTCTCCCACAGGGGCTTATCTCTCAGAGCAGCAACATCACCTATCTGTAATGTGTCAAGACCCCAACGCCAGCGACGTCAAACCACAGACCGAGGAGCGCAAATCTAAAAAAAGAAAATCAGACGACATGTGGTCTTCAAGCCAAAAGAAAGGCAAACAGGGCATCACTGAAATGATGGACTCTGATAGCGAGAGTGACAATTCAGATGAATATGTGAACGAAGACGAGAATACTATAAACAGTAACTCGACGAATGATGATATAGAAGGGCGGGAGTCTTCGGTGTCGCAGAATGAGTTCACGTCGGATATGGAGCTGTCTGGCATGGACGCTACCGATGCGCTTGGAGTACCAGACAACAGAGCCTCCTCTGACATGGACAACTCAAACGATGGAGACGTTGATGATATTATCCGGTTCGTAATCCCTTCTCTCACATCTTACAACAAAACTCGCAACAGGCTAATATTACACAATAATTTCTTGTTTACAGGAATTCTTTTCACAAGTCTGATCACAAAAGGCAAAAGCTTAAAAACAAAGATTCTGAATTACGCACAGGAAGGAGTGCGTCTTCTCTCCTTTTGGACTTAACTGAAGGGAAGTCTTATATGCCATCTTCGGTAAGCATAACACCTATAGGTAGCACTTCAAACACACCAAATGCTGGTTCGGGGTCCAGTATAACTTCAATGTTATGCCTGGACAGGCGGCCGGGTATTGAAATAATCCCGATCACAGCGGCCGCACCAGCAGCTTTACCCAGCTCCATCACTATAACACCGATAACATCATCACAAATGAAAACGCTTGACGATCGTATCAGATCCGAGAAGAAATCCAGCAGATCGGGGGAAGAGCGCAGTAAAGAAAAGAAGAAGAAACGAAGGAGAGACGACTCCATGGGTCCTCCTGAGAAAGTGCCTCCCAAACAAGATCCACTCACTAAACCCGTTTCCGTCAGCATCAAACCAACTGACGGGTCCCCTTTACGTGCAAGTTCCCCAAACTCCCTTATAAGAAAATTTAGTCCAAGTCCGACACACGGTAGATCTGTTTCGATAACTAAATCCCTGAGTCCAAGCACTGTCAAAGGAATGGGAAAGTCTTCAGGGACGTCTAGCCACCACAGTAGTCCAAGACATTCCCCAGTTCCAAATAGCCCTAAACATCTGACAGGATACTCGAGTCCAAAAAACCACAGCATCTCGTCCCCTAAGCACAGTTCTTCGGGGTCGGGAAAGCCTAGCATGTCAGCACTAAAATCGGCGACCAGTGGTTCGCCATCGGGTAAATCTGGAACAACAGGGTTTGACCTCACAAAAAAAAATTCTAAAGACAGTTACGGATCTAGCTCGACGACATCGAGAGATAAAGAAAAGAAACATTCCAGTTTATCTTTTTCTAGTTCCGATAGAAGTAGCCCAAAATTAAAAAACCCAATTAAGTTGAAACAATTAGAAATAACCCCCGTTTCCTGTGATAGTCCTGTAACGGAACCTTTGATTTCCCCACCTAACATTGAAGTAAACAAATCAAATGCTCCGAGCCAGGCTCGCAATAGGAAAGGTTCTCTTAGTGCTGTGATAGATAAGCTCAAGTCTGCCCAGCACTGTGGCACAGATTCTGAAATAAGTGCAAAATCTAGTAGCTCTTCCAGTAGTGCCAAGTTTTCAGATCCAAAAACAAGTATGCCTGGTAGTGGAAAACTTAACGATAGCAAAAACCAAGAATATATGGTGAAGCCGAGCTCCGACGGTATGAAGATAACAATCAATAAAACTAGAACGAAAGATTCCTCGAGCGGCAGCTCGAAATTAAATTACAGTAGTTCGAGTTCAAAACAATCATCGCCCCAACTCACTCCACCGAGTCAGGGCTCTCCCAAAACTCATACAGGTTTAAAACCAGGAGTTATAAGCGGACCCGCTTCTAAAAAGACTCAAGTGATGCAATCTTCTAAATCAGGCAGCGTCACTTCGGGTTCAACACCACCTAAAGCTAATATGAGCCCTTCAGATTCCTCTGGTAACCCCAATACGCCCAAAGTGCCTTATTCTAAATCGTCGAGCACAAGTAGTGCCGGTATAAACTTATCAAAATCAGCTTCTAAATCTAGTTCCGGTTCTCCTAAAAGCAGCAGCACTGATTTAGCGAAAATAATAAGAGACAGGGAACGAGAGAAAGCCAGGACTAAACTTATGAGTAATTCAGAGAAATCTATTTTTTCCTCTAAATCCGAACGTCATTCAAGCCCTAGCGGTTCTAGAGACGAAGTCGATGGAGATAGGTTTAAAAGTTCTAAGGAAGCTAATTTTCTCGTAGAAGGCCTGATCAAGCCTCTAGATACTAGTAAATTTCAAATACCGAAATTGAAAAACCAAAATACTCCAGATAAAAACAGTCCGGCGGCTCAATACGATCAACGATCTTTGGTCAACGATTTTGCTCGTTCGCTGGAACAAACCAAATATCAGTTTCCCCACTTCGACAATACAGGTGCCAGAACGACTGATTCCCTACAAAAGTCAGCGTATCCTCTGAACGTGCCGAAACCATTGCTAAACATGGGCAGCGTGAGCCCTAAAACGATAACACCAGGTAAAAACGATCAGTCTGAACGGCCCCTAGAATTTTCTAAAGCTATGGCTGACAGTATATCAAAGGGAGGAAGCCCAGTGAGAAATAAGGACGACTCGAAAGATGGTTACCCCGCGTCATTTCCGATCTTGCCCTTGGATTTTAAAACCGAAATGGCGAAAGGGTTTGCCGCTCCTAAGGGCAGCTCAGAGGACAGGAAAGGCGCAGATTCATGCATGAAGCCACCGGCGAGCGGTGCAGTGGCACGCAGTGGAGCCACCACGCCGCAGGAGGCCGCGGAGATGTTGCTGGACTTCTCGTCGTCGTCGGGCAGCAAGGTGTCGGGCATGGTGGCCGTGCGGCCCGTGTACCCGTCGTCGCCGGCGCTGGCACTGCAGCTGGCCAAGAGCCCCGCACCCTCGCCGCTTGTTGCTCCCTCGCCTCACTCTAACTCGCCCTGCATCACTGACGACGAGCTCATGGACGAGGCTCTGGTGGGCCCCGGCAAATGAGTGCCAGTCTTCCTCCCGGCACGCACCGGCGCCGCGACACTCGCATATTAACTTTACTAGCCAGTGTGAGACCGCGGTTTTTTTTGTTACCGCGTACTAACGAAATCTTGAACGTTTTTCATATTGTATTGTTTGAAAAACCCAATAGTTTACGATATCCTGTGTAATGTGTTAATCGATATTTATTTATCAAGTAAATTATTCGTAATTTTCTCTCTATTTGTAAACTAGTTACTGATTTTGAATTACTTATGTTTAACGACCTCAGATATTATTTTAATGTGTAAGGAAATATTATGTGATTCACGTATATTTTAGTAATCGAATATATTATTTGTGTCATAGTTTACAGTTTAATGTAAAAAAGACAATTTGTAAGTACATGTATTGTTATTAACGAAGGAACCACTAAACACATCTGCCATGAGTATAATACAATTTAGTGTACAATGTTTTTCCTAATTTAAGTGATGCAATTATAGAATTCGAAAATTTATAGTGATTGTAAATAGATAAATTAATATAATGATGATATTGAAATGGTTTTGTTGGTAAGGCATTTGTGCTTATAGATTTTGTAGAAATAAATATAATAATAAAAATCGATCACTTATTAACGTGTATTTTTTTTTTTTTTCAAAATATTCACATAAATTACAATAAGTTACATAAATTAAATATAAATCTAAACATTAATAAAATCTTAGAGAGCTAGGACGATAAAACCTGTAGTACGGATAATAGAAGGGAAGTCTCCTGTGCGGCGCATATGGATACCTTTGAAATTGCCTTCGTATAGCGAACCGGCGCCTCGGCGGCGGTTGTTTATGTTTCTTTCTAAATAAAAGCGGAATGGGTGCAAATCCTGCGGCAGTTTCCATTATCTCATCCTTAATTCTATCCACTAAAATATTATCAACTAGTCTGTCACCTGGTGAAAGATAATCGTCATCATCGATATTGATATCATTCTGTGCATCTGAGATATCGACTTCTAAGGGGGTAACATTTTCTTCGATCACAATATCGACTTCACCCTCGCCAAATTTTGTAGAATCTTCACCTGCATCAGGTGCGGGAATTTCGCTTGTTTCCGTATTGATAACATTCAGTGCATCTGAGATATCGACTTCTAAAGGAGTTACATTTTCTTCGATCACAATATCAACTTCACCGTCGCCGAATTTTGTAGAATCTTCGCCTGCATCAGGTGCGGGAACATCACTTGTTTCCATTGTGTTTGGTTCTGATTCACTTTTGTTTGATGTTGTTTCTTCTTTAGGTTTCACTTCTGACTCACTAGTTTCTGACAAAGGTGGTTCTTTATTATTACTTGAGTTTGCTTGTTTTGAAACAGGATCCGCGAGCACACTGACAGTCCCCACTATCAATAATAGAATTATATACGCCTTCATTTTTTCTGTAAAAATAAAAACGTTTACTTGATAACAACGTGTCAAACACACAAGCTTAAATGTGAAATGTTTTCTAGTAACGTAGTCTTATATTACAGAGGATCGGGGTCAAAGAAAGGTGTATTTCGACACACAAATTTCATTTGTAAATAATTTGATTATAAGACCGAAAGTTCCGGAAATTTCAAAAGAATAAGCTATAAACAAAGAAAAAATTTAGGTAAACAGATTGTAAGCTGACACAGTTAATTTTGACGTCAGGATGACCTCTTTAATTCTAGAAGGGTACGGCACAGGTGTATACGGGACGACGCTACCCACACCTTTCCATACGGCAATGGACGACATGATTGGCACAGTGGTTGAGCGATCGGCTTCAGCGCAACAGGTAACTGGTTCGATCCCCGCACAAATTGTTGTATGGCCTACAGATAGTTGTTCTGGGTCTTTGTGCATACGAGATTTGTGTAAGTAAAAGCATCCACGATACAGGGCCTTAATTCACGTAATTTCATAAGCGCCGATCAATTTGCAGCCAGTGACGCTTTAGTTCGTTTCTGACAGTGATCGCCGTAGATAAGAGAATACGAAAAGCATTGTGATCGAAACTTAACTGCAACTTCACTTTACGTGAATTGGTCTCCTAATATTGAACAACGTTTTATATAAAAACTAGCAACCCTTCGGGAACTGGAAGATAATTCCTGGGATAAAAAGTAGTCTATATTTCAAACCGGGTTATGGTCTCTCTGTGTACCAAATTTCATCCGAATCCGTTTAGCTGTTTCGTCGTGATTGAAGGACAAACGAAACAAACATCCATACTTTCACATTTACAACATTAGTAGGTTAGGATAATATAGGCGAGCCTATCCTTCACTAGGTACAAAAAACCTGAAAGGAAGTAGCCTCTTTCTGTGAGACAATCATGATTCAGAAATAGGCTGCGGAGCGGGATCGAGAGAAGGCTGATCCTGCTCGGAGAATGCGGCGCCGGAGAGGCAACCTAGCCCATTAGGACTATGTCGCACCTTTGGGGTCCCAGGTCTTTGAGGTCACGGGCTTTCAGAGTGGGGGGTTTGAGTGTCTACTAAGTGTCCTCTGGGACGGTGGTGGCACGCAGGGTCACAGGGGGGTTTTAGTGGGTAAAAATCCCACAAACCCTGGCCTCCAGCCCGCCTTTTGAAGGTTTCCTCCACGCAGAAAAAATAAAAAGCAACCGACATCAAAACTAAAACAAAATTAGGAAATTCTTAGTAGCAGCACGGAGTCTGGATTTGTGCCCGGTTAATGGCAATAGACTCGCCCCCTATTACATGGGACTATAACATAACTGGCGAAATGTGGGTGTACTAGTACACCTCTGCCTACCCCTTCGGGGAAATACAGGCGTGATGTTGTATTATGTTAATTGCGAGGAATGATTCATAAATGTTTATAGAACCAATTTGAGAATATATTTTGTATCAACCTATGCTGTCCCACTGCATGGCAAAGGTCTCACCCATGTTCTTCCAAATGTCCAATCACTGTTGTAAAAAAACCACGCAAATCGGCCAAGAATTCTCAGAAAAACTAACCTATGAGCAGATCATCTAGATAGGCGAAGCTAAAATAAACTGATTTATTGAAGCTGGTTTAAAAACGAATCAACCTATTTCAATAAAATTGATATGGGACCACCGCGCGGGCTTCCTCTACCATATAAAAAAACAGCCACGTAGGTAAATTGGCCCAGAAATCTGGGAGTAATCGGTGTACATACATGGAAAAAAGAAAACCCCTCCGAATACATAACCTCCTCCTTTTTTTTAAGTCGGTCAAAAAAAGGTACAACCATTCAAACCTGTCACTAACTGAAAAGTCGTAATAGTCACAAAAATACTTTGTTACCGTACTGAAGATAGAACCCAAAATCTCGCGTTCGCGGTGGCAATACAGGTAGGTACTAAAATTAGTTGAATCTACTCACATAATATCTGTCAGGGCACCGAATCCGTTGAGGTGGATTTCCTCTTCTTTGAGCCTGATAATTCCTCCTCTGAGCCGTAGCTTTCTCACTGCGCTCTCTAAGTTTCTTCATAGCAAAGCGTGGTAAGAATGGATTCTGAGACTCTGCTTGTTCCATCATCTCACCGTCATCTACCTCCACTTTAGGAGATACACTCTTCGATTCCTCAAGAGGTTTTGAATCAACGATTAAAGAGAATACAAATAAAATTAAACAAAATAACTTGCAAGTGAACATCATGATGGCAAGTTTTAAAAGAGGTCTTTTGACAAAGGCGGACTGAGGCAACGGTGGCTAATCCCTATGTATCCAACTTCGAGTGAATGCTCATGTTTTATATGGATGCTAATTAACGTCAGATGACACACATCTGGTGCATCTGTTTACCCTACGTACGAAGGTATTTTAGGAAATGTAACGGGTCATACGGTCGCTTCCAATTAACACGTCCTCGACTCACATTCATAGGCCGGTGGTGCACAACCGTAAGACCTACATTGTTGTAACCATAGAAATCTGAATAAAGGTAATAGAAGCGGCAAGGGCGCGTGATCTTGTACAGGTGTCTATTAGTGATTAGACTTTTCACCAGTGCGCGAACCGTTTGCTTAATCATCAGTAGGTACTGTTTTGGACGCAGTCACTAAAATTGTATTTTGCATCATATCTAGCAGCGGATTTTTTTTGTATTAATTTATTGAAGTAAAACTTCTTTAGGCACGCTTGACTTGGGGAGTAAGCTGGTGAATGCGTTACGGAGTTACGAAAAGTGAGGCGAACGGAGGGGGTAGTGCGGGACGCATGGAACGAGGCGCGCGCGGCGACCAGCCACGCGACTCACACCCGTATTCAAGAACGATACTATGAGAACGCACTTCGGACTGTGTCAAGTATTGCTTTGTCTAGATCAGGCTTGTAAGGCTTGCCACAGTGGAAGCTCTCTTCCCACGCTACCGAGCGGGTGGGCAGGTTGCGGATAGCCCGCCCCGTCTCATGCAGCTACAGCTGCATGGGACGGGGACTGTTCGTAAGCGAACCCCGGACAAGGGAAGGGTAGCCTCCACCCCAATCCAAGGTGTAGGTTACCTATCCACACCTATGATCCCATGTTCCGTCCACGTACAGTCAACGGCATATCGATGGTTGCGGGGCCGTCGCGGGCGGTACTGGCTTGTATGTATCTAAGCTACATGCAAGACAGACTCTGCTCGTGCTGGTCCCGTGGCCGTCGGTGTGCAGTTGACTGTTAAATTATTCCAATCCCTTCACATCCCCATTCCCTTCTCTCCTGGAGGAGTAAACCTCGACTCCAAAAATTCTCAATCCAAGGTGTCATCCGACCCGTGCTGAAGGATGAATGGCTGAGGAGCAGCTCAGTCGCTAACGGAGGATCCTCGATACCAGGCAGCCTCGAGGATTAATTTGCCTTGTCTCCGCATGCGGGGCTCTGCGGGGATCGACAAAGTTTCCCTAGCTACTCGTGGGAATCATATGGACCCTTATGATAAAAATAAACCGGAGCTAGTCGTTACTAGCTCCCCTCTTTCCGAGGAAGAGCATAACAGCCCCTCCTCGGCTACATTCCTCGAAGATATCTTTGAGGAGCGTATTCTACTGCAGGAGGACGGGCATAATCTCCCATCCTTTCCTGTTGTTTCTGAGCCTAGTGCTGGGCCGAGTGGCCTTAGCACAAAGCTTGACCTCCCCAACACCAAGGGCGTTTCCAATGCTCAAAGTGAAGGAAAGAGGTCACACAAAAAACTCAGTGGTGCGGCCAAGAGGAGAATCACTTGGTGGATGAAGAGAGGGAAAAGCTTCAAGGAGGCTAGATCCCTCTCCGAAACCCACCTAAAGGAGTTCCCTGAATTCTTGGCCAGCCTTGAGGAAGAGAAGAGGCTCAGGGCGGAAAAAAGGCCCAGGCTTGATGGCACTTCTTCGACTGTCGAGAAGCCGGCGAAGGTACCAAGGCTTAACGAGCCTATTCCTAAGCCGACTTTTCGGGAGGTGGTGGGTGCTGTCCGTATGGGAGTTATTGACGCCTCTGGGCCTATGTCCGAGAAACGCATCGAGGAGCTAAAGGAAAAAATCCTACACCTCGTTGATGAGGAGGTGGATGGTCAAGGACCTAGATTCCTTGGCTGTTCAACAAGAGCCGGAGGGCTCTTGCTTACCTGTGCGGATGAGGCATCTAAGTTATGGCTCATCACGCACGTTCCTACACTCCGACCCTGGGAGGGTGCTAGCCTATCTGTCCTCGACGAAAAGGCCTTACCTAAACCCAGGATTGGATATGCGAGGATACCTGGGGCCATAATAGCCCAGGAAAGAATTATACCGCGCCTAAAAGCTCAAAATCAGGGCATAGACTTCACCACCTGGAAAGTGGTCCAAAGGAAAGTCGAGGAAAAGGGTCAGACAGTAACCTTCTCCTTCGACGAATCCTCACTGGGACCGCTGATGGATAGCTCCTGCTGTCTGTTTATCAGCTTCCACAAAGTCCAGCTCCGGGTGAAGCCTAAGTCGCAAGCAAGCGATACGGGTAAGGTGGAGGAGGGACCTGGCGATACCGCATCTGGGCGGGCTGCTGCCCAGTCCGTGGTTACTGCCATGGAAATTCCAGAAGCTGAACCCGTGGCTTCAACGTCCACTGCAGCACCTGCTGAATCTCCCAGGGATGCGACTGGTGCTGCAGAATCATCTTCGACGCCACTGGCATCCAGGAACTGGCCGATCATGCCAAATCCTGGTCCTAGTGGGTCTTCTGGACCTGGTGGCTCCACCATCAGGCTCAACAATAGGCCTTCTGGTGGGCCATCAATTCCCACCAGAGGAGCAAAAAGGGGTCGTGGAGCAAAATCCAGGGCGACCAGGGGGGCATCACAAGCTCCCTCGTTAGCCCGGGAGTACACCAGCAAGAAAGCTGCACGAAACCCCCTAAAAAACCCTCCTACCTCACAACCCTAACCTAACCCACACTAGTTTATATTTTTACTTGTTTTTATCCCTTTCCCTCTCCTTTTCGTAACCTAGTCCTAAACCCAATCCTATACAACAATTATGTTCAAAGTCATACAAGTAAACCTGAAACATGCCAAGGCAGCGACGGCTGCGCTTTGCAAAAGTTTCGTGGAGGATAAACTTGATATGGCTTTGGTTCAAGAACCGTGGATCAATGGAAACACGGTCATGGGGCTCGGCTCCGTGGGCACAGTTTTGTACTATACCGACGGCAGCAGACCCAGAGCTTGCATACTTTTTAAGAAAAGTGTGAGATTTGTGCCGATTCCCTCCATATGTACGGATGACATAGTTGCTGCGTATGTAGAACTGCCAGGAAACGGAAGTAGGCCAATCGCCTGCTCGGCATACCTTCCAGGGGATGAAGCAAACCCTACCACACAACTGGTCAACATGGTAACCTACTGTCAGGAGCAGAAGTCCCAACTACTAGTGGGATGTGATAGCAACACCCACCACACAAGCTGGGGAAGCACTGACACCAACATTAGGGGTGAGTTACTGTTTGATTACTTATTGTCTAACAACCTTCTCGTTCTTAATAGGGGCAATTCCCCGACCTTTGTAACCAGCACCCGCCAGGAGGTGCTAGACATTACTTTCTGCACGGGCCCTTTACAACACCGTGTAAAAAACTGGCACGTTTCTGAGGAGGCGTCCATGTCTGATCACAGACACATCAGGTTTAACCTAACTCTCTCCGCGGTGAGAGAGACTAATTCTTACAGAAACCGAAAAGCAACGAATTGGTCAGGCTACAGAGACTGTCTCAAATCGAATTTGCTATCGGTCAATAGATGCGTTAAATCTATTGAACAGTTGGAGGCTACAGTAGGGGACCTTGAAGGCGGTATTAAATCTGCTTTCTTTCAGAACTGTCCGCTAAAAACCTCCGCTACCATGAGAGATGTTCCATGGTGGAATAAGAACCTAGAGCGACTCAGGAGAAACGCCCGAATCCTGTTTAACAAGGCCATGAGGGACGACACCTGGGATGACTATAGGAAGGCGCTGACCGCGTTCAACAGAGAATTGAGGAAGGCCAAGAGAAAGTCCTGGCGCGAGTTCTGTGAATACATTAAGAGTACCTCACAGGCAGCAAGGATCCACAAAATAATCTCAAAGTCTCCTCAATCCCATTTAGGGCTATTAAAATACCCGGATGGGACCTACACGAGATCCGCAGAGGAAACACTGAAGCTTTTAGCTAAAGTGCACTTTCCGGACTCTGTGCCAATAAATGGTAACGGAAGCCATACCTCTCAAAACCCTCGGAGCAACAGACCAAGGATAGAAGACTGGAGGTTGGCTTCTCTTATATTTAGACCCGATCGGATCGAATGGGCCATTAACAGCTTCAAGCCCTTTAAGACCGGAGGGGAGGATAATATCTTCCCTGCCTTACTACAAAAGGGGTTGGATATTATCCTACCAACGCTGTTGAAGGTTTTTCGAACCAGCTTTGCCTGGGGCTACATACCCACAGCGTGGACTAGGGTGTCCGTCACCTTTATCCCCAAAGGGGGAGACAGGGACAAATCGATGCCCAAGTCCTATAGACCAATTAGTCTTACCTCCTTCATGCTCAAAACCATGGAGAAGGTACTCAACCAGCACATCAGGGCTACCTACTTAGTAGACAAACCCCTGCACGTGAGACAACATGCCTATCAGAAAGGCAAGTCCACTGAGTCCGCATTGATGGACTTAGTGGATAACATAGAAAAAGCTGTTGAGGACAAAGAAATTGCTCTGTGCGCCTTCTTAGATATAGAGGGGGCATTTGACAACACCTCAACAAATGTCATACTAAAAAGTATGGAGCAACGCAACATTGACCGAACGACCATCTACTGGATCGAAGCAATGTTGCGTAACAGAGTAGCGTCAACATCTCTCTTAGACACAACTATAAGGATGAGACTAAACAGGGGTTGCCCACAAGGGGGCGTCCTGTCTCCCCTAGAATGGTCTTTAGTTGTTGACAGCTTACTGAGCGAGCTCAATAGGGCTGGCTATTACACGCAAGGTTACGCGGACGATCTGGTAGTGATTACCGTTGGCAAATGCCAATCAGTCATCTCCGATCTGATGCAAACGGCCTGTAGAATAATCGAAAGATGGTGCAAAGACTCCCAACTCTCGGTCAATGCAGACAAAACTGTCATTGTACCTTTTACAAAGAAAAGGAAGTTGGATGGCTTAAAACCACCAACCCTCTTCGGTAAAACGGTCAACTTTTCGGATGAGGTCAAATATCTAGGCATCATCCTAGACCAAAAACTCACGTGGAATGCACACATTAAACATGTGACAAGGAAAGCAAAAATTGCTTTGGGAACTTCCTGCCGACTGGTCAACTCGAAATGGGGCCTTAGACCATGGGCAACGCTGTGGCTGTACACTGCTATAGTAAGGCCCATGATAACCTATGGCTGTGTCGTATGGCATGGAAAAACCCATCAGACTACCTGCAGGGATGCTCTCTCAAGCCTCCAGAGACTCGCGTGTCTCATAACAACAGGAGCAATTGCATCGACTCCGACCGCTGCACTTGAGGCTCTGCTTAATCTCGTTCCTTTGCATGTGCAGGTGCAAATGGACGCTAGGGCAGCAATGATAAGGGCCAGAATAGCGGGAAGGACAAGATGGAAGTCGACTGCCATGAGGGCACTGCAAGAGAACCTTATGAAGAAAGACATCATTGCCATGCCCACTGATGCAATGTTAAAAGAATACAGCTTTGATAGGCTGTTTAGGGTATTCATACCTCAGAGGACTGAGTGGAAGGACGAAACGCCAGGCCAGCCTCAGTCCACTGATGTTGTTTGGTTCACCGACGGATCAAAAAAAGAGGGTCTAGCAGGAGCCGGATTCCACGGTGGGCGGCCAAAGGTAAAAAAATTCGCCAACCTAGGCCAGCACACCACTGTGTTTCAAGCGGAATTATTTGCCATTATTGGATGTGTCCGTTTAAGTCTGCAGAGGACCTATATTAATAGGCGAATCTTCATCTTCTCTGACAGCCAGGCTGCTTTAAAAGCCTTAAATTCAGAGGAAATTGACTCCAAACTTGTAAAGGAGTGTGTCCAGCTATTAAACTCACTAGGAGCGGCAAACTCGGTGGCACTAGGATGGGTACCTGGACACTGTGGCATTAGGGGCAACGAAGCCGCTGATGAACTAGCTAGAGCTGGTGCTGAAAGCCCCAATGTGGGCCCGGAGCCAATCTGTGGCATTCCTAAATGCACCACTACAGCCTACCTTAAAAACTGGGGAACTGACCAAAGTATTAGCCTTTGGGAAAAATCCCCAGGTCAAGAACACTCGAAAGCGCTACTTGTGGGCTTCAAAAAAAGGTTTACGAAAGAAGCGCTTTCGTTGAACAAAAATCAGATAAGAATCCTGACAAGAACCCTCACTGGGCACTGCAAGCTGAATAAACACCTTCACAGGATGGGCCTCAGTGATACCACAGTTTGCAGGTTTTGTCGCGAAAAGGATGAGACGCCCATCCATATCCTATGCGAATGTGATGCAGTGCACCACATCAGAAGCCAGCATCTTGGAGGCCACGTCATCTCAATGCAGGAGATCAAATCCTCCTCCCCCAAGGTCATAGTCGACTTTATGATTGACTTGCAGCTTGGGGAAGTGCTGTAATGCTGCAAGAGGCGTCACAATAGATCTTTTAGGTCGCAGTGGCTTAGGGGCGTTTCAAGACCCTACCTCTTTCCTCAAATAATAATGAGAACGCACAGTAGGCTCTAACGCACAGTGGACGAAATTTCGTTTCATAAACCTTACTTGAGTGTTGAGCGACACTATGCAACGAATAAAGTGCACCCTTAGCTAAGGTTACCCGTTAGCTATTTTACGGAACGCATAGTGTAGGCGAATTCATAATCTCGAAATAATATAACATTGTTGTTGTTGCCTGGTGCGTATTTCTGTTAGTTTAATAAAAATTAGTGTTATGGTGACGAGGAATTTAATAATTATTTAGACGAATTGATATTTATTTATAATTAAAAATATATACCTGTAACTTTATTTTTGTTTTGCAGAAGTTTTCCGAAACAGGAAGAATGATGTACCTACTTAATTGCCATTTTATTTATTTTATTTTATTTAAGTTATATCCGGGGATGTCATTTCCTGTTTAATTTATTTTTAATATTTTGTATTTTACCCATTTTTCCGGAGATGGCATTTTTCATTTCATTCAGTTATTTTACTTTTAATTATTTTATTTTATTTTCATTTTATATGGAGATGTAATGATGATGGTATTTTTATTTATTTTATTTCCATTTTATCCGGAGATGTAATTTCCATTTTATTTTATTTTAAATCCATTTTATTCGAAGATATTATTTCCATATTCTTCTTTCATTCATATATTATATTCATATTCTCATATTCAAAAACTGTAGCAGGTACATACCTACAAAATTTTTACTGCAAGGAGCGCACGCAACAAAACCCAAGTTTCAAAAATCAACACATGTTTAAATGACTACCTGAAGCTAGCCCCGGAACCGACCAATCAAAATGCAGAATTCGTCCCTATGCGATCACTGAGCGAAGAAATACTTAAGTATTGTTTATGAAACGAGTCTATGGACATCTCCGACACTGTGAGAAATCAGACACTTTGCAGTGAGAAAGAATACACTTACGTAAGGGTTGTTCTTGAATACGGGTGTCAGCGCCGGCAGAGCAGACGCGCGCCGCGCTGCCATTCCTTTGTTCTCATTGAAATAGTATTGAGGGAGATATAAGTTAGTGAAGTTTTACTTCAGTCGTGTGGTCTAAAGCACACTCGTTTTTTGTGCTGAATGCTAGAAACATGGTGGGCGTCATTGGGTATTTGTGTTGGTAGCGGAATACCGGCGACATGCGTACCCGTAGTAAAAGGTAGTAGATAACATTTCTATTACCTTATTATTTAGTTTTCTATGGTTGTAACGGACACTGAAACCTATATAATCAGTGATTCAACTTATTTTACTATGTTTATGTAATAGCGTATTCATTTTCACATGTCTGCTCCTATATAGACATTGAGTACAAACAAATTTAAACAACCTGATTCACATCTGCAAATTTTCATTAGGCACAATGATTCGACACAGTTTCGAATATCAATATTAATTATTATTACAGTGTTTAATATTATTATCATGAGTCATTGAAGAACATTCAGTGCTTGAAAAAACAATTAAAAAAATATGTAGGTATAGTCCATCCACTCAAATAGTGACGGTACACCCAAACTGCAAACTGGTATTTAATTAAATATAAAAGGTGGCAGACAAAAATGTGTGGCAGTTTATTTTATTAATAAGAACAAAATTTATATGGCTAATAACTACATAAAATTAAACGCTATTCTTCATCACTAAAAGTTTCCTTGAAATCGGGCACCACTATTTGAGCGGATGGACTATACCAATAATGCGTAAGCTTACAAAAATATTAATACGACAAGTCAATAATATAGGCCTGCGTCGACATGCTACACCTATTAAATAGTCGAGTGAAGTATCAATAAGATTATTTTTCAAAGCTACTGATTTCCGGGCTAAACACGCAACGTGTTCTGTTGTGACTGGGTAGTAGGCATGGAAATGATTGCTATTTTTAATTCATTTGCATTCGATGAAATTACATACTTTAATCACAATAATTTCACAAGTGAAATTTCACATATAATTATTTAAAAAAAAAAAAAAACATTCAATTAATTTTCCCTCATACTTGAACAGGCTTTGACAATGTAAAAATAATGAATACACGAATAGTCTTTTTTACATAACATACATTGTGCCACAATCTTGCCTGGGACTTTTAAATAGTAATCCGTATAGATGCACTCATTGTACGTTTTTATCCAGTACCTATATAAATTTAAAGTGATTATAAATCACGAAACAACAACTTACCCCCTTTTTATTTATACACTAAAAACTAATCCAGCCCATTTACAAGAACAAAACTATAATAATAATAATACAAGCATACGTCGCAAACTATAACAATTTTGTTCACAACACAACACATGTATCGCATCGAAAGATTGTCGAGCGAAATGTGAAATTTCATTTCATCTTCGAAAATTATTTAATATACAAACGCGATTTCGCAAACAATTATGTGATTTTGACATATGCTACAAATTACCGCAAGGAAATAAATACTTTACGTTGCTCAGTTTAAAGTTTACTTTTGCAATAATCTCATAAGCTGGTCAAGGTCATGGTAATGTTCGGACAGCGACAAAAAAATGCGGCAACGTCATAAATAACTTGCCCTTTTTAACACACCCGGCATTGTAGCATTTCCGTCCCGACTCGCTCGCTCTCTACCTGCGTCGATGTCAATGTGCTATACAATGATATTTGAGCGATCTGTGATTGATTTCACATTTTTCGATTTTCACATACTACATGAAGGGAGGTAGCGCGTGCGATATGTGAAATCTCAAATCATATGTTATTTCGCATGCTATTCATGAAATGTTCCATGCCTACTGGGTAGAGGCCTAGTGCTAGTGCTTACATTCAGTGGACGTGATAGGCTGTGTTAAAAAGTTCATGCCGATGATAATGGTACCTACCCCAATGCTAATAAGGCTAGTGCTTAAAAGCATTTTATCTAAAAACATTTAGCTTCTTATATTATTTAACATAGGATAGTACGTGTAGTAAGTACCTAGTTAATAAATTCAATATCGAATAGAGTCACTGATTTTGTTTACTTGGCACTGCTACGAAGCATCATCATCATTATTACAGCCGAAAGACGTCCACTACTGGACATAGGCCTCCCCCAATTAAGGGGAGGATATGCCATAATCGCCACGCTTGGCAGGCGGGTTGAGGGTCGGCTACGAAGCATATTGAATGATAATCATCAAGTTTAGTGACACCTTCAGCTCGTAGTCTCGTAGCTCGTAGTACTTGTACAAGGCACAATAGCTGAAGTACACTTGGTTAACCTTAATATCACTTGATGGTTATGGTTTAAATATCATCGTTGCCTTGTACAAGACAAGAGCTGAAGGATACTTAATGAATGTCACTTGATGATTATCATTATAATCGAACAAGCATGGTTAAAATATCATCGTAGTCTTGTACAAGACACAAGACCTGAAGAACACTTCATTAATGTCACTTGATGATTTATCATTATAATCGAACAAGCATGGTTTAAATATCATCGTAGTCTTGTACAAGACAAAAGACCTGAAGAACACTTAATTAATGTCACTTGATGATTTATCATTATAATCGAACAAGCATGGTTTAAATATCATCGTAGTCTTGTACAAGACAAGACCTGAAGAACACTTAATTATAGTCACTTGATGATTATCATTATAATGTCACTTAAATCAGATGCACTATGAATTTGAACAAGCATGGTTTAAATATCAGTCATTGTCAAGGTGCTGTGAGTCACCAGGTCATCATAACGACATAAACAACTATAAAACACCGATCAAGTACCTACTGAACCTAAACAAACATGGAGTTCTTGCGATTTTAATATAATCTCAATAAAAGTGTTTGCGCAACACTTCGCAATAAACATAATTTAAATTGTAATTTCTTTTAGACGTGTCCTTATTGTACTAAATTAAATATTGCGTAAACATTTAAATATAGCCTTATGGCCATTCATTGTAGTAGCTTTAACCAGGAAAAAAATCAGAAACAGGAAAATATAAACCCAAGTAAAGCTCTATTTTTCTGAATATAGATGTTCTGGTCTGACATATTGTAATGTGATGATGCGTAATTAACAGAGATCGGATAATTGGATGCATATTTATCTAAAGTAAATTTAAGAAGTTATGACAGAGTGCAATATTTTGATAGGTGACGAAAAGGTGGAACAAGTGAAAGAGTTTGTACACCTGGGTTCCATGTGTACGAGAGATAGCAAGCATGTGAAGGACATTGAAAGGAGAGTGAGTGCTGGTAATCAGGTGAATGGGATACTACACACCTTCATGAACAGCCGCAAAGTGTCGGAAAAGGCACGGCTGGCTGTTCATGAGGGAGTATTAGTGCCTACACTTATGTATGGTAGTGAAAGTTGGGTATGGCAGAATAAACATGAAAGCAGAATAAATGCAGTAGAAATGAGAACTTTGAGAAGTAAATATGTGTGGTGTAACTTTGAGAGAGAAAGTAAGGAATAACGTGATAAGGGAGTGTTGTGGAGTGATAGAAGATGTAGTGACAAAGATTGAGAAAGGTATGTTAAGATGGTTTGGACATATAGAGAGGATGGACGAGAGGAGATTGACGAAACAAGTATACGAAGCGAGTGTAGATGGAAGAGTTGGAAGGGGACGACCTCGGCGAACGTATCGCGATCAAATCGTGGACGAGTACTCTAAACCGACGAGCATGCATGACGAAGTTAATGAAAACAAAAAAAAGAGGTGTGTCAGGATCGTAGCAGGTCTCCATAGTATCTGCCTACCCCAATGGGAAACAGGCGTGATAATATGTATGTAAATTTTTCGCTTCGAAAGTATGGAAGCGGCTTCTGAAAATATTTATTTGATTTACTTAAAGTCAACTTTAACCCCCGATGCTAATTATGTGTGTATGTAGGGTGCACATGGTGTAAGAAGAGAAGGGGAGGGGTGCTATGTGTTAGTTAAAATCTTACCTCGGTTATAACTTTAGTTTTGTATTAAAAACTACATTTTTTGTGGTACTCCTCAACTTAAGTAGGTTTATAAATAAATTAATATGCACCCAATACTAAGTAAATATGATTCTATTCTACAAAACACTAAATTTGTCGATCCCGGAATTTCGGATTTTTCTCGATACAAAAGTGCATTCCATATTAGCTAACACAGAAATATAACACATGTCTATGAGCTAACACCTAAACTTTAGGTAAATGCATCCGATCTCTGATTCAAGATTTTATAATCATAAGTCCAATGTCAACAAGAAATCGAATATCAAATCAATTGATTCGGCTGAAATGTTTGTAAAATCAAGAGACATGCTTATCAGAATATTGGCGACATCTTACATGGCACCTGTCGTTTCGCTAGGTGATTAATTTCATTCATGTCTAAATCTCAAGGTCTATTGGAAAAAAAAAAAACTCAAATGAAATCAATATTTTACTAGATATATTATCTTGTAAATGTTGCACAATTTACTAGATATAACTAGTATATTTTGATTTCCAATTAGATATGCGTTATCCCTGATAAGTTGAGTGTAGGTACAGTCAGAAATCTTTCCGGTGAACCACCACTAAGGCTAATATCGGTTGCACTCAATGTTCGATGGCAGCCGTAGTTACGTGTAATGTAGCAGGATTTGTTCAAGGGATTTTGTCGACAAAATGTACCACCGGGAAGTATCGTGACCGTACCTACCTAGTGTGCGATAAACAAAGAAAATATTGATTTCTTCATTGACGATGCAATCGCAAGTCATAATTTTATTTTATCATGAATCGTTTTTCCAAACTAATGGTGACTTGCAGGCAGTAGCACTGCTCACCCCGCCAGATAAAATGAACAATCATTTCTAAAAATCACCGATCAATCAATAAAAAAGTCATTATGAGATTTTATCTCTTTTCCTACTTACATGTAAAGGTAGGTACCAGAATATCGAAATTGTAGAAACAACCCGTATAGTCCACTGTTTGTATTATTAAGGCTTGCGACGATAAGAGACTTCAAGATCACGTCTAAACGAGTACCTAGTATTTACGATTTGAAAAAATATTTGTTAAACTGAACGTTTTTTGAAGCCAAAATTATTAAGAAAACAATTATGTTTATATTACATAGTGTAATTAATTTGTAAAGTTATGTTTTACGCGGACAAAGAAAGGAGAATCACACAAAGCCTATCGAGCGTATTTTTACGAATCCTTCACCATTTTAAAGATAATTTAATTATCTATCTTTCTGTCCTTTGTTTTTTGTAAAAAGTCAAAGAATAATATCCGGTTTTGATTTTTCGTCAAAATTTTGTGCGCGGAAGTATAACGTAGTGATTATATAGGATAATAGGACTCTTAGCGCGGAAAAGCTGAGGGGCTCCTACGGGCGACGGGCGGCAGCAGGGCCGTAGCCAGACTGTGTAGACAGGAATGACTCAAAAAAATCAGGGCAGGCTGAAAACCTTTTTTTTTCCACATTTATATCTACATATTTTGCAATACTTTCGTTAATTATGTTTGTTTAATTTCGGATTTGTACTGTAGTATTTACCACATCAAAATCATTAGTAAGCTCAGGCTTGCGGCCAGGGCAGGCTCAAAATGTTCTAGGACAGGGTCAGCCTTTTTTTTTTAGACGGAGAAAATGCCTAACGCAAGCCACACCACGCGGGGAGGCAACGTGGTTATGTGGGGCTCGCACCCACTAAACTCTCGCCTTGGTGGATGAGCCGCGAGAACTGCAATGCATGGCGACCCATCCAGCGCGACCCATTTCCGGGTCCCTCTTCCTGTACAGACGATCTTCTTTGGCGATGTCCGGGTACACTTGGGACATCACCACAACTCGAGGGCCGTGCAATGCGGACGACAGACTCCCCAGTCTATCGCCTCTGTTAGGGCGGCATCAGCTCGGCGTAAAGCCGCCTGCGCCGACCCGTCCTCCTGCGGCGGATTGGATCAGCGAGGGAGTCTTCCTCCCTGACTCGCTCCGCCGCTTCCTTTTGCGAGATAACCTCCTCACAGAAGGACGCGGCCGCTTCCCACGGCTCCACACTGTCAGCCATAGCCTTAACCACGGCTGGCAGCGAAAGGCCGATTGCTGCAGTGAGAGCACGGCGCTGCATCACCCAAGCAGGACAGTATGCAAGGGTATGAATGGCAGTGTCCTCACATTTTTAAAAGTTTTTTTTTGTAACAGATTTTTTAATGAAAATCTGGTCTACCGTTAGATTTTTTTTTTTTTAATATATCCCGATATCCCGTGTTCAAACAGACAAACTTGGTCCACGGGAGTGCCGCGCAGCATCTTGTAGTCATCGATTGAATTGAAGGGAACACGTGCTCTAGATTCGGTCACGAGGCGTAGCAGTCTAATGAGAATTTACGATAGCGGACTATAAATAAAAGTACTACAAGTAACTACTAGTAAGTAGTAATAGTAGTAGTACTTAGATATATTATTAATTTTCCTAATTTAATAACTTCATAAGTGCCTAACTAAAGCAGCTTCTAAAAGATTAATTCGCAAACCACTATTTGCCTAAGTATTACATAACTACTTACCTAATATTTATATCTGTGTATTTACGGATTTTTTCCTAACAAAAACAACTAAAACTAAACATTTAAATTAGTGGTTATCTACAACTTGAGTTATAATTAGACACTCAAACGAAGCATGAAGATGTTATAAAGCTTGTAGAGGACGTTACGCGTTTTACAGGAAATCAATTATCTTACTGAAGAATTTCGTGATTGTCCTTCGTTAGCGATGACCATAAAAGATGTCAATCTAAAGAATTAGAACATTGAACTCAATCATGCGTCGCCACAGACATTGTAAAAAATATAGACGAAGTGCTGCAAATAACTTCACCCCTTTAGGATAGAAATACCCTTTCGTTTACACGGTGTATAAATAATTTACTATAATATGTTAGCTCTACGTGTAACGCAAGGTTCCTTAAATGTAGAGCATAAGGAAAACGAGTATTCACAACGAGTATAACACATTTTCCTCAATAATTCAAGTGCGCTATCTAGGCATTTACATTTACTAACGCAATCAGAATTTGACTGCAATAAACAAAATTATAATAAACGTGACTCCGAGCGCTGAAATATAATTCATAAGTTCTGTGCTGCTTCAATATGAAGTGCCTGCATGAATAACGGAAAACTGCACACATTAGCATAGGTAACTATGAGCAGGGCCGGATTAACCATGTCGGGGCCCTTAGGCAATGCAATTTTTGGGGCCCCTTTTCAGTTGTTTGAAGATCATCAGCTCTTTTCAAGTTGATGAAGGGATCACGGTCGCAAAACTCAAAAATCGCAATTACAGAACAAGCATTTCAAAACTTGTTTATCATACAATACGCTACTTAACGCATCCATATTATTAGTTCTACTACTCGATATTAGATGGTTCTGTTCTATATGAAGTATTTCATCAATGTCAGTTGCATGCGTCGAAAAAAAGCAAATACCTATTGTCATTGAGGATAAAAAAAAACAATAAAATTTTCACTGTATGACAAACAACACACACAGCACCCCCCAACAAAACACACACACAACACCCCCCCACATACACACCCACACACATACACAAGATACCAATATTTTTAGCTGTTTTTTTGTTTTTGTTATTTATAACTCATTGACCATTAAATTCATTCTGAACCAATGATTTTACATAAGTACAGATATGATATACCCTAACAAATCAAACGAAAATATGTTCCGTGCGCAGCGGTCGCACACATACACAATGTTTTACATCACTTACATTTCACAACATTGCCGTGTCGTGTGAAAGAGATGGTGTATGTAAACCAATATGAACAAAAAAGACAGCTAGTGTTTGTCAGCTACGTGTAGTGTATGTGGCCATTTAGGCCAGCCAATCACAGCACGCAGCAGCACGCAGGGTAGCCAATCACAGCACGCAGCAGCATGCAGAGTAGCTAATCACAGCACTTTTGGCATAGATTAACGAAAACGAGTATACAGAAGGTACAAGTATTTTACGCGGCAAGTATTATACCCTACGATTAAAGATCCAACTTTAATCGTAGATTATACCAGGGTTTATTGATTTAAATCAAGTGATTTTTTTATAAAAATGATTTTTTTGACAAACTTTTTTTTTCCATAAAATTACATTGATTTATTTAAATCATAATGTTATGGGACTAGATAAGAAAAATTCATTTTAAAATTTATACAGTTTTTATTTTTTACTGAATATTGAATAAAAATATGGCATTCAAACTACAAATAGTCAAGAAAATCGAGTTAGGAGATGCTTCTATTAGATGTTGAATTTACTTTTCGGAACTAAATTACTGGTCGATAATCAGTTTATTCAAACTTCTAAAACTTTTGTCTTAGAAGTTTGAATAAACTGTTTCCTACATTTCTGTACTTAATTACTACTGTCATACTAAGATTTACTTATGGTTTTTTTTAATTCTTACAAAGTTGCATACTAGTAAAACTTTTCGTAAAAATATTCATAATAAGTGAAGAAGTAGGTAAGAGTTTTAAGTAAATAAGGAACAGGTCTTCTTCAAGTTTTGTTTTTTTATTTTGACGAAGTAATTTTTGACATAAATATGGAAGATTCTATGTTAGTAGATTAACATTTATGAAAACAATTTAAAAATGATATCTAATTTTGGAGATAAAAAATATTTTTTTACTTATCTAGTTTTTCTTCGGAACCATTGGGATTTTTGAGACAATATTTGGAATATTATCAGTTAAGATTATGTAAATAATAAAAATCTTAAAAAGTCAAATAAAAAGTGAAAAAAATTAAAAAAAAACAAATAAATCATGATTTTTTTTATTACAAAAAAAACTGTCATAAACCAAAAAGTCATGATTTTTATCAACCCTGGATTAAACCCCATACATACCCCTGTGACAGTATAAATTACATAAACTATGCTTTCATTAAATTGATCTCAATTCAAAATTCGTAATTTACTAACATTAGGCCGCGTTCAGTATTATCATCCGACGACGCCCGCAGCGTACTTTGGTCGTTCATTTATCATACAAACGAACGCCCAAGGAACGCTCCGAGCGTCATACGACGACATCGGGTGATAATATTAAACGCGGCCCAGGGCAATATTTACTAACAAAATGGATGCAAATCTGAAATAATGATGATCCTGTCTGGTGTGGGGAATTCAACCATTAAATTGTATGCTTTTTAAGGTGAATGCTACCGGGTAGTCAGAGAAATTAAAAATTTCTTGTGGGGGTATATACAAATTGTAGCTCGATTTCGCGTTGTACATCAATAAAAAAATAACAACATATCTACTGAATAATACTCATAAAAAGATTAACCTAGCTCTATAATCTCGATAATCGATAATTTATTGTATTATTTCGCATTTACGCATACGAAGCAAAATCTAACGATTTAACGATCAGTTGATAGATCAAACTGTACTTGAGGAATGTTCTGTAATACGGACCTGAGCTGAGTAACTGAACGACCAAAGTACGCTCCGTGCGTCGTCGGACGATAATACTGGACGTACCTACCACTTTTCTGCCTACGAGTCGCATCTGCATCTTTATAATCTATGTTTTGTCTTATCGCTCTCGGTACAAAAAGTATTTATTGTTTTTAAATAGAAATAAACGTAGTGGTTATATTCTCTTTGAATAGAAATACGCCTACAATGCAAATAATTTTTTGTACTTACAAGTGGTATGTGATTCCTTTTTGTTTGTTTGCTTTCATGTCATAATTAGTACACTTTCTGTACCACATCTGAGTTCTGTACATTCACGACGGCATTTTTGTAATTTATTGTCACCGGTTACGCTCGGCGCCTTGCCTTGACGCGGACTAATAGCAAGATGTCACAATTAGCTTGTTTTCGAGTCTTCAGATATTCGCGCTAGTCACTCATCTGTACTTATGTAATATCATTGTTCTGAACCGTGTCAACTATGTCTTCTGGACTGAAAGAGACTAGACCCCACGACACAGGGAATCATAGTGTGAGGTCTAGGGCTTCAACCAATGTTATGTATATTTTTTGGCACAATAAAGACATTTTTATTTTTTATAAAACATTTTCAATTAAATACTTTAGAGCGCGCGCGGGGCCACTAGTCGGTGCGGGGCCCCTAGGCAGTTGCCTACTCTGCTTAATGGTTAATCCGGCCCTGACTATGAGGTTGCGATGATGCGAATACGCTCGACAGGTTGACGGGCTCTTCTATGCGGAAATAAACTGAATACCTACATAGGTAGGATTACCCGTTTATCTAATTCAATACTAAAACAAGCGCTTCCTTGTTATGTCGAAGCAAAAAATATAGTTGGACTTATTTCCGCTCCCAGAGAGTATCTTATAATTATATCGAAAAGCCTAGGTAAGGAAGAGAACGAAACTGCCACTGCTGCACAATTTAATAGGGACAAGGCAATAATATTTAAAAGTACTTACCTACAAATAGGTACGTAACTTGCACTCGCAATCTGAAGACTCGAAAACGTCCTAATTAGGAGGTGTTTTCTTAATTTTGTTTTAGATTCCTTTTTTAGGATGTGACATATCTACAACAACAACAACATAACATCACGCCTGTATTCCCCGTATTTTGTGACATATCTATACTTTTAAATATCATTGGGAAAAGGTCTATAAAATGTGATGTCGTCTTTTGTCTGGTTGATGCAATCAGCCGAATACATTCCAAGCTAATAAATCTTGATGAACGACTCCGACGCGACCCTAGCAAAACTATTATCTTCATTAGAAAATTTAAAAATCTATACAAATAAGTACGATTTTACATGGGTAGCGCGATAAAGCATTTAAAAAAATTGTTGCCAAAGAAGGTAGCACAGGTTGGTGCAGTAACTGTCCTTTGGACCGGGGGACCTTATTGCCTGTGGCGAATATTCTGGCACGGGAGGGGCCCAATCTGGGCCAATGGGGAGTTGCTCCGCGTGTCCCTCTGATGCAAGCAGAGGGCACTGTGGAGGAGCAGGGGTGGGCCACGAAGAAGAAAACCTCTTTAAAAAATTACAGGAGTAAGCCTGCGAGAAGCAGACTCGGGGTAGTCTGCTGCCCGACCAGCAGCTAACGTAACTGGCGTAGTTGGTGCAGCTGGCGTATAGATATATACTTAGATTAGTGCCCGGTTAACGGCAATAGGCTCGCCCCCTATTACATGGAACTTATAACATAATTGGCGAAATATGGGTGTACCTACTATACACCTCTGCCTACCCCTTCGGGGAAATACAGGCGTGATATTATGTTATGTTACCTATTTATATTATCTGTGCTATTGCGAAGGGGATTTCAGAAGTGAACCATGGTGTGCGGGCTCTCCTGAACCTGGGCGAAGGTGAGTAAATGCAGTAACACGAAGCGTCAAGAGTCAAGTCATGTTGTTTATTCGGAGTTTCACAGCAAATACAGAACGAAATGACAGTTACACGTTATGTTATAATTTCTAGGAATCTGTGACGCCAATATAATAAAATATTACCGCTCAAATCGATACATCGTTAAGTAAATCGATAATTAGGCTAAAATTATATAATATGATCAAGTTGACTATAGTGACGAGATTAATTAAACAATCATAATCTAATTGATTCTGAATATAAATAATGATGATGAATTGAAAGTATAATCGACTCTAAATACAAGGTATATTGACTTCATTCGTTGCTTCTGCTGATAAGAAGTGGTGGGGTTGGCTGATCCACGAGTTTGCAACAACACCGAAGACAATTTTATGTCTGGCTGACTTTACCTACAGTACTAAATCTTAAGATTTAAAAGAAGAAAGTTTAAACCTTCCGCCCCGTTAAAATCAAATCTTATGAACGTCAAATACAGCTCCTAGTATTCCTAGAGATTTCTCAAAGCTTCCCGGCGCATTATTCGCGATTTCACTCGTTGTTATACATGTCTAGATGGCAAATTACGCACTCTTGCATCCAGTCCCCACTTGTCGGGTCTGCCGCAAGGTTGCATTCTAGGTCCCATAATTTAATTTTTCACTCTAGGCTTGACTGAGTCTCTTGGTCAAACACAGAAAGAGAAAAATTTATCATGAGTTGTTTTAATAATCTCAGGTGCAAAAACGCAACTTGTCTAAATTATAATGTAATCTGTATCCGGTTTAATCCCTGCGTGATCGCATCAGAAATGAGGAGATTCGCAGGAGAACGAAGATAACCGACATAGCCCGAAGAATTGATTGCTCGCAGAACGGATGGCAGATGGGGCCGTAAAGTTCTGGAGTGGCGACCGTGTACTGGAAAGCGCAGCGTGGCTAGGCCGGGTGGCCTAGAACAGGCGTAGACAAGGTGGACCGACGACCTGGTGAAGGTCGCGGAAATTCGCTGGATGCGAAAAGCGCAGGACCGATCGTTGTGGCTTTGCTTGGGGGAGGCCTATGTCCACCAGTGGAGGTCTTTCTGCTGAAATGATGATGATGATCCGATTGAATAAGGCTATTGTTGAATTCCAGCATAATATGCAAATAATTCAAAATTATTATGTAGGTATTCATTTCGTATTAAATAATTAAGTTGTTTTATAGACATCTGCCGGACCAAATGGGAACCTAAAAGAGGCTGAATAACTTTGTCACCACCTGCCTACTCACGTACAGTTACTACATCGACTCTGCCACTTCACAGTCATCGTGTGAAGATGTCGCTGATAAATGAACACCAATCTTTCTGGAAATCTCCTTGTCTACTAACCTTCGAATCACATGTTATTAATTATTTTGTAAAATAAACTGATTCGGGATCTAGCTGAACTGTAACATTTTTCTAATTCAAAGCTTCGGATTTAGGTCATTCATGATAGGTAAGTTATACCTACTACCACACATGCCTAAAAACAATTTTTAGTAATTTATTTACTAATGGTCAATTTAGTTCAACTTCAACTCCCAATAGTTTAAATAAAAAAAATCAATATGTACAATAACAACCTACCTAGATATTTTTAAATTAACAGGTCAAACCATTATTTATCAAACAAGATCTGAAGAATACGCTGCCATGCCATTAGCAATTAAGCAGCTAAACCACAACCACAGGATAAATATTTGTCTTCAAACAGTAGGATTAATTATTAAAGCTCTGTTTTCAATAGGCTGCTACTATTGGATAATCTAGACACACAAGCAAATCCACGTGTGTGCCATGCTCGCTATCTGCGTTATCGGCATCGAATGTATGCATTCAGGCGAGTACCGAACGTCACGGAGCGTGCTCAGATTCCACACATGAAACATTTGAACTTATGTGGATGTTTCTACTCAAGGTTTGCGAAGTTCATTGATTGATGATGACGTTATAGTGGCGGGCGGCGCGCTCGCTGAGGCGAACAAGCGGTTTGGTGCGCTCGGCACTCTCGGGCACTCTGGAGGGCCGAGGCACCGCGGCAGTACGGAGTACTTTTGTATAATATGCGGCACGAGCCCGCTCACATCAGTCGGTCGGCGCTTCGCCCGTTGTAAGTCGTCGGTCGTCGCGTCCACTCCGCCTCCGATTCTCGAGCTACGCACGCACTATCGATCGCTTCATTCACAATGTTTTGAAGTATTCCAAAGAAATCACAAAACAAACCGGCCTTTTTGGTGCTATACTGTAAACGTAAATCCAAAATGTCTTTTACGAGACACTAGCTATAATTACTAGCATTTTTTAAATTCTAAGTGAACACCTGAGGAACATTTTAGAGCAGTATTATTTTTATAAGAGTTTTTGTTAGTGTTAATACAATTCCAACATGAAGGACAAGACAAAAAGGTAAGTTTTACATACTCGACTCATTAGAATTCCAATTTCACAGCTGTTCATTTAGGTACATCATCAAGACATAATTAATTTTAAATGAGTTATCGTGCCCCAATATTACGTAGGTACGGCGCGCGCGTTTTGTATTTACGCGGTGCGTTATTTTTACCATCGGAATGGCTGCGTTTAATTAATCAGAATTGTTTTATTTTATTTATTCCTGAAATGGGAAGTTTAAACTCATAAAAGTATGGATTTGTGCCCGGTTAATGGCAATAGGCTCGCCCCCTATTACATGGGACTATAACATAACTGGCGAAATGTGGGTGTACTATACACCTCTGCCTACCCCTTCGGGGAAATACAGGCGTGATGTTATGTTATGTTAAACTCATAAAAATGGACTAAAACATTTGGGTAGGTACTTTTAAAACACTTTCATCGCTATCACAAAGCCGTTGACTTTTTCTTCATTCATATGCAAATTAAATGTTATGCGTTTGATACAGTTAAATATTTTAATTGGTTTCTATGTCCTTACTTGGCAGAATTCATAATTATTATCTAAGTATGATGGGAATTTTATCTTTTATTGTGGTACTTGCCGATAAATAAAAATTAAGGTCATCAGTATAGACTATGGTAGAGCATTTAATTATATCAACTTAATGCAAGCTAGTTAATTTAAAAGAAACAATACCCATACCACTTAAGACCGAGAGATACGACTTTGACATTCTACAACGTGAATGTTAAGGAAGTTGGATACAGTTTTAATGATAATAATGGGTTAAAGTACCACTACACTGTAGTGTAGTAACATAATAAGGGTGCTTACCTTCTGGCCAACAGAGTATTATTACCTATTCTATGCCAACAGTTTAATAAAATAAAAAGCAGCAATAATAAACATACACATGACCCCTATATTATGTCTCTTTGCACATGACACATGTATCTGCAAGGCCTTTCTTAGCTCTAAAACTGCTAGAGTAGAAAAAAATCGTTGCAAATCGCGAAGTTAGCGCAAAATATTGCAGTCACTCTCGTTCGTAACGTCTTTAGATATAAACCACTTTATTACAAAATCGGGTTTATTAATAGGTTTTGCTTATGCCAGGCTTAAACACCTTTTTATGTTGGTAAGGAGTTTGACGTTTAACCCGGTTTAAACAAGGGTCTAAACCTAGTCTAAGATTTGTAATAAGGGAGACAAAGACTTTCTTTTCGTACAAAAAATGTATCATTGTAAGTTATTATTTAGTCTGTCTCCAACAGTGTAAGCTTGATCAGGTCTTCAATGACTATCGCAAACAATAGCTAGTTGACTTCTCGTTGACTCTGTAAACGCATCAGTCATCGTAACGTGGCCTTATTGTTTGTCCTATTCAATGGTTCAGAAACATGATTACAAAACCTAATTGAAGAAGTCATTTGGATTAGCTGGCAACAAGAAAATCTGAATCACGAATTCATGGCCTTTTCAGGGAAATATAAGGTAACAAGTAAGTACCTAGTTAGCTACACGATTTTTTTGCGGATAAAAATATCGCGTGTATTATTCTCGATACAAATAGTTTTTGTAGTCTTTTGAGTTTTATTGAAGTTTAAATTGATTGTTACGAAGTTTGCGGTGTAGGTGACTCCTCTTCAAGAGGCGGTCGAGCAGGTATATGTTTTGGATAACAGTAAACCCCGTTTGTCTGTCTGCTGTCAGTTTTTTGTGCTCCTCTGTTCGTCTGATCGTCTGTGTTCTGGTAAAACTGGTAAAATATTGTAAAACATTATAAGGTACTAAGTAATCTTCTTTGTCTATTGTGTCGACATGAGCCAGACCGTAATAGTTCATGCCTTAGTAAGAAGTTGGAAGATTGGTCAGTCAACAAATTGATAATGAAAGTATTCAAATAGTACTAAATCCGATTTAAAAAATAAGTTAAGTACTTATAGGTTGTGATAAAAATAGAAAGAAAGGTTTGTTGCGGTTTTTTTTTTAATGTAAACTGGAACGAAGACAAAACACCCACAGAAATAGATAGAATGGCCATGTGGGCAGGGCGCGCGTGGCAGCACCATGCACCATAGTGCAGGATATTTCAAAGCCTTTCTCAGCACGCCTTCTATAAATACTGTAACAAAAACCCGCAAAAATGCCTTATTGTGCCGTTTCTAACTGCAACTGCAGAAACAAAAGCTGTAAAGGACATTTGATTTAAAAAAAAATATTAAAATAGGTAATGACGTCAAAATGTAAGGCGTAGTATGTTCGGAAAATTGCCATGCATGTAAAATTGTGATTACAACCATTCTATCTATTTCTGTGCAAAACACCTCTTCTATTAGATGGGCTAGAGCACAAAAAGCAGTTGTCCACGATCTGGAGCCTTACTCCCGACTGGATCGAGCTCTGAACCAAATCGAGCTAATGTCAATTCCTAGAGAAATGCAGTACGATTTGACACTAACTCGAATTCAAATTCGATTGATACAGCACTCGATCCATCAGTCGGGTCGGGAGTAAGGCCCCTGTATACATACAACTAAAGATGTATTATTACAAAACCGGTTTTATCGCGTGACTTTGAGCTTAAAACTTTAAACTCATATATGTAGATAATGTTACGCTATTTCGCAACATACCTTAAAGCCATACAAAAGATAACTTACCTGTACATTTTTGAACGAGTCCCTCATAATTTATTTTTGCATTATTATTTGGTATTTTTTTCCGGAAGCTTGAGTGATGGACATGACGAGCGGTTTCATCAAGATATACCTGTATGTAGATAGAATATGCTTTATTATACACCTATAATGTACAGCCTGCCTCGTCGGTCTAGTGGTCACAAGCGCGACTGGTAGGCTCTGGTAGGGTCCTGGGTTCGAATCCCAGGTCGGGCCAGCCCGGAGTCTGGATTTGCGCCCGGTTGATGGCAATAGGCTCACCCCCTATTACATGGGACTTATAACATACATAACCGGCGAAATGAGGGTATACTATACACCTTAGCCTACCCCTCAGGGAAATACAAGCGTGAGCTGTAATTAACATTCTATATTCTTTCTTTCTTTTAACAATTAAAGGCCAACTATAGCAAAAGCGATACCTAGGTACAGCTTTCCAGATAAACAAACTTAGGTATTCCGATATGAAAACAAACAATTTGGGTCACCGTTAGAGATCGATTTAAAAGAAGAAATCGAGGCATAGTTATAAAAATTTGTTCTTATTTGCTATGACAATACCTACGAATTTTATGTAAAGCCTTATAAATTGTGTTTCATTTCATATTTTCCTCTCACTTTTCTATACCTAAATAGAATCAGGAGATACCTACGATCGCAGATACCTACTGTATTACGGCCAAAATTAATATCCAATCTATCCACGATTTGCCCTACTAGAGATAGGAATTTGACATAAGCTCCATACAAAATATGTCAAATTTCTATCTCCAGTAGGGTAAATCGTGGATAGATTGGATATTAATTTTGGCCGTTAGCCGTTCCCAATTAGAAAATCTGACCTTTGGAGTTCGGACCCGAAGCTTTCTTGAAATAATTTTGACCGCATCTTCCCGAAGGCATAAAACTAATGCACCTAACTATTGAATGTAGAGACCAGTTATTTGGCACTGATACTTGCGTAGGTGGCGACACAAGATAATCACCAGATACTAGAGAATGTTATCAATTAATTGATCTCCAACATACTTAGTTTGACACGCTTGAAACACTGCTGAAATACAAAGTCTGTTACAAGGTTAAACTAGTGTATTACTTAAGATCCTTAGATACTTAGTACCTTATTTTGATTATTTGTGTTTCGTAATTGTCTGTAATTATGACGAATATGGGAAGTCTTAAATAAAAGAAGGTATTATTATTGGGAAGTGTAAATAAGAAAATATGAAAAAGATCATACCTAACACTAAACTCATAAAACTTTTTAACAAAAAATTGAACCGACGAAAACAGAAACTGAAAAGCGAAAAATAACTAATTATGAGTCGGCGCCAAACGAACTTTTAACAAACAAAGTGCGTGCAAGTTGCAAGTGGCCGAGCGGAGAACACATTTTTGTAAAGTTATTGTTTATCGTTGAAAATTTCACGTTGTATTTGATGTGACGTTGTTTTTATTATTTATTTAAAGTAATTTAATGATGTTCGTTGATTGGTTGTTTGGCGCCGACTCATAATTAGTTATTTTTGCTTTTCAGTTTCTGTTTTCGTCGGTTCAATTTTTTGTTAAAAAGTTTAATTTTTAATTTTTTTGTGGTTAAAATCTAACTCTAGGTCTCCATTATGTCGTAGTGTCTAGAACCATATTTATGTGTGTCAAGTTTCAACAGAATCGGTTAACAGATAAGAATTCAGTAGGTGAACAAACACTCATCCCCTGTTTTACTACCCTTAGGGGTGGATTTTGATTTTGAAATTTAAATGGGACCAACTTCGAGATATACCCTATCCATTAAAAAAAGAATCATCAAAATCGGACCACTCGGTAAAAAGTTATGCGTGGTCATAAATAAATAAAAAAATATACGCGTCGAATTGAGAATCTCCTCCTTTTTTTCATCGGTTAAAAATCACTTTTGTTTTGTCACATTACCATAACTGACATTTCATTACATACTCCTTGGTAGATACCTAATTGTTTTGCAATAGCTAAATGAAATGACGTTATTATATTACGATAATCATCATCCTCCTTCCCTTATCCCAATTTATTTGAGATCGGCGCAGCATGTATTTTTCTTCCATACATCTCTATCAGCCGTCATCTCCGTGTTCACTTTCTATGTTACAATAACCCAGCGTCATAATTACGACATGTTATTTTGCAACATTAGAAAATGTTGTCGAAACGTCAAACTCTCTTGAATATTTAACCGTTTATCAATATTTCCGGGGTTTTCTGACCTAACTTAATATGATAACGTTAAATCACGAACAAAAATGTCACGAGTATGCAATTGAACTTTTCTCTTTACTTCCCACATTAAATTATGGCACATTTAAATTGATTCCATATTTAAATTGATTCCTTATTTTAAACAATTTTATTAATTACAATTTTATTACCACGTTTTTATTAAGTAACTAACTTTCAGTCATGTCTGTCTTTTTGCAATCAATTTTAAACTAACTTCCCGATGAGCTAGAAACTTAAAACCAAGCTCAGGCCTGGATGACAATGCAATATTACCTCGCTTTCGTTTAAAAAAAACTTGGTCATAAAATTATTCCTTACAATAGTTGGATAAATTGCAAATAAAGAATCTGTCTCATTTAATCGAACACAATAGATCATAGTCATCCATGACGCGTGACGCCAGCACTAAACTGTTATTGTAAAGCTACCTTATTACGTAAGCTATCTCGTTAACCAACCAATTGGATTGGTGGTATTCAAATGAAATGAGAATTCAACAATGTGCAGTTGCAAAATCTAAACGCATATGTTAGAAACTCAATAAAAAAATTACAGCGCGGTTCGCCAGTTGGTACCTACCCACGAAATGTGTAGGGTAAACTGTCCAGTGTACCGGCCTCCACCAATGTCCATCCACTCCATAGATTATACACTAATATGGAAAGTCCACTCGACATCATTTTTAAATAAATTAAGAATATTTATATGATTTTGAGCCTACAACGAATTTTATAAAAACTATGTTTTATTACCTACAACCTAGACGTAGCAGCATCTGTCGCAAGTAATCAGCGGAGTTTTAATTTGCATTTAAAAACGGAGGTAAGTGCACGCGTGTAGAACAGACAAGTTAGATAACAAAAAAATAGTGGAGAGGTGTTTTTAAATGGTGACTTCGTGTTCTTACAATCATTATATCAAAATAGGTTTATGTTTTATGACTGCATATACGTCTATTTACTCGATTTAGGTGTCAAAAATGCATTATTGTGTACCGATATTAAAAAAATCGAGGGCCGGTGGACTGGAACAAAAAAGAAGCTACTTCCAGTGTCTGGCCTACCCCGGCCGGACACTAGCTTCGAAGATTCAGATTATTTAGTACATTTTATTATATATCAGCATGCTGTGAAGGAAAATTGTATTAGTATTATCTCTTTCAATTTCTAGTAAACCTCATATCCAGTCTCCGGCCGCAAAAATAAGCTCTACAAATATTATAGGTACAAGATCTTGTATGAGAATACGCTGGCCGGACTACTGGTAGTATTGTCTTGTGCACCGGCCCTTGAAAAGACTAACGGCCAAAATTAAGATTCAATCTATCCACGATTTTCCCTACTAGAGATAGGAATTTGACATAAGCTCCACACAAAATATGTAAAATTTCTATCTCTAGTACACTTAACTCTAGTAGGATAAATCGTGGATAGATTGGATATTAATTTTGGCCGTAAGTGGCCGAGGCACTAGTATAGTTCCAGTTTCCGGCCACTGTCTATACATAAAATAAATCAAAATAAAATGTATATCAAAATAAAACCTAATTAAAACACAATTCATGCACTTAAAACTGTTTTGGTATTGGACAGTGTTTTTCTCTGTTCTTGTAACATATTTATGAAAAATAATACACTGTTTCTTTTAAATAATTTAAATTTAAGAGTTTTTGAAACAAAAAAATAACAAAGTTTGTTTGTAGTTGGTTTTTGTTTTTTTTAAAAACAAGCCAAACAAAAATCATAGGTAAGTACTTCAAAATGTAATCAATATGTTTCATTTAAGTTTTGTTTTGGTATTACGAATGTATTTGTGTGTTTCTAGGAAACGCTACTGTCCCCGGAGCATAAACTTGAGTAAACCCGTAAGGTATAACCACAGTATAAAGGGATAATATAACTTAGTATAACTAGTGGTTCTTAATCTGTAATAAATTGTATCAACATTCAAAAATGACTCTTATTTAAATATTCTGAGAGCCCAGTAGCCATTCACTAGCCATTTAGGAAGGTTAGTTCCTAGTGTCCGGCCGCTAGATTTCTGTTAGGTGGCCGGAGACTAGGCCTAAGGTGGTCAGGCACTGGAGTGGGACGGCCGAACACTGGAGAAAACGTAATTTTCCGAAAATGTATTTTTCATATGAAAACTAGCAGCCTAAGTATTCTAAATCAGTTTTAAATGTATTTTTAATGTACTTAATGAATATATAATTATTTTTATTTCAATACCGATCATTATAATATCACAATGTTATCCAACCAAGTGGATGCGATTACGATTTTAAAACACCCTTTATCCTCTTGAGCCTTACAAAAATAACAAATATTTCTGTAAATTATGAACAATATTTTCGTACTCATTCTTTTTTTCTTATATGAAATATTATAAGATTTTTTCATATGTACTTATGTGGGTCCAAAGAAGAATCTGCCAGAAAATAATTAAAACAATTGATTTGAATATTCTGTGCCTTCAGTACATCATGTTTCGTAATCATCGGGATGATATTTATTTTTCATAATGGCAATTAACTTGTTTTAACTTTACTGCCAGCATCAAGTCTTGAGAAATCCAAGCTAAAAAAAACTACGAACAAACAAAATAGAAAAGGATCAATAGAGCTTATTAATCTAATGTATAAAATATATGTTTAAACATAGTTCATTTATTCCGTGACAATAACCAGTATAGTAAAATGTGAGCTCGTGAGTGTACCTACTCTAAATGTCAAGGACGTCGTTAACTAAGAATGTTTGGTCTCATTCACGATATGAATTCCTAATTCAGTTTTTCCTTTATGAAATCTGTAAGTACCTATTGGGCAAAAAGAAAAAGGTCACTTCGGTAAAATACCACGCTAAGCATCCTTTGACGAAGGCAAATACCGAATAAATAACAAGTCGGTTAATTTTTGCGAAAAATATTTCGCTTAACCCAATTACAAGGTTGTGTGGTTTGTTTTTAACTCCCCTTCAACACTATTGAGCAATAATAATTATGTTGCTTGTTGTGGCTGAAGTGGTTTTATCATTTTGAATTAGAGGTGATTATATTTATAATAAACCAATTAAATATTTAGATATCGAAAACCCCATTTTAGCTATGAAAGACCTAGTATTAAGCTTTAGGCACTAAATCATTTGAATGTGGACTTATTGTTATTCATTTTGTAGTATAAGGCCCGAAGGATATTAATAAATCAATGTTTATTTTATTTTATGATCTGGCATCGTCTTAGCTAGGTTAGGAGTTGGGACTCCTATTTTAGCTAATAGTTCGAAACTCTAGGTAGAGTGTATAAAGGAGCGCAGTCTGGCAAAACAGCTATTCCGTTTTTTGTTTATCTAAACTGGAATTGCAGGCAACCCGCCTGCAGTTCCAGTTGTATTTTCAGTCTTTGATAATAATGGCTTATTATCAAATCAGTAATTAAGATCAAATAGATACAAAATTATAAATTTAGCTACCTAGTTCATTAATATGTATATATTTAGAAGATTCACACACGTGAGTTAAGAGAGTTAAGTTTCTATAGATTATACACCTATTTACTGTATACACAAATTAGGTATACATACGTACATTAAATCTACATAGATGCAACTATAGCAACTGAGAAGGTTAAGGGTTATTTTGATAACAATATTTTTATTAACATTACGCCATCGCCAGTTGCAACATATTACTACGGGGACAAGACGTCAGGACTAAGGGCCCTGACCTGTGTTAGTGTCAATAAAATGGTCTACACCATTTTCGGGTTTGAAATACGTTTTAAACGAAAGTTCAGACTCGTCAGAGTACAGAAGTAAGTTACCGTTTGACGTATTCTTTTTATAAAGACAGTTTCAAGAAATTTTGTAATGCCATTCACTTGAATCTATCACACTGGTTTATTATTGTCAGACAGTTTCTTCATTCTCGTAAAGAATTGCATTGCTTAGCTACAGAATAAATAGGAGCTTTGATATTAGTTTTATAACAACCAGAATTCAATGTTTATTTTACTGTTACTGTTGTTGTTTTTATTACCTGCACGTTTTTACTGTTTTTATCTGTCTGTTCGGTACAAATTTTGCATTCTAGAGCTAGAGACTTTAAACTTTAAACATAGCTCAGGACTTGAGGACTGGGTGATTCAAATTCGTTATATCAAAAAAACAAAAAAAACATCTAATTATTTGAGATAAGCTCGCCGTTGTACGGTCGACCGCATGTCAGTAGTAACATTTTGATATTGACAGCGGTTTTATTTCGTAAGCAGTAAGGGCGGTTTTCTAATTGAAGTGTTACCACTGCCATGCAGTCGACTGTTCATGGTAACTACTACTATATTGTTGTATTTTTCTGGGTACAATAAAGAATAAGAAAGACTTCGTTTATATACAAAGTCATTGATTCAGACTTGGCTGCAAATGTATTATACATAATACATGCTTGTCATATTATGCTACAGTTGTGAATGTAGACGTAATGATATGTTATTGATAAGAGTCATCGGTTCAATCGTTCACATTTAAAACCAATGACTATGTAGTAAATAATTGTATTACATAAACGGCTGATTGTTTGAACGTCAATCAAATTAGTTTTCATGAGGTTGTTTACTTCATCTACTATTTTGACTTGGCCATCATAGACATATGTTGGCCATATATTTAAAGTTATTATTTTCCTCATGATTAACATGAAAAATGCGAAATTAAAATCTTGTGAGCCCACTAAAAACGTTTCAAACCATGGAAATCAAATTGAACCGCTTCAAACGACGATAAAATTAATTTATATCTTCTTATAATAATTTCTTAGGTACCAATTTAAATAATATACTCAATCCGGTTAAACTTTGTTTTATTATAACTATATCTTCTTAATTAATTAATTGCTGTACCTACATTAAGAATTATTACAATACCATTAAAAATAAATATAAGCTTGCTACTTATAACATTTTTCTTCAACTTTTTATGAGTTTCTAGAAAATTTACAAACAATAGAATATATTAAGTACCTAGGTATGTTAAATTCCCAGTCATATTATTCAACATACCTACCTAATATTAATTAGGTTTATGAAGCACATTTTGATTCAGTTTTATATGTATTTCAATGACTTATGTTTCTACTGGCTAATTATAGATTGTGATAACGTTTTTATAGAGTTTTTGAGAACTTCCTAGTGATCAGTGTTGAAAAGGTTTCACAGTTCATATTTAAATAATGTTGTGCAGACTATGCAATCGAAACAACACACACTGAAGTGCTTCCAACATCAGCAATTCAGTTCGAGTACCTACATGAGCATCAATATACAAACTACCTATACATTTTTTATAATATACCAAACGAGAGTAGTTTATTTTAGCACCGGATGGTCGTTTTGACTTTCATTTTCAAGATTGTGACGTACGTCTCAATTGTCAATGAAACTAAAGAATGAAAACATCACGCAATCAAACAAGATTATTGCAGGCTCTTCGGTGTGCCAAAAATATAGTAAATAGATTACCTATCCGATGTTATTACAAATTCTGACCTAACGTGTCTCTATATGAACTTCAAAAATATAGTAAATAGATTACCTATCCGATGTTATTACAAATTCTGACCTAACGTGTCTCTATATGAACTTCAAAAATATAGTAAATAGATTACCTACCCGATGTTATTACAAATTCTGACCTAACGTGTCTCTATATGAACTTCAAAAATATAGTAAATAGATTACCTATCCGATGTTATTACAAATTCTGACCTAACGTGTCTCTATATGAACTTCAAAAATATAGTAAATAGATTACCTATCCGATGTTATTACAAATTCTGACCTAACGTGTCTCTATATGAACTTCAAAAATATAGTAAATAGATTACCTATCCGATGTTATTACAAATTCTGACCTAACGTGTCTCTATATGAACTTCAAAAGTATAGTAAATAGATTACCTATCCGATGTTATTACAAATTCTGACCTAACGTGTCTCTATATGAACTTCAAAAATATAGTAAATAGATTACCTATCCGATGTTATTACAAATTCTGACCTAACGTGTCTCTATATGAACTTCAAAAATATAGTAAATAGATTACCTATCCGATGTTATTACAAATTCTGACCTAACGTGTCTCTATATGAACTTCAAAAATATAGTAAATAGATTACCTATCCGATGTTATTACAAATTCTGACCTAACGTGTCTCTATATGAACTTCAAAAATATAGTAAATAGATTACCTATCCGATGTTATTACAAATTCTGACCTAACGTGTCTCTATATGAACTTCAAAAACCTTTTATTTACTCTTGGCACGGACATTACGCCATTTGCAAATAAAAATAAAAGATCAGCTGTGTTCTACGTAATCTGTAAACATGGCACGAATAAAATTGTTTCTTACATACCTAGCTTGGTCCGATGCAAAAGGAATTTGCTTTTGTATTGGAACGGTTTATCGATTTAATACTAATTACTTATTTCAGTTTCTAGAGTACTTGAGTCCCTTTTTGTGTACGATATTAATAATATTTTCCGGCTCTGATGAAGTCATGCTCTCCCCACATGTGGATGTCGTAAGGCAGGTGGTTTTGTACCGATCCATATAACAGACCACCCTACATCTTCATGTGTCCTGTGGCTACTAAGGCAATATTTTAATGGTTTAACATCTAAGGACATCCCGAGATACAATAATGAGGTATGTCGGTGGAAGTTGTACAAACCTTCTATCAATAATCACACAACATAACATCACGCCTGTATTTGTATAAATCTTCTATCAATAATCACATAACATAACATCACGCCTGTATTTTCCCGAAGGGATAGGCAGAGGTGTAATAGTACACCCACATTTCGCCAGTTATTTTATAGTCCCATGTAATAGGGGGCGAGCCTATTTCCATTGACCGGGCACAAATCCAGACTCCGGGCTGCTACTGAGAATTTCCTAATGAAAAAACCCAATAACACTTTGGCTGACCCGGGAATCAAACCCAGGACCCCACGCTCAGCAGTCGCGCTTGCAACCACTAGACCAACGAGGCAATCAATAATCACAGTTGTTTATTATTATAATCAATAATCACACAGTACATATTATTATCAGTGCTACATCCGCAGTCGCGAACCCGCGAAGACGCTGTACATTGCGTTTTCAAACCAATTATTTTATGATTGTACTGAGAGCTCAGAGTAAAGTAATGTATGTATATGTCGTAGGATAATCTGACAAATCGAATCTTTGCGAAAATCCTAGGATGATTGCAAAAGACCGGATAGTTGGAATCTCAGAAAGATTTTTATCATACGAGCTATTATCAGGATCCATCAGGATCATTTTATAGAAAATTAAGCTTATGGTGGGTCATGATTCCGTTTGGTCGAGTGTACATCGTTTTTTCGGGTTTACGGCCGCGAATGTAGAGCGGGCATAAGATTGCCCCATGCTGCAAAGATTACCAAACTGATGTGAACCAATCAGTTTGTTAAGTTCTCCACTCGTGGCTGATGATAACAAAACAAAGTGTAAATATAATCTCTGTATCACACTTACCTATATTTTTTTCTTACAGTGATGGAGCCCACGAGGCCATGCTGGGCGAGGGCCAGGTGCCCCAGATTGTCAGCAAAGAGACGAAGAAGGCCGACGAGTACGAAGCACTGCAGAGCTTCCTGCGAAGCATCAGCTCAACAGCCACACTACCGCCTTACGTGAAAGGAGAGACCTACTCCTCCACGAAAGGAGTATTCAACCAGGTAAGACACGTACCTATTCTAAGACATTTGATTTGAAAAAATCAGAATCTTACCATATTATAAATGAAAAAATTGTCTTTGTCGTCGTAATTTCTTTAGACACACGCGAACTTTTTCGGTTCGTCATAGTCCTTTGTCATTTATAATTTAAATAGGTACAACATTATAAGGCCTGAATTAATGAGAGTACCTATCACTGACCAAAGAAGTCATATAAACGCCGAATTGGGCCATGATTAACATAATATTGCCTTTACCAATAAAACAGGATCGAAGTACAACGGCGAATTGATTACCTACTAGTTATTTGTGCTCTAAGTCTGAAATTCCATCTTTCCACCGAAGAAAAACCGAACATTTTCCTCATAAAAACGTATTACGCCCACTCAAGACACGGGTAATACTGAGCGTGGGTGTTCTTTATTGATTTCTAAACTTTTATCTGTCATGGCCTATTCGTAGTACTACCACAGTAAACATAACATACAGTACGGAAACTACGTCAGAACGCTCGAAAAGACGCACTCACATAGACGCACCACGCGTCAACAACGCGTCCGGAAGCGGACGCTTAGCTTCTTGTTGAGGCGTGCGTCTGTGTGAGTGATACAGAGCGTTAGGACGTAGTTTCCATACTGTATGTTATGTTTACTGTGGTACTACCTACTTATATTAGGCCTGGTAGAAACGATTTGGCTAAGTATGTACTAAGTAGAATAAGCTGTGAGACGTAGAGTGCCACCAACTTGCTGTTCAGCTGTCCATAATTTGAATTAAAGCAATCATTCGAAAGTTACGTCAGTGCGAGCGAGAAAGTAGGCTGTCGTATATCACTAACTACTTTAATAATTTACGGGACATAATTTACGGGCCAACGTTGGTACGAACATTGGGGCAAACTTGTGGTGCCGGTCTTTTACATAGCGACGCCGACGCGACGCTGTCAACTCAGCAAAGATACAAAATTATTTTTAGTATCGGGCAAACCTGAAAATGATTTGTTCAGAATCATCTGTTGGGATAGTTTTTATACCATGTCTTTAGTATTATATTATCTGTGCCATGTTACATTTAAACAAAAAAAGCTCCGGTTCGGTTTCTGTTTCTCAATAAGATGTAGCTGACGTCAACCAAAGACGGATTCAAAGTGGATGTTAAATTCGACACCAAGAGCAGAGTTCACGGTAGCTTAGCGGATACAGCACTGGTGTACCGAACCAGGAGTCGCAGACTCGAATCCTGCTCTTGAGCGATTTTTTCGTTCCACAATTTGTGACTAAAAAAAAACTCTATTTGGTTAGTATACTTAGTTAAATTCAGTAGGTACATCAGCGGATCGTGAATAGGTCCATACAGCCCCAGAAAGTTCAGCTCGACGCGTTTTCGTCCATCGTAACCCTTGCCCCTGCACGGTATCACACATTCTCCGCTTCCTACCGAGGACTTTTATGTAACTCCAAAGGCATCTAATTTTGTGATTTAGGACAAAATAAATAATAATATTATGTTCTCAGACAGTTCTGATGGAAATGTTTTTGGGTGTTTGAGCTTCGCATTATACAAAAAATTGCCTACTGGAACTAGATAACCGACCTCGTAGAAAGATGAAAGAAAGAAAGAAAGAAAAATGGTTTTCTCCCACTTGTTCGGAAATTGGTTCATTATGTAAAAAAAAGAATACATCAATCCGCTCTTTTCCGTACGCAACGAAATAACCCTCCTTTCTGTTCTCCATGGAAATACCTAATAACACGCCAGCAATATCCAACACGACAATAGAAATTGCTGGACAGTTTTTATTTTTTAAATTATGCTAGCGAGGTTTCAAGTACACACACACACACACATAAATTAGGTGTAAAATCAAAAATCAAAAATTCTTTATTTGTCTCAAATTATTACCAGTAACATAAAATTGAGGCAGTCCCAGTAAGTAATAAACAATACTTGTGTTGGGGCAAAGATACAAAATATTTAATATTTTATAGGCTGAATGCCTATTTTTTTTTCATAAGTTTGAAAATAGAACAAGAACCCCGCGCCGCCCGCTCGGTCGAATTGGCGCGAATGAAAACTAGATACTGTTGAATTAATTTGTGTATTGTGTCCTCGCAAATGAGAGAAAAGTACGATTCAAGTCTCGGCCGAAATTAACGGCTTCGTTTCACTCACAAATTCACTTAGGAAGTACTCGACTTCGCCTCGTCCAATATTACTCGGCCGTCAATTGCTTTATTTCAGACCTCGACAGTAGGTAATGTACTTTCGCGCAATGTTTAAATAACTTAGGTACCTACTTAGTTCATCTATGTTCGCTCCGTTGCTCGCGGCTCGTATCAAGTTCAGGTTCAGGATATAATGCAGCCGCCGCTCAGGGGTTTACCCGATACCTAACGTAACGTTGCGCTAAATCTTTATGTAGAGTTATTCCTTTCAGGGAAAACTTGTTTATTATTGCTTAAGAAATATGGATTTCTCAAATTCTGCATTTAATAATTTCAAAGAATAGAATAGAATACATTGATTTACTCAAACATTTATTCAAACTTAAATCAAACAAGATTTTTTTCCATAAAATTTCCCTGTATTATTTAAATCATAATGATATGGGACTAGAAAAGAAAATTCATATAAAAAATTATGCATTTTTTATTTTTTACTGAATATTATTATAATAAAATAGCAATACAAACTACAAATAGTCAAGAAAATCGAGTTAGGAGATGCATCATTTAGATGTTGAATTTACTTTTCAGAACTGATTATAGACCAGTAAAAAGTTTTAGAAGTTTGAATGAACTGTTTCCTACATTTCTGTACTTAATTAGGTACAGTCGACTGCATGACAGTGGTAACACGTCAATTCGAAAATCGCCCTTACTGCTTACGAAATAAAGATTCTGCTAATGTCAAAGTGTTACCACCGACGTGCGGTCGACCGTACTACTGTCATACTAAGATTTACTTTTGTTTTTTTTCATTCTTACAAAGTTACTAGTAAAACTTTTCGTCGTAAAAATATTCATAATAAATAATAATATGAAAAAAAAAAAAATTATAAGTAAAAGTTTTAAGTAAATAAGGAGCAGTAGGTCTTCTTCAAGTTAAGTTTTTTAATCTTGACTTAGTATTTTTTGATTTTTTTGTCATAAATATGGAAGATTCTATGTCAGTAGATTAACATTTATGAAAACCATTTAACAAATGAGAACTTCGGAGAAAATTTGGAGAAAAAATTTTTTTTTACTTATTTAGTTTTTTCTTTAAAACCATTGGGATGTTTTAGACAATATTTGGAATATTATTATTATTTGGACTGCTGATAACGAGGTCGTGGGTTCGATTCCCACAGGACACAAATATTTGTGTGATGAACATAAGTGTTTGTGTTGGTCTGGGTGTGTTGCTTATGTATTATAAGTATGTATTTACAAAAAAAAAAAGTATATACGTATTATATCCATTGTCTAGTACCCATACCACAAGCTCTGCTTAGTTTGGGACTAGATGGTGCTGTGTAAAAATGTCCCAAAGATATTTATTTATTTATTATTTATTTATTATTAGTTATGAGTACGTAAATAATAAAATTCAAGTTTAAATCCTTCAAAGTCAAATCTTCTTCTATCGTGTCGACATGAGCTACATGATAATAGCTCATGCCGTTGGAAAAAGATTAGCCAGTGAGCAGGTTGGTAGCGGGGCTGACTGCCCAGGGTGCGCCGGACGATCATTTAAATATCGTCACTCATGGAGGCTATTTTAATGCACCCCAAAGTCAAAGTAAAAAAAAAAAGTGAAGAAAGAAAAAAACAAATAGGTAAATCAATGTTTTTTTTTACCTAAATCTGTCCTAAACAAAAAAATCATGATTTTTATCAACCCTGATCCATAGTCCACGAGAATGTTGAATGTCCCAACAGAAATCTTCTACAACGAAGAATCAGGTGTAGGGCTAGTTTGACATAACATAAACATAACATAACATCACGCCTGTATTTCCCCGAAGGGGTAGGCAGAGGTGTATAGTACACCCACATTTTGACATGCGGTCCGGAAAACCTGGTTTCGTCCAAATGTCCGGGGTTTTGTAAATCTTTGTCCGGCGTCGGAAATTTGGGTCATGGCAGCCCTAATCAGGGGTAGTCCAACCAAAGTGCATCTACGTAACTAGCAGGAGTTATACTGACACAGATTATGTTGCTCTGACGGTACTGACTATTAGGATTATTATAAAACCATATGTACTTTTACTTATTGCTTAGTGTTTGTCGATAAGCCCTGACCTTTGCGCCTAAGTTATGCTGCGTCATCATTTTAGCACACGCAATCGTGCATAAAACCGTATTGATCTAACATTAACACGTATAAACTAGTAGTTAGGTAAGTATTATGTATTTAATTTTTTTACTTCCTCTATTAAACTTATCGGTTCACATTGTGATAAAAAAAAATACTTACCTAACTAATTTGCGATTTTCCGTGGCTATTTTCACGGGGCACGCTAATGCCGACCGAATCCCACGTCCTCGGCCAAATCTAGTAAAAGGAATATTCCGTGTTGGTCGTTGGTGTGCTGACTTCACCCAAAGACGTATCCACCACGGTATTCCACCACGAGCAGTGTTCACGGTAGCTTAGTGGCTAAAGCACTGGCGTACCGAGCCAGGAGTCGCAGGTTCGAATCCTGCCCGTGAGCGATTTTTTCTTTCTACAATTTAAATCTTTAGAATTCGCTTCGCATGCGTAATTGCGTTAAAAATAATAAAATAATACTATGGTGGTATTACAGTTTACGGTCAAAATTAATAATAACCTATATTTATCTTAGCAAAATATAACATTCGTATTCGCAAGTATTCGCAGGATTTATCTACGATTTTCCCGTAGAGAACATTTGAAATAAGCTCCATACAACTTATGTCGATTTTTTATCTGTAGTAAGGTAAATCGTGGATAGATTGGATATTAATTTTGGCAGTTACTCCTCGGTGATCTAGCATGCAACAAGGTTACAGAAGCTTCGCTTCAAAAATCTTTCTATACGGAGTACTGTCTTTGGTGTTATTCGGCCAATTAAAATCAAAAACAATTTTATTAATAACCTATCTATCCACGATTTGCCCTAAATAAGCTCCATACAACTTAATAATATATGTATAACTCAATTTTGACCGTTAAACTTCTTCGTTCACTCTTGGCAGAGTGGTCGTGATTACGTCAGATCTAGAAAGTTGAGTAGCAGCTCTTGCGATGCGTCTCCATTCGGCTCTGTTATTGGCGCTGCGAGGACAGTGTCATGGTGGAGTGCGTGATGGTCTTGATGAGGTCTGACCAGCGCGAGGGAGAGCGACCGCGGTGTCTCTTCCCTTCAATCCTGCCCTGCACCACCAAGCGCTCCATTGAAGCAATGGGAAAAAAAATCGAGTATAGACTTCTTCATACACATCCATAAAATAAAATACACTAGATGCATACTAGACATGACTAGATGTCATAATCAAGCAGTTTAAAATCACAGCCACTGATAAAATATAACATTAACAGTGAGCGGCTATGCAAATTCTAATTAATATTATAAACTTTCCGACGATATTGACTTGAAGTTGCTTTATTTACTCGAGTGTAAATAACTAATTCATTATTCCTATTAATTGCAACACGTGCAAATTTAGCGACGATTTGACAATGACATACAAAAAAATGGTAATAATAACACAATATAATGTGTTAATAAGCAGAGTCAATATTATTTTTATACACACCAAGACAATGACGTGATGTCTCATGTATGTCTCTGTAATTGGGTCATCTCCAGACTGGAGACTCCAGTACACTCCAGTACGTATAAGTATAGAATTTCTCTTTTCATTTTGGCAGAACGATAGTTACGTTTCATCACGACAGTAAAAATAAGTGTTATAACTTATAAATCAAAGTTTTTTTTTTTTAATCCAGATTTTTTCTTCTGTGTGGTATTTATTAAAACTAGGTACAGTACAAATAATGATTACGCTCAACTAATGATTACATACTTCTTACAACAAAAACGTTAAGCTTAGGATCTGCAAATAATATTTTGTCTTCACGGTTTTTGTTGATATTTTTCTATAGGAATATTCTTTAAAGAAACGTTGACCTTTCTGGTATGGACAAAACTGTTTTGAAGTACAGGCTAAGATCAAAATTGGCATAATGTTTGGGCGTTGGGGTATCCCTCCTCTAGCAATGAATGATAATATATCAATGGGCAGGTGTTTTTAAGCTAAGCATTAATATCACGTTCACACGAGTCGATTTAAATCGTTCAACTGCTACGTCTGAACAAACTTTCGATCAAATAGAAGCAACAAAAAGTACAAGCTTTAAATTTTTATTAAACAACGAAATCTTAGACCAACAGAAAAAAGGCCTTTATTCTGTTGGTCTAAGAACGAAATGATGATCAACTAAAATCGAACCGTGTGAACCCGCTAATGTTAAATATTAGTACTTTTGGAGTTATATCACCTTTAAGCCCGCCACAATGTTGAACCCAGCCCATCTGAGCTCACGGTCAGTGCGCGCGTTTATGTCTTTTGGACTACACTTTTAGTTAAAGTAGGTACAGACGATAATATTACATACTTTACAGATTTACAATATTTTTTATAAATAATCTTCTTCTGTCGAGTCGACATGAGCTACATGATGATAACAGCTCATGCCGTAGGAAAAAGATTAGTCAGTCAACAGGTTGGTAGCGGGGCTGACTGCCCAGGGTGCGCCAGACGATTAATTAAATATCGTCATTCGTCACTCGTGGAGGCTCTATCAATGCACCTTTTAAATAATGAATGCATCTTTTAAATAATAATATAATTAATTAGAGAGTATTTATAGAATAATATTAACGGCTTAGAATAAGTCCAAGATTATATAAGTCTAAGGGTATAGATTCTATTTCAAGCAATAGTTGCTTTTGATGAGCTGTTTAGCTCCGCAAAAGCTACAGCAGTATCCCTATTATCCTTAAGCTGACGCCATTGCTCTGACCATCATCGAAAAAGAGTTTGTATGTATTTATTTATTTGTTCAGTGGTATACATAACAAAAACATTCTAAAGATGTAAACATAAACTCATTAGAGTTTTACCGTACATCCGTTTTTATTGGACGAATACATATAGGCCATCACCTATATGTATTCGTCCAATACATACAAACGTAACTAATCACTTGGACAAACACATACAAACGTAACTAATCAGTTGGACACTTACCTAAGTACTAAATCCAAGTCAATCCCATCCCATTAATATGATAAATGTGAAAATTTGATGAAATTCGGTGCACAGATAGACCATGCCCTGGAATAACATATAACTATCCTTTTATCCCGGTAATGATTGCAAGAAATCCTTGATCCGGGTTCAAAGTAACGCGGATGAAATCGCAGGTGAAAGAAACTAGTTACAATATAAAACATATGTATATATTTAATTATCAAGAATAGTGTACCTTCTTAGTCAAGAAAGACATGATGAGGAAACCCGTATGTTTGCATTTATTTAATTCAAACCGTGGCCATGGCTACAGCTACCACCGCTATGCGGATAAACATCGATATATATACGGTTGACATTCAACGCGAAAAAATCTCGACATTTAGCCCACTTATCCGGGGACCAACATATATTTTACGTAACAAGCAAGGCTTTTTGAGAGTAAATAACTTAAAATCGCATGTAATCGCATTACTAACGTGTTGATAAACTTTTATGGCACTTAGTAGAGACCTTGAGGTTTTACGTAATACCCATAGTGTATATTTCGCATCCTTACTTACACAGGATAAGAACTTCCTTGAATGTCCACATATTACCTGTTAGACATAGATGAATAAAATAAGGCGGACGGAATCTCGCTAAAACAAAGTGAAGCACCTATAGTAAGCACAGCTTGCTTGCTTGCTTTTTGCTTGCTCAGTACAGCTTGCTTAAAAGTACGGGCTGGCATGCACACATTCACACCCACAAATAGCCAACTTCACAGCAACAAATCTCGTGTGTCGATAGTCGTTGTCGTAGTGTCACAAATAATTTAACCATATGCCGTCTGGTGAGTTAATATTAAATGCTGTCGAAATTATAGTGGGTTTAGGCAAAATTTAGTGCTTTAATCTTTTATTAGCTAGATTCCGTCAGCCTTTTTTTATTCGTCCGTGCTGTTAAATATGTGGGACAACATGACAGCTCACCCACTTTTATCCAAGCATTAGTTAATTAGACAATTTTCCTCAAGTATCCAGAAAGATCCAATGTTGACAAACTCCATTTATTCCAATTAAATAAATTGCTTTCATAAGAACTGACAAGAGCTGAACATGATTATGACGGGTTTTAGCGATGTTCGTTGCTATGTGTATAAGAAGTATGGGTACCTACACATATAGCTTTTATTTAATAACTTTTGTGAGTTCACTGATAAAAATATTTAACCAAAATTTTGGTAAGACGTTACTAAAGTAAAGTTGATTTAACAAAACTGTTTATCTTTAAAGAACGAAATTTTTGGTTAGGTATTACCTGAAGGTTATAAGTCACCAAAGGTTATGTTAGGTTATTGCATTTAAAGAGCCTCCACGAGTAACGATATTTAATTGATCGTCCGGCGCACCATGGGCAGTCGGCCGCAAATAAACTGCTAACTGGCTATTTAATCTTTACACCACGAAATGAGGTATTAACATTATGTAGCTCATGTCGACACGACAGAAGAAGATGGAGTCACTTTTTTTATGTAACAGGTAGCTAAAGTTTACCTTTTTTTTAAAGTGTTAAAGTCATAATTAGTCATCATGTACGGTTCCTCGCAACCAGGGCTTCGGTTAAGTGTATATAGTTTCATGGACTTCAGTTGCTTAACATTTTGACGACGTCTGTGGTCTAATGGTTTGAGTGTCGGACTGCTGATCACGAGGTCGTGGGATCAATTGCCACAGGACATAATTATTTATGTGACAAGGTGAACATAAGTGTTTGTAACTAAGCAGAGCTTTAGTTTGGGACTATTTTTTTTACGAGCCTGTTTTGACCCACGGCAGGGCAAAGGTTTCCCTTCCTATGTTCCACTGTTCGCGCACCAAACGTCTAGCTCATCCCGCCATCTCCTAGGCCTACCGCGTTTTCGTTTTCGGCTGTTTGGGATCCAGTCTGGGACTGTGCTGTGTAAAATGTCCCAAAATGTTTATGTTTTGTAAAAGGTCCCGTAATTGACATGGCCGGAAGGTGCAGAATGCGTATTATCTATGGATCATTCTGATTACCTCAGTTTAGATCGGCTATAGCTAAGGCTAGAATTTCCTCACGTATAAAAATGCCAAGAAGGCGTAATATAAAGTTATAGTTAGGATAGATACCTAATAAAATTCCTAAGTCCACGACTCAATTTAGAATAAGTACCGTAAAACGAGGTGAATAGGGACAATAGTGGACGAGGATTTTAACATTGAAATAAGATAGTTAGTTGCCCACAAAGACTTTAGAATGTTTACCAAATTATGGCAGAACATTTTTGAAGTCTTAGTGGGCAACAAACTATCTTATTTCTGTGTAAAAACCTTGCACACTTTTGTCATATAATCTTGTTGTGCAATAAAGAGGATTTGTATTGTATTGTATTGTCCCTATATACCCCTGCATTCCTATTCACCCCGTTTTACCCGATACCTAGGTATATACCTATATGTAATTTATTTCTCTGCGAGTGCACTCTTTCATTCTCTCTCATCACTGCGCAAATTCAGCCGAACTTCGAACCACAAATGTATTCTGTGCTCTGAACTAGACCCACTCACCTACATTACAAATATATATTAGGCACACATTATCATACACGGCTGCCTTATCAGTTAACTTCCTGAAGCCAACGACTAAACAAACTGTAATAACTGTCACGGGCAGATAAAGAGATCGTTAAGCTCAGGTTTAATATCCAACTGACCTTTTAGATCCGAATAACCTTAAAACTCAAATAAAAGTCTAAATAAATAAACATGTAAAATAAATAAACATGTAAAACAAAAAACCGGCCATGTGCGAGTTGAACTCATGCAGTAAGGGTTCCGTACTACCCATCGACCTGATACCCCATAAAAACTGATTTAATTTACGAGAGATCATAAAAAGACATCAACGCTCGCTGAGTAAAATGCCAATTTTTGCACCTCTTTCTTACGCAGGTACCACCACATATGTCTATGTTTGTCCTATTTTTAGTATTTGTTGCTAAATTAAATAGTATGCACTATACTCAGACCAAGTTTGACGCTGGTATTAATTACCGTTTTGAAGATAGAGCAGGAACAAAAACGTTGAAAAAATTCATGTTTTTCTAGGTTTCTTGTATAGGGGGTCATAGCAATAGCGACATATATTCTGAGAAAATTTCCACCGGCTACCTATTACCGTTCAAAAGATACAGCCCTGTGACAGACAGACGGACGGACGGATGGACGGACAGCGTAGCGAGAGTAATAGGGTCCCGTTTGGCACCCTTTGGGTACGAAACCCTAAGAACGAGTTGTTAAAATGGATGTGATGTGGACACGAGGATTACAATAACAAATAAAGTGTTTGTATAAAAAATTAAGTACTTATTTGCGATGTGTGAAGTGTTGACATAATATGAAAAGAAAATATGTGAAATTGTGAATTATTTATTTACCAATACGTGAACATCGAAAATTTATTTATTTATTTAAACTTCATGCAACATGTGTACATAGGCGGACTTAATGCCTTAGGCATTCTCTCCCAGTCAACCTTAGGGTGATACAGAGATGACAAGGCAGGTGCAATATTGATTCACGACACAAAACAAGATGAGAAATAAATTACCACTAAAACAATAGATAAACATACATAGGTATACAGGGTTATTTGTAAAACACCGTTAACCTCTCAGGACTATGTTGCTAACATCATAATCAACAACTTTTGTTCTATGACTTTTAAAAATTCATCTATATATAACATACAATCAGTACTAAATATATATAATAATCAGTGGCGTGCATTGCATATAGGCAATTAGGCAATACCCAGTGCCTTCCTCATTCAAACTCAACAGTCGTGTAAGTTATTTTTTTTTTTTTAAAGTAAGATGATTCTTTATCTTTTAATAAACCTATTAATGCTGAATAAATCTTCCTACATAAAAAAATCAATAACTTACACCAAAATTAAATTCAAGTGAAGTAGGCCACTGCACGCCACTGATAATAATATACTATTATTATATTCATAGATAAAATACTAATGAGATGATTCTGGCAAAATTTTATCTAGAAAGAACTTCCGAACTTTCCTTTTAAAAGAATCCCGACTGGTGGCCATCCTAAGCTCGAGAGGTAGCTCTTTCCAAAGAAGAATTGATTGAATATGAAAGGATGAGTGAACAAAATTAGAGCTATGATAAGGGCAATGTAGAAGACGATTATTAGAAGACCGTAGATTTCTAGTGTGTGTAGAGCATAAATATTGAAAGTGGGGAGTTAAGTAAAGAGGGGGGGAAGGAGAATTAAGTAAAGAAAAAAGCGTAGTCAAAGCACGTACTTGTCTCCGCTGACGAATGGGCAACCATTTAAGTTCAGACCTATGTGAAGAAACATGATCATACTTTCTTAGGTTGTAAATGAACCTGATACAATTGTTAAGCAGCCGGTCGAGCTTACTGAGTAAAAGAAAAGAAAGAAAGAAAGAAAGATTTTATTTAACACAGGACAGTGACAGCACAACAAATAACATTAAATAAAGTACTAAAATAGATATAAGTAAAACATGAAGCTGCTGTCGGGCATGCCCATGCCAAAAGGGTCACCAACTGAAAAAGACTGAAATCAAATCGTAGTAGCACATGTCACCATAGTCATGCCAGTTAAGTGAAGAATCAAAATGTAAACCAAGGTTTTTGACGCTAGAGTTGATTGGAATGACACTACCGTTATAGAAAATTGCTGGGAGGGTCCCAACAACTACTCTGCTCATCATTTGCAAGCTTCCAACTATTATAGCCTGACATTTTGTGGGGTTAACTGACACACCAAACCTGACAGACCAGGTGGTTATGGCCTCCAAATCACGATTAAGCTGGTTAATTGCTTCGGGCAAGTTGTCTACATGAGCTTGAGCATATAACTGAAGGTCATCAGCATACAGATGATACGAACATCGAAGACTATGAGTAATGGAATTTATGAAAATATAAAATAACAATGGAGAAAGTATACCGCCTTGCGGGACGCCAGCATGCAGATTACGCCAAATTGTCGTACCATTTTAGGATTCCGTACCAAAACGTAAAAAAGGAACCCTGTGGGTCTCAATCCGTCCGTCCGTCTGTCACAGCAGAATATTACAGAAACTTCTAATGGTATTTTGGAATAGTTTTAAATGCCTGAAACTAAAAAAAAATTTTTACTTCCCGAACGGCGCTGAAATTAGAACTCAAACTTTCAAAGACGGGCTACTCGTTTACGTGGGGCATATGAAAGGGATTCATTGCACAAAATGCTTTGATCAATTAAACTAAAGCATTTTGATGACGTTCATGGCTGTTTGAGCTTAGATTTTAAATGCCTATGCCTTCCTTGCCCGGAAGAATACCTAATACAAAACAAAAACAAAAAAGGTTCTACAAACTTAGGTACATAACGTTCTTTCTCTCGCTGTTTGTTTATTTAGCCTCGCATAGTTCAACAACAGCGATGCCATACTATATCGTTTTTTGTTTTCATTATTTTTATTAATAGAAAATTCAATTCGCGTTTACGCTTAATAATAGAAAATTGCGCGAAACCGAAATAATATAGCACAAGTATTTAATGTGGATTGAATATGAATATTCCGTGCAATTGCAATTTCCACAGTTTGGTGAAAATATTATTAAAATACCTCAGCATTTAGTTGGCGATCACAATAATAGAATTAATGATATTGGCAATCAGAAACATTTTATTACAACGCATTTTAAATTCAGTTGTTTTAGCACCAAAATGTATTATTACCTATTCTATGCCAAAATGAAGAAAATAAGGGAGTTACATGCTAGGTGATGCAATCATTTTTCGCAACTATGATAAAATTATTTGTGATCGTATAATTATTATGATATCAATAATTATCCAGTAGACTTTTTTAATTCTCTATGCGTACTTATCTAAGTGGTTTACATTACAACCACATAAGTTCGAATTTAAGGTTAATTGCATCATTCTTCTCATTATAAATTAAAATACTTACAAAGGAAGCATTAATAGCTAATGAAACAGGAATGCGTCTGATATGTTTACAATTTTTTTGTAATTTAATTCTCTCTTGCTTCCTCTTGGTCCTTTCACACTCTTTTACTCATAGCATCAAGGCCCAGAACCCAAGGTAACAATTTTATCAGGCATTTGCATACAAATGAATTCCAATTAATTAGGTACATGCAAAACAAGTTTAATGTAGCCACTTTACAAGTTTACAGACACACTGGACTAAATTCGACCACAAGCGATACTAGTCAAAGAGAAAATAATACTAATACTAGTAATAATAAACACTTTTATTAAATGACTCGTATATCCAAGGGGTCTTCTCGCATTTGTCGATATTTGATTAATCGTACCATTAATCGCACAATTTGCTACTCCGGTCAACCATCGTTCCCTTACCGCATGCGATGATCGTGTTTCGACGTTTGTTTCCCTGATATTCGGGCAATTTCAAATGTTTATGAACCGTATAGTCTACCTTTATTGTGCCTTTTTTTATGTGCCTATCTTTATTGTGTCGGTATCAGTCACAACGAAAGTTCGTACATCGTTTGTCGTTCGTGAAACGCGGGTAGACGGATTGTCAAAATGTATGTATAGGAACGTCTCGGACGGAGCATATGCAATCTTTGAAAAGCAATTTGTTTGAACACTCCCGACTGGTTCGAGCTCTAAACCAAATCGAGCTAATGTCAATTCCTAGAAAAATGCAGTACGATTTGACACTAACTCGAATTCAAATTCGATTGATACAGCACTCGATCCAATCGGGAGTAAGGCCCGTTTCCTAAAAACAATAGCACTAAATGCCAATGTACTGACTATTAAATTTCTCCGAACCAGTAACATGAAAAACCGGAAAAGTCATTTCTTCGTAAAATACAACACTACGCACATTTCCAGTACAAGCTGACTTCTTATGACACGGAAAGCCTCTACAATGCAAGGTCAGCTTATACTGAATTTGTATAGCTTGATATGTAGCCGTGTGTAGTAAGATTAAATTCCAAGAAGATAGAAAAACTATCATAACTAATATTAGGGTTTTTACTCTTTTCAAAACCGTACCTATACTTGTTATTAAATCATGACGGAATCAATAAATAATGCAAGTCATGTGTATAGGATCACATTATCACACGCGTGCTCACCGTAATTTATTCTGAAGTAACTTTCAGAATATATTAATTGCAGCAGATAAACTTGATATCATCGTCGACATTATCCTACTTCTTACTAATATTATAACTACTGTTTACTTTCAGTTTGTGAGGATGTATGGATGTTTGTTACTCTTTCACGCAAAAACTACTGTTTGGATTTTAATTAAATTTGGGACACAGATAGAACATAACCCGGATTAACATATAGGCTACTTTTTATCCCGGGAAGATGCAACAGTTCCCGAGGGATGCGAGATAAACGGCACCCATGCGGGTGAAGCCGCGGGCACAGGCTAGTACTTTATAACGCAACAATCTGACTATCACGATAATCATTTTTAATAATAACTCTAACGCCTTTTTACAAGTTTTTATTATTCTGGCAAGTTTTTGTTTTATACTCAACAGTTTATGCATGGTTTACTAAAATAATGTTGAAATTACTCAAATCGTGCAGGATTATCACTGTTATCAGCCCAGTAAGTTATGTCAATTAAGGAAATACCTAAATGTAGCAATAAAGTATAAACACCATACTAATTTCTGACTGCCTCGTTGGTCTAGTGGTTGCAAGCGCGACAGCTGAGCGTGGGGTCCTGTGTTCGATTCCCGGGTCGGGCAAAGGGTTATTGGGTTTTTTCATTAGGGAATTCTCAGTAGCAGCTCGGAGTCTGGATTTGTGCCCGGTCAATGGCAATAGGCTCGCCCCCTATTACATGGGACTATAAAATAATTGGTGAAATGTGGGTTTACTATACACTTATACACCTCTGCCTACCCCTTCGGGGAAATACAGGCGTGATGTTATGTTATGTAATTTCTGGTTTAGTATGTGTCAAGGAAATTGTATGAACATGAAACTATGAAACAGTCTCAGTATTTCAGTAAGCAGGTTATGACCAAAACTACCGGCCCATAAAATTCTGTAATATCCGACTGAAGCATTGTAGGTACCTATGTACAGATTGGGTAGGTAACAGATGTATTTTCAGTCGGTTGTTAATGTTTACATTCGGTACCAACACAATAGTGAAGAGATAATCCTCTCCCTCCCAGCGGCGCGTGATTTTAATTTAGATCATCATCTTCATATTCCGTTATTGAATTTTGCAAAACCTGACTAACTCTAACTAACTCTTTAAATAAAACAATAGGTACCTACTTGTTTTATTTACCCCGTCTAAATAAAAATGACGTTTTTATTATAGTTCACACAGTTCACAAAAGCCAAACCAGTCAGAGTTATAAAAGAAGTATCAGTAGAAACGTAATCGACAAATTGCATTCCGCAAATCTCGTCGTGTATGCAAGTCTTGTAATTTTTTTTCATCATTACGGAAATCGGGCATCATGTAGGTACACTTTACGGCCATTTATTAAAGGTACCTAGTTGTATCTTTTTTTTTTTTACCGCTGGTTCAGACGATCCCTACCAGGCTAATTTAGCCTATGCCCACGGCTTCGCTCCCTTGGTTACGTAGTAACTAATAAGTAATCTGTGCCCTTGGTACAAAAAGTATAAAAAGTATTCTATATTTTAATCCAGGACATGGTCTATCTGGATGTCAAATTTCATCCAAATCGGTTCAGTAGTTTTTGCGTGATGCTCCAACAAACAAACAATTAAATTATAGTTTTATAATTGTTAAGATTAAGATAAGATTACTATAACTAAAAGTTTACGTTTGTTACAGTGCTTAATAACATGCGCAGTCCTCATTCTGGCGGCGGGGGCTGGTCACCCCATCGGGTTCTCCGCCGTCGCCCTGCCTCAACTCAGGATCGAGAACAGCACCATGAGGATAGACGACGAGATGGGATCATGGATCGGTGAGTACAATTATTGAAGCGAAGCTTCTATAGCGTCATTGCGCGCTTGGCCACCGGAGATTAGGTACCTTATCATCATCATCATCATTTCAGCCAAAAGACGTCCACTGCTGGACATAGGCCTCCCCAAGCAGTTTAGGGGTATATACCATAATCGCCACGCTTGGGAGGCGGGTTGGCGATCGCAGTTGGTTAAATACTCAGAGAACGCTGCTGCCCATCCTCTGGTGAATCCCTTAGTCGCCTTTTACGACACCCATTAGAAGATATAGGGTGGTGCAATTCTTTACGTCCGGCACCACACGGAACCTACCTAGTAGTAGGAGTAGGTACCTACCTAGAAAAAATTCGCGTTCAATCCGCGCTTGCAAATGCGTAGAGGCTTCGCGTTATAATTCCTCAGTGTTCGCATGTTTTTTTTTTACGAAAGGAAGAAGACAAATTAAAAATTAGGCAATATCTTATCAAAACAATATAATATTCTTCAATGCTCGTAAAACAAGACTATAGAAGAACACTGCCTAAAACATTTTTTCTGATACAATATGGATGTTCCAACAGATTTTTATGACTCGTAGACCCACCTACCAGTGGGACCACGAGGCATTCAAATTAAAATTATATACCACTAGTGGGTCTAATTGGTAGGTCCACGAGTCATACACCGTATTGTGATATGACTTTAATTCAAAATGATCCTAAAACTCCACGCAATAATAATATGCGTTATTCATTGAGGATCCATTTAGCTGATTTTAGCTATTTTTAACAATTCGCTAATCACTATTGCACAATATTACGCAATGGTTAATACCTACATAACACGTTGTAGGTTGTCGCATAAGAAAAAAACCGGCCAAGAGCATGTCGGGCCATGCTCAGTATTATAGGGTTCCTTAAGTAGGTGTAATTACAAACGAATCAAAACGGATAATAATCATGGCTATTTTAGTTTTTGCAATAATCGGCAGCATTCGCGACTCAGAGCGTGTTGTTAGTAGCGCCATCTAGCGATAAATTCAAGAAGCCAAATTTAAGAAGTTTCTCATGTCAAAGTTACTTTTTTGTGATTTTTTCAAATAGAAAGTAGCTAAAGGAGCATTATTTGCTGTGATCATTTTTCTCTAAGATCAATGACCTTTGAACTAGGACGTTTTAAATATTTTTCAGTTTTCTCTCTATAACTCAAAAAATTATAATCACATTATACTCGAAATAATTTTAAAAGAGAGTTTTCACAAAGGTCTATCAATGTGGAAGATTATAACTTTCTACGATGCATAGTTTAGAAATGGCAGGGGGGGGGACACATTGCAAGCCACTTTGGCGGGCTATATTTCACAGATGGTACACCTGATAAAAAAGTGGTGTATTAAACATTACCTTCATTTTAGTAGACCTATTCAATGATACCCCACACGAGGGGGTGCAGCGAAAAACATTTTTACATCCCCATTTCACATGTATAGACGCCCCCCCTAAAATACGTAAAAACGATTTTTTTATTCTTTTAAAATTGAGATCTATATGTAGACTATTTTTTAACAAAATTTCATTTACTTATGTTTATAACTGTAGAAGTTATTAAGCTGTAAAGGATTAGGACAGACGGACAGACGGACAGACGGACAGACGGACAGACGGACAGAAGGACAGACGGACAGACGGACGGACATGACGAAACTATAAGGGTTCCTTGTAGGACTTCGGAACCCTAAAAACGGCATATAGTTAATACGCTGATGTAACATGTTGGACATACTTCAATACAGATATCTACTGTGCTATGCTAACCTAAAAAAATTGAGATTAGAGCAGGATCACTCGACTTCTTCCGGAAATACAATGAATACGCCTGCGAATCCTGGGGCTTTCAGTGAATGGAGGAACATTGGAACTAGCAGAATCTGAAACCCCACCTTTTAGTCCGTGCAAAATAGACAATCATAACCACCTCATATTTTGTATGGAGCTTATGTCAAATTCCTATCTCTAGTAGGGCAAATCGTGGATAGATTAGATATTAAAAGTGTAACACGTGAACTAATTTGAAAATAACTAAATAGGTCATCATCATCATCACCATTTCAACCGAAAGACGTCCACTGCTGGACTTAGGCCTCCCCCAAGCATCGCCACAACGACCGGTCCTGCGCCTTCCGCATCCAGCGGATTCCCACTAAATAGGTAAAAAAGGTTTTTTTAAGAGTTGCTCCTGATTAGGCTAGAGCTATAATTAAATTATTTTGAAACAAACAATAATTGTACCTAGGTAGGTACTACGTTACTGCTGTTGTTGTTTAAAAATATAGGTACCTATACTAGATATATTTTTGAGTAATTTATCTACAAACACATTATGTAGTAACGTCAATTGTGTCCAAGAATGATGTTGAAACTTGTTGAAATGTGTGCAAAATCTCAAACTATTTTAAACAAACGACCACGCACGTGGCGCGATTGTAAAAGAGCTCTTCACAAATTCGCATGTCATTGTTATTTCCTGTCAGTGGACCGGCTATTATCGTTTTTCTGTATCCTGAGGTTGCCACATGCAATGACTTGACCAACACTTTATATGCTAGCTGTTAAGTAAGAGTAGGTAGGAATTCAAAAGTATTTTTTTCAACTGTATGACCCATCATATAATCCATTAACTGCTGATAAACCCAGGCGCGGATCCAGGATTCCGCTCAGGGGGGGGGGGCATTTTCCATGATGATTACTATAAACTATAGTATTATATTATCTGTGCTATAAACTTCTATTTTTTTTTTCAAATACACATTGTAAAGAAAAACCGAGCATAGCAAACTAGATTACTTTTTATATAATTTTACAAATTACATGGATGCCAGGTTAAGCCAGTTGCTTTTCAAAAATAAAAAAACTTAGATAGATCTTATTTTCTCCAAAATTCAGCTCACGACTTATTTGATGACCTACTCATTAATTAAGGATATAGCCCCATAGTCCCAACCCAAAAGTGAAGCAAAATGAAATTTTTTGGGAGGTTTTGAAAAATCATGACGTTAACTAGACGCCAGCACAAAGGAAAGGAAGATAAGATCAGCGCGAGCGAAGCGAGCGCGAAAATTTAGTGTTTATGTTTTTGGCGGTTTCGGGCTTTTCTCATTCAAATAAATAAATGTAGCAGAATAGTTGCTTACAATATACACCAAACAAGTAGAGCATACGAAGGCTGAATACCAGGCGTGAGTAAACGAGTTTTTTTTTCACTGTATAAACATACTGAGTAAGATAGATCTTCACAAAAGTAATAACATTAAAAAAAAATCTTCATTCTGTTCATTACATTAGCTGGGACGGAAACATGTGGAATTATAACGGCAATCGTTGAGGATTTTCTACTAAACTAGTAAAAACGATTCATCGCTATAATTCAATATATAAGAAGGGAAATCAAAAATAGTACTTTAGTTTTTATCTAATTTACTATTTAGTTAAATATTTATTGCAAAATTACTGTTAAAAATCTCATTATATTACAAAATGTATAAAGCAATACACGGGCATTCCCCAGATAAATTTTAATTTGTGTGCGCCCCATTCTTATTTAGGAAAAAATTTGGAATGCTGTCCATTGCCCGTCCTTGCCACTTAATCCACTACTAATACTGGTAGTGATGTGATTATATCGAGTTCGGAAGTACTTATGTAGAGGCTCAGGGGGGGGGGCAATTGCCCCTATTGCCCCCCCCTGGATCCGCGCCTGGATAAACCACTGAAATGAACCATACAGCTATAATCATCATGCTTGGTACGAAATTTGAAAATCTTAAATTTATTTATTGTTGAATAACTGCGTAGCTAACAATATTGTAAAATCAGCCTATCGCAGTCTACTGCTGAACATATAAACCATCGAAACATAGTTCCTGAACACCAAATGCTTAGGTGTGTCGACACGGGTAGCGTACCTTGTAGTAAAGCTAAATGATAGGTACAAGCTGAAAATAGTGCAGGTATATGCGCCGACCTCGACACACTCTGACGATATAGCCGAAGCGATGTACGAAGACATAGCTAAGGCTATGAATAGTACCGCTAAGGCTCACTACAACGTTGTTATGGGGGACTTCAACGCTAAAGTGGGAGTACAAGAACGCGGCGAATCGAAAATCGGACCTTACGGTTTGGGGCGCAGAAACCACAGGGGCCAAATGTTGGTCAACTTCTTGGAGTCCCAGGGGCTCTTCTTAATGAACTCTTTCTTTAAGAAGAAGCCCCAAAGAAGATGGACCTGGAAAAGCCCCGATAAGGTGACAAGGAACGAGATAGACTTTATCATGACGGATAAGAAGCACATATTTAGAGATGTCTCTGTGATCAATAGGTTCAACACCGGAAGCGATCACCGACTTATCCGAGGCACTCTAAATATCAATTTTAGAGCTGAAAGAACGCGCATGATTAAGTCTACTCTCCGACCTTCGCCGCTCCAAACCAGTTTGGACTCCGAAAGGTTCCAAGCGGAACTTCAAAATCGATTCGACTCGCTGGAAACCACTGGCAATATTGAGGAGAAAACCAACACCATAGTCAAAACATTGCAGGAACTGTCTCGAAAATTCTTTCCGCCGCAGCGTGGAAGCAAGATGCCCAAGCTTTCGACTGAGACTCTCGATCTGATGAGGAAAAGACGGGAAATGTCAGCCGCGCATTCGTTTTCATCAGATAATAGGTCCTTAAACCTACAGATTAGGAAGCTGATGCGACGTGACCTCCGCCGCTCCAACACCCGCGCCGTTGAGGCTGCGATTGAGCAAAATAGGGGGTCGAAAGTTTTCGCTCAGCAGCTAGGGAGGACCCATCTGATGAAACTGAAAGCCGCGGATGGCAAAATTGTCACCTCTAAGATCGAGATGCTTGATGAGGTCGAAAACTTCTATGGGCATTTGTATTCCACGAAAACGGCGAGACCAGCGGTTCCTAGCAATGACGACAAAAGAGCCCAGCTCACGCGCCATTACACCGAGGATCTTCCGGACGTTGACCAGGGCGAGATTGGGGCGGCCCTCGAGCAGCTCAAGAACAACAAAGCTCCGGGCGATGACGGCATTACTACTGAACTCCTAAAAGCAGGCGGGGCTCCGGTCCTGAAGGAGCTACAGAGTCTGTTTAATTCCGTCATCCAACAAGGCTCTACACCGGAGGCATGGAGCGGGAGTGCGGTGGTACTGTTCTTCAAAAAAGGGGATAAAACCCTTCTGAAGAACTACAGACCCATCTCACTCCTGAGTCATGTGTACAAGCTGTTCTCGAGGGTCATCACGAATCGTCTCGCCGGAAGACTCGACGAATTCCAGCCACCAGAGCAAGCTGGGTTTCGAAAAGGCTATAGCACCGTAGACCACATCCATACTGTTCGGCAGATCATACAGAAGTCTGAAGAGTACAATCAGCCGCTGTGTATGGCATTCGTGGACTACGAGAAGGCCTTCGACTCTATCGAAACTTGGGCAGTTCTGGATGCTCTTCAGCGATGTCACATTGATGAGCGGTATATAGAGATGCTGAGATGCCTATACAACGCTGCTACCATGACTGTTCAGCTTCAGGACCAAAAGACGAAGCCAATCCAACTGCGCAGAGGGGTGAGACAAGGGGATGTAATATCCCCGAAATTGTTCACTAACGCGTTGGAGGACGTCTTCAAGACACTGGACTGGACTGGACAGGGTATCAACGTTAACGGCGAGAACATCTCACATCTCCGTTTTGCCGATGACATCGTTGTAATGGCTGAGTCGCTGGAACAACTGGGTGAAATGCTGCACAGCTTAAACGGAGCCTCTCGACGTGTCGGTCTCGGCATGAATCTGGACAAGACTAAAGTCTTGTTCAATATGCATGTCATGCCGAGGCCAATATTCGTCGAAGGGTCGGCACTCGAAGTTGTAACGGAATACGTCTACCTAGGGCAGGCAATTCAGCTTGGTAGACACAACTTCGAGAAAGAAGCCAACAGAAGGATCCGTCTGGGCTGGGCAGCATTTGGCAAACTTCGCCGAGTCTTCTCGTCGCCTATACCGCAAAGTTTGAAGACAAAGGTCTTCAACCAGTGCGTCCTGCCAGTCATGACTTACGGTGCCGAGACGTGGACACTGACAGTTGGGCTAGTCCACAAATTTAAAGTCGCTCAGCGAGCTATGGAGCGAGCTATGCTTGGAGTTTCTTTGAAGGATAAAATCCGTAACGAGATTATCCGGAGAAGAACCGGAGTGACCGACATAGCTTGTAGGATCAGTAAGCTGAAGTGGCAGTGGGCTGGCCATGTCTGTCGAAGGACCGATGGCCGTTGGAGCAGACGAGTCCTTGAGTGGAGACCGCGTATTGGCAAACGCAGCGTAGGGCGCCCCCCTGCCAGGTGGACCGACGACCTAAAGAACGTGGCTGGGGGGGACTGGATGCGGAAGGCAGAGGACCGAGCGTTGTGGCGCAATTTGGGAGAGGCCTATGTTCAGCAGTGGACTGCGATAGGCTGAGTTGATTGAAATGCTTAGGTACCTTTTATCTGTGGCGAAATTCTCATGGATGCACTCCGCCCAGGAAGGCGGAACCAGTGTCGGGCTCTTACCGACTAAAACCACCACGGTTTTCCTCTCAGTACCTTTGGCTGCAGACGTGGGATACGCTCTGTGTTTTCCAACCACCGACAGGTACCGGCGGGACCTGGTCAGCTTGATTGGGCAGGATCTTTCTCTGCCAGCAGTAGTGTCGGCTATGCTGGCAGATCCGATGGCTTGGAGGGCCATGGTTCCTTCTGTGAGACCGTTATGCTTCAGAAGGAGGCCGCAGAGCGAGATCGGGAGAGGGCCGATCCCGCTCGGAGAAGGAGGGGCCGGGGAGGCAACCGTCCCGCCCTGGCGCAAGGCCCAGATAGGGCGAAAGGCCGCATCTCCTGCCGCCACATCTGGCAGGGAACCTTCGGGATCGTGGACGCTAAGAGTGGGGGGACTCGAGGCGTCTTTTAGGTGACCCTGGGAAGGACAACAGTACGTGGTGGTCGCGTGCTACTGTGGGGAAAACAATATTGGTTTCCCGGGACGTGCCAAAGGCATAGCACTAGAAGGGCACCGGCGCGGTCCAATGGAGTTCCCGGAGCTCCTCTATTTTGTGCAGAGGATGGCCACCGTGTGGTTTTAGTCGGTAAGAGTCCAACATACCCCTCCGCCGTCCCCAGTCGGAGGGTATCGATGAGGATTTCCACCCGAAAACAACAAAAAAAAACAAGAAAAAGGTACCGGCTCCCAATTATATAACATGTTATTGAAATAACTAAAAACCTCTTAAGGGGTCATTGTACTCATCAGTATGAACAACTTTTAGTATGGGACCAACCCTGAAAACGTGAAAGAAAATCATCTGTTTCTCTACATTTTGTCGATTTATGTCAGTTATTTCAATAACACGTTGTGTATAATAGTAGGCGAGCCCCTTCTTCCCGTAAATACTTAGGTCCTACCTACTAATTCGCAAAATACACCTAATGCTAGGGCTATTAACTCATTTGCGTAGAGATAATAAGAACAAACCAGTATTACGTCAGCTTTATTAAGTTAGCTAGCATTTTGCAACAAAATTAGGTAACCTATTATCCAAGAATCCAGAGATAATGTTATACGCAGAATAGATACGGTACCTTCGTGAAAATTACAACCTTGCGGTGTTTAACGATGGGAGATTAAAATAACTGAGATCTGTTTCAGATATTATGCTCGGTTAAATGCTGTATTTTGAATAAAACTATCTACGTATAAATTTAGATTTTTCTATTTAGGTAAATATGTAGGTAGTAGATATCTATTGTCTATTGTTAGTTTACTATTTGTTACGTTAAATATAGAATCAAATCAAAAGTCGGTGAAAATATTATTCTTAAAAGTACACAGTTTTGTATCGTTCGTTAGTAAAATTGTAATTGCCAAGATTTCATTTTTTTTAAATTTGAGCTAAAACTATAATCACTTTTGATGTTGACTACACATTTATTAGTATTCAGTACTGATTCAAAACTCTGACTCTAAAAAACTGAGGTACCTACGCTTTCAGCATTGAACACGTGAAATCAAGTACCGTTAATGACTGTGCTCTTTGTGTGTGTATTGTTCTTAAAGTAGACTTTCACCCTAGTTAGAAAAGACCCGTTATGACAGTTACTGAAAGCAGAAGTTGGCAAAGGTTGGCAAGGTATTTCAAAAGTAAAAAAAAAACTACATAAAGTCCGTTTTTTTACTTTTCATATTTAGTACACAATATTGGTAGGTCTCCTTTTTAAATAACTGCTGAGAAAATATAATTACTAGTTACCCAACAAAAAACAAAAATTAGGGTTCCGTACCCAAAGGGTGCTTACGGGACCCTATTACTCTCGCTACGCTGTCCGTCCGTCCGTCTGTCTGTCACAGGGCTGTATCTTTGTAACGGTAATAGATAACTAGTTGAAATTTTCACAGAATATGTGTTACTATGGTGGCCATCACGACAAATACTAAAAATAAAAAAAGACTAAAACCAAAGGGGGTCCCGATACAAGAAACCTCGAAAAACATGCATTTTTTTCAACGTTTTTGTTTCTGCTCTATCTTCAAAACGGTAATACATACCAGCGTCAAACTTGGTCTGATTATAGTGCATACTATGTAGTTTAGCAACAAATAATCAAAATATAGAAATTTAAGATAGGTATACTAAATACTAAAAACATGGCAAACGTAGACATATGTGGTGGTACCTACGTAAGAAAGAGATGTATCAATTCACATTTCGCGGACGATCGTTGGTCTTTTGATAAACTCGTAAATTAAATCAGTTTCTATAGAACCATACCCCATAGGGTATCAGGTCGATGTCAGTACGGAACCCTTACTGCGTGAGTCCAACTCACACTTGGCCGGTTTTATTTAGTACCTATGTAAAATTGTTAATATGTTATCATTAGATATTTATTAATGACGATTTGCATTAAAAAGATATGCCAAGATTGTTTACCAAATATGAAAATTCGAAAAAGAAACGAACTGTAAATATACCGACTTGGCCTAAAACCTGAAACTATCCAAAATTGTGACCGTTGATTTAATATGTATGTTATACAACTCTTTTACTGCCTTTGTTTTATATTTTTTGACTGCCTCGTTGGTCTAGTGGTTGCAAGCACGACTGCTGAGCGTGGGGTCCTGGGTTCGATTCCCGGGTCGAGCAAAGTGTTATTGGGTTTTTTCATTAGGAAATTCTCAGTAGCAGCCCGGAGTCTGGATTTGTGCCCAGTCAATGGCAATAGGCTCGCCCCCTATTACATGGGACTATAACATAACTGGCGAAATGTGGGTGTACTATTACACCTCTGCCTACCCCTTCGGGGAAATACAGGCGTGATGTTATGTTATGTTACAACTCTTTTATTGATTTCAGGTGATTTTTAATTAATTGATGATAATGCTAGCTCGCCTTTGTACATGTAATTTCTTTATAAAATTTAATACTGTATTTTTCTGGTGTACAATAAAGAATAAGAACGCTATGCTACCTAAATAGTGGACGTAACAGCGGCTTTAAAAAGAACAGATAGGTGCGTTCAAATTTATTCATGAAATAAGTTTAAGTTTCATGGACTTTATATTATTGTATTCATTTTATTAGGCTTCGTATCGTAATTAAGTATCACAAGTACCATCACATATCAAAAGGTGATTGTAGGTACTTAAAACAATTATTTAAGAATTTTAAGATACTCGTACCTACTCATCGAACTGGATAAAATAGACAACGTAATCTAAATATTACTCACGTTTATTCCAATGATAAATTATTGAAATCACCGTGACTTGTTATTTCGATAACATCTAATTCGTTTGGACCAGTTGAGCAAATACCTAAACTAAGTTTTTTTCTTACTTGTCTTAATTAGTAAACAATCTTGGCATGTCTTTTTAATGTTGATTTTTTAAATAACTACTGATAAAATATAACTACTACATAGTTCTGCACATGTTTTTAGGTTAAAAAACAAAATTTGCTATGTTATTCCTAATATGCAAAAAAAAAAAATTTAAGAATTATTAATGACGAATTGCATTAGAAAGATATACCAAGATTGTTTACCAAATTAATTAACAAAATCAAAAAACCCGACTGCGTGTAAAAATAACAGAAAAGATATAATAAACAAGACTTATCAACACGCAGTCGGAGGCTACGTATGTTTTTGGTAATGAATTACATAATAGTTCCTATGTAGCCTCCGCCTACGTGTTGATAAGTCTTGTTTATATCTTTTCTGTTATTTTTACACGCAGTCGGGGTTTTGTTTTTGTTAATTAATTTTTTTATTTGAATTTTTTTAGTTTTGTCATCATGCTTTATTTATCATACTATTATGTTTGTTTACTATGTTTGTTTTGAAAAGTCAAATTCATTTTTAACGTTGAATATTTTGTTGTTTTTTAGCATTTATCATTCCAAATTACATTTAAACATATAAGTTGTTTATATTTTCGTAAACCATTTATAAAACCCTTTATTTTGATACCCCACTCGATAGGTTTTGAGCAAAAATATATTTTTGAAGTCACATAAAATGGCTCCAAAAAGCGGCCATTTAGATTTTTATAATTTTGATATATCCAGTGTCACTCTCACAGTTAAGACGGATCCAATGACACCTCTCAAGCTAAGATCCATCAAGCCGTTTAGGCTACAGAGCGTGCCAAAGAAATATACATACATACATACATACACTCGAAAAACAACCCTCCTTCTGGCGCAGTCGGGTAGTAAAATAACCCTCCTTCTGGCGCAGTCGGGTAACAAGTAAGAATTAGTTTTTTGTTGAATTTTTTTCTAGACAAGCTTTTATAAGACACTGAATTGGTACTGTAACTTATTCATATTCATTTATTTGTAAAGTCAATTTACACGTACGTTTCAAATAAAGTCAATTTACTGTGCTGTGAGCTGTAACCCAAACTCGGTGTCAACGGTAACTATAGCAGAGATCCTGTGACCACCTGCTCCATCATTAGATTAGTTCTATAATATTGCATTGTCATCGGGTAATCAGTGTTGCCAACTCCTAAAGTTCAAATTATCGCATTTGCGCGTCGAAATTATCGTTTTTCGACAAAATTATCGTACAATCTGTAATAGCTATACATCAGGAAAAAACCGGCCAAGAGCATGTCGGGCCATGCTCAGTATTATAGGGTTCCTTAAGTAGGTGTTACAAACAAATCAAATCGAATATTAATCACGGCTATTTTAGTTTTTGCAATAGACGGCAGCATTGGCGACTCAGAGAGTGATGCCAGTAGCCGCTAGATGGCGCTATACAGTGCCAAATGTAATACACGGCACTTGACGGCAGCATTGGCGACCCAGAGAGTGTTGTACGACACCGCTAGATGGCGCCAAATTTAAGAAGTGTGTCGTCAACATAACACAAAGTTACTTTTTGTGATTTTTTCAAATAGAAAGTAGCTAAAGGAGCATTATTTGATTTGCTATGATCATTTTTATCTAAGGTCAATGACCTTTGAACTAGGACGTTTTAAGTATTTTTCAGTTTTCTGTCTATAACTCAAAAAATTATAATCACATTATACTCGAAATAATTTTAAAAGAGAGTTTTCACAAAGGTCTATCAATGTGGAAGATTATAAGTTTCTACGTTGCATAGTTTAGAAATGGCAGGGGGGGGACACATTGCAAGCCACTTTGGCGGGCTATATTTCGCAGATGGTACACCTGATAAAAAAGTGATGTATGAAACATTACCTTCATTTTAGTAGACCTATTCAATGATACCCCACACGAGGGGGTGCAGCGAAAAAAAATAATCTAGCAATCAGGCCATATAAAATAGCGTAGCAGTGAGATAGAGTGAGCTACTGTTGTTTTCTCATTTTAACAAACACAAACGCATAATATGAGTGAGGGAGAGAGAAACTTGCTTCTTGGTGTTGTTTGCGTTTAATTTTTTCTTACGAAAAATGCGTTTTGCTAGCGTATTTTGCGCATTGATGTTTTTAATCCAATGCTATTATCGTACGTTTAACGTAATTTAGATATTCGCTTTCGTACATCGTACCAATAACTAAATTATCGTACGCCCCCATAATTATCGTACGCGTTGGCAACACTCAGTTTTACATATGTGTACCAAATTTCAGCCAATTATAATAACGGAAAAGAAAAAAAAAATTAAGAAAAATTAAATTTTAATTCGGCTAGCAAGATTTGACCTAAACCAACTAACAAGCATTGCAAACTTGTAAAAAACAGAGTGTAGACTGTAGATAATAATTTATCTCTATGCAGTCATGGTGTTGGCACAGATTACTGGTATTGGTCACCATAACCTTTATTTTTCGAGGAGGATTCTTTCAAAATTTTAGCTACCGGCCTCTTGGGGTAGAGGCTGGGGTGTGTCGGTGTGTGGGATTTTTACCGCTCTAAAACCACCCCGGGACCATCTTCATCAGAATAGAGGGAGGACTTCGGGAATGGTTTTGCTACCGGTGCCCCCCCTGTGCTACGCCTGTAAGGCACATCCCAGGGGAGACCTTTGTCGCCCTGAACACCTTTCCGATGCGAAAGCATTTAAGACGACACGGACCACAGCGTGCCACCATCCCTGAGGTCACCCAGTGGACGCCTAAAGTTCCCACTCTGGACGCCCGTGACCTCAAAGGACCCCCGCACACCTGTCCTATCGACAGAACTGGGGGCGCAAATGGTCACCTTTACCTACCAACATTTTAAACACCATACATAATAATTGGTCATATTTCATTTCACAATTAGTCATATCCGCCTTTACAGGCCATGATTTAAGGGCACAAAAAAATACTTTTTTGCAAAGACTGCAGGATTTCCGCACGAAATTAATTTCGTATCTGCGTCGTAGGTACATCTGTTAGACAAATACGACAAAAGGCATGGCATCTGACTCTTTATTTTGCTTTATATTTATACAATTTTGGCTTCTTATTAGAAGCCAAAATTGTATTAGTACTATACAGTACTGTATGTAGTATTATACAATATGTATTATTATTATTATCAGCACCCAAAATGTGTTTTTTCCTTCTAAGTACGTAGGGTTTTCATTCAATCCAAAATCTGATTTGAAAGCGGACACAAAAAGAAACAGATTCGTGTCTCTGGGTACGTTTCCGAACTTTTCGCGGATTTTTTTAATTTATAGTTTTGAAGATTTCGCGTCAGCTATAAAAATTACCATCTAGTTGCGAGTCGCGTGCAATGTTCACGCGCAGCACGTGCTTGACTACAAACATCGAACGAGTTTACAAACACTGCTTGCTCGCCTCATATCAAAGTCCACAAATCGGACGGATAGGTCAAATGAGAAGAAGTCCAAAGATCAGGTAGAAAAGAAATATCTAAAACTATTTTACGGGCTCTACATAAGTTGAGCCACTCAATATGTTTGAGATTAGTTGAGATTAGAATCAAAACTTTTAATCACTGATCGTAATCGTGGCGTTTCTACTTTTCTACCAAAAATATTAAAATATTGATGGCATTGATGAGTTAAAGACCAATACCTAAAAAGAAAAGAAAAACTCATCTTAGATAAAAATTTACGGCGATCATAACATTTTTCGTGCAAAAAACCTAATCATCTGTCAAATTTTCATGTCAAGTGTTGTGATCACAGGAGCTGCAAGTTAATTAAATTGATCAGCCTTCCAGAAACCAACAAGGGTAAATATTTCATTTATTATTTCATCATCTCGGGTGTTCACAAACAACATAATGAAAGTTGAAATCTATTTAAATAACCTATACACGTGTTCTAGTGTCAGTAATGAATAGTAATTATTGAAACAAATTTCATTTAAATTGGTGTAGACAACACTCATTAGTTACAATCAACTAAGAATTATGTTGAAAAAACTTGTCCGCAATGACGGCTAACTCTAAGTTGCGGCTAAATATAAATATGTATAGAGTAGGTACTTATGTTAGTTATTAGTAATTATTTATTATATTACATTACTTTACTACTACGTTACTTTACTTTGCCAAATCATTGAGATATTATGATTAAATCTGTCTACGAAATTATTTTTCTTCTGACGACGTCTGTGATCTAGTGGTTCGAGTGTCGAACTGCTGATCACAAGGCTGTGGGTACGATTCCCACAGGACACAAAGATTTATGTGATGAACATAAGTGTTTGTGTCTGGATGTTTCTTATGTATTATAAGTAGGTATTTACAAAAAGTAGGTACATACGTTATTATAATATCCATTGTCTAGTACCCAGAGTAAGCTCTGCTTAGTTTGGGACTAGATGGAGCTGTGTAAAAGGTCCCAAATATTAATTTATTAATTTAAAATATCTATTTTGAATCAAACATGATAGATATTTTGTTTTTATAATTTAATGAGACTGCTTAAATACAATAGTCGAGCTAACCAGCTCCTAACTAACTAGCTAAGTAGCTAAGAAGTAACTTGTTTATCTTATTATTCTCACGTGCCAAACGTTATACTAATGATGATTGATGAATATCTTAGTTCATCTTAGTTAGACGAACTAGACACGTGTTCGACAGCCATATAATATAACAGATATTATACTCTTATCCGACTTTACATTTAAACATAACATTCACATTATTCACGGAGTACCTACCTAGCTACGCTAAAAAAGTGTCCACAAGAACCTTCAAATTCACTGTTATGTTTATTATCGGTCAATGTTGTTCCATCCATAATAGGTACTAAGCTGAATATCATAAACCACATAACCATTAGGTTAAACCCTAAACCACACAGTTACATAACTAGACAATTTTCTCATTGTTTAATTGAAAAAGTAATTATTTTATATTTACGTTTTCCTATTGTCCACGACTTACCACGTATGCGTCCATTCTTACTTATTATATTACCCATAAGTTATTTATAACAAAGAAGTGACATTTGCACAGAACAATAAGAGCACTATTTTATTGATTTTAGGTAATCAGTACAAAAAAGTCATGTCTACAAAATAAAAACTTACGTGGATTATTTTTTGGTTTTTCCAACATCTCGGAAAAACCTATCTACCTTTAGTCATGGGTATATTATTTGCACTCTGCCCAAAACTACGTTGCCCTGTTCTATATCATCATGACTGCTGTATAGTGGAAGATGATAAATTATACGTTCCATTGCAGGAATTGAAACTGTCTACTACAACTGTATTCATTATTCGGACTGCATTACAAGAGCATCCACAAATGACGATACTTTAGTACAGTCAAGTGCAAGTCGATGGTAACAAAAACAGTGTAAGCAGAGGGTGTCATGTATGAAATCCTTTTGCAATGGTTAGTTAGGTACCATTAACGTGCGGTTGACCGTACGTCGTACGTCCCGGGTCCGGTCCAGGGCAGCCTGAGCATTAGCCTTGCTACCAACCTTATTGACTAATTGATAAGCTTACTAGCCTTTGCCCGTAACTTCATCAACTCAGCCTATCGCAGTCCACTGCTGGACATAGGCCTCTCCCAAATTGCGCCACAACACTCGGTCCTCTGCCGATGGCCGCTGGAGCAGATGACTCCTAAAGTGAAGACCGCGAATCGGCAGACGCAGTGTAGGGCGCCCCCCAGCCAGGTGGACCGACGACCTGATGAATGTAGCTGGTGGGGACTGGATGCGGAAGGCAGAGGACCGTGACTTCGCCCGCGTATAATTCGGTTTATCACAGAAATACGTTACCGGCCATGCCATATCTTCCCGGGATAAAAAGTAGTTTATACGGTCTATCTATGTGCTAAATTTTATCCAAATCCGTTCAGTCGTTGCAGCGTGATTAAAGGACTAACAAACAAGCAAACCAACAAACATCCATACTTTCTCATTGATAATATTAGTGGGAAGTAGAATTAGCTTAATCTTAGATAACACCAAAGCACATTCTCGTATAGCTCGTGTCGACACGAGGAAATATCATTAATTTATCATCATAACATAACATCACGCCTGTATTTCCCCGAAGGGGTAGGCAGAGGTGTAATAGTACACCCACATTTCGCCAGTTATGTTATAGTCCCATGTAATATGGGGCGAGCCTATTGCCATTTACCGGGCACAAATCCATACTCCGGGCTGCTACTGAGAATTTCCTAATGAAAAAACCCAATAACACTTTGCTCGACCCATGGGTCCCATAGTCCCATGTAATAGGGGCGAGCCTATTGCTATTAATTTATCATCAATATTAAACAATAACAACGCCCGCCATCTCTGGATTTATCTCATACGTAAAACTGCAGCTTTATCAACTGCTTATCCTCCGTTTGTAAAAGTCAGCTTAGTGTAAAGACAAGTTTCATCAAGTCAAGGGCTATGTTACACCTTTTTAGTAAAAAATTAAAAAATATACCAAAAATAATCACCTTAACCCGCTTTTAGTGTATGTACGTCCAGTCTAGAATATGACTGTGTACCTTTGTGACCCCCCCTGACTCGAACTCCCCGCCCTTAATTGACGTGAGCTTGAGCTACTGCCATGGTGTACTGTTACCAAGTTCTGATGTCACGGGAAAGTCTAGGTTCTTGAAAAAATGCATAATTTAAAAAACTTCTTAAAATTTTAATGCAATGTTGACAGACTACTTAACTATGTTGTTAGGTTGATCATTATACCAATACGGTTGTCCTCGCACGCCATAGCAGTAATGTCAGTCCTAAGCACATTGCAATCAATCATAATAAGTGACCTCGAATAGGATCGCACATTTGCATGTTATACGAGTTTTGCAATAACTGAATACTAGATAGAAATAATATACTATTCTCAAGGATTACCAGTTTCAACAACATGGCTCCAAATAAAGAAATTTTTGATCCGAGTCAAAAATCCTTAACCTTACTGTGACTGAATGTCATGACCTCATGATTGGCAAAAAGCGATCAATTTTCATTAACTATTTCCACTTATTAGGTATTTTCTGATATGTTTGGTAAACAAATTCTCAAATTGAAACGGCTTTCAATCACTGTAAATAACAGTGAAGGTGAAGCGGTCGTACGATAGCTGTTATAGACCCTGAAATTTTAATTGCTGTTTTCCTGAACAGAGGTCATTGTATTCATCATTATGAAAAACTTTTACTATGGGACCTACCCTGAAATCGCCAAAAAAAAATCAGCTGGTCCCTACATTTTATCGATTTAAGTGAACACAAATTAATGGACTTGAGCTGTGATTCTTTTAATAATGTGTAGAACAATTCAAAAACTAACAAAACAATGCATAAAATACAAATTGTTAGTCTTTTTTTTTTAGTATTTTAGAAAATGTATAAATAACGTATCTGATCTATAAAATTATATTTAAAATTTCACTGTCATGATTTATTACCAAAGTAACTTAAAAGTTTTGTACGACTGTTGAATATTTTTTTAGCTAGCGTATGCTATAACGTATCAAATGACATTAAATTTACACCTGTGTGTGACTGTTACGATTGTTAAATTATGCAAATGTCTAAGTAGGTAAGTCAAATACTAAAATTGCTCTTCCTTTGGGTGTGTTGGGATGGGATTGGACCCCACAAGTGAAATATTTTTACTGATAAAATTGAATGTATTTACCACCCTTGAAGTTTTATTACTACAAGACAGGGACATATTGTATAGTTATTTCAGCCCTTTTTCTAAGGCGCGCTCTGTAACCTCTTTGAGTTCTATTTGGCTCGCTGATCGTTTTTTATTCATTTTAATACCCTTAAATCTACTTATTTCAGTCTTGCTTTTCGTATTTGTTTTTGTCATTAGCCGAAAATTCTTACGTAAACTTCTCCACGGTAACATTATTACCTATTAGTGATAATGTTTAGACGACTATAATCATATGCTCACTGATTGCAAGACAAAACTCTACTAATCGTTCTGCAAAGAAATAAAGATCAAAGTTCAACATCACATTGTGACTCTGTGTGTGTTTCATCAAGATTTAGTTATTAACTTTTTTTGTGGTTTAAGATTATAAATTATCATCAGATTGACAGTAGTTAGTTTGAATATAAATGGAGACAAAAAATATATTAAAAGGCATTAAGGAAAAGTTCATCTAAGCGTCATCATAAATAAGTAAAAAGCCCGTAAATACCCACTACCGAACATGGAAACCTATTAGAACGTTCAATAAATAATGCCATCATCCTCTCACATGAAGATGCTCTGAAGCTTATCCTGATAGAATAAGAAAACCACAATACAGGGTTATTTGTAAAATAACCAACAACCCTTTAAGGGATGACAGCACTCATCAATTTGAACAACTTTTATTATAGGACCAACCCTGAAATCGCAAAAAAAACTGCTGGTCAATTTTGTCGATTTATGTGAACACAAATGTTGGTCCAATTGATGAGGGCAATCATCCCTTAAAGGATTGTTAATGTTTTAAAAATAACCCTGTATATTCACAAAAATTTCTAAATGTTAAATCTCTTTTGTCCCTGCAGCGAGTATCCACTCCGCAGCGACGCCCCTCGGGTCAATGCTGTCGGGTCCAATCATGGAGGCTATAGGCCGGAAGCGGACGTTGCAGACGTGCACGCTGCCTCTCATCGTCGGCTGGATCATAATAGGCACGGCCTCTCATCACGCCCTACTGCTTCTTGGCAGAATCGTGTGCGGATTCGCCGTCGGCATTATGGCGGCACCTTCACAGGTAGATACTATTTCGAACAGCGAACACATTTCGTTAGTTAACTTACTAAATATATACTTAAGTACTTCTCCTAGTGTTGTCCGTTTTGCAATAAATCAGCCTCACGATTCTATGTTACTCAATCTACAACAAGAAACACATTTTATAGAAATCTCGATGTTTTGCAACTATACTCGTACTTCTAGATCAGTGTTTCCAATACTGTGGTCCGCCGAGCTCCGGGGGTCTACGAGCATATCCCAAGGCCCAAGGGACAGGCCACATACTTATTGTAAAAAAAAAAGTGTTTTTATGGTGTTCGTGAAGGTCATTATCGATCACATAAGGGTCCGTGTCCGCCGTAAAAAAATGTTGGGAAACGCTGTTCTAGATTACTATAATACAACTCATGTCATTTCCGAATCTACAGTGGAATTATTACTTTTGCAGGTGTACTTAGGTGAAATTTCAGAACCAAGACTGAGAGGGTTACTGATAGGCACACCATTCGTGGCGTACTCGCTGGGCGTGTTGTATGTGTACGCGCTGGGAGGGGCGCTGCCGTGGCGGTCGGTGGCGCATCTGTCCACGGTGCTGCCAGCCCTCGCCTTCGTCGCGCTGTGTCTGTCCCCGGAGAGCCCCACCTGGCTGGCGCGGCAGGGCCGTTTCCACGACGCCATGGCTGCCATGGCACGCCTACGTGGAGACCACGACACCGTGAGTATAAAAACCATAGAGTTACTTACGTCAGTATAGAAATGTCTTTGATAAAAACTAATTAAACATAAATAAACAACAAAACCAAGGTCATTTATCAAAACCTAGACATCCCTCCATAATGTATTCAGTCACGTGACTCCCTTTCCATTGAAGAAAGTTGTCCTGAATAATGCATTTAAATTTGCATAATCAATGAAACCTCGAGGGAGCCCTCTGTATTAGCGGTGTTGTTAAATGTTGCCGTCCATAATGCTGCCATCAATTCGCCGATGACGTTACCTAAGGCTGCCAAAGAATATTGAATATTTGCTATTGAACATTATTTGCTCTATATTTTACCAAAAGGCAAAACTGGACAAAAAACTTGAGGTTTTTGGAATTATGTTCGTAAAATTATCACTGTATATAAGTAATTAGGCATAGACATTATTTCTATGTTATTAGGTACCTACTATTAAGAATTATGTGGTACCTATAGTACCTAGTCTTTATGTGCTTAAAAAAATGCAAGTCATATACTTAATATGATCACAGATAATATAATACATAAGATAATTAAATTAACCGTCATAAAGATTTAAATTGTGGAAAGAAATAAACGTTCACGAGCAGTATTTTTTCTTTCCACAATTTATAAGTATCTTTAGATTTCGCTCATTCGTAATTCGTTAAAAGTAATAAAATTATAATCGTCATAATTGGGTATTTATGGTTTTTTATACATTTGTGATAGAGACAATCACATCTGCTTTGTTTGAACTCAATTCCGCCCATTTTCGACTAGACATGACGCAGTTCTATTGGATCGGGCCACACCACGCGCGTCTACTTCTACGAGTGACGATGTTTAAATGATCGTCCTGGTATGAGCTATTATTATTGTATAGCACATGTCGACATAATAGACGATACTTGTTTAAATTATTCTAGATAAGGCATTTAGAGTTGTAGGTGTACCTACACGTTCCGAATTGAGAAACATTTCATATTGAAAACGGTCACATTTCGAAATTCAAATCAACTAAGTGCGAAAACATAATTTTTAGAAACTATTCTTTTTGTGACAATATAGAGGTGGTAGTCCGTATATGAGAACAAAAATTAGTTTACCACAGCGAGGTAGAACTTATAAGGAAACCCAAGGTTTGACATTTCTTGGATTGCGCAAATCTTTATTTAAGCTGTAACATTATTAGCTGAGGTCCTTTTAAGGGGTGATGAAATCGGACTAAAAACTGGCAAGTTTGATTGTATCTTACTACAGATACTTACACCGTGCACATTTTAATGTAGGATAACTCAACATTGCGAACATTATTTCAAGCATTTTGTCGACCTCGATAATTTTGGGAACAGCGGATTTGTTTCCGCGTTTTCAAGCTTGGTCCCATAGTAAAAGTTGTTTGCAATGCGCGATGTAAGACGATAAAAATGTCACAGTGTACCTATATTGTTTGTAATGCTGAAAGCCTGAGTTGAACATGTGATTGCCTGTAAAATGACCTCTTAATGAGCTCAACAAGGAAGGAGGCAGACTACAATTGATATGTCATTTTGTCGAACATGTGCCGGGACACAAACAAATTCAAATTATAATAAACGAGCAGTCAACATGGCTTGTATAAAACCGTTAATTATTGCTATTATATTGGCAATTGTGCTTCTAATTTAGATTTGCCATGTCAGATAAGTAAACAAATATAGGTATTACCTAGTTACTCAAATTAGTCACATGAATCATGAATGTTTAGTTGGTGCCTCCATTCGTTCCCTGTTCTAAAGCAGTCGATGTTTGACACAATAGTTGGCGCGTTGTCCCAAACATTGGTGAAACATGCTTAGTAATTGTTAATTCATTTATATTTCATGTTTAATACTATTTTTACTATATGAACAAATACTTATTCACATAAACTTACCTAAAAAAATATATTCTTTCTGAAATCTTAGTCTTACGATGGTTATTGCCACAATTTCTGAACGCGGACTGCAGCATTTTGACGTGTTAATGTTGGCTATTATTGGACAATACTAATTTCAAATAAGCCCACAAAATTATTCGTGCTCTAATGTTTCTGTCCGTTTTTGAAGCGCTGATCTGGAATCTAGGTATTATTCATCGAAGGTTGGTGCTGTAAAATATCAGTACCTATTTCCTACTAAAATTATTCCATATTAACATCATTTGTAACATAGGTCGGCGCAGACTGTAGGTGGCAGAATTACTTAGCTATAACTTTTCTTTTAGCCATATTTAACTAGATATATATCTAATTATCTATATCCTATATCTTCTCATGGGTGTCGTAAAAGGCGACTAAGGGATTCACCAGAGGATGGGCAGCAGCGTTCTCTAAGTATTTAACCAACCAACTGCGATCGCCAACCCGCCTGCCGAGCGTGGCGATTATGGCATATCCCCCCCAACATATGCTTGGGGGAGTCTTTCGGCTTAAATGATGAACTAGGTATACTGTGTTTCTCGTCTCGTATTTCTTTCGAACGTTATTGTTCTTGTATCCCAGGCACTAATGCTTGATTTCACCAACGAAAATTCTTGGGTTTATGGAAGAAAAAACAGCTGATCCCTACATTTTGTCGATATCAGGTTGGTCCCATAATAAAAATTGTTCTTAATGACGAGTACAACGACCCCTCTTCGTTTTCGAAACGACAAAATTTTCAGCGATAACAACCAACAATAATCAATCTAATAATCATTTGAGAACTAATTTCATCATAATTTTTTAATGTACCTAATTCAGTTTCCACGTGATTTTATTTAAGTAGTGTCATAAAGACTCTCCTAGCCTCGTTTAGCGCAATAAACGTGACATCGTGTATGTAGTTATGTGCCTATTGTTTATCTACATTGCTATGGACAGCTATTGCTATTTTTTTTAACAGTGTAATTAGTAGTTAGGTACCTACCTACTTACCTAGACAAAATGCAAATTTTCATCATTAGGAAACACGATGTCGTCAGATTAGGTAACTAATAAGTGCTGTTTATTCACAGGCTCAACGTGAGCTGCACGAGCTTATATCAGCGCGGGAAAAGGAAAAGGCGCGGGGAGAAGGAAAAATAAACTTTCTAGAGACAGTCACCAGAGCGCCAGTGCTGAAACCACTGCTCCTGATCAACGCATTCAACATACTGCAGATACTATCCGGTAGCTACGTAGTCATCTTCTACGCTGTGGATATTGTTGAAGACTCCGGTGGTGCACTCAAACCTACTGTGAGTAACTGAGTACATATACCATTGCATTGCATGGCTTACCGATTAACCTAATCCTGCGACGGACTCTACCGTCGTTAATTTCAGTCAACCAACTCCCAACTGGACATAGGCCTCTCCTAAGTTGCGCCTCAACACTCGGTCCTCTGCCTTCCGCATCCAGTCCCCCCAGCCACGTCCAGCAGTGGACTGCGATAGGCTGAGTTGATGATGATGATGATGATGATGAACTCCCAACTACGTTGGGATCGTGACTATAGGTACTAAACAATTAACATCATCATCATTTCAGCCGAAAGACGTCCACTGCTGGACATACCCCCCCCCCCCAAGCTACGCTACAACGACCAAACATAAATACAAAACAAAAAAAAAACAATATAAAAGTTACTAATACACTTAGATGGACCAGCTCACTCGTACTTTAGGTCGACTTCCTACGACGACTGGAGTTTCTAGCTTGTTCAAAGCCCACATTCAGAAGATTATTTAAAACTACACGTAAAAAAATAGGGAAAATGTTATTCCTGTTGACCCCCAGTTGTTCGCCCCCACTAGGGGTGAAAAGGTTTTTTTTCTATTGTCTCCCAATACAATTTATTGGGGATGAACTTAAGTTTAATTTTCTGTTGACCCCACTAAGATTATAAGTTTTATTATTTATAAAAATTGTGTATAATAGTTTTGGTTCGATTTCGACATTTAACATGAAATACATGATGTTAATATTGAACTATATTTACGGGACTTGTCGCGCATAATAAAATCAAAACATAACAAACAAACAATATGTAGACACACATTTAATAAGATCACAGTATATTTGTTTTGTTATCAATAATTTTTGATTGTTTAAATAAAGCTAGGTATGTTGATGTTGTAGTACTATCTCTCAAAATTTACTACTTTTTATATTTTGATAACAAAACAAACCTAGTGTGATCTTATTAAATGTCTGTCTACATAATAATATCATGTCTTTCATGTTATTTTGTATTAAATTAAACCTTAGTGGGGGTCAACAAAACATTAAAGTTACGTTCAGCCTCAATAAACTGTAGGTACTGGGGGACAACAGGAAAAAAACCTTTTCACCTCAATAGGGGCGAACAACTGGGGGACAACAGGAATAACCCAAAAATAGCAAAGGTTTCAGTTTATTGTGCCTACAGAAAGTTCCTAGTATGAACGATACATCACAAACACACAGATGATGTTTAAGTGTTTGTTATGGAGTTTGTGTGGAGTTATTAGAAGTATTATTATTTATATTTATAGAATAATTTTTCTTTTTAACCGACTTCAAAAAAGGAGGAGGTTATGTATTCGACGGGTTTTTTTTTTTTTTTTTTTCATTTATGTACACCGATTACTCCGAGATTTCTGGACCGATTTGCGTGTTTTTTTTTTTATTTGGTAGAGGAAGTCCGCGCGGTGGTCCCATATAAATTTTATTGACTTAGGTCGAGTAGTTTTTCAACCAGCTTCAATAAATCAGTTTAATTTAGCTTCGCTTACCTAGATAATCTACTAATAGTTTCGTTTTTCTGTGAATTATCAACTAAAAAGTATGAAATGAAAACTTTTTAACAAAAAATAAAACCGACTTCAAAAACCTTAACTAAAAAGTAAAAAATAATCCTAATAATCCTTGTATGTATTTCAAAATCTTAACATAAACCAAAATTTTGAAGGCGGCGCGTGTTTTTCATGTATGTTCGCATAAACTATTTTTTACTATAGATAAGCGCTCGACAGTACATTATATTTACATGACGCAAAGGGACAGTCACGCGCCACCTTCAAAATTTTGGTTTATGTTAAGATTTTGAAATACATACAAGGATTATTTTTTACTTTTTAGTTAAGGTTTTTGAAGTCGGTTTTATTTTTTGTTAAAAAGTTTTCATAATAGATATAATAGGCCCCGCTATAGCATTAGGTTTTAACCTGTCCCCCTAGTCAAGTTGACAATCTACTGTCGTCAACGGCGTTTTTCTATAGCGTTGACGATTGTAGATTATCAACTTGGCTAGGGGGGCTGCACGGCTGTAATGATAGTTGTAAGGATTTGGAAATAAATAAATCCTATTGTTGACAGATGGCAGCAAACGCTAGTGCCTTGGTAAGGCTCACAGTGACAATAATCGCGTGCCTCCTGCTGCTGCGCATCACGCGGCGCGCGCTGGTGCTGGTGTCGGGCGTGGGCACGGCCGTGTGCACGCTGGCGCTGGCCGGCGTGCTGGCCCGCGGACCCGGCTCCGGCCTCACGCCCCCCGCTCTCATCCTCGGCTACGTCGCCTTCAACACCCTCGGCTTCTTCCTCCTACCCGGACTCATGATTGGAGAACTCCTACCCACCAAAGTCCGAGGACTATGCGGAGGCTACATATTCTGCCTCTTTAACTCCGTACTATTTGGCTTCACCAAACTTTATCCAGTCATGAAAAATAGCATAGGCATCGCAGGAGTGTTCGGACTCTTCGGTGCCTCATCCCTACTCGCCACCGTGGTACTATTTCTGCTTCTACCAGAAACGAAAGGTAAATCCCTTCTACAAATAGAACAGTATTATCAAAAATCTAATATATTGTGGATGTCGCGCAAGAAAATGACAACAGAAAGTCAAAGGGTCTGAAGAAAATTGTAAAAAAAAAAGTTGTACTTAAGTATCCGACTAATTGTTACATAGTACGATACGTTGGAAAACAGCTATATGCAAATATATATACCTACTTAAAATAGTGATGTAAAATGTAAATCTTGACCGATACCTAAAAAGTCAGGGATATATAAATAGCCATCACACTAACTCGATGGAGCTGTATCATAATATCTGTGATAAATAAATTCATTTCCTTAGCATTCTTAGGAAAAAATGCCTTCAATATTGAACAATACGTTTCAGCCCGTTTGACGTGCTACAAATAAGTTTGCTGTTACAAAATTGGGATTTATAAATTTATAAAAAAGGAAAGCTTAAATTATATTTTTGTCATATATAAAATTACTGTTGAGTAAGTTTACACTACTGTTAAAATTAAAAGTAGACAAATGTTAAATGTATCTAAGAAAGAGGCGGAAGCGCGCCTGAGGGACGCGAACTTTACTCATCTCAAACTAAGTAAATACAATAATAAAACTAGTAAATATATTTAGGTAAATCTCAGTAACACGGTTATTCCGTAAACAAGACAATTAGGTACCTTTTATATTCTTTCTACTTGGTGTCAGTGTCGTGAGTGTGGTAACTAAGGTCATGAGCGCCCAGGGTAAGATGAATTTTGCGCCCCCCAAAACGGGAAGGAGCATAAACTCTTATTTTAATTTTGGGTAAGTTCTTTATGTGCCTGTGCCCAGAGGCTTGCAAACTGCAGGTCTGCGAGCACGCCCCCTTGAATTTTGCGCCCCTGGAAGCCGCCCGCGCAGCCTGCAGCCAGTTGGTGCGTCTGTTAGTAACCGTGTAACTTCTGAACGACTCAACTGATAAGGTCATATTATTCGCACAATTTACAACGTGTTATTGCAATAACTGAAAATCTCTTAAGGGGTCATTGTACTCATCAGTATGAATACATTTCACTTTCATTCTTAGTGTTATTGGGTTTTTTCATTAGGAAATTCCCAGTAGCAGCCCGGAGTCTGGCTTTGTACCCGGTTGATGGCAATAGGCTCGCCCCCTATTACATGGGACTATAACATAACTGGCGAAATGTGGGTGTGCTATACACCTCTGCCTACCCCTTCGGGGAAATACAGGCCTGATGTTATGTTATGTTGTTATGTTCAATCTTCGTGTCTCAGTTTGGCGAACCGGCTTGCGGTACCATTTAGGCAACAGCCTAGGTGGTATTACAGTTGTTATGGGCAAACCACTTCACATCAGGTGGGCCTTTAGCTCGTTTCGCCATTCAATACTAAGTATAAAAAAATACAGCTGTTCCCTACGTTGGTGTTCACTTAAATCAACAAAATATAAGGCACGGCTGGTTTTTTTTTCGTGATTTCAGGGTTGGTCCCATAGTAAAAGTTGTTCATACTGACGAGTACAATGACCCCTTAAGAGGTTTTCAGTTATTTCAATAACACGTTGTATTTGTTTTGTCGAGACGATGGTTCATAGCTATGTTAGGATCCGATATGTGATGAAGATGTAAAGTTATTAACAAATTCTATATTTATAAACCAAAATTACTAATCTTCACAATATAATGTTTATTTAGTGCCAAAAAAGACAATCACAAAATCTGGACCCGATAGGTGGCGGTGTGAGCGAAGCCGCAGGCATCTAGCTAGTATTTAAAAAATATGTAGTTAAACCAAAAATAACAGAGGTTGGTATTAAATACTTACCTTGTGTTTATAATATACCTAGCAATGAGAGAATTTATCTGTGATTTATGTAAATGACCGCTTAAGAGATGTACTCGCAGACGTATATTTAGAATAGGATTTAAATATTTATGTACGTACTTATCAATGTGTAACAAGGTATTTATAATGTTTAGTTAAGGCCCTACTATCAGCTAAGTGGCGCCCCCATCAGTAAAAAAATAATTACTCTCTGAGTACCTACATCATTTATCGAAAATTCGTTTTTAACAATTAAAGCACAGGTATTAACTCTGTAAATTATAGTACGCTGTAGTTTTAGATACAAACAACGCGAAAAACGGCCACTTTTGGCACTTTTTCTATCTACAACTACAGCCAACTATAATTCACAGAGTTAATAGTTTCTGATTAAACTACAGTACCTGTACTTCAATTATTAAAAATGAATTTTCGATAAGTGATGTACTCAGCGAGTGATTATTTTTTTACTGATGCGGGCGCCACTTAGCTACCACATTCGCCTTAAAATGATGTTTTCAATGTACAATGATAAACGAAAGAAAACAATTGAAATCCCATACTGACGAATAAAAGTAAATAATAGCTTGTTTGCACTAAAGTCGTGGTTTACTTTATGCAAGTAAGTAGCTTGGACTCAGGTTTCGTATTCTACAAGAAATTTTGTCAATTCTCTTGTTCACGAACTATCGCTCTCTTTTACTAATAGTAGATACAAGAAAGGAGACCAACAATTTTAGAACTGTCAAATTAGTTTACGTTTTACATTTCTTTTTCTTTTAGTGGGCACGTTCCGAGATCACGACTAAACTTGTATGGACACTTTAATTCCGGCTAATTTGACAGCACTAAAATTGTTGCCATCCCTTTCTTGTATCTATTATTAGTAAAAGAGAGCGATCGTTTAAAATAAGTTTAGTTCGTGAACAAGCGAATCGACAACAATGGCTACTTTCTTTTATTGGTACTTGCAGTAATGCAGCTTGCGATGATGGTACCTACTTGTGTAAAAGTAATGCGGCTAAAACGTCAGAAATAAACAACAAAAACATGTAAGTTGTTGTGTTTAAGAGGCATTAATTTTTCTATTGCCACAGAAAATTCCGAATTGTGATAAATATGAATAAACTGTTATATAAATAAAAATTGATTTTATTTTCTGAACCATTTAAGATTTGAACAAAATTATGGTTGTCGTAAATTCATGAGCCATTCATAGGCCACGCCATAACCACGCCACAGCGCAGCGGCAAACAAAATGCCAGGCAGTGGTCGTGTATGATGAAAGGTCTCTCTGTAGCCGCTTAAAGTCGCAGCTATAAATTGCGAGTGGATGCACTGTGGCCGCGATTACTATAATATTATATTATCTGTGCCGCGATTTAAAAGGGTGCCGTTTTTCCTTTTGATGTGCGGAACAACGGAACCTTAAAAATCTTGAGAAAATATCCTACTAATAATTATAAATGTGAAATTTTTTGAAGATATTTGGATATTTGTAACTCAATCACGCTGTAAGAGCTGAACGGATTTGGATGAAATTTGGCATACAGGTAGAACATAGCCCGGCTACATTTTATCCCGGGAAGATGAACAGTTCCCGAGGGTTGTGCGATAAACGACATCCATGCAGGCGAAGCTGCGGGCATAAGCTAGTATCAAATATAGTTGATTTTATAATTCACTATGGTTTCTTTTACGTCCTAGTACTTTTTCTACGACTAATATTAGGCCACCACTCTATCTCTGTTTTTATTTACATCGAATAAGTGTACTGGGGGTCTGGGGGCCTAGTACGAGTTTGACACTTACGAATACTTTCATAGTTTTCGTCAACTTTCATTCATAAATCCGTCGTCGTTTTTTTTTAGTTCCTCCTCGTATCCGCCAGAAGAGCTGCTGTATGAATGAAAATCGTCGAAAACGATGAAAGTATTCGTAAGCGTCAAACTCGTAGTAGGCCTCCAGATAATCACCTGTGACAGACTGACGGATGGACAACGAAGTGAATCCATTTTTTTATTTTTTATTGTAAGCAGTTACACAGACAGCTCACAGCTACACAGTCATATTTTAATTACAAGAGACATTCCAAATCGATAGATTTTACAAAAGCGTGAAGCGTGCGGGACATTAATTTTTAGGGTTCCGTAGTTTCTACAAGGAACCCGTATAGTTTCGTCATGTCCGTCCGTCTGGCCGTCTGTCCTAATCCTTTACAGCTTAATAACTTCTACAGTTATAAACATAAGTAAATGAAAGTTTGTTAAAAAATGGTCTGGATATAGATCTCAATTTTAAAAGACTAAAAAAATCGTGATTACGTATTTTAGGGGTGGTGCCCATACATGTGAAATGGGGATGAAAATATTTTTTCACTGCACCCCCTCGTGTGGGGTATCATTGAATAGGTCTACTAAAATGAAGGTAATCTTTCATACACTACTTTTTTATCAGGTATACCATCTGCGAAATACAGCCCGCCAAAGTGGCTTGCAATGTGTCCCCCCCTGCCATTTCTAAGCTATGCAACCAGCGACAACACAGCCCCTAGACCCCTCATAACAGGCGACCGATTTCTATCACACATGCAGGAAAAATCATGTATGTAAGCCGCCACTCAAACAATTCGAATCAGTTATGACCACTTCTGTGAGCCGTTGACACTTCCGCGTTAGTGAATACAAAATTGTATAAATAAATGTTATAATGTCTTCTTGCACAGTACGATTGTGTGGTAAAATCACCAAGACTTCGAGTGTCCAGAAAGATGGCATAACATTTCATCGGAACGTTAATAATCTCATTATCTAATTAGATTTTTCAACTGATTTAATATTTTATGAGAGTTCATCTTATACTGGTTAGTTCGTAACGGACACCAAAGGTGCAGACGGCACGTTGATGTCTTTCACAAAACATCTCTTTCTTACGCAAGGACTTAATACACTGTCTCTATCCCTCTATTTAACTGTCAATGTAACTAGTGATGTACTAAATCTGTTATCGATGAAACAAAGTTCTCCATACATTCAACGAATTAAAAAAATGTAGTAGGATATTTTGCAAACTACGATTTCAAACATTCAATCTTTATATACCTATAACAGCCAGGGAGTCTACTCCCGTTCAACGATAAACGAACTTTCATTCCGACCAATACGTAGGTACACGATAAATGATAGATGTATCTATATTTTGTTTTTTCTCTCTTGTCTTTTTAGTAAACAATCTTGGCACGTCTCTTTATTCTAATAACTACTGATAAAATATAATTACTAGTTCTGCACATGTAATAAGGTAAAAAATATTTTGTGTGTGATATTGTTAACATTGTCTTTTAATAAATATTATTGACGAATTGAATTAAAAAGAAATGCCGAGATTGTTTACTAAATAAGACAAGTAAGAAAAAACGGAGATTACTACGGTTCATAGTCGTAAACGATTGAATCGCTCGCAGGCATAGACAAGTCATCGTGAACGAATGAAAAGTCAATGTGAATGAATGCATAGTAACGTACTGTCATTTTATGAATCGGTGAGCAGAGGTTTTTGTTTTAAAGGTGTTTAACAACAATGTAAAATACACATTCATTAAAATGTTTATTTAAATTTAATTTCGTTAACAAAGAACGTCAAAAATTAAAACATTAAAAGAAATAGGTAGCTAAAATCCTTACAATTAATACCACGTATTACATAAAAATATTATCGATAAAATAATATTTTATCGATATTATATCTTGTTAAATCTAAACCTGTCTCGTCTGTAAACCTATCAAGTTTGAAGTTTCTATAACCTACTGACATTGTCAGGGTCAATCGGATCGCAGTACCCCGCTTCCTCATACCTCAGCTAGTGGCAGAATTATTTGTACGCATTAAATTCAATAATATCCGTCTAGGGGCTGTGTTGTCGCTGTATGCAACGTAGAAACTTATAATCTTCCACATTGATAGACCTTTATACAAACTCTCTTTTAAAATTATTTTGAGTATAATTATAATGTGATTATAAATTTTCGAGTTATAGTGAGAAAACTGCAAAATACTAGACGTCCTAGTTCACAGGTCATTGACCTTAGAGAAAAATGATCTTAGCAAATAATGCTCTTTTAGTTAATACCTATTTAAAAAAATCACAAAAAGTTTCTTTGTGTTATATTGATATGACACACTTCTTAAATTTAGCTTCTTAAATTCAGCGCTAGGTGGCGCTGTTCGCAAAAACTAAAATAGTCATGATTAATATTCGATTTGATTCGTTTGTAATTAGGAACCGTATAATACTGAGCATGGCCCGACATGCTCTTGGCCGGTTTTTGTCTTAAAAAGCGGGACGTCCCGCCAAAAGCGGTCTGGCCCGTCTGGCAACGCTGGCTGCACTGGTACCTACATACGTGTGTTTGGAAACAGTTTGCTAATGTGTATAAAGACAAAACGTAAACCCTTTCAGATGAATTTTGATGTTTACTCAGAGCATGGAGCTACTTATAATAATAAAAATTGAAACAACCATTTGGAAGTAGATACTATAATTTTAATTAATCATAATTTACACTTAATACATACAACACAAATGATTGAAGTTCTTTGATGGTAAAGGAGATTACATCTATTTATTTATTTAATTCTTTATGCACAACAGGGTACAAAGGCGGTCTTAACGCCATAGGCGTTCTCTACCAGACAACCTTAGGGTAATGCAGAGACAAAGAATAGGGTAGATGCACCAGTAAAGATTACATCTCGACATTTAACTCCTTTTTTGACCACCAAAGCTCAGTTCATACCGATAAAAGTGGTATTTAATTGCAATGCATTAAGGTGAATGCTACAGAGTAGCCCGCGAAATTCAAAATTTCTTGCGTTTTTTTGCAAATTTTAGCTCTATTTCGCGTTTTGTATCGGTCGAAATATGATTCGCGGTAGTAATAACAATATATCTACTGAATAATACTCATGAAAAATATTAACTTAGCTCTATAAGCTGTACAAGATCGATAATATTTATTTACGATCAAATTATCGATTTTCGTGCTTGTTGAGATAGATAGATAGATAGATAAAACGTTTATTTAGTACAAAAAAACATGAGAGAGCATGTAGAGCTGGGTTTATATTTTCTGTAGCATTGTTCAGGTCGCTCAATGTGCAGGTGTAAGAGCAAAGAGAGCAAGATGAGTATTATTCAGTAGATATGTTGTTATTACTACCGGCGGTAGTCTACCGCGAATCATATTTTGATTGATATACAATGCGAAATAGAGGCACAATTTGCAAAAAACGCGAGAAATATTGAATTTCGCGGGCTACCCGGTAGATTCTCCTTAAGCACCAAGATCAACACGTCTTCCTATAATCTTATGATTACGTCACGAAGTGTTGGGCAGTCGTTGGTACAGATGCGGCCGGGACGAGCAGCCGGGACACACGTGCAGCGTCGAAGACACCACGCTCTCACAGTCCCAGCAATAGAACTCGTGGCATAGTGTACACCGATATATCTGTTCATAATAATACATGTTGAAATTTGAATCGCTTATTTCCCGAGAAGGGGTAATTGTACACACGGCTACACATCAAGCTGTACATTTCCAGTATAAGCTGACCTCGCATTGTATAGGTTTTTCTTACAACGCGAGGTCAGCCTATACTGGTTTTGTACAGCTTGATGTGTAGCCGTGTGTACTCATCATTATGATCAACTTTTACTATGGGACCAACCCTGAAATCGCGAAAAAAATATCAGTTGGTCCCTACATTTTTTCGATGAACACAAATGTAGGGACCACTTGTTTTTTTTTTTCGCGATTTCAGGGTTTGTCCCATAGTAAAAGTTGTTCATAATGATGAGTACAATTACCCCTTTTCGGGAAATAAGCGATTCAAATTTCAGCATGTATAAGTGACGATAAGTTCCTACAGTAAAACGGGCGTAAAAAGATGTATCACAAAGCCGATAGCCACGTATTCTATACATCATTATGAAGTTATTTTTGTACTTTGGTAGGCCATACCATACCTGGGAACCGACTGGTTATACTCACAGAGTCCCATCCACTAACGTTCATTTATTCTCAAGTCACACTTTGTTGGTTTTATCACGCGCAGGGCGTCGTGGCTCTGGGCGCAACGCGCTCTCTCATCCCGTTCTACACAGCTACACACACGTAGGCACAATCTATTGCACGCGTTACGTTACTAGTCCATTCCGTTCTACACAGCTACATACACGTAGGTACGATCTGTTGCACGCGTTACATTACTCGCCCATACCGTTTTACACAGCTACGTGCACGTAAGTACAGTCTGTTGCACGCATTCACAGACCAGTAAGCTACAAGACTCCGCATAAACAAAGTTTTGTATTCGAACGCAGTCGTAAAACGTTGGTGGGGTCAGGGGGGCGGACGGCGCGTTATGATTGGCCGGCTCAAAAGTTCGGTGGTATGATTCCTTATGATTGGTGCCGCTCGCTGACTGAGTGACGTTCCGATTGGCGGAGGGACGTATGATATGCAGTGGTAGAGCATATGCGTTGTGATCGGGGGTGTCCAGCTAACCGGCGTCTAGAGGCTTACTGGTCTATGCACGCATTACATTGCTCAGCTGTCCTGTTTTACATAGCTGCATATACGTAGGCCATAGACCAGTAAGCCTCACGTAGGCACAGTCTGTTGCACGCGTTACATTGCTCAGCTGAATACAGGAAAAAAAAACTAGTGCGCAATATTTTTTTGATGTTTCAGTATGAGTAATAGAACACAATTCCATTAATTGTTCAATACTTTTTTTTATATTTTTATCCGACTTAAAATCAGCAAAATATGGACATAATCTGTTCGTAATAACATAAAATGAAAGCGCGCGACGGCTGGCTCATGCGGCTGCGGGATTGCATCGGGGGTACAACCCCCTCCCGGACGGCCGCGTGAGCCAGCCGTCGCGCGCTTTCATTGATGTTATTACGAACAGATTGTGTCCATATTTTGCTGATTTTAAGTCAGATAAAAAGAAAAAAAAAAAGTATTGAACAGTTCATGGAAATGTGTTCTCAACTCATACCGAACCACCAAAAAAAATTTGCGCACTATTTAAAAACAATTCCTGTATACGTAGGCACAGTCTGTTGCACGCGTTAAATTGCGGGCTACTGATAACAGTTGTTTAAATTCGTTTCCCAGGGCCGCGTTCACTTATATCAACCGACGTCGTCGGACCACGCTCGGAGCGTTATTTGGGCGTTCGTTTGTATGATCGCTCTGAGTAACTGAACGACAAAAGTACGCTCCGGACGTCGTCGGACGATAATACTGAACGCGGCCCAGCAATTATTTAAAAAAAAATCATAAGCCTTACATGGTTTAAATAAAGTATGCGTAGGATTTGGCTTTGTGATGTATCTTTTAACACCCAGTACTTATACCCAAGTACAGATATACATATCTGTTCAAATAATTTATTTTATATGTAGATATTTCAAAATGGGAGCTAGGGATATTAGAAGATATCAAACTCACCTGTTTATCTATATCAGTGAAGTTTCTCAGGCATGCAAAACAATACTGCGCTTGTCCCTCGTTTGCTATTTCTTCATACGGTTCAACAGGGAACAGATGATGATATGACCTAAAAAACGATGACAATGCTTTCAAATGCTGAAAAGATCACAGAAGATCGCCTCATGAACATCATTACATCATAGGGCGCACTGCTTAAAGATAAAATAGATTCTATATTTTCTGAAAGCTTCAAATCGTAATCGATATTTTAGACCAAATGTTTAAAACTAAAATAACTATATCAAAAGCCGTTGAAAAAATAAAAGTTGATGTATTTTTAAATTATACAACGTGTTATTGAAATAACTGAAAACCTCTTAAGGGGTCATTGTACTCATCGGTATGAACCACTTTTACTATGAGACCAACACTGAAATCGCGGAAAAAAAACAGGTATTCCCTATAATTTGTCGATTTATGTGAACATAAATATAGGCAACACCAGATTTTTTTTTCGCAATTGTTGTGTTGGTCGCGTACCCGGACCAGTAAGCCTCAAGACGCCGCATAAACAAAGTTTTGCATGTGAACACAGTCGTAAAATGTTGTTGGCCGGGGGGCGGACGACTCGTTATGATTGGTCGGCACAAAAGTTCGGTGGTATGATTGGTGCCGCTCGCTGACGGAGTGACGTTCCGATTGGCGGCGGGGCGTATTATATGCAATGCTACTGCATGCGTGGTGACCGGGGGTATCCGGCTAATCGGCGTCTAGAGGCTTACTGGTATGTGGTCCCATAGTAAAAGTTGTTCGTACTGATGAGTACAATGACCCCTAAGAGGTTTTCAGTTATTTCAATCATCATTTCAGCCTAAAGACGTCCACTGCTGGACAAAGGCATCCCCCAATAAGGGAGGCATATGCCATAATCGGATGGCCGATGGGGCAGTAAAGTTCTGGAGTGGCAACCGCGTACTGGAAGGCGCAGCGTGGGGGCCTCCCCACAAGGTGGACCGACGACCTGGTGAAGGTCGCGGGAATCCGCTGGATGCGGAAGGCGCAGGACCGGTCGTTGTGGCGATGCTTGGGGGAGGCCTATGTCCAGCAGTGGACGTCTTTCGGCTGAAATGATGATGGTGATGATGATGATGATGATGATGATGATGATGATGATGCCATAATCACCACGCTTGGCACGCGGGTTGGCGATCGCAGGTGGTTGGTTAAATACTCAGAGAACGCTGCTGCCCATCCTCTGGGTTATTATTTCAATAACAAGCGTTGTAAATACCTGGCTAAATGTGGTGCCGAGGCCAGCGTGAGTCCACAGGTGCGACACTGAGCGGGCAGCGAGCAGTACTTGCTGCGGCACTGCGGACACAGGTGACCCTCGCCGCCGACACCCTCGCCGTCCTCTAGATGACTGGGAGATAACAGATTCATTATAGGATTGTACAGTAGTACACATTTTATATGGCCCACCGATATACCTACGCAAATGATAGTAGTAGTAGAGCTCCTTTGTGAAAGAGCTCGTCCGGGGAAGTGCCTACTTCTCCGCCAAATAGTGATGCTTGCATTGCTGTGTTTCGGTCTGAAGGGTACGGGTGCCGGTAAAATTACAATCACATGAGACTTTCCATCTTCATGTCTCAGTTTGGCGAACCGAATTGCGGTACCATTTAGGCAACAGCCTAGGTGGTATTGAAGTTGTCATGGGCAAAGGTAACCGCTTAACATCAGGTGGGCCTTCAGCTCGTTTAGCCATCTCATAACATAAATAAAAAATTAAAAAATTACACAGTTTAAGTACGCAGTAAATTGGTTAACCAATCAGAAAACACCATTGCTGCGCGCCAAGTGTCAGCAGCTGCCTCTGCCCTCTAGTGTACGGAAGCGTGTGAGCGAAATAGAAAAAGACGTCACGGCAATCAATTTTAGCACCTTATGGGTATTGCATTACCTTATTGAATGCAGTGCGATGCGCGCTCGAATACGGACGTGTTTACACAGTACGAATTTTAATTCGCGTATTGCGCGGCTCTAGCCGCTGCCCGTTTTATTTTTCGCTATGGGTTCACAACAACTCATAGTCAATGAGTTGTTGGCATTCATACAACATGCCATCGATACCATGGACGAGGTCAGCATTTTGCAGATCTGCAAATCCAACTTCAAAGAAGATGAGATTAGCAGTGGCAAGAGGCTGCTATTCCAAACGCTTGGGAAGATTGACCAGATGCCGTCCCGTAGGAGAGATGGAACCGAGAAGAGTGTCCAGGACATCATCACTTTTTAAAGGTGACCGACCCAGACGACGTGCCCGCTTTTTTAGCGAAGGAGCTGCACAAGCTGCCTCCTGTCACTTTTGACCATGTTGACGTCACCAGGCTGCTGAAGGACATCTCTTCTCTGAAAAGAAGCCTGGCCGAGGTGCAGTCCAAATTACAGATTTCGGATCACACCATAGGTGAACTACGTGCCGAAGTAGTGTCATTACGCAACGCTGTTTCCGTAAGTAGGTCACCTGAGGCCTCTAAGGTGAACACTCGTCGCGGGGCGTCAAATGCGTCCATCAGCAGTTTTGAGTCGGCGAATTTAAATTCGTCACAGAATGTAAATATCGCATGCGATGCATTGCGTTCTACCGCCGACCGTCCTTCTACTCCGGTAGAGGCTACTTGCATCAGTACGTCGACCCCGAAACGTGATTACGCTGCTATTGCCGCCGCCAACAAGCCCGCTGCGATGCAACCTAAGCAGCAGGAAGAAGGAAAGCAGATCCATCGTGATTCTAATCATAGGGATCTGCCTCAGAGGAGTCCACAGAAGAACCAGAGCGACAAGGAGGGTTTTAGCAAGGTTGAGAAGAAGAAAAGAAAGCCCACTTGTAAGAATCAGTGCGGTACCGCACCGACCGGACCAAACCATCTGTTGCGTCCTGCTGTGCCAACGACGCTGCTATACGTGTCCCGGCTGCATTGCTCTACAAAGGCCGAGGAGATTGTAGAGTACATCCAGGTCAAGACCAAGTTTACTCTGAGGGTCGAGCGGTTGGAGTGTCGTCACAATGTGAATTTTAATTCATTTGTGGTGAGGGTTCCGACTGAACATCTGTCGTCGACCTTCACGAAGGAAGAATTTTGGCCGAGAGGTGTTGTGTTCCGGCGATTCCGAGGACGGATACCCGACACCGCGCGACTCACGACGGCGACGCCGCTATTACCTAATGTATAGATTATTTAATTTTTATGTTTTATATTATTGTACCTACTTTATATTATTGTATATGGTTTTATGTATTTTTTTATGGGCCTAGATGCCTGAAATAAATGAATTATTATTATTATTGCATTGGGTTGATTTTTTTTTTGATGCTTCGGTTGTTTTCGTCGATCGTCTTTTCTTGTCTGTGCGAACGAAGATTGACGACGCGCCTTATCTTTTGTGTCGTACTGTAATAGACTAGGGCTTGAGAATTCTATGTTTAATCAGAATATTAACGTTGATGAACACCGGCCTTAGGGTAGCACGAATGAGCACCTCCATACTTGATTTTTTCTAAAACGACTACATAAACGTGAATTAAATTCGAAGTCACGCAGATGACTTAAGATGGATTTGTTATTATATTTTTTTAAACATTAGCTCTATTTTCATCACTATTCCTGAATAATAAAATTATAATAAAACAAGTTTAACCGGATTACATCGCGTATATCATTTAAACTGGTTTTCTTGACGTTTCGAAAGCTTTGCAGCGTTCGTGGTCGCAGGAAGACTAAGATGACAAGCGTCTTTACAGATATTTCAAAAAAAAACTACCGTACAATTTTTTATTAATAAAATCGTTTCGATGCACGCAGTAATCACTCACAATGTCATTATCTTTTTAGGGTTCCGTACCCGAAGGGTGACAAACGGGACCCTATTACTCTCGCTACTCTGTCCGTCCGTCAGTCCGTCCATCTGTTTGTCACAGGGCTTTATCTTTGTAACGGTAATAGATAACTAGTTGAAATTTTCACTGAATATGTGTTACTATGGTGCCTATCAAGACAAATACTAAAAATAAAATAAAAAACTAAAACCAAAGGGGGTCCCAGTCCCCATACTAGAGACCTCGAAAAAAATCGATATCTTTTGACGAACTCTCGTAAATTAAATCAGTTTCTATGGGGTATCAGGTCGATGGGTAGTACGGAACCCTTTCTGCGCGAGTCCGACTCGCACTTTTTTACAGTGTTGCGTGCTGTTTGGGACTTGATTATTTATTTATTTAGTATTTGGAAGACCAACAGCAATTACTTTAGTATAACAAAACGTTATTTTTGGAACTGGGTTCAAAACAGGTGGTGTCTGCCAACCATCTTCTCTTTTAAAATTATGATGTTTTTTAATTTCAATAGCCTCACATTACTATTGTTCAATTATTTCAATCGACATACAAAATTACTTCGTTTACCAGCAGTAGACCATCTTGGTTTCTGAGGGAATCTTAAAATATATATTTAAAGATTGATAAAGTTACTGACCACATGCAGACAGTGATAGGTGGGTCAGCATTGGTCCCCTGGTCCGTCTGGTTGGTCTGCGGCGCGGAGTGCGGGAAGCCCATCTTGACGAGCCCCGCGTCCAGCGCGCGCGCCCGCGGCGGCGGGCTGGTGGCCTCCAGCAGTAGCGTCCGGTAGTGCACGTCGTCCAGTACCACCTCAACACAATATTTATAAGAAAAATCTACCACACTAGGATGTCTTAGGCCCGTATTACAGAAGCTTCCTCAAGTACAGTTTAAACTCCAATCACCTGATCACTACTTAAGGATAGAATCGTTACTTGAGTATCGGTCTTATTCCAGAACGGTAATTATAAACTTTAATTCAACAACATAACACACGTTTTTGACCTGAAATATAATAGAAATCTCTACTCAAGCGTAGTCTGGACCACGCTTGAGTGATTACAGATCAAATCTCTGCTCAAATACCGAAACAGGTGACAATATAAAACGAAACTAAACTCAGCTGAACTGTGATCAACAAATCTCTGCTTGAGGGACGTTCTAAAATCAAAGCTCAACTCAAAACTAGTTTTAAACAGTGATCAACGCTTGAGTATCGTTCTGGAATATGGGCCTTACTGTACAACGTGTATCAGAAATGCGTGGTCATATTTTATGAGCTCATTCAGGACATCATTTTCATTTTTTTTTCATTTCAGCCGAAAGACGTCCACTGCTGGACATAGGCCTCACACATAGAACAACTTTTACTACGGGACCAACCCTGAAATTGCAAAAAAAATAACAGCTGTTCCCTATTAAATCATCGATGTCATGTCGCTCGACAAAAAGTAAGGATCAGCTGATTTTTTTTTCGCGATTTCAGGTTTGGTTCTATAGTAAAAGTTGTTCGATAGCATCCCCTGAATAAGCTCTTCAAATATGACCACGCATTTCTGATACACGTTGTATAGAGGCTGACAGCTAACAGACACAACAATAATATCATATTATGCTTAGATACTCAGACCCAGATTGGTACATTATGATACAAGTTAGCAGCCGAGAGTATAATAGCCAAAGCTCACGCGTTTCATACGACGTTTTTCAACACATAGGGCTGCGTTCAGTTATATCGCCCGACACCGTCGGGCGACGCTCGGAGCGTTCTTTGGGCGTTTGTTTATTTAAATGATCGCTCTGAGTAACTGAACGACAACAGTACGCTCCGTGTGTCGTCGGGCGATATTACAGAACGTAGCCCTTGCGAGGAAAAAATATAAACATATTTTAGGCACAATTGAATTTGTGAAAAATGGCCACTCGTATTGTCAAAATGATGATCTGAATAACTAAGTCTCTTTTAAGAGTTCGAATAAAGTGACAAAATGATAAGAGGGTTCTAACTAATCCTTTGGTGCAAAATAGATTCTTCAGTTATCAGCTGTAATTTGATCTCGGTAATAAGCTCAAATATAGCTGTTACTATGTGTACTCCACAACTAGGGTTGCCAACTGTACGTGGGACACTCGGAAAGTTTTGCGAAACTAAAAAAAATTGTTCTATACGTACATATATTTTTATCAAATCTTTTCAAAGTACTTTCCACCAGCCTCTATACAAAGATTCATGCGCCTAAACCAGTTTTCAAAACACTTTTTCCAGTCCGCCGCAGACACCTCGTTTACAGCCTGCTCGAACGCAGCCAGCGCATCTTCCGGCGACGAAAATTGTATCCCTTTGAGCTGATTTTTTATTTTTGGGAATAAAAAGAAGTCACACGGTGCTAGATCAGGGCTGTAAGGAGGGTGACCCAGGAGTTTGACTGGCGTGCTGTCCAGGAAGTCCCTCGTTTTGAGTGCGGTGTGCGCAGGTGCATTGTCGTGGTGGAGCAGTAGCCCGCGGAGCCCTGTGTTTGGTCGCTTGTTGCTTATAACAGAGAAAACTTCTGGCAAACATTTGGTAGTATACCATTCGGCATTAATGCTTCTTTGATCCCGTAAGGGAATTGATACCAAGTGGCCAGTCAAATTAAAAAAGCTAGCGATCAAAATCTTACCCCCGCTTCTAGATCGCTTCACTTTGGTAGGCGTTGGCTCATTTTGAAACACCCAAACAGTCGACTGGCGCTTGGTTTCTGGGTCGTATTGATAAATCCAGGACTCATCACCTGTAACGATGTCGTAAACACGCCGAGACGAGCCTGCTTCAAATTTGTTAAGCATATCACGGCACCATTCCACCCGGGCCTGCTTCTGAGCATCGGTGAGGTTGTGCGGCACCCAGCGTGATACTATCCTCCTCACGCGAAGATGGCTGTGTAGAATCTCGTGAACGCTTCCCGATCCAATCTTCAATATGTGTTGAATCTCCTGATATGTAATTCGCCTATTGTCTTGGATTAAATTTTTCACTGCTAGCACGTTTTCTTCGGTAACAGCCGTCAAAGGGCGACCGCTTCTTTCGTCATCCCCCAAAGTTGGTCGACCGCGCTTGAATTCGTTATACCAACGATACACGGTTGCCTTGGAAGGGCCTTCATCCATGAATGCCATTTGAAGTCTATCGTACGATTCATCCGGTTTCAGGCGACACTTGAAATCGTATAAAATCATAGCTCTAAAATGTTCCCGGCGCAGATCCATATTTCAGTGAGACACAATACTTTGAATTAACTCGCAAAAAATGTGGAGGGAAATTTTGAAATTGGAACTTACTTATTTTTACTTATAAATAATCATATTTTCGAAAAACATTATAACTGGCCAGTCTCCCATATATAAAAACTTTTTTTCGCAATACTTTCTGAGGGGCCTGGTACTATATAATACAGTATTTTACTATATATATTTCGGCCCGAAGTACTATATACTGTTAAAGAAACATATATACGCAAAAATACTATATTTCGGTCGGACGTTACGATGTGCTTCTGATTTTCCTACTGATAGGTTTTCGTATTCATGTAATTAGGTAATAGTGAATTCAGGTATCTTCTGGTTTCCATAGGCCTTTTTGTATTGCCTGTGAGAACCCTACTAGTGCATTTATTAGCCAGTCCTACTACCTAATTTGGATTTCATTTTATTAAAACTAAATTAAATAGCAACATAACTAAATTAAATAGCAAACTTTATAATCGCAACTTACATTATACCTTTGCTTATACCCGCGGCACGCTATGATGGCGTTTTTGACATTTTCCAATAGTGTTATGACACATTTCAAATTATTAGCGATTGGGACCAGGTTTATTACTTTGACTAACTCCAACTAGCTATTATGAATAATATCTACATAAAGTAAATAATTTATCAAATTATTTAATAAACATAATGTCTAGCCATTTTGTTTAATCGGTATTTAATCAAATTTTCTGTGACATACATAAAAAAACAGTATAAATAAATTGAATTTTAATTTGAATAATAGATTCGAAATTCTAAAAATTATATTGCTGTGGAAGTGCATCACTATTGACCACATTGACAAAAAAAATTAATTAAAAAAAACAAAAAACCCGACTGCGTGTAAAAATAACAGAAAAGATATAAACAAGACTTATCAACACGCAGTCGGAGGCCACGTATGTTTTTGGTCATGAATTACATAATAGTTCATAGGTAGCCTCCGCCTGCGTGTTGATAAGTCTTGTTTATATCTTTTCTGTTATTTTTACACGAAGTCGGGTTTTTTGTTTTTTTTAATTAATTTTTTTATTTAATTTTTTTTAGTTTTGTCATGTTTTATTTATACTATTAATGTTTTTTTTGAAAAGTCAAATTCATTTTTAACATTCAATATTTTGTTGTTTTTTAGCATTTTTCATTCCAAATTACATTTAAACATATAAGTTGTATATATTTTTGTAAAGCATTTATAAAACCCTTTATTTTGATACCCCACTCGATAGTTTTTGACGGAAAAAAAAAATTTTTGAAGAGGTAATATGGCGCCAAAAAGCGGCCATTTTAATTTTTTAAATTTTTATGTACCCAGTGTCACTCTCAGAATTAAGACGAATCTAACGACACCTCTCAATCTCAAATCCATCAAGCCGTTTAGGCCACAGAGCGTGCCAAAGAAATATACATACAAACATACATACATACACTCGAAAAACATAACCCTCCTTCTGGCGCAGTCGGGTAATAAAGTACGGCAATCGTTCCTCCATACGTAGCTGTCAATATTTACGGATCTTCATGAGCAGGCAAACGTCAAAAACGCCATCATAGCGTGCCGCATAGGTACATTTTGAAATACACCCAGTGTCCATAGCAATTATGTAAATAGAAAAAACCTACACCACTCTGAAATGGTCATTATGTTTTTGAAAAACCTGAAAATAAATATGTTCATTATGCGCTACGCTCGCGCTACTGCTTCCTATAGGTCATCTTGACCTTTTTCCTAGAAATACTATATTTTCTGTCAGTTTCCTATATTTTTCATGTCTTGACCTGAAAATTAATATATTCTCCCGACAAACAGTTAGCAACCCTATCCACAACCTATAATAACATTATTGTAACATAACTTACACCATATTCTCCGCCTGTGTCTTGACATAGCTTTTTGCAAATTCTGACTTCTGCCGCCAAACCAATGACTGAACAACGAATTCCTTCAGTTTTTAGTACCTACAAAAAAGAGATTTTTGCTTAACATTGTATCAAAAAATATATAAGGTGATGTGTGTGTGTGGTGTGGTTTATTTAAGGTGATTGAAACCAACATGTTGTATACACATTTCTTGCGTTTTTTGCAAATTGTAGCTCTACAACGTGTTATTGAAATAACTCAAAACCTCTTAAGGGGCCATTGTCCTCATCAGTATGAACAACTTTTACTATGGGACCAACACTGAAATCGCAAAAAAACACACATTTCTTGCGTTTTTTTACTGGTTGTTCCCTACATTAATTTTGTGTTCACATTAATTGACAAAATGTAGGGAACACCTGATTTTTTTCGCTATTTGAAATTTAAATAAAATATAACACGTATATCATGTTAATTCGTAAAGGGTGAGTTTTAAAAATAGTGCTGGATGACCAAAAGGTAAATAAAATAAATATTTGGACATTTTACACAGCACCATCTAGTCCCAAACTAAGCAGAGCTTGTATTATGACAAAGACAAAGACATTTATTGCTCAAACTGTGTACAGTGTACATAAATGTAGGTATTTATCAAAGTTTGTTATCAACAGCCTACCCAATCGGGTGTAGCAATAGTAGGTACAAACTATGAAGTCTGACACTACAATAACATATTTAACTTAATACTATCAGTTTATACCAAAATATTCATTTATAGTATAAAATACTTTTTGAATTAACCATTTTTTTAAAGCTCTCTTAAATGACTTACTATCTAGTTTTTTTATGTCTTCAAATAAATGGTAAATGGTTAAATACTTGTATAGCTGTGATATACTTATGTACTTTTGTAATAGTAATAATAATATGGGTACTAGACAATAGATATAATTCTTAATAATACGTATACAATACTTTTTCTTTATAAATACACTAGCGGCCCGTCCCGGCATCGCACGGGTGGACATGAAAATATAGCCTATGTTACTCTGGGTGAATGTAGCTTTCTAATGGTAATTTTTTTTTAGAAATCGGCTCAGTAGTTTTTGAGTTTATTCATTACAAACATACACACAAAAATACAAAGTACAGAGAATGACGTCCTCTGATCATATACAAAAAAATTATCAAATCCAATTAATAGCTTAGCCACAGGAAATTATTTTAATTTCATTAATTATGAATGTAAAACCATTTTTCTAGGCAAAGATCGTTCTATAGGTCAAAGACCTGTGCGAGTCCATATAAATTTAAACACTCTTTCTCAATGATTACAAATAGTTATTATTTCGATGTTTTAATTTTCGATAAACAACTAATTTATGTGTTTAAAATGTTTCTATAGACTAGTAACAACTGTGTTTTCATTTATTGTCATATTGTCATATCCACATTGTAAACGATAAAATAAAAATATTACTAAAAGCAGACAAAGACTTTGCAGAACACAATTTTTTTTGCAAACCAAAAGTTTTACAAACCTGAATAGTAGTATTAATGTCACCAGGGTCACAAGTAGTGAGTGAGGCGAATAACACAAGAAGTTCTCTAGATGCATGGCCTGGCAGAGGTTTGAGGACTCGCGCAGCAAATTCCAGAGTGTTTTGCAATGATGGCTCCCCAGTTAGAACCATGTCTGTTAGTCTATGTAAAAAATACTGTATTTAATAACTAAAGTAGAGCTAATCAGAGTTATAGTTTTAGTTTATTAATTTCTCTATTTGATGTTTTTTTTAAAATCAAAAACTGGCAAAGTGCGAGTCAAGACTCGCTCACTGAGGGTTCCATACCCTCCTCATCATCATCATCATCATTTCAGCCGTAAGACGTCCACTGCTGGACATAGGCCTCCCCTAAGCATATGTTGGGGGGATATGCCATAATCGCCACGCTTGGCATGCGGGTTGGTGATTGCAGTTGGTTGGTTAAATACTCAGAGAATGCTGCTGCCCGTCCTCTGGCGAATCCCTTAGTCGCCTTTTACGACACCCATGAGAAGATATAGGGTAACGCAAAGCTTTACGTCCGGCACCACATGGAATAAAGTAGGTCCAGTTTAAATAATTTCACTTACAAAAGGTTTCATTCTTTATATGCAAAAACTTTTGTATGTTTATCTCTCATTTGTTTAAGCATAGTGAAAGAAAGCTCAATTTATCCTGTACACTCCCTGTACAGATCTGGTGAATGCACTACACGCATGCAGTTACTATAACTGTTTGGTGCACCTTAATGAGGCGGCTGGCAAATGCGCAGTGGGCGAACAGCAGATTCGCCAGATCTGCACACACCATATGATACACCACTTGAACTGGTAGACCCACTTTGAAATATCGAACCTGGGGTTTCAGCCCCAGACAAAATGATATTTTTTTTCAATTATGCTTTTGCAATAAGTTTGTGTAAGCAGTAGCATTAGTAGTGCTAAGATATGCTGCTGTGGCAGATAGACAGACAGACAGATGGATGGATGCAGTCGCATACCATAAGAAAAGGACTCTAAGGACTCCTTTTTTGGTATGGAACCCTAAAAATGGCCCTTATTAAATAAAATAATTAATATTTGTATATTCTCCTAGACATACCCTTGTAAAGATTTGATATGTTTTCTAACATTTCCAGAGAGCTCTGTTAGTTTTTCTGCCCTTTTATTTTTCATCAAAACTAAACCAAGTTGACTCAAAGGATTCTGGTCAAAGTACTCTTCTATAAACTTTTCAAGCAACTGAAATAATTCATTCAATAATTCAATTCATAAGATAATATTTCAAAGTAAATGTATTAAATGCAGAAACTTTTATCAGACATTTGTTTTTTTCATATTATAAATTTAAAAGTAATAAAGCTGTGTTTAGATATAATGCAATACTAACCTTAAGTGTACATAGAAATCTAGACGGTTTCAGATCCTGTGAGTTCATAGCTTCAGAACAATCCACTGCCACTAGTACATGTCTCATCATGCCCAGCCTCACGGGGCCACGACGAGGCACGGCCGCCTTCCGTGCCGCTTTCTGTGCAAACTCTGCCACCAAGCCTTCCACCAAACCATCCTCATCCTCTTTGATAGCCTCCCTAAAATACGATAAATAATTTGTTTTTTACACTTAATGTGATTCAAATGGGTAACTTTATTTAAAGAGTTTGATTGAGATTGAATGGCATCAAAATATGAAAATTAATTGAATAAATAGCGTAAATAGGAATAAAACTCACCAAGTCTTCTCATAACCTGTCTCCCACCGGTACTCTTTAGAATCCTGGTCGTCATCGGCCATTATGGTTTATATGATACCTTCTACAGTGATAAACGCAAATATTGTATCTAGAAATCAAGTTTGTGATAGAAGTTTTGTTAAATTTCGAGCAAAACACTTGTAACAATACGACAAACGATGTTTGACTCTAAATCACTAACCTGTGGTTTGTTTTTAGAGTATTTTAAAGTATAAATTAGCAGCTACTAATATAATCAAGAAGTTTAATATAACTCTATGAATATAACAATATAATCTGTGATACATAGCTGTGATATAATTGATACAAATAATTGGTTTGTTTGGTCAGTCAATTAACAATTATCATTTATCTACTCATTCCAGTGAGTTAAACCTATGGAGGCGGTGAATTTTCTATCGGCCAAAATTAATATCTAATCTCCGTACGCAAAATACACGCTTGATCGTGGAGTTGCGGAAACCAGCCCGTTATACTATACTACTAATATCTAATCTATCCACGCTTTACCCTACTAGAGATAGAAATTTGACATATTTTGTATGGAGCTTATGTCAAATTCCCATCTCTAGTAGGACAAATCGTGGATAGATTGGATATTAATTTTGGCCGTATATCCACCTAGTTTGTACAAATATCTATTTACGGCCTAAATTAATATCCAATCTGTCCACGATTATATATTTTTTTTTTTTTTTTTTTCTTTCTTTGGGACATTTTTACACAGCACCATCTAGTCCCAAACTAAGCAGAGCTTGTGGTATGGGTACTAGACAATGGATATAATACGTATATACTTTTTTTTGTTGTTGTAAATACATACTTATAATACATAAGCAACACACCCAGACCAACACAAACACTTATGTTCATCACACAAATATTTGTGTCCTGTGGGAATCGAACCCACGACCTCGTTATCAGCAGTCCGACACTCTAACCACTAGACCACAGAGGTCGATTTGCCCTACTGGAGATAGAAATTTGACATTAGCTCCATACAAAATATGTCAAATTCCTATCTCCAGTAGGGTAAATCGTGGATAGATTGGATATTAATTTTGGCCGGAAATCGTTATTGAATTATGAATCTATTCTGTCTCTTGTGAACCAACGTGTTATGTCGTCTGGTGAAAGAGATCGCATGCTATTTGAATATTCTCTGCTTGGCAACATCTTTACGGGATATCAAAATACCTACTCCGCGTGGCAACCCCGCTTACCCCGCAATGTGACCCATAGTACATGAGCTGTCAAGTAAACAAACTAGGACTGTGTTTTTTTTTTAATATCAGATTTTCGATATATTGATATTTTTGAATATACAATTGGAGTTCGATATATTAAAAAAAAAATCGATATATCAGCCAAATTTCATGATTCTAGGTCAACGCGAAGTAAATAGGTTTTTAATGTGAGTTTGCGAGTATCAAAATATGAAAGAAAAGAAAGAAAAATAGTTTATATTATATCTGGTATTTAACAGATAATACGAAAGTCATGTTTTTCAACTTTGTTCCATTTATCCACACTTGTACACGTTAACGAGCACTTAACATTTTGGAAAATAATTAAAAATCCATAACATGATCTTTACGAATTTTCCCGCCAACCTGTCAAATTCAATTTTTTTTTTTTTTTTTTTTAATTTATTCATGACCATGGATACATGTCCTTCAGTCGTAATCATTGAACATATTAACATTGTACTTATATCCTAGTAAAGTGATGAAAACTTTACTAGGTTTCTGAGGGGATGATGAGATAATACGAAAGTCATGTTTTTCAACTTTGTACCATTTATCCACACTTGTACACGTTAACGAGCACTTAACATTTAATAATCCACCATTATTACACATTAACACTCGAAGAAACACAAATTTTGGGAAATGATAAAAAATCTACAACACGATCTTTACGAATTTTCCCGCCAACCCTCTGTCAAATTCAATTTTTTTTTTTTTTTCAATTTATTCATGACCATGGATACTTGTCCTTCAGTCGTAATCATTGAACATATTATACTTGTATCCTAGTAAAGTGATGGAAACTTTACTAGGTTTCTGAGGGGATGATGAGATAATACGAAAGTCATGTTTTTCAACTTTGTACCATTTATCCACACTTGTACACGTTAACAAGCACTTAACATTTAATAATCCACCATTATTACACATTAACACTCGAAGAAACACAAATTTTGGAAAATAATAAAAAATCCACAACACGATCTTTACGAATTTTCCCGCCAACCCTCTGTCAAATTCAATGTCATTCAGTGTTGCCAAACTGTTTGCTAGCCCACTAGAACAGAGTACATATTTTGTATATATGATATGAGTATGAGACCCACTAGTTGAAGATCTTAAAACCACCAGCTTTTTTAGGGTATATAATGAAACCACTAAAAACAACGGCTAAATTACAATTTTGTCTATATTATTATCTTCTCATGGTTGTTGTTAAAGGCGACTAAGAGATTTACCAGAGCATGGACAGCAGCGCAGCATTCTCTGAGTGTGTGTTTGTTATGAAAAATAAATAAATAAATATTATTTTTTTAAGGACCAGACACAGACATAGTAAAAAATATAGATAGTATATATCTAGTATATTTCGATACCACGAGCAGTGTTCACGGTAGCCTTAGTGGCTAAAGCACTGACGTACTTAGCCAGGAGTCGCAGGTTCGAATCCTGCTCGTGAGCGATTTTTTCTTTCCACAATACAAATCGTAAGATTTCGCTTCGCATGCGTAAATGCGTTAAAAATAATAAAATAATTAAAAAATATAGACGAAGAGTTGCGAACAATCTAGTAAAGCCAAAATAATTTCATGATGATTTCTATTAACTTGTCAGTCTCGGGCCTTTTTCAAATACACGTTGTAAATAAAAACCGAGTATAGCAAACTAGACTAGTTTTGATATCCTTTTACAAATTACATGGAGGCCTGGTTAAGCCAGCTGCAGGTCAAAAAAACATAGATCTTATTTTCTCCAAAATTATACGGATATTGTCTTACAGTCCCATTACAAAATTATATCAAAAGCTGCGCGAGCGCAGCGACAGCGATTTTTTTTTGAGATGTTTTGCAAAAAATTTACGTTAAGTTTACGTCAGCACAAAGGAAACAAAGAAGTAAGACCAGCGCGTGCGAAGCGAGCGCGAAAATGTTCTGTTTATGTTTTTGGCGGTTTCGGACTTACCACATTCAAATAAATAAATGTAACAGAATAGTTGCTTACAATATACACCAAACAAGTAGAGCATACGAAGGCGTGAGCGAAGCTAACGAGATTTTTTCACTGTGCATAAGCATACTGAATAAGATAGATCTTTACAAAAGTAGTAACATTAAAAAATAAATTCATTGCATTATCTGGGACGCACACTAAGGCAAGAAGCACACATGGAATGATAATGGAAATCGTAGAGGTTTTTCTATTAAAAGCGATTCATCGCTATAATTCAATAATTGAGAATGAAATGAAAAAAATGTACATTACTATTTATATAATTTACTAAGTAATAAAATACTGCTGAATTTCTGTTAAAAATCATATTAAATTAGAACTTTAAAAAAAGAAATACATAGGCATTGCCTAGATAAATGTAATTTTGTGTGCACCCCATTCTATTTGGCAAAATTTTTGTAATGCTGTCCATTGCCCGTTCTTGCCACTTAATCCACTACTAATACTGGTAGTGACTCGATTATGACGATTTCGTAAGTACTTAGGTCGAGGCTCGGGGGGGGCAATTGGCCCTATTGCCCCCCCCCCCCTGTATTCGCGCCTGCCACCAACATGAGGTCCCAAACCACCAGTTCTAGTGGTAAAACCACTAAGGTGGCAACACTGATGCCAATTAACAATGGGCGGGGTAACTCGAAAATTCAATTAATCGAATCATTTAACTCGAATAACACGAGTTACACGAGCACAAAAAGAACGTTCAAGTCAGAATCAGAACCAAAGAGTATATAATCACTACGTTCTAATCAGAACAAAATATCAGGCGGTCTGAAATCGTCACGATACGTGTATACGAATCAACTCGATCGATCCTTACCAATCACATGACTCGCCCGATGAAACGCTGCTCACTGACTTGGATGGCACGCTGTTTGTTAACTTTAATGTAGGTACCCGTGCCCAACTTGATGGCTCGAATCAGCTCGATTGGTAGCGTCGAGCGTCGTCCAACGACGTCGGGCAATAAAAGAACGCGGTCCTACATTAGAATCCCTACATTAGGATTAGAATATAATAATTATATGCGCCGCTCGCATTCGCGCCACGCAATTGTCGACCGCGTCGAATCAACTCAATTGATTCGAGATGAAAAAAATACGATTCGTCCTTTGATAATGGAATCTAGATTCGTCCCATCGCTAATGTCAAGAGTTTAGATATTATAAGTCAATGAATGCATGGTATAATAACACCAGGTAGTCTCTTCCCGTAACAGCTAGGTCAGGTGATTGCCTCCGTACTACGTCATCGGCCGTGGAGCCAATAGCGGGCTGTTAGCGTGACACTTGTCAGTTTGATGTGCTGCCACTTTGTGAAAATAAATTACCCGAGCAAAATGCATTTTTTCATTTACTTTCTTCTATAAAGAATCACTTTTTAGGGTTCCGAAGTCCTACAAGGAACCCTTATAGTTTCGTCATGTCCGTCCGTCTGTCCGTCTGTCCTAATCCTTTACCGCTTAATAACTTCTACAGTTATAAACATAAGTAAATGAAATTTTGACAAAAAATGGAATAGATATAGATCTCAATTTTAAAAGAATAAAAAAATCTTGATTACGTATTGTAGGGGTGGCGCCCATACATGTGAAATGGCGATGAAAATATTTTTTTCGCTGCACCCATCGTGTGGGGTATCGTTGAATAGGTCTACTAAAATGAAGGTAATGTTTCATACACATCTTTTTTATCAGGTGTACCCTCTGTGAAATACAGTTCACCAAAGTGGCTTGCAATGTGTCCCCCCCCCTGCCATTTCTAAACTATGCAACGTAGAAACTTATAGTCTTCAACATTGATAGACCTTTATAAAAACTCTCTTTTAAAATTATTTCGAGTATAATGTGATTATGAATTTTTGAGTTATAGTGAGAAAACTGAAAAATACTTAAGACGTCCTAGTTCATAAGTCATTGACCTTAGAGAAAAATGATCATAGCAAATAATGCTCCTTTAGTTACTTTCTATTTAAAAAAATCACAAAAAGAAACACACTTCTTAAATTTAGCTTCATAAATTTAGCACTAGGTGGCGCTGTTTGCAAAAACTAAAATAGCAATTATTAATATTCGATTTGATTCCTTTGTAATTAGACCTACTTAAGGAACCCTATAATACTGAGCATGGCCCGACATGCTCTTGGCCGGTTTTAACTAGTAATTTAATATAGTTTCCTTTATTAACTAATTAGATGAATAACACGAGATAGCAAATAGTTAGGCTAGTTAGGAATTTATTTTATATTCATTATGAACAAAAATCTCCTTAAGTATATTGAAGATATCAATCAATGGCAGCACTGATCGTGACGTAGCTTGGAGGCATCGCGCTGTCATTGCGGGAAGAGAATACCTGGTGAAACATCTTATTATACCATCATGGCCGGCACAGCAGACTTCAAAAGACGCGCGCCGAGCCGCCATTCCTTTGTTCTCATTGAAATAGTATTGAGGGAGATATAGGTTAGTGAAGTTTTAATCCAGACGTGTGGTCTAAAAGCACACTCGTTTTTTTTGAAGTGAACCTTCTATATAGACGGTGGGTATTACGATTTTTTTGTCACGAAAAAGCTTTACGGCCGCGTAAATAAACACAAAATCTCCAGACGTCCTAGTGGGATTTGAACCCGTGACTCAAATTTCATAAGTCTAACATTGTCAACGATATGCTATCGTGACCGACAATTTGGATGTCGAATTTAACTTACACTTACGTCGTTTGGTGATATCAGGGGGCCTAGCAGGGTCCTCAATCTTAAAACAAATAATCGGGTACAACAGCTTTTACAACGCTGCAAAAATACGTAGTACTTCGAATACTTGTAGATAACAGGTAAGATGGTGGTTTTTAATTTAGTAGCATTATATTTGTTATTATTACGGACTAAAAGTAATAGATGGCGGATTTACCAAATTTAAGAAACGAGATACTGTAGTAGTTTATTCAATATCGGATAGATGTCGCTACATGACCCCATATTTGATAATTGTTCCAAAGAGATTATGATTTCATTTCACGAGATAATTTTACTGATTTTTCACGAAATATTATAATAATAAATAAGTATCTTTTCCAGAGCCTTTTTTGTTGATTCTTGAACATTAAAGTATTCTACTTTTACTAATTTTGACTGTTTGATTATAGTGCTAAAATTCGCAAGTTAGAAACAAGTGTTATTAGCAGTACTATCTTGCGGTCCGATTTATAAAATCAGGGCGTAAGTTCGATCCTCAAGAAATGATTCTCTTTTTGCATTTTTTATATTTAGTTCTGTTGATGTACTAACAGCAGTTCCAAACTAAAAGTATCAGATGGCGCTAGTAAGCGGTTACCAGTTTTGTGGTGGAAGATTGGTCTCTATTTCAGTATATTATAATGTACTCTGTGGGGCCTAGTACGAGTTTGACACTTTATAATACTTTCATAGTTTTCGTCGATTTTCAATCATAAACTACTAGTTCCTCCTCGTATCCGCCAGGGGCGCTACTGATTAAGAATGAAAGTCGTCGAATTCGATGGAAGTATCGGTAAGTGTAACTTATCTTTTTACAATGTATATCTTTAGATATCACTTCAATTGCGTAAAAATATAATTATAACTAGAAAAAGCAATAGATAAGTTTAAATATTACCAAAAATTGGTTTTAATTTACCAAATTACGTTTTGAAGAACAAAGGATTTGTTAAATTTAACTAATAAACAGGCAAATTAAACATACAAAAACTAAACTTATAGCGTTACCTTCACACGTTTATTACTCTAAATAATACATATGAGGCACACATGAACAAGAAACGAAACAATCACACAATTCTACAAGAACTACAGCTACAGGCGTGAGCGCCGGAATTCTGCCACCGCGCAACGCGACCATCCCGTAGCTCATCTCGTGGCTCACTGCTGCCACCTCACACTCTAGCGGGCGGCCAGGCAACTGTCATGGGGTTGCCTACACCCGAGTCCCATACTGCCACACGCTATACACTCCCCCTCGAGTTCCTGAGAACGTCCCCGCTCATGAACTCGCATAAAGGAACAAACAGGACAAACGTGCTTCCGAGGACGTCCTCTCTGACGCTTAGGAACCACGGGACGAGGAGGCGAACTATCCCGGTTATAAAATCGCGTAAGTTCTGACACATGAAACTTACCTAAAACACTCTCCGGGCTATCTAAATTCGCGATAAAGTATGCTGTAGGGCTAGCTCTTTTCGCAATCACATAAGGACCGTCTCTTTTCGGAACAAACTTAGCTGAAATGTTCTTTGCCGCATTGCTAAGCACATGCGACTTTAAGAGTACCTGATCTCCTACCTCGAAGACTTCAGCAGGCTTTTTAGACTTATCAGCACACTCCTTGCGGCGATCCTGCTGAGCTTCTACTCTTTCCCTTACAGCAATAAAAGAGTTGACAAAATCTTTCAAATAGGGCGTGATTTGGGGAACAAAATTGTCCTTATTAAGAATCGACCTGATGTCATGTTGCACGTCGAGTGGAGAACGAAGCTCCCTAGCGAACGTAAGGTAAGCTGGAGACACACCAGTAGTCTGACACACTGCCGAATTCATGGCAAACCTTATCGCAGGAATATGCTGCGGCCACGACGAATGTTCGGCGTCGACTAAACGTGACAACTGAAACTTCAAATCTCTATTTTTACGCTCAGCTGGATTAGCTGAGGGATGGTACAAAGGTAACAACTCTTGACCTATACCTAACACAAACATACACTGCTGCATAACAGCGGAAACAAATTGAACGCCATTGTCTGACACAATGCGTCGAGGAAGTCCATAACGAAGAAAATATTCCTCTATCAACGTACGAGCGCACGCCTCTGAAGTTGCCTCCTTCAAAGCATAAAGCTCAGTCCAGCGAGTCGCAGTGTCCTCTACCAACAATATCCATCGTTCTCCGTTCTTTCCTGTAGGAAGCGGACCAAACAAATCTATGGCCAACACTTCTCCCCTTTGGTTTAGAACAGGAGTCTGTAAGAGACCTGACGGCTTCGTATTTGACGACTTATAACGTTGACAGGTGGCGCAGGTCTTGACATAATCTGTTATGACCCTACGCATACCTGGGAAATAAAACCCTTGAGCGACTCTATTGTACGTTCTGTCTACTCCGTGATGACCAGCTATATCGGAGTCATGACATTCCTTTAAAATTTCAAGGCGTAAAGAAGCCGGGACCACTAGTTGCGGCTCTTCACTGTCTACATCAGGATTGTACCTGTACAAAACGCCTTGTTGCATGAAATAACCTCTTTCAGACCAACGCTTAACACCTATAGACTCGGCATCAGATGTATCCTCTAGATCACTAACAATTTTCTTTAGTTCCAGGTCATCGAGCTGCGCGCGCCGGAGATCTGTCGGACTCCTAGCAGGTAAGTCTACGACGACAGAGCAAACTCCACACTGATCCTTGTCTTCTTCTTTACAGGTTGGACGACTAAGCGTGTCTGCAATAACATTAACCTCGGGAATAAGAAGCGCCGGAGAGCCCCACGCAGACTCGCACTCCACAACACTATCGTCTGCTAGCATCTTATCGAGCTTTGCCCGCATGACCTTCTTCACAGGCGTCAACCTATGCGGTGGAACAGAAACAGGGGGGTGATCACCGGTATCAATAATATGCTCAGCGAAAGTATTCGCGTCTCCCCCTGGCTCAAAGATATCTTCGTGCTCTACTGGGAGATTGGCAAGAACCTCACGTTGTTTGCCACTAACAGAAGTCGCCTCGTCATCCCGTAGCAGCTCTAAAGCAGTACACGAAAACACAGATGACACTCTCTCAAACTGCATCTTGAACTTTTTCTTAGTGTTCTCAGCAAAGTACCAACTGCTATTCCCAAAATCAAAAACAAGGTTAAATATGGTAAGAAAGTCTATACCTAACAAGCTTTCGTTATTATTAGACTCAGGAAAAATTAGAAATTTTACCATTCTAGTTTTATGTTGGAGCGTCACCTGTACCTCCGTAGTTAATACATTCATCTCCCTACTTACACCATCCGCCAACCTAACAATTTGCGTCGACGGCGATAACGGGTGTCCTAACTTTAGTAGGAGAGCGTAGAGCGTGTGACCGGCAATACAGCTTTTAGCTGCTGAATCCACGAGCGCAGTGCCACAATTCTCTAGAATACTTATATTTAACACGGGGCGACAAAAAGGTGCATCATCGTTAACTTTATCGACATACTCACAACTATTGCAATAACAATTACAATCCTTAAAACTAGACACACATTTATCAACATTACGAACAATTTTATTATCAACAAAACAATTACATAAACCCCCTACGGCACGCGTAGGGTTACCTCGGTCCAACACTCGCATTGACGGGTTAACTGGCGACTGCGCGGCGCCAGCGGAGGCCGAGCCGGCCGGGCGACGGCGCCGTCGCCTGCACGGTCGCGCAGACTTCGCGCGGGAATCGCGCAGCGATGCGGCCGCTTCATCACAACAGCTGACGGACGTAGACGTACCTAACGCCCCGTCATGCGACGTGTGGTCGACGGAATAAAACGATTGGTGACCCGGCGAACAGTTTTTACACTTTGACTTGATAACGTTCGCGGCACCGCAACCGTAACACTTTATTTCACTTTTCAACTTCGCTACTTGTTTCTTCCCTTTAACAGCTGCGTCGACTGCTGTCTCTGCGGACGCGGGGGCCGCGACGGCGCCGCCGCTCGGCGCCGCGTTATCCGTAGGTACTTTTCGTGACGACGACGACGACCCTGACGACGATGCCGCGCGGGTACTTGTTTGCGCCTGCGGTTTCGCTTGAGACGTACTGCTTTCCTGCCCTTTTCTACTTTCCTTCAGGGAATCTTCAATCGTGCGACATTTACGAAGTAGTTCGTCGAAATTATTGACGCTCTCTCTACTTATACGTTTTCTTATTCGCGAACTCAGGAGACCGAACGCCATGTCGAGTTGTACTTTTTCCGATAAATCCTCTTTCGGTAATTTTGCCAACAGAGCTCGTACCTTGGCAATGAAGAGATCCGTATGCTCTTCCTCCTGGTTAAACGTGAATAGCTTTCTGTAAAGTCGATGTGGCGGGTCATGCTCACCGAAGGCACCTTTTATACGCGTGAGCGCCTCCGTCCACGTACTAGTCGAGCGCTTGACCCCTTGCCACCACACCGCAGCAGGCCCCTCCAGCAACATCGAAAAACCACGGAGAGCATTCTCATCGGTAACATTAACGCAATCCTTGTAAGTAACAATCGCATCTATAAAGTTTTCCAATGACTCATCCGCGCGACCGCCATAACGTGTCGTGCATTTCGCGAAATTCCCATTCGCGGCGAATGCGAAGCCCGATCCTTGGACCTCCGAGACGTTCCCTTGCGGCGTCGATAATCGCACCTCGCGAATTAATTGCTGGCAAAACTCATTCTGGGTTTGCTGAATAGTGTTAATAAAGCTTGTGAGAGTTTCTTGTGACATTGTAATATTCGAGGCGGCGGCCCCGCCGCCATCATTGTTCGTTTCTTCTGCGGACCGTGTTCTCGGCATTTTCGATGAGATAGACACACGCTACTTCTAGAAAAGTGACGGAACACCACACTGGGTTCGACAACAGTCCCCAATAGGCACTAGGAGTGACAATTTCACGATACACGGCAAAAATTTTTACTCGAAGTTAATACCTACACACGTTGGGCAGCCACTTATAGCGTTACCTTCACACGTTTATTACTCTAAATAATACATATGAGGCACACATGAACAAGAAACGAAACAATCACACAATTCTACAAGAACTACAGCTACAGGCGTGAGCGCCGGAATTCTGCCACCGCGCAACGCGACCATCCCGTAGCTCATCTCGTGGCTCACTGCCGCCACCTCACACTCTAGCGGGCGGCCAGGCAACTGTCATGGGGTTGCCTACACCCGAGTCCCATACTGCCACACGCTATAAACTAAATAAACTGGAAAACTAATTTTTTGGTAAATAATTGTCGACTAATTAGAATTCTAAATTTACGCCATCTATTAATTTTTTTATACAACAGCAGCGCATGAGTTTTTATACCTTGCTAGTCAGATCATTAGCTTCGGTAGCATATGTACTAGCGACATCTATGTTTTTATGTTAGAATTTTTGTATGTTAAATGCTCAAACGTCGTTTGACACTTTGACCACTACGTGAATGTGTCAGTATTGTATTTGAATTAATAATAATTAATAATATAAATTAATAACAAGTGTTTTGTTTGATAAAATAAGAAATGTTTAAATATAAAATGCATTCATTTTTTTTTTTTTTTTTTTTGTAATGATCCACTAAACTGGATAAAACACTTTTTTGTTAACAATATAGTAGTGGTTTCAAGGACATGACCAAGTGCTTATCCTTCTAGAAGTGGATACAACATGCAAGAGATAGATACACTCAAGAGATTACCCGAAATTAAATTACAATTATATGTTCAAGTTAAACCTCAGCGGTGACAGCTTTCTTTATAAAAATGACCGATGCGTTGAAAATATCAAATTTATTTTGGTTGCTGTTGTACAACGAGCACATACGGTACATGGGTGAATGTTGGCCGTAGTTGGTGCGAAAAAAAGGAAGATGAAACGTTTGTCTATTTATGACACGACTACCGGAGCGTGGTACCGAGAGTTGAAGTTTCTCAAGTATATCTGGACTGTCGATGACCCCCTTCAAAACTTTTGATAGAAGCACCATATTGGCTACATTGCGTCTGCAATCCAATGTTCTCATTTTGTAATGTGTCAGCCTGGAGGCATAGGAAGTCAGACTTTTGCAGAGATAATTTGCGTAAGTAAGGTGATATAGAAACCGTTTCTGGAGCCTTTCAATTCTGTTAACATGGACTGCATATGATGGGCTCCAAATAGGACTACAGTACTCCAGAAGACTTCGTACATAGCAGTTAAAAAGAAGGATAGGGATCTCGGGCTCCTTAAAAACCTTACTTTGTCGTAGTACGAATCCGGCCAACCGGGCTCCCTTTTTGGTAATATTATCTATGTGTTCTCGGAAATCTAATTTATTGTCCACTGTAACTCCCAGGTCGCGGATACTCGAGACTTCGCTAATTGGAGTACTTTCGATGAAGTAAGTAGCTGGCCTGGGGCATCTACGGCGAGTAAATTTAATATGATAGCATTTGGCCGCATTCAAGGACATTTTGTTTAAAGAACACCAGTTATTGATAGTGTTAATGTCATTTTGTAGAAAGACAACATCAATACTAGAATTTATAGACCTGTAGAGCTTTAAGTCGTCTGCGAACATCCTAAACCTGGATGATACAGCGGTACAGAGGTCGTTAACAAGTAATAGAAAGAAAAGAGGCCCAAGGTGGGATCCCTGGGGAACACCAGATGGAACAGATTTGACATCAGATATGAAACCTCGAATTTTAACAAGCTGAGATCGGTTACGAAGATATGACTCACACCAACGCAGCAGAGACCCGCATATTCCTGCATGTTCCAGCTTCTTTATGAGAATGCAGTGGTCCACTACATCGAACGCTTTTGAAAAGTCTGTGTATATGGCATGGACTTCCTTTCTTTCCGCAAATGCCTCATGTATGTCGTTAACATAGCCTAGAAGGTTCGAAGTGGTAGACCTACCCGGGAGAAATCCGTGTTGCTGGGCATTTAGCATTGGTTTCAGATGAAAGAGCAGTCTCTCACGCACTAGGGATTCAAATAATTTACCCATAGCCGATAAGATCGAAATTGGTCTGTAGTTGGTTATGTTGCTTTGGTCTCCTTTTTTGTGGATTGGTGTGATATGGGCAATTTTCCATGTTTTCGGGAAGCATCCGTTTGAGAGGGATTTATTGTATATTATATAAAGGGGAACGACAAGTTGCTCAGAGCACATCCTGAGAAATAAAGGTGGAATGGAATCAGGCCCTGGACCCTTATTGATATTGATGGTTTGTAGTGATTTGAGAATTTCAGATTTAGGGATTTCAAAAGCATTTAAGGATCTGTTAAAATTTGTGGAATTGATATTTATCACAACCGGTACATCATTGCACAGTCTGTTATTTTGCCTTAGTTGCGGCCATGTCCATTTTATGTTTTTATTCGATAGCTATAGTAACGATAAAGGTTTGGCAGAAATACCTATAGTGTTTTTTTTTATAATTATAAAGTTATTAAGGTTTCATTGAAAAGTGAGAAAAACAAAATTAATTTTTATTTTCGAAAATTGTTGTAATACATATTTAGTTAGTCCTTTAAATAAAGTAACAGCATAATATATATTTAGATAAAAAAATGGGGCATCGTACCTTTGATATATTAGGAGATTTTTTACTTTTACCGATTAACACAAAACATTTTTTTTTCATGTTTTCTTATCACGGTCGCATCTTATTTTCATTTAAATATATGCGTAATGTTATTGTCAATAATACACTAAAATATGACATGCGTCAATAGCAGGAATACGAAGATAGAGAGTTTCTAAATATTTTTGAAATTTCTATGGAAATAGGGTTGTCGCAATTGAATAAATAAAAAAATAAAATAAAAGTGCCAGATATTTCCCAAGTATTTAACTAAAAAAAAAAAAAAAAAAACATAACATAACATCACGCCTGTATTTCCCCGAAGGGGTAGGCAGAGGTGTGTAGTGTGTTAGTATTTAACTAACTTTGAGTAAACTCTTTCTCGTGTCTTTCTGTGTCTCTTTCTGGGTTTCTGTTGTCTGAAAACAATTACTATAATGTTCTCAATGCTCTAAGACTACAACGATACGTGACGCTAACCTAGCAGTCATCATCGGAGTTTGTCAAAACTTCTTGTGATGATAATACGAGTATATTATCATCAGAAGCGTCTGTTACCAATTCAGTATTAGGAATATCAGCAAAACTTTGCGGTAATGGATCATGGGTAATAATACACGCACACCGTAATTGTGAGCTGGTATTTGTGATGACATTAAAGACTTTTCCGTCAATTATGGTGAGGTATAATTTTGGATCTCCGACAACGACATATCCAGCAAAAATTTCCGAATAAATTAGTGAAAGATTTTCAATTTCTTCTTCTACCCAGTTCCTTTCTTCCAGAATCAGATCTTTTGATTCTGATCTGTATTGTATTTTTATTGGTTGGCAAAATCTAAAAGATTGTGGATTTGGGTTTGACCATAAGACAAAACCATCAAGACTTTTTATGCGCAACGGAATGTAGGTAGTAGCAAAGAGGCAGTGTTCGTCATCAATTTTATCAGAAAACGTTTGCTTATATGTTGACTGTCCTGTGCTACCATCAAAACCCCATGAACCCTCAAAAACGCAGTGAAGTGTATCTAACTGTTTTTGATTGCAATATTCCGAAACCCTTTGGTCGCAAGAGTCAATGATTCGTCGAAACGTGTGCATAAGTAAATCATTTAAAGGTACTTTGGCTTCTCGTTCTGATATTTCAATTTCAACATCAAGATAACAATGTTTTTTAGCTTTTTGTATCTTATAATAGGCAGGGTAAATATTAAATCATCGAGATTTGGCACCTTGTTGCATGTAGATATAGTCCTCCACTGATAGTTTTATATCAATCATTAAACAAAGAGCTTCATCAGGAGAATAGGGTTTGGGTTCCGATTTTGACTTTATGGTTCCTGCGATTTTTTTAGGCCGAGTTGGACTTTTCAAGCATTCCTTTATTATAAACTCAAACTCCTGAGTAGAACTTTTATTTAGTTTTTCGCCGGTTTCGTCTGTTACTATTCTCGACATAACTTTAATTAGTTTTGAATGAGGTTCTCCGTCAAGCGATTCCTAAAGATCTTTACGTGCACGGCGCTTTTGGCGATCACTTAAATTTTCATAAAATGTAGATGTGGAACTGGATGAAGCATCAAAATTAGTTTCAGGTTTCGGATCTATTGAAGGTTAGTCAAAGCTACTAGTTCCCGAAGTCGAAGGATTACTTTGTAATAAATGTGTATTTGATGTGAAACTGGAATGAGCGCCAAAAGAAGTTTCAGGTATCGGGTCTTCCAAGTTCTTGGGGTCTTAAAGTTTTTTGTAAGGCATAGCTACTACTTCTCGAAGTTGAAGGATTATTTTGTAATAAAAAATGTGCCTCATCCAATTCTATAATATTTTGTTGTGGTAAAGGACTTTCCTCGATATTCACTTTTGGTATTTCAATATCAAAAATAGTGGAAAGCCAGTGTTTGTTTTTATTACAAAATCGTTTGAAATTCCGTTTACTACTGCAATATAAAGTTCCACATTTACTTAAAAAATTTGAAAGATTGTAATTAAATTCATTGTTTTGGCTATCGATATTGTTCGGAATTCCATTTGGATATAAAGCGTTTAACACGATTAGGCATCGTTCCTCTGAATTGAGATCCAAAGGTCTTTTATGAACCCCGTGCAAATGTGCCTTATCTACCAAAATTTTATAAATTCCCAATTTCGTGAGTGATTTCTTCAGATCCGTGTTCGTGCTTTCGTTGTTAGTCGTTGGAGTTGCCACTCGCTGACCAGCATGAGGGTTGGCGCCCTCATGCCCCCCTTGCATTAAGTCCTCTGGTCGGGGCCCAGAAGGACATCCCCCAGCAGGACGGGTCAGTACCTGCTGAGGCAAAGCAGTGCCATGGGTCTTTGACGGCTCCATGACACCTCACCCCCGCTTCTCCAGATATTATGTATGGAAATTGGGTTTTGACATTCTATCTAACGAGGGCGGACCCCTTCCCAATTCCACATAATATCCTTCATCGAAGATTCATTTTGATGTAAGTGCATGCACTTACAAAACAAAAAAGAATAATAAACAAGATTTGTTACATGATTTGTTAGTTACAGGTGAATCTAATAAAATCGTGTTTGTGAAGACATGATTAGACCAAGGATAATGCTTCAGAAATAGTAATAGGAAATTATAATAATTGAAGAAGCAAATTTATTCCGAGCGAAATTGGTCGTTTGTTAAAGGCGCCTACATTAGTTGACAACCCTAAATTAAAACTTTAAAAATGAATATCTCCGAGTTCCTGTGTTCGTTGCTTCTTATTTTTTTTGTGGTTATACTTAGTAGTGTACTAAACATTTACACACAAAAATAAAATGCGACCATGTTAAGAATGACCATAAATAAAATTATTATGAAATCATGGAAAAAATAAAATTGACGCCTAGGAGAACGCATTTTTTTATGATAAAATAGATGTAATGATGCATTAAGTTAATGGCTAGCGTGCCATGAAACATTTATTGTAAAATGTTCATTATGAAAGCCTAAAACACGTTTCTATGGTTTCTATGGATTTTTCTCGATTTTCGAAATATTTTGAAAACTATGACACTTAAAACCACGGGGGTTTTAATAGAAGTTTTGTTTGGTTATTATCTTTCTAAAAGCCTCAAAAAATAAGGATGGCCGCAACTAAGGCAAAATAACAGACTGTGCATTGCTATTGTATATTGAATGAAAGTAGTCGGAGAATAAATTACTTATATCTTGGCCACCCTGCACATTTTTGTCTTTGAGATACATTTCGTCAGGTATTTCACTACTATTGCTTCTAAAGTGTTTTATAAATGTACTTAGGGTTCTTTTTAATATGGCTTTTTGATTCAGCTCTGAATTTGTATAAGCAATCGGAAAGCATTGTATCACAACGATCACGTAAAAATTTGAATGTTAAATAGTCTCGAGGGTTAGAATACTTTTTAAATCTGTAATGATATCGAGATTTTTCCTTTAGACTACTAATGAGTGCTCGACTGAACCAAACTGGGTATGAATTATTACGCCTTTTAGTTAATGGTGTATGCTTTTTTACAATGGGTATCACAATATCATAAAAAGTATCAACGATTTTATCAACAGGATCAGTTACTATTGGGGTCTTGAAAAGAAAGCCCTTTTTCTTGTTTCTTCTTATTTATTGTATTCGGGGAACTGAGGTGACGAACTAGTACAATTCGTGGTTACTAACGTTCTAGGACTCTTAACCGTAACGAGGACCTCTTTATTTTGGCAGTGTTTTTTGTTACATTTTCATTATGGGTATGACACATTTTTAATTATTATAATTAATTACAGACTGAAATACAGCAAATTATGCCATATTCTTATGCAGAACTACGTTATCTTTCTAATAAAAATTTACAGGTCAAAGAAAACTTAACTAGAAGGAAAATAAGGCAAAATATGTTACAAAAATTCTACAAAGCGTACGTTTCCTATATGGCTGCTTGTTATTTACGTAATATATGTGAGTTACAATACTGTGAGATCCCTAGACACCTATTCTAAATTAATACAAATCAATTAAATTAAAAGGAAAACAAATAAAAATAACCTATTTAGAAAATAACTTACTAACTAGATATAGAAAATTAACAAGTACATAAATCGACCTTACATACTAACTTATCTATATTATAATTAACACATTTCACATGCTTATGATGAATCAGAAATGAGGAGATTCGCAGGAGAACGAAAGTAACCGACATAGCCCGAAGAATTGCCAAACTTAAGTGGCAGTGGGCGGGGCACATTGCTCGCAGAACGGATGGCCGATGGGGCAGTAAAGTTCTGGAGTGGCGACCGCGTACTGGAAGACGCAGCGTGGGTAGGCCCCCCACAAGGTGGACCGACGACCTGGTGAAGGTCGCGGGAATCCGCTGGATGCGGAAGGCACAGGACCGGTCGTTGTGGCGATGTTTGGGGGAGGCCTATGTCCAGCAGTGGACGTCTTTCGGCTGAAATGATGATGATGATGACATGCTTATGCACTATACTTAGTGATTATTCACTTCACTTTAGTTCACTGGCACTGAGTCTATTGTTCGTCGCCAACAGTCTCCCCCTCGGTGCGCTGCACCCTCGTAGGTTGGGGCGACGAAGCAGGCACGATGATGACCAGCCGTGATGCCGGACGCCGCAGGATTCCCGCCGATGTCCGCACTTCGACGACTCTGGTTCTTCCGTCAGGACCGGGGTGTGTCGCGACTATCTCGCCGCGAGGCCAGGAGTATCGTGGTAGAGTATGATCCACGATCAGGACGATGTCGCCAATCGTCGGGTCCCTGTAGTGAGGACCCTGGTGATAGCGAGGCGAGAGAATAGGGAGGTACTCTCGCACCCACCGCGACCAGAAATGGTCGGCCAGCCGCTGTGATGTCTTCCAGGATGGGTTGCCGATGAGCTCGGTGTCGTCGAAGGAGCCGAAGAGGGCAGCACCGCACGACCTCCCGATTAGGAAGTGGTTCGGGGTTAGGGATTCTTCTTCTTCTGGATCGGTGCTGACCGAGAAGAGGGGCCTCGAGTTCACGACGTGCTCTGCTTCCAGCAGTAAGGTGTGCAGAACTTCTTCTTTTGGGTATCGCTCGTGGAGAGTGGCTGCAAGTGCGACCTTGACTAAGCGCACTAGCCTTTCCCAGGAACCTCCCATGTGAGGAGCCCCTGGTGGAATGAACTTCCAGTATATTCCGAGTTTGGCGGCTGCTTCGTCCATGCTTCGGTGATCTCTCGATATGCGCCAACGAAATTGGTCCCGTTGTCACTAAGCATGATCTTGGGCGTTCCTCTTCTGGCGATCATTCTTCGAAGGGCGAGGATCATGGAATCGGTGCTTAACGAGGATTCCAGTTCTAGGTGGATTGCCCTTGTGGTAAGGCAAGTGAACAAGGCTCCCCATCGCTTTTCCACGCGGCGTCCAACTGTCACGAACATGGGTCCGAAGTAATCCACTCCGACGCAGGTGAATGATGGGCTGGTCTTAGTCAGCCTCTCCGGAGGTAGGTCGCCTTGCGGAATAACTTGCGGTGTCTTCTTGCGTATCTTGCACCATCCACAACTCCGAGCTACCTTTTTCACGAGATTTCTCAGTGATGGTATCCAGTACCTTTGACGGAGCTCGTTCATGACCGTGTTGTGATTGCCGTGATTGAAGGTGATGTGGACGTGTTCCACCAGCAGCTTGGTAATCCTGTGTTGCCCGTCCAGAACAATTGGCGTCTTGTACGAGGCCGTGAGGTACTTTGCAGCTCCGATTCGAGTCGACAGTCTGATGAGACCTTCTTCTAGCTTGATGGTGAAGTTCTTCAATTTCGAGGATTGTTTGACGTCTCTCTCGCTTCGCAGAGCTGTCATTTCTTCTGGAAAGCTGTCTTCTTGTACTTTGCGAATAAGCAGCTGCTCGGCTTTTTCGATGCAAGTAGTCGACTTGGGCAGGAAGACTACTTCTTTCTGGGCTGGTTTTCCTGTTCTGGGTTGAATCTTTATTTTTCGTTGGCTCCTTTTCCAGGCCGGATCTGAGTCCTTCTGAATCCTCTTCGTGACGTTGACCTTCTGCTTGATGCTTTTCTTGAAAATGTCTACGGCTTGCAGGAACCTTGCCGTCGCGTGCAGTAAGCGTGTCCATTTGGAGAATCTTTCTGGATCTGGTATGTTGATAGGAACGGCCTTCCTAATGTTCAAGATAGTGGCGTTGGTTTTTTCTTCGCCCGTCCTCGGGATCATCGCCTCTTTCGTGTCGGTGGGCCAATCTCTCGGGTCTTCGTATAGAAAAGGTGGGCCCGTAAACCAACGATGGGTCACGTCGAAACTAGCTGGAGCGTCTCTGGTTGCGTCGTCCGCAACGTTGTGTTTGGAGGGGACCCAGCGCCATTCTTTGGCCCTTGTGAGCTCCTCAATTTCGGCGAGACGGTGTGCGACGAAGGGCTTGAATCTTCGAGGGTCAGACTGGATCCAAGCCAGCGCTGTTCTAGAGTCGGTCCAGAAGTATCTTCGGTCTATGTTGAAATTCAATTCTTGCCCGATGCTCGTTGCCAGTTGACTTCCAAGTAGGCAGGCTTGCAATTCTAGGCGCGGTATCGACGTTGGCTTCAGCGGTGACACTCTTGCTTTTGCCGCCAGTAACTTCACTTCGACGTGGTTATCCGGATGCCGAGATCGCCAGTAGACCGCGCAGGCATACGCTTTTTCGCTGGCGTCGCAGAAGGTGTGTAGCTCCCCCTCTGTGACGTCACGAGTCAGGCATCGAGGTATGCGGAGGACTTCGAGCTTTCCTAAATCTTCGAGCCACTTCCTCCACTCCTCCTCTCTTGCAGGTGGCAGTCCCTCGTCCCATTCGAGCCCGGATCTCCATAAGTTCTGCAGCATCGCCTTGCCTTGGACAGTTATGGGTGCTGCTAGTCCAAGCGGGTCGAAGACAGACATGACTGCGCTGGTTGCTTCTCGCTTTGTGGGCGGTCGCCTTCCAGTCATGGCCTCCTCCGGGGTGTTTCGTAGGCTCAATGTGAAGTGGAGACTATCTTCTGTAACATTCCAGTTCAGACCTAGCGTCTTCTCGACTTGATCCTTTGGTTCCCCTAGGCGGATGGATTTCGCGTTGTCTTCTGTGCTCTTCAGGTCTTCGATCGTCGTAGGCTCGTTGCTCGCCCACCCTCGCAAGAAGAATCCTCCGCTTTTGTGGATCTCGTCGACTTCCCTTGATACTCTGGCTGCCGTTCGGGTGTCGGGGAAGCTCGCCAGATAATCGTCCATGTAGTGGTCGCGTTGGACTGCTTTTGCTGCTTCTGGGTATCTATCTGCGAATTCTTCTGCGTTCTTATTCTTCACGTAGATGGCGGCGCATGGCGAGCACGCAGCTCCAAATATCAGCGACGTCATCCTGTATTCTTTGTCTTCCCACAGGAATCTTAAACTATCTCTGTCTTCCTCGTTCATCTTGACGCGAAGAAACATTTCTTTTATGTCCGCGACTACGGCGACGGCTCCTTGTCGAAAACGGAGAAGGACCCCAAACAATGGTTGCAGTAAATCGGGGCCAGCCAGTAACACGTCGTTCAGCGATCTTCCATTCGACTTTGCCGCGGCGTCGAAGACCAACCTCATTTTCTTCTTTTGTGGATGGACGACAGCGAAATGCGGTAGGTACCACGCTCTTAGAGAGGTAGGTTCTTCATGAACTTCTTCAGCATATTCACTGTTGATCAAGTTCTGTACTTGTTCTCGATAAGCCCTCTCGAACGTCTCATCTTTCAGGAACTTCTTCTTTATCCCCTTCAGGCGTCGTGCAGCGGCTGTTCTGCTTTCAGGCAAGCTCTCTTCATCCGTCTTCCAGATCAAACCCGTACTAAATCTTCCGTCAGGGAGTCTCTTGGTTGTAGAATCTAGAACGTCCAGAGCCCGCTGATCAATGTCGCTGGATGGCTTCTTCGCGGCGATTCCCAATGCTTCAATGTCAAAATGTTCTCTAATCATCTTTTCCAAGTGGTCGTCCCTGGCGTTGGGTTGCACTACGATGTGGTTCACCATCCTTACTGGTGTACTGCTGCTCGTCTTCAGCCCATGCAGCACCCAGCCCAGTTGTGTTCTTGATGCGACAGGCTTCCCACGATCGCCCTTCTTGACTTCTTGAGACACGATAAGATTCCAGTTGTCTTGCCCGATCAATACCGTTGGGCGGGCATTAGGATACTTCAACTGATCCGATATTTCCTCCAGGTGCCTGCAATCTTCCAGGTCCTTGTCGTTTACTTCTTGCGGTGTCAACTGCAGCTCTTTCACAGTGTAGCCAGATAGCTTCTCGATGCTCCGCGCGAACATGCCCTTGATGTTGATGATAATCCTATTCGACTTTTGGCTCATCCGGTGGCCACCAACGCCTTCTATTCTTAGCTCTTCTTCAGGTCCTTTGGCTCCAATCTTGTTCGCTATCTCTTCTTCTATTAACGTCACAGTTGAGCCTTCGTCCAAGAGCGCGAAGACGTAGGTGTTGGCTTCCGGTCCCATCAACTCCACAGGAATAATCTTCAAATAAGCCTTCGATGTTGTTCGCGCCGCGTTGACTGCCGAAGCTATCGTTTGTGCCTCTTCTCGGATCATTGGCTTCGCTGTCTCCTCGGAGTGCAGCAGCGTGTGATGACCCTTCTTGCACTTTCCACATGGCTTGGCCTTGCAGTTGAATCCTCTGTGTCGCCTCTCCAAGCACTTGAAGCATGTCCCAGTCTTCCTGGCTTGTCCCCATCTTTCTTCAATCGAGGCTTCCTTGAACTTCTTACATTTCCATAATACATGTTCTTCCTCACACAGAGGGCATACGATTTTCACATAATCGTTCTTCTTTTCTTCTTTACAGGAGCAGACAGTTGCCATATTCATCTTCTCTTCTTGTGATGTGTATTCTTCTTCACTGTATGGCGCGACTTGAGTGGTGTGTACGCCCCGAGAACCGATGGGTCGTGTGCGGCTTCTCCATGTTTCCTTCTTGACTCGGATTCCCGTGGACTCGTGCATCTCGAACTGATCCACCATCTGATTGAAGAAACCCATGAGGCTCAACAGGATCGGTTCATCTTCTTCTTCTTTGGCCACCCTGTATTCGTACCACTTGAATCGTACGAGTATACACATCTTCTCTATTATCCTATTAGAGATGTCACTGGAGTGTAGGTAGCTTTGCTTCTTCATCTGCTTCACGACGCTGACCGTATTGGATACTGCCCCCGCATACTGCACGAGTTCTCTTGCATCTTCAGACATGGGGGGAAGCTTCTCTATGTTTTCTATTTCGCTCTTTATCAGATAGGTAGGTCTACCAAAACGACGTTCCAGAGCCGCTATGACCTCCTCTGGGTTCACTTGCGTAAATAGTAACGACTTCACCGCTTCCTTGGCTTTTCCCTTAATAGTTCTTCTTAATCTTACCATGTTCTCGACTTCGCTGAATAGGGCCTGTGTATCCTTGTACGTGGCCTTGAAAGCCATCCAGTCTCTTGCGTCACCATCGAAGGGATGCAACTCGCTGACTTACTTCGGTGCGCGTTGCATAGGTGCTCCTGTCTTGCTATCCGTCGTTGCGGTCTTCACTGCTTGCAGGATTGCTTCGGCCAGCTGGTTGGCGTGACTCGTTGCAGGCGGCGCTGCTGCGGGAACCGGGGCGTGCGGCGTCTCCTTGCTAGTCTCCCCCTCCTTGTGTTCCGCGCTCGTAGACTTAGTCACCCAGGCCGCAGTAGCTCGGGCTGCGGCCGCTTCGGCTTCGGCATCCACTTCTTCTTCACTAAGGTCGGTGTCTTCGTTCAGGCGTGCCAGCTCCAACTTCGTGTTTGCCATCCTGGTCTTGACCTTGATTTCTTCCAACTTCAGTTTCTCCAACTCCAGTTTGGCTTCTAATTCTTTCTTCTTGTTGGCTGCTTTGCTTGAACCAGATTTCTTCGATCTTCCTTTTCCGACCTTGGTGGCTTCAGTATTCTCCTTCATGGTCACCTCCTCAGTCTGCGCGCTACTATCAGTCACCTCCTCGGATGTGTCGCCCGATGTCGTGGTGGTGGCTGTGCTTGTTTCCGTGCTTGTTTCCTCTTCAGTAGTAGAGCGCGTGCTATCCCCCTTTTTGCTTCGTGTCATCATCGCGGTTCGGCGAGGCTTCGAGTAAGACGGCGTTCCTTAACAATTCTTCAACTCAATATACACGGCGGCGGCGCGCGAGGCGAAGTCTTCCCAGCAATGCGTCCGAACGAACGTGAGCAGCAACCCGCAGGCCCAAACAGCTACTCTTCAATCGTTTTCCGGCGAGGCTTCGGGCACGACGACGCTTCCTAATAATTCTTCAACTCGATGCACGCGGCGGTGGTGCACGAGGCGCAATCTTCCCAGCAATGTGTCCGAACGAACGTAAGCAGCAACCCGCAGGTCCAAACAGCTACTCTTCAATCGTTGTCCGGCGAGGCTTCGGGCAAGACGACGCTTTTCCAAAATCCTTCAACTTGTTACGCGCGGCGACGGTATATGAGACGCAATCTTCCCAGCAATGTGTCCGAATAGACGTAAGTAACGACCCCGCAATCTTGAATCAACTTCTCTTCAAATGTTGTCCGACGAGGCTTCGAGTAAGACGGCGCTATCTTCAAGTTTCTTCAACTCAATACACACGGCAGTGTATGAGGGGCGCAATCTTCCCAGCAATATGTACGGACGAACGTAAACGACGACCCCGCTAACGCCAAACAGCTTCTCTTCAATGCTTCTTATTGGATCTTCAAGTCTTCTAACTGTAGTCCGGTCCCATACAGGAGCGAAGTAGCTTAGGTGCAATACGGCGAGGCACAAGTAGTGGTAGGTGCGCCACGTACAAAATGTCTTCAAGCAACTTCGTCTTGAAATCCAATCTTCAATGTTCGGAGCGCGGGGGGGGGCGGCGGTCGTCAACTTGTGTCTTCATAAATTCCCACGATGACCCGAATAAACGACGTACTAATTCTTCATATAACTCTTCAGTTGAATTTTTCTTCCAATCTTCATAGAACGCCGGACCTTAAGTAGTATTTCGGTGGGGCACAAGTATCGTACAGTGTGCCCGTCCGACGCGGTCTTCACGCGAAGATTTTTTCTTCCCTACTGTAGAGTTCCCTCGTAGTACGCCGTGTTTCTTCAGCTTCAGGCTTCAGTTCTTGATATCCGGCTACCGAAGGACCAGCTTCTATTGGGGTCTTGAAAAGAAAGCCCTTTTTCTTGTTTCTTCTTATTTATTGTATTCGGGGAACTGAGGTGACGACCTAGTACGTGGGACACTCAGAAAGTTTTGCGAAACTAAAAAAAATTGTTCTATACGTACATATATTTTTATCAAATCTTTTCAAAGTACTTTCCACCAGCCTCTATACAAAGATTCATGCGCCTAAACCAGTTTTCAAAACACTTTTTCCAGTCCGCCGCAGACACCTCGTTTACAGCCTGCTCGAACGCAGCCAGCGCATCTTCCGGCGACGAAAATTGTATCCCTTTGAGCTGTTTTTTTATTTTTGGGAATAAAAAGAAGTCACACGGTGCTAGATCAGGGCTGTAAGGAGGGTGACCCAGGAGTTTGACTGGCGTGCTGTCCAGGAAGTCCCTCGTTTTGAGTGCGGTGTGCGCAGGTGCATTGTCGTGGTGGAGCAGTAGCCCGCGGAGCCCTGTGTTTGGTCGCTTGTTGCTTATAACAGAGAAAACTTCTGGCAAACATTTGGTAGTATACCATTCGGCATTAATGCTTCTTTGATCCCGTAAGGGAATTGATACCAAGTGGCCAGTCAAATTAAAAAAGCTAGCGATCAAAATCTTACCCCCGCTTCTAGATCGCTTCACTTTGGTAGGCGTTGGCTCATTTTGAAACACCCAAACAGTCGACTGGCGCTTGGTTTCTGGGTCGTATTGATAAATCCAGGACTCATCACCTGTAACGATGTCGTAAACACGCCGAGACGAGCCTGCTTCAAATTTGTTAAGCATATCACGGCACCATTCCACCCGGGCCTGCTTCTGAGCATCGGTGAGGTTGTGCGGCACCCAGCGTGATACTATCCTCCTCACGCGAAGATGGCTGTGTAGAATCTCGTGAACGCTTCCCGATCCAATCTTCAATATGTGTTGAATCTCCTGATATGTAATTCGCCTATTGTCTTGGATTAAATTTTTCACTGCTAGCACGTTTTCTTCGGTAACAGCCGTCAAAGGGCGACCGCTTCTTTCGTCATCCCCCAAAGTTGGTCGACCGCGCTTGAATTCGTTATACCAACGATACACGGTTGCCTTGGAAGGGCCTTCATCCATGAATGCCATTTGAAGTCTATCGTACGATTCATCCGGTTTCAGGCGACACTTGAAATCGTATAAAATCATAGCTCTAAAATGTTCCCGGCGCAGATCCATATTTCAGTGAGACACAATACTTTGAATTAACTCGCAAAAAATGTGGAGGGAAATTTTGAAATTGGAACTTACTTATTTTTACTTATAAATAATCATATTTTCGAAAAACATTATAACTGGCCAGTCTCCCATATATAAAAACTTTTTTTCGCAATACTTTCTGAGGGGCCTGGTACAATTCGTGGTTACTAACGTTCTAGGACTCTTAACCGTAACGAGGACCTCTTTATTTTGGCAGTGTTTTTTGTTACATTTTCATTATGGGTATGACACATTTTTAATTATTATAATTAATTACAGACTGAAAATACAGCAAATTATGCCATATTCTTATGCAGAACTACGTTATCTTTCTAATAAAAATTTACAGGTCAAAGAAAACTTAACTAGAAGGAAAATAAGGCAAAATATGTTACAAAAATTCTACAAAGCGTACGTTTCCTATATGGCTGCTTGTTATTTACGTAATATATGTGAGTTACAATACTGTGAGATCCCTAGACACCTATTCTAAATTAATACAAATCAATTAAATTAAAAGGAAAACAAATAAAAATAACCTATTTAGAAAATAACTTACTAACTAGATATAGAAAATTAACAAGTACATAAATCGACCTTACATACTAACTTATCTATATTATAATTAACACATTTCACATGCATAATCACTTCACTTTAGTTCACTGGCACTGAGTCTATTGTTCGTCGCCAACAGTTACATTAAAATGATCAGGAGCCCTACCACAACCTCTTATTACGATTCAATTGAGGACCTAAATTGATACGCTTTGCTTTTTCGTACCCTGACATCGAATACGCGTGACACTTTTCACACTTTTGGATCAGCCAGAACAAAGTCTAAACTGAGTCGCAAATCTTGCTTTCGTTCATTCTATTCGTACCGGGACCTCGATTGCACGGTCTGAACTGGTTCGCTATCTGTCAAATAATACGACTCAATTAAAGTTGATATTTTCTTAGTAAGAAGTGAATAGTTTTCGTTATTGTATAACAAAGTTAAGTAAAAGTTTAATAATTTAAAGGTAATTCGTGTCTTATGTTAATTATAAAATTAAAAAACCAAGTATGATATTAATTATTGTGATAATTACCTAAAAGTGACTTTTCCTAAAAATACTTTTGTATTATTTTAGATGTCTGACAATTCTATTTTATTTGAGTTTATGGAGTGTGATAATAATGAGGAAAGTAGGAACTTCATGCTGCAATCAAACATGGGAAATAAAGGAACAGCCGGATTTATTGTTCAAATGGAAGAACAAGACTTCATTATGGGAGCCGGCTTTCTAAACAATTATTTTTCTTAGATCTGTGTAATGAACTAAGACCATTATGGGACCTCTTAAAGGTAAGAATCATAAATATTTAACTTCTTTTAAGACTTCTCCTTCATAATACATATACCTATGTAAAAAAACGAAAAACTACCGAAAAGATGTAACTATCTAAGTAATAATATTAAATAGGTATGTATTGCATTGTCTAATAGGATTAAGTAATGAAAAAAAACAGATTATCTACCTAATAATCATCATCATCATCATTTCAGCCAAAAGACGTCCACTGCTGGACATAGGCCACCCCCAAGTAGGGGAGATATGCCATAATATAACTATCTACCTAATAATATAATAGATATAATTTGTTACAACAAAGGTGTACACACCAGTAACAATAATAAAAACTTAGGAACAACATGATATTATAATACAATATTAACAACCTGCTACGTCAACCTATCTTAGTCTACTTCTAAATACCCATATGGATTATATATAGGTACAACCACGAATAACTTATGAAATACCAATAATAAACCAATTTATTTCAGATATTGACTGCTCTGTTGTTTTATGGAACTAGGGCACATCCAAGGCCAAAAGGAAACATGAGTGCACATCACAGAGTACATTGTAATCACATCAAGGGCGTTGCTAGCCAATGACCCAGGTTCGGGCAAGATGATGGATGCTATGATTTGTAGGTAAAATAAATACAATTAGTAAAATTTCAATTGTTTACTAAAAAACAAAATAGGTTTTTGGCATTAATAATATATTATTATTTTCTACAATAGAAAAAAAAATTAATGTGCCTATGTGCTTTATTCAATATGATACCTATTACAATTCTCTGTGTGTACCTACATAATTTTATCAATGAATATATAAGTAGGTACCTACTTTCTTATGATGTAATATACAACGTGTTCTTGAAATAACTGAAAACCTCTTAAGGGGTCATTGTACTCATCAGTATAAACAACTTTTACTAAGGGACCAACCCTGAAATCAAGAAAAAAATATCAGGTGTCCCCTACATTTTTGTTCACATGAATCGATAAAATGTAGGGATCAGCTGTTTTTTTTCACGATTTCAGGTTTGGTCCCATAGTAAAAGTTGTTCATACTGATGAGTACATTAACCCCTTAAGAATGTAATATCATTGGTTAAGAGGTTTTCAGTTGTTTCAATAACACGTTGTATATTATAATGTGAACTAAAGGTGCTAAATAAAGACGCATATAAATATATAATTGTTTTTATAACAGATAAATGTAACATGTTGCAGGAAATTCTTATTACGATGACATCAATAATCAAATGCAGCTCCCGGCACACCAGAGAGCCACTACACAGACTTGAATATCCAGGGAATAAGTGTCATCAGAAGGACATTGGGTGTCTCTTAGCACATTTTCTTTGTCTTCGAGTGTATACTTAATCTGTAAAACAATAAATTTATCTTAAATATTATGCTAATCCATTTAATAAATTAATATTCTCAGAACCCTATTTTTACTAATAATGCAAATGTTACGATGTTTGTAACTCAATCACAACGAAACAGGTTAGGATGACTGATTGGGATGAGAAAATGTCCATGGAATACGACAGGATTAGTTTTATACCAGTCATCCCAAGGCAGAAATAGTAAAACTTCTAATTACAGTTAAGTAATTTAGTTTAAAAAATTAATAATAACATCTAAAGGGTTGCATGGTAAAATAAATTAAACTTACTTCTTGAAATGGCTATCCATACTCCAAGCAATCCAGAGCCATCAGACTGGTCTCCTGCAGTCTTTTGCGGAGAGAAGCTTTTATATTATTTGTAGTAATTCCAGTCTGTGCCTAAAATTAAATAATATATTTTTTAATTAATTATTCTAAGTACCAAATGAAACCAAATAATAATAAATCCTTGTTCAATTTTTGAAAAGATACAGTGAAGTTTTAGGTTTGAACCATATTTTCATGACAATATGTTTATCATATTAAAAAAAATTGTGATAGCCTTGCAGTTAAGGCCTTAACCTTCTCATTCAGAGAAGAAGAGTACCCAGCAGTGGGACAGTAATGGACTGCTTATGTTAAAGATAGATATAAGATAGAATATTCTTTATTGTACACCAATAACATTATTAAACTTAGGACTAACATGAAAAATAAGGGTACAACTAACTATGTTAACATACCTATTTCACCAAGCTAACAAACTCACTCGTATAAATATGGGTTTAACTCTACGTACCTTGCACCATACTTTTCAATCCTTTACTACCATCACTGTGGGGAATCTAGCTTAGGGCTACTCATTTCCAAAACTTGCGTAATCCTTGGCTTGGGTCGATTTATTGTAGCCCATAGTTGTATTTAACTCCCATAGGTACTCGAGTTGACCAAAAATAGCTGCGGCGGGTGGTTTCACTAATAACTGATACACTATTAAAATATTTCACCACTAATGTAAGCTTGGCGATTAAAAGTTAATACAAGATCTATATGTGTGTAGGTACCAGTTACACATGACAAATAACCCCATTGTAAGCCCCATTGTTAAAACTATAACATAAAGCAAACAATCAGTCAGTGAATAAACAACTTCTAAATCACTTCCACAGACATAGTAAAAAATATAGACGAAGTGCTGCGAACAATCTAGTGAAGCCAAAAAAACTATGCTCCTTCTTGTACAACCAGCGCTCACGCACACACATGTACCTCAAACCGTGCTCACTCTCTCTCACTACACATGTTGCGGCATATCGTCCAGTATACATCGCAAAAGCAAATATCCTTCAGGTGCATGGTGTGTGCGTGAGCGCTGGTTGTACACGAAGAATCAGTTTTTTTTGGCTTCATTATTTTTATTCGCAGCACTTTGTCTATATTTTTTACTATGTCTGTGATCACTTCAAAACAACTATTATAAACAAACGCGTTGATATGACAGGTACGTTCTAAAACTTATTTAAAATTGTACGTCTTCCTGTTTATAGTTAAATAGGAATATTTCATACTTCAAATCACCGAGTAGATTTAAAATAAAGACGCGTTCATTCAATATGTGACTATTTTATGCACTAATAATTATTAATTAAGTTTTTTTATACTTAAATATTAAATAATATAATAACCGTAACTTTCCGTAAGTTCGCAGAGTTTGATTTCAGAACGCTATCGAGAGAATGAAATCCAATATGCGATATTCGTATAGCGTTGTCTCTTTCTAACACTGAGAAGCAGAACAGGACCAGAGACAAATTTCATTCATTCATTTTATGAACGAAAGATTCAGTTCAGGTTTAGTATTAACAAGGTCATGGTACGAAAATTAGCGATCCAATACTTGACTCTAAATTGATCTGCATCGGAATTGGTTCGCTACGTAAAAGGTTGTGGTAAGGCTCCTGGCCATCTAATCCTGTCTAATTCTTCCTTGATGGCAGTATAATTGGCTTTAAAAAAGTTAAGATATGAGACGTTATTAATCTTAGGTATTTTATGACAACTCAGTTTCATTGTAATATGTAATGCTGGATGGTGACCATCCAAATCAACTAAAGGGAATGCACTGTTAGACACTTCAAAATATTGATCTGCATTTGTTAATAACAGATCCAAAGTGCGACCTATACAGTTGGAAACTGGATTGATTTGCTGAAAGCTGTTAAAAGAGAGGGTATCCATAAAAAGAGCTTCAGCCGGAGTAGCAACACTAGGTCCAGGCAACAACTTATTTGAATTGACATCGCGCTGCCAGACTAATTTCGGAAGATTGAAATCTCCGGCAACAAGAAGTATGGAGTTTTCAGGTAGTTTGTGCTGGTATATGGTTGTAATGTTTGATAATACTTGATCTAATTGGTTGTAGTCAACTGGAGAAGGAATATACAATGTACAAATACAGAAATTGACAGTAAAGGTTCCTCGATTAAGTTTAATTACAATCCAGAGGTCCTCGTTAGGTGATTCCCAAATCAATTTGCGTACTGGCGCATATTATTGTGAATAGCAACCAGAACTCCGCCACCATCGAGCTTAGTGCTATTTGTAGACATACGGTCACGCCTAAATAATGAATATCTGCTATCGAAGACCTCGCGGTCGTAAACGGAATCATTTAACCATGATTCCGTCAGCAAAATAATGTCTAGGTCTTGTTTCAACGCATTTGCCATGATGATTTCCGTTTTGGTCCGGAGACCTCTGACATTTTGATATAGTATTTTTAAGTTGAATTTTAAGCAGTAGAGAAAACAGAATCATGACCAAGATAACAGATTAAATAAAATTATAGAGAATTCAGGTGTTCAGAATTTTTGACTTGGAAAGCCTTGGAGTTGATGTCCTTTTTCATGTTGATTCTGCCGTTGCGCACCCACACAAATTCATATTTCTTCTCTTTAGCCAATGCGCGAGCAGCCGCATGTAGCTTCTTATTCGCCGGTGAGAGATGTTCACATACGAATACGGGCATTTTTTCGCCAGCCAACCCTAGATGAGACGAGTTCAACTTATCGTTCTGCTGGGTCTTATTGAAGGTTTTCACTGCTGCCAAAATTGTATCTCTCACCAGGGGGCTTGGGAGCTTAACTACGATGGAACGAGGCCTGGGAGAATCTTGATTCATTTTAGTTATACGGTGATAATTCAAAATCTCTTGATCAGCCAAGTTCATTAAAATGTACCTAATCAAACCAAATCATGATTTGCAGTAAACCTGCGAAAAAAAACGAAATGTGTGCTGGGACACATAGTAGAAGTGAAACTTCAACGGACAAGTGGAAAAACAAATCGCAACGGACAAGTGGAAAAACGAATGCCAACGGACAAATGGCAAAACGAATCGCAACAAAATTTTAACATGAAGATTTACGGGCGAATTGTTAATGTAGGTAGGTACCAGGGTTGTTGCGAATATCAGCATCAGCATCCGCTGATCATCAGCACCATTTTCAACATCAGCATCAGCATCCGCATTAAATGATGCTGATATTTATGCTGATGTTCATGTTGTAACGTGACCGAAGTGGGAGGGGCTTATGACACATTTTTTTGTTTCGGTTGTGATTTTTGACCGCTAGTATAGTTATTATACTAGCCTCAGATTTATAAGTTTATGGTTTTGACCAATTATAGCACATATTATTGCACTTCGGTGATTTTTAGCAAAACCAAAACAAACTTGTCTATTACGACAAATGTCAACAGCAGACAGTACAGTTGAAAGGGGCGTTCTAACAAAAAGGACAATGTGGAGCTATTATAGTCAGCTTCTTCTTCTTCTCCGTGTCAATGTTTCTCATGTAGTTCACACTGTATTCATGTGGTATTTGGCCACCTCTATGGCGTTGTTTGTGGCTTTGTTCAAATCGTCTCTTGTGTAGGTAGTACCACAAGGGACAAGTGAGCAAATGGGCCATGGACTGAATGGGCCCCGCAGCTAATAAAAAGCCAAGGATGAAAATAATTTATGCTGGATTGCCTTTGCTGGATAAAAATAACCAAGCTCTTCATTAAATAATGCAAATCATAACAGAAGCATTAAGATAATAAGGGGAACTCTACATTTTTAAAACAAAGATATATTGGCGTTTGCGTTCGCGCTGCTCCTTTGTGCGCTCAAAGTAGGTCCATCATTCATCATCATCATGTCAGCCGAAAGTCTTCCACTGCTGGACATATGCTTTTCCAAGCAGTTTGGGTGAATATGTCATAATCGCCACGCTTGGCAGGCGGGTTGGCGATCGCAGTTGGTGCGTTAAATACTCAGAGAACGCTGCTGCCCAGAGGATTCTAGTGAATCTTTTAGTCGCCTTTTACGACACCCGTGAGATGATATAGGGTGGTGCAATTCTTTACGTCCGGCACCACACGGAATAAAGTAGGTCCAGTTTAAATAATTTCACTTACAAAAGGTTTCTTTCTTTATATGCAAAAACTTTTGTATGTTTATCTCTCGTTTGTTTAAGCATAGTGAAAGAAAGCTCAAATGCTTTTATATAAAAAGAAAAGCCTTAAAAATCCTTTTAAAATGCGCCTAAAATGGAGTAGTTTTCGGTAATCCTAAAAAAAAATTGCGCTCGCTTCGCTCGCGCTAGTGTGCAGGTTTCCATACGGGTTTGTCTCGTGTACATTTTCAATGTTCATGTTATATTTTTCATAATTTACCAGATTTTAGTTAATAATTCGTAAATAAAAATGTAGGGACGCGATTTTTTTTCCTAGGGCTGAAATGAAAACATGAAAAAGTTTCGTTTGTTATATTATTTTGGCCTTAATTTTAAATTTTGATTAATCACCGTAAAAGTTTTAAAAAGGCACTATTTTTAGCCTTTAACCAATATCGGATTTTTATAAAAAGATATATTATATAAATAAATTCAAATTACATTTTTATATAAATTCATAAGGATCAGTACCTACACATTTCCAATTCAAAAAAATCAGCATCAGCATCAGCGTCCGCTGATGTCAATGTCAAAAATCAGCATCACCATCAGCATCCGCTGATGTGATAAAATTTTGGATCAGCAACAACCCTGGTAGGTACTTGTCCAATTTGAAAACCTGCCCGTAAAACTTCAAGTTAAAATTTTGTTGCGATTCGTTTTGCCACTTGTCCGTTGCCATTCGTTTTTCCACTTGTCCGTTGCGATTCGTTTTTCCACTTGTCCGTTGAAGTTTCACTTCTACTATGTGTCCTAGCACACATTTCGTTTTTAGGGTTCCGTACCCGAAGGGTGCCAAACGGGACCCTATTACTCTCGCTACGCTGTCCGTCCGTCCGTCTGTCTGTCACAGGGCTGTATCTTTTGAACGGTAATAGGTAACTGGTTGAAATTTTCTCAGAATATGTGTAGCTATGAGGTGTATCACGACAAATACTAAAAACAAAAAAAGTCTAAAACCAAAGGGGGTCCCCATACAAGAAACCTCAAAAAACATGCATTTTTTTCAACGTTTTTGTTCCTGGTCTATCTTCAAAACGGTAATATATACCAGCGTCAAACTTGGTCATATTATAGTGCATATTAAGTAGTTTAGCAACAAATACTAAAAATAAGACAAACATAGACATATGTGGTGGTACCTGCGTAAGAAAGACATGCAAAAATTCATATTTCGCGCACTGTGCGTTGATGTCTTTTGATAAACTCTCGTAAATTAAATCAGTTTTTATGGGGTATCAGGTCGTTGAGAGGTACGGAACCCTTACTGCGCGAGTCCGACTCGCACTTGGCCGGTTTTTTTTTTTTCTCGTCTTGTTTAGTCACAGACTTTTCTGTTGGTCTGGGTATTAAACTATCTTGGTATATCTTTTTAGTTTTTTACTCAAATAACTACATACTGATAAAATATAATTTAAGGTGCTGACGATGTATCCATTCGGACGTTGTTTTAATTTTATTACTACTTCCAAAAAAGCTTGACTTTTTCTAAAAATAACGTAGTTCTTTACGTTTTCAACAACCACAGACAGATTTTGGAATGCGGCCTCGCCATTCAGACTGTTGGATGCACAGACCAAGTAGAGATGCTACGCATGTTGGATGCATCGTCAGTGGCACCCTTTAGTAGATGAAAGATTGGATTCCGCTGCGCTCCAACAATATACCGCCAGTGTACCTAGTAGTAAAATGCGGCAACAAAAGCTACGCTGAAGTAGGCGAAATTGAGTCATTATGTGATATCTGTGTTAGCAACCAATGTTTGACGTTGAGGTACCGCGAGGCCCTGACGATGCGTTCATTCTGACGCCGTTTTACTATATCCAACAGGACGACGTCCATTTGTTTAGCACACTGACGATCAATCCATCGCACATAGGTACGTGCTCGGTTCTAGAATTTTATCATAGCGCTTACGTGATTGTAGGTTGATAGAAATACAGGTAAACTGAATGCGTGTACAAAGAAACTGTCGATCGATATATCACAAATATAATGGTACCTACTTATTTTTTCCTATAGACAGCAATTTAGCTACCCATTTCTTTTTTCCTCGACTGCCTCGTTGGTCTAGTGGTTGCAAGCGCGACTGCTGAGCGTGGGGTCCTGGGTTCGATTCCCGGGTCGGGCAAAGTGTTATTGGGTTTTTTCATTAGGAAATTCTCAGTAGCAGCCCGGAGTCTGGATTTGTGCCGGTCAATGGCAATAGGCTCGCCCCCTATTACATGGGACTATAACATAACTGGCGAAATGTGGGTGTACTATTACACCTCTGCCTACCCGGGGAAATACAGGCGTGATGTTATGTTATGTTGTTCTTTTTTTCCAAATATTTACCTATAAATTCCAAGTTTATTAAGCGTACGACCGTTTGCAAGTGACCTAACCCAAATTATCCACTTTTTTATTTCTGTCTGTCTGTCTGTTTGTCCGGGCTAATCTTCGAAACGGCTGAAGCGATTGTGACGGGACTTTCACAGGCAGATAGAGGACTTTACAAGGTATAATATAGGCTCCTTTTAATCCGTGAAAAATGCGAAAACCTCTTGAAAATTGGGAAGAACTGATTCAAACTTACGTAACCTGTTTGTATGTAACGGGATTTTAACAGCAGAGACTTTGTGAGGTACCTATAACATAGGTTACCTGGGAAAATTGCGTAAAATTCTTGGAAATGTGGAAAAACTGATTACCAAACTTGAAATTTAGTACACATGGTACATATCGAGGTCGTGGGTTCGATTACCACAGAACACAAATATTTGTTTGATGTACATAAGTGTTTGTGTTGATTTCACGGCGGCGGACGAAGTCGCGGCTAACAGCTAGTTGTCAATAAAATGTCTTCGACCTTATGGTAATATGTTATTCACGTTATTCATTAAAAATAACAACCCGACCTTTTGCAAAATTGAAATTTTTTTAATATAATTTTGGCAGCAAATATAAAACAGTTTTTCTTCTATTTATTTTATTATTTTTAACGCATTTACCAGGAGTCGCAGGTTCGAATCCTGCTCGTGAGCGATTTTTTCTTTCCACAATTTAAATCTTTAGTTTTTCTTCTATTCTGTATTCCGGTGAAATGAGAATCCGACCAAGTGCGAACAAATTAATTTAACGGTGTATTTCTATCTTCTATATACTTAATATAAATTGCATAAATCTTATTAAAAATAACTATGAATTATCATTACTACAGGTTTGATTATAGTCAAAGGATTACATTATGTTTGTTGGTTCTTCTTTGATTCCTAGCCAAATCTTGTCATTCCCCTTTCAGACATTTTTCATTAACAGACAGACGGACGGACGGACAGCATAGCGAGAGTAATAGGGTCCCGTTTAGCACCCTTTGGGTATGGAATAGTATGGAATCCAAAAAATGATGTTTTCTTATTGAAAATAAACAGTTTTACGGCCAAAATTAATATCCTATCCACGATTTGCCCTACTAGAGATAGGAATTTGACATAAGCTCCATACAAAATATGTCAAATTTCTATCTACAGTAGGGTAAATTTTGGATAGATTGGATATTAATTTTGGCCGTTAATGATTATACCAAAAACCAAGTTTTTATTTCTTTTTCATGGTTTGTGACTCACCAAAATAAACGTTATAATTATCATGGCAGCTTATTTCAACATGATTTCAACCGTATTAATGGAATTTTTGACATTTTGCACTTTGTACCTTTCACTCTGGTCTCTGTGCGCTTTGACCATTTTGCTTTTTAAACATTTTGTGCTTATGACAAGCAACTGAAGGACACGAAAGAATGATACTCTCGTACATTTTACATACACAGGTAGTTCATAGAAAACACTTGAAATTACAGATACTTTGAGAAATTTATTACTGGGTCTTACTCACATAAAAATACAAAAATAGTTTAAAATAATAGTGTAGATCCTCACACTAACTTATATAATTTGCAAATCAAGTAATGAGATTTTCATACAAGATGGCCGACACTCAGTTATGCATAAAAGTTTATATTCAGTGTAATTAACGCAGATACTTTACAAATAAATAAAATGAGTCTTAAGAGTAACCTTTAATTCTAGTATCTGAACAGCAATTAGAACAAATGGCCTTATGTTTATTGGAATATCTATATTAATAAAATCAGTTATACTGTTGAATCATTCAAAGATAATTCTTAATACTTGAAGTCATTGAACATTTCAACAATATCACTGCTATGAACCAATTTGCATAGCTATGTAGCAGAAAGCTATAGCATATTTCTCACAACTTGTGAGATAATTCAGTACATATCCTATCTGTATCTTTTCTATTTGATTCCTGAATCAACTTCTTTATTAAAAATCACTGCAAACATGATTATTAATCTTATGAATAGGTTTCTGCTCCATAGCAAGTTGACAACAAATAGTCCAATTGAGTGTTTTGATGTTGTACAGCATCACTCTGTAGCTGCCATGGCGCGTGCTTGTGCTCGAACTCTTTTGTCATATTCTAATCGATTTTGACTGTAAAAAAAATACATTATGTGTAGTTACAACAATGTTTATTGAAACAAAATAATTTCAGTGCTGATGAATAAAATCAATATTTAGATTTTGAGTAGGTATATACTGACCAGTAGATTGTGTAAGCTTCAGCCTGTGCAGGATCTTTCACATTAGGTTCATTGAGTAGATCTTGAATACCAAGAAGGATCTGTTTGATTGTGATAGCAGGACGCCAATCCTTTTCCTCATCTAATAGTGAAAGGCAAACTGTCCCTGATGGATATACATTAGGGTGGAAAAGTGGAGGTTCAAATTTGCATTTCGGTGGACTAGAAGGATAGTCATCTTTAAAAATCATACGCAGCTTATATAAACCTCCTTCCCATGGTGTCTGTAAGATGAAAAAGTATGATGAGATACTTTTCTGTTACCTAGGTAGGTTTAGTATTAAAACAAATTTTAAATGCCCTAGTGATTTTGATGCAACACTAAAGTCAGCTCTATAGAGCACTACTTATACTAATGCTTAAAACGAAGATACGAAAAGTTCGAGAAATACTAACCCCCTTTTTTCCAGGAATCGCACATTCCCAAGTCATGAGATTTAGAGACCCATCGGGATTTTTCATGGGCCTGGCAACAAATCCCTGAAACACATAATGCTCTCCGTCACGCACTTTATACTAAATAAACAACTAGACAATCCATAACGTAAGTCATGTCGCTTACAAAAGGATGGTCCTTGCGCCAGGCTTTTCTTTCTTCAGCTAAACGTGCACTTGCTATACCCGACATTGCCTAGAACTAAAAACACGGGAATTATCAAGAAGTGGTTGCCTCGAGTTCTTTAAAAATACACTTAACGAAATTTCCTCACCATTCAGTGAATACAAAGAAATAATACGAAAAAATAAATTATACGGCGCGAAGCGTCCCACGAAGTGCTTAGGGATGGGCGTTACCGCGTCATCAATCGAAATTTGTGTTGCGACTCGAGTCCCCTTTTACTCGAGTGACATCGATAAAAACATTAAAAACGTACTTTGAGTGAAAAACATATCGCCTCGTGTTCACTCTGACTCGAGTCAGTCGCCATTGTTGTCGCCAATCATCAATCACTCACGGGGACATGCGAAACGAAGTGATTTAATTCTTAAGAACGCTTTGTCTATTATTTGGTTTTATGAATATAATATACCAAAATTTGCTAATTTTTAGTAGCATATAATATTAATTTCGATACATAAATGTTGATTTTTTAAGACTACCGATGTTTTGAAATAAAATTCCAAGGTTGTCGTTTTATTACTTATTGCCAAAATTAAAAATTGTTAATTAAAGGATTGTGACAGGCGACTCGTTAGAGGCGAGTGTTCGAGTGACTCGTGAACAACTCGACTGACTTGACCACTCGAGTACTATAGTACTATAGTACGGTCGACCACACGTCGGTGGTAACACTTTGACATTAGCAGTATCTTTATTTCGTAAGCAGTAAGGGTGGTTTTCGAATTGACGTGTTACCACTGTCATGCAATCGACTGTACTATAGTACTCGAGTGAATGAATGACACGAGTGGTAAAATCTGACTCGAGTCGCATCACTAATCGAAATTGATAATTGATACAAAAGCAAAAGGTCGATATTATGCCCCAAATATCGACATTATATAATCGATTATAATATTGATTGTAATAATATCGAATATTGTTATTTATATTATTATTTTATTCAAACATAATACAGCCTTAGGCCCGTATTACAGAAGGTTCCTCAAGTCCAGTTTAAACTCCAATCACCTGATCCACAGAATAAGAAACCTGATCACTACTTAAGGATAGAATCATTACTTGAGTATCGGTCTTATTCCAGAACGGTACATAAACTTTAATTCAACAACATAACACACGAATTTGACCTGAAATAGAATAGAAATCTCTACTCAAGCGTAGTTTGGACCACACTAGAGTGATTACAGATCAAATCTCAGCTCAAATACCGAAACAGCTGACAGTATAAAATAAAACTAAACTCAGCTGAACTGTGATCTATAAATCTCTGCTTGAGGAACGTTCTAAAATCAAAGCTCAACTCAAAACTAGTTTTAAACAGAGATCAACGCTTGAGTATAGTTCTGTAATACGGGCCCTAGAATAACCATTTACGCCACAGATCTCAATTTACGCTGACTTACGTCAGAAATATGCTGGCTGTATTTGAATACATTTGTCCTCTCATTACTGAATTAACTGAGAAAAAAAAACAATATTTTCCGCTTTCACACAATAAGCCAATCCCCTTTTCACTTCCCATTTTTTTTTTGCCGTGAGCAAATCCTCGTGGACTGTCATGGACGCTTATCTATGGTAAATGCACTCCGCCCGGGGTAGGCGCCAACTACGCCAGCTGTGTCAGCTGCACCAGATACGCCAACTGTGCCAGCTACGCCAGCATGCTAGCATGCCAGCTACGCCAACTGTGTCAGCTACGCCAGCTGTGCCAGCTACGCCAGCTGTGCCAGCTACGCCAGCATGCTAGCATGCCAGCTACGCTAACTGTGTCAGCTACGCCAGCTGTGCCAGCTATGCCAACTGTGCCAGCTACGTCAGCTGTACCAGCTGCACCAGCTACTGGTCGGGCAGCAGACTACCCCGAGTCTGCTGCTCGCAGACCCAACCTCTCGAAGTTTTTTATAGAGGTTTTCTTCCTCGTGGTCCGGTCGGTGAAGCCAGGAAATTCGTGATGAAGTCACGTCAGTCGAGGGTGACTGACGTGACTTCATCACGAATTTGAATAAATAGTTGAATTCGAACTTTTCTCAAGTGTAAATTGAGATGAGCTATTCTGGAAATGTCGTGCCCGAGATATCTCGAAGAAAAGCCGCACGAGTTGCTTCGACTGGTCGGGACCGTTCGAGACGTGTATCTCGAATTCGAACTACATCAAATCGCATATTTGTTGTCGTCTTGCGAGTCCAAATATCTTTTTATATTAGTATATAGTTCCTGACATTTCTAAAAATCATTCTATAGTTACTAAAATTATAAAAGATAAATGTCAGACATTATTTGGGAAAATTACAAACACAGAACTTTTCTTTTAGTGTTTCATTAACTGTGATTATAATACGCTAATAATATATAAGTCTATGTAATTTTCATTTTATTAATATTGATTTTGATTTATTTAATTTTATTTTGATCGGAGTCAAACAAATGAACTTCAAATCCTTCGAACAATCTCGATTCGAAGGAGTAAAATATCGCTACTTTAAACAGATTTATGTCACGGGATGCATTTCGGTCCACTAAAGATAACGTAAATACAGATGTATTAAAAACAATTGGTGGCCAATAAAAATTAAAAGTAGATCAAAATAAATCTTGCTCATTAAGGCTCGTATTACAGAAAGTTCCTCAAGTACAGTTTAATTAAACTCCAATCACCTGATCACTACTTAAGGATTAGAATCATTACTTGAGTGTCGGTCTTATTCCAGAACGGTAATTATAAACTTTAATTCAACAACATAACACACGAATTTGTCCTGAAATAGAATAGAAATCACTACTCAAGCGTAGTCTGGACCACACTATAGTGATTATGCTCCTATGAATGTTATGTACGCCTTTAATTTGTTTAAGCATCGGATAATGTACCTGTAATATTAGAATAAGATAATGTCTGATGTTTATAACTGTTGGTGTATTAATAATTAAATAAATAAATTACAAATCAAATCTCTGCTCAAATACCGAACAGTTTAAAATAAAGCTAAACTCAGCTGAACTGTGATCAATAAATCTCTGCTTGAGGAACGTTCTAAAATAAAAGCTCAACTTAAAACTAGTTTTAAACAGAGAACAACGCTTGAGTATCGTTCTGTAATTCGGGCCCAAAGACATTAAATATTTAATATTAAATCTCTTTGTTCGGGCCTAAGTGATTTGATGAGGATAAATCAAACACGCACATGCAGGCAGGTCGTGGATACTTGGAAAAACCAAGTAACTGTCATTGAGGTGCTGGCCAGAAAACCTCCACGTGTGTCTAACTAACGGCTGCTTGTCCCTCTGGACACGCCTGGAGGGAACAGCAGTTGTTAGGCCGGTGCATCGTGGTTACGGGCAGTAGAATCCATTCGAGGGAGTAACCATTGCTGTTTTTAATCATTGCTGTTTTAGATTTTGATAATAGTTTGTATTGTAATTAATATTTGCATACCGTAAATGGTTAAATGTGGATAAGGACTTTATATTATTCGCCCCCTATTACATGGGACTATAACGTAACTGGTGAAATGTGGGTGTACTATTACACCTCTGCCTACCCCTTCGGGGAAATACAGGCGTGATGTTATGTTATGTTATTATTAATTAATAACTTGATGTACCCATATTATGCAAATAAATAAATCAATCAATAAACCTTAGGGGGATCTGATTGCCTGTGGCGAATATTCTGGCACGGGAGGGACCCAATGTGGGCCAATGGAGAGTCGCTCCACGTCTGCTCTGATGCAAGCAGAGGGCACAGTGGAGGAGCAGGGGCGGGCCCGGCGTTTACTCACCCTGTCACTGGGCAGGCAGCGGGGGGACTGTCCTTCCCTGCCCCCGTCAATCTGGTAGGTACCTACCTAACCCCTGGAGTGACCGCTGAGTACCTAGTGTTCTCGCGCCTCTTGGGACCGAGGGTCTTGGCATCAACGCCCGGACCACGAGGTAGAAAACCTCTATAAAAAAATACTGGAGGATGGGGCCTGCGAGCAGCAGACTCAGGGTAGTCTGCTGTCCGACCAGCAGCTAGCCTAGCTGACACAGTTGGCGTAGCTGACACATTTGGCGTAGCTGACACAGTTGGCGTAGCTGGTATGCTGGCCTGGCTGTTACAAAATAATTTCACAAATCTAAAATAATGCATTTTGAAGGCCATGAGGATAATATCAGTTATTTAATTATGGCATTACTTTCATATGTAACTAAGCCAGAGTATTCTGTATGATTAACTGTAAGTTAATATGCAATTAATGAAATAAAACCAGAATTTAAGGATGTCTGCGAATCGTGGCGGTGAAGCACGTAAATGTCGGCCAAAATGAGTGGCGTCGACGGAACAGCAGGTATGTTATAGTTTGTCAAAAAAGTACTGTATGCTGATTGGCTCAAATTCTCAAAACCTGCATTAGGATTGGCTGTTTTACCAAAATGATTACAAAGAAAACAAGAAATGTCGGCGATCGCTAGGTGGCAGCCCAAGCGTGTCGGCGAAACGTTTTTTATTCTCATTATACATTCGATAGTTGATGTGATTTGTTCCGTTTTGCGTGTATTCTCTGAAAAGTTTCAATAATATAAAAAAAATTGTTTTAGTAAGTGACATTATCTTGATCGTTCATCAAATAAAATCTAAGTGAATTGAATTAGGTTATTGAAGTAAAATAATGCTTGTTTACTTAAATTAAAGGGCTGAACAGATGCATCTAATTTTATTGCTACGATGGCAGTGTAATTCATTGAGCGTTGATTTGTATCATGAGAGTTCACATATATTTTTTGTGTTTATATTTTAAAACTGAGTTTACCTAATTCTTGAACAATTTGTGTTATTATTGTTCTCTGTAAAACGATGATATAACTACTGAACCTATCACGCATTTAATATCTAAATGACGTGAGTTGGCGGGAATCTGCCGGTGTTTAAGTAATGAGGTTACCTGAGAATGTTTGGCTACAAACACAGAGTACAATTTAAGTAACTGGATACAAAATTTGAAGCGATATTTTATTTGCATTAAATAAGTGGTATTATATTTGTAGATTCCTCTGAAAAGCGACAATGAGTTCAGTAGAGGAAGGCGAGACGCCGTCAGAGGAGGTGCCGGTGGGAAAGCCAGAGGAGTTGGCTAAAAACCCCACGGCTTTAAAAGGTAAATCTCATTTTCTGCTATTGTATTTTCACCAGCTTGTATTGTACTAATAGCCTCTAACCTCATTTCGCATCCTGGAGTGAAACAGGTTTACATCATAAATACATCTTAGGATTAGTTTATTTATCTTGCTTTTTTCTAAATGTGGAGATCCATCCATAGCTAAATAGCAATAACATAATATGTCAAGGCTTAGCTTAAGTATAAAGATTTGAGTCCCAAAAGTTGACCTTATATTTATTTTGCCTATTGGTATCATTCACTTTCATTATTTATGCATGGAAACTAATAAGCTGTAGGTTGATTGTTTCACAATGGCATTGGGTTGGTCCCAAGCATAGAAACATCACAATCCATTCTTATGAATGTTGTCCAAGCCATATGAGGAATGACATCAAAAGGATTTACAAGTCATTTACTTTCTTTGAAATATTCTGAACTTGATGAGTTCAATCTGTAAGCTTACAATATTGTGCACTGTAATGGTCCAAGGGAGGGGCAGCTGTGTTAAGGCTGATAGAATGTCCTCCAGATTCTGAAAAGCTGATCAATGCAAAAATTTACTAATCAGCGGTTAAACCCCATGTCAAGTATTGTGATTGGTTGTTACATCAACCCATAACAGGACTGATGTCAGAATCGGAATCAGAATTTTTATTTGTGATACATAGGTAAAATGGTTAGTAGTACATAATAAAGTTCATACATATTAAAGAGCTCTATGATCGGCCAATTATAGGCATACAAAAATATAGCATGACTGTAACCATAGATAAATAATTGGTGTCTGCTGCGGAGCAACACATCCATGACAATTCACAAATTTTTGTAGGTTGCCACTATTCGCCACTTGAAAACTTTAAATCAGTGTCAACCACTTATGTGAGCCATCAAAACTGCCACATTAATGATAAGTCAATAGCCACCTTGGTAGGGCCAATCAGATTGTAGAACCCTGCCTCAGCTAGTTGACAGAATTTATTGTATGCATCATATTTAACATTAGGAGTCTATTAGGCTGTATGGTTGATGGGTTCTTAGTAATTTTGCCAACCAATCACTAGAGCTAACATTAGATTTGACAATGGATCAAATTAATGAACCTTCCAGAAACCGAGGATCAGTATTATTGTACCTATTTGGTAGCCTAGGACTAAAAAGGTCACTTGATTCATGGCTGCTAGAGAGCTGTCTCTAAATAATTCTGAAACTGCTATTATTAATATATATCATATATTTCTGTTTCTTTTTTATCCAGAGGCTCATGAGCAAATGGCAACTCTAGATGTTCTGGTGTGTGGCTTGTGTCACTCAGCATTCCACTTTGTTGAGGAGTTCAGGGAGCATAAGGATGCTAACAACTGCACAGGAAAATCTCCTGTTAGAGACAGTGTAAGTATATTGTTATATTATTACTAAGAATTCTTTATACTTCGGTAATTAAATTGTGGTTGAAGAGTACAATTCAAATGAAATTTCAATATACTTAAGGGGCTCTTATTAAAACGATCAATCATTCATTAGCTCTAGATGGCAAAAGAGACGGATAAGTGGAAAAAGGGAAGCCTTTTCCTGCAGTGGCTACAGTGAATGGTTTAGGTTTATAGACATGCAGCACAAGAGGGATAAAAAAAAAATTGTGAAGCTCAGAATAATTAACTTATTTTAATACATACTTAATAGCACCACCATATCTCTTCTCGTAAAAGTCGACTTACGGCCAAAATTAATATCCAATCCATCCACAATTTGCCCTACTGGAGATATAAATTTGACATAACACGCTCCATACAAAACACATCAAATTTCTATGTCTAGTAGGGCAAATCGTGGATAGATAGGATATTAATTTTGGCCGTAAGGAATTCACCAGAGGATGGGCAGCAGTGTTCTGTGAGTATTTAACCAACCAACTGCAATCGCCAACCCATCTGCCGAGCGTGGCGATTATGGCATAACCCCCCCAACATGCTTGGGGGAGGCCTATGTCTAGCAGTGGACGTCTTTCGGCTGAAATGATGATGATGATGACGATGATGAATACATTTAAAAGCAATTTTGTCAGTAAATGAAGCAACTTTTTCTTTTTTTTTTCAAACAGAATGAAAGTAAAGCACAAGTATGGGCTTTCCTCTTGTGGAAGTGCTCATCAGTTCGTGATGGGTCCACAGTAAACACAGACAACAGCTGGAAGCTTTACCAGCAGTGGTGTCGCATGGCAGAGGCACAGCGGACTGCTTGGATCACGGCTGGATCAAATGTCCAAGCCCTGTCTAAATTTGCACATGCTAAAGTTGTAAGTTCTTTGTTTTTATTCAATAGAATAGAATTTTATTATGAGAATATATTAAAAAGTGGCAAAACAATTTCCCATATTAGCCCTAATATAAGCTTTTAGCCACTGAGATAATCTCTCAATGGCGCAAAGCCGCCGGCGGCAACAAAACAATGGAAAAATGATTGTCTCTTATTACCCATTCTTTGATGAACTAATGTTAAAATAGCATTCCTCAATTTACTTTTATGCATATACTCAACACAGTTTAAAGGGGGGCTCGTAGCGATGCAAATACAACGACTGCGCGGATTGTACGATCTGCAAGGTTAAGCTGCACTTGCCGCGGTCAGTCTGCGGGTGGGTGACCGTTTCGTTACACATTGAGACCCCTCCGTGCCTCGGAGAGCATGTTAAGCTGTCGGTCCCAGTTGTCATACGAATATCTATGACAGTCGTTACAGGTAGTCAGAAGCCTGAAAGTCTGACAACTAGTCTAACCTCCGAATGTCAGTATTACCCAGTAACTAGGTTGCTAGACTGGAAGCCAACCCCAATATAATTGGGGAAAGGCTCAGAGGATGATGATGACTCAACACAGTTAAAAAACTTTACAGTTACAGTTGTGTATTAAAAACGGTGTCCCTTTCAACTCTAAATACAGATGGAGATAAAGACTGAGGATCAATTGGTACCTGTTCAAGTACCAGTTCAACAAGAAGTTAAAAAACGCGGCAGACCAAGGAAAACTCTTAAACCGGTATGATTACACCATAATCTGTCAACTTTTTAATTATTTATTACATCATTATTTCTAACACTCATTGCTAACTTAATCTTGCAGGAGGATTCTGAAACACAGCCCTCAGGGGAGGAAAGTGATGATATTGTTAAGGCTAGCCCTGGACTGAAGGCCGTTCCTAAAGTACCAGTAGCACAAACTATAATCAAAACTAAGGTACTTTATTTTTTTAAAGGTTATTTTTATTAATTTGGACAAATGATTTTTGTAGATATTATAGCCTAATCAATTAGGATTTGGGTTTACAACATCGACCATACAGCCCAATAGACGCCGATTGTTGTATACAACGTGTTATTGAATTAACTCAAAACCTGAAACTAGTTTGTTCAGAATCGAGAGTAGAATCCATTACACTATTTTTTACATAGGTTAATTTTTACCAAATAAATATTTTCATACCATGCCGAGTCTAAAAGTTACGACGACGTGGCGCTGAGCGCAAAGGCGAGCGAGACCCAGTAAAAAAGTGTGATGGAAACTTTTGGGTAACATTTTTTTCCTAAAACTATATTTTTAAGTGGTTATTCACCTCCCGACACAGTAGCGTCGAGAGCGTCGCACGTTTGTGAATGAATCTAGCTCTGTGAATCGATTAGAGTAACCATGACATCTTCTACAATAATACATGAAAATTAATAATTACTTTCCATATCAATTTATTATAATAAAAACTAGTTGGGGTGTCTTGAGGTTTTGAGTTATTCCAATAACATGTTGTATAATAATTAAGCAGTCCATTGCTGTCCCACTGCTGTGCATGGGTCTCTTCTCAGAATGAGTAAGTCACAAGCGTAGTCCAAGTAGGCATTGAAGGCTTATTAAAAATTTTTACAAAAAAAGTTGCTTTTCTCCTGATGCGTTAGGCGTTAGTATCAGGTTGTTCCCTTCAATATGGTTGAGATAAGCGATGGCTGATGCTCGCATCATGCTCGTGAACAGGTGCCGTCTATTGCTATAGATACTATGGCAACTCTTTTTAGGTTTATTCAATTCAATTCAATTTTTTCAAGTTATGGCTCCATCGTTATTCGATGATTTTGCCAATGTCAAGGTAGGAAAAGACACAGTGATAAGTTCTTAGTTTCAAATGTTGCTTATCATAAATTGAAAGGCAATATTCTTGTTTATTTCCGACATTAACCTACATTATACTCACATTATTAAAAATTTGATGTAATAAACAATAACCTATTTTACAAACAGTATATCCATGGAGTTTCTTGCCGGTTTTTCTCCATAGGACTCACAATTTGGAACCGTGCAACTAGAGCCTGACGTTTCAAAAGTGTTTTAATTATGTTTATTTGAAATAAAAAACATTTGAATTTGAATTGAATATGACATTTTCAAACTTATATGTACTTTATGATTGCTTGCTGCTTTCCTTCATTGTGTGCATGGCTCATGTCGTTCTCAAAATATTTGGTGATGTGAGTAGATGCTACTATGGTGTGATTGGTTGCATGCTATCAATCATACTATAATATAATTGACCCTATGAGGCTGGCTGGACACTCTGGGTGACTATACCCAGAGTGTACTGAAATCCCAAAAAAAATTAAACGAGTGAGCTCGAGCACACAACTGAAATAAAACTTCACTAACTTATATCTCCTTCAATACTATTTCAATGAGAACAAAGAAATGGCGTCGCGGCGCGCGTACATCTGCCGGCGCTGTGTCGTGGCTTCTCCGCGTCCCGCACTACCCCCTCCGTTCGCCTCACTTTTCGTAACGCATTCACCGGCTTACTCCCCAAGTCAAGTGTGCCTAAAGAAGTTTTACTTCTAAAAATTCGATAGGAAAATAAATCATGATAAATTTATAATGTTTTCGTTTGTGTTGTCAGGAGTTGAACGATTCCGTGCGCAACGCCCAGGAGCGCGTGCCCCCGGAGGAGCGCATCGCGCGGCGCACGGAGCGGCAGGGCGACCCCACGGAGGCCGGCGAGTACGTCGTCGAGAAGATCCTAGCCAAGCGGTTCAACCCGCGCCGGAAGCAGTACGAGTACCTGCTCAAATGGGAGGGATATCCACAGTAAGTCATACACTGATTTTCATAAAGGTGGGCACTGACGATGTATCCATTCGGACGTCTTTGTAACAGGGTTGATAAAAATCATGATATTTTTGTTTATGACAGTTTTTTTTTTTACTAAAAAGTCATGATGTACTTGATGTTTTTCACTTTTTATTTGACTTTGAAAGATTTTTACTTGATTTTTATACGCATAACTAATAGTATTCCAAATACTGTCTGAAAAATCCCAATGGTTCCAAAGAAAACAAGATAATTAAAAAAAATTGTTATTTTTTTCTCCAAAATTAGTTATCATTTTTTAAATGGTTTTCATAAATGTTAATTTACTGACATAGAATCTTCCATATTTATGACAAAAATGACTATGTCAAGCTTAGATTAACAAATTTCTGATCGAAGACCTACAGCTTTTTAATAACTACACCCAAAAAAGCTTGACTTGTTCTAAAAATAACATTCGTTTTCAACATTCACGGACAGATTTTGGAATGCGGCCACGCCTTTCAGTCTTTTGGATGCATCGTCAGTGGCACCCTAAGATATAGCAACCTGCCACGGCTTCGCACGGGTAGCAATAATAGACATAGACTATAACCTTATTAGATATAATCCCTCTTTCTATCCGTGAAAACTATATGAAAATGCGTACAGTAGTTTCTGAGATTAGCCTGAACAAACACAAACTCAGTGTTGCATGGGATAAGAAAGTTTGTCGTTTATGTGTTAAACATGCGTGTTGCTTGACATTAAACGAAGTGTCCAATGTGTATAATAATAAATATTATATATGTATAATAATAAATAATAAATATTTTTGGGACATTTTAACACAGCACCATCTTCTAGTCCCAAACTAAGCAGAGCTTGTACCATGGGTACTAGACAATGGATATAATACTTATGTACTTTTTTTTTTTGTACAAACACTTATGTTCATCACACAAATATTTGTGTCGTGTGGGAATCGAACCCACGACCTCTTGATCAGCACTCCGACACTCGAACCACTAGACCACAGACGTCGTCAAATGCTTATGTGTCATGCTTGCCAATTGATTGTAATACTTGATATCGAGCGTGTTCAGTGCTAAGACTGTGTCTGCGTCCGCGTGCATCCTCTATACAATGCATAAAGCTTTGATTCATTCCCCACTACCTCACGTTATTTTATATTTTTGCAGTGAACAAAATACATGGGAACCTATCGAAAATATGGAGACATGTAGACATCTTTTGGAGGCCTTTGAGAAACAACTAGCGAGACAGAAGGAGCTGAAGGCAATGAGAGCTCAACAACAACAGCAGCAACAACACCCAGTCCAGGTATACTATATTAACAGTAAATACCTTTTATAAACATAATAATCGAATATTTGTTAAAACACCAACCAACCATTGACAACACCCTGTTTTAACCCAGAACCCTATTTCAGCAGATCTTATTTTGCCATTATTAATACTAATCACAAACTTATCGAAAAAAAAATGTATACTATGTATATTTTAATTTCACAGTTTAATTTATTTATGCCTTGGATCAAATTGTTAATAAAACTCTTATTTTCTAGGTGAAACAAATAAGTACGCCTTTGCCTCAGGTCGTCAAGCAAGTGGTTAAGAAATCTGAGAGTCCTGCGATTACTCCGTCTGGGTAAGATGATTTACCTAAGTAATGACATTTTGCTCTGATTTTTCTTCTAGAAATATTTTTGTTGATATAAATCACGTTTTTTTAATGTTTCTGTTGTTTTTGTCTATCGTCTTTTCGTTTCTGCGCGAGCTAAGATCGACGACGCGCCTTATCTTTTGTGTCGTACTGTACATACATAGAAAGCAATGTAGGTACCAGGACGACACAGGAGTGTTGAGCCACTTGTTAACATACTTAATTCGGCTGTGTTGGCAAATCGGACAATGTCGGATATACTCGTAGTACATGAAAAAGTTGCCCGATTTGTATAACACGGCCAAGTTAAGATGATAAGTGGATCAAATTTCGCGTGTTGTGACTGTACACTGTACATGTTGTTAACTTGTGAAGTAACAAGTGACGTGTGTTGGTGCAGGCGTCTGCAACGAACCAGTAAGGTGCGCGCGCTGGACCAGGTGAAGGCGTGGTGCGGCGCGGAGGAGGGCGAGCCTGCCGCCAAGAAGGTCAAGAAGGAGCTCTCCAGCGAGGACGAGGACTACTCCGACCCCGACTCCATCAAAGGTACAAAAACTTGCAAAATACATTCAGCACAATCATTTGTTAAGGCCCGTACAAACCAAAAGCAGAGCAGTAGCAGCGCGGGGCATGAGCAGCACGGCAGACGTCACACTTCTGCTATGGTGTCGACATGAGCTACATAATGATAACAGCTCATGCCGTGGGGAAAATATTAGCCAGTCAGCAGGTTGGTAACGGGGCTGACTGCCCAGGGTGCGCCAGACGATCAATTAAATATCGTCACTCGTGGAGGCTCTTTTAATGACGTCACACTAAAAAGTTGGTAGTTTTAAGCGTTTTGACCGCGGGCCCGCCATAGAACTTATTTCAATATGATATGTTGCGTCGGTTGTCAAACAATACAACTGCCTCGTAACTCGTAACCGCTTTTACGTCACACTGACGCGCCTGCTCCGTTGTGGCCAGTAGGTATGGCGGCCGTTGTGATACAACGCATGGTATAATAAGATGTTTCACCAGGTATTCTCTTCCCGCGATGCCTCCCAAGCTACGTCACGATCAGTGTTGCCATTGATTGATATTTTCAATATATTTAAGGAGATTTTTGTTCATAATGAATATAAAATAAATTCCTAACTAGCCTATTTGTTATCTCGTGTTATTCATCAAATTAGTTATTAAAGGAAACTGTATAAAATTACTAATTCAAAAATGCTTCTTAATAGAAGCAAGTAAATGAAAAAATGCATTTTGCTTGGGTAATTTATTTACACAATGTGGCAGCACATCAAACTGACAAATGTCACGCTAACAGCCCGCTATTGGCTCCACAGCCGATGACGTAGTACGGAGGCAATCACGTGACCTAGCTGTCATGGGAAGTGAGTACCTGGTGAAACATTTTATTATACCATGATACAACGCAACCGCGCCCCTCATGCCCGCGCGCCGGTCTGCCCGGTTTGCTCGCTGGCGGGTCCAGAGCAGGGCAGGAGCGGAGCAGTTTGCCAGCGGGCCCGCGCTAATATTTAGTGTGTCGTGTTTCATATAGTTCCTTGTATTACAACTTGCGCGGGCCCGCCTTCAACCTGCGCTACTGCTGACCTGCTGTTGGTCTGTACGGGCCTTTAGTATAATCTTTTTACTGTATCACTTTAGATATCATTTGACTATTATCTTTTGTCTTAGACTGTAGCTAAAGAAGCGTAATCTTGGGATTTGTGAGCGGCGCTTTTCCAGTCGCTAATTTACGATGCATTCAGTTTCATATAAAGGTCCGGTTTGTGTCAAACAACGACGCAAAATGAATTGTCTGCTAATATGAGACCGAATGCACCCTAAATTATGCGACTCACATAACGCGGCTTACAACTCACAAAATTAAGCTCGTTTGGTTTCACCCATAATAATATGCTTTACACAATGGGTTGTGCTTTCATTCATTGGGAAAAGCTTAGGTGCTTGTATTACTCTTTGTGAATAAAAAACGTTTAGATTCAAATTTAATTCTACATTGCAAGATTTGCAAGGCGCAGTAGGCCAGTACTGTCAAATTATAAATATAGTAAACATTTCAGCTGATAAGAAATTGCTGAACGGCCAATCGTCGCCAAAGTCCACTCTAGACCCGGAGCTGGTAAAATCGCTCGGCCTCGCTGGGAAGGGCATGCCGAACATCAAGGGAGTCATTAAAGTAGACCCCAAACATATGCCTAACCTTACTACAGGTACGTAATTGATTGTGAAAGAGATTTTTGAATTTGCTGAGGTTGCGACAGCGATGTACAGTCACAATTCTTCGCAGTGTTACATTTTGTCGACAAAATCCCTTGAACGAATCCTGCTACATTACACGTAGCTACCGCCGCTATCGAACATTGAATGCAAGTGGTGGTTCACCAGAAAGATTTCTGACTGTACATGCTGGCTTTGCTGTTAACAGTAATGTCTTCTAAAATGATATCTATTTTTACCAGGTGTTTATATAATGTCGAAGAGTTCAGGAATTATGAAGATTGATTCGCCTGGAAAGTTAGGACCCGGTTTAAACATAGATCAAGAGGTGATTCGGAAACAGATATTAGCAGCCAAACAGGTATTGTGCAGCTATTCCAAATAAGATATAAATTAATTTATTATAAAAGTGTGAATTCTGTTAAAATTACTATTTGTTACAGAAAAAGTTCGAGGAAACCAAAAAGACATCCCCAGTGCGCACACCTATGTCATCACAGGTAAACCATCCATAACTGTTTGTTAATTATATTGAGAGATTTAAGTTATAACAGTACAATAAAAATAATACTTTTGGATAATAAAATAATATAATACAGATTAAGAAAACTTACGGTTCGGGAGGACAACAAGTGACAGAGAAGACCATAATAACTCCATCAGGACAAAAGATCATACAGCGCACGATCCAAAGACCATCGGGACAGGCTGAAGGAAAGTCACCAGTTACCATACTCAACAAGAAACTCGCTCAGGCAAGTACCCAACCACTATCTAGTCTTGATTATTATTTGCATATTAATCTCAGTACTAATTCGTAAAGCGAAGATCTTGTTTTTTTATTCAAAATGGACTTGCGTTTGTTTTTGAGTATTTAAATTTTATTATATTGATGCTGTATTTGCATTCTTGTGTCTTCCATACTCTTCTCCAGTCAAAAAAGGAAAAGTCGCGATAAATAAATATTCAAATCATCATGCTAGCGTTTTCTCAGATGTATTCCCTATTATAAATTTTATTTTGAAGAAAGAATATAAATAACACGATTTGTTTAAAAAAAAAATACAATAAATGACAAAATGGAAGAGATACACGCTTTTTGGAGTCATTTTCTCTCCTTGTCCCTTACTACTTACGAAATAAAGACGCTGTCAATGTCAAACTGTTACCACTGACGTGCGGTCGACCATACTTTAGTTAATAATCTGAGGGTCGACCGTACTGTCTGTCTAGTAAAAAAAAATTGAAACACAATTTGGGCATCGTTTAAAATATTTCATTTGTTTTTAATTCTAGCTCATCTTTTTTCAAATAGATTTAAGATTTCTACCCTATTAACATATTTTTTATATATAATATGAGCATAGGTTTTATTAGAGCTTTTACGTGTGAAACCACAGAAATAGGTAGAATGGCCAAGTGGGCAGGGCGCGCGTGCCAACTCTACACCATTTCAAAGCCTTTCTCAGTACGCCTTTATGACTTGTTTCTGTAAATATTTTAACAAAAACCCGCAAAAATGCCTTATTGTGCTGTTTCTAACTGCAGAAACAAAAGCTGTAAAGTAAATTTGATTAAAGTTAATTTAAAAAAATTAATGACGTCTATATGGGAGGCGTAGTTGGTTCGAAAGTTGTCACGCATTAATCGCAATTAAAATTGTGATTACAACCATTCTATCTATTTCTGTGTGTGAAACAGTGAATAACGAATAGATTGGACGACGTCTGTGGTCTAGTAGTGTCGGATTGCTGATCACGAGGTCGTTGGTTCGATTCCCACAGGACACAAATTTTTGTGTGATGAACATAAGTGTTTGTTCTGGGTGTTTGTTATGTATTTTAAGTATGTATTTATTTACAAAGTAAAATAAAAAAGTATATAAGTATTTTATCCATTGTCTAGTACCCATAGCACATGCTTTGCTTAGTTTGGGACTAGATGGTGCTGTGTAAAAATGTCCCAAAGATATTTATTTATGTATTAGAGCATTTACGTGTGAAACAGTGAATAACGAATAGATTGACTGCACAGGGCGACAGTTTACTGCGGCGCGGCGGCTCGGTCCGGGGCCGCGGCCGCGGCAGCTTCTCCGTGGCCACGGCCGCCGGCAACATCGTGCGCGTCCGAGAAAAGGTTCCCGTTGCACTAGACTTTGAACAGGTCAGAATCATATTTTGTTATCAAGATTTCTTGTCACAAAAGATAGCCAACATTTTTTTACTAAAATATTCTCTATTAGCAATTTATGATAAACTAATTTAATGTGAGGGATGAATGTGAACCTTGCGCAACTTTTGTTTCTCATAAGATATTGAATGCAGAAAGTATTTAGATTTCTTTTATTATATGCATGGTAGTAGGCAAATAAAATCATATTTTCTCGCACTTGCTCGGAAATGGGTTCATTATTTAAAAAAAAGAATTCATCAGTCGGCTCTTTTCCGTACACAACGAAATAACAGGCCAGTAATATCCAACACGACAATAATATAAATTGCTGGATCGGTTTTATTATTTAAATTATGCTACCGAGGTTTTTAAGTACACACTTACATAAATTAGGTATTTTAAGGTACAAAGTATTTATCATTATCTATTCTATTCTAGAGAGTGCACCTGTGTTTGCGCACATTTTTTTTTTTTTTCTATAAATTAATTTAAATCTTTGTAAATAGAACAAGAACCGCGCGCGGTCTAATTGGCGCGAATATAAATTAGATACTGTTGAATTAATTTGTGTATTGTTTCCTCGCAAATGAGAGAAAAGCACTATACAAGTCTCGGCTGAAATAGTAATTAACGGCCTCGTTTAGTTAAAAAAGACTGTTAGCGCCTCGTCCTTTTAAAATCACTTCGGTATTATTCGGCCGTCAATTGCTTCATTGCAGGCCTCGACAGAAATGTACTATTTCCCGTCCATATCCACCCCTACAAGTAGACTTCTGTGAATTGCGGCGAATGACGCACTGCCGCGGCAATACTATATGTAAAAATTGTACACACGGCTACACATCAAGCTGTACATTTCCAGTATAAGCTGATCTCGCATTGTATAGGTTTTCCTTACAACGCGAGGTCAGCCTTTACTGGTTTTGTACAGCTTGATGTGTAGCCGTGTGTACACTCGACCAAACGGAATCATGACCCACCATAAGCTTAATTTTCTACAAACATTCTAATATAATTAGGTCGAATTTCGAAGTTAAATTATGTGGAACGACAGTTAATTCGAAATTCAAAACATAATTCCAGTTCTATCAAAAACGTAATTTTTTATCCAATTATTGTTCTATTGCATTCATCATAAAGCTCAAAATTGCATAGACTTCTGACCCGTATTAAAGCAGTTTCCTTAATATTCAAAATGTCCTAAGTGCAGCACGAAGGTAATAAGAAGAAAATGATGTTTTGACAATTTCAAACGAATTATCGGCTGAGTGGGTCATGATTCCGATTGGTTGACTGTACATTGATATTTTTTCGCCAATTACAAGTGTGTTGTGGTTTCAGTCGGACGCGTCGTCGGACACGTCGGACGGCATCGAGGACCCGTTCCCGCGCGCGCTGGGCCCGCTGCCGCCGCCCAGCCCCGAGCGCGAGCTGACGCTGTGCCCGCTGTCGGGCCGCCGCCTGGCGCGCGCCGAGGGCGAGCCCACGCCGCCGCCCACGCCCTCCCCGCCGCCCACGCCCCCGCCCGCGCCCACGCCGCCGCTCTCCGGTACCATGCTCATGAAGGTACCCAACTCTCACTTTCCAAACCCCAGAACTTATCGAAATCACTTTCTACAATCGACGATGCTTACATTAGAAAACAAACGTGCATGTGTGTTAGCAAAACGTGACTTTCTGATAGCCTAGGTCAATCCCATATATTTCATTGACTTTTCTATGTGTTAACGATTGCAGAAAGTGACTTTCTGTTCAGGCACAGAGTACCTAATAGTACTATCGTTGGAGAACCAACTCAAGTCGGTTGCTGCAGAGAAAATTTGTGCAAATGGGGAATTCGAGACTCCTCAAAAACTGAATGCGATTGTGGGGCCCCCATTCAGTCCATGGCCCATTTGCTTACTTGTCCCTTGTACCCTGTCAACTGTACAAGAGCCGACCTAAATGAAGCCACGATCACCGCCATAGAAGTGGCCAAATATTATATATAAAAAATGTGAACCATTGACACGAAGAAGAAGTACTATCGTACAGAACGGCCACTCACCGCTCCCCGCCAATTTAAGATTCCTCACCCGCACCCCGCACCCACCCGCGGTTTGCCGGCAATTGGACTGGAAGATTGCAATGGATTAAATCTATATCGCCAGTCGCAATACAAGCACGCCATCTTTGAGAACTACTGAGAAGCGCTTGGAATCCAGTCGGTATTACGAGCGGCGAGCATCCCTAACCTACACGTGTGTGTGCGTTTATACAGACGTAATCTTGTGTATTATTTATTTATATATGCTTTATTGTACACCATAAAAGACATTACATTGAATATGCATTTAAACTATTGTACAAATGGCGGCCTTATCGCGATCAGCGATTTCTTCCAGGCAACCTTAGGATGGACAAGGATGAACTGGACAGAAAATGGGGTTGTCAGATGTGCAATTTCGATACATAATTTAGTAATAAAATAAAATACTATACTACTACTACTATAAAATAACAACAAAAATATATTCTATAAATCCTAATACATAAATACTATATGCATATATACATATAAATAATAAGCAACGGTAAAGTAATATGTATGTAGGTGGTGTGAGCATTTATATTGTATTGAGTGGCCGAGGTGTGGTTCAGGAGTCGACATAGCCTATGTACATTGTTAAATTCTACTATTTTTAATTCATTCCAATAAAACAAACAGAAATCAATGTAAACATATCAAATATACTTTAATGCCTCATAAAATTCACGATCACGAACAACTATAGAAATGTGATTCTCACTGGCAAATGTATTCGTATGAATCGTATGACAACCAGAACCTACATCTCAAGGGTGCTTTTCACCAAGACAACAACTCCATTTGATAAAGAAAACTATCCAAAGCTTACCCAATATTTATTTGTTGTCAGGTGGAAATGTCTCCGGGTGGTACGACAGGTATGCTGGTGCAAGGAGATGGTGCTCAACCCTCACTCCCTGTACTCACAGACGAAGATGGCGTAAGTATATTACTCTACTCGGTTCTTAACAGAGGTTTCTTTACAGAAGACCTCAGAGCCAGTCCCTTTCCAGTGACACTTTTGGACATCATCTTATTTACCTTTGTTTCACCATTTTCTTGTTATAGACGGAAGTGAAAGTGGAATCCAGTTCAGTGAAGCAGCTGTTGGAAGGAGGCGTAGGGGTTGACGACGGCGAGGAGGTCAGCTTGTTACACTCAGGACACACGCCCATCATGATCCGAGGAGAGGATGGAGTGCTTTATCAGGTACTTCTTACAATTATTTTCTAAATGTTTTTTTATTATTATTCTTATATGGACTTGCGTTTAACTGCTACTTCACCTGATGTTAAGTGATCTTGCGGTCGACGATCTACCTATGGGGAAACAAACCCGGCAAGGCATTAAATTCTTTAGCGGTACGCATAATAAAAGTGTTAGAAAATCTCTTCGTGCGTATGGGTGGAATATCAACCATATAAGGGTGGCGCTTTGCCGTGCGTCTGGTCGTCCGATGATGGAATGGGCTAAGAGGAATTAAATTATGCAATTCCGACGCACACCAAAATGCAACCGATATAGTCTGAAATTATCTTATTTCCAACATAGACCAGAATTTTGTAATGCTTCATGAATTTACTTCTTTGAGTAATTGTAGAAAGTGTGTTTATGTAGAGCTTAATTTTTTCTTTATTTTCCTGTACTAAAGCTAGTTTTTTTTGTCTGCTATGTGTGCGATCTGTATATTTTGTGTAGATCCTGAAGGCACAGATTTTTCATTGTTTTGTTATTTTTGTTCTATATCCTAATAAAATTTTTGTGGTTAAACTATCTATATTATTTTGAAAAGCCTAATCCATGTAAAGTCTTCATCTATATCTGGCGACCCTGTATACTAATTGCTTTGTTAGACTGTACCAGATACCTGCCTCTAAGACAACTGCTCACTGATAACAATGATGATAATTAATAATATGATAATAATTTAACAGGTTGCGGGCGAGAACGAAGCGGGTCAAACGTTACTAGTGGCGGCGGAGGGAGTGGAGGGCTCTGTCGAAGGCGTGGAGGGAGCCGTGGAGGGTGACGGTGACGTCATGTACGTCACCCGAGAGGATGGACAGGTCAGAATATTATAACAAGTTGATTTAAACTGACAACTTAATTTCACAATATCTAAATAGACACTGATAGATAAAGGAGAATGCCATGGTGCAGTCTAGTTTGTGCCACAACTGAATGCAGTGCATAGAAACGCACCGGGCTTGGGTGTGACACAACGACTTTTGATGGTTAGACTAAGCGTCATGTGTTCTCTTGTTCACGAATTAAACTTATTTTAAACTATCGCTCTCTTTTACTACTTGTATATACAAGAAAGGGGTGACAACAATTTTAGAACTGACATATTAGTTGGAATTTAGATTTCCATACAAGTTTAGTTGTGATCTCGGACTGTGCCGACTAAAATACAAAGGAATGTAACACGTAAACTAATTTGACAGCACTAAAATTGTTGCCATCCCTTTCTTGTATCTACTATTAGTAAAAGAGAATGATAGTTTAAAATAAGTTCGTGAACAAGATAATCGGCACCATTGTCCTTTAAAAATGATTAATCTTATCAAGTGGTGTTCAACAGGGATGTTATGGGGCTCCGTAACCGAATCCGATATAAAAGTTTCGAATTATTTTGATAAGAGAGGAGTCTACATGAGACATGTTTTAGTTTTTGCCCGGCTGAGCCGACACACTAGCCGCGCCCGTCCCTTGCATTGTTTGGTATTTCTATTGCTTTTTTCTTTTACAATACCTTAAAAATCTAATATCCATAACCAAAACTAACGAATAATCCGAAATAATTCCATATCCGTAACCGTATCTGAAACCGGTATAATATTATTCCTGTATCTGTATCCAGATCCGAAATTTCATATTCATAACATCCCTGGTGTTGAAATAGGCCGTATGTCTGTACACCCTGCGATGGCTTCAAGTGAGTTTTCCCCACAGGTGTTGGCGATCGATCCGTCGCAGCTGGCGCAGCTGATGCCGGGCGGCGAGGCGGCGCCGGCGCTGCAGCAGGTGGCCGTGCAGGTGGAGGGCGAGCCGGGCGAGGACGCCACGCAGGTCATCGCGCAGCTGCTGCAGGCCGACCTGCCCTCACCCGGTCAGTACATCGCCACCCATTCTACACACGGCTACACATCAAGCTGTACAAAACCAGTATAGGCTGACCTCGCGTTGTAAGGAAACCTATACAATGCGAGGTCAGCTTATACTGGAAATGTACAGCTTGATGTGTAGCCGTGTGTACCACGCACCACCTCTAACCGAACTGCCCAAGGCTAATCGGTGTTGCCAGGTCCGGTTTTCAAAATCAAGGAGGCTTAGTAAGAAAACCGGCCAAGTGCGAGTCTTATGGAGACCTCCTTTGATTAGACTTTTTTAGTTTTTGTCGCGATAAGCACCATAGCAACACATATTCTGTGGAAATTTCGACTGGTTATCTATTACCGTTACAAAGATACAGCCCTGTGACAGACAGACGGATGGACAGCGTAGCGGAAGTAATAGAAACTGAAAAGCGCGAGATGTATTGAGATTCTTTTTTAAGAAATCGGGAGATCATGTCTTTCGACTAAAATCAAAGTTTTTGAAGTAATCATATTGACATTGTATATATCTACATTTCTACATATTATTGGTATTATATTTTGCCACCATTTCAGCTGTAATATCAAAATTATAGCAGTTTTAATCATCATCAACTCAGCCTATCGCAGTCCACTGCTGGACATAGGCCTCTCCCAAGTTGCGCCACAACACTCGGTCCTCTGCCTTCCGCATCCAGTCCAAATAATTTGAGCTTATGTAATTGATATTAAAATTGTATTGAATTTTAATCTTTATCGTTTTGTGATAGTCAATTTTTTTTTTTTTTTAAATTTTCGTTTTTCATGTTAATGTTTTTAGTAGGTACACTGATCTTATTGCTAATATAAGGCTTTATACAGGGATTGTAAAAAATCTGTAGATTTTTGTAGAAAATTGGTTGATTTTTAGAAAAATCTGTGAATAGTAAATTGGAGTGTAAATTGTGACTAAACGGTATTTCTTGTTATAATAATTATGGTTATAGGTATAGGTGGTGTAGGTCTATAGGTATTCTATCTATTGACGGTAAATAGATTGGACATGCTTATAATTTTATTATTTATTAATTAAAAATTGTTGTTTAGTTATTACTGTAGGTATATTATGTTATGTTATTTAATTAAATTATGATTGTATGCCTCAATGGCGGAACATGGCTGATCCTATTAATAATTTGTACACATCTTATGAATTTGAATCTCCTGTAAAATTGGGAGACCTGGCAACAAGTGGGCTAGATGTTGTAAACCACTGTACCCTACTTTTTTACTGTATAGCCCTATCCTAGGCTGTTGCGTGGCATGGTACCGCAAGTCGGTTCACCAAACTGAGACATGAAGATGGAAAGTCTCATATGTGATTGTTATTACACCAATTATCTAGATACAAACATTCTAAGAAGAGTTCTGCTTGAGTGTTTAGCTCACTATTAAAAACTTACAAGCCTTTCGATTTAGTAGTATCCATAGGCACCCCGCATAAATATTCATATGATATTGTTGTTACAGGTGGAACAAGGAGAGTAGTACTTATGTTGCCAGACGGCAGCTTGACAATGACTGAACTTGACAAGGAGCAGTATGAATCAATAACAGAGGCTGGCAAAGCTCAGGAATGAGTCTTTATGAAATAGAATGTGATGGATTACAATTCTGAGTCAGTCAACCACACATGGTAAAGTACAACTATCTCACGAAGGCCAGTGCAGCATTGCATTTTCAACCTTATCTCTAAGACATAAAGGTGAACACACCAGACTTCGTGGGATAGAACTACTATATCCTACTATCAACAATCGTACCCATATCATGTGATTGTTATGCAAGCCCCAAGGTTATTATAAATAATGGGTGTGTGTAATCAGTTAGTTTCCAATATTTTCAAATGAAATTGTTTCATGCACTGCTGAATTCCTGGAATCAATAATATTGTTAACTTATTTTTAAAGTTCATACTATTTTACTTTAATTTATAATGAAAAATAATGTGCAAATGTGACATAAATACATGCAAGCCGAGTTGCATTATAGTATTTGCAAAGGTTTTTTTTAAGTTCCTGTTGACATTTGGAGAAGGCAAACAAGGAGAGCTGACCCCAGATAATGGGATAAGGCTGAGAGAAAAAAGAATTTGTTGTAATTTTTTGTCCCTTATGAATAGCACGAAAAGATTAGGGAACCTTTTTACTTTGCGTGAAAACAACTAAAAAAACGGACATTGTTATTAAAATTAACACTGTGGTGGAACTAACGCCCCACGCTAACATAGCATAGTCTAGGATAAGATATCTCAGCCCAAAACAAGACTGCCACGAAGCTGTAAATATTTTAATAATAATAACAGTATGTGACGTTCAGTACTAATATAATTTTGAAGATGCGAGCAATATTATGTTCTCAATTTTGACTAAGCACAAGTCATGGTTTTTTTATTAATTATGGTCTCACTATCACTATTGCCTTAAAAGTAGCTTTAAGGCTAATTGTAAAAAGCTCTATCAAATTTTCTCCATTATTTAAAAGAAACTGACATCTTTCTACAATGTGTTATTAAAATAACTGAAAACGTACTCATCAGTATGAACAACTTCTACTATGGGACCAAACCTGAAACCGCGAAAGAGTTATTAGCTGATCCTTACATTTGTGTTCACATAAATCGACAAAACGTAAGGATTAGCTGTTTTTTTTTTGCGATTTCAGGTTTGATCTCATAGTAAAAGTTGTTCATAATCAGTACAATGATCAGTTAATTCAGTTATTTCAATAACACGTTGCGTGTGCAAGAAAACTGACTTTAACTTGAACATATACAGGGTGTCCCATCACTATGCTATGTAGCATATATTTCATGCTATGCTATATTCCATGTGGAGGGAAAGTACTTTAAATATTGAAAATAGGAAATTCCACTTCAAAAAGACGTCATTTTATTTTTAAAAGAAGTAATACTGCATTCAAGGATTTTCCAAAAATGTCCTCTGAGCCAGGAATCAAACCTTCAAGTGAGCCAAAAAAGTTCACCTGTATTTTTATGCCACCAATCCGATATAATGATGTGACTAAAGTCCGATTTTAACACTCGAGTCATTCGAGCCATTTTACAATTTGACTCGAGTTCTACTCGAGTGGTTGAGTCACTTGAGTGGTTCACGAGTCACTTGAACACTCGCCTCTATTGAGCCATCTGTCACAATCATTGAATTAATAATATTTCATTAACATGAATCGAAATTAACATAATATGCTAATAAAAATGAGCAAATAATGGTCTATTCATAAAACCAAGTAACAGACATATAATGGAAAAGCATTCTTAGGAATAAAAACACATTGTTTTGCATGTCGCTGTGAATGATTGGCGATGGCGAGTGACTCAAGTCAGATTGAACTAGTCAATTTTTTTTTTTCATGAGAATTTTTTTAAATCTGTGAATGCATAACTTCTAATTTAAAAAAATTCAATGAAGTAAAATATCATATTTCCAATATTTAAACTACTTTCCCTCCGTGAAGCATAGCGATGGGACCGTGGGACATCCTGTATAGTGAATCTGTGAGGTGACTTCATGCCACATGTTTTAGCCGCAATTCAGACTGTGCCGATATGTGTAGAATTGAGTACCGTCATATTTTCTGCAAGAAAAATATTGTAATTGAGCAAAAATGTTGATATCGGCTGTTTTTGAGCCATTCTCGATGGCTATAATTTTAATAAGTTATCTATAAAAAGTTTTGTTTTCATATCTCGTATAGCTAGTTTTTAATATTATATACATTACGATTTAAATTGTGGAAAGAAAAAATCGCTCACGAGCAGGATTCAAACCTGCGACTCCTGGCTCAGTACGCCAGTGCTTTTAGCCACTAAGCTACCGTGAACACTGCTCGTCGTATCGAAATTCTCATCCACTTGGCACGTCTTTTGTCACGTGCAGATTTTTCTTTCCACAAATTAAATCGTAAGATTTCGCTTCGCATGCGTAAATGCGTTAAAAATAATAAAATAATTATATACATTTATAGCAAAATGATGTGCTTTTAAAGACTTGTACACAATGCCTCATTTTGGGGAACATTCGACGAATGAAGAAAGATCTTCTATCACTATCTTGTTCCACAATGAAGCAATAAATATTGTAATCTGACTGAGTGCCCTTTTCCTGTCATGCCGGTTTGCACCTGCATGCGTGAGATAGTACGCTGCAGGCCGCATGTGTGAGATAGCACGCTGCAGGCCGCATGCGTAAATTAGCGCGCTGTGGGCCGCATGCGTGTGGCACACGTAACAAAAAGCATGTACGAAACTATTGGATGCGTGCCAGTGCCCAGTAGCGTCCGTAGCTAGGGGCTGGCCGTGGGGGCAGCTGCCAGGGGCACATGCCACAAGGGGGCTCACTCGCAGTCCTGCAGGCCGCTGCGGCAAGGGCACATCAAGAACTTACCCAAAAACACGAGTTTATAGTTTTCTCTTTCTATAAAATAAAATGAAAATTTTGGGGAGCGCAAAATTCAAATCTTGCCCTGGGGGTCTACTCGCGTTTGACGATATTCGATAAATCGTACCATTCATCGTACAATTTGCTACTTCGGTCAACCACAGTTCCCTTATCGCATGCGATGATCGTGTTTTGAAGTTTATTTCTCTGATCTCCGGTAAATTTCATAAGGCTATGAACGGTATGCTATCTTTACGTCAAATGCGAGTAAACCCCCCTGGGCGCTCACGACCGAGCGTAGTTACAACACCGCGTGGCAGACATGCAAGCCTGTGTGACAGGAAAGAGGACCTTAAGCACTGTAGAGAAAAATCTGCACTATTGTGTCAGTTACCATGCAATAGCAATGCAGTAAAATAATAATACAAACTTTTCAAACTTGCTGCCCAAATTCATAAGAAGTTTGGACATTATTCAATTTCGAAGACTCGTAATTTTTTTCAAGTAGTGGTAGGAATTGATCCGAGGGTAGGAATGAGAGATCTATTGTGCTGAGATTTGCTCATTTTTCTCTCAATAGACATTTTTCGTGTAAATATTTATTATCTGTCATAGGCAAATATTGAAATTTTAGACTTGATTTTACAACTGCTTTGTAAATAGCCACAACAAAAAATCAATCTATTTGACACCAAACTCGTTAATTCTTTACTAGAAATCTAATTGATAATATTAAAGAGATGTTATCAATATAGACAACAACATAGCGGCGTGTAAGAAATGAGGTAGGTATATTATAATTTTCTTTATTTTATTTTTGTAATATAATGGTATAATTAAAGTGTTTATTATAATTTGTCTTTGATTGCGACCAGTCACTGCATTTCAAAGAAAGGGGTGCGTTCAGTATTATCGTCCGCTATAACATAACCAGCCTATTACTGTCCCACTGCTGGACACGGGCCTCTTCTCAGTACGAGAAGGCTAAGGCCTTAGTCCACCATGCTGCAGGCGCGGTTCCAGCCCAAGATTTTGGGGGGGTCAACTTGGCTTATGTACAGTTTCAAGGGCCAAATGTACCAGCAAAACCTGATGTTTTTTTTTAATTTACGCAACAACTACATCTAAAATTTTTGGAGTTAGTTTAATATGCAACAGAATAGTTACTTCCAAAATGCGCGTTGATAAAGAAGAAACTATCGGCGCGTACAAGCGAGCGCGAAATTTTACATATTCATGCGAAAAGTTGACTTCAATTTAAGTGTATTTTTTTGAGTTTTAAGCTATGTACTACTCGTGCAGATAAATAATGACATTGAAAATGGCGGCATTTGTATTTTCCTCTCGCTCACAAGTAAAGTATTGTGTGAGCGTGAGACACATAGAATAAAAATGCCACCATTTTCAATTCCATTTATTATCCGCGCCGAGTGATATACTTAATATAAAAATGCAGCACAACAGAAGCCCAAAATACACATTAACGAGGAAGCGCGAGCGCAACGAGTGCGAAATTTTTATTTTTATTTATTTTTTCACCTCCAAAGCTTCAATCGCTTGTGCCTTTAATATAGTGTCCAATCGCAACGGCGGCAGGGTCATGCAAAGTAGCGCAAACCGTTCAACAAAATGGATTATCGTTGAATTGGAAATTTCATCCAAACTTTATTTTGGGCAAAATATCACCCATTACCCATGCTGTAAATTGAACTTTAGTAGGTTCTTACACAAAATTACAAAATAATGTTAAGTATTTTTTTACGTACGAGTAGATGTCGTGACAACTCATTATTTGAAATAGCACTTAATCTTTCTTGTTTAGTTGTTAGGATAATTTTGAGGTACGGCTTGGATGGTTTTTGGGGGGGGGGGTCATGACCCCTGTGACCCCACCCCCCCTAGAACCGCGTCTGCCATGCTGGCCTAGTGCGGGTTGGCGGACTACACACACCATTGAGAACTATGGAGCACTCTCTGGTGTGTAGGTTTCCTCACGATGTTTTCCTTCACCGTTAAAGCAAGTGATAATCAAATATAAATCCGCACATGAATTAGAAAAGTCAGAGGTGCGGGCCGGGATCGAACTCACACCCTCCTGCATAAAAAGCAAGCGCTCAACCACTAGGCTATCACTGCTCTATGCTGCTCAAATTAAGAAATTCGACACTTCCGCTGGGGGGAACGATGCGTAGCATCTCTACTTGGTCTGTGGGGGAACGTACACGTAGCATTCTTGGGCACGCTCGGAGCGTTCTTGGGCGTTCGTTTGTATTCAATCGCACTTTGAACCAGGGTTGTTGCTGATCCAGAATTTTATCACATCAACGGATGCTGATGCTGATTTTTGACATTGACATCAGCGGATGTTGATTTTTTTGAATTGGAAATGTGTACCTTATGAATTTATATAAAAATGTAATTTGAATTTATTTATATAACATATCTTTAAAAAAAATCCGATATTGGTTAAAAGCAAAAAATAGTGGTGCCGATTCTCTTGTCACAAAATTCTCTAAACTAGACTAAAAATCACCTAAATTTAGTTTAGTCCTGTCAAACGACGTTTTCTATTCTGAAATTCACTTTAAAACTAATTTTTGGTTTGACAGGACCAAAATTAGTTTAGTTATTCAACTTAGTAAAAATTGACATTTTGCTATTCTGTAATTGACGTTTTTCACCTAATATTAGAAATGTCAACCTAAATCTGACTATTTTTAGAAGGCATCAAAATACATGTCGACTATAATTAGTTATCAACAACTAAAATTGCAAAGCTTGTTTTATTCATTTTTATAGTTTTTAGGTAGTTTAAATTAAATAATGGATGCCTACTATATGGTTGCAGCTGTTGTAGATTCAGCAGAAAGGTAAATTGTTCATAGAAATATACAATGAAATTTATAATTTCGATAAGAAGAGGTACCTATATAATAAAGGATAAGAAGTACATAAATCCATACAATGGGAAAAAAAATCTATGTTTGACATTCAATTCTATCATTTTATGCTAATATGTGTCCCTAAAAAGCCTGAATTCCCAAATTTTCCCTCTTTTGGGGAGAAAGTCTTCGATAAAATACATTATTGATCAGTCCTGCGTGGTACTTTTTGGCTTACATTCCAATTTATTCAACTTTTTTGAGAAATTTCGTGTCCTGGGTGCTAGAACTTTTTAACCGCGTCTTTAAAAAGGGAAATTCCAGCTTTTTAAATTTAAGAAATAGTTTATTATTGTGATTGCCCGTGGAATTCAAAGGTCCTTGCGTTTTTTGAAAATAGCTCTGTTTCTCGTTGTTTAAGATATACAATATGATACGCTGCAATAATAATATATCTCCTTTGATAGGTACTCTTGGGCCCGTATTACAGAAGGTTCCTCAAGTACAGTTTAAACTCCAATCACCTGATTAAGGATAGAATCGTTACATGAGTATCGGTCTTATTCCAGAACGGTATTTATTATAAACTTTAATTCAACAACATAACACACGAATTTGACCTGAATTAAAATAGAAATCTCTACTCAAGCGTAGTCTGGACCACACTAGAGTGATTGATTACAGATCAAATCTCTGCTCAAATACCGAAACAGGTGACAGTATAAAATAAAGCTAAATTCAGCTGAACTGTGATCAATAAATCTCTGCTTGAGGAACGTTCTAAAATCAAAGCTCAACTCAAAACTAGTTTTAAACAGTGATCAACGCTTGAGTATCGTTCTGTAATACGGGCCGTAGAAAATAATAACCTAGCTCTTTAATCTGATCACATTATTCCAATTTATATATTTTATTGAAAATATAAAACAAAAATGTACTTTATTTCGTGACATGATTTTTTCTTTTTAATTTTAATGATAAACTATTAATCCCAAATATAATTATTATTTAATTTCCTTGTTTTTGTGAACATTCGGTCATTCCATTCACTCTTTAATAAATTTTTTAAGATGTACTTAAGGTAACACCGCCAATTCAACTTAGATGCGTCAAACTCAATTATTAGAGCTGTCAACAAGTTTTCTAAAATAAGAAAAAGATAAACACAGAATAAGTTTTATGATTTTCTAAACTAAAATTTGTAAATTTTAGTTATAGTTAGGTTTAGGTGGGTGTACAAGAGAATCGGCACCAGTGCCTTTTAAAACTTTTACGGTGATTAATCAAATTTTAAAATTAATTGCAAAATAATATAACTTTTTCATGTTTTCATAGAGCCCTAGGAAAACAAATTGCGACCCTGCATTTTTATTTACGAATTATTAACTAAAATATGGTAAATTATTGAAAAACATAACATGAACATTGAAAATCTACATGAGACAAACCCGCAAAAAACTTGCACACTAGTGCGAGCGTAGCGAGCGCAATTTTTTTTTTGGATTACCGAAAACGATATTCCATTTTAGGCGCATTTTAAAAGGAGTTTTAAGGCTTTTATTTTTAAATAAAAGCATTTGAGCTTTCTTTCACTATGCTTAAACAAACGAGAGATAAACTTATGTACAAAGTTTTTGCCAAAGAAAGAAACCTTTTGTAAGTGAAACTATTTAAACTGGACCTACTTTATTCCGTGTGGTGCCGGACGTAAAGAATTGCACCACCCTATATCTTTTCATGGTTTTCTTAAAAGGCGACTAAGGGATTCACCAGAGGATGGGCAGCAGCGTTCTCTCGAGTAGGTATTTAGCCAACCAACTGAGATCGCCAACCCGCCTGCCAATCGTGGTGATTATAGCATATTCCCCCAAACTGCTTGGAGAAGCCTATGTCCAGCAGTGGACGACTTTTGGCTGACATGGTGATGATGAATGATAGACCTACTTTGAGTGCACAAAAGAGCAGCGCGAACGCAAACGCCAATATTTATTTATTAAAAAAAATGTAGAGTTCATCTTATTATCTTAATGGTCCTGTTACGATTGCATTCGTTAATGAAGAGCTTGATTATTTTTATGCAGCAAAGGCAATCCAGCACAAATTATTATTAGCTGACTATAATAGCTCTAGTACATAGTACCTCAGTGGCTCCACATTTCCCTTTTTGTTAGAACCAAAGATAATATAATCACTACGTCTTAGTTAGAAGTTAGAACGCCTCTTTCAACTGTATTGTCTGTTGACATTAGTCGTAATAGACAAGTTTGTTTTGGTTTTCCTAAAAATCACCGAAGTAAGTGCAACAATCTGTGCTATGATTGGTCAAAACCATAAACTTATTATACTAGCGGTCAAAACTCACAAGCGAAACTAAGGCTCGTATTACAGAAGCTTCCTCAAGTACAGTTTAAACTCCAATCACCTGTGGGCCTAGTACGAGTTTGACATTTACGAATACTTTCAAAGTATTCGTCAACTTTCATTAATAAATCTGTAGTTCCTCCTCGTATCCGCCAGGGGCGCTACTGATTTATGAATGAAAGTCGACGAAAACGATGAAAGTATTCGTAAGTGTGAAACTCGTACTAGGCCCACTGATCACTACTTAAAGATAGAATCGTTACTTGAGTATCAGTCTTATTCCAGAACGGTAATTATAAACTTTAATTCACCAACAAAACACACGAATTTGACCTGAAATATAATAGAAATCTCTACTCAAGCGTAGTCTGGACCACGCTTGAGTGATTACAGATCAAATATCTGCCCAAATACCGAAACAGGTGACAATATAAAACGAAACTAAACTCAGCTGAACTGTGATCAACAAATCTCTGCTTGAGGGACGTTCTAAAATCAAAGCTCAACTTAAAACTAGTTTTAAACAGAGATCAACGCTTGAGCATCCTCTTGTTTTGGTCGGTGTATTAGGTATATATAAATTCAATTAAACTTGGTTTTATTACTGGTAATTCTATGTTTATTACACATTCTAACTTAATACATTAGCCTTGGTTCGGGTGCCATCTTGACAGCCCGCCTCTTATCGACTAGTGATGTTCCATTACAAATAGTGACGTTACTTACTCATAACATCCTCCTTATTAGTAAAAGTTAAATTATTATAATTTTACAACAGCATTTTTCAGCTTGAGACAGTTTACAACAATAGAATAAAAACCTTAACTATAATTTTTGACAACTGACTGTTTAAGTAACTCAAAATAAGACAGTTTGTTGAACTACTATATATTCTGGACTTTACCTAAATCAATCCGTCCTTCACAGTCATTGCTAAAATGTTTGCTTAAACACTTAACAAAATATTTACTCTTATAAATCTAACCGTCTTGGTGGTCTTATGACTCTTCCACACCTAGTGCGCATTTCAACTGGAGTTGTACGCTCTTCGATAGATGGTGCTACTGTATGAGAATTAGGAGATATCTTGATATTTGGACTTTTTCGTAATATATCTTGAGATACCATTTGAGGTGACTGCGGAGGCTTCAAAATATGCTGTCTGTTTCTCCTTCCTATAAATCCATCTAACCCTTCAACAGTATAAGACCTAGGCTGATCACATTTGGACCTTACTGTGCCTGTAATCCATGGAGTATCTGGCATTTTCTTAAAATAGACTTCATCTCCTTCTTGTAGTTCTGGTAATGATTTAGTGTTTCTGTCATAGTAATCCTTCATTTTATTTTTATTCTCTTCCTTGGTTTTTACATATTCTTGAAAATTTACTGTTCTTGGTATTAAGTTTTTTGTGACTGTTGGTAATTGTGTTCTAAGTGAACGTGACATTAATAATTGTGCTGGAGATGGTAGATTTCCTCTAGGTGTATTCCTGAATTGAAGAAGAGCCAGATATGGATCTGTTCCTGACTCCTCTGACTTGGTAAGAAAACGTTTACATATCTTTACTGCCGACTCTACCAACCCATTTGACCTTGGTATGTAGGGACTTGACGTATTATGATGTATTCCCCATTCCCAAATAAAATTCTTAAACTCTGCCGAATTAAATGGTGGCCCATTGTCAGAGAATAACTCAACTGGAATACCATGTCTGCTAAAGATACTTTTAAGACAAACAATTACTGTTTTGGCGTTAGTACTTGTCACTGCCATTAATTCAATATAATTTGAGTAATAATCTTGTACTACTATGTATTTTTTAGATTTATAATCCATAAAATCAACACCAACTTTTTCCCACGGCAGTAATGTAACATCATGTGGAAGAAGTGGTTCTGGAGCATTTGAGCTTCTATTTGACAAGCAAATACGACACGACTGAACAATGTTTTTTATATCAGTTGACATAAATGGCCAAAATACATGTCCTCTAGCAAACGCTTTTGACCTTTCAATTCCCAGATGACCACTGTGTATTATTTTCAAAATCTCTGGCCTTAATTTTTTAGGTATGACTATACTGTTACTTCTGAAAACTAAATCATTTTCTGTATGTAAATCAAATCTATACTGCCAATACTCATGCAGATCTTTGTGAATTTGAGTTTTACTTGACGGCCATCCTTCTTTACAGTATTTTTTCAAAATCTGCAGACTTTCATCGTCGTTAGTGCCCCTGACTAACCACTGTAGACGTTCTGAAGACAGTGGTAATGACTTAATTAGTAAATTTACATGAATAATGATATCATCACCTAATTCATCTGAACTTGTTTCAGAGAGTGCTGCTCTTGACAAGGTATCAGCAATATACATGTGACTACCTTTCTTGTAAACTACATTTAGACTATAGAGTTGTATTTTCAACATCATTCTTTGGAGACGTGTTGGAACCTCGACTAAAGGCTTTTTAAACAATGTTATTAAAGGAGCATGGTCTGTCTCTACAGTTACAGTTTGTCCATATATAAATTGATGAAACTTGATGCAGGCAAAAACTATTGAATAGAGTTCTTTCTCTATCTGAGCCATTTTCTGTTGTGTATCTGTTAAAGTTTTTGAAGCATAATATACTGGATGTTGATTTTGTAATAACACTGCACCGACAGCACTCTTACTAGCATCACTTTGTAGGACAATAGGATCATGAACATTAAAATGTGACAACACTGGAACTTGACATATTAATTGCTTCAGACGACAAAGTGTTGTTTCATGATTGGCAGTCCACTGCCAATCAGTAGATTTTTTTAATAATTGGCGTAGAATTTCTGTCTCGCCTGCCATATTTTTAATAAAAGGACTTAAATAATTAAGAATGCCTAGAAACCTTTGTAAATCCTTTAGACAGGTAGGAGAGGGCATCTCTTTGATTGCTCTGACTTTGTCAGGATCAGCTGTGATTCCGTCCGCTGAAAAAATATGACCCAGATATTTAACACTCTCCTTGGTGAATGAACATTTTTCTTTATTAAACTTGACATTGTATTCCTTTGCTCTGTTAAATACTATATTAAGACGCTCGTTATGCTCTTGTAATGTTTGACCGCTTACTAAAATATCATCGCTGTATACGGCCACCCCTGGTATGTCACCAAACATTTCAGTCATAATTCTGTGAAAATACTCAGGAGCACAGCTGACTCCATATGGAAGACGTTTAAAGCGGTATCGGCCAAAAGGTGTATTAAAAGTTGTGAGGTAAGAACTTTTCTCACTCAATTTACACATCCAAAATCCACTACTTGCGTCCAAGGTAGAGTAAAATTTTGCACCAGCCACTTTGGCACGGACCATATCTACTGATGGAATAGGATAATGAGTCCTCTTAATTGCCTGATTTAAATTACGGGGGTCTAGACATACCCTTAATTGACCATTTTTCTTTTCTATTAAGATTAAAGAACTCACCCATGCAGTAGGCTCTGTGACCTTGGTAATGACGTCCATTTTTTCCATCTTCTCAAGTTCTTGTTGAAGTCTATGATGTAATGCAAATGGTACCTTCCTTGGAGCATCGACTTTTGGCTGGACCTCAGGATTTGTACTTATGTGACACTCGCCAGGGAGACAACCAAGACCGGTAAAAACAGAATTATTACATTCAACAAGTTCATTTAAATTTATATTTTGTGACTGACTTGACTGTAATGGAAATGACTGTGATTGACTTTTTGTGACTTTAGGACATATTACTTTACTTGAATTTGACTCATTTTGACTTATTTCAGAAAACAATTGACTAATATCACTTTCTGACTTTTGCATGCTTGTAGTGTCGACACAGAAAACTCTTTTAATTAGTCCAATTTCTGAGCAAGTAAGTTTACCTAATACAGTTGGAGAATTCACATTCGCAATTATAAAATTTATTTGTTTTGCCATATAGAGGTCATTGAATTGAAATTTACACTCTAAGTTTTGCTGTCCTAGTACCTCTAGACTATTACCAGTGTATGACTTAATTTTTACATCAGTTTTAGACAGTAATTTTTTTGTATTAAGTGAATCATAAACACTTTTTGACATAATATTGACATCACTGCCCGTATCAATAATACAATTTATTTGTAAATTATTTATATATAAATTAATTGTCCATTCACTTGACAACGACTTGGATGACTGAATATGACCTATAAACAATTCATCTTGTTCCGACTGTACTTGTTGCACATTACTATCTGACTGTACATATCTTATTGACTTTGACTGAAATGACCGACAACAGACTGCAAAATGACCGACTTTTTCACATTTTTTGCACTTTACACCTAATGCTGGACACTTATAACGATGCACCTGACCACACCTTGTACAAACTTCCTGCCTTGACTGCTGACTATATTGACTGACGTTCCTTGAGTTAGACTTTGATCTTGAGCGTGACTGACTTGTATTATACAAAACTGAACTTTGTTCTGCTGTCAATTCATCCGTTTGATGTCTGGAAGCAAGCATGGCCTTTGCCATCTCTAAGGCCTTATCAAGATCCAGCTTATCTTCAAGCAATAATTTTTCTCTGATATAGTTGTATTTTTGATGCATGTTACATATAAACATTATTTTGATTAGGCGTTCTTGCAGCTTTTCTAGCTCACAGTTTTGTGACCTTAATTTTAATGTGCAAGCAAAATCGTCTAAGGTTTCATTTTCACCTTGTTTGTATGTGAAAAAATTATGACATTCATAGGTGAGGTTAACTTTTGGAGCAAAGTGATTTTGAAATAACTTTATGAGCTCGTCGTATGTAATGTTATCTTCGTCTTTTCCAAATGTATTGAATACATCCACGCCCTTTTCACCAATGACATGTAGAAATAAAGCTACTTTTCTGCCATCACTCTCTTCATTCAAGCCAGACGCACGTAAATAAAATTTAAATGACTGCACCCATTTTTTCCATTGTTGAGCCAAGTTACCATTCATCACCATGGGCTGCGGACTGGACATTCCAGAAAGTTTCTTGGGCTTTTGATTTTCATCAGACATGACGCCGACTTTTCACACGAGAATTTCACAATGACTTAAGATGCAATGACTACACGACACAGATTACGAACCCAATTCTGACACCATGTTTTGGTCGGTGTATTAGGTATATATAAATTCAATTAAACTTGGTTTTATTACTGGTAATTCTATGTTTATTACACATTCTAACTTAATACATTAGCCTTGGTTCGGGTGCCATCTTGACAGCCCGCCTCTTATCGACTAGTGATGTTCCATTACAAATAGTGACGTTACTTACTCATAACACCTCTCATGATCTTCTCCGATTCCTCGCGCCCCCTGATGGGGGCGCGAGGAATCGGGCTCGGGGTTGAGACCCCCTTTCCCGAAGGATCTGTTCTCCGCCCGTAAAAACGGGCGTGTCCTTTTGTTGGGCTTTTCCCTAAACCTAGCAGCTGTGAGCCGCCTACCGGCAGGTTGGCGGGCTACACAGCTGTGTGAGTGGTTGCTATGCGTGTTCCTGTAGGAGCGCCGCGCTCGCCGTTTTCACGGGAGCGCTTCTTCACGACGCCTAGGCGGTCAGACCCTACCGGGTGAGACCCCCGGTTGCCCGGGGGAGGCCCAGCAGAGGTCGACCAGCGACATAGGCGTCGACTTAAGCGCCCGCTTGAGTATCCTTCTGGAATACGGGCCTAAAAATGTGCCATAATCCCCTCCCCCTTCGGTCACGTTACGACATGAACATCAGCATAATAAATATCAGCATCCGCTGATGCTGATATTCGCAACAACCCTGCTTTGAACGACCAAAGTGCGCTCCGGGCGTCGTCGGACGATAATACTGAACGCGGCCCTTCATTGTTCTAGTGTCAGTTTCAGTTTCATATGGTGGTATGCCACTCGTCAAATTTCTTTGTCCAATGTGACCACAGATCACTATAAAGTAGGAATGTGACTTTGATCAAAGAAATTGGATGATTTTCAACAAATGTTGTATGTAAAACAGTGATCATCAAATAAATGAGATTGGACAAAGAAATTTAACCAGTTGCATACTACGTTGAAGTTAGTTCTTCATGCAAAGCACAGAGTACTGTAATATATATGAACATGCAAAGGTTGCCCGAAGTCGTTCAGTAACTGATAAAATCGTCACAGATCGAGTCGAGCGATATCATTTGCACAGGTGACTTTCACACTGAGTGCGTTAAACTGAACGTAGCCAAGGACTTTGATCAAGGCCTCCTCGTGATCAATTATTACTCGAGCGGGGGCTCCACCACAGATGATAAACTTATGGACTGGAAATACGTATGAAATATGCGTGGCATAAAACGGACGTCTGTGCAGGCGCTGATCCGGGTCGGGGGCAATTGCCACCCTTGAGCCTCAACCTAAGTACTTTAAAACTCGTCGTAATCACATCGCTACCAGTATTAACATAACATCACGCCTGTATTTCCCCGAAGGGGTAGGCAGAGGTGTAATAGTACACCCACATTTCGCCAGTTATGTTATAGTCCCATGTAATAGGGGGCGAGCCTATTGCCATTGACCGGGCACAAATCCAGACTCCGGGCTGCTACTGAGAAATTCCTAATGAAAAACCCAATAACACTTTGTCCAATCGAACCCAGGACCCCACGCTCAGCAGTCGCACTACCAGTATTAGCAGTGGATTATGTGGCAGGGTCGGGTAATGGACAGCATTCCAAAAATAATGCTAAATTTCAAGAACGCAGGCCTATTCTTTTTTTAAGTTTAAAAAAATCTATCTAACCCTAACCTAACCGGGCAATGGGCATCCATGTTATTTGGAAAATTATATAAAAAACTAGTCTAGTTTGCTATGCTTTGTTGTTCTTTACAAAAGTTGCTCAGAGCCTCTGCAGGGGTTATTTCACCACTTAATAGTTTAAAGAAATCGACATGAAATTTGTATAAACGATGTGGAAGAAGAATAGGGCGTTCAGCAGCGTTTTCCGAGTATTTAACCAACCAACTTCGATCGTCAACCCGCCTGCCAAGCTTGGCGATTATGGTATATCCCCCCAAACTGCTTGGGGAGGCCTATGTCCAGCAGTGGACGTCTTTCAGCTGAAATTATGATGATGATGAAGGCACCTCCATAGGTTTACATCTCGATGGGCTCTGTGACCGTAGTGGTTATATTCTCTTTGGTAGTGACGAAAAAATCACGCGTCGTCGGGCGATATTAGTGAACGCACCCCCCTTACCGTTCATTTCACAGAGTTCATTGTAATATGTTCATTTTCACAGAGAAAATAATCACTGTTCATTTTTACGAACATACGAAACAAAACTAGGAAATTCAGATAGTCAGTTTGCTTTTTGTTCAATTTTAAATGAATAAGGATAACAGTACAATGGAAGATTACAGTAATTGTACTTTTTACTTTGAAGATACAAGTACGAACCGCAAAAAACTATTTGAAGAAGCCATAATACATGCTAAAAATGGCAAAGTTCTGTATATTTTATCTGAAGAATTAAATGAACTGCCAGAGTTATCTCAAGATTTAAGTTCACTTAACAAGCATTATATGAAAATGATCACTTTTTTATATGTAAAAAGTTTGAACTTGTTGGTAGAAAGTATTTCGGCATTACAAGATTGGCAAAATATTCCTTCAACAATAATCTTAGATGATTTAAGTGCATACTGCAACAAAGACAATTTACAAAATGCTTGTGGTGTTGTTGCTCTTCTTTTAAACACTACAGAATGCTGTTCAACATTATTAAAAGTGCCATGTAGACTACATATTTCTGTACCTAGAATGGCTGTCGGTGACGACTATTGCAACATATTAAAGGACCTGTACCATTCGAATCCATGATGTAATAAAAGCATTATAAAATTAAATTAAATTGTTTTATATAATTACATACTACCATAAACCAATATTACTTATTATGAAATACAATTACAAAATATGATAAGTTTTCTAAAATGCCAAAGATAAGTTTAAAAACCTTTATTTACAGGGAATAATGTTATACATAAATCAACAGGAATGAATGGACAATAATGTTAAAATTATCACATCACCTAAATTTTAATACAATGTAAAGTAAGAAAAATACAAAAATTGCAAAAAGAAATAAGTAAAAAATATAGTAGTTATGATTTCCTTTTCCCAATCTTAGTACACGGCCCATAGTTTTGCCAAGAAAGCCCGAACTCCTGTCAGCATCGTCATCGAGACCACGCAACATTTTCTCTTGATACCGTACTTCATTGCCCAGCTCAATAGATATGCCTTTTAGTGAAGATATTTTTCCACTGAGCTCTTCAGCCATCCGCTCATTGTCATATTCCAGAGCATCTTCTGTTGCCACTCTTGGCACTGGCTCATAGTGATACCCATCTCGGGCTCTCCTCATATTGCTTCGTCCCGCCGTTTTGATAAATATTTGTTATAAACTGGATAATTTCAACACAAATATTGTCAGTGATATGCTACGACACTACACAAGATTTACGTCAATATTCCAGGAAAGTAGTCTACACCACGGTGGTTGCAGTTCATATAAAAAATAATCTATTGGCAAGCAGCCTTCAGGTTTAGTTCCTGAGTGTAACAACAGATGGCTCTTTGTGTGTTTTTCAAAACCAATATATTTCTTTGTACGCAGAATTTCTACTATTCTTTACTTGGAGCTAAACCTTTCTTTTTAACAGAATAATGGGAAAAGCAAACTTTGAAAACACAAATATCAATAAAAAATTCTGAAATCTATATTTGCTCTTTAAAAAGTATTTTTTTTTGTAGGATTTTCAAGTTTGGTTTATAAACTTTTGTAAAAGTATAATGGATTGTCATTCTGTCATGTGTCATGGCGCCGGGCCGGCAAAATTGCAGTTTCCTTTGTAAACTTTAGTTCAATTTAATGTAAATGATGACAATTTATACTTTGATCCGTGCATACTACTTTAGACATTTATTCTATTTTGCTTCCGAACCGGACTTGATGCTATGGAATATGTACTTAGATATTGTATTCGCCGTTGGATTACCTACCGTAGTAAGTATATAATATTCTTTAATAAGAACTTTGTCATCTAACTTGAGTTAGTCATAGAAGGGTGTACAGTATTATTACTAGAGAGACAGCTGAACAATAATAATAATGTCTTTTCATTTGCAGGTGAAGATTGCAGTATAATTTTGCATTCGTTTCCCAACCCTGTTAATGAAGAAGGCTGATTTAGATCCTGGAAATTGGTGGAGATTTTCTTGTTTTGGGTGGCTAATTTGTATTCAATGATAGAAAAGTATGTCTCAAACACTTTAAAACTAAATTTCATATAAGGAGCTGAAGATTAAGTGCTAATGTGGTTCCTACTTTGCACGCAAGGGCCTCTAAGGCGACACTCTGACCAAGGTATTTTTAAAAATATTTGCCATTATTTCTATATTCACTACTACTACAGTTTTTAGTTATATGTACAGTCAGTTTCAAAAATATCAGGATGAATAGACTGTTCAAAATTATCTTTAAAAATCTTGCATATTAAAATTTATCTCAATGGAATAAAATTCTTATCAGAATGAGAACATTGGCATGACACTCGAAATTGCGAGTGTTTTTTAGGACCAAATTACTTTAGTCAATCATATTTGTCATGTACAGTATGAGTGTTACTGATGTTTGCCGATATATCTGTGCCGATGCACAATATTTATTCTGCAGTACTGTACTGTTTTTTTTTCCTGCAACTCACCTTGTGTCATTGAGATATAGTTTATTTTTCTTAGTTATTCAGATCATTTTGAATAAATAAATAAATAATCAGTTTATTCTCTCATCACAATAGTTTTTAAAGTACTAGGTTTAGCTAATATGGCAAAAAAAAAATAAAAAAATAGTCCGTTTGTCCTAATATTTTTGACCCTGACCGTTCATAGGTAGTTTCTCTTTTGCACTAGTTCATTTCAGACCAGTATTTCACCATTCCATCTATCCAATACAATACAATACAAATACTCTTTATTGTACACAAAAGAAAATAGCAACATATAATATGACTTATATAGAAGATATGTACAATGGGCGGTCTTATCAAGGTGATCCATCCATTTAACTTTCTTCTCTGTTACATGCTGATTTCCTTAAAATGTTTATTTTTGCTGAATAAATTAGGAATGAAAAACCTAATTGTTAAATGGCTAACATGGCTGGTCCATGGATCCAACCTGCGTCTCCTCATTGAAAAGTTTCTTCTTTTCATCAATCTTGATAACATTTGTTGTACACAATATTGATGACACAACAGCCCTACTTATTTCTTAAACAAATCATGCTTTATTGAAAGTTAAAAAAAATACATGTATTTAATTTACAGGCTCACCTCATAAGAATGCACTGTCATGTGACTAGGAAGAATCCTACACTTGTCGAACCTTCCATATCTACGGGTAAAGCAATGAACTTCTGTCCATGAGGTAATCTTTAACTATCTTACTGTCAAGTGCATTTTTTTTAGTAGTTTTATGACCTGTTTGCTAAGATCTTTTATCCAAGACTAGTAAAACCAGGGTGGTAAATCAAACGATTTAAGTCATTGATTGAAATCATTTTTTTTATAAAAATCCATGATTTAAATCAAAGGACATTGCACATTCTCTTAGGAGCTTTAGGCCCCTCAAAAAAAATTGCTATGTCACGGCGGTTTTAGTCTTATTTTGTAGACCAAGAATTATCATTTATTATTCTGCAAACGATTTTAATTTTTTCACCCTGGTTTAAGAGAAATTAATTTTTTTCCAACTCCATAACTGATTGATAAGTACGCTCCGTGCATCATTGGGCGATATAACTGAACACACCCATAAAGACATCCGGACATCATGTATGGTGTTGCAAGATATAATTATTTTGTTAATCGATGTTCAAAATCGATTTTGTAAGTATTTTTTAAATAACATTGGATTAGCTTTTCAAGTTTTTGGGTGTATTCATTAATATCGATTTAATAAGTAATATTTCAGTTAATTTAAAATGATTATAACAATACTTACAATAAATGCATAGGTATTTTAAAGCAAAGAATCATCTTATTTTTCTGTACAAAATAGGTTTTCAAAATATGTTTTGCAATTTCTTTTGATTTGACGTCATATGAGTGATTTTTTTATTATTTTTAACGGACGCATGCGAACCGAAATCTAAAGACATAAATTGTGGAAATAAAAAAAAGAAATCAATCAATTAAGATAAGTCTAGTATAATAGCATCTGAAACACAGTAAAAGTGAATTTATAGAAGTATCGATATTTAGAATTGATTCTGATTATTTGTTGAAATAGTCTGATATCTGGCAACATTTACGTTCGTTTTGAATGGAGGATATACTTACGATTCAGTTTAATACATATTTATTATGTTTTTAATGCTAGGGTGAAAGAAATGTTGATAAAGAACAAATAAACATGAAAAAATATGACATAATTTCATGAGAAATAAAAACCGGCCAAGAGCATGTCGGGCCATGCTCAGTATTATAGGGTTCCTTAAGTAGGTGTACAAACGAATCAAATCGAATATTAATCATGGCTATTTTAGTTTTTGCAATAATCGGCAGCATTCGCGACTCAGAGCGTGTTGTTAGTAGCGTCATCTAGCGATAAATTCAAGAAGCCAAATTTAAGAAGTCTGATTGATGTCAAAGTTACTTTTTGTGATTTTTTCAAATAGAAAGTAGCTAAAGGAGCATTATTTGCCATGATAATTTTTCTCTAAGGTCAATGACCTTTGAACTAGGACGTTTTAAGTATTTTTCGGTTTTCTGTCTATAACTCAAAAAATTATAATCACATTATACTCGAAATAATTTTAAAAGAGAGTTTTCACAAAGGTCTATCAATGTGGAAGATTATAAGTTTCTACGTTGCATAGTTTAGAAATGGCAGGGGGGGGGACACATTGCAAGCCACTTTGGCGGGCTATATTTCGCAGATGGTACACCTGATAAAAAAGTGATGTATGAAACATTACCTTCATTTTAGTAGACCTATTCAATGATACCCCACACAATGGGGTGCAGCGAAAAAAATTATTTTTTCCCCATTTCACATGTATGGGCACCACCCCTAAAGAACGTAAAAACTATTTTTTTATTCTTTTAAAATTGAGATCTATATGCAGACTATTTTTTAACAAAATTTCATTTACTTATGTTTATAACTGTAGAAGTTATTAAGCTGTAAAGGATTAGGACAGACGGACAGACGGACAGACATGACGAAACTATAAGGGTTCCTTGTAGGACTTCGGAACCCTAAAAAAGAAAAGTCGTGTTGTTCAACTGTGCACCATTTACCCACACTTGTAAATGTTAACAAGCACTTAACTTTTAATAATCCACCATTATTACACATTAACACATGAAGAAACACAAATTTTGAAAAATAATACAAAATCCACAACATTCTCCCGAATTTTCCTGCCAGCCAAATGCAATAATATACATTTAAGGAAATCGCGAAAAAAAATCTCTTAAGGGGTCATTGTACTCATCAGTATGAACAACTTTTACTATGGGACCAACCGTGAAACAAATATAGCTGATCCCTACATTTTGTCGATTTATCTGAACACAATAGGAACAGCTGATTTTTTATTCACGATTTCAGGATTGGTCACATAGTAAAAGTAATTCGTCCCCGCCTCATCGTTTTCGAATCGACAAAATTTTCAGCATGTATAAACTCTGTAGAAAAAAGCCACAGACAATACTAAATACCATTTTTTTTTCTCCACCCCATAACTCCTGATTTCACCAGGTGCTGCCTGCCAGATCGGCGGTTTTTAGGGTCCTTAGGCTGAAGTTAGCTTAGCTTTTTGGTTGTAAGCCCTCTGTATATTTGAAAGGTTTATTTGGTACATAATTTTGCACTAGGCTTTACCATTTGTATAAGCATCTTGATTGTACATTATTTGTCTGAATTTATGTAATAACTGGTTATCTTATTTTAACAGGTCTATTTAATCATCATCATCAGCCTATATTAGTCCACTGCTGGACATAGGCCTCTCCAATGGCACGCCACTGACATCGATCCTCGGTCACTCGCATCCGTATCATCACTCCATCGAGCCGGAGGGCGTCCTACCCTATGTTTACCGATTCGATTGAGTAAACCAATATCCACCAAAACCAGTGAACTTAAAAGCTTTCAGAAACAGGTAAATTGCTAACACTTCATCATCCTAGCTTTTTCCCAATTAAGTTGGTGCTGGCTTCCAATGTAACCAGATGCGGCTGAATACTTATCAGTATTGTACACGGAGTGACTGACATCAGATCCCCGCAACACAGTTTCTGGGTAATACCGACATTCGCAGGTTAGACCAGTTGTCGGACTTTCGGGCTTCTTTCTGATTACCCATAGCAACTGCCATAGATGTGCGTATGTCAACCGGGACCGACAGCTTAACGTGCTCTCCGAGGCATGAAGGGGTCTCAATGTGCAACAAAATGGTCACCCATCCATCCACGGACTGACCGCGGCAAGTGTAGCTTAACCTCTGGGAGGTTATCCATATTATTACCATCATACAATCTGCGCGGTTGCTACTTAGCCATGAGCCCCTAAAATTAAGGTATCTTCCAGATTGATCCCATTTTTATCAAAATACAGTTTTGATAGTGGGATCCATGTGGAACTGAGGGAACTCCTCAAATATTATAAATATATTAATCGGGGTCGTGTTATATCTGTGTGCCGTTCTTGAGTTATAAATGATGTAACTAACCTGACTTTGTTTTATATATTAAAATAAGGAATTGAAATGTTTAATACGGCGCCCTTTATGAATTTTTATATTAATTGATTTTATTATTATCTGAGATTTTGATTATATCTATGACATAAATTTTAATTGTATTGAATTTTGCTGTGCCCTACAGGGTCCATAATTGTGACTAGCTATTAAGCCATTATGTTTACCACCTAATTTACATTGTGGAATGCAAATAAATAATATGAATATGAATATTATAGGCATACATACACACAGTGATTTTGGTATTTTCATCAACAAATCAAGCATTTGCATTCAGAAAGTAACATTTGGTGAAAATCTGATATCCGGATATAAAGAAGGGAACTCTTCAATGTATCACAGCATATCATATCATCGGGGATTGTAGCAATCGCTTGTCTTTCTTTTGTTAATGCCAAAAATATAAAATAAACTTTTATATTTTCGTCGGTTAAAAAGAAAAACTGACTTCAAAAAGTATAAAATAATTTGTGTGAAACAGTTTAGGAAGTCGGTGTCAATTTTTTCTTAAATCAAACCAAATCATAGGCACCGACTTCCTAAACTGTTTCACACAATTTATTTTATTATTTTTGAAGATGGTTTTAACTTTTTTGTAATGTTTATTTTATACTAGCCTATGCCTGCGACTTCGCCCGCGTGGATGTCGTTTACCGCGCATCCCTCGTGAACTGTTCATCTTCCCGAGATAAAAATTAGCCTATATGTTAATCCGGGCTATGTTCTATCTATATGCCAAATTGCATTAAAATCCATTCAGTAGTTTTTGCGTGAAAGAGTAACAAACATCCACACAAACTTTCACGTTTATAATATTAGTAGGATTATTATCCTCATGTTTAAGATCACATTTTCTAATAATTGTCATTGTACTCATATCATAACCTTATACTCAATAGATAACCAAAAATAACAAATGACTTATGTATTTCCAGATTTAGCTGCGCCTGCAAACACTTCAGGGGTAATTCTTACTTCCTTAAAGCATCCAGCTGCAATGACCAAAAATGGTACGTATTTGTTTCATTTATTATGTTTCAATGTATTGTAGTGAAACAGCCTCGTTGGTCTAGTGGTTGCAAGCGCGACTGCAGAGCGTGGAGTCCTGGGTTCGGTTCCCGGGTTGGGCGAAGTGTCATTGGGTTTTTTCATTAGGAAATTCTCAGTAGCAGCCTGGAGTCTGGATTTGTGCCCGGTTAATGGCAATAGGCTCGCCCACTATTGCACAACACAACTGGCGCAATATGGGTGTCTGCCTATCTGAATACAGGCTTGATGTTTTGTTATTTTGTAGTAAAAAGTAAACAAGTTAGTTATGTTTTGGGTTGCCTACAGAGCGCTGAGATTTCTATGAGGGAATCCGCTGGATGCGGGAGGTGCAGGACCGGTCGTTGTGGCGATGCTTGACCTAAGACCAGCAGTGGACGTCTTTCGGCTAAAATGATGATGATCAAAGTGAAACTTGAATTAAATTTGTTATCTATAGTACGCAATATCCTCTCGTCCAAAATACCGCAGTGTCTCAAGACGTAAGTCTTTGACCAGTGTGTGTTGCCAGTAATTACTTACGGCACTAAGACGTGGTCGCTCACAATAGGCCTGATAAGAAGGCTCAAAGTCGAACAAAGGGCAATGAAGAGGGCTATGCTCGGGAGTGTCCCTGCGTGATCGAATCAGAAATGAGGAGATTCGCAGGAGAACGAAAGTAACCGACATAGCCCGATGAATTGCCAAACTTAAGTGGCAGTGGGCGGGGCACATTGCTTGCAGAACGGATGGTCGATGGGGCAGTAAAGTTCTGGAGTGGCGACCGCGTACTGGAAGGCGCAGCGTGGGTAGGCCCCCCACAAGGTGGACGGGAATGCGCTGGATGCGGAAGGCGCAGGACCGGTCATTGTGGCGATGCTTGGGGGAGGCCTATGTCCAGCAGTGGACCTCTTTCGGCTGAAATGATGATGATGATGATGATCTATACTAATATTATAAAGAGGAAATGTTTGTTTGTTTGTTCGTAATCGATAAACTCTGAAACTACTGAACTGAGTTTAATCATTCTTTCACCATTAGAAAGCTTCTTAATTCAGAAGTAGCATAGGCTATATCTTATTTCAGTATGCGGGCTAAGCTGCGGGCAAAGTCAAGTTTCTAATGAACCAGCAAGATAACTGAACTATCTCATAACAAGGTTTTCTTTTTTCAGCATCAAACATAATAACCGGCAAAACACTATCAAAACATTACAACAACAAAAAAGACAGTTATACCACACGACTAAAGGAAGCACATAGAAAGTAAGAAACTTTCTGAAAATACAACTTTTCAGAAATGTTTACAGAAATTTACGACATTGGCAGCCTCCAAAATTCATTCAAAAGGAAGGAAAAATGGGAAGAAGATTCACCAAAGACGAAACAATCATGGCTCCTCAGCTTATACAAACAGGGCTCAAAATCATATAGATCTCTAACTCTGCTTATTTCCTGTGTCGGTTTAAGACTAGGATAAAACAAAAAGATATTTGAACAGTTTAAGAAAAGGGTCAATAACGTCGTGTATTCTTTCTTCTATTCAATGAAATATCAATAATGTTTCATTATGATTTCAATAGAAAAAGAGATGAGATTACAGGATTTGTTAATAATGGAAGACAAACAAAGAGAAACATAGCTGACCATGCTCTTGTATTTATGTTAGGGAAGTTATGAAAATTACAAGCAATCACCGGCTTATACATTTTCCAGAGGAACAACAAGAGGAGATTTAAAACTTTTATTAACAAAATATTATAACCGAATTGCAGTCATGTGGATTGAATGTGCTTGCAACTGTCTGTGACCAGGGGACTGTAAATGTTATGTACTGTAAACGAATTGATAGAAGAAACTTGTGTTAATTATATAATTAACACAAGTTCTTATATAAGAAGAATACAAAATTTCAAGGATCAAGTATTTGTAATAAATGGAAAGGTATTCATGCCCCTTTTTGATCCCCCGCACTTAATCAAAGGGATTAGGAATAATTTTATTATGAAGGATTTGCAGTGCACTATAGACAAGTTAAAATTGAAAAATGGGACCACTTAATTAAACTTCATCCCTCACATAAAGGAATCAGATTAATGAAAAATCTTACGGAAGCTCACATTAACCCCCAAAATGAAGGTTAAGATGGCAACCCAAATATTCAGTCGAACTGTTGCTACCAATATGGGATACTTAGCTGGTGAGTAGTTATTATAAGCAGTATCATATTCGTGAGCTTAATTACCTAAAGTCAATGATTTATTTTGTTTATCCACCAGCAAACAGGCAAATATCTACCTGATTCAAATCCAAACTAATATACTAAAATCAAAAGTAACTCTCTCTGTTTCTTTATTACGTTTTCACGCTACGCGTGAACCGATTTTGAGGAAACGTGGTACAGAGATAGTCTGGAACCCGGAGAACAACCTAGCTACTTTTTATACTGCGAAGATAAAAAAAAACCTGCTGAATGGCGATAACGTCTTTGTGTGATACAAACGAATTACGCGAGTGCGAAGCAGTGGGCAGAAGCTAGTAATTAATAAACCAAACTAACCTTCAAAGTTTTGAACACCAATCATCTGATCACTGGTTATAAGCAATTGTAATTTGCTGTTTGTTGACCATCCCTCGAAATTTATTTAAAAGTCATATTTTTAGTTTTATTTCTACTTTTTCAGATAAAAGAATACTTCCAGTAGAGTGCAAAAATACCGCCGAAGTATTGCTGGTTTTCGATGAACTCTTCGATTCTATGAATGGCAGTCATGATAACTCGAAAAAAAGCAGCGGAAAAGTTATTTCTCTTAAAAGCTTTCTCACACCTAAATCTGATCATAGTAAGGTATGGGCAAGGGCAAGAAAAGTATTAAAATGTAATAAAAATGAAAATTATACTATAACAATTTTGTAACAGTACCGTAAACTGCCCTAACTTGGCCCACAAGCCCTACTTTGCCTAGTTGTTTTTTTAGTAATTTATAATAGCTATGATTTCCGTACTTGGGGAGATTTAAAAACTATGACAACGCTAACTTTTAGTTCAGTTATAAAGTGTCAGTGCGTGTAAAAATTAAGTTAATGCGTTAGGCAAAGTAGGGCTTGTGGGCAAAGTTAGGGCATTTTACGGTAATCATTTTCAACTTTTTGACTTGCCCAGACCGCAGAAGTGATTCGACAGTTTTTTTTTAGTTCTGTATGAGATTTTACATACAACATTCGGCTGTTGCCGTGATGTGAATACGTTGTTGACTGGCATCAGGACATAAAATTCGGACAAAGAAGATACTGTGAAAGAACTAGCAATTGAATATTATAAAAAAAACGTATTTGCAAATCATAACACCGCATTTGTTTATGACTGTACAGAGAAATATATCAGTGCAGCGTGTACGGTAGATGAACACAGTTTAAATTTTATTTATGATATTAAATAAAACGCAGTTTTATGATTTGCATTTTTTTTCAATAGTCTGCATCTTATATCTGATGCTCAGATTGGCAATTAATCTGAGATCCGATGCCATTCTACAACACATTCACACCATGTCACCAGTTATTTATAAAAAATCATTAACAGAACTAATAAAAATTCTGTCAAAGCACTTCTGTTGTCAAGCAAGTCAAAAAGTTATTTCTAAATTCCAATACTGTGTTCGTCAACATCTTACAATCGCAATCAATTCAATTACATCTTACAATGTAACTTATTTTAAGTATTATAAAAACCTGAACGCGAGAACCCTGGTACCATAACACAATATATACCTTGGGTACCAGAGTTCATCAAAACACTTCTTTTTCACACTTTTTTTTTTGGGTTATATTGTGATAAGTCTTATATTATCTAAATAATATTATTTATTACTTTAAGTGTCGCATTCAGAATGATTTAACATTAAGCTTTATTTAAAAACCAATGTAAAGACATTTTATTTAATAGTGACGAAACCGACCTGAATTATTATGTTTTTCTACCTTTAAATTGCTCACCTACCCTTCCGAACACACGTTAAAGATGTTTTCTGCGATACAAGATGTGGTAACAGCTAATTCAAAAAGAAAAAGTGATTTACCTTGCATAAAGAATTATACTAATCGATTTTATTGATTTGCTCAGACCACAGAAGTGATTTGACAGAATTTTGGTTTGAGTTCTGTATAAGTTTTTTTTAATAAATGACAACGGTGATGTTCTAATGTGTAATGTTTGTGTAACGTTGTTGACTAGCATCAGGACAGACAAAGAAGATGTGAAATAACTGGCTATTGAATATTATAATAAAGCTTGTAAAACTACATTAAATTTGCAAACCATAATACTGCATTTTATTTTATATCCCAAATTACACCTAAGTTAAAGCTCCAAATGAGATTTTGTGTAATAAAACTAATAACTAGGTGAGGTAAATTAAATTAAATACCTCACCTAGTTGTTAGTTTTATTGCACAAAATCTCATTTAGAGCTGAAATAATTGTTCTAAAGGTTATTGTAGGGGTCATGCGAGGTCACATATACCTACTATAGTTATAGGTATGTATATAGCACGTTGTAGTTCCAGAAATCAACACCGGAGGCGCTCCTATCGCCTTTTTGACTGATTACTCTATTCTCAGCTATATAATGTACTCTGTGGTCTACACTTTGGGCTGGATTCATAAAGTTATTACCGTTGGAATATTTATGTTATGGAAATACAGCAATTATCCTTTTTTTTTAAATCTAACTCAAAATTAGAGTGTATTACATTTTACAAAACAAATATGATGATATGACATGACACTGTGGCAATTACTTTTTTTTATTTTTTTATTATATATTCATGACCATGGATACATGTCCTTCAGTCGTAATCATTGAACATATTATAATACTTATATCCTAGTAAAGTGATGGAAACTTTATTAGATTTCTGAGGGGATGATGAGATGATACGAAAGTAATGTTTTTCAACTTTGTACCATTTATCCACAATTGTACACGTTAACGAGCACTTAACATTTAATAATCCACCATTATTACACATTAACACTCGAAGAAACAACACGAATTTTCCCGCCAACCCTGTGGCAATTACAGTATTACAGTGTTGCCAGATTGATAAAACATTAAAAAGTAACGTGCATCTGGAACGAGTGATCTTTTTTTTTTTCAGTGATATGATCAAAACGGACATTTAGTCAAAAAATTCAAAACTCGTAGCCAGAATCAAGGAACATAATACTAGGCCAGAATCCAAAAAATTGTCACTCTCACAAGCAGAGACATGACATTTACCGCCGGAGACATGACATTTACCGCCGGTAAAGGTACACTTAACAATATAATGCAAACAAAAACAGATCTTAAACAATTATCATATGATTTGTATCTGAAGTAAGAGGGACTACGAGCTGACAGAGAGGGCATTCGAGGCAGTATTATATTCTCTTTGATTCGAGGAGTCCAGGCAAGGAACATAATACAGTCAAGGTATCCCTGTAATGTTGCCAGGGCAGTTTTTTTGATACACTTTAGTATGAAATATTTAATTTTTTTATAGTATAGGATGGCGAAACGAGCTAAAGGCCCACCTGATGTTAAACAGTTACCTTTGCCCATAACAACTGCAATACCATCTAGACTGTTGCTATATCTTACTAGATAGACTACTGTCTTACATGTCTACTGTCATACTGTCTTGTTGTGGCAATAAGTCATTTTTCTTTCTTTCTTTTTTTTTACTTGATATAATTAACGTACGTTCGTATTTTCTCTGTGGATATAATCTGAATGTTTATGTCATGGGATCATCAGAAAAATCGTATAATTGCGAAAATCCTAGGACGAATGCAATAAAACAGATTATTGGAATCTAGGAAAAAAAATCGCAATAATCCAAGCTATATTCAGGATCATTGCGAAAATCCAGCTTATCTTAGGTAAGTCGCGGAAAACTACTTACGTTATGAGTCCAGGGGGCCTAGTATGAGTTTGAAACTTACGAATACTTTCAAAGTATTCGTCGACTTTCATTAATAAATCTGTAGTTCCTCCTCGTATCCGCCAGGGGCGCTACTGATTTATGAATGAAAGTCGACGAAAACGATGAAAGTATTCGTAAGTGTGAAACTCGTACTAGGCCCACTGATTGGCTGATATGAACTTTATGCACTGTCGGATGCGCTGCTTGGCTAACGGCTACATTCCTTCGTATTTTGTTGTTGTCTTATCAGACAACAACAAAATACCATTGTTATTATTCCAGTGTTTTGTTGTCTATGTACTTACCTTTTTTGTGATAATATTTTAACATTAATATATGTTAAAATATTATCTTTAGACGTCTTTTGGCTGAAATGATGATGATGATGATGATGAATATTTTTTTAATTTAAATTAATACCAACCTCTATTACCTTGTCGCTTCTTTACTTTTTCACGTCTTTACTGTAGACCTTTATGAAAAACCATATTCTGACCAACCGGAATAAATATGTTGTAAGTCGACTTTTAAATTAGCCAATCAGCGTTTATGTCTCCAATCTTCCTAAAAAAACTGGGATTTTTGCTATGATCCTGATAATAGCTCGTACGATTATGATACCCTTTCTTAGATTCCAATATCTGGTCCTAGAATTTTCGTAAAGATTCGATTTGTCCGATTATCCTACGACACAAACAAATTACACATTATAATATATTTATAAAGGACAAGGACAAGGTGGACCGACGACCTGATCAAAGTCGCGGGGATCCGCTAGATACGGCAAGCGCAGGACCGGTCGTTGTGGCGATCCTTGGGGAGACCCATGTCCAGCAGTGGACGTCTTTTGGCTGAAATGATGATGATGATGACGAATTATTTGATGAAAAATAATTTATATTTCTATGCATTTATGTAATTTATTCAAAAAGTTCGTAACCATAAAGGTATGTTTTATTGAAGTGTTATGGCAACATCAAAATAGTGATGGTCTCAAATTCAAATTTTTTAAGGTGGGTACTGACGATGTAACCATTCGGACGTCGTTTTAATGACGACATCCAAAAAAGAGTGGCTTGTTCTAAAAATAACATATGTTTTCAACATTCACGGACAGATTTTGGAATACGGCCACGCCATTCGCATGGTTGGAAGCATCGTCAGTGGCCACCTTAAAAGCTGGAACCAAACTATCGAACGCGACCTAAGTCGTGACCACCGCCGGTTCACTTCCATAGAAAATATTTTTGCTGTAGAGCGAAGGGGGAAAATAGAACCGCGTCCTCCGCGCACCGCATTCCTCCCCCGCGGTGGCCTGGGTCGCCGCCATCTTTGACTGGTTGTAGTTAGCTGTCAGTAGTAGCGTCAGTTAGTTATTTTTTCTCCTGTGAGTAAATAAATTCCGTAAATTCTGTTGTTTTCGTCGAGTTTTTGTAATTGATTTTCCGAGGATTTAATTAAAGTCGTTTATTTTTGGTGCAAAACTATAAACGGAGAGCAACAATTATGCGGACACCAAAGTGCTGTGTTGTTGGTTGTAGTAATAAGCGAGAGGACGCATTTTTACATTATTTCCCCGTGAGTGATGATATTAGACTTAATAAGTGGTTGGACTGTATAAACTCTGAAAATCTCAAAAATGTACCGAAAGTAAAACTTGCTAAACTCTCGGTTTGTCACATACATTTTGAGAAAAGGTTTACCAGGCCGAATTCCCGACTGAGGTATGGTGCCTACCCATCATTGTTTACACCTGAGGAAATTACCAATGGGGTTCCCGCACTACACATTGATGATATTTGTAAGTAGCCTAAAACGATATTAACTGTTTTTTTTTAAATATTGTTCATGCTAATTCAATATAAAATGTATAAGTCAACTGTCTTTAATCCCATTTCAGCCAACAAATGTGAAGAAATAACCAAGAAAAGACATTCAGACCATTCCTATTTCAAAGATGAAGAACCAATTCCAAAGGTTGCGAGATTCAGTGGTAAGCCACCAAGAAATACAGATTAAATATAAAAAAAACACTAATACTTATGACTTATACTAGTATAATAATTATGGCAATGATGTATGTATATGTTGTTACAGCTTCAGCCTCCACATGCAAGGACTCTGGTCATCACTTTGTAGAAGAATCACCTTACATTACTCATCCATTGACCAGTTCTCAAGCAAAAGGTTGGTTACTTGTAAATGTCAATTTTGCCATGTGTCATTTTTTGCACAGAAGTATGTAGTAAATGTGGTCTTAATGTATGGTATTTATATGTTTTTACAGCTTCAGCCTCCATATACAAGGACTCTGGTCATCACTCTGCAGAAGAATCACCTTATAGTGCTCATCCATCTACCAGCTCTCAAGCAAAAGGTTGGTTACTTGTAAATGTCAATTTGCCATGTGTCATTTTTTGCACAGGAGTATGTAGTAAATGTGGTCTTAATGTATGGTATTTATGTTTTTACAGATTCAGCCTCCATATACAAGGACTCTGGTCATCACTCGGCAGAAGAATCACCTTATATTGCTCATCCATCTACCAGCTCTCAAGCAAAAGGTTGGTTACTTGTAAATTTCAATTTTTGCCATGTGTAATTTTTTTGCACTTGAGTACATAGTAAATGTGGTCTTAATGTATGGTATGTATATATTGTTACAGCTGTAGCTTCCATATGCAAGGACTCTGGTCATTATTCACCAACAGAATCAATTTTAATTGCTCATCCATCAACCAGTTCTCAAGCAAAAGGTTGGTTTCTTGAAATAAGTTTTTATTATTATTGTACTAAGTTTTCGACATTTTATATTGTATAAAAGTGTGTTAGTGTGTGTTTGTTAGTGTTATTGGGTTTTTTCATTAGGAAATTCTCAGTAGCAGCCCGGAGTATGGATTTGTGCCCGGTTAACGGCAATAGGCTCGCCTCCTATTACATGGGACTATAACATAACTGGCGAAATGTGGATGTACTATACACCTCTGCCTACCCCCTCGGGGAAATACAGGCGTGATGTTATGTTATGTTATATTGTATAATTGTTATACTGGATAAAGTAGCTTTCTAATAGTGAAAGAATTATTAAAATCAGTAGTTTTAGAGTTTATCGATTACAAACAAACAAACAAATCTTTCTTCTTAATAATATTAGTATAAATAGGCTTGTGTTGGACCACTATCTCACAAAGTATTAAGCAATGAAATGGTTGACAATAGTGCATGCTTACCTAGCTATTGAATGCTACTTTAACCTAATCAATTGAAACTTGAAGACTCCTTGGTTTATGAAACACACACACATAACACATAATATCACGCCTGTATTTCCCCGAAGGGGTAGGCAGAGGTGTAATAGTACACCCACATTTCGCCAGTTATGTTATAGTCCCAAGTAATAGGGGGCGAGCCTATTGCCATTGACCGGGCACAAATCCAGACTCCGGGCTGCTACTGAGAATTTCCTAATGAAAAAACCCAATAACACTGCCCAACCCGGGAATCGAACCCAGGACCCCACGCTCGTCAGTTGGGCTTGCGACCACTAGACCAACAAGGCAGTCAGCAACTGGTAGCTGTTTATGAAACACTGACTCCAAATTATAATCTCAAATGAATATTGATAATGAGATGAAGTTTTTTTGCAGGCCCAGGTTTGATTCTCCTAAAAACACCAAAGGCATCAAGAAAAAGACTAATAAGTAAAATAAACCAATTAACACCCAATTGTGCAAAGCTGTATAAGATATACAATAAATCTAAGCACCAAATTGATTATCTGAAGAGGGCAAAAAGGGCACTGAAATTTTCTAAGGAGAACTCTTTTGAAGAGCTTACTTGTAAGATGAACCCATATGCTAAGCAAATAATGCAGATGCAAATAAACCTTTGTATGAAAAAGAAACAGGCCCACAGATTTACAGACTCTGAAAAACTAATTGCACTATCTATTATGAAACAGAGCCCAAAGTGTTACAGATTTCTACGGAAAATATTCATCTTACCTTCAAAATCCACATTGAATAAGCTAATATCACAGCTGAATATTGAAGTTGGGATAAATTCTGTGCTTATTGAAGTAATGAAGAAAGAGGTATGTCATTTTCAAACTTATGTGTATAGTGTGATATATCCCACATGTGTCTAGTGCACAATGAAAAAGTAACATTTATTTTGTTTTCAGGTTGCCACATGGAACACTAACAAAAAATTTTGCTCCATAATTTTTGATGAGATGCACCTTGATGAACGGCTAAGTTTCAATCAAAACAAAGATAATATTAATGGATTTGTGCACTTCGATCAAAAACATAAAGAGTTTGCAGACCAAGCTCTTGTCTTTATGTTAAGAGGAGCTGTATATAAATGGCAGCAACCATTTGCCTTTTACTTTTGTAAAGGTGCAACTAATCCAGCTGAGCTGAAACGCATAATAAAAAAAGTTGTCACTGCATCCATAGAGATTGGGCTTAGGCCCATTGCTACAATCTGCGATCAGGGATCGACATTTCGCAGAGCTCTTGGGGAGCTTCAACAAGAGACAAGGCGAGCACAACTCATTGCAGATCTGCCAACAGGTTGGTAAAGAATACACATACTACTCATGCAAATAAAGAATGGGATTGGAAATGGCGGCACTTTTACTGTTCTATGTGCCTCTCACTCTCACAATACTATATGTGTGAGCGAGAGGGGAATACAAATGCTACTATTTTCAGTCCCATTCTTTATCTGTGCCAATAGCACATACATAGACCATACATCAGGATATCATAACATTAAACATTTTTTGTTGAATTTTAAATTCCAATCTAATTTATAATTATTGTCTTTCAGATGACACTGTGGAGTTATGCGGACTAAAATTAAACATTATCTACGACCCCTCACACATAATTAAGGGTTTCAGAAATAACTTCCTTAACAAATGTATTAAATTGGATGGAAAAATTTCCAAATGGCAGGATATTGTAGACGTGTATTTGACAGACTGTAACCATGCTGACTCAAGACTTCTTCACAAACTTAATGATCATCATGTCATTCCTGAGAAAATGAGCAATAGAAATAAAATGAAGGTTTGTATTTTCTTTGCATTCCAAAACAACTTTAATACTATTTATAAATGAACTTCTCACTTGACCTAACTGTCTCATTTTGGAATGGTAGTATGTTCCTGTGATGCTACTGTTGATTTGGAAACCTAGTTGCTTGGTCAATAATTAAGTATATGCCATGCTAATAAAAACGGCCAATTTATACTGCACAGTAAAATGATGTAGTGCACGGTATTACTAATAAACACCCAGTTTATTGTTTACTGCATTGCTTTTCAGATTTGTAAGCATTAATTGAAATGAAAAATTTGCAGGTCAAAACTGCCGCGCGTGTGTTCAGTTCCACCGTATCTGCTGCCCTTTCGTATACTTCACAGTTTTGTAAGTTTTTTTTTCTATACTATTAAAAAACTATCTGAGCCATATCTTGTTAAAGATATATTTGAAAAACTGATAAGATGTAACATAAGCTGGGGCCTGGGGACCTTTGAAGGGGTGAATGTACTTATCATAGAGGAAAAACTTTTTCTATGGTTTGTGCTAGGGCTACTGTTTCCTACAACAGTCATCAATGTTGCTCGACAACATGTCAAAACAGCAGATTTTTTGTTTTCACTTTATTTTTTTCATAAATCTATTATTACATGACAGACCCTGTTTTTTTTTTCAGATGGTAAAAAGTCATATTAATTTTGTAATTGGTTAGGTGGGCTCCTATTCTTCTTTTCTTTATTTTGACTATGATTCTATGATATACTACAAACCTTAAATATAATCATTTTCTATTTCCAGCTCACTATGCCGATGGAAGACCAGTGAGTGACACCATGCCAAACACAGCAAAAACAGTGAAGTTTTTCGACAACCTATTTGACAGCATCAATGGTGCTGCCCTCCACCATAAGCATACAAAAGGAAAGGACCTGCGGAGGGCAGTTACTTCCACAACTAAGCACCATTCATTCTGGAAGGACGCCATTAACATTTTAGAAAAAATTCAATTTCTGGATGAAAAAGGCAACACAATATCAGTGCCCACATTAAAAAGCTGTGTTACTACCTTGAAAAGTTTAATGAGGCTGTGGCAGTTCTTTCAAGAGCAGGGTCTAAAAGTTATGCGTCCTCGCTATTTCAACTCTGATCCAGTTGAAAACTTTTTTGGGCAAGTGAGGGCGTATAACTTCAGACACAATGACCCAGACTGCTACAGCTTCATTTGCACATTCAGATCACTTCTGATAACACGGATGATCAAATTTCACAATGATACATTTAACTGTGAGGATGATCGGGCAGACCAACTTTTGAGCATGTCTCAAATTTTAAAACTGAAAACAAGTTCCACTTTTGAAGCCGAATGTGAGACTGAAACAACCTCACCAACTTCACCAACTCGGTCAAAGTCAAATTTGCCTGATCATCCTGACAATGTGAATGAAGTTGTCAATCGGGCAAGACAACAACGCCTGGAAGTCCATTCTCGGGCGTACACTGCCGGATGGGTAGTGAGAAAAGTGTTAGAAAGAACTCCCTGTGACGAATGTAAAAATTTATTGACATCTGAATCACCTCTTCAAATTCATGAATGGGTGAGTCACAGGGAGTACAACCAATGTAAAAAGCGACTAAGCTACCCATCTGAGAAAGCAGTTCGGTGTTTCGGCACAGTTATGGAAACGACAAATAATTTTCTGGAAAATAGCCCTCACATAAATTATATCTCCAAAACTATTTTAAAAGAAATTAAATCAAAAATGACGTACGAAATAAACTGCCCGAAACACCGAAACAATCAATTTGCATTAATTGTTGTGAAATTTGCCATCCATAACTGGTGTAACACAATTAATAAAATTTTAGGGGGAACCGATATTGTGCGGCTCGAAAAACGAGTGGGGGTACTGCCGCAAATTCAAAAAATGGCGTATGAAAAATATATAAAAAAACTGAAAAATAAATCAACTAAAAAATGTTCTGTTGTTTAAATTTTAATATCCCAGACACAGTCCAGTACTGTACGTACCTAACAGTATGGGTATAAAGGTGAAATTCATTAGGTGACATTTTTGGCAAAAATCAGTTTTTTTTTCCATCCAATTCCCTATCAGCCGAAAGTGATGTATATTTTGCTAAAAATGTCACTTAGTGAATTTTACCTATAAGCCCACGTAAATATAATAAAACATTTAGTACCTACCTATCTATACACTAGTATCATTTATACCTATCTACCTATAGATATATAGATACTGAAAACCTACCTACTTGCAAATGTCAAATTCTATTTTCCCCCTGCTACAGATTACTTAATCGATGAAAAAATTTCAAGGCAGTCGTCCGTCTGATACGTAGTATCTTCTAAGTAGTCTGTGGTCGTGACTGACAGTCACTGAAACGAAATGAAATCGTTTATTTCATCCATGGTAAATAACACCAGTGGGGTAATTGTGTAATGCATTTACATTGACATCAGCTTTCATTTTGAAATTACAGCAATATTCATTGCGTGGTACGTAGTTGTCAATATGACGGATTGTCAAAACACACAGAGCAATGAACATGTATCCAGATGATTGCGATCGCGAGTGAGTTACGCAATTAGGCAGCAGGTAGTCTCTTCCCGTGACAGCTAGGTCACGTGATTGCCTCCGTAGCCGTACTACGTCATCAGCCGTGGAGCCAATAGCGGGCTGTTAACGTGACACTTGTCAGTTTGATGTCCTGCCACTTTGTGAAAATAAATTACCCGAGAAAAATGCATTTTTAGGGTTCCGTAGTCCTACAAGGAACCCTTATAGTTTCGTCATGTCCGTCCGTCTGTCCTAATCCTTTACAGCTTAATAACTTCTACAGTTATAAAAATAAGTAAATGAAATTTTGTTGAAAAATGGTTTAGATATAGATCTCAATTTTAAAAGAATAAAAAAATCTTGGTAACGTTTTTTAGGGGTGGCGCCCATACATGTGAAATGGGGATGAAAATTTTTTTTCGCTGCTCCCCCTCGTGTGGGGTATCATTGAATAGGTCTACTAAAATGAAGGTAAGTAGTAGGTAGGTAGGTTTCATACATCACTTTTTTATCAGGTGTACCATCTGCGGAATATAGCCCACCAAAGTGGCTTACAATGTGTCCCCCCCCCTGCCATTTCCAAACTATGCAACGTAGAAACTTGTAATCTTCCACGTTGATAGACTTTTATAAAAACTCTCTTTTAAAATTATTTCGAGTATAATGTGATAATAATTTTTCGAGATATAGTGAGAAAACTGAAAAATACTTGAGACGTCCTAGTTCATAGGTCATTGACCTTAAATAAAAATGATTTTAGCAAATAATGCTCCTTGAGTTACTTTCTATATATATATATATTTTAAAAAATCACAAAAAGAAACTTTGTGTTATATTGATAACAGAAAGTAACAGCGCCACCTAGCGCTAAATTTACGAAGTTTGTCATATGAATATATGACACACTTCTTAAATTCAGCGCTAGGTGGCGCTGTTTGCAAAAACTAAAATAGCAATGATTAATATTCGATTTGATTCGTTTGTAATTAGACCTACTTAAGGAACCCTATAATACTGAGCATGGCCCGACATGCTCTTGGGCGGTTTTTCTATAAAGAATCACTTTTTATATAGTTTCCTTTATTAACTAATTAGATGAATAACAAAAAATGTAGCTCGTGGACCTACTGAGGAGTGGACTGTATATATCGTTTTTATAAAAATAGGAGAAAATACTAAAGAATAGTATGAGACCTAATTTGAATCCTTTTTTAGTAAAAAGCAATCCTAATTCCACCAACCTTAAGCTCCTCCCGTATCCTGGATCAGATCAGGCTTGCTGGTCCAAGAGGCAATTCGTTTGCACGTAGATGGAAGTACTTCACTCTGGTCTTCTAGAAGTGCTTTTGAGGACACAAATTTAGGCACACACGAGAGTTATTTAGGTATAGTTCGCTCTGATACGATCAGAGGACACATATAATAAAAGTAGGCTGATAAAGGCGAGCACGGCTCCGCGACACAGCTTCCTTTACGGCAGTTGAACAAATAACAAACAAACAAATAACAAAACAAAACAATAACAAATAGTTAGGCTAGTTAGAAATTTATTTTATATTCATTTTGAACAAAAACCTCCTTAAGTATATTGAAGATATCAATCAATGGCAGCACTGATCGTGACGTAGCTTGGAGGCATTGCGCTGTCATTGCGGGAAGAGAATACCTGGTGAAACATCTTATTATACCATGATTTCATCCAATGAACTGAGATCCACGGGAGCGAAGCCGGGATCCGAGCGAAGAAAAACGTCGTTTCGTTGGTCTGAATCATGTATTCAGTATTTTTTCATCGTAATTTTTATCGTTGTGGTTTCTAAAATGGTACAAAGATGTTCTGTAAAAGGTTGTGGAAATGAATCATATTCCGGCTGTAAGTTACATATATTTTCACAGGTAAAGCTAGAAACAAGTTATCGGACGCGAATTACAGTCGTGACCGACGGTAGCGACTGATGCTGTATCTGGTCAATAATTTTACACCTATGTGTGCAATCTATCAGCAATAAGTCGCGGATGGACGTGATTTTTAGCGCTCGGATTTTTGACGAATATCTGGCTCTCCGGATGTTTCCTTTAATCGCCCAGCGTCTGTCGCAATGTGTAGACTATCTGCTAAAATTAATATCCAATCTATCCACGATATGCCCTACTAGAGATAGGATTTTGACATAAAAAAAAATTATTTCAATCAAAATTGGATCATAGTAAAGGTAGATGAACATTGCAAAAAATAAAATAAATTGTAATCAAATATATAAATTGTCATATTATTATTATTTGAATCATTTTCATAAATAAAATAATCAATTTTAATAAAATTTAAATAAAATAATATAATTCATGTCAGAGAGTCAGACATGGAAATAAATTAAATTCAAAACAAAATAATCAAATATAAAATAACTACAATCAATATCTTTTATTAGTCAGTACATGAACCAATGCTGCATGATTCATGTACTGACAGTCAAATCTGTCCGCAAATAACTTGAGGATACTGTTGGAGCTAGCGCGGACCCTGCGCACCAGGGATGTGCACCGCTTCCGCATAGTTTTGTAGAAACAGTCCACATGGTATTCGGCAAACATCCCTGATGCGCTGCAGAACCGAGACAGCCCAAGCAGTACCCTAAAAGCATTATTATACTGAATACGCAAGGCGCTGTACTGTTTTTTCATACAGTCTACCCATAGGCGACTCGTGTAGGACGTACAAAATGCCCTGAATAGAGTGATTTTGATATCCTCCGAGCAACGAGCGAACCTACGAGCGATCATATTCGACCTAACAGACAGCGCCCTGCGTTCCCTTTCTAAAAAAGAAAGCTAAGCTAGCTAAGCTCCATACAAAATATGTCAAATTTCTATCTCTAGTAGCGTGAATCGTGGATAGATTGGATATTAATTTTGGCCGTATACCGTCGTGACTGTCAGTCATGACTTAGGTTCGCATCCAATAGTTTGTTTCGGGCTTAAGCTTTAATACAAATAATTATGTATGTTGTTGATAGGGTGACAATATTTGCGAAATTATTATTGGACTTTGGGTTCGTGTTTCAACTTCTCGACCCATTATTTCAATTTGATTATCTAACTATACCCTTACATAATAGAAAAACATAGACAATTACCTATATATTAAATGCGATGCCGCAACAATGGCAGTGTGCGTATCGCGTAGTACACGATTGTTCGTTATCAAGAGATCTCTAGAGATATTGGTGTCGATTCTCTTGTTCACAAACTAAACTTATTTTAAACTATCGCTCTCTTTTACTAAAAGAAGATACAAGAAAGGGATGGCAACCATTTTAGAACTGTCAAATTAGTTTACGTGTTACATTTCTTTGTATTTTAGTGGGCACGTTCCGAGATCACGACTAAACTTGTATGGAAATTTTAATTCCGTCTAATTTGACAGCTCTAAAATGGTTGCCATCCCTTTCTTGTATCTACTAAAAGAGAGCGATAGTTTAAAATAAGTTTAGTTCGTGAACAAGAGAATCGACACCATTGTCTCACTTGCCTGTACGCTTCAAGCACACTTTTGCGTTACACTCACCGGTGGGTGTCAGCGCGCTGAGTCGATTAGTCAAGTCGAATAATCCGCACGCTACCCAGACTGAAATTATAAACAACCAGGGAAACCAATTTAAATAATATACGCGATTTAATCCGGCTAAACTTTGTTTTATTATAATGTGTAGTGATCGCGAAAACCTAAGAAGTTATTATCTGAAATTATAAATTTAACTTTTTCTTGTAAAATATTGTATTTGAAGAAGACTCACTCATGAAATGTCATTAATACAAGTCGCTTTCGTATGCTTCGTAGTCTAACTTTTACACGTTTGAATGACCCAATACGGCATTTTTACAATATTTATTTATTTATTCGCAATTTTTGTAACACCATAACAGAACTCATTCCAAGGGGATGTTACAAAACTTAACACAAAAACTTACAATTATAATACTAAACAGTTTACTATTCCTTTTTCTATACACCTCTGTACTACTCCCATGAACTTGGGCAAACTATCAAAAAATATGTCAACGTCTTCATCAACTATAATTTTATTAATCAAACGTGCGATTATATCATGCGATGGTGACGGTCGATCGCAGACTAAACGGGCGATGAAGAATTGGACAATCTCATTTTACAAATTCTGGCACAACCACAAGTCATAGCAAAATAAAAATGATACATCCCACTCGATGCCTAAAATTCGGGTCACTCTAATAGAGCGAGACGACTTGACTCCGTGTTTTCTAGATAGAAAACAAAGATTTCAGTATATTAAAAAGTACTCTGTGAACAAAGATGAGATGATTAGATGTGCGTGATCATTTTTTCGGCAGAGATTGTTTTGATCATCGTTTTGCACAATCTTCTTCTACCGGCGTTAAATGTCATGTCTCTGCAATTGAATGATCCACATATCGCGCTATAGCTTCATTCGCTTGTGAGTGACAAATTTTTGGATTCTGGCTATGAGTTTTGACAATTTTTGACGAAATGCATTGGTTGCTCACGGTTCAGGTCAGTGAACCGGAGCTGTGAACCGGCTCACAGATCAGCTCAATTTGTTTATCTGCCTACCTCGAGTTATGATCTGTGATGCGAGTTGCTGAGCTTACAGAGCGTTCGATCTGCGTCACTCGCTCACTCTGCGGCTCACCGCCGATCTGTCGCCGCTCCCGTTCACCGGTTCAAACAGGTTTTTATTGATATGGACATCTTTTATATTTCGTGCAACGAACGTTGTGGCACAGATAGATACTATTCTTTGAGCCGTGAGCTGCGTATTTTGTCATTGAGTTGCAGCTCAACAGCTCAATGCTCAAGCTTATGGATCTGCATATTTGAACCGGTTCTGAGCTGAGTTACACACCTCTAAAAATTTAACAGCACACGTCACGCACGCAAGTAAACGTAGTGGTTATATACTCTTTGCGCGCAAGCATCACGTCACGCAGGTAACTGCTGCACGCGCGTGCGAGCCACCTTGTCAGCAGCCATATTGAGTTGAGAGCATAAAGGTATTATACTGACGTAATAGAGACACTGTCACCTCATTATCACGTCACCGAAAGCAAAATGAGTTTATGTGCGAAATTGACACGTGTAGGGGTGATTTTTAGTGATGTGACATGGACGTTTCCGCATTATCGATATAGTTCAACCAGCCTTACTTTTAAGGAGTGGTAGTATTTTAAAACTGCTAAGCTATTAAGTAACTATTGTTTTAAAATTACAGATATTCGAGACATAATTTTATTTGTTTTAAAAGATTGAGTTACGCAATTAAGGGCTATATTATAATTACATTATTAATGTCACGAAGGTAAGGAATACATAAGTAAGAAATAAAAAAATCAATTAATCATCATTTCAGCCGTAAGACGTCCACTGCTGGACACAGGCCTCCCCCAAGCATATATTGGGGGGATATGCCATAATCGCCACGCTTGGCAGGCGGGTTGGCGATCGCAGTTGGTTGGTTAAATACTCAGAGAACGCTGCTGCCCATCCTCTGGTGAATCCTTTAGTCGCCTTTTACGACACCCATGAGAAAATATAGGCTGGTGCAATTCTTTACGTCCGGCACCACACGGAACATTTTACAATTAATCATATTAGTTTTAATTAGGTGTATAGAAAGGTTTTCAATCCCGGAACTAAGTTCCTATACACGATTCCGGAATTGGTCAAATTATTGAATTTTGATGAAAAATTAAAATATCTATGAACTTGACAAGTTTTCTTGTCCAGTCAACTTAAGTTACACATCAGACTTATACATTATAATTTTATCGATTTAGATTTAGAAACATCAGTGTTTCGATAATTTCTAGTTATTAGTTAGTTTTTATTTCAAATAGGCAAAGAATTAAATGTCGAGAATTTAGTTGCACGATTCCAAAAACAAAGATATAGGATCTTTGTTTTTGGAATCGTGCAACTAAATTCTGAGGATGAAATTGGAGGTGGAGCAAGAACCTGGCCATGATTTTCGATTCGATACAGACGACCGAATCATATAAAATCAAGTCTGCGTCAGCTCAAGAAAGAGTTTTCTCAGCGGCAGGCTAAATTTGCAACCGGCTAAGAATCTATCTCTTAGCATTCGCATATTTGACAATCTAGCATTTGCAAGAACCCATTTTCTAAATATGGTATATTTTTACAAATTGAATCTTCTTCTTCTTCATGTCGACATGAGCTACATAATAATAATAGCTCATGTCGTGGGGAAAAGATTAGCCAGTCAGCAGGTTGATAGCGGGGCTGACTGCCCAGAGTGCGCCGGACGATCAATTAAATATCGTCACTCGTGGAGGCTCTTTTAATGCACAAATTGAATGATCACATGAGACTTTCCGTATTCATGTCTCAGTTTGGCGAACCGACTTGCAGTACCATTCAGGTAACAGACTAGTTGGTATTTCAGTCGTTATGGGCAAAGGTAACCGCTTAACATTAGGTGGGTCTTTAGCTCGTTTCACCATCATATAACATGAAAAATAAGTGTATAAAACTTTTTTGTTGTATTTTTTGTATCTATGAGATTTGTTTTAGTAAAAAGGACCTATCTGATCAAACTTAGAGCCGCGGATAGCAACCTAGTCCCTTCCATGATTAAGATGCTCAATGAAGTTTCATGGGAATTTGTATTCCATGAGAACAGCAAGACCAGTGGTTTCTAGCAATGATGACCAAAGAGCCCAGTTCGCGCGCCGTTAATACTGATGATCTCCCGATAAACGTGTGTGGTCATATTTGAAGAGCTTATTTATTGAGTGCTATCGAACAACTTTTACTACGAGGTCAACCCTGAAATCTAATAAAAAACAGCTATTCCCTACATTAGTGTTCACACGAATCGACAAAATGTAGTAAACAACAGATTTTTTTCGCGATTTCAGGGTTCCTCCAGTTATAATAATGTACTCTGTGGTTGCTCCCATACTAAATGTTGTTCGTTATGATGAGTTTTTATTTATTTTATTTATTCAATCACAGGTACAATTTCTTTAGCTTTAATTTACTAGAAAACTCACCAAACTATCAAGTTTAACGGCGAGATGCGCTCATACATATGTATATTATCTTACCCTTACGTAAACATGCAACATGAAAACAAACTTAATTAGCAACAAATCAAACCGTAGGTATGGATCGTTGGTGATTTCATTAAACGATACAGTTATCCTTAAAATATCTACTGCAAACCCTGTAGTTTTTTCGAGGCTTTCAGCTTTTTTTATATTTTATTTTATTGTATAGGATGGCGAAACGAACTAAAGGCCCACCATATGCTAAGCGGTTACCTTTGCCAATAACAACTGCAATACCATCTAGGCTGTTACCTAAATGGTACCGCAAGTCGGTTCGCCAAACAACATGAAGATGGAAAGTCTCATGTGATTGTAATTACACCGGCACCCGTACCATTCTGACCGAAACACAGCAATGCAAGCATCACTATTTGGCGGAGAATAGTAGATACGGTGCTTATTCGTTTTAACATTTGTGCCCATCCATTTTTCTTTAATAACAGCATTTACAGGAAATCTGGAAGTTATGAAGTTAGCCGGTCAATATTTTACAGCATTTTTAGCCCGGCCGCACATTGTCATAAAATAGCACCGTATTTACATTTTAATATGTCAAAAGCAGACATACGATTCGGAAAATTCTGTCAGTCTGCGGGGCTGGTACTAAAATTAACTGTATAAATGTAAAATAAGCATTATGAAAGTAGTATTGTCCTGCAGATACTTACCTGTGAAACGTCTCTTTGCCATAGACGTACAACATACTATTATAACATCGTAAAAGTACAACCATGGTATAGGTTAAGGTGCGTCAGATTTTTTCTGTGATCAATGAATGAATCATTGTGATTTCCTTCCAATGTGCGGCCGGACTAAATCAACCTTTCAATACTTTCAACCGACTTCAAAAAAAGGAGGAGGTTCTCAATTCGATTGTATTTTTTTTAAAGCAGTAAGGGACACTAACTTGTTACATGTATGGTGCTAGGTAGTACAAAAAATATATAATTGAAACTATCGACATATCGATATATTTTGAGCAATCCATATGCGAAACGGTTTCATTTTCACGTACACAATATTTTTTTATCTAACACATAATTATTTAAAATAACATATTATATAGAAAATACGGTATTTACTGCATGTTATTAATGCATTACTAAATGATTTAAAGAATAACTTCTATGAAAATAAGCATTATGAAAGTTGTATTGTCCTGCAGATACTTACCTGTGAAACATCTCTTTCTTTAGGTTAATAATGTAAATTACACAGCAGTATAACACAGAACACTACACCAATACGATTATTGATATTAATTGGATAAAATACAGAACGATTGTGAAATAAATCATAAAATAATACGAGATTATATTTTGATGGGACGCTATGGGAGATTACAATTTTCAAAATCGGTTCTACTGACATTTTATTATGTCTCTTTCTAGCATATAGGTTTTTTCGTAAAGATCGGTATCTCAGTCGCACACTGTAGTGGTCTATTACGTTAGTATAGAAATGTCTTTGGTTGAGAGCATTAAGCGAAAAGATGTTAGATAACAGCAGCAGTTCTGCTGATGAAGAAGCGTTATTTTTGCTACTATGCCAAGAATCTTCTGCTGCTACAAAGAGACTGGGTCCATTATATTAATAATAGAAGAGAGGAATGCAGTGAATATCATAAACTATGCCGGCTTCTATGAGTTTTTCCTTTAAAATTGTCTCCATTGCGAAAAAAAACACTCTTAAACTATATTCTGTTTGTAAATAAATACAACCTGCCGTGCGTGCGCAAATGCAGCAATGACCAATCAATCCTAAAAAACATCCAAATTTTAATACTTAGAGAAGATGGTTGGCAGCTACCACCTGTTTGGAACCCATCCCTAAAAATAATCAAGTCCCAAACAGCACGCAACACTGTAAAAGATAATGATATTGTGAGTGATTACTGCGTGCCTCGTAACGATTTGAATTAATAATATTGTACGGTAGATTAAAATATATTTTTTGAAATATTTGTAAAGACGCTTGTCATCTTATGGCCAAAATTAATATCCGATCTATCCACGATTTGCCCTACTAGATATAGAAATTTGACATAAGCTCTATACATTTTATGTCAAATTTCTATCTCTAGTAGGGCAAATCGTTGATAGATCGGTTATTAATTTTGGCCGTTAGTCTACCTGCGACCACGAAATGCTGCAAAGCTTTCGAAACACCAATTTAAATAATATACGCGATTTAATCCGGTTAAACTTTGTTTTATTATAATATTTATAAATGGATTAAAATATGCATTTCAAGTTGGCGCGTACAGAACGAGTTTCGTCTCTAGAGCAAAGCACGTGATGCATAGCAGCAATTGATGTATGTACCGTTGATGCTAGTTGATGTACTCTCTACTATGGGCATACATCCCAATGCACGCACAACCAAAAAAACGGCCCCCAGTTCCCGGTGGTCCCTCTATTCCCGACTACGGTAGCGGTCGTGGTAACGGTGGGACGGGGGTTGCGAAGACGTCCGACGACTCTATCTGGCAGCGTATAATGGACAAACGTTGAGACTGGACCATCACCTCGCCGAGCTTGAAGTAGAGTTACGTCATATTAAATGGCATATACTGGGGTTATCCGAAGTCCGTAGAGAGGGGGAGGACACGATAACCCTGGAGTCAGGACACTTACTCTACTTCCGCGAAGGTGATCAGCTCTCCCAAGGTGGTGTTGCTTTTCTTGTCAATAAGGCCCTCGTGAACAGCGTTGTGGAAATCGGTAGTGTGTCGACACGAGTAGCGTACCTTGTAGTAAAGCTAAATGCTAGGTACAAGCTGAAAATAGTGCAGGTATATGTCGCCGACCTCGACACACTCTGACGATATAGCCGATGCGATGTACGAAGACATAGCTAAGGCTATGAATAGTACCGCAGGTACCGCTAAGGCTCACTACAACGTTGTTATGGGCGACTTCAACGCTAAATTGGAGTACAAACACGCGGCGAATCGAAAATCGGACCTTACGGTTTCGGGCCAAATGTTGGTCAACTTTTTGGAGTCCCAGGGGCTCTTCTTAATGAATTCCTTCTTTAAGAAGAAGCCCCAAAGAAGATGGACCTGGAAAAGCCCCGATAAGGTGACAAGGAACGAAATAGACTTTATCATGACGGATAAGAAGCACATATTTAGAGATGTCTCTGTGATCAATAGGTTCAACACCGGAAGCGATCACAGACTTATCCGAGGCACTCTAAATATCAATTTTAGAGCTAAAAGAACGCGCATGATTAAGTCTACTCTCCGACTTTCACCGCTCCAAACCAGTTTGGGCTCCGAAAGGTTCCAAGCGGAACTTCAAAATCGATTCGACTCGCTGGAAACCACTGGCAATATTGAGGAGAAAACCAACACCATAGTCAAAACATTGCAGGAACTGTCTCGAAAATTCTTTCCGCCGCAGCGTGGAAGCAAGATGCCCAAGCTTTCGACTGAGACTCTCGATCTGATGAGGAAAAGACGGGAAATGTCAGCCGCGCATTCGTTTTCGTCAGATAATAGGTCCTTAAACCTACAGATTAGGAAGCTGATGCGACGTGACCTCCGCCGCTCCAACACCCGCGCCGTTGAGGCTGCGATTGAGCAAAATAGGGGGTCGAAAGTTTTCGCTCAGCAGCTAGGGAGGACCCATCTGATGAAACGGAAAGCCGCGGATGGCAAAATTGTCACCTCTAAGATCGAGATGCTTGATGAGGTCGAAAACTTCTATGGGCATTTGTATTCCACGAAAACGGCGAGACCAGCGGTTCCTAGCAATGACGACAAAAGAGCCCAGCTCACGCGCCATTACACCGAGGATCTTCCGGACGTTGACCAGGGCGAGATAAGGGCGAGATTAGGGCGGCCCTCGAGCAGCTTAAGAACAACAAAGCTCCGGGCGATGACGGCATTACTACTGAACTCCTAAAAGCAGGCGGGGCTCCGGTACTGAAGGAGCTACAGTCTGTTTAGTTCCGTCATCCAACAAGGCTCTACACCGGAGTCATGGAGCAGGTGTGCGGTGGTACTGTTCTTCAAAAAAGGGGATAAAACCCTTCTAAAGAACTACAGACCCATCTCAATCCTGAGTCATGTGTACAAGCTGTTCTCGAGGGTCATCACGAATCGTCTCGACGGAAGCACAGAATATCTAATAGTACTAACGTACGGAAGACTCGACGAATTCCAGCCACCAGAGCAAGCTGGGTTTCGAAAAGGCTACAGCACCGTTGTCCACATCCATACTGTTCGGCAGATCATACAGAAGACTGAAGAGTACAATCAGCCGCTGTGTATGGCATTCGTGGACTACGAGAAAGCCTTCGACTCTATCGAAACTTGGGCAGTTCTGGAAGCTCTTCAGCGATGTCACATTGATGAGCGGTATATAGAGATGCTGAGATGCCTATACAACGCTGCTACCATGACTGTTCAGCTCCAGGACCAAAAGACGAAGCCAATCCAACTGCGCAGAGGGGTGAGACAAGGGGATGTAATATCCCCGAAATTGTTCACTAACGCGTTGGAGGACGTCTTCAAGACGCTGGACTGGACTGGATAGGGTATCAACGTTAACGGCGAGAACATCTGACATCTCCGTTTTGCCGATGATATCGTTGTAATGGCTGAGTCGCTGGAACAACTGGGCGAAATGCTGCACAGCTTAAACGGAGCCTCTCGACGTGTCGGTCTCGGCATGAATCTGGACAAGACTAAAGTCATGTTTAATATGCATGTCATGCCGAGGCCAATATTCGTCGAAGGGTCGGCACTCGAAGTTGTAACGGAATACGTCTACCTAGGGCAGGCAATTCAGCTTGGTAGACACAACTTCGAGAAAGAAGCCAACAGAAGGATCCGTCTGGGCTGGGCAGCATTTGGCAAACTTCGCCGAGTCTTCTCGTCGCCTATACCGCAAAGTTTGAAGACAAAGGTCTTCAACCAGTGCGTCCTGCTAGTCATGACTTACGGTGCCGAGACGTGGACACTGACAGTTGGGCTAGTCCACAAATTCAAAGTCGCTCAGCGAGCTATGCTTGGAGTTTCTTTGAAGGATAAAATCCGTAACGAGATTATCCGGAGAAGAACCGGAGTGACCGACATAGGCACCAACGGGTGCCGTCTGTCGGGACAGGTCAGCTTCTACATACTATGGCAACTCTTTTTACGTTTATTTCTAAAGGCAATATACTCACTTTTAAACTCTTGTTTATTTCTGACATTAACCTACATTATACTCACATTATTTGAATAAATTTGATGTAATAAACAATAACCTATTTTAAAAAGAGTTTATCCATGGAGTTTCTTGCCGGTTCTTCTCCATAGGACCCACAATTTGGAACCGTGCAACTAGAGCCTGACCTTTCAAAAGTGCCTGTAATTAGGTTTATTTGAAATAAAAAACATTGAAATTGAAATTGAAAATAGCTTGTAGGATCAGTATGCTGAAGTGGCAGTGGGCTGGCCATGTCTGTCGAAGGACCGATGGCCGTTGGAGCAGACGAGTCCTTGAGTGGAGACCGCGAATCGGCAAACGCAGCGTAGGGCGCCCCCCTGCCAGGTGGACCGACGACCTAAAGAACGTGGCTGGGGGGGACTGGATGCGGAAGGCAGAGGACCGAGCGTTGTGGCGCAACTTGGGAGAGGCCTATGTCCAGCAGTGGACTGCGATAGGCTGAGTTGATTGATTGATTGATGATGTACTCTCGCGCGTACAGGACGAGCTCGATCTGTACGCGCCACATTCAATTAGCATTTTTATGAAAATGGCAAGCTGTACGCTTTTTTTAAATTAAGGTACAGCGCAGTACACACTCGTAGGTACATGCTTTTCATGGTATTTAAATAAAAATACAAAACTTGGTGCGTACAGGACGTGGGACACAATTATCCAGCTGAGTGTATGGATGGCAGGCAGGGTTCAAGGCTGCCCCAAGCCTGTTTCAGGGGGCAGCTGCCTCCCTGGATACTGTATAAAAGAATATCTTTATTAATTGCACCAGTACAGTAGATAAAATTATAACTTTAAATATCGCTTTTCTGGCAGAACATTGCAGTCATACGAAGCAATGATCAATCCCTCAGAAACGTCTCCATTATTTTATTACGGAGTGTTTTACTAAAGACGTGGCTAAAAGGTCCTAGCAACCAGGCCATATATAGAGCGTAGCAGTGAGCTACAGTGAACTGCTATTGTTTTCTCGTTTTTACATACACAAACATATATATGAGTGACACGGAGAGAGAAACATGTCTGTTGGTGTTGTTTGTGAAAACAATTTCTAGTAAGCTAGTGGCCAATTAGTAGTAGAAATAAAGAAATAATCCTATCCCCAAACATTTCACCATTGCCCAATGATTTCATTTCCTCAGGATAGAGCAAATGTCTCCCTCCACTCGGTATCTCTTTTGATTTAGGTTTTGCCCATACTGTCCTAGTTAAAATCATGGTCACTGAATTAATCATACCTATATATTATCGGTTTTCGCTCTGTAGTTTTATTTCACTACACCCGTGTAACATACTGTATACCACTGGACTCTGGAGCAGCGATATAATACCATAATCTTAACTATTATACAATTGTAAACGTCTGTTTGTTTGTTTGTTCCAGCATCACGCTTAAACTACTGGACCGATTTTGATGATTTTTTTTGTTTGAAAGCTGATGATCTGACTTAAAAACTGGTATGGGTTTTGAGAAAGAAAGAAAGAAAGAAAGAAAAAAAGAAAAAAATTAATTCGTGGGTTGCGTACTCACCCGACAGATCGAAGCTTCTATGCATTTGCACGAGCGGATAGTAATGTACGATGGAGTGGAGTGGAGTGGACAGGGGATGGAACTGGGGACGGGACAGGGGACGGAACATGGGACGGGAAATGGGACGAGACAGTGAGACGGGACACGGGACGAGATATAGGACTGGACATAGGATGGGAAATGGGATAGGACATGGGACATGGGACGGGATGACAGTGATATAGTGAGACAGTGGGACAGGACATGGGACGATAGTGATATAGTGAGACAGTGGGACAGTGGACTGGACTGGAATGGACTGACGTGGGTTAGCAGAATTTAACGCGAGCGGAGCCGCGGGTAAAAGCTAGTAAAATTATAAACGTAAATCATAAAGACTAAATGAACGCCGTAAAGTACATAATGTTTTATTCCAGTAGGTATATGTACAATGTATTATGTTGATGATCTTCATTTTAAAATAAAGAACGATTTCTTACATAAATTTCAGAAAGGCTTACGTACTACTATGCATTTTGGGGAATGTATTGCACAACATTTTTTAATACTAGCTCAAATGTTAGGTACTTCTCGTCTACAACAAAATTTTGTGAACGTCAGGATGGCTGTTGCCTACCATATTCATCGTTGTAACGTAGACGAAAACTTGCTACCTGTTTACTACTATTTGTTATCTTTCGTTAAATAATTTCTACCTATGTGTTAAAAAAAGTTATATGCATTTTATAGGTGATCAGCCATTCTGACGTCAGGATGGGTGGTCAACTATCCGTTTGTACAAACTATTAGTTATGAGAGTTATGCTAATCTGATTACACCAATAATTGCTACCTACACGCGTATTATTCTAAATCCTCTATACTAAATAAATACAAAAATATTGGCATTTGAAACTTTGTGTTAACACACTTTTTCATATAAATTTTATACTTTTCTCTTTTAAGACGCTGACAACAGCCAAATACCCCAAATAGGCTTCTTTTAAAAACATTTTTAGCTGTATCTATTCAGTGTGTGGCAGTGAAAAAAATATATGTTAATCTTGATCGTATTTTCTGAAACTGTGTGCCCAAAACACGTTTTCTTGAAGTTTTCTAGATAGAAAAGAATTGTAAACTAACCTCTTAATACATGCTTTAAAGCAAACAATCTCTATTATTATAAATAAAATTAAGAAAACATTTGAGAAAGACAATAATCTAAATGTTGTTTCTGTTTTTCAAATAAGCTATTAGATTTTTTATTAAAAAATTTTTTTTGTTAATTTTCATTCAAGTTTAGCGGCGTATCCGACGTCCCTCGGCTCGTTGCCTCTCTTTCAGTTCTGTACGAAACGACAGTGACCGCAGAGGTCTGATTTTTTAGGTGTTGTCAGCCTCTTAAGGATGATTGCTGAGACCAGAGTCTGCAGTTGTGGCAAGACTTATCAGGCTGCATGTGACCTGTTTTTTTTTTTTACTAATTAAATTATGGACATCAATCAGTCTGAAATAAATGAATTTTAATTTAATGACGCGTCAACGATGTTAACACGCAAGTGATATTTAATTAATTTGATTTTTTTGGTGATTTATAAAAAAAACTTTTCGTTTGTACAAAAGGATAGTTGACTAGCCACCTTGACGTCAGAATAGCTGGTCAGCTTTAATGCATTTTTTTAAATACATAAGTAAGTAGCAATACATATATGTATATGTTAGAATGCTGAATGTGGTAGACAACCAGACATCCTGACGTTCACAAAATTCTGAGATTACATATTTTTTTCAATAGGTTTATCATATATTTTTTTACTCCAGATTCATAGGTTGTTTTTGTCTTTAATAGGACAAATCATGAAAACATTTCACAACCATCACATGGCACAATTCTAAATTAATGTGTTTATGTCAATATCACAATAAATTGATAAAAACCGTAAAAACCCCAAAACATACAGTACTTGTACCAAACAATGAAAAAATTAAAACTGTCACAAATGTTATTAATTACATACATATTTTATGTACATAATTTAACACTAACATAGTAATAAATTTATATTGAACTAATCAATAAATCAGTCAATTAGTATAATACAACAATTAACTCGATAACTTACACACCTCGGTAATGTAACAAAACAAGTCATATTTCCAGTCAACTAATAGTCCAGTCAACATTACGAAAGATTGGATTTGAAACGTGTTTGCGAACGAAACAATGTTTGAGAAACACTGAACCTAATCAAGTCACTTAATTCTTGTCGAAAAACAAAGTACAGTCAGCAATAATAGTAGGTTAACATGGTCCAAAGTTTTCAATTCAAGTGATTTATGATCACAGAAAAAATAACTAAAGGTTAGAAAGGCTAAGTGGGCGGGGCGGGCGCGCCGCAACTTTGAGCATGACGCTTAAACTTAACTCAATATGATCAAGCGACGCATTTAGTTGTTCGCGGAACACATCGCTGTGCAAAGCTGGGTCTAATATTAGTTCATAATGCTGTCCTGTGCTGTTATAAGTTGCAAAGCAAGAATCCAGTACATCAAAAAGATGGATTTATTTTCACCGACAAGTAATTAAATACCTTAATAATTAAGAAATTATGCAAAATTTAGAAAAAAAATTGTAATTGTAATTGTCATTGAAAACGTTTACTTAGCAAAATTAAATGTAAAAATATTCATTACGTACAATGTTCCTTGCGGTCAAAGCTGCGATACTTTTAAGAAAGCAATGTATGTACGCGAATGACTAGTCGTTGGTTCGCTGAATGACATTCCAGGCTACTCAGCATGCATGCGAATATAACATCTATTTCTAATGTACTATTTAAGTTGTAAATGTGTGAGTTTGTCAACACTGGTTCTCGTACTAAGTAATCATAATACCCATTCCCTCTTGTTTTTTATTCCGTGTTTATGTTTAATTGATTATGAATGAAATCTTCCTACTTATTTTTTTGTAATAAATTATATTCAAGCGAATTATTATTAGAAATATGGGTACTTATTAAGAATAATCGTGTTCTAGTAAAAAAAATCGAAATAATCTTCGACTTATGTTGCTGACCGTACATATTAGAAACTTATTGCGATATTTCAAATTTTGAATCCTTCGTTTTGTCCACGTTGTATTATTTATTTATGAACTGAAAATTAAATATGAGCGACAGGCAAAAAATCTCGGACGAATAAAAAAGGCGGACGGAATCTCGCTAAACGGCTCGCTTAAAAGTACGGGCCGGCACGCCACATTCACATCCATAGTATGCCAAAAATCCGCGATTACGCAAAAAATCTAGTGTGACGGTAGTCATTGTTGTAGTGTCACAAATAAAATAACAGTATAAATCTGGTGTGTTAAAATGCTTTCGAAATTATAGTGGGTTTAGGAAAAAATCATGTGCTTCAGTCTTTGTTTAGCGAGATTCCGTCCGCCTTTTTTATTCGTCCGAGCAAACAATACAGAATATCAATTTATTTAGCCTCTGAACACAGTTTTCGGAGAATTCTTTATTATTAATATGCCATAAGCGTTAAAAAGAATATGAATCAAACGATTAACCATTACAACTTGAATTTATTTGGTGATCTCATATTAAAAATAATATTGTAGTGGCTAAGGAATAAGAATAACGAACGGTTATCATACAAAATTATTTAACTATTACAAATGTACAGACAGCTATATAATATACATCAAACAATGGTTTCACATTAACATTAATATTTTATACAACATTATAAGTAATTATTTCATAATCGTATATAATATTAAAATTTAATTTAATACAATATGATGGTCAATGATTTTCTGGTTACAAAAAGTCTTTCTAGCCAAAGAGTCGGACTCCGTGACAGTTATGTCACCAGCGTGTCTTACGTGCGACAAGAGAACTTCGGCTCAATGGACGTCGAGACAGTCATCTGGCGGGCGGTATAGGTCTCTACCTCAGAGCAATAGAATGAGGACAAGCCGTCGCGTAAACGCTGACCGTTGTATGCACGGCGGGTATACAATGCCGCTAGTTCATCGTCACTTGCACCCGAGTTAGTATGTGCACTGGTTTGAAAGAAAACTTTCTTTTATTTCCAAAATGCCGTAAGGATACAAGTTTGCGTATTTTATATGTGTGCATGCTTTTTGTTGTAATTTATTGAAGCGTTTCTTGCATTGTTTGCGTAAGTTGAGTTTGCGACACTCGAACTCGATGCAAACTAGGCGGCTTGCCAGATCTCCTTATATTCCGTAATCTGTGGTCTCTACCAAAGTATCAAGATAGAGTCTTCAGTGGAGATTGATCCGTACGACGCGGCGGCGATAGGTTCAGGCTCAGCCGGGGGCTCGCCGCCCCGCACTAGAGGCTGCGGCGCGCGGCGCGGCGCGGCGGCCGTCAGATGTGCACCGGCACGTGCAGCAGCAGCGCGTCGCGCTGCGCGAATTCCAGCGCGCACATCTCGCACTTGTAGGGCCCGCCCGCGTCCGGCAGCGGCGGCGAGGGCGAGCGGCGCGGCTCGGCCTTGACGCGCGGCCGGATCGCGCGCAGGTCGTCGGCGGGGTGGCGCGGCGGGCGGCGCGAGCGGCGCGCGGGCGGGGGCGGCGGGGAGGGCGCGGGCGCGCGGCGGCGGCGGGGCCGCTCCTCCGTGTGGATCATGCGCGAGCGCGGCGCGGGCGAGGCGGCGCGGGGGCGGCGGCGGCGGCGCGGCGGCGAGGCGGGTGCGGCGGGCGGCGAGGCGGGGGGTGCTGGCGAGGCGCGCACGTCCGAGGCGGGCGACGGGGAGCGCGACACGGGAGGCGGTGACGGCGAGTTGTGCTCCCAGTCGCGCACGGGCGAATGTTCTATCTTCAGTTTTCGTCGTCTCTTGTACTTCCGCGGTCCCGTCTAAAAGTGTAAGTAACACCGCATAATTGGACGTAGTTTAGGAAAAAGGATCCAATCAACAAAAACATGCAAAATTTTAACCTGTTTAAAGGACTAGAACTGGCTCAATTATTTTTTTGCAACATTTGTAGCAGACAGACAAACAAAGCAAATTAATTAAAAGTTTGCAAAAACTATCCTAGTACCACAGACCTGTAAGCCTCAAGACGCCGCTTAAACAAAGTTTTGCATGCGAACGCAGTCGTAAAATATTAGCGAGGACCGGGGGGCGGACGGCGCCTTATGATTGGTCGGCTCAAAACTGCGGTGGTATGTTTCCGTATAACTGGTGCCGCTCGCTGACGGACTGACGTCCTAATTGGCGGCGGGCGTATGATAACATGCAGTGCTACCGCGGTTGTCCGGCTAACCGGCGTCTAGAGACTTACTGGTCTGTGCCTAGTACGGACTGTGTGTAGATTGGATCCTATTTACTAAACTACGTTCAATTACTCACTACATTCTGCTCAAACCAACGAGGCTTTAAACATTCTAAGCATATTTCAGTCTTGTAGGACCTGCTGCCTTATGCTTGAAAATAATTCCGATCGATCGGCATAATTATCATAAATTAGTTTTTAGAATTAATTAAACCTTATTGGAATTTAAATTGTGTATTGTGTACATTTTTGATAAAGAATACCTATTTATTCTTGTCTCTTTTTGACATTGAGATGGGAATTATTTTCAAGAGTAACCCCACAGGTTGTGTAATGAATGTCGAGTATCACCTTAGCGGACGAGGTCCTCACCTGTGGTTGTCTCTTGAGCGCCGTGTTGGCGTCGCAGTGCTGTATGAGGTGCTGCACCAGTTCGGCGCTGGAGTGTAACGTTCGTCCGCATACTACGCAGCAGTAGGCGGGGCCACCTGCTTGCGAAAGGCAATTATTCATCGACCACATAACGACGTCTGTGGTCTAGTGGTTCGAGTGTCGGTTATATCACAGTAATCAATCGGTTTTTCTAACCGATGTCGAAGACGTAGTTTAAGTACTAACCGGGTATTTAAACTAGACATTTTCGACGTTTGAAATTGTTGAGGTTATTCATCGATACTCTGTATTTGATTGTTTTTCGTAACTTTAGAAGAGTCTATGCTGCATAAAATGTCAATATTTGGATTATTACTCTCCAATATAACAAAACAATTGCATTTTACCATATTCGTAAAATTTACAATCAACAACGAATAAAGTAAGGGCCAAAACACGTTGCTGTTTTTCGAGCGTGCATTTTTATTTACGAACTTTAACAAAGCAGACACCTAGCTTATGCTTTGTGAAACCTTATGAAAGCTGTGTAAACATAACTGTTTTTTCAACACACTTGCTCGTAAAGTGGCTCTTATTGCACCGCTTTTAGGTTCATAATGTAGCTTATTACGCACGCGTGCTTTTTACATTATATTATAGCACTAGTGCTTTTTACTTTACAGTTTATTTTTAAATCGCAGCAAAGAGTTTTTATGCCTGAACAAAATTAAAAATTTTTGCGAATAAATTAACTGTTTTAATTAGAATATGATAAATAAACATTTCATTTCATCAAATTATTTATTTTTGTCCACAAATTAACATTAATTTGTGTTATAAATAAAAAAAACAATTTATTTTATTTTTAATAATAGGCTGTTCGGCGGTTTCCTTCGGCCACCTGCGCGCTCATGGCAGTATGTCATCACAGAATATGTAATAGTCACCGAGTATCTCTAAGTAGTCTGTGGTCCGATTATAATAATCCGTGTGGCATTTTTCACAAATTCAATATTTATCAAAAATGTGTGTATGTTTTTTTCCTCGCAAGTGTGTTGAAAAACGTTGTATGACACGCGTGAGCATTGACTATTATACTCTCGGCTTCATTACGCCCTCGCCTTCGGCTCGGGCTGCAATCCAGCCTCGAGTATAATAGTCAACTTAGCTCACTTGTATCATAATTTACTATTGTCGTTTTTTTTTTTTTTATAAATTATAGGCAAATTAAACAAATCAATCCACAAGATTCTTAAAGTATAATTATGTTGGGAAAACGTAATTTGGTATATAACACCAACATTTAAACTTATCAATTGCTTTTTTTAATTATACTAATATTTTTTACGCATTTACGCAATTGAAGTGATATCTAAATATATAAATTGTAAAATAAAAGTTATGACGTTAACGAAATACGTAATTGAAAGTTAAATTCAATGCTTGTCATAAGAATCACGGTAGCTTATCTTGTACTGTAGTTGACTTAGGATGTTGGAGATACAGGTTCAAATCCCGCTAACATTCGAACTTTTTGTCTTTATTTTTTCGATTTCTAATAAGGATGAATACAGAGCCACCTAGTGATCTCGGTACATAGTTATAAAAACTGATTCAAGAGTGACATATATCTATAGATATATGAAATGAAGTTGTAGTTCCAAAACAAAAATATAGAGGCGCCACTTGGTGTGTGCCTCTATTGAGGGCAGAGTTAGTACTCTGTGACAACTACCATAATTTTATCATGTTTGAAGAAACGCGCCCTCCCAATACACTTCGAGTGTGTAAGCGGCCTAATATTCAAACATCAAATGGCGTATTTAATCGGTTGTTATGACAACCAAGACCGCTTATCCTGCCAAATTAAAAAGATATGCCAAATTTAAAGAGTAGCATTATACTTGAACTTTTAATTTTGGAAGAGTTACCTAATACGCAACCGTTTTAAATTATCGTTCTTTTCATAGTGTTTTTGCCATTTAGTGACCATTTTGATTAATCGTGTTACATTATTCGTTCTTTCATTCCCAGAACGCTCGTTTTCAGAATCAATGATCAGATAAGAGTCGTGAACATGAAAATTCCCGCGTCATGGTTAAACATCTGTTGTTGAATAACAGGTTGATTTCGCAAACAGTGCTTATTTCAATGTCCGTGAACTCGGCCCTTAGTGAATTTTACCTTTTAACCGAAGAAATATAACTTTGTGTGGTAACACGTACCGTTAGCTCGCCTGTCGGGCGCCGAGTGGTGGCTGCGCACGTGCTCGCGCAGCACCACGCGCTGGTTGAACGCACGCGGACACACCGCGCATGCGTACGGCTTCTCGCCTGCAACAACACATTATTACTAACATGGTATAATCATGGTATAATAAGATGTTTTACCAGGTATTCTCTTCCCGCAATGACAGCGCGATGCCTCCAAGCTACGTCACGATCAGTGCTGCCATTGATTGATATCTTCAATATACTTAAGGAGATTTTTGTTCATAATGAATATAAAATAAATTCCTAACTAGCCTAACTATTTGTTATCTCGTGTTATTCATCTAATTAGTTAATAAAGGAAACTATATTAAATTACTAGTTAAAAAGTGATTCTGGTAAAACATCTTATTATACCCATGGTATAATAACACCAGGTAGTCTCTTCCCGTGACAGCTAGGTCACGTGATTGCCTCCGTACTACGTCATCGTCTGTGGAGCCAACAGCAGGCTGTTATCGTGACACTAAACTTTTTTTTTTTTTTTTTTTTTTAAATTTTTGTGGCCTGGTTGCTAAGACCTTTAAGCCAAGTCTTTTTTAATGGACACAACATTTTAACACAATATGAATAGAATATATACACTATTTGTTAAATTTTGTGGATAGTACTTTTAACATATTTGTAAAGTGGTTTAAAACAGTTCAAATCTTTTAATAAATGTTTAAGCGACGGCGGGCGGGAAGAACTAATTTCACTTAAGTTTTCTAGCACATCACTAAGATCACTGGCTAAAATTAGTCTGTCAATCAGAAATTTCTGACATCTGAAGAATATATGTTCCATGTCTCCGTCATTTTCTTTACAATATGGACAAGTACTGGTTTGAATTATGCCAAGTCTTGCAAGGTGTGATGGCATAGTGTTGTGGCCAAAACGCAGTCTATTAATGGTGGTAATAAAGTCACGGCTGGCATCTTTAAGTCGATCATACCAAGGTCTAACAGGTAAGCTTTCTTGGATGTTTCCATACCATCTTCCTTTTGTCTCCTGATCTCTCTTCCACATCTCTATCCACAGATTCTTAATATTTTCATTTATAGAAGACAGATAATCAGTCATAGGCACATATATAGTATTTCTAACGTCAAGAGCATTAATACCCTCAAATGCAGCTTTATCAGCAACTTCATTACCAGCAATGCCTCTGTGAGATGGCACCCACATAAAAGAAATTTCAATGCCTCTGAGCGAATGTCGATAAATTAGTTCTTTTATAATGTACAAAATGAAATTAGTTTTAAAATGAATTTTGAGGTTAGATAAACCTTTAATTAAGCTTAAAGAGTCTGTGACAATCAAAAAGTATTTACAATTATTTACATTTTCAATTCGCTTCAAAGCTTGAAAAACTGCATAAGCCTCTGCAGTGAATATTGAGCACACATCCTGCAGAACAAAACTCTGAGTAAACTTGATCTGTGAATCATACACGGCACAGCGGACATAACCATCTCCTTTACTACCATCAGTATATAATGTATAGTATACATTATTTTCTGAAAGAAAGCTTAGCATGTCAAAATTATTTGCAACTGTACTATGAATTACTTTAATGGGATGTATAATGCTTTGATATGAAAAAGTATAACAGGGCCAAAGGCACTGCTTCCTTATCTTAAAACAACTTTTCTCAATTTCCAGGAAAATATTGAGCAGCATTGGAGAGTGACCAATTAAGAGAGAATTACCAGTTGCTAAAGGTCCAGAAGTACTGATTCTATGAGGTATAATTTTGTTGATTATTTGTGTGTTATTAGAGTATAGCAATTTCAAACAATATCTCTCTGTAAGAAGGAGGCGTCTCAAAATCAGAGGCATAATTTTAGTTTCAACTTCCATGGCCCTAATGGGAGTTGAGCACATAGCACCAGAAATTCTTCTCAGAGCTCTATTCTGCAAAATGTCTAATTTATGGACATGAGGACTGTTTATATAAGCTATAGCACTATAGTCAAAATGGCTCCTTACTATTGCTTTATATAAAATAGCTAATATTTTGGGGTCTGCTCCCCAGGAAACTCCAGCAAGGCATTTAATTATATTTAATCCTTTTAAAGCATTTTGTGAAATATACCTAATATGCTTTTCAAAAGTAATTTTTTGATCAATGATAACTCCCAAAAATTTCTTTGAATAAACTCTATTAATTACTTCTCCACCATATAATATATCACAGTTTGGGTTATTGTTACCAAAAATGATAAAACTACTTTTAGATGCATTAATTTTGAGATGTAATTCGCCATTATAATAGTTAAATAATTCATTTAAAGCACTATTAACATTATCAATGGCTATTTGCAAATTATGGTTACTACTATATAAAACGATGTCATCAGCGAATTGCAAAATACTTACATTACTTGTATCTACATATTTACATATTTCACATGTGTACAAATTGTACAATAAAGGTGACAATGTAGCGCCTTGCATGGTGCCTTTAGATGCTGTTTTTGGTCCATGTAATATATTATTATGCTTAACATAAACAGTTCTGTTATTCAAAAACTGATAAATCCATTTACTTAAATGACCAGGGATACTTATATCGGACAAAATTTTTACCAGAATTCCAGGATCAACATTGTCAAAAGCACCTTGTACATCTAAAAATACACAGACAGTGTGTGAAAATAAATTATTTGCTCTTTTCAGGTCTGAGATCAAAGACACAAAGCTGTCAACGCAACTACGCCCACGACGAAACCCATACTGCACATGAGGAATTATACCATTCGCCTCCACATACCAATCCAACCGAGCCTTAACCATATTTTCAAATATTTTGCCGAGACATGATGATAGAGATATTGGCCTATAAGAATTTGCATTATCTGGTGATTTATCAGGTTTGAGTATAGGAATGACACACTGTGTTTTCCAAGAGTCTGGTATCAACTTTTTATTCCAAAGAGAATTGAGAATTTTTAAAAAATCTTTTTGAACAGACTCATGCAAATTTTTAATCACAATATATGGAAAATCATCTAGGCCGGGGCTTGTGTTACGTCTAGATTGTAAACTTAATATAAATTCCACCCATGTAAAAGATTCCAGTAAAAATTTTGAGTTCTGATTGTTGTTGTTCATTTCAAAATAAGTGTTTAAATTATGAGTTTCTATCAAGTTCCTATTGTCTGAAAGTTTGTCTAAAAATAAAGGAATGAACTCATCATTGTATGATCTATTTACAGTTTTAATTCCATTAAATCTTTTAATAAAATTCCAAATTTTACTGATGGGAGTAGTCCTGTTAAAAGTATGACAAACATTGTTCCAGCCAATTTTTTTTTGTTCAGAAATTGTCCTTTTCTTTAAGGCATCTAGTCTTTTATAATTAATGTAGTTATCAACATTAGGGTCAGTTCTGTACAGTTTAAGGGCGTTATATGATGCAACTACAGCCTGCTCACAAACTTCATTCCACCAAGGTGATGGAGGCCTACTTTTGAAATTATTATGTTTAGTAAACTTCGGAATTACCATCAACTTCAGGGCAGCAAGACGATTACAGAATTCTAAATATGAAGACATAGGATCTTCCTCATCTATCGTCATGTCTCCAAATACTATTTCTGATAATTCACGATATTTATTCCAATCAGCTTTACCATACAAAAACTTATCGATCGGAGGATTAACTTGATATTTATCAACAGCCAAAGATATTTCAGTTATTGTGGGGTAATGGTAACTTCCCATAGCATCGTCATGTACAGACCACTCGCAAAATGGTGCAATACACGGACTAATGAAGCTGACATCAATAGCAGATGGATTACGTCTGGGATTATTAATCGTAGTAAAACTGCCATCATTCAAAATGCACAATTCAGCGTCATCTATAACATCATATAAATCCTGACCTCGACCCTTGGTTGACAAACAGCCAAATGCAATGTGATGAGCGTTGAAATCTCCACTCATAAAAATTGGTTTAGGAAGATCTCTTAATATATTACGCAGCCTGTTCATTCTGATGTGCCCGCTATTAGGAGGGCAATATACACAAAGTATTGAAAGACTACCTTTTTCAGTGGATAATGATATAGCAACTGTTTGAATATCTTCATAGAATCTAGTGTTTAAAAATGTATACTTAAAATATGCCTTAATCAATATTGCTACTCCATTATGAACATTCTTTGAATTTCTATTGTAAATATTATATCCAGGTATTTTAAAGTTACTATTGTCTTTAAACCAAGTTTCATTTAGCAAACAAACATCAATATTTTGTTCTTGCAAGAACTTAATAAGTAGGGGCTTTTTACTATTAGCACTTTGAATGTTAAACTGCGCAATACGTAATCGAGATGTTCTAGGAGGATTTAAATCCATTATTTGGATAGATTTTTGAGTAACATATCTTTAATTGTTAGTGTAGTGATGGGTGTAGAGTCACCCTTATTACCCAATTCCACCAATGTCTGTACCAGGGCCATTAGTACATCATTGTTGGACATTATTTGAGACTTGATGTCTACTACAGGTAAGACATCATTGCTGGCGGCCTGGAAAACAGGCTTGCTATGTACAGATTTATTTACATTACTATTTACAGTTTTATAAACAGGTTTAATATTTACAGATTTATTTACATTTTGCAGTGGGTGTTTTGGTAACGGCAGTGGAGGAAATTCTGTATTTTGAGATATCTTAGTCAAGGAAACACTTGCATAAGTAATTTTAGATTTCTTTTCAGTAATTTTTTTAATCTTTATTGGACATATTTTTGCAATTGCTAGATGAGGACCGCTACAATTGATGCAGCAGATCTCGTTTGGTTTATCACAATCTTTATACAAGTGCTCCCCTGAGCAGATCGAACATCGTTGCTTGCCATTACAAATTTTAGCCGAATGGTTAAATTTAAAGCATTTGAAGCATTGCTGCAATGGTGGAATGTATTCAAAGACTCTGTACGCAAAAAGGTCATATTGCACATTATCGGGTAATACATTTGATAGAAAAGTAATGCTAACTGTTTGGAGTGGTATACGCTCTTGACCCACTTTTTTAGTGAATCTTCTGATTGCAATGATCTCATAAATAGAAGATAGCTTTGTGTAGAGTTCCTTGTTGGAAATGTTACCTGGTACAAATCTAATTATACCTGTTTTTTCTATTTGTGCTGCAGGAATATATGCTTTAATTTCATATTTCTCCATAAAAGTTGAATTGTTTATAAAATTATTTGCCGTATTATATTGCTTGAATGTAACTGCAATTTTATTAGCATTTACACGCTGAATTGCCACCACACCCTTTACTTCGTTATTGAAAATGTGATTTAAATAAATGGGACTTTTGTTGCCCAATCTGTCTTTTGCATTTTTATTTTCGACGTATACTTTAAATTCGGTGTTGGAGGAATTCTCCGGGTAGAGTCTTTTATAGTTCGGTTTTAAATATGGTAAGTACATGGAATCACTCTCACCGCCGCCGCTACCAGAGTCCATACAGCTGGAGGTGCCTCCGTCCTCAGGCCGAGGACGTTTGTTCGAGATGGGCGGTTTATCACCGCCCCCCTCATTACCATCCATTTTTTAAAGAAAACTTATGCTACTGGTGTAGTTTTAATGTACTCAATTGAAGAAAAATAGGGAAAAAAACTTTTAAAGAAAATTTGAAAACCGCGCTTTATCAAGTTCCCGCCCAAAAAAAAACTGACACTAAACTTGTCAGTTTGATGTGTTGCCACTTTGAGTAAATAAATTATCCAAGCAAAATGCTTTTTTTTTCATTTACTTGCTTCTATAAAGAATCACTTTTGTACTTGTAATTTTATACAGTTTCCTTTAATAACTAATTAGTTGAATAACACGAGATAACAAATAGTTAGGCTAGTTAGGAATTTATTTTATATTCATTATAAACGAAAATCTCATTAAATATATTGAAGATATCAATCAATGGCAACACTGATCATGACATAGCTTGGAGGCATCGCGTTGTCATTGCGGGAAGAGAATACCTGGTGAAAAATCTTATTATACCATGACATTTCAATCGTACTATTCAGTGCATAAGTTTGGTTGACAAAAAAGTTTAAACGAAATCTGCTTAAAAAAAACAAGCATGCTTATACGCTTTTTAAGTGCTTTTCGTTTAAACACCCACTTCTAATTATTACAGGCATTCCAGCACACATTCAGCTCGTATAAAACGTTAAATTAAATTAGTTTGCGAAACTTCACAGACATGGTGGGTCATGGTGGTATATCTAATGATAATAAAACAAGGAAAAATAAGATTTTCTAAACTCGTAATTACAACCATAGCCAGCTGATCACGGGGTCTACGGTCTCGTGACGTGCGAAAAGTATTTTTTAAATATTTAAAAACAATTATAGTGATATGTGGTATCTGATATTTCTAAAAAAATACTATGTAAACCACGTATCCCGTAACTGTTGATTAGTGTCGATCCCGTGATCAGCTTAAATGAGCGAAATTTTGGGGCCGCAAAATTGACTTCGTATAAACTTTTTTTTTCCCCGTGTGGAAAATCCTCATGGACGCACTCCGCCCGGGGAAGGCGGAGCCAGTGTCGGACTCTTACCGACTAAAAACCACCACGGTGTTACTGACCCTTGGCCGGGGGCGTGAGAAATACTCCTGTATTCGCTCAACCATCCCCGGCAGGTCCCAGCTCGCCACTGGCTGGCGAGCCCCTTCACCTCGTGCGGCAACCACAACGGCCGCACTACACCTAGGGTGGCTGGAGGTCGGCATACGCCCTCCTACGACGCCCAGGTCGTCTCCTGCGGATGGGAAGAGAGGTTATCGCCTCTCGAACCCTCTCCGCCGCCTCCTTAGCGAGCATTACATCCTCGCAGAATGAGACCACGCCTTCCCAAGCGCTCTCGCTCCCGACCATAGACAGAACTACGGTCGGAAGCGAGAGATCACTGCCGCCTACTGCAGTGATGAGGTCACGACGCTGCGCGGCCCAAGCTGGGCACTCCACCAGTGTGTGCTGCACCGTGTCCTCAAGGCAGCTCCCGCAGTGATGACACTCGGGCGTCGGCTCCCGGCCTATGCTACACAGATACTTCCCGAAGCAACCGTGCCCCGACAGTATCTGCGTCAGCCGGTAGGTGTGGGCACCATGGCCCCTCTCCAGCCACTCCTCCATGACGGGCCTTACCGCCGCTATAGCGGCGTGCCCTTCTCCGTATAAACTTGCCATTACCCTGTGCTTGGCCTGTCAAGACTACGTACCTGTGTGTATCCTCTCATGTTTCCTAAGCGTGCCACCGTCTGCGAACGCCTTCCAGCAAAACCGGCAGGCATAAGGCCGCTCGCCCGTGTGGATGCGGATGTGGATCTGCTGCGAACTGCGCGACCCAAATATCTTGCCTGAACAAGCAAATATATTACTTATTACTTACTTCTTTTAGTTCATACATATTCAAATACATGAACACTTAGGCTACATGTCCATAGGAGCGGAGAGGAGAAACATAAACCAATAAAATGACAGCGACTTCATGTTTACTCATAACTAATTTTGGTATTTTATTGTTGTGCTGTCTCTGTCCTGTGCCAAATAAAAGCTTATCTTTCTTTCTTGTCTTCCTTTTTTTAAATGGTGCAATAAGTTTACCAGAATTTGTTGATTTCCGACAAGTGCAGGTGGAATTATTAATTTATTAGACGTTGATTGTTCTAATTATTGGTTTTCGGCACTAATTGTATCGAAGTTCCAAAGGAAATCATACACTGAATGGTGCTTTGACAGACTGAAAGCCAATCCTAACATAACCACCTAATAAAATCCACCTCTACTTCACCCACACAGATAATAAAACGTTTTAATATAAAAAATATACATACCGCATACTTTACAAGGGAACTGCCGTGCAGTATTTGATGATGACGTATTATTTCGACCCTTTGACATTCTTTTTAACCTGCAACAGAAAACGGCAATCGAATTTAGGCTAACGGATTCTACAGGGTTTCGTTAACTGGTAAAGAATAATACGCCAGCTTGTATGTGTGCGGATTGAAGCATTCGGACGCGGAATCGACTTTCTAAAAAGTTACTAAATCGTTGATCACCAATACTAAAAGTAGCAAGTCTCCGTTGGCCCTTACACAGGCAGCAACGTGACAGAAAGAGATAGCTATCTTCAATCGGCACGGCCTTCAAATGCTAATTAATGTAACAGTTTTTACGTCAAATTTTGTAGTAGAGAAATGTAGTTCATACAAAATGGCATGACTCAAGAAACTAAAATGGCTTCATAAGTTTTTTTTTACTTAAAACTCCCACGGACGCGATATTATGCGAGTGAGACATAATAGAATTTTAATATTAATATTTTAAAAAACCAATGTTTGAAACTTCTGCATTCAACGGGTTAGAAGACAGTACAGAGTTTTTTTTAGTTTTATGGCCTGGTAAAACACACCTTAATAAAGTTATAAACTTAGGTTTCTGAGGGTTTGATAAAAAAATACGAAAAGTCACGATTTTCAACTTTGTATCATTTATACGTTAAAGAGCACTTACAATCTATAATCTACCGTACCGTACACATTAACACTCGAAGAAACGCAAATTTTGGAAAATAATAACAAATCCACAACACGCTCTTTCCGAATTTTCCCGTCAATCCAGTTTTTTTGTCTTTTTCTACCACATAGTGACATTTATGAAATAGAGAAGTCCCTCTAATGCGAGGGCAAATTAACATATTATTACGACTCCAGTACCTCTATTATGAGTTTTACAACTCACATCTTTGGGATGGTCCGGCCAAATATCAGCTTGCGGCTCTTGAGTCGATCGAGAGGCGTGCCAAGAAGGCTTATTGGCAAAGATGAGATGGTCGATGCCAAACTACAAAGTCTCGAGCATCGGCGCAAAGTTGCCGGTCTGTCGGTCTTTTATCGGATGCATTTCGGTAAGTGCGTTGGAATTGCAAAGCCCTTTTCATCATCGGACAATTAGAAGCACGACGATGCGCCACCGTTATATGGTAGACATTCCACCCTTACGCACGAACCGGTTTGCTAATAGCTTTATCATCCGTACCGCTAGAGTAGAATTCTTTGCTTCCCATCTGTGTTTCCCGATAAGTATAATCTAGTGGCCTTCAAGACTCGAGTGAATAGGTTTTAGCTGGGCAAGCGTGTATCATCGTCGACCGCACCATCGGTTAACAACAGGTGAGGTGACGGTCAAACGCAAGTCCATTAGATATATACAACATGTTGATCAGTATTCGTGCCATATTTAAGGAGGTGACTATACCACTGACACTGAACACGAATCAATAAAAAAACAATACCAATTTTTTTCATTTTTTTTAAATACCTATTTGTAAACAAACTTTTCCCCCCGTGTGTCGCGTGCTACAGAAAAACATTGCGTGCGAAACCGCCAAATAAATGTGTAGGGTAACCACCCTTTGACAATGCCGCCGACCGATGACTTATTTACAGTGTCGTTCGGGAATAATTCTCAAACCCTCGCTATGTTTCTAAGTGAAAATTTGGGTATAAATAATCGTAGAATTTGGTAAGTATTTTTAGATGACTAAGGACATTATTTATCATGCATATGTATATAAAAAACCACTGCGGACTCGCGCATTAAGGGTTCCGTACCTCTCAACGACCTGATACCCCATAAAAACTGATTTAATTTACGAGAGTTTATCAAAAGACATCAACGCACAGTGCGCGAAATATGAATTTTTGCATGTCTTTCTTACGCAGGTAGCACCACATATGTCTATGTTTGTATTTGTTGCTAATCTACATAATATGCACAATAATCTGACCAAGTTTGACGCTGGTATATATTACCGTTTTGAAGATAGAGCAGGAACAAATGCATTTTTTTTGAGGTTTCTTGTATGGGGACCCCCTTTGGTTTTAGACTTTTTTTGTTTTTAGTATTTGTCGTGATACACCTCATAGCAACACAATTTCTGAGAAAATTTCAACCGGTTACCTATTACCGTTCAAAAGATACAGCCCTGTGACAGACAGACAGACAGACAGACGGACGGACGGACGGACAGCGTAGCGAGAGTAATAGGGTCCCGTTTGGCACCCTTCGGGTAAGGAACCCTAAAAAAACGAGTATGCTTTATACCACACGACTGAAGTAAAACTTCACTAACTTATATTTCAATGAGAACAAAGGAATGGCGGCGCCGCGCGCGCTTGCTCTGCCGGCTCTGAGTCGTGGCCGGCCGTCGCGCACACCTCGTTCCCCGCGTCCCGCATCACCCCCTCCGTTCGCCAAACTTTTCGTAACGCATTCTCCAGCTTACCCCCAAGTCAAGCGTGCGTAAAGAAGTTTTACTTCAAAAGCGTCCGCGAGTGACATTGTCCGAGCCAAAAAGAGAGCGAATATTTTTCCATAGTCGATCATCAACAATCAACTCAGCCTATCGCAGTACACTGCTGGACATAGGCCTCTCCCAAGTTGCGCCACAACGCTCGGTCCTCTGCCTTCCGCATCCAGTCCCACCCAGTCACGCTCTTTAGGTCGTCGGTCCACCTGGCAGGGGGGCGCCCTACGCTGCGTTTGCCGATTCGCGGTCTCCACTCAAGGACTCGTCTGCTCCAGCGGCCATCGGTCCTTCGACAGACATGGCCAGCCCACTGCCACTTCAGCTTACTGATCCTACAAGCTATGTCTGTCACTCCGGTTCTTCTCCGGATAATCTCGTTTCGGATTTTATCCTTCAAAGAAACTCCAAGCATAGCTCGCTCCATAGCTCGCTGAGCGACTTTGAACATGTGGACTAGCCCAACTGTCAGTGTCCACGTCTCGGCATCGTAAGTCATGACATAGTCGATAGCGACAGTAGATTTTGTTAAACTCATAACAGAGGTACAGATACCGGCACGAGTCGTGAGCACAAACTTCACCTGCGCAGAAGTTCATTTATAGATCTGTTTGGTGGAATGACAGGAGCGCGGGGTGCCAACGCCGAACATTGCATTTATGCGATTGGTCGACAGTCGATGCTCGTCGTCTATTGGACAATTAGGTGTCATTCGGCTACCGTACACTTTCGGTTCAACTTTATTGACTCACATTTTCGAATTTAAAACAGTTTATTTTAATTTTGTTGTATTTAATTTATATTTTGATTTTTGAGCGTTTAATGTTTTGAATTAAAAATTGATTTTTTTTCTTCTTCATCTTCCTTTATTTATTACAAGATTGTATTTAACTTGCAATGTATGTACGTATGTAAATATATTTGTTAGAGTGGAATCTTGCAACTCAATTTTGAAGCAGATATCTTCAACCTATTTAGCTGAAATTTTGTACAATATGGGTATCAAATGAAAGGACTTGCTGAGAATACGAATGCGAGTTAAAAAACCTGTCCATCGATAACTAAATAGTAAAAAATAAATTAAAAGTCAAAATGTTTTCTGTTTATTTATCTGTGCGTAAAAATAAAGTCCTAAAATCATAATATGGGTGAAATTCGAGAAAGTTTGTATTTTCTATAACTACCCATAATCCTTATAAAACGCTAACGGTGAAATTTAGTGAACAAAGATACTAAATAATTTTGATCGAAAGTGTACACACGGCTACACATCAAGCTGTACATTTCCAGTATAAGCTGTCCTCGCATTGTATAGGTTTTCCTTACAACGCGAGGTCAGCCTTTACTGGTTTTGTAGCCGTGTGTACATGCGCGAACTTGCCCCCACTACTGTCCATCTGTGTTCACGACTCATGCCGGCTACTATACAGGCTAGTAGTAGCGTCCGCGGTGTACAGACCTGGGCGCGGCGTGGTCGGCGCGGGGCCGCTCGGCGTGGCCCTCGGCGTGCGCCAGCAGCTGCAGCGCGTCCGCGAAGCCCTCGCCGCACACGTTGCTCACGACTCATGCCGGCTACTATACAGGCTAGTAGTAGCGTCCGCGGTGTACAGACCTGGGCGCGGCGTGGTCGGCGCGGGGCCGCTCGGCGTGGCCCTCGGCGTGCGCCAGCAGCTGCAGCGCGTCCGCGAAGCCCTCGCCGCACACGTCGCACGTGTGCTCGGCCCACGCGCTGCTCGAGCTGTCGCGCCGCTTGTAGCTGCAACCCACATTACACCATGGTATAACAAGATTTTTCACCAGGTATTCTCTTCCCACGATGACAGCGCGATGCCTCCAACCTACGTCACGATCAGTGTTGCCATTTATTGATATCTTCAATATATTTAAGGAGATTTTTGTTCATAACGAATATAAAATAAATTCCTAACTAGCCTAACTGTTTGTTATCTCGTGTTATTCATTTCATTAGTTATTAAAATAAACTGTATAAAATTACTAGTTCGAAAGTGATTCTTTATAGAAGCAAGTAATTGAAAAAATGCATTTTGCTCGGGTAATTTATTTCCACAAAGTGGCAGCACATCAATCTGACAGGTGTCACGATAACAGCCTGCTATTGGCTCCACAGCCGATGACGTAGTACGGAGGCAATAACGTGACCTAGCTGTCACGGGAGGAGAGTACCTGGTGAAACATCTTATTATACCATGCATTACACGTCTACCAACGCAGTTACACTACGCGTTACCCCGGCTCCACACGTTGGCGCTAAAGCTATTCGCCAACGTGTGGATCGGGAAATGGAGTTGGCCCGAACGTTGGGGCGAGCATTGGCAGTTAGCCGTCGAAACTAAACTAACATTATCTCCAACGTGTGGACGCTAGGCATAATTACGGGCCAACGCTCACCCCAACATTCGGGCCAACGTGTGGAGCCCGCCTTATACAACGTGTATCAGAAATGCGTGGTCATATTTTAAGAGCTCATTCAGGGCATAGCATAGAACTTTTAGTATGGGACCAACCCTGAAATCGCGAATAAAATATCAGCTGTTCCCTAATAAATCATCGATGTTACTCGACGAAATATAAGGAAGAGCTGATATTTTTTTCGCGATTCTAGGGTTGGTCCTATAGTAAAAGTTGTTCGATAGCATTCCCTGAATAAGCTCTTCAAATATGACCACGCATTTCTGACACACGTTGTATAACGCCGGCTTTTCACTACGGAATATAATATACACGCTGAATTTTCGTTGGTTTTGGAAACGAAAAGGGGTTTTTGTACTTATCATTATGAACAACTTTTACTACGGAACCAACCGTGAAATCGCAAAAAAAATATGACGTGGTCCCTACATTTTATCGATTTTAAGTGAACACAAATGTAGGGACCAACTGATTTCTGACCTCGCATTGTACGGAAAGCCTATAAATGCGAGGTCAGCCTATACTGGAGATTTACAGCTTTATGTGTAGCCGTGTGTACGAAGGAAATTCATAACTAGTTTGACGATATTCGATTAATCTTAACATTGATCGCATAGTTTTTTGCTACTCTGATCAACCATCGCTTCGTTCTGATATTGCCTTTTTTTATTCGTCCAAGAATACTGGGTGTCAGGGAAACGCTAACGAAGATAGGTGGTGATAGTGCTGCAGTTTTTTTTGTCTTATTTTTTTTGCATTTTACATACATAACCAGCTTTGGGCAGTTAAATAAAACTCGCATACACAGTCCGTGTCGTAGCGAGCGTAGGTAGGATAGGTCACAGAGTACCTTTGTATATACCGGTTAGGTACGCGCGGCATTGATCCCGAGTTTTGTATGCTTTACATTGCGGGTTTGCAAAATACCAAATCACTAAAACAATGAGTATAAGGCTAATGGTTATTGGTTAGAGGGGCTCGTAGCGAAGCAACGACTGCGCGCATTGTATGATATGCAAGGTTAAGCTGCACTTGCCGCGGTCAGTCTGTGGATGGGTGACCGTTTCGTTACACATCGAGACCCCTCCGTGCCTCGGAGAGCACGTTAAGCTATCGGTCCCGGTTGTCATACGAATATCTATGGCAGTCGTTACGGGTAGTCAGAAGCCTGAAAGTCTCACAACTGGTCTAACCTCCGAATGTCAGTATTACCCAGTAACTGGGTTGCGGGGGTCTGATGGCAGTCGCTCCGTGTAAAATACAGATGTTCAGCCGCATCTGGCTAGACTGGAAGCCGACCCCAATATAATTGGGAAAAGGCTCGGAGGGTGATGGTTATTGGTATTCGATTGTATTTAGGTAGTATATTAAAAGCCTTCCAGTTTCGGGAGCGTTTCCCTGAAAGCCAGTATACGTAGGTATAGTGAGAGACCTGTGCGCCGCGGCGACGTGCCGCCGCAGCAGGTCTGCGCGCTGGAAGGCCACGCCGCAGTCCTGGCAGAACAGCTCGGGGCCGCGCATCGTGTCGTACACGGCGCGCTCGCCGCCGCCGTGCGACAGCGGCGACAGCCGGAACTCCATGTCGTCACCTACAGGTACAACACAACATTTAAACAGCATGTTAGTCCGAATCGTGTCAACACACGTAAGTCAGACAAAGACTACTCTTAGCCGAGTGTCGGCTAAGCAGATCTTCATATTTCGTATTCAGAAACAAAGTTCGTGTCAAACTTACGTTGGTCTCAGCTAAGAATATCTTTATCTATAGTAGATTTTTCGAGTAAATTCTTTTTACAATTGTGTATCACATAATACCTATCAGCAATTGTTATTATAAATTATCCTAATAAAAGGGTGGGTCTTTACTGTATTTCAATATTACTACACCTTTGCTACATCCGCTGCTTAGCGAGCTAAAGTAGCCGATATTCACTACTTACGCTAATCTTAGTTTGAGATATGTCTTAGCGCAGTTCCGAACGTCTCTGAATACAAATCTTTGCGTAAGCACTGCATTTAGACAGTTGGAAGCATGAGTTCACGCTTAGATTCGTCTCTGAATATAAGCCTTAGCCCTAAGGCTTATATTCAGAGACGAATTTATTATATTTCACCGGTACTCCATGGCGGCGCAACCAGTCGCGCCACCGTGGTCTCCGTAAGCTACCAAACTAGACACCAGAGTTGCCACACCACACTGAGACAATATCAAAATGGACCTCGAAGAGATAGCACTACTGCCGTAGTGGTGTATGTAACTCTCTATAGAGCTGTATACATTTTGTTGGTAGCGGCGACTGGTTGCGCCGCCATGGTGTCCCGGTGAAATATAGCCCTAAGGTTTATATTCAGAGACGAATCTAAGCGTGAACTGTCAAAATGCAGTGCTTACGCAAAGATTTGTATTCAGAGACGTTCGGAACTGCGCTAAGACATATCTCAAACTAAGATTAGCTTAAGTAGTGAATATCGGCTACTTTAGCTTGCTAAGCAGCGGATGTAGCAAAGGTGTAGTCATATTGAAATACAGTAAATACCCACCCTTTTATTAGGATAATTCATAATAATAATTGCTGATAGGTATTATGTGATACACAATTGTAAAAAGATTTAACTTGAAAAATCTACCATAGATAAAGATACTCTTAGCTGAGACCGACGTAAGTTTCACACGAACTTTGTTTCTGAAATATGAAGATCTGCTTAGCCGACACTCGGCTAAGAGAAGTCTTTGACTGACTTACGTTCATGTCTCTGAATATAAGCCTAAAACTTCTCACAATGCATAAACTCCGCGCATCGCCCGCGTAGTCTGCGATAGACCGTTGCGCGAGATAGTGTTGGGTGACCCAGCACACGTGCTAGCACGATCGTATCTACTCACTAATTCAAAAATGCCGATGTCATCTAGTTTTTATAAATAACCGACTTGTAAAAGTGATCTTTAACATCCAATTTGCAGAATAAATGATTTGTATTTGTATTAAAAGAGTCAGTCGCTATTTTTGTAATATCGTGTGAGTGTAAGCCATGTGTGAGGAGAGGACGCTTGAGTTATCTGTGGCCTTTGAGTGTAGGTTACTGTGCATAGTGCACTCTAGCACATACATCATACAGTACAGGGTGCAGCCTCGCCTCAATCGTGCTAGCACATTGTGATGGCACAGTTTTCAAAAGAGCGCTTCGCACAATCCTCCCTTTTTATGGTAGACTAGCGCAAGAGCAGTTATTTCAGCTTCGTATATTGCAAAAACGCCGTCTTGCGTTATTAAAACGTGTAAAAAAGAGACTAGGAAACATACAACAGTGACTGGCATTACATTGCATGAGTGAGTACCCTTTCAAACACAATATTTTATAATAATTTCAGCCGGGGCAGCATACGGCACGCAACTTAACTAATCGATTACGTGTGCCGCCACTCACCTGTTGCGAAACGCAAATGTGTGCGTAGCGCAAATGTGTGCGTAGCGCAAATGTGTGCGTAGCGCAAATGTGTGCGTAGAGAGTACAGGCAAGCGATACGGGGTGACTACGCGCGGAAAATGGATGACACAATATCGCTAGCGATCTCTTGATGATGAACGGTCGTGTACTGCGCTGCGCGTTATGCACACTACTATAGTCGCAGCATCGCATTTTATAAATAGTTAAAGTATAGTATACCTAACCATCTGTTGTCGTATGTTGTCCGTGTGGTGCCGGACTTAAAGAATAGCACCAGCCTTATCTCTTCTCATGGGTGTCGTAAAAGGCGACTAAGGGATTCACCAGAGGATGGGCAGCAGCGTTCTCTGAGTATTTAACCAACCAACTGCGATCGCCAACCCGCCTGCCAAGCGTGGCGATTATGGCATATCCCCCCCTTAATTGGGGGAGGCCTATGTCCAGTAGTGGGCGTCTTTCGGCTGTAATGATGATGATACCTAACCGTGATCGAAGATTAAACCCTATAGAGTCGTATAATCACATCTAATTTGTTTGAAATCAATTCCGCCAATTTTCGACTACACATAACGCGCTCCTATTGGCAAGAGCGCTCGTGGCTTGATATTTATCTGTGCGAATAAATATAACAGTTTAGGAATTGGATTGTGTGAAGTGAAATGTAGTACGTAAATATACAGGCCCAAGTCGGAGTCGTCATAGGGCGGGTCGGGCTGAGGTTTGTGTGAAGTGAAATGTAATATGTAAATGTACAGACCTGAGTCGGAGTCGTCGTAGGGCGGGTCGGGCTGAGGTTTGTGTGAAGTGAAATGTAGTATGTAAATGTACAGACCTGAGTCGGAGTCGTCATAGGGCGGGTCGGGCTGAGGTTTGTGTGAAGTGAAATGTAGTATGTAAATGTACAGACCTGAGTCGGAGTCGTCGTAGGGCGGGTCGGGCTGAGGTTTGTGAGAAGTGAAATGTAGTATGTAAATGTACAGACCTGAGTCGGAGTCGTCGTAGGGCGGGTCGGGCTGAGGTTTGTGTGAAGTGAAATGTAGTATGTAAATGTACAGACCTGAGTCGGAGTCGTCGTAGGGCGGGTCGGGCTAAGGTTTGTGTGAAGTGAAATGTAGTATGTAAATGTACAGACCTGAGTCGGAGTCGTCGTAGGGCGGGTCGGGCTGAGGTTTGTGTGAAGTGAAATGTAGTATGTAAATGTACAGACCTGAGTCGGAGTCGTCGTAGGGCGGGTCGGGCTGAGGTTTGTGTGAAGTGAAATGTAGTATGTAAATGTACAGACCTGAGTCGGAGTCGTCGTAGGGCGGGTCGGGCTGAGGTTTGTGTGAAGTGAAATGTAGTATGTAAATGTACAGACCTGAGTCGGAGTCGTCGTAGGGCGGGTCGGGCTGCGGGGCGCGCGGCGGCAGGTGCGGGTGGCGCTGCTGCGCGTGCGCCGCCAGCGCCTCGCGCGACCAGCACAGCTCGCCGCACGAGCCGCACTCCACGGGCGAGTCGCCGCCGTGCACCTGCACAGCGCAAACTTCACTTAGCGGGAAACGTACCCAGACTCCCAGTAACCCCATTGTCCCATGTTGGAGGCGAATATTGTAAAATTATAGAGAGGGCCGCTTTTAGCCAATTTCGCTACCAACCTGCTGACTGGCTAATCTTTTCCCCACGGCATGAGCTGTTATCATTATGTATTATGTAGCTCATGTCAACACGATGGAAGAAGAAGCCAACTTCAACCTAACATAAATTTGGTTCATCAATCGGAATGAACGAGTTAGAATTATTATTTGAAAGTTATTATATTATTTCGTACGTTAGTAAGTTAAGTAGTTAAAACGTAAGTAGTTAAAATTCATGGTCTTCCTTTTATGTGTGACACTATGTTATTTAGCAAATAATAATCCTTATTATGAAGCCTTTCAATCGGTATGATAAAGCTACAGAGGGTGATTATTTTTCTCATGTAACGGGTTCGATTTCCAGTTCAACCATGTAATTATTTAAATATCTATGAATGTAGGTTAAATTGTTTTTTTTAATTCAAATAATGCCTTCTTTCAGTAAAATGTTCCATCTACAATATTCAAGGTACTTTCCCTCCATGTGGCATATCCGTGGGACGCCCTGTATATTCTATGTCGCGGGGCTATGGGGCTCAAGCCCAGCAAGTCCAAGATATACCTGATTTAAATATTACACAGCAAAAGTACCAAAGAAAATCGCTTTGCACTTATGTTACATCTGACTTTGCTATGATTATTAGGTGAATGAACCAATTCACATATCGCTTGTATATTGTGCTTGCGTTGCTAAACCCGTTCCTGGAAGGCTGATCAACACAAAAATTTACTAATCGACTGTCAAATCTCAGGTCAAGCGATGTGATTGGTTGTCAACATTTTTGCTGGCCAATCACAAGAGCTGACATGAGATTTGACAACAGATCAAATTGATCAGACTTCCAGAAACTGGGGGTATGACTAGCAATCCTCAAAACCTAAACCCTAACTAATAACGCTAGAAGTAAAAGAAATTCTTACTCTTGAATGCGACTGCAAGGCCTTTTCTCTCGCGAAGCCGACGCCGCAGTGGCGACACACGAAGGGCCGCGAGGGGTCGGTGGGCGGCGGCGGCGGCGAGGGCGGCGTGGGCTCCGAGGGCGGCGACGGCGGCGTGGGCGGCGGCTTGGGCGGGGAGCGGGCCCGCCGCGACCACTGCTGCGTGCGCGCCGACGTCATGTTCTCCCACATGCCGTTCTAATGAAAAACGTAAATTGTAATGGCTTGAAGGACACGTTGCTTCACTTGCTTCTGAGGATCATCATTCTCTTAGCCACTAACGATGTTTGGGTCGGCTGCCAGTCTAATCAGCTCTCAGATTCAAAACATTTTCAATAAGCAGTTGTCGACCGATTCGGTTCGTAATCTCGTTTCGTCTGATGATTCGCGCAACGAGAGAAAAAGAGATAACTAACCGAATTGGTCGACAACTGCTTATCGAAAATGTTTTCAATCGTGGAGCAGATCAGAGTGCCTATTGCGAGTTTGAAACTTACGCATACGAAATCGAATCCGTCGACATTTCATTAATAAATCAGTAGGTCCTTCTCGTTTCCACCACGGGCACTACCGATTTATGAATGAAAGTTGACACATTCGATCGCGTATACGTAAGTTTCAAACTCGCATTAGGCACTCAGTATTTTTCACTGAGCGACTGCCATCAGACTCCTGCAACCCAGTTACTGGGCAATTCTGACATCCTAAGGTTGAGCCAGTTGTCAGAATTTCGGGTTTCTGACTACTCGTACCGACTGCACACATACTAACTTAACAATTTCATTACATTGTTTAAACTTAATTGTGGTCTTGTAATACTTTTTAAGATAAATCTTAATCTTAACTATAATAAAATTGTAAACGTCTGTTTGTTTGTTCCAGCATCACGCTAAAACTACTGGACCGATTTTGATGTTTTTTTTTTTGTTTGAAAGCTGATGATCTGACTTAAAAACTGGTATGGGTTTTGAGAAAGAAAGAAAGAAAGAAAAAAAGAAAAAAATTAATTCGTGGGTTGCGTACTCACCCGACAGATCGAAGCTTCTATGCCTTTGCACGAGAGGATAGTAATGTACGATGGAGTGGAGTGGAGTGGACAGGGGATGGGACTGGGGACGGGACAGGGGGACGGGTCTGGGGACGGGACAGGGGACGGAACATGGGATGGGAAATGGGACAGACATGAGACGGGACATGGGACAGGACAGTGGGACGGCACATGGGACGAGACATAGGACTGGACATAGGATGGGACATGGGACATGGAACACGACATGGGACGGTACGATAGTGATATAGTGAGACAGTGGGACAGGACATGGGACGATAGTGATATAGTGAGACAGTGGGTCAGTGGGAAAGTGGGCAAGAGGGGCAGTGGGGCTGTGGGGCAGTGGGGCAGGGGGCAGTGGGATAGTAGGGCAGTGGGGCAGTGGGGCGGTGGGACAGTCGAACAGTAGGCAAGTGGGGAAGTGGGACATTGGGGCAGTGGGACAGTGGAACAATGGGGCATTGGGGCAGCGGGACAGTGGGACAGCAGGACAGGGGGACAGGTGGACAGTGGGACTGCGGGACAGGTGGACAGTGGGACAGTGTGGCAGTGGGATAGGGGGCAGTGTGACAGTGGGGCAGTGGGTCAATGTGGCAGTGGGACAGTGGGACAGCGGACCAGTTGGACAGTGGGACAGTTGCACAGTGGGACAATGGGACAGTGGGACAGTGGACTGGACTGGACTGTGCTGGACTGGACTGGACTGTGCTGGACTGGACTGGACTGTGCTGGACTGGACTGGACTGTGCTGGACTGGACTGGACTGGACTGACGTGGGTTAGCAGAATTTAACGCCAGCGGAGCCGCGGGTAAAAGCTAGTATATATTAAAAACGTTCGTTTGGAACGCTGTCGCCTCAATCCATTTGAAATGGGTGACACAGTTTAGTAACTTATGCAATGCAGTTATTTTCGTACACATCTTCTACTACTATTATAAAATTGTTAAATGTCAGTTGTCTGTTTGTTTGTTTGTTCCAGCATCACGCTAAAACTACTGGACCGATTTTGATGTTTTTTTTTTTGTTTGAAAGCTGATGATCTGACTTAAAAACTGGTATGGGTTTTGAGAAAGAAAGAAAGAAAGAAAAAAAGAAAAAAAAGTCGTGGGTTGCGTACTCACCCGACAGATCGAAGCTTCTATGCATTTGCACGAGCGGATAGTAATGTACGATGGAGTGGAGTGGAGTAGACAGGGGATGGGACTGGGGACGGAACATGGGACGGGAAATAGGATGGGACATGGGACAGGACATGGGACGGGACGATAGTGATATAGTGAGACAGTGGGACAGGATATGGGACATGGGACGATAGTGAGATAGTGAGACAGTGGAAAAGTGGGACAGTGGGCAGTGGGATAGTGGGACAGTGGGACAGTGGGGCAGCGGGGCAGCGTGGCAGTGGGGCAGCGTGGCAGTGGGGCAGCGGGGCAGTGGGGCACTCGGGTACCGGGGCAGCGGAGCTGTGGGATAGCGGGGCAGCGGATTAGTGGGGCAGCGGGGCAGAGGGATAGAGGGGCAGTGGGGCAGTGGGGTAGCGGGGCAGTGGGGCGGCGGGGCAGTTGGGCAATGGGATAGTGGGGCGTCGGGGCGGCGGGGCATTGGGGAAGCGGGGCTGCGGGGCTGTGGGATAGCGGGACAGCGTGGCAGTGGGGTAGCGGGGCAGCGGGGCAGTGGGATAGTGGTGCAGTGGGGTAGCGGAGCTGTGGGGCATTGGGGCGGCGGGGCAGAGTGGCAATGGGATAGTGGGGCTGCGGGGCAGAGTGGCAATGGGATAGTGGGGCTGCGGGGCAGTGGGGCAGCGGGGCAGTGGGGAAGCGGGGCTGCGGGATAGTGGGGTAGCGGGGCAGCGGGATAGTGGGGCAGCGGGGCAGTGGGGCAGTGGGGCGGCGGTGTAGTGAGGCAATGGGATAGTGGGGCAGCGGGGCAGTTGGGCAGTGGGGCAGCGTGGCATTGGGGCAGTGGGGTAACGGGGCAGCTGGGCAGTGCGATAGTGAGGCAGCGGCGCAGTGGGTTAGCGGGGCAGCGGGATAGTGGGGCAGCGGGGCAGTGGGGCGGCGGGACAGTGGGGCAGTGGGATAGTGGGGCAGCGGAGCTGTGGGGCAGTAGGGAAGCGGGGCAGTGGGTCAGACGGTTAGCGTGGCAGCGGGGCAGTTGGGTAGTGGGGCAGCGGGACAGTGGGTAGCGGGGCAGTGGGGCAGTTGGGTGGCGCGGCAGCGGGGCAGTGGGGCAGCGGGGCTGTGGGGTAGTGGAGTATCGGGGCAGCGGGGCAGTGCGATAGTGGGGCAGCGGGGCTGTTGGGTAGCGGGGCAGTGGGGCAGCGGGGCAGTGGTGTAGCGGGGCTGTTGTGCAGTGGGGCAGTGGGGCAGCGGGACAGAGGGGCATTGGTGCAGTGGGGTACCGGGGCAGCGGGGCAGTGCGATTGTGGAGCAGCGGGGGAGTGGGGTAGCGGGGCAGTGGGTTAGCGGGGCAGTGGGATAGTGGGTCAGCGGGGCAGTGGGGCGGCGGGGCAGTCGGGCAGTGGGATAGTGGGGCAGCGGGGCAGTGAGATAGCGGGACAGTGGGGCAGTGGGTTAGCGGGGCTACGGGGCAGTTGGGCAGTGGGGTAGTAGGGCAGCGGGGCAGTGGGGAAGCGGGGCAGTGGGGTAGCGGGGCAGTTGGGCAGTGGGGCAGCGGGGCAGTGCGATAGTGGGGCAGCGGGGCAGTGGGGTAGCGGTGCAGCGGGGCAGTGTGGTTGTGGGGCAGCGGGGCAGTGGGGCAGCGGGGCTGTGGGGCAGTGGGGCAGCGGGGCAGCGAGGCAGCGGGACAGTGGGACAGTGGACTGGACTGGACTGGACTGACGTGGGTTAGCAGAATTTAACGCGAGCGGAGCCGCGGGTAAAAGCTAGTAACTATTATAAAATTGTAAACGTCTGTTTGTTTGTTTGTTTGTTCCAGCATCACGCTAAAACTACTAGACCGATTTTGATGATTTTTTTTTTGTTTGAAAGCTGATGATCTGAATTAAAAACTGGTATGGGTTTTGAGAAAGAAAGAAAAAAAGAAAAAAATAATCGTGGGTTGCGTACTCACCCGACAGATCGAAGCTTCTATGCATTTGCACGAGAGGATAGTAATGTACGATGGAGTGGAGTGGAGTGGACTGGGGACGGGACAGGGGACGGAACATGGGATGGGAAATGGGACGGACATGAGACGGGACATGGGACAGGACAGTGGGACGGCACATGGGACATAGGACTGGACATAGGATGGGACATGGGACATGGGACGGGACGATAGTGATATAGTGAGATAGTCAGACAGTGGGATGGGACATGGGACGATAGTGATATAGTGAGACAGTGGGACAGTGGAGCAGGGGGCAGTGGGACAGTGGGGCAGTGGGACAGTTGGGCAGTGGGGCAGTGGGACAGTTGGGCAGTGGGGCAGCGGGACAGTGTAACAGCGGACCAGGTGGACAGTGGGACAGCGGGACAGCGGGGCAGGACAGTGGACTGGACTGGACTGACGTGGGTTAGCAGAATTTAACGCGAGCGGAGCCGCGGGTAAAAGCTAGTATTTTATATAAACGTGTTTTTTTGTTCCAATAAATTATAATATATTATTTTATTACTCTGAGGCACGGAGGAGTCTCAATGTGTAATGAAACGGTCACCTATCAAAGGTCTGACCCCGGCTAGCGCAGCTTAACTTCGCAGATCTTGCAATCTACGCGGTTAATACTTAGCCACGAGCCCCTCTGAGGATTAATATAATCCTACTAATATTATAACGGATCAACGCGATTTTTTGCGCAGACATACAAGTAGTTTATAGGCCGGAGTGTGACATAGGGAATTTTATCCTGAAAAAATGCACGGTTCCTGTGGGATAAAGGACCACGGGAGCAAAGAAGTGGATAAATTTGAAAGCTAACGGTATTGATTCTCTTGTTCACGAACTAAACTTATTTTAAACTATCACTCTCTTTTACTAATAGTAGATACAAGAAAGGGATGGCAACAACTTTAGTGCCGTCAAATTAGTTTACGTGTTACATTTCTTTGTATTTTAGTCGGCACATTCCGAGATCACGACTAAACTTGTATGGAGATTTTAATTTCGACTTATTAGACATCACTGAAATTCTTGTATCTGCTATTAGTAAAAGAGAGCGGTAGTTTAAAACAAGTTCTAGTTCGTGAACAAGAGAATCGACACCAGTATTTGATAAATCAAGCAAACTACTTTCAGCAGTTTTGGCATGTAATTAATAATAAATTGCAACAAGCTACCTCCTCAACTGGTTCAGGATTCTTTTTCCGTCGACCTCGTTTCTTCTTTGGTTTTACAATTTGGTTATTGTCTAAAACATCTTCTGCAACAAAATGGGTAAATATTTATAATATTACATCCCAAATTACCTAAAAGTTGAGCAAAAAAGGTGTTTTAAGAGGCCTTTCACGATTCACAGCCGTCTCGCTACTATCCGTCGGTAATATTACTCTACGTCGTTATTACCCTTCAGGGTAACATTAAGAATATTTGAACAACGGTTTTATTTCCATACATGATTTACATAGAAAGAAAAAATAACCGGCTAAGTGTGAGTCGGACTCACGCAGTAAGGGTTCCGTACCACCCATCGACCCGATACCCCATAGAAACTGATTTAATTTACGAGAGTTCATCAAAAGACATCAACGATCGAGCATGAATTTTTGCATCTCTTTCTTACGTAGGTACCACCACATATGTCTATGTTTGCCCTATTTTTAGTATTTGATGCTAAAATTCATAGTATGAACTATAATCAGACCAAGTTTGACGCTTGTATGTATTACCGTTTTGAAGATAGAGCAGGAACAAAAATGTTAAAAAAATGCATGCTTTTTCGAGGTTTCTTGTATGGGGACCCCCTTTGGTTTTAGACTTTTTTTGTTTTTAGTATTTGTTGTGATACACCTCATAGCAACACATTTTCTGAGAAAATTTCAACCGGTTACCTATTACCGTTCAAAAGATACAGCCCTGTGACAGACAGACGGACGGACGGACGGACAGCGTAGCGAGAGTAATAGGGTCCCGTTTGGCACCCTGCGGGTACGGAACCCTAACCAAGATTTTTTTTTTTGTTTCCTCCTAGTTCTAACTGTTCTAAGTTCTAAGCAACAAATCAACACGAAAATAGGTTTTATATATTCGTAATGTAATACATTTTTCAATTTCGCCAATTTTCGTTAGAGCGAGACGGCTGTGAAACGGGAAAGGCTTTCTAAAGTTTTAATGTCATACAATTTTTTATTTTTTTTAAATATCTTTGGGACATTTTTACACAGCACCATCTACTCCCAAACTAAGCAGAGCTTGTGCTATGGGTACTAGACAATGGATATAATAATTATATACATTTTTTTTGTAAATACATACTTATCATACATAAGAAACACCCAGACCAACACAAACACATATGTTCATCACACAAAAAATTGTGTCCAGTGGGAATCGAACCCACGACCTCGTGATCAGCAGTCCGACTCTCGAACCACTATACCACAGACGTCGTCAAAAGAACGAAAGAACTCACCGTAATCTATGGAGTCTGTGTTGTCGGGCACGAACGCGTGTACTTTGAGATGGTTCATGAGATCGCACTTGCGCACGTAGCGCACGCCGCACAGGTTGCACGCGTGCGGCCGGTCGTTCTGATGCGCCACCATGTGGTTCATGAGCGCCGCCTTCTTGCGGAACCGCCGCGAGCAGAAGTCGCAGGGCCAGGGACGCATCGCCGTGTATTCATCCTGTACAACATTATTAACATTAAAGATATAAATTGTCGAAGGAAAAATTCACTCGCGAGCAGGGGGTCTACTCGCAAAATCGATACATTGTGATATTTGTCGTGTCGAAACCTACTCTAAGTCTAACTAACTATAGTTTGTACAAAGCAACGAACGATACTAATCGACAATATTTTGTCGTAAATACTCTTAGTTGTAAATGTCATTGACGGTATTTCTTTTGTTTTTGACTCATTCAATCCGAACATTGTCTATGACGTCGTAAAAAATCTCAATATTGTCTGTGAATTCGATAAACGACATAGGATCCGAAAATTTATTAGCGTAGGGCACGACCGATATATTCAGAGCACTATCGTGTCGTTTCGATTGTCGTGGTCGATTTTGGACCCCCAGGATTCGAACCCGCGACTCCTAGTTCAGTACATCAGTGCTTTATCCGGTATGCTGCCGTGAACTCTGCTCGTGGTATCGAATTCAACATCCAATTTGAATTCGTCTTTGGGTGTGACGTCAGCTACATCTTATTAAGAAGGTGTTCCTTATCCGACTCTACTAACTTGCAGTTAATTCAAAGTCTAGTTCTAACCTGGCGTTAGACATGCGAGCCCGCGATCATACGAACAGGTAATAAGGTGTCCTAATTGGCATACGCGCGGTAATGGCGCCACACTGTCATATCACGAACAAAATTCGCGAACCAGGGTCGCCCCAGCCAATGGTCCAGAAGGGGGGGGGGGGGCGGGGGGGGGGGTTTACCGCAAGATGATAGATAGAGGATTTTTTTTTTACACAATTTGTAAAAAAAATATCGTTTACCATAAGAAGACAATCTTGGGTTTTTTGGGAATTCTTAGACTACTTTATTATTAAAATCTTCTAGGTTGGAGTCTCTAGGGGGCGGGGGGGGGGGGCAGCTATTGCCAAACATACGGGACCAAGTTCATATAATTGGCGAACAGATAATGTCGGTGGAATTCTGCCTACACCCTTCAGGGACCGAAGGCGTGACAGTTTTCTATTCAAAAGCGGGTACTAACTTGATCAGTCGGTAAAGGAACATCAATATCATTTTCTTCTTTTAAAACTGTTTCAGGATGTGACAGATGATCCATGGGGACTTCCACTCTGAAATAATGCTACAAATTAAACTCAATTAATAATAAGTGTTGGATATTAATAGTACATTACTGTCCAGGCCTGAAATAAAGCAATTGACGGACGAGCAAGTCATTTTAAAAGACATTTTTAACTAAGCGACGCCGTTAATTGCTATTTCGGCCCAGACTTGTATTGTACTTTTCTCTCATTTGCGAGGAAACACAAATTTATTTAATTAATTCAACACTATATAATTTTCATTCGCGCCAATTCGCACGCGCGCGGTTCTTGTTCTATTTTCAAACTTTTGAAAAAAAAAAACGCATTTAGCCATTAAAATAATAAATATCGTGTACCTAAAAACATTTAATTTATAAAAAAAACCTCGCAATTTATATTATTGTCGTGTTGAAAATTACTGGCGCGTTATTTCGTTACGTAAAGAGTCGAATTATGTTTTTTTTTTTAATAATGAAGCAATTTCCGAGCAAGTGCAAGAAAAAATTGTTTAATACCAACAGCAGACTTATCAATTTAAAACGTTAAAAGAAAAAGAATCACAACATAACAGAAGCCAAAGCTACATTCGTTTCGAATTTCAACACACAACTGCACAATATATGGTCTACAATGGTCAATATGGTCAACACATTCACTTCATAAACTTTTTTTTGTGTTTTGAAAGTAATTAAGTGAAACACACATTACTAATGGCAATAAAAATTATCAAGTTGGTTTCTATGCTATCGTTTCTCAACCTGTTTTATAGTCGCGCCCCACGCGTCGTCCTAGGTGAGCGAGCCCGCAGTAGCAGTGAACAGTGATTGCTGTGATTGAAGTGAACGCTTGCCTTCCATGAAAGAGGGTCTGAGTTTGAAACCGGCCTGCACCTCTGACTTTTAATTCATGTGCGGATCAGAATTTGATTATCAAGTGATGAGGGTTCAACGGGGTTTTATGGTGAAGGAAAACATCGTGAGATGAGTTCTTGAGAGTTCTCCATTCAGTTTTCGATGGTGTGTGTAGTCTGCCAACCCCCCACACCAGGCCAGCATGGTGGACTAAGGCCATAACCTTCCCATTCTGAGAAGAGGCCCATGCCCAGCAGTGGGACAGTAATAGACCGCTTAATTGTGTCTAGTTCGCGCGGAAATATCAAACCAACTGATCATCAACTACATCAACACAGCCTATCGCAGTCCACTGCTGGATATAGGCCTCTTCCAAATTGCGTCACAAGACTCGGTCCACTGTCTTCCGCATTCAGTCCCCCCGGTTACTTTCATCAGTGGGGTTACTCTTGAAAATAATTCCTATCTCAATCCAATACCAATGTCGAAAAGTGACAAGAATAAATGGGTATTCTTGATTAAAAATATACACGATACACAATTTTAATTCTAATAAGGTTTAATTAATTCTAAAAACACTAAATATTAAACTAATTTATTGCAAATTTTGCATTTAAAAGTACGAATTGACATTAGTTCAATCATCCAATGCCGATCGATCGGAATTATTTTCAAGAGTAATGCAGCAGGTCGTCGGTCCACCAGGCTGGGGAGCGCCCTACACTACGTTTGCAACTGGTGTTCGCTTAATTTCGCCCTGCCGCGCCGCACCGCAACATGCGCGCGTTTACTCACGTAGGTAGGTTTAGGTAGGTAGCTGCACTAGCCGCGGTCAGTCTGTGGATGGGTGACCGTTTCGTTACACATCGAGACCCCTTCGTGCCTCGGAGAGCACGTAAAGCCGTCGGTCTTGCGCCTGATCTCTCTCCGGTCGTGTCGAATTGCCGTCCCATCGGATTATGAGAGTGAGGGAATAGAGAGTGCATCTGTGTTTGCGCACACACTTGTGCACTATAATATGTCCCGCGCAGATGGCTAGTCTCCATTGAGATTGGCCGCCGTGACCGAAATTCGGCCGGGAGGACATTATTATTATTATTAGGTAGGACACTTCAAGCGGCTGCGACATTTTGATATAAGTATTATATATTTTTCTCTGCACCACATACGCGCGAATTTGCTCATCTAAGAGGACGCGGTAGATATCAAAAATATTAATTAAGTACCGTACAACCCCCTCACTAATATATTTTAATAGTTATTAACTAGCATGACAAATAATGTTTAACACTTGTCACAAATTTAAACAGATCGTGATAAGTTACCAAGTTGAGAAATGTTGATGTCTCTATATCAATCTGAATGATCTTACTGGTACCTTTCCTGTCCGCCAGGAATCACCCAATCATCTGTGATGACCTCTTCGGTGACACATTCCACACTAGGATCATCACACAGCTCAGCCGTTTGTATATAATTCACTACATCTTGAGATAAAAACATTAAGTTCTCTGCAGCCATTTGGTCCGTGCTCATCATTTCTTCTGATGTCTGGGTGTACATTTGATTCTCAACCTTAAGCTGATGAAATAAAATTTATTTTAGAGTATACATCATTGAAGACTATAAAAAGTACTTACAGCATTTGATTTATTACCCATGCAGTTACTTAAATCCTTTTATGTCAGACACTACCAGTCTATGTAATAACTTTACCCACATGGGTTGTAAAATAGTACTTCATTGTATTAATACATAAGTAGTATAAATAAACGTCAAACGTCTATAAACTTTTCGTCAATGTAATTCTCAACATAATAATAACCAAGAATTGACTAAAACCAACCGAGAGAGCTAGCGGGATTCAGGAGTGGATACTCGACTTTAAACAAAGGCAAAGGGTTCAATAAAACCTTCTACTGCTATTTGTGGACTACAGTAAGGCTTTCGATTCATTGGAACATGAAGAAATCTGGCAAGCGCTTAAAGACCAAGGTACTGAAAAAAAAAGTCAGAATACTGAAAAATTTCTACGAAAATAGCAGGGCTGAAATCAAGATAGAAAAGGAACGTAAAGAAATAAAAATAGAAAGAGGCGTAGGCCAGGGCGACCCGACGGGCGGACGTTTTTGCAACTTGAATTGGGAGAAATGTGGATTATGAATCAATGGCCGACAATCGGTCGCACTTGAGATTCGTGGACGACGTAATAATACGATCGCCTTCGAAAGACGGATTGCAGGAAATGCTAAATAACCTAGTTTGTCGTAAAGTTATTAGTCATGAATATGCAGAAAACCAAAGACATGACAAATGGGAAGAAAGAACCAAGAACCTATCTGCATCACTAACAACTCAATAGACTATGTCGATTACGTCTTCGTCTATATGGGTCAAGTAATGTCGCCAACAGACCTAACATCAAAAGAAATGAATAGACGTATTGGGAATACATGGAAATAATATTGTTTAAAAGAGATCATGAAAAACAGAGAAATGTATGTCCATCACACGGAAATTGTTTGATACTTGCATATTTCCTGTATGATATGACATATGGTATGGTAGCCAAACCTGGGCAAACACTAAAGCCCACAACAGGAAACTTGCAGTGTGCCAAAACGTCACAGAGAGGAGCATGATGGGAATAAAATTGACAGAGTAAGAAAACAACTGTAAAGAAACACACCAGAACAAAATACATTATCATGACCATCAGGAAATTTAAATGGAAATGGACAGGACATACAATAACAGGAAAGGAAAAATGGTAAAAAAAACGTACTGGTTCGCAAGAAACATAGAAAAAATATGATGAGATAAAGAAAAAAATGGTCACAGTTGGAGGAGGCACACAAATAGGGATGTAGAATTGTAGATGCTAAATTAGTTTAAGTGTAATGTAATTTACTGTATCCACACTTGTCTGAATAAAGGCTATTATTATTTATTATTATTATAAATAAACAATCATGTGCTTTAAGAAATTCTAGTCCCAAAGTATTCAGTCTCACCATGTTGGAATATGTTGTATGCTCCACGTTATCTAGGCCTGATGTCACCTCTTCACTCTCAACACCACCTGGACTATGCTGGAAAGCAAACATTTTCTTCAGTGTTGAAGAAAATAAAAGAGAACATAAGAAGAAAATAAAAGATTGTGAAAAACTACTCTTGTACAACTACTTTTTATACCTTTTAAAATATAACTATTTAGATTTGAATTCATGATCAATTGCTAAAGCATAAAGTCTGTTAAAGAAAACTTATTCATAGGCTCTTTACACATCTATAGATTTGTTAGTGCTGAAAATTCAAAGCCAAACCAGAGACGACAAAAAAGTTGAACATTTAAGGGGCCAGTTTTTGTTTAACTTTTGAGTGTATCCTCATTGGTTATTAAAAACCTCGTTTGCTTTACCTTCACTTCAACTTCTTCCTCCCACTGGAGATTAAACTCTTCTGCTTCCCCGTCCATATTTAATTCCTCATTTCATTCCATTGACAGCTTGGTGGTTATCCAGGTAAGACCTACAAAATGTAATGTTATTTACATTAAAATAATAAATGGGAGGAGTGCAGGATACATGACAATGTTAAATACATTCACACAGTAAACTGGTGATGGCCAATGGTTGGAGGCAGGGCACAAGACTGTTTTTAGGGTTCCGAAGTCCTACAAGGAACCCTTATAGTTTCATCATGTCCGTCCGTCTGTCCGTCTGTCCTAATCCTTTACAGCTTAATAACTTCTACAGTTATAAACATAAGTAAATGAAATTTTGTTAAAAAATAGTTTACATATAGATCTCAATTTTAAAAGAATAAAAAAATAGTTTTTCCGTATTTTAGGGGTGGCGTCCATACATGTGAAATGGAGAAAAAAAATTTTTTTTCGCTGCACCCCCTCGTGTGGGATATCATTGAATAGGTCTACTAAAATGAAGGTAATGTTTGATACACCACTTTTTTATCAGGTGTACCATCTGCGAAATATAGCCCGCCAAAGTGGCTTGCAATGTGTCCCCCCCCCTGCCATTTCTAAACTATGCAATGTAGAAACTTATAATCTTCCACATTGATAGAACTTTATAAAAACTCGCTTTTAAAATTATTTCGAGTATAATGTAATTATAATTTTTTGAGTTATAGAGAGAAAACTGAAAAATACTTAAAACGTCCTAGTTCAAAGGTCATTGACCTTAGAGAAAAATGATCATAGCAAATAATGCTCCTTTAGCTACTTTCTATTTGAAAAAATCACAAAAAGTAACTTTATCGCTAGATGGCGCTACTAACAACACGCTCTGAGTCGCGAATACTGCCGATTATTGCAAAAACTAAAATAGCCATGATTAATATTCGATTTGATTCGTTTGTAATTACACCTACTTAAGGAACCCTATAATACTGAGCATGGCCCGACATGCTCTTGGCCGGTTTTTATTTTTTTAAACATATTGCAGTCTAACAAAGCAATTGGTATACAGGGTAGAGAGACATAAATGAAGTTTTCTCAGAAGATTAAGGATGTTTTCGAGTGATATATCATTTTAATAATGGACAAAGTTAAACTGTATTTATACAAAACCCTAATCAAACCATTCTATAATAACTTTCTGAGAAATCTTCATCTATGTCTGGCGACCCTGTATACTAATTGCTTTGTTAGACTGTACAATCCAAGTTGGAGAAAAAAGTACTACTTAAATCTTTTGGGTTTGAGTGTGGCACTTATAAATTCATCCTCGTATCAGCTCATTTATTTATTAGAAAAAAGCTACTGATTTCAGTTCATCAAAGGATGGCTAATGAGTAAATAGATTTTATATTGTTTTGCTGTAGCTCACAGCCTTTACCCGTTGAGGGGTTACATTTTTGCAGAAAGAATTACAATCCATTATTATCCTTTACAGATTTATAAAATGTTATAAGATGATTATCTCTTTATGAATCTTCATAGAATAATAATATTATGTCACTTTTATTATGTTCTTTTTTTACCTTGAATTAAAACCATAAGAGCTACCACATACAGTGAAGATACTATAATATACAACAAGTTGATCTGTATCCCTGCCATATTTTAGGTGACTATACCACTGATACTGAAAAATAATAAATTAAAAAATCAATACCAAAAAAAAAAAACTATTTGTAAACAAACAAATTCTCCTCGTGTGTCGCGCGCGACTCACAAACGATTCGTGCGAACCACGGTGACTTATTGCAAAGTCGTTCGAAATTTATTTTCAAACCCTTTCTATGTTCTAAGCGAAAATTTTGCTATTAAATAAATGTTAAACTTAAAAAAAAAAAGTTTGTTTATTTGAAATCGTTTTTTTTTTTCTTTTTTAATTCATTATTTATTTTTAGATGGTTAAGCACATTTTTTTACATTTGCTCTAGAAATATGGCACTGTTACAGATCAACATCTTGTATATTATCTTAAGCTTAAGCTCTTAAATATAGCTCGCTATACAATTCAATGAAGCATCACACTCAATGAAGTTAGTATAATATTTTACTGGTCCATATCTTAAGATATTAAGCGATATGAGGTTTTATGTTAATGGATTGGGTAACCAAGCCAGAATTTAGTATGGGGAATCTCAATTTAAAATTCGGTATTCAGGATTAAAATAAGGGACAACCCATTTTTTTAGAGTTCCGAAGTCAAACAAGGAACCCTTATAGTTTCACCATGTTCGTCCGTCTGTCGAACTGGTGGTTACAGCCATTTTACAGACTGCGAGTGCTATGGAGTTTTATTTTTTAGGATGGCTAAACGAGCTAAAGGCCCACCTGATGTTAAGCAGTTACCTTTGCTCATAACAACTTCAATACCACATAGGGTGTTACCTAAATGGTTCGCCAAACTGTGACATGAAGATGGAAAGTCTCATGTGATTGTAATTTCACCGGCACCGAAACACAGCAATGCAAACATCGGTTTTTGGCGGAGAAGTAGGTAAGGTGGTAGTACTTCCCTGGACGAGCTCTTTCACAAAAGAGCTCTACTACTACTAAACTGCCATGAGACAGATTATCGAAACATATGGAGCAATGAACATTAAAACCAACATGATTGCAAGTGAGTTACACAAATCGGCAGTAGTCTGTGAAATTAAAATTTGTGACAGTCTTATTATGGTAACAGTAACAATAGTTTTAAAAATCAACATGATTGCAAGTGAGTTATACAAATCGGCAGTAGTCTGTAAATTTATAATTTGTGAAGGCCTTATTGTGGTAACAGTAAAAATCGTTTTAACCAATAAAGATATTAAAAGAACAGGCCATTAGTGAAATTTGATGACTGCAAAATAAATTAACCAGCTGTTACACTTACAATAATGATTGTTATTACATTTTTAAATAAGGCATGAGCACATAATGATGCTCGAAAGGAAAAAATTACCAAGTAACATGTAACTATCATGTCCCTTAGTAAATTTTTCCTTTCAAGCATTGATATTATGTTTCCAGATTTCAGGCTAATTTACACCCTTATAAAATATTGAATCTTCAGTTTTTGCATTACGAACAATTGAAAATTTACATAAGTACCTAATCCCAATACATTTTAGCATTATTATCATAATTAATTAAAATGTATTAGGTAATTTGGTTCATTGAGCAGTCACTACACATGAAAAATATCTTAACACTTAATGTTTATTATAGTTGAACTGATAATGGAAGTAAAGATTACATTCCTGTCATTATTTCTACTACATCATAAAACATCCTTGAACCAAAACATCAACATAACCTTATCATCTAGCTAGATTGTATTAATTAAGAATAAAAGTATCATCTAGTGTTGGTAATAAAATATTCATTATTATAGAAGTAAATCTAATAATAAAGACTAAAGCCGAAACAAAAATGGTGTCAACTTGGAGTAAAGAAGATGTAAAAAACCCAGTTAGGTTATCCTGTCAAAGTAGAAGGTTAGTTACAAGAATCGCTATACCTTCTAATTATCATTTAAATGATGAAAAACAATACTTAATTACTTCGTTACGATAATTATGGCTATTTTACATATATATACGTTTACATGACGCAATCATAGAACTTAACGATAGTTCATCATCGATGAAAACAATAATATAACCAAAGTTATTACATTTTTTTTCAAAGTACTTACCTGGATATTGTTTAATATTTATAGATTGACCGTTTTAAGCATAAAATAGCACTCGTAAAGGAAATATTTTCTATTGTTTGGTTATCAGACAAATGGCTATCTTCCATTTCCATCCATTACTTCCAGTGTTGCCAAGTCACAGAACATTGCATTGCACGAACATTGTGCCAAACCGCCAAGTCTAGAGATATTCAATAAACTCGATGCATAGGATTGATTCGATGTTTAGACTAAATTTTTTTCTCTTCAATGCATCGAGGTTTTTTTATAAAAACATCAAATAAATGAAAAAAACTAACTCTGGCTTACTATTTTATTTTGATAATGTGTTGGTTTTATGGTAAAAAACCATTTCTATTCATTTGCAGCTTTTTTTAACTTACAAATCCATATCTCACTGATACAATACTATTACTAATAAATCAAAACAGTTTCATAAAACTAAACACATCACCACACTACTGGTATAGTGTTACTTACTCTGTGTTCATACGAACACGAGCAAAACGAAAGACCGCCGAAATTACCGGCGCGGCGCGGTAAATGTCATGTCCCATAAAAGTATTATGTTCCTTGGTCATGTCTCTGCGAAAGACAACATGCGATGCGTAGCATTTCTAGTATCTGTGAACAACTAATATAGTAATCTGTGCTGTGAAGACAACGAACTTTTCTGCGTTCAACTGGAAATGGTGTATATCAAACTATTGACACATTTTCTCTTGGCAATCTCAAAGGATTGTGGCGCAATTTGGAAGAGGCTTATGTCCAGCAGTGGACTGCGATAGGCTGAGTTGATTGATTGATTGAATCTCAAAGGAACAAGAAGTATTCGATGTTGAAAGAACATCGATGCCGTTCCAAGTCGCCATCCACCAATCTCTACTTGGTCTGTGCCATCCACACAGACCAAGTACTCCGAGTCAGTCACAGCTCCAAGTAGAGATGCTTGGCAATTGGCAACACTGTCACGGAGTGACAGTTGGTTTGGTCACAGATTAACATTGAATTAAGAAACCTATGGAAGTGGCACATTCTTCTATATCCACCTAGAATATACAAATATCTATTAAATCGTTATTGAATTAAGAAACTATTCTTTGTCTCTTGTTAACCAACGTGTTATGTCGTCTGGTGAAAGAGATCGCATGCTATTTGTATATTCTCTGTTTGGCAACATCTTTACGGGATGTCAAAATACCTACGCCTCGTGGCAACCCCGCTTACCCCGCAATGTGGCCCATAGTACATGAGCTGTCAAGTAAACAAACTAGGGCTGTTGATATTTTTTAAATATCAGATTTTCGATCTATCGATAGTTTTAAATATACAATCGGAGTTCGATATATTGAAAAAAAAAAAGATATTTCGATATATTGGCCAAATTTCATGATTCTAAGTCAATGCGAAGTACCCTATAGGTTTTTTAGGTGAGTTTGCGAGTATCAAAATGTGACATAGTCGTATGATTGCCTTGACCTAGAAGCTTGATTTTTATGTCCTAGGGACAGCCGAACTTAGGCCAGTATTACAGAACGATACTCAAGCGTTGATCTCAGTTTAAATCTAGTTTAATGTTGAGCTTTGATTTTAGAACGTTCCTCAAGCAGAGATTTGTTGATCACAGTTCAGCTGAGTTTAGTTTTGTTTTATACTGTCACCTGTTTCGGTATTTGAGCAGAGATTTGATCTGTAATCACTCTAGTGTGGTCCAGACTACGCTTGAGTAGAGATTTCTATAATATTTCAGGTCAAACTCATGTGTTATGTTGTTGAATTAAAGTTTATAATTACCGTTCTGGAATAAGACCGATACTCAAGTAACGATTCTATCCTTAAGTAGTGATCAGTTGATTGGAGTTTAAACTGTACTTGAGGAAGCTTCTGTAATACGGGCCTTAGTATTTGATATAATTGCATTATTTATTACTACTTGAAAATGATTTTAATCAGCACACATCTCTGGTACGAAACACGAGCATCAATATCGATACTTTTTCGTTTTGATTACTTACTTCCCTAGCTATGGCCACCATAACGGTGGCCCGGATATTGTAGGTATACCACGCTTATTTCGTAGGTATTACTGGTCCATAGGTATAAGTCAATGCAGATTAATGATACGGTTTCGTGACACTGGTACATATGGATTGAATTAAGAAACCTATGAAATTGGCATATTCTTCTATATCCACATAGTTTATACAAATATATATTAAATCGATATTGAATTATGAAACTATTCTTTGTCTCTTGTTAACCAACGTGTTATGTCGTCTGGTGAAAGAGATCGCATGCTATTTGTATATTCTCTGCTTGGCAACATCTTTACGGGATGTCAAAATACATACGGTTGGCGGGAAAATTCGGAAAGATCGTGTTGTGGATTTTGTATTATTTTCGTAAATTTGTGTTTCTTCGAGTGTTAATGAGTAATAATGGTGGATTATTAAATGTTATGTGCTCGTTAACGTGTACAAGTGTGGGTAAATGGTACAAAGTTGAAAAACGTGACTTTCGTATTTTCTCATCATCCGCTCAAAAACCTGGTAAAGTTTCCATCACTTTACTAGTGTGAGTAAACTAAAGACTTGGCTGGAGGGTCTAAGCAACCAGGCCATAAAACTACTCATATAACAAATAAATGACTTGGCTTAAAGGTCTTAGCAACCAGGCCATAATACTTGAAAAAAAAAATACAAAATACCTACGCCGCGTGGCAACCCCGCTCATATTATGTTCCTTGACCCCGCTTACCCTTTGAAAATGGAATCTATGGAAGCGACATTATTGTCTATGCAATTTTACAGATAAGATATTTATAGTCTTCTCTCTTTAACATACGTACAACCACATGTGAAGGAAAGATACGACACTACTTTCATACGTCAGTTTTCCGTGACATGTCTTAAATGAATTACTGAGCGTGGCGATTATTTGAAAATCCGTCATTTTTTGTCTCGAGTTGTTGTGGTTAATAAAACCACAAAATCTACGAATTAAAACGTTTATTATCCATTTTAACCCAGGAATCATCACAATTTTTCTGAAACAACTCTATCGATAAGTACTACAATTATATTTTTGTAAAGAACAAGACTACTAGGCGGCCATAATATGTCTCGGACATTTCAAAAATCGACACGGTTTTTTTTCGTTTATGTCAAGTCCAATAGTTCCATAGTCAAAGCACTTACCCCGCAATGTGGCCCATAGTACATGAGCTGTCAAGTAAACAAACTAGGGCTGTTGATATTTTTTAAATATCAGATTTTCGATATATCGATATTTTTAAATATACAATCGGAGTTCGATATGTTGAAAAAAAAAAGATATTTCGATATATTGGCCAAATTTCATGATTCTAGGTCAATGCGAAGTAACCTATAGGTTTCTTATGTGAGTTTGCGAGTAAATGTGACATAGCCGTATGATTGCCTTGACTTAGAAGCTTGATTTTTTATGTCCTAGGGACAGCCGAACTTAGTATTTGATATAATTGCATTATTTATTACTACTTGAAAATGATTTTAATCAGCACACATCTCTGGTACGAAACACGAGCATCGATATCGATACTTTTTAGTTTTGATTATTTACTTCCCTAGCTAAGGCCGCCATAACGGTGCCCCAGATATTGTAGGTATACCACGCTTATTTCGTAGGTATTACAGGTCCAATGTACATATGAGTTTTATAATCTAAGAGTGATTATAGTACATGAGCTGTCAAGTAAATAAACTAGGGCTGTTTAAATTTTTTTAAACATCAGATTTTCGATATATCGATATTTTTAAATATACAAATTGGAGTTCGATATATTGAAAAAAAAAACAATATTTAGATATTTTGAATTATGTCGACCAAGTAAACAATGTAATTTCAACCTGCTAAATATATGTATCTGGCACCCACAGGATAAGCTTGCCTAGTGTGGGGCCACTGGATAATTCCTTATTATTTAAGTAATGTTGTTTCTTGGCAAATAAATGAATTTATTATTATTATTATATATCGGCCAAATTTCATGATTCCAGGTCAACGCGAAGTATATAAAAATATTATATATAATAATAAATATTATATATATATTATATTATTATATATATTATATTATTACATATTTAATATTATATTCCTTTATTCATCTATATATATATTATTTACATTTTTAAACGTTTCTATAAAAAAATATAAAAAAAACATTTAAAAATATAAAAAATAGTAGCCCACCGGCATCGGGAACAGGGTCCTAACTACCGGTGGTCAGAGCCTCAGAGAGAGGAACTTCCTGACGATACGCGCCGTATCCAGGAATACCGCTTTTTGAATCAAGCCCTTGACCCAGCTGCCCAACGCGAGCCTCCTAAGATGTAGATCGAGGCTCTTGGCTATTAAGCCATTGGCTATAACAACAATCGGCACAATGACTGCTGAATCAACATCCCACATGTCGACAACCTCGTGTGCCAAGTCAAGGTATCTGATTTCTTTATCCTTCTCGGCCTTCACGAGATTCTCGTCATGCGGGACAATAACATCAACAATCATTGTGCGGCGCTCTGAACGATCTATCACCACTATATCAGGCTTGTTGTGAGCGATAGTCCTGTCGGTGATGATAGATCGGTCCCAGTACAACGTGACATGGTCATTCTCAAGAACTGGGGTCGGGCACATACTTGTAGTGTGGTACTTCCGCGCCCACAAGGCTGTATCTCAGGGCAAGTTGCTGGTGAATAATCCTGGCTACTAGGTTGTGCCTATGCAAATACTCGCCGTTAGCAAAACGAGAACAACCAGAAATAATATGACGGATGGATTCCCCGGTACAGTGACATGCCCGACATATGTCAACTGTGCCGTCCTTTACAATATATTTCCGGTAGTTGTTCGTCATGATAACTTTAACCCTAAAAAGCACAGACAAAACCTTCGGTCTCTCCGAAGAGATCGCCGAAGTGCAGCCAGGATACGGACACTAAAAAGTCTACATCGGGCCCATGAAGGGCCCGGAAAAGGCGTCCATGAAGCTCCTTGCCTGCCATACCTCCTTGCGGTCAATAGTATCAAGTACTACCGGTTTGCGCCAGTTATCTTTAGCCAAGGAGAGCGGGGTCAGTCCTTTGTCTACTGCAACTACATCTCGATGCATCCCCACGTCGCGTCGGCTTGGGAAAAATACTCCCTGAGATTGCACACTTCACGGTTGTGAAGGGTCTTGGCATTAAGAAAGCCTCGGCCCCCACACTTCCGCGGGATGTACAGCCTCATCACCGATGAACGTGGGTGATGCATTCGGTAAGCAGTCAGCAGTGTAGGAACCCTCCTATCCAGGGCGTCATGTTCAGTCTGAGTCCATTTGAGTATGCAGAAAGAGTACATTAAGACCGGCATGACCCAACCGTTGAAGGCGCGCACCTTATTTCCGCCGTCTCATTGATGCCTAACGCCTCCGCCATACCCAAATATTTGAAGGTTTCGGTTGAAGAGAGGGATCTGATCTAATATTATATTATTATTACATTATATTTCCAGCTGAAAATCAGTGCTGTGTATACCTACATGCACAGCATATACTGAGCTGGATCCCTTGTCATGTCACACATATTATGTTGTATGCATGTTGTTCTCATTAATTTGTCCTGTTACCTTTGCATGTAATATCTATATTTTGTGTATGTGTGGTAAAATAAATGGTTTAATGGTTCATATAGGTTTTTTATGTGAGTTTGCGAGTATCAATATATGTGACATAGCCGTATGATTTCCTTAACTTAGAAGCTTGATTTTTTTGAAGTAAAACTTCTTTAGGCACGCTTGAATTGGGGGTAAGCTGGTGAATGCGTTACGAAAAGTGAGGCGAACGGAGGGGGTAGTGCAGGACGTGGGGAACGAGGCATGCGCGACGGCCGGCCACGACACAGCACCGCCGCGCCGGCAGAGCACACGCATGCCACGCCGCCATTCCTTTGTTTTCATTGAAATAGTATTGAGGGAGATATAAGTTAGTGATGTTTTACTTCAGTCATGTGGTCTAAAGCACACTCGTTTTTTTATGTCCTAGGGACAGCCGATCTTAGTATTTAATATAACTGCATTATTTATTACTGCTTTAAGATTTTAATCAGCACACATCTCTGGTAAGAAAAACGAGTATCGATTTCGATACTTTTTAGTTTTAATTACATACTTCCCTAGCTATTGCCGCCATTACAGTGGCCCGGATATTGTAGGTATATTATTTCGTAGGTCTTTCAAGCCCATAGATGTAAGTCAATGTACATAATTGACTTGTACCTATGGACCTGTAATACCTACGAAATAAGCGTGGTATTGTGGTATACCTCTACAATATCCGGGCCACACCGTTATGGTGGCCATAGCTAGGGAAGTAAGTAATCAAAACTAAAAAGTATCGATATCGATGCTCGTGTTTCGTACCAGAGATGTGTGCTGATTAAAATCATTTTCAAGTAGTAATAAATAATGCAATTATATTAAATACTAAATTCGGCTGTCCCTAGAACATAAAAAATCAAGCTTCTAAGTCAAGGCTATGTCACATTTTCATACTCGCAAACTCACATAAAAAACCTATTGGGTACTTCGCATTGACCTAGAATCATGAAATTTGGCCAATATATCGAAATATCTTTTTTTTTTCAACATATCGAACTCCGATTGTATATTTAAAAATATCGATATATCGAACATCTGATATTTAAAAAATATCAACAGCCCTAGTTTGTTTACTTGACAGCTCATGTACTATGGACCACATTGCGGGGTATGCGGGGCTGCCACGCGGCGTAGGTATTTTGACATCCCGTAAAGATGTTGCCAAGGATAGAATATACAAATAGCATGCGATCTCTTTCACCAGACGACATAACATGTTGGTTAACAAGAGACAAATAATAGTTTCATAATTCAATAACGATTTAATAGATATTTGTATAAACTAGGTGGATATAGAAGAATATGCCGCTTCCTTAGGTTTCTTAATTCAATGACGTACATATTTACATACATGGTATAATAACACCAGGTAAGCTAGGAACATATTATAAGACGCGACTGTAAGTCGCGACCGTCGGTCGCGGCTGATGCTGTATCTGGTCAATGAAGTTACACCTGTGTGCAAACTGTCAGCTATAAGTCGCGGACGTGTCCTTGACATGACCTTGAGCGATCGGACGTCTTACGAAAATCTGGCTCGCCGGATGTTTCAATAAGTCGCGGACGCCTTAGCCGCATGTGCACAGTGATCAGTCGCGTCCGAGCGGCTGTCAGTCGCCAACTGTCACTGCCACAGAGTACATTTGGTCACTGCTTTGACGAATATTGTATGTTTTTCACAGTATTTTGCTTTATTTTGTTGTTTAATGCTTCTGACTAACGTACAAAAAGTTACTAAATAACCAGTCAGTACTTTATAATTTTCTTTGGCATAATAATAACATGTAGAAGCAGCTATCAATTCAATACGTAGTATCTCTATGTAGTCTGTGGTTCCGTGTAAGACGGAGAAACGTCCGAGTAAGGCGACCAAAGACAATATAGACGCGACTGAACACGCCGTCTGATGCGATCGTGCGCACTAATAAGGCGCGACTGTCGGTCGCGACTTATAATTTGTTCCTAGCTTTAGTCTCTTCCAGTGACAGCTAGGTCACGTGATTGCCTCCGTACTACGTCATCGGCCGTGGTCGCCGTGGAGCCAACATTGAATTAAGAAACCTATGGAAGCGGCATATTCTTCTATATCCGCCTAGTTTATACAAATATCTATTAAATCGGCTTAGAGGCATCGCGCTGTCATTGCGGGAAGAGAATACCTGGTAACTATACCATGCGTACATATCAGTGAGTTGTATCTATGGAGGCGGTGTATTCTTCTATATCCACCTAGTTTATACAAATATCTATTAAATCGTTATCGAATTATGAATCTATTCTTTGTCTCTTGTTAACCAACGTGTTATGTCGTCTGGTGAAAGAGATCGCATGCTATTTATTTATTCTCTGCTTGGCAACATCTTTACGGGATATCAAAATACCTACTCCGCGTGGCAACCCCGCTTACCCCGCAATGTGGCCCATAGTGCATTAGCTGTCAAGTAAACAAACTAGGGCTGTTGAATTTTTTAAATATCAGATTTTCGATATATCGGCCAAATTTCATGATTCTAGGTCAACGCGAAGTATATAGGTTTTTTACGTGAGTTTGCGAGTATCAAAATATGAAAGAAAAGAAAGAAAAATAGTTGTTGATTGTTCTCATTGAAATAGTATTGAGGGAGATAAAAGTTAGTGAAGTTTTACTTCAGTCGTGTGGTCTAAAGCACACTCGTTTTTTTATGTCCTAGGGACAGCCGAACTTAGTATTTGATATAATGCATTATTTATTACTACTTTTATATTATTCTAATCAGCACACATCTCTGGTAAGAAACACGAGTATCGATATCGATACTTTTTAGTTTTGATTACTTACTTCCCTATATTGATGGGCATTTATCCGGATAAATACTAAAAATGGATAAATACTCATAAATATCCATTTTTACTCGAGTATTTATCCAAAACAGCGGATAAATATTTTATACGTACAATTTTCGTTTCTTGTATGATATGTAACGTAAATTTACTTATTTTACACACAAAATAATTGGTTATTAAATGAAAATCTGAAATTATAGAATTGTGCCTTATTTTAATCAATTCTCTACACTATTACTTAAGTCGTAAATGTTAAAAAGTCTGTTTATTAGGTTTTTTTCGCGAAAACTAGCTACGGGTCAATAGAACACGAATCAACCTTTATTTTAAATCATGTCTGTCTATCTGTTTACCTCAGCACGTGAGAATGGCTGAAAGGATCGCGATGAAACTTTTTAGTTGTATTAGTATTAGCTTAACTTACGGTATATTCCACTTTGTTGTGTGGAAAAATTGAGGTATTTGGTAAATCCTGGAATACAGCTTGACCCCTCTATTGTATGAAGTAACATATTAAGTAAAGGGCATGATTAAAAGAAAAGAAAGAAAGAAAAATGGTTTATTGTCTCAGTTAATGGCGCACGCGCGGATTGTTGGTTGGTTATGGTTTCCTAAATATACAATTAGTCCAGATCATTAAAACGTTGTACTTACATATGTATTAGCTTAACTTACAAATTCAGGTGTGATTCATCTCAATCTGTTAGGTAAATCCTGGAATACAACTTGACCTGTCTATTGTATGAAGTTGCACACGAAGTAGAGGGTCTATTGTATGAAGTTGCATACGAAGTAGAGGGTCTATTGTATGAATTTGCATACGAAGTAGAGGGTATGATTGTTGGTTGATTGCGGTTTCCTAAAAATACAACTAGTCTAGTTTTTGCCGTGGGGAAATCCTCATGGACGCACTCCACCCGGGGTAGGCGGAACCAGTGTCGGACTCTTACCGACTAAAACCACCACGGTGTTCCTTCAACTACCTTAGCCGGGGGCGTGGGAACCAGTCCCGCCACAAGCAGGCGAGCCCCTTCTCCCCGTGCGGCCTTACGTTGGCCGCACCCTCCTCTAGGCGGTGCACACGGAACACAGCACGCCACCTCACTTAATGGGCCTTTACCAGCTGTGCCAACTACGCCGGCTGTGCCAGCTACGCCAGCTGCTGGTCGGGCAGCAGACTACCCCGAGTCTGCTGCTCGCAGGCTCTAACAAACCTCTATAAAAAATTACGGGAGGTAGGCCTCCCGTAATTTTTTATAGAGGTTTTCTTCCTCGCGGTCCGGGCGGTGAAGCCAAGACCCTCGATCCCAAGAGGCGCGAGAACACTACTAAGCGGGCACTCCTGGGGTTACGAGATCGACGGGGGCAGGGAAGGACAGTCCCCCCGCTGCCTGCCCAGTGGCAGGGTGAGTGCACACCGGGCCCGCCCCTGCTCCTCCACTGTGCCCTCTGTTGGCAACAGAGGGACACGTAGAGCAACTCCCCACTGGCCCAGAACGGGCCCCTCCCGCGCCAGAATATTCGCCACAGGCAATAAAATCCCCCGAAGGTTAATTCCTCGAAAGGATTTTATTGCCCGTGCCCAGGATGCACCGGCCAAACAAATGCCGTTCCCTCCAGACGTGTCCAGAAGGACAAGCAGCCGTCAGGCACACGTGGAGGTTTTCTGGCCAGCACCCCTAGTTGAGTAGACCCTGAGATACGTCTTGAACCTTCTATTGTGGACAGTCGCATAAAAATAGTGGACAAGTTCGTTGAAATCGTAAGACATGTGCGATAGCAACTCTATAAATAGTTTGTAGACATGTTTATCAGATCTTTTGCTTTTATTTTATCGGGATATTAGGGAACTACCTACTAACTTACTCTGTGAATGTACTGGGACCTCATAATGGAAGATTGTAGCCAGTCTGACTCAGTCTAACACAAAGAAAAACCACCTACTTCATCTTCCTTGCCTTGCCTTCTGGCACCTGCTGCATATGAAGGAAGAGTTAGTTAGTTAGTTTAGTGGGTGGAAGGGCGGTGCTGCGTATTGCATCAACGCTTGACGAACCTAGTTTTGGAAGAATTAACACTAAATATTGTAACTTCATATTTTGTATGTCATGGATTTCCGCAGAGTAACGCCTGATTCCATTCTTTATCAGAAGTTTGGAAAGTTCATGGTGTACAACTACGTTAGGATAATACACTATCGGCCAAAATTAATATCCAATTCATCCACGATTTGCCCTACTGGAGATAGAAATATGACATAAGCTCCATACAAAATACGTCAAATTTCTATCTCTAGTAAGGCAAATCGTGGATAGATAGGATATTAATTTTGGCCGTATATCAATCACACACGCTTTACAGTTCCAAACAGTTCCAAAATATGGCACACGGAACATTTCCTTGTATTAAAAAAATTGTTGATTTTGACTGCCAAGCGGATCGTGCGTGTCTATTTTCCAATGATTTCCATCCCTCAGCAAAATAAAATGTATAAATCAAAGAGAACTTGAAATTCCTAGGTATTAGTATGAAATTCTAATTTCAAACCACTTTGCGACGCATAGCTAAGTTCTAGGTATTACGGGGCGCGCGGGGTGGAAGAGCTAAGTAAGCAATACTAGAAAAATATCTATCAGAGACGAATAAAATATATTTATCCACCATTTTGGATAAATATCCGATAAATACGGGTAAAAACGAGTATTTATCCATTTCTGATAAATATCCGAGTTTTTATCATTTTGATATTTATCCACTGCCATCACTACTTCCCTAGCTATTGCCGCCATTACACTGGCCCGGTATTGTAGGTATGTACGCTTATTTCGTAGGTATGGCAAGTCCCTAGATGTAAGTCAATGGTACATATATCATTAATCTGTGACAGTGGTGACACTGACAGATATCCAATTAGATTTCGTTTCGTGTTATTTGATTAGATTTATTTGTAAATTTTTTTTTTATGTGGTAAAAAACAGTGATTACATTCTCTTTGGTGAAAAATGTCTCAAGAATTAAAAGAACTCAGTCAGCTTCTATTTCCAGACTCCACTGAAGGTATACTCACTAATCTTTAATGCAGTCACAATATTCAATTCAAAAGATGGTGTAGCTAAGACACTATCTATAAACGATCGTTCGATGCCAAGGAACTTAATATTCTTTATCAAGAGTCCGGCGCTCACTGAGCAGTGGGCCCCGCTACTAACCCGTTGACTGGAAAAATCTCTACAAGAGAATGAGCTTCTATTATTGTTAAATAGTTGCTATCAGCAAAATGGTAGAAGAGGTTTTGAACGAAGTTTTTAATTTTGAGTTTCTTATTACGTTCTTATTAATTTACAGAAAATGGAGAATACTTCAGTGATATTACTGACTACATAAAGAAACTGGGATCCCAGAATTGGGAACATATTCGTAAGGAGCCTGAGAGATTGACTGAGGAGATGAAACAACTGACTGAGCAGACACAAGAGCTGGCCTTTGCAAATTACAAAACATTTGTTGAGACGGCAGAGATTTCACATACCATAATAAATGATTTGGCAAAGTCCAAAGAATTACTTTCATCTTTCCTGGATAATACACCAATTTTCTTACAAGAATGTGATAAATTCTCACAAATAGCTGGGAATATAGTCAAGGAGAAGAGGTGAACTTTATTTTGACCATTTTACTGGTTTACAAAAACACAAGCACACCATCATCATAATTTCAGCTGAAAGACATTCACTGATGCAAATAGGCCTCCTGCTAGCATTGCCTCAACAACCGGTCCTGCACTTTCTGCATCCAGCGGAAACAGACAACTCAAAATTATTCTAAATATAAATAGGAACCAGTGATTTGGCATAGCTTTATTGATATTAGTTGTTACATTGTAGATATGATGATACTTGTGTAATATGTATTTATTTAAGATGCTACTTTAAAAGGTGGACCATCAACCTGGTGAAGGTCATGGGAATCCGTGGGAAGTGCAGGACCGGTCATTGTGGTGATGCTTGGGGTAGGCTGGACATAGCAGCAGTGATGTCTTTTGGCTGAAATGATGCTACTTTTGAAGAATAAATTAAGATGGTTGATTATTCTTTAATCAAAATATCGTCAGTTGGAAACAGTCATGAAAAATTTCAAATTGAGCTGTTTTGAGTTACAAAGGAATTAAGAAACTGTAAACAGTGAACTATATCCATGGAGTTTCTTGCCGGTTCTTCTCCATAGGATCCACAATTCGGTACCATGCAACTAGAGCCTGACATTTCAAAAGAGCCTGTAATTAGGTTTATTTGAAATAAAAAACATTTGAATTTGAACTATAGTGTGTGCACAGGGCAGAAGTGGAACTTAGTTTTTCTGATACTTACATAGATAGAGCATACAAATGGTAAATAGTTATTATTATTATAAGTATACTCATGTAAACATGTAATTTTAGGAACACAATTCACATTAGTTAATCTTTTAAACTGCAGTTTTTAATCTGTGTTCTCACAGATTACACAATATGCCTTTCCCTTTTTTTTTTTTTTTTTTTTTTACGTGCGGAAATCCTCATGGACGCACTCCGCCCGGGGATGGCGGAGCCAGTGTCGGACTCTTACCGACTAAAACCACCACGGTGTTCCTCTTCCAACCATTGGCCGGGGGCATGGGAAACTTATAGTCGTCCAACCACCCCCGGCAGGTCCTGGCTCGCCACTAGTAGGCGAGCCCCTTCTCCCCGTGCGGCATCATCGGCCGCACCCTTCTCTTGACTGGCGTGCGTGGAACACGACGCGCCACCGTCACGGGCCTTGACTGATCGGGCGGCGGGCTACCCCGAGTCCGCCGCCCGCAGGCCCACTCCTAGGGTGGCTGGAGGTCGGCGTACGCCCTCCTGCGACGCCCGGTCCGTCTCCTGCGGGTAGGGAGAGAGGTCGTTGCCTCTCGAACCCTCTCCGCCGCCTCCTTAGCGAGCATCACCTCCTCGCAAAAGGAGACGACGCCCTCCCAAGCGTTCTCGCTCCCGACCATAGCCAAAACAACGGCCGTAAGCGAGAGATCGCTGCCGCCTACTGCAGTGATAAGGTCACGGCGCTGCGTGGCCCAAGCTGGGCATTCCGCCAGTGTGTGCTGCGCCGTGTCCTCAAGGCAGCTCCCGCAGTGATGACACTCGGGAGTCAGCTCCCGGCCTATGCGACACAGATACTTCCCGAAGCAACCGTGCCCCGAGAGTATCTGCGTCAGCCGGTAGGTGAGGGCGCCATAGCCCCTCTCCAGCCACTCCTCCATGACGGGCCTTACCGCCGCTATTGCGGCGTGCCCTGCACTGGGTTGCGCAAGTCGCTCCTCCCATTCGGCCACTAGGATCTGGCGGACCTCGCTCCGATCAGGTGGGTCCTCACGCTGATGATACCTCAACGCAAGGTCCCTTGCCTCCAGATCCCAGGGCATTGATCCGGCTAGAAGGCTCGCCGCCTCAAAGGAGACCGTACGATACCCTCGAATCACCCTGATGGCCATCGCACGCTGCGGCCTACGCAGCAGCGTGACATTGCCCGGCGTCAGGGTGTCCGCCCACACTGGAGCCCCATAAAGGGCCATGGACCGTACGATCCCCAGGTAGAGCCTCCGGCAGGAGGCATTTGGCCCTCCCAAGTTTGGCAGCAGCCGCGATAGCGCAGCCGCGGCCCCTAACAGCTTGGGCGCCAACCGCTTAAAGTGCGGCCCAAAGTCCCACCGGCTGTCGAGGACGAGTCCCAGGTATTTCATCGTCGACTCGATGCCGATGCGGACGCCTCCTACCACTATATGGGATCCCGAAGGCGGCCCCTTCCGAGGCCCATGGAAACAAAGGGCCTCAGACTTATGTAGAGCCACCTCGAGACCCAACCGCCGGATCCTTGCAACGACTAGCGCAACCCCTGCTGTCGCCCGCATGGTCGCCTCCCGGTGCGTCTTCCCCCTCGCCGTGACCAGCGTATCGTCGGCGTAGCACGTCACGCCGACGCCGTGGAGAAGTGCACCGCGTAGCACCCAGTCGTAACCGATGTTCCACAGAAGCGGCCCCAAAACCGATCCCTGTGGAACACCGCACGACATCTCTCGCCGACCCCATCCTTCCCGACCCGGGTAGATGACGGCCCTGTCCATCAGGTAGGCCCCGATAATGTGACGAAGGTAGGTCGGCACTCGATGAAATTCGAGTGCCACCCTGATGCAACTCCAGGGCAAGGTGTTGAAAGCGTTGGCAATGTCGAGAGACACTGCCAAAACCACCTCCCCCCGGGCTACTGCTTCCTCCGCCAGAGCCTTTACGCGCATGATGGCGTCCACCGTGGAGCGCCCCCGGCGGAAACCAAACTGGTTGTCCGCCAGATCCGGCCCCATCCTAGTGAGGTGCTGGACAAGGCGGTCTGCAATTACTCTCTCAAAGAGCTTGCCCACCTCATCCAACAACACGATGGGGCGGTATGCAGATGGTGAATCTGCAGGACGCCCCTCCTTCTTCAGCAGGACCAGTTTTCCAGTCTTCTACCTCCGTGGAAACTGGCCCCGCTCAAAGCATGCGCTAAAGAGCCCGCCCAATCGGGGCCCGAGGGCTTTCAGAGCCAGGACCCATGCTCGGCCAGGTATGCCGTCGGGCCCTGGGGCGGTGTTTTTAGCCTGAAGCCGTTTCACCGCCGCCATAAATTCTTCCCGGGTCACTTCGGGCACGTCGTCGTCGTCGTCCGCGTTGGGCACCATGTTAGGAGGAATCATCGGCGGAGGGGTGTGCTCCGCCCTTGAGGGGAACAGAGCGCTCACCACGCCTTCCAGCAGCTGAGGCTGGAGACTCTGGGATAGTGGTGGGGCCCACGGGCGAAGTTTGCCCCGTACCATAAGGTATGGACGCCCCCACGGATTGCTGTCCAGAGTCGCTCGCATGGCGTCAAAACCTGCCACTTTGGCTTCCGCGATGGCCCCTTGAAGGGCTACCTTCGCTGCTCTGTACCCCTCGTACAGCTCCTCCTCTATGGCTGCCTCCTCCGGGGTGCGGGGACGCCTCCTGAATCTAGTGTACCGGCGTCGCTCGACAACACACGCAACTCGTAGTCGCGCTATGTCCGAGGACCACCAGTACATTTGGCGCCTAGCAGGACCAGGTCTAGCCCTAGGCATCCCCACATCGCACACATGCGACATTGCCTCCTGGAACCACCCAGCCTCCACATCGATATCGACAGGCCTGTCCGGTGCTGTCACCCAGGCCTGTACTATCGAGGCCTCCAGGAGAGCCTCCCGGTCTAGTTTGACAAGAGCCCATCGCGGACCTACCCTGGCTGGGGCCGCCCGGACTGGACTGACAGAGGTCTGGGTGGAGACGTCGAATTGGATGTATCTGTGATCCGACAGTGTCTCCACCTCCTCCATCACACGCCAGCCCTGGACATGTCGCTCCACAGCGGGACTAGCGAACGAAAGGTCCACTATGGACCCACCCCGCTGCCGAACGCATGTCTGGACGGAACCCCGGTTAAGGAGCACAAAGCCAGACTCCACAGCCCAATCCTCCAGCACCTCACCCCGCGCATCCGTGGACGGGGAACCCCAAGCCCTGGATTTGGCGTTGAAGTCCCCGAGGACAAGCACTGCATGAGGGTGGCTGCGACTGACGACGATGCCCAACCTCACAAGGAATGCTTCAAAGTCGGCAAGAGGTCGATTTGGGGAGAAATAAACCCCCACGACCACTACCTCCCCGAAAAGTGCCGCTACGCATCCCCGATCCCTCGTGACGTCCTCGAAGGATGGGAAGCCAGCGGCAGCTCTCGAGATTAATGCCACCAAGCCGTCACTGTCACTCACCCAGTCGTCCCTGGGTGGGACAAAATACGGCTCAGAGACCACGGCGACGTTGACCAACCACTCCGCCATGCTCTGGAGCAGAAGGTCCTGAGCTCTGGCGCAGTGGTTGATGTTTGCCTGGAGGAAACGTAAGGACATAATTAAAGGTCCATTGTTTTTGTCTCCTCCTGACGGCCAACTGCGTTCGCTGGAGCTTTGGGCTCTTGCGCAGTTGCTCTGTCTCTTCTACGTCTTTGCCCCTTGGGTGCGGCGCAAGTATTGCTGCTCACCCGGTGCTCCGCCGGCTTTCCTGCTGCCGCACAAACAATACAGTGCGGTGCAGCTTCACACAAGCCGGCCTCATGACCGGGCTGACCACAACGGAAACATTTGTCCCTGTAGCATACCTCTGAGGTGCACCGTACACCGACGTGACCTTCGACCATACATCGGTAGCACTTCAGTGGTCTAGGCTTCAGCAGTTTTACCTGCGCCGACACCCACCCAACGAGCAGCCTGTTGCCATCTGCTAACTTTTGAGCCGCCGTAAATATGCCTTTCCCTTGCTCGTACCACTTAAACCTTCACTACTTATTTTTGTTCCACTATTTCCACTCATTATTAAATCCTACTTTTCTATTTTTATATTTATTTTTAATATTTATAACACTATGGGTAGTTAGTTACTACTATTATTTTATGAGTTTGTGCATTTATAATTTCTAATTGACATCGATATCAACCATAGAATCTCCAGTCTTCTGTACTAGATTCTCTGTTGTATCTCCTTCCAGTAACCAATAACGGTGGAGATGCTGATAATGCCCTCTTGTTCCAATACAATAGTAAAAAAATAATTTTTGGTGATGGTCCAGTACTGTTTCTGACTGACGATATGTGAAATAAATAATTTAATAAATCTTTGAATTGTTTTCAGTCGTTATAGTACAATCCGTAACCAAAGCGATAAGTTACTGGAATTGCTAGAGTTACCATCTCTAATGAGAGAGGCACTGAATGCTGAGGACTATGAGAGTGCACTAGACATTTTTACATTTGTCCGTAATCTGTCTAAAAGATATTCTGAAATACCAATAGTGCAGGTACATTTTTTGATAAATCAATTAAACTGTCTTTGTGTTTGACATCTGTGGTCTAGTGGTTCGAGGGTCGGACTGCTGATCACAGAGTTGTGAGTTAGATTCCCACAGGACACAAATATCTATGTAATGAACATAAGTGTTTGTGTTGGTTCGGGTGTTTCTTATGTATTATAAGTATTTATTTACAAAAAAAAGTATATTACTTTTTTTACTTTTTTTGTTGGGGTTGTAAAGTTCTGGAGTGGCGACCGCGTACTGGAAGGCGCAGCGTGGGTAGGCCCCCCACAAGGTGGACCGACGACCTGGTGAAGGTCGCGGGAATCCGCTGGATGCGGAAGGCGCAGGACCGGTCGTTGTGGCGATACTTGGGGGAGACCTATGTCCAGCAGTGGACGTCTTTCGGCTGAAATGATGATGATGATGACTTTTTTTTATTAGTTAATAATTACATCCATTGTCTAGTACCCACAGTACAAGCTCTGCTTAGTTTGGGACTAGATGGTTCCTTGTAAATTGTCCCAAATATTTATTTATTTATATGTGAGGTGTGTTGATATTGAATTATTTACTACTTACTGTTTTTCAGAACACAACATCAGAAATAATGACCCTTTGGTTTGAAACTCTGTACCACCTTTTCAATCAATTGCGGTATGATTTGCCTCTACCACAATGTTTGCAAGTGAGTACCAAAATATATAAAAAATCTACTGAATATATTTGCAATTTTTAGAAGTATTGAAATAAATGTTATGTTACAGATTCTAGGCTATCTTCGTAGAGCAAATACAGTGTATAGATCCACAGATGACGATGAAAGTGGTTTATATACTGGAAACATTAAAAGCACATCTACAGCTGATGGTTTACATGTGCATTTTCTAAAAGCAAGGAATGCTTGGTTTGAAAAAGCATTGGAAGATGCCAAGAATACAGAAGGTACTTATGTCTTATTCCTTTTATTTGCTGAATGACATTTATCATTGTATTGTTTTACTTGGTACACTCTATACCGATTCGGTACAGATTCTTTAACGAACGCCTATGTTTTAATGAGTCCTACCAGACTTGCGCGGTATGCGTGGGAGTGGGGTGGGAAGGTATAGCGCGAATCGGTACTGAGTAATATGATACCTACTGCACTGACAAGTCAGGGAGCAGCTTTAGTGTTCACACAGAGTTGGGAGAGCGGGCCGACGTATCGGAAGGCACATCGATTTCCGCGCAAAAAATAAAGACGTTACCGCCTTCTGCCCTCTCTACTCTAAAAGCTAGGTTTAGTCATTTATATCAATGCTAGTTGATTTTTAAACACTTCCGCTTTTCATATTTCAGCATCAGAGAGACTATTGAGAAGAATCGTAGAACTGCACAGAATTCATCTTTTCAATGTTTTGACTCAACACAAGTCCATATTTTTGTCTGATTCGCAAGAGTCCAAGATTAAAGATGATGAATTGAGTGGAACTAGTGCCTTATCCTGTTGGTTGAAATTGAAGGTAATTGAAATTACCTTAATTATTATTGTCATCATTATCCATTACTAATACCATAACTTCTGTGAGGATAAACTATTATTGTATGCTTTGCAGGTCGAAATATTGGCGCAAATATTGGACCAGGATTTGCCAAAGGAAGATGAAGCTAGTTTCGAGTCCCTTCTAAATCAATGCATGTATCTCTGCTTGTCTTTTGGAAGAGTTGGGGCAGACATGAGATGTGTGTTAACACCTTTATTCCGAAACAACATTCTGACCCAGTTCCATATTGGAATAGACAAGGCGGACAATCAATTTGAGAATCAAATGCGGTCGTATAAAGTACCCAGCTTAAAGAATGTTCCGCGGCCGATAAACGAAAGTTTTACATCTGGGCCACCAGAGAACTTATTGGATTACTATCCCCTAGCCGAGTATTGCAATGGTATGCTGACAGTTTTGAACTCCATGCGAGTAACAGCTCCACTGAATATTGTGAAGGAGGTATACAATGCTTTTAGAGAATCTTTCAATAAGGCTGTTCAGGTTTTGTTAGCTTTCTACTACAGAGAGCAACAAAGCTTTACTGATATTGAAAAACAGAATTTCGTGTCCTTATGCGCATGCTTCACAGAAGACTTAGTGCCGTACATGGGGAAGTGTCTTGCGCAATCATTTCCTTCCACTAATGTAGCAGAACTACTGGGCGTCACTTTAACTGTTTTACAAGAGAGCAATATTCTACATATTAATCAACTTTCAGTTTGTGAACCCTTGAATTGTATAACAGGAGTGGCAGTTAATTAAATATTGTGATATAATATAAATTTATAAAATTAAAAAAACCCCCGACGCAACCCATTCACTTTACACATTCATACACTAATGTACAATTTGCAACGACCGGCGCATCGCGTCGCCAACCAACTGCGACTCGTAATTAATTCGCCACAAACGGTATTACATCGTATACCAAAATTTCATATCGATTACATAACATAACATCACGCCTGTATTTCCCCGAAGGGGTAGGCAGAGGTTTAATAGTACATCCACATTTCGCCAGATATGTTATAGTCCCATGTAATAGGGGGCGAGCCTATTGCCATTAACCGGGCACAAATCCAGACTCCGGGCTGCCACTAGCATAGAACCCCTCACAAAATCCTCATCTCTCTTTCCTGCTCCATTATTAGACCCTGATCACCATCTATCTATAACGAATTCATTGCAACCATTCTAATGAACCCAAACACGATACCTCTGCTGGAATTTGGTTATCCTGCAGATTCCAGGTAGTGCTGCAGCATCTGTCAAGGTTATCATGTTCTTGCAATATCATTGAAGTAAACGGAATCCTTAAAGGATACCAAATTTCGAATCGACTAGACCTGTGGAAGTTGCTTACATCCCTTCATCAACTAGAAAAGAGCTGATGATCTTCAAACAGCTGAACAGATTTTCTTGAATCATAGCTAAGAACACTTTCGATCAAGTCACCTTTCAAACACAAAAAACAAAATCAAAATCGGTTCATCCTCCTGGGAGCTACGATGCCACAGACACGTTAAAAAGATAAATAAATAAATATCTTTGGGACATTTTTACACAGCACCATCTAGTCCCAAACTAAGCAGAGCTTGTGCTATGGGTACTAGACAATGGATATAATACTTATATACTTTTTTTTTTGTAAATACATACTTATAATACATAAGCAACACCCAGACCATGAGACCAACACAAACACTTACGTTCCTATCACAAATATTTGTGTCCTGTGGGAATCGAACCCACGACCTCGTTATCAGCAGTCCGACATTCGAACCACTAGACCACAGAGGTCGTCACACACCCCTCACACCCCTCTGTTTCCGTCAGGGGTTAAAAATAGTATTTATGTTAAATATTACTTACTATCCAGATAAATAATGCTTATGTAAATGAAAGTTAATGTTTAAATTAATATGTATGTAAAATAAACCAGATAGAGTATTACGAAAAAAATGTTTTTATTATCTTCTTACAAAAAGTGATGAGACTGTATAAAAGAAAATAAGGCACGGCCTCTTAAGAACTAGTGAAACAATTGAATGGAGAAACATTAAAGGAATGATTACAATACTTTTTCTTACAGTATTAAAGAAAACTTATGAAAACTTAACTCTTTTAATTCTAGATTTGCCTTCATCATTTCTAGACACTTCATAGAAGTGTGAGACCTTATCAACCTGTCCTAAGGACTCTATGAACTCCCGGTCGTGGGTGATGATAATGAACATGAAATTCTTCTGCATCCTCCGATCCTGGACGATCTCACCGAGTGCCATACAGAGGCTTTTAACATTCTCTTGATCCAAGTTTGTTGTAGGCTCGTCTAATGCCAGGACTCCGAATCTGAAAGTGAAACAATTCACATTTTATAGAAGACTTCTATCTTCTGCTCGCTGCTTTGCACGCGTGTAATTCTGTTTATCATAGAAGGACCATTGACGAATAAAAATGGCGGACGGGATCTCGATAAGAAAAGATTGAAGCACTTAATTTTTTCCTAAACCCACTACTATTTCGACAGCATTTTAACGCAAGAGATATACATGTTGATCTGTATTCGTGCCATATTTAAGGAGGTGACTATACCACAGAAACTGAACACGAATCAATAAAAAAATCAATACCATTTATTTTTATTTCAATACCTATTTGTAAACAAAAAATTCCCTCCGTGTGTCGCGTGCGACATAAAAAACCGGCCAAGAGCATGTCGGGCCATGCTCAGTATTATAGGGTTCCTTAAGTAGGTGTTACAAACAAATCAAATCGAATATTAATCACGGCTACTTTATTTTTGCAATAGACGGCAGCATTGGCGACTCAGAGAGTGATGTCAGTAGCCGCTAGATGGCGCTATACAGTGACAAATGTAATAGACGGCACTTGACGTGACGTGACGTGAGAGAGAGACCAGAGTGTTGTTAGACGCCGCTAGATGGCGCCAAATTTAAGAAGTGTGTCGTCAACATAACACAAAGTTACTTTTTGTAATTTTTTCAAATAGAAAGTAGCTAAAGGAGCATTATTTGCTATGATCATTTTCTCTAAGGTCAATGACCTTTGAACTAGGACGTTTTAAGTATTTTTCAGTTTTCTCTCTATAACTCGAAAATTTATAATCACAATATGCTCGAATTTTAAAAGAGAGTTTTTACAAAGGTCTATCAATGTGGAAGATTATAAGTTTCTACGTTACATAGTTTAGAAATGGCAGGGGGCTGTAAAGGATTAGGACAGACGGACATGACGAAACTATAAGGGTTCCTTGTAGGACTACGGAACCCTAAAAACGATGCGTGCGAAACCACCATAACAATTTGCAGGTATTTCCACCCTTTGACAATGCCCCGATGACTTATTTTCAAAGCCGTTCGGGATTTATTCTCATACCCTCGCTATTTTTCTAAATGAAAATTTAGGTTTTAAATAATTGTAGTTTTTTTTTGTATATTAGATGACTAAGCACATTATTTATCATTTGCTCTAGAAATATGGCACGGTTACAGATCAAGATCTTGTATATTGTTATTTTATTTGTGACACTATGACAATGACGATCGTCACACGAGATTTCTTGTGTAATCGCGGCTTTTTGTTACTATGGGTGTGAATGTGTGTGTGCCAGCCAGTACTTTTAAGCGAGCCGTCTTACTATGGATGCTTCTTGTTTAGCGTGATTCCGTCCGCCTTTTTTATTCGTCTGAGAGAAGGACGTTATCGCGAACCTATGTTTTGACGACCTCTGTGGTCTAGTGATTCGAGTGTCGGACTGTGGTCGGACTGCTGATCACGAAGTCGTGGGTTCGATTCCCACAGGACACAAATATTTTTGTGATGAACATGAGTGTTTGTGTTGGTCTGGTTGTTTCTTATGTATTATAAGTATGTATTTACAAAAAAAAAAGTATATAAGTATTATATCCATTGTCTAGTACCAATAGCACAAGCTCTGCTTAGCTTGGGACTAGATGGTGATGTGTAAAATGTCCCAAAAATATTTATATTATATTTATGTCCTCCAGTTACCAGGCTAACGCTTTGCCAAATTCATTACTATCGGTTCAGAGCTTTAGTCGTGAAAAGGTAACGAACCATCTGACAGACAGAGTTACTTTGGCATTTATAATATTAGCGTGGATTACTTCAACATACACTTTTTGTGTTCCAGAACAAGAAAAAACTTGTTCTTTTCACAAGCAAATTAAAACAGATTATTTAGTATTGCAAAAAGGTAAACACGGCAAACAGGACATGCTAACTAACACTAATTTTACTAGGAAGTCATGATTGAAGACAATTCTGGCTTCAAACATACTAACACGAAGTTCAATAGTGCGAGCTTAACATAAAAACCGGCCAAGTGCGAGTCGGACACGCGCAGTAAGGGTTCCGTACCACCCATCGACCTGATACCCCATAGAAACTGATTTAATTTACGAGAGTTCATCAAAAGACATCAACGCACCGTGCGCGAAATGTGAATTTTTGCATATCTTTCTTACGTATCTAAAACCCACCACATGTGTACGTTTGCCCTGTTTTTAGTATTTGTTGCTAAACTACATAGTATGCACTATAATGAGACCAAGTTTGTCGTTGGTGTATATTACCGTTTTGAAGATAGAGCAGGAACAAAAACGTTGAAAAATATTCATGTTTTTCGTGGTTTCTTGTATGGGGACCCCCTTTGGTTTTAGACTTTTTTTTTTAGTTTTAGTCGTGATATACACCATAGTAACACATATTATGTGAAATTTTCAACTGGTTAACTATTACCGTTACAAAGATACAGCCCTGTGACAGACAGACAGACGGACGGACGTACAGCATAGCGAGAGTAATAGGATCCCGTTAGCACCCTTTGGGTACGGAACCCTAAAAACGACAACAGTAAGAAATACTTACCTAGAGCTAAATGTTTCTGCGAGAGCTAGTCTTATTATGAGACAAGCCAGGACTTTTTGACCAGCACTACACCTTCCTCGCATGTCAATCTCAACTCCGTTTTTACATTGGACCACCCTAAAAACAAGGTTTGTTACTTCAATTCGTAAATCCTTCTATCTTGAAGTACACAAGTAAATGAATAAATAAGTGTTACCTGTATTCATATTTACGACGTTCCGACTCCATTGTCATACTACCTTCAGCTTTAATTGCTATATAATCTATATCGTTACCACTGTAGATTTTGTTCCAAAGTTCCCTGGGATAAAAAAAGTAGATTTAACTATCTGAACTGTTAGAGGACTGAACGGGAACTCGCATAAAACCGGTAACACCTCTAAGTCAACAGTACAAAGTAAAAAATGGCGATCAATGTGATATAAGTCCTTTACCACAGAAATAGATAGAATGGACAAATGGGCAGGGCGCGCGCCAACACTGCACCATAGTGCACCGCATTTCAAAGCCTTTCTCAGTACGCCTTATGACTTGTTTCTGCAAATAATGTAGCAAAAACCCGCAAAAATGCCTTATTGTGCTGTTCTGTTTCTAACTCCAGAAACAAAAGCTGTAAACTACATTTGATTAAAGTTATTTTTTTTAAATCAATGACGTCAATATGAGAGGCGTAGTTTGTAAAATTGTGATTACAACCATTCTATCTATTTCTGTGTCCTTTACCGTCATATAATCCAGGAAATTATGAAAATAATGATGGGGGGGAGAACTGTTCTACAAAATTGCCCCTCTAAAAATGTAAAAAATATTCAGGTTATTAATTCAATCTTACTTTATGATAAGGTTGATGCTCTCCATTTTCTTTTTGTGGTACTCCATGAGACACTTCTCTAAGGCGACAGAATAGTCCTTCACATCCTTATCTAACATTTTCGTAACATGCAGTTCAAAATATTTTTCTCTGTATTTCTTTTCTGTATCTTTTCCTAGAGCACTTCTAAGATCTGATTTGTTTTTCTTAAGAGTATTCTGTAAGTTTAAGATTTAGTTAAATCAATACCTATAAGATTGTTAACTTAGTACAATTCTTTAAGGTGAATGCTACAGGGTAGCCCGCGAAATTCAAAATTTTAGGCGTTTTTTGCAAATTGTAGCTTTATTTCGCGTTGTATATCGCTCAAAATATGATTGGCGGAAATAATAACAATATATCTATTGAATAATACTCATGAAAAATATTAACCTAGCTCTATAAGCTGTACAAGCTCAATAATATTAATTTACGATCAAATTATCGATTTCCGAGCTTGCACAGCTTATAGAGCTAGTTTAATATTTTTCATGAGTATTATTCAGTAGATACATTGTTATTATTTCCGCCAATCATATTTTTACCAATATACAACGCGAAACAAAGCTACAATTTGCAAAAAACACCAAAAAATTTGAATTTCGCGGGCTACCCTGTAGCATTCACCTTAACATTATTCAGTGTGAATATTACCTGCAGTTCATCCAGTATACCATCAGTTTTGACCTTTTCGTTGGATAGCTTCCTGTATTTAACTGTTAAAGAATCCTTTTCATTCAGAACATCTCTGTTGATTGTGCTTAACTTTTCTTTGACCTCAGTCTCTTCTTTCTCACATTCTGCTGTATCCTTTTGTACTTCTCTAAGTTTCAAATTGTCGTCTAATTCGCGTTTGTTAATCTAAAAATGGTGCATAGTATTATTTCTGATTCCATCATAAGCTATCTAGGTAGGCCGTTAAAATAGTTTTTATAGGATGTACCCCCAGTTTCCGAATGACTGATCAACGCAAAAATTAACTAATCAGCTGTCAAATCTCAAGATCAAGCGATAACATAACATCACGCCTGTATTTCCCCGAAGGGGTAGGCAGAGGTGTAATAGTACACCCACATTTCGCCAGTTATTTTATAGTCCCATGTAATAGGGGGCGAATCTATTGCCATTCTTCTTCTATCGTGTCGACATGAGCTACGTAATGATAAGAACTCATGTCGTGGGGTAAAGATTAGCCAGTCAGCAGGTTGGTAGCGGGGCTGACTGCCCAGGGTACGCCGGACGATCAATTATATATCGTCACTCGTGGAGGCTCTAACCGATAACGGTCTATTGCCATTGACCGGACACAAATCCATACTCCGGGCTGCTACTGAGAATTTCCTAATGAAAAAACCCAATAACAATTTGCCCGACCCGGGAATCGAACCCAGGACCCCACGCTCAGCAGTTGCGCTTGCGACCACTAGAGCAACGAGGCAAGGTCAAGTGATGTGATTGGTTATTAACATTTTGACCGGCCAATCACAGAAGCTAACATTAGATTTGACAATAGATCAAATTGATCAGCCTTCCTTCAGAAACTGGGGGTTAGTGTTTTAAAAGACCCGCCCATTACAATCACAAATATCAAACAAAATTATTCACTTTCACGATAGATAAGATTACCATCAAACGATAACGTTCGAAGTTTACATGACGATTTTGTTTATTGAAAATCTTAAGGCATGTTGATTTCTATCATAAAAGTAGATGAATCAATCAATATTTTATGCTTTGTTTTGTTAGTCTTGGAGTTATTCTACACATTATTAGAAGAATCACAGCTCTAAGTAAATAATCATAAGAGGTACTGTCGCATAAAAAAGGCCCCGCGCACGCCCTTTGTTATAAAAATACACAAAATACACAACTTTACGGAAAAAAAAACGATAAAATCCCACAAGTGGGACGTTTTTATCGAAAAAATTAAATGTATATACCACCCTAAAGTTTTATTACTACAAACCGGAAAATATTGTATATGTAATTATGTATAGGTCTAAAACTAAAAGACGGCTGCCGAGTATGATTCAGCTGTATCCGGTTAGATGCGGCTGAATATGTATTTGAACAGACTAGACTATGTTGGAAATTATTTGAAGAATTAAGAAACAAGGAAATCAGTATGTAATTATTTCATTAAATTTAATATTGAATCCTATCCTATTCCTACCTTTTCTTTAGTGATCTCATCTTTCAAACACTCGATCCTCTTTGTAGTTGCTTGTCTGTCACTTTGTATCTGTTTCAGTTTGTCTTCTAGTTTCTTTATTGCTTCTTCTTTCTTTGTCTTCTCAAGTGGAATATTTCTTTCTAAGTGTTGTCTAATATCGATATCGATTGACTTTACTTTGTCGAATGCGATAGTTACTTTCATAATTTCACTGTTTTTAGCTTCTATGTTAGCTCTGTAAATGAAATGATTTATAAGTGGCGGTGAAACGGATTGCATTCCATATACTTATCATTAAGGCCATGGTATAATAAGACGTTTCACCAGGTATTCTCTTCCCGCGATGACGGCGCGATGCCTCCGAGCTACGTCACGATCAGTGTTGCCATTGATTGATATCTTCAATATATTTAAGGAGATTTTTGTTCATAATGAATATAAAATAAATTCATAACTAGCCTAACTACATATTTGTTATCTCGTGTTATTTATCTAATTACTTATTAAAAGAAACTGTATTTAAATTACTAGTTCAAAAGTGATTCTTTATAGAAGCAAGTAAATGAAAAAATGCATTTTGTTCGGGTAATTTATTTACACAAAATGGCAGCACATCAAACTGACCAGTATCACGATAACAGCCCGCTATTGGCTCCACAGCCGATGACGTAGTACGGAGGCAATCACGTGACCTAGCTGTCACGGGAAGAGAGTACCTGGTAAAACATCTTAATATACCATGATTAAGGCTATGAAATAAAATCAAAGTTGCCTAAAGAATTTTCAAGTTTTTTTTAATGAGAAAATCGATCTATAGTCTCCATTTCATTTTATTTCAGCAATCGACATTATTTACCTACAAAATCGCGCGAGTCCATATGCTCTTTCAGAAACAAAATATTCAATTATACCTGTTCTTCTTAACGACTTCAGCTTTAGCTTGCTCCTTTTCTTTAAGTGCTTCTTTAAGAGGCGCAACACCTTCCTTTAATTCAGCCAATTCCACTATAAACTTTTCCCTGTCTGATTCCAATTGTTTTTTTTTTTCTTGAAGATTATAAATCTCTTGAACCTGGTAACATTATTTTGTTATGTTATTCTGAGTGTTAAGGTGAGTGTATACTAGAGAATGCTCTAAAAATCTAAGTTAATGAACTTGTAACAGAACATCTAAACATCTAAGTTAATGAACTTGTAACAGAACATCGCTCTACTGTTTAACCGTCCATCGTTTGTTTCACGAACCGAACATAGAGCACTACGCTCGATGCTTTGTTACAACTTGAGTTTACAACCCAACGAGCGAATTTGTGTAATATTTCATAGAGCAAAGACACAAGCTGCAGATCCAACTTCTCAACAAAAGAATAAGGCCAAGCCAGCACCGCGATTTTTATTCGCGCTGTTTTTTCCACCGCGTTTTTAATCGTCAGTGCTGGCACCTGCATATGATTCCATGTGATTTTGCGATAAAAAATTGCGCGGTAAAAATCGCTGTGCGGGCTTGGCCTAAACGCAAAATAGAGAGGAATGTAACGGAATGCTACAGGTAAATAAATGCTCACTCGCCGTGAACATTTCTTCAAACACAGAGTTGAGCATTCGCAGGAACAATACAGTATATGGAAATAACCAAGAAAATGCTTTAGTTTCGAAATTTTTCTAAGAACGATACATTACATGGAAATGCTCTAGTTTATACTTACCTTTCGTTGTAGATCCGATATTAGGCTATCAAACTTTAAAGCTATGTGTTCCAGGTGAAAAGACAAAATAACATTATACAATAGCTACACGTCAAATGGAGAGAAACATTATCTTTTGCACCTGTCACGAGACGAGAGCCATTGTGTAATAAATAATGCGTCTATAGTAAAGTAAAAACTTATACAGTTGTTGAGTTGTTTCAAAAAGTTAAATCTTTCGACGAGTTACCTTTTTTTGTAGATTTAGGCATTCTTCTTTAAGTTTGTTCTTCTTAGAACCTAATTCTTGCATTTTTTTATTGTGTGCATTAAGTTTTTTCTGAGCGTCTTTGAGTTTCGCCTTCAAACTGGTGATCTTTTGTTTTAATTCCGCTTGTTTAGCAGTTGCTTCATCCAAAGTCATATCTGTTTCTACTCCTGAGCATTGTGCTTTTATAGTTTCAAACTAAAAAAAAAAGTAAAGAATGAAAACACTGTTTTTCTTCAGGATTGTAAGATGTTGGTCACAAAATGTATTAATCTTACCTCCTTGGTCAATGTTTTAACCTCTTGATTGTATCGGTCTAGCAGTGGCATATCGCCTTGGATCTGTTTTACCGACTGTTGCTTTTGTTCCGGTTCTAAGAGGGACATGGATAAGCCATCCACTTCTTCAGTTAATTTGTTTATTTTCTAAAAAGCAAGAATAATTAAATAGGCATACCGAGTTTAAATCTTCTTATTTTCAGATGTTTCGAATTCTATTCTTACCGTTTCAACATCAGCCAGACGTTGCTCTAACTGAGGTTTATCTTTTTCTTTGAACAATTTTATCTTTTCGTTCAGAGACTTCATACTCAACAACTCATCTTTCTTAGCTGATTCTTTTTGGAGCTCCTCTGATACCTTCTTAAGTTGATCGGGAACATTCATAACCTTAGTGTTAAGTTGGCTTATTAAATCTGTTACCTGAAATAATAAATGAGTTTGAGTCGTGGAAATATATTGACCTTATTAAGAGAAAAACAGAATTATTTTATAAGATTTTTATTATTTCTGTTGAAAAGGCTTGGTTATGAGGTCTATACAGGGTTATTTGTAAAACACCGTTAACCTCTCAGGACTGTGTTACTAACATCATAATAAACAACGTTTGTTCTATGACTTTTAAAAATTCATCATATTTTCGTTCATCAGATTTTCATACAAAAATAAAATATTTAAATTGAACGCTCTAAATGTTACAAAGTTCATGCGAAGCAAAAGAAAGCGCGATAGTTAAATAGCGAGGGGAGCGGGGTTAGGGCGGCGGGAGCGCTTGAACTTGACCTATTTACGGACGGTCCTCAGTCGGTCGGTCGCTTTGATGCGCTTGCGTCGCGGCAGACGTAGGTAGGTACAGCAAAATACAGAGTTGAAATGTGTTAGATAGGACAACAAAATCTTGAAGGTTTTTTTTTTGGTAAATGTATTATGTTTTGTAAAAAGACATAGAACAAAAGTTGTTGTTTATGATGTTAGTAACATAGTCCTGAGAGGTTAACGGTGTTTTATAAATAACCCTGTATATAGACTTAAGGGCCTTCTAGACAGTCCATTAGCGCGAGACAAGGATAAGTGGCACAGGCGACTTTTACTGACAGAGAATAAGATTCAATTTAGGTTGTTGACAAAAACAAAATTACTGTTTTGAAATTCAAAATTATTTATTTTAATAATATACTATGAAAAGGGAATTTCTAGGAGGGATGAAACGCATGTTAACAAGAGAGTGATGAATATGAATGTTTATGGATGGACAGGTAGAGGGAGACCAAAGAAAAGATGGATGGATTGCGAAGAATTGAATATGGATGAAAAGGGAGTAAATGATGAGAAGACGACTGATAGACAAAAATGGAAGAAAAATATATAAAATGTAACAAGCTCAAAATATAGAAGTTCAATGTAAAATATGCAGAATTTCAATTTTAACACAACATAACATAACATCACGCCTGTATTTCCCCGAAGGGGTAGGCAGAGGTGTATAGTACACCCACATTTCGCCAGTTATGTTGTGAGTCCCATGTAATAGGGGGCGAGCCTATTGCCATTAACCGGACACAAATCTAGACTCCGGGCTGCTACTGAGAATTTCCTAATGAAAAAACCCAATAACACTTTGCCCGACCCAGGAATTGAACCCAGGACCTCACGCTCAGCAGTCGCGCTTGCAACCACTAGACCAACAAGGCAGTCAATTTCAATTTTACACAAACTATATTAGAAACAAGAATGAGCCTGACTGCTTTCCAATACATATCCTACATCAATTCAGGAAATGTAGCGGAGAGCAATCACGCAACAATTATAAACAGTTTTAGGTAGTAACAGGGATGATACTGCCAGTTAGACAAGTAGGGCAGTAACATTTCTTCTGAAGACCGTGGCACGGTACATATTATTACATACATATACACACATACAAAACATATTAATGCAGTACATACCTCAGTTTCAGAGTCAAATCCACGGCTACAGAGAGGACAACAACTATTGGCTTTCAGTTGCGATTCGTATTTAGTGATGACAAACATAGACGATTCGAGGACATTGTGTTCTTCCTGTAACATTAACACATCATCTTAATAATAAAAAAATGGATTTTACATTATTACACTGATATTAAAGATAAAATATACAAACCTGCAGCTTTTCTACATTGGTGTTTATTTTATTCAATGTGCTCTCATAAGATGCCATGCCACAAGCCTTGTACATTTGTTCTTCGGCTTCCACCTGTTCTTTGCACCGCTCCATTAATGTACTGCGTACATGTTTCCTTTCTTCTTCAAGCTTAGTTACCTATTGTAAAGAAATCATAATATTAATAAATTACCTTTCAAGACCAACAAGAAGATTAGTTGTAGAGATGTATCCAGTTCAGGTTGTACCGAGTAACCAAATACAGAGTTTTAATCGGTTTTGTTTTCACCGAGTCGAGTACTCGGCCGAGTTACTCTATTTAGGTTTACTCAGGTTTGGCGCGAAAACACGATACGTGATCGCGACGATAAGAGCTGCAAGCGAGCGATAACTCAGAGCCCATCAGTCACTTATTATTTGTCAACAAATAAATTAAAACGGAACGCTTTTAATTACATTTAACTAGCTTTGAGTGTAAAAACTTGACAATTACTGGTTAGATTGTGTTTAGTGAATGTTCGAACATTCGACATTATTATTATTAACCGAATACTTGAACAGAGTTATTCGGCCGAGTTCGAGTAATCTAAAAATTGCCCAGTATCGATTAATAAACGAGTACTCGGCCCATCTCTAAATTTAGTTGTATTGTCAATGTTGCACGTTTCGTCTTTAAAATGGACCAAGAATTGAACCTTGCAGAACTCCTGTGATAATTACAGTTTCCTGAGATTTCTTACCATGTATTCCATTAAAATTGGCCACCTGAATTCTTTGGTCATACAAGAGATCAAAAAGTCGATACGTTATGCTGTAATGGCGGTGTTACCTATAAGAATGACATTGCGAACACAGTTGAAGGACTTAAGAAAATTCACAGAAAAATTAGTGCATGCAGTGACATGTTATTATTTTCAGGCTTCGAACACGTGTTTATTAAAAATTGAAAAGGGAATTAGCGAAATAGACATTACAGGTAATCTTAATTAAATTAAAAGCATTATTATTTACAATATTGTTGTACTACCAAGTTACCAAAATTGTAGTTTATCTAGTCTTACGTAACTTTTGGAGATTTTTGGACCTTCTGTCTAAAAATCCGTAATAATTTAAGTACTGTTGGGACTCACATTGATTATTTCTATTTATATTATAAAAATAATCAATTATACAAATTGCAGTGTAAATACCTAAAGTTATCACACTAATATTATAAACGCGAAAGTTTGTGAGTATGTGTGTTACTTTTTCACGCTGTAACAGCTGAATGGATTTGGATTGATTTTATATTATAAATAAAAATAATGATTATATTATTACGTTAGTATAAGAAATAAAGATGGATTTTATTTTTAAACTAATATCGTTATCGTGAGAATAATCAGTAGTTGATGGGAATTTTTGGACAGAAAGTCTGGGTTATTCTAAAAATCTCCATTGATGTGGAAAACCAGTAGGAATTTCTGGAATAACCCCGAATTTTTGTACAAAAATGTCCATCGTGAGCTTCATGAGCACTTGATGGGGATATAACAAAAAGTCCAAAAATCCGCATTGATTAGGAGAATCAATGGGGATTTCTGGAATAACCCAATTTTTGAGTATTTCTAGGAATTGTTTATACATGTAAAGCTTACAGAAATTTTACTTACTTGAGTCTTCTTTTCATTTAAGTTCTTTTTTAATGTATTGACTTCAGAGTTTAAGTTGGATTCTAACTTTTTTACAGCCAGAGCAAAATCCTTCTCTGGCATGTTACCTAAAAGTTCTGTTAACGATGATCTATGCTTGTTTTTCAGTACAGTTAACTGTTTCTCCTTTTGTTTCAGCAAATCTTCTTTAACCTCGCGTTCTTTTAGTTTGGCAGTTTGTTTTTGCAATTTTGCAATCTGAAGGAACAAACACAATTATATTATTAAAATTCACAGTGGGAACTTTGTATCGCATAATTCGAATGAGTAAAACTTACCTTCTTATCAATTACATCAAGTTCTTCGTCGTGTTGATCCAATTCTTTTTCATCCTCATTAATTTGATGTTGATGCTGTTCTGTGTTTAATTCCTTTTCTTGTTTTTCAAAGTCTCTGTAATCATAGTATCATAAGTAATTTCTTGCAGAATACTCAAATGTTAAATGGGTCCATAATTTCAATATCGCAGTTAATTAAATATAATTATTCTTAGAGTTGGAAGGGGACGATCTCGGCGAACATATCGCGATCAAATCGCGGACGTTCTCAAAAAATGTCAGGTTAAGAGTTCTCTAAACCGACGAGCATGCATGCCGAGGTTAATGGACGTAGATGAAGCGAAAGAGGTGTATCAGGATCGTACCAGGTGGAAATCCATAGTCTCTGCCTACCCCAATGGGAAACAGGCGTGATAATATGTATGAATGTATGTATTCTTATTACAGTACTTACTCTTCGGCAGTCTTGAATTTTTTTTCTGCAGCCTCCAAACGTACTTTAGACTCATTAGCAGCAACAATCTCTCTATCCAATTTTGTGACCTCTTTCTTGTTCTTTGTAATATCAGTTTCTTTACTGGATATTTGTTGATTGTGACGTGACTAAAATCCATAATAAGTATATAACATATTGAACAATTTATCTTTAGTCACAATAATAATTATAATTTATTTGTCCATCATCAAAACAGAATTTTAAAGTAAACAGGCTCCATGACTCTTAATCTAGACCTATTTTAAGTCATACTACAACTTCTTATTCATAGATTTGGATTGTATTATCATAAACTGTTATAACATGCTTTGAAAATTAAATCCATGACAAAGTTGACAATCCCAAACAAACTTTTTTTTTACATAATACTTACAAGAGCTACACGGCTTTCGTCAACTAATGATTGCTTTTGCTTCTCTTCTTTGTCAGCCAATGATTTGAGTTCGTCTAGTTCTTGTTTTAGACTTTTGATCTTTTGTGTCAGTGCAGTCATTCCTTGTTCTGCCTCTTCACTGGATTCGACTGTCACGATGTCATCAACTCCTGCAAAAACATTCCTTGATTATATTGGACATTCGGCTTTCATTTCAATTGAAAGTGTTCTGTTACCTTAATAAAAAAGTTGAGATTCTGAGACCAATTTTAAGTTAATATGTCCTTAGTTATATGGCCTATGTCCAGTAGTGGACGTCTTTCGGCTGTAATGATGTCCTTAGTTCATCGAAGAACGGCTACATAAATATGCATAGAATATTTAAAACTTACCAGCCAGTTTTGCGACATTCACGATCATTTCATTTCGATCGACAATTTTTTTGTCGTTTTGGCTGTCCAACAAGATTAGTTTTTCGAGTCTCGACTTATTCGCATCCTTTTCATTAGCTACTCTTTCTTCCTCATTATTGAACCGTGAAATTTTAGTGTATGATTCTTCAAGTTCCTTTTGGTTGGCTTTAACGGTAGCTTCATAGTTACCTAAAATTCAATAGTTGTTTTTATTTGTTTTTTTATTTTTATTAAATACATAGATATCATCATCATCCTCCTGCCCTTATCCCAATTTATTTGGGGTGCAGCATGTCTTTTTCTTCCATACATCTCTATCAGCCGTCAAATACATAGATATATCTTACTAATTTTTTCTCGTAATTCCGATTCAGTGCCTTCAAAAACATTTTTTATTTCTTTTTTCAGCTCATAGTCTCGCTTATGGCAGTGTTCTAGTCTGAAATATTAATAGTATGTGAAATTTAAGTCATTTTTAGAGTAATTAATACATAAATAAAGCTTCAGCTTAGGCTTGACTATCTGCAGACTTTTGTTCGGCTTATGAACACAGACAGGAAATAAAAGAAAGGTTGAATAGTAGTGAACAAAAAATAAAATAAGTGTGTGGTGTGCAAAATATTTGCATGAGATCTCTTGGTTTCCAACTGAGAATAGGAAAAAAAAGGGCATCCTTATTATTTAGTTTATACAGTCTTGCTTTAATAATGGCAATTATTTAAAGTGGTGAATCTACTTTTCATAACGAACATTTACAATGGGAGCAACCCTGAAATCACGTTTTGAAATTTTAGGGTTGCTCCTATAGTAAATGTTGTTCATTATGAAAAGTAAGATCTTATAGATACAATGCAAAAGCGAACACCATATGTATTTTTTTTGTGTTAAAAATAGATCTATTAGCTTCATCCGATGTTATAATTACACTAACTTATATGCAAAACATCGACCATACATTCAAATAGACGCCTCATAACAGACGACCGATGACTAGCAACACATCAGTCTAATAGATCTGATGTAGATCGCCACTATTCGCCACTTGAAACCTTCAAATCAGATTCGACCACCTATGTGAGGTTTCAATACTTCCGCATTAGTGATCTGCCAATAGCTGCCTTGGTAGGGCCAATCGGATTGTAGTACCTCGCTTCCTCCTACCTCAGCTAGTTGACATGTTGCCTACAAATCAGGTAGGCAGCTCCAACAATATAACCCTACAATGGATTAAAGGTCATAGTGGTTCTAGAGGCAATGACGCAGCGGATGAACTCGCTAGGAGGGGATCGAGTACAGATGCGGTAGGACCTGAACCCATAATACCTCTCCCTTTCGGTCATTTACGTACTCTGGTAAGGAAACGCACTAGAGACAAACACAACTACTCCTGGATAAACCACGAGGTATGCAGACAGGCTAAGGAAGCACTCCCCGTCATCGACGGTAAGATCACCAAACAGCTCCTCCGGCTGTCAAAACAACACCTACGTACGGTGACAGCCGCCTACACTGGACACGGTTCATTTAACAAACACCTCTTTGTCATAGGTGTGACTGACAGTCCTCTGTGCAGAGCCTGCATGGAGACTGAAGAAACAGCGGCCCACGTGCTTCTCAACTGCCCGGAGGTCGCCTCATACAGGGCTAAGTACTTCGGAGATCCGGGTACTCTCCGAGAGACAGTCAGCAACATCAAGCGTCTGCTGGCCTTCCTCGAGGAGCTGAGGTGGCTCGAGTAAACAAGTTATTCCCACCCACACGCAAAAAACACGCCGAGCGTGGAGTTGCGGAAAATGGCCCGGTATACCAATACCAATAGATCTGATGTAGATCGCCACTATTCGCCACTTGAAACCTTCAAATCAGATTCGACCACCTATGTGAGGTTTCAATACTTCCGCATTAGTGATCTGCCAATAGCTGCCTTGGTAGGGCCAATCGGATTGTAGTACCTCGCTTCCTCCTACCTCAGCTAGTTGACAGAGTTAATTGTACGAATTATTTAACAATAGGGGTCTATTGGGCTGTATGGTTGATGATGCAGAACAAACACAATGCAAGGTGCATCCAAGCCACAGGACAGGGGCCTTACTCCCGACTGGTTCAAGCTCTGAACCAAATAGAGCTAATGTCAATTTCTAGAGAAATGCAGTATGATTTGACACTAACTCAAATTCGATTGATACAGCACTAGATACAGTCGGAAGTAAGGCCCCTGGTCTATAATTTTGTCATTTATTTGGTTTAAATATCAATAAGATACCTCATTTTTAATTTTTCTAGTTTAGAATCATATATGTTCAGTGTTGTTTCCAATGTTTTTATAGTTGTCAGGGTGTCTTCAATAGGCTTTAAGTCTTTTTTAATTTCACATAGTTTCAATTCAGTTTCTGAGATTCTAGTTTCAGTATTGATGACATCCAATTTCTTTTTATCTAGTTCCTTTTTTTGTTCTCCTAGAACTTCAACTCTATCCACTATAAAGAGAAAACATAAAAATTATTTGGAATATTGTGATATAGAAAATCAGTCAATAGCAGGATCCTGCTCGTGAGCAATTTTTTCTTTCTTTCCACAATTTAAATCTTTAGATTCGCTTCGCATGCGTTAAAAAAATAATAACATATTTATAATTTTTTAATCTGTAAAAAACATATGAAGGTAAATTGATTAAATAGTATATTCTACTGCTCTTTTTCTTTGTTTTATTAAAATAATAAAAAATCTATTAAATTGAATTTACATACATCTTATAATAAACAATATTAGTAACTTACCAAGAATTTTGATGTCTGTTGCATAAGTTTTCCTAATTTTTTTGAGACGGTCAAAACAGTTACTGTACTTGTCTGAATCAAATATTTCATCAAAACGTTCTTTAACCTTTTTCCCTTCATCTAAAGGCCAGCTGGATTCTTCTTGGTGGCAAAATATCACTGCATTTAAGATTGCCTTGGACACACCTAAAAAATACCATGTTGTGTATGGAAATGTCTCACGCACTAGTAGTCCAAGTTCAGTTGAACGCAAGCTAGAAGTTAGCGCGCGCTGGAATAAGCGCGTGATAGAATGTATAGTTACGCTAAAATGGTTCGATTGTGTGTGAATATTGAATATAAACTATGTATTCAGTTTAGGCGCAGAATGCCTAATTCTCGGAATGGCAAGTGAGTCTTTATTGGACCAATTTCCAAAATGGCTAGTTCTCAAAATTAATAGCAAATTTTCAGCACTGTGTGATATAGACATATCAGCAATAGTGCTGCTCATCTATAATCAATAAAAAAATAAAAATTAAATGGTAAATATATTACAACTATTTTTTTTTTGTACAGTTGATTGCATGTCAGTGGTAACACTTAATAAAGACGCTGTCAACGTCGACACTGTTACCACTGACATGCAGTCGACCGTACATTGCTACACATTTATCGTAAAATAACGAAGCTTAGTATAGTCACGCTTATATCAAATTATCGATAGAGTTATAACATTAAAAATTGAATTATTTATCTAATGTCATAATGAATTGAGTACAATAATTGTGTAAAATCTGTTGTTTTTATGCTTCATAAATCTATTGTGTAACTTTGTTAGTAAAATAATTGTTACATTACTATGACCACAAAAGTACATATTGCATTATCATTGCCATTGTCATAAGCATTTTTTCAAACCAACATGAAATAATAACGCCCAACTGTAGTTGGCAGTACTTGACAGTCTGGTTTCTATTTGCGCGTCGAATTGCAATTTGCATAAATCATGTAAAGTCAAAGTATTTTATTGTGAGACAGTAGTAGTAGTAGTAGTAGTAGTTGGTAGTTTGTTTTATTGTGATTTGTGAAGTTTTTTGTAAAGAAATTGATGTAAACATGGATGAAATACAGTGCTCGGTTTGTGGTGAAGATTGAATGCTTAGAGAAATTATGAGAAACCCTTTCAGTTAGTTTTTGTTTGTTGACAAAACAAAAAAGTGTATATCGGTAGAAAAACACACCAAATCTGTCTTGGAGTCAAGAAAAGGTAAAATGTCATAACATTCATTTCACACCCAGTTTCAGTTGTATTATCATGTAATGGTCATAACCATTACATGATAATACAACTGAAACTGGGTGCCATCATTCAAATGTAAAATTGTTTTGCCAGTGTCTCTTACTTTTCAAGAGACATCTTCTTGTTGTTGTAACCATTGTTAAAATATCTCTTTTTCGCGTTTGTTTTGTATGAAATATGTGTAAGACATTTTTTAATTTTATACTTGAAGTAACTTGCTCTGTCTATTTAGTGCCTGCCTACCTAGGCTGAAAACCAATGCACGCCACTGGTAACACCATATATAGCTACCCATATTGCACAAATAAAGAATATTGAATTAAATTGAATACTATAGTGGACACTATACCTGTCTGGCCCCTGTGCCCCTCCCAGAAATAAATCCTGGAATCATCTTTGGTTAAAGAATGTCCTTTAGCTATTTATACCTGGCAAAAAACTTACCAAGTTCATCATGTAAAACTGCATCTAAATCAGCACATCTCTTAGATATATCCTTTGTTTTCCCTGTCTCATCGGTAACGGAGAGCATGGAGTCTAGAGTACGGAAAGTTGTTTTCTTTTTCTGTAAAATAACCTTCATGGACCTTGTCACCTCTATGTTCTTATTTTGTGCATTTGCCAGCTGAAATAACATAAGTTTCTTAGAAATAAAATAATGACACTAATAATACCTAGGTACAGTCGAGGAACGAAAAGGTTCATCAATTTTCAAATTGATTCCTTAAAATGTGTCGAGAGTACATGTTAACATAACATCACACCTGTATTTCACCGAAGGCGTAGGCAGAGGACATACACATACAACACACACACAGAGAGAACATGATGAGAGGAGTACATGTTACCTTTTCAAAATCCGAATGAGAGATAATTAGGTGAGTGTACATACAACTGTCATTATTGTTATCTGCCAGTACAAGCAAAAATAGACCTTAATGTGGAGAACCTTTTCATTCTTCGACTGTACATATAAAATATTAGGTTCCCATCTATTAATAAAAGTTAAATTCTTATTTAAAGTATTACATACAGATTATTTTTGTATAATTATTATGTGTTAATTGCCACCTTCACTCTCAAAATTTTACTACTGCGCAGCTATTACTCCTTGTATTCACAGCCACCAGTGTGGTGTGTCAGTAAGCCAGGAAATCATTGCACAATGGTTTTTTATAGTAAATATCAATTATTGAATGGATTTATAATAGACTTAAGATAAGGTGCCTGGAGGAACATTGGACATTCCCTAATTTGTTGTTGTTTTTCCTGTTATCGCAGGATTTCAGTAATGACTTACCTTAAGTTTGATTTGTGCTAGAACTTCAGTGGTTCTGTTCACTTTGGGGTCATGAACAAAACAGTCATTATGACCCATTCCCGGCGGCATTTGTGACGTGATGGCATAGCGCAGAGCTTCAATAATAGTTGTTTTACCACAACCATTTTGCCCCAGTATTAGAGTAAGAGGACTTTCAAATGATATTCCCTGTTCATCGGAATCATCAGGTCCAAAACTTCGAATGCCCCGTATCATCAATGATTTAACAATCGCCATAATGTAGACACTAGCGATAACACCAAAGTATATTTCGCGCCAAGTGATGATAATCAGCAATCAGCACCAAGCGGCGTTTATAGATATTTTCAATCACAATCGCTGACAGGTTACAAAGAGCGGCGCGGGCGGCAGCGGCAACCGTAAAATGACATTTATAAAACTGTCACGGGCAGTGCTGCCAATGTACATTTTTTAATTCGCCACCATGATAACCTTGATTCCCCACTTTTCCCCGCTCTTTTATAAATTCCCCGACATGATTAATATTAAAGAAATGAAACTTTTTTTTTGGATTAATTGTTATATAATCAACAAATATAGCTTGCCCTACTATAATTTTTCATTTCATCATCATCATTTTAGCCGACAGACGTCCACAGTTGGACATAGGCCTCCCCCAAACATCATCAAGTGTTTACAGGCATATTTTTTATAACAGTTTGATAAATCATTGATAGATAATCAATTATTATAGAATATAGATCATAGTCAACAAAAAATCAACAAAATTCAAGTCAATAAAAATAGATGGTTATTTTTCCCCATATCTTTGCTTTCAGCATGTGCCTGACATGCATAGAAAACCATTGTGTTTGATAAAGAAATTGATGCGTTGGAAACACCGGTAACATGTTTGATGGTCCATTCCCCGGAATTCCGTGCTTTTAATCAAACCTCGCGCTCTCCCCGCGCAAGCTTCTCATTCCCCGCTAATCGGGCAATTCCCTGTCTATTGGCAGCACTGGTCACGGTCAATCTAAAAGGTTGGCGGGAAAATTCGTAAAGATCATGTTGTGGATTTTTTATCATTTTCCAAAATTTGTGTTTCTTCGAGTGTTAATGTGTAATAATGGTGGATTATTAAATGTTAAGTGCTCGTTAACGTGTACAGGTGTGGATAAATGGTACAAAGTTGAAAAACATGACTTTCGTATTATCTCATCACCCCCTCAGAAACCTAGTAAAGTTTCCATCACTTTACTAGGATACAAGTATAATATATTCAATGATTACGACTGAAGGACACGTATCCATGGTCATGAATAAATTTAAAAAAAAAAAAATCAATCTAAAAGTGTAGCCAGCTAAACAGGCGTCGAATTTATGGCTACGTTCAGTCAGAGATCATTATTTATTATGCGTTCAGTTATGTCACACGCCGTCACACGCGACGCGGCACGACGATGTGACTCAGCAGCTGGCCGGGCGACGACGCACGGCACGGCACGGAGTGTTTTTTGAGAGTTCGTTTGTATGAATAATTATCCCATATTTACTCAACTTTATGATGATCCCAATGATATTTAAAAGTAAAGGAGATTTCTAGAACTTTTGAAGTTTGGATTATGGATATCTATGGACCTGACATAATTCCATACTTAAGCCTATATTACACTATAATATATGTAGGATTCTATTTCATACCTAGATATCATTCTACCATATGATATTAATTGGTACTATCAGTAGTGGATCTAGGGGGGGGGGGGGGCTAAGGGCTGAAGCCCCCCAAAAGCATCTGGGTCCAACCCTGATAGATCTCAAATTAAACTTGATAATATTCTACTATCTTAACCGTTGGTCCACAAAAGGATCAGAGGTGGTCCGCGAAGCCCATCCATCATCAACGTACCTAGGTACTTATAGTAATACAAAATACAAAGATTATATCTTAAACGTAAGTATTACGCTTTATTATTGAATATTGGGGGGGGCTTGAGCCCCCAATAAAGAGATGACCTAGCTTTAAAATCAAGGGCGGATCTGGCCTTTGTGTCAGGGGGTCGCGTAATTATATCCAGCCCCAGAACTACATTTTTAAAAGGAGGGTGCATAGTGCAATTTGCCATCCTCTATGAAAACACTTTTAAACAATAAAATCCTAGATTTCGTAATTATTGCTAAAACATTAATTTTAGAGCTTTAGGATTCCTCTTTGTAATTACCTATACTTACGCCAAAAATCAAGAAATGTCAATTTATACCGGTGCGAGCGAAGCGAGCTCGAAATTTTTCTCAGTTTCGGATTTGTTTCTATTAACGTACTTAACAGAATAGATGTTTACAACATGCGTCTAGTACGCCGAAAAAGAAAGACATAAAGATAAGTGCGAGCGAAACGAGCTCGAAATTTTTTGGACTGTTCATGAACAAACTGATTAGCTCTTCACCAAAGCATAGATATTCTATGACAAAAGAGTAATAGTTGTTTAAAACATGCGTCTAGTACGCCGAAAAAGAAAGACATAAAGATAAGTGCGGGCGAAACGAGCTCGAAATTTTTTGGACTGTTCATGAACAAACTGATTAGCTCTTCACCAAAGCATAGATATTCTATGACAAAAGTGTACGCATTTATTTGAGCGCAACCCGTTCTTGCGGCGCTGATAGCGGCTAATAGTAGAAGCTATAGCGTAAATAACTACATATAAATTTACGTTATGGCAGTCTTAAACTTGTTTAGTTAAAGAAATCGAGCAAGAGCGCGAGCGTAGCGAGCGCGAAGTTTATGGGTATTTTTTGCAAACCCAGATTATAGAATTTCATCAAAGCGCTCACATCATTGTAGGTACTTGATAGAAATACAGGTAAACTAAATGCGTGAACAAAGAAACTGCCGATCGATATATCACAAATTAATGGTACTCTCATGGTACTAACTTTTTCCTACAAACAAGAGTAAGTACCCAGTTTTTCCTTTCCAAATTCCACTCAAATTTCCAGGAAACTTGTAAAATTTACACAAACTATTTTATTAATTATTTGTGCAGTTCACATTACAACAAGTCTTATGACCTATTTCCTTCTTTAGCTCGTAAACATCGAAAAGATAGCGAATTTAGCGTAGAAATACAAATAAAACCGGCCAAGAGCATGTCGGGCCATGCTCAGTATTATAGGGTTCCTTAAGTAGGTGTAATTACAAACGAATCAAATCGAATATTAATCATGGCTATTTTAATTTTTGCAATAATCGGTAGCATTCGCGACTCAGAGCGTGTTGTTAGTAGCGCCATCTAGCGATAAATTCAAGAAGCCAAATTGAAGAAGCGTGTCATTTCAAAGTTACTTTTTGTGATTTTTTCAAATAGAAAGTAACTAAAGGAGCATTATTTGCTAATATCATTTTTCTCTAAGGTCAATGACCTTTGAACTAGGACGTTTTAAGTATTTTTCAGTTTTCTCTCTATAACTCAAAAAATTATAATCACATTGTACTTGAAATAATTTTAAAAGAGAGTTTTCACAAAGGTCTATCAATGTGGAAGATTATAAGTTTCTACATTGCATAGTTTAGAAATGGCAGGGGGGGGGGCACATTGCAAGCCACTTTGGCGGGCTATATTTCGCAGATGGTACACCTGATAAAAAAGTGGTGTATCAAACATTACCTTCATTTTAGTAGACCTATTCAATGATACTTCACACGAGGGGGTGCAGCGACAAAAATATTTTTTTCCCCATTTCACATGTATGGACGCCACCCCTAAAATACGGAAAAACTATTTTTTTATTCTTTTAAAATTGAGATCTATATGTAGACTATTTTTTAACATAATTTCATTCACTTATGTTTATAACTGTTGAAGTTATTAAGCTGTAAAGGATTAGGACAGACGGACAGACGGACAGACGGACGGACATGACGAAACTATAAGGGTTCCTTGTAGGATTTCGGAACCCTAAAAAACAGTCACACACAGTCCTAATATGTTTCACATTCCGCATAGCCAAAACTTTCGGTGTTGCAAAAACGCGTACCGAGTATCTGCAACCTTCACTTGCGGCGGCCACAGACGTAATAGAGATGCTACGCGAGCGGCAGCGCAACGCGGAATGAAATAAAAATGGACATAGTTTTGCACATTCATGGAGCGTTTCGACGGCTTCCGGGTGGCGAGGAGCACTTTTTTCGCATTGACGATCACTCCAAAACCATTACGCGATTACGTCCACGAGGCGTGGCTTGGTGGATTTCTACCCAATTGGAATTCCACAGCCAGGGACGTCGTTTTAAAAATAGCATACCTTTTCAACATTCACGGTCAGATTTTGGAATTCAACCACGCCATTCGTACGGTTGGAAGCATCGTCAGTGGCCACCTTAAAGGTTCTTGAATAATTTTTACTTGGGCTAGGTTTTATAAGGCTAACGTGGTAGTTATAGTAGCCGGCACGAGTCGTGAGCACAGATGGACAGTAGTGGGGGCAAGTTCGCGCATGTACACTTTCGACCAAAATTATTTAGTATCTTTGTTCACTAAATTTCTCCGTTAGCGTTATAGGTACCTAGTTATAGATATTACAAACTTTCTCGAATTTCACTTATATTACGATTTTGGGACATTTTACGCACAGATAAATAAAAAGAAAACATTTAATAATAATAAATAATAAATAAATATTTTTGGGACATTTTTACACAGCACCATCTAGTCCCAAACTAAGCAGAGCTTGTGCTATGGGTACTAGACAATGGATATAATACATATATACTTTTTTTTTTTGTAAATACATACTTATAATATATAAGAAACACCCAGACCAACACAAACACTTATGTTCATCACACAAATATTTGTTTTTTTTGTTTGTGTATTTCGACTTTTAATATTTTTTTTTCTTTTTAGGTATCGCTGGACAGGTTTTTTGACTCGCATTCGTACCTATTCTCAGCAAGTCCTTTCATTTGATACCCATATTGCAGGAAACCATAAAAAACTTAGTCCGCCATATTGGATTTAGAGTGACGTCACTTTATTTTTCGAATTATTCTCAGCAAGCCCTTTCATTTGATCATCATCATCATCATCATTTCAGCCGAAAGACGTCCACTGCTGGACATAGGCCTCCCCCAAGCATCGCCACAACGACCGGTCCTGTGCCTTCCGCATCCAGCTAAATTTCAGCTCAATAGGTTGAAGATATCTGCTTCAAAATTGAGTTGCAAGATTCCACCCTAACGCATATATTTACATACATACATAAGTACATTGGACGTACAAGTGGATGAGAATTTCGATACCACGAGCAGTGTTCACGGTAGCTTAGTGGCGTAGTATCCCCTAGTAGTCTGTGCTTAGTGGCTAAAGCACTGGCGTACTGAGCCAGGACGGGTTGCCAGATGAGTACAAGTGGATTATCGTACTGATGTTCTAAAATTATCGTATATCAAGGAATTTGGTGAAATATTATCGTACACAGTGCTGAGCTACGAACAAAAGCAATGATTTTCAACATCAAAATTATCGTATTTCAGCGTATTTCAATCAATTTTGTATCGTACCAGAGCCAAAATTATCGTATATGTACGATAATTATCGTACGTCTGGCAACGCTGAGCCAGGAGTCGCAGGTTCGAATCCTGCTCGTGAGCGATTCACTATTGATACTTTCGATAGTACTATCGATAGTATCCGACCACTAGCGTCAATTATGTGATTATTAGTGATGCAACTCGAGTCCGATTTTACCACTCGAGTCATTCGAGTCATTTCACAATTTTACTCGTGTACTACTGGAGTGGTTAAGTCCACGTGTGGTTCACGAGCTTAGATTATTTCATGAGTCACTTGATCATTCGCCTCTATCGAGTCACCTCACGACTAAGGCCCGTATTCCAGAAGGATACTCAAGCGTTGATCTCTGTTTAAAACTAGTTTTAAGTTGGCCTTTGATTTTAGAACGTCCCTCAAGCAGAGATTAGTTGATCACAGTTCAGCTGAGTTTAGTTTCGTTTTATATTGTCACCTGTTTCGGTATTTGGGCAGATATTTGATCTGTAATCACTCAAGCGTGGTCCAGACTACGCTTGAGTAGAGATTTCTATTATATTTCAGGTCAAATTCGTATGTTTTGTTGTTGAATTAAAGTTTATAATTACCGTTCTGGAATAAGACCGATACTCAAGTAACGATTCTATCCTTAAGTAGTGATCAGGTGATTGGAGTTTAAACTGTACTTGAGGAAGCTTCTGTAATACGAGCCTAAAAGTGGTCTCGAGTCGCTTCACTAGATTATCTCTATGTAGCACAGACCTATGTAGTCTGTGTTCACTGTGTTGGTCACAGACACAGACCTACTCACTGACTTATACCTATGGATCAGTAATACCTACGAAATAAGCGTGGTATACCTACAATATCCGGGCCACCGTTATGGTGGCCATAGCTAGGAAAGTAAGTAATCAAAACTAAAAAGTATCGATATCGATGCTCGTGTTTCGTACCAGAGATGTGTGCTGATTAAAATCATTTTCAAGTAGTAATAAATAATGCAATTATATCAAATACTAAGTTCGGCTGTCCCTAGGACATAAAAAATCAAGCTTCTAGGTCAAGGCAATCATACGGCTATGTCACATTTTGATACTCGCAAACTCACATAAAAAACCTATAGGGTACTTCGCATTGACCTAGACTCATGAAATTTGGCCAAATATCGAAATATCTTTTTTTTTTAATATATCGAACTCCGATTGTATATTTAAAAATATCGATGAATCGAAAATCTGATATTTAAAAAATATCAACAGCCCTAGTTTGTTTACTTGACAGCTCATGTACTATGGGCTACATTGCGGGGTAAGCGGGGTTGCCACGCGGCATAGATTTAGAACACTATAGATAGAAAATCGACGTGCCCCTTTTAGATAGCAATAGTTTTTACTTCAGTGATACCACACTAAGATTTTTACCCCCATTTTTTTGAGATTAAGTTAAGGGCTCTTAGCGTACGTAGAAAATAACTTGAAAATGCGCAGTGATCAGTTTAAACGATTTTAAACTCTATGTCAGTATAGTAACAAGCGCAATCGTACCATCTTTGTTCAAGTTATTTGCCGGATTAACATTTAATGGAAGCCAGTGGCTCCTACACTCTCGTCTATGAATCGCGTATGTATGTAAAGGTAATTTAGAAAAGGGAAATTAAACAAAGTATTTTGGAAAAATAGGATTTATTGTAATTTTTTTTGGATATATTTATACATAGATATATTTTGGATATTGATTGGATGTATAGGATTTATTGTAATTTTAAGTGTAATTTATTGGCCTTTAAACAGAATCAATTTCATATGAAAGTTTCTCACTCTATCACCTTTCTGTGAAACAGTTTTTATAAGGTGATGTATTCGTACATCTAAATATTTTAATGCAACAGCTTTTATTAGGATTACGAGGTGGCTATCCAGCGGGTTTTGATCTCTAACATGGTCGTTCAACGTAGTAAATGTGGGTTTCTCAATGTTTTTTTTCAAAATGGTCATAACCATATGAGCCATTGCCTTGTTAGTGGCTAAAAAAAAATTATACTACACACATACTACACTGTGTGTACCCTACACATAATACTAAAACAACCATATAAACCAATCTACTTCATCAATAAATAAAGATGAAAATTAAAAACACCCTAAATAATGGGTACATAATTACGTAAATCACAGCAGCACTAATCACGGAATTATTTAAAACATACGTCTCCTTCAACAATTTAATAAAAAGCACCATATAACAGGTAGCACCCTAAATATTGGGAACGTAAACATGTCTATCATGGCAACACTAAACACGGAAATATTTTAGGTTATGTTATTTAGAAAACGCTGAAAACTGCTAATATTTCTATAAGAAATGGGTTCAAAATAGTTAACACTTACGTACTTGTAGAAACACATTGTATGTAGTTAAATAAACACAACAATTTAGATATAAAATGCCACTTACCCGTGGAAAGTTAAACCTTCAATGTGTTGCTCGCTGCGGCTCTTGCAGCCTAACACACTACACCCGACCATATCACGGAACTGTATGAGTGTTTTATCACGAAGTTTCACCATAAAATTATAGAAAACTACGAAGCACAATTAATAAAACTCTTTAGTTTGACAGACCGAACGCTTTGTTTGTCAAACTTTAAAAGTGTGACAACGAAAATATGGGTAACATGTAAGAGATGGCGATATAATATTTGTGTCTTGCTCTATCTTAGCAGCAGTGGCATAAGTCCATTTCTTTCCCACATACTCTAACGTAGTTAGGAATCCATCTGTAGTGTTCATAATCTAAGCCACGCGGCGTAGGTATTTTGACATCCCGTAAAGATGTTGCCAAACAGAGAATATACAAATAGCATACGATCTCTTTCACCAGACGACATAACACGTTGGTTAACAAGAGACAAAGAATAGTTTCATAATTTAATAACGATTTAATAGATATCTGTATAAACTAGGTGGATATAGAAGAATGGGCCACTTCCATAGGTTTAATTCAATGGACCTACTAGACTTGCAATACGCATGGCCACTATACGCGCTCTCGCTCGGAGAATAGGGGTTGCCAGAAAATCACACGTCTCTTAACTTTAGGGTAATAAAATCGATTCTGAGAATAAATATTGTAACGACTAAAGATTACATAATCAGCCCATTGCTGTCCCACTGCTGGGCAAGGGCCTCTTCACAGAATGAAAATGTTAAGGCCTTAGTTAGGGCCACGCCTAGTGCGGGTTGGCGGACTGCATACTTATACCATCGAGGCCTGTATGGAGCACTTTCAGGTATGCAGGTTTCCTCACAATGTTTTTCTTCACCTAAATGATAATAAATCTGATCCATACAAAAATTCGAAGTCAGAGGTGAGATCTCTGCTTTGTCTAAAACGTTTACCTAATAATCCAAAAAATATAGGGATGAAGAAATAAGTACTTAGGTACAACACACCATTCAACACATATATTTTTAATAATGAAAAATACAATCTCGATTATTAAGTAATGAACTGTTTGAGTTCCATGGTTTTTTTTTGGCTCCCAATTTTGACGTGCAGTCACATTAATCCCTTTTTTTAAACTACTGGATCAGAGGGAAACCTGAAATATTTAAAGAACAATAAATTCCTTTGAGCACTAGAAATAATTTCGACTTAGGGTGGTATGCCACTCGTCCAATTTCTTTATCCAATCGAATTTTTTTGAGGATCAGTATTAAAATACATACAACATTTGATGAAAATCATCCAATTTAACGATTTAAATTGTGGAAAGAAAAAATCGCTCACGAGCAGGATTCGAACCTGCGACTCCTGGCTTACACAATTTAAATCGTTAGATTTCGCTACGCATGCGTAAATGCGTTAAAAATAATAAAATAATCATCCAATTTCTTTGATCAAAGTAACATTGAACAAAGAAATTTGACCGGTGGCGTACCACCCTTAATAGGGTAAATAAAATTATTTACTAGCAACACCGATTCTGAAATTGCTATTATAAAGTTACGAATATTAAGAGAAAATATGCATTAAACCCCAATATTTGCAGCAATGAGAACTTTATCCGCATTAACGATGTCTTTATTGATACCTACCTACTATGTTACCCATAACCCAAATATATTGAATTTCGTCTACTTACAAGTGAAATGATACGCCGGCAGTTTTTTGTGCGTTGTGACTTTTGCAGATACTGCAATATCCCACTATCCACACACTCACTTGATGACGGCGTTTTTATATTTATTGAGTCTTTGTCTCGGAACACAAAAATACTCACACAAATCACAAAAACATACCCTAAAGTAAAGATTTATTTATGTACTATGTGTCACATTTGACACTTAGTACAGTAAAGCGGTATAAAAACCGGCCAGGACGATAAGGACAAAATAGTAATCTAGCATCTCCTTCTTTCATAGGTATTACGTAATTTAACGTTCTCTATCTAACTGGCCGTAATGTCAGTGATTAACTATCTGGAGGTTTATAATCTAAGAAGTCAAAAGATATTTTTTTTTTTTTTTTTTAAATTCTTAAAATTTTAAAGGGACTTATCCGCGTAGCGTATGAGTCCCATCGAACCCTAAACAAAAGTAACACGACATTACATATACTATATTGTCTGGGCTATGAATTTGAACAGATCTTTTGCATTATCACAATTTGGGTTATTTAACACATCGTGAAATGTACCTACATCAGTCCTGTTCAAATTCAGAGCCCTAACTAAATAATTTCTATTAGTCTCATATCGGACACATTCCAGCAACAAATGGTGTAAATCTTCAACAACTCCACACTCCTCAAGAAAATTATAAAGTACCGACTGGTTATGCTGTTTGGGACTTGATTATTTTTAGGACTGGGTTCCAAACACTGTAAAAGATAATGATATTGTGAGTGATTACTGCGTGCATCGAAACGATTTTAATTAATAATATTGTACGGTGGATTAAAATAATTTTTTAGAAATATTTGTAAAGACGCTTGTCATCTTAGTCTACCTGCGACCACGAAATGCTGCAAAGCTTTCGAAACGTCAGCGAAACCAATTTAAATAATATACGCGATTTAATACGGTTTAACTTTGTTTTATTATAATGTGTAGTGATCGCGAAAACCTAAGAAGTTATTATATTTTTCAATTTGTAAAATTTCCTGTTTAAAAAAAAAGGGGAAAAAAAGTTGCAAAACGTATCATTTTGGGGAAAAATATATACGAATATGGGAAAATTCAGAAACTCGATCTAACAACCCTGTATTTGTCAAGCAAGTGAAATAGGAAGGTTGGCGGGAAAATTCGGAAAGATCATGTTGTGGATTTTGTATTATTTTCCTAAATTTGTGTTTCTTCGAGTGTTAATGTGTAATAATGGTGGATTATTAAATGTTAAGTGCTCGTTAACGTGTACAAGTGTGGGTAAATGGTACAAAGTTGAAAAACGTGACTTTCGTATTTTCTCATCATCCGCTCAAAAACCTGGTAAAGTTTCCATCACTTTACTAGGGTAGGGTGAGTAAACTAAAGACTTGGCTGGAGGGTCTAAGCAACCAGGCCATAAAACTACTCACATAACAAAAAATGACTTGGCTTAAAGGTCTTAGCAACCAGGCCATAATACTTATAAAAAAAAAAAAAGCAAGCGAAATAGTGAACACAGACTACTAAGGGATACTACGTATAGTGAATTTGTATTTATTTTGTATTCTTTTGTGTGTTATGCTTTTGATCACTTGTGTAGTCATTTAAATGTGTATTTTTCGGTATATACTTTTCTATTAATATGTAAAGCCGTAAATTTCATAATTGGTGGATCTATTGCGCTGCTTCTTCTTCTCAAGTTGTAGTAGGGTAAATTGTGAACATATCTACATCACAGCTTTGTGAATTTGTTTATGTAAGTGGGATAACATTATTTGTTTGTCTACTATTATATTATGAACGCTCTAAAGGTCTTTAAGTAATTGTAGTTAGCTAGCAGAACAAGTCAAGACTCGATGATGCCATCCTAACATCTGTAACTGTTTTATAGCCATCCAATAAACATTGCTTCATCAACTGCTTTATTCTTTATTTACATACACATCCAGGAATGGTCATGGATGTAAATTAATGGTCAGAGTGTCGCCTTAGTAATATTTCACGTTTATACTATAGTAGTTTATCATACTCTTTGCCCTTGAATAAAATTTAATGGGTTGGGCCTTAAATCAAGTCGCCCAAATTTAATTCCGAGTGTCGAGTAAACTGATAATGGGGGGCTTCAAAGGGGTTCGTCTCAAGCGCCCTAATGCAGTTTTTGTTGCCGGAGATGCACCAAACTCTGGGGGCTAAGCCCTGGCAAGGTAGGCCTAGGGGCTAAACCTCCACGACGGGGCATGGGTGTGGAGTGCGCACTAGGCCCCCACTACCCAATGATGGTTACTTGTTTCAAGACACCCTATTTAAATCTTTCTGAATCACCACTTCACTGTAAATGGTCAAGGTTGAGGACATATTTTTGATTTGGCATGTTTGTAAGGATATTATTAAAATATAAATTATTATTGATGTTTGAATGTATCATATGATCACATCATTATCATTATCATTGGAGCCTGTCATTTATCCAGTATTGGATGTAGGCCTTTTCCGTTGTTTTCCATTCCTGGCAGTCTTGTGCTCGACTCATCCAGTCATGATTTCTGTGCTGTTTGATTTTCCGCTGCGGTGGTTAGCCTCTTCCTCAATTGTTGGCTCTGGGTCTCCAGTCTAAAGTTTTTCTCATCCTGAGGCTGGTATCCATTCTTGCAATTTGTCTTGCCCATTCCCACTTCTTCCCTGCTATAAAGCTATCATTTCACTCGGTTTGATTTTGCTTCTGATCCATTCCATCCGCTTCCGGTCGCGCAGATCACATGATCACATCACACTGACATTATAAATGCGAAAGTTTGTGAATGTGCATGTATGTCTGTTCTTTTTTAATGCTAAAACAGCTGCATGGATTTGGATGTAATTTGGCACACAGTTATCTCATATTAAAATATAGACTACTGTGATAAGCTGAATTATATGTGGGTGAAGCTAAGCAAAGTCAGTTTAGTTTAACATAAATAAATAAATAAATATCTTCGGGACATATTTACACAGCACCATCTAGTCCCAAACTAAGCAGAGCTTGTGATATGGGTACTAGACAATGGATATAATACTTATATACTTTTTTACATAAAATAATATACCTACCATATTGTTTATGAAGTGATTGGTTTTTAATTTTGTGAGTATATTATTTCCTATAGCCCGTTTGTCCTCTGTATAATCTGCGATTAGCAATATTTGAATGATTATTTTATAATTAAATTCAGGGTTGATTGATATTGGATGTTTTTGATGACTGTTTTTTTTTTATTCATTATTTGTCCTTGAAGGATTTACACTTGATTTTTTTATTAACTTACTCATAACTGATATTGGTGTCGATTCTCTCGTTCACAAACTAAACTTATTTGAAACTATCGCTCTCTTTTACTCATAGTAGATACAAGAAAGGGATAGCAACAATTTTAGAACTTTCAAATTAGTCGGAATTTAGATTTCCATACAAGTTTAGTCATGATCTTGGTACATGCCCACTAAAATACAAAGAAATGTAACATGTAAACTAATATGACAGTTCTAAAATTGTTGCTATCCCTTTCTTGAATCTCTATCTCTAAAAATCGACACCAATATCCCATATTGCTGAAAAAAATCCAGTGGTTCTGAAGAAAAGAGGTAGTAAGAAAAAAACCCATTCAATTTTTCTCCATAACTAATTATAGTTTTTGATTGGTTTTCATAAATGTTAACTTCTGACCACAGATTTGACATTTACCGCCAGTTAAATGTCAAATCTGTGCTTCTGACATACTGAGAATCTTTCATATTTATGACAAAAATTACTGTCAAGTTTAAAAAATATACTAGAAGACATAAAGAGCTTCTAGAATTCTCGAAAGATTGAGATTCTCTTAAGATTTTCTAAATACATAACATACTATTTAAAAACCTCACTTATTCACCTATTATGAATATTTTAACGTTTTTTTTACTAGAATGCAACTTTGTAAAATTAATAAAAAAAAACCTGTAAATCATGGTATGGCAGTAGTCAACTTCTAAGACTTTATTGGTCTATATTAGTTCCGAAAAATTAAGCATCTAAGGCCCCGTTGTTTGATCAGTAGTCAAGTATACTATTAGTTAGAATTCGTTGGTTAAACTGACAAATAGTAAAAAATTACAAAATACTTTTGTTTGATCAATAGTTAAACATGACTATAGTTAAAATCATTGACAATTTGTCAAAATGTTACTATGCATGGACAGAGTAGTCAACTTTGACGATTCGTTTTTAGGGTTCCGTAGTTCCTACAAGGAACCCTTATAGTTTTTGTAAATTTGAAATGAAATCTACCTCTTTCTCCGAGCTTTTTTCCCAATTACGTTGAGGTCGGCTTTCAGTCTAACCAGATGCGGCTGCACATCAGTATTTTACACGGAGCGACTGTCATCAGACCCCCGCAACCCAGGTAATGGGTAATACCTACATCCTAAGATTAGAGCAGTAGTCAAAGTTTCAGGCTTCTGACAATCCGTATCAACCCGTTATCGTGCTCTCAAAGACATGGAGGGGTCTTGATGTGCAACGAAACTATCACCCATCCAAGGACGGTGGCTAGCTTTGAAGATTTTGAATGTTCTTCTGATGACGACGAAATTATTGTGAATATTTATTGAACCGCCGAACACTTATCTCTTCACCAGCAACACCATTGACTATTGTTATATTTAACTATTGTTAAAAATATCTTCAAACAACGTATTTCTGCTTTAACTATTGGTAAGGCCTTAACTATTGTTAATGAAATATATAAATATATTCCAAAGAGTATCTACATATTGATCATATTACTTTTGCTTTTTAAAAAGAATTTGGTTGTCAAGACGGACTTTCAGTCAATATGTCATCACGACACGACCACAGATTAGTGATATTATGTCACAAACACAGATCAATTACCTAGTCACAAATAACATAATAATTTCATCGTCATCAGAAGAACATTCAAAATCTTCAAAGCATCTTGCTATATTTAAGGTCTTTCTTTTTTGGGGGCTCGTGGCTAAGTATTAACCGCGTAGATTGCAAGGCTACGCTAGCCGACGTCAGTCCTTGGATGGGTGTCCGTTTCGTTGCACATCGAGACCCCTCCGTACCTATGAGAGCACGATAAGCTGTCGGTTCCGGTTGCCATAAAAATATATATATGGCAGTCGTTACTGGTAGTCTGAAGTCCGAAAGTCAGACAACTGGTAACCTTGGGATATCGGTATTACCCAGTACCTGGGTTAAGGGGGCCTGATAGCAGTCGCTCCGTGTAAAATACTGATGTTCAGCCGCATCCGGTTAGACTGGAAGCCGACCTCAACGTACTTGGGAAAAAGGCTCAGAGAAAGAGGATGATATAAGTTCATTTTTAATTTACAATAACTAGTGGTCAAAGTTAACTACTCTGTCCATGCATAGTAACTTTTTAACAAATTGTCAATGATTTTAACTATAGTCATGTTTATCTATTGATCAAACAACAGTATTTTGTAATTTTTTACTATTTGTCAGTTTAACCAACGTATTTGAACTAATAGTATACATGACTACTGATCAAACAACGGGGCCTTCAATATATTTCTAGTTTAACTATTGTTAAAGCCTTAACTGTTGTTAATGAACTAATGGTTAAATCAACTATTAGTCATATTTTACTACTGATCAAACAACGGGGCCTAATTCAAGCATCTTTTAACTTGATTTTCTTAGTGACTTTATTTGTAGTTTGCTATTATATTGCCATTTATTCAATATTCAGTAAAAAATTAAAATCTGCATATTTTTTCCATTCTAGTAGGTAACCATTTAAGGAAAAAAAACCACTTTATTTAAATCAAATGATTTAAATCAATCAACCCTGAGATAGAATAAGGAATTTTAAAGCTTATTATTAATATTAAATTAAAATCCTTTTTCAGGAGAACATATCATCCAATATGGCATCAACTACGGTGATCGAGACTGTTACTATAACAAGACCGCTTAAGGTAAGATTTCATGGTATATCATTTTCATAGCAATGAAACAAAAAGTAAAAGTAAGTACTTAAAAATAACATTTTTTAACCTAACTACATGTGCAGAACTAGTAATTATATTTTATTAGTAGTTATTTGAATAAAGAGACATGCCAAGATTGTTTACTAAATAAGAAAAGACAGGAAATACAGAGACAGACTGTACATAAGTTGGAAACACATAACAAGTCTCAGTACATTCTACCTTACGGCATGCAAACTTTTCAACAATGTAATAAGCAATTATAGTTCCCGGCACGAGATGTGAGCACAAATTGTACCAGCGTAGTAGTCTCTGTCGTCACTGTATTCTAGTATTCCGTTTTCTACATATATTCCATGTAATTAAGCCAATGCAAGTGCCTGTTTCTGATTTGTTGTACTGTGAACAGAGATTCGACCACTTACGCAGTGGAATTTGTGCTCGCGACTCGTGCCGGCAACTATACATTTTACTAAATTAAGTTATACAAAGCAATCTGTGACAAGGCGACTCTGACCCAATATTGTGTCATGTTATGAATATTAAAATTAGGTATCATAAACCTGGACTTCAAATTATCAAATCAAATTATCTTTATTTTGCGTTCATGAAATCACAATAACAAGTGGAAGGAAACAATAACAAGTCCCAGTAAACTGACATATACAACGTGTAATTGAAATAACTGAAAACCTCTTAAGGGCTCATTGTACTCATCATTATGAACAACTTTTACTATGGGAACAAAACTGAAATCGCAAAAAAAAAACAGTTGCTCCATGTGTTGAATTTTGTATAACTTGACAAACGCGGAAAGCGCGGGACCGGTCGTTGTGGCGATGCTTGAGGGAAGCCTATGTCCAACAGTGGACGTCTTTCGATTGAAATGATGATGATGATGAACTCAACAAAACGCAACAGCAGATTTTTTTTTTCCGATTTCTGGATTTGTCCCAATGTAAAAGTTGTTCATAATGATGAGTACAATGACCCTATAAGAGGTTTCCAGTTATTATTTCAACTACACGTTGAAGATAAACTATAGATACAGGTATCCTATACATAATTATATTATTCTCAACTTATGGATTGATGTTGTTTCCAGTCACAGACTTTCAGTTAATTGAGAACAGTTTATAATAGCAATACATTATAATATAATGGGTTCACAATAATAACTCTAATCTTATTTATAATAAATTAACTTATTGTTGTTGTAAACTTTAATACAACAACAAACTTACTTACAAATAATAATCTTGTAGAATAATGTATAAGGCATTACTGCATTATTGCCATCAATTAAAACCAATTAATTATACAACCAACATGCTCTTTTAATATTTTACAAGTAATTCGTTTTTTATATGGATTAATAATATAATAAAAAAACGCGTGTGCTTTAGACAGCACACGACTGCAGTAAAACTTCACTAACTTATATCTCCCTCAATACTATTTCAAATTTTCAAGAGTACAAAGGAATGGCGGCGCGGCGCGCGTGTTCTCTGCCGGCGCCTAGTCGTGGCCGGACGTCGCGCGCGCCTCGTTCCCCGCGTCCCGCACTTCCCCTCCGTTCGCCTCACTTTTCGTAACGCATTCACCAGCTTACCCCCAAGTCAAGCGTGCCTAAAAAAGTTTTACTTCAATAATAGAAATATAACGTTTTTCAATAATATAATGTGACTGACTCATACACTTGCGAACAGTCACCGCTTCGTCGCCGTTGCCCTCTTCGAACACGTAACGTAAAATAATCCAAGTGGGTACAATCAAAACTGAAAGTAACCTTTTTATACCTAATGGGCTTGCGTTTGACCGCCCGCCACTGCGATGGTGCGGTCGATGATATTACACGCTTGCCCAGCAAAAAATCTAATCATTCGAGGCTTGAAGACCACCAGATTATACTGCAGTCATAACAAATTACAAATATCCACTGATTAAATTGGCTTATTGGATATAGAGTCTTGTAATGAAATCTTGGTCATAAGGGAATATGGCATACCTAATGACCGGTGTGACCCGGTTTGAAAACCCATTAGTGCTCTTTGCGCAAATTCGCGACACTGCCTCACATCAGAACGTTTGAGGCATGCAATGAAACGACGCACCAACATGACCTAAACCTGCTGTCATATTCTCCCGATATTGGTTACGCATGAAACGTATTTGTGCATGAAGAAGATGTTGAAGTTCTTATGTTCCTTGCTGCATTCCATTTGTACAAATACAGAAAAACCTAATTATATGTATAGCCGTCATAGCGATTGAAAACAAACAAACACCTATTATAACTTCTAACCTTTTGTAATAATAATAAAGCGAGATGTTTCTTTTTTCCATTGAATTTCCCAAATAATGGTTCTCCGATTTATAAACAATCCGTCATGCGCTTGCAGACACAGCAAAATAACAAAGCGAATTATTCGCCAATGCCCCTTGCTTATTAAATATCCATCATCCTTGATCCAATTTAAAATGCCTTTACTCGACATATCTCTACGAACACCCACAAGTGCACGAAGCCGAGTATTGGATTAGCACGGGCGTAGTTTATGTGCTGTTAGTGAAGATTGGTGTCGTGATGCAAACGCACGGGAACTTGACAGCGAGCTACTTGTGGCAACCGGGCGAGTTTGCCCGCCGAATGCTGGGAGAGCGTCCGTCGCCCGTGCCACCCACGAGGGAACTGTGGCCGCCTCCGCAGCAACCCTTAAGCATCAGCACACTGCATATTGCCTACCTGCAAGATGAGCCATTGCCGAGACGCGCAGCGACGTTGCCTTGTCAATCATACACTGCTACGCTTCCTTGTCCAGCGACAACTCGCGCCGAACATGAGTACAGTAGACCACGCGTGTGCACCGTCGGAACGAATACCGAACCTCCTCCGACAATACTCACCAGGCTGAGATATCTCATGAAACGCCAACAAGACGAGCCTGACAAGACTATCATTGCAAATGTCCCACCGACAGGACGTTTAACTGCTGTACCTAGAGAAACCACTTTCGACATCAAAGAAGACGAAAATTCAGCACGGAGAGCTTTGAATGGAATAAAAAAGGCTATATCAGGAGTGAAATTTCGGGTAGCTCCGGGGTCTGAAGCCGTTGACAGCCCAAAGATTGTTTATCACGTGCCTAAACCTGGGGACAGGATGACTACGACTTTTGGAGCAGAAGAAAAGAAACGAGGTCGGTGCAAGCTACCTTCGCGCACGTCGTGTTCACGGCGGTTGCGAGCTTTTAGCGAGTGGTGCAGGCACCGTCCCCGGCGGCCTCCCAGACGCCTGCCTCATCCGCCACGGCTGCAAATCACTCAGGTGTGATGATGAAGAACACTCGTAGCCGAATTATAAGCGTAATTCGCTAAGTGCTTTGTTGTGACAAAAATTAATCAGTCGGAAATATAAAATATAATAACTGACAAATCAAACTAATGATGGTATTGAATGCTATGCGATAATTGTGAACGTTTTGTAGAAATATGGAGTTTTAAGTAGAGTTTTTGGCTAATAAATGTGTTTCCATAATCTGTGTTTTGTTAGCGCACGGGCGGGCGGGATGATCGAGGGTAAGGGGGGAAAGTTGGGCGGGCGGCAGTCCCGTGTTAGGCGCCGCGTCGCCCGGTCTTATCGTCCAAGTACCGAATCCCGCCCTAACAGCGTTCCACGCACTGAGCCCATTATATCCCGAAGCAAACCCTCATTCTATTGTTGATTGTGATTAATTTAAAAAGTTGATAGCTGCTGCATGTGGTAAATGCGTACAAGGTGATGTTTTATGTGAAGACACAAAACCGGCGCGACCCAATGCGCAAACCTCACGAATGATCGAAAACTAGGACGAAAAAATATATTTTACATTTCTTGTGTATTTCATGAGGTCTGTTGTACCTATTATTTTCTGTAACTATTAGGTGAGGTGTTTATTTTTGGCATGGCTAAATTAGCCAATAGTCCTAACTATGCTGTTTTTATCAAGGATCTATAGAATATTCTAATAATATGATGAACTTGGTACATCTTCTTAAATTCATCTTATTGCCTTAATTTGTAACGTTTGTATGAATTCTCGATTACTTTACTTTCTTGGATTAAGTACTTACAATATAATTAATTAAACTAAAAAAAAAACAATTGGGTAAAACACCATCCGAGCCAGTTTTTTGTAAACAAATCTCTTCATTACGTGCTGGATTATGTTTAGACTTAGGGCAAACAACAATATACAACGATACACACCTTTGGCTATAAAACAATGAAATTGTGGATGTACCTTTTATGGTATCTCTACCATTAAAAAAGCCAGTTCTTAACAAAACCGACCGCTCGCCCCACGGGATTTCTTAAAATCGGGCATTTCTATTAGAAATTACCACGTGCTAGGCACTTATCAGTGTATCAATCTCCATTTATCTTTTTCTAATAAGTAATAATAATAAAGATTTATTTAGAACCATAAAAATACCAAAAACAAATTAAAAACAGAATATTAATAAGTATTACTTAACAGAGCCTAACTTGCTGCTTACGGAATTATAGAAAACAAGGTGGAAGTGCCATACGGCTACCGCACACGTGGCACAATTAAGCGGAGATCCGCAACTCTAACTTAATCGCGCTTAGTTTCCCGCTGCGACACGACGACGCACAGTCTGTTATTTTGCCTTAGTTGCGGCCATGTCCATTTTATGTTTTTATTCGATAGCTATAGTAACGATAAAGGTTTGGCAGAAATACCTATAGTGTTTTTATGTATAATTATAAAGTTATTAAGGTTTCATTGAAAAGTGAGAAAAACAAAATTAATTTTTATTTTCGAAATTTGTTGTAATACATATTTAGTTAGTCCTTTAAATAAAGTAACAGCATAATATATATTTAGATAAAAAAATGGGGCATCGTACCTTTGATATATTAGGAGATTTTTTACTTTTACCGATTAACACAAAACATTTTTTTTTCATGTTTTCTTATCACGGTCGCATCTTATTTTCATTTAAATATATGCGTAATGTTATTGTCAATAATACACTAAAATATGACATGCGTCAATAGCAGGAATACGAAGATAGAGAGTTTCTAAATATTTTTGAAATTTCTATGGAAATAGGGTTGTCGCAATTGAATAAATAAAAAAATAAAATAAAAGTGCCAGATATTTCCCAAGATTTAACTAAAAAAAAAAAAAAAAAAACATAACATAACATCACGCCTGTATTTCCCCGAAGGGGTAGGCAGAGGTGTGTAGTGTGTTAGTATTTAACTAACTTTGAGTAAACTCTTTCTCGTGTCTTTCTGTGTCTCTTTCTGGGTTTCTGTTGTCTGAAAACAATTACTATAATGTTCTCAATGCTCTAAGACTACAACGATACGTGACGCTAACCTAGCAGTCATCATCGGAGTTTGTCAAAACTTCTTGTGATGATAATACGAGTATATTATCATCAGAAGCGTCTGTTACCAATTCAGTATTAGGAATATCAGCAAAACTTTGCGGTAATGGATCATGGGTAATAATACACGCACACCGTAATTGTGAGCTGGTATTTGTGATGACATTAAAGACTTTTCCGTCAATTATGGTGAGGTATAATTTTGGATCTCCGACAACGACATATCCAGCAAAAATTTCCGAATAAATTAGTGAAAGATTTTCAATTTCTTCTTCTACCCAGTTCCTTTCTTCCAGAATCAGATCTTTTGATTCTGATCTGTATTGTATTTTTATTGGTTGGCAAAATCTAAAAGATTGTGGATTTGGGTTTGACCATAAGACAAAACCATCAAGACTTTTTATGCGCAACGGAATGTAGGTAGTAGCAAAGAGGCAGTGTTCGTCATCAATTTTATCAGAAAACGTTTGCTTATATGTTGACTGTCCTGTGCTACCATCAAAACCCCATGAACCCTCAAAAACGCAGTGAAGTGTATCTAACTGTTTTTGATTGCAATATTCCGAAACCCTTTGGTCGCAAGAGTCAATGATTCGTCGAAACGTGTGCATAAGTAAATCATTTAAAGGTACTTTGGCTTCTCGTTCTGATATTTCAATTTCAACATCAAGATAACAATGTTTTTTAGCTTTTTGTATCTTATAATAGGGAGGGTAAATATTAAATCATCGAGATTTGGCACCTTGTTGCATGTAGATATAGTCCTCCACTGATAGTTTTATATCAATCATTAAACAAAGAGCTTCATCAGGAGAATAGGGTTTGGGTTCCGATTTTGACTTTATGGTTCCTGCGATTTTTTTAGGCCGAGTTGGACTTTTCAAGCATTCCTTTATTATAAACTCAAACTCCTGAGTAGAACTTTTATTTAGTTTTTCGCCGGTTTCGTCTGTTACTATTCTCGACATAACTTTAATTAGTTTTGAATGAGGTTCTCCGTCAAGCGATTCCTAAAGATCTTTACGTGCACGGCGCTTTTGGCGATCACTTAAATTTTCATAAAATGTAGATGTGGAACTGGATGAAGCATCAAAATTAGTTTCAGGTTTCGGATCTATTGAAGGTTAGTCAAAGCTACTAGTTCCCGAAGTCGAAGGATTACTTTGTAATAAATGTGTATTTGATGTGAAACTGGAATGAGCGCCAAAAGAAGTTTCAGGTATCGGGTCTTCCAAGTTCTTGGGGTCTTAAAGTTTTTTGTAAGGCATAGCTACTACTTCTCGAAGTTGAAGGATTATTTTGTAATAAAAAATGTGCCTCATCCAATTCTATAATATTTTGTTGTGGTAAAGGACTTTCCTCGATATTCACTTTTGGTATTTCAATATCAAAAATAGTGGAAAGCCAGTGTTTGTTTTTATTACAAAATCGTTTGAAATTCCGTTTACTACTGCAATATAAAGTTCCACATTTATACAAAAAATTTGAAAGATTGTAATTAAATTCATTGTTTTGGCTATCGATATTGTTCGGAATTCCATTTGGATATAAAGCGTTTAACACGATTAGGCATCGTTCCTCTGAATCGAGATCCAAAGGTCTTTTATGAACCCCGTGCAAATGTGCCTTATCTACCAAAATTTTATAAATTCCCAATTTCGTGAGTGATTTCTTCAGATCCGTGTTCGTGCTTTCGTTGTTAGTCGTTGGAGTTGCCACTCGCTGACCAGCATGAGGGTTGGCGCCCTCATGCCCCCCTTGCATTAAGTCCTCTGGTCGGGGCCCAGAAGGACATCCCCCAGCAGGACGGGTCAGTACCTGCTGAGGCAAAGCAGTGCCATGGGTCTTTGACGGCTCCATGACACCTCACCCCCGCTTCTCCAGATATTATGTATGGAAATTGGGTTTTGACATTCTATCTAACGAGGGCGGACCCCTTCCCAATTCCACATAATATCCTTCATCGAAGATTCATTTTGATGTAAGTGCATGCACTTACAAAACAAAAAAGAATAATAAACAAGATTTGTTACATGATTTGTTAGTTACAGGTGAATCTAATAAAATCGTGTTTGTTAAGACATGATTAGACCAAGGATAATGCTTCAGAAATAGTAATAGGAAATTATAATAATTGAAGAAGCAAATTTATTCCGAGCGAAATTGGTCGTTTGTTAAAGGCGCCTACATTAGTTGACAACCCTAAATTAAAACTTTAAAAATGAATATCTCCGAGTTCCTGTGTTCGTTGCTTCTTATTTTTTTTGTGGTTATACTTAGTAGTGTACTAAACAGTTACACACAAAAATAAAATGCGACCATGTTAAGAATGACCATAAATAAAATTATTATGAAATCATGGAAAAAATAAAATTGACGCCTAGGAGAACGCATTTTTTTATGATAAAATAGATGTAATGATGCATTAAGTTAATGGCTAGCGTGCCATGAAACATTTATTGTAAAATGTTCATTATGAAAGCCTAAAACACGTTTCTATGGTTTCTATGGATTTTTCTCGATTTTCGAAATATTTTGAAAACTATGACACTTAAAACCACGGGGGTTTTAATAGAAGTTTTGTTTGGTTATTATCTTTCTAAAAGCCTCAAAAAATAAGGATGGCCGCAACTAAGGCAAAATAACAGACTGTGCGACGATGTCTCGAATGCTTACGTGAAATACTAGATTATACCCACGTCCGTCGTTATTATACCTTATTGTGTAATTTTAACTTAATTATAGCAGAACGACGATAGACTGGCGATTATGGCATATCCCCCCCTTAATTGGGGGAGGCCTATGTCCAGCAGTGGACGTCTTTCGGCTGAAATGATGATGATAGCAGAACGAAAAATTATTCTCATAGAGGTGTATCATATCACCGTTATGTGTACAATTTTGATATATTTCATTATAATTTTAATTTTAACAACTTGTATTTAGATTGAATTTAAAAAAAAAAGATTATGTGATTACTAGGCCCCATTTGAATTTTAAATAGACCCAATCATATAATTGTTTTTTGTGTTTTTTAGTGTACTATTTCAGTTGTTAACGGTGATTTTGACGACACCTTTTCCCGTACTAAGTAATCGTAAAGGCACTTCCACTGGTTTTCTTTATTCCGTGGTGCTGCTAATGCCAATTGCTTTACTTTTCTGTATAACTTCAATAACTTAATTCTTATTGGTCTATGTAGGTTATTTCTTCTCGATCTCTCATCACTTTCTCTTTGCCTTCAGTTCCCATCTAATGATTTAAGACAAAGCTGTTTTATTGCAGCAACATACTATTAATTTTACCTCTTTCTCGTCATTGGACCAATTTAAATACTGAGGTAGCTTTATACAGGAGACGCAAGATCAAAATTAAAATTAGCCATAGCGAAAAAAAACAAATCCTTTTTATATCCAATATAAACAAAACATTAAAAAACATTCTTCTTGTACATTTGGAGCATAGCCATAGCCCATAAGGTACGCTTGAGAAACGTGAACTCTCACTCAAATAAACCGAGAATTGCTGGAAGTCTTTAAATATGGTGTTGGCGACGAATAGAAAGAGTGTCATGGCCAGAGAATGTGACCAATGTGCAATGAAGAGTAGAGACGATTATTAATATTATACAATTTAAACATACGATCTTATGGCAGGAGTGTAATAATTTTACGTTATTCGTAGTTAGGTGAAGTTAGAACAAAAAATTAAGCAGACTGATAAAATACAAAGAAGTGTACCATAGTGTATATTACTGCCCCAGGTGTGATTTGCTGAAAACCGGCTCCACACAAGTGGTATAAATACATCGGGAAGTATCTGTGTCGCATAGGCCGGGAGCCGACGCCCGAGTGTCATCACTGCGGGAGCTGCCCAGAGGACACGGCGCAGCACACACTGGCGGAGTGCCCAGCTTGGGCCGCGCAGCGCCGTGACCTCATCACTGCAGTAGGCGGCAGCGATCTCTCGCTTCCGGCCGTGGTTCTGTCTATGGTTGGGAGCGAGAGCGCTTGGGAAGGCGTCGTCTCCTTCTGCGAGGATGTAATGCTCGCTAAGGAGGCGGCGGAGAGGGTTCGAGAGGCGTTGACCTCTCTCCCCATCCGCAGGAGACGACCTGGGCGTCGCAGGAGGGCGTATGCCGACCTCCAGCCACCCTAGATGTGGGCCTGCGGGCGGCGGACTCGGGGTGGCCCGCCGCCCGACCAGTCAAGGCCCGTGACGGTGGCGCGTAGTGTTCCGCGCGCGCCAGTCAAGAGGAGGGTGTGGCCGATGTGGCTGCCGCACGGGGAGAAGGGGCTCGCCTTCTAATGGCGAGCCGGGACCTACCGGGGATGGTTGGGAGAGTAAAAGTTTCCCACGCCCCCGGCCAAGGGTCGTTAGAGGAACACCGTGGTGGTTTTTAGTCGGTAAGAGTCCGACACTGGCTCCGCCTACCCCAGGCGGAGTGCGTCCATGAGGATTTTCCCCACGGAAAAAAAAAAAAAAAAAAAAAAAAGTGGTATAAATACATCAATGGACGCTGCTATCTATGCAACAAACAACTGATATACTCAGACTGCTATTTTCCTTCCTTTTATACTCATAGTAAGAAATATATGGGAATATATTTTAGCAAAAGTCTTAGCCAAAATACCACATAACTATAACTTCCATCTAAGGGAGGTAACTCTGTACGTAGAGTAGCTATTCCATTGGTAGAATTGAAACGCAAGGCGCCCTGAACGAATTCGACTTTTTATTCTAAGTAAATTCTTGCGGTCTAAACATAGCCTATGGCCACAGACCAGTAAGCCTCAAGACGCCGCATAAACAAAGTTTTGCATGAGAACACAGTCGTAAAATGTTGGCGGGGACCGGGGGGCGGACGGCGCGTTATGATTGGTCGGCTCGAATGTTCGGAGATATGATTGGTGCCGCTCGCTGACGGAGTGACGTCCCGATTGGTGGCTGAGCGTAAGATATGCAGTGTTACTGCATATGCTTTGTGACCGGGGGTATCCGGCTAATAGGCGTCTAGAGGCTTACTGGTCTGTGCCTATGGCAGACATGGGCAAAATTAATATCCAATCTATCCACGATTTTCCCTACTAGAGATAGGATTTTGACATAAGCTCCATACAAAATATGTCAAATTTCTATGTCTAGTAGGGTAAATCGTGGATAGATTGGATATTAATTTTGGCCGTAAATGAGTACCTGTACCGACATCCCTCTATCCTTCCATCTCCATCATCTATTATGTAATGCAATACGAAGCACTTGACACTTCTCAATAATTTTGAGAAAGTCTACATATCTGTGACATACTAAAAACATAAAAACCCAAGAAAATTGTTTTATAGTCCAAAAATACATATTTTTGCGTTCGATTCATAATCGAGTTTTTGTGACTCATCATTCTCACATAATAATAATGACGTCTTAAGGCAAGAATACTGCTCCCAATAGTCCCAATCCACAATTATATTAGTCAGATTATTTGTGTTTCCCCTGCTTCCGGAGTAACCCACAAAAACAAACAATTTTTCTTAGACAATGAATATTTATCTTACTTTGTTTGGTTTGAGGAATCTAAATAAACGCCTGCCTCGCCTTTGTAGTTATGATACTTCCGTTTTTAATTTATAATTGTTATTTATAGATGATTAGCCACTTGTTTCTCTTTTATCACGTATGAATACAGAGGCATACATTATATTGCGGTTATATTATAATAAGTATTGGTTTCACTTCCGTGAATGATGACATTTGTAGCAATATTACAAGGTGACGTGTTATCAAATCTCCGTTACTTCAACTGCATTTTATTAAGTAATTTTTTTAGTTCCCAACAATGCTTTATATCAGAAATTTTTAAAGGCTCGGGAAGCTAAACCCGTAGACAAAAAAGCGTTCCTATCTTACATTGATGATACTACCGCCCGTAGTCGGCTCCATATCCTGAACACATTTTTTCTTGTTAAAACCTTATTAAAGTTTCTTGAAAGTAAAATTCATATGCAGGAATGGAGGACTTGCTATATTTCCGACACCGATGTTTAAATATAGACCGAATTGGACGACATAAATATTGGTAGTTGTAGACTGATAAGAATAAGACAAGTAGAGTAGTCTAAGATCAAGAACATAAATGAACAGCTGATAGAAAAAATACAAATTAACACAGAAAGGATAATAATATATGAAATACAGCTGAACGAAATTCCCAAAGTTATCAAAACATTCTATCAAATCCCAATTTCTGGGCTATGTAAATTTTTCTTACGGAGCTGCGGAGTGGCTCAGGTCAAACGGACACGTGTATTGTATGCAGGCCTTATTTGTCGGCTTTGTTTGTATGTTTCATTTCCCTAAGACGGTGTATATGGATGTTATTTTCCAATGTCACTGTCGCTTAAGGGTGACCCCGTTAACCACACTCCCCTAAAACGCAGAGTTGTGGGTGTTGTGACTTGTGACCTATATACAGATGAAGCGATATGGAAGGACATAATCATCTGTGTTTTGGGAATAGTGCATAGAGATGACAAAATGTTATTTTTATATTATAAAAGGAGCAGTGAATAAAATCATTTCCCTCATAATATGTTCCCAACATTCACATAATAATTATAAGGGATTCGTCCTGCTCGCCAACCGCTTGAACTCATTTATCAGCACTTGCGGGCTTTCGTGCCCGATCCCTTTCAATTTTGTTCGTTGACACAATCAATCACCTTTCAATCAGTAGTTTACTTAACCGCAGGGACAGGGACAATTTTTCTGTATTGTGTCTGCAATCGAACAGTGATTGATTACGTTCCATCGTCCTTTGGTTGTAGTCTACTTTGGTCTTTGTAGGAAAATGTAGCTGATCATTTGTTAATTTGGCAGTATTATAATTAATAATTCAAGATCGATACACTTACTTTTAGGGTTCTTACAATTTTACTAGATATATTGATGTTGTGATTTTATTGGAGCTAAAGCTGAATCGGACAAGTGGCTAAAGCAGTCGTGTGTATCAGTGGTAGTGGTGTGATGTGTTAAGTTGTGCACGGGGTCGCGTGCTGTGGTGGCGGGCCGGTAGCGAGCGCATGCAGGGGCGCGCGGGCACAGGCCCGGGCGGGCTCCGCTCAAACCCGCGCGCCCTCCCGCCTCCAGTCTTACCACCACCGCCGCAGTTCGCCACAGAGCAAGACGAGATGCCTGCCAATCAAATTGCACAGGTTCGAATAGCAAACATATCAACAGCTTAAAACCCCTGCAGCTTTATCTTCCGAGGAAGTAATGCTCCGCCTCTAGAGCATCTAGTGGTCTTGTTGACTGCTGAGTCTGATGCTCTGGTGGTGTTCTAAGGCCGATTACTAGCTTAGAACACTTACCCTCAGTTTCTGAAAGGCTGATCAATTTTGATCTGTTGTCAAATATCATGTCAGCTCCTGTGATTGGCCGGCAAAAATGTTAACAACCAATCACAACGCTTGACCTGAGATTTGACAGCTAATTAGTAATTTTTTGCGTTGACCAGCCTTTCGGAAACTGAGGGTTACTAACCTTTAGATCGTTAGAGCCTCGTCGATCATTGTCAGGGTTCACTCGGGTGCACCGTGTACAGGCGAGGTTTCAGGTAGTACGTATGAGAACGGAAATTTTTAACCATGTATTATCATGTTTTATTATTTTTAGAGTTTTTTCGTGCCAGAAATTTCTCGGAAAATTGTTAGCAAGTTTGACAAGAGTTGCAATTTCAGCTGCACTACATGAAGCTTACCTTTTTTTTTGGCTCTCTTCAGATAAAAAACAAGAAACTACATAATATATTTGAAACGTTTTGGTGACGTAATGCCAAATGTGACGTTATCAGCACTTTTGAGTTTGTTTTGTCCTTCTCCCCTTTACGAATGACCGGAAGCATAGAATGTGAACTCATTCGCTTTATAAATTTAATGAATGAAATCCCTTTTGATGACAGATGCTTCCGCCTGGATTGAACAGTTGATTAATAGGTGTGTTTGACCCTTTTTATACGACATCGTTTTGTATAGGCACACTTTTCAAAGAAGAGGTCGTTTTCATTTTCGTAATCGGGGGCTCAGACAAAACCACTACGACGACGCATATAAATCAATCAAAGATTAATGGTAATTTATTTAAATCAAATAAATCTATACTATAATAAAACTGTAAAGGTCGAAAAGTCTGTACATTGAGTTTTTTTTCGCGAAAACCGGCTAGGGGGACAAGAAATAAGCTATAGAACACGAATCAATCGTTTAAAAAATTTATGTCTGTCTGTCTGTCTGTCTGTCTGTTTGTTACCTCATCACGTGAAAACGGCTGAACGGATCGTAATGAAACTTAGCATTTGTATTGGTATTAGTCTAACTTAAAATATAGGGTATGTTTTATCTGAATCGGTTGAGTAGATCCAGCGATACAGCTTGACCCCTCTATTGTATTAAGTTGCATAAAAAGTAGAGGTCATGATTGTTGGTTGATGCAGGTTGCAGGTTCCTAAAAATACAACTGGATTCTATTAGTATTATAGAAAATATAGAATAACATAACATAGCCCATCACTGTCCCGCTGCTGGGCATGGCCCTCTTCTTGGAATGAGAAGAGTTAAGGAACTGGATATTGTTAATGTAATAGATTATCATAACATAATCAGCTCATTACCTACTGCCCCACTGCTGGCCACGGACCTCTTCTCGGAACGAGAAGAGTTAAGAAACTAGAAAATATAGAATAACATAAAGTAGTCAACCCATTACTGTCCCACTACTGGGTATGGCCCTCTTCTCAAAATGAGAAGAGTTAATGAACTGGATATTATTAGTATTCTAGAATAACATAACATTACCAGGCCATTACAGTCCCACTGCTGGACACGGGCCTCTTCTCTGCATAAGAAGAGATGTGGTTAGTGTTATAGAATAACATAATCAGCCCAATTACTTCCCACTGCTGGGCACGAGCGTCTTCGCAGAATGAGGGAGTTTAGGGCTAATTCCATGAAATTCCATCACCTTAGCCGGTTGGTTGTAAAAACAAAATATTGTGAGAGAAGGGTAGTTACACAATCAAACTAAGAAAATATAATCACGGTTTATTACTTGTGTTACACTAATTGCAGAAAAATAATAAAGAGAACATCCTCGGAGTCTTCTCGGCGCCCCCGTCAGGGGGGCGTGAGGAATCGGGCTCGGGGGTGGGACCCCCTTTCCCGAGGGATCCGTTCTCCGCCCGTAAAAAACGGGCGTGTCCTTGGGGCGGAAACAGGTTCCAAGAACCAAGTAGTTGTGTGCCGCCTGCCAACCGGCTGGCGGTCATCACAGCTATGTGAGTGGTTGCTATGCGTGTTCCTGTAGGAGCGCCGCGCTCGCCGTTTTCACGGGAGCGCTTCTTCACGACGCCTAGGCGGTCAGACCCTACCGGGTGAGACCCCCGGTTGCCCGGGGGAGGCCCAGCAGAGGTCGACCAGCGACATAGGCGTCGACTTAAGCGCCCTCTACAGGAGAATGCTGGCCTCCGCTATAGCGCAATTGGACTAGCCAATCACGTTACAGCTAAGAGGCCGTGATGTGTGTTTGGACGGTTTGTATTGTGAGTACACCGCCCAATGTTTACGTACGAATGCGCGCCCGCGCATTCTACGTGAGAGTATAGATGCATGTACAGTTATGTATGTCTGTATATAGTGCGCTCCGTGCCTATATTAACTTAGCACACGTCGCGCACTGGGGTGCATGTTATGTGTGTGGAGTGCTCTGTGTTTGAATAAGTCAAGTGTAGGCCATGTTTTGACTTACTCAGGCGTCAATCCGGTATGGTGGAAGCGGAGGGGGGCGACCTTGCTGTGCCGCGGTTGCTCTGCTGTTCATTCTCGTCGGTTTAGCCGGCTGTAAACAGCGTGGCCATTCCGGCGAGAATGACAGGTACCGGGTCCTGTTCGGTCATCAGGGCGTTTAAAACGTCCTGTAGGACCCGGATAGCGGCCCCGAGGATGTGCTTCCTGTACTCCTCGGGTGTTGTTGGTGCTTTCTGCCCCGCCGGTGCTGCACCACCACTGTGTTGCTGCTGGCGCGGCGCGTAGGCTGCAGTCTGGGTGCGTGGCGCTTTGGGGGCGCTCGCGGTGGCTTTTGATGCCCTGTCTGTCCTCGCGGCGCCCCCTTTCACGGTGGAGGCTGCGGCGAAGACAGTGGTGGTGGTGAACTTCTTGGTCGGCGGGGGAGGTGGGGCAAGGTCGGCCTGGGCTGGGTGCATTCCTTGCGTTCCAGCCTCGGAAGCTGCGGGGCGAGCGTTACGCTTCTTTCCTCCGCGCTTCCTTTTCCTCCGCTTCTGGGGGTCTGGGGTCGCTCCGCGCGCTGTCGGGGCATTCGCCGTCGCCATTAGCGACGCGTTCCGCGCCTCGTCTGCGCAGGGTTGGGCGAGAGACCTTTCGGTGACCTGCGCACGAGGTCGGTACTCTGCCGTTTTGGCGACGGTGCCCGCTCGCCTATTCCGTGCCTCTCTCTGATAGACGGGGCACTTGAAGTGGTTGGCTGGGTGTGGGCCCGCGCAATTTGCGCAGGTGGGCGGCTCAGAGAGAGGGCGTGGGCATTCTTTGGCGGAATGTTCCTCGCCGCACCGCACGCAAGCGAGCGGGCGATGGCACAGATGCGAGCTATGTCTAAACAGCTGGCATCTGTGGCACTGTGCTGGCCCGCGTTTTCCACGCCATGACTCGATTTTGACACCACGCATGTTCATGAACATGGTGATGTCATAGATCTCCCGAAAGTTTGGAGTCTTCCGGATCATGGCGTGGAAAACGCAGCCGGGTCTTCCTTGGCGCGCCTTAATATGGCGCACGTACTCCGGCTCGAATCCTAGCGCGCGGAGTTCCTCTTCAATGTCTTGCGGCGCCGTGTCCGCCGGCAGCCCCGTGATGGCCACCTTTAGGCTCAGCTCCGCTGGGAGCGAGTACGAGAACCACGCTATGTTCTCACGTGTCTCTAATTCGGTCAGGTATCGCTGCACCAGACGGAACTCTTCTTCAGATTCCGGGACGAAGCGTATACCTTTCTGGTACGGCCGCGCGCATGGTGGGCGGCCCAGCTTGTCCCGGATGGCCTTAAAATGTTGTGCCCAGTTTGGCAGGTGTTCTACCACTAGTGGTGGGTAGCGCAACTTCTTAGGTGGTTTTCCCGCAGCTGGTTGTGCGCTACCACTGGGCACGGCAGTGGGCTGCACGGGGGCTGCGGCAGTAGGAGGCGGCGTCCGCATTGCCACTTCGGAGAAGGATGCGGTCGGCGTTGTTTGCGTGGTTGTTCGCTGCCTGCGCGGGTCACGCTGCGGCTGCGAGGATGAAGTGCAGGGCCGCTTTGCTTCTTCAGCGGCGTCCTCTTCAGGGCTTCTGGGTCTGCGCTGGGCTCTCTGTTCCGAGCCCAGTGTGTCGGTGGATGTTGTAGTCAGCAGCGGCTCTTCCAAGCCCTGTCGTGGCAGCGGTAGCTCAGGCAGCGAGCTCGACGCAAACAGCAGTTCCCCTGTGGGATCCGCTGCTGCGCGTACGGGTGTGACGTAGGGTACGGCGCATAGGCCGTACGATCCCGTCGATGAGAGTGATGCGTCCGATCCCACACGGGACGAACACGCCGACCGCATTGCCGGTGAATCACGGGCTGAACTGCGGGGTGGCGCGGGTGATGCATACGCAGCGTACAAGGGCGTTTTCAGCCGCGCGGTCTTCTCCGAAGTGGGCGTCTTATTTGGTGGAGTCTTGGTCCTGGGCGTCGTCTTGTCCTGGTTGCTCGACGCAGGTAGTCGTACCTGCGGAGTGTGGTCAGGTCCAGTAGGTCGCGTCGGTCTCGCAGAGCTCGACACCGGCGCGCGGGTCGTCGGTGGAGCTACGCGGGAGGGTGCGCGGGACGCGGGCGCGGGCGGGCAAGCGGTTGTTACGCGGCGCGCGGCGGTCGCGGTGTGTGTCGGTGCCTGTGTTGGCACCGAGCGGGAAGTAGACGGGTGTTGGGGCGCCGTATGTTGACGCGGTGTCTTCGTCAGCGGCGCGGGCGCCGCTGGTGCTGGTGCAGCTGCCTGCATCCTCGGAGCATCATAGAGTGCCGGGTCAGGACCGGGTGGTCGATGGTACCGGATTTCCGGTTCCGTCGCCATCCGGTCCGTCCTCGGCATGCTCCTCGTGGGTTGAATGGGGGGGTCCGGGGGGTCCGGACTCCGTGGGGGGCTTCGCCCTCCCTTCCTGGGCATCGTGGTGGCGTAGCCTCCGTCCGCGACCGCTTCGGTGTGACGTCACACCGAGCAGCAACGGTGGCGCTCGCGCGAGCGCCGACGGTCCGGGCGGAAATACGTAAGTCGGGAGCGAAACGCACGAAACGACTGTCCGTGGCGGCCACGAGCAGTCCATAAAGAGAACATTTTTTAATATGACAACTTATATATCTTTATCCCCTCTCCTCTCCTCGGCTCCTGTACCGCCAACCTCACCGCACCAATCAAGTATTGCCAACTTCACCGCGCCACCTTGCCAGCCTCCTCCAATTCCGTTACAGTCGGCCATCCTGAAACAATTGCACCGCAATTGGTGCACACACAAAGTTAACTCTCTAGTAAATCAATCAAGTCATCCCTAGTGACTGCGTCATCATCGCTACTTGTCTCGCTACACTCTGGGGCACTTCGATAGGCACGAAGAGAATCCGCAGCCACTATTCCAGAGAACTTTTTGTAACCACGCATACCCTTCACACTTCTTATTTCATAACGACCATTATTAAGGACTTTTTGAACAATATAAGGCCCAGAGTACAAAACTTGCAATTTATTATTTACGCTTTTAACTTCTCCCCCAGAAGGTGCTTGTTTCCAAAGAACTAGATCGCCCTTATTGAAAGTTTTTTCAGGCTTATGACGTTTGTCATAATTTCGCTTCATAATTTCTGCTTGTTGCTCTAATCGCTTGGAAGCATTTTGACGTTTATTACCTACGGATATAGAGTCTTCATTCCCCACTAGATTAGGCATTAGTCTACCTTTATGGCTAAACATGATTTCATATGGATGATAACCTAGGCTTTCATTGATTGTGTTATTCATACCCCAAACTGAATCAGGTATGCATTCGGTCCACATGTTAGGATCTATGTTACGAGTGCGCATGGAGTCTAACAAGGTTCGATTGTAACGTTCGACCTGCCCGTTAGCCCGCGGACATGCTATAGCGTTAAGCGTATGATGAAATTGATATTGCACCGCAAACTCCTTAAAAACTCTACTAGTAAAGGCCAAATTTCTATCAGATATCACCTTTTTAGGATAACCAAATAAACTAAATACATCCTTGAGAACTCTTCATCTTGGGTTTTTTAATTTAATTTAAATTTAAATACCACTTCTGACTGTGAGAGAAGGGTAGTTACACAATCAAACTAAGAAAATATAATCACGGTTTATTACTTGTGTTACACTAATTGCAGAAAAATAATAAAGAGAACATTTTTTAATATGACACCACTTATATATCTTTATCCCCTCTCCTCTCCTCGGCTCATCGCGCCACTCCTGTACCGCCAACCTCACCGCACCAATCAAGTATTGCAAACTTCACCGCGCCACCTTGCCAGCCTCCTCCAATTCCGTTACAATATAGTATGGTCGGTAAATAGTGTAATCGTCTGTGTAGGCGCTTATATGTATATATTTGAAGATATTGTGTTCATAATTATGACACGATGTTATTTTCCGACATCCACGCGGACGGAGTCGCGGGCACAGCTAGTGCTAAATAAATGTATGGTGTTGACATTCTCACGTGACTTTCCTATAGCTTATGACAATTACACATTAATTGCACAACTATGCACAAACTATTGTATAAACTGGTTAATTAGTACAGTAAAAAAAAATGCTAGCTAGCTACCCTAGGGTAGGTACTAAAAGTACGTCGTCGGTGACGTATGCATTTATACAATACGTACTTAGCTTTAAAATTCTCGAGAAAATAGAGGAGCTACAAGGAGCGTCGCGTGAAGTGTGCTTGGGGAGTCCGAGAGGTGGATCGTCGCCGTCTCTAACAGCTGATGGTGGTCTCCGCGGCCCCTATACCGCCGTCGGGGATTGCGATCGATGACCGCACCCCGCGCTCCCCCTCACCTCTAGACACCGTCGGACGGGTGCGTCTCACTTTCCCGCTTTTCTTTCCTTCGAATGAAGGTACATATACCTACCTACTTTACCCATGCTGCGTGTTTTGACTTATACTTATTGCGTCTCATTTGAGCCGCTTGTGATGGATGGATGATATTTATATTATGCATCGTGAATAATTGTTGTGGCAATATTTTCTAATGACTAATTGTTTGTTGGATTAGCTTTGTTACTCAGCTTTGTTACTCAGCTTTGTTTTCTGTTGTTTGTAATGGTATCGCGGGATTTTTGTATTTATTTAAGACTAGCTGTGCCCGCGACTCCGTCCGCGTGGATGTCGGAAAATAACATCGTGTCATAATTATGAACACAATATCTTCAAATATATACATATAAGCGCCTACACAGACGATTACACTATTTACCGACCATACTATATTTTGTTTTTACAACCAACCGGCTAAGGTGATAGAATTTCATGTAATTAGCCCAAAGAGATTTAATATAGGGCATAGAGAGGCTATCAGACGAAAACTCAAAGAAAAACTGTGATCCCAGGTCACAATGACGACATCTAACGTGTAATAGCAGAAACACGTATTAAATTATTCAAGTCTGTGTTTTCTTTCTTGTCTTATTTAGTAAACAATCTTGGCATGTCTCTTTATTGAAAAAACTACTAATAAAATATAATTACTAGTCCTGCACATGTAATTAGGTTAAAGAATGTTATTAAGTGTGTGGAGTTGTTAACATAATGTCTTTTAATAATTATTATTGACAAATTGAATAAAAAAAAGACATGCCAAGATTGTTTACTAAATAAGACAAATAAAAAAAACAGAGTGTAAAATATAATTCAGCTATCGCCCGGTAGGTGACCAGTGCTGCCAGATCCGATTTTCAATCCGTGAATTAAGCTTAAAAAATCTAGAAATCCGTAGATTCCCCTTTATGAAAACCGTAGATCTAGAGACTTTTTTAAAGCTTTGTCTGACTATTTAGACTTGCCTTTACTCCTAATATAGTTAAAATCTGGTAAATAAATACCAGGCCCCTCAGAAAGTATTGCGAAAAAAAGTTTTTATATATGGGAGACTGGCCAGTTATAATGTTTTTCGAAAATATGATTATTTATAAGTAAAAATAAGTAAGTTCCAATTTCAAAATTTCCCTCCACATTTTTTGCGAGTTAATTCAAAGTATTGTGTCTCACTGAAATATGGATCTGCGCCGGGAACATTTTAGAGCTATGATTTTATACGATTTCAAGTGTCGCCTGAAACCGGATGAATCGTACGATAGACTTCAAATGGCATTCATGGATGAAGGCCCTTCCAAGGCAACCGTGTATCGTTGGTATAACGAATTCAAGCGCGGTCGACCAACTTTGGGGGATGACGAAAGAAGCGGTCGCCCTTTGACGGCTGTTACCGAAGAAAACGTGCTAGCAGTGAAAAATTTAATCCAAGACAATAGGCGAATTACATAACAGGAGATTCAACACATATTGAAGATTGGATCGGGAAGCGTTCACGAGATTCTACACAGCCATCTTCGCGTGAGGAGGATAGTATCACGCTGGGTGCCGCACAACCTCACCGATGCTCAGAAGCAGGCCCGGGTGGAATGGTGCCGTGATATGCTTAACAAATTTGAAGCAGGCTCGTCTCGGCGTGTTTACGACATCGTTACAGGTGATGAGTCCTGGATTTATCAATACGACCCAGAAACCAAGCGCCAGTCGACTGTTTGGGTGTTTCAAAATGAGCCAACGCCTACCAAAGTGAAGCGATCTAGAAGCGGGGGTAAGATTTTGATCGCTAGCTTTTTTAATTTGACTGGCCACTTGGTATCAATTCCCTTACGGGATCAAAGAAGCATTAATGCCGAATGGTATACTACCAAATGTTTGCCAGAAGTTTTCTCTGTTATAAGCAACAAGCGACCAAACACAGGGCTCCGCGGGCTACTGCTCCACCACGACAATGCACCTGCGCACACCGCACTCAAAACGAGGGACTTCCTGGACAGCACGCCAGTCAAACTCCTGGGTCACCCTCCTTACAGCCCTGATCTAGCACCGTGTGACTTCTTTTTATTCCCAAAAATAAAAAATCAGCTCAAAGGGATACAATTTTCGTCGCCGGAAGATGCGCTGGCTGCGTTCGAGCAGGCTGTAAACGAGGTGTCTGCGGCGGACGGGAAAAAGTGTTTTGAAAACTGGTTTAGGCGCATGAATCTTTGTATAGAGGCTGGTGGAAAGTACTTTGAAAAGATTTGATAAAAATATATGTACGTATAGAACAATTTTTTTTAGTTTCGCAAAACTTTCTGAGTGTCCCACGTATTGGAAACTAAACAAACATAAGCAAAACGTGTCTATGACAGAAAAACAGTTTTATTAAGTCTAAAAGTTTATTCTCTCTGCCCGTGCCAGTGTCATTATCATTTAAAGTGTGTTTTTAACATAACATCACGCCTGTATTTCCCCGAAGGGGTAGGCAGAGGTGTAATAGTACACCCAAATTTCGCCAGTTATGTTATAGTCCCATGTAATAGGGGGCGAGCCTATTGCCTAAGTGTGTTTTTATGTACATTAAATAGAGAGAATAACTTATTACGTTCAAAAATCCATAGATTTGCTATCGATATCCGTATAACCGTAGGCGACGTCAAAAATCCATAGATCTACAGAAAAATCTATAGGTCTGGCAACTCTGGGTGAAGCTAAGTAGAAACTAGAAACTTGTGGTAGGGGTGTTACCATTTATCAGAGTATCGATAATATCGATAAATGTATTTTTTGTTTCACATTTGAAAAGATAAAAACCGGCCAAGAGCATGTCGGGCCATGCTCAGTATTATAGGGTTCCTTAAGTAGGTGTAATTACAAACGAATCAAATCGAATATTAATCATTGCTATTTTAGTTTTTGCAATAATCGGCAGCATTCGCGACTCAGAGCGTGTTGTTAGTAGCGCCATCTAGCGATAAATTCAAGAAGCCAAATTTAAGAAGTGTGTCATTTCAAAGTTACTTTTTGTGATTTTTTCAAATAGAAAGTAGCTAAAGGAGCATTATTTGCTAAGATCATTTTTATCTAAGGTCAATGACCTTTGAACTAGGACGTTTTAAGTATTTTTCAGTTTTCTCTCTATAACTCAAAAAATTATAATCACATTATACTCGAAATTATTTTAAAAGAGAGTTTTCACAAAGGTCTATCAATGTGGAATATTATAAGTTTCTACATTGCATAGTTTAGAAATGGCAGGGGGGGGGGACACATTGCAAGCCACTTTGGCGGGCTATATTTCGCAGATGGTACACTTGATAAAAATGTAGTGTATGAAACATTACCTTCATTTTAGTAGACCTATTTAATGATACCCCACACGAGGGGGTGCAGCGAAAAAAAATTTTTCATCCCCATTTCACATGTATGGATGCCACCCCTAAAATACGTAAAAACGATTTTTTTGTTCTTTTAAAATTGAGATCTATATGTAGACCTATTTTTTTAACAAAATTTCATTTACTTATGTTTATAACTGTAGAAGTTATTAAGCTGTAAAGGATTAGGACAGACGGACAGACGGACGGACATGACGAAACTATAAGGGTTCCTTGTAGGACTTCGGAACCCTAAAAATAAGTGACAATAATTAGGAAAGCAATAAAATTATTCCAGTAGTTTCAGTGTTTACAACTTATTTATTCATAAAATTATGTTTAAATTATAGCAAACTCATTTAAGTAAATATAGGTACGTTAACTTTTTTTACCATAAAACATAACATATAGTAACATACAACAACATTTCACTATCGCTCTAAGGTTTGCTGTAAGAAAACTAATTTTAACATTGAAAATGTTTTTTCGATCGGTCCAGTAGAGGCCAGTTTACAGAAATAGTGCTAATTCGCTTTATCTACGGAAGTTTTAAGCGTATCAAAATAATTAGGGTGTCAAAATGCGCATTTTAAAAAGGGCTACAATACACAAAAATATTTTTTTGTAAAAAACAAAACCTTTTCTTTTAAATCGAAAAATGCTGAAAAATGTGGTCGTTTTTTGCCGGCTTTTCTCATGCAAACGCTCATAATTCAAGAAATTATCAATATTTTTCAATATGAAAAATATCCCGAAATAGACGTCTTCTCTTCTAAAATGCTTATAGCATAATTTTGATGCAGCAACTGGAAGACAATTTTCTTCTCTGCGATCTATTTGAACAAACCGTATCCACTTCTCACGTGCTACATTATTTACTGGCGGAAACCTACAATACCAGCAACATACTTGAACGAATAGCACTTGTTTATATACTTATATTTAAATGACATGATTATGTTTGCATTCAATCCTTAAACAGTATTATATTTATTATTTACTATCGATAACAAAATCGATAAACATCACATCTCTAACAAGGCAGTAGTAAAGCTACTCAACAATAGATGGCGCTTATTACAATATTAGCACATGTTCTAGAATGATTTACGAAAATTATTTATTATATTTATTTACTAGTTAAATGTAAAAAATACTAACGAAAATAAACTGAAGTCAGATGCAGTAATTTTCCCATAACGTGATTTGCAATATCGCAATGCGCAACACGGCATATTTTCTCCGTTTTTTTTTTTGTTGTAGCTATACTGTCAACACACGGATGCGACCTAACATGCAGGGTTATGACATTAGACTGAGAGACTTGTTACCAATTAGTAACAAGTATTGGATTACGATTTTGGTCGTCTTGTCCTGTCTATCACTAGTAAATATTTAATGTCTTTGAATTAGCCCTAAACTCCCTCATTCTGCGAAGACGCTCGTGCCCAGCAGTGGGAAGTAATTGGGCTGATTATGTTATTCTATAACACTAACCACATCTCTTCTTATGCAGAGAAGAGGCCCGTGTCCAGCAGTGGGACTGTAATGGGCTGGTAATGTTATGTTATTCTAGAATACTAATAATATCCAGTTCATTAACTCTTCTCATTTTGAGAAGAGGGCCATACCCAGTAGTGGGACAGTAATGGGTTGACTACTTTATGTTATTCTATATTTTCTAGTTTCTTAACACTTCTCGTTCCGAGAAGAGGTCCGTGCCCAGCAGTGGGGCAGTAGGTAATGAGCTGATTATGTTATGATAATCTATTACATTAACAATATCCAGTTCCTTAACTCTTCTCATTCCAAGAAGAGGGCCATACCCAGCAGCGGGACAGTGATGGGCTATGTTATGTTATTCTATATTTTCTATAATACTAATAGAATCCAGTTGTATTTTTAGGAACCTGCATACAACCAACAATCATGACCTCTACTTTGTATGCAACTTAATACAATAGAGGGGTCAAGCTGTATCGCTGGATCTACTCAACCGATTCAGATAAAACATACCCTATATTTTAAGTTAGACTAATACCAATACAAATGCTAAGTTTCATTACGATCCGTTCAGCCGTTTTCACGTGATGAGGTAACAAACAGACAGACAGACAGACATACATTTTTTAAACGATTGATTCGTGTTCTATAGCTTATTTCTAGTCCCCCTAGCCGGTTTTCGCGAAAAAAAACTCAATGTACAGACTTTTCGACCTTTACAGTTTTATTATAGTATAGATAGATAGATATAGATGCTGATCCTCAATTTCATTTTTCCACCTAAGTAGACACTTTATTGATGTCCGACAATTTTTGTAATTATTGATATGCACCTAATTTTCACGTTTTCTTTTAAATTTAATTGTATGTACATCTCAGATTAATACAGATGGAACGCACGGAACACGAATGTTCAGCCAACAAAGAAAATACAAATTCGAAAGCAAATACAAACTGGCGTCAGTACGAAATAAAGCGTCGTACTGTTGGTACATCAAATAAGTTGCGGGTTTTCTTGCTAATTATGCCGTCTTGTGTGTTTAAACATTGTAATAATTGTTCCCAAAAACAAAAGAAGGAAGACGGTGTATCGTTTCATAGGTAAGTTTGGATATTTAGACGGTTTTAATATTTAGACCGTTTCAATATTTAGACCGTTTTAATATTATTTTTCCATTTTATTTGCTACTCATGACTAGAAACACAAAACGTTAACAAAAATCCGTTAGTGTTACCAAGTTAGATTGAAATATTTTCCATACAGTAAGGGTAAACAGGGTGGAAACGAGTTGTATGTTTAATTTTAAAAGATATTACAAAACTTAGTAATAGTAAGAGAGGTGATAGGGAGCGACAAGGGCTGGAGTTCGGGTGGGTTTGTGAGGGGTTGACGGATGGACGAATTTCAAGTGGAAGGGGGGGGGACGTGTTTCCCGCAGTTGAACTAGATAGTGCTTTGGTTTTGGGGAGGGGAGGAATGGAGTGGGGGATTTTTTATGTATGGGTGACCTAGAGGGACAATGCTTAGGGGGTGGCCGGCGGGGGGGGGGGGGGCGGGGGAAATTCGGTCAGAATTCGGTTATCTCTGCCCGTTCCCGAGATATCAGCTCCTTAAGGTTCTCGGGTGGCAGGTTCGATTCCCGCCAATAGTAAGAGAGGTGATAGGGAGCGACAAGGGCTGGAGTTCGGGTGGGTTTGTGAGGGGTTGACGGATGGACGAATTTGAAGTGGAAGGGGGGGGGGACGTGTTTCCCGCAGTTGAACTAGATAGTGCTTTTGGTTTGGGGAGGGGAGGAATGGAGTGGGGGATTTTTTATGTATGGGTGACTTAGAGGGACAAGAGTGCTTTTGGTTTGGGGAGTGGAGGAATGGAGTGGGGGATTTTTTATGTATGGGTGACCTACAGAGATAAGGCTTAGGGGTTGGCAGAGGGGGGCAAAAATGTGGTCAGAATTTGGTTATATCTGCCCGTTCCCGAGATATCAGCTCCTTAAGATTATCGGGTGGAAGGTTCGATTCCCGCCACCAGTAAGAGGGGTGATAGGTATTTACCACGACTAAAACTAGGTGGAGCTAGTTGGAGCTAAGAAATTTTGTTAAAATAATAAGCTTGATTCGATTTAAATTTGACATAATTAATTTACATTTTATCATTGGTCGGTGTCAACTAAAACGTTTTAAATTAACTCTTTACTCACACCGATCGATATAAATGAGAATTACTAACAATAATCCTATTATTCCATCTAAAACATTGGTATTTTTTTTCACTACCCTGGCAACCTTAAACGCACATTGACGCACGTGTATCTGTGTGTAATTTAGTTATGTGTGCGTGACAGTGCTGTCACGCACACATAACTAAATTCAGGCCGCACTCTCTTCCGTGCGTTCCATCTGTATTAATCTGAGTTGTACATACACAACTTTTTACTTATCTATACATATAATAAAATCGTAGAGATGAAAAAACTGTACATTAAATATTTTATGAAAAAAATCACTACTGCGCATACTAGGAACGATACTGATGCCAAAACTACAATTTTTAGAATTTCTCTCTGTTTGTCTGTTTATCTGTTTGTATGTTTGAGCATGACCCACAATAAACTGCTTCAAAAACAGACTTGACAAAATCTCCAAATTGCAAGACACACACGCATCAGCTTATTGAGCTGCTAGTGTGGTTTCCATATAATAATAATAATAAAAAAAAAAAAAAATGACTCCAATACTACTGAACAGAATTAGTTGAAATTTGGCATAAATGTCGGTTACAGATCGGGTAAAAAAAAAATCGGGTAAATCATCACGCTTTTGTACATGGGAGGAGAGTAGAGTAACAAAATGTCTACAAATATATGTTTTACAGCTAATATATTGAAATTTTATAATTTATAGACTAAAAAGACTTAAATAATTCGTTATCAGAACGTCAAAATTAATATTTAAAAAAATAACCATCACGCTATATATAAAGGGAGCTAAACGACAGATATTAACAATGAAAATGCTTATTTCGTAGATAATTACTCATCCTGGTGGCTTGGTGTGGATCACGATTGTGTTGTTCTAAGATCGAATCACAGCCTCAATCTTAAATTCTGGATTATTTTTTGCATTTTGTTATTTAAAAAAAAAACTTCAACATTCTTCAACAAATTAAGTTATTTGGCAACAACGTCCGCTAAAGAGCGTATTATTATCTTAACTATTATAAAATTGTAAACGTCTAGCGTCTGTTTGTTTGTTTGTTTGTTCCAGCATCACGCTAAAACTACTGGACCGATTTTGATGTTTTTTTTTTGTTTGAAAGCTGATGATCTGACTTAAAAACTGGTATGGGTTTTGAGAAAGAAAGAAAAAAAGAAAAATAATTCGTGGGTTGCGTACTGTTAGACCGTGGTTCGGATTAGGCTTTTCAAAATAATATAGATAGTTTAACCACAAAAATTTAATTAGGATATAGAACAAAAATAACAAAACAATGAAAAACGTGTGGCTCTAGTAGATGTTGGAATGAGACTGAAGGCACAGATTACTACCTGAACTCTGAAGGGTTCCTCTTGACATTTCGGCGCTGGCGCCAGCCGCTTGCCCATAAATCTTAGTTACACAAAGGACCTTTATGAATGCAGAAATGCATTCCTTACATTTGTTTTTGCTACGTATAAAAAAGCAGGGTTATAACAGCCCCCCGTTTAAGTGGAAACTTATGCTTTACAAAAGCGAAGTTTACAAACAAATTCTTTCAAAATTTTAAGTGCGGTATGGGCGCCAATTTAATTATGTTCTCATTGTTTCGTGAGTTATGTGGGTTTAAATTTATTACAGTGAGCCAGACGTTTTCTATGGAAGCAGTAAAATACATGATAAACAAGACTTATATAAACATGAAATAATTGAATCCAATGTGGATAGTGAATTAGACGTTTCCTGAATATTACAATAAGAGTAATTACTTAATTAAACTAAATTCTAAGTGAATATAATAAAAATAAAAACTAGGAATATTTGTATACTTAGATCTACTTTGACTTAAGCTATATATAATAATGGTTTGGTAGAAAGAGGGCATAAGACTTAGATTAACATAATGAATTACAGGGACAGGAATGTTTTTATACTTACTATTTAATATATTGACTGTTTAAAAATTAAAGATACAATTTCCGTAGGTGCATTAATGAGTGGATATTATTTATACATATATAAGTTTATACGAAATTCAGCACATAATTAGGTAAATGTTTTTAATGTTTTCGGCAAAGTAACACACACAAACAAATAAAAAAAAACACAAATACAAAACAGATCTTTTGATAACAATATTTGCAGAAGGTTGTCATATTTTAACTTAATAGACTAGGCTTAGCATACTTAGTTGGAGCACATTTAACGAGCATTGTGTGATGTGAAGTAAGAACATAAGTAAGAACATAGGTTTTCTAATATTATGCTAAGTGATTTTTTTTTGTAATAAAATGGCGTTATAGTAATAAAAATGCTAATAAAAAGAAAAAGAAACTTATAAGCTAGGTGGATTACGACTAGCTAATTTTACTTCATCGTAGTGATGTTTAACATGTCTCCTATTGATTAGGAGAGAAAGTGTGTGGTTGCCATGAATTTTGACTACTTTATAAGGACCTTTCCACACCGGTGATAATGCTTTTCGCATTCTTAAGTGATTTTTTAGGTACACTATGTCACCAACTTTATACGTTACTGGTCGAGATCGTCGGTCATAATATCCTTTCGATATTTCTTTAGATTTTGCTATATTTTCGAGGGCCTTGTTATGGGACAATTTTAAACGATGATTTAGCATCTTGATATATTCGTGGTAAGTACTGGTGGAATTTAGCTCATAAATTGAGTCTGGTAAATAGGGTTTGTGGCCAAACAGCAGTTCGTAAGGTGTAAACTGAGTAGTTGTATGGACATTAGTGTTATAAGCAAGTATTGCTGTGTAAACGTATTTATGCCAATCTGTTTGGTCGTTGTTAACGTAAGATTTTAGATATTCTTTAAGAGTAGAATGACTTCTTTCTAAGGCGCCTTGTGTCTGAGGGTGGTAAGGTGTGGACCACAGTTGTTTTATTTTAAGGAATTCACAGGTCTTTTTGAATAAGTCAGCCGTAAAGTTGGTTCCTTGGTCAGTTAATATTTTTTTTGGTATGCCAAATAAGGAAATGAAGTGGACCAGGCATTCACAACATTCTTCTGCTGAGGTATTCGATATGGGATAGGCAAAAGAGAATTTTGTTAGGTCATCTTGGAGGGTAAGTATGTATTTAAGTTTGAATGGACCTGCTTCGGGGAGTGGCCCCACGATGTCAAGACTAACGCGCTCAAAAGGTGCAGTGGAAGTAGAAGTTATTTGCATCGGAGCGCGATTGGTTTGACGAAGCGCTTTATTTAATTGACACTGTGAACATTTCTTAACATAGTTTTCTATGTCTGATTTCATGTTCTTCCAATAATATCTTTCTTTGATACGGTTGTACATTCGAGATTGTCCGACGTGACCAACTATGGGTAAGTCGTGGTTTTGTTTTAATATTTTAGGTATTTCACTCGGAACTGGGAAAATAATTGTATTCTTATAAACGCTAATTACGATGTTTGTGTTGTGGAACACATATGCTAAAATGTTATAAATTTTAGTATATGATAATTTGACAAAGGGATCTTTGAAGTCTGAGATAGCAATTTCATTGGGAGTTTCATTTGATCCAATCAATAACTCGTTTCTCAGATTTTTTAACGATTTGAATATGTCTGGATATGGAAGTTCATCAAAGTGATGTACTTTGGTGAAAAGGAAATAGTATGATTTGTTTTTTGATTTCAGGTTTTGGAAGGAGTGCAGTGTTCTTTCTTGGTTCAAAAATTCAGAATTGTCACCGTGTTGACCAAGGATTTCTTCGATATAAGGGTTTGATTCATCGAGATCGATTGATGTGGGGATGACAATCAATTTTGAGTTAGACGATAGTAGAGGGTTTGTATATTCATGTATAACAGTATTATATGTATGATTCTTATTAGAAGTAGCTTTCAGGAAATCGGAGTATGAGTTTTCATGGATGTTAGGACTTGGTAAGTTTTCATGAATTTCAGGATTTTGTAAGTTTTGAGGATTTACGGGAGGTAGGTCGTGATCGTCAATGTTGGAACGACTACGCGAAAGCTGTGTGTCTAAAGGATTTGTACGTGAAGGACCGGGTTTTGGAGAGGTAGAACTATTTATAGTCATAGGATCTGATATGGGTAAGACAGGAATAAGTTTTAAATCATTAAGTTCTAATGTATTTACAGGGGTTGGTGCACATGGGTATCTAGATAGTGCATCCGCGGCTGAGTTAAGTTTTCCTTTTTTATAAACGATTTCATACTCATACTCTTCCAGTTTTAATCTCCATCTTTGTAATTTACTTGAAGGATCTTTGTGATTAAAGAGCCACTTTAGAGGGCGGTGATCGGTAACGATATGAAATTTGCTACCATACAAATATGGTCTAAAAGTTTTACAGCCAAAAATGATTGCTAACAATTCTTTTTCAGTGGTGTTATAATTAATTTCACTTTTATTAAGGGTTCGAGACGCATAAGCTATAGGTCTCTCTTTGCCGTTATCTCCTTGAGAGAGTATGGCACTTATAGCATAATTCGATGCGTCACATGTAAGTATAAATTGCTTGGAAAAGTCAGGATACGCTAATAAAGGTGGAGACATAAGTCTAATCTTCAGGGTTTCGAAAGCTAGTTGGTGTTCATTTTGCCAAATGAACGGTGTGTCCTTTTTCAGGAGAGAAGTTAGGGGCTTAGCGAATTTAGAAAAGTCAGGTATGAACTTGCGATAATAGGACATGAGACCTAGGAAGGATTTGATGTCCTTGGCAGACTTAGGTATTGGAAAATTTGATACAGCTTTAATTTTTTTTGGGTCTGGTTTTACGCCATCGTCTGTAATTTGATGACCAAGATATGAAACTTCTTTTCGTAGGAACTCGCACTTATCAGGCTGAAGTTTCAGGTTAAAGTGTCTGAGTTGCTGAAATACTAATTCTAGGTTCTTAATATGGGAATCTAGGTCATACGCATAAATAACTATGTCATCTAAATAGACGTAACATCGAACTCCTTGTAGTCCTGAAAGTACTGTGTTCATAAGTCTCTGAAACGTTGACGGGGCATTTTTGAGTCCAAAAGGCATTCGATTAAATTCGAAGTGTCCTTCAGGTACGCTAAAAGCAGTTTTCATTGCATCTTCAGGTGCAATTTTTATTTGATGAAATCCAGATTTTAGGTCTAGGGTCGAAAAGTATTTAGATTTACCTAGTTGATCTAGTATTTCAGTGATGTTAGGTATAGGATAAGAGTCGCCAATTGTAACATCGTTAAGTTTTCTATAGTCTATGACAACTCTCCACTTCCGTTGTCCGGAGGCGTCTAGTTTTTTTGGGACGACCCAGATGGGTGCGGACCATGGGGATATTGAAGGTTTTATGATGTCATCTTTCAACATTTTGTTTAATTGTTTTCGAACCTCTTTTTTATGACACTCAGGAAATCTATAGGATTTTACATGAATCGGTGCGTCGCTAGTTGTTTTTATTGCATGTTGTAAAGCATTTGTTGATGTTAACGGATCGTCAGGTAAATAGAATATGTCTGAATAATAGGAGCAGACTTGATGAAGAGCGTCGATTTCTTCAGAATTTAGATGGGATGTCCTAAGTTGTTTAAGGACTTCTTGAGTGCGAGGATAGGAGTTCTGAGTTTGTAAGGTGTTGACGGAGTATTGATCACCTTGAGAAGTTGTAAAAGACGTTTCAAACGGAATCAGTGTTAGATTTAAATTTGAACTTAGCGGTAGAGAATGTTCAGATAAGTTAACAACAGTTACGTTTATCCTATTGTTTTCTTTTGTTCTGACTAGGCAATTGGCTATCAATATATCTTTATGTTGGGTTTGGTCGATAATTAAGCCTTCCTTGACTTCAGGATTGGAAATAGAGCATTCTATAATCATTTCGGATCTAGCTGGGATAGAATAGATAGGTTCATGAAATTGAAGTGGGAGATGTATTTTGTTATACGTAAGTTTATTTGTTACGTAATTGATATTGCAACCGAAAGCGTTTAACATATCGCTTCCGATGATACCGTCGTAAGGTAGATTTATTTGGTTTACGACGTGGAATTTGTGGTTAATGTACTTTTGAGGAGAGTCAGGTATGTAAAGTTCAAGTTGAAAGTGACCTAGGGTTACCGTTGTTCCCTGTTCGGGTTCTATTCCTTTAAGGTTTATTTTTTCATTTGTAAGTTTAGGATATTTCTGAATACAGCTTGTCTTTATGAGACTTATTGCTGATCCAGAGTCTACTAAGAGGGATAACGGTAGGTCCGAGACAGAAGTATTAATAAGGATGTGTGGAAGTAGAGTTTTGGTAGGATCGGTTGTGATTTCGAATATTTCAGTGGGATTAGTAGATTCAGTGGATTTAGTAGGCACAGTGGGCTTCGTAGATTTAATGGATACAGTGGATTTAGTAGGCACAGTGGGTTTAGTAGATTTAATGGATACAGTGGATGTAGCAGATACAGTGGATTTAGTAGATTCAGTGGGTTTTGTAGATTTAGTAGGTTGGATAGTTTTAGTATGATAGGAAACAGTGTCAGGTAGGTTTAGCAGGTTGTGTCTCGCACGACACCTATACGAGCCACTTATTAGTTTTTTGAGTTATTATAAATTTCGTCATAAGATTCGGGGTCCTCGTCATTTGATTCTTCGACAAAGTTAATTGTCTGTGGTGGTTTGTAACCGGAAGTCGAGGGTTGTTCGGTATTACGAAAACGGTTGTTATTGTACTCCCGTTTGCGGCAATTCTCAATTGTGTGCCCTGGGAATTTGCAATATCGGCAGAAATCGGATTTATTAGAATTATTTGTATCAGAGTTATTGTAATAATTTAGACGTTGTTGGGTCTTAGGAACATATTTATCTGATTTAGAAAACCTATTTTCTGTTGATTTATTTATCTTATGCAACGACTGTTGAATGCGCTCTTCGTTTACGGCATAATTTACAGCCTCATTTAAAGTGTTTGGAGACCTACATCTCACCATGTTGGATATTCTGGGGAGTAATCCCATCATGAAGTGATGGAGAGCTAGATCTTCCATTGCCGCTGTACGGCCGGGTAATTCGATAGCTTTTACTGTGGATAACGATACCTCAGTGAGTAAGTGTGACAGGCATGTCTCGATTTTTAAAGAAAATTGATTCACACTATCTTGCGGGCCTTGTTTGCTCTCTTGCAGCTCCGTGAGGAGATGGGAATAGTGTTTTCTATTGCAAAATTGGATCTTGAGAAACTCTTTTAGTTGCTCCCAATTACTGAATTCTTTAATTGAGCAAACAACTTCCGCTTTACCATGTAACCTACTTAAAATATATTTAAACAAAATTCGTTTCTGGTCTTCTGAAGCTAGGCTGTACGCGTTGTTGCAGTTCGTCAGGAAAGAGTTGAGGGTTTCTCGTGTCCCGTCGTAGGGCTTGATGAACTTAAACAGACTGTTTAGGTCCATTGTTGCTGCGGATGTGTTCGGGGAGTTGATTTCTGGTCTGCAGGCTTTAGGCATATTATGGTATTGTGGGTGTCGAAATGCGACTATGTGGCGTCGCTATTGAAGATTTATTGACTCACGAATTTACGATAGGCAGATGAGTGTGACGAGCTGCTGCATTCCTGGATACTGGACTCGGTGGGTGTTTTGGATAGTTTGTGATCTATCGATAACACAGTTCATTCACAGATATAATTGTCACTTAACTCACTTTTTACAGTATTTGAAGCACTTGCACAAGGAAAAGTCGTGACTGATTTAGTAGGGCGGAGACGGACCGTGGGAATTTGTATCCCTTTTACGCTGCCACCAATGTTAGACCGTGGTTCGGATTAGGCTTTTCAAAATAATATAGATAGTTTAACCACAAAAATTTAATTAGGATATAGAACAAAAATAACAAAACAATGAAAAACGTGTGGCTCTAGTAGATGTTGGAATGAGACTGAAGGCACAGATTACTACCTGAACTCTGAAGGGTTCCTCTTGACATTTCGGCGCTGGCGCCAGCCGCTTGCCCATAAATCTTAGTTACACAAAGGACCTTTATGAATGCAGAAATGCATTCCTTACATTTGTTTTTGCTACGTATAAAAAAGCAGGGTTATAACAGTACTCACCCGACAGATCGAAGCTTCTATGCATTGGCACAAGCGGATAGTAATGTACGATGGAGTGGAGTGGAGTGGACAGGGATGGGACTGGGGATGGGACTGGGGACGGGACAGGGGACGGGACTGGGGACGGGACAGTGGACGGGACAGGGGACGGAACATGGGACGGAAAATGGGACGGGACATGAGACGAGATATGGGACAGGACAGTGGGACGGCACATGGGACTATACATAGGATGGGACATGGGACATGGGACGGGACGATAGTGATATAGTGAGATAGTGGGACAGTGGGACAGTGGGATAGTGGGACAGTGGGACAGTAGGACTGTGGCAGTGGGACGGTGGGACGGTAGGACAGTGGGGCAGTGGGGTAGTGGGACAGCGGGGCAGTGTGATAGTGGGTTAGCGGGGTAGCGGGGCAGTGGGGCAGTGGGGTTGTTGGGCAGCGAAGCAGCGGGACAGTGGGGCAGCGGGGCAGCGTGCCACTGGGGCAGCGGGGCAATGGGGTAATGGGTCAGCGGGGCATTGGGATAGTGGGGCAGCGGGGCATTGGGGCAGCGGGGCGGCTGGGCAGCGGGGCAGCTGGGCAGCGGGGCAGTAGGGAAGTGTGGCAGCGGGGCAGTAGGGGAGTGGGGCAGCTGGGCAGGCAGTGGGGCAGTGGGATAGCGGGGCAGCGGGGCAGTGGGGTAGCGGGGCGGTGGGGCAGTGGGGCAGCGGGGCTGTGGGTTACCGGGGCAGCGGGGCAGTGTTGCAGTGGGATAGTGGGGCAGCGGGGTAGTGGGGCATCGGGGCAGTGGGGCAGATGGGTAGAGGGACAGTGGGGCAGCGGGGAAGCGCGGCAGGCTGTGGGGCAGTGGGGAAATGGGGCTGCGGGGCAGAGGGGCAGTGGGTTAGGGGGGCAGCGGGATGTTGGGGCAGCGGGGCATTGGGGCAGCGGGGTAGTGGGGCATCGGGGCAGTGGGGCAGTTGGGTAGTGGGACAGCGGGGCAGTGGGGAAGCGGGGCAGGCTGTGGGGCAGTGGGGAAGTGGGGCTGCGGGGCAGTGGGGTAGAGGGGCAGCGGGGCAGTGGGTTAGGGGGGCAGTGGGGCAGCGGGGAAGCGGGTCAGTGGGGCAGCGGGGCAGGCTGTGGGGCAGTGGGATAGCGGGGCAGAGGGGTAGCGGTGCAGCAGGGAAGTGGGATAGTGAGGCAGTGGGCCGCAGCGGGGCAGGCAGTTGGGCAGTGGGATTGTGGGGCAGCGGGGCAGTGGGGCAGTGGCGTATCGGGGCAGTGGGGCAGCGGGGCAGCTTGGCAGCGGGGCAGTGGAGCAGCGGGGTAGTGGGGCAGTGGGGCAGCGGGGCATCGTGGCTGTAGGCCAGCGGCCCAGCGGGGCAGAGGGGCAGTGGGGCAGTCGGATAGTGGGGCAGCGGGGCAGTGGTATAATGGGGCAGTGGAGCAGCGGGGCAATGGGGCAGCGGGGCAGTCGGCCAGCGGGGCAGCTGGGCAGTTGGGCAGTGGAGCAGCGGGGTAGTGGGGCAGTGAGTCAGCGGGGCAGCGGGGCTGTGGGGCAGTGGGGCTGTGGGGCAGTGGGGCTGTGGGGCAGCGGGGCTGTGGGGCAGCGGGGCAGTGGGGCAGCGGGGCAGTGGGGCAGTCGGATAGTAGGGCAGCGGGGCAGTGGTATAATGGGGCAGCGGGGCAGTGGGGTAGCGGGGCAGTGGAGCGCAGCGGGGCAGGCAGTGGGGCAGTGGGATTGAGGGGCAGCGGTGCAGTGGGGTATCGGGGAAGCGGGGCAGCGGGGCAGCGGGGCATTGGAGCAGCGGGGTAGTGGGGCAGTGAGGCAGCGGGGCAGCGGGGCTGTGGGGCAGTGGGGCAGTCGGATAGTGGGGCAGCGGGACAGTGGTATAATGGGGCAGCGGGGCAGCGGGGCAATGGGGTGGCGGGGCAGCGGGGTTGTGGGGCAGTGGTATAATGGGGCAGTGGAGCAGCGGGGCAATGGGGCAGTCGGCCAGCGGGGCAGCTGGGCAGTGGGGCAGTGGAGCAGCGGGGTAGTGGGGCAGTGAGTCAGCGGGGCAGCGGGGCAGTGGGGCAGCGGGGCTGTGGGGCAGCGGGGCAGTGGGGCAGCGGGGCAGTGGGGCAGTCGGATAGTGGGGCAGCGGGGCAGTGGTATAATGGGGCAGCGGGGCAGTGGTGCAGCGGGGCAGTGGGGTAGCGGGGCAGTGGAGCGCAGCGGGGCAGGCAGTGGGGCAGTGGGATTGTGGGGCAGCGGTGCAGTGGGGTATCGGGGAAGCGGGGCAGTGGGGCAGCGGGGCAGCGGGGCAGTGGAGCAGCGGGGTAGTGGGGCAGTGAGGCAGCGGGGCTGTGGGGCAGCGGGGCAGTGGGGCAGTCGGATAGTGGGGCAGCGGGACAGTGGTATAATGGGGCAGCGGGGCAGTGGAGCAGCGGGGCAGCGGGGCAATGGGGTGGCGGGGCAGTGGGGCAGCGGGGTTGTGGGGCAGTGGGGCAGCGGGACAGCGGGACAGTGGGACAGTGGACTGGACTGGAATGGACTGGACTCGACTGGACTGACGTGGGTTAGCAGAATTTAACGCGAGCGGAGCCGCGTGTAAAAGCTAGTTACGTTATAAAACAATTAATGACCCGCTATTTGGTATGAGGGGTGAGCAATAGTGCATTGTGTCGATTATTTTCTGCTTCCGTATTTATTTTACTTTCTACCACAAACAGTAGTTATCTAACAGTAGTTTAGTAAAGTATTGTATGTTAAAAAGTGTTTCTCTATATACCAGGCCCCTCAGAAAGTATTGCGAAAAAAAGTTTTTATATATGGGAGACTGGCCAGTTATAATCTTTTTCGAAAATATGATTATTTATAAGTAAAAATAAGTAAGTTCCAATTTCAAAATTTCCCTCCACATTTTTTGCGAGTTAATTCAAAGTATTGTGTCTCACTGAAATATGGATCTGCGCCGGGAACATTTTAGAGCTATGATTTTATACGATTTCAAGTGTCGCCTGAAACCGGATGAATCGTACGATAGACTTCAAATGGCATTCATGGATGAAGGCCCTTCCAAGGCAACCGTGTATCGTTGGTATAACGAATTCAAACGCGGTCGACCAACTTTGGGGGATGACGAAAGAAGCGGTCGCCCTTTGACGGCTGTTACCGAAGAAAACGTGCTAGCAGTGAAAAATTTAATCCAAGACAATAGGCGAATTACATATCAGGAGATTCAACACATATTGAAGATTGGATCGGGAAGCGTTCACGAGATTCTACACAGCCATCTTCGCGTGAGGAGGATAGTATCACGCTGGGTGCCGCACAACCTCACCGATGCTCAGAAGCAGGCCCGGGTGGAATGGTGCCGTGATATGCTTAACAAATTTGAAGCAGGCTCGTCTCGGCGTGTTTACGACATCGTTACAGGTGATGAGTCCTGGATTTATCAATACGACCCAGAAACCAAGCGCCAGTCGACTGTTTGGGTGTTTCAAAATGAGCCAACGCCTACCAAAGTGAAGCGATCTAGAAGCGGGGGTAAGATTTTGATCGCTAGCTTTTTTAATTTGACTGGCCACTTGGTATCAATTCCCTTACGGGATCAAAGAAGCATTAATGCCGAATGGTATACTACCAAATGTTTGCCAGAAGTTTTCTCTGTTATAAGCAACAAGCGACCAAACACAGGGCTCCGCGGGCTACTGCTCCACCACGACAATGCACCTGCGCACACCGCACTCAAAACGAGGGACTTCCTGGACAGCACGCCAGTCAAACTCCTGGGTCACCCTCCTTACAGCCCTGATCTAGCACCGTGTGACTTCTTTTTATTCCCAAAAATAAAAAATCAGCTCAAAGGGATACAATTTTCGTCGCCGGAAGATGCGCTGGCTGCGTTCGAGCAGGCTGTAAACGAGGTGTCTGCGGCGGACTGGAAAAAGTGTTTTGAAAACTGGTTTAGGCGCATGAATCTTTGTATAGAGGCTGGTGGAAAGTACTTTGAAAAGATTTGATAAAAATATATGTACGTATAGAACAATTTTTTTTAGTTTCGCAAAACTTTCTGAGTGTCCCACGTAACAGTGAAAAAAATATTGAAATCGGTGCAAAAAGTGCCATTGAACCATTTATTTTACTAACTGCTGAGTCCCCTAACCAAAAAAAGCGTGAAAATTTATTTGTATTGTTATCCTTAACCTATGGATAATATAACCAATTTATGACGACGTCTCCCGCATACTTAGTTTTGTAAAATAATTAACTTAATTTAAAATACTACTTTTTTCTTAACCAGATGGCGTTAACGTCGAATTAGACCGCGCTATGGTTTCGTTCACAAAATGTGATGTTATGGGTAGAGAAACGGGGTTACTCTTTTTTTGTCTTTGTGTTTGCTTCTTTGATTGTCTTGACATACTTAGTACCTACGAATTGCGATATTTTACACCTGACCAATTGCCAATTCTGATATGATGAACGCGTTTTGAATAGCTGTCTTTGTTCACTTCAAGACATGGTCGTTTCGATCGGCTGCAATTCATTGGGTGAGTACGGTTTACCGACTCCGCAACCTGTGGCTCATCATCCCCGCGTTAATCGTGAATACGCCGCCGAAACTGACTACAATCCGGGCGCAATGTCTGTCATTGTTAACGACCACGTCGTAAACTTCATCTCAGAGCAAAGACAGCTATTCGAAATTATCCTGCAGAGCGTTGAACTCTGCGAAGGGAAAATGTTCTAAAACAAAATCCGGATTACATCGCGTACCTACTTATATTATTAAAATAGTTTTTCCTGGCGTTTCGAATACATATTTCGAAAACAATAAGCAGCCAAATGATGTAACATTATTGTGATGAGAATAATTATTATGATAAAAATAATGTTTTTTAATCATTTTTTGTTTGTTTTTGTTGACTGTTAATCAGGGATGAAAAAAACAGTATTTTATTTTATATAACAAACAGTTTAAAATGTTTAAGGGCCGGTATTTCAATAGTCTGATAACTTTTAACTGAGGAATAAATGTGACGTCTTGACAGATTTTCTTTACTACAACTGTCAAAATGTCAAACTTATTCCTCAGTTAAAAGTTAATTGGCTATTGAAAGACCGACCCTGAATCATGTTATAAATCTATTTTTTATTTACGAAAATCAGGTGTTTAAAAAATTAAAAATACGTTTCGAACAGGTTTTAAAACCAATCATGAGTATATTTTAGGGGAAACTCCCTTAACTCGTATAAAAACTCAACTAAGGACTAGCAAATTAGGGGAATAACCTGAAAGTATGACAAAAATAGCTAGTTGATCCCCCGAAAACAAGACAAAGTAAACAGATATGAGAGGTATGAGAGATGTTCTGTGTCCGATGCCCGATGTTGAGGATATTTTGTAGAAAATTAGGATTTAAAAAAACAAAAATATTACTTCAATTTAGAACCGTGCAACTAGAGCCTGACGTTTCTAAAGTGCCTGTAATTAGGTTTATTTGAAATAAAAAACATTTGATTTTGATTGACTTGCATAGGTTCAACAAGTGCATTTTAGATCTTGCTGTGTATTTTGTTCGATGTATTTATTCCAAACTACTAATTATAAAACTCAAAATAGGAAACACAAAAGATAGATAGATAGATAGAATATGCTTTATTGTGCACCATGAAAATATCTGAAGAATACTGTATATTTCATACGTCGAAATTTAAAATGTCGTTCGTTTAAGACGTGAAATAATCTTTGAATAGTGGACGGAAATCTATTTTTGTTACAACTGGCAAAAAAACCTCCAGACGTAAATGTAATTAATAATCGTCCAGACAGCAGGACACAATTGTTAAACAATCGTTCTGTACCACATAGGCTCACTGGACAGATAATGCGTTAAAATGTAGCCGAAATACTTCCAGGAATGTTAAGTAGGTACACAGTAATGTTTTTTATTTGTTTAAAAACCAGTTTAAAACATCGTTTAAACACTTTAATTCTGTGTTTTAAACACTGAATAAAACACGTGCTTTAAAACACTTTGTTTTAAACATGCCAACCCTGACCCTGACTGTTAATATTTAACGAAATAGCTCGATACTTAATTCTTGGTAAATATCTCTGCAGTAACTTGTTGTTTAAATACCCAAAATAATACCCTTTCATGGTTCGGTAGCTGCCTGGGCTGAGACAGTCGCTCGTCATTTGTTTTCTCTGCAGAAATCTCGTTAACTATACCTAAGAACAATATAACGTATCTACTACTACCTTCCTACTGAATTGCATTAATTACTTTATGCAATTTTAGAGACTTCGCTGCTCCGAGCTATCCGAGTGCATCAAAATTAATGCTATGGCATAACTATGTGCATAGATATTCATTGCATACGTAACTCTTTTTCCGTGTGACAGGTATACATAATAGTAATTATGTTCCCACGAGAAAATTATACAATAGTATTGCCTATCATAAATCGCATTTATGTAACAAATACATTAATAAAACAATGTTTGTATTGAGAAATAATTGTTTGTCCTAATTAATCATCATAATATTATTGTTATTGTTGTTATTTTGTCATTGTTTATCATAATATTATTTTATAATTAATTAACTTTTTTATCGTCATTTGCTATTTAAAATAATAATTGGCATGTTTACATTTATAAAACAATTTTGAAATTTGAGCAATCATACCTATCTTACTTGTGCACTAAATGCAGACTTCGTTTTACTTTATTCACAGATCAATTTAGCTTTACCTTTAATGTTTGAATTTTTTTAAATAATTATCTTTTTGTGTCATTTTAGCAGCTTTTAGCAGAAATTGAAACATTAATTGACTGATCGCGAAACCTATTGATAGTAAAAGTTTGTACTTATCTATTTCTTACTGCTTGGAGATTCTATTTCTATTAATTTTTGACAAAATATGCTGAACTACTTACTAAATATATTTGTAACACTTTAACTATATTTAAAAGCAAATAAAAATTTGAATTGAATTGAATATTTTATACTTCTTGAAAACACGACATCAAACAACTCCTTTCGCGATACATCGAAGTATGTTATGTTTTTGGACTACCAAGATTCTGATCAGACTTGTCTCATTTGCCTATTAGTGTGTGTGCGCTAAGGGACCATTGACCTCTAATACAGACAATGCAACCACTTACAACTCTTACAAGACGAAACAAATATGATAAAGTGTGCTATGGACACGTAGGAATTATACTAATTAATTCAAAATTACGTTTCAGGTGATCGCGCTGATATGCGGCTTGTTGGTGGTAATCCTGATGGTGTTGGGGCTGGCGTCGGCCGACTGGCTGATGGCGGCGGGCTGGCGGCAAGGCCTCTTCATGCACTGTATAGACCCTGAAGCGCCCACGCCGCTACCCTTCGACATAACTGCACAGCCCGGCTGCTATGCTGCCAGACCTGCGCCTTATATTAAGTGAGTTAGACAAGGCTTACTAAAAACCTCGGACGAATAAAAAATGGCGGACAGAATCTCGCTAAGAAAAGATTGAAGCAGCCTAAACCTAATATAATTTCCACATAATTTGAACACACCAGATATTTATTGTGATTTTATTTGTGACACTACGACAATGACTACGGTCACACGAGATTTGTTGCGTAATCGCGGCTTTTTGTCTTACTATGGGTGTGAATGCGTGCGTGCCAGCCCCTACTTTTAAGCGAGCCCCGTCTTATTATGGATGCTTCGCTTTTTGTTTAGCGAGATTCCGTCCGCCTTTTTTATTCGTCCAAGATAAAAACAATAAGATAATTTTATTTTTTGTAGTAAAAACCGGACACATGCTTTAGAAACTCAATTCAATTCAATCATTTATTTGCTCCCGTCAAAATTGAATTTCGCGCCATATCGATCATCGTAATAAACCCCTCAACGGCTATATTTGTTTTGTCACCGGCGGGTCCAGAGCAGGGCAGGAGCGGCGCAGTTCGCCAGCGGGCCCGCGCTAATATTTGGTGTGTCGTGTTTCATTCATGTCGTTCCTTGTATTACACATTGCGCGGGACCGCCTTCAACCTGCGCTGCTACTGACCTGTTTTTGGTTTTTACGGGCCTTAAGACGCTGACAACAGCCAAATACCCCAAATAGGCTTCTTTTAAAAAAAATTTTTGCTTGTATCTATTCAGTTTGTGGCAGTGAAAAAAATACATGTTAATCTTGATCATATTTTCTGAAACTGTATTGTGCCCAAAACTCGTTTTCTTGAAATTTTCTCGATGGAAAAGAATTGTAAACTAACCTCTCAAAACATGCTTTAAAGCAAACAATCTCTATTATTTACTAAATATTATAAATAAAATTAAGAAAACATTTGAGAAAGACAATAATCTAAACATTTGTTGTTTCTGTTTTTCAAATAAGCTTTTAGTTTTTTATTAAAAAAATAATTTGTTAATTTTCATTCAAGTTGAGCGACGTATCCGACGTCCCTCGGCTCGTTGCCTCTCTTTCAGTTCTGTACGAAACGACAGTGACCGCAGAGTTCTGATTTTTTAGGTGTTGTCAGCCTCTCAAGACTTCCTTTCGCATTTATAATATTAGTGTGGATAACTTTGCCTTGCAGTGTCTTGCACAACCCTACTTGTAAGTTCGTGTTACCTTCCTCTATAGTTTGACGAACTTTTATGTAACGTTTAATCACGAAGTTTGATATCCGATTAACAAACACAAGTTGAGTAGTAGGGGATTATGAAAAAAGAGGTTATATTTTTGGTAGGTATTTGATTCACAAAATCTGTAGTAATAAAATTATGTTAATTGTGTCCATAAAATAATGTATTTTATTGGTATATCGAATTCGACTACATCAGAATGTCGTGCTGACTGTCTATAGAGTTGAAAGTTATTGATTTTGTTTTCCGAATATAAGTCTGAAGTAATAACATTATTTCAAACAAACATTTTTAAGTAACAACATAAATATTTCTTAATTCTGTCGTTTATGGCTTGATGACAGGCGACACTGAGTAGCTTTCATAATGAATACAAAACAGTCTAAAGAAAGAAAAGTACTATATACTTATTTTCAAGTTTAATGATGCTATGTCAAGAAAGACACTAGCAAATAAACATAGTCTAAACTAAGTGGTCAAAACTACAATCTAAGTAGTCTGAGCGTGTTATGTGCATAAAAGGTATTATACACACTATATCGAAGATATGTAGTCAACAACCACACAGCCCATAGACGCCTCATAACATACGACTATTCGCCACTTCAAATCGTCAAATCAGTTTGGACCACTTACAAGAACCCTCAAAACTGCCGCGTTAGTGATTAGCCAATAGCCGCCTTGGTAGAGCCAATAGAATTGCAGTACCCCGCCTCAGATAGTGGCAGAAATTATTGTACGCATTATAATCAACGTTAGGCGTCTATTGGGCGGTATGGTCGTTGTATGTAGTATTGTATTCGTAGTAAATTGACGTTAGTTGCTCGCCTGCATAATTATTTATTTTGTCCACTGTACTGTTAGTAGAGGTCCTTATGAGTTCCCTACGATGATTTACTCCACCAGTTCAGACCGCTAGTTGTAAACATAGAATAAACCAGGGTTCCTTAACCTGGGGTCCATGGCATGGGTGCAGGGGGTCCACGGGTACGCAATTGCATAATTACATAGCACGCCTGTTTTGGGGTAGTCAGGGACTATGGATTTCCCTCTGCATCATTTCAAAGCCTTTCTCAGTACGCCTTATGACTTGTTTCTGTAAATACTGTAACATAAACCTGCAAAAATGCCTTATCGTGTTGTTTCTAACTGCAGAAACAAAAGCTGTAAAATACATTTGATTAAAGTTAATATTTAAAAATTAATGACGTCAATATGGGAGGCGTAGTTTGTTCGAAAGTTGCCACGCATGAATCGCAAGTAAATAAATAAAATAAATAAATAAATATTTTTGGGAATTTTTTACACAGCACCATCTAGTCCCAAACTAAGCAGAGCTTGTGATATGGGTACTAGACAATGGATATAATACTTATATACTTTTTTTTGTTGTAAATACATACTTATAATACATAACGGGTACCGGTGAAATTACAATCACATGAGACTTTCCATCTTCATGTCTCAGTTTGGCGAACCGACTTCCGATGCCATTTAGGCAACATCCTAGGTGGTATTGAAGTTGTTATGGGCAAAGGTAACCGCCTAACATCAGGTGGGCCTTTAGCTCGTTTCGCCATCCTATACTATAAAATAAATAATAAATAAAAATAAGAAACACCCAGACCAACATAAATACTTATAATAACTTCTTAGGTTTTCGCGATCACTACACATAATAATAAAACAAAGTTTAACCGGATTAAATCGCGTATATTATTTAAATTGGTTTCCCTGAGGTTTCGAAAGCTTTGCAGCATTTCGTGGTCGCAGGTAGACTAAAGCTTTCGAAACGTCAGGGAAACCAATTTAAATAATATACGCGATTTAATCCGGTTAAACTTTGTTTTATTAGAAATACTTATGTTCATCACACAAATATTTGTGTCCTGTGTAAAATTGAAGAAGAAGAAAGAAAGTAAAATAGTTTATTGTCACAGTTAACGACGCGCAACATTTAAAACACAGTGATAAACACAAGCAGGCAACTTATAGGTGGGGTTACATAGAAAGTTAAACAAAAAAAAACACATAGGTAAAAAATTAAGAAAGGACAGTCAATACAAAATATAAGAAAAGTATAGTTGACCGTATGACAGTGGCAACACCCGAGTCTGAAAAACCGCCCTTACTGCTTACAAAATAAAGGCGCCGACAGAGCCAAACTGTTACCACTGACGTACGGTCGACCGCACCTAAAAAATTACATAATATAATAAAATAAAATATCTTCGTTAGTTCTCAACACACAATTGTGGTTACAACCATTCTATCTATTTCTGTGGGGCTATTGATGATGATGATGGTTGTTTGCGGCAGAGCGGCGGCGGGGCTGTGCGTGGCCACGCTGGCGGCGGACGTGTGCGGCGCGCTGCTGACGGGGCTGGGGCTGCGCTCCGCCGACCACCGCACCAAGTTCCGCTACTACCGGTTCGCCGTGCTCGCCATGTCGCTAGCCCGTACGTAGACAACACCATGGTATAATAAGATGTTTCACCAGGTATTCTCTTCCCGCAATGACAGCGCGATGCCTCCAAGCTACGTCACGATCAGTGCTGCCATTGATTGATATCTTCAATATACTCAAGGAGATTTTTGTTCATAATGAATATAAAATAAATTCCTATCTGTGTTATTCATCTAATTAGTTAATAAAGGAAACTTTATTAAATTACTAGTTAAAAAGTGATTCTTTATAGAAGAAAGTAAATGAAAAAATGCATTTTGCTCGGGTGATTTATTTTCACAAAGTGGCAGCACATTAAACTGACAAGTGTCACGCTAACAACCCGCTATTGGCTCCACGGCCGATGACGTAGTACGGAGGCAATCACGTGACCTAGCTGTCATGGGAAGAGACTACCTGGTGTTATTATACCATGGACAACACAAAGTTTCCTTGTTTTCCCTCTCGTATTTTATGTAAGAGGCCTATCACGTTTGACAGTCGTCTCGCTCTAACTTTAGCATTTTTTTAAAGATTTCAACAGATCCCTTGACCCTTATCCAGTGGCGTGCATTGGCCTACTTCATTTGAATTTAATTGTGGTGTAAGTTATTGACTTAGTTATGTACGAAGATTAATTTAGCATTAATAGGTCTATTAAACATTGAGGTAATATGTATACGTACTGGAGCAGACATCAGGAACAAAAAAATTAGCACAATTTGCCGGCCACGAGGAACGCGCGGCGCGAGCGTGAATAAGCGAGTGAGAGTGCAGGAGCTCTAAAACGTGCTACAAACATTTTGTTCGAGGTGTCTTCTCTAGTACGTAGTACATATTACCGCAGTGCTATTAAAAGATAAATAATCATCGTACTTTAAAATAAAACTTTTTAACAAAAAATTGAACCGACGAAAACAGAAACTGAAAAGCGAAAAATAAAATGAAGCTTTTAGTCTTTTCCTAACTAAAGCTAAACTAATTTAAATAACTAATTATGAGTCGGCGCCAAACAAATAAGCAAAGTGCTTGCAAGTTGCAAGTGTTCGAGCGGAGAACGCATTTTTGGAAAGTTATTGTTTATCTTTAAAAATTTCACATTGTATTTGATGTTATGTTGTTTTTATTATTTATTTAAAGTAATTTAATGATCTTCGTTGATTGTTTGTTTGGCGCCGACTCATAATTAGTTACTTAAATTAGTTTAGCTTTAGTTAGGAAAAGACTAAAAGCTTCATTTTATTTTTCGCTTTTCAGTTTCTGTTTTCGTCGGTTCAATTTTTTGTTAAAAAGTTTTATTTTAATTTTTTTTTGGCTAAAATCTCACTCCAGGTCCCATTATGTTGTAGTGTCTAGAACTACATTTATGTGTGCCAAGTTTCAACAGAATCGATTAACATCTAAGAATTCAGTGGGTGAACAAACACTCATCCCCTGTTTTCCTACCCTTAGGGGTGGATTTTGATTTTGAAATTTAAATGGGACCAACTTCGAGATATACCCTATCCATTAAAAAATAATTATCAAAATCGGACTACTGTGTAAAAAGTTATGCGTGGTCACATAAAAAAAAAAAAAAAAAAATATATAATTTACGCGTCGAATTGAGAACCTCCTCCTTTTTTTCGTCAGTTAAAAAAAGATAATAACTTACACCACTTTTGAATTGAATGAGGAAGGCACTGGTTACTGCCTAATTGCCTATATGCAATGCCCCGCCACTGCCCTTATCCCAATTTATTTGGGGTCGGCGCAGCATGTATTTTCGCTTAAATCTAACGATTTAAATTATAGAAAGAAAAAATCGCTCACGAGCAGGATACTAACCTGCGACTTCTGGCTCAGTACGCCAGTGCTTTTAGCCACTGAGCTACCGTGAACACTGCTGGTATCGAATTTAACCTCCACTTGTTAACGTCTTTGGATTTCAAGAGATTTTAGGCGAAGTTTTAAAATGTATTTTATGCTTATCTTTCAGGGTAACATTAAGAATATTTGAAACACATTTTCGTCTTGATTTATTGCCTAGAAAGAGAGGGAAAGGAGGAGAGAGAAAATATATTTCTTTGTTTTTCTTTCTATATAAGTCATGTATGGAAATAGAACCATTGTTTAAATATTCTTAATGTTATCCTGAAGAAAAAAAATAGAATAAACTTTTCAATTTCGCCTATAATCTCTTGAAATCTTTATAAAAGTTCTAAAGTTAGAGCAAGACGGTTGTGAATGAAACATGAAAGGCCTCTTAATATCTAAGGTTTTAACTGTGCTAAACGGTAGTGTACGCTTTTTATTGTATTATATGTTGTTATTATCACAGTTAATACATTTTAACTAAACAGGAATCTTAAATATCTCTATATAAAATATAATAATGAACTAGAGAAATTCTTGGAGTCTTTTTGTTACTTTGTTTTACCAAGTTTTTATTAACTCTCGTCTTTGTACGGTTCACATTTTGCAATCGATTTTAAACTAACTTCCCGATGAAACATAGCTCAGAACTGAATGAGAATTCAATATTACCTCACTACCTTAATTTTAAAAACGAGGTATACTGGGTGTATACCTTGGCTGGTGATTACTGATACGAAACCACGAAAAAAAAATGCGATTCTTTTTTTAGATTTTTTCATAAATATTTTTTTGCATTTTTCATACATAACCAGCTTTGGGCAGTTAAATAAAACTCATACATAATGAAAAATGCAAAAAAAAATATAAATCTAAAAAAAGGATCGCATATTTTTCGTGGTTTCGTATCAGTAATCACCAGCACTATCACCTATCTTCGTTTTCGAAAGGGTTTCCCTGACACCCTGTATAAAAAAAAACTTTCATCAAATTATTAAATGCCAACTTTACAGAACACATTTCTTAAACTTGATTTCTACACGACAGACCAAAAAACCATTGGCAATTTCTATTATTTAACGTTGTAAACATAGAATTATATTCTTATTTTTATTTTAAGTTTTATCCATCAGAAAAGTTCTCTAAAGAATGATGTTTTGTATTTTTTCAGTGATGTGCATTTTAATAGCGCTAGTGATCTACCCAGTCTGCTTCGCTGCGGAGCTAAATCTGGGTAAGTTGTTATGCAATTATGACCTTAACACAATTATAACCATCAACATACGAAGGTGACACTCTTCTAGTTGATGTTTATTTCTTACTTAGCGAATTTGGAGTGATGTTGTACTTATGAGATTTAAATGATCTGTTATCCACTAAAAACAAATAATAGCACCACAAGTATTGTTGAATGTGGCCCATTTTAACTTCTCCCAAATCTGTAATATAAAAATTTATTAGTTATTTTACTCACTCAATAACAATAAAAAAAGAAATTTAAGCAGTGATTGTCTGAGTAGTGTTCGACTTATGGACGTACGGACAAACGTATATTTATTTTATGTACACAATCCATAGATCACTGGTTCATATCCGGCTCGAAGGACCAAAAATGCACGGGCTGCTATGCTGATACACTTAATGCTGCCAACGAGGGCTGTCAGCTAGTAAAGGTTGTTTCTCTGACATCTTTCACTCTTTACTAGCTGTAATGCCTTGTTGACAGCATTAAGATGCATAGCAGCCTAAACAACTATTATTATATATTAAACTTTTCGTATACAACACAAATCAAAATACCGTATATCATCCTGATATACGGGTCCTTATAAAAAGTCGACTCTAGTTGCACAATTCCAAACGGTGGATGCTATGGAGGAGAACCTAGTAGCAGTAGACCGTACGTATGTGTTTTTATTATGTTTGTATTATTTTTAACGCATTTTACGCATGCGAATCGAAATTAAAAATATAAATTGTGGAAAGAAAAAATGCGGCTGCAGCTCCTGGCTCAGTACGCCAGTGCTTTAGCCACTAAGCTACCGTGAACACTGCTCGTGGTATCGAATTTAACCTCCAGTTACTAACGTCTGGGTTTTTTTTCTTTACACAATTTATATCTTTATTATTATGTGTCATTTGGATATAGTCGATCCGTTCAATTCAAATTAATCAAATGCATGCCGTTTGGATGGGTTACCGCCACTATTTGAGCGGATGGACTTTACAATATGAATTGATAATTATTTCTTCATTATTAATTCGTGTGTACAGGTAATAGATCCGTGTGGGAGTTCGGCTGGGCATACGGCGTGGGCTGGGGCGCCGCCATCTTCCTGTTCGGCGCCGTCGTGCTACTGCTCTGTGACAAGGAGAGCGAGGAACTCTACTACAAGGAGCGGAAAGTGAGTACCAATCATTTTTATACAGAGTGAGTTTTTGATGTAGGATTGCAGGACTAAAACCGAAACTGTAATAGGCTTGAGGAGATCTGAGTTTGGAACTGCTGGTTTAGCCGCACCGTACCGTTGGAAATATCTAGGTACCTCTAAAGAATGCGGTACACTACGGTCGGCGTAGAACGGGGCCAAACTATAGGTAAGGTAAAGGCTTCGCGGGGGTGGGGGAAGTGCATTCTTTCGAGGTGCCGAGATATTTCCGACGGGTTATATTTGAAAGCTGTGTGTTATATCACAGTTATATGGCGAAATGTGACTATACTCTGTTTTTTCTTACTTGACTTATTTAGTAAATAATCTTGGCATGTCTTTTTAATGCTATTCGTCAATAATAATTATTAAAAGGCATTATGATAACAATTTCACACACTAAATAACATTTTTTAACCTAACTACATGTGCAGAACTAGTAAATGTATTTTATCAGTAGTTATTTTATTAAAGAGACATGCCAAGATTGTTTACTAAATAATACAAGAGAGAAAAAAACAGACTGTACATATAGATGTGAGACATTTTAATTATAGAATCACCCACCCGATATACCGAAAGTACGCCACATTCGAGAAAACCATTCCCGATGCAGCAACGGCTGCCAGGGGGACATAGCGGCGGGGTCCCCCCGCAATGCCCCAGTAAGCCGAGATCCAAGCCCTCACTTGGGCGACGCCCATAAGCGGTTTTGCAACCGCGATTTTAGTTTATAAGTTAGGTTTAGGGAAATTTTTGGTGGATGGAGTCCCTAACGGGATTCTCCAGTTAGGGCACCTATCTTGGGCGACGTCTGCGAGAGTCCATTCGAAAAAAAAAGTATTAAAATGTCTCACAATTGAAGCAAATAAAGTTCATTTGAATTTGTAATCGTCTATCGTGTCAACATGAGCTACATAATGATAATAGCTCATGCCGTTTTAAAAAAGATTAGTCAGTCAGCAGGTTGGTAGCGGGGCTGACTGCCCAGGGTGCGCCGGACGATCAATTAAATATCGTCACTGGTGGAGGCTCTTTTATTGCACCCCAATCAGCTGATGGATGAACCCATAGAAATAGATAGAATGGCCATGTGGGCTGGGCGCGCGTGGCAGCATCATGCACCATAGTACAGGATATTTCAAAGCCTCTCAGCACGCTTTATGACTTATTTCTATAAATACTGTAACAAAAACCCGCACTAAAACCTTATTGTGCTATTTCTAACTGCAGAAACAAAAGCCGTAAAGTACATTTGATTAAAAATTTTTTTTTTTAATAATGACGTCATAATTTAAGGCGTAGTTTGTTCGGAAAGTTGCCACGGATGAATCGCAAGTAAAATTGTGATTACAGCCATTCTATCTATTTCTGTGCTGTAATATGGGGTGCTAGTTCCCGGCACGTGACAGGTGTTGTTCTCGCAGGTGGTGAGCACGGAGGGCGGCGCGCGCCCCTAGGCCCGCGGGCGCCTGCCCGACCTGGTGCCGTGAGGCGCGCGCTAACCCGCGCCCCCCGCCGCGCCCCCGCGCGCGCTGGATCTGACCCACGCGCCCCGCTAGCACGCAGCCCGCCGCCCGCCCCCCGCCCGCAACCAACCACCTTATACGTAACAATACACCACACTCGTTAATATCACGCTGAAGAAGATATGTTTTTCTTTGAAAACAGTTCTCTCACTCCCGTGTGAGAGGACCATTTCGTCGGTTTAAAGGTAAAATTCACTAAGTTACATTATTAGCAAAAAACACTTTTTTGATTTTCTAATAATAATTTTCATTAATGCCGAAAAAAGAAACAGTGTCATTTTTAGCAAAAATTCCTTTTTTCATTTTCGGCATTAATAAATTAAAATTATTATCTGAAAAATAAAAGAGTATTTATTTACTGATAATGTCACTTATTGAATTTTACCTTTAAAACGACGATTTCAAAGACAACAGTTGAGCTCCAGTTGGTTATTTTGTGGACATAGGAGCCGTATTATTAAGTGTTAGAATCATCATTGTTCCGTTGCGAGAGAGACAGAGCTATACAGGACGTATAGCGCCATCTCTCTTCTCACCGAAAGAATTATGGTTTTAACACTTCATAATACGGCCTCAGGTGTAGCTATAAACTTGTTGGTTGCGTCGGTCGGCCGGGAGTTACCTGACCGATACGCGGCCGTGTCCGGTTCGTTGTCAGACCGGACACGGCCGCGTCACGGTGTCGGGGAGCGACCTATCGATGCAGTTTTGGACCTATTGCGACAGTAGCGAAGGTCTGGTTGTTTTTTTTGTTCGAAAATATCATAGTACTTGGGCTGAGCAAAATTATAATAAAATTATTGTATCGCGTTAAATGCGAGTCGTACTGAATTTATACTGTAATATAATGAAAAATATTATTGTATGTACCATAATAATAGTATTATATTGTATTTGTTTTGGCTACTTCCAGTGTAAGTGCTATGATTCTTTTGTAGACACCCAGTTTTATTTGATTTATGTTTAGTTAACCCAATAGTTTTCATAGGACACTTACCTCAGTTGACTATTGATTATTTTGTGGCATTGTGTTGATTCACATTTTTAATTTGTATCGGGCAGAGCGATGAAACTAAGACAACAAGATCTGAGAATGTAACATTCATTTGAATTTACTTAATGAGTGAGAATCGCCTTTTTTGTGATTTTAAAGATCTTTATTTTTATTGGTTGATATGTTTGGCAGCCGGTTGTCGACCCTCTCGTTCCCGCGTTGGGCGGAACACATTCAGATATCTGTGTGTACTGGCGTACCTCGAATGTAATCCGTTCCAAAGAGCGTTACTTTTATTTATTCGCTTTAATTTATTGATTCGTCCTTGGTTGTGAGTGTAAATATCGGTTTAGAATGTGTTGTACGGCTTCTGTTGCATCCGGGGTGGCGCGTGCGCAGGTGTGCGTGGGTCGGCGCGTGTGTGTGTGTGCGGCCGCCGGGCAGGCGACCCACTCGGACTGCTGTATCTATATCGCGTACTTGCGTCTTCTGTAATGCGAACTCGTATATCTAGTGTTAGTACACGATTAGTGTAAGACTAAGTGACTGTGAGTTCTACTCGGCCGCGGCGAGTGACGTCATCGACCGTGTTCTGATTAAGAGATTATCGGACTATGACTACTGAGATATTTAAAGGAATTAAATACAGAATAATATATATGTATATGTTTTGAGTAAAGTTACCCTTTAGTATGATATACTTCATATTATTGAAAAACTATTTTATTAACGATTATATACATAGGAATCAAGTCTGTCTATGTGCAGATTCATAAACTTGAGATTAATTTTCATTTTGTCAGTGATATTTAGAATCTCTTATTGATTTTACTGTTATGTAAATCTCATAAAATTTGGAATTGAATATTATTTATAAATTATATTTTCTTAATATTTATGTAAACGTAAAGGAACAATTAATTTATAAATAGCGTCGTATTGATTAAATAGCGATATGTGTGTAAGTGTAATATTTGTGGACATTGATAAAATGACATGTAATTTGTGTTTGTCTGACATTGCGAAATTATCACGTAGTATTATTTATTATTGTCAAATGTTCTTGGTCATGGCTTTAATTTTTTTTACTTATATGTGTGCACTTTATATTGATCAATGCATAAATCAATATTTTAATTTTAATTATTATGTCAACTATTTTCATAATATTTTATTTGTGCAGGTTAAATAATAGATAATTATGTACAATGAATTCAGTGGTATGCATGATTAGTAGTTTTGTCGTGAGATCTGGCCTCAGCATCTGTGGGTTTACTCGCAAAATCGATATATCGTGATATTTATCGCGTCGAATCCTACTCGTAACTAAGTAACGTACACTTCGCTATCGTTATACGAAGCAACGAACACTACTAATCGACAATTTTTGCTCTTACCCTACTCTTAGTTGTGAATTTCATTGACAGTATTTCTTTTTTTATCAGACGTCAAACAGACTGCCTCTTTGGTCTAGTGGTCGCAAGCGCGACTGCTGAGCGTGGGGTTCTGGGTTCGATACCTGGGTCGGGCAAAGCGTTATTGGGTTTTTCATTAGGAAATTCTCAGTAGCAGCCAGGAGTATGGATTTGTGCCCGGTTAATGGCAACAGGCTCACCCCCTATTACATGGGACTTATAACATAACTGGCGAAATGTGGGTGTACTATACACCTCTGCCTACCCCTTCGTGGAAATACAGGCGTGATGTTATGTTATGTGTTATGTCAAATATCCGTTGCTTTTTAAATTGTCTACAACTTCGTAAAATATCTCAATATTTGTCTATGAATTTGATAAACATCAAATCTTCCGAATACCGTAAACTGCCCTAACTTGGCCTACAAGCCCTACTTTGCCTGGTTATTTTTTGAGTAAACTATAATAGCTATGATTTCCGTACTTGGGGACATTCAAAAACTATGACAACGCTAACATTTGGTTCAGTTATAAAGTGTCAGTGCGTGTAAAAATCAAGTTAATGCGTTAGGCAAAGTAGGGCTTGTGGGCAAAGTTAGGGAATTTTACGGTATTTATTAGAGTAGGGTATGGTACCCTAGTACGTCCGATAATTCGGAGCACTATTGTGTCGTTGTTGAGTTTGCAAGTAAACCCGCTTTTATTTAGTTATAATATAGATTATTGTGATAAAAAGCAGCTATTTGTAAACGTTGTGATGGATTGAGGCTTGCATGATTCTAGGCGTGTTTTCATGGTGTCAGGTGTGGCAGCTTACACGCTTATGAAGGTTTCAATTTGTATTTTCAAATTAACTCAAAAAGAAAAGGTAAAATTAAATTATTAATTCTCCTAACTTCCAATACAGTGTAAGAATTGTAGTTCATCACCTTAGAGACTTTGGAGTATAAAAGTATAGAGTGCAGTGACGTAACAATAGGGTGGCAAGATGGGAAAAATGCCAGGGGCCCCGGCCCGTGAGGGCATTACTTTTGTATTCAATTAATTTAAGTTGCCCACTACTAAAGTATCAAGAATCAATCAGGATCTGAACGTACTTTACGTAGTAACTTTGGTTGACCTTCGAGGGCCCCATCCAATGAATTTGCCACGGTCCTCTAACGGTATAGTTGCGCCACTAAAAGTGATAAGTTGATAATATAAACACCATTATCTTGTGCAAAACGTGAGCAGTTTTTGCAAATTCTAGAATTTACTTGTAGAGGCATTTATAGATGTATACATGTATGTACACAAGTGACGTACCGTCGTCATTATTTCTTGAAAAAAAATATCGATAAGGAAATTAATAATTGAGATTAAAAATATATAGCTGTTATTAAAAAAGAATAGAACAACAGTTAACTCGAAAGAAATTAGAAATTAAATAGCAGAATTGATTAAAATATTTCAAATGCCTATGTTATGCCTTGGAAACCAAGGATTTTTATTTAAATGCCATTCCAACTTCTCGATAGATCATACAGATGAAATCAACTACATGCGACAAATAAGGTAAATTCTACCAAAGAAACTGAACTACTTAAGAAACATTGGTCGCTACACGAAAAAAAATTTGATTTCCTGTACAAAAAAACCTTAGCGATAAAAAAGCAACAACTACGTTTTTCGCTACTAGACTCGCGGTGTGTCGAACTATGAACGCGGTTTGTGTCGCGGATGCGTTGTTCACAAGGTTGTCTGGAAGAGATTGCCTTGTGCGATAAGACCGCCCGTGTACTTGCATAATCTTTTTGTAAACTACTGTCTTTGTTTTATGTACAGTCGACTGCATGACAGTGGTTACTTGGATTAGAAAATCGCCCTTACCGCTTACGAAATAAAGGCGCTGTCATTAGTGTCGACTCTCTTGTTCACGAACTAAACTTAGTTTAAAACTATCGCTCTCTTTTACTAATAATAGACACAAGAAAGGGATGACAACAATTTTATTGCTGTCAATTTACTTGTTACTTAACTATTTTAGTGGCACATTTCGAGATCACGACTAAACTTGTATGGAAATATTAATTCCGACTAATTTCACAGCTCTAAAATTGTTGCCCTTTCTTGTATCTACTATTAGTAAAAGAAGGCGATAATTTAAAATAAGTTTAGTTTGTGAACAAGAGTATCGACATCAATGTCAAACTGTTTCCACTGACGTGCGGTCGACCGTACGATAAAGAATATAACAAATAAAAATATACCCATACTCACGTATCATACTCCTGTAGGTTCGCTCTATACTTTTATACTTTTTAATCAGTAGCTTCCATTCGTGATATCCGTTGATTCGCCCTTAGTCACTACCTTTTAAGTTACACAGAAATAATATCTACTTAAATGTTATTAAAAAGTATGTTTATTTGTGTGAGTACTTTTTAAGCTCAGTTATCTAAGTTTTGGCATTTTACATATTACTTTATCATTATCATTTATAGCTATAGAATTATAAAAAAAAAATGTTTAAGTACAAGACTAAATTAGATTTTAAGTTTTTATGCAACTACTGTTGCAATTATTAGTCCTGAAAATTGATAAATCACACTGCCATGTATCTATTTACTTACATTTTCTTTACATTGTAAGTCATATTAATTTACTGTAGTTGTATGTAATGAATAACATTAAATTATTAAAATTTCCTAATGTAAGTGTACATTTTACATAGAAATGATAACCCCCTTGTAATTGATATTGAATGACATTAGCTACTTAATTTTATGCACCTCAAACTGTACTTGGATACACTGTTTTTCACGATATCTATATAAATTATCGTATAAAATGTATGTACAGTCGAGGAATGAAAAGGTTCGTCACATTAAGGTCTATTATTGCTTGTACTGGCAGATAACAATAATGAGAGTTGTACGTACACCCACTTATTTATCTCTCGTTCGGAGTTTGAAAGGTAACATATACTCGCGACACGTTTAAAGGAAACAATTTGAAAATTGACGAACCTTTTCGTTTCTCGACTGTACAATTGATTTTTTCAATCAGTGGTATAAGTTTCCACTGTAATATAATTATTTACCGAATGAATCAATAGTTGTGTCCTACGAACATTAATTAATAAAATATATTACAGTTGTCCAAGTACATCCGTTATAAAATTTGTATTTCCTTAGCCAAATTATGAGTCATATCAAATGAGATTGAATAAATTAACTAGTAAAAATGCTGTGTAAATTATTTTGTTTCTTCCGTTACCATACTTAAGCATCCCCTCGCGCTTTGGCATACATTTACGTGTAAGCCAAAGTCGTGAAAAAAATCCACCTTCATGTTTGGCTCTAGTAGGGTGTAGAATCATTGACAACATCCAAATAGGCTTCTCTGAAAAAGGTTTTATCCGAATCTACTCGGTATATGGCCATGAAAAAAAAAATACATTGATCTTGATATATTTCCAAAATCACTGCTGTGTTCAAAATACGATTTCAGTTTCAACCAGCTCCAATCCAATTTATTTGATAAAAAGTGATAAAATACATACATTTGATGTAAATCATCTAATTTCTTTGATCAGTAACATTGGACAAAGAAATTTGACCAGTGGGCATACCGCCGACGAAAAAGAGGGGTGTGATGTTTTTGAGGTGTGTATCCGTCTGTCTGTGGCATCGTAGCGCCCAGACCGATGAACCAACTTTGATTAAGTTTTTTTTTGTTTGAAAGATGACTTGATCGAGTGTTCTTAGCTATGATTCAAAAAAATCTGTTCAGCCGTTTGAAGATGATCAGCTCTTTTCTGGTTGATGAAGGGATGTGGTGAGCAACTTTAACAGGTCTGATCGATTCAAAATTTGATATCCTGTTACTTCAATGATATTGCAACCTGGTAACCTCGAGTTGATGCTGCAGCATCACCTGGAATCTGCAGGATAGCCAACTGCTCCCCAACTTTCAGCAGAGGTATCGTGTTTTGGTTAATTGGAATTGAATACATCATAGTCTGCTAAAATCGTAACCCTCCTTTTGGCTTTGCCATAGTCAGGTAAAAATATATTGTTAATTTTCATTTGAGCGGCGCACACAAATTTCGGCGACCTCGCATTTTTAGGTGCTATGGGTGCTGTCAGCCTCTTAATATAGTTAGTCTTAGTTTAGTTTATAAAAAAACGACGGCATAAAAAAAAGAGATATATTGACGAAAAACAGCATTGGCATAGTGTTCCACTGGCATAATTTTGCAATATAAGTAACATGATCAATTTTATCAATCACATTTCAAGGTGGATCATTTTAAAATTTAATGATGATGATGAAATGAACATGATATTTTAACATGTAAGACTAAAATTATAGTTTATAACTAGACTTCAACGCCGGAGATGGTCTTTATGCTTGCGATTAATCTTTTGTTGGCATCCTTGTAGTCGACCGGCGCTGCGGTCATCACTGTAGTTTTAAGGCGAGCTTCATCCTGTAAATCAAATACGACTATACATTAATAACGTACCTAGGTTAGCATACCACATAATATTGAGTACCCAAACTTCTTGGCTGGTCGGCCACTAATTGGCAAGCAGGTTTGCCCAGATCGAATATGCAGAAAAAGGTTTTTATTATTTTATAATATTGGATGGCGAAACGAGCCCGAAAAGGCCCACCCGATGTTAAGCGGTTACCTTTACCCATAACAACTTCAAAACCACTTAGGCTGTTGCCTAAATGGTACCGCAAGTCGGTTCGTCAAACAGACATGAAGATGGAAAGTCTAATGTGTTAGAATAGCTATGTTATTCAATTTGTTTTGAATTATTTTATGATTTAATTTAACGTATTTGTGCTGTATTAATTTGTTTTATATTAATTTCTATTTCCAATAATATCCGAATATTGTTTTTGATACCTACTTAATTTTTATAATACCTTTCCAACATTTTTATTTAAAAAGGAATATTCTTAAAAATGAATTAAGGAACGTGTATTGACTCGATTTTGCTGATCTATAAAAGATCTGTGGATTTGATTAGTGGGGGCATTCAGATTGTTGCAACGGTCAGTGTTGATGTAACCTTTGTAGTATTTTCTGTGATTGTAGAAATCCTTGATTTCCAATAGTTGTGAATTGAGTTTAAATTGTTATATATTAATGCCATGTGTTAAAGTGACTAACATGAAAAATACAGAGTTCTCTCGTGGTGGAAAGTGAATATGACTTATTTACCTTCGGTAAATGATAATATATAAATGATATGCAGACATTAGTTTATTGTAAAAAGTGTTGTCTAACAAATCAGAAGCAGGATCACTACGCGCCGTTCTCGGTCGAGTATTATGAATCAGAAGATCAAAGACGCGGCACAGGTCCGTATTACGAATGGAATCGTTTTCTCGAGGAGAGCGAAGGAAGTACAAGGAACCAGGTGAGTTTGGAATTAAAATTTACATAAAGAAATCTTAATACACGTGATCGGTATCAGTCATACATAAATTTGTGGATGAAAAACTTATGATAAAACAATAATCAAAGTAGTTGTTCTCTCTTGTTGAAAGAGTACACGAAGCGAGTAGGTATTCCGATTAAAGCCAAAAGTTCAAATACCTAGTGAGCTGAAAGAATGAAATTTCTATGTGTTTTACCATAACCAGGACAATATCAAAAACAGTTTTAATATTTAAATTATGGAATCCAGGAATTTTGTATGTTGATATATTTGCCAGGTCACTTCTCACAGAAGGGACATTTTTTTTGATCATTCTCACCTGTATGTTCAATGCATAGAATTTAGAAGATCTGAGGTTCAATAGATAATATCAGTGGGTTCAGAGAATCGCTTGAACCTTTTTCACAATGGAGTCTAAATGTCTAAAAATGCATAACTATCTGTTTTGTTCAAATTAATCAAGTGGTTTAGAAGTTATGATGCTGTGAGGTTTCTCCCGCACGCACGCGTTTGTCGTGGCTCGTGGCACGCCACTCCACAGCCACGACGCGCTCGCTGTCCTTTTAGTTTATTATGTACCTGCCTACCTAGTTCGGGCATTTTAGCACAACAAAATATTTTTGCAATGTGATTTACACATTATGAGAGTTTTAAAATGTAGCACTAGCCTGTAGAACGCAGGCATGCAACGGAGTGAGCCTGGAGATGTATAGTGGCGTCATAGCGGCCAGCGCTGGCCCCGCGACCCACATTTGAGAGGAACAATGTTTCGAAAACTAGTTGACGAATCGGAGTGATTTTAGCATAGTATATTTTTATTTTTTGGTGGGCTGCGCTGAATAGCTTAGTTCGTTGATATGCTCCATTGGTTATTCGTCTGTTTTAAATTTTCTTTATATTTTAATATAATTACGGAAAGTTTGGTGGTTTGTAGCCAGCATTTGAACAATATGATGAGGTCAGACTGAATATTCAAACAATTTAGTAAAACTTGTGGATTATCAAAATACTTCTTATATACCTACTGTATTGTCTAGTAGGTACCCATAGTACAGGTTCTACTTGGCTTGTGATAGAATGGTGATGCGTAAGATGTCCCAAAAATATTTATGTATTTTTAATTTATATGTATTTTGGGTCAAGGGGCTCGTAGCGATGCAACGACTGCGCGGATTGTACGATCTGCAAGGTTAAGCTGCACTTGCCGCGGTCAGTCTGTAGATGGGTGACCGTTTCGTTACACATCGAGACCCCTCCGTGCCTCGGAGAGCACGTTAAGCTGTCGGTCCCGGTTGTCATACGAATATCTATGGCAGTCGTTACGGGTAGTCAGAAGCCTGAAAGTCTGACAACTGGTCTAACCTCCGAATGTCAGTATTACCCAGTGATTGGGTTGCGGGGGTCTGATGGCAGTCGCTCCGTGTAAAATACTGATGTTCAGCCGCATCTGGCTAGACTGGAAGCCGACCCCAATATAATTGGGAAAAGGCTCTGAGGATGATGATGTATTTTGGGTCAGTGACGTTAATGGGTTGTGCAGTGTGCACAGAATTTTCTACGGCTTATGAGTATGAGGTACGTAGTACGTCATCCATATTACTTGTTAACTTAGTTCACTACGATAATACTTGTTCAATGTTGTGTGGTGGTTATGTGCCGGGTTGGCGTATGAGGTTATGTTTGATGTTGGGTGTGGATGGTGTGCGTTTGAACGCATAGGCATAGACAAAAGCATTGAGAGTGAAATAAATGAAAAGGACAAACATTATTATAACAAGAACTTGTTACAAATGAGAAGCTAATGATAAGAAATATGTTTAGAGAACTCTTGGAGTGTGCTCATGATTGGGTTCTATGGGAAAGGAAGCGAGGTTGTTTACATCTCATTCCAAAGATTGCTATGCCCTTTCATACTTTCCATATGTTACAAATGAGAAGCTAATGATAAGAAATATGTTTAGAGAACTCTTGGAGTGTGCTCATGATTGGGTTCTATGGGAAAGGAAGCGAGGCTGTTTACATCTCATTCCAAAGATTGCTATGCCCTTTCATACTTTCCATATCGACCATTGGAGTCTGATTTTCACAACTAATGAAAGAACCCGTATGATTTGTTCTTGCTGTTGTCCGAGCAACTGGAGTCGAGCAATCATGGGCTCCAGTGATTGGGTCAGTTTGGAGTGGGAACAATTTAAATTTATGGATGCTCTCTCACTCAAAATTTATCGTTTTAAAAAGATATTTAAAATACAAAATCAAATATTTCTGTCGGAGTTTTGAAGGATTATTTTGGTACGGGTGTGCCGACACGTTACATGTGATCAGGATATGTACAAAATCTTATACAGGCATAAAATTTAAATGACTGAAATTGATATATGACATTGGAATGGGTTAGAAGAATGGAAATTTACCTTACCACGGGCGGGTGGCCGGGTAGAGGCGCGACGGGTTAGTTTTGTATTCGCTTGCTCCTCAAAATTGGGGTGATGACGAGCGTTTGTGTGATGACAGGTTGGTTCAGATTCAATGCCATGTTAAGTAATATTAAGGAACAAGAGGGTCACCATCAGACCGTTTCGGATCTATTTGGCCGTAAACTCACTAGAAAGACCCCCATCTTATACATGGGATGGATATTGAGGAAAGTACAGATTATTTAATTATTTTGATTTCCATAAAAAAAAAAATACATGCATTTGGCCGATACAATGTAGAACATAAACCAGTTTAGGTTTTTCTTGAGGTTTTTCTGTACACCGCTTGGTCCGTCGACATTTATTAGAACAGGATGCGAGCGGTCAATCGAATAATGTTACTAAAATAAGATAATGAGGTTGCAAAATATGTTGACGAACCGCAAGATGGGTGAAGATTTGGGGTGGGATTGGGATATACCTCCTAGCGGTTCACCCCGGGCAACGTCGTTACTATCACAGTGATGGCGGCTGAACGATCCCTCTTTTGCGGTGGTAGGATCCTTTGGGTCCGCCTGGCTCGCGACCACCCTCCCACTGTAGTCCAGTGCCAAACAGTTCGCTGTGTTCCACTGATCACGTGGGAGTGCCAGTGCCTTTGGTGTTAGTGTGGGTCCAGTTGCATTGTACAGAACTGGTCTCTGCCTCTAGGCGACGCTGTATCGAGCGACTCATCTCGGAGCCTAGCGGGATCCGAAGCACGGTCTTAGCCGTTGACCGACCGCAGTCAGTAGGGGGCCCAAGTAGCGCGCCAGCCACGTGCCAAAGGCTGCCCCGCCAACTTGCGAAAAATCCCGAGATGCTCCACCGTGCCAGTTGGCGACTGGACGGGAGGACCCGGTGGCCATCAACGGGGGGGTTCGGGCGTCCCCGCGGTCTCCGAATGAGTCCCTCATAGGTCGGCTTACCCAAAGAGTGTAGTGTAGTTTAACTGAGCAATATCTCGGACCTTCACTAACACCACAAATACTCCAAAATAAAATATGAAAAGCAGAAAAAGGAATAAGGTTTGCAAACGGCTGCACTTCCTCCCACTGAAAGTGCACTCCACCAACATCAGGGGGTTGCACTCCAATCTCGACTCGGTCCACCACCACCTAGAGACTGCAAAGCCGCACCTACTCTTCCTCACGGAGACGCAGATAGTGACCCCGTCAGACGTGGCGTACCTCAACTACCCGGGATACTCGCTTGAGCATTTGTTCAAGCAGCACGCTGGGGTCTGTGCGTACGTACGCGATGACATCTGCTGTCCGCGTCTCCGCTGCTTTGAGGCGAAAGGCATTCCTGCCATATGGCTATTGGTGGATACTGGGGTGGAAAAAACAGTCTACAACTGTATCTACCGATCGCATACCGGTGATCAGGAGACGACCAGGCTGTTTGACTATTTAACAAAGACGACAGATTTGGTCATGCAGCGATATCCAACGGCGGAGCTTGTTTTCCTGGGGGATTATAATGCCCACCATAAAGACTGGCTGTACCCATACCGGGAAACTGACCATGCTGGACGTGAAGCGCGCAAATTTGCGTTATCGCTAGATCTTACCCAGCTGGTGAACCAAGCAACGCGTGTACCGGATATCGACAGCCATCAACCCAATTGCCTGGACCTTCTGCTGACAACAGATCCACACAGACACTCAGTATCAGTCTCAGCACCGCTGGGAACGTCTGACCACTGTGTGGTGAAATCCGTGTCGATATGCTCCCCTCAGGATAACAGCCCTAGAGGCACGAGGCGAGTGTGGCGATACGAGTCAGCAGATTGGGATGAGATGCGTCACTTTTTTGCATCTTACCCTTGGCGGCAAGTGTGCTTCTCTTCCAGCGACCCGACTATCTGCGCTGATGCTATCACTGACGTGATACGGCAGGGAATGGAGTATTTTATTCCGTTCTCTGACATACCACTCGGACACAAAGCCCGACCTTGGTACAACGCGGACTGTGCTAGAGCTGAGGCTCGCAAAGAGTCCGCTTACCAATCTTGGGTCAAAGCTCGTGACCGCAAGGACAGACGTCGGAAAGTGCGTGAAAAGAAGAGAGCCTTTAATACTGCCGCCAAGTCCTGCAAGCGGGTACTACGAAAGGCCCGTTTCGACCATGTTGGGCATATAGGGGCCAAGTTAGCTTCATACCCTCCAGGTAGCAAGCAGTTCTGGTCCCTGTCTAAATCGGTCGAGACGAACTTCTGTCGTCCTTTGCTGCCTCCAATGCAGAAACCTGATGGATCACTGGCTTACTCCGCAACAGAAAAGGCAAATTTATTTGCATCTTTGTTTGCGAGCAATTCGCGTCTCGATTCTGGCTCAAAACTACCACCATCTATTCCTCACTGCGATTTTTCATTACCGAAAATCGCTATTCACACTAAAGAGGTTCGAAGAGCGCTTTTCTGTCTTGATAATGAATAAGGCCAGTGGACCCGACGGTATTTCTGCAAGGGTTCTCAGGCAATGTGCACCTGGGTTGTCTCCTGTACTGACACGCCTGTACCGCCTCTCTCTTAATCAGAGGACTGTGCCCAAGTCCTGGAAGCTTGCAAATGTACAGCCAGTACCCAAGAAGGGTGACCGTGCTGACCCGGCCAATTACAGACCAATCGCCATCACCTCCATACTGTGTAAAGTTATGGAAAGGTTACTGAACAACAAGTTGCTGGCATACCTAGAAGACAATGATCTTCTCAGTGATCGTCAATATGGCTTTCGACAGAAACGATCAACTGGTGATCTTCTTGTGTTCGTCACGCACTGTTGGGGCGAAGCTATCGAGAAACATGGCGAATGGCCTTAGCTGTGTCTTTGGATATCTCGAAAGCTTTCGACCGGGTTTGGCACGCAAGTCTGCTGAACAAGCTTCCAGCGTACGGCATCCCACCTGACTTTTGCACTTGGATAGCTGACTTTTTGAGTGAACGGTCCATTCGAGTGGTCATTGACGGCTGCTCCTCTGCCCTCTTGGCTATAAATGCCGGAGTTCCTCAAGGGTCTGTTCTCTCTGCGACACTTTTCCTGCTTCACATAAATGACCTACTTCAGTTAGGTCTTATTGGCTACGCAGATGACAGTACTATCACAGAGAGATACCTGTCCAGTGTGAGAGCCAACCAACGGGAAATCTGTTCTCTACGACAGGCCATGATAGAGCGGACTAATTCGACCTTAAATCTCGTTTCCCAGTGGGGAGATGACAATTTGGTCAATTTTAACGCCTCTAAAACTCAGGCGTGTCTTTTTACCGCTAAACGGAGTCCATTCCACCTGGCTCCTACTTTCCAAAGTACACCTATTAGCATCGCTGACCACCTAGACCTTCTTGGCATGGAGTTGACAACTAACCTCAACTTCGGCACCACAATCGAGGCAAAGGCTCAAACTGCGGCCAAAAAGTTGGGCATTCTTAACAAGGTGAAGCGATACTTCACTCCTGGACAGCTTTTCACTTTATATAAAGCTCAAGTCCGATCGTGTATGGAGTATTGCAGTCACTTATGGGATGGCTCCGCCAAATACCAGCTTGCGGCTCTTGACTCGATTCAACGCAGAGCTGAGAGGCTAATTGGTGATGAACTGCTAGCAAAATATAAGCTACAAAGCTTACCCCATAGACGCACAGTTGCTTGTTTGTCGGTGTTCTACAGGCTGTACTTTGGAGAGTGTGCGCACGAGCTCCATGAGCTTATTCCGCCATCTCCTTTCTTTCATCGGACTACACGACGCACTGCAGGATATCATCCACATTTGGTAGAAATCCCTCCTATCAGGACCAAGCGCTTTGAGAACTCTTTCATAATGCGCACAGCCAAGTTGTGGAATTCACTGCCGGCATCTGTATTTCCGGGCACTTATAACCCTAACGCCTTTAAAGCTGGAGTGAATCGGCACCTAATAGGTTTGCTCGCTCCATCGTCGACCACATCCTGACAAAGCTGTCTAGATTGCGGTCAAGAGCAGATCTATTTATCATAAATAATAAAAAAATAAAAGATAGACAAGAATTCTTAAGATATCGTATTATTGATTGTGTGTGTAATGGACTCATTATGAAAGGTACGTCTGTATACAAAGGGATGTATGTATGCAGTGGTCAAAATATACATGTGGTTATATTTTGGCGGGAATGGGACTGCCGATTCATCAGAGAAAGAAATAAGTGAAAATTAAGTTACATGACTGAAGAATGAATGAATTAAGTTGACTGCCTCGTTGGTCTAGTGGTTGCAGGCGCGACTGCTGAGCGTGGGGTCCTGGGTTCGATTCCCGGGTCGGGCAAAGTGTTATTTGGTTTTTATCATTTGGAAATTCTCAGTAGCGGCCCGGAGTCGGGATTTGTACCCGGTCAATGGCAATAGACTCGCCCCCTATTGCATGGGACTATGACATAACTGGCGAAATGTGGGTTGTACTATTACGCCTCTGCCTGCCCCTTCGGGGAGGTACAGGCGTGATGTTATGTGTGTGTTATGTTAAGTTACATGAAGTACTTAAACAAATCGTAACGAACAGTAAACATATGTTTGTGCTTTTCTTTTATTATGTTGCCAGTGTAAGATGCAGAAACATGGTATTCCGTATGATTATTATTGCTTACATTCACATGTATTATCAAATACTAATGCACAAGGTATGCTATGTATAATATAAATGATGCATAAGGTGTGCTATGTATTAGGTGCCGAAGGTGTGCTATGTATAAGGTGCCCAAAGTGTGCTATGTATAAGATGCACTAGGTGTGCTAGGTTGTAAAAGTGTGCGATACACAAATAAAAGCAAAGCGCAAGTTTTGCTTGTATATGTATGTATAAAGTATGAAATCCACAAGGTGTACGAGTCCCAATGCACAAGGTGTGCGAGTCCTAGTCCTAATGCACAAGGTGTGCGAGTCCTAGTCCTAATGCACAAGGTGAGCGAGTCCTAGTCTTAACGCACAAGGTGTGCGAGTCCTAGTCCTAATGCACAAGGTGTGCGAGTCCTAGTCCTAATGCACAAGGTGTGCGAGTCCTAGTCCTAATGCACAAGGTGTGCGAGTCCTAGTCCTAATGCACAAGGTGTGCGAGTCCTAGTCTTAATGCACAAGGTGTGCGAGTCCTAGTCCTAATGCACAAGGTGTGCGATTCCTAATGCACTAGGTGTGCAAGCCTTAATGCACTAGGTGTGCAAGCCTTAATGCACAAGGTGTGTGAATCTTACTGTACAAGGTGTGTGAATCTTACTGTACAAGGTGTGTGAATCTTACTGTACAAGGTGTGCGTGTCTAAATGCACAATGTGTGGGAGTCCTAATGCACAAGGTGTGCGAGGTCTAGTGCACAAGATGTGCGAGGTGTCATGCAAAGTGTGCGAAGATTAGTCAATGAAATGCGCAATGCGCGCAAAGTGTAAAGTGTGGTGAAATGTGTTCAAAAGTGTATTTTGTAAGATGTGATACATGGTGTGAAATTACGTAATTGATTGTTGTTTAGCGAGTGCGAGGTTAATGCACAAAGTGTGCAAAGTTTAATGCACAAAGTGTGTATAAAATGCGCAATGTGTAATTTGTCATAGTATCTGAAATCTGTTATAAATGTGGAATAGGTTGTGATAAGTTGTGATACATTACATGCTGTCATCATCATCATCAACTCGGCCTATCGCAGTCCACTGCTGGACATAGGCCTCTCCCATTAGATGCTATAAAATTATGTAATTGATTTTTTATAATTTTATTATGCACAAGGCAATGTGTTATTGAAAAGCTAATTGAGTAATTATTTACCAACGTTACAATAAAAATTTTAAGATAATATTCATATAGAAAATAAAAAGTAATTACTAAAATAAGTAGTTCATTCTTATAATAGGTATAGTAGCCGGCAAATAGCTTGAACAATGATGGTACCACTGGCGTGGCGTCACTGCGCATGTCAATGTGGGTTGTTTGCTGCGCACTGTACACGAGGACGTGTACTTATTATCAGGATGGACGAGCTGTTAGAATAGCTATGTTATTCAATTTGTTTTGAATTATTTTATGATTTAATTTAACGTATTTGTGCTGTATTAATTTGTTTTATATTAATTTCTATTTCCAATAATATCCGAATATTGTTTTTGATACCTACTTAATTTTTATAATACCTTTCCAACATTTTTATTTAAAAAGGAATATTCTTAAAAATGAATTAAGGAACGTGTATTGACTCGATTTTGCTGATCTATAAAAGATCTGTGGATTTGATTAGTGGGGGCATTCAGATTGTTGCAACGGTCAGTGTTGATGTAACCTTTGTAGTATTTTCTGTGATTGTAGAAATCCTTGATTTCCAATAGTTGTGAATTGAGTTTAAATTGTTATATATTAATGCCATGTGTTAAAGTGACTAACATGAAAAATACAGAGTTCTCTCGTGGTGGAAAGTGAATATGACTTATTTACCTTCGGTAAATGATAATATATAAATGATATGCAGACATTAGTTTATTGTAAAAAGTGTTGTCTAACAAATGTGATTGTAATTTCACCGGAACCCGTGGGTACGGGTTCAGACCGAAACACAGCAATGCAAACATCACTATTTGGCGTAGAAGTAGGCACTGTGGTAGTACTGCCCCGGACGAGCTCTTTCACAAAGGAGCTCTACTACTACTAAATTAGTAATTTTGTAGACACCGTAGAAGATTGTGAAGACTTACTAGAACAACTCAACTAAAGCTTTTTCCGAATTGAGGTGAACCAAAGGTGAACATTCGTTTGTGCACGCCGAATGAAACGAATTTTAGAATTCTTTATATGAAATCTCATGAAACCCCGCTCACCAATCCGCACCGAAACTGGCGAGTCGTCGGAAAAATTCGGAAAGAACCTAAAATCCCGGACAAATTCGGACAGCTTCATCAGACTCGGCGTGGACATTGCGGATTCGCCTCCTTTCTGTCAGTTACGTTACACGTGGGCAGCGCGCGTCACTTATCTACCTAACCCTTCTTTCGGCGCGGATAGATGTGCGAGACCTTTTTCGTTGACTTCGGTGGGCAAATGTGAGTTCACCTTTAGAAGCAAACCTTTTAAAGCTATTAGAGGAGTAAAGGTGCAACTAGATTGTGTCGACGTCGACCATTTGATAGGTATTAATTTTATAAAAAAACCAGTTGTCATATTCCACACTGGATCAGTTTGTACCTTAAGAGGAAATGCGGTTGGTCTTTTCTCCATACAAACTCTCTCAATTGTTTTTTTTCTGATATACAGGGTTATTTGAAAAACACCGTTAACCTCTCAGGACTATGGTACTAACATCATAAACAACAACTTTTGTTCTATGACTTTTTACAAAACATCATACATTTACTAAAAACAAACTTTCAAGATTTTGTTGTCCTATCTAACACATTTCAATTCTGTATTTTGCTGTACCTACCTACGTCTGCCGCGACGCAAGCGCATCAAAGTGACCGACCGACTGAGGGCCGCCCGTAAATAGGTCAAGTTCATTATGATGTTAGTAACATAGTCCTGAGAGGTTAACGGTGTTTTACAAATAACCCTGTATAATCCCAGATAAAGGATTTTTTAGAGTAAAATAAATATCAGCTTTTTCTATGCCCCTATGTTTAGTTTTTGTTGATAAATTATTTCTAGAAGCCTTCAAAAAATCTTTCAATTGCCTATTTAAACCGCTGTCTACAGAGACCTACCCCCAGTTTCCGAAATGCTGATCAACGCAAAAATTAACTAATCAGCTGTCAAATCTCAGGTGAAGCGATGTGATTGGTTGTTAACATTTTTGCCGGCCAATCACAGAAGCTGACATTAGATTTGACAATAGATCAAATTGATCAGCCTTCCAGAAACTGGGGATTAGTGTATTAATAATGAAAAAGAAAAAACATAGCGGTACAGTACGCATTATTCTTATTCAGTTTATGAAATATCTTTCAAATTGGTCTAGTTTCAGAGGAGAAAATAGTCGACAGCCAAACCTCGAATTATGATTTTTTTACTAAGGCTATTCAGTCGGAACTGCAGTTGTCCTTATCGCACTTACTTGAGGCAAAGCGACAGCGATAGTTTCTTCAAATACCTAATCTTCAAGTCTCTCTGCCCGCATTTCCTCTTAAACGATACTACAGTGTACTTACGTTGTAAGTCTCCATTTTAGTGCGGAACTTGAACACGAACGTCCTGAACTTGACATCCTCGAACAGCTGCGTGTAGGCAGTCTTGTCGTACTCGAACATGCGCCCGATGTCGGCCACGTTCTTGTCAAGCATCGCCTCCGCGGCTTCGTTGAAGGCGGTTATGCGCTGATCTCCGGTGGCATCTGATACATTCGCCTGTAAAAATAACCCTGGTTTAGCTTTATATGAGTTCTGGTTTGGTTTCAGCGTTCGGGAAGCTACGCAATATCTTCTCGTCCAAAATACCGCAGTGTCTCAAGACGAAAGTCTTTGACCAGTGTGTGTTGCCAGTAATTACTTACGGTACTGAAACGTGGTCGCTCACAATGGGCCTGATAAGAAGGCTCAAAGTCACTCAAAGGGCAATGGAGAGGGCTATGCTCGGAGTGTCCCTGCGTGATCGAATCAGAAATGAAGAGATTCGCAGGAGAACGAAAGTAACCGACATAGCCCGAAGAATTGCCAAACTTAAGTGGCAGTGGGCGGGGCACATTGCTCGCAGAACGGATGGCCGATGGGGCAGTAAAGTTCTGGAGTGGCGACCGCGTACTGGAAGGCGCAGCGTGGGTAGGCCCCCCACAAGGTGGACCGACGACCTGGTGAAGGTCGCGGGAATCCGCTGGATGCGGAAGGCACAGGACCGGTCGTTGTGGCGATGTTTGGGGGAGGCCTATGTCCAGCAGTGGACGTCTTTCGGCTGAAATGATGATGATGATGAGCTCTGGTTAAAGTCCATCCGCTCAAATAGTGGCGCCCTTTGAAAACAATTGCGAGGCGCGTGTGTCGAACGTTAAAGGACGCCGCATCGAAAACAAACGATGCCGCCGCTGACTTACATCCGCAAGAAATAGCCATCACATTGTTTCAGAGACTTTTTATGTCCTGTGGACCATTTGTGTGTCATCATCATCATCATCATTTCAGCCGAAAGACGTCCACTGCTGGACATAGGCCTCCCCCAAGCATCGCCACAACGACCGGTCCTGTGCCTTCCGCATCCAGCGGATTCCCGCGACCTTCACCAGGTCGTCGGTCCACCTTGTGGGGGGCCTACCCACGCTGCGCCTTCCAGTACGCGGTCACCACTCCAGAACTTTACTGCCCCATCGGCCATCCGTTCTGCGAGCAATGTGCCAATTTGTGTGTACCAAAACTATTTGAGCAGATTAATTTTACTATAGTCGTAATAGATGAACGATAGTTGCAATAAACGGCTAAATGGATTTATATGATACTAGCTTTTACCCGCGGCTCCGCTCGCGTTAAATTCTGCTAACCCACGTCAGTCCAGTCCAGTCCAGTCCATTCCAGTCCAGGCCACTGTCCCACTGTCCCGCTGTCCTGCTGCCCCACTGCCTCACTGCCCCTCTGCCTCACTGCCCCGCTGCCCCACTACCCCACTGCCTCACTGCCCCGCTGCTCAGCGGCCGCGCTGCCCCACTATCCCACTGCCACGCTGCCCCACTGCCCCGCTGCCCCACAGACCCACTGCCCCGCTGCCCCACAATCCCACTGCCCCGCTGCCCCGGTAACCCACTGCCCCGCTGCCCCACTATCCCACTGCCTGCCCCGCTGCCCCACTCCCCCGATGCCCCGCTACCCCACTGCGCCGCTGCCCCGCTACCCCAATGCCCCGCTGCCCCACTATCCCACTGCCCCGCTGCCCCGGTACACCACTGCCCCGCTGCCCCTCTATCACACTGCCCCGCTGCCCCGGTACCCCACTGCCCCGCTGGCCCACTGCCTCGCTGCACCGTTTCCCCGCCCCGCTGCCCCACTTTCCCGTTGCCTCGCTGCCCCGCTGCCCCACAACCCCACTGCCCCGCTACCCCACTGGCCCACTGCCCCGCTGCCCTACTACCCCACTGTCCCACCGTCCCACTGCCACTGTCGTACTGTCCCTCTGTCCCACTATCTCACTATATCACTATCGTCCCGTCCCATGTCACATGTCCTGTCTCATGTCCCATCCTATGTCCAGTCACATGTGCCGTCCCACTATCCTGTCCCATGTCCCGTCTCATGTCCCGTCCCATTTCCCGTCCCATGTTCCGTCCCCTGTCCCGTCCACTGTCCCGTCCCCTGTCCCGTCCCCAGTCCCATCCCCAGTCCCATCCCCTGTCCACTCCACTCCATCGTACATTACTATCCGCTCGTGCAAATGCATAGAAGCTTCGATCTGTCGGGTGAGTACGCAACCCACGAATTTTTTTTTTCTTTTTTTCTTTCTTTCTCAAAACCCATACCAGTTTTTAAGTCAGATCATCAGCTTTCAAACAAAAAAAAACATCAAAATCGGTCCAGTAGTTTTAGCGTGATGCTGGAACAAACAAACAAACAGACGTTTACAATTTTATAATAGTTAAGATAAGATACTGGCGACCCGCCCCGGCTTCGCACGGGTGCAATGCTATCAGCATATAAATATACTACAGAATGTACATATAAACCTTCCTCTTGAATCACTCTATCTATTAAAAAAACCGCATTAAAATCCGTTGCATAGTTAAGGATCTAAGCATCCATAGGGACTGACAGCGGGAAGCGACTTTGTTTTATACTATGTAGTGATGGCACACAAATAGACCAGGCTAAAACGTAGTGTTTATATTATCTTTGGACCAGCAGGCGTAGCATGACCGCTGTAGACAAAGCTTATGTCGACGGAAGAATAGACAAAATGACTTATTGTAGAAAGATTTCTTCCGTCCGTAGCATGCCGATGTCAATAATGAAGAAAAGAAATGTTTCTATACTTCGATCGACACATGTCTACAACGTCGAGCATGACGAACATATTTTCTCTACTTTTGACAGTTAGGGGTAGACATGTTTCTCTTCAAATAGAAGAAATTAGTCTACAGATGAGATCATGAGACCTAGACAAAATTATTCTTTAGTTTTATTAGGACTAGATTCTTGTTAAATTGGTTTCATTGGAGTTTTTGAACAACAATAATAACATGTTGGGTTCCTATCGTCGCTATCTCCTTAGTTATTATCAAAAACTAGCCTTTGTCCGCGTGTAATTCGTAATAAGTATCGAATGACTATCGAGCATCCCTCGGGAACTGTGTCTTCCCGGGATAAAAAGGTTTCCTTTATGTTAATGCACACCCTATGGTCTACGTGCTAATTTTCATCCAAATCCGTTTGAACATGATTGAAGGATAAACAAACAAACATCCATACTTTTGCATTTATAATATTAGTCGGATTACATATAAGAAAATTTGCTGAATGCCTGCGGCTTCTTCGGCTTATCACAGAGAGCCTTATCGCGCATCCCTCGGGATCGGGAACTGTTTATTTTCTCGGTACAAAAAGTAGATAGAGTATACTTTATTGTTTGCACACCATAAAAATATTAATTTACTTTGTAATAGTGATACGACTTGAGTCCACTTTTACTCGAGTGACATCGAAAAAAACGTACTCGAGTGAAAAAAATATCGACTCGAGTTCACTCGGACTCGATTCACTCGCCAATCACTCACCAAATAACGTAATGTTATTTGGTTTTATGAATAGACCATATTTGCTCATTTTTATTAGCATATAAAATTAATTTCGATATATACCTAAATGTTGATTTTGTAAGACTGGCGATGTATTGAAATAAAACTTCAAACTTGTCGTTTTATTAAGCCTCAACTTATTGACAAAATGAAAAAATTATTAATTCAAGTATTATGACAGGTGACTCGTTAGAGGCGAGTGAACGAGTGACTCGACGGCTTGATAACTCGAGTAGTAGGTACTCGAGTAAAATTGTAAAATGACTCGAATGACACGAGTGGTAAAATGGGACTCGAGTCGCATCACTACTTTGTAAAACGCATCCTTCGACCTTGACATTCATGACTACAAAATGCGTATTGTTGTTGCTTTGAATTACGTACAAAATGTTTCAAAACTTATTCGATTCAACATTTTTCTAGATAACGAAACGTAATATCGTAGGATTTGGTAGAATTTGTACGGCACTAGCTACGTTCTCGTTGCTATGGAAAAAGATCTGTCACTTTGTCTACGTAGAAACCCGAGTCGACGGGTCGCCTCATGCTCGAGAAGAGATATCTTGTCGTATAGAAAGAGCTTTGTCTACTCTTGGAAGAATAGACATAGAATTGGTCATGCTACGCCTACAGGCCTGGAATTACCTAGAATTACACATGACTCCCCCGATTCGACGCCGCTCGCTGACTCGGATGGCTCGTTGTTTGAGGCCAACTCGGTGGCTCGATTCGGCTCGATACATTAGAACATACGCGTCGCATTCGCAGCACGAGTTTGATACTGCCGACTCGAATCAACGATCACCTCAACTCGAATGATTCGAGTTGAAAAAAATACGATTCGTCCCATCGCTAGTACATACAAACAAAATTAAAGTACACTCACCGCCAATAGCAATCTATATTTATAGTTAGGATATTCTCTGTTGCACTTTTCACATCTGTAGAGTCCATTCTCTTGATCGACGAGCTTCTTGTTGCACTGTTCTTGCGGGCACGCTTTGTACACTGCGTTGTCAGCGAAGGTGAACGTAAGGACGCCGAGGAGACTGAAGTAATCGCCCTTGTCACCCGAGCCCAGCTGCCGGGCCTCCGCGTCAGAGAATGAGATCCATTCGGAACTGCCGCCCGTGTAGCCTCCCGCTCTGAAAATCATAAAAAACGCATGAAGTGCCGTGCGACACCTGACAGAAGCGCAGCTCTCGCTTTTATCATCTCTCACACTCATGCAATAACACGCGCTGCCCAGTTATTATATAAATAAACATTTAGGACATTTTAACAGCACCATTTAGTCCCAAACTAATCAGAGCTTGTACTATGGGTACTAGACGATGGATATTATAATACGTATATACTTATTTTTTTGTAATACATTCTTATAATACACTAGCTTTTACCCGCGGTTCCGCTCGCGTTAAATTCTGCTAACCCACGTCAGTCCAGTCCAGTCCAGTCGTGTCCCACTGTCTCACTGTCCCCCTGTCAGTGACAGTGGGGCAGTGGCCCCACTGTCCCGCTGTCCCACTGTTCCACTGCCCCAATGTCCCACACTGTCCCACTGACCCACGGTCCCTCTGCCCTATGCCCTACTGCCCCACTGTTCCAAAGTCCCACTGTCTCACTATATCACTATCGTCCCGTCCCATGTCCTGTCCCATAACCCATCCAATGTCCCGTCCCATGTCCCATCCAATGTCCCGTCCTATGTCCCGTCCCATTTCTCGTCCCATGTTCCGCCCCTGTCCCGTCCCCTGTCCCATCCCCAGTCCCGTCCCCTGTCCACTCCACTCCACTCCATAGTACATTACTATCCGCTCGTGCATATGCGTAGAAGCTTCGTATCTGTAGGGTGAGGACGCACCCCACGAATAATTTTTTATCTTTTTTTCTTTCTGTCTCAAAACCCATACCAGTTTTTAAATCTGATCATCAGCTTTCATACAAAAAAAAAATGATCAAAATCAGTCCAGTAGTTTTTGCGTGATGCTGGAACAAACAAACAAACAGACGTTTACAATTTTATAAAAGTTAAGATAAGAAATACCCAGACCAACTTGGGTTGGTCACTTATGTTCATCAAATAAATATTCGTGTCCTATGGAAATCGAACCCACGACCTCGTGATCAACAGTCCGACACTCGATTCGTGACGTTTCACTTTTTGTGAGTTACGGCCCATTATCTTTTGTGGTATTAGCAATAGAAAGACAAGCGATTGCTGCAATCCCCGATGATTTGCTGTCATACATTGAAGAGTTCCCTTCTTTATCTCGGAGATCTTCATCAGATTTTCACCAAATTATACTTTCTGAATGCAAATGCTTGATTTGTTGATGAAAATAACAAAATCGCTATATGTATGCCTATAATATTTGAGGAGTTCCCTCAATTCCACATGGATGCCACTATCAAAACTGGATTTTGATAAAAATGGGACCAATCTGGAAATATATCATTTCAAATAAAATAAAATAAATCCAAATCGATTTATAAATGACGGAGTTCAGAGGTAACGAACATAAATATATAAAAAATACAGTCGAATTGAGAACCTCCTCCTTTTTTTGAAGTTGGTTAAAAAGACACATATTATGCTCTTATTTTAAAGGCTTCCATGTCTAATTTGTTCGGGAAAACCACCGAAGAGTTTCTTGGTAAAAATACTAAATCAGTTTACCTTGCAGAAATGTTAACGATTTCCATGTCAGCTCCGCCGTTGTCGTACCAGCCTCTGAGCTTGTGTGCCTCGGGCAGGTCCGGGTTCAGTCGCACCATGGTGCTCGCCAAGCAAGACAGTGACTTGCTACCGTTGAACTCCGATACACGGGCGTTCTACAATATTTAATGACATTATTAATTTGGTAATAAATATTCTTCTTTCGCAGTTGTTTATTCACTTCAAGTTGTGATATTTTTAGGGTTCCGTACCCAAAGGGTGCTAACGGGACCCTATTACTCTTGCTACGCTGTCCGTTTTTTCACAGAATATGTATTACTATGGTGCCTATCACGACAAATACTAAAAATAAAAAAGTCTTCAACCAAAGGGGGTCCCCATACAAGAAACCTCGAAAAACATGATTATTTTTCAACGTTTTTGTTCCTGCTTCATCTTCAAAACGGTAAACCAACGTCAAACTTGGTCTGATTATAGTGCATATTATGTAGTTTAGCAACAAATACTAAAAACAGGGCAAACATATAAATATGTGGTGGTACGTACTTAAGAGATAGATACAAAAATTCACATTTCGCGTACGTTCGTTGATGTCTTTTGTTAAAATATCCGACTCACACTAGGCCGGTTTTTTATATAAATTAACACGAAAAAAATCAGAATCATAGGGGATTATATAATTTTTTTATAAGCTTGATTTTAGTAGACACGAGTTGAATGGATCTTAAAAGCTACTTTAACCTGGATCTTATTAGTTGTTTATCTGGTGGCCAGTGTATATGTTGCTTCATCAAATATATATTTTTATTTTGAAACACCGTATAAAAAGCTTTGCCTTTGATCTGTTTGATAGAAACACAGACAAGTAAGCCTCAAGACGCCGCATAAACAAAGTTTTGCATGAGAACATAGTCGTAAAATGTTGGCGGGGGCGGGCGGGCGAACGGCGTTATGATTGGTCGGCTCAAAAGTTCGGTGATATAATTGGTGCCACTCACTGACGGAATGACGTTCCGAAAGGCGACGGGGCGTACGATATACAGTGGTACTGCATATACTTGGTGACTGGGGGTGTCCGGCTAATCGGCGTCTAGAGGCTTACTGGTATGTGGATAGAAATAATACTTACTTTTACAGCTATGACAGGATTGGTGGTGCCTTCAAAGTTTTCAGCTTCCTTACCCCACATTGTTAAGATTACCTATAATTTTAATAAAAACAGCTGTATTTTTGCCATTAAAGTTTAGTCAACGATCTATTGCCTCAACTGGAGGACTTTTCAAAAGTTTAAACACTGACACAGTTGAGGTTGTGACATAAACCAGCCCATTACTGTCCCACTGCTGGGCACGGGCACACCTCGGACACTCAATACAATATAAATGCTAGCACCACCTACATACATAAGATTACGTCTCTATGAACGCACACACACGTGTAGGTTAGGGATGCTCGCCGCTCGTAATGCCGACTCGCTTCTCGGTAGTTCTCAGAGATGGCGTGCTTGTATAGCGACTGGCGAAGTGGCGATTGACATCTATTGCAATATTGCAGTCCAATTGCCATCAGACTGCGGGTGCGTGCAGGGCGCGGGCGAGGAATCTTAAATTGGCGGGGGGTGGTGAGTGGCCATTCTGTATGTTAGTAGTAGTACGAGACTCGACGGGGATCTACGTTGGCGTGACAAAAAAAATGGGGGTTCACAATTCGTAAGTCCACAAAAATTTATCTACTTTCCATAGTGAAGAACTAAAATGTTGGCTTGACTTCACCTATCAATGTAGGCAGATAATATTTTAAGAAGCTCAGCGAAGTAAAAACTTGCATATTCCATATTCAGTACAATGTGTCGAGACTTGCAACGGGACGAAATATGACTTGTGGTGTGTGTGTTTGCAATCTTGCATGAACGTGTTTGATTCTTCACAAATATAAAAACTATTATTTCGTGGTTGGAACTCAGCCGCAACGCAAATTTCCATAAGAAAGAAAGAAAGAAAGAAAAAATATTTATTTGCTTCAAAAGTGACGCACAAAATTACCAAAAAATTCAAGAACACAGAACAAATACAGGTACAGAGCCAAGAAGTGTGGTAAGATATGCGTCACATCCGCGCAAAACGGCCACCGCTCAGCATATTGCTGTGCCTCATGCACGGAGCAAAGACACAGCGCTGGTTTTCAGCGACAGCCCGCGTCGATACAAATTCACAATGCAATCACGTAGATCAGTGAGGCGTGATGTTGGTAAATAACGATAAAAAATAAATAAGTAATATTAAATACAATACGAGATAAAATGTGTAATATAGATAGTAGATCTAATCTTCACATTTTTTGTAGAGTTTAGGAAATATGGTAGAAATGTACCTGCAGGGAGTCCACCAGAACCAGCTAAATTTTGAAAGTGGTCTATGAGAAAAAAGTCTGGGAACCTCTGATCTAGGTGAATTAGTCGTCTACGTGACTTGTAGTAGTGCGAGCGAGATAGAATGACGGAACACGCGATGTGCTGTTGACTCGGATTAACAAGGTTAATATGAGCGGCTATAACGGTCTTAAAACGATTTCGGTCGGAGCGAGTGTCAGGAAATCCTGGTTAAAAACCCTTATTTAAGGGTTTTCAAAATACCGGTTTCAAGCCCTGTCCGTGACGGTGGCGCTTGTAACAGCACCCAAACATCGGGAACTCAGAAAAAAGGATATCATCATAATGTAATACTAACCGCACCACCAGAGTTGTCCACTAATGTAAGTTCTCTCTTCTTCAGCAACTTTCCAGTACTTTTAGCAGTCAATTCTTGGAGGTCTGATGCTGACTTGCATACACCTACCACATCTGGAATGACATAATTACTTTATCAATAATTATTCTAATAAGAATATGGCAATAATGATAATTTTCGTTTGAGAATTTAAAAATAACATATTAAGTACCTAATCGGCTTCCTAACTCGCGCAGATAAAGAATGGGATTGAATGGGATTTTTTGTTCGTAATGTCTACTCTAGTACGTAGTACATATTACCTCAGTGACTTCTTGTAAGATTTTCTAGTAGAGTGCTAGCTAATGAGTCATGATGGCGATATAGATGAAGGTCTTATAAAATTCTCACCAAGTAATGTATCTGCATTCTTTGTAGCAATGTCATTGATGGGCAAAAATTCGAATTTGATGCTCGGCACGCTGGAAGAGTCTTCCATACACTCCGCAACTACTGTATTCGCTGTAAATGTCATCTCATAATCGTTCTTCATGGTAGTGTATTGCTTGTTGGCTGTTTTTAGCTGACAACGACTTATGTAGTATACTTTGTCGACCTGCGAAAACATATTAAGCTAGGTTTAAACTTCTTGGCGATCTGATGCCAACCGGCTAGCGTTTATCATCCGCATTGCACGGCCCTCGAGTTGTGGTGATGTCCCAGTAGTGCCCGGACATCGCCGGAAGAGAGCGTACAAGGAAAGTAGGTAGGCCGTAGGCCCGAGAGTGGGTCGCGCTTGATGGGTCGCGAACGTCATGGGTAGCAGTTGTCGTGGTCCATCCACCTTAGGCGAAAGTAGTAGAAGAAGCCCTTAAACACCTTTTTCAAGTATGGAGGTTGGCATTAGACCCGAGTGTCTAAACAACCTATCGAGATTGGCCATTTTGCTATAACTGATCTAGCTTAGCCACTTGTTTGAAACAATTGTATCATATTCAGAAGCAAAAAATTTATATACCCACTTTACAGGTAGTTTTTTTGTTTCCTTGAATATGGTACACCAGTGAATATCAACATTACATCAATTCAATTCTAATTATATTCTTACCTGAATCATATCATAAAATTTATCGCATTCGTTTTTGAAAGCCGTAGCTCTGATTTCTCCGCTGTCATCACACAGGTCCATACTGAAGAGTTTGCCTTCTCCACGGGCATTGTTCCAAGTTCGTATGTCTGACTTGGACATCACGCGAGCTTTTATCACCCACCTAGGTAAATGAATCAATGATATAATAATTTCTTAGGTTTTCATGATCACTACATTACCTACATTTAATATATGTATATAATATATAAATCGACTAAATGTAGGGAACACCTGTTTTTTTTTTCGCTATTTCAGGGTTGGTCCCATAGTAAAAGTTGGTCATACTGATGAGTAAAATGACCCCTTAAGAGGTTTTCAGTTATTTCAATAACACATTGTATTATTTAAATTGTTCTTCCTGATGTTTGGAAAAACTTTGCAGTGTTCGTATCTGTATGTACACGAACGCTGCAAAGCATTCGACACATCAGGAAAACCAATTTAAATAATAAACGCGATGTAATGCGGTTTAACTTGTTCTATTAGAATAATTGATACTCAGATATTTTATTATTTAGTAAATATTCTGAAGGTGAAAATGAATGTAATTAGTTCAAAGAGTTTTTGTTACTAAAAATTTCCATAAATCCATACTAATTTACTCTTGGTTTCTGAAATCAGTTATATCTTTTCTCAAATAGATTAAATGTTAGCAACAAGCTTTTTCACGCAGTATCAAGCCGTGCAGATATTTAACAGACTGCCAAAAGAGTTAAAAAGTATAGTTTACTCGAGCACATTTAAAAAACAGCTCAAGGCTTTCCTATTGGAGAAATGTTTTTATTCAATTGATGAATTGTAGTAATGAAATTAGGTAATGAATGTATATTTTATTTTTTAGATAATTATGTATATTAATTGTTGCATGTAATGAAATGGATAATGTGAATTGTTTATTATTATTTTTTTGTTAATTTAATTTGTATAATTTCAAACACAATGAAAATTGTTTCTGAATAAATAAATGAAAATGAAATTTTAATTTTTTTCTTTGAATAACCTTAATTTGTTTTATTAAACACTTACTTATTCTGGTAGGGACTCAAGCTAGCAATAGGATGAGTCATCTGTGAAGAAAGGATGCTTGAATCAAGGTTTGGTGTTGGCATAGACATTGAAGTGGGTGCTGGGGCTGGGCTGGGACGGAGCGCGGGGGCCACCGCAAGCGGCGCGGGTGCTGCAGCCGCTGACTCCTCAGTCCACGTCTGAGGGTTGCCCAGCTTCTTGCCCACCTCACTGCCTGGTGACACTATTGTGATATCCAAGATGATCATAACACGCCTGTGGAGTAGAAACAATATTAATTTTAGTAGTATTCTGTGGTCCAGTACAATTGGTATATGTATTGGAACATCACGTTAGTACACATTCAAGAAGCCAAATTATTAAATTGGTAGTAAATTGACAGCCACAACATTGAAAATTTTGCAGCATGAGAGCATTTCTTGTAAATTATACATTGTATGTACCACAGAAAAAGATAGAATGGAAAAGTGGGCAGGGCGCGCGTGCTAACACTCTGCAACTATGGTGCATTTCAAAGCCTTTCTCAGTACGCCTTATGATTAGTTTCTGTAAATACTGTAACAAAAACCCGCAAAAATGCTTTTTGTGCTGTTTCTAACTGCAGAAAAAAAAGCTGTAAAGTACATTTGACTAAAGTTAATTAAAAAAAAATCAATGACGTCAATTTGTATGGCGTAGTTTGTTCGAAAGTTGCCATGCATGAAACGCAAGTAAAATTGTGATTACAACCATTGTATCTCTATCTATTTGTGTGGTATGTACATATAAATTAATATCACAATATTTGAATATGAACAACATACTTCTCTCCTTTCCCAGTGTTCTTCAGCAGTGATGTAACAAAGCGGTCAATCTGCACTACGGAGTAATCTGACAACTCTCCTGAGATTAGTTTATCATTTAGCTGTGTAGCAAGCATGGCAAAGCTGTGGGAATGCTTTCCATCTGACACGAGCAGCCGAAACCTCTCATTGGCACCACTTCCTTGAATCTTTTTGCTGCCTAACACTTGCATTATTGGTTTATCATAAACTCCGCCATTCATTATCACCTGTATTTTTTTAAAAATTTTGTTAGTATCTTTGTTATAATTATGTAGGTATTAAATATGATTTTTAGCATTTCACACTTTCTGTTGAAAAATTACTCAAAAAGCTAGACTATTGAAACTCGTCTTTAACAATTGAAAATACATAAGGAGGATTTAACAATAGATTTTATCAAAGCTTGCTTGCAGGGCAAGGATTTTTATATATATTAAATAGCCAACACCCTCAGCTTCCCTCGCGTTGTATGCTGATAAAAAGTATCTCATGTGTTAATCCAGGACATATTGGTCTATCTGTGTGCCAAATTTCATCCAAATCCATTAAGCAATTTCAGTGTGATTAAAGGACAAACTAACATCCATACTTTTACATTTATAATATTACTAGAATAGGATTTTAATGGACTCATATGACTGAAATTATCTATTGTAAGATAGATATTTGGGGGAGTTAGTTGCACCATTTCTTTTCCCAGCAGAAGCACTAGGTAGCAGTTGGGTTTGTTGTCTGTTAATGTTCAAACAGTGCTTACTGAAATGTCAACTGGTTTAAAAATGACCATTTCCCGAAATGTCCAATTCCCGTAATGTCCAATTACCAAAATATCCAGTACCCGAAATTTGAGAATGTGGTAAATTTGTTCAATAAATCCTCACAGTGCTAAATTTTTAGACTTTTTCTAAACATAACAAATTTAGAACCACAACATACATGTAAAACCAATTTTTCTCATAATGTAATGTCAAAATAATCAATATTAATTACTTTTATGTTTTCTATATGATTTATTGTACAAACTTACCACATTCTCAAAGATTGGACATTTTGGGAATGGGATATTTTGGTAATTGTACATTTAGGGAATTGAACATTTCAGGAAATGGACATTTTAAACTGGTTGACATTTTGGTAATTGGAGATTCTGTACCTGAATGGTATTTTTTAGGGCTTTGGATTAATTGATGTAGAGTTGGAAGTTCATTTTTTTTTTTACAGAAAGGTTACATGATATTAAGACTTCATGTAAAATCTCAAGTTCAATCAATAGTTTTCGAGTTTTTTTTTCAAATCCACCAATAACTTCAGATAATTTCCAATAGAGTCCACAGATTATTATTATTGAAAGCCTTCATGAAAAAAAATGGGAATATCATATGATAACAAAACCAATGATATTTAAATATCATTGAACAAAACAAATTACAAGGTAGGTCAATAACAACATGAATAAAATTTATATTATCATAAAACCGATAAGAAGCAAATACATTAGCTTGTGAGTAGGTGCAGTTTTGGACAAGTTACAACATGTTTAAAGACCCAAGGGTAGTAAGCCACTCGTCAAATTTCTTTGTCCAATCCAATTTCTTTAATGATCTGTGTTTTATTACATACAAAATTTGATGAAAATCACATTGGGCAAAGAAATTTGACCAGTGGCATACCATGATATTATACCTACTTGCACTGAATTTTACAACCAAACTCACGATTATTAATATTGAATACTGATTTTTGACACGCTTATTGAGTTTAAATTCAACAATGCATGAGAAATAAACTTGAAATACACCAAAAACTTACCTCTAAGGAGCCCTCTGATAGTTGATGACTCATTTTGGAAGTAAATTACGGTTTCAATCTTGATTCAGTGGAGTGGAGTGGAATATGATAACTTTGTTTCCATCAGCAGATCCAAAAATGCTTGAGACCAATACAATAGTTAAGAATTACATTAATTAAAAACAACAACCAATAAATTACTGCACGATTGGTGTTTTTTGCAGAGGGCGCGAAAATCTGACACAAACAAAATTGACCATTGACATTGACACTTGACAGCAGTCCAGTCAGTAGTGTTGCTAGTTTTTTTTTTTTTGCCCTGCCGTAATCCTCATGGACGCACTCCGCCCTGGGTAGGCGAAGCCAGTGTCGGACTCTGACCGACTAAAACCACCACGGTGTACCTACCTTCAACTACCTTAGCCGGGGGCGTAGGAACCCGTGAGTATTCACACAACCACCCCGACAGGTCTTGGCCCGCCACAAGTAGGCGAGCCCCTTCTCTCCTAGGCAGCGCACACGGAATACTGCACGCCACCTCACCTCACGGGCATTTACCAGCTATGCCAGCTGCACCAACTACGTCAGCTGTACCAGCTACGCCAGGTTAGCATGCCAGTTACGCAAACGATGTCAGCTACGCCAGCTGTGCCAGCTACGCTAACTGTGCCAGCTACGCTAGCCGTGCCAGCTACGTCAGCTACACCAGCCACTGGTCGGGCAGCAGACTACCCCGAGTCTGCTGCTCACAGGCCCTACCTACCGTAATTTTTTACAGAGGTTTTCTTCCTCGCGGTCCAGTCCCTCGAAAGGATTCTATTGCCCGTACCCAGGATGCTCCGGTCTAACAACTGCCGTTCCCTCCAGACGTGTCTAGAGGGACAAGCAGCCATCAGACACACGTGGAGGTTTTCTGGCCAGCACCCCAGTTGCTACGTCTTGTTTCTAGTTTACCTAACCTTACCCTATTCTTGATCGTATTTTACCCTAGATTGTACAATATTTTGAATTTATTTTAAAAAAATTGCCTCAGTAACTAGTAGTTTTTTTTCTTTCTGACACATATAAGTATACAATTTGATATTTATAATATTATTTCCTTTATTCATGAATAAACATATAAAACATTTGTAAATATTTTTATATTAAAAAAGAAAAACATAAAAAAATAGTAAGCCCAAATAGGATTAATATTATTAGTAGGTACGCGCATTATGCGCACAGCCAAGTTGTGGAATTCACTGCTATATCTGTATTTCCTGTATTGCTGCATCTGTATATCTGTGTTTCCGGGCACTTATAACCCTAACGCCTTTAAAGCTGGAGTGAATCGGCACCTAATAGGTTTGCTCGCTCCATCGTCGATCATATATATAGAAACGAAACTCTGACCCCAGACGCGTTCAAATCCACGATAATAGCTTACCGTCTAGCGTACCTTTAAAGGGAATGCACAGTCGGGGTTTGTGTCGCCTCACGCTTGCACGCGCGTGCCGTCAGTTGCGGACATGGTGCCAGAATATTGCGATGTATTTGGGTGTTTAACTCAAAAACCACACCAGACCTTAGTTTCTTTAGTTTGCCCAAAAATTAGGAAAAGTAAGTGATATTTTCAATTGTGATTTATTTTTTACATTCTCAAATATAAGTACCTATATAAATTATGTAGTGTCACTCATTTGCCACCATAAAAGATTAGTGTAGTAGTGTAATCGAAAACAGAAATTACCTAGCTCTCGGACTATATCGACATTCGATAAACATGATGAATGAGAATTATAAACGACGTCTATTGATTTCTCTCTGTCATTGTCGGTCAATTATAGGTACTTAACTTGTTTCATCGAGTGCAGGTCATCTTATGTAAACTAGGTACCTACCTACCTAAATATAAAATAATGTAAGTATTAAGTAAATAAAAAATAATTTATATGTAAAACTAGGATAAAATAATTATTTCATGGTAAAGAAAAGTCTAAAATATTGTTTCTAACTAAACCGACGGATAACGCTTTAAATATTTACCAGCTATCAGCCCTGGCAGCACGCACGGACGACAGATGGACGTTAGAAGCTGAAGCGGGAAGTAGGTATTTATAAGGCGGCATTTGGGGTCGGTATAAAAGAGATTCTCTTCTATACTAGTATTATTGTCTATTCTTATGACCACATCCTGACAAAGCTGTCTAGATTGTGGTCAAGAGCAGATCTATACATCATAAAAAAAAAGGTAGAAGATAAATTCGATACCACGAGCAGAGTTCTGTTCAGAGTAGCTTAGTGGCTAAAGCCCAGTACTTAGCCGCTAAGCTTCCGTGTGTGTCGCAGGTTTGAATTAGAAAAAAAAAATACCCTCCAGTCCAGCATCATTTCTACCCTAAATCTAATAAAAGTAGATAGTGGTTTTTTTTTATTGTAAAAGTATTCCCTATGCTGGCATCACTGAATAACATTTTTTTTTTTTTCAATTTATTCTTGACCATGGATACTTGTCCTTCAGTCGTAATCATTGAACATATTATACTTGTATCCTAGTAAAGTGATGGAAACTTTACTAGGTTTCTGAGGGGATGATGAGATAATACGAAAGTCATGTTTTTCAACTTTGTACCATTTATCCACACTTGTACACGTTAACGAGCACTTAACATTTAATAATCCACCATTATTACACATTAACACTCGAAGAAACACAAATTTTGGAAAATAATAAAAAATCCACAACACGATCTTTACGAATTTTCCCGCCAACCACTGAATAACAGTGACATTGGTGTTGCTATTTGCAAAAAAAAGGTTAAAATAAGGCACGCTATACATACACCAATGATTTTACATAAGTACAGATATGATATACCCTAACAAATCAAACGAAAAACATGTTCCGTGCGCAGCGGTCGCACACATACACAATGTTTTACATCACTTACATTTCACAACATTGCCGTGTCGTGTGAAAGAGATGGTGTATGTAAACCAATATGAACAAAAAAGACAGCTAGTGTTTGTCAGCTACGTGTAGTGTATGTGGCCATTTAGGCCAGCCAATCACAGCACGCAGGGTAGCCAATCACAGCACGCAGCAGCATGCAGAGTAGCTAATCACAGCACTTTTGGCATAGATTAACGAAAACGAGTAAGTATACAGAAGGTACAAGTATTTTACGCGGCAAGTATTATACCCATTAGTATTATTATTATTAGAGTTGGAAGGGGACGACCTCGGCGAACGTATCGCGATCAAATCGCGGATGTTCTCAAAAAATGCCAGGTTAAGAGTTCTCTAAACCGACGAGCATGCATGACGAGGTTAATGGACGTAGATGAAGCGAAAGAGGTGTGTCAGGATCGTAGCAGGTGGAAATCCATAGTCTCTGCCTACCCCAATGGGAAACAGGCGTGATAATATGTATGTATGTATATAAGTATTATACCCACGATTAAAGATCTAACTTTAATCGTAGATTATACCAGGGTTGATTGATTTAAATCAAGTGATTTTTTTATAAAAATGATTTTTTTGACAAACTTTATTTTTTTCCATAAAATTTCATTGATTTATTAAAATCATAATGTTATGGGACTAGATAAGAAAAATTCATATTAAAATTTATACAGTTTTAATTTTTTACTGAATATTGAATAAAAATATGGCATTCAAACTACAAATAGTCAAGAAAATCGAGTTCGGAGTTGCTTCTATTAGATGTTGAATTTACTTTTCGGAACTGATTATAGAACAGTTATTTTTATTACTGGTCTATAATCAGTTTATTCAAACTTCTAAGACTTTGTCTTTTTTGAAGTTTTAATAAACTGTTTCCTACATTTCTGTACTTAATTACTACTGTCATACTAAGATTTATTTATGGTTTTTTTAATTCTTACAAAGTTGCATACTAGTAAAACTTTTCGTAAAAATATTCATAATAAGTGAAGAAGTAGGTAAGAGTTTTAAGTAAATAGGGAGTAGGTCTTCTTCAAGTTTAGTTTTTTTTTATTTTGACGTTGTAATTTTTGTCATAAATATGGAAGATTCTATGTCAGTAGATAAACATTTATGAAAACCATTTAAAAATCATAACTAATTTTGGAGATAAAAAATGTTTTTTTACTTATCTAGTTTTTCTTCGGAACCATTGGGATTTTTGAGACAATATTTGGAATATTATCAGTTAAGAGTATTTAAATAATAAAAATCAAGTAAAAATCTTAAAAGTCAAATAAAAAGTGAAAAAAATCTAATAAATCATGATTTTTTTGATTAAAATTAAAAAAAAGTTGTCAACCAAAAAGTCATGATTTTTATCAACCCTGGATTAAACCCCATACATACCCCTGTGACAGTATAAATTACATAAACTATGCTTTCATTGAATTGATCTCAATTCAAAATTCGTAATTTACTAACATTAGGCCGCGTTCAGTATTATCGTCCGACGATGCCCGCAGCGTACTTTGGTCGTTCAGTTACTCAGAGTGATCATACAAACAAACGCCAAGGAACGCTCCGAGCGTCATCCGACGACGGGTGATAATATTAAACACGGCCCAGGGCAATATTTACTAACAAAATGGATGCAAATCTGAAATAATGATGATCCTGTCTGGTGCGGGGAATTCAACCATTAAATTGTATGCTTTTTAAGGTGAATGCTACCGGGTAGTCAGAGAAATTAAAAATTTCTTGTGGGGGTATTTACAAATTGTAGCTCTATTTCGTGTTGTACGGTCGACCGCACATCGGTGGTAACACTTTGACATTAGCAGCATCTTTATTTCGTAAACAGTAAGGGCGGTTTTTGAACTGAAGTTTTACCACTGTCATGCAGTTGACTGTACATCAATAAAAAAATAACAATATATCTACTGAATAATACTCATAAAAAGATTAACCTAGCTCTATAATCTCGATAATCGATAATTTATTGTATTATTTCGCATTTACGCATACGAAGCAAAATCTAACGATTTAACGATCAGTTGATAGATCAAACTGTACTTGAGGAATGTTCTGTAATACGGACCTGAGCTGAGTAACTGAACGACCAAAGTACGCTCCGTGCGTCGTCGGACGATAATACTGAACGTACCACTTTTCTGCCTACGAGTCGCATCTGCATCTTTATAATCTCTGTTTTGTCTTATCGCTCTTGGTACAAAAAATATTTATTGTTTTTAAATAGAAATACGCCTATAATGCAAATAATTTTTTGTACTTATAAGTGGTATGTGATCCCTTTTTGTTTGTTTGCTTTCATATCATAATTAGTACACTTTCTGTACATTCACGACGGCATTTTTGTAATTTTTTGTCACCGGTTACGCTCGGCGCCTTGCCTTGACGCGGACTAATAGCAAGATGTCACAATTAGCTTGTTTTCGAGTCTTCAGATATTCGCGCTAGTCACTCATCTGTACTTATGTAATATCATTGACATACACGCTTTTTGATTTGTATTAACTGAACTGACTGATGGATGGATCTGATGGATCTGATTACTTTATTCGTCAGTCAGTGATGGTCCATCATCACTGATGGATGAAGATAATGGTATCGTGCCGATTCGTGCCATTGTGTTACGCGACTCAACGCTAGACATTTGTATAAATCTAATATTAATCTGAGATCTAACCATATTGAATGTATGAAACTGATAACATACTGGCGCGCCACGATACACCCCGACACAACAATATGTTAGGAACCCAGCTTCCCAGGCCGAATCCGGGGGGCGGGGGGGTCATGGGATCATGACCCTCCCCTGGGCCTAGGTCATCACAGTTTTTTTCCAAATGAATGTATTCAGTATTATGCTGGCCTTACATACTAATACAACAAGATAGGTACACACATCATCATCATCATTTCAGCCGAAAGACGTCCACTGATGGACATAGGCCTCCCCCAAGCATCGCCACACATAAAATTACTAAATTGCACTCGCACCCGTACCCGTTCGTTCATTGTGAATAATGGTAGCTTAGCGGCTAAAGCACTGTGCGTGTACTGAACCAGGAGTCGCAGGATGGAATCCTGCTCATGGGCGAATTTTCCTTTCCACAATTTGTAACATTCATGTTACTCATGGATAAGTAAGACTATGAATTCCATTCGCCTATTTTTTCTGGCAGTAATTAATTTCAATTAATTTGCAGGGGTAGAAACAGAGCGCGCCTCACGCGCCCTCTCTGCCTCCACTGTATTTAGGAATTCTAGGAAAAGGGTAGGCGAATTAGTACACTTCATTTTATTTTAATTGTTAAGATCGCATGCTTAAGAATTGCGATTAGCAGCCATTGAGATTGATAGGCGAGATTAAATCATGATTCGTGTCTTGCTTGGGCGTTTGTGTGTCTCACGGTAGGTTCGATTTCCATATGTATCTGAGGGTCGATTTCTGTATGGGGCTTGGTTCGGACACCTATTGCTATTTGCTATTGCTTCGAATCTATGGATACGCAATATTTAATCCCCATAGGACCAGTCTCCACCTTTAGATGGAAAAATTTTATATTTTTAAAACGCAGACAGAACCGTGGCTTCCATTCAACGGAACCCAAGGGTTCCGCTAAAACATAGTTAGTGATTGATTTCGACTCCATTACGGTTCAAAATTACTTTTTCAGTATAAAAGGTTTTTGTTTATCGAATACAAGGAAACATACACGTATTTGTACCATCAAAAGCATTTATTTCACGAGTAACAATACATAAAACATCACAGCAACTTAATTACAAATCTATAACAAAATAATACTTACAACCAGAAATATTCACCTCTATAAAATATAATATCACAATCGATTTTCACTTGGATTCAATCCAATGTTCCTACTAAGAAATTAATGCAACTATCAAGTATTAATTAGATTTACGATGAGGAAAAACTTCTTAGGTAATTAGATAGAAATATACAGTAAAAAGGCAATTTCCCAATTTTATTTGAATATGTGAATACCTGGAAAATACTTGAATTATGGTATTTTCATGAATTAATGATTCCAGTATCAATCTATAATAAATTAGTCAATTTATCTATTTAATCCAATTAAAAGTTTTATATGTAGAATAAATAGTACCTATGTACCTATGTTTGCGATGAGAGGGTAGACATCAGAGAGGCTACAGGCCAAATATTTCAACTAGCAAAATAGGCCTTATGTTGATAAGACCTCATTGCAATGTGTAGATAGCACTACTATCAGTCGATGATTAAAAACTATTTAAATTTAGAATCCATCGATGCTTCCCACACGTCTGTGGTCCGTCTGTGGTATTAAGTAACCATAGGAGTCTCTTGCGGCGGCCACCATTGCGGCGAACCCAGCGGTCGGGCCCAGCTCGGTGGTCGCATGCCCCTTCGCTTGTAGAGAAGCAAGAACTGTCTGTTGAACGAAAAAAGACGATGAGAATAAGTTAAGCATTGGTCTAGCATATAATATTGCTCTTCGCTATAGACTGCCTCAACTACGTTAGCGTCAGGAACTTGGGTTATGGGTATTGTTGGTATTATTATTCCTGTTTGAAACATTGGAACTTTTTCCGATATTTGGCCATTGGCAGCAGTGGCCCTAGCCTTTTATCAGAGTATAATAAAATAATAATAAAAATAATGTCCCCCTAGCCGAATTTCGGTCACGGCGGCCAATCTCAACGGAGACTAGCCATCTGCGCTGGATATATTATAGTGCACAAGTGTGTGCGCAAACACAGGTGCACTTTCTATTCCCTCACTCTCATAATCCGATGGGACGGCCATCCAACACGACCAGAGAGAGGTCAGGAGCAGGACCGACGGATTTATGTGCTTTCCGAGGCACGGGTATGTAGGATCACCAACTTCCTGACTCCGGGCTGCTACTGAGAAATTTCCTTGACAGAAACATCCCAATAACGCTTTTAGCCCGAGCCGGGAATTGAACCCAGGACCCCACGCTTAGCAGTCGCGCTTGCAAACACTAGACCAACGAGGTAGTCAAAAGCAGAGTATACAGGGCCGAGAGTACAGAACATATATTACATTATTTAACAGACAATAAAATATAATCAATTAGAAAGTTTCGACTAAAGGGTTCCGACAGTGAGTCGCGCTCTAATATACAGCATGACTTTTTAAACACCATCCAAATTTTTTATAGGCATTAGGACAGATACTCCATTTTTGAAAAAAAATTATAGGTAAAATTTTCGTTATTTAAATTTCCCGGAAAAATGATCAATTTCTATGTGGTTATTTTGTTATTTTGTCTATACGATTTGAATTAACTGCAAAGTTAGTCGAGTCGGTTAAGAAACACTGTTTCTTAATAAGATATCGCTGACGTCACACAAAGATGTACCAAGTGGAGGTTAATTTCGATACCACGAGCTCACGGTAGCTTAGTGGCTAAAGCACTGGCGTACTGAGCCAGAAGTCGCAGGTTCGAATCATGCTCGTCAGCGATTTTTTCATTCCACAATTTAAATCGTTCCAAGTAAAACGTCATTTTTGTGATACCATGTCGCAATATTCTGAGTGATACTAAAATAAAAGCACGTATCTTACTATTTTCGGCAAAGATCATAATATTAAAATTTGGATGGTGATTAGAATTCATGCTGTACCTATATTAGAGCGCGACTCTCTTTCGGAACACTTTGTCGACAGATTCTCAAGTTATTTTTGTAGCATTCCGTCATTTATGGCTTACTCATCCTATCTGTGGTTTCGCTCTGATAAAATACGATCAATGAAATAGACTACTAAAACTAATGGCTGTTGTGGTTGAGCCGAGCAATCAAGGAAAACGACGGGACAACTGTAGTACTGGGCACGTATCATACACTAAACACGTTCCGTCGTTTAAAAAGATAATCCGTAATAGCCAGACGTTTATTAAAAAGAAAACATGTTCTTGCGTCCCCTAAATCTTACTGAAAAATAAAAAAGATATCGTATCGCTCACAATTATTAAAAATCTTACGGAAATATCAAAAAATATCCACATAATGTCCAACAAAAAATTACAAAACAAAATAAAAACACAAAAAAAAACAAATGACAAACAAACAAACAAAAAAAAACGAATGACAAATGTTATATGTTTACAAACGCTTCCAAAGTTCCAAAATACATTTTTTTTTAATTGCTTCAATAATTTTTAAAGTAAGCTAAGCATCATGTATATTTCCACGTTGTAACTTCTGGCACACAAATATTTTTTTTTCTCCTTCATAAGAAAGGCGACAAATCCGATATAGGTAACCGATAACCGCCCGATATAAGCGTTGTTTCACAACATTACAAAGTTTTATCACAGAACTAATTATTTCTGTGGTTTTTATTAAAATAATCGAAAACAGAATATCTGATAGGTTAGATCTCCATCAACCTTCTGAGCAGGCAATTTTCCACAGCGGCTTTTCCACTACCGATCATCTATATTCTCTAAACCATCTCATAGAAAAATACCAGGAATTTAACGTACACTTTATCTCGCATTTGTGGATTATTCCAAAGCATTTGACCACTTAACCCACACAGCCATGTTTGAATCCTTAGGTAGTCAAGAATTAACCACATCTACATTAATGTCTTGCAAAAAGTAGGTATACATAAACAGCACGGCAGCCATTCACGTACACGGGCACTGGGCCGTCGTTTACCAATTCAGAAAGGAGTCAAACGGAATGATCCGCTATCTCCAAAAATTTTCACCACCTCACTGGAAGGATTTGTCCCGAAGGGTATCGTCGTCGGGGAAAAGAGATTAATTAACAAATCTCCGATTCGCTGACGACATTGTTTTATCTTCTTCTTCGCAAGCTGGGGCCTTACTCCCGACTGTTTCTAGCTCTGAACCAAATCGAGCTAATGTCAATCCCTAAAGAAATGCAGTACGAATTAACACAAACTCGAATTCAAATTCGATTGATACAGCACTCGATCCAGTCGGTAGAAAGGCCCCTAAACTTAATCTTATACTCGAACAACGAGTCAGGCAAGCTTCAGGGTCGGGTTCTCGATGAACATGATAAAGACCAAGATAAAGACCAACAGCACTATGCGTAGCTTAGAAGTTTGGGATGTGCAGGTTGAATATGTCCATGAATATTTATATATCTCGGCCAAATAGTCTCCTTCTTGTAGGCCAATTCACGTAACTAAATAAGTGCAGTTACAGTGCAGTTGCAGTTAAGTTTCAATCAAAAAAATGCTTTTCGTATTCTCTTATCTACGGCGATCGCTGTCAAAAATGAACAGCAGCGTCACTGTAACTTGATCGGCGCGTCATGAAATTACGTGAATTAGGGCCCAGGCCAGACAGGATAAAGAAGTTACTAGACAAACTAAAAACGCTTGGAAAAAAACTACTGGTCAATGGAAGGACCCCTCCCTATCTCAAAGAGAAAGCTCATGGACATTTGCATTATTGTGCATTCTCACTACCCTCACCTATGGAGCGCAAACATGGTCACTCACAACACAAAGCGTCAAAAGTCCGCACTTGAGGTTTGACAGCAACAGCAAAAGAAATAACGCAGTATCCCAGAAGTTAACCTTACTGATCGTGTTAGAAACTACTGTGTTTCAAAACAAATTGCCGATGTAGGCCACACAGCTGCCAAACTTAAATGGAACTTGACTGGTCACATCTGTCACATTCCGAAGGAGCTATTGGAAAACAACCACACAATGGGTCCCAGACAGCAGCAAACGACAACGTGGCAGGCCCAGAAGGAAAGGGCGGGACGAACTTGACTCCTATTTGAAGAATTGGCCCGAATCGGCAAAAGATAGGGACTGGTAGAAAAAGAGGTAATGATAATAATTTCCGTGAATTTTCCCCAAGCATACCAAACAAACATAATCTTACGGATGACTTAAGTAGGTATTGTATTTATGAATGTTTAGAAAATATTCGAATATTTCATGTCTGTGACATATAATTTTCTAATCATCATTCGAGTGTTGCTTTTACCAATTGAATACATTAGCTATTGTTGTTCGTGGACACTGAATAGACCCGTTATTGTTAGCCGTTGCATACACCTGTCCGTCACGCTAGATTGCGCAATCTGCGTGTTAGCAGCCTCGCTAGCAAGGAGCTGATTCTAATAACAAAATTGTTAAATGGTAACAATCGAATCACGGTTTTTGGCAGTTTTCGTATTTTATTAATAAATAACGAATTAACGATTCAACGTTTTGGTTCAGCCAACGATACGATTAATAGAATTCGTGTGTTCCTAATTCCTATGACTAACGGCCAAAATTAATATCCAATCTATCTACGATTTGCCCTATTAGAGATGGGAATTTGACATAAGCTCCATACAAAATATGTCAAATTTATATCTCTAGTAGGGCAAATCGTAGATAGATTGGATATCAATTTTGGCTGTAAAAGAATAAACACAACAAGAAATAATTAAAAAAGAATCAGCAGATTGGCTTTTTCGGTTGTTTCTAAATTCTAACGAATTATGACCAAAAACAAAATGTTAAGTATGTGAAACGACACGTGAAAGGCTAAAATTTATAGAATTGCCCTCCTATACTGAAACTACGGCCTGAAATAAATATAGATAACTATGCGAAAAAATATTACGAATGAATCATACACAGCAGGCGCGGGAAACAGATAGGGAAATCGCATGAGATTGTGTCAGCACAAAACCAAGGACAAATAACATTCAAGGTGACTGTTAATGGAATATAGGATCTTCCTTATCAAGATGGTATCGTATCGTTATCGGCGATTCATTGATCTTTGGATGTCCCGTAGTCGTCGTTTGGATTATTCTGAGCCGTGACACAACTTTGTCTTTTATTTTTGGGCTATAATACAACATGCTGATCTGTATTCATGCCATATACAACATGTACCAGAAATGCGTGGTCCTATTTGAAGAGCTTATTCAGGGGATGCTATCGAGTAACTTTTATTATGGGACCAACCCTGAAATCGCGAAAAAACTTACATAAAGAACGGACATAAAGAATTGCACCACCCTATCTCTTCTCATGGGTGTCGTAAAAGACGACTAAGGGAGTCACCAGAGGATGGGCAGCAGCGTTCTCTGAGTATTTAACCAACCAACTGCGATCGCCAACCCGCCTGCCAAGCGTGGCGATTATGGCATATCCCCCCCTTTGGGGGAGGCCTTTGTCCAGCAGTGGACGTCTTTCGACTGAAATGATGAATGATGTTGCTGAATTCCTTATGTCCGGCACTACACGGGTTTAAAAATACTATACACAATTTTAATTCTAATTCTAAAAACACTCATTACCATCATCATTTCAACCGAAAGACGTCCACTGCTGGACATTTTTGCATTTAAAAGTACGAATTGACTTTAGCCTAATGCCGATCGATTGGAACGATTGGAATTATTTTCAAGAGTAAGGCCGCAGGTCTTATTCCAAATAGATAGCATGGCTACCTATTAAGGTATTAAAAGTAAAAAGATGTTATCTCGAAAGGCAAAGAAAATTAAACAAACTTAGGTACCTGTAACTTGTCAGGTAGGTAAGTGAAGTTCGATGATTTCTAAACGATGTGATTCACCCGACAGATTATACCTTCTCTCAAGTAATTCCCCTTTGGCATGTTAGATGTGTGAGGCATGATATTTATGGAATAATGATTGCAGTAATGTCGAAGCATACATGAAAACGACTTGGGACATGTAAATAATCAAAGGATTTAACATATTTGACGGTTATCTTTAGTGGCTCATCATACTTATCATAGATACACCTAACGCAATCTTCTATAATTTTTTTAAACAATTTATTATTATTATATCGACGTATCTAACAGTATTGTATTAGCTATAGCACAACTATTATTGCCAAGGCCGCTTCGGTTAACACAACAATATCTCGATTGGATAATTACATTCTCTGACATGGGTATTATATAAACGGTCCGTTGTAGTACTACTATAATTTTCCACTGGAAAGTTTCAACTGCAGCCATTATGGAAAAGAAGTGACTTCAATGGTTATTTAAAAATTAAGATTGATGTTTGAACAATTGGTGAAGTGAGCTAGAATTTGATAAAGTCTATCGAATAGCATGTTCTCTGTAATCGTAGTCGTATAAGCCAGAAGACGTTTAATGCTGGATATAGTTCTTCCCTATGGCCATGGATATCCCTAACGAATGGTTTTGAGATAAAATCCAATTGATACGATTGGCTAACAGTTCTCGTATTCATCAAGTCTGCTGACCCAGCTTCGCGCCCTGAAGTGTGATCAGGTTCACAATTCCAAAGCCTTTCTACTTCAAAACCCTTTAAAAAAATAGATTAAAATGTGCCTTCGTGACCTTAAATTAAGGATCTCGCATCAATTCCACACTGGGCATCCTTTGTTCAGTCTCTTACCGGGGAAAAGTCCGCCTCATGCTGCACTTCCATAGGTAGCAGTTGATGGTGGAGTCGTGGTCTCTGGACAGCGTCGGGGAGGTCGCTGCCTTCAATTATTGTATTTCTAGCTATCTGTAAGAGAAGTTACTCGATATTAATCTCGGTTTCGGTACAAATGATGGAACAAAACAAGAAATGTTAGTGTTTTTAGAATCATAATTTGTGAGATTTTTATTTGTTTTTTTTTTTTTTTTGTCTGTTTTTTTTTTATATAGGAAAAAAATATGCACTACGACATGCTGTTACAAGAGAAAACCTAAGAAAAGAAATAAAAACGGAGTTATATACTTAGAAATAAAACTGCCTAAGCCAGCGAACTTACCAGTGCGACTTGCGTGGTGATCTTAGTGCCGCCAGCGGCTCCAAGGACCAAGTCTACGCTGCCGCTACTCGACATCACTATACTAGGCACCATAGAGCTTAGAGGCTGAAGTCCAGGCGCCAACATGTTCGCAGGAGAAGGCGGAAGACCGTATGCAGACTCCAGATTAGGGATCGCAAAGTCATCCATCTCGTTGTTCAACATGATACCAAGGCTCTGTGACCGTCTCTGTGAGCCCCAACTGTAAAAATTAAATGCAGTTGATTTTGTGAATCTTTCCGATCATTCAGTTTCGTTAATAGTACATTACTGTCGAGGCCTGAAATGAAGCAATTTACGGCCACTGAGGTAATATGTACTACGTACTAGAGAAGACACCTCGAACAAAATGTTTGTAGCGCGTTTTAGAGCTCCTGCACTCTCACTCGCTTAGCCACGCTCGCGCCGCGCGTGCTCCGCGGCCAGCAAGTTGTGCTAAATTTTTTGTTCCTGATGTCTGCTCCAGTACGTAGTACATATTACCTCAATGTTTACGGCCGAGTAATATTGGACGAGGCGCAAGCCGAGTCCTTTTTAACTTAACGAGGCCGTTAATTGCTATTTCGGCCGAGACTTGTATAGTACTTTTCTCTCAATTGCGAGGAAACACAACACGAATTAATTCAACACATTTTCATTCACACCAATTCGCCCGCGCGCGGTTCTTGTTCTATATTCAAAGTTTTGAAAAAAAAAATGCGCTTTCAGCCTGTATAATGATAAATATTTTGAACCTAAAAGCACCTAATTTATGTAAGTGTGTACTTAAAAACCTCGGTAGCATAATTTAAAAAATTAAAAGTGTCCAGCAATTTATATTATTGTCCTGTTGGATATTACCGGCCTGTTATTTCGTTGCGTACGGAAAAGAGCCGATCGTTGTATTCTTTTTTTTGAATAATGAACCAATTTCCGAGCAAGTGGGAGAAAAGTTTTTTTTAAAGCAGTAAGGTCGTACAGTTAAAAATCGAAAAGATATTACAAAGGTACAGTACGCGTAGTATAACTGTGCCGCTGTTAAGTGAGAAACAGGTAGCTGCGCAGTAGTCAATTTTGTAACCAAATCAGTATCGCGCATTCACTGTAATTGCGGCAAGGCTCTGATAGGTTGTTTTTCTGATTGGCAAGGTGGCGGGGAAAGCATATTCTTGCTGTCTCACTAGTTCGTTAATGCTCGATGCATCCTTATGTCCTGCTCACACTTATTACGTTACTGTACCTGCGCGGCCCTTCGCAAAGCCTGATATCACAGCGGCACAGTTATATTACGCGTAGGTACTGTAGAGGACTTTAGATTGAATTAAGGAAAGAACCTTCTTATATTTTCAAGGGCAGCATTGCATGGCGTCATTAATCCGGATGAATATGTAATTTTTGGGCAAATAGCAAAGTAGGTAAACATACTATTCTCTAAAGATGAAAACAAAAGTGCTTTTGTTGATGTTGTCTAAAAACACAATGGCATAAGAAAAGAGAAGACTAGTATTATTACCTATTCTATGACAATGGTTTGATTTTTAAATTATTTTCGCTTTTGTTAAACACTATTTTGTATATGAATGTCAAGTAGGTAAGTACTTCGTTTTGTCTTTAAATAAAAGTATTCGAAATAAAAGTTTTGATCGTTGTTCTTAGCATAGAAAAGGGTCTTCTACTTTCTTACGCCTTCTAGACATAATTGTCTTTAATGTCAAGGGCATAAGTAACAGCATTGTGTTTTGTTGTGCGTTAATCTGACAACCATTTCTTGTAGCAGTCTATTTGGCAAGTCCATGTTTAGTTCAAATTCAAAATTTGCAAGCTGGTAGGTATAACATAATCAGCCCATTACTGTCTCACTGCTGGGCACGGGCCTCTTCTCAGAATGAAAAGAGTTAAGCCATAGACGCCATAGTCCTTCAAGATGGCCTACTGCGGGTTGGTGCACTAGACTATTATATTATCTGTGACTAGACACATCATCTTTTTGGAGGATTTAGGCACAAAACGTTTTGTGATTTAGATGTTCAGGTTTCCTCACGATGTTTTCCTTCATCGTTAATGCAAATGATAATTAAAATTTTCTTCGACAATATAAAAAAAGCATAGTTTAGGTACATATAATTTATGGTGCTGGTGGCTGAGACGACGCTGCCGTCTGGAGCGACGACCACGATGTGGGCAGTGCCGTGGTCATCCGCGCCTTCGAAGAGAGCGCCGTAGTGTTGCCAGTCTGAATAAGTCCTCGAGTCATTTACCAGCTCCCGGAAAGATCGCGCCCAAGCGGCGTTTGAGAGATTCCGCTCCAACTGAAATATTATAAGGTCACGTCAAAGAAGAAAATGAATGAAGGAGTTAGTGTAGTATAGGTAGGTACTAACTGACTTCGAAAGGTTGAAAAGCGTGATTGAAATCGTAACGTCTGATCTAATGATTTGGAATGGAAAGGCGTGTTGAATATTCCCTAGTTATACTTTTTTCGTTTTTTTTTTTCGGGTTTTCGGGTGGAAATCCTCATGGATACCCTCCGTCTGGGGATGGCGGAGGGGTATGTCAGACTCTTACCAACTAAAACCACACGGTGGCCATCCTCTGCACAAACAAGAGGAGCTCCGGGAACTCCATTGGACCGCGGCGGTGCCACTCTAGTGCTATGCCTTAGGCACGTCCCGGGAAAACAACATTTTTTCCCCCACAGTAGCACGCGACCACTAAGTACTGCTGTCCTCCCCAGGGTCGCTTAATAGACGCCTCGAGTCCCCCCACTCTTAGCATCCACGATCCCAAAGGTCCCCTGCCAAATGGTGTGGCAGGCCCTTGGCCAGGCATGCGGCCCTTCGCCCTATCTGGGCCTTGCACCAGGGCGGTTGCCTCCCCGCGGCGCCTCCTTCTTCGAGCGGGATCGGCTCTCCCGATCTCGTCCTGCGGCTTTCTTCTGATGCAGGTCTCGCAGAAGGAAGCCATGGCCCTCCAAGCCGTCGGATCTGCCAGCATAGGCCCTAGTTATACCTAGGAAGTGAACCGAAATTGGGAAACAATTTCGGTTTAAGCCTGTGATTCTGACTTTTATTTTGATCAAACATGCACATGTTTGATCAAAATGTGTTTCTACAAAAAAAAAGTAATAGGCAACGTTTAATGTGATGTGACGTTGTCATCGGTTTCGACACTTATAATTTTTTTAAAAATCATTGCTACTTCCTCAAAATTACGGGTTATTACAGAGTTTACTCAATTGGATCTCTCGCAATTTACAGCCCAATCATAAACATGCACAATCAGATTTTTAGTGTTATTGAAGCGTTAACATTCAACATTTTCCTTGTACCTCTAATATTATCTGTCTGTCCGTGTTGCACGATTGAAAACAGTGCGTACGTTACTCCACTTCCGTTTTTATTTAACAAAAATGTTATACAACAATGTATCTGACATACTTTATGATAAATTATGTATCGAGTTTATTGACATAAACTAACTGGGTGCAGGCAGGCACAGCTTATATTTGCAATGATAACATTACGACGATACGAGATATTAGTTTTACAACTTGAAGTAAAAAGATTTATTCTAAAGATAATACGAAATATGGGGTTTTAGTTCGACTACAGAATATGCCTCTATGATTCTTCGTTATAATTACGTTGATGTCTGTAATTTTCTCCAGGGATTTCCCATGAGTTCAACAGATGTAAGTACAGTCACAGTTCGGCGATGATGAGATTACCTAGATAAGTATATAATAATATTGCTAGCGAAGGTCTCAGAAACGATTTGAGGTTCCTTATTACACTGGTAAACGCTTGTTTTAAAATTAGGTGATATAAGGATGAGGGTCGAAAAGCTAAACCGTAAACCCTTTGGTTTAAAAAAAAACTATAACTTTGGTAAATCTTTTAAACTTTTACAAATCAATGTATTGATCTCGACATGATTCTTTGTTTAATTAATAAATCAAGAGGAAATCGAAAAGGAACTGGAACTGTATCAAGTCTGAGCTAAATGAGTGTGCAACCAAAACCAGTATTCAATACTTACATCACGAATATCGTAGGGCAGGTTAAAGCGTGAAGGGTCTCCGAGGCCGGTTCGCTTTGCGTACGCGTACTTGAAGGTTTCGACGACGCGGTGCCAGTACAGGTTGGAGCCGGTCGGCGCGGCGGTGCCGTCGCCCACCCAGTTGCGCAGCATGTTCAGTATGAACGCGAGGACCGAACCGGACCCGGGCAGCGGAACCGAGTAAAGCGTGTACTCCTCCGTTATAGGCACCGCGATTGGGTCTTGCCATTCCACCCTATAATTTTAATTTAATACTTCGAATAGCAGAGTAATCATTTGTAATTAGCTCAAAAGCTAAGGTTAGGGCAGCAGAGTTATCGGCAACAATGGCCTTTCACAATACTGCGTTACTGAAATAAAATCTCGACGTATTCTATCCTAACACTACATCATAAATATTTAGAGTTTTCGAGACACTGGTGTCGATTCTCTTGTTTATGAATTAAACTTATTAGCTATCGCTCTCTTTTACTAATAGTAGATACAAGAAAAGGATGGTAAAATTTTAGTACTGTGAAATTAGTTTACGTGTATTTCTTAGTATTTTAGTGGGCACGTTCCGAGATCACGACTAAACTTCTATGGAAGTTTTAATTCAGTCTAATTTGACAGCACTAAAATTTTACCATCCTTTTCTTGTATCTACCGCAGCAGAGTTATCGGCAACAATGGCCTTTCACAATACTGCGTTACTGAAATAAAATCTCGACGTATTCTATCCTAACACTACATCATAAATATTTAGAGTTTTCGAGACACTGGTGTCGATTCTCTTGTTTATGAATTAAACTTATTAGCTATCGCTCTCTTTTACTAATAGTAGATACAAGAAAAGGATGGTAAAATTTTAGTACTGTGAAATTAGTTTACGTGTATTTCTTAGTATTTTAGTGGGCACGTTCCGAGATCACGACTAAACTTCTATGGAAGTTTTAATTCAGTCTAATTTGACAGCACTAAAATTGTTGCCATCCTTTTCTTGTATCTACTATTAGTAAAAGAGAGCGATAGTTTAATATAAGTTTAGTTCGTGAACAAGAGAATCGATGCCATTGAATGCTTTTGATAATTTCATAAAAATCTAAATAAATAAAAGAACAGGGGGGGAACCTTACTCCCGAAGTCCCGACTGGATCGAGTTCTGTACCAATCGAATTTGAATTCGAGTTAGTGTCAATTTGTACTGCATTTCTCTAGGAATTGACATTATTCTTTTTATTCGTCCAAAACATTAGCTCGATTTTTTTCAGAGCTCGAACCAGTCGAGAGTGAGGCCCTAGGTAGTTTTTTTTAAATACGTTTTTATTAACTCGCTTTCCTTCCTGTCTGTCTGTTCGGTACAAATTTTGCAATCAATTTTAAACTAACTTCCCGATGAGCTAGAGACTTGAAACTTTAAACATAGCTCAGAACTGGATGACAATGCAATATTAACTCGCTTTCGTTTAAAAAACGTGGTATAAAAAACTATTTCTCAAAATTATTTTTCTTCTGGAGATCAGAGCCAGTGATTGGCGAAATACTGCCAAAGATCGCGGCAAGTGGCGTTCTCTTGTTTCGGAGGCCAAGACACATTTTGGGTCGCTGCGCCAGCGGAGTAAGTAAGTAAGTATAAAATTATTTTAAATACACGGTAGGACTGATTTTAATGTTGATTTTTTTTTTTCATCCTCTTCTATAATAACTCACCTGTAATTCATGAGGTCTTCTTCTGTAATAATGCCACCAAAGTTCTGGATATCTCGCACGAGCCGTGAGGTGAGGGAGCCGTTGTGTATCGCCTGTGGGCCCTCCTCTGCTATTACTTCCAAAGTTTTCGCCAAAGTTGGCTCTGTTATATGGTCGCCCTCGTTCCACACCTCGCCAGTCGCCGCGTTCACGTATACCTCCCTATTAGAAGATAATAGAATTTATGCAACGTGTTATAGAAATAACTGAAAACCTCTTAAGTGGTTATTTTACTCATCAGTATTAACAACTTTTACTGTGCAACGAACCCTGAAATCGCGAAAAAAATATCTGCTGTTCCCTACATTTCTGTTCACATGAATCGACAAAATGTAGGGATCAGCTGACTTTTTTTCGCGATGTCAGGGTTCGTTCCATAATAACGAACGAACTTCGTTCACTATGAACGAAGCAACTGTTCGCGGTCTCGCTAGCAGTTTTTTAAGTATAATGGAACCTAGAACAGCCACATGTAGGTATAACGTAGAATAAATGTTATTATTATCATCATCATCATTTCAGCCGAAAGACGACCACTGCTGGATATAGGCGTCCCCCAAGCATCGCCACAATGACCGGTCCTGCGCCTTCCGCATCCAGCGGATTTCCACGACCTTCACTAGGTCGTCGGTCCACCTTGTGGGGGACCTACCCACGCTGCGCCTCCCAGTACGCGGTCACCACTCCAGAACTTTACTGCCCCATCGGCCATCTGTTCTGCGAGCAATGTGCCCCGCCCACTGCCACTTAAGTTTGGCAATTCTTCGGGCTATGTCGGTTACCTTCGAATTTCTGCGAATCTCCTCATTTCTGATTCGATCACGCAAGGACACTCGGAGCATAACCCTCTCCATTGACCTTTGAGTGACTTTGAGCCTTCTTATCAGGCCCAGTGTGAGCGACCACGTTTCAGTGCCGTAAGTAATTACTGGCAACACACACTGGTCAAAGACTTTCGTCTTGAGACACTGCGGTATTTATTATTATTAGTTATTATTATAATCATAATGAATTCTCACCGCATAGAGGGCTCGGCTTTGATTCTGTCGCTGTAAGTTCCGAGCACGCGAGCCATGTAGGCGTTGACGCGGTGTCCGCGGCGGCAAAGCTCGGCCGTGGGCTCCACGAGCTCGCGCCACGGCAGGCGTCCGTACTCCTGATGGAGGGCGCCGTAGCCCCTCAGTTCTCCTGGCACGGCGACGGCGAGCCCGCCGACGGTTGACGAGGCATTCGCGAACATGTTCTCGTGCGCCGCGGCCGGCGCCCTCTCGCGTGCGTTGATCACTCGCACCTGTCCCGTCGACGCGTTGTACACCGTGGCCAGGAACCCGCCGCCGAGTCCCATGCATTGCGCGCAAGCGATACCCTCACAGAACAGAGTAGCTATCGCTGCATCCACGGCTGTGCCATTTCGTTCCAAGATTTTCCTAAAATTATCATAACTTGAATTTTTTCTTGTTTCCGAGAATTCAAGCCATTCTTATTCTTCATTGTACACACATATACAACCTTAACCTTCTTAGTTTATACTATACCCCTTAAGAGGTCATTGTACTCATCATTACGAACAATTTTTATTATGGGACCAATCCTGAAATCACATTTTTTTTTAGCGAATTGCTATCAAAATAAAAGTTGTTATAATGATGAGTGCAAAGACCTCTTAAGAGGTTTAGTATAAACTAAGAATAAGATTGTATACGTACGTTGATGTTACAGTAGGAAAGTAACATTAATTATGGAATGCGCAATTGCCGAGGAGATGTGCCTAACCTTTGAAGGCCACAGACCAGTAAGCCTCTAGACGCCGATTAGCCGGATAACCCTGCTCACAAAGCCTATGCAGTAGCAATGCATATCATACGCCCCGCTGACAATCGGGATGACACTCCTTCAGCGAGCGGCACCAATCATACCACCGAACTTTTGAGCCGATCAATCATAACGCGCCGTCCGCCCCCTGTTCCCCGCCAACATTTTACTTACGACTGTGTTCTCATTCTCATGCAAAACTTTGTTTATGCGGCGTCTTGACGCTTACTGGTCTGTGTTGAAGGCAGAGTCAAACTTTTCTTCAAATCGTCACGTAGTCTAAAGCATAAGACCTTGTTTATTTTGGCCAGGGTTTGGTCCAGATACATACCGTCCAATAGAAGCACATTCGTAGCCATTGGCGACGACGGTAGCGCGCGGGAAGCGCGGGTGGTCGGGGCCAGCCCACGGCTGTAGCACCAGCACGGCCACCAGCGCGCCTGCGACCAGCGCCGCCAACACGCTGCCCACCAAACAACACCGCCGTGACTTGCAAGTCCTGGAAACAAAAGAAACTTTAGGAAAAAAAAAAACTAAATGTGTGCTGGGTAACATAGTAGAAGTGAAACTACAACGGACAAGTGGAAAAACGAATCGCAACGGACAAGTGGAAAAATTAATCGCAACGGACAAGTGGCAAAACGAATCGCTACAAAATTTTATCTTGAAGTTTTACGGGCAGGTTTTCAAATTGGACCTAGGTAGGTACATTATTAACAATCTGCCCGTACTACTACGTAACTTCAAGTAAAAATTTTGTTGCGATTCGTTTTGCCACTTGTCCGTTGCGATTCGGTCTATATAGAAGTTTCACTTCAAAAACTTTCACACTGAAATTATTTTCTCCATGAGTAACGTACAGTCGACCGCACGTCAGTTTTAACAGTTTGACCTTGACGGATTATTTATTTCGTAAGCAGCAAGGGCGGTTTTCGTAGTTCATGTGTTACCTCTGACATGCGGTTGACCGCACGTCCAGCGCATCTTAGACAGTCAGCCTCGCTACATGTTATTGTTGTACTGAAAACGCGAAAAAAAATCAGCTGATCCCTACATTTTGTCGATTCATGTGAACAAAAGTGAAGGGGGGGACTGCTGATGTTTTTTCGTTTTTTTTTGCTTTTTTCGTTCATACTGATGCGTACTTTAACCCCGTAAAAGGTTTTCAGTTATTTCAATAACACGTTGTATAGCCGCGATAGCAGGGAGACAGAATCACTAGAGATAGAGATTCATGGAAACGGATGGAGGCTTTTACTGCTTGAGGTCCACAGAAATAGATTGCGGTCCTTGTACACTTATACATAGTAATAGTTAACTTTACTATAACATGAGTAGTAATATAGAATATAAGATTTAAAAAAATAATGTCCTATAAGGAGTATAAAGCTATCGTATATCGTTGCTATTGCATATCGTTTGTCTAGATGGGACAGGGAACATTAACTCGTAAAATAGTTAAGACTGCAAGTTCATTAGAAATATCATCATCATCATCATTTCAGCCGAAAGACGTCCACTGCTGGACATAGGCCTCCCCCAAGCATCGCCACAACAACCGGTCCTGCGCCTTCCGCATCCAGCGGATTCCCGCGACCTTCACCAGGTCACCTTCATTAAAAATATATCAAGAAGTATTTTATTTTTAGGTCAAGGTCAGAGTCGTCTTAACCCTTTTATCTGGTTCTTTTAGGATAAAAAAACAGATACCCTGTTCGTTTAAATCAACGATATGTTTAATAAAGTGACCACCAAAAATGTCATCAACGCTAAGTTTCTTCCGGCGGAACTGCTCACTGAGGTCGGAATGCAGGCTAGTCGTTAAAAAATTGGTGATTCAGAAGCTTTCAGAAGTAGGTTCTTTCGTAAAGTGTGCGTGCAGTAAACAATCGTTCATTACCTTAGATGATACCGGCTGTTACCGTATCAACATTCACAAACTACTAAAAATACGCATCCTTTCAAACTTTAAACATACAATTTGGATTTCTAGTGTTAATATTTATTAGTATCCACAAGTATTATTTTTTTTTTTACAAAGGTTTTATTTGGCAAAAAATCACAACTGAAAGGCCTCCTTAAAATGACAGTTGGTGTGTCAACCGGTTTATTTTTTTTATTGTGGTCGGACAGCCTTTCCCTAAAGAGTTTATTACACCTTTACTATGTCTATGATTACACCTACAAGTTTGCTTATAGGAATTCTACGACCACCCAAATAACCCCATCGTTTAAAAAAGGTTGGTATTTTATACCTCCATCACAGCTCACAGGTGCTTGTTCGAAAGACGCGACCATTCTTGTCTTGAGGCATGCGGTTGTTTTCTAATTTTTCAGATTTTAGAAATTATAGGTATCAGCTTCTAAAAAGTGCCACCATGGTGGAAATATAAGGTGTAACATTATTAGCTGAGGTCCTTTTAAGGGGTGATTGTAATCATCATTATGAACAACTTTCACTATGGGACAAGCCTGAAATAGCAAAAACAACATTTGGTGTCCCATACATTTTGTCGATTTATCTGAACACAAATGTAGGGGACAGTTTTTTTTTTCGCGCTTCAGTTTTGGTCCCATAGTAAAAGTTGTTCATAATGATGAGTACAAAAGACCTCAGCTAATGTTACAGCTTACATAATTTATTATGTTGAGTTTCATAGGTAGTATAATAAAATATACTTTATCTGGTGAGAAATAAAACTTGAGAATTATAAAAGCCGGCCAAGTGCTAGTCGGACTCGCTAAGGGTTCCGTATCACCACTTTGGGTTTAGGCTTTTACTTATTTTTTAGTTTTTACCATGGCCATGATAGAGAAACAAATAAGTAACCATTCTGGGAACATTTCTACTGGCAACTTATTACGGTTTAAAAGATATACTTAGCCACAGACGGACGAACGGACAGACAGATGGCGTGAAACGATAGTACTATTAGATATTCTGTGGCGTAGGGTTAGAAAGGGCTCCTTAGCACAGATTACTTGCTCTAAGGGGCTAAGGCACAGATTATAACTTACTTACTAGTTACCCTTAGCTCCCTTTGGATACGGAATCCTAAAAAGCTGCTACTTATTAGTTACAGTTACTTACAGTGTTCATGTTTTGCACGTGGTTGACGTAATTTTAATATCGTATAGTTTAATATACCCAGAATATGGAATGAAAGTTAATGTTAGTAAGACAAAAGTTTTGGTTTTTGAAAAGGAAGAAGTTATGACAGAGTGCAATATTTTGATAGGTGACGAAAAGGTGGAACAAGTGAAAGATTTTGTATACCTGGGTTCCATGTTTACGAGAGATGGCAAGCATGTGAAGGACATTGAAAGGAGAGTGAGTGCTGGTAATCAGGTGAATGGGGCACTACACACCTTCATGAACAGCCGCAAAGTGTCGGAAAAGGCACGGCTGGCTGTTCATGGGGGAGTGTTAGTGCCTACACTTATGTATGGTAGTGAAAGTTGGGTATGGCAGAAGAAACATGAAAGCAGAATAAATGCAGTAGAAATGAGAGCTTTGAGAAGTATGTGTGGTGTAACTTTGAGAGATAAAGTAAGGAATAACATGATAAGGGAGCGTTGTGGAGTGAAAGAAGATGTAGTGACAAAGATTGAGAAAGGTATGTTAAGATGGTTTGGACATATAGAGAGGATGGACGAGAGGAGATTGACGAAACAAGTATACGAAGCGAGTGTGGATGGAAGAGTTGGAAGGGGACGACCTCGGCGAACGTATCGCGATCAAATCGCGGATGTTCTCAAAAAATGCCAGGTTAAGAGTTCTCTAAACCGACGAGCATGCATGACGAGGTTAATGGACGTAGATGAAGCGAAAGAGGTGTGTCAGGATCGTAGCAGGTGGAAATCCATAGTCTCTGCCTACCCCAATGGGAAACAGGCGTGATAATATGTATGTATGTATGTATGTAATATACCCAACACACCACACACTGCCACACACGAACACTACACACACAAACACACACCCCATATACCTTAACACGCATAAAAACCTTCACTTTACCATAAACAGACAATACTTTTTTCCCCAATTTGTTTTTGTTTTTACCTTTATTTTATCACTGCATGATTTCCTTTTTATTTTTATTTTGTTGTAATCATATTGTAAATGTAAAAAATGTAAAGTAAATGTACAACGTAATATGCCAATAAAGATTATGAATTATGAATTAATATATACATATATATATTTTAATATCGTGTTTACGAAATTTTTGCGCCGTGAAATACCTACCTAACTACAATCATGATATTTAAATAAATACAGAATGGATTTATTTTATACAGTGTAATAAAAATGCGTATCTATCTAATCAAGGTAGAAGGCCGCAAAGCAAAGTAATTTAAATGTGCAAAGGAATGTTTAATACACCATTACATCTATTTATCGCGTGTTATTGGGTTTTATTTTATTTCCACAAAAAAAATACCATTCATTTGGCAGAAAAAAAAAAAACAAATGTATTTTTTTTTTTCATTACGAAATTCTCAGTATGAGCCCGGAGTTAAATACAACGTCTTATTCAAATAACTGAAAACCTCTTAACGTGTCATTGTACTCATCAGTATGAACAAAATTTACTATGGGACCATACCTGAAATCGCGAAAAAAACAGCTGTTCCCTGCTTCCCTGTGTTCACGTAAATCGACAAAATGTAGGACACATTTGTTTTTGGTTTCGTGATTTGTGTAAAATTTGTTCATACTGATGAGTACAATGACCCCTTTAGAGGTTTAGTATAAACAAAGAATAAGGTAGTACGGTTAACCGTAGGTAGGTACTAACGCGATAACGTTTTAAAAATGTTAATTTACATAGGTAAGTAATTACTAAAGTCGTTGATCCCAGAATTGCAGGATTTATCAATCAATCAATCAATCATTTATTTGTTACAAAAGTCCTTTCCATATTAGCCAACCATCGAACTTTAGGTGGTACTACTTTTACGATGGGATGAACCCCGAAATCGCGAAAAGGAAATCAGCTGATCCCTACTTTTGTGTTCACATAAATCGTCAAAATATAGGGAAAGGCTGTTTTTTTTTGGGGATTTCAGGTTTCCTGCCATAGTAAAAGTTGTTCATAATGAAGAGTACAATGACCCCTTAAGGGGAATGCAGCAGCCAAGTGGCGCCCCCATCCGTGAAAAAAATATTACTCGCTGTACGCATGGCTACACATCAAGCTGTTCATTTCCAGTATAAGCTGACCTCGCATTGTATAGGTTTTCGTTACAACGCGAGGTCAGCCTATACTGGTTTTGACAGCTGTGTAGCCGTGTGTACGTCATTTATCGAAAATTAGTTTTTACAATTGAAGTACTGTAGTTTAATCAGAAACTATTAACTATGTAAATTATACTTCGCTGTAGTTGTAGATAGAAAAAACGCGAAAAACTGTCACTTTTGGCACTTTTTATGTCTACAACTACAGCGAAGTATATTTTACACAGTTAATAGTTTCTGATTCAAATCAAATTAAATCATTTATTCGCCACAAGATATCGTGAACAAATATATTAAAATTAATTACAAGTCCGTCATATCTTGCATTTATGTAGACATGCGAAAATTATGTTATATTTACAATAAAATTTTATTAATACACATTACCTACTATTGAATATTAAAAATATTTATATGCCTAATATCATTACTAATTTATTATTATTATGTCTCGAATTCACAATTTGTTCATGTTATTATTAATATGTTATTTGTATTATGTTTCAATATAATATTAAATAAGTATTAAAATTTGTGTGCAAAAAAGTCTTCAATGGTGTAAAAAGAACAATCTGTGTGTCTGTAATGTAAGCTATTTTTTTAAATGTCTTTTCATTCGTGTTCGTGGCAATTCTCTTATGGCTTTGGCTACTTTATTAAATACTTTAATGCACATTATAAATGCATTTTTATGGAAGAAAGCAACTGAAGTACCTGTACTTCAATTGTTAAAAACGAATTTTTGGTAAATTAATAATTATGTATTCAGGGAGTAATATTTTTTTTTACTGATGGTGGCGCCACTTGGCTGCTACATGCGCCTTAAGAGGTTTAGTATAAACTAAGAATAAGATTGTATATTACCAATATACGGAACTGGCTTGGTAGATATGGAATTTTCATACAAGACAGGCTCTGCTTACACTCTTCTCTTTAGGCCTAGCTGTTCAAAACATCCGTATTTTAGTCGTCATAATCAAGAAATGGCGTATACATACACGACTTCAAGAACAAGAAGGATTTAGTAAGATTAAAAGCTTTCATGTTATTGCAGTACTAGTGCGCAACTAAGTAGCGTCTGATAGATAAATAAATGTATGTACTACATTAACTAACTACTCATGACTTCTTGTATGGAGACCCCCTTTTTAATTTGCAGTATTTGTCATGATAGGGGTCATAGGCGTCATAGCAACACATATTCCGAGAAAATTTCAACCGGATACCTATTACCGTTCAAAAGGTACAGCCCTGTGAAAGACAGACGGACGGACGGACAGCGTAGCGAGAGTAATAGGGTCCCATTCAAAAAATCATTAGCGTAATACCGAAGGTAATTAAGCAGCCATTAAACTCCCGTTACTAATTAGTGTGATAGTGAAAACAAAACAATGTCACTGTCGTTTGACTATGAGTTCTAATAAAATTAAAACATAACGGTTGTTTTTTTATATAATGGTTGTTGTTATCGAAGTCGATACTAACTGCGAAAACAACAAGGAATCGAAATATAAAAAAAACTAAGCTGTTACGCGTTTTCGCATAGATGAGTATTCTTTGATGAAAATGCGGAAACGCATAAAAACATGGACAGAACTCTACTCAGCGTGGCTTTATGTCGAGCTCACTTCTATAATTGCAGTGAAATCTCTAATTTCGTATTTTTTTTATTACTTTTCAGTGCGGATTCAAAAGTGAGCTTGCTAGTGAGTTCTTACAGAATAGCATTGAGTATAGTAAGTACAATGTAGACGTATATGTCGTAGGATAATCAGAAAAATCGAATCTTTCCGAAAATCCTAGGTCGATTGCAAAGGACCGTATAATTGAAATCTAAGGAAGATTTTAGTTATCATCCGAGCTATTTTCAGAAGATTGCAAAAATCCAGGGCCCAATCCTGCTAATTACACTAAAATGACCACAACCGTCGCCATTCCAGCGACACCCTACTAGAATAGAATAGAATAATAATTTCTTTGCAAAGAATGTAGGTACATGAAATAAAGGTGTTGACGGGAGAGTGACCCTTGTACAAACTACCTTGAATGAGGCATGCAAACATTTTTGAGTTCAATTAATTAATCAATTAAAATTAAAATCCATAACACTAATAAAACAAATCTATTACATTAAACTGGATAAATTATAAAAATATGTAGGGGAAGATGGGGTGGATTCGCACAGAGGGAGCTTTCGCACAGTGGCTATATCTACACTATCTAATACATTAGCGCGGTTATCTTTATGTTCGTGTTTCCCACTCATACGCACAGGCTTCCCTCGAGACCGAGCAGGCAGTGCGGCCTATGGCTTAGTTGAGCCGAGTCAAAACGTGTTTTCGCGCTGCGTAAGTAATATTAAGACTTAACTTTGAACTTTTTTATCCTTAATAAATTTTGATCAAATTGTAAAAAATATTCATTGTAGTTGGTAAATAGATGTGTGAAATTATTATGTTATTATTTATTTCTGGATAACGGCAACGGCTTTTTTTACAACTAATAAATTTGTTGATTATTTGGGTTGGGGCACCTTCGTACACATTTACGTGGGGTGGGTTCGTACGGTGTACGAAGGCACCCTTTGTGAGTTGTGATGGTTGTTTCATCTGGAAAATTATTATTTAAAGACTGGAATATGGCCATTTAACAAGCTGGCTTTCCGCGACGAGGATTTTGCACCAGTTTAGGTTTATCAGTCAATTTCTACACTACAACAGATCTACAACAGCAGCATGCATCAAACCGTGCCTGAAGAAATTGCAGTTTCTACAGCTGATCCAAATGACCACGCGCATCCATGCTCGCAGAAATACACCTAATTCGTCCACTGAGTTCTGCGCCAGCATCACTCTCTACTCTTACAACCGTTAGACTGCGTTGTTCACCCACCATCAACATCAGTTTTAGGGCTGCTAACACCTGAAATGATTTGATCCTATTCCAAGGTGTATAAAAATGTGCCCAAAAAGTCATAGAAAGGAAAAATTACAGCAAAATCGAGGATTAACACTGAATTAAAAAATTCGAAATGTAAAAGACTAGCTGGTTGGTCTAGTAGTCGTAAGTGCGACTGCTAAGCCTGGGGTCCTTAGTTTAATTCCTGGGTCGGACAGTGCTATTGGAATTTTTTATTATCAAATTCTCAGTAGCAGTCTGGAGTCTGGAATTGTGCTTGGTTAATGACAATAGGCTCACCCCTTTTTACATGGAACATGTAACATAACTGGCGTAATATGGGTGCAGGTACTATAGGGACACCTCTGCCTACCCTTTCGGGGAAATACAGGCGTGATGTTATTTTATGTTAAAAAGTAGAAGAGATAAAGAAATAAGAGAAAGAAAGAATAAATAGAGCAAAGGAAATGAAGAGCGCGCAAAGTTTGCTGTCACAGCTTTGTCAAAAAGACAGAAAAAAACTATTGATTTTAAGATTGTTTCTATAATCAAAATTTGACGGTATCTTTCAGAAGTTATGTTGTATTTTAGTAATATATATTTATATATACCTAATAAACATATATATTTTATACAAATGTATTTTTTATTACTGTGTACGAAGGCTCCCACCATGAACGAATGTACCCCATCCTATGTACGAAGCTACCCCACGTGTGGGGTGCATTCATACGTTTTCCATTTTTTGAAAAAACGGTTATTGCTCAGTTGTGCTGCATTATATCAACACCGACATTCAGCTTTATTATAGCCAGATAACTAGGTAATACAGCAGCGTTGAGGTTATTATGAAATAGTTGTTAGTTTTTTTTATATAAGGCTCTGAGTAAAAATTGTCACTGTCGTTTTGTACAGAACAGAAAGAGAGGCAACGAGCGGAGGGACGTCGGGTGCGTCGCTCAACTTGAATGAAAATTAACAATTTTCTTTTTTAATAAAAAACTAAATGCTTATTTGAAAAACAGAAACAACAAATGTTTAGATTACTGTCTTTCTCAAATGTTTTCTTAATTTTATTTATAATATTTAGTAAATAATAGAGATTGTTTGCTTTAAAGCATTTTTTAAGAGGTTAGTTTAAAATTCTTTTCTATCGAGAAAACTTTAAGAAAACGTGTTTTGGGCACAATACAGTTTCAGAAAATACGATCAAGATTAACATATTTTTTTTTCACTGCCGCAAACTGAATAGATACAGCTAAAAATGTTTTTAAAAAAAGCCTATTTGGGGTATTTGGCTGTTGTCAGCGTCTTAAATAGTAAAACTAGAATTTATCATTTTCAAAAACTCCATTACAATTTAACTGAGACTCCATTACAATTTTATTGTGACAGAATGGGTAGGTATTCTGATAAAACGTAAATGTCTCCCCTCAATGGAATCTCGTCGGACTGGCAAATGAGTTCGAATGGATTATCCATGGATTTCAAGCCGATGTTTTTTTGGCGATTTCAGTTTTGGTCCCATAGTAAAAGTTGCTCACACGTTGCATACAACGTTGTCGATTTTTGTGAACACGAATGTACGGAACAGCTGATTTTTCTTTCGCGATTTCAGTGTTGGTCCCATAGTAAAAGTTGTTCATTCTGATTTTCAGATACTTATTTAAATTACATGTTGTATATAAACTATTTTAATTTAATTGTCCTTCTATCGCGGGGAAGTAGGTAGCATAGATTAGAATGACCCCGTAGTAAAAGTTGTTCGATAGCATCCCCTGAATGAGTTCTTAAAATATGACCACACATTGGGTATGAAGACCGTAAAATAACTGGTGTTGTTTTCGTCGATTTGTCAGCAGCGTATGATACAATTCACATTGGGAGGTTGCTGGCAAAAGTTACAGCAATGACTGACGACCTCGGGTTTATCCAACTTCTTGGTGAGATACTTCGCAATCGGCGTTTTCAGGTCACCCTAGATGGCGAAAGGAGTAGATGGAGGAATACGAAGAATGGTTTACCCCAGGGTAGTGTGTTGGCGCCCATACTGTTCAACTTTTACACCAATGACCAACCTAGCACGTGTCACACTGAGAGGTTTCTTTATGCGGATGACCTAGCATTGGCCACTCAAACAAAAACCTTTGAAGATGCCGAAATAAACCTTGAGCGTGCTCTGGAAGTCCTTGGTGAATACTTAAGACATTTTGTTGATTGCGATGCAGTTACACAATTGCCCTGTTGTATAAACAGCATATTTCATCCAAGAAACTCCAGAAGGACGATAACAGGGTTACTTTGTAAATCAATTATGCTATATCGTAGTCGTAGTACGTTACGTGTACCAAAAATATTTAGCGCAAGGTCAACATTGGACAAGTCAATCGTGAGTCAATCGTGAACTACTGAACTTTTGACGAAGTAACGTCCCATAATTATACGTCGCGGACAATTAGGGCATTGTTTTTTTTCGACTAGTTAGACTGGTTAGGTATTTATGTGCCATCCTTAACATTTTCAGATCGGAATCTACATCTAGGGCACTCTCGGGAAAGTTCAAATTTGAAATACACAAAAAGAAAAAAAATACGCCCAGACCCGGAACCCTATTATTTATTACCGAAAAATCTTCAAGGGTAGTCTCTAATCATTATGCCTGCACAGCTTTAAAAATGGATATACAACACTGAAATCGTGGAAAAAATCTGCCGTTCGATACATTTTGACCAAGTTAGGTGTCTATTATTTTAACGCCATTAAACATTATTACCGGTGGCGTGGATGGGCCGAGCGAGAATTGAAATGTGTATGGCAACATTTCAATTCACGTCACGCCCATCTTTGGTGTGAAAGGTCTGGATAGGCGAGGATGTGCGAGGCGAGATTTGAAATATTTGTTGGTACAACAATAAACTTTATTTCTGCATGAATAAATAAATAAATAAATAAATAAATATCTTCGGGACATTTTTACACAGCACCATCTAGTCCCAAACTAAGCAGAGCTTGTGATATGGGTACTAGACAATGGATATAATACTTATATACTTTTTTTTTGTAAATACATACTTATAATACATAAGAATAATACTAATAATAGAGTATTTATTACATTGCAAAACGGATACAAAAATCGCGCTCGGCGGCGCTCTTCCTGGCGATACACATCTTTCGGTGTGAAAGGGTCAGCGAGATTTCAATTCACGCCCATCCCATCCAATCCTCACCTCGCCGGTTTGAAACCAACTTAAATTAATTTCAGGAATTTTTTTTTTTTTTTTTTTAATCTTTATATTTTATTAAGGGGTTTTTATCCACACGGATATGCCAACCCCATAGTACCTTATACACTGTCTAATACATACATATCTGATACAAATTAACAAGAAGAGGAAAAAAAAAAATCACTGACTAAGCAGCAAACCACACAACTGTTTTGCAGCAACTGACTGAGGATTTCCTAAAATAGTCAATACAAGTCCAACGTCTAGTGAATTCAACTTTAATACTTTCATAACAGATTCTCTTTCTTTTTTTTTTTTCACACAATCCATCAGCAAATGCTGCACATCTTCTAATTTATTACATACATCACAATTGGGAGATGCTGCCTTCCGCATTAGGAATGCGAATTTTGCTGAAGGATAGTGCCCAGAACGAAGTCTCAGTGCTAACTTAATATAACTTCTTGTTAACTTGCCCTCATCAAACCATGGCGCACGAGGAGGCTCACTCTGAATTATTTTGTACCATATACCTTTTTCTTTAGAAATCTCATCAAAGTAATCTTTCCATTTGTTAAAACACATAGATTTAAATTTTGAAAAATATTCCCAATGGTCCGGTAAATACGAAATTTCACTACCTACTTCAACAGCTAACTTTGATATACGGTCAGCCTCCTCGTTGCCTTTTAAACCTATGTGCGCTGGAACCCATTGCAATACAAGTCTCGTATAGTCTTTATTAAAAGAGTAAATCATTTTAAGAATATCGTAGGCTATCAATGCACCTCTAAAACCAGAGACGCATCGAGCCACGTGTAGTAAAGCACTTTTACTGTCAGTAAAAATTACAACTTTATCTAAATTATTGCTATAGGCATAAAGTAAAGCTTGATAAATTGCAATAAGTTCCAAAGACATTATACACACATTATCATTAATTTTAAAACTACATTTATAATCTAAATTTTGATAGTAGAAACCTGCCCCTAACCCGTTTACACTTTTTGATCCGTCTGTAAAGATTTTACACCAATTACTATTATAGTTAGAAGATAATTCTGCAACCACTTCACTTAACAAAATATTAGGGTCGTAATAGTTTTTTGAATGTTTAATACAATCTAAATCGCTTTTAATCACATCTTTAATCTGTATAGCTGTTACCCAAACATCCAAAGTAAACATTTTTAACACGTTTGAGGAAACAATAGATAATTGGTCTGTTTCATTTGAGCTAACACCCAATAAAGGTTTTTTTTTATTCGCCCAATAACTGTTTTGGGAAAGGGAGCTTAATTCAGTAATTGTATTTATACTGGTATTGTTAGACCATGACTTAGCTTTTAAAATATACTTATATGCGAGGTACTGCCTTCTTAAAAATAATGGTGGAATGTGTAATTCACTTTCCATCACATGGATTGGCGAGCTTTTAATGAATCCCCCTATCACTCTAAGCGCTTGGTTTTGCAGTTTATCTAATTTTGATACATGAGTCTTTGCACTAGAATCATACAAGAAGCAGCCATAATCAAGTCTACTTCTTATTAGTGAGATATATAATCTACGTATATGCTTAGTGTGTACCCCCCATGTACTACCCGCTAACAGCTTTAATAGATTTAAATATTTTGAACATTTATTCATTATCTCATTAATGTGTTTCCCCCAACGTAAACTTCTATCTAGCCATATTCCTAAATATTTAATACATTCTGTCAAAATTACTGGTTGACCATATACTTTTAAAGAAGGCAATATTCTCCGACGGCCTCTACTAAAGGTACAACACCTGGATTTGGTGGGAGATAGCGTCAATCCAATCTCACTCAAGATTTCAACTAAGCAGTCCAACGCATCTTGCAGATAATTTTCGCATTCCTTAATTTGTTTATCACTAATGAAAATGACGAAATCATCTGCATATTGTGATATCATTACATTTTGTATCTGACGACATATTTTGTAGGTTGCTAGGTTAAACAATAGGGGAGAGAGAGGATCCCCTTGCGCAAGTCCTTTATTAGTCCACCTATAATCAGTTTTTTCATTATTACTAGACTTAATTCCCAAATGTCTTTCATTCATAAACGACCAAAGATAGGTACAAATTTTGGATCCAACTTCGATCTCATCTAAAATATTCGTAACTACATCAATTGACACATTATTGTAAGCATTTTCAATATCAAGAAAACACGCGACTGTAGGGATGTTTTTAGTAAAACCTATTTGGATGTAAGAGATCAGTCGAGTTAATGAGTCCAAACATGATTGTGATTTTCTGAACCCTACCGTGTAAGGTGAAAAGAGATTTTTCTTTTCCGCATACCATTCTAAGCGTCTAAAGATCATATTGTGAAAATTTTTGCATACACAAGATATTAACGCAATAGGTCTTAGCTGAGTTTCAGTACTGTTGTTGTTTTTGCCTTTGGGTATGGGAATTATTTGAACATTTCGCCATTGCTGAGGGACAGTGCCAAATTTAAATATATTATTATAAATGTTTAACAAAAAAATCTTTCCTGAGTCTGGTAAATTATATATCATTGAATACGAAATGCCATCCTGTCCCGGCGCTGAGTCTTTCTTTTTTAAACAATTTTCAAGTTCTTGTCGCGTAAAATCGGATTCTAACATGTCATTTCTTGATTTAAAGCTAGGAATACAGCCTGAAACGTAGTCTGGAGTGAGGGATTGCAACAATTCATTTTTTTTTTCAATTGGAGGACTCGACCCTTGTTGTTTAAAACCCTTCATCCACCTCATACGGCGCCACATCTCAGAGACCGTCGTTACCTCATCCATAGAATCACAGAAATTTTGCCATCCAAGATACCGTGCTTTACTAATAACTTTTTGGGATTCACTAGTTTTAGCTTCTAAAAGATTTAAATTTTCTGGCGTGGGATTTCGACGGAAATTATACAAAGCCAACCTACGCTGTGCCACTATTTTCGATAATTCAGGGGACCAATAATTTTTGGGCTCAAACTTAGCTTTAGGTTTATTACAAAATTTTATAAATGGAATGTGCTTGTTAGCTGCATTTTCAATTTGATTTATAAAGAAATCATACATTAGTTGCACATTATTAGGGCATTCATTGTAATCATTAATTTTTTCCGAAATGGTTTGTCTGTATTCCTTCCAGTTAGCATTTTTAAAATTACGTCTTTTAACAATATGAATACTAGTAGATATGTTGGCTGTCATTTTAATAATAAGGTGATCACTTCCCAGATTTTCATTAAATACCTGCCAATCAAATTTAATTGCAACATCTGAAGAGACAAAAGATATATCTGGTGCAGTTTTCTGTAAGTTCCCATTAACTAGTTTAACCCGTGTAACCATGCCGTTGTTAAGAGATATAAAGTCATTTTCAAGGGCTGAGTCCATTATTTGTGTACCTCTTAAGTCTGATTTTGTCGACCAGTTAAAGTGATGACCATTAAAATCCCCAGCTAACATTGTCTTCTTAGAAAAGACTGAAAAAAGTTCATTCCAATCAGAGGGCTCAGTTTGTACAGACGAAGGACAGTAAAGCGACACAACATATTCTAAATCTTTGCAATTTATCAATTTAACACAAACTATTTCAATTCCTGCGTTACTGATATTAAATGGGACTAAGTGAGACTGAATCGACTTATGTACCACCACAGCAACCCCACCATAACCATCATATCTATCGTTCCTGTAAACGTTAAATCCGCTAATATTTACATCATGGTCGCAATTGAACCAAGTTTCGCTAATAATTGCAATATGTATATTTTCTCGATATAAAAGATCTGAAAAAGATATAAGTTTGGGACTTAGACTCTGTGAATTCCATTGAAATATTTTCAACTTTATAACATTATGTAAACTATCCATTAATAAAACTATGTATGTATTCTAATATTCCTTCTCCTAGTATCATATTGACAATAAAGTTTTTCAATTCCTCACCAATAATTTTAAACATCGATAAAACTTTTTCCTCAAATGTAATTCTGGACATAACGATGCCTTTTATTTTCAGCCAAACCTTTTTGAATTCAAATTTATATAACAGTTGTGCACTTCTCTTCTTACTCTCTTTTTCATTATTTGAATTGCACGTTTCTTCTTCTATCGGCTGCTCTATAAAATCATAATTTCTTCCTTTGCTTGTTGTTTTGTTTATTTTTTTCCTAGACTTCTGTTTTTGAATACTAATATTTTCGTTTGAGTTTGTTTCTTCCACTTCTTCAAATTCCTCGTCAATAGACTGTGGTCCCCGATGAATTAAGGCCTTAGTTACAATGCTACTATACGTTTCTTTGGCATTGCTAGGTATTATTGTACGCTGAGTAATGGATAAGTCTTGTATATCGTCATTTATAAGTATATTTTCTTTGTATTTTCTCTCCGTAAAAATTTGTAAGGCACTCCTATAATTCACTTGTTCTTCACTCATAATTTTCCGAATTGTTTTTTCTTTTACAAAATAAGGACAATTTTTATCCAAAACGAAATGGTTTCCTTTACAGTTCAAGCATTTAAACTCTTTTATGTTACAATTCTCGTGGTTCCCTCCACATTTCGGACACACCACTTTTTTAGTAGGACAATACTTAATGATGTGTCCAAACTGCCAGCACCTTGAACACTGTGTTACTGGAAACACATACGCTTCAACTTGAAAACGGCAGTCGTAGGCATATATATATTGTGGCAATTTATTACCTTTAAAACTCACTCTTATAGATTCACAATCAATCCATTTTCCTTCAGAACTTAGACGTTTCAATCTTCTTACAGATATGACTTCAGTGTTTGATTTTAAGATTTTCAAAAGTTCTTCTTCACTCATGTCAAGGTCTACCCCTTTCACTATTCCATATGATATCAACATTTCATGAGTTAATTGACATCGTAAACCCATATCTTTGAATTTTTGGCAATTTAGCAGGTTTAGAGCATCTTCTTCTTTCTGACATTGGATCAGAGCTTTAAATGTACTTTTATATTTGATTCTAAGGATGTCCTTTATATTTTCCGATCGCAATAATCTAGCCATCGCCATTGGTTTTGGTATCTCTTCTAAAGAAGTAACACACACTTCATGATTTGCGATTATTTCAGCCACAGAGTTGTTTTCTTTGTCCACTCCCGTACCATTTCGTTTTTCAAAGGATTTACTCCTTAATAATCGTTTAGGTCTCCTGCTTACCGTTATAAAATCATCATTATCGCTATGGTCATCTTCTCTCTCTTTTCTCTTCTCCACATTCCGCGTTATTTCATTACCGCTTTTTCCATTAACCAGATTTTCGTCTTCCTTCTTATTCATCACACTAATCTCTCGTTCGCATTTTTCTAAAAACTCTGATTCACTCAAATCGTCTTCACTTTTACTATCTTCCATTTTTCACAAAAAAATACAAGTGGGTACTAGTAAAAATATAAAATGTTTCTCGCTACGAAAGCAGTTACGCGTGCGTACAGCCTAACGTCTCGCGACACACTGAGGAAATTCCAAAAGGCTATATCTACGTATAAAATAACACGTGTTTTGATAGATATCTACTGATGGGCTAATTGCTGATTAACGCTTATGTACCCATGTGAAACACACAAACGCATGACATTGATCGAAATGCTCTCGATTTGTTGTTTGATTGCCAATGTTATGTCATTTAATTATGAATTTGTAGTTTAAATAAATTGATTAGTATAAATAATTATCATTATTACCTTCTATCTGTCTAGAAGTCTAGATTATAATCGTACAATGAATCGCAGAATTCGCAGACCAATTAAGCAGGTATTCATCAACGTTAATTCTCTGATTAAATGGCCGATTACTCGAAAAAATTCGGTCGTTCGTTGGTGAAATCAAGCCTTATAGTCAAATTGCACGAACTAAGTAGCACTGCTACTTATCAAGCTATAAATTTCCAGTATAAGCTAACCTCTCACTTTACAGCAAGCCTCTAAAATGCGAGGTTAGCTTATACTGGATTTTTATATCTTGATAATATGTAGCCGGTGCCAACATTCGGTTATCCGTTAACAGCCTGACCCCAGCTAGCGGCATTTTTTCTCATTTTCTATAACATAGCATAAACTCATAATAAGCACACAAAACTTGTGGGTAGGCCCCCCACAAGGTGGACCGACGACCTGGTGAAGGTCGTGGGAATCCGCTGAATGCGGAAGGCGCAGGACTGGTCGTTGTGGCGATGCTTGGGGGAGGCCTATGTCCAGCAGTGGACGTCTTTCGGCTGAAATGAATGATGAATGAATGAAGCACACAACCACAATTAGCCCACTACTTTCCCACTGCTGGGCCTGGGCACGGACCTCTTCTCAAAATGAGAAAAATACAGACCTTAGTACACCATTGGAATTATGATCTATATGGAGCACTTTCAGGGTGTGCAGGTTTTCTCACGATGTTTTCATTCACCGCTTAAGGCACCCGTACCCCAGTGTACTGACAGGCCTGCCTGCGCAGGTACACCTATACAGTTAGATCGGAGCGTGTATGTGAGTAGACCTATGCAGCTATTTGGACCTATGCAGGCGAGCGGAGCAAAATCGATGAACATATATTTTTGCGTGCATACCGTACGGTAAACGGGCAACCTGAGCTTGCCCCACATATACTACATCGCCGCGTCGTCAGGTCTGCCTGTAAGGGTGTACCTGCGCAGGCAGACCTGTCAGTTACACCGGAGCATGTACCTATGGCTGCCTTAAAGCAAGCGAATGAACTCGACAAGTCAAGGAGCCAACCGGGTGCGTACTTAGACCCTCCTGTATGGAAGATAAGTGTTAAAACACTAGGCTGTCAGTGCTTGGTTTTCTATGACTATCTTCTTAGAAAGCTAAGCAGTGAGCAGTAATATGACATGTCTTACGGGATGTGTTAGGAGAAAAAATCACCTGCGACAAGACTGTCTTCAAGCCCGCGACACATCCAGCCTTTTCGATTTTATAAATTGTAGTAAATGCTATGAAAGGTAATGAAACTTTCATCATGTTTTATGGAATTGTCTGTGAGCATATGTTTATTTTATTTTATTTTATATAAACATCATTCAAATCTTATTAAGAATAGACTGAGGTTGACTGAGATAATATATAATTAAATAATGGTACTTACACAAACTGTCTTTTGTTTGATGAATGTATTACCGTAATTAATGACAATACGTTTTTGGACCAGTCTATAATTTTGATGAAATTGTACCTACCTACGTAATCTGATAAACGTATAATACGGGAATGTTTACAATGCCGAAAAATGTGACGTTGCATTTTAATATCAGCAATTCAATATCATGAAATAGGATTAACTATTTAAATGACTTCCAATAAATTAAGATATATTATTACACATATGTAACTATACGTAACTAGGTATATCAAAAGGAATTTTTATAATGAATGAAATATTTTTATAGATTCCATTAAAAACTATCCCAGTCGATTCTCCTGGTGATTCTGAACAAACTAGTTTCTTAAATAGCGTAAACAAAAAGTAACGTTGTATGCAACCTTATTCTTAGTTTATACCACAGATAATATAATTTTATACTAAACCTCTTAAGGGGCCATTTTACTAATCATTATGAACAACTTTTACTACGGGACCAACACTGAAATCGCGAAAAAAATACAGCTAATCCCTACATTTTGTCGATTGATGTGAACACTAATGTAGGAATCAGCAGATTTTTTTTTATAGATTTCATTATGATGATGAGTACAATGACCCTTTAAGAGGCTTAGTATAAATAAACTAAGAATAGGGTTGTATAATAAAATAAGGGCGCGGTCCCATTTAGAGCGATTAACTATTAGATAGTGATAATTCACTGGTGAGCTAACTATATCGTAGCTATATCCATAAACGTCAAACTCGAGAGAGTATACAGTTTGTAACCAAAAACCCTGTTGTTCCTGTGAGCCACGTTATCAGATTTGATATAAATAATTGAAAGTGATATAATCACTTTTAATAATGATTTAATATTTAATTTGATTATTTTTATTGAAGAGTTTTTCCAAATAAGTTGTGTCCTTACGTATGAATATCGATTGTAATAACAGGAACACCGGGGTTTTTGTTACATACTGTATACTACACTAGTTGCAGTAGCTGAGCTGGAATTTTTGTAGTAAATAATGTGACCCGAAAACAAGTAAACTATTATATTGCCATTTCTGTCTAACCTTTTAGATCAAATTGCAACTTAGCTCTTCTTGAACTACAAAATAACTCCTAGCTTCTAGCACCTTCTAGTTAATTAATTAATATCTCTCCATGGGACCGCGCACTAAGTTTTGGCCTAAGAATACTGAAATTTGGAATAGCTTAGTTTCGTTTAGTGAGGCTGAAATCGAAAATGGGAAGATTGGGAAGAAATGTATTAAAATGTGTATCAAACGATTTAAAAATATTTTTATTTTCTTATAATGGTTTAATAATAAAAATAGTAGTATATCTTTATGGAACTGTTGCATAATAGCAACGCATAATAGGGTTTTAGGCGAGGTTTTTAATGAGTACCTACTTAACACACAAGTTCACACGACACGAGTGTTTGAATACCTAATGTTTATGTGCATTTTCATTATAAACTCAATGCAATAATATTATCGTAAACAAACACAACTTTATGGCGCCCAAATCCAGCAGTCTAACGTTGACGTTATTTGTGAGAGCTTGAACCTTAAAGCTGTAAAAGGCTTACTTTCTATCCCATGAGAACTAATACCATAGTACCTAATAGTAATACATTTTTTTTTCTGTCTTCACAAAGGTTGGCTTAGTATACATGGGTAGGTGCCTTAGAATTACGTAACAAATAGGTGCGTATAAGCTCCTTCGCGAGAGACTGGAGTCCGTACTAGGGAGAACCCTGTGGTACAGATCACCAGGCCCTCACCCTAGTTTCAAGTATACACATGTACATTATGTACCATAGATAACATAATCTACTAGGTAATAGGTTACTACTAGTTACCATGTGTCGTCGTCGCTACTTCTAGGACTCTAGGTAAACCACAAAACACCTACACGACTATAACAGTTTGCCCTATTGTGTCATAAAGTCGTGAACTGTGTTTCAAGGAAAACCACTCCGTTATATAGAGTGAAGTTTCCCCATGTTTTCTGGGATTCTATCACTTTTTCGTTTTGTTTCCTTTTCTTGCTGACCTATTCGTCAGCAGTATTACGTACTAATATGAGTGCAATTAGGCAATAAATAACGGTACGCGTAAGAACTTTGGGATTTTACAGAATTACACCCTTGTAATCACGTAAGTAGTGCTGAGTGTGCTTACAAGTTACTTTTGAGTTTATACATTTGTCTAAATTAGTCAACAGGAATGGGGCTACTCTCGGTGGGAGGAGGGGCAAAAAAATGTGAAAGGACAAAGATATGTTGAAATAATGTTGGAATGTTTTTAGGGGTATTCAAATCTTCTAGCCCTCTTGCTTGCCAGTCAACTTCACCCATGAACTACAAACCAAAGAAAGTGACAAAGTGGTGGTTGTAAACAAGTGTTTTTGACGAAACCATGGTGGTAGATGAAATTTTCATGTCACTAGCAGCTAGACAGCTGACAGTTGGGCTAGTCCACAAATTCAAAGTCGCTCAGCGAGCCATGCTTGGAGTTTCTTTGAACGATAAAATCCGTAATGATACCGGAGAAGAACCGGAGTGACCGACATAGCTTGTAGGATCAGTAAGCTGAAGTGGCAGTGGGCTGGCCATATCTGTCGAAGGACCGATGGCCGCTGGAGCAGACGAGTCCTTGAGTTGAGACCGCGGATCGGCAAACGCAGCGTAGGGCACCCCTCCCCGCCAGGTGGACCGACGACCTGAAGAACGTGGTTGGGGGGGACTGGATTCGGAAGGCAGAGGACCGAGTGTTGTGGCGCAACTTGGGAGAGGCCTATGTCCAGCAGTGGACTGCAATAGGCTGAGTTGATGATTATAGCAGCTAGAAGTGCTAGATACCTACCTAGGTGTATTTTTGGGCATTCTATGCTACCTAGCTCTGCGATAGAAGGATAATTAAATTATAATCTAGTTTATATACAACGTGTAATTTAAATAGGTATCTGAAAACCTCTTAAGGGGTCACATTACTCATCAGTATGAAAAACTTTTACTATGGGTCTAATCCAGAAATCGCAAAAAAAAAAACAGTTGTTGCCTACATTTTGTCGAGTTATGCGAACATAAATGTTAGGAGCAGCTGATTTATTTTGCGATTTCAGGGTTGGTCCCATAGTAAAAGTTGTTCATAATGATGTGGAGGTTTTCGATCCTTTTAATTACACGTTAGAAAGAAAGAAAGACAAAATTAAGGACAATTTGGAATTTGGAGCCGTGCAATTAGAGCCTGACAATTCAAAAGTGCCTGTAATTAGGTTTATTTGAAATGAAAAATTTGAATTTAATTTGAAGGACGATGGATAAATAAGTTATCAAACGTTGTATGCATACGTTGGGTATATTTGCAATTGGTGCTTCAAAACTATTGAATCGGTGTCGAACTTTATTGTTAGGTTAATAAAATAAGTATTTCTCTCTTAAATTATCTAGTCTACTAACGAAATTATCTAGTCTAATAACCTAGGTATCTATCCACGATTTGCCCTACTAGATGATCTGATTTGCTTTATACAACTTACGTCAACCTATCAGATAATTTTTTTTTATCTGAGGTTAACCTGGGTAAATTGTGGTTTTTATAAATTTTGGCCGTAAATCTGACATTTCTTGGAAAAGTTTTTAAAGCTTGATTAACTTGATCTATTTGTTTATAATTTTAGTAGGTATACCATAGACATATAACGCACATTTCTTTCTATGAGGCATACGAAATAAATGTCTTTCTTTCTTTGTTTGCCTGTAAGTCCTGTAACCCGGAATAAAGGTAGGTAAAGGTTATGTTATAACTCTGTAGCAATGTTGGTCTACGTTTTGTACTAAGTACTTATTTTAGAATTTTGAAAAACAACGTCCACACGTTTATCAATATTTTAATATTCGTGGAACTTACTTGCAGTGAATTTATTGATAAACATTGCCAAAATAAACTATGCAGTATATCTATCTACAATTAGTTGACCCAGGTAATAATGTGCTCAATAATTTTCTTCGACTGAATTTTGAGTAGGTAGGTACTATATCTATTGTATTACCGTTAATTCAAGCGACGTAAAGACGTAAGACACAACAGTAGGCCTAGTACGAGTTTGACACTTACCGATACTTCCATCGAATTCGACGACTTTCATTCATTAATCAGTAGCGCCCCTGGCGGATACGAGGAGGAACTAGTAGTTTATGAATGAAAATCGACGAAAACTATGAAAGTATTATAAAGTGTCAAACTCGTACTAGGCCCCCAGAAAATCTATTGTTTTCACATCCGAATCCCGATAGTCTCTGTCATAGCAGGTAGGAACTAATTGTTGCTAATTTTGTTTGTATCGAAACATAAAATAAATAAAATATGCGGAAGTACCTATGTAATAGAGGCGCACACATAGATTGTTATTATGTAATAGCATAGATTCTATGCCATAGAACAAATAATAGTAGTAGTAGTAATAGGTCTTTGACTAAGGATAACTTCCATTATCAAAGTAATAGGTACGTTTAAATGTTGATCATTTACCTTCATTTACATATCAATTTATAAAGAAAACCTGCGAAAGAACACGCTTCGCAAACAGAGTAACAACCAGTGTTGCCAAGTTAGACGAGTTTTCGCCTTTTAGGCTATCTCGAAGGGTGTCGGAGCGACTGAAATTGCTATTGGCCACCAATGATTTGGCGACTGACTGGTCGCCATTTAGGCTACTTCAAAAAAACGATTGGGCGACCTTTTCTTCTACGTTTTCAGCTTGACAAAGACTGCTATAAATGGAACAAATTTTCTATCTTTGTAAGTATTGTGTCTGTTTGTATTTTATCATGCAAAAAATATCCAAGTAAATACTATAATTTAATTAAAATAAATAAGACTACCCAAAGTTCTGCCATAAAAAAATTTTTTGACGTTTAAATTTTGTAATGCATGACCAGTATCGCCCCACAGATTACTATATTAGTGTATCGCCCTCATTGTGTACCTACTCTTTTATGCCAAACTGAAAAAAGTGTTTTCGATTTTATCCTGCTTTTAAAAATATATTCGTTAACAAAATTGCCTATACAGGCTATCCGTCTTTCAATTAGGCGATTTTAGGCTACTTTACAGATTTTTTTTTGGCTTATTTAGGCTACTTGGCGCAAAATTTTTGGCGACTTGGACCGGGCTTGTCCTGGCAACACTCCTTGTCTTGGTGAGCACGTTAACTGATTATGCGTAACGACTGCCATAGTACCTATTAGTTCTATTAATATTCGTATGGTTGTCATACGAATACCTGTTTCAATAATATACTATGCCGGGGCTTTACGAAAGAAGCCTGGGTTTTAATATTAAATACGAATAAATTACGCCGACTATGCCTTATATGGAGAGGAAAACTTGTCTTTTTGCTATTAAGACTAGGGTAGGTACTGATATTGATAAGTTCGGCTTTAATTTCTATGAAATTAAATATTCAAAAGGCGCGTGGCGGCGCGGCGGCGTCCTGTTATTAATTTCGAACACTAAATAGTAATGGAAATCATATGATTGCGATGATTGCATAATACTATAGATACGATTAGCACAAGGAAGTGATGGGTACTACACTCTGTTTTTCCTTACTTGTCTTATTAGCGGCCAAAATTAATATCCAATCTATCCACGATTTGTCCTACTAGCTAGGGATAGAAATTTAACATAAGTTCCATACAAAATATATCAAATTTCTATCTCAAGTAGGGTAAATCGTGGATAGATTGGATATTAATTTTGGCCGTTAGTAGGTAGGTAAACAATCTTGGCATGTCTTTTTAATGCAATTCGTCAATAATACTTATAATAAGATGTTACCTAGGTACGTTAATAATTTCACGCATTAAATAATAAAAAAATACCTAATTACATGTGCAGAACTAGTACCTAATTATATTTTATCAGTAGCTAGTTATTTGAATAAAGAAACATGCCAAGATTGTTTACTAAATAAGACAAGAGAAAAAAAACAGAATTTAGATCAACTGTGTAGTAAATTTTTACACGAATGCCCAAAAAGAGTGTAATGTTTTCAGGGTTCATGTATGTATGTATGTAGGTGAGTTTCTTTATTAGTTACCTAAGTATTAAATGTTTTACGATACATACTTAATGCTTACATAATTATAGCTAGTAGCCACTGAGGTAATGTTAGTAGCACAATTTTACCATTATACTAGTAGCCCAGTAGGGTAGGTACCTATTCGAGAGCCAACTATGTGGCTGTCTGTATTCACTGTCGAGCTCACTTCTGAATTCGCAGTGAAATATCTAATTTCATATTGTTTTTATTTCAGCTTGCTAGTGAGTTCTTATAGAATAGCACTGCGTCGGATTCTTGAAATTGAGTAAACTTGGTATCCAATGTCCGAAGCTTGAAGAACGGAACGGAACGGCTGAACGGATTACGATGTTTGATACAGAGGTGAAATAATAATTGGCCGCAAATTAGTATGTTTAAAAAGGTCCTAGGTAGTTTTCATCTATGAAAATTATAGAAATTTTAAAAACTTTTTTGCGCGTGGATAGGCTCCGGATAAAATAATTTGAAAACAACCAAAATGTCATTAACTCCTTAATTAACATTAGAGGTATATAATTAGAGAGTCGCCTGCGCAGCGGAAGAATCGCTTCATTTGATAAAATAAAGTTGCCGTAAAACTGGATGAATGGGTATGCATGCAGGGGGTGAATAGGGACAAAAGTGGGCATGGATTTTAACATTGAAATAAGATACCTAGTTTGTTGCCATTTTTGTTGCCCACAAAGACTTCGAAAATGTTCTGCCATAATTTGGTACTTATTCATTTTTGAAGTTTTTGTGGGCAATAAACTATCTTATTTCAATGTTAAAATCCTTGCCCACTTTTGTCCCTAATAACTTTGACACCCGAGTTTAATAAATAAAGAATAAAAAAAAATTAAAAAACACCTAGGTTTGTAGTAGGTAAGACTATTAAATTAACAGCAGAATTCTGAAGAATAGAAATAAATATATTCAAAAAAATAATTATTTAATATTTAAAAATGTAAATAATATAGCAATTAAATGGAGGGAATAATAATTATAAAAAAGTAGATTTACAAAATAAATTATTTGTTTTCACAATACACGCAGTTTATAAAAATAAATCCAAATTCTGAATAAATTAATTACCACCTGCCCAAATAATAGTTAATATCTACAAATATTTGAAAAAAAAATTAATAACGGAATAAATAAATATTTTATGCTCAGATTTTAGGTTCATTATCATCGGTGACCGAGTACCATTATAGCGAATTTCCTGAATTAAAATTTAGCACGTATTTTATGCTACTAAATTAGAATTACTTTCATTTTAGAAGAAATGATGAATAAAAAACCGGTGCACTGTTACTATAGGACATGTTTGTTACAAAAAGTGTTAATATTTATCTTATTGCAATGTTAGTGTCACGAAAAAAAGCACGATGTTCTCACCACATGATTGTTGCTGACGACAGTCCGTGTTCGCAGTCACTCACAAACTGCGAGAGCGCAGAATTGTTTAACTGTTTAAGGTCGTTCGTTTGCTTTCCTATTGCGTAGGACAATGAATCGACGATCTTCGATCTTACAGCTTGGTGTAGGTACCATAGCCTACAGAAGATAAAACCTATGATTACAGAAGATAAAATATACAGACAGTCAGATTAGTGTTTGGATTAAGTACGATCAGCGCGTGCGCCTGTTTAATGTTTATTATCACACCTGTATCTATTTCTAATAAAATTGGTAGGCAGAGTAGCATTGATGTGAAATTATTTCGCAACACACAAAGACCCACATTTCGCTGAATAAGTTCACCTATTTTGTTTTACTGAGTACATTTCCAAGCCTTGGGCTGCCAACTGGAGCTCAGAATTTACTGTCAGGAAAACCTTTTCTCAACAAATAATCTCCATTACCAAAACCAGCCAAGTGCGAGTCGGACTCGCGCAGGTTTCCGTGCCACTCATCGACCAGCCGTAGCAATTGGTTTAGGTTATTGATAAGAGTTTATAAAGGAGCAGCAATCCACGTTTGAAAGACATCAACGCGCAATGCTGCACTGTTGGTGAAATATGGATATATTGCTTATCTTATTTTTGTTACGCTTTTTTATGTAAAACAGCTTTTTTAATGCATTTTTTTTTCAAATGCTTATTATACAGAATGATTTTGAATTTTACATACTATATCATAATTTTTTTTTTCTATCACAGAATATGTGTTACAATAGTACCTATCACGATCAATACAAAACATTAAAAAAGTCACAACCATACAAGAAACCTCGAAAAAAATGCATTTTTTTCAACGTTTTTGATCCTGTAGGTCTACTCGCGTTTTACGAACGACAAACGAAGTACGGACTTTCGTTCCGACTGATACTTACATAATAAAGATAGGCACATAAAAAAGGCACAATTAAGATAGACTACGGTTCATAGTTGTATACAATTTACCGGAGATGAGAAAAACAAACGTCAAAACACGATCATCGCATGCGATAAGGGAACGATGGTTGACCGGAGTAGCAAATTGTGCGATGAATCGTACGATTTATCGAATATCGTCGAACGGGAGCAGACCCCCTGCTCTATCTTCAAAACGGTAATACATACCAGCGTCAAACTTGGTCGTATTATGGTGCATAATACTTTAGCAACAAATACTAAAAATGGGCAAACATAGAAATATGCTTAAGAAGAGATGCAAAAATCCATATTTCGCGCACGATCGTTGATGTATTTTGATGAACTCTCGTAAATTAAATCAGTTTCTATGGGGTATCAGGTCGATGGGTGATACGACCCTTACTGCGTGAGTCCGACTTACACTTGGCCGGTTTATTTTATTTTAATGACCTACTTGATTTACTTTCGTTCTTAGCTTGTTGCCTATTTATGGTTTGTTATACTTTGTTTAAAGGTATAGATACAACGATACATGTTAGTGAAACGCCTTTAATTTTTTTTGCAGCAACATGATCCATTTTTTTGGAAATTTTGGTTAGGTACTAGTTATGCAGGAAAATCTGACATAATTATGTAAACAGGACGTAAGGCCTACATAATGTGTTTCACAGTTTTACTTACAAGTTTCCTACTTGTGTGTCCTACGTAGGTATGACGTATAACGCAATGATTTTCCAATTTGCATAAAAGGTATACGAAAACAAGAACAAGGTGTTTTCCCTTTTCAGTGTAAAGATCACTAATTAAAGTAATAAGTCTCGATAGGTAACAATAGGTAATTAGGTAGTATGGGCTATGCCTTGGATGTCTATCATCTATATTATTATACAACGTGTATCAGAAATGCGTGGTAACCCACCCGATATACCGAAAGTCCGCCACTTTCGAGAAAACTATTCCCGATGCAGCAACGGCTGCCAGGGGGACATAGCGGCGGGGTCCGCCCCGCAATGCCCCAGTAAGCCGAGGTTCGAGCCCTCCCTTGGGGGACGCCCTTATGCGGTTTTGCCACCGCGTTTTTAGTTATAAGTTAGGTTTAGGGAAATTTTCGGCGGATGGAGTCCCTAACGGGATTCTCCGCCATCAGTCCGGTTAAGCAGTTAGGGTATCCATTTTGGGTACCAATTCTGCGAGAGTCCATTCGAAAAAAAAAAAAAAAAAAAAAAAAAAGAACTCGTCCGTAGGTACTACCACCGTATCTGATTCTCCGCCAAATAGTGATGCTTGCATTGCTGTGTTTCGGTCTGAAGGGTACGGGTGCCGGTGAAACTACAATCACATGAGACTTTCCATCTTCATGTCTCAGTTTGGCGAACCGACTTGCGGTGCCATTTAGGCAACAGCCTAGGTGGTATTGAAGTTGTTATGGGCAAAGGTAACCGCTTAACATCAGGTGGGCCTTTAGCTCGTTTCGCCATCCTATACAATAAAAAAAAACAACTTTTATCATGGGACCAACCCTGAAATCGCGAAAAAAATATCAGCTGTTCCCTAATAGATCACCGATGTCATAGTGTAATTTACATTATGCCCATGTCGCTCGATAAAATGTAAGGATCAGCCACCACCACCACCTAATAGAATTTGTTCACTGGTGTACGTTACCTAAAATGTACCTACTAGGGTTTTTGTTACCTACGTGTGAGGGGTTTACCTTTACTCATTGATGTGTAAGTCTCCAACACCTAATAAGTAAGGCGCTGGATATGTATTACTGGATGAGGCAATGTGATGGGACTGCAAGTGCGTGCACTGATGCGATGGAAGAGTGCCTACGTTTGTTTAAACCACTGTTTCGCTAGTCATATTAACACCCTGTAAGTACCTGGAATTATGGCGAAAACTTTCAAAGTACAAGAGTTTATAACGTAATTAAATGAAATTATTTATTCTGTAAATTGGATGATTACAAGTCAGTTCTTTTAAAAAACTTTAGGTGGCGTCGGCATTTCCTATGTGACTACCTCTGAGAAGAAATTCCGATACAAACTCAGGGATCAGTCTCTTTTAAAGCCAAGACATTTATCTTGTATTAAGAATTTGTAACAATATTTTAATAAAAGTTACTGAAGGTGATTTTATTTAGCCATGGATAAGCGCTCGTTCGGGAATATTTTAGGACGGCTAGACATTTTCTACGTTGTGGTAATATAAAAACAATGCGATCACTTGCAAAGACTGCTATATACAACGTGTATCAGAAATGCGTGGTCATATTTGAAGAGCTCATTCAGCGCATAGCATAGAACAACTTTTACTATGGGACCAACCCTGAAATCGCAAAAAAATAAATCACTTTATCCCTACTAAATCATCGATGTCGCTCGACAAAGTGTAAGGGTCAGCTGATTTTTTTTTCGTGATTTCAGGGTTGGTCCCATAGTAAAAGTTGTTCGATTAAACCCCCTGAATAAGCTTTTCAAATATGACCACGCATTTCTGATACGCGTTGTATAGTCAATACTTAGCAGTGTCTGCAACTTTCTCCTCGTGATGATCGGAATATAACATCATGTCGTATTAATGATTCCAATTTCTTTTTAACATTAAATTTTAATTTTTATACCTTCTCAGACGGTTACTATAGAAGTATTCCCATACCACCTGCTCGACAATGTCCAATTTAGCAATCTCAACGTAAAGCAAGGCATATAAAGTCTTTTAAAGACAAGGCATGTAAAGAGGGTTTATTCGAAAATCGAACAGCACGATTAGGAAGAAATCCAAAAAAAAACCGGCCTAGAGCATGTCGGGCACAATGTCGGGCCATGCTCAGTATTATAGGGTTCCTTAAGTAGGTCTAATTCTAATTACAAACGAATCAAATCAAATATTAATCATTGCTATTTTAATTTTTGCAAACAGCGCCACCTGGCGCTAAATTCAAGAAGCTCAATTTAAGAAGTGTGTCATATCAATATAACACAAAGTTTCTTTTTGTGATTTTTTTAAATAGAAAATAACTAAAGGAGCATTATTTGCCAAGATCATTTTTCTCTAAGGTCAATGACCTATGAACTAGGACGTCTTAAGTATTTTTCAGTTTTCTCAATATAACTCAAAAATTTATAATCACATTATACTCGAAATAATTTTAAAAGAGAGTTTTTATAAAGGTCTATCAATGTGGAAGACTATAAGTTTCTACGTTGCATAGTTTAGAAATGTTATGTTTATGGCATATCCCCCCCTTAATTGGGGGAGGCCTATGTCCAGTAGTGGACGTCGTTCGGCTGAAATGATGATAGTTTAGAAATGGCAGGGGGGGGGGACACATTGCAAGCCACTTTGGCGAACTGTATTTCGCAGATGGTATACCTGATAAAAAAGTGATGTATGAAACATTACCTTCATTTTAGTAGACCTATTCAATGATACCCCACACGAGGGGGTGCAGCGAAAAAAAATGTTCATCCCCATTTCACATGTATGGGAGCCACCCCTAAAATACGTTATCGAGATTTTTTTATTCTTTTAAAATTGAGATCTATATCTAAACCACTTTTTAACAAAATTTCTTTTACTTATGTTTTTAACTGTAGAAGTTATTAAGCTGTAAAGGTTTAGGACAGACGGACAGACGGACGGACATGACGAAACTATAAGTGTTCCTTGTAGGACTACGGAACCCTAAAAGGGGCGCAATCGTATAGAATGTGAAATAAAAGACGGTGTTTGGTGTTATTTTAACAGTTTCAGATATTTTATCATTCTCACCTTCACCACGAAAAATGTCGTCAAGCGATAGTTATTTGACAACGGAGTTTATAATCAGACGCTTTAGGGATTATTAATAATCTACTACCGGAAAATTCAAAAGATAAATCATCAACTAGCCTATCGCAGTCCACTGCTGGTCATAGGACTTTCCCAAGTTGCACCACAAGCCACAACACTCGTTCCTCTGCCTTCCGCATCCAGTCCCCCCAGCCTCCTTCTGTAGGCCGTCGGTCCACATGGCGGGGGGGCGCCCTACGCTGCGTTTGCGTATTCGCAGCCTCCACTCAAGGACTCGTCTGCTTCAGCGGCCGTCACAGCACTTCGAAAGACATGGCCAGCCCATTGCCACTTCAGCTTACTGATCCTATAAGCTATGTCGGTCACTCCGGTTCTTCTCCGGATAATCTCGTTACGGATTTTATCCTTCAAAGAAACTCCAAGCATAGCTCGCTCCATAGTTCGCTGAGCGACTTTGTATTTTGTGAACTAGCCCAACTGTCAGTGTCCACGTCTCGGCACCGTAAGTCATGACAGGCAGGACGCAGTGGTTAAAGACCTTCGTCTTCAAACTTTGCGGTATAGGCGACGAGAAGACTTGGCGAAGTTTGCCAAATTCTGCACATCCTTCTGTCGGCTTCTTTCTTGAAGTTTTGTCTACTAAGCTGAATTACCTGCACTAGGTTTTGGTTTTTGTGATGTTTTTATAATCATTTTTGTGTATGTTTTTACGCTAAATAAATTGAAAAAAAAAAAAAAAAGGTAGACGTATTCCGTTACAACTTCGAGTGCCGACCCTTCGACGAATATTGGCCTCGGCATGACATGCATATTGAAAGAAGTAACTAAATAAATGCTTTATTTACCTATGTAGCCCTGGGTTTGTATTGTCTCACGGAAGGTTTGAAAAGTAGAGTATACACTGTGCCCTCTGCTGGCATCAGAGGGACACGTGGAGCAACTCCCCGTTGACCCACATGGTTGTACCAGAATATTCGCCACAGGCAATAAGATCCCCCGAAGGTTAATCCCTCAAAAGGATTTTATTGCCCGTACCCAGGATGCGCCGGCCTCACAACTGCCGTTCCCTCCAGACGTGTCCAGAGGGACAAGCAGCTGTCAGACACACGCCGAGGTTTTCTGGCCAGCAACCCTCTGCATAACTCCCTTTTTTTTCTTTTTTTTTTTTTTTTCCGTGGGGAAAATCCTCATGGACGCACTCCGCCCGGGGAAGGCGGAGCCAGTGTCGGACTCTTACCGACATAAAACCACCACGGTGTTCCTCTACCGACCTTGGCCGGGGGCGTGGGAAATACTCCTGTATTCGCCCAACCATCCCCGGCAGGTCCCGGCTCGCCACTGGCAGGCGAGCCCCTTCTCCCCGTGCGGCAACCACAACGGCCGCACCCTCCTCTTGACTGGCGCGCACGGAACACTACGCGCCACCGTCACGGGCCTTGACTGGTCGGGCGGCGGGCCACCCCGAGTCCGCCGCCCGCAGGCCCACACCTAGGGTGGCTGGAGGTCGGCCCTCCTACGACGCCCAGGTCGTCTCCTGCGGATGGGAAGAGAGGTCATCGCCTCTCGAACCCTCTCCGCCGCCTCCTTAGCGAGCATCACCTCCTCGCAGAAGGAGACGACGCCTTCCCAAGCGCTCTCGCTCCCGACCATAGACAGAACCACGGCCGGAAGCGAGAGATCGCTGCCGCCTACTGCAGTGATGAGGTCACGGCGCTGCGTGGCCCAAGCTGGGCACTCCGCCAATGTGTGCTGCGCCGTGTCCTCTGGGCAGCTCCCGCAGTGATGACACTCGGGCGTCGGCTCCCGGCCTATGCGACACAGATACTTACCGAAGCAACCATGCCCCGAGAGTATCTGCGTCAGCCGGTAGGTGAGGGCACCATGGCTTCTCTCCAGCCACTCCTCCATGACGGGCCTTACCACCGCGATAACGGCGTGCCCTGTACATAATTCCCTTGCGTTAACTCTAGAGTCCCCTCGTTACGCTCAGGGTCCAATTTGCCGCCCGTGACGTAAAACACTGCTTTATCCCCTTGGTGCATAATCTACAATTATTTTCTTTCTTTCTTCTGATGTAAAGTATTTTATAACAGTTAGGTACAATCCTACTAATATTATAAACGTGAAAGTTTGTGAGGATGTATGGATGTTTGTTACTCTTTAACGCAAAAACTACTTCATGGATTTTAATGAAATTTGGCATACAGATAGAACATAACCCGGATTAATATATAGGCTACTTTTTATCCCGGGAAGTTTATAGTTACCGAGTGATGCGCGATAAACGACACGCGGGTGAAACCGCGGACATAGGCTAGTACTAAATAAAACGTATAAATATGTATAAAAAATATATTATTCAGAATAGCCTCAATATTCAATACATAACATTGTATTTATTAATGAATCTGGTAACTTAAGAATAAGACAATATCTTTGTGTAACAAAGAGGCATATTAATTCTTTCCCATAATAATTGCGCCATATCCGAATGTTCAGGCGGAAGCATCATCAATTGAACTTTTAATGAATTTGGATTTGTAAAATGTTTTACGTAAAATACGAAAAATCAAACATCTTTTGTTATCGACGTCGGCTGTCGCTTAAAACCAGCAGCGCTGTGGCTCTGTTTCGTGCATGTGTCGCAGCAATATGCCGAGACTGGCTGTGACGCATTTATTTCCATAAAAATCTTTGTACCTTTTCTTATAGATATACAACGTCAGTTTTTGTTTACGCTATTTGAGAAATTAGTTTGTTCGAAGTATTCCCATTTGAGCACCTATTTTTAGGGCACCAATGTATGCATGTGGCAATCTGTATTTTAGCTTGGTGCCCAATTGGGAACAAAATAAAAATTCGAATTCATTCCCCTTTGAGCACCTACGGTGCTACGGTGATCTTACTCATAGGGTCTGTAACTCAATAACACGTTGTATAAACGCCAACTTTCGTGGCAGTCGTGATCGTAAAACAAATAAGTCGTACTTTAGGGTTGCGCACGTGGCACACTCATTATCGATAGTTAGTTTAAGAGGCTAAAAAAAAAAAAAAAAACACACCTAAAATATCGGACCTCTGCAGTCACTATCGTTTCGTACAGAACCACAGATTAATGATATATGTGAAAGAAAGGCTACGAGTGGAGGGACGTCGGGTGCGTCGCTTTATTTGAATGAAAATTAACAATATTTTTTTTTAAATAAAAAACTAAAAGCTTATTTGAAAAACAGAAAAAACTATGTTTTAGATTATTGTCTTTCTTAATTTAATTTATAATATTTGGTAAATAATAGAGATTGCTTGCTTTAAAGCACGTTTTAAGAGGAAACTTCAAGAAAACGTGTTTTGGGCACAATAGTTTTAGAAAATACGATCAAAATTAACTTTTTTTTTTCACTGCCACAAACTGAATAGATACAGCTGAAAATGTATTTAAAAGAAGCCTATTTGGGGTATTTGGCTGTTGTCAGCGACTTAATGGTAACTGAAGCCCATAGTGACATTTTGCTAATAAATACAAAAAGAAACGAGTGTGACTATATCTTCCTCTCCCTTTAGAGCACACGACTATATCTCCCTCAATACTATTTCAATGAGAACAAAGGAATGGCGGCGCGGCGCGCGTGTGCTCTGCCGGCGCCGAGTCGTGGCCGGCCGTCGCGCACGCCTCGTTCCCCGCGTCCCGCACTACCCCCTCCGTTCGGCACACTTTTCGTAACGCATTCAGCAGCTTACCCCCAAGTCAAGCGTGCCTAAAGAAGTTTTACTTCAAAAAATTACTATTTAGTGAATTGATTTCACTTTAAGTATTAAGTAGTAATTTGAAGTTATAATATACCGGTGATTTTTTTCCGTCTAAAAAACCAGTGTGTGATCACTTGATCAGTTACTGAATAGATTTATGAAAAAAAAAATGAAATATAAGTAAAAAAGAAGAAGAAGAAGATTGTCAGAAGTCAATTTCCGTACCTAGATAAAATGTATGGACCAGCAGATTTTTTTAAACTTACATTTCATTTCTATTTTCATAGATCTATTCTACTACAGTAACTGGTCGAACACTGTTTTTTCCAGACGGAAGTAAGATATAATCTGCTTCACAAACACATTTTTTTTATGTTTCGTTTTCGTTTTATCAACAGAATTAGCGTAATCGATAGTCACCCAGTGCATTATGTCTTCCCATCAGGCTCGTAGGTGCGTGCGAGAACACACAATCATCTATGCCGTTCGCACGTTCTATGATCGCGACTGCCACGAGCGTTGGCGTTTCGTATAGTCTGCCACGAGTGGCCACGAGCGTTGGCGTTTCGTATAGTGAGCCTCCCACGGCTTTGATTTGGAGCAAAATAGTATAGTGGTAATAAATATAATATTATTATTATAGGTTCTGTGTATGTTATTAGTAAAATGTCTGTGTTGTGTATACTATGAGTGTATGGTATTGTAATTTGTATTTATGTTTTGTTGTGTTTGTGTTTCACTAATACTTTCTATATCTAGACCACAGAAATAGATAGAGTAGAATGGTTGTAATCACAATTTTACTTACGATTCATGCGTGGCGACTTTCGAACAAACTACGCCTCCCCTCCCCTCCCTCTGGACGAGAGGAGATTGACGAAACAAGTATACGAAGCGAGTGTGGATGGAAGAGTTGGAAGGGGACGACCTCGGCGAACGTATCGCGATCAAATCGCGGATGTTCTCAAAAAATGCCAGGTTAAGAGTTCTCTAAACCGACGAGCATGCATGACGAGGTTAATGGACGTAGATGAAGCGAAAGAGGTGTGTCAGGATCGTAGCAGGTGGAAATCCATAGTCTCTGCCTACCCCAATGGGAAACAGGCGTGATAATATGTATGTATGTACGCCTCCCATATTGACGTCATAAACTAAAAATTAACTTTAATCAAATGTAATTTACAGCTTTTTTTTCCTGCAGTTAGAAACAGCACAATAAGGCATTTTTGCGGGTTTTTGTTACAGTATTTACAGAAACAAGTCATAAAGCGTACTGAGAAAGGTTTTGAAATGCACTGCAATAAGGCACGCACGCCCTGCCCACTTGGCCATTCTATCTATTTCTGTGGTCTAGACACATATCAGACAATAATAAAGATGTATTAATTTCAATATCATGACAGTAGATCTTCCTGTTTGACGTTTATTTGTGACATTTAGGACATTGAGACTAGATCGGAAATATATTTTCAACATTTTAAATTACGAGAATTGCCCCCCAGTACAAATATTTAACATGCACAGAATTAACAACAATGACCATAAGATGCTTTTCCCATTCAGTTACATTTAAACTTTGACACTCATGCACACTAGATATATTTTAAAATTAAATATCTTTACAACACAATAAATTGCAACAGGAAGTACATTAGTTAATTAACATGAAAGAATAAACATTTATAATACCTTCAATAACATTATCGAGCGTTGAATTTAAATAAATTTTGAAGTCTTAAGTTACTTAGATAATAGTGGTGTTACATCCTTATTTCCTTGTTCACTGGCTAAAATTAGACATGGTATTATTTTATTATTTTGAAGCGAAATCTAAATATACAGGGTGTCAGGGAAACGCTTCCGAAAACGAAGACAGGTGATAGTGCTGGTGATTACTGATACGAAACCACGAAAAAAAAAAAGCGATCCTTTTTTAATTTTTTATATAACTGCCCAAAGCTGGTTATGTATGAAAAATGCAAAAAAATATATAAGTACGAAAATATCTAAAAAAGAATCGCATTTTTTTTTCGTGGTTTCGTATCAGTAATCACCAGCACCTATCTTCGTTTTCGGAAGCGTTCCCCTTACACCCAGTATAAATTGTGGAAATAAAAAATCGCTCACGAGCAGGTTTCGAACCTGCGACTCCTGGCTCAGAACGCCAGTGCAAGCTACCGTGAACACTGCTCGTGGTATCGAATTTAACTTCCACTTTTACTTTTTTCTTTCCACATTTTATAACTTTAGACATAGTATAATAATAATTATCCTTCACCAGGTATTCTCTTCCCGAGATGGTTCCAAAGCTACGTCACGATCAGTGTTGCCATTGATTGACATCTTCAATAAAATAATGGAGATTTGTATTCATAATGAATATAAAATAAATTCCCAACAAGCCTGTTTGTTATCTCGTGTTATTCATCTAATTAGTTATTAAAGGAAACTGTATAAAATTACGAGTTCAAAAGCGCTTTTATATAGAATAATGTAAGTGAAAAAATGCATTTTGCTCTGGTAATTTATTTACACTGGCAGCACAGCAAACTGACAAGTGTAACGCTAACAGCCCGCTATTGGCTCCACAGCCGATGACGTAGTCTTGGAGCAATCACGTGACCTAGCTGTCACGGGAAGAGAATACTTGGTGTGATACATAATATTATTCCATGAAGTTAGATAAATATTTGAAAAAAGACCATTAAATTCTATTCTTCGTTTTAAAGTCCATGTTGAACGTGTATTATACAGGGTAATTGAATATTAAGTCCTAAAACACTATAAGGGTCACACTGCTCATTATTCTGCACAAGTTTTACTATGGGACCAACTCCGGAATCGTGGAAAAAAATATGTTGTTGCTGTTTCATTTATTAATTTAATTCTTTATGCACAACAGGGTACAAAGGCGGTCTTAACGCCATAGGCGTTCTCTACCAGACATCCTTAGGGTAATGCAGAGACAAAGAATAAGGTAGACAGTAGCTGTTGTTCCATACGTAAGTGGATAGCCAACTCGATAATTAGCCACCCGGTACTATAGAAAATACCCGGTACTATAGTAAATACCCGGTACTATAGTAAATACCCGGTACTATAGTAATTATACCTGTAATTGTATCGTCCGAAGAATTTTACTAATGTAGTATATTTCCTGGTTACCTGAGGGCGTCACATATAGTTTAAATCTTGAAAGAAAAAAAAAAAAAAAAAAAATTATGGCATTGGAACGCTCCCGTTCAATGCCCAGCTCACCGCTCTATTATCTGTGGACTTCATTATTTTCTTATGTCACTTGAGGCGTCACTACGCTCCCGCTAAATAAATATTGTTAAATAGTGTTTTTTACAGCAAAAAGTGCATTAAAATGGGAAAACGAAAAAGAAAAGAAGATCTGGAAAGACAGTTGCGGAAATTAAGAAGAAAGATCGATAAGTTAGAAGATAAAACAATCGGTTAGTTGAATGACGACATTCGTCTTTCTTTGTTTTACAGGTTTATAATTACGACTGTGTAGTAACAATAACGTTGATTTATCCCTATAATCAATAATGTGATAGTTGTTGCTGTGCTGAAACGAGTACCGAACAACTTTTTATCATGTTGTAAAATCGGGCGGGAAACAGGTCTAATCCTGTCACCCGTCAATCACCGAAAAGTTTTCTTTAAAAATTGACAATTACTGTTGTTGCTATACTGTCAGAGTATCGGACAACTTAAAAAAGTCAATTAATTAGAACACATCATTAATCTGTGGGTCACGTACCACCTATCGTTGTCGCTATACTGTCAGAGTATCGGACAACAATTCATTGTGTAATAGGTAGTGATCTTGTTAATTTACTTTCGTTGTCGCTATACTGTCAGAGTATCGGACAACAATTCAAAGTATTATAGCCACAAAATTTCTGGATACAGGATCTTCAAGGAGTCGATCACCAAGCAACCGTTGTTATACCCGGTCGCCAAGTGTCCATGAACAATCACGAAGCCGGTCACCAAGTGCTACCCGATCTACAAGTGCTCGCACCCATACTCGATCTCCGAGTATACATACATGTATACAAATCCCAGAAATGAATTATATTGAACCTTCAAGTATCCAGGAACAAGAACTTCCTCAAGTGCTAGTGGGTCCACCTGCAACAAATACACCTAGTGTTACAATGCTGCTGCCAGAACAAGATGTACATGCTGAAACAGAACAAACATCTAATGATATTGATGTAGATATTTTAGCTGCTATGGGAACTGTGGAGGAGGAATCAATAAATGGACCTCCGGCTCATAACGAAATTGCACAACGCTGGACACCTATATTATCAAAAGGACTCAAAAAGGAGGAAAAGATACTTCTGTTAAAACAATACATTCCATTCAATAATATACCAGCTATGATACCCCCAAAACTTAACCCTGAACTGTCAGCCGCAGTATCAGAACAAGTAAAAAAGCGTGATATCATTATAGAAAGCAGACAAAGGAATGTTTCCGCTTCGTTAGCAGCCATTGGTTGTGGTTTGGAATGTTTTTTAATGAAGGGCAATAAAGTGGACGGAATTAAACATTTTAATGATGCAGCTAAGATATTATGTGAAATAATACATTCTGAAACGCAAAGCAGAAGAGCACTTATCCAAAATGTTATAAATAAAGAAATGAAAGAATCCTTACAGGGGAGTCCTGATGAACTCCTGTTTGGTGCAGGCCTAACAGAAAGAATCAAGATAACCAAAGCAGTACAGAAGTCAGCACAGGATCTTTCAAAAACAAAACAAAATAATGCTTCACCAAAACAAAAGGCTTTAAACTCGTGGGCCCCCCCTCAACCAGGATACAAACGTCCTGCATACAACAAGACAAAGAGCCAGAACCAACACCACGGAGGGGGGAAGAAAGTAAATATGCAGGCGAAGAAGCCGCGGCGACCAACCCAGCAACATCGAGAACGCAGTCACAACCGACGCAAGTGAATCAACCTACAACAACAGAGGTAGGCAGATTGCCTTATTTCACAGAAATATGGGAAACAATAACAGATGACCCAATAATTCTATCATGGGTGTCGGGATATTCACTAGATTTTTTTAAAACACCTTATCAGGGGGACATACCCTTAAACAACAATTTTTCCCTATCGGAGACAGTTCTTGTTAGAAAAGAAATTAATGACTTACTAAACATTAAGGCTATTGAAAGAAGTAGTCCCACAAAGGATAATTTTTGTTCACCCATTTTCTTAGTTAAGAAACCAAATGGAGAATATCGCTTCATTCTAAATCTCAAAAAATTAAACAAGTTTATGCTGCCTGACCATTTTAAATTAGAAGATTACCGCACAGTTTGCAAATTATTACAAAATAATGATTATTTAGCTACCATTGATTTAAAGAATGCTTATTATATGATAAAAATAGACCACAGCTCTAGAAAATACCTCTCTTTTTGGTTTGAGAGTAAATTATACCAATTTACAGTTCTACCCTTTGGCCTTTGTACAGCCCCTTTTCTGTTCACAAAAATATTTAAACCTATACTCTCTGTAATTAGAAAAAGAGGAATAAGACTAGTACAATACCTTGATGACACCTGTATCATTGCAGGCTCATATTTAGAATGTGAAAATCAAGTTAACTATGTACTAAACCTTTTTGAAAGTTTAGGTTTTTTAGTAAATTACAAGAAGTGCAGTACAATACCTAAAAAAGAATGCAAATTTTTAGGTTTTGTTTTTAATAGTAAAGATATGACTATTGCAATAGAGCAAGACAAGAGACAGAGATGTTTAGAATTACTATCAAAACTGAAGTCTAGATTCTCAATTAGATTTTTAGCTCAAGTTTTAGGAACATTAGTTTCAGTTTGCCCTGCTATTAAGTATGGCATGTTATATACCAAACAATTAGAAAGAATTAAATATTTATCACTACTATCAAATGATGAAAATTTTGAAACTATTATAACATTACCTAATAATTGCCAGGAAGACATAAAATGGTGGTTTACAAATCTAAAATCAGCTGTATGCCCTATAAGAAAAAATAAATTTTCTTTAGAAATTGAGACAGATGCATCTCTCACAGGATGGGGTGCAAGGTGTGGTAACAAAACTGCCAGTGGGCCTTGGACTAAAGAAGAAGCAAAACTCCATATTAATACTTTAGAACTTCATGCAGCATTTTTAGGCTTAAAAAGTTTTGCTAAAGATCTGCATGATTGTGAAATACTGTTGAGAATTGACAATACCACTGCAATATCTTATATAAACCGTTTAGGCGGAATTCAATATCAAAATTTGAACAATATCTCGAAATTAATATGGCAGTGGTGTGAAAAACAAAACATATGGATTTATGCTTCTTACATTAATACAAAAGACAATGTTATTGCGGATTTTCAATCTCGAAAAAATATACGGCATACAGAATGGGAACTTGGTAATAGATACTTTAAAAGTATAGTTAGGAACTTTGGAAACCCAGAGATAGATTTATTTGCATCACGCACTAATGCTAAATGTAAAACATATGTGTCATGGCACCCCGACCCTGATGCATTTAAAGTTGATGCATTCACATTTTCTTGGTCAAATATATATTTCTATGCTTTTCCCCCCTTTTCAATGATTTCAAAATGCATTGAAAAAATAATAGTAGACAATGGTATGGGTATCATGGTTGTACCAGATTGGCCTACACAACCATGGTATCCCATTTTTCAAAAACTTCTAATCAAGAAGCCATTGTTGTTTAAACCTAACAAAAGCTTACTTATGTTATGTAATTCCAGAACATGTCATCCACTACATGGGAACCTAACATTGATGGCAGGACAGCTCTCCACCGCAGCTTTCTAATAGCAGGCTTAGATGAAGAGGCCATTGCCATAATACTAAGTTCAATCTCTGCCAATACTCTTAAGCAGTATGCACCTTGCATAAAAGACTGGATAAAATACTGCAATACAAAGCAGATAAGTACTTTAAAAGCTAGTATATCAGATATAATTACTTACTTCACAAATAAATTTAAAGAAGGTTTATCATATGGTAGTTTGAACTCTACGAGGTCAGCCCTGTCATTACTATTAGGCCCTCATGTTGGAACAAATTACATCATTAAAAGGCTATTTAGAGGTTTTTTTAAGTTGAGACCAAGTCAGCCTAAATATGATTACACATGGGATGTGTCTAAGGTATTAAATTACATAGAAACCAAATTTGTAACTTGTGATAACTTAGAAGTATGTTCAAAAAAGACTGTAACTCTTTTAGTTTTGCACCTAACAGAAAACAACCTTTTATAAGGCTGCCTTTTTTCACAAATCGGCCACATGTCTGTCCAGCTAGAGCTATTGTTGATTATTTAAATATTACAAAAAATATTAGAGGTAATAATAAAAACCTATTTTTATCCTACAGAAAGCCCTATAAGCCTGTTACTGTCACTTCAATCAGCCGTTGGATAAAATCCGTACTACAAGAAAGTGGCATAGATGTTGCCACATTCTCGGCGCACAGCACGCGGCATGCGTCAACTTCTGCAGCGCTCAATAGGGGTGTTTCGATCGACGAGATAAGAAGAACGGCTGGTTGGACTGACAGCTCAAATTGTTTCGCAAGGTTTTATAACCGCCCTGTACGCGGTGAAGGCTTCCCAGAAGCAATTTTTTCATTAGATTTTTAAGGATCAATTGCTCAAGTTAATGTGACTTAACATAGTTGGTTAAGTTAAGTATTAATGAATGGAACATTAATAAAAATAAAAAATCTGATTGCACAACAATCTTTGAACATCTACATTAGTAAAATTCTTCGGACGATACAATTACAGGTATAATTGTACAATCAAACTAGCTTACCTGTAAGCGCCGTTCGATTGAGATTATTCCTGTTGTTGTATCGTCCGAAGACGATGAGTCCCACCCACCCTTATACCCTCTTGGTTGTAACAATCAGATAATTTTGGCTGATAACTAAATGAAGTCCACAGATAATAGAGCGGTGAGCTGGGCATTGAACGGGAGCGTTCCAATGCCATAATTATTTTTTTTTTTTTTTTTCTTTCAAGATTTAAACTATATGTGACGCCCTCAGGTAACCAGGAAATATACTACATTAGTAAAATTCTTCGGACGATACAACAACAGGAATAATCTCAATCGAACGGCGCTTACAGGTAAGCTAGTTTGATTGTACAAATACCCGGTACTATAGTAAATACCCGGTACTATAGAAAATACCCGGTACTATTAAAAGATCGCAATCAGTCAACTGACTTAATGCAGACATTGTCACACTGCATCAGAAACTATTCAGCACATCACAGGAGCTTGCAAATCGTTGGCACAAACCATAGAAATTTAAATAATAGGGTATAGGGTAAAGGCGTGTGAACTTATCGCCGCGTGCAGGACACCAGTGCGGAACCGTTTGCTTTGATCATTAGTGCCGTTTTGGACGCGGAGTCACTGAAATTGTATTTTGCAGCATATCTAACAGCGGCTTTATAGAATTTTCTTTAGGCTTGATTTATTTTGCATTGAATGCTAGGAAAATGGTGGGCGTAATTGCATATTTATGTGCTGGTAGCGGCAAACCTGCGACACGCGTTCCGGTATTAAAAGACAGTAGATAAAATTTCTATTACCTTATTAATTAGATTTCTATGGCACAAACTGACTAAAAGTCTATGTCAATCCAATTTAAAATTTGTTCGGATTAGAAACTCTATACAACAAGACACACATCAGTTTCCTTTGCAACGTAAAAATTGTAAAGACCTTTTTACTAAAAAAAAGTATCATCATTTCAGCCGAAAGACGTCCACTGCTGGACAAAAGCCTCCCCCAATGGGGGGGATATATGCCATAATCGCCACGCTTGGCAGGCGGGTTGGCGATCGCAGTTGGTTGTTTAAATACTCAGAGAACGCTGCTGCCCATCCTCTGGTGAATTCCTTAGTCGCCTTTTACGACACCCATGAGAAGAGAGAGGGAGGAGTAAAAAAAAGTATATAAGTATGATATCCATTGTCTAGTACCCATAGTTCAAGTTTTGCTTAGTTTGGGACTAGATGGTGCTGTGTAAAAATGTCCCAAAAATATTTATTTATTTTACTGTTTTTGTCATTCTGAATTCGACTTAGTTTTCATGTGCGTAAAGTAGCAATTTGTGAAGTGGCAGTTACATAAATTAAGTAATCCAACGTTTCTCTATCGCTCTAAGGTTAGCCGTGAGAAAACTTATTTTTGAGTTAAGCTCGCCGATGTACATAAACTTTCCTACTGCAATATAAATGTGAATATGTGTGTAAAATTAAGTATAATAATAATCAATTATTTTTTTGGATTGACAAAGACTGCAAACACAGACATGACCAATTGCCATTGCCATTGCCATTGCCGCAATCATTCATCAACACTTAGCATAGAAACACCAGCTAATAACAGAAATGTATAAATACAAACCCGAAACTATCCTAGAAAACAGAAACTACAAAATCAACTTCTTTAATTACCCTGTATAATATACAGACTTAACAATATTTGCAGAGTTCTGCATACATGAAAATATTCCCTTCGATTGCCCATCATTTACTAAAGAACATAACTTTCCTTATTCAAAATTTTGATGAACTTAGCTTACACTGAGACGCGACACGGCGAGAAGAATTTAGAACTTATTTACTACACAAAAGGTACATACTTCAGTGAGAGTGCGAAAACGAACTAGACGAGTGTCGAAGTACATACACTACGTTGCACCCCGCTGCGCAGCGCTGGTTCTCAGAGAACCACTGGCTACTTCAAGTAACAGCGCGCCGCGTCTTTGTGTGAGCTGACTCTAAGGCTGCGGGCACGAAACGAGCGGTGGCCGGCAGCATGGGAATTCCCATAGTGCACCGCGCCCGCCCCCGTCATCCCCGCCATCACCACCCGCCGCTCGTTTCGTGCCCGCAGCCTTAGAGTCTGTTCTTAATACATACATTATTCATGTCATCATCACTCAGCCTACCGCATGGACATAGGCCTCTCCCAAATTGCGCCACAACAGTCGGTCCTCTGCCTCCCGTATCCAGTCCTCCCCAGCTACTTTCATCAGGTCGTCGGTCCACCTGGCTGGGGGGCGCCCTACACTGCGTTTGCCGATTCGCGGTCTCCACTCAAGGACTCGTCTGCTCCAACGGCAATCGGTCCTTCGACAGACATGGCCAGCCCACTGCCACTTCAGCTTACTAATCCTACAAGCTATGTCGGTCACTCCGGTTCTTCTCCGGATAATCTCGTTACGGATTTTATCCTTCAAAGAAACTCCAAGCATAGCTCGCTCCATAGCTCGCTGAGCTTCTTTGAATTTGTGGACTAGGCCAACTGTCAGTGTCCACGTCTCAGCACCGTAAGTCATGACAGGCAGGACGCACTGGTTGACGACCTTTGTCTTCAAACTTTGCGGTATAGTCGACCGCAAAATAAATTATTAATGTGATTTGTATAAAATGTCTAAAATATAACGTGCACAAAATATCATTAAAGTAGAATAACTTATCATATCCTAACTACATTCAAAATGAATATAAACGTAAAAAAATTACTAACTTAAGCTACGAAGATTAGTTTTCGCTAGTCAGGTGTTCTGGATCTGGGTAACTCGTCGCCAAAACAATGCTTATTAATAGGATCTTTATACGAGTTCTCATGGAGAACACTGTGGGAACTGGTACGGCACTTCGTCAAACACAGTTCGTAATCGTCACTTAGCGAACGAAAGAGCACATTCTTCTCCGTCGAGAGTTTGGATAATACAACTTCTAACATGTCCCTCTGTGAACAGATTAAAATGTTATAATTAGGAAGGTAATTTATGGTTAGGAAAATACTATTTCTATTGAAGCAAAAAATGTGTATACACGCTGATAATTTTGTCGTTTCGAAAATTAAGAGAGGTCATTGTACTCATCATTATGAACAACTTTTAGTATGGGACCAAACATAAAGTCGCGAAAAAAAATGTCAGTTGATCCCTCCAATCAAATATAGGTACTATTGATAGTTGGTTGATCCCTACATTTGTGTTCACATAAGTCGACAAAATGTAGGGATCAGCTGTTTTTTTAGCCATTGTAAAAGTTTTTCGTAATGATGAGTATAATGACCCCTCTTCGTTTTCGAAACGACTACATTTTCAGCGTGTAGAATGATGTATGACTTATCAGGGATATTCATATAGTTAGTTAAATGTGCTCTCCATGGCATTAAGAGATTTTAAATTAAAAATAAATTATACATATATTTTTTCATTTTTTCATAAGAAATTTCATAAAGAAATAAGCAGTGCCTTTCTACTATTAATTTTTATGTATTTTATTATTACTTCTCTGTGTGCGCATAATTTAATAAATAAATAAAAGAAAATTGTTAATGGGTTTCCTATCCCTGCTATGTGGAGGAAAAGTAATCAAACATTGAAACATTGAAAACAAAAAAAATTATATGAAGGCAGCCAATTTATTTTATTTGTTGGTTGTCCATATTTATGGACTTCCATTAAATTTAGACACTATACAAGTATTTGCTGTATTTGTTGGACAGATTTTATCCTTATTATGGATCCTATCAAGATCTATCAACACAAGCCATAAAATACAGGATCGTACTTCTTTGCGATTGTGTTAGTTCGATTCCCAGCTCAACAATTTTTTTTTTATAATCTGTGAATACAGAACTTCCTATTCTTTAAAATAAAATGAAGTCTCCTTTACATAAAATTTCATATTTCCAATGTTGTATTTTCCCTACATGAAGCATAGTACAAATGGTGGTTGAACCCAGTATAAATGGCTAAGAACCTAAGAGGCATGACACAACTTCAGCCTGGTTTTGGGAATACTCCTCAGCCTGGTTTTGGGAATACTCCTTTCTATCTCTAGTAAGGCAAACCGTGGATTGAACTATTGGACTATCAAGGCCCGTACAAACCAAAAGCAGGTCAGTATTAGCGCGGGGCATGAGCAGCGCGCCAGACGTCACACTAAAAGGTTGGCAGTTTTAAAGCGTTTTGACGTCGGGCCCGCCATAGAACTGCTTTTAATACGACATATTGTGTCGGTTGCAAAACAATACAACTGTCTCGTAACTGCTTTGACGTCACTATGACGCGTAGCCCTGGCCTACTCCGGTGTGGCCAGCGGCCGTAGTGATACATGACGCAACCGCGCGGTCCCGCCCGCCCGCCGTACTGCCCGCGCTTATATTTTGATGTGTCGTGTTTCATATTGTTCTTTGTATTACAAACTGCGCGGGCCCACCTTCAACCTGCGTGGCTACAAACCTGCTTTTGATGTGTACAGGCCTTTAGAGGATGATGATGTGGTCTTTGACATCTCTGTCAACAGGTGATGCTGATATTCTCACAACGGAATCATCCACCGAAAGATGCCATGCTTTCTGTGCTATTCATAAATAGTGCATAAAATAAAATGGTCCATACCTTACTGGGATCCAAGCAACACGACACACAATATTCATATATAATACAGCAATTATTTTCTGAGCATGTTTCACAACTGTATCTCTCAGTGAAATCAGCGTCTAGGTCACAGCACCCATTTTTTGTCACATCCATTCTTTGACATACATAACCTGAAATGAGAATGTATGTTGGTCATAGACAGTCATAGTATTATAACATTATAGATAACCAATACTAAAGGCAACACAACAGACTCAGAACGGTCAGGTGCTTTGTTGTTGATCAATGGGTCCTAGGATCATTTCATCATCTCAGCCTATCATAGTCCACTGCCACTGACATAGGCCTCTTTTAAGTTGCGCCACTCGGTCCACTGCCCTCCGCATCCAGTCCCCCAGATACTTTTCTACCTAATGTTGCCAGGTCCGGTATGCCAAATTTCGGGACGGAAAGTAAAAAAACGGGATATTAGTTTTCAATTCGGGACAGTTAAAAACAAAACTAGGTTTTAAAAATCAACATTTTTATATTTATATTTTTTTAATATTTAATATTTATTATTATTAGTTTGCAAGACATAGCGATGCAACGACTGCGCGGATTGTACGATCTGCAAGGTTAAGCTGCACTAGCCGCGGTCAGTCTGTGGATGGGTGACCATTTCGTTACACATCGTGACCCCTCCGTGCCTCGGAGAGCACGTTAAGCTGTCGGTCCCGGTTGTCATACGAATATCTATGGCAGTCGTTACGGGTAGTCAGAAGCCTGAAAGTCTGACAACTAGTCTAACCTCCGAATGTCAGAATTACCCAGTAACTGGGTTGCGGGGGTCTGATGGCAGTCGCTCCGTGTAAAATACTGATGTTCAGCCGCATCTGGTTAGACTGGAAGCCGACCCCAATATAATTGGGAAAAGGCTCGGAGGATGAGTTTGCAAGACATCACATAATAAAAATCACAAAAAAAAATACTAAATACTCAACAAATAAATTAAAAGTAATTATTTAGATTTACGTTAAAATAATTACTTTGTTATTATAAACAATACATTTTTTGTGAGATTTCACTGCTTTCGTTTCATTTTTTATTGCATAGGTAGTTATAAAATTCAAGTTGGTCTTTATTTGTGTCTCTGCTTTCACAATACATGCTAGAGATACATTTCGATGACCAAAGTCTGAATCACACAATATCGGGACATTTGGCGTCCCGATCATGGGTAAATCGGGATGTCCTGTGCAAATTGGTACACATGGCAACACTATTCCTACATTATCTTACCTTTTTTAAATTTGTTTCCCACATAGAAAAATTTTCATTAGTCACCAGTACCCATGTGTTTGGTTTTTACATTTTTACAGATAGCATAGGAGAAATCTTGGTATGGGAGAAATAAAAACACCTTACCCCTATCATCTACTAGTATTTGTTTTCCTTGCACAGAGTTCCTACACACTATATTATCTATAGTATCATTGTGTTCTTGAAGTGTTCTCCAAACAAACGGCTTCCTTTCAAATGATACATCTTGATAAATCATACCTCTGCTACTGCCCTGAAAGAAGAAGTAATTTTTTTTTAATGTTAATAAATGGTTATTTGATCTTTAAAGATCTATTTAATAAAATTCTTAAAACTGACTGACAGACAACGCACAGCCTAAGCCGGTAGGTCTAAGAGAATGAAATTTTGCACACAAGTTCTTTAGATGACATAGGTGAGCACTAAGAAAGGATTTTTTAAATTCATCCCCTAAGGTGGTTAAATAGGGGTTGAAAGTATGTATGAAGAAAACACTGGAGCAAAGCCATGGGCGCGGGCGTCAGCTGGTCACTTCATAAAATCATACAACTATGACGAATTTGCTATTTGGGTAATTCTCAATGTCTCATTGTTTGGGTCACTTCCGTGGCGCATTTTTCTTTATAAAAAATATCAATGTTTTAATAGAAGTAGAATGTTCCTAAATTAAATTTAGGTTTGATATTTCCTGTTAACATGTCTCAATTTGAAGAAAAATGCGCCACGGAAGTGACACCTACAATGAGACACCTGAGAATTACCAATTTAGCAGATTTACAGTTTATGCTGCCATCCTCCATACAGGCTTTGAAGTTTTACTGTCTCTGTAGGGTGAGTAAAAAAAATAGTTTGCCTCGAAAAAAAAACTGAAATTTTTAAGAACCATTTTTTCTATGATTATGTCTACTTCCAGCAAGCTATTCAGTAAAGAGAAAGAATAGTATTTTCGTCTTTTAGTACAATTAGATTGAAAAAGGGTGAGAGAAAGAAGTTTATAATAATGTTAATGGTTGCTCTGTGAAGCATGTGCCAGATTTTGTTGTTCATGAATTAGTTTAGTTCATCAAAGAATGGCTAATAAGGTGCAATAGATTTTCTAATGTTTCGCTGTCACTAGTTGAAGGTTTTAACAGCCATAAAAATATATGTCAGGCCATTTGACAATGTCTGTGGTTTGAGAGTCGGATTGCTGATCACAAAGTTGTGGGTTTGATGGGAACTTTTAGGTCATCAATAAACTGAAAACAGGAGCCCCTAATGTCATGAGATTTAGATTAGTTCAGAACTATATTTTTAATTACAAGGATTGGCCTTCTGGATTAACAGGTTAGTCATGAGGGCCAATAAAATTCATATAATTTAATTTTAAAAATAAACTTCCAATTTAGACTTAATGTTCTCAATACAACCACACTAACAGTACACTAACCTGCACCAAGCCAGTGTGGAATTCATTCTGTGAAGAGGCCTATGCCAAGTAGTGGGACAATAATGGGCTGATTATGTATGTTATGATAAAAAAAAGTTAGTACTTAGAATATTCTTTATTGAACATTTGATTGTCCTTAGTCAAATGTTTAGTTGATAATAAGCCACAAACAGAATTTGTAATATTGTAATATAACAGTTATCAACAATACTTTGTGATCTACTAGATTATAACAAAGGCTACAGCTGATATTGATGTTACAGCAATGCAACATACTATTTGATTTACAAACATCAACTTCATTTATGTCTTCTTGCTGTAACAACAACAATCTTGATTGTCTCACTAAAAGTTGTTTGCATATGAGCAGCTGCCTCATTATAATTATTCATATTTCTTAAGTTCCCAGGATATTATGTAATTTGTGAGAAGGGCAGAAAAGAAGACTCAAGGTAGCTTTTTGTGGCTTGACGAGAAACTCATGAGTTTGAATGCTTTTTTGTACTAACCTCTCTCAGGAAACTGACGATACAATAAGTTAACGACGACGCAAATATTATGCCCAACACTAATCGTCTTCGTATGAATCGCACCAGAGCGGCATACCACATTTTATATATGGAATTAACACTCAACTTACGAAACTGATTACAATAATGCGGATTTAAATTGAAAAATAATAACATTTTCAGGTGTAAGAAAGCAGTGTAGAATTCAACACTTTCTCCGAAGACATCTTAATAACAAAGTAACTGAAATCTTAAAAATTCAATTAATTTAAGGTTTCTGATACACTTTGTCTATTTTTTTATTAAGTTTTATTAATCAAAAAACATTGCAATATCTACCTACCTATCCATTCTTTTTACTTTTTACTGACAGTTGACAATGACACTGACAGACAGTTAGTGTTTAGTGTTGCCTAACAATCGATAGACTAGGGATGACGATCTGAGATCAATTAATAAAAAAAAAATCGATTTTTCACGCTCAAAATATCGATTTTTTAAATCGATATGCAGTACTGAATCGATTCAGTGAACCGATATTTCACCCTCCGCAATTCGTAAATTAAGCCATAAATATTGTGAGAATTTACGATCTAGTTGTTATAAATTCAAGTAGTTATATACTATAGAAATATATTTTTGAAATTTTAATGAATATAAAATATTGTAGTAATAAAAATCGTCTTGACTTTGATATGGTAACAGAAATATGTAATTGTTATCATCGAATTCCCTGAACTAAAAAAAACTGATTTTAATGATATAAGATCATCTATTATGGTATCTTTCTTGTTTTTCATAAAATGGATTTATATTAACATTATAAATGCAAACTTAAAGAAAAATCGATTTTTTAGGAATCGATCTTTTAAACCTCGATTTTTTTTTGTGAATCGATACATCAGCTTACGATTTGAATCAAATTAAAAACGATCTTTTTCAAAGAGAATTACAATACCTACTGATTGTCGATTGTCAATTGATAGTATCGAAAAAAAAAAATTCATACTATCGATAGCATGGATTTGAAGGTATCCAACAATGCTATACATATATGTATCGTATATACTAATGTATCGTAACAATAGTTAGTTACTATCGATAGTATGACTTATTTGAAAAATATCGACTATCGATAGATCGAAGATCGATTTAATTTTATGATTTATTTAATTGATTAGATGACTGTCACTAGGACAGTGACAGGTAGATCAGTCAGTGTTGCAAGATGGCAAGTATGAAATTATCGTAGATCTAGGTAAAAATATCGTATTTTTATCGTTTACTTACATAGATTATAAACCTCCAGATAGTTAATCACTGACGTCACGGCCAGTTAGATAGAGAACGTTAAATTACGTAATACCTATGAAAGAAGGAGATGCTAGATTAATATTTTGTTCTTATCGTCCTGGCCGGTTTTTTCACCACTTTACTACACTATGTGTAAAATATGACATATATAATATGCTGCAAATATTGGGGTTTAATGCATATTTTCTCTTAATATTCGTATCTAAATAATAGCAATCTCAGAATCGGTGTTGCTAGTAAATTATTCTATTTACCCTATTAAGCCTTATTAAGGGTGGTACGCCACCGGTCAAATTTCTTTGTCTAATGTTACTTTGATCAAAGAAATTAGATGATTTTCATCAAATGTTGTATTCTTTTAATACTGATCCTCAAAGAAATTCGATTGGACAAAGTTTGACGAGCGGCATACCACCCTAACTCGAAATTATTTCTAGTGTTCAAAGGAATTTTATTTCAGGTTTCTCTCTGATCCAGTAGTTTAATAAAACTTTTTAACAAAAAATTGAACCGACGAAAACAGAAACTGAAAAGCGAAAAATAACTAATTATGAGTCGGCGCCAAACGAACTTTTAACAAGCAAAGTGCGTGCAAGTTGCAAGTGGCCGAGCGGAGAACGCATTTTTGGAAAGTTATTGTTTATCGTTGAAAATTCACGTTGTATTTGATGTGACGTTGTTTTTATTATTTATTTAAAGTAATTTAATGATCTTCGTTGATTGGTTGTTTGGCGCCGACTCATAATTAGTTATTTTTCGCTTTTCAGTTTCTGTTTTCGTCGGTTCAATTTTTTGTTAAAAAGTTTTATTTTTCATTTTTTTGTGGTTTTAATCTAACTCCAGGTCTCCATTATGTCGTAGTGTCTAGAACTATATTATGTGTGTCAAGTTTCAACAGAATCGGTTAACAGGTAAGAATTCAGTGGGTGAACAAACACTCATCCCCTGTTTTACTACCCTTAGGGGTGGATTTTGATTTTGAAATTTAAATGGGACCAACTTCAAGATATACCCTATCAATTAAAAAAAGAATCATCAAAATTGGACCACTCTGTAAAAAGTTATGCGTGGTCATACATAAAAAAAAATATATATATATATAATAACTTCTTAGGTTTTCGCGATCACTACACATTATAATAAAACAAAGTTTAACCGGATTAAATCGCGTATATTATTTAAATTGGTTTCCCTGACGTTTCGAAAGCTTTGCAGCATTTCGTGGTCGCAGGTAGACTAAGGTGACAAGCGTATATATATATATATACGCGTCGAATCGAATCGAAAAAAAAGGAGGAGGTTCTCAACCTCCTCCTTTTTTTCGTCGGTTAAAAAAAAGGCATTGATGCGACTGGACGTCAAAATTGGGAGCCAAAACCATTTACAAAAGTGTTCGATTCATTTCGAGGGCAATTTGTTAATATTTACTCTCAAAGAGACTCAATTGACCTGCGACGCCCATTATACTCAATTATACAATAACCACTGTTTGTGCTCAACTACTATACAACGTGTACGTAATTGAATTAACTAAAACCTCTTAAGAGGTCATTGTACTCATTAGTATGAACAAATTTTACTATGAGACATCCTGAAATCATGAAAAAAAAAAAGCTGTTCCCTACATTTGTGTTAAACATAAATCGACAAAGTGTAGAGAACAGCTGATATTTTCTTCGCGTTTTCAGGTTTGGCCCCATAGTAAAAAAAAAACATATTGATGAATACAATGACCCCTTAAGAGGTTTTCTGTTATTTCAATAGGACGTTGTATAAATTAAATTTAGAATACTGTTTTTATTAGGTAATTTTAACTGCCCTGAAAAAAAAAAAAAAAAAAACCCGTCGAATACATAACCTCCTCCTTTTTTTGAAGTCGGTTAAAAACCATGGAACTCAAACAGTTCATTACTTAATAATCGAGATTGTATTTTTTATTATTAAAAATATGTGTTGAAAGGTGTGTTGTACCTAAGTACTTATTTCTTCATCCCTATCATCATCATCATCATCATTTCAGCCGAAAGACGTCCACTGCTGGACGTAGGCCTCCCCCAAGCATCGCCACAACGACCGGTCCTGTGCCTTCCGCATCCAGCGGATTCCCGCGACCTTCACCAGGTCGTCGGTCCACCTTCATCCCTATATTTTTGGATTATTAGGTAAATGTTTTAGACGAAACAGAGATCTCACCTCTGACTTCGAATTTTTGTATGGATCAGAATTTTATTATCACTTAGGTGAAGAAAAACATCGTGAGGAAACCCGCATACCTGAAAGTGCTCCATACAGGCCTCGATGGTGTAGGTATGCAGTCCGCCAACCCGCACTAGGCGTGGCCCTAACTAAGGCCACAACATTTTCATTCTGAGAAGAGGCCCTTGCCAAGCAGTGGGACAACAATGGGCTGATTATGTAATCTTTAGTCGTTAAAATATTTATTCTCAGAATCGATTTTATTAAGACATGATTTTCTGGCAACCCCTATTCTCCGAGCGAGAGGGCGTATAGTGCCCATGCGTATTGGAAGTCTAGTAGGTCTGTGTTTACTTATAAGGTGGGCACTGACGATGCATCCAAGTCCGAATGGCGTCGCCGCATTCCTAAATCTGTCCGTGAATGTTGACAACGTACGTTATTTTTAAAACAAGTCAAGTTTTTTTGGATGTAGTCATTAAGACGCTGACAACACCTAAAACATCAGACCTCTGCGGTCACTGTCGTTTTGTACAGAAAAGAAAGAGAGGCAACGAACGGAGGGACGTCGAGTGCGTCGCTCAACTTGAATGAAAATTAACAATATATTTTTTAATAAAAAATTAAAAGCTTATTTGAAAAACAGAAACAACAGTGTTTTAGATTATTGTCTTTCTTAATTTCATTTATAATATTTGGTAAATAATAGAGATTGTTTGCTTTAAAGCATGTTTTACGAGGTTAGTTTACAATTCTTTTCTATCGAGAAAACTTCAAGAAAACGTGTTTTGGGCACAATATAGTTTTAGAAAATACGATTAAGATTAACATATATTTTTTCACTGCCACAAACTGAATAGATACAGCTAAAAACGTTTTTAAAAGAAGCCTATTTGGAGTGTTTGGCTGTTGTCAGCGTCTTAAAACGGTGTCCGAATGGATGCACCGTCAGTGCCGACCTAGATGGCTTTCTTCAAAGTTTTTTTATATATTTGTAGATTATGTCAAAGGGTTCTTTCTATTAATTAATAAGTGTGTTTGGTTTAACACTAGCTGTACCGCGATGCAACGGCAACTTTTTTTTTTGACAAAAACTTTTGCGGTTACTCCCTTTTGCCTTCACCAAAGTTCAAAACAACTCACAAAAGTTTCATCGCAATCGGATTATGATATAGGAACGCATACAGGACAAACAGGGACAAACAAAGAAACGTTATTTATTTATAGATGAATAGATATAGGTACCTAAGTCTTCTTCTATCGTGTCGACATGAGCTACATAATGATACCTAAGTGATAAATAAAATCAGAAAATTCTTAGAAAAAGATCAGATACTTTGCTTACTGTCCCAGTTAGCAGCGTGCAATAATTAAAAAGAGACAAAAAACCATATATTACACTAACACAAGTAGTTTTGTTGTGCAATAAAGAGGACTATTATTATTATTTAAAATACATATTTTTACATTTTTAAATATTTTTACAAACAAATAGAATTAAAAACATTTAAAATTAGATAAAAACAGTAGCCCGCCGGCATCAGGAACAGGGTTCAAGCTAACGGGCGGCGGTCAGGGCCTCAGAGAGAGGAACTTCCTAACGATACGCGCGGTGTCCAGAAATACCGCTTTCTGTATCAAGCCCTTGACCCAGCTTCCTAATGAGAGGATCTGCAGGTGTTGGTCGAGGCTCTTTGCGATTATTCCATTGGCCGTATCGACAATAGGCACGATGACTGCTGAGTCAACATCCCACATGTCGACAACCTCGTGTGCCAAGTCAAGATATTTAAGACGCTGACAACAGCCAAATACCCCAAATAGGCTTCTTTTAAAAACATTTTTAGCTGTATCTATTCGGTTTGTGGCAGTGAAAAAAATATATGTTAATCTTGATCGTATTTTCTGAAACTGTATTGTGCCCAAAACACGTTTTCTTGAAGTTTTCTCGATAGAAAACAATTGTAAACTAACCTCTTAAAACATGCTTTAAAGCAAACAATCTCTATTGTTTACTAAATATTATAAATAAAATTAAGAAAAAATTTGAGAAAGACAATAATCTAAACATTTGTTGTTTCTGTTTTTCAAATAAGCTTTGTTTTTTATTAAAAAAATACATTGTTAATTTTCATTCAAGTTGAGCGGCGTATCCGACGTCCCTCGGCTCGTTGCGTCTCTTTCAGTTCTGTACGAAACGACAGTGACCGCAGAGGTCTGATTTTTTAGGTGTTGTCAGCCTCTTAATTTCTTTATCTATTACGGCCTTCACGAGATTCCCGTCACGCGGGACAATGAAATCAACAATCATCGTGCGGCACTCCAATCGATCTATCATATCAGCAGCAACCGGAGATCCTTTTTCTGGTTTTAGGTTATCCAACCTCATACGAAGACTACGACCCTGTAATGTATTAGCTGGGCTATGACCTGTAGTTGCATGTTCAGTATTTCTATAGGCTAAGAGGAATCTAGAAAGAGCTACATCGACATCAAGATTCTGCTTAAAAGATGATGCCAGATGTTACCACATTGCACGTCACAAGCGGGGGCGATTTTTTTTTTCCCATTTGTCGCCTCTCTGGAGGCAACTGGGAACAGAAAAAGCGATCATTCCCAATTGCCACCGCTGGTGGCGCCACCACAGGTGGCAAATGGGAATGGTATTTTTTGAAATTCCCATTTGCCACCAATGGGGGCGTTTATAGTGGGGACAACTGGGAATGACCGCTGCGTAGCACTGGATGCGAGTGGCCGAGGATCGATGTTAGTGGTGTGCTATTGGAGAGGCCCATAAAGAAAAAAAAAAATTAGAGGCCTAGGTAGCAGCATGTCCAGGAGCGGATTAATATAGGCTGATTGATGATGATGATGATGTTCTAGACACGAGGTATAATGAATCGACAATCATTGGATTGATACTTGTTACGATGCAGCCAATAGATGCGTTTTGTTAGGATATTCCTCTCTTCTCTATATGTACCTTTACCGGGTAGCTTGGACCCTGTTCCCAATGTCGATGGGCCACAAACCTTTATTAATAAAACAATTTATGGAGTTGTTTAATATATATAATTAAAATTAAATGTACAAAATATGGCAGTTCTTCCGGATTCTAAGTATTACTTGTACCTCCTGTAGCTTTGTAAGACTGAGTGTCCAATTCCTGGAATAAAAACGAAAAAAATGTTAGGATTAAATAAACAACACTGATTTTAACCAAGTCCGATGGACTTTTTGAGGATGAAAGAGCTCTAATGTTCTATGGATCTAGAATTCAGGGTAATTTAATGTGCCATTAACATGATCTGGGATTGCTATGAAAAATCTACAGCTGTGGTATGTTCCAATTGATGGTACTCAAACACCATTGTTTGTCACAATGTCATTACATTCAAACACAATGTGAATTGTTCATGAATAAATAAATAGACTCCATCCGGCTGGCGTGGGCGAGTCTCTGAATGCCCAAGGAATTCTCTACTGCGAAGACTATAGAGAGTCATGGCAATCAGGGTCATACGCGGATACTGCACAATACGTGAAAAAAAAACGGCGTGTGCACTTGCACACACCCTCCCTTCCCCTATGGGTCTTGGAGGCCCAGGTGCTCGCCGAGGTTTATCAACAATGAGCGGACCATCAGGCAGAAAGAGGCAGACGCCCACCACCTGAAGTCGTAAAGAGGTGGCGCAGACCGCTGTAATAAGCCAGTGGAGGGAGTGGTTGGAGAAGGCCATTAGACAACTAGAGCCTGACCTTTCAAAAGTGCCTGTAATTAGGTTTATTTGAAATAAAAAAACATTGAAATTGACGGCGTGGGGGCTATCTAGCCGATTTTTGAGGAGTGAGTGCGGAGGCAACACGGGACGTTGTCATTCCGTCTGATGCAAGGGTTGACGGGGCATTGTTGCTTTAGCAAATATATGCATTAAGTGTCGAGATGGTAGACTACTCCGTGTGTCACTAGTGCGGCTCTATTAAGGACACGGCCCTGGCATACTGTCCTGCTTGGGAAGTGCGGTGCCGTGCTCTCATTACAGCAATCGGGGGAAATCTCGCTGCCAGCTTTAGTCAGTGTCATGGTTAACAGTAGGGCTTGGGAGGCAGTCACATCCTTCTGTGAGGTCGCGTCATCTAGCAGAATGAAGCGGTGGACGGGTCAGGAAGGAAGCCTTGTTGTAGTTGAAGGACGGGTCGGCGCAGACGGTTTTACGCCGCACTGATGTCACCCTAACAGAGGCCAGCGGGCAATAGATTGGGGAGTCAATCGTTCTCCCTCGTGTTGCGATGATGTTCCAAGTGTGCCCGGATATTGCCGAAGGAGTCTTTACAAGAAGAAGGAAGCCCGGAAGTGGGCCGTGCTGGATGGGTCACGAATGCCCTGCATTGCAGTTCTTACGGCTCATCACCCAAGGGGAAAGTAGGCAAACAGCGGATTTTTTTAATAGGTGCGAGCCTCACATAACCACGCTACCTCACCGTTAGGTCTGTCATGCAGTAGGCATTTCCACCGTCTCAAAAAAAAGATTTTATACAGTTTTTTCATCTCTCCTCCACCTGAATGAACCAATAAAGATCCAACTTAGGCTCAACTTGCTGCGAAGAGTGCACTCTTTAAGGTGAGACGGTATCATAGTACTTCACGCCGGAAGAGTTGCTCAGTTTATACCAAGCACAAGTTCGATCGCACAGATGCATTTCCGTGACTGTATAATTTAATTCCCCCTAGCCCATTCCATCATCAGACGACCAGACGCACGACAATGCACACCTATATACGGTTGATATTCCACCTTGACGCACTGTCACGTTGTGATTTCTAAAGTTCTATAGATCAATAATATGCAATATACTTAACAAAACAAGCAATAAAACTATTTAAGTATATTCAAATGACATGATTCATGAAATAATCAGGACGGTAAACAACTGAAGGTGGTTTCACACCGGCGAGGCGTTGCGTGGATGGGCCGAGCGAGAATTGAAATTTGTATAGCAAAATTTCAATTCACGTCATGCCCATCTTTGGTGTGAAAGGTCTGGATAGGTGAGGATGTGCGAGGCGAGAATTGAAATATTTGTTCGTACAACATTAAACTTTATTGCTGCATGAATAGAGTATTTATTACATTGCAGAACGGTACATCGACGCATCGACGGTACATCTCGCGATGTACATATTACGGTGTGAAAGGGTCAGCGAGATTTCAATTCACGCCCATCCCATCCAATCCTCGCCTCGCCGGTTTGAAACCACCTTAAGAGTGTGTATCGTGGTAATTAATACAATGGGGTACTACCCATTGTATTAATTTGAATGTCTGTCGTATTGTGAGTCTTATCTTAAACAAGGGTCGCGATTTCTGAGAAATGCTTCACTCGCCGCTTTGCAATAACAAGTTTTTATGTATGGACTTGAACGTACTTAAATAGAGGCTTGCCGCGAGCGCGCGGGTTAGCTAATTGACCTCAGCGCGGAAATACAAAGTAATAATCCTCGTGTATCTTGGAAGTAAAATAGTTGTGCGCATTTTATATTCGTGTGAATTAGACATAATCCCCATTGGGGTTCCAAGTCCAACATACGGATTCCAACCTTCGGTTTCCTACCTACGGATTTCTTCCATCCTACGGTTTCCATCTTACGGATTCCAACAATTCATGCGGACTGTTATAACCCTGGTTTTTATACGCAGCAAAAACAAGATAACTAAAAATCTAAGGAATGCATTCCTGCATTTGTAAAGGTCCTTTGTAATTGTTAAGATTTATGGGCAAGCGGCTGGTGCGAGCGCCAAATCTCAAGAGGAACCCTTCAGTCTGATTCCAACATCTCATAGAGCCACACGTTTTCCATTGTTTTGATATTTACTACTATTTCGAAATGATTTTTTTGTTGTAACTCTATTATTTTTAAAAGCCTAATCCGAAGAACGGTCAACAGAACGCATGCGTCCCTTCTAAGTACAGAGCTACGGTACCATCTACGTGGTTCCGAGTCTACGGGGTCGGTGCTCAATACTGGCTCAATCTGCTGCCGCGGGGTGTACCTACAACTAGGGCATGCAATATCGGAAGGTTTCCAATTCCGGAATTGATTTTCGATATTGGGTACAAAACTCCGTAATTCCGGAACTGGTTCCGGAATTGGTATATTTTTTACAATTAGCTTATTTCGAAACTTTACTGTTTTAGAACGATCAAATTTTCGATTCGACTTTATTTAAAGAAACACGCCCGTTTCATGTTAAATCACCGAACCCAAATCAGCTCTAGAAAGAGTTTTCTCAGCGGCAGGCTACATTTGCAACTGACTGAGAATCTGTCTCTCAGCAGCAGCATACTGAAAACCTAACGATCCCAAGAACCCATTTTCAACAAGAAACAAAATCCCAAATATAATATAGATTTTTACGAAACTAGATATCGTACTTTTTTGTATCTATGAGATTTACACAAGTGAAAAATTACCCATCTAATCAAACTTATAGCCGCGGATAAAAATATCGGTCCTCCTTGATGAAGTTGTAAGTTTCCGGTGAGAACAGCAAGACCAGCGGTTTCTAGAAAAATTCACGCGCCATTTCAAGAATCTCTGAAAGGTTGACCAGTGCGTTATTAGTGCGGCCCCTGGACAGATAATAAACAAAAATCTTCGGATGATGATGATGACGGTATTAGCACTGAACTCCTTTTAGGGGTGCAAGGGTGGCTCTGGTTTTGAAAGAGCTAGTTTGTTTTATTCCGCCATTCAACAAGGCACTACACAGAAGGCATGGAGCGGGAGTTCGGTGGTTCTGTACTTCAAGAAAGGTTAAATAACCTTGCTAAAGCTAATTTCGAAACTGAAAATATATGAAACTGCATGCTCTTTAATGGATATGTGATATAAACACGTAGCCGAAAAGTAACTTTGTTAAGTAATTATGAATATCGGAATTACGATATTGAGTTTCTCAATTCCGGAACTGAAAAATCGTAAAAATCTGTCCGAGATTCCGGAATGCATGCCCTACCTACAACCTGCCCTACCTGACTGAGACTCCTACGCAGACTGAGAAGAATGCATACAACGAATAGGTACTGCCATCTGCAACTGTCTTCTACAATTCAGATGAGTAAATCTTCTTTGCGGACTAGATAAAACACGCGCTCGTTAGATTTAAGTTACGCCAACTCTACCGATGACTAGCTAGTTAATACTGGTTTTAAAAATAAAATAAAATGTATATCTCAAATCAAGAATTTAATTAAAACTAGTTTATTGTACCGCCTCTAACAGAAAATAAGTGACAAGTTAGCTCAACTACTAAGGGGGTGCTGGCCAAAAATCTTCCACGTGTATCTGACGGCTGCTTGTCCTAGATACGTCTGGAGGGAACGGCAGTTGTTAGGCCGGTGAATCCTGGGTACGCGTAATAGAATCCTTTCGAGGGATTAACCTTCGGGGGATCTTATTGCCCGTGGCGAATATTCTGGTACGGGAGGGGCCTCATGTGGGCCAATGGGGAGTTGCTCCATGTGTCCCTCTGATGCCAGCAGAGGGCAAAGTGGAAGAGCAGGGGCGGGCCCGGTGTGCACTCACCCTGCCACTGGGCAGGCAGCGGGGGGACTGTCCTTCACTGCCCCGTCGATCTCGAAACCCCAGGAGTGCCCGCTGAGTAGTGTTCTCGCACCCCTTGGGACCGAGGATCTTGGCTTTACCGCCCGGACCGCGAAGAAGAAAACCTCTATAAAAATTACGGGAGGATGGGGCCTGCGAGCAGCAGACTCGCGGTAATCTGCTGCCCAACCAGCAGCTGGCGTAGCTGATGTAGCTGGCACAGCTGGCGTAGCTGTCACAGTTGGCGTAGCTGGCACAGCTGGCGTAGTTGGCGCAGCTAGTGTAGCTGGTAAAAGCTTGTAAGGTGAGGTGGCGTACAGTGTTCCGTGTGCGCCACCTAGGAGGGTGCTGCCAACGTTAGGTCGCACGGGGAGAAGGGGCTCGCCTGCTTGTGGTGGGCCGGGACCTGCCGGGGGTGGTTGTGTGAATACTCACGGGTTCCCAAGCCCCCGGCTAAGGTAGTTGAAGGAACACCGTGGTGGTTTTAGTCGGTAAGAGTCCGACACTGGCTGCGCCTACCTGGGGTGGAGTACGTCCATGAGGATTTCCCCACGGAAAAAAAAAAGCTCAACTACAAAGAGCCACTGTCATAGCACGAAGCGTTTTGCTAAGACTTATTATGCGTACCCCTAAGGAGTGGAATTTCTTGCGTCTCTGTTTCCCGATGGGTATAATTTGTTGGTCTTTAAGCCACGAGTGAATAGGTTTTTTCTGGGGAAATATGTACCATCGTCGACCACATGATCGCTGAGGCAGCGGTCAAACGCAAGTCCATTTTAGGATGATGAGTAAAATAAACACCGAAGTCCCCAACATCGAAATATCAAGAACTCGTATACCGAGAAAATTGTGAAATGGTTGAGATACCTCCTTCATCAAAATAAATGAACGAATAAATGATTAGCTCATAAACAATAATATTTGAACCATACTCTTGATTTAACATGGTAGCGATTAGGCCATACCATCCTAATTAGGGCATGCATTCCGAGATTCCGGAATCTCGGACAGATTTTTACGATTTTTCAGTTCCGGAATTTAGACTCTCAATATCGTAATTCCGATATTCATAATTACTTAACAAAGTTACTTTTCGGCTATGTGTTTATAGCAGATATCCATTAAAGGGCATGCAGTTTCATATATATTTTCAGTTTCGAAATTAGCTTATGTAATTAGTGTCATAAGTTTCAAAATTGTATGCAATATTCAGATTAAATAATCGAAATCTTCTGCTGGACATTGACATCTCCCAAGTTGCGCGACAAGACTGAATCTTCCTCCTCCCGCATCCAGAACAACTTAGCTACATTCTACAGGTTGTTTGTTCATTTACCTAGATGGTCATACGCTGCGTTATTCACGGCCTCCTCTAAAAGATACGGCTGCTCCAACGGCCATCGGTTCCTCAACAGCCATGAGTCCATGACCCAGCCCACTACCACTTCAGCTTGCTGATTTTGCGAGCTATGTCAGTCACTGCGGTTATTTTCCGGATAATCTCATTGCGGATCTTTTTGTTTAAAGAATATCTAAGCATACTTCGCCGAGTGACTTGCGGACTAGTCCAACTGACAGTGTCCACTGTTCGGCATAGTAGGACACGACAGACAGGACGTACTAGTTGAAGACTTGTTTTCAGACTTTGCGGTAGAGACGACGAGAAGGATCGACGAAGGTTGCTAAATGCAGTCGGCTCCTTTCTCGATGTTGTGTCTACCAAGCTGAATAATCTGATTTAAGTGCCCTGACATATTCGTGCACATTTTCGAGCGCTTTCTCTTCGACAAGAACCGACCTCAGCGCAAGAATTTCTTGTCTATAGATTCATCCCAAGACCAACAAGCCAAGAGGCTCCATTTATGCTATAGTTGTTCCAGAGACTGCCGTTGCAACGATCTCATCGGCAAGCGGAGTTGTGAAATGTTCTCGCCGTTTACGTTGATACCCTTTCCAGTCTAGTCCAGTATTTTGTAGATGGCCTGCAAAGCTTCAGTGTAGTTTCGGTGACATAACATAACCCTGTCTCACAAGGATCAGCTACTACTGCTCTTCAATGTGGCATCGTTTAAGAGCATTCATAATTGCAAGAAGCTCTTCTTTAAAAAAAAAATCGTAATAATATAAAGCGGCGAATTCAATTCTAACTTTAGTTTTATACAAATTAGCGTCTTCTGTAGACTCTGCGACGAGCTTCGAGAACAGCTTGTATACATGACTCAGGAGTGAAATGCATCTGTTTTCCTTCAGCAAGGTTATTTAACCTTTCTTGAAGAACGGAACCACCGAATTCCCGCTCCATGCCTTCTGTGTAGTGCCTTGTTGAATGGCGGAATAAAACAAACTAGCTTTTTCAAAACCAAAGCCACGCTTGCAACTCTAAAACGAGTTCAGTGGTAATACCGTCATCATCATCACCTGAAGGTTTTTTGTTCTTTATCTGCCCAAGGGCCGCACTAATAACGCACTGGTCAACCTTTCAGAGATTCTTGAAATGGCGCGTGAATGTTGCTAGAAACCGCTGGTCTTGCTGTTCTCACGGGAAACTTTCAACTTCTTCAAGCATCTCAATCTTAGGAGGACCGATATTTTTTACCGCGGCTATAAGTTTGATTAGATGGGTTCTTTTTCACTTTTGTAAATCTCATAGATACAAAAAAAAAAGTACGGTATCAAGTTTGGTAAAAATCTATCTTATATTTTGGGATTTTGTTTGTTGTTGAAAATGTTCTTGGGATCGTTGGATTTTTAGTATGCTGCTGCTGAGAGACAGATTCTCAGTCAGTTGTGAATGTAGCCTGCCGCAGAGAAAACTCTTTTTAGAGCTGATTTGGATTCGGTGATTTAACATGACACGGCCGTGATTCTATAAATAAAGTCTAATCAAAAATTTGAACTTTATTAAACAATAAAGTTGCAAAATAAAGAAATTATAAAAAAATATACGAATTCCGGAACTAGTTCCGGAATTCCGGAGTTCAGTACCCAATATCGGAAATCAGTTCCGGAATTGGAAACCTTCCGATATTGCATGCCCTAATCCTAATACTAATATTATAAACGTGAAAGTTTGTGAGGATATATATAGATGTGTGGATGTTTGTTACTCTTTCACGCAAACACTACTGTATTGGCATACAGATACACCATAACCCGTATTAACATATAGGCAATTTTTTTCTCGGGAAGATGAATAGTTCCCGAGGGATGCGCGATAAACGACATCCACACGGGCGAAGCTGCGGGCATAGGCTAGTAAAGAAAATAATAAGTAATAAAAAAATCTTTTATAAATAACTAAATACCTGGCAAAGATAACTGCAGTAGAAGGGTCTACAGGGTTGATTGTAGGGCACGCACGTTGTTCCCGTAATTTTGCCACACATACAACAACGCACCGTTACATTCATGCATGCCATGGGATTTGTTGTTGCTGTACTGGGAGAAATTCGTTTTTCAATCACAGATCCACGCTGTAACCAAGAAGAAAATTATCACACGATAAGTCTATGGTATTATTTGAGAGAAATATTCAATTGATCCATATCTTACCGTTATATTTGTAGTATCATGTAACAAGGAGGTTAAATAATCATTACTGGGTGGAGATGATTGGTTGACGTTCACATATTGTACTTGAGTTCGGTGATTCTGTATTTGTTGTCTTGTGTTCTGATGATTTGGATACAGTGGTCCAAAGTTACGATTATTTTGAGTCGGATTAACAATTTTCTCATTGTTACGATTTGGTTTAGTAATAAAGTTAATCGAATTACGATTGTTGCTGTATGGTGGCGGCGGATGACGATAATAATTGATGTTATTCTTTTGGATATCATTAAAATGCTTTTCGTATGGTGGTAGCACAAATGGTGTGTTTCTTGCAGCAGATTCAAAACCTGATGCATAATCATTTTGACTTCTAGGCCATTCCACAGTGTTGGTATATTGTCTTTGGTTACAATTTATTAATGTATCTGGATTGATATTTATACTTATTTCATTGCCAGGAGGTCCAGAAGAAAATATACATACGTTATTTTGTGTATTTAGGGTTGGTGTATAATTAGTGTTTAGAGCACTTTTAGAGTGTGAAATATTGAATGGTTGTGGCGGTCTAATTAGATGTTGCTTTAACATCATGTTGTCGTTAGACGGATTCTGTAGATTGGGTTTCATAAGAACTTGTTTTCGTTTTGTCCATATGAGTAATTCATCAAAAAAAACTTTCACGAGGCGCTTTTCACATTTCCATTTCAAAGATTTACTATTAGCCAGTAGGACAGTGTTGTCTAAGAATTGGTTTACAAAAGTATCATTTTGTGCCTGTGGTAAAATTATAGTTTCCATCGTGGTATACGATAATTCAAAAAAATGGGATTTTATAAGTACGAATACTCTTTCTCTTTTATGAGAATCCTGCGCAGCTAATGGATCACATGTTCTCTTTTTTAAGCCATAATGGTAGAACGCTTTTATTATAATTATTAAGTGATCGGATAATCTGTTCAATAAATCTTCTACAAATGTCGTAAGTGGTTCATGATCATTAATTTCATTATGTATGCTCTCTTCGTTACTTTCTCTGATGTCCAGAATTTCATTTATTTCATTTAACGAATGTAGATTAGAGACGGGTCCATTTAGTTGAAGTTCAGCGTTATTTGGATTCACGTTTAGTTCAATAATTTCATTATTCATCGTCTCTTTTCCAACGGATTTACGTATTTTTCTAAGTGGTGTCTTCTTCTTATGAATCTTGCTGATTTTGTCCAAAGAAACGGATTTATTAACATTTTTATTGTTACTTCGTTTTTCAGAACTTTTATCAACTTTTAAGGATTCAGATTCACATTTATCGACAGGGATCTTTTTGTTATTGCTATCATCAATTTTGTTTTCCCGCTCTCTCAAAACATTTTTAAATGTTGCGTAGTCATCATTGTCATCAAATGTTATTGATACACCATATGGTTTATTGAAGTCAAACTCTGCCATCTGTCTCAAATCATTTACTGAAATAAATAATAAAACAGCATTTTAGTAAAAAAAAACTAGTGCAAGGGCCGAGAAAAAATATCGATCTTGATATTTAAAGAGCTCATTTAGGGCATAGCATAGAACAACTTTTACTACGGGGTCAACCCTGAAATCGCCAAAAACATCTACTGATCCCTACATTTTGTCGATTCATGTGAACACAACTCGACAAAATGACTGCCTCGTTGGTCTAGTGGTTGCAAGCGCGACTGCTGAGCGTGGGGTCCTGGGTTCGATTCCCGGGTCGGGCAAAGTGTTATTGGGTTTTTTCATTACGAAATTCTCAGTAGCAGCCCGGAGTCTGGATTTGTGCCCGGTCAATGGCAATAGGCTCGCCCCCTATTACATGGGACTATAACATAACTGGCGAAATGCGGGTGTACTATTACACCTCTGCCTACCCCTTCGGGGAAATACAGGCGTGATGTTATGTTATGTGAACACAAATGCAGGGAACAGCAGATTTTTTTTGCGATTTCACGATTGACCCCGTAGTAAAAATTGTTCGATAGCACTCACTGAATGACGGTCATTCCCAATTGTCCCCACTATGAACGCCCCCACTGGTGGCAATATGACCATGCATTTCTGATACATTGTATAGAGGCTCATGTCCGGTGACGACCAAGTCCTATGTTGTTGCTATGTTGCTGTGTTTATTCATCATATCAGTGGCGAAGGGTCCATATAACATGATTTCCACCGGCTTCCCATTTGTAATTGCTTAAATACAGATCAACGACATTTCTATGCAAATTTATTGTTCTAAAGTACAAAAAACAATGTAAAATTAAATTAAAAGTTGTCAATTTTTTATTTTTATTTTATTTAAGTGCGATCTTAGCTATTTTAGGATTTTTAGCTTCCTACGGCTGCCTTTCTGAAAATATTCACCCTTCGCGACTGATTCATATACCTATTTAATATAAATAATTGTAGATTTTTTCGGTTCACTTACCGCTATCCATTGTAGTTAGAGTTTTTAATCGAGTTCAATGCAATACTTTGGCCGTCTGACTGGAATACCTGTAAATAATGTAAAGTATGTATTAATGATTATTGTCCTGAGAGTACACCATTTTTCAAATTTTCTGATATAAAAGCCCTTCCAAAAAATCAATTTCCAAACGGCTAGTTAGCGGCAGAGCCGGCGTGAGTTAATAATTCAAGCGAGCGCGTGTTTTGATCTAGTCCGCAAAGACGATTTACTCATCTGTTGTAGAAGACAGTTGCAGATGGTTGGATTCGATATTTGCGTTCATCTTAGTCGGCGTGTAGGGCAGCGCGCAGGGTTGTAGACACCCCGCGGCAGCAGAAGGAGTGCAGCAGAAGAGGTGGTATGTAGTAGTGATGTAACGCATATTCGCATTCGCGGATATTCGCATATTTTTGCATATTCGCATTCGCATTTGCAAGATTTCTGTTTTGTTTTGTTTTGCGAATATGAATATCAGAAAAAAATAACAATTTGAAGATAATTGTATGTTAATAGAATCCAAATCCATTAATTTCTTATGTTTTTTAATGTAAGGGAAAGTAACTTAACCTCGTAAGCACATTATCAGTCTTCACTTTGTCATTTGGTATTATTTATTTATTATTTTACTTTGGAGTGACTATCACTAGGTTACATCAGGTGAATGGGGCGCTAAACATCTTCATGAAAAGCCGCAAAGTGTCGGAATAGGCACGGCTGGCTGTTCATGGGGGAGTGTTAGTGCCTACACTTATGCTTGGTAGTGAAAGTTGGGTATGGCAGAAGAAACATGAAAGCAGAATAAATGCAGTAGAAATGAGAGCTTTGAGAAGTATGTGTGGTGTAACTTTGAGAGATAAAGTAAGGAATAACGTGATAAGGGAGCGTTGTTTAGTGAATGAAGATGTAGTGACAAAGATTGAGAAAGGTATGTTAAGATGGTTTGGACATATAGAGAGGATGGACGAGAGGAGATTGATGAAACAAGTATACGAAGCGAGTGTGGATGGAAGAGTTGGAAGGGGACCTCGGCGAACGTATCGCAATCAAATCGCGGACGTTCTCAAAAAAATGCCAGGTTAAGAGTACTCTAAACCAACGAGCATGCATGACGAGGTTAATGGACGTAGATGAAGCGAAAGTGGTGAGTCACGATCGTAGCAGGTGGAAATCCATAGTCTCTGCCTACCCCAATGGGAAACAGGTGTGATAATATGTATGTATCTATGTTTACTTTGGGCAATGAAGCTTGATAATTAAATTTTCAATAGAACTTATAAGACAAAAAGTATACAATAATGCAATGTAAACAAACAAAAACAAATTCTTCTGTGTTTTTTTTACAGTTTTATACTTAAGTTTTTACTCATGTTATATAATCATCTTCTTGAACAAAACTAAATATAATAATCAAACAAACACATTATTCTCTATTCTCACTATTCTCATAGCAGTTGTAGTTCTTCCTGTTTTTGAATATTCATTGTTACACAGCTTGCATTTAGCTTGTTCAGCATCGCAAAGTGTAAAATAAGTCCATATTTCACTAGAAGTTGATTTGGCGCCAAATTTTAACAAAAACTGAACATTCGCATTAGCAGTAGCAGATATTCGCATTCGCTTCCGCGAATGTTCAAAAAATGACATTCGTTACATCACTAGTATGTAGCACCGACCCCGTGGACTCGGTACCGTAGCTCTGCACTTAGAAGAGACGCCGAAGAAGAGACGGTAGGAATCCGTAGGTTGAAAGAAATCCGTAGGTAGGAAGCTAGGAAGTTATCCGTAGGTAGGATGTTATTCGTAGGTTGGAACCCCTATGGGGATTCTTAAATATTCACACGAATACTTTCACCGCGCACCATAGATAAAATAATTACTTTTTACTTCCGCGCTGAGGTCAAATTAATCTGCGCGCCGGCCGTGTGCTTCTATTTATTTATATCTAAGCCCGTCCATACAGAAAAAATATTTATTCAAAAGCGGTTGAAGATTCTCAGAAATCCACGACCCGATAAGACTGTTTACTTCACACTGACGGCACACTACGCTTAATACAATAGGGATTATTCCTGATTCCACGTGATACACACTAGCAAAGCTCGATTCGTTCCGTTGAATTAGTGACGCATTAGTGAGTTCTTGGAATTTCAAGCTAGTTTTATTGTTTGTTTTGTTAATTACGATGCAAATTATTGATCTTTAGTACTTTAGAAATCACAACGTGACAACAGTTTAGGTAATATTGTTTGCACTATTATTATTATTTGTATCTCTTTAATATATCTTCCGTGAGGAAGAAATCCGGACCTTTGGAAGGTTATTATTATTATACTTATTTTTTGCTTATTTTTATTGAAATTTTGGTTTACTGAATTTATATTTTATTTTTTTTGACATTTAAGTGCTCGCAGAACGGATGGCCGATGGGGCAGTAAAGTTCTGGAGTGGCGACCGCGTACTGGAAGGCGCAGCGTGGGTAGGCCCCCCACAAGGTGGACCGACGACCTGGTGAAAGTCACGGGAATCCGCTGGATGCGGAAGGCACAGGACCGGTCGTTGTGGCGATGCTTGGGGGAGGCCTATGTTCAGCAGTGGACGTCTTTTGGCTGAAATAATGATGATGATGATGATGACATTTAAGTTTCTTATCAACACCTTTTATTTATTTATTTGATCACTGTAAATGTGAAGATAATATAGCTATCAATGGCATAGAGTATCGGATCGTTGGGTTCCCTCCTATCATGGTCGAGCCTAAACTTAAAAATCATTATTAATCTTTAATTAGTTTACCTCGGTGAATTTGTCTCGACGCGTTCGCAAAATTGATAGGTACAGAATCGAACTACTACATTGACACGGGTCATACACACAAGTGTACGCTCGCTAACTTCGATAATAGTAGTCAAGTGAACTCATTTTGATACTTTGAAAGATTAATTTTTTTTTACGTATTTCTTTGTAATAAAATTTTGGTAGGTACCTACTACCTACAAAAAACATATTTTTGCTGTTTATATTTTTACGAATTACCTCCGGACTTGATGGAGTGACCTGAAGGTGTACTTCAGTGACTGCTACTGGAACTTCTCGATGTGTTGTACTAGGTGAGGAGAGTTTGGGCTCGTTTTGTTAGTTATGATGAGACCTTACCTCCGGACTTGATGGTGTGACCTGAAGGTGTACTTCGGTGACTGCTACTGGATCTCCTTGACGTGTTGTACTAGGTGAGCCGAGTTTGGGCTTGTTTTGTTAGTTATGATTAGACTTTACCTCCGGAACTGATGGAGTGACCTGAAGGTGTACTTCGGTGACTGCTACTGGAACTCCTTGACGTGTTGTACTAAGTGAGCCGAGTTTGGGCTCGTTTTGTTAGTTATGATGAGACCTTACCTCTGGACCTGATGGAGTGACCTGAAGGTGTACTTCAGTGACTGCTACTGGAACTCCTTGACGTGTTGTACTAGGTGAGCCGAGTTTGGGCTCGTTTTGTTAGTTATGATGAGACTTTACCTCCGAACCTGATGGAGTGACCTGACGGTGTACTTCGATGACTGCTACTGGAACTCCTTGACGTGTTGTACTAGGTGAGCCAAGTTTGGGCTCGTTTTGTTAGTTATGATGAGACCTTACCTCCGGACCTGATGGAGTGACCTGAAGGTGTACTTCGGTGACTGCTACTGGAACTCCTTGACGGGTTGTACTAGGTGAGCCGAGTTTGGGCTCGTTTTGTTAGTTATGTTGAGACTTTACCTCCGGACCTGATGGAGTGACCTGAAGGTGTACTTCGGTGACTGCTACTGGAACTCCTTGACGGGTTGTACTAGGTGAGCCAAGTTTGGGCTCGTTTTGTTAGTTATGATGAGACCTTACCTCCGGACCTGATAGAGTGACCTGAAGGTGTACTTCGGTGACTGCTACTGGAACTCCTTGACGGGTTGTACTAGGTGAGCCGAGTTTGGGCTCGTTTTGTTAGTTATGTTGAGACTTTACCTCCGGACCTGATGGAGTGACCTGAAGGTGTACTTCGGTGACTGCTACTGGAACTCCTTGACGTGTTGTACTAGGTGAGCCGAGTTTGGGCTCGTTTTGTTAGTTATGTTGAGACTTTATCTCCGGACTTGATGGAGTGACCTGAAGGTGTACTTCGGTGACTGCTACTGGAACTCCTTGACGTGTTGTACTAGGTGAGCCGAGTTTGGGCTAATTTTGTTAGTTATGGTGAGACTTTACCTCCGGACCTGATGGAGTGACCTGAAGGTGTACTTCGGTGACTGCTACTGGAACTCCTTGACGTGTTGTACTAGGTGAGCCGAGTTTGGGCTCGTTTTGTTAGTTATGTTGAGACTTTACCTCCGGACTTGATGGAGTGACCTGAAGGTGTACTTTGGTGACTGCTACTGGAACTCCTTGACGTGTTGTACTAGGTGAGCCGAGTTTGGGTTTGTTTTGTTAGTTATGATGAGACTTTACCTCCGGACCTGATGGAGTGACCTGAAGGTGTACTTCGGTGACTGCTACTGGAACTCCTTGACATGTTGTACTAGGTGAGCCGAGTTTGGGCTCGTTTTGTTAGTTATGTTGTGACTTTATCTCCGGACTTGATGGAGTGACCTGAAGGTGTACTTCGGTGACTGCTACTGGAACTACTTGACGTGTTGTACTAGGTGAGCCGAGTTTGGGCTCGTTTTGTTAGTTATGATGAGACCTTACCTCCGGACTTTATGGAGTGACCTGAAGGTGTACTTCGATGACTGCTACTGGAACTCCTTGACGTGTTGTACTAGGTGAGCCGAGTTTGGGCTCGTTCTGTTAGTTATGATGAGACCTTACCTCCAGCCCAAACTCGGCTCACCTAGTACAACACGTGAAGGAGTTCCAGTAGCAGTAACCAAAGTAACCTTCAGGTCACTCGATCAAGTCCGGAGGTAAGGTCTCATCATAACTAACAAAACGAGCCCAAACTCGGCTCACCTATTACAACACGTCAAGGAGTTCCAGTAGCAGTCAACGAAGTACACCTTCAGGTCACTCCATCAGGTCTGGAGGTAAGGTCTCATCATAACTAACAAAACTAGCCCAAACTCGGCTCACCTAGTACAACACGTCAAGGAGTTCCAGTAGCAGTCACCGAAGTACACTTCAGGCCACACCATCAAGTCCGGAGGTAAGGTCTCATCATAACTAACAAAACGAGTCCAAACTCGGCTCCCTAGTACAACACATCAAGGAGTTCCAGTAGCAGTCACCGAAGTACACCTTCAGGTCACTCCATCAGGTCCGGAGGTAAGGTCTCATCATAACTAACAAAACGAGCCCAAACTTGGCTCACCTAGTACAACCCGTCAAGGAGTTCCAGTAGCAGTCACCGAAGTACACCTTCAGGTCACTCCATCAGGTCCGGAGGTAAAGTCTCAACATAACTAACAAAACGAGCCCAAACTCGGCTCACCTAGTACAACCCGTCAAGTAGTTCCAGTAGCAGTCACCGAAGTACACCTTCAGGTCACTCCATCAAGTCTGGAGGTAAAGTTTCATCATAACTAACAAAACCAGCCCAAACTCGGCTCACCTAGTACAACACGTCAAGGCGTTCCAGTAGCAGTCATCGAAGTACACCTTCAGGTCACTCCATCAAGTCCGGAGGTAAGGTCTCATCATAACTAACAAAACGAGCCCAAACTCGGCTCACCTAGTACAACACGTCAAGGAATTCCAGTAGCAGTCACCGAAGTACACCTTCACGTCACTCCAAGTCCAGGACGAATAGGCTTTTAGAAACCCTACTTACAATTTTTTTTTATAGCGAAATAAAATAGAATAAAAATCTTACTTTGTCAAGTATCAAATTTTGTTTATCGAATATTTTGTGTTTGTACAGCGATCTTTTTCAACTCGAGGCGCTCCAAACGGCGGTCGCGCGCGGACTAGTTTCATTCAAAATGCTTGTGCAATAAATCAAGACGGGTATCAAACATAAAATAACCCCTAATGCAATCCATTAAGATTCATCCAGAAGAGAAAAAAATGTGAAAAAACAAGTTTCGGTTTTATTTTTTTCTGCGACTATTTATGGCACTTAGATAAAAAAAAAAAATAGCATTAAGAATTGAATATGTTTGCCAACAAATAGTATTTTTAGAAATAGTAAAATATGTTAATAATAGCACAAAAGATGTACCTAAACTCAACCCAATTTGTGAAAAATGGCAACGACAGATCGATTTTACATTATAAAAAACTAAAATTTTCGATGATCAAGTTCCTATCATTTGAAGATGAAGAACCAATCTATACGAGGTAGTTATTAGTTATATTGGATTTTATTTGGTTATTCCTTAAAATGTACCAAAAAACAGCATAATTTTGCCTAATATGAAAACGCGCCCTTAACCTACCGTTATTCTCACACAATTCTTTCCAATTAATCATGTAACAAATCATTGTATTACTCATTCGATTGTATTTGAAAAACAATAGAAAAAAATAATGAACACAATAGATATATGTATTAATAAGTAAAAAAACCGGCCAAGAGCATGTCGGGCCATGCTCAGTATTATAGGGTTCCTTAAGTAGGTGTAATTACAAACGAATCAAATCGAATATTAATCATGGCTATTTTAGTTTTTGCAATAATCGGCAGCATTCGCGACTCAGAGCGTGTTGTTAGTAGCGTCATCTAGCGATAAATTCAAGAAGCCAAATTTAAGAAGTGTCAAAGTTACTTTTTGTGATTTTAACAAATAGAAAGTAGCTAAAGGAACATTATTTGCTATGATCATTTTTCTCTAAGGTCAATGACCTTTGAACTAGGACGTTTTAAGTATTTTTCAGTTTTCTCTCTATAACTCAAAAATTTATAATCACATTATACTCGAAATAATTTTAAAAGAGAGTTTTCACAAAGGTCTATCAATGTGGAAGATTATAAGTTTCTACGTTGCATAGTTAGAAATGGCAGGGGGGGGGACACATTGCAAGCCACTTTGGCGGGCTATATTTCGCAGATGGTACACCTGATAAAAAAGTGGTGTATGAAACATTACCTTCATTTTAGTAGACCTATTCAATGATACCCCACACGAGGGGGTGCAGCGAAAAAAAAATATTCATCCCCATTTCACACGTATGGACGCCACCCCTAAAATACGTAAAAACGATTTTTTTATTCTTTTAAAATTGAGATCTATATGTAGGCTATTTTTTAACAAAATTTCATTTACTTATGTTTATAACTGTAGAAGTTATTAAGCTGTAAAGGATTAGGACAAACGGACAGACGGACGGACATGACGAAACTATAAGGGTTCCTTGTAGGACTTCGGAACCCTAAAAAGATAGGCTAAGGGGTTCCCTATGCCAGTGCGAACGTCGTTAGTCCGATGTCAAAGAACAGACCAGTAAGCCTCAAGACGCCGCATCGCCGGATAAACAAAGTTTTGCATGAGAACACAGTCATAAAATGTTGGCGGTACCGGGGGGCAGACGGCGCGTTATGATTGGTCGGCTTAAAAGTTCGGTGCTATGATTGGTGCCGTTAGCTGACGGACTGACGTTCCGATTGGCGGCGGGGCGTATTATATGCAGTGCTACTGCATATGCTTTGTGACCAGGGGTGTCCGGCTAACTGGCGTCTAGAGGCTTACTGGTCTGTGTGTCAAAGTTACGTTAGTGCGAAGCTACGATACTTCGAAGTCTTATTAGTGCGATGTAACTTTAGCGCGAAATATGTTGGTTCAAAGAATTTTACACCGAAAGCTTGTTAGGCCGAACGTTTAGGCTCGACAGTTCAATTATCTGTTCGATGTGTTCATCACCTATTCAATGTTTGCAGTGCCCTAACAGGGTTCATGTACTCCGATGTAATATCATTGTAATGTGAAATGTGTAATTATTATAATATGTTCAATTGTTGATGTACATGTTGGCAAATAAATAAATAAATAAACACCTTTTTCATCAACATTTTTGTGATGTGATGTGATTTGGGCAATAGTGTAGTACAGTGAGAGAATGATCTTTGTACAATCGGCACCTGCGGAATTTCCAAGATGATATTAACTGGGGAGACCATAGAAATCTAAATTATAAGGTAATAGAAATGTTATCTGCTGTCTTTTAATACAAAAACGCGTGTCGCCACCGCCGCGCGCCGGTTTGCCGCTACCAACACATAAAAACACAAAATTCCGCAGTTAGATATGCTTCTAAATACAGTTTTAGTGACTCTGCGTCCAAAACAGCACTGATAATCAAACAAACGGTTCCGCACTGGTGTCCTACGAGACACCTGCACGCGGCGACAGGTTCACGCGCCTTTATCACTTCTATTACCTTATTATTTAGATTTCTATGGGGGAGACCGTACCCAGGATGCACCGGCCTTACAAGTGCCGTTCCCTCCAGACGTGTCCAGAGGGACAAGCAGCCGTCAGACACACGTGGAAGTTTTCTGGCCAGCACTCCCGCACGCAACGTCCCGTAGCCGCGTCGCGTCAGCAGCGTGTCCGTTTGTGTTTTGTTTAAATTAGCTATTTACATTTATCTACCGTTACAGGAATTTCCTAATTCGATAGTACAGTTACATTGGCTAGTTGTTATGTTTAAAAATATCATGAAGAATATAGTCAAATATATTGTCAAATGTCAAAGCATAAACGTAATCATTTTTGCAACTTAAAAAACAAAACAAAAAATAGGCACTAACTTTATACAAACAACATGAAACATAATAATACTGCCTTTGCGAACTCACTCAGTGAACATAAAACAAATCTTATTTATCTGCAACCAAATTAAATTGATTTATTGATTTGCTATTACCAATGGCTATTACAGAAAACAAAAATTCTGAAACGCATAAACAACTGTCAGTGTCAGGGCGGTAAATGTCATGTCTCTACTTTGATATGATATGGCTTATCTGTGACAACTGTCAAAGTTCCGTATTTTTTTCATTATCAGACATTTATGAATACCATAGAGTTACTTAAAGAGTTAAGAACGTGGCTGGGGGGGACTGGATGCGGAAGGCAGAGGACCGAGCGTTGTGGCGCAACTTGGGAGAGGCCTATGTCCAGCAGTGGACTGCGATAGGCTGAGTTGATAGAGTTACTTATTACTTACCATACAAACAGGATGGTTAATCACCTGCAGCATTAAAGGAGGTGAATCAGCCCATGATACTATATCCAAATATATTAAAATCAGTATCTTATTTTTTACCAAAATGCCGATTTCATTTTCTAATGCAGAACCAATCTTAAACAGAAGCCCAGGGCTTTGACTAGGGCATACAGTTTCATACATTTTCAGTTTCGAAATTGACTTATGAAATTGGCCTCATCAGTTTCGCAATTTCGAAATTTTGGGCAATGTTTAAAACACCTAATAACTAAGCCTATCGCAGTCCACTACTAAATAAAGGCTGCTCCTAAGTTGTTCCGCAACAAAATAACCTTTATTTTTTCCATCCAGTCCACCCCAGCTACCTACTTTAGGTCGTCAGTCCACCTGTCTGGAGGGCGCCCAACGCTGCGTTTTTGCGGTATTCAATCAAAGATTCGTCTGCTCCAACAGCCATCGATCTTTTGGTAGACTGGCCTACCCATTGTCACATTAGCTTGCTAAATCTACAGCCTATGCTACTCTCTGGTTCTTTCGGATAATTTTATCCTTTAAAAAATCTCCAAGCATAGCTCGCTCCATAATCCGCTGAGCGACTTTGAATTAGTGGAACAAACTGTCAGTGTTCACGTCTCGGCATTGTAAGTAATGACAGGCAAGAGTAGTATAAACTAACTACTAGTCTACCAACCTGAATGGAACAGGTCCCTAACTACCTATGTAGACATATTCCTGCACAACCTCTAGCGTCGTTTCTTTGAAGAAGACCAAGCCAAGCCCAATCTTGGCACGCTGCGCAACATGCGTTTTGAACATGATCTTGTCCAGATTCATACTAAGACTGATACACTAAATGACTATTATACTATATGCTATGTAGCATCTCGCTCAGCTGTTTCAGAGACTGCCATTACAATAATGTCATCGGCAAAGTGGAGACGTGAAATGTTCTCGTCTTTTCCATCACAACCCTTCCCCGTCTAATACAGTGTCTTGAAAACGTCCTCCAAGTCATCAGTGAACAGTTTCGAAAGAGTATCACCCTAAGGCCTTCTCGTAGTACACAAATACACAGCAGCTAATTGTTCTCTTCAGTTGTTCTTCCAATCTTCCGAAAAGAATCTACTGCTGGACATTTTTGATCTCTTCCGACATTCGCCACAATACTCGGTTCTCCGCCTTCCGCATTTATTCCATCCCAGATAGTTTTTCCAGGTCTTCAGTCCACCTGATTGGGAGCGTCCTAACCTACATTTGAAGATCTCAAGATGTCACTTTGGTACATTTTTGGATAATCTCGTCACGGATCTTAGTTTATCCTTCAAAGAAGTATAGCTTGCTGCGCGAGTCTAAATTTGTGGACTAGTCCAACTGTCAGCGTCCACGTCTCGACACAGTAGGCCATGACCCGCAGAACCCAGTGCGTTCTGCGGGTCATGGCCTTAAATACTTCTGTTTTCAAACATTATGGTTTAGGCGAAGAGAAGAAGCCGTAGTTAGCGAAATGCTGCCCAGCCCAACTGGATCGTTCTGCCTGATACTTATTTGAAGTTGTATCTACCAAACCGAATAACCTGCCCCAGATACTTGCACAACTTCGAGGGAAGTACCTTCAACGAACATCTGCACGACCTGCATAATATGCAAATTGTACATGACTTTGGTCTTGTCCAAATTCATGCCGACACGATGCTGTAGCCTCTTCTAAACCTAGTTTTCTTTCGATTCGTGGAGTCTTCTGACGAGATAATTTGTGACAATCTTGGATAACAGCTCGTATACCTAGTATACGTGTTAAATTTCTTTGTATTTTAGTGGGCATGTTCAGAGATCACTGGTAAACTTGTATGGAAATGTTAATTCTGACTAATTTAAAAATGGGTTCTTTGGAAATCATAAATTCAGCTGCTGATAAAGATTCTTAAGTAGTTTTCAAATGCAGCCTGCTGCTGGAAAAGCTCTAGTTACTAATCTAGAGTTCTAGAGCAGATTTGGGAGTTCTATTGACGATTTATATTACACAGTCTTTAAATAAATAAATTTCGAAATTGTAAAACATGCAAATATGGTCCGAAATTTCGAAACTAGTTTCGAAATTTCGAAATGCATGCCCTAGCTTTGACCTCATGCGTTAATCATACCCAACTAGTAAAACAGTCCTATAATTTTATTAAAGCTTATACCTCTAAAAAGCCGTGTAAACGATTTATCAAGGTTAGCGGTGACAGCGTGTTGTTAGTATATATTCTATGGTGTTGTATAAAAGCGTTTAACAATTCATTTCTGCTCTATACGCGTAACTTTTTTTTTTTATCTATGACCACGCGTTACTTTTTACAGAGTAGTCAGATTTTGATGATTCTTGTTTTAATGAATAGAATATATCTCGAAATTGGTCCCATTTAAATTTCAAAATCAAAATCCACCCCTAAGTATAGGAAAACAGGGGATGAGTGCTTGTTAACCAACTGAATTCTTACCAGTTAACCGATTCTGTTGAAACATGCACACATAAATGTAGTTCTAGACACTACAACATAGTGGCTCTAGCACTAGACCTGGAGTTAGATTTTAGCCACAAAAAAATTTAAATAAAACTTTTTACCAAAAAATGTAACCGACGAAAACAGAAACTGAAAAGCGAAAAATAAAATTAAGCTTTTAGTCTTTTCCAAACTAATCTAATGTTAATAACTAATTATGAGTCGGTGTCACTAACACCAACATTACAGTACCTAACAAAAATATTACTCTCAACTTAAGTAACTGTAGCAACGTTACTTTAAATTTTTCTTAATTAGGTATACCTAAGTATTATTTATTATAGTTTAAAGATTATTCTGTAATACTTACCTATCATAATGTAGTATATAGTTATGTAGTATGTTATGTATGTAGTTATGTATCTTGTGATTGTAAATGTTTTTTTTGCATTTAGTCATTTCCTCGCTGAGGTGGGATGAAAAGTTACGTGTTGCACTCGAGTGCAAAGATTTTTCACCTTGTGGTCTATTGATTCCCTCGCTAGCGCTCAGGATTCTAATTTCTAACTGTTGAATCACTCGCTGCGCTGCGCTCGTGATTCAATTTTAGAATCCTTCGCTTGCTCGGGCATCAAAATTGAGCACGCGGTTAAAAAGCAACTTTGCACTCTTGTATAACAAATAACTATTTTCGCTTTTCAGTTTCTGTTTTCGTCGCGCCGTCGGCACTATGGGCCAGAACCGTGCGTACCGTTAAAAAATCTGTAACTATGTTGTTGATTGAAGTAAATAGCTGAAATTTGGTACATAGTATCTCTAATGTATATACTATCAAAAAATGTTACATTCGATATTAATTTTTTTATTTATAACAAATAAAAAATTATATAAAAATAAAAATTACACTTTTTCATACAAAAACACATTTTACTTATTGAATCACATTATAATTATACAGTTTTATGATATTACACTATTATTTTGTGTTTTTGTTAATATTACATATGAAAACAACATATAATAAATGACAAAAATCTATTAATCAACTACCTACATGAAATATAATTTTTTTTTGTAAATACTTCAATTTAAATATCTAAAAGGTTCTTGGCTTCGTCTAACAGTTCCTTGGAAACAGTGACTGACGGTTTTCTGATACTTGATATGTATGGATCTGATGTAAATAGAAGACCATGAAATACGTCTTCATTCGTTGCGGACCTAGAACACTTTCTAGCGTGATATAATCTGATATTTTTGTAATCTTTATTACGAGATTCTTGGGCATCCTCAGATAAATTACCAATAGGCAGTACCGCAAAATGTCTAATTATACTTTCCCCATGTATTAGGATCTTATGTACTGAAGAAGGCATGTTATACCACATATATTTTGTTACGTACAATTGTGCAGTAGCGCGAGTATATTCACCAAATTTTTCTGGATTTACAGCAATACCGGATGCCAAAGTCTGAAGAATAACATAGAACCTTTTAATAAGATCCTCATCAACTCCTGTAAGTTCTGAAGAGCAATAGTAGTTCTCAAAAAATCGTCGAGCTGTATTGCCGTCATTGCTGTTTCCACTTCCTTGCCGGGGTTTATCAACGTGCAATTCCATTCGACTTCGAAATAGACTTTGTACAAGTTTCTTCTTGTCTTCTTTACTTTTTTTATCTTCCGGAGTTCTCGCAGCCCATTTTTGAAACGAGAGATTATATGAAATATGTAAAATTAACTCCATGCACCTAATCCACGCATGCAACGTAGACAAACCGTACTCGTAAGAATTCATATTATCTGGCTTTGATTCAATCTTCTCCAAATTATTCATCTCGCTTGGTTTAGCCCCACACACCGTACACACAGCTCCAGAACTTGTGTCAGTTAGAACTTGTGTAACTTTTCCGTCCACCATGGTTAAGAATAGCTCGTGACTTATTTCAATTGCCTGGTCCTCCTTGTGTATCTTAGAAGTTTCCAAATTATTAATTTGACCCCGAATATCACCAACCACCGAACGGGTTTTCTCGGGCGTTTCTTTTGCAAATTCCATCAGAATTGGTCGGCAATATCGAATAGAAGAGCAAGCCGGATTTTGCCAAAGAACCTCTTTTGTTTCTGTATCAGTCAGCTTTATTGGTACCATAGACGCTATAAATAAGTTTGCATCTGAGACTAAGTCACTTTCATCTGTTAAAACTTGTTTATATTCACTTTGTCCCGATGAACCATCACAACCCCATTTGGTAAACAATTTAAGATTTCTTGTTGTTGGGTTGTAAACATTTTCAATTTTTAGTATACGGGCTGTAGTGTGATCCAGCAAATCTTGTAGATTTACTTTAGCGCCTGTATCGGTTATTTCAATGCTGGAGGGTGGAGGATAACACAGTTTTTTTGCGTTTGTCAATATATTATATGACGGCAATATATCGAAGTTTTTGTTAATCACACTTGCTCGAAGTAATTTGCATTGTGATTTCGAAAGATCTAAATCAGCAAAAAGACTTAAAGCTTCATCTGCTGTAAAATATGTTGTGTAAGGTTCTCACAACGTAAATTCCTCCCGAACGAGACTTCAGTATCTAAACTGAATGCAGGTTGACACTTGTCTTGCAAGTTCAGCCAAACACAACGGCCGGTTTTTTAACCGACCAATGCGCGGCTTGCCCTATCACGCGATGTGTGTACTATGCCTTAAGTTATTATACTGACCGCCACCCGACCGAACAATAGAGGCAGTACACCACGCAGTACACTAGAAGCACTCTCGTCGCGAGCGCGTATTACACCACCTGATCGGCTGTGTTCACAAGAAACTTTTATAACGTGTGTGTGCCAGAGATCGCCGGCGCCGGTAGAAGATTAACCCTGAGCAGCAGACAGCAGCACCACCAGGTAAGTCGTGCATTGTATTGTGCTTGTTGCGAACGATGCGAACATGCTGTCAACCTGTTCATAACCACGTACAAGTGAAATCATCGTAATTGTCTCTTTTCACTTGACCCCAATGTGCGTAATTTTGATTTGCGCACATTTAATGGTGCCGAAACCCGAGAACGTTATCTATTTCGTTCTATTTGTCGTAATCTTCTCACCGTCCGCCTTTTTCAAAACTTCGTAAAATCTCTGGGCACATATTTCATCGTTATAAATCTAAACAGTCATCGTTTTTAACATAAACACAGCGACCTTTAACCTAATACGTACTTGCATCATTTTTTATAACATTTAGAATCATTATCGTGCTAACTTTTCCAAAAGAGGTGGGTCTACCTACCTAGGAAAGTAGCTTCTTAACGTATACCTACTACACTACACGCACCAACCTATTGGCCAAACGCGATAAGGTTAGGATCGTAACAAGAATTGTGTTGTCTTATGATTGTATTGCAAATCAGTACAAATATTCTCTTTAAAATTCGTAATTTGTAGCTACCTATCGGTGCAATATAATCATATATAATCGACCCTTTCTTGTCACCACCAACGAACTATTGTAAACATCGTTAAACACCGACAATCGTCCAAGGTTAAACATTGAACAAGGGGATCAGTCATAAGTCATAACGTAAACTAAGTAATAGTATCCATTCGTAAACATTGCTTTGAAATATGAACAACGTATTTATTCTACAACTAATCTAGGTACGAGAACATAACGTTTTATTTATAGTAACGGTTTTCTTTGTTAATAACGGTTATGGCTTATTTAACTAAACGTCGACTTAAACCAAAAAAGTCCACCGACATGGATCAATGTACCAAAACACCTGAAGACTTACCGAGTTTACGTCGAAAACGTACCTTGGCTTATAATCGTTTAGCTAAAACATTAGAAGTTGCGAAGCTCGCTGAATCTGATGGAAAGCAATTAGATAAATTTCTTTCGTATTTCTCTGAACTAAAACGACACGTGGCTTGTTTCGAAGAGGCTCATGCGTACATACTCAGTCTTATCGATCCCTCCTCGGAAGAATCGGAAGATGAACTTCGAAGCGAATTCGACGAAAATTATTTCGACATTCTTACCATACATCGGCGTCTTACTGAGGATAACGATATCGATAAATCATTTGATAGATCACATAATCAGAGTCAATCTCGTAACGTAAAAGTAAAACTACCTAAAATTAAACTCCCTCAGTTTTCGGGAAATATTAAGACATGGCCAGAGTTCTATGATATTTTCTCGTCGTTAATTCACGAAAATGAATCCCTATCGGACACTGAGCGTATGCATTATTTAGTATCTAGCCTTTCAGGTGACGCATTAGCACTTATTCGTATTTTCCCAGCTACTGCTAAATATTATCAAGAAGCTTATGATGCGCTCTTAGCAAGATACAAAGATAAACGTGAGCTAGCATTTACGTGTTGGAAAGAAATGCAACAAATTTCTTTGAAGTCTACCAACGCTCATGAGCTCCGTCGTGTTTTAGATACGTTCAATGAAAACTTGGCTATTCTGAAACGACTCGAACTACCCACTGATCAATGGGATTTCATCTTGTGCTACCAGTTATTGTCCAAGATGGATTCAGCTACCCGATGCGAGTTCGAACAAGAGCATACGAATAACGAGTTGCCAACGTTCGCAACACTAAAGCAGTTTCTTTATTCCAAATGCGAAGCTCTTGTCCGTGACGAGCATTTTACGTCTAATCCTGTAGATCGAGCGCGGAGTAACCAAAACGTGAAATCAAACGATAGTAAACCGAATCATAATTCATCAACTAAGAAGCCTACTGCTGCGTTTCTATCCAACACGAACGAAAAGTCGCCGTCAGTGGCTGGCTCATCAGTATCTAGCAAACGCGTATATAAATGTTCCTTCTGCAATGAAGAACATTCAATTGGTCACTGCAAGTCCTTTGCACAAAAGTCTGTGCAAGAACGTTTAGATTATGCCAAGAGTCATCATTGGTGTTTCAACTGTCTGAAATCGTCTCATGGACTCCGAGACTGCAAGTCTATCTTCCGTTGTCAGAAATGTCATAAACGACATCATAGTCTTCTACACCGAGACAATGATTTAGATAATTCGCAGCGTGACAATGACAATGAAACCATCTCAAAGCAAGAGACACCGCGGGTTCTAACTACGCTTAATGACAGATCATTAGTGCTTCTTTCAACTGCAAAGATACAAGTAAAAGATTATAATAACCAATTCCAAACGTTACGTGCATTGATTGACTCGGGGAGTCAATCTCACTTTATTACAGAACAAGCAGCAAAGTTGTTAGGTATAGAACGAACCGAATCGCATCGAAACATAAGTGGATTAGGTCAATCTTCTTTATCCGCATCCAGCGTCGTTACTCTTGAGATAGGGGTTGGTGGAAAGGTTCTTTTCAAAGTTGAGGCCCTTACGTTACCTACCATTTGCGGTAAAATCCCTTCCATCAAACTTAACAAAGCGTCATGGAATCACGTACAACACTTGGCGTTGGCCGATCCAGAATGTCATTTGCCTGGAAACATCGATATCCTTCTCGGGGCTGAGATCTTTTCTTCGCTTTTGCTTACTGGAAGTGTCACTGGAGGACCAAATGAACCTTCAGCACTTAATTCTGTATTCGGTTGGCTTCTCATGGGAAACTCCAAATATGTCAACGGTTATCGCGACGAAGTCAATTCATTCTTTGTGAGCAATGACGGAGCACACAACAGCCTCGATGCCCGCCTCGATGAGAGTGTCAAGAAATTCTGGGAATTGGATAATATACCAGCTTGTTCGAAGTTAACACCAGAAGAAGAACATTGTGAATCTAAATACATTAACGAACATCAGCGTGATGAAACTGGGAACCACATAATAACTTTACCTTTCAAATCCGAACGTAATGAGTTTCCAGGGTCACCTGATGTAGCTCTTAAAAGATTCCACGGCCTTGAACGAAGACTATCAAAGGACCTTGCTATACGACAGCAATATAACGACTTCATGAGGGATTACATAGAAAGCGGTCACATGACTAAAGTACCAACCAAAGACTTAAGTAAAGGTAGATATTACATACCGCACCACAGTATTATACGCCCGGATAGTGCCACAACGAAACTCCGTGTGGTTTTCGATGCGTCCGCGAAGGACGCTAGTGGCTCCTCGTTGAACGAAGCGTTACTTATTGGTCCCAAACTTCAGGCGAACATATTGGAACATTTAATGACATTTTGCTTACATGCTATAGTATTTACCTCAGATTGCGCAAAGTCCCGCGTGGCCCCTGTTAAGAAAGTATCGTTACCTCGTCTGGAACTTTGTGCAGCAGTCGTTTTGTCTGATCTGTTGAAATTCGTCATAGAAACGTACTCACCGTCACTCCCGGAAACCCACATCTTCGCCTGGTCCGACTCAACCGTTGTTCTTGCATGGCTAAATTCTCCTCCCACCCGCTGGAAAACATTCGTTGCGAACCGCGTTAGCCATGTCCAAGATGCGATACCAAATGCTCAGTGGAATCACGTCCCTACAGAAGACAATCCAGCCGACATCGCATCTCGAGGTTTGCTTCCTGAGGAACTGCTCCACTGTCGCTTATGGTGGGCGGGACCATCCTGGCTTCCTCAACTTCCGGAGTTCTGGCCTGTAAATAGAGAATCTAATGAAACTGATGCAAAGTCTGAAGAACGTGTACTTACCCTGCTGGTCCACGAAGATCCCCATCCTCTGGATAATCTTATCGAGAAGTTTTCTTCAATCCGTAAAATACAACGTATTGTAGCATATTGCCTACGCTTCATCAATTGTAGTCGAAAGTCATCAGATCATTCTGATCGATGTCTTAACCGAAAGGAACTTCATGAAGCTTTGATGAGGTTTGTTCAACGTACTCAAGCTGTACATTTCAGCGAAGAGCTCACTCACCTCAAAGAACGCAAATTACTTTCGAAACCAATGCGTAAGTTAAATCCATTCATTGCCGAACGTGGAATTATCAGGGTAGGCGGCAGGCTATCGCAATCTGGACTAGAATTTGAACATATGCACCCTGCATTGCTCCCTCGGGATTCTAAACTTACTTACCTCATAATCGACGCGATTCACCGCGAAAACTGTCATCAGGAACTTAATACCGTGTTCGTACAAATCGAAGCAATGTTAAACTCGCGTCCGTTGTGCCCGGTTAGCTCAGATCCCAACGATTTTAACATCCTGACGCCGGGACAGTTTCTAACGTTAGAACCCTTGACAACGATCCCAGAAAGCGATTTAACTGAATTAAAAATACATCGACTGGGTCGTTGACAGCTTATTCAACGCTTTCAACAATCGTTTCGGAAGCGTTGGAAAGTCGAATATTTGCAATCTTTGATTCAACGTGCCAAATGGACGAAGCATTGCAAGCCTTTGGCCGTAGATTCTGTTGTTTTAATCAAAAGCGAAAATACTATCCCATTACATTGGCCTATTGCTCGAGTAGTTGAATTGCATCCTGGCCCAGACGGAGTGGTGCGTGTAGCTACTGTTCGTATAGCTAATGGCTCGCTCTTCAAGCGATCATTAACGAAACTTTGTCCGTTACCCACCAGCATAGATTAAACTCGTTTATATACCAGTTCAATTATTTTAGCAAGTAGGTTATTAGTAAAAATCGTAACATAGGATTATCGCAGTAATCGTTTTATTTATCTTTATTAATCGGAAAATACAAGCATGTATTTTGGTAGGCGGGATGTAAGGTTCTCACAACGTAAATTCCTCCCGAACGAGACTTCAGTATCTAAACTGAATGCAGGTTGACACTTGTCTTGCAAGTTCAGCCAAACACAACGGCCGGTTTTTTAACCGACCAATGCGCGGCTTGCCCTATCACGCGATGTGTGTACTATGCCTTAAGTTATTATACTGACCGCCACCCGACCGAACAATAGAGGCAGTACACCACGCAGTACACTAGAAGCACTCTCGTCGCGAGCGCGTATTACACCACCTGATCGGCTGTGTTCACAAGAAACTTTTATAACGTGTATGTGCCAGAGATCACCGGCGCCGGTAGAAGATTAACCCTGAGCAGCAGACAGCAGCACCACCAGGTAAGTCGTGCATTGTATTGTGCTTGTTGCGAACGATGCGAACATGCTGTCAACCTGTTCATAACCACGTACAAGTGAAATCATCGTAATTGTCTCTTTTCACTTGACCCCAATGTGCGTAATTTGATTTGCGCACATGTTGCATTGCGAGGTTCATGTAACAATTTTTCCTTTATAATATTTTTTTTCACTTCGTCGAATTCTCCTTCAGACCGTAATCCTTGGACGTATGCGTTATGTATATACTCGAATCCATATTCTTGAATCAACTCCATATTCTTCCTTTTTTTCGATTTCTCTGATAGATCTTCATAAGACTTTGGTGGTCGTCCACGTTCTCCAGATGTTGTAGGTGTGATATCCATTAGTACTTCCTCGAATTGTACATTAAATTCGCCTTCCAACCACGTTGTGTTTTTACTAAAGAAACGCTCTTTAGTTCGGTTAGATTTGGTCCAGCGATCGCTAAAAGCTGATATAAGAGATTTTTGAATACTTTTCACAACAAATTCACTTTTTGCAGACGACAAATGGTGGTGTTCTTCTAAGTATTTTTGAATGTCTTCTGAATTTGTCCCATGGTCAATGAAAAATACGCATAATACTCGTCGAGGCACAACAAATTCACTCATTTTGTTGTATAGGTAGGTACTTCGCAAATATTGTTTTTACTGAGGATGGTGAAGACTGTATGTCGAAGCACAATAAAGTACTGGTAAATGATAATGTAAACCTATAAGTTTTATAGTTAAATTCCGTGAGAAAAATATTATTATCTGCGGGGTTCTGCGGGTATTTATCACGTTCCTAACCACTATCTATGAAGTTGGTTAGTAGTACTGATAGGATGTGCAATAACAACTTTAACCACCATTTCCTCCCTTTTCCTTCACCTAACTTAGTGGAAAAGTACATAAACTACATGAGAATTATTTAATTCACACAGTCATAACAAAAATTAACCACATCAGACCGAATGATAAAAATAAAATTAATACATTACCCAGTATTCCCTAAACTTTAGTTTATTATAAATATAAAAACACAATATTAGTTATTTTTTATTACACTTGGCATTAACGCATGCTAAACATTATTAAAGATCTATACAAATAGCGAAAGAATTAACTAAAAAGTAAAAAATAATCCTTGTATGTATTTCAAAATCTTAACATAAACCAAAATGTTGAAGGCGGCGCGTGACTGTCCCTTTGCGTCATGTAAATATAATGTACTGTCGAGCGCTTATCTATAGTAAAAAACAGTTTATGCGAACATACATGAAAAACACGCGCCGCCTTCAAAATTTTGGTTTATGTTAAGATTTTGAAATACATACAAGGATTATTTTTTACTTTTTAGTTAAGGTTTTTGAAGTCGGTTTTATTTTTTGTTAAAAAGTTTTTATTTCATACTTTTTAGTTGATAATTCACAGAAAAACGAAACTATTAGTAGATCATCTAGGTAAGCGAAGCTAAATTAAACTGATTTATTGAAGCTGGTTCAAAAACTACTCGACCTAAGTCAATAAAATTTATATGGGACCACCGCGCGGACTTCCTCTACCAAATAAAAAAACAACCACGCAAATCGGCCCAGAAATCTCGGAGTAATCGGTGTACATACATGAAAAAAAAAAAAAAAAAAAAAAAAAAAAAAAAAAAAAAAAAAAAAAAAACCCGCCGAATACATAACCTCCTCCTTTTTTTGAAGTCGGTTAAAAAGTGGTCTCGATAGCTTAGTTGGCTAAAGCGTCTGGTGTATTTAACCGGAAAGTCGCAGATTCGAACCCTGCCTGAGATCGATTTTTTCTTTCGCTAAAATTTGTATCTTAAATACTGTAATATATTATATATTTAACAATAAAATGTCAAAAATCATATATTTCCCAAAAATCTCATGAATCAAATATTAAAATAAATTTTGATATATTTTGCATTTTCCCCCCATCAGGCATTTTTCGTCTCATTTAAAGGGGGGCAGATTCGGGCAATTTTTTTTTTTGCCTTGACTATTATATGAGCTGCTTTATGTGATGTTATCAAAATTACGACATCGGCAGACATCGCTAACTGTCAAAAGTCTATTTAAAGTTTTTAATAAGGATAGGATATTAGATACTGTATAAAAAATTGTGTACCTCTCCAGTTTTTACATAATAGTCCAGTTTTCTTTTTTTAAATAAAGTACTTAATAACCATTCTAACCATATATGACACTTATACGTTTGCATTGAAAATAATTAAATATGACTATGTAAACTGGTGGAATTCTGTTCTACATAATCGACATTATTTTGAGCGTCAACTTGCGAGACAAGTTTTATTAGAAAAATATGCGAAATAATCTATTTTAAAATCATATAGCAATATGTATTAGTCATTCAGTTAGATATGTGCATTAACAAAATATTCAATATCGAACATTCCCAAAACTTATTTTTGAGACGGTACGCACGGTTCTGGCCCATAGTGTCGGTTCATATACAATTGTTATAGACAGGTGCTATAGCAAGTTCTAATATTTAACTAGTACAGAACGATATTGCTCTATAAAATTGCTCGCAGATGCTTTTATTCATCTGAATTGCGTAATAAGGGTTCAAAATAAACTACTATAGTCATTTCGTTTTAGCAGTGATGACCACTCAACTATAGGGCGATATTGTGGTAGGTGTTGTGGATATTCGGATCTTTTTTATAGTACACTAAGTACATACGTTAATAGTCAAAAAAACTCTACAATAGAGTGATTTTGTGATGAAGCCTAGTTTCAGATTACGTTTAAGTAATATAACTGTACTGTAATCGATTAATTATGCCTATGATAGATTCACTAATAAAAATCATGAAAAATTTCTGTCACAGACATAGTAAAAAATATAGACTAACGGCCAAAATTAATATCCAATCTATCCACGATTTGCCCTACTACATATAGGAATTTGACATAAGCTTCATCAAATTTGTATCTCTAGTATGGTAAGTAAATCGTGGATAGATTGGATATAAATTTTGGCCGTAAGTGCTGCGAAAAATCATAGTGTAGCCAATAAAACCGTGCTCCTCCGTGTACAAACCAGCGCTCACGCACACACACACACCTTAAACCTTGTTCACCCCTCTCAGTTCACATGTCGCGGCATCGTCCAGTAAGCATCGCGAAAACAAATATCCTTCAGGTGCATGGTGTGTTGTGTACGTGAGCACTGGTTGTACATGAAGGAGCACGGTTTTTGTTGGCTTCACTATGGTTGTTCGCAGCACTTAGTCTATATTTTTTACTATGTCTGTGTCTCCAGTAGGGTAAATTTTATTCTGTGGGTAAATCATGGATAGATAGGATATTAAATTTGACCGTAAGACGATCAAAGACGTAAGAAGCTATTAGTTTTTGAAGACGCGAAAACGTTAAACAGAATTTAAAAAAATATTTTTTTTCTAAATAAAAATCTGTATAATCAATTTGCAACATTAAAATACACATTATAAGCTTTTTAATTTTTCTGCATTGTCTGATATACCTACTACCAATTTTTAATAGCCGTTAGAACGGTTTTACGGTATTTTTTTCACAAATTTGTTTTTTCCGAATACCGCTTACCGCTATTCGCTTGGGGTAGAGAAATATGCAGAACAAAATGAACAATATTGCACTTGGGTTAGCAAGTAAGTTAAGTTTAAGTTATTAAATATTAATGAAATAGGTCGCCTACGCCGCCTACACAGACCTTGAAGGAATAAAGACTTCCTTCAAGACACAGACCAACAGGTTGGCCTGAGGCCGCCTATTTTAGTTATTTTGGAAGAAACGAAACGCTTTTCGTTTTATTTCCGTTCCACTTTGTTTAAAGCTGTGGTGAAGAATGGTCATCATCACTTATTACAAAACGCACTTTCCCTGCAGCAATTTAATATTATTATTGAAAAGATAATATTTAATTAATTGACATAATTGAAATAAATTAATCATTTTTAAACTATTAATTTATTTGTTTATCTAAGTTTTCTTCTATTTTTCATTAAATTACATGTTTTTCATACAAAATTGTAATTTAGCTGTTGTTTTTAGTGGTTTCGTACATTTAAAAAGCTAGTGGTTTTCTGGTGATTATTATATATAGGTAAGCTCCACCGAGTGGGCTTCTAAATAATTTACTGGAAACACTCGGATACCTACCGTCCTTTAATTTATTATGTTTTCTGTGCGTATTATTCTGTTGATAAAGGTATTGTGATTATTAATTTATTATTGACGCTAAACATATTTCTATGAATAAAAAACGTTAAGGTGATCCACCTAGTAGGTAGCTCGCAAAATTCAAAATATTCAATATAGGTAGGTACCTACCTAACTACTGAACAACACTCATTAAAAAACATTACGGCCATAATAAATATCCTATCTATACACGATTTGCCCTAGGTAGGTAGGTATCTACCTACCTAGATAAAAAATTGACATAAGATCCATACAAATTATGTCAATTTTTTATCTCTAGTAGGGTGGGTAGATATGTAAATCGTGGATAGATAGAATATTAATTTTTACCGTAAACCTAGCTCTATAATAAATTACTATGAAATTATCGATTACAAAGTTTTAGAGCATATTTGAAGAGCTAGGTTAATTATTATTATGCTTCGATCAAATTATTAGAGTATTATTCAGTAGAAAGCACATTTATTTAATATAATGAATTATAGAACAGTGGGATTACAATAATTAAATAATCCAACTACAAATGTACAATATTTACAACACAAATATAAAATACAAGTACAAAATAAAATTAGATATCAATAGATACCTAACCTAACCTAACCTACCTACTGCCGCGAATCATATTACGATCAATATAAATAGGTACAATGTGAAATAAGAGTTAGGTAGGTACAATTTGCAAAAAAAGCAAGAAATTTTGAATCTCGCGGGTTACTGCGTAGCAATCACCTTAATCTAAAGATTAATCTTTCATTAACTTAGTGTTGAATTTCATACATATAAAAATGTATTATTAATAGTTTAATCCTAAAAATTAAAAACTTGAACTGAAAATCTTTAAAATTGAAAACCAAAAGTTTAAACGTTTATGAAAAGTGGCGACTAATAAGTCCTAGTAGACAATTCTAAAAGCCCTATTGACAAGTAGCTTCATAAACCTGTTTTAACTTTTAAGCTTACCTTGATCACAGATAATATAATACTATACTAGTAGGTACCTTGATGTGGATAAAACAATCACAAAGTCCGCTTTAACACTCCTCACACTTTTGCACAACAAACGCAAGCAAATCCAAAATGCACTTTTATTAAAAATATGGTCCTTCCACACTACACTGTGTCACTTAAGTTTAATCAATACTAATATTATAAATAGGAAATGCGAAATAAATTATTTTGCGCAGCACTCTCTCATTTAAACCGACTCCGAGGCACTAGTCGTGTGTGCGCGTCGCGGCAGGCGCATGCTTAATGGCATAATGCAAATAATATAAACATAGCCTATGTGGGTGGTGGTGGCGCGGGCAAAGTCGTTCCCACCGTGCCGTCCGCTGTGCCGTCCGGCCGTCGCGTCGGCGTCGCGTCGTCGCCCCGTTCGCGTACTCGCGTAGCCGCTGGTATGCTGGTTCCAGACATGGTGTGAAGATCTTTGCAAAGATGACCAAAAGTTCTAATACAAATATTTGTCGCAGCATAAATATTTTGCATGTGTCTGTTCACCGTAAACACTTACGGCCAAGATAAATATCCTATCTATCCTCGATTTACCCTACCAGAGAGACAAATTTCTATCTCTAGTAGGGCAAATCGTGGATAGATAGGATATTAATTTTGGACGTTCGACTCAACATTGATAATCGGGTTAAACAACCGTTTATTCCATAAATGTACTAGAATTTTAGGTAAATGTTGGTGGTGTGCTGCTGTAGGTACTTTACTATTTTTTCCTTGCTTTGTTACTCATGTATTACTTCTTCGTCTATAAATCTATTTCTTGTTCATGTATATCCTTTCTCTTGTTTTTGTTTGTGTCTCAGTTGTGTTAAATAAATGTTTTTTCGTTCTTTCTTTCTAACCAAATAATGAATGTAAGTAAACTCCACCCTAAAAGTTTATATTGTGGATTGCGCTCTTTAACGTACACCAAAAATATTTAAAGGGATTTTAAGCTTTTTTGCAAGGATCCTTGCATAAGTATATCTGGGACCGGCTTTACAACAAAGATTGAAAACAGGGAGGGCGGGGTTTGTCGAGAGAGAGGGAGAGGAAAGTGGGGATGAAATTATAATAAAATTAAGATGACAGTTTTATTCTTAAGACGAATAACGTGTTATTGAAATAACTGAACACCTCTTAAGGGTCATTGTACTCATCAGTATGAATAACTTTTATTATGGGAATGAGATCTGAGGAACTGATAGTACATCAGTATGTTTGCCTAAAAAGCTTTTATTTACCTAGCTTCCTTTTAATAGCTTTTATCTAGCTTGCTTCGTTGCCTGTCTGCTACAAAACTTGCAAGACAATTTATAAGCCCCCCGTTATTCAAAAAGTCTTGCAAACACATTGTAAATACATATATGGCAAAAATTAATATCCTATCTATCCACGATTTGCCCTACTAGAGATAGAAATTTGACATAAAATGTATGGAGTCTGTTTTTCTATCTCTAGTACGGCAAATCGTGGATGGATAGAATATTAATTTTGGCCGATAGTCAAGCGAACTCGAAGGTGGTGACTAAACTAAACTAGTATAAGCAGAGCCTGTCATGTATGAATGTTAAATGCTAAGCAAGTTCTGTTTGTAATGGTTTTGTTACTTTTAGTGCCATTCGGGTCTTCGCTACCGTGGTTGATAATTAGCTCCGATCAAGAATACTGGATGGTATATTTGATTGGTATCTCCGATTAGTATTCTAAGTGACATAGTATTAGTATTTCCAGGACATGTGGCCTTACTCTTGAAAATTATTCCCATTTCAATCCAATACCAATGTCAAAAAGTGACAAGAATTAATGGGTATTCTTGATTAAAAATATACACAATACACTATTTTAATTCTAATAAGGTTGAATTAATACTAAAAACACTCAATTTCACACCAATTTATCGCAAATTTTGCATTTAAAAGTACGAATTGACATTAGCGCAATGCCGATCGATCGGAATTATTTTCAAGAGTAAGGGCGATGGTCTACGTGTGCGCCAAATTTCATCCAAATCTGTTTCAGCGTGATTGAAAAACAAACAAATAGGTATACAGGGCGTCCTACGGATATGCCACATGGAGGGAAAGTACCTTGAATATTGTAGATGGAACATTTTACTGAAAGAAGACATTATTTGAACTTAAAAAACAATTTAAACTGCATTCATAGATATTTAAATAATTACATGGTTGAACCGGAAATCGAACCCGTTACATGAGAAAAATAATCATTCTGTAAATGTATGTGGAATGATTATAGTAAAAAAAAGAAAAAAAAATGGAAATGGATAAAATCCGTAACAAGATTATCCGGAGAAGAACCGGAGTGACCGACATAGCTTATAGGATCAGTATGCTGAAGTGGCAGTGGGCTGGCCATGTCTGTCGAAGGACCGATAGCCGCTGTAGCAGACGAGTCCTTGAGTGGAGACCGCGAATCGGCAAAAACGCAGCGTAGGGCCCCCCCGCCTGGTAGACAGACGACCTGAAGGACGTGGCTGGGGGGGGACTGGATGCGGAAGGCAGTGGATTTCAGAGAACCGAGTGTTGTGCCGCAACTTGGGAGAGGTCTATGTCCAGCAGTGGACTGCGTTAAGCTGAGTTGATGATGATTATAGTAAAAATCATTGTACCTAGGTACAGTAGTTTCTGAGATTGGCCCGAACAAAAACGAACTCGAGAACAAACCAACACAACAAACACACTTTTGCATTTATATAGGTATTGTATTAGGAAGTAGTATAGGATAGTAGGAAGTATAAGATTAAATTGTCAGCTTCTGGTGTACATCAACAAACAAACAACACAACAATGGTCACGATAATAACAAAATAATTAAGAATAATTAAAATTACTGAATTATGTAGACCACGCAGGAGATGGAGAGACGAGCTCGATGTCTTTCTCGATGACAGCTGGCAGGAGGCGGCACAGAACCGCGATAGATGGAAGGAATTGAGGGAGGCCTTTGCCCAGCAGTGGGATAGTACAGGCTAAAATAAATAAAAAAATTGATAAATCTTTTGAGAAATGTTAATTAGAACATTATCTTCATCCTCGGTCCAGCGCTTTCCGCATCCAGCGTATTCCCGCGACCTTCATCAGGTCATCGGTCCACCTTGTGGGGGGCCTACCCAGTCTAACCCACCCTGCGCCTTCCAGTACGCGGTGACCACTCCAGAACTTTACTGCCACATCGGCCATTGTTTTTAAATAAAATTATTATAACAAGGAGTATAAAAAAGTTTGCGATATTAAACTATAGTTCACAAGCACAGACAGTAAAAAATATAGACTAAGTGCTGCGAACAATCATAGTGAAGCCACCAAAACCGTGCTCCTCACAAAACGTACAAACCAGCGCTCACGCACACACATGCGCATCAAACCATGCTCACCGCTCTCAGTACACATGTCGCGGCATCGTCTAGTAAGCATGCATGGCCAAAAAAATATCTTTCAAGAGCATGCGTGTGCGTGTGCGCTGGTTTGTTGATGGAGGAGCACGGTTTTGTTGGCTTCATTATGATTGTTCGCAGCACTTAGTCTATATTTTTTACTATGTCTGTGTTAAAAGTTTTGTAAATAGGTAATCATAAACTCTTCTTCTTTCTCTACCAATTATGATGGGGTTTGCTTCCAGGTACTTAATAATAAACAATACGCCTAGTGAAAATCGTCAGAAATGTCGGTGATAATAGGTTTAAAAAAACCTTTTGTTTTAGGATTTGCCCATCTGGCATCGGCTTTATGTAAAGAATGCATTATATCGGTCGGCTGCTTCCAGGTACCTAATAATAAACATTATAGTGGAAACTAGCTTAAATAACCGTGACAATAGATTTAAAAAAAATGTTTTAGGCATTACCCATCTGGCGTCGGCTTTATGTAAAGCATTATTTCAGTTTTAAGACGGGGCAATTAAATGGTAAAGCCGTTTACTTTATGACAGGGAAGATCGGCTTTCGGTCAGGTTAGGTTTGTTATGTAATCATGGTATTATTACTTTTTCAACACACTTGCTCGTAATGTGGCTCTTATTGCACCGCTTTTAGGTTCATAATGTGGCTTATAACGCACGCGTGCTTTTTACATTATATTATTGCACTAGTGCTTTTTACTTTACAGTTTATTTTTAAATCGCAGCAAAGAGTTTTTATGCCTGAACTTAATTAAACATTTTTGGGAATAAATCAACTGTATTAATTAAAATATGCTATATAAACATTTCATTTCATCAAATTATTAATTTTTGTCAACAAATTAATATTAATTTGTGTTATAAATAAAAAAAACAATTTATACTATTTTTATATTATGCTGTATGTCGGTTTCCTTCGACCACCTGCGCGCGCTTAGCTGTATGTCACCGCGCGATCCGCGCGCCATTTTTATAATTTTTCACAAATTCAATATTTGTCTGAAATGTGTAATTTATGTTTTTTTCCTCGCAAGTGTGTTGAAAAACGTCGTATTACACGCGTGAGCATTGACTATTATACTTTTGGCTCCATTACGGCCAAATCAAATTACCAATCCAGCCTCGAGTGAAATAGTCAACTTAGCTCAGTTGTATCATAATGTACTATTGTATCACTAGTACTGAGTAGTTTAAAAAACACTAGTTAACACGCTTCTACCCTATTTACACGTCAATATACATCGTATATAAATATGTATATCAATATTATTCTGTTTACACTCTCCATGTTCAAGTCTATATACATTTTATATACTTAGGCACCTATGTCAATATTTACACTATTCAATATATAATAGGTTTGTTATAACCTTGAAACCTGATCGTGTTCAAAGTCCATTACAAGACTTTTCTAAGAAATCCAAAACAGCTATGATACGGTTTTCCATCATGAAGTTCCAGTTCATATCTTCCGGCTCCATCATCAGATCAGTTAGACAGTACCATATTATTGTATTGCCTCGGAGAGCACGTAAAGCTGTCGGTCCTGCGCCTGATCTCTCTCCGGTCGTGTCGAATTGCCGTCCCATCGGATTATGAGAGTGAGGGAACAGAGAGTGCACCTGTGTTTGCGCACACACTTATGCACTATAATATGTCCCGCGCAGATGGCTAGTATCGATTGAGATTGGCCGCCGTGACCGAAATTCGGCCGGGAGGACATTATTATTATTGTATTGTCATCAGAACTACATGTATACAGCTGCCAATTTTCATTACGCTACGACCCTTGGAAGATGGTTAAATTAGTTACCTTAGATTCCATTACATAGTTACATACAGGTCGACCTAATAAAAGCGTGTTAAAAAAGGGAGTGCATGTACTATTCATTTCTATGTTTTGTATTCTATTCTGTCTTCCGCTTGATATGGAGGGTAGTGGAAACAAATTATCTTCCTAGTCCTTCTTATTTCTTTTCTGATTTATTTCGTAGCGGATTCCAAGACAGTTGAATCATTTCCCCGGGACGCGCCGAGCTTCATTGTTTTTTCGTTTTTCTGGTTGGTCGCCATTGTAGATTTTGACCATCGAAATATACATATATATCGATGATCTTGGCTTACAGGTGTTGCAGTGGTTGGGAAATTGTGGCGGGCTTGTCCCAATAAAAAAAGAAAACATTTTTTTATTATAATTTCTATGTCATCATCCTCCGCGCCTTTTCGCAATTATAACGGGGTCGGCTTCCAGTCTAACCACATGTGGCTGACCATCAGTATTTTACACAGAGCGACTGCCATCAGACCTGATACTGACAGTCAGAGGATAGACCAGTTGTCAGACTTTCATGCTCAGACTACCCCTAACGACTGCCATAGATATTAGTATGACAACCGGGACCGATAGTTTAACGTGCTCTCCGAGGCATGGAGGGGTCTTGATGTGTAACGAAACGGTCACCCATCCACGGAATAAGCTCAGCTTAACCTCGCAGATCGTACACTCCGTGTGATAGTTACTTCGCCACGAGCCCCATTATAATTTGTCTGTGAGTGCATTTAAATTTAATAAATAAATAAAAGGCCGCCGAGCGGCGGAAACAATGAGCTTCGCTGGAATTCTTGGACCAAAATGATATCGAAAAATAAAATAAATAAATAATAATATATATATTGATATGATATGATTGGTGGAAAATCGAGAAATGCCTCACGTCTACTCCGTCCAGTAAAGACTTTGTCGTCAATGATATCGTGTCAGTCGCTGGTGGGAGCGGTCAGTCAACTTGCTCAGTAGCCACGTGCAGTCCGTGGTAAGTGAATGCTAAAGGCAGGTACCAGTTATTGTCTACGCGGCTATCCATGCAGGCCTACTACACTTTTCGCTGCGTTGCTAACTGCTTCCAGTTGCTTGCTTTATTCGCAATTAATCATGTATGTGATAAAATGGATATGTATGTGTATATAATATAAAGTATTTGTTACACTTACCTCTTTATAATATTGTTCTTATTTTGTTGGGTATATAATCATTGGTTGCTTTTACTGGCTTGGCACCCGCTCGTCACTTGGGGTTGACACTGAAAATCAGCGCAGTGCTGTTACTCAATAGCATATGTAGTACAACAGTTCAATAGAGATCAATAAAAAAAGTGCAATTGACATAGAACTGGGCAAAATGCAATGTAGGTACTAAAAGCTTTTATCTCCCAGCAGTTGGAGAAAAGCCTGGCAAGTATAAGAGTAAACTTAAGTAAACTATTTTAAATATCATCGCATAGCTTCAATGATATTTAAAAGAAACTAAGCTAATTTAGTAGACCCCAAAATTCAAATGAAATAAAAAAGTCTTCTACAAAATATTATTGTAACATGTACAATCTAAATTATATTTCCCTAAACTGAGATAATTCTACCAAAACAGTTTTCTTGATAAACGTATACAAACCACTTGTTAGAGTGTTCTCGCTAATCAGATCTAATATGAAGGTGTGATCTTTATCATTTTCAGGCTTTCAGTCGTAGTCCGGCCGTCGGGCGCACCTCACGGTTTTCTGGAATTGAGGAAAAGCGCGCGAATTTCCCGCGTACATAGTACAAAAAGTTGGTGAAACTGACAAGAGCAAAAATTTTCATGTGACGTGATTGTTTTAGGATTTATTAGTCTAGATAACTATTTTCTGTTACCTATCTTTGACAAAATTTGTTCACCTTTTCGTTAATTAAATTTATGCAAAGTTGTTAAGGTTTTTTTAATGATTTTAGGGGTATCAAAACAATTTCAGATTGCAGTAGTAGCGATAGAGAATATTACCATACATAGTTTTTTTTACCATCTATTTATAAATTATAACAATAATACAAATGTAGTATTATTTGAAAGAATAAAAATCTTTTAATATGTGCAATCCATTTTGATCCTAATATTTATTATTGTTAATATTTTTGAAATGTTTAACCTAGATTATGCACAAAATCAAATTGGAATTGCTAGCAAATGTCTTATAAAAAAAGAAATATATAAAAGTTCAACTAAATCGAGAGCGAAAGCGAAAAATAAATAAAAGACTATTTTCAAATAGAAAATGAACAACTTATGAAAAACTTATGTTATAAAATTACAGTAAATAAATTAATATCTAGTGAATGAAGTATAAATACAGTAACAGGAACTGAAAGGGAATAAAGATGAGGGGTAAGTACGAGATATCAAGAAAATTATTACATTTATAACCTCGATCAACGGTTAATCTAAGATTTATAATACCTATTTATGGTCTTTGGCACTGCAAACTGAACAAACGGGCCTCAGAGATACCACAGTTTGCAAATTTGTCGCGAAAAGGATGAAACGCCCATTCATATCCTATGCGAATGTAATGCAGTGCATGTGCACCACATTAGAAGTCAACATCTTGGAAGCCACACAATCTCAGCAGATTAGAGGCGTTACAATAGATATTTTAGGTCGCAGTGACATAAGGGGCTTGCAAAGACCTTGCCTCTTTTTCCAAAATAATATCGTCTTTGCCTTTCGTCATTTGTGATTCGGTGCCTCGGAGAGCACGGTCCCGGGTGTCATACGAATATTTATGGCAGTCGTTGCGGGTAGTCAGAGCCTGTCTGACAGCTGGTATAACCTCCGAATGTCAGTATTACCCAGTATGATGGCTATCGCTCCGTGTAAAATACTGATGTTCAGCCGCATCTGGTTAGGCTGGAAGCCGACCCCAACATATCTAGTTGGGAAACAGGCGTGGAGGATGGTTTGTGATTCTGAGCGATCGAAGAGCTAAACTTTCATACTAGATACCTACATCCTACTAATCCTGCTACCTAATATTATAAATGCGTACGTGTGTTTGACTTTGTAGGTTTGTCCTTTAATTTTTGGATAGGGATTGTTTATAGGCCGGAGAGTGATAAATTATAGGCTACTTTTTTTCATAGCTTAGATTAATGGTTTAAAAACTAAAAAACACGCTTTTAGAGGTATTGTAGTCCATCATCAGATCAGCTGGATGGTACCAAATTATTGTATTGTCATCCGGATTACATATTACATACCAGGCCCCTCAGAAAGTATTGCGAAAAAAAGTTTTTATATATGGGAGACTGGCCAGTTATAATGTTTTTCGAAAATATGATTATTTATAAGTAAAAATAAGTAAGTTCCAATTTCAAAATTTCCCTCCACATTTTTTGTGAGTTAATTCAAAGTATTGTGTCTCACTGAAATATGGATCTGCGCCGGGAACATTTTAGAGCTATGATTTTATACGATTTCAAGTGTCGCCTGAAACCGGATGAATAGTACGATAGACTTCAAATGGCATTCATGGATGAAGGCCCTTCCAAGGCAACCGTGTATCGTTGGTATAACGAATTCAAGCGCGGTCGACCAACTTTGGGGGATGACGAAAGAAGCGGTCGCCCTTTGACGGCTGTTACCGAAGAAAACGTGCTAGCAGTGAAAAATTTAATCCAAGACAATAGGCGAATTACATATCAGGAGATTCAACACATATTGAAGATTGGATCGGGAAGCGTTCACGAGATTCTACACAGCCATCTTCGCGTGAGCAGGATAGTATCACGCTGGGTGCCGCACAACCTCACCGATGCTCAGAAGCAGGCCCGGGTGGAATGGTGCCGTGATATGCTTAACAAATTTGAAGCAGGCTCGTCTCGGCGTGTTTACGACATCGTTACAGGTGATGAGTCCTGGATTTATCAATACGACCCAGAAACCAAGCGCCAGTCGACTGTTTGGGTGTTTCAAAATGAGCCAACGCCTACCAAAGTGAAGCGATCTAGAAGCGGGGGTAAGATTTTGATCGCTAGCTTTTTTAATTTGACTGGCCACTTGGTATCAATTCCCTTACGGGATCAAAGAAGCATTAATGCCGAATGGTATACTACCAAATGTTTGCCAGATGTTTTCTCTGTTATAAGCAACAAGCGACCAAACACAGGGCTCCGCGGGCTACTGCTCCACCACGACAATGCACCTGCGCACACCGCACTCAAAACGAGGGACTTCCTGGACAGCACGCCAGTCAAACTCCTGGGTCACCCTACTTACAGCCCTGATCTAGCACCGTGTGACTTCTTTTTATTCCCAAAAATAAAAAATCAGCTCAAAGGGATACAATTTTCGTCGCCGGAAGATGCGCTGGCTGCGTTCGAGCAGGCTGTAAACGAGGTGTCTGCGGCGGACTGGAAAAAGTGTTTTGAAAACTGGTTTAGGCGCATGAATCTTTGTATAGAGGCTGGTGGAAAGTACTTTGAAAAGATTTGATAAAAATATATGTACGTATAGAACAATTTTTTTTAGTTTCGCAAAACTTTCTGAGTGTCCCACGTACATCGTGATATTGAAACAACTGAAAACCACTGAAGGGGTTCTTGTACTCATTAGCTGTCCCAACATTTGTGTTCACATAAATTGCCAAAATGTAGGGAACAGCTGTGTTGTACAGTGACCCCTTAAGAGGTTTTAAGTTATTTCAATAACACGTTGTATACGTATGCAAAGATTACATAAGCGAAGTTTCAAATCGATATGACAATAGAAGGAGGTTAAAATCAACTTCCAAGAATTGTTCCAAGTTAGTTAGGTACACTTACTAACTGGCTAACTAACTAAGTAACTATGTTGTTAGTGAGGTGTGTAAGTGAGGCTAATATCATCATCATCATTGCGGCCTTATAAAACCATTTTTTGGGTGCAGGCCTCCTCCAAATTCCTCGACTCCTGGCGGTCTTGAGCCCTTGACATCCAATCCAGGACTGTGTGTTGTCGGATGTCGTCCACCCAATGTTTGGGTCGCCGTCCCCACGGTCTAATGTGCTGTCGTGGTCGCCACTCCAGCAGTCTCCGCGTCAATCGTTCCTTGTCCATTCGAGCAATGTGTCCCGACCATCTCCACGTACGTCTAGCTATTATGGATGCTAATTTCGTCTTGTTAAAAATACCAGGCCCCTCAGAAAGTATTGCGAAAAAAAGTTTTTATATATGGGAGACTGGCCAGTTATAATGTTTTTCGAAAATATGATTATTTATAAGTAAAAATAAGTAAGTTCCAATTTCAAAATTTCCCTCCACATTTTTTGCGAGTTAATTCAAAGTATTGTGTCTCACTGAAATATGGATCTGCGCCGGGAACATTTTAGAGCTATGATTTTATACGATTTCAAGTGTCGCCTGAAACCGGATGAATCGTACGATAGACTTCAAATGGCATTCATGGATGAAGGCCCTTCCAAGGCAACCGTGTATCGTTGGTATAACGAATTCAAGCGCGGTCGACCAACTTTGGGGGATGACGAAAGAAGCGGTCGCCCTTTGACGGCTGTTACCGAAGAAAACGTGCTAGCAGTGAAAAATTTAATCCAAGACAATAGGCGAATTACATATCAGGAGATTCAACACATATTGAAGATTGGATCGGGAAGCGTTCACGAGATTCTACACAGCCATCAACCTCACCGATGCTCAGAAGCAGGCCCGGGTGGAATGGTGCCGTGATATGCTTAACAAATTTGAAGCAGGCTCGTCTCGGCGTGTTTACGACATCGTTACAGGTGATGAGTCCTGGATTTATCAATACGACCCAGAAACCAAGCGCCAGTCGACTGTTTGGGTGTTTCAAAATGAGCCAACGCCTACCAAAGTGAAGCGATCTAGAAGCGGGGGTAAGATTTTGATCGCTAGCTTTTTTAATTTGACTGGCCACTTGGTATCAATTCCCTTACGGGATCAAAGAAGCATTAATGCCGAATGGTATACTACCAAATGTTTGCCAGAAGTTTTCTCTGTTATAAGCAACAAGCGACCAAACACAGGGCTCCGCGGGCTACTGCTCCACCACGACAATGCACCTGCGCACACCGCACTCAAAACGAGGGACTTCCTGGACAGCACGCCAGTCAAACTCCTGGGTCACCCTCCTTACAGCCCTGATCTAGCACCGTGTGACTTCTTTTTATTCCCAAAAATAAAAAATCAGCTCAAAGGGATACAATTTTCGTCGCCGGAAGATGCGCTGGCTGCGTTCGAGCAGGCTGTAAACGAGGTGTCTGCGGCGGACTGGAAAAAGTGTTTTGAAAACTGGTTTAGGCGCATGAATCTTTGTATAGAGGCTGGTGGAAAGTACTTTGAAAAGATTTGATAAAAATATATGTACGTATAGAACAATTTTTTTTAGTTTCGCAAAACTTTCTGAGTGTCCCACGTACATGGTTCCTGTGGCATACAGAACTACGGGAGCGAAGCCGCGGGTAAAAGTATTACTGAATGCAAAAGTATTGATGTTTGTTTTTCCTTCAATCACGCTGTATCGAATTTGGATGAATTTGGCACACAGTTAGACCATGTCCTGGATTGTATGTGTAGGATTCTGGTGTACAATATGAACCTGGTTAGGATATATAGGAAACTTTTATCGTTGTTTTATCGAAACACCATGTGAGCAAAACCGGGCGTCAGCTAGTATTGTATATTATACACTAGTATGACATATGGGACATAGTGACATGATGAACATATTCAAGAATATGGTAGAAGGTGCATATACCATATTGAAAAAATAAATAAAAAAAATCCACGATAAATTACGCATGCAGGAGAAAACATGCTCTTGCAAGCTCTGACTTTCTAAAGGTTAGTTCTGCTGGCTAGTACAAAAGGCAGAGACGGTGAAAATTGAGAATTATGGACACTGCCGTCATGAAACTGATTTGTAAGCGCGGAATAGTGTCCACAGTTATTAATATTTTATTTGACGACGTCTGTGGTCTGGTGGTTCGAGTGTCGGACTGCTGATCACGAGGTCGTGGGTTCGATTCCCACAGGACAAAAATATTTGTGTGATGAACATAAGTGGTTGTGCTGGTCTGGGTGTTTCTTATGTATTATAAGTATGTATTTACAAAAAAAAGTATACAAAGTGTTATATCAATTGTCTAGTACCCATAGTACAAGCTCTGCTTAGTTTGGGACTAGATGGTGCTGTGTTAAAATGTCCCAAAATAAAATATTTTTTAAATATAAATATTGTTGAAATCGACTAGAAAAACATTTTAAAAATGAAGGTGGCATTTTTTATAAATATTTAGAACGAGAATCAATCTTCAATAAGTCCCTCGTTCATCCAGTCAACCTGTAAAATGATTTTGAGGTGAACTATAGAAAAAAATGATGACCTTTAAAACCATTTGAAATTTTACTGCGCAACCGTCAGGCTGAATTTATAATGTCCAATAATTTACGGCCAGATTAGCTACCGTAATAAAAATTCAATCGTAAATTAGGGGTTATGAGCTTTACTTCTAAATTTTAAATTGTCACTGTGGTATGCGGTGATAAATTCCTCTTATATATGGAACTGAGACATTTTTGATAAAACATTTAATAAAAAAACTCCTTGTTAATGTTTAAATATCGGGAGAACCAGAGCCACTTTTTATGTGATAGCGATAAAAGTTATACAATTTATCAGGAGGTAAAGTGGTTACGTGTGTCCATAACAACTGCAATACCACAGACTGTTGCAAAAATGGTAACTACCTTTTGCAAAAGAAAAATAAAAATAAAACACAGCTGTAAGAAAGAAATCACCTTCACCACAATAACCAATATAATCAAATTAACTCAGCCTACCCTCCCTCTTCTCATGGGTGTCGTGAAAGGCGACTAAGGGATTCACCAGAAGATGGGCAGCAGCGTTCTCTGAGTATTTAAACAACCAACTGCGATTGCCAACCCGCCTGACAAGCGTGGCGATTATGGCATATCCCCCCTTTGAGGGAGGCCTTTGTCCAGCAGTAGACGTTTTTCGGCTGAAATGATGAACTCAGCCTATCGCAGTCCACTGCTGGATATAGGCCTCTCCCAAGTTGCGCCACAACACTCGGTCCTCTGCCTTCCGCATCCAGTCCCCTCAGCCACGTTCGTCAGGTCGTCGGTCCAGCTGGGCGCGTTTGCCGATTCGCGGTCTCCACTCAAGGACTCGTCTGCTCCAGCGGCCATCGGTCCATCGACAGACATGGCCAACCCACTGCCACTTCAGCTAACTGATCCTACAAGCTATGTCGGTCACTCCGGTTTCTTTTCCGGATAATCTCGTTACGGATTTAATCCTTCAAAGAAACTCGAAGGATAGCTCGCTGAACGACTTTGAATTTGTGGACTAGCCCAACTGTCAGTGTCCACGTCTCGGCGCCGTAAGACATGACAGGCAGGACGCACTGGTTGAAGACCTTTGTCTTCAAACTTTAAGGAATAGGCGACGAGAAGACTCGGCGAAGTTTGCCAAAAGCTGCCCAGCCCAAACGGATCCTTCTGTCGGCTTCTTTCTCGAAGTTGTGCCTACCAAGCTGAATTACCTGCCCTAGGTAGACGTATTCCGTTACAACTTCGAGTGCCGACCCAACCAATATAATGAACCAATATAATGTTTGGCAAAAAAAGATCTAACACGGCTCGCTGTAATTAATAGTAGATTAGTAGCCAAGGGCTGTAAGGAAGGCATCAATTGCAGCCCGAGACATTTAGGCGCACGAGCGCAGCGAGGGCGCCTATAGTTCGAGGGTGCAATTGATGCCTTACACCCGAGCTAACTACTCTGCTTTACATCTCGATTGTGAGGTAAGCAGATAAAAACCGGCATTACAAGAATAAAACATTTTATTAGTTAAAATTTATAGTGAAATGAGAACAATTTTCAAATTTTACGGACAGGTGTTTTTTAATTACAACAAAAGAAAAATAAACTGTTTTAAATTCGAAAATGCGAGTCAATAAAGTTGAACCGAAAGTGTACGGTAGCCGAATGATACCTAATTGTCCAATAGACGACGAGCATCGACTGCCGACCAATCGCGTAAATGCGTTGGCACCCCGCGCTTTTTTCAACTTTTTTTAAATTTTTTTTTTTTCAAGAACGAAATTGAGCTTCGCCGTTCGATATTTAAAATTGATGACTATTATAGTCATACGAAGACAAGGCTGAATAGCGAAGCGACCTCTTTTGTCATTGGGCTGAATGCATGATGTCTATTGCCAGTATGATGGTTAGATGTACGCGAACTTTTTGAAAGAGTGAAGAGTTTTTTTTTAATTACTTACCGCCCTAGGGCTTTTCTAGCTACATTATTACCCTAGAGCGCTTATTGGTTACCTACAAGCCCCATTTGGGGGTAATAAGGACCTACTTACCGAATATGAGAGATGTAAAATAATATTATTGATTTATAATTATACTTTATTGTACACATATACTTACCCATTATTGTTACAGTAGGAAAGCTTATGTACATCGATTAGTTTTCTTACAGCAAACCTTAGAGCGATATTATTATTATTTATTATTTTCAGCCTATATTGTCCCACTGCAGGGCAAAGGCCTCCCTTTCCTTATTCCACTCTTTCCGGTCAAGTGTGAACCAGTCTTTTCTATACGAGTCCAGCTCATCCCGCCATCTTCGCCTGGGTCTGCCGCGATGCCGTTGCACGTTTTTCAGGACCCACTCGGTACAAATTTTAGCCCAAAAATTGACCGACATTCAGCAAACGTGTCCAGCCCAGTCCCACTTAAGCTTGGCAGCTTTTTGAGTGACGTCAGCAATCTGTGTTTTGGAGCGCAGTATTGTGTTCCGGATTCGGTCTGTGAGTCTGACTCCCAGGATACTGCGCTCCATTGCTCGCTGGCAAACCTCAAGCTTGGACCTCTGGTGAACTGTCAAAGACCAGGTTTGGGCACCGTATGTGAGGATGGGAAGAATGCACATGTCCATTAGTTTGCGTTTATGGCACATTAGAAGGTCGCCCTTCATGAGTTCCTTCATAGACCAATAGCTCTTCCAGGCGTTTTCGGTGCGTCGAGCGATTCTTCTTCCTGTCTTTCTTCTCCTGTCGCGCCTGGAAAGAGACTATTTGGCCTAGAGCGATAGAGAGATATTCATTTTTTTACGTTTGGATTATCCACCTTTTGGGCGCCAATATGACAGTGGCTCTTAGTAGTTGGATCAAGTTGGATTTATATACAAATGTACTCTGCGGTTGGAGCTAGATTCTCAATTATTTTTTATTAGAGGTGATACAATAAACTAGTTTAAATAAAATATGTCATTTTGTTGAAGAATGTGGTGTGATGTTTGGAACTTGAACTATTTGACGACCTCTGTGGTCTAGTGGTTCGAGTGTCGGACTGCTGATAACGAGGTCGTGGGTTCGATTCCCACAGGACACAAATATTTGTGTGATGAACATAAGTGTTTGTGATGGTCTGGGTGTGTTGCTTATGTATTATAAGTATGTATTTACAAAAAAAAAAGTATATACGTATTATATCCATTGTCTAGTAGGTACCCATACCACAAGCTCTGCTTAGTTTGGGACTAGATGGTGCTGTGTAAAAATGTCCCAAAGATATTTATTTATTTATTTATTTAAAGAACTGGGTTCCAAATAGGTGACCGAAAGTAAATGCTAACTATGGATATCCGTGTTGCCAATTATGATCTTTTATTATTGTGGTCTAGTGGTTCGAGTATCGGACTGCTGATTACGAGGTCGTGGGTTTGATTCCCACAGGACACAAATATTTGTGTGATGAACATAAGTGTTTGTGTTGGTCTGGGTGTTTCTTATGTATTATAACTATGAATATATTTACAAAAAAAAAGTATCTAACCCTTTCCGGCCTATCATATCCATTGTCTAGTACCCATACACAGACATATTAAAAAGTATAGAAGAAGTACTGCAAACAATCATAGTGAAGCCAACGAAACCATGCTCCTCCGTGTAAAAACCAGCCCTCACGCGCACATGCACCTCAAACTAGGATTCACTATGATTGTTTGCAGCACTTCGTCTATATTATTTTTTTGCTGTGTCTGTTTACCCATAGCACAAGCTCTGCTTAGTTAGGTGCTGTATAAAAATATCTAAACATATTTATTATATTAGTTTTGTCATCTTGTTTTTTTTTTTTTTTTTTCGTGGGGAAATCCTCATGGACGCACTCCGCCCGGGGTAGCCAGAGCCAGTGTCGGACTCTTACCGACTAAAACCACCACGGTGTTCCTTCAACTACCTTAGCCGGGGGCGTGAGAACCCGTGAGAATTCACACAACCACCCCCGACAGGTCCCGGCTCGCCACAAGCAGGCGAGCCCCTTCTCCCCGTGCGGCCAAACGACGGCCGCACCTTCCTCTGTGGCGCACACGGAACACTGCACGCCACCTCACCTCACGGGCCTTTACCAGCTACGCCAGCTGTGTCAACTACGCCAGCTACGCCAGCTGCTGGTCGGGCAGCAGACTACCCCGGGTCTGCTGCTCGCAGGCACATCCTCTTGTGATTTTTATAGAGGTCCCAGAGGTGCCCCGTGGCAGGGTGAGTGGACACCGGGCCCGCCCCTGCTCCTCCACAGTGCCCTCTGCTTTCTCAGAGGGACACGCGGAGCAACTTCCCATTGGCCCACATCGGGCCCCTCCCGTGCCAGAATATTCGCCACAGGCAATAAGGTCCCCCGGTCCAAAGGAGACTTATTGCCCGTGCCCAGGGTGCACCAGCTCAACAACTGCCGTTCCCTCTAGACGTGTCCAGAAGGACAAGCAGCCGTCAGACACACGTGGAGGTTTTCTGGCCAGCACCCCTAGTTTTGTCATCCTATACTGTCCCTCCGCTGGGCAAAGGCCTCCCCCATGTTCTTCCAAACTTCCCTATCAGTAAGTTCTTCAGTCGAATTCTTGAGAAAAATATACAGATCGTTTCTATTAACATTAGGATATTTTTATAATGTCAATGGCCGAAGCATTTTAGGCACATTATATGTTGTTCTATTCATTGAATTATATGTGTTCTATTATAATGTGCAAAACATAAGACATACGGTCAATAATATTCATTGCAGTTTTTCTTCGTTAGCAAATAGTTAGGTAGGTAGGTACTTTGTATAAAAGGAGAGATTATTTAAGTAAATGAGGAATACATAGCATAATAATAGATACTCTTTCTCAAGTTGTATTTAGACAACAACAACAACAAGCCGTAAACAAAACAAATAATGTTAAAAATCCAACACAAAGCACTTTCAACATACATAATAGGGTACAATGGCCGTAGTTGTACGGTATAGTATTCTATTCCAACTCTAAGGATACCGATTTTTTATGCTTTTGGACCAATTTGATAGTTTTTATGCAGAAAATCTGATAAACTGCCAAATATATTTCTCAGATAGACGAATTATGTGACCAAAATAAGAAAATCTTAAAAGTGATTCCATCATAGTTATGTAATCTTGTTGTATACCAAGTGCGATATCGGAATCACTATAACCCAATTAATCGAGTTCCATCAATCTACTAGTAAACAGTAAACACCTATAGAACTCAGTAATTGCCTCCTGCGAACATCAAGTTACCCTTTGAGGAATTTTACAAAGGAGTATTGTACTACCTGCGCTATTCGGATCCGAGCTCAGGTGGAGAACCGGCTAGAACGAGATCGGTGACGCAATTATCTACGCTTCATTGCCTAGGTACTGTGTTACTATGCACTTTGCAGTTGACCAGTGGCGGATTTACCACCAGGCTGAGTAGGCTGGAGCCTAGGGCGGCAGATTTTAGGACCGGCAAATATGGGGCCAACATTTTTTCATGTCTTACAGAAATTATCATTGGGCAAAATTCATCAAGATCCGTTAGACCGACGACGATCGTTTTGCGTTCTTATTGCAATACGCTCTTGTTGCCTGTGCGTTTTTGGCATACATTTAAAGCAACTATTCTGTTACATTTATATTACTTATAAATAGAATAAAATAAAGATTTAAACGATGAGGACTGACCAGAATTAGTGTATGACTAGTGGCGCCTTGTATACACTTTGATGCCAAACTAATCTGATTTTAATTATTATTGTTATAAATTTTTTGCGTGCCACTTATGGTAAAATATGTGGAAACTAATTTTGACTTTTTAATGAATGGTTGTCTGGAAGAGATCGTCGTGGAGCGATAAGACCGCCAGTTGTACACTAACACACAAGTAGTTATTTAAGAAATGTAGTCTTTCTATTTAATGTAATCTTGTTGTGCAATAAAGAGGATTATTATTATTGTATTTTATATAGATTTGAATAAATAAATATCTTTGGGACATTTTTACACAGTACCATCTAGTCCCAAACTAAGCAGAGCTTGTGGTATGGGTACTAGACAATGGATATAAAACTTATATACATTATTATTATTATTATTTTTTTGTAAATTCATACTTATAATACTTATGCAACACACCCAGGCCAACACAATCTCTCCCATTTTTGAGGAAATACGCCAAAGTTGCGGGCTTTTGGCCAAACAACCCTGGCGGTATACTGTTTAGTCTATTGACAGAACCTTTCTGACGATTCTGCATGTGTTCAGTATGACTGCTTTCTGTAGGAGTGTAAATGTGATTATTATTATAATTTTATCCATCTGTCTGGACCCGTATTTTTTGCGAAATCATCATCATCATCATCATCATTTCAGCCGAAAGACGTCCACTGCTGGACATAGGCCTCTCCCAAGTATCGCCACAACGACCGGTCCTGCGCCTTCCGCATCCAGCGAAATAAATTATTCTTATTCTTATGCTAAATAATGCTAATGCAAATAGACTTATGCAGAAAATGTAAAGAATGTCAGTAAATGATCGACTGGTATGAGTCTTAATTAAAATGCAAGTTGTCCTACTCAAACCACGTCTAATTGCACGTTAATTAAAATTATGTACAAAAATGCATCGTGAATGTTCTACGATATGTCAATGCACTCCCAAATGTAGGTCGCAATATAGTGCGAATACGTGAGCCTACTAGCTAACTTATTTCTCTACATATAAAATATTTTTCTCCCACTTGTTCGGAAATTGGTTTATTATTTGAAATAAAGAATACGTCAATCGCAATGAAATAACACGCCAGCAAAGAGATTAAAGGTGGTTTCACACCGGCGAGGCGAGGCGTGGATGGGCCGAGCGAGAATTGAAATTTGTATGGCAAAATTTCAATTCACGTCACGCCCATCTTTGGTGTGAAAGGTCTGGATAGGCGAGGATGTGCGAGGCGAGAGTTGAAATATTTGTTTGTACAACATTAAACTTTATTGCTGCATGAATAGAGTATTTATTGCATTGCAAAACGGTATATCGCGAGCAAGCGCGTGCCGGCGCGCGGCGGGGCCGGTCGGTGCTTGCTCGCGATGTACATCTTTCGGTGTGAAAGGGTCAGCGAGGTTTCAATTCACGCCCATCCAATCCACTCCTCGCCTCGCCGGTGGGAAACCACCTTAAATCGCCGCGTCGCCTATACCGCAAAGTTTAAAGACAAAGGTCTTCAACCAGTGCGTCCTGCCAGTTATGACTAACGGTGCCGAGACGTGGACACTGACAGTTGGGCTAGTCCACAAATTCAAAGTCGCTCAGCGAGCTATGGAGCGAGCTATGCTTGGAGTTTCTTTGAAGGATAAAATCCGTAACGAGATTATCCGGAGAAGAACCGGAGTGACCGACATAGCTTGTAGGATCAGTAAGCTGAAGTGGCAGTGGGCTGGCCATGTCTGTCGAAGGACCGATGGCCGTTGGAGCAGACGATTCCTTGAGTGGAGACCGCGAATCAGCAAACGCAGCGTTGGGCGCCCCCCTGCCAGGTGGACCGACGACCTAAAGAACGTGGCTGGGGGGGACTGGATGCGGAAGGCAGAGGACCGAGCGTTGTGGCGCAACTTGGGAGAGGTCTATGTCCAGCAGTGGACTGCGATAGGTTGAGTTGATGAAAGAGATTAAATATAGTACATTACTGTCGAGGCCAGACATTAAGCAATTGAGGGCCGAGCATAGACTCATATATTACTATTGGGGCCGAGTGGAGTAATATTACAGTATCTAATTTTCATTCGTGCCAATTCGGACGCAGTTTTATTTATTTATTTATTTATTTAAACTTCATGCAACATGTGTACATAGGCGGACTTAATGCCTTAGGCATTCTCTCCCAGTCAACCTTAGGGTGATACAGAGATGACAAGGCAGGTGCAATATTGATTCACGACACAAAACAAGATGAGAAATAAATGACCACTAAAACAATAGATAAACATACATAGGTATATATATAACATACAATAAGTACTAAATATATATAATAATATACTATTATAGTCATAGATAAAATACTAATGAGATGATTCTGCCAAAGTTTTATCTAAAAAGAACTTCCGAACTTTCCTTTTAAAAGAGTCCCGACTGGTGGCCATCCTAAGCTCGAGAGGTAGCTCATTCCAAAGAAGAATTGATTGAATATGAAAGGATGAGTGAACAAAATTAGAGCTATGATAAGGGCAATGTAGAAGACGATTATTAGAAGACCGTAGGTTTCTTGTGTGTGTAGAGCATAAATATTGAAAGTGGGGAGTTAAGTAAAGAGGGGGGAAAGGAGAATTAAGTAAAGAAAAAAGCGTAGTCAAAGCACGTACTTGTCTCCGCTGACGAATGGGCAACCATTTAAGTTCAGACCTATATGAAGAAACATGATCATACTTTCTCAGGTTGTAAATGAACCTGATACAATTGTTAAGCAGCCGGTCGAGCTTACTGAGTAAGACTGAAATCAAATCGTAGTAGCACATGTCACCATAGTCGATTATAGGAAGGACTAGAGTCTGCACAAGCATTATTTTGGTCTTGGCGGGTAAAAAGTTCCTCAGGCGGTAGAGGGAACGCAACGTACCGTTGACTTTTTGGCTTACCTTGGTGACTTGTATGTGCCAGTTAAGTGAAGAATCAAAATGTAAACCAAGGTTTTTGACGCTAGAGCTGATTGGAATGACACTGCCGTTATAGAAAATTGCTGGGAGGGCCCCAACAACTACTCTGCTCATCATTTGCAAGCTTCCAACTATTATAGCCTGACATTTTGTGGGGTTAACTGACACACCAAACCTGACAGACCAGGTGTTTATGGCCTCCAAATCACGATTAAGCTGGTTAATTGCTTCGGGCAAGTTGTCTACATGAGCTTGAGCATATAACTGAAGGTCATCAGCATACAGATGATACGAACATCGAAGACTATGAGTAATGGAATTTATGAAAATAGAAAATAACAATGGAGAAAGTATACCGCCTTGCGGGACGCCAGCATGCAGATCACGCCAATTCGACGAGGTTTTATCGACGCGAACTGACTGCTGACGCCCACGAAGATAAGAATTGAACCATTCCAGCGCCTCAGGAGAAACCATGATGTTGGAGAGGATAGAAAGGAGAATGTCGTGACTGACGGCGTTAAAGGCATTAGAGAAATCTATTAAAACGAGTACAGTGACTTTGGTACCCTGCATCCCCTCTCTAATGTCATCAGTCACTTTAAGGAGAGCAGAAACTGTACTATGCCCCGGCCTGAATCCAGACTGTAAAGGGCTTACAAGGTCGTTGCAATGAACAAACCTAGAAAACTGGTTATGTACACAGGCCTCGAGCATTTTAGACAGAAAAGGAAGTATGGATATGGGACGGAAGTGGCTAAGAAGGGAAGGATTGGTGACCTTGGCTAGAGGCCGCACTAATGCCTTGCGCCAAAGGGAAGGAAACTGACCGGAATCAAGTGAAAAATTGATGACATGGGCAATCGGGATTAGGAGATAGTCAAGGATGGTGATGACCATATTACGACTTATATTGTCGTACCCAACGGCCTTGGATTTAATGGAAAGGATGATTTTCTTAATTTCTTCCAAGGTGGCTGGAGAAAAGTTGAAGCAATCGATATTAGAACGAGATAGGCCAGCAATGTAATCAACCGTCCTACAAATGGCAGTTCCTATTCTATTAAAAAAAAAAGTATCTAAGTATTATATCCATTGTCTAGTACCATAGTACAAGCTCTGCTTAGTTTGGAACTAGATGGGGATGTGTAAAATGTCTCAAAAATATTTATTTATTTTATTTTCGCGAATGACCTTTAGATACTTTTGTGTATTGTTTCCTCGCAAATGAGAGAAAAGTACTAATACAAGTCTCGGGCCAAACTAGCAATTAACGGCCTCGTGTAGTTAAAAAGGGTTTTAAAATCACTTTGGTCAATATTACTCGGCCGTCAATTGCTTCATTTCAGGCCTCGACAGTAATGTACTATTAAAATCCATTTGCGTGCACCGTACAATACACTTCTTATGTAAGACTGTATAAAACCATTCAAGTGCGAGTCTGACATGCGTACTAAGGGTTCCGTTCCACCAATATGTCTGTGTTTCATCATCATCATCATTTCAGCCGAAAGACGTCCACTGCTGGACATAGGCCTCCCCGAAGTATCGCCACAACGACCGGTCCTGCACCTTCCGCATCCAGCGGATTCCCGCGACCTTCACCAGGTCGTCGGTCCACCTTGTGGGGGGCCTACCCACGTTGCGCCTTAGTACGCGGTCGCCACTCCAGAACTTTACTGCCCCATCGGCCATCATTTCTGCGAGCAATGTGCCCCACCCACTGCCACTTAAGCTTGGCAATTCTTCGGGCTATGTCGGTCACTTTCGTTCTCCTGCGAATCTCCTCATTTCTGATTCGATCACGCAGGGACACTCCGAGCATAGCCCTCTCCATTGACCTTTGAGTGACTTTGAGCCTTCTTATCAGGCCCATTGTGAGTGACCACGTTTCAGTGCCGTAAGTAATTACTGGCAACACACACTGGTCAAAGACTTTCGTCTTGAGACACTGCGGTATTTTGGACGAGAAGATATTGCGTAGCTTCCCGAACGCTGTCCAACCGAGTCGGATTCGACGATTGACCTCTTTCTCAAAGTTGGACTTACCTAGCTGGACAGTTTGTCCTAGGTATACATAATCGTCAACAACTTCGAGTGTAGATTCTCCGATGTTTACGGAAATGGGTACTATATGGGAATTCGACATAATCTTTGTCTTGTCCATATTCATTTTAAGACCCACTCTATCGGAAGCTCTACTGAGGTCATCGAGCATTGTACCGAGGTCCTCCATGGTCTCAGCCATGACTACTATGTCGTCGGCAAACCGAAGGTGAGTGATGTACTCGCCGTTTATGTTAATGCCTAGCCCCTTCCAGTCCAGAACCTTGAAGACATCCTCCAATGCAGCAGTGAACAGTTTCGGAGAGATCACATCTCCCTGTCTCACACCTGGCTGCAGAAGGATAGGTTTCGAGGCTTGGTCCTGTAATCGGACTGACATAGTGGCGTTTTCATACAAAGACTTTAACACTTCTATGCGCAAATCAAATTACGCACATTGGGGTCAAGTGAAAAGAGACAATTACGATGATTTCACTTGTACGTGGTTATGAACAGGTTGACAGCATGTTCGCATCGTTCGCAACAAGCACAATACAATGCACGACTTACCTGGTGGGGCTGCTGTCTGCTGCTCAGGGTTAATCTTCTACCGGCGCCGGCGATCTCTGGCACACACACGTTATAAAAAGTTTCTTGTGAACACAGCCGATCAGGTGGTGTAATACGCGCTCGCGACGAGAGTGCTTCTAGTGTACTGCGTGGTGTACTGCCACTATTGTTCGGTCGGGTGGCGGTCACTATAATAACTTAAGGCATAGTACACACATCGCGTGATAGGGCAAGCCGCGCATTGGTCGGTTAAAAAACCGGCCGTTGTGTTTGGCTGAACTTGCAAGACAAGTGTCAACCTGCATTCAGTTTAGATACTGAAGTTTCGTTCGGGAGGAATTTACGTTGTGAGAACCTTACATCCCGCCTACCAAAATACATGCTTGTATTTTCCGATTAATAAAGATAAATAAAACGATTACTGCGATAATCCTATGTTACGATTTTTACTAATAACCTACTTGCTAAAATAATTGAATTGGTATATAAACGAGTTTAATCTATGCTGGTGGGTAACGGACAAAGTTACGTTAGTGATCGCTTGAAGAGCGAGCCATTAGCTATACGAACAGTAGCTACACGCACCACTCCGTCTGGGCCAGGATGCAATTCAACTACTCGAGCAATATGCCAATGTAATGGGATAGTATTTTCGCTTTTGATTAAAACAACAGAATCTACGGCCAAAGGCTTGTAATGCTTGGTCCATTTGGCACGTTGAGTCAAAGATTGCAAATGTTCGACTTTCCAACGCTTCCAAAACGATTGTTGAAAGCGTTGAATAAGCTGCCAACGACCCAGTCGATGTATTTTTAATTTTATGCTTTCTGGGATCGTTGTCAAGGGTTCTAACGTTTGAAAATGTCCCGGCGTCAGTATGTTAAAATCGTTGGGATCTGAGCTAACCGGGCATAACGGATGCGAGTTTAACATTACTTTGATTTGTACGAACATGGTATTAAGTTCCTGATGACAGTTTTCGCGGTGAATCGCGTCGATTATGAGGTAAGTAAGTTTAGAATCCCGAGGGAGCAATGCAGGGTGCATAAGTTCAAATTCTAGTCCAGATAGCGATAGCCTGCCGCCTACCCTGATAATTCCACGTTCGTCAATGAATGGATTTAATTTACGCATTGATTTCGAAAGTAACTTGCTTTCTTTAAGGCGAGTGAGCTCTTCGCTGAAATGTACAGCTTGAGTACGTTGAACTAACCTCATCAAAGCTTCATGAAGTTCCTTTCGGTTAAGACATCGATCAGAATGATCTGATGACTTTCGACTACGATTGATGAAGCGTAGGCAATATGCTACAATACGTTGTATTTTACGGATTGAAGAAAACTTCTCGATAAGATTATCCAGAGGATGGGTATCTTCGTGGACCAGCAGGGTAAGTACACGTTCTTCAGACTTTGCATCAGTTTCATTAGATTCTCTATTTACAGGCCAGAACTCCGGAAGGTGTGGAAGCCAGGATGGTCCCGCCCACCATAAGCGACGGTGGAGCAGTTCCGCAGGAAGTAAACCTCGAGATGCGATGTCGGCTGGATTGTCTTCTGTAGGGACGTGATTCCACTGAGCATTTGGTATCGCATCTTGGACATGGCTAACGCGGTTCGCAACGAATGTTTTCCAGCGGGTGGGAGGAGAATTTAGCCATGCAAGAACAACGGTTGAGTCGGACCAGGCGAAGATGTGGGTTTCCGGGAGTGACGGTGAGTACGTTTCTATGACGAATTTCAACAGATCAGACAACAGGACTGCTGCACAAAGTTCCAGACGAGGTAACGATACTTTCTTAACAGGGGCCACGCGGGACTTTGCGCAAAGAAAGAATATTTCGGTGTTGTCATTACTGTCAACGATGCGTAAGTATACGACTGCTCCATATCCAGCTTCAGAACAAAGGATTTGACGGTACATTTGCCGAACATCTGAGGTAAATACTATAGCATGTAAACGAAATGTCATGAAAAGTTCTACTATGTTCGCCTGAAGTTTGGGACCGATAAGTAACGCGTCGTTCAACGAGGAGCCACTAGCGTCCTTCGCGGACGCATCGAAAACCACACGGAGTTTCGTTGTGGCACTATCTGGGCGTATAATGCAGTGGTGCGGTATGTAATATCTACCTTTACTTAAGTCTTTGGTTGGTACTTTAGTCATGTGACCGCTGTCTATGTAATCCCTCATGAAGTCATTATATTGTTGTCGTAAAGCAAGGTCCTTTGATAGTTTTCGTTCAAGGCCGTGGAATCTTTTAAGTGCTACATCACGTGACCCTGGAAATTCGTTACGTTCGGATTTGAAAGGTAAAGTTATTATGTATCTTCCAGTTTCATCACGCTGATGTTCGTTAATGTATTTAGATTCACAAAGTTCTTCTTCTGGTGTTAACTTCGAACAAGCTGGTATATTTTCCAATTCCCAGAATTTCTTGACACTGTCATCGAGGCGGGCATCGAGGCTGCTGTGTGCTCCGTCATTGCTCACAAAGAATGTATTGACTTCGTCGCGATAACCGTTGACATATTTGGAGTTTCCCATGAGAAGCCAACCGAATACAGAATTAAGTGCTGAAGGTTCATTTGGTCCTCCGGTGACACTTCCAGTAAGCAAAAGCGAAGAGAAGATCTCAGCCCCGAGAAGAATATCGATGTTTCCAGGCAAATGACATTCTGGATCGGCCAACGCCAAGTGTTGTACGTGATTCCATGAAGCTTTGTTGAGTTTGATGGAAGGGATTTTACCGCAAATGTTAGGTAACGTAAGGGCCTCAACTTTGAAAAGAACCTTTCCACCAACCCCTATATCAAGAGTAACGACGCTGGATGCGGATAAAGAAGATTGACCTAATCCACTTATGTTTCGATGCGATTCGGTTCGTTCTATACCTAACAACTTTGCAGCTTGTTCTGTAATAAAGTGAGATTGACTGCCCGAGTCAATCAATGCACGTAACGTTTGAAATTGGTCCTTATGATCTTTTACTTGTATCTTTGCAGTTGAAAGAAGCACTAATGATCTGTTATTAAGCGTAGTTAGAACCCGCGGTGTCTCTTGTTTTGATATGGAATTATCTAAATCATTATCACGGTGTAGAAGACTATGATGTCGTTTATGACATTTCTGACAACGGAAGATAGACTTGCAGTCTCGGAGTCCATGAGACGATTTCAGACAGTTGAAACACCAATGATGACTCTTGGCATAATCTAAACGTTCTTGCACAGACTTTTGTGCAAAGGACTTGCAGTGACCAATTGAATGTTCTTCATTGCAGAAGGAACATTTATATACGCGTGTGCTAGATACTGATGAGCCAGCCACTGACGGCGACTTTTCGTTCGTGTTGGATAGAAACGCAACAGTAGGCTTCTTAGTTGATGAATTATGATTCGGTTTACTATCGTTTGATTTCACGTTTTGGTTACTCCGGGCTCGATCTACAGGATTAGATGTAAAATGCTCGTCACGGACAAGAGCTTCGCATTTGGAATAAAGAAACTGCTTTAGTGTTGCGAACGTTGGCAACTCGTTATTCGTATGCTCTTGTTCGAACTCGCATCGGGTAGCTGAATCCATCTTGGACAATAACTGGTAGCACAAGATGAAATCCCATTGATCAGTGGGTAGTTCGAGTCGTTTCAGAATAGCCAAGTTTTCATTGAACGTATCTAAAACACGACGGAGCTCATGAGCGTTGGTAGACTTCAAAGAAATTTGTTGTATTTCTTTCCAACACGTAAATGCTAGCTCACGTTTATCTTTGTATCTTGCTAAGAGCGCATCATAAGCTTCTTGATAATATTTAGCAGTAGCTGGGAAAATACGAATAAGTGCTAATGCGTCACCTGACAGGCTAGATACTAAATAATGCATACGCTCAGTGTCCGATAGGGATTCATTTTCGTGAATTAACGACGAGAAAATATCATAGAACTCTGGCCATGTCTTGATATTTCCCGAAAACTGAGGGAGTTTAATTTTAGGTAGTTTTACTTTTACGTTACGAGATTGACTCTGATTATGTGATCTATCAAATGATTTATCGATATCGTTATCCTCAGTAAGATGCCGATGTATGGTAAGAATGTCGAAATAATTTTCATCGAATTCGCTTCGAAGTTCATCTTCCGATTCTTCCGAGGAGGGATCGATAAGACTGAGTATGTACGCATGAGCCTCTTCGAAACTAGCCACGTGTCGTTTTAGTTCAGAGAAATACGAGAGAAATTTATCTAATTGCTTTCCATCAGATTCAGCGAGCTTCGCAACTTCTAATGTTTTAGCTAAACGATTATAAGCCAAGGTACGTTTTCGACGTAAACTCGGTAAGTCTTCAGGTGTTTTGATACACTGATCCATGTCGGTGGACTTTTTTGTTTTAAGTCGACGTTTAGTTAAATAAGACATAACCGTTATTAACAAAGAAAACCGTTACTATAAATAAAAACGTTATGTTCTCGTACCTAGATTAGTTGTAGAATAAATACGTTGTTCATATTTCAAAGCAATGTTTACGAATGGATACTATTACTTAGTTTACGTTATGACTTATGACTGATCCCCTTGTTCAATGTTTAACCTTGGACGATTGTCGGAGTGTTTAACGATGTTTACAATATTTCGTTGGTGGTGACAAGAAAGGGTCGATTATATATGATTATATTGCACCGATAGGTAGCTACAAATTACGAATTTTAAAGAGAATATTTGTACTGATTTGCAATACAATCATAAGACAACACAATTCTTGTTACGATCCTAACCTTATCGCGTTTGGCCAATAGGTTGGTGCGTGTAGTGTAATAGGTATACGTTAAGAAGCTACTTTCCTAGGTAGGTAGACCCACCTCTTTTGGAAAAGTTAACACGATAATGATTCTAAATGTTATAAAAAAAGATGCAAGTACGTATTAGGTTAAAGATCGCTGTGTTTATGTTAATAACGATGACTGTTTAGATTTTTATCGATGAAATATGTGCCCAGAGATTTTACGAAGTTTTGAAAAAGGCGGACGGTGAGAAGATTACGACATATAGAACGAAATAGATAACGTTCCCGGGTTTCGACACCATTAAATATGCGCAAATCAAATTACGCACATTGGGGTCAAGTGAAAAGAGACAATTACGATGATTTCACTTGTACGTGGTTATGAACAGGTTGACAGCATGTTCGCATCGTTCGCAACAAGCACAATACAATGCACGACTTACCTGGTGGGGCTGCTGTCTGCTGCTCAGGGTTAATCTTCTACCGGCGCCGGCGATCTCTGGCACACACACGTTATAAAAAGTTTCTTGTGAACACAGCCGATCAGGTGGTGTAATACGCGCTCGCGACGAGAGTGCTTCTAGTGTACTGCGTGGTGTACTGCCACTATTGTTCGGTCGGGTGGCGGTCACTATAATAACTTAAGGCATAGTACACACATCGCGTGATAGGGCAAGCCGCGCATTGGTCGGTTAAAAAACCGGCCGTTGTGTTTGGCTGAACTTGCAAGACAAGTGTCAACCTGCATTCAGTTTAGATACTGAAGTTTCGTTCGGGAGGAATTTACGTTGTGAGAACCTTACAACTTCGATGTACCGATAGTCAATCTGGCACTAGTCTAGTACAGCCCAAGTCTCGATCGAATCGAAGGCTTTCTCGTAGTCCACAAACGCTAAACAAAGTAGCAAGTTATACTTTTCGGGCTTCTGTATAACCTGCCGTAGCGTATGTATGTGGTCTACGGTGCTAAAGCCTTTTCGGAATCCTTCTTGTTCGGGAGGCTGGAAGTCGTCAAACCTGCGCGAAAGACGGTTCGTAATGACTCTCGAAAACAGCTTGTAGACATGGCTCAGAAGTTAGATGGACCTATAATTCTTCAGCAGAGCAATATCGCCCTTTTTGAAGAAAAGTACCACCACACCTCTGCTCCATGCCTGTGGCGTTCTTCCCTCGAGAATGACGGAATCAAACAACTTCTGAAGGGCCTTAAGGATCGGTTTTCCACCCGCCTTCAGGAGTTCAGCCGTAATTCCGTCATCACCCGGTGCCTTGTCTTGCGTTGTCTGTATTTACCCTGTTTTTATTAATGAGAGTATGCACTCCAATCAGACCAAGTTTGACGCTTGTATAAATTAACGTAAGGAACAAAAAACTATGAAAACCTGTTTCTTGTGTGAGGAATCGCTTTGGGCTTAGACTTTTAATTTTTAGTAAGTATTTATACATATTCTGTAATAATTTCAACTAGCTGCCTATTGCGGTTAAAAAAATACAGCCTAGTCACGGATGGACGGATGGACAGATGGCGTAAGCAGAGTAAAAGGGTCCCATTGGCACTCCTTCGGTACGGAACCCTAAAAAGTTCCTTTTATGTATTGAGCTATTTTCAGTATAGTGTTTACTAAAGTTTAATATTATAAGGAAGGTCAGCCAGTACGATTACCTGCAAATTAGTCTGTCACGAACGTAATGTTTAGACAAAACATTCACATCTCACGTCAGTGTTAATAAATTCCCATAAATAGTCATCTAAAGGAGGATGTTGACAGTTTATTTACGATGAAGTAGGTAAGAATAGAAGTACCCGCAGGAGACGGACCGTATGTCGATTCCAGCCACACTAGGAGTGGGCCTTTTTTTTTCTGCGAGGAGGAAACCTTCAAAAGGCTGCCGGCCTCCTGGGGGATGGAAGCCGGGGTGTGTGGGATTCTTACCCACTAAAACCCCCCCAGCGGCCGTCTACAGCACAATAAGGGGGACTCCGGGAATGTAATATGCCTCCGGAGCCGCGGGCGGTGGACTCCAGTAGCTCGCCGCAAGGGCCAATCAAGGCCCATGACGGTGAAGAGCAGTGTTCCGCGTGCATCAGTCAGAAGGAGGGTGCAGCCGGTGTTGAGGACGCATGGGGAGAATATTTAATATATTTAATCACTGGTACAATTTCTTTAGTTTTAACACTCGCCAAACTATTATATATAGGATCATTCTCGTTAGATCCATAATGGATCTATGGAGATTTTTTTTTTCCATTAGAACCAATTCTGAAAAATGAAAATTCCATTCCTTTTCTTTCAATTTTGAAAGTGGATCTATTGAGAACGTTTTTTCTTAAGCTTATAAATATTCAACGTAAAAACAAACATCATAACACTAAATAAATCAGTACAGTGCACCACCGGTTCTCTCAGGCAGCAGCCGCCCCGCCACTGCCTATGACTCGACATGGTTTCAAGCTGTGGCAGCTTGTTCTGTGGCTAGTGACTTATAATATAGAGATGTCACCTACCCAAGTGTAATGCTATTGTAATTCCACAGAGATTTTTAAAGAGACACCCACCTTCCATCGTTCTTTGGTAAAACGTTAATCTTGAAACATATTATCACCTGTACTTTGACGTGGTTACGGTTTAGACTTTTTAGAGCTTGGCTGCCATAGTGACTTGTTTGTAGAGATGTTCTCTAGCAGAATAAACTGCTATCGTAAGTGAACAGTGACTTCAAAAAACTCATTGATACTTCCTTAATGCGGTAAAACAAAATTTTACAAAACTAAAAAAAAATAACAAACCCAATAAAACCTGACTGTGTGTAAAATAACTGAAAACTCGCGACAGGGGGTAAATTTTCCCATTCATTGGGTAAAAGTTTAGCATTTGACACCACTAGTGTTACGAGCACACAAGCATCGTTTCTTATAATCAATACACACTACAATAATAAGTTGCCGCATTCAACGAGCTATTGTTCTTACTTCTTAGGTAGAGCGGTATCTTGTTGGAGCGCAGCGGAATCGGATTCATGTATGATTTTGATAAATATTTTACAAGATGATATTTCATCTTTGTGGTATCTGAGTTCCTCAACAGTTATTCCTTATCTGAGTTATCTAGCCTAAAAAATAAAAATAGTAGCCTGATGTTAATCCGAGCTATGGTCTATCTGTATTCCAAATTTTACTCAAATCTTTGTAGCCGTTTCAGCGTGGTTGAAGGACATAAAACAAACAAACATTTATACATTTGCACTTATAATATTAGTAGGATAGCAAAAAGACGAAATAAAAATTCTCTTGCTCGCATTTATTTCTCAATGCAGTTGACAAGATCTTAGTTGGCCCTTGACATAAATAGGTCATGGACTGTAAAATAGAATACCACGACATTATAAAATACGAAGACAGCCAGCGGGTTCACATTGTTTTAATTTTTTTAATGTTTTATCTGTATTATTAAGTATTCTTTGGTCTAGGTAGCATAAAGTACAGCCTTGAGCTTTGCTCTAATTTTTTTAAAGCAGTTGTTATAATCTTGTGCCTATACTAATGAATAATGTTTATTATGAATGCATAGAATATGAATTATGTCCAGTAGAATTAAATTTAATTATAATTTGTGAGTCAATAATTGTGATTAATAATTAAATTTTGTAATTAATCTAAGATTTTGTAATTTATATTCAACATTCGAGCAATTCTTTATCAGAGTGAAATGCATAAAATGATTTTTCAAGTTACCACTTTCTTAACTCATTTGGTTTGTGTTTACTTTCTTTTTATAATTTTTTGATGTTAACAAATGAGTAAATGGGGCATGCACTACAATAAGACAAAGTTTGACGCTTCTTCTGTATTATTGTTTTTGAGATAGAACAGGAACAAAGAACGTTGAAAAATGCTTACTTCGAGATTTCTTGTATGGGGGGTCCCCAAAGAGGGCTCTTGGGGACCCCCTTTAGGCTTAGACCCTCAATTAACTTGTTTTACTCTTTGGCTTAGACTTTTAATTATTTTTAGTGTTTGTCATGAAGAGGCCATAAGTATTTAAAAAAAAAATTGCATGCCTCATTCAAGGTAGTTTGTACAAGGGTCACTCTACCGTTAACACCTTTATTTCATGTACCTACATTCTTTGCAAATAAATTATTATTCTATTCTATTCTAATACATTTTCTGTAAAAAAATCAACTGGCTGTCAACAAAGATATAGCCTGTAAAAGATAAACGGAAGGTAAGACGGATGCGGCGACTCGGGCGCCCTGCGGCGCGGTGGCGATGTATAGTGTATAGGTGGGGCGCTGCAGCGTTGGCGACCTTTGGGCACTTTGAGTACGAAACCTTAAAAAAGAATATCACAATATAACTGGGGCTGATTTCATAATATATTGTTATAAAAGCCATTTTTGTAAAGAATAATAAATAAAAAGAACGCTGTAAAGAGTTATTATCTGTGCTTTAAAGGCATTTTAGCTGTACGGTCAACGGTCAACCACTCAATACTCATAATCAAAACTCATATCAATGGTATTTTAACCACCACAAGCACTGAGGTTATAATAGGTATAACCTCAGTGACCACAAGTGGAACTGGATGAATTTCATACAAATTAGTTTCTGTTTATACACTGGTGTACCTTTGTCAGTTTCATAACAGGTTCTGCCTATACTATACACAGAGCTCGTACAATGCTCTGCGTGTCCAATATAACAACGCATTCAGGATAATGTTGGGGCTACCGCGCTACTGCAGTGCGTCGGGCATGTTCGCGGAAGCACGTGTGCCAGATTTTTACGCACTTATGCGAACGCGAATAGCGTCCTTGATGCGGCGGGTGCGCGCTAGCTCCAACAGCCTTGTTGCGCTTGTGGCAGGTAAAATGAACAGCCCTATAATGTGGCATTGGATGACGACTCACCGAGCGTCATCTGACTATGTACAGTAGTAGTAAATATAATATTATATTATTTGTATATGTTAAGAGTAAAATGTTTGTGTTATGTGTGAGTGTATGGTATATATATTTTTCTAGTGTATTTTTAAATATGTGTATGGTAGTTTATGTGTAATTTGTATTATGATCTGTTGTGTTTTCTATGTTAGTGAGTTTTATGTGATAATTCTATGGGCTAGTCTGAAAATAAAGATTATATTATTATACTGGTGTATGACAGTTTCATACAAGATAGGTTCTGCTTATACACTGATGTAGATATGTCAGTTTCATACTTATTTTTCGAATGGACTCTCGCAGATTGTGCCCAAGGTACCCCGACTGCTTAACCGATCAGTTTCATACAAGACAGGTTCTACTTTTGTATTGGTTTTGTCACCATCGATATGCGCTCTATAAAGGTATAGGGCCAGAAGTGGCGGTCTTACGGCCAAAATTAATATCCAATCTATCCACGATTTACCCTACTAGAGATAGAAATTTGACATATTTTGTATGGAGCTTATGTCAAATTCCTATCTCTAGTAGGGCAAATCGTGGATAGGTTGGATATTAATTTTGGCCGTTAGAGGGTGGCAAGCAGGGTAATCGCCCGGAGCACAGATAATATAACACCACATAATTCTATACTAGTAGCCCGGAGCCTCGTTCTTGCAGGGTTTTGCGCTTCCTGTTTGTATTTCTGTTGCACTGTTATTTCAATGTTGCGCGCCGTTAAGGTGAATGCTAATACGGGGTAGCCCGCGAAATTCAAAATTTCTTGCGTTTTTTTCAAATTGTAGCTCTATTTCGCGTCATATATCAATCGAAATATAATTCGCAGTAGTAATAACAATATATCTACTGAATAATACTCATAAAAAATATAAACCTAGCTCTACAAGCTCGATAATCGATAATTTGATCGTAAATTAATATTATCGAGCTTGTACAGCTTATTAAGCTAGATTTATATTTGTGATGAGTATTATTAAGTAGATATATTTTTATTACTGCCGCGAATCATATTTCGACCGATAAACAACGCGAAGTAGAGCTACAATTTGCAAAAAATACAAGAAATTTTGAGTTTCGTGGGCTGCCCTGTAGCATTCGACTTAACTGGGACAATAAACCATTTGTCTTTCTTTTCTTTTCTATCAACAACCCGAGTAGAAAAAAGTTATATTTAACCAAAGACATAAAAATATTTATTAAATCTCTTTGTATTTCAAAATTTTATTTTATCCTTTAAAACTCAAAATGCGTTTTTCGTCTACCATCAGAAATACCTACTTTCAATTCACATATTGAACATATTTTGGACCATATCTATGCCGCCCGGAGCCGGAGCCCCGCAATGTTCAAAGGCCGATGTTGAATGCCTGTCAGTTCTCATGGTAAAAAGGGTATAAAAAGGGAAGTGAGATTCAAGTAAATTGTCCGGTTAAGCAGCAATAGTACTTCGGTGCTGCATGTGAAATATCAATTCGAAAAAAAAAACCAAGTAGATTGGCGGATGGAGTAACGGGAATTTCCGCCACACAAGTCCGTTTAAGCATCAATAGTACCTAAGTACTGCATGCGTAATATACTAATATACAATCGAAAAAAAAAAAATTTGAGGTTGGAACAATACCTGGAAGAGCTAGAGAGAATAATACACATCGCTGGAACGATATAAAAAAAGGTTTGTGAGGTTTATGGTGCAATGTATTTGAAAATCTGTTGCATTCATATTTGCCGACAAACAATAAAATCATTTAAAACATAGTAAAATATCTTTTCTCCTAAAGTAATTGTTACCTACAGTTAGCCGGAAACATGTTCCTTTTTAGGGTTCCGAAGTCCTACAAGGAACCCTTATAGTTTCGTCATGTCCGTCCGTCTGTCCGTCTGTCCGTCTGTCCGTCTGTCCGTCTGTCCGTCTGTCCGTCTGTCCTAATCCTTTACAGCTTAATAACTTCTACAGTTATAAACATAAGTAAATGAAATTTTGTTAAAAAATAGTCTGCATATAGATCTCAATTCTAAAAGAATAAAAAAATAGTTTTTACGTTCTTTAGGGGTGGCGCCCATACATGTGAAATGGGGAAAAAAAATTTTTTTTCGCTGCACCCCCTCGTGTGGGGTATCATTGAATAGGTCTACTAAAATGAAGGTAATGTTTCATACATCACTTTTTTATCAGGTGTACCATCTGCGAAATATAGCCCGCCAAAGTGGCTTGCAATGTGTCCCCCCCCCTGCCATTTCTAAACTATGCAACGTAGAAACTTATAATCTTCCACATTGATAGACCTTTGTAAAAACTCTCTTTTAAAATTATTTCGAGTATAATGTGATTATAATTTTTTGAGTTATAGACAGAAAACTGAAAAATACTTAAAACGTCCTAGTTCAAAGGTCATTGACCTTAGAGAAAAATGATCGTAGCAAATAATGCTCCTTTAGTTACTTTCTATTTAAAAAAATCACCAAAATAAATACACTTCTTAAATTTAGCTTCATAAATTTAGCGCTAGGTGGCGCTGTTTGCGAAAACTAAAATAGCAATGATTAATATTCGATTTGATTCGTTTGTAATTAGACCTACTTAAGGAACCCTATAATACTGAGCATGGCCCGACATGCTCTTGGCCGGTTTTTTATTACCACGTTTTTATTGACTCGCTTTATGTCTGTCTGTTTGGTAGTTTGGTACAAATTTTGCAATCGATTTTAAACTAACTTTCCGATGAGCTAGAGATAGCTCAGAACGGGATGGCGATGCAATATTAACTCTCTTTCCTTTTAAGAACGTATTTTTTATTTTTTTATTTCCTTTATCTCAGAATCTGTTATTCAATTATACAATTTTTTTCTTGTGTACAATCTTTTTTAGCTCAAAAATACGAAAATGAATAATACTTACAAATTATCTTATAAATACAATAGCTTTAAAAAAACAGAATTCGCTTAATAGTTTCGAAGAAATTCGTAAACAAACATACATACAAAAATACAAATATACAAACATACATACATAATACAGTCAAACCTGGATGAGCGAGAGTTCAAGGGACCGGAATCTTTTTCTCGCTCACGGAGGTTTTTCACTTAACTAAGTTTCTCACTTATAGAGGTGCAGGAGCGGTTTTTCTCACTTACAGAGGTAACTAAATAGCTGTAGACACTTTCTTTGCAATTGATACATATCAACTGTAATAAGTTTGACAAAAAGGTCGGTGCAGATGCACATTTGGCCATTCTAAAAGAATGTGTTGCAAAAACAATGACCTGGGTGGGACACAAAGATGCTCGATTTGTTGTTTTTTATTTGTTAGTTAGGCGAACCGTATGTGCGTTAGTTCCGCGAAATTTAGAAAATGTCATAACAGATAATAAATACCCTCAACGCTCGCTTATAGAGGTAATGGGCATGGCAGTCTCAGTTATAGAGGTCCAGACGTGAAAACCGACTCTCTCATATAGAGGTTTCTGTTTCTCGCTTGTAGAGGTTTTCGAGGCTTAAAATGACGGGACCTGGCAATTACTCTCACTTGTAGAGTTTTCTCGTTTATCCAGTTCTCACTCACCCAGGTTTGACTGTAGTACATTTGTTTGGAAACCCTATACTTACATTATGCCTATACTCCTAATAGATGATCATAATTATGTTCCCAGGCAGTTCCCATAATATTACATACATACGTGTCGAATTGATAACCTCCTTCTTTTTGAAGTCGGTTAATTAAAACTAATAGCTACATGCATCAAAAAATTCCTCCGTATCGCTGTCTACGGGTAACGTGCCCAGAAGACTGGCAGCATTGCTACGTTATATGGCCAGCCTTCTGGTCCCGTGAAAAGACGACCGACCGCCTGGAGATGGCTTTGAAAAAAAAAATACGAGCACTCGGACCCCACGACCCGCAAATGGCTCAAAAATATAATTACAAATTACTTTATAAAATTTTCGCCGCTTTAGTTACCTACTAATTACAAATCTGTGTCATTAGTGAGATAGTAATTTCTCTTGTTTTGTTCGCAGTATTCCCGGAGGCCCTGATTCTGTTCAGCGTGGTGACGGTGGTAACTCCAGGGGTTCAGATCCGCAGTAGGAATGTCTCCGACGCTTCAGTAAGCAAGCCCTGTTCTCTGGGAGAGTACACGGCTAGAGCCCACTGCATTCAGTCACAGTATCGCCTCATTTGCAGAGATGGCTTCGCTAGCTTCTGGATACGAGGAATAAAGTAAGTAATTGCTGCAGTATATTGTTAAGCTGGAAATTATACTTCGCTGAAAATACCATATATTATCATCATCATCAGCCTGTATTAGTCGCATTTGCAAAAATTCTCCGAGTACCAAGTAAACCAAACATCAAACGGTTCAGAGGTTTAGTTGTCAAAAGGTAAATCAGACAGACGGACAAACAGAGTTACTTTTCATTTATAATATTAGTGTGGTTGGTTTATACCTTAGACTAGTATTTGCAAAAAATATTGCGAAGTGATGAAAAATATGTGTTCAGACCGGTTCAAAGGACCGGATCCGGCTCGAAGGACCATTCTTTAGGCCTCACTGGACTTGAAAGATATTAAATGAGAAGTGGACTGTATAAAATATAGGCGTTTAAAGCCGTAAAAAAATTCTCATCATTATGAACAACTTTAACTGTGGGATTAACCCTGAATCGCGAAAAATAGATCAGCTGTTCCCTATATTTTGTTGATTTATGTGAACACAAATGTAGGGATCAGCTGTTTTTTTATTCGTCAATGCTTTCGACTTTCGCGATTTCATTATAGTACAGATTTACCACAGACCAGTAAGCCTCTAGACTCCGATTAGCCGGTTACCTCCGGTCACCACGCATAATAGTACCACTGCATATCATACGCCCCATCGCCAATCGGAACGTCACTCCGTCAGCGAGCGGCACTAATCATACCACCGAACTTTTGAGCCGACCAATAATAACGCGCCCCCCGCCCCCCGCCAACATTTTACGCCTGTGTTCTCATGCAAAACTTTGTTTATGCGGCGTCTTGAGGATTACTGGTCTGTGAGATTTACAGAAGATAGATCGTTATATTTATACAGTCTCGGCTTTCGAAAATTTATTGAAATTTCTTATGCACTGAAGATCTAAATTAGTATATTTACATTATTGATATTGTGCTTAAATTAAAACTTTGTACAGAATTTACATTAATTTGCAATCGTTTGTTTATAATATCTTTCCACGAAAATGATCATGTTTTAGATAAACATTAATTGGGGAAAGTAAAATAGTGAGGTTTTGTAAGATTGTTTTCTGTCATTACATAACTTAACATACATAATAAATAAATAATAAATAAATAAATATTTTGGGACATTTAACACAGCACCATCTAGTCCCAAACTAAGCAGAGCTTGTAATATGGGTACTAGACAATGGATATAATACTTATATACTTTTCTTTTGTAAATACGTACTTATAATACATAATCAGCTCATTACTGTCCCACTGCTGGGCACGGGCCCCTTCTCAGTATGAGAAGGTTAAGGCCTTAGTCCACCACGCACGCACGAACTTTATGGATCACTCTCTGGTGTGCAGGTTTCCTCACGATGTTTTCCTTAACCGTTAAATCAAGTGATAATCAAATTCTGATCCGCACATGAATCCGAAAAGTCAGAGGTGCGGGCCGGGATCGAACTCGCACCCTCCTGCATGGAAGGCAAGCGTTCAACCACTAGGCTATCACTGCTGCTGCTGCTTTCTGTCATTACAATAATTTTATTCTGCGAATTTTCACTTATATGTTACACAAGAGGCCAAAAAAGCAAGAGGCAAGAGTATTATCACAGATTACCTATTAGTTACTTGGTATTATACTGGGTGTCAGGGAAACGCTCCCGAAACTGAAAGGCTATTATTATTAGTGTCCGACCGAAACAGGATTTTCACCCGAAACCGAAACCGAACCTTCGGTCTTGGTCCCAGTTTCGGCCGAAACCGAAACCGAAACCGAAACTTATTTAAATTTTTATAGCATGTTAAATCTATTGTATTTTTACGCAAATGTAGACAGTTAACACGTGTAAATGCAACAATTAAGTATGTCAAAAAATCGGTCAAGTGTGAGTCGGACTCACACAGTAGGTTCCGTACCACCCATCCACCTGATACACCATAGAAACTGATTTAATTTACGAGAGTTTATCAAAAGACATCAACGAACGTACGCGGAATGTGAATTTTAGCATCTCTTTCTTACGTAGGTACCACGACATACGTCTATTTTTAGTATCTGATGCTAAACTACATAGTATGCACTATAATCAGACCAAGTTTGACACTGGTATGTATTACCGTTAGTATTTGTCGTGATAGGGGTCATAGTAGTAGTAAATAATGAAGTTTAACTAGAAAACTTTCCCTTGGGTATTACTTTGCCTAGGTTCCATTTGTATTAATCTGAGGTTTCATATAAATAATTTACAGAGACGCTAGCGAGTTTTGGCCGTGTAAACTCATGGTAGAGCTACGGAACGCTATTGTGCGACGTAAGTATCAAGGACTGCTTTCCAGGCAGGTGGCAGTGTCCAGCCTAAACTTGCCAGATTGAGAAACCAAAATCTCTGGACAAATTCTAAAATTGCTGGACAATAGGATTTTTGGCTAGACATAATAAAAATCTTAACAGAAACACGTGCATATATGATGTAAATACATAAAAATTGTACGTTTTGTTGCCACTACGAGATACTGAAATTGCGATTTTCATGGAACATAGGTACTATGAGGGTGTTTTCGATAACCCGTCTAGCTGTGCGTGCTGTGCCCACGACTACGACTTCACTCGCGTACTTACAAAAAATAGAGCCATAGTAAAGTAGCTTTCTAATGGTGAAAGAATGATTAAAATCGGTTCAGTAGTTTCATAGTTTATCGAATACAAACAAAAAAACAAAAAAATCTTTCCTCTTTATAATACAAAATTTTATGAAAATTATCCCACTTCTTTAATCAAAGTCACATTGGACAAAGAAATTTGACCAGTGGCATACCACCCATTTTTTACCTACTAAATATTCATTAGGTACACTGCGTGTTACTGTATCTACAAGACGGTGTGTGTCCAATTCAATCCGACTGAATTTTATCACATCGGACCAACTGAATTAATCCAAAAACATCAGACCCCTGAATCTAAAAGAAAGGATCACCGATAACTCGATCATCCATTCATTGCCTTGAGGAAACCTCGACAAATCCTCATGACATTTCTTTGAATAAATTACGCTGTATTGTTGCCCAGTGCCAGCGCAGAAAATAAAAACGGACAATGCGTGATTCAGTCTTTATTATATTATCATGCTACTAATATTATAAATCCAAAAGTATGGATGTTTGTTTTTTTTGTCCTTCAATTTCGCTGAAACGGCTGAACGGGTTTGGATGAAATTTGGCGTATGCCAAACATCCCTACATTTTGTCGATTTACGTGAACACAAATATAGTTTTAGCTAAAAAAAATCGCGATTTCTTGATTGGTCCCATCACTCCCATCCCATAGTAAAAATTGTTCATACTTATGAGTACAATGACCCTTTAAGAGGTTTTTAGTTATTTCAAAAACACGTTCTATTAGTTATTTTATTATTTTAAAAATTTTTGCGAAGCATTTTTTCTTTCCACAATTTAAATCTTTACGTTCTATTAGTATTATTCAGTAGATATATTGTTATTCCTGCCGCGAATCATATTTTAATTGATATACACCGCGAAATAAAGCTACAATTTGCTAAAAATTCAAGAAATTTTGAATTTCGCGGTCTACCCTGCTGCATTTACCTGAATAAGATTGCTCTGACTGTTCAGTTCAGGTTTGACGGGTTAAGATAAAAAAACTTGGCAAGTGGAATGTTCGCTTTTTTTATAAACCTGGATGTGATCGGCGCAGAACAGGGAGGAATGGCAATAACGTGAGATGAGACGAGATGTGGCCTATAACCAGTGGGTCGATACGAGCTTATAATGATGATAGGCAAATGGAGTAATTGAGATATATTAGATTAATTTACTTAGTCCAATGAATTGTTTAATCAGCACTCAAATCAAACTAATAACAAAACCAAAATCAAATGAAAACTCGTAGTGTCACTAATGCCAAATTATTACTTCCAAAATATTTTAATTTACATGGTAGGAGAACGTTAAAATATATTATACCCTACCTAATTAATCAACTACCAACATCTCTAAGGGATAAAATAACAAAAAAAAACATAAAATTTAAATTAAAACAACATTTCTTGCAAGTTACAAAGACACAATAATAAAAATAACTAGTCAATACAATTAATAACATTATTAATGTAAGTATAATAAATTCTCAAAAGTTTGCTGCATTTGTAGGAACAACCTGTATCAACACAAATACTACCCTCCACCAGTTTGTAAAGACGGATCGCGTAGTCACCGGTGTTCGCTCCTTCATAATGTAGATAAATATTATCTGGTATCTACCCTCATTGTACTTATTTAATATCCTACCTTGTCAACTATATTTTTGTTTACCTGTTTGTATAGTCGATGATACTGATGTACGGTAAAACTCTAATGAGTTTATGTTTACATCTTTAGAATGTTTTTGTTATGTATACCACTGAACAAACAATAAATAAATAAATAAATAAATAATAAAAAACCTGACTGCGTGTAAAAAGAACTGAAAAGATGTAAACAAGACGTGTGTAAGTATCAAAGCTTAACACGCAGTAGGACGCTACCTATGAACTATGTATGGTGTTGGGTAATTCACAAACTGTCCAAAAACATACGTAGCCTCCAACGATTTGATACTTACACATATACTTAATTACTTACACACGTCTTGTTTACATCTTTTCAGTTCTCTTTACATGCAGTTGGGTTTTTTGGCTTTTTAATTATCTTTTTATTTTAATTTTTTTAGTTCTGTCTAATTTTTTTTATCGCGATTACTTACGATAGCAGTATATTCTGGTATAGAACATCTCTTTAAACAAAAGTCATTAGGGTAGCCTAGCTCTAAGGAATAACCATGTCGAAGTACAGGTGATAATAGGTTTCAAGATTCGAGTTTTACCAAATAACGATGGAAGGTGAGTGTCTCTTAAAAAGTGTTTTAACTGAAACCATATTGAGTCATAGGTTATGATTTATTTCCAGATTTGTTTACTTTGATGACTTTATTGTTTCTGCAGTTCTGATAAATTGTTAATTAGAAGCGTTGTATTGGTATTATTACCAAAAGTTGTAGCATATGATACTCCTGGGATATCCTGCTCCTCCTGCTTTATCGGTGAAGGATCAAGGAATACTCACGAGGAGACTTGTATAATACTTGGAGTGCTCCATAAAGTCCTCGTAGATATAAATAAATAAATATCTTTGGGACATTTTTACACAGCACCATGTAGTCCCAAACTAAGCAGAGCTTGTGGTATGGGTACTAGACAATGGATATAATACTTATATACTTTTTTTTAAAATACATACTTATAATACAAAAGCAACACCCAGACCAACACAAACACTTATGTTGATCACACAAATGTTTGTGTCCTGTGGGAATCGAGCCCACGACCTCGTTATCAGCAGTCCGACACTCGAACTACTAGACCACAGAGGTTGTAAATAGCTTACATGGCATAATATGTATATAGTATGCCAATTTGCACTAAGCCAGTGTGGTGGATTAAGGTCGTCTCATACTGAGAAGAGGCTCTTGCCCAGCAGTGGCACTGTAATGGGTTGATTATGGATGCAAAAGGTACTTTAACAGAAAAGATTGTAAGAAAAAGTTTTTCTATTGTCTCTTAATAGTTTTTTCATGAGCCACAATATCCATTACGTACTCAAAGGCGAACTATCGATCAAAGTTGTAAACAACTATTATTTAAGTTCTATAAGTAACCGTAAACTCGGTAAGTATAATAATTTATATTATATTGCAATTTGTTCCACATTTTGCGTAACTCATTCCGTATCTGTCATACCCTCGTACATTATTCGACGTTCTCCAAATCCTTACAATATCTATTCTTTAATAATATGTACTTGATGTATCCAGGATTATCCTAGATCTTTGAATCCTGAATCTTTATTTGGTCTGTGTCATTTAAGTTATATGTTCAAACCGTCAGTTATACAAAGTCTTTGGTTCAAACGCTCTAGTGTTTTTTTATCCTTCATGAGCTTGCGTTTGATCGCTACCTCACCTGAATTAAAAACGTTAAAATGAAGTTCCAAACTAATCTCAATGCTTTAAATCTCAATCTCCTGACAGTATATGTTGCTGATTGCCGTTTATTGGTTACATTAATGACCTAAGTGACACAAATAAATGGCAAACAGGAACATCTACCGTCAGGAGATGGAGATTTCAAGCATTGAGATTTGTTTGGAACTTTATTTTGAACGTTTTTTACTACGAGAATTGGCCTTCGATGGTCGACGATGCTTTCCCAGTAAAAACCTATTCACTCGTGCCTTGAAGACCACTATTTAATAGCCGCACAGGAAAAAACAGACTGATTAAAAAAATTACTTGAAAAGTGCTTCGTGCGTAAGGGTGGAATATCAACCATATAAGGGTTGCGCATTGCCGGGCGTCTGGTCGTCCGATGAAGGAAAGGGCTAGGGGTAATTAACCATGCAATTCCAACGCAAACTTGCCGAAATGCATCCGATAAAAAATCGCTAAGCTAGCAGCTCTGCGTCGATGCTCAGAGCTTTGCAGTTTACCGTCAACAACGCATGGTAGCTAAAGAGTCTTGGTTCGACTCACTAACGACTCAACAACCTGGTATTTGGCCGAACCATCCCAAAGATGAGAGCAGTATTCCATATCATACACGACCAAACTTCTTCAAATTAAGCAGCTGTTCCGGCGTGAAGTACCGTCTAACCTTAGACAGGACGCCTTACTTTTTGGCAGTAATTTGTGCCTTGGTCTTGATGTAAGAACAAGTTGAGGGCGGACGCAAGAAGCTCAAGACGGTCAGTTATCGGCACGGATGCAACTCGGAAAGTTGGAGTCAGTTCACACACATTCATTGTTTTTGTTACACATTTTTAAAGTTTATCTGTATATCAACAAGTGATTAGTCTCCATTAGTTAATTATTATTCTTGTAATCATTAATTACGTTTAGTATTGTTGTTGAGTTTTTCTTATCATAATGAGTATTTGTTATTCCCTTGTCCTTATGTACACAATTGTAACCTTCAACTACCCGATCCTTTTGTCCCATCTTCAGTTCTACCCACAGATCATGGAAAATAAGAAGATCGGGCAAGTCGCCTAGTTTGCATGGAGTCCGAGTGTCGCTGGCTCAACTTACGCACACAACGCAAGAAACTCATCAATAAATTACAACAAAAACCACGCACATATATTAAACACACACACTTGTATCCTTACGGCATTTTGGAAATAAAAGGAAGTTTTCTCCTTAACTACGCACATGCTCACTCGGGTGCAACTGACGTGAACTAGCGGCAGTGTATGCCCGCTGTGCATACAACGGTCAGCCTTAACAGCCTTTTTGCGGCGGCTTGTTCTCTCTCAAGTATTCGTTGCTCTAAGGTTTTACCCTTACATTAACATGTTTATCGAAGGTTCTACTCTCCAACGTTAACATGACCTTCGAAATGTAAATACTACACACATTGTTATAAATGTTCTGTTACATACACATTTTCTGATGACTAACTAAGAACAAAAAGGTGCTGAAAAAATCATATCAGCAGTTTCATAAGGGGTATTAATTTACCAAAGACTAAAAAAAAAAACCTAATTTGGATCATCCCATCTCCTTGAGCGTATCTTCTTCGTGAAAGTTTAGAATTAATTTTAGGGTTAAAAAGGCGGAAAGTGGGTCTTACCAAGTGACGACCGATCGGGATAAGTCCGATAAAGCTCAGGACTAATGGCCAAAATTAATATTCAATCCATCCACGATTTACCCTACTGGAGATAGAAATTTGACATATGTTGTATGGAGCTTATGTCAAATTTCGATCTCCAGTAGGGTAAATCGTGGATAGATTGGATATTAATTTTGGCCGTTAGACAAACATAGGTTTTTGTATGTCTAAGGCTCAGGACGGGGAATTGTGTTCAAATGTGTTGGAGGAGTAGCGTGTTCTTTCTTATTGCAGAAACAGTTACATCTACCGTACTTAGAGTCGCTTTGTCTAACACTAAAACTTTTGCTCATTATAGTGTTAAGTCTTGCCCTCCCTCCGGTTTATGTATAACATGTGCTATAATGAACTATGTTTACGGGACTTGTCGCGCACAATTAAATCAAAATATAACAAACATTTTGACTAACCTCGACGTTTCGGTCAAATTGCATTGACCGTGGTCACGAGCAGACTGAATTATGTGAGTGTCATCGTCTTGAGCGGCGGGTGTTTTCTCAAACTACCCGCGGTTGGTTTTTCGTAACGTCGCTGTCCGTAACAAGATATGCTGAATCACGACACACAATGCTGACAGTTTCGGCGGACATACATGTAGACATACCACGACGCGAACACTTCTCAATTTTACTATTTCACAATATATGATAATAATAATATATTTTTTAAGAAATAACTAAGACTTACTGACTGCCTCGTTGGTCTAGTGGTTACAAGCGAAACTGCTGAGCATGGGGTCCTGGGTTCGATTCCCGGGTCGGGCAAATTGTTATTGGGTTTTTTCATTAGGAAATTCTCAGTAGCAGTCCGGAGTCTGGATTTGTGCGCGGTCAATGGCAATAGGCTCGCCCCCTTTTACATGGGACTATAACATAACTGGCGAAATGTGGGTGTACTATTACACCTCTGCCTACCCCTTCGGGGAAATACAGGCGTGATGTTATGTTATGTTAACTAATACTTAATTTATTGTTTTGTAAAAAAATTGTATGGCGAAAGCCATCATATGGCGATGATTAATATTATTATAAAATTTATAACACCATTTTGTACCCATGTTAGCAAATGAATAAAATTGAATTGAATTGAATTGTATTAAATTATTTCCATGTAATCTGGTCCACGTTTAACAAAATAACAAATTAATATCAGCAGACGGGCTTAGGAACCTTCTCAGAGTATTTGGTGATCATAGAGTCCCAGGGTTTCCGGTGATAAATGGTGGTTTACGCAGTTCTGTTCGGATTTTAATTATTATATGATTTTAATTATTAATAAAACAAAGTTTAACCGGATTAAATCGCGTGTATAATTTAAGTTGGTTTTCCTGACGTTTCGAAAGCTTTGCAGCATTTCGTGGTCGCAAAGACGCTACGTCTTTACAGATATTTCTAAAAAAATATTTTAATCTACCGTACAATATTATTAATTAAAATCGTTTCGATGCACGCAGTAATCACTCACAATATCATTATTATTATCATTTGTATCTCTTTAATATATCTCGGCATATCTTTCGTGAGGAAGAAATCCGGACCTTTGGAAAGCTTGCCAGAGGACACAGGTCCAGCTCGCAGTCCTCTTTGAGAAATTTAATCTAAGATGGGATTGGGCACCAACTCGGGACAGTCCAAATATTATTAATTTAAATAATACCAGGCCCCTCAGAAAGTATTGCGAAAAAAAGTTTTTATATATGGGAGACTGGCCAGTTATAATGTTTTTCGAAAATATGATTATTTATAAGTAAAAATAAGTAAGTTCCAATTTCAAAATTTCCCTCCACATTTTTTGCGAGTTAATTCAAAGTATTGTGTCTCACTGAAATATGGATCTGCGCCGGGAACATTTTAGAGCTATGATTTTATACGATTTCAAGTGTCGCCTGAAACCGGATGAATCGTACGATAGACTTCAAATGGCATTCATGGATGAAGGCCCTTCCAAGGCAATCGTGTATCGTTGGTATAACGAATTCAAGCGCGGTCGACCAACTTTGGGGGATGACGAAAGAAGCGGTCGCCCTTTGACGGCTGTTACCGAAGAAAACGTGCTAGCAGTGAAAAATTTAATCCAAGACAATAGGCGAATTACATATCAGGAGATTCAACACATATTGAAGATTGGATCGGGAAGCGTTCACGAGATTCTACACAGCCATCTTCGCGTGAGGAGGATAGTATCACGCTGGGTGCCGCACAACCTCACCGATGCTCAGAAGCAGGCCCGGGTGGAATGGTGCCGTGATATGCTTAACAAATTTGAAGCAGGCTCGTCTCGGCGTGTTTACGACATCGTTACAGGTGATGAGTCCTGGATTTATCAATACGACCCAGAAACCAAGCGCCAGTCGACTGTTTGGGTGTTTCAAAATGAGCCAACGCCTACCAAAGTGAAGCGATCTAGAAGCGGGGGTAAGATTTTGATCGCTAGCTTTTTTAATTTGACTGGCCACTTGGTATCAATTCCCTTACGGGATCAAAGAAGCATTAATGCCGAATGGTATACTACCAAATGTTTGCCAGAAGTTTTCTCTGTTATAAGCAACAAGCGACCAAACACAGGGCTCCGCGGGCTAATGCTCCACCACGACAATGCACCTGCGCACACCGCACTCAAAACGAGGGACTTCCTGGACAGCACGCCAGTCAAACTCCTGGGTCACCCACCTTACAGCCCTGATCTAGCACCGTGTGACTTCTTTTTATTCCCAAAAATAAAAAATCAGCTCAAAGGGATACAATTTTCGTCGCCGGAAGATGCGCTGGCTGCGTTCGAGCAGGCTGTAAACGAGGTGTCTGCGGCGGACTGGAAAAAGTGTTTTGAAAACTGGTTTAGGCGCATGAATCTTTGTATAGAGGCTGGTGGAAAGTACTTTGAAAAGATTTGATAAAAATATATGTACGTATAGAACAATTTTTTTTAGTTTCGCAAAACTTTCTGAGTGTCCCACGTATACGCGATTTAATCCGGTTAAACTTTGTTTTATTATAATGTGTAGTGATCGCGATAACCTAAGAAATTATTATTATATTTTTGTTTTAGGCGGGAAATAACACATCTTCGGTTGCTGAGCTGGCCCGGAGAGTGCTTGAATATCGCTCGTCTCCAGTATCACTATCCTGAGCTCGTCTTCTTGGAGTTTATCAATTCAACGAGTCTGAAGAGCTTCAAGGGTCACTTCAGCGCTGTGAATAAAATTGAGGTTTGTAATACCTACGACATTTTTAATTTGTGTTGTTGTTGTTGTTGAAAGAATGCTCGAAAAATACATTGATTTTGAAGCTCATGTCAATTAACTAAGCTTTTAAGATGAGGTGTCCGTAACATTCTTGTCAGAATTTATATTAATATGTTTTTAATACGAATCTATGCGTAAATGAGATACACGCGTCCTAGGCAATAGTCTGAAGGACATTTAACTGGGAATACATATGATATATCTCGTCGAATATTAAGTCACGTATTGTAATATTCCTGAATAACGCATGTCTTAATATTATATTTGACAGTGTATTAATTTCAGTTTCTTATACGCCTTTTTCATTCGTGGTGACAACGGAATTGTACATACATATACATATATAAAAGTCCTACTTTGAGCTACGAGCAATAAAAAGCAGTTACAGTTTCTTCAAGATTTATTTTTCTTTCCAGAAAGGTTAACTTTCAAGCGATTCAACAGGAGCTTTGTTGATATTAGTCGTTCAAGTTACCTGTTCTGTAACTAAGTTTATCAGAAATTCTTAAACCTTATTTAATGACAAGCTAAGCAAGAATATTACTTTCATTCTATCCTGCACAAGTTTTACAGTACATTATTCTACATAAATAAGTAGAATGAAGTATGTTTTTCATTTCGTTGCGTATATTTGTTTTATCTTCCGAGTGATTTAATTTATTAGAGATTCTCAACCGAGTGTTCATCGCTTGACTCTTCTTTTATAAAAGATGACATGTTTTCTCTGCGATATTTTAGGTTTTCGGGAATCTAATTCATGAGTCCTACATAACTGGCCTTGTACATTTATAAGGATCATAATAAAATTATGTCCAGTACCTACATATCACCATCTGACATGATTGCGAATATGATAATAACAAAAAACATATCGAACAAGCCTATTAGAAGTTTAATATTAAAAGTGTTTATCTTATCGGTGAGTTTATCGGTTGTAATGCTGTTATTGATATGTTTAGCTACCGAACTGTCACGATAATAATCACAACAATTTGTTCCGGCATTACGGTTGAAAGGATCATTCAAATTGGAAGTAGGTGACGTGATCGTTATACTAGGGCGGAAATTCTCGTTTCTTTCGAGATAATCTCGAAATAGAAATCGCAATTCGAACACTTCTTCTACTATAACATTTCGAAGCACGAAGTAATTTTTTTCCAATCTTGTATTCTCAGCACTAATCGAAATAAACTTCAAATCCTTCGAATAATCTCGATAACTTAAGTGGCAGTGGGCAGGGCACTTTGCTCGCAGAACAGATGGCTGATGGGGCAGTAAAGTTCTGGAGTAGCGACCGCGTACTGGAAGGCGCAGCGTGGGTAGGCCCCCACAAGGTGGACCGACGACCTGGTGAAGGTCGCGGGAATCCGCTGGATGCGAAAGGCGCAGGACCGGTCGCTGTGGCGATGCTTGGGGGAGGCCTATGTCCAGCAGTGGACGTCTTTCGGCTGAAACGATGATGGATGATGATGATGAATCTCGATCTCGAGTAAAGTGTTGCTATTATGTCGCGCGATGTATTTCGGTCCACACAACTCTACATACCTAGATAAAATGCATTTTTTAATACAGATTATTACAGATGCATTAATAACATACAATTGGTGGCACATAAAAATTACAATTAGTATAATAAAAATAAATTAAGTTAAAAATACAAACAAAATAATTTTTATTTTATATTTTTGTATTTATATTTATTTATTCCAAAAACTAAGTACTACATTACAAATAACAGTTTGGTAATATATTTTGCTAACAAATGAATCTGCATCTGTAACCGAACTAGGCAAAGCCTGTATTTCGGTTATCAGCTCCAATTCCCTCGAACAATTACATATTATTATTATTAGTTATATAAAAAATCCGACCAACATTAAATAAATTAAAATCAATATTAATCAAATAAAATTAAAATAAAACTCAATCAAACACTAAACGAAAACTTCTGTTCGTAATTTTCCCAACTTTTATCTTTTATAGTTTTAATAACTACATTTTATTTTTGGAAAGGACAAGGACTAATTACTAATATTTAAAAAAAATGGACTGGCAAGACGACAGAAAATATGCGTTTTGATGTGGTTCGAATTCGAGATGCACGTCTCGACCGGTCCTGTCGAGTCGAAGCAACTCGAGCGGCTTTCCTTCGAGATATCTCGGACATGGCATTTCCAGAATAGCTCATCTCGATTAACACTGGAGAAAAGTTCGAATTTGACTTTTTATTCAAATTCGTGATTAAGTCGAATGCACGAGAATCGAGGTGTTTACGAATAACAAGGAAGGCTTTGCCGTAGTCGCGTAAACATAAATCCAATTGAAGGTTAAAATCGCAAAAATACCGTTAGTTTGATGAAGTTTGTAGATGAATCCGTTTGTGCATTTGCTTCATAAGAAATATCATAATAGTTAATTTATCTAAAGATATAAATTCTTTCATTTCGGAGGCCAAGACACAGTTTGGGTCACTGCGGCAACAGTAAGTGAATAAATTGTGGAAAAAAAATCGTTCTCGAGCAGGATTCGAACATTTTGAACCTGCGGCTCCTGCAGTCTTGCTCCCCTATTCAGAACATCTTCGAACTGCTTGTTGGCAAAGCTGGTTCGGTACACCAATGCTTTATCCGCTAAGCTACCGTGAAGCTCGTGGTATCGAATTTAACTTCCATTTTGTATCCGTCTCGTCTCGAGGTTAAATTCGATACATGGCTATCTGGCTATTCGAAAAGCACGTCGTTGTGGTTATGCCAGGCAACATGCACGGCCGGCGGAGCGGGTCAGGGAGGAAGACTCCCTCGCTGATCCAATCCGCCTCAGGAGGACAGGTCGGCGCAGGCGGCTATACGCTGAGCTGATGCCGCCCTAACAGAGGCCAGCGGGCGATAGACTGGGGAGTCCGTCGTCCGCATTGCTCGGCCCTCGAGTTGTGGTTATGTCCAAAGTGTACCCGGACATCGCCAAAGAAGGGTCTGTACAGGAAGAGGGACCCGGAAACGGGTCGTGCTGGATGGGTCGCGAATGCCATGCATTGCAGTTCTCGCGGCTCATCCACCAAGGCGAGAGTAGGTACACGGCGGAGTTTATAGTGGGTGCGAGTCCCACATAACCACGTTGCCTCCCCGGGTGGTGTGGCATGCGGTAAAAACTACATTCGCGGCCAAATAGCACGGGCTTGCGTCAGTATACATTCGTAAGGCATCCTACCTGCACACACACTCATTTACACGGTCGTATACACGATGCAATCAACCCGCATAAGCCTACGGGACTTGCGCATGCTACACGCGCCGTGTATTTAATAAGCACCGTTATAGACGAGGTACCCAGACTATGTACTTCGACAAATACGTGTGTATTATAACAGACATCACGTTCTTAATAAAGTCGTTTCTGAATAGACACATGAATAAATGTAAAACCTTTTGTGTTTCATAAAAAATATTATAAGATTTCTTCTCGTTACAGGAATAACTTCCTCCCCTCCTCCTCCCTCCTCTTTTGTGTTTCTATTCGTTAAATGGAGGATTGAAACACTCGTATTAATTTTATGGTTTTTAAAGTTCAGTAATGGGAAATGGGAGCTCCACCATCCTTGAGCATCATAATAGACTAATAAAATGTATTGGTCTGCGACCATAACATAACATGCCTTTACTGCCACACGAGGCACCGGCCTCTTTTCAGACAGATAAGGATTTAAGGCCTTTATTTTCATGTTTTTTTATTATAAAATGTGGACACACACATACAACCCCCACATACATAGCTAACATTTAGATCGTCTAAGGTTAAAATTGGATATCACTACATTCGACATTCCATTCGTGCAAATATGGTTGATAAGTAGGTAATTAAAATACTTACGTAATTACTTTTCAACAGAAACTCACAATTCACGGGCTGATGTCACTGTGGGAGATACTGCCGGAGATCGTGATGGATATGCCAGCACTCCGTGAGATGGACTTTCGAGGAAACATGCTGAGACATATCAAGTCGCCTTTGTTGACGGGGCCAAGAAGCTTAGAAAGTATTTATTTAGCAGGTAAGCATACAGAGTGTTACGTCATAAGAATAATAATAACACTAACATATTGAACTAAGTTTACGGGACTTGTCGCGCACAATTAAATCAAAATATAACAAACATTTTGACCAACCTCGACGTTTCGGTCAAGTTGCATTGGCCGTGGTCACGAGCAGACTGAAGTATGTGGGTGTCATCGTCTTGAGCGGCGGGTGTTTTCTCGAACTACCCGCGGTTGGTTTTTCGTAACGTCGCTGTCCGTAACAAGATATGCTGAATCACGACACACAATGCTGACAGTTTCGGCGGACATACATGTAGACATACCACGACGCGAACACTTCTCGATTACCGAACGATTCCGATCCGGTCCGATTATCGAACGTCGAGGTTAGTCAAAATGTTTGTTATATTTTGATTTAATTGTGCGCGACAAGTCCCGTAAACTTAGTTCAATATGAGTGAAATTCGCGAAAGTTTAAAAACTTCTAATAACATTAACGTATAGAAGCGAATCTCTTTTGAAGTTGCGCAAAGCCGCCAAACAGCGCATCTCACACCGCAAGTTCCCTCGTTTGCCCGAGAAAGTGCGTAGGGGACTGTTGAGGGGTAGGACATTATTTTGACCTTGAGGTGCAGTTTCGCTACTATGTAGTTATTTATTATACTTATGATTACGTAAAGTCCATCTGCTCCAACAATGGCTCTCTTTGAAAATTACCGCCCGGTGTGTGCCGTCGAACATCAAAGGATGCGGCCTTGAATACAAACGATGCCTCCACCGCATTTTTAAGAAATATTGTCATTTTCATATAATTTTGCTGTAAACACGGGTGGTGACTGGTATGGGTTTAGAGGACATTTTTAGTGAAGAAGAATAGCGTTTAACTTTATCTAGCTAACCCTAGAGAGTAGAGTTAACCATAGTTAGTTAGTTAGTTTTTATTCTTCTCAATAAAAAAAAAACTGCTACCACATTTTTTTTTGTCACTTTGTATATTACGTGGTACATTTAATTCCTGCATGCCGTTTGGGTGTACCGGATAGATTATATTATGCATGCTAACGAATACTTTGTAAAAAGGTAAAGGTAAGTTGAGGTGGTAGGTGGGTCTTAAATTCCTGCCATATTATGGTAATGCCTATATTAAGCTATCGGATCAGATAGTATACCAGTAGAAGTATGGAAATTATTATTATTTCAATACCTATTTCAATTTCAACTTCTTTATTTGCTTAAATGTGGTAGATACAGATGTCAGGTACAATTTAATTAAAAATTTTTTTTTTTTTTTTTTTTAGATAGATAGATAGATAGAATATTCTTTATTGTACACCAATAACATTATTAAACTTAGGACTAACATGTAAAATAAGGGTACATTGGCGGTCTTATCGCTAATAGCGATATCTTCCAGACAACCTTTGGATGGACAAGGAAGACGTGAAAAATAGATGGGGGCAGTATGTGGTGCACTTTCATAAAATTTACTAATATTTAATATAATAAATAAATAGATATTTACCTACCATAGAAAATATTACATGTATAAATAAAATAAATTCTAATATATATCCATAAATATATACCAAATATATACAATATATACAAATGTAACAACAAATAATATTCTTTAATAAATAACAAAATAAAATACGTGTATATACCAGTGTAGCAACATCACACTAAAATAACAGTTTACTATATTTTTCTTATATTTTATGTCGACTGTCCTTTCTTTATATTTTTGTTTGACTTTCTTTGTAACCCTACCTGTTGGTTACCTGTTTGTGTTCTGTATCTATTTCTGTGTGTAGCGCACCGGGACACTAAACCATTTTTCTTTCTTATCTTTCTTTCTTTACTAGGAGAAGATGGATGTATATTTTTTTGGACGTATGTAGCTAATTTTACTAACCGAGGAAAAAAAAGGAGGAGGTTCTCAATTCGACGAGTATCTTTTTTTTTTTTATGTATGACCACGCATAACTTTTTACAGAGTAATCCGATTTTGATGATTCTTTTTTTAATGGATAGGGTATATCTCGAAGTTGGTCCCATTTAAATTTCAAAATCAAAATCAACCCCTAAGGATAGGAACACAGGGGATGAGTGCTTGTTCACCCACTGAATTCTTACCTGTTAACCGATTCTGTTGAAACTTGCACACATAAATGTAGTTCTAGACACTACAACATAATGGCTCTAGCACTATACCTGGAGTTAGATTTTAGACAAAAAAAAAAAACTTTTTAACAAAAAATTTAACCGACGAAAACAGAAACTGAACAGCGAAAAATAAAATTTAGCTTTTAGTCTTTTCCTAACTAAACTAATGTTAATAACTAATTATGAGTCGGCGCCAAACAAATGATTAACGAAGATCATTAAATTACTTTAAATAAATAATAAAAACAACATAAAAACAAATAAAACGTGAGATTTTCAACGATAAACAATAACTTTCCAAAGATGCGTTCTCCGCTCGACCACTTGAAAATTGCACGCACTTTGCTTGTTTGTTTGGCGCCGACTCATAATTAGTTATTAACATTAGTTTAGTTAGGAAAAGACTAAAAGCTAAATTTTAAATTTTGCTTTTCAGTTTCTGTTTTCGTCGGTTCAATTTTTTGTTAAAAAGTTTAATTCTTCAATAAGTTGTTGCAAGAAGAGGCGAACCCACACGAATGTTGCAGTAGTTCGATAGTACCCATCATTAAAAATAAGGGTGATGTACAAGACTGCAACAGGTATCGAGAAATAAAGCTCATGTCACACAGTATGAAAGTATGGGAGATGGTTATAGAGAAAAGATTGCGAGAGGAGAGTGAGATCTCCCAAAACCAGATCGGATTTATGCCAGGTCACGAGTCAACGGACGCCATATTTGCACTCCACCAATTGTGTGAGAAGTATAGACGTGCGCACGGTGCGCATAAGAACTTGCACATGGTGTTCGTTGACCTAGAGAAGGCATACGACAGAGTACCCCGCGAGGTTCTGTGGTGGACCCTGAAAGAGAATTATGAGGAGTTAATTCGTGCTATGTACAGCCAATCCAGTACTCACGTTCGGTCTGCTGATGAAATGGCGGCAAAACAGGAACTATCTGTAACTCCTGAATTTCCCTTAAATTAAAGGGAAAATATATAAGACCATGATTAGACCTGCTGTCTTGTATGGATCGGAATGTTGGGCTATGAAAAGGAGGAATGAAAGGCTATACATGCAGCTGAGATGAGAATGTTAATAGGAATGTGTGGTGTAACGAGAATATGAATAGATATGATAAGAAATGAGAGGGAGTTCGAAAGTAGCACCAGTGACGGAAAAGTTGAGATGCAATGCAGTAGATTCTCATGGTATGGACATGTGATGCGAAGCAATAAGAAGCATGTTTCGAAAAAAAAATTGTGTATGAATGTAGAATGGCTATAAGAAAAGTGGTAGACCCAACAAAAGATGGATGGATTGTGTAAAAGATGATATGGATAAAAAGAAAGTGAACACGGAGATGACGGCTGATAGAGATGTATGGAAGAAAAAGACATGCTGCGCCGACCCCAAATAAATTGGGATAAATGCAGGAGGATGATAGAGGCATTAAGAGGCTGACAACACCTAAAAAATCAGACCTCTGCGGTCACTGTCGTTTCGTACAGAACTGAAAGAGAGGCAACGAGCCGAGGGACGTCGGATACGCCGCTCAACTTGAATGAAAATTAACAAATTTTTTTTTAATAAAATACTAAAACCTTTTTTGAAAAACAGAAACAACAAATGTTTAGATTATTGTCTTTCTCAAATGTTTTCTTAATTTTATTTTTATATTTAGTAAATAATAGAGATTGTTTGCTTTATAGCATCTTTTAAGAGGTTAGTTTACAATTCTTTTCTATAGAGAAAACTTCAAGAAAACGTGTTTTGGGCACAATACAGTTTCAGAAAATACGATCAAGATTAACATATTTTTTTTCACTGCCACAAACTGAATAGATACAGCTAAAAATGTTTTTAAAAGAAGCCAATTTGGGGTATTTGGCTGTTGTCAGCGTCTTAAGCAAAGACTTACAAAGTTTAAGTCTTTGGTCTTAAGTTTATTTAACCTTTTCACAAAGTAATGAAATCACAAATAGTACTTATATGATGTACTGTTTGAAGTTTTAAACATAGACTACACTGTAGATAAGTATAGAGTAGTGATTCAATCTAGTAATTAGTTAAAAAACTGCAAATTATGAAAAAATAAGTCTTGAAAAGTCGTTAAAAATACTTACGACTCAGAATAATGTACAGAATCAATGGTATCAGTTTTCGTTATTTCTACTCTTACGCACTGTTTAAGATTTTATTGTGGTATGTATAGTCATGCGTGACCCGTAAATTGTTACCACCCTTTATCTGCAACAGTGTAAGAACAATGTAAAACCTTATCTTGCGACGTGCATTCGCTACGGTTGCCAAAGGAACGTTAAATTAAAAGCTTGTTTTTCATCATTAGTTCCACATTTGCTATGCTTGACTAAGTTTTATGACCCCAATAGAGGTTGAAGTCCTGGTAATGAGTATCCCTCTCTGGTATCTGCGGTCTAGATGCTGTATAAATATAATGTCACACATTTATACAAGAAAATAATTCCTACATAGGCTATTAGCACAGAGTAAGGATGTTAATAGGTAGTTTCGTCATTTGAGTTGACTATTAGAAGTTTTTTATGGTATATTTATTTGTACACACACCAAACGAAAACAAAGACAATTTACAGAAAGATTATGTAAGTACAATGGGCGGTCTTACCGCACAAGGCAATCTCTTCCAGACAACCTTTGGATGGACTAGAAAAATGGGAACCGATGAACAGATCGTGGGTATAGGATGGCGAAACGAGCTAAAGGTCCACCTGATTTTAAGCGGTTACCTTTGCCCATAACAATTACAATACCTACCACCTAGGTTGTTGCCAAAATAGAATTGCAAATTTTATTCGCCAAACTGAGACCTAAAGATGGAAAATCTCACGTAATGCAAAGCAATGCAAGCATCACTGTTTGTCAGCAGAAATAGGTACCTATGGTGGCGGTGGTAATATTACTTCCCCGGATGAACTCTCTCACAAGGAGCTCTACTACTACGAATCTGATTTGGGGTGGTGCCCAATACGTCAGCAATGTAAGAATACCTTGTATTTAATATACATGCTGAGATTTGAGTCGCTCAAATTTCAGCGTGTATAAAAAAATATTACTCTACTCATCGTTATACAACGTTACTTTTTAACCGCCTTCAAAAAAAGAAGAGGTTCTTAATTAAGAAATAATAATAATAAAAAATAATGATAAAAAAAATAAAAAATATTGTATTTTTTTTCTTACCTCAGAACTCCATCATTTATAAACCGATTTAGAACATTATTTTTTTATTTGAAAGGATATACTTTGAGATTGGTCCCATTTTTATCAAAATCCAGTTCTGATAATGGGATCCATGTGGAATTGAGGAAAGTCCTCAAATATTATAGGCATACTTATAGCGATTTTGGTATTTTCATCAACAAATCAAGCATTTGCACTCAGAAAGTATCATTTGTGAAAATCTGATGAAGATCTTCGGAGATAAAGAAGGGAACTCTTCAATGGATGATAGCAAATCATCGGGGATTGCAGCAATCGCTTGTCTTTCTATTCATAATGCCACTAAAATGGAAAAATAACAAACAAACTTTAAAAAAAATAAAAACCGACTTCAAAAAGAATAATTTGTGTGAAAAGTTTAGGAAGTCGCTGCCAATTTTTTTTAAAATCAAAACGTATCAAATGCTCCTACTTCCTAAGCTGTTTTACACAAATTATTTTGTAGTTATTGAAGTAAAAAATAACTATTTCAATCGTTTCTGCTAGTGATTCTGAACAAACTAATAGTTTCTCAAATTGCGTTAACAAAAAGTAACGTTGTTATACGTGGGACACTCAGAAAGTTTTGCGAAACTAAAAAAAATTGTTCTATACGTACATATATTTTTATCAAATCTTTTCAAAGTACTTTCCACCAGCCTCTATACAAAGATTCATGCGCCTAAACCAGTTTTCAAAACACTTTTTCCAGTCCGCCGCAGACACCTCGTTTACAGCCTGCTCGAACGCAGCCAGCGCATCTTCCGGCGACGAAAATTGTATCCCTTTGAGCAGATTTTTTATTTTTGGGAATAAAAAGAAGTCACACGGTGCTAGATCAGGGCTGTAAGGAGGGTGACCCAGGAGTTTGACTGGCGTGCTGTCCAGGAAGTCCCTCGTTTTGAGTGAGGTGTGCGCAGGTGCATTGTCGTGGTGGAGCAGTAGCCCGCGGAGCCCTGTGTTTGGTCGCTTGTTGCTTATAACAGAGAAAACTTCTGGCAAACATTTGGTAGTATACCATTCGGCATTAATGCTTCTTTGATCCCGTAAGGGAATTGATACCAAGTGGCCAGTCAAATTAAAAAAGCTAGCGATCAAAATCTTACCCCCGCTTCTAGATCGCTTCACTTTGGTAGGCGTTGGCTCATTTTGAAACACCCAAACAGTCGACTGGCGCTTGGTTTCTGGGTCGTATTGATAAATCCAGGACTCATCACCTGTAACGATGTCGTAAACACGCCGAGACGAGCCTGCTTCAAATTTGTTAAGCATATCACGGCACCATTCCACCCGGGCCTGCTTCTGAGCATCGGTGAGGTTGTGCGGCACCCAGCGTGATACTATCCTCCTCACGCGAAGATGGCTGTGTAGAATCTCGTGAACGCTTCCCGATCCAATCTTCAATATGTGTTGAATCTCCTGATATGTAATTCGCCTATTGTCTTGGATTAAATTTTTCACTGCTAGCACGTTTTCTTCGGTAACAGCCGTCAAAGGGCGACCGCTTCTTTCGTCATCCCCCAAAGTTGGTCGACCGCGCTTGAATTCGTTATACCAACGATACACGGTTGCCTTGGAAGGGCCTTCATCCATGAATGCCATTTGAAGTCTATCGTACGATTCATCCGGTTTCAGGCGACACTTGAAATCGTATAAAATCATAGCTCTAAAATGTTCCCGGCGCAGATCCATATTTCAGTGAGACACAATACTTTGAATTAACTCGCAAAAAATGTGGAGGGAAATTTTGAAATTGGAACTTACTTATTTTTACTTATAAATAATCATATTTTCGAAAAACATTATAACTGGCCAGTCTCCCATATATAAAAACTTTTTTTCGCAATACTTTCTGAGGGGCCTGGTATTATGTTACCGGCAATCTGTATAATTCAGGTATTCTATGTAATGTATGGAATCCCACAGTCACAACAAAATCATTTTCATAAAAAAATTGTTAACTGTTCTCATCAAACTTCTAATATCCTTAATTATAATGTATTATTTACACCCTGTGACCTTTAACGAGCGTGCTCTTCCCAAAGTTCATTGGGATACCAATTATATCCATAAGAGATAAGCTTCACTATTACGATTATAACGATCCTCCTTCCAATCTATCAATCAGTCCTACTGTAACATTGAAGAAGAAAGTAGTCTATTATAACCATCATAGTCATCATCATCATCACCATCATAATCATCATCATCATCATCATCATCATCATCATCATCATCATCATTACAGCCAAAAGACGTCCACTGCTGGACATAGGCCTCTCCCAAGCAATTTGGGGGGGATATGCCATAATCACCACGCTTGGCAGGCGGGTTGGCGATCGCAGTTAGTTGGTTAAATACTCAGATAACGCTGCTGCCCATCCTCTGGTAAATCCCTTAGTCGCCTTTTACGACACCCATAAGAAGATATGGGGTGGTGTAATTCTTTTTACCATCATAGTCAGTAAAGTTGAATGTAATACTTATGTTGTTATTACAAGTGTACTATTAAAACTTGTCTTAACTTAACGAACGCTGCTGCAGCATCTCTATTTCTTTTGGTTCTGCTCTGATATCCCGAACACTACACCTAGGCAATGTATAGAATACCTGGGGCATCCAGGCAATGTATGAAATATTGCGACAGTATGAAAAACTTTTACTACCAGACCAACACTGAAATCGCGAAAAAAATCAGCTGATTGCTACATTTTTATTCACATAAATCGACACAATGTAGGAACAGCTGATTTTTTTTTCGCGATTTTAGGTTTTTACGCTTACGCTTATTTATAGTAGTTTATTTCCACAAAACGGCACGGAGTGTAAACTTCGAAGACAAAAACATCGAAGGCGTCGGTGCGCCATACTTCTCCGCAGACACCATGGCTTGTCTGCGCGAATTGGCGCCACTCGGTGCCACTAGCAAATCTTCGTGAAGCAGGTGTAGATGGTGATGCAAGGGCAACATCATCCGCCGCAGCAACCACCGCCGCAGCAGCCCCCACCACAAGGTCCGCAACAAATTTTCTATGGGATGTATTAGAGTACTTTTAAAAGGCCTAAAACGGGTCGGTATAGACCTAAGTTGTGGAAAGTCACTATTTTTTAATATTTTTTTAAAGATGAAAGTTTTTTTTGGGACTTTTTATAAAGTGGTTTGGTCCCATAGTAAAAGTTATTCATACTGATGAGTAAATGACCCCTTAAGAGATTTTCAGCAATTTTAATATCACGTTGTACGTTAGTAGTAGTAGTTACTATTAGATATTCTGTGGTTTAGGTATCTGCATTCATTCTGTATCTAAAAATAATCAATCGTTTCGTAAAATAATAGCATTTTTATGAAGTAAACAGTATAGGTAGGTATAACATATTATTCATTTTTGATTTTCCGAGTAGAACGAATAAATCGAAATTTTTATCGTAAAATGTTGACATAACATAACATAACATCACGCCTGTAATTCCCCGAAGGCGTAGGCAGAGGTGTATAGTACACCCACATTTCGCCAGTTATGTTATAGTCCCATGTAATAAGGGGCGAGCCTATTGCCAAAATGACAAAAAAAAACAAAAAAAAAATATTTAAAATGTTGTTGTTAATGTTATGTTTAAAATGTTGACGACAAACCAAAAATACGTTGCCCTGCTTTCTTGATTTATGGCCAAAATTAATATCCAATCTATCCACGATTTACCCTACTAGAGATAGAAATTTGACATATTTTGTATGGAGCTTATGTCAAATTTCTATCCCTAGTAGGGGAAATCGAAAATCGAATCGAAATTAATTTTGGCCGATAGTTACGTCGTCGGTTTGTCATGAGGGACGGTATGAGTGTTACAGTCTTCGATCAACAACTATTGTTGATCTAAGGCCAAAGGTTACAGTACAGACAACCTTGTTTACTTAACGCTCTCGGTCATTGACTACGACATTCTAATACATACAATTTTCTTTGAACATATCTGAATAGATACTTTATCTACATCACGTTTTTGTGTTTATTTAGTAAAGTTGAATTGAATTGACCTTATCCACCACTACTATCTCAATTTCTGTCATAGTGTAAATATAAAGTCTAGTTTTTTTTTACTTGTCATATTTAACAACATAATAACATAACATAACATCACGCCTGTATTTCCCCGAAGGGGTAGGCAGAGGTGTAATAGTACACCCACATTTCGCCAGTTATGTTATAGTCTCTTGTAATAGGGGGCGAGCCTATTGCCACTAACCGGGCACATATCCATACTCCGGGCTGCCACTGAGAATTTCCTAATGAAAAAACCCAATAACACTTTGCCCGACCCGGGAATAGAACCCAGGACCCCACGCTCAGCAGTCGCGCTTGCGACCACTAGACCAACGAGGCAGTCTAGTCTTATTTAATCTTTGTTTTTTCTTACTTTAGTAAATACTCTTGGCATGTCTTTCGTCAATAATAATTACTGAAAGACATATGTTAATAATTACACACTAAATATATTTTTTTAACCTAATTGTGTAATATGTGTAGAACTAGTAATTGTATGTTATCAGTAGTTATTTGAATAAAGAGACATGCCAAGATTGTTAACTAAATAAGACAAGAGAGAAAAAACCGGCCAAGTGTGAGTCGGACTCACACGCAGTAAAGTTCCGTACTACCCATCGACCTGATACCCCATAGAAACTGATTTAATTTACGAGAGTTTATCAAAAGACATCAACGAGCGTACGCGAAATGTGAATTTTTACATCTCTTTCTTACGTAGGTACCACCACAGATGTCTACGTTTGCCATGTTTTTAGTATTTGTTGCTAAACTACATAGTATGCACTATAACGAGACCAAGTTTGACGCTGATATGTATAACCGTTTTGAAGATAGAACAGGAACAAAAACGTTGAAAAAAATGCATGTTTTTCGAGGTTGCTTGTATGGGGACCCCCTTTGGTTTAAGACTTTTTTTATTTTTAGTATTTGTCGTGATAGGCACCATAGTAACACATTATATTCTGTGAAAAATTCAACTGGTTATCTATTACCGTAACAAAGATACATCCACAGGACAGACAGACGGATGGACGGACGGACAGACGGACAGCGCAGCGAGAGTAATAGGGTCCGTTTACACCCTCTGGGTACGGAACCCTAAAAAGACATGCCAAGATTGTTTCCTAAATAAGACAAGTAAGAAAAAACAGAGTGTAGCATAGTTATTTTCGTACAAATAATTTTAATTGAATACCAAGCCTTTCATAATTTCCAGCGATTAATCAGCAGGGCAGTCAGCCCCGCTACCAACCTGCTGACTGGCTAATCTTTCCCCCACGGCATGAGCTATTGTCATTATTGTAGCTCATGTCGACACGATAGAAGAAGAAGCAATTCATCATCATCATCATCATCATTTCAGCCGAAAAACGTCCACTGCTGGACATAGGCCTCCCCCAAGCATCGCCACAACAAGAAGCAATTAATCTGCAGTTAATAACATTGTTATTGGTAGGTAACTCTATCCATTTGTTGCGGCAGAGATTATTAGCAGGTGCTATTTCCCAATGGAATTATTTCATGATATGATATTCACGCTTGAGAAAATACATCTTCATCGCTAAAATACATATTATTGGAACATCCATATTATTATGAGTGCCATAGGAATATGGGTGTGATAATTTTATTATTATTAGCGAAATATTGGTTTATCCTTCGAAATTGATACTTTTGTTTATCTCCATATTATATTGAGGCGATTACCTAATAGCAAATGGATTGAAATAATTGTGTAGGCAGATTACCAAGAATATGTCACCACCTTTATTCATTTTGTATAGGCACACATAATATAACACTGGTATAGGTAACATGTACCTAGTCTAGGTGACCAGCAGCTGGCGTAGCTGGTAAAGGCCCGTGAGGTGAGGTGGCGTGCAGTGTACCGTGTGCGTCACAGAGGAGGGTGCGGCCGTCGATAGGCCGCACGGGGAGAAGGGGCTAACCTGCTTGTGGCGAACCGGGACCTGTCGGGGGTGGTTGTGTGAATACTCACGGGTTCCCACGCCCCCGGCTAAGGTAGTTGAAGGAAAACCGTGGTGGTTTTAGTCGGTAAGAGTCCGACACTGGCTCCGCCTACCCCGGGCGGAGTGCGTCCATGAGGATTTCCCCACGGGAAGAAGGTTAGGCAATGTTGGGGTGCTGGCCAGAGAACCTCCACGTGTGTCTGACGGCTGCTTGTCCTTCTGGATACGTCTGGAGGGAACGGCAGTCATTTGGCCGGTTAGTTTTTAGTTAGTTCTTACTATTAAGAACAAAAGAGCGTTTCAAACGATTTAAATTGTGTAAAGAAAAACCCGCTCACAAGCAGGATTCGAACCTGCGACTCCTGGCTCAGTACGCCAGTGCTTTAGCCACTAAGCTACCGTGAACACTGCTTGTGGTATCGAAATTAACCTCCACTATTGTACGTCTTTGGGTGACACATAACATAACATAACATCACGCCTGTATTTCCCCGAAGGGGTAGGCAGAGGTGTAATAGTACACCCACATTTCGCCAGTTATGTTATAGTCCCATGTAATAGGATCTTTGGGTGACGTCTGCGATATTTTAATAAGCAACAGTGTTTCTTAACCGACTCATATATGTAATATGTAAATCAGAGACAAAATGTCACTTGACGGCCTTTTAGTAATAGGACGGCAGAAATTCGTTAAAAATAATAAAATAAATCTTCAATATTATAGAATGTACTTTTTTTCCTTCATGTCCCGTTCGTTTTTTCCACCCTGTAAAAGTAAAGCACATTAAAGCTGGATTAGGTATTATTATAATTTATTGAACAACATATTTCGATGTTTAAAAGCTTTGACTATAAAAAATAAACAGGGCTTAAATGTTTTTTACTACTTAAAAAAGCCATTAAAAGATTATTATTATTTTTTTGCATTAAAAGAGCCTCCACGAGTGACGATATTTAATTGATCGTCCGGCGCACCCTGGGCAGTCAGCCCCGCTACCAACTTGCTGACTGGCTAATCTTTTCCCCACGACATGAGCTATTATCATTATGTAGCTCGTGTCGACACGAAGAAGAAGAACTACTTACCACAGATAATATAATACTATAGTACTACAACATTGTTGATGCGAATGTTCGAAATATTTTCATTACAGTATTTATCTAAGAGGTCTCTGAAGGCCTTTGAGCTCTCCCTCTGAATGGAAAGGGACGCAAAAAAAACAATTTGTGTGTTTGTATGCAGGTAGCATGGAAACTAATTACCTACCAGTTACTGGTAACCTGGTAACTATACTAAGTTTCCACGAATCTACCTAATACATTGCAAAGCAATTTGTTGTAGGTAGGTCTTCCTTTTGACCCCAGGCGGGTTAAACATCAAAAGGTTAAATTAATCATAATATTATTTAACTAATTAAAGCTTACCTACTGTTTACTGTATTGTATAATGTTGGTAATAAAAAATATTTAAACTTCTATTTATATTTAGTGAAATTATCAGTATGAACAACTTTTATTATGGGACCAATTTTGAAATCGCAAAATAAAATCAGCTGTTCCCTACATTTTGTCAATTTATGTGAACACAAATGCAAAGAAAAGCAGTTTTTTTCCTGATTTCAGGGATGTTCCCATAATAAAGTTGTTCATACTGATGAGTACATTAACCCTTTAAGAGGTTTTCAGTTATTTTGATAAAACGCTGTATAAAATACTTTAGGTGCCTACAAATTGTAATTATAATAATAAAGAACAATTAACAATAGACTCGGTAATACTAAAACAGGTCCAGCGGAAAAAAGATAATCTTTATAGTATGTACATTGATTGATTACAAAAAAGCATACGATTCGGTACCACACACTTGGCTCCTGGAAGTCTTAAATATATATAAAATACACCCTCAAATCACTAAATTTTTAGGAAATATCATTAAACAATGGTCGACACGCTTGCATCTAACAACTCTTACAGGCATTGTTGAGACAGAACCAATAAAAATTCTACGAGGAATATTCCAAGGTGACTCACTCAGCCCATTATGGTTCTGTCTTGCTTTGAATCCCTTATTAAACAAATTAAACTCTCTAGGGCCAGGATATTATTTACAGTATAACACAACAAATGACACACTGACTGATCAACAAGACTGTAAAATTAACCATCTTCTATATATGGACGACATAAAATTGTACGCATCCTCACCAGAAGACTTGTATGAACTTGCTAATACCACTGACCAATTTTCATGTGATATAGGAATGGAATTTGGTATTGATAAGTGCAAGATTAATTCAGTTAGAGCAGGTAAAACTTACACACACTCATACACGACTCAAACAGGAGAAACAATAGATTCCTTAGATGAAAACGGAACATACAAATATCTCGGATACATTCAAAGTAGGCTCATAAAACATAAAGAAATAAAAAATACACTAACGCATCAGTTTAAACATCGACTTAAATCCATTTTTAACACTCAATTGCACTCTAAAAACACTATTAAAGCAATTAATAGCTATGCGATACCTGTCCTTACCTATTCTTTTGGTATTATAAGCTGGACCAAAACGGAGCTTAAGAGCCTACAACGCATCATTAACACCACCTTGACTAAACACAGAAAACACCACCCTAGATCTTGTGTACAGAGGTTGACACTATCAAGGAAAGAGGGAGGACGAGGTATCATAGACATAACAAATCTACACAATAAACAGATCAGTACTTTAAGAAAATATTTTAACGAAAAAAGCACCACATCATCCCTACACAAAGCAATAGTTTATAACGATAGGAAACTGACCCAGTTAAACATGTTCGATAAAACCAATCAAGCAAACGAAAAACAGATTGATGGACAGACAAAAATATTAGAATGGACCCAGAAGTCACTGCATGGAAGGCATCGCAAAGACCTTAGCCAACCTAACGTCGACAAGTTAGCGTCGAACGAATGGCTTAGTCGTGGCGATCTATTCCCAGAGACTGAAGGGTTTATGATTGCAATACAAGACCAAGTCATCGAAACTCGTAACTACCAAAAATATATCATGCGAACCCCTCTAGCAACAGATATTTGCAGAAGATGTAATAGTGCCTCCGAAACGATTCAACATATTACTGGAGCGTGTAAAGCCATAGTACAGACAGATTATAAACACAGACACGATCAAATAGCTAACATAATCCACCAAAAATTAGCAATAAAATATAAATTAATTTCTACACCACCAACACCTTATTATAAATATATTCCGGAAACTGTTCTTGAAAATAACACTCACAAACTGTACTATGACCGGGCAATCCTCACCGACAGAACGACACATTACAATAGACCAGACATTACCCTACTAGACAAAATTAATAAAACTGCACAAATAATAGACATAGCCGTACCTAACACACACAATCTACAAAACACAATAGCGGAAAAACTGTCAAAATATATAGATCTGAAAATGGAAATAAGCCGAATGTGGCGATTAAGTAATGTCACTATTATTCCTGTGGTATTGTCAACTACGGGTGTCGTTCCTTAAAAACTGCACCAATCTTTAAGAACACTAGACCTAGCACCGTATACCTACCAAAATCTACAAAAAGCCGCTATTCTAAACACGTGCAGAATAGTCAGAAAATTCTTGCAGGACGACAATGAGGCACAAATCATCACATCAAACTCACAAACAGCAGTCACCACACAAACACAACCACAACCACACGATCACACACACACACACATCACAGAGTCACAACATCTCATCTCATCATATCAACAATCGCTAAGGGTAGCACTTGGCTTCGGCCCGTACTGCTCTTAAAAACCGGCAAAATTTTGCCGAGATACAAAAATGTATACTCACAAATAATAATAATAAATTTATTTATTTGCAACCCACACAATACAGTATTTTGTACAAGTTATAATCAAAGAATAATTAGAAAATTGGGTATAAGACATTCAGGAAGGTAAGGACGCTGATACCTAAACTAGGCCGCAGCCTGTACTATAGGCATCAGTGTTCACCCCCATTACACAATATGTTCAGGAATAAAACGGTTAAACTACACATAAATATTGTTCAGTAAGACAAAAATAGATTGTGTTTATGGTAGATAGCTGCAAATATTTAAACAAGAAAAAAGGGAAATAAAAAGAGACGCGCGTGTATAGCGTGTATAGTTTACAAGGTGTATATTGCGAAGTGTGAAGTGTGTCGTATGTGTCAGAGGTATGTGAGATGGGGTGTGTGTGTGTGTGTGTGTGTGTTAATCAGTATAAAGATATAAGCAATATAATGGAATTTGATAGCTTCACCTCACAACGGTCAGAAGACTTTCAGTGTCGTCATAGTTGAGGCTATGTAGCCAATTAAAAAGAGTTTTTTACATTTGTAGGAATTTTGTTTCGTCAATTTGCATTCTTTATTGATTTTATTATAGGGGAAACCGCCTAGAAAGCATGCGAACCGGTTCGTGAAGAAGGTTCTAAATTTCGGTGCATTAAACACCTGATCATGACGACGCTTGTTTTCACTAGCATGTATAGAAATAACATCGATACGTTTGTGATACCTAAGCATTAACTTATGAATAAAAAGCTGTCTCACTGTTAAGACGTTACTATCTTGGTATAATGTTACTGTAGGATACATGAATGGACGAATTTGACTTACCTTTAGTATGGCTCGTTGAGCTCTTTCAGCTGTGATTAAATGAGTGATTGCTGCACCTCCCCAGGAATCTATGCAGTAGGAAATAAGGGATTCGCAAAGAGCTAAATAAATGACCTTTATCAGCTTAGAGCTTGCAGCGTGACGAATATTCTTAAAAATGGCTATCAATTTGCGCAATCTAGCCGAAAGCAGACGAATATGAGGCTCGAAGGATAGGTTATTGTCTATCATTACGCCAAGGTATTTTATGCTAGGTACTCTGTGTATAACTGAACAGGAACAAGATAGGGTAGACAATACATTGCAACATAAGTAAGAGTGAGCTTGGATATTGAATCCGTCTAGTGGTTGGGTGTAGTTCCGGATCGAGAAAGTTAGATAGTTGGTTTTTGTGGTATTGAGACTAAGCAAATTTTCCTGAAGCCAGTAAGAGACCTGGTTAAATCCCTCCTGCGCAATTTTGAAAACATCGTCCCAACTCTCTCCCCAGAATACACAAGCAGTGTCATCGGCAAAAGTTATTATACGACCATTTTTGATCGACATGTTGCATAACTGATTGATGTACACTAGGAAGAGGGTCGGGCCAAGTATACTTCCCTGCGGAACACCGTAATTAATATTGCGAGGGTTACTGATAAAATCACCGAATCGTACGCGTTGAGTCCTACCCGTTAGGTAGTCCTCGAATAATTTTAACTGCATGCCTCTTATGCCAAGCAGTTCAAGTTTATGTACCAAGCGTGAAATTGATACCGTGTCGAAGGCTTTGGCCAAGTCAAGGAAGATTGATAGGCACTTTTGCCCTAAGTCCAATTTTCTGACTATGGTGTCTGTGAGTTCGAACACGGCATCGGCTGTCGATCTCGCTCTTCTAAAGCCAAATTGGTTAGATGAGATAAAGTTATTACTTTCTAAATAATCCGTGAGTCTATTATTGAGAATTCGCTCTAGAACTTTAGAAAGCGTAGGAAGGATCGAGATTGGACGATAGTTGCTATAGACCGTTTTGTCACCATTCTTGTATATAGGTGTTATGATTGTTGTAAATTAAGTAACAGAACAGTTTCTATAATTCTCTCCCACTTTTTGTTGTGCCCGACAGAATTGATAGGAAGCCAATGATATTTAGTTAAGATACGTTAAACTCTCGCAAAACAAACGAAAATAATGTTCCCTACGCAGCGGCGGCGGCGGCATACATAAATATTTTTTTTTTTTTTACATTTCACTACGCATTTCCTTTACGCATTACACCTTAGATCAAGAATAGTACTGTTAATCTAAGCCAATCTAAGCATTATCCACAATGCAACGACCATTCAGCCCATAAACGTCGCATAACAGGCGACCGATGTCTGCAACACATCTATGAAATTTCACTAATGTAGGTCGCCACTATTCGCCACTTGAAATAAAATCAGTTTCGACCACTTATATGAGCCGTCAAAACTGCCGGGTTAGTGATTAGCCAATAGCCGCCTTGGTAGGGCCAATAGGATTTCAGCTAGTGGCAGAATTTATTGTACACATTATATTCAACATCAGGCGTCTATTGGGCTGTATGGTCGATGACACAATGGTATTTTCGACACGAACACGCGGCTAGCGGGAGAACGGTATGTTTCATTTGTGCAAGACTGACTGAGGCACTGACGCTATGAGGCTTTTTTTTTTTTTTTTTTTTTTTTTCGACTGTATTCTCGCAGGTGGGACCGAAGTACCATTTCTGCTTAACCGGGCTTAGTTGGCGGAGAGTCCTATGTGGGACTCCATTCGCCGAACGCTTTTCCCTAATCCTAAATACAAACTAAAGACGCGGTTTCAATACCGCAAGCGGGCGTCCCCCAAGGGGGGGCCCCAACCTCGCTGAGGCATTGCAGGGGGACCCCGCCGTTCCTATGTCCCCCTAGCAGCCGTTGCTGCATCGAATTGATTTCCTCGAAAGTGGCGGACTTTCGGTCTATCGGGTAAAAGGCTATGAGGCGATATTTAGCTCCTTTTGTACGCTTCATTTTGTTGCGCTAGTAACAGATCTACCTCTTTTTATAATATAATATAATTTTAGGTAACATTAAGTTTACCATCTAAAATGTACCTACCAAAGACATTTCCATACTGCGTCAGTACCTTTATGGTACCTACATTGCGGAATGCAATAAAGAATATATTAATCTCAGACAAACAAATGGTTTTTTGTTGGTCTAAGATATTAATATTGTTACGAGCTGGGGGTGCGTAGATGGATAGAAAGCCAATTAACTGCGTAGAGAACACTTTATTACAGAACAATTACACTGAATCGCTAATTAACACACAAAGTTACTAGTTAAATTGCTCCGAGTATCGCTTCGATGTTTTATTTTATTTTATTTTATTTATTCAGGGACAATAAACAGCTACAATACATATGTTGGTATATAGAAAAACTTACTGTTAGTTGTTTTTACAATATTGTAGCCCACTACATTATCCACATATTAACAAAAAATGTATGGCAAATAGTGCCACTAAAAGAGCATTACATTAAGTTATAACATCATTAAATTTAAGTACAAATATAATAATTATTTAAATTACATAGTTTTTTTTTACAAAAATTACTAAATTAAACATAAATTGGACAAAGATTTACTTAATAATTATGGACAAACATTCTATTATATTCCGTCTGAATTTTGATTTAGAGCATACAAAAATATCAATATCAATAAAATTGTGATTATAAGATTCTACCATTCGGCGAATAGGGCAGCGCAATCCAGAGTTTGTTCGACAGAAATTGACAGCAAATAGGGTACCTGCACGGACACTACGCTTATTAACAGTACGGGGGACAGCATAACATAACTTGCTCGTGAGGTCAATTGAATCAATGTTATTATGTACAATGCCATGTAGTACATTGGCCTCTAATAACTTACGTCTGGATTCCAATGTAAGCAAATTATACTTGTGTAGCAATTGTGAGTACGACAAATACGCTCTGTAACACCTGTAGTGCATGGCACGAAGGAACTTACGCTGGACTTTATCGATCTCATCTATATATTTCCGATAAAATGGGTTCCATATTGGTACGGCATATTCTAGCTGTGATCGTACAAGCGTCTTGAATAAGTAAAGGTAAGTAGATGACCGTTTGAACTCAGTAGACGACCTCATGACAAATCCGTACATCTTGAATGAGTTATTTACAATTTTTTCTACATGTTCATTTAGGGATAACTTATCATCAAGTAGCACGCCTAGATCTCTTACTAGTGTGACATTACTCAACGAGGTATTACACAATCTATAATTCATCTTGATAATTGATTTATTTTTTGTGAAATTAACATAACAACACTTAGGGATACTCAGATGCAGTTTATTGTCAAGACAATATTCCGTAAGCCTATCCAGATCATCTTGAAACAACAGGCAGTCTTCAACATTCTGAACAGTTTTATAAGCCTTTAGGTCATCGGCGTACAGAAGAAATTTGGTATATTTAAAGCATTTATTAATGTCATTTATGTATAAGTTAAATAATAATGGTCCAAGTATAGATCCTTGTGGAACACCGGAAGTTATAGGTACCGTGCCAGACTGATAACCATTCGCTTGTGTGTTGTCGCTGTTATCGCTTGTATCGCTTGATCCAAACTGAAATCCACTGAACTCCACTGGCGCTGAGCTGCGCCGTTTATATAGGCCACGAGTCGTCGTACTAGAAAGCCCTCGAACGTCAACTATCCTTGTAATAAGATAACTCTTTCTCACTTGCACATTCTCGTAATAGAAAGTTCTCGAACCTTGACGAACCTCATCTATCCTCTATCTCTCTCACTTACTTCTAGAAGGTTTTCGAAGCTTCTCGAATCTCGTCTATGCTTGTTGCTTGTCCTCTTCCCCCGGACCTCGATTACGAGCTAACGTGCACAAAGTTACGCTGCTGTCATAAATACTTTAAATTTAAATTTATAAAATCAATTAAATAAAATTAAATAATAGGAGTGCATAGAATTGAAGAGACATACCGACAACACAACTCTAAGACGGCCGTTGCTGAAAGATAAGGAAAGCCCACCCCACCGCTACTAAGACCTACCTACGTCTAAGCGAAGCCCCACCCAGTAGCTGTGGTAAACGGTCAACAGTGGTGGATCGTCGTCGATGCTTGCGGCACCGCCCTAAATCACTGGCCAATTACGACGCAACCCTGTTCCAGAGCTACCAACAGACTACTACGCGTGAGTCACTAGAAAAAGCACCTAATTACTAACTGCTAATGACCATTTCTCCCTGCGCTGAAAAACGTGCGCCTGCGCGCCTGGTACTGCTTGTCAATACAACAAGACAAACTTTATTCTGTGATTCGCGCCCAAATTGATTAACTTACAATAATAATTTCACCATGTTACGATCTCCACCATTAAATAAAGCACAATCAGCATCGGATTCGAACATCGCGATTAAAGCTTGTGGTGATGATGATCTTAACCAACCCAATATAACTATGAGAGACAAGCGTCGCCGACTTTCTGGTGACAATTATGATGAGCTTACAGCCTTTAAAATGGAGATACGAGACCTGTTGCAAGGCTTTCAACAGACACAGAATAAGAAATTTGATTTGTTAACCAAACATCTAGCAGACGTTAAATTACAGACGTCTTCGATAAATAGCACAAATCAGGAGATAGAAAAGTCCCTAGAGGCCGTGGCTGATCAGCTACGTTCTATGCAGTCCAAAATTGATGGATTGGAAGACCAACGTAAGTGCCTAACTTCTCAAATATCTAGCATTGAGGAAAAATGTGATTTCTTGGAAAAAAGTCTAAAAAAAACTAGCATCGAACTAAAGTACGTTCCAAGAGTTGAAAAGGAAAACAAAGAGATTCTCTTCAACTATATAAAAAATCTCTCAAGCAGCCTTAGCATTGTCTTACACCCAAGCGACGTGCGTGATGTTTATCGTGTACCAAATAGAAAAGACCCCGCGAAATCAACTATTATTGCGGAACTTTCCGATACACTGATCAAAAGTAAATTCTTAAGTTCAGCTAGGAAATGCAACAAAAACAGTGAACTAAAACTGAGCCATTTGGGTATAGAAAATAATACCTCCCCTCTATTTGTTTCGGAATCGCTCACTGCAAAGTCACGCCGCCTTCACTTCCTTGCAAGAGACTTCGCTAGAACTGAAAAATATAAATACTGTTGGACCTCTAACGGCAATGTATATCTTAAAAAGCAGGATGGCTCTGAATATATACTGGTCAAAAGTGAAATGCAACTTAATGGTCTAAGACAGTCAAAGTGACTTGAATTATTAAGAAAAATAACCCCTCTCTTATTTATATTTTGTAATAAATATGCTACATGCTGTAAAAATCCGAATATGTTAAATAACTTTGCCTACACACATAATACATTACAATGCAACCTTACACTTACTACCTTAACTATACATATAATAATAAACATCTTTTATTACAATACACTACTCTTAAAAAATAAAACTACCTTCAACATAACAAAAAAACAAAATTTTGGCGTGCAAAATAGAATTAAAAAACTTTATTACTGCTTGGTTTACAAGATATTTACAATAAGTTATGACATTGGATTTTATTTTGTTATATTCCTAATTATAATTTTATGTCAATATTCTGTAAACTCCATGTTAAATAAATTATTACAAACACTCCATTCAGTATTAGTGCTTACAAAGATCAGGCTAACAATATATTACTACGGTTTATGTAATTTGATATTTGTAGATCCTGCTTACCATCGTAATGCTTGATAATCAACAATTTCTTGAAGATATAGATAGTACACGTCTATCTAACTTTATTGAACTCGACAGCCCTGATCTTTGTAAATTACATTTTGATAATATCCAGAACAAAATTACAATCTTATCTCAAAATATACGAAGTGTAAATAAGAACTTTGATACGTTACTTGTATTTTTACATCGCTTACAATTTAAACCAGACCTTATAGTATTAACTGAATGTTTTCTTGATGATTCCTTCAATGCTACGATCTTAGAAGGTTATGAGTGCAATTATTCAAAAAAATATATTAATAAAAATGATGGGATTGTGATCTATTCTAAATCGGATCACCAAATATCTATAACAGAGCCACCTTTCGACGACGCTAACTGCTTGCAAATAGATATTGCTCAATCCTATACTATTATAGCAATTTATCGGTCACCATCTACTTATAATATCAAAAAATTTTTGGTCTCTCTGGAAAATGTTTTAAGTAAATGCAATAGACAGCACTGCCTTTTAGTAGGTGATATCAACCTTGATATTAAAGAAACCTCCATAGATCCTCGTGCTGCCGAATATCTTAGCCTCACGGCCCATTATGGATTTGTGCCTGGTCATACCATCCCAACACGAGGCCCAAATTGCTTAGATCACTGTATGATTAAGTCTAAATTAGCTTCAACAACAATAGTTTGTCATTCAGATATAACTGATCATAGTACCATCTTGTGCAGCGTGGGATCACCTCATCATATAGAGAAACCAAAAAAATTATACACCAAAATCAACTATGAAAATTTGCTTAAAGATCTTAAGGAGACTAACTGGTGCGACCTATACAGAACTACTGACATCAATGAAGCAACCAATCTTTTCATCTCAAAATTTAACGCTGTCATTGAGCAAAATATAACAACACATAAATTACGTAGCTCTGATGTTATTGTCAAACAATGGATCACGCCTGGACTCTTAAAATGTATTAGACGACGTGATAAACTCCATATTGAGGCTAGGAAAAATCGTAATGACCAGTGTACACAAGAAAAATATAGATCATATAGAAATTATTGTAATAACATTCTTCAAGGACAAAAAAATAAATATGAACAAAAACTCATAGCAGACAATAAAAACAACATTAAGAAGACATGGGACTGTATTAAAACTATTTGCAATATGAAAAAGACTAAAAATAAAAGTGGTGATTTGCTCGAAATAGAATGCAGTCCAACAGAATCACTGAATGTAGTTAACAACTATTTTAGCTCTGTTGGTAATCAGTTGGCAAATGCAGTGTTGAGTAGATTGGGACTAACAGAAACAGAATTGGCAAATAACACAAATCATACTACTTTTGACTCGCCAAACTCTCTCTTTCTCACACCTACAGATCAAACTGAAATTATTAAATTAATAGGTACACTTAAGTCTAGTTCGGCAGTTGGATATGATAACATAAGCAATGATATGTTGAAGCACACTAAATATGTTATAGCGAGTCCCATAACATACATCTGCAACTTAAGCATATCTTTAGGTTTAGTGCCTAATAATCTTAAAATAGCCAATGTGATCCCGATACTGAAAAGTGGTGATTCATGTCAGCCAGCCAATTACAGACCAATCTCACTTCTAAGTACGTTATCCAAGGTAGTTGAAAAAGTAATAAATGTTAGGTTACTCAATTACCTTGAAAATAACAAGTTGTTACCTGAAAACCAGTTTGGGTTTCGCTCAGGCAGGTCCACGGAGGATGCCGTCACGCAACTTGTTGACTTTGTGACGGGAAAAATTAATGAAGGTCAAAAGTGTGCCGGTGTCTTTCTGGACCTGGCGAAAGCCTTTGACACGGTTTCCCGGCCTATACTGCTAAAAAAGCTAGAGCAACTTGGGATTAGAGGTCTGGCTTTGCAATGGTTCCAATCTTACCTGGGGGAACGTAAACAGTGCGTTCGCATAGGGGATTATGTCAGTGACTATGCTGACATTAGTTACGGTGTGCCCCAGGGCAGTATTCTGGGACCTACGCTGTTTCTTGTATACATAGGCGACCTATGCTCCATGAAAATACCTAGTGCTAGCATTTTCACTTTTGCAGATGACACAGCCATAATTTTCCATGCTAAAACATGGGGTGATGTTGTTTGTGTGGCCCAGGAGGGGCTACAAAAAACATCCAGTTGGCTACAGAATAACCTTCTTACCGTAAACACCGGAAAAACAAAAATTGTCGCCTTTGCAATTTCCAACAGAACCGCGCCAGCCCAACCGCTCCAAATAAAACTCCATGTTTGCGACCCTGACAATAATAGTGATTCCGTATGCCATTGCATAATAATTGAACAGGTCTCGCACATAAGGTACCTGGGAATCTTAATCGACGAGCGGCTAGCGTGGAAAACACAAATTGATGCACTCGAGAAACGGGTCAAAAAACTCTTGCACATTTTTAAAAAGCTGAAGTCTGTCGCTGATCCTGAAGTGATCCGCATAGTTTATTTCAGTCTTTGCCAGTCAATATTAAGTTACTGTATACCAGTCTGGGGATCAGCAAACAAGACATTTTTGCTAAAATTAGAACGAGCGCAACGGGCTATCTTGAAAATAGCCCATAAAAAAGCTTGGCGCTACCCCACTGATTCTCTATACACCGAGTGCAACTGTCTCCGTGTGAGGCAGTTATATATTGCATCGACGTTGCTGCGATTTCATAAAAATGCTAAAGACCTAGCTCGCACTTCACGCAGAACCCTTATGTGGGATCGGCCAAGAGTTTGCTCGTCTTTTGCGCAGAGATCTTTTTCTTTTCTTGGGCCCTATCTATATTCCAAATTTTATAAAACGAATAAAAGCATTCTTGACATGACGTACTTCCACTGCAAAATCTCAATTTATAAATGGCTACTACCTAAAAACTATGACCAAACTGAAGATCTAATGCAGACCGGATTGTAATGGGTACACATAAAGAATATACTCGCACCATGTTACGCTCGTACAAGTTGACGTGCTCTGACACTCACACACAAAAACCACACGCACTCGCAAACTACACTCACTAACACCCGACCCACATGGAACACACTCATTTATGCTGCAAGCAAGCAAGTACACCCCTATCACATACACACCCTCATACACCCATCATACACACACTTACAAACCCTTTTTTATAATCTTTTATTTTAATTTTAAAATCCTAATTACTTCAGTTATAATAATTAATCCAACCTCTAGCTAATAGTTATAATTGTTCTATTTAAAACCTAACTTGTTTTTTGTAATGAGTGCTACCTACCTAACTTGTTTGACCTTGGAAGAGACTGGACCTCACGACACAGGGTATCCTAGTGTGGGGCCCAGTGAAACTGTATAATTTAGTATATAAGTGAACCTATGTAATACTGAGCTATGTAAATATTGCACTTGTATTTGTAACTGAATAAATTTTATCTTATCTTATCTTATCTTGTCTTATATTGGCTCTATCTTGCTCACTCTCTTCCAGAAGGTTCTTCGTCTATCCTTGTCTAAGATTTAGCTCTATCTCGCTCACTCTTCAACAATTTTATATGTGAGTGTCAAATGTCCATAAGAGGTCCTGAAAACGCCTGAAAACTGGTTTTCAGGAAATGTCGGCATTGAATTTGTTGGCTCCTGAAACGGCCTGAAAACATGTTTCAGTCGCCTGAAAACGACGGCAACTTAGTCAAAATTTTGATTCTTTGATATGTGATAGAGCCTTTTCTGATACGGACTGAAAATGCATTTCAGCCTGCTGAAAACGTCTCTAAGTCCAGGAAAATCGAGGTTGAGTATTTCAGTCCACTCTGCTTAATCCTCCGTCGTAACAATATTCTACCCGTGTTCCTGTGACTAGGTAGTGACTAGAGTCGTAGAATAACTAGTAAAAAAAAACCCGCGGAATACATAACCTCCTCCTTTTTTGGAAGTCGGTTAATAATACGTAGTGTATAAGAAATTATTATATTTCTACCTCACTTTCCGAACTAGAGCAAACAAATATAGCTAATGTTTGGCCACGAGCTTCCTAGAAAATATTTTTTTGTGTAGGTACTTTTAAAAGTTTTCAGGCTTATCTCAGAATTTTATTAAACAAATAATGGCGCATTGTATTTTGTATGAATGAACATAACATAACATCACGCCTATATTTCCCCGAAGGGGTAGGCAGAGGTGTAATAGTACACCCACATTTCGCCAGTTATGTTATAGTCCCATCCCATGTAATAAGGGGCGAGCTTTTTGCCATTGACCGGGTACAAATCCAGACTCCGGGCTGCTACTGAGAATTTCTTAATGAAAAAACCCAATAACACTTTGCCCGACCCGGGAATCGAACCCAGGACCCCACGCTCAGCAATCGCGCTTGCAACCACTAGGCCAACGAGGCAGTCTTTGTATGAATGGTTCTTAATTATTAATTTATTTATAACAAGACGACACAATTTACATTGTGAGAGCTGGTGCCTGTTGTGGGTTCGTAAAGACCTATGTTACATGTCAACAGGCCCCACTTTGTGGGTAGAAAAAAATTGGATAATTGTGCACGTACTGATTTAGATAATTTTCTCTTAAAAATTTATGTACAGTCGACCGCACGTCGGTGGTAACACTTTGACATTAGCAGCATCTTTATTTCGTAAGCAGTAAGGGCGGTTTCGAATTGAAGTGTTACCACTGTCATGCAGTCGACTGTACTAAGTTCAATTATGTTTAGTGGTTAGAAATATAGAATATTTTAATGTCTTTGGCTCAGACCAACGAATGTTGGTCTGAGGTCTTTGGTTCTAAAGAATACAGTTTTTCAAGATTGTGGTTACTCCGGTTAGGCGGTTACTCAAAATGAAAAGACGACAACTTCGGTTTAACAATATGCAGTATGCACTCTTCAGGCATAGACGAATAAAAAAAGCGGACGGAATCTCGCTAAAAGTGAACCATCCATACATAGAATTACTACACTAACCCTCAGTTTCCGAAACGCGGAACAACGCAAAAATTTACTAATCAGTTGTCAAATCTCAGGTCAAGCGTTGTGATTGGTTGTTAACATTTTTGCCAGCTAATCACAAAAGCTGACATTAGATTTGACAATAGATCAAATTGATCAGCCTTCCAGAAACCGGGGGTAAGCATCCATAGTAAGACGACTTTTTCGCTTAAATGTACGGGCTGGCACGCACACATACACATCCATAGTATGCCAAAAAGCCGCGATTACGCAAACAATCAAGTGTGACGGTAGTCATTGTTGTAGTGTCACAAATAAAATAACAATATAAATCTGGTGTGTTGTGTGCTTTCGAAATTATAGTGGGTTTAGGAAAAAAAAAAAAAAGTGTTTTAATCTGTGTTTCTTTGAATCTCGCTGATTCCGTCCGCCTTTTTTATTCGTCCGAGTCTTTAGGCAACTACACTGCAATAAGTTTTTTAATATAAACTTGCAGTTCAATTCGATCTTTCAAATTGAGTTTTGCTTTTAAATTTAAACTTTGTCAAGTCGATAGTGTGATAATAATATCAGTTGACACAGTACACTTCAATATGAAGGGACTCCGATTTCAAGTTGATGTAAAGAAAGGAGAAATTATAAAGTAAAATTAAAAAGAAAGATTCTATAGATACCCTGATAAGGTACAAAATTAATTGAAGAGCGCCGTTCATACAAGCGTTCCATTTTTTGTCATTTTAATAAGTGGCCTTAGCACGACACGTGTTGACCCGATGAATGGCGCCGTTGTTGTTTGAAACAAGCAGTTCTGAGAAATGTGTCACATATTTCTTGCATTTTATGGTGTTCTCTATTGATGTCAATATCCATAAAAAAACATAAAAATATGAACCCGGTAGGTGTTTTTTTTTTCTCAAACAATGGAAGAACTCTTTTTTTCATGATTTGGCAAAAGATTCATAAAGCAACACAAATGCAGGCGTATTATTTTCATTTCATGGTTAGACAAAGCAGTGATAGCCTAGCGGTTGAATGCTTGCCTTCCATGCTAAATCGTTTTGCTTCTTAATAAAACCAATTTAACCGGATTACATCGTGTATTATTATTAAAATTGGTTTTCCTGACGTTTTGAATGCTTTGCAGCGTTTGTAGTCTCAGGATGTGGTCGTTTTGTTTCGTTTGCCGGTTAAATTTCACTTCGGAAATGGAAACTTTTCGAACGTTTGAGAATAGCACCGCAGAATTTGATTATCACTTGCTTTAATGGTGAAGGAAAAACGTCGTGAGGAAACCTGCACATCGAGTGCTTCGTGCTCCATACAGTTCTCGATGGTGTGTGTAGTCTGCCAACTTGCACTAGGCCAGCCTTCACACCTTAATTAACCTTCTAATTCTGAGAAGAGGCCCATGCTCAACAGTGGGACAGTATTGGGCTGATTACGGTGCTAGACAAGGCGTCCACCCTTGTTGTCTATACATTATGGTTTTTGCCTTAAGTACAGGTATGTCTTTCTCTAGGTCCAGCTCAATATTTTTGCAAGTGTTTTGGTATATAAAACAATCAAACATGGCTGAAATTGTACAGACAGGACTCTTTGATTATTATGATTCAGTTTTATGATTATGATTTTTATCAAGCAAACAAAGAAATATTAATTTATAATTTTTTTATTCGCAGGCAACAGTTGGGATTGCAGTGACGGCGGTCTTGACTGGTTAGCAATGGAGACAGAAAACGGAACGATCAGAAGCAAAATTATAGACTACGATGAACTTGTATGCCATCAGCAACTGTATAGAGGGAAGCCTCTGAACAAAGTCATGGATATCATACGAGTGAGTTTGATTATTTAAGTAATGTATATTGTAAAGATTGCTATTAATATCGTTGAGAAGTGGCAGTAATTTATTACCTATCACATTATTAGCACATTTAGCACGTCTGCTACTGAATAAGTAGTATATATGTATATATAGTTTATAAATTACTAGCGGCCCATCCCGGTTTAATGATGAAATATAGCCTATGTTACTCAGGGTGAATGTAGCTTTCTAATGGTGATTTTTTTTTGAAATCGGCACAGTAGTTTTTGAGTTTATTCATTACAAACACACACACAAAAATAAAAATCTTTCCTCTTCATAATATTGATGTAGATGTCGTTACTAAATTCATCAATAGATCTTTTTCTACCGCCATTATCACGAAATAATTTAAATTATCAGAGGATAAGGTGCTATTTTTGGCCTCGTGCTATTTTTGGCAACTTTTACGGTAAAAAGGATAGTTCACTAGCTTAAAGAGTACTATTACTAGAGATAGAACCACAGAAAAAATCTTTGGAGGGAAACCAACGACGATAACGTAAATTAAATTCCTACTCGACTTGACGATAGAGGACGTTATTTGATACGAGTTTATCGGGTATTTGAGACTGGAATGGAAATGAAGTGGTTCCACTTGAAATTAAGACGTGAAAATGACTTAAATTTTTACGCACCACGCACAAACTACGGGAAAAAAAGTATTATGTATGAAGGATCCAAACTATATAACAATTTACCTAGAGATGGAAAATAATCTAAATCTCTCACCACTTTCAAAAAACTACTCAAACAACACATCATTAAAAATTCATACTTACTACAATAACTTCGAGCCACATCCAGCTTTTGTGTATCGTGAACGTGAACTTGTTTTATATTAGAGCCAGTGTCAAATGAACATTGCATTTTTTGTTAGGACTACCTTCAAAATATTTTGTTTCTAATGTTAATTTTTGCAATATGCCCAACGAATTTTTTAATTTCTGTATTTGTTAATTCTCATGTAAGAGAATGATTGTATTCTTGTAAGAAATAAAGTTATCTTAAACCTCACTTGAAACCACAGAAGTATCTTATCGCGATGCTTTTTTATTTAATAGCAAAAGAAAGTCGACGGCCTATCAGCCACACCGGTTTATCAGATATCCAGCCAGCCCATCGGGCGTCTGCCCGATTTGCCCATATGGCCAGTCCGGAGTAGTCCGGACTGACTGTGGTGGAAAATGAGAGTGATTCTTGACCAGGCGACGAAGGCGGTTTTTCAATACATTTACTTCTACGTTTGACGTAGGTACTAGCTGATTTCTATGTCCAAGAACTTAATTGGCATAATTAGTCGCATGCTTTGTTCTCGTAGGTAATCATGTTTCTTTTATCTCTTAATAAACAGGTTACAAGTTACAACACAGAGTCAACATTTAGTTTTATTTCATCGAGTCAATATTGTTCCGTCCAGTGTTTGGATTGTAGTTTAGTTGTTTAGAGAGTTTATTTGTGTGCTTAGTATTGTTAATTAATGGCGTTGGCGTTGAAATAAGAAACAAACAAAAACAGTGCAAACAGCGCTGGGTGTCAATAATGCAATTTATAAAGGATCCCGGGAACTTGTGTATCATATTATTATATTCACAAACTAAACTTATTTTAAACTTTGCTCTCTTTTTAACCGACTTCATCTAATTCATAGTACATAGTAAATACAAGAAAGGGATGGCAACAACTTTAGTCCTGTCAAATGTACCTGTTGGTACAATGAGCACAAGAGAAGTGGATTGCAAACAATTTTTAACCGACTTCAAAAAAAGGAGGAGGTTATGCATTCCGCGGCTTTTTTTTTTTTTTTTTCATGTGTGTACACCGATTACTCCGAGATTTGTGGGCCGATTTACGTGGTTGTTTTTTTATTTGGTAAAAAAAAAACTAGTTAAATAAACATTTATGAATGAATCCTCGCAATTATCAACTAAAAAGTATGAAATAAAAACTTTTTACCGACTTCAAAAACCTTAACTAAAAAGTAAAAAATAATCATTGTATGTACTTTATTTAAAATCTTAACATAAACCACCATTTTGAAGGCGGCGCGTGATTTTCATGTACGTTCACATAAACTGTTTTTAACTATAGATATGCGCTCGACTGTACATTATATTTACATGACGCAAAGGGCTAATCATGCGCCGCCTTCAAAATGTTGGTTTATGTTAAGATTTTAAAATACAAACAATGATTATTTTTTACTTTTTAGTTAAGGTTTTTGAAGTCGGTTTTATTTTTTGTTAAAAAGTTTTTATTACTATAGATATTGCGCTCGACTGTACATTACATGATGCAAAGGGTCAATCACGCGCCGTCTTCAAAATGTTGGGTTATGTTATAAATTTTTTGTTAAAAAGTTTTGTTGATTGCATTTGCATGTTACTGAATACAGTTTGGGGCATATTAGTAGCGGAGTTGAGCGTTTGCTTGTGACACCAAGGAGGCTCGGCAGCAACCAATCTAAGGGAGATGTCCAGAAACGGTTTTTTAATAATCAAAAATTCTAACCCAGATGAGTTTAAATATATTTGGATAGAGAGTCTTCAAAACTAGCATTTTACAATAAAGCATATACAAAAATTATCTTATATTGTTTCACCATGAAACATTAGTAGTAGACGCAAAGGCATTTGATCAATGATATTTAAAAGTAAAGTTCTGGAGTGGCGACCGCGTACTGGAAGACGCAGCGTGGGTAGGCCCCCCACAAGGTGGACCGACGACCTGGTGAAGGTCGCGGGAATCCGCTGGTTGCGGAAGGCACAGGACCGGTCGTTGTGGCGATGTTTGGGGGAGGCCTATGTCCAGCAGTGGACGTCTTTCGGCTGAAATGATGATGATGATGATGATTTAAAAGTACAGTTATGTTACTTGCATTCTCAACTGAAGACTCAAACACGTTCTAATTAGGACTTTTTTTCTATTAATCATTGTCAAGTAAGCCGCCGAGCGTGACCAGTGACAGAAAAAATGCCGTCGTGTGTGTACAGAAAGTGTTCTAATTATGACGCGAAAGTAACTTAATGTAACCAACTTACTTACTTTGTACCTACTAGTTTATGTGTATTGTGCTGCCACTGCGTACGGAACATTGTTTTTCGTTCGTTTTGTTAGGGTATGGCATATCTATACTTTTAAATATCATTGCATTTGATCCTGATATCCTGATGTTGTTTGAAAGATTTGAAAGAGAGTGAAAATGGTTTAGAAATGAATGGGTTACTTGTCAAATGTCTCCTGTATGCCGATGATCAAGTTATCCTTGCATCGTCGGAGGGGGAGTTACAGAAGATGGTAACAATTATGGATGGTGCTTTGAAGAGTAAAGGAATGAAAGTTAATGTTAGTAAGACAAAAATTTTGGTTTTTGAAAAGGAAGAAGTTATGACAGAGTGCAATATTTTGATAGGTGACGAAAAGGTGGAACAAGTGAAAGATTTTGTATACCTGGGTTCCATGTTTACGAGAGATGGCAAGCATGTGAAGGACATTGAAAGGAGAGTGAGTGCTGGTAATCAGGTGAATGGGGCACTACACACCTTCATGAACAGCCGCAAAGTGTCGGAAAAGGCACGGCTGGCTGTTCATGGGGGAGTGTTAGTGCCTACACTTATGTATGGTAGTGAAAGTTGGGTATGGCAGAAGAAACATGAAAGCAGAATAAATGCAGTAGAAATGAGAGCTTTGAGAAGTATGTGTGGTGTAACTTTGAGAGATAAAGTAAGGAATAACATGATAAGGGAGCGTTGTGGAGTGAAAGAAGATGTAGTGACAAAGATTGAGAAAGGTATGTTAAGATGGTTTGGACATATAGAGAGGATGGACGAGAGGAGATTGACGAAAAAAGTATACGAAGCGAGTGTGGATGGAAGAGTTGGAAGGGGACGACCTCGGCGAACGTATCGCGATCAAATCGCGGATGTTCTCAAAAAATGCCAGGTTAAGAGTTCTCTAAACCGACGAGCATGCATGACGAGGTTAATGGACGTAGATGAAGCGAAAGAGGTGTGTCAGGATCGTAGCAGGTGGAAATCCATAGTCTCTGCCTACCCCAATGGGAAACAGGCGTGATAATATGTATGTATGTATGCATTTGATCCATTTGTTCAATTATTTGACAACGCTCAACGCATGTCTGGGCTTCGGCATGTATTATAATATAATAAATAAAAATCGTTCCGTTTGGTGCCGGACATAAAGAATAGCACCACCCATGGCTGTTGTAAAAGGCGACTAAGGGATTCACCAGACCAGTATATACTTGTAACCAGTATTTAACCAACCAACTGCGATCGCCAACCCGCCTGCCAAGCGTGGCGATTATGGGGGAGGCCTATGTCAAGCAGTGGACGTTTTTAGGTTGAAATGATGAAGATGATGATGATGAAATAAAAATATATGTAGCTATGATCATCATAGTAGGCTTTCGTGCCTTTTATTTTAAGATAGCGTTAATAAACGTTGAACAATTAATTCATGGCTTAAATCGCGTTATAAAATCAAAATAAATTTACTAATAGTTCATAGAGGTGCGTTGCTTGCCTGTACCAGGCCCCTCAGAAAGTATTGCGAAAAAAAGTTTTTATATATGGGAGACTGGCCAGTTATAATGTTTTTCGAAAATATGATTATTTATAAGTAAAAATAAGTAAGTTCCAATTTCAAAATTTCCCTCCACATTTTTTGCGAGTTAATTCAAAGTATTGTGTCTCACTGAAATATGGATCTGCGCCGGGAACATTTTAGAGCTATGATTTTATACGATTTCAAGTGTCGCCTGAAACCGGATGAATCGTACGATAGACTTCAAATGGCATTCATGGATGAAGGCCCTTCCAAGGCAACCGTGTATCGTTGGTATAACGAATTCAAGCGCGGTCGACCAACTTTGGGGGATGACGAAAGAAGCGGTCGCCCTTTGACGGCTGTTACCGAAGAAAACGTGCTAGCAGTGAAAAATTTAATCCAAGACAATAGGCGAATTACATATCAGGAGATTCAACACATATTGAAGATTGGATCGGGAAGCGTTCACGAGATTCTACACAGCCATCTTCGCGTGAGGAGGATAGTATCACGCTGGGTGCCGCACAACCTCACCGATGCTCAGAAGCAGGCCCGGGTGGAATGGTGCCGTGATATGCTTAACAAATTTGAAGCAGGCTCGTCTCGGCGTGTTTACGACATCGTTACAGGTGATGAGTCCTGGATTTATCAATACGACCCAGAAACCAAGCGCCAGTCGACTGTTTGGGTGTTTCAAAATGAGCCAACGCCTACCAAAGTGAAGCGATCTAGAAGCGGGGGTAAGATTTTGATCGCTAGCTTTTTTAATTTGACTGGCCACTTGGTATCAATTCCCTTACGGGATCAAAGAAGCATTAATGCCGAATGGTAAACTACCAAATGTTTGCCAGAAGTTTTCTCTGTTATAAGCAACAAGCGACCAAACACAGGGCTCCGCGGGCTACTGCTCCACCACGACAATGCACCTGCGTACACCGCACTCAAAACGAGGGACTTCCTGGACAGCACGCCAGTCAAACTCCTGGGTCACCCTCCTTACAGCCCTGATCTAGCACCGTGTGACTTCTTTTTATTCCCAAAAATAAAAAATCAGCTCAAAGGGATACAATTTTCGTCGCCGGAAGATGCGCTGGCTGCGTTCGAGCAGGCTGTAAACGAGGTGTCTGCGGCGGACTGGAAAAAGTGTTTTGAAAACTGGTTTAGGCGCATGAATCTTTGTATAGAGGCTGGTGGAAAGTACTTTGAAAAGATTTGATAAAAATATATGTACGTATAGAACAATTTTTTTAGTTTCGCAAAACTTTCTGAGTGTCCCACGTATTCATAACTATTTTGCGGTGTGCTCGAAGAATAATAAATCAATCACAATTAGTATGCCATAAGCATCCCATGCAAGGGCGTGTAAACCACATTATGAGACATACTATTATTCAGAAATATGATAAGACATTATAATAGTACATTACTGTCGAGACCTGAAATGAAGCAATTGACGGCCGAGTAATATTGGAAGTACGAGGCGAAGCCGAGTACTTCCGAAGTGATTTTAAAAGGACGAGGCGCCAGACGGGTCCATTTAACTAAACGAGGGCTATTTCGGCCGAGACTTGTATAGTATTTTTCTCTCATTTGCGAGGAAACAATACACAAATTAATTCAACAGTATCTAATTTTCAATCGCACCAATACGTCCGCGCGCAGTTCTTGTTCTATTTTCAAAGTAAAAAAAAAATGCGTATTAAGCCTTTATAATGATCAATATTTTGTACCTAAAACACCTAATTCATGTAAGTGTGTACACCTTCTTAAAAACCTCGGTAGCATAATTTATAAAAAAAAAAACTGTCCAGCTGCTCTATTTCTATTATTGTCGTGTCGGTTAGTGGGCATACAAATAGGTCTCTCTGTGTGCTGCCACAGGTGGCATACAAATATTAGTAATATACATCATTATTATACATTATTATTAGAATGAATAACATTAATTCACTTTAATAATTTATCTAGGTTTTAGGTATTAGTAAGGAGAAAATAAATTTACTTACGTGAGTATCATTTCAATATGGTAATGGATCCAAAGATTCTTACATCCACACTAATATTATAAATGCATGTATGTATTTGTTGATGTGTTTTTTTCTACAACTTTTGGAAAAAAATTGATAACTCTCGGCATCAAAATCCTTGGAACCTTGGCCTGAATCCCGAAGGAGAAAATAGGTACATAAACATAATATCGACGCGTCGTACCGTACCACGCGAGCGAAATTGCGGGTGTCAGCTAGTTTCGTAAATGGGAATATCTCCGCATTCTTGGTCGACATAATCCGATAAATCCAACGTTATCTTGTTTTTGTCTGCCCGTGTTTGCTTATTGAAAAGAAAGGTACACTCGACTGATCTCGACGTAAATCCATTCATAGACATTCTATGGACCCATTAATTTTCTAAGAAAATGGGAAAATAGAACTTGTCTGGAGGGTGGTAAATATAAATAATGTACCTTACCCTTACCTTACCTACCAGCCATCCCTTAACTTCAAAACCCTTTTCCCATTAATTTACTTATTTAAATTTAATGCTTTATGCACAAAGAAAATTGTACAGAGGCGAAATTAGTGCCATAGGCATTTCCTACCAGTCACCCTAAAAATTAATTGAAAAATGTGCTTCTCTCTCACAGAATATGCCGTAAGCGAATTTGGTTAATCGTGTTGTTGTTTTCGATATTTATGTCAAAAGTGGCCGTTTTTCGCACTTTTTAGGGTTCCGTAGTCCTACAAGGAACCCTTATAGTTTCATCATGTCCGTCCGTCTGTCCTAATCCTTTACAGCTTAATAACTTCTACAGTTATAAACATAAGTAAATATAATTTTGTTAAAAAATAGTCTAGATATAGATCTCAAATTTAAAAGAATAAAAAAATCGTAATTACGTATTTTAAGGGTGGCGCCCATACATGTGAAATGGGGATGAATTTGGGGGACTTCTAAAATGAAATGAAGGTTATTGTGTATGGTGTCGGTATTTGTGTATAACTAATTATATTGTACTACCTGCTATTAATAAATATTAGTCTTGGTCAAATCTGCGTATCATTCACATCATGGTGGCAGCGGTGCTGTTTAAATAATAGAATTCACTCAAGTTTATAGTGAAACAAGTGTTCATAGTGTCATTCAGTGAAAGATAAACAATAAAACATAGTAAACATGGAGCATGCGCGCCCGCCGTCGGAATTATGTTTGGAAGGTGGACCGGCCAACCGGTCGGAGGCATGGCGTAAATGGCTCCAGCAGTTTATGGTGTTTTTAAAGGCATCTGGTGTTTACAAAGAAGTATCCGATGTTCAAGCAAGTTTGCTGATAAATTTAATTGGTTCGGAGGGCTATGACGTCTACACTACGTTCAAGTTCACAAAGGACGAGAACAAAGAAAATTTTGAAACTCTCGTAAATAAATTTAACGAACATTTTAAAACGAAACACAACACAACAATGGCTAGATTCAAGTTTTTTACGAGAAATCAGGTGGTAGGTGAATCTATAGATGAATACGTCACAGCTCTCAAGCTTCTCACTCAACATTGTGAATTTGAACATCTTGAGGAGGGGCTGATAAGAGACCGGATAGTTTGTGGTGTTGTTGATAGCAGGCTACGCGACCGTCTCCTTAGGTCTGAAGACCTCACCTTGGCTAGGGCAGTCAAATTATGCCAAGCGAATGAGATGTCACACGAGGAAAAACGGCAGATCGAGGAGGCCAAGGCTGGATGTAGTAATGAGGGTACGGCGGTGGTCGTGGATGCGGTGTACGGGTCGCGCGGCGGCCGCGGCGGCAGGGCTCGCCGGGCGCAGCGCTGGCGCGGCAACACGCAGCGACACCGGGCCGGCGCAGCGAGGCCTGCGTGTGGGCAGTGTGCGAGTACCTCTTGTGATGGATATCAGTGTCCAGCTACAAATGTTATGTGTTTTTTATGTAAACAACGCGGTCATTTTAAGAAAGTGTGTCCGAACTTAAATAAACGTGTTTACCAATTGGAGGAAGACGATGTAAGTGAAGAGGAAATGTATTATATCTCTGTTATTGATGGACTCGACAAGGTTAAGGACACTAAGTGGTATGAAACTTTATTGTTACCTGTAAATGGTAGAAAAGAGCTATTTAAATTAGATACGGGTTCTGACTTAAATGTTCTGTCTTTAAATACCTTTAAAAGATTAGGATTCCCAGTGGAAAGCTTAAATTGTGATAATACTAAGGCTCAATCATTTTGTGGCAATTATATACCGATAGTTGGTTCTTATAATATAGACTGGATTTATAAAGGAGAAATTTATAATCTTCGTTTTATTATTTCTGAGCAGGATTGTTATAGTTTGCTGGGTAAACATGCATGTGAAGATTTAGGTATAATCAAGCGAATATTTTCTATAAACATGCAGCGGTATGATGATCTTTTCCGGGGCTTAGGAAAATTGCCAGGTAAATATAGGATTGTAACTTGTCGCGATGTTCAGCCGTCGGTCTGTCCGGTTCGTAAGATACCTATAGGTGTGCGTGACAAATTACTGGTTGAGTTGAATCGGATGGAGCGTATGGGAGTAATTAGGAAAGTGTCACACCCAACGCCGTGGGTTAACGCGATTGTAGTAGCAGCTAAAAAGGATGGCACCATCCGGGTGTGTCTCGATCCGCGTCCGCTAAACCGCGCCGTACAGCGTGCGCATTACCCGTTACCGACGCTCACCGAAATTGCTACCAAGCTGCAAGGAGCACGGTACTTCAGCAAGTTAGATGCTAGGTCCGGATTTTGGATGGTCCAAATTGATGAAGAGAGTACAAATTTATGTACATTCGGTACGCCGTTCGGAAGATACCAGTTTTTACGTTTACCTTATGGTATTAACTGCGCGTCCGAGGTATTTCATTCTAAAATTCGTCAAATTCTTGAAGATCTGCAGGGTGTAGATTCTTTTGTAGATGACGTAATTGTGTGGGCTTCAAGCAAGTCAGAACATGATGCACGACTTAAATTATTGCTCGATCGAGCACGAGAAGTAGGCATTAAATTTAATAAAGATAAGTGTGAATTTTGTGTGGAAAAAGTAACCTACTTAGGACATACATTTAGCGCCGAAGGGATGCGTATTGATGAAAATAAATTAAAGGCCATACAGCAGATGCCTGGTCCTCACGACAGGCAGTCTTTAGAGCGTTTTCTAGGTATGATTAATTATTTATCGAAATTCATTCCTAATTATTCTGAAGTGGCTTCACCACTACGTTCTTTATTGAAGAAAGATTCAGAATGGTTGTGGGATGAAGTACACGAATTAGCTGTACAGCGGTTAAAAGATTCAGTGTGCGGTGCGCCTGTACTAGCACTTTATTCTGCGAGCGAACCGGTTCTTTTATCAGTAGATGCGAGTTCGCGTGCGTTAGGAGCGGTGTTGTTACAGAGCGGTCGGCCAGTCGAGTTTGCCTCGGCGACCCTCACAGACACGCAGTGTCGTTACGCACAAATTGAAAAGGAGCTTTTAGCTATTGTGTATGCCCTGGAACGTTTCCATCAGTATGTTTTTGGGCGAAATAATATTACAGTGGAAACCGATCATAAGCCACTGGAAGCGTTGTTTAAAAAATCTTTAGATTCGGTTCCCGCGCGTTTACAGCGCATGATGTTGCGCACACAGGGTTATGATTTTACTGTAGTGTATAAGCCGGGTAAATACATGTTCGTAGCCGATACATTGTCACGGGCAGCATTAACGGATAGTGTAAAAGAAAGTATTTCTGAAGAAATTACCGAACAGTCGTGTTTTTTATTAGAAAACGTGAGATTTAGCGATACTAAAATGCGTTTAATTAGAGCAGAAACTGCTAATGATAATGAGTGTCGGTTATTAATAAAGTACATTTACAGCGGATGGCCGACCAATAAATATGAAGTTGATGAACATGTGCGGGCACAGTGGTCGCATAACCAAAGTTTTGAATACGTAGATGGCATAATATTTAAGGATAACTTGGTGTATATACCGCGTTCATTACGGGCTGAAATGTTACAACGTTTACATGACGGGCATATGGGGATAGATAGATGTAAGCGTAATGGTCGTGAGGTGATGTTTTGGCCGGGAATGTCACGTGACATTGAAAATACTGTAAAACGATGTAAAGCATGTCTAGAACGGAAACCGCGACCCACCCGCGAGCCCCTGCTTCCTCATAATATACCGAATATGCCTTGGGCTAAAGTAGGCTCCGACATATTTGAGTACGGGAAAAAATATTTTCTCATTTTGGTAGACTATTTCTCAAATTATATAGAGGTTAACCCGTTAACCAGTATTGGAAGTAAGGCAGTAATTACGGCAATGAGGGACCAATTCGCGCGACATGGTGTTCCAAGCGAGCTGGTGACCGATAATGGACCAGCGTACGCTTCGAAGGAATTTGTTGATTTTAAAAATAAATGGGGATTTGATCACACTACTAGCTCTCCTAACTATCCGCAATCAAATGGGCGCAGTGAGCGAAGTGTACAAACAATTAAAAATATTTTAATCAAATCAATTGAATCAGGATCAGACTTTTACTTAGGATTGTTAAATTTTAGAAATACACCGCGTGATGGAATAGGTTCTCCTGCACAGTTACTAATGGGACGTAGACTTAATAGTAGACTGCCTTCTCACGTCACAAAACTAGTGCCCAGCCGCGACAATACCGCCGACTACAAGAATATTGTACGCAAACAGGAGGTTAGCAAACAGTACTATGACAAGCATGCAAGAGCTTTACCGTCACTAAAACCCGGTGACGCAGTAAACATGCTTGATAATAATAAACGTAAAAATGCCAGGGTGCAATCTCAGGCAGCTCAGCCAAGATCTTATTTTGTCTCAGACAGTATAGGAAGGCGTTACAGGCGCAATAGGCGTCATTTGGTTAAAATAGAAACTAACTCACAGCATGCTAACATTGTCCCAGGTTGTAGAAAACAGGAGCCTATTAACAGCGATGACAAATGGTCCAGTGCTGAGAGTGACGATGATAGTTCTACGGAGACCAGTGATTTGTTGAGCAAACCTAGTGGAAATGCACGAACAGTGCGCTCGGCGGCTATCATAGCACGAACAAAAATAGGGCAACTAAATAATAAATAAATAAAAAATACAGGGAACATGAATATGTTATTATTACCTACTTATCATATGGTATTCGGCGATGGTGTTAGTAAAATAAATGAATGTTAAAATATTAGATAATTTAATTCTTATTTAATTGCATGCATTTATTATTGTTTAGTATCATACATATTTGTATCCTAGTATAAATAAATAATGTGGTGATGCTATTCCACAGAATTTAGTACCTATTTTAAAATATTGTATTTTCGTAATATAATATACTTTAAGATTTTTGGGGAAAGATATTGTGTATGGTGTCGGTATTTGTGTATAACTAATTATATTGTACTACCTGCTATTAATAAATATTAGTCTTGGTCAAATCTGCGTATCATTCACATCAAAGGTAATGCCATTTCTAAAATATGCAACGTAGAAACTTATAATCTTCCACATTGCTAGAACTTTGTTAAAACTCTGTTTTAAAATTATTTAGAGTATAATATGATTATAAATTTTCGAGTTATAGAGAGAAAACTGAAAAATACTTAAGACGTCCTAGTTCAAAGGTCATTGACCTTAGATAAAAATTATGATAGCAAATAATGCTCCTTTAGTTACTTTCTATTTGGAAAAAAACCACAAAAAGTAACTTTGTGTTATGTTGACACGACACACTCCATAAATTTGGCTTCTTGAATTTATCGTTAGATGGCACTACTAACAACACGCTCTGAGTCGCGAATGCTGTAATTATTGCAAAAACTAAAATAGCTATGATTAATATTCGATTTGATTTGTTTGTAATTACACCTACTTAAGGAACCCCATAATACTGAGCATGGCCCGACATGCTCTTGGCCGGTTTTCTATCTACAACTACAGCGAAGTATTATTTACAGAATTAATAGTTTCTGATTAAACTACAAGTTCAATCATTAAAAACGAATTTTCGATAAATGATGTATATTCAGCGAGTAATATTTTTTTTTACTGATGGGGGCGCCACTTGGCTGCTACATTCCCGTTAAGAACCAAATTAAAAATGAGCGCTAATCCCGCTGGGTTTAAATAAAGTGCAATGTTTTGTTCCTGAATAAAACAATTTTTTTACCTTAAGAATATGACGCAGGGCAGATACAAAATGTTCCTGAATAAAACAATTTTCTTACCTTAAGAATATGACGCAGGGCAGATACAAAAGATAGTTCCCTGGTTGGGAGCGAGAACGCTTGGGAGGGCGTCGTCTTCTGCGAGGAGGTAATGCTCGCGAAGGGGTGGCAGAGAGGGTTCGAGAGGCAACGACCTTTCTCCCCTACCGCAGAAAACAGACCAGGCACCGCAGGAGGTACGCTGACCTCCAGCCACCCTAGAAGGAAGTGGGCCTGCAGGCGGTGGACTTGGGGTAGCCCGTCGCATGACCAGTCTAGGTGCGCGCCAATCAGGAGGTGGGTAGATGGGAGGGTGGGGGGCTGACGTTGAGGTAGTACAGGGGAGTAGGGCCTCGCCTACTAGTGGCGAGCTGGAACCTGTCGGGGAAGAGGTGGAGAGTGCAGAGTACCAATACCCCACGCCCCCGGCTAAGAGTAGTTGAAGGAAGATCATGGTGGTGGTTATAGTCGGTAAGAGTTCGACACTGGCCCCGTCTTCCCCGGGGGAAGTGCATCCATGAGGATTTCCTCAGGCAAAAAAAAAAGATACAAAACATAGTAGGCGCACTGACAGAAAATTTAAGAAAATATTTAGCTATTTATAAAGGGTTTGTCGTTGCCGATATGCCGCGTGCCGGTGTGATGATAAATTGGATGTTGTCGATGGCAGATGTAATCTTTTATATATATTTATTTAGTATTTGTGAAGGTATAATAAAATTATAAATTGTATGCTAGGTATATTGTGTGTATGATGTCTTACATTGCTCATTTTTATAGCCATCATTAGGGCATCAGTGGCCTGATTCACAAACGTTCGAAAAGTTTCCGTTTCCGAAGTGAAATTTGACCGGCAAACGAAACAAAACGATCACTTCCTGCTACCACAAATGATGCAAAGCATTCGAAACATCAGAAAAGCAATGTTAATAATAATACGCGATGTAATCCGGTCAAACTTGTTTTATAATGAAAATAAAAAACGATTTGAGAATCGAACGCATTCGGAATCGCTATTCATAGTTCTTTAATTTTACATCGAGTGCTTTCCGACAACAAATGGCTCACGGGAGTTTCCATGAATTTCGCGTTGCGTTTCCGAATCCGTTCGGTTCTCAAATCGTTTTGTTTCTTAATAATTAAGTTTATCCGAATTAAATCGTGTATTATTATTAAAATTGGTTTTCCTGACGTTTCGAATGCTTTGCAGCGTTCATGGTCGCAGGAAGTGGTCGTTTTGTTTTATTTGCCGGTCAAATTTCACTTCGGAAACGGAAACTTTCGAACGTTTGTGAATCAGGCCACAGGTCTTTTATGAGCCCATAGTAATTATTTATGCCTTTATCATGGGCTGTAAGCAAATATGTATTTAATTATCACATTAAAACATGATTTATTTACCAACAAATTAAGTAATAATAATCATTATTCTGTGACCAATTATATAAATAGAGTTCACTTTAGAGATGCAAATTAATTGTATAATTAATTATTATATTTCTTGCTGAACGTCGAAGTAAACAATTAACTCTAATTAATGTTTTAAATTACCATTACCTAATAACGCAGTTACTTCATCAGTACCTATTAACAAAAATGACAAGGTTATACTAACCTTGGTTATAACCAAAGTAATGTGTGTTTATGTTAATCTCTTGTGAAGACACATTTTTGAACCACTGCCACTTGTTAGGCTATAACTAAATTGATAGGTACTTTATCCATGTAGCATTCACTGAAATTCCAAGACATTCCGCGACTGATTGACAGACAAAGAACAACAATAAACTGCTGGAGTCTCATCATTCTCATATCCTTTTTCCTACTTTATTAGGGTCGGCTTCCAGTCTAACCAGCTCCACGATTCAGAAACACACGATAACCAGTTGTCGATCGATTCGGTTTGTTGTCTCTTTTTCGCTAGTTGCGTGAATCATCAGACGAAACGAGATAACAAACCAAACCGGTTGACAATTAGTTATCGTGTGGTTCTGAATTGCGTAGCAGATGCGGCTGAACATCAGTATTTTACACGGAGCGACTGCCATCAGACCCCTGCAATCTAGTTACTGGGTAATACCGACATCCTAAGATTAGAACGGCTGTCAAGCTTTCGGGCTTCTGACTACCCATAAAACTGTTAAAGATATTCGTATGATGACTGGAACCGTGTGCTCTCCGAGGCACCGTCTTGGTCACCGAAACGGTCCTCCACCCACGGACTGACCGTGGCAAGAGGAGCTTAACGAGCAAATCAAAAACAACAAACAACTGCTGCATCAAGAAACAACTGGTCAAAAACATAAAATATTGCAGAGAATTTCCTTATCTACATAATGTATACGCGAAAAGTTGGAAAGGTTTCTCAAATTTCATCGTTTCCGCGAAGGAATAATTTAATTTGCTTACATTTTCACATCGAGTTTAGCTGGAGTTTTACTGTGGACTAGAGACAATTTTGTTATGGAAATGTTTTATGCTTGGATAACTGTGTAAAGCCAACATTTTCAGTTACCGTTAAAAGAGATACGACGTTATGTGAAGGTAGCGATGAACATTTTTCACGAATAAAAATCTTGTCAGTCTTGTGCAAGATAAATCTGAAGAGAATTTTTTTTGGTTCATTTATTTGTGAGTTAGTAAAATTTTGTCTTTTCCTTTTATGTTTCTTATCTTTCTCAAAAATGCTTGGAAATTCGAGCATTATTTTGACAACCTACTTCGAGATAAATCGAAAATGCTGTACTGGTCAATTACCGCCAAGTGAGCAGCGGCTGGAAAAGTTAGTATGAAACCTATATCTGTCATGTATAGCGGCCGAATAAATTACTATGAAAACTCATATCTATTGTGTAATTTAAAAATGGAACGAACTTTTTACTCCAAAACATGGCGACTAAGGAGGTAACTTATCAAAGATTTTATTTAAATTTCGAACTGGCTTGCAAAAAAGCTGTGTAAAATAAAAAAGGAAAACAAATGAACCTATTGACGCACAGCACAGATTAATAATATATGTACTAGACGCACAGACCTCGTAACGACGCGTGAAAAATTATTGTTGTTCGTCAATGATTCTGAAAATTATATGATTTAATTTGAAAAATGAGTAGTAGTACCACTACTTCCTTTGAATTTGCACGCATTATTTGCGAAAGTACTATACAAGCCTTGGCCGCAACTAGACATTGATGGGCTCATATATGCATGCCTTAGCTTCACCCCGGCCCGCATTTAAACGTTCATCCATCAGTGCCTCTTTTGCAGGCTGCTGCAGTAATGCACTCTAGTAAACACGTAGGCTTGCCTATGAAAAATAAGTCATAGAATTTATGCCAACATTTTTGCGGATGATCTCCGGTTTAGGAATAGTAGTTTATGAAACTGTCACACGAGTGTTTTAATACCTGGTTATGTCAGTTTCATACACTACTTTATCTAAACTCATACAATTTTAAATAAAATACCAATGTCAAAATCTTGGTAACATTGTCGTTAGTTTTTCTTGATTTTTCTGGTAAAAGATTGTTCGTCATTTACGTTGCTGTATCCAGAAATTAAGGCGGGGCATATTCTCCTCACTTCAGTATCACTGCTGTTGTTTGATATTTTTGCCCAGAATAAAACTTTATGCTAACAAAAAAATAAAAATAGCGTAAACAATCACAATACATTCACAAGTTATGACGACCAAATCCAGTAGGTCATGGCGCACGGCCGCGCACGCGCCCTGGCGCGTGTCAACACAGATAATAAAATATAGTCTGGCGAAAACATTATAAATAATCGGAACTAATTTTCTATCCTTGTCAGGATTCCGTCAATCTTGGTTTTATCATACAAAAAATATGCCTGTAAACACTTAAATATAATTAAAAGCAATATGACAATCCAAAGTTCTGCCAAAAACGCGATTTTAAACGATAAAATTTTTCAATGTATGACTAGTGGCGCCACCCTGAATTTTGTGTACTCTTTGGTGCCAAACTGTACGACTGCAAAAAAAAAGGATTGAAAACTCCTTGGTTGGGCCGAAGTGGCATTAAAAACTCCTTAGTTGGGCTGAAGTGTGCGGTTATGGAAAAACAAAAAAAATTACCTACAGCATTGTTTTGTTCAGCAAAGTGTATCGTAATGAAACTTTTTATTGTGTATTATATGAGTGTAGATAAAATACTGAAACTAATCGCAAACGGATTGTAATGTGTAATAAAATGTGCAAACGTTATGATAATTTGCTTTATAGACCAGTCACAAAACATGCAAAGATGCAGTATTTTTATTGCGACGTATCTACATAGATCGAGATTAGATATAGCTTCATTCTTTCAGAAAGGTCCAGCAAAGTTAGTTATGCCTTTATTATAGATGTAGAAGTGTTGCCAATATCTAATAAGTGGAGGCCCTTAATAAAAAAGTCAATAATTTTGTTCAAAAAAATAAGAAAGTTACCTATCTGAATCACAAAGTTGTAAGAAGATTGTTCGGCGACTTTTATTTTTGTAGACAACATAGACACGTTTACGTGACGCATTTTGGTTTTATGCTTAGGTTTTATGTAATCGTTCAGGATTTTAGAGTAAATGAATAACGTACGTTTCACGAAAAAATTTTGAAGATATAATTTTTTATTTTATTATTTTTAACGCATTTACGCATACGAAGCGAAATCTAAAGATTTAAATTGTGGAAAGAAAAAATCGCTCACGAGCAGGATTCGAACCTGCGACTCCTGGCTCAGTACGCCAGTGCTTTAGCCACTAAGCTACCGTGAACACTGCTCGTGGTATCGAAATTATCCTCCACTATACGTCTTTGGGTGACGTCAGCGATATCTTATTAAGAAACATTGTTTCTTAACCGACTCGACTAACTTTGCAGTTAAATCAAAGTCGTATAGATATGCCTACCCTTACTAAATAGTTTATTATTTTTAACGCATTTACGCATGCGAAAGACAAAGACAAAGACGTATACGTATCGTGGAGGATAATTTCGATACTACGAGCAGTGTTCACGGTAGCTTAGTGGCTAAAGCACTGGCGTACTGAGCCAGGAGTCGCAGGTTCGAATCCTGCTCGTGAGCGATTTTTTCTTTCCACAATTTAAATCTTTATATAATTTTTTTTTCATATAAAGCTAAAAACTGTTCTGTGAGGGGCTCGTGGCTTTTATTGAAACTTCTGCAAGGTTAAGCTGCACTAACTGCTGTCAGTGCGTGGATAGGTGACCGTTTTGATACAGATAGAGTCCCTTCCGTACCTCCAAGCGCACGATAAGCTGTTCATCCCGGTTGCCATACAAATATCTATAGCAGTCGGTATAGGGAGTCAGACAGAAACCCGAAAATCTGACAACTGCTCTAACCTCCGAATGTCAGTATTGCCCAGTAACTGGGTTGCGGGGGTCTGATGGCAGTCGTTCCGTCTAAAATACTAATATTCAGCCACATCTGGTTAGACTAGAATCCAACCCCAACAGTTGGGAAAAGGCTCGGAGGAGAATGATAAAACTAAAAATGGTTAAACAGTAACTTAGGAACGAGCATTTGTTATACAAGAGAGCAATGTTGCTAAAATGAATCTATTCCACAGACAATGCGTCAAACGTGTCCTGATCCCTGCTCGTGCATGATGACGCACGTGGTCTCAGATCCCGCAGGCGCAGTGATACCCCTCATCACCGTGGACTGTTCTAACAGGCAGCTGGACGAACCCCCGCCAGAATTACCCCCTGGCACCACCACACTCCGCCTGGAGGGCAACAAGGTAAAATGGTACGAAGATTTTTTTGATGTTTCATGTTACATACATTTCCTAGCACGCCGATTAGTTAGATTGATGCTTTTGCACTGCGGCGTCTGCGGTACAGAGTGACAGAGCTGGCGAGAACTCAATCGCGCGGCTAAAGCGCTAATAGAATTGAATGAACAATAAAGAATTCTGATGAGTTAAGACAGTGTAAGTCCTAATATTATACTTTGCCACATAAGACAAATCAACAAATCAAAGTATTAAATACAGGTAAAGATAACGTTGTTCAGAGACTACTGTCAAAGCTTTTACATCAGCGCCCTATGGACTAACAACACGCAACGCACCTACAATGCTCTTAGAGTGCAGTACAAAAACGCCTTCAGGATTCTGGTGAGGCTGTCTTGATTTTGCAGTGCTTCAGGTATGTTTGCCGACGCGAAGGTGGATGACTTTTACGCTATGCTAATGCGCAAGAAGTCAACTTCAACTAATACACTGAATTTAAGGCAGCGGCAACGGAGTCATAGGATGATTGTTGAGAGACCAGAGTATGCAGGTGTATGTAGGCTCATCAGGCTGCATGTGACCTGATGAAATATTTTTTTAGCTAGTTGTGACTAACATAGTTTTAAGCATGGTATAATAAGATGTTTCACCATGTACTCTCTTCCCGTGACAGCTAGGTCACGTGATTGCCTCCGTACTACGTCATCGGCTGTGGAGCCAATAGCGGGCTGTTATCGTGACACTTGTCAGTTTGATGTGCTGCCAATTTGTGAAAATAATGCATTTTTTCATTTACTTATTTCTATAAAGAATCACTTTTGAACTAGTAATTTTATACAGTTTCCTTTAATAACTAATTAGACGAATAACACGAGATAACAAATAGGCTAGTTAGGAATTTATTTTATATTCATTATGAACAAAAAATCTCCTTAAATATATTGAAGATATAAATCAATGGTAACACTGATCGTGACGTATCTTGGAGGCATCGCGCTGTCATCGCGGGAAGAGAATACCTGGTGAAATATCTTATTATACCATGGTTTTAAGATCATTGTTACTAATATAATTATGGATGGTTTTCTTTAATCTGAAAATATAGCAATTTACCCCCTCGCTCCTCGTAACACCCCGTTTATCCTATTACACGAGGCTGTAGTCACTAATAATAACGCTAATAGTGAAATAGTGTATTATTTTTTTCTTCCACGAAAGCTTTGGCGCGGCCTGTTTATAAAAGCAAAATATGTAGTCCAGCCCAATTAGTTTCATATTTCATAATAATCTGTTACATGAAACTTCATAAGCATGACTAATTAACTATGAGTAGGTATACTTGTGGTTATCAAGTTGGTAATTTCCGAATGAAGCCGCGTAAAGTTGAAATACGAAAACCTTGGATCAATGACAATAAAACCCCTTGGATACAGTACCTAGTTGATTAAAATGAAATGGAAATTGTGGGTGAGTGTTACCCAAATACTAGAGTTGTAATCAAAATGATTTCAATAGGTTGGTTTGATCTCGATCAATCAAAATGTTTACAGATTATGCTACTGTGGTGTAGGAAATTCGATAGAAAAAGATATTCGCATGATAAAGTAGAGATTAATGAAAGTGTTTGTGTTTTGACAATGACATGCTAATCCAATCCGTTTTATTTCACTAACTATATTCCTGGAGAAGATAAATTTATATTTCCTTTAAATATTACAATTTCAATCCTAAAAATCTTTCTATGGCTCCGCTTTGGGTCTTATGCCAGTCGTAACTGAGTGTTGTGTCATCAATCCATCTTACAGCAGGACGTCCGATATTCTGTCTTTCCCTCTTGTCTCGGCTATCATTTTGTCAATATTTAACTCCATCTACAGCAAAGCATACTGGAAGTTCTAACTTTTATGTTTTTGGTTAAATAAGCACTACGTACTCATATATATATTTTTATTAATGTGGCTTTGCAAATTTCTAGGTACGTCTCGGATTATAAGACGAGATAATTAGTAGCCAGGGATAGTAGGTTCTCTACTTAAAAAAGGCCACAACACTTTATTTATCTTTATACCTAAATTAGATTGAAAAATTTAAACAGACTTGTTCCAAGAATTGACTCACGAACATTGAGGTTTTAATGAAAAAATAACATCATGTTACACAATACAAAATTTAAATTACGTAACAAGGCGAAGGAAGAAGTCGTACACCGCCATTATAACCTTGTGGTTTCATCACGACCTACCGCCACATTGTTTTAAATGGTTCAAAAATAGATGGAGAAGTCTATAGGCAACCAGTCGTAGTTATTTACTCCTCTGGCTCAGCGACCCAAAGTGAACCATGGCCTCCGAAACGAGAACTATCCACTTTCCTCGATCTTCCCCGATATCTCGCCAGTTGGTAGCTTGAAGCTGACGTAGATCAGCCTCCACAGCATCTCCCCAGTGATATCTGTGAGTCGTACCGATTTTTTTTTAAATCATTCTCTTCATATAATAAATAGCCTTTTCCCAACTAAGCTGTGGTCGGCTTTCGATCTAACTAGATGCAGCTGAATATTGCTTGCTTGGGAAATTTCAAGAATGGGTAGGAATAATATCTCTCTAGTACCTTTAGCCTCTAGTGTGCAGATGTGCCAATTCGATTCATACAGTACATGTACTGTAAAAATAAAATGGACCGATATAATGACATATTGTTCATTATGAATTCTTATGTACCTACCATTTCTAAGAACCTTATTTATTTCTGAAAGCCGATATGAAGCAGTCACGTAACACGTTATGGTTCCATAGTTTATTAGGTGTGTTATGATTAATTGCAAATTACTTCTTGAAAACGCTGATTGCTATGTGTAAACAATGTAGTCAGATTACCCTATGTGCTGATACTTGACTGACACAGTTGTTTATTCATATCTGATGAAGTGATGACGTCGGCGGCCATTTGAGTCCTAATGTTTTGATCATAGATTGTTTAATGATTTACGTCATTTTCATAAGGGTTTTATGAATAAGAGAAGAAGACTTTTCCGCAGGTATGGTTGCGTGTTAAGTTCTTTACTTAATAAAGTTATTATTAATCTGAAATACACAAAGCAATTGAACATAAGTGATTTTGTTGGACAGAGTGTTTCTTAAGTATTATATGAATGTATTTACAAATAACCTTTTTTTGAAGTCGGTTAAAAAAAACTGATATTTTATCCATTGTACAAGTTCTGTTAAGTTTGGGACTAGATGGTGCTGTATAAAAATGTCCCTAATATATATTAATTATTATAACATACTTTGACAAATCAACCTTTTGTGGCAGGTATAAGCTAATAAATAAGTGTTCTGAGTAGTCTTTGAAGTGGAGTCTGATTTAAAGTTATTAGGGGCCTTCATACGTGAAGTTCGGGATCGCGATATAGTTTCGACTTTCGATTGCGGTCCAAACTGTCGACTGGCGCGTGGAACGTGATTAGGTTTACAGTTAGGTAGCTATGTTCCAATTGTTTCGTCAAAATAGATCTTATCAGGTCGCAGTGGCTTAGGGGTGTTCAAGACCGCTACCTTTTTCCTCCAATAGGGAGACTCCTTTAGTCATCACTTTAGCTGGATTTGCAATTAGTTAAAACCGTAAAAGCATGTAGGATAAATAATTTTGCATAAATTTACTAGTTCGTCATACCTATAATGCTATAGTTCGCATATTACGGTTGCTGTACTCTTTACTTTCATAGGAATTAATGTTCTCGATACAATCGAATAAATTCCATTACTGTAATGTACGTACATTACAGATGGCATTTATTTGATTGATTGATTGCATTTGATTTGCATGCATAAAGTCCACTTAATATTTCTACACCAGCTATGGTAGTATATTTATTTATTTAATTCTTTATGCACAACAGGGTACAAAGGCGGTCTTAACGCCATAGGCGTTCTCTACCAGACAACCTCACCGTATATGTTAATCAATATTAAGATATATATAATTCTTCTATACGTGTCTCTTTCACCTAACTCCTCCTAAACAACTGGACCGATTTGGATGATATTTTGTGTGTAAATATGTCAATGGGGTCCGCAAGGACGATTTTAATGATATTTTTTGTGTATGTTCGAGTAGGTCCCTGTCCCTGCAAGGTTTGAATTCACAAATAGACCCGATAGGTGGCGCTGCAGTCGGTGGGTCACTGATCTTCTCCTAAACGGCAATTTAATGTGGCACTGCTTTTCCGGGCAGGACAAAGTCTGCCAGGTCTGCTAGTTTAATGACCTTAATGTATCATATACTAAGAAATCAATACTATTCTATTCTAACAGCTTCCGCGCTCTAAACCGACATGTTTGTTTTTAAAAGTGAATTAGTGCACATGCACACACGTTGAATGTGCACAAAACTGTAGTTTAGCAACGGGCGTACGCATCGGGTCTCAGATCGAACTGTCAAGTGTCAACCGCAGCGTGCCAAATTCACTTTTTCATTTCGGAACGATAGAAATGACGCTTGATTTTTCCCGCGGTCCGAACTTCACGTGTGAAAGCTTTCATTGTTTAGTTTACGTTTGCGTTTCTGAAAGCGAGTCGCTTTATATGGCGGTGTACCAACACGTACGGTCGTAATAACATGGTAGTTATTAGCACAGTTTATGGGAAATTTTGTACATAATTTATAAGTTATGGGGACCAAACCAGTTTTCTTTTTAAAGTACGTGCTGTATTTTGTGTTCCAGGGATTGTTGCTTCGTTATTCCTGTAATGCGTGTCACTCACATTCGCACGAATACGCGAACCCACAAGTGTAGGACGACATTCACAAATGAATATGCTAAGTTTTTACCACATTTGCGGTTTTCCAAGCTGTGTCGGTTTTTTGATGCACATCAAAGCGCGCAAGTCCTCGAACCTTCGCGTAGTCTCCTACACTCTGTTTTTTCTTACTTGTCTTATTTAGTAAGCAATCTTAGCATGTCTTTTTAAAGCAATTCGTCAGCAATAATTATTAAAGACATTACTTTAACAATTATAAAAACTAAATAACATTTTTTAACTTAATTACATGTGCAGAACTAGTAAAATAATTATATTTTATCACTGGTTATTTGAATTAAGAGACGTGCCAAGATTGTTTACTAATTAAGACAAGAGAGAAAAAACAGACATTACACATTCTCATCTGTCAGTTCATCAGTTGCACTCACGACTGCGAAAGTTACGTACGATTCGCAAAAATAAATTTTAATAGGCTGTTAAATATGATTTAAAACGTGTAAGTAATGTGTTTTCTTCATTTTAAAATAAGTAGAACCAACAGCAAGTAAGCCAAGTGCTAACAAATGGTGGCTGGTGACGGAGTTGGCGGTGGTCCGTTTCATCCATATAATTTAATATGTAGGTATTTATAGAAACGTAGGTAAAATAAACCCAATAAAGTCATCTTCAGCACCGTCCTTTGTTGACAAAATCGCAAGCAAGACTGATATTCATAAACGAGTGTAGGAAAAGCGCAAATATGTTAGCAAATGAGTATACGAATAACATTGCATAAACGTCTGACCGTACAATACGAATGCTTGTTGTACAGTCGACTGCATGACAGTGGTAACACTTGAATTAGAAAACCGCCCTTACTGCTTACGAAATAAAGGCGCTATCAATGTCAAACTGTTACTACTGACGTCCGGTCGACCGTACGAATGTGATTGACCCGAGTTATGAATTAAATTGATGCATAATAATTCGCGTATTCCTTGTTGATTTCCATGACCTCTAACTATAGAATGCTGCTTGATGAAGATGGTGATAATAAATATTCAGAATTTTGATGATAAAACACTAATACCACATATCTCTTTATACTGTGCTAATACCATAGAATAGGTAATAATACTAGTAGTCTTCTCTTTTCTTATGCTAATACCCAGTAAAGAATGCTAATACCACAGTTACTGTAAACGAAAAATTGGTCGCTAACATTGTTATTTTTAGATACTGCGTAGAAATAATTAGTCAAGTCACAATAAAATTTCGGAAATAACTAAGTCTGGCATGTAATGTATTTATATGCCATTCCATTTTAATTTAAAAGTACAGAAAATATTTGAGATTAGCTAATATGTATAGAACAAGAATAAGATAATTAAAAGTGAAAAGATGTTTTCGCTTTTCCATCTTTCTCTAGTATATTTTTGTAGAGTAATTAAAATCTTTACTTGTAAGGAAGACCCTTAAAACCGTATTGTACCTCGATTTTTCACCTCCTTACGTGACATCGACAAACAACTCTTCATTATGAACGAAACTTTTATAACATTTTGTTACATTCTTAAAAAAAACTTTGCTAAAGAACGACCTGTGGGTTTTCTTTTTAATAACTTGTTTTATTTTTTTCTTTCAAATTCTCCTTGTTAATAATAAAATCAGTCATATAGCTGGAACTTTAAAATTTTGGGGAAATACAAAGCCCTTATAACTAACAGTATACAATAAGTGGGTATGGTTTCAAATTATGTTTATCTAAACATGGTTAAAAGTCATTGACTTTTGACGGCTTTAAAGGTGGACAAAAGCTTTATCATAGAACTCCACATCGATCAGTTTTAAGCTTTTGCATCAAGTTGTTTTCCGCAGATTTCACCATCAGGTCATTTATCCTTTAGATAGAGAGCCGTTCCCTACCTCCGCTTATCGATTCGTAGTGCCCATAGGGGAATGCTTTTCTCTTCATCCAGAGCTATCCATTCTCATTTCCAACTTACTAATTCTTAAGGCCATGATGTTCGTAACTTTGGGTCTTCTGCAGACTTTTTCGACGTCTTACAGTATTTTTTATCCTGAATGGGCTTCCGTTTGACTGCTAACTAAAAAAACTCACCTCATAGTAAGATTTCCCCTTTATTTGCAGCTGAACACGATACGAGCCATAGTGCACAATCCTCAGTACAAGAGACTAGCTGATTTGTATCTGGACAACAACAGTATATCAGCCGTCAAGGAGCTGGAAGGCACTGAGTGGTTTTCCACATTTCGGGTGCTAAGTCTTCGCGGGAACCTGCTGAAACAGGTACAGTTTTATTTTTTATAAAGAAAGAAAGACAGAGAGACTATAAACAAAAAACAAAAAAAAAAGGAGTTCGGTTGTGTGAATGTCCTGGATAAACACTAACGGTCTCAGCACAAAAATTATTAAAAACAAGCGTTCGATGCTGGTTTAGCGAGACAGTGTTTAAAAGTTAAAAACCCGTTGAGCGGGTGTTTCATTTATTTTACCACAAAACGGTGCCTAACATCTATTTGCTTAGGCGCTGCCCACAGAACACGGGAACAAAGGACGCACGCGCCCCCACTGCGTGCGAGCTTTGTTTCCGTACTCATAGGCGCTGCCCTTTTTTATGCAACATGGTAAACCCCAGGAAAGGTTTCGTTGTATCCAGTTGCAGGTAGAACTAGTTTGATGGAACAAATACATTTTGGCGTGAAATGTATCGTTTTAGTAAAAAAAAAAAAAATAACCATGTAAATTAAGTACTTTTGTGGGCTTATAAAATTGTTTTCTGTTCATAACAAAGGACGCACGCGCCCCCACTGCGTGCGAGCTTTGTTTCCGTACTCATAGGCGCTGCCCTTTTTTATGCAACATGGTAAACCCCAGGAAAGGTTTCGTTGTATCCAGTTGCAGGTAGAACTAGTTTGATGGAATAAATACATTTTGGCGTGAAATGTATCGTTTTAGTAAAAAAATATGTAATAACCATGTAAATTAAGTACTTTTGTGGGCTTATAAAATTGTTTTCTGTTCATAAAAAGATCTTAAAACACAAATTAATATTTTTTTGTGCAAATTTACGTTTGAGAAAACTACGACCACTAATAATATTCAAATCATAACTAATTAATTAGTATCAGATTATATAGAACACGCGAATTTTAGGGGTTAGACAAAGGGCGAGACACCTTTAAACGCTTTTTTTGACGCAGATACTCTCGGGGCACGGTTGCTTCGGGAAGTATCTGTGTCGCATAGGCCGGGAGCCGACACCCGAGTGTCATCACTGCGGGAGCTGCCCAGAGGACACGGCGCGGCACACACTAGAGGAGTGCCCAGCATGGGCTACGTAGCGCCGTGACCTCATCACTGCAGTAGGCGGCAGCGATCTCTCGCTTCCAGCCGTGGTTCTGACTATGGTCGGGAGCGAGAGCGCTTGGGAAGGCGTCGTCTCCTTGTGCGAGGAGGTGATGCTCGCTAAGGATGCGGCGGAGAGGGCTCGAGAGGCGTTGACCTCTCTTCCCATCCACAGGAGACGACCTGGGCGTCGCAGAAGGGCGTATGCCGACCTCCAGCTACCCTTGGTGTGGGCCTGCGGGCGGTGGGCCACTCCGAGTCCGCCGCACGCAGGCCCAGGGCAGGGCAGGGCAGGGCAAGACCAGTCAAGGCCCGTGACGGTGGCGCGTAGTGTTCCGCGCGCGCCAGTTAAGAGGAGGGTGCGGCCGATGTGGTTGCCGCACGGGGAGAAGGGGCTCGCCTGCTAGTGGCGAGCTGGGACCTACCGGGGATGGTTGGAAGAATAAAAGTTTTCCACGCCCCCGGCCAAGGGTCGTTAGAGGAACACCGTAGTGGTTTTTAGTCGGTAAGAGTCCGACACTGGCTCCGCCTTCCCCGGGCGGAGTGCGTCCATGAGGATTTACCCCAAGGGAAAAAGAAAATGGCTGTTTAATATAAACACGTGCCGGAAGCGTGCTTAACTCAAGGCGAGTGAAAGACATTTATAACTAACGAAAAAAAGGAGGAGGTTCAATTCGACGCGTATATACCAGGCCCCTCAGAAAGTATTGCGAAAAAAAGTTTTTATATATGGGAGACTGGCCAGTTATAATGTTTTTCGAAAATATGATTATTTATAAGTAAAAATAAGTAAGTTCCAATTTCAAAATTTCCCTCCACATTTTTTGCGAGTTAATTCAAAGTATTGTGTCTCACTGAAATATGGATCTGCGCCGGGAACATTTTAGAGCTATGATTTTATACGATTTCAAGTGTCGCCTGAAACCGGATGAATCGTACGATAGACTTCAAATGGCATTCATGGATGAAGGCCCTTCCAAGGCAACCGTGTATCGTTGGTATAACGAATTCAAGCGCGGTCGACCAACTTTGGGGGATGACGAAAGAAGCGGTCGCCCTTTGACGGCTGTTACCGAAGAAAACGTGCTAGCAGTGAAAAAGTTTATCCAAGACAATAGGCGAATTACATATCAGGAGATTCAACACATATTGAAGATTGGATCGGGAAGCGTTCACGAGATTCTACACAGCCATCTTCGCGTGAGGAGGATAGTATCACGCTGGGTGCCGCACAACCTCACCGATGCTCAGAAGCAGGCCCGGGTGGAATGGTGCCGTGATATGCTTAACAAATTTGAAGCAGGCTCGTCTCGGCGTGTTTACGACATCGTTACAGGTGATGAGTCCTGGATTTATCAATACGACCCAGAAACCAAGCGCCAGTCGACTGTTTGGGTGTTTCAAAATGAGCCAACGCCTACCAAAGTGAAGCGATCTAGAAGCGGGGGTAAGATTTTGATCGCTAGCTTTTTTAATTTGACTGGCCACTTGGTATCAATTCCCTTACGGGATCAAAGAAGCATTAATGCCGAATGGTATACTACCAAATGTTTGCCAGAAGTTTTCTCTGTTATAAGCAACAAGCGACCAAACACAGGGCTCCGCGGGCTACTGCTCCACCACGACAATGCACTTGCGCACACCGCACTCAAAACGAGGGACTTCCTGGACAGCACGCCAGTCAAACTCCTGGGTCACCCTCCTTACAGCCCTGATCTGGCACCGTGTGACTTCTTTTTATTCCCAAAAATAAAAAATCAGCTCAAAGGGATACAATTTTCGTCGCCGGAAGATGCGCTGGCTGCGTTCGAGCAGGCTGTAAACGAGGTGTCTGCGGCGGACTGGAAAAAGTGTTTTGAAAACTGGTTTAGGCGCATGAATCTTTGTATAGAGGCTGGTGGAAAGTACTTTGAAAAGATTTGATAAAAATATATGTACGTATAGAACAATTTTTTTTAGTTTCGCAAAACTTTCTGAGTGTCCCACGTATATATATATATTTTTTATGTATGACCACGCATAACTTTTTACAGAATGGTCCGATTTTGATGATTCTTTTTTTAATGGATAGGGTATATCTCGAAGTTGGTCCCATTTAAATTTCAAAATCAAAATCCATCCCTAAGGGTAGTAAAACAGGGGATGAGTGTTTGTTCACCCACTGAATTCTTACCTGTTAACTGATTCTGTTGAAACTTGACACACATAAATATAGTTCTAGATACTACGACATAATGGAGACCTGGAGTTAGATTTTAACTACAAAAAAATGAAAAATAAAACTTTTTAACAAAAAATTGAACCGATGAAAACAGAAACTGAAAAGCGAAAAATAACTAATTATGAGTCGGCGCCAAACAACCAATCAACGAAGATCATTAAATTACTTTAAATAAATAATAAAAACAACGTCACATCAAATACGACGTGAAATTTTCAACGATAAACAATTAAATTAAATTAATTTCCAAAAATGCGTTCTCCGCCACTGAGGAATTATAACTCCTCATATTTTATAATTCCTCAGTGTTCTCCGCTCGGCCACTTAGAACTTGCACGCACTTTGCTTGTTAAAAGTTTGTTTGGCGCCGACTCATAATTAGTTATTTTTCGCGTTTCAGTTTCTGTTTTCGTCGGTTCAATTTTTTGTTAAAAAGTTTTATGTAGTAACAATTTTCTGAAACATCTGTTGGACACATAACTTCTTCTTCTATCGTGTCGACATGAGCTACATAATAATAACAGCTCATGCCGTGGGGAAAAGATTAGCCAGTCAGCAGGTTGGTAGCGGGCCTGACTGCCCGGACGATCAACACACAATTAACTAACTAATGCCCGATTTCACCGACATCTCCTAACTTTAAAGGATCCTTTAAGCATGGTTAGAGGGCGGTTAGGAGATGGATTCCGTTTCACCAACAGTTAGGGGTCACCTAAACGTTAAAAGCTCCCCTAAATTTAGGAAGTCGAAATTCGGGCCCTTAAACCGGCACATACGTAAGTGATCTCTCAAGCAACGAAGATATATTGTGATTTAGATGAACTTTTTGAAAATTTAGAAACTATTTCTAGTATATTCGCAGTAATTAACATCTGTAGACCAAAAATATATCGGAAACAACCAAATTACATTGAAAGTTTTGATGAAACTGACTTTTTTCGAAGATATAGGTTACGTAAATCTTCAGTGTTGTATTTATTGGAAAAAATTGAGCACACCTTGGAATTTTTTCATCTATTTATTGAAATTGATTAATTTCGTTAAAGTCATTAATTAATTTGCTTAATTCCATTAATTAATTTGATTAATTTGATTTAATTTAAAATATAATAAATAAAATCATGTGTAGTCAAGGCATTTTTATACATAATGGACTTCTTAAAAATGTATGTATCTAGATATATTAAACAAGAAAAAAATAATTTAATTAATTTGATTAATTTCGTTAAATTTATTAATTAATTTGCTTAATTCCATTAATAAATTTAATTAATTTAATTTAAAATATAATTAATAATATCATGTGTTGACTACACAATAAAAGGCATAACATGTCATCAATTATAATTCTAATAATAATATATAAATATGTATAATTCATAACTAATATTTGTATTGTACCTGTGGCAGCACACAGAGAGACTATAATACCTGTAATATAATACCAAAATAGCTGTGTACACAAATAAACATTTTGATTTGACTTGATTTTATACATTACTTTATTAAAATAGCAACAAAGAAAATCTCACTTTATCTCACGCACGCACGAAGGAAGTTTCAAAGATAAAAATATGACCACAGATGATACGCGAGGTTTCGTAATGTATACACAGAGTTAATATAAAAAAAAAATTAGAATAAATAGAGAAAGAAATATGAAAAATAATAAAAATATTAATGAAATACTGTATTTTAATGCTGTCAAAACACTATTTTTTAAATAATTATATCCATATAAGTGTATACTTCAGAGAATTTGATGAAAAACAATCATATTTAAAAGTATCGCTAAGTTCAAAGACGAATCAGTCACTATTATCCAAAACAAATCGTCACATAGCTAAGTGTCCCCTAGTAAGGTGACAAAATGATGGTGAAACGAAATTTAATTTAGGGGCTAGTTTAGAGGAGCTTTTAAGCTATGGATCACATAGTTAGGTGGCAGTTTAAGGGATGTCGGTGAAATCGGGCATAAGACACACACAACACACATAACTAAGACTTAGTTAAATCTTTTGTGGTAAGACCGATATTTTTTTCATTTAACATGCTACGGGAGCTAAGCCGTGGGTCATGTCCATCATGTTAGTCTTGGTCTGTGGTAGGGCTTCGATTCCGAGATTCCGAGATCTCGAAATATCGGAATCTCGCTACATTTTCTACGTATTTATAATATCGGTATTAGAACGTAAAATATCGGAATTCCGATATCTAGATATTTTCCAGAAAATGTATGAGAACATCAAAAAATCCGAGAGCTAGTTATTGTTTAAGCAAAGACTAGTGGTGTGCCTCGAACGTTACAACATTTTTTTTAATTTGTAATGTATTTTCCATTCATAAATCTTATTTTTGTTGAATATTGATCCTTGGCGGAGTTAGAAGACTGGCCAGAAAGTGCTAGTGAGAAAATGCTTTTGCATTTATTGCTTATAAAGTTTTTTTTTTCACTTATGAATGACAATTTTTGTTATTGATTTTGAACTACAAGCCCATCTCACTTCTGAGCCATGTCTACAAGCTGTTTTAGAGAGTCATTACGAACCGTCTTTCACGTGGGTTTGACGACTTCCAGCTTCCCGAACAAGCCAAATTCCGAAAAGGCTCTAGAACCGTAGCCCACATACATACACTGCGGCAGGTTATACAGAAGACCGAAGAGTATAACGTGCCTCTTTGTTTAGCGTTTGTGGACTACGAGAAAGCCTTCGATTCGACCGAGACTTGGGCTGTACTACAGTCTTTTTAACGGTGCCAGATTGACTATCTAGGTACATCATAGGTATCTATAGACTATATAGGTACATCAAAGTGTTAAAGTGTTTGTATGAAAACGATTACAGGACAAAGCCTCAAAACCTATCCGTCTGCAGCGAAGTGTGAGACAGAGAGATGTGATCTCTCCGAAACTGTTCACTGCTGCATTGGAGGAAGTGTTCAGGTTTCTGGACTGGAAAGGGCTAGGCATTAAAATAAACGGCAAGTATATCACTCACCTTCGGTTTGCCGACAACATATAGTCATAGCTGAGATCATAGAGGACCTCAGTACAAAGCTCGATGACCTCAGTAAAGCTTCCGATAGAGTGGAAATATGGACAAGACAAAGGTTGAATGTCGAATTCCCATATAGCACCCATTTCCGTAAATATCGGAAAATCTACAGTCGAAGTTGTTGAAGATTACCTATGTATACCTAGGACTTTGACTAATCAAAGACCTAGGACAAACTGTCCAGTTATGTAGGTCCAACTTCGAGAAAGAGGTCAATCGTTGAATTCGACTCGGTTGGGCAGCGTTCGGGAAGCTACGCAATATCTTCTGGTCCAAAATACTGCAGTGTCTCAAGAAGAAAGTCTAACCACTGTGTCTTGGCAGTAATTACTTACGGTACTGAAACGTGGTTGCTCACAATGGGCCTGATAAGAAGGCTCAAAGTCACTCAAAGGGCAATGGAGAGGGCTATGCTCGGAGTGTCCCTGCGTGATCGAATCAGAAATGAGGAGATTCGCAGGATAACGAAAGTAACCGACACAGCCAAACATGAGTGGCAGTGGGCGGGACACATTGCTCGCAGAACGGATGGCCGATGGGACAGTAAAGTTCTGGAGTGGCGACCGCGTACTGGAAGGCGCAGCGTAGGTAGGCCCCCCACAAGGTGGACCGACGATCTGGTGAAGGTCGCGGGAATCCGTTGGATGCGGAAAGCGCAGTTCTGGTCGTTGTGGCGATGCTTGGGAGAGGCCTATGTCCAGCAGTGGACGTCTTTCGGCTGAAATGATGATGATGATGACAGGCCGTTCAGGTTTATTAGATCATAAATACCCATTAGTTTTCAAAAGCAACACTTTTGGCATAATCTCCACTTTTTACTTTACAAACAAGGTTAGGTTTTCATTTTAAATTAAGTCCTGGTAGTATTTAAAAATATTGTGTCTCAATATCGGAATCTCGGAATTCCGATATTTTGAGGTCAATATCGGGACCAATTCCGATATTGGAAAACAGGCGATATTGAGAAGCCCTAGTCTGTGGTCTTAAATAATCAAAAATATTTCGCTCCAGTTTTCAGAGAAATTGGTAACAAAGTCACCTCAGATTTATTGAGGTTCAAATATCCCAAACTGTACATTTCACGACGACGCCGTAGTCGGATTTCAGTTATGTAACCGAACACGACGAGTTCTAGGAAGGACGTTTGACAGACAGTAGTGAATTGTATGAAACGGCAAATCATATATATATCATGTACTTGTGACTGGTGACCATTTTTAGGGTTCCGTAGTCCTACAAGGAACCCTTATATTTTCGTCATGTCCGTCCGTCTATCCGTCTGTCCTAATCCTTTACAGCTTAATAACTTCTACGCAGTTATAAACATCAGTAAATGAAATGTTGTCAAAAAATGGTTTAAATATAAATCTCAATTTTAAAAGAATAAAAAAAACTTAATAACGTATTTTAAGGGTTGGCGCCCATACATGTGAAATGGGGATGAATTTGGGGGACTTCTAAAATGAAATGAAGGTAATGCCATTTCTAAAATATGCAACGTAGAAACTTATAATCTTCCACATTGCTAGAACTTTTTTCGCTGCACCCCCTCGTTTGTGGTATCATTGAATAGGTCTATTAAAATGAAGGTAATGTTTCATACATAACTTTTTATCAGGTATACCATCTGCGACATACAGTTCGCCAAAGTGGCTTGCAATGTGTCCCCCCCTGCCATTTCTAAACTATGCAACGTAGAAACTTATAGTCTTCCACATTGATAGACCTTTATAAAAACTCTCTTTTAAAATTATATTGAGTATAATATGATTATACATTTTTGAGTTATAGTGAGAAAACTGAAAAATACTTAAGACGTACTAGTTCATAGGTCATTGACCTTAGATAAAAATGATCTTAGCAAATAATGCTCCTTTAGTTACTTGCTATTTAAAAAAATCACAAAAAGAAACTTTGTGTTATATTGATATGACACACTTCTTAAATTTAGCTTCTTAAATTTAGCGCTAGGTGGCGCTGTTTGGAAAAACTAACATAACATAACATCACGCCTGTATTTCCCCGAAGGGGTAGGCCGAGGTGTATAGTACACCCACATTTCGCCAGTTATGTTATAGTCCCATGTAATAGAAGGCGAGCCCCTAAAACAAAAAACTAAATAGCAATAATTAATATTCGATTTGATTCGTTTGTAATAAGACCTACTTAAGGAACCCTATGAGCATGGTCCGACATGCTCTTGGCCGGTTTTTTCTAAAAATCATCCCGTTGCGTTTCGATTCAAATTTAGGTATGGTTGTCATCCGTTAAAAACCCAAAAAAGCTATTTTGTTGGAAAACCTAACAAAAACGGTTGGATCGTTGTTCATTAGTATTTCCATGCCTGAATAATTATTATGTTAGGTACGTAGTATCTAAAGTACTCTAAGTACTTACGTAATACATACTCGGGTTTATTTATATTCTGAAAAATAATCGCAGGTTTTATTTAATCCCGTACCGTTTTCCCTTCCCAAGTTTTTGTTATTTGAGATTTGAACTTATTACGTCATAAAATATCGTGTTTGCAAGTTGGGGAAGACCTACAAATATTGAAATTGAATTGTAATATTCCATTGGTGTACTACTAATATATTCGTGTATTCGTCGAAGGGTCGGCACTCGAAGTAGTAACGGAATACGTCTACCTAGGGCAGGCAATTCAGCTTGGTAGACACAACTTCGAGAAAGAAGCCAACAGAAGAATCCGTCTGGGCTGGGCAGCATTTGGCAAACTTCGCCGAGTCTTCTCGTCGCCTAAACCGCAAAGTTTGAAGACGAAGGTCTTCAACCAGTGCGTCCTGCCAGTCATGACTTACGGTGCCGAGGCGTGGACACTGACAGTTGGGCTAGTCCACAAATTTAAAGTCGCTCAGCGAGCTATGGAGCGAGCTATGCTTGGAGTTTCTTTTAAGGATAAAATCCGTAACGAGATTATCCGGAGAAGAACCGGAGTGACCGACATAGCTTGTAGGATCAGTAAGCTGAAGTGGCAGTGGGCTGGCTATGTCTGTCGAAGGACCGATGGCCGTTGGAGCAGACGAGTCCTTGAGTGGAGACCGCGTATCCGCAAACGCAGCGTAGGGAGCCCCCCTGCCAGGTGGACCAACGACCTAAAGAACGTGGCTGGGGGGGACTGGATGCGGAAGGCAGAAGACCGAGCATTGTGGCGCAACTTGGGAGAGGCCTATGTCCAGCAGTGGACTGCGATAGGCTGAGTTGATTGATTGTACTAGTAATATGTCATCTGTATGGTTCCAAGCAAGGAACAGACCACTCTTTCCCCACTCAAGGGTTTCGGAAAAGACGAAAGATCAAAAAGATGGGCAGCACTTCTGTCTGCTTGTTGCAACTCCCCCATTTTACTCCAGCACTTACCTACTGGAAGTGAAGTAGTCAAGTTCTGCAGTAGACGTTTAAGAGTTGATAATATAATAAAACAGTTTTCAAACAGCAGCTTACAAACAGTTTATTGTAAAATTGTGCATCAACATCAATGCGCGCTAACCGAAAAGTCAATCTAACTAAACTAGGGATGCACGATCTGATACGATACTTTACAGTATCGATACAACATGATACGATACTCATATATTTTGGATCGATACTAACGAATACCATACACGCTTGGATCGAAACAAAGATTCCGGTATCTAAATTGAAAGATTGTATCATTCGTATCTCATTGTCATGCATGATCACTTGATCAGTCAATTTAAAATATATCGTGTAAGCATAAATGAAAAAAATAAACAAAGTCAAAGTTTGTCATTTGACTTTGTTTTTTTTTTTCAGTTATGCTGATACGTACCTATGGTCGTAAATAGTAGAACAGTAAAAGCTATTCATGATTTGTAATTTGTACATAGACGTTTTATTGTATTGAGGCCCCCGAATGTCATTTGAATGTTGACTGATTATGATACGATACGATTCGATATTTGAAAGATTGGATTGAAGCTATTCGATACGATCCTAGTATCGTATCGCTTCGTTGCTATCTGGATCGATCCAAAGTATCGATACAAATGCAAGTATCGTGCATTCGCATTCCTAATCTAAACTGCCAAAAGGGCCAAACTGGCGATTACGTAACACTGACAGCATACGTAACAATAATGATAGTGACCTAATTTACCTTATTTTTTTGTTCGCAGATTCCTGTATACGCTTTCGACAAGGCGTTTCAAGTGAACAACAATATAATGCACGTGTTTCTCGGTGATAACCCCTGGAGGTGTGATTGTCACTATATACCGCGCTTTCAAAGCTTACTGTTGAAGTACAAGAGGGTTATTCGTGATCTTCCTAATATCAGGTGCTCTAAATCGAATGATAAGAAGACTTCGCTTATACAGGTACTTATTTACTTACCTAGTTATTTCTGTTTGTTACTCTTACCCCATTACGCCCACGCCTTCGATTCGGGCTGCAATCCAGGCTCGAGTATAATAGCCAACATAGCTTACTTGTATCATAATGTCCTTCCGGCCGCGTGGTCCGATCGCACAGTTCGATTAATCGAACGAGAGTACATGAAAAAAGTTTTACAGAAAGGTGGTAATCATCATCATCATAATCATTTCAGCCGAAATACGTCTACTGCTGGCCATAGGCCTCCCCCAAGCATCGCCACAACGACCGGTCCTGCGTTTTCCGCATCCAGCGGAAAGGGGGTACTAACCCGAATGTTATTATTTCAGAAAAGACATAAAGTTCTAGTAACTCCCTAGTTCATCAACTCAGCCTATCGCCGTCTACTGCTAGACATAAGTCTCTCCCAAGTTGCTTCACACCACTCGTACCTTTGTCTTCCGCATCCAGTTATATTCTTCAGGTCGTCGGTCCACCTGAATGCGAGGCGCCCTACGCTACGTTTGCCGATTCGCGGTCTCCACTTAAGGAGTCGTCTGCTCCGACGGCCATTGGTCCTTCGACAGAAATGGCCAGTCCACTGCCGTCTTAACTTACTGATCCTACAAGCTATGTCGGTCACTCTGGTTCTTCTCCGTATAACCTCGTTACAGATTTTATCCTTCCAAAGAAACTCTAAACATAGCTCGCTCCATAACTCGCTGAGTGAATTTGAATTTGTGAACTAGCCCAACTGTCTGTGTTCACGTCTCGGCACCGTAAGTCATGACAGGCAAGACACACTGGTTGAAGACCTTCGTCTTCAAACTCCTTGGTTATTGCGATCTGAATGTTGCCTTGGGGTTCAACTTGGAGGATTTAATTTTATTCGATGAAATTGTATGGCCTCCAAGATGCTGGCTTTTCTATATGTGGTGCATTGCATCACATTTATGTGGAGTATAAATGGGCGACTCATTATTTTTGCGATAGAATCTGCAAAATGTGGAAACACTAAAGCCCATTCTGTGTAGGTGTTTATTCAATTTGCAGGGCATCGCTTCTTTCGTAAGCCTTTTTCTTGTAAATCTTGTTTCTATAAGACATAAATGCTTGAGGTTAATGGACGTAGATGAAGCGAAAGAGGTGTGTCAGGATCGTAGCAGGTGGAAATCCATAGTCTCTGCCTACCCCAATGTGAACAGGCGTGATATATGTATGTATAAATTCTTGACGGATTGAACTGTGTGCAGATCACACTTTAGTACAAAAAAAACTATAAAATATCTTCTTTTAAGCAATTAATGCTTTTGTGTGTGGAAAAGAAATGAAAAGAATTAATTTAAAAGAAGATTAGCCACACTCTTGTTTTAAATCCATAATGTTCACAATCATAAAATGATTATTATTCGTGGCATTAAGAAGTCAGTACCTACCCTTAATAATATTAACCAAATTGTAAACAGATGTTACGTCATGTTAGTATTTCTAGTGAATAATCCTCTTGTTAAGGAAAGCAATTAAAACGATTAATTAAAAGTGGGGATCAGTCTCCAAATTACGGAGGCGTGCTTTTCAGATCAGTTACGTAAAGAGAATATTCAAATTATTAGAACTAAGCCTCGTTTATTGCCTGTGGCGAATATTCTGGCGCGGGAGGGGCCCGTTCTGGGCCAGTAGGGAGTTGCTCCACGTGTCCCTCTGATATCAGCAGAGGGCACAGTGGAGGAGCAGGGGTGGGCCCGGTGTGCACTCACCCTGCCACTGGGCAGGCAGCGGGGGGACTGTCTTTCCCTGCCCCCGTCGATCTCGTAACCCCAGGAGTGCCCGCTGAGTAGTGTTCTCGCGCCTCTTGGGACCGAGAGTCTTGGCTTCACCGCCCGGACCGCGAGGAAGAAAACCTCTATAAAAAATTACGGGAGGTAGGGCCTGCGAGCAGCAGACTCGGGGTAGTCTGCTGCCCGACCAGCAGCTGGCGTAGCTGGCACAGCTGGCGTAGTTGGCGCGGCTGGTAAAGGCCCATGAGGTGAAGTGGCGTGCAGTGTTCCGTGTGCGCCACCTAGGAGGGTGCGGCCGACGTTAGGCCGCACGGGGAGAAGGGGCTCGCCTGCTTATGGCGGGCCAGGACCTGTCGGGGGTGGTTGTGTGAATACTCATGGGTTCCCACGCCCTCGGCTAAGGTAGTTGAAGGAACACCGTGGTGGTTTTAGTCGGTAAGAGTCCGACACTGGCTCCGCCTACCCCGGGCGGAGTGCGTCCATGAGGATTTCGCCACGGCAAAAAAAAAAAAAAAAAAAAAAAGAACTAAGCCTCGTAGTTGCCGTTTTAAATAAAACGTGTTATTGAAATAACTGAAAACCTATATAGGGGTCATTCTCAATATGAACAACTTTCACTATGGGACCAACCCTGAAATCGCAAAAAAAAAACAGCTGGTCCTTACATTTTGTCGATTTATGTAAACACAAATGGAAAGATCAGCTGATTATTTTTTCGCGATTTCACGGTTGGTCCCAAGTAAAAGTTGTTCATACTGATGAGTACAATGACCCCTTAAGAGGTTTTCAATAACACGTTGTATAACAGAATAAACGCAAGTACTGAATGTATTTTGTTCAGAATCACTAGGAAAATCGATTGCTATGGTTTTCATATCATGTTACATTTTACCACAGACATGGTAAAAAATATAGACGAAGTGCTGCGAACAATCATAGTGAAGCCAAATAAAACGGTGTTCCTCCGTGTACAACCAGCGCTTACGCACACACCAATGCACCTGACATATTTGCTTTCGCGATGTTTACTGGAAGATGCCGCGATAATATATGTAGGTACTGAGAGGGGTGATCACGGTTTGTGGTACATGTGTGCGTGAGCGCTGATTGTGCACGAAAGGGGCACGGTATTTTTTGGCTTCACTATGATTGTTTGCAGCACTTCGTCTATATTTTTAACTATGTTTGTGCATTTTACCTTTATTTTATTTTTGTAAATTTATATTGCATAGATACAAAGGATTAATAAGTATATCAGCGGATCCCGAGTAAGTCCTCGAGGTCCAGCCCCCCTAGCCAAGTTGACAATCTACAATCGTCAAGGCTATAGGAAACAATCAAAATGTATGGGAATGACATATCTCAACGAATTACTTTTTCGTAATGAGTTTTTCGAAAAAGTCATTCGTTGAGATATGTCATTCCCATACATTGTGATTGTTTTCTATAGCGTTGACGATTGTAGATTGTCAACTTGGCTAGGGGAGCAGAAATTCCAGTGAAATTGATTTCCATGTGTCAGGTAATCCCTAAACGGCATCCTGCAGCTATCCAGCAACTGACTCTGGTATTTACTGATGCTTAAACTCTGTGTCTGTGTTCTGAAATACAGGCTTATGCGTAGTTTAGGCACCAGTCTCCCGCAGTATACTGTAATTTGTATTGTGGTGTTATCTATATTTGATTTTGAAAACAAAAATATCAGAGAGTATTCATAATATTTTAATTGGGATGTCTGAGGTCTTACGATAATTCTGTTACATGTTGTAGGTACATAGTTTTTAATGATCATAAAATCGGGCAAGGCCGTTCCAGATCAAATAACACTGAAAATTTATAAAACTCAGTTTGTTAACGTAATTTTAATAAAACTCTGTACAAGGTCCTTCGGGATCTTTATCAGATTTCGGCTTTGATGTTTGACCAAAAAATTTATTATCAAGTCATAATTTAGGCCGTGGAAATTGATTACCAGTTACGAGAAAATAACTGGGTACTTGAATAAGATTTCTTTTGATGTAAGATTTATGCGAACAAGGTTGTTACAATAGGTTGTATGTAGACTGTAGATATCAATAAAACTATTTGTGAGATAAAAGGATAGATAAAAAAAGTTTATTTCTCACAACAAACCAAAAAAATACAAAACTTGATGCACTAAATAATAGCTAAAACAAATTTCTAGTTAGATCGCTAGTGCCTGTGATAGGTTTAAAATATACAGGGTAATTGAAAAAATACCCTAAACCTGTTAGCAATAACATTGTGTTATTAGAATGTAACAATGTTTGTTCCACAACTTTTCATAATTCGAAATTTTATTTTTCATAAAAAAAAAAAAAAACTAGTTTGCATATTCTAGACGGCCGGCCGGGGCCGCGGGGGTCACGTCGCCGGCGTGGCTGCGTGGCTAGTACAGTCGACTGCATGACAGTGGTAACCCTTCAGTTCGAAAACCACCCTTACTGCTTACGAAATAAAGATGCTATCAATGTCAAAGTGTTATTACCGACGTGCGTTTGACCGTACAAACGCGCACGGGCATAATTGCTATGGTAAACGCATATTTTACTATAATTACCCAGTTCAAATAAAAAAAATAAAAAAAATCCGTAACCTATGTAATTTTGGCCAAAGTTGTAAAACAAATGTTGTTCAGGATCGTGATTCGAAGCTAGTACTTGGAGGTTTTGGGTATTTTTTCAATTACCCTGTATATTGTTCCTTTTACGGACCTTGTTTTGGTTTTTGTCGATAAAATTTTCATACATTTTCATTTTGTCTCTTTTAGTTCTAAAATTGTTGCAATCCCTTTCTTGTATCTACTATTAGCAAAAGAGGGCGATAGTTTAAAACTTTGATTAGGTATATATTAAAATAAGTTTAATATATACCAAGTTAAGTTTAAAATATTACACCATTATCATATTGACTTCAAACATTCTTATTGGGTTGACTTTATTTTTGTAAACCGAAAACAAGTGAGACGTCAATTACGTTATGCACGAAATAAAAAAGATAGAATTACATCGCCATTAAATGATTATGACCGATTATAATCGATTTCACCCATGTCTAATAATTAAAGTTTCGTCGTTTTTTAATGCATTCCTATTTTGTCTATTATGTTGGTAATATGTAGCGAGTGTATTTGACGTGTGTACTGTGTACAAGTGAAAATAGACCTTCTTTTCTTTCCTCGACTGTTCTTATAGAATTTTTTAGTACACAAACACTATATTTAAAAAAAAAAAAAAAACGTTGCTACTCTACACAATAGGAAACTCTCGTGTATAGTGGGATTCGTGGGTGTGTTTACAAACAGAAATCTCACATGCATGAACACTCAAACTCGGAATTTGTGTAATCTAGAGATATTTTATCTGTGGATCACGCAAATATTTGTTAGGTACGTACGGGAATGCTCTAAGCGGGAATCGAACCCACGACCTTTACGTAGAAGCCGATCGCTCAACCACTGGGCCATTTTTGTCTTCAAATCATCATCATCATCATCATTTCAGCCGAAAGACGTCCACTGCTAGACATACGCCTCCCCCAAGCATCGCCACAACGACCGGTCCTGCGCGTCCGTTGTCGTCAAATACAATAATAATATTTTTTTCTTGTTTCAGATCAGCACAATACCATTAGGAAATATTTGTGGAAGCGACGACGTTTTGCCAATAAGTCCAATAAATATTGTCAATTTAGTTCTATTAGCTTTAATATTATTAGTAGTAGGCCGGTTTCTATACGACTGGCAGAATTTCAAAAACACTGGTGAATTGCCTTGGCTGTCTTCAATATTACCTTAATTAGAAAAATTATTTGTCATCCAATGATATTAAAAAGTACAGATATGTTACTGCGCTCGCAATCTGAAGACTCAAAAACGTCCTAATTAGGAAGTTTTATATTAAATCCGCGTCAAGTAAGGCGCCAAACCTGACCGGTGAAAAAAAAAAACTAATTGGCTGTTGTGTGTGTACAGAAAGTGTTCAAATTATGACGCGAAAGTAACTTGAAGTAACCAACGTTCGTTTGTTTTGTTAGGGTATGACATATCTACACTTTTAAATATCATTTTTGTCACCTTTTTCTTGTCACCATGTTTTAAGTTTTAACCAATATAAAAAGTTACCTGTGTACCTGCTAAATTCGTGTTTATCTTATAATTTTAATTCTTCATGAAAATTCAAAGAAATTGGACTAGTATGATTACTGGTGCGGTTCACCCACAGACCAGTAATCCTCAAGACGCCGCATAAACAAAGTTTTGCATGAAAACACGGTCGTAAAAATGTTGGCGTGGACAAGGAGCCTCGGCGAGTTATGATTGGTAAGTTCAAAAGTTCGGTGGTATGATTGGTGCCGCTCGCTGACGGAGCTGCGCAGGGTCGTCCCGATTGGCAGCGGGGCGTATGTTGTGCAGTGCTACTGCATAAGCTTTGTGACCGTGGGTATCCGGTTAATCGGTCTCTAGAGGCTTACTGGTCTGTGGGTCCACCAAATAATCTTTGACAGATTACAGTTGACATTTGACCGCACCCGCGCCGTGCGTCCACGGGTGGTGACTGACGCGCGTGGTGTTTGAGTGAGTCTGTTAAACTGTTTTTCAAAACGTAACTAGGTTTTTTGAGTTTCTGTTTGAAAGAACTCACTTTTGAATTTAACGACCTTCTGAGAACACATTTCTGTTCCTTAAAACGTTTTTCGGTTTGTAATTTCATATAGAACTGATCCAATATACCAGTATTAATCAATACAGTCCACTAGTTTTATAATTTTATTTACTACCCGAAATAACCTGCTTTAAATGGTCCTTAGAGCCGGATTTCATACATACATACATACATATTATCACGCCTGTTTCCCATTGGGGTAGGCAGAGACTATGGATTTACACCTGCTACGATCCTGACACACCTCTTTCGCTTCATCTACGTCCATTAACCTCGTCATGCATGCTCGTCGGTTTAGAGAACTCTTAACCTGGCATTTATTGAGAACATCCGCGATTTGATCGCGATACGTTCGCCGAGGTCGTCCCCTTCCAACTCTTCCATCCACACTCGCTTCGTATACTTGTTTCGTCAATCTCCTCTCGTCCATCCTCTCTATATGTCCAAACCATCTTAACATACCTTTCTCAATCTTTGTCACTACATCTTCTTTCACTCCACAACGCTCCCTTATCATGTTATTCCTTACTTTATCTCTTAAAGTTACACCACACATACTTCTCAAAGCTCTCATTTCTACTGCATTTATTTTGCTTTCATGTTTCTTCTGCCATACCCAACTTTCACTACCATACATAAGTGTAGGCACTAACACTCCCCCATGAACAGCCAGCCGTGCCTTTTCCGACACTTTGCGGCTGTTCATGAAGGTGTGTAGTGCCCCATTCACCTGATTACCAGCACTCACTCTCCTTTCAATGTCCTTCACATGCTTGCCATCTCTCGTAAACATGGAACCCAGGTATACAAAATATTTCACTTGTTCCACCTTTTCGTCACCTATCAAAATATTGCACTCTGTCATAACTTCTTCCTTTTCAAAAACCAAAACTTTTGTCTTACTAACATTAACTTTCATTCATACCCAAACATAAAGATTTTCATGAAAAAATGTGGTTACCCAGTGGACAAATCATCGATATATACCGGGGACATTGATGTCCCATGAGCCCTGAATCACCCACTTTACAATAATTAAAAAAAAACAATTTTTGCTATGGTCAGTCTGTTGGAATCACAGAGATAGTATAAAATATAGACTAAGTGCTGCGAACAACCATAGTGAAGCCAACAAAAACCGTGCTCCTTCATGTACAACCAGTGCTCACATACACACCATGCATCTGAAGGATATTTGTTTTCGCGATGCTTACTGGAAGATGCCGCGACATGTGAACTGAGAGGGGTAAGCACGGTTTAAGGTGCATGTTCGTGCGTGAGCACTTATTGTACATTAAGGAGCACGGTTTTTGTTGGCTTCACTATGGTTGTTCGAAGCACTTAGTCTATATTTTTTACAATATCTGTGGTTGGAATAAACAAAAATAAATCTATCTCATTTCAACACAATATTCTATCGCTTTCTTACTTGTAAATATTAGTTTTTATATGCGAGCCCTTTCAACCACTTGACTGGAATTCCTTTTATTTTTGTGGGCTCTCGCTAAGCTCCGCGTGGAATCACACGCATTATCAAAACATACCTTCTGAATATAAAGATAAATAATAAACTTTCATCGTTGAGATATTATAAAAACAGTTGTTTCCTTTAGTGTCCCTATACCCTAACACAGTCATGGTAAATGATAGGTTAACTTGGTTAACGTACCAACTTACTAAATAAAATTGTTGAAAGAAAAACTATTTTATTTATAGTCGATTGACCAAAATAGTGATTGTATCGTATCTTCATCGTAATAACTCTTACCATCATCATCATTTCAGCCGAAAGACGTCCACTGCCGGACAAAGGCCTCCCCCAAAAGGGGGGGGGGGTAATATGCCATAATCGCCACGCTTGGCAGGCGGGTTGGCGATCGCAGTTGGTTGTTTAAACACTCAGAGAACGCTGCTGCCCATCCTATGGTGAATCCCTTAGTCGCCTTTTACGACACCCATGAGAAGAAAGAGGGTGGTGCAATTCTTTACGTCCGGCACCACACGGACGCACTTTCCACTCTAACCATCAAATCGAATTAACCAAAGACATTTCTATACTGGTATAATACCTTTATGGAATTAACTGGATAATTGAAAAAAAAAACAATTTTGAAAATCGAATAAGCTTTTTCTTCCTCTCTTTTCTTTATTAAATTACCTTCGTTGTGTTTACTTTTCGATTACATGAATGTTGTAGTAAATCAATCATTATTACTAGCTGACTTTAATCTTCCCGAGAAAAAAAATATTTATTCGGTTGGTATATTTGGATATGTTTTCCCATTTACTCTGGGAAAAACAAAGCTTATTTTTAATGAGCAATCTATGAATAACAATTGATTCAGAAGGCAGTTCTCTTTGGCGAGGTATATATTGTGAGAAGATTCCTTTTTTAAATTTATTTATTATATTCTTTATTGTACATACACCAAACGAAACGCACAAGACGTGGCAAATTTCTGGCCAGCAGCGTGTGATTACTGTGCCACTATCAGTACATTTTTGTACCGTCGACACGAAGAAGAAGACCAAACAAAAACAAAGACAGTAGTTTTACGTGAGGAAATCCTCATGGAGGCACTCCGCCCGGAGAAGGCGGAGCCAGTGTCACACTCTCACCGACTAAAACCAACCAGTGCTCCTTTCCAACCCTAGGCCAGGGGCATGGGAAACATGTATTTGCCCAACCATCCCCGGCAGGTCCTGGCTCGCCACTAGTAGGCGAGACCCTTCTTCCCGTACGGTACCGAAATCGGCCGCACCCTTCTCTTGACTGGCGCGCGCGGGACAGTGAGAAGGTTCCTGTCTCTGGAGCCCTAACCACCGGAAGCGTGGACCCTGCTCCCAATGCCAGTGAAACCCTATTTATATTTTTTACCCGACTGCTCCAGGAGGAGGGTTATTTTTATCGAGTGTATGTATGTACATATGTAGGTATGTATATTTCTTTGGCATGCTCTGTAGCCTAAACGGCTTGATGGATTTTAGCTTGAAAGGTGTCTTTAGATTCGTCTTAATTGTGAGAGTGACACTGGGTATATCAAAATTATAAAAATTAAAATGGCTGGTTTATGGCGCCATATTATGTCTTCAAAAAATTTATTTCCAAAAAAATGTTTAAATGTAATTTGGAATGAGAAATGCTAAAAAACAACAAAATATACGTCGACGTTGACGTCTGTGGTGTAGTGGTTCGGGGGTCGGACTGCTGATCACGAGGTCGTGGGTTCGATACCCACAGGACACAAATATTTATGTGATGAACATATGTGTTTGTGTTGGTCTGGGTGTGTTTTTTATGTATTATAAGTATGTATTTACAAAAAAAAGTATGTAATTATTTTATATCCATTGTCTAGTACCCAAAGTACAAGCTCTGCTTAGTTTGGGGCTAGATGGTGCAGTTTAAAAATGTCCCAAAGATATTTATTTATTTATTAATATTCTACGTTAAAAATTTAATTACATATACCTAAAAAAACATTAATAGCGCGATAAAACATGAAAAAACTAAAAAAATATGTTAATTAAAAAAACCAAAAATAACTCAAAGATGTAAACAAGACTTGTGTTCACATATACTTACCCATATGTGAAAGTATCAAATCAACACGCAGGCGGAGGCTACCTGGGGTGCTGGCCAGAAAACCTCCACGTGTGTCTGACGGCTGCTTGTCCCTCTGGACACGTCTGGAGGGAACGGCAGTTGTTAGGCCGGTGCATCCTGGGTACAGGCAATGGAATCCTTTCGAGGGATTAACCTTCGGGGGATCTTATTGCCTGTGGCGAATATTCTGGTACGGGAGGGGCCCCATGTGTGCCAATGGGGAGTTGCTCCACGTGTCCCTCTGATGCCAGCAGAGGGCACAGTGGAGGAGAAGGGGCGGGCCCGGCTCTCACCCTGCCATTAGGCAGGCAGCGGGGGGACTGTCCTTCCCTGCTCCCGTTGATCTCGTTACCCCAGGAGTGCCCGCTGAGTAGTGTTCTCGCGCCTCTTGGGACCGAGGGTCTTAGCTTTACCGTCCAGACCGCGAGGAAGAAAACCTCTATAAAAAATTACGGGAGGATGGGACCTGCGAGCAGCAGACTCGGGGTAGTCTGAGACATGCTGTGAATAAAAAATGCATTAAAGCGCGCGTGCACATTATCTTGAAAAATATCATCTTATGGGACATTTTTCATAGCACCATCCAGTCCCAAATGAAGCAGAGCTTGTACTATGGGTACTAGACAATGGATAGGTATAATACTTATAGACTTCTTTTTTGTAAATAAATACTTCAATCAATTAACTCAGCCTATCGCAGTCCCCTGCTGGTCATAGGCCTCTCCCAAGTTGCGCCACAACGCTCGGTCCTCTGCCTTCCGCATCCAGTCCCCCCAGCCACGTTCTTTAGGTCGTCGGTCCACCAGGCAGGGGGGCGCCCTACGCTGCGTTATAAATACTTATAATACAATAATTTTTTACTAATTATAAAATTTTAATGTGTGATAGATAATTAGTCTGTTAAAATTTAAGATTACTATTCAACATTTTCATTTATTGCGGACAAACAAGGGACAAACACGAAAATCATTTAAATTCATAAATCAACATTTTGTTTGATTTTACGGTTATTTTCAAGTTGATATTTTAAAATAACGGGATAACAGAATATTTTTGTAATTTTAATTTGGAACTGCTAATTTTTATTTTATTTTACTACCAGTGGCAACATCGTATACCGATTAATTCAACCATCAAAGGCTTATTGTTACATGTTTATGAATTATATTTAACCTTTTATATTAGTTTCAGGAAACTAATTAATGTTTGTTTGTACTTCGTCTGGAAACTCTTGTCAAGTACATAGTATTAATTATTATAAAGGGATAAAATAAATTAGTTTATTAATAACTACCCTCTTGTTTAAAATATTCACAACGTTATCGACCAACCGTGTGGTGCCGGTCTTAAAGAATAGCACCACCCTTATCTCTTCTCATGGGTGTCGTAAAAGGCGACTAAGGGATTCACCAGAGGATGGGCAGCAGCGTTCTCTGAGTATTTAACCAACCAACTGCGATCGCCAACCCGTCTGCCAAGCGTGGCGATTATGGCATATCCCCCCCTTAATTGGGGGAGGCCTATGTCCAGTAGTGGACGTCTTTCGGCTGAAATGATGATCGACCAACACTCAACGTTTGAAACATAAGTCATAAATCTATTATAAATTAGTGCAAGTTGTGACTGAGATAACTAAAGTTCCGGCCGCGTCAAGTTTATAATCATGGTTGGCTCTTAAAATAGTGGTTTAAAAGGACGCATTCGACGTAGAGCAGAATGTATGCCCGTTAGACTTATGTGATTTCATGCTTTGGTTATGTCATTGTTCCGCCATTTTCCCCAACCTGTGTATAATCTATGCCGCCAACTCTTTGGTGGCCGCAGTGCGTGACTGGGACTACAGCCCCCGAAATCAAAAGTGGCAGTCCTATCACACACCGATCACCTAATTTGTATATATTCGTTGTTTGTTTGTACTTGTACCTATTTATAATCTATTGTAAGCCACACGGCAGTTGTTATAATTAATTATAAACTAATCTCCGCTTCGCCGATGACATAGTTCTATTCTCCTCTTCGGCAGCCGAGTTAGGCCTAATGCTCGACCAACTGAGCAGTGCCAGCCTCGAGGTCGGACTCACAATGAATATGACGAAGACCAAGTTGATGACGAACATCACAGAACGCTACATAGAAATGGGGGGTGTGGGGATTGAATATGTTCATGAATACATATACCTCGGCCAAATAGTCTCTTTCCAGGCGAGACAGGATAAAGAAATTGCACGACGCACCGAAAACGCCTGGAAAAGCTATTGGTCGATGAAAGATATGATGAAAGGAACTCTTCCGATTTCACTAAAAAGGAAGCTCATGGACATGTGCATTCTTCCCACCCTCACCTATGGAGCGCAGACGTGGTCGTTAACACTTCGTCAAAAGTCCGCACTCGAGGTCTGTCAGCGAGCAATGGAACGCAGTATTTTGGGGGTCAAACTTACTGATCGTGTAAGAAACTCGATACTGCGTTCCCAAACTAAAATTGCAGACGTAGGTCATACGGCTGCCAAGTTAAAATGGAACTGGGCTGGCCACATCTGCCGCATGCCGGAGGGGCTATGGGCGAAACTCACAACAGAGTGGATCCCAGACAGCCGGAAACGAAAACGCGGTAGATCCAGAGGAGATGGCGGGATGAGCTGGACTCCTACATAAAGGATTGGCCACAAATTACCATAGACCGCGAAAAGTGGAAGAAAGGAAGGGAAGCCTTTGCCCTGCAGTGGGACAAAAGAGGCCCGTAAAAAAAAAAAAAAAAAGTGAAGTATTTTGTAATCGGTGAGACGTTTTAAACCATAGAGTTACTAAGTGTACAAAGTCTTTGTTTTAAACATCGAAATTTCAAAATGCTGTAGGGTTCCGTTTTGAGGGTTCGGAACCTAAAGGGTGCCAACCGGGACCCTATTACTATCGCTACGCTGTCCATCCGTCCGTCCGTCTGTCTGTCACAGGGCTGTCTCTTTTGTACAGTAATAGGTAGCTGGTTGAAATTTTCTCAGAATATGTGTTGCTATGACCCCTATCCCGACAAAAATTAAAAATAAAAAAAAGTCTAAAACCAAAGGGGGTCCAACCTAAGAAACCTCGAAAAACATGCATTTTTATCAACGTTTTTGTTCCTACTCTATCTTCAAAACGGTAATACATAACAGCGTCAAACTTGGTCTGATTATAGTGCATGCTATGTAGTTTAGCAACAAATACTAAAAATAGGGCAAACATAGACATATATGGTATGTATGTAGGTACCTGCGTAAGAAAGAGATGCAAACATTCATATTTAGCGCTCGGTGCGTTGAGGTCTTTTGATGAACTCTTGTAAATTAAATCAGTTTCTATGGAGTATCAGGTCAATGGGTGATACGAAATCCTTACTATGTGGTTCCGACTCACACTTGGCTGTTTTTTTTCTGTTTTAATAAAAAGCGGTAATCAGTTATTTCTAAATTTTCAATATAAACTTCGTTGAATTCAGTTTCCTATCTTGGGATTTGCATTTATCGATGTTCCTAAACTGGGTCTGTTTAACGGCCAAAATTAATATCCTATCTATCCATGACTTGCCTTACTAGAAATAGAAATTTGAGGTATTTTGTATGGAGCTTATGTCAAATTTCTATCTCCAGTAGGGCAAATCGTGGATAGATTGGATATTAATTTTGGCCGTAAGTCTTCACATTCCGTGGTTGTTATTTGTTGAATAAATACAATTTAAGTTATTTAATGGCTACTTGAGCCAAAATTACACAACGAGTTATTCAGACAATAAAATTCCTTGTTAATTTTCAGCGTTTATTATTGTTGCCTTCCTTGTGGCCCTTGTTTTAAAATAAATAAACAAAGGTCACAAAGAAGGTCTCGTTTTACTAATGTAGAATTCATCTATAAATATAGATAATGATAATGCGTAATGGATTACGCGTAACGTTTTATACCTATAATTAGGCTTTAGTTTTCTCTTCAGTTGTGTCGATTCTCTTGTTCACGAACTAAACTTATTTTAAACTATCGCTCTCTTTTACTAATAGTACCTAGATACAAGAAAGGAATGGCAACAATTTTAGATCAGCTGTCAAATTAGTATACATGTTACATTTCTTAGTATTTTAGTGAGCACGTTCCGAGATCACGACTAAACTTGTATGGAAATCTAAATTCCGACTTCAGTCGGAATTTAGATTTAGAGAACGCTGCTGCCCATCCTCTGTTGTGTTGAATCCCTTAGTCGCCTTTTACGACACAATAGTCCATACTATGTAGTTTAGCAACAAATACAAAAAATGGGGCCAACTTACATATGTGGTGGTACTTACTTACAGACCAGTAAGCCTCAAGACGCCACATAAACAATGTTTTGCATGAGAACACAGTCGTAAAATGTTGGCGGGGACCGGGGGGCGGACGGCGCGTTATGATTGGTCGGCCCAAATGTTCGGTGATATGATTGGTGCCGCTCGCTGACGGAGTGTCGTCCCGACGGGTGGCTGGGCGTAAGATATGCAGTGCTACTGCATATGCTTTGTGACCGGGGGTATCCGTTTAATAGGCGTCTAGAGGCTTACTGGTCTGGTGTACTTACGTAAGACAGAGATGCAAAAAATCACATTTCGCGTACGTTCGTTGATGTCTATTGATAAACTCTCGTAAATTAAATCAGTTTCTTTGGGGTATCAGGTCGATGGGTGGTACGGAACCCTTACTGCGTGAGTCCGACTCACACTTGGCTGGTTTTATTTAAAAAAATGTCTTATTTCCTATGTTAACGAGTTCACAAATTCAGTGTTTTCGAAGAACCGTAAAATTAGTTAGTCGTCTTCATCGTATGCTGAGTGTTTGTTTAAGACTTAGAGAGTAAAGACGAGTAAAGACAATTAAGATAATATTACTTCACAAAGTCTATAGACTCAGTAAACTCGCCAGACTTGAAGCAATACCCTACATAATACTTGTTACACATTTAGGTACCGGTCGTTAGCCCTTTGAAGCTGAATGCCCTTATTTTAATCGAAATAAACGTAACCTTCACGCCTAACATTCTATATTCATTTAATTATAAATTACCCTGTAGGACAGGCGCGGTACTAGGGGGGGGGGGGGGGGCGGTCACATGGGTCATGACCCCTCCCAAAAACCATCCAAGCTGTACCTCAAAATTATCCTAACAACTAAACAAGAAACATTAAGTGTTATTTCTAATAATGAGTTGTAAAAAAATACTTAACATTATTTTGGAATTTTGTGTACCTACTAAAGTTCAATTGACAGCATGGGTAATGGGTATTATGCTAAAAATAAAGTATGAATGAAATTTCCAATTCAACGATTAATAATATCACACACACACATTGTTGAACGGTTTGCGCTACTTTGCACGAGCCTACCGTTGCGATTGGACACTATATTAAAGGCACAATAAAAGAGAATAAAATAAGTATTGCCCTAAGCAGACGATATAAAAATTCTCTAAATCTTCTTTTTCTTTAAACCACACTTTAATTGTAAAACAAAGCGGTAGTGAAATACTGGTTGTGTTTTTACTATTTTGTCGTCATTGGACATTTTTTCCAGCAGACTTTTTCATTGTGGCTCTAGAATCTAGAATGAAAATATGAAATACTTTCTTTTTATTAAAAAGTATTACGTTTAAAATAATATCTTGATGTAAAGTAGATTTTCAGAAAGATATTCCTTTGAGGGTATTATTATACAATGAAGATCCTCTTAGACAAGTCAAAGGACTTTATAAAGGACTAGACTTTGCCCGCGGCTTCGGCCGCGTACTGAAATAAAGTATAGCCCATGTTACTTTGGATAAAATAGCTTTCTAACGGTAAAATAATTATTAAATAAAAACGGTTCAGTTTTTTCAGATTTTATCTATAACAAACAAACCAAAAAATCTTTCCTCTTTATAATATTAGTATAGATTAGCCTGTGATTCGGATTCTCGGATGCTGTGCTATGCAGATACTTAAGTTATATTATATTCGATGCTCAGAGGTCCTGACTCCTTTTGTTTATCCCAATCGATTCTCCTGGTTATTCTAAACAAAATAGTTTCTCAAATTGCGTAAACAAAACATAACGTTGTATAATAATACTTTTTTACTCAATTTTTTATCAAAACAAACCAAAAAAAATATTATTTAATCAAACGTGTGGATATCACGTTCTGTCCTTCCGCCAATGCTAAAGTATTGTGTGTGTTTTGGCCCTAAGGACGGTAGGTACTGCACTCAGTGGGGGAAACGATATTGTTTCCCCGGGACGTGCCAAAGGCATAGTACTAGAGGGGCACCGGTGCGGTCCAATGGAATTCCCGGAGCCCCTGTATTTTGTGCAGAGGATGGCCACCGTGTGATTTTAGTCGTTAAGAGTCCGACATACCCCTCCGCCGTCCCCAAACCCGTCAGGGTATCCATGAGGATTACCACCCGAAAACAAAAAAAAAAGGTACTGCACTCAATTTTGCGGTCACCCGTTATTAGCCGGTGACCGGTGATATTGCTCATATCCTTTTGAATGTGAACAACGTAAGTAAAGGAACTAATATCTTTTGAGTTGAACAGAAAATATATTATTAAAACGTATTGGAGCGAGAAGTTTGACTGTTTTATACATATAGAGACTTCCTTCGTACTTACTTCAGGTCGTAATGCAGCTACATTCTCTCTAATCTATGCAGTGATAAAGTTATGAACAAAGGTAATGTGTTTCAATCAAATTTCAATTGTGTTTTAGTTATCATCATCATCATCATCATTTCAGCCGAAAGACGTCCACTGCTGGACATAGGCCTCCCCCAATTAAGGGGGGATATGCCATAATCGCCACGCTTGGCAGGCGGGTTGGCGATCGCAGTTGGTGTTTTAGTTATATGTAATGATTATTTTAATGTATGTGATGTGCCTGTACTTTTTTTAAATAAATAAGAATTGATGTTAGTAAAAACTAAAAAAAAAACTATTTTTGTTTATTTGTTATTTTGATTGTGACATTACGGAGTGACGCGAACAAGCTCCTTAAATAATTTTAAAATAAAATGCAGCTAAAGTTGCCAAATAAAATTGTTTTGAATTCTGTTTAATCCAGGTGTCCTAGGTCGTGTCAGATTGCCGTCCCATCGGATTATGAGAGCGAGGGAATAGAGAGTGCTCCTGTGTTTCACACGTTTGTGTGACAATAATAATATTTTTTTAATATGTCCCGCGCAGATGGCTAGTCAAAAAAAACAAAAAACAAAAGTTTTTATTTCGAATAAGCATTTACATGCACTTTCAAAACGTTAAGAATCTAGTTGCACGGTTCCAAAATGTTGGTCCTATGGAGAAAAGCCGGCAAGAAACTCCATGGAGTCTTCGTTAAGATTGACCGCCGTGACCGAAATTCGGCCGGAAGGACATCATTAATTTTTATTATTAATCCAGGCGTCCTTTTTAGGGTTCCGAAGTCCTACAAGGAACCCTTATAGTTTCGTCATGTCCGTCCGTCTGTCCGTCTGTCCGTCTGTCCTAATCCTTTACAGCTTAATAACTTCTACAGTTATAAACATAAGTAAATGAAATTTTGTTAAAAAATAGTCTACATATAGATCTCAATTTTAAAAGAATAAAATAATCGTTTTTTCGTATTTTAGGGGTGGCGTCCATACATGTGAAATGGAGAAATAAAAATTTTTTTCGGTGCACCCCCTCGTGTGGGATATCATTGAATAGGTCTACTAAAATGAAGGTAATGTTTGATACACCACTTTTTTATCAGGTGTACCATCTGCGAAATATAGCCCGCCAAAGTGGCTTGCAATGTGTCCCCCCCCTGCCATTTCTAAACTATGCAATGTAGAAACTTATAATCTTCCACATTGATAGACCTTTGTGTAAACTCTCTTTTAAAATTATTTCGAGTATAATGTGATTATAATTTTTTGAGTTATAGAGAGAAAACTGAAAAATACTTAAAACGTCCTAGTTCAAAGGTCATTGACCTTAGAGAAAAATGATCATAGCAAATAATGCTCCTTTAGCTACTTTCTATTTGAAAAAATCACAAAAAGTAACTTTGAAATGACAAACGTCTTAAATTTGGCTTCTTGAATTTATCGCTAGATGGCGCTACTAACAACACGCTCTAAGTCGCGAATGCTGCCGATTATTGCAAAAACTAAAATAGCCGATTTGATTCGTTTGTAATTAAACCTACTTAAGGAACCCTATAATACTGAGCATGGCCCGACATGCTCTTGGCCGGTTTTTTTTTATAACATATGAGGACACACGAGCATGCGGGTCACCTGATGGTAAGCCCATGGACATCCGCAACACCAGGGCAGTCACCGATGCGTCGCCGACCTTTTAAAAAGACGTATGCTCTTTTCTTGAAGGCTCCCATGTCGAATTTGTTCCGGAAAAACCGCTGACGGAAGTTGATTCCACAGTTTTGCTGTACGAGGCAAAAAGTGGCGTGTAAAACGTACTGTAAAAACCACGGAATACTTGAATATTCATTTCCTCTATGGTAAAAACGTACTGTCTTAGAATGGAACCTTACAATGAGGGAGAAGCAAGGAGCGTAAAGGCTGCGTAGGAAGACTGTGATTGTTTAGCTTACGAAGAAATGATATCTTCGAACCGTAGGAGGTTTCTAATTTAATGAAATAAAATAATTAACAATAACCAAATACATATTCTAGTACCCAGAGTAAGTAGGTAATAATGCTGAAAGTAACTTCAAAGAATTGAAAATTGATTTTATTTACTAGCTTTTAGACTTGTTTGCAAGGAAAAACGGTAAGATTGTATTGTAGGTAGTCTTGAACGAAGTTTTTTTTAAATATAATTGTGTGGGAAGTCTACATGCGCCCGAGTGTATATTTTAAAACAAAGTCCCCGAAAGTAATGTGTGAAAATAAAATGCTTTTTGGAATATTTTGTGATGTACTACTACTATCGTGTCGACATGAGCTACATAATGTTAATAGCTTATGCCGTGGGAAAAAGATTAGCCAGTCGGCAGGTTGGTAGCAGGGCTGACTGCCCAGAGTACGCGGACGATCAATTAAATAATTGTCACTCGTGGAGGCTCTTTTAATATGCACTCCTAATGTAATTATTACGTAATTTTACTCAAAAGTAGCGATTCCGAAATGGACACAACCAATGAGAATGTTTTACTATCTGTGGTTTTACTCTTTCAGAGCCTGATGTAGACATCGATAGGAGTAGGGCAGTTTCAATAAAATCCCTTTTCGCTGTATCTGATCTGATAGAACACACCGTGACATTTAAAAAAAAAAATTATGTTTTTATCGGTATCCCAGTTAATATACTCATAATTGCAAACAACTTTTACTATGGTCAGTCGTCCGCACGTCAATAGTAACACTAGCATTAAGAAAACCGTCCTTAATACTTACGAAATAGAAACGGTATTAGGCTGAAGGTCAAACTGATACCACTGACGAGCGTTATTGTACCAATACTACAGTATGTACCCTCCGGTATGTACTGTACGGTACCCCCTCAAATCGCAAAAAAAGAATCGGCTATTTCATGATCACGATTACTTTGCAGGGCTAACCCTATTGAACTTCAATCAACTCAGCCTATCGCAGTCCACTGCTGGACATAGGCCTCTCCCAAATTGCGCCACAACGCTCGGTCCTCTGCCTTCCGCATCCAGTCCCCCCCAGCCACGTTCTTTAGGTCGTCGGTCCACCTGGCAGGGGGGCGCCCTACGCTGCGTTTGCCGATACGCGGTCTCCACTCAAGGACTCGTCTGCTCCAACGGCCATCGGTCCTTCGACAGACATGGCCAGCCCACTGCCACTTCAGCTTACTGATCCTACAAGCTATGTCGGTCACTCCGGTTCTTCTCCGGATAATCTCGTTACGGATTTTATCCTTCAAAGAAACTCCAAGCATAGCTCGCTCCATAGCTCGCTGAGCGACTTTAAATTTGTGGACTAGCCCAACTGTCAGTGTCCACGTCTCGGCACCGTAAGTCATGACTGGCAGGACGCACTGGTTGAAGACCTTTGTCTTCAAACTTTGCGGTATAGGCGACGAGAAGACTCGGCGAAGTTTGCCAAATGCTGCCCAGCCCAGACGGATCCTTCTGTTGGCTTCTTTCTCGAAGTTGTGTCTACCAAGCTGAATTGCCTGCCCTAGGTAGACGTATTCCGTTACAACTTCGAGTGCCGACCCTTCGACGAATATTGGCCTCGGCATGACATGCATATTGAACATGACTTTAGTCTTGTCCAGATTCATGCCGAGACCGACACGTCGAGAGGCTCCGTTTAAGCTGTGCAGCATTTCGCCCAGTTGTTCCAGCGACTCAGCCATTACAACGATGTCATCGGCAAAACGGAGATGTGAGATGTTCTCGCCGTTCTATTGAACTTGTCTTTAATTAATCATAAATAAAATAATTAATTCTTCAAATTAAATCCAAGTAATCGACATTGGAATTATGTCACTTCGTACCTACTTTTGAATGGAAAATTGGCGCCTTTGAATCAATTAATCAAAACTTTTAATTAAAATGGAGTATTGTGTAAGTAAATGTTTATTTATTGGCTTTTGTGGAAATTTGGATTCTATTTTTTTACATTGTTTTTACATTTTCCCGGGTATATATCTCCGTGGATCCGGGTCTGTGAGTTCGTGGTTTAGGAGAAACGTTTTATTTGAAAGAAAAAGAATAGCATGATTTATTCTTATTACATAGGGATATGTCTAAGGCATTAAGTCCGCCTATGAAGTTTAAATAAATAAATATGCGACCTTATTGCGTTTCTTCTGTCAGTTCAGACAAATGAAGTGCCTATCGATCTTTGATTAGGGAATAATCGATCCCAATCGATCCCTTCTCATCACTAGTCAAGACGCGCGTGTCATACGATATGTTTGTCATACACATGTAGTTTTGTATAAAAATGGTATTCACGGTTTTTAGTTTTATAATCTTCTATTTTTAGGAGGGATGTAATAAAATAAATGAAAATGAATTTTGAAAAATAAAGCAAAAGTAGAACTCGGCCGGAGGCTTTCCAATTGAAAAGTGAAAAACGGCGCTGACCATCACCACCGTAAACATAATGTACAGTACGGAAATTACGTCCTAACGCTCTCCGGATTGAATCACTTACACCTTCGATCAATAGGTATTATTGATCGAAGACACACACAGACCCATGGCTCAACAAGAACCTAAACGCTGAAGCCTAACTTGTTGACGCGTGCGTCTCTGTGAGTGCGTCAAATATTATTTTGTACTCTAAGGACTTTTTATTAATATAAACAACTTTATGAGCCCACAAAAGTACTTAATTTACATATTTATTACATTTTTTTTACTAAAATGAAACATTTTACGCCAAAATATATTTGTTCCATCAACTGGTTGGATCGAAACCTTTCCTGGGGTTTACCGTGTTAGATAAAAAGGGTAGCGCTTAACAGCCAAAATTAATATCCAATCTATCCACGATTTGCCCTACTAGGGATAGAAATTTGACATATTTTGTATGAAACTTATGTCAAATTTTTATCTCTAGTAGGGTAAACGTGGATAGATAGGATATTAATTTTGGACGTAAGAGAGTAAGAGCACGGAAACAAAGCTCGCGCGCAGTAGGGGTGCGTGCTGTTAGACCGTGGTTCGGATTAGGCTTTTCAAAATAAAATAGATAGTTTAACCACAAAAATTTAATTAGGATATAGAACAAAAATAACAAAACAATGAAAAACGTGTGGCTCTAGTAGATGTTGGAATGAGACTGAAGGCACAGATTACTACCTGAACTCTGAAGGGTTACTCTTGACATTTCGGCGCTGGCGCCAGCCGCTTGCCCATAAATCTTAGTTACACAAAGGACCTTTATGAATGTAGAAATGCATTCCTTACATTTGTTTTTGCTACGTATAAAAAAGCAGGGTTATAACAGTGCGTCCTTTATTTCCGTGCTCTGAGAGCAGCGCCCAATCAAACAGATTTTTTCCTTCCACAATTTATGTCTTTAGATTTTGCTTCGCATGCGTAATTGCGTAAATGCGTTAAAAATAACAAAAAAATATTGTTTACTTATGGATTATCAATTATCAGTAAGAAAAAAAGTTATTAGCAATAAAAGCATAAACATTTACTTACTAGCACCTTCCGGCCAGTCTTTGAAGTCCGCTGTACATTCATGATCATGGGTCAATATTCAACAAAAATAAGAGTTAGGGTTGGAAAATATATTAAAAAAAAATATATAAAAAAAATATATCTTTGGGACATTTTTACACAGCACCATCTAGTCCCAAACTAAGCAGGGCTTGTGCTATGAGTACTAGACAATGGATATAATACTTATATGCACAACAACAATTTCAAATATTTGCACGACTCATCATCCTCCTGCCCTTATCCCAATTTATTTGGGGTCGGCGCAGCATGTTTTTTTCTTCCATACATCTCTATCAGCCGTCATCTCCGTGTTCACTTTCTTTCTATTCATATCATCTTTCACACAATCCATCCATATTTTCTTCGGTCTCCCTCTTTTCTTATAGCCATCAACATTCATACTTAAAACTTTCCTCGTAACATGCTCCTCATTCCTCCTCATCACATGTCCATACCATGACAGTCTATTGCTACTTAACTTCTCTGTCACTGGCGCTACTTTCAGACTCCCTCTTACATATTCATTCCTTATCCTATCCATTCTCGTTACACCACACATTTCTCTTAACATTCTCATCTCAGCTGCATGCACCTTTCATTAATTCCTTTCGTAGCCCAACATTCCGATCCATACAGGACAGCAGGTCTTATCATGGTCTTATAGATTTTCCCCTTCAGTTTAAAAATATTTGCACGACTGAAATGTCAAAATGTAGTGATACCCAATTTTAACCTTAGACGAACACAATGTACCTACTTATGTTCTTGCAAATAGATATTTCATTCTTTCATTCATTTATTTATTCATAGTCTTCCAACTATATCATTTTTTAATTTGAGAGAAATGTTTCGACTTTGTTAATAAAAAAGTTTATCGCGAGGTCTCTCCGTTCGGGGCGAACTACTAGTTTTAAATTAAAATAATTTGCACTTCGTGTAGTCAAACAGGGTTAAAGCTCGTTTGACAACTCTTAGTAAAACTCAAACACTAATAAAGTGAATTCAATAAAACTGCTCCCAGAAACGGCAACCCTTCTCGCTTCCTAGAATACAGATGAGTATTTAAGCTACAAAATGAGTGAGACGGAATAAATTGTCATTCACTATTTAATAAATCCATTTTCGATAAGTGTGGGGTAACATATTCGTAATCATCATCATCATCATTTTCATCATCTGAATGTGATTATCCTAATACCCAGGGTATTGAGGTCAGCTTCCAGAGTAATGAGATGTGCCGAGTAATATTCACTTGGAGCACCTGTTCTCTGGGCTCTGCTTCATCCCCCTGTAACTAAAAAAAATTTATGAGTATTATATCCATTATCTAGTACCCATTGCACAAGCTCTGCTTAGTTTGGGACTAGATGGTGCTGTGTAAAAATGTCCCAAAATATTATAAAAAAAAAAAAAAACTATAAAAGGGTATTATAGAAGTTTTTAAAATTTCGCGAATTTCACTCGTATTGAACTATATTTACGGGACTTGCCGCGCACAATGAAATCAAAACATAACAAACATTTTGACTAACCTCGACGTTTTGGCCAAGTTGCATTGGCCGAAACGTCGAGGTTAGTCAAAATAAATTATTAAGTATAACAAGGTACACACGGCTACACATCAAGCTGTACATTTCCAGTATAAGCTGACCTCGCATTGTATAGGTTTTCCTTACAACGCGAGGTCAGCCTTTACTGGTTTTGTACAGCTTGATGTGTAGCCGTGTGTACAAGAGTACGATATTTGAATATTTAAGTATTTGAGTATTTGATGTATTCTTTCCGACGCCGTTTTAATGACTACATCCAAAAAAGCTTGACTTGTTCTAAAAATAACACACGTTTTCAACATTTACGGACATTACATTACATTTTGGAATGCGGCCACACCATTTGGACTGTTGGATGCATTGTCAGTGGCACCCTTACTGAAACAATTGAAAATTCATTATCTACGGGAAATCCGGAAGTAGGAACTATCAAGAATTCCATTGAAACTAGATAGCAACTAGCAACAATAGTAAGCTCATTCAAAGAGAGAACCTTTTGTATATTAAGCACCGGGGTGAACTGACCTTGACCCTCTGTCACCAGCATATCGGCGGTATCGGACACAGCCCGGCAGCTCATCAAATACGCATTGTACTTCCGATCACAATCGAACGTGACATGAAAGGTAGTCCAGTCACGTTATTGGAACATTTAACAATATCTTGCTAGTTTTCTTATTCGTGGGTGGGTAGCATAGAAATCAAAATAATATAAGGTAATAGAAGGGGTAAAGGCACGTGAACTTGTCGCCGCGTGTAGGTAGCCATAGGACACCAGTGCGCGAATCTTTCGCTTGCTCATCAGTGCTGTTTTGCACGCAGAGTCACTGAAGTTGTGTTTTGCAGCGTATCTAACAGCGAGATTGTTTAGGCTTCATTTATTTTGCATTGAATGCTAAAAACATGGTGGGCGTAATTGACAACATTTAAAAATTATTAAGGTCCTAAAACAAAAATACCATTTCTTTAATAACTTCTTAGGTTTTCGCGATCACTACACATTATAATAAAACAAAGTTTAACCGGATTAAATCGCGTATATTATTTAAATTGGTTTTCCTGACGTTTCGAAAGCTTTGCAGCATTTCGTGGTTGCAGGTAGACTAAGATGACAAGCGTCTTTACAAATATTTCAAAAAAAATATTTTAATCTACCGTACAATATTATTAATTAAAATCGTTTCGATGTACGCAGTAATCACTCACAATATCATTATATTTTACAGTGTTGCGTGCTGTTTGGGACTTCATTATTTTTAGGACTGGGTTCCAAACAGGTGGTAGCTGCCAACCATCTTCTCTATTAAAATTAGGATGTTTTTTAATTTCAATACCACGACCACAAAATGCTGCAAAGCTTTCGAAACGTCAGGAAAACCAATATAAATAATATACGCGATTTAATCCGGTTAAACTTTGTTTTATTATACCATTTCTTTATTTTCCTATCCTAATCACGAATATATATTTTTTTATTACTTGATTTCGGAGAAAAAAAAAAAAAAAGTAAAAATCATGTAATGTCGTCACATATACGGCCGAATGAGGTTTGTCTTTGCCTAAGCTTATTTTATGATAATTTTATGAAAGGTGATAAATATCATGCATGATATGTCAATATCACTGTCACACAATGTGTATTTTTTTGCTAATTAATAAACATAACTATCGTCGTCGTCGTCTTATTACATCACAATTAGAAAGTTTTGGGATTGAAATCGATTAAATCAATATAACAATAACAAATAATACAAGATAGACGCTCTAGATTGACAAGTGACGTTGACGTTTTTTGACAGGTCAGAGCGAAGCAAAGGCATAACAAAGACTTTGTATACTTACGTCAGTATAATAACTCTATGAGGCATAACGCCATTCGGCCGTATGAATGACGTCATTTGGCGCTTACGTCTGTTTAGAATAAGACGAATTTCAAAATAAAATTTTTATTTATTAGGGTGTTTCCCCCGGTCACACTTATTAATAAAAAATAATAAAAACTGAAATGTATTTTTTTTACCAACGTGCGGTCGTCCGGGTTCCGCCGGACACTAACTCCGCCCGGCCTTCCCTAGATTCCCCCCAAACTAGGACAAATCCGGGGAAACCCGGACGGATGGCAGCTCTACCTATGTCTAGCAGTGTACTGCGATAGGCTGATGATGATGATGATGGAAGCGGAACTCTTCTGAGAATGAAAAACCACAAATCAGGTACAGATGACAGATTTCCTGGATTTTTGGAGCCCTGTCAGGTGTACATGCGTCTTTACGATGCATCGTAAAATGTTTTCCTTTACCGTTTTAAGAGTTTACTAAAATAACTAGGAGATGACAAATTTTCATGACAGAAACATGCCATATTTGCTTGGCAGAGTAGAATTCTGCATCGTATTGACAGGGCTACAGCACTTAGCGGTAAATTAATTCGCTTTGTGGAAGGTAATACCTGCTCTAGAGTGATGCGCTTTGTGAGGCGGGCGTTCTTGGGGATTGATATCAGTCCTCGCCTAGGGTTGCCATGTACAATATAGTATTTTACTATATTTCGGCCTGGCGTACTATATACTGCTGAGGAAGGATATAGTACGCCAAAATACAATATTTCGCTCGAAGGTACAACGTGCTTTTGATTTTCCTGCAGGTAGATAGTTTTTAGGTTTCATAGGTAATTGTCATTTCATGCAGCTTTAGGTTTCTATAAACCTCTTTGAGAACCCCAAGTGCATGTATTACCCTGTCATACTACCTATAGGTACTAGTTTTAATTTTTATTAATACTGCAACACCATCACTCTCCCACAATCGACGGCCGGTTTACGAAACAGGCCCTCCGATTGTCAAAACAACAGCTGCGTACAGTCACAGCTGCTATTACTGGCCACGGGTCCTTTAACAAACATCTTTTTGTCATAGGTGTCACGGACAGCCCACTGTGCAGAGCCTGCATGGTGGAAGACGAGACAGCAGCCCATGTGCTTCTAGACTGCCCTGAGGTCGCCACATACAGGGCCAAGTACTTCGGTAACCCAGGTACCCTCAGAGAGATCACCAGCAACACCAAGGAGTTGCTGGCCTTTTTCGAGGAGTTAGGGTGGATCGAGTAAGTTCCCACCCGTACGCAAAATACACGCTTGATCGTGGAGTTGCGGAAACCAGCCCGTTATACTATACTACTATACTAACACCATCACTCAGCAAAATTAATATTTTTGACTTACTTCATAACTTAAGGTATATTTTGAAAAACACCTACAGAATCACGTAAAGGGAAAACTGAAAAAACCTAAAACGCTCTGAAAATGGTCATCGTGTTTTTGCAAATTGTTTTCAACAAATCATTTTGATATTTTTCTAAAAATACTATATTTTCATTTATTATTTTCATGCCCTGGCCTGAAAAATATTATTGTTTCCCGAAAACCAGTTGGCAACCCTAGTCCTCGCATATGTCCCACACACATCCACATCACAAAGCGCATGGATTTCCTAAAGTACAAACCAGGGTATATCATATTTCGAGATATAAGCGGTGAAGCAATATACACAGAATCGCATTTTCTAAAGTGATCAAAAGTAAAAAGAGCATCAATATGTATGTAAATATTGTTATCTACGTCTTAATAAAAAACTTTCAAGCTGAAAAGGATCATCAAGTTATATTATTTACAAAAAGTTAATAATGTCAAAATGTCAAGTTTTTATCAATAACGGGGTTAGTGTAGTCTTTTAAGAGACCGCTTGATTTGACCTTATACTCATAAAAATAACGACAAATATTGTTTCTCATTTCTTTATCTACAGCGGAGAGATTGTTAAAATAGCCCTTTATCTAACAACAAAGCGCCTTCTTTCACCCTTGAACTTTTAACATTTGCTATTTAGCTGGTAGTAGGTACACAGCTACACAAGGCTTCCCATTCACTCCAGAATCTTTTATGAAATAACTTTTAAGATATGTACGTAAAAATAAGATTGAAGCTTTATATTGCTGAAGGGTTCATTCTCTTCAAACATGAAGTGGGCGAAGGTACGACCAACAAAAGAGATACATATTCAGGTCACTAACAGCATATAAATGTTGCGCGCCGATAAACCATTTTTCTTTCTTTCTTTTCTTTCATTTTCATTTTTATTGAGTTGTGTGTTAACTTTTAGCAGCAACAATTGCTGAAGCTTAATTTAAATAAACCCAGAATACTCCGTTCTATTGGTATGTTTGTTGACCGGATTAGGAATAAAATCATCCATTCACATGAGACTTTCCATCTTCTTGTCTCAGTTTGGCGAACCGACTTGCGGGTACCATTTAGGCAACAGCCTAGGTGGTATTGCAGTTGTTATGGGCAAAGGTAACCGCTTAACATCAGGTGGGCCTTTAGCTCGTTTCACCATCCTATATTAAAAAAAAAAAAAAACAAGGACGAAAATAACTGACGTCAATTGGAAAGCTGCCAGGCTGAAGTGGAACTGGGCTGGACACATCTGTCTTATGCCAGACGACCAATGGGCTAAACTAACGACACAATGGGCCCCTACAAAATGGCAAACGCCAATGCGGCAGGCCCAGACGGAAATGGCGGGATGAATTAGACTCCTTTAAAAAAAACTGGTCCTTATTAGCCACAGATAGGTGGAAGGATAGTAGGGATGCCTTTGTCCTGCAGTGGGACAGTACAGGCTCTTAATAATAATATATTGCTGAACCATCTCTGCTCGTGGGTGTCGTAAAAGGCGACTAAGGGATTCACCAGAGGATAGACAGCAGCGTTCTCTGAGTATTTATTCAACCAACTGCGATCGCCAACCCGCTTGCCAAGCGTGGCGATTATGGCATATTTGGCCTTTTTGGGGAGGCCTATGTCCAGCAGTGGACGTCTTTCGGCTGAAATGATGATGATATTGCTAAAGAGTTAGTTTATGTCTTGTTTGTCGCAGTTTCATTCAAAATGAAGTGGGCAGGTACGACTGGCAAAAGAAATAAATATTCAGGCCAATAACAACATGTTTAATTTGACTGAGTAGTGCAAGAGCTTTTAGCAGTATCACAGAACAAATAATAGTAATGCCATTAGTAGAGCTTCAATTGCATAAGGGATATATCTCATCTCCTACCACACTATATTATACAAACTTGTGTCATCAAGCTGCATTACTGTTTTCCAGTTTGAAGGGTATGGGTGCCGTAGAAATTCAAAGCACATGATAGGTACTGACGACGTATGAAGTTGTTGACGATTAAGTATACCTAGGACAAACTGTCCAGTTAGGTAAGTCCAACTTCGAGAAAGAGGTCAACTGTTGAATCCGACTCGGTTGGGCAGCGTTCGGGAAGCTACGCAATATCTTCTCGTCCAAAAAACCACAGTGTCTCAAGACGAAAGTATTTGACCAGTGTGTGTTGACCAGTAATGACTTACGGCACTGAAACGTTCGCTCACAATGGGCCTGATAAGAAGGCTCAAAGTCACTCAAAGGGCAATGGAAAGGATAGCCCTTTCGACTCGACGTGTCCCTGCGTGATCGAATCAGAAATGAGGAGATTCACAAAAGAACGAAGGTAACCGACATAGCTCGAAGAATTACCAAATTTAAGTGGCAGTGAGCGGGGTACATTACTCGCAGAACAGATGGTCTCCGTTGCGGTTGGAGCGCAGCGGAGTCTAATCATTGATTTAAGATTTAAACTGTGTGTTTTTATAAAATAACAGATGAAGCGAAAGAAGTTTGTCAGAATCGTAGCGGGTGGAAATCCATAGTCTCTGCCTACCCCAATGGGAAACAGGCGTGATAATATGTACGTATGAATAGCATGTTTTAAGACTGTAATGTATTTTATTTAGGGTTTTAATTTTCGTACAAAATTTTCACACAGGTAATGTAAAAACAACGGAGTTTTGTTTATTAGATGTAAAATGTATATATGAATGGGGTCATCAAGCTAGCATTCTTAGCCGAAGATGTGCAACTTTAAATATAATCGATTTTATTGAAATAGGCACAGAGTTATTCTTAAACCCGGAAAAGCATAATAATAGGCTACATTTTAACCCCCGACGCAAATAGAGGGTTGCTATGTGTTAAATGTGTGTTCTCATCTGTATATCTGTCTGTGGCATCGTAGCTCCCAAACGGATGAACCGATTTTGATTTAGGTTTTTTTTTATTTCAAGGGTGACTTGATCGGGAGTGTTCTTAACTACGATTCAAGTAAATCTGTGCAGCCATTTGAAGATCATCAGCTCTTTTCTAGTTTATGAAGGGATGTGAGCAACTTCCACAGGTCTGATCGATTTGAAATTTGGTATCCTGTTACTTCAATGATATTGCAAGAACATGGTAACCTTAACCTGATGCTGCAGCATCACCTGGGACCTGCAGGATGCCCAACTCGCCACCAACTTACAGCAGAGGTATCGTGTTTGAGCTCAGTGTAAATATTTCAATGAATAGGTTGTAGATAGATGGTGATTGATGGATCAGGAAAGAGAAATGAGGATAAATTGGTGAAGGATTTTAAGCTACTTTCACTCGTTCAATGGATATGAAATATTAGTATACCTACGATGTATAATAGTATAAGTTGTTGCGAATTACTGTCTGAATATTATATAAAGTGAATGAATGAGTTGTATCGGGGGCTTATAATTTTTTTATTAACCCTTTTTATAAACATAATGTCAAACCAGCAAAGCCGCGAACGTCAGCTGATTTTGTCTAAATATTTATGTCAAATACATACATACATGTATATTTCATTAAAATTGTGTAATCAACTTTGACTGTAAGTAGGTAACTAATGTATTTGCAGAAACGGCATCAGCATTTTAAACGAATATTGTATCATAATGAAAGTTTCTCATGATTCGAATACTTCGTATTTAGTTACGTAGGTTTAATGGCAGCAATAATCCGATTAGCAAGCATTCATGGTATATTAAATTGGATACAGGTCATCAGATTTCATTACTTATGAAATGCTATATTAGCTAGGGTATTTAATGATGGCATACAGGGTGTTAACGTTATGAATTAATATAAATAGCAATCGTTTCGATACGGCAACATGTATAGTATGGTCACAGAGTAAGGATCTCTTTATACTGTGGTATGGTTCAAGAACTTGGCATTCGAAAGAGAGAAGTGGAAAGAGCTTCAATAACAAGAGTATCGCTTTTTTTATTTTTTTCCTAATGTGCTTGCGTTTGAACGCCACCTCACCTGGGGTCTGGGGGTCTAGTACAAGTTTGACACTTAAAAATACTTTCATAGTTTTCGTCGACTTTCATTCGTAAATCAGTACCTAGTTCCTCCTCGTATCCGCCAAGGGCGCTACTGATTGATGAATGAAAGTCTTCGTATTCGATGGAAGTATTGGTAAGTGTCAAACTGGTACTAGGCCCCCTGATGTTAAATGACTGTACTGTCGATGATGGTGCACGCTTCTTAACTCTCTCAACTCAGCCTATCCCAGTCCACTGTTGGACATAGACCTCTCCCAAGTTGCGCCACAACACTCCTTAGCGGTCCTTCCGCATCCAGTCCCCCCAGCCAAGTTCTTCAAGTCGTCAGTGCATGCTTGCCCAGCAAAAACCTATCCACCCGAGCCTTGAAGACCACCAGATTATACTTATGGCGAAACACAGACCTCGGCAAGGAATTCCACTGCTTAGCGATACGCATGATAAAACTATTAGCAAATATTATTTATTTCTTTCTTTCAAATCGCTTTGTGTGTAGGGGTGGAATATCTACCATATAGGGGTGGTGTATAACCGTGCCTCTGGTTGTCCGATGATATAAAGCGGTTGGAAGAATGAGATCGTGTAATTCCAACGCACTCTCGCCGAAATGCGTCCAATAAAATGGCTAGCAACTCTGCGCCAAAGTTTAGCGTCGACCAGCGAATCGTTGCGAACGAGCTTCCTGGCTCACCTTTGTATCGATTCGAGAGTCACAAGCTGGTATTTTGCCGTAACATGTACCATCCCATAGATGAGAACAGTACTCCATACAAGACCGAACTTGTGTTTGGTACAAATTGAGAAGCGAACAGCTGCGGTGTGAACCTGGTTTTTTGGCAGCAAGTTGGGCCTTAGACTCAATGTAAGATCCGAGCCGAACCCTTTCTTTTCAATATAATAATAGTTTATATGTAACTTACTACTTGCTATACTACAAACTATACTAAAAATACTATACTTGCTATACTGAAAACAATAAACCAATATTCTATTCACTCCGCAACCTGATTACTAGCAAATATACCGACATTACTTGTCTTAAATTTTGTTTACCAGTAATGGCTATCATTAAATTCGTATGGTACTATACAGGGTGTCAGGGAAACGCTTCCGAAAACGAAGATAGGTGATAGTGCTGGTGATTACTGATACGAAACCACGAATAAAAATGCGATGCTTTTTTAGTTTTTTTCATATATTTTTATGCATTTTTCATTATGTATGAGTTTTATTTAACTCCCCAAAGCTGGTTATGTATGAAAAATGCAAAAAAATATATATGAAAAAATCTAAAGAAAGAATCGCATTTTTTTTTCGTGGTTTCGTATCAATAGTCACCAGCACCTATCTTCGTTTTCGGAAGCGTTCCCCTTACACCCAGTATGTACATGGGACCATAGAACATATAATAATACTCGTTTTATATACATATAATAATTGAGTGTTTTACTATGCACGGCGGTTTCTATATTACCAATGATCACCTAACCTTGGACTCACCACGGTAACCGATCGACCAGAGTTGCTCCTAACCACAAGTTCCTCTAATATTCTTGTATCATCCTACCCCTTTTCCCTTTCTTATTTTAGGCACAAAGGCCTATAATAATTACAGTATCAAATAAATTGAATACTAAATAGGTAAGTCTCTTGTATAATGGGTTCCTATAATTGTCAGTTACAGGAACCTCGGATTATAGATATTGTTGTTAGGGAAAAAAAGCCTGCTGAATTGAATTTCCCCTTAACGTGGATTTATAATATTGGATTGGTAGGAGCCGACAAAAAACCGTCTATGATTACTTGAGTTTACAGTCCAAATTTCCTTTTTCAGTTGACTCCATAAGGTTTCTTAATCACGGCTTCTTTCTGCAACCAGCTTGTCTCTTCTAGCGTGCGACTTTGGTCATCATAATAATTAGCAAGAAGCTGAATTTCTCGTGTCTAAGCGCGTGATCCAGGTACGCTACTTTTCGTATCGTAATGATACCCTGAAATTCGTGTTTCTTGATGCTGATGTTGCAGCACTTACTGGTTGTCCGGATATAGTAGAATTATTTCACGTGGAGATACGAGTATGCAAAAACTTCTGAACTGAGAAGAACAACCAAGAGCTAAGAGCGCAGATTTCATTCCTAGTTTGCATATTGACATCAGGTTGTCTACTTTCAATTGGGATGTATTAAAAAGCAGAAGGTGAAACTGATGAAGCTCGTTTGTTTAAAAAAAATGAAAACACTAGTAACGTTGACCCTCTTATTATTTGTTTAGTCCTGGAAATATAATAATATGTATAATAAAAAGTTCCAGTACCGTATAATTTCATCATTATAATAAAAAAAATCAATCATAAAATGGGCTTGCGTTCGACCACAGTCTCATACGCTACTCCGAAAATGGATTAAAACAAAAAGGTTAACATCCTGATGTAAGGGCTCAACAGTCACGGTCACCATAACTAATATTTTGTAGAATAGAAGAGCATTATAAATTTAGTGTTCAAAATAATTTATAATTAATAAATTATTATTACGAAAACATATATTATAATATAATATATTATAATATAATATAATATATGTGTGGGTGTCTATACATATTAGCAGTAAATGGTATCCTTGCGTGTGGTGACATAATATTCCATTTAAGTTCGTGATAACTATTTCCCCTACAGCTTATAATGAGGTCATGTTCTGTTCCTACTTTTTCTACATTATCTATACCAGGCCCCTCAGAAAGTATTGCGAAAAAAAGTTTTTATATATGGGAGACTGGCCAGTTATAATGTTTTTCGAAAATATGATTATTTATAAGTAAAAATGAGTAAGTTCCAATTTCAAAATTTCCCTCCACATTTTTTGCGAGTTAATTCAAAGTATTGTGTCTCACTGAAATATGGATCTGCGCCGGGAACATTTTAGAGCTATGATTTTATACGATTTCAAGTGTCGCCTGAAACCGGATGAATCGTACTATAGACTTCAAATGGCATTCATGGATGAAGGCCCTTTCAAGGCAACCGTGTATCGTTGGTATAACGAATTCAAGCGCGGTCGACCAACTTTGGGGGATGACGAAAGAAGCGGTCGCCCTTTGACGGCTGTTACCGAAGTAAACGTGCTAGCAGTGAAAAATTTAATCCAAGACAATAGGCGAATTACATATCAGGAGATTCAACACATATTGAAGATTGGATCGGGAAGCGTTCACGAGATTCTACACAGCCATCTTCGCGTGAGGAGGATAGTATCACGCTGGGTGCCGCACAACCTCACCGATGCTCAGAAGCAGGCCCGGGTGGAATGGTGCCGTGATATGCTTAACAAATTTGAAGCAGGCTCGTCTCGGCGTGTTTACGACATCGTTACAGGTGATGAGTCCTGGATTTATCAATACGACCCAGAAACCAAGCGCCAGTCGACTGTTTGGGTGTTTCAAAATGAGCCAACGCCTACCAAAGTGAAGCGATCTAGAAGCGGGGGTAAGATTTTGATCGCTAGCTTTTTTAATTTGACTGGCCACTTGGTATCAATTCCCTTACGGGATCAAAGAAGCATTAATGCCGAATGGTATACTACCAAATGTTTGCCAGAAGTTTTCTCTGTTATAAGCAACAAGCGACCAAACACAGGGCTCCGCGGGCTACTGCTCCACCACGACAATGCACCTGCGCACACCGCACTCAAAACGAGGGACTTCCTGGACAGCACGCCAGTCAAACTCCTGGGTCACCCTCCTTACAGCCCTGATCTAGCACCGTGTGACTTCTTTTTATTTCCAAAAATAAAAAATCAGCTCAAAGGGATACAATTTTCGTCGCCGGAAGATGCGCTGGCTGCGTTCGAGCAGGCTGTAAACGAGGTGTCTGCGGCGGACTGGAAAAAGTGTTTTGAAAACTGGTTTAGGCGCATGAATCTTTGTATAGAGGCTGGTGGAAAGTACTTTGAAAAGATTTGATAAAAATATATGTACGTATAGAACAATTTTTTTTAGTTTCGCAAAACTTTCTGAGTGTCCCACGTACGCTTCTTTCTTTTACCCGCACCCGGGAAGGCAGTGTGGTTATGTGGGGCTTGCAGCCACTAAAAACTCCGCCATGTGCCTAACTTTTGCCTTGGGTGGATTGGCCGCGAGCGACTACGCATGACGTTCGCGACTAATCCAGCGCGGCCCATATTTAGACCTCATCATCATTAAATTAGGTGTGGAGTATTTCTTTTTCTCTGCATTCTCTCTTTTATTCCGAGCCTTCCAGCGTTGCTATTCAACGTGGCAACGCTGCCAGTCTTCTGGGAACTATGCTAAATGACAGCGATGTGGAGGAATACTTTGACGCCTTAGCGCGCCTTTTGATTTCATTTTATTTTGTACTTGTTTTTAGGGTACCCGGGTTCCGTACCCGAAGGCTGCCAAACGGGACCATATTACTCTCGCTACGCTGTCCGTCCGTCCGTCCGTCCGTACATCCGTCCCTCTGTCTGTCACAGGGCTGTATCTTTTGAACGGTAATAGGTTACCGGTTGAAATTTTCTCAGAATATGTGTTGCTATGAGTTCTATCACGACAAATACTAAAAACAAAAAAAAGTCTAAAACCAAAGTCAAAACCATACAAGAAACTTCATAAAACATGCATTTTTTCAACGTTTTTGTCCTGCTCTATCTTCAAAACGGTAATATATACCAGCGTCAAACTTGGTCAGATTATAGTGCATATTATATAGTTTAGCAACAAATACTAAAAATAGGACAAACATAGATATATGTGGTGGTACCTGCGTAAGAAAGAGATGCAAAAATTCATATTTCGCGCACTGTGTGTTGATGTCTTTCGATGAACTCTCGTAAATTAAATCTGTTTTTATAGGGTATCAGGTCGATGGGTGGTACGGAACCTTTACTGCGCGAGTCCGACTCGCACTTGGCCCTTTTTTATATAATATATGTATTGTAATATTGTATTTATATTATAGACTTGTAGGTTTAATATATCTATTTTATGTAATTTTCTGACGTTAAAATTATTAAATTAAAAAGCTTACCTACTTTATTTTTACACTTTCCTTCGTTGGCTTTAGTTTAACTTAGTCTAGTGAGCTTTTTCTTTTATCTTGACTATTTACTTTATTGTCGTTAATTTTGATACTCTAGGGCCGATTTGTGTAACATCGTTTATTAACAGTATTAAAGCGACCGGGTACCGTACCGGGTTAAAAATCAATTTTCACTAGCACAACAAATACGCCAGTATTGCGCAAATGAGCCTTAACTTCTTTCTAAAAACATCCTGTGCATCGAATACGCGTCGTCATGTAATAAAGTACTCGCGTTTGTTACTAGAGATGTTTGTTTTGTGTTTAATAATTTAAGCTTAGTGTTAAAACATGTAAATGTTAAATAATCAGGTAACCTTATAAGCATGCACGTGCAATAATGTGATAGCGAGCAGGGTGTTGAGTTATGTTGGCTGCATAAACTGTCGTAATAATAATAAAATGCTGACTAGCTGATTGTATACCTAAATGTCGTGCCTTATTATGAAATACCTACTGCATAATCATTTTTTGGTAAGGCTAATTAAATAATTGTGAATAAGTACTTACATATTTTTTTTTTTTTTCCGTGGGGAAATCCTCATGGACGCACTCCGCCCACGGTAGGCGGAGCCAGTGTCGGACTCTTACCGACTAAAACCACCACGGTGTTCCTTCAACTACCTTAGCCGGGGGCGTGGGAACCCGTGAGTATTCACACAACCTCCCCCGACAGGTTCGCCTCAAGCAGGCGAGCCCCTTCTCCCCGTGCGGCCAAACGACGGCCGCACCCTCCTCTGTGGCGCACACGGAACACTGCACGCCACCTCACCTCACGGGCCTTTACCAGCTACGCCAGCTGCGCCAACTACGCCAGCTGCTGGTCGGGCAGCAGACTACCCCGAGTCTGCTGCTCGCAGGCCCATCCTCCTGTAATTTTTATAGAGGTGTTCTTCCTCGCGGTCCGGGCGGTAAAGCCAAGACCCTCGGTCCCAAGAGGCGCGAGAACACTACTCAGCAGGCACTCCTGGGATTACGAGACCGACGGGGGCAGGGAAGGACAGTCCCCCCGCTGCCTGCCCAGTGGCAGGGTGAGTGCACACCGGGCCCGCCCCTGCTCCTCCACAGTGCCCTCTGCTTTCTCAGAGGGACACGCGGAGCAACTTCCCATTAGCCCACATTGGGCCCCTCCCGTGCCAGAATATTCGCCACAGGCAATAAGGCCCCCGGTCCAAAGGAGACTTATTGCCCGTGCCCAGGGTGCACCGGCCCAACAACTGCCGTTCCCTTTAGACGTGTCCAGAAGGACAAGCAGCCGTCAGACACACGTGGAGGTTTTCTGGCCAGCACTCCATTTTTTTTTTTTTTTTTTTTACCTAGCAGTTTGCTTATGACATCGTTTATGTTTACTTTTACGAAACCTGAAGTTATAATACTTAAATATCTTGAATAGCCAGGTATAATCTGTAGGAAGATGGTAAATAAATAACGTTTCCTTGCTTTCCTTGTTCAACTGCAGAACCCTGAAAAGGTTTTCATTATCTCTGTGGATGGCACCAGTGACATTTATCAAGGGAGCTGCCTCTTGGAATGTTCCTGACATAATATTGTCATTCATAGACTTCATAGTACCTATCTTTAATAAATTATTGCTAGTAGAGTTTTGTGAAGAAAAACAACGAGTCTAATAGATCCTGCATAATATGACATTTTCTTGGCACCAAGTAGATGCAGATTATTTTGGCGTAGGTAGTGACCAGATTCTTAGAAGGTATAAGCATAGAATAGGTAATAATACTCTTTTCTTATGGTATAAGTAAGTTTTAATTAGGTACTCCAGTGTAAATAAATAGGATAAAAAAATGTTTTTATTTTTTCACGACAAATCAAATCAAATGTTTTTTATTTCAAATAAACCTAATTACAGGCACTTTTGAAACGTCAGGCTCTAGTTGCACGGTTCCAAATTGTGGGTCCTATGGAGAAGAACCGGCATAGAATAGGTAATAATACTAGTATAGAAACGAATCTCTTTTACATGGACGCTAAATGCCGCCATATAAATACCTAATTCCCTCTTCAGCTCCTAACGTCCCTCTGTCATCCGAGCGTGCTGCCAGGGCTGTTAGCTGCTATATATTAAATGCGTTATGTGTTGGTTTAGTTAGAAAAAATTTTTTTGACTGTTCTTTACTATGAAATCATTATTTTATCCTAGTTTTACGTAATAAAAAAATTATATTTACTTAGGTACTTATATTATTTAATTTAATATTTACCTACTTTACATATTTAGATAATTTGCACTAAATCAAATGATTTCAGTACCTATAAATGACCCACGTACAGCGAGAAAGAGAAAAAACAGTAGTTATCATTTATACTTTTGACTTACGAATAAGAAAAATTATTTATGAACAGGAGAAGATTTCAACCAGTTATCTATTACCGTTCAAAAGATACAGCCCTGTGACAGACAGACGGACGGACGGACGGACGGACAGCGTAGCGAGAGTTATTACTCTCGCTACGCTCTCGCTATTGGGTCCCGTTTGGCACCCTTCGGGTACGGAACCCTAAAAATAACATTATATTACAAAATTTAAAAAGCAATACACGGCATTCCCCGGATAAATGTTAATTTGTGTGCGCCCCATTGCCAATTTTCATGATGATTACTATAAACTTCTTTTTTTTTTTTTATACAAATTGTAAAGAAAAACCGAGCATAGCAACTAGACTAGATAAGATCAGCGCGAGCGAAGCGATCGCGAAAATTTAGTGTTTATGTTTTTGGCGGTTTCGGGCTTTTCTCATTCAAATAAATAAATGTAACAGAATAGTTGCTTACAATATACACTAAACAAGTAGAACATACGAAGGCTGAATACCAGGCGTGAGTGAACGAGATTTTTTTCACTGTATAAACATAGTGAGTAAGATAGATTTTCACAAATGTTATAACATTTAAAAAAATCTTCATTCTGTTCAATTTCAATTTATTTCCAAAAAAAATAAAATTACAGTACAATTTTTGACAAAGGAACATGCAATCAAAACACGAAAAATAGGGTTAATGGTTAAGACTTTGCTTCCCAAAATAGAGCGGTGAGGCCCTGTGTTATGGGAAAAGCAAAACGCTCTGCCACAGAGCTCTGCCCTCCAGAATTGTGATAAAGAAAATTATTGAGACTGATCTGTGTGCAAAAACAGATTCACTGTATCTTAACTATTATAAAATTGTAAACGTCTGTTTGTTTGTTTGTTTGTTTGTTCCAGCATCACGCTAAAACTACTGGACCGATTTTGATGTTTTTTTTTTTGTTTGAAAGCTGATGATCTGACTTAAAAACTGGTATGGGTTTTGAGAAAGAAAGAAAGAAGGAAAAAAAGAAAAAAATTAATTCGTGGGTTGCGTACTCACCCGACAGATCGATGCATCTATGCATTTGCACGAGCGGATAGTAATGTACGATGGAGTGGAGTGGAGTGGACAGGGGATGGGACTGGGGATGGGACTGGGGACGGGACAGGGGACGGGACTGGGGACGGGACAGTGGACGGGACAGGGGACGGAACATGGGACGGGAAATGCGACGGGACATGAGACGGGACATGGGACAGGACAGTGGGACGGCACATGGGACTGGACATAGGATGGGACATGGGACAGGACATGGGACATGGGACGGGACGATAGTGATATAGAGATAGTGGGACAGTGGGACAGTGGGCCGTGGGACAGTGGGATAGTGGGACAGTGGGTTAGTAGGACAGTGGCAGTCGGACGGTGGGACGGTGGGACAGAGGGACAGTGGGGCAGTGGGGCAGCGGGGCAGTGGGGCAGCGTGCCAGCGGGGCAGCGGGGCAGTGGGTCACCGGGGCAGCGGGGCAGTGGGGCAGTGGGATAGTGGGGCAGCGGGTAAGTGGGGCAGTGGGGTAGCGGGGCAGCGGGGCAGTGGGGCAGCGGGGCAGCGGGGCAGTGGGGCAGCGGGGCAGCGGGGCACCGGGGCCATAGTGGAGTGGGGCAGCGGGGTAGGCAGTGGGGCAGTGGGATAGTGGGTAGCGGGGTGGGGCAGTGGGGTAGCCGGGCAACGGCGCACTGGGGCAGTGGACTACCGGGGCAGCGGGGCAGCTGGGCAGTGGGATAGAGAATCAGCGGGGGTGTGGGGAAGCGGGGCAGTAGGGCAGCGTGGCAGTGGGGCAGCGGGGCAGTAGGGCAGCGGGGCAGTGGGGAAGCGGGGCAGTGGGGCAGAGGGGCAGGCTGTGGGGCAGTGGGATAGTGGTGCAATGGGGCAATGGGGCAGTGGGGTAGCGGGGCAGCGGGTTAGCGGGGCCAGCGGGGTAATGGGGCAGTGTGGTAGAGAGGCAGCGGGGTAGTAGGGGGCAGAGGGTCAGGTAGTGGGGCAGGGGGCAGTGGGGTAGCGGGGCAGCGGGGCTGTGGGGCAGCGGGGTAGCGGGGCAGTGGGGCAGTGGGGTTGAGAGTCAGCGGGGCAATGGGGCAGTGGGGCAGTGGTGCAGCGGGGCAGCTGGGCAGCGGGGCAGCGGGGCAGTGGGGTAGCGAGGCAGGGTGGCAGTGGGGCAGTGGGGTAGAGGTGCAGTGTGGCAGTGGGACAGCGGGGCATCTGGGCACCGGGGCAAAGGGGCAGCGGGGCGTTGGGGCAGCGGGGCAGTGGGGCAGCGGGGCAGTGGGGCAGTGGGGCAGCGGGGCAGTGGGCAGTGGGGCATTGGGGCAGTCGTGTAGCGGGGTAGCGGGGCAGTGGCGGGCAGCGGGGCAGTGGGGTAGCGGCGCAGTGGGGCAGTGGGGTAACGGGGCAGCGGGGCAGTGGTGTAGTGGGGCAGAGGGGCAGAAGGGCAGGCTGTGGGGCAGTGGGATAGAGGTTCAGTGGGGCAGTGGGGTAGCGGGATAGTGGGGCAGCGGGGCAGTGGGGTAGTGGGGCAGTGGGGTAGCGGGGCAGCGGGGAAGTGGTGTGCAGCGGGGCAGCGGGGCAGTGGGTTACCGGGGCAGCGGGGCAGTGGGGCAACGGGGTAGCGGGGCAGTGGTGTAGCGGGGCAGTGGGGCAGTGGTGTAGTGGGGCAGCGGGTCAGAAGGGCAGGCTGTGGGGCAGCGGTATAGTGGTGCAGCGGGGCAGTGGAGCAGTGGGGTAGCGGGGCAGTGGGGCAGTGGGATAGTGAGGCAGCGGGGCAGAGGGGTAGCGTGGCCAGTGGGGTAGTGGGGCAGTAGGGTAGCAGGGCAGCAGGGCAGTAGGGTGCAGAGGGGCAGGCAGTGGGGCAGCGGGGCAGTGTGTTAGGGGGGCAGCGGGGCAGAGGCGCAGCGGGGCAGCGGGGCAGTGGGGTAGAGGGGCAGCGGGGCAATGGGGCAGTGGCGCAGCGGGGCAACGGGGCAGTGGAGCAGTGGGGTAGCGGGGCAGTGTGGCAGTGGGGCAGTGGGGTAGCAGTGCAGTGTGGCAGTGGTGTAGTGGGGCAGTGGGGCAGTGGTGTAGTGGGGCAGAGGGGCAGGCTGTGGGGCAGTGGGATAGTGGGGCAGCGGGGCAGCGTGGCAGTGGCGCAGCGGGGCAACGGGGCAGTGGAGCAGTGGGGTAGCGGGGCAGTGTGGCAGTGGGGCAGTGGGGTAGCGGGGCAGTGTGGCAGTGGTGTAGTGGGGCAGTGGGGCAGTGGTGTAGTGGGGCAGAGGGGCAGGCTGTGGGGCAGTGGGATAGTGGGGCAGCGGGGCAGCGTGGCAGCGGGGTAGCGGGGCAGTGGGGTAGAGGGGCAGCGGGGCAATGGGGCAGTGGCGCAGCGGGGCAACGGGGCAGTGGAGCAGTGGGGTAGCGGGGCAGTGTGGCAGTGGGGCAGTGGGGTAGCACGGCAGTGTGGCAGTGGTGTAGTGGGGCAGTGGGGCAGTGGTGTAGTGGGGCAGAGGGGCAGGCTGTGGGGCAGTGGGATAGTGGGGCAGCGGGGCAGCGTGGCAGTGGCGCAGCGGGGCAACGGGGCAGTGGAGCAGTGGGGTAGCGGGGCAGTGTGGCAGTGGGGCAGTGGGGTAGCGGGGCAGTGTGGCAGTGGTGTAGTGGGGCAGTGAGGCAGTGGTGTAGTGGGGCAGAGGGGCAGGCTGTGGGGCAGTGGGATAGTGGGGCAGCGGGGCAGCGTGGCAGTGGGGTAGCGGGGCCAGTGGGGTAGTGGTGCAGTGGGGTAGTGGGGCAGTGGGGCTGTAGGGGGCAGAGGTGCAGGCAGTGGGGCAGCGGGGAAGTGGGGTAGCGGGGCAGTGGGGCAGAGGGGCAGCGGGGCAGCGGGTCAGTGGGGCGGGGGTAGCGGGGCTGCGGGGTAGAGGGGCAGCGGGGCAGTGGGGCAGTGGGGCAGCGGGGCAGCGGGCAGTGGGGCAGTGGGGTAGCGGGGCAGTGTTGCAGTGGGGCAGTGGGGCAGCGGGGCAGTGGGGCAGTGGGATAGCGGGGCAGTGTGGCAGTGGGGCAGTGGGGTAGCGGGGCAGTGTGGCAGTGGGGCAGCGGGGCAACTGGGCGCCGGGGTTGTGGGGCAGCGGGGCGGTGGGGCAGTGGGGCAGTGGGGCAGCGGGGCTGTGGGGCAGCGGAGCAGTGGACTGGACTGGAATGGACTGGACTGGACTGGACTGACGTGGGTTAGCAGAATTTAACGCGAGCGGAGCCGCGGGTAAAAGCTAGTACAAGATAAACTTATTAAATTTAGTACAAATGTGAGTGTTTTTAGAACAATGTATACTGGAAATAAATTAATAAAATAAATACATAATTAGGGCCCAGGTGATCGAGAAAAGGGACAGTGCCGATCAAAACGGGACGTATGGTCACTTTATGTATGTATCACTAAAAATAAATCAGACGTATATTTTTTTGTCATTATTGGCACAAAATAATTCGCAACCAGCCGTCTGATAAAAATAAGTGGGTGTAGTTTTTCGCCGCGCTCAGCTAACGTGCCCCGTATGTTATTAGTATTACACCTAAAAGAAACCACGTACCTAAAGGTAAAAAGTAAAACTATTGTTTTTTACAGAAGAGATTTATACCGTCAGATAATGTTTTTTTGTGGTAAATCATCATTATCATCATTTTAGGCACCATGCTAAATATTGTGGATCATTAAATTTAGACCATAAATTAGGCATGTATATTGTAACTATTGCAACTTCAGCTGAGCCTGCCCTTAACGTTTTTTCGTTAAATAAAAATTTGTACTTTATAAGAACACCTTGGTTGTCTACACGAATAAAAGAAACTTACGTAAAACACAAAAATTTAAATTAAAAATATAATAAACATTTAAAAAAAACCAGCCCATTACTGTGCCACTGCTGGGCACGGGCCTCTTCTCATACTGAGATGAAGCACTCTCAGGTGTGCAGGTTTCCTCACAATTTTTTCCTTCACCGTTAGAGTGTTTTTATTTATAGTATAGGATGACGAAACGAGCTAAAGGCCCACCTGATGTTAAGCGGTTACCCTTGCCCATAACAACTGCAATACTACCTAGGCTGTTGCCTTAATGGTACCGCAAGTCGGTTCGCCAAACTGAGACATGAAGATGGAAAATCTCATGTGATTGTAATTTAACTGGCAACCCTTCAGACCGAAACACAGCAAAGCATGCATCACTATTTGGCGGAGCAGTAAGTACGGTGGTAGTACTTCCCCGGACGAGCTATTTCACAAAGGAGCTTTACTACTACTGAATGATGATAATGGCACATGAATTCAAAAAGTCTGAAGTGTGAACCAGGTTCGAATTCAGACCATCCTGCATGGAAGGAAAGCTTTCAAGTTCAACCACTAGGCTATTAGTGATATTGAATTTTGTAGTCACAGCTATTATAATTAAAATAATAATCCTCTTTATTGCACAACAATATGGTTAGTGTACAACTGGCGGTCTTATCGCTCCACGGCGATCTCTTTCAGAACCATTGAATGGACTGGAAGGAGACAAAGGTTAGGTTAGGTCTTCATCTTACTTATAGTTACTTATATATTATGAAATGATTGCGAATGTGTGCTTGTTGGATTGTTTATCTTTCACGCAGCAACGGAGGAACGAATTGATGTGATTTTTTACACAGAGATAGTTTATGAGTCGGAGAGTGACACGGCAACTTTTTATAAAAAAAAAAATGCACGGTTCCTGTGTGATAAAGAACCACGGGAGCGAAGCCGCGGGTAAAAGCTAGTAGTACATAGTAATCTCAAAGTTATGAACAAATTCTCCTTGTAGCGCCATCTCTCGGAAATTTAGTAAGTTACGTTGTTTTGAAGTTACCTTATTCCACAAGTTCAGTTCTCATTTCAAGTCGGGCGCCGTGCATAATATAGCGTTTCAGAACATGCGTTTTAGTTTCAATGTTGAAGTAAAGATGTCGTGGACTTAAGGAATAGCAGTAATATTATTTTGTAAAGATAGTTTCGATACGGTTTTATACACAATATATTTATTGATCTAATTCGGTACAAAACTTAAGTACTCTCCAAGTTCCTAACAAGGTACTTTTTTTTAAGTACACCATTAATCGACAAACTCACCGTAAAAATAAAGCATAAAAGTCTACTTTTCACTCGAGTGTCTCGAAAAAAATCGATTTGCTATCGCCTATTACTGTAGACTAGTTGCTTGTGGCTCCTAAGGGACGTGACCTGCCAACTACAAACGACACAACAGCGACAAAAAAGGGGCCGAGCACAAAATTGTATATTAGATTATGAAAACACGTAGGTACCTACCTATACAGGATGATTTTGAATTCATTAGCAATTATTTAAAAGATGATTGTTGATTTGAACAACTATTATATATGGGACCAACCCTGAAATCGCGAAAAATACAGTTGTTGCCTACATTTTTTGTTCATATAAATCGACAATATGTAGGGAACATCTGGATATTTTTTTTCGTGATTTTAGGGTTGGTCTCATAGTAAAAGTTGTTCAATTGTATAAGTACAATCATCCCTAAAATAATTGCTAATGAATTCAAAATCAGCCAGTATACTTCCATTCACACGAACGACAAATCTACAGTCGCATTCGACGGCTGTCGCGAACAATTTTATTGTAGTCAATACCGATGACGCCATCGCGACCACAACGCAAGTTAACGCAACTACTCGCGGCATAATATAGTAGTATCGGCCGCAAGTTGTGGCTGCTACGCGACAGTGTAACTTCAGGCAGCTGCAGTGAGACCAACACACAGCCACTGTCTGGCAATATTTTTATCGCTGTGGACGCGTACTAACAACTGTAGCTATAAGGTAAACTCGGCTGTAGTACTGGTATAACATACATAACATAACATAATCAGCCAATTACTGTCCCACTGCTGGGCACGGGCCGCTTCTCAGTATGAGAAGAAGACGTACTAGTATATGATTATGTTATCTGTGGCTGTAGGCAGCTAAGTAGGTATATAATGGGACGTTTATCGCGCGGAGGCAGATTCCTCAACCCTGGAAGGTCCGAGCTGGACGTGCGACACCTCAAACTGTTCGTCGTTAGCCAGGCTATGCGATGATTAAGAGAACAACACGAATTTCTGTAGTATTTTCAACGAAATTACCGCAGTAACGACTGGAACATTTAAAATTTAATGGATTTTAACAAGAAATCGAATAATCTAGATTTATTTTTGCAGGAACAGCGGCGGCGCTACCACAAGACAACGGCAGCCGGGTGACCAGGTGATGTGTGGGTTGTGGCGTGACCTACCTGAATATACCGTATTTTGTAGGGGTTTGCCGGTGGCTCGTAGCGCTACGCCCGTGACTCGTAGCATGACGCTTGCGATTCGTAGCGATACCTAAAGTTGCTGTAGAATGGTGAAGCGATACACAACCTTATTCTTAGTTTATACTAAACCACAAACTACTAAGAGAACACTACTAACTAAACCTCTTAAGGGGTCATTGTACTGATCTGTATGAACAACTTTTACTATGGGACCAACCTCGAAATCGCGAAAATAAAAATCAGCTGATCCCTACATTTGTGTTCACATAAATCGATAAATTATAGAGAACAGTCTTAGACAGCAGATTTTGTTTCGCGGTTTCAGGATTGGTCCCATAGTAAAAGTTGTTCATAATGATGTGAAGTTTAGTATAAATGAAGGATTGTTGATAATTTGTATTTTTTGCCGAAGGTCAACGATATGCAAATCTGCAAATGCATCTTGCAGCAGAATCGTAGCAGAATAACCACCACAGTATAGAAATTGAAAAAATAATAGGTCATAAGTCATAATAAGAATAGCTTTAGGAAATTCCTCTTTGATTGCACTGATTTAAAAGAAAAAATTCTGTCAGTCCCAATATCAGAAGTCTGTCAAATACATTTTTATTGTCATTCAAATGTAATATAATCACCTAAGATTATATAATCACTATGTTGTCATTTAAATAAAGTACAAAACATAAAATATTTTTCATCGAATATATTAGTTTTTTTCATTCACGCGATTGTTCATTAATTAGCTTCTGAGTCTTCGAAGCTAATTCTTTAATGAACAATCGTTTGTGAATTCGTAATTTCGAAATGGCCACCGAAATTGATAAATTTGATGGAAAAATTTTGAGTGTCGTGTTTGAGAAAAAAAAAGCATGGGGCATTGAAAAAGATGCCCAACTCGAGAAGAAAGTGATGCTCGAAAGACAGTTATACAAAAAAATAGCCGTTGACTTAGCTAAAGAAAGGATAAAGAAGAAGATTGCTGTCATCTGTGCAGAATACGATAAAGCTAAGGAACAGAAAAAGAAGAAAATAGCTAATATCGCCAAGGCAGTGAAAGAAGCGAACCAACAAGAGAATCGTGTTACTGAAAAATTTCTCGGCGACGTAGAATCAATGGTCACACGCTTTAAAGCAGAACTTGATAAAATGCAGGAAATTTTTGGCAACATTATAAGAAAGTTGCCACAAGTTCAGTTTGAGCAGATTGCTATAAAGAGCTAACACTAACATTGTCCTTTAAAACAGTGTTGTTGTGTGTTGTTAGAAGTATATTTGTCACTACATAGATGTTATAGTATTATTTTTGTCAGTAATTTTTTTTAGATCCTTGAATTGATCTTAAGAGCTTTCTTTCAAGATAAACAAGTTTAATTTGTTAAAAAGAAACACACATTTAACCCCATATACTTTTTAATTTAAAACCCCTCTCTCACGAGAACCCTGCTATAGTTAGTTGCAAAGACTATTCAACAGAACAAATTACGAATAAAAATGGACGGTTTGATGAGTACGCAGTCTTGACCAGTGTGTCGTGAATGATCTGGTTTTGACGGTCTACACAAGTCTCCCCCTGTAATTTCATGTTTCTTATGATGAGAATAGATTTTTAATCACAATTTGAAAATTGCAATAAATATTTTTTTATCCTCAATGGGTTTGCTTTGGACCGCATTCTACCTCAAAGCGATGGTTTGGTCGACGATGATAAACGCTTGCCCAGCAAAAATCTATTAACACAAGCCCTGCAACTATTTGAAACTACAATAATTTCATATGTAATAGTACAGAAAACATTACTATAATAGTTTAGTTAGTAAAGTTATATCAAAAATGTTGTCAAAGTATGTGGACAAAGTTGAAGCATTTTATGGTACCCAGCTATTGTGCCAATCGTGTCATCAGATTTTGTTACTGAAATTCAGAATGAATAACATTGAACCGTCCCATATTAAATTCAATGTTGTAATTGAACGTGGCCATATGCCAATAAATTTGACTAGTAGTGATTTAATAAAACAAAGTTTAACCGGATTAAATCGCGTATATTATTTAAATTGGTTTCCCTGACGTTTCGAAAGCTTTGCAGCATTTCGTGGTCGCAGGTAGACTAAGATGACAAGCGTCTTTACAAATATTTCTAAAAAAAATATTTAAAAAAAAAAATATAAATATAAAAATATAAAACATCCTAATTTTAATAGAGAAGATGGTTGGCAGCTACCACCTGTTTGGAATCCAGTCCTAAAAATAATCAAGTCCCAAACAGCATGCAACACTGTAAAAGATAATGATATTGTGAGTGATTACTGCGTGCATCGAAACGATTTTAATTAATAATATTGTACGGTAGATTAAAATATTTTTTTTGAAATATTTGTAAAGACGCTTGTCATCTTAGTCTACCTGCGACCACGAAATGCTGCAAAGCTTTCGAAACGTCAGGGAAACCAATTTAAATAATATACGCGATTTAATCCGGTTAAACTTTGTTTTATTATAATGTGTAGTGATCGCGAAAACCTAAGAAGTTATTAGTAGTGATTTATCTTGAAAGCCTGACATCCAGTTTGTTTCGGATGCGTCCTGAGTTCCAGAGTCTAAAGTAAAACATGTTGGAAGTATTGTGTTGTCTGGTGAATGGTGATAGATCAATCTTCTAAATACCTTCAGATATCATCACAGACCAGTAAGTCTCTAGATGCCGATTAGCCGGACACCCCCGGTCACCATGCATATGTAGTAGTACTGCATATCATACGCCCCACTGCCAATCAGGACGTCAGTCCGTCAGCAAGTGGAACCAATCATACGGAATCATACCATCGAACTTTTGAGCTGACCAATCATAGCGCGCCACCCACCCGCGCGTCCGCCCCCGGTCCCCGCCAACATTTTACGACTGCGTTCTCATGCAAAACTTTGTTTAAAGCGGCGTCTTGAGGCTTACTGGTCTGTGGATATCATAAAGTTTGGTGACTGACTGACTATGTCTGACAGACACAACATACAGTCACAGCTCAGCACAGCTGGGTCTAGGAACTGAAAATTCTAACCAGAGATGTAATTCTGACGATTTCCAGTATAAGTATACCGTTTCTTGTCCTTGGTTTACAGCACTGATAAATTAACCAGGAAAATATTACCTTCTTTACTGGTTGACTCTGAGGTGCTGGTCGTACTTATTTATTTATTTATTTGTTCAGTGGTATACATAACAAAAACATTCTAAAGATGTAAACATAAACTCATTAGAGTTTTACCGTACATCAGTATCATCGACTATGCAAACAGGTAAACAAAAATGTAGTTAACAAGGTAGGATATTAAATAAGTACAATGTGGGTAGATACCAGATAATATTTAGCTACATTATGAAGGAGCGAACACCGGTGACTGCGCGAGCCGTCTTTAAAAACTGGTGGAGGGTAGTATTTGTGTTGATACAGAACCGACCGATTTTACCGAGGCTGTGAACGCTTGGAAAAAGCCATGCCCGAATATGGATTTGCCTGTCAACCCATCTTCCCAGAGACAGTGGGATGAGCTTCTCTGTAGGTTGATACGGAATAATTTGATGAATACGTCTACTAATACTTCTGAGCGTACTCGTTTGTTGGCTGTGGGCGAATGGGAGGCAGGCCTTTGGCTTCAGGTACTTCCATCGTCCAACATAGGTACATGTTGCATGACACCAGTTTCCGGCTCGCTACATGCTTACGCTTGGGCGTTCCTTATGTAGCTCCACACCGTTACGACTGCGGGGAACCCGTCGACGGCCTAGGATACCATAGCATGTCCTCTTGCAGGAGCGCAGGGTGCATAGCACGGCACGCTAGAATTAATTACATTATTTCGTCATGCTCTTGCTACCGCCGGCGTTCCAGCTGTATTAGAACCCAACGGCTTGTAAAATTTCATTATTGCTATGGTAAGTGCCATGGGTAGGCCACTGATGTGGGACGCAACGTGTGCCGACACCTTTGCTCCATCTCATATTTCTAGTTCGGCTGGCTGTGCTATCGCTGTCACTGCGTCTGCGACGGCCCACAAGCGGAATAAGTATATAGCACAGATAATATAATACAGTATATAGTGAGGTATCAGGTAACTATGACTTCGAGCCGTTTGGGGTGAAGAGTGCGCGCTTCCTTTTTAAGGAAATTGCTCAGAGGCTGGTCTACACTCCGCGTGACCAGAGGGCTTGTTCTATGGCCAAAGAATAAGCGTTGCCATTCAATGTGGCAACGCTGCCAGTCCTTCTGGGCACTACTATACCAGATGACAGCGATGTGGAGGGATACTTTGATGCCTACGCGTGCCTTTTTGTATTATTTTATTTTGTACCTACTTGTATTTTTAGGTGTGCTGTAAATATTGTATATGTATAATTGTATGGTAGATTATCAATTAATAAATAGTAAATAATAAAAGCAGTGATATCCTAGTGGTTGAACACTTGCCTTCCATGCAGGAGGGTGTGAGTTCGAACCCGGCCCGCACCTCTGACTTTTCAAATTCATGTGCCGATCTTAATTTGATTATGTTATGTAAATAATAAAAAAAACATTTCATAATTTCTAATTTAATCTGAATTTTATTTTATTTTATTGAATTGAAATGTAATTTTAAACTCTTAACTATTAACAAATAAAATTAGTAATATAATAAGAATAATAATAATTGTATAATTTATTAATACAGTAATAATAATAATTCATTTAATTAATTCTAATTTTCTAATTGTAATAATGTGATATGGGTGTATTGGGTGTATGTGTATGTCGTCGCCTTGCCTGAAATAAAGAAATTTTATTTATTTATAATAGTCAATGACTACTGTTAATATATAATTGATATGAGTATAAGAAATGATTATACCTAGCAAGTTGCTAGGAACGGACGTCACACATTGGCAAAATCCGATGTTCGCGGTAATCAAACTAGGCAAAAGATCAAAAGTGTTGTTTTCGTAACGAGAATCAGGCTTTCACAAACATCAAAATATGGCAGCATAAACCCTCTTTTGTTGTCCATTTCTGTTCACAGTATTCTTATTCTGCCTATCTGTTTCCTATCTGACTTATCGAATAATAAGACTGTACGTACAATCTGGCACAAAACACTAATAAATCGACTTTGGTGGCGATATATCACTGCGGTGGCAGCTGAGTCGGCAAGAGGTTGCACATAATGACGTCATCCGTTCGCGGACGTACGTACAATGCCTTCATTATGCCCTAACAGCTTGCTTACCATTGTGCAGACTGTCTGCCTGCTAATGGAAATAGACCGTTGGCAGTTGGAACTGACATCGAGTCCATTCGAGTATTTTTGAGCTGTGTGCTAGGAATTTTGTCGTGCTTTTAATTTCATTGGATAGTTTTTGTTATAGTTTTGGCAGAGGAATCTTACTGAAACATAGTCATGGTAGTATTGGGATATGAAGTATGCAGCTACCTAATAGATACAATTTCTATGTAGACTTAAATGCTTTTAAATCCGAATTTCAACACACTTAGAGCTGAAAGAAGTGTTTTAAAGACTCAGGTACAGCCACAGAGGTTCAGCTTAAGCCGGGGCTCTTGCTGCGATCATGATTTTTTTATAATTCTTGAACTTAACACGTTTTTCTAACAAAAAGTGAACGTGGCCTGTTTGGCCACATTTGATTGGCCTGAAGAAAATACAAACAAAATCGACATTACGTAATTTTTTTGCACACACATAAGTTTGGCATATGGTTGACGATTATTGAATTTTTAAAGATTTAGATAGAGTGTTCTTTATTGTACAGTACACTAATAGAAAAAATAAATAAATATAACTACACAATTTAATCACACTAAACCTTCGATCAACAATTGTACAAACCCTTATTGTACCTTCTCTCCATTACAAGCTACAACAACTGTAATATGTACAACCACGCGCAACAGTGCTCGCTCATTTTGAGTAATCAGCACTAATTATGGTTATTATTCTGTATACGCACCATACGAGACTTGTGTACATCATAAACATATTACACATAACAGAACATAACACATAACAGAGAATACACAGAGTTTCCAGTTTGAGATCTGTAGTGAGAGTGGTGCCGTTTATTAAACAAATATGTGTACAACACTTTAAATAAATTATTTAATATAAGTTATTCACATCATAAAAAAAAAAGATAATGTTATTTTTTTAAAGTTATTTTTGGCAGCTAATGTATTAAAATGTTGGACAACGCGTGATAAAAAATTAAAAGATAAAATCATTTATTTACGTGAATAAGGTACAGTAATATTTTAACACACAATAGCAGCTCTGCTGCCTCTCTGCCTGTAATCTTTCTACGACGACCTCTGTGGTCTAGTGGTTCTAGTGTCGGACTGCTGATAACGAGGTCGTGGGTACGATTCCCACAGGATACAAATATTTGTGTGATGAACATAAGTGTTTGTGTTGGTCTGGGTGTTGCTTATGTATTATAAGTATGTATTTACAAAAAACAACGTATGTAAGTATTATATTCATTGTCTAGTACCCATAGCACAAGCTCTGCTTAGTTTGGGACTAGATGGTGCTGTGTAAAAATGTCCCAAAAATATTTTTTTTTTTTTTTTTTTAACTTTCTATTTTCACACACAACATCACGCCAGTATTTCCCCGAAGGGGTAGGCAGAGGTGTTATAGTACACCCGCATTTCGCCAGTTATGTTATAGTCCCATGTAATAGGGGGCGAGCCTATTGCCATTGACCGGGCACACAAATCCAGACTTTCTATTTATGCCTAGTAAAATTCAGTTTTCTACTGTCAGGCAACAACAACAACAATATAATTAATCAACATCTCAAGTGATATCAAAACGACACAACGAGAGCATGGGTATGGCTCATAGACCAGTAAGCCTCTAGACGCCGGTTAGCTGGACACCCCCGGTCACAACGCATATGCTCTACCACTGCATATCATACGTCCCCCCGCCAATCGGAACGTCACTCAGTCAGCGAGCGGCACCAATCATAAGGAATCATACCACCGAACTTTTGAGCCGGCCAATCATAACGCGCCGTCCGCCCCCCTGACCCCACCAACGTTTTACGACTGCGTTCGAATACAAAACTTTGTTTATGCGGAGTCTTGTAGCTTACTGGTCTGTGGTATGGCTAGACATCGCGTTTCAACTGAAATCAATTCTATTTTATTGGTCGCGGGATCGATTCCCGCACCAAACTAACAATGACAATAAAATTCTCGTAACAATGTTGTAAATGACAATTTTCTTATTCTTATTCTTATTGTTATTCTTTATTGTACACACAGATATACATTTATATTACAGTTGGAAAGTTTATGTACATCGGCGAGCTGAACTCAGAACTGAGTTTTCTAACAGCAAACCTTAGAGCGATAGAGAGATGTTGAATGTAGAGGACAGAAACAAGTGTACAACATAAATTAAACCTACTTTATTTACTTACAGTACTAGCTAATAATAATATAAATAATATATAGATACTTAAATATATATAATAGATACATAAGAATATATACATTCATATATATATATATATATATAGATATATAATACATAACATGTAATATAACTCATGTTGAGAGGAAATGTTCCTTAATTCTTCTCTTGAAGACATTCAGTGACGGGCTATCGCGCAAAGAGTGTGGGAGAGAATTCCACAGACGCACTGCACGTATGGTGAAAGAACCATCGTAACGGCTAGTTGTGTGATGGGGTATACGGAGGAGAAGGGAAGAAGATGAGCGGCAAGGTTTTCCCCTGGGGACAAGGTACTCAAAGCGTTCCTGAAGATAATATGGAGAACTAGGATTGTGAAGAACGGAGAAGAGAAGAGAAAGAATGTGAGTATCTCGACGACGCCGAATAGGCAGCCACTTCAACTGCATCCGAAATTCCGACACATGGTCGTATTTCCGGAGGCCAAAAATGAAGCGGATTGCACAAATTCTGCAGTCGTTCGAGTTTATTGAAAAGTTCCTCCGTTGCATCAAGAAAACAGACATCAGCATAATCCAAAAGCGACAAAGACAAGCGATTTTCGTGACAGTTTGAGACGTTTGAGACTATAGTTTGGAACTCTAATTTTAAATTTAAAAAATTCGTCCTCTGACCTATACAGGCTACAGGATAGTTATTCCGGTTTTGGGTGCCATGTTAGTGGGGGTAAAAAGATTTTTCTGCAAAAAAAATAGGTCATTATTTTTTTCCTCCATATTTGAATTACACATTGCTCGCAGAATAGGTGGCCGATGGGGCCGAAAAGTTCTGGAGAGGCGACCGCGTACTGGAAGGCGAAGCGTCGCTATGCCAGGAATGCTGGACAAGGTGGACCGAAGATCTGGTGTAGGGCACGGGAATCCGCTGGATGCGGGAAGCGCAGGACCGATCGTTGTGATGCTTGGGGGAGGCCTAAAATGATGATGATGATGATAGCGATGTTTGTATTGTTGCAGAAAAAAATTGTTTATCAGGCTGCGATTGTGATGTTTTTTTAAATTTATTTCGACATTTTATGAAAATAAAAGCGTTTTTCCTCATGGGTTGGATGGAGGGCTCGAAGGTTTAATATTTAACTTTCGTAGTCCTCTCAACAATAGGAAGCCAAGCTACGATTATTATTGGTCTGTTGGAGTCGAATGACATAAAAAGTGAATCACGTTTTTTCGTAACTGAACAACGCTGAGCTGAGCTACGATGAGTATTCATTAAAAACATAGGTAATGAAGATTTACATAAAAGTAAAATCTCCCTTTTTTTATGATTTTTTATATTTAACACTACTAAGTATGCAATGCAAGGTAGATAACTGGCAGCTTCTAGAAATTAGAATGGTTCCCTCTTAGTCAAAATAAAATCCGGAAGACTGTCAGCATTGATTTATTTGTACTTCCAAGAAAAGGTATATACAATTTTTGATCCAGGTAGGTAATTATTTTTGCCATAATTGCTCGCGGTCTGTTCCTAAAGACGCATTTGGTGAAAAATATTAATTGGCAACGTTATAAGGTAAACATTTTCTTCTCCTTAATAATTTTTAACAAGGAAAGGAAAGAAAATTATGTCATTATGACCGACGTTTAAATATGAAGGCCTATTAAGTATACTTGCTTATACCGTTTTGAAGATAGAGCAGGAACAAAATCGTTGAAAAAAATGCATGTTTTTTGAGGTTTCTTGTTGGACCCCCTTTTATGTGTTGTGATAGGGATTCCGGCTACCTATTACCATTCAAAAGATACAGCCCTGTGACAGATAGACGGACGGCGGACTGACAGCGTAGTGAGAGTAATAGGGTCCCGTTTGGCACCCTTTGGGTACGGAATCCTAAAAAAGGTGTGATTACTTGGTTTTGCTAACAGAAAACGAATACATTTTAAGTACCTATATAACTAGATAAATACAAACGAATCTAATGAAACGAGAATCTCCCATTAATTAAAACCATATTATAAGGGTTAACCATGGGGGTTAACAAAGTACAAAAGCAAATACTTAACGTTGCTAATTTAATTCATTATTCTGCATAATATTTCGTTAACTCTGGAAAGATTCAAAAGCTTTCAGACATGTCCCTATTAAAGCCCTCACTCGCAGGTGGAAGTTATAATGCACTTTCAAGTTTCAGTTAACTTTAGAAGATATGAACAAGTTTTCAGTGGCGTGCCTTCATTCTTATTTGTTTTATTACCCATCAGATGAACGTAGTCGTAAAGATTACGACCATTGAATGTTATAAGGTGTTCTTTGACAGTTGACGGGTGGGCAATTTGCTACGTGTAGATTTAAATTTTGATTCTCAGACATCATTACAAATATTCCAATCTTCTGGAGTTGGAACTCTTGAAATTTGAATCTCTTGTTCACCAACTAAACTTAATTTAAACTATTCGTATCTTTTTCTAATAATGAAAACAAAAAAGAGATAGAAAGAATTTTGGAACTGTCAAATTAGTTCATTTACTTACATTTCACGTACGTCACGATCTCGGAACGTGCCGATTAAAAATATGAAGAAATATATGTTTAATCGGCATGTTCCGAGATCACTACTAAACTTGTATGAAAATCTTAATTTCGAACAATTTGACAGCAATAAAATTGTTGCTATCTCTTTCTTTTATCTACTATTAGTAAAAGCAGCGACAACATGTCGCTGAATAAAAGAGAGCGACAGTTTAAAATTTGTTTAGTTTCTGAACTAGAGAATCAACACAATAATCTGAATTTTTGACACACGCTAAATTTTATCGCTAGAACCATAGTCGTAAAATAACATAACATAACATAACATCACGCCTGTATTTCCCCGAAGGGGTAGGCAGAGGTGTAATAGTACACCCACATTTCGCCAGTTATGTTATAGTTCCATGTAATAGGGGGCGAGCCTATTGCCATTAACCTATTAGCCTATTGTCATAAAATATCTCTCCAATTTTAAGCTCCTGCCTAGTGTTCTACCCGTAGAACATAAAACTCAAATTCATTTATAGATAAGAAAAAATAAAGAAAGAAAAATATTTATTTGAAACAACTGAGACACATAAAAAAAAAAGATATACATATACATGAACAAGAAATATATTTAATGAAGAAGTAACAAAGCGAGGAAAAGTCATTGACAATCATGCGCCATGTGTGTCTCAAAATTGTGACAAATGGGTACCAGCTCAGCATATTAATAATAATAATATAATATAAATTTATTGATACAAAAAACCTTTAATGAATTCTTAAGACTAGAATACATTGATTTTTATAGTTAAAGGTCACACGAATAGAGTAAACCCTGACTCCTAAACTAGGTGGACCTGTGACTTAGGAGTCAGGTATATTGCCAGGTTATTAAACCTGACGCTGGTATTCTGCTGGATCCCTGTTGTGACGTAGGATGTCTAGAAAACTATACATTTGTAAAAATCGTTTGTGATTTTGTGTGTGTTATGAGTGTGATTATGAATAGAATAACGATAAATAAAAAAAATCTGTTTGTAATGCATGATGAATGATTGTATTTTAAATGGTATTTAAAATACCTATAATACCTTTAATATCTATGAATATTTTTATATTTGTTTATGTTCTAGGGGTAGAACAGATGTAGGCAGGAGGATAAGTAGCTGGTAAAGGCCCGTGAGGTGAGGTGGCGTGCAGTGTTCCGTGTGCGCCACCGAGGAGGGTGCGGCCGACGTTAGGCCGCACGGGTAGAAGGGGATCGCCTGCTTGTGGCGGGCTAGGACCTGTCGGGGGTGGTTGTGTGAATACTCACGGGTTCCCACGCCCCCGGCTAAGGTAGTTTAAGGAACACCGTGGTGGTTTTATCTATTTATTTAATTCTTTATGCACAACAGGGTACAAAGGCGGTCTTAACGCCATAGGCGTTCTCTACCAGACAACCTTAGGGTAATGCAGAGACAAAGAATAAGGTAGATGCACCAGTAAAGTAGTAAAATGTTTCGTACTACGGACTTATAATTACATATAATAAAAATAGATAAATTTAGTAGTTTTAGTCGGTAAGAGTTCGACAATGGCTCAGCCTACCCCGGGTGGAGTGCGTCCATGAGGATTTCACCACGGCAAAAAAAAAAAAATGTGGGCAAAGCTGGAGAATTTAGAAACCTGATTTCAGATGTCATCATCCTCCTGCCCTTATCCCAATTTATTTGGGGTCGGCGCAGCATGTTTTTTTCTTCCATACATCTCTATCAGCCGTCATCTCTGTGTTTACTTTCTTTCTATTCATATCATCTTTCACACAATCCATCCATATTTTCTTCGGTCTCCCTCTTTTCTTATAGCCATCAACATTCATACTTAAAACTTTCCTCGTAACATGCTCCCCATTCCTCCTCATCACATGTCCATACCATGATAGTCTGTTGCTACTTAACTTCTCTGTCACTGGCGGTACTTTCAGACTCCCTCTAACATATGCATTCCTTATCCTATTCATTCTCGTTACACCACACATTCCTCTTAACATTCTCATCTCAGCTGCATGCACTTACATACATACATACATATTATCACGCCTGTTTCCCATTGGGGTAGGCAGAGACTATGGATTTCCACCTGCTACGATCCTGACACACCTCTTTCGCTTCATCTACGTCAATTAACCTCGTCATGCATGCTCGTCGGTTTAGAGAACTCTTAACCTGGCATTTTTTGAGAACATCCGCGATTTGATCGCGATACGTTCGCCGAGGTCGTCCCCTTCCAACTCTTCCATCCACACTCGCTTCGTATACTTGTTTCGTCAATCTCCTCTCGTCCATCCTCTCTATATGTCCAAACCATCTTAACATACCTTTCTCAATCTTTGTCACTACATCTTCTATAAGATAAGGTAAGATAAGGGAGCGTTGTGGAGTGAACTCCACAACGCTCCCTTATCATGTTATTCCTTACTTTATCTCTCAAAGTTACACCACACATACTTCTCAAAGCTCTCATTTCTACTGCATTTATTCTGCTTTCATGTTTCTTCTGCCATACCCAACTTTCACTACCATACATAAGTGTAGGCACTAACACTGCATGCACTTGCCTTTCATTAATTCCTTTCGTAGCCCAACATTCCGATCCATACAGGACAGCAGGTCTTATCATGGTCTTATAGATTTTCCCCTTCAGTTTAAGAGGAATTCGGGAGTCACATGTAGTTCCCGTGACCTGCCGCCATTTCAACTATCCTGTGTTAATTCGGTGCCTGATTTCAGATGATCGGTAGTTATTTAGATATCAAACCTCATTTACGCTGGGTTAAGTCGTCAAATAAATGATTCGATCCATAATAGTCATAAGTAACATCATAACTGGGACATGTTGGTCAACATTTCTGGTCCTCAATGATTGATATCGTCGCTAGGACATAGGTAATGTCGTGTCACTCATCAATCACAGTCGTCCTTGGCATTGGCAGATTAATGGAGGGCGCTCGATCAATCCCTTTTATTGGGAATAGGAAAGGAATTACTGTGTAGTTTGTGTTATTAGCGATTCTTGGCGACATTCATTTTTTTTCTGTGGTCTAGTGGTTCGAGTGTCGGACTGCTGATAACGAGGTCGTGGGTTCGATTCCCACAGGACACAAATATTTGTGTGATGAACATAAGTGTTTGTGTTGGTCTGGGTGTGTTGCTTATGTATTATAAGTATGTATTTACAAAAAAAAGTATATACGTATTATATCCATTGTCTAGTACCCATACCACAAGCTCTGCTTAGTTTGGGACTAGATGGTGCTGTGTAAAAATGTCCCAAAGATATTTATTTTTTATTTTATTTATTTATTTGCGAGGAATAAGGAATTTATTTTATCTTTTTTGAGAGTCCTTATCAGTGGGCTGTGATGGTTTGGGTTAGAAACTAGGTACTCTTATAGTTATTTTATTATTTTTAACGCATTTGCGTTAAATACGCATAAATACGCATTCGAAGCGAAATCTAACGATTTAAATTGTGGAAAGAAAAATTCGCTCACGAGCAGGATTCAAACCTGTGACTAGGTAGGTACGTCGGCTAAAGTACTGGCGTACTGAGCCAGGAGTTGCAGGTTTGAATCCTGCTCGTGAGCGAATTTTTCTTTCCACAATTTAAATCGTTACTCTTATACCTATTGTTGCCCAAAGTTGTAGGGCTGGTTTCTGAGTTTGACTCACTGTGTTATTAACAATATTACTTAACGACTAGGTATGTTTATTCTGTGGTTAGTCCAATACAAGACTACGTAACATCACTTCCGTATAAAAGCGAAAATACCTACGCCTACAAATTTCGTGATTTCAGTATTTTTCTTAGAATTTGCGCAGGATACCTGCCTTGTCCAGTGATACTTGTACTCTCGAAATTATGCTAGCCGGCAGGCATATAACGCGCACGGCGCGACATTGAGTGTGTGACGGAGCCCTGCCGAGACTTAGGGCAAGTCTAATTTTCAGTAGATAAACCACAAATACTGCATGATGACAACGGAACAATGTCTTGCGGTACACTAAGCATTTCACACATTTAGGGCCGGTATTTCAATAGTCTGATAACTTTTACCTGAGGAATAAATGTGACACCTGGACGGATTTTCTATACTACAACTGTCAAAATGTCAAACTTACTCCTCAGTTAAAAGTTAACTGGCTATTAAAAAACCGACCCTAAGGGCCGAGTTCGCGGACAATGAAATAACCACTGTTTGCAAAATCAACCTGTTGTTCAACAACCGGGACGGGGAATTTTCGTGTTCACGACTCCTATCCGATCATTGATTCTGAAACCGAGCGTTCTGGGAATGAAAGAACGAATGACGTAACACGATTAATCAAAATGGTAACTGAATGGCAACAACACTATGAAAAGAACGACAACATAAAACGGTTGCATATTAGGTAACTCTTCCAAAATTAAAAATCCTAGTATAATGCTACTCTATACATTTGACATATCTATTTAATTTGGCAGGATAAGCGGTCTTGGTTGTCATAGCAACCAATTAAATACGCCATTTTGATGTTTGAATATTAGGCCGCTTACTCACTCGAAGTGTATCGGGCGGGCGCGTTTCTTGAAACATGATAAAATTCTGGTAGTTGTGCTTAGCCAAAAGTAGCGGTAACATTGTGCAGGTTTCGCGCGAGCATCGTTTATAAGCCGCATTCATTTTTATGTTTATTAATTATACAAAAAATTATAAATAAAAAAATTACGTACTACCTCAATACGACAAAACAGTTATGTTTACACATCTTTCATAAGTTTTCTCAAAGCATAAGCAATATGTTTCTATGTTTATGTTCGTAAAAGAAAAATGCACGCTCGAAAAACGGCAACGTGGTCCGGCCCTTATTTTATTAGTTTTTTATTGTAAATTTTACGAATATGATAAAATGCAAGTGTTTTGTTATATTGGAGAGTACCTAATAATCCTAATATTAATATTTTATGCAGCATAGACTCATCTAAAATTACGAAAAATAATCAAATACAGAATATCAATGAATAACCTCAACAATTTCAATCATCAAACGTCAAAAATGTTTTGTTTAAATACCCGGTTAGTACTTAAACGACGTCCCCGACATCGGTTAGAAAAACCGATTGATTACTGTGATATAACTGCTGGTTATCGTTGGTGAACACCAAAGTTCGGGTCAAACATCTGGTTTTTACATAAACATCTCTTATCTTCTCGATGAACTTGCCCCTTAGTGTCAGTTGCTCAAAGTCTTGCTCGTTCAGTCTTGCGCTCTTGTAGTCCTGCAGTCTTGCGGTTTTACATTTTCGCAAGACCAAGACCAAGAGTTTGGGCTACGCTCTACTCTCGCCGGACGTTGCCACGCATGTCGAGGCCTGTTGCAACCCGTGTCGAGCAGTTCTCATGGCGTGTGTCGGCCTAACGGCTGCCATTACAATATATTAAGTGAATATGTGAGTGGGCTGGCCATGTCTGTCGAAGGAACGAACGGCCGCTGTAGCAGACGCGTCCTTGAATGGAGACCGTGAATTGGCAAACGCAGTGTAGGGCGCCCTCCCCCCGCCATGTGGACTGACGACCTGAAGAAGGTGGTTGGGGGGGACTGGATGCGGAAGGCAGAGGACCGAGTGTTGTGGTGCAACTTGAGAGAGGCCTATGTTCAGCAGTGGACTGCGATAGGCTGAGTTGATGAAGTGATATGGAGCGCATGGCTGCGTGTGCAGCTGCTGTGGTTTTATTCAGTTGTCAACAATTGATAATCAAGTATAGCGAAAGCACCCTTACCGGCCGCGACAGGCCAACTCACGCCACGTTAAGCCACGCCGCGCCGCACCTTTAAACTTACCAACCAGCGATGGATCGGACGGGCGAGGACAGGCAACGACAGGCAACAACGGATGAGACCGATCCCACTGCGCGTTGGTGCAGCCTGGTCCGTCAAAAAACAGGCCGTGGGACTGCAGCTTTAGAAGAACCTTAGATCAATGTAACTAGCAATGCAATGATTATCTGTATTGCTAAAAAGAACACCACCGATATCGATATCTATGAAGCTCAGCCTCTCTAAAAAGAATGTAGGGAAGTAACTATAACAAGCAGCAATGCATGTAATGTCCTCGAGAGCAAGCCAACGGGTTTCGTTGGAGCATTTTGCTTTAACAAAAAATTAATTAACAAAAAAAAAAACCTGACTGCGTCTAAAAATAACAGAAAAGATATAAACAAGACTTATCAACACGCAGTCGGAGGCTACGTATGTTTTTGGTCGTGAATTATGTACATAATAGTTCATAGGTAGCCTCCACCTGCGTGTTGATAAGTCTTGTTTATATCTTTTCTGTTATTTTTAGACGCAGTCGGGTTCTTTGTTTTTGTAAATTAATTTTTTTATTTGAAATTTTTTAGTTTTGTCATGTTTTATTTATCATAATATTAATGTTATTTTTGAAAAGTCAAATTCATTTTTAACGTTGAATATTTTGTTGTTTTTTAGCATTTCTCATTCCAAATTACATTTAAACATATAAGTTGTATATATTTTCGTAAACCATTTATAAAACCCTTTATTTTGATACCCCACTCGATAGGTTTTGAGCAAAAAAAAATTTTGAAGTCACATAAAATGGCTCTAAAAAGCGGCCATTTTGATTTTTATAATTTTGATATACCCAGTGTCACTCTCACAATTAAGACGAATCCAACGAGATCTCTCAAGCTAAGATCCATCAAGCCGTTTAGGCTACAGAGCGTGCCAAAGAAATATACATACATACATACATACATACACTCGAAAAACATAACCCTCCTTCTGGCGCAGTCGGTTAAAAATATGCTTTAGTTCTTTTCTTATCAGGGATACCATTCCAAGGTAGTCAAGGTGGAAAATAATTTGAACTTCTTTGTAAAAATTTGGATACTATAGTATTATATTATCTATGGTTTTGGACGTAATAAACGGCAAAGAAAAACTACAACGTCTCAATTTTCTATAACTAAAACACGATATTTGAAAGATGTGATCAAACTATCCCAACTTAGAATTTCCTACATGTTTATACCAATTATTGGATACGTGTGGCTCGTGTAGTTTCAGAGACATTAATTAAAGGAGGCTGCCAGCACAAGAAGGCGCCTCTACGAGATCAGACAAGCAACAACACATGTCCAAAATAACTAGACCCTTCACGTCTCAACTGTTTAACCAAAGAACGTCCTTTCTTACTAATAAGGTTGGTAGTAGAAGGTCTGAGTAAAGTGGCAGATCCTGGTACACACGCGTCCAATAGATTAGTTTAATTATAACACGCCCCTAATAAATGACACTATCTTTACAGAGCTTAGTTTCGAAATTCTCCACGGTAATTGCATGTTCATAATTTCGCTAATTTGCAACCATAATAATACTAAAGCCTCTAAAACCAGTCTTACCTACTTAGGTTTATCAGATATTAGAGAATAATATATTTTAATAATTTAATTCCTTTTTTTGGAAATTATTTCCCGTGACTTAACGTTGATTATTGTTTTTTTTAAAGGTTTTGATTCATTTTTGTGTACAGTCAGATAACGTCATACTCTACATATACGTGGCGTGGTTTTATTAAATGTCTCACCGTCATCCCTATCTTAATATATAAAATTCGTCTGTAAGTGTGTTTGTCACCTAACTCCTCCTAAACCACTGGACCGATTTGGATAAAATATTGTGTGTATATTTAAATGGGTTTCTGGATAGTTTAAAAACACATTTGGACCCGGTAGGTGGCGCTGCTGTCGGTATGTCACTTATCTTCTCCTAAACAGCAGGGACGATTTTAATGATATATGGCGCTGTTTTTCCACTGTCTTTGGATTACCACTGGACTTTTGTTTGTTTGTCCTTCCATCACGCTGAAATGGCTATACGGATTTGTATGAAATTCAACACACGGACTATAACCCGGATTAACATACCAGGCCCCTCAGAAAGTATTGCGAAAAAAAGTTTTTATATATGGGAGACTGGCCAGTTATAATGTTTTTCGAAAATATGATTATTTATAAGTAAAAATAAGTAAGTTCCAATTTCAAAATTTCCCTCCACATTTTTTGCGAGTTAATTCAAAGTATTGTGTCTCACTGAAATATGGATCTGCGCCGGGAACATTTTAGAGCTATGATTTTATACGATTTCAAGTGTCGCCTGAAACCGGATGAATCGTACGATAGACTTCAAATGGCATTCATGGATGAAGGCCCTTCCAAGGCAACCGTGTATCGTTGGTATAACGAATTCAAGCGCGGTCGACCAACTTTGGGGGATGACGAAAGAAGCGGTCGCCCTTTGACGGCTGTTACCGAAGAAAACGTGCTAGCAGTGAAAAATTTAATCCAAGACAATAGGCGAATTACATATCAGGAGATTCAACACATATTGAAGATTGGATCGGGAAGCGTTCACGAGATTCTACACAGCCATCTTCGCGTGAGGAGGATAGTATCACGCTGGGTGCCGCACAACCTCACCGATGCTCAGAAGCAGGCCCGGGTGGAATGGTGCCGTGATATGCTTAACAAATTTGAAGCAGGCTCGTCTCGGCGTGTTTACGACATCGTTACAGGTGATGAGTCCTGGATTTATCAATACGACCCAGAAACCAAGCGCCAGTCGACTGTTTGGGTGTTTCAAAATGAGCCAACGCCTACCAAAGTGAAGCGATCTAGAAGCGGGGGTAAGATTTTGATCGCTAGCTTTTTTAATTTGACTGGCCACTTGGTATCAATTCCCTTACGGGATCAAAGAAGCATTAATGCCGAATGGTATACTACCAAATGTTTGCCAGAAGTTTTCTCTGTTATAAGCAACAAGCGACCAAACACAGGGCTCCGCGGGCTACTGCTCCACCACGACAATGCACCTGCGCACACCGCACTCAAAACGAGGGACTTCCTGGACAGCACGCCAGTCAAACTCCTGGGTCACCCTCCTTACAGCCCTGATCTAGCACCGTGTGACTTCTTTTTATTCCCAAAAATAAAAAATCAGCTCAAAGGGATACAATTTTCGTCGCCGGAAGATGCGCTGGCTGCGTTCGAGCAGGCTGTAAACGAGGTGTCTGCGGCGGACTGGAAAAAGTGTTTTGAAAACTGGTTTAGGCGCATGAATCTTTGTATAGAGGCTGGTGGAAAGTACTTTGAAAAGATTTGATAAAAATATATGTACGTATAGAACAATTTTTTTTAGTTTCGCAAAACTTTCTGAGTGTCCCACGTAATAGGCTCCTTTTTGTGGCAGAAATATAAACAACTCTCGAGGGATGCGCGATATATTAATATAATAACATCTTTCTGTGATAAACCGAATTATACGCCCTGGGCGGAAACTAATTCTACTATAAAATATTTATTTTAAACAAATAAAAAGTAATATTAACAAAAACGAGTGTGTTTTAGACCACACGACTGAAGTAAAACTTCACTAACTTATATCTCCCTCAATACTATTTCAATATGAACAAAGGAATGGCGGCGCAGCGCGCGTGTTCTATGCCGGCGCTGAGTCGTGTGGCCGGCTGTCGCGCGCGCCTCGTTCCCCGCGTCCCGCACTACCCCCTCTGTTAACTTCACTTTTCGTAACGCATTCACCAGCTTACTCCCCAAGTCAAGCGTGCCTAAAGAAGTTTTACTTCAAAAAATATCATATTACATTGAAATCAGTCATGAGATATCAAATGAACAGAACGTAGGTATATTATGTAAAGAGTGACAATTTTTAAACGTATTTCATACATCGTGCGATTGACAAATATCAGGCCTCTGTCATCGATCACAGGCACTGAACAGGAACAGATAAATTGATGAAGCATTTTTCGAAATCGACTCCGTCAAACGTGGAACGTGAAATGTCGATATCGGGGTGACATAATAGGACCCATGTATTACGTAAAGTCATGTTTATCTCGACATCAGTTTCCAACAGCACGAACAGTGAAATAAAGTTTGTTGCGTCAAATGGCTTCGATATTTCAACAAATATTGAAAGGCAACGAAACAAATGTAATGTAATATGTAACTTGTATCTATAAGATGTGTCATAAGAATGTTGTATCCACTTTGATCTGTTCCTGAAGGATTTATCCGATTATTTTTAAATCTGACATAAACTAGTTTTAAACATATAGGTACAACGTCTAATTGAAATAACTGAAAACCTCTTACGGGTTATTGTACTCGTCAGTATGAACAACTTTTACTATGGGACCAACCCTGAAATCGCAAAGAGACATCAGTGATTCCCTAAATTTCTGTTCACATATAAATTCAAAACATGTAGGGAACAGCTGATTTTATTTTCGCGATTTCAGGGTTGTTCCCATGTTAAAATTTGTTCATACTGATGAGTACAATGACTCCTTAAGATGTTTAGTATAAACTAAGAATAAGGTTGTTTAGTAAACAGAGTATGAGTTATGTTTCGGTAATCGGTAGGGAAATTGTGTGACACACATTTCGACATTAATTTTGATATTACAGCAATATTCATGCGTAGTGCATAGTTGTCGATAAGACGGATTGTCAAACTTCAACTTTTTTATTCCATAGAAGAAATCCCATTTCATAAACTTCAAATTCATTTTAGCAGGCAAAAGTAACAACACATAACATCACGCCTGTATTTCCCCGAAGGGGTAGGCAGAGGTGTATAGTAGGCCACCCACATTTTGCCAGTTATGTTATAAGTCCCATGTAATGGGGGCGAGAATATTGCCACTAAACAGACACAAAAAAAAAGCAAGGCAAAAGTAAAGTTGACGAAATTGGATATATCGTGCAGCCTAATTTCCAAAACCATTACTGTCCCACTGTTGGACACGGGCCTCTTCTCAGAATAAGAAGTATTCAGGCCTTATTTTACCACGCAGGCCTACTGCGGGTTGGCGGACTACACAGTACACACATCATCGAGACAAGAACTATAAAGAGTCTTTTTATTGTGTAACGTTTAACCCAAATAAGTGTAACAATAAGTTAAGTAGAAAATATTTTAGATATACCTAAGGCCTTTGTACGGCAATCAATATCAGTCGAATAACTTTCACATAAAAGTAATTATTGACATGTCAATTTTCATTACACAGGAATATCGCAGCGTGTACATAACGTGAGTTTCGTTTTAATGAATGTTGGTGGATCGAATATACTGTATACATGTGTTTGTATATAGGCACTGCTACGAAATGAGCTTGAAATATTTTGATGTGGGTTACTGTAGGTATTATCTACATGGCTATGGCTATGGCATGATATTGGCCGACGTATTTTTCTGCTGTGACATAAATGTATATATGGATGTCACCCATATTTCGCCAGTTATGTTTTAATTCCCATGTAATAGGGGACGAGCCTGTTGCCACTAACCGGGCACAAATCCAGACTCCGGGCTGCTACTGAGAATTTCCTGATGAAAAAACCCAATAACACTTTGCCCGACCCGGGAATCGAACCCAGGACCCCACGCTCAGCAGTCGCGCTTGCGAACACTAGACCAACGAGGCAGTAAGAATAAGATAAAGGTAAAATTTCGACACCGGCGACAGCAACCGACCGTAACTGCAACTGCTGTCGCTGACTGCAGCTGCAATTGCTGTTGCCGAATGCAAGCGGCACTGGTAGGTCCTAAACATTTTCTATTATGTTGTATGTAGGTAGATTCTGAGCGTGGCGATATTTTCGCCTACAAAAATACAAACAAAATAATAGCACCTGCAGTCTTTGGTTGCACCTGCAGCTGCGGGCGCTGACTGCAAGTGAAACTTGTGGTTCTTATACATTTTCTACGGGATTGTATAAATTCCGAGCATGGCGACACTGTTGCCTACAAAAATACAAACAAAGTAATGTCATCTGCGGTCTTCAGTTGCAGCCGCAGCTGCGGTCGCCGACTGCAAGTGACACTAGTGTTTTCTATAAATAAATAAATAAATACTTTGGGACATTTTTACACAGCACCATCTAGTCCCAAACTAAGCAGAGCTTGTACAATGGGTACTAGACAATGGATATAATACTTATATACTTTTTTTTGTTGTAATTACATACTTATAATACATAAGAAATACCCAGACCAACACAAACACTTATGTTCATCACACAAATATTTGTGTCCTGTGGGAATCGAACCCACGACTTCGTGATCAGCAGTCCAACACTCGAACCACTAGACCACAGACGTCGTCAATACATTTTCTACGGGATTGTACTTATGAAGGTAAATTCCGAGCGCGACGACACTGTCGCCAACAAAAATAAAAACCAAGTAGTGTCGCTGACTGCTGTGGTCATTGTCGCTGGTGTCGCAGATATACATGGCTGCAGCGTTGAAATATTTTGATTTAGGCGTTAGATAACGCCTAAATCTGATAGATATCTGCAGCGAAACGGGTCTTGTGTTCAATTCTTGCACAGAACAAGTATTTGTATAATCTGTCTGCATGTGGTCTGCATTTATTAAACTCTATTTCTTACGTTAGTGTTTAGAGCGGGCGTTCTCAACCAAGATCTGTATTTATGAAAGCACTAGCTAATGCATATATCGTGGAATCATTGAGCTCTGCTTACAATGCAGTTACTGCAGAGAGGCCACTTATGTTTTACACACACTCCACTAGCTATACAGTCAGTATACGGCTTGCTCATGATAATGCGTCTCACTTACAAGATGGTTATGGACTGAGCAAATTGTTAATGGATTTGTTAAGAAAATGCACGATTGTATTTTTAAATGAGAGAGAAACTTGCAAAGAAAAAACTTCTTAATTTTTTTTTAACACTGCGATGTAGAAGGCGGATTGTGGGTACTGTGACACAAACTTCAAGAGACTTACTATTACCAGTAGATTTTGATATTGAGGACTAGTAATTGTATTTACAAACCACGAAATAAAATTATACAATATTTACAAAGTACAAAATAAAATGATTCACAAAGGCACGCCTAGGCGTCAAAATATTCCTCCACACCGCTGTCATCCGGCATAGTGCCCAGAAGACTGGCAGCGTTGCCACGTTGAATGGCAACGCTTATTCTTTGATATTTATGTGTTTGAAGAAAAATAATCAATACAAGTTGTTGATCTGTAACCTTGCCATATTTCTTGAGCAAATGATAAATATTGTTTGTCATATAAAAAAAATTAAAAAATCCTTCTATTATTTAATACCCACACACACGGACACACGGAGGAATTTGTGTGTTTACAAATAGGTATTTAAACAAAACAGTATTTTTTTGGTATTGATTTTTTTATTGATTCATGTTCAGTATCAGTGATACCACTATACAGTCATATTATACAGTCAGCTCCTTAAGTATGGCACGAATACAGATCAACACGTTGTATAGAACCTTTGTTTATTCTTATTAGCAAGCTGTGGAGGCCTACTTTAACTGTCGCTCTATAACTTTTGATTTTCGAGATGTATTGTACTGCTCACTATCATATTACTGCGTTTGTATCACTTGATACCACAATAATGTGTCATGGATCAAAGCGAGCTTATATCGTGATCATTGTGTCACATCTGCACATAGCCCCCCATGCTAACATTGCATATTTACTAAATAAATCATGAGAAAAAAAAATGCACACAGGAACTGAGCTGTCTAGCCTATAGAAGGTGAAAATTATACGTTTGTACTTAGTTTGAGGATTTCCCCACGGCAAAAAAAAGGTAAATTTTGTTTTTCAGTGAATATAAGCAAGCAAGTGTATACAAGCTTCTCGTCTGTGGAATGCATTGCCACTAAATGTGAGGAGTGCACAATCACTTCTACAAAAAATTTGTAAAGAAACACTACTCGTCAATCTGTTTCACTACTTCTTGAAATTGCTTAACTACTACACTATTATTTTAATCATCATCCTCCTGCCCTTATCCCAATTTATTTGGGGTCGGCGCAGCATGTCTTTTTCTTCCATACATCTCTATCAGCCGTCATCTTCGTGTTCACTTTCTTTTTATCCATATCATCTTTCACACAAATACAGACTCTTCTACTACACTATTATTTTAATATTTGTATTTATTAGTATAATTATTTTATGATAATCGTACAACGTGTATCAGAAATGCGTGGTTATATTTAAATAGCTCATTCAGGAGATGCTATCGATCAAATTTTAGTATGGGGTCAACCCTGAAATCGCGAAACAAAAATCAGCTGTTCCATACATTTTGTCGAGCGACATCAATGATTTAGTAGGGAACAGCTGATATTTTTTTCGCAATTTCAGGGTTGGCCCCATAGTAAAAGTTGTTTTATGCTATGCCCTGAATGAGCTCTTCAAATATGACCACGCATTTCTGATACACGTTGTATATTTCTTAAACTTATTTAACTAAACACCACAATTCAAAAATTAAAAATCAAATTAATTCCACAATTAAAAAATCGTTAGATTTCGTTTCGCATGCGTAAAATGCGTTAAAAATAATAAATAATTAAACACCATGTACTTTATATTATTATATTATATACGAGACGTACCTACCTTTACACCATAACTATCCATGATTGGTTCCCATTATTCTAGTCCATCCAAAGGTTGTCTGGAAGAGATTGCCATGTGCGATAAGCTTGCATTGTACTTATATAATATTTCTGTAAACTACTGTCTTTGTTTTCGTTTGGTGTATGCACAATAGATAATATAATAAATAAATAAATATAGTCTATGAATAGTTGTTAACGAGTGTAATTTTTTTTTTTTCTTATACTGAAATGGTAGTGCAATAACTTTGATAAAAGCACTAGAACACTAATACCAAGAAAATAAATTTTCTCTATAAAACTAAAAGTCACCACAAAAACATACATTTCAGAAATTACCTAGACATCCATTCTAAAACCAGTCTAGCATTCTAGAAAGATCCACATGCAATCCTACATTACTGTGGGGCAGTTATCTGCTGGCTAAGAGCGTCAGTAAGACGTACTTAAGAGCTAAACCAGTACGGACAGGCTTCCCCTATCAGCCCCCAACGGGCAGGGCTTACGAGCCCCGTAATAGATATTCCATGTACCAGGACTACATACGACTGTGTCATACGATAACTCTTAAGTGCTGTGAAATGGGTTGTATTACGTATACTAGTAGTATTACGACAGAGAAAATAGTTTTTTTGGGTGACCTTTTTAGGGTTCCGAAGTCCTACAAGGAACCCTTATAGTTTCGTCATGTCCGTCCGTCTGTCCGTCTGTCCGTCTGTCCGTCTGTCCGTCTATCCGTCTGTCCGTCTGTCCGTCTGTCCGTCTGTCCTAATCCTTTACAGCTTAATAACTTCTACAGTTATAAACATAAGTAAATGAAATTTTGTTAAAAAATAGTCTGCATATAGATCTCAATTTTAAAAGAATAAAAAAATTGTTTTTACGTTCTTTAGGGGTGGCACCCATACATGTGAAATGGGGAAAAAAAATGTTTTTCGCTGCACCCCCTCGTGTGGGGTATCATTGAATAGGTCTACTAAAATGAGGGTAATGTTTCATACACCACTTTTTTATCAGGTGTACCAACTGCGAAATATAGCCCGCCAAAGTGGCTTGCAATGTGTCCCCCCCCCTGCCATTTCTAAACTATGCAACGTAGAAACTTATAATCTTCCACATTGATAGACCTTTATAAAAACTCTCTTTTAAAATTATTTCGAGTATAATGTGATTATAATTTTTTGAGTTATAGAGAGAAAACTGAAAAATACTTAAAACGTCCTAGTTCAAAGGTCATTGACCTTAGAGAAAAATGATCATAGCAAATAATGCTCCTTTAGCTACTTTCTATTTGAAAAAATCACAAAAAGTAACTTTGTGTTATGTTGACGACACACTTCTTAAATTTGGCGCCATCTAGCGGCGTCGTACAACACTCTCTGGGTCGCCAATGCTGGCGTCAAGTGCCGTGTATTACATTTGGCACTGTATAGCGCCATCTAGCGGCTACTGACATCACTCTCTGAGTCGCCAATGCTGCCGTCTATTGCAAAAACTAAAATAGCCGTGATTAATATTCGATTTGATTTGTTTGTAACACCTACTTAAGGAACCCTATAATACTGAGCATGGCCCGACATGCTCTTGGCCGGTTTTTTAGGGTGTTGTTGTTTTCTTTTGAGTGAGGTTTCTTTTGATACGTTAAACATAGTTAAAAATTCAAAATAGTCCTTTTATATCTGAGTAATTTACATTTGTTTGTGGTACGAAAAAAATCGACCTCGAGCTGGAATCGAACCTGCAACATTGTTTATACACTCTCAAGCTAACTAAGCTACCGCAATCTCCACTCATGGTGTCGGATTTCTCTTCACCATCTATGGTGACGGCAGCAAAAAAAAAAAATTAGTTACGCAAAATTTATATTGTATTAAGAGTGTTCATCCTATAGAATTTTAAAATGTATTTTAGCCATGTACTAGATTATAAAATTCCGAATAGTATGACGTAAATGTCTTATCTACAAGTTAAACACATAATGCTTTTATTTTCCATTGGAAATGATCAATTTTCACTCCAGCGCGATTCTAACGGATGAGCACTCTTAATGATGTAATAAACTCTGAATTAAATACTGAAAGTAAGACTATAACGGGTTCTGAATTAATTAATTTGAACTAGTATGTACAAGGAAATATACATAAAGCGTACTTAACGCCATATGGCATTCTCACCCCCAGTTTCCAAAAGGCTGGTCAACGCAAAAATTTACTAATCAGCTGTCAAATCTCAGGTCAAGCGTTGTGATTGGTTGTTAACATTTTTGCCGGCCAATCACAGGAGATGACATGAGATTTGACAACAGATCAAATTGATCACCCTTCCAGAAACTGTGGGTAAATCTACTAAACAAGTGAAATCAACAAGTCAAATGAATTCTAACTATAGGGTTCCTAAGGATATAAATTGTGGAAGGAAAAATTCGCTCACCAATAGTATTTGAACCTACGACTCCTGGGTTCAGTACACCAGTGCTTTACCCGCTAAGCTACCGTAATCTCTGCCCGTGGTATCGAATTTAACCTCCACTTTGTATCCGTCTTTGGGTGACGTCAGCTACATCTTATTAAGAAACAGAGCGTGTTCCTTAACCAACTTGACTAACTTTGCAGTTAATTCAAAGTCGTATAGATGTACCCTTACTAATTATTTTAATGCATTAAAGGATGCGGAGCAAAATATAAAGATATAAATTGTGGAGGAAAAAATAAATTAAATTAATATTTAATGCGTCAAAATAATAATTTTATGGCTTCTTCTTGTCCACTGCTTAACTTTTCTTCATCAACACAAAGCCGAAAAAACAGGCGGATGTTTAAATATTTATCTAGGTTTGTTTTTAACAAAATACTTAAATGATTGTGTTTAATGAGCAGTGTTATTTTTGAGCTCAAAAATAAAAATGTTTCCTGGGAAATTTTGTTACTTAAGACATTTTTTTTTGTAAACGTCCAAATATCCACAAAGAATAAGGAGATTAAAAAAAAATCCGTTGAGTGTAAACAAAAATGTGACACTTGGATACACTTATGTCGAGAGTTCCGTATCTGATTAAAATCTTATAATTATAAAAATATGAAATTGGTAGATATTGTTTATTGACAATTTCATACTGAAATGTATGCGCATGAGCAGTAAACCACATATTTTATAAAGGACTAGCTTCGCTCCCCTAGTTTTTTATCTAGAACCATTTTCCAGGATAAAATTTAGCCTATGTCACTCCGGCCAATAAACTATCTCTATGCAAAAAGAAAAAGAAAGAAACACGTCAATCCAGTGCTCCATTTTTACGTGAAAGAAGAACAAACCAACGCACTTTCGCATTTATAATATTTTTAGGATTATAAATGATGATAGGTGATCAAAAACATAAAGTAGAACTTGAAATATTTTTATTAATATTTCCTACTAGACTTTGCCCGTGGCTTCGCCCGCGTACTGAAATAAAATATAGCCTAGGCTACTTTTGAATAAAGTACATTTCTAATGGTGAAATAATTATTAAAATCGGTTCAGAAGTTTAAGTGTTTATCGATTATAAACAAACAAACAAATCTTTCCTCTTTATAAAATTAGTATAGATTAGTATAGATATTCCGAAGATTTGAGTTCAATGCTGAATTAAAACCCCAGCTTACATTCAGCTTGAACAAACGAGAAAATCACTCCTAATATGTAAAGACGAAATCCAATTGGAATCCATACACAGTGTTATTTTGCGTCCTTTTTATTTAGAACGTAATGAAACATAGAGCGAGAAACATCTGAGCTGCAAAGATGCGGAAACGTCTGTATCGGCTAATCAGTAATTAAGAAGATAAACAGTGAGCGCTCACTGTATTTTCCAGCGGATCGCTAAAAACAGAGGTTCATCCGGCACACTGAAACAATAGCAGTTTATTTATATTTGCACGGCTAAGTCTTCCCGTGAAAGCTCATTAACAGGACAAAGCCATTCTGTTTATTAGCTCTCACCTGGCCCTTTTGTTATTATTATGAAACAGACAAAGATTTTCAAAAGAAACACAACGTTTTAATGTCGTTTTGACCATTTTCCGGTTTTACATTAATGTTTACGAACAAGAGATATGTGGAGACAATAATTTCAGTCGCGATTAAATTTTATTTTATAGATAAACATAAAGCTGTAATAGTTTGTGATAAAATGAGAGTTTATACAACTGTTGTTGATTACTTTCGCTTTGGTAACAACATAACCATAATTTTGACACTACTATAGACAGTTATTATTAGGTATACGACATCACCATAGTCTAAACTAAAAAAAATGCAATTAAGGCATGACGATTTTTTCTCTTTTGATATTTAAGTTCTTCAAATACCTTACCATACCCACAGACATAGTAAAAAATATAGACTAAGTGCTGCGAACAACCATAGTGAAGCCAACAAATACCGTGCTCCTTCATGTACAACCAGTGCTCACGTACACACCATGCACCTGAAGGATATTGGTTTTCGCGATGCTTACTGGAAGATGCCGCGACATGTGAACTGAGAGGGGTGAGCACGGTTTAAGGTGCGTGTGTGTGCGTGAGCACTGGTTGTACATGAAGGAGCACGGTTTTTGTTGGCCTCACTATGGTTGTTCGCAGCACTTAGTCTACATACCTTATACCTATAATTTTAATAAACTTTTGATACAATAATTTGAGGTAGATAATACAGTAGTAGCTCATTGCAATAGGTATTACTTACTGTCCCGTTTGAAAGAAACAAACAGGTAGGTACTCCTTTTATATGCTCTTTTTAGCAAAAGGTGGTTTTCAAGAAGCTACTACCAACAATACTATAGGTACAGTTGACCGCACGTCAGTGGTAATTATTTCGTAAGCCGTAAGGGCGGTTTTCGTAGTTCAAGTGTTACCATTGACGTGCAGTCGACTGTACTACAACATGTAACAAAAACCCTGTTGTTCCTGAGGGGTACGTTATCAGAATCGATATTCATACGTAAGGACACAACTCATTTGGAAAAACTCTTCAATAAAAATAATCAAATTTAATATTAAATCATTATTAATTGTAAATTGAAAGTGATTATATCACTCAAAACTCACTCACTCAGTGATTATATCAATAAAAATAATCAAATGAAACATTAAATCATTATTCATTGTAAATTGAAAGTGATATAATCACTTTTAATATTCATTTAATATTTAATTTGATCATTTTTAGGGTTCCGAAGTCCTACAAGGAACCCTTATAGTTTCGTCATGTCCGTCCGTCTGTCCGTCTGTCCGTCTGTCCGTCTGTCCTAATCCTTTACAGCTTAATAACTTCTACAGTTATAAACATAAGTAAATGAAATTTTGTTAAAAAATAGTCTACATATAGATCTCAATTTTAAAAGAATAAAAAAATCGTTTTTCCGTATTTTAGGGGTGGCGTCCATACGTGGGACACTCAGAAAGTTTTGCGAAACTAAAAAAAATTGTTCTATACGTACATATATTTTTATCAAATCTTTTCAAAGTACTTTCCACCAGCCTCTATACAAAGATTCATGCGCCTAAACCAGTTTTCAAAACACTTTTTCCAGTCCGCCGCAGACACCTCGTTTACAGCCTGCTCGAACGCAGCCAGCGCATCTTCCGGCGACGAAAATTGTATCCCTTTGAGCTGATTTTTTATTTTTGGGAATAAAAAGAAGTCACACGGTGCTAGATCAGGGCTGTAAGGAGGGTGACCCAGGAGTTTGACTGGCGTGCTGTCCAGGAAGTCCCTCGTTTTGAGTGCGGTGTGCGCAGGTGCATTGTCGTGGTGGAGCAGTAGCCCGCGGAGCCCTGTGTTTGGTCGCTTGTTGCTTATAACAGAGAAAACTTCTGGCAAACATTTGGTAGTATACCATTCGGCATTAATGCTTCTTTGATCCCGTAAGGGAATTGATACCAAGTGGCCAGTCAAATTAAAAAAGCTAGCGATCAAAATCTTACCCCCGCTTCTAGATCGCTTCACTTTGGTAGGCGTTGGCTCATTTTGAAACACCCAAACAGTCGACTGGCGCTTGGTTTCTGGGTCGTATTGATAAATCCAGGACTCATCACCTGTAACGATGTCGTAAACACGCCGAGACGAGCCTGCTTCAAATTTGTTAAGCATATCACGGCACCATTCCACCCGGGCCTGCTTCTGAGCATCGGTGAGGTTGTGCGGCACCCAGCGTGATACTATCCTCCTCACGCGAAGATGGCTGTGTAGAATCTCGTGAACGCTTCCCGATCCAATCTTCAATATGTGTTGAATCTCCTGATATGTAATTCGCCTATTGTCTTGGATTAAATTTTTCACTGCTAGCACGTTTTCTTCGGTAACAGCCGTCAAAGGGCGACCGCTTCTTTCGTCATCCCCCAAAGTTGGTCGACCGCGCTTGAATTCGTTATACCAACGATACACGGTTGCCTTGGAAGGGCCTTCATCCATGAATGCCATTTGAAGTCTATCGTACGATTCATCCGGTTTCAGACGACACTTGAAATCGTATAAAATCATAGCTCTAAAATGTTCCCGGCGCAGATCCATATTTCAGTGAGACACAATACTTTGAATTAACTCGCAAAAAATGTGGAGGGAAATTTTGAAATTGGAACTTACTTATTTTTACTTATAAATAATCATATTTTCGAAAAACATTATAACTGGCCAGTCTCCCATATATAAAAACTTTTTTTCGCAATACTTTCTGAGGGGCCTGGTACATGTGAAATGGGGAAAAAAATGTATTTTTCGCTGCACCCCCTCGTGTGGGATATCATTGAATAGGTCTACTAAAATGAAGGTAATGTTTCATACGCCACTTTTTTATCAGGTGTACCATCTGCGAAATATAGCCCGCCAAAGTGGCTTGCAATGTGTCCCCCCCCCCTGCCATTTCTAAACTATGGAATGTAGAAACTTATAATCTTCCACATTGATAGACCTTTGTGAAAACTCTCTTTTAAAATTATTTCGAGTATAATGTGATTATAATTTTTTTAGTTATAGAGAGAAAACTGAAAAATACTTAAATCATCCTACTTCAAAGGTCATTGACCTTAGAGAAAAATTATCATAGCAAATAATGCTCCTTTAGCTACTTTCTATTTGAAAAAATCACAAAAAGTAACTTTGAAATTACATTAAAACTTCTTAAATTTGGCTTCTTGAATTTATCGCTAGATGGCGCTACTAACAACACGCTCTGAGTCGCGAATGCTGCCGATTATTGAAAAAACTAAAATAGCCATGATTAATATTCGATTTGATTCGTTTGTAATTACACCTACTTAAGGAACCCTATAATACTGAGCATGGCCCGACATGCTCTTGGCCGGTTTTTAGGGTTCCGAAGTCCTACAAGGAACCCTTATAGTTTCGTCATGTCCGTCCGTCTGTCCGTCTGTCCGTCTGTCCGTCTGTCCTAATCCTTTACAGCTTAATAACTTCTACAGTTATAAACATAAGTAAATGAAATTTTGTTAAAAAATAGTCGACATATAGATCTCAATTTTAAAAGAATAAAAGAATCGTTTTTCCGTATTTTAGGGGTGGTGTCCATACATGTGAAATGGAGAAAAAAAAATTTTTTTCGCTTCACCCCCTCGTGTGGGATATCATTGAATAGGTCTACTAAAATGAAGGTAATGTTTCATACACCACTTTTTTATCAGGTGTACCATCTGCGAAATATAGCCCGCCAAAGTGGCTTGCAATGTGTCCCCCCCCCTGCCATTTCTAAACTATGCAATGTAGAAACTTATAATCTTCCACATTGATAGACCTTTGTGAAAACTCTCTTTTAAAATTATTTCGAGTATAATGTGATTATAATTTTTTGAGTTATAGAGAGAAAACTGAAAAATACTTAAAACGTCCTAGTTCAAAGGTCATTGACCTTAGAGAAAAATTATCGTAGCAAATAATGCTCCTTTAGCTACTTTCTATTTGAAAAAATCACAAAAAGTAACTTTGAAATTACATTAAAACTTCTTAAGACATACATACTTTATTTTAGGACCCTAGTAATTTTAGTCACTAGAAAGGTTTACAAAGTTTACAAAATGCATGATTTATTTATAGAATATTGTTTTATCTATTTTTGTTTACGTATAAAGTTCTATTTATTCGATTATCAGTAATCAATGGCTACCTTAAATTTGAATACCATCGAAAACAATTTAGATAACATTAATATTGCTACTTCATTAATTAGCGAACCGGGTCAATGTTCCAAATACCTAAAGAATGCAAAAACTATTAACATTTTGCACATGAATATATGTAGTCTTAATTGTCACTTTGACGAACTAAACATTTTACTGATGAGCATGGACTTAAGCTGTGACATAGTTGTACTTTCGGAGTGCTGGTTAAGTAAAGTAACAAATATGCCTGTGCTTGATGGCTATGTTCATACCGGTCTGAATTTACAAACCAAAACGATGGAGTGGCTGTGTATGTATCCTCTCAGTTGGACTCATTTGCATGTATCGAACCTTCCTTTATTGATGGAAACTGCCTGATAATTAAACTTGAGAGTATTGCTATAGTGGCAATCTATCGGTCCCCATCTTACAAACATATTGAAAACTTTTTAAAAAGCCTAAATAATGTGTTAATTTCCTTAATCTCATTTGAAACTGTTACTATCATAGGCGATATTAACATCAACATATGCCCTAACGGAAACGATCAACAACATGCCGATGATTACCTAAGTCTGACAGCTTCGCATGGGTTCCTACCAGCATATGATATGCCTACTCGTAAAGAGAACTGCTTGGACCATGTATTGCTAAAAACTAATAATAAATCAACAGCCATTTTGTTGGATACGAGTATCACGGATCATTTTCCCACGCTACTCTGTGTTGAGCTAAAGCTGAAACAGTCTAGGGCTATGAAGAGTGTTAGTAGAATTGACGTTCAATCCGCAGTAGCTAATGTCAAAAATACTGACTTTAGTACAATTCTTTTTTCTAATGATGCAAACCTAGCCGCTGAAAATTTTGTTACTTTGCTGTCAAATATAATCAAAACTAACACTAAAATGGTAATAATAGCGCATAAAAACAGAAACATCAAGCCGTGGATAACACCAGGGCTTTTGAAATGCATCAGAAATCGCGATAAGTTGCACATAAAATCAAGGAAAGATCCTGAGAACATGGTCAAACGACTGATTTATACCCGGTATCGCAATTTTTGTAATGGGCTTTTAAAAAAACTTAAAAGATTGTATGAGCAGGAAGAACTACGAAAGGCAAAAGGTAACCCTAAATCTACGTGGGATGCTATCAAAAAAATTGCTCAGTTACACCAGCAAAAATCTCCACCTGATAAACTCCTTAATATATCTGAAGACCCTACTTCTTCTATAAACACAGTTAATGACTTTTTTGTCAACATAGGGAAAAATCTAGCCCACTCTGTCATGCAAAAGAGGGATCAGGCACATACCCTACCGAGTTGCTCACCTAATCTCTTACCTAATAATAATACCCCTAATGTTAATTTATCTGGTGGTTCAATGGCTCTTTTTGAGGTCGATGAGAAGGAAGTCGACTCAATCATAGTGGGACTTCGTAACAGTGGTGCCGTGGGGTGGGATGGGATTCCAGCAAGTTTTTTGAAAGAAATACGTACTTTCATTATATCTCCCCTAAGGCATGTAATTAATTTGTGCTTCGCACATGGTATCTTTCCTAGGGTATTTAAACGGGCTCTTGTGCATCCTGTCTACAAGAGTGGGGACAGAGATAGTGTCACGAACTACAGACCGATCTCAGTGTTGACCACCATATCTAAAGTAATAGAAAAAGCGCTTAACACCCGTCTAATTAACTTCCTAAATACAAACAATATTCTTGCACATAATCAGTTTGGATTTAGACGTGGTAGGTCAACGGAAGATGCGGTTATTGATATGACAGATCATGTAATTAAGACATTAGATTCTCGCAAAAAGTGCATTGGCATATTCCTTGATCTGTCCAAAGCATTTGACACTGTCTCGGTTCCCATTCTTGTTGATAGAATGGAATCCATAGGCGTGAGAGGTATAGTGCTTGATATTTTTCGAGACTATCTGGCTGAGCGTAGTCAGTCTGTGAAGATTGGGTCTCTTGTTAGTAGTGAGCAGCTTATCACTTACGGTGTGCCCCAAGGCAGCGTACTTGGTCCTACACTGTTTTTAGTCTACATTAACGGCCTGTGCAAATTGGATCTACCCCATACTAAAATCCTGTCATATGCAGACGACACAGCGCTGCTCATTGATTGTCAAAACTGGGATCAAGCCAAAGGTTATGCTGAAAACACCCTAAAAGTTGTTATGAATTGGTTGTCGTGTAATCTTTTAACATTAAATTTAAAAAAAACAGCGTACATAACCTTCTCACTTTCATCTATAAGTCAGCCTAAACCAGAAATGTACTCGATACAGGCACATTGCTGTATCAGTAATATAAATACCTGTTGTAATTGTCTCCACATTACAAGAGTCTCGAATATCAGGTACCTAGGTGTACAGGTTGATAGTATGCTTAGCTGGAGACCCCACATTAGTGTACTCGTTCCCCGTATCCGAAAACTCATTTTTGTATTCAAGAAACTTAGATTAGCGGCAGATCTGAAAACACTTAAAACTGTATACTTTGCCCTTGCCCAATCGTTGCTGAGCTACTGCATCTCTGTCTGGGGTGGCACTTTTGCTGTAAGTATGCTGCGACTAGAGAGAGCACAAAGATCAGTCCTCAAAGTCATGTGCGGTAAACCCTTCAGGTACCCCACCACACTTCTTTATAAAGATTCTCAGGTCTTAACGGTTAGACAACTCTTTGTACTTCAAATAACTTTGCGGAAACATGCGTCCATACCTCAATACTTAACTCAGCGTGAGGGCAAGCGCAAAAGGATTAATGTTTGTGGCTCGGACAGACACAGAACTTCTCTTGCTGAACGACATTATTGGATTCTGGGTACACGAGCTTATAATAAAGTCAATGAAAAGTTAAATATCTGCCTACTTTCCCGTCAGGTATGCAAGACCGCTGTGAGTAACTGGCTTATAAGTCTGACGTACGACGAGTCTGAGAGACTTATCCAAATTATTAAGTAACTGGATCATAATGCGCACATCTTAAGCAATCACACACACTCCCACACAATCTACGAACCCCTCACACAACACACGCATATACACACATTCATTCCTTTTATTTATGTAATTAATTAATAATATAAAAAAAGTGTTAAATCTTTTTCTACACCCTTACTCGTAATAAAGTAAAAGGGTATATCCCTAAAAGTTAATTTTTAATAAAGCTAACTGTATTTACTTGCCTGGTCTGGAGGAAGGTGACGGCGCTCGTGATACAGGTCTTTCCTAGTACGAGCGCCAAAGCACTCCTTTGACGTTTAAATGTAGACTTATAAATTAGTGTACTCATATTTAAGGAGATATACTGTAAAAAAAAATCTGCAATAAATTATTTATTTATTATTTATTTATTATTAAATTTGGCTTCTTGAATTTATCGCTAGATGGCGCTACTAACAACACGCTCTGAGTCGCGAATGCTGCCGATTATTGAAAAAACTAAAATAGCCATGATTAATATTCGATTTGATTCGTTTGTAATTACACCTACTTAAGGAACCCTATAATACTGAGCATGGCCCGACATGCTCTTGGCCGGTTTTTAGGGTTCCGAAGTCCTACAAGGAACCCTTATAGTTTCGTCATGTCCGTCCGTCTGTCCGTCTGTCCGTCTGTCCGTCTGTCCGTCTGTCCTAATCCTTTACAGCTTAATAACTTCTACAGTTATAAACATAAGTAAATGAAATTTTGTTAAAAAATAGTCGACATATAGATCTCAATTTTAAAAGAATAAAAGAATCGTTTTTCCGTATTTTAGGGGTGGTGTCCATACATGTGAAATGGAGAAAAAAAAATTTTTTTCGCTGCACCCCCTCGTGTGGGATATCATTGAATAGGTCTACTAAAATGAAGGTAATGTTTCATACACCACTTTTTTATCAGGTGTACCATCTGCGAAATATAGCCCGCCAAAGTGGCTTGCAATGTGTCCCCCCCCCTGCCATTTCTAAACTATGCAATGTAGAAACTTATAATCTTCCACATTGATAGACCTTTGTGAAAACTCTCTTTTAAAATTATTTCGAGTATAATGTGATTATAATTTTTTGAGTTATAGAGAGAAAACTGAAAAATACTTAAAACATCCTAGTTCAAAGGTCATTGACCTTAGAGAAAAATTATCATAGCAAATAATGGTCCTTTAGCTACTTTCTATTTGAAAAAATCACAAAAAGTAACTTTGAAATGACAAACGTCTTAAATTTGGCTTCTTGAATTTATCGCTAGATGGCGCTACTAACAACACGCTCTGAGTCGCGAATGCTGCCGATTATTGCAAAAACTAAAATAGCCATGATTAATATTCGATTTGATTCGTTTGTAATTACACCTACTTAAGGAACCCTATAATACTGAGCATGGCCCGACATGCTCTTGGCCGGTTTTTATTGAAGAGTATTTCCAAACAGCTTGTGTCCTTACGTATGAATATAGATTCTCATAACGTACCTCACAGGAACAACAGGGTTTATGTTACATGTTGTATAGACTCAAAACCCGAAATAAAAAGAAATGAAACGAATTTACAGAAATGCTAAACACGGGGGCGTGACTGAGCGTCGTTTCATTAGGGCGAAGTCAATTACAGGGAAAAGCCGCCGAGAACATATGGTGGGTCATATTTCAGCTCAAATAACGTTTATTTTGCTTCATATTGTGAATGAAAAAATTTCATTAATGGAAAATGAGAAACATAAAATGTGTCGTAAATATTCGTTTTATTTTCGCCTCTTGTTTTATTATTTGTCATGGTATGGTCGTACGGTGTACGTTATTCTGATTTCAATATACCTATGTAAAGATGATGTTCATATAAGTACACAATATTGTTAATTTTTGTTACATTAATGTAGAAATTAATTTATTTACAATAGGTATTACAAGCATTTGTCTCAGTTGATTTGCTGGTAGCGCGCGTCGCATTGCCTGCATCGCAAAAAATTGCAATGTATTGGAGACACGTACTTGTAGCGTTGACATTTGACAATCATTTGATTCGACTTGATTTAACTGTCAAAGGTGATGTTTATATACACAATATTGTGAAATTCTGTTACTTAAATGTGGTTATTTATTTCTTTACTATAGGTATTATGAACGTTTGTTTCAGCTGGTTTGCTGGATGCCGGCACGCCACGCCGTAACTTGCGTCACATTGCCTGCATCGCAGAAATTTGCAATGTGTTGGAGACACGTACCTACTAGTAGCGTTGACGATCATTTGATTCCACTAAGGTTCCAATATTTGATTTCACTATGTCAAAGATGATGTCCATATACACAATATTGATAAATTATATTACATTATTGTGGTCATTTATTTCTTTACTATAGGTATTATGAACGTTTTTCTCATTTGATCTGTAGATTCACGTAACGAAATAAGTGCAGTTGCACATTGCAGTTGTTTTTTTTAAGTTTCGATCGAAACAATGCTTTTCGTATTCTTTTATCTACAGCGATCGCTGTCAGAAACGAAATGCAGCGTCACTGCAACTTGATCGGCGCATTGTGAAATTAAGTGAATTAGGGCCCTGGACGTTGCAACGTGAGTCGCATTTGCAAATTTGCAGTGTGTTGCAGAAACATACTAAGAAACCCGTGGCGTTGATGATCATTTCATTCAGCTGAGGATTCAATATTTTAAGTGAACCACGAGCAGGTACCCAATTAATCTTCCTTCATAATACCGTAATGATCATTAATGACTTCAAATAGCGCTACCTGAGATAATACCTTAGTTACTTTTGACGGTTTCCACTCAGTATTATGAGTTTCATCTATGGTTTCCACCAGATGAGTTTAATGGTCCGCTTTGTAAAAGAAGACTACAACAAACATATTACATTACATAACTATGACATTATTATATTACCTAAAGCAGCTTTTATTTTAATGGCTACATCAAAATCCTATTCAATTATATTCCAAATTAAAAATCAAAGTACTGGCGTGGCAGAGTAATTAATATCCAGAATTTCGTAAAATCAATTAAGATTTCAAGATCAAAGAGATTTGGCTCTTTCATTTGACTTGTTAAGCTTAGGCGCTAGGAGTCAAATATTTTAAGGAGGTCTCCATGTAATTAGGATTCGTCCTAATTGGCGAGCGAACATGCACTCGATATAAGTAAATTAGATCAAATATGTTGTTTACGTACAATTATATTATACATAAAAAGAGGTAGATACGTTATTAGCGCACCAAAATGAAGCTTAGAAGCTAAATATCGCCTATGGCCTCAGTCGCTCTCGCACAAGTAAACGATATGTACATACCGTTCTCTCGCTAGCCACATGTTCGTGTTAAAATGCCTGGCGTCTCGTGTGTAATGCGTAAATTTAATGCGTAGTGAAATGTAAACGAAAAGAAAATGTAAGTATGTATGCCGCCGCTGCGTCGGGAACATTATTTTCGTTTGTTTCGTGAGCGTATAACGTATCTTGACTGAATATCATTGTGTACGTACCTCTTGTTTTTCTCTGTATAATAATGTTATAGTACAGTCATGCGCATATGCGCATATGTGCATGACTGTCAGTGGCGTGCAGTGACCTACTTTATTTGAATTTAATTGTGGTCTAAGTTATTGATTTTTTTATGTAGAAAGATTAATTTAGCATTAATAGGTCTATTAAAAGATAAATAATCATTGCATTTTGAAAAAAAGATAATAACTTACACCACTATTGAATTTGAATGAGGAAGGCACTGGGTACTGCCTAATTGCCTATATGGAATGCACGCCACTGATGACTGTACGATGGTGAAATATCGAGTTTATGCAGAGCCTGTCTTGTATGAAACTTACATACTAAGCGGGTTCCACTTATAATGGTTTGTTACTACTCATATGCCGTTGTCTATACGACTGATTTGTTTAATTTTGCATTCAGACCAAAAGAATAAGACAGACGGAGTGCGTAGAACTAGTATCTGAAGCCAGAAAAATTAATACTAAATAGCAAAGAAGCAACTATGACGACGTCTGTGGTCTGGTGGTTCGAGTGTCAGACTGCTGATCACGAGGTCGTGGGTTCGATTCCCACAGGATACAAATATATAAAAAAGCATATATGTATTAGCATATATGTATGTGCGAGCCACGATCGGGAGCGTGCGTCTATTCATCAGATAAATAATGGAATCAGGCGTTACTTTGCGGAAATCAATGTCATACAAAATAAATATGAAGGTATAATTCCGCGAAATAAGTATGTCGTCAAGTTTAAATGCAACATGCAGCACCGCCCTCCCGCCCACATATATATGCACATGCGGAAGATGCGATTAATGTATTATGCAATATTCAAACCAAACCGATACTCGACACGTGTTTCGCCGCGCCGCGCGCCGGAGCACCGCGAGCGTTTGACGAGTCATCATCTCCTGAAGAAAGAAAAGAAAGAAGAAAATAATAAGATTAATGCTCTCAATCGTGGTTCCAATCGCGGTTCGCAAACTCTGTGGGCGGAATAGTAGGTACTCCTTTGCTATTTAGTATTCTTTTTTCTGGCTTCAGTTACTAGTTCTACGCGCTCCGTCTATATATTTTTTTGGTTTGAGTTTTACATCGTCAAAGCTCAGAATAGAAATTAAAAGTAGTTGTTCGGTGTCACTAGACTCTAAAGAACACCGTACTGCTTATACATTGGTTGTCCTACTTTCACAGACCAGGAGGCTTACTGGTCTATGCCTACTTTACATCACATCTGTATTTCGCATTTTCGCAGGTGACCAAATTCGGGAATCCGCTGGATGCGGGAAGCGCAGAACCTGCCGTTGTGGCCTTGCTTGGGGGAAGCCTATGTCCAGCAGTGGACGTCTTTTGGCTGAAATGATGATGATGATATGTCCAAATTGCCTAAGCAGGGTCATAAACACTCCTTTACCTCGGGAGTTTGTTCAAGATCTGGCCCCTCTACAATTTTTTGTTCAAATTGTTCAAATTATCACTCGCCATTAAGGACAAGGCCTTATGTATTTACGATTATACCTAATTGTATTTAAAATTGAAATTGATTCGATATAGAACTAACTTTAAGCGCTTGGCGAAAACATAAATTGAGTTTTTGTTTGGATTAAGACTCAAAGCAAATATGATTTTCATTAAGATAGGTATTAGTTTGTGTAGCTTGAACTTACATATTGGATTACAGAATTAATAAGTAAATATTGGATTTAGGCTTGGAAGCCTGAAGCTTTAAAGGGTTTTATGAAATGTGGAGATAAACTAGAAATAAGATTAGTTCAGAACCATAAGACAAAATTCAAAGATGATATTTATATCTGTAAATGTTTTGACGATCTTTACAATACAAATACTTTTTATTGTACGCAAAGCAAGCAACATACATTATTTTCATAAAAAAGTGTTTACCAGTTCTTCTCCATAGGACCCACAATTTAGAACCGTGCAACTAGAGCCTAACGTTTCATAAGTGCCTGTAATTAAGTATATTTGAAATAATAACAATTTGAATTTGAAAAGATATGTACAATGGGCGGTCTTATAACGCATTTACGCATGCGAAGCGAAATCTAAAGTTTTAAATTGTGAAAAGAAAGAAAAACCAGCTCGTGAGCGATTTTTTCTATTCACAATTTAAATCTTTACTAACTGACATGATTTAAATTTTGTTTTGATTTTATTTTATTAATTTTCTTACATGTTAAATATAATCTAGTGTCCTTTACTTCTGGCATGATTTTAATTATGTATGCATTTCTTTTAATTGAATTTAATTTTGTACGACATGTTTTTTTTTTATGATATGGGTTAAACCCGAAATAAATGAATTTTAATTTTTTTTTTTTTTTATCGTTCAAGGAGGATCGTCCTAGTTATCTTTGAGATACGCTAAACTAAACTGGGTAGAAAACTTATCAAGGCTGTATTATTTCCTCAAAACTGTTTCGCGATACGTTGGAAAAAGTCGATCGGGTAGAATCGATTCCAAAATAAATTACCTACAATAGTACATTATGATACAAGTGAGCTAAGTTGACTATTACACTCGAGGCTGGATTGCAGCCCGAGCCGAAGGCGAGGGCGTAATGGAGCCGAGAGTATAATAGTCAATGCTCACGCGTGTCATACGACGTTTTTCAATACACTTGCGAGGAAAAAAAGTACATTTTAGACCTTTTAGACAAATATTGAATTTGTGCAAAATGGCGCGCGGATTAATGTAATGTAATCGCACGGTGACATACAGCTATGCGCGCGCAGGTTGTCGAAGAAAACCGCCATACAGCCTAATATTAAAAATATTATTAATAGTTTTTTTTTTATTTAAAACACAAATTAATATTAATTTGTTGACAAAAATAAAAAAAATTATGAAATGAAATGTTTATTTAGCATACTTTAATTAATACAGTTGATTTATTCCCAAAAATGTTTAATTTTGTTTAGGCATAAAAACTCTTTGCTGCGATTTAAAAATAAACTGTAAAGTAAAAAGCACTAGTGCAATAATATAATGAAAAAAGCGGCCAAGTGTGAGTCGGACTCACGCAGTAAGGGTCCCGTACCACCCATCGACTTGATACCCCATATAAACTGATTTATTTTACGAGAGTTTATCAAATGACATCAACGACGTACGCGAAATGTGAATTTTTGCATCTCTATCTTACGTAGGTACCACCACATATGTCTGTTTGCCCTATTTTTAGTATTTGTTGCTAAACTACATAGTATGCACTATAATCAGACCAAGGTTGACGCTGGTATGTATTACCATTTTGAAGATAGAGTAGGAACAATAACGTTGAAAAAAATGCATGTTTTTCGAGGTTTCTTGTATGGGGACCCCTTTGGTTTTAGACTTTTTTTTGTTTTTATTATTTGTCGTGATACACCTCATAGCAACGCATTTTCTGAGAAAATTTCAACCAGTTACCTATTACCGTTCAAAAGATACAGCCCTGTGACAGACAGACGGACGGACGGACGGACGGACTGTTAGAATAAAACCGGCCAAGAGCATGTCGGGCCATGCTCAGTATTATAGGGTTCCTTAAGTAGGTGTAATTACAAACGAATCAAATCGAATATTAATCATGGCTATTTTAGTTTTTGCAATAATCGGCAGCATTCGCGACTCAGAGCGTGTTGTTAGTAGCGCCATCTAGCGATAAATTCAAGAAGCCAAATTTAAGACGTTTGTCATTTCAAAGTTACTTTTTGTGATTTTTTCAAATAGAAAGTAGCTAAAGGAGCATTATTTGCTATGATCATTTTTCTCTAAGGTCAATGACCTTTGAACTAGGACGTTTTAAGTATTTTTCAGTTTTCTCTCTATAACTCAAAAAATTATAATCACATTATACTCGAAATAATTTTAAAAGAGAGTTTTTACAAAGGTCTATCAATGTGGAAGATTATAAGTTTCTACATTGCATAGTTTAGAAATGGCAGGGGGGGGGACACATTGCAAGCCACTTTGGCGGGCTATATTTCGCAGATGGTACACCTGATAAAAAAGTGGTGTACCAAACATTACCTTCATTTTAGTAGACCTATTCAATGATATCCCACACGAGGGGGTGCAGCGAAAAAAATTTTTTTTTCTCCATTTCACATGTATGGACGCCACCCCTAAAATAAGCAAAAACTAATCTTTTATTCTTTTAAAATTGAGATCTATATGTAGACTATTTTTTAACAAAATTTCATTTACTTATGTTTATAACTGTAGAAGTTATTAAGCTGTAAAGGATTAGGACAGACGGACAGACGGACAGACGGACAGACGGACGGACATGACGAAACTATAAGGGTTCCTTGTAGGACTTCGGAACCCTAAAAAGAGTATATGGTTTTATATCGATCTTTTTATTCAGAGTAAATTTATTTTTTCTACTTTTTACTTTATGTTCTATGTCATCTGTCATGTCATCTTCCAAATGTTGAAAATGAGAAAAATATACGAGTTTTATCTAAGCTTTTATTATTCAACATTTTAACCACGCTCTGCTACCTACTAACAGGTTATGGGCCCAGAGACTTGTAGGGAGATGGCTAATGATAACAAGAGAGAGAGGGAGTCTTCAGGCAGTAGAGGGTTGCCATCTATAGAGAAACTGGATGGCAACAGCAATTACGCCACGTGGAAGTTTTTGATGGAGTTATATCTTGTACACGATGATTTGTGGGAGTATACAAGAGTTACACCTGAAACGACCGATGTGGAGGGTTTGAGAAAAGACCAGAAAGCTAGAGCAAAGATTTGCTTGATGATTAGACATCATTGCTTGGTGCATGTACGCAAAGCTAAAACAGCGAAAGATGCTTGGGAAGCATTAATGAGTGCGTTCGAGGACAAAGGTCTTAATAACCGCTGCCGACTACTTGCAAAGCTGGTGAGCATGAAGCTGGAACAATTCCCATCGGTTAGGGAATATGTCACATCTGTAATGATGGTATCTCAGGAACTTCAAGACCTAGGAAAGGAAGTTGACGATGAGCTGTTAGCCGCTTTACTTCTCCAAGGCCTTACCATAGAGTTCCAACCGATGAGACTAGCCATAGAAAATAGTAATGTTGTTCTTACTACCGACTATGTGAAAACGAAGCTTTTTCAAATGGAGGATACCTATTCGGCAAGCACGAGTGCAAGCCAACTCACTTCAGCACTATTGTCAAATAAGCATAAGGGTAAGAGTACACCGAAGAAGATCAAACAAAAGATCAAGTGCTTTATTTGTAATGGACGACACAAGGCACATGAGTGTCCTGATAATCCAAAAGGGAAGAGGGAAGCTCTTCAAGCTTTTGCGTTCGGCACGTCAATTCCACAAGCAGAAGACTGGATCATCAATTCTGGAGCGTCGACACATATGACGAATCGCAAATCTTGGTTCAAGAATTTAAAGGATACTCTTAGGAGTATCCTTTAAATTCTTAAAAAGTCTCAAAGACTTAGGTCTTTGAGAGTGACTTGTGCAGACGGTAATGAAGTGTTCGGTGCAGGTGAGGGTACGGTAGTATGTGAGTCAGGATTGACAATCAGCGACGTTACGTATGTACCTAAGTTAGCTTCTAACTTATTGAGTGTGAATGCAATTGCGAAAAAGGGTTATGTGGTAGTATTTGCAGATAAAAGTTGTGACATCTTCAAGAGCAATGAGTGTGAGGTGCGAGGTAAGCCTGTTGTGAAAGGTGTGGAAGAACAAGGCATTTATAAAATTAAGTGCTGTTCGCGGGGTTCTGCGCTAGCAACAGCAGAGCATGACCAGCAGATGTTATGGCATCGGAGGATGGGACATCTTGGTATGCATAACCTCAAACTATTGAGAGATAAGATGGCAACAGGGGTAAGTTTTCCTGATATTGCTTCTAAACTGGAGTGTATATCTTGCATTATGGGAAAACAAACGAAACAGCCGTTTCGTAAAACTGATGCAACGAGAGCTACGGAAGCTTTAGGTTTAGTGCACTCACACGTGTGTGGACCTATGGGTATACCTTCTATTAGCGGGTTCCGATATTTTTTGACGTTTATTGACGATTTCACGCGATTTTTTTTTATTTTTTTTTTTGAAACAAAAAAGTGAAGTTTTCGAAAAATTTATAGTTTTTAAGGCGTTTGCTGAAAATCAATGCAGCAAGAAAATTAAGATTCTGCGCACTGACAACGGGACCGAGTACGTCAATAAGCGAATGGATAACTTGCTGAAAAATTGCGGAATCTAGCATCAACTTACGGTGGAATATACGCCAGAGCAGAATGGCGTAGCTGAACGGGCCAATTGCACCATCTGCGATAAAGCAAGAACCATGCTACATGAGTCCGGATTAGAAAAAGGTTTTTGGGCTGAAGCTGTCCATCACGCCGTGTTTCTAAAGAACCAGTCACCAACGATTGCGGTGAAGAATATGACTCCGGATGAGAAATGGTCAGGGAGGAAGTGTGACCAAAGCATACTAAATTTTTTTGGGTGCAAAGCGTTTATGCACATTCCTGATCAAAAAAGGACTAAGTGGGATGTAAAAAGCAGAGAGCTTATCCACACAGGCTTCGATGATAACGCAAAAGCGTATCGTCTCGTGCATCCTACTTCCGGAAAAATATTTAAGGCCAAAAATGTTGTATTTTTGGAGAATAAAAAATACAAAAATCTACAAGAAGAATTACAAGAGGAACCAGAAATAATACTTCTACAAGATGAAGCAATAATCAGGCATACAGTAAAACCAGATATTTTGCATCCTCAACAAGAGAATGATGTAACCAATGTTCCTAGAGTGGAACAAGAACAAGAGAGTTTTGCTGAAAATCCTGTTCAACATGAAGTAGCCATTCATGAACCAGAGGATGGAGAGTTTCAAGATTGTGAGTTGGACGTTACTGAGGTAACTGAGGATCGACCACGAGAGGTGGAACGGAGGTACCCACTAAGAGACAGGAAAGCCAAAAAGTTCCCGGATTATGTTCTATACCATGCAGTGGAAACAGAGCATGACCCCACTACGGTTCAAGATGCACTGTCAAGGCCTGACAGTAGAGAATGGAAAGCTGCGATTCAGGAGGAGCTTGATGCTTTAAAGAAAAATCGAACTTGGACTTTAGTGAAACCTGAACAAGCGAGCAACGTCGTAGATTCGAAATGGATTTTTCGAATTAAAGAAGAGGCGGGAAATAAGCGAAGATACAAAGCTCGGCTTGTCGCCAGAGGTTTTAGCCAAAGATGGGGCATCGATTATGACGAGACATTCTCTCCAGTGGTGAGACATAGCTCTCTAAGAGTCTTCCTGGCAATGGCAGCTAAGAGTGGCCTTAATATTGACCAAATGGACGTAAAAACAGCGTTCCTGAATGGAGACTTATCTGAGACGGCCTACATGAAACAACCGGATGGTTACGAAGAAAAAGGAAAGGAAGATTACGTGTATCTCCTTAAACGTTCGCTTTACGGCTTAAAGCAATCCCCCAGAGCTTGGAACAATAAACTGAATAATGAGTTATTGCAGTTGTCGTTCAAACGATCCATAAATGAGCCATGCATTTACATGAGATCCCAATGTAAGAAGGTCATGATTTTAGCAGTATACGTAGATGATGTACTGATTTTTTGGAACGACGCGGAGGAGCTGCGTAAAGTAAAGCGTGACCTTATGTCAAAATTTGATATGAAGGATCTTGGGAAGGCAGAGTATTTTTTAGGAATGCACATAACGCAGGACGATATTGGAATCAAAATTGACCAAGAGAAGTATGTTGAAAAAATGTTGAAGGTTTTTGGGATGGCTGATTACAAACTTGCTTCAACCCCATCAGTTCCTGGACAAAAACTTGTGAAACCTGGACTAGAACATAAACCTGATCCGAGGATTCCATACCAAAATCTAATTGGTTCGCTGATGTACATATCTGTTTGCACGAGGCCAGATATTGCACACGCAGTAAATTATCTGAGCCAATTCAACGCTTGCTACGATGAAGAGCATTGGATAGCCGCAAAAAGAGTGTCAGATATTTAAAGGGTACTAAATGTCTTGGGCTACAGTACAAAAGGACAGGAGTACATAAGGTACAGGGCTATGCAGATGCCAGTCACGCAACTTGTCATGATAGGAGATCATACTCAGGAATGGTTTTTTAGCATATGGGAGCTGCAATATGTTGGGAAAGCAGAAAACAGAGGACGATTGCTCTATCTACAGCGGAGGCTGAGTATGTAGCTATGTCAGAAGCTGCTAGAGAGGCAATTTTCTTAAAGAGATTGATTTCGGAGGTCTCTGGTCAAGTTGAGATGCCCATGAAGATTTTCAGTGACAGTCAATCTGCTGTTGCTATTGCGCAGAACCCTGTACACCATCAACGCACAAAGCACATAGATGTGCGACACCACTTTGTGAGAGAGGCAGTTGAGCATGGCCATATTGAATTGGAGTATGTAGAGACAAGTCATATGGTTGCGGATGTTTTAACGAAACCTCTGTTGAAAGGGAAGTTCAATTGGTGTACGCTAGGTATGGGTGTTTTGTGATTGTGTTGTGTGATGGATGGAAGTAGAGAAATGAATTTAAGGAGGAGTGTTAGAATAAAAAGAGTATATGGTTTTATATCGATCTTTTTATTCAGAGTAAATTTATTTTTTCTACTTTTTACTTTATGTTCTATGTCATCTGTCATGTCATTTTCCAAATGTTGAAAATGAGAAAAATATACGAGTTTTATCTAAGCTTTTATTATTCAACATTTTAACCACGCTCTGCTACCTACTAACACGGACGGACGGACGGATGGACAGCGTAGCGAGAGTAATAGGGTCCCGTTTGGCACCCTTCGGGTACGGAACCCTAAAAAGCACGCGTGCGTTATAAGCTACATTATGAACCTAAAATCGGTGCAATAAGAGCCACTTTACGAGCAAGTGTGTTGATATAATATTATTTATAGAAGATATAAAGTTTTAATACTTGTTTAACATTAAATTAGGCTTGTAAAAAACTGGTTATTTTTTTTTCTGAGAAAACTTTATAGTATCGTATATTGAACGGGAACATAGTAAGGAGAAACAATGTATCTAAAACAGATATTTATTTAAAATTCTATATGTAATAATTTGCCTATAACAACTTGTTTGTTGTTATTATCTGAAACTGCCTCGTTGGTCTAGTGGTTGCAAGCGCGACTGCTGAGCGTGAGGTCCTGGGTTCGATTCCCGGGTCGGGTAAAGTGTTATTGGGTTTTTTCATTAGGAAATTCTCAGTAGCAGCCCGGAGTCTGGATTTGTGCCCGGTTAATGGCAATAGGCTCGCCCCCTATTACATGGGACTTACAACATAACTGGCGAAATGTGGGTGTACTATACACCTCTGCCTACCCCTTCGGGGAAATACAGGCGTGATGTTATGTTATGTTATGTTATTATCTGAAAAGATTTAACTAATGATCGTATTTTAAAACATCCCCATTAAGAAAAAAGATGTTCTTTTGCTTCCTCGAACCACGTACATAAAACCACAAATGTACACATATACACAAAAACCGGAATAAAAATTACTTTAAATTGAAAAGTTGATAGTAGATAGGGCTGCAGAGATTGCTTATTTTAAAAAAAAACTCCATTTCATTACATTATTGGTTCAAATTTTAATTTGCACTCATTTCATTAATGAGAAAAACGCCCACGGAGTTGGTATGTACTACCCTGTTTATTAATTTTTATCACCTTTTACACGAGCTCCGATATCAAAGACGATTGTTCTTTAGATCTATAAAACTGCCATTGTCCATGATTTATTATCGTCATAATGAACCCACTTTGGCGAATCACTGGTAATTAGGAGTTTAGATATCGCTTCTTTTATAACTAACGTTGGATCGTAAATCTGTGTAATGTTGGTAGGTAGCTATGATTTTCAAGGTTTGGGTAATCATCGTTCTGGTCTTTCAGTGACTTTGTTTTGAGGTCGGTTTCATGGTTAAGGTTAGAGACTAATATGGTTGGAAAACTAGTCAGTTTTCCAAATGATAATGGTGTAGATTCTCAATCTCTTGTTTACGAACTAAACTACTACTACAGTTTGTTTATTTATTTGTTTATTTTTTCTTAGTTTACTATTGTAGATACAAGAAAGGGATGGCAACAATTTTAGAAATTTCAAATTAGTTTATGTGTTACATTTCCTTGTATTTTAGTGGACACGTTCCGAGATCACTACTAAACTTGTATGGAAATTTTAATTCCGACTAATTTGACAGCTCTAAAAATGTTGCTATCCCATTCTTGTAGCTACTATTAGTAAAAGATAGCGATAGTTTAAAATAAGTTTAGTTTGTGAACAAGAGAATCAATGCCAGTATGCAACTTGCCAGCACAAAAGTCGCTTATACATTGTGTCAACTGGTGTGCTGTCTGGTGAGTCTGCTGATATTATTGTTTTTGGCTTAAGGTCCAAAATTAATATCCTATCTATCCAAGATTTGCCCTATTAGAGAGCGATAGAAATTTGACATAAGCTCCATAAATTTTATGTCATATAAAACATAGTAGTACATCTCTAGTAGTAAAACCTGGATGTATAGGATATTAATTTTGGGCGTAAGTGCACACAGTAGATAAGTTTACGCAGGTATCGGCTGTTGATGCATAACTTGCATGAGCCAACGTAATATATTATTATATGAACTGTCCTGTCTATTACAAAGCTCATTTTGAATAATCTTTCTTTGTTTACACTCCCTGCAAAATAAATTCTTTCTCAAAACGAAGTTAAAACAAATAAACATCTTTTTATCATTTTGTGCTATAGAATAAAGCTGACTTTGTTCAAGTGTTTATCGGAGTGGAGTTGACCAATAAGAAATAAATTTCATAAACGGCCTCTATTATAGTTCGACTCATAAACTTTAATAATAACGTCATTGATCAAAGATTGATCGATAATGTCACAAAGTAAGAAAATAGAAAATAGCTATAGACTATAAGATTTATAGTTTTATTATAATTAATACAAAAACATAGTTTTCATAAGAAATATAAATAGCTGTTGTGAAAGTCGTTTTACAGGCGAAATAACGGAATATGGACTACTTGAGAACCTTACTTGTTACTGTCGAAATAATGAATCAAACTGATGCTGTGTTGAATATTGTTGATGATCTGATTAAGGATACAAAGCGTAAGTTTTCGCAGGCTATTACTGCTTAGAAAAGACCTTAGGAATGTCTATTGAAAAGGTCGGCAATGCATCGGCGACTCCCTTGGTGTTGCAGATGTATAGACATGCATACCGACGGTGATTGCTTACCATCAGGGGACTTGCTTGATAGTTTTCCCCTCTCTTATATACAAAAAAAACACTATACTTAAGCAGTGTTAATGTTGGTTTTGCAGCTGATGGCGGAGTATGCAAAGACGCACAACTTGTAGGTATGGAAGAAGCTATGGAACTCTTCCGATGCACCGAATGCAATGATGGCGGTCAGTACCTTCTGATAATTTTCAGAAAAATTCTCTAGATGGTATTGTATCTACAGCTACAGCTAAACATGGGCGCTAAACTCCCAGACAGACCGATCGGCCGATAGTTTCATCGGACTTCTAATCAGTACGAGGATTTAGATATAAAATTCTTTACTGAAATAGATTCGATATTTTCAAGGGGTTTGCATGAACAAAAGCTCATCTATAAGAGTCTGACTCGAGTTTTGACTTAAATACTATAGCGTTTGTAAATTCATATACGGGAATTCACACACCGGTAGACCCGTTTTCCCATACGTAAATTAAATCACCCAACCATCGGCCAGTTTAGTCTGTAGTCTGCGGAGGCTCTAATCATCATCATTCGCAGTTTTAATCAACCCACTGCATAGCATAAGCCTTTCCCTTTTACGCCATTCTCCCTGGTTTTGTGCCAATCTTGTCCAGGTAGTTCCGACAAACCCATGTCCCATGTGGTCCATCCACATCATCAACCCATTTTGCCATCAGTCTCCCGATGTTCCACTTGCCCTCTCTTGGCCACCATTCTGGTAGGGATCTTATCCACCTGCTGTCACCACATCTACATAAGTGTCCTGCCCAACGCCACTTAAGTTTAGCTATACGGATACATATCCTCCACTTTGGTTATTTTTCGTATAACCGTATTTCGAACTCGATCATTCAGTGTAATGCCTGACATGACGCGCTCCATGGCCCGTTGTACAACCCTCATTTTGTACCTTAGGGGATCTAAAAGTCTACTGCAAAGCAAGATCATGGGTGAAATTTGTCAAATCACCACGCTTGCAAAACAGATCTTGTAATAGCAGTTACATACCTAATTAACGCATAAGATGCTGGTATCCATCCTCTTATACGGAATCCTATATATAAAATTGAATTAATTGTATTTAATAGGTATATTAAATAAAAGTAAGGTGTAATATGGCGTCTATATTGCACTCGGTGGGGAAAGGATGGTGTAGACGCGTCGCGTCCGGTGGGGGTGCGCCTCTACGTGCACCTGACCTTATGTACATTGATTACACAAGCATAGATAACACACTCGCTAGTATTTTTAATGTAATAAAATGAGTAAAAAACTTTAAAAGTAATATTAATGTTTCATCAGAAATGCCTATTTGGATAACATTAACATAGTACCTACACGGAAACAGACAAAATTTACTTGCAAGATTTTTAGCAGATTGACAGATTACGAAACAAGTTAAATAAAAGATTTTAACAAGTAAATATTCTATAATATAATAGTAAATGAGTAAGTGAGTATGGAGAGTGAGTTTAAGTGGAAGTTTAATTCGATACCACGAGCTGAGTTCATGGTAGCTTAGCGGTTAAAATTATTGGTGTAGGTACTGAACCACAGGTTTATGTTTTTGAATTTTCCTTTCCACGAATAATCTCTTTAACTTTTAACAAGATTTGTAACAGACGACAAACGACAGACGACAGAGGGCGGGGCACATTGCTCGCAGAACGGATGGCCGATGGGGCAGTAAAGTTCTGGAGTGGCGACCGCGTACTGGAAGGCGCAGCGTGGGTAGGCCCCCCACAAGGTGGACCGACGACCTGGTGAAGGTCGCGGGAATCCGCTGGATGCGGAAGGTACAAGACCGGTCGTTGTGGCGATGCTTGGGGGAAGCCTATGTCCAGCAGTGGACGTCTTTCGGCTGAAATGATGATGATGATGTAACTGACGAATAGATATACAGCCAACGAAGCAAACTAAATAGTTTTTAAGAAGAAATATGTCATGATCTTCCTTGTTGGAACCCACTGGAGTTAATATCAGGGCTTAATATTCATACCAGAAAAGCAATGGTTAGAGAGGAACTGAATTTAGGCTATACGGTGTTCTTAGAGTGTAACGAGGTACATGGTAGTAGTAATCGGAGTAGCCCGGAAGGTCGCTCACATGCATGGAGGCTCGGAGGCTCGAAAGCTCGAAGTCACGGAGGCTCGGAAGCGTGGAGGCACGGAGGCATTGAGGGTCGGAAGCACGGAGGGTCGTATTGGATAGGTAGGCCCGTGGCGGGGCATGACGATTATTAAGTACTGGGTCGATGGGACTGGGTGATGTGGGTGCGCTATACACCTCTGCCTACCCCTTAGGGGAATACAGGCGTGATGTTATGTTGTGTGTGTTTTGTGTGTGGGTCGATGGGTGACTAGAAGGTACAGTTGTGACGATGAGCTACTCCTAGGACAATGCAGCGAGCTCAGTCAGGACTCAGGAAGCAGCAAGATCAGGTGGCGGTCAGAAGCACTATTGTAGGTAGGTATGTAGTTAGGGTCAGCACAAATAAAATTCACAGAACGATTTGATAACTGTATCTCAGAACACTGATAAACTGATACATAGACTGGTTATGAATTTAATATATGATTGTAAGAGACTGTATCAATGGACACATGAGTGTCGAACGGCGTACTACAGAATTAAACTGACAAAAATATGAAAATTGGCCATTCATTTTGAATTTGGATTTTTAAAAAAATTATCAAGAAATCACGCAGGATGAAATTTTGAATTAAGAGTAAAATAAAGTGGCCAGGAGATCCAAATATGATCAGGAGTAGCATAACGAGCACAACCTCTTTACAAGAATCCACAAGTTAGGGTTATAGCCACAAAAAATTAACTGCTTGTCCTTCTTTCGTCAGGTCCCGATTCCTTCCATGCTTTTCCACTGGGGATATTAATTGATCTGCATCAATGTCGTACGTCATCTGTGCCTATTGAACATCAAATGCGGCACCGGGCGTAGGACTGCATCATCAGTTTTCACGACACGATGTCGTGCCGTGCATCGTACCACGATATGACACAGTGTCGTGAATGTTTTCGATGCATTTCGTAGATATACACGACATGACATCGCAACGCGACACGACATCGTAACGTGCCACGGTGTGACGTTGTCGTATCGTGTTTTTTTATATTTTTTTATTCTTAACGGGCTTGCGTTTGACCGCCACCTCACCTGATGTTAAGCGATGGTGCGGTCGACGATGGTACACGCTTGCCCAGCAAATACCTATTCACTCGAGTCTTGAAGACCACCAGATTATATTTCTCGGGAAACACTGACGCCAGCAAGGAATTCCACTCTTTGGCGGTACGCATGATAAAGCTATTAGCAAACCGGTTCGTGCGTAAGGGTGGAATATCTACCATATAACGGTGGCGCATCGCCGTGCGTCTGGTCGTCCGATAATGGAAAGGGCTCGGGGGAATTAAATTGTGCAATTCCAACGCACACTCGCCGAAATACATTCGATAAAAAACCGATAGGCTAGCAACTCTGCGCCGATGGTCGAGACTTTGTAGTTGGGCATCGACCAGCGCATCGTTGCCTCTCAATCGACTCGAGAGCCACCAGTTGATATTTAGCCGAGCCATCACAGAGATGAGAGCAGTACTCCATACAGGACCGAACTTGTGCTTGGTACAAATTGAGCAGCTGTTCAGGTGTGAAGTACCGTCTCACCTTAGAGAGGATGCCCAGCTTTTTGGCAGCAAATTGAGCCTTGGACTCTATGTATGAGCCGAAGTGTAGGGTAGATGTTAGTGACACGCCAAGAAGCTCAAGGTGGTCAGTTATCAGCACGGATGCATCACAGAAAGTTGGAGTAAGTTCAAATTGACTCCGTTTAGCAGAAAACAGGCACGCCTGGGTCTTAGCAGCATTGCACTTGACCAAGTTAGCATCACCCCATTCGGAGACAGCTTTCAGGGTCAAGTTCAAGCGTTCAACCATGGCCTCTCTAAGAGACTGGATTTGCGGCCGACTCGCTCGTGCATTGGATGTGTAACACTCAACAACGGTGCTGTCGTCTGCGTACCCAAAGGTGCCGAGTCTTAGCAGATCAATGTGTCTCAGTGTGTTTGTATTTTGGCCCTAAATCTTATACTTGGTAGGCACAAAACTTGTATGACAACAAAATTTTACTCTATGACCCTCCGTCCGTGTAATTCCACAGCAAGTTAGCAATTTATTATCGACTCACTTCAACGCTGAACGTCGGATGCGATAGTTTATAGTTTTCGCAACTGTTACTAGCTCTACCGCTCACAAGTGCACCATGCAAACGTAGGAAAATCAAGATTACAGTGTAATTGGCTCTGGAATGAAAGTAATTTGCTTTAATGTTGCCTATCTAGGAATAGATCAGAATGTTTGTAGGTTTTGTTAAAGTCTACTCGCAATTCGCGATCCCGTGGGGTCCTGGGTTCGATTCCCGGGTCGGGCAAAGTGTTATTGGGTTTTTTCATTAGGAAATTCTAAGTAGCAGTCCGGAGTATGGATTTGTGCCCGGTTGATGGCAATAGGCTCGCCCCCTATTACATGGGACTATAACATAACTGGCGAAATGTGGGTGTACTATACACCTCTGCCTACCCCTTCGGGGAAATACAGGCGTGATGTAATGTTATGTTACTCGCAATTACCGACCTTGTATGAACGTGGAAAAGTGGTATACTACCCGTTCGCTACGAGAATGCCGCGGCCGACCGTTAACAAATGACGTCATAAGGCACTTTACAGCGTTGCTATTGGTCAGTATTGGTACTAGCCGGGCCCGGCTTGAGGTGCGGTACGAGGCAGCGGGAAGGGAAAACGGCATTCTCATAGCAGACACGTAGTAGATCTGTAGAAAGGTGGCAGGACGATAGCAGAAATGGCAGGCAAATCATGGATATAGTAAGCAAAAGACAGGAAGTCTGGAAATTTTTGGAGAAGGCCTATCTTCGTCGTCGTCCTTATTAATTATTTTGTACTTACTTTAACGTTTAATAAATAAGAAATAATAAAGACCTTTTTAGGTTTCTGTATTTATGAACTTGGGGCTTGTATAAGGATTTTTGCACATGATGACTTTGGAGTTTTTGCATGCTCCGTGGGTAAAAAACGTGATATTCATAGGAGTGTGTTTTGTGATATTGAGTAAAGCTTATCCTTGTTTATTTTTATTTTCAGATAAAAACGATTTTTTAAATATTTTTTATACTTAGGTAGTAACGTTTTTAATTATTTATTTTTATTTATTTATGCGAACAGATTTTTTTTATTCAGTGAAAAGTGTATTCATTAAGATTCCATTCAAATAATAAAATGCCAGATAATAATTTAAAGCGAAGCCAAGATTAATTTAAATAAATTAACAACTTTTTAACTTTATATTCCGTTTTGTAGAACCTCAATACAATATTTTTTGAATTTATTCTGAGTTTGTGAATTGTGAAAAAAAAAAGGTTTAACGTATTATATTTTTTCTTTTATGTGTTTAAAAATAGAAGCATCCATTTATGTTTAGTAGACAAAAAAGCAGCTGAATCACGGTCCATTATGGAGAGTAAATAAAGCGTAAAGCTGAAATTATTTCAACTCTTAAACGAAACCGAGGTAGCCAATGATGATTCTGCAATTCTAAGGGTCGTATTTGAACAATAGTATCCGGAATATCGGTTTTTCATATCGATAGTGTAATAATTTAAAACGAAAATGTGTGTCGGAATGTTTTATTGCATGAATATTGAAGTCGAAGTATATTGTTATGTTAATAAATTGCAAAAAGCATCTGGTTAAAGTTTTCTGAGTCGGAGTGTATAAAACACATGTTACACAAAAAATACTTTATCTGAATTCATAAAGAGGCTTATTACCACGTTTTTATTAATTCGCTTTCAGTCATGTCTGGTTCGGTACAAATTTTGAAATCAATTTTAAACTAACTTCCCGATGAGCAAGAGACTTGAAACTTGAAACATAGCTCAGGACTGGATGACAATGCAATATTATTAAGTCGCTTTTCTTTTTCTAAAAACGTGTTTTAAAAAATCTTTTTCATCAAATTATTTTTAAACGTATATTAATTTACTACAAGCAACCAAGACCTAACTAACTAACATGGCCGTGTTGGGAGATAAAGTATGTATATACGATTATAAAATTACCGAGCATCGTATTAAACTACACCTAAACATTTCCGATGCTTGTTAATTTTATATCACGTACGATTTCAATTGTGGAAAGAAAAAATCGCTCACGAGCAGGATTCGAACCTGCGACTCCTGGCTCCGTACGCCAGTGCTTAAGCCACTAAGCTACCGTGAACACTGCTCGTGGTAACGAAATTCTCATCCACTTGGTACATCTTTGGGTGACGTCAGCGATATCTTATTAAGAAACGGTGTTTCTTAACCGACTCGACTAACTTTGCAGTTAATTCAAAGTCGTATATATTTCCGGGCTGCTACTGAGAATTTCTTAATGAAAAAACCCAATAACACTTTGCCCGACCCGGGAATCGAACCCAGGACCCCATGCTCAGCAGTCGCACTTGCGACCACTAGATCAACGAGGCAGTTATTTCGTTTCGCATGCGTAAAATGCGTGAAAAATAATTTATATCCCTTTTCAAGATTCTGTTATTCAAAAACCAGAATTGCTTATCCACTGATTTCATATAAACACGATTAGTTAGCACAAACTTAACTGTGTTTTCATCCGAGTTTTTCAAGTTCCTTTGAAGTTGTCTTTGTATTGTCTTTTTACTTGCATATATTGTGTCTTGTTTTGTATTAAATAAACGTTTTATCTATATATCTAACCAGACTAGTCCAAAAATGAAAGAGTGTTTAGGTTAGTAATTGAACGCCGTCTGGTATAAAAAAAATACCGTGCAGACTGAAATTATTTTTGAAATTCTTTTTCCATTAACGCACAACGTGGACTCTGAAAATTTTCGACACATAAAAAGGCGGGTTCGGACTTGAGTTTACGAAGCAAAAAATCGGTCGACAATTTATTCGCGGGCGGGTTGGGCATCACTAATCGGCGTCATCAATCAGCTCGGCCCGCGATCGGATCAACTGACGGACAACCCCCGTCCCGCTCCCCGCGCACCCCTCGCTACACCTCATCTCACACCCCGTTAATAGGACCTGCCGGACTAGGCCTTGTGAAAGAGAACTGAAGCGGCATTTACATTATAAATTCAATTTTATTTTGTTAGAGAAATGAAAAACACAAACAGGAAAATCAGGCTCATTATGGATAGCTATGATAATGTAACTTTACGTTTGTGAAAATAATGTCCGAAGTCCTCGGAGCAGCTTCGAAGTAGAACGAGCAAGAAATGCCGTTTTAATAAATAAATAAATAAATATCATGACAGAATCAATTCTCAATTTTTTTAGAATATTCGTAAGGTAATGGATCAGTGCCATGTATCAGAATAATTAAATAAATATTCTTGGGACATTTTTACACAGCACCATCTAGTCCCAAACTAAGCAGAGCTTGTGCTATGGGTACTAGACAATGGATATAATAATTATATACTTTTTTTTTCTAAATATGTACATACTTATGATACATAAGAAACACCCAGACCAAATCAAACACTTATGTTCATCACACAAATATTTGTGTCCTGTGGGAATCGAACCCACGACCTCGTGATCAGCAGTCCGACCCTCGAACCACTAGACCACAGAAGTCGTCAATATTAAATGATTATTTAATGTCGTAATTATTTATATATTAAATTTCACTGGCAATAGTATTTATGTACGAAATTAGCCCAAAATGTAATAAAACAAGGCATGTACAAAAAAATCTGCAATCAAAAATAATAGAGAAAAAAATGTGAAAAGAAAAATAATAACAGATTCCCACGCGTTTCATGAGGTGGAAACAAAGAATGCTTGAAATTTCATCCGCATAATATTTGACAAAGCCAATGTTTACCTGAGTCGTTGGGTTGGCCGTTGTGTTATCTATGACAACAGTATGCTCGTATTGCCCGTCCTGTCGCGATGAACGCACAGAAATATCCCCGGTAAAGCCACCAGCGTAGTATTTATGTCCTTTGAATAGGGTTCAAATCAATTGCGGAAAACAATCGCCTGTACGGTACCTTCGCGCTTCACTGACATGGGTAATGTTTGCACCCGTCTCCGAATTGATTTACCCACATCCGTAAATGTCACGGTTTTTCGCGCCGAAATCGACTATTATTGGAATATGAATATGTCCACAAACGTTGTACCATTTTTGTTCGGGGTTATTGTTGCGTACTGTATAATTTTTGAAGCGATCAGCCGACTCGCGTTAGTGCGAGTTAGTGCGGTGATCCCACTGCGCACTGTAGTTGTTTGTGTGAATTCACACTATGGGTATTAGCTAAATCGGTCGCCTCTAGTTTTCATTTCGGTTCATTTTTAGGGTTCCATAGTCCTACAAGGAACCCTTATAGTTTCGTCATGTCCGTCCGTCTGTCCGTTTGTCCTAATCCTTAACAGCTTAATAACTACTCCAGTTATAAACATAAGTGAATGAAATTTTGTTAATAAATTGTCTAGCTATAGATCTCAATTTTAAAAGAATAAAAAATCGTGATTACGTATTTTAGGGGTGGTGCCCATACATGTGAAATGGGGGTGAAAAATGTTTTTTCGCTGCTCCTTCTCGTGTGGGATATCATTGAATAGGTCTACTAAAATGAAGGTAATGTTTCATACACAACTTTTTTATCAGGTGTACCATCTGCGAAATACAGCCCGCCAAAGTGGCTTGCAATGTGTCCCCCCCCTGCCACTTCTAAGCTATGCAACGTAGTAACTTATAATCTTTCACATTGATAGACCTTTATAAAAACTCTCTTTTAAAATTATTTCGAGTATAATGTGATTATAAATTTTTGAGTTATAGTGAGAAAACTGCAAAATACTTAAGACGTCCTAGTTCATAGGTCATTGACCTTAGAGAAAAATGATCTTAGCAAATAATGCTCCTTTAGTTACTACCTATTTAAAAAATCACAAAAAGTAACTTTATGTTATATTGATATGACACACTTCTTAAATTTAGCGTCTTAAATTCAGCGCTAGGTGGCGCTGGTTGCAAAAAATAAAAAAACATTGATTAATATTCGATTTGATTCGTTTGTAATTAGGAACCATATAATACTGAGCATATAAAAGATGATGCAGGTATGGTCTTAGCAAAAGATGATGAAATAAAAGAGCGTTGGAAGGAATACTTTGAAAGGTTGATGAATGAAGAGAATGTATGGTCTGGCCTACTTAAAGAGGTGCATGTAAATAGGGGTTTGGTGAATGAAATTAGTATGGATGAAGTCAGAAGGGCGATTCGAGGTATGAAAAATGGAAAAGCAGTGGGACTAGATGGTATACCAGTAGAAGTATGGAAATTATTAGGAGAAGATGGATGTTACTGGCTGACTTTATTCTTCAATAAGTTGTTGCATGAAGAAACGATCCCACAAGAATGGTGTAATAGTACGCTAGTGCCCATCTTCAAAAATAAGGGTGATGTACAAGACTGCAACAACTATCGAGGAATAAAGCTCATGTCACACAGTATGAAAGTATGGGAGAAGGTGATAGAGAAAAGATTGCGAGAGGAGACTGAGATCACCCAAAACCAGGTGGGATTTATGCCAGGTCGTGGGACAACGGATGCCATATTTGCACTCCGCCAAATATGCGAAAAGTATAGACGTGCGCATAAGCACTTGCACATGGTGTTCGTTGACCTAGAGAAGGCGTACGACAGAATACCCCGCGAGGTCTTGTGGTGGGCGCTGAAAGAGAAAGGTGTGCCTGCAAAGTATGTGGAGTTAATTCGTGCTATGTACAGCCAATCTAGTACCCACGTTCGGTCGGCCGCTGGCAACACCGACGAGTTCAGTGTGGCTGTAAGCTTGCACCAAGGGTCGGCTCTAAGTCCTTACCTCTTCTTGCTGATAATGGATGCTTTAACATCAGAAATCCAGGAAGAGGCACCCTGGTGTATGCTGTTTGCTGACGACATTGTCCTTGTTGGTGAAGATGGAGTTGAGGTCCAGATTAGATTGGCAAAATGGCAACAAAATCTGGAGAACGTTGGCTTGAAAATCAGTAGAACTAAAACGGAATACATGTTCTGCGATTTCGGCGGTCTTTCCGGTTTTGTTGCTATTGCGCTAGATGGCGTGCCCTTGCCAGTCTGCTCCGACTTTCGGTACCTCGGTTCACTTGTGCAAAGCGATGGCAAAATTGACCGGACAGTCAAGCAACGAATTAACACAGGATGGTTGAAATGGCGGCAGGTCACGGGAACTACATGTGACTCCCGAATTCCTCTTAAACTGAAGGGGAAAATCTATAAGACCTTGATAAGACCTGCTGTCCTGTATGGATCGGAATGTTGGGCTATGAAAGGAATTAATGAAAGGCAAGTGCATGCAGCTGAGATGAGAATGTTAAGAGGAATGTGTGGTGTAACGAGAATGGATAGGATAAGGAATGAATATGTAAGAGGGAGTCTGAAAGTAGCGCCAGTGACAGAGAAGTTAAGTAGCAACAGACTATCATGGTATGGACATGTGATGAGGAGGAATGGGGAGCATGTTACGAGGAAAGTTTTAAGTATGAATGTTGATGGCTATAAGAAAAGAGGGAGACCGAAGAAAATATGGATGGATTGTGTGAAAGATGATATGAATAGAAAGAAAGTAAACACAGAGATGACGGCTGATAGAGATTTATGGAAGAAAAAAACATGCTGCGCCGACCCCAAATAAATTGGGATAAGGGCAGGAGGATGATGATAATACTGAGCATGGCCCGACATGCTCTTGGCCGTTTTTTTTTCAGAAATATATTTGAGTTTTATTGTATTGGTATGAGTTGGTTTGGTATCGATTGTGTATTTATTACATGTAGGTACATGAACACTCTAGAATTACGTTCTTATTAAAATCGTCACGTACTTAAACTAAATGTCACATATTTCAGTAAAATATATGAAGATTATACGTTATAAAAACTTTACTTTATTCACTTTCAGTACTTTAATATTCATTCGATATTCTGGGGACAAAGCGACAAGTTCTATAGGTACCTTCAACGAAGAAGCTTTGATATAGTGGAAACTCTATTAAAATTATCGGCAGACTTGTGGATAAGTTATATTCCAATGCTTTGCACGTAGTTTGTACAAACGATGGAGCAAGGGTTAAGACGTCGACTGGTGTGTGTGCAAGTGACTGAATGAAAAATCAACCAAAAAATATTTCATTCTAAAAAATGTACTACTTGTCAGGTTTTATCAGCATGTCTAAAGCAGATGTATTAATATAACTATTCATACATAAGTCAGTCAGTCGTAAGTCAAGTTAAGTATTTTTTTATGATTTTTGAGAATTGTGATTGTAACGTTATTCTAGAAACATCGATTTTTCAAAACAAAAGAGCCACATAAATAAAACTCATTTTTGAATAAAAACGATTTTGTTTTATATTATTCGTGGCCCTTTTGTATTAAAACGAGAAAGGTATCTACCATAATTTTGATAATTAGAAGCAACATAAAAATATTGAATACTAACCAATAATATATACCAGAGGAGGGGGTGATGTGGAGTTCACCAGAGGATGGGCGGCAGCGTTCTCTGAGTATTTACTCAACCAACTGTCGCCAACCCGCCTGCCAAGCATGGTGATTATGGCATATCACTTATTCCTGAAATGATGATGATAAATGTACTGAAATAATAGCTTTTTTTGTTTCAGAACGAGCAATCCTGGCTAGTTATGTCTCATTAATGCGACAATGTATCGAACTGGCTGCAAAAGTTGATGCAGCTAAGGCCTAAGCAGATCAACCTGTGAATGTGTTACTCCACTGTTTATCTCACATATTAAGTTTTTATTAAATGTGCTTTAATTCATGTACGTCTTGTGTTGTCAATCACTCTACAACTTTTTACTATTTATAGCTTTCTGGGACTTAATTCTAATAAACTTTGCCTCTTTTGTGGTCTAATCGTGGCTTACGTAGTTTTATAAATCAAGGACTCTGATGACCAATGGACCTTATACTAAGTTTCCAGGCTAGGCATTCAAAGCCTGTGGTGGGAAGTGGCTTCATCGATACTAAACTCCTGCCATGACCCTTCGTTTTATCACTAATCCACTCACACTGCTGGGTAAATTGACTGGGTCCAGTAATAAATAGCAAAATGTTATTGAAGATGACGATGGAAGTCTACCTCCAAAATAGTACCTCTTAGTTTCGTTTAGGTACACTTTTTCTCACCCCCATTGGAGGAGGCTTATGTCCAGCAGTGGATGTCTTTCGGCTGAAATGATGAATGACACTTTTTCTAAACCTATTTTTAAAAAAACGTATTTGTATACCTACTTGCCAATTTCGTAGTTCATTTTCCAGCTCCTCCTTGCCCGAGATATCGATCAATATTGGAAATAGAATACTATTTGTGTAATACCTAATACCCTGAGGCAACACAAACGAATTGTATTTTTTGTGATACCTCCCCCATGCGTCAGCGAAAAAACACTTCAAGTGTCTCTTTCCGCTTTGTCCTACCCCATCGAGTGGGGTTCGAAGTAATGATTTAAATTCATTTTTGTCATACAATAATTTAAGTTGATCGACAGCGTATGTTGGGTTTCAAAGTCGTTACCTTCGTATTGCTTTTTTCGATTGATTTAATATATATTCTAAATTTTCATGATTTTCTTCTATCGTGTCGACATGAGCTACATTAGGATAACAGCTCATGCCGTGCTAAAAAGATTTGCCATTCAGCAGTCTGCTAGCCGAGCTGACTGCCAAGGGTTCGCCAAAATATCAAAGTATTCCCATTTGAGCATCTATTTTTAGGGCACCAATGCATAGAGCACCAATGATACTCCCATTGAGCACCAATCAGTATTTTAGCTTGGTGCTTAATTGGAACAAAATAAATAATCCCACTTTATTCGGTTTTTTTTTTGAGTCGGTTAAGAAACACTGTTTCTTACTAAGATATCGCTGACGTCACCCAAAGACGTGCCAAATGAATGAGAATTTCGATACCATGAGCAGTGTTCACGGTAGCTTAGTGGCTAAAGCACTGGCGTACTGAGCCAGGAGTCGCAGGTTCGAATCCTGCTCGTGAGCGATTTTTTCTTTCCACAATTTAAATCGTATAATAATGTTTATGGAAAAAAACAATCATAACATTATTGTTATCATAATTTATACAAAGGTTTACTTAAATTTCTGAAGGTATCAGCAAACATGTTTGCTTGGGTAATGCTTAAGTGCTACTTAGACTTAACCCTTTTAGCGTTTATATCTGCAGCCTAAGTCAGGGGTTAACAAACTCCCCACCGTGTATCTCCACGTTGTCGTCGTGGTGGGGCTTGCGTGTCTCAGTGATCTTTGGAGCTATGCCGGTAGAGCCACTCATGCCGGAAAGGTCCAAAGGGAGAGACCAGACCAAGAGGGATACGAGGCGGAGTCCATTAAGGACGGCCGTGAGGGGCAGACCGTCCAAGCAGTTGTACGGTGTGCGAATGTGGGAAGGGTTCGGTCACTGGGGGGGATTCGGTTCGCTCCTGGTATGTGTCTGTCGTCAGACATGACCGTGGATGCGAACCAGTGACTGGGGGATTAGGACAGGGTCCTGGATGTGGACACTGGAAGGAGAAGGAAGTGGTAGGGGCGGCGGGTTTGCTAGTCAGCAGTAGCTGACTGGTAGGCATGGTCTGATGCAGACCACCGTTCGGCCCGACCCGTAACCCTCATTGAGAGGACCGGGGGCCCTGTTTACAGGGCTACGGGGAGAAAACCCCTTCAAAAATCCTACGCGGGGACCCCACCTCGTAAAAACAAAGGCAAAGCTGTGATCAGCAAAACATGATGGCGAATCGTAAAAAAACACTACCCCAGGAGGGTACCGGCTGCTCAGCAGCCGGAGAATCCCTCACTGAACTCAGTTCAGTCTGCCCCTCGTATTCTGGGGGGGGCACCGACCGCCTACCGTCCGATTCGGACGCATTGAGCCAGGGAGGCTCACGTCCCTGTGGTATAGAGTCACTGGGTTCTCCCAGTACGTCTGTATCACCAGGGCCTACACAGCGGGTGATCGCTGATCATTCCTCCGATTCTCGGAGGAGTGAAGGCCAAAAACGGCCTCGTGAACCGGTCACGGGCGAGATGTTGCCGCCGTCAAAGGTGCCTTTAAAGGCGACCACGTATAGGGGCAGAGGTTCACGCCGTGGCAGGAGAGGTCGTTCTTCTCGACCTGGTACGCCACGTGGCTCATGTACCGACGAAAGTGAGTCGGACGACTCGAGTGTGTCACTGGCGTGCCAGATGAGGACCGATGCGATAGATTTGGAGGAAGTTGGGCGGCTGGTCAGCACCGAGATTAACTCTGCCTCTTCGAGAGAGGAGAGCTCTGTCGGCACAGCAGAGTCCTTGGAGAAAACGGCCCTTCAAGACATTGAAGTGGTTTTGGACACCACAAGGAAGTCCAAAAACCTCAAGGGTCAGTGTCAACGTGCCATCAAAGATGCAGCGGAGCGCGTTAGAGTGGCAATAGAAGAGCTCGCCAGCAGGAGCTCTAACCAAGAGACGCGGAGACTCCAACTGGAGAACGACCGGCTGCGGAAAGACGTTGGAGCCCTTCGCAACGAGATAGAGGCTCTTCGGGCCGAGATTCAGACCAAATGGTCGCAGTCGACTGGACCACAGCCGCAACCAGCGTCCATTAGTCAGTCTTCGGCCCCGGAAAGGTCTTCGGAAGACATTATGGTTAGTGCCGTTGTTTCCCAGATTGGGAAAATGATGGATGCTCGGTTCGCGGGTATCGAGGACCGCCTTCTGCCAGCAAAGAACACCCGTCCGCCACTGGCCGCGGACCTTAGGAGTGCGGCTGGAAACAGCAATGCTGGCAGAAAGTCTAAGCGGCCGCCTTCCATGGCTTCTCAGGAGGCATCCCAATCTGCCAAAGCGCAGCGATCTGCTCCACCTTCGAGCGGGTCCACAGCTGCTGCACAGGCTCCCGACCCGGATCCATCAACGTCTGCTCGGGATGGTTGGCAGACCGTCGCCAAAGGGAAAAGGGGGAGGAAGAAAAATAAAAATCCTTCCACGATCGAAACTGCGGATCCCGCTAAACAAGGAGCTGGGGCTTTATCCGGGCCCAACAAAAGGAGAAGGAAGCGCAGACGCCGGGTGCCGAAATCAGCTGCAGTGGTTTTAACACTGCAGCCTGAAGCAGTGCAGCGTGGACTCACTTACGCGTCTGTGATGGCGAAGGCCAGACAGAGTGTGGATCTGGTGGAGCTCGGTATCACCGATATCAGATTCCGCCAGGCTGCAACCGGGGCTCGTTTGTTGGAGTTTCCAGGAACTGAAGGCGCTGCGGGAGCAGACCGCATTGCTGAAAAACTGCGAATAGTCTTTGCGGAGGACGTAAAAGTCTCTAGACCGACGAAGGCCGCTGAACTGCGCATTAGCGGCCTTGACGATTCAGTGACTGGGCCGGACGTGCAGGAGGCAGTCGGACGAAAGACCGGTTGTCCTGCAGAGTCAGTCCGAGTTGGTCCAATCCGCCTTGGTCCGGGAGGTGTTGGCTCTGCGTGGGTCCAGTGCCCAGTTACGGTAGCGAAGGTATTGGCCGATGCTGGCAGACTCCTCGTTGGCTGGAGCTCTGCTAGGGTGCAGGTCCTGGAGGCTCGGCCCATGAGGTGCTTTGGGTGTTTGGGGACGGGGCACGCGCGACTGAGGTGCCCCTCCGACGTGAATTTCAGTGGGCTCTGCTTCCGCTGTGGTAAGCTGGGACATCAGGCGGCAGTGTGCTCTGCTGACCCCCACTGCCCAGTATGCGAAGCGGCAAAGCTACCCACCAACCATCTCGTCGGGGGTAAGGACTGCAAGGCCCCAGTCCACTCCAAAAAGAGAGGCACGACAGCTTCGTCCTTGGCCGCTTCCAGTGCGGTGCGAATGGAGCCGTCGGAGGAGACAATGATCGCGGACTAATTATGGACCCAGACCGTAATCATTGCCTACTCCAGACGAACTTGAACCACTGCGCTGGTGCACAGGACTTGCTCCTGCAAACCATGGCAGAGTGGTCAATTGGTGTGGCTGTGGCGGCAGAGCCATACTTCGTCCCACCCCGCCCTGGCTGGGCAGGAGACTTGGATGGTTCCGTCGCGATTATCGGCACCGCGGCGCCACTTTCGGTCAGACAAAGGGGTTCAGGATATGTTGCGGCCACTTGGGGGGAGATCACAGTCTTTGGAGTGTATTTTTCCCCAAACAGGAGCCTGGCCGAGTTTGAGGTCTTCCTCGACCAACTAGGAGCCTCGGTTCGGCGAATGACACCGGGCCACATTATGGTCGTGGGAGATTTCAATGCGAAATCTGTAGCGTGGGGATCCCCTAGGACGGATGTCAGAGGAGAGGCGGTGGAAGAGTGGGCGGCAGCTACAGGTCTCTGTCTCCTGAATAGAGGTACTGCAAATACGTGTGTCCGTCAGCAAGGGGGGTCTATAGTGGACCTCTCCTTTGCTACCCCTGCCGTCGCTGCACGTGTCCAGAATTGGCGGGTCCTACAGAATATGGAGACCCTGTCCGATCATCTGTACATCCGTATGGATGTCTCCAACTCACTAGGCCCTGGAGTGGTTCCGCACATTGGTGCTCGGCAGTTCCCGCGGTGGGCGTTGAAGCGGCTTGACAGGGACCTACTAGAGGAGGCAGCCATTGTCCAGGCGTGGCTGTCCTCACCACCTCACACAGAGGGGGTCGACGTGGAAGCTGAACGCTTTCGCAATGCCATGACGGCTATTTGCGATTCAGCCATGCCTCGTACGCGGAGACGGCCCCCAAAAAGAGAGGTCTACTGGTGGTCCCGGGAGTTGGCGGATCTACGTGAAGCCTGTATTTCTGCCCGCAGGATATACTCGCAAGTCCGCAGATTACGCCACCGCAACCAGGAACTAGAGGCTCAGCTATATGCGTCCTACCGAAGTTCCCGGGAAGCTCTACTGCTGGCGATCGCTCGGGAGAAAAAGCAAGCGAGGGTTGAGGTGATGGATGGCCTAAACCGCGACCCTTGGGGGCGCCCGTATCGTGCGGCGCGGAATAAACTCCGCGTCCAAGGCCCTCCATTGACGGAAAGTCTCCAGCCACAGTTCCTTACCCAAGTCGTGGAGGCCCTTTTCCCTGACCGGGTGGAGTGTCCACCACCGATCATGGCGCCACCAGAAGGCGACCAGGAAGTAGAGTCAGAGACCCCTCCTCCGATTTCGGATTCAGAGATGGGGGCGGTGATCTTGCGGGCACGCATCAAAAAGACTGCTCCAGGACCTGATGGTGTGCCTGCAAAAGTGCTGGCCTTGGCGCTGGGCTGGGCGATGCAAGATAGGCTTAGGGACCTGTTCGATGCCTGTTTGACGTCGAGACGGTTCCCTAGAACCTGGAAAGAGGGTCGCCTGGTGCTGCTGCAGAAGGCTGGACGGCCCCCAGAGTCTCCATCAGCGTACAGGCCGATAGTCTTGCTGGACGAGGCAGGGAAGATGCTAGAGAGGATTCTCGCCAACCGCATCGTCCAGCACTTAGACACGGTCGGCCCGAATTTATCGGACGCCCAATATGGTTTTCGAGCAGGACGTTCGACTGTCGATGCCATTCTGCGCTTGAAGGTCGAGGCGAAGGACGCAGTTGCACAAGGGGAGGTACTGTTGGCGATCTCATTGGACATTGCCAACGCATTCAATACTCTGCCATTTAGCTGCATCGGAGAGGCACTCCGTTTTCATGGGGTGCCCATGTACCTGAGGCAGCTGGTGGCAGATTATCTGAGGGGACGGTGCGTCAGCTACCAGGGACGCGATGGTCAACTCGTGCGTAGGTCCATCACGTGCGGTGTTCCACAGGGGTCGGTTTTGGGACCACTTCTGTGGAACGTGGGCTATGATTGGGCCTTACGCGGTGGCCTCTCCCCCGGGCAGGGCATCATATGCTACGCTGATGATACTCTCGTCACAGCCCGGGGAGAAAACTTTGAGGAGACGGCATGCTTGGCCACCGAAAGCGCGTCCCTGGTGATCGGGCGTATCGAAGCGCTGGGACTTAGAGTGGCGCTAGAGAAAACGGAGGCCCTGGTATTTCATGCGCCACGGCGCCGGCCACCGGCTGGCGCCCACATTACCATTGGCGATGCCAGTATAATGGTCCGGACGCGTATGAAATATCTGGGCCTGGTCTTGGACCGAAGATGGAACTTCGGCGAGCACTTTTTGCAGCTTGCACCAAAGTTGATCGGCACCGCGTCCGCCCTTAGCCGGCTGCTGCCGAACCTGGGTGGACCAAATGTGAGCTGCCGACGGCTTTATACGGGGGTGGTGCGCTCGATGGCACTCTACGGAGCGCCAGTGTGGGCGGAGTCCCTGAATGCCCAAAACAAGGCTCTGCTGCGGAGACCGCAGAGAGTCATGGCAATCAGGGTCATACGCGGATACCGCACAATATCTGCAGAGGCGGCGTGTGCACTAGCAGGCACTCCCCCGTGGGACTTGGAGGCTCAGGTGCTTGCCGAAGTCTATCGGAAAGGAGCGGACCATCAGGTGGAAAGTGGCAGACGCCCACCGCCTGAAGTTGTGAAGACGTGGCGCAGGGAGGCGCAAGCTGCCGTACTGGTGCAGTGGAGGGAGCGGCTGGAGATGCCTAGTGCCGGACACTGGACCGTAGGGGCTATCCAGCCGATTCTTGAGGAGTGGGTGCGGAGGCGACACGGGACGTTGTCCTTCCGTCTGGTGCAGGTTTTGTCAGGGCATGGTTGCTTTGGCAAATACCTGCACAAAGTGGCGAGACGGGAGGCTACTCCCGTATGCCACCAGTGCGGCTGTAGTGAGGACACGGCCCTTCATACTCTGGCGCAGTGTCCTGCCTGGGTGATGCAGCGCCGTGCTCTCACTGCAGCAATCGGGGGAGACCTCTCGCTGCCGGCCGTGGTCAAGGCCATGGCCGACAGTGAGGAGGCGTGGGAGGCGGTCGCGTCCTTTTGCGAGGAGATTATCTCGCAAAAGGAAGCGGCGGAGCGGGTCAGGGAGGAAGACTCTCTCGCTGATCCAATCCGCCGCAGGCGGACAGGTCGGCGCAGACGTCTATACGGCGATCTGATGCCGCCCTAAATAAAGCCAGTGGGCGATAGATTGGGGAGTCTATCGTCCACATTGCACGGCTCTTGAGTGGTGGTGATGTCCCAGGTGTGCCCGGACATCGCCAAAAGAGTGTACAATAGAAGTATGAAGGCCCTGAGGTGGGCCGCGCTGGATGGGTCGCGAAAGTCATGCGTAGCAGTTCTCGTGGCCCATCCACCCAAGGCGAGAGTAGGCACACGGCGGAGTTTTTAGTGGGTGCGAGCCCCACATAACCACACTGCTTCCCCGGTAGTGTGACATGCGAAAGGCATTTTCTCCGCTTAAAAAAAAAAAAAAAAAAAAAAAAAAAAAAAAAAAAAAAAAAAAAAAAAAAAGGGGTTAACAAACTGTGCGTCGAGGGGTGCTGCGAGTCACTCCTGTTTTCTCAGACTGTTGTTGTTCTCAATTCTGTGCCTAGTGTCATTATACATACTATGTATACATATTATATTGACTAGAGCGCCGCGCCACCACGCCGTGACAAAATACAAAACTTGTAAGTACACCGCCAAGTCCGCCAGCTGAAAAAGTTTGCGAACCTCTGGCTCAAGTGACATTACATTAATGTTAAATTTTTAATATTTTATTTCAGAAGTTATAGATAGTACCAGATATAGATAGTATTAAAATAAAGTCATTCGATAGCTGTTCTTTTGCATTTGTATTTTATATCGTCACGTAAGACATTTTATGCGTAAATGAGAGCCTCATTATAAAAATTTGCGTATCTTTTAAGTTTAATGATCACACCTAGCAAGAATATTAAACCCACCACGAAAAGTCACCTTCTGCAAAGTGTCTATTAAAAATACACATACGACCAAAAAAGTATGCAACCTTTTTGAATGTTTTTTTATTAGCATCAAGGTTCAAATTAGGGTACCATTATGTGGCGAAGGTGTGGTCATGGAGTCCTGCCAAATTTTGAGACTTGTTCAAACATGTTCTCTTTGTTGTCACCTCTATATATATTTACGTCGTCGTTTGCGTTAAAATTATATCAATATCCCGCACCTGCTACTAATAATATATGCTTATGATAGTAATGGCAAACAGCTGCCGGCGGGCTTTTTATTTTGAACATGTTTAGATAAAGTTCTTTTGGCTTTATTTTTATATTTTGTGTATTACTTAAATGTTACTCTTTATAACATGATTTTTAAGGGTTTAGAGATGTTTTATGTTATTACATATAATAAGCTTTGCTTGAAGAGTTTCGTACAAAAGACGTGCTATGTCCATGTACCTACAAATTATTTAGCTTAAAGCTGGAACCAAGCTATTGGACGTGACCTAAGTCATGACCGATAGTCGCGACTTAACAGTCTGCACATCAAGTCAACATCCGGCGAGCCAGATGTTCGTCGGACGTCTGAACACTCAAGGTCACGTCCGCGACTTGTTACTGGTAGTTTGCACATGTAGGTGTAATTTAATTAACCAGATACAGCATAAGTCGCTGCCGTCGGCCGCGAGTGTAAGTCGTGTCCGATAATTTGTTTCTGGCTTAACTGGTGTATTTTAGTTTTCATTAACGTGAATTGCACTTCATGTTATTAAAAAAAGAAAATGTTACTTGACGATCGATGTTAGTACACCTTTGACTGCGTCAGTCCTCTAGTGCAATATTTTAAACATTAATTATGTGCAGTAAAATTCTTTTTACAGAAACATTAAAGTTGGCATTTTTATTTTTGTCGAGACAGCTACGCTAGCGTCTTGCTCTACTTGACAGCAACTTGGCCGAATGCGCGAATATCCGCCAAGGGAAATGACACGACCGAAATGACGGAACCTGTGCAATTCTCCGCCTAGTTTGGGAAAATTTTGATAAAAATATTCTCCTACCTAAGGGTTGATTTTGAAACCTAAATGAAATCTTGCTTTATAGTAAATTCAATTTTAATAAACATGAAGTATAAAGCATTAGCTTTCATGATTACACTACAGCAATATTCATTGCGTGGCAACTATGCATGTTGCCGATGGCGATTAGATGGATTGTCAAGACATACGGAGCAATGAACATAGTAATCTAACTTAGCAGCAATCCCTGTAATCCAGGCTATAATTAATTAAATAGGCAGGTAGTTAGGTACTTGGACGAACAAAAAAAGGCGGACAGAATCTCGCTAAACAAAAAGTGAAGCACCCATATTAAGACGGCTCGCTTAAAAGTACGGGCTGGAACGCTCACATTCACACCTGTAATAAGATAAAAAGCCGAGATTACGTAACAAATCTCATGTGATGGTAGTCATTTTCGTAGTGTTACAAATAAAATAACAATATAATATATCTGGTGTGTTAAAATTCTGTCGAAATTATAGTGGGTTTAGGAAAAAACGAAGTGCTTCAATCTTTTCTTAGCGAGATTCCGTCCGCCATTTTTTATTCGTCCGCGGTTAGGTATTATAAACATTTCCATTACTTAATAGAGTTACTGGCAAAATGACAGACGTTCATATCTGGTGGCTCTAATAACCGAATAAGCTGATATGTATATAGATAACTTAAAAAATAATCTTCTTCATAAACTAGTAGAACACTATATTCAATAATTAAATCAATTTTAATCACAAAACATACTTTCTAAAATGAGGATTTCTTACAAAAGCATTATTTGTTATAATTTTTTTTTTTTTTAATATATTATTTTTCAAGACACGGATTGGGTACTGTAAGCTTATGACAATAAGCACCATCAATCTCTTATTATTCAATTATTGTTTTGGAGTTCCATTGTCTACCTTTTATCACCATCATCAGATCAGCTCACTGTCACTTTAATATTGTACTTCAGTCAATTCTGAAAATGGAACTGGTTCAAAAGTTACTTTTAAGATTTGTCTCAAACATACCAGACCTACTACCTAACAATAAAAGCTTGTAATATACTATTGATATTTCACCTCATTATGCGCAATCAATTTGTCATGCCTTTGTGCTAATAAAAATGAAAAATGCTTGTCATAATTCACACGTGAAAAGTGTTTTTACTGAGAAAATATAAAGAATGAGATGCATGTTTCTGTAATAAAGGTGACACAGACGACCCGTAAGGTCGGGCACACGTGTGGTATTCAAAATATTGCTGTAATTATCTAAACTAGACGCTTTTCTTTGTACATACAATACCTTGTTTGTTGTACACACGGCTACACATCAACCTGTATATTTCCAGTATAAGCTGACCTCGCATTGTATAGGTGTTCCTTACAACGCGAGGTCAGCCTTTACTGGTTTTTATACAGCTTGATGTGTAGCCGTGTGTACAAGCCTTTGCGTCTGGTCTTGTCGGAGTTTCGCGTTGGCTAACGATTTAGCGAGGTATTTTATTCAATCAGGGTTTTTTTTTCGAGGTTTTTTTAGACATTATTTTGATTTATTTATTTAATTCTTTATGCACAACAGGGTACAAAGGCGGTCTTAACGCCATAGGCGTTCTCTACCAGACAACCTTAGGGTAGTATAGTATAGTAGTATAACGGGCTGGTTTCCGCAACTCCACGTCCAAGCGTGTATTTTGCGTACGGGGCGTGTAAATATACACATTATACATACCTACATATATAACTATAAATATATAACATCAAGATAATAATAATAAGATAATTCTTTTAAGTTATTATAATTTATATTGGTACTGCATTCATGGTATTTTTTTTTTTTGTTGTGATTCTTGTAGTCTTCGTGATCAATTGAAAGTATTATGTTTAAATAAGTATTGTGAGAAAATGTTTTGTGTAGGGCTGACGGTATTAATTTTGAAAAGATAAAAAAAATCATCTCAAATATTCTAACAAGTCTTTGAAAATCAATATCGCAGCGGGAGCTTTATTAATTTATTTTACACCCGTCACACAAAAGATTTCTTTGGAATTAATTTCGCGCGTTTCTCCGAGAAATATTAAGAATCATAATTATTCGAAGCAAATATTCGACATCCTTGAAATTACAAGCGCCCAACAATATACCCGCTGTGAACGACAATCTATTCCTTAAGAAAGTATCTGTAATTGCCTACGGCGAGGTCAGGTGGGTATTCGTTGGATTTGAAAAGGGCCCGGCCCTTTATTCGCTTCCTCCTTGATTTTCCGGCACAGAACAAAAGCTATGGAGCCCTAAATGAGACCTCCGACTCCGTTGTCCTACTAGAGATTAGATGTACTATAGTTATGTATTACGCACTTAAGTACAGAAGGTCGTGAGTTCAAAGAAAATATCCATTATTACGGATGCTTTATTGTCTTCCGTCTTTGCCATTAAATAGGCTACGGTGAGACTACACAACATAATTTAAGTACATGTTTATTTAATGTTGTAAATGATGTTTTGTTGGTAGTGTAGTATCCTCTCTATGTGTAACCATGGACGAATAAAAAAGGTGGACAGAATCTCGCTAAACAATAAGTGAAGCACCCAATAGTAAGTCAGCTCGCTTGTAAGTACGAGCTGGCACGCACACATTGACACTCATAGTAAGTCTAACAGCAGCGATTAGGCAACAAATCTCGTGTGACGGAAGTTTTTGCCGTAGTGTCATAAATAAAATCACGATATGCCGTCTGATGTGTTAAAATACTGTCGAAGTTATAGTGGGTTTAAGAAAAAAATAAGTGCTTCAATCTATTTTATTCGTACGTGTGTGTAACTATTATTGCGTATGCTTAAATATCATACGTAATGAAATCCGGTTCATTATCATCATTCGCAGCTTTTATAAAACCACTGCCTCCTGTTACGCCATTCTTCTCCGTTTTGCACCTATTGTTTGTGTGCGTGTTTAAATAATCGGTGTAAATACATGAAAAAAAAAAAAAACAAAAAACCCGCCCGCCGAATACATAACCTCCTCCTTTTTTTGAAGTCGGTAAAAAAATACTTCAGATGTAATCTTAAACGTAGCTAAATAAGCCTAAACCTTAAATGTAACGATGGAAGAAAGAGCATCAGGACTGAATGCCAAGGTCATTAGGTCATGTTTATTGTGTTCATCACAGCATTACATTGTCTAGCTTGTCACGAGAGAATGAAAAACATTACCTTGTCTTTGCTGTCGCGCAGTCGGGTAGAAAGAATACCAACCTATCTGTGTCACCTATTTCTGCTGCCAAACAGCACTGGCTTTGCTCAGGTGAGAAGGGTACAGGTGCCGATGAAATTACAATTACACGAGACTTTCCATCTTCATGTCTCAGTTTGGGAGGGTTTGTACTTGCAATAACATTTAGGCAAAATCCAATAGATAGTATTGCAGTTGATATAGGCAAAGGTAACTGTATACCATCAGGTGGACCTTTAGCTCTTTTCGCAATCATCATCATCATTTCAGCCGAAAGACGTCCACTGCTGGACATAGGCCTCCCCCCAAGAGGCGGGCAGGCAAGGCAGGTGGATCGTGATGATCGTGGTGATCGTGGTGGTGGCGATCGCAGTTGGTTGGTTAAATACTCAGAGAATGCTGCTCTCTTACTCGCCTTTTACGACACCCATGAGAAGAGATAAGGGGTGCTTTTCTTTATGTCCGGCACTACACGGACCCATATACCATGGGTAATTTGGAATCATATACGATAAAAAACTTGTATAAATGTTCCGAAAAGCTCACATGTAGGTACTTTTCACAAAAGTAAACATGAAAGTGTTCTTTGCCTGTTTTCCGTTAAAAAAATGCGATAACTGTTGTAACCCTTCTGAGCAAACTACGGGATTTCGTGTCCCTAAATAAACACAACGCATTCTTATGGAGCCTCAACATACAGAACATTTGTCATTTGTCTCGTACCAACTGCGAGGATATAGTTGTGACGTGCAAGGGGAAACTAAATCTTTGAGTTTTATAAATGCATGTTTCACAGGGTTTGGGCAAAATGTTTGTTTTTCATTTTTATGTGTGTTTTATTTATTTGCGAAAAAATTCGTTTAAGGAGACATGACAGAGATTTTTTTATTGTTGGGACAAACTTGCCACATCCTAACCACTGTAACTCCTGTAAGCCAGAATCTCAGACCAAATCATATATTTTTGGTCTGAGGCCAAAATCTACAATGGCAACCCAACAGAAACGCAGAAACAAAGAAGCTCGCCGCATCCCGGGGAAATGATTGAACTAGGAACCTTGGAAATTACCAACCAACGAAATTATTTAGAAAAATCGGTCAAGTGCGAATCGGACACACGCAGTAAGGCTTCCGTACCACCCATCGACCTGATACCCCTTAGAAAACTGATTTAATTTACGAGACAACATGAGACATCAACGCACCGTGCGAGAAATATGAATTTTTGTATTTCTTTCTTACACAGGTACCACCACATATGCCTTTGTCTGCCCTATATTTAGTATTTCTCGCTAAACTACATAGTATGCACTATAATCGGACTAAGTTTGACGCTGGTATGTATTACCGTTTTGAAGATAGAGCATGAAGAAAAAACGTTGAAAAAATGCATTTTTTTTGAGGTTTCTTGTATGGGGACCCCCTTTGTCTTTAGACTTTTTTTATGAAGTTTACTTACTTACTTACTCCTCTGGCTCAGCGACCCAAAGTGAGTCATGACCTCCGAAACGAGAACTCTCCACTTTCCTCGATCTTGCGTGATATCTCGCCAGTTGGTAGCTAGAAGCTCACGTAGATCAGCCTCCACTGCATCTCCCCAGCGATATCTGGGATATCTTTAATGAAGTTTAATTATTAATTTATGGATCTTATGTGTATGCTGTTAAGAGAGACAGAGAAGAGATATGAATTAATTCGTTCATATTTTCCAATGTTTTACAGGGTGACTGGTTGAACGAGGGACTTATTGAATGAGGATGTTCAGTACTTCATTCTTGTTCCAAATATATATTATTATGTAAAAAATTGTATTCTATGAATTTCATCAATTACTTTGGACACTGTTCTGCGCTTACAAGTCAAAGTTGCATGCGGTTAAACCAAACCGCGTATAACCATGCACCTGGCAGCAGTGTCCATTGCTCGCTATTTTTAATGGGGTACTTGCCAGCAGACCCTTAGACACTCAGAGCGGGCACGAGCATTTTTTCTCCTGAATGCGTGATTTATCATGGTTTTTTTTTTTTAAAGATTATTGTTAGTATGTGTACATACACATACTAACATTACATTCTACCATATGCTTGAATATGTCTCTAGTTCATTCTCTCTGCTATATACTTCCAATGTAGGATATAATCAGAACTGTCTTAATCTGGATACGGGTCTATCAATTCTCACTAGTTATATTGAACTATGTTTACGGGACTTGTCGCGCACAATAAAATCAAAACATGACAAACATTGTGACTAACCTCGACGTTTCGGCCAAGTTGCATTGGCCGTGGTCACGAGCAGACAAGTCCCGTAAACATAATTCAATATGAGTGAAATTCGCGAAAGTTTAAGAACTTCCCACTAGTTATTTCAGTCATATGTGTAAGGGTTTTTATTCCATCATCATCTTCATTTCACTGCGATAGGCTGAGTTGATCATCATATCAGCCGAAAGTCGTCCACTGCTGGACGTAGGCCTCCCCGAAGCATCGCAACGACGACCACAAGGTGAACCTGGTGAAGGTCGCGGGAATCCGCTGGATGTGGGAAGCGCATGACCGGTTTTTTATTTAATGTAAACAAACTGTTTTCTATGCTTTATTTTCCTAATATCCATTTTTAAGCGAAAATAAACGAGACATGATTTTTATGACAAAAATACTTCACCATATTTTGTAACAGTTTACGGCGATTTATATTTCACTCAAGTTATCCTATTTCCTACTTTCGAACATAGTACAGGGAATAATTTAGATTTAATGGTGCAGAAGATATTATAAGCTACCTCGCTATATAAGGCATGATGAATCGGGCTAAAGTTGAGAATTTTGTTAAGTTTCGAGAATCTTCTTGGTCCTCGTCTGTGGAAAAGCGCACTGGAGTGTTTCTTTATGATGTAACTTGGAGGAATTTTTGAAATATTGATTGGAGTTCCATTCAAAAACTTCGGTTCTATATTTAGAATTTATTAATAAAGCGTAAATTGAAACGTTCCGCTGTTCGCTGAGTTTAGTGAATATTACTTCGCGAATCTGATTGATACCTGCCAAATATTGTTGTGCGACTTTTGGCATTTAAATGTCAGTCATGTAAATTGCAAAGTAATTTTTTAATTTTTGAACTGTTGTGGCTGGATCTGCAAAATAACATAGCTGTACTATAAAATACCCTAACTTTGCCCACAAGCCTTACTTTGCCTTGTTGTTTTTGAATAAACTATAATAAAGATTTAAATTGTGGAAAGAAAAAATCCTGCTCGTGAGCGATTTTTTCTTTCCACAATTTAAATCTTTAGATTTCGCTTCGCATGCGTAAATGCGTTAAAAATAATAAAATAATTAAACTATAATAGCTATGATTTCCGTACTTGGGGAGAATTTAAAACTGTGACAACGCTAACTTTTGGTTCAGTTATAAATAGTCAGTGCGTGTAAAAATTTAGTTTATGCCTTAGCAAAGTTGGGCTTGTGGGCAAAGTTAGTGCATTTTACGGTAATGTTCAAAATAAAAACTTTTAATTGATTGAAACGATTTTACAATAGGATCTTAGTTATTATGAAAACGGAGAACAAACGATTTCTGTGCCTTTCAAGGAATCGCTCTGAGATGAATCATGAATCTCCCTATTCCTTCTATTCACAACTTTTAAATTTTATTGGGTTACAAAATGACACGAGTTGTCTTAGGTTTGATCTAGGTATGAGATATATTAAAGGCGTTCACCAATTAGTTTTGCTAGTTAGATACCCTATTCATGCCAAATTAATTCCTACATGTAGGTACAGAAGTTTCAACAATTGGGAAACTTGTGACAACGGTATAACGCCTCTTGTCACTTTGGGTGCTAACTATCGACGTTAATACCTTCCTATATATTATTCTCAGATAGTAATTCCACGATAATATAGGGTCACGACACGACACATCGATTGATGGCGATCGACGGTTTTTCCATACAAAAGTACGATTAGTATGGGACGTCGTATGCACCGAATGACGAATGAAATGTTTGATCCGAAGATCCTGTATCACTACTGAAAAAGTAAAAGTGATGACGTATTTTTTTGGACAGATTTAGCCAATTACGCTGGTTACTATAATGTGTACGTGAGGCTCATTCCTTAATACTACCGAATTAGATCACTGGTGGTATCAAGGGGGCTTTTTGAAGCGAAGCTTTTATAACGTCGTTGCGCGTTCGACCGTCGGGAGTAAATCGAGAAAAACATCACTGTTACCTCGTGCGTGCGTTCTTACTGCACTTACATACTCGCAGTATACTCTATCTATCTATCTTGCAAATGCGTAGAAGCTTCGCTTCTGTCAGGCGTCCCCCAACGCCACGTGTTTTTAATCCATATGACACCATTCCGGGCCCATGACATCACCGAATTACACCATTGCTGCATTAGTGGTGGCACGGGAAGGTACTAGTTAATCCATTACTAATAAACCATTTTCATTTGTGTGACAGTGACTCGTCAGTCCCACCTCCTACACACACAGAATAGCTACTTTGTTGTTTAATTTTTATTTGTTTATTTTTCTTTTGCCACACAAAACTTTGCCGAACACAACTTTGCTGGACACTAGGATTTCTCCTAAGTGCTCTACACAAATTTCGCATGCACAAACACGCTGTTGCAACAATTCTAGGTATAATTTTCATGTAGATGTCATCAGTTCCATATATCACGTATTTCTCGTCCAGTGTAAACAAGCAACTAACGCTGGACTCATATAAGAGTAAATCTGTAACAGCGTAGGACGAGGCTCTCAAAGGATTTGCTCCGTACAGCCATCGGCAAATATTTGTCACTCTCTTTGTTTCCATTCAACGTACATTCTTCACTCTAGTTTGGATCTTTGTTATAGAGAAAATATTATTAGGACGTTTTTCGATGTTTGTTTATTTACTCTTCTATATTAAGGTGGTAGTGTATTTGTATGTAGTTTCCAACAAATAGACGAATACATGTGTTAATTTTTATTATTATTTTTATCTTTATCTTTTTGAAACAACAATTGAATTGCGGAGGTCTGATCGTAAGTTAATATATGTATAATACAACAATATTGTTCGGAAAAAGTAGGTAGATCACAAAAGAAGCAAAATGGAGCACGATCCCATGACTATCAGATTTACGCCATAGTATTCAAGCTACATAGTAGGTATATGTCCTATATACATATGTACACCAAGTAGGTAAAAACGTCCAGTTATTATGAACCTCAGGCAGGGGGACTTTGGCAGATAAAATAAATAAATATTTTTGGGACATTTTACACAGCATCTAGTCTCAAACTAAGCAGAGCTTGTACTATGGGTACTAGACAATGGATATAATACTTATAAACTTTTTTTTTTGTAAATACATACTTATAATACATAAGAAACACCCAGACAAACACAAACACTTACAATATTTGTGTCCTGTGGGAATCGAACCCACGACCTCATGATCAGCAGTCCGACACTCTAACCACTAGACGTCGTCAGATAGCCGCTACCAAAGTTTTATCAATTAAGCTGATAACATAATAAACAAAAATACACCTTATAACATAGAAGCGAGAGCGAAAGTAAGATATTATATGAACTGTAAATAGAAGAAAACCTATCGCTACATCTACGAGGGTATAAACTGTGTATAAGGTATACCATTTTGTACTCAGTTTTCCTGTTTTTGTGTGTTATCGGCAGGCGGCGCTGGTGACGCAACTAACGACCGATGTCGACATCTCAGAGAAATGTCACAATGATTTATCGGCTCTACTATGGACGAATATACGCCCGAGATATTTAGATATAGTTCTAAGGGAGGAGAAGAGAAGTTCCATTTTTGTTGCTACGTAGTATTTGGAAAAAACATGATGAGTTTTTAATCGTTCTGAAAATGAAAAATACCATGATTCTATATACAAAGAATCAATGGTAGTGTTAATTAACAAAAAAACACAGAAACAAGAATTATTACCATTTATCTTGAAGTTTTTAATTCTTAATACACTTAAAACTTAACTTTTATTTATTTAAACACATTTTTTTACCCTATACCGATACATGTACTAAGTTATTATTATCTATAAACACAGTTCCTTCGTCCGTGTGTCACTGCAGGGTGCCAACTGAAAATCAGCGCTGGATGTTCCACGCCAGCACATGCTGAGTTGGTGACCCTTTTGGCATGGGCATGCCCGGCAGCAACTTCATGTTTTACTTACCTATAATTAACTTTAGTATTTTTAATAATGTTATTGTTGTGCTGTCCTGTATTCTGTGCCAAATAAAAGTTTTTCTTTCTTTCTTTGTTTCTTTATTTCTAAAAGATAAAGAAGAAATATAGAATTATTTAATTCAATTGTTTTTAAATCATTAAGAAAATGTTTATGCGTTTTCCGTTCATCGCAACGTAAATGTTATAATATCAAAAAACTATTGGCAAAGGGCTTGCAATAACGGCTTGATATTGTACCATGTAATACAAAAAATCATTTTCACCTCTGTATACCTGAATTGTATTTACATAGGCTAGATTATATTTTTAATGCATTTTCCATTTGTCTAAACATTTGAACATGTTTATGTTAATATTATTTTATATATAGACATATATTTACAACGTAGATACCTACCTTACCTATGTTGGATATGGATGAATTTACTACAAAAATAAACATGAATATTCATACAAATTAAAATTGTATATTTTAACTTTATGACAGCAATTATTTTTAATTATAAACATGTACCAATTTTTTATCGGCAGATACTAATAAACTTTATTTTATTCCATCCCGTATATTTTTAATATTCAAAGGAAAAACGGTTTTGTAATTTTTTTATAAAATATTTTATGTAAATTTTTTGATATTTGGGAAAACGCTAGACTGAGCTTGATTTATTGATATTAAGACTTTATCCACACACAAAATAACAACGTTTTCATTTTTAGGGTTCCGTACCCAAATAGTGCTAACAGGACCCTATTACTCTCGCTACGCTGTCTGTCCGTACGTACGTCTGTCTGTCACAGGGCTGTATCTTTGTAACGGTAATAGATAACACACACATAGGTTTCACAGAATATGTGTTATTATGGTGCCTATCACGACAAATACTAAAAATAAAATAAAGTCTAAAACCAAAGGGGGTCCCCATACAAGCAACCTCGAATAACATGCAATTTTTTCAGCGTTTTTGTGCCTGCTTTATCTTCACAACGGTAATACATACCAGCGTCAAACTTGGTCTGGTTATGGTATGGAACCCTTACTGCGGGAGCCCAACTCACACTTGGCCGGTTTATTTTTTATTAAACACAATTTTACATCAAATTGTGTTTATTTGACAACGTCTGTGCTCTAGTGGTTCGAGTGTCGGACTGCTGATCACGAGGTCGTGGGTTCGATTCCCACAGGACACAAATATTTGTGTGATGAACATAAGTGTTTGTGTTGGTCTGGGTGAATCTTAAGTATTATTTAATTAAAAAAAAGTATATAAGTATTATATTCATTGTCTAGTACCCATAGTACAAGCTCTGCTTAGTTTGGGACTAGATGGTGCTGTGTAAAAATGTCCCAAAAATATGTATTATTTATTATTATTAATTATTTGTGGGTTGAGTAAATCATCGTGCAATCTTACAGTTAGGCATTTGTTTAATATAGTGCTTATAATAACCCAGCAGAAAACTTTAATAATGAGAAAAACAAACCACTATCTCCTCCCTCACAAAGGACTTTGAATACTGGTTTAATTTACCAACTTGTAAGTAATACTTACAGGATAAATTTTGATAACTTCATGTGACACGATTATACAGGGTTATTTTTAATTCAATAATACCTTTAAAACAAAGTTTAACCGGATTAAATCGCGTATATTATTTAAATTGGTTTCCCAAACATCATTTCATCATCATTGGCATCGAAACGAATTTAATTAATAATATTGTACGGTAGTTTTTTTTTTTTTTTTTTTGAAATATTTGTAAAGACGCTTGTCATCTTCGTCTACCTGCTACCACGAAATGCTGCAAAGCTTTCGAAACGTCAGGGAAACCAATTTAAATAATATACGCGATTTAATCCGGTTAAACTTTGTTTTATTATAATGTGTAGTGATCGCGAAAACCTAAGAAGTTTAAACCTTTAAAGTTTCGGGGATGATTGTACTCATCAATTTGAACAACTTTTACTATAAGATCAACTCTGAAATCATAAAGTCCATGGATTTCATACATTATGATCAAGTATACACTCAACATATATACAACGTGTATCAGAAATGCGTGGTCATATTTGAAGAGCTTATTCAGGGGATGCTATCGAACAACTTTCACTATGGGACCAAACCTGAAATCGCGAAAAAAATATCAGCTGATCCTTACATATTGTCGAGTGACATCGATGATTTAGTAGGCAACAGCTGATATTTTTTTCGCGATTTCAGGGTTGGTCCCATAGTAAAAGTTGTTCTATGCTGTGCCCTAAATGAGCTCTTAAAATATGACCACACATTTCTGATACACGTTGTATGTTAATACTTTAATATCGGAACAACTCTGACATCATAAAAAAAACATCCGTTCCATAGATGATGAACTGTGAGAGTTGTTCCGATATTAAAGTTGTTCAAATGGATGAGTACAATCATCTTTTATAGGTATTACTGAATCAAAAATAACCATGTATTGATGTTGCATTCAGATCAGTGTGTCATATCGCTAGACATGGATTCTCCTTGGTTGAATCACCACATCCAGTCATTTGCTTTGTTCATTCGGTCTGTATCAACTCTCAATAAATTATTTCTGTAGCTAAGTGTCACTGTTTTGATTGAATTGATAAATTAATTTATTATCTTACTAGCCTATTTCCGCGACTTCACTTGCGTGAATATCGTTTATCACGCATCCTTCAGAAACTGTTCATCTTCTCGGAATAAAAGGTAGCTTATATGTCAATCCGGGTTATCTACTATCTGTTTGCCAAATGTCATTAAAATCGGTTCAGGCATTTTTGAGTTATAAATGCTGTAACTCACCTGACTTTGTTTTATATATTTAGAAAAGCAAAGTTCTTAAAGATAAATAAATTATTGCTGTAGTTAAGTGTCACTGTTTTGATTTGTGTACTTATGTTGTAAATTAATAAATTATCTTAGAAGCAAACTTCTTAAAGATGTTATTTTAGATCATCAAGCTCAGACCATTCAGCAAAAAATAAAAATAAAATCAGCATTCGAGTACTAATTTACTGTAACAGCCTTACGACAGAGCTAAAGCCGTAAAAATCTTTTTTAACCGACGAAAAAAAGGAGGAGGTTCTCAATTCGACGCGTATATATATATACAACGTGTCCCAGAAATCAACGTCAAGCCGAAAACGGGCAATAGGCCAAGTCGTGACAGTCATTAGAAAAATATAAAAAAAAATCTTGGTCATGTACTTTTCAAATTTTATGGATTCAAAAATAAATCTCAAAAAGTGACACCCTGTGATGATTTTTCAAGTGCTGTGGCTACAAATATTAACTTTTCGTCAGTTTTTTTTCTGTGACGTATCCATGAATAATCCTTCTGTAAATTACAGTTAAAAGTTAAAACATAACTACCTCATTTTTAACTAAAATGTTAGATTTTTGCCTAACATTGAATTCAAAATTATTACATCACCCAACTTTAACCGCGTGTAGGGGAAAAAAAAATTACTACACTATTTTGGCAAGTAACTTTAAAAGATGGCGCGTTTAGTCTGGATTCCAAAATGGTATGCCACTTACTAATTGCTACTTCTTAATTGAGGAAAAAAAAAAAAATGTTAGTTTTAGGTGCGTTTGAAATAAAATTCAGTTGTTGGATTTCTTTAGTTATAATTTTTATTTGATCAGATTTACCGAGTTTATATTAAATGTTCGAACTGTTTGCCTTCAGCTGCACATTAATAAATACTCGATGATCGGGATAACGCTCAGCATTTGGGTATCTCTTACGAGATAGATAGTGACGCTACTTTTATCTAAGAGCGAGACGGATTGACACATAATTTCGTCTGTGTGAGTGAAACAGATAGAGACGCCACTCTGGCGAAACAGGGATGCGTCAGGTAAATTGTGCAATACTGCAGCACGTTACGCTCTTTCGTTTTATAAGCATCTTTTTGTATTTGTAGTGACATCATACTTACAACTGTGGCTTTGTTTATTGGACTTCATTTGCATTGTGATTTTGATTTATCTGCACTGTTTCTGACGACCCCGGACTTGTTTTAATCGTAATCCCGTGTTTTGTGTAGTTTGTTATCATGCCATCTCGATACACCGCACAGGAATACGCCAACATGCATCTCATTTATGGAGAATGCTTATGCAACGCCAATGCTGCAGCAAGAATGTATGGTAAGAGATATCCAAATGTGCAGCTGAAGGCAAACAGTTCGAACATTTAATATAAACGCGGTAAATCTGATCAAATAAAAATTATAACTAAAGAAATCCAACAACTAAATTTTATTTCAAACGCACCAAAAACTAACAAATATTTTTTTTTCCTCAATTAAGAAGTAGCAATTAGTAAGTGGCATACCATTTTGGAATCCAGACTAAACGCGCCATCTTTTAAAGTTACTTGCCAAAATAGTGTAGTACTTTTTTTTTCCCCTACACGCGGTTAAAGTTGGGTGATGTAATAATTTTGAATTCAATGTTAGGCAAAAATCTAACATTTTATTTAAAAATGAGGTAGTTATGTTTTAACTTTTAACTGTAATTTACAGAAGGATTATTCATGGATACGTCACAGAAAAAAAACTGACGAAAAGTTAATATTTGTAGCCACAGGACTTGAAAAATCATCACAGGGTGTCACTTTTTGAGATTTATTTTTGAATCCATAAAATTTGAAAAGTACATGACCAAGATTTTTTTTTATATTTTTCTAATGACTGTCACGACTTGGCCTATTGCCCGTTTTCGGCTTGACGTTGATTTCTGGGACACGTTGTATATATATTTTTTATGTATGACCACGCATAACTTTTTACAGAGTGGTCCGATTTTGATGATTGTTCTTTTAATGGATAGGGTATATCTCGAAGTTGGTCACATTTAAATTTCAAAATCAAAATCTACCCCTAAGGGTAGTAAAACAGGGGATGAGTGTTTGTTCACCCTCTGAATTCTTACCTGTTAACCGATTCTGTTGAAACTTGATACAAATAAATATAGTTCTAGACACTACGACATAATGGAGACCTGGAGTTAGATTTTAAACACAAAAAAATGAAAAATAAAACTTTTTAACAAAAAATTGAACCGACGAAAACAGAAACTGAAAAGCGAAAAATAACTAATTATGAGTCGGCGCCAAACAACGAATCAACGAAGATCATTAAATTACTTTAAATAAATAATAAAAACAACGTCACATCAAATACAACGTGAAATTTTCAACGATAAACAATAACTTTCCAAAAATGTGTTCTCCGCTCGGCCACTTGCAACTTACACGCACTTTGCTGGTTAAAAGTTCGTTTGGCGCCGATTTATAATTAGTTATTTTTCGCTTTTCAGTTTCTGTTTTCGTCGGTTCAATTATTCGTTAAAAAGTTTTTCTAAACACGATTCATTATTCTAGTTAAAACTACGCTTTACTTTACCCTCCAGAAACTCGATCAAACTAATTTCAAATTATTCCAGTCTAAAATTTACATTCATATTACCGAATTTGATACACAGTATTCACATTTCTGTGGCGCGTCGAATTTTCGATAACCTCACGGGCGACCGGGCTACTTATTTCGGGCAAATTTGTGTACAGACGTGTACAAAATTGGAACGCAGAAATTTTCCGTTTATTCGATACGGGGAATACTGAAGATTGGGTGGGGTTGATGCCTGCTTAATTTTTTATCCTAGTATGTATTTATTAATGTGAAGATTTTTTGGTATTTTTGTTACAGTTGGTCAAAAATTGTATTCTTGTTTTGTTTTTTGTGTGTTCCCGGCTAGGCGCGCATCATTTTTTCATCAAGGGAATTAAGTTAAGAAATGAATAATAATGGATACTTGAATATACATGGATACAATAATAATTAGGCGTCTAATACACATGCCTGTAACTTGCACGCTTGCATACCAGGTCATTGCACGTGCTCGATACTTTCGTGTGTATACGTTCACTGGCATGCCTGTAGCTGGCAAACAAGTAGCTTACAGACCATTTGATTTACTGGCATATGTTTGAGGGAGGGGCGCTGCGGAATCAGCACGTGTGAACGTACGTGGCAGCTACAGGCATGCCAGTGTCACCCAAATCCGTCTTCTTCTACTCTACTCTATCTTTTTGTCTCATTAATTTTGCTACACATTCTTCTGCTAGTAACAATATGACACTATTTAATTCTCTTCGGAAGCTTTCCGTTAATGAAAAAACTAGATAATGTGCTGTCAAGACGTCGGAAGCGTGGCGTACTGGCACAGTATACACTGCTTGCCAGTTACAGGCATACAATTTTTTTTACCATGAAGGTTTATTTACAAGTATCCAGTGTGCCACTTAGCGGCATATAGTAGCTGGCATGCAAGCTACAGCTCCATTTTACAGGCATGTGTATTCCGGCCATTACTGTCTGAAAGTCAATCTATCATCATACCTAAATATTATTTCGATCTTACTAATGTGAGATTCTTCACTGTCTACGATCCTAGACCCTTTTTAGGGTTCCGTACCCGAAGGGTGACAAACGGGACCCTATTGCTCTCGCTACGCTGTCCGTCCATCCGTCCCTCCGTCCGTCTGTCTGTCACAGGGCTGTATCTTCTGAACAGTAATAGGTAACTGGTTGAAATTTTCTCAGAATATGTGTTGCTATAAGGTGTATCACGAAAAATACTAAAAATAAAAAAAAGTCTAAAAACAAAGGGGGTCCCCATACAAGAAACCTCAAAAAATATGCATTTTTTTCAACGTTTTTATTCCTGCTCTATCTTCATAACGGTTATATATATCAGCGTCAAACTTGGTCAGATTATAGTGCATATTATGTAGTTTAGCAACAAATACTAAAAATAAGACAAACATAGACATATGTGGTGGTACCTCGTAAGAAAGACATGCAAAAATTCATATTTCGCGCACTGTGCGTTGATGTCTTTTGATAAACTCTCGTAAATTAAACCAGTTTTTATGGGGTATCAGGTCGTTGAAGGTACGGAACCCTTACTGTGCGAGTCCGACTCGCACTTGGCCAGTTTTTATTTAATTATAATATCTATCATTTTGTTCAGTTTTAATTTAATTTGCGTATTTGTTAGTATAAATCTGAAATTTAACTATAAAATATGAAACATTTCTTTGCTCATAAAAGTCTTACGATCCGGATTTTTATTTAATAATATTGCAGGTGTTTCATTAAGAAAAATGTTGCCATTTATAGACCGTTTTAATTTTGTTTGCTTAATAAGTTACCGTTTTAATATTAAATTTAATAAGGTAACCTATAATGTGAGTTATTAAAATAATGATAATTACTTATTCTGTGCTACAACATTAAAATATAATTTAATTTTGTTTATCAGTTTCCTGTGAAAATGGCATTTTAAGTTAAGTAATAGAAATAATCTAAATTTTTTCATCACAAAGGTTCACAATTGGTACATTAGATTGACAATGGTGTTAAACTTGTTTTAAACTATCGCTCTCTTTTACTAATATTAGATAGAAGAAATGGATGACAACTATTTTAATACTGTCAAATTAGTCGGAATTTCCATACAAGTTTAGTCGTGATCTCGGAACGTACATACATACATACATATTATCACGCCTATTTCCCATTGGGGTAGGCAGAGACTATGGATTTCCACCTGCTACGCTCCTGACACACCTCTTTCGCTTCATCTACGTCCATTAACCTCGTCATGCATGCTCGTCGGTTTAGAGAACTCTTAACCTGGCATTTTTGAGAACGTCCGCGATTTGATCGCGATACGTTCGCCGAGGTCGTCCCCTTCCAACTCTTGCATCCACACTCGCTTCGTATACTTGTTTCGTCAATCTCCTCTCGTCCATCCTCTCTATATGTCCAAACCATCTTAACATACCTTTCTCAATCTTTGTCACTCCATCTTCTTTCACTCCACAACGCTCCCTTATCACGTTATTCCTTATTTTATCTCTCAAAGTTACACCACACATACTTCTCAAAGCTCTTATTTCTACTGCATTTATTCTGCTTTCATGTTTCTTCTGCCATACCTAACATTCACGACCATACATAAGTGTAGGCACTAACACTCCCCCATGAACAGCCAGCCGTGCCTTTTCCGACACTTTGCGGCTGTTCATGAAGGTGTGTAGTGCCCCATTTACCTGATTACCAGCACTCACTCTCCTTTCAATGTCCTTCACATGCTTGCCATCTCTCGTAAACATGGAACCCAGGTATACAAACTCTTGTACTTGTTTCACCTTTTCGTCACCTATCAAAATATTGCACTCATAATTTCTTCCTTTTCAAAAACCATAACTTTCGTCTTAGTGACATTAACTTTCATTCCTTTACTCTTCAAAGGACCATCCATAATTGTTACCATCTTCTGTAACTCCCCCTCTGACAATGCAAGGATAACTTGATCATCGGCATAGAGGAGACATTTGACAAGTAACCCATTCATTTCTAAACCATTTCCACTCTCTTTCAAATCTTTCAAACAATAAATAGATCCATGAATAGATTGAATCTCGGAACGTGCCGACTAAAATACAAAGAAAACTAACTTAACAGCACTAAAATTGTTGCATCTAATATTAGTAAAAGAGAGCGATAGTCTAAAATAATATTAATATTATAATAATTAATTTCCTGATTGTTATTTACATCTGATCTTACGTTTCTACATTATTTTGTAGTCGCTATGATCATTTGCACCTTTTCTTGCTAGAGCAATATAGAGAAAATACCGAGATTATGAAATAATGATGTTCGTATTCTGCTCATTTGCGAATTTATCTTTCACTTTTAATGAGGATAATAAACCTAACTGAGTAACGAGACGGGGGCAAATGTTTCGCATACAACTATTTGCACGAGTTAAGGGTTATAGGTAAAGTTAATAGTTTAATCCAATTTATATGACTACAAATCCGAGGCTCAGACGTCTACATTAGCTTTACGTGTGAATAAATTTATCTAAATATTTTTGTGTTTATGTGCGTGAATTTAATTATGGTGGAGATAGTACAGTCGACCTCATGTCGGTGGTAACACTTGAATTACGAAATCTACTTACTGCTTACGAAATAAAAGCGCTGCCAAAGTCAAACTTACCAATGACGTGAGGTCGATATAAAATTTATAGGTATGGCTAAGTTGTAAATTTTGGGTTTTAGAAAAACAGACATTACTAAAGACGTAGTTTATTCTTGTTGTTTATCAGCATCATCATCATTTCAGCCGAAAGACGTCCACTGCTGGACATAGGCCTCCCCCAAGCATCGCCACAACGACCGGTCCTGTGCCTTCCGCATCCAGCGGATCCTCGGTCCACCTTGTGAGGGGCCTACCCACGCTGCGCCTTCCAGTACGCAGTTTGTTGTTCAATGATGGTGGAATTGGGATTTTCAGAGTTGAAGTGTGAAAGAATCTTAATTTAGGAATAAAATTGCTCCTTTTTATATAAGTAGGTATTACTGTCCTGTTACTAGTCTAGTATTATACGTGGGACACTCAGAAAGTTTTGCGAAACTAAAAAAAATTGTTCTATACGTACATATATTTTTATCAAATCTTTTCAAAGTACTTTCCACCAGCCTCTATACAAAGATTCATGCGCCTAAACCAGTTTTCAAAACACTTTTTCCAGTCCGCCGCAGACACCTCGTTTACAGCCTGCTCGAACGCAGCCAGCGCATCTTCCGGCGACGAAAATTGTATCCCTTTGAGCTGATTTTTTATTTTTGGGAATAAAAAGAAGTCACACGGTGCTAGATCAGGGCTGTAAGGAGGGTGACCCAGGAGTTTGACTGGCGTGCTGTCCAGGAAGTCCCTCGTTTTGAGTGCGGTGTGCGCAGGTGCATTGTCGTGGTGGAGCAGTAGCCCGCGGAGCCCTGTGTTTGGTCGCTTGTTGCTTATAACAGAGAAAACTTCTGGCAAACATTTGGTAGTATACCATTCGGCATTAATGCTTCTTTGATCCCGTAAGGGAATTGATACCAAGTGGCCAGTCAAATTAAAAAAGCTAGCAATCAAAATCTTACCCCCGCTTCTAGATCGCTTCACTTTGGTAGGCGTTGGCTCATTTTGAAACACCCAAACAGTCGACTGGCGCTTGGTTTCTGGGTCGTATTGATAAATCCAGGACTCATCACCTGTAACGATGTCGTAAACACGCCGAGACGAGCCTGCTTCAAATTTGTTAAGCATATCACGGCACCATTCCACCCGGGCCTGCTTCTGAGCATCGGTGAGGTTGTGCGGCACCCAGCGTGATACTATCCTCCTCACGCGAAGATGGCTGTGTAGAATCTCGTGTACGCTTCCCGATCCAATCTTCAATAGGTGTTGAATCTCCTGATATGTAATTCGCCTATTGTCTTGGATTAAATTTTTCACTGCTAGCACGTTTTCTTCGGTAACAGCCGTCAAAGGGCGACCGCTTCTTTCGTCATCCCCCAAAGTTGGTCGACCGCGCTTGAATTCGTTATACCAACGATACACGGTTGCCTTGGAAGGGCCTTCATCCATGAATGCCATTTGAAGTCTATCGTACGATTCATCCGGTTTCAGGCGACACTTGAAATCGTATAAAATCATAGCTCTAAAATGTTCCCGGCGCAGATCCATATTTCAGTGAGACACAATACTTTGAATTAACTCGCAAAAAATGTGGAGGGAAATTTTGAAATTGGTACTTACTTATTTTTACTTATAAATAATCATATTTTCGAAAAACATTATAACTGGCCAGTCTCCCATATATAAAAACTTTTTTTCGCAATACTTTCTGAGGGGCCTGGTATTATCTGTGGTCCTGTCTAGAATCTAAGTACACTTTGTAGCTAAAATATATTTACTTCGAAAAGAAAATAACGGCTAGGTATTGTTATCGGGGAAAACTGTCCTATCGTATTACAGTTTAAACTAGTAGGGAGGACAGTGTGAATCAATTCAACAACCGATTAGTTATCATAAATGTTTAGTGTATGGTTTCAGTGGTGTTTATGTAATAGTTTAAATACTCTGTAAGTATACCTAATTATCTTGTTGATATTATGTAAACGATACTGTTTAAGGTTGTTCCTTTGTTAATGTGAATAAAGTATTTTTTAAAGGCCCCGTAGTCCGTTTAGGGATGCCTTCCATCAGAGCTGTGCGAAAAAGCTGAGCTGAGCGATGAGAGAGGAAATACACTGATATTCGATAGGGTTGCTTCCTTCCCGAGTAATAAGACAAAGTGATAGTTTCATTCAAAGTTCCGCTGAAAGTTGAAGCACAAACACAATTGATGTGTACCCGCAAGCGGCACGTACAATGTTCGTCGACACACACATAAGCGCGCATAAACTGTACTGCACGTAGCCTTTTAAGGCCTATTTGAATTTGCTTCACTCCACGTGCTACGGGTTGCTTTATTTTCCTAGCTTCACTTAGGGCAGTTCTCTATTGGTGTAGTTTTTCATCGTTCACCGCTCAGCTTCCTCGCACAGCTCTGGTGAAAAGCCACCCTTAGACGCTACAGCGTTATCGTCTAAGAAACCTAAAGAAAGTAGTATCTAATTATTGTTCTTTGTGTCAAATTATCAATATATAGCTAGAGGGGCTCGTGGCTAAGTAATAGCAAGATTTACGATGTCAGGCTGCACTAGCCACGGTCAGTCCTTGGATGGATGACCGTTTCGTTGTACAGCGAGAGTCCTCCGTGCCTCGGATAGCATGTTAAGCTGTCGGTCCCGGTTGCTATACGAATACCTATGGCAGTCTTTACGGGCAGTCTACCTATTTAGTGACTGGATTGCGTTCTGATGGCAGTCGCTCCGTGTAAAATACTGATGTTCAGCCACATCTACTTAGATTGGAATCCGACCCCAACATAATTAGGAAAAGGCTCGGAGAAAGAAAAGAAAGTGTCATTTTATAAATATCGTTCATTAGTTTAGTTAGTATAAAAAACTAGATGTCGGAAATATAAAAAAAAGCTTCAACAGTAAACATGTATTTAAAATGAGAGAGAAAAATCATATAAAAACAGTCTCCTTAAGTTTAATGTGATGGATCTATCCATCGTGAAAAAAAGTTGTCAAACACCAAGTCATTTTGAAATTGTGTAGATACCTAAATTCATGTTTTTCAGACGATGTTATAACTAGTGATGGACCGACAATGGGTTCGGTTAGAAAATTGTTGATTAGTCGGCCGACTAGTTGGAAATACCGATCATCTTTTATTCGGTTGAATTCAGGTATCTCCGGGTCTCTGGAACGATTACAGAGTCTTCAGTGAAGATCTTTTCGAGTGGTGGCGCAAGATTAGGTTATACGAGAGACCCCAGTAATGGCTCGTATTGTCAAAATATGAGTTGACCAGCTAGTACTGTCTACAGTGATAGACTATAAATAAATAAATATCTTCGGGACATTTTTACACAGCACCATCTAGTCCCAAACTAAGCAGAGCTTGTGATACGGGTACTAGACAATGGATATAAATGGATATAATACTTATATACTTTTTTGTAAATACATACTTATAATACATAAGAAACACCCAGACCAACACAAACACTTATGTTCATCACACAAATATTTGTGTCCTGTAGGAATCGAGCCCACGACCTCGTGATCAGCATTCCGACCCTCGAACCACTGGACCACAGACGACGTTGTCGTCGTTGTCGTCTCGTCGTCGTCATGTGTCGTCGTCGTCTTCATCGTCGACTATCTTTTGAGGCTGAGAATATCTATGAAAATAACAATCTTGTTAGTGCTAACTGAATAGTTTCGTAGTTTTCTTTATCCTTAATTAATGACGATTATTAAAGTTTTGAGAGAACCAAAGTTGTCAACATAGCCCACAGGATAAGCAAGCTGAAGTGGCAGTGGGCCGGCCACATCAGCCGAAGGACCAATGACCGTTTGGGTAAACGTGTTCTAGAGTGGAGACCGCGAATCGGAAAACGAAGCATAGGACCCTCAGGCTAGGTGGAGTGACGATCTACGCAAGTTGGCTATTGGTAACTGGATGACAGTGACCGAGGATAGAAGTCAGTGGCGTGCTATTGGAGAGGCCTATGTACAGCAGTGCAATGTGATAGGCTGATGATGATGATGGTGATGATAAGAGTCCTTACGAACTAGTCGCCGACTAGAAAACATGACGAATAATCGGTTTTCTTGATTAGTCAGTGTGTAGTCGGCCCATCTCTAGTTATAACGGTAATTTTTGATCATAAAAATAAAACTTGAGAATATTATGAAGAGTGAGTGAACCCTTGACATTTCATCAAATGAGATATGTTATAAACTTCGTATCAAGTGCTTATGAGAATTTTGTCAAAAAACGTGACATTGCAAATTAGTTTTTGACAGATTTGCAGACTGGATTTAAAGCTAGATCCAAAATATGTGGTTGAACAACTTGAAAGTTATAAAACTGTTTAACTATTCTAAAATACATCATTTGTCATCTTATTTATAACATTTAATTTTATTACTTGGGAAACTTGTAAGATTGAACTAATTACAGTTGGGATTTTTTTTAGCTGTCATTTTGTTTTAAAATATTATAAATCTCTCGATAAACTTCTACTTTATTACAAAATCAGGTTTAAACACCTTTTTATATCTGGAGTTTTAAGTTAGACCTTATTTAAACAAGTATCTAAACATGGTATCTATAAGTGTTTGTGTTGGTCTGGGTGTTTCTTATGTATTGTAAGTATGTATTTACAAAAAAAAAGTATTTAAGTATTATATCCATTGTCTAGTACCCATAGCACAAGCTTTGCTTAGTTTGGGATTAGATAGTGCTGTGTAAAAATGTCCCAAAGATATTTATTTATTTATGGTCTTTTTTTGTAATTTAGATTTATTTTAGTACTCATACGTATGATCAAAAAGAACCAGGCTAACTAAACTAACTGATATTTATTTTATGTACATTAAACTGAAATAAATATCTGTGTGTAACCTAAAAGAAATAAATCTCTCAAGCGACTAGCCCAGACACTAAAATAGCTTTCAGCATTTTTCTTCCCACCTTTTTAGACCTAACTACTTCATCAATGTTAAAATATGACGTCACGACATCAAACACAGACGTATAAATCTACTAGAATATCGTGTCGACAATTGAAAACGGCGTGTTAATATACCGCGTGGATTTGTGTAATGCTGGTTTGCAGTTTATAGTCAATAGCTACAGTTAGCCAGTATTGCGGTATCAACAACTGGTATACGTATCGCTAAACACCTGTGCTAATGGCTGTCATTAATGAGAATCGTGATTTGGTTACTGGATGAAATGGGTTCTGCGGTCGTGAGCTGTCTACAACTTTTGTCGTTGTTTAGGCTGTTTAGGCTGTATTAAATGTGGGTTGTGATTATTTTATCAAATTACACGATGCTGTTGATTTTATGGTACTCACACATTTTGGCTATTTGGATAATTTATTAATTTTATTTAGCATTTTTGAAGCGAAGCTTCTATGGCGTCCTGGCGTTCTCGGCAACCGAGAAAAAACGTGACCGTTAACTCACATGTGCGTACCATCCGCGCTCGCAAATACGTAATACTCGCGCAGATAAAGAATGGGATTGAAAATTTGGCATTTGTATTTGCCTCTCGCTTACACGTACGGTATTATATAAGTGATAGGTACATAGAACAGTAGAAGTACCGCCATTTTCAATCCCATTCTTTATCTGACTGAGTAGTATAGGCTTCGCTTCTGTCGGGCGTACCCCGAAGCCACCCGTTTTTTTATTGGCTACATAACTCTTAAATTTTAATCGTTACTGTTGCATGAAGCGCACATCAAATCTGTTCGAATAATAGTCACTTATTTTGTGTTCAAAAGACAGTTTCAGACACACCATAAGCCAATTAAGTGAGTAAAACGTCAGCGCGGTGCCTTTTATTTTCATAAATAAAGAACAACTGAAAGCAAATAAATCAAGATTAACAGACCTTGTTTTTATTTTTTTTATTTTTTTTGCCTTGGGGACGCACTCCGCCCGGAGTAGGCGGAGCCAGTGTCGGACTCTTACCGACTAAAACCACCACGGTGTTCCTTCAACTAACTTAGCCGGGGGCGTGGGAACCCGTGAGTATTCACACAACCACCCCCGACAGGTCCCGGCCCGCCATAAGCAGGCGAGCCCCTTCTCCCCGTGCGGCCTAAAGTAGGCCGCACCCTCTTAGGTGGCGCACACGGAAAACTGCACGCCACCTCACCTCAAGGGCCTTTACCAGCTATACCAGCTGCGCCAACTACACTAGCTACGCCAGCTGCTGGTCGGGCAGCAGACTACCCCGAGTCTGCTGCTCGCAGGCCCCCTCCTCCCGTAATTTTTTATAGAGGTTTTCTTCCTCACCGTCCGGGCGGTGAAGCCAAGACCCTCAGTCCCAAGAGACGCGAGAACACTACTCAGCGGGCACTCTTGGCGTTACGGGATCGACGGGGGCAGGGAAGAACAGTCGCCCCGCTGCCTGCCCAGTGGCAGGGTGAGTGCACACCGGGCCCGCCCCTACTCCTCCACTGTGCCCTCTGCTAGCATCAGAGGGACACGTGGAGCAACTCCCCGTTGGCCAACATGGGGCCCCTCCCGTACCAGAATATTCGCCACAGGCAATAAGGTCCCCCGAAGGTTAATCTCTCGAAAGGATTCTATTGCCCATACCCAGGATGCACCGGCCTAACAACTGCCGTTTCCTCCAGACGTGTCCAGAGGGACAAGCAGCCGTCAGGCACACGTGGAGGTTTTCTGGCCAGCACCCCAACAATAACAAAGCTAGTGCTACCCCATAGTACCTTCAGTTACTTCCATAAATAAATAATTCAGAGCCCGTCACACGTAGGTAATCGAAAGTATAATTCAGAGCCCGTCACACGTAGGTAATCGAAATCATAATTCTTTAAGGCACTGCATTAAGTAATCTCTCGAGCTGATTCTACTCTGTTATTCTATTAAAACGTAGGATTACAGCTACAATCAAGGAAATTGAAATTTTAATAAACAGTTTAATTTCGCCGGGTCGTCGCCGATTCAATATGGAGTATTATAAAGTTAACTCGGGCTATTTCTTTGCAGAGTTTCATATCGTAAACCCGTCGGGGGCAGCTTATGGCAGTTAAATCACAACTATGTAATATCGCGTTGGTTGTATAGTACTTGTTTTATGTTTTAATAGTGTTTTTGAACAGTCTCTGATCTGGCAATAATAGATTTATTATAGGCTAGTCAATAAACGTTCAGAAAAGTATGAGAAGTTTTTAAATTCCCTGTTGGTTAAACTAAATAAAAATAAATGCCAAAAGCACTCAAAACTACCGAAATTACAACACTAAATCAAGATTTGATCAAATTATAAAAAAAAAACTTATTACCTAATTCATTACTTACACATCCATATTTCTCAGAATTGAATACCTACGTCCGTTTAAACGCATGAAACTACGTTACCAATCTTTAAATCCAAATAAAAAAAAAATTACTAATCTACATTTAAAACCTTTACCAAAACATAATTAAACTTAGAAAACCGTTACACATATTCTCGCTTTTATGGAGAAAATCTTAATTATAGTTACTGCAGCGGATGGGGTTTTGTACGTAGCAAAGTGTATTAGACAAAGTTCGGGCGGGAGCAGGTCGATAGGTGCCACCGTACACGTGAATTAACTGGAATCGACTAAATAAAATGTCAGCAAAGCGTAGGTATATTGTGTCGCGAACACGGATACGCCAAATTGTGCTACAGTTTCTATGGAAAATAGAATGAGAAGAGCTTAACAGTTTCGACAAATTTTGGTAAATCGCTTAGGAGAACATTGATGGATTAGTTATCAGACTTCGTAACTTTGTTTTGACCAATTTCATAGGTGGAATTTATGGGTGGTGCCGGACGTAAAGAATTGCACCACACTATATCTTCTCATGGGTGTCGTAAAAGGCGACTAAGGGATTCACCAGAGGATGGGTAGCAGCGTTCGCTGAGTATTTAATCAACCAACTGCGATCGCCAACCCGCCTGCCAAGCGTGGTGATTTATGGTTATACCCCCAAACTGCTTGGGGAGGCCTTTATCCACCAGTGGACGTCTTTCGGCTGAAATGATGATGAATGATGATAGGTGGAATAAAAAATATTCTCATCATCATCATCAGCGTATTGCAGTCGACTGCTGGACGTAGGCTTCTCTAACAGCAAACCACTGACTTCGATCCTCGGCCACTCTCAGCCAGCTTCTACTAGTCGCCTTGCGTAGATCATCGCTCCACCTAGCCTGAGGGAGTGCTACGCTACGTTTTCCTCTTCGCGATCTCCACTCAAATATTGTTTCTAATTAACGTAACAATTTTTCTTCCTCCTGTGAAATTAGTCCAAATGGAGTTACGAAGTCTGATAATTAAGTCATTGACATGGTGCATCTTGCTGAACAACGACAGATGCAGAAAAGTCCACGATGCGAGATTACATTATTCCAGGCTGGTGATGGGCAATAGCTGTTGTAGTATCTGTCTCCATCCTCTGATGCCAATCCGATTGCCTAGCATGGGGTCTGCAGGCAGTATTTTTAGGAGATAATTAATGGTGGAAGTGCAGGGAATACATTCAGGTGGTAACAGATCTATAAGCTACTATTCACCTAGCTTGTGGCGGGTAAAAACATTTCAGGTGCTGCTGTTCTGACAAGGTTGCCCAGCATGAAGACTGGAAGCAGTACTTCTTTTCAGGGGAGATCATCATCATCAGCATCATCATCATCATCATTTTAGCCGAAATACGTCCACTGCTGGACATTGGCTTCCCCCAAGAATCGCCATAACGACCTGTCCTGTGTCTTCCTTATCCAGCGGATTCCCACGACCTTCATCAGGTCGTCAGTCCACCTTTTCAGGGGAGATCACCAAAAACGAAATACATTAAATGGTTCAAATAAAGAACCATGCCCATTACCAGCCAAGAGATTCGAGGTAAGCTAGCTGAATGTTTATTTCGTAATCAATCATCAGGATCTCGTCAGTCAGCGGCAGGGTCCACCGTGTGCAGGTAAAGTTGACTTTTGATGAAACGAATTTTGTTTTTGCCATGAACGGAAAAACCTTGATTTATTGGATTTTGGGGTGAAAACCAATCCACTACATGCACTCTTGTTAGAAAATACGACATAAAAGCTGCTACAGAAGTACTAACACGCAGTTTCAGGTTTTATTTTAAGCGTTCCAATGCGTTTTTATTCCATGGTATTTCGATCGAGTGATGTAGAAATAGCACCGTGAACTGTGAAGCCTGAAACATGGTGTTTCGTTTTTATTTTTTGGGGTCGACTATCAGATAAAATGTATGTTAAAGGGATTTGATAGCTAGTTGCCAGGACGCACCGCTCAGCATATGAACCGTGAGCATATCGAGTAATAGCTAAACTAGTCTATATAAAACTCAGTTGAGTGGAACTTACAACGTAGTCTATTTTATCTAGTTAAATTTTTTGTATATGTTACGGGAAAAGTCCGCAAAGGGTGCAGGCAGACTCAGCACTGCCCGGGCATTGTCAACATTGCACAGGCCATCTGGGCAAAGTCCGGAAACATAAATTATTAGCTGGCTCTGCCTTCCAAGAATTGTTTTCACCTAAACAACATAAAATGTCTTGCTATTTCATTTAACATTTTGGTATTATACAGTTACATAGATACTCATTTATATTCATTAAGGGCTTGATACAGAAAGCAGTACTCCTGAAAATGTATCGTCCTGTTTTCTAAAGTAAAATGGATAATCTATGAGTTAAATAACATACCATAACATCACGCCTGTATTTCCCCAAAGTGGTAGGCAGAGGTGTAATAGTACACCCACATTTCGCCAGTTATGTTATAGTCCTATGTAATAGGGGGCGAGCCTATTGCCATTGACCGGGCACAAATCCAGACTTCAGGCTGCTACTGAGAATTTCCTAATGAAAAAACCCGATAACACTTTGCCCGACCCGGGAATCGAACCCAGGACCCCACGCTCAGCAGTCGCGCTTGGAACCACTAGACCAACGAGGCAGAGTTAAATAAGATTTCTATTAATAATACGCAGACTAAGTTATGTCTGTGTAATAAAAAGGCTAAGTCTACATGCATTCAATTAGTTTTCCACCACTCAAAATGTACGAGCGAAATGTATCGTGATAATATCATGTTTGTTACAAATTAACTGACGGTGGGCGTGGACAAGGAAGCACATTTCTAACGCAACCGCCTCGCTGTCGTCTCGCGAACGCCCCTTTGCCGCCACAGCTCATATTGTGCAAAAATATTATAAATTACGTGGGTCGACATTTTATACTACTATATCATGCCATGCTATCATAATATTAATTATTTAACACTGGACGTTTACTAGATGCGGAAGGCAGAGGACCGAGTGTTGTGGCGCAATTTGGGAAAGGCCTATATCCAGCAGTGGACTGCGATAGGCTGAGTTGATGATGAACGTTTACGATCTGGGATCAAATCATGAACAGTTTCTATTGCAGAACGAAAGTATTTGACTACCATAGGTTGGCAAATTCGTTCGTGATACTTCAATGGTACGATGGTGACGGGAGATGGGTAAAAAGGCGTACGACACGCTCCTGCGAGGCTTTCCTGCCGCTCTCACATTTCATTCCACCCGCGCCCCTTGCAGTCCCCGCAGTCTTTACCTTAATGTATGATGAACTGCAAGGGTGTTCATTCAATATTAGACCCTCTGATCTTGTGTTTAGTTTCTATAACATTCAGCCTCGTTTATCCCACTGATGTCATAGGTGCGTGGCGATCTAAGCAAGGTCCTCCAGTTGTAAACAAGTAGATACCACTATATCTTTTGCTACGCCACTGAACTACAACGTGCCAATCTAATCTTTTTTATGTAATTTTAATTCAGTCGCATCCAGCCAATTTAGCTACACAAGTATAGTATAGGAGTGCGGCGATCTAAGCAAGGTCCTCTAGTTGTGAACAAGTAGATACCACTACATCTTGTGCTTCACCACTGAAATACGACGGCCCAATGTAATGTTATTAAGGTAATGTTTATTCAGTTACATCCAGCCACTTAACCTCCACAAGGATAGGTGCGCGATGATCTAAGCAAGGTCCTCTAGTTGTGACCAAGTAGATGCCACTACATCTTTTCGCTACACCACTGAACTACGATGGCCCAATTTAATCTTATTAAGGTAATGTTTACATAAAAAATCTACATGCTAGAAAGAGACATAATAAAATGACAGTAGAACCGATTTTGAACCAGTCACATCAACAAATCAGTCACCCCTAGTTCTAAAAGATTGATCAACACAAAAAATAACTAATCAGTAGGCTCCAATAAAGGTGGGCGGCTACGAAGGCGTTCCAAATAGCGATCGAGAACGCCAGGGTTCGGTCCTGGAGCGAGCTCCTGGAGGGCCTAAACAGGGATCCGTGGGGGAAACCATACAGGGTAGTCATGGGCAAGCTACGTCCGTGGATCCCCCCACTTACGGAAACTCTGGAACCGGACTTATTGGGCAGAGTTGTCCATACATTATTCCCAGTAGTCTGGGACGGCCCTTCAGTGCCCCTAATGGCATCGTCAGATTGGTCTGAGGACTTGGAGGTGACAGAAGGGGAACTGGACCGGGCCGTTAGTTGCCTGAGGGCCCGTAACACGGCACCTGGACCTGACGGTATTCCGAGTCAGGTCTGGGTGCTGACTATGGCTGCTCTGGGGGACAGGCTGAGGCGGCTATTCACAAGCTGTCTCCGTCACAGCGTGTTCCCCTCCGGCTGGAAGGAGGCTGGATTGGTCCTAATAAAGAAGGAAGGCAGGGCTGCGGATTCGCCCTCTGCATACCGTCCCATATGCCTGCTCGATGAGGCATCCAAGCTATTCGAGAGAATAGTTGCCGAACGCCTCGTTGAGCACCTGTCGCGGGTCGGTCCCGACCTTGCCGAAAGTCAGTATGGCTTCCGGCAGCGGCGATCAACAGTGGACGCGATCTTACGTGTCCGCTCGCTGTCGGAGCAGGCAGTACCCCGGGGGGGAGTGGCGTTGGCGATAAGTCTTGACATCGTCAACGCCTTCAACTCCTTGCCCTGGGGAGCTATTAGGGAGGCACTTGTACACCATTGTGTGCCCTCCTACCTGCAAGGTATTGTTGGGGCCTATCTTTGCGACAGGCTCGTTCGCTATGTGGGCAGGGACGGTTGCGTTCATCGCAGAGGGATTAGTTGTGGGGTTCCACAGGGATCGGTACTCGGCCCGCTCTTGTGGAACCTTGCATATGACGCGGTCCTGCGTGTCGACCTCCCCGCTGGCGTCAGTGTCGTTTGTTACGCTGACGACACTTTGGTGTTGGCCGGTGGGGATACCTTTGATGGGACCATCCGGCTTGCTAAACTCGGGGTGGCAAAAGTTGTGGCCAAAATCCGCGAGCTAGGGCTGCAAATAGCGCCCCATAAAACCGAGGCGCTATGGTTCCACAACCTGCCACGGAGTAGAGAACCACCCAGCTCGACGGTTCGCGTTGGTGATGCGCAAGTCCAGGTGGGCCGATGTATTAAGTACCTTGGCCTCTTCCTGGATAGTCGCTGGGCCTTTGGGGAGCATTTCAATCGCCTGGTCCCCCGGATCGAGAGGGTAGCTGGTGCACTGCACAGACTGCTGCCCAATCTTGGGGGACCTCAGGAGGAAGTTCGCCGCCTCTACGCGGGAGTCGTGCGGTCCATGGCCCTTTATGAGGCGCCTGTATGGTCGCACCGACTGTCAGGTGTCCAGCGCTCAAAGGCAAAATTCAACAGCCTGCTGCGCAAAGTGGCCATACGGATCGCACGAGGATACCGAACGGTATCCTTTGAGGCAGCAACTGTCCTGGCACGCTTCCCGCCGTTGGACATCTTGGCGGATATGGATGTGAGGGTTTACGACCGGATTCGTGTCATCCGCCAAAACGGTGGGAGCGCGCCTGCGAGGGCGTTTGAAGTGCTGAGGCGGCAGGAGCGACGACACGCGCTCGAGATGTGGCACGAGCGGCTGGAAGAGCCGCAGTATGCGCACAAGCGAGTGGTTGAAGCTGTCCTGCCGTGCTTTGAGGCCTGGCTGGAGAGGAGCGAGCGCGTCACCTACCGGCTTACTCAGGTATTCACCGGGCACGGTTGCTTCGGTGAGTACTTGAATAGGATCGGACGCGAAGCCACGGCAAATTGCCATCATTGTGGGTGTGACCAGGACACCGCACAGCACACGCTGGAGGAGTGCCCTGCGTGGGGCTCCGAACGGCGGGACCTGGTCAGCCGGATCGGGCAGGATCTTTCTCTGTCAGCAGTAGTGTCGGCTATGCTGGCAGATCCGACGGCTTGGAGGGCCATGGCTTCCTTCTGCGAGACCGTTATGCTTCAGAAGGAGGCCGCAGCGCGAGATCGGGAGAGGGCCGATCCCGCTCGGAGAAGGAGGCGCCGGGGAGGCAACCGCCCTGGCGCAAGGCCCAGATAGGGCTATGGGCCGCAACCCTGCCGCTACATCTGGCAGGGGACCTTCGGGATCGTGGACGCTAAGAGTTGGGGGACTCGAGGCGTCTATTAAGCGACCCTGGGGAGGACAGCAGTACGTGGTGGTCGCGAGCTGCTGTGGGGAAAACAATATTGTTTTCCCGGGACGCGCCAAAGGCGTAGCACTAGAGGAGCACCGGCGCGGTCCAATGGAGTTCCCGGAGCTCCTCTATTTTGTGCAGAGGATGGCCACCGTGTGGTTTTAGTCGGTAAGAGTCCGACATACCCCTCCGCCGTCCCCAGACGGAGGGTATCCATGAGGATTTCCACCCGAAAACAAAAAAAAAAGGCTCCAATAAAGGTAATGTTTATTCAGTCACATCCAGCCACTTTAGTTCCACAAGTATAGGTGCACGGCGATCTAAGCAAGCTTCTCTAGTCACGTTCGCTCCGTTTATCGCGGACACGTTTACTGACTGTAATAAAAACTTCTCTAAAATGAAATATTTAATGCCATCCAGCCTGAGTGCTGCTCATGTTGAAGCGCCTCAATGAACAAGCGTGTTTATTTTTAAAATAAACTCACACGGTTTATACACAGGTGCCTTTATAATCTACGAGGTGTGTCGTGTTTGGTTAAGATTTTTGATGCTGGATTTTTGGTGTTCACGTTTTTTATGATGGAATTTTTAAAGTGGAAATTCGTTTTATTCTCATCATTAGCAAAATCTTTATTTTAATTTATTTTTGTATAAGAAATGGCGCTTGCTTCTTGCAAAAAAACTAACGAAGAGAATTTAGAAGCTGTTTGTAGTGATGTTGGCTTTATCTGTTCAAGAGAAACGCTCAGAAAATAGTTTAAGAAAAATGGTTTGCTAAAAGAAATGGTATGTTTTATACCAGCAACTTCACCAGCGCTTACAGCACCTGCTCTGATTCCAGACTTGGTGAGATCTTTTTTTATGGAGGGCAACTATCAGCTTACTGCCGTTCTTAGGAAAATAAGTATTTTCTAGAATTTCATATTCGATATTCAGCCAAGAAAAGCATGGTCTATCTTACTCAATTAATTAATATTATTATGTATTTAATCTAATAAAGTCGTGAAAGTTTCGAAGTTGGATAGTAAAAAAGCCACATTATTTAACTTAATACAACTGGCAATTAAACCAAAAATCTTATAAGACTGCAGTAGGCCGCGGCTTTGACAAGCCTTCCATTTATCTTCGTCACCAGCAAATTCAACGCGGTTGCTAGGATCATAAGTTGTCTGAATTCCATTATAACTTCGCTAGGTGTGTATTAACTTATCTCGAAATTAATACGAATTTCAAACGTTCCCATGCGGTGTAAATTAAATATGCTAAAGGTGGGTCAGACTACTAATTCCTGCAATTAGAGTTCATAGAAAATTACCAAATGTAAAGTCCCCGCTGAAGCCAAATGAAGGCACAACTTCTACAGTACAAACATGCTGGTCAAATATTAATTCAGGTCACATTTGCCGCTCCGAATGTCCGTGTTTGCAGAGATACAACTTTCGGGCCATCGAATTTAGAATGGTTTGCTTTGGGCCTTGTGTATTTGACTATTTATGTAAATTTAATTTGACTTGGTAACGCGGGGCGGGTGCACTAGACACAGAACCCGCCGGAAAGCCACTTGCGTAATCCGATATTTTACGCACCAGTTCCAATTAGTATAATATTCCTTTAAATATGATGGAGAAAGGAGGGGTGCCTCTTAGCTTTGAAAGCGGCTCCCTTAGAAGATGAATACTTTGAAATACGCACACAACATTTCTGTATAATGTTACTAACAATGATATTTAAAAGGACAAATAAAATAACTTCTTAGGTTTTCGCGATCACTACACATTATAATAAACCGGATTAAATCGCGTATATTATTTAAATTGGTTTCCCTGACGTTTCGAAAGCTTTGCAGCATTTCAAAAAACATCCTAATTTTAATAGAGAAGATGGTTGGCAGCTACCACCTGTTTGGAACCTAGTCCTAAAAATAATCAAGTCCCAAACAGCATGCAACACTGTAAAAGATAATGATATTGTGAGTGATTACTGCGTGCATCGAAACGATTTTAATTAATGAATATTGTACGGTAGATTAAAATATTTTTTTAGAAATATCTGTAAAGACGATTGTCATCTTAGTCTACCTGCGACCACGAAATGCTGCAAAGCTTTCGAAACGTCAGGGAAACCAATTTAAATAATATACGCGATTTAATCCGGTTAAACTTTGTTTTATCATAATAAGTACAAATATGTTACTAGCGCTCGCAATCTGAAGACTCGAAAACATCCTAATGGGATTTTTCTATTAATCTGCGTCAAGTAAGGCGCCGAGCGTGACTAGTGACAAAAATGTGTGTACAGAAAGTGTTCCAACTATGACGCGAATGTAACTTGAAGTAACCAACTTACTTTGTACTAATTTATGAATATTTTGCTGCCACTGCGTACGGAACGTTTTTTTCGTTTGTTTTGTTAGGGAATGACATATCTATAGTTTTAAATATCATTGGTTGTGAAACGAGCTAAAGAGCTCGTTTCGCCATCCTATGAAAAAAAAAAACACGTCTAAACTTGTATTGAAATTTTAATTCCGACTAACTTTACAGCACTAAAATTATTGCCATCCCTTTCTTGTGTCTACTCTTAGTAAAAGAGAGCCATAGTTTAAAATAAGTTTTGTTCGTGAACAAGAGAATCGATACCAATATCATAGTCCAACGCATTTCGTTAGATAAACAATTATACAAAACTATGCAGCATGCAGTTGATAGGTAAAGTCTGGTCCACACTACGGTAAGACTGCCTGTCAAGATATAATCTCAGTTTGCATGTGGGAACTGAAGCATCAACAAAGGGCAATAAGTCAGCGATCCTCAATTTGATCGCTGTCTGTGGGAAGCTTGACAGATGATAGCCTGGCTCGCTCGCCCAGCAAGATATATCGGGATATTGATTATAAATGAACACCTGTTATATGTTAACATATCGAAATAGTCTGGCAGGAAAGATCGTGTATTTATGTCGTTCGCAGTTTTTTGGCTTTTGTGATGATTTCAGAGAAACATTCATTTTATAAAAAACTTAGGTCTGTATTACAGAACGTTCCTCAAGTACAGTTTGATCTTCAATCACCTGATCACTACTTAAGGATAGAATCGTTTCCTGAGTAACGGTCTTATTTCAATACGGTAATTATAAACTTCAATTTAACAACGTAACACACGAATATAACCTGAAATAGCAAAGAAATCTCTACTCAAGCGTGGTCTCGACCTCAGTTGACTGATTATCAGATCAAATCTCTGCTCCAACACCGAAATAGGTGACAGTCTAGAATAAATCTAAACTCAGCTATAGTCCACATTGCTAGGCCACTAGAAATTTGTACTGAAAAAAGTTAAATTGAGAATTATTTCTAACAATTTTTCTATAAGCATGTTTCGATGCTCTTTGCCATAAACTAGTAGCAGACAGATTATAATAGAGTAACTTCTTAGTTATAAATTGAGGTATAATACCAGGCCCCTCAGAAAGTATTGCGAAAAAAAGTTTTTATATATGGGAGACTGGCCAGTTATAATGTTTTTCGAAAATATGATTATTTATAAGTAAAAATAAGTAAGTTCCAATTTCAAAATTTCCCTCCACATTTTTTGCGAGTTAATTCAAAGTATTGTGTCTCACTGAAATATGGATCTGCGCCGGGAACATTTTAGAGCTATGATTTTATACGATTTCAAGTGTCGCCTGAAACCGGATGAATCGTACGATAGACTTCAAATGGCATTCATGGATGAAGGCCCTTCCAAGGCAACCGTGTATCGTTGGTATAACGAATTCAAGCGCGGTCGACCAACTTTGGGGGATGACGAAAGAAGCGGTCGCCCTTTGACGGCTGTTACCGAAGAAAACGTGCTAGCAGTGAAAAATTTAATCCAAGACAATAGGCGAATTACATATCAGGAGATTCAACACATATTGAAGATTGGATCGGGAAGCGTTCACGAGATTCTACACAGCCATCTTCGCGCGAGGAGGATAGTATCACGCTGGGTGCCGCACAACCTCACCGATGCTCAGAAGCAGGCCCGGGTGGAATGGTGCCGTGATATGCTTAACAAATTTGAAGCAGGCTCGTCTCGGCGTGTTTACGACATCGTTACAGGTGATGAGTCCTGGATTTATCAATACGACCCAGAAACCAAGCGCCAGTCGACTGTTTGGGTGTTTCAAAATGAGCCAACGCCTACCAAAGTGAAGCGATCTAGAAGCGGGGGTAAGATTTTGATCGCTAGCTTTTTTAATTTGACTGGCCACTTGGTATCAATTCCCTTACGGGATCAAAGAAGCATTAATGCCGAATGGTATACTACCAAATGTTTGCCAGAAGTTTTCTCTGTTATAAGCAACAAGCGACCAAACACAGGGCTCCGCGGGCTACTGCTCCACCACGACAATGCACCTGCGCACACCGCACTCAAAACGAGGGACTTCCTGGACAGCACGCCAGTCAAACTCCTGGGTCACCCTCCTTACAGCCCTGATCTAGCACCGTGTGACTTCTTTTTATTCCCAAAAATAAAAAATCAGTTCAAAGGGATACAATTTTCGTCGCCGGAAGATGCGCTGGCTGCGTTCGAGCAGGCTGTAAACGAGGTGTCTGCGGCGGACTGGAAAAAGTGTTTTGAAAACTGGTTTAGGCGCATGAATCTTTGTATAGAGGCTGGTGGAAAGTACTTTGAAAAGATTTGATAAAAATATATGTACGTATAGAACAATTTTTTTTAGTTTCGCAAAACTTTCTGAGTGTCCCACGTATATGTACCTACGCAGATTTTCGAAAAAGGTATTCATGGCATGCCTTTCTTAAGTGCTTCCCCATAGTGCGCCGGGCTGCTACCGATAAATTTTCTTGACAGAAAAATCCCAATAACACTTTGCCTGACCCGGAAATCTGAAACCAGGACTGCTTAGCAGTCGCGCTTGCGGTTACTGAACCAACGAGGCAGTCACCAACCAAACGATCACGGAAAAGTCGAGGTTTACCAATACTAATAATTAAAATCAATTCCATCGCTTGAAGTGAGATTTCACAGCTTATTGCTATTTTTTTGCGTTAGCCCACTGATAGACAGTTCTTTGAATAAAATCGTGTTAAATAGTTGTAAATAAAAAAAATCGTTTTCAGATTTCCTTTCACTAGAAAATGGTTTCACCATCGTACCACACATAAAATGAAATGTAACGTGCTGTGAAATTATTACTCAAACAATATGTCAGGCTGTTTTAAATTGGACCTGAGCTACTGTAATTTAGTTATAGCATTCAAAATGTTGCCTGTTATACCTAATAGTGTTCAATAATTGGCACATCTAGTGCATTAATATTATTTGTATGTATTAAACATGGTCTCGAAGCTTATTACTTAAGTAGTAAATATTGTTCGATATATTTGGCGTACGGCTGCAGCCAAGGGTACAAAATGAAACCGATTTATTTACTTAAAAATTTAATCGATATAATAATTACATGTATCAGTCTAAAACTAGGATGCGTGACAAATGTTCGATATGAGAAACAAGACTGACGAGTAGGTATGCTAATTTAATATTGAATTATTCGTATTGCGCAACTTCGGTCACACGCTACCGAATTGCTGATCAGGCGATCTCACGGTGCAGTTCGCTGTAGAGTGTGTCATCGCTTCAATAATTTAGCGTTCCGCAGGCAAGGGTCATCATCACGTAACACTCTTGTAAATATTATTGTTTGATTTGACGACGTCTGTGGTCTAGTGGTTCGAGTGTTGGACTGTTAATCACGAGGCCGTGGGTTCGATTCCCACAGGACACAAATATTTATGTGATAAACATAAGTGTTTGTGTTGGTCTGGGTGTTTCTTATGTATTATAAGTATGTATTTACAAAAAAAAGTATAGAAGTATTACATCCATTGTCTAGTACCCATAGCACAAGCTCTGCTTAGTTTGGGACTAGATGGTGCTGTGTAAAAATGTAAAAAATAAAAATAAAAATTGGTACTGCGCAACTTCGGTCACACGCTACCGAATTGCTGATCAGGCGATCTCACGGTGCAATTCACTGTAGAGTGTGTCATCGCTTCAATAATTTAGCGTTCCGCAGGCAAGGGTCATCATCATGTAACACTCTTATAAATATTATTGTAGTTTTCAGAAATGAGATCATTTTCTTTTCTTTTTATTTGTAATTGGCTTGATATGTGTCATTTTAACTATTTTCGACAAATTTGAATTTAGTTTTGATAGTGTTGCAATTTCGATAGTTTCGTACGTGGAACATTTTCGTAATCTTGAAAACTAAAACAAATTTTCGTATCAATTTCGTCATCTTGTCTAAACATTTTAGAGGTTATTTTGGGAGTATTAAGCTTTAAAAGCGGGCGTGCCACCAGCTATCGGTAAATCAAATCGATTCACATTCGAACTAACTCATAAATCGTTTGTTTTTTGTCGGTGCTATTTTGTCCTTTGTTAGTGGAGCTTGAACAATGCAGACTACAGAACATTATTACATGACCGTTACGCCTATGAACCCTGAAGTGTACTGTAGACGTATAATATAATACCAGCAGTGCGTCGGCTTTGCCCGCGAAAAAACTTTTTAACACGCCCCATATAATGTTTCCCATCGTAGTTTTTTGGAAAAGAAAAATACGCATTTCAGTATTATTATTTCATTTAAAGCGTGTCAATTTGTGTCAAGTGTGCGCTCAGGAAGAATTTTCATAGACACTATCTTCTCTTTTTTACCCACATTATGTTTAATTTTCGAAAAATTCAAAAACCCGTAATTCATTAGTGGTTTTAAAGATTATTTATACCGAGTTTTGATTCTATCCAGCCACGCAATAAAAAATCTCCCATAAAAAATTGATAGGGTTAATAGGGTTATTGCACCCTCTTTTAGGAGTGATATTGCACGAAGAAAAGATATGTGTTTCATTACTTACGGCCAAAATTAATATCCAATTTATCCACGATTTGCCCTACTAGAGATAGGAATTTGACATAAGCTCCATACAAAATATGTCAAATTTCTATCACTAGTAGGGTAAATCGTGGATAGATTGGATATTAATTTTGGCCGTTAGTGCTTTAAAGATTACTTTCCCAAGTTTTAAGTGAATCGATCCAGGAGAAAAGATTTTTCATACAAACTCTAACACCTTATTTCACCCACTGAGGGCTAAAATTTTCAAAAACCCTTTCTTAGTGGGTTACAAAAGGATACTGTCCGTGTTTCTAATATGAGTATTTTTGGCTCTGCGTTGTTGACTCACTCAGTCAGGACACCTGTCTTTATAACTATAGATAGATGGGTACTATCGCACTTATGATTCGTCCATGAATTTATCTACTCCCATCAGAATGCAAAGCTCATCTCTGATCATTATTACCAAGTATTCGTAAATCGTAGTTTTTCTGCCAGAAAGCCAACTTAAGGGATTGTGATGCCTTATACCAAGTCAACCTTATATCGGAACTGGCTTAGTATATAAGTTTCATACAAAACAGGCTCTGCTTATACTGGTTTTGTAACCATCGATGTGCGTTTAACTGTACAACTTGTTGGTAGTGAGGAGTAGTGAATTACGATTAGCAAATACATAGAGGCACACGTTGGAAAACAGAAATTATATACAATGAGAATATACAATTATTTTAAAAGCTATATGCTACATCCATTTTATTAAAGCTACTTATTATTATTTGGATGTTTGGTATATTCTGAATTTTATCTACCGTCGTAAAGATGAACTACAGTGGTTCAATATTAAAACTTTATTGTCGTTGAAATGCATTACTGTAAAATTTATTGCTACAAAACGATTAATTGCTATTTTTGGAATTAATAAAGTTTTGAGTACCTACCTATCTTTCAATGACTTTACATTTATGGCAATCAAATTTTATGGTTCAGGGTTGCCAGATTAAAGGACAAAGCCCACGGATGGGCCCATTTTTGGCGCCATGTCAAAACTGTATGTTATTCAAAAATTAGGTCTTATTTTTTCATTGAAAGAGTGATGAAAGTAACTGATGAAAAAATATGGGATGTGCAAGCGGGATTTAGGAAGGGCATGGGGTGTACGGATCAGGTCTTTTCCTTGCGATGCATAGCTGAAAAATGTTTGGCCAAAGGTCAAAAGTCTATTGCGCTTTCGTGGATTTGGAAAAGGCCTACGACCGAGTGATGAGGAATGAACTATGGTCTGCTTTGTCTATCTATGGGGTGAATAGCAACCTGATTCAAGCGTTGAAATCTCTCTATGCGGATTCTAGCGCTTGTGTCAGGATTAACGGCGCCTACTCTGACTGGTTCAGCATCGATAAGGGTGTGAGACAGGGATGTGTAGCGTCGCCGTGGCTATTCAATTTATTCATGGACAGTTGTTTGAAAGATTTGAAAGAGAGTGAAAATGGTTTAGAAATGAATGGGTTACTTGTCAAATGTCTCCTCTATGCCGATGATCAAGTTATCCTTGCATCGTCGGAGGGGGAGTTACAGAAGATGGTAACAATTATGGATGGTGCTTTGAAGAGTAAAGGAATGAAAGTTAATGTTAGTAAGACAAAAGTTTTGGTTTTTGAAAAGGAAGAAGTTATGACAGAGTGCAATATTTTGATAGGTGACGAAAAGGTGGAACAAGTGAAAGATTTTGTATACCTGGGTTCCATGTTTACGAGAGATGGCAAGCATGTGAAGGACATTGAAAGGAGAGTGAGTGCTGGTAATCAGGTGAATGGGGCACTACACACCTTCATGAACAGCCGCAAAGTGTCGGAAAAGGCACGGCTGGCTGTTCATGGGGGAGTGTTAGTGCCTACACTTATGTATGGTAGTGAAAGTTGGGTATGGCAGAAGAAACATGAAAGCAGAATAAATGCAGTAGAAATGAGAGCTTTGAAAAGTATGTGTGGTGTAACTTTGAGAGATAAAGTAAGGAATAACATGATAAGGGAGCGTTGTGGAGTGAAAGAAGATGTAGTGACAAAGATTGAGAAAGGTATGTTAAGATGGTTTGGACATATAGAGAGGATGGACGAGAGGAGATTGACGAAACAAGTATACGAAGCGAGTGTGGATGGAAGAGTTGGAAGGGGACGACCTCGGCAAACGTATCGCGATCAAATCGCGGATGTTCTCAAAAAATGCCAGGTTAAGAGTTCTCTAAACCGACGAGCATGCATGACGAGGTTAATGGACGTAGATGAAGCGAAAGAGGTGTGTCAGGATCGTAGCAGGTGGAAATCCATAGTCTCTGCCTACCCCAATGGGAAACAGGCGTGATAATATGTATGTTTTTCATGTTTATTTGTTCTTTATCAACATTTCTTTCACCCTAGCATTAAAAAACATAATAAATATGTATTAAACTGAATCGTAAGTATATCCTCCATTCAAATCGAACGAAAATGTTGCCAGATATCAGACTATTTCAACAAATAATCGGAATCGATTCTAAATAGCGATACTTCTATGAATTCACTTTTACTGTGTTTCAAATGCTAGAATATACTAGACTTATCTTGATTGATGATTTCTTAATTTTTCTTTCCACAATTTATATCTTTAGATTTCGGTTAGCATGCGTAAATCCGTTAAAAAATATAAAAAAACACTCATATGACGTCAAATCAAAAGAAATTGCAAAATATATTTTTGAAATCTTTTTGTACAGAAAAATAAGATGATTCTTTGCTTTAAAATACCTATGCATTTATTGTAAATATTGTTATAATCATTTTAAATTAACTGAAATATTACTTATAAAAACGATATTAATTAATACACCCAAAAACTTAAAAGCTTGCAATGTTATTATTTAAAAAATTCTACAAAATCGATTTCAAAAATCAATTAACAAAATAATTATATCTTGCAACACCATACATGGTGTCTCTGGATGTCCGTATGGGTGCGTTCAGTTATATCGCCCAACGATGCACGGAGCGTACTTATCAATCAGTTAAGGAGTTGGAAAAAAATTGATTTCTCTTAAACCAGGGTGAAAAAATTAAAATCGTCTGCAGAATAATAAAAGATAATTCTTGGTCTACAAATACAGGAATTTTTTTTGAGGGGCCTAAAGCTCCTAAGAGAATGGGCAATGGCCTTTACAAAATTACCGAACATTGCCTGGCGAGGGGATTTACGGAAGGTAATAATGAAACACTTAGTAAACATAAATTAATTTGTATTTATTATTGCTAGTTACAGCTTTCAGCAAACTTTTGTTCCCTGTAATCTTTTGGTGAAAGTCATTGCATGTTGCAAACTTCAAATTAGAGCGAATGCAATTGCATAATTCTGCTATCACCATGGCATGTCGACATTTAGTTTGTTTCGAGCGTCAGACTATAAATAATTATTCATATGGCTGAAAACAGTTTCCACGTAGGCATTGCTGCATAAATGCATACGGAACTGCCCTTAGATATTTTTTTATTTAAGAATGTATTAAAGAAAATTCGGAACCACTCATATTCCGAAATGTTTTCATACCAAACACCGAACAAGGGGCAGAAATACCGAACAGTTCGTTAAAAAACCAAACACCTGGCAAACCTGTTCATATATTGTATTTTTTCATGACAAGAATGGATTGTACTGATTATTCATTCACCAATCAATGTTCTTCATCTTCTTTGTCAACTAAGACTCGGTACTTAAATGTCTATATTACGAAATGTATAACCGACATACATTCAATGACCAATCGTCCAATAGAATACCTAATTGCATTAGTAAAGTTGTAACGAGGCTAAACTCGTTACGCTGCTCACCACCTTATTTGGATTTCCTGGCCACTTTATTAAAACTTTACCTATCCAAATTCAAAATTTTAAATTCTTCTATTATTTTTATTTTTTTTATCAAAATCAACAGACTTATATCGCAGCCTTGGCCGGGCATGGACGTGTCCGACCATTACAGTTTTTTTTTAATATTATTTTACTTAGCTCAGTTCTATATTGTACGCTGAAAGACACTCATGTGTCTGTGACTGTATCTTATAATCGTTATATTATTTTATTAACAATAGTCAATGTATCAGTTTACCAGTTAAGTGAGATACAGCATACCAAAAACGTTCCTGCTTGTGTTTTTATTGTTTGTGCCGACCAACCTATCTACCTACCTGAATCCTGAATCCAGCCAGAGCTCGCTGCACTGGTGTAGCAGCAGCTCAATCATTTTATAGTCGGAGTTGACCTACCACTCCTCCGGCCCTCCGTACTATTGACCCTCTCTGCCCTCCATACCTCAGAGGAGTTCCATAACTCCATACCACAAGTTCCTGCAGTTCCTGTACCACTAGTTCCTGTCGTTCCTGAGTTCTGTTCCTGTAGTTCCTGTTCTCCTCCTACTTCCGTGTGTCACCGTGTGTCAAGCCACCGAACCTTCGACCCTGCGAGTCTCCTGCCCGAGCCACCCACACCGGCCACGACGTGACAAAGTGTATGGCGATGAATGGGATTACGTGTAATTACCCAAATTAACAACCGATAACTTTGTTGGTGTATACATCCCTTCTCTGGTAATTACCATAGATTACACACTGCATTGCACTAAAACTACTATTAAGATCAATGGCGTTGTCCTGATAAAACGCGACTACGCCACCATCGCAAGTTCGCGCATATTTTGTTCGTGACTTCGCATTGTCGCGCTATTGTGCACGTATGCCTATTAGGACACCTATTCGACACCTGGGCATAGAATAGGTAATAATACGTTTCTTATGACCTGCTGCCGAATTGCGTAACTCACTCGCGATCGCAATCATCTGGATTTCAATGTTCATTGCTCCGTGTGTTTTGACAATCCGTGTTATCGGCAACTATGTACCACGCAATGAATATTGCTTTAATTTCAAAATAAAAGCTAAGGGGCCCCAATTCTCGCTTTATAGAGATAAATGTCTGATTCGAGATAATCTCTAATTTTAAATCTCTACGAAAAATTTAGACGGTAATAATCGGTTCTTCCCGTTGGTCAACCTCTGTAGTCAAACTAGTTTGACCATCAGGAAAAATTATGAACCACTCTTTGTATTTAGTGCTAGGCGTAGACATATCTCTAACTTGACATTCGGAGAATACGAATATTTATTTTCAATCGACATTCGCAATCTTGTTTCGAAATTATTGATATTAATATTATCGAGTTAGAGATAATGACTAGTAATGTCTACGACCCGAGAATCACCCCCCTGTGCGTTTAATTGCGGGCTCGCAAAATTCGCGCAAACGTGCGATGGTCGTGTATTTGCGTTGTATTAGGTAAAGGTCTAAAGGGAGAGTCCCTTCGTTCGATCGTTTCGGTGCAGTGTGTTCCTATTTTATCCATTATGACAAAAACGAACAAAATGCTGGCAGCTAAAAAAAAACCGGGTACCAATTTAAAAAAAATACAATTCAATAACCATAGGGGAGCACAAAATCCGCACATAATCTGCAACCCTCATTGCAAAATTGATCACAGTCATTAATAATAGCTAACCTAACCTAAAACTGAACCGCAATGACAAATTACGGGCACAACTGAGCCTTGCATGCCCTTAACATATAGCAGGGATGATTTTTCAATCCGCACCCATTATCTAGCGATTACATGGGTGGGTCCAGACAGATTTGGGATGTTTTTGCGCATTTTCGCGTAGCGCTGACAGGGGGTGCGCGGGGCGTAACGACCCACCATGATTTATTGACGTCACTGGCGAGCTGTTATTTTTTAAACCCCGTTTTATCTTAAACGTTTTTCGATCAACGGTCTATGAGATTAACGGTGGTGTGACGTAACGTATAAAGGGTGGTCTCCAGACAAAGGAACGTACTTTATTTCTCCAAATGCGTTTCAAGTGATATCGTTTACCTACTTTCACTAAATTCTTCATCACATAGTATTTCCAGCCTTTTGCTGGGGTCCACGTATTTATTGATGCATGACCACAATCATCGATGACCGTTTATTGATCTTCTTAACTTTAGAGAAACCATATCATTGTAGTATGTTAGTAGGTATATGCATTCACTCATACCCTACATAAACGGTCAGATATAATTTACTATTATTTAATTTTACTTTATTTGAGAAACATACAGATAGTAACAAATATAAGTACACAAATTGGTAAAACAATAACCAGAAACAGTTTCCTCAGATTATCATACAAATTTAATAACAACGGACACACAGATTTACTATTGAGTTGAATAACTTAAATTTAGATTTACACGGATACAATAACTTAGAGAGTTTGTTATGTACTACTATTTTTCAAGCAGATCATAAGTAGTAGAAGTACAGGTACCTACTGTAGTTTAATCAGAAACTATTAACTCTGTAAATTATAGTTCATTGTAGTTGTAGATAGAAAAAATATCGAAAAACGGCGACTTTTGGCACTCAATTTGGTTATTATGTATTTATTTAATACTCAATTTGGTTCATCGTTTCAGCCGAAAGACGTCCACTGCTGGACATAGGCCTCCCCCAAAAAGGGAGGGGGGATATGACATAATCGCCACGCTTGGCAGGCGGGTTGGCAATCGCAGTTGGTTGGTTAAATACTCAGAGAACGCTGCTGCCCATGCTCTAGTGAATCCCTTAGTTAGCTTTTACGACACCCATGAGAAGATATAGGGTGGCGCAACAGCTCAATGTGGTTATTACAGTTAAATTCAGTAAATCAGCTGATCGCAAATAGGTCCTTAAGGTCCAGGAAGTTTGGCTCGATTAGTTTCCTTGCATCAATCAAGAGCCAATCTGTGGCATTCCTAAATGCACCACTACAGCCTACCTTAAAAACTGGGGAACTGACCAAAGTATTAGCCTTTGGGAAAAATCCTCAGGCCAAGAATACTTGAAAGCGCTACTTGTGGGCTTCAAAAAAAGGTTTACGAAAGAAGCGCTTTCGTTAAACAAAAATCAGATAAGAATCCTGACAAGAACCCTTACTGGGCACTGCAAGCTGAACAAACACCTTCACAGGATGGGCCTCAGTGATACCACAGTTTGCAGGTTTTGTCGCGAAAAGGATGAGACGCCCATCCATATCCTATGCGAATGTGATGCAGTGCACCACATCAGAAGCCAGCATCTTGGAGGCCACGTCATCTCAATGCAGGAGATCAAATCCTCCTCCCCCAAGGTCATAGTCGACTTTATGATTGACTTGCAGCTTGGGGAAGTGCTGTAATGCTGCAAGAGGCGTCACAATAGATCTTTTAGGTCGCAGTGGCTTAGGGGCGTTCAAGACCCTACCTCTTTCCTCAAATAATTATTAATTATAAATTCCTTGCATCAGATAGTCCCTGCACGACAGTCTTCACTTTCTCTACTTACAACTGGGGAACTTACAGTGACTATACAAGGATGTAATTTTGTGATATAGAAAAAAAACTATTCCAATCGATGCTCTTTGTGATTCTGAACAAACTAGTTTCTCAAATTGCGTAAAAAAAGTAACGTTGCATGGATAGGTCTTCCGCCTATTCGATACCTTAACGGCCAAAATTAATATCCAATCTATCCACGATTTTCCCTACTAGAGATAGAAATTTGACATATTTTGTATGGAGCTTATGTCAAATTTCTATCTCCAGTAGGGCAAATTGTGGATAGATTGGATATTAATTTTGGCCGTAAGTTAACCTTAACGTAATCCTAAATCGATGGGTAACGATAACCATTTTTAATAATAATATAAAAAAGAAAACAACTAGACTTGACCTTTTAATTTTTCAAAATCAACTAGGATAAGAACATCATTCGTAGAAATACGGTAAATTATACTTCCCCAACTCAAATTCTTGGACATAAATCATGACAAGGGTCTTGAAGTGGCTTTACCTATCGACGATCCTAACTTTTTAACCGACTTCAAAAAAAGGAGGAGGTTATGTATTCCGCGGGTTTTTTTTTTTTTTTTTTTTTTTTTTTTTTTTTTTTTTTTTTTTCATGTATGTACACCGATTACTCCGAGATTTGTGGGCCGATTTGCGTGGTTGTTTTTTTATTTGGTAGAGAAAGTCCGCGCGGTGGTCCCATATAAATTTTATTGACTTAGGTTAAGTAGTTTTTTAACCAGCTTCAATAAATCAGTTTATTTTAGCTTTACGTATCTAGATGATCTGCTCATTGGTTCCTCATTCTGAGAATTCTTGGCCGATATACGTGTTTTTTTTTCACGATAGTGATTGGACGTTTGGAAGAACATGAGCGAGACCTTTGCCCAGCAGTGGGATAGCAAAGGTTAATAAAAATATATTTTCAAATTGGTTATATAAACATTTATGAATCAACCCTCAACTAAAAAGTATGAAATAAAAACTTTTTAACAAAAAATAAAACCGACTTTAAAACCTTAACTAAAAAGTAAAAAATAATCATTGTATGTATTTTAAAATCTTAACTTAAACAACATTTTGAAGGCGGCGCGTGATTTTCATGTACGTTCACATAAACTGTTTTTACTATAGATATTGCGCTGGACTGTACATTACATGACGCAAAGGGTCAACCACGCGCCGCCTTAAAAATGTTGTTTAAGTTAAGATTTTAAAATACATACAATGATTATTTTTTACTTTTTAGTTAAGGTTTTTGAAGTCGGTTTTATTTTTTGTTAAAAAGTTTTTTGTATACGAATAAAGCTCCAATTATACGAACGATAACTTTCACATTTTCAGACGACCATCTCGTTATTTCGGTCAAAATAATAAATAAAACATCAGTGAAATAATTCGTTCATTCACTCCGGCGGTTGAATTTTGATTTGAACAGACCCGACTTCTCAATTTACATGCAAGAGACACTGGAACGTGATAGCTTATACATATTCAGTTATTTTTTCACCATTTATAGATACCAGTTATTGTAATAAAACAAATTGAACCCGATTACATCGCGTATATTATTTAAATTGGTTTTCCTGACATAACGAAAGCTTTGCAGCGTTCGTGGTCGCAGGAAGACTAAGATGACAAGCGTCTTTAAAGATATTTCTAAAAAATAATTAATAATTTTAATTAATTAAAATCGTTTCGTTGCACGCTGTAGTCACTCACAGTATCATTATGTTTTTGTTTTGTGTTTGTTTTGTTTTGTGTTTTGTTTTGTTTGTGTTGTGTTTTTTTTGTGTTGTTTGCTGTTTGAAATTGGATTATTTTTTAAACTGGGTTCCAAACAGGTGGTAGCTGCCAACCATCTTCTCTATGAAAATTAGGATGTAACAGTAGTTGGTTTAAAATATTAAAAGGAGGAAGTTGACGAAGGCTGTCTTATTAGAACCTGCGACGAAAATTCTTGAAAATAATATTCTATGTGAAGGCCAATTCTCGTTATTAAAAACGTTGAAAATATGGTTCCAATATTTAAAAATCTCAATCTCCTGACAGTAGATGTTTCTATGGAAAATAGTTTATTGGTGACCTCAGATCAAGTCTGAGTTGGTGACATTAATGAACTAACCCCCAGTTACTGGAAGGCTGATCAATCCGGTAGTTGACTACTGTTAAAAATTACCAAAATTTACAATTTTACATTATTTGAAAGAAGATACAGAAACGACAACATTGTAGAAAGAATAAACAAAATCCATGAAAAAATGGGAGAGATACACACTTTTTAAGTTTTTGGAAGAGGCATTTTCTGTCCTTGTCGTGCGAAACGGACATTGTTCAGATATATGTCAAGTTACTATGAAGTTTTTGAACAATGACGTCATTCTTCAATATTGCTGTCTTTGTCTAGTAAACAAATTTAAATCGCTTATAACTCGGACATTTTATCAAATATTTTATTGGTTTTTTCACTGTTGCTTATTTTTCTTGAAACAGTTTCGAGATTTGTAATAAAAAAAAAAAAAATAATCACCTTCCCTATTTGATCTATTGTCAAATCTAATGTCAGCTTCTGTGATTGGCCGGCAAAAATGTTAGCAACCAATCAAATAGACCTGAGATTTGACATCCTGAATAGTTAATTTTTGGGTTGATCAGTCTTTTGGAGACTGGGGGTATGTTTCACAAATAAATGGCAAACAGGAATATCTACTGTCAGGAGATAGATATTTAAAACATTGAGATTAGTTTGGAACTACTTTTTGAACGTTTATAATTATGAGAATTAGCCTTCTGGTTTATTATTACCGACTTCAAAAAGAAGAAGGTTATCAATTCGACATGTATGTATGTTATTACCGGCTTCAAAAAGAAGGATGTTATCGATTCGACATGTATGTATGTAATTACCGGCTTCAAAAAGAAGGAGTTTATCGATTCGATATGTATGTATGTAATTACCGGCTTCAAAAAGAAGAAGGTTATCAATTCGACATGTATGTATGTAATTATTACCGGCTTCAAAAAGAAGGAGGTTATCAATTCTACACGTATGTATGTAATATTATTGTAACTGCAAAATATTAAAATATGATAATCTATTAGGGCTTCCAAACAAATATACAAAATTTTATAGGTGTATGTATGTATGTTTATATGTTTGTATATGTGTATGTTTGTCCACGCATATCTCCGAAACTGTTGTGATCGTTATTTTTTTATTGGCTTACATTTACTTCAACTTAGGGTACAGTGCAAGTTACATCAAAATCGGTTCAGTACTTTTCAAGATATGAGCTAATACGTGTAAGTGTGATGGCCTGGCTTATTGATATGAGCTACAGGTGTGTCAAAGGGAAAATATCTCAAAATCTTGGTCAAATTCTAGTGCATGTAAGAAAATTCTTTAAATATTTACAACAAAACTATTAACTGACTGCCTTGTTGGTCTAGTGGTTGCAAGCGTGACTGCTGAGCGTGAGGTCCTGGGTTCGATTCCCGGGTTGGGCAAAGTTTTATCGGGTTTTTTCATTAGGAAATTCTCAGTATGGCAATAGGCTCGCCCCCTTTTACATGGGACTATAACATAACTGGCAAAATGTAAGTGTATTATTACACCTCTGCCTACCCCTTCGGCGAAATACAGGCGTGATATTATGTTATGTTGTTATGTTAAACTATTAACTATTAGAAACAAATATTCCACTTTTACTTAAAACTAAAAATTACGAAATAAAAAATTCGTAAAAAAAAATTAGTTGCCTTAAAAAAGAATATTATTTCATAATTTTTAGTTAATTTCTTTCTGAAGTCGATTTTTTTTGGGTATAATAATAATAGTTGGATTAAAACTGTCGTATACTAAACAATAGAATAGAATAGTATTTTCTCCCATTTTCTCGGAAATTGGTTCATTATTGAAAAAAATATATACATCAATCTGCTCTTTTCCGTACGCAGCGAAATAACACGACAGCAATATCCAACACGACAATAATAGACAGTTTTTTAAATTAGGTGTTTTTAGGTTCACGATATTTTATCATTTTAAAGTCTGAATGCGCATTTTTTTAACAGTTTGAAAATAGAAAAAGAACCGCGCGTGGACGAATTGGTGCGAATGGAAATTAGATACTGTTGAATTAATTTGTGTATTGTTTCCTCACAAATGAGAGAAAAGAACTATACGAGTCTCGGCCGAAATAGCTATTAACGGCCTCGTTTAGTTAAAAAGGACTCGGCTGGCACCTCGTCCTTTTATAATCACTTCGGAAGTAATCGGCCGTCAATTGCTTTATTTCAGGCCTCGACTAAATGTACTAAATAATAGTTCATTACTGTACAGTAAGGTGCTATAAAACATTTTTATATGAACTAATGCATTGTCCACTAGGTACTGGCTTAAAAACTAGTATTACACAATGTTTTTCCCCAATTTAAATGATTTCACATTAATAGAACATCGTAATCTTAACGAATTGACTTAAATTCCAAATCAGTTTTCATTCAATACTTATCTCATACAAGTACACGTAAGTAAGTACACTACCCATTGAGTTCTCTAAAAAAATCCTTACTAATCATTTTCCATCCATTGAAATAGAATATTCCAATAATTTTCGTACTTTTAAAATATTTTTATCCTATAAATTGCCTTCAAATACCCATCTTACCTCGTAGCGCCCAATCAGGGAGATCCCGTTTCTTTCTTCATTAGAGCAGCATCAAAAAGCTTATTCCGCTTAAATTAAATTGGTTCAATAATCCGAGCTCAGCGATAGTTGCTTTGTTCGATGAAGCCAGTTTGAACGCGTTTCTAAAAAAAAAAGAAAATACGTTGCATGCAATCAAGCGTCCCCGCTACGATTAGCTCACAAAAGCCGATGACACGTAGCCGCCATTTTATTATGCCTATGTGCATTCTGATTGCGCCTTGTTATTTTAAATTGGATATGTAATACGAGAGTGATTGAATGATCAATGTGTTTATATTGATTGCACTTATTTCTTTAATATGCTTTTTATTTATTATAGATGAAGAAAAGCACCCTTCTCCTCGTCACTTTATTACGCAACAAGAGAAGTTATCACCAGGAGACGATCTACAGTGGCCAGTGCGTTAGTCGCTTAATCGTCTTCTTAACACTCAGGTTGGTCGCTGTAGACTTAATAATTATGTACGAATGGGGGTTTAGAGACGCTATTCTTGCTCATTGTGATAGCGGTGACCCAGAGCAATCCATATAATATTTACTCGTGTGTCCCTTGTGCCCGAACAACTGCACGAGAGACGATCTCTACGCTGCTACTGAAACGCCATTGAAGTGGCCACGTTTTACTCAAAGAATATTTAGACAGAGAATACAATTATACAAAATAAGGATGACGGTCCGACATTAAATAAAACTACGTATAAAATATCACGTTCTTTGACGGTACACAAAAATCAATCAAATCACTAATAGTTAAGCCACAAAAAAATCTTTTAATTTCATTAATTTTGAATGTAGAATCATTTTATTAGGCGAATATAGTTAGTTCAAATACCTATGCGAATCCATATGATTTTAAACTCTCTTTCTCAACGATTACAGATGATTATAAATAGTGTTACTAGTGGTGTGAACCGGAGGCAATTACAGCCTCCGGAGATTATGCGGAGATTTTACTGAATCACCGGAGATTATCCGGATAGTCTCCGGTTATTCAAAATACTCTAAATTTATATATATGAGAAGAAAAAACACGCAAAAAAAATAAAAAAAATAAAAAAACAAGGCACATTTGGGTGCGTTCTGCAACAAATCAAATAACCGGTAGTTTAGTGAAATCACCGATTAGTCTCCGGTACTCACTCTAACCGGTGTTTATCCGGATTTTTGAGAACCGGTTCACACCACTAAGTGTTACTTAATATTTCGATATTTCTAATAATATATAAAAATAATAATAATATATATAATATTTCGTTTTAAAATATTTCGGGTTTTAATTTTAGATAAAAAACTTATACAATGGTGCTGATTCTCTTGTACACCCACCTAAACCTAACTATAACTTAAATTTACAAATTTTAGTTTAGAAAATCATAAAACTTATTCTGTGTTTATCTTTTTTCTTATTTTAGAAAACTTGTTGACAGCTCTAATAATTGAGTTTGACGCATCTAAGTTGAATTGGCGGTGTTACCAGTACACTTTATTTTTTTATTAAAGAGTGAATGGAATGACCGAAAGTTCACAAAAACAAGGAAATTAAATAATAATTATATTTGGAATTATTAGTTTATCATTAAAATTATGAAGAAAAAATCATGTCACGAAATAAAGTACATTTTTGTTTTATATTTTTTTAATAAAATATATAAATTGGAATAATGTGATCAGATTAAAGAACTAGGTTATTATTTTCTACGGCCCGTATTACAGAACGATACTCAAGCGTTGATCACAGTTTAAAACTAGTTTTGAGTTGAGCTTTGATTTTAGATCGTTCCTCTAGCAGAGATTTATTGATCACAGTTCAGATCACAATAATAAACTATTTCTTTAATTTAAAAAGCTGGAATTTCCCTTTTTAAAGACGTGGTTAAAAAGTTCTAGCACCCAGGACACTAAATTTCTCAAAAAAGTTGAATAAATTAGAATATAAGCATTGAAATAAGAAACCTAACAAGTCAATGAATATATGCCAAAAAGTACCACGCAGGATTACAAACTTGGAGACTTTCTCCCCAAAAGAGGGAAAAATTGTGAATTCAGGCTTTTTAGGGACACATATTAGCATAAAATGATAGAATTGAATGTCAAACATAGATTTTTTTTTCCCATTGTATGGATTTATGTACTTCTTATCCTTTATTATAAAGGTACCTCTTCTTATCGAAATTATAAATTTCATTGTATGTTTCTGTGAACAATTTACCTTTCTGCTGAATCTACAACAGCTGCAACCACATAGTAGGCATCCATTATTTATTTTAAACTACCTAAAAACTATAAAAATGAATAAAATAAGCTTTGCAATTTTAGTTCATCATCATCATCATTTCAGCCGTAAGACGTCCACTGCTGGACACAGGCCTCCCAATTTAATTGGCAATTTAAAAAAAAAAAAAAAAAAAAAAAAAAAAAATTAATAATTAATTTAAATTTTTTTTTTTTTTTGGCAATTTTAGTTGTTGATAACTAATTATAGTCGACATGTATTTTGATGCCTTCTAAAAATAGTCAGATTTAGGTTGACATTTCTAATATTAGGTGAAAAACGTCAATTACAGAATAGCAAAATGTCAATTTTTACTAAGTTGAATAACTAAACTAATTTTGGTCCTGTCAAACCAAAAATTAGTTTTAAAGTGAATTTCAGAATAGAAAATTTTGTGACAAGAGAATCTGCACCAATGTGTTACAGAATAAACGCAAGACCACCCAAGACACCCCAATTAGAAAGAATACTATCTGTTTTATTTTTCAATATCACAAAGTTATTAGTTAGTATTTAGTTAGTTAGTATTACCAAGATGGTTGCTGGATAGATGCAAGATGACATTTAGGGGTTACTTGACACACGGAAACCAATTTCGTATGTATTGTATATGCTTCTATAGGCTAGTTATAACCGTATTTTGATTTAATGTTGAACCGTCATCCCCTCCTATATAACAATTTGAACCATTGCATATTGACACAATAAAGAAGAATTTTAGACGGAATATTGTCTGACTATAATCAAATGACGGTGCTTTTATATGATGATTTTTTTGTTTTTAATACCACAGTATATTCGTATTTCATCTAGTAAATATTGCGCATTGTAGAACGCCTTGAATAGCTTAGAGATGCAAAAAAATGCTTGTAATTTTAGAAACTCTCGGGAATCCTTGCTTTCATTGCAATGAAATGTTTTTGCGACGTTGAGCATAACTTAAATCTTTTATTTACTGCAATATCTTGAGTCGATCGCAGATTCTGAATTCTTTACATAATGAATGGAAGGGTAATAAAAGTAATAAATCATCATCATCATCATCATTTCAGCCGAAAGACGTCCAATGCTGGACATAGGCCTTTCCCCAAGCATCGCCACAACAACCGGTCCTGTGCCTTCCGCATCCAGCGGATTCCCGCGACTTTCACCAGGTCGTCGGTCCACCTTGTGGGGGGCCTACCCACGCTGCGCCTTCCAGTACGCGGTCGCCACTCCAGAACTTTACTGCCCCATCGGCCATCCGTTCTGCGAGCAATGTGCCCCGCCCACTGCCACTTAAGGTTGGCAATTCTTCGGGCTATGTCGGTTACTTTCGTTCTCCTGCGAATATCTTCATTTCTGATTCAATCACACAGGGACACTCCGAGCATAGCCCTCTCCATTGCCCTTTGAGTGACTTTGAGCCTTCTTATCAGGCCCATTGTGAGCGACCACGTTTCAGTACCGTAAGTAATTACTGGCAACACACACTGGTCAAAGACTTTCGTCTTGAGACACTGCGGTATTTTGGACGAGAAGATATTGCGTAGCTTCCCGAACGCTGCCCAACCGAGTCGGATTCGACGATTGACCTCTTTTTCGAAGTTGGACTTACCTAGCTGGACAATTTGTCCTAGGTATGTATAATTGTCAACAACTTCGAGTGTAGATTCTCCGATGTTTACGGGAATGGGTGCTATATGGGAATTCAACATAACCTTTGTCTTATCTATATTCATTTTAAGACCCACTCTATCAGAAGCTCTACCACAGAGTATCCCAGAGAGTAAGCTTCTAAAGAGCGTGCAAAATTTATACCTATTTTGGTAGGGTTGGCACACGTGGATAAAATTAAATTAACAAAACGTTTATCAGCTTTTTATTATGAAATATTTCTGACTGTACCTACCTCTACAACGATAAATTAAATGAGTATGCGAAACTTCACAGACGTGATAGGTATCGATATCTAATGATAATAATACTTTTTTTAAATCTAAATTCAAAATTTCAACTACAGCCAGCTGACAATGGGGTCAACGGCTGCGAAGAAATATTTTTTACGTATTATTAAAACAATTGTAGTGTTCACATTATGCTCGAAATAATTTTAAAAGAGAGTTTTTGCAAAGGTCTATCAGTGTGGAAGATTATAAGTTTCTACGTTGCATAGTTTAGAGATGGCAGGGGGGGGACACATTGCAAGCCACTTTGGCAGGCTATATTTCGCAGATGGTACACCTGATAAAAAGTGGTGTATGAAACATTACCATCATTTTAGTAGACCTATTCAATGATATCCCACACGAGGGGGTGCAGCGAAAAAAAATTTTTCATCTCCATTCCACATGTATGGGCGCCACCCCTAAAATACGTAATCAAGATGTTTTTATTCTTTTAAAATTGAGATCTATATCTATACTATTTTTTAACAAAATTTCATTTACATATGTTTATAACTGTAGAAGTTATTAAGCTGTAAAGGATTAGGACAGACGGACAGACGGACGGACATGACGAAACTATAAGGGTTCCTTGTAGGACTACGGAACCCTAAAAACCGGTCGAATTGCAACCTTTTGAAGTCGTTTAAAAATATAACCCTCCTTCTGGCGCAGTCGGGTAAAAATATAGACGAAGTGTTGCGAACAATCTAGTGAAGCTAAAAAAACTATGCCCTTCGTGTACAATCAGCGCTCAGCGCTCACGCACACACACACCTCTAACCGTGCTCTCCCCTCTCAGTACACATGTCGCTGCATCGTCTAGTAAGCATCGCGAAAGTAAATATCCTTCAGGATCAGGAGTATAATATTATCTGTGGTTGTACACGAAGGAGCATAGTTTTTTTGGCTTCACTATGATTGTTCGCAGCACGTTGCTTATATTTTTTACTATGTCTGTGTTATAAACATAATATATATAGTTATTCAATCACTAATAGGTAGGTATTACCTACGTAATTCGAATCATAAACACCCATATCATCTGGTATTAATAGTAAAAAAATACTCGAATAGTCGTTAATTTTGGTCTCGATCGCACCATTTACGAGATAGGTGCACATACAAATATGTGCACCTATCTCTTTTACTAAAAAAAACACAACCATTTACGTTCAATACCAAAACGTTTTATTCACCACCGTGTTAAGTTTTCTTTCGAAATTGAGGTAGGGATTAGGTTATGTATGTAAGAGGTATCTATCTACCACATTAAAAATAATAGATTATAACCAAGTTGCTACTTACCTATTGGAGTCTTTGGGATAATTAAAAAATGATATGTTTTTATTCGTTCTATTATTGTTTATACACACAGTACAGTAAACCATATTTACACTTTTTTAAATTAAAACACTATTATTCTTTACTCATTGAATCAAAACGTGAAACGAAAACAAAGACGACGTGCTAGATGTACGCCCTTAGCTTGAGCACTGGCTGAGCCGGTATAAACCGGTTTCACTGCGTACGCGACGAGGCCGCCAGTGCTCACGCACACACGCGTCTTATGCTTGTAGTAGTGTACCTATCATAACGCGGTTGTATGAAGTTTACTCTCTGGTATACTCTGTCGCTCTACTGAGGTCATCGAGCATTGTACCGAGGTCCTCCATGGTCTCAGCCATGACTACTATGTCGTCGGCAAACCGAAGGTGAGTGATGTACTCGCCGTTTATGTTAATGCCTAGCCCCTTCTAGTCCAGAACCTTGAAGACATCCTCCAATGCAGCAGTGAACAGTTTCAGAGAGATCTCCCTGTCTCACACCTCGTAATAAAAACTTAAATGTTTTACATTTATGACATGATGACCCTTGTTGTTTGGCGTGATCTTATTGAGTCGCTCTGAGTGAAATATATTTATTTAACCTCATTTGAATAAATAGACTTTAAACTATAGCCATGATGACGATTTATTGGTTACAATATAACGACTTTCGTCAAATCGCTTTTTCGTCAAAACAGGAACTAAAATCAAAGGAAAACTTAAAAGAACAACATTCACATCTCATTTAAAAACGTCATAGTTATATTTTTATCACTTTATTATGTAGCACACATGGACAAAGTCGTCTGTGGTAGCACAGACAGAAAATATGTTTCTGCTGTAACGGGCGGGCGTTTTTGGGGTCTGTCTACTAATTGGCTTTAGCCTACATTGAATAAACGCCATTTTGATTTTACTTTATTTCCTTTACTTCATTCCCTTACTTCATTTTCGGAGTTATTAATTCGAAAAAAGTTTTCACAACAAATAATGAAAAATCCCATTGCATGTAAAGTAACCACTCAAATAACTCCGGAAGACGGAAATTCTAAAACAACTTTTCAGCTTTAGGAAGTTATAGAGAGCCCCCTTGTGAAATAGGTTCTATCCGATAGTTTCAAAAGTCGCTGTTGAGACCAAGTTACAACGCCAGGGCAGGTAAACTTTGAATTTCACTACCAATATCTATTGTGCGTTAAAAATACGGAACATACTTTAAAAAAAGTGATAATAACAAGGTGAAAAGTTTTGCAGGACGTCGATTTCATCAGGCTTACAAACATAATGTGGGACAAGTTGGCAACGCGGGCGTCCGCTTCAAATTTCGTAATACTTTAAGCAAACTTGTGAAGCAAAGTTAGGGAGTTGTCGGGTGAACAGGTGCTGCATCGAATACGTCCTGATATTCAGTGGATCATGCACATAGAAATGAGCAGACGTGGCTTTGATGCCGCCATTTTATACAGTGTGAGTCTTCATAAAGTGCACATATGATATTGGGTGAAACAAGACATTAATTTTAATGACGGGAAAAATAGTAAAAAATACAAAACTTTTTTTTTTCTTGTATTTACAACGTGTTGTTGAAATACCTCAAAATCTCTTAAGACGTCATTGTCCACATCATTATAAACAACTTTTTACTATGGGACCAACCTCTAAATCGCGAATATAAAATCAGATGTTATTAGTTAGACGATGTGAGGTGTAGAATTGTGATGTTTTTAGGTGTTGTTGATGTTGTTAGATGACATTAGTGTTCACATTAATTGACAAAATGTAAGGAACAGCTGTTTTTTTTTTCGTGATTTCCCATAGTAAAAGTTGGTCATACTGATGAGTACAATTAAGAGGTTTTGAGTTATTTCAATAACATGTCGTACAAACCTTAACTTTTTTATTAGAAACTGTGGACAAACTTTGTTTGTAACTTTTGTCTATGATATTAAAACAAAAACAGAAATGATTGTTAATAAGAGGCGATGATGATGAAACACAATTTACTTCCAAAAAATCACCATCACTTATAAATAAAGAAGAATTTACGGAAAATCTGGTTTTTACAGTGTTTTTCTCTTTAATAAAATAAAATAAATAAATATCTTTAGGACATTTTTACACAGCACCATCTAGTCCCAAACTAAGCAGAGCTTGTGCTATGGGTACTAGACAATGGATATAATAATTATATACTTTTTTGTTGTTGTAAATACATACTTATAATACATAAGCAACACCCAGACCAACACAAACACTTATGTTCATCACAAAAATATTTGCGTCAAAATTCTCAGTTACAGTCATTTTTATTTACAGAATTGTATTTCACTGTCAATGCATGTTATTTACAATCATTACTGATTTTGTTTTATCATCATAATCATTCGACTTGGTTAAAAAATTATAACTTTCTCTTTACAAAGGGTCCACAGGTGCTTATAAAAAAGTTAACGTTGATTAATCCAAGAAAATAAGTTTAGTTTTTTTTCCGTGGATAAAATTATGTCTAGTTTCACCGAGAGCACTACGTTTCACCGAAATACGATCCACCGAAACACGTTTTACCGACAACTATTCGTCGAACGTATCATTCCCCGATGCAACACTTGGTCGAAAGTACATTTAGCCGACGCACGTTTCCCCGATCACCTAATTTCATTTGTACACTTTATGAAGGCACATTGCCCGCAGAACGAATGGCCGATGGGGCAGTAAAGTTCTGGAGTGGTGACCGCGTACTGGAAGGCGCAGCGTGGGTAGGCCCCCCACAAGGACCGACGACCTGGTGAAGGTCGCGGGAATTCGCTGGATGCGGAAAGCGCAGGACCGGTCGTTGTGGCGATGCTTGGGGGAGACCTATGCCCAGCCGTGAACGTCTTTCGGCAGAAATGATGATGATGATGATGACTTTATGAAGACTCACACTGTATACTGTCAAAAGATACGATTCATATGCATTACCGCATTACTAGTCGACTGTACTTTAGTGCCGTATAAAAGTGGATTTTATTTTCTTTCATATTATTGGGACAAGATTATGATCTGCAAACTTGTGTAGCTTGCCAAGAATTATTAACATGAAAGTTAATGTGTCTATAAAGTATTTAGTTATATTTTCTCCATGACCTATAAAAATTATAATATATCCTTACTAGTCTCGTCTACTGATTTGTGTTTCCACGTACCTATAACGTTCGTCGTACATGGTATGGTATGCAATGCAGGGTGCCGCTTTGGGGGTGGCGGTGCAGCTCGGAAGAGATAACGAACCCGTTCGGGAGCTACGTGCCTTTCCTGACTCCGTCTGTCAAAGTTCGGATTGATTATTTTATCAAATATATCCGCGTGTGAATGGTGGCTTCAACTATCTGTAACTTAGAATAACTTTTCGATGCCTGTAATGATTTATTGGTTTAGAAGTTTACATAAAATGTGTCGTTTTATCTTATTATCAGATATTGTATTCAAGAATTATAAATCCGAATATTATTATTTACGAAAAAAAGGAGGAGGTTCTCAATTCGACGCATATATTTTTATTTTTTTATTTTTTATGTATGACCACGCATAAATTTTTACAGAGTGCTCCGATTTTGATGATTCTTTTTTAATGGATAGGTATATCTCGAAGTTGGTCCCATTTAAATTTCAAAATCAAAATCCACCCCTAAGGGTAGTAAAACAGGGGATGAGTGTTTGTTCACCCACTGAATTCTTACCTGTTAACCGATTCTGTTGAAACTTGACACACATAAATATAGTTCTAGACACTACGACATAATGGAAACCTGGAGTTAGAATATAACCACAAAAAAATGAAAAATAAAACTTTTTAACAAAAAATTGAACCGACGAAAACAGAAACTGAAAAGCGAAAAATAACTAACTATGAGTCGGTGCCAAACAACCAATCAACGAAGATCATTAAATTACTTTAAATAAATAATAAAAACAACGTCACATCAAATACAACGTGAAATTTTCAACGATAAACAATAACTTTCCAAAAATGCGTTCTCCGCTCGGCCACTTGCAACTTACACGCACTTTGCTTGTTAAAAGTTCGATTGGCGCCGACTCATAATTAGTTATTTTTCGCTTTTCAGTTTCTGTTTTCGTCGGTTCAATTTAAAAAAAAAAAGTTTTTATATCATTTTTTTTGTTATTGAGGGCTAAGTTACCAAGGTTCTACTATAATATTAAAATGCGAAAGTAATTCTGTCTGTCTCTTCGTCTAGGTGAATCCAAATTCTTGTATTTCCATTCAGCTCTGCCCACTAGGCAGCACTGGCGTGGTCGCCATGCGGAGATGTGAGTTTAGGTGTTGAATGAAAGACGTATATCCCACGAATGTTGTTATAATAAACATTTATAAACCACTTTTAAACACTAATTTTGCCCACTTATAAACTAAGTTACAGAATATATAGGGGGAAGGCGCGATAGACACTACAGTTACCTCATTACGACTAAATATAACTATTGAACCGATCGTAATGAAATTTGGTAAAGAAGTAGCTTGAGACGTGAAAAACTAAAGGGTTCCTTTAGACAACACGATAAACGACATCCACGCGGGAGAAGCCACGGGTGACTCCTAACACATAACATGACACAACATCACGCCTGTATTTCCCCGAAGGGGTAGGCAGAGGTGTACGTACACCCACATTTCGTCGGTTATGTTATAGTCCCATGTAATAGGGGGCGAGCCTATTGACCGGGCACAAATCCAGACTCCAGGCTGCTACTGAGAATTTCCTAATGAAAAACCCAATAACACTTTGCCCGACCCGGGAATCGAACCCAGGACCCCACGTTCAGCAGTTGCGCTTTCAGCAGTCGCTGACTCCTAGTAATTCGTAAATGATCTAGGAATTCAGAATCAAAATCTAAATGATTAAATAACTCAAAATTAACTCATACTATGTATAAAGGTCAATATTCGTACTAACATTAAGAAAATCAGCCCAAGGTTTATCATTACACAGCATTGTTCTAATAAGGCCAAGTTTATTTCAACTGACGACGAAAAAAATAAAAGACAGAGCTTAATAGCATGGCTGGGTCGGGCGAATACGTAGCTTATTTATAAAGAACAAAGCTGATTAAATTGCTGTTGAACCGAGATGTTCTTTATTCGAGCGCTCGCTGTGGTCGGGCGGTCGAGATCCTCTATACGTCATGAATTTTCTCCCACGAGGTATATATCTGCGCCATGAATTTGGTTTAGTTAGGTGTTTTGGCGGAAAATATACATTTTTAAACAGGTTTTGATGAGACTTTTTCGCGCTGCTTTGTGGGTTTCTTTTTAAAGGAAGTAGAGACTTGAGCTGGTTCGTCCGGTGCTTCCTTGGAGACAGTTCCGCTGTACATTTGGGGTAAAATATTTTTAATTAAATTTCTTGCTAAACATCTCGAACGAATAAAAAAAGACGGACGGAATCTTGCTAAGAAAAGATTGAAGCACAATTTTTTTCCTAAGCCCACTATACTTTCGACAGCATTTTCACACACCAGATATTTATTGTTATTTTATTTGTGACACTACGACAGTGACTACCATCACACGAGATTTTGTTGCGTAATCGCGGCTTTTTGTCTTACTACAGATGCTTCTCTTATTTTTTTGCGAGATTCCGTCCGCCATTTTTATTCGTTTATGCTAAGCATTCAGTTAATCTTAAACTGGCTTAGAATATTTTATGTGTTGTCCTACAAATGTTAATAAATTCATTGAAAGAATTTTATAAAATGAAAAATTCACATGATAAATATTCATAAAATTTCATATGTCACGCCGTTGGTGGACGGGACACGGCGATCATTAATCATTCTTATTGTTATAGGTTTGTTTTTACAATATTTTTATATTCGTTCGTATGCGAGCATGTGCTTGAAGCACAGAGCTGAAGTATGACCGTACTACGGTAGGTATACATACATATAGGTAATATGTATATACAAGATATGTACAACTGATGTGTAAAAGTTCTGAAAAGGCTTAATTTATTCAAGAATTTTTAGTCCCAAAATATGTTGTAATTACCTATGATTATATTTTTTGACGGAATAGAATATAATAGAAATCATTTATTTGCATATGATTTTGGGTAAAGTACATAAGATGGAAACGATGTGCGTTTTAATAGCTTTTGCTAATAAATAAGTATAGTCTCTATTATTATATATTGATTGTTTGTCCTTCAATCACGCGGAAACGACTGAATGGATTCGGATGAAATTTGGCATACAGATGGAACATATCCTAGATTAATAAATACAATACTTTTGATTGGCATATCATGGGAGCCAAGCCGCGGCTGTCAACCAGTTTGTTATAAATTTTAGTTTGTTTACTAATGTCAGTTCGTAGATACGCGTCGAGTATACAGTATGTAACAAAAACCCTGTTGTTCCTGTGAGGTACGTTATCAGAATCGATATTCATACGTAAGAAAACAACTCATCCTGGAAAAACTCTTCAATAAGAATTATCAAATTTTTTTTAATGAGATATTAATGTGATATAATCACTTTCAATTTACAATTATGATTTAATATTTAATTAGGTTATTTTTATTTAAGAGTTTTTTCAAATGAGTTGTGTCCTTACGTATGAATATCGATTCTGATAATGTACCCCACAAGAACAACAGAGTTTTTGTTATAATCTTCAACTCAGCCTATTGCAGTCCACTGCTGGACATATGCAACTAACACGCTTGTGATAGACCTGAGTTAGTAAACATAGGTATAATTTATTATTAACACTACTTTCACTAATGGTATGGTGCTATTGTTATACTGGGTGTCAGGGAAACGCTTCCGAAAACGAAGATAGGTGTTGAATATTGTCTATTTTTGTTTTGTGACAGATGTCAGTTGGTGGAAAAAGTGATAAATGGATAGCAATGCTTTGATTGTTTTATTATTAATATTTAGTCCATAATGCGTCCATAAAATCACCTGATCATTTCCACATTTATTCATGGTCCTTCGAGTGGGATGTATTTTGTGTTTGAGTAAAAAAATTGCGTGAGCAGCAAACGTTGTTTCACGCCCCGCATGGAGCGTCTGAACCGGGACTCTGGTATGTCCATGGAGAGAGATATCCACGTCGGGAGGTGCCGGGAGTGTTGAACTCCCTGGAGGAAAAAGCCGGGAGTGTTTGAACTCCCTGGAAGAAGAAGCCAGGAGTGTTTGAGCTCCCTGGAGGAAAAAGCCGGGGGTGTTGAACTCCCTGGAGGAAGAAGCCGGGAGTGTTTGAGCTCCCTGGAGGAAAAAGCCGGGAGTGTTTGAACTCCCTGGAGGAAGAAGCCGGGAGTATTTGAGCTCCCTGGAGGAAGGAGGTAAAATTGTGGATTGAGTATAATCTGAACAATTGTGAGTTGTACAATTTCGAACATTATTTACAAGAAGTTTATTTTGGAGAAAACCAAACCAGTGATTCTGTTGGACGTTAATTTATAAAGGACTTATTTTTACGATTTTTTTTGAACGTGTAATATTTTTTAGAATATTTAGGTAACTTTTTATAGTTCTGGAACTTGAGTTTTTAAATTGTTCCACGGTAAACGTGGAGTCGTTAGTTAACAAACAAGAAGACATTTATATGAGAATTGAAAAAGCTCACAGCAACTTTAAAAAGTCGCCTAAAGATCGAATAACTCGTCCTTACATTAAAGTTCGATTAGATAGGAAAAGCTGTGGGATCAGTTTTCAGATGGGCATAATAAAATGTACGAAGAGTATGACCCGAAATATTAAAAAAGAGCACATATGTAAAAAATGATTTGTACAATTTAGCGGATGAAATTTATATTCAGTACAAAATTGAACTAGAAACCATATTAGAGTCATTCGAAATTAAAGAGGTAAAAGAAAATCCTAAATGTACAGGCAGTAATGCAAAACAGTGTAATGTAAAATTGCCAAAAATTGTAATTCCGGTGTTTTCAGGTAAGTATTCAGACTGGGTAACTTTCAGAGATTTGTTTATGTCGCTCATCCATAATAACCAGAGCTTGGACAATGTGCAACGAATGCAATATTTGAAGGGTTATTTGTCTGGAGAAGCAGAACACCTACTCAGACAAATATCAATTTCAGAAGCTAACTACGAACGGTGCTGGCAACTATTAAATTCACGTTATAATAATAAGCGTTACTTATCGCACCACATTCTAAAAAGGTTACTAAGTCAACGAAATCTCAACACCGAAACAGCTGCTGGACTTAAGGAATTAATTGATAACACAAATGATTGCTAACAGGCTCTTTCTAACTTGGGAATCAATGTTGGAAGTTGGGACGTCATCATAATTTATATCATAACATTGAAATTGGACCCAGAGTCCCGCAAGCAGTGGGAACTCAACATTACTTCACAGAATTCATCAGAGGAACTTCCGTCATTAACGCAGTTCACCGACTTTTTAACAAACCGGTACAGAGCTTTTGAATTTTTAGATAATAGAACAAGCTGCGGATCCAGAATTCAGGGTTATCAGAAAACGGGTGTAAATAAGGTAAGCAGTTTACATGTTAGTAATATTGAATGTCCATGCTGTTCAGAACCACACAAATTAAGTTATTGTAAGCTATTTGTTAAATTGGATTGTGATGCTCGACGTAATTTCGTATTAAACAAACGTATTTGCTTCAATTGCTTGGGCAACAATCATACCGCAAGAATGTGTGAAATCAGTAATAAATGCCGAATATGTAGAAGGCGTCATCATTTTTTGTTGCATCCTCAGAGTACGTCTTCAGACATCAATCAACAGGCGAATACGATGGTGTCTGCATGCGACGATAAGTTGCCAACGAAGGGTTGTGAAATGGTATCATTAGACCCGAGTCCCCAAATTGAGGCGGAACAACAGCCATCTGTAACTTGTATCTCAACAGGAAAATCGATTTCATCGATTTTACTAGCTACAGCCTTGGTAAAGGCAGAATCAAAATCAGGGACATATCAAATAATTCGGGCATTAATCGACCAAGGTTCACAAGTGTCTTTGGTTACTGAAGCCACGGTGCAGTTTTTAGGTTTAAATAAATATCCTTCGACTCACATCATAAAAGGAGTTGGGGAAAGCAAGGAAATTATATCAAAGTCAATGGTTTTAATTAACATGAAATCACGGATAAATTCTACTTTTAACATACAAGTAAAGGCTTATGTTGTAAAGTCTATAACATCATGTCTACCAGTTAAGAAAGGAACTGTAGTAGAATGGGCGGACCTAAACCAAAACAATTTAGCTGATCCTCAATATTATGTGCCTAACAAGGTAAATTTGTTACTAGGTGCCGAAGTATACAGCCAGATCATTGAGGAGGGCTTGAAAAAGAATGCAGATGGATCTCTAGTAGCTCAGTTTTCCAAGTTGGGTTGGGTAATTTCCGGTACTGTAAACACATTAACTTGCACCTCTTCTAATTTGGTGGTAATGCATGTTCACAAGGATGACAATAAGGCGTTAAATAAATTTAAGTCTGCACCCACTAACCAGAAGAAGCGATTGTCAGCAAAGGAGAAACAGGTTGAAGATTATTTTTCTGCAAAAACTAAACGGCATGAAAATGGAAGGTATGTGGTTCGATTTCCGTTTCGCGAACAGACTTGTACTTATCCAATCGGTAGATTTCACGAGATAGCTGAAAGAAGGCTGAATTCATTACACGTAAAATTAAAAAAAAACATGTGGTCCTGAAAGAAAAATATACACAAGTTATTAATGAATATTTGCAGTTGAGACATATGAAAAAGGTTTCGGATTCATAAAAAAAAAGAAGAAGAATTCAATTTATTTACCATATCATGCAATCGTAACAGAAGACAAAGACACAATTAAAGTACGTCTGGTGTTCGACGAGTCCTGCAAATGTAAGGAGGGTTACTCATTGAATGATAAATTAATGATTGGACCAAGACTACAACCGGAACTTCGTCACTTGGTAATGTGCTGGAGGAAATGTTTAAAAGCTGAAATCGTTAAAATGTACCAGCAAATATTGGTGGCCGCCGAGGATACTGACTTTCAGCGAATACTGTGGAAGGAAGAGCCAGAAAACGAAGTGAAATTTTATCGGATGTTAAGAGTCACGTTCGGTACTGCATCTGCGCCTTTCTTGGCGATGAAGGCGCTGCAACAAGTTGCGCATGACGGTGGAGAGGATTATCTAGGAGCTGCAGAAAGAGTGATCAATGACTTTTACGTCAACGATCTTCTGACTGGCTGTAGTAACGTGGAAGATATGAATTTATTGTTAAGTAAAGAAGGCTTTGAACTTCAAAAGTGGATGTGTAATAATGAAGATTTATCTAATAAAATAAAAGAAGTTAATAAAGGTCGGGAAGAAATTGGAGAAGGAATACAGCTAAAAGAGGACATGGTGGTAAAAATATTAGGGCTAACCTGGAATCGGCGCAACGATGAGTTCCAGTACGCGGTGACACACTGTCAGGAACCTGGACTTGTAGCTGAAAAGAAAATTATTTATCATGTTGCTAAATTATATGACCCTTTAGGGTGGGTCGCGGTCTGTGTGATAAAAGCAAAGGTAAACATATGGATAGCAGGATTAAACTGGGATGAAGAAGTATCAAGCAAAATATTAAGGGAATGGGATACTTACCTTAGTAAACTGGTATTCCAGTTGTTGTTTTTGTTATATTATGTTATACAATATTTGCTATATTTTCTTTATCATATTTCGTTTCAAGGGTTTCAAGTTCAACTTTGTAGTATTTGTTTTAAGAATAATTGTGTAATGCTGTCATGGTGGGCGGTATCATGAACCTATGTGAACCGATGTAACATAGTGGTAATATTCTAATTGCGATGTAATAAAAGGACTATAATATGATATAGTCCTTGGTGGGCGGTATGTTGAATATTGTCTATTTTTGTTTTGTGACAGATGTCAGTTGGTGGAAAAAGTGATAAATGGATAGCAATGCTTTGATTGTTTTATTTTTAATATTTAGTCCATAATGCGTCCATAAAATCACCTGATCATTTCCACATTTATTCATAGGTGATAGTGCTGGTGATTACTGATACAAAACCACAAAAAAATGCGATTCTTTTTTTAGAATTTTTCCTATTTTTTTTGCATTTTTCGTACATAAACAGCTTTGGGCAGGTAAAAAAACTGATTTGCAAAAAAACCCCATTTATTTACTAAATTTTTTAAAGTTCGCAATGTAATTCAAATAATATCAGCTGGCGCTAGGGGTGAACGACATCCGCTCGCATACACAGTCCGTTTCGAAGCGAGCGTAGGTAGGTTAGGTACGCGCGGCATTGATCCCGAGTTTTGTACGTTTTACATTGCGGGTTTGCAAAATACGAAATCACTAAAAGTACTAAAACAATGAGTATAAGGCTAATGGTTATTGGTATTAGATTGTGTTTAGGTAGTATAATAATAGCATTTCAGTTTCGAAAGCGTTTCCCGGACACCCAGTATGCAATGCAGGGGGCGAGCATTACATTACCGCACACCGTTGTAATTCAACAAAAAAAATACAAATCTAATTCATAGTTCAAAAATTTATTCTAAGGTTACTCAACACCTTATCAAATCACTATGCTATAGATGGCTTATATTTTAATGCAAACACCCCGGTAACCCAATATTTTATATTAAAATGCAGATTCAGGGTACTACGTTAAAAGTACATGCAAACTAAGGTGGTGCTGCAAGTAAATTGGTACTTATCTCTCGACTCGGCTAAAGGTTGATGAATGAGTATAAATCCCGTATATGTACCGGGGAAGCTCCGGGTAAGCTCCGGGAAATTTATCCAGGCCTCCGGGGAACAATGGGTCATCGCATAAAATCAAAGTGGCTAGATTGCAGAGTAGGTCGTTATTTGTAACTAGTTGATAGTACTGTGTGATCAAGTTTAATTAAAACAAGTCTTGTGTGAGTGTGTGAGCTATGCTTGGAGTTTTGGATAAAATTCGTAACGAGATTATCCGGAGAGGAACCGAAGTGACCGACATAGCTTGTAGGATCAGTAAGCTGAACTGGCAGTGGGCTGGCCATGTCAGGACCGACGACCTGAAGAAGGAGAAGGTGGCTGAGGGGGACTGGATGCGGAAAGCAGAGGACCGAGTGTGGTGGCGTAACTTGTAGAGGCCTATGTCCAGCAGTGGACTGCGATAGGCTGAGTTGATTGTGTAACATCAGTGATAACCTAGCGGTTGAACCCGTGCCTTCCATGTAGAAGAGTCTGAGTTTGAACCCGGCCCACACCTCTGACTTTTCTCACTTGCTTTAACGGTGCAGAAAAACATCGTGAGGGAAGCTGCACACTTGAGTGTTCCATTAAGTTCTTGATAGTGTGTGTAGTTCCACAACACACAGAAAGCCAGCGGTGGACTCAAGTCTGGATCCTTCTCATTTTGAGAAATGACCCGCGCCCATCGGTATGACAATAATGGGTAGATTGTTTATGTCATCATCATAATCAGCCTATATTAGTCCACTGCTGGACATAGACCAATAGCACTCCACTGATATCGATCCTCGGCCAATCGCATCCAGTTGCTACCCGCTACCTTGCTAATATCATTGCTCCACCGAGCCTGAGGGCGTCCTACGCTACGTTTACCGATTCGCGGTCTCTACTCAAGAACCCGTCTACCCCAACAAAAAAAGTTATTTGTGTAAGTCTTATGTATATTCTGATTAGTGCATAATAGGTGATCAAACGAACTTACCTGTGATGTTCGATCATTATTATACGAAGGGCTTCGTTCGAAGATATATGTATTAACCATGCAGCTTTCTCGAGTTACTCGGCAACTGAACGCAATTTTCAGAGCTAAAACTAAACGTAATTATAAGTACATTGTCTATGTCCTTACGTCAACTGTCATTCTTTTTAGAGTCTTGTAAGGTCTTCTCAATTTTACCGGGGGTGGGACGGGTAGGGTACATATATCTTCGAACGAAGCCCTTCGTATAATAATGATCGAACATCACAGGTAAGTTCGTTTGATCACCTATTATACTACAGGCTTCGTTCTCGATATATGTATTAACCATGCAGATGTTTAGAGAGATGGTAAACTTGAGATGAACCTTAAAATCATTATGGATTCCTATTGAATAAACATTTGTTATGGAATAAACATTTGTTATGGAATCACATTGTTTATTTAGAACCACTTAGATTCTTCTCTATGATTAAACATCTATAGAAATTCCAACGTTAATAATCTTAGAAAGTAAAAATGTTAACGATCAGTCTTATTTGCTATAAGAACAGGAAAGTGTTTTCTACTCGTGGCACTTATGATGTTTGAGATCAACAGTGACTAAGATAGTACTACTAGTAAATAAAATTATTTTTATTTATTCAGCACAGCATGGGCTAAATCCCCTGAATTAAAAATGGTTGGTCATAAACATTTTTGAAAATGTTTATGAGTTATTTATCCAACCAGCACTCTTTCTGATTACATCTAATAAGTTCCTTTTGACTTAGCTTTGGACGTAGAGGCGACATATTTAGCTAATATGTCCTGAAAAGCCACTCATATAAATATACCGCACACTGAGAGTACTTTAAATCCATTTACCAATGGTAGAAGCAGAAAACAGTTTTATTTTTTATTTTTTGATAATTAGAAATGGTTGTCATGCCCTCTATAGAGATATATATTGAATCATGTAATCACACAATTTGTGACTTGGCAGGGCAAATCAATTTTTATTTAATTTTTTATACACATTGTTAGTGATCATCGTAATCATACTATGTAATTAATGGCAATATTGTCTCAAACATCACTCAGTATGAGCTATAATACTATTATATATTTTAATCTGATAATTATTGTTAGTTCTACTTATAATAACTTTGTAAAATAAATATATTTTATTTTTATAGCGTTATTTTAGATATTTTAGTAAATAATAAAGATTGTGCTCATTCAGCTGTACTTAGTAGAAGCAAAAACCACCAGTGTTTTGACATACTACATCAAGACTTAATGCCATATTAGGAGTCCAGTTTTGTAAATACACTTAGAACTTTATTTGGATCCCATGTTGCTTGATATTTTGCCAACGCTGGTTTGGACTTATGTCCTTTAAAGGGTCTCTTTGTACAAGCATCCTCCCCAATTTTAGAGCCCTACAAAGATAGAGCTGACTTATGAGAGTTTAAGTTTGAGGTACCATAGGCAGCCCCAGAATAAAATGATTTTGTTAGAAATATGTAATAAATGGTAGAGATGGAAGTAAATGTATCTAAACTGTAATGATACCAGGGTTGTGAAGGCCAGTGGGGCCTGACCATGATACCTGTAGCCTTTTAGTATTTTATAGGCATCTGAATATATAAAACAGTCGGGTTAGTTACACCATTTATAGGTCAAGAATGGCTGAACCGATTTTGATGAAATTTGGCGTACAGATAGAACATAACCCGGATTAGTGTATAGGCTACTTTTTATCCCGGAAGATGAACAGTTCCGGAAGGGTGCACGATAAACGATATTCACGCGGGTGAAGTGGCGAGCATAGACTAGTAAATAAATAAAATATTAAATTGAATGGACAAAAGGCAAAGAAATATTCTGTCCAAGACAGAATATTTGGATTTTGTCGCCAACAGGCATAGAAAATACATTTAGAATTAGTGCGGGATGCAAATAATCTATTTTAGGTTCTCCCAGTTCAGGTACAATTGAAATGTCACAATATTTAATTCCCATTCTGTACTGATATTATTAGCCCAGCATTGCAGATCTAATTTTATTTCTGAATGTAAGTTTACTTTTACATTATTTATATTTATATTGCTTTCCTATTTTATTTTATTACATTGGAAAAATATGCCCGTTCTATAGATTAAAATGTAACCATATTTTATACCACATTTTATGAAAATAAAGATATAATAACATGTATGTAAAGATATTGTTTTTGTTTTTTGTTTTTTTTGTTTTTATTTTTTTTTATTTTTTTTATTAAAATATTTCAATATGTAAATATTAATAAGAGAATGTAGCAAATAAAGGGAATAATTATGTAATTTTGTTTGTTTTTTGTTTGAACTATCATGACCTCTTGTGCAATAAAGAGGATAATAATAATTATTATTTTGACTTATGATGTTCTTAAAATTTGGTAGGTAACACCAACCATATGGTACCACAGTAGTGGCAGTGTGCCTAGGTGCCCCTGAGCAGGCTGTAATTAATATTCCAGATCTCTTATAATACAACTTTTCAGGTCTATGTACTTTTGGACAGACTTTTTAATGTTTAATACTTTGCCTGTAGGCAATATTGCAATGTCATATTTCTTGTGTCAGACACAAAACTTTGAATTTAATTATCAAGACTGATGGTACTATTATGCTTTTATCAAAATAAATAACAAATCTCAAGCACTAAGAGAACTAATATTTCTTTAATATCATCTAAACATTATTGATTACTAGATGCTTTACAAAGTAGGTCTTAGATGTGTCACCACAACTTTCATGATTATTAAGTACAGAGCCCAAGCTATAAGGGAGGGCAGTAAACTCATACAATTGAGACCTGTAACAGAGGTTCATCTAGTAAAGGCTCCAGCCTCTATAACATATGTTAAGTGAATATTGATGTTAATATCCTTAATGTGCTGGAGAAATAAATGTTTTTATTATTAGTATTAATAAATATGATTTCTTCAAATAAATTATTGCCACGTAATCTCCCGAAGACAGTGGTAATGTTGCCATCCTATAGTCCCCCATCTTGAAATGAGATGTGTCTACAAATCATTACAAATGTATTCAGAGACAAGTTTTCTCGTAAACTGCCTCGTTGGTCTAGTGGTTGCAAGCGCGACTGCTGAGCGTGGGGTCCTGGGTTCGATTCCCGGGTCGGGCAAAGTGTTATTGGGTTATTTCATTAGGAAATTCTCAGTAGCAGCCCGGAGTCAGGATTTGTGCCCGGTCAATGGCAATAGGCTCGCTCCCTATTACATGGGACTATAACATAACTGGCGAAATGTGGGTGTACTATACACCTCTGCCTTCCCCTTCGGGGAAATACAGGCGTGATGTTATGTTATGTTCTCGTAGGTACACTAAAATTATATTTTGGAATAAAAATATATGGCATGGCTTGTAAGGGGATATACACCTAATTTTATTATATTGCAGATAGCTATATATAGTATATCACGATCTTTCTCAGCTGATTTTACTGAAGCAGGTACTGGCACAAAATTCTAATGAGCCTTCTATACAATGGTAATTAGGTAACCTTTGATATAGTTAAGTATGGACTTGTCTTTGCAAATTTAATTCCAGCAAGGTAAAAAGTCTGCTAGCCTTCTGGCATGACTTACTTCAATGTTCGAGCAGAAGTTTTCTTCTGGTAGGCTTTGGTTTTCTTGACCGTGGACTGATAATGCTGGCTGTGATGTTCCCGGGCCTGCATTGAGGACTGGGTGTCCATACCTAAACCGCAGTTAAGTTTCCCTTATGATTTGTTGTAAGTTTGACTGACCGCTTTATTGACAAGTTTTCAAAACTTTGATCTTGTCACTAAGACTAGTTTCATAGATATACTACAAGGAAGTTGGTCCTTGATTTTGTTTGGACACAATTTAAATCCATAAATAAATAAATAAATATTCTTAGGACATTTTACACAGCACTATCTAAGCCCAAACTAAGCAGAGCTTGTACTGTGGGTACTAGACGATGGATATATCCATCAGGATCCTTCCAGCATCACTAAGTACCTAGTGAGATCAATTTCAATCGGTCTACTGTATCGTTACCAACAACAGTGATAATGCATTACTTACTATAGACAGTTTTTGTGTCTTTAAGACATTTTTCAAAATATAGCTCCAAATAAAAGCGAAGTCTCTATTTATAGGACCACATTTTGGCTTATCTGGCATAAGATGTGGCTTATCTGCTAACAATACCTTATAGCTTATTGTTGGTGCTGCTGAGGTACGCTCAGGATCAACCGTTAGGGTGGAGATAGTATGTTCCGCTAACAGAGGTTTGGGTTCTTTTGGAACCCGATCTGGTCATCCTGGTGGTGGTGTCCATACCACTGAAAAACTGATCGTACAAGTGATTGATAAAACTGCTTATTAAGGTCTCACGGACCTCACATAAGAGTAGAAGGATCTCGTGCGTATATCTCGTATAAGCCCCGAGACGAATGAGCACGTCAATGTATCTCGTACACCACCCGTGTCAACCGGTACAAAGGTTACGAAAAACCCTTGCGGCCTTACCTACTATAAAAGCTAGTAGCCGTACCGGTGTAATAGCAATCACAAGACAACGTATTATTACCTGGAACACTAAAAAAAGATGTCTATCACTTTTATTTTATGACGAATAATGTTCGTCTTTCCGACGACGCTTTATATTCTGGTTGAAATATAGTTTTAACACTCAATTATTTAAATAAACACAGAGAAACACAGTAACAGTTGCCGCGCAAACGAAAAGAATGACAGTTGACGTAAGGACATAGACAATGTACTTATAATTACGTTTAGTTTTAGCTCTGAAAATTGCGTTCAGTTGCCGAGTAACTCGAGAAAGCTGCATGGTTAATACATATATCGAGAACGAAGCCTGTAGTATAATTAAATTTGTGGGTAGGCAATGTGGGTGATGTGGGTTTGTATTCAATCTGTTTTAATTGTAGTTGTTCTGGCAGGAAAATAATTAATTCGTGTTCTAAAAGTAATATAATAATAAGTGATGTAAATAATATCTAAAACATTAAAAAGGTGTGGAAGTGTGCTCCTTCTTGACGTGGGGTTAGTATATTCTATGACGTGGGACACTCGCAAGCGCATAGGCTTTTGTCAAACATTATAGGAAGGAAGTTACTTGTTATGACTTTGGCATGCAACAAATATCAAGTGGAAAAAATGGGTGGCATGGCATTAAATTGTAGGTGATAATTATAGTCATTAACTCTGCCTATCGCAGTCCACTGCTGCACCTATGAAGTTTATCGAACTTTGACAATGATTAAGTCCTCCTTCTTCCGCGTCCAGTCCACCCAGCTACCTTTTTCAGTGATATGATGTTCTTATTATTCTTATTTTTTATTGTACACACATATATACATTTATATTACAGTAGGAAAGTTGATGATGATGATGATGATGATAGATGTTATGATGTTTCTATCTAATTAGAGGTATTGGATGCTCGGTCGTATCTTCCAAGTACACTGAGGTAATATGTACTACGTACACACGGCTACACATCAAGCAGTAAATTTCCAGTATAAGCTGACCTCGCATTGTATAGGTTTTCCTTACAACGTGAGGTCAGCCTATACTGGTTTTGTACAGCTTGATGTGTAGCCGTGTGTACTAGAGGATACACCTCGAATCGAATGTTTGTAACGAGTTTTAGAGATCCTGCACTCTCACTCACTTACGGCCAAAATTAATATCCAATCTATCCACGATTTACCCTACTAGAGATGGAAATTTGACATACTTTGTATGAAGCTTATGTCAAATTCCTATCTGTAGTAGGGCAAATCGTGGATAGATTGCATATTAATTTTGGCCGTTAGCCACGCTCGCCGCGCGCGTGCTCCGCGGCCAGCAAGTTGCGCGATATTTTTTGTTCGTAATGTCTACTTTAGAATCGAATGTTTGTAACGCGTTTTAGAGCTCCTGCACTCTCACTCACTTAACCATGCTCGACGCGCGCGTGCTCCGCGGCCAGCAAGTTGCGCGATATTTTTTGTTCGTAATGTCTACTCTAGTACGAAGTACATATTACCTCACTGGCCATGTAGTGCTTTGTCTTGCTTTATGCCTTTCTATATAAACGTGAGCTACATAACAGTTAGCGTTTCTTCGGGGCTTCATAATAATTATTTCTTCGTTTTCACCCACCAAAAAGGGCCAAATGTTGGTCAACTTCTTGGAGTCCCAGGGGCTCTTCTTAATGAACTCCTTCTTTAAGAAGAAGCCCCAAAGAAGATGGACCTGGAAAAGCCCCGATAAGGTGACAAGGAACGAGATAGACTTTATCATGACGGATAAGAAGCACATATTTAGAGATGTCTCTGTGATCAATAGGTTCAACACCGGAAGCGATCACCGACTTATCCGAGGCACTCTAAATATCAATTTTAGAGCTGAAAGAACGCGCATGATTAAGTCTACTCTCCGACCTTCGCCGCTCCAAACCAGTTTGGGCTCCGAAAGGTTCCAAGCGGAACTTCAAAATCGATTCGACTCGCTGGAAACCACTGGCAATATTGAGGAGAAAACCAACACCGTAGTCAAAACATTGCAGGAACTGTCTCGAAAATTCTTTCCGCCGCAGCGTGGAAGCAAGATGCCCAAGCTTTCGACTGAGACTCTCGATCTGATGAGGAAAAGACGGGAAATGTCAGCCGCGCATTCGTTTTCATCAGATAATAGGTCCTTAAACCTACAGATTAGGAAGCTGATGCGACGTGACCTCCGCCGCTCCAACACCCGCGCCGTTGAGGCTGCGATTGAGCAAAATAGGGGGTCGAAAGTTTTCGCTCAGCAGCTAGGGAGGACCCATCTGATGAAACTGAAAGCCGCGGATGGCAAAATTGTCACCTCTAAGATCGAGATGCTTGATGAGGTCGAAAACTTCTATGGGCATTTGTATTCCACGAAAACGGCGAGACCAGCGGTTCCTAGCAATGACGACAAAAGAGCCCAGCTCACGCGCCATTACACCGAGGATCTTCCGGACGTTGACCAGGGCGAGATTAGGGCGGCCCTCGAGCAGCTTAAGAACAACAAAGCTCCGGGCGATGACGGAATTACTACTGAACTCCTAAAAGCAGGCGGGGCTCCGGTCCTGAAGGAGCTACAGAGTCTGTTTGATTCCGTCATCCAACAAGGCTCTACACCGGAGGCATGGAGCGGGAGTGCGGTGGTACTGTTCTTCAAAAAAGGGGATAAAACCCTTCTGAAGAACTACAGACCCATCTCACTCCTGAGTCATGTGTACAAGCTGTTCTCGAGGGTCATCACGAATCGTCTCGCCGGAAGACTCGACGAATTCCAGCCACCAGAGCAAGCTGGGTTTCGAAAAGGCTACAGCACCGTAGACCACATCCATACTGTTCGGCAGATCATACAGAAGACTGAAGAGTACAATCAGCCGCTGTGTATGGCATTCGTGGACTACGAGAAGGCCTTCGACTCTATCGAAACTTGGGCAGTTCTGGATGCTCTTCAGCGATGTCACATTGATGAGCGGTATATAGAGATACTGAGATGCCTATACAACGCTGCTACCATGACTGTTCAGCTCCAGGACCAAAAGACGAAGCCAATCCAACTGCGCAGAGGGGTGAGACAAGGGGATGTAATATCCCCGAAATTGTTCACTAACGCGTTGGAGGACGTCTTCAAGACGCTGGACTGGACTGGACAGGGTATCAACGTTAACGGCGAGAACATCTCACATCTCCGTTTTGCCGATGACATCGTTGTAATGGCTGAGTCGCTGGAACAACTGGGCGAAATGCTGCACAGCTTAAACGGAGCCTCTCGACGTGTCGGTCTCGGCATGAATCTGGACAAGACTAAAGTCATGTTCAATATGCATGTCATGCCGAGGCCAATATTCGTCGAAGGGTCGGCACTCGAAGTTGTAACGGAATACGTCTACCTAGGGCAGGTAATTCAGCTTGGTAGACACAACTTCGAGAAAGAAGCCAACAGAAGGATCCGTCTGGGCTGGGCAGCATTTGGCAAACTTCGCCGAGTCTTCTCGTCGCCTATACCGCAAAGTTTGAAGACAAAGGTCTTCAACCAGTGCGTCCTGCCAGTCATGACTTACGGTGCCGAGACGTGGACACTGACAGTTGGGCTAGTCCACAAATTTAAAGTCGCTCAGCGAGCTATGGAGCGAGCTATGCTTGGAGTTTCTTTGAAGGATAAAATCCGTAACGAGATTATCCGGAGAAGAACCGGAGTGACCGACATAGCTTGTAGGATCAGTAAGCTGAAGTGGCAGTGGGCTGGCCATGTCTGTCGAAGGACCGATGGCCGTTGGAGCAGACGAGTCCTTGAGTGGAGACCGCGAATCGGCAAACGCAGCGTAGGGCGCCCCCCTGCCAGGTGGACCGACGACCTGAAGAACGTGGCTGGGGGGGACTGGATGCGGAAGGCAGAGGACCGAGCGTTGTGGCGCAACTTGGGAGAGGCCTATGTCCAGCAGTGGACTGCGATAGGCTGAGTTGATTGATTGATTTCACCCACCAACTAATCGGAAAGCCTACCCTATTTCATATGAATGGTATGATACCTTGCATTATCGTTGTTTATAACAAAATGTATGCGGTATGGCGAGGCTAGTCATAGATCACAGAATTAATGTGTGCACCCGATCTCTAACTAACGCTGGCTTGCATTAAAGGCAAATATTACCTATCCAGTTGGAATAGGATACTTTGTTGGCTTCTGTTGGCTTTGATAGTGAAATATCGGATGACCAGACGCACGGCAATGCGCCACCCTTATGCTTATACGGTTGATATTCCACTCATACGCACGAAGCGTTTTACTAATATTTTTATTATGTGTACCTACCGCCAAGGAGTGGAGTCTCTATTTTCCGATAGGTATAATCTGGTGGAGGCATGACTGAATTGGTTTTGCTGGGCAAGCGTGCTCCATCGTCGAACGCACAGTCGCTTTACATCAGGTTTGGGGTAACGGTCAAACGGAAGCCCACTTTAGAATAATAAAAAAAAAACTACTAATGACTACTCATATACGTGGGACACTCAGAAAGTTTTGCGAAACTAAAAAAAATTGTTCTATACGTACATATATTTTTATCAAATCTTTTCAAAGTACTTTCCACCAGCCTCTATACAAAGATTCATGCGCCTAAACCAGTTTTCAAAACACTTTTTCCAGTCCGCCGCAGACACCTCGTTTACAGCCTGCTCGAACGCAGCCAGCGCATCTTCCGGCGACGAAAATTGTATCCCTTTGAGCTGATTTTTTATTTTTGGGAATAAAAAGAAGTCACACGGTGCTAGATCAGGGCTGTAAGGAGGGTGACCCAGGAGTTTGACTGGCGTGCTGTCCAGGAAGTCCCTCGTTTTGAGTGCGGTGTGCGCAGGTGCATTGTCGTGGTGGAGCAGTAGCCCGCGGAGCCCTGTGTTTGGTCGCTTGTTGCTTATAACAGAGAAAACTTCTGGCAAACATTTGGTAGTATACCATTCGGCATTAATGCTTCTTTGATCCCGTAAGGGAATTGATACCAAGTGGCCAGTCAAATTAAAAAAGCTAGCGATCAAAATCTTACCCCCGCTTCTAGATCGCTTCACTTTGGTAGGCGTTGGCTCATTTTGAAACACCCAAACAGTCGACTGGCGCTTGGTTTCTGGGTCGTATTGATAAATCCAGGACTCATCACCTGTAACGATGTCGTAAACACGCCGAGACGAGCCTGCTTCAAATTTGTTAAGCATATCACGGCACCATTCCACCCGGGCCTGCTTCTGAGCATCGGTGAGGTTGTGCGGCACCCAGCGTGATACTATCCTCCTCACGCGAAGATGGCTGTGTAGAATCTCGTGAACGCTTCCCGATCCAATCTTCAATATGTGTTGAATCTCCTGATATGTAATTCGCCTATTGTCTTGGATTAAATTTTTCACTGCTAGCACGTTTTCTTCGGTAACAGCCGTCAAAGGGCGACCGCTTCTTTCGTCATCCCCCAAAGTTGGTCGACCGCGCTTGAATTCGTTATACCAACGATACACGGTTGCCTTGGAAGGGCCTTCATCCATGAATGCCATTTGAAGTCTATCGTACGATTCATCCGGTTTCAGGCGACACTTGAAATCGTATAAAATCATAGCTCTAAAATGTTCCCGGCGCAGATCCATATTTCAGTGAGACACAATACTTTGAATTAACTCGCAAAAAATGTGGAGGGAAATTTTGAAATTGGAACTTACTTATTTTTACTTATAAATAATCATATTTTCGAAAAACATTATAACTGGCCAGTCTCCCATATATAAAAACTTTTTTTCGCAATACTTTCTGAGGGGCCTGGTATATGCGAACTTGCAATAATCATCATGATTTCATCCCATATCAGCCTGTTAATTTCAGCTGCTGATAAAGAGCTTCCTACATTGAAAGACAAAATAAACCAAGTTAGACATTTAACTTAAAAAAAAAACTATTCAATCAATACCTACACAACAAAATGGTTGTAAAAAAAACCATGACTGTTCTTTTCTGTTCCACGAATAATATAAAAAAAATAGTATAGGTATTCGAAATCTACAATTCTGATTGGTTTTGCCCTAGGGAATTTAGTTTTTACTGGTTATAATGATTGATCGCGAGTGACTTACACAATTCGGCAGCCGGTCTGTAACAGACATTTTTGCCACAATTATACAAATTCTATAAGTAGTTTTGGCGTTTACCTTATACATACAAACAGATAGACATTCGAAAAAATCAATTTTGGCATCAATCTCATTCCCGGAGCACACAATAATGTTTTTTTCCTAAAATATTCAATGTAAAGTTTTAGTCTTTCTACTATTTTATCGTATAAAAATATAGCTAATGTTTATGCTGCAACTTACAACATAACATAACATCACGCCTGTATTTCCCTGAAGGGGTAGGCAGAGGTGTATAGTACACCCACATTTCGCCAGTCAAACTGCAACTGCTGCAACTTACATTTTAATAATTTATACATTTTTGGTGTACATGATTACAAACCATACGTATCTAAAATTATGCTTCTCATAAAATAACATGCAATAGCATTCTAGCTAAAGGTGCAAAAGTGTACATAATATCGGTATCCCATTTCAGTTTAGCCAAAATTGAGGGCTTGTTCACACTACGCGCAGCAACACCTGTGCACAAAATGGACGACAATGGGTACGTTTGCGAGTTCGCGCACAAATTACGTTCATTTTATTGTATGTATGTCCGTACGCTAGTGTAGGCAGGGAGTCCAGTGTCAATGGGGTGGCGTAACATAGGTATTGTACGCGGTACACGCGTACCTTGCGAAGTTGTAATCGATGTACAACTTGATTTGAAGTTGATTGTAGGGCTGTATTATTTTACGAAACCACCCAAATTCAAAAAATCATAATATCAATATGTTTCAAAATATCTTGAAATAACTTAAGTCCCTTAATTTTTTTCGAGTTTTTGCTTGTTCAATAAGGACCGACGACCGTTGGAGCAGACGTGTCCTTGAGTGGAGATTGCAAATCAGCAAACGCAGCGTAGGGCATCCACCAGCCAGGTGGACAGACGACGACCTGAAGGGTGGACCGGATGTGGAAGACGAAGGACCGAGTGCTTGTGGCGCAGCTTGGAAGAGGCCTATGTCCAGCAGTGGACTGCGATAGGCTAAGTTGATCTTGTGACATGTTAAAATAAAAACGGTGCCCCACACTATGATATTGTGGGTGAGTTTGTAGAAAAAAATTTGAAATAAAAAAACCATGATAAATCACGCATACAGGAGAAAAAATGCTCGCGCAAGCTCTGACTAACTCTGGCCAAGCAAGACGCTTGCTAGTAGGGTTTGCTGGCTAGTACAAAAGGCGGAGAGGGTGGAAATACTGACTGATGGATATACCGTGCTAGATACATCATCTCACTACATGAAACTTTGATTTTTAATCGCGGAATAGTCTCCACTCCACATTTATTGTTGAAATCGGCTGGAAATTTTTTTCAAAACTTAAGGTGCCACTTTTTCTACATACTTGGAACGAAAATCAAGTACTGAACATCCTCCTTCAATAAGTCCCTCGTTCAACCAGTCAACCTGTGTAGGTTAGGTATCATCGAAGCTGTTTATTACCGTTCTTCACGCTCCACTTATTTTATTTCCAGTTCTGTTCCAATCCACTTAATGTGGAGTAGACCTCTTTTAGTTAATGCCACTTACATGCTATAAATAGGTCCTATCCTTTATTTTTCCAGTACTTGTATTTCTAAATCTAAAAATATTTCGACGACCACGTGTAGTTGTGAGAATAATTAGTTTAAACCAACAGTGTGTACTATAATATATGAAATGGAACCTAAAATGTTGTAATAAAGCAATAGATCATAATAATAATCATATAGCCTTTATTTAAAGCAATATATACTTAAATAAATAAATATAAATTATATATAAGGTTAAATCAACTTAGTTGGGGTGCATTAAAAGAGCCTCCACGAGTGACGATATTTAATTGATCGTCCGGCGCACTCTGGGCAGTCAGCCCCGCTATCAACCTGCTGACTGGCTAATCTTTTCCCCACGACATGTGCTATTATTATTATGTAGCTCATGTCGACACGAAGAAGAAGAAGAAGTTGGCGAAACTCCACAGTAGGCCTAGCCAAGTTACAAACGTTTCGTATCGAATCTCTTTCTATGATCGTTGACGTCTTGACGTAAAAGTTTTTAGGCTATGTCCGTATTGAGAGGTGGCGAGCTCACTATGAACATCTGTCGGCCGAGAGGTGTCATGTGGTGTATTCCGAGGCCGAATACCCAACACCGCGCGACACCAACCGACACCGACACCGATTTGGTTAAATTATAATGTTTAGTAAATTATATTTCATCATCATTTCAGCCGAAAGACGTCCACTGCTGGACATAGGCCTCCCCCAAGCATCACCACAACGACCGGTCCTGCGCCTTCCGCATCCAGCGGATTCCCGCGACCTTCACCATAAAATTATATTAATTTAGTAAATTATAAAATTTGGTTCATGGTGTAAAGGAGTCAAGATCAACTCATGAGGAGTTTAATGTGCTGTTTTACGTAGGTTTACATAGTAGGTACGTTCAAAAACCATAAAAATACAATTGTTTATAAATGCCTAAAAATACTTTTCGCACGTCGCGCGGCCGTTGACCCCGTGATCAGCTGGCTTGAGTTGAAATTATGAGTTTCGATAGTCATATTTTTTCTTGTTTTATTACATAAGATATCGATACCCATCACGACTGTGAAATTTTGACTACTAATTTGACTTAACCTTATGTAAATATATGATATTATAATTTATGTGTTATTTATATTTATGTTGCTTCGGCCACCCTTTTTTACTTCGGATTAAATAAAAAAAAGTCCCTTGTACACGTAATTTTCTCTTTACTTGTACAAACTAGTACAAAGCCACCATTTTGTGTCGCTGTTTCATATATCCCCATATTATATAACTGTACAATGTACAATACGTTCCAATATCCAGCGAAGTAACAAAGTTATTATTTGCAGCGGGCACTTCGCATGCACTAAGTCGTTAATTATTCAGTACTCCCACACCTGACGCTTTCGAATCAGTAAAAACCCAATGGGTAGAGAGCTTGCGTACCTACTTACTTTGAAATTGATTTGTTTAATATTTTTATGTAACATAACATAACATAACATCACGCCTGTATTTCTCTGAAGGGGTAGGCAGAGGTGTAATAGTACACCCATATTTCGCCAGTTATGTTATACTCCCATGTAATAGGGGGCGAGCCTATTGCCATTGACCGGGCACGAATCCAGACTCCGGGCTGCTACTGAGAATTTCCTAATGAAAAAACCCAATAAAATTATTTTTTATTTTTATGTAAAGATACATTATTGTAATCCTAATATAAAAATTACATATGAGTAAATAAGTTTTGAGGGAAGACTTTTCAATCCGTTGTATTAATATTTGTTTAACAGAATGAAGGAGTCTAAGTAAGTAACAAACATCAACAAACTGTGGCAGACGTTAGAGTTATCATTTACTTATTATTTATACAAGATGAAATCAAATACACTCGACAATTTTTAAATGTGGATTCTACCCAAAGAGATTTAAGATACATATTTGAATGTCCTTGATTCTACTAAAGGAATTCTAGGAAAAGTGGTTCAGTTTCATTGATCAATCAAATCAATCAATCAATCAAATGTTTTTTATTTCAAATAAACCTAATTACAGGCAGTTTTGAAACGTCAGGCTCTAGTTGCACGGTTGGAATCCATCTTTAATTTTTTTCGACTGAATTGGATTTCACCTGTACCCGCAAAAAGTCCTCATTGTCACATAACAACAGGAAAATCGTACCATATTTTTATCATCTTGTTTTAAAACAAAATCTATATTCATCTTAATCTATTCTCATTGACTCACAGAAAATGCTAGGTCTCATAATTACCAACGTGTCCATAATTTAGGTAATAGCACATGCCGTGTTCTAATTATTGGCCTTAAGTAAAATCTACTTATTATTTTAATCGCATACATTTTTTTTTTACCTGTTACGGTTATGAATATATTTAAATATAAATTTATTTATTTAATTCCTTTCACACTCTTAATATAGGTACCTGCCTAATTATATATATATATATATATATTGTGGATATTATACTCACATTAAAAATAACACACTAACGCAAAGCAATCATTCTTAATTTTTCTCATGTATCTGGTCTGCTCGACGTCCGTAGGTCACTGCAGGGATCCAGCAGAATACCAGCGTCAGGTATAATACCTGGCACATGCTGAGCTGGACACCCATTTGGTACAATATTGAGACACATATCACACTTTCTTATTGTATTTTTACTTGTATGTCCTGTGTCTTGTTTTTGTACTAAATAAACGTTTTATCTATCTATCTATTTATCTATATTGTGAAATCATAACTCCCACAAACATTTATCTTATTCGATAATATGGCATTCGATGATGCGTAGGCGTTTGACTTATGGCTACTCAATCGATCTCTTAAAATATGGTCTCTACGCCGTCACTGCTGCAGCTACATTATATAAATAATCGGAACAGCACAGCTACTACAAGGACTATAGTATTATATTAACTGTGCTACAAGTATTGTTTATATTGAGTTTACGACCTCGCGTTCCAGATTAATTAGTTGAATGTCGATGAAAAAGGTAATAAAAACGGCCAGTGAAGTAATAATGCATGTAAAGAGAAAAGTTTTAAGTGCTGTTGTCTTAATCTCGTATTTATTTTACAAGGAGGTTTTAAGTGAAATTAAATTTATGAATTTAAACTTTCGTTACTATAGTGTGTTCATTGAATTTTCTAGAAACACAATCAAGAACGCAATTTTCAAACAAATAGCCAAGGAAAACCTGAAGGCTAATTCTCGTAATTAAAAAGTGTCCAAAACATAGTTCCAATCCAATCTTAATATAATTTTCTTTCAACATAACATAACATAACATTACATAACATCACGCCTGTATTTCCCCGAAGGAGTAGGCAGAAGTGATAGTACACCCACATTTCGCCAGTTATGTAATAGTCCCATGTAATAGGGGGCGAGCCTATTGCCATTAACCGGGCATAAATCCATACTCCGGGCTGCTACTAAGAATTTCCTAATGAAAAAACCCAATAACAATTTTCTTCCAATTTTCTTTCAATATTAATGTATATGCCGATTTAAGTTAAGAATGACCTCATGTGCTAATTATTTTTAGTATTTGCCATGATATAGGTCATAGTAACATATTCCGTGCAAATTCCAACTATCTAACTATTACAATTAAAAAGATACAGCCATATGAAAGACAGACCGACGGATGGATTGGTGACGTAGGCATATTAATAGGTTTCTGTTGGCACCCTTTGGGTACGGAACTGAAAAAAGACAAGAATCGTTTACTAAAAACCAAATATACAACACAACAGCCCTCTCCTATCATCAATTATTACAGGTTGGAGGCTGTGACTGGCTACTTTCATAATTGCCTCAGAAGTAACGACGCGGTGACTTCGCCAAATGATGCGTTACTTAGATGGGGCTAAAGTAGGGGAAAATTGCTATAAGTTATGCAATTTCCCTACGCACCATTAGCTCCAGGCCTCCAGGGAATTTAGTACTCAACACTTATTGCACAGTCTGCAACGGATTTTCTTGGTAACAGTATTTTGTATTTGTTCTCTTGATGTGAAGGTTCTTGAGGGAACTTCCTGTATATTTTGTTATACGAATTGCTGTTGTTTGTTTTATTACTGTATTTTATGGTGCAGTCTGTATTAAGAGGGATTTAAAAGAATTAATTTCTTATGTTCAAGCTATTATGAGGCTAGTTGACTGCCTCGTTGGTCTAGTGGTCGCAAGCGCGACTGCTAAGCGAGAGGTCCTGGGTTCAATTCCCGGATCGGGCAAAAATTGTTTTTGGGATTTTTCTGACAAGAAAATTTCTCAGTAGCAGACCCGAGTCAGGAAGTTAGTGGTGCTACACCCCCGTACCTCGGAGAACACGTAAAATCTTCGGTCCTGCGCCTGATTTCTGTCCCGTCGTGTCGGATTGCCATCCCATCTAAATATGAGAGAGGGAATAGAGAGTTTTTTCCCATCTAAATATGGGAGTGAGGGAATAGAGAGAAAATAGAGAATTGCGCACACACTTGTGCACTATAATATGTCCCGCGCAGATGGCTAGTTTCCGTTGAGATGGCCGCCGTGACCAAAAATCCGCCAAGAGGGCATTATTATGAGGGATGTAAGTAGATTTTGTGTACCATCCAATTTATAAACCTGTAACATCTAATAATTGCTTGCGGTTAGTGGTAGAAGTTCGCTTATAACATCTCTTTAAATGTGCATATCCTTACTTCAAATTACGTGGCAAATTACTATTAATGGCCGCGTGAATTGTAAAATTTGCCAGGTTAAGCTACGCTAGGGTGAGTCCTTAGATGGGTGACCGTTTCGTAGAACATCGAGACCCTTCCGTGACTCGGAGAGAACGTTAAGCTATCGGTTTCGGTTGCAATGCAGTCGTTATTGGTATTAGTCAAAAGCCCAAAAGTCAACTGGTCTAATATTAGGATGCTGGTATTATTGGTTTTGGTATTGCTCAGTTACTGGGTTGCGGGGTTTATGGTCGTCGCTACGTGTAAAATTCTTGTTTAGCTGCATTTGTTAAGACTGGAAGCAAAGCCCAACATTGAACATACATACATGACATACATAACCAACCCATTACTGTCCCACTGCTGTGCACGGGCCTCTTCTCAGTACGAGAAGGCTAAGGTCTTAGTCCACCACGCTGGCCTAGTGCGGGTTGGCGGACTATACACACCATTGAGAACTGTGTGGAGCCCTCTCAGGTGTGCAGGTTTCCTCACGATGTTTTCCTTCACCGTTAAAGCATGTGATAATCGAATATAAATCCGCACATGAATTCGAAAAGTCAGAGGTGTGGGCCGGGATCGAACTCACACCCTCCTGCATGGAAGGCAAGCACTCAACCACTAGGCTACTCCTGCTTATCCTTAATCCCAACATAATTGGGAAAAATATAACATAATCGGCCCTTTGTGTCCCCTGGGCACGGGCTTTTCTTCTAATAAGTAGGCCTCAGTCCACTACGCTGGCCTAGTGCGGGTTGGCAGATTACATACACCATAGAGAACTGTATGGAGCACTCTCAGGTGTGTAGGTACCCTTACGATGTTTTCCTTCACCGTTAAAGCAAGTGATAATTGCGGTTTGAACTCGAACTGGCTGTATGGAAGGCAAGCGTTGCACTGCTAGGCTATCACTACTTGGGAAAATGCTTGGAGAAAAAATCTTTACTTGAAATTCATATATATGTCTTTAGAGGAAATGCGGGTGGTCTTTTCTCCATACAAACGCTCTCGACGGTTTTCTTTCTGGTTTATTAACCTAGAGCAAGGATTTTTTACTGTAAAATAAATATGTAATTTTTCTATGCCCCTATGTTTTTGTTTTTGTTGATAAATTCTTTCCATATATACAATGTGTTATTGAAATAACTGACTTTCTTTCAAAAAAAACAGCTGATCCTTACATTTTGTCGATTTATGTCAACACAAATGTAAAAATCAACTGTTTTTTTTTCGAGATTTCAGGTTTGGTCCCATAGTAAAAGTTATTCATAATGATGAGTGTAATGACCCCTTAAGAAGTTTTCAGTTATTTCAATAACACGTTGTATAAGCCCTAAAAAAATCTCAAAATTGCCTATTTAGACCGCTGTCTACAGAGGCCTTGTTTAAATTTGACAACTATTAATGAAAAAAGTAAAACATAGCAACACAGTACATATTCTTCTTATTCAGTTTATGAAATATCTTTTAAATTGGTCCAGTTTCGGAGGAGAAAATAGTCGAGAGCCAAACCTCGAATTACGACTTTTTACTTAGGCGATTCAGTCGGAGCTGCAGTTGTCCTTATCGCACTTATTTGAGGCAAAGTGCTCGCAAAGCGACAGCGATAGTTTCTTCAAATACCTAATTATCAAAAGTATCTGACCACATTTCGTCTTTACTTATATCAAAATTTCCACCTTCATCACTTATGTAGCATTAAGCTTAGTATATATCTTCGACATCATCGCTTATACCACAAAGTACTCAGATACCTACCTTCATAAAAGTCATTAATCATCAGGTGTTCCACATTCGTTCATAGTATACGAAAGGCTACGTTCCATTAATGAGTGACTAGTAGTAAAACGGGACGGGCATCAGTACCAACATTACGACCTCGTAAACTAATGTAACTGACGTGCAAGTACTTCTCCTTTGACTTTTACTTGTACAAGTAGTTCTAGTGCCCTTGTCAAGAAACAGTTTATGTAGGCTTCGGCGAGACTGGTATCATGAATTCTAGTTTTCATGACGTTCGGAGACTTGTTTTTTCTAAGGTACTATGTTTTGGATGGTATTAAGAAGGTTTTTAGGGTTCCTAACTCCAAACCAAATGATGCCAACGGGACCCTATTACCAAGCCTATAAGAAAGAAAAAGAAAATAAAGAAAAATGTAACATTTAATCACACAACAGGTAGGGTATACAAAGAAAAGAAGTGCACCACATACTGCCTCCATCTATTTTTCACGTCTTCCTTGTCCATCCAAAGGTTGTCTGGAAGATATCGCTAATAGCGATAAGACCGCCAATGTACCCTTATTTTACGTGTTAGTCCTAAGTTTAATAATGTTATTGGTGTAGGTACAATAAAGAATATTATATCTATCTATCTATCTAAAAGAAAATAAAACGAAAAAGCACTCAAAATATAAGGAAGTACCTAAAATGGCGTATAAAAATAAAAAAACCTCCGTTACTCAGGTCGTTAAATATTTATTTTCCACAAAAAAAACCATACATTTGGCAATATACAGTGTAGAACATAAACCAGTTTAGGTTTTTCTGTACACCGTTTCAAATAAAACCACTTCTTTTTCTTAATTCTTGAGAAATTTGGCCAATTGCACGCCGTCACACGTCACACATCATTATCGTCATCGTCACACGTCTATGCCGTCTGTCCGTCCATCATTCCGTCAGTCTGTCACAGGGCTGTATCTTTTAATTTTACTAGATGTCTACTTTTTGTATCGACGTTGGTTTTTTATTCTGAGATAATTCTAACCAGCACCGAACTACACGGATGTAAAAGCGGCAAAACTAAGAATCTTGGAACAACTGAAAAAAAATATTTTCAAAGAGAAGCAAGAACTTATTTAATTTTAGTAGACCTAGTAGACATATTTTACTGGCGGATTCGACACAAAAACAAAACTACCATTGAATCATCTGTCAGATTGAGTTTGTCAAAATGTTGTGACATGTCAATATCTGCTGTCACTTGCAAGTTTTCCTATCAATTTTGACACATAATGGTCAGATTAGAAATAAACTTTAACATGGGTGCGTTTGTTTTAATATCCTTTATAATTCAAAAAGGGTTGTTTGTCTTAGGCGTAAGTTCTTACTAAAATAAAAAAGGTATTCTTAGAATTGGAGGTCTAAAAATATATGATTCATTATAAAATGCTAGTTTTCCAGATTTATAGTTCATAGTTCATAGTTATTTATTGATAATAGTAATTATATCCAACAGTATTTAACTTATCCGGGTAAAAAAATTTGAATATCAATTAACTGTTTGTGGACAACTTCTTTTCACGGATTAATGTTACTAAAAATAATAAAAAGTCAGATATGCGTGGCGTTGAGGAACCCTTAACACGCGAGTCTGATTCCCACTTGAACTGTTTTTTTTATTGGTTCTGTTTATTTGGCCTTATAGACTTATTCTGTCTAATTATTTTTAGGAACCTGAACTTTAGTTTTTATGGAATATCTATCGGCGACTTATTTTTTCCAGGGTAGTTATTTTTGTATATTATTGGAAAGACTATTTTTTCTACTTTACGGGCGATCCATAAATTACGTCACACGAATTTAATTATTTCTGGTCCTTGTCACAGTGAAAAACTAAGAAATTGTTTTGGAAGTAAAAACTCAGAAATTACTAAATTATAACAGCCTGCACTTTAAAATTGATACAATTTTTTTAATCATGTAATAATATTGGTAGAGTTTGCAATATTGTAAATGATTTCGTTTAGAATTTTAGTTCTTTAGATTTATACACATCACATCACGAAGCTGACTCGTCCTCCCCTTGTCACACGTTGTCACACGTTGTTGATCCGATGAATTATGTCACGTTAAGGACGAGGGACCCCTCCCTCCCTAACGTGACATAATTTATGGATGGCCCCTTGTAGGTTTCAGTAAAACTTATACCTACTCCTACTCGTATTCTATTAATTAGCTACAGATCAATGGCTACAGATAAGTTCTATTGGAAATATTTTTAATTTGAAACACTCATAGCATGCGATGATGCGTTATTTATAGTACTTTTGCTCTGAATGTTTCACTAGTAAGATTTTAGCTGAGAAAAACCAATATCTATAAACTGTTTTCTAAAGATTATTTTATTTTATTTACATTGGGAAAATGATTTTTTGCACCTTTTCTTTATATTTTTGGATCAGCATAGACTAAAAATGTCTTGGAAAGTAATAAGATTTTGCGAATCCTTTGTCATTGGGTATGTCTAAAGTATTTCTAAAAAGGTAAAAAAGGAATTTTCTTTCGCAGAGATACCAAATATCTTATTTTTTTTAAACTAATATTATTCGACAAAATATTGTTCATCAAAAGTATACTATATTATTACCTACATACGTAGGTAAAACTTGACCAAAATATCTTTTAGAGTTTCAGTATCGAAAAAAAAATGAAAAAAAGTTAAAACCGACTTAATAAAAATCAAAAAAAAAGGAAGTATGCGACTTCCTAAACTGTTTCACAATATTTTATTTTTATTCTTTTTGAAGTCTGTTTTTACTTTTGTTAAGATTATTTTATTTTTCTATTTTCAGTGGCATTAACAATAGAAAGACAAGTGATTGCTGCAATCCCGGATGATTTGCAGTCATCCATTGTTCGAATTACTGAGTTACCTTCTTTATCTCTGAAGATCTTCATCAGATCTTCACCAAAATGAATTCTGAGTGCAAACGCTTGACATGTAGATGAAAATACAAAAATCGCTATATGTATTGGGATCCCTTTGGTTTTAGAATTATTATTATTTTTAGTAAGAATAATTTATTATGCCTATAATATTTAAGGAGTTCCCTCAATTCCACATGGATCCCACTATCAAAACTGGATTTCGATAAAAATGGGACCAATCTGGTAGTATATACTTTCAAATAAATAAATAAAAACCAAATCGGTTTTAAATGACGTGACGCGAGTTCTGAGGTAATAAACATAAAAAAAAATCAATCGAGTTGACAACCTCCTACATTTTTGAAGTCGGTTAAAAATAACTAGTTTTTATAGTAATTATACATTTTAATAAGACCGATACAGCTTTATGAGTTCACTGGCTTCAATTATCCAGATTCCTTCACGTCTAATATCCGAGGCATTAAGCGTTTCAGCCGTTAAATTAATAGTCACACAGCTCGAGGGGCGTTTATACAAAATCTTTTAAATAAAGTTAGTACGTGATCTCTCGCAACGGCGGCACTGCCAAATGGTGTAACAACAGATTTTTGTAATGTTCCGTGTTGGTAAGCTAGGTCTGGACCAACGCCAATTCGGCCATCGATTTACAAGTTCACTTTATGTTTTCCTGATACTTTTCGTACTAGACAAAATACGGGACACTTCCGTTTGTTTGTTGAACACAAAACTTGTATTGGATGTTGATTTGAGGTTTAATTTATGCTGATAATCAGTGCTTGGCTGGTTGAGTCTAACTATTGCCAGGGTTGTCTATTTTGAAATAATTAGGTCGTGATCTTTCTCATCAAATTCAAAAATAAATCGAAGCGATTTTCCCGAACCAATTCCATATGGGTGTTTTCATGAAACAAACATAATAATATGTCTTTTCAAAAGGTAGGCAACGCGTCGTCGACTTCCCTGATGTTGCTAATGTTCATGAGCGTATGGCTTATCATCAGGTGACCTGCTTATTCGTTTTTAGGGTTCCGTAGTTTCTACAAGGAACCCTCATAGTTTCGTCATGTCTGTCCGTCTGGCCGTCTGTCCGTCTGTCCTAATCCTTTACAGCTTAACAACTTCTACAGTTATAAACATAAGTAAATGAAATTTTGTTAAAAAATGGTCTGGATATAGATCTCAATTCTAAAAGAATAAAAAATCTTGATTACGTATTTTAGGGGTGGCGCCCATACATGTGAAATGGGGTTGACGTTTTTTTTTTCGCTGCACCACCTCGTGTGGGATATCATTGAATTGGTCTACTAAAATGAAGGTAATGTTCACAAAAAAAAACTCAAAGTTTATAATACTTTTTTTGCTTCAATTTGATTGAATGTCTGTTGAGGCGGTTCAAATCACTATCGATGAAACAGTTGGATGACTAAAATCGACTCGTGTGAACGCGTTATCATCATCATCATTTCAGCCGCAAGACGTCCACTACTGGACATAGGCCTCCCCTAAGCATCGCCACAACGACCGGTCCTGCGCTTTCCGCATTCAGCGGATTCCCGCGACCTTCACCAGGTTGAACGAACGCGTTACAAGAAAAAAAAAAACAAGTGAATAAAGTACTACCCAGTTTGATTTAAAATTTCTTTGTTCATGTGGTCTTGAGATGTCGAGGCTTGAAAGTGGCGCCAGCGCCAGTGTTAGAAAAGTTGCAAGGAAATCGTTTGAGTTGGTTGGTATCAGCATGTGATGAAGAGGGATGAAACGCTTGTAATTAAGAAAGTGATGAATATGAATGTGAATGGGTGGAGAAGGAGAGGGAGACCAAAGAAAAGATGGATGCATTGAGTGAAGAATGACATGGATGAAAAGAGAGTAAATTATTATGAGATGACGGTTGATAGAGGAAAATGGAAGACGCAAACGTACCTTTTGCGCTGACCCCAAGCAATTTTGGCAGGAAGATAATTATGATAATACGAGGTTTCAAATACGCAAAACACAAAGGTGATTGTAAGATGGGTAGTATTTTGTTTGTTTTTGAAGTTAGAACTTTGTTTTTAAGACGCTTTTATTAGGTCGACCTGTATGTAACTAACTATGTAATGGAATATAAGGTAACTAATTTAACCATTTCCCAGGGTCGTAGCGTGATGAAAATTGGCAGCTGTATGTAGTTCTGATGACAATACAATAATATGGTACTGTCGAACTGATATGATGATGGAGCCGGAAGATATGGACTGGAACTTCATGATGGAAAATCGTATCATAGCTGTTTCGGATTTCTTAGAAAAGTCTTGTAATGAACTTTGACCACGATTAGGTTTCAAGGTCTGATGGTGAAGCCGGAAGATAGGCACTGGCATTCTATGATGGAATATCGTATCATAGTCGTATTTGCACTTGTGAGAAAGGCCACGTAATGGACTTTGAAGCGTGTTTTTTAAACTATTAATTTATTTGCTTCCTTGTCATAAGATATACAAGTAGGTATACAGACGCACTGAAGCTTTGACAGTGTCGTTAATTTTACATACTTACGTTCCAACGTTTCGTGTTATCGAGCCTTACAAACACACTTCTAAGACGGGCAATTACACTGAGTGGTTTTGCATGTATCTTACTTGTGTCCTATTTCGTTCTGTATAATAAATGATAATTACTGTATACAGTAGGAAAATAAAAACATTTCAATGTTTTAATTCAGGGCAGAAGTTTCTATAAAGAAGCGACATAAAATTTAGAAATGTAATTTCGGCATTTTAGTACGAAAGTTTAAAAATAAAACTGGTATGATTCTAAGAATTATGAGTAAAAATAGAGATTTTGTACATTAGATTAAACTTGAACTAGTTTTTCAAAAAGCAATTAAATTAAGAAAATTAAAGAGAAAATAAAAATTAATTTTAGAAATAGACAGCTATGGCCTTAGACTAAAAAAAGATAGATAGAAAAAGAAAGATAGGTAGGTTAACGCTTTTTGTTTCTGTAGCCTGTTAGTCAAATTTTCCGTGTGGGTCGGACGTATGAAATGCACCACCCTTATCTGCTCATGGGTGTCGTAAAAGGCGATTAAAGGATTCAACAGAGGATGGGCAGCAGCGTTCTCTGAGTATTTATCCAACCATCTACGATCGCCAACACGCCTGCCAAGCGTGGCGATTATGGCTTATCCCCCCCATTGCGGGAAGCCAATGTCCAGTAGTGGACGTCTTTCGGCTGAAATGATGATGATGATGTTTAATCAAATAAATTATTATTTTTATTATCTCTTTATTTATCTTTATCACAACATAACATAACATCACGCCTGTATTTCCCGAAGGGGTAGGCAGAGGTGTAATAGTACACCCACATTTCGCCATTTATGTTATATTCCCGAAATAGGAGGCGAGCCTATTGCCATCAGATACATTTTAAATATATTATTATATATAAAATAGTTCAACCGGCCGGCAACAGTGTCCAAGTGGTGGTCAGGGCGTCAGAGTGAGGAACTATATTGTATTATTACCAAAACTAGACTTTCGCTTAGTATACTTAAGGTGTACTATACTGTAATCTCTACAAGCTCGATAATCGATAGTTTTATGGTAAATTAATATTATCGAGCTTGCAGAGCTTATAGAGTTAGTTTAATATTTTTTTATGAGTTTTATTCAGTAGATATATTGTTATTACTGCCGCGAATCATAATACGATTGATATACAACGCGAAATAGAGTTACAATTTGCAATAAACGGAAGAAATTTTGAGCATTCACCTTAAAACACTGCAGCTATGAATGCAGTATGCAAGTGCATAGCAGTGTAGCTCATAGTAGTGCATAATAAATTCGAGTCACAAGATAATCTTGTGTTACTACCTTTAATAATAATATACTTCTGTAGATTGGCTTTGTGACAATTTTTTTTAGCATTGGGGGTACAGTCATGAAAACTAACATGAGAAAACCAATTAAAAAAAGTAGTTTTATGACAGTTTTTAGTTATAAATAAATAAATAAATATAATAAATAAATATTTTTGGGACATTTTTACTCAACAACATCTAGTCCCAAACTAAGCAGAGCTTGTGCTATGGGTACTAGACAATGGATATAATACATATATACAATTTTTTTGTAAATACATACTTATGATACATAATAAACACCCAGACCAACACAAACACTTATGTTCATCACACAAATATTTGTGTCCTGTGGGAATCGAACCCACGACTTCGTGATCAGCAGTCCGACCCTCGAAACACTAGACCACAGACGTCGTCAAATGAATCAGTCAGTCAGTCAGTTAAATGAATGATAAATGTTAAAAGAGATGCTTTAGTCTATTTAACAATGCTCGTAATATGCTAGTTTTCATTTAGAATAAGATCTTTTTGTCAACTTGTTTATGTTTTTTTTATGTTAATAAAGACCTTCAAAAATTAAAATTAATTATACGCCCAATTAAAAACAAAAATTTAAAATAAACAGGTACCTATCACTGACATGGGGAACCTTTAGTGTGTCAGTCACAACATCATTGTAACTATTTCGTTGAAGGCGTTCACAGAGGCAGATTATATTAGTGTCTAGTGACTCTAGTGGATACTAAAACGTTTATTAAAGCCAGTATCCGCGTCATGTTTGAAGTAATCTAGCAACTGAACTTTGGGCTTACTGTTAGTACTGTTACATTGAATTAGGAGTGTATTGTCGATGTAAACGTGCTTGACTAAATAAGAAAATCTAAAAAAGACAATTTTGTCCCAGAAATTATACAATACCACGGGTCATCTTCATCCTCCTGCCTTTATCCCAATTTAGATTTGGGATCTGATGCAGCATGTATTTGCTTCCATAAAAAATGACATAACACGAAACAACATAAAATCTAAACTTAAAAAACATCTTTTAGAAGAATTAAAACCGAATCATGACTTATAATTTTATAACATTAAGAAAAAAAAAAAAACCTGCTGTATTTATGTAAGCAATTTGCTATTGAGAAGTAATCTAAATTAGTTGAGGGTATTTGGGAATCTTTGCATGGGGCGAGCGAGCGCGATGCGTCGTGTTCACCCATCTTGTTGTAATGAATGTCGACGGACCAAGCGGTGTACAGAAAAACCTAAACTGGTTTATATTCTACACTGTATCTGCCAAATGTATGTATATTTTTTTTGTGGAAATAAATAAATAAATAATATATGTCAATCAGCCAGTGTTGCCAACTCTATCCGAGTCAAAAGTAGCAGAGAAACATTAAAAACAGCAGAAAACAGTAAAAGTTGTACAGCTCTTCCTCAGTTTTCGTTTCTTTTGTCCAGCCTATTTTTCCCCCCTCGACTTCTAAGCTCTGTGTTTTTCTGCCATATTTGTTCTTAAAGTCACTTCAATTGTTCGAATTATAAAGTTACTACTCGCGTGGATAAAGAATGCGGGATTGAAAATGGCGGCATTTGTGTTTGTCTCTCGCTCACACGTACGGTATTGTTTGAGAGAGAGACACATAGAACAATAGAAATGCCGACATTTTCAATACCATTATTTATCAGCGCGGGTAGTACTAAAAAACATTAGAAATAAGAACTTAACCCAAAAAAACAGGAAAATATAAAACAGTTAATCTGCTATTAAAACAGTATGGTTGGTAGCACTGCTATCAGACTGACGTCATCTCAGTGTACACTTTCTGTCCATACAATATCATGGGTTTCGATTTGATACTCATTTATCTTCTCGTACGTTTATGAATATTTTTGTTCAACATGATAAAAATAAAACCTTAAAATTTAAAAAAATATGCCTAGTTATGGGTACATTCGTTTTAGTTGATAAAATTGCTTTAAATAGTAACATATTACTCACCTATTTGCTAGTTTGTCTGTACACGCTCATGATAAACAACGTTTTTCTCTTTGTTGAATAATTCCTTAATAGAAATGGAACTGGAAATGTAGACAAAAAGTCAGATTTAAACGATTTGTCAGGTGAAGCAAGCCGACAGTAAAATATAGGGATCATTAATTGAATCGCAATATTGCTTTAACAAAACAAAAGACCGCTGTGGATGACAAATTTGTATCGTCCTGGAGGCATCAGTTGCTTACGAAATTTGATGGGACCCGCCCTCGGAGCGATAGCAAAATAATGAATGGAATCCTGAACGGCTCTCGGCTTAAGATATAATTTTACATTTTCCTTGATTTGTCAACCGTACCGGCTATAATGAGAATAAAAAATGTTCGTAATGAATTGTTTCAATGCAATATTTTAAGCTTTTGGCGTATTGCCTGAGTTTCAATTACAGTAGGTACCTACTGTGTCGTTGGAGGAAAATTATTTAATATAAAAAACGGGTCTGTAATTCAGAGGAAAACGGGACGCTGTATTGACGATTACATTGAGAGTTTGTTTTTGTAAAATGTTGTCAACATTTTAAGTTAATTATTTTTCTTTATTGGGTGTAGAGTTGGTCATTGCTTTTCTTAATTAGTAGGGACGTAGATCCTAGTTCTAATAAAATTGTTCAACAGTGCTTGGTTTTTGATAAACTATAGAACATTGTTGTGTATTGAGAACGGTGTGCTTACCTATAAGTTACGTATTTACACCGTACTGTAGACTTATGTTCACTTATAGCTTCAAATTGTAAATACGTCATTAGCGTGCCCTGCTAAAAATAAATATAAATCGCCAAGTGCGAGTCGAACTTATCTAGTAAGGGTTACGTAATTACGTGCCATTTGCCAACCATCGACCTGATACCCCATAGAAACGGATTTAATTTACGTGAACTATGTTTACGGGACTTGTCGCGCACAATTATATCAAAATATAACAAACATTTTGACTAACCTCGACGTTTCAGCCAAGTTGCATTGGCCGTGGTCACGAGCAGACTGAAACGTCGAGGTTAGTCAAAATGTTTGTTATATTTTGATTTAATTGTGCGTGACATGTCTCGTAAACATAGTTCAATATGAGTGAAATTCGCGAAAGTTTAAAAACTTGTAATTTACGTGAGTTCATCAAAATACATAAGCGCACCGTGCGCGAAATATTCATTTTTGCATTTCTTTCTTACGCAGGTACAACCACATATGTCTATGTTTGTCCTATTCTTAGTATTTGCTGGTAAACTACATAGTATGCACTATAATCAGACCAAGTTTGACGCTGGTATGCAGCGTTTTGATGAAAGATCAGACAAAAACGTTGAAAATAATGCATGTTTTTTGAGGTTTCTTGTATGGGACCCCCTTTGGTTTTAGACTTTTTTATTTTTAGTATTTGTCGTGAATGTCGTGATACATACTCTGAACACATATCCGAGAAAATTTTAACCGGCTACCTATTACCGTTCAAAAGATACAGCCCTGTGAAAGACAGACGGACGGACGGACGGACAGCGTAGCGAGAGTAATAGAGTCCCGTCTGGCACCCTTTGGGTATGGACCCCTAAAATACAACCAAGTGTCAGTTCAAGTCTGATGCGCGCCGGACACAGGGCCAGAGTGTATTATTAATCACCATTAATAAATTGTGTTTTATACAACTATTAATAAAGAGTATTCTATCAACCTACTTGGTATATCTTTACTTCTTGTCATGAGCTATTATTATTGTATAGCTCATGTCGACACGATAGAAGAAGAATTGCAGGACGTGAACTTTCATAAATGACGTACCAAATAACCGTTAAAAAAATTAAACCTCGTTTACGGAAAAAAACCTGCCAATGCGAGTCGGATCCGTGCACTAAAGTTTCCGTACCACCACACGTGTTTGAGTAAACCTTCTTTATATTATTTGTTGTTTAAATGCACTATAATTTGAAAAAGTTTGACTCTTGTTTGTATTACCGTTTTTGAGATAGAGCAGAAACAAAAAACGCTTAAAAATATTTTATTGAGACGTTTATTGAATGGATCCCATAGAAATCTAAATAATGAGGTAGTAGAATGTTATCTACTGTCTTTTAATACCGGAACGCGTGTCGCTGATTAGCCGCTACCAACACATAAATAAGTATATAAGTATTATATCCATTTTCTAGTACCCATAGCACAAGCTCTGCTTAGTTTGGGACTAGATGGTGCTGTGTAAAAATGTCCCAAAGATATTTATTTATTTTTTATTTAAATACTCAATTACGCCAACCATGGTTCTAGCATTCATTGCAAAATAAATTAAGCCTTAAAAATGCGCTGTTAGATATGCTGCAATATACAATTTTAGTGACTCCACGTTCAAAACAGCACTGATGATCAAGCAAACGGTGCGCGCACTGGTGTTCTACGAGACACCTGCACGCAGCGACAAGTTCACGCGCTACACACTACACAACACAACACACTGCTGACAACACACAACTGCACTACTTCTATTACCTTATTACCCATTGGTGATACCCTTGGTCTTACATTTTTTATTATTTTCAGTATTTGCTATGATAGAAGCCATATTAATACGCATTCTGTGAAACAATTGGCTATTTTGTTACCTACAGTTAGAATGATACAGTTAGACAAACAGACGGACATGAGACTTTCCATCTTCATGTCTCAGTTTGGCGAACCGAATTGCGGTACCAGTTAGGCAACAGCCTAGGTGGTATTGCAGTTGTTATGGGCAAAGGTAACCGCTTAACATCAGGTGGGCCTTTAGCTCGTTTCGCCATCCTATAATATTTAAAAAAAAAAAAAGACGGACAGGTGGATGGACAAAAGGCGTAGGTAAGTAATAGGGTTCCGTTGGCAATTTTTTTTGGGTGCGGAACCCTAAAAAACCATCCATAATATTGTATACTTTTACGACACCTTAGTGAATAAAACGGAAAACATAAACAACTTTTACAAAACATCATAATGCACTTAACATCAGCTTCAAAAACAGTTCGTCTTGAACGATAAACTAAGAAATTTCACAACGTAACTGAAACGCGAATGAGATGGAACTTGCTTCAAACTCAGATCCCACTGAAGAGGAATTTATGCAAATGAATCTCATCTTAGTTGATGGAATGCATTGTTCTGGTATATCGCACAAAGGAGGTAGTATAAGTTATCTTTGTTAACGGAACATGCGTTGCATGTTTCCGTATCATTTCTGTGATGAGGTTGATTAGATATGACTTTGATTAGTTAAATAACTAAGTGACTTTTGTGGTAAGTTGAATATTAGGTAACCTTTCAAGTAGCGGCAGACTTAAAGTGGATACAATAGAAAACATTTTGGTTGCAGCCACCATCGCTCTCACTGTGGCGGCATATGTTAGCTGTAAGTTTTCTGAAGAAAAAATAAATAAAGATAAAGGTTTAGCTAGATTAAAGTTTAGGTTAAGACTGCCTCGTTGGTCTAGTGGTTGCAAGCGCGACTGCTGAGCGTGGGGTTCTGATGTCGGGCAAAGTGTTACTGGGTTTTTTTCATTAGGAAATTCTCAGTAGCAGCCCGGAGTCTGGATTTGTGCCCAGTTAGTTTTAATAGGCTCGCCCCCTATTAAGTGGGACTATAAAATAAGGGTTTGTCTCCACTGATTCCGGGATCAGACTGAACTGGCGAAATGTGGGTGTACTATACACCTCTGTCTACCCCTTCGGGGAATTACAGGCGTGATGTTATGTTATGTTAAAGTTTAGGTTTAGGTGTTCTGTGTGGTGCCGGACGTAACGGATGGCACCACCCTATATGTTATGATGGGTGTCGTAAAAGGTGACTAAGGGATTTACCAGAGTATGGGCAGTAGCATTCTCTGAGTATTTAACCAACCAACTGCGATTGCCAACCTGCCTGCCAATTGCGGTAATTATGGCATATCCCCCCTTTTTGGAGGAGGCCTATGTTCAGCAGTGGATGTCTTTTGGGTGAAATGATGATGATGATGGTGAAAAGTTTAGCTAAGGTCAAGGATTTCTTAAATAATGTGTCGTATCCTTAGTTCAAAGAAAGAAAGAAAGAAAGAAAGAACGAAAGAAAGATTTTTTCAAGCTGCATTGGTAACTTTATATATTTCTATTTTACATTAATGTTCAAATATAAATGATGTGTGGAGGCGCAACACATTAGTTGTTCACAATAATTATTAGGTAAAATTTTTCTTACGTTTTATCATAAAATAATATTGCTTTAGAAAAAAATCTAAAGAATAAAACCGTAGGACTGGCTTCAGGCTTCTACTGTAGGGGTCACGTCTTGTAAAACTTGGGAAAATCTAATTCCATTTTTGAAACTTTGTTCTGTATCAAAATTAAATTATCTTTCAAAAACAACAAAACAACTTTGCTACCAATGAAGGAAATGGATTCCCTGAGCTTTGTAAAATGTATAAATATTTCGAATTATTTCAACTTCTTTGTAACTTTCCTATTTCCTTCAAGGCCACGATCAATCTCGTTCGGGTAAAGTTCCATTTTCTAATTATCGACTCTATAAAATTTAGAAAGATTTAAAATACGTAGCAACATTTTCTAGAACGCGTTGACTCTGAAATTCAAATTTATTAGAAGCCCGCATAAATTTTGTGGTTTAGTTTTGTGGCATTGCGCGGTGTGGTCGGGTTATAAATCCTGCTGGTGCCGTTGGACGCTAATAGCTTGCACCTGTCACTGGTGTGGAATTCAGAAAGGTATTTTTGCTATCAGTACCACTTTGATGTGACAAAGCTGTGACGCGACTACGGCCATTACAACGCGTCAACTTTTCTGCATAAAACTGCGCAACGTTGAAATATGTTCTGGTTCCAGTTTCTGGGATTTGTCAAGGTGTTGCACTGTAGTAAAAATGTTTGGTATTTGGAGTGATGGACTGCAGTTATTAACTAGTGAGAGAAAGAAGACCGTTGACCGTGATGGCCGTTGGAGCAGACGAGTCCTTGAGTGGAGACCGCGAATCGGCAAACGCAGCGTAGGGCGCCCCCCTGCCAGGTGGACCGACGACCAAAAGAACGTGGCTGGGGGGGACTGGATGCGGAAGGCAGAGGACCGAGCGTTGTGGCGCTACTTGGGAGAGGCCTATGTCCAGCAGTGGACTGCGATAGGCTGAGTTGATTGATTTGATTTGATTGAGAGAAAGAAAATAAAAAACCGGCCAAGTGCGAGTCGGACTCGCGCAGTAAGGGTTCCGTACCTCTCAATGACCTGATACCCCATAAAAACTGATTTAATTTACGAGAGTTTATCAAAAGACATCAAAGTACAGTGCGCGAAATAAGAATTTTTGCATGTCTTTGTTATGTTTGTCTTATTTTTAGTATTTGTTGCTAAACAACATAATATGCACTACAATCTGACCAAGTTTGAAGCTGGTACATATTACTGTTTTGAAGATAGAGTAGGAACAAAAACGTTGAAAAAAATGCATGTATTTTGAGGTTTCTTGTATGGGGACCCCTTTTGGTTTTAGACTTTTTTTATTTTTAGTATTTGTCGTGATACACCTCATAGCAACACAATTTCTGAGAAAATGTCAACCGGTTACCTATTACCGTCTAAAAGATACAGCCCTGTGACAGACAGACGGACGGACGGACGGACGGACAGCGTAGCGAGAGTAATAGGGTCCCGTTTGGCACCCTTCGGCTACGGAACCCTAAGAAAAATGGTTTATTGTCCCAGTTAACGGCGTGCAACATTTAAATAACAGTGCAAACACAAACAGATAACTAACAGGAAGAATAAGAAGAAGAGAAAGGAAGAGGAAGAAAGAGAGAGGAAGGTTTAGTGTTGGTTGATTGACGTCTCACGAATGACCAACGGAGTACGAACTTTCGTTCCGTCTGATACATCATCCTCATCGCCTTTTCCCCAACTATGTTGGGGTCAGCTTCCAGTCTTACCAGTAGCGGCTGAACATCAGTATTTTACACGGAGCGACTGCCATCAGACCCCCGCAACCCAGTTATTGAGTATTCGGGGGTTAGACCACTTGTCAGACTTTCGGGCTTTTGTTTACCCATAACGAATGCCATAGATTTCGTATGGCAACCGGGACCGACAGCTTAACGTGCTCTTCGAGGCCCGGAGGGGTCTCGATGTGCAACGAAATGATCACCCATCCACGGACTGATTGCGGCAAGTGTAGCTTAACCTCGCAGATCATACAATCCGCGCGGTAGCTAATTAGTTACTAGCCCTTCCGATTGATACCTACACACACAGCTTTACTGTGTGTGTATGTATCAATCGATAGGCGCATAAAAAGCACAATAAAGATAGACTACTGTTCTTCTTCTTAACTATATAACTCTTCTGTACGTGTTGAACTATGTTTACGGAAATTGTCGCGCACAATTATTTTTCCTACTATAAGTAAGAGGTCTTTAACCTGTCTGGAACTGGTATTGTCTTTATGAAATACTAGCTGTGCCCGCGACTCCGTCCGCGTGTATGTCGGAAAATAACATCCTGTCATATTTATGAACACAATGTCTTCTAATATACATAAGCGCCTACACAGACGATTACACTATTCACCTATCATTCTATATATTGTTTGTACAACCAACTGGCCTTGGTAATGGAATTAGCCCTAAACTCTTCTTATTCCGAGAAGACGCTCGTGCCCGTAATGGGCTGGTAATGTTATGTTATTCTAGAATACTAATAATATCCAGTTCATTAACTCTTCTCATTTTGAGAAGAGGGCCATACCCAGTAGTGGGACAGTAATGGGTTGACTACGTTATGTTATTCTATATTTTCTAGTTTCTTAACTCTTCTCGTTCCGAGAAGAGGTCCGTGCCCAGCAGTGGGGCAGTAGGTAATGAGCTGATTATGTTATGATAATTTATTACACTAACAATATCCAGTTCCTTAACTCTTCTCATTCCAAGAAGAGGACCATGCCCAGCAGCGGGACAGTGATGGGCTATGTTATGTTATTCTATATTTTCAATAATACTAATAGAATCCAGTTGTATTTTTAGGAACCTGCAACCTGCATCCAACCAACAATCATGACCTCTACTTTGTATGCAACTTAATACAATAGAGGGGTCAAGCTGTATCGCTGGATCTACTCAACCGATTCAGATAAAACATACCCTATATTTTAAGTTAGACTAATACCAATACAAATGCTAAGTTTCATTACGATCCGTTCAGCCGTTTTCACGTGATGAGGTAACAAACAGACAGACAGACATAAATTTTTTAAACGATTGATTCGTGTTCTATAGCTTATTTCTAGTCCCCCTAGCCGGTTTTCGCGAAAAAAAACTCAATGTACAGACTTTTCGACCTTTACAGTTTCATTATAGTATAGAAGATAGATGATCGGTAAGAATGGTTCTAATGGATTGATATAGAAATTATTATTATGATACCAATATTCCGTATTACATACATTTATGTATGGAAGGAATTACATATAACACTTGATTGGGGACGACAAAATAACTTGAATTACGTGAACTGCTTGCTAGGTATCGAAAAAAAAAACTTAGAAGTTAACGTAACATTTAGTTATAGCATTCTTAGGTCTGAATTAACCAACGATAATTCTCTGGTTAAGCAACCGTTTATATAAAATTCTTGTACATATTTCGAGCAATCGGCTGTTCAATCAGAGAATTAACGTTGATGAAGACCGGCCTTAGAAGCTTTAATTTAAATCTCTTGTGAGCAAGTGATCAATTTCATTCATGCTTTCGTTTATTATCCAACAAATTTGTAGACAAAAGCAGACACACCTAACCAAATTTTGTATTTATATTTAAACTAGCGGACCCGGCAGACGTCGTCCTGCCCGGAAAAGCAGCGCCACATATAATTAAAATCGTCCCTGCCATTTAGGAGAAGATCAGTGACATACAGACAGAAGGGCCACCTACCGGATCCAATTGTGTTTTCACACCATCCAGGAAACCATTGAAATATTCACAAAAAAATTCATCCAAATCGGTTCAGCTGTTTAGGAGGAGTTAGGCGACAATCAGATGTACAGAAGAAATAAATATTCGCGGCTTCACTCGCGTTAAATTCTGCTAACCCACGTGACGGATCCTGTTAATTCAGTCCAGTCCAGTCCAGTTCCATCCATCCATCCATCCATCCTTTTATTCGGACCGTCCAGTCCAGTCCAGTCCAGTCACTATCCCACTATCTCACCCCATGTCCAGTCCCGTCCCATGTCCCGTCCCGTCCCATGTTAAATGTCCCATCCCGTCCCATGTCCAATGTCCCGTCTCATGTACCATGTCCCGTCCCGGCCCATGTCCCTTCTCAAGTCCCGTCTCGTCCCATGTCCCGTCCCCCATGTCACATGTCCCGTCCCGTCTCATGTCCCATGTCCCGTCCCGGCCCATGTCCCTTCCCATGTCCCGTCCCGTCCCATGTCCCGTCCCCCATGTCACATGTCCCGTCCCCCATGTCACATGTCCCGTCCCCCATGTCACATATCCCGTCCCGTCCCGTCCCATATCCTGTCCCCCATGTCACATGTCCTGTCCCGTCCGTCCCATGTCCCGTCCCATGTTATCAATTGTTCAGCAAATCAAATTTGGTGACACAACGACTGCAGCGCCACCTACCGGGTCCATTTGTTAATTCAAACCCTGCAGGGACCCGGACTCGAACGTACCTACACAAAAAATATCATTAAAATCTATCATCTATCAGTTTTGGAGATCAAATTTACCTCTCGCAGGTCTGCTGGAAGAAATTTCTTATAGAAATAAGCAGTGCCTTTGTACTATTCAATTATACGGTATTTCGTTCACTACAAAATAAATTTAATTAATTTTATAGCGTCAACAACACGTGGTAATTATGCTGTTAAAATGTAGCTTATATGACACGTTCGTAGATTTACCATAGCAGCGCCATCTATTCATTACTTACTCAACCCAGTCGAAAGGTATCGACATCTGTTAGAATCATTTGGAGTTAACAGATAATTGTGACTGTCAAATAATAACAGACAAATAATTAGCAATAAATTAAAATTGCGACTATAATTTGAGATTTAAACTATCCTATCTCTCAAGTTGGATCTAACTCCACATGGTGTGCGAATTTTATTATAATCGGTTAAGTGGTTTAGGAGTCCATTGAGGACAAACATTGTGACACGAGATTTATATATATTAAGAAGATTAATAAACACACTGGGGGTTTATTCGCGTTTTCGATTAATCGTACCATGCACAATGATATTATGTATAAAAAGAGGTAGATGGTGGAACACGATCATCGCATGCGATAAAAGAGTGATACTTGACCGGAGTATTAGCAAATTATGAGATGCATGGTAAATGTTATTTAGTAAAGATACGTGTCGCTCACAAAACAAACGAAAATAATGTTCTCTACGCAGTGGCGGCGCATGCATTTTTTTTTCTTTTTCTTTTCAGTATGCACTTTATTTACGCATTACACACAACGGTATTTTGCCGGGAGAACGGTATGTACGTACCTATCGTTTACTCGTGCCAGACCGTATTTTTTTTTCGAATCGACTCTCGCAGATCGGTACGCAAAATAGGTGCCTTAACTGCTTAACTGAGAATGCCGTTAGGGACTCCATTCGCCTCGTGCGAGACCGACTGAGGCTATGACGCGATATTTAGCTCCTTTTGTACGCTTAATTTTGGTGTGCTCGTAACGTATCTACCTCTTTTTATACATAATATCATTGTGCATGGTATGATTAATCGAAAACGCGAATAAACCCCCAGTGTGTCTACAAATTTGTTGGATAATAAACGAAAGAATGAATGAAATTGATCACTTGCTCACAAGAGATTTAAATTAAAGCTTCTAAGGCCGGTCTTCATCAACGTTAATTCTCTGATTGAACAGCCAATTACTCGAAATATGTACAAGAATTTTAGGTAAACGGTTGTTTAACCAGAGAATTATCGTTGGTTAACTCAAGCCTAAGAATGCTATAACTAAATGTTACGTTAACTTCTAAGTATTTTTTTTCGATACCTAGCAAGCAGTTCACGTAATTCAAGTTATTTTGTCGTCCCCAATCAAGTGTTATATGTAATTCCTTCCATACATAAATGTATGTAATACGGAATATTGGTATCATAATAATAATTTCTATATCAATCCATTAGAACCATTCTTACCGATCATCTTTCATAAAGACAATACCAGTTCCAGACAGGTTAAAGACCTCTTACTTATAGCAGGAAATATATCTTCATCATAATTTTCTCACACTAAATGATAATAAGTTTCTACTGTTTCTAAGAATCTGGTGAAATCTTTTTTGTATGTTGTCAATTGTTGTCTCGTATTTGTGTGGTCTTCTTGAAACAAGGCGTGTGTGTTATTACTTACACTTAAAACCCTTATGTGAGAATAGTTTGAACTATTGGGTTTTCGATCCGGTGGTATGTCGATAAAAAGTATCTTATATGGAGGTCCCCTACACACTAGCGTTTCTCCACCATAAGCGTTCAATATACGTATGCGCAGCGCAGACGCTGCCGCCGCCGTGCACCGCTACGATACCGAGTCGCACACGTCGTCGTGTTGTCGCGGTAGTGTTGCGCAGGCACCATACGATCGCGGTATAGTTTGGTATTATTACAGACGCAGTTTACAAGCGATAACGTGGCGCAGCGGTGTTTACGCTGCGTATACGTTTATCAAACGCCTAAACGCTAGTGTGTAGGAGCTCTTAATCCGAGACATGGTCTGTTTGTGTGCCAAATTTCATCTCAATCCGTTCAGTCGTTTCAGCGTAATTGAAGGATAAATGTACAAACATTCATACTTTCGTGTTTATAATATTAGTAGGATCAGTAGGACAGTAGGATGAGCTTTAAAGCATTTCATACGAATGTAAATATCTACTGACATTGACAGTTAAATTCAAATTTTTATTATTGTCAGGCGCACACTGAGCAGTCAACCCCGGTACCAACCTGCTGACTGGCTAACTTATCCGTATTCCACGGCAATTATTATGTAGTTAGTCTACACGATAGAAGAAACCTTATTATACAAGTTAATTAATGTAAAAGTCTATTCAAACGGACACACCACAACCACACTATAGCATATCGGCAAATAAGTCGTCAGGTAGCGTTCGTGTGTTAATATGGTTATGCTGCAGCTGCCTGAAGTTGCGTTGTCGCAGCCATGTCGTTGTGTGGTTGCAATGTAGTTGCGTTTTTCCCGCGTGAAAATATTTTGAGTATGGTACGTACACACGGCTACACATCAAGCTGTACAAAACCAGTAAAGGCTGACCTCGCGTTGTAAGGAAAACCTATACAATGCGAGGTCAGCTTATACTGGAAATGAACAGCTTGATGTGTAGCCGTGTGTACGTACGGTGGTCGCGTAGTGGTTGGCCGAGCGCGTGCCGCGCGGTGTTCGCGACAGCCTTTGAACGCCCCAGCAAATTGTCGCATGTGTAAACAGAACTACGCGTTTTCATACAATTCTGTGCCCGGTGACTTTTTGCTATTGCAGCGTGGTTATTGACACGTGTTAGTCTACGTGTGTCTTTATCCATGTTATTTAAGCACAAAAACCACAGTACGTTATTTGTCATGGTAAGCAATGGAATCGTCAATTTTCAGCCTCAGTTTCTGGTCACCAATCAAACACACACACACTCACATCCATCAGTTCTGGGAAAACATTTTCAGCTTACTCGATTCTAAATGATTTTTTATGACTTTATGTAAAAAAATAACATTAAGTACCTATACAATGTATATCAGAAATGCGTGGCTATATTTTAAGAGCTCATTCAGGACATAGCATAGAACAGCTTTTACTATGGGACCAACCCAGAAATCGCAAAAATAACAGCTGTTCGCAATAAAATCATCGATGTGGATCGACAAAATGTATGGATTGGCAGTTTTTTGCGATTTCAGTGTTGGTCCCATAGTAAAAGTTATTTTATGCTATGTCCTGAATGAGCTCTTAAAATATGACCACGCATTGTACACACGGCTACACATCAAGCTGTAAAAACCAGTATAGGCTGACTTCGCGTTGTAAGGAAAACCTATACAATGCGAGGTCAGAAATGTACAGCTTGATGTGTAGCCGTGTGTACATGTTGTAAAAAAATTGGTTTTACAATAACTGAACACATAAAACGAAATTATCCTCAAATTCACCGCATATATCAGAATTATTAGGCTATACGTATCGGTAACTGAATAAACAAATATTTGTGCTCGCTACCAAATACCGAATGTTATTACGCCACTTCTCTATATGGCAACACATGTACGAAGCATAAATTCGGTCCTGCACGTTAAAATTAGAAATGTAAGCTCGGCGCCGTGAAATATGTGCCTTTAAAATTTATACCGTATTATATTTGTTCACACCCATATACCAACAATTGTTTTTATTCGTAAGCAAATGGTATCCTCAGATTTTTTTATAAACTCCCCTGGTCTTTGTTACACCTGTCTCATTTTTATTTCGAGGGAACCTGGATTTGGTCCGACAGTTGTTATAAATCCTGGGTTAATTGTTTGTAGATTTTCCGTGTTAATAATTAATTTTTGAGACCCTTTCATGGAAGTAGGTAGGTACTTTTAAAACATATTTAAAAAGGTCGCCCTCCAAACGTAATACTCTTCATGTTAAACACCAGTATGTGTCTGTAGTATCCACTTTGGATCTACAAAGGATACGAGAACGAAGATTTAGATTACTGGAAGAAAAAGTTAATAGTACCTCTTTTGCGATTTTGCGATTTGCGTGACTCTAGTCAAAAGTCACTGTGTTTTCTTCAGTTTTTAAGTTCCTTTCTTTTAGTTTATTGTGATGTTATGCCTTTGTTTTTTCTTTTTGTTGCTTGTATCTTGTTTTGTACTAAATAAACGTTTTATCTATCTATCTAAATAAAACTAAAGGATAACAAATATTGAGTAAGTAAGTAGACATAATATTCTCACATCTGTTTATAAGTTATAACAATTTAATAACTTCTTAGGTTTTCGCGATCACTACACATTATAATTAAACAAAGTTTAACCGGATTAAATCGCGTATATTATTTAAATTGGTTTTCCTGACGTTTTGAAATATTGCAGCATTTCGTGGTCGCAGGTAGACTAAGATGACAATCGTCTTTACAGATATTTCTAAAAAAAAAATTAATCTACCGATTCTGCGTGCATCGAAACGATTTTAATTAATAATATTGTACGGTAGTTTTTTTTTTTTTTTTTGAAATTTATTTAAAGACGATTGTCATCTTAGTCTACTTGCGACCACGAAATGCTGCAAAGCTTTCGAAACGTCAGGAAAACAAATTTAAATAATATATGCGATTTAATCCGGTTATACTTTGTTTTATTATAACAATTTTCTACAATTTGTAACTGCGGGTAATCTTGCTTTTTATGAGACGATCAAGATGTGGTCTTGAAAAATAAATTCCACACAAAAAATTCTAAACTCCTAATCACCTCTTGAAAATATACAAAGAATGAGTGATAAACATAAATAGGGAGCAAAATCTTATCTGAGTTCACTGGTCCGATCCAATTAAATATCTACTCAATCTACCCAGTAAAAAAAATAATTCCTAAAACTTTTAAAAGCAGCGCACGTGTATTTTATAAGCAAATACATCCAGCAACATTGTATGGGTGTGGATAGTAAAACCTCCAGAAATCTCATCTAGTCGGGTGCTGTAGTTTAATCAAGTTCATTCTTTGCACCGTTATCTGCTTCCCTGTTATCTGGAGTTAGCCGAAGCCCGTACGTAGCCAACGAAACTTTTCAATCAAGAATATCTTGATTAAAATATCATTTTGAGAGCGTGCATTAAAGTTTTGAATCACTTTAGTTGAAGTGTAATTAGCATTAGTTAGAAGATATATTTTGACGACGTCTGTGGTCTAGTGGTTCGAGTGTCGGACTGCTGATCACGAGGTCGTGGGTTCGATTCCCACAGGACACAAATATTTGTGTGATGAACATAAGTGTTTGTGTTGGTCTGGGTGTTTCTTATGTATTATAAGTATGCATTTACAAAAAAAAGTATATAGGTATTATATCCATTGTCTAGTACCCATAGCTAGATGGTGCTGTGTAAAAATGTCCCAAAATTATTTATTTATTATTATTATATTACTTTGTTCTTTTAAGCACTGTCACGCTAGTGATTGAATGCTTGTCTTCCATGCAGGAGGGTCTGGGTTCGAATCCGACCCATACTCGTAATCTGACTTTTCGATTTCATGTGCGGATCAGAATTTGATTATCACTTGCTTTAACGGTGAAGGAAAACATCTTGAGGTAATCTGCACACCTGAGAGTGCTCTAAACAGTTCTAGATAGTGTACCTAGTTCTATTTTATTATTTTGTGGAAAGAGGTAGGGGTCTTGAACGCCCCTAAGCCACTGCGACCTGATAAGATCTATTGTGACGCCTCTTGCAGCATTACAGCACTTCCCCAAACTGCAAGTCAATCATGAAGTCGACTATGACCTTGGGGGAGGAGGATTTGATCTTCTACGTTGAAATGACGTGACCTCCAAGATGCTGGCTTCTGATGTGGTGCACTGCATCACATTCGCATAGGATATGGATAGGCATCTCATCCTTTTCGCGACAAAACCTGCAAACTGTGGTATCACTGAGGCCTATCCTGTGGAGGTGTTTATTTACCTAGTCCTAACCCTTCTTATTCAGAGAAGAGGTCCGTGCCCATCTGTGGGATACTAATGGGCTGGTTATTAGGGCTGGGACATTGAATATTATAAAGAATCATCTAGGTAATATATTGCGTTAGACTTACCGAATTCTTATTGCACCTGTAACTTATGCTTTTAGTACTGAACTAATAAATTTCAGGCGATAAAGTTAATGAATGCAGAAAAAAGGTTTTATTGTTACCTAAACTAATTACAAAAAGTAACGACTGCAAGTCTAGTCTAGAAGATATTGTCTTGAAACTTTTGTCCGTTAAAAGTTAATGAATAGTAAATAGTATCTAGTAAATACTACAGTATGGAACACTTTTAGTAGTTTTAGTACAGCACTTAAGCGTTTAGTTAACTTCTAAATGAAATCTAAAATCTTTAGTTATTAAGAAAGTTGTTAAAACTTGAAGAATATTCGATTTCATGTAAGTATTCAGTATTCATTCATTATAAAGTTTAATTTTGAAGGTACCTTAGAATAATGATACCAACATATTTTATCTGAAATGATTCGTATGTCTTTGTTGTAATACTTCAAAAGATTCTTTTGAATACAAAACAATCTTTACTGTTCCCTAACTGGAATTATTTTCGAGACAAAAAAGTCAACGGTGCAGAAATGTTTAGGGAGAAAATATTGTATTCGGTTCGATGAAGGTTTTTCATACGATATGAAATACTATCGCACTGTTAAGGGCTCTCGTAGCTGATAATAATATGATTAACCGTATTTATATTACTCCATTTATCGTAAAATATTATGGAAGTCTCATGCTGCAGTCACCAATCGGCTTGTTTAGCACGTATTACTTTTTTTTAAAGATGCCAAAGAATCATGATGTAAGTACTTTGATAGGCAAAATAGTCGGTAGATGAGGGTATACAGGGTGTCAGGGAAACGCTTCCGAAAACGAAGATAGGTGATAGTGCTGGTGCTTACTGATACAAAACCACGAAAAAAAATGCGATTATTTTTTTAGTTTTTTTTGCATTTTTCATTATGTTTGAGTTTTATTTAACTGCCCAAAGCAGGATATGTATAAAAAATATTATACTGATTGACGGTTTTAACAATAGATCCTTAAAAACCTTTATTTTAGATTTGATATAGGCCAGGCAAATATTACAATACATGATGTATTGTAATATTTATGTCACACCAAGAATTACACACACAATTATTTAATATCAGCAAAACTTAACTATACACATAACAAACTTGCAGCAACGTTTATATTAAATTCTGTGGTCGAACTCGTTGCCGCGACGACGCCGCTCGCTCCGTGTGTAAGGGCGCTAAGACTGCGAGCTTAGTGATTTCGTACAGCGAAATGATTTAGTAAGTCGCGTCGGGCCCGCTCGCGTCCTGTCGCGTGCCATTGTTTCACCTCATCACGATTCTCTAGACGTACGCTTTGATTTGTTCTACTTGAGTCTTCTTGTTCCAATTTGGGAATTTATTACAGAGTTTCTTACATTCCTATACCATATTTTGACTTTCTTCTGTACCTATATTACGTTACGTTACGTTACATTTATGAAATTACGAGTTACGACCCAATTTACGAGGAAGTGTGTTGAAATAGTAGTTTATGAAACTGTTGCATAATAGGGGTTATTAAAACACGAGTGTGAGTTTAAAAACCGAGCCGTAGGCGAGGTTTTTAATAGTATCACACGAGTGTTTTAATACCTAATTATGTCAGTTTCATACACTATTTTATCTACACTCATATAATTTTAAATAAAATACCAAAGTCAAAATCTTGGTAAAATTGTCGTTGTTTTTCTTGATTTCTCTGGTAAAAGATTGTTCGTCATTTACGTTGCTGCATCCAGAAATTCAGGCGGGATCATATTCTCCACAGTTCAGTATCACTGCTGTAGTCAGATATTTTTGCCCAGAATAAAACTTTCGACACACAAAACCATAATAATAACGTAAACAATAACAATAAATTTACAAGTAACGATGTCCAAATCCAGTAGGTAGGGCGCGCGGCCGCGCACGCGCGCTGGTGCGCGCCTACACAGATAATAAAATATAGTCTGGCGACAACATTATAATCGGAACTAATTTTCTATCCTTGTCAGGATTCCGTCAATCTCTGTTTTATCATACAAAAAATATGCCTGTAAACACTTAAATATAATTAAAAGCAATATGACAATCAAAAGTTCTGCCAAAAACGCGATTTTAAACGATAAAAATTTTCAATGTATGACAAGTGGCGCCACCCTGAATTTTGTGTACTCATTGGTGCCAAACTGTACGACTGCTAAAAAAAAGGTTTGAAAACTCCTTGGTTAGGTCGAAGTGGCATTAAAAACTCCTTAGTTAGGCTGAAGTGTGCGGTTATGGAAAAAAAATTAAATTACCGCATTGTTTTGTTCAGCAAATTGTATCGTAATGAAACTTTTTAAATTCATAACAGGTGCGTAAAGTATGTCATTATGTCATTACTTTCGAGTTCATAATTCGAATTTTACGATACGAGTGTAGATAATAGTAGTTTATGAAACTGTTGCATAACAGGGGTTATTAAAACACGAGTGTGAGTTTAAAAACCGAGCCGTAGGTTTTTAACAGTATCACACGAGTCTTTTAATACCTAGTTATGTCAGTTTCATACACTATTTTATCTAAACTCATACAATTTTAAATAAAATACCAAAGTCAAAATCTTGGTAACATTGTCGTAGTTTTTCTTGATTTTTCTGGTAAAAGATTGTTCGTCATTTACGTTGCTGCATCCAGAAATTCAGGCGGGGTTATATTCTCCTCAGTCCAGTATCACTGCTGTAGTCAGATATTTATGCCCAGAATAAAACTTTAGGCATACAAAACCATAATAATAACGTAAACAATTACAATAAATTTACAAGTAACGATGACCAAATCCAGTAGGCCATGGAGCGCGGCCGCGCACGCGTAGGGCGCGCGCCTACACAGATAATAAAATATAGTCTGGCCAAAACATTATAATCAGAACTAATTTTCTATCCTTGTCAGGATTCCATCAATCTCTGTTTTATCATACAGAAAATATGCCTGTAAACACTTAAATATAATTAAAAGCAATATGATAATCCAAACTTCTGCCAAAAACGCGATTTTAAACAATAATTTTTTTCAATGTATGACTAGTGGCGCCACCCTGAATTTTGTGTACTCATTGGTGCCAAACTGTACGACTGCTAAAAAAATGTTTGAAAACTCCTTGGTTGGGTCGAAGTGGCATTAAAAACTCCTTAGTTGGGCTGAAGTGTGCGGTTATGGAAAAAACATTAAATTACCGCATTGTTTTGTTCAGCAAACTGTATCGTAATGAAACTTTTTAAATTCACTACAGGTGCATGTGCGTAAAGTATGTCATTATAACATTACTTTCGAGTTCATAATTCGAATTTTACGATACGAGTGTAGATAAAAAAAATAGCATTGTTTTGTTCAGCAAACTGTATCGTAATGAATTTTTTTAAATTCATTACAGGTGCATGTGCGTAAAGTCTGTCGTTATGACATTACTTTCAAGTTCATAATTCGAATTTTACGATGTGAGTGTAGATAAATAATATTACCTCATTTAGATTTCTATGCGTGACATTATTTATAATCATATAACTAACCGTAATTACCACCAACAAATTATTTCACATATTGTTATAACAAGAAATCAATCATTATTGAGACACTCGTTAGAAAACCGATCACGTAAATTCACTCTGAAAAATCCAGATTGAATTCCAACTTCGCCTCAATAAATCAACTAGTGTCAGATAAGTTTACTGTCATCAATTTCACGGAGTCATTAATCATTATTTAACATGAGTACAAACATTACTAGCTGACCAGTGGCTTTGCTTGATTGGTATGTAGATAAAAAAAAATGTTATATCTGTGTGCAATTTTTTATTTTATCCATAGGTATTCGTTCAGCCGTTTATGTGTGATTGATTATCGGACATTTAAACCTTCACATTCACAGAGTAATAAGACAAAGAGAGTGATCGTTTCATTCAAAGTTGAAACACAAAAATGCACACACACAATGTTTATTTGTTTACACAAATAAACATTTGGATTGATTGATGGGTGCGCGTAAACTGTAGGTACTGAACGTAGCCTTTTAAGGCCAACCTGAATTTTCTTCACTCCGCGTGTGACTGCTGCGATTATAAGCCTAATTATTTAATTAATTAAAGATTTAATAAAAAAGCTTGTTTTCCATACATGAGGGTTTTGGTTAGAACCCGAAAAGTCAGAGGCGTGAGCACGCCTCTGACTTTTAAAATTAATTTATTAATTTATATTCTTTATTGTACATACACCAAACGAAAAAAAGACAGTAGTTTACAGAGAGATTATATAAGTACAATGGGCGGTCTTATCGCACAAGGCAATCTCTTCCAGACAACCTTTAGAAGATCGGGAACCGATTGTGGGTAGTTATTTATGTGCGGATCAGAATTTGATTATCACTTGCTTTAATGGTGACACACCTGATAGTGCTCTATACAGATCTCGATAGTGTGTGTAGTCTAGCCAAATACCAACTCACACTAGGCCAGCGTGGGTGGTAACCTTCTCATTCATTCGGAGAAGAAGCCCGTGCCCAGCAGTTGGACTATAATGGGCTGCTTATGTTTATGTAATATTAATATGGGATATGCATAATTTTATTGAAATGAGATATGGGATGCGTTACAAACATCTAAACATCTTCACAAACTTTTTTGTGAGATTAATGGGATTTACTCGTTGGTTCAAAGCGGAAAAATCTTTTTAAACAAATGGCTGGTCGCGTTCCCAACGTTGCGTTCAGAACTGAAGCATGTTTATAACAATTTCATGGGTTACCCGAGATATCTCTTTAAGCGACTTAAATTTTAGAGCTAAGGTGTTCTGTCTGTGCACGTTTCTTGAAGAGAAATGTTCATAATTTTTTGTAGGTTTAGCCATTTTTAAGTAGTTTACGGAAAGATTGTGAGATGCTGGTAGTAGGTACCTAATAGTTATGCGCTGAGGAAGCTGTGAAAGTATCTGAAACTGATCAGTAAGGATCAAAACATTATAATACCACCCGCTGTCTGAGTTTTAATAAGCGTCTTCTAAGACTCTAGTAATAAGACATAGAGTGATAGTTTCATTCAAAGTTTCGCTCAAAGATGAAGCACATAAACAATCAATGTGTAAGTGGCACGTAAATTGTTTGCCGACACACATAAAGGCGCGCCTAAGCTGTACTAAACGGAGCCTTTTAAAGTTTACTTGAATTTGCTTCACTCCGCGTACAACTACTGCAGTTCTACGCCTAATTATTCTAAGTAAGCAGTAATTTAACTTTGCAGGCATATTTCTGAGCACAGTATCATCTTATTGGAAACTTGTGCAATTTGTGTATCTTTGGAGTGGTATTTGTCATAGTTACACACATACATAATAATAATATCCCGCCTGTATTCCCTGAAGGGGGAGGCAGAGGTGTATTAACCACCACCCACATTTTTTTTTTTATAAACTCCATGAAACAGGGGGGGAGCCTATTGCCACTATAGATTTTCTTAAAATCTTTATTTAAAGTACTTTATAACATTGATTATGTCGCCCCGTGACAGAGAGAGTTATACTAATTAGCTAAGTCAACTGAACATCGGAACGTAGCCCTATGTATTAAATAGACATTTTGCACAATACTTAAAGGTTTTACACTCACACACAAAAATAACATATCTTGTTTAAAAATAAGGCTTTGCATATTATTTGAAGTTATCATTTAATTCAGACCGCTTACAACGTATTCATTTTTAATTTACCAAAAAGATTTCATCTCACAATTACGTATACGGGCGAAAAGTGAACTTTTTTCGTCTGTTATCAGTGTACGTATGTGAGGTTTGTTAAAGAACCTTATTTCGCTATACAAAGGGCCCGTGCTTTGGAATAATGAGGTTCTCACGAGGTAGCACTTGAGCCTCGTTCCTTCTATTTCAAACTTGAGTTTACAGCATCAAGACATGAGATGTGGAAAAACTTTTAGTGACGGTTGTTTGTTGAAGTGTTTTTATTAAATTTTGGGGACATACGTTCGTATTGTTGAGTTTTTTATGAATAGCTCAGGTGGTATTGTAGTTGTTTTTGGGCAAAGATAACCGGGCAAAGCGCTTCACATCAGGTGAGCCTTTAGCTCGATTCGCCATCCATATACCATAAAAAACTAGGTATCTCTTTCTCCAAATACTAAAAACAAAATCTACCGGCTGTAAACGTCTACAAAAGGGGTGTGTTAGGATTGTAGCAAGTATAAATCTATAGCTTCTGCTTACCCTAATGAGATACAAGCGGGAAACGCGCGGTGTGCGGCGCGGGGCGCGGGCAGTATGATGTATGTATATGTGCGCCTAAGTATCGAGGGCTTACGTATTTAGTGTAAAGAGCTCAAATAAATACGTGCTGAAAAATAAGTGTTTTGTTTCGTGAATAGTTTTATGGCTTGGTTACTTAGACCTTCTAGCCAAGTTTTTATTTTACTCATCCCAGTACAGTGATGGAAACTTTACTAGGTTTCTGAGGGGATGATGAGAAAATACGAAAGTCACGTTTTTCAGCTTTGTACCATTTACCCACACTTGTTAACGAGCACTTAACATTTAATAATCCACCATTATTACACATTATTGAGATAAATCATGAAAAACAGCACTATCAATTTTCAAATTAAAAATAGGTACCAATTCGAAATAGCAATACTACCATGCCAGCCATACCATGCAGCAAAAAAAAAAATTCAGCAGATCCCTACATTTGTGTTCACATAAATCGACAAAATGCAGGGATCAGCTGATATTTTTTCGCATGTCAGGTCAGGTCAGGTCCCATGATAAAAGTTGTTCATAATAATGAGCAGAGACTACCCTAAATTTTCTTTTGGTAATTAAAAAATTGTGTTCTGTTACTAAACGAGCGTAGCTGGAACAAGTCTCTAGTTTTACCTAAATTTTTCGAAAACATAATAAATATTTCTACCATTAGACGACGTCCTGGTCTTGATACATTAAGTTAAAGCTAAAGACGTGAACATCAAACAATAAACACAGGATATCTATCTTTGAGACCTTTCTTTGTCTAAAATCAAACAATTTCCTATCTCATCATCCCTTCAAAAACAACCCTTTTACATTTACATGTACCGACAACAAAACTACAAAATGCTTTGGGAAACATCAAAGCGTTATAAAAATATATTACGTTCCGATTTCTCAAACGTTTACCTGTAACGATATATCCTTCTATTATCCTCATAGTGGAGGGGATCAATATGGAATCCGACAGAAACGTTGTATCATTGTTTATAGAAAGTCATTCAATCAGGCTGTACAATAGGGAACATATCGTTCACGTCTCGTGTAGTCTCGTTAATCTTAATCTTCCTATCTGCCGGTCACGGTTCACGGTACGCTTAGCTGAATGACTCGGAATAATAACCGTTTTTTAAGCTTATTTTTGTTGAGTGGGTAGTTTGTTTTATTTATGTTACAGAGTTTGCCTGCGAGTCCGACCGCGTATGATTCGGCGTACCTCAGAAAGACTTAACGTGTATCCCTTGAGATAAAAAAGGTTAGTTAACAAAACCAAAAAAACTTTTTAACAAAAAAAAACCGACTTCAAAAACCTTAACTAAAAAGTAAAAAATAATCCTTGTATGTATTTCAAAATCTTTTCATAAACCAAAATTTTGAAGGAGGCGCGTGATTGACCCTTTGCGTGATAATGTACAGTCGAGCGCATTATCTATAGTAATAAACAGTGTAAGTGAACGTACATGAAAATCACGCACCGCCTTCAAAATTTTGGTTCATGAAAAGATTTTGAAATACATACAAGGATTATTTTTTACTTTTTAGTTAAGGTTTTTGAAGTCGGTTTTTTTTTTGTTAAAAAGTTTTTATTTCATACTTTCTAGTTGTTGTTGTAATGGTTGTTGTTGTTATTGTTGTTGTTCCAATCATTGTCGTAAAAAAAAACACGCAAATCGGCCAAGAATTCTCAGAAAAACGAACCAATGAGCAGATCATCTAGATAGGCGAAGCTAAAATAAACTGATTTATTGAAGCTGGTTAAAAAACTACTCAACCTAAGTCGATAAAATTTATATGGGACCACCGCGCGGGCTTTCTCTACCAAATAAAAAAACAACCACGTAAATCGGCCCATAAATCTTGGAGTAATCGGTGTACATACATGAAAAATGAAATATAACTGTCACAAGCCGCGGGCGCTTAGGTATTCATTTACGAACACATAATTTACATTTTTGTTTTTATTATAAAAAAATAGAAAATAAAAAATTATACCTTTATAACCTATGTACATCATGGTAATTTTTAAATATTTTTTTATAAAAACATCATTATCAAAAAGAAAAATTGATAAAAGAAAGTCTTCTCTCTATACGTAGAAAAAAAAAATACTCAACTGAAGAGAAAAAAATGAAAATAAGGAGATTATTTTCCCTGAAAAACATTTTATTTTCTCGATAATCCGATATACTTACCTAATATTTTTTAACAAACATGTAAATATTTATATATATAGAACCAGAGTGGGGCAATTGATTGTCAAAACACACGGAGCAATCGCGAGTTAATTACGTAATTCGGCAGCTGCCGTAACTCACTCGCGATCGCAATCAATAGGATTTCAATATTCATTGCTCCGTGTGTTTTGACAATTCGTCTTATCGGCAACTATGTACTACGCAATGAATATTGTTATCATTTCAAAATGAAAGCTAATGTTAATGCATTACACAATTACCCCACTGATTCTGTCCGCTGTTTCGCACGCGTGTAATTCGGTATATCAAAGAAAGACGTTATCGCGTATCCCTCGGGAACTATTTGTCTTCCCGGGATAAAAAGTAGTACCTGGAGGAAGACATAATCTCCAGGTCACAGACTACTGGTTTGCCAAATTTCATTACGATCGGTTCTGAGGTTTAGTTGTCAAAAGGTAACAAACAAGCAGATAGACAGACAGAGTTACTTTCGCATTTATAATATTAAGTATAATATAGGTATTAGTATAAGCCGATAAAATAATAAAAAATACAACATTATGTACCTACTAGTCTTTGAGTGGAGACCGCGAATCAGCAAACGCAGCGTAGGGCGCCCCCACACAAATACTACTCTCCTATTTCTGTGGGCGCTCCCCTGCCAGGTGGACCGACGACCTAAAGAACGTGGCTGGGGGGGACTGGATGCGGAAGGCAGAGGACCGAGCGTTGAGGCGCAACTTGGGAGAGGCCTATGTCCAGCAGTGGACTGCGATAGGCTGAGTTGATTGATTGATGTACCTATTCCAATTGTTTGTTTAACATCGCAAACATAGTTGCTATGTATTTGCATTATCATTTTGGTTAAACTAGGAATATTCGTTGCGCTCAATTCCAACATCAACTATGTGTTAAAAGTGCTATACATTTATTGATTATATAATAAATTAATTGATTGCTATCGATTCATTGTATTTTGACGACATGATAGACTCTGTAGCTGTGCGGTGCGGCTTCTGCGCAACGGGTCGCAGGTTCGATTCCTGGGGATTCTGGGTGTTTACGTAAACGTGTGTGGTGTGTATGTAAACGCACCCATGATAAAGGAGGAACGCGATTAAAAAAAAAAAAAAACTGTAAACTTATAAAATGTCCTCAAATTGACTTTTGTATCAATTCATTTACCTATATACTTTCGATTTTTTGACACGATCACCACTAATTCTTTAACCAAGATCCTTGTAAGGCCCAAACATCTACTTTAAATACACAGGTCAGTCGTCATACAGGCTCAAGCAAGCTTGTTAAATCATAAAATATTGGCCCAACGACCTAAAAAAAACCGCCCAAGTGCGAGTCGGACTCGCGCAGTAAGGGTTCCGTACCTCTCAACGACCTGATACCCCTAAAAACTGATTTAATTTACGAGAGTTTATCAAAAGACATCAACGCACAGTGCGCGAAATATGAATTTTTGCATGTCTTTCTTACGCAGGTACCACCACATATGTCTATGTTTGTCTTACTTTAAGTATGTGTTGCTAAACTACATAATATGAACTATAATCTGACCAAGTTTGACGCTGATCTGACCAAATTTGAAGTTTGTTTCTTGTATGGGGACCCCCTTTGGTTTAAAACTTTTTTTTGTTTTTAGTATTTGTCGTGATACAATTCATAGCAACACATTTTCTGAGAAAATTTCAACCGGTTACCTATTACCGTTCAAAAGATACAGCCCTGTAACAGACAGACGGATGGAGGGACGGACGGACAGCGTAGCGAGAGTAATAGGGTCCCGTTTGGCACCCTTCGGGTACGGAACCTTAAAAAGGGACATCTCTGTTTGGCTTAATTTGCATTTGATGTCACTGTCCTAGGTTGTTAAGGCAATTTAGGTATATTTTTGTAAATTCATGTCTGGGGCACAACTACATGTACCTATTTTTAGTATATTGGACCGTCAGTTATATCGATCTAAATTTAAGTTGTGTCTTACGACGTAAAGTTGCATTTTTCGTATTCAGAATTTGTTTTATCATTTACTTTAACGGTGAAGGAAAACATCGTGAGGAAACTTGCTCACCTGAGAGTGTCCCACACAGTTCTTGATGGTGCGTGTAGTCTGCCAACCCTCAGTAGGCCAGCGTGGTGGACAAAGCCCTGAATTCTTCTCATTCTGGAAAGAAGCCCGTGCCTAGCAGCCGGCCAGTAATGGGCCGGTTAGATTATGTTATGTAAGGAGCTTGATACATGGAAAACAAGGGGGGAGGCCTTTGTCCAGCAGTGTTATGGATGTTACATGGCTAACAGTACCTAACAGTACAAGAGCTAATGATCAGCTGTGGACTTTTAAGGGTTCAGATTGATTAATTAAAATCTATTGTTTAATTAACATAAGCCCATTAAAAATAAAGAAGTAATAATAATAATAGTTTTGATTATCAATCCACATAATATTTTGTCGAAGTAAAAAGAAAGAAATACAAGTCTGTCCTCATTTACCTCACATAAAAAGGCGTACATTGAACATTTCCCGTATTTTTTATACGAGAAAAGTTTCATGTTTCCTTTGCCTTGCCTCACATACCTATCTACCAAAAGCCTGCAAAAACTTTGAGGCAGACACAAAAAGCGGGATTTTTTTTTTAAAGCCAAACTAACGTTAGCTAATCGAAAGCTGTAATGAATCAAAGGACTGTTGCGTAGTTCAGATAGCTTTTCCCTGCTCTAGCTACTTTTATTTTTGCTCGTCCCAGTCTCGTTAGCCAGAACTGAATTGAAATTATCCTGTTACTTCCAGTTTTTTTCCTAGAGCCATTTTAATATACCAGCTTTTGAAGTTATTTCTAGTTTGGTTCTCAAACTTCATTATTTTAATACATATTAGATGTTTTTTTTGGCTTTATTTGATATTATATTATACTGACACTGGGGATTCGAGGTTCCGTGTGGTGCCGGACGTAAAGAATTGCACCACCCTATATCTTCTCATGCGACTACGGGATTCACCAGAGGGTGGGCAGCAGCGTTCTCTGAGTATTTAACCAACCAACTGCGATCGCCAAGCCGCCTGCCCGCCAAGCGTGGTGATTATGGCATATCCCCCCAAACTACTTGGGGAAGGCCTATGTCCAGCAGTGGATGTCTTTCGGCTGAAATGATGGTGATGATGATGATGACACTGAGGATTAAATTTAAATGACATTTATTGTACCTACTTACACTTTCAGCTACAGCTCAGTAGCTACTAATGGTGCTTGAAAATGGCGCGAGTAACATGCACATGTTGAAGCATTTGCCCAGATTATATGCAACGTGTAAACGACAGTGTTAATAGAAGCGTGGGTCCAGCCAGTGCCTTATGAATCTTCCAAACTACTCCGCGCGTGTAGCCCGCCCATATAGCCCACAACATTACATGCACCGTGACCACACACAGTAAAGTTATAATTTCATGTTTTGTAATCCTAAATGAGCGGCATTACGCGCGAATGGCTTAAAAAACCGGCCAAGTGTGAGTTGGACTCACGCAGTAAGGGTTCCGTACCACCCATGGACCTGATACCCCATAGAAACTGATTTAATTTAGTGAGTTTATAAAAAGACATCAACAATCGTACGCGAAATGTGAATTTTTGCATCTCTTTCTTACGTAGGTAACACCACATATGTGTATGTTTGCCCTATCTTAAGTATTTGTTCGTAACCACATAGTATGCACTCTAATCAGACCACGTTTGACGCTGGTATGTATTACCGTTTTGAAGATAAAGCAGGAACAAAAACGTTGAAAAAAATGCAAGTTTTTTGAGGTTTCTTGTATGGGGACCCCCTTTGGTTTTAGACTTTTTCTTGTTTTTAGTATTTGTCGTGATACACCTCATAGCAACACAATTTCTGAGAAAATTTCAACCAGTTATCTATTACCGTTCAAAAGATACAGCCCTGTGACAGACAGACGGACGGACGGACGGACGGACAGCGTAGCGAGAGTAATAGGGTCCCGTTTGGCACCCTTCGGGAACGGAACCCTAAAAAAACACATTCTATAAATTATCATCACCAAAAAAGCAAACTAGTTCATACTAGTTTCTAGATCCTTTTCACCAGGCAAAAACACGATGTCTTGCTTATTACAAAAGTTGAATGAACTAAAATCGTTTAAAATTGCGTGCAAATCGTAATTTCAAAATGTATCCTAGAAAATTATTATTGTTTATGTCGAAAACAGACTCCTAAAAACAATATTTGTCTGAATACACTGATATTATGTTTATTCGATACATTTCAGCACTTTCGTTTGCTTATTTTGTATATTCAATGAAACAGAATAATACTCTGTAGATATCATCGTATTGATATCTATGTCATATTATGTTGGCAACAGTTTTTCATTTATTCTTTACTTTTTTCATACCTACGAACACAGAAATAGATAGAATGGAAAAGTGAGAAGGGCGCGCGTGACGGCGCGTGTCAACACTGCACCATAGTGCAGGGCATTTCAAAGCCTTTCTCAGTACGCCTTGTGACTTTATGACTATGACATTTGATTAAAGTTAATTTAAAAAAATTAATGACGTCAAAATGTAAGGCGTAGTTTGTTCGAAAGTTGCCACGGATAAATCGCAAGTAAAATTGTTATTTCCATCCTACTCTATCTATTTCTGTGCCTACGAAGTTTTTTATAATATTAAGAATAATTTGAAACTAGCTGACACCCGTGGCTTCGCTTCCGTGTTTTCATCATAAAAACTTAACAAACCCAGATTTCTCCTTTAGATATTATGGATTTTAGATATGAAATATTTCCTCCAAATTTCAAAATTGTAGGTCCACCGGTTTAGGCTGTGCATTATCTGTCTGTCAGTCAGTTACGGTACTCAGGTGTAAAATTAAAAAATGTTTTTCATTAAAATATCGTTTGTCTTGATGTCTCTCCGTGTAAAATACTGTTATTCAGCCGCATCTGGTTAGACTTTAAACCAACCTCAACACATTTGGGAAAATGCTGGGAAATGCAAAAAAAAAAAATTATGACTTAATTACTCAGTCATAATGTAAAATGTATATTTTTAGTGTATCAATGTCTCTGAAGTTGTTTGTTTTTTTGAAGAACAGAGTTTTTTACCAACCAATTTTTTGCAAACGAACCTAATAACCTAACCAATACCTAAAAAGCATCAAATAAAAAAAACAATTTCTTCTTCTATTGTTTATTACATTATAACGTATGCGGAGTCAGTTCAGAGCAGACTAAGCTATATTGTACTTATAGAATTGAGTGTACAATTTATAACATAAAACACATAACATCACGCCTTTATTTCTCCGAAGGGGTAAGCAGAGGTGTAATATTAGTACACCCACATTTCGCCAGTTATGTTATAGTCCCATGTAATAGGGGGCGAGCCTATTGCCATTACATACATATTATTTGCCTATACATTTTATAGGACATTATTATAACATTAATTTTTCACCCCCGACGCAAACAGAGGGGTATTTAACGTGTGCTTAGGCAAGATCCCTATAGACCAAATGTCACGAACAAAAATTTGATACATTCAAAACCTTGCCGATTTGCGTAGTACACGCGAATTACGCACACACTCACATTCAAACGTAGCCGAACTGTTTATTGTATTTCGAACCACCAAACGTGTCACCAAGACACTTAACTGTCAAAGAGCTTTGAAAAAAATCTTAAAATGCCTTCGTGTGTCGTGAATCGGGCTTCTTCTTCTTCGTGTCGACATGAGCTACATAATGATAATAGCTCATGTCGTGGGGAAAAGATTAGCCAGTCAGCAGGTTGATAGCGGGGCTGACTGCCCAGGGAGCGCCGGACGATCAATTAAATATCATCACTCGTGGAGGCTATTTTAATGCAACCCCAAAAAAAAAAAAAAAACAATGTAAATCGGTGCAAAAATAATTCTACAGCGCATAAAAAGTCAGATGGAATTACTTTTCACAAGTAAGTAATTTATTTTAATCATATTTTAATGTTTACAATTCATTTCTTGTAACCTTACCGCGGCAAGGATTATTCCTGTATTGCATGTTAATAAATTATAATTTACCCCAGAAATCTGGTAAAACGAATCGTCATGTTATTTTTACGCTTTTTTGCTTTTTAGCTTTCCGAAAGACTAACAGAAAAAAAGAGTGGGTTGAAGTAATACGTAATAGCAGAAATGAAAATAATTGGTCACCATCCAATTATTCAATCATTTGTAGCGAACACTTTGTTGAGCATGATTTATACATGACAAAAAACGTGATCCCTCCTTTTGGGCTGCGCCGCAGTCGGGTAAAAAATTCTTTTAAAACACCATAATGAATCCTTCACATCTACCACAATGGAATCCAATGAAATGAGTAATTTTTGATAATTTTGCAAATAATTTACCAAGGAATAGTACACAAGTAACCAACAAACAGCAGTAATTTTAGTTTTAGTATAATGTTCCATTTTGTAAGTAACTACTGTGAATTATTAAACCCTGATTAATTATATTTCAATTACATCTAGCATTTTCTTCACTGCAGTGAGATGAAAAGTTGTGTGTTTTGCAAAGCTGCAAAATTATTTGCGTCTCAGGCTTTTATATTTTTTTGATTATATTTTAGAATTCAATCTTAAAATCCTTCGCTTGCTTTAATAGAAGAAAACGCGCTAAATAAAGGGGTAAAAATATTTTATCTAGCAACACTCCCATCGCTGTCAACGTCACTAATACATTTGCATACCCTGCATCAATTCAATGTTCCGCTAGAATTTGTCTTGAGTTTTTACTTGGTCTGAGAACGTGTCAGTGTGTATCTGTAAGCCTGTGTATTAGTGTATATGTGTGTTTGTCTGTGGCATCTTGGCTCCCAAACGGATGAACTGATTTTGATTTAGTTAGTTTTTTGTCTGATTTGATCAAGAGTGTTTTTAGCTATGATTTAAGAAAATCTGTTGTGCCGGTTGAAGATCATCAGCTCTCATAGTTGAAGGAATGTGAGCAACTTCCACAGGTCTGATCAATTCAAAATTTGGTATCCTGTTACTTCAATGGCATTGAAAGAACATGGTAATCTTAACCTGATGCTGCAGTATCACTTGCGATCTGTAGGATACCCAACTCCTCACCAACTTATAGTAGAGGTATCATGTTTGGGGTCTTTGGAACGGTTTTAATGAACAGGTTATTGATAGATGGTTATCAGGGTCGGATGATGGAGCAGGAAAGAGAAATGAGGATACATTGGTGAGGGATGCTAAGCCGCTTTCACTTGTTCAATCGATATGAAATTTTAGTATACGATGTAGTATCGGTTGTGGGGAATTAGTGTATGAATGTGTAAAGTGAATGAAATAGTGAACGGGTGAGTGGATTGTGTCGGGGGTTTATACATTTTTAATTCATTACACTTGTTATGTTCTCGTAATACACATATACACAGCTGTAGGTAAAAAATATTATTGGTAATACAAAGCCCGCGCGTAATTTCAGTAATACTAAACTATTTATTATTGGAGACGGCCACATTTATTGAATTTAATTATATAGAAGGGACCATCGTTTTACAGTTAGAACTAAGGTCTGCTTATCAGGAGCCAAGTCAGTATGATAAACGAATTAAAGTCACATTAAGACTCTCGAACCAACCATGAGAGTACTATAATTTTTAAGGGTTAATGGTTAGTAATTCTTAAATAAAACAATTCAACAAAGAGACAAGTCAAGTCAGGTTATGAGGACATCCAACTGCTTCGACGACTGGCTGTAAAGTGAATTCGCGCCGACCGCTGAATTTAAAGATGGCCAACTTTTGTGGGGAGGCTTCCCCACAAAAGTTGTTGCAAATTTTCTCGATTGACTCCCTACACTATGATATAGTAGAAAAGTATAGTGTACTCAAAGCTGGGCTTAAAATATGAAGTTTTCGTGAAAATCGTAGTTTTATTTATAAGAAAGTTTTTAGGGTTCCGTACCAAAAGAGTGCCAAACGGGACCCTATTTCTCTCGCTACGCTGTCCGTCCGTCCGTCCGTTAGTCCATCGGTCTGTCTGTCATAGAGCTGTATCTTTGTAATGGTCATAGATAACCAGTTGAAATTTTCACAGAATAAGTGTTATATGCATTTTTTTCAACGTTTTTGTTCCTGCTCTTTCTTCAAAACGGTAATACATACCAGCGTCAAACTTGGTCTGATTATAGTGCATACTATGTAGTTTATCAAAAAATACTTAAAATAGGGCAAACATAGACATATGTGGTGGTACCTGCGTAAGAAAGAGACAAAAATTCATATTTCGCGCATGGGCGTTGATGTCTTTTGATGAACTCTCGTAAATTAAATCAGTTTCTACGGGGTATCAGGTCAATGGGTGGTACGGAACCCTTACTGCGCGAGTCCGACTCGTACTTGGCTGGTTTTTTTCTATCAATTTTATACTGCATAGAATCTACAGATACAAGAGATCATATATATATACCCTCTCCATTTATCTACATGCAAATCGGAACGGCTTGTCAGTTGCACGGTGGCTTGTCGCACGACAAAGGACGCTTTTTCCCGCGCGACGCGTCTCGTCACCTCTTTTTGTGTTCCTTTGAATAAAGATGGCGGATTGCAAATTAGTATCTTGCTGAACTGTAAAGGTTGCAGTTATTGTTTTTGGACTGGAGTTCATTATAACTTTTGGATATTATAGAGTTTTGGTTAATAAAACTAATATAAAGATGTGTGCCAAAAAGTGTACCGGTTTTATCTGGCATCGTAAATAGCAAAGAGAATAAAAAAATAGAGATTTTTTTAAATGTAAACCTATAGGTTCTATAATCAGTTGAAAATAACAATCTAGTGTTATATAACCTTTTTTTTTCTTTTTGTGGAGAAAATCCTCATGGACGCACTCCGCCCGGGAAAGGCAGAGCCAGTGTCCAACTAATCCATGCTTTTATGTTATTAATTAAATAATATGCCAATACATTACCTCTCATCGGAATCCAAATCACACGTAATTATCTCAAATGGAATGGTTTACCTTTGGTTTTGGTTTAGTTTTGTTCCCAAACACTAACTACCTATTGACAATAAAGCTTACATTTTCTGTTGCCATATGGAATAAAACCTCATTTGTTTGAAGAGAACACAAACATTGTTAACACATTACGAATAAACAATACACCAATGTAACACAATACTTTGGCACAACTACAGGCAATTATGTCCTCATAATGTGTTTGTTATTGCTTACTATGATCACACAACACACACATACAAGTAAATCTAAATCTTTGTTCGTATGTCTAAGTGCTGGTGCAGACTAAGCTACAAACCACAGCAACAGCTCGGCCACAAGTCGCCGCAAGTTGCGGTCGACAGTTCACATGCATTTTCTATGAAGTCCGCGCAAATTGCGGCATTCATCGCGTCGCGTCCGGACAAGTTTGTGAACTCGGTACGTCTTGAGGTAGGTATAGTTGTTCTATCTCACGAAGTCCAGTGTTGTTACCTTTATGTCTTAGTGATAAGGTTCAAAATGCAGTGATTCATCGGTCTTCGTGAGATCGTTGTACTCTAGTTAATTGTGGCTGGTGGTGGTTTGTGGTTGTGATTCGTTATTGTTATTTTGGTATTCACAAGTCCTTGAGACACAAAACGTTGACAATAGATTTCTTCGATCCCAATCAAGTAGGTGTACTACACAAAGAACAACAATAGTCGACGAATATTTTTAAATACCAAAATTACCTATCTCAGGAGTTATCGTTTGTCTATCTTTATCTTAACTATTATAAAATTGTAAACGTCTGTTTGTTTGTTCCAGCATCACGCTAAAACTACTGGACCGATTTGGATGTTTTTTTTTTTGTTTGAAAGCTGATGATCTGACTTAAAAACTGGTATGGGTTTTGAGAAAGAAAGAAAGAAAGAAAAAAGAAAAAAATTAATTCGTGGGTTGCGTACTCACCCGACAGATCGAAGCTTCTATGCATTTGCACGAGCGGATAGTGATGTACGTTGGAGTGGAGTGGAGTGGAGTGGACAGGGGATGGGACTGGGGATGGGACTGGGGACGGGACTGGGGACGGGACTGGGGACGGGACAGGAGACGGGACTGGGGACGGGACAGTGGACGGGACAGGGGACGGAACATGGGACGGGAAATGGGACGGGACATGAGACGGGACAAGGGACAGGACAGTGGGACGGCACATGGGACTGGACATAGGATGGGACATGGGACAGGATAGTGGGACATGGGACGGGACGATAGTGATATAGTGAGATAGTGGGACGGGACGATAGTGATATAGTGAGATAGTGGGACAGTGGGATAGTGGGACAGTGGGACAGTAGGACAGTGGCAGTGGGACGGTGGGACAGTGGGGCAGTGGGGTAGTGGGGCAGCGGGTCAGCGGGGCAGTGGGCCAGTGGGGCAGTGGGATAGTGGGGCAGTGGGGTTGTGGGGCAGCGGGGCAGCGAGGCAGCGGTACAGTGGGGCAGCGGGGCAGCTGGGCGGGGAAGCGGGGCAGCAAGGCAGCGGGGCAGCGAGCCAGCGAGGCAGCGGGGCAGTGGGGTACCGGGGCAGCGGGGCTGTGGGATAGTGGGGCAGTGGGGCAGTGGAGTAGCGGGGCAGCGGTGCAGCTGGGCAGCGGGGCAGTGGGATAGTGGGGCAGTGGGGCAGCGGGGCAGCAGGGCAGCGGGGCAGTGCGTTACCGGGGCAGTGGGATAGTGGGGCAGCGGGGCAGTGGGGCAGCGGGATTGTGGGGCAGCGGGGCAGTGGTGTAACGGGGCAGTGGGATAGTGGGGCAGTGGGGCATCGGGGCATTGGGGTAGCGGGGTAGCGGGGCAGTGGGGTAGCAGGGCATCGGGGCAGTGGGGCAGCGGGGCAGTGTGTTACCTGGGCTGCGGGGCAGTGGCGTAGTGGGATAGCGGGGCAGTGGGGCAGTGGGATAGATGGCAGTGGGACATCGGGGCAGTGGGGCAGCGGCGTGGGGCAGCGGGGCAGTGGGGCAGCGGGGCAGTGGGAAGCGGGGCAGTGGGATAGTGGGGCAGCGGGGCAGTGACGTAGCGGGGCAGCGGGGCAGTGGGATAGTGGGGCAGCGGGGCAGTGGAGCAGCGGCGTGGGGCAGCGGTTCAATGGGGCAGCGGGGCAGCGGGGCAGCGGGGCAGTGGGAAGCGGGGCAGTGGGATAGTGGGGTAGCGGGGCAGCGGGGCAGTGGGATAGTGGGGCAGCGGGGTAGCGGGGCAGTGGGGTAGCGGGCAGGCAGTGGGGCAGTGCGATAGTGGGGCAGAGGTGCAGTGGGGTAGCGGGGCAGTGGGGCAGCTGAGCATCGGGGCAGTGGGGCAGCGAGGCAGTGGGGTAGCGGGGCAGTGGGGTAGTGGGGCAGCGGGGCATTGGGGTAGTGGGGCAGTGGGGCAGCGGGGCAGTGGGGCACTGGGGTAGTGGGGCAGTGGAGTAGCGGGTCAGTGGGGCAACGGGGCAGCTGGGCAGCGGGGCTGCTGGGCAGCGGGGCAGTGGGGCAGTGGGATAGCGGGGCAGCGGGGCAGTGGGGCAGTGGGATAGTGGGGCAGCGGGGCAGTGGGGCAGCGGGGCAGCGGGGCAGCGGGACAGTGGACTGGACTGGAATGGACTGGACTGGACTGACGTGGGTTAGCAGAATTTAACGCGAGCGGAGCCGCGGGTAAAAGCTAGTCATAAAAATAAAATTATTAGATGATATCATTCGATTTCATGTAAATCTTTATGTCTGTTGTTATTATTTGTACGATAATCTGAGGAAACTGTTTCTGCATATTTTTAACCTATTTGTGTACTTAGGTATGTTTGGTTTGCTTTTCGATTATTATTTGATAGCATATATAGTTTTTTTTTGAAAATTGAAATTGAGCAATCAGTACTTACTTTTGATGGCCAGCACTTAAGGTGTTGGACAGCAACTTTACCTACTTGTTAACAAAATACAATGCTCTAATAAAAATGTGATGTTTGTAGTTTTACAAAGAAATAATTAATTGATTATAGCAACCGAACGTGTGGCCTAGTTTGTGGGAGCGCTTAGATTATGAACCAAAGTTAGCCAACAAATCACATTTCTCATTATTTTATGATTACTATCCCAAATTACACAGCCATTATAATCCGTATTTATTACCGTTTCTAACTATATTACAAGTAGTACATATACCATTAATTAGTATTTTTATTCAACCTTCTGTAGTAGCTGGTAGATACACGATTCCTTGATATGCACGCTCTACATCAGCAGCCGCAAACCTGCGAAAACGATGTACATAGAGCTCTCTGTATAACCATATAAACATTTGGTTTAAAAACACAATGTACAGTATCTTCGCGGGTGTAGGACCGCGAATGTAGAACGGGAAATACAAGTGTGGGTAGATCTTGCCCATTATCAGTACACTGTGGGGGGGTACTACACCTGTCAATGTAACAAACTGAATTGCCACGTTTTTTGCTCGCGTTTTTGAATTTTTCTCTTCCACATTCCAATCCATTCCGTTCCGTGTGGTGCCGGACGTAAATAATTGTACCACCCTTATCTCTTCTCATGGCTGTCGTAAAAGGCGACTAAGGGAATCACCAGAGGATGGGCAGCAGCGTTCTCTGAGTATTTAACCAACCAACTGCGATCGCCAATCCGCCGGCCAAGTGTGGCGATTATGGCATATCCTCCCCTATTGGGGGAGGCCTATGTCCAGCAGAGAACGTCTTTCGGCTGAAATGATGATGATACGAGTTTTGATATAATTTAAAAGTACACTCATGACGGTCGCCATTGGAGACATCATGAAGAATTAGTTAGCCGACGCCTCTAACAGCCAAAATTAATATCCTATCTATCCACGACTGCTGGAAATAAATATAAACTTGACATAATTTTGTATGAAGCTTACGTCAAATTCTTAAGGAAAAATCGTGGAATTCGTTTTGCATTTTTTACACACACTAGCTTCGTGAAACGTCACACCGTTATAGCGTGGTCGTGAAGCGGCTGAGACAGAAACTGCACGCTACTGATTATTGCACAGTTTCGATGGCGCCGTTTTTCGAGCGGTGATCGTGCATGTATAATGTTATGTATATTTGATGAAGCTCAGCTTAATTTCTTCATTCGTCTATATTCAGTTCCGTAAGATTCGATTATTTACCCGACCTAAGAGTCCATTCCAGCTAACCAACTAACAATCCACCCATGCGCATGGAATCATCAACAGACTAATGAAACGGCTCAGCGTAGAATAGCACTTTTGACGACCGTTTACTCTCGAACAGTCTATAAACTCTTATCGATATCGATTTTACAATCAAAATCGTAATCGAGTCCGTGTTTCCGTATTTCTTTTCCGCATTTAAACTTGAGAATTACTCGATTAATCCCCTGTGCGTAGGTCCCATTCTCTTCATCTCCGTGTTAAAAACTGACGCAGCCGTCGCTTTATTCAGAGGTTTTCTTCCTTTCACACTTTTTGTGCGAGTTCGCGTGACACTTCATTTATAATTCTGCTTAATCCAAGTGAGTGAGTTCTTACCGAATGAATTTGTAATGTAAAGATTAATGATATATCCTACGAGCTCTTTCAAACCGTTCTCTAGCTGATATTCCTTCTCGTATTTATCAAACCATACTGCTCCATTGTACTGTCGAACTGAAAGTGTTTTTCAGTCGACGTAATTCAGGGATTATCAAGTATTAAATTGTGTGGAACGCAAACAGTTTTTTGTAACACAAACACGGGTTCTAACCGATCCGTGTCCCTTATTGAAATGTTATGTTCAGACTTGGGAGTAAATTTAATTGTCGAAGTTCAGATTGAAAAAGTTACAGGCGGTCGCATAATTCCACAGAACGAGCCTCGGTGCCCGCGGTGTAATTATTAGATATGTTTGTTTTGTACAATTTGGTTAATGTAGCTGGTGCCTGCGCTGGGAGAGTTTTATTACTAAAATTTTCGGGAAACCTCTTTAAACGTAGGTGGAAATTATTTCTTCAACTTTTATTACTTTCCCCTTAATAAAACTTTTTAAGCTTGGTTCGCATTAAATTAAACAGCGTAGCGTCGAGGTTGTTGCCTAGACGATTACTTGTGTGTTTTAGCTTTAAACATTCATTACTTGTAAATTGTTACTTAGTACAGCGGTATAGCTGAACTTGGTGTATAAAGATAATCATTATGGATTACGTTCAACCTTTGAGAGCAAAGCAGTGTGGGGATAATAAAAATAACATAAAAATATATTAAGAGGCCTAAAAGCCTTAAGTGTGTTTATTTGTATCTAAGCTAAATACGTTTTCTAAATCTACGTAGGGTAAAGCACTCAATAACGGGTTCATGTAAAAAGAACTCTTTGTTATATGATTTATTGGAACGACTTTCAATAATCCGGGGCCCATTTCCTTCGCGGGCGTTAAATTTCGATGAAATTGGAAAAAAATGGTGTGGAGCGCCGGAAAGGCCCTCGGAAAGTTTTATACAAAGGAATTTTTCGATATGCTATTATTAGATAATTTTCAAAGGACGGTTGTGGATTTATAATTTGTAATTCTAATATTTGTTAGCATTCAGATTATTATATTACCTACTAAAGATTAAAAATCTTTTAATAAAAAATATTTCGTTATGATTTATTTATTTATTATATTCTTTATTGTACATACATCAGCCGAAAACAAAGACAGTAGTTTACAGAAAGATACACATAATAAAACAATTACATTATAATAAAAACAAATTTTAACCGGATTACTTATTCGACAACCTCTGTGGTCTAGTGGTTCGAGTGTCGGACTGCTGATAACGTGGTCGTGGGTTCGATTCCCACAGGACACATATATTTGTGTGATGAACATAGGTGTTTGTGTTGGTCTGGGTGTTGCTTATGTATTATAAGTATGTATTTACAAAAAAAAAGTATATAAGTATTATATCCATTCTCTAGTACCCATAGCACAAGCTCTGCTTAGTTTGGGACTAGATGGTGCTGTGTAAAATTTCCCAAAGATATTTATATTTATTACATTGCGTATATTATTTAAATTGGTTTTCCTGGCGTTTCGAAAGCTTTGCAACGTTCGTGGTCACAAAAAAACTAAAGCGTCTTTACAGATATTTCTAAAAAAATCTTTTAATCTACCGTACCGTAAGAAAACCTAAGAAATTATTAATTCATTACATGTTTACCTAAAATTCTGTTTAAAGTGTTATTGTCCTTGATACAAGAAAATCATTTAGATAATTTTACTTAATTCAATTAATATTTTCAGAACTTAGACTTCATAAGAATCGATTTTTATTCAAACATGTCCAATAAAACAATTTAACTTCATGTAAAACTACCCAACAACTACACGTTACGCGAAAAATAATAAAAATATACAATTTATAAAATAATTCATTGCTTGTCAATATCATGCAATAAATTTGGGTAAAAATTGCTAAAACACACGGTTCACAGTAACAAGTTTGCCCAACGTTTTCATGTACAGGGTGTCCATTACGTGAACAATCCAGCTGCGGCTGAATTTAATCCATTTAACTGCATAACGCCGGCAAAGTTATCTCCCTGAATGTGTGTAAAATCAGCCCTGGTTTAATGAGTCCAAAATAACGTTACAGTGTGTGGTCAGCTTTATTTGCATGCCGTGTTTTTCTCAATTTGTTAATGTTGTAATTTATTTATTTGGGCGTTGTGCTGACGTATTTTTGGAGTATTTTTTGTGTTTTGAACAGAATTCATGTTATTAACTAATTAACTCTGTCTAAAGTTGGTCCTGGATGACAATCTCATTAATTCTAATCTTACATTTCAAATTCTTTAGATTTCGCTTCGCATGCGAAGCGAAATCAAAAGATATAAATTGTGGAATGAAAAAATCGACGTCAGTGTTTTGGCCCTAACACGAGTGGTTACGGTAGCTTAGTTACTAAAGCACTTGCGTACTGAGCCAGAAGTCGCAGGTTCGAATTCTGCTCATGAGCTATTTTCTCTGTCCACAATTTATATCATTGAAATAAATATGATTGCAATCGCGAGTGAGTTGCACGACTCGGTCCGTTTTTCTAGTGCAAATAAATTTTTGCCCCGAATAAAACACAAAATACCATAATAAAATATGAGCGAATACATTCAACGAACAGTAGAACTACTGCAACATATTGGATCTCTTTCCAAGACTCCATCAGAATGATATAATAAAACTTATCAATTGAAAAATGGAAACTCTTTGATCTACTTTAATCCCAGTATGTCGTGAACGAAGCGAAGGAATAAAACTGGAAATGTCTAACGAGATTTTATTTTGAAAAGAAACACGAAAACGCTATTTATTGCGAGTCCTCTATTTGATTTGCTTTGGTACGGCTTGGTTTTGAAGTGTGCAAACGGATTAAAGCGAAGGAAAATATCTATTTAGACTCAGAGGATGGCAACATCCTCTGAGTCTAGTTTGTAGTTCTAAGCGTGGGAATTAAAGTACGTGGTTGTTTTTTGATGTGAAATACTTGACTGCTCAGAGCAATTTTAGACTCAGAGCATATTTTAGATGCGCTGTTACAACACGTAACACCGAGTTATGGTTTCTGCACTATAATGTCATTAGTTCACTTGACAGCTGTATAATGAGCACACGTAAATTTGTGGGACCCTGTGGGACCTAATATTACTTGTTTTATTGGAAACAGCGAGTATTGAGTAATTATTTATTTCAGGAAAGGTGTAGGGGACTTGAACGCCCCTTAAGCCAGTGCGACCTGGTAAGGTCTATTGTAAATATTGAGTGTTTCTTTGGCATAAATTTGTTATGTTTTTTGTGAATTATTCGCCCATATCCACAATTTCACCGTAAAAGTAATTAATAACACGCCAACCAGTAAAATGAATTAATATTCTTTCCATGGGCAAGTCCATTACGCAGCAAAAGCGGGAAAGTCCATTGCGCAACCTAGCCCAACAGAATATCTAATAGTACTAACGTACAGAACGGCCACTCACCGCCCCCTGCCAATTTAAGATTCCTCGCCCGCACCCCGCATGCCCTTTCGGTTTGACGGCAATTGGACTGCAAGATTGCAATGGATGTCAATCGCCAGTCGCTTTACAAGCACGCCTTCTCTGAGAACTACTGAGAAGCGCTTAGATTCTAGTCGGCATTACGAGCGGCGAGCATCCCTAACCTACACGTGTACGTGCGTTCGTATTCAGACGTAATCTTGTGTATGTAGGTGGTGCTAGCATTTATATTGTATTGAGTGTCTGAGGTGTGCTAGCGCTTAAAATGCTTGAATTAGGTACGCAACTTCCACAAATCGATACTAGATGGCGGTAGACTGCCTCGATTGAATTTGGAACATGTTGCTTAAACGAGACAGCGTGTCTATTTATTTAAAGTTGTTGACTCAGAGTGATAATTTCATTCAAAGTTCACCTCAAACGTGAAGCACAAAATTAATCAATGTTTGCCCGTAAGTGGCACGTAAAGTATTTGTCAACACGCATACAGGTCCGCGAAAAATATTCGAACATAGCCTTTTAAGGCCAACATGAAATTGCTTCACACCACGTGCGACTATTGCGTTTCTAAGTCAAGTTATTCTATGCGTTGCTGATACCCAAGTAACACAAAACCGTTAAAAGGTAAAAGTAAAAGCCAGTAAGTATACATCTTCAAGTCTTACAAAAGATGTTTAATGGCATACATATACAACACATTTAATATTTTTTTTGTATTTGCTCGTACCTTCCTGAGACTTCAATAACGGGACCCACCCAAAAACCAGCGCTACAACATGTGATATGCTAACATTTTTTTTATGTTACCTAAACCCACGGATAGAGTGACTCTAGATACACTATCAGCTATCTACTTACAATTCCGAACTAGTAACGAGAGCCACCTAGGGAAAACAGGCTATTATTGGATCATACGTGTTGACTATCAATGTAATCATACCTTGTAACTACGCTATTTTGATCAATAAACGTCAACAATGTATACTATATTCAAGGGAGCAAAAAAAAACGTACTACCCACAGAAATAGATAGAATGGCCAACTGGGCATACTACCAAGTGGGCAGGGCGCGCATGCCTACGCACCTGCGTCCTGCCCACTTGATAGAGTGTTGACTCTGCACCATAGTGCAGTGCATTTCAAAGCCTTTCTCAGTACGCCTTATGACTTGTTTCTGTAAATACTGTAACAAAAACACGCAAAAATGCCTTATTGTGCTGTTTCTAACTGCAGAAACAAAAACTGTAAAGTACATTTGATTAAAGTTAATTAAAACAAAAAAACCAGCCAAGAGCATGTCGGGCCATGCTCAGTATTATAGGGTTCCTTAAGTAGATGTAATTACAAACCAAATTGAATATTAATCATGTCTATTTTAGTTTTTGCAATAATCGGCAGCATTCGCGACTCAGAGCGTGTTGTTAGTAGCGCCATCTAGCGATAAATTCAAGAAGCCAAATTTAAGAAGTCTGTCATGTCAAAGTTAATTTTTGTGATTTTTTCAAATAGAAAGTATCTAAAGGAGCATTATTTGCTATGATAATTTTTCTCTAAGGTCAATGAGCTTTGAACTAGGACGTTTTAAGTATTTTTCAGTTTTCTGTCTATAACTCAAAAAAATTATAATCACATTATACTCGAATTAATTTTAAAAGAGAGTTTTTACAAAGGTCTATCAATGTGGAAGATTATAAATTTCTACGTTGCATAGTTTAGAAATGGCAGGGGGGGGGGACACATTGCAAGCCACTTTGGCGGGCTATATTTCGCAGATGGTACACCTGATAAAAAAGTGATGCATGAAACATTACCTTCATTTTAGTAGACCTATTCAATGATACCCCACACGAGGGGGTGCAGCGAAAAAATTTTTTCATCCCCATTTCACATGTATGGACGCCACCCCTTAAATACGTAAAAACGATTTTTTTATTCTTTTAAAATTGAGGTATATATACAGACTATTTTTTAACAAAATTTCATTTACTTATGTTTATAACTGTAGAAGTTATTAAGCTGTAAAGGATTAGGACAGACGGACAGACGGACAGACGGACGGACATGACGAAACTATAAGGTTTCCTTGTAGGACTACGGAACCCTAAAAATGACGTCAATATGGGAGACGTAGTTTGTTCGAAAAATTGCCACGCCTGAATCGCATTTAAAATTGTGATTACAACCATTCTATCTATTTCTGTGGTACTACCACTTTACGATGATCGCTTTTGTGTATCGAGTATTTGACACCAGCCTAACAAAAGTACAAAAAATTGCTATAACACCCTAAAGTTGAATGCCACCTGCACATTATGAATCCACAAAGTCTATTTTAGCTTACAAAACCAATATGACAGTTACTGCTGCATCCTTAGTGAAAGGACAATGCCCTCTAATGTATGGCGCTGAGTCTACGCATCAAAAGTCGATGTGTCAGTACCAAACTCGGTCTAATCGAAGGAGAATAAAATATCCATTCCATGTAACTGTTTCTAGATAGGTACCAGCAATGTGCACTTTTTAGTATTTAATATTTTGAGGAGAAAATAACTGATTCGAAGCATGACAATGTTAGATTTTCACGTTGTTATAGGCCATGAATGCCTATTATGTTGATTATTACATAATTAAATGCGAGCGTCATAACAAAAAAAAAAGCTTGCTTTATAAAAACCTTGCATTTCTATGAACTACATTTGGTGTTGACATAAACTAGATTGAAGAACTGAGTGAGATACGAACATTGTCTTACTTGGAGACTATTTCCAACACCTTAATATTTTTAATAGCAGATAGGTGTGCTTACATCACAGGCTGGCCACCAGCACCAACTTTTAAAAGGATTAATAACTTAGGCACATTGCTCGCAGAACAGATGTCCGATGGAGTCGAAAGCTTATGGAGTGGTGACCACGTACTGGAACGCGCAGCTTGGGTAGGCCAGCCGCAAGGTGGACCGACGACCTGGTGAAGGTCCCAGGGATCCGTTGGATGCGGGAAGCACAGGAACGGTCGTTGTGGCGATGCTTGGGCATGATGATGATGATTGTGAAGTCTCATGTTAAGTGCTGTCATGAGTCGACTTAAATACGATCAACCTTAATAACAACATCATTTGACATGACAAGCAAATTTTAAAGCTTGACAGCTGATTAGTTATTTTTTTAATAGATTAATTAGTTTTTGTGTATTAAGATTAAACTTTCAGGTTATAAAATTACTTAGATACAAATTCTTTGCCTTTCAGGAATAGCCGAGTAGTATTTCAGCCAGTATCCATTTTTTACAATAAAATTATTCTAAACCAATTCTCATTTCAAATTGAAATCTGACTTCTACAAAAACTTGTCCATAAAAATCCTTCAACTTAATCTGTGAAAATAACGTAACAGACGTTGAAGTTCGAAAAGTGAAACTTTTTATTCATGTAAATCGATATAATAATATGGATGAAACGGAATAAGAGCTTGCCGGGTTCTATAAATGGGACATTCACGTTCAAATTTCAATTTCCTACTAGTAATAGCTATTCTGATTTAAGGTGACGTCATTTTGTCCTTTCGTACTAAAGTGAGTTTTATATGTATTAATTTGCCACGTTTTTATTAACTCACTTTTCTTCGTGACAGTCTGTTATATACAAATCTTGTCATTGATTTTAAATAAACTTTCCTATAAGCTAGATGCTTGAGTCTAAACATTAATAAAAAAAAATTAAATACAGTCACTTATAGCAAACATAGTTCAGAACTCGATGACAATGCAATATTATGGTGCTTAAAAGTTGATATGATGATAGAGCCAGAAGGTGGTCACATCAGGATCTCCGCTGTGTGTAACGTAGACACACCGAGTTTGGGCTCGTTAGATTTATCTCAATGAGTAGTTGGCTGACAGACAGTGATCAGGGTCTGATGATGGAGCCAGAATGTGGTAATTTTAGTCCGTGTTAAAAACGTGGTATCGAAAATACATTTTTTATTTAAATTTATTATTAATTCTGGTCTTTGAAGAGATAGCAGAAGCTTGTAAAAAGGAGATATCTATGGAAAATTATAATTAAACTAAAATTAATACTACCAGCCAGCCTGCACCTCTGAATTTCGGATCAAAATTTGATGATCACTTACTTTAACGGTGAAGGAAAACATTGTGAGGAAACCTGAGAGTGCTCCACATAGTTCTTAATGGTTTGTGTAGCTCGCACTAAGTCAGCGTGAAGGACTAACCTTCTCATTTGGAGAAGAAGTCCGTGCCCAGCAGTAGGACATTAATGGACTGCTCAGGGCCGTAGCCAGGGGTACGCAAGGGCAGGCTGAGCCTGTCCTAGAAAATTTTGAGACTGCCCTGGCCACTAGCCTCTATTTGCTAAAGATTTCAATGTAGTAGGTACACACGGCTACACATCAAGCTGTACAAAACCAGTAAAGGCTGACCTCGCGTTGTAAGGAAAACCTATACAATGCAAGATCAGCTTATACTGGAAATGTACAGCTTGATGTGTAGCCGTGTGTACTATATACTGTACAACTTAAAAATTACAAATACAAACAAAATTAAGAAAATTATTAATATGTTGATATAACTGTGTAAGAATTCAGCCACAATTCAGCATAAAGCCTGCCCTGAATTTTACTGAGCATGTCCTGTTTACACAGTCTGGCTACGGTCCTGGGACTGCTTATATGTGTTTTTTCCTGTTTAGGCAAAATTTTCCAATAGTCCCATTTCTTATCATCGTTGTCATAGGAACCAAACAAGAGTCTCCAAATATACAATACTTTTACGTCTTACTTGACTACTCAGGTATTTATTTCTATCACTTAGGTCTAGAACCTTTTCTTACTTTTCAAAGTATTAAAATAAATAAACCAGCATAGGCATCGCCCACGCCAAACGATACTGCAAATCTTAACATAATATAAATATTATCGTTTTTATTGAGCCATCTATAAGAAATGGCGATCTTCAAATTTCCCGTCATTTGCTGCGTTTTGTCAGAAAATTTATGTTTGTATTTTACTGTCACTTGATGACTCCTAAACTTTGAAATGTGCGTCATAATAAAATTTAATGATGCTATTTCGCATTTGATGCTGTTTGTCAAACATTCTCTTAAAGAGTCTTGTTTTTGAAATAATAAAGCATCGTCGTCAAGTTGCTTCATTTTCGTTTAAGTGTGGTATTTATACTTCTTTATAAAACAACTAGCTGTTTTCCGTGGCTTTACTCGCAGTGCCACCTATCTGGTCCAGATTTTCGATTCGAAGAACTTCTGATTATGACACTAAACTAACATATCAGTAAATTTTGACAATAAATACCTATAGAATTTGTTAATAACTTGACTACAGCGCCACTTATCGGAATCGGCATATCCTTGATCTATTGTAATTTGATAGAACTGGGTACATAATATCGCTCTGAGCCTATATCCATATTTCTAGGCTCAAATGTGGGTATATTCATCAACTCAGCTTATCGCAGTCCACTGCTGGACATAGGCCTCACCCAAGTTACGCCACAACACTCGGTCCTCTGCTTTCCGCATCCAGACCCCCAGCCACGTTCTTCAAGTTGTCGGTCCACCTGGCGGTGGCTATATTAGGTACTCTGAAACTATACCAAAATCTTAAAATCGTTATTAATCGCAGATATATCGCAAGTTAAGCTTTTTCAAAATAGTTACGGAGTATTATAATAAAACAAAGTTTAACCGGATTAAATCGCGTATATTATTTAAATTGGTTTCCCTGACGTTTCGAAAGCTTTGCAGCATTTCGTGGTCGCAGGTAGACTAAGATGACAAGCGTCTTTACAAATATTTCTAAAAAAATATTTTAATCTAATCCGATTAAACCGGTTAAACTTTGTTTTATTATAATGTGTAGTGATCGCGAAAACCTAAGAAGTTATTATAGTTACGGAGATTAAAGACAAGCAAATCATTAAAAGTAGTAAAACGTTACGCTTTGTAAAATAGGTAGCCGAGACTAGCGATGCGCGATGGCGAGATGTTAAATCCGATTGTTTTGATTGTTCAAATGTCTCGATGATTCTCGATGGATCTCTCGGACTCGAGTCAATGCAATCACAAATTAGCACTCAATCGATTCGCACAAGGTTAATTTGGAACTCGGACACGTCAGTAGGAATTGGTCGTCGAGGACAAAACTAAGTTATACTAGTTCGTGGCGCGAGAAGTCATTCGTGACGAGTTACTTCGTCGCGCGTTTTTAGATTTAAAAAATATTTAGATTGTTTTTTAGAGAGAAAGTTGATTGTTGGCTCGATTTAAAATTGATACGACTGCTATTATTTCTATTACTGAAACATCTTGGAATCGCCCTTCACTAGTTGAGACTCCCCTCTACTAAAACTTACAGAGCCTGTCTGTTCAAAACACGGATTAAAGAAAACAAGTGGAAGTGCCTGTACGGAAAAAAGTTTGACAAAAATCACACATTGACAGTTTAAATAATACATTAAAATACACTAAAAACTATTATGTGATTGGGTCTATTTAAAATTGAAATGGGGCCGAGCAATTGTAAAAATTTCAAAAAAATCTTAATGTAAGTTGTGAAAATTAAAAGTTTTTTACACAGTGGTGATATAATACAAATATGTGAGACTCATTTATCGGTAAACTATAATAAAAAAAATGCTCGTTAAAATTACACAATAAGGTATAAGGTTGTTTTTTACGGTGTACAATAAAGCACATATGAATAAATAATAAATAAGGTATAATCAAATATTTCTTAAGCATTAGAGACGTCATAGTGTCTCAGCGGGAAATTAAGCGCGATTAAGTTAATGTTGCGAATCTGCGCTTAAACAGATCCATATAGCGTAGTGCATCCACCTATCCGCAGCGTATAAATAAATAGTAGTAAGTAGTCAGTAAATACGTCGGCAATCCCGACCAATTTCTATGAGATATCGAATTTTCAATATTGATATACAGATGCCGATGACGTCATCCGCATTTTTGTATTAAATCCGATTCGTCCGATACGTACGATACAGAAAAGTGGACGCGTGCCTTAATTGTGCCACGCGTGCGGTAGCCGTGTCACTTCCCCTTGTTTTCTATATTCCGTGGTTCAAACCATTCGACGGGATTACATGTAACTTTAAAATGTGGTTGAATAGAGATTGCCTGATTAGAGAAATAATACAATTAGATGGTCTTACTTCTTCGTAGGATTTGCTTTCACACTTGAGAATTGCGTTTACAATCTGTTTTATTATGATTTTTAAGCAGTAACAGCTTAGTTGTGAATGCTTGCCTTCCAAGCAGGAGGGTCTGAGTTCGAACCCGGCCCGCACATCTGATTTTTCTAATGCATGTGCGGACCAGAATTTGATTATCACTTGCTTAAGGTGAATGCTACAGGGTAGCCCGCGAAATTCAAAATTTCTTGCGTTTTTTGCAAATTGTAATTGTATTTCGCCTTGTGTATACACAAGGCGAAATACAAAATATGCAAAATATTTATTATGCGAAATATTTCGAATTATAATTCGAAATATGATTTGCGGTAGTAACAACAATATATCTATAAGGTGTATAAGCTTGATTATATTAATTTACGGTCAAATTATCGATTATTGAGCTTCTAGAGCTTATAAAGCTATTTTTTATAAATATGATTCAGTAAATATATTGTTATTACTACCGCAAATCGTAAACCGCAATTAGCAAAAAAAGCAAGAAATTTTGAATTTCGCGGGCTACCCTGTAGCATTCACCTTAAACGATGGAGGAAAACATGTTGAGGAAACCTGCATACCTGAAAGTACAACATAAAGTTCGTGATGGTGTGTGTAGTCTGCCAACCCCTAATATCCTAGCGTGGTGGACTCAGGCCTAAATCCTTTTTATTCTGAGAAAAGGCCCAGCCAGTGTTCAGTAATGGGCAGGTTATGTATTACGAGTTTTTAGTCAAGCATCGTAATTTGTCATTATATCCCAAAATTTTCAATAACACCATCGTTATGCGCTTGACTAGACTTGACTTGTCTATCTATCCCTCAAGTGTTCGGGTCAAAAAATGCATTTTATTTTGAATGAATGGGTGCCATCGCTTATGGCTCGCGGTGGTTCCAAATTGTATTTTGTACGAAAACGTTATGGACCAACGTGGTACGGAGAACACTTGACGGGTTAAGTTTTATCATTATCACCATACTTGGCAAACAAAGTCTTCGCACTATGTTGTAATTGGCGCACAGGATATTTTTTTGTAGTTTTCTTTTTTTTTTCTATTCGTGTAAAATAAACTTTGGCTACTGTCCATATTTTTGAAATAATCTCTTAATTACTTTATGGCTTACTAGTCTATGTTCGCAGTTTCGCTCGCGCATAATTCTGTTTATCACAGAAAGATGGTATCGCGCATCCTTCGGGAACTGTTTATCTTGCCGAGATAAAGAGTTTGCTTTTAACTTGGGTTATGGTCTATCTGTGTGCCAAATTTCACTCAAATCTATTCAGCCGTTTCAGCGTGATAGTGGACGAACAAACAAACATGCACACTTTCGCATTTATTATAATTTATAAATAGAATGTGATTTCAATGTGATGTTGCAGTTTGTCACATAAACTAAGACATGTACTAAATAATTATTTTAACCATAACCCAATATTGCTATGCATGCAGAATTGTAGAACCTATTCTTAGGTACATAGTCTTTTCAACTTCCCAACCTCAAAGGCCAATTGCATTAATTTTTTCATCGCTATACTGCAGCTTTTTATAGCCTATAAATAATTCACGACTTAGTGAAACAAGCAGTGAGCAAGCTAGAAAATATGCAGAGTAACGACCTACGACCCATTTTTATAGTTTTTTGATTTGAGTATAAATAAAACAAGCTATAAAACGCTAATGTTGTAATTTTCATCATCCTGACCTTCTATTTTTTTTTTCACACTACGTAATTAAATTTTTCCATTCTTGATGGTGTGTAGTCAGTCCGCAGCCCACCCTAAACCAGCTTGGTGAACTTAGGTCTAAAACACGTGCAATTTTTAAAAGAGGCCCATGACCATTATTGAAACAAGAATGGGCTGGTTATGGTTAGGTACCTACCTATAGTATTTTGTTTATTTATTTTAACGGGTCTCACTATCTTCCAACTGAATGCGAGTACAAATACGAAGAAATGTGTGTATCTGATGATACCAATGCTACCAGTTTAGGACGCAGCAACTATTTGTTGCTTGACGTGTACAACATCGTTTTATATCGAGTCACTGTTAACAATTTGGTCTAAGAAATTAAGCTTCTAAAATTAATACGACCTTAAAAGGTTAAAAATAAAGACAATCAAATCACAGATCGACAGTTTTATTCAACACACTCCAATCAATCGCAATCTATGGAAACAAAACTAAAGCTTTATCAATAATCTATTTAGTAGTTTATCTTATGCATACCTGAAGGTACCATAGTAACGCAGGGTAACCAAGTGGCCGCATTATGCGACAGTAGCGCTCTCTGGGCCAAGTGGCTGCTATGAGGCCTTGATGAAACGTGCACAACCTGTACATGAAATAGTGTGCTCGTGGTTTTAGTTCAACGAGTAATAAAATTATTAATACAAACGGTTTCACTTACGTTATTCCATCGGGTGAATAAAATTAACAACGGCTTAATGGCCATGGGCCTTATGTTACTCACCTCAGTGGAACATTTCGTATTGTATATGTACTTAATGTCTAAAATTATTAGCTAAGGCACAGAACAAATAATAGTACTACGTACAGTGCGGCCACTCACCTCCTCCCGCCGATCCAACTTACCTCACCCGGATTTCAGACCTCACTTCATTTGCTCTAAGCAATGCGCGTTGTACGTGCGAGCTATATTTTAATTTATTTTGTTTAAGTTATGTAAAATACTTACTAATTATATTAATAGAGATACTGATTACTTGTGCTGTGTTTTTATTTTCCAAAGGATAAATTAAAGTAAGGAACTTGGTACATTTATGAGCAATTTTACTGTCATTAAACGTGATTATTTTTATTTGTGTTCAACATATTCGATTGCGATATGACATATTTATAATTTAGACTGTCTTTTAATTAACAACATTTTCAGAAAGATTGTTTACAAATTGAATTGACACGGACGTCATCGGTGGCCGCCTTGGAGGAGGTAGAAGTGGCCGCAGCCTTATGGCACACATATACGCATGGTATGGTATACACACATATGACGCGTATACAAACGCCATCTGTTGGTATGAAGGAGTAGTAGACACTAAATCAACGCGGATGTATGGAGTGTTCGAAGTGTGGCTGAGGTCCTTTTAAGGAGAGAATGTCCTCATCACAACAAAGTAATTTTACTATAACTAGGAGCAACCCTGAAATCGCCGAAAAAAACAGCTTTTCTATACAAAGTCCGATGACTGCGCGATGTATCAATACCTACCGCAAAAAAATGTTTTTGGTTTTTGTTTCGTTTTTTTCCGCAAATTTAGGATTGCTCCCATACATTCTCCCCCAGCTAATAATGTTCGACGACGAAACGACAATGATCACCATTCTCAGAATCACCACATTTGGTAATATTATCGGTGGTAGTGGTGGTAGCTTGATATTTAATAAGTGCACAAGGGTGGTGCTACAATTTTATAATAATAATAATATCTTTAGCCTTTCATGACCCAATGAAGAAGGGAAAACAACAAGCAAACACGGTAACTTTCGCCGAAAGTCGTTTTAGTAGTAATCTCTAAATGAGCAATACAAAGCGAGTGTGGATGGGAGAGTTGGAGGAGACGACTTCGGCGACCGTAATGCAACCAAATCGCGGATGTTCTCAAAAAATGTATGATGAGGTTAATGAACGTAGATAAAGCGAAGTCCTTCTGCCTACCCTAATTCCCATTAGTTATTTGTTTCCCAACAGGCGTGATAATAATATGTTCGCAGGTATGTATATAATCCCTAAATCACAAGACGATACCAGTTTTAGTTCTTCTAGCGTGTAGTTACTTGCAAAGAATGAGTTTAACTTTAAATAATTTTACCACACTACATGCATTAGCTGTACACAGCTACAATCATATAGATAAGGTTACAACGTTATGCCACACGGGGAGAAGGGGCTCGCCTGCTTGTGGCGGGCCAGGACCTGTCGGGGGTGGTTGTGTGAATACTCACGGGTTCCCACGCCCCCGGCTAAAGTAGTTGAAGGAACACCGTGGTGGTTTTAGTCGGTAAGAGTCCGACACTGGCTCCGCCTACCCCGGGTGGAGTGCGTCCATGAGGATGTCTTGGGAGCCTGAAATGCCTGATTTTTTTCCTAAGGCTGCCGGCCTCATGGGGGACGGAGACCGGGGTGTTTGGGAATCTTACCCACTAAAACCCCCCAGTGGCCGTCCATAGCACAATTAGGGGAGACTCCGGGAATGTAATATGCCTCCGTAGCCCTCCCTATGCTATATACGTCTGTAAGGCACGTTTTAAGAGAGACTATTTAATTTTGTCTCCATGTATACCTTCCCGGTGTACATGGCGGCATGTGAACACAGCGTGCCGCCACCATCCCAGAAGTCAATGGACAATCAAAACCCTCACTCTGAGCTCACGTGACCTCGAAGGGCCCCTGCACTTCAGTCGAATATCGATCGGGCGAGGGGTACAACGATAGCCGTGAAGGGCTAGATGCTGCAGCGTTTGCCTTTCCGGCGCCGCCTTCTCTGAGTAGGTTCGGCCTTGTCTCAATCCCGTCGAGCCTCACAGAAAGATGCGTAACTACCTAGGAACGCAACAAAATCCAAAAATGTCTACTCAGATCAGTGCCGACCGCACGCCTATCAAAGCCTAAAGAAATATTTCAAATGCGGCAAATGCTTGTCATACACACACAGTACACACCCTACCGTAATTTTTTTGTTATTTTTTTTGTTTACGAGTTGAAATCCTCATGGATACCCTTCGTCTAGGGAAGGCGAAGGGGTATGTCAGACTCCTACCGACTAAAACCACACCGTGGGCGACCTCAGCACAAAATAGAGGAGCTCTGGGAACTCCTGCGGACCGTGCCGGTGCCCTTCTGGTGCTATGCCATTTGGCACTTCCCGGGAAAGCAGTACTTTCCACACCACAGCAGTACGCGACCACCACGTACTACTGTCCTCCACAGGGTCGTGTAATGGGCGACTTGAGTCCCCCACTCTTAGCGCACCCTACCTAGATACCCATGCTATCCCGGCTACATAGATACCAATGTTTTGCTCTTAACGACCGTAATCCAAAAACATTCATAATCGTATTTACCTTCTTCATCTACTTGTGTATACAGCCTAAAAGCCATCCAGTACCTGTACGATCAACCTCCATCGTATCCAAATCACTTAGTCACGCAAGATGAAAGCATATATCAACCGGTATCAAAGGATCTGTGGAGCCCTAATCAGGTGTATCGTTCACTAATGATCCGATCTCAGCGCTAATCCGGTTTCAGCCGGTCGGGCAGGGCCACTTTTTCTCGTTAATCCCTTCATTAGCGGGTCTGCTTAGAGCTTCCCAAACAAACTGCGCTCAGGTATTATTCGTGAGTACGTTTTAGTGTCAGTGTGATTAGTTAGCGTTTGTAGTTTGGGTTATGTTGATATTTTACTTTGATATTTTTTTGGGAAAAGTTTCAATTTCAATTTCTTTATTTGCTTAAATGTGGTAGATATAGATGTCAGGTACAATTTTATTGAGTGCGGCACATTTACCATAATTAGCAAATGATAGATAAATCTGAATTTAAAGTCACAAAACACTAAAACATTCATAATTACTAACAAGAGTTACATTAAACATTATTAAACTCATTTTTCTATGAAAGTCATCATCATCATCACTCATTATTATATAAAATTAATTAACTATTTTAAAGTAACAATTAATAAATTATTTTAACATTCAATTTAATTCATCATATTATTATAATCATTTTTACATTATTAATATTTGATCAGTAGGTACATAATATTATAATTATTTATGTCTAAATTTCAATGCCATATCGTAGCTATAGAATTTGCAAGCATTTTTTATGAAGCACTCCTCTATTGAATAGAAACTTTCTTGTAACAACCACTTTTTTAACTTAATGCAGAATTTTTTGTAGGGTAGATCAGTAATCGATTTAGGTAATGAGTTGTAAATAAGGGGAGCCATGTAAACACAACTCCGCCTAAACAGTTCCAGTCTAGGTACAGGTATTTCAAAAGCCATTGTCAGCCAGTTGTCTCTTCTAAAACAGATTTTTTTTAAACAAAAAAACTACAATTTAAATAATTTTACATCGTATTGTATCATAATGTGACAATAAGTATAAGGTTAAAAAAAACTGGCTTTTATACCCGGTTAATGGCAATAGGCTCGCCCCCTATTACATGGGACTAACATACGCCAATCAGCAGGTTGGTAGCAGGGCTGACTGCCCAAGGGGCGCTGGACGATCAATTCAATATTGTGACTCGTGCGGAGGGTCTTTTAATGCACCTCAGTATGTTGCTGTATGCCAGCTCTATATCCATGCGTAGTACACACGGCTACACATCAAGCTGTACATTTCCAGTATAAGCTGACCTCGCATTGTATAGGTTTTCCTTCCAACGCGAGGTCAGCCTTTACTGATTTTGTACAGCTTGATGTGTAGCCGTGTGTACACGTGCTGATACAATTGAATAGAGTTACTATGTTGCATCCAGTACATGGTGCATTTAAAAGAGTCTCCACTAGTGACGATCTCTAATTGATGGTCCAGCGCACCCTGGGCAGTCAGTGCCGCTACCAACAGTCAGTTGTGTCAGTATTGGCTAACCTTTTTTCCACGCCATGAACTATCAATATACCTAAAATCGACACAGCAAAAAAGTACGTGTTCAAATCTTGGCTATAACACGGTCAAGTTCGTAACAAAGACTGGCGTTGTTATTACACCCTTTTCAGTCTATTGCAGTTCTTTACATTAGGATAAAAATCATATTCTTAAAAGGTCGGCAATCGGCTACGCATCGGTGACTTCTCTGGTGTTGTGGATATCCATGGGCGGCGGTGAACGTTTACAACAACAACAACAACAACAACAACAGCAACAGCAACAACAGCAACAAAAACAACAACAACAACATAACATCACGCCTGTATTTCCCCAAAGGGGTTGGCAGATGTGTAATAGCACACCCACATTTCGCCAGTTATGTTACAGTCCCTAGTAATAGGGGGCGAGCCTATTGCCATTAACCGGGCACAAATCCAGACTCCGGGCTGCTACTGAGAATTTCCTAATGAAAAAACCCAATAACACATTACCCGACCCGGGAATCGAACCCAAGACCCCACGCTCAGCAGTCGCGTTTGCAACCACTAGAGCAACGAGGCAGTCGTGAACGTCTAAGCTCACCGACTAGCTTGCTAATTTTCTCCTTTATTATAAATTAATTGGACCACCTCTGTCTCTTTTTGTCTATCATCGAACATTTATGCAACGCAACGTATAAGGGCCAAAATTAATACCCTATCTCTATCCACAATTTGTACCACTAGAGATAGAAATTTGACATCAGCGCCGTACAAATGTAAAATTTCTATCTCTGGTGGTGTAAATCGTGGATAGATAGGATACTAATTTTGGGCGTAAGCAAATCAAAAATTTATGATCGTGTATGTAGTAGGTATATTATAGATATTGCAGTCAGAGCTAAGTAATGCTAGTTTGCATTGTTTATTGAGTTAACTTTACTTGACAATAACGCTTTGTTGTATCTAATTAACTTTGTCTTTTGAACACTGAACATAACAATTGAGATACTGCGCCTCAAACGTTAAATCTGATACCATTCCTTCTAACTGTTGTATTTCCAGCTCAGTTTGAAATTGAACTGATTTTACAAAACAGAGTAGCAGCTTTAAGTGAGCTGACGCTTAAAAATCCCTGCATTAAGTAAATCCTGGTATTAGTACTACTCCTCTCAGTCCAGTATTTTCAGTAAAGGGGTCAGTATTATGTGCAAGATATATAGCTCTATTTATGTACAAATTATTTAAGCGTCGTCCTAATAAAACGCAATTACGCATCCAGCAGTGGACGTCTTTCAGCTGAAATGATGAAGATGATGACGAGACCATCAAAAATTCGCGCGAACTTGCGATGATCGCGTAATCCAAAAGGTTTTTAAAAGCTAAAATAATTATGAATCTTATCTTAATAAATTTAGCGTCCACATTTTGTTGATATTCTCACAAGGAGATTGGCCACCGTATGATCAAATCATCGATCGTGTCGTCGGGTTCCATGTGGTGCCGGACGTAAAGAATGGCACCACCCTATCTCCTTGCATGGGTGTCATAAAAGGCGACTGTGGGATTTACCAGAGGATGCGCAACACCGTTTTCTGAGTATTTAACCAACCAACTGCGATCGCCAATCCGCCTGCCAAGCGTGGCGTTTATGGCATATCCCCCTCTTTTGGGGGAGGCCTATGTCCAGCAGTGCACGTCTTTCAGTTGATATGATGATGATGATCAAATCTCCTTGTAACTATATAAATGAAATGTAGGCGCTAAAGTTATTAAGATAAGATTCAAAATCATTTTAGCTTACAAAAGTCCTTTGCCATGCTGTGCGGTGAGTGTCAATCATTAAAGATTTCACTTTGGTTTTCATTATTATGACAGGTTTGGTGAGTTCCACCATCATCATCTACCTGTCCTGATCCAAAGTTACTTAGAGTTCAATGTAATATGTTTTCTTCTTCTATTCTTCCCATCATCTTAACATTTACTCTCTTTTCATCGTCGTCTCCCCCAGCCAATCTTTAGGTCGTTGTCATTCGTAATTTTAATGTAGAATATACAATTGTTTTAAAATGTCTGGTACCAGAAGTAAAGCTAATTCATCACGTTTCGACATTCATTTCAACCAGTGCCAGCTTTACCTATGGTGCAGGGTGTGCGGCGCACACGGGCGCAGGGTCTTAGGAGGCACCGAACGCTAGGCAAAGGGCCTACGTCACTCGCGGTGCTCTCAAAGACCATGCGCCCGTGTTAAGGCCGACGCCAGTGGCAGATGGGTGCACCATTTGCTCTCAAATTTCCGATCAATAGGGAAATTATAATTGTAAGTAATTCACTTCTGCCTACCCCTTCAAGGAAATACAGGCGTGATGTTATGTTATGGTAAGTAATTTTAAGTATTCCATTTTGATCGTGTGTCTACTAAAGGGCGCCAGGGTATGGATTGCACCCGGGCCCATAAGTGCATTAGTCCGAGTTACATTATAATAGAGAACATATTAAATATTATCTCTGCTCATATCACCAAATTTATCTACTTCCAATAATCTATCTATTACAAAAGCTTATTCAACTATCGGTTTAAGTTAATTCTGACAATCAAATCTATGAACGAGCGTCTCATTCCGGGCCGGTCCGGTTCGCTAGCGTCCGGCATTCGGACGAGTACGGCTGTAATATTTTATAGATATTGGACCGCGTTTTCTGTCATTATCGTAAAAGGAGCGTCAGCAAGAAAACTATTCCCTCTCTTCTATTACTTTCATAATACTTAAGTGGATCCGATACTTGCGTAAAGGAAATTGAATCATTTATTGTAACGGTATAATACTGCTTTATCAGATAGGTTTCGGATGAACATACCTATGATTGTTTACTACAAAAGATACGAGCTAACCCTTGCTCCAGAGAATTGTATACGCCCGAATCATATCGATATCCATATGTCTTATCAATTTCGTGTATACGATAAAAATTTATTCGGCAGAAAACAAGAATAGCTTTGGATTGATTGGAACTTTTCGGGTAAAAGGAATTCTTTATTTCTTTACCGTTAAATTTATTCGCACTTTCGTTTATAAAATGTTGAAATTGCGAAACACGTTACGAACACTTATTACATTAAATATAACTATGCAACTATCGCATGCAAACAATATTACCGAAATTCCCGAATAATATTAAAATGAAATTCAATTTTATTCGGCCGGTATTCAAAGACATAAATTGGCGGGTTAACCGAGCTCACGCGGCCTCACGCGGCCTTCCCGTGAAATCATAAAATCAAAACTGCAAAGTGGGTGGAACGTCAGGCGTCATGCGGTATGCGTCACACATTAATCTATGTACAGGGTGCTCTACTTGCAACTGTCCGACAAAATCCGTATGCGGCGGCAGACAGAGTAAAGCCCGCCAAAAGCTGCTTTGAGTTTGTCCCTGAACGGATTAAAAGCACAAAGTTTGTTGAATGCAATTTTAAAATGAAACTTTTGTAAGCGAGTGCATTCTATTATGTAACAAGTTCATTTATTTTGTAAGCAGCAACGAGAGCAATATTGAAAAGAGGTTCTATTTTACTTACATTATTACATGATAAAATATTGTTCGCTAATAATATGAAAACTCTTGTTCTATTCTACCGTTTTTCTTTCGTCTTTGTACCCGTTTATTATGAAACCGATAACACGTTTTTACAAATCACTTACGGTTACATACAACACATTGAAATCCCATTTAGCAACAATAAAAACATGCATCAGCTCGACGTCATCTCAAAATCAAAAAGCTTTTAATTTTCTTTTTATCGTGTTCAACAAAGTTTTTCCATTTGCTCCGATTCTTGTATCGGCGACATTTCCGCAGGCAACTTTTTCATTTTCCCTTCTCATGTTACTTTATACGAGTACTCTCCCGATTCAGAAAGGCGCCTATTGTGTGATAAAAATATTGACAACAATTTTTCATCAGAAAGCAATATGTTCACGCAGATTATTTCGTTCATTTGCATCAACACCTCTCTTTGTCGGGCGCTGATAACGTTTTTGTTTAAAATAAATGGAATAAGTGAGTGAATTTGTATTCACTATGAATGTCCTCTTATCATTATTCTGTTGCACTGCGGCCAGCTTTTTGTATTTTAATAGTTCTGCTAAACTTGTTGAATAAGTTTACATTATTTGATCTCATTTTTCAGCTGCATATAGCATTTTATTAATCTAAAACATTGGTGTTAGTTCTTTGGTTTTCAAAAAAAAATTATTTTAAACTATCGCTCTCTTTACAGATCTTAAGTAATGGTATAGGTACAAGAAAGGGATGGAAACAATTTTAGGGCTGTCAAAATAGTTTACGTGTTACATTCCTTTGTATTTTAGGGCGCGGTTCCAATGAGAGCTATTAACTATTAGATAGTAAGTTAATAACTATGAGATAGTTGGTTAACCTGTGAGCGAGAAGGTACTACATTAGTCACAGTAGCTGACCTCGAACTTTTGTCGTTAATAATGTGACCTGAAAACTAGTTAATATTATATTGCCATTTCTGTCTAATTTTGTAAATTAAAATGCAGGTTAGCCTTTTGAACTACAAAATAGCTTCTTAGCTAATAGTTAACATCTCTCAGTAGGACCGCGTCTTTTATGGAAATTTTAATTCCGTCTAATATCACGGCACAATTTTTTTTGTCATCCCTTTCTTTTATCTACTATTAGTAAAAGAGAGCGATAGTTTAAAATGAGTTTAGTTTGTGAATAAGAGAATCGACACATTGACTATTTTCGTAGACACAGGTTTTATTTTTATTGCACATTTTATAACAAACAATAAAATCACAACGATATTGGTAATGACACTGAAATTATCTATAATTATTTTGATAAAGTCAGAACTAAAACGAGACAAGACGTAAGCAGACAATAGTATAACTTAAAACTAATATTTTTACATAAAACAGTACTTTAAAAAACTCAGCTTTAGTCTCATCAGCGTTTCTCAGAATTATTTCATGAAATCACGCTAGTAGGTGGCAATTCCCATTCCATCTGGCGAGAGTTTACATCAAACTGTCTCGGTTGGGTAGTCAGGCATACTTGGAGGCAACTCATCACTTATTACGACCCCAACTATCCGGTGGAAAAATGATGGAGAGTCGTAAGGGGTTCTAGTTTTGGTGTAGTTTGAGTTATACGGGAATTTAAATTTTGAAAATGTATTATAGCTATGAAATAGCTAAGTCTATATGCACATTTGTTTCATTTCAGCCGAAAGACGTCCACTACTGGACATAGGCCTCCCCCAATTAAGGGGGGATATGCCATAATCGCCACGCTTGGCAGGCGGGTTGGCGATCGCAGTTGGTTGGTTAAATACTCAGAGAACGCTGCTGCCCATGCTCTGGTCAATCCCTTAGTCGCCTTTTACGACACCCATGACAAGAGATAAGGGTGGTGCTATTCTTTAAGTCACCACACGGACATTTGTTTAAAAGTCTTAATTATAAACATTATTTATACACATCTTAATAGCTATCTTTATTAATTTATATACAATATAAATACGTACAAAATACAGTTTAAAAATATAACACTATAAAAGGTGGACTTAGCGTCGAATAACTCCTCCACATCACTGTCATCCGGAAGCGTGGCCAGGAGACTGGCAGCGTTGCTCCGTTGAATGGCAACGCTTATTCTTTGCCCAAGGAACAAGCCAGCCCTCTAGCCACGCTAAGTGTCGTCCAGTCTCTTAGATATTTCCTTGAAAAGAAGCCGTGCACTTGGACCACATGGCCTGAGCGTTTCGACCTCAAACGGCTCAAAATCATTGCTATGAAATATTATTTACCTAGTTTATGTTGGTGATTTAGCACTATCCCATCCATAATATCCCATAATGTTAATTGTAGCGGTCATTGGAAGTCTCACATTATGCTGTAGTAAATCACATTGAAATCATTCTGTAGTTTGAAATCATTCTGTAGTTTGCATGTTAAAATGATAATAAGATGGCAAACACCGTCAACTGGGGAAAATAAGCCTCTCAGGGTAAAATTGTCCCCCTAAAATTAAAATAGAAGAAGTGACACGAAAAACATTTTTCTTAAACGTGATCAGTATTCTTTTTAGAATATTATGATGATAAAAAAACATATTATTAAGCGTGGGTCAAAGTTACCCTAACAAGGCCAAAGTACCTAGTTTAGTCTTCTCCTTCCTTTCCAGCAGTGGATGGTAAAGGGATGTCTTGATCCATTAATTGAGTGAAGTAATTGTACTTAAGTAGTACAGGCATAAACAAATTTAGTACAGAATTTCATCTACAAAATAAGATACTTGGTAAATCCAAAAAAGTAATAAGAACTTGAAAGCTTAAATGTGTATTTTATTCATAACTTCACTAACTATGAAGCATCCAACATAGTTTCTGTTTTAGCCCCAGACCTCCTTTACGAGTAGTTAAATTGACATCAAAGTAAACATTCGCTTCTGACTGTACACGGGTAAATTCCTTTGGATACTATGAATCTTTTAATTTACGAGTAATGCATTAGTCTAGGACGTTACTTTAAGTCTGGACTACGCTAGCGTCGAACATTTCTGAAGCTGTTTTCTAATATGTGTACTTATGATATGAAATTACTTTATTCACTGCAAATTGACAATTAATTAATTTTAAATAGCACTAAGATCTTTACAAACACGCACGTAGAATTTAATTTAAATAGCACTAAGATCTTTACAAACACGCACGTAGAATTTAATTTAAATAGCACTAAGATCTTTACAAACACGCACGTAGAATTTAATTTAAATAGCACTAAGATCTTTACAAACACGCACGTAGAATTTAATTTAAATAGCACTAAGATCTTTACAAACACGCACGTAGAATTTAGTTTAAATAGCACTAAGATCTTTACAAACACGCACGTAGAATTTAATTTAAATAGCACTAAGATCTTTACAAACACGCACGTAGAATTTAGTTTAAATAGCACTTAGATCTTTACAAACACGCACGTAGAATTTATTTATATTTACAACTTTTTGGAACGAAGTTCATAATGGGGGCTTGCAGTAGGTGTGATTCGGGAGGGGTGCTGGCCAGAAAACCTCCACGTGTGCCTGACGGCTGCTTGTCCTTCTAGACTCGTCTGGAGGGATCGGCAGTTGTTTGGCCGGTGCATCCTGGGCACGGGCAATAAAATCCTGTCGAGGGATTAACCTTCGGGGGATTTTATTGCCTGTGGCGAATATTCTGGCGCGCGAGGGGCCCGTTCTGGGCCAGTGGGGAGTTGCTCCACCTCACACTTGTTGGGACACCTCTGATATCAGCAGAGGGCACAGTCCACTGTGCCCTCTGCTGATATTAACCGCCATATATTTGCCGCCCCTGCTCCTCCAGGAGCAGGGGCGGGCCCGGTGTGCACTCACCCTGCCACTGGGCAGGCAGTGGGGGGACTGTCTCTCCCTGCCCCCGTCGATCTCGTAACCCCAGGAGTGCCTGCTGAGTAGTGTTCTCGCGCCTCTTGGGACCAAGGGTCTTGGCTTCACCGCCCGGACCGCGAGGAAGAAAACCTCTATAAAAATTACGGGTGGTAGGGCCTGCGAGCAGCAGACTCGGGGTAGTCTGCTGCCCGACTAGCAGCTGGCGTAGCTGGCACAGCCGGCGTAGTTGGCGCAGCTGGTAAAGGCCCATGAGGTGAGGTGGTGTGCAGTGTTCCGTGTGCGCCGTCTAGGAGGGTGCGGCCAACGTTAGGCTGCACGGGGAGAAGGGGCTCGCCTGTTTGTGGCGGGCCAGGACCTGTCGGGGGTGGTTGGGTGAATACTCACGGGTTCCCACGCCCCCGGCTAAGGTAGTTGAAGGAACACCGTGGTGGTTTTAGTCGGTAAGAGTCCGACACTGGCTCCGCCTACCCCGGGCGGAGTGCGTCCATGAGGATTTCCCCACGGCAAAAAAAAAAGGTGTGATTCGGGAGAAAATGTAGCGTCACGTCACGCTAAGATTTGCGTTATGCCCATTGAGAGTACATTGAATATACGGACTTAGAGTTGTCAGTTGACCTCACCTTTAAGCGCCATCTGGTGGATAACGTCAAAGTTATAGCTAACTATTAAATAAAACAAACAAAAACATATGTTTTACTGGGTATCTAACCTGGGCCTTGTGGTATCTCAGTCCGACGCATGACATTTCAATACAATACAATACAAATACTCTTTATTGTACACAAAAGAAGATAGCAACATATATGACTTATATAGAACACATGTACCATGGGCGGTCTTATCGTTCAAGGCGATTTCTTCCAGAAAACCTTAGGATGGACAATATGGGCAAGTAGAGAGGGGTAGTACGCAGTGTAACAACATAATAGAATACATATACTACATAACATAAATACTATACATATATCTATAACAAAACTACATAAATATAATTCACACATTTCAGACATTTCCTGCCGTATGCTTGTATTCCAGTTGAGAAATTTAGCATTATAATGAACCGGTAAAAAAAAATGAATTTTAAGGATAACTTCGTGCCTGACCGCACACGTTTTATTTTTTATTCATATCTTTTATGTATGATCATTTTACACATTCGTTAGAACGCTTGTCAGACCTGCCAAGATCATCTGGCCTCAAAAAGATTGAAATTGTTTGAGATTGTCAAAAATACAAAGCAATGAACATGGTAGAAATTGCTAATTCGCTACTTATTTCTGTTTCTTGCCGGTTCTTCTCCATAGGACCCACATTTTGGAACCGTGCAACTAGAGCCTGACCTTTCAAAAGTGCCTGTAATTAGGTTTATTTGGAAAAAAAACATTGAAATTGAAAAAAAACATTAAAATTATTTATAGCAACCCTTAGGTATATCATTCAGCATCTGTCTAGGTTCTATAAATTGGTAGGTATTATTTGACATTTGGGACGTCTGACAGAATTGCAGCTTTTTCTCAATCGCAAGCGCGGATAGAACACGCGCGTGAGTTAACGGTGATGTTTTTTCGCAGTTTACTCCCCGACAGCCGAGCGCGCGACGACGTTATAGAAGCTTTGCTTCAAAACTGGATGTGACAAATATACGTAACAGTTTGCAATCTACGTCTCTCTGTGACCTATATTCACAAATTCTTTATTGATAACAACAAAATATTTCTCATGACTGGCAACAAGATCACAATACGTACATAAGTATGAGTTACAGCCATTCAATTTCATAAATATCTCCGCCACCTGTCGACGCATCATGGCTGTCATTTCATCAACTTTTAGAGCCGTGAATTCCCTATCCCACTTGGAAAACTTATCATTCAAGCGCACTCGAACTTCGCTTACTCTCGTAGGTATCTCTTCAAAGTTAGCACGTAGCGTTTTACACTAATGTGTACCTTAATGTCGTAGAAATAAAGTCTGTCTAGAAGGAATAATTTGTGTGGTTTTGTAAACTGCTACCTAAAATCTTTATATATATATAAATATATAAATCGTTTCTTTCAGGAAATCTCATAGAAAGTGTTACATATTTTTACTTAACCTAATATTCGCACATATAATCAAATCACAATTAAAATAACATCTGTTATCACACCTTTAAAAATAATATAAAATAAAAATCAATTAAAATGAAATAAAAATCAATTAAAATTAAAAAAAAAACAGTCAGGTGGAGGGACTCAACTCCAACTTGAACTGATCACCTATCCATGTGCAGGCTTATCCAGTGTACCAACAGCGGAGAATCCCACCTGTCGGCCCACACACTCAGGATGCTGTTGGGGCTGCCACGCACGCGACCCAGTATTGATGCACAACGCTTTCTAATAATAGCATGGAAGCCGTCCATATGTGCATCCGCTAGGATGCCTGATGCACTGAAATAGCGAGGCAACCCCATCAGCGCCCTGAATGCGTTATTATATTGAACACGCAGAGTGCTGTATGTCCTCTGCGTGTAGCTAGCCCACAGGCTACACGTGTAGAAGGTCTGGCAGAATGCTCTAAAAAGAGTCACTTTGACCTGATCAGCACATCGTGCAAACCTGCGAGCCAGCATTTGCAGCGGACAGATAACTGCATTATTTTTGTTACGATATGATTGTTATCAGAAAGTTTTTCACTCATCCGTTCTCTTAAATAGAATTCAATTAATTAATTAAAATTATTACTATAACAATACCTTCTACTACTACTATAATAACTGAGTAATACTTAGTACATCCTTGTAATCATAAAGAGAAACGGTTTTTGTAAGAACACAATTATAGAAAGTTTAGAAATAAGCATTTTATTTTTAGCCAATAACAGCAAAACTAAGTTTAGGTTAACGTGTATGCTCCAGTGTTCCTATTAATCATTTTGGTTCAAAGCTGTCAAAATGAGAAATTCTATTGTAACAGGCGGCCAACTGGCCGCTTGTTTAATTATAATAATATTAATCGTGTTGCCTATCTCCGGATTAAAACGCATACTCCCATGTTCAGCGCTCATTTGTATCATAAGGATTTGGATGTTATCTAAAATTGTTCCATTATGAAACCGTGATGCGTTACACGCATTATCATAATGTAGCGACATCTATTGGGCTACATGCGAACTAACACTGGCATTGCAGATGACGTAACAAATACTGAATCGCGCGTGCTGAGTACTTATGACACGCAGTTAACGCAAATAAGCACCCAACATCAACCCTTGGGCAGTAGCCTGCCAGGCGCAGATCCAACCTGGTCGGAGGATCCTCCCTTTGTGTTGGAGGATCATACCTTGTTCCTCCACAGTAACATAACCAGCCCGTTACAGTCACACTACTGAGCACGGGTCTCTTCTTAAAATGAGAAGGATTCAAGCTTTTTTACGAGTGGTATGTCGGACTCCTACCGACTAAAATCACACGGTGGCCGATGTCAGTACAAAATAGAGGAGCTCCAGGACCTCCTGTGGACCGTGCCGGTGCCCCTCTGGTGCTATGCCATTTGGCACGTCCCGGGAAAGCAGTGCTTTCCACACCACAGCTGTACGTGACCACCACGTTCTGCTATGTTACTGTAGGTTGGCAGACTGCACAAACCATCAATAACTTTATGTAGCTGAGCACAGGGGCATTTTGATGCAACCACTCTGCAAGCCTGCACTCTGCAAGTCTGCACTCTGCAAGTCTGCACTCTGCAAGTTTGCACTCTGCAAGTATGCACTCTGCAAGTTTGCACTCTTCTTTTTTTACCCACGACGGAACGGAGAAGGTATATGCGTTTAGGGTGAGAGGTTGTTTGTTTGTTTCATTGTTTGTGTGTGCAAACGAATGTTCCCATCTATCTCCAAAACGGTTTGTCCGATTTGGATACGGTTTTCTGTAAAGAGTTTGTGATTCATCGGCGATGGTTTTTAGATATGTGTTATCGTGTTAACTCTTCAGGGGGTGCTGCAATCAATATTTTTCGTACGTTAAAATGAGGTTTGACTGATTTGGATACGGTTTTCTGTAAAGGGTTTGTGATTCAACGGGTATGGTTCTTAGATAAGTAATATCGTGTTAACTCGCCAGGGGGCGCCGCAATCAATATTTTTAGAACTTATTTTTTATCCCAGGAAATACAATAATTACTTTGTATTGACTGATAATAGTAATCATATATTATTATGATATATATATTTTATATATAACAGTAATCACTCGCTCTTGGCAGGTTTTTAATATTTAGTTAGAAACATAGGAATTCTCTAAAAAGTTTAAAATAAAAAGCAAAATTAAAAATTTTGAAAAAAACCCACGAAGTATGTAAACTTAGTCGAAAAAGGATTAAATAAAATTTTTGAGAAACCCCCGACTAAAATAAAGTAAGTAACGGAAGATATAATTACAAACCTAAGAAAACCCGTCGGGGGCTGCCATTCTCTGCCTTAAAATGAACTAAATGCTGCAATTTAAGAATTTGTGACTAAATAAAATTACGTTGGGTACGTAAATAATTGTATCTTTAATCGATATTGCTGCATCTCTACGAGATACATAATAGCTACTACATTTTAATTGTAATCGCGAACAGATGTGCAATGGCAGCCCCCGACGGATTTTCTTAGGTTTGTAATTATATCTTCCGTTACTTACTTTATTTTAGTCGAGGGTTTCTCAAAAATTTTATTTAATCCTTTTTCGACTAAGTTTACATACGTCGTGGGTTTTTGTCAAAAATTATAATTTTGCTTTTTTCACTTTTATTTTCAAATATTGCAGAGCGTGGAGTGTAAACTAGGGATTGCAGATTATAAAAAAAAAAGACTTCGCCCTATACTTTTCAATGCTCACTCTACACTCTTCCAAATTTTATTTTCAGTCTGCAAAATGTTTGTACATAAAACATAATTTAGATGAAGAGTTCGGAATGTGGAGTGCAGGCTTGCAGGGTAGTTACATCAAATAGGCCCCAGGTCTCTTCTCAGAACGAGAAGAATTCAAGCCTGAGTCTACCACGCTGGCCTACTGTAGGTTGGCAGACTGCACAAACCATCAATAACTTTATGCACTTTCAGTATTATAAGTTCTAACATAAGAATGACAAATAATTAAATAAATGAGTACTAAAATACTTTTTCTGTTCTATTGATACAAAATAAGAGTAATAAAAATAATAAAAGATTGACGCATTGACTGCGCGTTTGGCTGCTGCACAATGCACCGTGATGCGGGCGCGGGTTTGTTTAGTCTGGTGAGGCCTGAAATGCAGCAATTGACGGCCGAGTAATATTGGAAGTACGAGGTGAAGCCGAGTATTCCCGAAGTGATTTTAAAAGTACGAGGCGCCAGCCGAGTCCTTTTTAACTAAACGGGGCCGTTAATTGCTATTTCGGCTGAGACTTGTACAGTACTTTTCTCTTATTTGCGAGGAAACAATACACAAATTAATTCAACAGAACCTATTTAATTTTCATTCGCGCCAATTCGTCCGCGCGCGGTTCTTGTTCTATTTTCAGACTTTGAAAAAAAAAAATGAGAATTCAGCCTTTATAATGATAAATATTGTGTGCCTAAAAACACCTAATTTATGTAAGTGTGTACCTCGGTAGCATAATTTAAAAAGTAAAAACTGTCCAGCAATTTCTATTATTGTCGTGTTGGATATTACTGGCCTGTTATTTTGTTGCGTACGAAAAAGAGCCGATTGATGTATTCTTTTTTTTGAATAATGAACCAATTTTCGAGCAAGTGGGAGAAAAGTTATTTATGTTTTTATGTAATATTTTTATGAGAAAAAGTTTCAGAGTTATTATAATGCCTTACTTAACTAATAACCAAAACTACTAATCACTAATCTAAATCACACTTCCAGTAACTTTACATCAACAATCCGTATCTCGATTCGAATCGCGAAGTTGGTAGCACGTTGTAATTCCGATGCACTTCCAAGATAACTTTCTGGATCGTGCGGGCCAAAACGACCTGACAAAGTTCCACCACCTCGTCCTTCAGATTGTAACATTGTATTTAAGCGTCCAAATATTCCGGCCATCTTCGTAATGTAAGGTATTTTGGTATCCTCTTTGCTTTTACGTTGAACATTTTGGAGGACTGTGCGTGCCGTAAATGCCATGTTACTTCTCCTTAATTAATATGTCGATGGTATGTCCGTCGGTGATTCGGAACTTTTAACATATTTTTATGGTCCTTGATCATCGGTTTCGGGAGTCGGTATGAACTTTGACCTTGTTTCGTTTTTTTTTTGGCAAATGTGTAGCTATTTATATTTATCGTGAGTTAAATTCATAATTAATGGCACACCCAATGGAATCGCGCAAGTGAAATCGAAATAGGTATTATGCTTCATGCGTTAATTAGGTTTTATTAAAGTCTGATTTGTTCAAATTTTAGTGTTAATATTGGTTGCACAATAAATTAAAACTATTGAGGTAAGTTTTAGTTTTTAACCGACTTAAAAAAAAGGAGGAATTCATGTTTTTTTTGATCATGTGTGTACTCAATAAATTAAAACAGTTTATATTAACATAAATCAGTTTATATTAACTTCGCCTATCTAGATGAACTTGTAATAGTCGCGTTTTTCTGAGAATGTTTGGTCGATTTGGTACATATACGCCCATGTATCAGCCCACGCAATAATCAGCTAAAAAGTACGAAACAAAAACTTTGTAACAAAAAAAATCGACTTCTAAAACCTTACCTAAAAAGTAAAAAATAATCCTTGTATGTATTTGTAGGGGTGATCCCTACACTATGCGATGCTTGCTTGATAGTGCTATGATAATGCTAGATGCTTGCTAGACCCGGTGTTCTAATTACTGTATGTAATAAAACAACCGAAGTGATTGACTGAGTTTATTCAACTGTTTTGTGTAAAAATAATAACATAGATTTATATTGATTGAGGTGACAGAGTCAGCAAGAAAACCTCGTACGTTTGCTCGTACATCTTGCCCACTAAAAGAGAAAAACAAATAGTAACTAGAAACATAAAATATAAAATTGTAACAATACAAATTAATCTACAATTTCTTGATATAATGTGCCACTGATAGTTGGAACCTCAAAGTGACTGTTCTTGACCGAGTATCCCTTGGCGAAGCTACTTGCTTAGCTGTTTCATTGCTGCTGATTGTCCGGTCTGTTCGTTGTTGCCTTGATGTGCATCCTTGACCTACACTTATAAATCAAGGTTGTAACTTGAGTATCAGCTGTGCAAAAAAATGCGTATTCTGCATTCTTGACGACACGATGATAACCACCTGTTCACGAGACCTCTCGTATTTCTTTGTTTTGATACATGAGAAGTCTATTTTGATGTTGAAGTTCATTAGTCTCGTGACGTAGTTGTGATATGATGCTGAAATGCTGACGTACGGTTCTGTTACGTCGCGACTTGTAGGTTGATATGTGACATACTGAGTGACGTGCCTACGTTTGAAAACTGCACCGATATGTAGACATATCTAAATAATATGACTGTCTTCCATTAATGTTTAATGTATTTTAGATCTGCTTTTTGACCAAATACAGTCCCTGCTGACTGCTGAATGCGGAGATATTATAATATTGGGCTTCCTGATTGACGCTTGACTGTGGACTGGTCATCTAGGCGACTCGTCCCGCTTGTTGACTCTATGCCTTCGCCCTTGTTGGCTTTGATATCCACATGGCCGGTGAAATCCCCACAGGTATTGGTGATAGAGCGGGGCGGAGTAACTCTGGGCTGCGGGAGATCTGTCATAATTTGCTTCTTTATTGCACGAAAACCTCCTAGGAACCAGTACTTGTCTCTGATAAGTGAGCACGTGAGTATGAGGCCACCAAGTAGTGTCGTGATATGTGCTTGATATAATAATATTATGAGCTCAGTGAAACGACCTTGCGAATGTAAAATGATAGGATATTGCTTTGCTGCGTAACTTACGTTTGCATTCTCAAGTTGTCCACAAACCCTCAAAATTCCTTCTTTGTCCACAAAGGAATTAAAATTTTCTAAAATGCTGTTGCTCCGAACGCGTTCATTTGACCGCCGATAAATATCAATAGCCTGAATAGCTCTAATAATTATGTTATAAGCGTGCTGTATTTCCGATGACATCAGTTTGTCGTCACCTGACGATGCTCTACTTTTTCGTTTTTGCTGTCGTTGAATAAAACGCATTATCCAACCGATTGTTATTATAACTCGAGTTATGGAGCTATTATTTTGCAGTAATTTCATCATAAATGAATTATTTTTGTATAAGGCTGTGTTTACACATGCCTTCTTTACTTCAATATGTGGAACTTCATAATTTGATACAACGATGTCCTCCAAGTTGTTGCTCGATAACCAATGTGGACCCTCCCACCATAATTTATGCTCTTGCAGTGTTGTTGTTGATAATCCCCGGGTAGCGCAGTCTGCTGGATTGTCCTCTGACCTTACGTGACGCCACCGGGAAGCGGGAACCACGTTTACAATTTGGTGCACTCTATTAGCGACGAATGATTTCCATCTTGCTGAATCTCCGTGTAGCCATCCGAGAACTACCATAGAGTCGGTCCATACAGTGATGTTTCGGTTTTCTGATGGAATAGCTTGTACGATCTTCTGAATAAGCTGTGAGAGAAGAACCGCACCCCATAGTTCCAGCCGAGGTAAAGTGATTTGCTTGCTGTGAGGAACTACTCTTGTTTTTGCCGCGACAAGACGAGATGTGTACTCGCCTTTACTATCTGTTGTTGTAAAATAAATTGCACATGCGTAAGCCTTTTCCGAAGCGTCGCAAAATCCGTGCATTTTATACATTTGGCTTGTGCTACATAAAAATCTAGTAATTTCAAAAATGTCTATGTTTTTCAAATCATCCCTTAGATGTAGCCATTCGTTCAAAATCTCTGCTGGTAGTTCATCATCCCATGATATGCTTGATAACCAGGTTTTCTGGAACAAAATTTTTGCTTTGATAGTAAGAGGAGATAGCCACCCCAGTGGGTCATAGATTTTCGAAATATCTGATAGTAATCTTCTCTTGGTTTGGCTAGTTTCTTGATAGTTTATCTTATTATGAAACTGGAAGCAGTCAGATGTCGGATGCCATTGTAAACCCAACGTTTTCCGTGATTCTGAATCCTTGAACTCATAGGGCACATTGAGTTGATTATTTGCTAAATCTTTGATAAGGTCAGGGTGATTAGCGGACCACTTGCGTAGGTTCATGCCTGCTCCTCTCAGGACCTCTATTAGCTGCTGTTGTAAAAGTTTTGCTTGTTGGACACAATCGTGTCCGGACATAAGATCGTCCATATAAAAAGAATCCTCCAATGCTGCTGATGCAAATGGAAACTTCTCTGCATGATCCTTTGCTATTTGCCTTAGAGTCCTGATTGCAAGGAATGGGGCTGCCTTAGTGCCATAAGTCACAGTGCTGAGGTGATATTCTTGAAGAATGTTGCTAGGCGAATCCCTCCAAATGATGGTTTGAAGATGCTGATCATTTGCTCTTATAAGGATTTGTCGAAACATTTTTTCTACATCCGCTGTAATAACAAATCGATACATTCTCCATCTTAGAATAAGTGTCTGCAAATCCTGCTGTAAATTAGGCCCACATTCCATCAAATCGTTGAGACTTTGACCTGAAGATGTTTTTGCGGAAGCATTGAAAACAACTCTTAAAGCCGTAGTTGTAGAGTCTAATTTTATTATTCCATGATGCGGAAGATGGCAAGTTGCGTTTGTGGTCGTGTCAGCTTTTCGCATGTGTCCCAATTCCAAGTACTCATGTATAAATTTTTTGTATGATTCTGATAATGATTTATTTCGAGACATTTTTCGTTCTAGGCTATGAAATTGTGCTACAGCCTTTTGCTTAGAAGAACCAAGATGCTGCTCGAAACTTGGTTTCATGGGCAGTCCTACTTCGTATCGACCATCTTCCAAACGCCGAGTTGTTGCATGATAAAAGTCCTCACAGTACTGATCTTGCTCTGTCATGGTCGGGGAGGACTGGCTGATATCTTCAACTTCCCAAAATCTTGATAAGTCTTCGATGTTGTTTAGTGTGACATGACATTGGAAAGTCTTCACGTTTCCTGACAAAATCCAGCCTAATCTAGTTTGTTGTGCTATAGGGGCCTGTATTGGCCCTTTTATAAGGCCATTCATGATAATTTCCGAGTACACGCTTGCATCCAACAATAAATCAATAGGTTTAGACAAGTTGTACTCAGGATCTGCTAGGCCAATGTGCTGGATGTGAGGCCAAGACTGCTTGCTAAATGTGGCGTTAGGCAGGTTATTGACGACCTTTGATATGATTAATGCTTGTGTAGTGAAGTCGTAATCACCGTAAATAGATTGGCACTCCATTGTGACTATGCCTTTACAGTGTTTAGATCCAGGTCCTATGCCAGCTACAGAAGCATGATAGCGGTGACGTTGAAGTCCTAACATCTGGACTGCCTTCTCAGATATTAAGGATATTTGAGAGCCTTGATCAAGAAGTGCTCTCAATGTGATATAAGAATTGTCTGCCGATTTTATCCTTAAGGATAATGTAGTTAGCAGAATTTCTTCATCGTCCGCGGCTACGTGATTTACATTATGTTGTTATTCAGCAGATTTCAACATTGATTCGGTTGACATACTTGACGATGCTGGTTTTATTTGTTCCGCATTGTCATGAAGAATTGTGTTGTGGTCGCCGTGGCACAGTTTACATTTTTTCAAAGAAATGCAAATATTGTCTGAGTGTTTGTATAAACAATTTTTGCAAACTTGTGCTTTTGCAATAAACTTAATTTTGTCTTCTATTGACATTTCTAAAAATCTTTTGCATCTGTATAGTGCATGATCATAATTGCAAAACGGACACCTTGTTGCGAAAGTAGGGGCCGCAAAATGATTCCTGCTCTGATATTTCCCTTGCTGTCCTTGATAGGTATAGGGTTTATAAATCGACTTCGAAGGCTGCTGCTGAGATGTCTTGCGGTCTAAAGACTCTCTTTCCATTTTAATAGGTTCTAGAGCGATGAATTTGCATTCTATGAAACCCATTAGCTCTTCGAATGATGGTAACTCTCGTGGCGCTTTACGCGCTTCCTTGTAGTCGCTGTAAGTGTCCGCGTCAAGCTTCTTAGACACAAGATGGACAAGGAGAGGATCCCACGTCGTAGTATCCACGCCGAGATTATGTATTGCATGTATTGACTCCATAGTAGTGTCGTAGAGTCGTTTGAGTTCAAATGATGTTTGCTTATTAATGGACGGCTGATTCAGGAATGTTTCGATCTGAGTGGTAAAAAGAATATGCTTGTTATTGTAGCGATGCGTCAGCAAATCCCATGCGGTGTCATAGTTTTGAGACGAGATGTTGAGATGATTAATGAGACGTTCGGCTTCGCCCTTAAGTTTACCCTTCAGATGCTGCATTTTCTGTGCTTTGCTCAAAAACTTGTTGTTGTGTATAGTTTCCGTAAATAAGTCAAGAAAAGTAGGCCATTGGTTGTAATTTCCAGTAAATGTAGGAACTTCCAGTTGTGGTGTTGATTTTTGTAGGTGAGCTGATGAACAACGTTTCTTATTAAGTTGCCTTTTGATGTTAGTGTACATCATCTCATGATCCAGGAACTCCCCTTCATATCGCCCATCAGTACCTTGTAAGATGTTGTCTATGCGTAGGTGTAGCTCGTCAATGATACGCCAGCGGTACTGCAATTCTTTTAGTTCGTCCTCGATCTCCCATTTTTCTTCTAAATTTTCTATATCTATTCGCGTCAACAGACGGGAAAAGGCCCGAAAGTTAGTTCTTTGCTGAGAAAGTAAATTGTGTACCTTTTCGCTCGTCGTCTCAGTTTGACCTGATTTAGGAAAGTCAAACGTGCTGCCTGTCGATTGCTTCTTGCCCAAAGGGAGATCATCGTTGGCGGTAGAAGTCGAGGGAGTATAACTCGATATCTTCAATCTTGTTGAGTGATAGAAGTCCACTGTTTTTCCAAATATGTCACTGGTAAAATATTCATGTGTTTTGTCGTCAAATTGAGAGAGAAATCTGTGGTTTGCCTGAAATTCTCCCCACAATTCATCCAACGCCTTGACTCTGGTCTTGATATATTCAGGTGTCTTCCTGCTTGCTCCATCCTTGCTGAAGTTTGATTCGATTCTCACAAACTCATCCCTCAACTGTTTTTGGCGGATAAGTTGTTCTTCCATGATAAGAATTGATCTTCACTACTTGCTTGCTAAAATATTTGCTTGATAATAATATTTAGTGCCCTTGTAGCCTCTCCTCGATATGTGCGCCTTCTCAATTTGATTGGCGAGACCCGCTTCTGGGAGACCAACCAAACCGATTCGCTATCGAATTGAGTCACACAAAAACACAAAATATCACTGATAATATGCTGAACAAATGTTCGATAGTTCACACACTGATGCTTGATGATTACTTAAACGGATCGAAGGACCAAAAATGTAGGGGTGATCCCTACACTATGCGATGCTTGCTTGATAGTGCTATGATAATGCTAGATGCTTGCTAGACCCGGTGTTCTAATTACTGTATGTAATAAAACAACCGAAGTGATTGACTGAGTTTATTCAACTGTTTTGTGTAAAAATAATAACATAGATTTATATTGATTGAGGTGACAGAGTCAGCAAGAAAACCTCGTACGTTTGCTCGTACAGTATTTAAACATCTTTTCATAAATAAACATTTTAAAGGCGGCGCGTGATTGTCATGTACAGTCAACCGCTTATACTGGCAACTGTTTTTTTACTACCGATATGCGCTCGACTGTACATTATGTTTACATGACACTCACGATGATTGATCGTGAAATACCTACCTAAAGAAAGGGTCAATCACGCGCCGCCTTCAAAACGTTGGTTTATGAAAAGATTTTGAAATACATACAAGGATTATTTTTACTTTTTAGTTAGGGTTTTTGAAGTCGGTTTTTTTGTGTATAATATATAGTGGAAATTGAATACAGTGTAAATAGTACTGTTTATAATGAAAATTGGTTCCGAGAAACATTAATTTAATATTGATTTATCAAATGTTACGGAGAAATTTGATTATTTTTGTGCTTTAACTTTGAGTGGAACTTTGAATGAAATTATCACTCTGATTCTTATTATTATAACGTTCCATGTTATGGCAACAATGTCTATCTATTTTAAACTGTAGAATGACAGCAATTTTCCACCTTATGAAGTTCTTAACACACAAGAAATACTCTGCCAAAATTAGCTGAGCGTTTTCCGGGTATGTCCCACAAAATGTCTTACAAGACCGCTGTACAAGGCACGGTAGTAAGACAAGCTTGACATAAAGTGAAAGGCCTGGCCCATATTAACACGGAACAGAGATAAGTGGACATGAGAGAGACAGGGCCTTTCTGTGGGAATATGTACGCTGGAAATGAATAATAATTAGATATAATTTAACAACTTTGAACATAAGTACACACTGTGATCTGCTATCTTCAGAAAAAAACTGTCCAACTATAATTATTTAACTCTGTTACTATAAAATTGAACCAAATCATACCCTTCAGTATCCCATACTCGCTTGAATTTCAAATGTTATATTGATTTAGCTTTTTCGTCTTTCTCTCTTTAAAATGTATTTCCACACATCAACAACTAGGTAGTCATCAAACTACTGCTACTCGGTTCCCAAGATACAGGCTTGCCTAGTTAGGGAAGTTGGGAACCACCGCTAAATTACCTACCAGAGAGACTACCTATAATGTATCTAACACCAAAATTACCTGTGTACACAAATAAACATTTTGATTGATTGATTGATTGATTAAATTCTCAACAGAGCAAATGTATAGTTTCGGTTTAGTCTATAATAATTTTAATGTAATGTGCCTTATGTAACGCAGTTAATAAACAACTCCATAACATAATCAGACCATTACTGTCCCACTGCTGGGCATGGGCCTCTTCTCAGTATGAGAAGGTTAAGGCCTTAGTCCATCACGCTGGCCTAGTATGGGTTGGTGGACTACACACACCATCGAGAACTGTATGGAGCACTCTCTGGTATGCAAGTTTCCTCACGATGTTTTCCTTCACCGTTAAAGCAAGTGATAATCAAATTTTGATCTACATATGAATCCGAAAAGTCAGAGGTGCGGGCCGGTATCAAGCTCGCACCCTACTGCATGGAAGGCAAGCGTTCAACCACTAGGCTATCACTGCTATTATTAATAAACAAATGATTAAATTATTATTATTAAATTAAATTAAATCTAATCCAGATCATTATAAATATCAGGTTTTTTGGCCATATAACCCGGAAGAAAGACTTTATGAAATATTTGGTGGTGCAAGGCAGGATGGAAGAGAAGAGACACTGCGTTCGCTGATCAACGCGCTGGTCAGACCTTATTAATACTATCAAGCATTCTACCATAACAGAATGTTCTGAAAACACCAATAATAGAGCTGAATGGAGTCGCATCGCAAGAGCAAGCAATCAAGTTTTGACTTGAAGTAATTACGACCTCTATGCCAAGAATGAACGAACAGGAAGAAGATAAAACTATCATCATTCAGAAATAATTATTCAGAGGTCTAACGTTATTGAACGTTAGACCTCTCTAGAGTTGTTATTTACAGGCTGATTGAGATGATTAAGTACGGACTCCTTGTTTATCATCTTCTTCCTCTCCAGGTTCCAAGTTACTTAGTGTTAGCGATATATGTTTTCGTATTCTATTCCTTTATCTTTTGTCAGCCGTTATTTCAGAATTTCATCATCATCACCATCATCATTTCAGCCGAAAGACGTTCACTGCTGGACATAGGTCTCCCCCAAGCATCGCCACAGCGACCGGTCCTGCGCTTTCCGCATCCAGCGGATACCTGCGACCGTCACCAGATCGTCGATCCACCTTGTGGGGGCCTACCCACGCTTCGCCTTCCAGTATGCGGTCGCCACTCCAGAACTTTACTGCCCCATCGACCGTCCGTTCTACGAGCAATGTGCGCCGCCCACTGCCACTTAAGGTTGGCAATTTCATAATTTACTCCCGTATTATTCATATCATTCTTTACGCAATCCATTTTTTTTCTTTGATCTCCCTCTCCCTCTTCATCTATGTTTGTTTTCTTTAATTAATATTTTTATGTAACCGTTGAATTTACGTGTCGAAAAAAACTGGTTCCTGCAACACATGGTATCCTAGTGTGGGATCCAGTGCCACATTATAAAGTGTAACAATTTTTTCTTGAAAATAAATAAAACTTAAAAAATCGATGCAGATTCAAATTCATCGCTCTCTTAGTTATATGCATTTCATCCCTCCTGATATACAGTCATATTATCAAGAGGACTACACAGAACTACAAATATTTTCTGATTTATTATTTTTATTAGAAGCTTTCGTGGAAATGCCCAGTTAATTAACATCATATTTAGCATATGTTTAAACAATAGTTTTCTTATTTTTAATTTCAAGTATATTATTGTTTTTTTTTTCTTCTAATAATTTACAATTTCATCTCTATATAGATACCTACTTCTAACTGTTAATATAGTAGTGCCCAAGGTTCAGGCATTGCCTAATTTGGGACCAACGGCAAACCTATCTGTTTATAAGGTTAATATAAAAGCGTTTTAATTTACTTTTACTTACTTTACCAGTGCTTTGTCACCTAATCATTCTATAAAATTTCGTCTACCAGCCTCACAATCTTCAAAAAGAAAACGTCCAAGAGAATAAGTTTATTCAGAATCAGTGGCACTTGTACTGCGACGATTGTTTCGCCCGCACATCGTACTCTATTGCTAAGTCGAGACGACTGCATAAGCCGCAGCTGACAACTCAGTCGGTCCCTTTCCAATTTACGTTCGAATAAATGGAAATGCTGGAATCGCATAAATGAAAACGGTGGAACAAATTGATTTCTCACTCAAACAGAACCGTGCACAGAACAACCTATTACACTTTCTATTTTGCTGTTGTATTCTAAAAATATGTCAGGCCGTCTTTTATAAGTGGTGTCAATCTGTTCCAAACTAATTTCAGCGAAAAACTACAGGGACTTTCATGAAATGGAATAGTTGGTTGTAGGTTGGTTGTTGTTGTGGTTTCCAATTTAGTCAATAGATTCTGATTCAGCTACAGTATTATAAGCTATTCACGATGGTACTGAAAGATGTCAGGAAAACAATGACCACTTAAATTATGATAATTTTCTTTTATAAATGTTATGTTATAATGTTATGTTAAGGATATACCTATACGACGTGTACCATCTCGGAATTCTAAAACATTTTGTAATGTTCGATTTTCTGATCGAAAACATCAGACAGAATACGATGTAGGGTTGGAAAGGTTCATTAGAAAATTTCGCTCCCTCTTCATTCCCTTCACGGTCTAGCCGCCAAATACTTTCTGTCTGACGTATATGTCTTTTTATGCCCCAATCCACTCGATATTTCCCTTAAATTTAATATATCGCACGCTTAATAGTAAACTGACCTAATTTGTAAAATGTGATTAGCAAATTTCAACTCTTACCAATAAGAGATAGATTTGATTAAAAAAATATTTCAAGTTAAGTCAGCTTACTATTAAGCGTGTGATATGTACATAGATCAATATAAGGGTAACTAGTGGTAACCTTATGAAGACGTAGCTATATATATAAAGTACACAATAACATGGACCGAAACTATTTTCCCAAGGACCCACTGGCCTCACTCCGTTTAGGGACAGTAATTCCCTATTTACAAAACTTATATAACATCCGATAATTTTGGCAATAAATCAGACTACTTGTTAACTGAACTGACACAAGAAAATACGTCCAAAATTCTCGTTCAATAGTTACATAATGTAAAAATAAGGGACCCCTTTGTTGTTCCGTGATCGTCAGGCAACCATCACGCACGAGCCGACCGTAGCCAACGAAGCGTTGACAAATGCCTAATTGAATTTTCAGCCACGATATTGTGTCCCTGTCAAAAAGATTTATACTTATAGACTTGTACTTTTATTTTCCGGTATGAAGCAAATCTTGAAGAAAAATCTGAACTCAATATTGCTTGCTCAATATAGGTCGTAAATACTTGATTATAATCTAAGCTTGAAGCCTATTCGTCCATCCAGTACGATTGCTATGTTTTTGTGTCGTTTCTTTATAAAATGGAGTCATCATCATCATTTCAACTCAAAGACGTCCACCTGGGAGGCGTATCTCCCCCAACCATCGCTACAACGACCGGTCCTGCGCTTCCCGCATCCAGCGGATTGCCGCGATCTTCACCGGGCCATCGGTCCACCTTGTGGGGGGCCTATCCACGCTGCGCCTTGTGGACTATCCTGATTGAACTATTTATAAAGAAATTTTAATATCAGAGTATCTATTGTGGTGTTTGGGATAAAATAAGAACACAATAATACGGTATTTAGGTTAACACAGCACTTGGTGAAGTGATGGGTCAACGTCCGCTCCGTACGAGAAGTGAGACAGGTGTGTCTGTGAAGTGAGGAGCGGGGTACCATCCCCACCAGTTACCATGCATACATTTATTTAGAGTCAATACAACAACCATTAATAGTATTTATTATTATTATTTTCAGCCTATATTGTCCCACTGCAGGGCAAAGGCCTCCCTTTCCTTATTCCACTCTTTCCGGTCAAGTGAAATTGTGAACCCATCTCTTCTATACGAGTCCAGCTCGTCCCGCCATCTTCGCCTGGGTCTGCCGCGATGCCGTTGCACGTTTTTCGGGACCCACTCGGTACAAATTTTAGCCCAAAAATTGACCGACATTCGGCAAACGTCATAAAGGTAGTCAGTATAGAAATGTCTTTGGCAAACGTGGCCGGCCCAGTCCCACTTAAGCTTGGCAGCTTTATGAGTGACGTATAGTATTTACGTTACAGATAATCAAATAAATACAATCATTATTGATATTTACATATTAGTATTATTTAGCCAAACATCACACCTATGATCACAAAATATAAAATTAGGACGTTGTTTAATTAAATTCAAACTTGAAACATATTACTTTTAGCTCTAACACATTAGCTACACACACGTTGAAACCTACGATGAAAATTCACTAGATACAATAATTCGTGTAATATCCCTGCACGGTATACGAAGATTTATGTAACAGGAACAAATAATGTGCGCAAAGCACACGAATTAATTCCTCGTGTATTCACGCTTACATTCTCTCAATATTTTTTGTTATAATTCTAAAATCTGTTACTTTTTTACTTGACGGCGACGCCGACGGATGGGTAATCCTTTTCATATTAATATTGCAAATGTGAGAGGATTATTTGTACATTTTGCTACTTAAGCTTTGTCTTATTTTGCGATTTTTTAGATCGATGTATTCAAATCTTAATCAATTTGTTAATGTAGTAACTGTTTTTAAGGTTAATCAAGAATGGACAAAGTCAAGTTAAATTATGGTTTCTGGTATCATTACTTATTATATACCTAGGTTTAAAATAGACAGTAATAGTTTTTTTTTATTTTTTTGTCAATCAATCAACAGTAGGTAATAATTATTGTGTTAATCAAGCAGGCACAAAGTTAAGTTAAATTATGATGTCTGTTATTATGACTTATTATCCATATACCTAGGTATATGATGGTCCGTTGAACTGCCTCGTTGGTCTAGTGGTTGCAGAGGCGACTGCTGAGCGTGGGGTTCTGGGTTCGATTCCCGGGTCGGGCAAAGTGTTATTGGGTTTTTTCATAGGAAATTCTCAGTAGCAGCCCGGAGTCTGGAATTTGTGCCTGGTCAATGGCAATAGGCTCGCCCCCTATTACATGGGACTATAACATAATTGGCGAAATGTGGGTGTACTATTACACCTCTGCCTACCCCTTCGGGGAAATACAGGCGTGATGTTATGTTGTGATGGTCCCAAATAGTTTATTTTAATTTTTGTCAATTAATCAACAAAATCCAACATACATAACATAACATACATAATCAGCCCATTAGTGTCCCACTGCTGGGCACGGGCCTCTTCTCAGTATGAGAAGGTTAAGGCCTTAGTCCACCACGCTGGCCTAGTGCGGGTTGGTGGACAAAATCCAACATTCCCTATTAAAACAAAAACGGTGAAAGCTAATAGAGTTGGTATAAGTCCCTGTAGGAGAATCCTTAATATAATTGTGCTGTCAATGTAAACCTTCCTTGCCACACATACCACAAATTGAACATCTTAAGCTCCAAGAAAAATCAAATTTATCGCCTAAATAAACACGCCATCCACCAATGAGCGTGTTCACTTTCGCTCCAAATTTCTAAAATGTAGACAAAAACGAATTGGCAAATGTTCAGCGATGTATAAACCCACATTATTACTTGTCAATTCAAGTAACGAGATTCCGCTTACAACCGATATTCGGAACAATTCAAGGCTGACCCGAATTTTGGAATGAGGAAAGCCTAGTCTCTCGACAGCCTGAGGAGGCTTCACTTAATTGAAAGAGATCGCCCCACACTACTTCACGTCGAGGGTGAACAAACTATGTGATGCCACTTGCTTTACTTGAGTGAGATGTGTGTTTTAGGCTTTAAAAAGTCCGTTTTTTACATTGTATTGATTGTTCGTTTCAGTTTAGAAGGGCTCGTGGCTAAGTAGCAACCACGCGGATCATATGATCTGCAAAGTTAAGCTGCACTTGTCGCGGTCAGCCCGTGAATGGGTGACCATTTCATTGCACATCGAGACCCCTCCGTGCCTCGGAGAGCACGTTAAGCTGTCGGTCCCGGTTGCCATACGAATATCTATGTCAATACGGGTTGTCAGAAAGTCTGACAACTGGTCCTCCAAACCAAAACTCCAACATTTGGTATTACCCAGTAACTGGGTTACGGGGGTCTGATGGCAGTAGCTCCGTGTAGAATACTGATGATCAGCTGCATCTGGGTTAGACTGGAAGCCGACCCCAACATAGTTGGGAAAAGGCGAGGAGGATGATGATGTTCGTTCCATTAGTTTTTCGTTGATGTTCGTTGATGTTAAGGTACTTTATTATTTAGTAAAATGACTGAAAAGGAACTCCGACGCCGTCGTCCAAAATATCGTCCCCACCGGCGAGGACCGACGCGACACCCACACAGATACCGAGAGTCCGACTCTCGAGAAACAGAACACGATGCAGCAGCGGCTGCCGGGGGGACCGGTGGCGGGGTCCCCCAGCTGCACCCTGAGTCGAGGTCCAAGCTCCCCCCTGGGGACGCCCTCACGGTGTCGCAACCGGAGATAATCTCGTCACGCGAAACCGGCCCCATGCTCTAGAGTAGTTCCTAGGAGTAGGCTTAATAGCCACTGGTTAGGTTTAGGTAGGTCCTAAGCCTCTGGCCGATTAACGGCGATTTGCGACTAGCGCCTCACACACACACCCGATTCCTATACCGAAAGTCCGCCACTTTCGAGAAAATTCATTCCTGACGCAGCAACGGCTGCTAGGGGGACATATGAACGGCGGTGTCCCCCTGCAGTGCCCCAACGAGGTCCGAGCCCCCCACTTGGGGGACGCCCGTTATGCGGTATAGTTTTAAGTGTAGGATTAGGGAAAAACCTTCGGCGAATGGAGTCCCACATGGGACTCTCCGCCAGCTAGCCCGGTTAAGCAGAGATGGTGCCTCGGTACCAGCTGCGAGAATCATATAGGAAAAAAAAACAAAAGACTGAAAAGGATTGGGAAAAGGTCAAAACTTTTTGACGACGTATGTGCTCTAGTGGTTCGAGTGTCGGTGATCACGAGGTCGTGGGTTCGATTCCCACAGAACACAAATATTTGTTTGATGAACATGAGTGTTTGTGTTGGTCTGGGTGTTTCTTATGTATTATAAGTATGTATTTACAAAAAAAAAGTATATAAGTATTATATCCATTGTCTATTACCCATAGTACAAGCTCTGCTTAGTTTGGGACTAGATGGTGCTGTGTAAAGTGTCCCAAATATTTATTTATTTATTTAAAACTAATATTGAAATAAGAAAATTATTCTCAATACAATTTTTTTCTGTTAATATTGAATTTCGTTTCAGAATCCCTTATAATGAATACATCATAAATATTCATACGTAATTGAAAATTAGTGGTAAAATTAAATGAAAGTATCAAATATCAAAGGGCTTCAGTCAACTTATTATTTTATACTTAACATCAAATGAACTAAGTTTAGGTTATATATTTTTAAAACACTCAAAATACACGTAATAAAAGCTTTATCAAAAGGTTCGTATTTGAAGTACGTTTTAAATTAAATTCACATGAAAGCTACTTAAGTTTAAGCTGAAGTTAATAAAGCCACTTAGTCTGTTATCACTCAATGTTATTATCGAAATAAAATAACTATTTTTTTAAGAATTTTGTTCTCGTGTAATGGAATGAATTTATTCAGTAAGTTGGCAGTTTTACGGCATTATAAATATCGATGGCTTAAATAACCGACTTCGTAACTCCGTTTTGACCAATTTCACAGAAGGAAAAAAAAATCGTCTTATAATTAAGGCACTATTTCAAAATTGTACGACGTCTGATAACCAAGCCATACGATTGATATATGCATATACGTGTTTTTGAAATAACTGAAAACCTCTTAATGAGTTTGTACTCATCAGTATGAACAACATTAACTAATGGGATCAATCCCGAAATTGCGAAAAAAAACCAGCTGTTCCTCTACATTTGTGTTCACATAAATCGACAATATGTAGGGGAATAGCAGATTTTTTTTCGGGATTTCAGATTTGGTTTCATAGTAAAAGCCGTTCTTTTGATGAGTACAACGACTCCTTAAGAGGTTTTCAGTTATTTCAATAACAATTTGTAAAATTAAAAATATGCATTTTTAATCCACCAAAAAGTGCTGGAATATCGCCGATATATATAAAAAAAAAACTTTGGGAAATTTTTACACAGCACCATCTAGTGCCAAACTAAGCAGAGCTTGTGCTCTGGGTACTAGACAATGGATATAACAATGATATACTCTTTTTTTTGTAAATACATACTTATAATTGTGACAATTGTATGTATCGCCATTTTTAATTTCTTAATTAATTCAATGTATCTTGCATTTGATAGTAATATGAAATTATAGCCGTTACCCAAATATTTGCATGCCTAAAGGTAGAATATAGAGGACTGTATCAATGTGACTTATAACACCAATGTTAACCTATGTTCAGTAAATAAAGAATTGTATTGTATTGTATTATTATAATACATAAGAAACACCTAGACCAACATCTATGATATGGCATCTTTCATCACAAGAAATCATGATTATAGCTTACGTATGACAATTAGGGATTATTCGTATTGGATACATAGTGTGAAAAACAAGTAAATTATCTCTTTCACTACAAAAAGAAAAATAACCAGCTTTTCTTATTCAAACTTGAAATTTCAAACAATTAAAGTTCAGATTTGTTCAATTTGTAGTCAACGAGTCTCGTATATATTTCTAAATTTATTAACGTTGAGCCAACTTGGCCTGTTTTATTTACATATTAGTCTAGACTTTATTTGTCATCAATATGTATCCAAGTCTTGAGGTTAAACTTTTATAAAAATGATGAAATATTTGGGTTTAAACTTTCAATTATTATTTTCGTTAACAAAAACGACGGAGAAGTAAATGACTCATAAAATACACATGGTCAAATTTGACAAACACCTATTGAGATAACACATACAAGCCAACCCAAAGAAGGATCAATCACATGAGACATATCTCTATCTAATAATATCTATCTAATATCTAGGTACATGTCTCTGTTTGGCGAACCGACTTGCGGTACAATTTAGGTAACAGCCTAGGTGGTATTGAAGTTGTCATGGGCAAAGGTAACCGCTTAACATCAGGTGGGCCTTTAGCGCGTTTCGCCATCCTATAGAAAAAATAAAAAAAACAAGTTTCCTTCATTTGTTTATGTTTTTTTGGTGTACTTCATAATTGGCGTAATGTCTAGATTAATTATTTACTGTAAGCTGTGAAGTTACCATGAATAAATAAATAAACTTGCTCCATCACATCTTCCTAGCTAGGCTGACTGTGCTAGCACTGCCGCTGCGTCTGCGCAAAGCGGCGCAAATATAACCTATCAGATAACTATGACTTTGATCCGTTTGGGGTCGAAACACTCGGGTCATGGGGACCGGGTGCGCGCTTTCTTTTTAAGGAAATGCCTCAGAGGCTGGTCGACAGTTCGCGTGACCAGAGGGCTAGCTTGTTCTTTGGTCAAATAATAAGCGTTGCCATTCTACGTGGCAACGCATTCTGTTTTCTGGGCACTACGCCAGATGACAGCGATGTGGAGGAATACTTTGACGGCTAAGCGCGCCTCGTTGTATTAATATATTTAGTACTTGTATTTTTTATGTGTGTTATACTATAAATATTGTATACAACTACATTGTTTTATAGTCACTGTAAGTCCTTCAGACAGAAAAAGTGAAGAATGTCATGCAGGGACTACCTGATGCACGGAAACTAATCGAGTTGAACTTCCTGGACCTTAAGGACCTATTTACGATCCGTTGATGTACTGAATTTAACCTTAATAACCAAATTGCGTTTCAGAAAATTTATTTGGTCAAAATGTAACATGGTATAAAAATTATCCCAATCGATTCTACTGGTGATTTTGAACAAACTAGTTTCTCAAATTGCGTAAACAAAAAGTAACGTTATGTAATTATGTGTGTAATGTTTATTTTGATGAATAAATACATTGTATCAAGTTTGAAATTCAAAATAATTCAATATTCATCGAATTTTGCTATTGAATGGACCATTAAAAAGCCTTCATATCCAAATACATTTCAATGTACCATAACCCTGCAATTCCTTTTGAATAAACTAAGATGTGCTACAAAAATTTGAGTGTCTTATTCATATTTACGATTACATCGAATCACATTACCTCAATATTTTCTTGTTCCAATATTATTTTATCAGAGGGAGGCGCTTCCGGGAGGCGCTTATTCTTCAAAGCCTGTTTCGAGAGCTGGTCGTAAAGTTTACGAGCGTAAATGACAGTGCCCGGGTCAAACGGTCCCGGGTACTGTGCCAAACGGGAATTTCGTTTATAACACTATTCTGTTCTTAGATAAGGTGACTCGTAAGCCTCACTATCCCCCGTCTCTAAAGGTGAGTCCAGATTATATAACATGTTAGGTATTAAACTTGTGTTATACAAACTGGGTGTAAGGGGAACGCTTCCGAAAACAAAGATAGGTGCTGGTGATTACTGATACGAAATCACGAAAAAAAATGCGATTCTTTTTTTAGATTTTTTCATATATATTTTTTTGCATTTTTCATACATAACCAGCTTTGGGCAGTTAAATAAAACTCATACATAATGAAAAAAGCAAAAAAAAAAAGAAAAAATCTATAAGAGTAATTGCATTTTTTCCGTGGTTTCGTATCAGTAATCACCAGCACTATCACCTATCTTCGTTTTCGGAAGCGTTTCCCTGACACCCTGTATAACATATCCACATTATGTAACATTGCTATCATCATCATCATCATCATTTCGGCCGAAAAACGTCCACTGCTGGACAAAGGCCTAAAGGCCCAAAGGGGGGGGATATGCCAGAATAAGCGCCACGCTTGGCAGGCGGGTTGGCGATCGCAGTTGGTTGTTTAAATACTCAAAGAACGCTACTGCCCATCCTCTGGTGAATCCCTTAGTCGCCTTTTACGACACCCATGAGAAGAGAGAGGGTGGTGCAATTATTTACGTCCGGCACCACACGGAACATTGCTATACAACGTGTTATTTAAATAACTGAAAACCTCTTAAGGAGGTATTGTACTCATCAGTATGAATAAGTTTTACTATGGGACCAACCCTGAAATAGCCATTTTTTTTTTACTGAACCCTACTTGTTCACCTAAATCGACTAAATACAGGGATCAGCTGATATTTTTTCGCGGTTTTAGGGTTGGTCCATTAAAAGTTGTTCATATGGATGAGTACAATGACCCCTTAAGAGATTTTCAGTTATTTCAATAACATGTATATCAATGTAACATAATAACAAGTCTGTCTATATTAACCGTGCTATATAACAATGTTATATAATATCTGTTCAATTGTCGTTCTTTAGCTAAAACATTTTTTCATGACATGTTTTTTTATCATATCTACAGTGTTTACATTATTGAAACATGTTATATAACCATGGTTTGTTACATGTTATATTACTTAATCTGGACTCACCTTTAGGTGCACGTTAAGTTCGGTTATAGCGTGGAGATGGAACATTAATCTTTGTGAGATATTGAACGTACCAGGTAAAAGGAATTGCTATTATCAGAGGTGGAACTCATTTCCTTGTCCTCTCGCCTGTACTTCTATAGATCTTGTATCAGTTAATCCTCATAGCCTGCATAAATTTAATATCAGTTAGGAGTAACGATTTGTTTTTCTCCAATATTTTATCCTCTGGCATGCGTAAATCGTCTACGCTGAATAGAGATAAACTATCGGCTACTATTGACCAGAAGAATGATGAATAATATGATAGTAATATGAATAGCAAATAATAAAATATGGAACTGTTTTTCCCACAAACAGTAAAATTTTGTGAGCTTTAGCAATTGTTGTGTATGAACCTGACTTTTCATTTATTTCATTAACTCCCAGGAGGTAAGACTTCCAACAATAAATTTTCTATTGTGTTTACTTTAAGCTACTTGAAAGATTGATAGATTAATCAATATCTACAGGCGACTTTGACGATCTCTCTTTTTCAAAATAGGTAAAGTCTTCTTTAAATAAATAAGAAAACTTTTTAACCAAAAGAAATAACCGACTTCATCAGGTTTTCATCAAATCTTCAACGAATCTATATGTGACCACCTCGAGAGAAAAAGAAAAAAAGAATCATGCTAATCGGTGTGACATACATTGTCGGAGTTATGCCTGAGCATACATAAAAACCGGCCAAGTGTGAGTCGGACTCACGCAGTAAGGGTTCCGTACCACCCAGGGACCTGATACCCCATAGAAACGGATTTAATTTACGAGAGTTTATCCAAAGGCATCAACGATCATACGCGAAATGTGAATTTTTGCATCTCTTTCTTACGTAGATGCCACCACATCTCTATGTTTTCCCTATTTTTAGTACACACTATAATAAGACCAAGTTTGACGTTGGTATGTATTACCGTTTTGAAGATAGAGCAGTAACAAAAACGTTGAAAAAAATGAATGTTTTTCGAGGTTTCTTGTATGGGGACCCCCTTTGGTTTTAGAATTTTTTTATTTTTAGTATTTGTCGTGATAGGCACCATAGTAACACATATACTATGAAAATTTCAACTGGTTATCTGTTACCGTTACAAAGATACAGCCCTGTGACAGACAGATAGACGGACCCACGGACAGCGTAGCGAGAGTAAAAGGGTCACGTTATTACCCTTTCGGTACGGAACCCTAAAAACAAACATATACAGACAAATTGAGAACTTCGTTAGAACACTTCTGTCGTCTTATGTATTTATTTTCAATTTGCTCGTATAAAATCCCTTAGTTATTAGTTACCTATAGGCCGTGCACGTCCATTAGGGTTACAAATTGGTTTTAGTGGAGTACATTAAGCAAATAGCTGGTATTCTGCTCACGCAATCTGCTTCTAATGGTGCGTTAAGATGCGACTTAAACAACTCGATGACTTGATACATTTTGCTTCGAAGCGGCTTCGATTTGACAACTGTGATGATACGACGTTTTGTGTTCCAAATTGATCGATTGTTCGTACGGAAATTTGTGGCCATTTGGAAATTGATTTTATTATTATGATTTGCAAGTCGGCTAGCTTATTGAACAGCAGGGAAATTGTGTACCTGCATCGCAATCAACAAAATGTCAATTTTGACGTTTGAATCCGGAAAAATGATACAATTCGAATTGCGTAACTACAAAACATTGATTACGATGTCGGAGGGATTCATCATGAAATTGAATGAATCATAAAGCTTAAGACGTAATCTAACATACATGACATCATTTACATCGCAATGGATTTCCCTCGTGACGTAATTTACTTCATAATGAAGTCCCTCTATGTCGTTACATAATTCCAATGTTTGATTGCGATGTTATCAACATCGTCTTCAATTTTAGATCAAAATGAAACTGTCAAATGAGTTACGCAGTTGCCCTGCAGGTCGTGGTTTTGTATGATTGATTCCTATTTCTGTTGATAGAACGTCTGCTATATTGGCAACCAACCAACCAGATAACTAAATAAAGTCATCGTGTCAGTCCATAAGCAATATCTAACACCGAACTTTTCACACCAAACCTTTTCACCGCCAATGACACTAAAAGCGCCAAGTTTTTATTACTTCGTACTAATGTCCATACAATATTTGTCTTCTACAAAAGACGTGGCGCTGAGGGCACGAAAACATCGACGATGCCGTGGCGTTGAAAAGTTTTATTCTCCTTTTTTCGAGCTTTTTCCTAATTATGTCGGTGTCAGGTTCCAGTCTAACCAGATGCGGCAGGACATCAGTATTTTACACTGAGTGACTGCCATCAGATCCCCGCAACCCAGTTACTGGGTAAAACCGATCCTCTAGGTTAGACCAGTTGTCAGACTTTGTCAAAGATATTCGTATGGCAATCGGAACCGACTATTAACGTGCTCTTCGAGGCACGTAGGTCTCTCGATGTACAGTCAACAAATCGGAATCATGACCCACTAAACCGATAATTCGTATGAAATTGTCAAAACAGTAAAATGTTCTTCTTATTAGCTTCGTGCTGCACTTAGGACATTTTGAATATAAGGGAAACTGCGTTATACCGGTCAGACGTCTATGCTATTTTGAGCTTTGTTACGTTTTTGATAAACCTAGAAATGTTTTGAATTTCGAATTAACTGTCGTTTCGCATAGTTTACCTTTAAAAAAAAGAATACATTTTTCAAAAACCTATACTAACTCTTTAAATTCCAGAAGAATATCAATCAAATTAAAAGAAATTGGTAAACTAACTGTCACTGCCCAATAAAATTGACAACTAGTTAGTTGCCAGGGAAATATCTTTAAGCGAAATTCGAATGTTAGAATGTTTGTAGAAAATTAAGCTTATGGTGGGTCATGATTCCGTTTGGTCGAGTGTACACACGGCTACATATCAAGCTATACAATCTAGTATAAGCTGACCTCGCATTGTATAAGCTTTCATGTTTTTATATCCTTTTTTTTTTCATTTAGAAAAATATTAATGAATAAACGGAATCATAATAATATATCTGTATGTTGTTATTGGTGTAGAAGCGTATGTTGGAAATGAATGAATGAACAGCAATGCTGTTGCCCATTCTTTAGTCACCTCAACTCCCTGGATAGAGAGTTGGCGTTGGAGGTACTACTTTTAAGAAATTACTATATAAGTCTACCTACAAGTTAAAGTACTAATAATTTTATTATTTTCACGTATTACGCATGCGGAGCAAAATCTAAAAATATAAATTGTGGAAAGGAAAATTTGCTTATGAGCAGAGTTCGAACCTACGAACCCTGGTTCAGTGCACTAGTTGTTTAGCCTCTAAGCTACCGTGAACTCTGCTCGTGGCATTGAATTGAATTTCCACTTATATGTCTTTGAGCGACGTCAGTAACATCCCATTGAGAAACAGACCATGGTCCATATGTTCCATATTTGGTAGTTTTGTTCATGTTCATATACTGGAGTACTGAACTAGGAGTTGCAGCTTTGAATCCTGCTCGTGTGCGAATATTTCCTTCCACAATTTATATTTTCAGATACAGTACTGCTTTTTCACCAATTATATTTGAAAGTACAGATATGTTACTTGCACTTGCAAACTGAAGACTCGAAAACGTCCTAATGAGGACGTTTTTAGGGTTCCGTACCCGAAGGGTTCCAAACGGGACCCTATTACTCTCGCTACGCTGTCCGTCCGTCCGTCCGTCCATCTGTCTGTCACAGGGCTGTATCTTTTGAACGGTAATAGGTAACCGGTTGAAATTTACTCAGAATATGTGTTGCTATGAGGTGTATCACGAAAAATACTAAAAACAAAAAAAAGTCTAAAACTAAAGGGGGTCCCCATACAAGAAACCTCAAAAAACATGCATTTTTTTCAACGTTTTTGTTCCTACTCTATCTTCAAAACGGTAATATATACCAGCGTCAAACTTGGTCAGATTATAGTGCATATTATGTACTTTCGCAACAAATACTAAAAATAAGACAAACATTGACATATTGAGAGGTACGGAACCTTTACTGCGCGAGTCCGACTCGCACTTGGCCGGTTTTTCTATTAATCCGCGTCAAGTAAGGCACTAAGCGTGACCGGTGACGAAAAAAATTAAAATGCGACGGCATTTGTGTACAGAAAGTGTTCAAATTATGACGCGAAAGTATCTTGAAGTAACCAATTTACTTACTTTGTTCTGGTTTATGTGTATTGTGCTGCCGCTGCGTTCGGAACATTTTTTTCGTTGGTTTTGTTAGGGTATGGTTCATATCTATACTTTTAAATATCATTGTTATTCACCTAAAACTAATATTCTTCAGTTCCATTTTACAGCATCTTTAAAAAGAAGAATTAACTCTACTGGATACCAAATATGTAATTGTTCTAAGTTTTAATATTATTGTTCTTTAATAAAATCACGTCTCAGTAATAAAAATGACTTAACGATCTCTAATTTTCCACAGATACAACATTCATATTCCCAACTCATTCACCCATTCTGAGTACAGCTTGAAGCACTGTTGATGGGAAAAGTTCGGTTATTGTACTTATTGTGAGCTTTCGGTTACGTGTGTGTGAATTTGAACACCTGCGTGCGGGATTTGCCGAAGTTGCTGTGTGCTTTTCCAACAATTTATTTGGTGAAACAGGGATGATTGCGTAGTGATTAGTTTGAAAATAAATGTTTAGTATACATTAGGTATAGTGAGACCTGTGCCCGCTTACTCTAAGCTGGGAACCTATTCTTTGGGAGTGAAACTACTCGACTTTAAGCTGGTTAAAAACTAGAATAATGACTGTTCTAATAATTTACATGATATACAAGTAACCGCAGCGCGATAATAAAAATAAATTTAAAAAAGAAATTGCACTTTCTAGGTTAGAATGAGATCAAGGTTGCGGTTAAGGTGAAATAAGACCTGGCAACACTGGCTTCGCCGCAAATTCAGAATGCCCGACGACGGCAGGCGTGTCCCGATGCTCCGCGATTCTTTCAGAATCGACCCGGCCGGGCCCGGACCGGACCGGCATTTGAACAGGAACCACATAAGAATCCTGACAAGAAACCTTACTGGGCACTGCAAGCTGAATAAACACCTTCACAGGATGTGCCTCAGTGATACCACAGTTTGCAGGTTTTGTCACGAAAAGGATGAGACGCCTATCCATATCCTATGCGAGTATGATGCAGTGCACCACATGAAAAGCCAGCATCTTGGAGGCCACATCATCTCAACGCAGGAGATCAAATCGTTTACCCTCAAAGTCATAGTCGACTTCATGATTGACTTGCAGCTTAGGAAAGTGTTGTAATGCTGCAAGAGGCGTCACAATAGATCTTACCAATTCGCAGTGGCTTAGGGGCGTTCAAGACCCCTACCTCTTTCCTCATATAATAAAGTGTGCCCATTGGTCATTCAGTGTGATCATTGTTCCCATGGTATAATGTTGTTCCCATATAAAAACTGTCATTTATGAGTACAATCAGCCTCCTTTTCGGATTAGTAGTCTTCTTTGGATTAGCCTGGTATATGGGTTTCCAGTTAACAGAGAAAACACGTATGTGTTAATTGTTAAATTGTGATAATGCCTAGTATTTTTTATGCGCAGATAATGTGCTTTTCACGAACATTTTTCATTCCAAAAAGCAGATTTTTGCATTTGTGTCGATACAAACGTGCGTGTGATACGAGTGAAACGCGGGTGAGCAGTGCGTCCGTATCGCGTTGTATGTATGTATAAATGTACTCTGTGGTTGTATGCGCGTTTGCGTCGATACATTGCATTGCAATATTGGGGAAAAGGAAATAATAGCATAATATAATAGACATAATACACAAACGTGCAACCACAGCGCGTCTGTATTGAAGCATCTGACCGATTGTATCAATATAAACGCGTAACTGAATTTTTGGAAATGTGCAAAAGATTCTGGCTGCGACTGACGCGCATGTGGATCACGTATGTATCGCGTTTGTATCACGTATGTATCGCGTTTGTATCACGTATGTATCGCGTTTGTATCACATATTATATGCGTAGAAAATACGCCATGTGCATAGGCTCTTAGATCGTCTATGAAACAATTTTATTACTTATGCATACATTGCTATGTAGATTTATCTTAATATTAATTGATTTATGTTTAAATCAAATATAAATCAATTAATTTACCTGTGGATTGACGAAATGAAAAAATATTTATGAATTTAAGTGAAACTGTTACTGACATTATCTCGTCCCATTAGAACAAAACTTAAATAACATTAACCCGGTCAAATGTGGCATTACCATAATTATTTATTTATAAACTATAAGCAAAGGTTCTATCAGATCAAGGATCGACAAGGTTTTCCATTTTAAAAAAGTTTTCTCGTAACTTTAATTTGCCCAGATAATAAACATACGGTATTGCCGCTGAACCCCCATGGCAAGGGGATTTAAATTTTTAACTAGTATAAACAACCCTAACGGATTACCTTAGTTGCAAATCCATAAATCCCTCCACGTACCTACCACGTAGGGAAGAACCACGTACCTACAGAAGTTTATTCCTGCTAAGTAGGTAACAAATCGATTACGATGTTATCTACACACGAACGGTTAAATCGTGTGTCAAACTAATTTTGAGATGGGGTAATAGTTCATAGTTATTTATTGATAATAGTAATTATTATAAGTCACATCAGTCAATAAAAAATACAGAATTAAGTCTTTGGGCTCTTGCTGTGTTTCATTTTTGCAAGACCAAGACCAAGTCTTAAGCCTCTTGCGGTCTTGCATTTTTGCAAGATCAAGACCAAGGGGGAGATTCTTGCATCGCAGCCATTATATTGAACTCGACTTAATGTCGAAACAAAATGGCAAATGTCGATTGAAAACTAATTTTTGCATTCCTGGAATGTCACGTTAGAGATATGTCTATGCCCTGCGCTCGACATACAAAGAGTGGTTCATAACAATCGACATTACTGGCGACATTTTACGTAGAGATTTAAAATTAGGAATTACCTAGAATCAGATATTTATCTCTATAACGTGAGAATTAGGGCCCAGTGGGGCAATTGTGTAATGCATTTACTTTGACATAAGCTTTCATTTTGTAATTAAAGCAACATTCATCGCGTGGTACGTAGTCGCCGATGACAAGGGTTGTCAAAACACACGGCGCAATGAACATTGAAATCCAGAGGATTGCGATCGCGAGCGAGTTACGCAGTTTGGCAGCAGGTCTTTAGAATCTTGCTGTCTTACATTTTCGCAAGACTGGTCTTGCGGTCTAGCAGTTTCGCAAGACCAACATACAACAGTAAAACAAAACTGCAAGGAGACATTATCATCATTCTATTAGCAGGAAAAATGTCCACTTACAAACTTAAACCTCCCCCATACAGTCCCCTTCCTTACAAACCGGTCGTAACTAATAGTCTACAGGGAAATATGGTAGAGACGTATCACGAATTTATTTCTCTACTATTGTAATAGTTTTCCGCCCCTGTTTCGTCTTATCTCCCCTATGTGATGCGTTTAGTCGTACGTGCGCTCGTACCGATTAGTCGCCGATTTGTAGCCCACGATGCAATTGATTGGTATTAATCGAGTAGTACTGGTTTATTAGGAAAAAAAAACTGATGTTATTATAATGTTCAGGTCATTGGTAGTAGGTCCACGTGTGTCTGACGGCTGCTTGTCCCTCTGGACACGTCTGGAGGGAACGGCAGTTGTTAGGCCGGTGCATCCTGGGTACGGGCAATAGAATCCTTTCGAGGGATTAACCTTCGGGGGATCTTATTGCCTGTGGCGAATATTCTGGTACGGGAGGGGCCCCATGTGGGCCAATGGGGAGTTGCTCCACGTGTCCCTCTGATGCCAACAGAGGGCACAGTGGAGGAGCAGGGGCGGGCCCGGTGTGCACTCACCCTGCCACTGGGCAGGCAGCGGGGGGACTGTCCTTCCCTGCCCCCGTCGATCTCGTAACCCCAGGAATGCCTGCTGAGTAGTATTCTCGCGCCTCTTGGGACTGAGGGTCTTGGTTTCACCGCTCGGACTGCGAGGAAGAAAAAAAAAATAAAAAAATACAGGAGGTAGGGCCTGCGAGCAGCAGACTATGGGAAGTCTGCTGCTGCTGCGGCTGACGTAGCTGGCACAGTTGGCGTAGCTGGCACAGCTGGCGTAGCTGACACAGTTGGCGTAGCTGGCATGCTAACCCGGCAGCATGCTGGCGTAGCTGGCGCAGTTGGTGTAGCTGGCGCAGCTGGCGTAGCTGACACAGCTGACGTAGCTGGCACAGCTGGCGTAGTTGGCGCAGTTGGCATAGCTGGTAAAGGCCCTTGAGGTGAGGTGGCGTGCAGTGTTCCGTTCCGGTTTTAGTCAGTAAAAGTCCGACACTGGCCCCAGGCGGAGTGCGTCCATGAGGATTTCCCCACGGCAAAGAAAAAAAAAATAACAAAGGTAGTAAGAAAATAGCTTGTTAGAAGTAGTAAGAAGAATTGCCAAACTTAAGTGGCAGTGGGCGGGGCACATTGCTCGCAGAATGGATGGCCGATGGGGCCGTGGCGACCGCGTACTAGAAGGTGCAGCGTGGGTAGGCCCTCCACAAGGTGGATTTTGGTGGATGCTTGTGGGAGGCCTATGTCCAGCAGTGGACGTCTTTCGGCTGAAATGATAAATATTGTATAAAAGATGATGATGGGAAGGAAATTATAGAGATGCATGTACGTATATGGAATAAGAATAAAAGCTGCGTCGACCTCAAATATATTGGGATGAGGGTAGGAAGATGATGATGTTCAGGTCATAGAAGCCAGGTAAAAGGTGGGTGGAGTGTTTATAAGCTAGCTATGTATTTTTTTATATTGAATCTCCTGAATTTAAATTATTGATCGAGTGTTATTTAGTACGGGTAACTACGCGAGTACTTGGATTTAAACAATAACACAGATTTCTCTCATGTTGATATATTTAACTGTACTAAACCTACATTTAAAACACAGTTATGGAAAACAATAAATAAAGGCAAATAGCAGGCAACCCAGCTGTTCGTTATTCGGCATCATATAAGTAATCTAACAATAAATTGACTAAATTTTAAACTTAAATCTAAGTATTATTGTATTTTTTAACTTTAAATTTTTTCTTTGTAGTCCGTTCGCATGTTTTATTCTTACCTGGTTACACAGGGAATCCTATTATTAGCCACACAATACTGTAATACACATATTCTGTAATTTATTATATGTATCGCTGTTGGTTTTCTAAATAAAATAAAATAAAATAAAATAAAAATAAAATGAGATTCATACATTTACCTGATTGACGTGCTAAAAATGCAAAAATTGATCGATAGGATTCCAAATAAAATATACGATTTTGTAATTTATTCGCCGGTTGTATATATCGCTATCGGTTTATGTAAATCATGAAAATTTAATTTACTTTGTTTCAACTGGGCAAAAATACCAATCTACTGGTGTAAGATTAACCGCAACATACCCATAATAAGCGGAACTGGCTTCATATAAGACAGGCTCTGCTTATACTTGTCTTGCTACCATAGATGTGCGTATGACTGTACTTTATCAATGTTACTTTATTACTGTCTCCCCTTTTGGCTATTAATCGTATGTCTAATATCATTACTCAGTCGTCAATTTGTAGCCGACTCAACCCCCCCCTTAATGCGGTCGGTTGGTATTAATTGTACTAGTTACTTGGTTGTTAGCTACAACATCTACCAACCTTAATTCCTATAATATGCTCTAAGGTAGATTTTTTCTGAATTATTTTGACGTCTGTGGTCTAGTGGTTCGAGTATCGGACTGCTGATCACGGGGTCGTGGGTTCGATTCCCGCAGGACACAAATATTTGTGTGATGGACATATATAAGTGTTTGTGTTGGGCTGGGTGTTTCTTGTGTATTACAAGTATGTATTTACAAACAAAAAAAAAAGTATTATATCCATTGTCTAGTACCCATCGTACAAGCTCTGCTTAGTTTGGGACTAGATGGTGCAGTGTAGAAATGTCCCAAATATTTAATTTTAATTTCCTCTTTCATTATTTAATTTTAATTTCCTAATCGGAAATCTAATCGAATACTCCTTCGTCAATTTGTAGGCGACTTGACCCCCCTAACGCGGTCGGTTGGTATTAATTGTGAAAGTTACTCGGTTGTTAGCTACACCAACTAATCTGAGTCGTACGTGTTCTTCGTGTGCCACGCAACAGTGATGCTCGGAAAGTTCTTACTGATTTGCTGTAATTTTATAGAAATTATCAATGTTATTGTTGTAAAGATTGCGAGATTTCTTAGCAATTATTGCTTAAGTTTAGTCTAACAACACGATTATGTGAAAAATAAAATTAACGCTTACCTATATTCTTGGCATGGTTTGGAACCAAAAATTGCAAGGATAGCCAGACAACGTGGCAATTTTATTTATAAATATATATTATGTAGGTAAGTTTGTAAATAATTTTGTATTAACGATTTAAATTGTGGAAAGAAAAAATCGATCGATCCTGCTCGTGAGTGATTTTTTCTTTCCACAATTTAATTGTTAGATTTTGCTTCGCATGCGTAAATGCGTTAATAATAATAAAATAATAAATTTGGTATTTTTTTGTGAAATTATTAAAACATAGAGTTAAGATGAAAAAATTGTTTAACAGCCGTGAAAATTGTGTTTTTTTGGTTATCATCATTTGAAGGGTTAAATCAGAATTAATAATGAATATTTAGAGATAAAACAATGAAATCAATGGTTCGTGTTGGAGTTCTCCGGAACATGAAATTGAGTTTTCTTCTACATGGGAAACGACCTTTTAGTTAACAACAATACAATTTTCTGATTACAACTTTTTACATTTGCAGGTGCACTTAATGTGCTTTTATTATGTAAGAAAATTGACATTACTGTCCGAACTGAATGAAAAGGGATCGTTTTGTTACGATAATTTCTTTTAACAAATGATTTTTGAAACTTTAAGGTGCGTAGGTACTCACCGTGAGCATTGGCGTGTAATGTAACAACTCTACTTTGAACATTACACCGGTGAACACGTCGAGATGAGCATTATAGTGTGCAGACTTAGAATGTTACAACTTTAAATATTTCAAAAGTGAATACATTAAGCCAAGTATTACAGTACGCAGACTTAAAATTTTGCAAACGACTTCGAACATTACAGAAGTGAGCTCGTTAAGCCGAACAATATAGTGCGCAACACTTGAAATTAACACCAAAATAAATAATCAAATTACACGTACTTATGTTCGCAGTTTGTAACAAGCAATATCCAATGTCAAGCAGTTACAAAAACGAATGCCCCTCAGTCAGTAAGTTGAACTAACGCATTATTGTAATGTAATGCTCAACATCGAATTTTGAATTGTTACATTACATGCGAATTCTTGCAGTGAGTATGATCCTTTATACCTAAATTTATTAATGTTGTAATTTTGTCACGAGTCAGACTCATCGAATAATCAGCTCAGGCTCTGTTTGGATTCGAAACAAGTTGGACAATCCTGAAACCTGAGCCTGAAACTTGCACCTGAGTAAAACCGTAAGCTATCATAAAATTATTTAGAAAGTCGTTAATATAAATCTACGCATTTGACAGTAATTCTCTTTTGATTGGACACCTTAATTGGTTGTTTGACTCTGTTTATTAACTGGTATTTGATATATTGTGCCGTTAAAAGAAATAGAGATTTCATTTAAGAAATAAATCTTGCTTTCAATATCGTTTATCAAGATAGAAACTGATTGCATTCTAGTATACCGATATACCTAGCGTTTATTGGAGGCGTAGAATTTTTTAAAACAAATTGTAATTTCAATGTCGAACTACATTCACTACAGAGTGGGTTTACTAGAAAATAAATTCATTAAAGTGTATTATGTGTAATATTAAATAAACACTCTTTATAGACATAAATAAGTACAAGAGACAGCTAAAATTGCCCACTCTTCAGCACTTCTCCTAGTGCTTTAGCCACAGGCTTTAGCATTCGTATACTAATACATTTTTTTTATAATCCTCTAGATAAGAACCTATTGTGCATGCATTATGCATTCTACAAAATTGTATGATAAATCTTTTACTGTTCAGGCTGTGCGTCTGTGGAATGAGTTACCTGTATCTAAACGGCGAGCTCAGTCACTGTTTTCATTTAAAACATTTGTTAAAGAATACTTCCCAAATACCTTTCCAAATAGATTGTAATTTATTAAGACATTGCCTATGTATGCAATCTCTATTCTAAATTGTAAGATTATTTATGTATATTATATATATTTATAATACCTATATGTGTAATATATTTTGTGCTATTTATTTGTTTTAGTTTATTAACATGCAGTAGCACGCCACGGACTTCCCCCACTATCTAAATCTTACGTCTTCTTTGTCCATCCAAAGGTTGTCTGGAAGATATCGCTTTTAGAGATAAGACCGCCCATGTACCAATAATTTATACGTTGTTCCTGTTTACTACTATTTTCATGGTGTACAATAAAGTATATTCTATCTATCTATCTATTGTTCTTTTCTGTATGTAACTTTAATACACACTAAGTTTAATTTACACATGGCAAAATCACTGCAACATACAAGATAACGTGTGTTTTATCATTTACTAGCCTATGCCCGCGCAGATGTTGTTTATCGCGCATCCCTCGGGAACTGTTCATCTTTCCGGTTAATCCGGGTCATTTTCTATCTTTATGCCAAATTTCATAGAAATCCGTTCAGCCCTTACAGCGTTATTGAGTAACAAATATCCAAACATCTTCGCAAACTTTCACATCTATAATATTAGTAGGATTTATAATAATAAATAATAATAAATTTTGGGACATTTTTACACGGCATCATCTAGTCCCAAACTAAGCAGAGCTTGTACTATGGGAACTAGACAATGGATATAATACTTATATACTTTTTTTTTTGTAAATACATACTTATAATACATAAGAAACAACCAGACCAACACAAACACTCATGTTCATCACACAAATATTTGTGTCCTGTGGGAATCGAACCCACGACCTCGTAATCAGCAGTCCGACACTCGAACCACCAGACCACAGACGTCTTTTTTTTCGAGATTTAATTCAATTTATTAAATTGCGGATAACGATGATCCATAATATAAAAATAGTTAGTGACATTACAAATAATGATAGAAGACCAAAAGTAGAAGCCTCTGTTAAAAATGGACGTCAATATAAACCGCTTCAATGAACTATCGTAAGAAAAATATAATATTATTCACCACGTTTGCCAAACAGATTCAAGATGGCAGAAGTCGTTCGGTTTTACACAATTTGGTTACGCAAATGAAATCTCAGCGCAGATCATCTTGTCAAGGAGTTTTTTTTCATAGTCTGTGACATCACCAGCCATATCGGGGTCTCGAAATCGAACTTAATGGTAATAATGCTATTTTACAATTACCCAGACCATGCTGTCTACACAACTGTTATTGTGCGGGCGTAGGCCCTCAAGGGAGTTTTTAATCCGGCCCCCAAACTTCCAGAGTCACACTAATGAGAAAATAACACCACATTACCTGCCCCTATTTCGCTCTCAAAGTTAGATTGAATAAAAGGTTATGTACCTGTATTAGTGTCAAAAGTTTATGATTTAATTTCATTGCATTTATCCCCGGGTTTTTAATTAAGTCGCAAAGGTTAGTTAATACATTTTTCGGGTAGAAGAAATCTGAAATATATTTTTACGCTGGAAGTTGACCTAATTTCATTTTCGTGGCAGTTCATATTTTTTATTAAACTTGAACTCTGCTATTAGAAATTTAATTTCATGAAATAGGGAAATAAAGCGGATATTTTGTACTAGGATAGCTGTACAATAATTCCGTAAGAGGTTTTCGGTTTTTGTATTATATACACCCCGTAGAACAAGCCTCTCGAAAGACCGTAAGAATTAAAAATCTTATTGAAAAATTTACATAGCTAGGCGATCGCAATTATTTATATCGTTGTATTTTCTAAGGCCACGTTCAGGTAGAAAGACGGTAGCCAGCGCCGACCAACCGGCGCTTATCGGCGCTAAGCCGCACCGCTAGTCAGTGTATGCAATTTCCATACTACGGGCCGAACAAGCGCCGATAAGAGTTGACAAGCACCGACAAGTTTCCATCGACTGTCAACGAAAGTCGGCCCAGATTTATTTATTTTCCATTATGTAGCAAAATCGGTGTTGAAAATAGGCGTCGATAAGCGCCGTTGGGTCAGCGCTGGATGCCATATTTCTACCTGAAAGCGGCCTTAGATTATTCTAAGTATTTACTGATGCTGATCTGCTCTTGCGAAATAAAATATAACACAATCTTACATTACTGTCCCACTGCTAGGAACGGGCTTTTTTTCAGAATGAGAAGGTTCAAGGCTAAGTCTACCATGCAGGCATAGTTTTAGGAATACACTAAGTCGGGAACTGTTTTAAGCCCTCTCACGATGTTTTCCGATAATCTATTTTCGTTCGACACATAAATTTAAAAAGTCAGGGCTGACGGCAATCGCTTAACCGCAATGCCAGCAAGGCTATCACTGATTTTGTTAAAAACCGCTTAAAATTGAGAAGTAGAATCGTCGCTGTAATTAGAATTGTAATCCTGCTGCAAATCAACTAACATAATCCCCAACCGTTCTCACCCGGAAAACACACAGTAAAAACCAATTAATTAAGCATAACTTCACCTTCCATTCTATTAATAATGAGAAAATTGCTCCACCCAAATGAGGCAGATTCAACAATGTTCTAGCACCCAATTTCTCTGTGGAACGTACTCGTACAATTTATGATAGGACACGTGTGAAGCGGCCCGCGGTTTTAATATCTGTTGTAAATTAGACGAAGCGAGCGGATACTGCACAAATTGGCTCGTACTATGCTCTTATTTACTTTGTTTTAGAAACGTATTTTGATGTTATCGCTGTTATTTATGGGATGGTGGAGTAATGTGATGGAACTTGCGAGTGGTTTTAAGGTTGGAAACTTTTTTTTTTAATATTGGGAATGGTGAGTTAGGAGTCAGATGTTAGTCAACAAAGTTGCATGTTATGATAGTCTGTTTCTGCACTAATGCATACAAAATGCTACAAATGATTCTATGGTGCTTATTCCCATATTCTTTAAGGCTCTAATGCCCGATTTCACCGACATCTCCTAACTTTAAAGGATCCTTTAAGCATGGTTAGAGGGCGGTTAGGAGACGGTTTCCGTTTCACCAACAGTTAGGGGTCACCTAAACGTTAAAAGCTCCCCTAAATTTAGGTAGTCGAAATTCGGGCCCTTAAACCGGCGTACAAACATACGTAAGTAATCTCTCAAGCAACGAAGATGTATTGTGATTTAGATGAACTTTTTGAAAATTTAGAAACTATTTCTAGTATATTCGCAGTAATTAACATCTGTAGACCAAAAATATATCGGAAACAACCAAATTACATTGAAAGTTTTGATTAAACTGACTTTTTTCGAAGATATAGGTTACGTAAAAAATCAGTGTTGTATTTATTGGAAAAAATTGAGCACACCTTGGAATTTTTTCATCTATTTATTTAAATTGATTAATTTCGTTAAAGTCATTAATTAATTTGCTTAATTCCATTAATTAATTTGATTAATTTAATTTAATTTAAAATATAATAAGTAAAATCATGTGTAGTCAAGGCATTTTTATACATAATGGACTTCTTAAAAATGTATGTATCTAGATATATAATACAAGAAAAAAAAAAAAAAATTATTTAATTCAATTAATTAATTTGATTAATTTCGTTAAATTTATTAATTAATTTGCTTAATTCCATTACTAAATTAAATAATTTAATTTAATTTAAAATATAATAAATAATAATAAATAATATCATGTGTTGACTACACAGTAAAAGGCATAAAATGTCATCAATTATAATTCTAATAATAATGTATAAATATGTATAATTCATAACTAATATTTGTATTGCACCTGTGGCAGCACACAGAGAGACTATAATACCTGTAATATAATACCAAAATAGCTGTGTACACAAATAAACATTTTGATTTGACTTGATTTTATACATTACTTTATTAAAATAGCAACACAGAAAATCTCACTTTATCTCACGCACGCACGAAGGAAGTTTCAAAAATAAAAATATGACCACAGATGATACGCGAGGTTTCGTAATGTATACACAGAGTTAATATAAAAAAAAAAAAATTGAATAAATAGAGTTAATAATAATATAGAGTAAATATGAAAGAAATATGAAAAATAATAAAAATATTAATGAAATACTGTATTTTAATGCTATCAAAACACCATTTTTTAAATAATTATATCCATATAAGTGTATACTTCAGAGAATTTGATGAAAAACAATCATATTTAAAAGTATCGCTAAGTTCAAAGACGAATCAGTCACTATTATCCAAAACAAATCGTCACATAGCTAAGTGTCCCCTAGTAAGGTGACAAAATAATGGTGAAACGAAATTTAATTTAGGGGCTAGTTTAGAGGAGCTTTTAAGCTAAGGATCACATAGTTAGGTGGCAGTTTAAGGGATGTCGGTGAAATCGGGCATAAGACTTTGGGATAGTTAAATAGATGGACAGATAGAGCGACGGCATCCATGTTATACGTGGGACACTCAGAAAGTTTTGCGAAACTAAAAAAAATTGTTCTATACGTACATATATTTTTATCAAATCTTTTCAAAGTACTTTCCACCAGCCTCTATACAAAGATTCATGCGCCTAAACCAGTTTTCAAAACACTTTTTCCAGTCCGCCGCAGACACCTCGTTTACAGCCTGCTCGAACGCAGCCAGCGCATCTTCCGGCGACGAAAATTGTATCCCTTTGAGCTGATTTTTTATTTTTGGGAATAAAAAGAAGTCACACGGTGCTAGATCAGGGCTGTAAGGAGGGTGACCCAGGAGTTTGACTGGCGTGCTGTCCAGGAAGTCCCTCGTTTTGAGTGCGGTGTGCGCAGGTGCATTGTCGTGGTGGAGCAGTAGCCCGCGGAGCCCTGTGTTTGGTCGCTTGTTGCTTATAACAGAGAAAACTTCTGGCAAACATTTGGTAGTATACCATTCGGCATTAATGCTTCTTTGATCCCGTAAGGGAATTGATACCAAGTGGCCAGTCAAATTAAAAAAGCTAGCGATCAAAATCTTACCCCCGCTTCTAGATCGCTTCACTTTGGTAGGCGTTGGCTCATTTTGAAACACCCAAACAGTCGACTGGCGCTTGGTTTCTGGGTCGTATTGATAAATCCAGAAATCACCTGTAACGATGTCGTAAACACGCCGAGACGAGCCTGCTTCAAATTTGTTAAGCATATCACGGCACCATTCCACCCGGGCCTGCTTCTGAGCATCGGTGAGGTTGTGCGGCACCCAGCGTGATACTATCCTCCTCACGCGAAGATGGCTGTGTAGAATCTCGTGAACGCTTCCCGATCCAATCTTCAATATGTGTTGAATCTCCTGATATGTAATTCGCCTATTGTCTTGGATTAAATTTTTCACTGCTAGCACGTTTTCTTCGGTAACAGCCGTCAAAGGGCGACCGCTTCTTTCGTCATCCCCCAAAGTTGGTCGACCGCGCTTGAATTCGTTATACCAACGATACACGGTTGCCTTGGAAGGGCCTTCATCCATGAATGCCATTTGAAGTCTATCGTACGATTCATCCGGTTTCAGGCGACACTTGAAATCGTATAAAATCATAGCTCTAAAATGTTCCCGGCGCAGATCCATATTTCAGTGAGACACAATACTTTGAATTAACTCGCAAAAAATGTGGAGGGAAATTTTGAAATTGGAACTTACTTATTTTTACTTATAAATAATCATATTTTCGAAAAACATTATAACTGGCCAGTCTCCCATATATAAAAACTTTTTTTCGCAATACTTTCTGAGGGGCCTGGTACAACAGATGATCTGGTACTTAGTGGTAGCGGAAAGATTCTATCGGCCTCAGAATTTTTCTGATGTTATCACAACCCTGAATAAAAATTGTTTCAGCCTAAGGGACTTAAAACAAGTCCTTAAACTTCTTCATAATCCAACATAAATGAGAAAAGGCGACAAAGCCAGAAGTATGACATCCGTATGATAATGCGGTCATCAACTCGCCAGTCAGCTGATCATGTGGATCGTTTCTTGACGGTTCGTTAGCTATTATAGCAGACAATAATGATATTACCCCATTTAAACCACCTCTATCTGTTTCTACGCTAGACTATCTACTGTTCATTCCTGGTACTGATGAATACAGTTTAGTCGATAAACAAGCATGGCTTTGATGGAATATCATATTGACATTATCCAGATACTGACGCAGATTTGGTTCGCTTATCTGATTATGATGATGAACCTGTTATTGTGGTAATAAATGCAGTAAAATTAATAGGCCAGTATCGCTTTGATATTAGCTATTAGTAGTAGATAGAAACTGTGTTGACAATGCAAGAGAAAATTGCACTAGGTAATCAGGTCAACCAGACAATCTGGAGCATCGTGCAATAATGTAGTCATGTCAGATTGGTTTATGAGGCCTGGCAACATCGGATTAGTTGATGCAATTGGCTGTTGAGTGCAATGTTGGTTTCGAAAATTTTGCGTCTACTAATTAATTTTTGAGGGAGGCCTTTGCCCAGAAGTGAGACAGTACACACGGCTACACATCAAGCTGTTCATTCCAGTATAAGCTGACCTCGCATTGTATAGGTTTTCCTTACAACGCGAGGTCAGCCTTTACTGGTTATGTACAGCTTGATGTGTAGCCGTGTGTACAAGCTAACAAAATAAAATTAAAATTACTTTGTATAGATATTAGTCAAAGCGTTGAAGCGTAGCATCGAAATGTGCATTACATTGTGATTACATACATTAGTAATCCAAATTTTATTAATGTATGTATTTACCTACTCAGAATCTTTAAAAAAAATTGTAAATATTATGTGACACTCAAACACAATGTGAATTATTGTTCATGAAAAAAATAAAAAATAAATAGATTCAAGCTAATTTTTCTTTAACTTTCACACAAATTCGTTATATTTTCACCTTTTTTCACGTTATTCTCACAGCTGATATTTAGACAGTACCTATAAAGGATACGTCAGACAAAAGAGCAGTTTGCAATGGAAAAAAACTAACTGCTGTTATGATAAAATTATAATAGAAGAATTATAATTTTATCATTACAGCAGTTAGTTTTTTTTATAGAAGAACGATTACCTTAATTATATAAATGAGACCTTTATTTCTTTCAGTATGATAAGCAAAATAGGTACCCTATTATCTTTTCATTCAAAATTTACATGTCCGACTCCATATAAGGAGTTTTTCATACTTCTTATCTTTTATAATCATGCATACCACCAACAAAAGGAGACAAACAAAACATTAGTAACATACCTATATTGTGCACTTTATACCCAAAAGCTGACAACATCATGTATAAACTGCTCTTACCCACTGACCCGTCCAAAGCTGGCCGCTAATCTAAATGAAGCCGTGTTTTTAAGAACAAAAGGTTTATTATCATTTGGTTGGACGGTCACGTCAACTCTTATTAAGTTCGCCTGGTAAGCTCCTTATCAGGCAGTGTATGGTAAAGATAAAGCGAACGGCAATGCCCGCTGTCTGCTCAATGCATTCTGTGTAATCGTGTACAATGGTGATTTCGTTTTATTTGTCGTACAGTGGAAGATGTAATGTGGAGTGCTAAGTATAATTTGTTTCGTTTTGGTACGGTTTTGTAAGTTAAAGTTTTGCGTTTTTCGTATCACAAATATTGCTAAGGTGAGTTATATTTAATTCCTCTGATTTCTGATTTTATTATAAGCAAACAAACATAATTATTGAGAATGCATTTCATTATCTCTGATATTAATAGATTTACTTGTATTGTTTTTTTTTATGCATAATTTTTAGCTTGCATCTGCTGTTAATGCTGTAAGGTACCTACACAAAATCTTTTAAAATAAAAATAATTAACTATTATATTTGCTCACCAAAATGTTGAGTAAATTATTGTAATTAAACTTTTTAACAAAAAATTGAACCGACGAAAACAGACACTGAAAAGCGAAAAATAAAATGAAGCTTTTAGTCTTTTCCTAACTTAACTAATGTAAATAACTAATTATGAGTCGGCGCCAAACAAACAATCAACGAAGATCATTAAATTACCTTAAATAAATAATTCGAGATATACCCTATCTATTAAAAAAAGAATTATCAAAATCGGACTACCGTAAAAAGTTATGCGTGGTTATACATTAAAAAAAAAAGATACGCGTTGAATTGAGAATCTCCTCCTTTTTTTTCGTCGGTTAAAAAGTGTACCAACTCGTGCAGATGAAATTATCTTATTGTGAGGATTTTTGCTAAGAATGGTCAAAAAACCTAAATTCCTTTGTCACAAACAAAAGGGTGACATCAAAACTTTATGCCAGTGCCTGTACCTGTCCAAGCGAGAACGGAAGACCATTTCTGGAGCTTCACTGCATGAAATTTGACAGCTTGGCCTCCCCTAGAATGTCTCACCCCAAATGATTAAGCTGGCTTTTATCACACCCACCTAAATTAATAGAGGTAATTGTTGTGCACAGTTATAATGAGTAAAAACTGCTCCGAACATTCAATTATTCAGTTTGGTTGGAGAAATATGTTTGAAGGGTGAACGCTAATAAAAAGTCGTTTGCGTGATTATCGAGATCAATTTGTAGATTGTAGCGAACAGTTTTTTGGCCTAGATTATTTGTTTTTATGGACAAGGAAGTACGTATTGTGCTGCAGGTTGTTGTCATGTTTTCTTTTTCTTTCTTATAATTTATGGTAGAGTTTTCCACAAGTACGAGAATATCAGGTAACATCGCTAGTTGGTATCGGTTTATACATAATTCGTTAAAATATCGTATCGTATTCCTTATAATCTGTATTGTTTATATGTAAATATTTTACTCATTAAGGCTAGCCAGTCTAAAGAGCCCTTAGAGACACTTGTTGGAAACTGTAAATTCAAACAGTAACTAATAAAATATTTATGTGGATATATTATTATTGTTTGTTATATTATCTGTATTATAAGTGGTTAAATTACTTTTATTTATTTTTCATTATATTATTTATTGTACATATACACCAAAAAAAAAACGAAGACAGTTTAGTCTAGACTAGTTTAGACAGTTTAGTTCAGTTGTTAACAGATAGATTATGGAAGTACAAACTAAAAGAACCGGTCGGTACTTTTAGTTTAGGTTTACCGTTTTCTCGTGTTACCATTATTAATATTGAATGCTAAATGGCGGAGTATACTAGGTATATAGCTACACAAAATGTTTTTAAACATAGCTACGTAACAACTGTTTGGCATAAATATGAAATAAACTATTGAATTGTATAGAATTAATTCCAAAGCCGTAATCAAAGTCTGTCATTTATCTTAGCTGACTACCAATGTTAGTTATTGTTTCTTTCCACATTGTATGTGTTTAGATTACGTACCGCATGTGTTAAGGTACCTTTCATGTTTCACAGCCGTCTCACTCGAATTTAGCACTGTTTTAAAGATTTCAAGAGATTTTAGGCAAAATTGAAAAATGTATTCTATTAATATCCTAGAGGGTAACATTAAAAATATGTAAAGTTTGTTGATATGTTAAATTTTCTTAATTCGTTGCTTAGAAGGAGGAGAGAAAAACTATCTTTTCCCCCACTTGCTCCGAAATTGTTTCATTATTTAAAAAAAGAGTACATAAATTGCTGGTCAGTTTCATTTTAATTGTGCTAGCGACGTTTTATAATTACACACTTACATAAATTAGGGGTTTTAGGTACACGATATTTATAAATAAAGGCTGAATGCCCATTTGTTTTTTCAAAAGTTTGAAAATAGAATGAGAACCACGCGCTGACGAATTGGCGCGAATGAAAATTAGAAACTGTTGAATTAATTTGTGTATTGTATCCTCGCAAGTGAGAGAAAAGTACTATACAAGTCTCGGCCGAAATAGCAAATAACGGCCTCGTTTAGTTAAAAAAGAACTTCTAAAATCACTTTGGAAGTTCTCGGCTTCGCCTCGTCCTTCCAATATTACTCGACTGTCAATTGGTTTATTTCAGGCCCCAGGTTTATGTACTGTTGTTTTTTTTTCAATATATCTATATATAAATCATGTAGGGAAATAAAACCATTTTTCAAATATTTGTAATGACACTGAAGGTTGTTAACAGATTACATTTTTCAATTTCGCCTAAAATCTCTTTAAATCTTTAAAAAAGGATTTAAAATGAACTAAGAATGGTGTGCATACCTATAAGTGACGTGTTTACACCGTACTAAAGACTTATAAACATTAATTATAGATTTAAATTGTAAATATGTCGTTGGTATGCCTTGCTTAGATAAATAAATAAATAAAATTAAAGCGAGACGGCTGCGAAACGTGAAAGGCCTCTTAATGCGTCAAAAATACTAAAAAATACCAATGATAAATTAAACTAGATTAAGTAATTCCAAATTACCTACCTTTTTTTCGTACCGAATATTAGGCTTAGTAACAGAATCTTTTTAACAAAGTTTCCTCCAATTTGAAAAGTACGCAGGTAATGTAATTTTGTAAGTTAATTTCGATGCTTCTACGCCGCGCCTCTCTAATTCGGTTAAACTGGGAACGCTACTGAAGAATTATCGGATTTTATGAATATTCAAACTACCTAGGTAATCATGTCGAGGTAAATACGATTAATACAAGTCTGCTTCATTATTTAATACCTTCGGGCGAGCTTTGAGGAATAAAGTATGAATATATTTTAAAATAAATATTGGGTCGTAATTGTGGCGTCAGTCGAAAATTTTACATTTGCAATCGCGCCAATTTTTATAAGCTGTGTTGCTTTAAAAAAAATGTACCTGGGGTGTTTTACGGTTTATTCTTTTTCGGTATTAATGATATTATTAGCGATAAAATACATTATATTATTATTTTGTTTATAAATAAGTATGGTAAAAGGAGACTATTCCGTGTTCTTAGGGTTCCGTACCCGAAGGGTACCACACGGGACCGTATTACTCTCGCTAAGCTGTTCGTCCGTCCGTCTGTCTGTCACAGGGCTGTATTTTTTAAACGTCTATCGACGTTGCCTATCACGAAATTGACATGAAAGTGCGTATAGGCTATCTCGCTTATTTTACTGCAATGCTTATACGCGCTTTCATGTCCATTTAGTGACAGGCAACGTCACGATAACAGACGTTTATGGAAATATCATAAAATTAGCTATATTACGAAATAATCTCCCTTTACCGTATTCACTAACTTAGTTTTTACCTTTTCTCGTTCAATTTGTACCGTGAGGTTCTTCTCCACAAAAAGGCCATCTCTTTGCTAAAAACAACATACTATGGGCGCTTACGGCTGCCAAGTAAAATGATTATACCCTACATTGATTTCAAGCTATCATTGGAAGGCATAGCAATATGATTCACGATAATTGAATATTCAGCTTGAAAGTTGGTTGTATTACAGTTTTTTTTTCTTAAACAAAAAAAACACATTTAGAGCAGGATCTAAGAAAGGTAATTTTTAGTTTTCGCAGAAATCGTCTGCGGAACGTAATATGTGTCTTTGAATGCTATCAAAGAATATGGTTGTAACATCCAAACTTCTTTCAGACGTATAGGGGAAATAAACAAGGAAATGAGACTTGTCATCTCTGTAACAAGCACCATCTTCATGATATTCAGTGTTATGATAATATCTTGTAGTAAATAAAAATGGGGAAAACTGTAAGGAATATATGCCGAGAGGAAACGGCACGAACTTTTTTATGTGTATTTAAAGAGAGGATCATAGTAAGGGGTACTTACTAAATATAAGTAGTTTTTTTTCTGGAATACATTACATACGAGCTGCGGATAAGCGTTCTGCGTTCCATGTTTGGATTAATTCGTGACGTGGTATCTACTAATAATTTAAATCTGGAACGCTTAAGAGAAAATGCGGGTGTTTTTTTATACAAACACTCTCTACTGTTTGTCATGGTTTATAATCCCACAGGAATGATTTTTTAGAGTTAAGTAAATAGGTACCAGCTTTTTCTATGCCCCTATGTTTCGTTTTTGTTGATAAATGATTTCTAGAAGCCCTAAAAAAATATTTAAATTGCCTATATAGACCGCTGTGTACAGAGTCCTAGTGTGTAAATTTGACAACTATTAATGCGGCACATAAACAGCGGCACAGTACACATTATTCTTATCGTCGTTGCGCCTGCCAAGTTCCATATGTGCATTTTTTTGATTTTTCGTTTTTTTGCATCAAAATGATCCTTGTCCTATCCTCTATGTGTTGGTAAACTCCTTTTTGTGATATTCCCACTAGAAGCGAGTTTCAGAAATTCCAGATGTGTTTTTTCCGTGTAAAAAAATCTTTATGTGCAGAAATGCATGCACATAAAGGCTTTGTGTGTATTCAACAGCCGTGTGGAAAACGCGTTAGAAATCTGCGTTTGTGACGTAAATTATAACTTAATATAGTTTTAACCTTTGCCTTTGCCCATGAAAGTATTGCACATACTTCATTTTTTTAGATGGTTCCAAACAAGTTATGTGCACTTTTTGACAAAAAAAAATCCCTCTCTTTAAGTATTTGGTATAATTTGACAAAATCTTATATAATTGTGTCTCTAATAAATGTTTTTCATACTGCATTATTATTTTTCTTATTTAATGAATTGTTTAGAAAACAATATGTTTTTTGTTGTTTCCCAAAACCTACCAAAAATCACAAATGGAACTTGGCAGGCGCAGCGACGTTATTCAGTTTATGAAATATCTTTTTTCAAATTGGTCCAGTTTTGGAGGAGAAAGTAGTCGAGATCTAATCCTCGAATTATGACTTTTTTTCTAAGGATATTCAGTCGGAACTGCAGTTGTCCTTATCGCACCTACTTGAGGCAAAGCGACAACAATAGTTTCTTCAAATACCTAATCTTCAAAGTCTCTCTGCATTTCCTCGTAACGCTTGCCAGCAGCCAGTATACGTGAGCCATTTCAGCTCGGAGTTGTTCAAAATTTATTTTCGAACATTCCGCTCAGAGGTACTATAAAAAATAACAGCGGATTACGCCGAACAAGATTCACGCTCTGACACTCGCCCCGAGAGGTCGTGCTGCTCCTGCTCCGTCCTCTCGTGACGAATTAAGTGCTCGAATATTTTTCGCTACGGCTCACCGTAGCGCCCTCCGCAGTCGCCCCGCCGACTGCAGCCCGATAAGCACATTCGCTGTCTTTTTCAAGACAGCGGGCGCGCTTTTGTCTCTTTAGACAGAGTTTCGTCAAAAACGTAGTGTCCCTTCAGGAAAAACCCACTTATTTACTGTGGTTCTCGGTGGATACCTAACGGTGATAACAAACCGAGGGGCGTTGACCCGACACGCCAGCTGCGCTCCTTAAGGGCAAAGCAAAATTGGAAGAAGCTAGGGCCAGAAGGCCTTGGGGGATCTCCTAGTCTTCCCTAGCTTACCCCCGTTTCGTCCTATCTAGCATTCTCTAGGGGTTTACACCCATTGCACACTAGAGACTTAGGGACCTGGTTGCACATTAAGACTGGCAATCAGGAGTGCAAGCTTAGGGCTCACCAGTAGGCACACAACCTCCCCGTCTATACCCGACGGGGAGGGTTTGAACACACTCCCGGGAACACCCACCCGAGGAGCAAACCCCCATGTTAGTACGCCACTAATTTTCTCCCCCTCTCGTTGTTGCTAGGCTTGGCTTAGTCACCATCTATATGATGGTGTCTGATGCCGAGTTTCTCAGCATCCTAAAAAACGTCCTCTTCAAGGACCCCACCTTTATCGCCAACTATGGCGACTTGTTTGGCAGCGCTTTTGCCGCCAAACAACCTGACGTCCCCGACTCTCCAGAGTCGCCCGATACCCCCCCGCCCCTAAGGAGGAATAGGCGCCCCGCCCGTTCCGACAGTGATGAGGAGAGGCCGAGGTCTCCGCGTGGTCCGCCTAGGCGTTCAGCCAGCCTGGACCATAAGGACCGTACCCCCTCACCTCTCCCCACCCCAGCCCCCACTCAATACCCTGATCGCTCCCCAATCCCATCAGACCAAGAGATGTCTTCGGACAGTGAGGTCAACTCAGACGAAGCCGGTGCCTTTACCACGGTAGTGGGCAAAGGTAAAAAACGCAGCCGGAAAACAAACAAGGCCGAGGCTCTCGCCTCAAAATCTTTAAAACTTTCCGAGGCAAACTCTGCCCCGGCCCCTACCCCCCGTCCCGCCTCTCACTCCTCCTCGCAGGATAACAGGCCCCCCTCCCCTCAGGAACATACCTCACCTTCCCAGAAGAAGGTGCCCATCCCGCCTCCCTTATTCATCCAGGATAAGGCATATTGGACCAGGATATCCGACTGGTGCAATCAAAATAAGATTAATTTCACTAGTGCCCGCCCCACACAGCAGGGCATTAAAGTAGTTGTCCCCACCCCCACTGATTACCGCAACCTTACCAGGTTGCTACGCGAGCGTGGTGTGTCTTTTCACACCTACGCACTCCCAGAGGACCGACTCCTTAGAGTTGTGATCCGAGGGATTCCGTCCGAAGTCAGCTGCACGGAAGTGCACGCCGACCTCGATCGTCAAGGGATCCCGGTTGCAATAACCCACCGTATGTTCCGTGGTAAGCACGGTGAACCCTACAACATGGTCCTTGTCATTTGTCACCCTGGCGAAAACGCCAAAAACATCTACAATATAAAGACCGTATGCAATTTATCAGGCATCACGGTCGAGCGCCCCCACAAGTCAAACCAGCCTGGTCAATGCCACCGTTGCCAGCTGTATGGTCACTCCCAGCGTAACTGCTACGCAAAGCCCAGGTGCGTTAAGTGCCTAGGCGATCACGGGACTACCGAGTGCGAGCGTCCCAAGGAGAGGGAACAGTGCACGGAGCCCCCTAGCTGTGTCCTTTGCCGCAAAGCCGGGCATCCAGCAAACTATCGCGGATGCCCCAAAGCCCCCAAAATGCGCAACGCCAAAACGGCAAAACGCGCCTCCGACCGCGTTGCGAGGGAAGCCCCCTCCTACGCAGCCCCCTTCCATTACCAACCACCAAACCCTAGAGGCCCACTCGGGCCCTCCCCTAATTTCCACGGCCCACTCGGGCCCAACCCCTGGTTTAAGGGTAATCAAAAGCCCCAATACCCACCTCTTCCGACCTCTCGTCTCGCGCCCCCGGCCTCAGAGCCCCCCGCGCTGATGAACTTACCCATCCCCGCACCTTCTCTCAGGCCCAAAACTGCACCAGCAGCTAAAGCCCCCCCCCCCATGAGAACCCCCCCTCCGGTAAACTACCCCGGCCTTCTGCCGAGAGAATACCTCGAACCCCAGTCAGGGGAAACCCGAATTGACGCCTACTCTAGACTTTGGGCCTTTACCCAAGGCATCCACGAGCAGCGCCTTCAGGTACTTACCAAGTACCAAGACATCTATAGAATACTTAATTCCAATTATAATGTATAATACGGCCCCACCCAAAAGATTCAAACCCCGTTCCCTAAATCTAGGCTTCTTTAATGCCCGAGGCATTAGTGGTCAACGCGATGACGTAGCTGTCTTCTTGCGTGAGCACCAACTTGACATATTACTCGTTCAAGAGTCCTTTCTCAAGCCCCACTGTCGTAATCCTAACATAGCCAATTATAGGCTGATTAGAAACGACAGAACGTACACCGCACTAGGCGGAACGCTAATCTATTACCGCAATTCTTTATATTGCATCCCCATTGATCCCCCAGAGCTAGCATGCCTGGAGGCTTCAATCTGTCGCCTAGGCATGACAGGGCACCAGCCCATCACCATAGTCTCGGCCTATAGGTCCTCAAACAAACCCGCGAGTCTGCTCGAGGACGACCTAAAATCCTTACTCGATCTTAGTAATTCTGTAATTATAGCAGGCGATCTAAACGCCAAACATTGCTCATGGAGCTGTGTCTCCAATAACACCGCTGGTGTTCAATTAGAAGCACTTAGCGACAGACTTTCCTTTGACGTCATCGCCCCGATGCGTCCCACTCACTTTCCCGACACAGTAGGGCAACGGCCCGACATCCTAGATATAGCCCTCTTAAAGCGCGTAAACCTCGGTATTCGCTCTATCGAGGTAATTCAAGAATTAGACTCAGATCACCGACCTGTGATCATTCAACTGGGTCCCCGAGGTGGTCCCTCGGATCCCGGTACTCCACCCTTAACTAAAACAATAACCGATTGGAGGAGACTTGAGGACCGCCTCAAATCTACCTCATCCCCCCAACTAGATTCAATCCCTGATTCCATCGAGACAGTCGCGGATACGGTGGCCGCGATCACCTCGCTCACCAACCATGTGCAGTCCGTAGTGGGCGAATGCTCACGGCAGGTTCCGATGCTGGATGACCAGCGTCTGAAACTGCCGGACGATGTAAATGAGTTGAGGACCGAGAGGAACGCGGCCATCCGTGCCTATGACGCTTTTCCCAACGAAGCCAACCGTGCCCATATGCGCTCTTTGCAGAATACTGTAAAAAGACGTGTAGCTCAGGTACGGGAGGATCGCTGGGACAAGGAAGTCAGCGAAATCCAACCGTCTCATTTAGCCTTCTGGGCACTTCAACGCAAACTCAAATGCGAGACCACGGCAGCTATGCCCCCCCTAAATCGACCCAATCAAAGACCGGCCTTTGATGATGACGAAAAAGCCGAATGCTTAGCCGACAGCTTGGAGTCTCAATGCACTCTCAGTACGCTTCCCGTAAGCCAAACCCACCTTGACAAGGTTAATTCAGAAGTAGAGCGTAGGTCAGCCCTCCCCCCCCCCCCCAATAGATGACCCTGATGACCCGCTCCCACCGATCACCCCTGACGAAGTTCTCTCTATAGTCAAGGATCTTATGCCCAAAAAAGCCCCCGGCGCAGACGGCATCACCAATAAGGTGTTGAAACGTTTCCCTGCCACCCTAATCGCTCTAATGACCGTCATCTTCAATGCGGCATTTAAAAACAACATCTTTCCCCAGGCTTGGAAACAGGCTACGGTAATCGGTATTTCAAAACCGGGCAAACCAAAAGCCGAGCCGAGTAGTTACCGGCCGATTAGTCTCCTCAATGTCTTCGGTAAAATCTACGAGAAGCTTATTTATAAGCGACTCAAAGATTTCGCCGACTCAAATAAACTCCTTCCCGACGAGCAGTTTGGCTTTCGTACAAAGCACTGCTGCGTTAATCAACTGCACCGCATTGTAGAACACATCAGTGCAGGCTTCGTACGCGGTCAAATGACCGGCACTCTCTTTTTCGACGTAGCAAAGGCTTTCGATAAAGTGTGGCACAACGGCTTATTATATAAGCTGTACACTATGAATGTGCCACATCGTCTCGTGCTCATCATCCGAGACTACTTATCGAATCGTACCTTTCGCTATCGCATAGAAGGGGCTCTCTCCTCCCCCCATCCCATTCACGCCGGTGTGCCACAAGGCTCCGTGCTCTCCCCCCTACTGTTCACGCTGTACACCAGCGATATTCCAAAATGCGGTGCAGCCCGTATGGCCCTTTTCGCCGACGACACGGCAATCTATTACTCCGGCAGGACCCATGTCGCCATTTCTCGTACCCTCCAATCCGCGGCCAACACCCTAGGTGAATGGTTCCGGAAATGGAGAATCGAAGTAAATCCCGAAAAAAGTGCAGCGGTCCTCTTCGATAAGAGACCCCTGTCACAGTATCGTAAAGAATTAAGCGTACCAGTCTCAATGTTCGGAAAACAGATCCCATGGCAACGAGAAGCCAAATACCTTGGCGTGATCCTTGACCGTAGACTGACTTTCAGACCGCATATCCGCAAGGTGAAAAACCGTGCCGCCTTCGTCCTCGGACGTCTCCACCCCCTACTCAATGCGCACAGTAAGTTGCCCACTCCTCTCAAAGTAAGGATATACACCACCTGTATCCGCCCCATACTCGCCTATGCTAGCGTTGTGTTCGCACACGTTAAGCCGGTGAGAATTCACATACTCCAAACCCTCCAAAACCGTTTCATGCGAAGGGCCGTAGGCGCCCCCTGGTACGTACGCAATGTCGACCTCCACCTAGACCTCAAACTGCCGACCATCAAGCAGTTTTTCAAGCGTGTCTCAAAACGCTATTTCGATTCCGCTCCCAAGCACCCCAACCCCTTGGTCGTGGCGGCCACCGTCTACCAGCCATCTGCTATTAGCAAAACCCGACGTCCCAGACACACACTCATTGAGCCCGATGACGCTATTACACTCCTCCAGGAGTCAGATAAAAGTACAAGCACACTCCGACCCCGTCGTCCAAAATATCGTCCCCGCCGGCGAGGACCGACGCGACACACACACAGAATCCGAGAGTCCGACTCTCGAGAAACAGAAACACATGCCGACGCAGCACCGGCTGCTGGGGGGATCAGTGGCGGGGTCCCCCTGCTGCACCCTGAGTCGAGGTCCGAGCTCCCCCCTGGGGACGCCCTCACGGTGTAAGCAACCGGAGATAATCTCGTCACGCGAGACCGGCCCTATGCTCTAGAGTAGTTCCTAGGAGCAGGCTATTGCGTAGCCACTGGTTAGGTTTTCTAGGTAGGTCTTAGCCTCGCCGGCGAGGCTTGCCGCTTCACGGCGTTTAGCACGTCACCCGATAGGGACCGAAAGTCCGCTACTTTCGAGGAAACCAATTCGATGCAGCAACGGCTGCTAGGGGGACATAGGAACTGCGGGGTCCCCCTGCAATGCCCCAGCGAGGTTCGAGCCCCCCCCTCGGGGGGCGCCCGCTTACGCGCGGTATTGATGCCGCGCGCATCTAGTTTGTAAGTATGTAGGGAAAAAACCTTCGGCGAATGGAGTCCCACATGGGACTCTCCGCCAACTAAGTCCGGTTAAGCAGAAATGGGACTTCGGTCCCACCTGCGAGAGCCCATTCGAAAAAAAAAAAAAAAAAAAAACGCCGAACAATAAAAACGAATAAACAAAAGACAGAGGAACTTACTAAACCGCTTCCACAATAAACTACATAAAATACAAAAATTATAGTCGTTTGAATAACAAAGCAAGAACAATAAAGAATTATAAGATTCGATGTGAATTAAACTTTTTTTTTCTTAGGTTTATTCGGGGTAAGTCGTAAACTTTGCGGGAGTTCTAAAGGGAAACATTCGGAATCAGTACAAAGGCGACTTGATAATAACGCGGCAACTCCATTCAGTGTACTGTAATCATCTCCCATTCCCAATTTCTGAAACTTTTTTCATCTTTGTTCACATCTGTTTGGCACTTTGCTTGCCGTCTTTTGATTTTCGTGACGATTTCTACTAAGACATTTTGTATACGGAATTACTTTGCAAAATATACGTTAGGCTGCTTTCTCATTTGTCGGTTTAATATCGGTTTTATATCGGTTTTGTGCGGTACCGGTACAAAGAATTTACGGAGCGCCGGCAGTTTAACGAGCCCGTATCCCGTGCAAGTCCGGTATGTAGGCTTTTTCTCTGTATCGAGAAAACCAAGCAAAACCATACTGCATTGACATTTTAGAGAGATGGACAAAGACAATCGGTAGGTAGATGATTTTTTAGAATTAAACCTATAATCTATGTCCTACATAAAAAAATTATAAACTCAATAAATGACTTATTCAACAACTTAGCCTATCGCAGTCCACTGCTGGACATAGGCCTCCCCCAAAGTTGTTCCACGTCCTCTGCCTTCCATTTAGTTACACTCTTTACCACCCCAGCTGGGTTGTTGGACCATCTGGCTGGGTGCCCTACGCTGCGTTTGCCGATTTGCGATCTCCATTTAAGGACTTGCCTGCTGATCTCCAACGGCCATCGGTCCTTTGACAGTTTTTTGTTGGTGATAGAAGAAATATCCGAAAAAAGTTTTTCAAATAAAAAAAAGTTTAACAGGATTAAATCGCGTATATTATTTAAATTGGTTTCCCTGACGTTTCGAAAGCTTTGCAGGAAAGAAAAAAACGAAAAAAAAATTTTTTTTAAAGATATCTGATCTGTATCTGTTTATCTGTAAAGACGATTGTCATCTTAGTCTACCTGCGACCACGAAATGCTGCAAAGCTTTCGAAACGTCAGGGAAACCAATTTAAATAATATACGCGATTTAATCCGGTTAAACTTTGTTTTATTATAATGTGTAGTGATCGCGAAAACCTAAAAAGTTATTAAAAGTATTTAATTTACTTTTCTATGACATCGAGAAAACGCTTACCGATAACTTTGGTATACCGGTTATACCTACTCGTCTTTCGACACACGCGTCAGTGTTCTTGTCACATTGACGCGATGTTTGCGGTAACTACAATGTATACTTGTAAAAGTACGAAAGTCTGTTATTTGACAAGCAATCACGTTACTCTTGATAATACAATAGCTTGTAGCAACGGCGGACTGGCATGCCCAAGTTTAATAGATTTTGTTCTAGAACTGCGAAGCATGAAATGCGAGAATCGCTTCCCTCGTCGTTCTCGACAAATTCAAAACAGATTTGACGGGAGTTGTTATATTTTAATTTGTATAAAGTTAAGACTATAGTTTGAGGAACTTGTGAGTAAATGGCTACAGGGCGTACTGGATTTTGAGTGCTGAATGCGAGTTCATACTTACCGCATACTCAATCGAATGCTCGATCAAACGCGAAGACTGTCATTCATTGATCAGTAATTCCTCCTCGTTTCCGCCAGGGGCGCTTCTAATTTAAGAATGAAAGTCGAAGCATTCAATACAATATGCAATGCTTAAGCAAATTCGCATTAGACACTCTAATTAATTAACGTGCTTAAGCTATTTTAAATGCAGTCAGGCCGTGGATGAGTGACCGTTCTTCGCACTTCAGTTTCTTTACTTCACTTCACTTTTTAGTAAAATAGTAAAGCTCCTTTTTGAAAGAGTTCGTCTGGTTAAGTACTACCACCATACCTACTTTTGCCACCAAATAGTGATGCTTGCATTGCTGTCTTTTGGTGTGAAGGATACGGGTGCCGGTGAATTTACAATCACGTGAGACTTTCAATCTTCACGTCTCAGTTTGGCGAACCGACTCACAGTAACGTTAAGGTAACAGCCTAGGTGGTATTGCAGTTTTTATGGGCAAAGGTAACCGCTTAACATCAGATGAGGCTCGTTTCACCATCCTATCATACACGAAGCTTAAAAATCTGAGAAGTAGTCTAACTTTAACGTATCCGTATCTCCTAGTATTTCAAGCTGCAAACATTCGATAGGTGCCTTCGTTTAAAATACTGACTTTTCTTATTAGGTTGGAAGCAAAGTCTAACACAGTTGTGGAGTAGCTAGGCCGAGGACTATACAATTAAATAAAAACTTGCTCTCATAAAAATCTTAGTTCATTTTAAAGTTGTGCTACAAACCTAAAATTGGATTAGGTTTTTTAGTTATTTATATTCCATAGTTGTGATGAGATTTCTGTTGAAACATCAAAAAATGCTGTAGCAATTATTTTTTCTTCAAAAAAACATCCAGGTACTGTAAGTGTCCATAAATCTATATTTATTTATTTATTTATTCGCAATTTTTGTAACACCATAACAGAATTCATTCCAAGGGGATGTTACAAAACATAACACAAAAAGTTACAATTATAATACTTAACAGTTTACAGTACTATTCCTTTTTCTATACACCTCTGTACTACTCCCATGAACTTGGGCAAACTATCAAAAAATATGTCAACATCTTCATCAACTATAATTTTATTAATCAAACGTGCGGCGCGTGACAAGGGGGCAAACTTGAGGAGATTAGTCCTAGTCGGCGCCACGCTGAGCAGCGCGGCGCGGCGGCGAGCACCCACATACCCTGTGGAAACATATGAATTTATAAAATCAATTCGTAAAATTGCACGAAGAAGTCTTCATGAGACGAAATATTTAAAATGCAACGCGTGCCAAAAACTGGACCTTCAATCACTCAATTCTCTTATCGCTATGCACTCTTTCATAAGAGTTAAACCTTGCCTTGATAAAGTCTTAGAATGTAACGAAAATTGTCAAATTCTTACTAAACACACACACACACACACACATTCTATCACATGAGACTTTCCATCTTCATGTCTCAGTTTGGTGAACCGACTTGCGGTACCATTTAGGCAACAGCCTAGGTGGTATTGCAGTTGTTATGGGCAAAGGTAACTGCTTAACATCAGGTGGGTCTTTAGCTCGTTTCGCCATCCTATAATATAAAAAAAGGTTTAAAACTTAAAAGTAAAAATACACTCAATCGAAGTAACAGAATCAACGATCTTTATTTATTAATAGCTTAGCAATAATTTATTTATTTATTTAAACTTATATGGACACAATAAAAGTACATTAGGTTGACTTACCGCCTTAATATAGAATTATCTATCAGTGAACCTTTGTGTTGACATAGACAGGCAGCGAAGGGGTGCTGGACCAAAAAAACCTCCTATTGTGCCCAATGGCTGTTGGTCCTTCTCGATACGTCTAAAAGGTACAGCAGTTTATTGGGCCGGTGCACCCTGGCCACAGGTCCCTTAATAAAAAAATCTCTCTTAATAATATAAAAAGTCACTGTGTTTTCTTCGAGCTTCAAGTTCCTTTTTTTATGTATTTTTATTGTCTTTATACTTGACTGTGTTTTGTTTTATACTAAATAAAGGTTTTATCTATCTATCTTCTTCGGGGAACCTCATTGTCCGTGGCGAGTATGGAACGGCAGGATCCCGAACTGGGCCAATGGGGCGTTGCTCCGCATGTCCCTCTGATGTTAGCAGAGGGCACAGTGGAGGAGCAAGGAAGGGGTCCGGTGTGCACTCACCCTGCCACTGGGCAGGGGGACTGTGTCTTTCCCTGCCCTCGCACACCAGTAGGAGTTCCGTGGTTATGTTCTCGCGGCTCTTGGTTTCACCGCCTGGACTACGACGAAGAACACCTTTATAAAACATGGTAGAAGTGAAACTTCAATGGACAAGTGGAAAAACGAATCGCAACGGACAAGTGGAAAAACGAATGGCAACTGACAAGTGGAAAAACGAATCGCAACAAAATTTTAACTTGATGTTTTATGGGCAGGTTTTCAAATTGGATAAGTACATTAACAATCTCAGTTTTTTTTTCGCAGGTTTACTGCAAATTATAATTTAGTTAGGTTAGGTACATTTTAATTAATGCATTTTTTATTAAAACATATTTTATTTTATCAAACGAAAAACTTGTTATTAATTATTATTAATTCATTCATTCAAATACAATACTGACAAATTGACGTAGTGGTCAATGTGTCAAACGACGTTTGAGCATTTTTTTTCATACCAAAAACATAGATGTCGCTAGTACATATGATACCGAGGCTAATGATCTGACTAGCAAGGTATAAAAACGCATGCGCTGCTGTTGTCTAAAAAAATCTATAGATAAACGTAAATTTATAATTCTAATTCGTCGACAATTATTTCAACTCAGCCTATCGCAGTCCACTGCTGGACATAGGCCTCTCCCAAGTTGCCCCACAACGCTCGGTCCTCTGCCTTCCGCATCCAGTCCCCCCCAGCCACGTTCTTCAGGTCGTCGGTCCACCTGGCAGACAATTATTTACCAAAAATTAAGTTTTCCAGTTTATTTGCTTAAGTTTTTTGTATGTTTAATTTGCTTATTAGTTAAATTTAACAAATCCTTATCCACAAGATAATTAATGTATAATTATGTTAGAAAACGTTATTTGGTAAATAAAACCAACATTAAAACTTATCAATTGTGTTTTCTAGTTATACTAATATTTTTAACGCATTTACGCAATTGAAGCGATATCTAAAGATATAAATTGTAAAAAGAAAAGTTCTGATGTCACCAAAAGACGTAAGTGTAGGTTAAATTCGACGTCTAAGTTATCGGTCACAATAGTATTTCGGTGACAGTGTTAGACTTATGAAATTAGAGTCACACGTTCAGATCCCACTAGAGCGTCTGGGCTTTTTGTCTTTATTTACGCGGCCGTAACGCTTTTTCGTGACAGAAAAATCCTAATACCCCCCCGTCTATATAGAAGTTTCACTTCAAAAAACACGGGACTATGGGGCCTGCGGGGGCTGGACTCTGGGTAGTCTGCCACCCGACCAGTCAAAGTCCATGATACTGGCGTGCAGTGTTTCGCGTGCGTTACCTAGAAGGGTGCGACCGAGGGTTTTACCGCACGGGGAGAAGGGGCCCGTCTACTAGTGTGGCCGGGACCTGTCAAGGTTGGTTGGCGAATACAGTATCTTCCATGCCCCTGCTAAAGACAGAGAAACACCGTGGTGGTTTAAGTCGGTAAAACTCCGGCACTGACTCCGCCTTTCCCAAGCAAAAAAAAGACAGCTAGTGAAGCAGGTACATGGGGAATTAGTAATCAGAGTATGTTGTTATCAGTAAGACAGTGAAATACTCCTGTCCTACTTTAAGTAGTATTTTCTATGTCAGGAGTCCTGTAGAAAACTTAAATGAACACACATTGTCGTAATAAACATTGTAACCGTACGACTTAAAGTATGATTTTAATGTTCAAACCCAAACCTGGATTTTAAGGACTAATGAATAACTAAACCTTGTGTCGCATGTTTTCCCACATCCATTTTGTTTAGTATTCTATGGTCAAAGTGTACGTAAAACACGGTTTAGGTAGACCGTAAAACTATGAATATGAGACACATGTGTCTAATATTAGTTTATCTGTGCCTTTGTTTTAAATTATATAGCTTTAAGGATAGGTATTTCATCAGATACTACTGTTTTTCGCGCTCAAATTTATAACTACTGAAGTTTGTACAGCAATTTGTTTGAGGCAAATGGTAATTATTCTGGTTTTCGGGAAAAAAAATATGGAGATTTTTATTATTATTTTTAAAACTACGCGTCCAAACGATTCTATTATTGATATAGATTGTATGTTTTTCGTTTTCAAAATGAGTAAATTTTCAGCGTTATCTACACTATCTACACTAATATTATAAAGAGGAAAGATTTGTATTTTTGTGTGTATGTTTGTAATGAATAAACTCAAAAACTACTGTGCTGATTTCAAAATTTTTTTCACCATTAGAAAGCTACATTCATCCTGAGTAACATAGACCATATTTTCATGTCCACCCGTGCGAAGCCGGGACGGGCCGCTAGTGTATTATAAAATATTCATCACATTATTGTATTAAAATGCATATGGCAGTGAATTATTATAGGAACAAAAAATTGGTTTTAAGCGACTTATAAAACCTTTTAGTTCTACTCCCTTTTACTAAAACCCCATTGCTACCCTATTGATTTTCATGACCTACAAATAAAAATCGTAGCACTTAAAAGTTTAATATCAAGGATTCCTTAACGTATTCTCGTCTCAAACATGTCGGTGATTGGTCGAACAGGGCTGCAAGTGTCTACCTACGTGATTCGGAAACAAATTCACAGAACTAGGTACGGTGGGCAAAAGAGAAAAATGTACAAGCAGCTTACTACATCCATTATTAAACTGAGTTTTCACGTCTTTTAACAGCTTATCTGAATGTTTTTATTTCATCAAAAAATAAGCTTACAATGACAATGACATTAGCCGGCAGACTACATAAATATGCAACAAAATACATATACCCTTTTTTTTGTCTTTCTCGTCTTATTTAGTAAACAAACTTAGCATGTCTATTCAAATAACTACTGTTAAAATATAATTACTAGTTCTGCACATGAAATTAGGTAAAAAAAAAAAATTGTGTGAGAAATGCTAACATAATGCCTTTTAATAATTATTATCGACGAATTGCATTAAAAATATGCAAGATACCAAATAAGATAATTAAGAAAAAACAGAGTGTAGAGTATGAAACGAGTGCGTGACCAATACGAAACGGCAGCGATTTTAATGTAATGTATGACTGTATAATATAATATGCTATATGTGTCATACCGAATGCAAGACAGAGCTAGTGCGAAATGGTTACAGTTTCATAGTTTAAAACTGCAGGCGTTACGTACTTGTTTCATATTGGAACTCTCGGTGTGCCAGCCTTTATTGTGTGCCTGTCTACTTAACTTCTTTGCTGTGTTTACGTCTCGTACTTGTATCTGAAGTAAGTTTTACGTCGGATTTTACTACTGCAACGTGATTGATACAGTGTAGAATTACTTGGGGAGTCACTTTTATAGCTGGAGTCTTTGTGAATAAGAATCGGCCTTGTTTAAAATTTTGAAGAGCTTTCTGTTGTTACGGCTGCGAAGCTTTTCCGTATAATGTTTTATTGGGGACCAATTTGAAGAAATATTGAAGGAATGCTTTTATTTGAAAAACTTTACCGAAAACTTCGAATTTTTTAGTGCAACATATTTTTTGTTGTAGGCATTTTCAAGGTTTTAATTATGCAATTTCCGAGAAATAAGTAGATTTTTTTTTGTTTTACTTATGAATGCTGATAAACTTTGATTTACTGCAAAATAAGTAACACAAGTATTTTGCATCAAAGGAGTTTTGAAAATTCTGTACCATGAAGATAAATTGATCTCCAATGGCGATAGACTTGCTCCTTCTTTATTAGTTTAGATACTAATTTATACCTGTAAGACGACAAGTTTTTTAGAACGGAGGTTCTTCAGAACCTGTCGTCTTTCAAGACTCTGCCATTATATACTTACAGTATCTACATGGAACAGCGCGGCATTCACTAAGCCAACCAGCTACCGCTACACAAATAAGAAAATTAATGAAGTCCATTTTATTTTAAATGTTTTTTTCAGTGAATGATCCAATTGTAAACCAATTTTCTTTCATTTATTTAATAGAGACAAAATCATTTTCAATCTGCTTATGTTCCATTAAACTAGAAATGGTTTGTATTGGTACTCACATTTGTTATCAATGCACTCTCTCAGACCAAAATAATAAGATAGACGGAGTGCGTAGAATTAGCGAATGAAGCCAGAAAAAGAAATACAAAATGGCAATCTGGAGCGTACGTCTAGTACTCAACTAAGGGCCAAAATTAATATCCAATCTACCCACGATTTGCCCTACTAGAGATAGAAATTTGACATATTTTGTATGGAGCTTATTTCAAATGTCTATCTCCAGTAGGGCAAATCGTGGATAGATTGGATATTAATTTTGGCCATAAAAGAATAAGATTGACGCTTCTGACCGCGGGCGGCTCGCGAACACTGTGGGCGGAATAGTAGGTGCTCCTTTTCCATTTTGTTTTCCTTTTTCTGGCTTCTTATTCTTTTGGTCTGAGTCTGCTTAGTTATCATTATACAAATAAGCACCTATTAAACAATATATGCTATTATTCTTCATCACACATGTGCATTTATCAGCTATAAAAACCGCACCAAATCTGTCAGATCCTTTGAGACAACAAATATTGCAAACAGCTTGCCTGCCTTGTTTGTCCAACACACTTCTGCTACACGTATTGTCCGAACGCCAGGCAAGCGTATACCTCACATTTCAAGCTTAGGAGCACACTCATGTAGCCTGCAAAATTTAATACTGTATATTCTGAGAGCGATTTTGGAGAGATCTGTCTCTCTGAAGATTGATTTATTGGAGCCCCGGGGCCTTCGACGCATTCCTACTCCCTGTTAATGGAAATCGTAACGGGGTGTCCTTTTCATTTTCAACCAATGACTACGCCCGATGTTATAAAAGTTTGGAGTTTTTTTTTCTTTACGGGTATTTTTCTTATTCCACTTTCCTTTCTTCGTACCGTTTGTTGTCGCGTCCGGATTTGTGTGCTAATTTTTTTAAGAATAATTTGCTGGTTGATCGAGATTAATAAGAAGGAAATATAAACGATGAGAGTCCCAAAGGATAGAATTATGTTGGGATAATTGTGGGCTGTTTTTCGATTTGTTTGTAGATAAATAAAATCTTTGGCAAACAACTTCGACTAAAGAATTTATGAACCAATAAAACTAACAGTACACATTAACAAATAATTTTAGTATTTTAAGTGTAATAAGGATGTTTCACGCCTCAAGCTTTTAATAAAATATTAAAGTTCTTTGTTTATGTGTATAGTAAGTTTAAGTTAGTAATTTTGAAAAATGTGAAAGTGAGTATGTCTGTCTATTAAATAAATAAATAAATATAGTTTTTTTATTCACAAAAAGTTTTATATCAAATATCTGTAAAGTCCTTAACTTCTGAGCTAGGTACAAACCTGTGTTACAGAAGTCAGTGTCTTCTCCCATTAGTTTAACACAAATAGTGAATAATAAATTACAGTTTACAAAATTTATTTGTGATGTGGACTATGTGTTGTGTTTAGTGCGTGTGTGAGCGGTGTTCGTGTAGGTGTGGTGAGGGTGAGTGTGAGTATGAATGTGGAGTGAATATACATGGGCGCAGAAAGCAATAAAATTTCTGTTTGTTCATAATCTAGTTCTAATAGCCAATTCTTAGTGTTAGTTTTGGTTTCACGACCTAAGAGAGGATGTACGTTTGTTATTTTATTTTATTTGTCATATAAGTAGGGAGACCTAAAACTCTGTTGCCGCCTAGCAGTAGCTGTGCAGAAATTGGAAGGTAAGCTGACATCTGGTATAATACGCTTTTTATTATACTCAACCTCATTATATGGAGTGATTCTATGCTGTTTAATCACTATTTGAAATAAATACAATCGCCTCACTGATATTTCAGCTATTTCACAACTACACTACTGAACCAATTTTTAAAAACTTGACACAGACGTCGCCTGTAACCGGAAAATTAAAATTATGTTGCAATTTATTAACATAAAATTAAATTAAAAACATTTAATCACATAAACATTATAAAATAAACAACGCAAACACTGCAAATAATGAACAATAATATTCCATTGATTAAACCTGTCTGCAGCAATCGGGAACATAATATACCGCACTTATGTAAGCAAACTGAATACTTCTAAATGATTTATTGAAGGTTCCTTCCATTGTGGCGGGGATCCCTCGCACGAGCTAAATATCAATGACAGTAAGAAAGATTTATGATGTTTCGCAAGAAACACTGTGGAGCAAGTTTCACTGCAGTTGGCTAACCGATAACTTTGAACGGGAGCCGGTATTTAAGAGCCGGTATTTAAGAATAGAGATCTATTCTAAGTAGACGGTTTAAGCCTGGAAAAGGTGTGCATATTTTTGAAAATAAATTGGTAGTAAGTTTTGTTTTATGTTTTCTAAAGTTTTCGTTTCGTTAGATCGATTCGTTTGTATCGATTTCATCTTATTAGGTGCAGATATGTAAAGTGAATAGCACACATGTAACACCCGATTAATCCAATGGATATTCATTAGCCAAATGACGAGACGTGGTTCCGCGACGCAAAAAGGTGTCCAATGAGCATGCTATCATATCACATGGCATGGCGTGTTAGAAGTTTGTTCCGCCTTTAGACTGAAACCTATATACATGCTGAAATTTTAATCGCTTAATTCCCGAAAAAGGGTCATTGTACTCATCATTATGTACGATCCTTACGATGCGTACGATACCGATAGGTCGATGCGTGCCTTTATAGTGATAAAATTTTCCTAACACATATCTTTCAACACACTTGCTCGTAAAGTGGCTCTTCTTGCACCGCTTTTAGGTTCATAATGTAGCTTATAACGCACGCGTGCTTTTCACATTATATTATCGCACTAGTGTTTTTTACTTTACAGTTTATTTTTAAATCGCAGCGAGTTTTTATGCCTAAACAAAATTAAACATTTTTGTAAATAAATCAACTGTATTATTTAAAACATGATAAATAAACATTTCATTTCATCAATTTATTTATTTCTGTCAACAAATTAACATTAATTTGTGTTATTTATAAAAATATGTATTTATTATATTTTTAATATTAGCGGTTTCCTTCGACCACCTACGCGCCCATAGCTGTACGTAACCGTGCGATTACAGTAATCCGCGAGCCATTTTTTACAAATTCAATATATGTCTAAAATATGTGTATGTTTTTTTCCTAGCAAGTGTGTTGAAAAGCGTCATATGACACGCGTGACCATTGACTTTTATACTTTCGGCTCAATTATGCCCTCGCCTTCGGCTCGGGCTGCAATCCAGCCTCGTGTATGTTAGTCAACTTAGCTCACTTGTATCATAATGTACTATTATCAAACCGAAGTCTTTGGTACTATTACACCTCTGCCTACCCCTTCGGGGAAATTCAGGCGTGATGTTATTTTATGTTGTGTTATGTTAAGTAATACAACAAATTATGATACAGTATACCAAAATGTTTAACTGTAATCTCATTTGGAAAGAGTACCAATTATGTAAATATTTTAGCAAACTTTATATTATCATTCCAATAGCCCATGCTTTTACTATGATTGATACGGCAATTATCAGGGTCTAATTAAGCCACAACACCGAATGAACACGTTGTATTAATTAGCCTTAAATTAACTTAATAGCTACTGTTGAATATTAAATATGTGAATTAATACTTATTTATGTACAGGTAAAAGTACGTTGCATAACCTATTATCGATTTTAGATTCAGACAAAACAGTGGGGTAATTGTGTAATGCATTGACATCAGCTTGCATTTTGAAATGATAACAATATTCATTGCGTGGTACATAGTTGCCGATAAGACGAATTGTCAAAACACACGGTGCAATGAACATTGAAATCCTATTGATTGCGATCGCGAGTGAGTTACGCAATTCGGCAGCAGTTTACTTAATTCGTGTTTTGTAAAAAAAAATACTACTCGGTGCTACTTTTGATGCTTGACGTCGCCAGTTCAATCCAAATTAATGAATATATATAGTTATTAATTAAATTATTAATCAACGTAATCAACTTGTAATTTTATTAGAATGTTTACTATGTATATCAGATGTTGATCTATAACCGTGCCATATTTCTAGAGCAAATGAATAACACAAAATAATGTGCTTAGCCATCTAAAAATACTTAACCAATTCTACGATTATTTAATACTCAAATTTTCCGAGGGTTAGAGAATAAATCGCGAACGACTCTGAAAATAAGTCACCGGCGGCATTATCAAAGGTTGAAAATACCTGCAAATAATTTTGGTGGTTTCGCTCGTATCGTTTTTGTACGGGGGGCATTTGTTTTTTTACAAATAGGTATATAAAAAAAAATCTTTTTTGGTATTGATGTATTTATAAGAGTGCACAGAAGAGGCGGGTTCGCCACTTAGCATATCGTTTTAAAGTAAGAAACCAAACAAGATCCTACGAGGAAAGGCTTAAACCGTTTAAAATGAAATCTCTCAAATCCCGTCGTACTATCTCTGAACTAATATTTCTCTATAAGCTGCTTAATAATGGTATTGACTGTCCTGAGTTATTAAGCATAATATTTATTAACGTCCCGCACAGAATCCCGCGTTATCCCTGCTCATTATACTTAAACCTTCTCGGTACCGAACAAATCTGGGTAAAAATTCAACAATTCTTAGGATGGCCCATCAATATAATGCCATATCTTCGGAAACTTATTTGGAAAATTCAGACGTCTCATTTTCACCAGATTAAATGTGTAAGTGTAGACGTACTCTCGATTTTAACAATGTTATTTTTAATTTCTAATTTTAATTTTAGTTTGAGTTTGATTATTTATTCAAGTACCTAGTTTTTGTTCGATTTGTACAATGTGTTTTACTTATTACTCATTTTTTTCTTCTTTTTCTCGTCTAAATTTTGTTTTAGTTTTTCATGAAGAGTATTTTAATTGAATCATTATCATCATCATTTCAGCTGAAAGACGTCCACTTCTGGACATAGGCCTCCCCCAAATAAGAGGGGACATGCCAATGATTAAAAAAAAAAAAAAAAAAAAAAAAATTTGCATGTAAGGTGTATTCTTTGTTGGAGTTCCTTATAAAAAAATAAAATATAAAATTTAATTATTTATTCACGTTCAGTATCAGCGGTTTAGTCACCTCCTTAAATATGGCACGAATGCAGATCAAAATGTCGTATATAGGTACATAGAAGTTATTTTCGTTTTAATTCCTTCATTATATATTTTTTTGAGTCTAGGATATGATGCAAGTAAGCTTGGTATCTTAGTATGATTGCGATGAATTTGATACTGTACACAAGATATTTGCAAGGGAAAACGAAATAGGTTGTAGGTACCCCCCTTGGTGGGTTCATTATACAATACTACTTACTTACTCCGGTGGCGAATGTGACCCAAAATGTGTCATGGTCTCCGAAATGAGAGAACGCCACTTGTCGTGATCTTTGGCAGTATCTCGCCAATCACTGGCTCAAATTTCGAGAAGATTCCCTTCTACCGCATCGATCCAGCGATATCTAGGGCTACCAACTGGACGTTGCCATTTCGGTCGACCCAGATAGGCTCTCTTCGCATCTCGATCTTCTCCCATTCTCTCCACGTGACCAAGTCAACGGAGTCTGTGAGCTTTTGCCTCTCCTATCACGTTTGGTTCGGCCACGAGCTCTTCTATCTTGGCGTTCTTCCTGATCCGCCAGGTTCCATCTGGTCCGGTCCGGTTTTTATACAATGATAATAAAATAAACATAAAGTCAAATCTTTTTAAATTGACTCATTATTTTACTTAAAATGTACATAGATTCATGTCTATTCAATTGAGTTTTATCACTGATTCATGCTCTGCTTTTGTCAGTAAGAGATTAAAATCGTGATGAATAAAGATCAGTTACAGAGACAGATTCACTTATTCTGAAAATGCTTTGTTTCTAACTGCGAATTAAATCGTTTGTTACTCCTTTAACTAGTTGTCTGCAGACATCGAACCAATTTCATTGAAAACCTTTATTGAAGATTTACAGGCGTCTAGGGAGCTAATTTATATTCTGAGGGTTCTTATTTTTCTATTAAGATAAATATTACATGTATTTTCTGAACGTTATAGTGCAACTAAAGTAACGAAAGTAACCGACATAGCCCGAAGAATTGCCAAACTTAAGTGGCAGTGGGCGGGGCACATTGCTCGCAGAACGGATGGCCGATGGGGCAGTAAAGTTCTGGAGTGGCGACCGCGTACTGGAAGGCGCAGCGTGGGTAGGCCCCCCACAAGGTGGACCGACGACCTGGTGAAGGTCGCGGGAATCCGCTGGATGCAGAAGGCACAGGACCGGTCGTTGTGGCGATGCTTGGGGGAGGCCTATGTCCAGCAGTGGACGTCTTTCGGCTGAAATGATGATGATAGTGCAACTAAGTAGCCTTTAGTGTGTTTTTCACAGGTTCACAGATCTGATCTTAGATTATAAACCTCGATCTGACAGAATCAATATGCACTTGACTGTACTTACAAAAACTATTTATTTTGTTGTATGTAATTAGTAGGTATTATTATAGAAAGCTTAAACCTACTTGAACAGAATTGCTGAGCTCACTAGTCAATTATAGATGTACACACACGTATAATAACATACTCTAACGTTCGCCGAGATAAGTTCAATTCAGCCTTAATCCACTCCTACGAAGCAATTGACCTATGAAAGGATACAATAGGCACAATAATGGAGTGGGTATTTTCCAAAGAGTTCCCTTTTACGATAATTGCTTACTGCCGTTTCTTAGCTTCGGATCTCAAGTGCTGGGATTTACGCACAACTATTTTGAGGTTTAAAACTTAGAGTATTGATTTTCCGGAGTTTGTGAAATGTTGGTTGTGTCTTTAGTTTCAGGAATATTCTTTTTTGTATGAAGTGATACGAATTTTGATCAGACTAATTACAAATAGCGATTTTGTTTTGTTATTTTGTACTTACAAATTAGAAACTCTGTAAGTAACGATTATTTTATGACATATATTTCTTATACTTATTTAAGAAAATGCTATGTACTTTATATTATTATATTTAAGTATAGAATGTTCGAAACGTTCGCACGTAATGTACTAGTTGTGGCAATAAATCATTTTTATTTCTTTATTTCTTCTTACTTGTACACCATAACTACCCACGAGCGGTTCCGATTCTTCTACTCCATCCAAAGGTTGTCTGGAAGAGATTGCCTTGTGCGATAAGACCGCCCATTTTACTAACATTGTCTTTCTGTAAACTATTGTCTTTGTTTGCGTTAGGTGTATGTACAATAAAGAATATAATAAATAAATACATAATACGAGGAAAATATATTTGCTCCGGAAAACTATTACCTTCATTATTTTTATAACATTTTGACACGTAAATATTATAGTATGCGTATTACGTACAGTCAAAAGCAATCATATATTCCTATCGAAGGATTTAAACCGCCAATAATATACATATATCTGACCCAAGAATATAAATCTAAGGTAATAGAAGTGGTAAAGCCACGTGAACTTGTCGCCACGTGTAGGTGTCCCGTAGAACACCAGTGCGCGAACCGTTTGCTTGATCATCAGTGCTGTTTTGGACGCAGAGTACACTAAAATTGTATTTGCAGCAAATCTAACAGCGGAAATTTATTTTGTATTAAATGCTAGAAACATTATGGGCGTAATTGCGAATGTGTGTTGGTAGCAAGAAAACCGGCGACACGCGTTTCTATATTAAAAGACAGTAAATAACGTTTCTATTAGCTTATTATTAAGATTTTACGGACCCAAGCTACGAGAGTAAATATATGACTATGGGAAGTAGGGCTATCTCTTCTATACATAGGCATATAAACAACATGTAACAGAGTGAACGCAAGGCCTCAGACACCCCAATTAGGATAATATAAATACTAAGGTAATATTTTTTTATCAAAATAATAAAATTACGTGGTTTTTAGGCATCAGTAAGTTCCTGAGTTGATTGTTATATAGTTGCAAAATGCCGTTTAGGGGAAACCTGACACACTGAAAACGAAATTCATTTAGCTGGTCTTCCCGGACTTCAAGGAATTACTCGGGATCCGCTGATACACTTATTTATACTTAGTTTTTTTTATTGATATGTTACATGGTATAAAAACTATACAGATCGATTCTCTCAGTAATTCTGAACAAACTACTTTCATTTTGCGTCTGTTACATGTTGTAGACATCCGTTCCATTCATCTTCTGAAAGCTATTGTTTGCAATATTAAAACCGTCGAAAAGAAGATATTAATGCTTCAGAAGGTGCTCGTAGCGAAGCAACGACTGCGTGGATTGTACGATCTGCAAGGTTAAGCTGCACTTGCCGCGGTCAGTCTGTGGATGGGTGACCGTTTAAATCTCAATCTCCTGACAGTAAATATTCCTGTGTCCCGTTTATTTGTGATACTAAGGTCATTATTGTACCCAATAAACTGCAATCAGAAACATCTTCTGTCAGGGGATTGTGATTTAAAGCATTGAGATTAGTATGGAACTATATTTTGAAAGTTTTTAATTACGAGTATTGGCCTCTGACTACAGTCACCTAAATAGCAATAACAATACACCTATTGAGATTAGTATGGAACTATATTTTGAATGTTTTTAATTACGAGTATTGGCCTCTGACTACAGTCACCTAAATAGCAATAACAATACACCTATTGAGATTAGTATGGAACTATATTTTGAAAGTTTTTAATTACGAGTATTGGCCTCTGACTACAGTCACCTAAATAGCAATAACAATACACCTAAATAACAATTTTAATTCTAAAAGCATCCACTTTACAACATTTCCAATACGCGAATCGCTTTAAAAATCATGTTAACAAAAGCTAACCATGATCCGATAATATTTCTAATTTTGAACGGAAAATTCGAAAACCCGTATGCCATGGAATAAAGAGGTCGTTTAGCAAAGAAGAAAATGCGATTAAATTAAATTTCCGCTAGAAGGAAGACTCAAAGGGCTTTCGATAGCTGCAATATCTTAAGCCGGCTCTCTAAAGGTCTGGCTATCGGGGTCTTGCCTTTTCTACAGCGAGCCTTTTCGTGTAGTAGTTTAGCCTTAGGGTACGTTTACACGACATAGAATTGCTTGTTTTTTTGTTGAGGAAAACAGAGCGTAATTTTGTGTGTACTTCACACGCGAAGCTGTCATGAAATGAATGAAGGGTTGCTTAATACGTTACGCGATTTTGGGTTATGTTTATCTATTTCGTTCTCTTTTTGTTGGGCTTATTTGAAGGTATACAGGCTGAATATTTTGGTGTTTTATATTTCCTGTGAAACTAAGGTACCTTAGAATTTTATCAAAGGAAAATGGTGTCTATTCTCTTATTCATAAAAACTCATTTGACAGCACTAAAATTGTTGCGATCCCTTTCTTGTACCTACTGTTAGTAAAATAGAGCGATAGTTTAAAAAAAGTTCAGTTCGTGAACAAGAGAATAAACTCCAATGCCCTCTTTTTGGACCCGAAGCCCCATACAAGTTCTCTTTAAAAAAACCCTAAAGGGTTGATCCTATTATATACCAAATAACGTAAATCTAATAACAGATAAGCTTGTTGCCTTCCCATATAACAGCCGAATGAAATATATAAAGATAATACCTACAGAATTACTCGCTAACTATTCAACCGGGAGACGTCTGTTACGCTCCACGCTTCCTGTCTTAACAGTTTTCACATTCCCGGGTCGTTTCCTGTAGGTAGTTATACTGTTAGAGAAACAGTTGTTTATGTTCTAGCTAACCAAGTTATGTACCGTAGAAGAAAAATTACTGTTGAAAATAAGTTTGTTTAGTTTAAAATATTTTTTTCAAGACAAGTGTTACAACTTCCGGCTCCCGCCACCAACACTTCCTACAAATAGGTTACATTTTAAATGTCTACAATACTTTGTGATTAGAAGTAATATTGATTAGGGTTATTTATTCATCCAAAGTTATTAATTATTGAGTTAAATATCAACATTTAATAAGTAGGTATTATAATAATTTCATAATTATGTTATTCGAAAACGTTGTGACGTCACTACCGCTGATTATTTATAAAAATAGGTGTTAACGTTAAAACGGGCTCATTCTTCTGTTGTCGGTGGAACACAATAAACCTTATTACTGGAAGTCTACAGATTTTTCTACAATTAGCTATCGTGCTGCAATCTTGCTACCAACCGGCGTTTGCATCTCAGAAGTGGGATTACGAAGAAGATGCTCGGACCATACTTTTGTGGACTGGGGAGAAGGAAGAGGAGTCAAAATGTCAAAATCGACGACGAGTTATTTGACAAATATAATATCTAGAAGATTGAGCTAGATCTTTGTGACGACGAGTAATTTGAGAAATATAATATCTAGGAGATTGAGCTAGATCTGTGTGACGACGAGTAATTTGAGAAATATAATATCTAGGAAATTATACTAGATCTGTGTGACGACGAGTTATTTGACATATATAATATCTAGGAGATTGAGCTAGATCTGCGTGACGACGAGTAATTTGAGAAATATAATATCTAGGAGATTGAGCTAGTTCTGTGTGACGACGAGTAATTTGAGAAATATAATATCTAGAAAATTTAGCTAGATCTGTGTGACAACGAGTTATTTGATGAATACAACACAAATTGAGTTAGATCTTTGTGATATTAAAAAGACCCCTGCGTAGCTCATATGTACTGTTTGAGTTATGTTGCTTAATATCTGCTTTGCTATCCAATAAAGGTCAAAATTGAGAATATTAAAAATCCCAATTATTTGGATCTGTGTGAATAAAACAAAATATTTCCGAGACATACAAAGTTATATTTTTAAGTATTATGGGTACATTATTATTCAATCCAGTATCTTAGGAATACAAAGAATATTTTCTGTTTTTCTTTATTTATTTTTCAGGTCCAGAGGAGTTCTGAAAACCTTCAAGATCGACGTGGGACACGTCCAATGCAGGATGGCCGAGTGTTACAACTTCCGGCTCCCGCCACCAACACTTCCTACAAATAGGTTACATTTTAAATGTCTACAATACTTTGTGATTAGAAGTAATATTGATTAGGGTTATTTATTCATCCAAAATTATTAATTATTGAGTTAAATATCAACATTTAATAAGTAGGTATTATAATAATTTCATAATTATGTTATTCGAAAACGTTGTGACGTCACTACCGCTGATTATTTATAAAAATAGGTGTTAACGTTAAAACGGGCTCATTCTTCTGTTGTCGGTGGAACACAATAAACCTTATTACTGGAAGTCTACAGATTTTTCTACAATTAGCTATCGTGCTGCAATCTTGCTACCAACCGGCGTTTACACAAGCTTATAAAAGACACGGGTTCGGTCAATGATATTTAAAAGTACTGATATGTTACTCGCGCTCGCAATCTGAAGACTCGAAAACGTCCTAATTATGAAATTCTTCTATTAATCCGCGTCAAGTAAGGCGCCGAGAGTGACCGGTGATTCTGAAAATTGGTACTGGTTCAAAAGTTAATTGCAAGATTTATTCCAAACACACCAACAAGTGAAGTTTAGGTCTGTAACAGACGACGTTCTTTTTGCACGATTGAGAACGAAGCTTTTACTTAACATTCTTTTTGCACGTGGCAGCCACCGCGTTGCCCGCGTTGATTTGGCAGACTTGCACCATCTTCATTTAGTTTGGCGTTTAGTACGCGGCTATCTCGTCAAATGCCAATCAAGACTAAAAAGAGTGCCATCTTGTCTGTCTTAGCGGGTGTGTTTTGGTACATTCTATTTGTTTCGTGTATGGCGCGGATTGGAGTGGAACGACGTGGCGTGCGAGAAATCAACGTTCATTTTGCACGTCGTTCTTTATACGAGCCGTTTGCGATGTTTCTTATTATTTAGTGTTTTCTATTTTTACGTGCAAAAAGAATGTCATGAAATTGTGTGCCATCTGTTCGGAGACGTTCTATAAAAGCTTGAGATAAAAATTATTGCAAAAACATGCTCATTATTGAAACTGTAATATTAGTTTATGAAACTGTTGCATACAATGGTGGAAGTGAACGGCTGGAACAATGGTGAACAATTCCTCAGAGCACTCTCCATTGTAAATGCGATATAGGATACAAAGAGATCTTCTAGAGAGCTTCCAGTCTGAACAGATGTAGCTAAATCTCGGTTTTTTATCGAAAGTATCTGATCCCTTCAAAAGTATGTTGAGTATTAGGTTGGAAGAGTTGTCTGACATTTTAGGCTTCAGACGGCTCATCAATAGAGGTATCGGATTAGTATGCAAACCAATGAACGATTCTACTAATATTATAAATGCGAAAGAATCTTTTGATTGTTCCATAATCACGCTTAAAAGGACTGAATGGATTTGGTTGAAATATTACACACAGATAACCATAACCCGGATAAACATAGCACGGAATAAATGAAGTCTCTTATAAAATACCGTAATGCACTTGCAACTAAATCTAACTAAATATGAGCTTATTTTTTATCTCCGTCTCGTCCACTATATCTACAATCTGAGTCACATCCATTTGTTCCTAAGCTTTGTTACTCCAATCGTACTGTAAGTACGAGTAGAAAGAATGATCGCGCGCTAATACTGCTCCAAAATGTTGAATTGAGAATTGACCGGTGGATTGTCAGCTAAAACTATTGGTGTTTTAGATAAAATTTACTCATTTTTGATGGATAATTCTGGATTTGACTACCTCTGCTCGGAGTGTCCCTGCGTGATCGAATCAGAAATGAGGAGATTCGCAGGAGAACGAAAGTGACCGACATAGCCCGAAGAATTGCCAAACTTAAGTGGCAGTGGGCGGGGCACATTGCTCGCAGAACGGATGGCCGATGGGGCAGTAAAGTTCTGGAGTGGCGACCGCGTACTGGAAGGCGCAGCGTGGGTAGGCCCCCCACAAGGTGGACCGACGACCTGGTGAAGGTCGCGGGAATCCGCTGGATGCGGAAGGCACAGGACCGGTCGTTGTGGCGATGCTTGGGGGAGGCCTATGTCCAGCAGTGGACGTCTTTCGGCTGAAATGATGATGATGATGATGACTACCTCTGTGTTTTAGTGGTTCGAGTGTCGGACTGCTATTCATGAGGTTTTGGGTTCGATTCCCACAGGACACAAATATTTATGTGATGAACATAAGTGTTTGTGTTTGTCTGGCTGGTTCTTATATATTATAAGTAGGTATGTATTTACAAGAAAAAAATACATTAGTATTACAACCATTGTCTAGTACCCATCGTACAAGCTCTGCTTTTTTTTTTTTGGTGCTGTGTATAATGTGCCAAATATATTTAGATTTTTCAGATTTTATGTAATAATTTTTTCATGTTTTGTGAATGAGGCAAAAATTTAATGGTGCTGTGTATAATGTCCCAAATATATTTAGATTTTTTAGATTTTATGTAATTATTTTTTTATGTTTTGTGAATGAGGCAAAAATTAAATAGAGGATAAATGCAAATAAAAAAATCAAAAACGCAAATAATAATGTATTGCTATGCAATGAGGTCAGATGCTTCCAAAACTTGGTAGCTGGTTCTGAGATCAGTTTCCCGCCTTTGACTTTTAGAATTCATGTACAGATCAGAATTTGAATCAAGAAACGAGGTGTGATGTTCCTCTGACACAAAGAGAGGATCCTCCAACAGCTGGATATTTTTGCCTGACGACCTGACGGTCCGAGGCCCAATGGCTGATGTCGGGCGTTCTTATACACTATACAGTGTGAGTCTTCATAAAGCGCACATACGATATTGGTTGAAACTAGACATAATTTTCTTGACGGGTAAAAAGATCAAAACTTTTTTTTCTTGGATTTATAAACGTTAACTTTTTTTATTAGAAACTCCTCTGTAAAGAAAACATTGTAATTAATAAACCAAGTGGTCTATTATGTTAAATCAAAAACAGAAATGGTTGTTAATAAGAGGCAAAGATGATGAAATACAATTTAACCCCAAAAAGGTTTCCATCACTAAAAAATCAAGAAGAATTTACGGAAAATCTGGTTTTTGACAGTGTTTTTCTCGGTAATAGTCAAAATTCTCGATGAGTTTTTTTAAAATTATTTTTCATTGTTATTACCTGTTTTTTACAATCGTTACTGTTTTTGTGTTTAAAAATTACAACGTTTTCTTTACAAACGGTCCACAGGTGCTTATAAAAAACTTAGTTTATAAATCCAACAAAAAAAACGAGAAATAAAGTTAAGATATTTTTCCCGTCGATAAAATTGTATCGTTTCACCTAATTTCATACGTACACTTCATATGAACACTCACACTGTATAATAATGCTAACTGCGCGTCAAACTTTGATAGCGCGATTCAGGATTTGTGACGTCATCCAGCACGTCTGTAGTATATCACATGTAGCTCGATAGATGTCGCTATATCAATCCCTTCTGAGATCGGAGGTTGTTCGTCTCATGTTTCGGTGCAGTGGAAGGAAAAACGTCGTGAGGTAACTTGCACATTTAAGGCCAGCACACACCGGAGTTGGCAGGGTAGAGCATTTTATCTTTACTCAACGTAAATTCATACGTCATCATCATCATCATCATTTCAGCCGAAAGACGTCCACTGCTGGACATAGGCCTCCCCCAAGCATCGCCACAACGACCGGTCCTGTGCAATTGTCAATTGTCAATTGTCCTGTCCTGTCCCAATTCATACGTATCTAGTGGTAATAAGATACAGATTCCAATGTTTAGAGATCAAACCCAAGGCATCAAAGAGGATTACCCTTCACAGCATTGAAGAGCGCGCGAAAGGAAGCCACGATGGGATGGAACGGCGTGGCTTGCGACGGGACGTGACGAGAGGTATCGGCACGTTGAAACGGCATGCTGAGGGGAGCCAAGGCATGTGACGGTATGTGACGGGACGTGACGGGAGGTAACAGCACGTTGCAATAGCACAAAATCTAGCATTTCAAATTCGGAAATCCCCTGCCCTGCCGTCAGTGGTGTGCGCTGGTCCTCGTCATGCCGTGGGATGTCTCGGTAGCTGTCGGTATGGCCCGGTATCGAATAGGCTGCTGCCATTATCAGTGTGTGCTGGCCGGTGGCAATAAGTCCCCTTCCCTGTCGTCCCTGGTGTGCGCCAGCCTTTAAAAGGGCTCAAAAATCCAAATGTTGTCGACGGTATGTGTAGTCCGCCAACCCACATCTGGCCAGCGTAAACTAAGGCCTAAACATTTTTATTTTGAAAAAAGGCTCTGAGAACCCCATTTTCTGTCCAGTTCATTCTTGTCCATCCTAAGGTTGCCTGGAAGAATTCGCTGATCACGATAAGGCCGCCATTTGTGGCATTTAAATTCATATTCAATGTAATGAATTTTATGGTGTACATTAAAGAATATATAAATAAACTAGCTTTTACCCGCGGCTCCGCTCGCGTTAAATTCTGCTAACCCACGTCAGTCCAGTCCAGTCCAGTCCATTCCAGTCCAGTCCACTGTCCCACTGTCCCACTGTCCCGCTGTCCCGCTGCCCCGCTGCCCCACTGCCCCGCTGCCCCGCTGCCCCACTGCCCCGCTGCCCCACTGCCCCGCTGCCCTCCTGCCCCACTGCCCCGCTGCCCCACTATCCCACTGCCCCACTGCCCCGCTGCCCCACTGCCCCGCAACCCCACTGCCCTTCTACCCCACAGCCCCGCTGCCCCACTGCCTCGCTGCCTTGCTGCCCCACTGCCCCGCTGCCCCACAGCCCCACTGCCCCACAGCCCCACTGCCCCTCTGCCCCACTGCCCCGCTACACCACTGCCCCACTGCCCCGCTGCCCCACGGCCCCGCTGCTTAGCTGCCCCGCTGCACCACTGCCCCGCTACCCCACTGCCCCGCTACCCCACTGCCCCACTGCCCCACTATACCATTGCCCCACTGTCCCCCACTGCCCCACTGTCTCCCACTGCCCCACTGTCCCCCACTGCCCCAATGCCCCGCTGCCCCGCTACCCCACTGCCCCACGGCCCCGCTACCCCGCTGCCCCACTGCCCGCTGCCCAGCTGCCCCGCTGCCCCACTGCTCCGCTACCCCACTGCCCGACTGCCCCGCTGCCCCACTATCCCGCTGGCCCACTAACCCGCTGTCCCGCTGCCCCGCTGCCCCACTACCCCACTGTCCCACCGTCCCACTGCCACTGTCCTACTGTTCCACTGTCCCACTGTCCCACTGTCCCACTATCTCACTCTATCACTATCGTCCCGTCGCATGTCCCATGTCCCATCCTATGTCCAGTCCCATGTGCCGTCCCACTGTCCTGTCCCATGTCCCGTCTCATTTCCCGTCCCATTTCCCGTCCCATGTTCCGTTCCCTGTCCCGTCCCCAGTCCCGTCCCCTGTCGCGTCCCCAGTCCCATCCCCAGTCCCATCCCCTGTCCACTCCACTCCACTCCACTCCATCGTACATTACTATCCGCTCGTGCAAATGTATAGAATCTTCGATCTGTCGGGTGAGTACGCAACCCACGATTTTTTTTTTTTTTTTTTTTATTTCTTTCTTTCTTTCTCAAAACCCATACCAGTTTTTAAGTCAGATCATCAGCTTTCAAACAAAAAAAAAACATCAAAATCGGTCCAGTAGTTTTAGCGTGATGCTGGAACAAACAAACAAACAAACAGACGTTAACAATTTTATAATAGTTAAGATTATAATAGTTAAGAAGATAAGATAATATACTTGAAGAAGAAGGTAATTAAAAATTGTAGACTGAAAGTAGTATTTTTTTAGTTACACCAAGATAACTTTATGCTTATTCGTATATTAAGATGGATACTGATATATACCTACATGCATCAACCTCCTTCTCAGTCCTTTTAGTTCTTTTATCCATATACCTTTTTGGAAGGTGCTGTGTCATTACTGACATGAACAATAAAACATTGCAATTTCATATTATGTCGTATTAATTATACAACAAATTGGCGACGATGGCTAATAAACTTGAAAAATTGAAACGCACGCGAACATCGCTTCGAGCACAACTATCATGGTTCGGGAATCAACTATCTACGTTGGAAATTATTCCCGAAAGCGAATACGTCACAAGACTGCAGACTTTAGAACGTTACGAAGAAAAATTTGAAAGCACACAAACAGAAATTGAAATGCAAGTAAGTGAGGACCTTCTGCTTAGTGAAATTGAAGAACGCACTATTACAGAACAAATACTCTTGCAACTTAAGTTGAAACTGAACTCTTCAAAAACACAACAACAATTCCCAACCCATCAAAAAAGTACCACCTCGAACCAGAACATACCAAAAATAAGCTTTCAGCCCTTTAGTGATAAAGAAAAATTTAAAAACTTTATCAAACGCCTAGAAACATATCTACTTCTGAACAACTGCAACGAACCTACCCCAAAAATACACACACTTCTAACAGCTTTGCCACCTGACCTGCACCAAAAAGCTTATGATTTATGTGCACCGCAAGAACCTTTAGAAATCGGCATGGATACATTAACAAAGTTACTGACGGACTATATGGACCCTAAAGCCAGCATCTGGGCCAGGCAACACAAATTTATCTCTAGAATGCAAGAATCTGATGAATCGATTATACAATTTTCATCTGAATTAAAACATCTTGCTGAAGAATGTGATTTCTTTTGTGAGAACTGTAAGAAATCAATAGCAGATAAATTTATAAGCTTACAACTGATAAGAGGATTACGCGATACGGAAATATGCTCAAAAATACTACAAGAAAATTATACTGTAAACTACACTCTACTTGTTAACAAAGCTTCTATTTTCGAAAACTCAAAGAAAGAAAACTTTTCATTCGGACACTCATCAAATATACATGTAATTGAACGCAAACAGTACACCCCTCTTAACAAAATTCGTACGTTCGAGGATTTAATGGGGAAATGTTTCCGCTGTGGCAGCTCAGATCATAAAGCTAACACCTGCAGATGCATTCATGATATTTGTACAAAATGTAAGAAAAAAGGCCACATCAGACGTGTTTGCTTACAAAAGGTCGAAAGAAACAATTTGATTAAAGATAACGAGGAAATAGACACCGAAGATATCTGTGACATAAACGTCATTCGTTCAAAGAACACAGACAAATTTATGCTAACAGTGCTCATAGAGAAAAAGAAAATACATATGGAACTAGACACTGGAGCCGCCTTATCGTCCATCTCGTACAAAGACTTCAAAAACTTAAACCTCGACAAAAAAATCTTCAAAACCAACATCAAGTTAAAAACTTACACAGGAGAAATTATACAACCACTAGGGGTCACATACGTCAAGTACAGCTACGACAATGAAACTGCCTATGGTAAATTGTACATCATTAAACAAAATGTTGAACCTATATTTGGTAGAGCCTGGATTCAAAACGTCAAAGTGGACCTGAAAAACATTAAAAGCGTAGAATCTCAAAACAATACTAAGTTTGAAGAACTCTTAACCGAATTCGCCTGCATATTCAATGGAAAATTAGGATGTATTCCGGACTACAAAGGCCACTTCTCACTAAAGGATGACACTGTAACAATTTTTATTAAACCAAGGCGCATACCGTACGCACTCAAAGGAAAAGTCGAAGAAGAGATTGATAGACTTTGCCAAGAAGGAGTTATAACTAAAGTGGATAATACTGAATGGGGTACACCAGTGGTACCCATTGTTAAACCAAATGGTAGCATAAGGCTTTGCGCCGATTACAAAGTTACCATTAACAAGGTAATAAAGGATGAACAATATCCGATTCCCATTGAGGATATCTTCGCTGAAATGAACGGGGGCAAGATTTTCTGTACTCTAGACATCTGTCAAGCCTACTTAAATATGCAAATGGATGAAGAAAGCGCACTCATGCAAACAATAAGCACACATAAAGGTACATTTAAGGTAAATCGCCTGATGTTTGGAGTAAAGATAGCACCCAACCTATGGCAAAAATTTATGGACAGAATCTTACAAGATATCCAAAGTGTAAAATGTTTTTTTGATGATATTATTATACAAGGTGCATCATACGAGCAACTTTTAGGAAGACTTTGCAAAGTCTTCCATAAACTAAAAGAAAACAACTTAAAACTAAATAAAGATAAATGTAAATTCTTCGAAAAAAGTATCAATTATCTTGGACACACAATTGATGAACACGGGTTACATAAAAACAAAGACAAAACCAAGGCAATCCTCCTAGTCCTTTCTTTTCCAACTCCTTACCCTAATCCTATCCAACAATTATGTTCAAAGTCATTCAGGCAAACCTACACCACGCCAAGGCGGCAACAGCCGTGCTCAGCAAAAGATTCGTAGAAGAAAAAATTGATATGGCTTTGATTCAAGAACCGTGGATTAACGGGAACACGATTATGGGTCTCAACTCCGTAGGCACAGTATTGTATAACACCGACGGTAGAAGACCCAGAGCTTGCATACTCTTCAAAAGAAGCGTGAGATTCTTGCCGATTCCCTGCATGTGCTCGGACGACATAGTTGCTGCTTACATTGAACTACCAGGAGGCGGAATCAGGCCTATCGCCTGCTCTGCTTATCTTTCTGGGGATGAAGCAGATCCTACCATTGAATTGGCCAACACGGTAACCTACTGTGAGGATCAGAAGACTCAGCTACTTGTGGGTTGTGATAGCAACGCCCACCACACAAGCTGGGGAAGCACTGACACCAATACCAGGGGTGAGTTACTGTTTGATTATTTAGTGTCTAATAACCTTCTTGTTCTCAACAGGGGCAATTCCCCTACCTTTGTTAACAGCGTTCGCCAGGAGATGCTAGATATTACAGTTTGCACAGGCTCTTTACTGCACCGTGTAAAGAAATGGCATGTCTCTGACGAGGCATCCATGTCTGACCACAGACACATCAGATTTGACTTAGCTCACTCAGGAATGAGAAAGACTAATTCTTATAGAGATAGGAAAGCAACTAACTGGGCAGGCTTTAGGGACTGTCTCAGGTCAAACCTGCTCTCCATTAACAGATCTGTTAGATCTATAGTACAATTGGAGGCGACAGTAGGGGACCTTGAAGGCGGCATCAAGACTGCCTTCTTCCAGAACTGTCCGCTCAAAACCTCCACCACCATGAGAGATGTCCCATGGTGGAATAGGAACCTAGAGCGACTCAGGCATAACGCCCGAACCTTGTTTAACAAGGCCATGAGGGATGAAACCTGGGACGACTATAGGAAAGCGCTAACTGCGTTCAATAGAGAATTGAGGAAGGCCAAAAGAAAATCCTGGCGCGAATTTTGTGACTTCATAAGAAGTACCTCACAGATAGCCAGGATTCATAAAATCATCTCAAAGTCACCTCAAGCCCATTTAGGGATGCTAAGACACCCAAACGGGACCTACACAAGATCCGCAGAGGAAACACTGAAGCTCTTAGCTGAAGTGCACTTTCCGGACTCTGTGCCAATAAACAGAAGTGAGGACTACTCCTGCCAAAACCCTCGGAACTTAAGACCAAGGGTCGAGGATTGGAGGATGGCCTCGCTTATTTTCAGACCCGATTGGATCGAATGGGCTATTAACAACTTTAAGCCCTTTAAGACCGGAGGGGAGGATAATATATTTCCAGCTCTACTACAAAAGGGGCTAGATATCCTACTACCAACGCTGATAAGGGTCTTCAGAGCGAGCTTTGCTTGGGGATACATACCCACAGCATGGACTAAGGTCACTGTCACTTTTATCCCCAAAGGGGGGGACAGGGACAAATCACTGCCTAAATCCTACAGACCAATCAGTCTTACCTCCTTCATGCTTAAAACCATGGAGAAGGTACTAAACCAACACATCAGGGCAACCTACTTGGTTGACAAACCCCTGCATGTGAATCAGCATGCCTACCAAAAAGGCAAATCCACTGAGTCTGCATTAATGGACTTAGTGGATAAGATAGAAAAAGCAATTGAGGACAAGGAAATTGCCCTGTGTGCCTTTTTGGACATAGAGGGAGCCTTTGACAACACCTCAACAAATGTCATACTCAAGAGTATGGAGCTACGCAACATTGACCGAACGACCATTTACTGGATCGAAGCAATGCTGCGCAACAGGGTGGCGTCAACAACACTTCTAGACACCACCATACAGATGAGGCTAAACAGAGGATGCCCACAAGGGGGCGTCCTATCTCCCTTGGAGTGGTCCTTAGTGGTTGACAGCCTACTAAGCGAGCTTAATGAAGCTGGCTTTTACACGCAAGGCTATGCAGATGACTTGGTGGTGGTTATTGTTGGCAAGTGCCAACCAACCATCTCCAATTTGCTGCAAACTGCCTTTAGAAAAGTCGAGAGATGGTGTAATGAGTCCCAACTCTCAGTAAACGCAGACAAAACGGTCATTGTGCCTTTCACAAAGAAGAGGAAGTTGGATGCCTTAAAACCACCAACCCTCTTCGGTAAAGAGGTAAACTTCTCATGTGAGGTCAAATATCTAGGAATCATCCTAGACCAAAAACTCACATGGAATGCGCACATCAAGCATGTGATAAGGAAAGCTAAAATTGCTTTAGGAACCTCATGCAGACTGGTCAACTCAAGATGGGGCCTTAGGCCACGGGCAGTGCTGTGGCTATATACTGCTATAGTAAGGCCCATGGTAACTTATGGCTGTGTTGTATGGCACAAAAAAACCCATCAGATCACCTGCAGGGATACTCTTTGATGTCTTCAGAGACTTGCATGTCTCATCACGACGGGTGCCATTGCATCGACTCCGACTGCTGCACTCGAGGCACTGCTCGACCTTGTACCCTTGCACGTGCAGGTGCAAATGGAGGCCAAGGCGGCTATGGTAAGGGCGAGGATAGCAGGAAGGACAAGATGGAGCTCTAATTCCATGAGGGCACTGCAAGAGAACCTTATGAAAGAAGACATCATGGCCATGCCCACGGATGCGATGCTAAAGGAGTACAGCTTCAATAGGCTGTTTAGGGTATTTATACCTCAGAGGTCTGAGTGGGAGGACGACATGCCTTGCAAATATCAGTCCACTGACGTTGTTTGGTTTACCGACGGATCAAAGAAAGGGGGTCTGGCAGGAGCTGGATTCCACGGAGGACGACCAAAGGTTAAGAAATTCGCTAACCTAGGTCAATATACCACCGTATTTCAAGCGGAATTATTTGCCATCATTGGTTGTATCCGTGAAAGCCTGCAAAGGGCCTACATAAAAAGGCGAATATTTATATTCTCTGATAGCCAGGCAGTCCTAATAGCCTTAAAATCAGAGGAAATCGACTCCAAGCTTATCAAGGAGTGTGTCCAGCTACTAAATTCGCTAGGAAAAACAAATTCTGTGACACTAGGATGGGTACCTGGGCACTGCGGAATTAGGGGTAATGAAGCCGCTGATGAACTCGCTAGAGCTGGTGCGGAATGCCCCACTGTAGGGCCGGAGCCAATTTGTGGGGTTCCGAAATGCATCACCTCGGCTAATCTTAAGGACTGGGGAACTCATCAAAGCATTAGACTTTGGAAAAAAACCCCAGGCCAAGAGCACTCGAAAGCGCTTCTAGTAGGCTTCAGGAAGAGATTTACAAAAGAAGCGCTTTCGCTTAACAGGAACCATATAAGGATCCTGACTAGAACCCTTACAGGGCACTGTAAACTGAACAAACATCTACACAGGATGGGCCTCACAGATATCACAGTTTGCAGATTTTGTCGCGAAAAGGACGAAACGCCCATTCATATCCTATGCGAATGTGATGCAGTGCACCACATTAGAAGTCAGCATCTTGGAGGCCACACAATCTCAGCTGATGAGATCAGATCCTCAAACCCCAAGGCTATAGTCGACTTTATGGTTGGCTTGCGGCTTGGAGAGGTGCTGTAGTATACTATTAGAGGCGTTACAATAGATCTTTTAGGTCGCAGTGACATAGGGGACTTGCATAGACCTTACCTCTTTTCCAAAATAATAAGGCAATCCTTAACTCAGAAAAGCCGAAAAACGTAAACGAACTTCGCACTTTCCTAGGGATGGCGAATTATTATAATAAATTTATTCCAAATTTAGCGTCAATTGCTTACCCACTTAACAACCTACTAAAAAAAGAAGTAAAATTTAAATGGACAGAAGAATGTGAACGGAGTCTTAACCGACTCAAAAGAGAGATTGTTGACGAGAAAGTACTTCTACATTTTGATCCCAACAAACCAGTCGTTTTAGCCACCGATGCGGGACCTACAGGACTAGGTGCAGTACTCTCACACCGATTACCGGACGGTACGGACAGACCAATCGCATTTGCTTCGAGATCTCTGAGTACCAGTGAGAAAAATTACAGCCAAATTGACAAAGAAGCGACTGCCATCTACTGGGGACTTAAAAAATTCTATCATTATTGCTACGGTAGAAAATTTATTCTTGTTACAGATCATAAGCCACTTACAACAATTTTTCACCCCCAAAAGACACTACCATCCATGAGCACGATGAGACTATTTCACTATACGCATTTCCTTTCTGGCTTTGATTAAATAATTGAATTCAGAACATCTGCAGAGAATAGTAACGCCGACTACCTCTCCAGATTTCCCGTAGACGCACCGGAATTTCAAATGGACCAGCACTGTGCATTTCAACAGAAACAAGTGAACACCTTGTCGATCAGTTACGAAAAGATACAGGAAGAAACACAAAAAGATTCAGAATGTAAAGACCTTACAGAAGCACTTTGTAGAGGTAATGACCTAAGATCATTAGGTTACAATAACAACGAGTTTACTCTCCAAGATAAATGTATTTTGAAGGGCACCAGACTCATGATACCAATCACGTTACGTAAACCGATTCTGCAGGAACTGCATGCTGGACACCTAGGGATGTTAAAAATGAAACTTCTCGCAAGAAGTTTTGTGTACTGGAAAAACATAGACAAAGAAATTGAGGACATGGTGAGAAATTGCCGGGAGTGTAGATTAAAACAGAACGAACCACCAAAATCTCCAATACACCACTGGGAGGAACCTACAGCATCGTGGCAAAGGCTCCACATTGATTTCGCAGGCCCAATACATAATCATTATCTGTTTATCGTTGTCGACGCACTTAGCAAATGGGTAGAGATTATTCCAACTAAAAACATAACCAGTGCATGGTGCATCAAAACATTAAAAGAGATTTTTGTAAACTTCGGCTACCCGCACATTTTAGTATCAGACAACGGGAGGCAGTTCACGTCCAACGAATTCACCCAATTTTTAAAGCAAAATGGCATAACACATAAGACATCCACACCATACCATCCCGCGACAAATGGACAAGCGGAAAGGTACGTGCAAACGGTTAAAAGAGCACTCCAAAGCATGAGTACCGGGGGAGGTGACATCCACGATAAACTGTTAATTATCAAGAGTCAGTTGAGGCGTGTGCCTAATCAGCAAACAGGGAAGAGCCCATACGAACTCATGTTTAACAGGCCAGTCAGGACTTTACTCCACGCGGCCCTACAACCCATTCTGCGTCCAACACTGAAATCAACAGCACTGAACCATATAAAATAGAGTTTAAGCCGGGCGATCGAGTGCAAATCCGCGTCTATACCCATGGAAGCAAGTGGACATTTGGCACTATAAGCAGAAGGCTTGGAGCACTTCATTACGAAGTGCTCACTGACGCAGGAGAGCTTTGGAAGCGGCACGTAGACCAGATGTTGAGTTCTACCATCAAGGCTTCTAGAGAAATTGAGGGGGAGGACTGATATATACCTACATGCATCAACCTCCTTCTCAGTCCTTTTAGTTCTTTTATCCATATACCTTTTTGGAAGGTGCTGTGTCATTACTGACATGAACAATAAAACATTGCAATTTCATATTATGTCGTATTAATTATACAACAGATACAATATAACAACGTTTAGGTACTTCTAAATTTTATTGCTTTTCATACAAAAAATTAGAGAAATCGCAATTTAGAGGTAGCTTCCGGTCCTTGTCTGTAAGTCGAAAGATTCTGATTTTCGGTTGGCTCAAAAGACTTCATTTCCAAGATGGCACCACCCACATACGACAGGATTTTTTTTTCTACTCTGTACAATTCGGCCCGACCAAAAAGTTTTTAATGCAATATCTTTAGCAGCCGTATTTTCTCTATGGAGGCGCGCGCTAGAGCGCATGCGTGCGAATGACAGCTGGATATGAGCGCCTTATTCACCTTAATGTATGCAAAATGTTGTAGAAAAATATAATTAAAAATCACCGGTTCCCGTCATCGTAGCGAGGTAAAATACATACCAGTTTTTAAGTCAAATCATAAGTTTTTAGTCACAAACCCTTTCAACAAAATCGGTCTAGTAGTTTTATAGTGATGCTGGAACAAACAAAAAAACAAACAGACAACTGACATTTAACAATTTTATAATAGTAGTAGATAATAAATAAAAGGCCCATTTCCAGTATCATCCAACTACTGTCCCAGGACAGTAGTGGGATGATTATTAATTATTAATAACAGATATTGTTATTTTTGTCATGATCGATTTAATAAGGGTGTTCATTATTAGCAAAACGTGGGTATCACCTCTGCGTATCCTTTGGTGGATTGTCGTGACATTTATTTCGCCTAGGGCTGGACATTGGTAAAAGTTTATTTATTGTCAATGTTTACTTACACTATTCCGTATTACTTACAAAAACTACGTCCTCTTTGTCTTAAAATAGTCTCCTGTATTTTTACTGTCGGTTTCTTAGCGGAATGGAGCCTATTTTAGTAGTTTAATGTATATTTTTAGATACATTGATGGTAGTTTTAATCTTACGTATATGTATATTATTAATGTACGTGGGACACTCAGAAAGTTTTGCGAAACTAAAAAAAATTGTTCTATACGTACATATATTTTTATCAAATCTTTTCAAAGTACTTTCCACCAGCCTCTATACAAAGATTCATGCGCCTAAACCAGTTTTCAAAACACTTTTTCCAGTCCGCCGCAGACACCTCGTTTACAGCCTGCTCGAACGCAGCCAGCGCATCTTCCGGCGACGAAAATTGTATCCCTTTGAGCTGATTTTTTATTTTTGGGAATAAAAAGAAGTCACACGGTGCTACATCAGGGCTGTAAGGAGGGTGACCCAGGAGTTTGACTGGCGTGCTGTCCAGGAAGTCCCTCGTTTTGAGTGCGGTGTGCGCAGGTGCATTGTCGTGGTGGAGCAGTAGCCCGCGGAGCCCTGTGTTTGGTCGCTTGTTGCTTATAACAGAGAAAACTTCTGGCAAACATTTGGTAGTATACCATTCGGCATTAATGCTTCTTTGATCCCGTAAGGGAATTGATACCAAGTGGCCAGTCAAATTAAAAAAGCTAGCGATCAAAATCTTACCCCCGCTTCTAGATCGCTTCACTTTGGTAGGCGTTGGCTCATTTTGAAACACCCAAACAGTCGACTGGCGCTTGGTTTCTGGGTCGTATTGATAAATCCAGGACTCATCACCTGTAACGATGTCGTAAACACGCCGAGACGAGCCTGCTTCAAATTTGTTAAGCATATCACGGCACCATTCCACCCGGGCCTGCTTCTGAGCATCGGTGAGGTTGTGCGGCACCCAGCGTGATACTATCCTCCTCACGCGAAGATGGCTGTGTAGAATCTCGTGAACGCTTCCCGATCCAATCTTCAATATGTGTTGAATCTCCTGATATGTAATTCGCCTATTGTCTTGGATTAAATTTTTCACTGCTAGCACGTTTTCTTCGGTAACAGCCGTCAAAGGGCGACCGCTTCTTTCGTCATCCCCCAAAGTTGGTCGACCGCGCTTGAATTCGTTATACCAACGATACACGGTTGCCTTGGAAGGGCCTTCATCCATGAATGCCATTTGAAGTCTATCGTACGATTCATCCGGTTTCAGGCGACACTTGAAATCGTATAAAATCATAGCTCTAAAATGTTCCCGGCGCAGATCCATATTTCAGTGAGACACAATACTTTGAATTAACTCGCAAAAAATGTGGAGGGAAATTTTGAAATTGGAACTTACTTATTTTTACTTATAAATAATCATATTTTCGAAAAACATTATAACTGGCCAGTCTCCCATATATAAAAACTTTTTTTCGCAATACTTTCTGAGGGGCCTGGTATAATGATTTTTGACTTTCTAATTGGCACATGACCATCTAAGATTTACTTTCCCTTGGCTTAAAGTTATAGTGAAAAGATAGCAAAGAAACACTGAAAGCGTTATAGCGCAACGTTACATGTATAAAGACCATAACAATACTATGTTATAGACTCGCTTAACGTACTGTTATAACCCTGCTTTTTTATACGTAGCAAAAACAAATGTAAGGAATGCATTTCTGCATTCATAAAGGTCCTTTGTGTAACTAAGATTTATGGGCAAGCGGCTGGCGCCAGCGCCGAAATGTCAAGAGGAACCCTTCAGAGTTCAGGTAGTAATCTGTGCCTTCAGTCTCATTCCAACATCTACTAGAGCCACACGTTTTTCATTGTTTTGTTATTTTTGTTCTATATCCTAATTAAATTTTTGTGGTTAAACTATCTATATTATTTTGAAAAGCCTAATCCGAACCACGGTCTAACATTGGTGGCAGCGTAAAAGGGATACAAATTCCCACGGTCCGTCTCCGCCCTACTAAATCAGTCACGACTTTTCCTTGTGCAAGTGCTTCAAATACTGTAAAAAGTGAGTTAAGTGACAATTATATCTGTGAATGAACTGTGTTATCGATAGATCACAAACTATCCAAAACACCCACCGAGTCCAGTATCCAGGAATGCAGCAGCTCGTCACACTCATCTGCCTATCGTAAATTCGTGAGTCAATAAATCTTCAATAGCGACGCCACATAGTCGCATTTCGACACCCACAATACCATAATATGCCTAAAGCCTGCAGACCAGAAATCAACTCCCCGAACACATCCGCAGCAACAATGGACCTAAACAGTCTGTTTAAGTTCATCAAGCCCTACGACGGGACACGAGAAACCCTCAACTCTTTCCTGACGAACTGCAACAACGCGTACAGCCTAGCTTCAGAAGACCAGAAACGAATTTTGTTTAAATATATTTTAAGTAGGTTACATGGTAAAGCGGAAGTTGTTTGCTCAATTAAAGAATTCAGTAATTGGGAGCAACTAAAAGAGTTTCTCAAGATCCAATTTTGCAATAGAAAACACTATTCCCATCTCCTCACGGACCTGCAAGAGAGCAAACAAGGCCCGCAAGATAGTGTGAATCAATTTTCTTTAAAAATCGAGACATGCCTGTCACACTTACTCACTGAGGTATCGTTATCCACAGTAAAAGCTATCGAATTACCCGGCCGTACAGCGGCAATGGAAGATCTAGCTCTCCATCACTTCATGATGGGATTACTCCCCAGAATATCCAACATGGTGAGATGTAGGTCTCCAAACACTTTAAATGAGGCTGTAAATTATGCCGTAAACGAAGAGCGCATTCAACAGTCGTTGCATAAGATAAATAAATCAACAGAAAATAGGTTTTCTAAATCAGATAAATATGTTCCTAAGACCCAACAACGTCTAAATTATTACAATAACTCTGATACAAATAATTCTAATAAATCCGATTTCTGCCGATATTGCAAATTCCCAGGGCACACAATTGAGAATTGCCGCAAACGGGAGTACAATAACAACCGTTTTCGTAATACCGAACAACCCTCGACTTCCGGTTACAAACCACCACAGACAATTAACTTTGTCGAAGAATCAAATGACGAGGACCCCGAATCTTATGACGAAATTTATAATAACTCAAAAAACTAATAAGTGGCTCGTATAGGTGTCGTGCGAGACACAACCTGCTAAACCTACCTGACACTGTTTCCTATCATACTAAAACTATCCAACCTACTAAATCTACAAAACCCACTGAATCTACTAAATCCACTGTATCTGCTACATCCACTGTATCCATTAAATCTACTAAACCCACTGTGCCTACTAAATCCACTGTATCCATTAAATCTACGAAGCCCACTGTGCCTACTAAATCCACTGAATCTACTAATCCCACTGAAATATTCGAAATCACAACCGATCCTACCAAAACTCTACTTCCACACATCCTTATTAATACTTCTGTCTCGGACCTACCGTTATCCCTCTTAGTAGACTCTGGATCAGCAATAAGTCTCATAAAGACAAGCTGTATTCAGAAATATCCTAAACTTACAAATGAAAAAATAAACCTTAAAGGAATAGAACCCGAACAGGGAACAACGGTAACCCTAGGTCACTTTCAACTTGAACTTTACATACCTGACTCTCCTCAAAAGTACATTAACCACAAATTCCACGTCGTAAACCAAATAAATCTACCTTACGACGGTATCATCGGAAGCGATATGTTAAACGCTTTCGGTTGCAATATCAATTACGTAACAAATAAACTTACGTATAACAAAATACATCTCCCACTTCAATTTCATGAACCTATCTATTCTATCCCAGCTAGATCCGAAATGATTATAGAATGCTCTATTTCCAATCCTGAAGTCAAGGAAGGCTTAATTATCGACCAAACCCAACATAAAGATATATTGATAGCCAATTGCCTAGTCAGAACAAAAGAAAACAATAGGATAAACGTAACTGTTGTTAACTTATCTGAACATTCTCTACCGCTAAGTTCAAATTTAAATCTAACACTGATTCCGTTTGAAACGTCTTTTACAACTTCTCAAGGTGATCAATACTCCGTCAACACCTTACAAACTCAGAACTCCTATCCTCGCACTCAAGAAGTCCTTAAACAACTTAGGACATCCCATCTAAATTCTGAAGAAATCGACGCTCTTCATCAAGTCTGCTCCTATTATTCAGACATATTCTATTTACCTGACGATCCGTTAACATCAACAAATGCTTTACAACATGCAATAAAAACAACTAGCGACGCACCGATTCATGTAAAATCCTATAGATTTCCTGAGTGTCATAAAAAAGAGGTTCGAAAACAATTAAACAAAATGTTGAAAGATGACATCATAAAACCTTCAATATCCCCATGGTCCGCACCCATCTGGGTCGTCCCAAAAAAACTAGACGCCTCCGGACAACGGAAGTGGAGAGTTGTCATAGACTATAGAAAACTTAACGATGTTACAATTGGCGACTCTTATCCTATACCTAACATCACTGAAATACTAGATCAACTAGGTAAATCTAAATACTTTTCGACCCTAGACCTAAAATCTGGATTTCATCAAATAAAAATTGCACCTGAAGATGCAATGAAAACTGCTTTTAGCGTACCTGAAGGACACTTCGAATTTAATCGAATGCCTTTTGGACTCAAAAATGCCCCGTCAACGTTTCAGAGACTTATGAACACAGTACTTTCAGGACTACAAGGAGTTCGATGTTACGTCTATTTAGATGACATAGTTATTTATGCGTATGACCTAGATTCCCATATTAAGAACCTAGAATTAGTATTTCAGCAACTCAGACACTTTAACCTGAAACTTCAGCCTGATAAGTGCGAGTTCCTACGAAAAGAAGTTTCATATCTTGGTCATCAAATTACAGACGATGGCGTAAAACCAGACCCAAAAAAAATTAAAGCTGTATCAAATTTTCCAATACCTAAGTCTGCCAAGGACATCAAATCCTTCCTAGGTCTCATGTCCTATTATCGCAAGTTCATACCTGACTTTTCTAAATTCGCTAAGCCCCTAACTTCTCTCCTGAAAAAGGACACACCGTTCATTTGGCAAAATGAACACCAACTAGCTTTCGAAACCCTGAAGATTAGACTTATGTCTCCACCTTTATTAGCGTATCCTGACTTTTCCAAGCAATTTATACTTACATGTGACGCATCGAATTATGCTATAAGTGCCATACTCTCTCAAGGAGATAACGGCAAAGAGAGACCTATAGCTTATGCGTCTCGAACCCTTAATAAAAGTGAAATTAATTATAACACCACTGAAAAAGAATTGTTAGCAATCAATTTTGGCTGTAAAACTTTTAGACCATATTTGTATGGTAGCAAATTTCATATCGTTACCGATCACCGCCCTCTAAAGTGGCTCTTTAATCACAAAGATCCTTCAAGTAAATTACAAAGATGGAGATTAAAACTGGAAGAGTATGAGTATGAAATCGTTTATAAAAAAGGAAAACTTAACTCAGCCGCGGATGCACTATCTAGATACCCATGTGCACCAACCCCTGTAAATACATTAGAACTTAATGATTTAAAACTTATTCCTGTCTTACCCATATCAGATCCTATGACTATAAATAGTTCTACCTCTCCAAAACCCGGTCCTTCACGTACAAATCCTTTAGACACACAGCTTTCGCGTAGTCGTTCCAACATTGACGATCACGACCTACCTCCCGTAAATCCTCAAAACTTACAAAATCCTGAAATTCATGAAAACTTACCAAGTCCTAACATCCATGAAAACTCATACTCCGATTTCCTGAAAGCTACTTCTAATAAGAATCATACATATAATACTGTTATACATGAATATACAAACCCTCTACTATCGTCTAACTCAAAATTGATTGTCATCCCCACATCAATCGATCTCGATGAATCAAACCCTTATATCGAAGAAATCCTTGGTCAACACGGTGACAATTCTGAATTTTTGAACCAAGAAAGAACACTGCACTCCTTCCAAAACCTGAAATCAAAAAACAAATCATACTATTTCCTTTTCACCAAAGTACATCACTTTGATGAACTTCCATATCCAGACATATTCAAATCGTTAAAAAATCTGAGAAACGAGTTATTGATTGGATCAAATGAAACTCCCAATGAAATTGCTATCTCAGACTTCAAAGATCCCTTTGTCAAATTATCATATACTAAAATTTATAACATTTTAGCATATGTGTTCCACAACACAAACATCGTAATTAGCGTTTATAAGAATACAATTATTTTCCCAGTTCCGAGTGAAATACCTAAAATATTAAAACAAAACCACGACTTACCCATAGTTGGTCACGTCGGACAATCTCGAATGTACAACCGTATCAAAGAAAGATATTATTGGAAGAACATGAAATCAGACATAGAAAACTATGTTAAGAAATGTTCACAGTGTCAATTAAATAAAGCGCTTCGTCAAACCAATCGCGCTCCGATGCAAATAACTTCTACTTCCACTGCACCTTTTGAGCGCGTTAGTCTTGACATCGTGGGGCCACTCCCCGAAGCAGGTCCATTCAAACTTAAATACATACTTACCCTCCAAGATGACCTAACAAAATTCTCTTTTGCCTATCCCATATCGAATACCTCAGCAGAAGAATGTTGTGAATGCCTGGTCCACTTCATTTCCTTATTTGGCATACCAAAAAAAATATTAACTGACCAAGGAACCAACTTTACGGCTGACTTATTCAAAAAGACCTGTGAATTCCTTAAAATAAAACAACTGTGGTCCACACCTTACCACCCTCAGACACAAGGCGCCTTAGAAAGAAGTCATTCTACTCTTAAAGAATATCTAAAATCTTACGTTAACAACGACCAAACAGATTGGCATAAATACGTTTACACAGCAATACTTGCTTATAACACTAATGTCCATACAACTACTCAGTTTACACCTTACGAACTGCTGTTTGGCCACAAACCCTATTTACCAGACTCAATTTATGAGCTAAATTCCACCAGTACTTACCACGAATATATCAAGATGCTAAATCATCGTTTAAAATTGTCCCATAACAAGGCCCTCGAAAATATAGCAAAATCTAAAGAAATATCGAAAGGATATTATGACCGACGATCTCGACCAGTAACGTATAAAGTTGGTGACATAGTGTACCTAAAAAATCACTTAAGAATGCGAAAAGCATTATCACCGGTGTGGAAAGGTCCTTATAAAGTAGTCAAAATTCATGGCAACCACACACTTTCTCTCCTAATCAATAGGAGACATGTTAAACATCACTACGATGAAGTAAAATTAGCTAGTCGTAATCCACCTAGCTTATAAGTTTCTTTTTCTTTTTATTAGCATTTTTATTACTATAACGCCATTTTATTACAAAAAAAAATCACTTAGCATAATATTAGAAAACCTATGTTCTTACTTATGTTCTTACTTCACATCACACAATGCTCGTTAAATGTGCTCCAACTAAGTATGCTAAGCCTAGTCTATTAAGTTAAAATATGACAACCTTCTGCAAATATTGTTATCAAAAGATCTGTTTTGTATTTGTGTTTTTTTTTATTTGTTTGTGTGTGTTACTTTGCCGAAAACATTAAAAACATTTACCTAATTATGTGCTGAATTTCGTATAAACTTATATATGTATAAATAATATCCACTCATTAATGCACCTACGGAAATTGTATCTTTAATTTTTAAACAGTCAATATATTAAATAGTAAGTATAAAAACATTCCTGTCCCTGTAATTCATTATGTTAATCTAAGTCTTATGCCCTCTTTCTACCAAACCATTATTATATATAGCTTAAGTCAAAGTAGATCTAAGTATACAAATATTCCTAGTTTTTATTTTCATTATATTCACTTAGAATTTAGTTTAATTAAGTAATTACTCTTATTGTAATATTCAGGAAACGTCTAATTCACTATCCACATTGGATTCAATTATTTCATGTTTATATAAGTCTTGTTTATCATGTATTTTACTGCTTCCATAGAAAACGTCTGGCTCACTGTAATAAATTTAAACCCACATAACTCACGAAACAATGAGAACATAATTAAATTGGCGCCCATACCGCACTTAAAATTTTGAAAGAATTTGTTTGTAAACTTCGCTTTTGTAAAGCATAAGTTTCCACTTAAACGGGGGGCTGTTATAACCCTGCTTTTTTATACGTAGCAAAAACAAATGTAAGGAATGCATTTCTGCATTCATAAAGGTCCTTTGTGTAACTAAGATTTATGGGCAAGCGGCTGGCGCCAGCGCCGAAATGTCAAGAGGAACCCTTCAGAGTTCAGGTAGTAATCTGTGCCTTCAGTCTCATTCCAACATCTACTAGAGCCACACGTTTTTCATTGTTTTGTTATTTTTGTTCTATATCCTAATTAAATTTTTGTGGTTAAACTATCTATATTATTTTGAAAAGCCTAATCCGAACCACGGTCTAACAGTACGCACTGCTTTCTATGTGGAGCAGGCTTTAAACATTGGGGTAAGCAGAAATGAAATATTGGTTAAAATATGTTTGACGTTATAATATTTCTGATGTCAATTTTCTGGTTTAAATTCAATTCATAAAAATGGTTTTTTATGCTCTAAGACAACAAAAACAAAGACTAGGCAAAAGGCAAAAGGCCCACCTTTTTTTTGGTGGTTACCTTTGCTCATAACTACCTAATAATAATAAAAAGGTATGGTGGTATGGTGGTTTGTAATACCACCTTGTTGCAACTGCCTATTGCAAATCGTGTTCGCCAAACTGAGACATGAAGATAATAAAACTTTTTAACAAAAAATTGAACCGACGAAAATAGAAACTGAAAAGCGAAAAATAATTAATTATGAGTCGGCGCCAAACGAACTTTTAACAAGCAAAGTGCGTGCAAGTTGCAAGTGGCCGAGCGGAGAACGCATTTTTGGAAAGTAATTGTTTATCGTTGAAAATTTCATGTTGTATTTGATGTGATGTTGTTTTTATTATTTATTTCAAGTAATTTAATGATCTTCGTTGATTGGTTGTTTGGCGCCGACTCATAATTATTTATTTTTCGCTTTTCAGTTTCTGTTTACGTCGGTTAAATTTTTTGTTAAAAAGTTTTATTTTTCATTTTTTTCGTGGTTAAAATCTAATTCCAGGTCTCCATTATGTTGTAATGTCTAGAACTATATTTATGTGTGTCAAGTTTCAACAGAATCAGTTAACAGGTAAGAATTCAGTGGGTGAACAAACACTCATCCCCTGTTTTACTACCCTTAGGGGTGGATTTTGATTTTGAAATGGGACCAACTTCGAGATATACCCTATCCATTAAAAAAAGAATCATCAAAATCGGACCACTCTGTAAAAAGTTATGCGTGGTCATACATTAAAAAAAAAATAAAAAAATATTTACGCGTCGAATTGAGAACCTCCTCCTTTTTTTCGTCGGTTAAAAATACAATTTATATTGATTAATTAAATACGTAACTACAATGATATTTTAAAAGTACAGATATGTTACCGCTTGCAATCTGAAGATTCGAAAACGTCCTAATTAAGATATTTATCTAATCTTCTTCTTCTATCGTCTCGACATGAGCTACATAATGATAACAGCTCATGGCGTGGGGAAAAGATTAGCCAGTCAGCAGGTTGGTAGCGGGGCTGACTGCCCAGGGTGCGCCGGACGATCAATTAAATATCGTCACTCGTGGAGGCTCTTTTAATGCACCCCATTATTATCCCCATTATTTATCTAATAATCCGAGTCAACTGTCCGTGACAAAAAAAATTACAATGTCGTCGTGTGTGTACAGAAAGTGTTCCAATTATAATGCGAAAGTAACTTTAAGTAACCAACTTACTAACTTTGTACAAGTTTATGAATATTGTGCTTACGCTGCGTGCGGAACATTTTTTCGATTGTTTTGTTAGGGTATGACATATCTATACTTTTAATATCATTGGTAATCTAACAACTCTTTTCCAAAATAGCCAGAAATACAAATGAACATACTTTATACAATATCCATTGCATTTTCCACAAAAGGGTCAGAGTTCCGAAAATACCATCCGTTTCGATGGTAACGTTTCAGTTACGCCAGTAACAATATATAAGTAGCAACAAATTGTTTCCCGTAGCCCGTACGCATTGCAGTGAACCTTCTCTCTCAGTTGATGGTGATGGCCAGTGCGGAAAAATCAATCCATAATGCTGTATTTTCCTTTTCCAGAACTGCGTGGAATTATTTATTTATTTATTTTGTTTATGGTTCAGAAAATATATTAGAAAAGTTTAGAAATTGGTCGGTAAGGTGACTCATATTGATCGGAAAGATACCATAGCCTATAAGCATAGCCCAACCTACCTTCCAACTAGGTTGTAACTACCAGCCTTGCCTTTTCCCAACTATGTTGGGGTTGACTTCCAATCTAACCTGTCGTAGACAACGTGTTATTGGAATAACTCAAAACCTCAGACACCCCAACTAGTTTTTATCATAATAAATTGATATGTAAAGTAATTATTAATTTTCATTTATTGTTGTAGAAGACATTTGTAATTTTTGGTATCATGGTTACACTAATCGATTCATAGCGCTAGATTAATTCACGATAATGCGACGCTCTCAACGCTACTGTGTCAGGAGGTGAATAACCTAAATAAAAAATTAAAAAGTTAAATTAAGTTCAGTTTTAATCATTTTAGGAAACAAATGTTATCCAAAAGTTTCCATCACACTTTTTTACTGGGTCTCGCTCGCCTTTGCGCCCAGCGCCACGTCACAGAATATCTAATAGTACTAACGCTGCGTCGTCGTATGAAACTTTTAGACTCAGCATGGTATGAAAATATTTTTTTGGTAAAAATTAACCTATGTTAAAAAGTAGTGTAATGGATTATGCTCTCGATTCTTAACAAACTAGTTTCAGGTTTTGAGTTAATTCAATAACACGTTGTATATCTAGTCTATTATTTTAGTTATTCAATCGTCATCAATGAGCTTGCATTTCGACAGCTAAACTTGAACAATTATAACAAAATGATCATTGGGGTTTTGTGTTATAGCGACATCTCGCTACATGCAAGATACTACAGAAGTTCTGGACATCGACGATATGAATGAGATGACGTCACCAAATCATAAATCACTCAATTATTTGATCTGACGCGCAGTTATAAATACAAACACCAGTCATCAACTGTAGTGGGCCACGGTCAACCATGGAAAAAAACCCAGCCTGGTTGGAGGAGGATCCTCCCTTTATGTTGGGGAAACTGAATAACTCGTTCCACTCACATCACACGCACACATGACTAATCTGAACTTATTATTTTCTTTAAAATAAAAGTGAAGTTTCATCTTCCCAGATTTACACTGAAATTTCATTCACCCTTTTTTACTGATTCTGTACCCAAAAGGTGCTGACGGACTACCCCGATTCCATCACCAATAGGCCTTATCCTCCCTTAATTTTAATAAATGGCATTCTTGAACCTATATCATCGAACATAGATCAACGCATAAATATGGATAAAAACGAGGTTATCAATGTAATAAAATCGATTGATAGTAACTACCCAGAGCCCGAAAGGACCATGCGATTGGGAAAGTATGACATGAAAAAAACACGACCAGTAAAAGTGTACTTTGAATCACAAGAAACCGCAAAATCCATTCTACGTAACCGAAACACCATCAAACGAGACGATATAAAAATTTACTCAGATCAAACACCTAAACAGAGAAAACTCTTGCAGAATCTCAAAGATGAACTTAATCACCGATCCCTTAGTGAAGGCAAAGCCCTGACAATAAAATATATTAATGGCATACCGAGAATCGTGGAATTACCATCAAAAAACTAGACGTGATAGAACCTACTACAAACAAACATATTGATCTAGACAATGAAAATATAACCTATCAAGTTGTCGATACCTACAGCAACATTATAACCACAAAGAAATCTCTAAAATTCCTTTATGCCAATATGCGAAGTATCGTGAAACCTGGCAAATTTGACGAATTAAAATGTGTAATAAAAGCCTTCTCATCATGCATACACGTAGTGGACTTAACAGAAACGTGGATAAAATCTAGCAGCGAAGGAAACAGATTTAAAATTTCAGGATATACACATTATTATAACTTTAGACCTGCTAAGAGAGGAGGTGGTGTATCGATATTAATAAAAAATAATCTAAAGCATAGTCTGAGTTATGAAACATGTCTAAATCACAACCATTATCTTTGGATTCACATCGAAAACTATTCTTTGGACATTGGTGTTGTTTACAGAAAACCAAAGAAATCAAACATCAAACCGTTCCTTGAAACATACGCTCAACAACTACATACAAAAAAACGTGGAGTGGTCTTTGGCGATTTCAACTTCAATTTGTTGAAAAAACAACATGCAACTACTTTATACAAAGAATTGATCCAGGAAAGCGGCTATCAATTTTTAAACAAAATAGATAAAGAATATTTCACCAGAGAATCGCCTAAAACAAAGAGTATTATTGACCATATTTGCTAAAACCTCAAACAGAACAAATTTCATCTAGCTATTGTTGATTCACCGATGTCAGACCACAAGCAAATTTACCTTGAACTAAAACGATATCAGCCAGAACCGTTGAAGAAAGTAAGCTACCAAGCAATTGACTATCAAATACTCTATAACACCATCTTAGAATCCTACTCTAAAAACGAAGACTGTCTATATGAGGCCCTGGAAGAAAAGTTGATAAAGAGTATAAAAGCAAGCAAAATTACCAAAACTATAATATTAAACCTACCTAGACAGGATTGGATAAATAGTTCAATCTTAAGTGAAATAAACAACAGAAATACCTTATGGGATTGACATAAGAAAAACCGAAAGGATAAACAAATAGAAGAGATATTTATAAAGAAAAGAAATGAAGTATCAGAGTCTATCCAACAAACCAAATCTAAATACTATATGAAAGCATTCACAGATTACAAGAAACAGCCACTGAAAATGTGGGGACTTATAAATAGTCTCTCATGCAATCAAGTAATAAAAAATCTGCACCACGAAAACTTCAAACACAAAATGGTCCTGTTAGTGATCTAAAAGAGATCTGTGAATTTTTTAACGATTTCTTTGCAAATGTTGGCTCGACACTGGCAAACCAAATTCCCAAAAAATATTACCCATCTAGTAATGATGTAGTAGGTTCGGCTGGATCTAGTTCGTCTTCACTCGAAAACCTTACACTAACAACAACGTATGAAATTTTTAAAATTATAAATAACTTAAATAATAACACTAGCTCGGGTTTAGATGGTATCACTACAAAATCAGTCAAATGCGTGACAAATTTAATTATTGATGAACTTACTTGCTGTATAAACAAATGTATTGAAACAGGAACTTTCCCAAGTAGTCTTAAAATTGCGAAAGTTACACCAATTTATAAATCTGGAGTCAAATCTGAGCCGGGAAACTATCGCCCCATCTCAGTTCTCCCTGTGCTATCAAAAATATTTGAAAGGGTCCTGTACAATCGCCTTGAAGAGTATTTGACTTCGTTGAACTTCATAAACGATAAACAATACGGTTTTAGACCAAAATCAAATACGCTTTCAGCGACAATAGATCTTGCGACAACCATAAAGCTCAATATTGATAAAAAGCAAATTGCACTAGGTGTCTTTATTGACCTGAAAAAGGCTTTTGACACGGTCAGTCATTAATTATTGTTAAACAAACTCAGCGGACTCGGAGTAAAAGGTGTTGCCTATGACATTTTCGGATCGTACCAAACAGATACCAAGTAGTCAAGATTGGTGACACTCAAAGTGATCCTAAAATTATAACGTACGGCGTGCCTCAAGGGTCAATTTTGGCTCCTTTACTATTTCTCCTATATATAAACAGTGTGCACCAAATTGGTCTAAAAGGAGACATAACACTGTATGCTGATGACACTTGTCTTTTCTACTTTGGTGACTCTACTGACTCTATTGTGAATAAAGCCCAAAACGATTTAGATTTGCTGGATCTGTGGTTCCAGAAAAATCTACTTACCATTAATACAGCAAAAACAAATTATATGATATTCGCAGCAAAAAATAAAAATCTTGGCAATTACACTCCCTTAAAAATAAACAATAAAATAATCAATAAAGTAAATCAAGAAAAATACCTAGGACTAGTATTGGACAGTAAATTGACATGGCTTCTGCATATTCAGAAAATCAAAACAAAACTACAATCACTCACGGGTGCACTACGAGGTATCGTTCGCTGCTTACCACTTCAAGTGCGCTATTTAATTTATAATTCACTCGTTAAGCCACACATTGACTATCTGGTGGAAATATGGGGTACTGCCGCAAAGATAAATTTGAATTTACTTCAAATTGCACAAAACAAATTACTAAAAACACTATTTCATTACGACTATTTCACTCCAACAGAAACACTCTATAAAGAAACGAATTTAATGAGCATCACACAAATATACATATATAATACATGCATACTTATACGAAAAATACTAAATAAAAATATACATACTAATATAACTTTCACAAAACATACAAAAAAACACAAAATGAAATTAAGACGTGAAAATGACTTAAATCTATACGCACCACGCACAAACTACGAAAAAAAAAGTATTATGTATGAAGGATCCAAACTATATAATAATTTACCTAGAGATGTAAAAGAATCTAAGTCTCTCACCACTTTCAAAAAACTACTCAAACAACACATCATTAAAAATTCACACTTACTACAGTAACTTCGAGCCACATCCAGTTTTTCTGTATCGTGAACGTGAACTTGTTTTATATTAGAGTCAGTGTCAAATGAACATTGCATTTTTTGTTAGGACTACCTTCAAAATATTTTGTTTCTAATGTTTATTTTTTGCAATATGCCCAACAATTTTTTTAATTAATGTATTAGTTAATTCTCATGTAAGTGAATGATTGTATTCTTGTGAGAAATAAAGTTATCTTAAACCTCAATTTTATTATGCAGGTTTTCTTCCTCGCGGTCCGGGCGTTGAAGCCTTGGTCTCAATAAGAGCCACGAAAACATAACCACAGCATTCCTATTGAAGATACTACGAGATCGATAGGAGCAGGAAGGACACGGTCCCATCGCTGCCAGCCCAATGGCAGGGTGAGTGCACACCGGGCCCATCTCTGCTCCTCCACTATCTGCTAAATAGTTAGAGGGACACGCGGAGTAACCCCAGTGGCCCAGATTGGGCCCCTTCCGTGGCAGAATATTCACCACGGAGGACAAAGTCCCACGAAGAAGAGTTATTGGCCGTGCTCAAGGTGCACTAGGCCAAGGAACTACTATTCCTCCCAAACTTATCGAGAAGGACCCGCAGCTATCAGGCGCAATAGTATTGAGTACGTTTCCTGGCCCAGATCTTCGAATATGACCCTCCTGTCCTTACACTACCATGTTCGATCATAGGTGATAATGGCAAAATCCATGCTTCGCAGAAGTGTTGATTGTTGCCTCCGATCAAATATACTCTAGATGCACGGTCTTGTACAAAATCAAATCCAAAAAGTCGTCTCTGCGATAACGACACTCCATCCTCTGTTTGCACATTAAATTTTGTTTACACATTTTAGCATCGTGACACGTATAACCGCTGGCGCGGTCGTGAAGCGACTGGGAGCAAAACTGTGCACGCGACTGATTATTGCATATTTTTGATGGGGCCGTTTTTCGAGCGGCGATCGTGTATCTGTGATATATTTGATCATTGATTATCGCAGTTAGTTTATGCTAACAAGAAAACATCATTAGGTATACCTTTACAGCCTTACTAATAAACGTTGTATAGCGGTTGAATATTTACACAACGATTTCTCACTTTCCGTCATCAGTAATTTGACATTCGAGAGAAGAACTCAAAGCATTGTGTGACTTCTTTTTCTATCGTGTCAACATGAGCTACCTAATGATTGTAACTCATGTCGTAGGGAAAAGACAAGCCAGTCAGCAGGTTGGTAGTGGGGTTGACTGCCCAACTATACAACTGCTATACAACGTTTATTAGCAAGGGGGTTAGCCTTTTACTTTTCACACGGGTTGCGAGCAAGTGGCCTATTTGTACCAGGAACAACGATAATGACATAATACTTACCTAAAATCTTGCGCGTCACAGATATACGGCAGATTTTTAATGAAAAAACTTCCCTACATTTCAATTAGTATCCTTTCAAAGACTGTAATTTTCCGACGTTAACGAGTTAAATTTTATCGAAAATTAATTGCGACATCTTCATTGAAAACTTTTCACTCAACTTCGATACGTAGGTACCTAAATTTTCCTTCGGCAAAAGTTTGACAATACAGAGTATCTACCGTGGAACTCCGAGGGTGACTGAGTAGCTGTTACGTAGTAGAAGTAAATCTTAAACAAATTTTCTCTTCAATCACCCGTTGAAACCTTCTACTGGATTACCGAAACATTATTAAGAAAGTTCTCATCTCGTTTTGCGAGTTTAATTATTATACGGAATCAATAAAGGAGAATAGTTTTATGTACTGTAGTTTTTTTCGTGATGTGAATTTAGGATAGTTCAGTTTCAATATAGGTACAGTCGACTGCATGATTTTGAAGTATCGGACCACACTGACTTTTTTAGAACAACTTATACCGTATGACTTTATTTATCGTCTGGAAAAGATCTAAAACAAAAGGACAAAAGCAGCTATTCCGTACATTTTGTTTACGGAAATTTATTTTTCTCAAACATACTTAGAAATTTGAACATTATTTTGACAACCTTCTTCGAGATAAATCGAAAATGCTGTACTGGTCAAATATATGCGAGGAGCGGCCGACAATGTAAGTATGGACATCCATATCTGGGGTGCTGGCCAGAAAGGGGTGCTGGCCAGAAAAGGGGTGATGCCAGAAAACCTCCACGTGTGCTTGACGGCTGCTTGTCCTTCTGGACACGTCTGGAGGGAACGGCAGTTGTTTGGCCGGTGCATCCTGAGCACGGGCAATAAAATCCTTTCGAAGGATTAACCTTCGGGGGATTTTATTGCCTGGGGCGAATATTCTGGCTCGGGAGGGGCCCGTTCTGGGCCAGTGGGGAGTTGCTCCACTCTGTTGTCAACAGAGGGCACTGTGGAGGAGCAGGGGCGGGCCCGGTGTGCACTCACCCTGCCACTGGGCAGGCAGCGGGGGGACTGTCTTTCCCTGCCCCCGTCGATCTCGTCACCCCAGGAGTGCCCGCTGAGTAGTGTTCTCGCGCCTCTTGGGACCGAGGGTCTTGGCTTCACCGCCCGGACCGCGAGTAAGGAAACCTCTATAAAAATTACGGGAGGTAGGGCCTGCGAGCAGCAAACTCGGGGTAGTCTGCTGCCCGACTAGCAGCTGGCGTAACTGGCACAGCCGGCGTAGTTGGCGCAGCTGGTAAAGGCTCATGAGGTGAGGTGGCGTGCAGTGTTCCGTGTGCGCTGCCTAGGAGGGTGCGGCCAACGTTAGGCCGCACGGGGAGAAGGGGCTCGCCTGCTTGTGGCGGGCCAGGACCTGCCGGGGATGGTTGTGTGAATACTCACGGGTTCCCACGCCCCCGGCTAAGGTAGTTGAAGGAACACCGTGGTGGTTTTAGTCGGTAAGAGTCCGACACTGGCTCTGTCTACCCCGGGCGGAGTGCGTCGATGAGGACTTCCCGACGGCAAAAAAAAAAAGTGGACATCCATATCTGTCCTAGTGGTGTGAACCGGTTCTCAAAAAACCGGATAATCACCGGTTAGATTGAGTACCGGAGACTAATCGGTGATTGCATTAAACTACCGGTTATTTCATTTGTTGCAGAAAGCACCCAAATGTGCTGTGAAATGTATTTTTTTTTTTTTTTTTTTTAGCCTGTTTTTTCTTCTCATACATATAGATTTAGAGTATTTTGAATAACCGGAGAATATCCGGATAATCTCCGGTGATTCAATAAAATCTCCGCATAATCTCCGGAGGCTGAAAATGCCTCCGGTTCACACCACTAATCTGTCCTGTTTAGTGGCCAAATAAATTACTAAGAAAACTCATATCTGTCGTGTTATTTAAAAATGGAATGAACTTTTTACTCCGAAAAATAGCAACAAAGGAGGTTACTTAAGATTTTATTTGAATTTCGAACTGGCTTGCAAATAGAGCTGTTTAAAGTAAAAAAGAAAGAAATCAATATGTTAGTTGACGTGTGAAAAATTATTGTTGTGCGTCATTGATTCTAAAATTTACAAGTACTACTAGTCTGAATTTCCGCACATTATTTGAGAAAAATAATAAACAGGCCTGGGTGCAACCAGGCATTTATGGACTCACGTATGTAATTTACGATTTAATGTAACTTATTTACGTTTTTTTTTAAACATCTATACTACTGGTCTATGACTACTAATAAGTCATCCATAATTTTTGGATTTTTCACTCTAAATGGAATTTTAAAGGGTTTTGGCATAAGAAAAAATGCAATTTGGCTTTGTAAATAATTAAAAAAAAGACATCAAGCTTTTGCGAGTAGCTTAGTGCTTTGTATTTTATTCTGAAAGGTTTATTAGGATTTACCTCTGCTTTTTGTAGGTACTAGGATATTTGTATGTTATTTGTATGTAACATGACATACCATTAAAAAGTCAGCGTTCATTACAGACAAATACAAATCGTGTTTTTATTCACGCCCTATTCAGTGCTCCACTAAAGTGTCTATACCCTTGTAAACCAAAAACTACTGTAATATTCTTTGTAGTTTGCCGAGCTGTCAGTCATAGCCGGGTTAAATGCAGGATGTATTACTGCTTACAATTATGTGTCAGACTTTTCGCTAATCCAGCCAGTTTTATCGATTACATGTCGAGTTTTGATATGCGTCAGTCTGAAATATCGATCAATATGCATTTACAATTTTGTCTCAGACTATTTTATCCAAACGTAATAAGTTGAACAACGGTCGGTCTCGGCATGAATCTGGACAAGACTGCAGTGTTCAATAGGCATGTCATGCTGAGGCCAATATTCGTCGAAGGGTCGGCACTCAAAGTTGTAACGGAATACGTCTACCTAGGGCAGGTATTTCAGCTTGGTAGACACAACTTCGAGAAATAATTATTTTTAACGCATTTACGCATGCGAAGCGAAATCTAAGGATTTAAATTGTGGAAAGAAAAAATCGCTCACGAGCAGGATTCGAACCTACGACCCCTGGCTCAGTTCGCCAGTGCTTTAGCCACTAAGCTACCGTGAACACTTTTTTTTTTCTTTCCACAATTTAAATCGTTCGAGAAAAAAGCCGACAGAAGGATCCGTTTGGGCTGGGCAGCATTTGGCAAACTTCGCCGAGTCTTCTCGTCGCCTATACCGCAAAGTTTGAAGACAAAGGTCTACAACCAGTGCGTCCTACCTGTCTGACTGATTTCCTTGAAGGATAAAATCCGTAACGAGATTATCCGGAGAAGAACCGGAGTGACCGACATAGCTTGTAGGATCTGGTCATGTCTGTCGAAGGACCGATGGCCGCTGAAGCAGACGAGTCCTTGAGTGGGGACCGTGAATCGGCAAACGCAGCGTAGGGCGCCCCCCCTCGCCATATGGACCGACGACCTAAAGAACGTGGCTGGGGGGGACTGGTTGCAGAAGGCAGAGGACCGAGTGTTGTGGCGCAACTTAGGAGAGGCCTATGTCCAGCAGTGAACTGCGATAGGCTGAGTTGATGAGAAGTACAAGTAAAGGAAAGAAATAAAATTGTTTTATTTCTGCGCTCAGTTTGACTCACACGACAACTTATTACTACACTACAGTACTATTAACTGGTCGCCCGATTCACAGACATATTTATTTATTAGAATGAAACTCACTCGTTTCTATTTTAGTTTAACCAAATCCGTTGAATACAAATTATCGTTTGGGATTACAAGTTTAAATCGCTTCTATGTGTATGGGCATGGAAGAAGTTGTGCGTTGGTAAGCGAGTGTGTGAGTAAATCACCATTAGTGTGTACATCATTTACAAGCCCAAAAATGTTACTTTCCCGCTTCCTCTCGCGGGCCTCTTGTAATCGGCGCAGGTGTGTGCGTGTGCCGCCTTATTCCGATAGGTTCGCGAGCTCAATGTAGATGTGTAGGTGAACGGTCCGGGCTCGCGTAGCCCCCGCCAGTGGCGAGCCGATCGTAGCGGCACTACGACGCGCCTACGCCGTAGCAAACGCGCTCGCATCTGTCCCCTACCCACATCATCGGACAATAGGACCGGCGACGATTCGTGGCGTTTTGTTATTTTTTTGTTAGATGTGAATAAAAGCGACTCTTTGTGACATTTACTCGTAAAAAGCGGAGACAGTATGCTGAAGGAACACCCTATGTCCTCAAAAGAGACGGTTATTAAGGCGGCACTATGTAATTTTTGAACATTAATTTGTTGAAATGATAGCTTACAAATTGGGACAGTTTAGTCGTGTTGCGGCAGATTGAGCGGGATGTAAGGCGGCCGCAGCGGGATTCGATATTGTGTATTCATAAATAAATGCGAGGAAGGCAATTTTGGCGTATTATTGTAATCCATGTGACGCTAGTGTTGGTGTAACGTAATTAATATCAGACAATGTTCACCGAGTGAGAATGGAGTTTGTGTTTCTGCCTTCACAAATACAAATGTAAGGTAAATAATTGTACGTTTTAACACACTTTTCATCTTCCAGCGTCCCTTTCCATATTTTGTTTGTACTTTGTTTTGTACTTTTGTTCTCCGTTGTGATATTTATTCACAAGAACTTTATAGTAATGTTTAAGAGACTTTTCGAAAGAACCAAGGACCATTAAATGGAAAGTTAATAAATGAAAACTTGGCGCGTGTTTTTTGGATAGAGTATAACATGAAGAATAGGAATTGTTTTGTATCTTCCTAAAGGGAGAGCATGTTTTAAACTTCTACAGTTAATAAATATTAATAAAAATTACTTATAACATTAATTGCAGGAATCAAATTAATGGTTGAATTGATGGATTGAAATTAAACTTAAAATTGTTAATACAATCAATGAACCATGTCTCTATACAGTCTGACAAAGCTATCAGTATCCAGAGTCACTAGATATAGATGAAGATTTCTCAGGATTTTTTTATAGAACGGTTTGATTAGGGTTTTGTATATATGCAGTTTAACTTTGTCCGTTATTAAAATGATATTTCACTCGAAAACATCCATTATTAAATATTTTTTTTACTTAACGGGCTTGCGTTTGACCGCCACCTCACCTTATGTTAAACGATAGTGCGGTCGACGATGGTTCACGCTTGCCCAGCAAAGGTGAGAGGATGGCAGTGAAATATTTCGACCCATCCTCTCAAGTAGCTACACCGGGCATCGTACCGGAACATGACTAGATCGCTTGGCGGCACGTCTTTGCCCGGTGGGTGGTCGCAAGCCGTCGGCCATGGCCTACCACCAGTATGTCACCTGATTTGCACCACCCAGGGATTAAGTGTAGGGATTCGGAAAAGGGGTACTATCCTACGGACGTGGGTGACTCGAACCCCAGTTATATCAGAACTTAATTTGTATCTGGCGACCCTGGATGATAATTGATTTGTTAGAGTGTACACATGTACCATAGCATTGCATGTTCTTATTGTTAATGGGCCGGTTTCAAAGTCGTACAGTCAAGTGATTATCGATGGTAACATAACCAGTATAGCAGAGCCGGTCTTGTTTGAAACTTACATACTAAGCCGGTTCTGCTTATAATGGACATTAATTATTTTAACGCATTTATTTTTTATTTAACGCATGCGATACCACAAGCAGAGTTCACGGTAGCTTAGCGGCTATAGCACTGGTGTACCAAACCAGCAGTCGCAGGTTTAAATCCTGCTCGTGAGCGAATTTTTCTTTATCACACCGATCACACTGAATCGGATTGGCCTTACTAAGGTGGCTATTGACCAATCACTAACGCGGAAGTTTTGATGGCTAACATTAGTAGTCGAAACTGATTTGAAGTTTTTAAGTGGCGACCTACATCAGGCCTATAATACTGATGTGTTAACATGTATCGATCGCACAGAAATAGATAGAATGGCCATGTGGGCAGGGCGCGCGTGGCAGCACCATGCACCATAGTGCAGGATATTTCAAAGCCTTTCTCAGCACGCCTTATGAATTGTTTCTATAAATACTGTAACAAAACCCCGCAAAAATTCCTTATTGTGCTGTTTCTAACTGCAGAAAAAAAAGCTGTAAAGTACATTTGATTAATATTTTTTTTTTTTAAATAATGACGTCAAAATGTAAGGCGTAGTTTGTTCGGAAAGTTGTCACGCATAAATCGCAAGTAAAATTGTGATTACAACCGTTCTATCTATTTGTGTGATCGATCGCCTGTTATGAAGCGTCTAGTGGGTGTATGGTCGATGTATCTTTATAATGGTTTTGTTATCATAGATTATGCGGTTGATCGTACATGGAAAATAATGATGGCGGATTGATATCAGTCAGAAAGTCAGGTTTTAATAGAGAAACTGTCAAACCACGGTAATGACCTCTCAATTAAGAGGTGATTATAGGTACCGAATTTATTGTGAAATCATGTAACACAACACACAACCAATAATATAATTTTATCGAATGGGTTATAAAATATATGGGTTGTTTTTTTTTGTGGGTAAGTTATGGTTTCAATTAAGAAATTTATTTTTAAAACTGTACATTACAGAAAAAAAAAATCATTTTTTACGCTACATAAAAAAAGATCAGTCAAAAATATTTTAAGTTACAAACTACTAAGCTTAGAACTTTAAAATGCCACTTTAAATCTAAGTACCTCGAAACTTATCTTGGTACTTAGTTCTTAAAGAACTTCTCAAATTGCGTTTCAAATATTTGCAATGGTGGATTTTATGCTCAGTTATTTTTCTTTATAAGTTTTAAAAGGTTAATAGAATATGGGAGCCTTGAGGCATCTTGAGAAAAGTCTATGACAAACATATCACTGAATATTCATGGCAATATGCTTTTCTGAAATTGCAGAAGCGTAAGAATATAAAATCAACAAATTATTACTAGGATAGGACTTGGTATGTCACGTAAGTGCAAGTGTGTGTGTTGTGACACACACTCAGTCGACTGCCTTGTTAGTCTAATCTCAATTCAAATTCTCTAAAAATCTAAGACTGCTAAGCGTAAGGTCCTGGGTTCGATTCCCGGATCGGGCATAAAGTTTTATTGGGATTTTTCTGTCAAGACAGCCCGGTGTCAGAAATTTGGCGGTGCTACGACCCCATGCAGCTTCAGAGAGCACGTAAAGCCGTCGGTTTCTATCCGGTCGTGTCAGATTGCCGTGCCATCGGATTATGAGCGTGAGGGAATAGAGAGTGCACTCGTGTTTGCGCACACACTTGTGCACTATAATATGTCCCGCGCAGGTGGTTAGTCTCCGTTGAGATTGGCCGCCGTGACCGAAATTTGGCCAGGAGGACATTATTATTATGAAGTGCAAGTGTGTGTGTTAGATGCGAGTGGCCGATGATTGAAGTCAGTGGCGTGCCATTGAAGAGGCCTATGTTCAGCAGTGGACTAATATAGGCTGATAATGATGATGCCATGTAAATTCAAAATAAAAGCTAGGTACATAGCACAAGCCATACCAATCTCTGCTGCCAAACAGTGATGCTGGCATTGCTGTGTTTTGGTGCGGGTGCCGGTGAAATTACAATCACATGAGACTTTTTATATTTGTCTCAGTTTGGCGAACCGACTTGCGGTATCGTTTAGGCAACAACCTAAATGGTATTGCAGTTATTATGGGCATAAGTAACTGCATAACATCAGGTGGGCCTTTAGCTAGTTTTGCCATCCTACACCATAAGAAAGTTTCGTGGGCCATGTAATCCTTCGTTTGAAAAAAGTCAGTGGGCGTCGCTCACGACAACCTCGAGATTCAATCAGTTTGATAGGTATCAGTAATATGTACACTCAACCGTATATCAATGGCAAAAACCATTAAAACCTCGGCGTGGCTCTCGTAAAAAGAGGTTGGACAGTAGATTTCTATTCGTGTATGGTTAATAACATAAACAATTAACTATCGTCAATCCATTAGTTAGGTTTTATGCTTGATAATATTGCGATCCCAAAAATATAATCGGTTTTTCGGTAGAAACATCATTCTTATAATTGTTCTTAATATTGACGGGTAAACGTTGATAGGATTATGTAAGACAAGAATAAAGGGTCTGTTCACATGGGTCGGAACGCGCCCACATTGCGGGCACAACGTGCTGCGCCCACATTGCGGGCACAACGTGCTGCGGTCACAACGCGGCCAAACGCAACCACTCACAATATCTAGTTTATTGTTAATTAATTAAAAATTCTTTTATTTCTGCTTCATCCCAAGCCAAGGCTGGAAGCTGGAATAAAGCTGCAAGTAGCACGAAAAAAAAAAAAAAAAAAAAAAAAGCAGAAATAAAAAAAGAATTAATTGATATAATTGCGAGTGGTTGCGTTGTGACCGCGTTTGTAGCTCGTCTGTTTGCCCCCTAAGGCAAACATCAAATACCTACCTAAAACATTTAATTCACTATTGAGAAGCAATATAAATTTGCTGAGGGTATATGGTAATTTTTGCATGGTGTGACCGCGATGCGTCTTGTTCACCCACCCCTGTGACCCACCCACATCTTGTTGTAATGAATTTAGAGGGACCAAGCAATGTACATAAAAACCTAAACTGGTTTATGTTCTACACAGTATCTAACAAATGTATGTTTTTTTTTTTTTTTTTTTTTTTTTTTTATTCTTAACGGGCTTGCGTTTGACCGCAATTATTTTGTTTTATTTATTTTGTTTTGGGGAAACAAAATAAATAAAAATAAATAGATGTACTGGTTAACAATAATATAACCACTGAATCACATATCGAAAGAAGAAATTCTCATTAGGTGGAGATCGAAAGAGCTAAGACATCATGGGGGAGGTCTTTGCCCAGCTGTGAGATAATATAGACCGTGAGTAACAATAATTTAAGTCTGGTCTACAATTAGATATCTAGGCTTTTGCCCTCACAGTAACCTTTGTGTTGCTACAAAATATTTTATAAAACTCTTTTAATTTAAACCTTGTTGCCTGTTACTTATTCTCTCTTTGTTGCATGTGTGTGCTACATTTTGTTGTGCTGGTTTTATTTTACTAAAGTTACTTTTGAACATGCACTCTAGCGTTACTGGGTTCTGTTTTATGTTTCTCTCTCTGTATAAATTGTAATAAGGAATAAAGACTACCTAACAATGTATTGTTACGTTGAATTTTACTTTTTCTCTAGTATGAGTTATACAAAATGTTAAATTCTGCTGTCGCTCGATAGCGACAGTACAATTTAACATTTATAGTCGATGCTATAGGAAAATATTTTAGCTCTTATTAGCTCGGGCAATGTCACTGTCAATGTCTAAGCCAATAAGAGCGCATATATCGAGTATCTATACTCTAGACAAGTCGCATATCGACAGTAGATTTTAACATCTTGTAAAACTCATGATAGGGGTACAATCATTGTAAGGACTCTGAACAGAGCCATGAATACTTGTGCGGACGAAGACTGGGATGTCTACTACGCAGCCAAACTCAGCTACAAAAAATGCATCAGATTCAGGAGTACCATGGGATGGCGTAAATTCTGTGGTAACATTGAATCCTGCCAACAAGCCAACAGGGTAAGGAAGGTTCTGGCGCAACAGAGTTCATCTGTGCCTGACACTCTCCGCAAGCCTGACAACACGCTGACAACATCACCAGAAGAAGTAAGACGCGTCCTCATTGAAACTCACTTCCCAGGGTGCGTATTTACTCATGCAATTGATTGGCAAGATGTACCTCAAACACCATCGGATGGCGACTGGCTCTGCGCGCACAAGATGGTAACTTTGGAAAAACTCCAATGGGCCATCCGAAGCTTCCATCCTTTCAAAGCAGCGGGCCCGGACGGAGTGTTCCCTGCCCTACTACAGTGGGGTGGAACGTCCGTTGCCAGAAGACTGGTGCCCCTAATGAGAGCGTGCCTGGCCTATAGATACGTTCCCAAAGGATGGAGGGAAGTGAAAGTTATATTCATCCCAAAGCCAGGTAAGGGCGATTACACAAACGCCAAATCCCACCGACCAATCAGTCTGACCTCCTTTTTGCTAAAGACCTTGGAGAGGCTCTGCGAAAGGGAGCTGAGGGACGGCGCGCTTAAAACTATACCACTGCACGGCAACCAACACGCATACAGCTCAGGTAAGTCCACAGAATCTGCTCTCCATCTGGTGGTTAGTCAGATAGAGAGAGCGATACACAACAAAGGTACTTGCCTGGGAACTTTTATAGACATCGAAGGAGCATTCGACAAAACAAACTTCTCCAGCATAAGAACAGCCCTCTCCAAGCACGGAGTGGAGCAGGTACTAACTGACTGGATTGCAAACATGTTAAGTAAACGGGTGGTTCGTCTTGAAGGAGAGCAACAGATGGCCATGATAGCTAGAGGCTGCCCCCAGGGAGGGGTGCTGTCTCCCCTTCTGTGGAATCTGGTAATTAATGATCTCATTACCAAACTCAACGACAACCACTACTACACAATAGGATATGCAGATGACCTCGCCATCCTCGTATCGGGTAAGGTGACTGGGACCATCTGCAACCTCACCCAACAAGCGCTTCGTATTGTAGAACGCTGGTGCAGAGAATTTGATCTTTCAGTGAATCCCACCAAAACTGAGTTAGTCATGTTCACCCAAAAGCGAGCATTAGGACCCTATTGCTTACCCAAACTGTTCAGTACTGAACTCCAGCTGGCCAACGAAGTTAAGTACCTCGGTGTCATTTTAGACAGTAAGCTAAGTTGGAGTAATCACCTAGAAAACAAACTAAACAGGGCCTGCATCACCTTCTGGCAATGCAGGAAAATGATAGGTAAGAAGTGGGGCCTATCCCCTAAAATTATACTATGGCTATACAGCGCGGTAATCCGCCCCATGATTGCCTATGGGGCCGTTGTTTGGTGGCCTAGAACCAAGCTGATTACAGCTTCAAACAAATTACAGCGCATGCAAAGACTTGCCTGTGTGGCGATTACAGGCTGCATGAGGACTACCCCGACTGCAGCACTCGAAGCCATGCTGGGAATTCCACCGCTCCACCTTTTTATACAACAGGAGGCAGCGATGGCGGCAGTACGTCTAAAAACACTAAATCTATGGAGTAAGAGTAGTACACAACACACCGCGTTGATAGAGGAACTCAGCAATGAATTCCCTCTGTTGAAATCCATTAACGACCGGATTCCCAAGCAATTTATTTTCGACAAGAAGTACAAAATCCAGCTGTATGAGGATCACCGATGCGAAGGGCTGTGCCCTGCAGAGGTGCGAATCTTCACGGATGGATCCAAAACAGGCACAGGTACGGGTGCCGGGATCTTCTCGGAAGACCTCAATATACACATAGCCACACCATTGGGGGTCCATAACACGGTGTTCCAGGCCGAGTGCATGGGCATTTCCCTGGCAGCTTCGGCGATTTTAGCCAGGAAGGTTAAAGACCACTCAATTCGTATACTCTCGGACAGCATGTCCGTACTACAAGCACTAAGCAGCCATACGGTAAACTCGGGGCTGATACACGAGTGCCAGCAAAACCTCAACCAGGTAGGTAATCTCAATAACATAACCATTCAATGGATCAAAGGACACAGCAGTTCCCGAGGCAATGACGCAGCGGATGAACTGGCCAGAAGGGGATCGAGTATGGTAGTCGTGGGACCTGAACCCATAGTGCCACTCCCCTTTGGATACCTACGCAACTTGGTAAGGAAACGCACCAAGGACAAACACTACAAACTATGGAAAGACCATGGTGAGTGCAGGCAGGCCAAGGAGGCACTTCCCACAATCGACGGCCGGTTTACGAAACAGGCCCTCCGATTGTCAAAACAACAGCTGCGTACAGTCACAGCTGCTATTACTGGCCACGGGTCCTTTAACAAACATCTTTTTGTCATAGGTGTTACGGACAGCCCACTGTGCAGAGCCTGCATGGTGGAAGACGAGACAGCAGCCCATGTGCTTCTAGACTGCCCTGAGGTCGCCACATACAGGGCCAAGTACTTCGGTAACCCAGGTACCCTCAGAGAGATCACCAGCAACACCAAGGCGTTGCTGGCCTTTTTCGAGGAGTTAGGGTGGATCGAGTAAGTTCCCACCCGTACGCAAAATACACGCTTGATCGTGGAGTTGCGGAAACCAGCCCGTTATACTACTACTACTACTACTACTACTACTAAGGACTGTTTTGTCTTCTTGTCATCATTAAAATTCCGTAAAAGTCCACGAATGATATCTTGCACACTATAGTTAAAGGGGGATGACATGGCAATAGCGGACACTGACCCGACTTTTTATCTCGATGTTGCAATTAATGATAACTACCCACACGAATCTGTCGTTAATGTCATCTAGCCAGCGTACAATAATACGCGGGCTGCTGATGTGACGGTCTTGCTGTCAAAATTTTTTCACATGGTTCGAAGAACGAATTGCATGCGTGGTTGTCGTTGACATGACGGAATGGCAGAATGCATTAGTAAGGAGGGGTCAACTCCGCTATTACCTTGTTATCGAATACGAACTATAGAAAGAAAAAGAAAGAAAGAAAAATAGTTTATTGTCACAGTTAACGACGCGCAACATTTAAAACACAGTGATAAACACAAGCAGGCAACTTATAGGTGGGGTTACATAGAAAGTAAAAACAAAAGACACATAGGTAAAAAATTAAGAAAGGACAGTCGATACAAAATATAAGAAAAGTATAGTTGACCGCATGACAGTGGCAACACCCGAGTCTGAAAACCGCCCTTATTGCTTACGAAATAAAGGCACCGCCAGAGCCAAACTGTTACCACTGACGTACGTATAGCAAAAATATACTGCAATCACTATTCCATATGCCAAGTGTGGTGATTATTTCCTCATCTACGTTCTTTCGTTTGTTCGTCCGTTCTATGTAATAATATGTATAGGCTCATATTCCACCGTGGCCTGTTTTTTTTTCTTCGAGCCTTTTCCCAATTATGTTGGGTCGGCTTCCAGTCTAACCGGATGTGGCTGAACATCAGTCTTTTACACGGAGCTACTGTCATCAGATATCCTTCTACATTCACACATCCTAAGGTAAGAACAGTTGCCAGATTTTTAGGTTTCTGACTACATGTAATGACTGACATAGATATTCTTTAATCGTACGGTACCAGGACTAACAGTTTAACAGTGCTCTGAGTCACGGATAGAACAGTTGTCTGATATTTCGATGAAATATTTTTAAACTACCTCCGACCTATTGAAACATGTTTTTGCATAAGTCGCATGGGAATTCCATTTTGAGATTTACATAAAATTCAAACATCAGGTATGTCTATTTGCTATGCAAATCTCAAAACCCCCTAGCAAAGCCCGACATACATTTTCCTCACGTACATCGATTCCTAAAAAATTGCCTGTTCTCGGTCTCTTGCCAGGGTTAATTACTTATCTACATAATGATAATATAATATGTTCAAATATTTATGTGTTAAACTTTCTGCAAGGCTATTAAAATTCGGTGGTAACACTTTGACATTAGCAGCATCTTTATATCGTGAGCACTTAGGGCGGTTTTCGAATTAAAGTTTTACCACTGTCATGCAGTCGACTGTACTTATACCTAACAGTTACGATTGGTTTACAAGTGGACACTGGTGCTAAATTATAAATAAAATTCACGTTTTAACTCCCCTGCACACTGCATTCTTTTAATCGGCCATTACTTGAGTTTCATTCTCAATCAGGGGGTCTACTCGCGCTTGATGCTATTCGATTATTATTCGATTAATCGTAACATTCATCGCACAATTTGCTACTCGATCAACTATCGCTCCAGTATCGCATGCGATGATCGTGTCTTGACGTTTGTCTTTCTGTGCTCCACTCAATCGTATACGGATACCACGAAATAAAAACGGTTATGAACCGAAGTCTATCTTTGTGTACCTATCTTTATTGTGTAGGTGCGAATAGGTAGGTATTCAGTCGGAACAAATGTTCGTACTTAGTTTATCGTTAGTGAAACGCGTTTGGCTCCTGGGAGTCTACTCCCGTATAACGATCGTACAATTAATCGCACAATTTGCTACTCCAGTCGACTATCGTTCTCATATCGCATGCGATAATCATGTTTTGACGTTTGTTTCTCTGATCTTCGGTCAATTTTATACGGCTAAGAACTGTAGTCTATATTTATTGTGCCTTTTTATGTACCTATCTTTATTGTTTAGGTATTAGTCGGAACGAAAGTTCGTAATTCGTTTGTTGTTCGTAAAACGCGAGTAGACCCTCCGTACCCACGACGACGTACGGGAGTGCGCACACGATTCCTGATTTGCAACTATCGGTCGACAGTGTAGTCTGTAGTCTACGGAGACTATTATGGGTTTATCTTGTTTTTAACATCAACGAGGCATATTTTAACATCATCACAAGTTTTCGTCTTTCCGACTGGCGTTATTGGACATTCACACGGCTTTTGCAGTGTACACTAACAGACTTCACTAAATACTTTTGCTCATTCCATTGAAGCTTCATATCCTTAAAACAAAATTGAAAACTATACAGGGTAATTTTTTTAATACCAAAAGCACTTTAAGGGTAGTTTCTACTCATCAATGTGCACAACTTTTCCTATGGGACCAACTCTGTTATCGTTAACAAATTCAGCTGCTCTATACATATTTGAAACGAAACGAGATTATTCGGAGAAGAACCGGAGTGACCGACATAGCTTGTAGGATCAGTAAGCTGAAGTGGCAGTGGGCTGGTCATGTCTGTAGAAGGACCGAGGGCCGCTGGAGCAGACGAGTCCTTGAGTGGAGACCGCGAATCGGCAAACGCAGCGTAGGGTGCCCCCCCGCCAGGTGGACCGACGACCTGAAAAACGAGGCTGGGGGGGACTAGATGCGGAAGACAGAGGACCGAGTGTTCTGGTACAACTTGGGAGAGGCCTATGTCCAGCAGTGGACTACGAAGGCTGAGTTGATGATTGACTAACTCGAACAATAATATGTATCGAACAGCTGATTTTTTTCATGATTTCAGTGTTGTTCTTATAGTAAAATTTATACCTTAACCTGCGACTCCTGGCTTCGAATCCTGCTCGTGAGCGATTTATTCTTTCCACAATTTATATCTTTAGATTTCGCTTCGCATGCGTAAATGCTTTAAAATAATAAAATAATTGTTATTGGTATTTTTATTATCCTGTATAATACTCAAAGGTACAAGTAGTGCCCAACTTAAAACTACAAAGTGATTTAACGTAATAGATTGCAGACCGACCGTAACAACTTAATCCTTTGTACAATCGATACTTGTTCAGTACACGCTTTGTCTATAACTGACGAGGAGAAATACTTTTGAAATACCAAAGGCTAAGAATGTTTTGAGAAGTTCAACCAAGTTTATAAAATTTCGAAATACGTACTTTTACAGCTTCATCTTTGTTTTACTCTGTGAAGTGAAGTCTCGGAGTTATATTGGTGTTGAGTAATCGTTGAGCTAGTACGCCAAAGGGTAAAGTAAGTGTACTTACAGTATTTGCTAACATTTTATTGGTGATGGATAAGCAGATAAAATTATGCCAATATAATAAATGGAAATTATGGATACTTGTTTATGTGTTTGTTTTTCAATCAAACTTTTAATGTAATATCCCCAATTATTGACACTTTAAGGGACGATCACAAGATTTTATTAAATATTTTGATGTGTGATGATTTTTTACGTAGGTACTTGTGGTGCACTATCTAACAGTTCAATGTTTGTAAGATAATATTTAACCGTATACCAAATTATAATTTTGCTCTTATTTTCTGAAGTTGGTTGTTTTTTTTGTCGAACAATGGAGCACTGTCGGTAACTGGGGTTTTAACTATGTTTATTTAAATTGTAGGATGGCGAAACGAGCTAACGGCCCATCTGATGTTAAGCGGTTACCTTCGCCCATAATAAATGCAATACCACCTAGGCTGTTGCCTAAATGTTACTGCGGTAAAAATCGGTTCGCCAAATGAAGATCGAAAGTCTCACGTGATTGAAATTTCACCGGCTCTCGTACCCTTCCCACCGACACACAGCAATGCAAGCTGTTTGACGACAGAAGTAGATACGGTGGTAGGTGTTAGTACTTGCCTGAACGAGCTCTTTCATGAAGGTGCTCTACTACTACTGAAACAACTTCACGGATTCGTATGAAATTTGGCACACAGGTAGACCATAACCCGATTAAAACATAGGTTTTATCCCGGGAAGATAAGCAGTTTCTAAAGGATGCGCGATGATAAATAAATAAATAGTTGGACATTTTTACACATCACCATCTGGTCCCAAACTAAGCAAAGCTTGTACTATGGGTACTAGACAATGGATATACTACTTATGTAAATTTTTTTTGTAAATAAATTCCTTATAATACACAAAGAAACACCCAGACCAACACAAACACTTATGTTCATCACACAAATATTTGTGTCCTCTGGGAATCGAACCCACGACCTCGTGATCAGCAGTCCGACACTCGAACCACTAGACCACAGACGTCGTCGTCGACGTCGTCGTTGTATGATGTCACATCATTACTTAATTAATGTTTCTCAAACAGTAGTATCTTTTTTATATTATAAAAGTAGTAGTAGTAGTAGGGTAGTATCTTGTATAGTATCTATATTAATAAAATAATAATAAAAAATTTAAGTATACTATGTACGAAACGTCTACTTGTACACCATAACTACTCATGATCGGGTTCCATTCTTCTAGTCAAACCAAAGGTTGCCTGGAAGAGATTGCCTTGTGCAATAAGACCACCCATTGTACTTAAATTATCTTTCCTTAAACTTTCTGAGACTGAGTCTTTGTTTTTGTTTGGTGTATGTACAATAAACAATCGAATAAATAAATAAATACATGTATATGTAAAACTATTATTTAAAGAATTCGCTTCTCTAACGATATATTTAAACAAAAATAATAACTGAAACAATTTTGAAACTAAGCAATCATTACTTAAATTTGGTGTTGACTGTACGGTAGGACAGGAATGTCAGACTATATGCAGTATATAACAAAAATAATACGCTACAAATTACACAAAGATAATACCGAGTAACAAATATTGTTAGGAACTGTCATCATTACGGAAACTGAAGATTGACGAGATCGATACGAAACTTCATCCCAGTACACAATAGACGCAACCAAAACCCACCTTTAAGTCCCGTATACACTTGCAACAATTCCCTGTTGTTACGCCCAGTGGTGTTGTTTGCAGTACCAGCGATACCGCGATTGACTGGGTTCATTGTTTGACGCGGCGAGCGTAACTCTATTGTGGACGGAAAATGTCATAGCCCGCTTCGGTGTGTACCCATCCTATGTTGCGTTCGATGTTCGATGTATTTAAGTTACACAGTTTTACGGCAACTATGATATTTATGACAAATTTTCACACAGTTTTACGTGGCCGTGTTCTACAATATTAGTTTCGAGTGACATGTTTTGGCAACAACATAATTTTTTTAAGCCAAACTGTGTAGAAACATATTTTTCGAAATTAAAAATTTTGTAAAATGAAACTAGTTCAACGGATTGTCGTGTAACATCGGTTCCTCTGGGAGCTTGTGCTCGAAAATGTTCGAAACTGGGAAAAAAGTTGTAAATAATCCGTGAAAATTTTCGTGAAGCTGGTTTTATTTTTACGTAGGCGTGAATTATTAATTCCAAGGAGATGTTATAGAATAACATTTACGTATATTTTGGTCAGATATATATTTAATTAATAGATTGTAGCGTATTTTCGATACAATTGATAAACCACTATTTTTATATTACGTAGCCCCTAGCAACATACATCAACATCATTATTCTCATACTTTGTCGATAGCAGAAATAAAAAAAAATAGTTATTGGACCAAATGGGTGTAATGAATATCTATAACTAGCATTGATTTGACTGAAAGTTTATGTCAAGTAGTATCAACTGTGTTTATGACCGTAAATGATCTGACTGCCAAGGACCCTAGAAAAATAGTAATGATTTAAAAGAAACTAGGAATAATAATTTAAAAAAAAAACTGAAGAATGCAACATAGTGTGATTAAACATCATTATAACGTAGTTGCATGTGTTGATGCAATAAACATAAATAATAATTTCCCCCGCTTTATTATCCTGCTTTTCACCTAACTCAGGAATTTAAGACTATACATACAAAAGCACGAAATATCACAGTTCAAACATAAATTAAAATGTAAAGCTAAAAAGCGCATTTAGTTTAACTAAAATATAAATTTGACAAGTACTTTATAAGTGAACAGTTTCAGTAAATTTGTTCGGAGCGAGCCTGTTTGCGAAGTGGCCTGTTCTATATTACGCTGTTCGCCGGACGCTTACAGTACTGTCCTCGAGTCAATAGAGGCTAAAAACGAGGTTTTAAATAAAAATGGCTTTGCAATGATAGGTTGAATATTCTACTGGGTTTGGATTGAACTATCCTTTTTCTAGCACTTGTGCAGTTAATATTTTTTAATGGCAATTCAACAATTTTGATTAGCGATTTAGATACCTATGTATTTTACAGGTGCTAGAGTTTTATTTAAGAGGAAATAGGGGATTATACGACCTGAAAAACGTGGCTGGGGGGGACTGGATGCGGAAGGCAGAGGACCGAGTGTTGTGGCGCAACTTGGGAGAGGCCTAAGTCCAGCAGTGGACTCCGATAGTCTGAGTTGATGAGGGGATTATACAGCAGCACTTGCGCTGATCACAACTAGTCAATCACTTCCAAAATATGCTTGAAGATATATTTTTATACCTTGAAAAGTTCTCTAGTAAGTTAAGTTCATCAGTAGAAAAAATATTACTCGCTGAATACATCATTTATCGAAAAACTTTTTTTAACAATTGGAGTACAGGTACTGTAGTTTAATTAGAAACTATCAACTCTGTAAATTATAGTTCACTGTAGTTGTAGATACGAAATATGCGAAAAACGGCCACTTTTGGAATTTTTTGTATCTACAACTACAGCGAACTATAATTTACAGAGTTGATAGTTTCTAATTAAACTACAGTACCTGTATTCCAATTGTTAAAAAAAGTTTTTCGATAAATTATGTATTCAGCGAGTAATAATTATTTTACTGATGGGGGCGCCACTTGCCTACTACATTCCCCTTGACAATAAAAATATCTAATCCAATTGAACTCTGAATCCTACACACATAATTACGTTTTTACGTACCGAATCAATTGAACCGAGTATTCCAGACCACACAAGGGTAAAGCAAAAAGCTGTGCCTTGATCATGCGTACGTAATTGTATCAAACGGCAAAAACCACGAATTGTACGATTAAAGAAAAACTTCTAAATTGCGTATAAAGGTCTGTTAATATGTAACGTTTTTTGTTGTACACAGCTACGGGTATCGAAAGGGTTTTTGAACTCATTATTTTCCTGATGTTTCTCAAAATTAGTGGCCGGTTGGGTAATAAGGTGGTGGTTGAATATTCTACAAAGTAAAATATTATAATTCCTTAATTCTTGTTATAAATTATGGATGTTTCTTTGTTTATTTGTTTGGTTGTCCTGACGTGACATTACATAGTAAAAAATATAGACGAAGTGCTGCGAACAATCATAGTGACGCCAACAATACCCTTGCTCCTCCGTGAACAAACCAGCACTCAAGCACACACCTAAAGGATATTTGTTTCGCGATGCTTACTAGACGATGTCGTGACATGTGTACTGAGCGCGGTGAGCACGGTTCAAGTTGTATGTGTGTGTGTAAGCGCTGGTTTGTTCACGGAGGGGCATGGTTTTGTTGGCTTCACTATGCTTGTTGGCAGCACTTCGTCTACATTTTTTACTATGTCTGTGGCACAAAGATATACCTTAACCTGGCTTAACATATAGTTTCTACTTTTTATCCTGGGAAGATAAACAGTTCCTAAGGGATGCGCGATAAAATATTTCTGTGGTAAACCGAATTATATTTTTTCTTTACTTAATTCTCTTTTCCCCCCTCTTTACTTAACTCCCCACTTTCAATATTTATGCTCTACACACACAAGAAACCTACGGTCTTCTAATAATCGTCTTCTACATTGCCCTTATCATAGCTCTAATTTTGTTCACTCATCCTTTCATATTCAATCAATTCTTCTTTGGAATGAGCTACCTCTCGAGCTTAGGATGGCCACCAGTCGGGACTCTTTTAAAAGGAAAGTTCGGAAGTTCTTTCTAGATAAAATTTTGGCAGAATCATCTCATTAGTATTTTATCTATGACTATAATAGTATATTATTATATATATTTAGTACTTATTGTATGTTATATATATATACCTATGTATGTTTATCTATTGTTTTAGTGGTAATTTATTTCTCATCTTGTTTTGTGTCGTGAATCAATATTGCACCTGCCTTGTCATCTCTATATCACCCTAAGGTTGAATGGGAGAGAATGCCTAAGGCATTAAGTCCGCCTATGTACACATGTTGCATGAAGTTTAAATAAATAAAATAAATAAATTATGCGCCGGCAAAAATATCAAATTTAATAAAAGACTAGCACTATAACTGCAGCAAAGTCCATCGAATAAACACTTCTACCGGAATCCAGAAAACATGACAAGATTTCATAGCAAAAATCGTTGGGACATTAATAGCCAATGTCGTGGTCAGGTAGAAACGCCTTTTACGTGTTACGCTCCAAAGAATGCGATCATTGTGCCCGTCGGATGTCACCTCGCACTACTCAACCCGTTGCTCCCTGAATCGAGAAAATTGAATTGAGTTCGTATGTAGGTACTACCGATTCCACTTTTGAAAATGTCTTGTATAAGATACACGAAATTCTAACTTGTGAGAACAAATAAGTTGGAAGTCAAAGATTTGTTGCGAACGTTCCGGAGGATATATTAGTTTTTGAAAGGATTGTGTAGTTCTGGAGTAATCTAAACGGTTGATCTGTTGAGGAAGTGTATGTTTTATATTTTTTTTCCAAACCAATTCAATTGATTTGAATTTTAGGCAATTATTAACTGCCGTGTGTTTTTTGAAACGAAGTTCCCTATAGGTGCTTGCGGTAGGTGCGATTCGGGAGAAAATGTAGCGTCACGCTAAGATTTGCGTAATACGCATAGAGCACATTGAATATGCGGACATAGAACTGTCAGTTGACTTTTCTCTCCTTTAAGCGCCATCTGGTGGGTAACGTCGAAGTTACAGCTAATTATTAAATTAAATAGTTAAAAGCTTGTAACATATAAAAAGACAAGTTTTACTGGGGACCGAACCTGGGCCCTGTGGTATCTCAGTCCAACGCAAGATGTTTCCTGCCATCTATGCTTGTATTATAGTTGCGAAATTTAACATCATAATGAACCAGTAAAAAATATGAATTTTAAGGATAATTTCGTCCCTGATGGGAGTCCCCTGACCGCACAAGCTTTTTTTCATTTTGTCATTGGTAAATTATGCCGGTTATCCTGTGACCATTTTTTTTATTACTTCTAACACCTAACGTGTTTTGCGGCCCAGCTGTGTTTGCCCACATTTGATTGGCAAACAAAACATTGTGTTGGTTGCTTGTTTTGTTAGGTTTTTGTAGCAAGATACATGGCTTTAGATTAACATACTAAGACACAAAATCAGAACGGACTTAAAGTTATAATAAAAGATTGGATAAGGTAACCGCACTTTAACGAATTCCCATCAAATAAATAACAAACGAACGATCTCTAATAAAATTACCGCCGTGGGAAAATGACCACAGTTATTAATAAAGATATAATTTCACCCCCCGGTTATGAGAGCGAACGGCCATCCGTTACGCAATTAAAACACATGAAATGGGTCCCTGTCCATTGAGATTTGCATACAGATATGTGATTATAGCCAAAACGGCTTTATGTTATGGATATAATGTGTATGAAAAAATATTATGCCTCGGAATAGGTATATAGAATTTTATTGCTGTAAAATCTGATCTCTAGCAAGCGGAACGTTTTCATGACGATTTTTTTATGTTTGTTGTGTTTTTAATATTAGAAATGAAAAAACGTGATATTATAATGGTATTTAAACGTGATACTTTAAGCACTAGTCAATCACCGTAGCCACTAAATTCTCAAGAGCAATCGTCATAGCATCTATGTATCAATACCAATTATACTGGTGGTTGATGTTTAATACCATATTCGTAGAAAACAAGCAAGTGGACTAATTTGACAGGACTTACTAACATATATCCTTTTCTTATATTTTTTAGTGAGACAAGAGGTACCTCTATTGAGACTAAATTAGTTTAGTTTGCGGACAACAGAATTAGCACAATTTTTATTAGCAGACAGGAGGATGCTAGATAAGGGAGCGTTGTGAGGATGCGTAATAAGGAATTGTTGTGAGGACACGTGTTATGAGAGCGTTGGTAGGACGCGTGATAAGGGAGAGTTGTGGAGTGTAAGATGTAGTAACAAATACTGAGAAAGGTATGTTAAAATTATTTCGGCATGTAGATAGAGAAAAAGACAAGACGGAATATGCTTTATTGTACACCATGAAAATAGTAGTAAACAGTAACAACGTATAAATTATGGGTACATGGGCGGTTATAGCTAAAAACGAGCGTTGATAGGATGGACGATAGGAGATTGACGAAACAAGTATACGAAGCGATAGTGGATGGAAGAGTTGTATGGAGACGACCTTGGCAGACGTACCGAAACCAAATCGTAGACATTCTCAAAAAAGGTCAGTTTAAAAGCACTGTAAACTGACGAACATGCATGACGAGGTTAATGAACGTAGATAAAGCGAAAGATATGTGTCAAGATCGTAGCAGGTGGAAATCTATAACCTCTGCCTACCTCAAAGAGAAGCAGGTGTGATAATATGTATGTAGGTATGTAGGAGCACGTAGCTGTTTTTCTTTCAGATACAAGCCCGTCACTTTTTATAGCACTCAACTGGAAGGGGTTTGGCCTTTTATTAGCCAAGATTCAAATGTAACCACAATACCTACAATAATTACGGCTGGAATAATAGATTCCAATAGCACAGAAGACAGAATACTAGTCCATTAAGATTTTGATGGCCCTCTTTTTATTTAATCACCAAGTAATTTGGCACCGAGATAATGTCTGCCCGCAAAATAACAATAACGAAAGGACTGCTTGAAACCATACTGTATTATTTTATTTTATGAAAGCACATTATACCAGCTACCAGACCCAGTTTATATTTGAGTACTGGCAACAAAAGGGATTATTGTACCAAAAGATTACAAGATAAGGCTTTTTGCAAATATACCTAAGCATATAAAATTACCAAATACGTAGTACATTATGTAGGCAAAATTTCTTAGGTAAGCGAGTTTTGTAAGCTGAAGGCTATACGACAATGGTCTCGACCTTGAATAAAATAGACGACTATTTTGCCAAAGTAGTAAACTCATATCCGAGCCTACGGAGCTATCTGTAGCTACAATAAGTACCTTTTTTGCTTGACCGTATAAGATCGGTTGTATAGAAATCAATTCTTGGATCGGCACTAAAGGGAATAAGTTTCTCCTTAGCATTAAATTTACTTCCATGATTTATTTCATTTTATTTATCTCTTCTCTACTGCCTCATTGTTCTAGAGGTCACAAGCGTGACTGCTAAGCGACAGGTCCTGGGTTAAATTCCTGGGTCGGACAAAGAGTGTGCTTGGGGTTTTTGCGTCAAGAAATGTCTCAGTAGCAGCCCGGAGTCAGGAAGTTGGCGGTGCTACATCCCCATGCCTCGGAGAGCACGTAAAGCCGTTGGTCCTGCGCCTGATCTCTCTCCGATCGTGTCAGATTGCCGTCCCATCGGATTATATGGAGAGTGAGGAGATAGAGAGTGCACATGTGTTTGCGCATACACTACAATATGTCCAACGCAGATGGCTAGTCTCCATTGAGATTGGCCGCTGAGACCGAAATTCTGCTAGGAGGACATTATTTATTACTTCTATGATATTAAAAATCGATACGTATTGTCATCGACCATACAGCCCAAATGGTCGTTGCGTATTGTACAAAATGTGGTAGTAATGGCCTGTAGTACTGGCCATTACTAACGGTAATTAATTCCTTCTTCATCTATCTGTGACTAGCCAGTGCAATTTCACCGTAATGTTTACGTGAATTTGAACCGCTGATCTGTGATCTAGAATATTTTAGTGAACAGTTTGAGTGTGAATAAATCATTAGCTAAGCATCAAACGTAGTCAAATTCATGCAAAATAAAGGGACAATGTTAGAAACGATAACTTTTAAGCTATTTGATAAACTCTTTTGCATTCTTGGTATGTCTTCACATCAATGCCTATTCACAGACATAGTAAAAAGTATAGACAAAGTGCTGTGAACAAACATAGTGATGCTAACACAACCGTGCTCTTCCGTGTACAAACCAGTGCTCACGCACAAACATGCACATTAAAACGTGCTCACTGCTCTCAGTACACATTTCGCAGCGTCTCGTCCATTAAGCGTCGCGAAAACAAATATGCTTCAGGTGCATGATGTGTGCGTGAGCGCTGGTTTGTATACGGAGGAGCACGTTGGCTTCACTATGATTGTTCGCAGCACATCATCTATATTTTTTTACTATGTCTGTGTTATTATTTCATTCTTTATAAGATATTGGACATCCAATGTCCGCTAAGGTCAATGTACGCGATGCCAGACATCCACCCATTTATTAAAGTTGGTCACCGCGACGCGACTAGTGATGAACTAGAATAGTGTTGGCGACACAATATCGGTGACTTATAGACATGTCTATTACTAATAGCAAGCGAGTAGGAACTTACAATGAACGAAGTGATCAATACATTATTGTGAAGTGTAAATTGTACCACGAATCGAGTTCTTGTTATTAAGTAAAAAACCGGCCAAGTGTGAGTCGGACTCACGCAGTCAGGGTAAAGTACCACGAATTGACCTCACACCCCATAGAAACTGATTTAATTTACGAGAGTTCACCAAAAGTTGGTGACCCTTTTGGCATTGGCATGCCGGCAGCAACTTCATGTTTAACTTATAATAAAATTAACTTTAGTGTAACGATTTAAATTGTGGAAAGAAAAAATCGCTCACGAGCAGGATTCGAACCTGCGACTCCTGGCTCAGTACGCCAGTGCTTTAGCCACTAAGCTACCGTGAACACTGCTCCTGGTAAAGAAATTCTCATCCACTTGGTACGTCTTTGGGTGACGTCAGCGATATCTTATTAAGAAACAGTGTTTCTTAACCGACTCGACTAACTTTGCAGTTAATTCAAAGTCGTATAGACGTATAGTCGTCGTTAGTTAGTCGAGTCGGTTAAGAAACACAGTTTCTTAATAAGATATCGCTGACGTCACCCGAAGATGTACCAAGTGGATGAGAATTTCGTTACCACGAGCAGTGTTCACGGTAGCTTAGTGGCTAAAGCACTGTCGTACTGAGCCAGGAGTCGCAGGTTCGAATCCTGCTGTGAGCGATTTTTTCTTTCCATAATTTAAATCGTTAGATTTCGTTTCGCAAGCGTAAAATGCGTTAAAAATAATAAATAATTAAATTTAGTATTTTTATTAATGTTATTGTTGTGCTGTCTTGTCACTGTTCTGTACCAAATAAAAGATTTTCTTTCTTTCTTTCTTTACTTTTAAAAGACATCAACGATCGTTAGCGAAATATGAAATTTTGCATCTCTTTCTTACGTAGGTACCACGACATATGTCTTTATTTGGCCTTTTTTTGTATTTGTTGCTAAGCTACATAATATGCACTATAATCAGACCAAGTTTGACGATGGTTTATATTACCGTTTTGAAGATAGAGCAGGAAAAAAACCATTAAAAAAAACATGTTTTTCGAAGTTTCTTGTATGGGGTCCTTTAGTTTTAGACTTTTTTTTTGTTTTCAGTATTTGTCGCGATAGTCACTATAGTAACACATATTCTGTGAACATTTCAACAGGTTATCTTTTACCGTTACAAAGATACAGCCCTGTGACAGACAGACGGACGGACGGACGGACAGCGTAGCGAGAGTAATAGGGTCCCGTTGGCACCCTTTGGGTACGGAACCCTAAATAGGTTCATAATTTGCATTTTTATTTTATGTAAACTCGATTTGATATTAGATTAGGCGGAATAAGGCTTATTTTAGTGCATCACCTAAAGTTCAATGTGAAAGCGAAAATAATTAAAGAGATAACTCATACCAGAAAAATAAATACATCACCTATAGAACTTCTAAATATACAAAATAATCCTAATCTAGCTGTTAACCAAATATGCTCCTTCTTTACTAATGTTGGTAGTAACTTAGCAAATAAAATAATATCTGCGAATCAAAATAAACAACCAGAGTCTCCAGAGTCACAAAATAAAACTATTTCCCCCGCCAATTCATTTCTTCTCTTGGAAACTGACGATACTGAGGTGGAGTCTATAATAATACAGTTACGTAGCGACTGTGCAACGGGATGGGATAAAATATCAACTAATCTCCTAAAACAGTGCAGAAATACATTGACAGCCCCTATAACTCACATATGCAATCTATCTATAAAATCTGGTGTATTTCCCCAAGCACTTAAAAAAGCCTTAGTTCATCCAGTTCACAAGGGAGGGGACAGAGACTGTGTCAATAATTATAGGCCAATATCAGTTTTGTCCGCAATTTCTAAAATACTAGAAAAAATCTTAAACTCCAGACTAAATGGATTTCTGGAAAAGTACAACATTATTGCCAATAATCAGTATGGATTTAGAAGAGGCATATCCACTGAAGATACCGTACTAGACCTAACACAGTTCGTCGCAAGACAACTGGATCGCAAAAACAGATGTATTGGTATCTTTTTGGATATGGCGAAAGCCTTTGATACGGTCTCTGTCCCAATCCTGCTGACCAAGCTTGAAAGTGTGGGTGTCAGGGGAATACCTCTGCATATGTTCAAGGATTATTTGACAAACAGGACACAGCAGGTCAAAATTGGTTCCTACCTTAGTGACGAACAGCTTGTCACATTTGGAGTGCCACAAGGGAGTGTTTCAGGCCCAACCCTATTTAAAATATATATTAATGACCTCTGTAAAATGTCTTCACCGAATGTAAACATTTATACGTACGCAGATGACACTGCCATTGTGGTACACGGTCCTAGTTGGGAATAAAGAAAAGTCTGAAGCTTGCCTCAGGAAAATAATGAGCTGGCTTAACTCCAACCTTCTGACTCTAAACCTAAGCAAGACAAACTATGTAACCTTCACAATAAGAAAGAATACCAAACCATCTGATGAGTTCAATATAACCGCACATACTTGTATAGACAAAACACAGAGCTGTCAGTGTCAGACTTTAACACCTGTCAATGTTGTTAAATACTTAGGAGTGCAAATTGACGGACAACTTCGGTGGGATAAGCAACTTAACAAAGTAATTGCTAGGCTGAGAAGCCTTATTTTTCTGTTTAAAACTCTCAGAGAATCTGCATCACTAGAGTTGCTTATAAAAATATACATCGCGTTGTGTCAGTCAGTTATCCAGTATTGTATTCCAGTGTGGGGCGGAGCTGCGAAGACGATGTTTCTTGACCTGGAGAGAGCACAAAGAGCTGTCCTCAAGGTCATAACAAGAAAGCCGTTTAGATATCCGACTAAACAACTCTATTCAGACTGCCAGGTGCTTAGTGTTCGACGGCTTTTTGTGCTTGTATCCATTCTGAGAAGACATCGATCAGTTAAACCACCCAGTATTGGAAGACGCAGAAATACACCAGAATGTCCATGTATTCCACACAGAACAACTTCCGCAGAAAGACAACACTACATCTTATGTCCTCTAATGTATGATAAAATAAACAAAAAAATCTATATTATACGGCTAAGTACACATGAAGCTAAAGCTACTGTTAAAAGATGGTTGATGCAGCTGGATTATGAGGATACTGAAAACCTAATGACCTTTATTGCATAATGATATCTACCATACGCATTCATACAGCTTTCTCATAACTACACGTTCTCACCCACATACTGCCCCATACACCAACACCATACACTTCAACATACATCACACACGTTCACACACATTACTCACATTCTTCATCACATACCTCACTTACCCATACTCCGTACACTAAGTATCACCACTATTGTCAAAAACCTTTACAAATCAGTATACATCTTATAGTGAAAAATTTATGAGAAAAAAAAAATTAAATAGGAGTGACACACATATATTTTAAGACTTATTTTTAGACTAACGATGGCTGAACACTATCTCCTGGGATACAGGTTTACGCCTAGTTCAGGGGATAGTGTCAAAATCTTGTGCTTCCAAATTTAACCACCACAAAATTAATTGTAATGAAATGTGTATCATAACATTGTAATCTTTAGTGGCGAGAATAAACAATTTTTATTTATTTATTTATTTAATTTCATCCAGAGGAAGATTCAATATCAATGCCAGTTTTTGTCCAAGATTAAAGTAAGAACGTTTCGTTACTGACGCGATGCTTTAAACGAGTGGTTCCCAAACTCATTTTGTCTATTCGAAAGTCGAGAGTTCAGTCGGTGTCTAAGAGTCATCCTAGGTAGATGAAATACGATAATATGTTGTAATATGGATATTACAACTACGTAGGTATCTGTACTTTAATTCCTAAAATGTACTATGTAATGAAGTTATTTTTTATGTGTACCTACCGCATGTCGTCTTGTTGCGGCAATAAATCATGTTAAGCTATTTATTTATTTATTTATTTAATTCTTTATGCACAACAGGGTACAAAGGCGGTATTAACGCCATAGGCAAGCTATTGCAGCTATTGCATAGCTTCTATCGCGGGCCTTGAGCGTGGAGACCGAATCCAGAAATTCCGTAACGAAAATAACCTAACACCCCCCACTCCGACCGGCACAGCGGTGATACTGTTTAGTTTTGCCATCTATCGATGAATAGCAGAACTTTTAATGACTTTTTGAAATATCACGCTTGTCTCTTTAGTTCTGCAAATCGCCTCTAGGTGGCATTGGTTGTATCGGCGTTACTGCGCTTAAGCTATTGCATAGCTTCTATCGCGGGCCTTGAGCGTTGAGACCGAATCCAGAAATTCCGTAACGAAAATAACCTAACACCCCCCACTCCGACCGGCACAGCGGTGATACTTTTTAGTTTTGCCATATATCGATGAATAGCAGAACTTTTAATGACTTTTTGAAATATCACGCTTGTCTCTCTAGTTCTCAAATCGCCTCTAGGTGGAATTGGTTGTATCGGCGTTACTGCGCATGCGTAATCCCCCTTTTCGCCCCGCAATCTGGTGACTCATGCCTGCTTAGAGTTTCGGCGTTAGGGCACCTCCTCTTTGTATTTACATAAAAAATGCTATGCAATAGCTTTACCGCGGCAGTCTCCGAGTGCCACACGTCTTTTTTCTTTTAAATTAAAAATCGCCCCCCAAGCCTTTACACTACGCCCCCATTTTTTTCTGGGTCTCTTACCGCCCCCTTTTGGCCTGCAGCGGCCACAGGGGGGCGTTATCGCCCACTTTGGGAATGGCTGCTTTAAAGTGTGTTAAACTTTTGATTGACGCCTCGCAGTAACAAAAAAAGAAAAGAAATGGATAGCGCGCGGGCATTGTGGTCACCCCAACCACAAATCTTCCAGTGTCTAGACTTTTGAGCACTTATAATAGGAAGACTTATGGGTGTGTGGTTTCCGGCAAAGAGTTGTAGACAATCCAGTTTCCTTCCTTGGGTGTTACAAAAAAGTATGTAATCTTGCTTCAACTGGATTATAATATGAGTACAAATAAGATGCAAGATGTTAAAATTATCAGTTTTTGAGATTGAAACAAACTACTGGCAGCCTTTTGAAGGTTTCCACCTCGAATATAAAAAAAAAAAAAAAAAAAAAGGTATACTACAGTGAAAACCTTTTCGAAATCTACGTTTGTAGCTGAGAATAGAAATATTTTTTTTTGGGAGAATTTACACAGCACCATCTCGTCCCAAACTAAGCAGAGCTGGTATTATGGGTACTATAGACAGTGGATTGAATATAATACTCATACACTTTTTTAAAGTAAGTACATAATACATAAAAAACACCCAACCAACACCCAACCCAACACAAACACTTTAGTTCATGACAAAAATATTTTGTGTCCTGTGGGAATCGTACCCACGGCCTCGAGACCAGCAGTCCGACACTCGAAACACTAGACCACAGACGTCATCAAAGAAAATCAACATCGTCGTTTAAATGACATAAGGGTCAAATTGTAATTATTACTCAAAAACATGTTGGGTATAATGCTTATAAAGTCATGTTAAGAAATCCTATCACGAATAACTTGTATACCCTAAATGGGATGGCTCCTACTAAATCATGTACAAAATCAAAGACCAAATCTAACTCTAAATCTAAACTGAAATCCAATAAATCTAAACCTAACTACCAAAATAAATAAATAAAATAAATAATAATTTCTTAGGTTTTCGCGATCACTACACATTATAATAAAACAAAGTTTAACCGGATTAAATCGCGTATATTATTTAAATTGGTTTCCCTGACGTTTCGCTGTTTCGTTACACTGTAAAAGATAATGATATTGTGAGTGATTACTGCGTGCATCGAAACGATTTTAATTAATAATATTGTACGGTAGATTAAAATATTTTTTTAGAAATATTTGTAAAGACGCTTGTCATCTTAGTCTACCTGCGACCACGAAATGCTGCAAAGCTTTCGAAACGTCAGGGAAACCAATTTAAATAATATACGCGATTTAATCCGGTTAAACTTTGTTTTATTATAATAAAATAAATATCTTTGGGACATTTTTACACAGCACCATCTAGTCCCAAACTAAGCAGAGCTTGTGCTATGGGTACTAGACAATGGACATAATGCATAAGAAGCACCCAGACCAACACAAACACATATGTTCATCACACAAATATTTGTGTCCTGTGGGAATCGAACCCACGATCGCGTTATCAGCAGTCCGACACTCGAACCGCTGGACCACAGAGGTCATCAAATATGCTTAAATTCACCAACATATTATATACCTAATGCTGTAACTTCCAAGAATTTAATTATTAACGTACATAACTGAATTGCATGTTATATATATAGCAGGAGGCATCGATCTCGGAGTCAGTTAGTAGGTCAACACAGCGACAGTAACGGCCTTAGCTAACACTTCGGATCAGATTTCAGTAATGTCACCAACGGAATCCAATCGGGCAATTTAGGCATTGACGGAATTCAGTGGGCATACGGCTTATGGTTCGTGTAGGTGTGAATATAGCAATGAAGTTCCTTAAGGGCTTCTGGTAGGTGTGGTTCGGGAGAAAATATAGCATCACGCGCGTCACGCTATGATTTGCGTTTTACCCACAGAGTACATTAAATATACTGACATAGAGTTGTCAGCTGAGCTCACCTTTAAGCGCCATCTGGTGGGTAACTTCAAAGTTACAGCTAAGTATTAAATAAAACACACAAAAACACATGCTTTATTGGGGCTCGAACCTGAGCCCTGTGGTATCTTAGTCCGACGCAAGATGTTTCCTGCCATCTATCATCTATGCTTGTATTAAAATTGCGAAATTTTACATTATAATGAATCGGTCAAAAAAATATGAATTTTAAGGATAACTTATTCGTTCCTGACCGCACAGGTTTTTCTATTGTTTCTACACTTTCAGCTGTTTCCAATTATTATAGGTCCATACAGCCACATTCTTTTGTGTAGTTGTACAGGTGAAATCAAATACACGTGACTAATTTTAAACGTGGATTCTGCCAATGAAATTCAAAAACTTTTTCTAAGAAACATTGTTTATCAAACTTTGTTTATCGCCAATATTTAGTATGAGTATTCTTTTAGTCTTATGACCCATGTTTGTTATTGTGTATACCCAATTACCCATGTGTATGTATGTATGTTAACCCTGAACGGGATTTTGTTTTCATCATCATCATCATCATCATGGAATGTTGGAAGACTGAGTGGGCTAACGCAACGTTTGGTTCGGGCGTGCAAACCATAAACCCCACTGCAAAGTTGCCTGGCTTTGGCTTACCCCGACATTTGTGGTACCGATTGATCAGACTGAGAACGGGACACGGAAGATGTAATTACCTCAAATACAAGTGGGGATGGAGCAACTCCATCCTCTGTGAGTGCGGCGAAGAGGACCAGACTGCGGACCATATAATCCAACGATGTCCTTTATTGTCGTACCCAGGCTCTCCAGAAGATCTTTTCACCCTTACACCTGACGCCACCATATGGTTAAAGAATCTAAATTTGTCATTGTGAATAAAATAATATAGATGTATAGGTAGCCTATAAAGATGCCATATGATTAAATAAATCATCATCATCATTATTTCAGCTGAAAGACGTCCACTGCTGGACATAGGCCTTTCCCAAGCATCGCCACAACGACAGGTCCTGCATTTTACGCATCCAGCGGATTCCCGCAACCTTCACCAGGTTGTCGGTACACCTTGTGGGGGACCTACCCACGTTGCGCCTTCCAGTACGCGGTTGTCACTCACGGCCCCATCGGACATCCGTTCTGCGAGCAATGTGCCTCGCCCACTGCCACTTATGTTCGACAATTCTTTGGGCTAGTATGTCTGTTATCTTCCTTCTCCCGCAAATCTCCTTATTTCTGATTCTTTGATTTATTTTCTTTGATTTTTGTTATATGACAATTACAATAATTATAATATAATTGGATTTTCTTACGGATGTACAGTTTATTTGAGGTGCTAAAAGGCATCTTAAATAAATTGTGTTTATTATAACGAGACAACTCTGTGTACGCCTGTACGTGTCTCGGGAACCCTCAAAGTAACTCATTATACCTACTGGTTTTCCTATTTTCTGCTATGCAGCGAGTGATTATCGATTGCGGTTTGAACCGAGGGATGTTCCAATGTGACTTTTTTATGTCAATCTATTTCCTAAGGTAATCTAAGATACCACTGACATACGGTGAAGGAAAACATCGTGAGGAATCCTGGAATTAATGGTCGGAAATTGCCAACTCATGGTGAGCAAGCTTAGTGATCACAATACTCGTCCTTTCTGTGTATTCGTTGTTATTAGTCATTGCTGACCTTTACTTTGCAGTATGACAGTTACAGGTAAACGTAGTGATTATATTCTCTTTGATTTAGGCTAATTTAATATTTCAAAAATTACTTTACAGAAAATAGTAATATATGCCAATATCAATATTGATATTGGCATATATTACTATTTTCGGTTGAAAATTTAAATTATAAAATAAACATTTCATAATTATTATGAAATAAAATACTTCCATCCCCAAAACCTACCTGCAGGGTAATTGCGTAACTTATTTGAAAGTTTCATTTTGATGTAAAATTGAAGACGATGTTGATAACATCGCAATCAAACATTGGAATTGTGTAACGACATAGAGGGACTTCATTATTAAGTAAATGACGTCAGGAGGGAAATCCATTGCGATGTAAATGACGTCTAATCGCCTATATTTTTATGCAACAAACGTTTTGTTTTTAATGTATTTTTGATCACGTTTCGTCATGCAAGTAAGCTGCTGCAAGTATGCGTTTTAAGCTTTAACATTCATTAAATTTCATGATGAATCCCTCCGACATCGTAATCAACAGTTTTGTAGTTACGCAATTCAAATTGTATCGTTATTCCAGATTCAAACGTCAAAATTGACATATTGTTGATTGCGATGCAGTTAAAACACAATTGCCCTGCTGTTTACTCAAAAACCGCTTTTCATATTACGTAAACCGGTATAACTAAAGGAGATTACGTTTCAATGTGTATTCACTTAAAACGATTATTTCCAACAATGGCTGTAAAGTTTCCAGGTATTACTTCTACAAGCTATTGCTGCACAATAGGGCAAATTGTTTCCATGAAACGTATTTTGTAAAACGTTTTCATTATTATAGTAAAAGGCTTTGGCCTTACCATATCTCGTTTAAGTCAGCGTGACTGTTTTATCATGGATTGATATTGACGGTTCGATCGTTGGTTGGACTCATCTAGTCATAATTTTTTTACTATAAATTATACAAGAGTGATACTTTATTTGTATTACAATCTAGCCTTGAAGCTAATGAGTAATTTAATTAATGACTTTTCTTGGTTTCTATTATAGACAAGACACTTTGTTTGTGTGTTATTTATAGGCAGCACTTATCACTACATTTTATCTGTCAATATTCACTAATCACTACACTAATTCATATGGTTTTGTCCGCTTTAGTCTTCGAACTGTTTCCGTGTTATCGAGGAGCTGGATTGCGTCAACATTAGGGTGGGTCACTTTTGTATGGAGAAAAAAAAAAGATTAGTTTTTATACGGGCACAGTGACATAACGGTGCTAAATTATGAGTGTAAGAAGATTATGAAGTTTCATTGCAATCGCAATCAATCTTCTGCCTCCGGAGCCATGTGGAAATTGTCAACAAATATGTTAAAAAAGACTTAGCAGCATGGCATACAAAGTTACACTAATGTGCACTATTACTAAATAAAAGTCTTAAATCAATAGTAATTATAGGTTTATTAAAGAGCAAACAATTTTTTTATAAAAATAATAAAGGATAATGATTATAGTGAAGGGTTTAGTTTGTGGCGAAATCCTTTTTGCTGTCGAATTTCGGCATTGCTTTTCTAGAGTCGATCTGGGCTTTGATGAAACCTTCTTTCATTGTTTTGTTACATAAAGTGGATGAAACTTCGGTAACAGCTTTAACTGCTCTTTCTACTGCTTGTGTGTGACACGGAAGGCGTAATAAATCAAATTCTCCTTCTCCTTTTTGTTGAATAAGCAATCGGAGATTTTCTTCGGTTACGGATTTTAATAGCGGTGGCTCGGTGATATTTTCTTGCCAATTCAAAAGGTCATAATATGTTGATGCGTTAAAATTTATCTTTGGTAACTGAAAAAGACGCAATTTTTTTGGTGTTTCTGATCTAGCTTTCAAAATTCGACGTGCAGCTAATTCACGAACGTGTGGCTGGTGATCTGTCAACATTGCAAGCAATAAGTTTTCCGGGTGTGCGAAATAGCTGTTTCTTTGTATTACTGGATCGATAACGGCTTTTAAATTTGTTGGTAAATATCTGGTTAGCTCGATGAGTTGAAACAAGTGTCGCGATCCATCTTTACAGCTAGAGTGAATTTTTATAGAAAACCATATCGGAGCGTAAACCTTGACAATATACGTTGCAAGAGTTATTAGATTTTCAGAGGCAGTCTCTACTGAAACATACAGACGGAGAATCCTGTTGGCACGAGTTAGCCATCGGGCATGGGACATTTTACCTGGTGATTTGTTAGCTAAATCGCTAGGAAATATGCCTGTTGAAATTGCTTCAACTATTCTGTACAAGTATTTTTAGTCTGTACTAATATCTTTCGCAGAAAGCTCGGGTAAGTTCGCCGGAATAGGTTGAAACTGAGTTATAGGTCTTGTCTCACAGTTCTCAAGTCCTTTGCCAACTGTCCCTGATAATGTTTGTGGCCCAGACGTCCTGCCATCAATGTGTTGAAACAGATGTCTTAATGGCAGTTCGTTCATGTGCAATAAACAAATAATCCACTGTAAAGGTCTATCCAATCTTATTTGTAGCATCCGTATAATACCGCCGTATTTGCCAACATTAACATTTGTCCCATCACATCCAATTGCAATCAAATGATCTATTGATATATCGCCATTCAAGAAAAAGTTGAATATTTCTTGTTCTATACACTTTGCAGTGCCTGAAGCAGGTGTAATATAACCTAAAAACTTCGAGTCAGGTTCTTTTATCAAAGAAATATGCTCTTCAAGTATGCGTCGCCTATACTTTTTCCCATCTTTTTCAGACATAATCAATGTTTGATCTTTTCTCCCATCAAAGTATAATGCTGGTATTTGTGAAACAGTTTGTTGTGAAATTATATTTTCTCTAGTTTTTTTTCGTTCTCGGCGAAGCTTACATTTGTCTATTACTTGAGAACTCGATGCATGTAGAACTGCTGATGCAATTGCTGCTCCTGCCCTGTCCGACACTCCAAATCTATCGCATGTTTTCGATAGCAAAGCATAATCAACTGCAGTTGTAGTACTACCCACCGAATTAGTACATGAAGTCCGCAACTGAATTTGGGTTGGTTCTTCACAATCCGAATGCAAGTGGACACACTCGGATTCAGATGTGCTACTCAACTCTTCCGTACATATTTCGGCTACTTTTTGTCGTTTGCTCTCAGATTTTTCTCGTAACAACTTTCTTTTCAGTGCTCTTGTAATTTGTTTTGTTGTGCCAACGTCTACGCCACCTATCATCATTTTCCTAGCAGTTCGTTGATCTGTTATAAAGCTGTGCTCTCTTACAGGTATTTTTTTGTTTTTAGGGCAAGTACATTTAAGAAAATCTCGACACTTGCAAGCCGAAATATCGAACAAAACTTTACTTCCAAGACGAAACTCTTCTAACTTGTTTTTAGGTATTTTCGGGTGAGACTTAAGAAGGTTTTTGCATTTTAAATGATAAGTTTGTAACATTACCTTCATCCTTTTTGGTTCTACTGTAGGAATAGAAGATTTCGCCCATGTTTGTATTAGTTTTGCAACTACAACGGCCTCTATTTCTTTATATGTGGGCTCTTTTTTCGTTTCCCTCTCAAATTTTAGCCTGTGTCGGAACCACTCATAAAACTTCATCACATCTTCGTAAGTTGGCAATATGTTGTCTTTAAAATCACATAAATCACCAAATAAGGGACACTTCCAACTATTTCGTGTGCGTTCCATTTTTCTGATGACGTAAAACAACGACTGCACTCTATTAAGCGAAACGCGACACTGATTGTTTTACCGCTAAATCGCGCGTCACTCGTCTCAACTTCCCCCGCACTCCACCCCTTCTTACTGCTTTGTTATTGAACTCAACCAAACAATTTCGTATTTATCATTACTTAAAAGTATTACATATGAAATCTGATATCAATAACTTGAGAAAAGTGTTAGTAAAGTGACGCCAAAAATCTACTTTTTTTTTAAATAGTTCTATGGCATTCCGGAGGCAATAAAACTTAAAATAATCTAATAAAACTTTACATATCAATTAACGACACCATTTGGCACCTTTTTAATGCTGAGCATTTAAGAAGAACGAGAAAAAAAAAAAATGACCCACCCTAGAACATTCACGTGGTGGTGAAGTCTAAATTCATGAGTTTCTTCGTAGTCAAAATTATAATTGCTTGGAGTATATTTTGAGTTCGTGGTGTGTATAAATAAACCATCACAATATTGAGATATTTTCTCCTATGAAACACACATCAGTCATTAAAGGATACATATTATTTTTGATAAGAAACCTTAATTCTACAGCATATAGTTCACTTTCCAGTAGGTAAAACTTTTTCTTCTTCGTGTCGACGGAACAATAACGGCTACCAGATGTTGCTGACTCAGTCTTGTGCATTTTCTGTGATATTGTTGAGATCGCTTGATGTGCAGAAGCTAGGACATACGGAGCAGGATAGGATATTGATTGGGGATCAATGTCACAAGTACAGGCTGTGGCCGTCTGGTCTATAAAGCCCCATTTGCTCATAAAACTTGAACCTGCCTACCTTTATCCGTACTCGGGACTTTCACGTAGAGCATGGGAGATACAGGGTTAGACGTAGTTTGCGGGCGGAGATAATTGTTCCAAGGTACAACAAAAAATTTAATGAACTTTTCAATGGTTTTTGCCATCAGAAAGTCAACGTGGTGTTCTTAAAGTTTATTTGTTAGTGTGTAATTCGACATTAAGTAGTTTGTAGTTGAAATTGCATTAGAAATCTGGTCACAACAAGTCACCAGTCGTTCCACTATTCATACTTTTTGTATTTTTATCAAATGTTTCTCTTGCCAATTTTCGTCAACTTTGCAATATGTTAATGATTATTTGATGGACTTATTTTGGAATGTCGTTATGTAATGGTCTGTATTCATTGGTAAAAAATCAGTCGCTGAAACTGTTCATGGGAAATGCAAGACTGTATCCTGCCTTATAGAACTAACTTAGGAGTTTATTAATATTTGTGTGATGAACATAAGTGTTTGTGTTAGTCTGGGTGTTTCTTATGTATTATAAATATGTATTTATAAAAAAAAATGTATATAATTATTATATCCATTGTCTGGTACCCATAGCACAAGCTTTGCTTAGTTTGGGACTAGAAGTTGCTGTGTAAAAATGTCCCAAAGATATTTATTATTTTTATTTATTTATTATAAACGTACTTGATTAGCCAAGAATTTGTCTAGACTATACACGTAAAAAAAAAATTTCGAACCATACAGTCCAATTTTTTTTTTTCTTTATTTATTTATAATAATTAATAATTAAGCCTTTATTTCAAATTTAACACAAACAACAAAAAAGCTGATCTATTTATAGAGGGTTTAATCTTATAAGATTATGCCACCCACCAAGATCTGGAGTGGCGACCACGTACTGGAAGGCGCAGCGTGGGTAGGCCCCCCACAAGGTGAACCGACGACCTGGTGAAGGTCGCGGGAATCCGCTGGATGCGAAGGCACAGGACCGGTCTTTGTGGCGATGCTTGGAGGAGGCCTATGTCCAGCAGTGGACGTCTTTCGGCTGAAATGATGATGATGATGATGATGATGCCACCCTCATCGGGCAACAACCTTATGGAGAACGCAACTTAACAGACCTCTACGCCTGATTCCTTTATTAACGAGCCAATATAGCATCCTAATACAGTCCAAATTACACACAAAAATTCCAACATACACCGACACTTTGGTCAATAAGTATTTATTATTTGCTTCCATAGGCACTGAAAATGGTAATAGGTACTCATATTTTATGGAACTCGCATTATAAATATTGAAAAGGATACATGTTCTTGATAAGTTTCATCCGCCTACGTTCACCTTTGAAACCTATAATATCTTTCGACCGAGTTCTAGCTCTTGCGTGGGTAGAGGAATATGTGATAATTTATTGATATTGCTAAACTGGCAGAAAAATATATAACTACTCATAAAAGTTATTTTAATGTAGTTTAACGAGAGTTAAGTCCATTCAGCAACTTGTTTCAGCCAATATCTTGATTTTGACAGTTATTAAAGTAATGTGTTTATACTGCGGCACATTTTCTCTTAATTTTATAGGGTTTCGTACCTAAAAACGACGACGACGTCTGTGGTCTACTGGGGGTCTACTCGCGTTGCACGAACGACAAACGAAGTGCGAACTTTCGTTCCGACTGATGCCTACACAATAAAGATAGGCCTATAAAAAGGCACAATAAGGACAGATTAATGTTCATAGTCGTATGAAATTGACCAGAGACCAGAGAAACAAACGTCAAAACACGTTCATCGCATGCGATATCGAAACGATGGTTGACCGGAGTAGCAAATTCTGCGATGAATCGTACGATTAATCGAATATCGTCAAACGAAGTACGAACTTTCGTTCCGACTAATGCCTACACAATAAAGATAGGCCTATAAAAAAGGCACAATAAAGATAGACTATTGTTCACTGTCGTATGAAATTGACCAGAGACTAGAGAAACAAACGTCAAAACACGTTCATCGCATGCGATATCGAAACGATGGTTGACCGGAGTAGCAAATTCTGCGATGAATCGTACGATTAATCGAATATCGTCAAACGTGAGTAGACGCCCTGGTTCGAGTATCGGACTGCTGATCACGAGGTCGTGGGTTCGATTCCCACAGGACACAAATATTTGTGTGATGAACATAAGTGTTTGGGTGTTTCTTATGTATCATAAGTATGTATTTACAACAATAAAAAAAGTATATAAGTATTATATCCATTGTTTAGTACCCATAGCACAAGCTCTGCTTAGTTTGGGACTAGATGGTGTTGTGTAAAAATGTCCCAAAAGTATTTATTTATTTATTTAAAAGGTGCCAACGGGATCCTAATTACTCTGCCTACGTCTACCGTCCTCCGTCTTGTGACCTATCGGCTGTCCCTCTTTCCGTCTGTCTGTCAAAGGGCTGTATCTTTTTAAACATAGCACGTAGCCAGTTGTTCACAAAATATGTATTATTATAGCTTCTATCATGACAAATAATAAAAATAAAAAAGTCTAGAACCAACGGAAGTAATATAACATTCATAACTTGAAAATAAATGCAAACTTTTTCAACGTTCCTTGTACCTGCTATATCTTGATAACGGTAATGTATACAAGCGTCGAACTTGGTGTGATTGTAGTGCATACTCTATAGGTTAACAGCAAATAAAAAAAAGGCAAACATGGACATGTATGGTGGTACGGAACCATTAGTGAGTGGGTCTGAATCGCTTTTGGTGTTTTTATATTCTGTCAGTCTGATTTTTAAAAAAAGCAATAATGAGTCGGGATTTAAAAAAAAATAAACCTGTTAAATTTAAATAACAGTCCATATAGGAAGACAGTGGAAGTCAAGTTTTACATCAGCTTTTTTATTTTTTTTACGGCGCTGTATTCAGGGCGGGTATTTTCGAAAAATAAAAGCAACCCCCGCTATTTACCGAGTAATTAAAATGCTGGGTTGTCTTTACGAGCAGCAGCAGAATATACTAGGTGGGTACTAAATTCAGAAACGCCATTAAAAAAACTCTTATTATTTACGTAAATGCCCTTTAAGACAGTGAAGTTGCCAGCTTTAAATATTAAATTACACATTTTAAAACTCATTGGCTTTTTTGATCGACGTCATTACGCATTATTAAGCACTTCATGATTTCGATATTTTAAAATACAATGCTCATAATATGTTTCGTCAAAATAATAACAAATCACGACATGTATATGAAGTAATGTTGTCGAATTTAAAAAAAATCGAGTGTGCTTTAGACCACACGACTGAAGTAAAACTTCACTAACTTATATCTCCCTCAATACTATTTCACCGTCTTCTTCTATCGTGTCGACATGAGCTACATAATGATAATAGCTCATGCCGTGGGGAAAAGATTAGCCAGTCAGCAGGTTGGTAGCGGGTCTGACTGTCCAGGGTGCGCCGGACTATCAATTAAATATCGTCACTCATTTCACCGTAACGTAACGCATTCACCAGCTTACTCCCCAAGTCAACCAGCTTACTCCCCAAGTCAAGCGTGCGCAAAGAAGTTTTACTTCAAAAATTTTGTCCGTACATATAAGTCATTTAAGGAGCGCCCGCGGCTTACTCTTTGCATCTGCTATATAAAACTCAACGATAAATTAAATAATAAAATGTTGCACCGTTTTTGTATCAGTATTGCTTTAAAATTATACGGCAAATAAAAAATCTTTAACAATCACATAATATTCAAAGATTCACGAAGAAAAAAATCTAACTCAAACACTCAAGCTCCCGAATCGTCAAGTCCTTTCCTGAAACCCTCATCATTACATCCATATACTAAAAGGCACATACATAGATAAGAAAACACATAAATAAAGTGGACCCAAACAAGACCGGAATATCTTCAAGCAAAAAGATTCGAGTAAGCATGAACACAATAAATTTTCATACCACTTAAATCAGCTTTGATCATAAATACACAAAAAACTGTGGAAAGGAACCCCAGGGCGATGGTTATCGATCATCTGACCGTGTACGGACCCCTCGTAGGGACGAATGGACGCCCTTTGTAATCAAAACAGTAATCACATGGTATGAATTGGGAGGAGCGAGTCAAAACTTCATTCGAATTTTAAATACCCGAGGTATGAATAGTACTGCCCTATATTTTATGTATTGATTTTTTAATTCAAAAGGATCTATAGGGGATTAATTTGTACCTATTTTGCATTTCTATGAATAGAAGTAACCCTCTTTTTGAATTTAAATTGGGAAAGAGTTTTATTACGCCAACTGTTATTATAGAACATGATTGAGATGGCTTTATGATGAGTAATTGTTTGTTTAAATGGTCGTTTGTTAATTGCAAATGTTACAATAATTGGTACAGAATTTAAATTACGATATCTTTAGTGTTGCTATGAAAATGTTGTCACCAGAAAGCTTATAGTACTTTAAGTACTAGTATAGAGCTATCTGTAAACGAGCTCGTCCGGGGAAGTACTACCACGGTACCTATTTCTGCTGCCAAACAATAATGCTTGCATTGTTGTGTTCCCGTGCAAAGGGTAGGTGCCGGTGAAATTGTGATCATATGAGACTTTCCATCTTCATGTCTTAGTTTGGTGCACGCAATTTGCAATATCATTTGCAAAAGCCTAGGTTGTGTTGCAGTTGTTATGGGCAAAGTTAACCGCCTAACATCAGGTGGGCCTTGGCATCCTGTACCATAAAAAAACCTAGATACCAACTCCAGTTTTTTATTCTAACTTTACGATGATAGAATATTATATTATTATGATAATCATCATCATCATCATGATTTCAGATGAAACACGTCCACAGCTGGACTTAGGCCTCCCCAAAAATGTCGTAAAATTACAAAATGACCTACATATTTACAGTTTGTAGCTCATGTCAACTGATATTTGCGATACAACTGATATTTGCGATACAACTGATTTTGGAACAATTTTTTCGTCGCTTATTTTCATAGTACACGCCTACGTAGTTTCTATTTATGGGAGGTAGGTACTTATCATAATTTGGATTATATAAAAAGGGTTCATGAACTTTAAGACACTTTATGGGTTTGTTAATATACAGTTCAAGTAAGTACCGTCAATTCGGGTTACTTTAGTTAGCCGCTCAGGGTAACATTGTCCGCCTCAAATAAAATAATAATGAGAAGTGAATATGTCCCGGTTTGTAGTTATAAAACATTAAGGGCGGTACAAACATTTAATTTTATCGTTAAAAACGGCCCACTTGTGGGATTTTATCGAGATTTTTTTTAATTAAAGGTGTTACTTTTTTAGATTTTATAACGAACGGCGTGCGCGGAAACTAACAAAACAAAGCTTACAAATTACCCTTAAAGTTTTTATAGTATTTTAGAAAATTTCAAAATAACGTGTTAAATTACGTTTAAAATTACACTTTCATGATTTAGAAAGAAAGAAAGAAAAAATATTTATTTGCTACAAAAGTGACGCACAAAATTACCAAAAAAAAAAAACAAGAGAAAAAGTTACAAAAGTAAGTAGTAGTAGTAGTAGTAGTATTACTAAAGTAACTTCAGTTTTGTATGATATTTGAATATTTTTAGCTAGTGTATCCTATAGCGTTTCAAATGACATTTAATTTACACCTCTGTGTGACTCAGGTCTCAAGTTATGATTGTTAGATTATGCAGAAGTCTAAGTAGGTAAGTCAAATACTAAAATTGCTCTATCTTTAGGGGTGATGGGAGTGGACCCCAGAAGTGGGATGTTTTTATCGATAAAATTGAGTGTATTTAGCACCCTTAAAGTTTGATTACTACAAGACAGGGACATATTTGCATATTTAAGTCACTTCTCACTTATATTTTTTTTTCTAAAACGTAATCAGTACGGTAATTTTTCTTTAATTTTTAGTCTTAACACTGATTACGCTCATAACTACAGCTGCGGACCGTCTGTAATTCGGAACCAAAATCCCGTCAAGTAATTCCAGTCTCACTAAAACCAACACTTTTATTCATCCTACATTATTATTAAAAAAAACGCTGAACAAATAACATTATAAAAGTAAATCCTCGTATTAAAAGGAGTGTTCGCGCAGTGTTGTCGCACCCGGCCTTAATCTGGCGACCCGCTTCGTTCGCCAAGCAATTATCTACGTGAAATAGTGTCCGTATTAGGAGCACTTACTTTGTACCGGATTAAACCGGATTACACTAACTGTAACTAGCCGTCTGTGCTGGTATTCAGTCGGAAATAACGGTATTAGACGAAACAATCATTTGGCTGTACCCAATGATGACTCTTACGAAATTGTTTGCACTAATTTTATTCGAATTGCCGACTAGTGAAATGGACTTGAATTAAGTCTTCGTATACATGAGCTTGATGGGAATTAAATGTACTGTTATCGCTTGGAAAGTCGTTGCTGGAACAAATCGCCACGAGTAAACAGCAATACGGTCACAGACAAAATAACTACCTACTTCAGGGAAATACGGACAAACGTTATCCAACTCATTTCTATTTGCTTCAAAATATAATTTTAGTTGAACTTAGAAAACAAAAATAATATCGAAACAGTAACAGAATTACTGTTTATATTTTACTAGCCTATGCCCGCGGCTTTGCCCACGTATTTATTATACAGTTTATCATAGAAATACGAGTACGTTATCACACAACCCCTGGGAACTCTTTATCTTCCAAAGTTAAAAAGTCTAAAAAAAAAAAAGAAAAAAAAAAGTTAAAAAAATTATTTAACAAAAACAAAAAACCCGACTGCTTGTAAAAATAACAGAAAAGATATAAACAAGACTTATCAACACGTAGTCGGAGGCTACGTATGTTTTTGGTCATGAATTACATAATAGTTCATAGGTAGCCTCCGCCTGCGTGTTGATAAGTCTTGTTTATATCTTTTCTGTTATTTTTACAAGCAGTCGGGTTTTTTGTTTTTGTTAATTAATTTTTTTATTTGAATTTTTTTAGTTTTGTCATGTTTTATTTATTATACTATTAATGTTTTTTTTGAAAAGTCAAATTCATTTTTAACGTTGAATATTTTGTTGTTTTTTAGCATTTTTCATTCCAAATTACATTTAAACATATAAGTTGTATATATTTTTGTAAAGCATTTATAAAACCCTTTATTTTGATACCCCACTCGATAGTTTTTGACGGAAAAAAAAATTTTTTAAAGAGGTAATATGGCGCCAAAAAGCGGCCATTTTAATTTTTTAAATTTTGATGTACCCAGTGTCACTCTCAGAATTAAGACGAATCTAACGACACCTCTCAATCTCAAATCCATCAAGCCGTTTAGGCCACAGAGCGTGCCAAAGAAATATACATACATACATACATACATACATACATACACTCGAAAAACATAACCCTCCTTCTGGCGCAGTCGGGTAAAAAAGTCTATGTATTAATTCGCGTTATGGTCTATCTGTGTGCCAAATTTCTTCCGATACCATTCAGAAGTTTCAGCTTGATTAAAGGATAAAGAAACAAGCAAACATCCATACTTTCGCATTTATAATATTCGTAGGTAGTAGGTTAACAATAATCGATCAACGAATCGGCTTTATCTGTGACACACAAATAAAAACAAAGTAACCCTGGTTCCGACCTCTTGATACATACCCAAAACTAATGTGTCACAATAGATAATCCCATCTAACATAGATATCACCTCTGTTCTGTTGAAAAGTAAACCTTAATGCCATATCCGATAAATCGTGTTTCGGAAAAAATACATCGTGAGTGGGTTACGTAACGATATACCCATATTATGGGCTGTTTGTGGGACAGAAATCTCTACGTAATGGTTCCCACACGGCTCCTTATTTTAAGGATACACGCGATACAGCAAAATGTTTTCGTAAAATAGCTCGCCCATTTTACTGTATTGACATAGATAATGTACTCCGAAGCCAGCGAGACGGTAGCGGGAATGAAGCAGTGCCCAAGGGAGGTTTTTCTAAAACAAAGCCTTGAAAGCAAGGGAAGATTAGAAACGATATACTTTTAACAAAGACGTGGTGTTAGCTAGAAAATATCTTAACGGACGTCGCCCCAAGTACTTAGATAACCGTCTGGGTCAGATACGAAGGCCAAGAGGAAATATATTATATGTTTTCTTCATTCAATTTTTTTTCTTCCTATTAAATATCAGAACGAGAGATATTTTTATTGTGTTATCTATGAAACTAGCTGGCCTGGCAGACGATGTTCTGCCCTTTGCACTAGGTGGCACGATGAGTTTTATGATTTCTTAATTAAATTTGGGCCCGTATACGAAACAACCGACCAACCAACCGAGAACGAAACTTGATCACTGTTAAAAAATTATCAACTGAAATTTGACTGCGTATTTACTCCGGTTTTAATCCGCGTTAATGCAATAGGCTCGCCCCCTATTACATGGGACTATAACATAACTGGCGAAATGTGGGTGTACTATACACCTCTGCCTACCCCTTCGGGGAAATATAGGCGTGATGTTATGTTATGCTAATCCGCGTTCACTACTAAACTTTTTTACAGTGTAACACATTATATATATAACATTAGTGTATTATATTTATTAATAACTCTACCATAGCGCCACCTGTCGGGTCCAGATTTTGTGATTATAGTTTTTGACACTAAACCAACATATACAACCTTATTCTTAGTTTATACTAAACCTCTTATAAGGGGTCATTGTCCTCATCATTATGGTACCAACCCTGAAATCGCAAAAAAAAACTGCTGATCCCTACATTTGTGCTCACATAAATCGACTAAATATGTACGGACCGAACTGGTCATTGTGGCGAAGCTTGGGGGAAACCTATGTCCAGTAGTGCATGTCTTTCAGCTGAAGATGATGATGATGATATACATACATAATTATTCCGCCCATAGAAATAGATAGAATAGCCAAGTGGGCAGGGCGCGCGTGCCAACACTCTGCACCATAGTACAGGGCATTTCAAAGCAATTCTCAGTCCGCCTTATGATTTGTTTCTATAAATACTGTAACAAAAACCCGCAAAAATGCCTTACTGGGCTGTTTCTAACTGCAGAAACAAAAGCTGCAAAGTACATTTGAATAAAGTTAATTTTAAAACATTTATGACCTCAATATGGAAGGCGTAGTTTGTTCGAAAGTTGCCACGCATGAATCGCAAGTAAAATTGAGATTACAACCATTCTATCTATTTCAGTAATCACGCTTATTCACTGGTGTCGGCAGAGATTATGGATTTCCACCTGCTACGATTCTGACAAAACTCTTTTGCTTCATTTAAGTTCAATAACCTCGTCATACATGCTGGTCGGCTTAGAGTACTCTTTACCTTTTTATTTTGAGAGAATCCACGATTTGGTTGCGATATATTTAAAGTTCGTTAATGATTTATTAGAGCACCACCCAAGCAGTATTGAATAATTAATCTTAACCCACTTTAATGCTACCAACTGCATAAGCACCTGGATTCATCTCATCAATAAGCTTTCTGCATAATCCCATAGAATGAGTAAAGGCTAGAGGCCACAGACCAGCTAAGTTTACATACACCCAAAAATGTAGATGCGGCCGTTTAGCTACTTATCTACGCCCCCTCGGCCTCGCTTGCTTGTTTTGTTTAAAAGCCCTCGACACCATGTGGTGCTGTAAAAACAGACCGAGTCGAACCGTCCCCTTTAATCCAGGACACACAGCCGTTTGTATACCCTTCACTCATTTGCATAAGTCCTGTCCGTCATAAGATGGGTTGTTAAACTTTAATAAGACTTTTTGATGGCAGCTCTCACAGATTTAATTGGATTATACGAGATTATAATGATTGGCGTGCGTTTAAGTGTTTTGATTAAAATCTTTTTTTTTCAGGGTTTTGATAAAGATGTTTTTTTTCAGGAAGTCTCTGTTTTTCTTTTTTAGTTAGTACAGTGAATTATGCGCAGCATTGACTGTTCTTTGGCATGCACTGATAAGTGAATTATTTCTAGGACTTTTTTAACATATAAAGTTGGGATGAAGGTACAACATTATATAAAACCCCCCGTATAGAAAATCATGTTCTCTGACCGTATTACATATAAAATCAATTAAATCAAATCCAATCGATAGTTTAGCCACTTCTTTGTCATTTGATTAATTTTTAATGTAGGACCAATTAGATAAAGATCGTTAGGTCAAAGACCCGTGCAAATCCATATGATTTTAAGAACCACTACACGCTAGTGTAGTTTCTCCAGCGTAGGTGTGAGGCACCGGGGAGGCCCAGATAGGGCGAAGGGCCGCATCCTCTGCCGCCACATCAGGCAAGGGACCTTCGGGATAGTAGTTGCTAAGAGTGGGGGGACTCGAGGCGTCTATTAAGCGACTCTGGGGAGGACAGCAGCTCGTGGTGGTCGCGTACTGCGGTGTGGGAAACAATATTGTTTTCCCGGGACATGCTAAAGGCGTAGCACTAGAGGGGCACTGGTGCGGTGCAATGGAGTCCCCGGAGTTCCTCTATTTTATGCTGAGTATGGCCACCGTGTGCTTTTAGTCGGTAAGAGTCCGACATATCTCACCGCCTTCCCCAGACGGAGGATATCCATGAAGATTTCAAACCGAAAACAAAAAAGAAAAAAAAAAAAAGGTACCGAACGCCTACGCTGGAGAAACTCCAATATGTAGGAGCTCTAAACTATCTTACCCAATTATTACAGATGGTTGCAAAAAAAATGGTGTCACTTATTATTTCAATATTTGAATATTTATTTTGTTTATGAATTTAGTTATTTTTGATATACAACTTATTTATATGTTTAAAATGCTTCTACTGACTAGTAATAACCGTGTTTTCATTTAATGTCATACCGTTAACCCCATCTTGTATATGTAGTAATAACTTTATACTGTGGCGTTTATGTACGCCAAGACGTAAAAAGCTTAATCGTGCATAATGCTTAATGGTGGACCTTTCTATCACGTTCCCTTTGCATTTAAATATGTTAATCCATTATGGTTTAGCATTTCTTATGGAGAAACTATAGCCCGTAATGTTTCCTAACGCTAGTTTCAATAAAATACGAGAGTTATAAACCTTGTTCACGTATATAAATTTTTGAACAGTCGTTTGAAGTGGTAACAGGATATAAAAATAGCGAAGTGATTGTACAACTGAATCGAAATTGCCATCGAAACTTTTATTACCTTCTATTCCGTGTAACTCTTGGGTAGAGATACAAATATATAAAATGGCTACAATTGGCTAAAAAGCGACATCACGCCACAAGTTCATCCAATAAATATTCCTAACTGCCGTTTCGTAAGGAAACAAATGCTCGAAAACACAATGATGGCCGTCGACAAAATACAACACTGCTCAGAACAAGTGAAGCGTGTCCGACATATTCTGTTTTTTGTGAAAATTGTGGGCTTCATGTTTTTCTCATGTTGCACATATTTCTTTAAATGTTGTTTGTTCGGTAATCGTCGTAATAGCTCTTACATTCTCTTATATTGTCTATTTGTTTGAAATGTTTTGAACTGACCGGAAAGTGTGGAGCACACAGGGGAGTTTATTTGTTTATTGTGACGGGAGTGTTATTGAGTTACGAATATGTACGAGGAAAATAACTATAAATAACATGATATGTGAATACCTTCGCTTTTATGTGAAGTTTTCTCACAACAAATAGAGTATTCGTGTAGCTTAAGTGCGATTAAATGAATATGCGTATGATTCTTCTTGTAACAAATTGTTACATACTTCATACACATTATTATTACACAGAGTGCCGGTATAATATATCATAAATTACTTGTACCCTACGAGAAAAACTCGTGATCCTAAATTCATGACGAAGTTGTTTTCCTTTAGGAAAATATAAGACGAGAAACGATATATTACCCAGGCATTGATAAAGCGCCCTTCGGCAATCCATAATTTCTGAGAAAATTATTCCCGGGTAACTTATTCCCCACAACATTAATTCGTATAAGTTTCAAGGGAGGTTCTTTTTTATAACATTTTTGCATGCTGTCGAATCGAGTTGACGTATATACATTTTATAAGTATTTGAAATAAGGAAAATATGCTATCCCTTGGGATTTCTTCTGACATATTTTCTTCGTTTTATCTTAGTTGGCAAGTAAAGAATAATGTCAGCGCTGCGTCGGTCATCGAAGTAACCGAAACGGAACGACGTTATCTTTATAGGCGGTACCTACGACTATTATTCTGCTATCGCACTTCCTTAGGGTTTGGTCGGCAGTAGGTATATATTGGGACCCGTAGGTATTAGATGTGTAATATATCTTCTATCGGGCTTAATAAAGAAGACATGGCTTGCTCGGGAAGTTGCTAACCAAAGTTTGCTGGTGAAAAATGTCGATCTATTTTTCTCCGTCGCCCGCGTAATTTGGATCATGTGGTTGGTTGCACGATTGCGCACTGAAGAGATTATAATAAAGTTAGGACAGTCTGAAGGGTCATTAATTTTATATAATATTATAGGGAGTTTGATGGAAAATACTTTGGTTGTTTCATATCTTCGGTATTTTTCAGGTCTAATGGAATTTTCTTGGAAATATTTTCGTGGAGGTACGAAATATATTTTAAATTGAGATACCTGTTATTTGAGGGGCTTGTGGTGAAATAACAACCACGTGGATTGTACGATCTGTGAGGTTAAGCTGCGCTTGCCGCGGTCAGTCCGTGGATGGGTGGCCGTTTCGTTACACATCGAGACCTCTCAGTGCCTCAGGGAGCACGGTCCCGGTTATAATACAAATTATCTATGGCAGTCGTTACTGGTAGTCAGAAGAAGCCTGAAAGTCTGACAACTGGTCTACCTCCGAATGTTAGCATAACCCAGTAACTGGGTTGCGAGGATCTGATGGCAGTCGCTTCGTGTAAAATACTGTTGCCAGATAAATGCTTTTTTTTCTGGACTCTCAATATTCGCGTATACACAGTGGAATATAGTGGTACTACATAGTAAATATATGAAGAATTTCGAGGACTGGGCAGCTCGTATAGTTGGGAAAAAGTGAGGAGGATAATGATATCTATTTTTAATAAAAACCGATTTCATACGCTCTCAAATTAATTCTACTCCTACTAATATTATAAACGTGAAAGTTTGTGTGGATATATGGATGTTTGTTACTCTTTCACGCAAAATCTATCGTACGGGATAGCACATAACCCGGATTACCATATAGGCTACTTTTTATCCCGGGAAGATGAATAGTTCCTGAGGACATCCACGCGGGCAAAGCCGCGGGTATAGGCTAGTACTTTATAATTATGTATTATTTAGTACCATTAAACAAAAAAGACACGCGACAAATTAAATTCGGTCTACAAATCAAAAAGTTCTTAAAATGGTTGACGTATAGAGGTCACTTAATGACAGTGAATTTAAATATACAGGAGACTAAACTCTGAACAGAAAAATGATTTCAAAAGGTACCTTTCTACTTTGCCTAACATACCGTAGAGAATTGGGAGTAACAGCTTAGAGGGACACTTCTTTACGTAGAAAATGCGAGAGCAAATGATCTCAGTGACAGTGTCCTGGAATGAAAGTAAAGGGAAGTCTGCATTCATTTAAATTTTTACTGTTAAGAAGATTTTGTCGGTTTAATGAAGTATGTATAGGTACTACTATGGGTTGTTACGTCACAAAATATTGTCATTGGAGCATTCGTAAATGGAATTGTTGTGTTTCGGCGCGAGCGTCGGGTAAACACGTTTGTGTAGTTAAAGTCTGTGTAACTGTGCTCGTTTATATTTATGTACTTACAAATTAGGCCCATATAATTGCTTTCACTGTAAATAAAATTGTATCGAGTATGAAGTGGATGTTGTAACTGAAATTATTTTCTTTTCTCCCACTTGATCGGAAACTGGTTCAATATAAAAAAAAAAAAAAAAAACAACAATCGGCCCTTTTCCGTACGCAACGAAATAACAGGCCAGTTATATCCAACACGACAATAATAGAAATTGATGGACAGTTTTTATTTTTTAAATTATGCTACCGAGGTTTTAAGTACACACTTACATAAATTAGGTGTTTTTAGGTACAAAATATTTATCATAATAAAGGCTGAATACGAAAGTAACCGACATAGCCCGAAGAATTGCCAAACTTAAGTGGCAGTGGGCGGGGCACATTGCTCGCAGAACGGATGGCCGATGGGGCAGTAAAGTTCTGGAGTGGCGACCGCGTACTGGAAGGCGCAGCGTGGGTAGGCCCCCCACAAGGTGGACCGACGACCTGGTGAAGGTCGCGGGAATCCGCTGGATGCGGAAGGCACAGGACCGGTCGTTGTGGCGAGGTTTGGGGGAGGCCTATGTCCAGCAGTGGACGTCTTTCGGCTGAAATGATGATGATGATGCGCATTTTTTTTTCAAAGCTTTGAATTTTCAAAGTTTAGCTTTTATTTAGAACAAGAACAGCGCGCGGACCAATTGGCGCGAATGAAAATTAGATACTGTTGAATTCATTTGTGTATTGTTTCCTCGCAAATGAGAGAAAAGTACTATACAATATAATAAAACAAAGTTTAACCGGATTAAATCGCGTATATTATTTAAATTGGTTTCCCTGACGTTTCGAAAGCTTTGCAGCATTTCGTGGTCGCTGGTAGACTAAGATGACAAGCGTCTTTACAAATATTTCTAAAAAAATATATTTTAATCTACCGTACAATATTATTAATTAAAATCGTTTCGATGCACGCAGTAATCACTCACAATATCATTATCTTTTTTTTATTTTTTTATTTTTTATTATAATGTGTAGTGATCGCGAAAACCTAAGAAGTTATTAGTACTATACAAGTTTTGGTCGAAATAGCAATTAACGGCCTCGTTTAGTTAAAATACTCTTTTAAAATCACTTCAGAAGTATTACATTCCAATATTACAATACAATACAATACAAATACTCTTTATTGTACACAAAAAAAATAGCAACATATATGACTTAAACATAAATATTTTTCTTTCTTTCTTTCTTTACTTATATCGAAGACATGTACAATGTATAGTTTAAATGCATATTCAATGTAATGTTTTTTATGGTGTACAATAAAGCATATAAAAATAAATAAATAAATGGGTGGTCTTATCACTCAAGGCGATTTCTACCAGACAACTTTAGAATGGACAATATGGCCGGCAAATAGCAATATTACTCGGCCGTAAATTGCTTCATTTCAGGCCTCGACAGTAATGTACTATTATTATACATATTCGTAGGTGCGTCTGTTCATAATTGTGTAACTTCTGAACAACGTGACCAAATGAGGTCTTATTCACATTTTTTTCATCAAGACGATGGCTATGACCATAAAGGTATTATACTGACGTAACAGTATAGAAATGTCTTTGGCTATGACTATGTTAGGATCCAATAGGTGGTGCTATAGTCAAGTTATTAGCAAATTATATATTTTACTAGCGGACCCGAGACGTCATCCGGCCCGGAAAAGCAGCGCCACATATAATTAAAATCGTCCCTGCCGTTTAGGAGAAGATCAACATACCGACAGCAGTGCGCCTACCGGGTCTAATTGTATTTTCAAACTATCCAGGAACCCATTGAAGTATACACACAAAATTTCATCCATATCGGTCTAGCCGTTTGGGAGGACTTAGGTAACAAACACACGTACAGAAGAATTATATAATATACTAGCTTTTACCCGCGGCTCCGCTCGCGTTATATTCTGTTAACCCACGTGTCGGATCCTACAATTCCGTACAATTCCGTTTAGTCCAAACTAGTCCAGTTCAGTCAAGTTCATACGAGTTCATACAAGTCCATACGAGTCGATACAAGTCCATACAAGACCGTACACTTCCATACAAGTTTGTACGCGTCCATCATACACGTCCGTACAAGTCCGTACATGTCCGTACAAGTCTGTACGCGTCTGTCGTACACGTCCGTACAAGTCCATACACGTCCGTACAAGTTCGTTCACGCTCATACAAGTCCGTACAAGTCTGTACACGTCCGTCGTACACGTCCGTACGCGTCCGTACAAGTCCGTACACGTTCGTACAAGTCCGTACACGTCCGTACAAGTCCGTTTACGTCCGTACAAGTCCGTAGAATTCCGTTTACGTCCGTACAAGTCTGTACGCGTCTGTCGTATACGTCCGTACAAGTCCGTACACGTCCGTACAAGTCCGTTCACGTCCGTACAAGTCCGTTTACGTCCGTCCAAGTCCGTACACGTCCGTAAACGTCCGTACAAGTCTGTACGCGTCTGTCGTATACGTCCGTACAAGTCCGTACACGTCCGTACAAGTCCGTACACGTCCATACAAGTCCGTTCACGTCCGTACAAGTCCGTTCACGTCCGTTCACGTCCGTACAAGTCCGTACACGTCCGTCGTACACGTCCGTCGTACACGTCCGTACAAGTCCGTACACGTCCGTTTAAGTCCGTACACGTCCGTACAAGTCCGTACACGTCCGTCTACTTCCGTCGTACACGTCCGGACAAGTCCGTACAATTCCGTTTAGTCCAAACTAGTCCAGTTCAGTCAAGTTCATACGAGTTCATACAAGTCCATACGAGTCGATACAAGTCCATACAAGACCGTACACTTCCATACAAGTTTGTACGCGTCCGTCGTACACGTCCGTACAAGTCCGTACATGTCCGTACAACTCCGTACAAGTCTACGCGTCTGTCGTACACGTCCGTACAAGTCCGTGAACGTCCGTACAAGTTCTTCACGCCCATACAAGTCCGTACAAGTCTGTACACGTCCGTCGTACACGTCCGTACAAGTCCGTACAAGTCTGTACGCGTCCGTCGTACGCGTCCGTACAAGTCCGTACACGTTCGTACAAGTCCGTACACGTCCGTACAAGTCCGTTTACGTCCGTACAAGTCCGTATAATTCCGTTTACGTCCGTACAAGTCCGTCCAAGTCCGTACACGCCCGTACAAGGCCGTACACGTCCGTACACGTACGTACACGTCTGTAAACGTCCGTACAAGTCTGTACGCGTCTGTCGTACACGTCCGTACAAGTCCGTTCACGTCCGTACAAGTCCGTTCACGTCCGTTCATGTCCGTACAAGTCCGTACACGTCCGTCGTACACGTCCGTCGTACACGTCCGTCGTACACGTCCGTACAAGTCCGTACACGTCCGTACACGTCCGTCTACGTCCGTCGTACACGTCCGTACATGTCTGTTCAAGTCCGTACACGTCCGTACAAGTCCGTACACGCCCGTACAAGTCCGTACACGTCAGTACACGTCCGTGCAATCCGTACAAGTCCTTTCACGTCTGTACAAGTCCGTACACGTCCGTCGTACACGTCCGTACAAGTCTGTACGCGTCCGTCGTACACGTCCGTATAAGTCCGTACACGTCCGTACAAGCCCGTATACGTCCGTGCACGTCCGTACAAGTCCGTTCACGTCCGTACAAGTCCGTTCACGTCCGTCCCATGTCCATTGCTACTCCATCGTACATTACTATCCGCTCGTGCAAATGCGTAGAAGCTTCGTTTCTGTCGGGTGAGGACGCACCCCATGAATTTATTTTTAGCTTTTTTTCTTTCTTTCATTCTTTCTAAAAACCCATACCAGTTTTTAAGTCGGATCATCAGCTTTCAAAAAAATTTTTTTTATCAAAATCGGTCCAGTAGTTTTAGCGTGATGCTGGATCAAACAAACAAACAGACGTATACATACATACATATTATCACGCCTGTTTCCCATTGGGGTAGGCAGAGACTATGGATTTCCACCTGCTACGATCCTGACACACCTCTTTCGCTTCATCTACGTCCATTAACCTCGTCATGCATGCTCGTCGGTTTAGAGAACTCTTAACCTGGCATTTTTTGAGAACATCCGCGATTTGATCGCGATACGTGCGCCGAGGTCGTCCCCTTCCAACTCTTCCATCCACACTACAATTTTATAATAGTTAAGATTAAGAAGATTATGATAAGATGGACCAAAGTAACTCATATTCACAATATAATATGTTGGTTTAGGGATATTCAAATGTTTGCCCAAAAGTATGATCAAAACATTTAAGTACTTAATTATAAAATTCAGTCGAGTCGTCCACAACTGCTGTATCATTTCAACATACACATCTATTAGTACCAGGAATTGCCTTTTTATTATTAATCAGGATTCCCAACGATCCAATTCAAATAATCCTTTACAAACTCAACTTTTCAATCACAAAACAAATTGTTTACTCAACTCCCCGGTACAAAACTCAATATATATTTAAACTACCACTATGTACCGCTACAGTTTTCAATGAGAAACTTATTTGTGCAGAGATTGGCCTACATCAGGGATTTAACTTCACTGCAGACGCTAGTTTGCTCTCAGGCCGAACGTAGAGGCATTTAGGAAATTCGCATACGATACTCTCGATACTATCGGGGGAGAATCTAACGAAGAAACTTTCGGGACCCTATAAAGTGTTATTTTGTGCCCCGCCTAATTACGTATCGGAGGTTCGGGAACCTTTAACGTAAAGGTAAAATTGATTGTGTTTGCCTTCATTTTAATTAGAAGAGATTTTAGAAGGTATTAAGAGATTATGTAATCTTTAATCTACTGAATGAGAATGGTGATTAGATTTAAAATTATAATGGATAAAGATAACCCACGATAAAGAAGGTATAGTCTGTCGGTAAAAATGTGTTTACGTGAAAATATGAAAGTTTAAAATCCATGTAGCGACATCTATCGCGCTTTATGCGAACTACAACTTATGTACTGGACATCGGCGATATGAATGGGATGACATCATTAATCCTGAATTGCGCTAGCAAGATTTGTCATGCAGCTAGCATAAATACGAAAGCCCTTCATCATTAGTTGGCCCGCGGCCCGCCAGGCAATAAGAAAAAAAAACCATATATAATATTGTAAATGCGAAAGTAACTCTGTTTGTTAACTATAAGTCAGTAATAATAAGTAATAAGTAAGTTCACGACTAAATATCTGAACCGATCGGTATGAAATTTGGCTAAGCGGTAACCTGGAACTTGGATACGGATATAGGTAGGCTACTTTCATACCGGGAAGATAAACAGTTCCTGAAGAAATTATTTGACGACAACCACTCGGCATAATGTACCAGGGTCTCATATATGGACACTAATATTATGAAAGCCGACAAAAACTATGAAAATATTCGTAAGTGTCAAACTCGTACTAGGACCCCTGTAACTACTGTTTTTGAATGAAATTGGATTGTCCTGGATTAAAATTGTTTATTTTACTTTTCATACCACGGGATCAAAGCCGCGGGCATAGATTAGTTAATAAAAGCCCAACTACTGCAGCCTAGGTTATTAATTTTTAACCTAGATATTTTAAATATCAAATAAAACGCCTTAGTCCGTTCCAGTGTAGCCTCGGGGGAACTGTCATAATCATGTCATGTCAATGTCATAAATTAAAAGTATTGCTTGTTAACTCATGGTTTAATAATATGCTACGCCAGGTATTCTCTTCCCTGACAGCTAGGTCACGTGATTGGCCCAAGACGATGTCATGGGGTATGAAATTTATGGCGTGCTGGCAGTATGCCACTTGTCATTTTGATATGCAGCCACTATCTGTCAATAAATTACCCGAGCAAAATGCATTTTTCACTTGCTTCTATGAAGAAGCAATTTTAAACTAGTAATTTTATAGTTTACTTTTTTTACTAAATAGATGAATAGTAAGAATAAGCAAATAATTAGGTTGCTGGCTATTTACTTTATATTCATAATGAGTAAAAAAAATCCTTAATTGCATTAAAGAGGTCAATCAATGGCAACACTGATCGTGACGTAGTCTTGGACCATTGTGGGAAGAGAATACCTGGCGTAGCATATTATTATATCATGGATAAACTAACACTGGCTTCGCTGATTTCTTGTATAAAGACGCCCTTCGGGTGTAGACTTTACATTATTTTTAGTATTTGCCATGACAGAGGCCATAGTAACACATATTCTAAAAAATTCAAACTGACAGAAAGATGGATGGATGGATGGAAATATTGCGTTGGCTTACTAAGGTTCCATTGGAATAAAAAAAAGAGCACGGAACCCTGAAAACACATTTAGAAAGGTGAGACTTAACTACCAAACTTCGTTCATCACCAATCGGTTTCCAAAATTATTAATCAAACGCACACAGGCTGGGTCTTTTAGCCTGGTGGATCGCAGCTTGACGATTGCAGACGGATTAATCGATTGATGTGCGTCACATCTTGCTTGCGCGATTCAGGATTTGGTGACGTCATCCCATTCATATAGCCGATGTCCAGTACATATGTAGTATTTTGCATGTAGCGCGATAGATGTCGCTACAACCCAAAACCTTTTAGCTGTGGAAATGTAAGCTAATTGATTGAATTGAACAATAAATAAAGACCAGCACGGTATGATTTCCATCCATTTTGAAATTATTAATCAGCATGCCAGTAAATTATTAAGCAAATAATACTCGAAGTAGCATTTCACGCTGTTTAGTATTCAGGAAACAGCACTGAGCTCGCTAGCCGTGCAACGAACTGGCTTTTATTGTACTACCCACTTATAAGTAATAAAATTATATGGACAGCGGTAGCTGTTCAATATACGTAGGTACTTGTAGATTACGGTGTATATTCAGTCTGTTGAGTCATGTATACTGTGTGAAATTAATGTTTTTTATTGTCTGTATATGTTTTTAAAAGTGCTGGTTTTAAATTTGGGTCGATCGATTGATCGGCATATGTTATGTACTGAACTACTCGTTATTATATTGACACGAACCTCCAATTGGTTACGATTATATTAATTAAAACGTGTGGTTTGAATCATTCTCCTTGAAAAATGTATCAACATTGGAATAAATTAATCAAATGTATAACAAATTGACCAATAGCGACGTAATACTATTTTGAATTATATACGAGAGGCTTTCTACATAATAATAGTGCATAAACAACGTTTTATTGTAATAATTGAAATCCTCTTAAGGGACCATTGTACTCATCAGTATAAACAACAGTTACTATAGGACCAATCTAGAAATCGCGAAAAAAAAACATCTTTTGCCTACATTGTGTCGAGTAACGCGAACATAAATGTATGGAGCAGCAGATTTTTTTTCGTTGGTCCTGTAGTAGAAGTTGTGCATAGTGATGATTACAATGAGCCCTTAAGAGGTTTTTAGTTATTTTAATTACACTTTGTATACTGACACGGTTCAAAATTATTAAATCTTAACTATAAACTATGACCATAAAGTTTTAACCAGATTGAAGAATTTAAAACAAACGACAACTATCATAAAGTCAAGTTTCCAACTCGACTTACTTTTAACGAGACAAGATGAATATATTTCTAGAATTTTCCTTCGCTGTGCCTCATCTGCGGCTGCGGCTGAATAATGGGCGGCATTAATAAACAGGAATGGTTCCACAAAGTTGAAGTAAGATCTTATACAGAGTGTTCCGTTTTTAGTTAACCAAGGGAAAATGCTGCATCTTCCTACCAGTCTGCAGCATTAGTGTGGGAATTTCGGTATCAATTATGATACACTAAAACTAATAAGAAACTTTTTTTTTTTTAAAGTTTGCGGTCATTGTATCCCCGTCAGGAACAAAGTTTCTCAGGCACACACACTCACAGACACACTAGAAAGAAAGAGCACGCCGTGTGCGTATATGCCAGCTCATCAAACAAAAATCTTACGTGATGTTACTTATTCTCCAGAATCACACTTTTTTTTTTTGAGACGGAGAAAATGCCTTTCGCATATCACACCACCCAGGGAGGTGGTGTGGGTATGTGTGACTCGCACCCACTAAAAACTCCACCGTGTGCCTACTCTCGCCTTGGGTGGATGGGCCACGAGGACTACAATGCATGGCATTCGCGACCCATCCAGCACGGCCCACTTCGTGGCCTTCCTTTTCCTCCTTGACTACTACTCTCATTCGGCGATATCCGGACACACCTCACTCACACAAACTCAATACACACAGGACATTCTATGAAACCAGCAACAATGAATAAATATATATATTTATTTATTTCTTATAATTTTTACTAGAGACAAACTATGTTTTGTAATGTGTGACGGGTGGCGTGGCGTCACTGTCTTTATTGTCTATGCACTATAATTTAATCTGTGATACTGCTGTCTGTGGCACAGACTTACGTCTGTTGTGATCTCTTTTATTATTGTCCTTTGTATGCACAGATTAATTGAATTGTATGTGTTTACTTTTAATAATGTGAGCAATGTTTTGATTTATTGGGGTTTTCAGTCTGAACTCTGATACATTAAATGTTGATACAACTTGTTGTGTGGGGGTGGGGTCACTGGTGCTTGAGATACAGGTTAATTCCTAGTTCGGGCACCAGGTGCTTACATCATCAGCCAAGCAAAAGGTAACTGTATTGTGATTTTGTAACTCGTTATTGTTGCTTTATATAGACAGTTAAATAAATAAATAAATAAAATAAATATTAGTTCCTTAGTTCCTTACACCTGGGACATCACTGCTACTCAAGGGCTGTGAAAGGCAGACGATAGACCCCCCAGTCTATCGTCCACTGGCCCCTTTAGGGTGGCATTAGGTCACCATAATGACGCCTGCGTCGACCCGTCCTCGTAGGACGGATCGGATCCGGGAAGGTGTCCTCCTCCCTGACCCGTTCCGCTCCAGAATTGCACCTACCGCAAGTCGCGTTAAGGAACTGCGTTCATAATCCCAAAAAATGACAAGATCCACCTATTGCGTTTTTTAAAATTGTTGTTGCAATTGTAACACGTAGCCACACCATATTCTAGTTTGATCTGTCGAGTAAGTAAGCTAAAAGGTATGGTTTTTGGATTTATAAATGTAAAATAATAATAAAAAACCAAAATCCCCTGAGAATTTTGGTTTAATGCTTCAGATTGACAGATCATCATCATCATCATTTCAGCCTAAAGATATCCATATCCACTGATGGACATAGGGCTCCCCAAGCAGTTTGGGGATATACCACGATCGCCACGCTTAGCAGGCGGGTTGGCGAATCGCAGTTGGTTGGTTAAATACTCAGAGAACGCTGCTGCCCATCCTCTGGTGACTCCCTTAGTCACCTTTTATGACATTCATAAGAAGAGAGAGGGTGGTGCAATTCTTTACGTCCACACGGAACAGATAGACACATCTTTTTACCAGGATTTTCTCTTAGATCACTTAAAACATCCTTTGTATAAAAGGAAATAATTAATTACCGCCTTTAAGTAGAAGTAGACGGAAACTATCAGTTAGGATTGAGTCGGATTGTGACGCGGAAGGTGCACCCATCTCAGTTGTCACGATTTATGGGGACCATACGTTATGGAATGAGTTATGTTGTGTAGAGACATGTTTGTGTATGTGTCGCATATGCTCATTACTGTTGAGTTGCTACTGGTTGTCACGCAAATTAGTAACACACAGCTCCTGATGTCACGGCTGCCTCGGCTGGTTAGAAGGATGAAAATGTTGGTGACTTGCAATATCTTTACAATAATGAAAAAAAAAACATTTCCATTATAACTGTGAGTTTGCACTGACGAAACATTCACATAAAAACATGTTGAAAACTCAGTTTTCTGTCAATGTATCGAATGGCGTTCGAATTATCACAGAACTTGTTGAAACGAAACTCGTTTGAAATTTCATAGTCTATTGATATGTTTCACAATGAATTTCGAATCAAAATGTCTCGATACAAATCTTGCACCTCATCGAAAGATTTGTTTGATATTTCCATATAATACTGGTGTAAATGTAGTACGACGACGACCGACGATCTGGTGAAGGTTGCGGGAATAAGCTGGATGCGGAAGGCGCAGGACCGGTCGTTGTGGCGATATTTAGGGGAGGCCTATGTCCAGCAGTGGACGTCTTTCGGCGGAAATTATGATGATGATGATGATGAAATGTTGTACCGTAACCACAGATGCCGTAACCAAATCGCGGACATTTCGAAAAAAGACCAGGCTAGAACGAGCAAAGGGTATCTGAAGATAATCACCAATCACAAATCAAAGGATATCACCAATTGTACATCCATCAATGTTTATGATTAAAGTATTAATCATTCTACAGGTGTGCTTTTAGAGTTTTATTTTCCTTTTATGGGTCTCAGGGTAGTTATTAATAAATTGTAGGCTAATCTTTATCAGACATTTTGTCTTCAGTTATTGCTAACCTTGAAGCTAAGTCAGAAAGTTAATCGTTAGAAAAATAATCCACGTTAATGAAGTATTAATAATCTGAGCACTACGGAGGTTCTAATAATAATTACCTTTAATAATAAATAGCGACTATCTTTATTTATGGAGCCGGTCTACCTAGAATTGTTTTGTTCCACTAGGAAACGTAATTCAATTACTAACACTAGAATTCATGGAACGAACGTGCTGAAATCTAATAATATAAATGAAGAAAACACACTGTACGGTATTCTTTTAATACCAACCAGCTTTTGAGCAGGTGCCAAAAAAGTTTGGTAGTTTTTCGTCGACCGCGAACGGGCGCTGGAGACCCTAGTAATTCATAGTTTCCCAATCTGTTACTGGGACACTGGATTTATGCAAATTGATAAAATAGTTCAGAGAGCGCCGTTTATGTGTCGTGCGGTCTCAGTTCAGAATAGAACAGCCATCATTCTTGGAACTGCCGTTAGAGAGGACCGTGGAATTATGTCAGGGTGGAATGCTTTCACGTGTGAAGTGAGACTTAACTGGAGTTCTGAGATTTTCAATTAGAAGATTTGAACCTTTCCTCTAAATTAAAATCTGTCTTTTTCTTTAAAATGGACGGATGTGTTAGACTTGTATCCAAGTATAGACAAAATTTACAATTTACCTAGTAATGTTGGTCTTGTTTCTGGAGGAAAAAGTGATAAAAACCTAATGTAATAATAATAATTACACATGAAGAGGCATAACCTGGTTGAAGTAGTGTCTGTGGTCAGAGTAATATACAGCAGGTATGTGCCCGACCCAGATTTTAAAAATGGTCATGTCATACTACTGGGACAGATGTATCATCACTGACGGGATTATTGCTTACAATAAATCTGACATAGTGGTGATAGATATATGAGCGCCACGCAATGCCTGTTGTTATCACTGTCCCTTATAACAAGAACCTCGTGAAAGTTGAAAAAGATAAGCAAATTAGGTATCTTGATCTAGCACAGGAGGTTGTTGACATGTGGGAGGTGGACTTACAAATGATTGTGCTGACAGTCGTCACGACCAATGGCTTAATAGCTAAAAGCCTCCATCAATACCTAAGGAGGCTCTTATAGGGCGGCTGGATCATAGGCCAGATGCAGAAGGTAGTGCTCCTTAAAACGACACGCATTGTGAGGAGGTTTTTTTCTTCGGGGCCTTGACCGCCAGTAGCTTGGACCCTGTTCCCAATGCCACTATTTTTTATATTTTTAAATGATTTTTATTTATTTTTAGAGATATATTTAAATTATGTGACGAATATGTGTATGAAATAAATAAACGAATAATAATATTATAAATGTTACACACATGATCAAAACCGGAAGCGATCACCGTTTGGTAAGAGGCACATTGAATCTGAACATCAAGCTGGAAAGATCTCGACTAATGAAGTCTACGCTCCGTCCAGCACCGATCCAAATCCAAAACCCCGAGAGCTTTCAGCTCGAACTTCAGAATCGTTTCGAATGCCTAGGGAGCTCAGTGGACGATTACAGCGATGGGTTTGTGGAAACTGTCCATACGGTCGGGTCTAGGATCTTTAGGACCCGTCGTACAAATAGAAACAAAAAGCTCTCTGACCACACCCTTGAGCTTATGGCGGAAAGACGCGAGATGATTCTGCAGTCCTCAGATGATGCGACTAAGTACCGGCAGCTCAATAGACAGATCTCAAAGTCCTTGAAAAGTGACCTACGCCAATTTAATACGGAACGTATTAAAGACGCGATAGAGAAGAACAAGGGCTCCAAAGTCTTCGCAAGAGACCTGTCTATTGGGCAGAACCAGCTTGCAAAACTGAGGACCGACGATGGCAGAGTCGTATCCTCCAAGCCAGAGCTATTGAAGGAGGTCGAGAAGTTCTATGGACAGTTATACACGTCCACCCGGACACCCGCTGTAAATCGGGCTCACGACCCAAGAGCTAGATTGACCCGACACTATACCGAAGATATCCCGGACGTCAGCCTGTACGAGATTAGGATGGCTCTGAAGCAGCTCAAAAACAACAAGGCACCGGGTGATGACGGAATTACGGCCGAACTCCTGAAGGCGGGTGGAAAACCGATCCTTAAGGCCCTTCAGAAGCTGTTTGATTCCGTCATTCTCGAGGGAAGAACGCCACAGGCATGGAGCAGAGGTGTGGTGGTACTCTTCTTCAAAAAGGGCGATAATGCTCTACTGAAGAATTATAGGCCCATCTCACTTCTGAGCCATGTCTACAAGCTGTTTTCGAGAGTCATTACGAACCGTCTTTCGCGCAGGTTTGACGACTTCCAGCCTCCCGAACAAGCCGGTTTCCGAAAAGGCTTTAGCACCGTAGACCACATACATACGCTGCGGCAGGTTATACAGAAGACCGAAGAGTATAACTTGCCTCTTTGTTTAGCGTTTGTGGACTACGAGAAAGCCTTCGATTCGATCGAGACTTGGGCGGTACTACAGTCTCTTCAACGGTGCCAGATTGACTATCGGTACATCGAAGTGTTAAAGTCTTTGTATGAAAACGCCACTATGTCAGTCCGATTACAGGACCAAGCCTCGAAACCTATCCTTCTGCAGCGAGGTGTGAGACAGGGAGATGTGATCTCTCCGAAACTGTTCACTGCTGCATTGGAGGATGTCTTCAAGGTTCTGGACTGGAAGGGGCTAGGCATTAACATAAACGGCGAGTACATCACTCACCTTCGGTTTGCCGACGACATAGTAGTCATGGCTGAGACCATGGAGGACCTCGGTACAATGCTCGATGACCTCAGTAGAGCTTCTGATAGAGTGGGTCTTAAATTGAATATGGACAAGACAAAGGTTATGTTGAATTCCCATATAGCACCCATTCCCGTAAACATCGGAGAATCTACACTCGAAGTTGTTGACGATTATGTATACCTAGGACAAACTGTCCAGCTAGGTAAGTCCAACTTCGAGAAAGAGGTCAATCGTCGAATCCGACTCGGTTGGGCAGCGTTCGGGAAGCTACGCAATATCTTCTCGTCCAAAATACCGCAGTGTCTCAAGACGAAAGTCTTTGACCAGTGTGTGTTGCCAGTAATTACTTACGGTACTGAAACGTGGTCGCTCACAATGGGCCTGATAAGAAGGCTCAAAGTCACTCAAAGGGCAATGGAGAGGGCTATGCTCGGAGTGTCCCTGCGTGATCGAATCAGAAATGAGGAGATTCGCAGGAGAACGAAAGTAACCGACATAGCCCGAAGAATTGCCAAACTTAAGTGGCAGTGGGCGGGGCACATTGCTCGCAGAACGGATGGCCGATGGGGCAGTAAAGTTCTGGAGTGGCGACCGCGTACTGGAAGACGCAGCGTGGGTAGGCCCCCCACAAGGTGGACCGACGACCTGGTGAAGGTCGCGGGAATCCGCTGGATGCGGAAGGCACAGGACCGGTCGTTGTGGCGATGTTTGGGGGAGGCCTATGTCCAGCAGTGGACGTCTTTCGGCTGAAATGATGATGAATGATGATGACACACATCATGAATCAAAGCGTGACAAATATGAAAACCAAAATCCAGAACACGTAAAATTTTAGTTTGAATTTTACGAAGCAAAAATAATCTAGTCAAAGTAAAGGCCCTCAGTTTTGACACGTCTACTTATGACTGACTTAGTGCCTTGAAACCACAGAGCAGAAATAATTCAGGTAGATCGGATTACTGTACTGAGGACAGACGGGACTGAGCTTACGTGAAGCGAAGGGCACTTGTGACCCTTCTTTGTCAGTTTAGTACTACCTAAGTAGGTACAGTATATTACGATGATGTTTCAAAAAGTACAGATATGTTAAAGATTTAAATTGTGGAAAGAAAAAATCGCTCACGAGCAGGATACGAACCTGCGACTCCTGGCTCAGTACGCCAGTGCTTTAGCCACTAAGCTACCGTGAACACTGCTCGTGGTATCGAAATTATCCTCCACTATACGTCTTTGGGTGACGTCAGCGATATCTTATTAAGAAACATTGTTTTTTTTTCTTTCCACAATTTAAATTTTTAGAATTCGCTTCGCATGCGTAAAATGCGTTTAAATAATAAAATAATTACAGATATGTTGTTGCGCGTGCAATCTGAAGACTCAAAAACGTCCTAATTGGGACCTTTTGCTACTAGTCTGCGTCAAGCAAGGCGCCGATCGTGACGTGTGACAAAAAAAATATCAAAAATGCCGTAATTTGTGTACGGAAAGTGTTCTAATTATGATCCGAAACTAATTTAAAGTAACTAACTTACTTATTTTGCACTAGTTTATGTGTATTGTGCCGCCGCTGCGTACGAAACATATTTTTTGTAGGTTTTTTAGGGTATGACATATCTATACTATTTAAATATCATTGGTATATTACAAGAGTCAGGGGGTAAAATAAAAGTTTTTGGTAAGTTTCAAAAAGAAAACCTTTTTTGATAGTTTTTCGTTATTGAGTAAATTATTACAAAGCTGATTGTAATTGTATAATAGCAAGCGGAAATAGTGTGTTAAGACGAGGATTTGGGAAAATGGCGTTGTTACACTGTATGTGCTTTTGCTGTTGCATATTAAAATATCTAATGGTATTCCACCAGTGGAATAGACTGCGATAAGAAAGCTGTACATACGACATTGAAAAAAGTCACATTTGTAGATGACAAGTTTTGAACCCGCAACCTAGTGCTCAAGATGTAAGCCTAAGGGTCCGTTTCCGCCAAATGAAAAAGGCTTTGCGGATGTTCGAGCACTTTTTAGTTTTAATTGATTAAGTTATTGCACCACCTTTATCTCTTCTCATGGGTGTCGTAAAAGACGACTAAGGGATTCACCAGAGGATGGGCAGCAGCATTCTCTTAGTATTTAACCAACCAACTGCGACCGCCAACCCGTCTGCCTAGCGAGGCGATTATGGAATATCCCCCCTTAATTGGGGGAGGCATATGTCCTGTAGTGGACGTATTTTGGCTGAAATGATGACGATGATGATTAGTATATATTTGTATTGACTTTAAGTAGACATTGCCCTTGATGTGCTCGAGGATTTTTTTATTTGGTGGAAATTGACCCTAACACAACCGTTTCACGTCACTCAAAATATTTCCAAGCATAGAAAAGACCATTTTAATGTTCTATGGCTAAACCAAGTACTTAACTTGTCCAATCTGTTACTGAATATTTGAATTTATGCAAATTAGTAAAAAGTTCGCCATCAAGCGCGGTGCAGTATAGCCTCGAGCTAGTCGGGCGGCCACCTAATTGAAGTGGCTCACTGAGATTCGATGACAAAGAGGAATGCTGTTTGCATTTAGAAAATCAGACCTCACTTTATTAGTTAATAATAGCCTTTATTGTTTAGTTTTTAATCGCGACATTTTACAAAAAAGGCTTGTGGTTTTTTTGTCTATCCTTTTATGAAACCATAATAACCACCCCACTATACAGGCATGCCTAGTGTGGGGACCACTGCAAATAAAATCTGTAACTAATGAAAAATGTACAAATTACCTAGCTATAAGATCTCATTAATGTTACTGATGACTGATTTGTTTCATCATCATTCATCATTTCAGCCGAAAGACGTCCACTGCTGGACATAGGCCTCCCCCAATTAAGGGGGGATATGCCATAATCGCCACGCTTGGCAGGCGGGTTGGCGATCCTTGGCAGGCGGGTTGGCGATCCTTGGCAGGCGGGTTGGCGATCCTTGGCAGGCGGGTTGGCGATCAACTGCGACTGATTTGTTTGTTTGAAATAAATGTTTTTGTATTTGTTTTGTATTTGTTTAAGAGGAAACACGGGTGGTCTTTTCTCCATACGAAATACTTTTATTTAACGATTCTTAAGGCTTTTCAACAGCAGAACCTAGCACAGAAATTATGTTGACTAGGTACAGTCGACTGTATGACAGTGGTAACACTGCAATTCGAAAACCGCCCTTACTACTTACGAAATAAAGATGCTGCTAATGTCAAAGTTTTACCACCGACATGCGGTCGACCGTAATTATTAAATAAATAAAAACATTTCTTTAATTTGTAAGTTTCCACAGAACAATTTCATAATCGTTGCATTATATTGTACTTGACCACGCTATCGCAGTTTTTAAGTGCTTTTTGCACGTAAAGCTACAAAGTGTACGTTTGTGTACTTAATTACATTAGCCTACTTAATGGCACTTATTTAACCCAGTCATCAGTCATGGTATGGGCATGTGATGAGGAGGAATGGGGAGCATGTTACGAGGAAAGTTTTAAGTATGAATGTTGATGGCTATAAGAAAAGAGGGAGACCGAAGAAAATATGGATGGATTGTGTGAAAGATGATATGAATAGAAATAAAGTAAACACGGAGATGACGGCTGATAGAGATGTACGTGGGACACTCAGAAAGTTTTGCGAAACTAAAAAAAATTGTTCTATACGTACATATATTTTTATCAAATCTTTTCAAAGTACTTTCCACCAGCCTCTATACAAAGATTCATGCGCCTAAACCAGTTTTCAAAACACTTTTTCCAGTCCGCCGCAGACACCTCGTTTACAGCCTGCTCGAACGCAGCCAGCGCATCTTCCGGCGACGAAAATTGTATCCCTTTGAGCTGATTTTTTATTTTTGGGAATAAAAAGAAGTCACACGGTGCTAGATCAGGGCTGTAAGGAGGGTGACCCAGGAGTTTGACTGGCGTGCTGTCCAGGAAGTCCCTCGTTTTGAGTGCGGTGTGCGCAGGTGCATTGTCGTGGTGGAGCAGTAGCCCGCGGAGCCCTGTGTTTGGTCGCTTGTTGCTTATAACAGAGAAAACTTCTGGCAAACATTTGGTAGTATACCATTCGGCATTAATGCTTCTTTGATCCCGTAAGGGAATTGATACCAAGTGGCCAGTCAAATTAAAAAAGCTAGCGATCAAAATCTTACCCCCGCTTCTAGATCCCTTCACTTTGGTAGGCGTTGGCTCATTTTGAAACATCCAAACAGTCGACTGGCGCTTGGTTTCTGGGTCGTATTGATAAATCCAGGACTCATCACCTGTAACAATGTCGTAAACACGCCGAGACGAGCCTGCTTCAAATTTGTTAAGCATATCACGGCACCATTCCACCCGGGCCTGCTTCTGAGCATCGGTGAGGTTGTGCGGCACCCAGCGTGATACTATCCTCCTCACGCGAAGATGGCTGTGTAGAATCTCGTGAACGCTTCCCGATCCAATCTTCAATATGTGTTGAATCTCCTGATATGTAATTCGCCTATTGTCTTGGATTAAATTTTTCACTGCTAGCACGTTTTCTTCGGTAACAGCCGTCAAAGGGCGACCGCTTCTTTCGTCATCCCCCAAAGTTGGTCGACCGCGCTTGAATTCGTTATACCAACGATACACGGTTGCCTTGGAAGGGCCTTCATCCATGAATGCCATTTGAAGTCTATCGTACGATTCATCCGGTTTCAGGCGACACTTGAAATCGTATAAAATCATAGCTCTAAAATGTTCCCGGCGCAGATCCATATTTCAGTGAGACACAATACTTTGAATTAACTCGCAAAAAATGTGGAGGGAAATTTTGAAATTGGAACTTACTTATTTTTACTTATAAATAATCATATTTTCGAAAAACATTATAACTGGCCAGTCTCCCATATATAAAAACTTTTTTTCGCAATACTTTCTGAGGGGCCTGGTATGGAAGAAAAAAACATGCTGCGCCGACCTCAAATAAATTGGGATAAGGGCAGGAGGATGATGATTTAACCCAGTCATAAAACATAACACATAACATCACGCTTGTATTTCCCCGAAGGGGTAGGCAGAGGTGTAATAGTACACCCACATTTCGCCAGTTATGTTATAGTCCCATGTAATAGGGGGCGAGCCTATTGCCACTGACCGGGCACAAATCCAGACTCCGGCCTGCTACTGAGAATTTCCTGATGAAAAAACCCAATAACACCTTGGCCGACCCGGGAATCGAACCCAGGACCCCACGCTCATCAGTCGCGCTTGCAACCACTAGACCAACGAGGCAGTCGAGGCACTTATTTAACCCGGTCATAAAACATAACACGTAACATCACGCTTGTATTCTTCGAAGGCGTATAGGGGTATAGGTTTAAAGTACCTAGACCCAAAATAAAATTTGGCCAGTCATAATAAGTGATATAACCTTAATCCTAATCTTGTATCACCCTAAGGTTGACTGGAAGAGAATGCCTAAGGCATTAAAACCGCCTATGTACACATGTTGCATGAAGTTGAATTTCCGAAAAGTTACTTAGTTTGAATTTCCGCGGATTATTTGTGAAAAGTACAGCCTTGGCCGCAACCAGTGGGGTAATTGTGTAATGCATTCACATTGACATCAGCTTTCATTTTGAAATTACAGCAATATTCATTGCATTGTACGTAGTTGTCAATATGATGGATTGTCAAAACACACAGAGCAATGAACATTGAAATTCAGATGATTGCGATCGCGAGTGAGTTACGCAATTAGGCAGCAGGCATTGATGGACTCACGTATGTGTGCCTCAGCTTCGCCTTGGCCCATATTTTCACTTTCGTCTATCAATGCTTCTGCTGCCAGCCGCTGCAGAAATGTTCTATTTCTGTTGTGACTAATAATAATATTAATTGACTGCCAGAACCGTACCAGAAACGCGTTTTTCCAAAACACTATTTCTTTTCTTTTGGAAGCGAAGTTTCTATAGCGTCGTTTGCACTCGGCCGCCGGCGCCGGAGAAAAAACCCTGTAAAAGGGTAGAAGCTTCGTTTCTGTCGCGTGTCCCCCGATGCCACGCGTTTTTTTATATAAGAAAGTATTTTTAATATTCATCTTAAGTTCTAGTAAGAGCAAAGCAACTGCCGTATTAGCATAGTAATCCCTAGGGGTTTCACGGCATCGGCATGTCGTATTTAATGAGTTGATAAATAATGCTTCATCGTCCCGTACAATATCAACTAATAATTCATGAAATGAATGAATGGATGTTCCGTGTGGAGCCGGACGTAAAGAATTTCACCACCCTATACATCTTCTCATGGGGCTCGTAGCGAAGCAACGGCTGCGCGGATTGTACGATCTGCAAGGTTAAGCTGCACTTGCTGCGGTCAGTCTGTGGATGGGTGACCGTTTCGTTACACACCGAGACCCCTCCGTGCCTCAGAGAGCACGTTAAGCTGTCGGTCCCGGCTGTCATACGAATATCTATGGCAGTCGTTACGGGTAGTCAGAAGCCTGAAAGTCTGACAACTGGTCTAACCTCCGAATGTCAGTATTACCCAGTAACTGGGTTTCGGGGGTCTGATGGCAGTTGCTCCGTGTAAAATACTGATTTTCAGCCGCATCTGGCTAGACTGGAAGCCGACCCCAATATAATTAGGAAAAGGCTCGGAGGATGAATATCTTCTCATGGGTGTCGTAAAAGGCAACTAAGGGATTCACTAGAGGATGGGCAGCAGCGTCCTCTGAGTATTTAATCAACCAACTGCGATCGCTAACCCGCCTGCCAAGCGTGGTGATTATGGCATATACCCCCCTTTTGGGGGAGGTCTTTGTCCAGCAGTAGACGTCTTTCGGCTGAGATGATGAATAATTCATGAAGAGGTGTAGTTTCTATACTAAATCCTATATAGATTGGGTATATTATGTTATATTATTATTATCGGTATATTATGTTCCATAATTTCGTCAAAGGTTTTTTGGTTAAATAAATTCTAACCTATAACTGGCGAAATTTGGGTGTACTATACACCTCTGCCTACTCCATTGGGAAATACAGGCGTGATGTCATGTATGTGTGTATGTGAATTATGTGATTGGTTCATGAAATGCTCGAAAGATTCCCGGGAGTCTAAACAGATTTTATGTCGTGTCTACTATAGGTCGCTTGGAAAGTCAAACATTTCAGGCAATCCTACTAATATTATAAATGCGAAAGTATGGATGTTTGTTTGTTTATCCTTCAATCACGGCACACAAATGGCATATAATACCTATTTTTTATCAACATAGCATACCAGGACAGGGTAGCAAACTTGCGGGCGTCAGCTAGGGCTTGACTAAAGGATATTGTAATATAATCTAAAGATCGAAACGAAGAACAAACTATACTAAAGTTGGGTACAGTATAATAGTTTGTTCTTGGTAAAATAATTAAATCTTTTCACAAAGAAATATTCTCAGCTTAAACTAAAAATACAACAAGAAAGAGTCAATTTGTCCAGCTTTCCAGAGAGGTGGCATTTAAATGGCACAATTATTTTTTACCGTAGTATTCATTTGTCTTGGCGACCGTAAGCAGGGGTTCAGTAGCCACAGTTCTTGCTACCGATCATTATCAGCGCTTATTTACTCATTAATTTATCACTGTCCACAAAATTATCTTGTCTGGAGGGATCAATGACTCAATTTGGAAAGTTTTTCGATAGGGTTTCTTACAAATTTGTTTTGGGCGCTATTAATTATTTTTTAGGGATGTGAACAAGAGTATGAGCATTGTTTTTCATGAAGTACTAATATGTTATTACACACACAACATCATAAAAATAAATACGTAACTAATAAATTTAATTGTCTCATAAAAATTAACAATCCATTAACTAAATACTTATTGATTTGTTCTGCACAGCAAGACAGTCAGGAAGCACTTTGTAACGGCACGAAGAGCCGTGTTACAAAAAACTCAAGAAATCTGTGTTTTATTTTATTTTATTATACATTTTGTTAGTAGAATATGATAGTTTTATTCATGCTATAGTAAGAAAACTTTTCATTTATTGCGTTTAAAACTAACAATAACCTTTTCCCCGCCGCCACGTTGAAAGATCTTGAGTTATCTTTTTTATAAACTGTTTAAAAATAGACCATAACAATATTAAGAATATGTTCCCATTAATCATAGACTATTATAGATAAACCATTAGATAGAATATTCGTTGATACAAATTTCACAACATTTATTTTAAATATGTACAGTTCAGTTGGAGGATATCTTCAAGGTTCTGGACTGGAAGGGGCTAGGCATTAACATAAACGGCGAGTACATCACTCACCTTCGGTTTGCCGACGACATAGTAGTCATGGCTGAGACCATGGAGGACCTCGGTACAATGCTCGATGACCTCAGTAGAGCTTCTGATAGAGTGGGTCTTAAAATGAATATGGACAAGACAAAGGTTATGTCGAATTCCCATATAGCACCCACTCCCGTAAACATCGGAGAATCTACACTCGAAGTTGTTGACGATTATGTATACCTACGACAAACTGTCCAGCTAGGTAAGTCCAACTTCGAGAAAGAGGTCAATCGTCGAATCCGACTCGGTTGGGCAGCGTTCGGGAAGCTACGCAATATCTTCTCGTCCAAAATACCGCAGTGTCTTAAGACGAAAGTCTTTGACCAGTGTGTGTTGCCAGTAATTAATTACGGTACTGAAACGTGGTCGCTCACAATGGGCCTGATAAGAAGGCTCAAAGTCACTCAAAGGGCAATGGAGAGGGCTATGCTCGGAGTGTCCCTGCGTGATCGAATCAGAAATGAGGAGATTCGCAGGAGAACGAAAGTAACCGACATATCCCGAAGAATTGCCAAACTTAAGTGGCAGTGGGCGGGGCACATTGCTCGCAGAACGGATGGCCGATGGGGCAGTAAAGTTCTGAAGTGGCGACCGCGTACTGGAAGGCGCAGCGTGGGTAGGCCCCCCACAAGGTGGACCGACGACCTGGTGAAGGTCGCGGGAATCCGCTGGATGCGGAAGGCACAGGACCGGTCGTTGTGGCGATGCTTGGGGGAGGTTATGTCCAGCAGTGGACTTCTTTCGGCTGAAATGATGATGATGATGATCTACAGTTCAGCTAAATTACCACTTTTAAAATACCTATATGAAAACCAGAAGAAAGGTTTTTTAAACCTCAATTTTCTCCTAAAATAAATAATGTTTTCAAACAAAAAATATACCAACATGAACTACTAACATACTACTTAAAATACTGCCATAAAAGTTCATACTTTTGCCAACATAGTTAAATAGAAAAGAAATCTTATCACATACTTAAAATCAAAAGACTAATATTATTTCCCTGCCCTCGCGACGAGGGCTCAGTACCACACGATTTGGGCTCAATATCACGATTTATATCTAATTCAGTAATGGAGATGTTTAGGGTGTGTTTCTTATGTATTATAAGTAAGTATTTACAAAAAAAAGTATATAAGTATTATATCCATTGTCTAGTACCCATAGCACAAGCTCTGCGTAGTTTGGGACTAGATGGTGCCGTGTAAAAATGTCCCAAAAATATTTATTTATTTATTTATTCATATCGAATAGAATGAGAACACCAAAATACTACTTCACGATGTTGTTTTGGTCAAAAAATTATAAGATGGTTCTTAATCTGTAGATATCTGTGTGATGACTAACGGCCAAAATTAATATCCAATCTATCCACGATTTACCCTACTAGAGATAGAAATTTGACATATTTTGTATGGAGCTTATGTCAAATTCCTATCTCTAGTAGGGCAAGTCGTGGATAGATTGGATATTAATTTCGGCCCGTAATTACCTACTTGTATTTAATAACTTCTTAGGTTTTCGCGATCACTACTCATTATAATAAAACGAAGTTTAACCGGATTAAATCACGTATATTATTTAAATTGGTTTTCCTGACGTTTCGAAAGCTTTGCAGTATTTCGTGGTCGCAGTTAGACTAAGATGACAATCGTCTTACTTGTATTTATTATCACATATCTTGCGATATGTAATTGTATTGTAATACCAAATCGATTGTTATATTTCTATGAAGCCATAATTAGCAATCTGTTTATTATTATAAGGGCATTATTGTAGGTAACAATAAATAATAAAGACAATGATGGTTTGTATAATGACATAAATTTTAATTAGATTGAATTTTGCTGTGCCCTACAGGGTCCATAATTGTGACAAGCTATTAAGCCATTATGTTTACCACCTAATTTACATTGTGGATGGTAAATAAATAATATGAATATGTATATATTTAACTAAAATGTTATTAGTCTGTAAGCCATCACTAAACAACTAGTCGAAACGTTAGTAAAACCATACGTAATAATTTTAAATAATCCATAAAAGTACTTAAATAGTTTAAGGGGATTAAATTGTATAATTAAATGTCACAAATCATTACAGAATAAAACAGCCTACGGCAAAATTCAACCATCAGTGGGATTTAGTGCAGTAAATACTGCGTCATGTCGGAGCTCACAGCTCACGTTCACGTTATCTACCTATTCACATACTCACTCACCCGACGGCCATCCAATCGCTTTACATTTCAACGTATTATCTGCATCGCTTTTATAATAGAATTGCAAATTTAAACCCTTTATAAGCGCTCTGCATTGGAGAACACAAATTCGCTTTTACGTTCATTTGCATTGCTGTGTCACAGTTGCGGTGACTTCCGAAACGCGTAGTCGTGCACATTGCATAGTTATTAATACGATGCTGGCGCCAATTCTGTTGAGACTCGACTTAGTTTGGCTAAGAATAATATAGTCTCTTACTTGTAGTTGGAATAAGAAAGGGATGCAAGGTAGTTAGTGTTGTCAAATTAGGTTGAACTCAACAGAACAGATTTAGTTTTTTTTTTCAAAATTTGTCGCTTTAAACCATGTTGCAATTTAACATTTAAACTATTTCAGCGACTTTAAATTGTTTAAATACAGTTGCAGTGACTTCCAAAAGCATAGTCGTGCACACTACATGGTTATTAATTCGACCAATTCTGTTGAGATTCGACTAAATTTGGCTAAAAATAAATCACTGGTTTTTACTTTCAGGTGGAAATGTGTGTTGTCAAACTAGGTTGAATTAGAATTTTCAAATAGAGTAAAAAAAAAACAGAATGTCTCAAAATCATTTAAAATCATATTGCAATTTAACTTGTAGGTTTAACTAATTTTCCTGCATTTTTTTGTTAATGTTATAGCATGGCGAAACGAGCCCACCTGATGTAAATTCGTTCTATTTCATTAGTGGCGTGGGTGTCTTAAAATAAAAACCTAATATTTTTGCTACGTTTAGTCGAATCTGCAAGCAAAAGACAGATATATTTTTAGTCAAGTTTAGTCTGTTGCCTTCAGAATGGGCGCCATCGTTTCTCTTGGTTTATATGAAGCTCTGGTACTAATTTCCGTTTTATTGGGCCTCCGTAGCATTGTTTTTATGTCTAATTTATTGAGCGCAACCCCTATTATAATTTAGCTGGCGTTTAATTAAACGAGTTCAGCTTCGTACTTACATATTAAGACGTATATATACCTATATTATGAACTTGTATTATCGCTTATCATAAGCTGTAGGTACTTAAAGTGTATATGAAACTGTTTATATGAAAAAAAAAATATGATATATAATTGTAGGTATGTACAGTATTCTACAGGTAGCGTCAAAAATATTGGAGAGAACAACTCTTAAAAATGATTGACAACTAAGTAAATTAAACTTTATTTAAATGGGACAAAATTCTTAGTTGGTTTGTATGTATATGTATAGTCAGCGTCAAAAATATCGGGACGAACAACCGGAACAACTCATCAAAATTCTCTGAACAACTAGGTTAGAGGTAAAAGTAACAGTAAAAGCAACAGCTAAAGTTGTGAAGAAACAAATTTTACCGTGATTTTTACTTTGTAACGTTACTTTAGCTGTTACTTTCGATGAAGAAACTGGCTGTAAGAAAATTAAACTTTATCTCAATGGGACAAACGTAGCTGGTTAGGATGTATGTACAGTCGACTGCATGACAGTGGTAACACTTGAATTAGAACCTCACCCTTACTGCTTACAAAATAAAGACGCAGTCAATGTCAACTGTTACCACTAACATGCGGTCGACCGTACAGTCAGCGTCAAAAATATTGGTACGAAAAGATCCTACAAAATGAACACCTAATAAAATTTAACTTAACTCAATTGGACAACATTCTTGTTATAATGTCAGTTGGCGTGTACTGCGTTCATTCTGACATAACCCTTGTGTCACTGAAATCAAGTTTATTTTTCTTCTGATAATTTTAAACAGTCAGGTCAAAAAAAAAACTGCCATAGGCTACTAGGGTAATTGTGTTACGAACTCACAATGACAATCAATATCTTTCATTTTGAAATTACAGTAAAATTCATTGCGTGGTGCATGTTGCCGATTAAGACGATGACGAATTATTAAAACATAGTTAGCAATGTGAAATTAACATGATTGCGATCGCGAGTAAGTTACACTCGGCAGCTGTTTTCCTTAAAACCCTGTATTTCTTAATATAAAATTCAGGCTGCAGAAATTGTAAACGAGACAACTTATTTTCCAGTTAAAAAAAATACAAGTAGGTAAATTATGAACAAAAACATTTCTTTCACAAAATCCTTCCCAAGATTAAAACCGCTATTTGAATTCCTGATTTCGCTAAAGGATTGAAATGAAGGAATTTAGCTAAATTTACATTTGAACGCCAAAGGGTGCGACGGATTACAAGCGCTTATGAAAATTTGTATTCATGTTATGACGACGCTGAGCATAAAAGTGCTAACACGGTGTCCTATTTCAAGATAAATTCTATTATTGAGACTCCTACAAAGAAGTACGGTACCTTTGAGAAGAAAAGAAAACGGTTAAGTGTCTTGAATTAAAAAGAAAAAGCATTGAACAAGGAAATGAACAAGCCATAAAGAATTACAAGCTCTTGCTATCTTAAGACAAAGGCTTTTTTTATACTTTCTATTTTGTAAGTTACATTTAAATATTCATGAAGCTATGAATGGTCAAATGCACGTTACTGTCCATTTGTTTTTTTTTTTTTACATAAGTACCAGAAGAGAAGTTCTGTTTTTATCTTTCAGGCTTAAAAAAGTCCCAAAAATATTTCATCATCATCATTACAGCCGAAAGACGTCCACTACTGGACATAGGCCTCCCCCAATTAAGGGGGGGATATACCATAATCGCCACGCTTGGCAGGCGGGTTGGCGATCGCAGTTGGTTGGTTAAATACTCAGAGAACGCTGCTGCCCATCCTCTGGTGAATCCCTTAGTCGCCTTTTACGACACCCATGAGAAGAGATAAGGGTGGTGCTATTCTTTAAGTCCGGCACCACACGGACCTAAAACGGACGGAAAATATTTAATATTTATATATTTATGCCAGGCGCTGACTGAATGTAGCCGTCGACGGACACGTCGTGGAGGATATCATCATCATCATCATAAATAGGCAAGACAAAATAAAATAAATAAATAAATATTTTTGGGACATTTTACACATCACCAGACAACACCATCTAGTCCCAAACTAAGCAGAGCTTGTGCTATGGGTACTAGACAATGGATATAATACTTAGATACTTTTTTTGGTGAATATATATTTATAATACATAGGTGGTTCAGTATCATTTTCTCCTCTGTCAACCGTTTATTTTTTGTTTCATCATCATCATCATTTCAGCCGAAAGACGTCCACTGCTGGACATAGGCCTCCCCCAAGCATCGCCACAACGACCGGTCCTGTGCCTTCCGCATCCAGCGGATTCCCGCGACCTTCACCAGGTCGTCGGTCCACCTTGTGGGGGGCCTACCCACGCTGCGCCTTCCAGTACGCGGTCGCCACTCCAGAACTTTACTGCCCCATCGGTCATCTGTTCTGCGAGCAATGTGCCCCGCCCACTGCCACTTAAGTTTGGCAATTCTTCGGGCTATGTCGGTTACTTTCGTTCTCCTGCGAATATCCTCATTTCTGATTCGATCACGCAGGGACACTCCGAGCATAGCCCTCTCCATTGCCCTTTGAGTGACTTTGAGCCTTCTTATCAGGCCCATTGTGAGCGACCACGTTTCAGTACCGTAAGTAATTACTGGCAACACACACTGGTCAAAGACTTTCGTCTTGAGACACTGCGGTATTTTGGACGAGAAGATATTGCGTATTTTTTGTTTGTTTAGTAGCTATTGACGAGCTTCGGTGTTATCAATAAAATAATAATGGAAATAGTTTTATTAGCATAGTTCAATCATAAAAACCCGGCGAATACATAACCTCCTCCTTTTTTTGAAGTCGGTTAAAAATGTAATGAATTACAGTCAAATTTCGACTATTGGGCGACCACTCGTTATAATAAAGCGACTAAATTTTTTATTAGAAAACTCATCTCTACATACCGCGTGTGTACACTTGATATTACAGAAAAGAAACACACCTCACTGTTCACAATTACCCAGCGAAGCAAAAACAAAGGACAAATCACACAACGCAAACATAGATATATATGAGCTCGGCAAGTGTGAGCAAAATCGACCCCCGTAAGTAGGGCAATACATTCAGCCACCCTTTCCGACATGTGTGGAGACCATAAATTATATCGCGCACCTGTAAGTGCTAGATCATGCCTAGATAAAGAAATGTATATGAAACTGATTTACGATTTTATTATATGCACTTTGGGATTAGGTTAGGAATTTACGAGTGTTTGTAGGTATGTTTTTGGTATAGAATAGGGTGTCGTGAAAGAGGTAAGGAATTATGTCAACATCTTTTTTGCATAATAAGTCCTTTTTAGTTTCTAAAAAACGTGCAAGTAGCAGGTATATAGCTCAATTCACATCTACCAGCATGTAACATGTCAGGCACGGCACATATTCAAGTTTTCATATCTACCGACAGACGGCCATTCTTGGAGACAATTTCAGCCGGTGCCAGCCCGTATCTGTGCGGACACGCTACGCTCATGTGCACTAGATATGAATACGCCTATAGATAATGTATGAATATTAATTTTGGTGTCTATGTTGGTACGTGTCTGCCACGTATGGTGTCTGCAGATGTGAATCGAGCTTAATGGTACGATGTTTAGGAAAGCAATAGGTATGTGTACAAAGTACTACCGAGTATAAATATAAATATATAAATATAAATATCTTCGGGACATTTTTACACAGCACCATCTAGTCCCAAACTAAGCAGAGCTTGTGGTATGGGTACTAGACAATGGATATAATACTTATATACTTTTTTGTTGTAAATACATACTTATAATACATAAGAAACAACCAGACCAACACAAACACTCATGTTCATCACACAAATATTTGTGTCCTGTGGGAATCGAACCCACGACCTCATGATCAGCAGTCCGACACTCGAACCACTAGACCACAGAGGTCGTCGTTAAGAATTATAATATAAAAAAACTTTTTAACAAAAAATTGAACCGACGAAAACAGAAACTAAAAGCGAAAAATAACTAACAATGAGTCGGCGCCAAACAAATTTTTAACAAGCAAAGTGCGTACAAGTTGCAAGTGGCCGAGTGGAGAACGCATTTTTTGAAAGTTATTGTTAATCGTTGAAAATTTCACGTTGTATTTGATGTTACGTTGTTTTTATTATTTATTTAAAGTAATTTAAAGATCTTCGTTGATTGTTTGTTTGGCACCGATTCATAATTAGTTATTTTTCGCTTGTAGTTTCTGTTTTCGTCGGTTCAATTTTTTGTTAAAAAGTTTTTTTTAATTATAATTCTTACACTTGGTAGTACTTTGTACACATACCTATTGCTTTCCTAAACATCGTAAATTTCAAATTCGTATGTGGATCGAAATTTAATGATCAAAACCATCATGAGGAAACCTGCACACCTGAGAGTGCTCCATACAGTTATCGATGGTGTGTGTAGTCCACCAACATGCACTAGGCCAGCGTGATTGACTTAGGAGACTAGAAGAGACCCGTGTCTAGCAGTGGGACAGTAACGGGCTGCTTACGTATTTTTGACATGAAAAAATGGCAAGGTAAAGCGCTTGCTGAACTATTAAAATAAATTGCACTTTAGATAGATAGATAGAACATTCTTAATTGTACACCAATAACATGATTAAACTTAGGACTAACATGTAAAACTTTATTGCACTATATTGCATTAAAAGAGCCTCCACGAGTGACGATATTTAATTGATCGTGCAGCGCACCCTGCGCACTCAGCCCCGCTAACAACCTGCTGACTGGCTAATCTTTTCCCCACGGCATAAGCTATTATCATGATGTAGCTCATGTCGAAACGATAGAAGAAGAAGAATGTCCTCTTGGCCGAATTTCGTGTTCCGTGTGGTGCCCGACATAAAGAATTGCACCACCCTTATCTCTTCTCATGGGTGTCGTAAAAGGTGACTAACGGATTCACCAGAGGATCGGCAGCAGCGTTCTCTGAGTAATTAACCAACCAACTGTGATCGCCAACCCGCCTGCCAAGCGTGGCGATTATATCCCCCTTTTGCAATACAAGAGCCTCCACGAGTGACGATATTTAATTGATCGTCCGGCGCACCCTGGGCTGTCAGCCCCGCTACCAACCTGCTGACTGGCTAATCTGTTCCCCACGGCATGAGCTGTTATCATTTTGTAGGTCATGTCGACACAAGAAGAAGATCCCCCTTTTTGGAGGGAGGCTTGTATCCAGCAGTGGACGTCTTCCGGCTGAAATGATGATGATGGCCGAATTTCGGTCACGGTGGCCAATCTGTATTATAGTGCACAAGTGTGTGTGCAAGTGCAAACACAGGTGCACTCTCTATTCCCTCACACTCATAATCCGATAGGACGGCGATCCGATACGACTGAGATCAGGCGCAGGAATGACGGCTTTACGTGCTCTCTGAGGCACAGGGGTGTAGCACCGCCAATTTTCTCACTCAGGGCTGCTACTGAAAATTTGTTTTTACAGAAAAATCACAATAACACTTTTTGCCCGACTCGGGAATCGAGCCCAGGACCCCTCGCTTAGCATTCGTGCAGGCGATCACTAGATCAACGAGGCAATTGTGCTTTATTAAAAGCTTAAATGATATAATAAAGATGTAACGAGGTCCAACTCGTTATGCTGCTCACCCTATTTGGTTTTTCTGGCCACTTTATTCTTTATTATACTTTCATCAATCCAAATTCTAAATTATTTTAAAAAATGGCAAATTTTCTACTGTTTTAGCTCACAGAGAAAATATATGGTTTTAGCTCAGTTCTATATTGTACGCTGAAAGACACTCATGTGTTTGTTACTGTGTCTTATAATCATTATATTATTTTATTAACAAACAGTCAATGTACCACTTTACCAGTTAAGTGAGATACAGTATACCAAAAACGTTCCTGCTTGTGTTTTTATTGTTTGTGCCTACCTACCATCTGCCTACCTGATTCCTGCCTCCAGCCAGAGCTCGCTGCAATGGCATAGCAGCAGCTCAATCGTCTTATAGTCAGAGTTTACCCACCACTCCTCCGACCCTCCATACTACAGACTCTCTGTGCCCTCCATACCTCAGAGGAGTTCCATACCTCTGAGTTCAGTTCCTGCAGTTCCTGACTACCAGTTCCTGTACCACTAGTTCCGTGTGTCACCGTGTCAAGCCTCCGAACCTTCGACCCTCCGAACCTTCGACCCTCCGAGTCTCCTGCCTGAACTATCCCCACCGAACCACCACAACGTGACAAAGAAAGTTCATGTAGCCATGTTAACGTTTTCAACATTTATGCTCACCAATTCTATCAAAATAACTCGCACAGACGTAATTAATCGCGAGTACGCAATATAATACTCAAGCGTAATAGTGTGAGTTAATCGTACCAAAACCTATCCAGTACTCAATGACATCAAGGGACGAATTAACGTTTGAATTATATTCAATTCAGTGAGCTGACAACCTAAACATATTTGGGTTGTAATATGGTAATAAAAGTGTATATAAAAACGTATTTTCATCACATATTGTCCGCTCGATGTAGCTTTTAGGGCGAAAACAAACAGGCGCCTAATGTTCTGGATTATAGATAGTCTGCGTATTAGGTATTGGTAAACCTTGTATAGAGGAATATTTTCTAAGTGCCTATAGTCTGTTTTTTAGCCTTTTCATATAAGTAAACAATCTTGATAGGTTCATTATTGTTGATTTTTATATAACTACTGAGAAATTATAAACACTAGTTTGGCACACGTAATTAGGTTAATTTATTTTCTCCCGCTTGATCGGAAATTAATTCATTATTTAAAAACAAAACATCAATCGGCTCTTTTCCTTACGCAACGAAATAACAGGCCAGTAATATCCAACACGACAATAATATAAATTGCTGGACAGTTTTTATTTTTTAAATTATGCTAGCAAAGTTTTTCACCGAGATGATGTGTCTGTATACCACTGTTACCACTACTTGTTATCGCCAAAAAATAAAATAAAATGAAAAAAAAAAGTACACACTTACATAAATTAGGTAATTAGGTGTTTTTAGGTACAAAATATTTATCATTACAAAGGCTGAATGCGCATTTTTTTAAAAATACTTTGAAAATAGAACAAGAACCGCACGTGGACTAATTGGCGCGAATGAAAATTAGATAAGTTACTGTTGAATTAATTTGTGTATTGTTTCCTCGCAAATGAGAGAAAAGTACTATCTATACAAGTCTCGGCAGAAATAGCAATTAACGTTTATTTAAAAGGGACTCGGCTAGCGCCTCGTCCTTTTAAAATCATTTCGCAAGTACTCGGCTTCGCCTCATACTTGCAATATTACTCGGCCGCCAATTGCTTCATTTCAGGCCTCGACAGTAATGTACTATTATTTCATATGTAAAATTGTCAATATGTATTGTTATCGATTCATCATCATTTCAGCCAAAAAACGTCCACTGCTGGATATAGGCTCCCCCTAGTATCGCCACAATGACTGGTCCTGTGCTTCCCGCATCTATGTTATATTTTCTTAATTTTATTTGGGAAAAGACGTTCCAAGATTGTTAACCAAATATAAAAATTCTAAACAAACGGACTGTACAAATTATATTTTAATAAAATATCATTGGAATGTACATATTATAAAAGTTAAATAGATTGTTGTAAGTGTATTTTTCCTTATTGTTGTATAGAAATAATAATCACTTTAATACTTAGTCACTGATTAATTTCTAATTAACAATTAGAACAACAACTACAAAGTCTCGAGCATCGGCGCAGAGTTGCTAGCCTATCGGTTTTTTATCGAATGCATTTCGGCGAATGTGCGTTGGAATTGCACAATTTAATTCCCCCAAGCCCTTTTCATCGTCGGACGACCAGACGCACGGCAATGCGCCACCGTTATATGGTAGATATTCCACCCTTACGCTCGAACCGGTTTGCTAATAGCTTTATCATGCGTACCGGCAAAGAGTGGAATTCCTTGCCGGCGTCAGTGTTTCCCGAGAAGTATAATCTGGTGGTCTTCAAGACTCGAGTGAATAGGTTTTTGCTGGGCAAGCGTGCACCATCTTCGACCGCACCATCGCTTAACATCAGGTGAGGTGGCGGTCAAACGCAAACCCGTTAAGAATAAAAATAAAATAAAAAAGGGTTGCGACCCGATTCACGCTCTGACACTCGCCCCGAGAGGTCGTGCTGCTCCTGCTCCGTCCTCTCGTGACGAATTAAGTGCTCGAATATTTTTCGCTACGGCTCACCGTAGCGTCCTCCGCAGTCGCCCCGCCGACTGCAGCCCGATAAGCACATTCGCTGTCTTTTTCAAGACAGCGGGCGCGCTTTTGTCTCTTTAGACAGAGTTTCGTCAAAAACGTAGTGTCCCTTCAGGAAAAACCCACTTATTTACTGTGGTCCTCAGTGGATACCTAACGGTGCTAACGAACTGAGGGGCGTTGACCCGACACGCCAGCTGCGCTCCTTAAGGGCAAAGCAAAATTGGAAGAAGCTAGGGCCAGAAGGCCTTGGGGGATCTCCTAGTCTTCCCTAGCTTTAACCCCGTTTCGTCCTATCTAGCACTCTCTAGGGGTTTACACCCATTGCACACTAGAGACTTAGGGACCTGGTTGCACATTAAGACTGGCAATCAGGAGTGCAAGCTTAGGGCTCACCAGTAGGCACACAACCTCCCCGTCTATACCCGACGGGGAGGGTTTGAACACACTCCCGGGAACACCCACCCGAGGAGCAAACCCCCATGTTAGTACGCCACTAATTTCTCTCCCTCTCATTTTGCTAGGCTTGGCTTAGTCATCATCTGTACGATGGTGTCTGATGCCAAGTTCCTGAGCATCCTGAAAAACGTCCTCCTCAAGGACCCCAACTTCCTAGCCAATTATGGCAACCTCTTTTGCGACGATGAGGTGATCAAACCTCAAACGTCCGAATCCCCCAACTCTCCTGAGTTGCCCGATACCCCCCCACCCCAAAAGAGGAATAGGCGCCCCGCCCGTTCCGACAGCGATGAGGAGAGGCCGAGGTCTCCGCGTGGTCCGCCTAGGCGTTCAGCCAGCCTGGACCATAAGGACCGCACCCCCTCACCTCTCCCCACCCCAGCCCCCACTCAATACCCCGATCGCTCCCCGATCCCATCAGACCAAGAGATGTCTTCGGACAGTGAGGTCAACTCAGACGAGGCCGACGCCTTTACCACGGTAGTGGGTAAAGGTAAAAAACGCAGCCGAAAGACAAATAAGGCCGAGGCTCTCGCCTCAAAAGCACTTAAACTGTCCGAGGCAAACTCTGCCCCGGCCCCTACCCCCCGTCCCGCCTCTTACTCCTCCTCGCAGGATAACAGGACTGCCTCCCCTCACGATCATGAACATACCTCATCTTCCCAGAAGAAGGTACCCATCCCGCCTCCCTTATTCATCCAGGATAAGGCATATTGGACCAGAATTTCCGACTGGTGCAATCAAAACAAAATCAATTTTACTAGTGCCCGCCCCACGCAGCAGGGCATTAAAGTAGTTGTCCCCACCCCCACCGATTACCGCAACCTTACCAGGTTGCTACGCGAGCGTGGTGTGTCTTTTCACACCTACGCACTCCCAGAGGACCGACTCCTTAGAGTTGTGATCCGAGGGATTCCGACCGAAGTCAGCTGCACGGAAGTGCACGCCGACCTCGATCGTCAAGGGATCCCGGTTGCAATAACCCACCGAATGTACCGTGGTAAGCACGGTGAACCCTACAATATGGTTCTTGTCATCTGTCACCCTGGCGAAAGCGCCAAAAACATATATAACATAAAGACCGTATGCAACTTATCAGGCATCACGGTCGAGCGCCCCCACAAGTCAAACCAGCCTGGTCAATGTCACCGTTGCCAGCTGTATGGTCACTCCCAGCGTAACTGCTACGCAAAGCCCAGGTGCGTTAAGTGCCTAGGCGATCACGGGACTTCCAATTGCGAGCGTCCCAAGGAGAGGGACCAGTGCACGGAGCCCCCTAGCTGTGTCCTTTGCGGCAAATCCGGGCATCCAGCGAATTATCGCGGATGCCCCAAAGCCCCCAAAATGCGCAACGCCAAATCGGCGAAACGCGCCTCCGACCGCGTTGCGAGGGAAGCCCCCTCCTACGCAGCCCCCTACCAGTACCAACCACCAAACCCTAGAGGCCCACTCGGGCCCTCCCCTAATTTCCGCGGCCCACTCGGGCCCAACCCCTGGTTTAAGGGTAACCAAAAGCCCCATTTCCCACCTCTTCCGCCCTCTCGTCTCGCGCCCCCGGCCTCAGAGCCCCCTGCGCTGATGAACATACCCATCCCCGCACCTTCTCTCAGGCCCAAAACTGCACCAGCAGCTAAAGCCCCCCCCCCCATGAGAACCCCCCCTCCGGTAAACTCCCCCGGCCTTCTGCCGAGAGAATACCTCGAACCCCAGTCAGGGGAATCCCGCATTGACGCCTACTCTAGACTTTGGGCCTTTACCCAAGGCATCCATGAGCAGCGCCTTCAGGTACTTACCAAGTACCAAGACATCTATAGAATACTTAATTCCAATTATAATGTATAATACGGCCCCACCCAAAAGATTCAAACCCCGTTCCCTAATTTTAGGCTTTTTTAATGCCCGAGGCATTAGTGGTCAACGCGACGACGTAGCCGTCTTCTTGCGTGAGCACCAAATCGATATTTTACTCATTCAAGAGTCTTTCCTCAAACCCCATAGTCGTAATCCCAATATAGCCAACTATAGGCTGATAAGAAACGACAGAGCACACACCGCACTAGGCGGAACGCTCATCTATTACCGAAATTCATTGTATTGCATCCCCATTGATCCCCCAGAGCTAGCATGCCTGGAGGCTTCAATCTGTCGCCTAGGCATGACAGGGCACCAGCCCATCACCATAGTCTCGGCCTATAGATCCGCAAACAAACCCGCGAGTCTGCTCGAGGACGACCTCAAATCCCTACTCGATCTTAGTAACTCTGTAATTATTGCAGGCGACTTAAACGCCAAACACCGTTCATGGAGCTGTGTCTCCAATAACGCCGCTGGCACTCAATTAGGAGCACTTAGCGACAAACTTTCCTTCGACGTCATCGCCCCGATGCGTCCCACTCACTATCCTGACACAGTAGGGCACCGGCCCGACATCCTAGATATAGCCCTCTTAAAGCGCGTAAACCTCGGTATTCGCTCTATCGAGGTAATCCAAGAATTAGACTCAGATCATCGCCCTGTGATCATTCAACTGGGTCCCCGAGGTGGTCCCTCGGATCCCGGTATTCCACCCATAACAAAAACGATAACCGATTGGAGGAGATTAGAGGACCGCCTCAAATCTACCTCATCCCCCCAATTAGATTCAATCCCTGACTCCATTGAGACAGTCGCGGACACGGTGGCCGCGATCACCTCGCTCACCAACCATGTGCAGTCCGTAGTGGGCGAATGCTCACGGCAGGTTCCGATGCTGGATGACCAGCGTCTGAAACTGCCGGACGATGTAAATGAGTTGAGGACCGAGAGGAACGCGGCCATCCGTGCCTATGACGCTTTTCCCAATGAAGCCAATCGTGCCCATATGCGCTCCTTACAGAATTCTGTAAAGAGACGTGTAGCTCAGGTACGGGAGGAGCATTGGGACAAGGAAGTCAGCGCAATCCAACCGTCTCATGTAGCCTTCTGGGCCCTTCAACGCAGACTTAAATGCGAGACCACGGCAACTATGCCCCCCCTAAATCGACCCAATCAAAGGCCGGCCTTTGACGACGACGAAAAAGCCGAATGCTTAGCCGACAGTTTGGAGTCTCAATGCACTCTCAGTACGCTTCCCGTAAGCCAAACCCACCTTGATAAGGTTAATTCAGAAGTAGAGCGTAGGTCAGCCCTCCCCCCCCCCCAATAGATGACCCTGATGACCCGCTCCCACCGATCACCCCTGACGAAGTTCTCTCTATAGTCAAGGATCTTAAGCCCAAAAAAGCCCCCGGCGCAGACGGCATCACCAATAAGGTGCTGAAACGTTTCCCTGCCACCCTAATCGCTCTAATGACCGTCATCTTCAATGCGGCATTTAAAAACAACATCTTTCCCCAGGCTTGGAAACAGGCTACGGTAATCGGTATTTCCAAACCGGGCAAACCAAAAGCCGAGCCGAGTAGTTACCGGCCGATTAGTCTCCTCAATGTCTTCGGCAAAATCTACGAGAAGCTTATTTATAAGCGACTCAAAGATTTCGCCGACTCAAATAAACTCCTTCCCGACGAGCAGTTTGGCTTTCGTACAAAGCACTGCTGCGTTAACCAACTGCACCGCATTGTAGAACACATCAGTGCAGGCTTCGTACGCGGTCAAATGACCGGCACTCTCTTTTTCGACGTAGCAAAGGCTTTCGATAAAGTGTGGCACAACGGCTTATTATATAAGCTGTACACTATGAATGTGCCACATCGTCTCGTGCTCATCATCCGAGACTACTTATCAAATCGTACCTTTCGCTATCGCATAGAAGGGGCTCTCTCCTCCCCCCATCCCATTCACGCCGGTGTGCCACAAGGCTCCGTGCTCTCCCCCCTACTGTTCACGCTGTACACCAGCGATATTCCAAAATGCGGTGCAGCCCGTATGGCCCTTTTCGCCGACGACACGGCAATCTATTACTCCGGCAGGACCCATGTCGCCATTTCTCGTACCCTCCAATCCGCGGCCAACACCCTAGGTGAATGGTTCCGGAAATGGAGAATCGAAGTAAATCCCGAAAAAAGTGCAGCGGTCCTCTTCGATAAGAGACCCCTGTCACAGTATCGTAAAGAATTAAGCGTACCAGTCTCAATGTTCGGAAAACAGATCCCATGGCAACGAGAAGCCAAATACCTTGGCGTGATCCTTGACCGTAGACTGACTTTCAGACCGCATATCCGCAAGGTGAAAAACCGTGCCGCCTTCGTCCTCGGACGTCTCCACCCCCTACTCAATGCGCACAGTAAGCTGCCCACTCCTCTCAAAGTAAGGATATACACCACCTGTATCCGCCCCATACTCGCCTATGCTAGCGTTGTGTTCGCACACGTTAAGCCGGTGAGAATTCACATACTCCAAACCCTCCAAAACCGTTTCATGCGAAGGGCCGTAGGCGCCCCCTGGTACGTACGCAACGTCGACCTCCACCTAGACCTCAAACTGCCGACCATCAAGCAGTTTTTCAAGCGTGTCTCAAAACGCTATTTCGATTCCGCTCCCAAGCACCCCAACCCCTTGGTCGTGGCGGCCACCGTCTACCAGCCATCTGCTATTAGCAAAACCCGACGTCCCAGACACACACTCATTGAGCCCGATGACGCTATTACACTCCTCCAGGAGTCAGATAAAAGTACAAGCACACTCCGACGCCGTCGTCCAAAATATCGTCCCCGCCGGCGAGGACCGACGCGACACACACACAGAATCCGAGAGTCCGACTCTCGAGAAACAGAAACACATGCCGACGCAGCACCGGCTGCTGGGGGGATCAGTGGCGGGGTCCCCCTGCTGCACCCTGAGTCGAGGTCCGAGCTCCCCCCCTGGGGACGCCCTCACGGTGTAAGCAACCGGAGATAATCTCGTCACGCGAGACCGGCCCTATGCTCTAGAGTAGTTCCTAGGAGCAGGCTATTGCGTAGCCACTGGTTAGGTTTTCTAGGTAGGTCTTAGCCTCGCCGGCGAGGCTTGCCGCTTCACGGCGTTTAGCACGTCACCCGATAGGGACCGAAAGTCCGCTACTTTTGAGGTAACCAATTCGATGCAGCAACGGCTGCTAGGGGGACATAGGAACTGCGGGGTCCCCCTGCAATGCCCTAGCGAGGTTCGAGCCCCCCCCTTGGGGGGCGCCCGCCCGATTACGCGCGGTATTGATGCCGCGCGCATCTAGTTTGTAAGTATGTAGGGAAAAAACCTTCGGCGAATGGAGTCCCACATGGGACTCTCCGCCAACTAAGTCCGGTTAAGCAGAAATGGGACTTCGGTCCCACCTGCGAGAGCCCATTCGAAAAAAAAAAAAAAAAAAAAAAAAAAGGGTTGCGACGGATAATTAAGCATTGATAATTATTATGATAATAATGATGCTGTTTGGTGCAATACTGTATGACACTCTTTCCACTTTGGTGAGTTAATCTCATACTCACAACATAATCATGAAAACAAACGATTACAAATCAATAATTTAATTTCGAACAAGTCTATCGCGTAATCACTCTATTTAGCTTATTAAATAATGCTGCTTTACCGTCCATGTGTTAATAACCCTGAATTACTTTTTAATAACTCAGTATCGAGGCACGTAATGAATCTCCATGATAATTAATAATAATTAAATCGTAAGAAATATGGTGCGTGTACCCGAATCAATGTAAGTAATTTAATAATTTTTAGTGTAAGAATGTCTCAGTTTTATGGTTTTTTAATAACGCGTTGTTAACGACTGAGTATTAATACATAAATAAATATCAATATTTTTGGGACATTGCTACACAGCACCATCTAGTCCCAAACTAAGCAGAGCTGGTACTATGGGTACTAGACAATGGATATAATACTTACATTTTTGTTTGTAAATACATACTTATAATACATAAGAAACACCCAGACCAACACAAACACTTATGTTCATCACACAAATATTTGTGTCCTGTGGGAATCGAACCCCTCGTGATCAGCAGTCCAACCCTCGAACCACTAGACCACAGAAGTCGTCAATGCATGAATGCACAATATGTATATTTTTTACTATATTAAAAGAATTGAATGAAAACAAATAAAGAACTGTTATTACGCACTCTGTGTTCAGTTTAACAATGCGTTTAGGGTGCTCGTGGGGCTGCCCCGCTTTTGCAGCGCTTCGGGAATGTTCGTGGACGCTTATATAGATTGCTTATACGCAACAATGCATAAGAGATGTGGTTCCTTGGTACGCAGGGTACGGGCCAGCCCTATCAGTATCCTGGCTATGATTCCTAGTAGACTGGATATATGTGTACCTTTCAACTTTTCACTCCCTTTAACATATATTTGAAGGAGTTTGAAAGTGGCGCCAGTGAAATGAATATTCATTTCTTACTTTATTTTTTCTAGCTCATCTCAATATTCTTCCATCTCTGCAACATGCAATCTCCTTTCATTCATCTTCTTTGCAGCAATCGCAGCTTATCATTCCAATCCATATAGAACGACAGTTGCTACAACGCATTTGTATATTTTGTCGTTTACCTTGAATCCGAGGGCCACAAAATAAAGTAAGAATTTACAAATCCAAACTTTTGTAATAAGTGTCATAATTAATAAATTACATAACTTGTACACGTTCTCGAGCTAATTAGATAATGACAATCAGCTGCGACCTACAAACTTGTTCACATAAATCGACAAAATATAGGAAACAGCTGATTTTCTTTTCGTGATTTCAGTGTTGTCACCCATTGTAAAACTTGTTCATGTTAGTACAATGAGCCCCTAAAATACCCTTAGCTAATAATGTTACAGCTTATACAACCTTATTCTTAGTTTATACTAAACGTGAAATAGGGTCATTGTAGGTACTCATCATTATGAACAACTTTTACTATGGGTCCAACCCTAAAATCATAAAAAAAAACAGCAGTTCCCTAATTTTTGTCGATTTTTGTGTACACGTATTTACGGAACAGCTGTTATTTTTATCGTGATTTCAGGGTTGTCCTTTTCAGGTTCAGTATACACTAAGAATAAGGTTGTAATTTTTGATTAAGATAACATAACATAACATAACATCACGCCTGTATTTCCCCGAAGGGGTAGGCAGAGGTGTATAGTACACTCACATTTCGCCAGTTATGTTATGGTCCAATGTAATAGGGGGCGAGCCTAGGGCCAATAACCGGGCACAAATCCAGACTCCGGGCTGCACCTGAGAATTTCCTAAAGAAAAACCCAATAACACTGCCCGACCCGGGAATCGAACCCAGGACCCCACGATCAGCAGTCGCGCTTGCGACCACTAGACCAACGAGGCAGCTGATTAAGATATTTTATGGAAAAAAAAAAAAACTGTATAAGACAGCCCAAGCACAGAGTAACAATTAATATTACGTTATCATCATAGACAACTTAAAACATTTTTCATTTAAAGACTTCAAACATAATTTCACGCCTAAACAATAAGTACTTCATAACCTTTGTAAATTGCCGAAATCGTGATTACGTCAATGAAATCCGCCTTCACCTTTAAAAGTTAGAAGTTACCTAAAAGTTTGTTAGCTTCGTAATGATTAGCATAATACTTTCCTGCTATTATTATAATGATTTCCCGCTAAAGCTTGGGGTAAACGGTTGAAATAACTTGGAAACAGTGAATAAGTACATGTTTCAGTATTTGGTATTTGGGTCACTTGCAAAGCATATGACGTGAGTTTATAATAGCAAGTAAACTGAATACGGAACTTGTCACAATTATTGTAACACTAACTGATGCCCACTTTGCTTCTGTAGTATGAAGATAAAAATAATCCTACGTTCTAATCCATGAAATGGTCTAATCTGTGTGCCTGGATCTTTTTTTTTATCACCTTTATTTTGGTCTATACGATAAACTGATTTGAATTCATCCAAATTCCCTTGCCGTTTCAGCATGATTGAAGGAAAAATAAAGTATCTCGCTCATCGTGAAGTTAGTTTCAAGTCGATTGAAAAATTTGTACAAAATTGAAGGCAACTCGCCTTCAATTTTGTATTATAAGTAAGGCAACTCGCCCAATAATAATTTGATGAATATTTTTTTAAACTACGTTTTAAAAGAATAAAGCGATTTTTTTACTAAATTAAAAGCGAGTTAATAATAATTTGATGAATAATAATAATAAAACGAGTAATAATATTGCATTGTAATCCAGCCTTGAGCTATTTTTAAAGTTTCATGTCTAGTTCATCGGAAAGTTATTTTAAAATCTATTACAAAATTTATACCGGACAGACGACATGCCTGAAAGCGAGTTAATAAAAACGTGGTAACAAAAAACCAGACATTTATATATTTACATTTTATATATTAGTAGAATAACATATATCATTATTTCTTAAGTTGTAGACATATTAGGAAAACTATATTAATATTGTTATAAGGCAACGGGTCTTGGTATTGGGTCGTGGCAATTCCTCCTACTTTTAAATCTTATAAAATTTACTCTATTATCTTAATGACTTGCCTGCAAAAACGACGAGTCCAAAAATCAATAAAAAATCAAAAATTCCAATGATTAATAATGATTTCTTGTTCCAGGTACTAACACAGTGCAGGGAAACTACGAACAAAATGTTGTGACAAACACCGTGCGAACCGAACGGGGACTTAAAAATGTGTCACCCGAAGAACTCCCTAGACGTGGCCAGTAGAACTTTTCTGTTCATAATAGTATTGCTATCGTTAAAACTGTGCAGTCCTCAGGACTTAAATGAGGAGTTTGTTAACGAGGATAGTATAGAGACGTTGACGGATATTAGTATGGTGGTGCCAGTGAAAAAGGTGAAGTTCCCAAGAAATGTCGGTGAAGCGTCGCCTTGTAGGATGAGCGAGCTCCTGTGTGATACTGGCCAGTGTATATCTCTGGACAGGTATTGTAACGGAGAGGATGATTGTGGAGATAAGAGCGACGAGCCCAAGTCTTGTACACGTAAGTACTTTAGTATTATGTTGCTTATATAAAGGCCCAGTTTATATAACTAGCGTTGTTTAAGATTGTTGTTAAGTCTTTCTTCGTGAGAGCAAACTCGGTTGTTGATGTTTTCATGTCGACCACACTCAGACAACATTTCTCTTTATACAGGATTGTTGTTAATTAATTAACAACTATTTAATGGATGATGAGTCTCATCAGTTTAAACAACTTTTTATGACACCAACTTTAAATAAACAAATAAAACTACTGTTTTATACATTTTGGTAGCCTATTGAAGTCTACTGCTGGACATAGGCCTCTCCAATAGCACGTCACTGACTTCTATCCTCGGCCACTCCGATCCAGTTTCCACCAGCCACCTTGCGTAGATCGTCACTCCACCTAGCCTGAGGGCGTCCTATGCTACGTGTTCCGATTTGCAGTCTTCACTCTAGAATACGTCTACCCCAACGGTTATCGGTTCTTCGGCTAATATGGCCGGCCCACTGCCCCTTCAGCTTGCTTATCCTGTAGGCTACGTCGACAACTTTGGCTCTCAGTCGGGTCACCTGGGTTCGGATCCAATCCCTCAGAGAAACTCCGAACATAGCCCTTTCCATAGCACGCAAAGCGACATTAAGATGAAATGCGGGTAGAGAAACTTTTAAAAATGAGGTATTTGAAGAAACTATCGTTGTCGCTTTGCGAGCGTTTGACTTCAAATAAGTGCGATAAGGACAATTGCAGCTACAGTCGAGAGCGTTTGTATGGAGAAAACACCATCCGCATTTCTTCTTAAATTAAACCACAGCCGCACTGTGAGTGTCCACGTCTCGGCTTCTTAAGTCATGACAGGAAGGACCCACTGATCAAAGACCTTTGTCAAGCCTTTGCCATTTTGGTCAAGTACACAAAACAATTTATGTGGAGTAGATGTTTTTTTGATTATTCAAAGTTGGTGTAATAACAAAAGGTATTCAAATTGAAGTGTATAATCATCCCTTACAGAGTGCTTAGTGAATTAAAAATAACCCAGTATGTTAAAGAATGTACCGTATCTTTTTCCGGATTATTACCTTTCGAAGGCTTATGAAATACGCATAAGCTTTTCCCACACCAAATATGTAATTTGTAAAAGTAATATGTGAAGTCAAAGAAGCCGAACTTTTCATAACAAAAAGGCGTGCGAATAAATCTTTTGAAAGTCATTTTAGGTCATTCAAACGCATTTTTAATATATCTCCCCTTCTCGGTTTGCTGACATCTGTCACAAAAGAAAAGGTAGTAAAGGAGGCTAAGGATTGCGGGCCCCAAAGTTAGCGACTTGTAAACTAAGCGGGAACATGTTGTGCGTAAGATGTCGACAGGCCCATAATTTTGCAATTTTTTTGTAGTTACTTATGGTACTTCATTTAGACAAATACTCAAACAAAAAAAGAAAAGAATTAATTAAAAAAGTATTTTTCGTAATACAATGCGTGCTAATTATTTTAACACATATAATTATTATATTTCTTTCCTCAATTTATATCTTTACAATGCCCGCTGTTGAATATGGGCTAGTAGATTGCCATAATTCCTAGTTATCCCTACTCAATAAAAATAAACAGCTATCTGCTGACACAATTTTACTCTCCATTATTTCTGCTTAATAACTTCCATTCCTTGTGCTACTGAAGTCGCGGTTCTCCTGGCCTCAAATGCCTCGTCGCATGGCAGTGGAGTGGCTGTGTCAGCGATGGACAGACTTGGCTCCCTTTTGCCTTTTATGTAATATTCATCCCGGCGAGTTATGCGGGGACTCCGCCAAAACGTATTATACAACATGTTTATGGATTTACGTAATCGTTCGGTTGGAGTATTGTGCATCGCTTTTGCACCTAACACAAGAGAATTATAAAGTTATTTTCTTTCACGACACGCTAGGAAAGGAGTAAACCATATTGAATATCAATATTTAATCATCATCATTATCATTTCAGCCGAAAGACGTCCACTGCTGGACATAGGCCTCCCACAAGCATCGCCACAAAGACCGGTTCTTCGCTTTCCGAATCCATCGGATTTCCGCGACCTTGACCAGGTCGTCGGTGCACCTTGTGGGGGGCCTACCCAGAACACGAACTGCGCCTTCCAGAACGCGGTCGTTACTCCAGAACTTTACTGCCCCATCGGCCATCCGTTCTGCGAGCAATGTGCCCCGCCCACTGCCACTAAAGTTTGGCAATATTTAATACAAAATCTTTGTCAATAAAATAAGTATTGGTCTTTATACCTACGTCATTCTGGAACAATGGGTCACAATCCTTAAAGCGCCTTCTCGCTTTTTTCTCGTACCCATAATACAAAGCGATGTCGATAAGTTATTACGTTCCTGACCTTTTTGAAGGACATCACCAATAGGTCAGTGCGCAATATTGTGAAGTGTCCTTTCCTGACATTTCTGAACGTTGTTATTAGAGGGTTGCATAAAAGCTTTTATTCGTTGTAATGAATGACGTGTATAGTAAAACCTTTAACCTTAATAATTATAATAATTATTTTATGATTACATACATTATTGAAAGCGTCATGCTTCATCATGATGGCGTGACTGTTTTCCACGATAAAAGTTGAGTTTAGGTTTTCAGTAAGCTTCTGTTTTTAATTATGTAAAAATTGTGAACGTCTTGTTGTTTAAAAAATAGGGGTTTATTAGTTTTTATTTTATTTTATTAAAAAAAAAAAATTGGGACATTTTACACAGCACCATCTAGTCCCAAACTAAGCACAGCTTTTAATATGGGTACTAGACATTAGATATCATACTTATATTCTTTTTTTTTGTGAAAAAATACTTTTATAATAATACCTAAAAACCCGGCCAAGTGCGAGTCGGACTCGCGCAGTAAGGGTTCCGTACCACCCATCGACCAATTGCCCCACTGATTTCATTGTCGAGAGTTTATCAAAAGACATCAACGCACAATGCGCGAAATATGAATTTTTGCAATTCTTTCTTACGCAGGTACCACCACAAATGTCTACGTCTGTCTTATTTTTAGTATTTGTTTCTAAACTACATATATGCACTATATAATCTGACTGATGTTTGACGGTGGTATGTATTACCGTTTTGAAGATAGAGCAGGAACAAAAACGTTGAAAAAAAAATGCATGTATTTTGAGGTTTCTTGTATGAGGACCCCCTTTGTTTTAAGACTTTTTGTTTTTCGTATTTGTCGTGATACCCCTCATAGCAAAACATATTCTGAGAAAATTTTAACCGGTTACCTATTACCGTTCAAAAGATACAGCCCTGTGACAGACGGACGGACAGTGTAGCGAGAGTAATAGGGTCCCGTTTGGCACCCTTCGGGTACGGAACCCTAAAAACACCCAGAACAACACAAACACTTATGTTTAACACATAAATATATGTGTCCTGTGTGAATCGAACCCATGACCTCGTGATCAGCAGTCCGACACTCGAACCACTAGACCACCGACGTTGTCTAAAATAAATAATTCAAAATTAAAATTAAAAAGAATCTTTATGTATAAGCTGTACAAAGATATTGTTTTCGGTAAACTAAATTCGTGAACAGAACAAAGACAAACCTAAACCACAAACATTAGTGATAATAATCTTCGTCTATATTGCGAATGAGCTTTAGGACTGGGCACCTAAATACCCTAGGGTACCTTTACCAGTCCATAGTACTATCCTACACAAATAAATTTGCTTCAAAAGCATGCCATCTGCCTCGCGCAGTTTCACCAAAACCGCTCTCATTTTGCGCTCGTAAAATACGTTATACGTTTTTGCTCAGAAAATGTCTGCAACGATAATTGCCTTACACAAAAGAACTCGAAGATGTACTCACAAAGGGAATTGAAAGAAGTAGATTACAATGAGTTTGTTCAGTTCCTTCTCTCGAGGGATCCGGTGCATCAGTCTGATGCAGACCACAGAACGAAGTTAGAAATTACATTTTTATTGAGAAAAATATATATATAAGAATTGTACTGAAACAATAGAAATGAGATTTCAATGCAGCTCTTTTTCATCAAATTATTTAGTTTACGTTGCGAAATTAAAGTCGCTTTAAGGGATAAGAAGACGAAGTTATATATAATGTCATACCTGTAGTCCCCTAAGGGGTGGGGTGCTGGCCAGAAAACCTCCACGTGTGCCTAACGGCTGCTTGTCCTTCTGGACATGTCTAGAGGGATTGGCAGTTGTTTGGCCGGTGCATCCTGGGCACAGGCAATAAAATCCTGTCGAGAGATCTCAGACTTGGGGTAGTCTGCTGCCCGACCAGCAGCTGGCGTAGCTGGCACAGCCGGCGTAGTTGGCGCAGCTGGTAAAGGCCCATGAGATGAGGTGGCGTGCAGTGTTCTGTGTGCGCCGCCTAGGAGGGTGTGGCTGACGTTAGGCCGCACGGGGAGATGGGGCTCGCCTGCTTGTGGCGGGCCAGGACCTGTCGGGGGTGGTTGTGTGAATACTCATGGGTTCCCACGCCCCCGGCTAAGGTAGTTGAAGGAACACCGTGGTGGTTTTAGTCGGTAAGAGTCCGACACTGGCTCCGCCTACCCCGGGCGGAGTGCGTCCATGAGGATTTCCCCACGGCGAAAAGAACAAAAAAAAAAAAAAAAGTCCCCTAAGGGGTAGACGGAGGTGTATAGTGCACTCAAATTTCACAAGCAATGTTATAAGTCCCATGGTAGTGAGCCTAAAATGCATTTGATATAGGTACACAATGTGTCTCTAAATCATTCTAAAAATAATAAAACTTTGCCATGTTTTCCTCGTTTCAAATGATCAGTCATAAACCTATAATTTGGGACCATAACGGTGCATAGATTCATACATACTAATATTATAAATGCTAATGTAACTCTGTCTGTTTGTTTGTTACATTTTCACGCCTAAGCCACTGGACCGATTTTGATGAAACAGAGGTAATCAGAAACCTGAAAAAGTAGATAGACTAATTTAATTCGCGATAAACTACATGTGTTGAGGATGACAGCTTATGGCTGGATAATCTCGTTAGAAAAACACTCCTGAACAAGACAACTGTTTATTAAAGATTTACACTTTTCACAATTGGCTTAGAAATACTAATTATTCTAATAATGTATATAATATATAGAGTGCGAGTTACAACTGTTACAAGGGCTGGCTGTCGCAGAAAGAGAGAGCAACAGAGTTATAGAAAGGGATGGAAAGATGTAGTATGTACTTTAATTTAGTATGGCAATACTAAACAACATCCACGCGATAAACGATATCCACGCGGGCGAAACCGGGCGACCTGTAGTTGTTTATAAAAATAAATATTCAAACGACCCTATTATTGCAAGCACAATGATTGTTCCTATGAATATTCCAGCTACACACACGGCCTCTTTACGTGGGTTCCGTGACTAATGACACTCCATTTAGTAAACACCGCCACGGTAAACTTAACACCTTATTAAACGCAGGTTTTTTTGTTAATTGTAGCTATATTTCGGCTTAATGACCACCTACGTGGCTACGATAAAAGCGAAAGCTCGTTTTCAGGGCCCGCTGTAATTAAAGAAGGTTTATTGTTCGCCTCAGTCTTTGAGTGGTTGCTATTTAAATGTTCACGATGTTTGCATGAATATTTCCTAAGGCTATTTGGCGAAATTTTTGCTGCGGACCTACTTTGGCGGTTACTTTTATTATTTGTGCGATATATTAGCAGAATTTTTTGCTGCTGTGTTTTTTTATTATATTTGTGTGTGTTGGCACATTAACTTGGGACTAATGTAAAGGACCTAGGTAGCTAAAAAACAATATTTTTTACTACACATAACTCATATCCTGGATGTAAAACATTTTGGAACCAAAAGGCATGACCTGGCGAAATGTGGGTGAACTGTACACCTCGGCCTACCCCTTCGGGGAAATACTGGCGTGATGTTATGTTATGTTATGGCATGACCTGGTTATAAGTGTTGCTTTAAGTGTTGTTTGTGTATTATTAAATACTATACTATACTACAGTAAAAATGTTCTCGGCTCAGCAGTGAGAAGTCCAGATTTGATGGAATAGTTTAGAAACCTAACTATAAAAACCAAAAGTTCCGCTAAAACAATGAAAATTACGCTGTCTCAATTTTATGCATGTTATTGTATTTGTAAAAAAGTACCAAATAGTAATAGAAGTAATAGTTGTAGTAGTATACCGATGACGTCACGTCACTTACTTCATATAAGACAGTGTAGTAATACAATTTCGTTCCAACAAAGTCGCTCCGAATTTCAGAATTTCTCCTTAAACCGAGGTTCTGTACTAAACTATTCGTATCATGAGCGCAGGTATCCAACGCAAGTCCCAAATATTTTACCTTTCAGTGCCAGCATTTTAAAGCATTTTCTGCTCCAGAGATCGCAGTCTGGATATTATGTCTTACTGGAAAGAATGTCTCGAATAGTCAACGGTATTAGGGAGTGACTACTCTCTAAGACCATCGCATAGGTATTTGAAACATAAGCCTCTTTTATTGAAAAAAATACAGGTCACGGAGACCAAAAGTGTTTCCCGTTAATCTAATCTAATCTAATATTTTTTTTAACGAATTAGAACATCAATTTACCATAACTTAGATATATACAAGGTCGGTAGATATGTTGTTATGTGGATTATATTATTTAAATATTTTCTGGTGAACATAAGATGTGTTATTTCAATAACTCAAAACTTTTGTTGCGATAGTGCCGCCCTGGGATAGTGCCACGATGCCCTGGGGCATCGTGGCACTATCCCAGGGGCCTCGCGAGTCTATCCACATAATTATATTGCCTGTCTGTAAAGAACAAGTACAGGTCGAAAATAAATGTAGAGAAAGAGATGAGAGTGGCAATTTTCAACCATGAGCCCCGTTTTGAGAAGCTATGCTCAGAAAAGCAAGCACATCCTTTCCAACTAACCAAGAAAGTAATCATAAATGTCTCTTTTCATTTTTATTTATTTGTAAGGTCTTAAAGTTTTGTTTTTGCTCGTAGTTTCTAATAAAAATTATAAATACAGATAGGTACTTTTAAGCCAGAGAGTGGGGGGGCGCCGCAAAAAAATGTGAAACTCCCAAGGGCGTCACGGTAAAAATATGTTTGGGAAATAAATATTGTATTTTAAAATATTTATTTATTTATTTAAATTAAAGCGAAATAATATTGCACTTCTATCCAGTTCTAAGCTAAGCAGTATTAAACATATTAATGAAAGTTTCTTGTTTTAAGCTCTCGGAAAGTTAGTTTAAAATTGATTGCACAATATTAACCGAACATACAGACAGGACTAAAAGTGAGTTAATAAAACGTCGTAAAAATATGATTGGTTCTAATTAAATAAGTAGGCATCGGTCTCACGCTCAGCGTGGCGTTGTAAGAAATTTTATTTTCCCGAATAAAATCTAAACTTTTGTCTCCATTTTTGGCAAACGAATATCAATTTCCTGATCCTCGAAATATTTAACGTTCATTCTCACTAATTGAAAACGATGTTATTTTTGTTTTTGTACCTGAATTAATATGTAAATGGGTCACACTACAGGGGCTTAAATAAAATCAATTCATCGGTTTAAATGAAAACTCTTGTGGAAAAACCGAGAGCTCAAAAAATATTTACACAAACCGAAATTAGGTCAGGTGCAACAAAAACCGGAATGTTGGGCATTTTTAAAACATTTCGTAAAAATACGCCGCATTGAACCAAGTCGGATGATACCGGTGAAATACGTCTGCCGAAAGCTTAAATTATAATGATCCTTATTAGAGTTCTCATCAAAAAAGAAAGAGGAAGGAAATGAGAGAATTGTGAAAAAAAATCCGCAGCTGCTAATCATTCCGAGGTAGTCCTGTTTCGTTGTGGATTCTACGTATAGCGGCTTTACTCTTTATAGGTCACAGACATAGTAAAAAATATAGACGAAGTGCTGCGAACAATTATAGTGAAGCCAAAAAAACTATGTTCCTTCATGTACAACCAGGGCTCACGCACACACCATGCACCTGAAGGATTTTGGTTTCGCGATGTTTACTGGATGATGCCGTGACATGTGTACTGAGAGGCATGAGCACGGTTTCAGGTGCATGTGTGTGCGTGAGCGCTGGTTGTACACGAATGAGCATAGTTGACAATACCTGTGCAAAAGAGAGCGCGTGATAGGCATCGTCCAGAGGAAAGCAAGTTTTCAAGTTGGCAAGTTTTCACGCACGCAATCCTGGACGCCCCATTCCTTCACGATAGAGCGTGTAAAGGCCGCTATGTCAGCAGTCTTAAATCCCTTTTCAAAAATCCACGAACCAATCCCTGTCTCAAAAATTTCATCGATTGAGATAGGTGACCGGCAAATGGGGACAAATTGTGAAACATCCGATCACGTAGTATAAGAGCCGTCTCTAGAATCTGGATCACTGACGTGATAGAAGCGGGGTCACGGACCTGAAGACCAAACATTTTGTAAAAATATTCAGCGGCGGGGAGGGTTAGTGCACTACTTTCTTTAAAGTACCTATTTGTGGGTGTTTTTCTTATCTTGTTTATAAACATTTAAGATAAAGATTTTTATTTGCAAGAAACATTGTTTTTTACAAAGATGTTATGTGGTGTTTGGCAGGTCTGTACGATCGGCCTACAAAATATTATTATTTAATCGAGGAGTCGGTTAAGAAACACTGTTTCTTAATAAGATATCGCTGACGTCACCCAAAGATGTACCAAGTGGATGAGAATTTCGAAACCACGAGCAGTGTTCACGGTAGCTTAGTGGCTAAAGCACTGGCGTACTGAGCCAGGAGTCGCAGGTTCGAATCCTGCTCGTGAGCGATTTTTTCTTTCCACAATTTAAATCGTTATTATTATTTAGATTAAATTAACGACTGGTCAAATTTGGATATAATTTGGCACACAGATAGATCACGTCCTGAGTTAGCAGAAAATATACTATTTATCAACATAACACAGTAACTATGCCGCAGGTATTGAGACAGCTATACTGGAATAATAGCCGCAGGCTAGATTTGTAATTTTTCTAAAATTTCAATAAACTTCAGCACAATGATCTTCAAAAGAAACGAGATTTCGTATTTCGTCATCATCATCATTTCAGCCGAAAGACGTTCACTGCTGGACATAAGCTTTCCTGAAAATGGGGGAATATGCCATAATCGCCACGTTTGGCAGGTGGGTTGGCGATCGCAGTTGGTTGAATAAATACTCAGAGAACGCTGCTGCCTATCCCTTAGTCGCCTTTTACGTCACCCACGAGAAGAGATGGGGTGGAGCTATTTTTTTAATCCGGTACCACATGAAACGGATTTCGTAGTTATTACCAGAATAAAAATTCTCATTATAGAGCGTTACCCAACCATTTTACAGCGGAAGATGATTAAATTATCATTAAATACTTTGTCATACGCGAATAGTGGCGAAAGAATGATTAACTAGACCACAATGTTAATGTGATATGAGTTTGCGCATACATCTCGTGTTTGGTATAAGTTCAGACATACCATGAAATTATTCAGTCTATATTGGTATATCATCGCAAACTTTATTAATATTTTAAAGTAACAGCTACATTCATCTGATCAGCCTGCAAGCATACCTAATAGACCTTATCGGCTGGTAATGCTGATTAATAAATCGATAATCAATTTAAACTGCTACTTGTTGTTTAGGAAATTTTATTTATTTATCATGATAGATATCTATCTATCTATCTAGATATCATGACTACAACATAACTGGCGAAATGTGGGTGTACTATACACCTCTGCCTACCCCTTCAGCTGCCTCATTGGTCTAGTGTTCGCAAGCGCGACTGCTGATCGTGGGGTCCTGGGTTCGATTCCCGGGTCGGGCAGTGTTATTGGGTTTTTCTTTAGGAAATTCTCAGGTGCAGCCCGGAGTCTGGATTTGTGCCCGGTTATTGGCCATAGGCTCGCCCCCTATTACATTGGACCATAACATAACTGGCGAAATGTGGGTGTACTATACACCTCTGCCTACCCCTTCAGCTGCCTCATTGGTCTAGTGGTCGCAAGCGCGACTGCTGATCGTGGGGTCCTGGGTTCGATTGCCGGGTCGGGCAGTGTTATTGGGTTTTTCTTTAGGAAATTCTCAGGTGCAGCCCGGAGTCTGGATTTGTGCCCGGTTATTGGCCATAGGCTCGCCCCCTATTACATTGGACCATAACATAACTGGCGAAATGTGGGTGTACTATACACCTCTGCCTACCCCTTCGGGAAATACAAGCGTGATGTTATGTTATGTTAGATTATGTAATTTTGTTACGCAGTTATCTGTTACGACAGCGTAGCTGACGTAGCAGCTACGTAGACCTCATATATGACGTAGCAGCTAAGCAGACCTCGTAGCTACGGCGTAGTCATCAATCAACTCAGCCTATTGCAGTCCACTGCTGGACATAGGCCTCTCCCAAATTGCACCACAACACTCGGTCCTCTGCCTTCCGCATCCAGTCCCCAGTCCCAGTTGCGTAGTCATACCCGCCGCAAATATTCCCATGACGACACAAGTTTACTTTACACATAATAAATTAGTTATGCACGTGCCTCGTTTCTGGTGATGCAGTCTTTCTTAAACTTCTTGCAGTGTAAAGTTTTGTGTATCAATTCTCCTCTCTAAACAAGACAATTAAGATTTTACAATAGTTTATGCCTATAGGAGTGTATGAATAATATGAGGTAGCATTTTTTTTTTTACTAAGTGTACTTTTAATTGTTCTAAGTTGCCGTGTGCTTTCGCTCATGTTGGTGCTTCGGGTTTTGTAGCAGCTGCCGGAGTGTAAACGAAGAAAAAACATCACCGTTAACTGGCGCGCACGTTTTATCTGCGTTTGCAAATGCATATAAACTTAGCTTGTGTCGGGCGTCTCCCGACGCCAGCCATTTTTTATGTTCATTAGTGATCAAATGTGTCTACTAAGACTATGCGGAACGGAAACGGTCCTTTGTAGTATTACACTTTGTACGTCTTTGTTATTCAAGGTTTTGCTCCGACTAATGTCAAACTTCCTTGAACTTGCTTTGATAAGCGTCGCTACGCGTACGCTTGTGCGAGTCGGACTCGCGTACATTGGGTTCCGTACCACCACGTACACATATACAAAAAACGTACACGTGTTTATTTCGGCTGAACTTCAGTGGTAACAGTTTGACATTGACAATGTCTTTATTTCGTAAGCAGTAAGGGCGGTTTTCTAATTAAAGTGTTACTAGTGTGTGTTAGTGTTACTGTCATACAGTCGCCGTTTTTTGAGGGTTGATCGTGGATCTATACGGTAAATTTACGTTGGTTTTAGAAATGAAAAGGGGTCATAGTTACGAACAACGTTTACTATGTGACCTGAACTACCCTGAAATAGCAAAAATTTGCTGTCTCTATATTTTGTCGATTTATTTGAAAACAAATAAATGATCAGCTGATTTTTTTTTCGTGATTTCAGGATTTATCCTATAGTAAAAGTTGTTCATAATAATGAGTACAATAACCCATTTTTGTTTCCAAAAACAACGAAAAACCGTGTATACCTCGTATATTGGACGTATGCATGCCAAACCTGGACATATACAAACAAAATAAATAATAAATTAAGAACATGCCAACGAGCTATGGAAATGAGTATTCTTAACATAAGAAAAATACAAAAGATATAAAGATTTTAAAAGAATTTTTTAATTTACATTGTTTACAAAAGAAAAAAAAACAATGTTAACAGATGCACTCAACTATGCGTTAAAATGAAAATGGAAATAGGCTAGCCACGAGTTACAAAGACAAGAGGTGGACCTTAAGAGGAAACAAAATACTAACAAACTCATTTAAATTGTAAAGTTCTTATGGATTTGGAAATAAAAATCTATATAAATAAATAAATAAATACCTGGTATATTATATTTGATCGAAGATTTTTGTACGGAAAATCGGGTCTACCGTGTGGCAGCGTACTGATTAAGAACCCGACTAAACTATCGGCCGACTAAAAGTCTGGTATGGAACAGCTGATTATATTACTAATTAATTAATAATATTATAAAGAGAAAATATTTGTTTTTTTTGTTTGGTATCGATCAACTCTGAACTACTAAACCGATTTTAAACATTATTTTATCATTTTAAAGCTACTTTATCCAGAAGTAACACATGCTATTTTTTCAGTACGCAAACGAAGCCGCGGGAAAAGTCTAGTGTAACATATCATCAACTCAGCCAATCGCAGTCCACTGCTGGACATAGGCCTCTCCCAAGTTGCGCCACAACACTCGGTCCTCTGCCTTCCGCATCCAGTCCCCCCCAGCCACGTTTTTCAGGTCGTCGGTCCACCTGTCGGGGGGGCGCCCTACGCTGCGTTTGCCGATTCGCGGTCTCCACTCAAGGGCTCGTCTGCTCCAGCGGCCATCGGTCCTTCGACAGACATGGCCAGCCCACTGCCACTTCAGCTTACTGATCCTACAAGCTATGTCGATCACTCCGGTTCTTCTCCGAATAATCTCGTTTCGGATTTTATCCTTCAAAGAAACTCCAAGCATAGCTCGCTCCATAGCTCGCTGAGCGACTTTAAATTTGTGGACTAGCCCAACTGTCAGTGTCCACGTCTTGGCGCCGTAAGTCATGACACTCACTGCACACGCACTGGTTGAAGACCTTCGTCTTCAAACATTGCGGTATAGCGGTATAATGTAACATATACATGACCAATATTGTGATGAAAGATGAATAACCGTAGGAAGCAAGTATCATACTTTTTATTTAACATGAAATCAGTCTTGACCTATGATCGCCCCAATTTGTGGGTATTAGCTGACGGGAAGTGGTTCCGTAATAGAGTTAGCCTCGTTAATAATAGGTGGCCAAGAATATATAGGCTACTAGATCTATGCTCTATACATTTCCTAAGTCATATTATTGAACTTTAAGCAATCCTACCATGCCTTAAAAACTACTGTTGCTATACCTAGGTATTAAGAAACGTGACATGTGACGCATATCTTACCACACTTCTTGGCTCTGTACCTGTATTTGTTGTGTTCTTGAATTTTTTGGTAATTTTGTGCGTCACTTTTGAAGCAAATAAATATTTTTTCTTTCTTTCTTTTCTTTAAGCCCATTATGACTAACGCAGCTCATTACGTCTAACGCCACAACCCCTGCTCTGTCGATAGTATAGGTGCACGGGGGGCCTTTGAGGTCACGTTCATCCAGAGTGGGGGCTTTGGGCGTCCACTGGGTGGCCTCAGGGATGATGGTGGCACGCTGTGGTCGTGTCGCCTTATGCTTTCACATCGGGAAAGTGTTCAGGGAGACAAAAGTCTCCCCTGGGACGTTCCTTAAAGGCGTAGCACAGAGAGCAATACCGGTAGCATAACACATTCCCGGAGTACCCCTCCATTATGCTGAAAATGGCAACCGGGGAGGTTTTAGTGCGGTAAAAATTCGACACACCCCAGCCTCTACCCCACGAGGCTGGCAGCCTTTGAAGGCTTCTTACTCGAAAACAAAAAAAAAACAACAAAAAGTACTATGTACTTAAAAAAATCGTTTCCCAAAGCTTTCGATTTAAAAAGAAGTCTTACTTAGTAAGCAGACATTTACTTCCCATTTCCTCCTATACCTACTATCATTCGGCAATCGCAAACGTGTGCTAGTGTGCCTATTCGCGAACCGTCGCGCGTCGCCGACCAACTTTCGGAAGAACAATTTCGTTCCCATTCTGGGAAAACTTTACCGGGTACTAACTACGTTCGCACTAAAATGTCTCAATTATGTTCGCTAAGCAAACACTTCCTTTCGCGTCATTCGCTCCTGGTACATTTGGAAGAGTTCGTTTAGTTCCGTGTGGTTAATTTGGCTTTTGAAAATAGGCTAAAATACGATTAGATTCGTCTGTACACGTTGTCTATAATATATATCATTGTTGGCTATATATACTTCTTGGACGTACAATATGCTAAACAAACAAATACTTTTGCTACATTTGCTCCTGGTACGTTTGAAAGAGTTCGTTGAGTTATGCGTGGTTATTTTAGCTTTGGAATTTGGATAAGTTGGTATGGTTATTTTGATTTTTAAGGAATGAGAAAGAAAATTAATTCGACACGTCGCGTTGATGAACGTTGCCTTTAGTTACTTCTTAAACTTACACAATGCTAAGCAAGAACTTCCACTATTGTAAACATATGTGTATTGTAGAGATGGAGTTCTTTACTAATATTTATTCCGGATATTCTAAAATACCACGCTAATACGACTTCAGATAGTTTAAAAAAATTTGGATACAGTTTTTCATTTCTCTAAATTTGACGCCATGGTTTCTTATAAAAAAAAAATACTAGCACGATTGAAATAAATCACCCTGTATAATTATTCTTTATTGTACACACATATATACATTTATATTACAGTAGGAAAATTTATGTATGTACATCGGCGAGCACGAATTTTCTAACAGCAAACCTTAGAGCGATAGAGAGATGTTGAATTTAGAGGACAGAAACAAATTATAATATAAATGAGGGAACTGAGTGATCTTACAATAATCTTTTATGATCACCATTCCTTAAATAACTAAGCTAAGTTGGCTCAGTAATTCAGAAAAGCTAACATAATATTTTTCCTCCCTTCTTCAATTCGCTCTATAATTCAGTTTGAATAATGTCCCGAGGACCGCCCATAACTTAGTCTTTTTTATTAACTTGCACTAAGCCATAAAATTTTATTTTTATAACTAAATGTGGGGCTGTTTCGTCCAAGACTTGAAGAGATGATCTACTGTGATGAGTACTGTAAAAGTCAGAATGATATAATGATATAATAGTCAGGTAGATTGTTGCGGACGCAAGCCTGAACTTAATTAATGTAACTGAAAACTTGTGCTAACACAGCTGAAACGTTATGCACAAAGTAACAAGGGCATGAAATCTAGCTATAATCACACTATAGCTAGGTACAGATCATCAGCCAATCACAGTTTGATGAGTCATAAACCATGAACCAATCACAGGTCATAAGCCATACATAACTACAACTAGCTATGACTTGTAAAAATGTTGGAAGAACAGAGCAGCCGCAGGGCGCACTACGCGCCACTTGTGCCCCGCTGAATACTACTTAAGCGGGTGAATAAGCGGCATTTTGGGTGGGCAATATTTCATTCGATCGTCACTCGTTCTACGCTTCAGATCAAGACCTCAACCTATGAAGAACTGATCCTGACGTCCTGAACCCTGAAGCCTGAAGAAAGAATAACGTATTAGTCGCCTAGAACAGAGCTACGTAGGAACGAGTGTACTTTCATTTTTAATACATATGGCAAGTGCCTTTCAACAGATCGTTCGTTTCTTTTATCATATCCTTGGGTTGTCCTCAACATAGATGTATGAAGTACTAGCTTCTCCCCGCGACTTTCAATCAATCAATCAAATCAGCCTATCACAGTCCTCTGCTGGACATAGGCCTCTCCCAAGTTGCCCCACAATACTTTGTCCTCTGCCTTCCACATCCAGTCCCCGCCAGTCACCTTATTCAGGTCATCGGTCCACTTGTTGGCCCACCCTACGTTGCGTTTGCCGATTCGCGGTCTCCACTCAAGGACTCGTCTGCTCCAATGGCTATCGGTCCTTCGACAGACATGGTCAGCCCACTGCCACTTCAGCTTACTGATCCTACAAGCTATGTCGGTCACTCCGGTTCGTCTCCAGATAATCTCATAACGGATTTTATCCTTCAAAGAAACTCCAAGCATAGCTCGCTGAGTGACTTTGCCCGCACATAATTTGTTTTATCACAAAAAGGTGCATCGTGCATTCATCATTCGTGCATCAGAATCGTGCATTCCTCAGGAAAAGTGAAATTTTCCTGTATAAAAAGTAGCATTTATATTAATCCAGGCTTTATTCTGTCTGTGTGCCAAATTTCATTTAAATCCGTTCAGCCGTATCAGCGTGATTGAAGGACGAACAAATAAACAAACTAACAGAAAACATCCATATTTTCGCATTTATAAAATTAGTAGGATTTAGTCTCTACAAAACGTTACTCTAAATAACCTATCACAGGTAGCTAAAATTATGGTTATAAAGTTATTATTCCCGTTAGATCAGTTACGTCAATTATTGCTTGCTTCCATCCTCTTAAAATACAGCCTTTTTAGGGTTCCGTACCCGAAGGGTGCCAAACGGGACCCTATTAATCTCGCTACGCTGTCCGTCCGTCCGTCCGTCCGTCCGTCCGTCCATCCGTCCGTCCGTCCGTCCGTCCGTCCGTCCGTCCATCCGTCCGTCCGTCCGTCCGTCCGTCTATCTGTCACAGGGCTGTATCTTTGTAACGGTAATAAATTTTCACAGAATATGTGTTGCTATGAGGGGTATCACGACAAATACTAAAAACAAAAAAAAGTCTTAAACCAAAGGGCGTCCCCATACAAGAAACCTCAAAAAACATGATTTTTTTTCAACGTTTTTGTTCCTGCTCTATCATCAAAACGGTAATATACACTAGCGTTAAACTTGGTCAGATTATAGTGCATATTATGTAGTTTAGCAACAAATACTAAAAATAAGACAAATAAAGACATATGTGGTGGTACCTGCGTTAGAAAGAGATACAAAAATTGATATTTTGTGTCTGTACGTTGATGTCTTTTGATAAACTCTCGTAAATTAAAGCAGTTTCTATGGGGTATCAGGTCGATGGGTGGTACGGAACCCTTATTGGGCAAGTCCGACTCGCACTTGGCCGGTTTTTTTTCTTTTTACAATGCCCATAGAGAGTGAGAAAGTTGTCTAATGTATTTAACTATAATTATGTCCCTTCAATACAAAATTTAACGCTACCAGCAAATTAATGAGAGCGATTTTCTTCAGTTGTATGTTTTGTTATTTCAAAATGTTTGATATAACCAAATCTGAGTATTTAATAAGTACACCCACAGTATAAAATCAACAACGTAACTGTTCCGCAAGCTCGTCTTTCACTTAAAAGTTACGTAACAATCAAAAGTTCCGAATCTAAGTTATATTACATGGAATAAACCAAACAAATTGGGTAGTATCATTTTACGTAATTAAGTGGCAAAGTTGTTTTGATATTTCGCGTTTGCCTAACCGAAAACAAAAGAGGAACATTAATGGGAACGATGATTCTGGCCCGAAGTGTACACTTGTCTTATGCTGTGTAATGCGCTGTCAGTGAAGACAAAAGGCGAGTTTTTTTTTTCTAAAAAGATCGTAAAATATGGCCGGTTTCTATTGTGTTGGCGCTTTGTTCACGACCTTTTTACTTCTCATTTCCCTATTTTTATTCTGAAAGGATTAACAATAGTACAGGTACGGCGGTGTATTTTATAATGACTTGCATACATTTAGAACATACGTTTTTCATTTGGGAACTCCGTGAGTATAAAATTTAGGTAAAATTATTTTTAAAAACGAGCATTTATTTATAAACTATTGAATGAACTAAAGAGGTAAATAAAGATTATTCAGTGAATAAGGTTGAATACTTAGATAAGTAAATAACCATAGAACTTAAAAAAATACTTAAAAGCCTAAGGCGTCAAACGATATTCCATTAAAATAAAGCCTAAATTTATTTACTTAATTATTTATGTATTACATAGAAGAATAAAAGGCGGACGAGATTTCGTTAAACAATAAGTGAAGTACCCATATGCTGAGCTGGACACCCATTTGTCACAATTTTGAGACACACATGGCGCAAGACTGTCAAATATCTAGCCTAGCCGATAATTACCAGCCTCCTCTTAAGTTTACTAAAGGCTGTATAAAGGGTCAACGACCGCTTCTTTGTACAATACACAATTTCTTAATCCCATTTTTTTTGTTACAGCCTGCAACAGGACATACATGGGTGATGTGGGTCGCACATACGAATTAGAGGTCCGGAGACCTCGAGAGGACCACCTCCCTTTTGTCTGCCACCTCAACTTCACCGCCATAGGAGGCAACTACGGGGACATTATACAGGTATTTAGAAATGGCTACGTGATCGGAATCCTTAGTAGACCCCCGTCAAACCGATCGGTCTGAACTAGTATGTGATTGTAATCTGAAATAGGAAGATTGTATTTTAGTGGGAGGGTCAGGTCGAGAATTTTGATGAGATGGGATTGGTATTGATGTGAAAGTTTTGACGTTATGATTTAGCTGTTTGTGATATTTAGTATTTCATATTCGTAACTAGTTTCATGCATACATTTTCCTTCCTAAAAATTAACTAGCAAATATATAAATAAAATAATAAATAAATAAATAATAAGTATAGATTTAAATTGTGGAAAGAAAAAATCGCTCACGAACAGGTTCGAACCTGCGACTCCTGGCTCAGTACGCCAGTGCTTTAGCCACTAAGCTACCGTGAGCACTGCTCGTGGTATCGAAATTATCCTCCACTATACGTCTTTGGGTGACGTCAGCGATATCTTATTAAGAAACATTGTTTCTTAACGGACTCGACTAACTTTGCAGTTAAATCAAAGTCGTATAGATATGCCTACCCTTACTAATTATTTTATTATTTTTAACGCATTTACGCATGCGAAGCGAAATCTAAAGATTCAAATTGTGGAAAGAAAAAATCGCTCACGAACAGGATTCGAACCTGCGACTCCTGGCTCAGTACGCCAGTGCTTTAGCCACTAAGCTACCGTGAACACTGCATTTTTTCACACATTTTTTCTTTCCACAATTTAAATCTTTAGATTTCGCTTCGCATGCGTAAATGCGTTAAAAATAATAAAATAATTAATAAGTATAGTTCATTAAATGATTTAGGTAGTTAAATTAGGAATGAAAATAAAAGAAATGTCAAAAGGGCCATCGTTAAACGCTTTTAAGAATTGTAACAGTAGAATTCATAATTTCAAGACGTAAATATCAATAATAGTGCTTAATTCTTAAAGAGGAAAAACTTTTTCATTAGTATTCATTTGTTTGTTTTTTTTTTCATTCGTTTTTTTTTAGACTGCCTCGTTGGTCTAGTGGTCGCAAGCGCGACTGCTCAGAGTGGGGTCCTGGGTTCGATTCCCGGGTCGGGCAAAGTGTTATTGGGTTTTTTCATTAGGAAATTCTCAGTAGCAGCCTGGAGTCTGGATTTGTGCCCGGTTAGTGGCAATAGGCTCGCCCCCTATTACATGGGACTACAACATAACTGGCGAAATGTGGGTGTACTATACACCTCTGCCTACCCCTTCGGGGAAATACAGGCGTGATGTTATGTTATGTTATGTTATGTTTATTTGTAGTACTACTTTCAGATAATATTTTATGTAAATACCTACATTAATAACGAAAAAGTCATTCGTTGAGATATGTCATTCCCATACATTTTGATTGTTTTCTATAGCGTGACAATGATTGTCAACTTGGCTAGAGGGGCAGAGCCCCCATATATGAAACCTTGTTTGAAAGAATTTCCGCCAATTAAATATTCACAAATTCTTGAAACATTTATTTGGTCTGAGAATTAATTTGTATTACTGAAACATAATTATTTTGATATACTTTGCAAAAATTATGTACAGTCAACATTAAACTAAAGGTAATTTTTCAAAGATCGAAAAGTGTTATTTTTCATACTTGCAAAAATCATGCTTATAATTATTAATTTGTAAAATAGAGTTAAATAAAACCACTTTAAAACTATTACGATAATAGATTTAGAGCAATGAGTAGTTTCTACGTAATGGATATCATAGAAAACGGCTGGCTCCGGGGGACGCCCGACAGAAACTACGCTCCTACGCATTTGCAAGTGCGTATAGAAAGTGCGCACGCAGATTAGTGTGTGTGTGCGTGTGGGGAAGTTAACGGTGACGGTAACGCGGCAGCCGAGCGCTCCACGATGCTATAGAAACTTCGCTTCAATACCAAAATATTCATTGACTTTTGCTATTGATTGTGCCGTACTTGTAATAAAATACACCATTCAATTTTCTTTTACATGAATGAAACGCACACGTCATCTATATTTAGGGGTAAAATTGAAAAGGAAACGTATCGACAAACGAGCTCATTAAAAATATACGCTTCAGTAAAGTTACTGTCTTGTTCTCACAAAGGTTCAGAGGTTCATTCTTCATCTTCTTGCAGCGTCATCTTTTATTTAATTGGAGGTTGGTTAATAATGATGTTGACTTTGTTAACTATTTGAAAGACTGTAATGCTTATTTTTTATAAATTTTCAAGTTTTTTTGGTACTTACGGTTTTTTTGACTTCAGGGTCTTTCATTTTCTAAGTTGTTTCTTCTAGAATCCACTCAAACTCACTCAATTCGATATTTCCTCCGTGGTATTCACAGTTGTAAAAATCTCCGTCACTTGATAGTTTTTCTTACTCAAGGTACATCGCGACAAACCTTAAAGCTTTCTCAAGACTGGAAAGGTGTTATTTATTTCGTGATTATTGTTAATAATTTCTTAGGTTTTAGCGATCACTACACATTATAATAAAACAAAGTTTAACCGGATTAAATCGCGTATAATACTTAAAATGGTTGGTGGGTTATCATACATAGGGCATACAAAGCGTAGTATATCCACTAGAATTAAAGAACGTATAGCTGACGTCAAGAACAGACGCTCCACAAAGTCTGCAGTGTGTGAACATGCCCTAGACAAACCCAACCATTTTCTTCGATTTTATAATCCACAAGTTCTGGCGAAGGAAAACCGATATGTACCTAGAATGCTCCGTGAGGCTATTGAATTTAAAAAACATCCTAATTTTGATAGAGAAGATGGTTGGCAGCTTCCACCTGTTTGGAACCCAGTCCTAAAAATAATCAAGTCCCAAACAGCACGCAACACTGTAAAAGGTAATGATATTGTGAGTGATTACTGCGTGCATCGAAACGATTTTAATTATTAATATTGTACGGTAGATTAAAATATTTTTTTTGCAATATCTGTAAAGACGCTTGCCATCTTAGTCTACCTGCGACCACGAAATGCTGCAAAGCTTTCGAAACGTCAGGAAAACCAATTTAAATAATATACGCGATTTAATCCGGTTAAACTTTGTTTTATTATAATGTGATTATTGTTATTTCTATTCCGAATGACCAATTTTGACGAATCTATGGAATACATGTACCAAGGCCCACAATTGTCCGTCGCGGCATTATTTATTTCCTTATGATACATTGAGGAAATGTCTAAGAATACCGATTTTAATATTATTTGAGAGACCCTTGAAGCCATGCTTGACTGAGTTTGAGTCTAGTCTTGAGTTTAGTTATGAGTTTCTCACTTATTTTCTAAACTCGCTTAGGGTTGGCGCGGACACGTTTGGCTCGTAGTAAATTTTTTAATACTTCGGATTCAAGAATAAAACAAGATCTGTATCAAATTATTTGGCACATAAGATTTCAATCAAATCAAATCACTTTATTTGCAAATACATGTACATAATAGATGCTAGGTCACATAAAAAGTCCTCCCATATTTTCCCATGCAAGGCGTGCAAATTTTTTAGTCATCTTTATATGACAATTAGGTACGTAATGTTAATTACAAACCTATGATATAATAATAAAAATACGCTAGGAGGTTGCAAAATGGATTTATCGTCTAGAAATAATTTATATGAGTACTAAATTTTACTGTAAAATTACTATGGGGTTGTTTCCGAAAGCTTAACATATCTCTAGCATTTCTGATATTTTAGGTAACATATTACAAAGAAAAGATGGATGGACTGTGTGAAAGGTGATATGGATAAAAAGAAAGTGAACACGGAGATGACGGCTGATAGAGATGTATGGAAGAAAAAGACGAAGATGCTGCGCCGACCCCAAATAGATTGGGATAAGGACAGGAAGATGATGATTAGACACGGTGAATTTTCGTTGGATTTAGAAACGAAAAGGAGTCATTGTGAGTAATTAATGAGTATTAATACTCATTATTATGAACAACTTTTACTATGGGATCAACTGTGAAATCGTGAAAAGAATATCAGCTGATCCCTACATTTGTGTTCACACAAATCGACAAAATATAGGGGACAGCTGATTTTTTTTTCGCGTTTTCGGGGTTGGTTCCATAGTAAAAGTTGTTCATAATGATGAGTACAATGAACCCTTTTCGTTTCCAAAACCAAACGAAAATTCAACGTGTATACGTGGCTGGAGCTCCACAGAATATGGTCTTATTCATCAAGGTGGCTTTGTTAAGTTAAACGGAACTTATCAGGGGGTATTGAGATGCGCAGTGTACGCATGTTTTAGCCTGTCTACACGCCACACAATAACCATTCTAACTACTTCCCTTGTTCCAGCTTACGTTTGACACGTTCACGGTAGGCAAGTTCGTGTCTTTCACCTCAGACGGCTGTCCAGACGGCCACATGACGATCGTGGAGCGATCTCCGTCACCACCCACAGGACAATGGTGTGGCTCAGCATGGGGTTACACGGTCTATTTCTCAGAGTCAGATTCTATTAATATGACGTTGAGATTAGATCGGCTTAGTCAACAGGTGAGTTTGTTTTTGATGTGTAGATGGATTTTAGAGTGTTGAAAAATGTATCAAGATAAACCTTTTAAATGTTATGTTATGCCTGGTCGGGTTACATAAATCCGCTCAATTCGAACTGAATTCGATTAAATCGAAAACACACGTTCTACTTGAATATGATCGTGCTGAAAATTGTGGAAAGGGTGGCAAAATGATGCCTAGTTCATAATGTGAAGCTACTTAGGAGAGAGTTCCGTGTGGTGCCGGACGTAAAGAATTGCACAACTCTATATCTTCTCATGGGTGTCATAAAAGGCGACCAAGGGATTCAACAGAGGATGGTCAGCAGCGTTCTCTGAGTATTTAACCAACCAACTGCGATCGCCAACCCACCTGCCAAGGCCAAGCGTGGCGATTATGGCATATCCCCTCCTTTTTGGGGGAGGCCTATGTCCAGCAGTGGACGTCTTTTGGCTGAAATGATGATGACCCTGAGTCAGTCAGCGCGGCGTGGTTGGTTTCAAATTCGTATATTGTAATAATTCGTATAAAATAAGTATATTGACGGTTCTTTCAAGAAGTGAATCTGACAGACCCTGCCAAGCATGCCAAGAGTAAAAGTCAAAATATTTTATTTGTAGACCATAGGTAGGTAGTTACAGATGGTATAAATTTAGTGAACGCCATGTGTAGCCTAATCGGCGTACAAATATTTTAACACAACGTGCTGATTATAATTTTATTATAAAAAGTTCTAGTAAAAACTAATCAAAAATGGATTTTAATAAAATTATGAAAACAATTCTCACTAAGTTGAATTATCGAGCCCATGATATTTACATAACATTTTTTATTTTTTTATTTTGAAATACCGTGACACTGATTGAAAATAAAAGGCGTTTAAAAAAGATGAGCCTCTGTCGTGCAAAGAATTTAAAGCAGACATGAAAAACCTCATCCTCGTAATATTTAGAAAGGGAACACGTAGGGATAAGGTTCAACATACAATTTGTTAACACAACAAACTGACACGTTTAATTAGAGTTTTTGCTCTCAGCTAAGTTAATCCGTATAAATGAACAACAGTATTTATCTTCATTAAGAGTCACTTACTAAGCATCCCTTTGTATTTTACTGACGTGATGTAACTAACTACACGTTTTCGCCTGTGACTTGACTAATATTTCACATCGCCCCGCTTTTAACGGTTCGCTGCTTTTCCTTTATCTCGTGTTAGCAGCCGTATTAAGTGCACTAAGGGTTGAACTTTCGATCAATTAATTAGGCGACGATTAGACACCCTCCCGGGACCGCAGGATAAGGATACCTCGCTATTATAATAATGTTATTGCCTTAATTCCTTAATTTAATAACGGGAATTTCGTTTCGCAACCATTTAATACATTTCGGATGGCTCCCTAAATTTTGTTAATGCGCTTCGCCTTTTATCTCTTACTAATATTTTCCTTTTGAAGCGAATCTTTCTGAATATAATTTGGCTCTTCTAATTGATTAATGACTCTTTTTCCATAAGACAGAAGTTGGAAATTTTAGATTATTTTCGGTGATATTTTGAGTGCCTCTTAAGAAATAAATGTAATTATATTTTGTCTAATGGTCCGCCAAAGAAATTAATATAACAAAACCTGGTTCTTATATTCGTACTTATAACATAAAATAATTTTCAAGATAAGTTGACAAGTAGGTACAGTCAGAAACAATAAAATCTACCTATTTAAAACTGCTCATATTATCTGTCTGTTCTGTGTGGTGCCGGACGTAAAAATTGCACTACCGTATATCTTCTCATGGGTGTCCTAAATGGCGACTAAGGGATTCACCAGAGGATGGGCAGCAGCGATCTCTGAGTATTTAACCAACCAACTGTGATCGCCAACCCGCCTGCCAAGCGTGGCGATTATGGCATATCCCCCATATTGGGAGAGGCTTGTGTCCAGCAGAGGACGTTTTTCGGCTGAAATGATGATGAAAATGATGATTTAAAACTGCTCTTAATATCTGTCTGACATATGTCACGCAATTGTTTATCTGACTCTAATAGAAGGATCATATGCAATGTTAATTTTTGATAAAATGCAATTTGAGATACTGGTTTGTTCAGAATCACTAAGAGAATTTATTGGGATAGTTTTTATACAATTTTATTACCCGACTGCGCCAGAAGGAGGGTTATGTTTTTCGAGTGTATGTATGTATGTATGTATGTATGTATGTATGTATATTTCTTTGGCACGCTCTGTGGCCTAAACGGCTTGATGGATTTGAGATTGAGAGGTGTCGTTCGATTCGTCTTAATTCTGAGAGTGACACTGGGTACAACAAAATTTAAAAAATTAAAATGGCCGCTTTTTGGCGCCATATTACCTCTTCAAATTTTTTTTTTCCGTCAAAAACTATCGAGTGGGGTATCAAAATAAAGGGTTTTATAAATGCTTTACAAAAATATATACAACTTATATGTTTAAATGTAATTTGGAATGAAAAATGCTAAAAAACAACAAAATATTCAACGTTAAAAATGAATTTGACTTTTCAAAAAAAACATTAATAGTATGATAACTAAAACATGACAAAACTAAAAAAAAAAAAAAAAAAAATAATTAACTAAAACAAAAAACCCGACTGCGTGTAAAAATAACAGAAAAGATATAAACAAGACTTATCAACACGCAGGCGGAGGCTACCTATGTACTATTATGTAATTCATGACCAAAAACATACGTAGCCTCCGACTGCGTGTTGATAAGTCTTGTTTATATCTTTTCTGTTATTTTTACACGCAGTCGGGTTTTTTGTTTTAGTTAATTATATAAAAACAGTCAAAAGAAAATTCTAAAACAAAATTTTCAAACTTAATTTGGTCATTATGGTTAAGCTCGGTACATCAGCGGATCGTGTATAGGTCCATAAGATCCAGGAAGTTCACCTCAATTAGTTTCCGCGTATCAGGTAGTTTCTGCATGACATTCTTCACATTCTCCGCTACCAACTGTGGAACTTACAGTAGCTATCATCATCATCATCATTTCAGCCGAAAGACGTCCACTGCTGGACATAGGCCTCCCCCAAGCATCGCCACAACGACCGGTCCTGTGCCTTCCGCATCCAGCGGATTCCCGCGACCTTCACCAGGTCGTCGGTCCACCTTGTGGGGGGCCTACCCACGCTGCGCCTTCCAGTACGCGGTCGCCACTCCAGAACTTTACTGCCCCATCGGCCATCCGTTCTGCGAGTAATGTGCCCCGCCCACTGCCACTTAAGTTTGGCAATTCTTCGGGCTATGTCGGTTACTTTCGTTCTCCTGCGAATCTCCTCATTTCTGATTCGATCACGCAGGGACACTCCGAGCATAGCCCTCTCCATTGCCCTTTGAGTGACTTTGAGCCTTCTTATCAGGCCCATTGTGAGCGACCACGTTTCAGTACCGTAAGTAATTACTGGCAACACACACTGGTCAAAGACTTTCGTCTTGAGACACTGCGGTATTTTGGACGAGAAGATATTGCGTAGCTTCCCGAACGCTGCCCAACCGAGTCGGATTCGACGATTGACCTCTTTCTCGAAGTTGGACTTACCTAGCTGGACAGTTTGTCCTAGGTATACATAATCGTCAACAACTTCGAGTGTAGATTCTCCGATGCTTACGGGGATGGGTGCTATATGGGAATTCGACATAACCTTTGTCTTGTCCATATTCATTTTAAGACCCACTCTATCGGAAGCTCTACTGAGGTCATCAAGCATTGTACCGAGGTCCTCCATGGTCTCAGCCATGACTACTATGTCGTCGGCAAACCGAAGGTGAGTGATGTACTCGCCGTTTATGTTAATGCTTAGCCCATTCCAGTCCAGAACCTTGAAGACATCCTTCAATGCAGCAGTGAACAGTTTCGGAGAGATCACATCTCCCTGTCTCACACCTCGCTGCAGAAGGATAGGTTTCGAGGCTTGGTCCTGTAATCGGACTGACATAGTGGCGTTTTCATACAAACACTTTAACACTTCGATGTACCGATAGTCAATCTGGCACCGTTGAAGAGACTGTAGTACCGCCCAAGTCTCGATCGAATCGAAGGCTTTCTCGTAGTCCACAAACGCTAAACAAAGAGGCAAGTTATACTCTTCGGTCTTCTGTATAACCTGACGCAGCGTATGTATGTGGTCTACGGTGCTAAAGCCTTTTCGGAACCCGGCTTGTTCGGGAGGCTGGAAGTCGTCAAACCTGCGCGAAAGACGGTTCGTAATGACTCTCGAAAACAGCTTGTAGACATGGCTCAGAAGTGAGATGGGCCTATAATTCTTCAGTAGAGCATTATCGCCCTTTTTGTAGAAGAGTACAGTAGCTATAAAAGCATTTATTTTTGTGATTTAGAAAAACGATCCATCGATTCTCCAGGAGTTTCTGAACAAACTAGTTTCTCAAATTGCGTTAACAAAAACACATATTTATCCACTGTACATATAAGTCAGATAACCACTGTTTGTAATTTTAAAAGCGTCGATAGGTAGATAATATTGCTTCTGACTGTACTGCACAGAGGGATTGCGTCTACCTTCTATTTCTACTTTTGTCTTTTGTACTCGTTTATTTAGCATCATCTTAATCTGTTGCCAAATCCCCCTTTTCGGCTTTATTTTCACCAAGTACTTACATATTTATCTGTACAAATTCTGACACCCCTGTTTTATCACAGGGAGTGGGCTACAATTTCGACTTCAAGCTGGCTTACAAGTTTTTAAGGCGAACTGAAGCGAGATTACGATTCGGGAATACTACTGTCGGCGCGTGGAGAGGAGAAAGGGTACCAGGGACGTACTGCGACAGAATACTGAGTGACTGCGACCTAAGAGAGTGTCGCATCCAGTCGCCGAACTTCCCCGGCGTTTATCCGCGCAACGCAACTTGTACATACCGCATTGAACATACCAAGGTGAGGTGAAATGGAATTTATCTTTTTAGTTTTATTAGTGTGACTGTTGTGCTTTGATTGCTTACCGTTCGCTTATCGTAAAAACTGATCGACGGACATCTGTTAAAATACGTATGCTATTGGGTAGTTATATTAAATCCAATTGTTTTTAACTCAGTGTACAATAATATAATAATGTAATGTATTAAATATAATGTACATTGTTGAAACACTCATTGTACTACTCGTGCAGATATGAATGTAAATGAATGTGGCGGCAATTGTATAATTATTGTTCTATGTACGTCTGAGTGTGAGTGAGAGGCAAATACAAATGCCGCCATTTTCTGTCCCGTTCTTTAACTGCGCGGGTAGTACTCTACTGGGACAGGTACATCGTAGTTGGTACAGTCAGTCAGGAGCAATAATATCTGCCTATTGACGAATTTAAAACTGCACATAACAGATGTGTCTGATTTTGATCAGACGCGAATGTAAATAATTATGTATATGGGTAGTAGGGCCATCTTTCTACACACAGATACATTAATTCACTCTATCCATAGTCAGATAGCCATTGTTTGCGATTTTAAAACCGTCGATAGGCAGATCATTATTTTTTCTGACTGTGCAAATCGAATCAAATGAAACTTTACTATTGTACAACTTCGATAACAACTACAATAGTAATATTAACTAACGATTGATATTATCTACTAATATTACAAAGTCAATAGAGCTAGATATTAACTTCACAGAGTTGCTTTCAATATAGATATTAGGTAAGTACTTATTACGGTCTAGTAGACCTAGTACCTAATGAATGCTTAAAATATTCATTGGGTTCACATTCAATCATCATTATGTATTAAAATGAAAGGCATACCTTACATTTTAATACATAATGATGATTGAATGTTTGCTTTGTTTTAATTGAAGTCATAACTTCAATTAAAACAAAGGCAAAAGCAATCAAAATGTGACTTGTTCCGGCTTTTATTTAGAAAATAAATCGTAAGCACGAGATTTGCTATGTGGGCTTTGTGTGGCTCTTTGTTTTAATATTTAATATAAAATTCACACCAAACTGCGTAACAGTTACACCTGAAATGTACATAATAAATGTAGGATACGGAAGGGTTGAGAGTTTTTTGTCAAGTTAAAATGCACTTTAGCTTACTGGGAATAAAGCAGAAATTACGTTGATATTTTTCTTTGCAGATCCCGGCTGATAAACATGTTTTAGTAGCAGTAAGACAGACGAATAGTCACAAAATACATATCAAAGACCAAATAGTGAAGTACGATAGAAGTCAGCGTGTCTTAAAGTAAGTAAACATAAGGGTTCATTCAGACATGCCACACCTACAACCACGCCACAGTGAAAAAAAATAGACAAGCACAAAATTGTATGAAAACGCGTAGTTTCATTTAAACCAACGACAATAATTTGCAGTCGCGTTTATGCTGCAGCCACACATTGGCTCTAGCTTTTGGTCAAAATTTGGCTCCTTTGAATGGCCATTTAGTGAATCTATATACTCACCACACATTGGCTTCCAATACCTTTTGCTCGAACCAAGGTGACCCCGCGCATAGCCCTTTCATTCCCCTCGCCTTTGATCGTGTCATAAGAATCGGCTCGGTGCGGGTTGGCATTTGATGATGATGATTGAACGCAATCTTTACGTCAATGTCCAAATCTCATCCAACACCGTACCACACATTGGTGTATTGGCTCCAACACATTTTACTAGTACAAATAGGACCAATGTATGGCCGCGGTATTAGCAGCTATCGCGAACTTGTAGTCAATATCGACGACATCGCAGCCACAATGCAACCACTTGCATCACTGCATCACTCGCACACAAGCGCCCGGCCCCCGACCGGTTGTGGCAACTACACGTAATTTGTGGTTGCTACATTGCAACTTGGAGTAGCTGAAGCGAGACCATCACACACGACCAATGTCTGGCAACATTTATGTCGCTGTGGTGTGGTTGTGGCGTGGCCCATCTAAATAGACCCTAATAGTTACTTATATAAGCTTCATAAATTGATGCTACTACTGCGTTTGGACTTAACTTCTTCTAAATCATAATCTTAAAAAACAAGAAATCTTTTAAATAATGTAAACTCTACAGAAAACTCGACTATACAATTTGCAAACACAGTAAATAACTTGATCAAAATTACTATACATCTCTACAGTTTGCGACCAAACATAATATTTATGTACAGTCGACCACACATCAGCGGTAACACTTGAATTACGAAAACTGCCCTAACTGCTTACAAAATAAAGACGTTGTCAAAATAAAACCGTTACCAGTGACGTTTTGTCGACTATGCTCTCTCGACTTTTTGTCAACCGATTTTCGTTTTTTTGTTTCGTAGATATTGACGAGCTTAAGTGTTAATACAAAAATTGGGAATGGATTTTTTTCGGCATATTTCAGCCATAATTTAATAAATTACGGTCGAATTTCGACCATTGGGCAACCTCTCGTAAAATTAAATTGCTGTCAAATGTTGTTTACCATGTCTGAAGCTTGGACGAACAATAAAACTTTTTAACAAAAAATTGAACCGACGAAAACAGAAACTGAAAAGCGAAAAATAACTAATTATGAGTCGGCGCCAAACGAACTTTTAACAAGCAAAGTGCGTGCAAGTTGCAAGTGGCCGAGCGGAGAACGCATTTTTGGAAAGTTATTGTTTATCGTTGAAAATTTCACGTTGTATATGATGTGACGTTGTTTTTATTATTTATTTAAAGTAATTTAATGATCTTCGTTGATCGGTTGTTTGGCGCCGACTCATAATTAGTTATTTTTCGCTTTTCAGTTTCTGTTTTCGTCGGTTCAATTTTTTGTTAAAAAGTTTTATTTTTCATTTTTTTGTGGTTAAAATCTAACTCCAGGTCTCCATTATGTCGTAGTGTCTAGAACTATATTTATGTGTGTCAAGTTTCAACAGAATCGGTTAACAGGTAAGAATTCAGTGGGTGAACAAACACTCATCCCCTGTTTTAATACCCTTAGGGGTGGATTTTGATTTTGAAATTTAAATGGGACCAACTTCGAGATATACCCTATCCATTAAAAAAAGAATCATCAAAATCGGACCACTCTGTAAAAAGTTATGCGTGGTCATACATAAAAAAAAAAAAAAAAAAAAAAAAAAAAAAAAAAAAATATACGCGTCGAATTGAGAACCTCCTCCTTTTTTTCGTCGGTTAAAAAATGTGGATGGAATCTCTTTAAGCGAAGCACCCATAGTAAGACGGCTCGCTTAAATGTACCTATCACGCACACTTTCACACCCATAGTAAGACAAACAGCCGCGATTACGCAAAAAATCTCGTGTGACGGTAGTCGTTGTCATAGTGTCACAAATAAACGAACAATATGCCATCTGGTGTGTTAAAATGCTGTCGAAATTATAGTGAGTTTAGGAAAAAAAATAGTGCTTCAATCTTTTCTTAGCGAGATTCCGTCCACCTTTTTTATTCGTCTGTGGTCTGAAGGTTCTATCATAATTGGCGAGTAATTTAGCAGCAACTAGGTACTTAGGGTACAATAGTGATGTTCGACGTACAATTTATAAAAATCATATGACATAACACTCCTACATTACACACCATTACTCATGTCAGATAATGATCGTAATTACAACTGTAATATACATAGATTAATGGACCAAAACTACTGTCCAACGCCACGTAATTTGTAAACGTACTGTCTTTGCTCGTTGTAATGAAAGACCCATTTGTTAAGCTAATAATGTTGACAAATTCTGTCTGTCCAAGACATTTTTGGGACGTTATTTACGCCTGATTTAAGGAGTTACAGAGGCGTTCGAGTGCGAACGGAGATGGGCAAATTAGACTTTTGTGCTCGGAGTTATTGAATATCTGAAGCTTAAGCTTAGTCATTTTTGGTGAGACTGTGTTCAGCTTTAGTGACTTGGATGTCAAGATGTGACTGCTTTTGTATTTCAATATTAAATTCAAATGAGATTGATGAAATCTGTCACTTTTAAATGTATTAATTTGATCTCTAAAAGTCGGGTATAAATTAAAATATAATATAATTAGATTACGATGACATCTGGGCACTTTGACATCAGTAATTGGAATTGAACAAATGGAACATCTTTTTATTACCTACATGAGAAACGTTTTGTTCCATGTACTACTCATGTTATGTTTTAACTATTGTGTACTGTGTCAGGTTATGTTGTTGTAAACTATTTAATGAAATTACATTTTTATTAGTACTAATTTATCAATAACAACTCTATCGATTTGGGAATTCCAGTAATGGTAGCTGTATCTATTTAAACAAATATAGGTAATTAATATAATTTCTTAAGTTTTCACGATCACTACACACTATAATAAAACAAGTTTAACCGTATTACATCACGTATAATGTTTAAATTGTTTTCCTGACGTTTCGAAAGCTTTGCAGCGTTCGTGGGCCAACTCCTCAGACCAGTGAAGTTTCACATTCCCTTACAAGATGCAGGGGTCTAGAAGATTGATTGTGATTGTGATTTATCATACATAGGACAAACGAAGCGTAGTATAGCCACTAGAATTAAAGAACATATAGCTGACGTCAATAATAGACGCTCCAAAAAGTCTGCAGTGTGTGAACATGCCCTAGACAAACGCTACTATTTTCTTCGAATTAATAAACCACAACTCCTGGCGAAGGAAAACCGATATGAACCTAGAATGGTCCATGAGGAAATTAAAAAACATTCTCATTTAATAAAGAGGATGGTAGGCAGCTACTATCTGTTTAGAATCCAGTTCTAAAAATTTTTTAACGAAAAAAAAAAGTCGTGTGGCACTCGGAGACTGCCGCGGTAAAGCTATTGCATAGCATTTTTTATGTAAATACAAAGAGGAGGTGCCCTAACGCCGAAACTCTAAGCAGGCATGAGTCACCAGATTGCGGGGCGAAGAGGGGGATTACGCATGCGCAGTAACGCCGATACAACCAATGCCACCTAGAGGCGATTTGCAGAACTAAAGAGACAAGCGTGATATTTCAAAAATTCATTAAAAGTTCTGCTATTCATCAATAGATGGCAAATCAAAAAGTATCACCGCTGTGCCAGTCGGAGTGGGGGGTGTTAGGTTATTTTCGTTACGGAATTTCTGGATTCGGTTTCCACGCTCGAGGCCCGCGATAGAAGCTATGCAATAGCTTAAGCGCAGTAACGCCAAAACAACCAATGCCACCTAGAGGCGATTTGCAGAACTAAAGAGACAAACGTGATATTTCAAAAAGTCATTAAAAGTTCTGCTATTCATCGATAGATGGCAAAACTAAAAAGTATCACCGCTGTGCTGGTCGGAGTGGGGGGTGTTAGGTTATTTTCGTTACGGAATTTCTGGATTCGGTCTCCACGCTCAAGGCCCGCGATAGAAGCTATGCAATAGCTTAAAAAACGACTTTTTAACAAAAAGTAAAACAGCACGCTACCATATAATATACATACCATACCATAGTATATACTAATGTAATAATGACACTGTGAGTGCCTACTGTGTGCATCGAAACGATTCTAATTAATTAAAAATTACGGTAGATTAAAATATTTTTTTGATATATCTGTAATGACACTTGCCATCTTAGTCTTCTTGCAACCATGGCTGCAAAGCTTTTGGAATGTCAGAAAAACCAATTAATATTTTTAAACGCGATGTAATCCGGTTAAACTTGTTTTATTCAACTATTTTCACATACCTATAACGCCAACTTGTAATTTAAGCTAACATCACCCACCCCTACTCGTGTATAGTCAACCATGTGGTTAACCAAAAAAACCATTATAAGTGGAACTACCTGAGTATGTAAGACTGGTTCTGCTTATACAGTTTTAGTTACCATTGATATTCGCTTGACTGTACCAAATTATCACTACTAAACACTCCACGATAAATCTCAAGACACCCATCTATTCCTATTAAAATTACCCCCGACACTTGTCAAACTTGACTAATCCATCAATCTCTCCTAGGATTTGGGACCAGTGCAATGTCGTTCAAGATTACCTCACAGTTTGGGATGGACCCACTCGCGATTCGCCTGTACTGGTACGCCTTTGTGGTGGAGATGCGGTGCCCGATATTGTCAGTAGAGGTCCCAATATGTTACTGGAGTTCCATACATCGCCGTACGATAATCCTTTTCATCCGGTACCGTTGAGCTACCTGCCGGGATTCGAGCTTGAAGTACAGGTGAGGGTCGTGAACATTATGTGTGAATATTGGTTGCGACAGCTGAATTTATTTTGTGCTTTTGTATGTGGGTTGTTTAGAAGTTATGGAGTTTTGAACTGAGATGACTTGTGACCTAAATACTTATATTACAACATGTTGATCTGTATCCGTGCCATATTAAAGGAGTTGATTATACCACTGATACTGAACGCGAATCAATAAAAAAATCAATACCAAACAAATATTTTTTTACCATTGCCACTCGAAAAAGGGCATTTTATTCATCGATAACAGTGAATAAAACTCTCTTTTACTCACAAGTGAGTAAAAACATTTTGAATTTGGAACAAGCGCGAATTATGTACAAGAAATGAATAAAACGTGCTGAACGTACCTACTGGCTGGCTGAATGGAGCTAACAAATTTAAATTAAGAAAATAAAAATACTACAGGTTGAACGAGGGACTTATTGAAGGAGGATGTTTAGTACTTATTCTCGTTCCAAAATTAAAAATTGTATCTTGAAATTTGAAATATTTTTTTATCGATTTCATAAATTTCTGTGGCCACTTCCGCGCTTACAAATCAAAGTTTTATGCAGTGAGGTGTGCAACTAGCACGGTAGTGTCCATCGGTGGCTATTTTTACCCTCTTCGCCTTTTACAAGACAGCAGACCCCTAAACAGTCAGAGCTCGCGCTAGCATTTTGACTACTATACCTACGCGTGATTTGTCGTAGAATATGTTTTTCACCTTTTTTTCGTTATGTGTACGCACATTCTACCATATTCTTGAACATGTCTCTCATTCACCCGGTCATACTATATACCACAATTTATTTTCTCGCAGTCAATGGTAAAAAGTAGAGCACACAACTCGTGAAAAAAAAATTAATCTCTGTCCTTGTATCCCTCGCTCCGCTCAGGATTCTATTTTTGAACCACTCGCTTCGCTCGTGGTTTAATCTTAGAATCCTTCGCTGCTCGGGATCCAACTTAGTCCCTCGAATTGAATTCCCTTTTTTTTCACATGTTGTATAATCTACTACTAATACGTATTTGTAAGCAAACAAATTTCCCACGTGCATCCCGCACGACTCAAAAACGATGCGTGTGAAATCACTAATAAAAACTTTTTAACAAAAAATAAAACCGACTTCAAAAACCTTAACAAAAAAGTAAAAAATAATCATTGTATGTATTTTAAAATCTTAACATAAACTAACATTTTGAAGGCTGTATGATGACATAATGAACAACTTTTACTATCCTGCACCGCTGAAATTGCAAAAAAAATACTGCTGTTCCCTATAAAATCAACGTGTAAAAATGTCGCTTGACAAAATGTATGGGAAAACTGTATTTTTTTTCTAAATTTCAGGGTTGCTCCAATAATAAAACTTGTTTATTACCATAGTAATAAACAAGTTTTATTATTTTAGACTCATAAGTCTATTCACTTTTTAAAAGGATCTCTTAAATCTTAACATTTGAGGGATGGAATTACGACCTTTATTCTACGTACGCAATGCAATAATGTATTATTGGTTATTATTATTATTATGTATTATGTATCTGTAGATAATAATAACAATTTATCTTGTGAAACACATTTCACAAAATCAAAATGCTAAATTGGACGGTTTAAACAAAGCCAGTCAAAACCATTTCAATTTTTCATTGTACACGAAATAGGTACACAAGAGCATCGTAAGCTAATCAAAAAATTGTTCTCAACATTAAAAAACAAAACAGACATTCGAATTAAATAACAGTCAATTGTTATAAAAAAATCAATAATTTTTCAATCTCTTTCATAATGCGCACAGCCAAGTTGTGGAATTCACTGCCGGCATCTGTATTTTCAGGCACTTATAACCCTAACGCCTTTAAAGTTGGAGTGAATCGCTACACCTAATAGGTTTGCTCGCTCCATCGTCGACCACATCCTGACAAAGCTGTCTAGATTGCGGTCAAGAGCAGATCTATTTATCATAAAAAAAAAAAAAAAAACCACCATTCGAATTGAGATTGAACAATTTCTAAGCTGAGCTAAATCGATACTATTTCTGAACTGAAAAGCTGATTGTATTGCATCGAGTACAAAGCGAAGTCGTTGATACTTGAAGCACAGTACATTCAAGGAAATGTATGTTTTCCGTGCAGGTGTTGTATGTGGAGAAAGATTCGCATTCGTACGTGCGTTCGGATGGTCGATGTCGTTTCGTGCTACGATCTTCTGACAAAACTAGTGGAGTATTGAGGAATCCGAGACATTCGCTGCCGCCGAACACTTCTTGTGTCTATTATTTTCAGGTAAGTTTCAGTAGACTGAAATATTTTTGTGCTGTCTTAACGTATATTTGAGTATTTATTGAAAAAATTGAGCGTAATATACATGGTTATTTTTACTTCACCAATAATCCTTTGCGGGATGATTGTACTCATCAACTTGTTTTTATTTACTATGGGACCAACTCTGAAATCCTGAAAAAAAATACTGCTGGCTTATAGTAATACATTTTATTAAGTAGACACACGATATTATCTGAGGAAAGAATTTCTTGTAGGGTGTATGGTGAATTAAAAATAACCCTGTATAGATGATGATGTTTTTATAATGTGTGGAATTAATATTTGAAATTTAAGTTTAAGTTTTGAAAATTAAATGTGTTTGGTACCGAATATCTAATAATGTATAATACCAGAAACTTATAAATAAATCAAAATTATGAATAAATCAAAATTATAAATCATTAATTTTTACATTACTTATACAAAAAAACTAAATTTTTGATAACTTGTGTGAATATATTTTTGTAACAAATGGCACGGTGTTTTGACGCTAGTTTTGTTCACGTTGATGCTAAAAACCCGGAAAACAATATCACATGAATTAATTTTATTCCGTACACTATTCGAAGCGGCAATATTCGCTTTTACAATTATATCCGGCCGGTTCTAAAATAACGTGAAAAATATTTGGTCTGAATTCGTTGGCTCATCTAATAATATTAATTAAATACAAGTCTATAATAGAACATTTCTGTTATCTGTACTTATTGATGTCAGTCCTTTCAATATACATCCTTAATATACATATATAACATCAATCAGCAGATTATCGTAGCGCCGCTAATGAAGCGTGTCTTTATTTATTACTTGGCAGACATAAAGGGAATATAAGAGTAATCGGCAATTATTTTCAGAAATATCCATTTGGTTAAACAGACTTAATTGTCAATCATCATCATCATCATTTCAGCCGAAAGACGTCCACTGCTGGACATAGGCCTCCCCCAAACATCGCCACAACGACCGGTCCTGTGCCTTCCGCATCCAGCGGATTCCCGCGGCCTTCACCAGGTCGTCGGTCCACCTTGTGGGGGGCCTACCCACGCTGCGCCTTCCAGTACGCGGTCGCCACTCCAGAACTTTACTGCCCCATCGGCCATCCGTTCTGCGAGCAATGTGCCCCGCCCACTGCCACTTAAGTTTGGCAATTCTTCGGGCTATGTCGGTTACTTTCGTTCTCCTGCGAATCTTCTCATTTCTGATTCGATCACACAGGGACACTCCGAGCATAGCCCTCTCCATTGCCCTTTGAGTGACTTTGAGTCTTCTTATCAGGCCCATTGTGAGCGACCACGTTTCAGTACCGTAAGTAATTACTGGCAACACACACTGGTCAAAGACTTTCGTCTTGAGACACTGCGGTATTTTTATTAATTGTCAATATCAAACAGTAATTCATGTATATGTTCCGGTTCGAATGGACGGGTGCCAAAGAAATTACAATTCAAATTCAAAGTTTGTATTTCAAATAGGCACAGTACATGCTCTTATGAAATGTCAGGCATTTAGTTGCACTGCTGCCTAATTGCGTAACTCACTCGCGATCGCATTCATCTGGATTTCAATGTTCATTGCTCCGTGTGTTTTGACAATCCGTCAAATTGACAACTATGTACCACGCAATGAATATTTCTGTAATTTCAAAATGAAAGCTGATGTCTATGTGAATGCATTACACAATTACCCCACTGTTCCAAAAACGTAAATCCTATTGAGAATTACATAAGCGTTTTCATCTTCATGGCTCAGTTTGGCGAACGCGAATTGCAAAACCGTAATACCATTTAGACAACAGCTTAGGTAATGTTTTAGCAAAAAGTAAAAACTTAAATTCAAATTCAAATATATTTTTTCAAATAGACCTAATTGCAGGCACTTTTGAAACATCAGGCTCTAGTTGCACGGTTAACATTATAGTGGTCCTTTAATTCGTTTAATCACCTTAAAAGATGGATAAAACTGTAGCTGAATATTTGTGATTGTAGTAGAAGAAAGATATCTATTTGATGTAGATATTTTTTATAGTAGCTAGGTCATTTTTTACCGCCTTATCTACTGTTGAATTAACGGTGATAAATGTATAGAAGTCACGCAATAGTTTGAGTATGAATAAGTAAAGAGACGACTCTGTTATTTATTCATAACCACATGACATTTATATGTAGGTTATTGAGATACACATACAAAGGTATATTTATCGACGTTTCTAGGAATATGCTTCGACGTATACACGACTGCCTCGTTGGTAGTTGCAAGCATGATTTCTAAACATGGGGTCCTGGATTAGATTCCTGGGTCAAACATGGTGGTATTGGGTGTTTTTATTAGGAAATTTTCAGTAGCAGACCTGGGTTTGTGCCCGGTTAGTGACAATCGCCCCCTATTACATGGGATTTATAACATAACTGGAAAAATGTGGTTATTCTATATACTTCTGTCTATCTCTTCGGGGAATACAGGCGTGATGTTATGTTTTTGTAGACACGCTGAGTTTTCCAGAATGACTAAAAACTATGTAAAAAAAAGACTGAGACGAGGTTTGACTCAATTATAAAGCATAAAAACCTAAAAACCCGACAGCGCAACTCCAAACTCTTGTTAACCGAGTTAGAGTAATTCGGTACTCTGTACCAGTTAAGGTATCCAACGTTTTTGGTATGGATATACAAAACAATGGAAATACTTCGCATGTCCACTGTAAATAAGGATGCCATCCGTCTGGATTTCCCCGGATTTGTCCTATTTTGGGGGGCGTCTGGAGAGTCCGGGTGATATTTTCAAGAAGTGTCAGATGTTCGTAAACATTTTTTTTTTTTTTTTTAACAATTTTGGTTTTGTGTAAGTCCGGGGGAAAATACTTGTTTCGCCCAAATGTTTTGTCCGGTGGCATTGGCAATTTCCGTCATGGCAGCCCTAACTGCAATAGTGATTCAAAACAAAAAAGCTAAGGTCGTAACTGGTAGTTAAAACGATTTACTGTTTCTAGGGTCGTGCCAACGAGATAGTATGGGTGTCGTTTGTGAAGTACCACTCTGCTGGAACCGAGCCTGCTGGCTTCGATCAACAGAAGGACTGTTCATCACAGCTCACGATATGGGACGGAGCTGCGCCTGATGCTGATTTGGATCGGAAGGTAATTAGTGATGTAATTTTATAATTATTATTGTAAAAGAACAAAATACTTATACCCGCTGCTGACTTGTGATCTCACTGGCGATCACAATCATGTTAGTTTGAATGTTTATTGCTCCGTATGTTATGACAATCTGTTTTATCGGCAACTATACACCACGCAATGAATCAAAATGAAAGCTATTGTCATTGTTAATTATTTACACAATTACACTGAAAAAACGCATGGGTTAATGATTGATAAAATACAGCTAAAAATAAGTAAGCTTGTTTGTTTATGCAACATGTTATTGAAATAACTGAAAACCTCTTAAGACGCTGACAACAGCCAAATACCCCAAATAGGCTTCTTTTAAAAACATTTTTAGCTGTATCTATTCAGTTTGTGGCCGTGAAAAAAATATATGTTAATCTTGATCGTATTTTCTGAAACTGTATTGTGCCCAAAACACGTTTTCTTGAAGTTTTCTCGATGGAAAAGAATTGTAAACTAACCTCTTAAAACATGCTTTAAACCAAACAATCTCTATTATTTACTAAATATTATAAATAAAATTAAGTAAACATTTGAGAAAGACAATAATCTAAACATCTGTTGTTTCTTTTTTTCAAATAAGCTTTTAGTTTTTTATTAAAAAAATATATTGTTAATTTTCAATCATGTTGAGCGACGCACCCGACGTCCCTCCGCTCGTTGCCTCTCTTTCTGTTCTGTACAAAACGACAGTGACCGCAGACGTCTGATTTTTTAGGTGTTGTCAGCGTCTTAAGGGATCATTGTACTCATCAGTCATCATCCTCCTGCCCTTATCCAAATTTTTTGGGGTTGGCGCAGCATGTCAGTATGAACAACTTTTACTATAGGACAAACTCTGAAATCGTAAAAAAAAACAGGTGTTCCCTACATTTTGTCGATTTATGTGAACAAAATGTAGAGACCAGCTGATTATTTTTCGCTAAGTAAAACTTGTTCATTCTAATGAGTATACACCTCTTAAAAGGTTTTCAGTTATTTCAATAATACTGCAAAAATGACAATTAATTTAATAATTTGATGAAAAAGTTTTTTTGTCACAAAAACATTAAAAAGTAATCAGTTAATCTTTGCGATTATATTAGTAATTATTTGTGTTGATCAGACCTTTTGAAGCCGGTAGTAGTGACTACCTACGTTTAGATTTTATGACAATAATATTTCCTTTAGTAGTTTTTAACTTGGCGGAAACATCTGTGAACATTAAAGAACGACTTACCTCGCATTTTTCCTCGTGTCCCCCGCTAAGCACCTACTGAAGACTGACTGACGCGAGCACCAGTGGTCCACAGATGTTTTTAACAAGTTGTACCTAAATATGGTTTTAGCGTAACCATTTAATTTCTTATGAAAAAAGAATCTTGATTACGAGTGTTGCCACTGTAGTATCGGAGTGATTTTACCGCTCCCTAGAAGGGTTGAGTACATCTGAATGACTATGAGTATACATATGAATCCTATGAGGTATAGGCATTAGCAACAGCAGGTTTAGATCTAATTTCTCCCAAATATCACAAAAGGTGTCTAAAAGTATAACTCAATGCCCTTTTAATGCCAGCTGCATTAATGACAGCTTTTAGCATTAGCAAATGCTAAATGTGAGAAACAAGACCCAAAGTATGGACATAAATGAGTCCGGATACTCCGTTTATACCTTCTTATGTCTGTTATAAATTCACGGAACCCTCTTCACTCCACGCTAACAACGCTTTGCTGTGGCTGGGCTCATTTATGTCCTTACTTTAGATCTTATTCCTCACCTTTGGAGTTTTAAAATACTCTTATACATCTTAAGGCATTACTGTAGGACTAATTATGAAGCACGATGCAGTTGGTATTGAAAAAAGGATTGAGTTATATCTTATTATAACCAGTGTTTATGTTGCTTGGGCTACGATAAGGTCTCTTGCAAGATCCATAAAGTCAGCCTATTGCAGTCCACTGCTGGACAAAAGCATAAGTTGCACCACAATCAACACCTAACTTGAAAGCACAACGGTACTTTAATTACAGTATGACCATTTATTGAAGCAGTCTCATTAAGAAGGAAATATTACTACCGATCTAACTGGCTTGCGCCCGCGGCTTCATTTGCGTGTAATTTCAATAAAAGTATTCATGTGTTAATGTCGGACATTGTCTACCTGTGTCCTTTTCATCCGAATCTTTGTAGCCGCTCAGCGTGATTATAGGTCAAACAAACAAACCAATATCCACACTTTCAAATTTCTAAGGTCAAGCTAATGCCCGCGGATTCGATCCCGTTATATGTTGATTAAAATGGTTTTTCTTTAATTCAGAACATGGTCTATTTGTTTCTCAAATTTTATACAAATCGGTCTAGTAGTTTTTGCGAGATGCTCGAACAAACAAGATGGATTTTGTAAATAGGTACTTGTTTCTTGAAATTTCACTCTGAAACTAAACTTGTAAGTAAACAAAAGCCTTTATTCGTAAGATTAATCCCCTAGATAACTATTTAACTTTGAGCTCAAGAATTCTATTTTCACAAAGTGCAAAGGCATGATTGATACACGCTACGGTATGACTTACCTATCTAATATAGGTAGTGCAGATTAATCTTTGTTTCATAGAGTAGTTGCTCTAGTTTACTTTCTTTAAATAAATATACTTTACACCTGTATTTCCCGAAGGATGCAGTAATTTTACACAGATTATGATATTTACCCCCAGTTTCTAGAAGGCTGATCAATTTGATCTATTGTCAAATCTAATATCAGCTCCTGTGATTGGCCCGCAATTTTTTTAACAACCAATCACATCGCTTGACCTGAGATTTGACAGATGATTAATAATTGTTTGCGTTGATCAGCCTTTCGGAAACTGGGTGTTAGTCTCATGTATTAATTAGGCGCATCACAGATCAGGCCAAAGCCGCAGGATACACCTGGATGAGGGACGCACAAGATCGAAGAGGCTGGCAAAAAAGAAAGGAGGCCTATACCCAGCAGTGGGTGATACCGGGCTAGAATGATGATGATGATGATCACAGATCAGACTCATACATAAAATAAGCTGTTAGACATTTTAGGCGACGACGGTGAAGCTAGGTGGTGTGCTAAGGCTTGGTTAAAGGTGCATTTAAAAAAAAATCTAAGTGCAGTTTAGGTCCTACTTCAACCAAAATTATGGTTCAAAGGGGGGTGCGGATTACAAGTCTGTTGCCGTAACAAAGTAATTATTTTTTACTATAGAGTACTTACATACTCCAATCGTATTGCCAAATCCTGTGATAGACAGTGGTGATGGCGAAAGCTTATAAAAATAAGGTCACGTAAGTCTCATTAGCACCCTTTGGGTACGGAACCCTAAACAAATTTTTACTGTTGCCTGTCGACGTTCTCCGAGCATAGTAAATCCTTAATACCGTATTTTTTATATAATTTTATCCAACCAGCTATTACAATACAAAATACAACTCAGTCTCTTACGCTTGGCAGCAGCGCTCGCAACCAATGAGGCAGTTGTTTTAAGTTCCTTTGCTTCTTTACAATAGTTTCTGTGTAGTCGAGTGTAGTCGAATTTTGTATGAGGCTATATTTTTAACAAGTTAAAGCTCGTGCTGGCTGATTCTTGTTCGATTATTTATAGAATAAAGAACACGCTTTATATGCAGCGGAATATTGCACAGTATCTTAGAGGATGAATTAAAATTGTATTGCTTTCTGTGCTAGTAGATTGAGTGTTGTTTATTTTAATACATTATTTTTACTACATTATTTTAACGACCGACAACCGAAATTTGCGAAATTATTGTACATACGTGGGACACTCAGAAAGTTTTGCGAAACTAAAAAAAATTGTTCTATACGTACATATATTTTTATCAAATCTTTTCAAAGTACTTTCCACCAGCCTCTATACAAAGATTCATGCGCCTAAACCAGTTTTCAAAACACTTTTTCCAGTCCGCCGCAGACACCTCGTTTACAGCCTGCTCGAACGCAGCCAGCGCATCTTCCGGCGACGAAAATTGTATCCCTTTGAGCTGATTTTTTATTTTTGGGAATAAAAAGAAGTCACACGGTGCTAGATCAGGGCTGTAAGGAGGGTGACCCAGGAGTTTGACTGGCGTGCTGTCCAGGAAGTCCCTCGTTTTGAGTGCGGTGTGCGCAGGTGCATTGTCGTGGTGGAGCAGTAGCCCGCGGAGCCCTGTGTTTGGTCGCTTGTTGCTTATAACAGAGAAAACTTCTGGCAAACATTTGGTAGTATACCATTCGGCATTAATGCTTCTTTGATCCCGTAAGGGAATTGATACCAAGTGGCCAGTCAAATTAAAAAAGCTAGCGATCTAAATCTTACCCCCGCTTCTAGATCGCTTCACTTTGGTAGGCGTTGGCTCATTTTGAAACACCCAAACAGTCGACTGGCGCTTGGTTTCTGGGTCGTATTGATAAATCCAGGACTCATCACCTGTAACGATGTCGTAAACACGCCGAGACGAGCCTGCTTCAAATTTGTTAAGCATATCACGGCACCATTCCACCCGGGCCTGCTTCTGAGCATCGGTGAGGTTGATGGCTGTGTAGAATCTCGTGAACGCTTCCCGATCCAATCTTCAATATGTGTTGAATCTCCTGATATGTAATTCGCCTATTGTCTTGGATTAAATTTTTCACTGCTAGCCAGGCGCGTGCATTGCATATAGGCAATTAGGCAATACCTAGTGCCTTCCTCATTCAAATTCAATAGTGGTGTAAATTATTATCCTTTTTTCAGAGTACGATGATTATTTATCTTAAAATAGACCTATTAATGCTAAATTAATCTTCATACATAAAAAAATCAATAAATTATACCACAATTAAATTCAAGTAAAGTAGGCCAATGCACGCCACTGCTGCTAGCACGTTTTCTTCGGTAACAGCCGTCAAAGGGCGACCGCTTCTTTCGTCATCCCCCAAAGTTGGTCGACCGCGCTTGAATTCGTTATACCAACGATACACGGTTGCCTTGGAAGGGCCTTCATCCATGAATGCCATTTGAAGTCTATCGTACGATTCATCCGGTTTCAGGCGACACTTGAAATCGTATAAAATCATAGCTCTAAAATGTTCCCGGCGCAGATCCATATTTCAGTGAGACACAATACTTTGAATTAACTCGCAAAAAATGTGGAGGGAAATTTTGAAATTGGAACTTACTTATTTTTACTTATAAATAATCATATTTTCGAAAAACATTATAACTGGCCAGTCTCCCATATATAAAAACTTTTTTTCGCAATACTTTCTGAGGGGCCTGGTACGTCAGCATATCCGCCAACCTTCATAATTTATTTTCATTTAATTTTAAGTTAGTTCACTACCGGTCATCATACCTATCAATATCATATACTCTTTAGAATTATTTCTGTCTTGATCAACAGTGTTAATTTAGTGCAATAAACTGTTGGTCTTCAAAGGACTCGTATCATACAATACCCTACAGATATAATAATTCTAGTAATTTTTGTTTTTCGTCTGATGACCCATGTCTCCTAGAAAAAGTTGTTCAGTTTTATTGGTAGAATCCATCTTTAAAATGTATCGACTGTATTTGATTTCATCCTGTAGACTGTAGAGTGTAGATTGTCAAATATTAATAATTTAGTGAAATGGTTTTTTTATACCACGTTTTTAAAACGAAAGCACACCTCGGACACTCAGTACAATATAAATGCTAGCACCACCTACATACACAAGATTACGTCTGTATACGAACGCACACACACGTGTAGGTTGGGGATGCTCACCGTTCGTAATGCCGACTGGGTTCCAAGCGCTTCTCAGTAGTTCTCAGAGATCGCATGCTTGTATAGCGACTGGTGATTGATATAATTTGCTATCTTGCAGTCCAATTGCCGACAAACTCCGCAAGCGCGTGCGTGGCGCGGGTGAGTAATATTAAATTGGCGGGGGGCGGTTAGTGGCCGTTCTATAAGTTAGTACTATTAGGTAATCTGTAACAAAAGCGTATTTATATTGTATTGTCTTCAAGTCCTGAGTTATAGTTAAAATTTCAAGTCTCATCGGAAAGTGAGTTTAAAATCAATAGCAAAATTTGTACCGAACAGACAGACAGGAAAGAAAGCGAGTTAATAAAAACGTGGTAAAATGTAAAATCCAATCACTGATTATTACAGATACACAAAAGAGTACAATAGTCTATCCGCAACTAAAGAATTTTATCGGAAAATGTACCAAAAGCCAGTTAAATACGTCCCTTATATAAAAATGTAGAATATATACCAGTGGCGAAGGGTGAATATTTTCAGAAGAAAAGAAGAAAAATCCTAAAGTAGTTAAGTTCGCACTTTAATAAAATATAATAAACAATTTAACAACTTTTAATTTAATTTAAAATTTTTTTTGGACTTTAAGACTATAAATTAGCATATAAATGTCGTTGATCTGTATTTAAGCAATTCCTAAAGGGAAGCCGGTGGGAATCATGTTATGGACCCTTCGTCACTGATAGATACCTATTCCCATGATAAATAATTAACCTATCCTAAAAAAAAAATTTGGCAATAACATAAAGCATCAGGGTGTCTAATTAAACATTTTGAGAATATTTTCATGGTTGTTTAGTTCCCTCCGTAATGAGCTGAATATTTATCTTATAAATGAGCGTAGCGGGTTTAGATTTATAATCGAGACCAAGGTTGAAATATAACACTTTGAATGTAATAAGTAGGCTATACCGTGTCGCTAAGGAATGGCTGTAATTTATTATTTCATATCTACGAAATCAGTACGGATGATAGAAATAATAATATTATTATATATATGCGTGGCAACTTTCGGAACAAACTACGCCTCCCATATTGACGTCATAAATTTTTAAAAATTAACTTTAATCAAATGTACTTTACAGCTTTTGTTTCTGCAGTTAGAAACAGCACAATAAGGCATTTCATTTGTTATATTTACAGAAACAAGTCATAAAGCGTACTGAGAAAGGCTTTGAAATTCGGCAGAGTGTTTGCACACGCACCCTTTTCCATTATAATTATCTATTTCTGTGACTTGAAGGTAAATCTGAGTGCTTTTCATAAAAACTCACACACCACCACATCTATTTGTAGTCGTATAGGCAGAAAAGTACCAAACCATGTGTCGTCTAATGTTCCAAATAACGCAGTAAATCTCCACTTAAAACTGTTATTGTCTAACTTCCATACTTATCGGAAACAATTCTTGGCGTTCGCGCAATAAAAATAAAATATTTAAATTGTTATCGCATACCGAATCACAATACCGGGGTCGTTCGTATAAAATTTTATAGAACATGAATTTAAATGGTAAAAAGTCCGGAGCCAGCGTGTATCGTAATGAAATGTGGATCAAGTTTAGCATGTACCGAGTGAAACTTTCGCACTGCGCAAGACTAACGCGATGATACAAGTACGAAGCGATATAGAATTGGGCGTCGTTTCCCACTGCCTTTATTCGTGCCATTTCACTTTGCCAACTACCTCAACCTCCCACTTGACGTCGGCAGCCAAACATTAATTATCTTTAATGTGTCTGAGCACTTTTACCGGGTTCCACCGACTGCAGTGCGGTGTTTCGTTTCATTCATTCGGGATTCCTCAGTTTGCATTAAGAATGTATAAGCGGTTCTAGTTCAACTTATTTTTTGTTGGCACTTTAATCAGAAAAGTTTTTCCGTTCACTCGCAGATACACTATGTAAATAGTGTTGCTGAGTTGAATAACTAAATAATGTATTCAGGGCCTTTTTAGTTTTCTTTCAATTTACATGAATTTATGAAGAAGTATTTTTAGTTGTCGATAGCCCTTAAATTTATTCAGCGCTGATATTCGGTAAATATTCGTAACTAACGCCTGAAACCCCTCGCAGACGGCGAGAAATAACTTTCAGTAATAATAACCAGTTTTGGCAGGCGAATTCGTGAATATAAGGAAGGGTCATGCTGTTGCCATTGCCAATTTTTAAGTAATACATACCGTGTTATTTTTTTGTCAATTGAACTTTAAACAATCACTAATCATGTATTTCTTCCAACAGTTGGACATGAGTGACAAGAAATCCCGCCTCGGACTGTTCTGTCGTGAAGAATCGCCGCGACTTTGCGACCATGCCCTTCTCTCTAACGCGACCAGAGCAACTCGACCATGCGCTCCCTCTGAAAGCTACATCACTACTGGGAACGCGCTTACTATACTACAAGTAAATAAATATTGAAATCTACTAGTTAGACATCAATTACAAAAGTCTTGTCTTGTATTGTTCTATCGTGAAGAATCATTTCGACTTTGCGACCAAGCACTTCTCTATAACGCGACCAGAGCAATCCGCCCCTGAGATCTACATTACTACTGGAAACGCGCTAAATATACTGCAAGTAAGTAAATAATTAGATCTGATTAACACATGATGCTATTTAGTAGCGCGAAAACACGCAATTCCTCGAGCACTTGCTGGAAGCTACTTAGCTTCGAAGTCCGGATTGGCGCAGTGGGTAAGGCCTTTGACTTTTTGCACGTTAGAAAATAAAGGTTTGCTTACTAGAGTCTAAGCTGATGACTATGCTCAAAAAGAACATTCGGGGCATACATACCAACGTTACAAAATTATACCTGTCTAGAAGCGCCGACTGCACAATATGCTTGCTGTACACAAAAAATGCCAGCATTAAATACGAATTCTATTAACGCACATAGGTAGATACAATAATTTAATTTTTGAACACACTCTGATAAAAATATTATAGGTGATTATAATTTACATCATTATAACATGGATAGGTCAAAAGCACAAGGTGACATAATTGCTAGTTTCGTGGTGATTAATGATGTACAAAGACTTATTTTTCTTGGTGTAAATTGGATCCTTAGTAGACAATAGTTTTATCATCAAAAAGATTGTAGTTATTTAAAGTCTACTTTTATCAATATTACTTAAAGTTAAAGGTATATTTTGTATTTAAATAAATAATGAATTTACAATTTAAACTAAATTGCTTTAATTAGTGAGGTATTTATGTTTCTAACAAACTCTTAATGAAATAAAAATACAAAACGAGTTAATAAACTTCTTCTTTGTGGAAAAAATCCAACCTCATATTGTCACAAAATGTTATCACCACACGACCTCATTTACACCAATATGACACAAAGAATTAAACACGCAATTAAAGCAACAAACATACAACAAACAACTAACTGCCAAAGCTCACATAATTACTGCTGCAAATATTTATCTACTCATTTTAGAATGTGCTCTCGTATGCAAAGAGCGATGTGACAGGCAGCGCGAAATTTTTGGTTAGAATATAACAGGAGTATCACATAGACTCGGAACGGTCATGAATTTAGAAGCAGTCAGCTAAAACGTGACACGTGCGTTCCAGACCTAATATTGCGAGTGGTTCTTTCTTTTTAGGAAAGTATTATACAAAATACATACAAATACATGTAACTGAACCAACATTACAAAATATTATACCTATGTAATCTTGGCATAGATGAGATGGAAGGGACGCTTTCGGCGAACGTATCTCAACCAAATCGCGGATGTTTTACAAAAAAAACCGACGACCATGCATGACGAGGTTAATGATAAGATAAAGCGAAAGAGATGTGTCAGGATTGTAATAGGTGGAAATCTAGTATCTGCCTACCCCAATGGGAAGCAGGTGTGATAATATGTATGCACGTATATATTTAACCTTGGCGAAAAGCTTCGATTATGAAAACAGTCCTTACGAAAAATACAAATAAATAAATACAACAATAACTGTGAATTTAGTTATTACATTTAGTTATTTTAATAGCAAGTGGGTGTCTCCTTTGATGAAAATATTAGCTTAAATATAATACCTTTGCATATCACACACGTGATTTGGAAAGTTCATGAATTTAGATACAGTCAGCTAAAACGTATCACGTGCATTCCAGACCTAATAGTGCCAGTGGTTCTTCCAAATTTATCATGTTTCTCTTATATTGCTTTGTAAATTACTAAGTCAGCTGTAGTATGTGCGATTATAGGCTCGCCCCCTATTACATGGGACTATAACATAACTGGTGAAATGTGGGTGTACTATTACACCTCTGCCTACCCCTTCGGGAAATACAGGCGTTATGTTATGTTATGTGCGATTATTATGAAAGGTAGCATATTAACTTACTTGTGTAAAATGTTCTGGAGTTGTTTCTTGGAATGTGGTGAGATTTTTGAAACATAATATTTGGTTAATTTAATTGAAACAAGACTATGAACTCCAGTCTTATACACATTTTTTTTTTTTTTTTTTTTTACTTCGTATAAATGTAAAAGTTCCTTATTAATTTTAGTCACTTTCTGAGTTATCTCTCAAAACACTTAAGAAAAAAAGCAACCAGTACAGGTATTGTGTAATTTAATGTTTTTTTGACCTTAATTACTAGAACTAATTAAAATTCAAAGCTCTATAAAATTATTTTGTGATAGATTAAACAAAAGTACCTCCAGCTTTTAAATATATTTTATTTATTCGGTGCCAGAATTCTTGTCATATCTTGTTTTATCAAAATAACTTAAAAATAGACCAAAATTAAGTCACCATCATTCGTATTTCATGTTCATAGACGACCTTTCCCCTAAAATCAGAAGATAATAATATAAACGCCATAAACATGATTTCTCCATTAGATCCACCCCGCATATATCAAACTGCTTATATTTATTCCGATCGATCCAATACTCTGACATTCAAAGCAGCGATCCATGCGGGATTACTCCAGCGAGTATCTATTGTTTCCTTTTCTCCCTCGCCACTGCCCTTTCAGCTGTATTCCCTCGGCTTGATGTAAGTTTTCTGGCATGTGAAACATTCATAGCGGCCAGGATAGATAAGTCACGTGCTACTCCCGTTGCATTTGCCATAGTGAATAATGCAAGGAAAACGTGCTAGTTCGTTCCTCTCACAGTGATAGAATGCTTTAGTGTTGTCACGTTATTTGAAGTGTTAGGAGTGTCACAGGATGAGACACGTACGAAAGTGTTTGTAAAACTCAGATTTATTGCATCTCATCACTCGTTATTGCTGTTTTATTTTCTTGGTGCTGTTTTGCATACAGTCGAACATGAAGTAGAACTTGTGAAGTATATGTATTGCAGATGTAGATGCAAATATTTTGGAATACCTTATGACTGTTTTAAATTTTAGTAGGTTATGTTTACGCAATTACATGATTTTATTGTTTTAGCATTTATAGGCATCCGATTTTTATAGGATTTCATGATTCACCGTAATTGTTATCAACTCTAAAACTACCTATCTAACAGAGTTGATAATCAATATCCAATAACCGATTTTCCAGAGAGTATACTCGGATGTAGTATCAAAATCCGCTAAAATTAATTCAGACAGAACTATTACCATAAAGGAAAGTATCATGAATTTCTCTTCAAGATTCACTAAAGATGTAGCAACAAATCTTACTAGAACACGTTTGCAAAATTGCTTGCAAATGTTGAGTTTCTGATCGAATTCCTCTAAAATAGTGCAATTTAGCATCAAATTTCACATCATATTTAACAAAATTAAGTTGTCAATATTGTGTAAAAATAATAATTGGTTAGGTGAATACGACACTAATGTTTTACAAGTCGCACTTGGAGGTAGTATTGAAGAAGTACATTAATAAATACCCATCTTTCTTTAAATCTCGTATCTGGTCTTCCAACAATTGAAAACCAGTTAACGAGTACAATAATTGCGAAAACTTTAACGTGGCCATTAGTATTCTACGCAGCTGCTCAACAACTAGAATACGCCCTAGTTAATATAGGAAACCTGGTCTTAAGCAAGTTGTTAAAGCCGCTAGTTGAGAACTGCTTTATTATTCAATATTAAATTCAACAGAGGAAGGACTGAAGCAAGTTTATAACTAAATATTTGAAGTTTTACCACGCAGTCTCGCTCTACCGTGAGGCCGACCTTGAATACACTACATATAAAGTGGAAATAAGTTTTATCGTCAACAATAAATTATTGATGGTATAATTTTAGGTTAATAATATTTCAGTTTGTAGACTATTACTTTAATCATATGTAAATGAAGAGTGACATGGGCCATAAATTCATTTTTCAGGGATACCTTTAATGATTCTGCAATAAAACCACATCCGATATTAGATAGTCTTGTTATGTGTGAATCAAGTCAGTACGTAAGAATAAAAATGAATATATTTCGGATCGATACTTAGCTGTTTATTTCTTTGCAGGAACTACGACAAGGATCAGCACTCTATCCGGTCTCATTTGTCCTCCGCTACGAATTTGTAGACGTTAGTGAGCAAGGCCAGCCATTGGCCGACTCACAGTCAGCTTGCGACAGAGTTTTCAAATCTGCTCAGACCTATTCTGGTAGATTCCAAGCTCCACGTGCAATCTTCTACTACGGAAGAGGCGGCGCACAAAACCTTACTTGCATTCTAAGGTAAGAAATTATTTCTAAAGATTTCCTTGAATCTTGGAAAAAACATTAGATATGTTATTGAAATTATGATAATACTTGCAGATTCGAAGCCAAACAAGGAGAAAGAATACAGTTGACCTTCACGAGCACTTACTTTGGAAATAAATATTGTAATACGCACAAAGACTCACGAACAAGTCGTTGGAAATGCGATAGGCCTGCGAAAAGAACTATTGGGGGTGAAGGTCTCGCCCAAATTATCATAACAGAATATCCTTGGGAGGAAGTTCCGATACAAAGAGACTGCATTTGTACTAATAGATCAGAACCTTTACATGTACATACATTAACTGCTCCAGTTGTAGAAATAAACTTTACCGTGACGATGATGAATATCACCGAAGATTATGATGATTTCGCTTTTGAAGGCGAATATAAGTTTGTTCCAACTGGACCAGGAGACGAAACTGTATGTTCAACAGGATGGGGAAAGAGACGTCTACGAGGCAGCAGTGGAGAAATCAGACTGTTTGACAAAAGACAAATACCGGTAGCACCAGAAATTGTGGGAGATAGACATGTTATATCCGAAAGCGTAAGAGCAGAAGTTGCATGTGTTCACAGGCCTTGGCTGATTGAACCTGGAGGTGATGAAGTAACTCCTGTGCAAGGAAGATACTTGTACGTCAAAGTTCCTGGATACGAAATTAAAACGTCTTCACCTTTCTGTACTACTCCAAATAGGCTATACATATACGAAGCCTATGACACTTCAAAGTTGAAAGAAGTGTGTCCGGATGGAACCAATGTCATAGAACTATATTCACCAGGATGGGCATCTTCCGAAACAACTCTGGAGACTTCTTTAAAACCTTACGCTAGAAGTTTCGTCATTGATTTCCTACAACACGAACAAGCGGACTATTCAATCAAATGGATTGAGTTGATGAAGAAGCCTTCTTTTGAGAATGATCCTGAGTCCAACACTATACCCCCGCCTGTGTCATTAGAATGTCGCTACAGGTAAGATTCGTGTTCTTTCCTTTTGTGTTTTTTTTGGTGGAAGTGTGTTTTTAGCGTTTGAATTCTAATATTTGTTTTTTCTTTATTATTTAGCTGTCCGGAGTTGAACGCCTGTATTCCCATTGCACTATGGTGTGACGGTAGTGCTCACTGTCCCTCAGGATATGATGAAGACGATTCCAATTGTTCCTTCAGGTTATCTTTACCTCCGCCTTATGTAGCAGCGGCTGCCGGAGTTGGCCTTCTTCTATGCGCTATCGCCGTTGCCCTTTGCGCATGCAAAAGGCGCCGAAGAAAAGACAAAGAGTTCAAAGCAAGACTGGATGGTGCATTACCACCTGAAGAAAGACCGTTTGATCGGGCTAAAACAAACGGCGTACCAGAAGCAGCTCGTCAATATGCTACAGTGCAAAAGTATGCGACGATAGATAAGTACAGCTTAAGTCAGAAATACAGTGCAGGGTTGAACGATGCTCGTTACTACGACGAGGTGGCACAAAGGGATAAGCTCGCGGATACAAGGTACGCTAGTTTAGGTCGAGCTGGTAGAGGCACGCGAGTCGAGAACTCAAGAGGTAACGGTTCAAGAAGAGCGATGCCTGATTTGGGTTATCCGGACTTAAAAGACGGCTTTTGTTGACCCTACCCGGATCTCTTAGAAACGACAGTGTAGCGTTTAGGACGTTAAAATTTAACAGAATTTCTTTTGTGTAAACATTAGATTGAAGACTGAATCTGGCGAAAGTGCCTACCCTAACATTTGATCAATAGAAATTCAGACTTAAAATTGTACTGCAGAAATTGGCTTCTATTGTTAGGTTCTAATTTGTTTTATACCGAGACGAAGACTATGACTTTGACTTTGTAGAATATTGTGTAAATAAATGAACTATAAATAAGTTTGAATAGCAGGCGTCAGATACTTAATATTCTTTGCATCAAATTTCACAGTAATTTTATTCTCATCAAATAACATATCTAAATGTACATAAAACGCTTGACAATACGATTTTAAGATACAAAATAAAATCATTTTAAAATGTTAGTAGTATGAGTGGTTAGTGACTGACTCTGAACAATAGCATAACTTGTCGGATTTAAGTGTAAACTGATTTTTTTTATTGATTAACTTCATGTACCTACGGGTATTTTCCTGCATCAATCCTATTTTAATATGGGGTGAAACTAACAATTGTTGGACCTGTGTTTGTCATTCAAGAAAAATAAACTATTTTTTTTTGTATTTTCATTTTTATTTTACATTTTAAAGTCGACCAGTCTACTTAAAAAAAAGCCATTAAAAGTTATAATTTTTTGAATAATCAATTATTGTTCGTGGCCAACAGTTGTTATTCAACCAGACTATTGTAATGACACTAGACATAAAAAAATGAAAATGTGATATAGGTTGTAAAAAATTAGGTATCTAAGCGTTCACAGAATGTATAACTTGAATTAGTAATTTTCCTTTGTGACTGTATAATAATTAAGGTTGTAACTAACTAGACACTGATTGTAAATAAATTATAGATTAAGGTTTTTAAAGTCTGTAATTATTTCCAGGTAAAAGGAAGATTAAACTCATTTGTAAAAATCAATGTTGATGTTTTTATTAATACCTATTTTACCTTTAATGTTTTGTAGCGAATTGTTGAACCAGTTTTTATTTTATACAGACATAGTAAAAAATATAGACGAAGTGTTCACAAACAATCATAATGAAGCCAATAATACCGTGCTCCTCTGTGTATAAACCAGCGCTCACGCACACATATGCACCTCAAACCGTGCTCACCGCTCTTAGTACACATATAACATGTCGCGGCATTGCCCAGTATGCGTCGCGAAAACAAATATTCTTCAGGTGCATGTGTGTGCGTGAGCGCTGGCTGTACACGGAGGAGCATGGTTTTTGTTGGCCTCAGAATGATTTTTTGGAGCACTTCGTCAATATTTTTACTATGTCTGTGTTTTTTGATTGAAAAACAAAACTAACTAATATTTTCTAGGCTTATGGGCTCAAAGATAAATACTTATAATTATAATACATCCATATTGTGTGTAGACCTGACAAAAATAATCTTTAGCTATTTTTCATCATACATAACACAATGAGTCTAAAAAGTGAAGTTAGAATAAAACTCACAATGGTTATAATGACAAAAAGCACAAAGTAAGTACCTACGGGCTCCCTTCTTTTACACCTGTAAAAACCTCAGTAGGACTTAGAAAGTGTACGAAGATAATGAATAGAACGCCTGTTTCACAACAAAGGAACAAGGCAAATATACCAAACAGTTTTTACGACGGTGAAATATTTTTATTTAGTACACAAAAAATGAGACACATTTCGCTTCATTGGGGTCGTGATATAAAGGTAGGACACCCTACTTTCTTATATTTCTGTCTTGTTATAATTCTTTTGTAAATTATAGCTTTGTATTAAATTACTTTATGTGTCCCGTCACGGAACAATGCCAACATAATGTCAAAAATTCTTTTGATCGTTAAAAAGCTTGAGTTTTTGTTAAAAAGTTTTCAACGATACGTTTCACGTTATAATCGACGCATCGAATAATATTTAAGATTTTTGTGTAAAATATCAACAAAAACTCTGTGAAAATGTTAACGATTATTCAGGATTTGCACGCTGTTAGATATAAATGGGTTCCATAATTTTCTCAGTGAGATGCTTCTTATTATATCAAGCTGAATTCTTTAACAAAGCGCTTCGTTGAAAATAGGACACGCGTAGATAAAAAAAAATGAATAAAAAAAAAAAATTAAAAAAATAAATAAAAAATGAATGACAAAATAATTAATTAAATAAATAAATATTTTTTGGACATTTTTACACAGCACCCTCTAGTCCCAAACTAAGCAAAGCTTGTTTTATGGGTTCTAGACAATAGATATAATACTTATATATTTTTTTTTTGTAAATACATTCTTACTTCATTGGTGTTACTGCCAGTATAGGGGCATTAGCTCCTTATGATAATATAATATTTTTATGTGACATAAATGTCCATCTGCTAGATGTCAACAGTACAAAAACAAAACGAGTTTTAGATTTTTGTAATTATTTTAACCTTAATCAGTTAGTACAAACACCAACACACTTTGTAGGTGACAGTAGCACACTAATTGACATCATCTGTACTGATGCCACGATCCGCAATGTTGTAGTAGACCACAATAGTGATCTTGGCCATCACTCGTTCATCACATGTGAGACTATTCACAAGAAGAGCAAGGCAATGCCAAGACTGGTTACATTTCGGCCACTAGCAGACATATTAGAGGACTACTTCGCAACAGATTTAAATATGCTACCTTGGTCGGCTATAGGATACTTAGGGGATGTCAATATGATGGTGCAAATATTCAATTCGTATATTATCCAGTTATTCGATCTCCATGCTCCTATTAAGAAAAAGACATTTAAAACGCGCCCTACACCATGGATTACTGAAAATATACGATTGATATTTAAGTTAAGGGACGAAGCCAGGAACAGATCTCACAAAACACAATTATTGCATCATAAAGATTATTACCTAGATCTCAAGCGTCAAGCTGCCACTGCACTGGCTAATGAAAAGAGCGCATATTTCACAAAAAATATCAATAACCAAATTAAGGACCCTAAGACATTATGGCGGAATCTAAAATCTGATGTGCTTCCGGACCATAGTGAGAGATTGCTACCAGGTCATTTTAGTAACCCTGATGCTATCAACGCGGCTTTTCTCGACGTCCCAGGAAATAGCAGTCATAATATCACACAACTATCCTACTTCGAATTCCACAGATATAGTCCAGCCAAATTCACTCTTAAAACTACCGATCAGGAGTCTGTTTTGAAGATAATCAGGAGTCTAGGGTCAAATGCAAGGGGTGTGGATTGTATCAGTCTTGACATGATATCACTCACACTCTCACATACCTTACCTGTAATAACAGATATCATTAACCAATCCATAGTTACACATACGTTTCCTGAACTCTGGCGATGTGCTATCGTACGCCCTATCCCTAAAAACAATAACCCTAGTAATATGAAGGATCTGCGACCTATAAGTATACTGCCCTGCCTGTCAAAGGTCCTAGAACGGGTCGTTTATATGCAGGTTATTGAATATCTGGAGAATAATGATATTCTGCCTGATCTTCAGTCGGGTTTTAGGAAGGGTAGAGGTACTGCAGCGGCTTTGGCTGACGTAGTGGGTAATATCCTTGAAGCGCGTGATCGGGGGGAAGGATCGATCCTAGCCCTACTGGATTTTTCCCGGGCTTTTGATGCTATTAATTCAACTCTATTGCTTTCCAAGCTGTCTTACTACGGCTTTGACAGTGAAGCGGTGGAGTGGTTTAATAGCTACCTTAGTAACAGGTCACAGTATGTGGAAATCCTAAGGGAGGACGGGTCGTCGTCATCATCCTCCCCTCTCCATGTGCCGAGAGGAGTCCCACAGGGTTCAATTTTAGGCCCATTGTTATTCATCTTGTACAGTGCGGATGTCACTAAGTCCTTCATCAACTGCAAGTACCATATGTATGCTGATGACATTCAGCTGTACATATCATTTAAAGCAAATGACACGGCATCCGCGGTGCAGAAGATGAATGAGGATTTGGATAGAGTGGTCACATGGTCCGAGAGCAACTCACTGGTTCTGAACCCGCTCAAATCTAAATTTATGGTGTTAGGTACTAGACAACAGATTAATGGAATCCTATTAGCTAAGCCTGAGATAGTCATCAGGGGAGAGAAAATTGAGAGAGTGGAAATGGCACGTAATTTGGGCCTGATTATCGATCCTGAGCTTCATTTTGCAACCCATATAAGTAATATAACAAGGAACTGTTTTTACCGGTTAAAGGTCTTATATGGGATACGAAATTATCTAAGCATACCACTACGCAAACAACTTGTGGACAGTCTCATACTGTCAAGACTTAATTACTGTGACATTGTTTATGGGCCATGTCTGCTTAAGAGAACAGAGAGTGTGATCCAGCGTATCCAAAATGCCTGTGCACGGTTTTGTGTTAATATTCCACGTAGGAGTCATGTTACACCATATATAAACCAGATTGAACTGTTAAAAATGGCTGCCAGGCGGAAGCTTCATTTGGCTAATTTGTTGTTTGGCATAATCACTACAGAAAAACCACACTACCTGTATGAAAAGTTATCGTGGAAAAAAAACCATTACAAGTACAGTCTTCGCTCCACGGCGAACCCTTTGTATATGCCGAAGTACCGAACCACAGCTTTCAGGGGGTGCTTCAAGTATGCAGCCACACGCTGTTGGAATGATCTTCCACCACCAATGCGAGACCTGAAATCAATTCAAAGTTTTAAATACAAACTCAAGAAGTTTCTGATGCAAGTTCAATTATCACAAAAATAAAAATTTATCAAACTTATCAATTTATAATTATGTATTCAATTACCCAATTTAATTTATTTATCCAATAAATATAAAACAATTATTCAATTTTTCACTTACGCGGAGATGGTTACTATAATTTTCCTATATAGTATTTCACGTTAGTTATCATCTTAACTTATGTTGTATTGTCTTGGTCTGTGTAAGACTTCCTGGAAATCAACACTACACAACACTCATCTACCTACACTGTTCATAAAATACAACAGTAAAAAAAAAAAAAAAAAAAATATATAATAATCTTACTTATTTATTTTTTATGGTTATTTACCAACATCACGCCTCACTGATCTACATTATTGCATTGTGAATTTGTGTCGACGCCGGCTGTCGCTGAAAACCAGCGCTGTGTCTTTGCTCCGTGCATGAGGCACAGCAATATGCTGAGCGGTGGCCGTTTTGCGCGGATGTGACGCATATCTTACCACACTTCTTGGCTCTGTACCTGTATTTGTTGTGTTCTTGAATTTTTTGGTAATTTTGTGCGTCACTTTTGAAGCAAATAAATATTTTTTCTTTCTTTCTTTCTTTCTATAATATATAAGAAACACCCAGACCAACACAAACATTTATGTTCATCACACAAATATTTTTGTCCTGTGGGAATCGAACCCATGTCCTCATGATCAGCAGTCTGACCCTCGAACCGCTGGACCACAGACGTCGTCTCGAAAATATTTAGTAGTCTTACAAATAAATAAAAATAATTTAATCAATTCATTTGTTGTTTTGAACGGTGAACGAAAACATCGTGAGGAAACCTGCACACCTGAGAGTGCTTCATACAGTTCTCGATGGTGTGTGTAGTCCGCCAACCCGCACTAGGCCAGCATGGTGGACTAAGGCCTTAGCTTTCTCGTACTGAGCAGAAGCCCGTGCCCAGCAGTGGGACAGTAATGGGCTGATTATGGTATGTTGTTATGTTATTCGTTGTTTAAGTAGCAAATTCTTGATGGATTAAAATGATAAAATTTGTCAAGATACGGCAGGCATCATCATTATCATGAGCCCATTACTGTTCCACTGCTGGGCACAGGCCTCTTCTCAAAATGAAAAGGGTCCTGGCCTTAATCCACTACGCTGGCCTAGTGCGAGTTGGTGATAGTGTTGCTAATCGATAGTCGACTATCGATAATTGTTAAGAACATCACTACACCCGTGTGACCGCGGGCTGAGGTCAGCGGGCGCGGGGACTACACGCAGAGCTCAATTGGACAGCACAGCGACGGCGTCATCGTCTGACTTACCAACCGCTTGTCTTGTCAGATATTGTAACAGTTTTTTTGTTTTATTAAACAGTCTACGTTCAATTTGTTACCAAGAGTTTAATTAGTTTTTCTACTAGCCGTATAATATTAGCCTACTTATTTCTAATAGTCTATCGATAGCCTATCAATAGTCCACGTAAAAACAATATAATTGATAGACTACCGATACTATCGATAGTATTGGAAACCGATAGTTACTATACTATCGATAGTATCGATACTGTCGATAGTAAAGTCACTATCGGTGTTCAAGTATTGATACTAATGAAATATAGGCCACTAACGATAGTACAAAACTATCCATAGTATTGAAGCGATATGTACCTACTATCGATAGCATTATCACTATTAGTATTTAATACTATCGATAGGGCAACTGATTTTCAAGGTTAACTATCGATAGTTCGGCAACGGCTGCATCGACACCATTGAGAATTGTATGGAGCACTTCTAGTTGTGCAGGTTTCATCACGATGTTTTTCTTTACCGATAAAACAAGTGATAATCAAATTCTAATTCACAAATGAATTTGAAAATTTAGAGGTGCAGGCTGGATGTGAACTCAAACCCTTCTGCATGGGAGGCAAGCGTTCAACCGCTAGGCTATCACTGCTTCAACCTATTAAATATGCTATAGATACGGATTTTGCACAAAACATAATTTGCACGGCCATCTTTGATAATGACGTCATAAAATCAGTAAATACCGGGCTCATCTGAGCAGGTACCCGACGTCACTAATTTGTATTTGTCTCGTCGAATAATTAGATTATAGGCTCAGGCTGCATTAGCCTGTCCACTTCGCTGGCGTAACGAGCGCCGCGCAAACTAAATTATCTGATGAACTAATTAAAGCTCGGATGGAACAGTACTTGGTAACAACAAGTGAAATCCCTGGAAAGTCCACGATGTCGAGTTTGAAACATTGGTTTGAATTTTGTGCCGTTGATCGTTTGTTTGTTTCAAGTTTAGTTTTACTGTAAGTCGGTTGTTGATTGGCACTTGATGTATTTTGTTTAAAATGTAACTTTCGATAGTGAGTAAAATAAATAATAGAGTAATAATACCACAGACATAGTAAAAAATATAGACGAGGTGCTGTTTACAATCATAGTGAAACCAACAAAACCGTGCTCCTCCATGTACACACGGCTACACATCAAGCTGTACATTTCCAGTATAAGCTGACCTCGCATTGTATAGGTTTTCCTTCAAACGCGAGGTCAGCCTATACTGGTTATTTCAGCTTGATGTGTAGCCGTGTGTACAAACCGACGTTCACGCACGCACATGCACGCCGCATGTACGATGCATCGTCCAGTAAGCATCGCGAAAAAAAAATATCGTTCAGGTGCATGTGTGTGCTGAAAGACGTCCACTACTGGACATAGGCCTCCCCCAATTAAGGGGGGGATATGCCATAATCGCCACGCTTGGCAGGCGGGTTGGCGATCGCAGTTGGTTGGTTAAATACTCAGAGAACGCTGCTGCCCATCCTCTGGTGAATCCCTTAGTCGCCTTTTACGACACCCATGAGCGTGTGCGTGAGCGCTGATTTCTACACGGTGGAGCACGGTTTTATTGGCTTCACTATGATTGTTCGCAGCACTTCATCTGGTGACACGCGTTCTGGTATTAAAAGACATTGGTGACGATTCTCTTGCTCACTAACTAAACTTGTTTTAAAATATCGCTCTCTTTTACTAATAGAACATACAAGAAAGGGATGGCAACAATTTTAGAACTGTCAAATTAGTCGGAATTTATATTTCCATACAAGTTTAGTCGTGATCAAGGAACGTGCCCACTAAAATACAAAGAAATGTAACACGTAAACCAATTTGACATTTCTAAAATTGTTGCCATCCCTTTCTTGTGTGCACTATTAGTAAAGGAGAGCGATAGTTAAAATAAATTTAGTTCATGAACAAGAGAATTGGCACCAGTAGATAACATTTCTATTATCTTATTGTTTAGATTTCTATGAGTACAGTACACATACTATTCACTCATTTCTAAATCAAGATAAAACCTATTTATTCGTCCGTGTGGTGCCGGGCGCAAAGAATTGCACGACCCTATATCTTCTCATGGGTGTCGTAAAAGGCGACTAAGGGATTCACCAGAGGATGGGCAGTAGCGTCCTCTGAGTATTTAACCAACCAACTGCGATCGCCAACCCGCCTGCCAAGTGTGGCGATTATGGCATATACCCCCCTTTTGGGGGAGGCCCATGTCCAGTAGTGGACGTTTTTCGGCTGAAATGATGATGATGATTCACATTTAATCTGCAATACCTAAACATTTCTCATATTTTTGTTTATATATTTTTGCCTTCAGACGCTAACTTACTGGACTAAGATAAATGAAAATACTTGGCGTAAGTTTCAGGGCGGGCCTCACCCGTCCAGTTATCCAGAAGCTAAACCAGTTATCCTCGGAATTTGAAATTTAAGGAATGTTCCGAATTTACGATATAGGCGCTCCGTAAACACGATGTTTTGGAAATTCAAGACCAAAAGGGTAACCGCAGCGAGGGTACATACTGCATCTACATTATAATGAAACTACTTGGTAGTTGCGTAGCTTTGGGCGTAACCTATTTTGTGGTTCAGCTGTCAAAGTTGTTCATTAATTTGCTTCTGTACTTATAAATATTCTGATTAGTTCGTGTTTTCATTATTGGTCTAGCGTGACTGCCTCGTTGGTCTAGCGGTTGCAAGCGCGACTTTTGATCGTGGGGTCCTGGGTTCGATTCCCGGGTCGGGCAGTGTTATTGGATTTTTTCTTTAGAAAATTCTCAGTAGCAGCCTGGAGTCTGGGTTTGTGCCCGGTTGATGGCAATAGGCTCGTCTCCTATTACATGGGACTATAACATAACTGGCGAAATGTGGGTGTACTATTACACCACTGCCTACCCCTTCGGGGAAATACAGGCGTGATGTTATGTTCATTATTCATAAAATTTCTTGGTGAATCAAATAGTTAAAAAATTGATACATAGGTACGTACCATATTCCTGTTGGTACCCTTTGGGTACGGAACTCTAAAAACGAATATAAAAAATATAATCATATAAAATGACTGATTCGCTCTAGAAAGTGGACTCGGGACAAGTTATTAAGTAACAGAAGAAATTATTTTTGAAAGATGCAATAAATAGTTTGCACACTAAAGCTTATTTTGACAGTCGGAAGCATGAATTCAAACATAGTCTTTGAATAAAACCCAATGATATTTAAAAGTATAGATTTGCCATACCCTAACAAAACCAACGAAAAAAATATTCCGTACGTAGCGGCAGCAAAATACACATAAACTAGTACAAAGCATGTAAAATGGTTACTTCAAGTTACTTTCGCGTCATAAATTGGTAAACTTTCTGTGCACACACGTCGGCATCGGCATTTTTTTTGTCACCAATCACACTCGGCGCTTTACTTGAAGCGGATTCATAGAAAAAACGTCCTGATTAGGACGTTTTCGTGTCTTCAGTTGGGAGTGCAAGTAACATATCTGTACTTTTAAATATCATTAATAAAACCCTAATAGTATTAAGACATGGTGATAGTTTCATCTGCTGAAAGTTGAATCACAATAATCGGTGTACATACATGAAAAAAAGAAACCCCCCGAATACATAACCTCCTCCTTTTTAGGGTTCCGCACCCAAAGGGTGCAAACGGGACCCTATTACTCTCGCTACGCTGTCCGTCCGTCCATCCGTCTGTCTGTCACAGGGCTGTATCTTTGTAACGGTAATAGATAACCAGTTGAAATTTTCACAGAATATGTGTTGCTATGAGGTGTATCACGACAAATACTAAAAACAGTCTAAAACCAAAGGGGGTCCCCATACAAGAAACCTCGAAAGAAAAGCATTTTGTTCAACGTTTTTGTTCCTGTTCTATCTTCAAAACGGTAATACATACCAGCGTCAAACTTGGTCTGATTATAGTGCATACTATGTAGTTTAGGAAAAAATCCTAAAAACAGGACAAACATAGACATATGTGTTGGTACCAACGGAAGAAAGAGATGCAAAAATTCACATTTCGCGTACGAACGTTGATGTCTTTTGATAAACTCTCGTAACAGAAATCAGTATCTATGGGGTATCAGGTCGATGCATGGTACGGAACCCTTACTGCGTGAGTCCGACTCACACTGGGCTGGTTTTTTTTGCAGTCGGTTAAAAACAATCGATGTGGTGCAAGCGGCAGTCAAATGTTTGCCGACACCTACATAGGCGCGCGTAAGATAGATAGATAAAATTGATAGAATATACTTTATTGTACACCATGAAAATAGTAGTCAACAGGAACAATGTATAAATTATGGGTACATTGGCGGTCTTGTTACTAAAAGCGATATCTTCCAGACAACCTTTGGATGGACAAAGAAAACGTAAGATCTAAGCTAAGCAAGCTGTACTGAACGGAGCCATATTTAGCTCCAATTTAGTTGCTTCAAATTTCGCGCGCGGACATGTTTTCTACGTGTAGTTGTTTATTTTTATTTTTTATAGTATAGGATGGCAAAACGAGCTAAAGACCCACCTGATGTTAAGCGGTTACCTTTGCCCATAACAACTGCAATACCACCTAGACTGTTGCCTAAATGGTACCGCCAAACTGAAACATGAAGATGGAAAGTCTCATGTGATTGTAATTTCACCGGCACTCGTAACCTTCAAACCGAAACACAGCAATGCAAGCATCACTATGTGGCGGAGAAGTAGATACGGTGGAAGTACTTCCCCCGACGAGCTCTTTCAAATAGAGCTCTACTACTACTAAAACTACTACTACTACTTATTCTAAGTTTGCGCATCAATTACTTAGAAATTCACGAGAAATATGTAAGTCGAGTAATAACTGTTCTATTATCGGTTCAATGAATATTTGAAACAGTTACTGTCCCATATTTTCGACAAACTATTTTCATATAATATAAACTACAGTCTCAAACAAAGGACACATAGGTTCATTGAACAGCTTCAGTAAGTAGGAAATGGAGCAAAACAGAGCAGGATTGTACATAATAGTGATTTACATATAATAGGTAGGTAGTTTATACATAGAACTATTGTACCACTACAGGTATTAAACGGTAATGCATTAATTGCTTATTATGTGTGCCAAGATTACCATAATAGGTAAACATGATTGCTTCACCTTGTTCTATATGTAATTATAATAATTCACACGCAATAATAATTATTGTTCTATAAATTAAACTTATACAATAATAAGTAAATAAATATTTTTGGAACAGTTTTACTCGGCACCATCTAGTCCCAAACTAAGCGGAGCTTGTGCTATGGGTACTAGACAATGGATATAATACTTAAATACTTTTTTTTTTGTCACCATTAACGTATTTAAGAGTTTTTCCAAATGAGTTGTGCCTTCCTTATGAATATCGATTCTGATAACACATTATTATTACATGATTTTGAGCTCACAGGAACAACAGGGTTTTTGTTACATGTTGTACCTACAAAGTATATCAGAAATGCGTGGTCAAATTTGAAGAGCTGATTCAGGGGATCATTTCAACCGAAAGACATCTACACTGCTGGACAAAGGCCTCCCCTGATGGGGGGATATGCCATAATCGCCACGCTTGACAGGCGGGTTGGCGATATCCAGCAGATCCTATCAAACAACTTTTACTATGGGCCAACTCTGAAATCGACAAAAAAAAATCAGCTGAACCTTACATTTTGTCGAGCGAAATTGGTGATTTAGTGGGGAACAGCTGATATTTTTTTCACGATTTCAGAGTTGGTCTCATAGTAAAAGTTGTTGTATGCTATGCCCCGAATGAGCTCTTCAAATATGATCACGCATTTCTGATAAACGTTGTTTAAGCATTTAGCGAACTTCTTCTATCGTATCGACAAGAGCTATGCAATGATATAGTTCATGCCGTGCAAAAAAGATTTGCCAGTCAGCAGTTTGGTAGCGAAGCTGACTTCCCAAGGTGCGTCGGACGATCAATTAAATATCATCACTCGCAGAGGCTCTTTTAATGCACCGCTCTTCTAATTCTCTTTTTTCTAATATAGCGATTGTGAAGTAACCTATAGGTAGGTAAGATCTATAAACGTGCGTTCACAAAATATGCAAAATGAATACTACACTTCAAGATAACTACATTACCACAGAATATCTAATAGTACTAAGGTACAGAACGGCCACTCACCGCCCCCCGCCAATACAAGATTCGCTCGCGCCCAGCTCGCGCCCTCAGTTTGACGGCACTTGGACTGCAATCGTGCATTGGATGTCACTCCCCAGTCGCTATACAAGCGCGCCATCTCTGAGAACTACTGAGAAGCATAGAATTGAAGGCGTTTTAAAATAAATACAATTTCATTTTATTATAACTTGTCGTATAACGGCCTAAAATAATATCCAATCTATCTACGATTTACCCTACTAGAGATAGGAATTTGAGATAAGGTCCATGCAAAATATGTCACTATCTCTAGTAGGGTAAATCGTGGATAGATTGGATATTAATTTTGGCCGTACGTGACTCAAGGATTATAATCCTTGAACCACTTATTACGACATGACATGGTTTATTTAAGTAATAAGTAAGAAATAACAACTCGAACTTATTGATTGTGTAGGTAATTCTATTTTCTAAATAAATATTTCGTAATATTTGTAGAAAAAGCGACTACCTATACTATATTTAGATAAGTAAGATAAGTTCGATATTTAGATAATGAACAAATCCATTAAAGTAATATAATGTGACAAATCAAAGGAGCAGACGAGTCCTTGAGTGGAGACCGCGAATCGGCAAACGCAGCGTAAGGCGCCCCCCTGCCAGGTGGACCGACGACCTAAAGAACGTGGCTGGGGGGGACTGGATGCGGAAGGCAGAGGACGGAGCGTTATGGCGCAACTTGGGAGAGGCCTATGTCCAGCAGTGGACTGCGATAGGCTGAGTTGATTGAAATCAAAGGAAACGAAATTATCGTTTTCTCCAACATTTCTCTATAGGTATCAGCCTCCAGCTCTTTTTTCAATACTCAGCCTGTATACACCTACCTATTTGATATTGTATATACTTGCTACTTACTACATACACTACTAAATCAGATAAACTCCCATTCAACTGTGGAAGCGAAATCCGTGCGCTACACACCACTATCTCACACAAAGTTCACTATCCTTTACTGAGAAACAACACAAGGTGAGAGCGTATCGCTCCAAGAAACAAAACCACTTACTCGTAATGGCTGTGATACGAGTTACGTGACACAAGTGTGAACACGCCTTACTGGCCACGCATTCCAATTCTAAATTCCAATTCAAACAAAAATAAACAATCCATATTCTCAGCACAGGTGCACTTTTCAAATGGAATGTGGGAACAAAATTGATTGTGTAGGGCCGTTTTCCATTTAGATATGGAAATTCCGACAGTGTGTATGACACCGAACCGCAGCTCGTTACTAAAAAATATTCCGCCGGCAATGTGTTCGCACGTGAATTTTTGCATTTAAGGCGCTACTAAGAGCTAAGTGGCACCCTCATCAGTAAAATAATAATAACTCGCTGAGTACATAATTGATCTAAAATTCGTTTTAAGGGGCCGAACCCCGTAATTCAACAAACTAATGCGAATCCCGCTCAAAAACTACTCACTCTATGATATTGAAATTAAAATACGTGTTACTCAAGGATAGAGGTGACAATATTATTAAGTACAACTATAAAACATGAATGCACTCATTCGGCTCGATCATAAAAAAAAACCAAACCTACCTCGGAAACTGTTTATTTTCAAAAAGTTTCCAAAATATGTCCAACATTTATTGGTATATCTTGGTATGATATTTTACCTAAATATTATTTTATTATTTTGAAATAATGTTACTGAGCCATTTTATCGAAAATATACATATTTTTTTTTTTTTTTTTTTTTTCTTTTAAATGCTCTTTCATTCGGAGTGGCGTCAACTTCATGCCGCACTACTCCTTCCCGGCCAGCCTCGTATTTTGCTTCTCGCTCATTCTCATTCCGCGGCGTTCTGGACCTTAAGCAATTGAAGTACAGGTACTCTAGTTTAAACTTTAAACAGAAAGTTTAACTCTGTAAATTATAGTTCGCTGTAGTTGTAGATAGTAAAATACGAAAAACGGCCACTATTAACAATGTTTCTATCTACAACTCCAGCGAACTATAATTTACTTACAGCTGTTTAAATTAGAGTTTTCGATAAATGATTTACTCATCGAGTTATTATTTTTTTACTTATCGGGGCGCCACTTAGCTCTTAGTAGCGCCTTAACGAGAATGTATAATGGCTGAAATAATAGTGGGTGTTTTATGCGCATTTAAAGTAATGAGATGCCCGTTTATTGCATGCTGATATCCCAAATGGAGTACATTTGTTATTGTTACGTTGGCAGACAAATTGTGATATATTGAGGCTAATTGAAGAAGTTTGCTGAGGCATAATGATTTGAAGGAATATTACGTGGTTATTTCACAGACATAGTAAAGAATATAGACGCATGGCTGCGAACAATCATATTGTAGCCAACAAAACCGTGCAAACCAGCGCTCACCACACACCATGCACCTGAAAGATATTTGCTTTCGCGATACTTACTGTTAGATGCCGCGACATGTGTACTGAGAGCGGTAAGCACGGTTTGAGGTGCATGTGTGCTTGAGCGCTGGTTTGTATACGGAGAAGCATGTTTTTGTTGGCATCACTATGATTGTTCGCAGCACTCCGTCTATATTTTTTACTATGTCTGTGGGTTATTTAGATTGAGATTAATAGTTTTATGAATTACATTAAGCTTTTATTTTTATCTCTGTTAGCTTTTTGTGGTTTATATTAAACTCATTCAACTTTCATAATTACTTTGAAATATCACACTAAATCAGCAAAATTCATAATAATTATCTGCAAATGCGTTCATTAAAAACTTTTAATTGCAATAATCCATTTATGTGCTTATACTTAATTGTTTAATAGAATTACGATACTTAATTATTCACAAAAGGTTGAAAAACTGATAAAAGCTAAATTAGGCTCAGACTCGGAAAATCTAGTTACGACCGAAATTTGATCAGCTCCCCGACTCGGAACATTTTCAATAAGCAGTTGCCGACTATTTCGGTTTCTTATCTCGTTTCGTCTACTATTCACGTGACGAGAGAAAAAGAGATAACTAACCGAATCGGTTGACTACTGCTTATCAAAACGGACGGGAACGTTACGGGATTCCATCTGAAAATCGTGTCAACCAATATTTAAAAAGCTTGGTTTGCTACCGTTACCTTCATTATATTTATATGAAGCGTGTATGTTTGCACGGAAACATCTGTCCAAAACAGCGGAACATATATGTTCTCAAAATCGGTGTGACCAATACAGACTTGTACTAGATGAGATCCCTAGGTTAACAAAATGTAATAAAAGCTGTCTTGCTATGTGCGAACTGTTATAACCCTGCTTTTTTATACGTAGCAAAAACAAATGTAAGGAATGCATTTCTGCATTCATAAAGGTCCTTTGTGTAACTAAGATTTATGGGCAAGCGGCTGGCGCCAGCGCCGAAATGTCAAGAGGAACCCTTCAGAGTTCAGGTAGTAATCTGTGCCTTCAGTCTCATTCCAACATCTACTAGAGCCACACGTTTTTCATTGTTTTGTTATTTTTGTTCTATATCCTAATTAAATTTTTGTGGTTAAACTATCTATATTATTTTGAAAAGCCTAATCCGAACCACGGTCTAACATTGGTGGCAGCGTAAAAGGGATACAAATTCCCACGGTCCGTCTCCGCCCTACTAAATCAGTCACGACTTTTCCTTGTGCAAGTGCTTCAAATACTGTAAAAAGTGAGTTAAGTGACAATTATATCTGTGAATGAACTGTGTTATCGATAGATCACAAACTATCCAAAACACCCACCGAGTCCAGTATCCAGGAATGCAGCAGCTCGTCACACTCATCTGCCTATCGTAAATTCGTGAGTCAATAAATCTTCAATAGCGACGCCACATAGTCGCATTTCGACACCCACAATACCATAATATGCCTAAAGCCTGCAGACCAGAAATCAACTCCCCGAACACATCCGCAGCAACAATGGACCTAAACAGTCTGTTTAAGTTCATCAAGCCCTACGACGGGACACGAGAAACCCTCAACTCTTTCCTGACGAACTGCAACAACGCGTACAGCCTAGCTTCAGAAGACCAGAAACGAATTTTGTTTAAATATATTTTAAGTAGGTTACATGGTAAAGCGGAAGTTGTTTGCTCAATTAAAGAATTCAGTAATTGGGAGCAACTAAAAGAGTTTCTCAAGATCCAATTTTGCAATAGAAAACACTATTCCCATCTCCTCACGGAGCTGCAAGAGAGCAAACAAGGCCCGCAAGATAGTGTGAATCAATTTTCTTTAAAAATCGAGACATGCCTGTCACACTTACTCACTGAGGTATCGTTATCCACAGTAAAAGCTATCGAATTACCCGGCCGTACAGCGGCAATGGAAGATCTAGCTCTCCATCACTTCATGATGGGATTACTTCCCAGAATATCCAACATGGTGAGATGTAGGTCTCCAAACACTTTAAATGAGGCTGTAAATTATGCCGTAAACAAAGAGCGCATTCAACAGTCGTTGCATAAGATAAATAAATCAACAGAAAATAGGTTTTCTAAATCAGATAAATATGTTCCTAAGACCCAACAACGTCTAAATTATTACAATAACTCTGATACAAATAATTCTAATAAATCCGATTTCTGCCGATATTGCAAATTCCCAGGGCACACAATTGAAAATTGCCGCAAACGGGAGTACAATAACAACCGTTTTCGTAATACCGAACAACCCTCGACTTCCGGTTACAAACCACCACAGACAATTAACTTTGTCGAAGAATCAAATGACGAGGACCCCGAATCTTATGACGAAATTTATAATAACTCAAAAAACTAATAAGTGGCTCGTATAGGTGTCGTGCGAGACACAACCTGCTAAACCTACCTGACACTGTTTCCTATCATACTAAAACTATCCAACCTACTAAATCTACAAAACCCACTGAATCTACTAAATCCACTGTATCTGCTACATCCACTGTATCCATTAAATCTACTAAACCCACTGTGCCTACTAAATCCACTGTATCCATTAAATCTACGAAGCCCACTGTGCCTACTAAATCCACTGAATCTACTAATCCCACTGAAATATTCGAAATCACAACCGATCCTACCAAAACTCTACTTCCACACATCCTTATTAATACTTCTGTCTCGGACCTACCGTTATCCCTCTTAGTAGACTCTGGATCAGCAATAAGTCTCATAAAGACAAGCTGTATTCAGAAATATCCTAAACTTACAAATGAAAAAATAAACCTTAAAGGAATAGAACCCGAACAGGGAACAACGGTAACCCTAGGTCACTTTCAACTTGAACTTTACATACCTGACTCTCCTCAAAAGTACATTAACCACAAATTCCACGTCGTAAACCAAATAAATCTACCTTACGACGGTATCATCGGAAGCGATATGTTAAACGCTTTCGGTTGCAATATCAATTACGTAACAAATAAACTTACGTATAACAAAATACATCTCCCACTTCAATTTCATGAACCTATCTATTCTATCCCAGCTAGATCCGAAATGATTATAGAATGCTCTATTTCCAATCCTGAAGTCAAGGAAGGCTTAATTATCGACCAAACCCAACATAAAGATATATTGATAGCCAATTGCCTAGTCAGAACAAAAGAAAACAATAGGATAAACGTAACTGTTGTTAACTTATCTGAACATTCTCTACCGCTAAGTTCAAATTTAAATCTAACACTGATTACGTTTGAAACGTCTTTTACAACTTCTCAAGGTGATCAATACTCCGTCAACACCTTACAAACTCAGAACTCCTATCCTCGCACTCAAGAAGTCCTTAAACAACTTAGGACATCCCATCTAAATTCTGAAGAAATCGACGCTCTTCATCAAGTCTGATCCTATTATTCAGACATATTCTATTTACCTGACGATCCGTTAACATCAACAAATGCTTTACAACATGCAATAAAAACAACTAGCGACGCACCGATTCATGTAAAATCCTATAGATTTCCTGAGTGTCATAAAAAAGAGGTTCGAAAACAATTAAACAAAATGTTGAAAGATGACATCATAAAACCTTCAATATCCCCATGGTCCGCACCCATCTGGGTCGTCCCAAAAAAACTAGACGCCTCCGGACAACGGAAGTGGAGAGTTGTCATAGACTATAGAAAACTTAACGATGTTACAATTGGCGACTCTTATCCTATACCTAACATCACTGAAATACTAGATCAACTAGGTAAATCTAAATACTTTTCGACCCTAGACCTAAAATCTGGATTTCATCAAATAAAAATTGCACCTGAAGATGCAATGAAAACTGCTTTTAGCGTACCTGAAGGACACTTCGAATTTAATCGAATGCCTTTTGGACTCAAAAATGCCCCGTCAACGTTTCAGAGACTTATGAACACAGTACTTTCAGGACTACAAGGAGTTCGATGTTACGTCTATTTAGATGACATAGTTATTTATGCGTATGACCTAGATTCCCATATTAAGAACCTAGAATTAGTATTTCAGCAACTCAGACACTTTAACCTGAAACTTCAGCCTGATAAGTGCGAGTTCCTACGAAAAGAAGTTTCATATCTTGGTCATCAAATTACAGACGATGACGTAAAACCAGACCCAAAAAAAATTAAAGCTGTATCAAATTTTCCAATACCTAAGTCTGCCAAGGACATCAAATCCTTCCTAGGTCTCATGTCCTATTATCGCAAGTTCATACCTGACTTTTCTAAATTCGCTAAGCCCCTAACTTCTCTCCTGAAAAAGGACACACCGTTCATTTGGCAAAATGAACACCAACTGGCTTTCGAAACCCTGAAGATTAGACTTATGTCTCCACCTTTATTAGCGTATCCTGACTTTTCCAAGCAATTTATACTTACATGTGACGCATCGAATTATGCTATAAGTGCCATACTCTCTCAAGGAGATAACGGCAAAGAGAGACCTATAGCTTATGCGTCTCGAACCCTTAATAAAAGTGAAATTAATTATAACACCACTGAAAAAGAATTGTTAGCAATAATTTTTGGCTGTAAAACTTTTAGACCATATTTGTATGGTAGCAAATTTCATATCGTTACCGATCACCGCCCTCTAAAGTGGCTCTTTAATCACAAAGATCCTTCAAGTAAATTACAAAGATGGAGATTAAAACTGGAAGAGTATGAGTATGAAATCGTTTATAAAAAAGGAAAACTTAACTCAGCCGCGGATGCACTATCTAGATACCCATGTGCACCAACCCCTGTAAATACATTAGAACTTAATGATTTAAAACTTATTCCTGTCTTACCCATATCAGATCCTATGACTATAAATAGTTCTACCTCTCCAAAACCCGGTCCTTCACGTACAAATCCTTTAGACACACAGCTTTCGCGTAGTCGTTCCAACATTGACGATCACGACCTACCTCCCGTAAATCCTCAAAACTTACAAAATCCTGAAATTCATGAAAACTTACCAAGTCCTAACATCCATGAAAACTCATACTCCGATTTCCTGAAAGCTACTTCTAATAAGAATCATACATATAATACTGTTATACATGAATATACAAACCCTCTACTATCGTCTAACTCAAAATTGATTGTCATCCCCACATCAATCGATCTCGATGAATCAAACCCTTATATCGAAGAAATCCTTGGTCAACACGGTGACAATTCTGAATTTTTGAACCAAGAAAGAACACTGCACTCCTTCCAAAACCTGAAATCAAAAAACAAATCATACTATTTACTTTTCACCAAAGTACATCACTTTGATGAACTTCCATATCCAGACATATTCAAATCGTTAAAAAATCTGAGAAACGAGTTATTGATTGGATCAAATGAAACTCCCAATGAAATTGCTATCTCAGACTTCAAAGATCCCTTTGTCAAATTATCATATACTAAAATTTATAACATTTTAGCATATGTGTTCCACAACACAAACATCGTAATTAGCGTTTCTAAGAATACAATTATTTTCCCAGTTCCGAGTGAAATACCTAAAATATTAAAACAAAACCACGACTTACCCATAGTTGGTCACGTCGGACAATCTCGAATGTACAACCGTATCAAAGAAAGATATTATTGGAAGAACATGAAATCAGACATAGAAAACTATGTTAAGAAATGTTCACAGTGTCAATTAAATAAAGCGCTTCGTCAAACCAATCGCGCTCCGATGCAAATAACTTCTACTTCCACTGCACCTTTTGAGCGCGTTAGTCTTGACATCGTGGGGCCACTCCCCGAAGCAGGTCCATTCAAACTTAAATACATACTTACCCTCCAAGATGACCTAACAAAATTCTCTTTTGCCTATCCCATATCGAATACCTCAGCAGAAGAATGTTGTGAATGCCTGGTCCACTTCATTTCCTTATTTGGCATACCAAAAAAAATATTAACTGACCAAGGAACCAACTTTACGGCTGACTTATTCAAAAAGACCTGTGAATTCCTTAAAATAAAACAACTGTGGTCCACACCTTACCACCCTCAGACACAAGGCGCCTTAGAAAGAAGTCATTCTACTCTTAAAGAATATCTAAAATCTTACGTTAACAACGACCAAACAGATTGGCATAAATACGTTTACACAGCAATACTTGCTTATAACACTAATGTCCATACAACTACTCAGTTTACACCTTACGAACTGCTGTTTGGCCACAAACCCTATTTACCAGACTCAATTTATGAGCTAAATTCCACCAGTACTTACCACGAATATATCAAGATGCTAAATCATCGTTTAAAATTGTCCCATAACAAGGCCCTCGAAAATATAGCAAAATCTAAAGAAATATCGAAAGGATATTATGACCGACGATCTCGACCAGTAACGTATAAAGTTGGTGACATAGTGTACCTAAAAAATCACTTAAGAATGCGAAAAGCATTATCACCGGTGTGGAAAGGTCCTTATAAAGTAGTCAAAATTCATGGCAACCACACACTTTCTCTCCTAATCAATAGGAGACATGTTAAACATCACTACGATGAAGTAAAATTAGCTAGTCGTAATCCACCTAGCTTATAAGTTTCTTTTTCTTTTTATTAGCATTTTTATTACTATAACGCCATTTTATTACAAAAAAAAATCACTTAGCATAATATTAGAAAACCTATGTTCTTACTTATGTTCTTACTTCACATCACACAATGCTCGTTAAATGTGCTCCAACTAAGTATGCTAAGCCTAGTCTATTAAGTTAAAATATGACAACCTTCTGCAAATATTGTTATCAAAAGATCTGTTTTGTATTTGTGTTTTTTTTTATTTGTTTGTGTGTGTTACTTTGCCGAAAACATTAAAAACATTTACCTAATTATGTGCTGAATTTCGTATAAACTTATATATGTATAAATAATATCCACTCATTAATGCACCTACGGAAATTGTATCTTTAATTTTTAAACAGTCAATATATTAAATAGTAAGTATAAAAACATTCCTGTCCCTGTAATTCATTATGTTAATCTAAGTCTTATGCCCTCTTTCTACCAAACCATTATTATATATAGCTTAAGTCAAAGTAGATCTAAGTATACAAATATTCCTAGTTTTTATTTTCATTATATTCACTTAGAATTTAGTTTAATTAAGTAATTACTCTTATTGTAATATTCAGGAAACGTCTAATTCACTATCCACATTGGATTCAATTATTTCATGTTTATATAAGTCTTGTTTATCATGTATTTTACTGCTTCCATAGAAAACGTCTGGCTCACTGTAATAAATTTAAACCCACATAACTCACGAAACAATGAGAACATAATTAAATTGGCGCCCAAACCGCACTTAAAATTTTGAAAGAATTTGTTTGTAAACTTCGCTTTTGTAAAGCATAAGTTTCCACTTAAACGGGGGGCTGTTATAACCCTGCTTTTTTATACGTAGCAAAAACAAATGTAAGGAATGCATTTCTGCATTCATAAAGGTCCTTTGTGTAACTAAGATTTATGGGCAAGCGGCTGGCGCCAGCGCCGAAATGTCAAGAGGAACCCTTCAGAGTTCAGGTAGTAATCTGTGCCTTCAGTCTCATTCCAACATCTACTAGAGCCACACGTTTTTCATTGTTTTGTTATTTTTGTTCTATATCCTAATTAAATTTTTGTGGTTAAACTATCTATATTATTTTGAAAAGCCTAATCCGAACCACGGTCTAACAGTACGTATCTTACCTAATACATTAAAAATACTAAATTGCAGGTGGTTTAAGATCAAATTGTATGAATGGCTGAATAAAAATAATTACTATGGGAATTCTTCGAACAAAGATTATAATGTCTAAAATTTTGCATGCTTTAATTTAAGGGAAAACATGAATGATCTCATATTTAAGTTTATAACGCCTTTTTATACCATGTTTTATGCAAATAAATATATTCTATTCTATTCTAAACATGTTCTGTATCGGGGGAGCAGAACTTATCAGAAAATTCACATTGTTGACCTCTTCAAAAGGCGTTCGAACGCTGTTTTTACAATTTTATAAGTTGATTGCTACTCTATCAATAGGACCGAATACCAATCAACTGAGTGCTTTTTGTCATTTTGTTATTTATGGATTGATAAAACTCGATCAAAGGGAAAACCGATGACCGCTTGAAATGTTAGCATTATTTTCTCGAACAAATTGGAATTTTCAACCAACTTTTAACTCTAATAAATATCGCAAAGTATTTGTCCTAACTTTTGGATGTTGAAAACGGGAATGAGTTTTGTTATGATACTTCGTCCGAGTAATTTTAGGGATGATAGAAAACAAAAGGTGTTGTTAATTTTTAAAATGTTTCACGATTTACTTTGTCATAGGCCGGAAAGGACAGTTTTTGTTTGTATCATATTTTGAGTGGGAACCGCGGCATTGTCGTCAAGATTAGAACAAACGTTTCAAATCGGTTTTTAGGTAGAGATTAGATGTAGAATAATAAGCAAGGATATCCTACTAAAGAACCATCTGGTTGAAATGTTATAGTAACGTCACAGTAATAAAAAATTCAAGACGAATAAACTACAAAAAGAAGGCGTTAAAAAGCGCTCCCCTGACCAATAACCGTGAGTGCGTGGATTTTAATTATTACCCAGAAAAGCAAAAAAAAATGTATTTTCAAATAAGTTTAATGTAAAATATTTAGACTATACAAATCTACCTATTAGAATAAGCCAAAATTTTAAATAACATTTACTTCAGGAATGACTAAAACTAATATACGTAATTTTATTTAATGTATCTATTGCTAAAATAGACATTATTTTAACATCCTGTTCAGTCTAATAAGTAGACAACTGATAAATCTAAGCATTCAATGTTAATGTTTTGTAAAACAATTTTTTATTAACTTTTCTTGATATCTTGATTTCAATAAATTCGCACTCTCAAGGTCGTTTGGTTAGAAAAGTAAAAAGAAATGTAGGCCAGTACATCTCTAAAGGCCTGAAGAAATAAGATTCAGTGATAATGAAGTAAAGCTTAGTTCAGTTCACATCAGTCTCTAAGAAACATACATTATCTTTAAATTGGACTGCCACACCGCACATTTACAGCAAAAATTGATATTTTTATGGCGGTGGTCTCCACAAAATACATACCTACATAAAAAATTTACTGTCTCTGACCAGCTTAAGAGTCAAAAGAGGAAAAAGGTTTAACTACTGTGATGTTCCGTGGCGATGTAAATGCCGTTTTTTAGGGTTCCGTACACGAAGGGTGCCAAACGGGACCCTATTACTCTCGCTACGCTGTCCGTCCGTCCGTCCGTCCGTCTGTCTGTCACAGGGCTGTATCTTTTGAACGGTAATAGGTAACCAGTTGAAATTTTCTCAGAAATTGTGTTGCTATGAGGTGTATCACGACAAATACTAAAAACAAAAAAAGTCTAAAACCAAAGGGGGTCCCCATACAAGAAACCTCAAAAAACATGCATTTTTTTCAACGTTTTTGTTCCTGCTCTATCTTCAAAACGGTAATATATACCAGCGACAAACTTGGTCAGATTATAGTGCATATTATGTTGTTTAGCAACAAATACTAAAAATAAGACAAACATAGACATATGTGGTGGTAACTGCGTAAGAAAGACATGAAAAAAATCATATTTCGCGCACTGTGCGTTGATGTCTTTGATAAACTCTTGTAAATTAAATCAGTTTTTATCGGGGTATCAGGTCGTCGAGAGGTACGGAACCCTTACTGCGCGAGTCCGACTCGCACTTGGCCGGTTTTTTATTCATACATACAGCAAAACATACAGTTACATATCTATCTAAACGAATCGAATACAATAACAACAAATTTTTGTATAAATTTTTATGTGAAGTAAAAATTTGTAGGTTTGGAGATTACAGTAAATTAAGAAATTATTAATTTTCCAATATGTTTCAATATTCTGACGACCCTCTCGATGATCCTCAAGTTGCCTTTTAAGACACCCAAGGGTCGAAATGGGGTAGCATGCATGTGGTCTCGAGCCAAAAAAACACCAAATTTTTTAATAGAGGCTCGTTGACCATAGTTATAAAGCCTTCAGCGTTAAAAAATAGAAAGTATGAAAAATACCTAATATTTTCAAAAAATAAAAAATAGAACTTTCTTTTTGAGAACAATAGCCCAATTTCTATTAATTTGTTTTTGCCTTCAACTTGTCAAAATTTAATAAAAAATCTACGAGAATACAACAGATTTTCCTTCTAAAAGAGAGTGTTTTGTGAATAACAATTACCTACGGAAGTACACGATGTTAATATTTTTTTCTCTGTTTTGTAATTTTTGTTTACAACAGTTTTCACTGATGGTTGGGCTCTCCTTTAAAAGGTTCAATGAACGATACATTAAGCTTTGCAGGCTTTCGTAATTACAGTACGTTGTACATTGTATTGCAACATCGGTATAAATAAATAAATATTTTGGGACATTTTTACACAGCACCATCTAGTCCTAAACTAAGCAGAGCTTGTACTATGGGTGTAATGTAATGTATGGGACAATGGATATAATACTTAAATACTTTATTTTGTAAATACATACTTATAATACATAAGAAACAACCAGACCAACACAAACACTTATGTTCATCACACAAATATTTGTTTGATGTTTGTATTTATTTGTATATTTGTATGGTATGAGGAAAAAAGTAGTCCATGTTGTTTTGACAGGGCACATAATAATAACCGAACTATTTTAAAACTGTGTCTGTTTATTTCTTCGAGCATCACGCTAAAACGACTAGACCTATTTGGATGAAATTTGGCCATATTCTAGATAAAACATGGTTTTTTTTTACTTTTTATACCACGTGAGTGAAGCCGGCCTGAATCTTCTCACACTAAGAAGAGGCCGGTGCCCAGCAGTGGGACAGTAATGATGGTTACAAAATTAAATCAACAAGTTGTTCGATAACTTTGTATCGGAAGATGTTTATGTTCTTCAAGTCTCATGTTCAAAAGTGTGAAATAAAGTCGCTACGCTTTGACAACGATCAAAAGTTTACGCAGGTACAGATCTGGGCGCATAGCAGTGCCTCCGCCAAGACAAGCAAACGCTACAGCCGTACCATCTTTTTCTTGAAGCAACTCACGGAACTTTTAAGCCCTCTTTATCTTCGTTATGGGTAAAGCTAGAAGTCCAAATTTCAGTAACCAAGAGTTGCTGAACATGTCTCTACATCAAAATAAAAGTTTGTACCTAATATTTTAATACGAATTATCTCAAGTCCAAATTCTCTTATTATGTCACTGACACACCCACCGATCATCAAAATTATAAGTTACGTCTAGCAAACTTACGAACTTGAAATCTTGCCTGCGTTTATTGTTAAACATTCTGAAAAAATGTGCCAAGTCTCGACTAAGATTTCTTGGCCATAAAAAGTAGAGAGATCAAATGAACAGCAAAGTCTAACAGAATAAAAAAAACCGGCCAAGAGCATGTCGGGCCATGCTCAGTATTATAGGGTTCCTTAAGTAGGTGTAATTACAAACGAATCAAATCGAATGTTAATCATTGCTATTTAAGTTTTTGCAAACAGCGCCACCTAGCTAGGTGGCGCTGTTACTTTGTGTTATCAATATCTTTTTGTGATTTTTTTAAATATAAAGTAACTAAAGGAGCATTATTTGCTAAGATAATTTTTATCTAAGGTCTATGAACCAAGACGTCTTAAGTATTTTTCAGTTTTCTTACTATAACTGAAAAATTTATAATCACATTATACTTGAAATAATTTTAAAAGATATTTTTTATAAAAGTCTATCAACGTGGAAGATTAAAAGTTTCTACGTTGCATAGTTTGGAAATGGCAGGGGGAGGGACACATTGTAAGCCACTTTGGTGGGCTATATTTCGCAGATGGTACACTTGATAAAAAAGTGATGTATGAAACATTACCTTCATTTTAGTAGACCTATTCAATGATATCCAACAAGAGGGGGTGCAGCGAAAAAAAAATATTCATCCCCATTTCACATGTATGGGCGCCACCCCTAAAATACGTTACCAAGATTTTTTTAATCTTTTAAAATTGAGATCTATATCTAGACTATTTTTAAACCAAATTTAATTTACTTATGTTTATAACTGTAGAAGTTATTAAGCTGTAAAGGATTAGGACAGACGGACAGACGGATAGACGGACAGACGGACAGACGGACAGACGGACGGACATGACGAAACTATAAGGGTTCCTTGTAGGACTACGGAACCCTAAAAAGAAAATGAGTGACTCGGTCGTTAAACATTTTGTAAGAGTTGTACATCTAGGCAGATATGTCAGACAAAGAGCCAAGTCTAAGTGAATAAAATAAACTAAAGTACGTAGGTATGTACGTAGTATATTCAGTGACGGCTGATTCTTGAGCTTTTAGAGAAGCTTGATGAGATGGACCCATTTGAGTATCGTCACCAGGCTTCGAGTCGTGCTACATAGGCTTGCCTACTGCCTACAATAGAATTAATACAAAGGATACTTTTACAATATGTTTAAAGGCAAGTCACTTATTTCCTTTAATTCAGTTAGATGGCTTAGGTTAGTTGGCTCTATATTTGATCTCACTACTTTTTATGGCCAAGTAATCTATGTTGAGACTTGGCACGTTTGAACAGAATGTTTTGTTGGGATAGATTTACACAGAGAAATGAACTATACAATACAATACAATACAGATTCCCTGAAATAGTGATTAAAATATCCGTATTACAATTTACTATTTGTGTGCTTTAAAATAATACATTATTGTGAATTCCGAGTGGTGCCGGACATAAAGAATTCACCACTCTATCTGTTCTCATGGGTGTCGTAAGAGGTGACTAAGGGATTCACCAGAGGATGGGCAGCAGCCTTCTCTGAGTATTTAACCAACCAACTGCGATCGCCAACCCGCCTGCCAAGCGTGGTGATTATGGCATATACCCCCCTTTTGGGGGAGGCCTATGTTCAGCAGCGGACGTCTTTTGGCTGAAATTATGACTAATGAATACCTATGTTAATTATGTTAATAGGTGATTACTAGATATCTACATAAAATATAACTATTATGTAATTATGACACCATAATTTTATAAAGGTATATATTATAAGCATGACTTAAAAAGTCACATGAAGACGAAACGGATTGACCTATATAAGCTGCTAACTGCGTTTAATGATTTAATTGGTTAATAGCGCCGGCGTACACTGGCTGAGCCAGCAATAGTTACTCATTATCTATGTTGACTCTAACAGCAGGCGTAGCATGACCACTGTAGACAAGAAATTTGTCTACGGAAGAATAGACAAAACTACTTTACAATGCATAGAACTTTATCTGTCATTTTATCTATTTTTTCGTAGACAAAACGGTTGTCTACTGTACAGTGGTCATGTTACGCCTGCAGGTCGAGCAACTGTGCGGATCGAGGAACACTTGCCGAGAGATAGCCGAGAGCGTGTTTCGATGCTGCACAGAAAACTCTACGTATAATAACGGGAAACCTCAATTGTTCACGTCTGTGATGACTCTGTAAGTCATTGGGCTCTATAAGTACGTATTCTTAATGTAATTCTACATTTTTATATTTTTCCGAAATATGAAAACACTTAGCTCAATGATTAACGATTAAAAACGATATTTATCTGCTTTATGCTTACACACCATGTGTCTACAGTTAAAGGGCATAATTAAACGTATCATTCGATCGAATGAACAATATATTTTCTCTTTGATGTTGCTGTTTAATGAATATTCCGACGCGGTACGTATTATTTCGTTAATTACAAGCATTATGGAATGCAATGTGGTCTGTTAATTTCCGCTCAACTCATATTGTAGCGACATAGTACGAAATACTACGAATGTATGTATTGTAATAGTATGAATGTATCCATAGATTTTATAAACAAGGGAGATATTCCTTCAATGCATAATTGTGCGTGTTTAAGTGTCGCTGCTTTTCTCCCACTTATTTTTTTCTTCTTCTTCCTGTGCTATATCCTTATCGGATGTCAGCGACCACCGCATGTAATTCGTTTCTATGTTGTGCCAGTTGACATAGAATGGCAGCGTCATTGATGTTGGTCCAGCCCTTGATGTTGTCAATCCGAGCTAATTTCTTTCTTCCCCTGCTCCTTTCGCCCCTTATCTTGCCCACCAGTATTTTCCTGTACTGAAAAGAACTTATTTTTCAAACACAGAAATTAAAACAATAAGTACGGTACTCTCACTCTTATTTTCTCACGCCCACCAAGCACGCACGAACACAAGTAAACTTACTTATTGTACACATGCGTAAAGAAGGCATGCAGTGCTTCAATCTGTGGGAGTTCCGTCGGTGATGTGATCATTTTGCGCATGTCGAATCTTCAAGCTTTGTTCCTACTTACATTTGCACATCTCCCTTGTTTTATTTATCTGTGAATCTACCAATGTGTTGTTAGTACGAGTATATTGCTGTTCGCATGTCATTGTCTGGACGCCATTTGTACTTTATAGGATGTGCGTGGAATGAGTTTTTCATCAACATTGAGTGCGGTTTTAAAACCAATATTTTCTCCTAATCCTTACCTTTCCGTAAAGGTGACTTAATATTATATTTAGTAAGCTTTTATACAAATCTGCTGTGTGACTTGATTGTCTGTCGGTCTGCCACAAATTTTAGCAGTCAGTTTTGAGCTAACACATAAAGGATATACATAATTCACACACACATGTGGCATGATTACAACTCAATCATCATCATCATCATTTCAGCCGAAATACGTCCACGGCTGGACATAAGGGAGGCCTAGCATCGCCACAACAACCGGTGCCGCGCTTTCCGCATCTAGCGGATTCCCGCGACCATGTTTAACACAACTCATTCATGTTTGTTTAGTTTAAATATAAATAAAAAGATCAAGTTTTGTAATCTTCTTTAATTTATCTAATATAATTTATGTTCTATCAATTGATCATCCCACCACGTAATTACGATCCAACTTAAAAAGGATATAATAATATGCATTGCTCTATTTGTAGCCCCATTTACAATTTAAACGTGGTTCATAATTGTTTATGTAATGGTTGGGGTTAAAAAGTAAAAAAAATTCTAAGCTTATCATTTCATTCAAGTTGCTGCTGATCATGGGATCAACAGTCACAGGATACGTGACCTTGTAGGTTTCATCATCATCCACTCAGCCTATCGCAGTCCACTGCTGGACATAGGCCTCTCCCAAGTTGCGCCACAACGCTTGTAGGTTTACATAGGTAGTAATTAAAAAAAAAACAAATTCCATAACATTGCAATTGTTTTTAAATACGTATAAAATACTGTCCACGCGTCGCGCGGCCGTTACTCCCGTGATCAGCTGTCTGTAGTTGAAATGATGAGTTTAGAGAGTAATATTGTTTTCTTGTGTTATAGTAATTAGATATCGATCCCATCACGTCACGGGTGGCTGGTAGCAACTGGTTGCGAGTGGCCGAAAATCTATGTCAGTGGCGTGCTATTGGGGAGGTCTATGTTCAGCAGTGGACTAATATAGGCTGATGATGATGATGATTAAGCATCGCGTCTATGAAGTTTTGCCAACTAATTTGATTTCATCATCATCATCATTTCAGCTGAATGACGTCCACTGTTGGACATAGGCCTCCCAAAAGAATGTTGGGGAGATATGCCATAATCGCCACGCTTGGCAGGCGGGTTGGCGAACGCAGTTGGTTGGTTAAATACTCAGAGAACGCTGCTGCCCATCCTGTGGTGAATTCCTTAGTCACCTTTTACGACACCCATGAGAAGTTAAAGGATGGTGCAATTCGATTCATATTCAATTCTTTACGTCCGGTACCACACAGAAATTTGATTTAAAGTTGTTTAATTATTTTCACAAAAAATCAAAGAATTTATTAATATTTATTTATTGCATTCACGGACCTTCTGTGATTGCTTTGCACGCATACTACGCTAAGGTCTATTTTGAATACTACATAGTTTAGGGGTTAACAATCTCCATCCAAATAATTTTATTATAAAGATAATAACACTAGTACAGTCTGCGCCTGACGTTGTAGGCACAACTGTTTTTGCGTTCCAAATGGACCCTATCCGGCGAACGAGAAGTTATTCTGGCGTAACATGAACTTTCGAGTAAATGTAGCATGTGTTTAACCACGGCCATAATTTCAACGTAACGACCTTCTACGTGAGGGAGATAAGTCGAAGTTTTCGGCAGTGAAGGTATTCCTACTGGTTTATCGCACGCACGTTGGAAGAAATTTTAATGAATGTACTATAGTTAGTGAAAGATTTATTAGGTTGGCAACATTGCGTGCGTCGACGGATTAGATCCTACTGATTTATAAATGGAGGCTAATGACATCGTTAAGTCTTTGTATTTTTGATTTTTGATTACGTCATGTCCGGTAGGATTGAGTACGGTCATGTGTAATGAGGTGTAAGGTTATCGGACTGACCGTTTGACGAAAGTGCGTAAGTACACGGAAAAAAATGCTCGCGGAATTAGTTTTCCTCCAAGAATATTTTTATTCTCAGGAATATTGTTTAATGTTAAATAAATATTTACTTGAACTAAAATTAATATCTTAGTCCAAACGAAATGATATTCTACAAGAAAAATAATATTATTTTTCTTATATTTGCTAGAATCAAAACAATGATTTTCTTTTTAAGAAGTTTTGAGTGTTGTCTGAAAAATATGTTACTTTTTTGAACTAAGATTTTTCATGTGTCTCAGTTTAAAAGAACATATTCTAAGTTCAAGAGCTATTAATATTTGAATCAAAAGTTGTACCATTTACTTAAACTAAAAATAAAACATCAAAACATGTTAACTACAAATTATAAAAACAAAACCCTCATTTTCTTCCTGTTAGTAATTGATGATTCTCATAATCAGAAAGTAGGAAGGTTTTCGATGAAGAAAAATCTTTTTCGGTCTAAGAAGAATGCATTTAAATGTGAGAAAATAACAGATTTGGAAGAAGAATCTAAAATTGTTCGAAATAAGATAGACTTACATTCTGTATAATAAAATACGTGTTTGGTTTAAGAAGAGTTTGTTTTTAGGTAATTAATAGTAGCACTGATGTAAGAATCTAAAGTATTCAATTAAAGTTCGTCCAATGTTTTCAAATGAGACTTTTTTTGTTTTGTGGGAATAAGTTATGGTGTTGAACTAGGAACCCAAATTATTTCAAAATAAGATATACTAACGTTTTGTTGTAAGAAAATACGTGTTTGGGTTAAGAAAGTTTGTTTTTGGATATGTAAATACCAGCATTCACGTAAGAATCTGAATTATTCAAGTAAAGTTCGTCGAATGTTTTCAAACAAGACGTTTTTCTTATGTGGAAATGAGTTATGGTGTTGAACTAGGAATCTAAATTGTTTGAAAATAAGATATACTAACGTTTTTTTTAATAAGAAAATACGTGTTTAGTTTGAGAAGAGTTTGTTATTGGGTAAGCAAGTAGTAGCATTGACGTAAGAATCTAAATTATTCAAGTAAAGGTAGTCCAATGTTGTTAAATAAGACTTTTTTGTTTTGGGGGAATAAGTTACGGTGTTGAATTAGCAATTTAAATGTTTCAAAATATGATACGACTTAACATTTTTAAACAAGAACCCTGTTAAATCCAAGCAATATCAACCGACACGTCGTGTGACCTAGCTATGGGAATAAGCAATAAATTACTGCAAACTTCAAAGTCTTAATAGAAAAACCTACTATTCCATAATAATAACCTATGTTGTGAGAATGGCACATGGTATTAAAATATGCTAAATATATATATATATGGTTAAGTCGTATAAAATTATACAATAAAAGAATTAAAGAATATTAGAGGTAAATGTAGGTATAGTCTGATAATAATCTCTAAATTAGGTACATGCTCTAAAGAATAAAATTATTTAACACTATTAGGTATATTAAGTTGCTCAACTAACTAAATCTAATACGGAAGGATTAATAATATGTAGGTACCTACCTATGTATTCCGTTCCCTATTCCTAAAAGAATTACGTAGGTGCTACATAAACATCTGAAATTATTTATAATGAATATAAGTTTCTACGTATACCTATATGTATAACCGACTTATTATTTATCGCTATGGCAATGGTATGTAATGTAAGTGAATACATACCTACCTATTTATTTTTTAACACAAATTATTTATCAAATGTGAAGGCTGATTGCTGACCTAAACTTTATGTAGGTGTGTATTATATACGGAGATTTAAAACACTTAAAAAGGAAATTAATAAACCCTCATTTTACTCCCTGCAATATCGTCAAAATTTTATACATGTCGTAGGTATCTGTAGTAATAGGTATATATATATATATAATGTATATAAGGTCAGAAACCCAATAAATCTATACTACACTCGAGAGTAATGAATTAGGGTCACATATAGATACCTGAAAATCTCGGAAACTAAGAATGGTAGCTTAATTACATAAATTGTGTTTAATAGACAAATAAATTCTCCTTAAATGAAAGTAATAAAACTTCTTAGTTACTGTAAAGTTACACTATCAGAACGTGACAAAATAAAAAAGGGACTTGTAAATGGAACTACGAATTTTCTTTATCTGTTTTTGCTTTTCTTTCTATTCTGTCATATAAAAAGGCATGTAAACAGCTTTTCTGATGTTCAATATTTATAATTGAAGCTGTTATAATGTTGCTTACACCTGAAGAATGCACCAGAATTCTCACAATGCTGGAAATTGGCCGTAATCAGCGTGATACAGCAAGGACGTTGGTGTGTCATCGTCAACTGTACAACGAGTTCTCCGACGTTACGAGGAAACCGGCTCTAACCTACGTAGACCAGGAACAGGCAGGGCCAGGTGTACCTACCACAGCACGAGAAGATCGATACTTGGTCAACACAATGCTTCGAAACCGCTTTCTCACAGGAACTGCACTTACATATCAGTTCCGACGCCTCGGAGGAAATAACCCAAGTGCATGGACTGTAGTCGACAACATGCTGACGCAAATTTAAAACCATTAATTAAGACCTACAAATGGCCCTAAAATGGCCCTAAATTGGGCATCGTATTTCGAGATTAGCATATGCCCGGAATCACTTAAATTGGAGTATTGAAAATTGGTCAAGAGTTATGTTCTCAGATGAATCAAAATTTATACTCTATAAAAACGACGGAAAAACAAGAGTATATAGAAGACCAAGGGAGCGATTCAAGCAAGCATGCATCGAAGAGAAAGTGGCCTATAGCGGTGGATCCGTACTTGTATGGGCCGGAAATTCTGCAGAGAGTCGCAAAGAGCTGATGGTTACAGAAAACGGCACTATAACTACCGAAAGATACATTGAAGAAATCCTAAACGAATACGTTAGGCCATTTATGGTCAATTTGGGAGAGGATGCTATCTTTATGCATGACAATGCTCGGCCTCATACTGGTGAAATTGTGAATGAGTACCTTCAAAACGTTAACATTAACTGTATGTAGTGGCCAGCACGCAGCCCGGACCTCAACCCAATCGAGCATGCTTGGGACGAGCTCGAACGGTGTGTGAGACACCGACCCTTCCCCGATGACGCTTCAAGAGCTCAAAGTTGCGCTCGTAGAGGAATGGGAGAATATTCCCCAACATCGTATGAGAAACTTAGTGTACAGCATGCAAAACCGCATAACCGCAGTGATGACAGTTTTAGTACTTTTTATTTATTACTCCCACGTGGAGTAATAAATAAAAAGTACTAAAACTCAAGAAATTTTAAATATAAATGCTTTTCTGTATTTTTTTAAGACAAAGTGACACATACATTTTATTACTTGCATTTAAGGAACATTTGATTATCTATTAAACACAATTTATTTCATTGAGCTAGCATTCCTACTTACCGAACGAAACTTTTAGGTATCTTTATGTGACCTTAATTCTTTGCTCTCGAGTGTATATAGAACACTCTTACAGTAATATATATATATACCTACTAGTATATACCTACTACGTTATCTTTCAATGAACACGATTTCTAATGATGATAATGATAAGATGGAAATCATGTTTCTTGAAAGATAACGACTCATGAAGGCTATTATTAATAGTCATCCAAGAAACGTTATTCTTAAATCAAAATCACGTTTCTTGAAAAATAACGACTCATACATTGCTCATATTATTAATAGTCACCCAAGAAACGTTATTCTTAAATCAAAATCATGTTTCTTGAAAGATAACGACTCATAGAAGACTTAATATTACTAATATTCATTTAAGAAACATTTTTCTTAAATCAAAATCATATTTCTTGAAAGATAACGACTTATAGGAGACATATTATTATTAATAGTCATCCAAGAAAAACGTTATTATTAAATCAACATCCTGTTTCTTGAAAGATGTGCTACGTCACAACCGACCACCGGGTAATGGAAAGAAAAAGGAACGAGTGTTGCAATTTCAAAAATTGTTTCCCCAATTTTTGGGAGTATGTTTTAAGTGGGATTTATTAGTGTATGAAATACAGTAGGTACAAAAGCAATTCGTTTTGTTTGATTGTACTGAAACTTAGTGGAAAATACTAAGACCAATACAAAAATAAATTATTACAAACTGATTTCTAGTTTTCAAGTAATTCCCATGTGGAAAAACAAACATGAATACATCCACAAAGTTTAATACATTTGTTTAAATGCTCAGACAAATCACATAAAGCACGTAAACATTGGCCATTTACGCCAGCGACATATACACTACTGAGTAATGGCTTATACCCCTTAAATTATGGTAATAAAATAATGCCGGTAGGTGCTATATTTCCAAAGTAATAAGCGATCTTTCCATAACATATTTCGTTACATATGGTTTTTGAAAATGACCCTAAAGACTTTTTATGGACCAAAAAGAAAGACATTACAAATTATTACCCTTCCAATCTTTTATCCATTGGTACGCATCCACTTAAGAATCTTATGTTTTATCTTTTTCTGTTCCGCAATATAATTGTATAGAACTTTCATGTTTGAAAGCATAAATATTTTATATTTCTAGTCAGTTTCTGAATCAGTTCAATTCTCCATAGTCGTGCCTTCATCTCATGCGCTGGCGAGAATTTGTTAAAATGGTCGAGGAAAAACAAGACAATTGACAAATTTCTTATAAATATGGCTAAAAAATACGTTTGAAAATCCTGTTTGAATCTTGTTAAACTAATCATAACAATAAATAAAATCAATTTTTGGTTTTATTGTTGACCATGAGTGAAAAATTAAGGTGATAGGTAGCTACATGTATTTGTTTGAATCGTGTAGGTAGGTACAATTTAAAAATGGCTTTAATTTTAAACCAAGTTTATTACAATATTGTGTTATACAAATTTTACTCTGAAAAATGTACATAATGTTGGGGGAAAACGCGAGGGGGCTATCTGGCAGCACTGTCTCGATGCGCTCGCGTCTCGCCTACAGTCGGCAGCCACAGAGCAGAGTGGGGTGAAGTCGGCGTTTAGGATTAAATGTTCTGTGAGTCAGCAGCCGATTTTCCGCCTCGCTTTTCTCTGTTGCCGTGCGTTGTTGTGATGACGGGTTTTGGTGAATTGTGTTTTTCAAGATATACGGACTCGGAAAGGAATTTGATCAAAGTGAGTATTGAAGAACAAAGTTGTTAGTAGCAAATCGTTAAGTTTGTTCTAATTTACAGTGTTTCAAATATTAGATGGATGACCAAAACAACGTTACTGATGGAAAGTGTAACCCGGAGACGGACATAGATACGTTACCACGAACATGGGGTATTCCAGAACTAGTTATTGACCGATTTAAAGGTAAATACATTCTCATCACTACCTACTTAACCTTTACTAGGTATTTACTGAGGGTGTCTCATGGTACACACGTGGCTTCATTTAGTAAAACTGGATGGTTCTACATTTTCAAGGGTCATATGGTTGAGACCATAGCAAGTATGAGCATGTGATCCCCGTGTTTGTTAATTAGTTAGTTACGAGTGCTTCTCCTTTGAAATAGATAACAAGGCGTGCACCCGTGCGAATTTTAGCGTAGGTACTTACCTACAGGCCTTACGCGAAAACTCGCGCCCACAGGTTTTTTTTTTTTTTTTTTTTTTTTTTTTCGAATGGGCTCTCGCAGGTGGGACCGAAGTCCCATTTCTGCTTAACCGGACTTAGTTGGCGGAGAGTCCCATGTGGGACTCCATTCGCCACGCGCCCACAGGTGGGTCTATTTCTATAAATAGTATGATTAGCCAGGGAGCCGGGAGCTTCGCCTTTGAAATGGGGGTCTCCCCAGGCGCGCACCCACGCGTGTTTCAAAAGACTAGGTACTTAATAAGTACTAAACATTTTTTTGAGTTATGCAAATGATATTCTAGAACATACAGACCTTAAAATAATAGTATTATTATTCTAAGACAGACATTATTCAGCAAAGATCATTATGGTTTTAGGTTGAAACCTCCAGATACTCAAACTAAAAATATGAATTACTTACCTTAAAAAGCTGCATTCTCAATAGTCAACCTATTAAGTATTACAGATATTTTTATTTTCCAGAAAATGAAATTAAACCCAATCAATTAAATGCCTTAAGTGAAGAAATTCTTAAGGAGCTGTGCCCACTAATAGGCCACAGAATATTTATTCAATCGAAATTGAATGAATATCTCACAGCACATGTAAGTTCCATCTTAATAAGTATTATAATTACTAATATTTATTCAGTCTACCTATAGAATGTTATTTAAATAGGTCAACAAAAACTTTATTTCAGATCAACCTGGATTTTGACCAAAAGTACAAGGAGAATTCTACAAATTTTTATACAAAGTGGCATCCATTCATCAATAAAATTATTAGTATAAAATTTGATAGTTCCAGAGATGACACACTGGCAACTTTGTACGAAAAGACAAGACAACTGCCTGATGATGGTAAGAAAATATTTTTATTTTAAACAAACCAATAATTAAAAGAAGAACAATTACCTCCTATAAAGTAATCTGTATGTAAAAACAAAACTAAAACATGTTCCCAAAATGCAGGTAGCATTGCCACGTTGTATGGCAATTCTTAGGACAAAATAAAAACCTGCATTTTGGTCACATGTTGATGGTAAGTATCCGCATTTTAGTTATCGATAAGTATAGTGTGTTTGTTAATTTATTTCAACAGTGTCCATATTATTGTTTCAGATCAAAAAGTTTCAGATCAAATTAAGCTGCTCTGTTGCCTAATTCCTCCAAAAGGGAAATTAAACAAAAGGACAAAATTTTCAACACAAGAATGCATTGAAAATTTCATCTTTGATGTAGATGTAAGTTCACATATTTACCTGACTGCTCAGAAGGTGATAGGATTCGTCTAGTCTAGAGAGTAGCAAAAAATATCATTAAATCCAAAATGCCCATATTTGATTTTCAGGGATATAAAAATAACTATTAAAACCTACTTTCTGCTGGGTACTCGGTGACTTAGTACCTATCAAAACCTAGCACAGCTGAAAATATTACAATAAAATCTAATTATTGAAAAAAACAAACTGCAAAAATAACTGAAAAGAAGTAACACGCTTTAGAATTTTGACTATCACAGGCTACATGAAAGTTTGCTCTGGAGGTAACCTAGGTAGAGTTGAGAGTGGCGGTACGTAGGCTAAATGCCAAAAATACCGCCCCAAGACCCGACGGCTTGCCTGGAAAAGCCTGGGTTCTGGCCTTAGAGGCTCTCGGGCCCCGACTAAAACACCCTGCCCTGGAGTTGCATCAGGGAGGCACTCCGGTATCACTGGATGCCGACCTACCTCTGTCGTGTGGTCGAGGCTTATTTGACGGACAGGGCCGTCATCTACCCCGGCACCAGGGAGAATGGAACCGGCGAGAGATGTCGTGCGGTGTCCCACAGGGATCGGTCCTGGGGCCGAATCTGTGGGACACCGGGTACGACTGGGTGCTGTGCGCAGACTTCCCCAGCGGGGTCAGTGTAGTTTGCTACGCTGATGACACACTAGTCCTGGCTCAGGGGAGGTCGTACCAGGCGGCGGCCGAACGGGGTGCTGGCTAGAAAACCTCCACGTGTGCCTGACGGCTGCTTGTCCTTCTGGACACGTCTGGAGGGAACGGCAGTTGTTAGGCCGGTGCATCCTGGGCACGGGCAATAAAATCCTTTCGAGGAATTAACCTTCGGGGGATTTTATTGCCTGTGGCGAATATTCTGGCGCGGGAGGGGCCCGTTCTGGGCCAGTGGGGAGTTGCTCCACGTGTCCCTCTGTTGCCAACAGAGGGCACAGTGGAGGAGCAGGGGCGGGCCCGGTGTGCACTCACCCTGCCACTGGGCAGGCAACGGGGGGACTGTCCTTCCCTGCCCCCGTCGATCTTGTAACCCCAGGAGTGCCCGCTGAGTAGTGTTCTCGCGCCGCTTGGGACCGAGGGTCTTGGCTTCACCGCCCGGACCGCGAGGAAGAAAATCTCTATAAAAAATTACGGGAGGTAGGGCCTGCGAGCAGCAGACTCGGGGTAGTATGCTGCCCGACCAGCGGCTGGCGTAGCTGGCACAGCCGGCGTAGTTGGCGCAGCTGGTAAAGGCCCATGAGGTGAGGTGGCGTGCAGTGTTTCGTGTGCGCCACCTAGGAGGGTGCGGCCAACGTTAGGCCGCACGGGGAGAAGGGGCTCGCCTGCTTGTGGCGGGCCAGGACCTGTCGGGGGTGGTTGTGTGAATACTCACGGGTTCCCACGCCCCCAGCTAAGGTAGTTGAAGGAACACCGGGTGGTTTTAGTCGGTAAGAGTCCGACACTGGCTCCGCCTACCCCAGGCGGAGTGCGTACATGAGGCGAACCCACGGCAAAAAAAAAAAAAAAAAGGCGGCGGCCGAACTCGCGACACGTGGGGTTGCGACAATCGTCGAGAGGATCCGGCAATTGGGACTTGACCCTGCACAAGTCCGAGGTCGTGTGTTTTCACGGTCCTCGGAACGCGCCACAACATCGGCGTCGAGTCGACGATGAAGTACCTGGGACTCGTCTTCGTCAGCCGGTGGAACTTCGTTGAGCATTTCTCAAGTTTGGCTCCCAGACTGGAGCAGGCCAGGCTGCCTCGAATTGGCTCCTGCCCAATCTAGGGAGTCCAAACAAAAGTTACTCCTTTTTAATAATTGTCTAAAAATAAATTCTTAAGCTTGTTTCCCTCTTATCAGTTTTTTGCAGTTGGGGTTTTTTAATTATTTTATTTATATTTAAGATTATAAAATTGTTAAACACTAAGAGTGGTAGCGGGTGCTTTCTTATTACTTTCGTGAACAATTAGGCGTACAATATAATTTAGTGCCTATAGCCAACAGTGATCACGAATTACTCAGTAGCATTATTTGTTTGTAAATTCACTTTATATAATAAAAAAATAATTACAACAATGCAATTTGTTTCAGAGATTCGGAGACATAGAAAAGAAAATTGAAGATCTACAAGTTTACACGATTGTTGTTGTTTGACGCCAAATATAATTCATAAAGTGAATCAAAATATGTATGTCTATTTATGATGTTAATATTACTCATTATGACCTAGTTCTGCCACAATTAGAGTTTTAAGAAATTACTGAATTAATGTTACTTCATTTGACATAGAATTAAGGTAGTACATTTGCCTTCAATTGTAGAACTTGCGATTTAAAATATTGTTTTAGTACCTACCTAGTCAATGGTTATAATTAACAACCATTTTAAAATATGTATGTTGATTTAAGATATTAATATAAGTCACTGTCTCAGAAGGGGGGTAGTTTTTTGAAAAAGTTTGTTGTTTTAATAAAAGGTATAATAAAGTAATTTTAGTTTAATTTTAAAGATATTGGACCTACCAAGACTAGATTTAATAAGAGATGGAAACATGGTACTGGCTCAAGTTTCACCAGATTGTTTTGAGAATTATTGTATTGAATAACTTAATCTATTAATTTTACTAATCCTGGAAGTTTTATAGCAATGTCAGAATAAACGCACGGATCCCTGTGCATTGCGGCCTTTTACATGTGTTACACCAAAGCGAATGATTAGTAGCCCGCCATACCTAGTGTTTTTACTGTTTTTCTGTGTCTTAGTGTTACAAGTGTTTATTATTGTTATTAGCAGTTTGAGCTTAAAACTTTCGGATTTTCAGTCTGAGTTACGATAGTAATTCGGTTTTGGTGGTGTAATATAATATAACAAAGGCTGCATTGAGCAGGGGTTCATAAATGTTTAAATAATGGTCTTGCTTTGATACTTGCGGATTTTCAAATTGAGAAAATTAATAGTATAATCTACAAAAAGTAATTCTCAACTCGAATCTCTTATTTTCTTATATTAAATAAGAAAAAAATTGACCTAACTAAATGATATTCTTTAGAGAATACACAGAAATTATTCACCGAAGGTAAATCTGATTTTAGTATGAAACATCCGGATATTCAAACTAAGAATATCAAAATATTCATCTTAAAAAACTTAAATTCTTAGTTCAAATTTCACACTTTCTTCTTTTAAATAAATAAAGAACTTGAGCTAAGAAAATGATATTCTTTAGAGAATACACAGAAATTATTCATCGAAGGTAAATCTGATTTTAGTATGAAACATCGGATATTCAAACTAAGAATATCAACATATTCAGCTTAAAAAATTTAAATTCCTAGTTCAAATTTCACACTTTCTTCTTTTAAATAAATAAAAAACTTGAGCTAAGCAAATGATATTCTTTAGAGAACGCACATAAATTATTAACCTAAAATCGACCTGGTTTAAGTATAAAATATCCGGATATTCAAATTAAGAATATCAGCATACTCACCTTAAAAAACTAAAATTCTTAGTTCAAATTGCACTCTTTCTTCCTTTAATTATGATAAAGTTTGAGCTAAGCAAATTATATTCTTCAGAGAATGCACAGAAATCATTAACTTATGATCAATCTGGTTTTAGTATGAAACATCCGGATATTTAATTTAAGAACATTAATGTACTCACCATTAGAAGAGGAATTCTCAATTGAAATTTTATACTTTTGCATATACTTTATAATTAAGAAAATTTATAAAATCAACTAAAAAATGTGCATTCTTTGATTGAAATTACATTATTTTGAACTGACAATAAAAGTACTAAATTTAAATACTTAATTTGATTCTGTTCGAGAAAATCAATGTCTCAAAGTTCAAGAAATCTGCACGTCTTCTTAAAAGACTTTGTTTTTTTCTTCAACCGAGAATATTTCTTCTTTATTTGAGATAATAAATAGTTGTTTTGAGCATTCAAAACAAAACAATAAAATGCTGGATTTAAGAATATAAAGTGTTCCCTATATATGAAACTATATTATTCTTGACCAATAAATATATACTTGTATTAAGACTATTTTTCTTTCCGTGTAGGTTTCATGACGCAAACATAAGTTGGTATTCATGGAAAATCGATATGAGACTTTTAGGAATATGTTTTTGATCGCAGTTTTACTTGACCGTGCCTCGAGTTAGAGTGCCTTTTAAGAAGAAATGAGGGCAGAAAGACTTTTGAAAATTAGGGATTTGATAAAACTATCGTTGTCGCTTTAAAATAAAAAAAAAAAAAAAAAAATCATTTAATTCAGACCTTCACGATCCATAAAATTTAAAAATATACACATTTATAAAAAACAAGAGTTTGTTAGTAAAGAGATAACTTATATACTATGTTAGTAGACATCATTATATACACATAAACTTACGTGCAGGCTATTCCAGTGGCCACTAATGCGACTGTCCAGCCTGCTCGCTATCATTTCCAGGATGTTGTTAGTGCTGGCGCGGACTCTGCAGAGCGTTGCGGCGCTCCGCTTGCGTAGTATGGCATGGAAGCCGTCAACGTGGGCGTCCGCAAACATGCCAGACGCACTGCAAGCCCGCGGCAGCCGCAACAACACCCTGAACGCATTATTGTACTGCACGCGTAGGGCATTAAGCGATTTTTGCGTGTATTTCGACCACAGACTGCAGGTATAAAGTGATGTACAGTAGGCTCGGAAAAGGGTCACTTTAACCTGCGCCGTGCATCGGCAAAATCTGTTAGCGATCATATTCGCTCTAATCGCCAATGCCCTACGCTCCCTTTCCATGTCTGCATCATCACGTAAGTCTTCTGTCACCAAGTGCCCAAGATATTTGAACATTTTTACCCTTTTGAGGGGTGTACCATTAAGTAACACTGGGGGTACACACGAAGGACACTTGGTACCAGCCTTGAATATCAAAAACTCACTTTTAGTGGCATTGTATTTGCTTTGCCTTAAGGCAATGCAATAAGGACAATTGCAGTTCCGACTGAATAGCTTTAGTAAAAAGTCATAATTAGAGGTTTGGCTCTCAAATATTTTCTCCTCCGAAAGTGGAACAATTCGAAAGATATTTCATAAACTGAATAAAGAGAATGTGTCCTACTGTGCCGCAATATGTTTCCTTTTAATCCTGAATTCGCGAAGAAAAAACAGCTGTTCCCTACATTTTGTCGATTTATGTGAACACAAATGCAGGGAACAGTTGGTTTATTCTTCCCGATTTCTTGGTTGTTCCGATACTAAAAGTTGTTCATACTGATGAACACGGTGTACGTAGGTAAAATCATAACGTCAACATTTGTTTCCTCTGACAGATTGTTTTTTTATATATATAAAAACGTTACCCCTCTCTGGGATTTCTCCTGTATCATGGGTGCGTTTACAAACATAAATCTCACATGCACATTGCACAAACACCCAGACCCGGAACAACCATCTGTGGATCACACAAATATTTGTTCTGTGCGGGAATGAAACCCACGACCCTTAGTGCAAAAGCCGAACGCAAAACCACTGCACCAATCGTGCCGTCGATGATTATCAATTTACAAATTCACATAACACGCAACCTGGGATTAGAACCAAGAACCTCACACTCTGCAGCCGCGGTTACTCTCACTCAACCACTACAAGGCGGTTTAACGGCGAAGGAAGACATTTAAACCAAAACTTTACACTCAAAATCACCCTAATTTAAACTAAGAGGGTGATTATCGAACAAATCCACCTGCTATCAAAATTTCAATTACGTATTAACATTAGCTCCTCTTAAAAGGAGGGGACGGTCCCTACAGGGAATTATAATTATCTATTCGGGCCCCAATCGGTTCTTACCGATCCTTTCACTCTTAATCTTCGTTGTATTCTATTTTGTACAACTACAGCCATAGTTACTTTTACATTACAATTTTAATCTCCTTACATTTAACCTTTTTGGTTTAAATTTTGAACACAACTTTCTGGGGTCGATTTTGTGTGTTAGTGATTAGTTCGATAGGTTTGTTTTACCCATGGTGCTATAATATGCTTCACCAGGTATTCTCTTCCAGTAACAGCAGTCACGTGATTAGCCTGAGGCCGGCTCCACACGTTAGCCCCAACGTTTGTACGAACGTTGGAAATTGTGCCTAGCGTCCACACGTTGGAGATAATGTAAGTTTAGTCCCGTCAGATTTAATGTAAAGGCATCTGAAATAGAAGGTACACTGGGCACTTTAACGTTATTGAGTGCTTATGAGCTCAACTGTCAATTAAAATAACACAATAGTTAAACAATGTGCATCGTCTATCAAAGATGTTTTGACAAACAAGAGGATATCATCATTATTTGTTATTAAAAGATATCTTTCCATAAATTCTATTACTTTTGCGTTCGTCTACTCGAATGACATTTTTATGAGAAGGTGACCGCTGAAACAAGCTGCATCAAAGCACCGTGCTGTATTAGTGCTGCGGCAAGACTGAGCAAAGCGCCAACGTGTGGACGCATCTCGAACGCTAGTGCATATTTCCTTTGATAAAACCAACAGGTGACGGCCAACAGCCAAAACTCGCCTCAACGTTCGAGCCAACGGTTTTTCCCGATCCACGCGTTGGTCGAATAGCGTTGGCGCCATCGTACGGGCCAAAGTGTAGAGCCGGGGTAAGACTACGCCATCGGCTGTGGAGCCAATAGCGGGCTGTTAGCGTGACACTTGTCAGTTTGATATGCCACTATGTGTAAATAAATTACCAGAGCAAAATGCATTCATTCTCTTTTACTTGCTTCCCTAAAGAAGCACTTTTGAACTAATAACTTTATACAGATTCCTTTAAAAACTTATTAGATGAATGACACAGGATAACAAATAGGCTAGTTAGCAAATGTTGTTATGTTCAATATGAATATAGATCTCCTTAATTGTATTGAAGATGTCAATCAATGGCAACACTGATCGTGACTAGCCTTGGACCATCGCGGGAATAGAATACCTGGTGGTGCATTTTATTATACCATGGTTTTACCAACTTAAGAATCACATATGAGGAATTAATTATGGGAGCGAGAGCGGGAGGGAGAGTGGGAAGTTATTGTTGTTCCGTTCACGCAATAATCTGGTGCCTTACTGTTATGCTAGATTTAGATTCTCGTCTCACACTTCGCAGCTCTTCTCACATTTACTCTTAGGAAGCTCGTGATACCATTTACACTCGCCAGTGACGTCAACTTAGCTATTTTATAGCTAGATCTAGCCATATTTGCAAATGATTTTAGTTTTATATTGAGATTTATTTTTCGCAAAATAAAGAAAAAAATAATTATTTTTAATTTTTATATGTTTAATGTTTTTTTAGCTACTCTGCAGGGTAAAATCTGGTGGTCTGGAAACTTTTAATTAAGTTCTAGCTACAAAGGTGATGGTGCAGTTGGCAACACTGACACTCGCGTGACTCTCCAGTCGAGGTTGAGCTAACAAACGTGAGGACGCTGAATTTTTTTGAGGCATCTAATCTACATTTATTTTGTTAAGTTTACATACCACTAATACTTAGTAATAATCATTCATAACTTGACGACGTCTGGTGTCTAGTGGTTCGAGTGTCGGACTGCTAGATAACGAGGTCGTGGGTTCGATTCCCACAGGACACAAATATTTGTGTGATGAACATGAGTGTTTGTGTTGGTCTGGGTGTTTCTTATGTATTATAAGCATGTATTTACAAAAAAAAAAGTATATAAGTATTATATCCATTCTCTAGTACCCATAGTACAAGCTCTGCTTAGTTTGGGACTAGATGGTGCTGTGTAATAATGTCCAAAACATATTTATTTATTATTATTTATTTATAATCATAGTAACGGGCTGGTTTCCGCAACTCCACGTCCAAGCGTATATTTTTCGTACGGAGTACATTTATAATACGCAGACGACATGGTGCTGCTAGCTCCCTCGGTCAGCGCGCTCCGAAAGCTACTCGCAGTGTGTGAGTCGTACGCACTCTCACATGGGCTAGTCTATAATAATAGTAAGTCCAAGTACATCGTCTTCAGGTCGGGTGCCTGGAGTCCCTCTTCGATTCCCCCCATTTTACTAAATGGGCTACATATTAACAGGGTCTTCCAATTTAAATACCTGGGCCACCTGGTAACAGATGACTTGAAAGACGATGTAGATATGAAGAGGGAACGCAGAGCGTTGTCCATTCGGGCAAACATGCTGGCCCGCAGGTTTTCCTGATGTGCAGCCCCAGTCAAAATAACACTATTTAAAGCATACTGCACATCACAAAAGGCTTACAACGCTCTGCGGGTCCAGTTCAATAATGCGTTCAGGGCATTGTTGTGGCTGCCGCGCTATTGTAGTGCGTCGGCAATGTTTGCCAATGCGCGTACAGACGGATTCGACGCCGTCTGGCGCAAGAAGTCCGCCTCACTACTTTGCAGGCTGCGCGGCAGCCACAACACCATCCTGCACATGATAGCCGCCCGGGCTGATAGTCCGCTTGTGTGGGCGCTAGTCGACCGGACCAAATCCCTTTTAGTTATTAAGTACTAACATAGGTTAAGTTATATATTACTAACACATTGGATCCATCGTTATCTTAAATAAATAAATAAATAATCATTTACTTATACGTTAAAACTGCCACGCAAGCGAGCGCCGCCGCGAGCTCTGAAGCGAGGCGAGTCTCCACGAGCGGCCCGTTTACAGTCGCGCGCTCGTCCAGGCTCGCGTCAGCTCGTGGTAGCTCGCACGTGCGTCTAAATGCCACGGCCATTATAATTTTATCCATTTTTTTATTATCAAACACAGAGCGTACTTTTAGAAAATAAGAAGCGAACTTCCACAATCACCCAGTCAAATTAGCAACACATTCAACCTTCACATTACACTTTGAGTCCCTAAAGCACACATTCGGTTCAATGTCCCGCTACTAAACGGCCCTTCATGACGTCACGAGTTTATTACGACTGAATTGAAGACGAAGGTAGTTCCAACCCTAACATTATCACTTAAAATACTTAATATTCTCACAAATGGTCCCAACGCCGTGAAATTCGTTTCACGTCCCCCAACAAAATGTCAAACGCTCAGAGAACCTCCCCAAATACTCTAAGAGGGTCGATTCGACCCCTTGACAGCTCTAACCAGTAATCCGTCGAAACCGAAGGGTCACTTTCCAATTACATAATTGTCTACTCGAGCGCAACGTGCGTTCTCCAAATGTCGGCGAAATCCCGTTGATTTTAAATGTATCGATAAAAAATCGGAGGTGTTATCGATTTTCTTCAGCAGTCTGATCACAAGTCTGATGAATAAACACATAGCAACTGCATTATAATACTCAATATGCCAACATACAATGGTATTAGACTAGTGTTTAAAAATATATACGGCAAGGGTTAGAGTAAAATATCCAACAATAAACTGAAAACATTATTGGTCTTGTGTTGGAAGGAGCTAAATGCAAAACTATTAAAAACAAAAATAAAAAACTTTCTTGCAGACAAAGTATGTTATGACGTTAAGGAATTTTTGAAGGATACTATCAAAAATTGACATAAATTTATTAATACTTACAGTACTGTATAGATTTAGACATTATTATAGTTTGTATTTTAATAATTTAATAATTCTCATTAATTTAATATTTTAACATTATGAATTCAGTATTGTATTGTATAAGTTTCTACATATTAGATTAATGACATCTCCATTAATAAAATTATATTTGTATGCCGTAAAGGTATAACATTATATACCATATAAACAATTTTGTACAACTTGCATACTCTGTGTGTATACTCATGTTATGACAAATAAACATTATCTTATCTTATCTTAAGCCTGTAGGTCCATTTTATATGTAAGTACCTTCAATACAATACAATACAAATCCTCTTTATTGCACAACAAGATTACATTAAAGATTTAAATTGTGGAAAGAAAAAAATCGCTCACGAGCAGGATTCGATCCTGCGACTCCTGGCTCAGTACGCCAGTGCTTTAGCCACTAAGCTACCGTGAACACTGCTCGTGGTATCGAAATTATCCTCCACTATACGTCTTTGGGTGACGTCAGCGATATCTTATTAAGAAACATTGTTCCTTAATAAGATGCCACGAGCAGTGTTCACGGTAGCTTAGTGGCTAAAGCACTGGCGTACTGAGCCAGGAGTCGCAGGTTCGAATCCTGCTCGTGAGCGATTTTTTCTTTCCACAATTTAAATCTTTAGAATTCGCTTAGCATGCGTAAAATGCGTTAAAATAATAAAACAAGATTACATTAATTTCTTAAATAACTACTTATGTGTTAGTGTACAACTGGCAGTCTTATCGCTCCACGGCGATCTCTTCCAGGCAACCATTGAATGGACTGGAATGTCATGGAAGAGACAAAGGGTAGTTTCCGGTGCACTTAATAATAAAATATCGGAAACTTAACTAATTAAACTAAACTAACTTAACTAATGAATAACATAAAATAAATATACCAAAATATAATGTATTATCCTCTATAACATCATAAACTACCACTACCTTCATTTATTTTCTAACACTGACCATCATTTCTGAATATCGTGTCTGACACTGTATCTGCCAAATGTATGTATTTTTTTGGGGAAAGTAAATAAATAATAAAATCTGGTAACACTAGAAGCCGACCGCATAATAATTAAGACAAGGCTCGGAGAGAGAGGTTCTATTACGAGTATTTATTGTTCACAATTCGCTACCAGATAATCCATCTTATTTAACGAAGATAATGTGAACACGACCAAACTACGATCCCTTCACATAAGTTACATAAAATTTTCGGAATTGCTTCTATGGGAAGTTACAAACCACGAGTAGCGCCGCGGGGCGATTTTCCAGAAGCCCAGAAACCCCCTGCTGTATATATGTTTCAAGTTTTATCATTAATACTTCGCTGGAACGAACAGAGGTCGAAACCGTCAACGTAACTTTCCCTTCAACAGTTGAAATATCGATAAGGGTGGTCTAAAATATTGAAAGCGTTAAAAGCAAAGAATAGTCTCTACTATACTTGTTTGAAACTGGAGCAACACCTTGATTTATTGGCCTTGAATTTCCCGTCGCGTCGCAGCGTCCGACCAACTTTGCTAATTAAGGGAAAGATTAATTTCCCTTTTCCCTTAAACAATTTCCTTTAAAAGTTATAACACTTCGAAACTCTTTTTTGGTTATAAAAAATTATCTGATTCTTTCTTAAATCTTGGCCAAATATATACGTACCCAAGATTTTACATAAAATATAAGTTTCCTAAACAAGTTATTTTTACCGCATTATAAGAAGGTATATTACTAACTAAACTATCACACCTTTTGTGGTCTATAAAATAAAATATAAAAAAGTTATAAATTTTTTATGTATTTTAATTTTGCGATTTATTCTTTCTACAATTAATATCTTTAGATATCGCTTCGCATGAGTAAATGCTTTAATAATAATAAAATAATTCGTAAGGGTAGGCACATCTACATAAACGACCGAAATATACATATTACATGAAAAGGTAACAGGACAAATTACAGAGAACACAACATGTATTCAACATCGCAATCTGAAGACTCGAAAACGTCCTAATTGGGACGTTTTGCTACTAGTCTCCGTCAAGGAAGGCGCCGAGAGTGACGTGTGACAATTTTTTTTTACAAAAATGCCGTCATGTGTGTACAGAAAGTGTACTAATCATGACGCGAAACTAACTTGAAGTAACTAATTTACTTACTTTGCTCTAGTTTATGTCCATTGTGCTGCTGCTGCGTGTGCGTACGCAACATATTGGTGGTTGTTTCTTATGTATTATAAGAATGTATTTACAAAAAAAAAAGTATATAAGTATCATATCCATTGTCTAGTACCCATAGCACAAGCTCTGCTTAGTTTGGGACTAGATGGTGATCTGTAAAATGTCCCAAAAATATTTATTTATTTATATTTTTCGTTGGTTTTGTTAGGGTATGAAATATCTATATTTTTTAATATAATTATAGACAACACAATTATTATTCAGTAATTTTACCTTATACAAGGTAAAACGGTACATAGCAACACTAAAAGAACGGTGACTGAAACGTCAGGTGTGCAGGTTTCCTCAAAATGCTTTCCTTCACCGTTAATAATAAAATTTTGATTTGCATATGAATTTGAAAAGTGCTTTCCATACAGTTCTCAATGGCGTGTACACTGTACAGTCCGCTAACCCGCACTAGGTCAGCGTGATGGACTAAGGCCTGAAACCTTCTCATTCTGAAAAGAGGCATGTGTCCAGTAGTGGTCCCACTAATGGTCCCAGTAATGGGTTGATGATGATGATGATGATTATTGATGACGAATGAAATATAGGAAAAGATAATGCAACTACAATATAATTTACTAGGAAGGTATGACTGTATTTGTTATGACACGTGCACGAAATGAGTTATCAGAAATGTAATTTGTACGCAAAACCACATTTTTTTATCCAAATAGGAGTATCAGTTCGTTTTCCAACAATGGACACATCAAAATCAATTGCGTGCGTGTCCTTAATGGAAACATCTACATAAAATAAACAACTTTATGACGAAAAAATTACGATACAGCAATTGTTACGTAACAATATCTAAATAAAAACGAACAATAGAACTATGCGTTGCGTGAACCTGTTCGTAACAGTTATAATAATGTAACAATTTTCACTGTTATTTATACAAACGCTTTAACGTTGAAGCCCGAGTCTTTGATCCCTAATGATACAATGGAGGTACACTAACACGCCATAAACTCATTTGCTGGCGACTCCCTAATCTTGGCTTCCAGTGTATTTAGTTTCTCATTTATGAACATCGCTGGCATAGAACTTGCTTCCCACATAATTATTAATATAGGCTTAGAGCTGTAATGAACCACAAAGCTCGCGCTCAATATAATATCGTCGACTATTTTGATTGCCACCATGTAATTTTGAACTAGTTACTATCACTACACATTATAATGACAGTTAGAGTTTGGGTAATAATGATCTATTTTGTGTTATAATGACAACTTTGACTTTTTTTGTAGGGTTTTTACTCAGACCAAACGAATAAGATAGACGGAGCGCGTAGAGCGTACGTATAAACCTTAAATTAAAAGAATAAGATTGACGCTCCCAACCGCGGCCCGCGAATACTGTGGGCTGGAATAGTAGGTACTACTTTGCTATTTTGTATTTCTTTTTCTGGCTTCGTTCTCTAATTGTACGCGCTCCGTCTATCTTATTATTTTAGTATGAGATATTTTATTTGTACTTATCTATGTGGTTGGTTCTGAATTTTTTTACTGCAATGTGAAATTTTAGGTAAGTATGTACTTATCACAAATTGCTGATGTAGGCCAACCAGTTGTCAAGCTTAAATGTAACTAGGCTGGTCACATCAGCTGCCCCACGCCAGAGGAGCAATGGGCGAAAATAACCAAGCACTGGGTTCCAGATAGCATCAAACGATAACGTGGCAGGTCCAGGAGATGGCGGGACGAACTTGACTCCTATCTGAAAGATTGGCTCCATACGGCAAAAGAGAGGGATAAGTGGAAAAAAGAACAGCAATGCTGTCGCCCTATAGTAGGACACTACAAGCTGATGATAATAATATATTAGACTGGGTTTTTTTTTTTTTGTTGGCTTAGTTAAGCAATTTATCATCCTCCTCGCCTTTTCCCAACTTTGTTGGGTTACGTGCCTAATTAACCAATTATGAGTACCTAATTATTTAGCTTAGCTTATAAGAAAAGTCGCAGTTCTTTATCAGTCTTATAATGACGTTGTGTAGAAATGAGACCTTGAGAACTATATAACTCAGTGAACAGAAAGTGAGTGATTCTCTTAAAGTATTCTTAAAGCAAGCTTGTTTCTTATACTTTCAACTTTTTATCACCTGAAAATTTATATAACACAGGGCACTCATCGTGGCTATGTAATAAGGGTCGAAAAGAAAAACTGAATCCACGAGCTCGCACGATGCTTTGCAAAAACTTGCGACAAGAATCACGACCTGCATTCCTGCGTTATATGAAAGGTTACCATGGTTACTCGAACTATGGCCAGCAAGGTGCTTTGCCGTACTGCCGTACAAAATTGCATCGCATCGCGTCGGAGCAATTGGCGTCGCTGCTTCTGCGTTGCAAATTCGAAACGTGCTGATTCGCAGTTTTGTGTTTTTATACTAACAGCGTATATCACAATATATGTGAAGCTAAGAAACGCTAATCATAATCGCAATCAGTCCAAAACAGCAGGTTGAATGCGGTTTCTGTGCAGTTGACGTAACTGCAACGAAATTGTCGACGATTATGTAGTCCGCTTGCAGTCAGCGTCGGCGTGCAGTTTGATCGTCTGAAGACTAAGCAGTAAATCAACAGTTTTGATGCAGTTATATCAACTGCACCAAAACCGCGTCAAAACCGATATTTTGCGGCTAGCTTGCAGTTCAAATGCAGGCCATCTGAATAGACTCTTACCCCACTGGTCCATAAAGCGGCCCATGTATTGCAGTAAATTTATTGCCACTGACATGAGGCCTGTAAAGTACAGCGGATTTAAAAAAAACAACTTTATAAAGTAGCATCAATATATCCCCTAATTATAAAGTAGCATCAATATATCCCCTAAGGATTATTCATTGTACTGCTTGCTGAAGAGATAAATATTCAGCAATGTATATTAACGAGGTGGCATAGTAGTTCTCGCGATATAGACATCTGTGAATCTTTGTCAAAGTACAAATAAATTATTTAAGTTATAATTCTTATCTGTTTTGTTGTTATAAAAATAATACACATAATGTAAAAAGTGCTGACTCGATTGAAAACAGAAAGATATATATTACATTTTTTTTGTTTTTAGTTGAGTTAGATACTTTCTAAATAATAAATTTTTATAATAAAATAAAATGAAAAATAAAAATAGTAAAAAATAATAGTAGGGGACAGGGACATTTTTTGAACACTTGTTTTGTCTCAAAGTTTAAATGTGCTCGTAATTTTTTTATTGCAAAATTAAAAGAAAAGAGGCGAACATTAAAAGCATTTCCGCCGACTTCATTTATCTAATAATGCCGTGGAGACTACTATAACAAAAGTTTTCTGAGAACAGCTATGCGTTCTTTGTAGAGACTTCATTTCTGTGATTTCATTTCTGTGACACTGAATGCCATATTCGTGGCAACTAGGTGTTATAAATGAACTCATTTTTCTGGCGAGAGACTTTTTATGGATATTGTTTTGCTTAATAATATTTTCAAGTGCTACTATGATATTATGCAAGCAATCTTAGAACTCGTTTCTTTGAAGCAAAAGCGCAGATAGAACTATTTTAAAACTGATGTAAATAATAGATTTTTTAAACATGCTCCAAGGAGTAATTTATAGGAGTAGCGGGGAGTTACAACGTTTTAATACTAAAATATGAATGTAATAAAAGCTGTATTTTGAGATAATTTAATGTTACTGTTATGGGGTGGTGAGTGTTTCATTAAAAACACATTTTCTCAAACATGCTTGGAAATTCGAACATTATTTTTACAAATTGACGATCTCTGTGGTCTAGTGGTTCTAGTGTCGGACTGCTGATAACGAGGTCGTGGGTTCGATTCCCACAGGACACAAATATTTGTGTGATGAACATAAGTGTTTGTGTTGGTCTGGGTGTGTTGCTTATGTATTATAAGTATGTATTTACAAAAAAAAAAGTATATACGTATTATACCCATTGTCTAGTACCCATACCACAAGCTCTGCTTAGTTTGGGATTAGATGGTGCTGTGTAAAAATGTCCCAAAGATATTAATTTTATTATTTATTTAAATTTCTTCAAGATAAATTGAAAATTTTGTACTGGTCAAATAAATGTGAGCGGCGGCCGGCAATGTTAGTATGAAAATCCATATCAATCCTGAGCGGCCAAATCAATTACTATGAAAACTCATATCTGTCGTGCGATTTAAAAATGGTAAGCAAGAAGGTAAATAAACAAAGATTTTATTTAAATTTCGAACTGGCTTGTATATTGAACAGTTTAAAGTAAAAAAAAAAACAAATGATCATATTGATGCGTAAAAATTTGTGTTGTTCGCCATTGATTTTGCAATTTATTACGTGAACTACATAGGCACTACTTAGTTTGAATTTCCGCGCATTATTTGAGAAAAAAAAAAATACATATTAAAAATACATATTATCACGCCTGTTTCCCATTGGGGTAGGCAGAGACTATGGATTTCCACCTGCTACGATCCTGACGCACCTCTTTTGCTTCATTTACGTCCATTAACCTCGTCATGCATGCTCGTCGGTTTAGAGAACTCTTAACCTGGCATTTTTTGAGAACATCCACGATTTGATCACGATACGTTCGCCGAGGTCGTCCCCTTCCAACTCTTCCATCTACACTCGCTTCGTATACTTGTTTCGTCAATCTCCTCTCGTCCATCATCTCTATATGTCCAAACCATCTTAACATACCTTTCTCAATCTTTGTCACTACATCTTCTTTCACTCCACAACGCTCCCTTATCACGTTATTCCTTACTTTATCTCTCAAAGTTACACCACACATACTTCTCAATGCTCTCATTTCTACTGCATTAATGTACTGTTCTTATTTTTATCGTGATTTAAATGGTTTTGATATTTTATACAACCTTATTCTTAGTTTATACTAAATCTCAGGGTTCATTGTACTCATCATAATAAACAACTTATACAATGGGACAAAACATGAAATCGCAAAAAAAAACTGCTGCTATTTATCATCATCATTTCAGCCGAAAGCCATCCACTGTTGGACATAGGCCTCCCCCAAGCATCGCAACGATTGACATCGACCGGTCTTGCGCTTTCCGCATCCAGCGGATTACCGCGAACATCACCAGTGGGGTAATTGTGTAATGCATTCACATTGACATCAGCTTTCATTTTGAAATTACAGCAATATTCATTGCGTGGTACGTAGTTGTCAATTTGACGGATTGTCAAAACACACGGAGCAATGAACATTGAAATCCAGATGAATGCGATCGCGAGTGAGTTACGCAATTAGGCAGCTGGTCGTCGGTCCACCTTGTGGGGGCTCTACCCACGCTGCGCCTTCCAGTACGCGGCTGTTATATTTTGTCGATTTAATTGCACACAAATGTACGGATCAGATGATTTTTTTTGCGATTTCAGAGTTGGTCCCATAGTATAAGTTGTTTATAATTATGATTACAATGACCTCTTAAAGACGTATTGTATAAACTAAGAATAAGGTTGTATACGGTGAACATGATTAGCTGATGTTCTTTTAAGCGGTGAATGTACTCATCATAACGAACAACTTTTACTTTAGGAGCAAACCTGAAATCACTGAAAAAATATAGCTGTTTCATATATCCTCATAAGGCCCAACGACCTACTTTAAGTACATATGGTCAGTAGTCGTTCAGACCATGTTCAGACCCAAGAAAGCTTTTTAAATCATCAAATATCGAGCCAACGACCTAAAAAAAGTCTGGGCTGAAACTACTTGCACCTATTTTTAGTACATTGGGTCGTCATTTGTCATCAACTCAGCCTATCGCAGTCCACTGCTGGCCATAGGCCTCTCCCAAGTTTCGCAACAACACTCGGTCCTCTGCCTTCCGCATCCAGTCTCCCCCAGCCACGTTCTTTAGATGATCGGTCCACCTGGCGGGGGGGCGCCCTACGCTGCGTTTGCCGATTCGCGGTCTCCACTCAAGGACTCGTCTGCTCTAGCGGCCATCGGTCCTTCGATAGACATGGCCAGCCCACTGCCACTTCAGCTTACTGATCTTACAAGCTATGTCGGTCACTCCGGTTCTTTATTTATTGCATAAGGTTCGCCCACAGCTTACATATTAACACTAATACCAAATTCTTCTCCGGATAATCTCGTTACGGATTTTATACTTTAAAGAAACTCCAAGCATAGCTCACTCCATAGCTCGTTGAGCGGCGCCGTAAGTCATGATAGGCAGAACGCACTGGTTGTAGACCTGTCTTCAAACCTTACTGTATAGGCGACGAGAAGACTCAGCGAAGTTTGCCAAATGCTGCCCAACAAAAACGGATCCTTCTATCGGCTTCTTTCTCGAAGTTGTGCCTAACAAGCTGAATTACCTGCTCTAGGTAGACGTATTCCATTACAACTTCGAGTGCCGACCCATCGACGAATATTGGCTTTGGCATGACATGCCTATTGAACATGACTTTTTAGTCTTGTCCAGATTCATACCGAGACCGACATTATTATTATTATTTCCTTTATTCAGTTAATACCTTATGAATTAAATTTTTAAATATTTTTTATAAAAAGAAAAAAAGAAAAAACATTTAAAAATATAAGAAATAGTGTTCCACCGGCATCGGGAGCAGGGTCCAAGCTACCGGCGTTTAGGACCCCAGAGACAGGAACCTCCTCACAATACGTCCCGTGTCGAGGAGAACCGCCTTCTGAATCTGGCCCTTGACCCAGCCACCTAACGAGAGCCTCTTAAGATGTTGGTCGAGGCTCTTGGCTATGAGACCATTGGCCGTTACGACTATCGGCACAATGATTGCAGAATCCACGTCCCACATGTCGACAACCTCGTGTGCTAAATCCAAATATCTCATTTGTTTATCTGTCTCAGCTTTCACGAGATTCCCGTCATGCGGAACGGCGATATCAATAATCATTGTGCGGCGCTCTAATCGATCTATCACCACTATATCAGGCTTATTGTGTAAAATAGTCCTATCAGTGATGATAGATCGATCCCAGTACAACGTGATATGGTCATTCTCGAGAACTGGGTCGGGCGCATACCTGTAGTACGGTACCTCTGACTCCACAAGGTTATATTGCAAAGCAAGTTGCTGATGAATAATCTTGGCCACTTGGTTATGCCTGTGCAAGTATTCGCCGTTAGCCAGACTAGAACACCCGGAAATAATGTGCCTGAGTGACTCTCCTGGACAGTGGCATGCCCGACATATGTCAACCGTCCCGTCCTTCACAATATACTTTCGGTAGTTATTCGTCATGATAACTTCGTCCATAATTGCACAGACAAAACCTTCGGTTTCCCCAAACAGGTCACCGAACCGTAGCCAAGATACGGATGCTAAAAAGTCTACGTCAGGCCCATGGAAAAACCGTCCGTGAAGTTATTATTATTATTATTATTCGTCATTCATATCAACCTAAAGAACAATGTCCATTCTCCATACATGCGTTGACCTGTCACTCAATTTTTTATTTAACTGGGTTCTTACGATTATTGGTGTTGTATTAGTACCATTCATGTCTACTACAAACAATTACCTATTTCATTCTTTTTTTTCTGGGAAGCCAAGTTGTTATAATAAAATAAAATTTTAAATATAGGTATATCATATCACTAGAACTGCCAATTGCCTAGCAGGTCAAAACTGGACGTTGTTCTTTAGGTAGGGCCTTACGAGGATATTTTGTCCAGCTATATCGAGGACTTGGTATGTAATATCTGTTTTATTTTTCGCGTTTGCAGGTTTACTCCAATAATAAAAGTTATTCGTTATGATGAGTAAATTCACCCCTTAAAAGGACCTTAACCTTACATAACCTAACACCTTATACAAAGTGGAAACAACAATACGACATTAAATAAAACCACGTACAGAGTATCACGTTCTCTGACTGTACATAAAAATCAATCAAATCCAGGTAATAATAGTTTAGCCACGGAAAATTATTATAATTTTATTAATTTTGAATTTAGCTCTCTTTTTAACCGACTTCAAAAAAGGAGGAGGTTCTCAATTCGATTGTGTTTTTTTTTGTATGTTTGTTACCTCAGAACTTTGTCATTTAACAACATAACATAACATCACGCCTGTATTTTCCCCGAAGGGGTAGGCAGAGGTGTGTAGTAACACCCACATTTCGCCAGTTATGTTATAGTCCCATGTAATAGGGGGCGAACCTATTGCCACTAACCGGGCACAAATCTATACTCCGGGCTGCTACTGAGAATTTCCTAATGAAAAAACCCAATAAAAAAAAAAAAAAAATATATATAATTGTAAACCGATATTGAACATTCTTTCTTATTTGAAAGTTTTTTCTTAAATCAATCCGAATCAAAGGCACCTACTTCCTAAACTCACACTCAAATATTATTATTTTATTCTTTTTGAAGTCGGTTTTTACTTTATTTTAAAGTTTATTTTATTCTGGCATAAATCGTTAGGTCAAAGACCTGTCCGAATTTATATGATTTTAAACTCTCTTTTTCAATTATTACAGATGATTACAAATGATGTTACTTATTATTTCGATATTTTAATATATATTTTGTTCAAAAAATTAGTTTTTTAAATTTTTTTTAAACACCTTATCTTTCTAATAATTTCTTAGGTTTTCCTTTACGCGATATAATCCGGTTAAACTTGTTTTATTATAATCTTATTTGTCTTCGTAAAATGCTTCTATAGACTAGTAATAACCGTGTTTTCATTAATTGTCCTATTGTTATCTCCACGTGGCACGTACACACGGCTACACATCAAGCTGTACATTCCAGTTTATGCTGACCTCGCATTGCATAGGCTTTCCTTACAATGCGAGATCAGCTTATACTGGATATTACAGCTTGATGTGTAGCCGTGCGTACATGGTGTTCAAAAACTTTTGACATCATCACTAGCATTAAAGCAAATTAGCTGTAAAGATGAATGATGCAACCAATCTTTGTAATTATTAATGGTATAATTAATGGTGATTGAGTGGGTACAGAAGGGATGGGTAAGAGGAGTGTGTCCTGCGATACTCATGGGACCTTTCTCATGGGGTGCCGAAATGTTTAGTGCATGGCAAATGTATATTGATATTGACAAATTTCTGAAGGCGTCTGTTATTCTGTTGCCTTAAGTCAATGGAATTCTAATAAAGCAAGACTACTAAAGCAATTAAATATCGTAGACATACAATAGAAAAAAAACGAGTATGCTTTAGATCACACGACTGAAGTAAAACTTCACTGAAAAAAAACCGATCACACTTTTCGTAAGGCATTCACCAGCTTACTCCCCAAGTCAAGAGTGCGTAAAGAAGTTTAACTTGAAAAATAAAACATTTGTGTAAAACTATTAATAATCATAATAAAATTGGTCATTACGGCTTTACTCACGTGATTCTATCGGGTGTGCCCGACTAGTTGATAATCATGACAATCATGTCTGATTAAAATACTTTTAATATTGAATTAAAAGCGTCTCTATTCAAAATAGTAAAAATACACATCAGTGCACAAAAAACACCTCTTAAAATATTTTCCACATTAAAATTCAACGGGCCTAATCAAATATTTGTTATCGAGAAACTGCCAGCAATTCTTATAAACTGAGAGTGGAGTTTTTTACCCTTTTCACTTGTAAGGGACCGCTCTCGTTATTGTATTTCGTCCATATTTCTATAAAAAACCTTCAACCAACAAGTTATGGCTGAGAGCAACTTCTGAGACGAGAATTTTCATTTTACTTTATAAAAATTTGCAAATGTTGTGTTGTTCCCTCGAGTATTCTGAACTTTTTTGTTACGATGCCTTTTCAGCGATATATTGGTACGCTGTTGTTTTATTTACTGGGCAATTCTTTTGTCAGTACGTGTACGAAGTATATCCTACATCTGTAGTTGGATTTGTAAGTACAATCTTTTGTCTGATTCCGGTTCTGTATTAACTGAGTATTGTATCGTTGTTGCATCATCAACTATCAACCGTAAAGTATTTATTTTTGCATGTCTTATTAAACTTTACCCTTTTGTTTTTAACGATCAAATCTGCTACTTTAAGAAGCAGTACTTGTACTTGTATACGAGTAACGATATTTTTTGATGTTTGAAATCCGAATAATAATAAATAGCAAATATTTGGGACGTTTTACACAGCACGATCTAGTCGCAAACTAAGCAGAGCTTGTATGTACTATGGGTACTAGACAATGGGCAGACCGACAGTACTTTCTTTTGAAAATAAATACTTACAATACAAAAGAAGCACCCAGACCAACACAAAAATTTAGGTTCATCATCATATCAGTATTTGTGTCCTGTGGGAATAGAACCCACAAGAGAAGAAACCTGTTGCGAAACTTGACTACGTCTGTACTATTTTGGATAGCTTATAATGTTAGGATGTTATTTCTGAAATTTTTACGCCAAATCTCTTACATTTTTTTCAAGTAATTCTTAGCAATGTAAAGTGTACTTAGATGATTTTGTTTTAAAACTTTGGTTATGAAAATATTGGTCATAAATTTTGTATGATAGTAATTTTTGCTCATTCATCAGCTTTCAGGAAAGTGTCAATCGACTAGGAACTTTAACCGCAACTGCACTTGGTCATATTGTTCATATAAATTTATTTTCAATCTTACCAATTCTTAGCTGCAACTCGGTTACCTGCTGCTGTAGCAGGCTTAATGTATCACTCAAATCGCTTCGACAGTTGGCAAACACAGTAAGACGGCCTTTAAAACTGGCTCGTTTCTTTGTTAGCTCCTTCTCCTCTTTCTCCGTCATTTTGAGAGCCCGAGACTGATCCGGTTTGCCTGGAATTGTTAGGATTTACAAATAGAATAAGCTCTTAATTTTTCAGGTACAATAGTTGAATGATTGATGGCCTAACAGGACAATTAAGGTAAGATTCAGGTAAATACTTTTATAAAACTTGGGTATGCTTACAATTTAACTGATTAACTATGATTTTACAATGATATTACAATCATCATCATCATTTCAGTCGAAAGACGTCCACTGCTGGACATAGGCTTCCCCAAAGTATCGCCACAACGACCGGTCCTGCGCCTTCCGCATCTAGCGGATATTACAATAATAAAATGGAATTACCACGTTTAAAGTATGCAATAATTACGACGAATGACAGAATGACTTGCAAAAATTACTCACTTTTTACAATATAAAATTTGTGCCAAATAATCCAGTAAATACCTGTTTAAAACTCAGGAAATAACAATAATAGGTTTTGAATTTACAAGACGAACCTCGTTTCTGCTTATAATGCACAAAATAGTGTAGTTAATAGTTGCGTACGGAACATTTTTTTCATTTCTTTTGTTAGGGTATAACAAACACATCACCTTTACATATCATTCATCATCATCATCATACATACAACATACATACATATCATTTACATATCATTGCATAGGCTATATTTCAATACCATATTTTAGTTTCCCTACCTTAAAACATACTAATTGTAACAAATTTCTATTAAAGTTCGGAGCTCGGTGTAAGATAATGAATGAAGTGTTCTTAGAAAGCAATAACGTCTGTAGACTCGAACTTCTATCGAGTTCACTGAGAACTCTTGTTGTGTTTACACAACAATTCACTGAGTCTTAGAGAGGGCACTAACGAAGCAACATTCAAACGAAATAATACCTTTTGTGTCTCTGCTATCAGTCTAAACTCTAAATTAGCTTTTGAAGTTGAGATTGCTCTTTTTTAACAGTTTTATTTTATTTTATTTTATTTATTGAGGGATAATAAACAGCTACAACATAAGACATCAATTATAAGGTTAGCAAATTTGTATAAGGTAATGTTGCAGCCCACTACATTATCCACAGATAATACAATAAAATTAAGCAGTGGGTGCCACTAGGTGGCCAGTAAAATAGCAATTAAACTTAATTACATTACATTCTATCAAAATATTATATTATATACTATAGAATGCTTTATATGATACATTTCAAATTAATTCTAAAATTACAATAAGATAAAGTTACATTACATAAAAAAGATATAAAAAAGCATTGCCTATACAACGCATATCAGAAACGCGCGGTCACACTTGAAGAGCCCCTCCAGGGTACAGTACAGAACAACCTCCACCAAGGAAGCAACCCCGAAACCGCGAAAACGCACTATGTCGCTCGATAAAATGTATGGATCAGCTGACCCACCCTCGCTATTCCAGGGCCGACTCCATAGCAAAAGCTGATCGCTAGCAACCCCCAAATGAGCTCCCCAAACATGACCACGCATCTCCTACACACGCTGCACAATCAAGACACCAAGCGACGGCTTGATAAAAGTTTAAATACATGTGATTTAAATTTCACTTTCGAGCAAGCAAAAATATCAATATCTATGAAATTGCTAGTTTATTAGGATTATATTTGAGTTTATTGTAATCAAGTTTGATAAAGATATAAAATAAATAGGTATATAGTATGTGTGTGACACAAAAAGTTTTATTAGGGATAGGAAAAAAACGGCCAAGTGCGAGTCGGACTCGCATAGTAAGGGTTCCGTACCACCCATAGACCCAATAAGTCGTAGAAACTGATATTCATGAGAGTTTACCAAAGTTGCAGCACTATGCGTTGATGTCTTCAAAGATAACAAACGCCGTACGCAATCAACGCAACATTTGGTGAAATATGAATATTTGTATCTCTCTCTTACGCAGGTAACATCACACATGTCTATGTTTGCTTTATTTTAATTATTTTTTATTAAACTATAGAAATATGCAATGCAATCACACTAAGTTTGGTGCTTGTATATAATACCGTTTCTGAGAAAGAGCAGGAATATTAAACGTTGAAAAATGTGTTGTATGAGGACACAGTTTTGGTTCAGTTATTTTTGTTTTAGTAGTTTTTTTTTGTTTTAGTAAAATAAGTTACAATCACTGAAAACTTGAAATAAAGCATCCCTAAATAACGTAACTACAAGTTTTAGCCAGATTTTCTCTTTTGTTTTTAATTCCATCTGCAAAACTTGGTCCAAAACATGTTTACCACATAAAATGCAAAACAACCTTTTTTCCATAGCAACAAAATATGAAGGTATTTATAGACACACATGCGTCTAATTGTATATATGCGCATAAAATATACGTAGAGTATCGAACAAGACCCACGCCGTACGCACATCGAATACAGATCAACCAAACCCTCCTGATTGAGTTTTGATGTCATCTGTGGCGGACTGCCCATGCACATTTTATTGTATTTTTCTTTTCTTTATCTTTACAACAGTTTTTCTGACGTTTTATTAAACCTTTTTTAACAAAATGTGAATGGAATACGTATTACTAGGTTTATTTATTTGTCAGAAGAAAGCTGTTTTTTGGTAAGCTGATTATAATTTCTTGGCAACTCGTTTAAAAAAAGTCTATGACAAAAATAAAAATAGTATTTGAAAATAGACGTAATTGGATGAACTGTCACAGTCGTGGTTTTGAAAGGTACGACTGTCAGATAAAAATAAATATTCTTTTATAGAATAAAACTAGACCATTCGTTTTTAGGGTTCCGTACCCAAAGGGTGCCTAACGGGACCCTATTACTCTCGCTACGCTTTCCGTCGTTCCGTCCGACTGTCTGTCACAGGGCTGTGATCTTTTGAACGGTAATAGGTAATAGGTGGCCTGTTGAATTTTTTTCAGAATATGTGTTGCTATGATATCACGATAAATACTAAAAATAAAAAAAATCTTGAACCAAAGGGACCCCCTTTGGTTCAAGACTTTTTTACATACAAAATACCTCGAAAAACATGAAAAAAAATTAACGTCCCTGCTATGTTTTCAAAACGGTAATACGTACCAGCGTCAAACTTGGTCTGATTATAGTGCATACTATGTAGTTTAGCAACAAATACTAAAAATAGGGCAAACATAGACATATGTGGTGGTACCTACGTAAAAAAGAGATGGCAAAAATTCATATTTCGCGCACGATGCGTTGATGTCTTTTGATCAACTCTCGACAATGAAATCAGTGGGGCAATTGTGTAATGCATTCACTTTGACATTAGCTTTCATTTTGAAACTAAAGCAACATTCATTGCGTGGCACGTAGTTGCCGATAACATGTATTGTCGAACAAAACAAACATGGATTATAAAATTAGTTAAAGAATACTACCTTTCCAAATAGATTGTAATTTATTAAGACATTGCCTATGTATCCAATCTCTATCCTAAATTGTAAGATTATTTATAAATTTATATATATTTATGATACCTATTATGTGTTATACATTTTGTGCTATTTATTTATTTTAGTTTAGTAGTACGCCACAGACTGCCCCATTATCTAGATCAGCGGTTCTCAAACTTTTTTGGTCACGGAACCCTTTTGACAAGCAAAATACTTGACCGAACCCTACAATAAAACAATAGTTTTTAAAAGTGTATTCTTTATTATATAAGCATAATAAAAGTACAATGTAACAGTTACTAATTATTACTTACTTTAACCACATGCCAAGTACAATAATAGAAGATATTAAAAATGAAAAAATCTTAACTAATGGGAGGTATGAAACTGTTTTTTATTTTTCATCAATTGGTTGATATCAGGTTTGATAGAAGACATTTGAAGTCTCATATCAGGTTCGGCGTCCAGTCTATTGCGATATTTTGTTTTCGTGGCTGCATAGGTTGAGAATCCTGTTTCGCACAAATATGTTGTTGGGAACGGGAGAAGAATATTCAGAGCCATTCTGCCAAGCATTGGATATTCATCACGGATTCTGCACCAAAAATCGTTGAGAGGCGTCGTTTTGAACAGTGACTCCATACTTGTGTCTGATGACATTTCTAAAAGAGATTCATATATCTCGTTTGACATACTTTCGGGCTTTTGCAAGTTGGGTAAAAAAGGATTATGAATCCATGAATTCAGCTTCATTTTTGTATTATGTTCTTCGGGAAAATACTTTACAAAAGATGCGCGCATCGAAGTGAGATATTGGACCAATTCTTCAAACACATCATCTTGAAACATTTCCGAGTCGTTATCGCTAACAAACTCACTGAGTGACGTAAAGCTTTCTATTTCTCTCTTACCAACGCAAATAATCCAAAAATCTAATTTTCTTTTGAAGGCAGTTATTTTGTTATAGGCCTGGAACACTGTTGTCTGTTTACCTTGCAATGATAAATTCAATTCGTTCAGTTTTTGAAAGATATCCGCCATAAAAGACAATCGGAACAACCAAGTTTTATCATACAAACGGTCTTTCAAATTAAAAGAAACTGTATCTGCTGAAAGAAACATTTGTAACTCGGCTCTAAGTTCAAATAGCCTTGTTAAAGTTTTACCCCGAGACAGCCATCGCACTTCTGTATGGAGCAGCAGTGTTTTATGTTTGCTGCCATAATCTTCACACAATAATGAGAACAATCGGGATTGTAGTGGTCGTGATTTGATAAAATTAATTATTTTTACCGCTTCATCCATAACTAATTTTAGATTTGACGGCATTTGCTTCATCGCAAGTGCTTGTCTATGCAGAATACAATGGCTGGAACTACAATTAGGCGCTTTACTTTTTATTCGTGATACTGCTCCTGCTGTTTTACCTGTCATCGCCTTGGCCCCATCTGTACAAATGTCAATGCAATCGTTCCAACTAAGATTATTTTCTTTAAAAAATATGTTTATTTTATTAAAAATTTCTTCCCCGGTAGTGTTTGTGGGCAGCGGTGAACACATAAGCATGTCTTCTTCAAAAGAACGTTCATATGGATATCTCACGATAACCAGCAAGATAGCCAGACCAGTGACATCAGTTGACTCATCCATTTGCAAGGCGAATCGTGTTTTTTGTAGACGTGCAACTAGTTCTTGTTTGACGTAGCTTGCCAGATCATGGATTCGCCGTGAAACAGTATCGTTTGATAGCGGTACAGTAGAAAGATGCTTTGCAGATTTTTCATCGAGCATACATTTTGTTATGTCTAACACACATGGCTTTATTAAATTCTCAGCGATAGTGTGCGCTTCACCTGCTTGTGCAATGCGATAGCTAACTAAATATGATGCCTCCGTGGCCTTTTCATTGATAGTTTGTGTTACATGCATCATATTTTTTTGACTTTCCAATAACTGTTCTTTTTTACGAACAAAAAATTCTTTATTCTTGTCTTTAGATTCGGGGTGTACAGTTTCTAAATGTCTGCGTAATTTGGCAGGTGCCATGGAACTATTAGGAAGCAGTTTACTACATAACATGCAGAGAGGTGAGCCGTTGGAATCAACAAATCCGAAACTGATATATCATTCATCATACTTCCTTTTTTTCGTCTTTGAAACCGTGGAGCTTGACGTCGTGGCATCATCGTCTGGATCGGTAATTGCTGTATTCTCCGCGCGTACTGCGTTTGAACATTCAGCGTCATTAGAAGATGTCGTTGCAACACGTTTAACACCTTTAAGCCAACGTTCCATTCATAACGGTCAAAATAATGCACAATCGTTACTGCGTTTATGAGACAAAGTTTAGTCCAAAGAAGAAATGTACAAAACTGATACAATCAGAATACAGCGGGCAGTAGAACTTACAAGAAGGCAGCAGGCTAGCCAGCTTGTAAGTAGGTAGGTACGAACTTATCGCTCCGAACGCTAATCGTCAACTGACTGACGAGGCGCGACTTTTTTTATATAATAGCGCTTTTATACTTAGTCCTAGACTCGAACTCGAACATTCTCAAAAATACTCGAGTCGGCGCCTTTGATAAACAAAAAGCGGAAATAAAAATATAAATACAAAAAAATGCGTTGTAAACAATCTCGACTTTATGCTTTTGAAGATAGAGCCGAAAGTCGCTTGTTCACAACTATAGCGTCTAATTCAGAGGCAGCTTTTATCAAAGGGACTGCGCGCTCACAAGTATACGCGCGGCGGGCGGATTCAAAACGTTCGACCAGTGACCAGAGAGAGGTGTTTTGTTTTTTTTTCTAAATTCTTGCGGAACCCCTACAGGGGTATCGCGAAACCCTAGGGTTCCGCGGAACACACTTAGAGTACCGCTGATCTAGATCTTACGTCTTCTTTGTCCATCCAAAGGTCGTCTGGAAGATATCGCTTTTAGCGATAGGACCGCCTATGTACCCATAATTTATACGTTGTTTCTGTTTACTACTATTTTCATGGTGTACAATAAAGTATATTCTATCTATCTATTGTCAAAACATACGGCGCAATGAACATTGAAATCCAGATGATTGCGATGGCGAGTGAGTTACGCAATTCGGCAGCTGTTTCTATGGGGTATCAAGTCGATGGGTGGTACGAAACTCTTACTGTATGAGTTCGACTCGCACTTAGCTGTTTTTTTTTTCAAATTAATAATAAAAATTATTGTGCCCAAAATTAGATCAGTTTGTCATCTATCTGCTTTGTTAAGAGTCGAGTAAAAGCAGACAACATAAAGAGTAGGCGTCCAGGATTTAGGAAAATATGCTCTTAACTCAACAAACATAAAAAATGCGTCAGGGGAGGCCCATGCAAAGTGAATAACCGAGTTGTTTCACTCATTGTGGTCCATTCGCCGCCGTGCTCGCACCTAATTACTAAATACCTTAATGGATGGAACGGCCTCATTAGACCGGAGTGGAGTAGCGTTTAGAAAGACATTCTATAGCCATTGGCAGCGAATATAAGGCCGCACATTCACAAAGTTGCTTCATCGGGAAATTACGCTTTTAAAGCTACTTTTTAAAACACAAAGCGACGATGCGAGGTGCTAACATGTGTGGGCTGAACACTCGTTTCAGCTTCTATTGTGAATCTGTGTTCGTAATTTAGGGGTAGTTTTTTCAGTCATCTTCGGTCTGAAAAAGGCGAGAAAATGTTTTCTAGAAAATGCCAAACGAAATTCTATTTTCGGAAACATAATGTTAGATGAAAATGGAATTATCTTTATATAGCATCAATAAAACTAGATTTATTAATTTCAAACGGAATCATAATTGAAACAAAGTTCAAGTTTCTGTATTAAGTACAAGTAACGTCAATCACCGAATACCGAATTACTTTTTTTACCCCAGAAGGAGGGTAATGGTCTAAATTTTCCGTCTACGTTTTTTACCATCTGGAAAAAAACAAGGTGTGATCAGTTACTGTAATGTAATGGACCACATGGATGTCTTTACCCCACGGCATGAGCTATTATTATTATGTAGCTCATGTCGACACGATAGAAGAAGAATGGACCTATAAAAAAAGTGAAAAATAAGTGGAAAAAAATCTTTACCATAAATTTTGTCCACAGAACTTGAATTCAAACAGAAGATTTTTTTTCTTGTTTTTTTCATCATAATCATTTCAGCTGAAAGACGTCCACTGCTGGACATAGACCTCCCCCAAAAATGGGGGTATATGGACTATATGGCATAATCGCTACGCTTGGCAGGCGGGCTGGCGATCGTAGTATGCTTAAGTAAATACTCAGAGTACGCTTCTGCTCATTCTCTGGTGAAACCCAACTTTTACGACACCCACCCCCTTTTTCATAGACTTATCATATTAGAGTAACTGATCACATCCTGATTTTTTCAGACGATAAAAAACTCAGCCGGTGTATTTTTGAATAAACCCAAAATTACCTACATGACGTAAGGTTACTCAAGAATTTTTTTATTGGTACATTTTTGCAATCTGCTCCCAAAGGAAGATTTGTGTCCACTGCATACGGGAACTTTGGTACACCCAGCCAGAGATTTATGAGGCCGAAATTTCAGTTACAATGGATGTTGGTTGAGACTATTTTGCTCCCAACTCGCCTGCATGCTGTTTTCTGGTGGTACGTAAAATTCCGTTGCGTATTTGGAACAAAAAAACTGCACAAACATCGGCTAGGTTCTTTGTTTCGACAAAATCTTTGTTATTGCAAAGTATTGTTTAATCATCATCATCATCATAATTTCAGCCAAAAGGCATCCACTGCTGGACATTGGCCTCCCCCAAGTAGCTTGGGGCGATATGCCATAATCGCCACGCTTGGCAGGCGGGTTGGCGATAGCAGTTGGTTGGTTAAATACTCAGAGAACGCTACTGCCCATCCTCTGGTGTTGTTTATTATAAAAAAGTTATTCAATCGCGATATAGTGGTGGTAATGTTATTTTTTTTTCAGTTTAAAAAAGTAAGTTTTAGTAGTAGTAGAGCTCTGTGAAGGTGCTTGTTGCTTGGGGAAGTACTACCACCATACCTACTTCTGCCGCCAAACAGTGATGCTTGCATTGCTATGTTCCGATTTGAAGGTGGAATTACAATCACAGTTTTTTTTATAATAAAGGATGGCGATACGAGCTAAAGGCCCACCTGATGTTAAGCGGTTACCTTTGCCCATAACAACTGCAATACCACTTAGGCTGTGGCCTAAATGGTACCGCAAGTCGGTTCGCCAAACTGAGACATGCAGTTGGAAAGTCTCATGTGATTGTAATTTCACCGGCACCCGTACCCTTCAGACCGAAACACAGCAATGCAAGCATCACTATTTGGCGGAGAAGTAGGTATGGTGGTAGTACTTCCCGGAAGAGCTTTCTCACAAAGGAGCTCTACTACTACTAAATGAGAGACATGAGTCAATAATAATATAATATGTATATTTTATTATATGTATAATGTACTTAGGTATTTATCTATTTTTATTATATGTAATTATAAGTCCGTAGTTCGAAACATATTTTACTACTTTACTGGTGCATCTACCTTATTCTTTGTCTCTGCATTACCCTAAGGTTGTCTGGTAGAGAACGCCTATGGCGTTAAGACCGCCTTTGTACCCTGTTGTACAGTCAACAAATCGGAATCATGACCCACGATAAGCTTAATATCCTACAGACATTCTAATACAATTGGGTTGAATTTCGCTTAAACAGATATATCCCTGGCAACTGACTTGTTATCAATTTTGTTAGCTATTGACAGTTACAGCTAGTTTACCAATAAAATTATTTTTATAAATTTTATTCTTGACGTTTAACTCCAAATATTGTTATTTATTTATTTATCATTTATTGCGTGAAATATGGTACAGTGGATATTATAAATTAAATGTATGTTCCACATTCGGACGAATAAAAAAGGCGGATGGAATCTCGCTAAACAAAGACTGAAGCACTTAATTTTTTCTTGAACCCACTATAATTTCGAAAGCATTTTAACACACCAGATTTATACTGTTATTTCATTTATGACGCTACAACAATGACTACCGTAACACTAGATTTTTGCGTAATCGCGGCTTTTTGGCATACTATATATGTGAATGTGTGCGTGCCGGCCCATATTTTTAAGCGAGCCGGCTTGCTATGGATGCTTCACTTATTGAATAGCGAGATTCCGTCTGCCTTTTTTATTCGTCCGAGGTTCCACATATTTAACCGTTAAGAGTATTGTTTGACACCTTTTCATACTTGACATTTTATTATTTGTAATTTTTATTTTTATGTTATTAATGGTCTGTAATCGAAAAAGTTAATATAGGTTTCTTAAAAAATATAGTTGTTTGTAGGAAAACCACGTGAAACGACAGCTAATTCGAAATTCAAAACATAATTCCTGCTTTATCAAAAACATAATTTCCAATCCAATTATAAATCTATTGCATTGATAACAAAGCTCAAAATGGCACAGACCTCTGACCCGTTTTAATGCAGTTTCTGTAATATTCAAAATGTCCTAAGTGCAGCATAGAAGAAAACCTTACTGTTTTGACGATTTCAAACGAATTATCAGCTGTGTGGGTCATGATTCCGATTTGTTGACTGTACATAAAGAATTAAATAAATAATAAATAAATAAATGGGTTATGAGACTTTCCATCTTCATGTCTCAGTTTGGCGAACCGATTTGCGGTACCATTTAGACAACATTGTGTAAAAAACTTGTGTTTTTGTTTCGCTTTTGAATATTTTATTGGAACATGTGTCACCACACCACCTAGAAACCTGCCGCTTGATGTGGTCTTCTAATGGATTAGATTGCGTAGTAATACATAAGCCATTGTTCTACCCGGCATAAACTACAGTACGTGTAACGCGCCAGTTTTTACCTCGTACAGCATAACCGTGGAACAAACTGCTATTAGCGGTTTTCCCGAACAAATTCAACATGGGAGCCTTCAAGAAAAGGGCATACGTCTTTTTGAGTGGTCGGCAATGCCTGATGCATTGCATCAGCGACACTGGTGTAGCGGATGTCGATGGGCGACGGAGATTGCTTAACATCAGGTGACCCGCTCGCTCGTTTGCCCTCCTATGCCATAAAAAAGTAAGTACCTAAGGTATACCTGTAAATACAACGTGTTATTGAAATAACTGAAAATCTCTAAAGCAGTCAATGTAGTCATCAGTATGAACAACTTTTAGTTAGGGGCCAAAACTGAAATCGCGAAAAGAAAATCGGAAGATCCCTACGTTTTGTCGATTCATGTGAAGAAAAAAGTAGGGACAGCTGTTTTCTTTTCGCGATTTCAGGGTTGGTCCCTTAGTAAATGTTGTTCATACTGATGAGTACAATGACCCCTTTAGAGGTTTTCATTTGTTTTAATAACACGTTGTATACGATGGCTTATACCTACTATTCTCCAAATTAAATTTTTATGCTTTCGGATTCAAAACTTATTAGTGTCATGACAAAAGTCACAAAAATAATTCTCATAAATTTGTCGCCTAATTTTCAAACACAAGCAAACTCGGATGTCAAGTTTGTTTCGAAATGTAAATTATAAATCTATTATCCGAATTCCCAAGTGTCCGTTTGAGTCGAGAGCTCCTTCTTCAAGAATGATAACGAGGCGTCGATACGAAATTTGTCCAAAGTTTCTCAGCCATCTTGTTTATTTGTGTCCAGATTTGAATATTTTAACAAGACAAAGCAAACTGACAAACGTAGTCTTCGACGATAAACAATTATTTTTAATTTTGTCAATTTTCTTTTGAAGATTAAAGAAACAGCTGGAGGAGTGGGGAGTGTGTTATTTTAATTATCTTAAAGATGATATTTTTGTTGAAAGAAAAGTAATTTAAAATTTTGTGCGTGCTCTTGTTTTGTCATTCTTTTATTGGAATGGAACGTTTTGTTTGAAATTTTGATTTAATTGTGACTTGTGCTCTTTTAGTAAAATATGGAACATTCAAGTAATACCATAATACAAAGTATAGAGCGAATAAGTAGATATTCACATAACGCTAAGACGCGTCTCCACGCAGCGACTTTGGTCGGTAGCGATATCGCTGGCGACGTCAAAATTGGCGTGTGGACCATATTAGCGGCAATTTGAAGTCTGATTATTTCGCTGGCAATTTAAGCTGTCAAAATTGGTGTGTGGATAAGGATATTTGCAGCCATTTGAAGTCACTGGAGATGTCACAGATGACTAAAGTCCAAAGGTGGTGAACCGATGACCTGAAAAAGTTAGCTGGGATGGACATGGAGATGTCGCAGGCGACCAAAGTCCAATGGTGGTTGTTTTTTTTTTTTTTTTTTTTTTTTTTTTTTTTTTTTTTTTTTTTTTTTTTGTGGTATTGGATGGCGAAACGACCTAAAGGCCCACCTGATGTTAAGTGGTTACCTTTGCCCATAACAACTGCAATACCACCTAGGCTGTTACCTAAATGGTACCGCAAGTCGGTTCGCCAAACTGAGACATGGAGGTGGAAAGTCTCATGTGATTGTAATTTCACCGGCACCCGTACCCTTCAGACCGAAACACAGCAATGCAAGCATCACTATTTGGCGGAGAAGTAGGCACGGTGGTAGTACTGAGTGAACCGATGACCTGAAAAAAGTAGCTGGAGAGGATTGTATGCGGAAAGCGGAGGGCCGAGTGTAATGGAGCAACTTTGGAGAGGCAGTGCAGCAGTGAACGGCGATAGGCTAAGTTGATTATATACGTGTTCGGTTTTATAGACGAACTATTAACCCAAATTAGATTTGATAGAGCAACTATTTCATGTGTCGAAATAATTTACTACGCCTATGTCTCGCGTTCTCAAGGTAACCTGAGAAATGTTTCATATTTACATATAAAATTAAATGGAGTGTTCATGTTAATCACATTAGGCACCTGGTTATGAGAATTTATCTTGGTCTCTTCTTCTTCTCCTTCTGGGATATTGTGTGAGCTGCTAATAGTGTACGTTTATATTTAGAACAAGGATACAATTTTTTTTATTAAATATATATTTTCTTCCTTTCTTCTATATTATTAACGACACTACGACTAATTACCCGCCCTTAGTGGTGACTATCGTTATTTGTAATTTTTAGGGTCCAACATTTTTGTCCATCCGACTGTGACTGTCTGTCACAGGGCTGCGGACACCAGCTAGTATATAGATCATAAGGCAGAGGACCGAGTGACCGACCAAAAAAAAATTAGGGTACGGAATCCTTAGTTCTCAATTCTAACTCGCAATTTGCTGGTTTTTTGTTTTACATAAGGCCAGTTACCAGTATATAGGGATTATAATGTGAGATAATCACTCATATCAGTGTTTATTTACCTACTGAAATATATTAAATTAATTTAAAAAAATTGCAAAACTCTGTTTGATATCTGTAAAAATAATCATGAAACGATTTATTCAGCACTTGTCCCATTAAAAATGTACTAGTGGTACAATACATAACGAGTATTCATAGCCGTTTCAAAGATATTTTTGTACAAAGTATAAGCAAATCATCTAATTCGAGAGGCATTCATTATTTTGGCGTTGTCGCCTTACAATACTTATTGTGCGTACGGCACAAAAGGACTCGAAAATTTGGTTTTGCCAGTAATACATTTAATTCTAGTTAAATTTCAATTGAAAATAAATGACAACAAATGACATTCAAAGACCTCTGTCTCTACGAACTAATTATTTCTGAGAAATACTCGTTATGATCTGGGAGCTCACGACCGAAAAAATAAGTGAAGCGGTTTTTTTAGTAAATTCTGATTTCGATAGTAAATTCGGATCAAACCTACTACAAATAAACGTCTGCTTCTATTTTGGCCTCTCTCTCTTTGCTGTGTAACTTTCTTTTAATGTTTAATAATATAATATTTTAGATACCTAGTGGACTGCACGTCAATGGTAATAGGTACTTGTATTAAAAAACCCCTCTTACTGCTTACGGAATAAAGTCGCTGTCGATGTCAAACTGTTACCACTGACGGTCGACTGTACTAACTTTTCATACAAAATAAAATATCGTTTGAATGACGTACAACTCTTTAATCTGTGTGACAATATTTGGCCATATAATTAAAGGGTGTTTATTAAAAATGTCAGATTATATAAGAGCACTCTAAACTGACGAGCATGCATGAGGAGATTGATGAAAAAACAGAGCAGAAGAAGCTATGCGAAATAGGCGTGGTAATGTATATGTACGTGGGACACTCAGAAAGTTTTGCGAAACTAAAAAAAATTGTTCTATACGTACATATATTTTTATCAAATCTTTTCAAAGTACTTTCCACCAGCCTCTATACAAAGATTCATGCGCCTAAACCAGTTTTCAAAACACTTTTTCCAGTCCGCCGCAGACACCTCGTTTACAGCCTGCTCGAACGCAGCCAGCGCATCTTCCGGCGACGAAAATTGTATCCCTTTGAGCTGATTTTTTATTTTTGGGAATAAAAAGAAGTCACACGGTGCTAGATCAGGGCTGTAAGGAGGGTGACCCAGGAGTTTGACTGGCGTGCTGTCCAGGAAGTCCCTCGTTTTGAGTGCGGTGTGCGCAGGTGCATTGTCGTGGTGGAGCAGTAGCCCGCGGAGCCCTGTGTTTGGTCGCTTGTTGCTTATAACAGAGAAAACTTCTGGCAAAAATTTGGTAGTATACCATTCGGCATTAATGCTTCTTTGATCCCGTAAGGGAATTGATACCAAGTGGCCAGTCAAATTAAAAAAGCTAGCGATCAAAATCTTACCCCGCTTCTAGATCGCTTCACTTTGGTAGGCGTTGGCTCATTTTGAAACACCCAAACAGTCGACTGGCGCTTGGTTTCTGGGTCGTATTGATAAATCCAGGACTCATCACCTGTAACGATGTCGTAAACACGCCGAGACGAGCCTGCTTCAAATTTGTTAAGCATATCACGGCACCATTCCACCCGGGCCTGCTTCTGAGCATCGGTGAGGTTGTGCGGCACCCAGCGTGATACTATCCTCCTCACGCGAAGATGGCTGTGTAGAATCTCGTGAACGCTTCCCGATCCAATCTTCAATATGTGTTGAATCTCCTGATATGTAATTCGCCTATTGTCTTGGATTAAATTTTTCACTGCTAGCACGTTTTCTTCGGTAACAGCCGTCAAAGGGCGACCGCTTCTTTCGTCATCCCCCAAAGTTGGTCGACCGCGCTTGAATTCGTTATACCAACAATGCACGGTTGCCTTGGAAGGGCCTTCATCCATGAATGCCATTTGAAGTCTATCGTACGATTCATCCGGTTTCAGGCGACACTTGAAATCGTATAAAATCATAGCTCTAAAATGTTCCCGGCGCAGATCCATATTTCAGTGAGACACAATACTTTGAATTAACTCGCAAAAAATGTGGAGGGAAATTTTGAAATTGGAACTTACTTATTTTTACTTATAAATAATCATATTTTCGAAAAACATTATAACTGGCCAGTCTCCCATATATAAAAACTTTTTTTCGCAATACTTTCTGAGGGGCCTGGTATATGCTGTTATTACTTTTTATGTTCCGTATCCAAAAATCTAGAAAACCAAACAGTGGTAGCCTAGTGATTACCTTTATGCAGGAGGGAGGGAGTTCGAACGCGGTCCGTATCATTGACTTTTCGAATTCATGTGCGGATCGGAATTTGATTATCACTTTGATTTGATTAACGTTGAAGGAAAATGTCGTGAGGAAACCTACATACCAGAGAGTGCTCCATACAGTTTTCAATGGTCTGTGTAGTCCACCAACCTGCAGTAAGCTGGCGTGTTGGACTAAGGTCTTGGCCTTCTTGTACTGAAAAAGGCCCGTGCCCAGCAGTGGGACAATAATAGTCTGGTTATGGTGTAAAAATCGTACGCCTAATTTGACTTTTTTTGAAAACCAAATTAATATGTTTTCGCCTCCAGCTCCCGAACAATAATTGCACTTGTAAAACTATTGTTATCCAGATTATGGCCGGGAAATCTTATTAAATGAACGAATTATTAAATCATTTGCCAAAAATTCTGTAGTTGGGTTGGAGTTAACATAAGTGGAGATTATTATTTTCCAATGAAGTTCGAATTCTCTTTCAGACTAAATCTTGAACTTTTGATAGATGAATATCAAAAAGGTGCTTCGAAAGTCATAGACAATGACGTGTGAAATATGAGTAACAAGTACTTCAAGTATATTCAACGGTCTTTTACGATCTTCAAGAACCTCAGTATTGGATTAAAAATATTTGATTAGGTAAGCTAGGTTTAGTGGTTTCTAGTTAGACATTAGTATCGATTCTCTTTATATTTTCTTGTCTTATTTATTACGCTCTTGACTTTGGTTCAGGCTGCAATCCAGCCTGGAGTATAATGACCACGTAGTACACTTGTATCATAATGCACTATTATTTTTATTAATTAAAAAAAAACTGGCACCAAATTTTTTTCTGCTTTCTTTTATATTGCATTAAATACCTACATGCCGTTTAGGTGTACTGCCATAGTCACTATTTGAGCGGATGGATATAAATAATTTGGCAGCAGAGTCACTGCGTAGAGTGCGTAGATTACAATAGATTAATGAACTAAGTATCTGTCTATTAGTTAGCCATGTCATGACTTGTGACCTAGAATCGCTAATTATTAGAAAGAACAATAAAATATAATGGTAAATACATCAGATGGCCGTACAAAAGCTTATACAATCTGCCATGCGTTTCCTTAATGTTTTGATCGTATTTTTTTTATCTTATTTGAGGTGCCGTTATATTGTTCATATAATCTTAAGTACGCGTTGTCTATATAAGTGTTATAAACACACTGAAAGCTATTGCACATTGATAATGAAGACGTTATCTGACTGAGCCTATATAACATGTTCTTGGCTTCAGAGTCTCGTATATTATCGCTATAAATAAATAAATAAGATAATAAGATTGAGAAAGGTATGTTAAGATGGTTTGGACATATAGAGAGGATGGACGAGAGGAGATTGACGAAACAAGTATACGAAGCAAGTGTGGATGGAAGAGTTGGAAGGGGACGACCTCGGCGAACGTATCGCGATCAAATCGCGGATGTTCTCAAAAAATGCCAGGTTAAGAGTTCTCTAAACCGACGAGCATGCATGACGAGGTTAATGGACGTAGATGAAGCGAAAGAGGTGTGTCAGGATCGTAGCAGGTGGAAATCCATAGTCTCTGCCTACCCCAATGGGAAACAGGCGTGATAATATGTATGTATGTAAATAAATAAATAAATATTCTTGAGACATTTTTACACAGCACCATCTAGTCCCAAACGAAGCAGAGCTTGTACTATGGGTACTAGACAATGGATATAATACATATATACTTTTTTTTGTTGTAAATACATACTTATAATACATAAGAAACACCCAGACAAACACTTATGTTCATCACACAAATATTTGTGTCCTGTGGGAATAAAACCCACGACCCCGTGACTAGCAGTCCGACACTCGAACCACTAGACCACAGACGTCGTCAAACCATAAACTATAAACCGAAAAACTATAAACCGTTCTTACAACTAAACTATCGTCTGGTACTTGAAAACAGCTTTAAGTGAATTAGACCAGCTACAACTTGCACTATTCAACTATTATATTCTATAATGTCACATCCTGATGCGATTTCTAGCTTGTCACACTTCAGTAACATGAATAATATACCTACATGATTTTGATTTGAAGGAAATATACGGACTAGTCTTTTGGTGAAGACTATATAGTCCGTCATTTTATTGGATTCACGTTAGATCATATGAACTTATATTAGTGTTATATTTGACATCATGCCTCAGGTTTTCTGGGTAAACAGTATCACCTTGGATTCAAATAAGTATAGGCGAAACTGATGGTTTTATGACTGTGAGTACATACTGGCCCACAACCAATCCAAGAAATTAACATGGCAGCTTTGCTTGACTACACATATCAAACTTTCTTTGAGGTAGTCATTTAGCGAGCACTTGGAGTTTACCCAGAGTTGTCATAACACTACTGTAAACGACTATAGGTACATTTAAAGTAATATCGTCACCAGAAATTATTGGACCCAATTTCAAGTCAGCTTTGAAGAGGCCAGTTACACAGGCAACACGGCGGGACAGTTTTGTATATTGACATCAAAGAGGTTCCCGTCAACCGTTTGTTCTGCAAATAGAAGACGGTAGTTATGGTTGAAGGGTTGGCCACTTAGTTTGAAGATATTCTTGCAAGTAACCCTCAAAAGCAAGGGATTTTCATTAATTTTAGTTTGAAATTGGTAAATATTTTTGCCTTAAATGGTAAAGAAGGCTCGATTCAGGTTTTTGCTTGGTTGGAAAGTTATACGTTGAAGTATGTAGATAGAATATTTATAAAAAAAAAACATTATTCAATCTAACAAGCTGCTTTTGTGCCTCGGATAGTACGTTAAGCTCTCGGTCCCGGTAATCGTACGAATATCTGTGGCAGTCGTTACGGGTAGTCAGAAGCCTGAAAGTCTGACAACTGGTTTAACTTCTGAATGCCAGTATTACCCAGTAAATGGGTTGCGGGAGTCCGATGGCAGGCGCTCCGTGTAAAATGATGATGTTCAGCCGCATCTGGTTAGACTTGAAACCGATCCCAATATAATTGAAAAAAGCTCGGAGAATGATGATGACCAAACAAGCTGCTTATGAAATTGTCAAAAAATTATTGTACAATATTTTTTTTGAGAAAATTGTTAAATTCAGGCATCAAATTTTATAAAATCGTCACAACGAAGAATAAGGAAAATGATCAAACAAAGAAAATGAAATATAAAGGGACTGTTTCCCTTCAAAAATAATAACAGCAATGTTATTATATTACAATGCAAAAGTGCAATATCTCGCTAGCATTAAATATGAAAATCAAGGGGACGGACGGTAGCGGCGAAAATTATTTTAAAGAACACCCACATTTATTTGTGTAGGAAGTGATATTTAAATTAAAATTGACTAATATATCAGCTAAATTGCAAGCTTTATGCCTTCTGAAGGAGTCAGAGCTTCGTTTGCTGTTTATTTAATATTGTCTTATTGTGTTTATTAATGGTTGTTTGAGTACTTAGCAAGTACATAGTCTTATTGAATATTTGTTGGCTTTATTGACTGAGTTTGGCTGTAGAAGGATTTGTTTTTTTTTTCTTTTGTGCATGTTTGAATTTCAATTTTAGATTTATGCAATTAACAAGCTTGGTGTGTTATTTTTAAACACTTATTGTTCTTTTATTTACTGTTACGAAAGAACAGTTTCTTACATAAAATAATGTAAAAATATATCAAAGTAAATCTAAACAAGGTACTTCAATAAATCTGTACAAAGTTCTAACTGGTATCGACATAATTTAGCAAGAAGAGTCGTGTCATCAAATTTAAAATGACCTAAGTGAATCATTATAATAATATTTCATGATTATGAAATTTCACCCTTATAGCTTTGTTCACAGCATAAAAGAAAACATCTAACTACAACCACTACTATCTAACTAAGTATAATACATAGATTGAAACTGAATATATGCAAAACTTATTGTTATAAGACGCGTCTACTTCACACACGTACTCGTAAACGCACGTACACACAAACACTTCCAGGTCAAAATGCTAGGTGCTTTAATTAAAAGAGCACACACACATATGCAAAATTTAGCGTGTCTCGTTTACATACGCACTCGTCGCTTGTTTCTATGAAGCACAGAACTTTCCTTTTTTGTCAAGACGGAGTAACATTTTGCGGAGTAAACAATTGTGTATGGAGACAGCTTAAATTTCATAGAATGGAATTGAAGGTGCCATTCAGCTAATAAGGATGTTGTGGCCCGTTTAGCAGACGAAAACCTCACTCGAGATCACGTAACGTTTTCATAGCAGTGGAAAATTCCAAATATATTACCCGCGACCGTTGCATTGTTGAGAATAGGAGTGGCGTGGAGACGATATTTTATTGTAGAGTAATTTTTTGAACTTTTTTATATATTTAGTTAGGTGATGTCTTTATATTTGCTTAAGATATTATAAAAGCTTAGGTTGTCATCTAATTGTTTATTGTCTTGACTTCATGTGCAGTTAAATTGAATAGTATAAATTATTTGAACGCAAAAATATAAGTGGGCCTAGCCCATAATATGACGGTTATTTAAATCTAGCACCATAATGCAGTACATTGTAGTAATTTATAAAATGTAAGAAGTTATTTTTATGTTCACTTACCGCATGTCTTGTTGTGGCAATAAATTATTTTTCTTTCTTTATTCTTATATTACATAACAAACATTCCTAATTATCACATTTCGTTTATAAAAAAACAAAAGAAAAAAAAATGACAATAAAAACACACCAAGTTTACCAAAAAATACAAAGTACAGTCAAGCACTCAACAGCTCCACAATAAGCTTATTAAGTACAATCGCATCCACAGCAGCATAAGGCCGCTCAAGACTGGCGCACGTGTGCCGCCGCGGAATTTTCCCGTTGCATTTACCACTGATGACGCGTCCCGCCATTACCTACGGGACCGTCCAAGCAATTTTACATTTCGCTGCAATATCATGCTAGTTGTCACAACGCTTGATCGATTATCTTATACAGCAATCTTTTATGGCTTAAAAATGTAAAATGGGGAGGTGGTGTCATCGTTTGTGATGCCTGTTTTGGTGGGAATTTTGCTGGCGCAATAATTTTTTGTGGAATTTTTGTCAGCAATATAGGTAAAATGAGTGTTTTTTATCTTTTGAAAAAATATAAAAGTGATACTTACATTGATAAACATTGCTGAACGTTAATATATTGCTTTATTGTGTACAGTGTAAGTTATGCACTTGCTTTTACGAAAGTAAATAATGCAAGTTCAAATACTACTTAAAATTGTTTCTTTGTATTATTATTATAAGCAAATAGGGTAAGTAAAAATTTGTCAAGTACGATGGATATGGTAATACACATAGTTTTATTTAGCTAACAGTTCATAACATGCATCCCTTAAAGGATATTGGAATGTAAATCCAGACATCGAGAGCAAAAACAAGAAAAAAATAAAGCAATACAGATACACGCTTTCCAATCCAGCTTACAGCTTAAAATGATATACAGAACTCTTTTGCATTTCCGCTTCTGCACTGCGTTCCCCAATCTGAAATGGCTATAACTCACTCATTCTCCACGTTCTGTGTTTTATCAAATTTACACGTTTCAAAAATCCAATCGGGTAGTGTTGAACGAAAAATGTCAGTGCAAAATAGGACTTCATAATACAAGAGGAACGTGGCCGGGCCAATATGCTGACGTTACTGCGAGGTACACTTGAAACTCGATTTTCACTGTTCCGGTGAATTGGTGAGATTTAAGTAGCTCAAACTGGTTTATACCGTCGTTTTTCGGTTTTGATAAATGCTTTGATGTTTGGCAGATGTATGACAAAATGCATTTGTTCTCTGGTCCTTTAGTCCTGCATGTACTCTGAAAAATATTAATTAGTTGAAATTTTAAGAGTAGTGACGTAATACATTGCTCAGTTCCAAAGCGATTATCACTGTGATCCTGTATATTTAATATTAATACCACCTGAGTAACCAACAAATAGGTATGACAAATTCAGGCGTGGTGCTTAATTGATTGTGATAGCCTAGTGGTTGAATGCTTGCCATCCATACACGAGGGTTTGAGTTCGATCAGAATTTCTTTATCACTTGCTTTAATAACATCGTGATGAATCCTGCACACCTGTGACTACTCCATACAGTTCTTGATGGTGTGTGTAGTCCGCCAATTAATTTAATTCTAAAGATTTCGAGAGTTGCAGAGATGGGAGTGGGATGTCAGATTTTACACATAATATGCGTTTTTTTTTATTATTATTCTTAACGGGCTTTCGTTTGACTGCCACCTCACCTGATGTTAAGCGATGGTGAGTTTGTCGATGGTACACGCTTGCCCAGCAAAAAACTATTCACTCGAGTCTTGAAGACCACCAGATTATACTTCTTGGGAAACACTGACGCCGGCAAGGAATTCCACTCTTTGGCATGATAAAGCTATTAGCAAACCGGTTCGTGCGTAAGGGTTGAATATGTACCATATAACGGTGGCACATCGCCGTGCGTCTGGTCGTCCGATGATGGAAAGGGCTTGGGGGAATTAAACTGTGCAATTCAAACGCACACTCGCCGAAATGCATTCGATAAAAAACCGATAGGCTAGCAACTCTGCGCCGATGCTCGAGACTTTGTAGTTTGGCGACTACTGTAAGGCTCGCTCGTTTTTTTTTGTTACAATTAATTTGTATTAAAACCTAGTTTAAGCCATTTTACTCTCGTTTCTGAACCTGTAGGTTTACACACAAATTTGTTCAAAAAGGTAAAGGATATATTTCCGAGGAACACGAGGAATTGAGATTGCCTCGGTTACGACTACTTGCCAAAAACGGAACTATATACCATTAAACCATTGCCTCTTACTAAATTTAAAAGAGTTTTGCACGCCTGTCTGCTCCATTACAGTTTTTATTCATTAAACGAATATTTCTTATCAAATTTTGACCAAAAATAAATAAACATGTGTAAATAAATAATTGCAATATTATTATATAAATTCAGAAAAAATATAATTATAAACATTTGCATGCTATGATATAAAGCATATAGCGGAATAGGCGGACTATGAATGAACGTACCTATTACAATGTACCTATTCCTTGCAAATAAAGACATTCTATTCTATTCTATTCTCGTTGTGGATACCTATACAAGATGTTGATCTGTAATCGTGCCATATTTCTAGATCTGATGAAAAATAATGAGCTTAGTCACCCAAAAATACTTAAAAAAAAATACGATTATTTAATACCTAAATTTTCACATAGAAACATAGCGAGTGTTCGAGAATAAATCCCGAACGACTCTGAAAATAAGTCATCGGTGGCATTGTCAAAGGGTGGAAATACCTGCAAATTGTTTTGGTGGTGTCGCACGCATCGTTTTTGTGTCGCACGCGACACACGGGGGGAATTTGTTTGTTTACAAATAGATATTTAACAACAACAAAAAAATTGGTATTGATTTTTTTACGGATTCGTGTTCAGTATCAGTGGTATAGTCACCTCCTTAAATATGGCACGAATACTGATCAACATGTTGTATAGAAAGTTTTAAGAAACATTCTTTTAAGAAAAATGTCTACAATTATTTGCGAAATCAAATTAATGACGAACAAGTTTTAAATTGTTTCGTAATGTTCCAAACTTTGGTAGATCGTTCTCTGACTGAGTTTGTGAACGAAATAGTATTTTACGTTTTCTTATTTTATTTTCAGAGTACATTTATTTGGCTAAAGAAGTAAGTTTTATTTTTTCTTTGAATCTAAAATTGTTTTGTGTAAATTAGATTAGGTGAGTATAATATCTAATCAAATTTACACAAAACTATAGACTGTTGTTTAGTTTAGTTAAACTGTAAGAAAGGGACTCAAAATTGTATTCACATAAAGTAAAAGTAAGTAATAAATAGTAAGCCTACCTCCATGCATGTTGTGGCATGTTGGTTGTTGGTCCTAAACAACATCCAACATTTCAGGTTTAACTTAGACCTATGACAAGCAAGTTATCAGTAGAAGAGGGAGTGATGAGCAGCAGAGCATAACGACTTTAAGTCTTCTCTTTGTAAGATGTACACTCAACCAAACGGAATCATGACCCACGATAAGCTTAATTTTCTACAAACATTCTAAAACAATTAGGTCGAGTTTCACTCAAAGACACCTCAAAGATATTTCCCTGGCAACAAACTTGTTATCTATTTTATTGTACAGTGACAGTTAGTTTCTTCTAATTTGATTGATATTCTTCTGGGATTAAAAAAGTTCGTATAGGTAGGTGTTTGAAAAAAAATATACTATTTTTTATAGGGAAACTATGCGGAACGACAGTTAATTCGAAATTCAAAAACTAGCTTTATCAAAAATGTAACTTTTTATCCAATTATTAATCTATTGTATTTAATAACAAAGCTCAAAATTGCATAGACCTCTGACCCGTATTAACGCAGTTTCCTTAAAATTCAAAATGTCTTAAGTGCAGCACGATGCTAATAAGAAGAAAATTTTACTGTTTTGATAATATCATACGAATCCTCGGCTGAGTGGGTCATGATTCCGATTTGTTGACTGTACATGGACGTGCTAATTACAAACATACATCCATATACATGCATGATTATGTCCGTCTGAGTTCAATGATTCCACTGATGTACAATCAGCATCAAATATGTACATCCTCCTACTATCCTACTAATATTATAAATGTGAAAGTTTGTGAAGATGTTTGGATATTAGGATGTTTGGATCTTTGTTACTCAATCACGCTGTAAGGTTTAGGGTAGGGCCGGATTTAGATGAAATTTGGCAACAGATAACCCCGATCTAGGCTACTTTTAATCCCAGGATGATTCTCGTTTCCCGATTCGAAGAGTTCCCGAAGGATGCGCGATTAATGACATCCAAGCGGACGAAGCCGTGGGTATAAGCTAATAATAATATAATTATATCGGACGAAAAGACTGTTCATAATTACCTCTGGTTTGACGACCTCTGTGGTCTAGTGGTTCGAGTGTCGGACTGCTGATCACGAGGTCGTGGGTTCGATTCCCACGGGACACAAATATTTGTGTGATGAACATGAGTGTTTGTGTTGGTCTGGTTGTTTCTTATATATTATAAGTATGTATTTACAAAAAAAAAAGTATATAAGTATTATATCCATTGTCTAGTACCCATTGCACAAGCTCTGCTTAGTATGGGACTAGATGGTGATGTGTAAAATGCCCCAAAACATTTATTTATTTTATTTTATTTATTTACCGAAACAGTTAAATAACAACAACATAACATAACATCACGCCTGTATTTCCCCGAAGGGGTAGGCAGAGGTGTACTTCTGCCTACCCCTTCGGGGAAATACTTCGGGGATACATGGGGATGCACTATACATAGTGCACCCACATTTCGCCAGTTATGTTATCACCATCATCATCATCATTCCAGCCGAAAGACGTCCACTGCTGGACATAGGCCTCCCCCAAGCATCGCCACAACGACGTTCCTGTGCCTTCCGCATCCAGCGGATTCCCGCGACCTTCACCAGGTCGTCGGTCCACCTTGTGGGGGGCCTACCCACGCTGCGCCTTCCAGTATGTTATGTTATGTTATGTTATAGTCCCATGTAATAGGGGCGAGCCTATTGCCATTAACCGGGCACAAATCCATACTCCGGGCTGCTACTGAGAATTTCCTAATGAAAAAACCCAATAACACTTTGCCCGACCCGGGAATCGAACGCAGGACCCCAAAGCTCAGCAGTCGCGCTTGCAACCACTAGACCAACGAGGCAAAAAAAAACAAAAAAAACAGTTAAAAATACATCAATCAACTCAGCCTATCGCAGTCCACTGCTGGACATAGGCCTCTCCCAAGTTGCGCCACAACGCTCGATCCTCTGCCTTCCGCATCCAGTCCCCCCCAGCCACGCTCTTTAGGTCGTCGAAAAAAAAAAAAAAAAAAAAAAAAAAAAAAAAACTACTAATATTATAAATTCCGAAGTATGGTCTCCATAGCTCAGCGAGCTATGGAGCGAGCTATGCTTGGAGTTTCTTTGAAGGATAAAATCCGTAACGAGATTATCGGGAGAAGAACCGGAGTGACCAACATAGCTTGTAGGATCAGTAAGCCGAAGTGGCAGTGGGCTGGCCATGTCTGTCGGAGGACCGATGGCCGTTGGAGCAGACGAGTCCTTGAGTGGAGACCGCGAATCGGCAAACGCAGCGTAGGGCGGCCCCCTGCCAGGTGGACCGACGACCTAAAGAACGTGGCTGGGGGGGACTGGATGCGGAAGGCAGAGGACCGAGCGTTGTGGCGCAACTTGGGAGAGGCCTATGTCCAGCAGTGGACTGCGATAGGCTGAGTTGTTGAACAGACACACACACACAGCTCTGCGCGCGAACGTTCTCAACTGCGTAGGACCTCCGCTTCTGTTCTGTTTGTCTTTTAGTCACGCTGAGCGTTTACCTAAATGGAATTTGCTAAAACTCGGCGAACGCATCGCAATCAAATTGTGGACGTTCTCAAAAAAAGCCAGGTTAAGAGTACTCTAAGCCGACGAGCATGCATGACGAGGTTAATGAATGTAGATGAAGCGAAAGAGATGTTTCAGGATCGTTGCAGGTGGAAATCAATTATCTCTGGGTTAGAGATAGCTCGCGTTGGTGTAGGTTTGCCTTAAGATTGCTGGTACTTATACCAGGCCCCTCAGAAAGTATTGCGAAAAAAAGTTTTTATATATGGGAGACTGGCCAGTTATAATGTTTTTCGAAAATATGATTATTTATAAGTAAAAATAAGTAAGTTCCAATTTCAAAATTTCCCTCCACATTTTTTGCGAGTTAATTCAAAGTATTGTGTCTCACTGAAATATGGATCTGCGCCGGGAACATTTTAGAGCTATGATTTTATACGATTTCAAGTGTCGCCTGAAACCGGATGAATCGTACGATAGACTTCAAATGGCATTCATGGATGAAGGCCCTTCCAAGGCAACCGTGTATCGTTGGTATAACGAATTCAAGCGCGGTCGACCAACTTTGGGGGATGACGAAAGAAGCGGTCGCCCTTTGACGGCTGTTACCGAAGAAAACGTGCTAGCAGTGAAAAATTTAATCAAAGACAATAGGCGAATTACATATCAGGAGATTCAACACATATTGAAGATTGGATCGGGAAGCGTTCACGAGATTCTACACAGCCATCTTCGCGTGAGGAGGATAGTATCACGCTGGGTGCCGCACAACCTCACCGATGCTCAGAAGCAGGCCCGGGTGGAATGGTGCCGTGATATGCTTAACAAATTTGAAGCAGGCTCGTCTCGGCGTGTTTACGACATCGTTACAGGTGATGAGTCCTGGATTTATCAATACGACCCAGAAACCAAGCGCCAGTCGACTGTTTGGGTGTTTCAAAATGAGCCAACGCCTACCAAAGTGAAGCGATCTAGAAGCGGGGGTAAGATTTTGATCGCTAGCTTTTTTAATTTGACTGGCCATTTGGTATCAATTCCCTTACGGGATCAAAGAAGCATTAATGCCGAATGGTATACTACCAAATGTTTGCCAGAAGTTTTCTCTGTTATGAGCAACAAGCGACCAAACACAGGGCTCCGCGGGCTACTGCTCCACCACGACAATGCACCTGCGCACACCGCACTCAAAACGAGGGACTTCCTGGACAGCACGCCAGTCAAACTCCTGGGTCACCCTCCTTACAGCCCTGATCTAGCACCGTGTGACTTCTTTTTATTCCCAAAAATAAAAAATCAGCTCAAAGGGATACAATTTTCGTCGCCGGAAGATGCGCTGGCTGCGTTCGAGCAGGCTGTAAACGAGGTGTCTGCGGCGGACTGGAAAAAGTGTTTTGAAAACTGGTTTAGGCGCATGAATCTTTGTATAGAGGCTGGTGGAAAGTACTTTGAAAAGATTTGATAAAAATATATGTACGTATAGAACAATTTTTTTTAGTTTCGCAAAACTTTCTGAGTGTCCCACGTAGCTCAGGGTTTCCTTTTTTAAGTACCAGCAGTACAATATTTGTTAATTTATGCATACAAATTTGTAATTATCATGCCTGTAACCTGTCTGTGCAACAATAAATAATAAATAGGCGTGATAATATGTATGTATGTATGTTTTGATATATAGATATCATGTCCTGGATTAATAGGTTACTTTTATCGAAAAACCATGGGAGCTAAGCCACGGGCGTCATTAGTAAGTAATAAATTACGTTCGTGACATTTACTATTATACATTTTATATTATACTATTATTAACGCAAATAATTACGTCGTGTGAAAATGTTCTTAGTAGGGAAGTCTCCATATGACATAAATAATACCCGTGCGAAGTCGCAAGTGGGTGACCTAACCTACTCTGGCCCTGCATTAAAAAGGAGGAAAAGACTGTTCCAATTTCTATTTATCCAGTAATTAAGGGAGCGTTTTGTAGTGTGTATTCAATTAATTGGGGATTCCGTTTGGCTGCCCACCTCATGAACAAAAGAATAAATGTGGAATATTTTGATGGCAAGGTCAAGTATTACAGTCAGCTGGAAGAAAAAAATATATCTACCCATATCTAAATTTAATCAGTTTCCACGAGGTATCACAGGTTTTGAATATCACTTTGCCAATGATATTTAAAAGTAAAGATATGTCATACCCAAACAAAACCAACGAATAATATGTTCCGTACGCAGTGGCACAATAAACAATGCAATGCACATAAACTAGTGCAAAGTAAGTAAGTTAGTTACTTTAAGTTAGTTTCTCGTAATAATTACACTTTCTGTACACACATGACGGCATTTTTGTATTTTTTTTGTCACATGTTACGCTCGGCGCCTTGCTTGACGGAGACTAGTAGCAAAACGTCCCAATTAGGACGTTTTCGAGTCTTCAGTTTGCATGCGCAACAACATATCTGTACTTTTTAAAATATCATCGCACTTGGCCTGATGTTTTGTTTTGATATGTCATTACAAAATTATATATTTGGATCTGGACTATGGATCTAACGAGAATTATCCATTTTATTTGTAGCTGACCGCACTTTCATACGCAGTTTAACGATCAACTTCAATACGTGGGACACTCAGAAAGTTTTGCGAAACTAAAAAAAATTGTTCTATACGTACATATATTTTTATCAAATCTTTTCAAAGTACTTTCCACCAGCCTCTATACAAAGATTCATGCGCCTAAACCAGTTTTCAAAACACTTTTTCCAGTCCGCCGCAGACACCTCGTTTACAGCCTGCTCGAACGCAGCCAGCGCATCTTCCGGCGACGAAAATTGTATCCCTTTGAGCTGATTTTTTATTTTTGGGATTAAAAAGAAGTCACACGGTGCTAGATCAGGGCTGTAAGGAGGGTGACCCAGGAGTTTGACTGGCGTGCTGTCCAGGAAGTCCCTCGTTTTGAGTGCGGTGTGCGCAGGTGCATTGTCGTGGTGGAGCAGTAGCCCGCGGAGCCCTGTGTTTGGTCGCTTGTTGCTTATAACAGAGAAAACTTCTGGCAAACATTTGGTAGTATACCATTCGGCATTAATGCTTCTTTGATCCCGTAAGGGAATTGATACCAAGTGGCCAGTCAAATTAAAAAAGCTAGCGATCAAAATCTTACCCCCGCTTCTAGATCGCTTCACTTTGGTAGGCGTTGGCTCATTTTGAAACACCCAAACAGTCGACTGGCGCTTGGTTTCTGGGTCGTATTGATAAATCCAGGACTCATCACCTGTAACGATGTCGTAAACACGCCGAGACGAGCCTGCTTCAAATTTGTTAAGCATATCACGGCACCATTCCACCCGGGCCTGCTTCTGAGCATCGGTGAGGTTGTGCGGCACCCAGCGTGATACTATCCTCCTCACGCGAAGATGGCTGTGTAGAATCTCGTGAACGCTTCCCGATCCAATCTTCAATATATGTTGAATCTCCTGATATGTAATTCGCCTATTGTCTTGGATTAAATTTTTCACTGCTAGCACGTTTTCTTCGGTAACAGCCGTCAAAGGGCGACCGCTTCTTTCGTCATCCCCCAAAGTTGGTCGACCGCGCTTGAATTCGTTATACCAACGATACACGGTTGCCTTGGAAGGGCCTTCATCCATGAATGCCATTTGAAGTCTATCGTACGATTCATCCGGTTTCAGGCGACACTTGAAATCGTATAAAATCATAGCTCTAAAATGTTCCCGGTGCAGATCCATATTTCAGTGAGACACAATACTTTGAATTAACTCGCAAAAAATGTGGAGGGAAATTTTGAAATTGGAACTTACTTATTTTTACTTATAAATAATCATATTTTCGAAAAACATTATAACTGGCCAGTCTCCCATATATAAAAACTTTTTTTCGCAATACTTTCTGAGGGGCCTGGTATATGTTGCAGATACGAAGTATAATGAATATTATAACACTATCCAAAAACTACAATAATAATTTACATCACTTTTTTGGAACGCAACGCAGCATTTTCCCGTGATAACAATCAGGATTTTTTGCCTTATTTACCGAGAGATGGTTTTTCACTGTGTTTCGGCTGCCATGGTTATGCAGCGCCATAAATATCCCCTCCGGAAACATGACAAACAATTGTATTGTGGACAAAAATAAACAGCGATTCGACGAAATGCCTTCCATCGATAGTGGAGGGGTACGACTGAATAAAATCTCTCTGTCTACGTATCTATGTACTTACCTATAAAACCGTTCAGTGATGGATTGACTGACAAAGCAGAGGCACAAAAAACGGATCTACAAAGGAACTTAAAAAAATCTTCCTTAGTGCTGTCCTAGACTCTTTGTATGAATTTATTTGATTTGAACTTTATGTTACAGGAAATATACTTTGGCGTACTTAATGCCTTATACACCTAGACCCGGAAAAACTCAATCTGTAGGCCATACAAATATTTAAATCATTGTGGCGATTGAATACGCAAGCGCAGAAAGCCAACTGCTCGGTCGATGCGCCAATCGGTCGTCAATTAAATCTTTAAATTTTTTGTATATTCCTATGAATTATTGAGATATATTTTAGCAGTAAAAATTTCTAAACAGGGTATTCGGATAAAAAGGTTTTTTTTTTCATTTTGGTTTCCAAACGATGACAAGGAAAAGTTTATAAGGCCGTTTTCCGATGACACGAGACACGACACGACATAATACGATGACGTCTTTAAGCGCCATAATGTCCTCCCAGTCGAATTTCGGTCACGGCAGCCAATCATAATGGAGACTTAGCCATCGGCACAAGTGTATGCGCAAACATAGGTGCACGCTCTTATCACTCTCAGATTCCGATGGGAAGGCAATCCGTCACGACCGGAGAGAGATCAGGTGTAAGACCGACGGCTTTACGGTCTCTCCGACGCATGGGGTGTAGCACTCCGGGATATTTTCTTGACACAAAAATCCCAAGAAAACTTTTTTCCTGATATGGAAATCGAACTCAGGACCTCACAATCTGCGGTTGAACCGCTAGACCACTTCTATGAACCATGCAATGACACCGCACGGCACACCGACTGCATGTTTTTCAAACGGCTTTTTAGCTCTAGACGTCCTGCGTGTTCAATATCATAATGGTTTCAGGATGATGTTGGGGCTGACGCGATACTGCAGTGCGTTCGGCATGTTTGCTGAAGCGCGAACAAATGATTTCTATGCTATAGTAAAGAAAAAGACCGCTTCCTTATTAACCAGAATGAGTGGCAGTTGCAATAGCATTCTGAGAGCTTTATCTGAGCAACATGATGCTCCGATACTGGAGCATTTTGATAATGTGTTGGTGCGACAAGGGCAACCTTGTCGTTCATAAAATTAAATGTTTGTGTTGTTCAGTTTATTAAAATACTAACCCTTAGTTGTAAAGTTTTCTACTAACAAGTGGGCCTCTGTAGTCACAATGAATAAATGAATTCAATTAATTCTGCAGTCAGCCCCGATACCAACCTGCTGACTGGCTAATCTTTTCCCCACGGCATGAGCTATAATCATTATGTAGTTCATGTCGACACGATAGAAGAAGAATGAATTTAATTTTAATTACTTATGTCGGTGCCGCTATGTTGTTACGGTTTTTTGCTGTGACGATGTTATTTGCCGCTGCTGTACGAAACTGGTATGGAACTTGTTGACAACACAACTGTATGGCACGCATATCGGTGAATGCTACGAAAAGCTATATACAAGCCCAGCAAGCAAGCACCACTGCCGACTGCTGTATCGTTGCTGGAATCAAGCCTCGTGAAAAAAAACGAACGACAGGTCGTGTGTAGCACGAACCATTTTGACGCATCGAAACGTAAATGTGTGAACTTTGGATCTGAAATACTCGTTTGAGACATATTATTCTTATAAGTTGAAGATTTTAGACATATGATGTATGACATAAAGTGCACATTATGTATAAAATTAAATCAAAATGTAATAGAACTTTTTTATTTTTTTATAAAAAAACGATAATTATATTTCACATTAATATTTCGATACGTCAAAATTGTTCGTGCTAAGGATACTATTTATAGTGTTTGGTATGTCGCAACTGTAAATCGTGTCGTGTCACTCGTGTCTCATGCAGTTGAAAAACGCCCTTCATCATCATCATTTCAGCCGAAAGACGTCCACTGCTGGACATAGGCCTCCCCCAAGCATCGCCACAACGACCGGTCCTGTGGCTTCCGCATCCAGCGGATTCCCGCGACCTTCACCAGGTCGTCGGTCCACCTTGTGGGGGGCCTACCCACGCTGCGCCTTCCAGTACGCGGTCGCCACTCCAGAACTTTACTGCCCCATCGGCCATCCGTTCTGCGAGCAATGTGCCCCTGTTTCAATGTGTGAAAAACGCCCTTAATATGATTAAACAACGACGGTAAACTTTGAAACTTTGGGTCATTGTAATAAGCATACTAGCAGTAAAAAAAAACAGGCGCCTGAAGAGCCGCTACAGTTTACAGGGCTCTACTAGGTACTCCAGCTGAGGCTCGTCGGAAATTGTGGCTGGAAAAATTACCTCCACTCGCAAACTACATCCAATCCAGTGAGAAGCTTCCTGCAGGATATACCTAAACTCCCGTGGCATGCATGGAAGTCGCTAAACTGAATGCGGACGCAGGTAGGCAGATGCAGGCTTAATATGAGCATGTTGGGCTATATAGACCAAACGGCTACGAAAAAGAGAAAATTTTGCTCATTTTAACGGCCTTTTAGTAATCGGATGGCAGTATGCTACTCCTTATGTCTAAGTACTTGCACATTGCAAACCACTAACATCTTTGTAAAAGCATGTTTCTTGCAAATAAAAATCTTTAAATCTTTAAATATTTTTATTGAGTGACCGTAACAATGCCACAGACAACATACAGAATGTGGACAATTTCTGAGCCAGCGGCGTCTGATTACGGTGCCACTGTTGGTAATTTTTTGTACCATCGACACGAATAAGAAAAGGAATAAGCATACTAAGCAATTAAGCATACAACTAAATTTTTTAACTCTCTACATACATATATGAAGAACAATTTAAGGGGAATGGTAGTAGCCAAGTGGCACCCCCATCAGTAAAAAAATTCTTACTCGCTGAATACATTATTTATCGAAAATATTTTTTAACGGTTGAAGTATAGATACTGTTATTTAATTAGAAACTATTAACGATTTAAATTGTGGAAAGAAAAAATCACTCACGAGCAGGATTCGAACCTGCGACTCCTGGCTCAGTACGCCAGTGCTTTTAGCCACTAAGCTACCGTGAACACTGCTCGTGGTAACGAAATTCTCATCCACTTGGTACATCTTTTGGGTGACGTCAGCGATATCTTATTAAGAAACAATGTTTCTTAATAAGAAACAATGTTTCTTAATAAGATATCATGTTTTATCTTTATGTTGTTTTTTTTTTTTTTCTTTCCACAATTTAAATCGTTAGATTTCGTTTCGCATGCGTAAAATGCGTTAAAAATAATAAATAATTAGAAACTATTAACTCTGTTAATTATAGTTCGCTGTAGTTGTAGATACAAAATATACGAAAACGGCCACTTTTGGCACTTTTTGTATCTACAACTACAGCGAACTATGATTTACAGAGTTGATAGTTTTTAATTAAACTCCAGTACTTATACTTCAATTGTTAAAAAAAGATTTTCGATAAATTATTTATTCAGCGAGTAATTTTTTCTTTATTGATCAGCGTCACTTGGCTACTACTAATCATACTTAAGGGAAGTATGATTACAGCAACACAACACAACGCCTCTCTTAATTCAGATCACACATTATCGAACAATCAATTCACGTAGACGTCTCTCAATGACTTATACACGTCATATGGGGTGGACTGGCCCACCAGTGGGCCCTGACACGAACGTGCCCGTTCTATCCCGTTGATTGCATTTATTCTATGACGGGGGCCCATCGGGGGCCCATCTAGGGGTGAAGCTTGCCGGAGCATAATGACGCGCCCCAGGCGTCTAGTGCGATCAGAAATTCCCTTGTTAATAGATTTCTGTGAGTCGATTCATGTCAATTAAGTTTGGACGGTCGGAGCTAAGGCTTACTAGAAAATTAATTCTGGAATTGTTCTTGTTGTATTATTCTTTTTTTGGGTTCGTAGATAGCAGATCATTGGAATAAATAAAACAGATTTAAAGTACCATCCGGCTTCTAGATATAAAAAGTTAAAATTAGTTTTAGCAGAAAAATATTTAAGGCGCATGTACCAGCCAAGTGGCGCCCCCATCAGTAAAAAAAATATTACTCGCTGAATACATCATATATCAAAAATTCGTTTTAAAAAATTGAAGTACAGCTACTATAGTTAACTCTGTAAATTATAGTTCGCTGTAGTTGTAGATAGAAAAAGTGTGAAAAACGGCCACTTCTGGCGACTATTCAGCGAGTAATATTTTTTTTACTGATGGGGGCGCCACTTGGCTGCCACATGCGCCTTAAAGAAAAATGTGTCACATATATTGAGAAAAATCATAACCCTGCAGCAAATCAGCTAAGCTGTCTCGCAGTCGGGTAAAAAATCTTTTTTTTAAAATGATATATAGATCTGCTCTTGACCGCAATCTAGACAGCTTTGTCAGGATGTGATCGACGATGGAGCTAGCAAACCTATTAGGTGCCGATTCACTCCAGCTTTAAAAGCGTTTTAATTTTAATTTTCATATTTATATTTTACTAGCAACCCGCCCCGGCTTCGGCAACTATTGTAGCCTGTATCCTTTTTAGATAATCCCTCTTTCTATTGGTGAAAACCATATGTAAATCTGAACAGCAGTTTCTGAGATAAGCCCAAACAAATACGAACTCAGCGCGGTGGGACTTTAATTTGTAATATGTAGTGATGATGATGATGATGGTAGTGACTAGCTCAAGCGTGCGCGTGAAAATGCTCACGCACAGTCTGACTGACGGCTAAGTAGTAGGTACAGTCAGAAATATTTCTGGTGAACCACCACTAAGAGTAAAATCGCTTGCACTCAATGTTTGATGGCAGCGGTAGTTCGTGTAATGTAGCAGGATTCGTTCAAGGGATTTTGTCGACAAATGTACCACTGCGAAGTATCGTGACCATGAGGTGAAGAGGGTAAAAATAGCGACCGATGAAAATTTCTCTGCTAAGTGCATCCACTCACGGCATGCAACTTTGATTTGTAAGCGCAGCACAGTGTCTTCCAGTACCTATTAAAATATGAACTCGATTGAAAATATATTGCAAAACATAATACATATTTTTACATAATTATTTGGAACGAGGTTCAAATACTGAACATAGGCCTGCAGAGGGCCTACAAAAATAGGCAAATATTCATCTTTTCTGAGAGCCAGGCAGTTCGAAAGGCCTTACAATCAGAGGAAATCAACTCCAAGCTTATCAAGGAGTGTGTCCAGCTACTAAACTTTCTATGAAAAACAAATTCTATGACACTAGGATGGGTACCTAAATACTGGAGAATTAGGGGCAACGAATCCGCTAATGAACTCGCTAGAGCTGGTGCGGAATGCCCCTTTGTAGGGCCTGAGCCAATCTGTGGGGTTCCAAAATGCACCACCACAGCTAATCTTAATAAGGACCGGGAAATCATCAACACATTAGACTTTGGGAAAAATCCCCAGGCCAAGAGCACTCTAAAGCGCTTAGTAGGCTTCAGGAAGAGATTTACGAAGGAAGCGCTTTCGCTTAACAGAAACCACATAAGGACCCTTACAGGACACTGCAAACTGAACAAACATCTACACAGGATGGGCCCCACTGATACCATAGTTAGGTAGTAGAAATGGATGAAACACCCGTTCATATCCAGTCTCTCGGCTGCCTCAGCCAATATATTGCATGTAAACGCGCTCCCTCAAGGTCACCGGCGAGCGAGCTTACACGTACAGGAGAGTGTCTCCGATGTGCCTGAAGGTCGTGTTGTTTATGTTGTTCGTAAATAGTTAATACAACATCAATGTTACTCTAGAAGCACTGTTCTAAACAAAATATTATTTTGTTCATAACACTATCCTTTAAAACATACAATTTGCACACAATTCTTAACAACTAAAGTTTATGATATACATCTTATACGCTACCCTTGAGGTTTTTAAGTTTGAGCGAACTTAAAACTCAGGCGAGGTCATTCTGTATCTCAAGTTCCCTCGGGATGCTAAGTTAGGTACCTAAGCGGTCGGGTTAAAAAGTAGCCCGTTTCTTTTTTCTTTTCTATAGCACTTTCAGTTACTCCGCTGAGACATGGGTTCGCGTGCCAGTTAGTTTTTCAGGAGAAATTGGATTGTCATTTTTCTTTAATTTGACGGTGAAACAACTTTTCCAGAAGTACTTGTTTTTATGATTGCATGATAAGTAAGGTCAATACCATATTTTATGTTGATATTAATTTTTTTTAACGTGGTGAAATCCTCATGGACGCACTTCGCCAGAGGACGGCGCTGGCGGAGCTAGTGTCAGACTCTTACCGACTAAAACCACCACGGTGTTCCTTCAACTACCTTTGGCTGGGGGCGTGGAAACCCTTTGTATTCGCACAGCCACCCCCGACAGATGTCGGCCCGACACAAGCAGGCGAGCCCCTTCTCCTCGTGCGGTCTAACGTCAGTGGCACTCTCCCTGGCAGCGGACATGGAACGCTGCGTGGCACCTCACAGGCCCCACCGTGACGCAACTAACACGCCAAGGTCACGGTCACGCCAGGCCACAAACCTCGCCAGCCATGCCAGGCAGCAGATTCCCGATTCCGAGTCTGCCACCCGTATGGCCTACCCTCAGCCTACCCTCCCGTAATTTTTTGTGGAGGTATTCTTCCTCATCCCTCATCCTCCACTGTGCCCTCTGCTAACCTCAGAGGGAAACTCGGAGTCACGCCCCATTGACTCAGATCAAGCCCCTTCCACGCCAGAATATTCGCCACAGGCAATAAGATCCCCCGATGGAAAATAATGTCCCTCGAAAGGAAATTTATTTAATAATATTTTTTCGTTGCTTCGTATAAACTATAAAGTTAAACGATTGTGACACCGATGTTACTTAGAGTAAGTAGGTTTTGACTCAACAAATGACATGAAAAAACGAGTGCAATGACCCCCATCAGGAACGAAGTTCCTCACGCACACACTCACATACACACTAGAAAAAGAAAAAAAGATAGAGCGCGCGGTGTGCATATATGCCTGCTAATAATGCAAAAATTTCAAATGACGTTTCATTTTCTCCCGAATCAAACCTACCACAAGCCACGTTAAGGAACTTCGTTCTAAAAAAATATCACCATCATCATCGGCTCATTAATGTCTCACTGCTGGGCACGAGCTTCTTCTCGGAATAAGAAGGTTAAGGTCTTAGTCGCTGGCCTAGTCCAAAAACAATATATCGATTATCAATTTTGCTAATAAACTTTCCTACTGTAATATAAATGTATGTGTGTACAATACAGAATAAGAATAAGAGTAGACCCTCTGAATTTCAAGTAGTCTTCGTGAAAATTTACAATAAATATAACATAATAATACACTACACGCTCAGTTCTGAAATCAAACACGCCAATCAGTCAACATAACACTCCAGTTTCCTTTAAAAGAAAGCTTCATAGAAATAATTAACTAGCCTTATAAAAGGTCTCACATAACAAAAGAAAGCACTCGATGCAATACCATTTCCTCGTAGGTATTTATAAAACACCAGTAAACGGAGTCCCATTATCGGGTTTTATTTTATTTACACTCCTCAAACACTAAGTAGGCGTATAAAGTGTGGGAAATACCAAACCGTGGGTATCGTGGAGAATGGTAATAAATAAGACAATATGTTGGATATCTACCAACTGAAAACAGCGGATATATCGGATGGATAAATGATTTGCTATATGCAAATCATTTATCCATCCGATATATCCTAGTTTACACTACAAACTAGAGGACCAGCAAAGTGCCTAGTGTGTGTTTGAACCATACCGCATACTCAACCAATTTAAAAGATTTTTCATAAACTAAATAAGAAGAATATGTCAATCAATCAACTCAGCCTATCGCAGTCCACTGCTGGACATAGGCCTCTCCCAAGTTGCGCCACAACGCTCGGTCCTCTGCCTTCCGCATCCAGTCCCCCCCAGCCACGTTCTTTAGGTAGTCGGTCCACCTGGTAGGGGGGCGCCCTACGCTGCGTTTGCCGATACGCGGTCTCCACTCAAGGACTCGTCTGCTCCAACGGCCATCGGTCCTTCGACAGACATGGCCAGCCCACTGCCACTTCAGCTTACTGATCCTACAAGATATGTCGGTCACTCCGGTTCTTCTCCGGATAATCTCGTTACGGATTTTATCCTAGAAACTCCAAGCATAGCTCGCTCCATAGCTCGCTGAGCGACTTTAAATTTGTGGACTAGCCCAACTGTCAGTGTCCTCGTCTCGGCACCGTAAGTCATGACTGGCAGGATGCACTGGTTGAAGACCTTTGTCTTCAAACTTTGCGGTATAGGTGACGAGAAGACTCGGCGAAGTTTGCCAAATGCTGCCCAGCCCAGACGGATCCTTTTGTTGGCATCTTTTTCGAAGTGGTGTCTACCAAGCTGAATTGCCTTCCCTAGGTAGACGTATTCCGTTACAACTTCGAGTGCCGACCCTTCGACGACTATTGGCCTCGGCATGACATGCATATTGAACATGATTTTAGTCTTGTCCAGATTCATGCCGAGACCGACACGTCGAGAGGCTCCGTTTAAGCTGTGCAGCATTTCGCCCAGTTGTTCCAGCAACTCAGCCATTACAACATTAGAATATGTACTGTGTCGCAATGTTCTTCTTTTTTCAATAATAGTTGTTAAATTTATATAGGTATATAAATTTAACAACTAGGCCTCTGTAGACAGCGGTATAAATTGGCAATTTAGATATTTTTTAGGGCTTTTAGAAATAATTTATCAACAAAAACGAAAACATAGAAAAAGGAAATTGAAATTGAGGGGCATAGAAAAAGTTGATATTAATTTTACTGTACAAACTCATTTCTCTAGGTTTATAAATCGGAAAAAAAACAGTCGAGATCGTTTGTATGAAGAAAAGAAAACCCGTAATTCCTCTTAACGGTGAAGGAAACCATCGTGAGGAAACCTGCACACCTGAGAGTGCTCTATACAGTTCTCTATGGTGTGTGTAGTCCGCCAACCCACACTAGGCCAGCGTGGTGGCACGTCTAGAGGGAACGGCAGCTGTTGGGCCGGTGCACCCTGGGCACGGGCAATAAGTCTCCTTTGGACCGGGGGACCTTATTGCCTGTGGCGAATATTCTGGCACGGGAGGGGCCCGATGAGGGCCAATGGGAAGTTGCTCCGCGTGTCCCTCTGAGAAAGCAGAGGGCACTGTGGAGGAGCAGGGGCGGGCCCGGTGTGCACTCACCCTGCCACTGGGCAGGCAGTGGGGGGACTGTGCTTCCCAGCCCCCGTCGGTCTCGTAATCCCAGGAGTGCCTGCTGAGTAGTGTTCTCGCGCCTCTTGGGACCGAAGGTCTTGGCTTCACCGCCCGGACCGCGAGGAATAAAACCTCTATAAAAAATTACGAGACCTGCGAGCAGCAGACTCGGGGTAGTCTGCTGCCCGACCAGCAGCTGGCGTAGCTGGCACAGCCGGCGTAGTTGGCGCAGCTGGTATAGGCCCATGAGGCGAGGTGGCGTGCAGTGTTCCGTGTGCGTCACAGAGGAGGGTGCGGCCGTCGTTAGGCCGCACGGGTAGAAGGGGCTCGCCGGCTTGTGGCGGGCCGGGACCTGTCGGGGGTGGTTGTGTGAATACTCACGGGTTCCCACGCCCCCGGCTAAGGTAATTGAAGGAACACCGTGGTGGTTTTAGTCAGTAAGAGTCCGACACTGGCTCCGCCTACCCCGGGCGGAGTGCGTCCATGAGGATTTCCCCACGGGAAAAAAAAAAAAAAACAAAAAGCCAGCGTGGTGGACTTAAGGCCTTAACCTTCTCATTCTGAGAAGAGGCTTGTGCTTAGCAGTGAGACAGTAATGGGCTGATGATGCACGTACGTGTTAGTAGGATAATAACGTATCTGTTTACTCATAATTATAATATAACAATAGTTTCAAGTCCATTACCCGCCTAGTATTGTGTGTAATCCTGATTATCAAACTGGAGCCGCAGTCGGTGATATTCCGTCTGACCGCGCACAGAGGATTGTGCGTGACATAATGCGTCCTCTGTACTATTCGTGCTGGATTTGAATGCATTAATTCATTCAAAACTAATACAGATTGAACTAATAGCTGCTAATTTGGATCTGAAATTATTATTCATTGAACTGTTAGGCGAGGGAATTGAGTAGCGAAATAATAAAGACAAAAGAGATGTAGGTAAGTAGATGTTAAGAATTTTCGTGGATAACACTGATGAATGAATTATTATTATTATTTTTAACTATGAATTCGGGACTTTTCGCGCACAATTATAACAAAACAAAAGAAACATTTTGACCAAACTCGACGGTTTGGCCAAGTTGCATTGGCCGTGGTCACGAGCAGACTGAAGTATGCTGGTGTCATCATCTTGAGTGGCGAGTGTTTTCTCGACCTACCCACGCCACGGTTGGTTTTTCGTAACGTATCTGTCCGTTACACGATTATGCTGAATCATGACACACAATTCTGAAAATTTCGGCGGACATACATGTAGACAAACCAGGACGCAAACACTCGATGACTCGATTCCACGAGGAGGACAACCTATATCCATCTTCCCGATTGAAATTTTTATACTTCCTTATTTCAATCGCTTCTCGTATAATTTTGGGTCTGTAAAGCAAGGCGCGAAAAGTCCCGTAAACATAGTTTAATGTGTGTGGAATTATTATTACTTTTCATTCTTCAGCGATATTTTAATGGAATTTCAAAGAAACTTCAAGTTGGACTTCTTCATCAAACGTATGACACGGAAACCACCATAGAAAGCACTTTAGAAAATATTTACTTTGAAGATAGCTACTTTATCTTGACAAGTTGAAAGTGCTTCCTCTTTTCTTTCTTGAATGTAATCTATAACTCTTATCCTATCCAACTATACAATATTATAAATGTGAAGATGTTTGGATGTTTGCAACTCAGTCACACTATAAGAGCTGAACGGATTCGGATGAAATTTGGCACATAGATAGAACATAACCCGGATTGATATAATGGCTAAGGCTTTTTATCCCGGGAAGATAAACAGTTCCCGAATGATGCGTGAAAACCGACATCCACGTGGGCAAAGCCGCGACCAAAGTCTAGTGTATTCCATAAATCGGGACCCAATTAATCTGTCTACGTAATTTTTCCACACGTATGTTTGCCTGTCACAGGGCTGTATCTTTTTAACAGACTGTAACAGAAGACGGTAGACAGTTGAAATGACCAAATAATATGTATTACTATTGATTCTAACTCCCAAAGCAAATCTAAAGGGGGTCCTGATTTAAGTTGAAAAAACTGGCCAAGTGTGAGTCGGTCTCACACACTGAGTGTTCCATACCACCACACATGTCTGTGTTCACCTTATTTTATTATTTGTTGTTAAGCTATAGTATGTAGTAGTATGCCCTACAATCACACCAAGATTGACTTGGGTGTGTTTATTACCGTTTTTAAGATAAATTAGGAACAAAACGTGTTTTTTTTCGAGGTTTCTTACTCGAGAACTTCGAGTAATAAGTATAAAAAATATTAAAATTCCTTAATAAAGATTCCCCTACTTCATCCTCTGGGCCTTTCCCCAAAAATGTTGGGGTCGGCTTCCAGTCTAACCAGATGCGGCTGAATATCAATATTTTACGCGGAGCGACTGCCATTAGACACTTGCAACTCAGTTACTGGGAAATACCGACAGTCGGATATTAGACCAGTTGTCAGACTTTCGGGCTTCTGACTGCCATAGATATTCGTATATATATATTATGGTAACCAAGACAGACAGCTTAACGTGTTCGCTGAGGCACGGGGAGGTCTCGATGTGCACTGAAATGATCACCCATCCACGGACTTACCGTGGCAAGTGTAGCTTAATTTCGTAGATCATACAATCCGTGCGGTTGCTACGAGCACCTCGATTTTCTAAAGATTTTCCTACCTAATAACTAAAAGAAAACTCACGAAAATAAACACTTAATGTTTGGAGGTACATAAAAAATCCATTCCACTTTGCCAAGTTCAGAGAAGTTAAATTTAAAATCAACTCCCGACATCCTCCACTGAAATCAAATTATTTTTTCCACTGTGAAAAATGCGAAAACATTTTTCTCCTTTTGATCTAAGAAAACGTTGCGTCCAATATTTTGTGTAAACATCAATTTGGCGTAATGACCTGCGTCGCGTATAATATTGTCTAATGATTTAAATAATGTTCCGAAATTCAAATAAGAAATCGGTTGGGTCGTGTTTGGGTTTCATTAGTAACTGCGAAGTACCTGCAGAACACAAAGGTTGGTTCACAACGAAGTCGGCACGCTATAGAGCATGACGAGAGACCGTATTTATTAAATCAAGTAAGAAACAGCTTTACTAAGGAATTATTAGAAAATTATATTATTACATGGAAAATATTAATTTACAGAAAAGTCGTTATGAAATACAGTTTTTTTTTTTACTATAAAGTACATTTATGATACTTTATTTGAATTACAATCTAGCCATGAGGCTAGTGAATAATTTAATTTTAACCTAAATTCACTTCGTTCATGTGTTCTTTATTATAGAGATGAAGTACTTTTATCGTACTACTTACTAACCTGTGCCCACGGCTTCACCCACGTGGATGTAGTTTATCGCGTATGCGCGTCGGAAAATGTTCATAAATAAATAAATAAATATCTTTGGGACATTTTTACACAGCACCATCTAGTCCCAAACTAAGCAGAGCTTGTGCTATGGGTACTAAACAACGGATATAATACTTAAATACTTTTTTTTTTGTAAATACATACTTATAATACATAAGCAACACCCAGACCAACACAAACACTTATGTTCATCACACAAATATTTATGTCCTGTGGGAATCGAACCCACAACCTCGTTATCAGCAGTCCGACACTCGAACCACTAGACCACAGAGGTCGTCATCTTCCCGAGATAAAAAGTAGCCTATATGTTAATCCGGGTTATTTTCTACCTGTATGCCAAATTTCATTAAAATCCATTCAGTAGTTTTTGCCTGAAAGAGTAACAAACATCATCAACAACATATAGGTACATATACAACTTTCACGTTTATGATATTAGTAGGATAGGATACGATAGTAGGAAGGAAGTAGGACGTAGGAAGTAACACCAAAATTACCTGTGTACAGAAATAAACATTTTGATTGATTGATTGAAAGTAGGATAAGCATATAGTACTTATGCCCGCGATTTTGCCAGCATATTATTCGGTTTATCACAGTTCTTTTATGAGATATAGATGTGCTCTTGACCGCAGAATGACGTTATCGCCATCGCCTTATCTTTTCTCGTGGGTTCACCAGACGATGGGCAGCAGCGTTCTCTGAGTATTTAACCAACCAACTGCGATCGCCAACCCACCTGCCGAGCGTGGCGATGGCATATCCCCCCAAGCTACTTGGGTAGGCCAATGTCCAGCCGTGGACGTGTTTCGGCTGAAATTATGATGATGATGACCAACCCGCCTGCCAAGCGTGACGATTATGTCATATCCCCCACTTTAGGGGGAGGCCTATATCCAGCAGTAGACGTCTTTCGGTTGAAATGGTGATAATGATGTTATTGCATATCCCTCGAGAAATTTTCATCTTTCCGAGATTAATGTAACTTTATGTAAATACGGGTTAAGTTCTATTTTTATGCTAAATTTCATACAAATCCATTTAGCTGTTTAAGCGTGATTGAAGGACAAACGAACATCTATACTTTCACATTTATAAGATTAGTAGGATAGACTTTGTTGGTCATATTTGTATTATTTACCAGTTACAGTAACTAAACAATTACTCTAGTTGAATATTGGGCTGTTTTCTCAGACACAATTTATTTAGTGCCAATATTTTTTGTACTACTAGACTTAGCAGTCGTATTACTCTTAAATAAAGAGTAAGCACCAAAAACTCATATTTTTTTCGTAAAACGTTTCGAATGCGGTCCTGCGTTAGATTATGTACCTATATACCAACACAATGTTACATTGTAATCCATATTTTACTAATAATTTATTAAGGTAAAAGTAATTTATCGAAAAAATCTGAGTTAGAAGTGATGCAATTTTTCACTAGATAAATATACAGTCCTGTGACAGACAGATGGACAGGCAGATGGCTTAGGCTTAGTAATAGAGTCCCATTGCCACCCTTCGGGTACATCATCAACTGAGCCTATCGCAGTCCACTGCTGGACATAGGCCTCACCCAAGTTGCGCTACAACACTCGGTCCTTTGCCTTCGGGTACGGAATCCTAAAAATCTAATCAACCATTAATAAAAATCTAGCTACACATGCTTAGTGGCATGTTCATAATGTAACCTACTTTCGTAATAAAAAGGGGTTAAGTAAAGTGTTACAATCCCACCATAAAAGTATTTGCTGTGTTTTAATGTTTATTTTCTTGAAGTTAATGCTTGAACTTAAAAGCTCATAATGAAAATAAAAACAACACATTCATGGCACAGTTTCTTTAAATAAAAAAATAAAAAACTAGTTCATACTGACCTATGTGTTATTCATTCCATGTGTGTTATATGTGTTTAATGTGTGGGGTATTTCTATGAAATGTGGTAAACATTTATTGTAATAATGACTTTTTTTTACGTGGGGAAATCCTTATGGATGCACTTCGTCCGAGGAAGGCAGAGCCAGTGCTGGACTCTTACCGACATTAACCACCACGGTATTCGTCTTCCAACCCTAAGCCAGGGGCGTGAGAAACTTGTATTCTCCTAACTGTCCCCGGCAGGTCCCAGCTCGCCACTAGTACGCTAGCCCCTTCTCCTCGTGCGGCACCAACACCGGCTGCACGCTCCTCTTGAAAGGCGCAAGTGGAACGCGATCCGCCACCGTCACGGGCCTTGACTGATCAGGCGACGGGCTACCCCGAGGCCGCCACCCACAGGCCCACTCCTAGGGTGGCTAGAGGTCAGCGTATGCCCTGCTGCGACGCCCGGTCCATCTCCTGCGGGTAGGAAGAGGGATCTTCGCCTCTCGAACCCTCTCCACCGCCTCCTTAGCGAGCAACATCTCCTCACAGAAGGATACGACGCCCTTCTAAGCGCTCTCGCTCCCGACCATAGATAGAACAACGGATTGTGTTCAAGACTTGTCTAACCTTTCATCAGTCATCAGTTCAGCCGTAAGACGTCCACTGCTGGACATAGGCCTCCCCCAAGCATGTTGGGGGGATATGCCATAATCACCTTGCTTAGCAGGTGGGTTGGCGATCGCAGTTGGTTGGTTAAGTACTCAGAGAACGCTGCTGCCCATCCTCTGGTGAATCCCTTAGAAGCCTTTTACGACACCCATTAGAAGAGATAGGGTGGTGCAATTCTATATGTCCGGCACCACACGGAACCTAACCTTTTATTAGTGGTATCTACATCATAATATTGTGATATGAATATTGGTATTCAAATTCAATGCTTTTATTTCAAATAGGCGTTATACATGCTCTTGAGAAATGTCGAGAATTCAGTTGCACAGTTCCAAAAGATAGATCTTATGGCGAAAATCTGGCAAGAAACTCTATTCTTGAATGTCTAGATTATAAAATAGACTTAATTTAATTGACATTAGAAAATGTAGCGTAAACATTACTTGCATGTTGTAATCATATACTTATTTTTGTTTTTTATTTTTGCTTTCATGTGGAAACCCTCATGGACATCCTCTGTCTGGGGAAGGTGGAGGGATATGTCGGACTCCTACCGACTTAAACCACATGGTGGCAATCCTCAGCAGAAAATAGAGGTCTCCGGGAACTCTAATAGAACGCGCCGATGCCCCTCTAGTGCTACGCTTTTAGCACGTCCCCGGAAAACAATATTGGTTCCCTACCGCAGCACGCGACCACAGCGTGCTGTTATTATACTTACTAGTATAATATGTTTATGCTAGTATTCCGGGTCATTTTTAATTCATCAGCCATTCTGAAAGGGATGACTGTACTCATCAATTTGAACAACTTTTACTAGGGCACTTAATCTGAAATCGCGAAAAAAAAATCAACTGATCCCTATATTATGTCAATTGATGTGAACACAAATGCTGTTTTTTTTCGCGATTTCAGAGTTAGTGCCCTAGTAAAAGTTGTTCAAATTGATGAGTATAGTCATCCCTTACAGAATGGCTGATGAATCAAAAATGACCCAGTATAAGTTATTATAGTATTATAATAACTTTTTGCTACGATTGATGTAAACAAGTTATTAGTGCGGCGACGGAGCAATCACCTAGCACCACAGGTTGACTCCTAGCTCGGGACTGGGTCTTGCTCTGTCTCCCACGTAAAATTCCAGATGTATCTGTCGCTCAATCTAGTACTTAAGTTGACCTGTACTCATACGTTTATAAATAAAATTTATGATTATGGTTATTATGATTAATATTTTTATGGCTGTAATGAAAATTTTACTAAACATGTCATGGTTGAAGTCAAAATTGATTTCAGTGATTACGCTCAACAGGCAGTTTGATTATCTCGTTGGGCCTAGTGGTATCGTGTACAATATAACAACGCATTCCGGGTGTTAATGGGGCTGTCCTGTTTCTGTAGTGCATCAGGGATGTTTGCTGAAGCCCGCGTCGACTGTTTCTACGCTACGATGAGATGCGAAAAAGATGCGCCTCCCTGGAGGTCTACTCCCGTTTGACGATATTCAAATCATCGCACAATTTGCTACTCCGGTCTACCATCGTTTCTGTATCGCATGCGATGATCATGTTTTGACATTTGTTTCTCTGATCTCCGGTAAATTTCATTTTTTTCAATAGATTATGAATCGTAGTCTATCTTTATTGTGTCTTTTTTATGTGCCTATCTTTATTATGTAGGAATCAGTTGGAACGAAAGTTCATACTTCGTTTGTCGTTCGTGAAACGCGAGTAGACCCCCTGATGCGGCGGGTGCGGGCCAGCCCCAACGTTATACTGCGCTGTATAACGAGCAGGCTTGACTGCTTGTGTGTAAATCGCTGCTGCAAACTTGTTTGTTACTTATTCAATAAATAAATAATAATAAAAAATCGATCGAATGTATAGACTTTCATTCATAAATCAGTAGCGCCCTTGGCGGAAACGAGGGCGAACTAAACAACGTGTTATCGAAATAACTGAAAAAAAACTAAATTTCGAAGGGCTTTTCGCAAAATGAGAAAGGTTTTTTTACTTTAGTCCACTAATTGGTCATAGCCTATTCCCAATTCACATCATCCTCCTGCCCTTATCCCAATTTATTTGGGGTCGGCGCAGCATGTTTTTTTCTTCCATACATCTCTATCAGCCGTCATCTCCGTGTTCACTTTCTTTCTATTCATATCATCTTTCACACAATCCATCCATATTTTCTTCGGTCTCCCTCTTTTCTTATAGCCATCAACATTCATACTTAAAACTTTCCTCGTAACATGCTCCTCATTCCTCCTCATCACATGTCCATACCATGATAGTCTATTGCTACTTAACTTCTCTGTCACTGGCGCTACTTTCAGACTACCTCTTACATATTCATTCCTTATCCTATCCATTCTCGTTACACCACACATTCCTCTTAACATTCTCATCTCAGCTGCATGCACTTGCCTTTCATTAATTCCTTTCGTAGCCCAACATTCCGATCCATACAGGACAGCAGGTCTTATCATGGTCTTATAGATTTTCCCCTTCAGTTTAAGAGGAATTCGAGAGTCACATGTAGTTCCCGTGACCTGCCGCCATTTCAACCATCCTGTGGTAATTCGGTGCTTGACTGTCCGGTCTATTTCGCCATCGCTTTGCACAAGTGAACCGAGGTAGCGAAAGTCGGAGCAGACTGGCAAGGGCACGCCATCTATTCCCAGTTCACATACCTACTACAAATGCCATCGAGTTCTTCTTGTAGCCCTCTTAGTTGTGCAGTTTCAACCTCAAGATTTTTCCTTCACCGTTAACGTAATTAACAATCAAAACATCCTCAAAATGGAACAGTTAGCACTAAAAAAACCTCCTAATACGTTAAACATTGACTCAAGCTACTTACAAATAAGGTGCAGGTTATCGAAATTCGAAACAAAATTAGTTACGTGTTGACGCATAAACTGTGAACGCTTTTCACATATTTCTCCAGTCTATAAAAATCTAGGTTTGTGGCTTGGCAAGGAAATATAAATAGAAGGCGCAATAAAAACAACACAGATAGACTCGTGTTGTGCGTTGAATAGGAATCTTATGCCAATATTTGATGCTGGAGTTGCCATTTGGTAGAAAATTTATTTGACGAGTTTTTGAAATAAATTGGGCATTTAATGTCGATTGTTTTAGATTTTATAGTTTGTGCGGGATAGGATGACAATAACGGACTCTGACCCGACTTTTATCCAGAAGTAATACCATACTAATTTGACGTCAATATCATCTAGCTAACACAGGCTGCTATGCAACGAAGTTGCTGTCAACGAAGCCACTATCACGATATGCCAGTGACAATAATTTCCAACGATTTAAGAAGCTAAGCTACTACTAAATTTCACACATTTCGTGGAAAAATGTATAGTAATATATGCGGTTATCATTGATATTACAGAATGATTCTGTAAAGAGGGGTCAACGTCTACTATTGCCTTGATATCCCGCACGAACTGTAGGGTTACTTTAACATATAATAAGCATATGCAGCAGCAGACTGTTATTTGGAACTGTGACCGTTAAATAATAATAAGCTCGTCCAGTATAAAATAAGTCTAAATTTAATCAATGAAAATGTATGAACGGACGACTGTACACTTCTGCAACTGCCCCTGCAATGAATAGAAACATGAAGGTTGAGCATTAAGATCCAAATTCAATACTATAAAATCGTATATAAATCCGAAAGTCAAGAATTGAAATCTCACATGACTATTCAATTCAAAACGGGCCAATTGGAGCGCAAAATGTTCCTATAAACAGGATTTTGTCGAACGTTGATTGGTCGGTCAGGTTTACTGTAAACCTAGCTGGATTTCAAAAACGTATTGAGAAAATGTAAAGTTGCGTGATATATTTTAGATTGTGCCCTAGATTTGCGATCTTCAACACAGTCGGCAGCCATTTTAGTTTTCCAGGTCGCCACAACTGCGCTCGCGTGGCTATATTTGCATGCTCGTAATAAAGCAATAAAATGTTTTTCGCCTGGCTGAGAGCTCATTTCACACAGCTAGTCTTGAATGAGTTAAGGAGCTGTTCTATAGATGCTGTTTGTTTTATAGATGTTTTTGTACGTTTCCAGATGTTTGTGAAACGTACCTACATGTCAGAAAGATGTATTCATTACTTTCGTAGTAAAATGGAAATAAACTCGACTACTTGTCTCACTTTTGTAGAAAATCATAACTTTATCATTTACCTGTACAAACTATCATAATAATACATCAAAAATATTTATTTATTAGGAAGATAAATAGCACAATAGAAAACATTTTAACAATAGTAAGCAAATTAATGTCCTCACATCTACTGATATACTTTTGTTATATATCTACAAAATAATTTGTTTTTTAAACGAAAGCAACTAAATATTGCATTGTCGTCCCAATCTGAGCTATGTATAAAATTTCAAGTCTCTAGCTCATCGGGAAGCTAGTTAAAAATCGTAATTGCAAAATTTGTACTGAACAGACAGACAGCAAAGAAAGCGAGTTCATAAAAACGTAGTAAAATTAAAGATTAGAACTTTCTTCTGTACACTTAAAATCTTTGAACCAATTAATTTTAAATCAATATAATAACGCAACAATACAAACAAACGTTAACGTATATAAAATACAACGTTAAATAACAAAAACATAGGGTAAGTCCGGGGGAGTTGGCCCTACTAACTTCAGAAGCCAGTTAATTAAAACCTATGAAGATCAATTAAAAAAAAATATAACTTCTAATTAAACTTTGATTATTAAACATTCAAAATATAACAAGTAATAATAAGTTTTTACATAATTAATATAAAAATTTATTAATTATTAAAATTATACGATTGGCCATCTCTCCCAGAGTGTCCGGGGGAGATGACCATAGTAGCAAGGGAGAGATGGCTAGTTTTTAAATCAACATTAGCTACTGTTTCACTTATATTTTTTTAGCTTCAGTTCTTTCTGGAAGGAGCTACTTCTGATTTTCTTCGCCGAACAGGCAAGATGGTCCCTTAAATTCTTTTTGACATTATTTGCCGTGTATCGTCTTACTAGGGTATTTTCGGTACTTCATAGGTTTCCAAAGTTGCTTAGATACACATTTTACAATTTCGAACAAATTTTAAATGAGTTTTCGCTCTTGTTTCTTCGCTTAGTGATTTATTTTCTTAGATATTTTTATGTTATCCATTATGTTTGTTTTTTAATGAAAATGTCTCATATTATATACGGGCCATCTTACACCGACCGAATATGGCCATCTCTCCTAATCGTCCGGGAGAGATGCCAACATATATTTTGTAAAAAATATAATAAACTCACTTGCAATTTTGAAGTTATAATTGAGTGTGGCTCGTGAACTATGCAATCAAGAAAAAAACTCAATTTTTTTCGTAAAATTTCATCTTTACACTGTGTATCATAAACCCTTCGATTACATTGAGCTATAGGTAAAACAAAATAGGCCGATATTACCCAATTTTTTTTTTTTTTTTTGGCGTAATTCTAGCGGAATGTCGTTCCTACGCATTACATAAAGCAAATTAGCCAGAGAGTAGTGCTCTCTGTTGAGCATAAGTATGTTTTTTTTTTGTTGGCCATCTCTACCTTACGGCCAACTCCCCCGGACTTACCCTAATTATTATTTACCTAAAGACTATTTTTCATTTATTTAATGCTAAAACATACAAAAACACATACTAGACTACTACTACTATACTTATGCATATAAATGGCACTCCTATTATGTTTCGAGTACCATTAAACCCTATTCACACATAAATTAATTTCCATTCCACTTTCATACGGAGTCCTAACCATAATGAATGGCCTGTTAGCTCGCTTGCAAATCTTATAGCTATTTCAGATGGCCTATAGCTATGACCTACATTCTTTTATCCCGTAAACAAATTCCCGTATGAATTGTGAAGGGTTATTATAATGGTAAATGTAGGAAATATAAATTTTTCATCACTATGTGCAGTAGCAGCCCGGAGTCTGGATTTGTGCCCGGTCAATGTCAATAGGCTCACCCCCTTTTAAATGTGGGTGTACTTATTACACCTCTGCCTACCCCTTCGGGGAAATACAGGCGTGATGTTATTTTATGTTGTTATGTTATATACCCTCCTGGGGCCTGATGTCATATACATAATACATAGAACGAAAAACATATAACACTGCCATCTGTTAAAATAATTCGCAAATTTTACTTTAGTTGAATATACAAGGTATCTGTCCACCATTATGAGCTGTGATTGGCTGACAAAATGACATTTATTATTATTTTATCTTGATTTGAGAGAGCAATGGCGTCTCAATCAGAAGAACGTGGTTATTAATTTTGAGTTTTGTGCTAAAATATTAACGATTTCGAAAATAATTTGTTTTTCTTTTTGGTTTTGGTACGTTTTCATTCAATATGCATCAATAATTGTTGGCATTTGCATGCAAACTATGACTCTTGTGGTAATATCTGAATGTCATACAGGTACTACATAAGGTCCCAATTACTAGTGTAAATGGGAGTAGCCCTTATGACATAGAAATATTTCTCATTAGAGCTGCATATTCTAATGTTATTTTTATTTATTTTGCTAGGTATAGGTGATAGCGAATAGGTAGTGCATTTTTTAGATGAGTCAGAACTCGATTCTGATACCCAGAATCTTTGCCAGTACCTCAAAATTGTGGCAGTACTTATTGACTCTGATTCTGGTTCTGCAAATTGTTCAGACATAAAAGAAGAAAGTCGTCCGGGATCGGAAATATCTTTCGCCTCGTCAATTACTACTGCCATTAGGGGTCGTGCCAGAACTAAAGGTGGACCAAGAACGCGTGAAAGAAGATTAAGAAGCTGTGTAATAACCTGCAAGGCCAGTTCACGTAACTAAAGAACTGCCGTTGCAGTTGAGTTTCGATCAAAACAATACTTTTCGTATTCTCTTATCTACGGCGATTGTTATCAGAAACGAACTGCAGCGTCACTGCAACTTGATAGGCGCGCCATGAAATTACGTGAATTAGGGCCTTGGAGTGGCATGGATAAAATGATAGATCAGCCCTGCCAGCAAATTATATTGGAACCAGAAATTTCTCACCCTTGGACAGCCCAAATCTTCAGCCTGGTTATAATTTGATTGACACTGGTACTTGGACTGACGAAGAGTTTTTCACACAATACAGTTTGTAACCTGTATTGTCTGAAAAAGTCTGGTGCCGGTAAAATTACAATCAGATGAGACTTTCCATCTTAAATCTTAGTTTGGCGAATGCGATTTGCAGTACCATTTAGGCAACAACCTATGTAGGTGATATTGCAGTTTTTATGGGCAAAGGTAACCGCTTAACATCAGGTGGACCTTTACCTATTTTGCCATCCTATGCCATAAAATAATAATAATTAATATTATAAATGAAGACATTATGGACAACCAGGATATCTGAACTACTTAAACATAGAAAGGAGTTGAAGCTGACTTTGAACTTAGTATTTCAATGATCTGTGGTTTGATCGTGCTGTTTGGGACTTGGAACCCAGTCCTAAAAATAATCAAGTCCCAAACAGCACGCAACACTGTAAAAGATAATGATATTGTGAGTGATTACTGCGTACATCGAAATGATTTTAATTAATAAATATTGTACGGTAGATTATTATTACGGAAGCTATGCAATATCTTCTCGTCCAAAATACCGCAGTGTCTCAAGACGAAAGTCTTTGACCAGTGTGTGTTGCCAGTAATTACTTACGGTACTGAAACGTGGTCGCTCACAATGGGCCTGATAAGAAGGCACAAAGTCACTCAAAGGGCAATGGAGAGGGCTATGCTCGGAGTGTCCCTGCGTGATCGAATCAGAAATGAGGAGATTCGCAGGAGAACGAAAGTAAACGACATAGCCCGAATAATTGCCAAACTTAAGTGGCAGTGGGCGGGGCACATTGCTCGCAGAACGGATGGCCGATGGGGCAGTAAAGTTCTGGAGTGGCGACCGCGTACTGGAAGGCGCAGCGTGGGTAGGCCCCCCACAAGGTGGACCGACGACCTGGTGAAGGTCGCGGGAATCCGCTGGATGCGGAAGGCACAGGACCGGTCGTTGTGGCGATGCTTGGGGGAGGCCTATGTCCAGCAGTCTTTCGGCTGAAATGATGATGAATGATGATGTACGGTAGATTAAAATATTTTTTTAGATGTATCTGTAAAGACGATTGTCATCTTAGTCTACCTGCGACCATGAAATGCTGCAAATCTTTCGAAACGTCAGGGAAACCAATTTAAATAATATACGCGATTTAATCCGGTTAAGCTTTGTTTTATTTTAATATTATAATTGTATTGAAAATTATAAAAGTGGAATCTATCCAGCCTCTCTGAAAGTGACAAATGGAATCAGTTATCCGACGGATATTGTACGAATACACTTGTGTTATAACAAAAGCGTTATTGGCAACATCCAGAATTATTCATATTATATTAACTAGAAAACTAATTTTTCAGTAAAACTCGCCTTTATACATGTAATTACACTGCAAAAAATTGTTTGCATTTTCATATATACAATAAAGAACAAGAGTACTCATATTCATTTTCATTATACAGGTATACAGTTCCACAGATATGTTTTTAACAGTAAATATGTAATTATGTACCTATAACTTTATTTCCAAACCGTAAAATTAAAAACCTTCACAAATAAAACACCAAAATGCACTCGAACATAATTTCAAAGTGCAATCCATCCAGCTTCTCTCAAAGCGACAGATGGAATCTGTTATCCGACGGATACCGTACGTATGCGCTTGTGTTATAACAAAAGCGTTACCGGCGACATCCCGAGTTATTCATTATTCAGTACCGCACATATTTACCGTTTCTTTGTCTCCGAATGCTAACGCTTGTTTCATGTATAACTACGGACGTAACTGTGTGTGTTACAACCGTATACGCGTATACTAACGTTCACGAAGAGTGATAAAGCAGAACTCGGAAAATATTCGTATGAAGGAAAAATAAACTCATGTCCATTAAGGCAGGTTCTGAAGAATTAGATCGATTGCACGTTATGTATCTAATCATTCAAATCATATTGAATCAATTTAGAATTAAAACTCAAGTGGTTACCCATCCGCCTCCGCTGGAATGCTCATTTACTATCTCTTCTGTACAATGTGCTATTCAATCCCTCTAATTCCCTTTACCTCAAAGAGTGATTCAAGTTTTTATGTAATACGTATACGAGGTCCATTAGATCATCAGAGAATTAAAGGTTGAAAATGCCGAATCATTCCACAAACTTTCTTGATTTGCCTCGATAAGTATATATATACATGTATTTATAATAATACATGTTTTATTATTTATTTATTGAAATCGCATGTAAATTTATGATTTCATATGACAAATTATGTACCTATGTACATAATTTGTTATTTATTAGTTTAGTTAGTTTAGTTTATATAGATAAGTTTACTATTTAACTATTAACTGCACTAGTAACTACCCTGTGCTTCTTCAAAGACATTCCAGTACATTCAATGGTTGTCTGAAAGAGATCGCCGTGGAGCGATAAGACCGCCAATCACACACTTATACCTAGTTTATAATTATCATATTTTTATGTTGTGTAATGAAGAGGATTTGTACTGTATTGTATTGTATCTAAGTTTGTTGGTTGGTCTAAGCCAGTTTAATGATAACAGGTTTTATTACCTTTTCAAGTTTAACTGATAAGAGATAACCAATGAGTGTACAAATGTATATGCATGTATAGTAATGTTTTTTTCTGATTGTTAATGAAAGAGGGACAAAATACAACTTCACTTATATTCACTTATCTCGGACGAATAAAAAATTCCGGACGGAATCTCGCTAAGAAATGATTGATAATATAATCACTACGTTTAATAATATACTCTAATACCCACTTTAAGGTTTACAATATGGGGTTGCCATTTATTTAATCGATAATTCAACATTTTTGTTTTATTTTATTTTAAAGAAGTAATACATTTTAATATCTACTTATATGATTCAGTCTGTATAATAAATAAATAACCGTAACATAAGACATCTGTTAGTTATGTGCTTTTCCTATTTTTACGGTACTTGTTTGTGATATATTCTTGTAGCTTGTAAAGACACTTCATCATCATCATCATTTCAGCCAAAAGACGTCCACTGCTGGACATGCCTTCTGTTCTGCCTTCCCTAGGCATCACCACTACGACCGGTCGTCACACGACATGTCGTCGGTCCACCTTGTGGGGGGCCTACCCACGCTGCGCCTTCCAGTACGCGGTTGCCACCCCATAACTTTACGGCTCCATCGGCCATCCGTTCTGCGAGCAATATGTCCCGCTCACTGCTACATAAGTTTGGGAATTCTTCGGGCTATTTCGGTTACCTTTGTTCTCCTGTGAATCTCCTCATCCTCATTTCTGATTCGATCACGCAGTTAAACTCCGGGAATAGCCCTCTCCATTGCCCTTTAAGTGACTTTGAATCTTCTTATCAGGCCAATTGTGAGCGACCACGTTTCGGTGCCGTAAGTAATTACTGGCAACACACACTGGTCAAAGACTTTCGTCTTGAGACACTGCGGTATTTTGGACGAGAAGATACTGCGTAGCTTTCCAAACGCTGCTCAACCGAGTCGGATGCGACGATTGACCTCTTTCTCGAAGTTGGACCTACATAACTGGACAGTTAGGTAGGTCCAACTAAAATACACTTATTTCCACTTTTTCTTTGAACCCCATATTGTCACTACAGTGCTGTTTGTTGGTGCCACATATTAACTGGTCTCACATGTCGTTTTGGAAATTTGTTTGTCACTTGCCTGTCATTTGCCGTCTAGAGCCAATCCTTCAGATAGGAGTCAAGTTCATCCTGCAATCTCCTTCTGGGCCTGCCACGTTCTCGTATGCTACTGTAAACATTAAGTTAAAAACCGGCCAAGTGTGAGTCAGACTCACGCAGTAAGGGTTCCGTACCACCCATCGACCTGATACCCCATAGAAACAGATTTAATTTACGAGAGTTTATCAAAAGACATCAACGAACGTAAGCGAAATGTGAATTTTTGCATGTCTTTCTTCCGTAGGTAACACCATGTATGTCTATGGTTGTCCTGTTTTTAGTATTTGTTGCTTAACTACATAGTATGCACTATAATCAGACCAAGTTTGACGCTGATATGTATTACCGTTTTGAAGATAGAGCAGGAACAAAAACGTTGAAAAATATGCATGTTTTTCGAGGTTTCTTGTATGGGGACCCCCTTTGGTTTTAGACTTTTTTTTGTTTTTAGTGATACACCTCATAGCAATACATATTCTGTGAAAATTTCAACCGGTTACCTATTACCGTTCAAAAGATACATCTCTGTGACAGACAGACGGACGGACGGACGGACGGACGGACAGCGTAGCGAGAGTAATAGGGTCCCGTTTGTCACCCTTCGGGTACGGAACCCTAAAAACTGTGTGATCAATGTTGTAACAAAGTTGTAACTTTACTCGTACAAAGCCGCGGGTGATCCCTGAGTTTTAAATAAAATAAACATAGGTACATCGACTCATAAATTATCCCCTGACCGTTTTAAATTAATTTGAGTATAACTTTGGAGCACTAGTTACAATTTATTTAACATGACATGAATATGTTTAATTTATAGCTTTTCACTTAAATTTAACCATATATTTATCTAGATTTATTTGTAGATAAACACAAGCTGTAAATCATAATTCTTATTCACAAAACCATGACATTAATTCTAATTTCAGTCCATCAGCTTCTTTCAGTCCAATCATCAGTTTAAAACAATTTATAGTTGATTAAATTCAATTTGGTTGTGTAGACAAGGCGCTTTGGATTGTCGATGTAGTCATTCGTATGCCCGGCTCGTAGCACCTCGTAGATCCTCGTAGTATCCTCGTAGAGGCTCGTAGCGGTTCGTAGCCAACACGCGTCTCGAACGCGCTCGAACGTCAGTTCTGTCGCCTGGGGCATTTCCCTTTGTGTAAATGTCGAATTTATTTTACTTGAATTGTTAATCGATAAGTTAAATAAATGTGTTCTGTAAAATAAATAATAATAATTGAAAATTCACGTGTTGTGAATACATAGGGCAGGGTTTAATGCATACCAAGGTTAGAGTGTAAAAGAAAAAAAAAAACAGATTTGTTAAAATCTTTACTAAAACCGTTTAAAAATACTAGCAAAAGCCCGCGGCTTCACCTGCGTATAATTCGTTTCATCACAGAAATTCGCTATCGTGCAGCACCCGGGAACTGTTTATCTTCCTGGGATAAAAAAGTAGCTTATATGCTAATCTTGGTTATGGTATAAACCATAACCACAGACATAACCATAGATACAAATAGCTGTGTAACAAAATTCATACGAATTTATTTAGCCGTTTCATCGTGATTGAAGGACAAACAAACATCTTTTGTAATTATAGTAGGTATTACAATTTAAAATCTAAACGGTTTCAACTGTTTAGATAATGTATTATGAATTTAACATTAACGATAGTTATTTAATAAAAAATATAATATTGGTAGGATAAAAAGCTGGCAAGAAATCAGTCAATCGCTAGTCCAACATGTAACCGTAGGCTTTTGTCTGAAAAATAAATGTATTTTTTACCACAGACATTTCTGACTACTACTTTTACTTTACATAACAACAAATTACACAAAACAAAAGCAGTACAGTATACTCTTCCGATTAGCCTTACATAATAACAGATTACAAAAAAACAAAAGCAGTCCAGTATTCTCTTCAAACCATAGCCTCACATAAGAACAAATTACACAAAATAAAAGCAGTCCAGTATTTCCTTTCTATTACAACCCCACAACAATATATTAAACAAAACAAAAGCAGTCCAGTATTCTCTTCCTACTACAGCCTTACATAATAACAAATTACACGGATCAAAAGCAGTCCAGTATACTCTTCCTATTACAACCTTACATGACAACAAATTACGCAAAACAAAAGCAGTCCAGTATACTCTTCCGACTGACAGCCTTACATAACAACAAATTACACAAAACAAAAGCAGTCCAGTATTCTCTTCCTATTACAGCCTTACATAACAAAAAATTACGCAAAACAATAGCAGTCTAGTATACTTGTCCGACTACAGCCTTAAATAACAACAAATTACTCAAAACAAAAGCAGTCCAGTATACTCTGTCTACATTTATCTACCTACACCAAACCCAGTTTAAAGTTTTCGTACTCAAATCCGAAGCCTAAACTCCCCAATCAGCAGTCAGTGAGGATAATCCAAATTGGGCAAACAAAATCGCCAGACCGGTTGTTTCACTAGTAATAACTCAATGTCTGCCATTGCCAAGAGTTAAGCAATGCGGCTATATTTATTTGGCTGTCAGAAGTCATAACTTACTGTCTTCTTGTAATCAAATCTATCAAGATATAAGTATAAGAATTTTGATAAAAAGACAGTTTATCCTAGGTATACATAATCGTCAACAACTTCGAGTGTAGATTTTCCGATGCTTACGGGAATGGGTGCTATATGGGAATTCAACATAACCTTTGTCTTGTATTCATTTTTGTTTTTGTTTTTTGTTTTTGTTGTTTTTATTTTAGATTTTTTGTTTGTTTTGTATTCATTTTAAGACCCACTCTATCGGAGGCTCTACTGAGGCCATCGAGCATTGTAACAAGGTCCTCCATGGTCTCAGCCATGACTACTATGTCGTCGGCAAACCAAAGGTGAGTGATGTACTCGCCGTTTATGTTAATGCCTAGCCCATTCCAGTCCAGAACCTTGAAGACATCCTCCGATGCAGCAGTGAACAGTTTTGGAGAGATCACATCTCCCTGTCTCACACCTCGCTGCAGAAGGATAGATTTCGTGGCTTGGTCCTGTAATCGGACTGACATAGTGGCGTTTTAATACAAAGACTTTAACACTTCGATGTACCGATAGTCAATCTGGCACCGTTGAAGAGACTGTAGTACCGCCCAAGTCTCGATCGAATCGAAGGCTTTCTCGTAGTCCACAAACGCTAAACAAAGTGGCAAGTTATACTCTTCGGTCTTCTGTATAACCTGCCGCAGCGTATGTATGTGGTCTACGGTGCTAAAGCCTTTTCGGAAACCGGCTTGTTCGGGAGGCTAGAAGTTGTCAAACCTGCGCGAATGACGGTTCGTAATGACTCTCGAAAAAAGCTTGTAGACATGGCTCAGAAGTGAGATGGGCCTATAATTCTTCACTAGAGCATTGTCGCCCTTTTTGAAGAAGAGTACCACCACACCTCTGCTCCATGCCTGTGGCGTTTCCCCACTTTTTTACTAATCCAATATGTGAATTCGAAGTTATATTCTAAACTAGCCTATGCCCGCGACTTCACCCGCGTGAATGTTGTTTATCGTGCATCCCTCAGGAACTATTCATCTTTTCCGGATAAAACGTAGCCTATATGTTAACTCAGGCTATTTTCTATCTTTATGCGAAATTTCATTAAAATCCATACAGTAGTTTTTGCGTGAAAGAGTAACAAATATCCATACATCCTCACAAACTTTCACGTTTATTAATATTAGTAGGAAAGTAGGAATAGGAAAGTAGGATTGGACGAAAAAAACCACGAAAGAAAGTTGCAATTTCTCTATCATTCTAAGGTTTGCTGTTAGCAAACTCATTTTCAATGTATGAGAACATAAACTCTCCTCCTATAATATAAATGTATACGACAAAGAAAAATAATAAAAATGTATCAAATTTTTCTATCAGAATAACTTCTTTCTACTAGAACGTAAAAAGCAAATCTACCCACAAAATCTGTATTATCTATGTAGATTAGCTCTTTTAAAGGGTCCGTAAACAAATCTTGCCTAAAAATAAATCCAAGGAAATTGTCTACGAACACGACAACACAACAAATGCAAATTGGGAGACCGACCGTTGTATGATCTACTTGGAATTTAATGCGGCATGAAATTACGTATTCACCTACTTACCTAGTCGATAGGAAAATTGGTTTCTACATCCCAGTTGTCCATTCGTTGCAGAAGCGATTGGCGTTTGACAGCCGGGACTTTTCCGGCGCGGGATTAGACGCGGGATCAATCTGATTATACTAATCGTTTGATCTCTTATAATAATAAGATTCTGGGATGTATGTGTTGGGATAATTTTGTTAGTTGTGGATTACGGGATTGTCTTGTTTATTTTGGTTCAGATATTTTATTTATTTATTGAATTCGGAAAAAGTATTGACAGTACGTGAGTTTTTGCCATCTTAATAACTTATATTGAACACAAAGTTCATTACTATAATTTATTTATCTTCGAATTTAGATATTCCAATAAATCATAAGTCAAAACTAAAATAAATATTATATTTATCTTCATAAGTTATGACATTTTAAAAGTTTAACTATAATAATTTATCTCAAAACGTAAACGTAGCCCATTATTGTCCCACTGCTGGGCACGGACCTGTTCACCGAATGAGAAGGATAATTTCCCTCAGTCCGTGTTTATATCCTACTAATGTTATAATGTTATGTTGACTGCCTCGTTGGTCTAGTGGTCGCAAGCGCGACTGCTGAGCGTGGGGTCCTGGGTACGATTCCCGGGTCGGGCAAAGTGTTATTGGGTTTTTCCATTAGGAAATTCTCAGTAGCAGTCCGGAGTATGGATTTGTGCCCGGTTGATGGCAATAGGCTCGCCCCCTATTACATGGGACTATAACATAACTGGCGAAATGTGGGTGTATTATATACCTCTGCCTACCCCTTCGGGGAAATATAGGCGTGATATTATGTTATGTTAATGTTATAAAATAAAATGCAAAACTATGGATTAAGTATGGTTTGTTTTTTTGTCTTGCAATCACGCTGAAATGGCTGAATGGATTTAAATGATATTTTTTACATAGACCATAAACCAGATTAACATTAGACTTAAAAGCCTAATCTAAAGTCCGGGATAAATCCCCGAAAAGATACACAATTCATATTGCATGCACGATAACGTCTTTCTGTGATGAACTTAATTATTATCTAATTATCTGTAAGTATATTCTTTATTGTACATACAACAAACGAAAACAAAGACAGTAGTTAACAGAATGATCGTGTAAGTACAATGGGCGGTCTTATCGCACAAGGCAATCTCTTCCAGACAACCTTTGGATGGACTAGAAGAATGGGAACCAATCATGGGTAGATATCGTGTATGTGTAGTAGGTATGTATCGTGTACGTTTCGTACATAATATACTTAAATGTAATCATATAAAATACATAGCATTTACTTAAATAAATATAAGAAATAAATATCATAAAATATACTTATAAAAAATAATGAATTAATTATATACAAGCGAAGGCGTGAAAATAGGTTAATATCTACTAAAGTAAAGTAGTAATAACTTCCAGCTTACTCTTTGGCTTACTGCTATTATCATCGATTTCCTTTTCCGTCATCAATCACGGTACCCTACATAAAATCGGGTACAATTAATAATTTATACCTCGTCGGCGAAGTAAGTAAAGAAAGTTCTTGCCTGTCAATTTTTTCGTTTGGTGCCTTTGAAAAATTAGTAGTCATCAAAGGTTCAGAGAGGGGATCATAAATTTTAGGGGTGCTAGGTACTTTCGTGATTTCATTCGCTTTCCCCTTAGAACACGGGGCGAATGCGATAAATTATGCCCATCAATAATACCCAGGCAGCGTTGTGTCAACAACATTCTATACTGAATGGTATTTGTAGCTATTTATTTAGGTACCCTTCGCAGATGTTTTGTGACGTCATAACTTCTGCTCATCTAAACCAGCTTTATGCGTAATAAATAGTTTATGAGTCGGAATATAAATCAGTTATATTCAATTACACAGAAAAAAGATTTTTGGCAATTTGAATTTTCTTGAAAAGATAGAATATAATAAAACAAAGTTTAACCGGATTAAATCGCGTATATTATTTAATCCGGTTAAACTTTGTTTTATTATAATGTGTAGTGATCGCGAAAACTTAAGAAGTTATTAAGATAGAATATCATATAGTTCATTGCCAAAAAATTGAAACATCTCTAAAATATTTATGTTTTCCCTCAATTAAAAAGGAAGTAAGTATTTAAAACCAAATTTAATCTCTATTCAATGACAAATAAAATCACCAGCAAGACGCAAAATCTAAACAGGAAAATAAAACATGTTTGAATATTATACACTACCTAGTTCCTATATCTTATCTAACCCACATCCGCCACAGAATCCTAAAAAAAGGAACAATGTTTATTACTTTACCCAAAATTAGTTTTCTTTTTTATTATACGCTACCATAAATAAACCTGCCAAAGTTAACTAAAACCCACTCGTCCTTTTATTCCGGAGAGAAAAGAGCCTTTTACCTGCGGGAATACCTTCTATGTTTAACGAGAAAACTGGTCGCCGATCGGTTTGAAATTTCAAGTGTACGTACCCCTTTCAGGGTTCAATCGAAATAACCACAAAACATTCCGATCCTATTTCCGATTCCCGTCACACTGCCTCCATCACATGTAGAGGTTGGGTTTGCTAAGGTAGAGCCACTTTCGATGCGTATTCAGAAAGCGTTCGTGTACCGTAGACGTGCTGTGATCGTGTATGATTTAATTTTGTATTGAGCTGAGAGGAAGATTAAAATCGGCTTTTTACCAGACTACGCGGCAGCAAAGACAGGGTTATGTTTTTCACGCGTATCTTTTTATGTATCTATGTATGTGAGATTCTTTATACCCTCGAAGCATTCCAACAGCTGGATGGATTTAATGACTGCTGCCTGGCTTAGCTGGTGTTGCTGATATTGTTGGCGTGGTTGGGGTTGCTGGCACGGCTGGCGTGGTCGTGACATCAGCGTGTCAGCTGAGTCATGGCGGGGTCCGTGAGGTGACGCGCAGTGTTCCATGTGTGCCGCCGGCGAGGGTGCGGCCGAAGTTAGGCCGCATGAGGAGAAGGGCCTCGCCTGCTTGTGGCGAGCCGGGACTTGTCGGGGGTGGTTGCACGGTGGTTTTAGTCGGTAAGAGTCCAACACTGGCTCCACCGGCCCCGGGTGGAATGCGTCCATGATGATTTTCCCAAGGCAAAAAAGGGTAGTTTACAAAATGGGAAAACAAATGGAAATGTATTTTTTCGCCTCAAAATGCTATGCTGCAGTAAGAACGATTAAAAACAGTTTATTTTTCTGTTCACTTGGGACTAAATTAGAAATGTATTTGAAGACAGTTAAACTGGCATAATAAAGGATATAGACAATCAAAGCACGTATCTATTCACATGTATTATTCTGATTAGTGTTACATTAGAAACGGTTTGGTTTTACTGATTTCTTCTAAATTCTTTACAGGAATCTTGTGTGCTTACACACAATAACCTTGAATTTAGTATATTGTCTAGAATGCCTATAAATTTGTAGAAGTATTTTTTTATAATAATAATAGTATTCAATACATCTTTATTTCAGACCTCATTAGATCCATACAATGTTAGTAAAAAAAAAACAAAAGAAAAAACCGATTGGCGTCGGGGGATCCCCGACAGTCTGTATGTCGAGACAGAGGCGAAGCCTCTACGCACTTGCAAGCGCGGATCGCACGCGTGCGCCAGCTAACGGTCACGTTTTCGTGGTTTACTTCCCGGTCAAATACGCATGCTATCAGAATCAATACTTAAAATCACTAGTACAATAAGGTGGTTGCAATTAAACAAAAACAACAAAAAACAGTGAAGTATATTCCGTACCATATTTTATTATTTTTTACATTAATTGTTTGATTGATTGGCATTGATGGACTAACACATGTGTTCGTCCATCAGTCCATCAGTCCATCTTCTGTTGCCAGCCACTGCAGTAATGTACGGTCGACCACAGGTCAGTGGTAACAGTTTGACATTGACAGCGTCTTTATTTCGTAAGCAATAAGGGCGGTTTTCTAATTTGAGTTTTACCACTGTCATGTAGTACTATATTTTTACACCAATAATAACAAAGTGGAAGAAAAAACGTTAGTTAAATATCGATGTTAAACTATTACAAATACTACCTAAAAGTACTATAAATACTTACTATTAATATTTTTAAATTAGATTCAAATCGTAGAGAGAAGACGAGAGAGACAAGAATCAAAACAAATTCGATGCAACATCGTGCCGTATCGTAGGCTTAGTAATAAATATAAATAAATATTGTTGGGACATTTTTACACAGCACCATCTAGTCCCAAACTAAGCAGAGCTTGTACTATGGGTACTAGACAATGGATAGAATACTTATAATAAACTTTTTTTTTGTAAATTAATACTTATTATACATAGAAAGTACCCAGACCAACACAAACACTTATGTTCATCACACAAATACGTGGGACACTCAGAAAGTTTTGCGAAACTAAAAAAAATTGTTCTATACGTACATATATTTTTATCAAATCTTTTCAAAGTACTTTCCACCAGCCTCTATACAAAGATTCATGCGCCTAAACCAGTTTTCAAAACACTTTTTCCAGTCCGCCGCAGACACCTCGTTTACAGCCTGCTCGAACGCAGCCAGCGCATCTTCCGGCGACGAAAATTGTATCCCTTTGAGCTGATTTTTTATTTTTGGGAATAAAAAGAAGTCACACGGTGCTAGATCAGGGCTGTAAGGAGGGTGACCCAGGAGTTTGACTGGCGTGCTGTCCACGAAGTCCCTCGTTTTGAGTGCGGTGTGCGCAGGTGCATTGTCGTGGTGGAGCAGTAGCCCGCGGAGCCCTGTGTTTGGTCGCTTGTTGCTTCTAACAGAGAAAACTTCTGGCAAACATTTGGTAGTATACCATTCGGCATTAATGCTTCTTTGATCCCGTAAGGGAATTGATACCAAGTGGCCAGTCAAATTAAAAAAGCTAGCGATCAAAATCTTACCCCCGCTTCTAGATCGCTTCACTTTGGTAGGCGTTGGCTCATTTTGAAACACCCAAACAGTCGACTGGCGCTTGGTTTCTGGGTCGTATTGATAAATCCAGGACTCATCACCTGTAACGATGTCGTAAACACGCCGAGACGAGCCTGCTTCAAATTTGTTAAGCATATCACGGCACCATTCCACCCGGGCCTGCTTCTGAGCATCGGTGAGGTTGTGCGGCACCCAGCGTGATACTATCCTCCTCACGCGAAGATGGCTGTGTAGAATCTCGTGAACGCTTCCCGATCCAATCTTCAATATGTGTTGAATCTCCTGATATGTAATTCGCCTATTGTCTTGGATTACATTTTTCACTGCTAGCACGTTTTCTTCGGTAACAGCCGTCAAAGGGCGACCGCTTCTTTCGTCATCCCCCAAAGTTGGTCGACCGCGCTTGAATTCGTTATACCAACGATACACGGTTGCCTTGGAAGGGCCTTCATCCATGAATGCCATTTGAAGTCTATCGTACGATTCATCCGGTTTCAGGCGACACTTGAAATCGTATAAAATCATAGCTCTAAAATGTTCCCGGCGCAGATCCATGTTTCAGTGAGACACAATACTTTGAATTAACTCGCAAAAAATGTGGAGGGAAATTTTGAAATTGGAACTTACTTATTTTTACTTATAAATAATCATATTTTCGAAACACATTATAACTGGCCAGTCTCCCATATATAAAAACTTTTTTTCGCAATACTTTCTGAGGGGCCTGGTATTTGTGTCCTGTGGGAATCAAACCCACGACCTTATGATCAGCAGTCCGACACTCGAACCACTAGACCACAGACGTCGTCAAAATTGGCATCCTTTGGGTACACAACCCTTTAAACAGAAGAAAAACCTTATACAAAAAGTTTTGCTTTGTGTTAACATTCTACAAACTATTACAAACATCAAGGCTGTTGATGTGGGCGTGTCAACAGTTGTGTAGGTTAGCGTGATTAAACGACTTCACGAGTAAATATTTTATTAGTTAGAGGCCAGGGACGAATCGCTTAGCTATTTAATTAATGATAAGTCAATGGGTGGACGATTTGTAACGCATGTTTTATTAACTATTTATTAATCGTTCGACAGGTTAGCTGTAAGATTTGTCGAATAGAACCTAGATTCGAAAATATTTCAGGGACAGTAGTTGGGATGTTAATATAAAGATAGAAAAAAATCGAGAAAGAAAGACAAAAAATTATTTAATTGTGGATAGAAACGAGCAGAGTTTACGGTAGCTTAGTGGTGAAAGCACTGGTATACTGAACCAGAAGACGCAGGTTTGTATCTTGCTCGTGATTTTTTTTTCACAGTTTATATTTGTAGAATAGGCTCGCCCCCTATTACATGGGACTTATAACATAACTGGCGAAATGTCGGTGTAATGTACTCTGCCTACCCCTTCGGGGAAATACAGGCGTGATGTTATGTTATAAATTAAAAATTAAATTAAAATACGTTTATTCTCAGACAAAGTCCATAGTGTTAGTAACAATTTGCTTATTATCTAGTGTTAGTAAACAGTACAATTTAAAATGGTGTGGAGCTGCATCCACCTCTGCAGCATTGGTGAATCCCACCGATCTGCGAACACTCTCAGAATAGTGTTGGAACTGCCGCGGGTACGTGTCATCAGGGAGGCACACCTTTTTCTGATAATGGCGGCGAAACCATCAATATTATTATCAGCGAACATCCCCGATGCACTGCACCGCCACGGCAGCCTCAGCAGTACTGTCGTGTCTGTGTGTTATGTTATATTTGTAGATTTCACTTCGTATCATGCGTAAATACATAAAAATAATGTAATAAAAAATATTAATTATGGAAAGAAAAAATCGCTCACGAGCAGGATTTGAACCTACAACTCCTGGCTCAGTACGCCAGTGCTTTAGTGTTCACGGTAGCTTAGTTGCTAAAGTAATGGCGTACTGAGCCAGGAGTCACAGGTGATCATGCTCGTGAGCGGCCTTTTTCTTTCTACAATTTATATCTTTAGATTTCGCTTCTAAATGCGTTAAAAATAATAAAATAATGCATTTTTTTTGTTTTTTTTTTTATAGTATAGGATGGCGAAACGAGCTAAAGACCCACCTGATGTTAAGCGGTTACCTTTGCCCATGACAACTTCAATACCACCTAGGCTGTTGCCTAAATGGTACCGCAAGTCGGTTCGCCAAACTGAGGCATGATTATGGAAGTCTCATGTGATTGTAATTTTACCGGCACCCGCACCCTTGTACGACAACGATAATGATTATCACATGACAGAATGTAATTTCATAAAAATATGTTAAGGTATATAAAGTTACTTTTTGTTAACGCAATTTGATAAGCCAGTTTGTTCAGAATCACAAGGAGGATCGAATAAGATAGTTTTTTAAGCTATTGCATAGCTTCTATCGCGGGCCTTGAGCGTGGAGACCGAATCCAGAAATTCCGTAACGAAAATAACCTAACACCCCCCACTCCGACCGGCACAGCGGTGATACTTTTTAGTTTTGCCATCTATCGATGAATAGCAGAACTTTTAATGACTTTTTGAAATATCACGCTTGTCTCTTTATTTCTGCAAATCGCTACTAGGTGGCATTGGTTGTATCGGCGTTACTGCACATGCGTAATCCCCCTCTTGGCCTGCAATCTGGTGACTCATGCCTGCTTAGAGTTTCGGCGTTAGGGCACCTCTTCTTTGTATTTACATAAAAAATGCTATGCAATAGCTTTACCGCGGCAGTCTCCGAGTGCCACACGTCTTTTTTTTTTCTAAATCACAAAATTATATGCCTTTAGAGTGAATGTAAGTTCCATAGTTGGTAGCGGAGAAAGTGAAGAATGTCGTACAGGGACTACCTGATGCACGGTAACTAATAGAGCCGAATTTCTGGACATTAATATGTCCTATATTCACGATCCACTGATGTACTCATAATAACCAAATTAAGTATAAACAAATTTGTAAATAGGTATTTTTTCATGGTATAAAAACTAATCCCAATTGATCCTCTTAGTGATTCAGAAGAAACTAGTTTTTCAAATTGCATTAATAAAAAGTAAAGTCGTATGAGTTACATTTTTACAACATTGTAATTTTTTTATACTGCTTTATTATTTATTGTTTTAATGCATTAATGCACGTGGAGTGAAAACTAAAGATATAAATTGTGTCTTCAACAAGTTGAGGAAGGATTTGTCAAAATGTTATACAATTTTTACAGGCTACTAAAAACAAAAATTGCTGTTCTTTCATATTCAGAAAAAATCTTCGACGTTCTAACACACATCATCATCATCATTTTAGCCGAAAGACGTCCACTGCTGGACATAGGCCTCCTCCAAACATCGCCACAACGACCAGCCCATGCGCTTTCCACATCCAGCGGATTCCCGCGACCTTCACCAGTTTCTACACACATTCAATGTTTTATCCATCTATAACAACGCATAGCTATGTATTCCTTCTAAACCCTCCAACTATTACGAAACGAAAAAAAAAAACTTTATGAAAAAAGCTCAAATAAAAATTCCTAGGGTTACTTACCATGTTATTAAAACATTTCACGCGTCAACCCTCACTTTGCTTGGCATGGAGTGGAATCGATATAGATGCTTTTCGTATTCCGAATCACGTAGAATCAATTTAAGAACTCCTGCTGCGGGTCAACGGATATTTATGAAGATAACTTCGATTTATAGAGATTGCTTCGCGTTCTTTACACTGCCAAGCAGAGTTATGGCGGCAGCCGTGTTGCTTTAAGTGTACGATAAGATATCTTGCCGCAAATGAGTCTTGGAGCTTACTTTTTTTATGTAGGGATATCGGGACATTGAACTAGGTACACCGCACTCAACTTTCTTGATCAAAATTACTCGTGTTAGCATGTGTCAATTTCCATACAATCTCAGCTGATGAGATCAGATCCTCAAACCCAAAGGCAATAGTCATAATCATAATAATAATCATATTTATTTTAGTCGACTTTATGGTTGGCCTGCGGCTTGGAGAGGTACTGTAGTTTACTATTAGAGGCGTTACAATAGATCTTTTAGGTCACAGTGACATAAGGGCCTTGCAAATCTTGCTAATTTCTTTTTCCAAAATAATAATGTGTCAATTTACAGTTCGTACTGTCTGTTATTTTATAAATGGAGGTCTATTTTTGTACTACATGTAAGAATTAAACGGGTAATGTCTACAATTTATAGACATCTGTAACTAACATGATGTTGACTCGTAAAAGTCCAAGGAATTGCGTTCCGTTGTCAGTGTGTGTGTCACATCACATCCTCAAATGTTTCAGAGTTTTCCTCTTGAAATGTATTTTTGTGTACTTCTGAACAAACACTGTTTTCTTTGATACAAGCTTTGTTTTTTTATGTCATCATTGTTTTTTTTCATAAACAAGCTGACTGACGCCCGCGGCTTTGATTGCGTTGTATATCACTAAAAAGTATTTTATATCTCTTTACTAAGTTTTATCTAAATCTGTTCAGCTGTTTATGCGTTACTAGTTACGTTAAGTTTAGACTTTGCCCGCAGTTTTGCCCGCATACTGGAATAAAATGCCTTTATGTAACTTCTGGATATATTAGCTCTCTAATGGTGACAGAGTTATTAAAATCGGTTCAGTAGTTTTAGAGTTTATAGATTACAAACAAACAAAAAACGAAAAACATATCTTTCTTCTATAGGATAGGCAGATAAATGTAGTCAGTGTAGTATAGTTAGATTGAATAACATACACATGCTGTTTATGTTATGTCTGTCGAGATATAGACACTAAATACTACAGTTAAAAGTTCACCTGTAATAGTTTGTTATTCCGTTGGTTAGCTTGTAGCTATAAATATTTTCACCATCTTTAACTAGTTCTAAGAATTTAAGAGCCTCAAGTAAAATCCCGGGTTATATTTAGCATCAACGTGATAAGTTACGAACCGCCTTCGTCATCTCCAATCACGTTGACTACTTTCTAAAAATAAATTGAAAGCAGAAATATTATTAGCAGCTGATATTTTATAGATTTTCCCTTAAGGCGCTACTAAGATCTAAGTGGCGCCCCATCAGTAAAAAAATAATTACTCGCTGAGTCCGGTCGACCGCACGTCTGTGGTAACAGTTTGACATTGATAGCGCCTCTATTTCGTAAGCAGTAAGGGTGGTATTCTAATTAAAGTGTTACCACTGTCATGCAGTCGAATGTACGTCATTTATCGAAAATACGTATTTAACAACTGAAGTACAGATACGTGGACGTATGCTTTTATTATTCATAATCTTTACAATATTTATTTTATTATTTGTAACGCATTTACAGATGCGAAGCGAAGTCTAATGATTTAAATTGTGGAAAGAAAAAATCACTCACGAGCAGGATTCGAACCTGCGACTCCTGGCTCAGTACGCCAGTGCTTTAGACACTAAGCTACCGTGAACACTGCTCGTGGTAACGAAATTCTCATCCACTCGCTGGTTCGAATCCTGCTCGTGAGCGATTTTTTCTTTCCACAATTTAAATCGTTAGATTTCGCATCGCATGCGTAAATGCGTAAAAAAAAAAAAAAAAATTAGTAAGGGTAGGCATATCTATACGACTTTGAATTAACTGCAAAGTTAGTCGAGTCGGTTAAGAAACACCGTTTCTTAATAAGATATCGCTGACGTCAAACAAAGATGTACCAAGTGGATGAGAATTTCGTTACCACGAGCAGTGTTCACGGTAGCATAGTGGCTAAAGTACTGGCGTACTGAGCCAGGAGTCGCAGGTTCGAATCCTGCTCGTGAGCGATTTTGTCTTTCCACAATTTAAATCGTTTTACAATATTTTCTATCTATTTACATAACTTTCATGTAATTTGGCAAAAAAAAACAAAGCCCGCCATCTTAGCACAGTTCCAAAATTTTAAAAAAACTTCTAATGTATAAAAACGCTTTGCCCTAACATCGGTTCCATATTTATTTCTCCCATTTCCATCAAAGAGAAAACGGGACGAACCCTCCAAGAAAATCTGCCCGTAAAAGAGCCGTGTGCAAATTTAATAATGCATATTTCGGCAGATTTCCGTAGTCCCATAATGCACTTGTGACGTCACTTTTTCCGATGTTTGGCTCCCCTCGTGTTTTCCAAGTGTTAAATGTATTAGTTCTACATCGGAACACTATTGTGGAAGTGTCATAAATAACATTTTAGCACCGGGTATTAGAGTATTAGTAGGGGAATGCCCAGATGTTTCTCGATAATAAAGCAGCGGGTGGAAAGTAATTTTTTAGAGTACAATAGTTTTGAAATCCTTGTTTGCATGTCCCAGCTGTGAGATTAATTGAGATATTTGAGATAGTATTCGGAGAGCACGTTAAGCTGTCGGTCCAGGTTGTCATACGAATATCCATGGCAGTTGTTCCGTAACCACAACGAATCATACGTACATGTTCACATAATTTCTAGCGTGTATAGCAGTAGGCAGACTTCAACTTTTTTGGTTGTCATGCGAGTACGTATCCTTCAAAACGTTAGAGTGACAGCTCTTCATTATCTGTGGACACCCCGAACCGGACGGACCGCGCACGCCAACCGTCACTTTTCAATTAATATCGCTCGAACGTGCGCACGTAATAATCGTTAAAAAAACCACCACGCGGCCGCGTGTGATACTCCACTACATCAAGTCATCAAGAACAACATCCGAGAAGGTGGAAGCTCAGTGAGTGCTGGTCGCAGTCTAAGGTAAGTACTCTGCATGTATCTTGCTGTTATCTGCCTAGATTATGTGTGAACATCGCGTATTCAATCGTGTTACTCGTCAGACCCTCAAAGCGGTCTACCCAGGGTAGCAGAAAGCCATCAGATCTATTTCGGCTGATGCGGATGCTACAGCAGTCGTTACGGGTAGTCAGAAGCCTGAAAGTCTGACAACTGGTCTAACCTCCGATGTCAGTATTACCCAGTAACTGGGTTGCGGGGGTCTGATGGCAGTCACTTCGTGTAAAATACAGATGTTCAGCCGCATCTGGCTAGACTGGAAGCCGACCCCAATATAATTGGGAAAAGGCTCGGAGGATGATGATGATGATATTCGCTGGAATATATTATATACCTAAAGAATCGGTGTCATGTTGGATATTAAGGAGATTGCCTTTTAGAAAGAAAGAAAATACATTTATTTTGCACAGGACAGTGACAGCACAACAACAATAATAAAATAACAAAGCAAAGCACAAAATAAGCATGTAGTTGTTGTCAAGCATCATGCCAAAAGAACCAAATTAGCATGTGCTGGGCGTAGAACATCCAACGTTAATTTACAGTCGGCAACCCCATCTGATCGATTTCAAGTGATAAAATCTACTCATATCTCCTCTGTCTTGTGCTGGCACGAACTAGAGAATAGCAACTTCTTAGGTTTTCGCGATCACAACACATTATAATAAAACAAAGTTTAACCGGATTAAAACGCGTATATTATTTAAATTGGTTTCCCTGACGTTTCGAAAGCTTTGCAGAATTTCGTGGTCGCATTTTTTAGAAATATTTGTAAAGACGCTTGTCATCTTAGTCTACCTGCGACCACGAAATGCTGCAAAGCTTTCGAAACGTCAGGGAAACCAATTTAAATAATATACGCGATTTAATCCGGTTAAACTTTGTTTTATTATAAAGAATAGCAGTCATTAAAAAATTATAATTCTCCAACTCCGACTGCCCTGGGTTATCTGGACGTACTTCAGTATTTACGTCTTTTTAAAAGGTCGGCAATGCATCGATGACTCCCCTGGCGTTGCGGATGTCCATGGGTAGCAGATATTGCTTACCATCAGGCTTGCTCGCTTTCCCTCCTAAAAATTACATCATCATTAGCCCATTACTGTCCCACTGCTGGGCACGGGCCAATTCTCAGTATTTACATACCTGAATTAAATTATAAGCTATAAAAATCAAATACAGGTATATCAGTTTTCCTTCGCCAAGACTTGTGGTTTATCAAATTGAAGAAAATGGTTGGGTTTATCTAGGGCATGTTCACACACTGCAGACTTTTTGGAGCGTCTGTTCTTGACGTCAGCTATATGTTCTATAGTTCTAGTGGCTATACTACGCTCTGCATGCCCTATATATGATAACCTACAATCACAATTAATCTTGTAGACCCCTGCATCTTGTAAGGGAATGTGACACTTCACCGGTCTGAGAAGTTGGCTGATCTTTCTTTGTGGCTTGAGAAAGGGTATATAAAATTTTTCGTTTTTAAATATCTGTAAAGACGCGTGTCAGCTTAGTCTTCCTGCGACCACGAACGCTGCAAAGCTTCCCAAATGTCAGGAAAACCCATTTAAATAATATACGCGATGTAATCCGGTTAAACTTGTTTTATTATAATGTGTAGTGTTCGCGAAAACCTAAGAAATTAATCAAATGACAGTTTGAAATTATTGCCTTGTCATCTACTTTTTTATATTTATAATCAAGAGATTCTACTTCTTGTATGATATTAAGATTTTTTATTTTTCCTGCAACTCATCTGTTAATATTGCTGCCGATATTGATAGATTGAGGGACGTGTGGTCGGCTCTGCATTATTACAATCGGTTAACGCAACCTCCCCTATCCAACGGTGTTATGTGACAAGGGGAGTGATAGTGCCATAACTACGGTAATAGGGGATTGGTGATCGTAGTATAATCTCGTTAGAACCCACGTGGATGCATCTGCCCACCCCCTGTGAGCTTCTTGAAATAGGCACTTGTAAAAATTATGGGGTGATATGCGAAACCTTGGTAGCAAAACAAAGGCTTTAAATAACATTTTAAAAGTCGTATAATAATTGTATTGTATTGTTGTGGATTTGTATTGTATTGACAATACAAATCCTCTTTATTGCACAAGAAGATTAGATTAATTTCTTATATAACTACAGTACACACTACTGTGTGTTCAATTTATTCTGTAAAAAGAAATACCTACATGACTCCGACATAAAATGATACGACATTTCAGTATTCCAAACCGCAATAAAAGAAAAACAAATACACAATACTCCTTTTCCCAAACAGTGTACAACAACACACAGTAATAATATATTTGTAAATGCACAACTAAACACCTGAGCCCTTGTAGCGACGACAGCGGTATACAAGGCGGACAAGTGAATACCATTACTTATATTCTTTCGAAAAATATTCCGCTCCTCAAATTTGGGAAGGGAACAAATGCTCTTAGCAATGTGGTACGGTAATGTACGCCGGCCCCCTGAATTTTTCATTCCCTTGTGGCTCGACAACTAAGCATTACCAAAATTGCGTGATATTTCTTTTCCAACACATACTGAAGGGGGATAGTTAGGAGAATTGCTCCTTTACGGAATGGAACGAGGATGTGAGTGATAATAATTATTTTGCAAATTTTGTAAGTTAGTGATGTCCATTATGGGTGTTTAGAGACGGATAATTAATTCATAGATTTTTAGGAAAAATTAATCATGATGTTTGCCGAAAGGTTACCATCAAGGAGTTATGTGTAAAACCATTTTAAGCAAGCGAGGTGATTTCAACGAAAATTTTAATCTATTGTAAATGAGCTCACTGCTAACCTGTTTGATATTTTCCAGTAAGTTGATTTTTACGTTTTATGTCCAGAAGTTTTGTTTACTCAAACCCCTTAATTGACGCATCGGTGACTTCCCTGGTGTTGCGGATGTCCATGGGCGGCGGAGATTGCTTACCATCAGGTGACCCGCATGCACGTTTGCCCTCCTATGATATAAAAAAAATACATACATATAGAGACCCTTTTAAAATATCATAAGATAAATAAGTGTACGTAACATTACCTGTAATAAAACAAAACGAAAAAAATCGTGAAATCCTTCAAAATTATTGAATATAAATAAGACTCCAAACACTTTCTCTATTTTTGTACTTTTAACAAAAATAATGCCTTATTTTGATATGTTTATTTTTGAAAGCGTCTCCGTCTAAAATTTGAAAGACAAAAATAGTACCTAACATCAATCTTAATAGGTACCTACCTTATATTATTTAGCAGGTAAACAAAGAAGTTACTGTTTTGTTTTGTATTGGAAAAAAGGTTGTTTTTTTATCACCGTTGTCACTAATTTAAAAAGTATGTAAGCTAAATTAGAAAGGTAAAAACATTAACTTTAAACATAAATAAAACTTGAACCCCTTGTAAGCAAGTTAGTACATTATTTACTTGAAAACAGAGGGCCAATCTTCGTAATTAAAAATTGTCAAAATATAGTTCCAATAATTCTAGTGTCAATCTATTTCTGTGGTCCTAAATGTCACAAATGAACATAGATTTGACAGCTACCGCCGGGTGGAGAAAAAAAATTATTCGTGGGTTGCGTACTCACCCGACAGATCGAAGCTTCTATGCATTTGCACGAGCGGATAGTAATGTACGATGGAGTGGAGTGGAGTGGAGTGGAGTGGAGTGGACAGGGGATGGGACAGGGGATGGGACTGGGGATGGGACTGGGGACGGGACAGGGGACGGGACTGGGGACGGGACAGTGGACGGGACAGGGGACGGAACATGGGACGGGAAATGGGACGGGACATGAGACGGGACATGGGACAGGACAGTGGGACGGCACATGGGACTGGACATAGGATGGGACATGGGACAGGACATGGGACATGGGACGGGACGATAGTGATATAGTGAGATAGTGGGACAGTGGGACAGTGGGCCGTGGGACAGTGGGATAGTGGGACAGTAGGACAGTGGCAGTGGGACGGTGGGACTGTGGGACAGTGGGGCAGTCGGGCAGTGTGGCAGTGGAGTAGTGGGGCAGCGGGGCAGCGGGGCAGTGGGCCAGTAGGGCAGTGGGGCAGTGGGGTAGCGGGGCAGTGGGGCAGTGGGGTTGTGGGGCAGCGAGGCAGTGAGACAGTGGGGCCGCGGGGCGTGGCAGCGGGGCAGCGAGGCATTGGGGCATCGTGGCAGCGTGCCAGCGGGGCAGCGGGGCAGTGTGGTACCGGGGCAGCGGGGCTGTGGTGCAGTGGGTCAGTGGGGTAGCGGGGCAGCATGGCAGTGGGGCAATGGGGCAGCAGGGTAGCGGGACAGTGAGTTAGCGGGGCAGTAGGGTAGTGGGGCAGCGGGGCAGGCAGTGGGGCAGTGGGATAGTGGGGCAGCGGGGCAGTGGGGCAGTGGGGCAGCGGGGTAGCGGGGCAGTGGGTTAGCGGGGCAGTAGGGGAGTCGGGCAGCGGGGCAGGCAGTGGGGCAGTGGGATAAAGGGGCAGCGTGGCAGTGGGGTAGCGGGGCAGCTGGGCAGTGGGGCAGCGGGGCAGTGGGTAACCGGGGCAGCGGGGCATTGGGGAAGTGGCATAGTGGGGCAGCGGGGCAGTGGGGCAGCGGGGCGGTAGGGCAGCGGGGCAGTGGTGCAGCGGGGCATCGCGACAGTGGGTCAGCAGGGCAGCGGGGCCGTGGGGAAGCTGGGCAGTGGGGCAGTGGGGCAGCGGGGCAGGCTATGCGGCAGTGGGACAGTCTTGCAGCGGGGCAGTGGGGCAGTGGGAGAGTAGGGCAGCGGGCCAGTGGGGCAGTAGGGCAGCGGGGCAGAGGGGCAGCGGGGCAGCGGGGCAGCGGGGCAGCGGGTCAGTCTGTGGGGCAGTGGGATAGGGGTGCAGCGGGGCAGTGGGGCAGTAGGATAGCGGGGCAGCGGGGCAGTGGGGCAGCGTGGCAGTAGGTCAGCTGGGCAGTGGGGCAGCGGTACAGTGGGGCAGCGGGGCAGCGGGGCAGAGGGGAAGCGGGGCGGTGGGGCAGTGGGGCAGTGGGATAGTGATGCAGCGGGGAAGTGGGGCAGCGGGGCAGTGGGATAGTGGGGCTCTGGGATAGCGGGGCAGTGGGGTAGCGGTGCAGTGGGGGGCAGCGGGGCAGTGGTATAGTGGGGCAGCGGGGCAGCGGGGCAGCGGTGCAGTGGGGCAGCGGGGCAGATGGGCAGCGTGGCAGTGGGACAGCGGGGTAGCGGGGCAGTGGGGCAGTGGGTTAGCAGGGCGGCGGGGCAGTGGGGCAGCGTGGTGGTGGGGCAGCGGTGCAGTGGGGCAGCGGGGCTGCTGGGCACCGGGGCAGCGGGGTAGTGGTGCAGCGGCGCAGTGGGGCAGTGGGGCAGCGGGGCAGCTGGGCACTGGGGCAGCGGGGCAGTGGGATAGTGGGGCAGCGGGGCAGTGGGGTAGCGGGGCAGTGGGGCTGAGGGGCAGTGGGGCAGCGGCGCAGCGGGACAGCGGGACAGCTGGGCACTTGGGCAGCGGGGCAGTGGGGCAGTGGGGCAGCGGGCAGTGGGCAGTGGGATAGTGGGGCAGTGGGGCAGCGGGGCAGTGGGGTAGCGGCGCAGTGGGGCAGTGGGGCAGCGGGGCAGTGGGGCAGCGGGGCAACGGGACAGCGGGACAGTGGGACAGTGGACTGGACTGGAATGGACTGGACTGGACTGGACTGACGTGGGTTAGCAGAATTTAACGCGAGCGGAGCCGCGGGTAAAAACTAGTTATTTTATAAATTTATACGTACAATAATATTCAAGAAAATTACATTGGGATCGGAACTACATTTTTAATATTTTTTAATTACCTACGACAATTAGCCTTCTGTAACACCTTGTTTAAGAAGAAGGAAAAATCTTTTTATTTTTTATTTACTCTTCATTAAATTTAAATGGGACTATCTCGAAAAAAAAACTTTGAAAAAGGTAAGATTAATCCAAATCGATGCTATAATTATGTCAGAGTTATGCCCGAACACAGATAAAATAAAAATACCGACGAATTGAGAACCTCATCCTTTTTGAACTCGGTTAAAAATTAAAATGGTTGCTTAATAAAGCTCATAAGAGAGTGTAAATTCACCCTTTAGTATGCATCCACTCACCTTATAAGGAAAAAAAACGCGTATTTTGAGTTAAGTAGCTTAAAACACACTTCAGTGGCTTTTACAAGTTCATTTGCCCTACACGCAGAGAAAAACACGAGTGGCGTGGTTATACCTAATTAAAAATGTGTAGTGATCCGTCCAGCCATCCGAACTATACGATTCTTCCAACTTTCGTATATAAATTGCGTATTACAAGTAAAATTGTAGGAAAGTCCTGACACATTTTTTCTGCTCTCATGTTCATTGAGTAAAATATTAATAAAATCTGATACCATGCCGAGCATGTAACATGCTTGTGTCTCAGAATCATACAAATTATGTGTATGGGTAAGGTTGTCACAAATAGGTGCTCTGTGACCAAAAGGTGATGAAAATATGAGCTTTTTTCTGTCTGTATTGTCTGCTTGCCATGTTAAGTATTTTTTTATAAAAGTGAGAACTGATAATTTGTAATCTGCTTTAACAGAAGCCGAGCAATGCATCCGTCACTAAGACGAAATGTGGGTGGAAAGACTTTTGAAAGCTAGGTATTTGAAGAAACCATTATTATCGCTTTGCGATGACTTGGCCTCAAATACGTGCGATAAAGACAACTGCAGTTCCGACTTAGTAAAAAAGTCATAATTTGAGGTTTGGCTCTCGACTATTTTATTCTGAAACTAGACCAATTTAAAAGATAAAATAAAAGGTAAAAAAAGGATTTTGCAAATAAAAGGATTTCATTTGATATTTTATAAATTGAACAAAAAGAATATGTATTGCGTTACTGTTTTCCTTTCTCATTATTAGTTGTCATAGACTAGGGCTCTGTAGACAGAGGCCTAAATAGGCAATTTTAAGATTAGAAGTAGTTAATTCTTCTAGAAGTAATTAATCAAAAAAAATTAAAACATGGGGACATATTTTTTTTAAATTATTTTACCGTGAAAAATCATTGCTCTAGAAAAAAAACACATAAAAAAAAACACAAAGATAAACACAAAGAAAAAAAAAGACGTGTGGCACTCGGAGACTGCGGCGGTAAAGCTATTGCATAGCATTTTTTATGTAAATACAAAGAGGAGGTGGGGCTAACGCCGAAACTCTAAGCAGGAATGAGTCACCAGATTGCGGGGCGAAGAGGGGGATTACGCATGCGCAGTAACGCCGATAAACCAATGCCATCTAGAGGCGATTTTCAGAACTAAAGAGACAAGCGTGATATTTCAAAAAGTCATTAAAAGTTCTGCTATTCATCGATAGATGGCAAAACGAAAAAGTATCACCCATAAAGGTATTAGTCAGTATAGAAATGTCTTTGGTATCACCGCTGTGCCGGCCGGAGTGTTAGGTTATTTTCGTTACGGAATTTCTGGATTCGGTCTCCACGCTCAAGGCCCGCGATAGAAGCTATGCAATAGCTTAAAAAAAAAAACAAAATGTCAATATGTTTGTTCTAGGTATTTTGATTTAATTTTGCGCGACAAGTCCCGTAAACATAGTTCAATACAAAGAAAACAGCCGAGAGCGTTTGTATGGAGAAAAGACCACCCGCATTTCCTCTTAATTTATTACTTATATTATGTACCACTCTACGAGCAACCTTCATTAAAAATTTACCAAATATATCATGATACTTACGTTAATATCACTTATGTTGATATGAAGTGGAGAAGCCTAAAGTTTACGCGTCAGCAGAAATTAAAGAGTACCACGGTAACTTGTAGACTCGAATTTGTGAAATTATTTCGTGAATTTTACGCTGAAATTCTTTTTACGAAGTATAATTTAAACGTAGAATGGCCAGCATGCTTAGCTCATTTCTATAAAATAATATCACAAGATGAATATAAAATAAAAACCGGCCAAGTGCGAGCCCGATTCACGCACTAATTATTGTACCATATTTAAAAAAAAATTTAGTTGTAATGTTAACATAACGTCACGCCTGTATTTCCCCGAAGGGATAGGCAGAAGAACACCCACATTTCGCCAGTTATGTTATAGTCCCATGTGCAATTTTAAAGACTATAGTAATACAGTCATACGCTGTGAACATTTCAACTGGCTACCTAGTACATATACCAAGGATGGACGGACAGACAGCAGCAGCGTAGGTTTAGTAATAGGGTCCCGTTGGCACACTTTGGGTAATACTTTACAAAGAAGAAGGCGTAAAAGATAAGTTATCAAAAATTTAGCTGTCGCTAAATAATTTTATCGATCACTTAATTTTGTCGCGTGAAACAGCTGTCAACTCTATAAGAATTGGTCTAAATTCTGCGCGTTGTTAGAGGGCTTGGCTTCTGTATTATATGATTCATGTGTCGCAAGTAAGCAATTTTTTTAAGTACAAAGTTTTTTTCTCCGTTCTAAGACACAATTCTTGTAAAAGCGAAGTAGCTCTATAGAACCAGAGAACTTCAGTGAAATCGAGCTTACAAAGTAAAGTTGGCAGGGAAACGTCAAGTACATTTCAAGGACTGCCGCTTGAGATGTTGCATGAAAATATAATCACTTAAAAGGAAGGATAATCATTTTTTCTCTTTCTTAGAATTCGACGACAAATCAGTAATTTATACTCCCGTACGAGTCAGAACTACCTCATTGGTAAATTGGCCGGAAGGCCGACTGATGAGCGTTTGGTCCTGGGATCCATTCCCAAGCTGAGCAAAAATTGTTACTTTTGTACGAAACGAAAAAAAAAGAGCACGAGGGGCAAACGGGCTGATGATCGCACTATGTTGTCATCTTACTGATGTTATGGGGTGCATTAAAAGAGCTTCTAGGAGTGACAATATTTAATTGATCGTTCGGCATATCCTGGGTAGTCAGCCTTGCTACCAACTTGCTGACTGGCTAATCTTTTTCCCACGGCATGAGCTGTTATCATTATGTAGCTCATGTCGACACGATAGAAGACTGTTTTTTTTTCTTTTTTCATTCTTAGTAGATGCCTACGCCCAGCAGTGGGATAGTAATGGTCTTATAAAAAAAAGGTAAATTTTTACATATCACCATCTAGTCCTAAACTAAGCAGAGTAGGTAGTAGACAATTGATATAATACTTATATACTTTTTTTTTGTAAATACATACTTATAATACATAAGAAATACCCAGACCAACACAAAACTGATGTTCATCACACAAATATTTTTGTTCTGTGGGAATCGAACCCACGACCTCGTGATCAGCAGTCCGACACTCGGACCACTAGACCACAGAGGTCGTCAAAATGATGAGGATTTTACCAAATCCACCATGACATAGGAAAGCCTCTTGCCGGAGGTTATACAGTCTTCTTTTTGCCGTATTAATGGTTAGTTTTTAAATGATCTTTGACCAGAAAGTGGCACAGTTGACTTAATGCTGTGGCCCCACACTTGACGCAGTGGCAACGTGAGGTGAGTGTGACACTCTTGAACACAAGACAGAAATGTGTTGGAGTGGAGTTTGGTGCGCTGCTTCTTCCTAGCATAAAAACTAGGAAGCGGTGAAGGGCCACTGAGGTACGTACGTATGTACTACGTACTAGAGAAAGCACCTCGAATCGAATGTTTGTAACACGTTTTAGAGCTCCTGCAATTTCACTCACTTGGCCACGCTCGCGCCGCGCATGCCCCGCGGCCAGCAAGTTGCGCGATATTTTTTGTTCGTAATGTCTACTCTAGTACGTAGTACCTACATATTACCTCAGTGTGAAGGGTGGACGTTTTTGGTGGCTGTCTTTTTTTGAAGACGTTCAATAAGCACATTAGTATAGGCTTTAGCTTAAATAAATGGAACAAATGCCATTTATATTTTGACTTTATTCCTCTCTCCATAGCATTAGGTCCTCCCCGGAACAGGGAGTGCACAGCAAGCAAGCAAGTAGGCGTGACATGCTTTGCGTGAGAACTCCGCAATCGCACCCGATGTTACTGGCGTTGATGAGAACCTGGCTAGATTATCCTAGCAGCAACAAACTTATGTCCATAAGAGATTAAGCGACTTCCAAATTGGTCACTGCAACTGACCCCCGAGAGGGAAAGTTATACAATAAACGAAAATGACGGCTGTGTTGTAAAAAATAAGAAGGGAAAATAACACGAACATCTACACTTAAGTTGCCATGAAGGTCATTTACACTCATCCGTTCACCACTAATAAATAAGAGCTCATCATTAATAAGTGAGCTCCTTTTGCTTTGCGTGGGAACTTCACAATCGCACCCGGTGTTACTTCAATGAGGACCTGGCTTTTTTTTTCCCGTGCCCGTGGGGAAATCCTCATGGACGCACTCCGCCCGGGGTAGGCGGAGCCAGTGTCGGGCTCTTGCCGACTAAAACCACCACGGTGTTCCTTCAACTACCTTAGCCGGGGGCGTGGGAACCCGTGAGTATTCACACAACCGCCCCCGACAGGTCCCGGCTCGCCACAAGCAGGCGAGCCCCTTCTCCCCGTGCGGCCTAACGACGGCCGCACCCTCCTCTGTGGCACACACGGAACACTGCACGTCACCTCACCTCACGGGCCTTTACCAGCTGCGCCAACTACGCCGGCTGTGCCAGCTACGCCAGCTGCTGGTCGAGCAGCAGACTACCCCGAGTCTGCTGCTCGCAGGTCCATCCTCCTGTAATTTTTATAGATGTGTTCTTCCTCGCGGTCCGGGCGGTAAAGCCAAGACCCTCGGTCCCAAGAGGCGCGAGAACACTACTCAGCAGGAACTCCTGGGATTACGAGACCGACGGGGGCAGGGAAGGACAGTACCCCCGCTGCCTGCCCAGGTGCATGGCAGGGTGAGTGGACACCGGGCCCGCCCCTGCTCCTCCACTGTGCCCTCTGTTGGCAACAGAGGGACACGTGGAGCAACTCCACACTGGCCCAGAACGGGCCCCTCCCGCGCCAGAATATTCGCCACAGGCAACAAAATCCCCCAAAGGTTAATCCCTCGAAAGGATTTTATTGCCCGTACCCGGGATGCACCGGCCAAACAACTGCCGTTCCCTCCAGACGTGTCCAGAAGGATAAGCAGCCGTCAGGCACACGTGAAGGTTTTCTGGCCAGCACCCCAATGAGGACCTGGAGATCTACTCCCGTTCAACGATAAGCGAACTTTCGTTCCGTCCGATACGTACACGACGAACGATAGATGTACCTACTACGGTTCATTGTCGTAAACGATTGATTCCCTCGCAGGCATAGACAAGTCATCGTGAACGAATGCAAAGTCAATCTGAATGAATGTATAGTAACGTCACAGGTAACGTACTGCCATTTTATTAATCGGTAAGTATCGGTTTTTGTTTTGAGGTTGTTTTAAAACAATATAAAATACACATTCATTAAAAATACTTATTTAAATTTGATTTCGTTACCATAGAACTTCAAAAATTAATTATTTTAACTAAAACCTTTTTTACGGAGACTTGCTTGAAAAGTCTATTCTCATCCTACCAATTTTAAAATCTGTTCAACATCATACTATTCCTTACAATAGTGGTAGTAACTCAATTTGTTTGGCTAATACTTGTGGTTTTTGACATCGAACAGTGACTAAAAATACAACTAGATGGCGTTAACCTCACAATATGATTATATCGTGAAAATATTATTAATATAGGTAGTTCTAATGAGTATTGTAATCGTCTGTGTATATAGGTAACTAACTAAATATCAGTCTCTACCTACTGATAATGTATGATTACTAACACAAAGTCATTTGCTTCTTTCACAATATTATTATTGTAATTGAATTTGTATTGGACTGAATGGGATTATTGTGTTCATGAATACCTACGACATGATGTTTTTGCAACTACCACACGGACTGGGTCACGAGCACAGCTAGGATTGAATAATTTAGTAAAACAACAATGTTTTTGACACATTAAATTTTATTCAAGATTTGCACGGATGTGAAATATTTCTCCACGAAGCATAATACACGGCTTGTACGTCGTCTTCTGCTTTTTTCGAAGGCCTTTTCGCGAAGAACTTCCTCAATTAAAATCAATCGCACCTTTACATAACTGAATGTTTGGTTTTGTTAAAATCTATAATAAATATCACAATAACACTGTCCAACATGGTTCGACACGTAAACACTGCAAAAATAACACAGTACTTTTATAATGTTACTTTCAATAACTACTAAAATAAATAATAAAAATGATTACGATACTCAAAAGAGTCCTCTTGAGCAGTCGCATAATTTGAGGTTAAATTGACGACAAATTCGCTGTCAAATTCAACAGTTCGTCTAAACGATAATTGACCGGAGTAGGGAAAACGAGAGTCAAACGTCAAAACACGATTGTCGCATGCGATATCGTAAAGATAGTTGATCGGAGTAGCAATTGTGCGATGAATGTCACGATTAATCGAATATCGTCAAACGCGAGTAGACTCCCTGGCTAGATTATCCTTGCAGCGACAAACTTGTGTCCGTAAGCGATTAAGCGACTTCCAAATTGGTCACTGCGACTCACCCCAGGGAGGCAAATTCATACAGTAAATAGACATGACGTTTGTGTTGTAATAAATAAGAAGGGAAAATGACTCGAACATCAATACTTAAGTTGCTATGGCAACGTATGAAGTTCATTCACACTCATACGTTCACCACTAATAAATAAGAGCTCATCAATAAGTAAGCGCCTCTCGGTATCTTCGGGAACAGCGTTCATTCGTCAATGTACACTGCGGGTTTATCTTACGCAGGTATTTACTTATTTATAACCTCAGTTAGGATATTTATGTAGTGTTTGAGCTTAGAAGTTTCTTATAATTTGCTTCTTTTCGAAATAAGCCACCTTACTTAAGTGATGTGGTAGCCTACCTCTGGTACGTATTTAAGCACTGTAATATTTCTTTAATTACAGACTTACCAGTGTAATTATATAATTACATAGCCGGTAAATAATTAAGGAATCCATAATTATACTTTTACGTTAATCAAACAAGGTAACTTAGCCTCATTGTCGCGGCTACTGTCTTACAAATTAACGAAAGAATTTTTTATAAAGTAGTTTTCTGTATTCATGTCTTATGATATTAAATTTATGTACTTTATATTTGTTTAATTTTTACATACTTCACAGTAATACGTTTTCTTGTTTAACACATGGTTGCACATTGTAAATCGGACAATAAACAATTTTTCTTTTTAATTTTTTTTTCATATGCATAGACAGTATCAATCCTAAACCAAAATCCTACCAATATTATAAATGTGATAGTTTGTGAAGATGTTTGTATGTCTATTACTCAATCACGCTGTAAGGACTGAACGGAATGGGATGAAAATTGCCTTACAGAAAGAATATAACGAGGATTAATATATAGGCTACTTTTTATCTCGGGAAGATGAACAGTTCCTGAAGGATGCGCGATAAACGACATCTACGCGGGCAAAGCCGCGGACATAGGCTAGTTTTCAATAAATACATCTAAACTTTTTCACAAATGTATGCGCTATGTGCTACCTATAACTTCACATAATCGACACACATAGAAATAATATTCATATACCTATTCCATTATTCATAAAATTAAGATATACAACAAAAACTAGAAGTTAGCATAAAACGTATTTCTGAAAAGGACGCACTGTAAACACTACTCCTGGACGTGGGTAAATGTCCCATGAAATTACCCCAGCATTTCGCTAGCAATGAAACTCGTTTTCCACTGGACAATTCCGACTTTATTCGCTAAAGCAGATCTGTGCAATTGTATAACTAAATGATAATACGTGCCTTCTAGCCCGTGTAATGTAATTTATTTATATAAATATTGTATTGCTGAGTAAAAGATAATCTAACAATATTTATATATCGCTATCATTTAAGGGTGAGCTAAGATGGCGGATATTTTGTGGGGCCAATAACCACACACCTATTGGGTTTATGACTCCTGCTGCTGAATTTTTTAACACTCTCGCGATTGCAATCAATGAAAGGACATCGCTAGAAATAGCCTGAATCTGTGTTATTCCTGTATTTAAGTATACCAAATTCAAAAACAAAACAAAAAGCAAGCAGCAAAGTAAAAACAATAATTAAATCAAGCAATCAGATACAGAAGTACCTAGTCGTAAATAAGGCAAAAGCATACTCTACAGTAAACCCAGGGCTTCTAATTACAATTTTCCACCTATTTATTATTGGATTTTATTTTCCAAATCAAAACCTAAGCTTAATCTATTGATATAAGCTCAAAACTCTAATGAAACTTGTTCTCAACTAAAACAGATTGTTTTAATTAGAGCAAGATGAATGTGAAAAGTTTCCTTGTCATAACGGTAACTTATTGCAGGTGTCGATAGAACGTACGCGATTCATCTGAAGCGAGGCAAACGTTTAAATCGAGGGGGGATTTACGCAAAATAATTATGACTTAAAATTTTGTAATAACTTTGAATATGAAAACTAGAAAATATATTATATTTGTGAAAGCTTCAAAACAAGGCTTCGGCCAGCCGCGGCCAATCCGTGGATGGGCTGCCGTTTTGTTACACATTGCGGCACCTCCGTGTCTAGAAAGGCACGTTAAGACGCTGACAACAGCCAAATACCCCAAATAGGCTTCTTTTAAAAACATTTTTAGCTGTATCTATTCAGTTTTTAGTCCATGTGGTGCCGGACTTAAAGAATAGCACCACCCTTATCTCTTCTCATGGGTGTCGTAAAAGGCGACTAAGGGATTCACCAGAGGATGGGCAGCAGCGTTCTCTGAGTATTTAACCAACCAACTGCGATCGCCAATCCGCCTACCAAGCGTGGCGATTATGGCATATCCCCCCCTTAATTGGGGGAGGCCTATGTCCAGTAGTGGACGTCTTTCGGCTGAAATGATGATGATGATTCAGTTTTTGGCAGTGAAAAAAATATATGTTAATCTTGATCGTATTTTCTGGAACTGTATTGTGCCCAAAACACGTTTTCTTGAAGTTTTCTCGATAGAAAAGAGTTGTAAACTAACCTCTTAAAACATGCTTTAAAGCAAACAATCTATATTATTTACTAAATATTAGAAATAAAATTAAGAAAACATTTGAGAAAGACAATAATCTAAACATTTGTTGTTTCTGTTTTTCAAATAAGCTTTTAGTTTTTTATAAAAAAAAATATATAATTTTCATTCAAGTTGAGTGGCGTATCCGACGTTCCTCGGCTCGTTGCCTCTCTTTCAGTTCTGTACGAAACGACAGTGACCGCAGAGGTCTGATTTTTTAGGTGTTGTCAGCCTATTAAGCTGTCGATCCCGGATACCATACGAATATCTATGACGTCTGTGGTCTGGTAGTTAGAGTGTTGGACTGCTGATCACGAGGTCGTGGGTTCGATTCCCACAGGACACAAATATTTGTGTGATGAACATAAGTGTTTGTGTTGGTCTGGTTGTTTCTTATCTATTATAAGTATGTATTTACAAAAAAAAAGCATATAAGTATTATATCCATTGTCTACTACCCATAGTACAAGTTTTGCTTAGTTTGGGATCAGATGGTGCTGTGTAAAAATGTCCCAAAAATATTTATTTATTTATTTATCTATGGCAGTCATTACGGGTATTCAGAAGCCCGAAAGTCTACCTTAGAATCAGTATTACTGCGAAAGTCTGTTGGCAGTCGCTTCGTGTCAAAGTCAAAGTCAAATCAAAAGTTTTTATTTCGAATAACCATTTACATGTACTTTCAAAACATTAATTATGAATAGTAGCACGGTTCCAAAAAGTTGGTCCGATGGAGAAGAGCCGGCAAGAAATTCCATGGATATAGTATTTTCAAGTAATAAAAGGACTGAGACAAATTGACTGAAGTAAATTAATTAATGATTAATAATGATTTTTAAGTTTAGGCTCTATCATTATAGGAGGGAACCCAACGATCTGATACTCTATGCCATTAATAGCTACATTGTAATCACATTTACAGCGGTCAATAAAAAAAAAGTGTTTAATATATAACTTAAATGTCGAAAAAAAAAACGGTAAATCACAATGTCAATTTTTTTTTTAAATTATAATAAAAATCACAAATGTCAAATTGTAAAGAAAAGTCAGATACACGGCATAAGATCGGCGGTAAATGTCATGTCTCTGAGAAAAGTTTAAAAAACTATAGAATATCAAGAAAAGTCAATAAAACATTGTCTGTGACCAGTAACGTGAAGCGACTGCCGAGAAAGACACGTGAAAATAATAATAGTCCGCCAGGGAAAAATACTGATATTCCATCACATCTGCCCCCCGATTCAGAACCACACGATAACCAGTTGTCGATCGATTCGGTTTGTTATCTCTTTACCTCTCATTGCGTGAATCATCAGACGAAATGGGACAACAAACCGAATCGGCCGACAGCTGGTTATCGTGTGGTTCTGAATCGGGGAGCTGGTTAGACTGGAAACCGACCTCAATATATTTGGGAAAAGGTTAGGCGGAAGAGGTGATATGATGCTACGATTGCATTTTCGCGCTCAGTACTCGTCCAGGAATGAAAAAAAAAACGTTGTAAAAAGCAGACCAAAAGCGACGATCAGCTGATTTGGCAACAATGACGGGTTACACGTCGATTAGGGTTTATTCAACCAACTGCAATCGCCAACCCGTCTGCCAAGCGTGGCGATTATGGCATTTCCCCCCTTTGGCGGAGGCCTATGTCCAGCAGTGGACGTCATCTTTCGGATGTAATGATGATGATGAAGACACGTCGATTTTCAATCCGCTGACATGCTTGATGATTAAACCAATATCCCTTCAGGATCACTTCTCGTTACAGCCTATGAGGATATCCTATAGAGGACATGAAAGAGACCGATAAGGGAAGATAGTATCGAATTTACGTGACCTACATAAATAAATAGGTCACAATCACGACTCAATTATTATCATTCAATTTATTTTTCTTTCACCCTTTACAAAGGCTAGTGAAATTAAGATTCCATTATTATTCCCACCGCGAAATGTATTTATCTGAATACAAAACAACTAAGAAATATTTCGGAAGACAGACATTTCCATTGGCCTCGGAATAAATTACAAACTCACTTAATTTTGTGTTGTTTTGGTAATCTCCACAATAATTTCTTTCAAGGCCTTTATTTCAATCTGGGGGAACTCGGTAGCATTGAGGATTAGGTATGATTTACGAGACTAGAGGAATTATTAAGAAATAATGAGCATTACGAAAGGAAAGCTCGTCTTTATTAATAGATAAATACGCGTTATCTTCGTTAAACATAAAAAATGTGAGGCATTTTTGTAAAAGAAGGAACATTTTTTTTCGGCGGGTATCACGTGTCAGGGTCAGTCATTCGGGCGGGAAGCTGAAATTATTAGATAAAATGTTGTATTTTAATTTAGGCTAGCTTTAACGGGAAGATTACATGATAAATTTTATCTGATGCTGAACAAAACAATTAACAGTCTCTAGGTTTAAACCCCGTCAAACATAGCGTAAAGATAGACTTTCATACTATAAGTGTGAACATTTTAATACTTAGCAATCTATTGGTTGGCTAAAATTATCTCGATTAGTTGTTTCCTAATCCTGCTAAATATGGGCACTGGCGATGTATCCATTCGGACGTCGTTTTAATTACTACTTCCAAAAAAGCTTGACTTGGTCTAAGAATAACACGTTTTCAACATTCACGGACATATTTTGGAATGCTTCCATGCCGTTCGAACTGTTGGATGCATGGTCAGTGGCACCTCTAGAGGCCAAAATTAATATCCAATCTATCCACGATTTGCCCTACTAGAGATAGGAATTTGACATAAACTCTATACAAAATATGTCAAATTTCTATCTTTGGTAGGGTAAAACGTGGATAGATTGGATATTAATTTTGGCCGTAAGACTACAGATGAGACCGGTTAATTAACTATCAACCATTAACATAATTACCACAACATTAATCGAAATACCAATCAAAGATCGTAATCATGATCACGTCAATCCGTTTCCTGCTATCAATCCTCGAGAATTGAATTCCATTAACACGAGGAAAGACCAAGTTGTCGGGGCGGAATCATAGATGGCGTGATAGACGTGATCGACTAGCAACACTATAATGACAGATGACAGCTGTCATGTTGAAAAGCGAGGGAAACTCGTGTCAATCGTCTTAGCTTTGGTTATATATTTGTAATTGCTTATCACACCTATTCCACTTTGAAACCACAAAGGGTAAACTAGTAAAACAAATAGTTTTTTTTTTTAACATCAGATTTTCTTTTTTACTCGAGTTCTAACCCTTTCAGTCTATAAGATGTAAAGTGCAATACCCTAACAACAACAACGAACAACTAACACCCATGGGATAAAATAGACGAAGTGCTGCGAACAATCATAGTGATGCCAACAAAACCATGCTCCTCCGTGTACAAGCCAGCGCTCACGCACATGCACCTGAAAGATATTTTTTTGGCCATGCTTACTGGACGATGCCGTGACATGTGTACTTACAGCGGTGAGCAAGGTTTGATGTGCATGTGTGTGCGTGAGCGCTGGTTTGTACACCGAGGAGCATGGTTTTGTTGGTTTCACTATAACTGTTCGCAGCACTTCGCCTATTTTTTTTACTATGTCTGTGGGGATTATATTTCAACTCAGCCTATCGCAGTCCACGGCTGGACATAGGCTTCTCGCAAGTTGCGCCACAACACTCGGTCCTCGGTCGGTGTGGGGATTATATAGAATGGTGTAAACTACACAAAGCTAGTGCGCTGTAAAATAAAACAGCTGAGCAGTCTTTAAGAACAGTACAAAATTCAAAACATTTCGACAAATAAACACAATTCACATTTAGTACAATAACACTATTTTATCAACTGAAAATAACACAAAAATGCACAAACCATTAGTATAGGTGAATAACAGTTAATATGCCAACAAATCAGAAATAAAGTGGGTATGTAGAGGGCAAAGTTTACGAACTTGTTCTAAGTTGGAGCCGCAAATCAACTTAACTAGCGCACGCTCCTATACACTACTTTAAACTACGTAGCTCGATCGATTCGAAATTTCTAACTTAACCGCTACTAAGCCTAGTTTAAATAAAAATAGTGTGATAATGTTTGGATTACTGCAAATACAGCGGTATGAAACTGGACCTTTCATTCGCAATAATTTACTGAATAAAAACTTCATTTGAAAGTAATTTTATTCGGTAAAATTATTGCTTTATTATTTTTATAATATTCTTTTAGAAAATGGTTATAGGATCGTGACTTCGTTAAAACTTATACGATACACAGTTTTTTTTTAACCGAAACAAGCAATTCGATTTTTTGTTTAAAAACTTTATCTCTGATAATTTGTTCAGCTATATAATAGTATAGCATAAACAGTCCAATTTCGACTAGTTTCAAAGAATGAAGTTTTTATTTTGTTTATCAAAAAAAATTAAAGAAAGAAAGAAAATAATTTTATTGTCTTTAATAATAAGTAGCAACGTAAAAACGCAACGTGCAAAAAACTCTTAATAAATAAACATTCTTCTTGTTCATATTAATCTTATTGTGTAACTGGATTGAGTTGAAACTCAGTTACACGTCATCTTTTTTTTTTGAAAATTATATCCAAAAGAAGCAAAAAAGCGTGTCAAAATTTTCAATAAAAAATCTTCGATCTACAGATCCGCCATTGTCAAAATTTTCCAAAATGGCGGATTTCCACAGACGAGAGGATAAGTAGATATAAATATGAAACATTAGTGATCTTACTCATGGTATAATAACACCAGGTAGTCTCTTCCCGTGACAGCTAGGTCACGTGATTGCCTCCGTACTACGTCATCGGCCATGGAGCCAATGGCGGGCTGTTAGCGTGACACTTGTCAGTTTGATGTGCTGCCACTTTGTGAAAATAAATTACCCGAGCAAAATGCATTTTTTCATTTACTTTCTTCTATAAAGAATCACTTTTTAACTAGTAATTTAATATAGTTTCCTTTATTAACTAATTAGATGAATAACACGAGATAGCAAATAGTTAGGCTGGTTAGGAATTTATTTTATATTCATTATGAACAAAAATCTCCTTAAGCATATTGAAGATATCAATCAATGGCAGCACTGATCGTGACGTAGCTTGGAGGCATCGCGCTGTCATTGCGGGAAGAGAATACCTGGTGAAACATCTTATTATACCATGATCTTACTAACATCCCTGCCACAATCTCTCTCATAGGCATACACCCACACAAAAGTCACACATACTAGTACAAAATTAAAATAATACTACAAACAAAACATTCTCGTTACAAAGTAACAACTGCGCAGAGCTCGCTAATTGAGTAATTCCTTTAAGACGTTCGTTATGATTATCAACTAGGGCAGACTTGGGTGAAACTTTGCGAAGTACTTAGCACTTCTCTTCTGAATACGTGTGATATGTAGGTGCCTACGCTGCGGTAGAATGAGGCGTCGGACCAGGATGTAAGAAGATTCATGAAAGGTGCAAGGATTTAAATAATGTTGAATATAACATATTTTTTATTATATTTGAAGCTGACCCCATCATGATTGAGAAAAGGCAAGGAGAATGATACATATTTTTTAATTACCAAAAAAAACTTGAAGGCTCATCATCTGCACATCTACAGTATTATGGGACCAATTCTGAAATTGTGAAAAAAAACCGGCCAAGTGCGAGTCGGACTCGCGCAGTAAGGGTTCCATACCTCTCAACGACCTGATACCCCATAAAAACTGATTTAATTTACGAGAGTTTATCAAAAGACATCAACGGACAGTGCGCGAAACATGAATTTTTGCATGTCTTTCTTACGCAGGTACCACCATTTTTTTTTTATTTTATTTTTTTTCGCCGTTGGGAAATCCTCATGGACGCACTCCGCCCGGGGTAGGCGGAGCCAGTGTCGGACTCTTACCGACTAAAACCACCACGGTGTTCCTTCAACTACCTTAGCCGGGGGCGTGGGAACCCGTGAGTATTCACACAACCACCCCCGACAGGTCCTGGCCCGCCACAAGCAGGCGAGCCCCTTCTCCCCGTGCGGCCTAACGTCGGCCGCACCCTCCTCGGTGGCGCACACGGAACACTGCACGCCACCTCACCTCATGGGCCTTTACCAGCTGCGCCAACTACGCCGGCTGTGCCAGCTACGCCAGCTGCTGGTCGGGCAGCAGACTACCCCGAGTCTGCTGCTCGCAGGCCCTATCTCCCGTAATTTTTTATAGAGGTTTTCTTCCTCGCGGTCCGGGCGGTGAAGCCAAGACCCTCGGTCCCAAGAGGCGCGAGAACACTACTCAGCGGGCACTTCTGGGGTTACGAGATCGACGGGGGCAGGGAAAGACAGTCCCTCCGCTGCCTGCCCAGTGGCAGGGTGAGTGCACACCGGGCCCGCCCCTGCTCCTCCACTGTGCCCTCTGCTGATATCAGAGGGACACGTGGAGCAACTCCCCACTGGCCTACAACGGGCCCCTCCCACGCCAGAATATTCGCCACAGGCAATAAAATCCCCCGAAGGTTAATCCCTCGACAGGATTTTATTGCCTGTGCCCAGGATGCACCGGCCAAACAACTGCCGATCCCTCTAGACGTGTCCAGAAGGACAAGCAGCCGTTAGGCACACGTGGAGGTTTTCTGGCCAGCACCCCACGCAGGTACCACCACATATGTCTATGTTTGTCTTATTTTTAGTATTTGTTGCTAAACTACATAATATACACTATAATCTGACGCGCGGATAGCGATATCAACACTAATCGCCCAGGCGATTCCCGGTGGGAGTCTAAATATTTTATTGTGTCTACTTTACATCGCTTGAAAGACTAAATTCCCATGCCGATGAGACTTATACTTTGTTTCAAAACTACAAAATTCGGGCTAATAAATAAATTACAGTTTTAATTCAAAACTACAAATTAACACTCTGTTACAAATTGATTAACATAAACTCCGCACAGACAAAAATATTGCAGACAAAACTAGCAACATTAACTTCGTCCCCTCCACCGTTTTCCGTAGTCGGTCACAGTTATAAAGTTATTTCGTAACTTCCAGTTTCACACAATGACATAAGGGGCGTCGCTTTGAAGCCGCTTCCGTTTTCTGCGTAACTGTTATTAGACAGACGCTCCGCTCAATTTCTATGCCATTTTACAGGGAGGTGGGAAGTTGGAGTGTTACTAGATATTGATATCTGAGTGTCTGGCCCACATTGTGGGTGTTTGGTTATGTTTAAGTCGTTAGTGGTTTGTGGAATGGTTGCTTAATGGTTAATAGGCACTTAGTGGGTAGCGAAGTGGAGTTGTGATTTTGATTGAGAGGACAAAATCATCATTATTGTATTGTTCGCACTTTACGCTAGCATTTACAAGGGGTAACAAAAAGGTGTAGTAATATTTGAAGAGTTTTAGTGGCGACAACCCTGAAATCTTGAAAAAATATCAGCTGTTTCACAGAAAAGTGCAATGACTCAATCAATCAACTCAGCCTATCGCAGTCCACTGCTGTACATAGGCCTCTCCCAATTTACGCCACATAACTTGATCTTCTGCCTCCCGCATTCAGTCTCCCCAGCTACTTTCTTCAAGTCATCGGTCCACCTGGCTAGGGGGCACCCTAGGCTGCGTTTGCCGATTCGGCGTCTCCACTCAAGGACTCGTCTGCTCCAACGGCCATCGGTCCTTCGACAGATATGGCCAGCCCATTGTCACTTCAGCTTACTGATCCTACAAGCTATTTCAGTCACTTCGGTTCTTCTCTAGATTATCTCGTTCCGGATTTAATCCTTTAAATATACTTCAAGCATAGTGCGCTCAATAGCTCGCTAAGCGAGTTTAAATATGTGGAAAAAAACTATGCTCCTTCATGTATAACCAGCGTTCACGCACACACTATGCACCTGAAGAATATTTGCTTTCACGATGCTGACTGGACAATGCCGCGACATGTGTACTGAGAGGGGTGAGCACAGTTTAAGGTGCTTGTGTGTGCATGAGCGCTGTTTGTACACGAAGGAGTATAGTTTTTTTTGGATTCACTAAGATTGTTCGCAGCACTTCGTCTATATTTTTTAACATGTCTGTGGCCAACCCTAAGTAATTTGGACCTGCTGCCGAATTGCGTAACTCACTCGCTATCGCAATCAATAGGATTTCAATGTTCATTGCTCCGTGTGTTTTGACAATCCGTCTTATTGACAACTACGTACCAATGAATATTGCTGTCATTTCAAAATGAAAGCTAATGTCAATGAGAATGCATTACACAATTACCCCACAGGGCAGGAACATGATGATGCTAAAGTCACAGTAACTTATTTATTGTAGTTTTCCAGGTGTCCATTTACTAGTTCACAAGATCTATCCCTACCAGTGGGGATACCTTGGTAGGGATAGATGGGACAGCCGAATAATTTTTACCCAATCAATAGCTATCATAAGCCCTATATTTTTTTTAACAGCCACTATATTGTTGACCACATAATACACTGACCCAAGTCCACAGAAATATTTTGGATTTAATCAAAGAGACAATCCACAACTCCTACCAAACAGCAATATATTAGTCTCCACACAATCAATTTGAAAAATATACTTAGTCAGTTATTTGTAATCAAATAATAAGGACTCCGACCACGAGGCGCCTTACACACACACCCTATTTTCATATACATAAAAGCTAGTAATAAATCTTCGGTGGTTCAGTACTGATACATCTTACATTGGAAGCTCTTGTGATACCAATAGTCGTGGTGTTGTTGTTAGAGCACGTTGTGGAATTAGGGTGGGTATACACTGTGGTGTAATGCAAGATTTAAAATGTCTTTTTTTTCGTCGGTCTTGCATTGACCGCCTTCTCACCTGATGTTAAGTGATGGTGTGGTCGACGATAGTACACGCTTGACCAGCAAGAATCTATTCATAAGTTTTTTTTTTGTTAGAAATGTTAACTATTAATGCGGTTGGTAGCATGGGCCCTAATGCACGCCATCACGCATCGTTTGTCGGTTTTGTCTTATTATGACACATGCGATGTACCTTGGATAGCCAGCGCTGTCACCAGCCTTACTTACTGGCTCATTTTTCCACCACAGTACGAACTATTCTTGTACAAGTTATATCAAAACGAGAGAAAGATCATGCAAAAAAATCTGATTGAAAATACAGCGCCAGTTGCTTTATCGTAATTCTCATATTAAAATACATAACCTTCTCATTTTTTTGAAGTCGGTTAAAATATAATGTAGATCCTTTAATAAGGTTGCATTCATATAAAAGATAGTTGCATTCATATAAAAGATCCATAACAAACTAAAGTCCATAAATGAGATGGCGGACCGTTATATTAAGTAACGGGTTACGGCTCATATTTTCTGGTGTAATATCCGACAACATTGAAGGGATCGTTTAATTTTGGAGTTAAACAAGTAAAGTAGTTTCCTCATAGATACTTTTATGGCTCATATAAAAATATTGCATACGTGGGACACTCAGAAAGTTTTGCGAAACTAAAAAAAATTGTTCTATACGTACATATATTTTTATCAAATCTTTTCAAAGTACTTTCCACCAGCCTCTATACAAAGATTCATGCGCCTAAACCAGTTTTCAAAACACTTTTTCCAGTCCGCCGCAGACACCTCGTTTACAGCCTGCTCGAACGCAGCCAGCGCATCTTCCGGCGACGAAAATTGTATCCCTTTGAGCTGATTTTTTATTTTTGGGAATAAAAAGAAGTCACACGGTGCTAGATCAGGGCTGTAAGGAGGGTGACCCAGGAGTTTGACTGGCCTGCTGTCCAGGAAGTCCCTCGTTTTGAGTGCGGTGTGCGCAGGTGCATTGTCGTGGTGGAGCAGTAGCCCGCGGAGCCCTGTGTTTGGTCGCTTGTTGCTTATAACAGAGAAAACTTCTGGCAAACATTTGGTAGTATACCATTCGGCATTAATGCTTCTTTGATCCCGTAAGGGAATTGATACCAAGTGGCCAGTCAAATTAAAAAAGCTAGCGATCAAAATCTTACCCCCGCTTCTAGATCGCTTCACTTTGGTAGGCGTTGGCTCATTTTGAAACACCCAAACAGTCGACTGGCGCTTGGTTTCTGGGTCGTATTGATAAATCCAGGACTCATCACCTGTAACGATGTCGTAAACACGCCGAGACGAGCCTGCTTCAAATTTGTTAAGCATATCACGGCACCATTCCACCCGGGCCTGCTTCTGAGCATCGGTGAGGTTGTGCGGCACCCAGCGTGATACTATCCTCCTCACGCGAAGATGGCTGTGTAGAATCTCGTGAACGCTTCCCGATCCAATCTTCAATATGTGTTGAATCTCCTGATATGTAATTCGCCTATTGTCTTGGATTAAATTTTTCACTGCTAGCACGTTTTCTTCGGTAACAGCCGTCAAAGGGCGACCGCTTCTTTCGTCATCCCCCAAAGTTGGTCGACCGCGCTTGAATTCGTTATACCAACGATACACGGTTGCCTTGGAAGGGCCTTCATCCATGAATGCCATTTGAAGTCTATCGTACGATTCATCCGGTTTCAGGCGACACTTGAAATCGTATAAAATCATAGCTCTAAAATGTTCCCGGCGCAGATCCATATTTCAGTGAGACACAATACTTTGAATTAACTCGCAAAAAATGTGGAGGGAAATTTTGAAATTGGAACTTACTTATTTTTACTTATAAATAATCATACTTTCGAAAAACATTATAACTGGCCAGTCTCCCATATATAAAAACTTTTTTTCGCAATACTTTCTGAGGGGCCTGGTATAAAACGGCCGAAGCCGAACCGCAAAGATATTTCTTTTACCACCATTGAAAATTGATAACTCACTTTCTTTTGTAACATGATAAAAGGAAATTTTATTTTCTATTTCAGATTAACCTACATAATATTTTCCTTTCGTTATTTTTAGATGTTGGCATGAAAAGCAGCAAAGGTTTTTTCTCAATTAATTGCCTCAGGTGAGAACAGAGCTTTGTGGAAAACTTTGTTACTACATTAAACATACATGTTGTATCTCTGTTTGAGTAAATTTTTGTTATCATTCGTGCCATTTATTAATCATTTTAGATATCATTTTTAGTTAGTGTATCTGAATCCCTATCCTAATGATAGGAATTTAGATAGCAATCCCTCTGTAGTGTTTGGGTCACAAAAATGCATTTTTTACTGAACGGATAGGCGCCATCGCTTATGGCTCGCGGTGGTTCCAACTTGAATTTTGTATAAAAACGTTGCGGACCACAGCGGTCACCTACGAAATAAATAGGCTAGACATCAGTGGCGAAGGGTCCATATAACACGATTTCTACCGGTTTCCCTTTTGGAATTGCTTAAATACAGATCACCGACATTTTTATGCTAATTTATTTATTGTTCTAAAGTACAAAAAATAATGTAAAATTAAATTAAAAGTTGTTAAATTGTTAATTTTATTTTATTAAAATACGATCTTAGTTATTTTAGGATTTTAAGGTACCCACGGCTTCCCTTCTGAAAATATTCACCCTTCGCCACAGCTAGACATGCATTATCTTTTCTTCTTGCATCATCTTGCTTAGTATCTATGTGCAGTCGATGTAAGACTACCTTAACTTGGCAATCATCCGAGGCAGAGTGACGACGCGCGGCGCCACTTGTCGCTACGGCACACATGTCGTAAGACGGTTGCATCGGCACTCTTGCTATGATTAGTGTTGTGATAGTTTCTTGTAATTTATTTTTGTCGAAACTGTGAAGATGGTTAGAAACGACATTGAAACTCACGATGCTTGATTTAATAGCTTATGTCTTCTCTATATTTCTTACCTCATCATCATCATCATCTTTCAGCCGAAAGACGTCCACTGTTGGACATAGGTCTCCACCAAGATCGCCACAACTACTGGTCCTGCGCTTTCCGCAACCAGCGGATACCCGCGACCTTCACCAGGTCGTCGGACCACCTTGTTATTTCTTACCTATAATAAATATTATTAAATATATTGGTTATGAGAAACAATTAGAAGTAACAACTCTTTCCGCAATTTTATTCCACGTTCTGTATTTAGGTATCTTCTTTATTAAAATAATTAAATTACAGTTAAAGGAAACAGGAGGTTTATAGTAAATACTGCCACTCAATAAAACAAAAATAAATCCAAGCACCCTAACACTCTTCTTAATTGCACACAACCCTCTTACTGTTGAGCCAATACATTACAATTTACAAGATTACAATGTAAATTGTAATCGTAAATCTAAATATCGATAAAAGTGTAACATTTGATAGGGGATCACTAGTGTAGTCCCCGAACGGTAATGCAACTGTATCCAATTCGTTATCGGATCCGACTTGGATTTGTCGCCGTCTCGGCTCACAATAGTAAATTCTCGATGTTACTACACCACAGTTGTGTGGAATTGTTTTATTTTTATTTTTTATAATTGAATTTGTGATAACTATAAACCAAAGATAACAATATTGTCGAGCACTCAGCAATCAACGAATAAGAGACGGTTAACTTAAATATTAGCTTAGATGAAATAAATTTCGTGAATTATGTTTTGAGAGACCGTACACAAAAGTGGCAGTGACAGTCAAACACTACATTAGTTCTAAAACCACCAATTTTAATCTGGTACCACCTGTATTCTATGCAAATATATGATTGATTCTTTCTTTCAAATTCGAAATCATTAATTGAAAATAGACTAAATTTAACTACTTCTTTCTGGACGTCAGTCAATAAGATAGCCCTCAAAATGCTTGCCCTTTACCGCTTTTTTATTTACTACATTTAATGTATTTTTTTTTATACTGTTCTTATTATATTAACAATCATTCTAAACTAAGCTTAATATATATAAAAAAACAATCTGAATACAAAAAATCGATTCTCATTCGAAAACCGCGCACAAAAAATAAATAAAACAAAAGCTCTGATTCAACACCAGTAATTTCGATCAAATTTTTTCACATGAACAACAGAACCGGATTACCGAATGAATTCGTTAAAATTTACATCGCAAATACTGAACATCAATTTCATTAGTAAACAGTATTAATCTCAGCAGCGACATGTAATAACTACGTAATATTTACTCTGTAATTGCCTTCGGGTATGTGTAATTAAACAGATAGTTGTTTGTTGTAGCAAATTAATCGATAACCTTATCGCTTAATGATGTACACCTCTATTGTTGTCTTTTTGTGGTGTCGACTATAGCGTGAATTTAATTTAATAATTCGGTAAACTGGATTGGGTCGGAGATAAATTGAATTTCCGAAGGAACAAAATTAATCCGGTAGTTGACTACTGTTAATTTATTTTTATTTTTAATTTTTATTTAAAGTAGGTACAGAAACGACAACATTGTTGAAAATAATAATAAAATCCATGAAAAAATTTAAGAGATACACGCTTTTTTAGTTTTTGGAGGGAGCATTTACTGTCCTTGTCGTGCCAAACGGACATTGCACAGAGAAATGGCAAGTTCCTATGAGGGTTTTGAACAACGACGTCATACTTTGATAGTGCTGTTTCTGTCCAGTGAAAAAAAAAAATTGCTAATAACTTGGACATTTTACTAAATATTTTATCGGATTTTTCACCATTGCTTATTTTTCTTTAAAAGTTTCGAGATTTCTAACAAAAACTAATAAAAAATGTCACCTTCCCATTGCTAGCGATTGCGTCTGGTTCAAAAAGATACATGACACCTCAATTAATTATTAATTATTTATTCATTCAAAAACCTTTTGTAGAACACTGAGTTATTATGGTACACATAGAAATAGTTGCAATACAAACAATATACAATTTTACAACCAGGATACAACAGTCAAAAGGTAAGAGCAATTAGTGAAACCCTGCCTCCTAAACTAGGATACCCTGTATCTTAGGAGACAGTGTCCTCGCTTAAACAGTACATTATGGTCGAGCGACTTTTGTCATTGTTCTTAGCGACATATTGTGCGTTTACAAAACTGTGATGTGATGTATGAAACAAAGATGTGTATACAGAGATTTATTAGTAAATATTCTGATGTATTTGGTTGTGTACCAGTGCGGTGTAAGAGATATGAAAGGATAATAAAACAAAGTTATAATAAAACAAAGTTCAATAAATCGCGAAAACCTAAGAAGTTATTATATGAAAGGATAATTAATATTATGATGAATTTGTCTTTAGTTTATGTATGTGTACGTTATAAGTATGTGTAATGTATGCGTGTGTTTGGTTATGTGCATGTAGTGTATGTATGGTTTCGAGTAGTTTATGTATGTGTGCGTGTCGTGTAGAGGAAAGGGGGTGTATGTGTGTAGGTATGTGGTGAGGGTGTGTGTGGTTGCTGCGGCTGTAGTAATATTTTTATAATTAGTATTAACTGGGCCAGGTAAGTAAATTTTCTGTAGCATAATAGTCCTGATCTTTCAACCAATCCCTTATAATAGTTTTGGCTTTGTGTGAATTTAGGTTGATAATATGTAGGTTTTTATTTATGTTTTCATATAAGTGTGAGCTTAAGACATAATGCTGTCGTTTAGCAAAAGTGGTCCTGTGAGGTTCTGTAAGACAGAGAAGCTTCTTTTTACGGCGTGTAGGGTCTGGTGGGGGGAGGTCAGCATGTTTCCTCATGACGGATTGTAGAACAAACAGCTGCCTCACAGTAAGTACTTTAGCATCTTTATATAATTGTGCTGTTGAATATCTAAAATGCTTTTTCAACATGACTTTAAGAACGGCTCTCTGCGATCGCTCTAACATGAGAAATCTACTTTTTGACGCTCCACCCCATGCTGTAATGCAATAGGTTATTACGGACTGACAAATAGCGCTATACACCATGTTAAGCGTCTTAAAATCAGCAGAGGTCCTAAGAAGCTTGAATACGTGAATCATTCTTCTGATTCTAGTGCTTATGTTATCTAAGTGCGTGTACCACTTCAGCCAATAATAGTGCTGTTTCTGTCAAGTGAAAAAAAAAAATTTGCTAATAACTTGGACATTTTACTAAATATTTTATCGGGTTTTTCACCGTTGCTTATTTTTCTTTAAATGTTTCGAGATTTCTAACAAAAACTAATAAAAAATGTCACCTTCCCATTGCTAGCGATTGCGTCTGGTTCAAAAAGATACATGACACCTCAATAGAAAAAGAAATGGGATAAAGAGCCATTTTTACAGTGTTATCTATCCTGCTTGAAAATTACACAATAAGTTGATAAAAACCAACAAAAAAAACACATGAAGGTAAACATACATAACATTCACAAACACAGCAAAACATTTCCACGGACGAACCGTGTAATTTCTTTAAAACAATGCTTTTTTATCTCACAATAGCCAACAAAAGGCGTTGAAAAGGGGAGCTGTCCTAATGGCCCAGAATTTCAGATTAATATTTTTTCACGTGACCTCAAGATAAAAGTTTCCAAGGCAATAACAAAAGCCTTACCTTAATGTAACCGGTAAAAATTTTAATGTAAAGAACGATGAAAGGTTACGTAAGGAAGCTTACAAAGCTAATACTTAACGTCCAGAATTGACGCGAACCAAAAAAAATACTTCGTAAAAAGACACTGAAGACAGTAAATTTTTGATATAAGGAGGTACGCTTAAGGATTCCACAGAAAGTTTCGGTCAAGGGCTGTATAGCTTTACGACTTACGGCAAAGGTTCGGATAAAATTGTAAAAGTAAACGCGATGAATATCAATAAAATTAGTTTTATGTCACCAATGCGAGTACCGGAAACTTTCTCAATCATTTTATCGAATCAGAATGCGTGTATAAGGGGAACATTTTACGTAACATGTTTAGTGAGTTCCTTATTCAATCTGGGAGCTACTATGACATACTTGAAATGTATTAGACGTGGCTCTCTTAGGAACTGAAACAAGTTACTGCGTGACGTTATTAGGGAAGCTTTAAATTGTTCTGGAGTATAGTTCTCACGTTTGTTTAAAAAAGTTTCACATTTTACTTTAAAATTATAAAGCATGTAATGTTTGCGAGTTTAACTCACTAACTTAAAAAGAAGAAAAAACATCATCTCGAAACAAATCGTACCTTAATCAGCCCCCCTAGCCAAGTTTACAATCTACAATCCTCAACGCTAATAGAAAACAATCAAAATGTACGGGAATGACATATATCTCAACGAAAAAGTCATTCGTTGAGATATTTCATTCCCATACATTTTGATTGTTTTCTATTAGCGTTGAGGATTATAGATTGTCAACTTGGCTAGGGAGGGCAGTTTATAAATATTTCATCATCATCATCATTACAGCCGAAAGACGTCTACTGCTGGACATAGGCCTCCCCCAAGAATCACCACAACGTCGGTCCTGCGTTTATTATTATTCATTTATTTCAGATTGATATCCATATTTGAGTTAGTAAACTTATAGCTATGTTAGAAAAAGGAAAGTTTATACAAAATGATTTTATTTTATAGCACCTATAACTAGGGCCACCCAGTGCCTTAATATAGGGCTGTCTGGGCGATCAGCAATTTCTTTTAGAATGCTGTTGTTACCACCGCGCACTCTTAGCAGCAGCGACGCCACCTTCTTCCGGATTATGGCGTGAAAGCCATCAGTATATGCCTCCGCGAACATTCCGGACGCACTGCAGCGCCGCGATAGTCCCAACAGCATCCTAGACGCGTTGTTATATTGTACGCGGTTTAAATTATTATAAAAATTTGAAAATATTTATAAAAAGATAAAAATTACCTACTTTGTGTTTAATGTTATTAGAATCTTTCAGTACACAAAATTGCTTCATAACATAACATAACACAGCCCAACATAACACAATTCATAACATCACACAATTTATATTTCTAAAGTCTTCAGGCTTTTCACATATTAACATCATATCTATTTTCATCTTTCCCGATACCACACTAGATTTTTATCACAACTTCTCAGCTCAAAGTTGTACCGTAGGTTCTTAATTTATGCGTAATTACCCCATCAAGTCTATAGAAACTTTGTTTACGGCAACCATATCTTAACTTACCTCTGTTTACGAAGGGTCTACGTATCAGGTAGAGAAATTTAGGGGAACTACACTATCATTAATCCCAGGAGACAATGTAGTTAACGATGACCCACTTTATCTATATTTCTTGGGGCCACCAGTACCCAGTACGATTAGTCGCTTTGATATTGAACAGGATGATAATATTAGGTTTAGATCTGCTATTGTTTGTAGTAGTTCAGTGTTTCATTCTAGTTGTTACGTTATAATGTTGTAACGGTTATTTTACGTATAGATAACGGTGATTTCTGAAAGGTCTTTGGTTTTTTGTTTTAGTTTTTGTTTTTGTTTGTTACTTATTACCATGGACGAATAAAAAAAGCCGGACAGAATCTCGCTAATAGTGATACACTTATTGCTTAGCGAGATTCCGTCCGGCCCAGTAGTAAGTCGGCTCGCTTGAAAGTACGGGCCGGCACGCACACATTTACAGCCATAGTAAGTCTAAATAACAGCCGCGATTACGCAACAAGTCTCGTGTGATGGAACTCATTGTCGTAGTGTCATAAATAAAATAACAATAGGTATTTGGTGTGTATGTGTTTGTAGGTTTTGTGTCCAATAAATGTGTTTCTTTCTTTCTTTCTTTCTTTGTTAAAATATTGTCGAAATTATAGTGGCCTTAAGAAAAACATTGAGTGCTTCAATAATTTTTTTGCATGGTTCTATCCACCTTTTTTATTCGTCCGTGCGTATTACTTTAATAATAATTTTTCAACATATTAAAGTGACTCAACATATTTAAGTTTCTCGTAAAGTGACTTTTAATGCACCGCTTATTAAAATTAACAAAATTCACTCAAGAGCAGGATTCGAACCTGCGACTCCAGGGTCAGTACACCAATGCTTTAGCCGCTAAGCTACCGTAAACTCTGCTCGTGTTATCGAATTTAATACAAAGTTAGTTTTAAGAAAGCATTGACTTTTAACATTTATGTAGCCTATGCCCGTGGTTTCGCCTGCGTGGATGAAGTTTATCGCGCTTCCCTCGGGAACTTTTCATTTTCCCGGGATAAAAAGTAGCGTACATGTTAATCCGGGCTTTGTTCCATCTATATGCCAAATTTCATCCAATTCCATTTAGCCCTTACAGCGTGATTAAGTATCAAAACATCCAAATATTAAAACAACCAAACATCCTCACAAACTTTCACATTTATAATATTATAAACATTATTATCTCCTTTATTCATATAAAAACTTATAATTTACTTTTTAAAATATTTTTAGTAAGATTATTATTGTAGTTTTTCAGTATTATGGTTTATATTTTTTTTCAGACGACCTCTGTGGTCTAGAGGTTCGAGTGTCGGACTGCTGATAACGAGGTCGTGGGTTCGATTCCCACAAGACACAAATATTTGTGTGATGAACATAAGTGTTTGTGTTGGTCTGGGTGTTGCTCATGTATTATACGTATGTATTTACAAAAAAAAAAGTATATAAGTATTATATCCATTGTCTAGTACCCATAGCACAAGCTCTGCTTAGTTTGGGACTAGATGGTGCTGTGTAAAAATGTCCCAAAAATATATTTATATTTAATTAGCTAGCCAATTATAAAATCCACGTAAAAATTCCAGCAATTCCTAGTACAGCATGGTTTTCGACAACATTCATTTAATTGCTTTCGCCGGAACGTATTGCGGCGCAGTCAAATCCCGTGTGACATTTTTTTGCGGTCACCAATTTTTGCTTCGGTGTGTCGGTTTCCTGATTATTTTTCTCTGCAAATATAAATTTCCGGTACGTTATAATAATATTTTGTTACAAAACATTTACCAATATTATTTAAAAAAGAAAGGTTTTCTGCCCTCTCTCGAGCGTTTACAATACACCGAAATCATTAGTCGACCTTCCCTTAGGCTGAATACAAACCGAATTGTAATTACTCTAATTTGAATGTGATGTTACTGAAGACCTGAGTTTAATCTAATGTCCAAATATGTTAATGCAGTACATAGGTAATCATTTTGATTTAGCGAAAAAAAGTATTTAAGTATTATGTCCATTGTCTAGTACCCATAGTACAAGCTCTGCTTAGTTTGGGACCAGACGGTGCTGTGTATAAATGTCCTAAAATATATTTTTTATTTTAATTTTGACATAATTACCTCATTGTTTTTTTTTTCCTGATTTTAAAGAACACCGTTCTTAATAATACATTACAATCTAGCCTACAAGACTAATAAGTAATTTTAATCTAACTTATTTTTCTACGTTGTATATGTTTGTTAACTAAGAATAATGTCCATTGCATTTACTTAGAGTCTGATAATCTTAACTATTATAAAATTGTAAACGTCTGTTTGTTTATTTGTTTGTTTGTTCCAGCATCACGCTAAAACTACTGGACCGATTTTGATGATTTTTTTTTTGTTTGAAAGCTGATGATCTGACTTAAAAACTGGTATGGGTTTTGAGAAAGAAAGAAAGAAAGAAAAAAAGAAAAAAATTAATTCGTGGGTTGCGTACTCACCCGACAGATCGAAGCTTCTATGTACGATGGAGCGGAGTGGAGTGGAGTGGTCAGGGGATGGGACTAGGGATGGGACTGGGGACGGGACAGGGGACGGGACTGGGGACGGGACAGTGGACGGGACAGGGGACGGAACATGGGACGGGACATGAGATGGGACATGGGACAGTACAGTGGGACGGCACATGGGACTGGACATAGGATGGGACATGGGACAGGACATGGGACATGGGACGGGACGATAGTGATATAGTGGGACAGTAGGATAGTGGGACAGTAGGACAGTGGCAGTGGGACGTTGGGACGGTGGGACAGTGGGGAAGTGGGGCAGTAGGGCAGTTGGACAGCGGGGCAGCGGGACAGTGGGCCCATGGGGCTGTGGGGCAGTGGGGTATCGGGGTAGCGGTGCATTGGGGCAGTGGGGCAGTGGGGATGTGGGGCAGCGAGGCAGCGAGGCAACGGGAGTGGGGCAGCGGGGCAGCGGGGCGGGGAAGCGGGGCAGCGTGGCAGTGGGGCAACGTGCCAGCGGGGCAGCGGGGCAGTGGGGTACCGGGGCAGTGGGGTACCAGGGCAGCGGGGCAGTGGGATAGTGGGGCAGCGGGGTAGTGGGGCAGTGGAGTAACGGGGCAGCGGACAGCGGGGCAGCTAGGCAGTGGGGCAGCGGGGCAGTGGGGTAGCGGGGCAGTGGGGCAGTAGGGGAGTGGGGCAGTGGGGCAGGCAGTGGGGCAGTGAGATAGTGGGGCAGCAGGGCATTGGGGCAGTTGGGTAGCGGGGCAGCGGGGCAGTGGGGCAGCGGGTCAGCGCGGCTGTGGGGAAGAGGGACAGTGGGTTACCGGGGCAGCGGCGCAGTGGGGCAGTGGTATAGTGGGGCAGCAGGGCAGTGGGGCAGCGGGGCAGTGGGACAGCGGGGCAGCGGGACAGCGGGGCAGCGGGGCAGTGGGGAAGCGGGGCAGGCTGTGGGGCAGTAGGATAGTTGGGCAGCGGGGCAGTGGGGTAGCGGGGCAGCGGGGCATTGGGATAGTGGGGCAGCGGGGCAGAGGGGTAGCGGGGCAGTGGGGCAGCGGGGCAGATGGGCAGTGGGGCAGCGGGGCACTGGGTTACCGGGGCAGCGGGGCAGTGCAGCAGTGGGGCAGCGGTGCAGAGGGGCAGAGGGGCAGCGGGGCAGTGGGGCAGCGGGACAGTGGGGCTGCGGGGCAGCGGGGCAGTGGGGAAGCGGTGCAGTGCGGCAGCGGGTCAGGCTGTGGGGCAGTGGGATAGTGGGGCAGTGGGATAGTGGGGCAGCGGGGCAGTGGGGGTATCGGGGCAGTGGGGGGCAGCGGGGCAGGCTGTGGGGCAGGGGATAGTGGGGCAGTGGGGTAGCGGGGCAGCTGGGCAGTGGGGCAGAGTGGAGGCGGGGCAGTGGGGCAGTGGGGTAGTGGGGCAGTGGGGTAGCGGGGCAGCGGGACAACGGGGCAGCGGGGCATCTGGGCAGCGGGCAGTGGGGCAGCGGGGCAGTGGGGCAGCGGAGTAGTGGGGCAGCGGGGCAGCGGGGCAGTGGGGCAGCGGGGCAGTGGGGTAGCGGGGCAGTGGGGCAGCGGGGCAGTGGGGCAGCGGGGCAGCTGGGCAGTGGGGCAGCGGGGCAGATGGGCAGTGGGGCTGCTGGGCAGCGGGGCAGTGGGGCAGCGGGGCTGTGGGGCAGCGGGGCAGTGGGCCAGTGGGGCAGCGGGACAGTGGGGCAGCGGGGCAGCGGGGCCGTGGGGTATCGGGGCAGTGGGGCAGTGGGGCAGCGGGGCAGCGGGGCAGTGGGGCAGTGGGGCAGCGGGGCAGCGGGACAGTGGGACAGTGGACTGGACTGGAATGGACTGGACTGGACTGGACTGACGTGGGTTAGCAGAATTTAACGCGAGCGGAGCCGCGGGTAAAAGCTAGTATAATATAAAAACACTTTGTTCATGTGTTATATGTACAGTAGCACTATTTTGTTCACTATTGTTCACCTCATTGATTTAGGCGCTGAATTGACAACGTTATTTTTGAATGATTTAGAACGCAGAGAACGTCACATTTACTTGGCATTGCTTTGCGCCGTGCGCCGTATGCGAAAATTAAAACAATTTATTGAAGTTATTACACTCAAAAAGATCGCCGTCTGTTTAGTGCCTTAGTGGATTTCATACGAGTGTAAGGTTCTAAGTTCAATACCCAGGGGCTATCTATTGCTTCCTTATTTTTATTTTTTTAATTTTTGATTCATTGTCTGTATGAATCATTGTTACAATCGTGTATTTCTGCCAAACTGTAAATCAGTTTGTCGGCAGTTGTTCTCGTTTCATAAGTACCTATATAGTTTTAGAAACATTGGTTTTATGTATGTGCTAATTATATCTTAATTATGATTTCAATATGCTACTTTTAAGTTTTACAAACTGCTTTGCAAAACAGTTAACAGTTTTTAACCAAACATGGTACAGTATAGTCAACATCAAAAGATGATTGCTCGGTTTCAAAATTATTGTTTGTTTTTTTCTGTCAAAAAATCATTAGCAGTTCAATAGAAGCAGCCAGAGTTTGGAAATTCCACCCATAAATTGAATAAAATCATCGAATTAGGTGAAATGTAAATGTACATAAACATCTTCCCTTCTTCTTCCTTCCTTCTGCGTTCCCCTTCGGCAAATATAAGCGTGACGTATATTTATCAAAATTGTTACAATTCATCGTTTATAATTAGAATACGTATTGCCAATTCAAAATGTCATACTATTCGGAAGTTGTTTGGGAGAGGCGATGAATAATAATGGTCTCACCTCACCGCTCCGGTTTACATTATAAATCTGCTGCGTGTAAACAACCGTTCATAATTAACATTTTAGTAGGCGAGTGTATTATTAACGTATTTCCACGTTTAATTAGAATGTCTACGATTTATTTATACAACGTTTTAACGAAAATTTCAAAGTTGAGTTTCACTCTTGATTAGTTTATGAATTTTGGATGGTGTTTGTTACGTGGTTCGAGGGTTTTAACTTTGGTTAAGGGTCTATTAGGTGTTGAAGGTTCTTGAGATTTTGAAATTACATTTATTGATGTACATATTAATTGTAAAATACAAGATAAACATTCATTTACATCATTCAGACTATAGCCGTCTACCGTTGGACATCGGTCCCTCCCCTCTTCGCTATAATAGACATTAAGAGGAATTGCGGGCAGAGAATGTAAACGAAGTGAGTGTGGATGGAAGTGTTGGAAGGGGACGACCTCTGCGAACGAATCGCGATCAAATCGCGGACGTTCTCAAAAAATGCCAGGTTAAGAGTTCTCTAAACCGACGAGCATGCATGACGAGGTTAATGGACGTAGATGAAGCGAAAGAGGTGTCAGGATCGTAGCAGGTGGAAATCCATAGTCTCTACTTACCCCAAAGGGAAACAGGCGTGATAATATGTATATGTATGCATGCGGGCAGAGAGACTTTTGAAAATTAGAAATTTGATGAAACTATGGCTGTCACTTTGCAAGCGCTTGGCCTCAAATAAGTGCGATAAGGATAACTGCAGCTCCGACTGAATAGCCTAACTAATGAAGTCATAATTCGAGATTTGGCTCTCAACTATTCCCTCCTGTCAAAACTGTACTAATTTAAAATATTCATAAACTGAATGAGAAGAATAATGTGCTTCTATGTTTTTCTTTATTTATTAATAGTTTTCAAATTTGTACTCTAGGCCGCTGTAGACAGCAGTCTAAACAGGCAATTTTGAGATTTGTTAGGGCTTCTAGGAATAATTAATCAACAAAAACGAAAACATAGGGGCATAGAAAAGTTGGTATTTATTTTACTATAAAAATCATTGCTCTAGGGATAACTCTAGTTACCCTTTAGTTTATAAAAACAAGAAAGAAACCAGTCAAGAGCGTTTGTATGGAGAAAAGCACCCGCATTTTTAAGAGGAAATTTAGGAGACCCAAAATTTAACCATTCTTAGCAACTCGAAGCAGTTTTCAGGCTGAAATTATAATAAAAAATGCAATATCTCCATCTATAGCACAACATACAAAACAAGGAACAGAGACAAACGTTCTGCGTTGTCGTGAATAAATCGAAACAAGAAACAAACACCGTGTTCTACGTTCATTCGGCCGCAGGCTTCGTTCGCGAGCTAATAAAGACGAGTAATGTAAATTCATTGTATCAATGTACTTACAAAGTAATTATTAATATATATAGTTTGTGCCACTTAACGCTTCCAGGCGTGTCACACATTTCGAATTAATCATACATTATTAAACGTGTAGGTTTCATAACCTATTTAGTTCAAACGCTGGGGACTGATAATTTTAATAGTAGGCTACATGTACGATTATAATTAATAGCATAGTTAAATACAAATAGGTAAGCCTTGGTTATTAAATAATTGGAAAGTGATTGCTTAACATTTTTTTTAAATGGAATTTTACAGCCTGTTTTAGAATTGGTTAAGAATGACACTGGCTACATGGTAAAAAAACAATATGGTGGATTTTAGTTGTCATAGTGTGATGCATATTTTGTTATGTCAGATGGTCATGTAGGGTATAAAAATGAAGGGCTTGAAGAGAAGTTTCCGAAAACATTATTCACTAAAAGGTAAGAAAGAAAAAAATGATAAAATAAATATGTTTAAAACAAAGTTTAACCGGATTAAATCGCGTATATTATTTAAATTGGTTTCCCTGACGTTTCGAAAGCTTTGCAGTATTTCGTGGTCGCAGGTAGACTAAGATGACAATCGTCTTTACAGATATTTCTAATTCCGTACAATATTTATTAATTAAATTCGTTAAATAATATACGCGATTTAATCCGGTTAAACTTTGTTTTATTATAATGTGTAGTGATCGCGAAAACCTAAGAAGTTATTATTAATACGTTTATCAGTAAATAATTTGACTATTATTAATTCCAGGTTATCGGAATGAAAAAGAAGTAAAATAAAAATCGCTTTAGACGAATACAAGGCTCATATTTAAACTTGCTTCTCTGATTTTGGTCCTTAATATGACTAAAGAATCTTAATTCTTCTGACTCCTTCCTCTGAAAAGAAAAAAAAATATGAGCTTGCCCTAAAATGAGCTTGAATCCAACTATCGTACGCATAAATGTGAAAGTTTTTGAAGATGTTTGGATTTTTGTTTCTCAATCACGCGTAAACCGTTGAACTGATTTGGATGATGCTTGGCAACCAGGTAGCCTGGGACCTGGAGAAGGATATAAGTTAGTTTTTATCCCGGAAAGATACAATCCGCGAGTGACCTATGGTCCGAAATAAACAACTACCTACAGGAGTCACAATATTCGGCTTTCTATGAAGCCTGAACTGAACTGTGCTATTTTAACCGCTTCCATAAACATTTAGATTTACAGAACTAGAACTCTCAACTGAAATATTTTATCGGAGTATTTTAGTTTCCACATTGGTTGATTTCATAATAATTGTTACCACCGACAGATTGTTTTATTGAAGAATAAATTCTACTAATATTAATGAATGTGAAAGTATGGATGTTTGTTTGTCATTAAATCATGCTGAAACAGTCAAACAGATATAGAAGAAACTTGGTACTTAAACAAACCATCTTGAGTATGAGCAAAGCTACGGGATCGTGTATCTCTGTCGAAGGACCAAAGGCCGATGGAGCAAACGAGTCCGGGAGTGGTGAACCGATGACCTGAAGAAAGTAGCAGGGGGGAATGTATGCGGAAGGCAAAGGACCGAGTGTTGTGGCGCAACTTGGGAGAGGTTTGTGCCCAGCAGTGGACTGCGATAGGTTGATTTGATGAAGCTGCGGGAATTTGCTAGTGTGTGTGTCTATAAAACATTAACTGTCACTGAAAAACGGAAATCTATACTCCCGGCAGTCAATATAACACTGGTATTTTTTTGCAACTGATTACAAATCAGTTGGTGTTTTGTTTAAAGCCATGCCATGGTTCAAAAATAATACTGAATTAGATACACGGGTGAAAATTTTGAAACGCGTTTGTCAATATTATTGTTATTGATGGAACCATTGGACTGTGATAAAAAAAACCTTATGCTATTTAGTCGTACCAGCTACATTTAAATAACAGTGCAACAGAAACACAAACAGCTAACTAACTGGTGGGTACACAAACAATTGTAATACAAAAAAATATAAAATATAGTCGACATTGCACCACCCTATCTCCACAGAATATCTAATAGTACTAACGTACTATCTCTTCTCATGGGTCATTCATAAAGAAAGGAACCAGACTTTCATCATCATCATCATTTCCGCCAAAAGATGTCCACTGCTGGACAAAGGCCTCCCCCGAACGCTGCTGCCCATCCTCTGGTGAATCGCCTTAGTCGCCTTTTACGACTAAAAGGTGACTAAGGGATTCACTAGAGGATGGGCAGCAGTGTTCTCCGAGTATTTATTCAACCAACTGCGATCGCCAACCCGCCTGCCAAGCGTGGCAATTATGGCATATCCCCTTTGGGGGAGGCATATGTCCAGCAGTGGACGTCTTTCAGCTGAAATGATGATGATGATAGTCGACATAAAATATAAGGAAAGTACAGTCGACCACATGACAGCGGCAACACCTGAGTCAGAAAACCAAGTGAGTGAGTACGGAATGACTTGGTCTATTTTCACAGACAAAATATCGGCTACAAATATCAGTCGTTGGCATTCTATCTTAGAACTATTATTTTCGTCCTCAATCGATATCCCGTTAAAATTGTACTTTTGATCTTCGATGTAAAGGAGCTTCCCGACAAAGGGCTAATCAAATTTACGTTATGAAGAGAAAATAATTTCAATTCCACTTTACCTTTGCTTTTAAATGAATTATGTTTGTGTTCTTTTATTTTATATACGTAAGTAGAAATTCAGGTGGAGGAAATAATAATATTAATTGAACAAAAATTCGAACATTTTTGTATCTGTTTGCTGTATTTAAAGCATTATTAATATGAGTCTCGTATATTATATTTAACATTTTAACAGTTCTATAACACCAGTTCTTCAAGTCAACCAAAATCTGCTTCTTCGTTTTCAAATCTTACTTACAAATAATAAATAATGTCCTCCCGGCCGAATTTCGGTCACGGTGGCCAATCTCAATGGAGACTAGCCATCTGCGCGGAACATATTATAGTGCACAAGTGTGTGCGCAAACACAGGTGCACCATAGGTGCACAGGTTACCTACTTACTTACTTATTGGCTCAGCGACCCAAAATGTGTCTTACTCTTGGCCTCTGAAATGAGAGAACACTAGTTGCCGCGATCTTCGACCGTATCTCGCTAATCATTTCAATACAATAATAAAAATATTCTTCTGATTTAGACACTTTTGAATTTGCTTACACCAAACCTGTTTCTGCCTCCAAACAGTGGTGCTTGCATTACTGTTTTCTGTTGCGGAGAGTATGGGTGCCAGTGAAATTACAATCACATGCGACTTTCCATTTTCATGTCTCAGTGTAATGTACATCTTCGTGACTAGGTAGTATGGCAGTTATTATGGGCAAAGGCCCACATGATGTTAAGTGGTTACAATTAGCATCATGCGGGCCTTTAATTCGTTTCACCATCCTATACCTATCATAAAAAAACTGGAAGGCCTAATTAAGTCTATGAGAATGGGGTGACCGACAAACATAAATAATGCAAGAAACATTATTATTAAATCTTCTAATCTTAGTAAGACGATAAGGGCTATTTATTTATTTCCTCTCTCCCCCAAAATAACGACCGAAAGAAACATTAAATTGATATTAGCTGCAAGTGTAAAGCCATTTTATTTCCCGTACATTAGCTCCTAGTTTTCGCACTTAGAGGTCTCTGAGGAAAAGATTTATTAATGGCAGTGCCACAAGTACACCTGAAGGAATAAAAATAAAACACACTTTAAGTGCGGTAAAGATGTAATAAATAACTGATGTTAAATTGACTGCGAAGAGCTTATGGCCCCGAAACTCGAAACAAAAGGGAAATTGGCATGTTTTTCCATTGGTTTTCAATGGAAAAACGAGGAATGAGTTTGAAGAATTTTAGGAGCTGTATGATGTGATGAAAACATTTTAGAATATTGTTCAATATTCAAATAATCAATCAATTGTATAGTAAAACATAACATTGTTAAGTTTTTTACTAATATGTGGGCCTCTGTAGTCACAATTAATAAATGCATTTAATTTAATTTAATAACAAAATAAACGCAAGATCTCAGACACACCAATTAGTTTATTTTTTCATAATCACAAAGTACATGGTTTTAGGCATCATTAACTTGCCGAGTTGGGTGCTGAATAGTTGCAGGATGTTATTAAGCTTCCGGCCGTTGTTTTGGCTATGGTCGGGAGCGAGAACGCTTGGGAGGGCGTCGTCTCCTTTTGCGAGGAGGTGATGCTCGCTAAGGAGGCGGCGGAGAGGGTTCGAGAGGCAACGACCTCTCTCCCTACCCGCAGGAGACGGACCGGGCGTCGCAGGAGGGCGTACGCCGACCTCCAGCCACCCTAGGAGTGGGCCTGCGGGCGGCGGACTCGGGGTAGCCCGCCGCCCGATCAGTCAAGGCCCGTGATAGTGGCGCGTCGTGTTCCACGCGCGCCAGTCAAGAGAAGGGTGCGGCCGATGATGCCGCACGGGGAGAAGGGGCTCGCCTACTAGTGGCAAGCCGGGACCTGCCGGGGGTGGTTGGACGACTATAAGTTTCCCACGCCCCCGGCCAATGGTTGGAAGAGGAACAACGTGGTGGTTTTAGTCGGTAAGAGTCCGACACTGGCTCCGCCATCCCCGGGCGGAGTGCGTCCATGAGGATTTCCCCAAGTAAAAAAAAAAAATTAAAAAAAAAAAAGGGTTACGTGACATACATAAACCTATTTAGCTGGTATTTTTGGAACTCAAGGAATCCACTAATCGACTTATTTATCATGAGGGTCCAAAATAAATAGTGAACAAAAAAAACGAGTAAAATGTAACGTGGTTTAAAACCATACTAATTCATTCTCCTGGTGATTATGAACAAACTAGGTACTCACGCTTGGGAAGGCGTCGTCTCCTTCTGCGAGGAGGTGATGCTCGCTAAGGAGGCGGCGGAGAGGGTTCGAGAGGCGATGACCTCTCTTCCCATCTGCAGGAGACGACCTGGGCGTCGTAGGAGGGCGTATGCCGACCTCCAGCCACCCTAAGTGTGAGCCTGCGGGCGGCGGACTCGGGGTGGCCCGCCGCCCGTCCAGTCAAGGCCCGTGACGGTGGGGCGTAGTGTTCCGCGCGCGCCAGTCAAGAGGAGGGTGCAGCCGCCAGCCTGCCAGTGGCGTTTCGTGACCTGCCGGGGATGGTTGGGCAAATACGGGAGTATTTCCCACGCCCCCGGCTAAGGGTCGGTAGAGGAGCACCGTGGTGGTTTGTTTTTAGTCGGTAAGAGTCCGACACTGTCTCCGCCTTCCCCGGGCGGAGTGCGTCCATGAGGATTTTCCCCACGGAAAAAAAAAGGTACTCAATACTTGCGGTAAATAACAATAACCCTGTATAATCTGAAAAACTTTTTCAAAAACGCAATTGTTAGCTCCAAACGAAAAAAGAAAACATCGTAAGAAAAACCATGGTGGTATGATAAATTGTAACGCATGTAATACCATAAGAAGGACTACTCTAAGGTAACTCCATCTGTCGCGCTATACATAAACTAAGGGGACAGGTTCATAAATAAACCGTTAGTTATTCCGTTTTGTTCCCATACGGAATTGTATACACTGATACTTCGTTAGAGATGCTTTTCTATTTCATTCTAGTACTATTTTCAAGTACTTACGTTCATTCTCATTGATTAATTGGTCGCAGTTTATGGTTTTTGTAAAATATAAGTTGGTTCTGCTCATCCTTCATTTACCTAGATAAACAACCTTATTCTTTTATTCCCCTTGTCATTGTACTCATCATTATGAACAACTTTTATTATGGGATCAACACTGAAATCGCGAAAAGAAAATCAGTAGTTCCCTATATTTTGTCGATTTATGTGAACACAAAAGTAGGGATCGGCTGAAAATCCAGGGTTGGATTAGACGTACTGTACGGTCTGTACACCGTACTGTCTCATAGTTTGTCCATTTATTTTAATAGGACCTTATACAACATGTAACAAAAACCCTGTTGTTCCTGTGAGGTACGTTATCAGAATCGATATTCATACGTAAGGAGACAACTCATTTGGAAAAACTTTTCAATAAAAATACATAACATAACATAACCAGCCCATTACTGTCCCACTGCTGAGCACGGGCCTCTTCTCAGTACGAGAAGGCTATAGGCCTTAGTCCACCACGCTGGCCTAGTGCGGGTTGACGGACTGCACACACCATTGAGAACTTTATGGAGCACTCTCAGGTGTGCAGGTTTCCACACGATGTTTTCCTTCACCGTTAAAGCAAGTGATAATCGAATATAAATCCGCACATGAATTCGAAAAGACAGAGGTGCGGGCCGGGATCAAACTCACAACCTCATGCAAAAAAAAAAAAAAAAGTTTGATTATAAAAATAATCAAATTAAATATTAAATCATTATAAAAAGTCATTAGTCATTATCACATTCAATTTACAATTAATAATGATTTATTATTTTATTTTATTATTTTTATTGATATAATCACTGAGTGAGTGAGTTTTGAGTGATATAATAACTTTCAATTTACAATTAATAATGATTTAATATTTAATTTGATTATTTTTATAATCAAATAAAGACTCTTCAAGAGTCCTTACGTATGAATATCGATTCTGATAACGTACCTCACAGGAACAACAGGGTTTTTGTTACATATTGTATAACATTAAATCAAGTTAGTTGGCGAAACTTTACAGATGTGATGGTTATCGATATCTTATGATAATAAAACAAGAAAAAAATTCTAAACTCGTAATTTCAACTACAGCCAGCTGATCATGGGGTCAACGGCCGAGTGTCGCACGAACAGTATTTTATTGTAATCCATTCCATTCATCCATGTAACCTTTCGGCCATTTCCAAATCATCATCATCATCATTTCAGCCAAAAGACGTCCACTGCTGGGCATAGGCCTCCCCCAATGTGGGGGTATATGCCATTATCACCACGCTTGGCAGGCGGGTTGGCGATCGCAGTTGGTTGGTTAAATACTCAGAGAACGCTGTTGCCCATTATCTGGTGAATCCCTAAGTCGCCTTTTACGACACCCATGAGAAGATATAGGGTATATTTCCAAATAATAAACGAATAACCTTCAACCTAACACACAGCAAATGCTTAATTCACCTAAACACGTACAAAAACCTATAAATAAATCTAGTTACACCGTGCTGGGACTATTGAATACCATTTTTCATGATAAAACTGAACTTTGCTATTATCATAACGGCTGAAATGATATACTGGGCTTGTTTTGACGTACGCTCGGTATCCATGGAATGGAAAAGTTATATCCAGTACTGAACAGTGAGTAGTCTTTTATTTATTGAGGTGGGCTTCAAGTATTTTTTTTTTGTCATTATAAGGTAATTTTACCACTTTTCCATACAACTATGCCGTTAACTATTACTCCTCTTATCCAGTGGTAGTTCCGGATGTAAAGAATTGCACCACCCTTTCTCTTCTCATGGGTGTCGTAAAAGGCGACTACGGGATTCACCAGAGGATGGACAGCAGCGTTCTCTGAGTATTTAAACAACCAACTGTAATCGCCAACCCGCCTGCCAAGCGTGGCGATTATGGCATATTACCCCCCTTTTGGGGAGGCCTTTGTCCAGCAGTAAACGTCTTTCGGCTGAAATGATGATTATGATGATGATCCAGTGGTAACAGTTTTACAAGAGACCTCAAGTTTTCTTATGAGTTACATAGTCCTTTTGCACTTAATCAAACAAGAAACATCATATAATTGTTGATAAAAAAGTTTTCCGTTTCAAGAATTTCGCGATACAAACCGAGGGAGAGACGTATAAATATTTATTGTACAGGTGGTATAAACCGCTCGAGGATATTGGAGGATAAATTGATTGTTCGGGGTCGGTTTTCCATTTAGATATGGAAATTTCCGGGATTGTGTACGAAAATCTTCGATTTTACCTACCAACCTTTTTTTTCAACAAATCACGCTAAGAGCGAGCGTTGGTTTTTAGATGCTTTTCAATCTTCGTAATTTGAGCGTGATTTTGCTGAACAAAAGATTTTGTGTTATTGCATTTAATAACAAAGTCTTACCATACCATACCAATAAGTTCACTTTTACAATGTGTAAAAAACCCGACAGGCTAGGACACTAGCCTTTTTTTTTACATATTTACTAAAACAATTTTTTTTATTTATCGATCAGGAATTTTTAATGGTAAATATTCAGAAAGTTGAGCTAATCATAGAATTTTTCTTAATGTAATTGAAAAAAAAATAAAAGGAAATAATAAATTGAATTGGTAATTTGGGTACTAAAATTTTGCATTTTAAATAACAATAACATTCTTATATTAATTGACAACGTGGTTTTTTTTGGTAATATTATTGAAAGAAAGAAAAAGAAAGAAAAGTAATTTATTGCGCTCCTTTCGAATCGGATTTTTTTTTTTACATATTGTATATATTCTATAGCACTACTTTGTATTGCTCTCAGAGATAGGGAAATAAAATAAGAAATATCGGTATTTCTATATCAAAAATGGCTCACTCAACATTTTTCTTTGTCGACATAATTCCGTTTTCAACATGAAAAAATAACAAGATCATAACGTAATAGATACGCAATAACCGAAGGTAAAACTTTAATAAAACAACAATACCTCAGGCCAGTTAAAAGGTCCACAGCAATTTCGTTTTGGCCGCGTCCATAAAAGAAATACAGCCCTCACAAATTTATTTATGTTCGGTTATTTGTACGTCATGTCCCAGTGATCGTAATAAAACATAGCGTTTACATCCGTAGCCCACAAGAGACGCCATTTAAACAAACGTGACCCTTTCACCATCATATTATTAGATTCGGTATGAACGCACCTAACATATAAAACAATGGACAAACAATCGACTGCCATGATAAAGGGTTCGTCCATACGAAATTAATTCAATAACAAAGGTCACTGTTGTCTTTTTATATATATCCCCAAATTTGATACCTGGGTTGTTTCATTTTCTTCGGTAACTGTACTATGACTTTTTCTCTTATAAGTGAAATTGAAGACTGAAATTGTGCCTCTAACTCGGCAGCGATTGCTCGCCTCAAACTTTCCAAGTTTTGATATCATATTACTCAGCGTTTTTTAGATATTGCCTTTTCAATAAAAATATATTATTCCTTATTTTATCGACAGCTCTTTACTAGTTTCAAAGAATAAAGGCATTTAAAATTATTTATGGCTGTCGTTTAAATACTCTTGGGTAAGATATACGCGTCTGGGTGGAAAATTTGAATACGACGATTTTATTATAACCTATTATAGCAAACCATTTCTTGAATAATGAATTAGATTTAGGATGTAGATTAAGTTGTTTCATAAATCTATTTCTTGGACAAGTTTAATAAACACATTTGTGGTCTACAGTCAAGAATATGTTTCTAGAACTTAGTCAAACTTACGAAAATGCCCCAAATCTAAATTGAAACGAATGACTCAAAGTTATACACTAATTAGACTACGACAAGAACTTTACGTACGTCGTACGTACGTCTCCTTAGAGTGTCGAAATTAGAGTTAAACTAAACTTGTTTACCTTTCTGTAGAGCTGTTTATATGAAAGTTTGCAAATACGCCACCTTGGGGAAGTAAAATGTTGCTAAAAGTGCCATGCCGAAAGTTTGCTTAGTTCTCTCATGCCTCAAAGTAGTTAAGTAATTTGTATAAAATTGTTTTACTTGAACAAGTTTTGCATCTGTTCACGTTGGTGGCGGTTATCATAAAAGCAACATGTCCACCTATTTAATATTTTGTAAAGTTAATTGATACTGACTATGAAAAATATTTTTAGAGAAAAAATTGACAATAGGTAATAATTTGTTTTATAACATAACTAGACAACGCTAGCGGTTTTGCCCGCGTAACATTCGGCTTATCACATAAAGACATATCACGCATCCCTTGGGAACTGTTTATTTTGCCAGGACAAAAAGTCGCCTATATCCAGGTTATGTTTGTGCCAAATTTCTTCTAAATATATTCAGCCGTTTCATAGTGATTGACTAACAAACATTCAAATATCCAAACATCTTCACAAACTTTCACTTTAATAATATTAGTAGGATTCTGATACATTGCATAGATACATCATCACAATTTTGTAACCGTTTTGTACACACGGCTACACATCAAGCTGTAATTTCCAGTATAAGCTGACCTCGCATTGTATAGGTTTTCCTTACAACGCGAGGTCAGCCTTTACTGGCTTTGTACAGCTTGATGTGTAGCCGTGTGTACAGTTTCTTTTTAGGGTTTCGTACCCAAAAGGCGCCAAACGGAACCCAATTACTCTCGCTACGCCGCTGTCCGTCCGTCCATTCATCCGTCTGTCTGTTACAGGGCTGTATAATTTGAACGGTAATAAGTAGCTGGTAGATTTTTTTTCTGAATATGTATTGCTATGACCCCTATCACAACAAATACCTACTAAAAATACAAAAAGTCTAAGACCAATGAGTGAATATAGAATAGAAACCTCGAAAAACATGCATTTGTTTCAGCGTATTTGTTCCTGCTTTATCTTCAAAACGGTAATACATACCAGCATCAAACTTAGTCTGATTATAGTGCAAACTATGTAATTTAGCAACAAATACTAAAAATACGGTAAACATAGACATATGTGGTATAGTACAGTCGACTGTATGACAGTGGTAACACTTCAATTCGAAAACCGCTCTTACTGCTTACGAAATAAAGATACTGCTAATGTCAAAGTATTACCACCGACGTGCGGTCGACCGTACCTGCGTAAGGTAGAGATGCTAAAATTCATATTTCGCGCAAGGTATAATAATATATAAAGTAGTTTGATGTATTTTGATGAAATCTCGTACCTAAATTAAACCAGTTTCTATGACATATCAGGTCCATCGGTGGTAAAGAACCCTTACTGCGTGAGTCCGACTCGAACTTGGCTGGTTTTTTCCTTTTGGTGTGGTTTAGGCCTACTTACTTGAAATCCTTATAAAGTTTTGGTCAGTTTCGACAAGAAATAAATTTTTACTTCTGAAAAGGGTGATATTATTTTGAAAACAAACTTATATTCACAACAACAAGACCAGTGGGGTAATTGTGTAATGCATTCACATTGACACTAGCTTTTATTTTGAAATTACAGCAATATGAATTGCGTGGTACCATAGAACAAATAATAGTAGGCGGTACACACGGCTACACATCAAGCTGTACATAACCAGTAAAGGCTGACCTCGCGTTGTAAGGAAAACCTATACAATTACAATTATACAGGTACGTAGTTACCGATAAGACGGATTGTCAAAATACACGGAGCAATGAACATTGAAATCCTAGTGATTGCAATCGCGAGTGAGTTACACAATTCGGCAGCAGTTCTTGTACATTATCATTTAACTAGCCTAACACCGTTCCTTATTATTTGACAAAGTAAAAGATAACTGAACACTAACTGTCTCCGTTTATGACGCGCAGTCTACGTGCCTACGATACCATGCTTTATCCTTCTTTTACGTCCTTGTCACAACACAAGTCTCTGTATTTATAAATGGGACTTTTCTGTGTAAGGTCACGGTGTTTCCTTTTATGGTGTAGGTATAAAAATTGTGTCAAGGAAGTTCATAAGACTTATATTTATGTTCAATTTTTTAAAATTTGCTTGCCAACGTGGGTTCCTTTTGCCCGAGTAATTGGGGTTGCGAAGGTCAGATGGAACACGCTGTATAAAAAGTACTTTTTAACAGCCTTTTCAAAACTCAGACAAACTCTTGCAGTTGGGATTCACTCAATAAAGCACTGAACCTACTAATTTTAATAGATTTATTTGAGAAAAGCTGTTTAATGGGCACTGGAGAAATGGTGATGGTTAGCAGTAAATTAACTAACTCCTAAAGATTTAAATTGTGGAATGAAATACTGAGAGGTGTCAAGGGACACCCGGATGGAACGAAGTTCCTTTCGATTCGCTATTGCAGTTGTTATGGGCAAAGGTAGCCACTTAACATCAGGTGGGCCTTTAGCTCGTTTCGCCATCATATACTATAAAAAAAAAGAAAAAAAAAGTGTCGTTACAACTTTTCGTGAGATTTTTTTCCGTCTAGCCCCCTTTCACAACACGCGATAAGGAACTACGTTCCAAAAATTACTCACGAGCAGGATTCGAACCTGCGTCTCCTGGCTCAGTACGCCAGTGCTAGTACCGTGAACACTACTCATGGTATCGAATTTAACTTCCACTTGGTACGTCTTTGGGTGACGTCAGCGACATTTTATCAAGAAACAGTGTTCCTTAACCGACTCGACTACCTTTGCAGTTAATACAAAGTCGTATAGATATGCCTACCCTTACTAATTATTTTATTAATTTTAACGCAGGAGTCGCAGGTTCAAATCCTGCTCGTGAGTGATTTTTACTTTCCACTATTTAAATCTTTAGATTTCGCTTCGCATGCGTAAATATGTTAACTCCTTTCAACTCAGCCTATCGTAGTCCACTGCTGGACATATACCTCTCTCAAGGTACGCCACAACACTCGGTTCTCCACCTTCCGCATCCAGTCCAACCATTCCACCTTCTTCAGGTTGTTGGTTTGTCTGGCTGGGAGGTGGCGTGCGTGCATTTGCCGATCACGGTCTCCACTCAAGGACTGCTCCAATAGCCATCAGTCCTTTGACAGGAATGGCCAGCTCACTGCTACTTCAGCTTGCTGTTTCCAAGCTATATTGGTCACTCCAGTTCTTCTCCGGATAATCTTGTTACCGCGATCTTTTCCTTCAAACAAGCTCCAAGGCTTGCTCGCTCCATAGCTCTCTGAGTGGTTTTGAATTTGTGAACTAAGCCAACTGACAGTGTCCATGTCTCGGCACCGTAAGTCAGGCAGGACGCACTGATTAAAGACCTTTATCTTCAAACTTTGCGCTAAAGGCGACGCGATGATGATGACGACGTAACCGGTTCTTTATTTTTTTACTAATTTTAAAAAGTTAGAGATATGACTCTTGAAAATATACTTAAGGGGAATGTAGTAGCCCCATCAGTTAAAAAGTTATTACTCGCTGATTACATCATTTATTGAAAATCCTTTCTTAACGATTGAAGTACAGGTACTTTAGTTTAATTATAAACTATCAACTCTATCAATTATAGTTCGCTGTAGTTGTAGATAGAAAAAGTACCAAAAGAGGCCGTTTTTCGCATATTTTGTATCTACAACTACAACGAACTATAATTTACAGAGTTAATAGTTTCTAATTAAGCCAAGGTACCTGTACTTTAATTGTTAAAAAAGGATTGTCGATAAATGATGTATTCAGCGAGTAATAATTTTTTTACTGATGCGGGAGCCACTTGCCTGCTATATCCTTTAGTGAAAGTGGAAACCATTAACGCCACATTATTAATTTACTGAAACATAAATGTCCCACATAGTTACTAAAATTCTTATACATTTCTATTGCCTTCACAGTTTCGTGCAAAATGATTGGAAAGGGGGAAACTTTTCCCTTTACATTTTGTTTCTTTTCAATCAATTCTTCGGGCTCAACGCAAACTGAGGCAACTGTCAGTTATGAGAATGCGTTTTGGATATAAACTTCGGATTTTATTAACTTCGGGAAATTAATCTTTTCACGCTTTTCTTTTCCGAAGAAATATTGCAGTTAGGTAAGTATATTGGATTTTTAATACCTCAGTTGTTATTTTTCGTAGGTTGAAGTTTGAAGTGATTGATTTTCAGAGCGTTAAAGTAAATGGAAAAGTAATTTGGTTTATGTTTGTGTGCTTTTAAGAAGCATTTTACGTTACACAGCCGTCTCGCTCTATCTTTAGCATTTTTTTTTAACGATTTCAAGAGATTTTAGGCGAAATAGAAAAATTTGTTCTATTATTGTTCTTCAGGTTAACATTACGAATATTTAAACAATGGTTTTATTTCCATACATGATTTATATATGTCACGAGTAATGTTAATAGAACGCCTAACATTACCCAGCCAGCGGTGTGTAGAACTAGGTTTACCCGGGTAAAAGCCATTTTAAAGATATTTCGGACTTTAACCAAAGAGCTTGTGTTATCTAAGGTTCACCCTGGTAAAACTAGAATTACCCGTTCTACTAACATTACCCGTAACATATATAAAGAAAAACAAAGAAACATATTTTTCTTTTTCAGCCTACTTTCCCTTTTTTTTTTTTTTTTTTTTTTTGCCTTGGTGAAATCCTCATGGACGCACTGCGCCCGGGGTAGGCGGAGCCAGTGTCGGACTCTTACCGACTAAAACCACCACGGTGTTCCTTCAACTACCTTAGCCGGGGGCGTGGGAACCCGTGAGTATTCACACAACCACCCCCGACAGGTCCTGGCCCGCCACAAGCAGGCGAGCCCCTTCTCCCCGTGCGGCCTAACGTCGGCCGCACCCTCCTAGGTGGCGCACACGGAACACTGCACGCCACCTCACCTCATGGGCCTTTACCAGCTGCGCCAACTACGCCGGCTGTGCCAGCTACGCCAGCTGCTGGTCAGGCAGCAGACTACCCCGAGTCTGCTGCTCGCAGGCCCTACCTCCCGTAATTTTATATAGAGGTTTTCTTCCTCGCGGTCCGGGCGGTGAAGCCAAGACCCTCGGTCCCAAGAGGCGCGAGAACACTACTCAGCGGGCACTCCTGGGGTTACGAGATCGACGGGGGCAGGGAAAGACAGTCCCCCCGCTGCCTGCCCAGTGGCAGGGTGAGTGCACACCGGGCCCGCCCTTGCTCCTCCACTGTGCCCTCTGCTGATATCAGAGGGACACGTGGAGCAACTCCCTACTGGCCCAGAATGGGCCCCTCCCGCGCCAGAATATTCGCCACAGGCAATAAAATCCCCCGAAGGTTAATCCCTCGGCAGGATTTTATTGCCCGTGCCCAGGATGCACCGGCCAAACAACTGCCGATCCCTCCAGACGTGTCCAGAAGGACAAGCAGCCGTCAAGCACACGTGGAGGTTTTCTGGCCAGCACCCCAGCCTATTTTCCCTCTCCTAGGCAACATATCAAGACGAAAAAATGTTTAGAATATTCGTAATGTTACCGTGATAGATATAGAATACTTACATTTTCCAATTTTGCCTAAATCTCTTGAAATCGTTATAAAAGTGCTAAAGTTAGAGCGAGATGGCTGTAAAGCGTGAAAGTATTCTTTAATCTTAAATGAAATATCTAGTTCGTGTCAATATGTCACGAGAAATAGGAAACTTAACTATTAACTTGATTCCTGATTTATCAAATTAATGTTGTAAGAATATCGATTCGCTATCTTTTTGATCCCCCAGCCAGGTGGACCGACGACCTGAAGAACGTGGCTGGGGGGGACTGGATGCGGAAGGCAGAGGACCGAGTGTTGTGGCGCAACTTGGGAGAGGCCTATGTCCAGCAGTGGACTGCGATAGGCTGAGTTGATGATCTTTTTGATAATGATAATGTACCATCTATTGTCAAATCTAATGTCAGCTCCTGTGTTTGTTCGGCGAAAATACTAACAACCAATCACATCGCTTGACATGAGATTTGACAGACGATTAGTTAATTTTTGTATTGATCAGCCTTTTGGAAACTGGGGGCTAGTATCAAAAATATACACACATTCGTAGATTAATCAAGATACGAAATCTGGCCGCACAATTTGTAGCAACTAATAAGGCACCCATGTGGGCATACTACGCCCGGCAGCTCCGTAGTGTTCAAGCTATATTATGTATTATCTATGGTGTTAAAAGTTGACGCGCTTGGAACGCATCCCCCGGAAAATAATTAAATTTGACGACTTGTGCGATTAAATGGTGTCACAACACATCCGAAAAATATAAAAAGTGTATTAACTACTTACTTTTCACAATCAAGGTTTCAATATTTTTCAGTATTTTGACATTTTAAGCAATTAAAAATACTCGTTTTATTTCGTACTTACTAAAAGCTCAGTGTTACCAGATATTATGGAAATTATTTTCCCATTTTAACTGTCATAATTACTCCGATTGATTAATTAAAAGTAGTAACTGATATTTACGTACGTATTATGCACACTTAAATGTAGGTACAGTTGACCGTACGTCATTGGTAATACTTGAGTTACAAAAACCGCACTTACTGCTTACGAAATAAATACGGTATCAAGGTCAAACTGGTACGTACCACTGTCGTGCGGTCGTCTGTACGTGAGTAAATTATAAAAAATTACGTAACTAAAAAAGTGTTATTTCAAAGTTGAGAACTCTAAACGAACTGTATCATCATTTTTTTTTTAATCGTTACATTTATTACGTGTTCTTGTTCAAAGAAGTCCTACTAAACAAATTATAGCTGAAAAATGGATCATAAATATATAGCTCAGCCGTAGGGATGAATATCAGGAACCATCCAAAAATACCTTTTGGGGAAATTTTTTTTTTTTTTTCCTAATTGATTCTCGCAGGTGGTACCGAGGTACCATCTCTGCTTAACCGGGCTAGTTGGCGGAGAGTCCCATGTGGTACTCCATTCGCCGAAGGTTTTTCCCTAATCCAAACATAATTTTGCTGGCAGCCCCATTTTATAGTGGTGTGCTTGTGTAAACGTGTTTATGTTGGTGTAAACGTGTAAGCGCTAGCCAATGTAACAAATTTTTTATATTAAACTTTACATTTTTGTGTTGAACTATCCTTCTGTGTGTAGTTATTTTAAGCATACATTACACATAAATTTACATATAAATTTATAAACACAACACACACACAACTTTAATCTTATCGTATCGGTAGTTGAAATTCCACAACAGTAACAACAATAACGGAACAAATAAAAATACCATATTTTCAATATCAACATGAGAGACGATATTTTAATATTCATACTATCTAACCACATTCGTTTTTATATCAAAAACAACATCAAAAGGGCCCAGTATATCGACAAAATACGCTGTTACTATCAAAAGGATTTGTATAATCATGTCGCTCCTATCTTGTTCAAGTAACAAAAATAAACAGTCACATACTCGCGTTATCTATAGAAATATAGGAAACGTGACGTCACCGTATTTTCCTGTTGAAATTTCCGCCACTTGGATAAAGATTAGGTTATGTATATCTTTACGATCTAACTTTATTCGGGTTGGGTAAAAGTGAAAGCGGAAAAATATCATGAGAAAGATATCATGTGTAATAGATATAACGTGAATTTGAAGTTGGTGACGAATGCCTTCTTAAAGTTTTCTTGATAAGCTGTTAATGGAAGTCCGTATAGAATTTATCAGCTGTTTATTGTGAGACTTTGGTAGGAAAACTACTTTTGCTGTTACTTTCAATAGGTTCTTATTGGTGGACTCTTCTTAATTAGATAGATAAAACGTTTATTTAGTATGAAACAAGAAACAATTACACAAGATGCAGATGTAAAAAGACACAATTCATAGATTTAATTTACAGAAGAAAAGGAACAAGAAAATTATTTTATATTTATTATTTTTGTTTCGTAATTACTATGAACTCTTACTCTTACCGCAACTTGGGAGAGGCCTATGTCCAGCAGTGGACTGCGATAGGCTGAGTTGATTGATTGATTGATTGAATTACTATGAGGCACTGATACTGATTAAACTGACACTGATACATTATTATTTGAAAAAAAAAAAAAAATTGTAGCGGAACAGGGAAATAAATTCAAATTCATTTTTAGCAGAAACAAAAAACTATAGAAATTAGATTTTTTGTTCCAATTTTTTATTTTAATACAAGTTTTTCTAAAACTTGAATTTGGAACTGTAAGTAGACCAATATGAGCCCAAACACCATTAGTCTACTGTCATTTATTGGGGATTTCCATTGTCTACCTTTCGTTTTCATCATCAGATCAGCTCGTCGTCACTATAATATTGTATTATCATTTTCCTTGGTAAATTCTGATCATGGGAACTGGTTTAAAACCTACTTGTAAGATTTGTCCCAAACATACTAACCCACACACTAAAATAAGTAAAAACACAAAAGAAAACACAAAAAATTACTAAATACAATAAATATCTACAATTAACAAGTCACTGAAATAAAATCGCGTGCTTAAAACCAAACACCAAAGTCTTCTGAAGTATTGAATTATAGATGAGTTCCGAAGAAAAATAATTACTTACCGGGGAGTACTTACGGTTAATTATTTCCGAACAATTCTGTTGGCAGCCTCGAAATGCCACCCGAGTAAAAGAACCTTTCAGCGGCAACCAATTAGTAAAAGTAGGTGCCTACAATGCGTTCGTAGATCAATAAATTATTAACTTGACTACAAAGGACAAGCTTGATAGAAATAAGTGGCGGGAAAGTAAATATTAATTTAAAGTTGTAGTTTTATTTTTATTCGACTTTGTAGTTAATTAGAATAAGGAGTTGTTTTGTGTGTTTGAGCTGTAGTTTAAGGGCACAGGTTTATATATTTTTTCGTGAATTTTATTACAAAATCACTTTTATTTTCTACGAAATAAATCAAAATCGAACAGTCCAAGCGATCGCACCCACCGGCCATCTCTCTACATAAGAACTCGCTATAACTAACAACAATCAACAACCCTAGCGATAGCGAAATTTTTGATTAATCAACATGGTAACACAACCACTCAATATTTGCATTCCACCGCTAAGTCAACTAAGAAAAAATATTATCAAAAATTTCGCTCTTATCTATGAAGGAAAATCTGTCTATACAGGAATAATTGATCTAACACACATTTCATTGACCTTACAGGAAGGTTTAAGTGAGAGCCACACTATATTATTATACAGGCTAATATAATATTTTCCGTTTACATTTCTTCTAGCAATTTTCCTTGAGAAATAATTCGTTTCAATCAGAACGGACAAGTGAATCTCGCAGCGAAATGAACGTGGTTTATTTTACATCTTTTTATTACAGTCCTGAGATATTATCTTTGTAGCTATAAGCACAGATATTACTCCGTGTGGTGCCGGACGTAATGTATTGCACCACCCTATATCTTCTCACCAGAGGATGGGCAGCAGCGTTCTCTGAATATTTAACCAACCAACTGCGATCGCCAACCCGCCTGCCAAGCGTGGCGATTATGGCATATCCCCCCTTAATTGGGGGAGGCCTATGTCCAGTAGTGGACGTCTTTCGGCTGAAATGATGATGATGATGATGATATCTTCTCATGGGTGTCGTAAAAGGCGACTAAGGGATTCACCAGAGGATGGGCAGCAGCGTTCTCTGAGTATTTAACCAACCAACTGCGATTGCCAACCCGCCTGCCAAGCGTGGCCCAAAAATTAACTAACAACTGATAGCAACGTTAAGGAACCATTTTGTAACTTATTCAATTTTTTTTTTACATATTACAATTATAGAATTCCACAACATAGAAGCCACATCCATTTCATAATTATAGCTCAAATAATCAGTTTTACTAACAAACCTCGCACTACAAAAATTCTAGTTAGTCATGCCAGTCATTGAACTGAACAGAAATAACTCTGTTAGTATCATTGTTGAAATTAATATTTTAAGAAATATTCACGGCATGACTACAATGTCTATAGTTCAAAATACCAAGGAATATTGAAAGATATTTTAATGAAGAGATATTGAGATGTTATTTTTTTAAATTTTAAAACGTGTAATAAAATTATTCGTAATACATGCCTGCACTTGTGAAACTTTAATTTTCAGTTTTTTTATTTTATAAATGTTTTGGTTTTGGTTTGTTTCTTTGGCGTGATCAAAGGACAACGTCTGCGATGGCTCGGCTACGTCGAACGCATGGGGAAAGATCAAGAGGCCAAGAAATCGTATCTGGGCCAACCGACCGGACGTAGATCAGTGGGTCGCCCCAGATATCGCTGAGGAGATGCTGTGAAGACTGATCTGCGTGAACTTCAAGCTTCCAACTGGTGAGATATCGCGAAACATCTAGGAAAGTGGAGAGTTTTCGTTTCGAAGGCCATGATTCACTTTGGGTCGCTAAGCCAGAGGAGTAAATAAGTAAGTATAAATGTTTAAATATTTGTTAGAACCTCAAATCATCAATCATCAGCTCAGCCTACCGCAGTCCATTGCTGGCATTTTTGACATAGGCATCCAGCCTTCCGCATCCAGTCCACCCAGCTACCTTCTTCAGGTCGTTGGTCTACCTGGCCCGGGGGCGCCCTGCGCTCCGTTTGCCGATGGTTTCCACTTAAACACTTAATAGTCATCGGTCCTTTGACAGATATTATAACCAGCCCACTGCCAGTTCAACATGCTGGTCCTACAAGCTATGTCGGTCACTCTGGTTCTTCTCCGGATAATCTTATTAAGGTCCACGTCTCTGCACTGTGGGTGCTGTGGGTCATGAAAGGCAGGAAAAATTGGTTGAGGACCTTCGTCTTCAATCTTTTCGGTATAGGTGACGAGAAGAGGCGGCGATGTTTGTTAAAAGCGGCCTAGCCCAACTAGATCCTTCTGTTGGCTTCTTTCTTGAAGAACGTAATTTTTTTAATGACTGCTATCGTTTTCAATTGCTAATCAATTTATTTCACAATTTAAATCTAGATTATCTTCACAAAACTTCTTGGTGACCAAACACTTATAATATGTATGCTGTGGGCGAACCTTATGCAAAAAATAAATAAACACTTCTGAAACACTTGCAAAATTTGCGTTTTTTAACGTTGAATAGTTTCAAAGGTAAATCACCGTGACAGACGGACGTACTCCGAAGTGATTCCAATAATTAGTGTTCCTTGTCGCTAATACTTTGTTTCACCACCATCTTGCCTTGAAAACGAAATTTAATTACAAATGTAGAAAAACCTTGTGTTAAATGTAATAACGTATTCCAAGCATCATACTCGTAACTCAGGTGGTAAGACCGCAAAACATTCCAGCTCTTCCGTGCGTCTGCATCGCCGAAATTGAACTTGTTGTTTGCCGAACAATCTCGCGAGTTGTACGAATACAACAAACAGAGGTAACGGGTCTATTAATTTTCAGTTTGTACCGCATTTTGTTTAACAATGTAGTGCTTTGTTTTTCGTAGTCACTAATACTACTACTCCTTATGAAAGAGCTCGTCCGCCGAAGTACTACCACCGTACCTATTTCTGCCGCCAAACACTTAATGCTTGGATTGCTGTGTTCCGGTGTTAAGAGTACGGGTGCCAGTGAAATAACAATCACATGAGACTTTTTGGGAGAGATCTTCATGTCTCAGTTTGATAAATGCGACTTTCATTTAGGCAGTACGTTTCACACGAAATTTTTCGCCTCTTACAGCAAAACTGTGGAACCAACTTCCGTCAGCGGTTTCCCCGAACAAATTTGACATGGGAGCCTTCAAGAAAAGAGCATACGTCTTTTTAAAAGGTCGCCAACATATCAGTGACTACCCTGGTGTTGCGGATGTCCATGGGCGGTGGACATTGCTTATCATCAGGTGAACCGCATGCTCATTTGCCCTCATATGTATAAAAAAAAAATGGCAATAGCCTAGAAAGTATTGCAGTTGTTATTGGGTCATTATTTATTTATTATATTCTTTATTGTACACTACACCAAACGAAAACAAAGACAATAGTTTACGGAAAGATTAAGTAAGTACAATGGGCGGTCATTTTGCTATTCGCACAGACAGTAAAAATATAGACAAAGTTCTGCGAACAATCATAGTGAAGCAAACAAATCCGTGCTTCTCCGTGTACAAACCAACGCTCATGTACAAACATGCACCTGAAGGGTATTTATTTTCACGATGTTTACTGGATGATGCCGCGACATATGTACTGAAAGCGGTAAGCACGGTTTGAGGTGCATGCGTGAGCGCTGGTTTGAACACGGAGGACTGAGGAGCACGATTTTGTTGGCTTCACTATGATTGTTCGCAGCACTTAGACTATATTTTTACTATGTCTGTGGTTATTCTATATCTACTATATTTTTATGGGAGTTTTGAAAAATGGACCTTCTGGGTTTATGACAGTATGTATGGTGTGGCGTCCGCCATCTCATATAATTTTGAATAAAATCTAAATCATTATGCGGACTTAGGGTTTATTCAAATATCAGAATTAGATTGAAATAAGTTATGTTATAGTTTTTTAGTGCAAAGTCAAACCACGCAGTGATTATTACAAATTCAATGTTATGCTGAAGTGTATAAATACAAAATAATACTGAGAATCAATTATTTCCGTGTAACGCAATCACTTTCATATAAATAATTATTGATTCTCAGTATTATTGCCAGTTTACCAAATCTGTATTGCCTTTTGAAATAATTGAATTACGTTCCCAGAAATTATACAACCACAGATTACCTCTAATTATAATTACAAAATTGTGATTAATTGAGCAGTTCTACGAAAACCGATTTCAATCACTCACATTTCACAATTCATTCTAGATTATATCGATTATAATAATTATTTTAAATGTGATCTACTTATTTCGTGGTTTCGAGATTGTTCCATTAATTTCAGCGATTTCTGACAGCTTGTCAAACAATATAGAAATTACTTGCTAGGTACTTATTTATAAAGCCTGAAACCACTAATTATAATAATTTCAAAACAATTGTGGCTAAAAGCGGTTTCAGTTATTTCAGTAGGTATACCAACATATTTTACGGAGAACAATAATAATTGTGATGTTATAATCATCGTCATCATCATCATTTCAGCCGAAAGTCATCCACTGCTGGAAATAGGCCTCCCTCAAGCATCGCCAAAACGATCGGCCCTGCGCTTCCCGCATCCAGCAGATTCCCGTGACCTTCACCAGGTCGTCTCTCCACCATATTACAATAGACAGTAGCATGATACTGAAATCAATAATCTGTTACAGGTCGTCCGAAATGAGCGAATTCGCGCGTGGGTTGTGATGCGGCGGGGAGGCGAAATGTAGCGAACGCGATTAAGACGCGATCAGTTGGTTAGATATTTTTGGATGCTTTGGAAGAACGTCGCTGCCGCGGCCCTATGTACACGCAGGACAGCGTAGCCACGTCACCGTCGCATCGATTCACGTTGGTTCTCTTGAATATACGCGACGTACCGCATTCGTGTGAATTCGCGCGAATTCTCTCACGTAGGACGACACGTTGATATTTAAAAAAATGTTTGATGTAGAAACACGTAATATATCACTAGATTCCAGTATCAGCGTTGTATGTAACTGAATCTTTCGGTTCAGTAATAACATACTCTTCTAAATTACATATTTATTTAATGGGCCAAATTAACTTTCCGAATATTCTCTCTTATTTGTATAACGAACAAATAATATAGGATATTCTTCGCGAACGTTCCGTTTACACACTTTGTAACCCAATGTAAGCTGTATAATGCCTACAGTGTGTAGATAGAAATTAATTTTACATTGGGCCGGAACCGCCGAAGGGACCGACTGGCGCGCAAGTAATTATAAAATTCATTCACTCACCTCATTTTGCTCATTCAAAATATCTTGGGTGTAATATTCTTGTATTTGGAGTAATCGCAGCATTTGTGTTCCTTTATGCAAAGATTCGGCTGTGTTATGGTAACGGCTTATTGCTGAACATCGTACTGAATTCGTTATTTTTGTTGGTGGCAGAAACTGGTGATAATATTCAACGCCATCTAGGGACGGTAACTTAAACCTCCTTTGTTCCTTTGAATAATCGTAAAATGTTTGAGCATGACACTTCATCCATCCGCCGCCAGCCGACTTTCTTTTATTTCCATTCATTGAAACGTTTATTTATAGAAAGCCTGGATTGAATATTCTTTTCATAATCCTTTTCAGTGAAGAAGTCTTAGAACAAACTTCAGTCACAAAAAATATAACTTTCATATTCACATTTCATACGCCTTTAACCTCGAGGCTCGTAAGAAATGAAAACCGGTCTTGCTACCATATGTTAAGACCAATAAATCACATCACAGGCTCTTCAAACATTCACATTCAAGGGTAGGTACACATGAATAGTGTGCAAAAGTTATCTGAAGAGCATGTTGAGTACCCCACCCCTTAATATAAATCATATGTAATACCACATTGAGGGTGCGAGTCTGACGTTGCTCAATAAGCCGGGCTTGCTGTATCTGGGGCTCAGATTTCATTACCATCTGATATGTACATATAAGAATTATTCGAAGAGGTGTTTTGTATCAGCTGGTTTTAATGAGCGCCGAATTTCTCCGTTCACACGTTCGGATTAGGTAATGTTATACACATTTTCACGTTTGTATTTCTGAAAGTGATAGGCATAGTAGTATGCATACTGTAGCACACCCAAATTCTACCCAGTCGCAAAAAATAAAGAGTATTATATATATTATTATTATTGCCATAATATAATTTTTGGAAATAACTGTCAAACCTTGCCTATTAATGTGAATTCGCTCTAATGAAACCCTTATATATTTTATCCCATCTTCAAATCCAACCCGGAATTTCACGCTTGCCTTCCGCACTTAGCAAACACTAAACCAATGACATAGTTTTGAAATTTTATTTTTTATTTGTTCTTTTTTCACTACCGAATCTAATTTTCGCAGCCTTCTGTGTAGTCTCAGTTAATATCGTTCGGTGCACTATAAAAAACAATTTAGAGCTGGAAAGTCCATTAAAAAAATAGCCTCGGCTTTAACCCAATAGGAGCACTCTATATATTGCATGGAGTAACTAAACCTATTAAAAGTATATAGGCAATATGCACTTTACGTTCATAAGACTATTTTGCAACAGACAGTCGTTATGTTTTTTTTTTTTTTTTATTCTTAACGAGCTTGCATCAACATATCAATATATTTCCTTACTTGCCAATCGCAGTCTACATAGTCCTTAGGTTGAAGTTATAACAAGCGCCCAAGGCGCGCACCCAACACGCGTCGGGTGCGGACGCTCTGAAGATTGTTTGAAGGACGACAGCGCTCGATATATAATCTATTTCTCTAGTTTCATAGAGCGTTCGAAACACGGCGTTTGAGGCGCGCGTCCACGCGCGCCCCGTGTGCTTGTTATAACTTCAACCCTCGTAGGTCTCCCCGAAATTTCGCAATGGGAAATGTCTTTCGTTAAATGCTATTCAACGTCATCTTTCTTGTGTGCCATCTTCTATATCAACAAAGGACAATTTGTGTATATTTTTAACCACAATGTTCTCACTCTAACTACACTCTTTTGCCTAGTTTATTTTTCTAGTTTACAAAATGTAGGTGTTAATTGGTATTTCGTGTTAAGCATACGATGAAAATGGTAAGCGTTAGCTACAACAATAATAGTCGTCTAGTTTGATGTAGTTAGTAGTAGTTTATGACGTTACTGACAACGCTTCTCAAAGCATCTGAAACTTTTAATTACTAACGCCATCTCGCGGAAATCACTGCGATCAATATTTTAATGTGCTCTTGAAACATTGTATAAATCGTAAACATTGAAAATTAGATCTTATGTTATTATGACTACCGATCAGATTCATATCTTCTTCTTAGGAAGAAATGCGGGTGGCCTTTTCTCCATACAAACGCTCTCGATTGTTTCCTTTCTGGTTTATATCCTTAAAGTAATGATTTCTTAATTAAAATAAATATCATCTTCTATGTCCCTGTGTGTGTTGTTGATAAAAAAAAATCTAGAAGCCCTCAAAAATTCTCAAAATTTCCTATTTAGATCGCTGCCTATGTCCAGTAGTCTTCGGCTGAAATGATGATGATGAGATCGCTGTCTACAGATGTTTAGTTTGTAAATTTGACAACTATTAATGAAAAAGGAAAAATATTGCGACACAGTACATATTCTTCTTATTCAGTTTATGAAATATCTTTGTAATTGGTCCAGTTTCGGAGGAGAAAATAGTGGAGAGCCAAACCTCAAATTATGACTTTTTTACTTAAGCGGAGCTGCAGTTGTCCTTATCGCACTTATTTGAGGCCGAGCGCTCACAAAGCGACAACGATAGCTTCTTCAAATACTTACCTAATTTTCAAAAGTTACTCTGCCCGCATTTCTTCTTAATCATAAGCTTAAGTAGACAACTAACTTATTGACTTCATAAATTAACTTACGAATCTAAAAAGGATGTAGTTTTAATAATATAGATTTAAGAATTGAAATGCACTGCATTACCTGCTTGTGTAGCAGTTGTGCTGTAGGTACTCTATATTGGTATCCATGAGGATTTCCACCCGAAAACAAAAAACAAAAAAAAGGTACTCTCTTAAATTGTATGAAATAGAATTCAAAATTGAACATCCTATCAACCGTGGTCCTGCTTTAAATATATAATTAAATCGCAACTGACTAATTTATAGAAAACCTAATCAGCACAATTCGTTACCTAACATTACCATCCCGAATGACCAACGCACCAAATTACCTGAGTAAAATTAGCACGACATTTCTCAGTATTTTTAAACCTAGTTAATAGCTTGCTCTTTGGATATGAATTCAGTAGAACAGAAGTTGGTATTAATTGAAATTCAAACGAAGTATAAGAAAATATTGGAAATACTGGTTAAGAAAACAACCTTGAATACATAGTAACGTACCGTAACCATCAAAGGTTAAACAAAAATAGCAACATTCCACTTAAATTAGTCGGGAAGCAGTAGACCACGAACTAAAGCAACAGATTAAAGCGATACGCAGCAATAAAGCGCTAAAAGATAAAAGGGAATAGGTAGCCAACAATACATGAGTCGAGAATATTCGAGAAAATTTGCTTTGCATACTGCAGTCGGAATGCTCACCAGCGAAAGGATCGAAATTAGAACATACTTTGTTGTAAATTTAGCGTAACAAGCTCTGCACTAAGCGTATTATGTAGCAATTTTTGTGTTCGAATCCGATTGGCTTCAGGTCGACTGGAAACTAGATTACGAATACATTTCTGCATTAGAATCGTACTTCATTTGTTTTATTTTCTACGCTAGGTACCTACTGGGAATGTTTTTATTTTAGATAGAGAACGTTTTTATTGGGGTAGACTGGATATAAGTTGCGGAGTATCGTATGTTGTGGTCTAACGTAGGAGTTGTCTATGAGCAGTTGACATAGGTTGAGTTTATTGTTATCAAAAAATTAATACTGTACCAGTTGAAATGTGAAACAACTTATAAGTTATAAATTGTGAAGTACACATCTCAATTTATCACCATTTTAAAGATAGGTAGAAGTACTTCCAGCGTAGCACCTACTTCTCCGCCAAGCAGTGATGCTTGCATTGCTGTGTTTCGGTTTGAAGGGTAGGTACGGGTGCCGGCGAAATTACAATCACATGAGACTTTCCATCTTCATGTCTCAGTTTAGCGTACCGACTTGCGGTACCATTTACGCAACAGCCTAGATAGTATTGCAGTTATTATGGGCAAAGGTAACCGCTCAACATTCGGTGGGCCTTTAGCTCATTTCACCATCCTATACTGTAAAAAAAAGGTATCAATAGTGGAAGGAAAAATTCTGTTACGAGCAGGATTCGATCCTGTGACTCCTGGTACTGAACCACCAGTGCTTAATTGGCCACGGGTTCTTTTGACTAACATCTTAGTCACAGGTGTTACAGATAGCCCACTGTGCAGAGCCTGCATGGACGAGACAGCAGCTCATGTGCTTCTAAACTGTCCTGAGGTTGCTACATACAGGGCCAAGTATTCCGGTAACCCAGGTAATCTCAGAGAGATCACTAGCAACACCAAGGCGTTGCTGGCCTTTTTTGAGGAGTTGGGGTGGATCGAGTAAGTTCCCATTAACTCATCAACTCAGCCTATCGCAGTCCACTGCTGGACATAGGCCTCTCCCAAGTTGCGCCACGACACTCGGTCCTCTGCCTTCCGCATCCAATCCCCCCCAGCCACGTTCTTCGGGTCGTCGGTCCATCTGACGGGGAGGCGCCCTACGCTGCGTTTGCCGATTCGCGGTCTCCCAGTATGTTCCCACCCGTACGCAAAATACGCGCTTGGATGCGGAGTTGCGGAAACCAGCCCATTATACTATACTATACACCAGTGCTTGAACTGCTTGACATCACCCAAAGACGACACTTAATTTTGCTCGTGAGCGAATTTTGCTTTCCACAATTTATATCTTTAGATTTCGCTCCCCATGGGTACATGCGTTAAAATAATAACTTAGAAGTTATTTGACAGGTGCTAAACATATTCAGCAAAGTTTTAAACGTCAAATAGTTATGAAACTAATGGTGAACACCTATCTAACTGATGGACTGTAACGATATGCCTGCATGATAGATCTTTCAATACATAACTGAGCTGTCATGTCTGTTTTCTATTAAAGGGTTGCTTGTATACTGAAGCATTTAATTGGAATTTCATAAAGGTACATGCTAGTAAATGTAGAGGTACTATCAGCGTACTTTCCGGTGAACCACCAATAATGCTAAAATCGCTTGCGTTCAGTGTTCGACGGCAGCCGTAGGTACGCGTCGTGTAATGTAGCAGGATTCATTCAAGGGACTTTATCGACCAAATGTATCACCGGGAAGGATCGTGACTGTACATTTACCAGAATCACCAATTCGTTAAAGTTATTAGATTAAGTATTAAAACACGCGTCCACCTATCGGCATGGTACCCATCGGACGGATCAAATAGTATAAAAAAATGCGGATGACATCATCGGCATCCGAATATCAATATCGAAAATCCGATTCATCATTTCAGCCGAAAGACGTCCACTTCTGGACATAGGCCTGCCCCAAGCATTGTCAAAAATCCGATTGCTCATAGAAATTCGTCGGCAATCCGTACGCTGCGGATAGGTGGACGCACTGTGATATACGGATTTGTATAATGCGATCCGTACGATGCGTACGATACCGATAGGTTGACGCGTGCCTTTATACACCGTTCAGAGTAATTTTTTCGCGGTTTCAGAGTTGACCCCGTAGGAAAAATTGTTCGATAGCATCCCCTGAATGAGCTCTTCAAATGTGACCACGCAATTCTGATACACGTTGTTGAACCTAGTGGAGAGGCAAGCAATATTGTATAATAATATTTTCACAGAAAACACAACATCTATACGTACCTTATAAAATTAATATAATTCGGAAAACTCTGTTAATTTTAGTATTCTCTTTTTCGTAAAAGTCAAATTCTAATTTTATTATAAAATTACACAAAACCAGCTAGACTGAAACCTAATAAAGTATCCTTTAGTTCACAGAAGTTAAAACTTTTAAAAACTCGTAAGTACCTAAAATACTTTACTGCTAAGAACCACAGAGGTTCCAAGAAAGTACAAATGAATTTCCTTTTACAACCACAGAAACCTCGGAACGAACTAAAACTCGCACTTGTTGGGTTTTTTCTTGAACTTAAAAAGAGTTTGACTGCTAAGTTTAAGTTTTTCACAATAAGTTACAAGTAATTGCAAAATAAGGGAGCATACCTATTTTCCGAGAATGTTTATCTAAAGACACGCGTCCACCTTTCGGTATCGTACACATCGGACGGATTGCCTTCTATTGAAAAATGTAGATGACGTAATCGGCATCCGAATGTGAATATTAAAAATCCAATCGCTCGTAGAAATTCGTCGGCAATCCGTAAACTGCAGATAGGTGGACGCACTACACTATACGGATTCATTTAATCCGATCCGTACGATGCATACGATACGAATAGGTTGACGAGTGCCTTTATGCTGCTGTTTCAGTAGTGTGTCTACAAAAAATTAATTAAGCATTATCACTAACGCCTGGTTGGATGCTCATCCCAACGTATTCCATATTTATGTAACATTTTTGCTGATTACTTATTTAACAAGTTTACTTAATTACTTGTAAAAACCATCTTTTCCAGTTGATAATTCTTTATTTTTTAACAGTACTAAATAAACCACATCCTAGCGTTGCCTGATGTACTATAATTATCGTACGTGTATCTTAATTCCGATTCTAGTACGATATACGATAAGAAATGTAGGTATCATCGTAAGCAGAAGTACGATAATTTTGGTATTTGAAAATCTGTACTAATAATTATACATGCTAGAAACTAGAAATACTATAATTTATGGTAGGTAGACCTATGGAAAAAAAGGTCATCACTTTGGAAGCCACTAGAAAAAGACGAACTTTTTCAGGGTCGAGCTAAAAAAAGCCCATCACATTAGCTCAGCACTTTGTACGATGATTTTTCACTTAGTACGATAATTTTAGGACACCTCAATACGATATCACTTGTATTCTTCTGCCAACCCTGCCACATCCTCGCTTCGATGAGTAGCGTCAAAACGTCAACGCAAAACGCGTCACACAATATTAGTATTCAGGTGGTGTGAAGGGAGGCGCAAGACATTAACCTTTAAAAAGGGGTCAATGCGTGAAGTTCTGTCCCCTAATATCTTATTCTGGACGGCGATTTGTCGAGGGACTGTTTGGAGAGACAAATACTTACTTTGAATATTGATGGTCCACCTCATTATAAAGACAATTAAAGTCCGCTGATAAGATTTTAATAACAGACCTTCCTTAACTTATTTACTTTTAAGGGGAATGTAGCAGCCAAGTGGCACCCCCCTCAGTGAAGAAATTATGACTCGCTGAATACATCATTTAACTAATTTAACAATTGAAGTACAGGTACAGTGGTGACACTCCCTGTACGTGTGAGCTCGCTCGCCGGTGACCTTGAGGAAGCGCGTGTAATGCAATATATTTAATGATTAAACGAACTTACCTGTAAGTGAAGTTCTATCATGATTATGTGAGGTGTTTCGTTCGAAGAGATTAGATATACACATATACACATGTAGTCACACACACAATGTCGCCATAACGCACTCAGTTTAAAGAAAAAAAACAAAAATAAAAATAAGAAGTGGGTAGATTGACACTTCTAGGGTAGGTTTACCGCGATCAATCATCATTTAGTTCAGAGATAACAACACGATATTAATTTCACAATTTAGGGATTAAAGTCTGGGAGGGCGGGATGCTAATCTCTTCGAACGAAACACCTCACATAATCATGATAGAACTTCACTTACAGGTAAGTTCGTTTAATCATTAATTATGTTTCTGTGTTTCGTTCTCGAGATTAGATATACACATGTAGATGTTGAGAGTTAATTGTGAAATATATACCAGGTGAAATTAATTAATAGTTTAATTTAATGAATAGAATATTAAAAGAACCAAAAAAGAGATTCATGGAAGAATTTTATAATTAGATCTCAAATGATATTAAAAAAAATTCTTATGTTAGTTTATAGCAATCATAAGGTATACCTAAGTATATAGCTAATACTATGTAAATGATAATAAACCATCATGTTTATCATTTAATCAACTTTATCTAAAATACTCATAGCAAATAAATATATATTTGAATCAGTTGATAAATATATCATTAACTGAAAAACTCATGTTTTCAATTTTAATGTTTGAACTGTTACAAGTGTAAGCAAAGTAAGCATTTTTCTTATCACTTTATCCAAGGTTAAATTATCGTTAGCCAGCCAGTTACCAGCTAGCCAGGGTTTCATCTTTACAGATTTGACGCCCGAAGATATGTAAATCTGCAACCGTTCAAAGTACGAGTAGCATATTAAGCATCAGATTCAAAAAAAAAAATCAGTTAAAAAATGAATAATATTTGGTATTGATGCCGCATACAAATTTACGCTGTTTTGCATACAAAAAATGTACCATTTCAAGATAAGTGTCGCTAACATTAATGTAAATAGATGCACGAGGAATACTTCTCCTCAGTAAAGGTTCCCGCACAATACTCCGGCAACCAGGGTAATCTGCTAGTGTACCTGACGGACGACTAGTATTCCTCTAGCATTATCACTAATAATTTTTCTCAATGTTTTGAGAATTATTGAGAATAGAGGGAACCCATAAAAATACCATTCTGACCAGCTAATTGAAAGAACGTTAATATTATAGGCGTCAGATCTTTGTGCCACGATACGTATTTTTCACATTTTTTATTTATGCGGCTAGTAAACAGATCTATATCAGGGAGACCAAAGGTTTCAATAATTTTTTGGGAGGCATAATTTGACAACTCCCACTCGATGTCAGGATGGACTCTTCTCGATTCAGCATCAGCGATAATATTCTCGACTGATGGGATATACAGTGTAGAAACGAAAAGATTACGCTCATGCGATTAATATACGAAATCGCTGTCGTATTATCAATACGTAAAATAATTTTTAAGTCCAATGAAGCCGCTAATAATTCCAAATAATTAATATGTTGATTTCATTCATCCTGACTCCAACTACCACCAGCTGTTTTACCCGCACATGCTACACCCCATCCCGTAGTTGAGGCGTCAGACTAGATTTCGAAATTATACTAATCAAATTTTATTTTACATATCGATTTATCGATTGAATTTATCCACCAGTCAAAATCTGGATCTAATGTGGATGGTATAGTAATGAACTTGTATTAAGAACATAATTAGCATTGTCCTTAAGATTCAAGAACTTACATCTCTCGAACTCTTTTGTATATAACCAGCCATATTCAATGGCTGGACAGGCAGATGTTAATAATCCTACTAAACACGGAAAATCTCTAATCTTACATCTTGTAAGTTTTTTAAATTTATTTAATTTGTCTTTAATCATCGCGCGTTTTTCTGAAGGTAAAATATTTTCCGTTCTTGTAGGGTTTATGATAAACCCTAAAAATCTACATGAATTACTCGGAATCATACAGCTTTTAGATTCATTTAAGTATAATGAAGCCTAAAGAACAAAGTAATTTCTTTGTAATGTTAATATCATTAGCACAATCGTAGTTATGTGATACAAGACATAAATCGTCAAGATATATTGTTGACAGATTACCAGTACATCGTAATAATTTGACAACTGGTTTTGTAACTTTTGTAAACACGTAAGGTGCAGTATTGAGACCGAATGGCAGAACATTATATTCATATAAGCTATCCATCCTTCCATTTAAATCATAAGTATTTTTAGGAGTTACTGTGAATTTTAACTAAAAAATATGCATTGTGCATTCAACACCTGAAGCGGTTCTAAGCATGGCGCGCTAGTTGATGGTACCGACTAGTCTAGGTCAACAGGAGGTAGGTATTCAACATACTCCGATTCCCTAATTGTATCAGCTGCAATCAGATATTTTTAACTGCTATAATATTCCCGAAAGGGAAAAAATAATAATATAACAAATACATTGTTTTATATTATACACTGGTTATCTACATCAATCTTTCTAAAATATGATTTTCATCCATAATTCGAAATATCATTGTAGGTACCTGAACAGGTAAAATCTAATTCTTATTAGTTACGTACATAAACAAACACAGCGGGTAAGATGAACTCATAAGCGTTGCATAGTGAACCCGAGTTTCATATCTTTATTTAATATAACATAACATAACATCACGCCTGTATTTCCCGAAGGGGTAGGCAGAGGTGTAGTACACCCACATTTCGCCAGTTATGTTATAGTCCCATGTAATAGGGGGCGAGCCTATTGCTACTGACCGGGCACAAATTCAGACTCCGGGCTGCTACTGAGAATTTCCTAATGAAAAAACCCAATAACATTTTGCCCGACCGGGGAATCGAACCCAGGACCTCACGCTCAGCAGCAGCTCGCTTATTTAATATGTATCGATATTATAGAAAAAGTACCTAAACAGGTAGGTAACAACTTTTTACGTGAATACACGTACGATTACAGCGGGTAAGATGAACTCATAGGCGTTGCATCGTGAACCCGAGTTTCATAATAATATCTTTATTTAATATTTATCGATGTTATAGAAAAAATACCTAAACAGGTAACAACTTTTACGTGAATACACGTACGATTACAGCGGGTAAGATGAACTCATAAGCGTTGCATCGTGAACCCGAGTTTCATATCTTTATTTAATACTAGCTGTGCCCGCGACTCCGTCCGCGTGGATGTCGGAAAATAACATCGTGTCATAATTATGAACACAATATCTTCAAATATATACATATAAGCGCCTACACAGACGATTACACTATTTACCGACCATACTATATTTTGTTTTTACAACCAACCGGCTAAGGTGATGGAATTTCATGGAATTAGCCCTAAACTCCCTCATTCGGAGAAGACGCTCGTGCCCAGCAGTGGGAAGTAATTGGGCTGATTATGTTATTCTATAACACTAACCACATCTCTTCTTATGCTGAGAAGAGGCCCGTGTCCAGCAGTGGGACTGTAATGGGCTGGTAATGTTATTCTAGAATACTAATAATATACAGTTCATTATCTCTTCTCATTTCGAGAAGAGGGCCATACCATACCCAGTAGTGGGACAGTAATGGGTTGACTACGTTATGTTATTCTATATTTTCTAGTTTCTTAACTCTTCTCGTTCCGAGAAGAGGTCCATGCCCAGCAGTGGGGCAGTAGGTAATGAGCTGATTATGTTATGATAATCTATTACACTAACAATATCCAGTTCCTTAACTCTTCTCATTCCAAGAAGAGGGCCATGCCCAGCAGCGGGACAGTGATGGGCTATGTTATGTTATTCTATATTTTCTATAATACTAATAGAATCCAGTTGTATTTTTAGGAACCTGCACCCTGCAAACAACCAACAATCATGACCTCTACTTTGTATGCAACTTAATACAATAGAGGGGTCAAGCTGTATCGCTGGATCTACTCAACCGATTCAGATAAAACATACCCTATATTTTAAGTTAGACTAATACCAATACAAGTGCTAAGTTTCATTACGATCCGTTCAGCCGTTTTCACGTGATGAGGTAACAAACAGACAGACAGACAGACAGACAGACATAATTTTTTTAAACGATTGATTCGTGTTCTATAGCTTATTTCTAGTCCCCCTAGCCGGTTTTCGCGAAAAAAAACTCAATGTACAGACTTTTCGACCTTTACAGTTTTACCTGTTTAGGTGTTTTAGAAAAAATACCTAAACAGGTATCAACTTTTTACGTGAATACACGTACGATTACAGCGGGTAAGATGAACTCATAAGCGTTGCATCGTGAACCCGAGTTTCATATCTTTATTTAATATGTATCGATATTTTAGAAAAAGTACCTAAACAGGTAACAACTTTTTATGTCAATACACGTACGATTACAGCGGGTAAGATGAACTCATAAGCGTTGCATCGTGAACCCGAGTTTCATATCTTTATTTAATATGTATCGATATTTTAGAAAAAGTACCTAAACAGGTATCAACTTTTTACGTGAATACACGTACGATTACAGCGGGTAAGATGAAATCATAAGCGTTGCATCGTGAACCCGAGTTTCATATCTTTATTTAATATGTATCGATATTTTAGAAAAAAGTACCTTTACAGGTAACAACCTTTTACGTGAATACACGTACGATTACAGGGTGTAAGATGAACTCGTAGTCGTTGCATCGGTAACCCGAGTTTCAAATAGATAAGTTACAACTCCCGCGTTGTAAGGTTAATCCATATTACTTTATGTTGAATAATAAAGTACAAATAAATTACCTTAAGGAATCCTTGTCATCGCGTCTCCTTTCGGCATGTTTGAGTATAAACACTAAAAAACACTCACTACCGATTAAATCTAATACACAATGACAATAAGTGCGAAGTGGTGGAGCACTGAAATGTGAATGATGATTGATCGCGGTAAACCTACCCTAGAAGTGTCAATCTACCCACTTCTTATTTTTATTTTTGTTTTTTTTCTTTAAACTGAGTGCGTTATGGCGACATTGTGTGTGTGACTACATGTGTATATGTGTATATCTAATCTCGAGAACGAAACACAGAAACATAATGGCTAGGCCAGCCGAGAGACAGCCCGTTCCACACGCCGCGCACCGCGCACGGACCCCGCGCTCGCCCGCCCCGGCTCGCACACATAGCCGCCAGCAATTTTTCGAGCACACATTCTTATGTGTCGCTTCTTGTCGTTAGTATATATTCTTTGACTGTAGTTTAATCAGAAACTATTTACTCTGTAAATTATACTTCGCCGTAGATATAGAGATAAAAAGTGTGAAAAACGGACCATTTTGGCATTTTTTCTATCTACTACTACCTGTGCTACTCCAGCGAACTATATTTTACAGATTTAATAGTTTCTGATTAAACAATAGTACCTGTTAGAGGACGAGACCATTACTGCTAATACTTATGCCGAACAATCTTTTTTACATAGATCGAATGTGCAACGGAGACGTCAGATTTAACAAGATCTATAAAATAAAATCGCTGGTTTTGATACTTTTGTTTTTTTAATATCATCAAATGAGAATTTCCATCTTCATATCTCAGTTTGGCAAACCGACTTGCCATTTAAGACATACTCCGATTCCCTAATTGTATCAGCTGCAATCAGATATTTTTAACTGCTATAATATTCCCGAAAGGGAAAAAATAATAATATAACAAATACATTGTTTTATATTATACACTGGTTATCTACATCAATCTTTCTAAAATATGATTTTCATCCATAATTCGAAATATCATTGTAGGTACCTGAACAGGTAAAATCTAATTCTTACTAGTTACGTACATAAACAAACACAGCGGGTAAGATGAACTCATAAGCGTTGCATAGTGAACCCGAGTTTCATATCTTTATTTAATATAACATAACATAACATCACGCCTGTATTTCCCGAAGGGGTAGGCAGAGGTGTAGTACACCCACATTTCGCCAGTTATGTTATAGTCCCATGTAATAGGGGGCGAGCCTATTGCTACTGACCGGGCACAAATTCAGACTCCGGGCTGCTACTGAGAATTTCCTAATGAAAAAACCCAATAACATTTTGCCCGACCGGGGAATCGAACCCAGGACCTCACGCTCAGCAGCAGCTCGCTTATTTAATATGTATCGATATTATAGAAAAAGTACCTAAACAGGTAGGTAACAACTTTTTACGTGAATACACGTACGATTACAGCGGGTAAGATGAACTCATAGGCGTTGCATCGTGAACCCGAGTTTCATAATAATATCTTTATTTAATATTTATCGATGTTATAGAAAAAATACCTAAACAGGTAACAACTTTTACGTGAATACACGTACGATTACAGCGGGTAAGATGAACTCATAAGCGTTGCATCGTGAACCCGAGTTTCATATCTTTATTTAATACTAGCTGTGCCCGCGACTCCGTCCGCGTGGATGTCGGAAAATAACATCGTGTCATAATTATGAACACAATATCTTCAAATATATACATATAAGCGCCTACACAGACGATTACACTATTTACCGACCATACTATATTTTGTTTTTACAACCAACCGGCTAAGGTGATGGAATTTCATGGAATTAGCCCTAAACTCCCTCATTCGGAGAAGACGCTCGTGCCCAGCAGTGGGAAGTAATTGGGCTGATTATGTTATTCTATAACACTAACCACATCTCTTCTTATGCTGAGAAGAGGCCCGTGTCCAGCAGTGGGACTGTAATGGGCTGGTAATGTTATTCTAGAATACTAATAATATACAGTTCATTATCTCTTCTCATTTCGAGAAGAGGGCCATACCATACCCAGTAGTGGGACAGTAATGGGTTGACTACGTTATGTTATTCTATATTTTCTAGTTTCTTAACTCTTCTCGTTCCGAGAAGAGGTCCATGCCCAGCAGTGGGGCAGTAGGTAATGAGCTGATTATGTTATGATAATCTATTACACTAACAATATCCAGTTCCTTAACTCTTCTCATTCCAAGAAGAGGGCCATGCCCAGCAGCGGGACAGTGATGGGCTATGTTATGTTATTCTATATTTTCTATAATACTAATAGAATCCAGTTGTATTTTTAGGAACCTGCACCCTGCAAACAACCAACAATCATGACCTCTACTTTGTATGCAACTTAATACAATAGAGGGGTCAAGCTGTATCGCTGGATCTACTCAACCGATTCAGATAAAACATACCCTATATTTTAAGTTAGACTAATACCAATACAAGTGCTAAGTTTCATTACGATCCGTTCAGCCGTTTTCACGTGATGAGGTAACAAACAGACAGACAGACAGACAGACAGACATAATTTTTTTAAACGATTGATTCGTGTTCTATAGCTTATTTCTAGTCCCCCTAGCCGGTTTTCGCGAAAAAAAACTCAATGTACAGACTTTTCGACCTTTACAGTTTTACCTGTTTAGGTGTTTTAGAAAAAATACCTAAACAGGTATCAACTTTTTACGTGAATACACGTACGATTACAGCGGGTAAGATGAACTCATAAGCGTTGCATCGTGAACCCGAGTTTCATATCTTTATTTAATATGTATCGATATTTTAGAAAAAGTACCTAAACAGGTAACAACTTTTTATGTCAATACACGTACGATTACAGCGGGTAAGATGAACTCATAGGCGTTGCATCGTGAACCCGAGTTTCATAATAATATCTTTATTTAATATTTATCGATGTTATAGAAAAAATACCTAAACAGGTAACAACTTTTACGTGAATACACGTACGATTACAGCGGGTAAGATGAACTCATAAGCGTTGCATCGTGAACCCGAGTTTCATATCTTTATTTAATACTAGCTGTGCCCGCGACTCCGTCCGCGTGGATGTCGGAAAATAACATCGTGTCATAATTATGAACACAATATCTTCAAATATATACATATAAGCGCCTACACAGACGATTACACTATTTACCGACCATACTATATTTTGTTTTTACAACCAACCGGCTAAGGTGATGGAATTTCATGGAATTAGCCCTAAACTCCCTCATTCGGAGAAGACGCTCGTGCCCAGCAGTGGGAAGTAATTGGGCTGATTATGTTATTCTATAACACTAACCACATCTCTTCTTATGCTGAGAAGAGGCCCGTGTCCAGCAGTGGGACTGTAATGGGCTGGTAATGTTATTCTAGAATACTAATAATATACAGTTCATTATCTCTTCTCATTTCGAGAAGAGGGCCATACCATACCCAGTAGTGGGACAGTAATGGGTTGACTACGTTATGTTATTCTATATTTTCTAGTTTCTTAACTCTTCTCGTTCCGAGAAGAGGTCCATGCCCAGCAGTGGGGCAGTAGGTAATGAGCTGATTATGTTATGATAATCTATTACACTAACAATATCCAGTTCCTTAACTCTTCTCATTCCAAGAAGAGGGCCATGCCCAGCAGCGGGACAGTGATGGGCTATGTTATGTTATTCTATATTTTCTATAATACTAATAGAATCCAGTTGTATTTTTAGGAACCTGCACCCTGCAAACAACCAACAATCATGACCTCTACTTTGTATGCAACTTAATACAATAGAGGGGTCAAGCTGTATCGCTGGATCTACTCAACCGATTCAGATAAAACATACCCTATATTTTAAGTTAGACTAATACCAATACAAATGCTAAGTTTCATTACGATCCGTTCAGCCGTTTTCACGTGATGAGGTAACAAACAGACAGACAGACAGACAGACATAATTTTTTTAAACGATTGATTCGTGTTCTATAGCTTATTTCTAGTCCCCCTAGCCAGTTTTCGCGAAAAAAAACTCAATGTACAGACTTTTCGACCTTTACAGTTTTACCTGTTTAGGTGTTTTAGAAAAAATACCTAAACAGGTATCAACTTTTTACGTGAATACACGTACGATTACAGCGGGTAAGATGAACTCATAAGCGTTGCATCGTGAACCCGAGTTTCATATCTTTATTTAATATGTATCAATATTTTAGAAAAAGTACCTAAACAGGTAACAACTTTTTATGTCAATACACGTACGATTACAGCGGGTAAGATGAACTCATAAGCGTTGCATCGTGAACCCGAGTTTCATATCTTTATTTAATATGTATCGATATTTTAGAAAAAGTACCTAAACAGGTATCAACTTTTTACGTGAATACACGTACGATTACAGCGGGTAAGATGAAATCATAAGCGTTGCATCGTGAACCCGAGTTTCATATCTTTATTTAATATGTATCGATATTTTAGAAAAAAGTACCTTTACAGGTAACAACCTTTTACGTGAATACACGTACGATTACAGGGTGTAAGATGAACTCGTAGTCGTTGCATCGGTAACCCGAGTTTCAAATAGATAAGTTACAACTCCCGCGTTGTAAGGTTAATCCATATTACTTTATGTTGAATAATAAAGTACAAATAAATTACCTTAAGGAATCCTTGTCATCGCGTCTCCTTTCGGCATGTTTGAGTATAAACACTAAAAAACACTCACTACCGATTAAATCTAATACACAATGACAATAAGTGCGAAGTGGCGGAGCACTGAAATGTGAATGATGATTGATCGCGGTAAACCTACCCTAGAAGTGTCAATCTACCCACTTCTTATTTTTATTTTTGTTTTTTTTCTTTAAACTGAGTGCGTTATGGCGACATTGTGTGTGTGACTACATGTGTATATGTGTATATCTAATCTCGAGAACGAAACACAGAAACATAATGGCTAGGCCAGCCGAGAGACAGCCCGTTCCACACGCCGCGCACCGCGCACGGACCCCGCGCTCGCCCGCCCCGGCCCGCACACATAGCCGCGAGCAATTTTTCGAGCACACATTCTTATGTGTCGCTTCTTGTCGTTAGTATATATTCTTTGACTGTAGTCTAATCAGAAACTATTTACTCTGTAAATTATACTTCGCCGTAGATATAGACATAAAAAGTGTGAAAAACGGACCATTTTGGCATTTTTTCTATCTACTACTACCTGTGCTACTCCAGCGAACTATATTTTACAGATTTAATAGTTTCTGATTAAACAATAGTACCTGTTAGAGGACGAGACCATTACTGCTAATACTTATGCCGAACAATCTTTTTTACATAGATCGAATGTGCAACGGAGACGTCAGATTTAACAAGATCTATAAAATAAAATCGCTGGTTTTGATACTTTTGTTTTTTTAATATCATCAAATGAGAATTTCCATCTTCATATCTCAGTTTGGCAAACCGACTTGCCATTTAAGCAACAGCCTAGGTGGTATTGCAGTTGTTATAGGCAAAGGTAACTGCCAGGATCAGGTGGGCCTTTAGCTCGTTTCGCCATCTTATACTATAAGAAAAACATCATCAACTCAGCCTATCACAGTCCACTGCTGGGCATAGGCCTCTCCCAAGTTGCGCTACAACCTACCTATAATATACCTACAATGAATTGTGTTTTAGGACGTTTTCACTGTACGGTGACGATAAGTTCCTTATTTTAATGTGCAATGAACAACAACAATAAATTTAATATTTTTAATTAAATAAAAAAATCACTACGGAAGTGTACACTAAAATTGCAGTAAACAATAATCTTGCACCTGTCAGTGTTTGCAAACAATCGCTACACAATAATTCAACAGGTTTTTACTGTACGTGGGACACTCAGAAAGTTTTGCGAAACTAAAAAAAATTGTTCTATACGTACATATATTTTTATCAAATCTTTTCAAAGTACTTTCCACCAGCCTCTATACAAAGATTCATGCGCCTAAACCAGTTTTCAAAACACTTTTTCCAGTCCGCCGCAGACACCTCGTTTACAGCCTGCTCGAACGCAGCCAGCGCATCTTCCGGCGACGAAAATTGTATCCCTTTGAGCTGATTTTTTATTTTTGGGAATAAAAAGAAGTCACACGGTGCTAGATCAGGGCTGTAAGGAGGGTGACCCAGGAGTTTGACTGGCGTGCTGTCCAGGAAGTCCCTCGTTTTGAGTGCGGTGTGCGCAGGTGCATTGTCGTGGTGGAGCAGTAGCCCGCGGAGCCCTGTGTTTGGTCGCTTGTTGCTTATAACAGAGAAAACTTCTGGCAAACATTTGGTAGTATACCATTCGGCATTAATGCTTCTTTGATCCCGTAAGGGAATTGATACCAAGTGGCCAGTCAAATTAAAAAAGCTAGCGATCAAAATCTTACCCCCGCTTCTAGATCGCTTCACTTTGGTAGGCGTTGGCTCATTTTGAAACACCCAAACAGTCGACTGGCGCTTGGTTTCTGGGTCGTATTGATAAATCCAGGACTCATCACCTGTAACGATGTCGTAAACACGCCGAGACGAGCCTGCTTCAAATTTGTTAAGCATATCACGGCACCATTCCACCCGGGCCTGCTTCTGAGCATCGGTGAGGTTGTGCGGCACCCAGCGTGATACTATCCTCCTCACGCGAAGATGGCTGTGTAGAATCTCGTGAACGCTTCCCGATCCAATCTTCAATATGTGTTGAATCTCCTGATATGTAATTCGCCTATTGTCTTGGATTAAATTTTTCACTGCTAGCACGTTTTCTTCGGTAACAGCCGTCAAAGGGCGACCGCTTCTTTCGTCATCCCCCAAAGTTGGTCGACCGCGCTTGAATTCGTTATACCAACGATACACGGTTGCCTTGGAAGGGCCTTCATCCATGAATGCCATTTGAAGTCTATCGTACGATTCATCCGGTTTCAGGCGACACTTGAAATCGTATAAAATCATAGCTCTAAAATGTTCCCGGCGCAGATCCATATTTCAGTGAGACACAATACTTTGAATTAACTCGCAAAAAATGTGGAGGGAAATTTTGAAATTGGAACTTACTTATTTTTACTTATAAATAATCATATTTTCGAAAAACATTATAACTGGCCAGTCTCCCATATATAAAAACTTTTTTTCGCAATACTTTCTGAGGGGCCTGGTATATGGCCACAAACGGCAGTAACGAATCTTTGTTTTCTGACCGCTTTGAGTCGGTTCAGCTTGTTATAAAGAGAAACGAAACATACACAAACAACATTGTTGTTTGTACTTATTGAAATCGGATACTATGATGTTTAGTAAGAGAAAATATTACAGAAGACAAAACAATCTGCTCAAAAGAATAGAAAAAATAAAAAAACTTCTAGTAGTAGTAGAGCTACTTTGTGAAAAAGCCCGCACTACCACCGTATCTACTTCTCCGCCAAACAGTGATGCTTGCATTGCTGTGTTTCGGTCTGAAGGGTACGGGTGCCGGTGAAATTACAATCACATGAGACTTTCCATCTTCATGTCTCAGTTCGGCGAACTGACTTGCGGTACCATTTAGGCAACAGCCTAGGTTGTATTGCAGTTGTTATGGGCAAAGGTAAACGTTTAACATATGGTGGACCTTTAGCTCGTTTCGCCATCCTATACTTTAAAAAAAAGTAACATACATCTAACGTGACACACAAAATCAACAAAAATATAAAAATACAAAAAACAGGAAAACAGAGTTCACAAATTGTGGTAAAAGATGCGTCAAATCCGCGCAAAACTTCCATCGCTCACCAAATTACTATGCCACATGCACGCAGCAGAGTTACAGCGCTGATTTCAGCGACAGCCGATGTTGAAAAAATTAATATTCTTGGGACATTTGAATACACAGCACCAAAACAAACTAAGCAGAGCTTGTACTATGGGTACTAGACAATGGATATAACACTTATATCCTTTTTTTTAAATACATAGTTATAATACATAAGAAACACCCAGACCAACACAAACACTTATGTTCATCACACTAATATTTGTGTCCTGTGAGAATCGAACACACGACCTCGTGATTAGCAGTCTGACACTCGAACCACTAGACCACAGACGTCGTCAAAAACAACATTGTAATGTATAACAATTTTTATTTATTTACTCCTAGTGGGCTTGCGTTTGACCCAAAGATATTTGTTTACTGACGTAGTCCGACACTCGAACCACTAGAACACAGACGTCGTCAAAAACAACATTGTAATGTATAACAATTTTTATTTATTTACTCCTAGTGGGCTTGCGTTTGACCCAAAGACATTTGTATACTTACCTAACTTTATGGTTTGACCACCACCTCACCTAATGTTAAGCGATAGTGCGGTCGACGATGGTTCACGCTTGCCCAGCAAAAACCTTTTCACTCGAGCCTTAAAGACCACCAGATTATACTTGTCGGGAAGCAGACGTCGGCAAGGAATTCCACTCCATAGCAGTACGCATGATAAAGCTATTCAAAGCGCTACTAAAGCTAAGCTAAGTGACGCCCCCATCAGTAAAAATATAATAACTCGCTGAGTACATCATATATCGAAAATTCGTTTTTAAAAATTGAAGTACAGGTACTGTAGTTTTATCAGAAACTATTAACTCTGTAAAATATAGTTCGCTTTACTTGTCGATACAAAAACTGCAAAAAACGGCTACTATTGGCACTTTTTCTATCTACAACTACAGCGAACTATATTTTACAGAGTTGATAGTTTCTGATTAACTTCATTCTGTGTGATTAACCTACAGTACTTGTACTTCAATTGTTGAAAATGAATTTTCAATAAATAATGTATTCAGCGAGTACGGTCGACCGCACGTCAGTGGTAACACTTTGACATTCACATCATCTTTATTTCGTAAGCAGTAAGGGCCATTTTCGAATTGAAGTGTTACCACTGTCATGCAGTCGACTGTGCTATTTTTTTACTGATGGGGGCGCCACTTACTAATAAATGCACCTTAACCTACAGTACTTGAACTTCAATCGTTAAAAACGAATATTCGATAAATGAGGTACTCAGCGAGTTTTATTTTTACTGATGGGGGCGCCACTTAGCTCTTAGTAGGGCCTTAATAAGCAAATCACTTCATGCGTGAGGATACAATATCTACCATACAGCCTTGTTAGGGTGGCGCATCGCCGTGCGTCTGGTCGTCCGATGATGGAAAAAGCCTGTGGGATTAGATCATGAAATTCCAACGCACATTCACCGAAAGGCATCCGAAAAACCGATATGCTAGCAACTCTGCGCCGGTGTTCGAGATTTTGTAGTTTCGCGTTGACCAGCGCATCGCATAATGGATTCTAACAACGATTACAATATAAAATTCATAATATAAAACGGAAAATCGATCGCCGCTTCCTTTCTTGTCGTAAAAATAACACTTTCTACTCCCTGTCCTAGTACATTTTATAAGGACTTGGAATGGCGAGTGACTTTGTCAGCTGAATAATAAATGCTCTGGAAGTCACCTGTGTGCTTTTATTTCTGTAGCGTCTAGGGATATACCTTACTGTGGCTGAAAAACACTTGACTAAACAAAGGAAATACCACTTTTACGGATAGTTTAAGGTAGAAGTTATTAACTACAATTCCTGATGCTGTTCTCGTTGTAAAAAACTGCATGTTACTACACGATATCGCAATAACTCATAGGGCTCTGTAGTACAATTTCACGTTAGCAGTCGACAGTGTTCTTGATTGAGCGCACACAATGACGAAAATCTACTGTTTTTGTTGATGAACTTCGTAAAATTGGACTCTATTGCAATATTTTCGTGAATTCATTTCTAGAACAAGCATATTTATCTTCGAGGATACTAGTGACACTTCCTAATACAACGACTACGCGGCCATCGCAAGTTCGCGCGAATATTGTTCGCACGTTTTATCCTTGATATGGCATCATCGCGCGATTACCGCACGAATGTTAATTAGGACCTTAACGACACATAGAAGTTTTTAAACATTCGCGAATTTTATTCATATTGAACTATGTTTACGAGACTTGTCGCGCACAATTAAAGAAGTGTTCGCGTCGTGGTATGTCTACATGTATGTCCGCTAAAACTGTCAGCATTGTGTGTCGTGATTCAGCATATCTTGTTACGGACAGCGACGTTACGAAAACCAACCGCGGGTAGTTCGAGAAAACACCTGTCGCTCAAGACGATGACACCCACATACTTCAGTCTGCTCGTGACCATGGCCAATGCAACTTGGCCGAAACGTCGAGGTTAGTCAAAATGTTTGTTATATTTTGATTTACGACACATGTACTCAGTGACCATGCACCCCATAGATGCCTCATAACACGCCACCGATGTCTGCAACGTATCTATGAAATTTTACTAATGTAGCCACTACTCGCCACTTGAAATCTCCAAATCAGTTCCGACCACTTACATGAGCCGTCAAAATAGCCGCGTTAGTGATTAGCCAATAGCCGCCTTGGTTGGGCCAATCGAATTGCAGTACCCCGCCTCAGCTATTGGCAGAATTTATTGTAATAATTATAGTCAACATTATGCATCCATTGGGCTGTATGGTCGTTGCCTGTACGATTGACCGCGGGTTCGCACAAACAAAATTCACTTTTTAACCGACGAAAAAAAGGAGGAGGTTCTCAATTCAACGCGTATTTTTTTTTTTTTTTCTTTTTTTTTTTTATGTATGACAAATAACTTTTTACAGACTGGTCCGATTTTGATGATTCTTTTTTTAATGGATAGGGTTAGGGATGGTATATCTCGAAGTTGGTCCAATTCAAATTTCAAAATCAAAATCCACCCCTTGTTTACCCACTGAATTCTTACCTGTTAACCGATTCTGTTGAAACTTGGTACACATAAATGTAGTTCTAGACAGTTCAACTAATAATGGAGAATTGGAGTTAGCTTTTAGCCACAAAAAAAATTAAAATAAAACTTTTAAACAAAAAATTGAACCGACGAAAACGGAAACTGAAAAGCGAAAAATAACAAATTATGAGTCGGCGCCAAACAAACAATCAACGAAGATCATTAAATTACTTTAAATAAATAATAAAAACAACGTAACATCAAATACAACGTGGAATTTTCAACTATAAACAATTTATAACTTTCCAAAAATGCGTTCTCCGCTCGGCCACTTGCAACTTGCACGCACTTTGCTTGTTAAAAGTTTGTTTGGCGCCGACTCATAATTTGTTATTTTTCGCTTTTCAGTTTCTGTTTTCGTCGGTTAAATTTTTTGTTAAAAAATTTTATGTACTAAGATAACGACTAAAACTTTCAACAAATGAATTTCGATATATACATAGAATTATAGTAGTTAACATCAAATATTTTATTACATCCTAAAATACCAAACATACTAAAGCGAATTGGGTTGTGACCAGCAATAAAACGGCACTAATTTAGTGTCGATCTTCACCTAACAATGTTACACACATGACTCGGACTACAAAAGCCGATGCTTGCTTTACGAGTGAGTACTGACAATACCAATTTTAGAGCCATGTCGAGTTGCAATAGTTACCGGCATTGTTCGCATTTTATGATTCTGCCGCTGCCGCTGTTGGCAATGTGAGAACGTTGACCTATACATAGTTATGTTCAACTGTAGTGACTCGACTTTTTATTTCGCATCTGTCCAATGAATATGAGTATTGATTTCTGAGCTTTATCGAATAACAAAAATAACAAGCGTTGTTCAAGTAGAAATACAATAGCTCTATAGAGTTTATTGATTTGAGTCCCTGATTCGATTATTTAGTTGATTTTATAAGTTTGCACGCCGTTCGTTCATAGGTATATCCACTATTTTTAATCAACCGCGTGTATTGAATTTTAGAAACGTAATTTAAAACTAAATTGGAAACAAATACACAAATATTTTTATAGCTTTTTAAATTATTACAAAGAGTAAAATACATACATAATATAACATTTTTTTTTTCATAAATGACATTAAAAATAAAACGCCTAATAAAGATTGTATTGATTATAAGGAACAAAACCTGGTTTCATAGGCAGAGGTCTGTGCAAAAATCCATCATAGTACAAACCTGCTAATGGTCTGAATTCATTTGACGTCGATAAAATTTCCCCCAATGAAGAAAAGCTCCTCCATCGATCATCTCGTGGCGGCGGCAAAGGTGATTCATTTGTATAAGAATTTGTCGTAATTGATAACTGATCAATCTCACTATTATGGTACAGGGCAGCTGGATAGGGACCTTTTATTGTACTGTCAGTCTCATTTACTGATGGAGATAGAGTAACATTGTGTAAATTTGGAGATGGTTCGGTGTTATTTTCCTTAGATACATTCAGATTGGTAATCAGTGTAAAGTTTTTCCATTCTTCGTCCAAAAAAGGTGGTAACAAAAAATAGTTTGGTGGTACATCTGTTATAGTTATAGTATTTACAACTTGATCGTCATAAACTGCCGTTGGATAAATTCCACTAGATTCAATACTTTTAGGTAACTCTGTAATATTTTCCTGAGGATGATGTTCTTCTGTAGTTGTTGTTTCAGTGACGGTCGTTCTATTTCCTCTAGTAGCGTTTCCAATATTATTGTCATCTTCCATAATATCATCACTTTGTTTAGTAGTCTCATTTGTTTGGTCTTCACTCATATCTGGTTTATTTGTAAGACTTCCTCTGTTTAGCGCTTGTCTAAAATTTATTTCAATGTCATTGTTGTCTTCTCTTAATTTCGTGTCGTTGAGTATTATTCTAACTGGTGTAATTTTCTTAAAAATTACAATGTTTTCTTGCATTTCTTCTTCACTGCTCACTTGATGAGAATCAGTACTGTTTTCTTGTTTTATTTTAGGCACAATTATTATAGGAGATATTAAAAACGCTGGAATTTTCAGGGCTTCACCAAGCTTGTATCCACGTAAATATCCAAGTACAGTCAGCTTTCCTCTTGATTTCTTAGTATAATTTGTCTGATTTTCACCTTAAAATAAACACAAAATACTTAGTTTAATAAACGAGAAAAGCACTTTTATATTTAGTTTATAAAAATAATTACTTACATAACACAAAATTATAAACCAAAAATAGTGTAAGGAAAAGAGCATGCAGCTGCATTTTGCGTAAACTGATAAACGACTGCGTAAACTTTATGTAAAAAAATATTGCCCTCATGTGGACGTAAAGCAATCGGTACAGTATACGTAAAAAATTAGATAAATTAACAACACATAACATAACATAAAATCACGCCTGTATTTCCCCGAAGGGGTAGGCAGAGGTGTAATAGTACACCCACATTTCGCCAGTTATGTTATAGTCCCATGTAATAGGGGGCGAGCCTATTGACATTGACCGGGCACAAATCCAGACTCCAGGCTGCTACTGAGAATTTCCTAATGCAAAAACCCGATAACACTTTGCCCGACCCGGGAATCGAAGCCAGGACCCCACGCTCAGCAGTCGCGCTTGCAACCACTAGACCAACGAGGCAGTCGTACGTAGATAAATTTGTTACAAACAATTTATTTTCACAATGATGTCACTGTAAAAACTGTTAAATTACTGTTAATGTCACAGTTTTAATACAAATACATACATCTGAGACAGGTTGACTTTCAGTCCAACCCGCTGTCAGTTTATCAAATAATATTTAAAAGTTTAAGCAAGTTAAATTTCGCATAAATATAGGTAATGTAATTTTAGCACATACATCTTCATATTTTAATATTTTTATTCAAAAACGTTTTTGCCACAAATTAATTAAAAACCCCATCTTCATCTCAAAATTTACGCGCAAGACATCCAATTTTCTTATTAAAATGTTTATATTTCATCTGTTTTCATCAAATTTAATCTTATAACCCTCCTTCGCGTATACTAAGTGAAGTGAAATCGAAAATAAACATAAGCCACATCTGAATGCGGGCTCGTCAAACCACCATTCTGCTTCGCTATCATTATTTCACATTGTTTATCATTTGACGTGTTTGTGTTAGCATGTTGTACTTTGAGCCAAGTTGGCAGTAACAGGTTTTGAGTATGAAATGCTTTAAATAACTCTCAGTAGACCCACCTACTTTTAATTTCCACCTTCTTTAATCTGTGCTTCCACCTCTTAACTACACAAAAAACGTTGCCCCAGGGTTACTCGTGTATCGTGCGTGCGTTAACAGACTATAAATGAAAACTATGCCCACTAGCACAATATTTATTTGCATGTTAGGACTAATACACCCACAGGCAAAATACGAGACAAAAGATTACTCGAACAAAAGTATGAAGCAGACATCGATGACAGGTAAAAAGCAGCTATTCTCAGGATTTTCTTCAAATGAAAGCGCCTCCCTAATTCTTCGGGTCTTCACTGAAAATAAAATATCGTTTGGAATATAATATAAACTCCCAACGGAAGTGGAGGTACGGATGACAGTTTTAGAACAATGCATGTTTTTTCTTCGGTATTACTTACGTATGTGTGTTACGATATAGTAAATAGGAGACATTGCTTGTTTGTCTGTATTTATTGACTTCCAATATGTGATTGACTATGCCAATTGACCTGATATGTGGTGGCAGGTTATTCCACACTTTGGACGCTGCATAACGGAATATGCCTCTAAAAGCTGCTCTAAAAGTCTCATAAGGCTGAATCGAGAATTGCTGTCAACTGTCAACATATCAGTCTGTAGTAGGGAAAATCGTGAATAGATAAGTACCTAATTATTTTTGGCAGTTTATGAGCAAGGGAACATACAGCAGTGTACACCCCGCCAGTCCTGATTTCCCATACAAAAATCATATCCCCCAACTATTAGCTGATAGTTTAGTCTATAGTCTGATGCCCATACAAAAATCATACCACCCAACTAACGGCCGACAGTTACTGTTTAGTTTGTAGTCTGCGGGGCGGGGGCTATTCGACTGAAGGTACTCAAGAGGATAAGAAGCAGCGTCCTAATAACAACAAAAAACTGTGATCACTAATGTGTGTATGGTGGATATGCATTTTTCTTTTGGCTCACCGTTCTTTGACTCAAATAAAGCAGTAAATTGCTCATTTATTAGAACAATGATGTAATGGAAAAAAATGGCAAAAAACCGTGTTTTCAAGTTTTCAACACATAATTAAGAAACAGTTCAGTTGTAAAAAGTTCAACGTCTTTGTTCTGTTATCCCAATTTATTTGGGGTCAGCGGAGCATTTCAATTTCGAACATTCTCTACTATTCTACCATCTTTCCGTGCTGTCCATAATCATCTTTCACACAATCTATCCATATTTTCTTTGGTCTGCATATTTTCTTATAGCCTCATCACCATCATCATTTCAGCCGAAAGACGTCCACTGCTGGACAAAGGCTTCGTCCAAGCATGTTGTGGGGATTTGCTATAATCGCCACGCTTGGCAGTCGGGTAGGCGATAGTAGTGGGTTGCTTGGTTAGTTGGTCTTATAGTCTAATTTCAAATTAATGTTAACGGAGTGCCAAAATGTATTCTGTTTCATAATTCATACAACTGTTACATTATTATAAATAAATGCCTGGTCTTAAGCGAGAGTTTTCGTAATCTTATTGAAACCTATATAAATGCGGGAGATTTTTATTACTTAACCAAGAGATTCATTTAAAATGTACGTTTATAAATGGTTCCAAAGATTCTTTTATATTTTTTTACGAAGGTTTTACGTATTTTAGTCAATTTAGGAAGGCAGACCTTAGATGGATGGATAGAAGCTTTATTGTACAGAAACCAGGGATAACATGGCATGTAAATTAAGGGTACATTCGCGGTTTTATCGCTAAAAGCGATATCTTCCAGATAAACTATGGATGTACAAAGAGGACTTAAAATCTAGATCATGGCGGCACTCCATTATGCTGAATTCTGATTTTATGTGTATTAGAATATTTGCTGTTAAAAAAGAGGTTCCTAAGAGCCGTATGACAAAAAACACAAGAAATCTGCGTTTGAAGCATAGAGTTACTCAGTTATACAAAGTCTTTGGTTTGAAGCCACTTTTTGGCGTCGTTGATCTCAGTAATAGATCCATCCATTTTACATTTTGTTAGTGGAATATGATAGTTTAATTCATGTTGTAGTAACAAAATTTTGTATTTTTTTTATTCATTGCACCTAAGACTAACAATAACCTTTTTGCCGCCACGTTGTATAAACGCTAAGAAGCGTTATTTTGATGTCCTGGATCTCAGTTATTTTTTGCTACAGAGTGTTTAAAAATAGACCATAGTATTTGGAATATGTTCCCAATGATAAAAAAATTATACCTTTTTTAAAAAATATCTCCTGCTAAATGATGACTTTAAAATAACCTATTGTCCTATGTCAATTAAGTACCTATTTTTATTTCTTTAAAATAAATAAAGTTTCTAAACAAAAATATACCTTATAAAACTTTAGTCTTTTGCTAACATAATAAAATTGAAATGTGGAAATAAAAAAATCTTATCATAAACTTAAAATCAAAAGACTATTATATTTTCTTGCGCTCGCAACATGGGCTCTGTACCACAAGATCTGGGCTCAGTATCGCGATATCTAATTCAGTAAAAGAAGTTTCTATAAATCTTTCTATCGAATAGAACAAGAATGCTAAAAATCCACTTCTCGTTGCTGTTTTCGTCAAAAAAGAATCAAGCAGGCTCTTGATAACAAGTTCAAACTTAAAAGACGCCTATTTCTACCAATAGACGGAATTAGGCTTATAGATTGACCCAACTTTGGTCACACAGCAACATTAAGTTTCTAAACGATATCATCAATATCAGGTACCTACATAGTCAATACTTCTACTCAGCAACGTCTATCCATACCACTTCATACCTATGGCGAAAAATGGACACACGATCTTTACTAAGAAATTACCATAAACCCAACGCATTGTAATAAAATGATGACGCAACACACAATTATAGAGCCTTGATATCCGAAACAGAATGACAGAATACAGCGAACGAGTAATATACGTTTATATTACGAAGGGTTTCCGTGATATACGTCGACAGAATGTCGCTTGAGGCTCCCGTCATCTGTCGTTCGTGATGTCAGCGTCAGCAACGTCACATTCCCGGGATTATTAAGCCTTATTTATAATATCATACATCAAATGTTTGACGCACTTTATTATTTGGTTTCCTTACCGCCCACTGAATGTTTGTGGCAATTAATTTATGTTTCGGCTTTATCCCATGATCGCGTCAAATTATCTAAATGGTATGCTGAAAGGTTTTTGTTTATGTTTCTCAAGATATGTAGACATATTATGTGTAGGTACTCGATAACCATTAAAAACGTTCAATCTTCAATGCACGTTTATGAAAATTAACTATCTTTTCATGGAAATCTCAAACCAAGGACGAATAAAAAAGGCGGATGGAATCTTGCTAAACAATAAGTGAAATATCCATAGTAAGACGGCTGGCTTAATAGTACGGGCTGGCACGCACACATTCACACCCATAGTAAGACAAACAACTGCGATTACGCATCAAATCTCGTGTGACGGTAGTCACTGTCGTAGTGTCACAAATAAAATAACAATATAGATATATCTGTTGTGTTAAAATACTGTCGAAATTATGGTGGGTTTAGGAAAAATCTATCTTTTCTTAGCGAGATTCCGTCCGCCTTTTTTATTCGTCCGAAGATACACCGACCAAACACACACATTAAACATAATGTGTCAATGTGTGTGTTTGGTGCCTAACGTACAGCCCAAACCGCTTGGGCTAGAGTTTTTTTTTTTCAAGATACAATAAGGGTGCAAATATGATGCTACCGAAGGTGGAACCTTGTTCTACATATTTTAACATAATAAGTTATAACGCCTCTAGACGAATCACAAAGCCACCTACTAAAGTACCTACCAACCCATGCGTATTCATCTGTAACACGGTCACACACAATTGCCCATTTTAGACTCAGCTGTACAATTTGAGCCAAATATTCAAACTTGATGTGACGCTTCAACTATCACTAAGATGAGAATTGTTCCGTTTTAGGAACAAAGATAGAAACCGCTGTCACCAAGGACTCTAGAAACATTCTCGTTGGTGTATCATTTGCAATTTCATGTTTATAAGTAGATAATATATCTGTGAGAGCTTAGAACCATTTTAAGGTTGTATTTTTTATTTTACCAGGCCCAAACTTTTTGTTGTTTCTTATTTTTCGCGTCCATAAGAAGTTTTTTGTCTGAGTATCAATTTCAGAAAAAAGAAACAATGTTGGATTTTAAAATATTCGTTTTATAAAAAGGCCTTGCGTTAATAATTATGAACTATCGATCACGCCTATACTTTATGGAATGAAGAAAATTAAATTCTGAATAATAAATAGAACGAGTAATTTACAAACAAGTATTTTTTTACTCAAAACTTAGTGGTCTTGAAAAATAATCATTTTACAGCCCTCTTAGCTATGAAACAAGTAAGTGTAAAGGCGTAAAGACGCTTACACACGAGAATATTAAGGAAAGTACTCACTGGGAGCTTCCGCGTGTAATGTAACAGCTAGAGTTTGAGCATTACATTAGTGAATACGTCGAGGCGAGCATCACAGTGCGCCGACTTGGAATGTTACTCAAACATTGCATTAGTGAGTACGTTTTATCAACTCATCCTATCGCAGTCCACTACTAGACATAGGCCTCTCCCAAGTTGCGCCACAACATTCGGTCCTCTGCCTTTCGCATCCAGCCCACCCAGCCACGTTTTTGAGGACTTCGGTCCACCTGGCGGGGGGATTCCCTACGCTGCGTTTGGCGATTCGCGGTCTCCACTCAAGGACTCGTCTGCTCCAGCGGCCATCGGTCCTTCGACAGACATGGCCAGCCCACTGCCACTTCAGCTTACTGATCCTACAAGCTATGTCGGTCACTCCAGTGAGTACGTTTAGCTGAGCAATAAACTACGCACCACTTGTAATGTATTATTGTTATATTACGTTACACGCGTATGCGTCTTGGTCAGTACGTTGAGCTGGCGCACTATTCCAATGTAATGCTCAACATTGAATTTTGCATTATTACATTACACGTGACTACTCCCGGTGAGTATTCCCATTTAGAGAATAATAATATTACTATCGCGCTACCAATCACGGTAGGGTACCGATATTCACCAAGAACACGCTAAATTTCAAGTTACCGAGTTAGTTGGAGTTGTATACTTGTATATAACGGTATATATGTTTATGTAGTGTCGTAGAGCATTTTCATAGATTTAATAAATTACAAATCAGCTCGTCTCGTCTGCTTTAGAAATAAGTAAATTATTAAAGTATCTTCTGTCAATTTTATAGCAATATAAATTGTTTTAGAGAATAAATTTGTGAGTTCCTTTTTGTTCGATTAGGTACTTTGTACGCAAGATCTCTACTAGTGATTGACAAAACATAACATAACAACATAACATAACATCACGCCTGTATTTCCCCGAAGGGGTAGGCAGAGGTGTAATAGTACACCCACATTTCGCCAGTTATGTTATAGTCCCATGTAATAGAGGGCGAGCCTATTGCCATTAACCGGGCACAAATCCATACTCCGGGCTGCTAATGAGAATTTCCTATGAAAAAACCCAACAACACTTTGCCCGACCCGGGAATTGAACCCAGGACCCCACGCTCAGCAGTCGCGCTTGCGACCACTAGACCAACGAGGCAGTCAAAACATGATTAGGATCATTATCCTGGTAAGATATCAAAATCGTATTGCGATCACTAATGTAATTATTCATAAGCACATGTAAACACAAGAATATGTATGTATGTAGTAAGTCAATAATTAATAAAAGGAATTAGTTGACATTGTTTTAATTATTAATTTGTAACTTCGATTATTATTGCTTTTCAATGTGACATTTATTTATAATTACCTTGATGGTTTTCTTGTATATGGGTGTTATTTGCCTGAATAAAGATGATTTTAATATTTTTTTAAGCTTAAAGTCGAGAGCATTTGTATGGATTTTCTGGTTTATAACCCTAGAGCAGCGGTTCTCAAACTTTTTTGGTCACGGAACCCTTTTGACAAGCAAAATACTTGACGGAACCCTACAATAAAACAATAGTTTTTAAAAGTGTATTCTTTATTATATAAGCATAATAAAAGTACAATGTAACAGTTACTAATTATTACTTACTTTAACCACATGCCAAGTACAATAATAGAAGATATTAAAAATGAAAAAATCTTAACTAATGGGAGGTATGAAACTGTTTTTTATTTTCCATCAATTGGTTGATATCAGGTTTGATAGAAGACATTTGAAGTCTCATATCAGGTTCGGCGTCCAGTCTATTGCGATATTTTGTTTTCGTGGCTGCATAGGTTGAGAATCCTGTTTCGCACAAATATGTTGTTGGGAACGGGAGAAGAATATTCAGAGCCATTCTGCCAAGCATTGGATATTCATCACGGATTCTGCACCAAAAATCGTTGAGAGGCGTCGTTTTGAACAGTGACTCCATACTTGTGTCTGATGACATTTCTAAAAGAGATTCATATATCTCGTTTGACATACTTTCGGGCTTTTGCAAGTTGGGTAAAAAAGGATTATGAATCCATGAATTCAGCTTCATTTTTGTATTATGTTCTTCGGGAAAATACTTTACAAAAGATGCGCGCATCGAAGTGAGATATTGGACCAATTCTTCAAACACATCATCTTGAAACATTTCCGAGTCGTTATCGCTAACAAACTCACTGAGTGACGTAAAGCTTTCTATTTCTCTCTTACCAACGCAAATAATCCAAAAATCTAATTTTCTTTTGAAGGCAGTTATTTTGTTATAGGCCTGGAACACTGTTGTCTGTTTACCTTGCAATGATAAATTCAATTCGTTCAGTTTTTGAAAGATATCTGCCATAAAAGACAATCGGAACAACCAAGTTTTATCATACAAACGGTCTTTCAAATTAAAAGAAACTGTATCTGCTGAAAGAAACATTTGTAACTCGGCTCTAAGTTCAAATAGCCTTGTTAAAGTTTTACCCCGAGACAGCCATCGCACTTCTGTATGGAGCAGCAGTGTTTTATGTTTGCTGCCATAATCTTCACACAATAATGAGAACAATCGGGATTGTAGTGGTCGTGATTTGATAAAATTAATTATTTTTACCGCTTCATCCATAACTAATTTTAGATTTGACGGCATTTGCTTCATCGCAAGTGCTTGTCTATGCAGAATACAATGGCTGGAACTACAATTAGGCGCTTTACTTTTTATTCGTGATACTGCTCCTGCTGTTTTACCTGTCATCGCCTTGGCCCCATCTGTACAAATGTCAATGCAATCGTTCCAACTAAGATTATTTTCTTTAAAAAATATGTTTATTTTATTAAAAATTTCTTCCCCGGTAGTGTTTGTGGGCAGCGGTGAACACATAAGCATGTCTTCTTCAAAAGAACGTTCATATGGATATCTCACGATAACCAGCAAGATAGCCAGACCAGTGACATCAGTTGACTCATCCATTTGCAAGGCGAATCGTGTTTTTTGTAGACGTGCAACTAGTTCTTGTTTGACGTAGCTTGCCAGATCATGGATTCGCCGTGAAACAGTATCGTTTGATAGCGGTACAGTAGAAAGATGCTTTGCAGATTTTTCATCGAGCATACATTTTGTTATGTCTAACACACATGGCTTTATTAAATTCTCAGCGATAGTGTGCGCTTCACCTGCTTGTGCAATGCAATAGCTAACTAAATATGATGCCTCCGTGGCCTTTTCATTGATAGTTTGTGTTACATGCATCATATTTTTTTGACTTTCCAATAACTGTTCTTTTTTACGAACAAAAAATTCTTTATTCTTGTCTTTAGACTCGGGGTGTACAGTTTCTAAATGTCTGCGTAATTTGGCAGGTGCCATGGAACTATTAGGAAGCAGTTTACTACATAACATGCAGAGAGGTGAGCCGTTGGAATCAACAAATCCGAAACTGATATATGATTCATCATACTTCCTTTTTTTCGTCTTTGAAACCGTGGAGCTTGACGTCGTGACATCATAGTCTTGATCGGTAATTGCTGTATTCTCCGCGCGTACTGCTTTTGAACATTCAGCGTCATTAGAAGATGTCGTTGCAACACGTTTAACACCTTTAAGCCAACGTTCCATTCTTCTTTATTAATAATGTTACACGTCAGGATGGTAGGGTCAAAATAATGCACAATCGTTACTGCGTTTATGAGACAAAGTTTAGTCCAAAGAAGAAATGTACAAAACTGATACAATCAGAATACAGCGGGCAGTAGAACTTACAAGAAGGCAGCAGGCTAGCCAGCTTGTAAGTAGGTAGGTACGAACTTATCGCTCCGAACGCTAATCGTCAACTGACTGACGAGGCGCGACTTTTTTTATATAATAGCGCTTTTATACTTAGTCCTAGACTCGAACTCGAACATTCTCAAAAATACTCGAGTCGGCGCCTTTGATAAACAAAAAGCGGAAATAAAAATATAAATACAAAAAAATGCGTTGTAAACAATCTCGACTTTATGCTTTTGAAGATAGAGCCGAAAATCGCTTGTTCACAACTATAGCGTCTAATTCAGAGGCGGCTTTTATCAAAGGGACTGCGCGCTCACAAGTATACGCGCGGCGGGCGGATTCAAAACGTTCGACCAGTGACCAGAGAGAGGTGTTTTGTTTTTTTTTTCTAAATTCTTGCGGAACCCCTACATGGGTATCGCGGAACCCTAGGGTTTCGCGGAACACACTTAGAGTACCGCTGCCCTAGAGCAACGATTTTTAAAAGTCAAATAAATATCAACTTTTTCTGTGTCACTATGTTTAAGTTTTTGTTGATAAAAAAAAACATCTTTATTCAGGCAAATTACAAGAATTACAAGAAAACAAACAAGGTAATTATAAATAAATGTTACATTGAAAAGCAATAATAATCGAAGTTACAAATTAATAATTAAAACAATGTCAACTAATTCCTATAATTAATTATTAACTAATGAATTAATTAATAATTATTGATTATTTAATTAATAATTATTGATTATTTAATTAATAATTATTAATTACATTAATTATTGACAAAAATTTAATTATTGACCTTCAATCTTCGACAAATTTCTCTTTGGAAAGGATAGCCCATAATTTTTGCTACGCCTTTCCAAAATATATTTGTTTTCATTATTACAAATGATTGAACAACTTAATCCCAGCAAGAGGTAACCTAAACTATGTTTATTATATTATTATATTACGGATAGTTCCGAGTATCTACGGTCGTCCTTTGGGAGTATTTCGATACCGATATACGCAGTTACAGTCCGTTCCATAACTTGCGGTCCCTCGACTACGTTTGGCGGTCTATTACAATTATGTTCCTACGATTACTTATTGCCCTATTTTAGTTTAGGTTTTCGCTTCTTTTTAGGGTTCCGAAGTCCTACAAGGAACCCTTATAGTTTCGTCATGTCCGTCCGTCTGTCCGTCTGTCCGTCTGACCGTCTGTCCGTCTGTCCGTCTGTCCGTCTGTCCGTCTGTCCGTCTGTCCGTCTGTCCGTCTGTCCTAATCCTTTACAGCTTAATAACTTCTACAGTTATAAACATAAGTAAATGAAATTTTGTTAAAAAATAGTCTACATATAGATCTCAATTTTAAAAGAATAAAAGATTCGTTTTTCCGTATTTTAGGGGTGGCGTCCATACATGTGAAATGGAGAAAAAAATATTTTTTTCGCTGCACCCCCTCGTGTGGGATATCATTGAATAGGTCTACTAAAATGAAGGTAATGTTTGATACACCACTTTTTTATCAGGTGTACCATCTGCGAAATATAGCCCGCCAAAGTGGCTTGCAATGTGTCCCCCCCCCTGCCATTTCTAAACTATGCAATGTAGAAACTTATAATCTTCCACATTGATAGACCTTTGTAAAAACTCTCTTTTAAAATTATTTCGAGTATAATGTGATTATAATTTTTTGAGTTATAGAGAGAAAACTGAAAAATACTTAAAACGTCCTAGTTCAAAGGTCATTGACCTTAGAGAAAAATGATCATAGCAAATAATGCTCCGTTAGCTACTTTCTATTTGAAAAAATCACAAAAAGTAACTTTGAAATGACAAACGTCTTAAATTTGGCTTCTTGAATTTATCGCTAGATGGCGCTACTAACAACACGCTCTGAGTCGCGAATGCTGCCAATTATTGCAAAAACTAAAATAGCCATGATTAATATTCGATTTGATTCGTTTGTAATTACACCTACTTAAGGAACCCTATAATACTGAGCATGGCCCGACATGCTCTTGGCCGGTTTTTGCTTTCGTTCTGAGTAAAAGCTTGATTGACTAAATGAGTGATCAACTCTTTAGTGGATACGATGTGGAGATACTTAACTGCTTTATATAACCTTATTCTTAGTTTATACTATACTTCTATGTGGTCATTGTACTCATTATTATGAACTACTTTCAGTATTACAACAACCCTGAAATCGCGATAAATATCAGCTCTTCCCTAGATTTTGTCAAATTATGTAAAAACAAATATAGCTGATATATAAATATTGGACAGTGAAGGATGTAACACCATTCCAAACACCGGGGCTATACAAGGTGGACTGCAGCTGTAGTAGCCGCTACATCGGACAGACAAAGCGTACTATCAGGGAGAGAATGAAGAAGCACAACACACGGTAGGGTACCGTCAAGTAGACAAATCTGCCATAGCCGAATATTTGCTCGAATCAGGATCAAAAGATTGGTCAACCATTTCTATATTGAGCTATACGACCCGAAAATCTTCTCCACTGATCGTCATTACTATCCCAGAATTGTACGATTGAAATAAATAAATATAAAAATTCGGAAAGATGTTTATAGGTTGTCCTCCTCGTGGAATCTAGTAATCGAGAAGTGTTCGCGTCGTGGTTTGTCTACATTTATGTCCGCCGAAACTAATCGTATGGAGCTCATGTCAAATTCCTACCTCTAGTAGGGCAAATCTTGGATAGATTGGTTATTAATTATGGCCGTAAGTCGTCGTGATTCCGCATACCGTGTTACGGACAGCTACGTTACGGAAAACCAACCGCGGGTAGTTCGAGAAAAAACTAGCCGCTTAAGACGATGACACCCGCATAGGCGCATACTTCATTCTGCTCGTACCACGGCCAATGCAACTTGGCCGAAACGTCCAGGTTAGTCAAAATGTTTGTTTTGTTTTGATTTCATTGTGCGTGAAAAGTCCCGTAAATATATTTCAATATGAACAAATATAGGGGTCAGCTGTTTTTTTTTGTGATTTCAGGGTTGGTCCCATAGTAAAAGTTGTTCATAATGATGAGTACAATGAGTCTCATAATGATGAGTAGGTACAATGACCCCTTAAGAGGTTTAGTATAGACTAAGAATAAGGTTCCATATTGAAACTTACCTATATTTTTTTATGTTCTTATTTCCTTATACAACCCGATTAATATTTCACAGAACACAGAATAATATTTGCAATAAATATTCTAAGTGTACTTTTATTATTCTAAGGAAATTGAGTCGGCTCACGCAAAAAGATGCCGTGTTTGAGTTTCAGCGTGTTTGTCTTCAATTCCGGAACGGTAAAATTTTTATTTCTAAATTGTGTCGATCGAGTTTAGTTCGGCTCAACGTCGGAGCGTGAAAACGGAGAATCCCAATCTCTCTTTTACATTACTCCACCTTTTGTACACTGCGAATTAACATAAAGAGCCTCACTCGGTCCTTAGGGTACCTTTCTGGGTTTTCCATTTTGTGCTTGAATGCGACGTAGCGGCCGGGTCCTAACTATAGCTTGAATCTGGCAAAGCGGCCGCCTCGTTTTATTTCGATCGAACCACAAAAAGGGTTAGGTTTTTTGACGGCTGACTGTACATTTTTTGGTAATTGGAAACTATTCCTTTTATGAGGGTACTTTCGAGACCTCGGTAATGTAACTGTAAGAATATTTTAACCTTAACGGTGTATTTGAAACCAGTTTACTGTTTATAAATATAAAATACTTACTATATACAATACTTTTCTACTGAACCAGAGCATTATTGTTCTATTTAAGGTATTGAGACCAACTAAGAAAATATAAGGACTGAAAAAAAAAACCGCTGCCACTGACATTTTACTACCATTTCTCAATTTTATTGTGGAAAGGTCTTTTAGAGCAACCAATGAAATACGACCGGGAATCAGCTAACGTAATCAACGTTTGCGAGTCAATTCTCTATCGCAGATCCGAGACACTGTACCAAAAAAGTGACGAAAAGTTCAAGAACACGTTCTATTACCCAACTGAACTATTCTCACCTCCTAGCCTCGCCCGTTCGTCTCGTAAAGTAAGAAAATCGTCCGCCGCGGACGATCAGCGAAAGTAATCTTGGGAAACATTCTACCTCCGGGCGGAAAACAATTTTCACTGATGTATTTTTTCGAGAGGCTCGTGTGCTCCGGCATTATTCTCGAGTAATATGGGATTCGAGTTTTTTCTACCGTTCGTAATTCAAAGAGGGTTTTATACTAGGGACTTTTTACCCGCCAAAAATAATTCAGACCGTGTACAAACCGTCCATAAAATTGTGGACTGCCGATTCAATGCAGCGATTCCTCATGAGATAAGCTTATAAAATAACCGCATTTCTCTTTATACAACTATTTATTTAATCCGAATTTTACACTGAACTTTGAAAATTTCGCTGTCTTGTCATTTCTCAGCGTTAACTTTACAAATAAGAGTGTCATATTTAGTAAAAGGATTGGGGGCTTATTTTATAAAACATCTTTGTTGAAACTTGATTCATGTTATAAAATAAAATATGTTGGTGTCAGATGTAACACAGCTAAGACGTCTTTCATTGGCCTTTTCAATTTAATATCAACAATGAGTGCAAATAAGCTTAATGCACTCCAAATGACAAGCTCATTTTTCAGGGCAGGTTTGCCAAGGGAATTGATTTGTCACAACGCAAAATATAAACATACTCATAGTATAATGATAAGGATAATGATGATATTTTTCACGATTTCACTTCATAAATAAATAGAATAAATTGTCCCTACGGGGGCGCGGTGAGCGTAGGTACTTATTTATAGGATTGGAGCACAGGTGGGTTTTGGGTCTTAGCAAACGTGTTTTACGCTGCCCCGGGGCACCCTGCCGTGACGCATAGGCGGCCCGAGACCATTAGATACTGGCGTACATAACTTCCTACCGTAATTATAGCTGCTGTAAAACATCAGTTGAAAGTCGGGTAGCCTTGTGGTTGTACCTTCCACTTTTGTTGGGGTTGGTTTCGGTAGTTCCAATCCTGTGTTCGGATAACTAGTATGTGTTGAGACAAAACCTCGAAGACAGAAGTTGGTTAAAAAGCAAAACTGACAGCGTAATTATTTTTCTCATGATGTGTAAATTCAACGCAGTCTACGTCCCAACGACTAGTTTTAGTAAGTAACTCCTATGTTTTAAGACTATTTTGGTAAAAATATTCCGAGTGAAATAGTTTTGTTGTTATAGTACTATACCTATCTATTATAAATATCTGTATATAAATCTCCGAGTACAGTATAACAATGCATTTTGGATGAAGCTGGGGCTGCCTCGCTTCTGCAGAGCGTCGGAAATGTTTGCAGATGCGCAGCAATCAGGCGGAAGCGTGCCGCTTCGTTTCTGCAGAGGATTCGCGGCAGCTCGAACTGTCACCTAAATGTCATTGCGGACGAATTTCACTGTCCGTTAATGAACCAAATGTCCAATTTACATGTACTAACTAATTTTATGAATTGATGATTATCTGTTTAACATTATTATTTGAACACTCTTGATGATTCTGCCCCTCACTCACGAGGCACCGTAGTATCTACACAGAAATCTTTTGATGTCGTAAAAAATGCAAAAACGATGATTCGTTTCTACCTACCAAGGTAAATTAAATAACGTATCAAATGAAATACGCGGTTTATGATTATAAAGCAAATATTTACTTTTCCCGACCTCCTTCAGTCGAGATATAAAGAAGTTTCGACATAAAATGACGAAGATTTTTCCACGTTTTTAACTTGATTAACTTTAGGAGAGCCTTCTTAAAAGGAATCAATTCTCTCTTTGGTACAATTTTGTGTAAAACTTTGTACCAAATTCTTTGAATTTAGAGTACATTTAGGTTTGTGTCGGAAACGTGTGAATAAATTTAATCATATAGGATCTTGTCTTGTCTAAAAATTTCTTAATGATGTCGTCAAACTATATAGTCTAACTAGAATGTTATGAATTACTATAAAACTCAAGCTGCATTCATCACGCGATATCTTCATAAATTATGAATATCTATAGATTTTTGTAAAAAGAAGTATTACGGTCAAAATTTATATCCTATCTATCCACGATTTACCCTACTACAGATGAAATTTGACGTATTTTGTATGGATCTTATGTCAAATTTCTATCTCCAGTAGGGCAAATCGTGGATAGATTGGATATTAATTAAATAATTTTTCTTTCTTTCTTTCTTTCTTTATATTAATTTTGGCCGTTAGCCTAGCTGTTTAACGCTTGCATTCCATGCAAGAGGATCTCAGTTCAAATCTGGCCCGCAACTCTGACTTATGCGTATCATAATTTTATTACTGCCTCGTTGGTCTAGTGGCTGCAAGCGCGACTGCTGAGCGTGGGGTCCTGGGTTCGATTCCCGGGTCGGGTAAAGTGTTATTGGGTTTTTTCATTAGGAAATTCTCAGTAGCAGCCCGGAGTCTGGATTTGTGTCCGGTTAATGGCAATAGGATCGCCCCCTATTACATGGGACTATAACATAACTGGCGAAATGTGGGTGTACTATTACACCTCTGCCTACCCCTTTGGGGAAATACAGGCGTGATGTTATGTTATATTATGTTATGTTATAATTTTATTATCACTTGCTTTAACGGTGAAGGAAAACATCGTGAGAAAACCTGCACATATTAGAGTGCTCCATACAGTTCTCGATGGTGTGTGTAGTGTCAGCTAACCCGCACTAGACCAGTGTGGTGGACTAAGGCCTTAACTTTCACATTCGGAGAAGATGCCCGTTTCCCAGCAGTGGTGTCCCACTGTAATAGGCTGCTTATGTTAGGTAAAAATCTGAAATATGCCAGTCAACATCGTCATGATATCAGCATGTAAAAGTGTTATGTCCAACATTCACCTTCTCACAAAAGTAAACTATTACAGGGTTGTGGGATAAAATGTGATAAATATTGCAACACCCCTCGTATTGCAATATTTATCACATTTTCCCAACCCTGTAGAATTATCACCATGCCTGGCAAGTTGACTAGTGACCGCAGTATTTTACATGTAAACATGTTAACATGATTTACTTTTAAACATGTTTTACGTATTTACACGTTAAAAGTTTTACATGTTTTGTGTGTATTTTTTGTGTTTGTTTTTTGCATGTAATTTTTCTGCCAATTTTCATAACATAAACCTTAGTTTAAAATGTAACCACAAGTCACAAAGCAAGGAACACATTTATTTCCAATTTCCCTTCAAAATACTTTGCTGGACATCCCCATTTCGGTTTGCTCATCATATTTTTTCTTTCCCGCTAAAAATAATGTCCAGCTACGGGAGCTACGGCGGCCATTGTATTCCTTTTGCTTTTAGTTTGTGTTTGCTGAGCGTTCAGGTGTTGACTCAAAAATATTGCAACGGTTTTTAGAGAATGAAACATCGGAAATTGAAATCATTTTCTTGTACCGACTTTAGGTATTTTGTTTGTGGCCGTGTGAATAATAATAATAATAAATATTTTGGACATTTTACACGGCACCATCTAGTCCCAAACTAATAAGCAGAACTTGTACTATTGGTACTAGAAAATGGATGTAATAGGTACTTAAAAACTTTTTATTTTAGAAATACATGCTTATAACACATAAAAAACACTCAGACCAACACAAACACTTATGTTCATCACATAAATATTTGTTTCCGTGGGAATCGAACCCACGACCTCGTGATCAGCAGTCCGACACTCGAACCACTAGACCACAAACGTCGTCAAAGAAGAAAAGGGGTGTCTTATTTTTAGTATCTAACCTATTCTACGTAAACATTGTTCTCATACATAATAAGCCTATTAATGTCCCACCGCTGGGCACGGACCTCTTCTCAGTTCGAGAAGTTGGCCTTAGTCCACCACGTATATACTTATAATACATAAGAAACACCTAGACCAACACAAATACTCATGTTCATCACACAAATATTTGTGTCCTGTGGGAATTCAACCCACAACCTCGTGATCAGCAGTCTGACACTCGAACCACCAGACCACAGACGTCAAAGTGAGTGTTGCATTTGACCGGAAAGAATAGAAAAAGGAAAGGGAGCCTTCCAATGATATTTAAAAGTAGGTACAGATATGTTACTTGCACTCGCAACTGAAGACTCGAAAACGTGCTAATTAGGAAGTTTTTTGTATTAATCCAAGTCAAGTAAGGCGCCGAGCGTGACCGGTGACAAAAAAAAATGCAGTCGTGTGTGTACAGAAAGTGTTACAATTATGCCGCGGAAGTTTACTTATTCTGTACTAGTTTATGTGTATTGTGATGCCGCTGCGCACGGAACATTTTTTTCGTTAGTTTTATTAGGGTATGGCATATCTATACTTTTAAATATCATTGGAGCCTCCCTTTGCTCTGCAGTGGGACAATATAGGCTTAAAATAATGACATGTTTATAAATGTTTTTTTTTTTTTTTTTTAAATTAATAAATAAGTTTATATAACTACGTCAATAAATGATATAATAATTTCTGTTACACGTTGTAGGTACGGTCGACAGCATGTCGGTGGTAACACTTTGACATTAGCAGCATCTTTATTTCGTAAGCAGTAAGGGCGGTTTTCGAACTGAAGTGTTACTACTGTCATGCAGTCGACTGTACAATGTTTTATCTGATTCATCATAATAATCAAGAGAAATGGAGCATCGCATCCATTCGTCATGTTCAGACAATACAGTATTCATCAGAAAGTTGAATTAACAATATATTTAAAACATTGACATGTTGTGTTGTCCATATGACAGTCCGAATAGTTACAATCTTTGGACGTGGAATTTAATCAGTACACATTTAAGTTTAAAATCATTCTCATATTTTATTTCTATTTTATTTTCCACTTTATTAATTCCGTTGGACAACAGAATTCTTTTAGTAGGTCAACGGTGGAGTAAGCTCCGAATGAATCCAGTATATACGGATCATTGATTTCCCAGGCGCATGGTAAAACAAACGTGCCTTATTTAAATACTGAAGTCAGCCTGTGTCGCATTATTGTAGGCGTTCGAATAAAATTGGCTGTATTGCACCCAATATTCAACGTACTGTTATTGTAACGAATCTGTTAAGGTTTACGGCTATACAAGATAAAGATCTGTAACCGTACCATATTACTAGAGCAAGTGATAAATAATGTGCTTAATCAACTAAAAATACTTGAAAAATTCCACGATTATTTAATACTATTTATTTTTCACTAAGAAACATAGCGAGTGTTTGGGAATAAATCCCGAACGACTCTGACGATAAGCCATCGGCGGCAATGTCAAAGGGAGCAAATTTTTTGATGGTACCGCACCCATCGTTTTTGTGTGACACACGGTAGGAATTTGTTTACGAATAAGTATTTAAATAAAAATATGTTTTTTTTTTGGTATTGATTTTTTTTATTGATTCGTGTTCAATATCGAAAGTATAGTCGCCTCCTATAGGGCACGGATACCGATCAACATGTTGTATAAGCAAAGTGAGTGAGTGTAGCTTCTGGCGTTAACTTTGGTATTGAAGAAAGTGACAAGAATTATATGCAAGCTCACCTAGCCGCTCTGGTCAGATCAAGTGACAACTCTGACTGGTCTCTGGTCTGGTCTGGTGGTCTGAGTTGAGTTAATGATACAAAGCAATGGGGCAAGCCGAGAGCCAAAATGAGTGGCGGACAAGTGTCGGCCCTTCAGAACACGACTCTCAGTAATAAGGAACACTTGGAAGCTGAAAAGTTTCTCGAGATTTTGTCATAAATTTTGATTCATCATCAATTTTCAGTACACATCCGATTTTAGTCAAGTTAGTTTTCCTGTCCTACGTTTTCCGGCTTTTTCGTAGTTTTCTGATTATAGTATCTGATTTGCTATAAGGCATTATATGATTGAAATTCTTCTTAAATATTTATGTGTATCTTTACTAATAATATTACAAGTCACATCACAAATAAAACCCATATAATTGTTGTTGCGTTTAAATAGGCTACACCTGCAAACATAGTAGCTAGCGACAGTATCCCCTTGAATAATTTGCCGTCGAATCAATACTTATTATTCATAATTATGAGGGCTTTATTAACAACACACGCTAGTGAATCATTTATAAAGACAGGTATATATTAGGCCTACGTTAATCAACGGCTAAGATTGTTCAGTGGACGTTAGAATTCGGTATTTCATCAAAATATCATCCTAAACAAACATATGGGCCTAAACAATATAAATTATTCAGCAACTAAAGATGACGGGACTTGAGGGAACCCAACAGTCACGCGTTGACTCCAATATTCGAATAATTCCTTAACAAGACCCGAAGTTGTAGCTCCTGAACCTATAATTATTAAACCACTAGTTAGTGGTAGTTTGGTTCCAAGTTCCTTGTTGATTGCTAGTGTTGTTTCCGAAAGTAACGAAGAACAAATAGTGTATACAGTCCAGCAGTTGTTCAAGTCACAAGGATTTGAACAGTAATTATAGGGTTTCATTAAATATTCCCTTTTTAATAACCATAATAACGTGTTATTGAAATAGCTCATAACCTGCCCCCCTAGGCAAGTTGACAATCTACAATCATCATCTCTAATAGAAAACATAGTAATAGAATAACATAAAGCACTATACATAAATAATAATGAAGAAGTTATTACTAAACATTCTTTAACAAAAAGGTGTCGCGCAGGTATCCGGCTTCGGAATCGTCGGAACACCACATGACTGACACCTCTCGGCCAAAAGTCTTCCTTCGTGAATGTTGACACTCGACAGATGTTCAGTAGTAAGCTAGCCACCTCTCGGTGTAGACATAGCCTAAAATCTTTTACGTCAAGACGTCAACGATCATAGAAAGAGATTCGATACGACACGTGTATGCGATGAAACTTGGCTAGCTTGGCATGCTGAAACAAATTTAAAGATATAAATTGTGGAAAGAAAAATTTACTCACGAGCAGTATTTGAAATTGAGAGAATTTTTCTTACCACGATTTACATCTTTAGATATCGCTCCGCATGCGTTAATGCGTTAAAATAATAAATAATCTGAAACTAAATTGGCTAGAATCGAGAGTATAATGGTTTACAATACTTTTAACACAGGTTATGTATTGGTATAAAATTGGTTTCTACGAAAGGCAGAAATTTGATTCCAAAACACCAGCTACGTCACCAAAACGGCTACAACGATTTTTGTATTGATCCTAGAAACGCTTATGAAGACATGATAGGAAAATATTATGACGAAATATTTTCCGTCAGAAAGAAGTTTTTCAGCTATACATGCTGAAATTTGAATCGCTTATTTCCCGAAAAGGGGCCATTGTACTCATCATTATGAACAATTTTTACTATGCGACCAACACTGAAATCGCAAAAAAAATATCTGGTGATCCCTACATTTTATCGATTGAAGTGAACACAAATGTAGGGACCAACTGTTTTTTTTTTTTCGCGATTTCAGGCTTGGTGCCATAGTAAAAGTTGTTCATAATGATGAGCACAATTACCTCTTTTCAGGAAATAAGCGATTCAAATTTCAGCGTGTATATAAAAATACCAATGCATTACAATATATAATTATAGTATCACCAGAATCGAAGCATTGTATAACCCAATTGTTTATAAATAATAAATATATACCTAACTATACAGCGCGTTTTTTCTTCGAATTAATTAGGTAATTATGGTCGTATCTCTAATTACTTATGAAAATTGCTTACTAAGTAAGTTTGTTCTAAGCTTCGACTTCAATAACAAATTCTAATTGCTATCAAAACCATGTCAATGTTTGAACATTGTAAGTTTTCACGTCTATAATTTGGTACCAATAATCGCCTTAGAAGACCGCCACCGACTGACAAGTTTGTATTAAATTAATTTACTTAGGTAGAAATTTCTCATTTCAATCTAACCTTGATAGGAAATTCGTTAGAATTAATTGAAACCAATATTTGATTTACATTTTAGAGCCTATTAAAATTCTAGATTGATTCGTAATATTGGGGAATTATTTATTAAATTAAGGACAAATTTTGCTTTGTTGTCATACTAGTTTACGTAACATTTTGATGGGTTAGTAATTAGATTTCGTAACTCCATTTGACACTTTTGACCAATTTTATAAAAGGAAAAAAATCGTAAATTAAGGCGCATTTCATAAGTTTTTGATTGAATATTATAATGTTAGTATAATTATTATCATAATTGAATATTATAATGGACGAAAGGAGATTGACGAAACAAGTATACGAAGCGAGTGTGGATGGAAGAGTTGGAAGGGGACGACCTCGGCGAACGTATCGCGATTAAATCGCGGACGTTCTCAAAAAATGCCAGGTTAAGAGTTCTCTAAACCGACGAGCACGCATGACGAGGTTAATGGACGTAGATGACGCATAAGAGGTGTGTCAGGATCGTAGCAGGTGGAAATCCATAGTCTCTGCCTACCCCAATGGGAAAAAAGCGTGATAATATGTATGTATGTATGTATATTATAATACTTATACATAGTATAAAACAAAGTCCTCCAGTGCGTCTGTCTGTCTGTCGTTCCACACTAATCTCAAAAAGTACTGAACGGGTTTTGATCCAGTTTTCACCAATGGATAGACATTCCTAGTGATTCGTCTTCGATCAAATATACTATAAATGCACGAACACCGCTCGAAAAACGGCACCAACAATTCTGTGCAATAATCAGTCGCGTGACTGTACAGTTTCGCTCTCAGTTGCTTCACGACCGCGCTAGCGGTGAGACGTTTCGCGATGCTAAAATTTGTTAAAAAATAAATAAAAAATATACTCCAAATGTGCAAAAAAAGGATGAATTGTCGTACTTGTCGTTGTCGTAAACATAATTAATAGTACATTTTATCGCGGAAATGTTTTTTGGGTTTGATTTTGTACAAGACCGTGCGTCTATTGTATGTTGTATGATCGAAGGTTTAAATGTGTAATTTAATGCGTGATTACGCGTGCACCGCTTAAACTGTTTTAATATAAGTGGAACCCATGTTCTGTCCAAAATAAGCAAAATGCATGTTTTATATAAAAAATATTGTACAATGGGCGGTCTTAATAAGCTTATTTAACTGAATGATTCATGACTAGAACAGGTTTCTGAGCGCCGTTCTTTATATATTTGGCTAGCTAAGCGGCCTAATTTATACCATACACTAACGTTCCATTTGTCCTAGCCCCCTTTCATCAATCTTATTCCATTCAACACTATCATCATCATTTCAGCTAAAAGACGTCTACTGCTGCACATCATGCTTAGGGGAGGCCTAAGCATCGCCACCACGAACGACCCTGCGCTTCCCGCATCCAGCGGATTCCTGCGACCTTCACGACGTCGTCGGTCCACCTTGTGGGGGGCCTACCAGCACGCAGTCGTCACTCCTTAATTTGTCGGCCTCATCAGTCATCCGTTACGCGAACAATGTGCCCCACCCACTGCCACTTAAGATTGGCAACTTTTGGGGAATGTAGCAGCCAAGTAAAATAAATAATACTCGCTGAATACATTCGAAATTTCGAAAAAGTATAATTTACAGAGTTAATAGTTTCTGATTATTCTATCACCGCTTTATAGTATTCTTTTTCATCCCACTACTCCCTTCTATCTTAAAGAGCGATTTCAGTTCGTCTGTGATACACATAAACTTTCCTTGAGGTCATCAGAAAACTTAACGCTAGAGATGCCCAAGCATTCCACACGTTTCAATTTTTTCAATGTTTCTTTTACTGTTCAAGCCATACGCCTGTGGAATGCAGTGCCGGTGTCTGTGAGACGTGTACAATCGTTGCCAGCTTTCAGGAGAATGGTAAAGGAATATTACTTAGCTCCTTAATTTGTTACTATTTTTATGTAATAGTTATTACTTATATATTTATATTATATATAATTGTATAATAGAGCTATGTATCTTATCTATATATCCAGTTATGTTATATTTCGGTAAGCATGTATTATCTTAAATATACTTATAATTTTGATATATATATTAATAAGCTTTTGTTTTTATTTTAGTTATTTACATAGTATTTTCTCTATAGTACACCGCCAACTACCTGTTATATTTTCTTGTATATTTCAAGTCCATCCAATGGTTGTCTGGAAGAAATTGCTTTAAGCGATAAGACCACCAATTGTTAGTAATGTGCTCATGTTTGTTATAACTTTGTTTTTATTTTTATAGTGGGCAAACAATAAAGTATACTATATCTATCTATCTCTATCTATTAAACTGCAGTACCGGTACTGTAGTTAAAATCGAATTTTTGATAAATGATGTATTCAGCGAGTAATGATGTTTTTACTGATGGAGGCGCCACTTGCCCCCTTAAAAGGATAACGATAAATAATAAAAAATCACTACTCAGCTAATTAACTTCAATATCATCTTCCTGCCCTGATCCCAAATTACTTGGAGCCGGCGCAATACGTCTTATTCTTCCATTTTCCTATATCAGTTGTCATCTCATTTACTCCCTCTTCATCCATATATTCTTTCACTTAACATAACATAACATAACATCACGCCTGTATTTCCCCGAAAGGGTAGGCAGAGGTGTAATAGTACACCCACATTTCGCCAGTTATGATAAAGTCCCATGTAATAGGGGGCGAGCCTATTGCCATTCATCATCATCATCATTTCAGCCGAAGACGTCCACTGCTGGACATAGGCCTCCATACATACATAGGTCTATTGACATTGACCGGGCACAAATCCAAACTCCGGGCTGCTACTGAGAATTTCCTAATGAAAAAACCCAATAACACTTTGTCCGACTCGGGAATCGAACCCAGGACCCCACGCTCAGCAGTCGCGCTTGCAACCACTAGACCAATGAAGCAGTTTACACTAATAAAATAATAATAATAATTGTAATTTTTCACTTCACATTGCAAAATTGTATCTGGTATCCATCAATGAACATTCATCACTCTCTTAGTTACATACGTATCATCCAACTTTATCACATGACAATACCAACCAAACAATTTCAACTAACCGACTTTTAATTTTACTAAAATCAATCCTAAATGTTTGCATTTCTCTTAGCTTTCTTTAACGTATTTCATGAAAAATGCGAGATAAAGGTATTTAGCCATGTTTACCTTCGATAAAAAGTTTTACATCCATCTAAGGCGAGGTACTTATCGTTATTTATGTTTCTTTGCTAACTTTAATCCTTTTCTTTTTCATTGATAAGAGAGGCTTTAGCGAGTTCCAAAGTTTCTAGTAACTGCTCTCAGAGTAAGCTACTTTTATTGTTCATAAAAAGTGCCCATTATAATGGTAATAATGGTTATTGTCTCAAAAGCTAAGTTTTAAAAGTGTTTTAATCTCAGATTTTTGCTCTTCATTGAATAAGTTGGACCTTTAAATTTTTATATACCAAGATTTTTTTGGGCATTGTTTTAAAAGTATAATGGTTTTATGGTACTTGTAGTTTTAGAATTAACATGACCTTTTAATTTTTTCGCATAAACGGTCTATGAAATCACAGATGCTGATTTAGTTTTCGGACAGACTGATTCACGTAACCAAGTGTTTCACAGCAAAGGAACTAACTCAATTGCTACAAAAAAAATGTTGTAAAGGATGACGCAATACATTTCCGGCTAGTCTTAACTCAGTAGTAAAGGCTAGCCAAAGAGACTTTTCATTTCATTTCTAGTACTACTAGTGTACTAAAAATGAAAACTCTGAAGTGTAGGTTTCTTTTACGATGTAGGCAACCACTAAAACGGGATTTTCTCGGTAATATAAAAAAGCGTAGTCAACTTTGACGCAAATGAAATCCTTCTTCATCCTCTGGTATAAAATAAATACTATTTTCTCCTTCTCTTAAATGAGTAGAGGTCGTCTTTTTCAGTTTGTAGTTCTATCCTGGTATTATTCTTCTTCATATTTTTTTAAATCTTTTATAAAACATGCAGCTATTTCCATCATAACATTTATTTTGTGAAACAGCTCTAAACTATGTGGGATGTAATATTTTGTAAGAGATACGGTCTGCAGTTTTTGGTATTTTGTTTACAAAAACTGTGTAGAATACGACACGTAGGATATGATAAACTAATCCAAGCAAAGCGTGCCTTATTCCTATGACTGTTTTATAGAATTATCACTACTACTTCGTTTAAACAAAATGTAAACCACAAGGCAAGGAAAAGCGTAAAAATGAAATACATTACTAATTCTAGCTGAGATTAGAGACAATTTAATGAGTCGAAGAACCTAGTAGGCCAATTTTAATTAACTTAACTCTGCATGAAGAGATGTATCAAAAGATATGCATGCCCTGCCATACCATGCCATGTCTTGTCCTACTACCAACTATAATAAATAAAATAAAAAAATTAAAGTTTGTGAAAATGTTTGGATCTTTGTTACTCAATCACGCGTCAACCGTTGAACGGATTTGGATGAAATTTGGCAGACAGATCGATAATAACCAGGATTTAGATATAGGCTTATTATCCCGGGAAATTACAATTCCCGAGAGAAGGAGGATAATATATTTCTGTGATAAGCCGAATTACACACGGGCGAAGCCGCGGGCTTAAGATAGTGCAATAATAAATGAAGAATAACTAGCCAGCAATACACCACGATGGGCCATTGGTGCCGAAACCAGGGACCTTTAGATACAAAAAACTGTCTTAATCTTGACTCCTATGAAATGGACCACAAAAAGCAATGCACCTTGCGCACTTTGTTGAATGGTTTGTCCTGCACTACTCTATCTTGAGGCATCGCTGCCATTCATTATTTTGCATTTTTGCCTTAAATATATTAGCCATTTTGATTTCTCAATGAGTGATACATAGACCATAATTCGCTAGAACAAATTTTGAACCAGTACAGTTACTAACTACAATATTTAGAGCTTATCTTTTTCACTATCAACAAATAATCATTTCAAGATCTCTTTCCGACATTGAAACTAATAAAAAGGATCAAAGAGACCATTTCAGAAACGCTCTAAAATTGTGTTTAGTCCGCTAAAACTAAAAACTTATTTTTGCTGGCATCATAAAAATCCGTATTGCAACGGCATTACTTCAAATACTTTTAGAAGCACTCCAAGTTTTTACCAAGAAGGTGCTCTGAACTTAAGAGTATGTTTAATACAACCGTTTTTCTACGTTGTCTGGTTTTTTACTATTTATAGCTTCTTAAGAGTTTAAGTAACAAGTTCTTAGTTCGCAATTGAGACGGTATGTTCTTAGTTGTAAATATGTTGTATTTATGTAGAAAAAAAGCTGATTAAATGTTGAATGCATTTCGTTCTAGGGGCAAAGCGGATAGATAAATAAGTAAATAGAACCGGTCGTTGTGGCGATGCTTGGGCGAGGGCTATGTCCAGCAGTGGGCGTCTTTCGTGATGATGATGATGAAATATTTTTGGGACATTTTACACAGCACCATCTAGTCCCAAACCACGGAATATCTAATAGTACTACCCACGGAATACTTGAATAAGAATGGAATTGGTATAGTACACAGTTTCTTCGGAAACCCGTGTCGCCTAACTCTCCCACTATCCGTCTCACTACTACATAAGCACTGTATCTAGCTTGTATCTAGATATCTAAACGCATACGCGTGCAAGAAATACTACACTGAACGCGGCCCTACTATTAGCTGTCACGTCTGTCACACATAAACGTCGACCATGTGCGAACGCACCACTACATTCGAACAGGTCGTTAGTGATGTCCATGTACAAAAAACTAATTTTATGAATGTTATCGATATTTTCAACGATTTTCGCATATGGTCTTGGAATAAAAATAATTTGTCCTACATAAGGAATTGGAAAGTTACTGTTTCATGATATACTTAATTATTGAAAATAACGTCTGACACGTTTTAAAACAAGCAGCGCGAGGTATGGCGAAAAATAAAAAGTAGTTTTTCGATTTTTAACCTACTTTAAATTTGTTATAAGACCTGGTTTGGTATTTTGCGTAAATAAGATATACAATTCTGCATATTTACGGATTGGTTTTCTTTTTAAATCGTAACTTATAAAATAATTACTGCCGAACATACTAATCGTCAAAATTTGTTAGTTTTTTGTAAACTTTTTGTTTTTTTGTATTGTATTGTATTGAAAACTAAAAATAAAATGATATGCCCCTTATTACGAACGTTTAGACCACGTTTAAGGGGAATATAGCAGCCAAGTGGCGCCCCAATCAGTAAACAAATTATTACTCGCTGAATACAAGTAGGTACAGGTACTGTAGTTTAATCAGAAACTATTAACTCTGTAAATTATACTTCGCTGTAATTGTACATAGAAAAAATGCGAAAAACGGCCACTTTTGGCATTTTTTCTATCTACAACTACAGCGAAATATATTTTACAGAGTTAATAGTTTCTGATTGAACTGTACTTCAACTTTTAAAAACGAATTTTCGATAAATTATGTATTCAGCGAGTGATATTTTTTTTTACTGACGGAGGCAACACTTGGCTGCTACATTCCCCTTAAGCACTTGTTAAAACCGGGTGTAATCCAAACTCCATACATAACAAAGGTATTCAACCACCAAAACGAAGAGGAGAGGATATGTGTCGAACAACCAATAGGATTGCGTTATTTTCATATTTCACCGCCTAGCTTCAACATTATTTATTTATTTAAACTTCATACAATACATGTACATAGGTGGACTTAATGCCTTTGACTTTCTCTCCCAGTCAACCAGCTATTCTATATCTAACGCAGTCTTATTGGTGGCTTGCGACACATCTCGTCACATCTCGTCTCTGCGTTTTGGTGGAAACCGAGCCTAAAACCCGATTTTTAACCGACTTCAAAAAAGGAGGAGGTTCTCAATTCAATTGTATGTTTTTTTTATATGTTTGTTACTTCAGAACTCCGTCATTTATAAACCGATTTCGAAAATTATTTATTTATTTGAAAGGATATACATCCAGATTGGTTCCATTTTCATCAAAATCCAGTTTTGATGATGGGATCCATGTGAAATTGAGGTAACTTCTCAAATATTATAGGCATACACATAGCGATTTTCACAAGTCAAGCATTTGCATTCAGAAAAAAAAATTTGGTGAAGATCTGATGAAGGTCATAGGAGATAAAGAGGGAACTCTTCAATGGATGACAGCAAATTATCGGGGATTATAGCAATCGCTTGTCTTTCTATTGTTAATTCCACTCAAAATAATAAACTAAAAAAAAACCGACTTCAAAAAAGTAAAAAATATTTTTTTTAATTTTTATTTATTTTTTCAGTTTTTTCTTAAATCTATCCGAATCAAAGGCACTTACTCCCTAAACTGTTTCACACAAATTTTATTTTTTTATTCTTTTTTAAGTCGGTTTTTACTTTTTTTAATGTGGTTTATGTTTATGATATTTATGATAATTGATGAAAATCAAAACTCGAAATTGCGAATAAACAATTTAAAAAAAAATCTACCTAAAAATAAAATTATTATGCATTTAAAATAAAATAAAATGAGGAATATTTATTTTAAAACAGAAAGTATACACCGAATTAATTATATCGATAATGCATTCAATATGTTACTACACTATCGATACACGGGGATTTTGGTGACAGTCAGGCAAATAAATTGAAGGCGACATCGAAAGAAACGCAATACATTACGCGGTTACTCACGTAGTGAAAGTCGATATCCATGTTTTATAAGCAATGTATATTTTTTTATCAGTTTGCGATAACATCGTTTTTGTTATGAATCACATAATACTATGAAAATATTTGCAAATATCACAACTAATTAAAGGTTTTTAGACTTACCGATGAAAAGAAATCCCTCCTTTAGTTAAACTACACACCTCGCTTCTTTTTCGGCATGATATAATGGCGCAAGACGGCATAATTATTATTTTTTCGCACAGCAACGTACTCTGTCACAGCCTGGACGCAATGTCGCGGATTTTGGTTACACTGGCGCGTCTGCTCAAAAGCGCGGCGCGCCTATCCCGCCCACAATTCCCCTCTATTATATTCATTTCCTCTATGGTACTACCGTATTAAAACTAAACAGAGCTTGTACTATGGGTAGTAGACAATAGATATAATACTTATTTAATTTTTAGGGTTCCATACCTGAGAGTGTTAGCGGAACCCTTTTCCTCTCGCTACGCTGTCTGTCCGTCCGTCCGTCCGTCTGTCTGTCGCAGGGCTGTATCTTTTGAACGGTAATAGGTAGCCCGTTGAAATTTTCTCAGAATATGTATTGCTGTGTGTCACGATAAATACTAAAAATAAAAAAAGTCTAAAACTAAAGGGGTCCCATACAAGAAACCTCGAAAAACATTTTTCAACGTTTGTGTTCCTGTTCTATCTTCAAAACGGTCATACATATTTACGGCACGGCATTTTACCTGCGCCCAGCCTTTATAGGGCGAACGCAGATGACACAATTATTCGTATTTCATAAATCGTCCGTCAATATGGTCAGTGAACTACTTTTTGTGGATCATGAACTTATTGTTAAGTCAGCCCTGGAAATTTAATTCAAGTGAGTTACCTAGATGAACGCAGATGACACAATTTTTGTATTTCATAAATTTTCCGTCAATTTGGTCAGTGAACTACTTTTTGTGGATCATCAACTTATTGCTAAGTCAGCCCTGGAAATTTAATTCAAGTCGTAATAATTATTTATTTATTTCCACAAAAAAAATACATACATTTGGCAGATACAGTGTAGAACATAAACCAGTTTAGGTTTCAGGTAGTTTTCTGTACACCGCTTGGCAACTATTATTATTTTCTTTTAATTGTAGCACCTATACACACAGTTTTATAGATAGGTATAGGACACACACGTAGACCAAGGGGGCTTTTTTGTCGAGTATTGCAATTTTTACAAGTTTAACCAAATATGTTGTAGCGATGCTTGGGGGAGGCCTATGCCCAGTAGTGGACATCTTTCAGCTGAAATGATGATGATGAACCAAATATGTATTTCTAATTTACTTGTCCTATACGCGATGGTGATCGCTACATAATAAAAGCTGGCAGAGGCGTAGTTTAGGCCCAACGCATAACCATAATAACCTAATTACATATATTTATTTAAATGCATATAGCTAACATTACATGAATTCCGAAATCGATGGAGTGGTTACTAATAATTTAGTCCTAATTTCATTAAATAATTTACAACAACATATTATATACCGTATGATAGTTAAAACATAACATACAAAGTAGTACACGGAATGAAACGTTTCTCAAGTAATAAAATGATGCTCCATTTGTTCAATTCCAATTACTCACGTCAAAGTGCCCAGACGTCATCGTAATCTAATTACGTTGAAATCAGCGCGAACATTTACAAAATTACTTCTTATTCTCTTGAGCTTTGGGCGTAGATCAGCTGCCGAATTGTGTATCTCACTCGCGATCATTTTGATTTCAGTGTTCATTGCTACGTGTTTTGACAATTCATCTTATCGGCAACTATGCAACACGCAATCTCACACGAATAAAAAAAGGCTGATGGAATCTCACTAAGAAAAGACTGAAGCAAATTTTTCCTAAACCCACTTTAATTTCGACAGCAGTATGACACACCAGATATATATTGTTTTTTATTTGTGACACTACGACAATGACTACGGTCACACGAGATTTGTTGCGTAATCGCGGCTTTTTGTCTTACTATGGGTGTGAATGTGTGCGTGCCAGCCCGTACTTTTAAGCAAGTCGGCTTACTATGGGTGTTTCATTTATTCTGTAGCGAGATTCCATCCGCCTTTTTTTACTCATCCATGCACGCAATGAATATTGCTGTAATGCCAAAATGAAAGCTATTTTATTTCGCTGCGATCTGAAATATAATTGATATTATACATTGTAGTTATCTAATCCGAGCCCTTAGACACCGCGTTTCGTTTAGAAAAAAAAAATAAGTTAAAAATACCATATTTATTATTTCTATCTGCTGGCCACCCCGGTATATGTCACTTCTGTTTCGCGCGCCTTATGACATCTGCGTTCTTATTTTTTCTCCTTGAATATTTTCTTTAATTTTTGTCTAAATTATCGTGTCAAGTGAAAGAAAACCAATTAAAATGCTAGAAAGTGCTTTGTTCGAGAGCCGAAAGCGAAAACGGGGGTGCTTTTCGCCTGAAGGAACGGCCATCGAACGACAGGCTGTGCAGAATGTCGCAGCCGCGCTGTTGCAGTTATTCTATTCTCAGGAACACCTAACCCTGATTATTGGATGGATGCGAGTCTTGAAGAAGGTGAACCCTTTCTTGATTGTAAAATAAAAGAACAGGTGAGTTTTACCATAACCATAATCATAACCTTATTCCAAACACGTCGAAACCTGTTTTTTCCCGTGATTTACCTAAAACAAATAGGTACTTGAAACGTCGCCTTCGTGGCGCCCCTAAGGCGACACTCTGACCGACAACTCTACCTTACTCTGCTTATGAGGCGTGTGTATTACATTTACAGTGAAACTAGTGAATACGAGATATTCGAGCGATATTAGATATCTATGTCGCTAGCTGGTTTGCAAACTACATGTGTGGGCATGTCAGGCTTTAGTAGACCACCGGGGCACGCGATGCTTTCAGTCGTTTTTATAAACACTGGCGGTGGTCCATATGAATATCTGCCATCAAGTACGTGATGCTTAAGTTAACAGTAAACATGTTTCTGTTACAATGGCTGATAACAAATGCTTCAAATAAGGCTCTTCGTTATTTAACATCCCATTTAAAAATGAACCTAAGAAAGAAGAGTAGAATCCATAACACTCAACGAAAAGTCCAAGCATATTCCTACAACTGTACCCACAAGAAACGGTTACTTACATTAGGGGAAAAACACACTGCTTGACAACTACTCTTACTGGGATGCACCACCACTTAATTCAAAAGTGATAGCGGTGCTCACGGAAGTCTCTAAACTCAGGGACCAAGTCTTGATTAGGATTGAGAAGTCATACATATGACTTAACCTATGACTGGCCTTCTATTATAAGGAAAGCTATGACGGATTGTATGCAAAATGAAAGTAAAACCTTTACTTGATGATAAATATTAATCAAAATCAAGAGATATCACACATGGTGTGAACTTTTATTAGACTTAATAATATATTCACAAGTGCATTAAGCCGCTACAAGTGGTAAGGTTGGCATAGCTGCTCAGGAACTGCCTTATTTCTATGCTCGGTTGTATTGTGATTCCTCGGATCGATACTCGGCTCTTGAAACTCTTTCCAACTCTAGAAGAATAACCAATGTGTACCAGCTCTGACAAAGCAACCTATCCATCAGCTCCGAGAGAGCATAAGACCCACAAGGCTGATACTGAAATGTACCAACCATATATACATATAATATACCAACCAGGTAACCACATACTAACAATTTATCTAAGTACTGTAGATGCTGGAAATACATAACTGACGATCCTGTCATTTTAAAAAGGGTACAAGTGTACGAGATACCACATGATACCTTTATGTATTCTAACTAGTCATTTGTCATAGTTAGAAATAATATCATTATAAACAAACAGACTTGTCACAAACAGACTTGTCACATCAATGCTATGTCATCTTGTCAACATATCTACCAATAATGAATCCATTACTTAAAACCTTCCATGATGCATAATATAATGGCACATTCAGGTTTACCCTTAATTGATAACCTAACACCATAAATAAAAGAAAATTATTTTGAGCAAATCATATCAAAATTCTTTCAAATCAACATTCTTTATCTTTCAGACAACAAATTGGTCTACAATGTGTTAGTAACAAATGCAACTTATTCTATGTTAGTACTTAATAACTAGCAGAGATTTAGTCCGGGTGACCAGTGCCCACAAGAGGGCTATCAGCCCAGGCGGCTATCGCATGCAGGTTGGTGTCGGGGCTGCTGCGCAGCCTGTGCAGTATCAAACCGCTAAGATTTATATAAAAATATTTACATGTGTTCCTTCAATGGAATCATTGATTAATTTATTCATAGAAACTTTTAATACTGACTAAGTAGTAGTAGACCCTGTATTTGCAGTGCATAACACATAACATCACGCCTGTATTTCCCCGAAGGGGTAAGCAGAGGTGTAAAAGTGCACCCACATTTCGCCGGTTATGTTATAGTCCCCTGTAATAGGGGGCGAGCCTATTGCCATTGACCGGGCACAAATCCAGACTCTGGGCTGCTACTGAGAATTTCCTAATGGAAAAACCCAATAACACTTTGCCCAACCCAGAAATCGAACCCAGGACTTCACGCTCAGCGGTCGCAAGCAACCACTAGACCAACGAAGCACTCTTTGCAGTGCAGTCGGGTAAAAATACAGAAAAAATTTGTGTCATTGACTTAGTACTGCTATTAAACAATTATGTTTCACAGCTATGTTCCATCATGGTTTATCACTCAGATACATATGATAGTGCGTTAACCAAGGGTTTATAAATAATTATTAACTAATTATTAACTATTTACCTTGATGTTTACCCACATAGAGGTCAAAACTTATCAAGGATGTACTGAAAAAGTAAATGTTACTCTAAATTTATTAAAACATTTTGGGTGGATTGCTAATAAACCCTGAAAAGACTAACTAATCATCATCAACCCATAACTATCCCCCTGCGGGGTACGGGCACAGAGGTATGGGCCTCTTCTCAGAATTAGAGGAGTTACCAACAAACAATGTAAATTTCTAGGTTTTATAATTAATACACAAGTGTGGAGCTAGAACAACACATAGAAAATAAAGTGTATATTACAGATATTTAATTTAACTAACAAATTAGCAGCCACTTTGCCTAGAAGTTGTTGAAGTTGTTGTTGTTGTTGAAAACCTCTATAATTCTAATAATAATTACAATACTATAAATAATTTTAGTATGGGTACTGAATACCAAATTCAGCGTTGGTCATAAAATATCAGAAGCCTCTTTTACTGAAAAGGGTTTGAAGGAGGCATAGTGAGAGTGACCACATTGGTGTATTTTGATCACAATAAAAGGTTGTCCATACTACTTATTATTAAAATTTCCATATAAACTAAAATTAATCGCAGCATATAATATGTAACATTAAAAATTATTTGCTTAACAAGTATTAACATATTATCACTTGCTTTGCTGTTAAGAATCAATATTACAACTGCCATCATCTGCTTTAACAAAATGGAAACATACAATTTCTTCACTTAAACAATGCACCCTGAGGTATTATTATATGGATATGGACCTGGTCATAGTCAAGAGACTAGTTCACATTTATGCTTCTTAATATGCTAAACTAAAGACAACCAGAATAAAAGATCAATAATGCAGAAACACCAAGTACAATACAGTAAGAGAACTGTCACTCAATAAATTCAGCATAATTTACTTACAACTTGGTCAGACTAAAATTGACTTATGGTAAACATATTTCATGGAGTAAGGTCCTAAGCATATAAAACTTCAAATTATTTCATCTATTTTTTCTTTTATTCGTCTAATAAGAAATGCCTACAAAACAATACTACATACTTATAAAGTATGGTGGACCGACCTGGTACAGAACCTATGGATTTAGTGTACAGCATCTGTTCATCAAAACTCAGGATTGGCTATTGCAATGAACTTGGAGCCTTATCAGCCCTGATCAGTCCACAAGTGGATAAGGCTGATATAATTATAAGATTCCTTATAGGTGCATACAGATTTGGAACATCATTATCAAAACACTCTTGTTCATAGAATCTTACAAAAATATCCAATTTCATCACCACCTTCCTGGCCTAATAACACAAGACTAACTTTAGGAAAACTTGCCAAGAAGTTGGCTGATAGATAAACATATCAATAATTAATTAACAATTTTATTTATTGTATTTAACAATAAATAAACCTAAATAACAGATTTTACTAAGACAATTGTGATTAAGTCCAACTTACAATAATATAATTTAATAGATTTTTATTTTTACTTCCATATTTAAACTGTTAGAAATAAATAGGTAATGATGAACCTTACTTATGTCTACCTTTCGAAAAATCCCATGAAAAACCTAACAGTAAAACCATTAGTTAATAGTTAAAAAACATGAAGAAAGAGGTACAGTCAGCTACACCAATTGGTTACCCCCACTTATGAACAAATTTTAGAACATGAGGGGTAATCAATTAAGGACGCTGTGTGTACATTGAAACTGAAAGGCAGCTGGATAGAAAACAGCTCAAAAATATCTTTAAAACCCAATATTATAATTCTCATTAGTGAAGAATCTTATTCATCAACTTTGCATTATCAGTTATTTATTATAACAATAATCCCTACTTAAATTTTAATGATGTCAAACAACATAATATGTCATGTAATAAACAAGAAAATACATTAGCATGTACTTCAATCTCGTACATTTCATATCTTAGGTTGATAAATAAATAAATAAATGTCTTTGGGACATTTTTACACGGCACCATCTGGTCCAGAACTGGGCAGAGCTTGTGCTGTGGGTGCTAGACAATGGATTATTGATATTTAACGTTCTGTCTGTTGATTACCAACTATTGTTTAATATTTCTACATTATACATTAGGTATCCCTGATGTTAGTATAGAGTTTAATAAATCAAAACAAATTATATTTAAATATCCAATTTAATTATTGCAGCAAACTCTGAACATCTACAATGTATAATATCAATTATATTTCAGATCGCAGCGAAATAAAATTGTAGATCAGACGAGCTTACCTGTAAGCGAAGTCTTGATTCTAATTTTATGAGCTGCGATCTGAAATATAATCACCCACCCGCCACCAACAGTCCCAAAGCTGCAATAATTAGTAAACATTCTTCGTTAATCTTTCAGATGAACATAGTGAATGTTAGATTGTGGAACCTGCCCTGTACAGGCAACAGGGCTTGTTCCTTATCTTCGTTATCTCTAAAACTAGTGACATATACCGGGGTGGCCAGCAGATAGAAATAATAAATATGGTATTTTTAACTTATTTTTTTTTTCTAAACGAAACGCGGTGTCTAAGGGCTCGGATTAGATAACTACAATGTATAATATCAATTATATTTCAGATCGCAGCTCATAAAATTAGAATCAAGACTTCGCTTACAGGTAAGCTCGTCTGATCTACAATTGTGTGTGAGTACGTTATTTAATTACCAAACTGTTCGATACCATTATCTGAAAATGCTAAATTAGTTTGCTGATTAAAAATTATTTCCTAATTTTGTCTATTCTACCGTTATAATTTGTAAAAGCAAATTACGATTTATGGCAAGAGACTATTAAAGTTTTACGACTTGCGCAGAATCATAAACAAAAGATAAAATTATTTATGTTTTGGTTTGACTCTTAGATAAATATTTCTGGAGCATAAAACAGCTTTACCGTTACAGCATTTATTCAAAAATGTTGAGGATGGTTTCCAGTCTTTCCTGCCGATTTGTGATACTAAGTCGCGATTAAAATCATGATTTCAATGTTTATTATTTTCGCCATATTAATGGCTTAGTTATCAGACTTCATAACTCCATTTTGACCAATTTTACCGGAGGAAGATTTTTTTTTGAAGTAATACTTCTTAAAGCACGCTTGACTCTGCATTACAGTAGTTGACTTGGGGCTTAATGGTGCCTTTATAGTTATATATAGGCATTATAAAATACCATAAATTACTTCCGTTTGACTATCGACAACCTTGACAATAAAAAAATAAAAAAAATAAAAAAAATATTGGAACAGAAAACACGTTTACATACAATATGTGTACGAAAATGACTGCATTAGTTATAAAACTGTGTTGCAGTCATTAACGCCCATTTCAGATGGATTGAGGCGACAGCGTTCCAACTGAACTGAAATTGTTAATTAAGTATGTGTATGTGGAGGAGTGCGTGTGTGGGGGGGTGTGTGTGCGTGTGTGAGTGTGTGGGGGGGGTGTGTGTGTAGGGGGAAGAGTGTGATGATTTTGCGTGGGGATGTGTGTGCGCAGGCGGGTATCAGAAACATGAAGTTACGTTTTAACAAATATTTCCAATTCTTCATATGTAAGCGTATAGAGCCATTTATCAGTGAGTATTCGACACTCGCGAAGAGTGAGCGGATATATGTTGAGCTTCTTATTTACTTCTACTACTATTATAAAATTGTTAAATGTCAGTTGTCTGTTTGTTTGTTTGTTTGTTTGTTCCAGCATCACTATAAAACTACTAGACCGATTTTGTTGAAAGGGTTTGTGACTAAAAACTTATGATTTGACTTAAAAACTGGTATGTATTTTACCTCGCTACGATGACGGGAACCGGTGATTTTTAATTATATTTTTCTACAACATTTTGCATACATCAAGGTGAATAAGGCGCTCATATCCAGCTGTCATTCACACGCATGCGCTCTGGCGCGCGCCTCCATAGAGAAAATACGGCTGCTAAAGAAATTGCATTAAAAACTTTTTGGTCGGGCCGAATTTTATAGAGTAGAAAAAAAAATCCTGTCGTATGTGGGTGGTGCCATCTTGGAAATGCAGTCTTTTGAGCCAACCGAAAATCAGAATCTTTCGACTTACAGACAAGGACCGGAAGCTACCTCTAAATTGCGATTTCTCTAATTTTTTGTATGAAAGCAATAAAATTTAGAAGTACCTAAACGTTGTTATATTGTATCCATCTTAATATACGAATAAGCATAAAGTTATCTTGGTGTAACTAAAAAAATACTATTTTCAGTCTACAATTTTTAATTACCTTCTTCTTCAAGTATATTATCTTATCTTCTTAATCTTAATCTTAACTATTATAAAATTGTAAACGTCTGTTTGTTTGTTTGTTCCAGCATTACGCTAAAACTACTGAACCGATTTTGATGTTTTTTTTTTGTTTGAAAGCTGATGATCTGACTTAAAAACTGGTATGGGTTTTGAGAAAGAAAGAAAGAAAGAAAAAAAGAAAAAAGAAATTCGTGGGTTGCGTACTCACCCGACAGATCGAAGCTTCTATGCATTTGCACGAGCGGATAGTAATGTACGATGGAGTGGAGTGGACAGGGGATGGGACTGGGGATGGGACTGGGGACGGGACAGGGGATGGGACTGGGGACGGGACAGTGGACGGGACAGGGGACGGGAAATAGGACGGGACATGAGACGGGACATGGGACAGGATAGTGGGACGGCACATGGGACTGGACATAGGATGGGACATGGGACAGGACATGGGACATGGGACGGGACGATAGTGATTTAGTGATATAAAGAGACAGTGGGACAGTGGGCCGTGGGACAGTGGGATAGTGGGACAGTGGGAAAGTAGGACAGTGGCAGCGGGACGGTGGGACGGTGGGACAGTGGGGCAGTGGGGTAGTGGGGCAGCGGTGCAGCGGGGCAGAGGGCCAGTGGGATAGTGGGGCAATGGGGTAGCGGGGCAGTGGGGTTGTGGGGCAGCGGGACAGCGAGGCAGCGGGACGGTGTGGCAGCGGGGCAGTGGGGCAGCGGTGCAGCGAGGCAGTGGGGCAGCGGGGCAGCGGTGCCGCGTGACAGTCGGGCAGCGGGGCCGTGGGGTACCGGGGCAGCGGGGCAGTGGGGCATTGGGATAGTGGGGCAGCGGGGCAGTGGGTCAGTGGGGCAGCGGGGGCGGGGCAGCGGGGCAGCGAGGCAATGGTGCAGCGGGGCAGCGTGCCAGCGGAGCAGCGCGGCAGTGGGGTACCGGGGCAGCGGGGCTGTGGGGCAGTGGGATAGTGGGTCAGCGGGGCTGTGGTGTAGCGGGGCAGCGGGTCATTGGGGTAGCGGGGCAGCGGGGCAGTGGGGCAGCGGGGCAGCTGGGCAGCGGGGCAGTGATGCAGCGGGGCAGTGGGGCAGTGGGGTAGCGGGAAGCGGGGCAGTAGGGGAGTGGGGCAGCGGGGCAGGCAGTGGGATAGTGGGGCAGTGGGTTAGCGGGGCAGCCGGGCTGTGGGGCAGCGGAGCAGTGGGTTACCGGGGCAGTGGGGCAGTGGTATAGTGGGGCCGCGGGGCAATGGGGCACCGGGGCAGTGGGGCAGCGGGGCAGCCGGACAGAGTGGCAGCGGGGAAGCTGGTCTGTGGGGCAGCGGGGCAGGCTGTGGGGCAGTGGGACAGTGGGGCAGTGGGGTAGCGTGTCAGTGGGGTAGCGGGGCAGCCTGTGGGGCAGTGGGATAGTGGGGCAGCGGTGCATTGGAGCAGTGGGGTAGCGGGTCAGTGGGGCAGTGTGGTAGCGGGGCAGTGGGGCAGCGGGGCAGCTGGGCAGCGGGGCAGTGGGGCAGCGGGGCAGTAGGGCAGCGGGGCAGTGGGGCAGCGGGGCAGCTGGGCAGCGGGGAAGTGGGGCAGCGGGGCAGCGGGGCTGTGGGCAGTGGGGCAGCGGGGCAGTGGGGCAGTGGGGCAGCGGGGCAGCGGGACAGCGGGACAGTGGGACAGTGGTCTGGACTGGAATGGACTGGACTGGACTGACGTGGGTTAGCAGAATTTAACGCGAGCGGAGCCGCGGGTAAAAGCTTGTTATTATATAATACTGTACTCAGAAATTGGTACTGTCGACTCACGGCTTTAACTTTTGCAATTTCTGTCTGGCAGACTATGTCAGCTCTACGTTTTTTTCTCACAAATTCAGGATCATATGGAAGGTTTTAGTGTTTACGCAGTATTGTGTTAAGCAAAAATACAATACATCAAACTTTAGAATTACTGTCAACATTTTGACCATTTTGTATATTGTATAGTGAAGATTAAGCTACATTAATGGTAGGCAAACTTCCTAGGGCTGGCACTGTTCATATTATGTTATTGTAGGGACTTACCGCGGCTTTAATGGATTACCTTCTGGTTGAGGCTGTCAGTTCCAACCCTCGAGGGAGAAGGCTGGGAGGGCGGTACAATGCATGTCAAAAATATATTCACAGCAGAATATTGAGTGGCTTTGGGTCGTATTGACGTTGTTGATATCGTTTCGTCGTAAATGTCTGTGATTTTGTTGTGTTGTTGTCTGTGATTTTGTTGTATTTTGTTGTTTATAATGCTTTGTTTATGCTTAGAATTTTAGTATTAATAGATTGATTAATTACAATTACTCATTTGTTGCGAAGACTTTAACATACGTGTATTGCACTGAAGGTTTTATAAAAAAATTGCAGCATCTGCGGGGTCATCATCATAATCATCATTTCAGCCGAAAGACGTCCAGTGCTAGACACAAGCCTCCCCCAAGCATCGCCACAACGACCAGTCCTGAGCCTTCCGCAGTCAGCCGATTCCCGCGACGTCCACCAAGTCGTCGGTCCACCTTGTGGGGGGCCTACCCACGCTGCGTCTTCCAGTACGCGGTCGCCACTCCAGAACTTGCCAAACTTAAGTGGCAGTGGGCGGGGCACATTGCTCGCAGATCGGATGGCCGATGGGGCAGTAAAGTTCTGGAGTGGCATCTGCGGGGTAGTTAAGAGGAAATGCGGTTGGTCTTTTCTCTATACAAACGCTCTCGACTGTTTTGTTTCTAGTTTGTAACCCTAGAGCAATTACTTTTTACAGTAAAATAAATATCAACTTTTTCTATGACCCTGTTTTCGTTTTTGTTGATTAATTATTTCAAGAAGCCCTTAAAAAATATCAATATTGCCTGTTTAGACCGTTTTTTACAGAGGCCTAGTGTATTAATTTGAAAACTATTACTGCTTAGTGAAAATCATAGCGGTACAATACATATTTATCTTATTCAGTTTATGAAATATATTTTTAATTGATACAGTTTCGGAGGAGGAAATAGTCGAGAGCCAAACCTCGAATTATGACTTTATTACTTAGGCAGTCGGAGTTGCAGTGCCTGCAGTTGTCCTTATCGTACTTATTTTAGGCCGACCGCTCGCAAAGCGACAGCGATAGTTTCTTCAAATACCTTATTTTCAAAAGTATCTCTGCCCGCATTTCTTCCACGACCAAGATAACATTAATTTTGACATTACGGCAATTGTGCAATGTTGCTGATAAGATTAATTGGAACTCTAGTTCAAGTTAATTACAAGCACTTTTGAAATAAAAAACATTCGAATTTTGAATTTGAATTTAAATTTGAGTCAAAGCATATCGTTGGCTTATACATTCAATATTATATAACATAATAATAATTGAATATTATTACGATATTCAATCGAAAACTTAGAAATAGTGCCTAAATTTAAAAAATCGAGTGTGCACACGACTGAAGTAAAACTTCACTAACTTAAATTAACTAAATTAAATTAACTTTATTGTTTAGTCCAATTTTACAAATAATAAACTTATATCTCCCTCAATACTATTTCAATGAAAACAAAGGAATGGCGGCGCGGCGTGCGTATTTCTGCCGCCGCGGCGGCACTGTGTCGTGGCCGGCCGTCGTCCCGCACTACCCCCTCCGTTCGCCACACTTTTCGTAAGAGTGACGTTTGGGAGTCTTCACTTCTTTGTTCTTTTGAATTAGCTGGTGGCAGCTCTTGTAAATTAACATCCAAATAGCCATATCCATGGAGTTTCTTGCCGGTTCTTCTCCATTGAACCCACAATTTGGAACCGTGCAACTAGAGCCTGACGTTTCAAAAGTGCTTGTAATTAAGTTAATTTGATATAAAAACCATTTGAATTTGATTAGAATGATACAGAAGTCGAATGTCCAGCAGTGGACTGCGATAGGCTGAGTTGATGATGATGATGATGTTGGTGCAGAAGGAAAATCGCTATAATTTTACACACATAATTAAAATTAGAGAAATGATGTACATAGCCTTTTTACATGTGAATCCAACCTAACAGAAAATTATTAAAACAATCATGTTTGTTTGTCCATCAATCACACTGAAACAGCTGAATGAATTTGCATGAAATTTGATACACAGACCATATCCTGGATTAACATATAGGATATTTTTTATAAATAGGTTTCAACAATGTTATTTCTTACTACCTGTGCCCAGCACGCGTTGCAATGCCCTCTTTTTTGTGCCAAGAAACTTCGCGAGCGTACGAAGAATAATTCACCAAAATTTCATCACAATCAGATGAATGGTTTAGGAACGGATATAGGACAAATTTACAATCATTCATTTTTAGGGTTCCGTACCCGAAGGGTGCCAAACGGGACCCTATTACTCTCGCTACGCTGTCCGTCCGTCCGTCTGTCTGTCACAGGGCTGTATCTTTGTAACGGTAATAGATAACCAGTTAAAATTTACAGAGAATATGTGTTACTATAAGGAGTATTACGACAAAAACTAAAAATAAAAAAAAGTCTAAAAGCAAAGGGGGTCCCCATACAAGAAACCTCGAAAAACATGCATTTTTTTCATCGTTTTTGTTCCTGCTCTATCTTCAAAACGGTAATACATACCAACGTCAAACTAGGTCTGATTATAGTACATACTATGTAGCTTAGCAACAAATACTAAAAATAGGGCAAACATAGAAATATGTGGTAGTACCTACGTATATAAGCAACGTGAACGTAAGCAAGAGGTGCAAAAATTCACATTTCGCGTACGATCGTTGATGTCTTTTGATAAACTCACTAAATTAAATCAGTTTCTATGGGGTATCAGGTCGATGGGTGGTACGGAACCCTTACTGCGTGAGTCCGACTCACAATTGGCCGGTTTTTTTATATATACATATCATAATCAACTTAGCCTATCGCAGTCCACTGCTGGACATAGGCCTCTCCCAAGTTGCACCACAACACTCGGTCCTCTGCCTTCCGCATCCAGTCCTCATATATAGAGAGATAGATAAGACTTAAGAAACAGTTCGCTTGTTTAATAAATAAATAAGTATTTTTGGGACATTTTAACACAGCACTATCTAGTCTCAAACTAAGCAGAGTTTGTACTATGGGTACTAGACAACAATGGAGATAATACTTATATACTTTTTTGTAAATACTTACTTATAATACATAAGGAACACCCAGACCAACACAAACACTTATGTTCATCAAAGAAATATTTGTGTCCTGTGGGAATCGAACCCACGACCTCGTGATCAGCAGTCCGACACTCGAAACACTAGACCACAAACGTCGTCGTCGTACTTACAACTTGAAATATTCAAACGAAATCGTTAAATTTACCGACAAAAACGATCAAAATCTATTTTCATTACGTTTAAACGTCAAACAAACAATACTGAGCTACTTATAGCATTAGATGATAATCCTTAAAGCCATAGTAAGGCGTCCTTTAATAACATAATGCGACGAACAACATAACCTTTACCGAGCCTAAGACGCCCGCAGGTTATGTAGTAACTACTATATTAACGTAATCACAGATTGACCGAGAAATTATAGTAAAGCTACTTTACTTCACTTGGTTAATGTTTGGACTTAGAGTCCTACTAATCCTACTTCCTACTAATATCATAAACGTGAAATTTTGTGAGTTAGTATGGATATTTGTTTCTCTTTCACGCAAAAACTGCTGTATGGATTTTAATGAAATTTGGCATACATGTAGAACATAACCCGTTATAACATACAAGCTCCTTTTTATCCTGAACAGATGAACAGTTACTGAGAGATGCCCGATAAATGACATCCACGCGGGCGAAGCCGCAGGCATAGGCTAGTATTATAAATGTGAAAGTTTGTGAAGATGTTTCGATGTTTGTCACGCTGTAACGGCTGAACGGATTTGGATGAAGTTTGGCATACTTAGATAACATAACCCGGAATAATATACAAGCTACGTTTTCAATTTCAGTTTCAATTTATTTAATTTATATTGTGGTACATAGGTAAAATAAAGATAGGTATTAAATAGGTACATTATGTTGTGCTGCTATGACCCGCCGTAAATGGCATACAATAAATTTAAAACAAACACAAATTATTACAGTAGATAGTAGCTAATTATACAAAAAATTATAAAGAAACATCATCGTTTTCGTTTTATCCCGGGAAAATAAACAGTAAAATTCTCGATGGTGTGTCTCTTCCGCCAACCCGCACTAGGCCAGCGTGGTGGGGTCGCGAAAGTCATGCGTAGCAGTTCTCGTGGCCCTTCCACCCATGGTGAAAGTAGGCACACGGCGGAGTTTTTAGTGTGTGCGAGCTCCACATAACCAGTAACATCCATCCACAGCGTGGTCGACTAAGGCCTTAACCTTCTCATTCTGAGAAAAAGCTCGTGCCAAGCAGTGAGACATTAATGGGCTGATAATTATAAAGATGATTTAATTCCTCAATTTTTATTTCTTTAAAACAAACACTAGCAAGTAATTCAAAAAGGTTGTCAAATACAAATTCTCTCCAAGAACTTTAAATAATTTATCCTTTAGATTTATATTCACTTCATTTAAATGGACGGAAATGAAACCTTTGGGTCTCTTTGAATCGGGCAGATCTGTCATAAATCTCTTTTTATTAGATTTCAATATTATAGGTATTAAAAGAAATGAGATTATAACAAAGCTTTTAATTTAGTTGAAAAGTAAAGTCGTACTTCAATTCTTTTTGTAGCTGCTTTAAGACTTTATAAAGTTGCAATTAGGTATACATGTTTGTTTTTTTACGATAATTTACATTCAGGACTTCAATCAGTTAACGTCAATATGTGCTTACTACAAAGGCACAGAATATTTAATATATATAATAGTACTAAGGTACAGAACGGCCACTCACTGCCCCCCGCCAATTTAAGATTCCTCACCCGCGCCCCGCACGCGCCCGCAATTTAACGGCAATTGGACTGACTGTAAGGCCCGTATTCCAGAACGATACTCAAGCGTTGATCACTGTTTAAAACTAGTTTTAAGTTGAGCTTTGATTTAAGAACGTTCCTCAAGCAGAGATTTATTGATCACAATTCAGCTGAGCTTAGCTTTATTTTATACTGTCACCTGTTTCGGTATTTGAGTAGAGTTTTGATCTGAAATCACTCTAGTGTGGTCCAGACTACGCTTGAGTAGATATTTCTATTCTATTTCAAGTCAAATTCGTGTGTTATGTTGTTGAATTAAAGTTTATAATTACCGTTCAGGAATAAGACCGGTACTCAAGTAACGATTCTATCCGTAAGTAGTGATCAGGTGATTGGAGTTTAAACTGTACTTGAGGAAGCTTCTGTAATACGGGCCTAAGATTGCAATGGATGTCAATCGCTAGTCGCTATACGACCACGCCTTCTCTGAGAACTACTGAAAAACGCTTGGAATCCAGTTAGCACTACAAGCGGCGAGCATCTCTAAACTACACGTACGGCGTTCGTATACAGACGTAATCTTGTGTATGTAGATGGTGATAGCATTTATATTGTATTGAGTGACCAAGGTGTGACAAAGGATAGAAATAATACGTGTGTCCAGCTGATTATTATTATGTTCATTAATTTAAGAGATATTAAAAAACGTTAAACTGATGACTGACTGCCTCGTTGGTCTAGTGGTTGCAAGCGCGACTGCTGAGCGTGGGGTCCTGGGTTCGATTCCCGGGTCGGGCAAAGTGTTATTGGGTTTTTTCATTAGGAAATTCTCAGTAGCAGCCCGGAGTCTGGATTTGTGCCCGGTCAATGGCAATAGGCTCGCCCCCTATTACATGGGACTATAACATAACTGGCGAAATGTGGGTGTATTATTACACCTCTGCCTACCCTTTCAGGGAAATACAGGCGTGATGTTATGTTAAACTTATGTATATATTTTTTTATTCATAAAAGTACAAGTTTTAGATTCATGGCGCTATTTTTTTATAAGTTATTATGTGATTTTATGCCATAAACGACACAATTCTATGTAAATTAAATTAAAGTGTTGTAATATGTTATTAACGAAATGTTGTTATGTTTGTCCATTGTGGTTTGAAAATTCTGGCTAGACTGTGCGTGGCCGAGTGCAACAAGCCGTTCCCAGGGTGCGCCGGACGTATTTGCTATATTTGAAGTATGGACGTCGCTCGAGGAGGCTCTATTCTTACGTGGGCCGCGCTGGATGGGTCGCGAATGCTATGCAATTATTGCAATTCTTGTGGCCCATCCACCCAAGGAGAGATAGGCACACGGTGACGTTTTTTGTGGGTGTGAACCCCACATAACCACGCTGTCTCTCCGTGTGGTATGGCATGGCATGTGGTAGACATTTTCTCCGGCTCAACAAAAAAACAAAAGCATGCCTGAGGAAGTTAATGAACGCCGATGAAGCAAAAGAGGTGTGTCAGGATCATAATGGGTGGAAATATAGTCTCTGGTACCCCATTAACAGGCATGATAATACAGGCAAAATTGATAAAAAGTGATTAGCTGCTCTATACATTTATGTTCGCATAACTCGACAAAATGTAAGCAACAGATGTTTTTTTTTTGCGATTTCTGGGTTGGTCCCATAGTAAAAGTTGTTCATACTGATGAGTACAATTACCCCTTAACACCCCTTAAGAGATTTTTAGGCATTTCAATTACACGTTGTGTATTACTCATCAGCAACTTATCATGAACATTGGTTATCCCATCAAACCCTTGTTAAATTTATGCTTGAAGAAAAAAGTTCACTGTTTTGTGGACGTTTGGTTTATGTTTGATTGATTTTTGTATCTATTATATACCCACTTGTTTCTATGTTCACGTCGATGATATTTATGGAAATTTTATCGTTGACTATTCATTGTCGTTTACTAGTTAGTATTTATGATGAAGAAAACCTTAAATCACATAAAGTACTGAAATAAAATATGGCGAATAATTTTTATGTGCAGTCAAATAGGATATTTATTCTAGTATCATAATGGGCTCATAAATAAGAAGTGCAAGAGTAAAGGAGTGGTTGTGTGACAAGATAGCAGGGACACATCCTCCCTGATGCTTCCACCACGAGCCGCGGTGCCGCGGTGGCACTAGCGTGCATTACTGAAATTCTTTATTTTTCACATACTGGGCCGGACAGATATGCGGTCAGAACGCCGCGTTTGTTTAAGAATGGCCGGAATCTTGATTGAGGTATTCAATTTGTTATGTAAAGAATGTCTCAACCGGAAAAAGGTTCTGGTGAATAAAATGTTTTGCAAAATCTGTTTTTTAAGACGTACATTTTTAAATTTAGTCCTACATTGGTGTTGATTTTCTTGTTCATAAACTATACCTTTTACTAATAAAATGCAGCTAGCTTAAAAAAAGTATATAAGTAAATAATATAGTAGTATCTACTATTATTAGTAAAAAGCAGCAATAGCTTAAAAAATTATAGTTTAGTTAGTTATTGTGTTAGTATCTACAAGAAAGGGTTGGCAACAATTTTTAGTGCTCTCAAATTATATAAAGAATTAAAATTTCCATACTAGTTTAGTCGTGATATCGGAACGTGTCGACTAAAAATACGAAGAAGTGAAACAAGTGAACTTATTTGACAGCACTTAAATTGTTGCCATTCCTTTCTTCCATCTTCTATTAGTGAAAGAGAGCGATAGTTTAAAATAATTTTAGTTTGTAAACAAGACAATCGAAACCATTATCTAGATATATATTCTGCTTCAAACCTATCATCCCGCATACAAGCAGATTAATATAAGATATTATATTCAAATAACATTTCAAGGGGTTCAAAATCTACAGTTAATTCACAAGTCAATACATCCCTATCAAATATTATTAATGCCACTAATATATTATTAGTCTCCCCCTCCGAAAACGTTTCGGATATTCCTCAAACGTAACGTGTAGTTTAGTAACAAGCATTGATTAACTAATACGTTATTCAGACGCAGCTGTTACACGGAATAGAAAGGATATAATACATGATGCATGCACAGAACGGAAGTAAATTTAGACCTCCCAGTTAAGAATAAATTATTTATTATATTATTAACTAACTGTCACCCTCGGTGGTGGTTAGTGGTTGCAAGCGCGACTGCTGAGCGTGGGGTCCTGGGTTCTATTCCCGGGTCGGGTAAAGTGTTATTGGGTTTTTTCATTAGGAAATTCTCAGTAGCAGCCCGGAGTCAGGATTTGTGCCCGGTCAGTGGCAATAGGCTCGCCCCCTATTACATGGGACTATAACATAACTGGCGAAATGTGGGTGTACTATTACACCTCTGCCTACCCCTTCGGGGAAATACAGGCGTGATGTTATGTTATGTTTGTCACCCTCGGCTTCGCCGTCGTGATAATTTCGATATAATGTCATGTGTTTATTCTATTACTAATTCAGGACATGGTCTATCTGTGTGCCAAATTTCATTTAAATCTGTTCAGCCTTTTCGGCGTGATTGAAATACACACAAATATCCACAGTTTCGCATTTACAATATTGTAGGATTCTAGGAGGATAATGACAAGTAATGACAACACACCATCATGCTGAGTGTCAGCTCTTTGTTTGCCGCAGCAACGACATGCAAAGTTACTTTCCTTATGATATTACAACTATGTATAAATAAATAAATAAATAAATATCTTTGGGACATTTTTACACAGCGCCATCTAGTCCCGAACTAAGCAGAGCTTGTGCTATGGGTACTAGACAATGGATATAATACTTATATACTTTTTTATTTGTAAAGACATACATACTTTTAATACATAAGTAACACCCAGACTAACACAAACACTTATGTTCATCACATAAATATTTGTGTCCTGTGGGAATCGAACCCACGACCTCTTTATCAGCAGTCCGACACTCGAACCACTAGACCACAGATGTCGTCAAATTATAATTCCTAAAATGTACGTACCTAATGAAGTTATTTTTAACCGACTTCAAAAAAAGGAGGAGGATCTACCTCGTCATTTCGAGATGTAGACGTAAGGATACCTAGTCCAATCGAGATCCAGTCATTTCGCGATCTAGTCTTACGGGCAACCTAGACATATCGAGATAGAGACCAAAAGATACCGACCCGTTTTTTATGTTCACCTATCGCATGTCATCTTATTGTGGTAGTTGTGGCAGTTGTGGCAATAAATCTTTTTTCTTTCTTTCTTTCTAATGAAATACCAGGCCCCTCAGAAAGTATTGCGAAAAAAAGTTTTTATATATGGGAGACTGGCCAGTTATAATGTTTTTCGAAAATATGATTATTTATAAGTAAAAATAAGTAAGTACCAATTTCAAAATTTCCCTCCACATTTTTTGCGAGTTAATTCAAAGTATTGTGTCTCACTGAAATATGGATCTGCGCCGGGAACATTTTAGAGCTATGATTTTATACGATTTCAAGTGTCGCCTGAAACCGGATGAATCGTACGATAGACTTCAAATGGCATTCATGGATGAAGGCCCTTCCAAGGCAACCGTGTATCGTTGGTATAACGAATTCAAGCGCGGTCGACCAACTTTGGGGGATGACGAAAGAAGCGGTCGCCCTTTGACGGCTGTTACCGAAGAAAACGTGCTAGCAGTGAAAAATTTAATCCAAGACAATAGGCGAATTACATATCAGGAGATTCAACACATATTGAAGATTGGATCGGGAAGCGTTCACGAGATTCTACACAGCCATCTTCGCGTGAGGAGGATAGTATCACGCTGGGTGCCGCACAACCTCACCGATGCTCAGAAGCAGGCCCGGGTGGAATGGTGCCGTGATATGCTTAACAAATTTGAAGCAGGCTCGTCTCGGCGTGTTTACGACATCGTTACAGGTGATGAGTCCTGGATTTATCAATACGACCCAGAAACCAAGCGCCAGTCGACTGTTTGGGTGTTTCAAAATGAGCCAACGCCTACCAAAGTGAAGCGATCTAGAAGCGGGGGTAAGATTTTGATCGCTAGCTTTTTTAATTTGACTGGCCACTTGGTATCAATTCCCTTACGGGATCAAAGAAGCATTAATGCCGAATGGTATACTACCAAATGTTTGCCAGAAGTTTTCTCTGTTATAAGCAACAAGCGACCAAACACAGGGCTCCGCGGGCTACTGCTCCACCACGACAATGCACCTGCGCACACCGCACTCAAAACGAGGGACTTCCTGGACAGCACGCCAGTCAAACTCCTGGGTCACCCTCCTTACAGCCCTGATCTAGCACCGTGTGACTTCTTTTTATTCCCAAAAATAAAAAATCAGCTCAAAGGGATACAATTTTCGTCGCCGGAAGATGCGCTGGCTGCGTTCGAGCAGGCTGTAAACGAGGTGTCTGCGGCGGACTGGAAAAAGTGTTTTGAAAACTGGTTTAGGCGCATGAATCTTTGTATAGAGGCTGGTGGAAAGTACTTTGAAAAGATTTGATAAAAATATATGTACGTATAGAACAATTTTTTTTAGTTTCGCAAAACTTTCTGAGTGTCCCACGTACGTCTGATTCTTGACACAAAAACAACATTAAAAAATTCGTTTAAAAACTTCTAAAGACAACATTGACAGTCAATTTCAATGTTTTTTAACCGACTTCAAAAAAAGGAGGAGGTTATGTATTCGGTAGGTTTTTTTTTATTTTTTTTTACTCCGAGATTTGTGGGCCGATTTACGTGGTTGTTTTTTTATTTGGTAGAGAAAGCCCGCGCGGTGGTCCCATATAAATTTTATTGACTTAGGTTGAGCAGTTTTTTAACCAGCTTCAATAAATCAGTTTATTTTAACTTCGCGTATCTGGATGATATGCTCATTGTTTCGTTTTTTTGAGAATTCTTGGCCAACATGCGTGTTTCCACGATAGTGATTGGACGTTTGGAAGAATATGAGCGAGACTTTGCCCAGCAGTGAGATAACAAAGGTTAATATTAATTTAAAAAAAAAAAACTATTTATATAAACATTTATGAATCAACCCTCGCAGTTATCAACTAAAAAGTATGAAATACTTTTAAAAAAGTATAAATTACTTTTTAGTTAAGGTTTTTGGAGTCGGTTTTATTATTAGTTAAAAAGTTTTTTTTTTTTTTTTTTTTCAAATAAACCTAATTACAGGCATTTTTGAAAGGTCAGGCTCTAGTTGCACAGTTCTGTTGTCTTCCTTTTTTAATTTTGATTTAAGGAATCTGTAACGTTTATTTTTATTTTTTACTATGGGTATAGGATGGTGAAACGAGCTAAAGGCCCACCTGATGTTAAGCGGTTACCTTTGCCCATAACAACTTCAATACCACCTAGTCTGTTGCCTATTATATTCACGTATATTTTCATATTATTTTCAGCTTCCAGAACGCAGACCTCACCTGCTGATAATGATGAGAAACATCGTCAAAGGCGCAGGCAGCAAAGTCACCAGTGTAAGAGGACTAAAGGGCGCCCAGAAGGCTAATGTGGCAGTAAAATTGCTTAGCTAACGTAAATATTACGGGAATACCCCGTATACAGGTGACATACTGGTGGTAGGCCACGGCCGGCGGCTTGCGACCACCCACCATGCAAAGACGTGCCACCAAGCGACCTAGTAGTGATCCGGTACGATACCCGGTGTAGCCACTTGAGAGGATGGAGCAAAATAATTCACTGCCATCCCCTCACCTTTGCTGGGCAAGCGTGAACCATCGTCGACCGCACCATCGCTTAATATCAGGTGAGGAGGCGGTCAAAACTAGCCCGATAAATTTAAAAAAAAAATGTTGTCTGCTTTGGTACTTAGTTGATAAAACTCCTGCCAGCTTCGATGGAATCTACGAAAACATGTTTTGTATATACGGGTATTATAGAATGGTGAAACAAGCTAAAGGTCCACCTAATGTTAAGCAATTACCTTTGCCCATAAAAACTGCAATTCCACCTACGCTGTTGCCTAAACGGTACCGCAAGTCGGTTCGCCAAACTGAGACATGACGGTGGAAAGGCTCATGTGATTGGAATTTCACCGGGACCCGAACCCTTCACACAGAAATGCAAGCATCACTGTTTGGCGGCAGAAGTAGGTAGGGTGATAATATATAGTATTTCCCCGGATAAGCTTCTCCACGAGGAGCTCTACTACTACTAAACATACGATATCATCATCATTTCAGCCGAAAGACGTCCACTGCTGGACATTGTCCTCCCCCAAAAAGGGGGGATATGCTATAATCGCCACGCTTGGCAGGCAGGTTGGCGATCGCAGTTGGTTGATTAAATACTCAGACAACGCTGCTGCCCATCCTCTGGTGAATCCCTTAGTCGCTTTTAACGTCACCCATGAGAAGATATAGGGTGGTGCAATTCTTTACGTCCGGCACTACAAGGAACATAACAAAACATACGATATATTTAGATAGATAGATAGATAGATAGAATATACTTTATTGTACACCATGAAAATAGTAGTAAACAGGAACAACGTACAAATTATGGGTACATGGGCGGTCTTATCGCTAAAAGCGATATCTTCCAGACAACCTTTGGATGGACAAAGAAGACGTAAGATCTAGATAATGGGGGCAGTCCGTGGCGTACTACTAAACTAAAATAAATAAATAGCACAAAATATATTACACATATAGGTATCATAAATATATATAATATATATATAAATAATCTTACAATTTAGAATAGAGATTGGGTACATAGGCAATGTCTTAATAAATTACAATTAATTTGGAAAGGTAGTATTCTTTAACTAATTTTTTAAATGAAAACAGTGACTGAGCTCGCCGTATAGACACAGGTAACTCATTCCACAGACGCACAGCCTGAACAGTAAAAGATTTATCATAAAATTTTGTAGAATGCATTGGCATCAGAAGCCCCAAGTTTTCCGATGATCTTAAGTATCGTGTATGTGTGTCATGAAGGAACTTGAAACGTTCTTTGAGATAAAGGGGGGTCTTGGGATTAAACAGAATACTGTAGAGAAGTGATAAAATATGGATATTCCGGCGAAGACGTATAGGGAGCCACTTGAGCTTAGTGCGGAATTCGGAGACATGATCATATTTGCGTAAGCCAAATATAAATCTGATACAAACATTTTGAAGTCGCTCAAGCTTATTTAGTTGTGCCTCAGTAAGATCTAAATAGCTGGCATCGGCATAGTCAAGAATAGGGAGAAGGAGGGATTGAGCAAGCGCCGTTTTGGTAGCAGTAGGGAGAAAATTGCGTAGTCGTCTCAAGGACCACGCTGACGCAAATAATTTACGACTGACTTCCTGCATCTGATGATTCCAAGAGAGATTTTTGTCAATATAAATTCCAAGATTCTTGACTGAATCACTTAAAGGTATTGTGGTACCATCAAATACAATTGGAGGAAATTGTGACCAATCAATTCTGGAAGTCATCCCAGGGCTGCCAACAACAATGACTTGGGTCTTGGTAGGGTTCACCTTTAGTCCATGAGCAATACTCCACTCAGATATTTAGTATCAACCAGCAAAATAAATTCTCTGTATTTAATTACTTGGCTGTCTGTAATCTTACCTAACTTCATCAAGGTTTTAAGACAAAACGCGTTAACATTGGCACCACGTCTGAAACGTTCGTTTGCTTACATTTTGTGAATAAATCATTGTCTTCAGAACAACAAGATAGTGCGTGTTCCTTTGGCAAATTTATTTTTATATTTCATAGAGTTTGAATACAATGAGCTGGAGCAACGCTTTAGAGGAAAATATTGCAGTATGATAAATTAATATTTCATTGCAGGCGTCTTGGTAGATGTCGTAAAAGAACCAAAATGGGTTCCTACACATAAGTAGGAGAGCTTCTTTGTGAAAGAGCTCGTCCGGGGAAGTACTACCACCGAATCTACTTCTACCGCCAAACAGTGATGCTTTATTGTTGATTTATTATTAACAATTTTAAATGTACATTTATAAGTTCAGATAAACCTTTATTATGAACATATTAGTATAAATATATAAATAATAGTAATTTGGAAAATTAATTTGGCCGTAGAAAAGGAACTATTCGCAGTAGGTGTGCGTCCTACAAAGATATCTACTGTTTGCTCTTGTAGTTATCTTATCGAATTACTGACCCAAATTGTCTTTTTTCTTTATACCAAAATTTTACAGTAATTCACAATAAACCTTAAACAATGAGCTGAAGTTAGGACAGGTTAATATTTATAGGGAGTCGAACTAGTGGAAATTATTTCATCTCACTAGTTGGATAGTCAAACTAATGGGAAAAAAGTCTCACTAGCTCGACGATCGAACTGGTCAGTCGAACTTCTGGAAATAAACCTGAATGGGGTTGAAGAGTACGGGTGCCGGTAAAATTACAATCACATAAGAATTTCCATCTTCATTGGTCTCAGTTTGGCGAACCAACTCGCAATAATAGCAGATATTATGGTCACTGCATTAAAATGTTCACTGCGTTTATCAATCATATGGTTTCAGGACAGGCCACTACTTTTCCAGCCGTGGGTGACGATACGAGGCGACTAAGTCAAGAATATGTCAAGAAGACAAGAAGCAGCATCCTACTGTCTGCTTAAATCCCTTACAAAATCTGGACACAATAGGTGGCGCTGTGAGCGAAGCTACTGGTATCAGCTAGTTTTATATGAATTGATTGATTTACATTAGAAAAAGTTCATCAAGCCTCAGCAACGTGCTTACTTACTTACTTGCTTGCCGCGATCTTTGGCAGTATTTCGCCAATCACTGGCTCTGATCTCCAGAAGATCGCCTTCCACGGCATGGCTCCAGCGATATCTAGGGCGACTGAACGGGTGTCGCCCTTTTGTTCGACCCAGATAGGCTCTCTTCGCATCTTGATCTTCTCCCATTCTCTCCACGTGACCAAGCCAACGGAGTCTGTGAGCTTTTGCCTCTCCTATCACATTTGGTTCAGCCACGAGGTCTTCTATCTCGGCGTTCTTCCTGATCTGCCAGGTACCATCCGGTTTCTGCATGGGGCCCAATATCTTACGTAAGACGTCAGCAACGTGCTACAAAAACTCAACTTATCAATTCAGTTACGTCAACATTAACTTCAGAAGACCTAGTAATTTAGTTTCAGTGTGTAATCCGATGAAATGGACAATTACTAACACTTATCTAACGAACGAAGTTACGAAAGTACTAAGCTGTCAAACAAAGAAACTGCTCGAACTACTTAGAATCTACAGATGATGTTCGAGCCCAATTTGAGGGTACTAAACAAAAATAAATTGGCTAAAACTTGAGGTGCTACCGTAAAACGTTAAGTTGCTTATTTTACCCACTATTACGAATTTTTTTTATCCTAAACCATACCTGGGAACCAACTGGTTATATTAAAGATCAAACTCATGAAATTTTTAGGGTTTCAATAGAACGGTGCGGCGCGGAATGGCTCGAGACCCTCGAGACGCACCACGCTCACCAGTCCTAGGCACAGTTTTTCGCGCGTTACATTGCGGGCTATTGTTATGAGCTGTTTTTAATACATAAAAATAAAACGTGCACTTGCGTACATGTTGATTTAATGTACAGTTTGCATAGATTTTGGCGTCGTAATGGGTCTTTTTACACCCAGAAACACTTACTTACTTTTATGTATACTGCAAATAAATGGTGATAAAACTACTATAAGCGGAACTGGCTTATTATGTAAGTTTTATCAAGACAGGCTCTGCTAATACTAGTTCTGTGACCATCCACATGCGGTGGACTGTACTTACATTGTGTATGTAACATGAGCATCATATTCAGTGTTCTGTTCAGGTACAGTCTAACAAAGCAATTAGTATCCAGGGTCACCAGATATAAATGAAGTTTACTCAGAAGATTATGGATGTTTTCGAGTGAAATATCATTTTAATAACGGACAAAGGTAAACAGTATTTATACAAAACCCAAATCAAGCCGTTATATAATATTTTCCTGAGAAATCTTTATCTATGTCTGGCGAACTTACTTACTTACTTACTCCTCTGGCTCAGCGACCCAAAGTGAGTCATGGCCTCCGAAACGAGAACTCTCCACTTTCCTCGATCTTGCGCGATATCTCGCCAGTTGGTAGCTTGAAGCTCACGTAGATCAGTCTCCACAGCATCTCCCCAGCGATATCTGGGGCGACCTACGTCCGGCGAACATGTATACTAATAATTGCTTTGTTAGCCTGTACTATTGTGAGGTTATTTCAACGTTTAAGACTGTGTAGGCGTGTTTAGTAACTTACAAATGTATTTATTTGTTTATTATATTCTTTATTGTACATACACCAAACGAAAACAAAAACATTTGTATTACAACATAAAAACCTAACTTTTTATACCTACATATACATATTGGCTACATGCGTGTGTACCTACTAAATCAAAATTAAACCCGTCATTTTCATTACGTACTAGCATATTTCATACATGAGATGCACCGACACGGCAAGTCGCAGTGTTCAATGGATTTTGCTAAAATCGATACTGTTCAATGCATTTTGTACCTATTAATTAATAGCTCGAACATTTGATTTGGTGCTCATTTTGCTCATGTTAAACCACAATAATACGTTTACGGAGTCAAAGCCTGTTGTGTATATAGATATATCAAAGGGTTGTAGGGTTTTCACCGTGAGAATAAAGGGAAAATTAATAGATTTTTCTCCTATTTGCACGGAAATTTGTTCATAATTTAAAAAAAAAATACATCAATCAGCTCCTTTCCGCACGCAACGAAATAACACGCCAGCAATATCCAACACGACAATAATAGAAATGGCTGGACAGTTTTTATCTTCGTTAACTATTATAAAATTGTAAACGTCTGTTTGTTTGTTTGTTTGTTCCAGCATCACGCTAAAACTACAGGACCGATTTTGATGATTTTTTTTTGTTTGAAAGCTGATGATCTGACTTAAAAACTGGTATGGGTTTTGAGAAAGAAAGAAAGAAAAAAAGGAAAAAATTAATTCGTGGGTTGCGTACTCACCCGACAGATCGAAGCTCATCATCATCATCATCATTTGCACGAGCGGATAGTAATGTACGATGGAGTGGAGTGGAGTGGACAGGGGATGGGACTGGGGACGGGACTGGGGACCGGACTGGGGACGGGACTTGGGACGGGAGAGGGGACGGGACAGGGAACGGGACAGGTGACGGAACATGGGACGGGACAGGGGACGGGAAATGGGACGGGACATGGGACATGGGACGGGACGATAGTGATATAGTGATATAGTGAGACAGTGGGACAGGACATGGGACATGGGACGATAGTGATATAGTGAGACAGTGGGACAGTGGGACAGTAAGACAGTGGGACAGTGGGACAGTGGGACGGTCGGACAGTGGGCAGTGGGACAGTGGGACATTGGGACAGTGGGACAGTGGGACAGTGGGCCGGTGGGCCGGTGGGACAGTGGGCCGGTGGGACAGTGGGCCGGTGGGACAGTGGGACAGTGGGACAGTTGGACAGTGGGACCATGGGACAGTGGGACAGTGGGCCAGTGGGCCAGTGGGACAGTGGGACAGTGGGACAGGGGGACAGGGGGACAGGCGGACAGTGGGACAGTGGGACAGTGGATTGGACTGGACTGGCCTGGTTGTCGGTGTCAGTGTCGGTGTCAGTGTCTGTGTCAGAGTCGGTGTCAGTGTCAGTATCGGGGCCAGTGTCGGGGCCAGTGTCGGTGTCAGTGTCGGTGTCGGTGTCGGTGTCAATGTCGGTGCCAGTGTCAGTGTCAGTGTCACTGTCGGTGTCAGTGTCGGTGTCAGTGTCGGTGACAGTGTCGTTGTCGGTATCAGTGTCAGTGTCGAAGCCAGTGTCGGAGTCACACAGACACGTCAGATTTCATGTCACGTTCCATTGAACGTGACTCGTCGGTGTCGTCGGTGACACTGACACCGACATGGGTACTGACACTGACACTGGCACCAACACCGACATGGGTACTGACACTGACACTGACACCAACAACGACACCGACACCGACACAGACACTGAAACCGACAACGACACCGTCACCGACACCGACACCGACACCGACACCGACACCGACACCGACACCGCCACCGACACTGACACAGTCCAGTCAAGTAAAGTCCATTTTTTCCGTTTCATTTTTTTCTTTCTTTCTCAAAACCCATACCAGTTTTTAAGTCTGTTCATCAGCTTTCAAACAAAAAAGTTTCATCAGAATCGGTCTAGTAGTTTTAGCGTGATGCTGGAACAAACACAAAAAAACAGACATTTACAATTGTATAATAGTTAAGATAAAATAATCCGGTGGAACGACCTCGTTTCGTTCGTTCGTTCGTTCGCTCGTTCGTTCGTTCGTGGGAATGAGTGGGAATGTGGTGGGAATGTGGTGGGATTGTTATGGATGAAGTGGGAATGAATTGGGAATGAATTGAAGGAGGTGGGAATAAGATAAAGGTGGGATGGAAGTGGAACGAGGTGGGAATGATGTGGAACGGTACATTTTCATGTTAGAGGCGAAACTGATCGGCCACCGCCGCCGCCGGGGAGTAAACCGAAAAAATACGTCAGCGTTTATTCGCGCGCGCTTTCTATCTGCGCTTGCAAATGCATAGAAGCTTCTGTTGCGCGTCCCTCGAAGCCACCCATTTTTTTTTTCACTATATTATAATTTCCTCTATTTAAGGACTGCTTTAAATATCCTAAGTTTAATAAAGGCTACAAGATAGCTACAAAAAATCGAATACACACCATTCCGCCCAAATTAAATTAGAAAGCAAACAGAACTGTTGGGAAAACCTGTAGACCAGTGGTTCCCAACCAGTGAGGTGAACCCCATCTGGAGGCCGTAGAGTGACCAAAGGGGGGGCGCGGCAGCTAAAAAAATAAACCGTATATCTATTAAGATTTATGTTCTTGGTATTAGAAAAAAAAATCTTGATGCTAACAACCCTGAGGTACCCAGTGACCTGTTGTATGTAACCAAATCAAGGTACTTGACGCGAATCAGCGTACGCGGCACACGTCATCGGCTCTAGGTAGTTTTACCCTAACAGTCTGTTAGGGTAAAACTACCTAGAGCCGATGACGTGTGCCGCGTACTTCTGGTAGTAACAGACAAGGGGGGGCGTAGTGATTTTAGGAGAAAGTTAGGGGAGGCGTGTATGGTAAAAGGTTGGGAACCCCAGTGTAAGCGAACATTACGCACGTCGCACAGTAATTAAAATAATTAAATTTTAAGCTCCGTACATATTTACAGGGCTTACTTAAACAAGTTACTTCGACCCAAACTGAATATAACTTTTAGTTTTCCCAGGAGAGCCGTGTGAACTTGTCTGGATAAAATTTCGGTACCCCTGCAAAATCTAGGTCTTAAGTTTTTAATTGCTCTAAGTGAAGCTTCACTTGGGAGCTTCAACGTGGTTTAGCTTGTTGAGAAAGTGCCTAAATACTGTTTTTTGGAAATTATTTTTTAATGTTAGATGTACTAGACTTATTTCGCGGCTTCGCCCACGTGGATGTCGTTTATCGCGCATCCCTCGGGAACTTTTTATCCTCCTTGAAAAAAGTAGCCTTAAAAATAACGTATTTCATCATCATTTCGTCCAAAAGACGTCCACTGCTGGACATGCACCTCCCCAAGCATCGCCACAACGACGACCCGTCCTGCGCTTCCGTATGATATATTTAAAAAACTATAAGTGTTACAGATTTAATACTTAATACTACGTAAACACTCATCCAAAACCTTCGAAGTCACCAACAGCCAACGTCGTATAAAAAGCATTCTTCATTCTCACATACACAAAACCTCATTAGCCCAGAGGCATTTTAATGTCATATCTAACTACTTGTACAACCAATCTAATAAAAAACTTCAAATCTATCACCTGACTAAATATAAAGTGAAGTCTACTATGACTGAATGGTTGATGAGCTTAAATTATGAAGAAATTGAAGCACTACTAAAACCTCCGTCATAATCTCACATCGAACACATTCCATTGTTACAGACACCACCCAAAACGCCCACACTACACATCACATACACACTCACACCCTATATAAACCGTCACACACTACACACCTTATCACACACCTCATCACACCACACCCACCACAGCTTTAGTTACGTATCATAAAATTTATGTTATGATCTAAAATTTGTTTCTATTTGTTTTTGTAAAACCTAAAATTAATTATTATTATTTTTCCTTCTGCATGCATCCTTTCCTCGCGTTATTGAAATAATTACTTCTGATAGAGAGCGCCTTGACTTCCATAATACAAGTTCTACTAAATTTGGAAGTCAAGAGTTCAATTTCTTGTGCCTATGTTTTATGCATATATTTTTTTTTTTTTTTTCTTAACTTTGTTTTAACTTTTCGTCCTCATTTGTGGACTCTGAAAGGATAATATATCTGGATTAATATCTGGGTTATGTTCTATCCGAGTGCTAAATTCCATCCCAATCCGTTCAGCCATTACAGCGTGACTGAGTAACAAACATCCAAACATCTTCAGAAACTTTCACAGTCATAATATTAGTAGGATAGAGGCAAATGACTTATATATAACCCAGAAATTTTAATAGATGGAGAAGAAAACCTACAGTTTATGACTATCATCATTATCATTACATACAATGTGTTATTGAAATAACTGAAAACCTCTTAAGGGCTCATTGTTCTCACCATTATGAACAACTTTGACGACGTCTGTGGTCTAGTGGTTCGAGTGTCGGACTGCTGATCACGAGGTCGTGGGTTCGATGCCCACAGGACACAAATATTTGTGTGATGAACATAAATGTATTTGTTGGTCTGGGTGTTTCTTATGTATTTACAAAAAAAAAGTATATAAGTATCATATCTATTGTCTAGTATCTATAGTACAAGCTCTGCTTAGTTTGAGACTAGATGGTGCTGTGTTAAATGTCCCAAATATATATAACTTTTACTATGGGACCAAAGCAGAACTCGCAAAAAAAACAGCTGGTCCATACATTTCGACCAAATGCAGGCAACAATTGGTTTTTTTTCCGTGATTTCTGCATTTGTTCTATAGTAAAAGTTTAAAAAATTAAGTGCTTAGCGAGATTCGGTCCGCCTTTTTTTATTCGTCCGTAGTTTTAAAGGGACTTTTCTACGTAGCGTATGACAGTTCCAACTTTGAGTTACTGGCCTCACAATGTAATACTGAAAACTATTTACTTACTAACTACCCACCCCACTCACTAAACAATGAATCAAGCACGAACACTGCTTACATAAAAATAAAAAATAAATCCCAATCTTTCCAGATTCCCATTTCCGTCGTTCCGTTCCGAAACAAACAAGCACGAAAAAAAAAATTAAAAATATCGCAAACACTCGTCTCGTCGTGTTTGCTCTTAATTAGCAACAATTGTTTCAAGCACTTCATGACGCTGTTTCATCACGCTGAACCGACTGATATGAGGATCCCTGTATGCTGATTGGATGGTTTTGATTCACTCACAAATACTGGAACTGAGTGAGAACAAATTATACTGTCTAATTAGAATTGTGACTCGTTAACAGTAATCTAGCTTGACGCGTACTTTGTACAGTGCTGAGTCGGCAAAATAAATGTGGTTGGATTATATTGTATATGGAAGTTCAAATAAAGGGTTGATGATCAAAAGTTAGGAAGACGTGTCTTTCAGCAGATCTGCGAGGATATGTGGTAAGTTTTTTTTTTATTAAGTACCACACAAAAATATTAATTTAAATTTTTTCATTTTATATTACCAATAAAATCATTGGCTATTACATACAAATGATGTAATTTATAATCAGTCCATGTGGACAGTTACGATAACAAAACACGAAAAATACTAAAAATAAAAAGTCTAAAAACTAAAGGGGGTCCCTATACAAGAAACCTCGAAAAAACATGCCTTTTTTCACCGTTTTTGTTCCTGCTCTATGTTCAAAACGGTAATAAATACCAGCGTCAAACTTGGTTTAATTATAGATCCATACTATGTAGTCTAGCATAAAATAATAAAAATAGGGTAAACAACACAACATAGACAAATTAGTTTCTATGGGGTATCAGGTCGATAGAGTTTTTTAACTTCATCTACAGCCAGAGTTAATCGTTTCTGATTAATCTACAGAACCTGTACTTCAATTGTTAAACACGTGAGTCCGACTCGCACATGGCCGGTTTTTTATGTGCCTATCTTTATTGTGTAAGTATCAGTCGGACGGAACGAATGTGTGGCTTCGTTTCTGGTTCGTGAAACGCGAGTATACCTCCTGATGCGATGACGTTTGACAGATTTTCGTGACATAATGTGAAAAGTTATTAATGATAATAAAACTAAAATGTAAAATTGGTAAACCCATTTTTTTAATCTGACGAAGATAATAGTGACACTAAATCCTCCAAACATTGAAAAGGGACAGAAAACCCCCTATTAGGCTTATCTTTCTTTTAATAAATCTTAAAAGTAAGACATTGCATTCATCAATCAATTCAAATTATTATACAAAGGAATAATTTTACGTCTTTTTGCAGCTTTGAATTTGAAAAAATAAAACTTTTGTAACACCTTATTGTACCATGTTTGGTGCAAATAAATACTATTTTATTCTATTCTTATCGAATTGTTTTTTTAAAATTGGTTTTTGCTGGGCAAGCTGTACCATCGTCGAGTGCACTAGCAAATTGGGTCATTGCTAAGTGTATAAGCGATCTCAATTTTTAATGGTTGCTGTTTTTTTTTAATAAATTAAGAAAACTAACTTTTCTTCTTATTTCTTTTTGTTTTTTTCTAACGCAACACACCACTACAAACCATTCTTTTCAGTAGCTTTAAATTGCCTAAAGCTAATAGTCAAAAATCATTGTATTTAAAGTGGAGTAAATTGAATTAGTTTTATCGAACATCAGACATTAAGACAGTCCCCAAAAGGCCCTTAAAATATATTCTATAAAAATGCACCAACTTTTTTATAATATTCAGTATTATTAAACGTAATAAAAAGACAGTTAAAGCATCTTTCTTCAATCCATTCTCCGAGCCTTTTCCCAATCATGTTGGGGTCGGTTTTCGGTCTAACCAGATGCGACTGAACAGCAGTACTTTACATAGAGTGACTGCCACCAAACCCCTGCAACCCAGTTACTGGGTACAACATCTTAAGGATATACCAGTTGTTAGACTTTCGGGCTTCTGACTACCCATAACAACTACTATAGATATTCACATAGCAACAGGGACCAACAGTTTAACTTTCCTTGCGAGGCACGGAGGGGTTTTGAAGTGCAACGAAACGGTCACCCATCCAAGGACTGAACGTGGCTAGCACAGATTTACCTTGCAGATCTTGCAATCCACGCGGTTATTACTTAGCCACGAGCCCCTCTAAAGCACCTTTCTTCTATAAATAAAATAACTTTTTCAGAACTTCACATGTTTGCAAAATAATAAGAAAGCTTTTAAAAATAGAAATGAGTTGCACGACTCCTCAAAGACTTTTAACTCAACCTTATTCAGTACAGTTGGTACCTCCGAACAACAGAATACTAGAGAGAGGACAAGCCACCGTGAAAAGGCTGACTGTTGTATACATTACATAACCAGCCCATTACTGTCCCACTGCTGGGCACGGGCCTCTTCTCAGTACGAGAAGGCTAAGGCCTTAGTCCACCACGCTGGCCTAGTGCGGGTTGGCGGACTGTTGTATGCACAGCGATAATACACTGCCGCTAGTTCACGTCAGTTGCTCCCGAATGAGTATGTGCGTTAGTTTGAGAGAAAATTTTCTTTCATTTCCAAAATGCCATAAGGATACATGTGTGCGTTTTTAATGTGTGTGTGTGCTTTTTATTGTAATTTATTGATGCGTTTCTTGCGTTGTGTGCGTAAGTTGAGCATACTCGGATGCAAACTAAGCGACTTGCCCGATCTCCTTATATTCTGTTATCTGTGGTTGGTACGGTCTAAAATTATTACTTTATGAAAGTCATTACAAATAAAAGACAGCTTTTAAAAGCGCCCACGTCTCAATATCAAAGACTTTACTGGATGTATTTTACGTTCAAAACGTAGGTATATACGTGTTACTATAGGTCCCTATATACATATAGGGACATCGTTATACGTAAGCGATACGTCATGGATTTATCACAGGTCGCTGGCTCCCAATTAATTTGAAGGAGGTTCCTCTTCATAGTCTCTCTGAAACGTATTTTTACAATAAACAGAGTGGAAATTTTGAAATATATAGATGTACATTATTTAGATTCAAAATTACAAGATTTAAGAAGTAACATAACATAACATAACATCACGCCTGTATTTCCCCGAAGGGGTAGGCAGAGGTGTAATAGTACACCCACATTTCGCCAGTTATGTTATAGTCCCATGTAATAGGGGGCGAGCCTATTGCCATTAACCGGGCATAAATCCATACTCCGGGCTGCTACTGAGAATTTCCTAATAAAAAACCCAATAAAACTTTGCCCGACCCGGAAATCGAACCCAGGACCCCACGCTCAGCAGTCGCGCTTGCGACCACTAGACCAACGAGGCAGTCTTCAAAAATAGCTTCAGATATTCAATATTAAAGATATAAATTGTGGAAAGAAAAAAAAAAAAAAAAAAAAAAAAAAAAAAAAAAAAAAAAAAACACTCACGAGCAGTATTCTGCTATACTGCTCGTGGTATCGAAATTATCCTCCACTATACGTAAAATGCAAAAAAAATAAAAAAATAAAATGCAAAATGCTTCGCATGCGTAAAATGCGTTAAAATAATAAAATAATTATTCAATATTAAATAAAATGTATATTTAGTATGCTACCTAGATAAAAAATTGTATGATGACACAAATCATATAATATGAACCGCGCGGTTATAAATAAAGGCTTTCATAATACTAATTTCGTAAACCGTGACTTTACTGCGCAAAAAACTTAGGTACAAAAACAATGAAAAACCAGCTAAGTGCGAGTCGGACTCACGCATTAATGGGAATCGTACCACCCATCGACCTTAAACCTCATAGAAACCTAATTTACGAGAGTTCATCAAACGACATCAACGCACCGTGCAGGAAATATGAATTTTTGCACCTTTCTTACACAGCGCAGATACCATCACATATGTGCATATTTGCCCTGTTATCAGTATTTTTTGCTAATCTACATAGTATGCACTATAATCAGACCAAATTTAAGATCGGGATGTATTACCGTTTTGAATATAGTGCAGGAACAATAAAACTTTTTAACAAAAATTGAACCGACGAAAACAGAAACTGAAAAGCGAAAAATAAAATGAAACTTTTAGTCTTAATTACTATTTTCCTAACTAAACTAATTTAAATAACTAATTGTGAGTCGGCGCCAAATAAACAAGCAAAGTGCGTGCAAGTTGCAAGTGGTCGAGCAGAGAACGCATTTTTGGAAAGTTATTGTTTATCGTTGAAAATTTCACGTTGTATTTGATGTAATTTTGTTTTTATTATTGCTTTTAAGTAATTTAATGATCTTCGTTGATTGTTTGTTAGGTGCCGACTCATAATTAGTTATTTACATTAGTTTAGTTAGGAAAATAGTAATTAAGACTAAAAGCTTCATTTTATTTTTCACTTTTCAATTTCTGTTTTCGTCGGTTCAATTTTTTGTTAAAAAATTTTTGTGGCTAAAATCTAACTGCAGGTCTCCATAATCAGCATAATGGGTGAACAAGCACTCATCCCCTGTTTTCCTACCCTTAAGGGTGGATTTTGATTTTGAAATTGAAATGGGACCAATTTCGAGATATACCCTATCCATTAAAAAAAGAATCATCAAAATCGGACTACTCTATAAAAAGTTATGCATGGTCAAAAAAAAAAAAAAGATACGCGTCGAATTGAGAACCTCCTCATTGTTTTTCGTCGGTTAAAAATGTTGAAAAACTTCAGGTTTTTCGAGGTTTCTTGTAAGGGGACCGACCCCCTTTGATTCTAGTTTTTGTTTTTGTTGTGATAAGGGCCATAGCAACACATATTCTGAGAAAATTTCAACCGGCTACCTATTACCGTTCAAGAGATACAGCCCTGTGACACAGACGGATGGACAGTGTAGCGAGAGTAATAGGGTCCTGTTTGGCAACGTTTGAGTACGGAACCCTAAAAATGTTAGTTAATTTTCTAAAACAGAAGGGGCACTGAAGGGACTGGGCATTTAGTTATCAACTAAAACTTTGACACGCAAAGCGCAAAAGGCTTTAAACAAAATTAACAAATAGTACTTTACGCTAAGCCGGGATGATTCAAAACACAAACTTTCATCCACATTAGATTTTCAAACGATTTAAATTAACTTTGATGTCATAAATTGCTTAGGTAGTACCCACATTATATATTTTTAGTCCTTGTTTGAGACAAAGTTGGAAGTTGGGATGTAGGTAACATAATTTAGTTTATTTTAATCATTAGTGTTTAGTTTATTAGAAGTAATTTAAGTACATATAAATAAGTAGAAAAGCAGTTGTTATGTATACCTACGCTACGTTGATCTTCGTAAAAATTAGACAGGACTTATGTTATGACTATATACAACGTGTATCAGAAATGCGTGGTCATATTTGAAGAGCTTATTCAGGGGATGCTATCGAACAACTTTTACTCTGGGACCAACCCTGAAATCGAGAAAAATAATCAGCTGATCCTTACATTTTGTCGAGCGACATCGATGATTTAGTAACACTTTTTTCGCAATTTCAGGGTTGCCCTATAATACAAGTTGTTCTATGCTATGTCCTGAATGAGCTCTTAAAATATGACCACCGCATTTCTGATACACGTTGTATACATTTTTATCCAAAAAACTAAAAAGGATTTTCCTATATAAGTGTTTGTGTTGGTTAGGGTGTTGCTTATGTATTAAAAGTATGTATTTACAAAAAAAAAAGTACAAGAGTATTATATCCATTGTCTAGTACCCATAGCACAAGCTCTGCTTAGTTTGGGACTAGATGGTGCTGTGTGAAAAAATGTCCCAAAGATGTTTATTATTTTATTATTTATTTATGTAAAATAGATACGATAAGTTTTTATTATCAAAATATCAATCGACGTTTTCACAATCCCATAGCACGTCTTCGGCAAACAAGAAAATTCCTCTTGTAAGAAAAACGTGTACTTAAAAGCAATGTAATTTTATGTATAAAAATCTCTGACACAAACGATATTTTATTCTTTAATTTATCCGTCACATCAATAACTAAAAGCATTCCCAATAGACAACCTCACAATAGAGGATCTCATTTTTTCATAATAATATCCCCAAGAAATGGGCCATTATCTCTTATTTATCGCGTAAACTCGTGAACTGTATGAGGCTCAACTCTTTTTTACTCAACAATAATTCTTTTGGCCTAAATAAAAATGTCAACTTTGTTAGAATTACATGTTATCCACATTTTCTTGTGAAAAGACAAATTTTTAGCCATCTACTCTTGAGCTTTAAGAGAATCCACAGCAATATTCTGTTTTCATCATCATCATCCTTTCAGCCGAAAGACGTCCACTGCTGGACATAGGCCTCGCCCAATTAAGGGGGGATATGCCATAATCACCACGCTTGGCAGGCGGGTTGGCGATCGCAGTTGGTTATTTAACCAATCTGTGAGTATTTACTCAGAGATCGCTGCTGCCCATCCTCTGGTGAATTTCTTAGTCGCCTTTTACGACAGCCATCAGAAGAGATAAGGGTGGTGCAATTCTTTATGTCCGACACCACACGGAACATAGAACGGTATTCTCTTTTACCCACGCTTACATCTCTTGTCGCTATTGTTACGAAGGGGTTGCTGGAAGTGAACCATGGTGTGCGGGTTCTCCTGAACCTGGGCGTAGGTGATGAATGCAATAACACGAAGCATCAAGACATGTTGTTTATTCCAAGTTTCGCGCTTAACTGCCCGCCAAATGACAGTTACACGTTATTTTATAATTTCTAGGAATCTAGTGTTGCCAACGTGATTAAACTTTTAATCGATACATCGTTAAGTAAATTGATAATTAGGCTAAAATTATATAATATGATCAAGTTGGCTATTAGTGACGAGATTTATTAAATAATTTAATTGGCTTCATATATTTATAAATTTTAATAATTAGTATAAATTATTAAATTGTTTTGATTATTTAATTGAATTAAATTATTTACTTAATCTTTTAATTACTATAATTTGTGTTCGTTAAATTAAAATTGTATGTGTAAGTTATATGGGTGTATGCCTGCTATAAATGATTTTTATTTTATTTATATATTTTATTTATTTATAAATATGATGAATTGAAAGTATAATAATTGACTCTAAATACAAGACATAGTGACTTCATTCGTTACTTCCGCTGATAAGAAGTGCTCTATGGGTTGGCTGATCCACGATCTTGTAACACTATCATATTGTGATCAGAAATCAATCTGTCAAGCGTATTGATTCTAGCCTCACCAATAACCATTATACAGGATGACTGGTTGAACGATAGACATATTCAAGAATATGGTAGTATATATGTAACGGGTAATGTTAGTAGACCAACCAACTGCGATCGCCAACCCGCCTGCCAAGCGTGGCGATTATGGCATATCCCCCCATTAATTGGGGGAGGCCTATGTCCAGTAGTGGACGTCTTTCGGCTGAAATGATGAATGTTAGTAGAACGGGTAAACCTAGTTTAACCCGGATAAACCAAAGATTAGCCAACCCCTTTGGGTAAAGTCCGAAATATCTTTAAAATTCGGCATTTAAACCTAGTTCTAGTACAACTGCTGTTCCCTCCAGACGTATCGAGAAGTACCAGCAGTTGTCAGACACACGAGGAGGTTTTCTGGCCCTAGCTGCATCATCTCACGGTATTGAACTTTGACTAGTTAGCGCCATACAGTGTCCACAGTAACTGATGAAACCGTTGGAAAAAGAATCTAAAGTTGTGGTAGGTAGGTATATCTTTTGTATGCATCCGAGGTGTGGTAGTACCCTCAAAGAATTTAGTTCAGCAGTCAAAACGTACAGAAGAAATCATAGTGCCATACACTATGATTTCTTCTGTATCTTGGGTGCGTTTACAAACACAAATCTCACATGCACAAATAAATACCCTATCCTGGAATAACTACCTTTGGATCATATAAATATTTGTTCCAAGTGGGAATCCAACCCGCGACCCTTAGTGCAGAAGCCGATCGCTGAACCACATTGTGGTAATGGTGTCGTCAATCGTTTGTTTTACTTCTTCATCACTTTGGTTTATCCGTATGCAAAACACTATGAAAACGCTGACAATAAGCTTATACATCATTGGCTTACACTGGTAAATTGAAATCCTTTGACGGACAAAAATAGACCGTGTATTTTATTTTACTAAATCTATCATGCACCAATTTGTTATCCTATCAATTTACGTTTAAAATATGCAAAATAAACTTAAATTCTATTTGATAACTAAACTTTAGTTAAAATAGAACACTTATACAAACATATTGACGCGGTTTGTATTAAACGAGAGAAAAAAATGGCTTTTAAAAACACAAGTTTATAAGAATCTCATCGTGAAAAGACGAGATTTTAATTAACATTTCTATTCACAATAATCAGACTCCTTACATAACGTTTCCTTTTACAGCAAACCGCAAAAATAATTGACAAAGAAGGTAGGTAAAGAGATCGTGAACCGGCCGCTCCCTCTAGCAACGCATTAACAGACTGTTTCAAGAAAAAAAGTTGTTTGCGTTTATTGTTAGAGAATATTTCCGACCAAATATAAAAATGTTGCATCAGAAAAACTTGAAAAGCATTTTCAGCGCAAAAACTTGGGATTTTAAGCTTACTCAAACTGGAAAGTTAGGCAAATGACACCGCGGGGACAGAAATTGTTTGCAATCTTTTCAGAAACCGAGATGGGATGCTTTCTTAAAGTTTTTCCAAAAGGAAGTTGGCCCGAAACGAGTAGCGTTCCGTCGCCGCTTCATAGCTCAAACAAGACAATAGATACAGAATAGTTGAAATGTTAACTTTTGTTCTTGCTGTTGACAGCCTGCCTTTTCAGAGTGAATTTCTCATTTTCTTAAGGCCTAGTGTTTACCGTGGGTAAAGCAGTGCCGGTGAAGTATTGACTTTGTTAATGACATGGTTACCTGTTTCAAGATAGGATTTAAAATCTTTGAAGCAAGTTTGTTTAAGGATTTAGTTACAGGGTGTTTATCTAATATTGCTTTAGTACAGATATGTTGTTGCGCGCGAAATCTGAAGACTCGAAAACGTCCTAACCAGGACGTTTTGCTACTAGTCTCCGTCAAGCAAGGCGCCGAGCGGGACGTGTGACAAAAAAATACAAAAATGCCGTAATGTATGTACAGAAAGTGTGTACTAATTATGACGCGAAAATAACTTAAAGTAACTAACTTACTTTGCACAAGTTTATGTGTATTGTGCTGCCGCTGCGTACGGAACATGTTTTTAGTTGGTTTTGTAGGGTATGACATAAATATATATACATTAATTTTAATTTTTACTTTAATTTATTTTATATGTACTTTTAAATATCATTGTTTACTAAACAATTTATATTTTCTCTCTAAATACAGACGTTGAACGATTGGATTTTATTGATTGCGTACTAAATAATGATAAAACCCATCGATTCAAGCTTGTTCGAACACGGTCTACTAGTAAAACCACAGTAAAACTGACTAGCGTATAACAAAACCCGCGTAAAGTCATGTTAACATACGTTGACACAGTTAAACAATTCAAAAGTCAGCAAGCTTGGAATATAACTGGAAAAAAATCTATAGGTACTTATAAAGACAGATGACCTGACTGACTGATTCATCAACGCAGAGCCGAAACTACTCATGTTACAAACATGTAATTTGGACAGTAGATTCCTTTTGCAACGTAAGCACCCAGTTAGAAAGGATTTTTGGAAATTTTAACCCTAAGGGGGTGAAATAGAGGTTTAGAGTTTGTATGACAAATCTTTTCTCCTGGATCTATCACTCAAAACTTGGGGAAAATAATCTGTAAGGTAAATAATGAAATACTTATCTTTTTCTTTTCCTAAATTATTTCTCCACTACTGGACATACGTCGTCTTTCGGCTGAAATGATGATGATGATGAAATTATTTCTAAAAGAAGGTGCAATAGAGTAAAAAAAATTGTATGGGAGAATATTATTTCATGGCTGGATTGAGTCAAATCTCGGTATAAATAAACTTTAAAGCATTTAAAGCGGGGAAGTACTACCACCGTACCTACTTCTACCCCAAATAGTGATGCTTGCATTGCTGTGTTTCGGTCTGAAGGGTACGGGTGCCGGTGAAATTACAATCATATGAGACTTTCCATCTTGATGTCTCAGTTTGGCGAACCGACTTGCCGTACCATTTAGGTAACAGCGTAGGTGGTATTGAAGTTATTATGGGCAAAGGTAACCGCTTAACATCAGGTGGGCCTTTAACACATTTCGCCATCCTATATTATAAAAAAAAACAAAAAAAAATATTCTAAAACATATGTAAAAGTTATAAACTTGGTGGAGAATTAGAATATAAGTCACACTATGTTTATCCTTGAAAGACATACAAATCACATAATACCTGAATCTGATGAATTACGTGTTAGATATTTTATTGTTCGATATTTGAACTCAACTGGGGTGAAAAGAGGTACTAAAGTTTCTATGAAAAATCTTCCAGAGGTCACGCTTGACAAAAATACTCTACAAATTATATAATAATAAAGAAATACGTATTGTATTTCTCTTTGCCCAAAACTATACGGGGAACATTATACTGGGTTTTGTACGCGGGCAAAGACGCAAGAGCACTGCTAGCTAGAATTTTATAAATAAAACCTGTGCGGAGGTTTTGTTAACACTTCTGACTCACATACATTTTTTAACACTTAACAATTTATTTTATAGATAGATCACAAAAATTTAATTGACGACCTCTGTGGTCTAGTGGTTCGAGTGTCGGACTGCTGATCATGAGGTCGTGGGTTCGATTCCCACAGGACACAAATATTTGTGTGATGGACATGAGTGTTTGTGTTGGTCTGGTTGTTTCTTACATATTATAAGTATCTATTTACAAAAAAAAAAAACTAAGTATTATATACATTGTCTAGTACCCATAGCACAAGCTCTGCTTAGTTTGGGACTAGATGGTGATGTGTAAAAATGTCCAAAAAATATTTTTATTATTTTCTTTATTTATTTGCATATACATATTGATTATAAAGATTTAAATTGTGGAAAGAAAAAATCGCTCACGAGCATATCCATATGCTCATATTTATTATATATTTAAATATTTTTACAAAACAGAAAAACAAAAAACATTTAAAAATATAAAAAATAGTGGCCTACCGGTATCGGGTACAGGGTCCAAGCTACGGGTCAGGGCTCCAGAAAAAGGAACCTCCTAACAATACGCGCCATATCTAGGAGAACCGCTTTCTACATCAAGCCATTGGCATATTTTATATCTAACAATTCCGGTCGGTGCGCTTGGAACGTAATCGCCACCTGTGCCATGTGGCTTGTTCAGGAAATGAAAATCACTGACACACATCCTTCAGTGTGATGTAGCGATGGGTCATTAACGGTTTTCGTGTCAATGTAACGTAACAATTTTCAGGTTGAAAAAGCTGTTATTTTTAACAGGTTTAAAACAGTAGATTTTTTTTTTAAATATTAACGTTCTTGCGTTTAAAACAACACTATTTTAAAAATTAATTTTAATGAACGTTATTCATATGGAAACAATTCTTTTGTCAATGCATACATTTTTTGTAACCTGTTCGTTTGTTAAATAATGCATACATTTTTTTCAACATTATTTAGAGCAATGGAAAACAGTCAAATAGTTTCTTGTGAAAAAGCTGTTGAATAAAAACTTTTTACCAAAAAAATTGAACCGACGAAAACAGAAACTGAAAAGCGAAAAATAAAATGAAGCTTTTAGTCTTTTCCTAATTAACTAATGTAAATAACTAATTATGCGTCGGCGCCAAACAAACAAGCAAAGTGCGTGCAAGTTGCTAGTGGTCGAGCGGAGAACACATTTTTGGAAAGTTATTCTTTATCATTATAATAAAACAAAGTTTAACCGGATTAAATCGCGTATATTATTTAAATTGGTTTACCTGACGTTTCGAAAGCTTTGCAGTATTTCGTGGTCGCAGGTAGACTAAGATGACAAGCGTCTTTACAAATATTTCTAAAAAAATATTTTAATCTACCATAAAATATTATTAATTAAAATCGTTTCGATGCACGCAGTAATCACTCACAATATCATTATCTTTTACAGTATTGCGTGCTGTTTGGGACTTGATTATTTTTAGGACTGGGTTCCAAACAGGTGGTAGCTGCCAACCATCTTCTCTATTAAAATTAGGATGTTTGTTTAGGAACTTTGTTTTATTATAATGTGTAGTGATCGCGAAAACCTAAGAAGTTATTATTCTTTATCGTTGAAAATTTCACGTTGTATTAGATGTTATGTTGTTTTCATTATTTATTTAAAGTAATTTAATGATCTTCGTTGATTGTTTGTTTGGCGCCGACTCATAATTAGTTATTTACATTATTTTAGTTAGGAAAACACTAAAAGCTTCATTTAATTTTTCGCTTTTCAGTTTCTGTTTTCGTCGGATACATTTTTTGTTAAAAGTTTAATTTTTAATTTTTTTGTGGCTAAAATCTAACTCCAGGTCTCCATTATGTTGTCGTGTCTAGAAATACATTTATGTGTGCCAAGTTTCAACAGAATCGATTAACAGATAAGAATTCAGTGGGTGAACAAGCACTCATCCCTTGTTTTCCAACATGACTTAGGGGTGGACTTTGATTTTGAAATTAAAATGGGACCAATTTCGAGATATCCATTAAAAAAAGAATCATCAAAATCGGACTACTCTGTAAAAAGTTATGCGGGGACTTAAAAAAAAAAAGCAAAGGAACGCTACTTAAATACATACAATGATTCTATGAAGTGGCGAACTGACAAGGAACTTTGTATGTATTTTAGAAAAACTACTATTTTTTGCTTTCCTTATATTTGAAATGAAAAGTAGAGTGTTTAACACGGGAGAAAGTCGTCAATTCCTACTCGGACCATAGTCTAAATACGTAAATACCTCGTATTGGAACTGATTACTTTCGACCCTTGTATAACAATCTACTATTCTTTGTTTTCTTTCTTTAATTCACGCTTCTTAAAAGACATTTAATACGCGTTAAGTTGACATCCATTGACATATTTTAGTCAACAATTGGAAAGTCCCGCCGGTGCGCTTGATACACAATCGCTGCGTGTGCCACATGGCTTCTTGGGGAAACGAAAATCACCAGTACACATCCTTCAGTGCAATACTTAATAGAAAAAAAAACATCTCACCACTGAGGTAATATGTACTACGTACTAGATTAGACATTACGAACAAACAAAAAAAAAACCCGCCGAATACATAACCTCCTCCTTTTTTTGAAGTCGGTTAAAAAATATCGCGCAACTTGCTGACCGCGGAGCACGCGCGTTGCGAGCGGGGGGCTAAGTGAGTGAGAGTGCAGGAGCTCTAAAATGTGTTACAAACATTCTATTCGAGGTGTCTTCTCTAGTACGTAGTACTTATATTACCTCAGTGCATCTATCAGAGTTTTTATCTTCAGTTTTGAACGACATTACAACATTAAAAAAAAAATCTCTATGAACAACTTAACATAACATCACGCCTGTATTTCCCCGAAGGGGTAGGCAGTGGTGTATAGTACACCCACATTTCGCCAGTTATGTTATAGTCCCATGTAATAGGGGGCGAGCCTATTGCCATTAACCGGGCACAAACCATACTCCGGGCTGCTACTGAGAATTTCCTAATGAAAAAACCCAATAACCCTTTGCCCGACCCGGGAATCGAACCCAGGACCCCACGCTCAGCAGTCGCGCATTCGACCACTAGACCAACGAGGCAGTCTCTATGAAGAGATCATAATATCATATCATATTTTCAATTCACACTTCCCAAAGAAAAAAAAAAGCGTTTTATATTAACATCCATAGACACATTTTATTCAATAATTTGAAAATCATGTTGGTGCGCTTCGTACGTAATCGTTGCGTGTGCCATGTGGCTTGTTCGGGAAATGAAAATCACCGGGGCACATCCTTCGGTACGATGCTAAATTGGAAAAGCAACACCTGTGCCAACCGTGTTTCCTACGGCACTTCGCCTTCACCTACGGAGGTTTTATGGTTAAAAACCTCGGGCGACGGCTGGTTAAAACTGTTTTACTTTGTAGTTTTATGTTTGACGTTTCTTGTTTAACGTTTGACTTTGACATGAAAGTTAACATAATTACAACATTTATTTTGTATCTCTCAACATAAAACATATTCAAAACTACTGCTACTAGTACGCAGTATTATTAAGTGCTAAACTACAAGGTACTACTAGATAAATACTGCGGTACTTATATATCAAACTATTTCATAGCTAGGTACGTTGTCCACCATAAGTAGTTAAAACAATATTGTTTAGTTTCCAATATTCGACAAACAATAATTAATAGATTCACATAACCGTTATTTTCCAAAAACAATGGCAAAATAAAACATCGCTTGAAACTCCGTACTAACCAAAATAATGACACAAAATTATAATGCGCTAACAAACGCTATAATAAAAAACTTAAAAATAAATTTTCATCAATTAACGGAAAACCACATAAATTATTGAAAGACCAATTTTCATACATGTATCCTCAAATCAATTATATATCATAGAAATTCAGTTCACAGATGTCGGAATACCACTGTGTAATACCAAATATACAAAGACCCCATATGTACCGTACGGAAATATCGAATGGGTTGAATTTAACGCACTTTCAGAGTTCAGAATTAATTAATCCGAATTTAGCCTACCCTCGCGGCACCATGAGATAAAATAAAGCAGTACACACATACTTTGGACCGGAGTGACGTAAGTGTCGATGAATTTTGAACCTTATGGGGTTTGTTGGAGCAGGCATGTAAATAGTCGTACTCCAGTGGCGGGGATGAGAACTTATACGACCAACACGAGGATGCGTGTCAGTCCAATTTCGTCTATTCTATCTAGCCTATGTGAAAGAATTTGGGGGGTCATCCAACAACAAAGCCAACCGGCAAATCTGTAATTCGCTTACCGGATTGCTTCTGGCTGCAGCTTGAGATCTTCAGCAGGTTCCGTTGATTCCTTCTTCGTGGTGGCCACCAGTATTCGATCACAATGCACTGACGTATCTAGGCTAGATTTGTAGTTGTGTATATGCGGGAATATTTGCGCTCCAGAGTGGAGATGGTTCACAATAGTAGTAAACCAAGGATTTCGACGCAGCAGTAATTTGCGTACGCGGCGGTGTGCGCGATCAGTTAGCGACTATAGAAAATGCCTGCGAGCAGTGTTGCTAAAAACGTCACCCCCATGTTGACCCATAGACTAGCTAGATGGCGCTGGTGGGACGTTCGCTACACCATACACCCCGCCTTGAAAGGTCCAGAGCTTTCGAAAAGAAAATAATTATGAAGTTAAATGAAACTCAATTAAGGACCTGTTGGGGTAGAGATGCTCTAAGCGGTGAAGTTAAATAAATACAGCGGTCTGAAAATATCAGAGAACTAATAGTAGCTTGAAACAATTTATCAGGAAATTAATAGCACTCTGAATTTATATTCCAGATAGTTAAATGCGGTTTGATTATGAAATAAATATAAATCTAAGTTAAACTAATATGAGATTATCAACTAGTAACAATCCATAAATTATTTTATTGTGTTGGCAAAGGATACAGCTTAGTGACAGGACGTTTATATGTGCCTGACACGGTTCTGACTGAAGCCACTCGAACTATGCCATCCGATCCAGGGAACACCTCTGTTATAATGCCTAGTGGCCAAGTTAAAGGTGGTACGTTATCCTGACCCAAGAGAACGACAGTACCGATCTCTATAGGGCGATCGGGTGTGCACCACTTCTGACGAACTTGCAACGTGTGCAAGTACTCAATTCGCCACTTTCTCCAGTATAATAATACAAGCTGGTCTAAAAGTTTCTTGCGATTTGTTAAATTCCTGCTGTCTTCTGTCAGTTCAGAAGACAGCAAGTATGTGAGCGGACTGGACATTAAAAAATGCGCCGGCGTGAGCACGTCCGGATGTGGATCCAATGATGGAACTATAGTGGAATCCGAGAAAGCGAAAACACCTGCAATAGGTACGCGAGCGGAAAGCTTATCTTTGACCACGCAGACAAGCTTCGACAGAAGCAAAGCTACGACAATCTCTAATCGAGCTAGTGTTGTTATTTTAGCGGGAGAAACTTTAGATTTTACACATAAAAGCCGGACGGTGATATTACCTTCAGGGTCGGTGAAGTGTAAATAAATACAGCAACCATAACCACTGAAGCTGGCGTCGCAAAAGGCTACAATATTCACTACAAATTCTCTGAAAACGCCAATATGTCTCGGAATATTCAGAGAAGCGAGCGCGGGAAAATCACGTGCAAAGGCGGAAAAGCGACTGATGATGGATTCCGGAGGAACTTCATACCAGTCTATTTTAGCTAGCCAAAGTTCCTTGATAAGGATTTTAGCGTACAACACGACGGGAGCCACAAGGCCAAGTACGTCGAACAAGCGGACAGCTAGCGATAGAATCGTGCGCTTCGTGCATTTAGTATTTACCTTAACCGTCGTCAAAGAAAAGTCATCTTCTGCGGGTTCCCAGGTTAAACCAAGGATTTTAAAATTAATATTACTAGCCATGGCAGAAAAAACTACTGGTAAGCGAAAAGACTCGGGGAGAGTCTCCAAAAAAGCGGATGAATTACTGCCCCATTTGATAAGATCAAAGGAACCTACTTTAAATAATTCAATTAATTCTTGCGATAATTTTATTGCGACCTGTTCATCGGGAACAGAATAGACATAATTGTCCATATAAAATTGAGTTTCTACCAATTTAGAAGCCTCAGCAAATCGGTCACTATGCTCACACGCAAGTTCACGTAATGTGCGCATAGCTAAGTAAGGACTAGGCTTTAGTCCGAAAGGAACGCGGTTAAAATTAAAAGTGCGTATTGGTTCATTTTTATTAAAACGAAACAAAATTCTTAAGTATTTGCGGTGGTGCTCATTTACACCGATACGTAAAAACATCTGTTTAATATCTGCGGTCATAGCTATAGGAAACGTACGAAAATCAAGCAATAGTAAAAACAAGTCGGCCTGTAAATTATGTCCGACATGCAAAAAGTCATTAAGTGACAACCCTGAGTGAGTCTTGGCACTAGCGTCTAAAACTACCCGAATGGAGTCCTTGTCCGGTCTAATAATGGCTTGATGCGGTATATAGTAGCCCTCTTCTGTCAATTCAGAATCGGGTACCTCTGATAAACACCCCTGAGTTATGTAATCGGCGATGGTTTTATTATAATTTTCGCGTAGGGCTGGCACGTGCGCGAATTTGCGCTCGAGCGCAAGCAGTCGACGATGAGCCACTCCGCGAGAATAACCCAACTCAGAGGGATTTCGCGAGAAAGGTAAATCGACAAAATATCTACTGTCTTTAAATAAAACTGAAGAATTAAAATTATTTTCGCAATCTAATTCGTCCGGACTAATAAAACGTTGAGATGGAATTTCTTCCAACTCGAAAAATTTCTGCAAACTGGATTCTATGTCAATGTTAGCAAGCGCGGTGAATGAAGAATTAGTAGGAGACGCGTCACATTGACTTGCAATATCTCCCATAAGTACGTAACCAAAGCTAGTTAATATGGCGGGCGGTGCGCGATTACCTGAATCGACCCTATCTCCCAAATAAATATATGGAAACAGTTGAACACCGAGAACCACGTCGATTTCTCCGGGTATATTCCAGGTTAAATCGGCAAGCGGTAAATTATTCAAGTATGACATGTCGTCGTTTACTTTAATAAAACTGGCGGGTAGTTTATCTGTAATGCAATCCACAACCAACGCGTGAATACAATATTTATTAATCGGATTAATGCGAGATTCTACTGTAAAATTTATAAAACCATGTACTGGTCGTGAGGTCATACCAACACCCTGCAATGACGAATTACGTAATTTAATTACGGGTATGTTCAAACGTTTACAACAATCCATTGTAATCAAATTATTTTGAGACCCGTTGTCTATCAAACATCTGACAACGAGCTTATCTCGGTTATTGCAATGCGCATAAATTTGTGCGGTTGATAACAGTATTGTTGTCATATTCGTTGAGCGAGCGCCAGCACTAAGCGAAACAGAGCGAGTAGCATCCTGCGGCAACATAGGTGCAGCCGCGGTTTGAACCGGCGGCGGCGACTGCTCACACGGTGAATCATTTTTCTCATTAGAAAAATGCAACAAAGAATGCAGTTGTTTTTGACAAATGTTACAAACGTTACGTGATTTGCATTTAGATAACGAGTGGGATAAACATAAACAATTCACACAGCCGCGTTTCGATTTAATTAACTCGAAACGAGCTTGCGGTGAATCCATATTTTTAAACTGTAAACAATTAAACAGCTGATGCACATTGTTATCGCATAGCGGGCAGCGTGTTACGGAAACCGGTTCATTATTTGACACAAAGGTGTGTCTTGTGTGTTACGACTATTCGCTACACTAGGCTTTGCGCGCGGCTCGGCCTGAGAATTATTATGCGACCTCTCGAGTACTTTAACATAACCCTGTATAAATAAGATGAATTCCTTATACGAAGGTAATTCTTTCCCACTGACATTATTCTCAAATTGCTGTAGTGTTTGGGAATCAAGTTTCCGCAAACCACAATGCAATATGACGAAGTCTAGTAGGTCGGGAATGTCTAACAGTTTTAATGCAGCGACAGACGCGGAATATTTTTCTATATATGTATTTAAACTAACGGCAGTACCGGGGCAACTTTTAATGTCCAGAATGTTATTGAGATAATGAACACCTAAACTAGGTTTATCTTGATACTTTTTGACTAGGCTATCCCAAATAATATTATACGTATCTCCTGAGGGAACAATACCCGCGGTTAACTTTAATGCATCCTGCGTTAATTTAGTAATTAAATACTGCACACGCTGCGCATCCGTCAGATTGGTATTCAAATGCACATTACTACGAAATATTTCGTAAAATATTGGCCAATTGTCCGTTTTTCCGTCGAATGAGGGTAACTGGATTGGTGGCAATTTAACAATACCTTTTTTCTGATCCGATGTGAATGTTTTGCTATTTGCAAGTATGAGGTTACGTTTATATTTAATACTCGAGTATAAATCCTCAGTTGAATTTAAACACGAGTAGTCTGGAGGAGTGCTATCAATTTTGAACTGTAACTCGTTAATCTGATCAATAATTGTTTCAAACTTACTATACAATTCCGTAATAGACTCAGATTGCGCTAAGAATGACTCATTTGAGTGTGAATCGTAATTCGAAATATTTTTCGAAGAATTATACAAGCGATTAATTCTTTCGAAAATAGCTTCTTTTTTGGCAGTAAGCTGAACTAATTCAATTTCAAGCTTATTAGGAGCCATTTTAACGGCTTTTAAAAATGAAAAAATTAAGAAATGAAATATAAAATATGTAGGGTAGGAGATGGCGGTTACCTTACCAATGCCTACGTAAGAATGTAACGGCGCCAAAGTATTAAAGCGGGATGAATATTTTTAGAAAATATGAAGCTGAAACCTATCCTAGGCTCGTAAGGACCAAATGTTGGAGCAGGCGTGTAAATAGTCGTACTCCAGTGGCGGGGATGAGAACTTATACGACCAACACGAGGATGCGTGTCAGTCCAATTTCGTCTATTCTATCTAGCCTATGTGAAAGAATTTGGGGGGTCATCCAACAACAAAGCCAACCGGCAAATCTGTAATTCGCTTACCGGATTGCTTCTGGCTGCAGCTTGAGATCTTCAGCAGGTTCCGTTGATTCCTTCTTCGTGGTGGCCACCAGTATTCGATCACAATGCACTGACGTATCTAGGCTAGATTTGTAGTTGTGTATATGCGGGAATATTTGCGCTCCAGAGTGGAGATGGTTCACAATAGTAGTAAACCAAGGATTTCGACGCAGCAGTAATTTGCGTACGCGGCGGTGTGCGCGATCAGTTAGCGACTATAGAAAATGCCTGCGAGCAGTGTTGCTAAAAACGTCACCCCCATGTTGACCCATAGACTAGCTAGATGGCGCTGGTGGGACGTTCGCTACACCAGGGTTAATATATCCGGCTATATTATAACCTACATAGTATGATGAATTTCGCATAGGTTGATATCAGAAATTGTTGAGAATTTATGGTTTACACGTTTGATGGATCACCTTTATGCACAAAACCTTTTTTAGTATTTTTAAACGAAATAATAATTATTCTATGACAGCTCGAAATTGACTTACAAAATGATGATGATGTTAAATAAAAGGTTCCTTCTAATTAAAACTTTCTCAGATTTTTAATTTGAAGACGATATTATAACATAATCCCTGGCTATGTCCTGGCTGCAGGTGATCGCAAAAGATGGGGGAACATCATTCACAAAAGAGTTATCCATGGGCTTTAATACATGGGGGTGGTCATGACCCTCAGTATTGAGTAACACGACTGAAGGAGGGGAGGATTATAACATAATGTTTAATCAATAAACATCAAATCTTAAAATAAACATTGAATAATTTTCCAAGATAAGTTTTTCAATTTACCAATGGTATAACCTTTGAGTTTTAACTTGGTCTATGGGCATAACCGTATTCCAAAGCATCGCTTGAATAAATCCAGTGCAATAGTTAAAACTACTCAAGTGTCGATGGAGTTGAGAATACTGTTCTCTCCGGCGAGAATTTTTATTAAACGTAGAAAATATTTATAAAATTTTGAGATTTCACTGCTTTGGAAGGGTAAAACTTATCAAAAGATCACTTTTGGTATAATTTTCTGTAGGGGGTAATTGTGTAAAGCATTTACAATGACAATGGTGTTGATTCTCTTGATTACCAACTTAACTTAATTTAAAACTATTCATATCCTTTTTTAACAATAAATACTTACTTACTTACTTACTCCTCTGGCTCAGCGACCCAAAGTGAGTCATGGCCTCCGAAACGAGAACTCTCCACTTTCCTCGATCTTGCGCGATATCTCGCCAGTTGGTAGCTTGAAGCTCACGTAGATCAGTCTCCACAGCATCTCCCCAGCGATATAATAAATAGAATAGAATATATTTATTTGCGTAAAACATGGTATACAAAGGTGTTATACATTTCAATATGAGATCATTCATGTTTTGCTTAAAATTAAAGCATGTATACTTGTAGACATTATAATCTTTGTTCAAGGAATTCCATAATGGTATAGTAATTATTTTTATTCAGCCATTCATACAATTTTATCTTAAACAACCTGCAATTTGGTGTTTATAATGTGTTAATAGGTAATTTAATAAAGATACGTACGCACATAGGAAGACAGCTTTTATAAGATCTCATCTAAGTACAAATCTGTATTGGTCACGCCGATTTCGAGAAAGACAATTTGAAGACAAGAAAGAGATTTGTAGAACTGTCAAATACAATATGTAACAAAAACCCTGTTGTTCCTGTGTGGTACATTATCAGCAGGGATGTTATGGAGCTCCGTAACCGTAACAGAAACTATCGGATATCCGAAATAAAAATATATCCGTAACCATAACCGTATCCGTTTCACAAGTTTCGGATAGTTTCGTATAAGGGCGGAGTCTAAATAAAACGACATTTTTTGACAGGTTTTTGTTTCACCGCTCGCGCGCCACTTGAATCTTGCAGTTTGTTTGTTATTTCTAGTCATAACATAACCTCTTTCATAACCTATAAATAAAACCAAATTATTACATACTATTTGTTAATATTTTACTTCAACTAACCAACCAACCAACTATGTATTTTATTTTACTTTTTTTTTTCCGTAACCGAAACTATCCGAAACTAACGGATAATCCGAAATAATTACATATCCATAACCGTATCCGAAACCGATATAATTTTATTCCTATATCCATATCCGTATCCAGATCCGAAATATCATGTCCATAACATCTCTTGGAAAAACTCTTCAATAAAAATAATCAAATTAAATATTAAATATAAATCGTTATTCATTTGTAAATTGCATTCAAAACTGTTACACACAAGTGTTATTATTTTATTCTTTTTGAAGTCGGTTTTTACTTTTTTAAAGTTTATTTAGTAACGCCTTTACGAACCGCAATCATTAACCAGGCTCACTTAACCAGTCAAAATGGCCCGAAGTAAGTTTATAATATAAAACCATAATAACAACACTCATCTCCTAATTCTTAAATAAATTGAGATTTCATTTGTATAGGTATCCTATATCTGCTGAGTTTAAGATTCGACGATAGTAATCAAATTGAAGTCGAGCGTACAGCATCGAGTATCGGCTCGATTCTCATATTAAACCTCACCATTTCATGTCAATGGGGCTTTTGTATGGAAACCGCATAGTGGTCTAGCCAAAGGTGGTCTGAGCAATTAGCAGATAGCATTGCCTCCATCTCTATCATTTTGGGACATACGGCTAGTATGGATAGCAAATTTACTAATACGTGGGACACTCAGAAAGTTTTGCGAAACTAAAAAAAAATGTTCTATACGTACATATATTTTTATCAAATCTTTTCAAAGTACTTTCCACCAGCCTCTATACAAAGATTCATGCGCCTAAACCAGTTTTCAAAACACTTTTTCCAGTCCGCCGCAGACACCTCGTTTACAGCCTGCTCGAACGCAGCCAGCGCATCTTCCGGCGACGAAAATTGTATCCCTTTGAGCTGATTTTTTATTTTTGGGAATAAAAAGAAGTCACACGGTGCTAGATCAGGGCTGTAAGGAGGGTGACCCAGGAGTTTGACTGGCGTGCTGTCCAGGAAGTCCCTCGTTTTGAGTGCGGTGTGCGCAGGTGCATTGTCGTGGTGGAGCAGTAGCCCGCGGAGCCCTGTGTTTGGTCGCTTGTTGCTTATAACAGAGAAAACTTCTGGCAAACATTTGGTAGTATACCATTCGGCATTAATGCTTCTTTGATCCCGTAAGGGAATTGATACCAAGTGGCCAGTCAAATTAAAAAAGCTAGCGATCAAAATCTTACCCCCGCTTCTAGATCGCTTCACTTTGGTAGGCGTTGGCTCATTTTGAAACACCCAAACAGTCGACTGGCGCTTGGTTTCTGGGTCGTATTGATAAATCCAGGACTCATCACCTGTAACGATGTCGTAAACACGCCGAGACGAGCCTGCTTCAAATTTGTTAAGCATATCACGGCACCATTCCACCCGGGCCTGCTTCTGAGCATCGGTGAGGTTGTGCGGCACCCAGCGTGATACTATCCTCCTCACGCGAAGATGGCGGTGTAGAATCTCGTGAACGCTTCCCGATCCAATCTTCAATATGTGTTGAATCTCCTGATATGTAATTCGCCTATTGTCTTGGATTAAATTTTTCACTGCTAGCACGTTTTCTTCGGTAACAGCCGTCAAAGGGCGACCGCTTCTTTCGTCATCCCCCAAAGTTGGTCGACCGCGCTTGAATTCGTTATACCAACGATACACGGTTGCCTTGGAAGGGCCTTCATCCATGAATGCCATTTGAAGTCTATCGTACGATTCATCCGGTTTCAGGCGACACTTGAAATCGTATAAAATCATAGCTCTAAAATGTTCCCGGCGCAGATCCATATTTCAGTGAGACACAATACTTTGAATTAACTCGCAAAAAATGTGGAGGGAAATTTTGAAATTGGAACTTACTTATTTTTACTTATAAATAATCATATTTTCGAAAAACATTATAACTGGCCAGTCTCCCATATATAAAAACTTTTTTTCGCAATACTTTCTGAGGGGCCTGGTAGATGCACGGAATAAAGAATACAAGGGAAAGTAGCATAAGCAAAGTGCACGCGTGGCACAGTTAACTTAATCGTGCTTAGTTTCCTGCTGCGACAATATGACGTTTCGAATACTTACGTGAAATACTAGACTAGATGATACCTTATTTTTAACCGACGAAAAAAAGGAGGAGGTTCTCAATTCGACGCGTATATATATATTTTATGTTTGCCAACGTATAACTTTTTACAGAGTGGTCCGATTTTGATGATTCTTTTTTTAATGGATAGGGTATATCTCGAAGTTGGTCCCGTTTAAATTTCAAAATCCACCCCTAAGTGTAGTAAAACAGGGGATGAGTGTTTGTTCACCCACTGAATTCTTACCTATTAACTGATTCTGTTGAAACTTGACACACATAAATATAGTTCTAGACACTACGACATAATGGAGACCTGGAGTTAGATTTTAACCACAAAAAAATGAAACATAATACTTTTTAACAAAAAATTGAACAGACGAAAACAGAAACTGAAAAGCGAAAAATAACTAATTATGAGTCGGCGCCAAACAACCAATCAACGAAGATCATTCAATTACTTTAAATAAATAATAAAAACAACGTCACATCAAATACAACGTGAAATTTTCAACGATAAACAATTACTTTCCAAAAATGCGTTCTCCGCTCGGCCACTTGCAAATTGCACGCACTTTGCTTGTTAAAAGTTCGTTTGGCGCCGACTCATAATTAGCTATTTTTCGCTTTTCAGTTTCTGTTTTCGTCGGTTCAATTTTTTGTTAAAAAGTTTTATGTAATTATAAGGTGTAAAAATGATAGCAGACTGAAAAAAGATTCTCATAGTGTGTGTATCACCGGAATTTGATAAATTTCAGTAAAACAATTTTAATTTTAACAACCTTTATTAAGATATAATAAAAAAAAAATATAAAATTGCTAGGCTCCATTTGAATTTTAAATAGACCCAATCACATAATCGTTTTTTGTGTATTTTATTGTACTATTTCAATTGTCAATGTGTGATTTTGGCGACACTTTTTCCCGTACTATGTAATCGTAAGGGCACTTCCATTTATTTTCTTTATTTCGTGTAGATATATTAAAAACTACAGCACATATTCACCAGCAGATAATTTGGAGTGAGTTCCACTATTTTGAGGAAAGCAATAATTGGATCACAACGCCATTAATCAACTGCGTACAAGACCAAGGCCAGTGTTCATTAGTCAATTCGCTGATTAAATGGCCGATTACTCGAAAAATGTACTGGAATTGTAGGTAAATGATCGTTTGACCGGACAGTTATCGTTGGTGAAATCGAGCCTAAAGATTTTTAGCAAACATCCATCGTAACCAGTCACCACGTTTTTTTAGGTTGACTATGGAGTTATATTGACGATGTCTGTGGTCTAGTGGTTCACGTGCTGAACTGCTGATCACGGGGTCGCGGGTTCGATGTCCAAATATTAATGTGAAGTATAGTGTATCCATAGTGTTCGATTGCTTTTTCACGGACATGTTCTGAAACACATCGTAGTCTTCTTACACTGCTGATGGTGTTGTCTAATATCTACGTTTAGGTGGTTATCTAACATAAGTTAGTGATCGCTAGAGAGAGATTAATGTCAAAAGAGGTCGGATTTTGTACATTCCCGACTATGACAAGCTTCTCGAGTTTGTCTGGCTTTGGCTGTACACTTCCCAATTCCATTCAATTTAGTAATAATTTAGTAACAGTAGTAGTATAGTAACACATACACGATGGTCGTTGTGGCGATGCTTGGGGGAGGCCTCTGTCCACCAGTGGACGTCTTTCGGCTGAAATGATGATGATGATGGAACACAGACATGTTTTTGTATACACATTTGAAATATTATGTTTGACGTATACCTACTTATGTATTGAAAGTTAGTCGCCCAAACAGCACGTACATATGTATTAACATAATGCCTGTAACATGCTTCGAGCCCTTAACTAATAGCCGGCTACTCTTAGCGATATCAAACGATACGATTGACTAAGCATTTGCAATGTATATATAGCTTAACTAATGGACTGTTGAGTGCTGATTCCGAATTTGAAACTTACGTTATTGCTATCGAAAACGCTACCGAATGCGTCGACTTTCATTTCAAATCAGTAGTTTCTCCACGTTTGGCGAACACGTGAACACAACAACCGGTCCTGCGCTTTCCGCATCCAGCGGATTCCCGCGACCTTTACCAGGTCGTCGGTCCACCTTGTGGGCGGCCTACCTACGCTGCGCCACTCAGAATAGAACTTTACTGCCCTATCGGCCATCTGTTCTGCAAGCAATGTGCCACGCCCACTGCCACTTAAGTTTGGCAATTCTTCGGGCTATGTCGGTTTCTTTCGTTCCCCTGTGAATCTCCTCATTTCTGATTTGATCACGCAGGGACACTCCGAGCATAGCCCTCTCCATTGCCCTTTGAGTGACTTTGAGCTTTCTTATGAGGCCCATTGTGAGCGACCACGTTGTTTCAGTACCGTAAGTAATTACTGGCAACACACACTGGTCAAAGACTTTCGTCTTGAAACACTGCAGTATTTTAGATGAGAAGATATTGTGTAGCTTCCCGAACACTGCCCAACCGAGTCGGATTCGACGGTTGACCTCTTTCTCGTAGTTGGACCTACCTAACTGGACAGATTGTCCTAGGTAGACATAATGGTGAAATCAAGCCTAGAATTCAACAAAACGATGGGCCGATTAAAAATCTGCAGAGGGCCTAAGGTGACCTATTTTTACGCTGACACGATCATGGTAGACTTTTATTACGTAAAAAATATTTATTCATATTTATGCATTAACACGCCACACGGAAGTAATTTTTATCGGACAATTTTTTAGTTTACCTTTTCGTAGAACTTAGCATAAAGTAAATAGCACTATTGGAATAATAATTCAAAGAGCTAGTGCTATTTTTGACACTATTATTTGTTATTATTATTCCATTTATTAATTAATGTACACATTTTTTTAAATTTTTAAACATTTTTACAAAAAAAGAAATAAAAGCATTTAAAAATATATAAAAACAGTAGCCCACCGGCATCAGGAACAGGGTCCAAGCTACCGGTGGTCAGGGCCTCAGAGAGAGGAACTTCCTAACAATACGTGCCGTGTCCAGAAGTACCGCTTTCTGTATCAAGCCCTTGACCCAGCTGCCTAATGAGAGCCTCTGCAGGTGTTGGTCGAGACTCTTTGCGATTATCCCATTGGCCGTAACGACAATCGGCACGATGACTGCTGAGTCAACATCCCACATGTCGACAACCTCGTGTGCCAAGTCAAGATATTTTATTTCTTTATCTTTTTCGGCCTTCACGAGATTCCCGTCATGCGGGACGATGACATCAACAATCATCGTGCGGCGTTCCAATCGATCTATTATCACTATATTAGGCTTATTGTGTACAATAGTCCTATCAGTGATGATAGACCGATCCCAGTATAACGTGACATGACCATTTTCGAGAACTGGGTCGGGCACAGGTTACTGTTATTTTTTTTTTTTTAATCGATAATATTATAAAAATACAGTTTACATACTCTAGATACACCCAAACCACGATTCGACAAACTGAGCCTTCGGTCAAAGGTACGTCGGTAAAAGAAGCCATCGGCAAATAGTGTTTCGAAGAAAAATAATTCGGGGAAACGTGCGTCGGCTAAATGTACATTCGACCAAGTGTTGCATCGGGGAATGATACGTTCGACGAATAGTTGTCGGTAAAACGTGTTTCGGTGGATCGTATTTCGGTGAAACGTAGTGCTCCCGGTACTTCAGTATCCACAAGGCTGTATTTCAAGGCAAGTTGCTGGTGGATAATCCTGGCCACTAGGTTGTGTCTGTGCAAATACTCGCCGTTAGCAAGACGAGAACAACCAGAAATAATATGTCGGATGAATTCCCCGGGACAGTGGCATGCCCGACATATGTCAACTGTGTCGTCCTTTACAATATATTTCCGGTAGTTGTTCGTCATGATAACTTCGTCCATAATCGCACAGACAAAGCCTTCGGTCTCCCCGAAGAGGTCACCGAAACGCAGCCAGGATACGGACGCTTTAAAATCTACATCGGGGCCATGAAGAGCCCGGTAGAAGCGTCCGTGAAGCTCCTTACCCTGCCATACCTCCTTGCGGTCATTGGTATCCAGTACCACAGGTTTGCGCCAGTTCTCTTTAGCCAAAGAGAGCGGGGTGAGTCCCTTGTCCACTGCAACAACATCTCGGTGCATACCCACGTCCAAGTGAAGAAAATATTCCCTTAGACTGCACACCTCACGGTTGTGGAGGGTCTTTGCATTTAAAAAGCCACGACCCCCACACTTCCGCGGGATGTACAGCCTCATCACCGATGACCGTGGGTGATGCATACGATATGCCGTCAGTAATGTGCGGACTTTCCGATCCAGGTCGTCAAGACCCGTCTGAGTCCACTTGAGTATACCGAAGGAGTACATCAAGACCGGCATGACCCAACCATTAAAGGCGCGCACCTTGTTTCCGCCTGATAAAAGACTATTGAAAACCTTTTTCAGGCGGCCAAAGAAGCGCTCCTGCAACGATTGCATCATGTTGGCCTGGTTGATGCCTAACGCCTCCGCCATACCCAAGTATTTGTAGGTGTCGGTTGGGGAGAGGGACCCAAGATGTGTAGAATCCGAGAGTTGAACACCCTCGGATTCCACAATCTCACCATGCTTTACATGCATGACTGCACATTTGTCCACACCGAATTCCATCCTAATAGAATTACTAAAGTTTTCAGTTACCTTTAGTAGCTCCATCAGTTGCAAGCAAAGCAAACAATTTAAGGTCATCCATATAGAGCAGGTGAGATATTACTTGACCTCCTCTTCTCAACCGGTAGCCAAGCCCCGACTCCTCCAGCAAAGTACTAAGAGGATTCAGGGCCAAGCAAAACCACAAGGGACTCAGACTGTCTTTATTGGTTCTCCGTTACCTTGAGGCTGCCGACACGCTGGATAGGGAAGGACTGTTCTCCATTGCCCCATACACGACCTCAGGAAGGCGCGTAGAGTTGTATTAACTTTGTACAACTCCAGCACCCTCATGAGCCATGTATGTGGCACTGAGTCGTAGGCCTTCTTGTAATCTATCCAACATGTCGACAGATCCCTTCGGGATCGACGAACCTGTTGGCTAATGGCCATGTTAATGAGAAGTAGCTCTTTGGTACCACGAGACCCGTTCTTACATCCATTTTGAGTAGCAGACATGATGGAATTACTATCAATGTGATGACTAAGTTTTTCCCTCAAAATGGACGTAAGAAGTTTATAGACCGTTGGCAAACACGTGATCGGTCTATAATTTTTGGGTTCCGTGGTACTACCCGATTTATAGAGCAGGTGGGTTACTCCTGTAGTTAAGAATTGTGGTAACGACCCAGACTCTAAAGATGACTGGAATTGTGAAGCAGGCATGTGAGCTGCGCAACCATTTCAACCAGAAGTTGTGCAGTCCGTCCGGGCCCGGGGATTTCCAATTGGGCATTGGTCGGACTGCACTGGCTACGTCTTGGGGAGTGATGACAATCTCCTCCATATCACTTATTGGCTCACATGCCTGCTGGATCTCCTGCATCCAGCCACCCTCGGTATGAGCAACAGGCACCGACCAGATATTGCGCCAGAATGCACTCATGGCATCATTATCCGGTAGATGCACGTCACCCACACCTTGGTCAGGTCGTTCCCAGGTTCTATAAACCCACCTTTGGTCGCTTTGGAACATGCAGTTCTGAGTATAACGATCCACACGTCGTCTGTATCTACGGATACGACTAGCCCATGCACAAACTTTCTGCTTCAGGAAGTCGATGCGCTCTGTGACACGAGATAAGTATTCTCCAGGACTGACATCAGTCCCAGAGAACGCTCTTCTCACAAAGCGTATCACTCTTGGTCGTCTATTGCCCTCCCTGAAGCAGATGAGCTTACCGATAAGCACCCTGGCTTCGCTAATACGCTGCTCAATCCTGCACTGCCCAGCTGGTACAGCTGATTTAGGTCGTGCAGCTCTGTCAGTATTTGGGAATTTGACATGAGCTACACGACATACGGTGCCGAGACGTGGACACTGACAGTTGGGCTAGTCCACAAATTTAAAGTCGCTCAGCGAGCTATGGAGCGAGCTATGCTTGGAGTTTCTTTGAAGGATAAAATCCGTAACGAGATTATCCGGAGAAGAACCGGAGTGACCGACATAGCTTGTAGGATCAGTAAGCTGAAGTGGCAGTGGGCTGGCCATGTCTGTCGAAGGACCGATGGCCGTTGGAGCAGACGAGTCCTTGAGTGGAGACCGCGTATCGGCAAACGCAGCGTAGGGCGCCCCCCTGCCAGGTGGACCGACGACCTAAAGAACGTGGCTGGGGGGGACTGGATGCGGAAGGCAGAGGACCGAGCGTTGTGGCGCAATTTGGGAGAGGCCTATGTCCAGCAGTGGACTGCGATAGGCTGAGTTGATTGATTGATACACGACATGCCGCGGCAGCCGCACAGTACAGAATTGAGTGCGTATCTTGAAGATCTTCACTATTTTCAAATAAATTTGATAATTGCGAATCCAGGGCACATACCAGCGCTCTATTACGGTTGTGCATAGGCAAACGCGGCAACCGTGGCCTATCGGTAGGTGGTATCGATCGATATTCCCGAAGTGCATCCTCCAAAGCACTTCTCAATATTTCATTATACTGGGTATCTGCAGATATAGCTGTGTCCCCCTCCTCTTCGTCAACTTGATTAGACCCCAACGCATTTATAGGGGTTACACGTGGCCGCGTCGATGGCTGCGGCGTGGGAGGGATGACATGGCTACTCTGCATTTCAGAGCGTAGCCGATCAAGTGCAGTGTCATCCAACCTATGATCCCGTTGAATGACACGCACCTGATCCGACAATCGTTGCGCCGAGACATTAACAGCTGGTTCAAGAGCCTGAAACAAAGCGAGCATTCGGCCACGGTACGCGGTCAGATTAGTTCCTCCCTCTGTAGCCCCAAAGTATGCGCGCATGACGTTTTCGTTCATTGCATACGTCCATCGCATGCGCTGCACACGTCCACCGGGAGCGGGGACCCCGTCAGAGGCTGGTGGGCCTCGAGGTCCTAGGCTGGCCGGTGGTCGGCGCCCTCCTCGCCGTCGTGCAGGTGTTGGTGACGACGGTGGGGAGAAATACTCGTCGCTCGAGCTCGACGCAACTGCAGCGGCCAGCGTCACAGCACTCACTGTGGGGCTGGATTCCGGCGGCTGCGGGGCGGAGCTGAGCGACGAGGCCGAGGGTGGTGGACGTGTGGATAGTATTCTGGCCTTACTTCTCGTAATCATGTTCCATTCGTTGTTTATTTTCTTAGTATGAGGCTCTTGATTTGTATGTCAGCTGTCATGTTTCTAGTCGATGAATTTTTCGTTATAATTTTATTGTTTTTAATGAGGTTTTTATATTTTCTTCAATCGATCTAGTCACCATTGTTGTTTATTTTATAACGTGGATGTAGTAATATATTATTATTATTATTATTAGTTTGGGTAAGTAAACTTGAACAATAAGAAATACTATTGTACACGACAGCCATTAATATTTAATAATATCAATTGTTTTGTAATTGAGAGCCAGTGTTACGAAATAAATGTGTGGCAGAGTCATGGTGGAGCGAGCGTCGCCTTATATTTGTTCAATCTCTATGTAGTCTGTGCCATCTGGCAACCCTTTTTTTTTCGGAATGCAAGCTCCGCGCGCGCCGCCATTGCTCTCGCCCTTGTGAGTAAAAGAAATCGTTGTAAAATTATTGAAGAGATTCAAGATTCCCCGCAGCCTGGTTAGGATAGAAAAGAACCCAGCCGTAGCTGTATTTCACAGTTTCTGGTCCATCGAAGCCGGATCGATAACAAAAAAAAAAACGAAATCCTACACCACGGCACGCGGTCGGCGTCACAAGGAAGTGAAAAATTATTCGAAATGGCCGCTATGCAAATCGATTAGTTTAAGTGTTAAATAAAAGTGTTTTGTTTTTATGCCGCGTAAATACTTGCGAGTTATTTTTTGAATAGTCATCCGGTACTGAACTATAATAGTTTCGATAATTCGAAGTCTGTTTCGTCGTAAATTTAGTTTAAAATCGATTGCAAAAAACGTGAAAACGTGGCGTGGTAATAAAAACGTGGTAAAATCTTTAAACATAGTATTTTCGAAATAAAATAATATGCCTGTGACTAGATCGGTGGCGGCAAAGCGTGGTGCGAGGGCAGCAAGGCCTGAGTCACCCACAGACCAGGATATACCTGCGGAACGGCCTTTGACCCCAGTGCCAGGAGTGATAGTACCGGGGCCTAGTACAGAAACGGTAAAAGGCCAAGAGGGCAGTGTCTCGCCAAGAAGCCAGTCAGCAAAGTCTTGTCAGTCAGTTAAATTCATTAAACGTGCTCGAGCTTTAGAACGTGTTGCGAAGGCGAAACTAGCGGAGGCCCAGGCCGCTGCTGCACTCGCGGAAGCGGAGTTAGCGAGGATTGAGGCTGAAGAGTCCGATAACGAGGATGAGGACGTGGACTCAGGCGCGGATGAGGACAAAGCAGTACTAATAAAAAGCTGGCTTGCCAAACAAAAAGAAGTTGCACTCAACGTCCATGGAAGCATAGTGCACCTAAAAAAAGAGACGCTGCAACAGGGCGCGCCACAGATGCCGAACATGGCATCGCTCACCGCGGCCATAACCGAAGCCGCGCGGGCCTCCTCGTCACACGTACCTTTAAAATATTTGTTTGAATTGCCAAATTTCAGTGGTGCCTGCGGAGAATGGTTGGCGTTCCGAGCAGCCTACCGGGACACTAGCGGACGGTTTACAAAAACGGAAAACCTTGTGCGCCTGCGAAGATGCTTGCGAGGCGCGGCAAAGGAGGCAGCTATATCACTATTCGTCGCAGAGACTGAACCAGAGGAGGTTATGCGGCTGTTAGAGGTAAGGTTTGGGCGCCCAGATGCGCTTGTCATTGCAGAGATGGACAAGATTAAGGCACTGTCTAAACTCACAGACAGCCCATATGATATTTGTGTATTTGCTAGTCGCATAATGAACATTGTGGCAGTGGTGAAGGCACTAAACAAAATCCACTACTTGTACCAGGCCCCTCAGAAAGTATTGCGAAAAAAAGTTTTTATATATGGGAGACTGGCCAGTTATAATGTTTTTCGAAAATATGATTATTTATAAGTAAAAATAAGTAAGTTCCAATTTCAAAATTTCCCTCCACATTTTTTGCGAGTTAATTCAAAGTATTGTGTCTCACTGAAATATGGATCTGCGCCGGGAACATTTTAGAGCTATGATTTTATACGATTTCAAGTGTCGCCTGAAACCGGATGAATCGTACGATAGACTTCAAATGGCATTCATGGATGAAGGCCCTTCCAAGGCAACCGTGTATCGTTGGTATAACGAATTCAAGCGCGGTCGACCAACTTTGGGGGATGACGAAAGAAGCGGTCGCCCTTTGACGGCTGTTACCGAAGAAAACGTGCTAGCAGTGAAAAATTTAATCCAAGACAATAGGCGAATTACATATCAGGAGATTCAACACATATTGAAGATTGGATCGGGAAGCGTTCACGAGATTCTACACAGCCATCTTCGCGTGAGGAGGATAGTATCACGCTGGGTGCCGCACAACCTCACCGATGCTCAGAAGCAGGCCCGGGTGGAATGGTGCCGTGATATGCTTAACAAATTTGAAGCAGGCTCGTCTCGGCGTGTTTACGACATCGTTACAGGTGATGAGTCCTGGATTTATCAATACGACCCAGAAACCAAGCGCCAGTCGACTGTTTGGGTGTTTCAAAATGAGCCAACGCCTACCAAAGTGAAGCGATCTAGAAGCGGGGGTAAGATTTTGATCGCTAGCTTTTTTAATTTGACTGGCCACTTGGTATCAATTCCCTTACGGGATCAAAGAAGTATTAATGCCGAATGGTATACTACCAAATGTTTGCCAGAAGTTTTCTCTGTTATAAGCAACAAGCGACCAAACACAGGGCTCCGCGGGCTACTGCTCCACCACGACAATGCACCTGCGCACACCGCACTCAAAACGAGGGACTTCCTGGACAGCACGCCAGTCAAACTCCTGGGTCACCCTCCTTACAGCCCTGATCTAGCACCGTGTGACTTCTTTTTATTCCCAAAAATAAAAAATCAGCTCAAAGGGATACAATTTTCGTCGCCGGAAGATGCGCTGGCTGCGTTCGAGCAGGCTGTAAACGAGGTGTCTGCGGCGGACTGGAAAAAGTGTTTTGAAAACTGGTTTAGGCGCATGAATCTTTGTATAGAGGCTGGTGGAAAGTACTTTGAAAAGATTTGATAAAAATATATGTACGTATAGAACAATTTTTTTTAGTTTCGCAAAACTTTCTGAGTGTCCCACGTATAACCCAGAGGCTGTCAGAACTGTAGTAGACAGGATGACACCAGCTATGCGCTACCGATGGTATGACTATGCAGCGAAAGAGTCTGAAGATGAGCCCGACCTTATTAAACTTTCTTCATTTCTGTCTAGAGAAGCAGACCTCTGCAGCCGGTATGCGAAGGCAGAGTCACAGGATCGTATGCCACCACCTCCACAGAAGAAGCCACAGCGCACCTACTCCGCTGCACCTGCAAGTTCGTCCACACCCTCGCCTGCCCACAAACCAGCATGCAGTGTCTGCAGCAAGGAGCATGCGATACATGACTGCATGCCTTTCAAAGCGCTGGATATTAGTGACAGGTGGGAAAAAGCCAAAATATTAAATTTATGCTTCCGATGCTTGAAAAAGAGAAACTACCGCCATCGTTGCAGTTATAAAGCATGTGGCATTGAGGAGTGTCGGGGATCGCATCACCCGCTTTTGCATGGCAACCAAGATAGTTCCAAAGAAAAGGAAAATCATGCTGACTCAGCAGTAGTCAGTTCAGCTCGGCCACACAAAATGGAGAGAGCGTTCCTAAAGGTTATACCGGTCAGAGTCCGAGGCCCCACATCTACCGTGCAAATATTTGCCCTTTTGGATGAAGGCTCAACTGTTACATTAATCGAAGACAAAGTAGCACAAGCAGTTGGAGCCACAGGGCCTATAGAACCATTTGACATTGAGGGTGTTGCAGGGGCACGAGTCAATGCTGGATCATCGATGCGAGTGTCACTCAACATCATCGGGCAACATGCGGATACAGAGCACCGCTTCACAGCACGAACTATCGACAAACTCCAGCTGTGGCCTCAAACCATAGATGAAGCTGTAGTAGACAATTGTGTACATCTACAAGAAATCACCAAAGACCTTATGTATTGTTGTGGAACACCATCCTTACTGATCGGCCAAGACAATTGGAATTTAATCGTTTCGAGATCAGTGAAGAGTGGTGACCCAGGCAAACCAGTAGCATCACTCACGCAGCTTGGATGGGTGCTACACGGCCCTAATAGAAGTAGATCACATCAAGTACACATAGTTTCGAAACTTACAGTCCACAATGATGAGGAAGAACGAATAGAAGATCTCATGAAGAACTTCTTTGATCTCGATGCAATAGGAATCGAACCTAAACGTCCGAAGAACGATCCAAATGCACGTGCTTTGACAATACTTGAAAACCGGAGTCATCGTTTACCAGATGGCCGTTTTGAGACTGGTCTTCTGTGGAGGAATGATGAGGTTAGATTACCTGACAACAGAGAATCCGCAATGAATCGTCTTAAAGGAATTGAAAAGAAACTGGACAAGGACATTGAGCTCAAGCGGCAGTACTCTGAACAAGTTACACATTTGCTGGAAAGTGGCTATGCTGAGGTGGCTACCACTTCACCGCACCCTCAACGTACTTGGTTCTTACCTCATTTTGCTGTGGTAAATCCCTCAAAGCCGAAGCCTCGCATTGTGCTGGATGCTGCAGCTAGAACTAAAGGAGTGTGCTTAAACGATATGCTACTTACTGGTCCTGATCTCTTGCAATCCTTGCCTGGAGTCCTCATGCGCTTTCGTCAGAGATGCATCGCCGTCACAGCAGACATCCAGGAGATGTTTCTCAGGATCGGCATAAGAGAAGAAGATAGAGATGCCTTACGTTTCTTGTGGAGAGACGACCGGCGGGAGGGGCCTCCCACGGAGTATCGGATGTGCAGCGTGATATTTGGTGCCGCTTCTTCTCCATGTACTGCAATGAAGGCTAAAGTTATTATACAACGTAATATTGAAATAACTGAGAACCTCCTAAGGGGTCATTGAACAACTTTTACTGACTGACAACGTCTGTGGTCTGGTGGTTCGCGTGTTGGACTGCTGATCACGAGGTCGTGGGTTCGATTCCCACATGACACAAATATTTGTATGATGAACATAAGTGTTTGTGTTGGTCTGAGTGTTTCTTATGTATTATAAGTATGTATTTACAAAAAAGTATATAAGTATTCTATCCATTGTCTAGTACCCATAGAACAAGCTCTGCTTAGTTTGGGACTAGATGGTGCTGTGTAAAAATGTCCCAAAAATATTTATTTATTTATTTACTATTGGACTAACCCTGAAATCGTGAAAAAAAAACATCTGATCCCTACATTTTGTCGATTTATGCTAACACAAATGTAGGGAACAGCAGATTTTTTTTTCACGACATCAGGGTTGGTCCCATAGTAAAAGTTGTTGATGCAGATGGGTACAATGACCCCTTAAGATGTTTTTTAGTTATTTCAATTACACGTTGTACAGGTACCGAAAGATAAGTACGATTTTATCACACTACTCAAAGTTACTGAAGAAAACTAATTTCGACTGAGCTGAACAACTATTACTAATTAAAATTAGTGTAATATTACTTCAAAATCAACCTCGCAACGATCAAATCCTATAATGTTTAAATACCGCAGAAAAAAGCAATAAAATGATTTCGACGTTTAAAATCCGACATCACACAAAAAGCTTCGATATTTGATAAATATGGCTCTGATGGAATATAAATTAAATAAGTCGTAGGATCTCCACGCTGAGATTTTTATTGATGGCCGTAATTTATTTGAACGGCACCCGCAGTGTGCTTCGGGAGAAATATGAAAGGCATTACAGCAAAAAGGCCTCTCCGAATTTATGAGCATCTCTTTCGTTGTTTGATATCGTTCGAGTTTTCGTGGTGAGTCGAGAGAAGTTTGAGTTTTGTGCCGGGTAATTTTTTTAAACTCTCGCTTGTTCATGACAATATGAGTTTGTCATTTGTGAATTTGTTGAACAATTCGTTCCATATTTCCATTTATCCTTGAGAATATTTTAACTAGCAGACATCAAGAGTTTTTAATTATTCGAATATTAAATGAATAAATTTAATTTATAAATTTTAATAAAACAGCAGGGCAATTGCGTAACTCACTTGACAGTTTCATTTTGATGTAAAATTTAAGACGATGTTGATAACATCGCAATAAAACATTGGAATTGTGTAACGACATAGAGGGACTTCATTATGCAGTAAATGACGTCAGGAGGGAAATCCATTGCGATGTAAATGATGTCATCTATGTTAGATCACGTTTTGTTATGCAAATAAGCTGCTGCAAGTATACGTTTTATGCTTTATCATTCATTCAATTTTATGATGAACCCCTCCGACATCGTAATCAACAGTTTTGTAGTTACGCAATTTGAATTTTATCATTTTTCCGGATTCTAACGTTAAAATTGACATTTTGTTGATTGCGATGCAGTTACACAATAATAATTGCCCTGCAGGTTATGATTTTTAAAAAATACTGGGAAAAGTTATTTATTTATTTATTTCCATGAACATAGTACATCGAGGTCTTAAAGTTATAAATTATAATAGTTACACATATTTTACTGACAATAGGCGTGGAAATAAAATCCAAAACCAAATCTAAAAAATGAACCTAACTTTCTGTTTTGAAAACATTTTAGTTTTAATTGCCTTAAAAGCTCTCATTTACGAAAGCTTTTCCTATTATTTTAGCCTCAATATTTAATACCAAGTTCCTTAGCGTCTAGAGTATTTACGGCAGCTAACTCACATCGATTGACTTGATAGAACTTGTGGAGAACGGCTAACTAAATTATAAGTTAGAAACGAACGATGTTAAATCCCTATAATTGGTACGTGTACTAGGCAACTATGAACATAAAATAGTACACAAATTGCTGTATAATTTGTTGTGTAAGCGCAGGAATAAAGTCTTGGTTTTATAGAAAGATTCTGAATTTAGTATGAGGGGAAAATCGTACTTTCTACAGTGACTTTTACAGACTAGTGCTGAAGTGCTGGCGTAGGAAGGAACTATCCGTCATTAATGACTGCTACACAAATAACAACGTATCGGGGGACCCCTGCCAGGAACGAATTTATCACTAAAATTCATAATTTTTCACCGGTTCATTTTAATGCAAAATTTTGCTACTATAGTACAAGCATAGATAGCAGGAAACATGCGTCGGATTGAGATACACAGGGCCCAGTTCAATCTCCAGTAAAACATGCCTTTTTGTATGTTTTATTCAATAGTTAGCTGTAACTTTGACTTTACCCACCAGATGGCGCTTAAAGACGAGGTCAGCTGACAACTCTGTCTGACGTACGTATATTCAGTGTACTCTATGGGTATAATGCAAATCTTAGCGTGAGGTGACGCTACATTTTCTCCCGAATCACACCTACCGCAAGCCCCCATAAGAAATTTCGTTCCAAAATCTACTTTTTTTTTACACCTATCAAGGTGTATATAGTTGTTTCACGTTAAATATTTTACCGCTATAGCTATAATATTTATCGCTATTGGTATATTCTCGCTCCTATGAAACAATTCACGAAATGACTCATTTCCTAATTTCCAAAAACGTGTGTTACTTTTTACGAGAGCTAAAATACCCATTCTAACCCTTTAATTACCACATATGAAATTATCTACTACATTTTTCTGCAATAACCAAGGAAGCAATATTACAAATATCCTCATTTTTCCTCGCCTAACTAAACCATATGCCAGCAGCGTGGCTGGGGCAAAACGCTACATATATTTTTGTAATTAATTTCCCAGGTGTACTGTAAACAACTGCAGAACCTTATTCCATGTTTACGCGACTTCCCCAGCCACTTTTACGAACATATTAAGCTGTCAAACGTGAAATTTTCTTTGGTTTGCGCACATCGTTTGGGATTATGAACTTGCATAATATTTTATTGTCTGACAAAACTATGACTGTAAACCTATTTATTACCAAGAAAAGTAGTTTTTTTTTTTATAATCTTCTAACAATGTTTACTGTCTAATATAATTAAGTCTTCACAAATGGTCGTTGTTAATAACCTATTTATCCACGGTTTGCCATACTATAGATTGAAAGACATAATCTCTATATATTTTATGTCAAATTTCTATCTTTAATAGGGCAAATCGTGCATAGATCTTTGACTATAAGTACTTCCATTATCAAGAGATAGATAGGTTATTGAAAACGGCCTTACAATGAACGACACGTAACCTTATCTTAAATTCTATCCTGCGAATGCAATCCCTTCCGTACCTTTTTTTTACTTTCTCTGTCTAATGAGCGAGAAAGAAAGGACGTAAGAGATTAATGTCTCTCCGTCGGACTAGGAGAGAGAGAAAATAAAACAAAATCTAGCTTCCATACAATTTACTTAGAGGAAAGTGCATTACATGTACGAGGGCACGCGAGCACGACATAGTTCGTAGAAGTTGTTTAAGAATAAGAGTTGGGTTAAAACTAAAAAGTCTGCTGTCTGAAGTTTTGGACCCCACAGAAAAGGCACAAAATAACGAGAGTACAGAAGTAAAGCTTCGTACAATGTGCGTTCGAGCAACGCACACATAGACATCGCTCACGGACACGAAATCTCAGAACACGTTCGAACTGTGGCTAGAATTTCGAGCTCGAGTGCCACACGCTATGTCAGTGTGTGTGTGTGTGTGTTACAGTTCAGCAGTACATATATAAGCTTTACTTCTGTACTCTCGATATTTTGTGTTAAAGGATTTGAGTACCTTGCGAGCGGGTTATTAGAAATGAAAATAGTAATTTTAATGGCATTTTCAGTTGTTGTTTCAGAGTTTGGTTACGTTATATACATTTCATCCGTTTAGAAGGGTATTATATGAGTACGTAGAAGTATTGTGACTAGTGTTAAACACGAAAATCTTTTGGATTATGGAAATAAAAAAAAAACGAGTGGCATCAGGGGACTCCTGATAGAAACGAAGCCTCAACGCATTTTGAAGTGCGTCGTATGTTTTGAATTTTTAGTATTTGATGATAGGGGCTTTAGTTAAATTCAATTACCTATTACATTTAAATAGATACAACGCTGTGATAAACACATGGATGGAAAGACGGCGTAGGCAGAGTAATAGGGTCGCCTTGGCACCCTTTGGGTAGAGAACCCTAAAAAAGAAAGGAAATAATAAGTTCTCAACAATCACGAATAAATTATTTATGCAAATTTTATTCGAAACTGCATAGAAGAAGAAATCTATATAGCGTCTATCAGGTATACCTAATATAATAAACTTGGAAGTGCCCTACAGGATAGCTGGCTCCATATCTGTGAATACTTGAATACCATCGAACGCTAACGAGCGCCAATGAATGTCGAATGATTCCCATATAATTCTACTCTATATTTCCAACAGTTATCGAGATATAATTGCACTCCAAGTATCACAATTTGTCAACATTGTTATCACATCTTTAAAATATCATTATGTTTGTAGATTTTTTTAACGTAAGTATCTTTTAAATGATAAATAATAAAACAGATTCAAATTAACTGATGTAAACTGATTCACACCCACTAGGAATATTCTCTATCAACATATTTTTAACCAATCATATTTTTGCTCATAGTACTAATTGGCAATCCAACGCGGTTACGAAACGATTGTCTGTACAAAACAATATTTTATAAAAAGAAAAACTAGGTCAAATGGAATCAACCCGTATATTTTTCCATGGAACTTTTTTTGGATCACTACAGTGAAAGGTCCTACAGCGCAGGACCGATCGTAGTGGCGATGCTTGAGGAGGCCTATGTCCAGCAGTGGACGTCTTTCGGCTGAAATGATGATGATGATTACATTGAAAGATCATGGTCATAAAATTACCTAGCTTGGTATATCAAATTGGTGATTGGCGATTTAAGAACTGAAACTATTGAAGCGCAAAAAAATAAAAATAAACGCTTTTTGAGATACTGTAGTCCATCATCAGATCAGCTCAATGGTACCAAATTAAATATACTTGCAAAGTTTCATATCGGTACAAATAATTCGATCAGAAGTAGGTTAAAATTAGCTTCGAAGATTTATTTACATAGTTATTTAGTTAGTTACAAGTAAAGCTTATATATGCGTGTTAAAAATAAAAAAACAAACTTGTTCAGACACTAAAATAAAAAATACTGGAATCAATATTAAATCAAATCAAAATGTCTATATGTCTACACAGGTAGTTTTGATGTTACATAGGGTAGGTACTATACCTACAGTCTCTGTGTGCTGCAGGTGGCATACAAGTATTAGTTATTAAATAAACATATTTACACATTGTATATTTTTTAGCATTATAATAAGTGACATTTTATGAATTGACTTCAAGATTTTATTTATAATTAATTCAGGTATAGGTACATTCAAATCACAATTTTATTAATAAAAAGTGTTTTTTTAACAATATCTTATAAACTTTTTAAAACATGATAATTAGCCCTAAGTAACCGCCCAAATAAATCTGGAAACAAATAAAACTCTTCATAATTAACTTAACATTTGCTCTCTTGTAAAAAAGTTAAGAGGATGCCATAAATTCTATTTTCTTCTAGATTTATCTATCTTCTATCTATACTATAATAAAACTGTAAAGGTCGAAAAGTCTGTACATTGAGTTTTTTTTCGCGAAAACCGGCTAGGGGGACTAGAAATAAGCTATAGAACACGAATCAATCGTTTAAAAAATTTATGTCTGTCTGTCTGTCTGTCTGTCTGTCTGTTTGTTACCTCATCACGTGAAAACGGCTGAACGGATCGTAATGAAACTTAGCATTTGTATTGGTGTTAGTCTAACTTAAAATATAGGGTATATTTTATCTGAATCGGTTGAGTAGATCCAGCGATACAGCTTGACCCCTCTATTGTATTAAGTTGCATACAAAGTAGAGGTCATGATTGTTGGTTGGATGCAGGTTGCAGGTTCCTAAAAATACAACTGGATTCTATTAGTGTTATAGAAAATATAGAATAACATAACATAGCCCATCACTGTCCCGCTGCTGGGCATGGCCCTCTTCTTGGAATGAGAAGAGTTAAGGAACTGGATATTGTTAGTGTAATAGATTATCATAACATAATCAGCTCATTACCTACTGCCCCACTGCTGGGCACCGACCTCTTCTCGGAACGAGAAGAGTTACGAAACTAGAAAATATAGAATAACATAACGTAGTCAACCCATTACTGTCCCACTACTGGGTATGGCCCTCTTCTCAAAATGAGAAGAGTTAATGAACTGGATATTATTAGTACCTATTCTAGAATAACATAACATTACCAGCCCATTACAGTCCCACTGCTGGACACGGGCCTCTTCTCAGCATAAGAAGAGATGTGGTTAGTGTTATAGAATAACATAATCAGCCCAATTACTTCCCACTGCTGGGCACGAGCGTCTTCTCAGAATGAGGGAGTTTAGGGCTAATTCCATGAAATTACATCACCTTAGCCGGTTGGTTGTAAAAACAAAATATAGTATGGTCGGTAAATAGTGTAATCGTCTATGTAGGCGCTTATATGTATATATTTGAAGATATTGTATTCATAATTTTGACACGATGTTATTTTCCGACATCCACGCGGACGGAGTCGCGGGCACAGCTAGTAAGAAATAAAAAGGGAATTCACGGAAAGTCCCTAAAACTTTTTTTGAGGAGTTCTCAACTTTAGCATTAGGAAGGAAATTATCGTGGCCCAGAGGTATAATTTCTGAAGTTTTGAGCTGAGCCGCTTTGGCCGACACCGACAACTTTTTAATGTATACTGTTGGAACACGATGTGATATTGAGTTCTCTTTACTCAATGGCAGATGCATTACGTAACGTAATATTGTAATCGTGATTTTTTATCAATAATTTACCCTGTTATTTGTAAATAAGTTTGTTTGTAAGCAATACATAGTTAAGTACTTAATTGTATTTAGACAGTTATTGGTCTTTCATGTATCAAATAATTGAATTAATTAATATTAAATTTAACTATATTAGGTACTTACAATTCTTAATTAGTAATAATTACATAAATTTACATACACAAACCTTTTTACTTTTTACGCTTATGAATATACTTAAATATAAACCTATTTTTTATTTTTCATTAAATTTCTTAGCACTCTTGATATATCTACTTACATTTTTTAATAGATTTTGTAATCACACCACAGACAACTCACACACAGAACACAAAGCAATCATTCTTAATTTAATTTTTTCTCATGCATCTGGTCTGCTCGACGTCTGAAGATACATTGCTTGGATACCTTAAATATATTGCAGACGATATTCACCGCAGACTACACTAATTACCGTGCACATATGCCTTCTTACTGGACGGGTAGCGGCATTGAAAAAAAAAAAATTCACATAAATCTAAGGCTTAGCTTTATTAGATATCAGTACCTAGGACCTAGGTACTTCTCTATCTACACAGATCAGATGCATTGCTTGGATACCTTGAGTATATTGCAGACGACATTCAACGCAGACTACACTAATTACCGTTCACATACGCCTCCATACTAGATGGGTAGCGGTATTGAAAAAAAAATAACATTCAAATAAATCAAAGGCTTAACTTTATTAGAAATCAGTACCTTCGTAGGTCCTAGGTATTTCTCTATCTACGCAGATCAGATGCATTACTTGCATACCTCCAGTATATTGCAGACGATATTCGCCGCAGACTACACTAATTACCATACACATACACCTCCTTACTAGATGGGTAGCGGTATTGAAAAAAAAAATAACATTCAAATAAATCAAAGGCTTAACTTTATTAGAAATCAGTACCTTCGTAGGTCCTAGGTATTTCTCTATCTACGCAGATCAGATGCATTACTTGCATACCTCCAGTATATTGCAGACGATATTCGCCGCAGACTACACTAATTACCATACACATACACCTCCTTACTAGATGGGTAGCGGTATTGAAAAAAAAAATAACATTCAAATAAATCAAAGGCTTAACTTTATTAGAAATCAGTACCTTCGTAGGTCCTAGGTATTTCTCTATCTACGCAGATCAGATGCATTACTTGCATACCTCCAGTATATTGCAGACGATATTCGCCGCAGACTACACTAATTACCATACACATACACCTCCTTACTAGATGGGTAGCGGTATTGAAAAAAAAAATAACATTCAAATAAATCAAAGGCTTAACTTTATTAGAAATCAGTACCTTCGTAGGTCCTAGGTATTTCTCTATCTACGCAGATCAGATGCATTACTTGCATACCTCCAGTATATTGCAGACGATATTCGCCGCAGACTACACTAATTACCATACACATACACCTCCTTACTAGATGGGTAGCGGTATTGAAAAAAAAAATAACATTCAAATAAATCAAAGGCTTAACTTTATTAGAAATCAGTACCTTCGTAGGTCCTAGGTATTTCTCTATCTACGCAGATCAGATGCATTACTTGCATACCTCCAGTATATTGCAGACGATATTCGCCGCAGACTACACTAATTACCATACACATACACCTCCTTACTAGATGGGTAGCGGTATTGAAAAAAAAATAACATTCAAATAAATCAAAGGCTTAGCTTTATTGGAAATCAGTACCTACCTACCTAGGTAGGACCTCCTAGAAATTTCTCTATCTACGCAGATGCATTACTTGGATACCTTCAGTATATTGCAGACGATGTTCGCCGCAGACTACACTAATTACCGTGCACATACGCCTCCTTACTAGCCGGGTAAGGGCAGCCTAATTGACATCGCGACGGATGTCACTTAGCTACGATTCCGTTGTCTCGCAATACAAATTAGGTACGTCCATTAGATTTCCTTGTAAATGAGATTGTATGAGTTTTGTAGATTTATTATGGTTGTACGGTCGACCGCACGTCGGTGGTAACACTTTGATATTAGCATCATCCTTATTTCCTAAGCAGTAAGGGTGGTTTTCGAATTGTAGTGTTACCATTGTCATGCAGTTGACCGTACGCAGGTTTATTTTTGTGAAGATTTTGTTTTTCGCTGCACATAACTTTATGGTGCTTTCTGAATGTTTACACTGGCAGTCTTTCCCCGTATCTGAAAGTAGCAGAATGTTTGGCAAATGATTACTTTCCTTTTTGGAATGAAAGTGACATATATAACATGTTGATCTGTATTCGTGCCATATTTAAGGATACCACTGATACTGAACACGAATCAATAAAAAAATCTATTCCAATTTCTATTTATTTAAATCAACTCAGCCGATTGCAGTCCACTGCTGGACTTGCTGCTGCCTCTCCCAAGTTGCGCCACAACACTTGGTCCTCTGCCTTCCGCGTCCAGTTCCCCCCCAGCCACGTTCTTCAGGTCTTCGGTCCACATGGCGGGGTGCGCTCTACGCTGCGTTTGCCGATTCGTGGTCTCCAATCAAGGACTTGTCTGCTCCAGCGGCCATACCTAGTTGTAAACAAACAAAAGCCCCCGTGTGTCACGTGCGACACAAAAACGATGGTTGCGAAATCACCAAAAATTAATTGCAGTTATTTCCATCCTTTGACAATGCCGCCGGTGACTTATTTTCAGTCTTTCGGGATTTATTCTTAAACTCTCGCTATGTTTTTTATAGTGAAAATTTGGGTATCGTAGAATTGGTTAAGTATTTTTAGATGACTAAGCACATTATTTATCATTTGCTATAGAAATATGGCACGGTTACACATTAACATCTTGTATATCGTAGTCAAATACAAAAAGAAGATTATGAGCAACACTATATTATCTATGAGTAACACTATATTATCTATGAGCAACACTATATTATCTATGAGCAACACATCAGAATAGAAGAATAGTGCATAAAACTATACATGTATCAAACCTAAAGATATTTTTTTTTAATTTTTCTCTGATCAAGATGCTGTACGTTCACAGCCATGAGATTGATATCTTACTGAAACCAATATATTTCTTAGCACTTCTTCCTCACATTAAATCACACAGTCACATTGCATCGCCATCTATCACTCGCAAAAAAAACAACGAAAAAATTCATTATCCATTTCCACAACTAACAAACGATGCTGGATATTTATCTTAATAATCGTGAGTACAAAAGCTATATATTAGAACGCTATCAGAAGATCGAGCAAACGATTGTTTTCCGGAAGGAACAGACATGACGTTAAAATAAATAAAGCCGTGTACAGCACTCGATTTCCTATGTTCCGCCGCTTCCGTTCCAGTTTGAAAAGATATTTCTCGCCTCTCAGCAAGCTTATCAAAACCTTGAAATAATGATTTAGTTGAAAGGTTTGCTTTGTTGAAATATTAATTGCTTGTTTTTATAGTTATTTGTTTCTGTATGGTGTTAAATGGTTTTGGTAAAATATTTTTTGTTAACGTATTTGCGTGGAGGGGCTCGTAGCGAAGCAACGACTGCGCGGATTGTACGATCTGCAAGGTTAAGCTGCACTTGCCGCGGTCAGTCTGTGGATGGGTGACCGTTTCGTTACACATCGAGACCCCTCCGTGCCTCGGAGAGCACGTTAAGCTGTCGGTCCCGGTTGTCATACGAATATCTATGGCAGTCGTTACGGGTAGTCAGAAGCCTGAAAGTCTGACAACTGGTCTAACCTCCGAATGTCAGTATTACCCAGTAACTGGGTTGCGGGGGTCTGATGGCAGTCGCTCCGTGTAAAATACTGATGTTCAGCCGCATCTGGCTAGACTGGAAGCCGACCCCAATATAATTGGGAAAAGGCTCGGAGGATGATTTGCGTAGTGTGTTAGGTATAAAAAAGGCTTCCACATGTGTGTGTTGGACACTGGAGGAAATGATTTTATTTAAAATAATCTTCAATCAATCAAAATGTTTATTTGTGTTCAATCAATCAAAATGTTTATCTTTATACTTATAAGATAAATGACTAGAATACCGGAGCACATTGATTGACCCTTATTCTTCTTCCTTATTCTTCGCCTTTATTCTAGTTTCTAATAAATTCTCTTATGAGCATAAAGATTATTTTAAATCGAAATCATTGCACCCATCCCATACCCGTCTATCGTACAGTGGTTAGTCCCTAAATCATATTATTATCAAATCATACAAATTCAATTAGTGCTGGCTGTAGGTACATGTAAGAATGATGAGGACATATGTTTTTTTCAACCATACAAAATCAAGAACTAGATATTTGGAAACATTTTTGAGCTTACTTCACAACTAGCTAGCACCTAATATAACTCCAAAATAGAAACAGCAGTTAGGCACTTACGTATCGACTTCCAATAGTTTGTGTATATTTGGTCGAAGTTGGTGACATTAAAGTTATTACAATCAAGAAATGGGTCGAGTAGAGCCCGCATCCAAAGCAGGCCAAATTACAACTGACTAAGAACTTAGATACACACCAAGTTTAGACAGAGTAATATTAAGGTTGTTAAGCAGCTGTGTGGGGACACATGTCCAAATTGCTTAAGTAATATTTATGCGCAAACGTAATTAAGTTTTACGAGTTTTGTCCAAATAGCGTAACCTCTTAAAGGGTACTTTGCAAACAACTGCTGTACAACCGTTAATTGAAATAATGGTGACAGATTTTCAAATGAAATATGACTCGGTTATCCCAGGTCCTAAAGTCATTATCTTGAGTATTATAAGAAAGGCTTGTAACTAAGTAATTACCTCTCCATACCTTGAAGAGCACGTTAAGCTGTTGGTCTTGGTTGCCATATGAATATCTATGACAGTCGATACGAGTATCGAGTATTGAGAAGCCCGAAAGTCTGCCAACTCGGGAAAAAGCTCGGAGAAAGAGAGAGTGTAACCTAGTTCAATAAGAGTGTAACCTCTTAACCCTAGAGTAGTCGCGCCTTTCCGTGAAACGTGAGTAGTCGCGTGTGGAGCATTTTGCCGCACATATTAAAATGCATTTTAATATGTGCATGTAGTTGCAAAAATTTATAATGTTTATATAATATACAAAAAGACACATAAACGTTTAGAAAATGTTATATTTATTCTAGTAATATAAAGAGTTTCAGAAAAAATTGGCTTATAATCATCTTTGGGACAAGTGCTTACTATTTTTGAACAGTAAATCAAAAGGAACTTAAAAATTATAACAATATTATATGTTTTCTCTATGACCCGGCGGCTTATTATGATCCAGCGAAACAGTCTTAATATATGTACGTATACAATGTTCGTTGCACAGTAACTTTGCGCATACATTGCACCCTTTTTTGTACCTTGATTTTTTCATTGATGGACACTTCGTGCATATCCTCTCTCTTCCTGAAGGTAATTTCTGGTTTTTCTGTGGTACAGATCGAGTGATTTGGTTTCTCTATGGTTTGCGCAATGTCTTCAGATAAGATCTTTCCATATAATTTGTGGTCTAGTCAGGTCTAAGGATATTTTTTTTTAAATACATTTTTCGTAATAGTATGTGCTTAGTATTTTCTTTTTAAATAATTTTACCATATAAACCAGAAATTATTATATTTATAATAAAAACTAGTTTAACCGGATTACATCGCGTATATTAAAAAAATCAATGAATAATTTAACTTAATACTTTAACTTAAAATTATTTATTATTTAATTTAAATAAAATACGCTATGTAAGCCGTTAAACTTGTTGTGCAATGTATTATAATGTTTAGTGATTGCTGAAACCTAAGAAATAATAATTATTATTATATTTACATTATAACGAGCATACAGTAAATACTAACCGAAAAAAATATACTTACGCGAGCGGTCGCGCTGTGAGCAATTTGCCGCAACACACGACCCGCAGGTAGCAATCCTTTCTTTCCGCGGTCATCCACGCATTGATTGTTTTCAAACTTACAATATAGCATACTATTAGATATTCTGTGAATATAGTTAGGTAATACACGGAGAGACAGCTACTGGGACGCTTGAGCTTGGTGAGATCATAGTTTACAAAATAATGACATTTATTTGCCAAGAGCGGCAAAATGCTCATAGCGCGAGCACAGGGTACTTTGCAAACAACTTGCCGTATAACTGTAAAAAATAATAGTGACAGAGTTTCAAATGAAATATGACTTGATTATTCTATTTACGACCTTTATCTTGAGTATTACTAAAAAGGCTAATGGCAAATTAATAACCATGTAGCTTGCATATCTGTAGGGACACTTCCATACCTCGGAGAGCATGTTAAGCAGATGGTCTCGGTTGACATAAAAGTTAAGTCACAATAAAATTATATAATAAATACTAAATTTCATAATATATAAATATTAAATTAGGCATACAGTTATCTATTACAAATATTAAAATTAGAAATACCATATTTCTAATTTTAATATTTGTAATAGATAACTGTATGCCTAATTTAATATTTAGTTTAGTTTAATTGCATGTGAATTATATCACATGTACATATTTGCACACCTGTTATGGTAGGATAATTATGGTAAAAGAACTTTGTTTTAACCTAAGTATCACCCCATGTACACCCGTATTCAAGCAAATAAATGATTGATTGATTGATTGATTGACATACGAATTTCTCTGACAACAGTCCGTCACGGGTAGTCAGAAATCCGACAGTCTGACAACTGGGGAAAGGCTCGAAGAAAGAGAAAGCGTAACCTCTTATAGGATACTTTGCAAACAACTTGCTGTTTAACCGTTAGTTGAAATGATGGTGACAGATTTGAAATGAAATATGACTTGATTAATCCATTTACAACCTAAAGTCATTATCTTGGATATTATAAGATGATACGAAACAAATCCAGAGGTTGAATGTAATGGATAATATAATAGCATTCACCTGAAATCTAATGAGATTGTTCTGAAGTTATCAATCGGCTTACCTAGGGACTTAGGCAAGGCTTGAAATCTCTTTAAGATAAGTCTTTATTGATACTAATACGACATTGGTACTTATTTATTTCTGGTAAGTAGTACATTAATTCATAAAATAAAATACTTTAATTTGAATTAATTAAAACGTTTTTACTTAATTACGCACTAACACACAAACAACGGCACCATTTAGTCCACATACACCAAGATATAGTGTATCACCACCCACACACCACACACCACACACCACCCACACCACACACCACACAACCACCCACACCACACACCACACAACCACCCACTCACCACAATATAATATTATCACACCCATATTATTATCTTTCTTTTGAATTTTATATAAATTCACCTGTATTATTTAAGATAATTTTTCTCTTAACTGATGTTTCGGATGCTTAGGATGTATTCCGGGTGAGGGTGTGGTGATCTGTCACACAGGGTTTTCCTAGTACGGACTCCAGTCTCTCACAAAGGAAATAAAACTGTAATAGCTATAAAAAAATATTATATACCTTTGTGAAGAGAGAAATAAAAATCATTATCATTATCATTACTCCTCTGGCTCAGCGACCCAAAGTGAGTCATGGCCTCCGAAACGAGAGCTCTCCACTTTCCTCGATTTTGCGCGATATTTCACCAGCTGGTAGCTTGAAGCTCACGCAGATCAACTTCCACAGCATCTCCCCAGCCATATCTGGGGCAACCCACTGCTCTACGTCCGGATGGCTGACCCAGATACGTTTCCTTGGCTCCTCGATCCTACCCCATGTGTTCGACGTGGCCGGGCCATCGCAGACGTTGTGCTTTGATCATGATCACGCCTATAATATCAGGCTCGTCCACCAGCTCTTCGATTTCGGCATTTTCCCGGACTCTCAGCGTACCATGCTGTGTTTTTGAAGATGCATTATCCTTCCGCTTAATATCAGGTGCGCCTTTAGGTCGTTTCGCCATCCTATACTATAAAAAAAAATCTTACTTTAGTTCTAAATAATTCAACGACTGACTGCCTCGTTGGTCTAGTGGTCGCAGGCGCGACTGCTGAGCGTGGGGTCCTGGGTTCGATTCCCGGGTCGGGCAAAGTGTTATTGGGTTTTTTAACCGACGAAAAAAAGGAGGAGGTTCTCAATTCGACGCGTATATTTTTTTTTTTATTTTTTTTTTTTATGTATGACCACGCATAACTTTTTACAGAGTGGCCCGATTTTGATGATTCTTTTTTAATGGATAGGGTATATCTCGAAGTTGGTCCCATTTAAATTTCAAAATCAAAATCCACCCCTAAGGATGTGAAAACAGGGGATGAGTGCTTGTTCACCCACTGAATTCTTACCTGTTAACCGATTCTGTTGAAACTTGGTACACATAAATATAGTTCTAGGCACTACGACATAATGGAGACCTAGAGTTAGATTTTGACCACAAAAAAAGTTAAAATAAAACTTTTTAACAAAAAATTGAACCGGCGAAAACAGAAACTGAAAAGCGAAAAATAACAAATTATGAGTCGGCGCCAAACAAACAATCAACGAAGATCATTAAATTACTTTAAATAAATAATAAAAACAACGTAACTTCAAATACAACGTGAAATTTTCAACGATAAACAACAACTTTCCAAAAATTCCTTCGTCGCTCGGCCACTTGCAACTTGCACGCACTTTGCTTGTTAAAAGTTTGTTTGGCGCCGACTCATAATTTGTTATTTTTTGCTTTTCAGTTTCTGTTTTCGTCGGTTCAATTTTTTGTTAAAAAGTTTTATTCATTAGGAAATTCTCAGTAGCAGTCCGGAGTATGTATTTGTGCCCGGTTGATGGCACTAGGCTCGCCCCCTATTACATGGGACTATAACATAACTGGCGAAATGTGGGTGTACTAAACACCTCTGCCTACCCCTTCGGGGAAATTCAGGCGTGATGTTATGTTATGTTGTTATGTTGTTAAATAATTCAAAAATGTTTGGCTTTGTCCAATTTAGTCCAAATGAACTATTTATTTTATTTTAATTATTTTTGCCCGAATAGTGAACCACACCAATCAAATTTTTGTGACTTTCAAAGATCCATATACATATTTCTAGACTCTCTTTTCTTACTTGAGAGCACCAAAATTCAAAAAAAAATCTTAGAAAAGTTTCATTTCTCTAAAATGTTCCACAATAACATAGTATACATCAATTTATTATAACATAACTCAATAAAATGTCACAGTCTAAAAATAATTCACATGTCCTTATCCTACGTAGTGTAGTTACACAACACAATCTTGTTTGTACGTGGCAAGCGATCCGATGTTGTGACTTCCGAGTCAGCCAATAACGAACTGGGAGTGGTGTTTGTGTAATGCACTTGCTCCCATCGGCTAGTGCTGCAACATTGTGGTGCAACTTTTTACATAAATTACTGAGAATATATTGGTAGTAGCAGTATTAAATATAGAAAAACTTGTGCTGTTTTCTCATTAGAAAGTTCAGTGGATTGATGTGTTTTATGAATAAGGAGAGATAGAGCTACTGTTATTTATAGGATAGATGCGGTCTTCGGTATTCTTTCTTCTCTTATTTCTTCTTTATTTCTAAAGGTTCTTTAATGAACTAAATTTAAAAATCTAGAATTAAAACTGTGTTACAAATATCTCATTCAATTAGGTAGTTGGTTTCTAAAAACATATAAAAGCAGCAGTATTATTAACTTAACTCTGCATTTATACCAACTTACCTCTTAGACGTTATTATTTCGCGGTCTTGTTCGCGACCGCAATAAGATGTTAATAGTACCCATATGGCGTTGCCCATCCCGCAGCTAATCCCTTATCGCACCCATGGGAAGTATGGTCGGTCCTTTAAGTAACCAGAAAACGGATGTCAAAGTTGACCAAGTTCACCTCTTTATTACACTGTGGCACCTTAGATTAACCTCACATTATAAACATATCAACCACATATGGTGAACTTTTTGTCATTTAAAACTATTTCAGTTGCGTACTACATGTTAGCATGTTACCGAAAAGTAATTTGAATTTTGTTGTTACAAAATGCATTACATTATGCATTACATTGTCGTACACTACGTTTTTGCAAATAGCACCGAACTCCCCATTAATAAAGAGGAGAAAAAAGATCGCGAGACTAAGCTTGATCAACAAATCATAGAAGTCACTAACACTCTCCTCCTCTACTCCTTAATTAGATATACCCAATGATTTTACATAATATCATTGGATATACCGTAAAAGAAGCAGTGGGTGGCGAATAAACAAATAATGTGAAGGTTGTTATAATAACAAACTGTATATCGGTAAGAATTTGCTCTCTAGCTATTTAATAACAAACCAATTTTTGTGTTCAACTTTGTTAAGAAGGAATTAAGACTTGATGCTTCGCTGATGAGAAACCAATTAAGTATTATTATATTCATTGATATTCAACCTTAAAGATCAGACATCAGAATTTTCCCAAAAAAAGTTCTAATAGCGAGCAATAAAAACGAGTAGATTATGGTACACTCAGAATACACTTCTAAATTCTATGATTGTATCTCAGATTAATAACTAATGTTATTAATCTGAATAACTAATGTTATTAATCTGAGGGTTGTACACTATTTTAATAAATGTCTGTGTTCGCGCCTGATAATATTTTAATAGCATGACCCTGCGTGTGCAACTAATTGCTCATTGGATGTACCGTAAAAGAAGCAGTGGGTGGCGAATAAACAAATAATGTGAAGGTTGTTATAATAACAAACTGTATATCGGTAAGAATTTGCTCTCTAGCTATTTAATAACAAACCAATTTTTGTGTTCAACTTTGTTAAGAAGGAATTAAGACTTGATGCTTCGCTGATGAGAAACCAATTAAGTATTATTATATTCATTGATATTCAACCTTAAAGATCAGACATCAGAATTTTCCCAAAAAAAGTTCTAATAGCGAGCAATAAAAACGAGTAGATTATGGTACACTCAGAATACACTTCTAAATTCTATGATTGTATCTCAGATTAATAACTAATGTTATTAATCTGAATAACTAATGTTATTAATCTGAGGGTTGTACACTATTTTAATAAATGTCTGTGTTCGCGCCTGATAATATTTTAATAGTATGACCCTGCGTGTGCAACTAATTGCTAATCTTGATTTTTATGTTTTTTTTAAATGTCGGTACTACTTATATTGACGTCAAATTAGTAGTGAAAATTTTCTACCAACAATTACGTTGTTAATCATCTAGCGTGAGAACTAGCATCTAGCTCCGCTAATTGTTCTCAGAATAATAGAAATCTTGTAAAAACTATAAGTAAACCAGTTTGTTATTCAATATATTGGTTTCATTTTGAGCGCCCTAAAGCTCAAGTGTCTCAGTAATAGACAGTCTGCTCGTTGCAAGTCATCAAGATTTTGTGTGTGTGTGCGATGTAATGGTTAGAAGGACCACTTTACAGTGCAGTGTTGCAATAACTTACAACTAAACAAAAGAATATCGTAATGTGTAGTGATTGCGAAAACCTAAGAAATTATTAAAAGAATATCGTATAAAAGTTAAATGAAATGCAATATACCTGACCGATAATACCTACAATTCTATTTTCAAACAGCGAAACCAATATAAAAAAAAAAATCTGCTCCATTTGAGGTGCAGCGTGACGGTTAAAAGGACCATAGTATGTCGCTAAAGCCAGCAATTACTTTAACAGCTAATAAGGCAAAAAAGATTTGCATGTAGTGGGTAAAATTAAATTAAATACACAAAATAACACCATTGGCCAATCACTTAAAAAACTCGTTCGACTATAACAACCTGAAACAATTATATTTTCGAACAACCAGCTAATAATGAACAGTTTTCCTGTCCCATTTTAGTTAACAACCGTAACCGTTCTGACCGTTGCAAACTGTCCACGTTTGTGGGGCGGCGTGACGGCTAGAAGGACCACAGTGTATTGCTAAGCCAGCAATTACTCACAGCTAATGTACGACAATATGTAGCCTGTAATCCTTACGCATGCGTGTGATTCTAATCACAGTTAGGTGCTCAAATTTGGTTCTTAAAATTGAGATTTTGTTTGATAGAGTATGTAACTGTAGATCGGTGGTGTCAGTTTGTTTCTTTAAAACGAATAATTACTGATTATATTGGTATTAATATTCAAGTAAAAACAGAGTAAGTATATTCCCGGTGGCACTTGAGAGGATGGGTCGAAATATTTCACTGCCATCCTCTCACCTTTGCTGGGCAAGCGTGAACCATCGTCGACCGCAACGTCGCGTCGCTTCAGGTGAGGTGGCGATCAAACGCAAGCCCATTAGAATTAAAAAAAACGTAAAGCCAGTGGATTAATCTTAAACGACTAATATTGACAAGCAAGAAATTTATTATTTCAGCGATTTAGTAAACCAGCTCGGTAGTTAAAAATATATTTCAAAACACAGGATAATACAGGTTTATTTTTTACCTACCAAAAACAGTCTTGGCACATCATTTTGCAATTTTTTTACAATAGAACCAACTCTGAAAACGTAAAAAAACAAATTTTCCATACATAGTGGATAGGTACTTAACTCGATCAAAATGTATAATTATGTACGAGTCATGAATCGTACATGGCACGTACGTATCGCTCGGGCCAGCACTTTCCGTCAATCAACTCAGCCTATCGCAGTCCACTGCTGGACATAGGCCTGTCCCAAATTGCGCCACAACACTCGATCCTCTGCCTTCCGCATCCAGTCCCCCTCAGCTACTTTCATCAGGTCGTTAGTCCACCTGGCTGGGAGGCGTCCTACACTGCGTTTGCCGATTCGCGGTCTCCACTTTCCGTCGCTTTGTACAAATTGGGTATATTGTAATGCACACGATCAACGATTATAATCGACGGTACTCATTATTATCGATCACTTAGTGGTAGTTAAAATACAGTTATTTGACTATCGGTGATTTATCATTACAAACTCAAGGAGTGTGTGACCCATTTTAGCACTGCATACAGTATGGAACTGCTGATATTCGCGTGAATGAATTTCAAAGTTTTCCATTCATGTGTTTCATAAAAAAATTAGGCCTTCAATTTTTATGTGTGAAACTGGGGAGTTTGGCTGATACCAATAAACGAATATTCACATCTGTTTTCGATATGCCAGTGGCATAGCCCAAGTTGGGTGGCATGATGCCACCCAACTTGGGGTTTTATCAAAGGAGCAACGTGCATAAAAAAAAGGTTTTTTGCAATTAAAAAATAATAACTTATGCTCACACGTGAAAACATCTGTAATACCTGTAATTATGTGACAAGTAAAAGCATCGTTATTATGTACAGAATTTTAATCCTTCTTTGAACAGGAGTCGATAAACCTATAAATACATGTCAGTTACTGATAATAGTAGTCGTAGGATGAGGCGTGGGATTGGGAAAACTGAAGAAGAATTGTCCAGGAGTGGGACAGCATAGACTCTTAATAATAATAATTAGTCAGTCTTACACTCCTACTAATTAATATGTTTGCTTAGTGTTATGTAGATGAATAATAACACCCGTTTATTTTAGCGTGAAAACAAACGACGACCTCTGTGGTCTAGTGGTTCGACTGTCGGACTGCTGATAACGAGGTCACGGGTTCGATTCCCACAGGACACAAATATTTGTGTGATGAGCATAAGTGTTTGTGTTGGTCTGGGTGTTTCTCATGTATTATGAGTAAGTATTTACAAAAAAAAAGTATATTAGTATTATATCCATTGTCTAGTACCCATAGCACAAGCTCTGCTTAGTTTGGGACTAGATGGTGCTGTTTAAAAATGTCCCCAATATATATAATATAAACAATAATTAGAATTCATGAAAAAATATATAGCCTAAAAATATGGGTCGTGTAATCATTTACCAAAATTATGTCCATCCGAGCTATATCCATTCCAGCTATGACGTATGCTATCCTTTATACATGTCAGTGAAATGACCACAAATTCTAGTGAATAATTAATGCCATGAAAATGGGGATACATGTGAATGACGTTGACGGCCGGCGGTCATTCCCGTGACAGGCTATTGCGAACCCGTATAAATATTCTCTTAATTTCCAAATTTTCCGAAAAAAAAACATTCTATTATGGAGGAACGAGGTATCGTGTTCCTCCAACACAAAGTGAGGATCATCCGACCAGGCTGGGCCTGCGCTTGGCGGGCTACTGCCCAACGGTTGAAGTTGGGCGCTTGTAAATATGCTAAGTTGCGTGTCATACTCTGCGTGCGTGATTTAGGATAGTTCCCATGTAGCGGGATAGATGTCACTACATTACCTACTGTTATCATTGACCACATCAGTGTTAGTTCCAATGTAGCGAAATAGATGTCGCTACAATATCAACATTTTAAGTACATACAAACATAACATAATGCCTATATAGGAGTATCGTACATCCACAATTCTCCAGATATGTTATCAGTCCTATGTAATACAGGGCCAGCCATTGCCTTTGGGCACAAATCCAGACTCCGGGCAGCTACCAAGAATTTCTCATTGAAAAAACTTAATAACACTGCTCGACCCGGGATTTGAATCCAGGACCCCACGGTCAGCAGTCGCACTTGCGACCACTAGACCAACGAAGCGGTCATCAACATTTTAAGTAAGTAATTATCACCATCATTTTAGCCGAAAAACGTCCACTGCTGGACATGGGCCTCCCCCAAATGGAGGGATATACCATAACCAACACGCTTGGTAGGCGGGTTGGCGATCGCAGTTGGTTGGTTAAATACTCAGAGAATGCTGCTACCCATCCTCTGATGAATCCCTTAGTCACCTTTTACGTCACCCATGAGAAGATATAGAGTGGTGTCATTGTTTACGTCAGGCACCACACGGTACAAGTAAGTAATAATAGTAATTTTTTTTTTGTTTTACATAAAAAGTATATTTAATTCGGTAATCTTTCGTGAGACCCCCGGTTGCCGCAAACTATAAGTATCCTGTCGTGTCTTGTCTACTTTACGCCGCCGCTTGAAAGGTTCATTGATAAATAAATCTCATCGATTTTTAAATAAATTATATCGGTTAAGAAACAGTGCAATCGATAACTGACTGATCTAACTTTGCAGTAAGTTCATTTTCGCATAGATGTGCCTAGTGCCTACTCTTACTAATTATTCTATTATTTTAACCCGAGAGCAACAGAATACTATGCGTTATCTGTGATTGTAACACATATATTTTTATCTTGGTTCTCAATAAGATGATACTGATTTCAATTTGGAAGTTAAATTCGATACCACGAGCAGTTTACGGTAGCTTAGTGGTTAAAACGACTGGTGTACTGAACCAGAAGTCGCAGGTTCGAATCTTGTTCGTAAGCAAATTTTTCATTCCATAATTTAAATCTTTAAAATGGTGATACATTGATATGGGTACTGTACTGTACATAACAAATGATTTTCTTATCGTTGGAGACATCACACATTCTAATTCTTATAACAACTGAATTAAACATCTTCCTGCTGATAAATTTACTCAAGTATTGATTTATATTCAAATATCTTACGAAATTATTATATTTAATCAATCAAAGATATAATATTTTAATTAACACAGTCTACAAGTCCATAAATACAATATTTACAAAGTACAAAATAAAATGATACAGTATTTACAAAGTAAAAAATAAAATAATACAAAAAGGCGCGCCTAGGCCTCAAAGTATCGATCAGTTTGGCAGGAGTATTAATATCTTTACAAGTTACCAGGAAAGTTTGAATGTGGGTGGCTATAATAAAAGAAGTATCTCAAAGAAATAAGTATTTTGTTGAAAAATCTATTTTTCAAGACAAGCTGTTTTTTTGACGGATTTGGTTCTGTAACCCAAACTCTGTGTGTCAACAGTAACTACAGCAGAGATCCTGTGACTACCTTCCGACTCCATCAACAGATCAGCTTCTAAACATAATATTATATATGTATAATATTGCATTGTCATTGGGTTTACATAATTATGTGTACGAAATTTCAGCCAATTCTAATAACGGTAATTGGTTTAAATTTGGTTTGCATGATTTGACCTAAACTAACTAAAAAACTTGTAATAAAAATGGATGAATTGTGTGAAAAATGATATGAGTAAAAAAAATTTAACAATGTGATGCACAGCTAATAGAGATGTATGGAAGAAACACATGCTGCATCGACCCCAAATAAACTGGATAAGGGCAGGGAGATGATGATGATGAACATCTTTACTAAGTATACCTTTATAAACAATATATTATAGAAAATCGACACAACTCGAATCAAAAAGTAGGAAATAGAACTGACACTTTACCTATTCGGAATAAAAAATGTTTAGGATCAATAGAATCAGATTAGAAGATGTATTTACCGATATTTGTTCCCGTCGAAGTAGATTGCGATTGGCGACAGTGAGATATTATCCTTTCTTGTTAAATTATATTATCAATTACTTTCGATTCAATGGACCGTGATTGTTATCTTTTGTGCTTTTCTCTTGACGAAACGATACGGACGTTGTTAATGTATAGTCTTTATTGACTCTGTTCCATTTTAGTTCCCTTTGATTCAGGGCTTAATTAAATATATTAATTGACAATCCTTAAAAGTTCTTTCTGCATCGGATTATGTGATAGAATTTTTACTAATAAAAGCAAAGTTTAATTAGCGTCACAAAATATTTTACCAGTTGGTTTGAAAATAGTAAACTTGACGGAACTTCGACACATTTTTAGACGAGATGAAATTAATATTGACAGAATGTTGGAATTTCTTCAAATTCTCTTTCTAGACATAATTCACACTCACAATGGACCTGATAAGAAGGCTCAAAGTCACTCAAAGGACAATGGAGAGGGCTATGCTCGGAGTGTCCCTGCGTGATCGAATCAGAAATGAGGAGATTCGCAGGAGAACGAAAGTAACCGACATAGCCCGAAGAATTGCCAAACTTAAGTGGCAGTGGGCGGGGCACATTGCTCGCAGAACGGATGGCCGATGGGGCAGTAAAGTTCTGGAGTGGCGACCGCGTACTGAAAGGCGCAGCGTGGGTAGGCCCCCCACAAGGTGGACCGACGACCTGGTGAAGGTCGCGGGAATCCGCTGGATGCGGAAGGCACAGGACTGGTCGTTGTGGCGATGCTTGGGGGAGGCCTATGTCCAGCAGTGGACGTCTTTCGGCTGAAATGATGAGACATAATTCATGGAAAGTTTTACTGAGATGTTTGAAGAAGATAATGACTAATTTACAAACACTTTACCAACAATTTGTAACTTAGCATTACTGTAGTGGATGGAAAATTTTGAGAGGGATGACCTCGGCGAACATACCGGAACTAAATCGTGGATGTTTTCAAAATAATCTAAGCCGACGAATATGCATGAGGATGGACGTATATGAAGCGTCAGAAGTGTTTCAGGATCTTAGCGTGGAAATCCCTAGTATCTGCCTACTCCAATGGGAAACAGACGTGAGACGTGATAATATGTCGTCATCATCATTTCAGCCGAAAGATGTTCACTGCTGGACATAGCAGGCATCCTCTAAAAGGGGGGGATATGCCATAATCGCCACGCTTGACAGGTGGGTTGGCGATCGCAGTTGGTTGAATAATACTCAGAGAACGCTGCTGCCCATCCTCTGGTGAACCCCTTAGTTGCCTTTTAAGACACCCATGAGAAGAGATAGGGTGTTACTATTCTTTATGTCCTGCACCACACGGAAATGATAATATGTATGTGTATTGTGTATGCATTTAACATTATAGGTATTGAAACTAAAACCTGTATTTTTGAAAACTAAAAGTAAGTAAACCACAGATAACCACCAAATATTAAACACCCAGTAACACATTTGGCACGTGTCGATAATTCACACAGATTATGACATCTGAATTAAATCTCGAACAAACATGGATTGATTGATCAGTTGCGTTAGCAATCAATGTGACCAATCAGCCGCACAGGTCATTATCATTCATAGAACACATAATTTTGTGGTTGGAATTGGCTGGGCCGTCATGAAACGTCACATTAATCGCTAGATTACTGAACCAAATGATATTTGATTAGCCATCATGGAGGATTACAACGCAGAAGCCGCGAGATATGATAGTTTCCGTGTTGCCGTTGTTTTGATCAATCAATGGTGCATGTTTAATGTACGCAGTTTTACTATTGAGCTATAACAATGGTTAAATAAATAATTGGATAATTATAATTCGTAGGTAAATTTGGATGTACGTGTTTGTTAAAAACGTAAGATTTTGATAAAAAGGAACTACTCAAGCGTAACTTCGTTAGTAATTTAATATTTTATTTCCATCTTCATGTCTCAGTTTGGCAAACTGACTTGCAGTACCATTTAGGCAACAGCCTAGGTGGTATTGCAGTTGTTATGGGCAAAGGTAACTGCTTTACCGGTTCCTTCTTCTGTGTGTCACTGCAGGGGTGCCAACTGAAAATCAACGTTGGGTGTTTCACGCCCAGCACATGCTGAGATGGTGACCCTTTTGGTATAGGCATGCCCGACAGCAACTTCATGTTTACTTATGTCTAATTTTGGTCATTTTATTGTTGTTATTAAGAGCGTATGTTCGATTTAGCGCAAGTCAAAATCTACACGATCTATCGCATGGCACACTCACTACGGTACGATACAATGGTTCCTCTGTGTGCGTGAGTGCTGAACCGTTAGCACGAATAATTTTGATACTTTTATTTTTTTAGGACCTATTTTGACTATTTATTTTTTATGAATGAAAATTTAAAAATGAAATACGTTTTTTTGTAAATATTATAACGGATTCGGATTCTACTTATCAATGCAAATATAAAATGCTGCCTCAGTGTTTTCATTTAACAAGTATTTTCAAAGATATAGATAGCGATTTGAAGTTTTTTTTTTGTATGGAGAGAATGTTAAATTGGAGTTTTACGCCAAAACCTTACATTACCTTAAAGTTTCGTGTAGGTATGGATCCATATAGTACTAGTGCCAAACTACACTAAATACATACTCTGTTGCTTCAAAAATCTTCGATTTGGTTTTAAAAATCATTTTTATTTTTAAAAATCGTCAGTTAAAGATAAAATTAAAATTGGCGTTTTACGCCAAAACCTCACAATACCTCAAAGATTCATTTATAGATTCATATATTAGAGATGCCAATCTATAATAAATACATACTGTGATGCTTCAAAAATGTTCAATATGGTTTTACAAGTATTTTTAGAAATACAGCCATTTGAATTTTTTTATGTATGGAGAGAAAGACGTTTTACGCCAAAACCTTACGTTACATCAAAGTTTCGTGTATACATATATTCATACAGTGTTTCTGCCGAACTACAATAAATGTATACTCTGTTGCTTCCAAAATCTTTGATTATGCTTTTTAAAATCATTTTTATGAAGAAAAATTTATCTCCTAGGAGTTAAAGTGATAATTAACATTTTACGCCAAAAACTCACAATACCTCAAAGAGTAATTTATAGATTCGTATAGTAGAGGGCCAAACTACAATAAATACATACTTTAATGCTTCCAAAATGTTACGTTTTAAAAGTTTTTTCAGAGATCTAGTAATTTGAAGTTTTTTTATGCATGTAGAGAAAAGCGTGTTACGCCAAAACCTTACGTTACCACAAAGTTTCGTGTGTATATTCGCATAGTATCTGTGCCGAACTACAATAAATGTACTCTGCTGCTTCGAAAATCTTCGATTAGGCTTTTAAAAAACATTTTTATGAAAAAAAAAATATCGACTCTAGGAGATAAAGTGATAATTGGCATTTTACGCTAAAACCTTACAATACCTCAAAAAGTCATTTATAGATTCGTATAGTAGAGGTGCCAACCTACAATAATCCCACAGCGCACCGCCGCCGCCAACGGTTTTTAGACGACGCCGCCGCTGATTTGCGTATCGGCGTAAAATCGGCGCGAGGTCTAAATGTTTTAGAACTTAGTTTTAGGAAACAGCACTCACACTCTTCTCTAATATATTTCTAACTTCCAAACATAGACACGTTTACACCTAGACCTAGTACATAAGAATAATAAAACCGGCCAAGTGAGAGTCGGACTCGCGCAGTAAGGGTTCCGTACCTCTAAAACCAAATGGGGCCTTTGGTTTTAGACTTTTTGTTTGTTTTTAGTATTTGTCGTGATACACCTCATAGCAACACATATTCTGAGAAAATTTCAACCGGTTATCTATTACCGTTCAAAAGATACAGCCCTGTGACAGACAGACGGACGGACGGACGGACAGCGTAGCGAGAGTAATAGGGTTCCGTTTGGCACCGTTCGGGTACGGACCCCTAAAAAGTAAAGTAGCGACCAACCAACCGTTGCACCATTCATGTTCCATATTTCCGTACCATAAATTACAAAAACTAGTCCATGCCCAGCAGTGGGACAGTAATGGGCTGCTAATGCTTATGCAAGTCACAGGCATAGGGTTAAATAATAAAAAGAAGGCAATTTCATAGAACAAACTTTGAACAGAAATGTAAACTTTTTTCGTTCAACAGATTCGGCTATGACAGACAGACAAGAGAGTGATCCTATAAGAGTTTAGTTTTTTCCTTCTAGGTACGGAACCTTAAAAATATATTATTTATAAATAATAAGGCTGGATCCGCCCTTGATTGTGAGCGACCACGTTTCAGTACCGTAAGGTGTACAAGTACAGGTGGTTATAGTACTAATTATTCATGTTTTCATTCAAGAACCTACTTACTACAACATAGATGGATTGCATTATCAAATTCAGACAAAATAGTTCGACAGTATAAAAATAAAACAGTATTTATATAAATAAAAAACCAACGATTTTGTATTTTTTTTCTACTAAACCCGAATAACTTACGTTTATTTTTATTAAAACCTTAGGGTTTAAATCTAGGGTTTTAATCTTAGAGGTTAGCCTCTAATTTTTTAATCCAAAACCCTAAAACATGAAGTTCTAAACTTGAATCGATTGCACACTCTAGAACACTTGTAACATACCGAAAATCACACGGGCGAAGCTGCGGGTGAAAGCTAGTGTAACATAAATAAATATCTTCGGGACGTTTTTTACACAGCACCATCTAGTCCCAAACTAAGCAGAGCTTGTGATATGGGTACTAGACAATGGATATAATACTTATATACTTTTTTTTGTAAATACATACTTATAATACATAAGAAACACCCAGACCAACACAAACACTTATGTTTATCACACAAATATTTGTGTCCTGTGGGAATCGAACCCACGACCTCGTGATCAGCAGTCCGATTCTCGAACCACTAGACCACAGACACCGTCAAAAAATACCTTTTAGCTCTTGCCTTAGCCAAATTTTCAGAATTTTTGCGTTTTCTCTTTCCAAAAAACACCATTGTTTTATTTCCCATACCGTCTAAAACATAATTTATTGTCACTATAAAACAATGTCAGTCACAAAAAATACTTACCAAGTACTTATGATAATACTATAAAATTTTGTCAGTCATCAAAGATAAAATATTTTATTTACCAAAGTACTAAGATTTGACGATCGCCCTAAAAACTTGCAGTATCCTTGTATAAACGCACGGCAAAGGTCGTCAACCCCCGTCGGAGCGCCGAGCGACGTGACCACTCTCTGGAAGGGCTCGCGGCGAAGTGATTTGAATCGATTCGAAGGCGAAGTTTTATAGTAGTTTTAAAATATTTATAAAAAAATTATAGAGCTAATTTAGTTGAAATTTTTAAGTGTAAGTTTTTAAAGAATATGTTCTTCTATTATAGTAATTTATTATTATATTAAATTATGTAAGATATAGTGGTGAAAATAATAATTGTATCGACTATAATTTCTGAATAATTTCACATTGTTTGGATTTTTATTTCTTATGTATTCAGCCTAAAATAAAAAAATCCTTTTTAGTAACTATTTTTTCAAGGATCTTCCCAGTTGGTTAAAAATTTTTGTTTGTTAGGTCTGTCAGTGATTTCAGATATTTGAAGCTTCGAAATTGACGCTGAAAGTGAAATTAAGAAAACCTCTGTTCAGTTATCTTGATAGATTTCACAAATACTCTAATAATCGAACAAAATAAACTATCTTCTATTTAGACAATAACATTTCCTAAAATTATTAGTAATTGATATGTTCGTAAGATAAGTGGTTGATGAATAATCAGATTTGAAAAGTTACGTTTTTGAGCAAAACAGCCCACGGACCGAGCATACGCTCTTAATGTGCTGTCACTTTCCTGTGCCAAATAAAAGTTTTTCTTTCTTTCTTTCGAACATCAGGTGGGCCTTAAGCTCGTTTTGCTATCATATACTATAAAAAAAAATTGGATCAAAAATTACTTAAAATATCATAAATTATATCAATCGAAAGAATTTTGAATGTGCCTTTGTCAGTTTTTTTAAATATTCAATATTTTTTCTAAATACGTAATTATAGAAAATAAAGATGTAAGGATATATTCGTAACATAAATTGGTACCTACGAAAATAAATGGTTTGCTACAAGGCTTTGTCGACAAACAGGTTTCGGTGTTATATTTATGACTTCTATTTGTCATTTTGAGCCAACAATTCGTCTCATTGCTGGGCAACGGCCTCCCCTTTCTTGTCTAAGATCTCTATCTTGTCTTACGGCGTAACGGTCCAAAACCTCGCTCCATTTACGATGTTGTCGGCCTGACATCTTTATTTTACTTTGTATTTATATCTTAGAATGTTTCCTGGAAATAAAAGTTAGTGTGAAGTGTTTTTAGACTTGCTGGTACAATTTGTTTACTCGGAAAGCTGTTTTTTGAAATAAATTGACAGTTGATAGACTGCGATAATGGATTCACAAGGGAAATTATAAATTATGTTGAGAGACATTTTGCTCTTTTTTCCTAAGGATCTTTTCAGCCTACTCAAAAAAATTAAAGATAAGAAGATAAGAACGTTATCATCTGGAATAGTGTTATGCAGTGTTACGGTTTTGCAGTTTCGCAAGACCAATGCAGGACAGACTGCTAGACTGCACAACCAAGACTTTGGGCAATACTAATGCTTTTATCCCCTGAAGCGTTTGATAAAAAAAAAAACAAAATGACGTTCGCGTCCTTGAACTTGACTTGGCCCCGCCCCTTTTGTACCTACTTGCATTTCTTATAAGATATTTCAATATTTTAATAAGAAACCCATACAAAAAAATTATTGTTTCGTAATCTCGATAATATTTCCTACCTATTTTTACAATTTTCATGTAATTTGCATGAAAATAAAAAAATTACAAAGAAGGTAGAAAAATATTTTTGCAAATGGCGGCAATTTTGAATTTCGTCAACTTTAAACCCTAATTTAGACGTGAAAATTGTATGAAGATGTCAAAAACTGTACAAAAATAGAATAACAATTTATTCTACTTGCATATTGATGGTTATCCAAAAAAATAATTGTTATTCATGTACAAAAAATAAACCTTTTTTTATCACACACGTTGAAGTACTTCCGATAACAAAATCCCGGCGGCATAAAAAAGCACATTAAGTGGTTTTTTTATTTATTTGAAATTTTGGTTGCCTTGCGCGTTAAATGGTAGTCCTGTTATTCCTGAACAACATAACATATAAATAAGATTGATAGATGACTTTATCTCGTAGCAAAAGACGATAAGATAAGACTTGATAAGACTTGCCGCCAGGCGGCAGCTATCGCTTTCGCCCAAGGAATTTCATTACCGTCCGCAGCCATTAAACGCTACAGTGGATATTTACAGACGAATCTAAGCGTGAACTCATTCTTCCAACTGTTAAAATGCAGTGCTATTTGACAGTTGGAAGGATGAGTGATATCAGATGATCCAGATGATAACGATCTTATTATACCATCTTGGATTTTTTTCTGCATGTAAGCCGTATAGCCATCAATGTCTGTAATTACTAAATAGCCAAGGGGGCGATAGGACATGCCCTGCAGTTGCCAAACACTTTTCTGTAATGACTGGGTAGTTTTTCTCAAAGTTTTGGTCTAACAGTCTTGCTATCTTGCATCTGTCTTGTGAAAATGCAAGACCACAAGACTACAAGATCAAGACTTCGGGCAACACTAAATGATAAAATAACTGAACTGTGCTCTTTCAGTAGATTATTCAGATAAGAACTAGGTACCTTCTTCATTAACCTAGCAATTATTTGGAACAGAAAACACTCAAGTTAAATTGTTTCAAGTTTTAATTCTTCCAAGTCTCAGGGGTCCGACCTCAAGTACTTTAAGAGTCAAGGGAAATTTTCTATACAAAAATAGCACCGATAGATATTTTTAAAGGTGATTTTTTCTGCAGCCTGTTTATAGGTATAACATATTTTTCGCCAACTTCCAATACAAAATGCCATTCAAACCTATCATATATGTGACGCCAATAGTATTGACCTCAGATACCATTTCTACCATGCCTCTATTTTTTGTAAACTCTCTCTCTATACTATTACCTGATAAACGAACCTCCAGCTACTATCAAGCTATGTGACATAGTGTTCGCAATTTCGTTCTGCACCACTTTAGCTGTTCGTAACGTTAAGTTATGTGCCCCACCTGCTACTTACATATATGGAGTGTTCATAGCTGAAATGAGAAAAACTGAAACCTCAGTCTTTTCTTAAGCTGCAATTTAGTTTCTGAAGAATTTACTTACTGATAAACTTACGAAGAAGAAATAAGTTTAAATGGACTTAAAACTAATTAGGTACGTAGCAATAAAAGTACGAGCAAATAAAACTAAAACCATTATAGCAATAATGTGAAATAAAATAGTAAATTCACGGTTAAATTTGAAAACTTTAACAAAACAAATATTAGATTCTCTTTTAAGATTCAAAGTCGAAGATTTCTCGAATAGTGAAATAAAATATTAAACATGGTAATTCTTTGCTATACACTAGGTTTTAAAGCAAGTAAGCTTATTTAAGCTTACTTTTAGTCAACTATAATAAAACCGAGTATTGCTATCAGCAAGAAATATAATAAATAACACCGTTACAATTTTAAAGCTTGATACTATTGAAGTCCCATAATTTAGTTGTAGTTTTTAATACTTTAAAACTAGTTATGCTAAACTATGCTAAGTTGAATTAAATAGTTAATTGTGATTTAATGAAGGATTACCTACAAGCCAATAATTAAAAAGTTTTGATAATTGATGAGTGCTCAGTTTTACAGTCTCTTGTGTAATATCATTTTGGTATCAATAATAATAATGGTGGTAATGTAACAATAATTATGATCTTAACATAGCCAAGGGTGAATCGTAGTGAAAGCAAATTCAGTTTTCTTGTCATTCAGTCATAAATTCATGCCTTAAATTATAAGAGTCAGTCGCTTCGTGTAAAATACTAAACTTCAGCCGCATTTGGTTAGATAGAAAGCCATCCCAACATATTTGGGAAAGGGCTAGGTCTAGGAGGATTATGGTATACTTTAAGAGTCTACACATATTGTGATGTTAAATGTTCCATAATTTACACGTTCAGTCACCAGTTCCATAATTACAAAAATAAATAAAAAATATTATATTAAAATTATTTTATGAACATCACTTCAGCCAAAAGACATGCACTGCTGGACATAGTCATCCCGAAAAGTATTTTGAATATCTAAATTAATACATTTTAAAGAAGCAGTATAGCAACACTACGCGTACCGCTATGGACTGGAATTCCTTGCCGACGTCTGTTTCCTGATAAGTATAATCTGGTGGTCTTCAAAGCTCGAGTGAATAGGTTTTTGCTGGGGATGCGTGTACCATCGTCGACTGCACCATCGCTTAACATCAGGTGAGGTGGCGGTCAAACACAAGCCCATTATAAATAAAAAAATAAAAAAAAAACAGTTATTGCATGTCACTAGCGGTAGAATAAAAGAGCCTCCACGAGTGACGATATTTAATTGATCGTCCGGCGCACTCTGGGCAGTCAGCCCCGCTATCAACCTGCTGACTGGCTAATCTTTTCCCCACGACATGAGCTATTATTATTATGTAGCTCATGTCGACACGAAGAAGAAGAAGACTAGCGGTAGAGAAGAGCTAGTTACCCAGCGTGATGAGCTCAAGGCCAAACCACCATTGCTATTACCTACAGTCTAAGTATAATCTGGTGGTCTTCAAGGCTAGAGTGAAAAGATGTTTGCAGGTCAAGCGTGTACCATTGTCGACCGCATTATCATGTGAGGTGGCGGTCAAACGCAAGCATATTATGAATAAAAAAATTGCGGTTGTGTCTTGACCTGTCCCAAGTGTGACCATGCATTCTTCGCCAATATATCAGCGGCTTGCAAGCACATGAAAAGGCAGAACAGCAGGGTCACCGTAACGGCTGTCCAATATAATTCGGCTAGGAGCATGAATTTAATATGTAACATGAATTTTATAAGCTCCATCTACAGCATAAACTTACAAATCTACGCTTGAGTTCAAATGTAACATCGATTCAAGTGATAAAAGTGTTAAAAATACAGTACTTTTGTAACGAAAATGTTTTTAACTTAAACAGGTACGAATGGGCAAGAAGTTGCATTGCTTGCCGCGAGACTTTGCCAGCCAGTGGTCTGGACGTAAACTCGCTGCAAAGTTGATTGCTCTGCAACCGCACTCGACACAAGTTTTAGCCTGATTTCTATACTGCGTCTTTGGAGACTTCAGGGCTCCATTCAGTTAGGTTGTTACTGGGTTTCTTTAACACGACTTATTCTATAATTTTTTACTTTTGATATGAGTTTTCATTCAGTCCAGAGTCCTAATTCATGTAATTTCATGACGCACCGATCAAGTTGCAGTAACGCTGCAGTCTAGTTCAAGTTTTGGTGCTGAATGGTATTCTTGTAATCTTTGAAACGTAAACTGCGCGTCAATTGCACGACAACCAAACTTACTTACGTTGTGGAAATCATAATATGAGAGAATAAAAATTACTCACTAAATAATCGAATAGAATCGATTATGTTTCTATGAATATAACATTATAACTTCTTAGGTTTTCGCGATCATTACACATTATAATAAAAGAAAGTTTAACCGGATTAAATCGCGTATATTATTTAAATTGGTTTTCCTCGCGACCACGAAATGCTGCAAAGCTTTTGAAACGTCAGGAAAACCAATTTAAATAATATACGCGATTTAATCCGGTTAAACTTTGTTTTAGGTTCGAGGTTTTTGGGTTCGATTCCCGGGTCGGGCAAAGTGTTATTGGGTTTTTTCATTATGAAATTCTCAGTAGCAGCCCGGAGTCTGGATTTATGCCCGGTCAATGGCAACAGGCTCGCCCCCTATTACATGGGACTATAACATAACTGGCGAAATCTGGGTGTACTAATACAGCTCTGCCTACCCCTTCGGGGAAATACAGGCGTGATGTTATGTTATGTTATCAATCAACTCAGCCTATCGCAGTCCACTGCTGGACATAGGCCTCTCCCAAATTGCGCCACAACGCTCGGTCCTCTGCCTTCCGCATCCAGTCCCCCCCAGCCACGTTCTTTAGGTCGTCGGTCCACCTGGCAGGGGGGCGCCCTACGCTGCGTTTGCCGATACGCGGTCTCCACTCAAGGACTCGTCTGCTCCAACGGCCATCGGTCCTTCGACAGACATGGCCAGCCCACTGCCACTTCAGCTTACTGATCCTACAAGCTATGTCGGTCACTCCGGTTCTTCTCCGGATAATCTCGTTACGGATTTTATCCTTCAAAGAAACTCCAAGCATAGCTCGCTCCATAGCTCGCTGAGCGACTTTAAATTTGTGGACTAGCCCAACTGTCAGTGTCCACGTCTCGGCACCGTAAGTCATGACTGGCAGGACGCACTGGTTGAAGACCTTTGTCTTCAAACTTTGCGGTATAGGCGACGAGAAGACTCGGCGAAGTTTGCCAAATGCTGCCCAGCCCAGACGGATCCTTCTGTTGGCTTCTTTCTCGAAGTTGTGTCTACCAAGCTGAATTGCCTGCCCTAGGTAGACGTATTCCGTTACAACTTCGAGTGCCGACCCTTCGACGAATATTGGCCTCGGCATGACATGCATATTGAACATGACTTTAGTCTTGTCCAGATTCATGCCGAGACCGACACGTCGAGAGGCTCCGTTTAAGCTGTGCAGCATTTCGCCCAGTTGTTCCAGCGACTCAGCCATTACAACGATGTCATCGGCAAAACGGAGATGTGAGATGTTCTCGCCGTTAACGTTGATACCCTGTTCAGTCCAGTCCAGCGTCTTGAAGACGTCCTCCAACGCGTTAGTGAACAATTTCGGGGATATTACATCCCCTTGTCTCACCCCTCTGCGCAGTTGGATTGGCTTCGTCTTTTGGTCCTGAAGCTGAACAGTCATGGTAGCAGCGTTGTATAGGCATCTCAGCATCTCTATATACCGCTCATCAATGTGACATCGCTGAAGAGCATCCAGAACTGCCCAAGTTTCGATAGAGTCGAAGGCCTTCTCGTAGTCTACGAATGCCATACACAGCGGCTGATTGTACTCTTCAGACTTCTGTATGATCTGCCGAACAGTATGGATGTGGTCTACGGTGCTATAGCCTTTTCGAAACCCAGCTTGCTCTGGTGGCTGGAATTCGTCGAGTCTTCCGGCGAGACGATTCGTGATGACCCTCGAGAACAGCTTGTACACATGACTCAGGAGTGAGATGGGTCTGTAGTTCTTCAGAAGGGTTTTATCCCCTTTTTTGAAGAACAGTACCACCGCACTCCCGCTCCATGCCTCCGGTGTAGAGCCTTGTTGGATGACGGAATTAAACAGACTCTGTAGCTCCTTCAGGACCGGAGCCCCGCCTGCTTTTAGGAGTTCAGTAGTAATGCCGTCATCGCCCGGAGCTTTGTTGTTCTTAAGCTGCTCGAGGGCCGCCCTAATCTCGCCCTGGTCAACGTCCGGAAGATCCTCGGTGTAATGGCGCGTGAGCTGGGCTCTTTTGTCGTCATTGCTAGGAACCGCTGGTCTCGCCGTTTTCGTGGAGTACAAATGCCCATAGAAGTTTTCGACCTCATCAAGCATCTCGATCTTAGAGGTGACAATTTTGCCATCCGCGGCTTTCAGTTTCATCAGATGGGTCCTCCCTAGCTGCTGAGCGAAAACTTTCGACCCCCTATTTTGCTCAATCGCAGCCTCAACGGCGCGGGTGTTGGAGCGGCGGAGGTCACGTCGCATCAGCTTCCTAATCTGTAGGTTTAAGGACCTATTATCTGATGAAAACGAATGCGCGGCTGACATTTCCCGTCTTTTCCTCATCAGATCGAGAGTCTCAGTCGAAAGCTTGGGCATCTTGCTTCCACGCTGCGGCGGAAAGAATTTTCGAGACAGTTCCTGCAATGTTTTGACTATGGTGTTGGTTTTCTCCTCAATATTGCCAGTGGTTTCCAGCGAGTCGAATCGATTTTGAAGTTCCGCTTGGAACCTTTCGGAGCCCAAACTGGTTTGGAGCGGCGAAGGTCGGAGAGTAGACTTAATCATGCGCGTTCTTTCAGCTCTAAAATTGATATTTAGAGTGCCTCGGATAAGTCGGTGATCGCTTCCGGTGTTGAACCTATTGATCACAGAGACATCTCTAAATATGTGCTTCTTATCCGTCATGATAAAGTCTATCTCGTTCCTTGTCACCTTATCGGGGCTTTTCCAGGTCCATCTTCTTTGGGGCTTCTTCTTAAAGAAAGAGTTCATTAAGAAGAGCCCCTGGGACTCCAAGAAGTTGACCAACATTTGGCCCCTGTGGTTTCTGCGCCCCAAACCGTAAGGTCCGATTTTCGATTCGCCGCGTTCTTGTACTCCCACTTTAGCGTTGAAGTCCCCCATAACAACGTTGTAGTGAGCCTTAGCGGTACTATTCATAGCCTTAGCTATGTCTTCGTACATCGCTTCGGCTATATCGTCAGAGTGTGTCGAGGTCGGCGCATATACCTGCACTATTTTCAGCTTGTACCTATCATTTAGCTTTACTACAAGGTACGCTACCCGTGTCGACACACTACCGATTTCCACAACGTTGTTCACGAGGGCCTTATTGACAAGAAAACCAACACCACCTTGGGAGAGCTGATCACCTTCGCGGAAGTAGAGTAAGTGTCCTGACTCCAGGGTTATCGTGTCCTCTCCCTCTCTACGGACTTCGGATAACCCCAGTATATGCCATTTTATATGACTTAACTCTACTTCAAGCTCGGCGAGGTGATGGTCCAGTCTCAACGTTTGTCCATTATACGCTGCCAGATAGAGTCGTCGGTTTTGGTAGCCTGCCGTAACCCGGGGATTCTTCGCACCCCCCGTCCCACCGTTACCACGACCGCTACCGTAGTCGGGAATAGAGGGACCACCGGGAACTGGGGGCCGTTTTTTTAGTTGTGCGTGCATTGAGATGTATGCCCATAGTCACCACGCTGGGCAGGCGGGTTGGTGACCGCAGTGGGTGATGTTGCACGATGTTAGTGCACAGGAGGACGCTGCTGCCCATCCTCCTGATTTCAACCCTTAGTCGCCTTTTACGACACCCATGGGTAGAGGGGGGGTGGTCTATTCTTTTTATTTGCCGGATACCACACGGCAAATGTTATGTTATGTTAAACATTATTTTATTAGAATATAACGTTATAGAATATTTTAATATTCCAATACTGATTTTAGTGTTTTTTCTTATTACTTTCTTACCAATCAAGTTGCGTTCGTAATCAAGCACTAATGACGCGCAGAAGCTGAATGACATTATTGCGCTCGCGTGGCGCGAACTGGACGCAATTGTATCTGACAGCCGGCGATCGCTGAAGATAAGAGAATACGAATGCATTGTTTTGATCGAAACTTAACTGCAACTGTACTGCAACTCTACTTCTTTAGTTACGTGAATTGACCTACTGAATTGTGGTGCGGATTGAAATGAGATTAAAGGAAAATGCCCACGGATGGGCCCATTTTTGGCGCCATGTCAAAACTGTACGTTATTCAAAAATTATGTCTTATTTTTTCATGTTTATTTGTTCTTTATCAACATTTCTTTCACCCTAGCATTAAAAAACATAATAAATATGTATTAAACTGAATCGTAAGTATATCCTCCATTCAAACCATACGAAAATGTTGCCAGATATCAGACTATTTCAATAAATAATCGGAATCGATTCTAAATAGCGATACTTCTATGAATTCACTTTTACTGTATTTCAGATGCTATTATACTAGACTTATCTTGATTGATTGATTTCTTATTTTTTCTTTGCACAATTTATATCTTTAGATTTCGGTTGGCATGCGTAAATCCGTTAAAAAATTAAAAAAATCACTCATATGACGTCAAATCAAAAGAAATTACAAAACATATTTTTGAAATCTTTTTGTACAGAAAAATAAGATGATTCTTTGCTTTAAAATACCTATGCATTTATTGTAAATATTGTTATAATCATTTTAAATTAACTGAAATGTTACTTATAAAATCGATATTAATTAATAAACCCAAAAACTTAAAAGCTCGCAATGTTATTATTTAAAAAAATACTACAAAATCCTTTTCAAAAATCGATTAACAAAATAATTATATCTTGCAACACCATACATGGTGTCTCTGGTTGTCCTTATGGGTGCGTTCAGTTATATCGCCCAACGATGCACGGAGCGTACTTATCAATCAGTCAATCAAAAATAGATTTCTCTTAAACCAGGGTGAAAAAATTAAAATCGATTGCAGAATAATAAAAGATAATTCTTAGTCTACAAAATAAGACTAAAACCGCCGTGACATAGCAATTTTTTTTGAGGAGCCTAAAGCTCCTAAGAGAATGGGCAATGTCCTTTGTATTTTTTCTTGCGAATCGAAACTATTTTACTTTATTTACAAATCAAAGGCCTGAATAACGAATCTTTACCTGAAAAAACTTTATCTCGCAAGCACCGAGAGCAACCTAACACGTACAACGTACGTATTCTGACCGAACAAATGGGTACCTACCAAAGTCAATTATTGTAAGTCGAAAATAATGGTCTCGACGATTATATTTTTCACAGAAAGAACCTTGTTACGAATAAATGGGTTAATTACAACGCTAGTCCGGGAATGTTTGAGCTTCGAAGCAAAATGGCTTACAGGAATTAAAAACTCATTACAATTAGCGAGCAAATGCCAAGACTAATTCGTGTAGGCAACGGTGGCTACAGCAAAGCAAAATTTTAAATCCACATTCTGGACTAACTTTTTAATTAAAGTATACACCTTCTTTAAGTAATAGTTTTAAATATTTTATCTACACTCGTATCGTAAAATTCGAATTATGAACTCGAAAGTAATGTCATAATGGCATACTTTACGCACATGCACCTGTAATGAATTTAAAAAGTTTCATTACGATACAGTTTGCTGAACAAAACAATGCGGTAATTTAATTTTTTTTCCATAACCGCATACTTCAGCCCAACTAAGGAGTTTTTAATGCCACTTCGACCTAACCAAGGAGTTTTCAAACCTTTTTTTTAGCAGTCGTACAGTTTGGCACCAATGAGTACACAAAATTCAGGGTGGCGCCACTTGTCATACATTGAAATTTTTTATCCTTTAAAATCGCGATTTTGGCAGAACTTTTGATTGTCATATTGCTTTTAATTATATTTAAGTGTTTACAGGCATATTTTTTGTATGATAAAACAGAGATTGACGGAATCCTGACAAGGATAGAAAATTAGTTCCGATTATAATGTTGTCGCCAGACTATATTTTATTATCTGTGTAGGCGCGCACCAGCGACGTGCGCGGCCGCGCGCCTGGCCTACTGGATTTTAGAGTTGGGTAGGACACGCAAAATCAATGAGTTTGTATGAGTAACTCATTCTGCATAATGAGGTGGGACATTGTCACACTTCAAATGAGGTGGGACAATGTCATGTTGCTGAGACATTTGATACACTGAAATACATTAAGACATTGTCACACTTCAAATGAGTTGGGACAATGTCATGTTGCTGAGACATATAATACACTGAAATACATTGAGTTGAGCTTATATTGTCTAAGATAGGAGTGGGTAATATAGCTTTTGCCGAGTATCAAATCGAAACTATATATCGATATTGGATATCGGATTTTGAAACTATACATTTTCTGAAACTATACAAATTATCGACAGATGAGCATAGTTTTGGTCATATTGTAGGTAGTTAGTATATTATACGTCGTTTTCGATATAGATCCGATTCTTATATTGGTTGGCAAAGGTATTGCGTGCGTTGCGTTATAGAATACAATATCAACATTGTTAATTCCAAAGACTCCAATTTATTTTTTAATTAATCGGCCGTTTAATCAGCAACACACTACAATTCCCTGGTTAAACGACAGTTTAGCCAAAATTCCAATACATTTTTCGTGTAATCGGCTATTTAAGCAGAGAATTACCGTTAACGAACACTCGTCTTAGGCCGGTCTTCATCAAAGTTAATTCTCTGGTCAAACAACCGTAAACCCACTATTCCAGTATATTTTTCAAATAATCGGCCGTTTAATCAGCATTTTCTGCTTAAACCTCCGTTTAGCACCGATTTCAATACATTTTTAATATAATCGGCTGTTTAATCAGAGAATTAACGTTGATGAATACTGCTCTTAGGCTGGTGTTTAATTAAACAGCCGATTAATTGAAAAATAACTGGAATCATGGGTAAACGGTTGTTTAACCAGAGAATTAACTTTGATAAATACTGCTATTAGGCTGGAGTTTAATTAAACAGCCGATTAATTGAAAAATAACTGGAATCGTGGGTAAACGGTTGTTTAACCAGATAATTAACTTTGATAAATACTGCTATTAGGCTGGAGTTTAATTAAACAGCCGATTAATTGAAAAATAACTGGAATCGTGGGTAAACGGTTGTTTAACCAGAGAATTAACTTTGATGAAGACCGGCCTAAGACAAGTGTTCGTTAACGTTAATTCTCTGCTTAAACAACCGATTACACGAAAAATGTACTGGAATTTTGGCTAAACTGTCGTTGAACCAGGGCATTATAGTGTGTTGCTGATTAAACGGCCGATTAGTTGAAAAATAAACTGGAGTCTTGGGTATTAAAAATAATTTCATTAATTTAAAAATTATAATAATGAAAACAAAAATAAAAGGATCATATTGGAAATCAAATTTAAATCAAACTAAACGAAAAAAAAACCCGTCAAAACTTTGGCTATGACCAGCGACACCAAACAACCGAAAATTGTCGAATATTCCAAATATTCAATGTTACGAACTTCATTTGTCCTATAGTCCCTCATATTGTCCTATTCATGCACGCGTCAGTGTCACAGTCGGTCTGAGTGAGTGAAGTTATGAAGCAACGCTGTTCTTTCATGGTACATGCTTCAAGTCACATCTCGGTTCATTTGTGTTTGTCCCAGTGTAGTGGTACAAAAAATATTTTTGAGGTGTTGCGACATTCTGTCGTTTTGTATGGGACATTTGAGGTGCCTCATGTATGAGTGACACAACTCTACTGGATTTGGACATCGTTACTTGTAAATTTATTGTTATTGTTTACGTTATTATTATGGTTTTGTATGTCGAAAGTTTTATTCTGGGCAAAAATATCTGACTACAGCAGTGATACTGAACTGAGGAGAATATGACCCCGCCTGAATTTCTGGATGCAGCAACGTAAATGACGAACAATCTTTTACCAGAGAAATCAAGAAAAACAACGACAATGTTACCAAGATTTTGACTTTGGTATTTTATTTAAAATTGTATGAGTGTAGATAAAATAGTGTATGAAACTGACATAATTAGGTATTAAAACACTCGTGTGATACTATTAAAAACCTCGCCTACGGCTCGGTTTTTAAACTCACACTCGTGTTTTAATAACCCCTATTATGCAACAGTTTCATAAACTACTATAAGCTCATTCTTCCCCCATCGGTTTTCAAACAAACTTATCATAGCATAATATAACAGTAATACAGCTTGTTATAATAATACAAGTTTAACCGGATTACATAGCGTATATTATTTAAATTAGTTTTCCTGATGTTTTGAAAGCTTTGCAGCGTTCGTGGTCGCAGGAAGACTAAGATGACAAGCGTGTTTACAGATACTTTAAAAAAAAATATCTACCGTACAACAAGTTTCAATTAAGTAAAATCTGTAATAGTAACTTGATCAGCCGATTACCTTGCCACTGATAGGCACTTCCTCTTCTTGAAGTCGAAAAGGCTCAGCTACCGCATTATGTACCTCACTCGCGATCGATGTTGATTTCAATGTTCATTTGCTCCATATATTTTGGCAATTCTTATCGGCAACCATGCAGGCAATAAAAATTGTTCATCATCATCATCATTTCAGCCGAAAGACGTCCACTGCTGGACATAGGCCTCCCCCAAGCATCGCCACAACGACCGGTCCTGTGCCTTCCGCATCCAGCGGATTTCCGCGACCTTCACCAGAAAAAAATTAAATTAAATTGTTTTTATGTAAAAATTAAAGCTTAAATTAACTATATTATGACCAAAATTCCATCAATCCAGCTCAAAGGACTAAAAAGATCTACTATCTAGAACAACACGACGATTATAATAAAGTAATTTAACCGGATTACACTGCATATATTATTTAAATTGGTTTTCATGACGTTTCGAAAGCCTTGTTTTGCTTTGCTTTTTTTGCTTATTTTTTTTTTTTTTTTTTGTTTTGTTTTGAGCGTTGATTTTTATTTTTTCTTTTATGTGTAGTGATCGCAAAAAACCTAATAAATTATTACAACTTTAGATGATGATAAATTGATACGCGAGATTATGATGTAAAAGTTCATTGACACATTGAATACACAATTACTCACTAATGTGCAAGTTGATGGATTAGATTTATAATATGGGCTTAATTCAATTCAATTTATTTATAAACAATTTTTAGATTGAGTTTGAACATAATCAGTTAATTCAATAAATCTAAATTATTACATTCATTAATGCGGGAACCCGCTGGATGCGACGCTTGGGGGAGGCCTATGTCCAGATGCGGACGTCTTTCGACTGAAATGATGATGATGACAAAACTTAGTCCGATGACAAGTTTCAACGTCATCATTGTAGTCGGCGCACATGCAATCTATTGCTAATCGAGAAACTTCTAGCGGTTGCCAGCAATAACCAAGGCCACCATTACAACCATAACGTTAAAAATACGAAGATCTCTTCTCAGCAGAAGCTTTTGAGGACCGTGATGATGTAAGCCATTAAAAACAATTATAATAGCGTAGTCACCAGGCTTAAAAAGCGGCTCAGTAATCACAGCAGTGATAAAATTAAATTTGCAAACTTCACCGAAATAATTAAAATGTCACTTGCATAACCCTTTCCTTATGCCGCCTTTAAAAACAGGCCAGCCGTAAACAAAGATGGACTGATAATGTAAATTTGAGACAACACTTAATTCATAAATTTGTTGAAAGAAAGAATGAAAAAGTATTTATTTGCCACAAACCATCAAGTATACAGAAAAACAAAACAAAAATATCTAGGTATAAATAAAACATTGTGTATCCCACGGCTGCGATAAATAGGTTTCAGCATTTGGCGCAGTTTACCATGTACTGTGTGTAAAAATATAATCTCTTCTATTTAATAATGCCTAGTTTTGTTTTGTGTGGTCCGAAATATTAGGTAACCTGCAACCCTGCTTATGAAGTCTGATTTCAAAGGAAGGGTCAAAGATTTAGATAAAAAGAAATATTTTACTGGAGGATGATGAGTAGATATTGATTTAATAACTTCTTAGGTTTTCGCGATCACTACACATTATAATAAAACAAAGTTTAACCGGATTAAATCGCGTATACCTATTATTTAAATTGGTTTCCCTGACGTTTCGAAAGCTTTGCAGCATTTCGTGGTCACTCACAATATCATTAAGATAATGATATTGTGAGTGATTACTGCGTGCATCGAAACGATTTTAATTAATAAATATTGTACGGTTGATTAAAATATTTTTATAGAAATATCTGTAAAGACGATTGTCATCTTAGTCTACCTGCGACCACGAAATGCTGCAAAGCTTTCGAAACGTCAGGGAAACCAATTTAAATAATATACGCGATGTAATCCGGTTAAACTTTGTTTTATTATAGTAGATATTGATTTTATAATACTGTAAGAACGACTTGGAAATTATACTAAAACATTTTGAGAAAACAGTACAAATAAACGTGAAAATTTACGCAAATGCGGTAAATGTAAGTAGAAAACAATTTTGGCAAATTCTTGGCTAAAAGAATTCCAAGCCATGTTGGCTGTTTATTTGCGCCTATATTTTGTGCACAAAATATTTTTAAGGCATTAAAGCGACGGAATACGGAACGTTCGCAAGGATTCCCTAATGCTGCTAATCTTATTTTAATTTATATGTAAATTCATTCTCAGCATATTATCTCTAATATTCCGGCCAAAAGTTCAGAGTTCCAAAACTTTTTTTGAGATATTTTAATATAATAACAATCTCTCGCTTATTTCCCCTTTTATTACCTCGACTTTTATCTTTAATTCCGCAGACATGCCATAGGAACGCAATGATTACGGGGGAGAATGGGGTGAGGAGGAACAGAAAGAAAAAATTATAATGAAGTCCCGTCGAACCCTACTTTCCTTTGCTTTGTTGCCATTCTTTAAATCTAATCAAGGGTTACATTTTGTAACGTTAAATGAAAAACGCAAATTCATATCTCAAGTATCTGTGTATTGTCACCTATAACTCAGGGCTGTCATTTTTATATTTTGGTGACACGAGTTTCTATAAAAATGAGACGTTTTTGCTATTTGTCCGATTTTTTAAATAAATTACTTAATTAAGTAAACGTCGTTTGAACTAAGAGTAAATGAAGGAAAAAATATTATTATTAATTCTAACCACTTTAAAGAAAACGGTTTCGATAATTAGGCTGCAGTGACTCGGGTACTTAGCGTTTTCTTTTTATACTTTAACAAAGTAATTAAGTACAAGGAAGAAATTGTCATAATAAAATTTCCCGTTTCCATCAGAATTAAAATTAAATACAGCAAGAAAGTTTAGTAAAAATTACAGATTTTTACCCGAAAGTTTCTTCGGGTTAATTAAGTTCTTCATGTTACAAAACTTTAGAGTTTGTTTATTTCCTTCAGCTGTTTGTTACATAAGTAATATAAGGTGTTTCATTTTTTCTGCAGCGTTCCGACAATATCTCGAAAAACTTTGAAAACAAAATACTATAAGAAAATCAGAACAAACATAACTTACATCGCCGTTAGTGTAGTTAAGTCCAACTTTTAATTTAACAATAATTACTTGATATGTATTATGACAATAAAGGTCCAGTATTATTAATTTTACCTTAAGGCCTAACTAAGAGCTAAGTGACACCCCCACCAGTAAAAAAAAAAACTTGCTGAGTACATAATTTATCAAAAATCCGTTTTTACCAATTGAAGTAAAGGTACTGTAGCTTATTCAGAAACCATTAAATCTTTATATTATAATTCGCTGTAGTTGTAGATAGAAAAAGTGCAAGTGGCCGTTTTTCGCATTTTTTCTATCAACAATTACAGCGAACTATCATTTACAGAATTAATAGTTTTACAACTACTACGATTGTGGCAATGCTTGTGGGAGGCCTATGTCCAGCATTGGACGTCTTTCGGCTGAGATGATGATGATTAAACTACAATACCTTTACTTCAATTGGTAAAAACTAATTATCGATCAAAACGATGTACTCAGCTGTGTATATTTTACTGATGGGGGCGCCACTTAGCTCTAAGTAACGCCCTAATAACAACTGCTATGAGTCGCGAAAGGCAACTAGGAGTCTTGACTTTCTGTACTCTTGAGTAAGGTTAATATCAAAGTTTACAATTTATAAATCATAATTCGTATTCAAATAATAGATACCCCATTGGGACAATTACTTTTTTTTTTTCAAACTGCCATGAAACGTCGAAACATTCGAAGAGATCCGTGGTTTGATTGCATTCTACGAATAGTAAAAGTTGTGTACACGAAATTCTCCCCCCGAAAATACCTTACCAAATTAAGGAGTCCCTTTTGTATACAGACGTCAGTTATTGTTTCCGCGAACGGAATCCCGAAATGAATTCACATGTATTTGTTACACACAAGACGGAATCTAATATAAGTACACGTACCTATATAATATGATTATAAATACAGACTTCGGTGCACGTCTCCGCTCAAGGATCGCGTCAAGGGATAGTCGTATTTTTTATTTTGACAACCCTAATTGAATTATCAGAATAAGTCGGCGATTATTTTAACATTTAGGTGTTGAAGTCTTTGAATTTCATCTTCAGTGGTGAACTTTTACAGACCTCACAATAACAATAATAGTACATTACTGTCGAGGCCTGAAATGAAGCAATTGACGACCGAGTAATTTTGGAAGTACGAGGCAAAGCCGAGTATTTCCGAAGTGATTTTAAAAGTACGAGGCGCTAGCCGAGTCCTTTTTAACTACACTTGGCCGGTAATTGCTATTTCAGCCGAGACTTGTATAGTACTTTTCTCCCAAGCAAGGAAATAATACACAAAAATTAATTCAACAGTATCAAATTTTAATTCGCGCCAATTCGTCCGCGCGCGGTTCTTGTTCATATTCATATTCATATTCATTGTTCTATTTTCAAAGTTTAAAAAAAAAACAATACGCCTTCTGCCTTTATAATGATGAATGTTTTGTACCTAAAAACACCTAATTTATGTTAGCGTGTACTTAAAAACCTCGGTAGCATAATTTAAATAATAAAAACTGTCCAGCAAGTTAAATTATTGTCCAATAATGATCCAATTTCCGAGCAAGATGGAGAAAAATATGTTATTACATTTATAATGTTATTGAATAACGGATGTTTGCTTTTAATAATTTTACTGGATTTATAATCCAGTGACTTATAACTTTTCATAAATTTTGTATAGTTTTCATTGTATTTTTTACTAGGTTCATTAAGAGTATATAAAGCCTTTGAAAATTAGTTTATTTATTATTATTTATATATGCTTTATTGTACACCATAAAAAACATTACATTGAATATGCATTTAAACTATTGTACAAATGGCGGCCTTATCGCGATCAGCGATTTCTTCCAGGCAACCTAAATAAATAAACATACAGATGACTTTTCAATCCAAAAATATATCCGTAAACCTTTACATGTCACGCTCATGTTTATGTCAAAGACATACTGACGTAAGTTTATGTTTGCGAGCGTACATGTAACGGTCACAATTTGTCGACACATATATGGCGGTACAATCGAGTGCAGGAGTATCTCCTAGTTAATTACCATCACTTGACACCTGGCTTCGTACCACTACCTGTTAGCTAATTGACAGTGGGACGGCCCGACAACCAAAGCCGGGACACGGATTTACCGCTAAATTTTCCCCTCCGAATGGTCTGATTTGTAATATACTTGACGTAAAAATACAGTTTTAGTGCATTGTTTTTGGTGCAGAATAAATGAAATCGAATATTTTTGTGCGGTTTTTTGTCGTCTGTGATTGATTTTGTGTTAAAATGAATGTGTTTTATATTGACTGCATTGTATCCGTTTCATAAAACATAAAGTAGGTAGCTTTCTAATGGTGAAATAATTATTTAAATCGGTTCAGTATACAGTTTCAGAGTTTATTGATTTCAAACAAACAATCATTCCTATTTTATTGATGATCTACCTACTCATTTAATAGTACCGTTCAAAATTGATGATAATGTGGACCACGTGGCTCATTGTATTGTATTCTTTGGTATCAATCAGGACGTTGAAATTATTTATTTTTTTCAAGGATTAATTTTGGGGGCAAAACTGTAAGAATTTAAATTTGCTATGAAAATTGTTCGACGGACGACAGCGCTAAAAAATTCAATGCATACAATTTCGTAGAGCGTCAAAACGCGGCGTATCGAGCGCGCACCCCGTGCGCTTGTTATAACTAGTCCCTTATGGCATTAACGTTGCCAAATTAGATGAAAATTCGCCTTATATCAAACGGCAAACCGTAATCAGAGAACATTTTCCAAAACTATTTGTTTGTTTTCATTTACAAAATATTTCTCGGAAAATCGGAGACTTTTCCTCCAATACCGATATTGTGTTTTATTGTTGAACGGGAAATATACAGTTCAATGTCGAGCCGGGAGAGAACGTACTTTTTCACTTATACCTGCGAATAATTCCCGGGTACCCAGTAATAGATTTCGAAAAAGCGGAAACGAAGTCAACCATAAATCCACCGGCGAATGATGAAATGAATAGCTTTTTAAATATCAGACCACGATAGTAAAGGGCGTAGTATATAGAATGGAATTTTAAGAAACATAAAGAAGTCACTTTCTCTTGATTAAATAAAAAGTCATATTTCTTTTATTTTCAAAGTTTTTTTAAAATTCAAATTCAAATGTTTTTTATTTCAAATAAACTTAATTACAGGCTCTTTTGAAACGTCAGGCTCTAGTTGCACGGTTACAAATTGTGGGTCCTGGTAGAAGAACCGGCAAAAAACTCCATGGATATACTCTTTTAAAATAGGTCACTTAAGTACCTAAATAAAATTAATAATATCATCATCATTACAGCCGAAAGACGTCCACTACTGGACATAGGCCTCCCCCAATTAACCTAAATAAAATCATAAGTATGATAAATGTGGAACTATGGATATTTGTTTGTTTTTTCTTCAATCACGCTGAAAGGGCTAAACTATATTTACGGGTCTTGTCGCGCACAACAAAATCAAAACATAACAAACATTTTGACTAACCTCGACGTTTCGGCCAAGTTACATTGGCCGTGGTCACGAGCAGACTTGGCCGAAACGTCGAGGTTAGTCAAAATTTTTGTTATGTTTTGATTTCACTGTGCGCGACAAGTCCCGTAAATATAGTTCAATGCATTAAAAGAGCCTCCACGAATGACGATATTTAATTGATCGTCCGGCGCACCCTGGGCAATCAGCCCCGCTACCAACCTGCTGACTGGCTAATCTTTTCCCCACGGCATGAGCTGTTATCATTATGTAGCTCATGTCGACACGATAGAAGAAGAAGAAGTTCAATATGAGTGAAATTCGCGAAGTTTAAAAACTTCTAGGGCTAAACTAATTTGGATGTAATAGACCATGTCCTGGATACTTTTTATATACCACGGAATCGAAACGGGGGGCGTCAGCTAGTTGATAATACATGTAAAATGCTGTGGTGGGATCAAGTAGAATGGAGAGATTATTCCACACCAGCTAAAGGCAATAAGAGGATTACCGTAGTGGTTTTAGTGGGTATGAGTCCAACACAACCTACAGCCTTCCATGAGGATTTCCCTACGTGATAAAAGGCACCACTAATATTACAAATGTGATAGTATGGATGTTTGTTTATCCTTCAATCACGCTAAAACGGCTAAATGTCTTTAGATGAAATTTGACACACAGATAGACAATACTCTAGTTTAAAATATATTTTTCCGGGAAGATAAACAGTTCCCGAGGGATGCGCGATAACATATCTCTGTGATACATCAAATTATGTAATCTTTCCACAATATGTAACAAATAAACATTATATGTACCTATATCTACCATATTATTTGAAAAGAGTATCGTTGGAGTTTATTACCGGCTTTTCTCCATAGGACTTATCGGAACCGTACAACTAGATTAACGCTTTGAAAGTGCACGTAAATATTTATTCGAAATAAAAACTTGAATTTGAATATGCGGGCGAAGCCACACACAGGTAGTTAGTTACTTATTATAATCTATAATGATGGATAGTAATATTAATAACATTTATAAATAGTGGTAATAATTTATAACAATTTGTAGTATAAAAACCGGCCATGTGTGAGTCGGACTCACGCAGTATGGGTTCCATACCACCCATCGACCTGATACCCCATAGAAACTGATTTAATTTACGACAGTTTATCAAAAGACATCAACGAATGTACGCGAAATGTGAATTTTTACATCTCTTTCTTACGTAGGTACCACCACATATGTCTACGTTTGCCCTGTTTTTAGTATTTTTTGCTAAACTACATAGTATGCACTATAATCAGACCAAGTTTGACGCTGGTATGTATTACCGTTTTGAAGATAGAGTAGGAACAAAAACGTTGAAAGAAATGCATGTTTTTCGAGGTTTCTTGTATGAGGACCCCCTTTGGTTTTAGCCTTTTTTATTTTTAGTATTTGTCGTAATACACCTCACAGCAACACATCATCATCATCATCATCATTTCAGCCGAAAGACGTCCACTGCTGGACATAGGCCTCCCCCAAGCATCGCCTTCCGCATCCAGCGGATTCCCGCGACCTTCACCAGGTCGTCGGTCCACCTTGTGGGGGGCCTACCCACGCTGCGCATTCCAGTACGCGGTACAGCAACACATATTCTGTGAAAATTTCAACTGGTTATCTATTACCGTTACAAAGATACAGCCCTGTGACAGACAGAAAGACGGACGGACGGACGGACAGCGTAGCGAGAGTAATAGGGTCCCGTTAGCACCCTTTGGGTGCGGAACCCTAAAAATAGGTAATAGGTTTTTTTTTTCAAGTTGTTACGGTTTAATTGAAAAGAAAGACGTCGTTGTTGACGACCTCTGTGGTCTGGTGGTTCGAGTGTCAGACTGCTGATCACAAGGTCGTGGGTTCGATTCCCACAGGACACAAATATTTGTGTGATGTGACATGTGTGTTTGTGTTGGTCTGGGTGTTTCTTATATATTATAAGTATGTATTTACAAAAAAAAAGTATATAAGTATCATATCCATTGTCTAGTACCCATATAACAAGCTCTGCTTAGTTTGTGACTAGATTGTGCAGTGCAAAAATGTCCCAAAAATATTTATTTATTTATTTTAAGATTATAATGTACCTACTAAAAGCTAAAAAATAATTAGGTAGGTAGGTCCTAGGTACCAGTCATCACACCACTCTCCTCATCAATCCAATGTCCTAACATTGATCAGACTCAAAAACAAAATCGTGGGGTGCGTGAAAATTTCAATTACTAAATTTACCAAAAAACAACAAAGAGGGCAAGCAAAATAAAACCGTTTAATAAAAAAGTATGTCACAGATAAAAGCCGCCTTTACTCATTTCGAAAAACAACTTATCTCCTTCAATGTGTCTCTCATTTAAATCCACGCTGTATAAAAACTAACCATTGAAAAGTGACGAGAAGACCCACCATTCGCTTGTTTCCATTTAATTAAACTGGAAATTCCGAGTCATGGTTTGAAACGAACCGGCCGGGATGGCTAAGCTCACTTAAAAAAAGTAAGTTTAGCTTTGCAAATGAGATTAAGTCTTATGGCAGTGTTGCTCTCTATATTGTCTGTATTTAGTTCAAAATGCTATTTTTAGTAACATGTCTATAAGTTACTTAAGGATTTATATAACGTATGTGCAACTGTGTACCTTACCAAAATGATCTAATAGATTAATTTATCTAACCTTATTCTTAGTTTATACTAAAACTCTTAAGGAGTCATTGTACTCATCATAATGAACAATTTTTACTACAATACCAACCCTAAAACCCTAAAATTTTTACTACAATATCAAAATATAGGGAACAGCTGATTTTGGTTGTTGTTTTGTTGGCCCCATAGTAAAAGTGGTTCATAATTATTAGTACAGTGACACGTTAAGAAGTTTAGTATAAACTAAGAATAAGGTTGTATAACAATGATACACAAAGATTAGACACTGGAAGGAAAAGATGGAATAAAACAAAGTTTACATTACATCAACCATTAATTTAATAGTCATATTATGTACACTCGACAATTTAATCAACTGCAGGAAATTACTAATATAGACAATAAATTTAAAAAGACTAATTTGATAATTACTAAATACAATAACCAGCATTGATTACTTTAATTATTAATTACAAGCACTAAAACATAAATGATTAAGGATATACTTAACAGACTCAATATACAGCACAGACAGCAAGATTATTATAGCAACGCGACAGAGGTTCGACCTAGACAGTTGTTCGTAACAAAAGAGAGACCGAATGATATGCGCGATGTCTTAAATACACTTTTTCCCCGCCGTGTCATCTCCGAGTGTCTGGAGGTGGGATGGGCGTGTCGATAATGTTGCCATGTTGTCAGCGTCTATGGGGTGGCCAGCGTTGGTGTAACAGCTCGGCCGTCCTGAAACAAAGTGACCACACGATACGCATTAGTTAATTTTCCAACAAGTCTACAAAATCTATGCTATCTCAGCATCAGCGTCATCATTATGAGAACCAGCAACAGCTATATACGGCCTTAAAGTATCCTCAGCTCTTAAGGCCTTAAAATATCCACAGACTCCACAGCACATACGGCCTTAAAGTATCCACAGCACATACAGCCTTAAAGTACCCACAGTACACTACTGTACTAAAATGGCGAAACTAGCTAAAGGCCCACCTGACGTTAATCGGTTACCTTTGCCCATAACAACTTCAATACCACCCAGGCTGTTGCCTGAATGGTACCGCAAGTCGGTTCGCCAAACTGAGACATGAAGATGGAAAGTCTCATGTGATTGTAATTTCACCGGTACCCGTACCCTTCAGACCGAAACACAGCAATGCAAGCATCGCTATTTGGCGGAGAAGTAGGTACTGTGGTAGTACTTCCCCGGACGAGCTCATTCACAAAGGAGCTTTACTACTACTAAAACAGCTACTACTAGGCGATTTTAATTACTTCAAATTACGACCTTAAGTTAGTCCCCCTTTTACTAACATCTTTTTATCTTATTTGTGTTTATAACAATTTCTATATTAGCAGTGCAGCGATCACCGACTATATAGGTAGGTATATTTCAATTACATTCAGTATTGTCTAAATTAGATATTATAACTACTTTTATTTTTGGAACTTAAATTAAAAGGGACCCTTTTTTTTTTTTTTTTTAACCTTTGGTTTCAATACATACCAGAAATTACGCAGGTTGGTTACTATCTCAATTATTCTCCTCACTCTAGTAGTGTGTAGTTCCAAAAATATTAAAAAAAAATGTAATGTTCGCTGACTGTTCTCTTTTGGCGTTGCAACTGATCTCAACATCTTTTTAAAAAAATACTACTAAAAGAAATTTAAGATATTTACTGAAACTAAAGGGCATAAAAATAAAGAGCTTTGAATAACAGCTACAGATGCAATATAATTGAACAGACCATTGGCATACCATTGTAAAATATTTTAACCGCAATGCACAATATTTTACTAAAATTTAACATATTTAAAATAACACCAACGAAATGTAAGGCAAAGCATTGTACTCCGAAATACAACATATTGTACTCAAGTTCAAAAGTTTTAAAATATAAGCAACAAAATGTAATGTAAAATATTGTACTCCGCAATATAAAAATAATTTACTTTATTTAGCTTTGAACCAAATAAATAGTATGTAAAAAGTTGCACTCTGCAATGCAAAACATGTTACTCAAATTCAACATCTTTAAAATAACTGCTACAAAATGCAATGTCAAATATTGCACTCAGCTATGTAAAACATTTTACTCAAATTCCGCAGCTTTAAAATAACTACAAAATGCAATGTAAAATATTTTACCCCAATTCAACAGCTTCAAGATAACCTAGATAACAGCTAAAAACTAACGCCACGATTGGATATTATGGTGGAAGGAAAACCAAATACTTATTATTTATAATAAAAATAGGAAGTAGGTAAGATAAAGATAGTTTCAACTAAATTTGGAAAAACACATCTCCCGAAGGAATAATGTACCTAGTTACTAAAATACACCGATTATGTTTACTAGACTTTGGAAAAGGCTTTAGGCGAGTAAAGTGTATAGTAACCTCTAAGAATACAGAAATGACGGATACATATTCATTGGTAGCTTAAATTGTCCATCCATTCCATAATATCCTCTTCGAAACACACAATCCAGACACGAAGTGACTATAACGACAAGACATTAACAATCGATTCCCATGTAAAGTTTTATTTAAACAGTTACTAAATAGAAGTTTTTAGACTTTCGCGAATTTCTCTTTTTTTTTTTTTTAGTTACTAAATAATTTACAATTATTTGCCATGTCTGGATTGGCATCAGAGATCCAAAATTGTCGATGTTGCACAGCTTATGATCTCATTTGAACAGTAAAAACAAATCGTCATCAGTAGACAGTGCATAAACGTGGGTCTCTACTGGGTTACAGCTCAGCTCATCAACGTGGGTTATTTTGTCTCCAGCCCTATATTCCAATGTTACCTATATCGAGCAGTTACATAAATCTATACTATAATAATGTTTTTAAAGAGGAAAGATTTGTTTGTTTGGTTGTTTGAAATCTAAACTCCGAGAACCGATTTAAATGAAAAAAATAATCACGATTAAAAAGCTACTTTATCCAGAAGTAACATAGGCTATATTTTTATCAGTACGCGGGCGAAGTCTAGTTCTATAAAATAAAAGTTTGAAAAGCAGTAACAATATCAGATAAATAAATAAACAAATAAATAAAGTTTGAACATATTTAATAACCTACTACTGCCACTTTATAATCCGAAACGTAAACATAATAAATCTGTTCTTGACGTGTAGTCTCGAGACTAAAATACATAATTGATTGAAGAATTACCTACTTGGCGCTTAAACAATACCCGATTTTCCCAAATAATGCCACCTTCCAAAAATTTTAAAAACTTTTGTGCTTACTATCAAAATTCTGGGAGGTAAAGTCTGTATTCCTATACCTACCGGCAGTAAATTTATGAATATTTACTTTAACTTCAATCTCTTAAACAAAACAATTACTAAGTACGAAGGTACAACGATATTTAATGGTAGAATGTAAATGGGCCATTTAAATTTAAGATCATACTTGTACACCTACATTCTGGCAAATAAATTAACTTGCATTTATGTATCAAAATGGTGAATAAAAGTTACTTGTCGCCATTGCTAATAATAGGTACCCACGTTTATGTCGGTCAAATCAACACCACAAATACACATCACCAGATATGTAAACAACATCTTCCTGGTCCAATTTCGTCATCCCAGCTTTGCTTCAGCTCAATGCGGTACGAAACCAACAGCGTTATTATTTTAGCTCTTAACGTCAAAATTGGACCAACAACAAAGAAAGATTTGACTCACCAAGACAGCTTCAGCTTGTTCTATTTCGGCACAGCATTGCCCTCGCACTGTAGCCGTCACATCTCGCATAATAGCTCACACCAGCAACAAGTTCCACAGCCTTCGAAACTCTTGTCTACTCCGAACTCTCCGCCAGATGCTGGGATAATGTAGGTACCCATAATCTGAGAGGTTGAAATAACAGGGGTTAGCGTTTCCTTTCTATCTGTAATACTAGAATAGATTTAAGAGGTATGATTTCCATTAATGACAATCCCCACAAGGGCCTCATAGTCTATAAATTTTCCTCAAGTTGACTAAAGGTCAACTAGTGGATCAGTTTTAACTGCTAACCAATCCGGAGAAACATAACTTTGCTTAGTACAGGTATCCAAAAAGATTTATATCCGATATATATATATTTTTACCTTTAATTTTTTTTCTCTCGCTTTTTAATAATCACATTCACCCTACAAAATCTTACAATATGTAATCTTCCGGCAGTTTTTTCAACAGCTACGTATTTATTTTTTGGAAGATCAACAGCAATATCCTTAGACTAACATTCTGCCAATAATAGGACTTCACGAATAGCGACAGAATACAGTAAAATGTAATGTAACTAGGTATATCAGAATTAGTGCACTTATTAAATTAACCAAGTGACCCTCAGTATTACAGTGATAGTAGAAGATAGGTAAGATTTTTGTATTGATCAGCCTCACAAAGTCTCCATGAATGAGAAAGATAATTTTCCAATAACACTAATAACTCTAGATGAAATCTTCTGAATTCTTATTTAAAAAAATTGTAAGTGCTTGTTTGCGATTGTGAGGGTAGGATGCGAATAATACTAGAGACCGCAGCACTATTATCAAACTTACATCTGCATTGTCAATTTATCGCAAAACTAATTACCTCATAGTCGTCGACATTGCAAAGACGTATTTTGTTTTTTTGTTTAATTTCGTGAAATACCTTCCTATTTAGGTAACCGACGATTAATTGTTATTTGTAATAAACTAATAGAATTATTAATTAAGAGTAAGTACTTTATGCAATGACATCGGCACATTATTTACTTTGTCTCTTTTTCAGACCAACTCTTCAACAGATTCTGTTAATGCCCCTAAGGCGACACTCTGACCAAACATCTATATCCAGCTTATCATACCAGCATCTAGCCAAACATCTAACCTTGTCTGCATAGGTATATAATACGAGCGTTTTGTGTATTCCTAGCCAAAAACATCACCAAACCAGATTACTTTCTTCAACGACACAAGTTATCCTCTTTATAAAAAATAATAGAACACTGTCACCTTTAAAACAGTCCGCATATTTTTGCGCCTACCGCCAAAGAATTTGTTCAACATACCTTCAATCCTTTCATTTACCAATTGTTCTAGTATACTCTTCAATGATGCGTCGCAGGCCCGCTTCTCTTCTCTGAGACTTGCAAATCTAAAACTGCAATTTTGCTGCTACCGCTATTACCTCTAGCTCTGTTCAGACTTCTTCATGTTGAGCGGAGTAATCCCACTTCTGAAACTGATACACAAAGATTAGACACTGGAAGGAAAAGATGGAATAAAACAAAGTTTACATTACATCAACCATTAATTTAATAGTCATATTATGTACACTCGACAATTTAATCAACTGCAGGAAATTACTAATATAGACAATAAATTTAAAAAGACTAATTTGATAATTACTAAATACAATAACCAGCATTGATTACTTTAATTATTAATTACAAGCACTAAAACATAAATGATTAAGGATATACTTAACAGACTCAATATACAGCACAGACAGCAAGATTATTATAGCAACGCGACAGAGGATCGACCTAGACAGTTGTTCGTAACAAAAGAGAGACCGAATGATATGCGCGATGTCTTAAATACACTTTTTCCCCGCCGTGTCATCTCCGAGTGTCTGGAGGTGGGATGGGCGTGTCGATAATGTTGCCATGTTGTCAGCGTCTATGGGGTGGCCAGCGTTGGTGTAACAACAATATAATACTTTATGTCACGTGTTCTCCTTATCTATTCTTCTTTAATATTATTATAAAGAGGAAAGATTTGTTTATTTGTAACTGATAAAGACTGCCTCGTTGGTCTAGTGGTCGCAAGCGCGACTGCTGAGCATGGGGTCCTGGGTTCGATTCCCGGGTCGGGCATAGTGTTATTGGGTTTTTTCATTAGGAAATTCTCAGTAGCGGCCCGGAGTCTGGATTTGTGCCCGGTCAGTGGCAATAGGCTCGCCCCCTATTACATGGGACTATAACATAACTGGCGAAATGTGGGTGTACTACACACCTCTGCCTACCCCTTCGGGGAAATACAGGCGTGAAGTTATGTTTGTTTTGTTTGTTTGATAAAGACTGAAACTACTGAACCGATTTTAATAATTCTTTCACCATTAGAAGATTACTTTTATTAGAAGAAGCAAAGTCTAGTATTTGTAACAAAAGGACCTACTTAAAGATAAATAAATTACGGAAAAGAAAAAACGCTCACGAGCAGGATTCAAACCTGCAACTTCTGGTTCAGTAGGTCCATCAGTGCAATGTTTTAACTGCTAAGCTACCTTAATTTCGCATCACTTACGTTAGTGCGAATAATAAGAGTACCTAATAAATTTCCTGTCATTTTGTAACAAAACGGCGCAGTGGCGATGAATGCAAAGGACTATATGACCCACTAACCCTAAAAAGTGTTAAATAATCAATAGCGTACTCACTTATTTAACCTAAATACTTACACCCTGATAACAAAAAAAGTAATTAAAACAAACAAACATAAGTAGGACATTCATAAGCATTGGTATGAGTACTGTGATAAACCCCACAGGTATGCTCAACGTTAATTAAATTCAACCGCGGCACGTGTTGCCTCTTAGGATACATTAATCCCCCTGTTACCTAGGCATCTGAAATCAGAACAAACCTGCCTTTGTCGCGAGGGTTAAGATTAACGGGCAAGGTACAATTTTATTAGCATTTTTTCCTCCTTCCGGGGTTCCAAGCTCATTTCCTTTCCTCTAATTTATGGCGGTGGCATTCGGAGTCCGTGAAATTAGTGATATCAAACAGCAGTCATAACCCCCCCTTTCGTATTTACTTCGAGGAAATTTAATTTCGGAATTCGATTAAAATGTGATTAAGTCGAATTAAAAAATGTTTCACGTCGGTGAAATATTTTACAGCAGATTTAATCGTCGGTTTGAAGTAGGCTAATCTGTGTTTAACACAAAAAGTAATTTTGTGCGAAGGGTTTTATCCCTTTCTAATATTAGTGACCGGGGCTCGGTTATCAGTTTTTAGGGAATAAAGATCTCTGACTTTCAACTATTCTTACATAAAAATAAAGGTGTACATAATGTAAGAAGTAGGTTCAATGTGTTGAAATCATCGTCACAATTTTATTAATATGTGTCTTTATTTTCAATCAAAAAGTTAAATACGAATTTTCATAGATCTATCTACAAAAATGAAGGATTTTCATATAAATTTTCAACCCCTATCTAAACCCCTTAGGCAATGAATTTTTAAAAATCGATTCTAAGGCTCACCTATGCTACGTCATGTAAGAAACTCCTATGCCCAATTTCATTCCTAGACCCACCGTTTTAGGCTGTGCATTGTCTGTCAGTCAGTTTGAAAAAAATTATTACTAGATAATAATTTCTTAGGATTTCGCGATCACTACACATTATATTAAAACAAGTTGAAGACCGAGACCGAAAGACCGGTGAAGTGTCACATTCCCTTACAAGATGCAGGGGTCTACAAGATTGATTGTGATTGTGGGTTATCATACACGGGCAAACAAAGCGTAGAATAGCCACTAGAATTAAAGTGCATATAGCTGACGTCAAGAACAGACGCTCCACAAAGTCTGCAGTGTGTGAACGTGCCCTAGACAAACCCAACCATTTTCTTCGATTTGATAAACCACAAGTCCTGGCGAAGGAAAACCAATATGTACCTAGAATGCTCCGTGAGGCTATTGAAATCAAAAAACATCCTAATTTTAATAGAGAAGATGGTTGGCAGCTACCACCTGTTGGAACCCAGTTCTGAAAAAATAATCAAGTCCCAAACAGCACGCAACACTGTAAAAGATAATGACACTGTGAGTGATTACTGCGTGCATCGAAACGATTTTAATTAATAAAAAATTGTACGGTACCACAGAATATCTAATAGTACTGAGGTACATTAGTTTTTTTTTAATGTCTGTAAAGACGCTTGTCATTTTAGTCTTCCTGCGACCACGAACCCTGCAAAGCTTTAGAAATTCCAGGAAAACCAATTTTAATAATGTATGCGTTGTAATCCGGTTAAACTTGTTTTATTATAACATTATTTTTAAAATGTGCAAAATATTCAGTACTGAATATGGCGTATAAGTTCAATTTGGCTGTTCGCCATTATTTTAATTCCAATTGTATTGCTGAATTTATTAATAATTATCATGTTGCCAGGTTTACGAATTTAATTTATTGGACACAGTATGTTTTAAATCAAATTTAAAGGCATGATACGTTGATAAAAGAAACGAGAAACCAAAAAATACTCAATGTTTTAATAATCAAGCCTCATTAGTACTCATTAGTAAATCAATTGACAATGACTTCAATACATTTACAACATTCCTTATTACCTACTTCTTCCAACAATTCAATGCATTTCCAGACAATATCGTAAAAATTAAAATTATATCTTGATTATTCACTTATTTTAAGTAAAATCTTATCTTATAAAGCTGCTGCCCTACAACGAAAAAAATATTAAATGAAGCTAAAATTTTGCTGCTAGTAACATAAATTTTTATTCCGTATATTTGTCCACTGCTAAAATAATTTGGGTGAAGTCCAGATTACCCAGAAGCTATCGTATCTTTCCGAAAAAAAAACTACATTTGTAGCCTTCAATCAAAACCGGGGCCATCTGTATCCTACTCGGCCAGCCAACTCGTGCATTACCAAAATTGCTCGGAACCAATTTTCTTTATGCGATTCCGTAAGATACAGTTTGTGGAGACTTGCAAGCCACTCATATTTATGTGATTGATTTATGGCAAAGTGGAACATTTTAACAGTTTAGAAAAATATGAGAACTTTGTAGTAAAATATTATTATCATTTTTGTTGTGTATTGTTCGTTTTATTGTCATTTGTTTACTTATTGTAACTTTAAAGTACTAAATGCAAGTAGGTATGGGTAATAGTAATGTAGGGGTCGAAACGCTAGGGACATAAGTGCATCCTTTTCAAGGAAATCGCTAAGAGGCTGGTCGACACTTCGCGTGACCAGAGGGCTGGTTGGTTCTTTGGCCAAAGAATAAGCGTTGCCATTCAACGTGGCAACGCTGCCAGTCTTCTGGGCACTTTCGAGATGACAGTGGTGTGGAGGAATTCTTTGACGCCTAAGCGCGCCTTTTAATTTTTTTTTTTTTTTGTACTTGTATTTTATATTTGTGTTGTAAATATTGTACATTTGTAGATAGATTAATTAAGTAGGTAACTGGAGTGCGTTCAACCAGATGATAATAATCATGTCAATAATGTTCGTCGGTGGAACGTGGAACGCTTCCCTTTTTACCACGATGGCGTTCTGGAAGTATTTCTAATAAACGCTCTATTAAAATAACTACTACCTATGTGTCGCCTTGAAGACTACAGTGGTTACATTCATTATTGTACCAAATACATGGCACAGCCGGTAGGATTAAAATTCTTAACGTAGTATTAATATTGTAATTATGGATAAAAACCAAAGTTTTGACAAGAATTGTATTGTTAAAAAATATAGTAAACACTTATATCGCACACCCAGTGCATCAAAAACGTAAGTACGAATACGTAATTTTTTTGCAATTTTGGTTAGCGCAAGCGAAGATACATATGCTCAATTTTCTTCATGATAGTTTGAAGGCAAACTGAGATTCAATTCGAAAAAAAAATCGTCCTGGCACATAAAAGTAGCCACTGATGATGCTTCCAAAAGTCCGAATGGCGTGGCTGCATTCCAAAATCTGTCCGTAAATGTTGAAAACCTATGCCATACTAGCTGTGCCCGCGACTCCGTCCGCATGGATGTCGGAAAATAATATCGTGTCATATGACACTATTTACAGACCATACTATATTTTGTTATTATAACCAACCGGCTAAGGTGATGGAATTTCATGGAATTAGCCCTAAACTCCCTCATTCTGAGAAGACGCTCGTGCCCACCAGTGGGAAGTAATTGGGCTGATTATGTTAAGTCTATAACACTAACCACATCTCTTCTTATGCTGAGAAGAGGCCCGTGTCCAGCAGTGGGATGACTATGTTATGTTATTCTATATTTTCTAGTTTCTTAACTCTTCTCGTTCCGAGAAGAGGTCCGTGCCCAGCAGTGGGGTAGTAGGTAATGAACTGATTATGTTATGATAATAAAGAAAAGAAAGAAAGAAAGAAAAATAGTTTATTGTCACAGTTAACGACGCGCAACATTTAAAACACAGTGATAAACACAAGCAGGCAACTTATAGGTGGGGTTACATAGAAAGTAAAAACAAAAGACACATAGGTAAAAAATTAAGAAGGGACAGTCGATACAAAATATAAGAAAAGTATAGTTGACCGCATGACAGTGGCAACACCCAAGTCTGAAAACCGCCCTTACTGCTTACGAAATAAAGGCGCCGTCAGAGCCAAACTGTTACCACTGACGTACGGTCGACCGCACCTAAAATTACATAATAAAAATAAAATATCTTCGTTAGTTCTCAAGACAACCGGCCAATTGCACGCCGTAGCCGCGACAATGAGGTTCCCACTCAGCATGTTGCTGTGTAACAGATCAAGCCACTACACAGCGCTGATTTTCAGTGGGCACCCCAAGTGTGACACAGACGGGAACCCAATATATACACGTCAGATAAAATAAAAATAAATACATTATACTAAATTCATATCATTAAAAATAAAGCTAAATACGATGACGCCAGAAATAAGTACCCTATCGAGGGATGCTTCCCACGCCGCCGGTCGCCGGTACATATAGGTCACAACTGTTACGTAAGTAACTTTTAAATATAAATTGGCTGTTTATTTTTTTGATCTATTAATAGATATTTTTTGAATTTGTATTTGAAGCTTGCATTCACGTATAATCTATTACACTAACAATATCCAGTTCCTTAACTCTTCTCATTCCAAGAAGAGGGCCTTGCCCAGCAGCGGGACAGTGATGGGCTATGTTATGTTATTCTATATTTTCTATAATACTAATAGAATCCAATTGTATTTTTAGGAACCTGCAACAATCCAGCAATCATGACCTCTACGTTGTATGCAACTTAATACAATAGAGGGGTCAAGCTGTATCGCAGGATCTACTCAACCGATTCAGATAACACATACCCTATATTTTAAGTTAGACTAATACCAATACAAATTCTAAGTTTCATTACGATCCGTTCAGCCCTTTTCACGCGATGAGGTAACAAACAGACAGACAGACAGACATAATTTTTTTTAACGATTGATTCGTGTTCTATTGCTTCTTTCTGGTCCCCCTAGCCGGTTTTCGCGAAAAAAAACTCAACGTACAGACTTTTCGACCTTTACCATTTTATTATAGTATAGATTTAGAACAAGTCAAGCTATTTTGGATGTAGATATTAAAACGGCTCGGTTCTCACCTTAATAATATAACTGGTTTGACAGTTTTTATGTTCCCCTGTAAAGTTAGCATATTCGTCTTACGACATTATTGGCCTTTTTTAATCAACGTACTCATTTTATACTTTAACTTTACCTATTTGAATATAGGTATCTTTTTGTTTGTTTTTATGACACCGATGTAAAACCATTAGACAACATAGCAATTACATTATTGCTACATTCGTAATTACATTCCAAAGTAATGTGCACTACAGCGCAGCTTTTTAAGGAATTTCATTTCAATAATTGAAAGGATGAGTCCCTCGATACTTACGAACTCGGTCCAAGTCAGAACTAATAGACACATTGATGAATCTCCGGCTTAATCCAACAAAAGTACGAAGGATAAACTTCGTATTTAATAAAAGCAGTTTGCATCGGCTGAGGGCTTAATGACGCCATATTTACGAATAACAAGGGAGGGATAGAATGTAAAAAAAATCTCTCAAACATTTTGCGCAGATGGTGAACTGAATTAACCGCAAACTTGGGCCATTATTAATTCTGTTTTCGTGTGGCCGACGGCTAATGCTTCAGCGGGCTTATTATTGGGAAATTCTGTAATAACTGTTAATATAACGATCACGCCACGGCATCGAGCACGCGACCACGAATAAGGACAAGTTGTAACAAAGTTCAATGCACTTACCTCCGGCCTTCAATTGGGTTAATCATATTATAAGTCCCGTGCCCGGCTGGTAGGCAGGTTAAGTTGGAAAAACTATAATGCCGAAGTATTTCAATTATCTAAAAGTTAACTGCTAAGCGAAGTTTAAAGGCAGATAAAAAAATCTGTGTATTGCACTGTTATTCCAAGTGAAATACGAAAATAATTGATTTATGCCAGCTTTTTGTTAGGTTTTTGCTGCAAATAAACTGCAATACAATCACACTGTAATGATCGTTTTATTCTAATGCTGAGTTAAATTTACTGGTCTGAATTATACTTTTTACTTACTTTAGTCAGACAAAACTAACTCTGCATTGTAATAATAAGATCATTACAGAAAGAACAATGTTCATTCCCCACACATGCGTTGACCTGTCACTCAATTTTTTATTTTGCTGGGTTCTTCCGATCATTGGTTTTGTATTAGTACCATTCATGTCTACTACAAACAATGATCTCATTCTTTTTTTTCTGGGAAGCCAAGGAAAGTTGTTATAATAAAATGATTGTTAGAGGTTAAGTATGAAAAAATTGTAGGTAGATAATGTCGGGGTTACACCTGCGCATATTTTATGAATATTATGCTAGGGCCGCACTTGCATATATCGTAACGAACCTTCTTGAAGAAGAAATCATGACTCGACCAAAGATAATATAATCACTAGGTACGTTATGGACGCAACTACAAGCTAGCGATGGGAGATTATCTCTAAATTAATAATGTATCGTTGTTATAATTTATTGGGTGCGTTCAGTTATGTCACCCGATGACGCACGGAGCGTACTTTGAACGTTCAGTTACTCAGCTGATCGCATATAAATAATGAGTATCAGAGTTGATATTTTCAAAATTCAATAAAAAAAATCTAGGCTTCTATTTAAAATTCTAGTAAGTGATTTGAAATCAACTCAAAATTAGCATTTTTTCAAGATATATCATATCACTAGAACCGCCAATTGCCTAGCAGGTCAAAACTGGACATTATTCTTTTGATGGTTATTTTTTTTAAATTTATTCATGACCATGGATACATGTCCTTCAGTCGTAATCATTGAACATATTATACTTATACCCTAGTAAAGTGATGGAAATTGTTTACGGTGTTGCCATAATTCCACTGCAGAGTTCAATCAATCAACTCTGCCTATCGCAGTCCACTGCTGGACATAGGCCTCTCCCAAGTTGCGCCACAACACTCGATCCTCTGCCTTCCGTATCCAGTCCCCCCCAGCCACGTTCTTTAGGTCGTCGATCCACCTGACAGGGGGGCGCCCTGCAGAGTTAGCGTGGTCAAATTGGTCAGACTTTAGTAACAGGCAAAAATTGACAATCCCAATTTTTTTTTTGTATGTAGATAAAACGATTCCTATGTACATTTTTGGCGAATGTTTCTTACGAAAATTGTGGAGTTTCTTGCTTTGGAATAAACTTGCAAGTATATCTACATATTTTTTACGTTTATCGTTGTAGACAAGCAACGTATCTTCACAATATAATGCCTACATTTTCTGTAACCGAAAAAAAATTAAATTTATCAACCTAACTGCTTTTCAGGGGAGTTAAACATGTGGATCGGAACCCTCCTCCACGATAAACAGTTATCTAATACCCTATGCATCCAAATCACAAAAAACCTCGAGTTTAAATGCTCCAACATGTGATGTTGAATCTACTCACAGATAAGAAGTACCTCTATCCCATTCATGTCTCCACACTTACGACCATTTTTCATGTCTTTGTTGGCCGAATAGGCATTAGGGTGACAGTGACGTTTACTATCCCTCTTTATAGCGATTTAATACTTTTTTAAATTTCGAACGTAGACACATGTATTTTGAAAGGGGTTTGTTTGCATGATTGATGATTGTTATACAGAGATTTTGTTTAAAAAAAATGTTTATGGAACACAGTCGACAAGTTAAACCATCTATCAAAATATTTCAAACGCAATTTTATGTACAGTGGACGAAAAATTGTATGAAAATTAAAATCAGGTCATGAAAATGAATATTTATATATTTGTTAAAAATCCTACTAATGTTATAAACGCGAAAGTATGGAAGTTTGTCTGTTCGTCCTTCAATCATGTTAAAACACCTCAACGGATTTGAATGTTTGGCACACAGATAGACCATAACCCGGATTAAAATATAGACTACTTTTCATTCTGAGAATATAAACATCCCGAGGGATGCGCAATAACGTATTTCTATACTAATATTAACATAACATAAACATAACATCACGCCTGTATGTAATAGGGGGCGAGCCTATTGCCATTAACCGGGCACAAATCCATACTCCGGGCTGCTACTGAGAATTTCCTAATGAAAAAACCCAATAACACTTACTTACTTACTAATATTATAAAGAGGAAATATTTGTTTATTTGTATCTAATCGATAAACTCTAGACCACGAATCGGCAAACGCAGCATAGGGCGCCCTCCCGCCAGCTGGACCGACGACCTAAAGAACGTGGCTGGCTGTAGAAGGCAGAGGACCGAGTGTTGTGGCGCAACTTGGTAGAGGCCTATGGCCAGCAGTGGACTGCGATAGGCTGAGTTGATGAATCGATAAACTCTGAAACTATGCTGAACCAATTTTAATTATTCTTTCAAAATTAGAAATCAACTTTATCCAGAAGAAACATAGGCTATATTTTATCGCAGTACGCGGGCGAAGCCGCGGGCAAAGTCTAGTCTGTGATAAACAAAATTATATGTAGGAAAACCGCGACCATAGACTATTATGATTACAGGAATCATTTTTGATTTGGGTTACTAATGCAATAAAAAAATAGGTATAACCTTATGCTAGTCTGGATCTAATATCTCTGTCATTTGGATACTTTTTATCAGATTTTTTGGACAAATATCACATTAAAGTTAAGGTTAAGTGAAATAACCGCTAAATTAAATCTCGAGTCTTATTTTTCTATCTGACACTTCTTTTATTATTCAAATACTTACCAACTCAATATTTCCACTTCACAGAGTCTGAATTAAGCTTTGGGTTTTTTTTTAAACGGTTCAAGTTTATTAAATGCCAAATTACCGCTGTGCGGTGGACCGCTTGACTGACGTTAAATTCGTCATTAATTTCTTGAAAGCTTAACTGCGTCATAAAATTTTAGAGCCAACAAGGTTTTCACTAAAATGTGTAACCCTTAACTGGCTAAAACAAGTTGTTTTGATTACTACTACACGTTCAATTTATAGCAACCCTGTTAACACATTACATATTAAATCCATGAAAATCCGAGTATTGTCATTTTAATTCTGATTTTTATGCTTGATCCTTAATTCCTTAATTAAGGCATAATACTGACATAACCAGCCTAATACTGTCCCACTGCTGGGCACTCCTCAGAATTGCGATGAGTCCTCCATGCTAGTCTATTGCGGGTTGGTGGAGTACATACCTAACTTTACATAACAACTAACATAACATAACTTTATGGAGAAGAAAAAAGCGGTGTAAACGAATTTTAAAAGATTACAATCCGATTTGCATGACCTAATAATAACAACCAATATAACTATGTCAAAAAATTACTTCTTATAATAAAAATAAAACCAAACCATGCATCGATAAATAAAAACGCTAACTCATTATAACGATGCAACGAAACGCTTGATACCTTACAAAGATACATTCTATTTGATAAAACCATGGAATATAATGAAATGGCCCCATTTATCGTTCAGCCGTGCTAGTGCCCACTAGCACGGCTGAACGATACCAACCGACTGGCATAAACAGCGCTTGTGTTACGAAGGGGTTGCTGGAAGTGAACCATGGTGTGCGGGTTCTCCTGAACCTGGGCGTAGGTGATGAATGCAATAACACGAAACATCAAGACATGTTGTTTATTCGGAGTTTCACACCAAAACAAACCGCGAAATGACAGTTACGTGTTATTTTATAATTTCTAGGAATCTGTGTAGCCAGAATAAGTAATAAAATATTACCGTTCAATCAATATACATCGTTAAGAAAATCGATACTTAAGCTAAAATTATATAATATTATCAAGTTGGCTATTGATGAGATTTATTAAATAATCTAATTGACTCTCGATATAAATATTATGAATAGCAAATACAATAATCGATTCTAAATACAAGACATAGTGACTTCATTCGTTCCTTCCGCTGATAAGAACTGGTCTCTGGGTTGGCTGATCCACGAGCTTGTAACACTTGCTACACCGCAATACTGTACAAAAACTAAATAAACCACTTGGACCGATTGACCTGTGAGGATAAAATAAAACTGCGATTTCTGGGCCCAATCTGTGGTTGAGTGACCATATTCCTTATACATGCGGATCTTTCCGTGCCTCATATAAGAAGCCTAGCTTTAGTTTTCAGGTATTGCTTAATAACTATTAGGTTGCAGAATTTAGGTGGCAGTTGCTCCGTGTAAAATACTGGTTTTTCGTTTACAATATAGTCGGTAAAAGCTAAAATGGTGCATGCGTAGTTTACTTTTAATGCACCTCATGGACTCGTAGATTTATGCGACGGCAATAGTTTAAAAGACATTTTTCTCTATCGGGAATCTCATAATGTGTGATTACTTTTGAGAAATATGCGTACCAGCGCTCCGTTGTTATTACTCCATGACTGTTTAAAGTACTCATACCACATACTTACCAGGAATAACAATTTGCTAACTAGCATCGGTACGTTAAGTCTAGGTTCTTAAATCAAACAGAAGGGAAACTTTGTTTGGAACGTTAACCACCGAGTTGAGCTGCTTTACTACACTATACGTTGGCAACTCTACAACTATGTTACTACTCCAGTTGTTTATTTTTCTACATTTAAAATATATGTGTGAATCAAACTTTTATATTTTCTAGGGTTTATAAATTGTAGCAAGTTCTTAGTTGTTGATCTACATTTTTTTACGTGTACAATCTTAAAATCGATTTTACAATGTCTGCATAAAACAGTAATATTAGAGGTTATTAAATCATACGATGATGTTGCTACAGAATTATTAAATTAAACATTTAATTATGTGTTTAATAAATTCGTGCTATCGATACTACCGATGGTATCGATACTATATATATCTCTATCGATATCTCTATCGATATCCTATCTGATTTTCAATGACAACTATCGATAGCAGGACTATCCATATTTTGGCATCACTAATCCTATGACAAATATGAGCTTGTTTCCTCTTTTGCGTTTATTTCCATGGATGCTCTCTACCTGAACAAGACAAAGGCGTATGTGAAACTCTTAGCGACTAAAACCACCACGATGTACACACGGCTACACATCAAGCTGTACAAAACCAGTAAAGGCTGACCTCGCGTTGTAAAGAAAACCTATACAATGCGAGGTCAGCTTATACTGGAAATATACAGCTTGATGTGTAGCCGTGTGTACCACTCACTACCTTAGCGCGAAGGCCATATTCTAATAAGTAGTTCAATTTTTTAAGCTAAAAAAACGTATTCAGCACTGTAATGTTATTTTTCTATTCCTGTTTCTAATTCAATGCTAAGTTAAAGACTTTGTGTCTTTAACTTAGCATTGACTCATAGGAGCAAATTACGGTCAAAATTATTGCAAAATAAATACATAATTTGATTTACTCAACAATTTTACCATTCGGTGTGCCCGAGATTCATAAAGAGTTGTGAATGCAGTACAGTCCAACTTTATATAACTTCTACATAATTACTTTGTAGCCGGGAACGGTCAGTATTTCATTGTTATTATCAAAGTTTGGTTTATTTCGTACAATTGGTTCTACTATTTGGTTGAATTTATTGTTGGGGCTACGAATGGGTGCCATGTGTTGCTTACGTCATAAAATCAAAATGGTTCATGTTTATTTTCATTAAATACTTATACTATATAATGCAATGCAAATTGCAAGTGGGCCGACAGCCTGATGAAAGTAGCTGGCGGACTGGATGCGAAAGGCAGAGGACCGAGTGTTATGGCGCAATTTGAGAGTGTTCTATGTCCACAGTGGACTGTGATAGGCTGAGTTGATAATGCAATGCAATTGCAAAACAGATTACATGCCTATTACTCTCGCCGGAATATCCTTACCAATTTGCTCCGACTTTCGGTACCTTGGGTTACTTTGTCCAAGGAGATCGTGAAGTGGACCGAGACGTTATGCAATGGATCAACTCAGGATGAATGAAACGGCGACAGGTTACAAGAATAAATTGTGACCCTCAAATCCGTTATAAGACCTGTCGTTCTGTATGGATCCGAATGCAGGGCCATGAAGAAGACGGATGAAAGAAGATAGCATGTAATAGAGATGAGAATGTTGAGATGGATATGTAAAGTGACAAGAATGGATAAAGTAAGAAATGAATATATAAGAGGAAGTTTAGTTTGAAAGTGGCGCCAGTAATAGAAAATTTGAAAGGAAATCGTTTGGATTGCTATGGGAATGTGTGTGTGGTGATACAACGCATGTTACTAAGAGAGTGATGAATATGAATTTTCATGGATGAAGAGGGAGAGGGAGACCTAAGAAAAGTGGGATGGATTGCGTGACTAACAATATGGATGATGAAAAGGGAGTAAATGATGGGATGACGGCTGATTGTCAATAATGGAAGAAGACGTATTGCGTCGACCCCAAGTAATTTGGGACCAGGGCAGGAAGATGATGATGATGACTATATGTATATTGTATTTTAATATACGCCTTAAATTTAACAAAGAAGTAAATTATCAATAATACGGTGTATCTATAGTAAGTTCAGTACCTACAATGGAGGATCAGCCTAATATTAATTTCTAACTGACACAATTCATTTTCTGGAATTGTAATTGGAAATTCCCTGATAACAGGACACGGTTTTGATTACACCACCAGCATGTACCCGACAATCTGATTCTTATCTTCTAAAAGAACAACAACATTATTATTAATATTAACGTTTCTCCATTATAATATACTATTAGACTTTTCCCGCGGCTTCGGCCGCGTATAATTCTGTTTATCACAGTAAGAGGCGTATTCCTCGGGAACAGTTTATTTTCCGAGATAAAAATATAAAGATTTGTGTGCCAAGTTTTATCCAAATCCGTTCAGCCGTTTCAGCGTGATTGAGTAACAAACATCCAAACAACTTTAAAATTTATGATATTAGTAGGACTGTTTTTGGCCCTTGCCCGTGGCTTCGTCCGCGTTTAATTCGGGTCACCACAGAAAGACTTATTGCGCATCCGTCGAGAACTGCGTATCTTCCCGTGATAAAATGTATCCCCTATATGTTAAACTGGGTTATCTTTGTGCTAATTTTCCTTCAAATCCGTTCAGCGTCAGTGAAGGACAAACAAACATCCATACATGGTGACAGCGCATCTTGTCGCATTTTGTTTGACAGGTGGTTAGTGTCAGCAATCAAAAAAGATGATGTATTTTTCAATACTCGATTTCACTGCGTGATGATAAGAGCCGGGCACGATGAAAAATTTAAAAGGGATTTAATGCTATTATTTATCGAGGTTATATATTATTTCAGGGTTGTTCCCATGGTAAAATTTGTTCATAATGATTTTTTCGGGAAAAAAGCCATAAAAATGTCAACATGTATAGGCTCCAGGTAATTTCAGTTCTAAACGAAAACGTTAAAAATAAGCACCAAAGTAAAATAAACTAACTTTATTACCTTGTAGTCAACTTTTGCAATGCTTACAATGTTGTTTGCAGGTCACACTCGAGAATAAACTATATAGTAGGGCCGTGTTAAGCAATATATTTTTATTATAAGCATGCTATTCCATCATAAAAAATAAATTTTTCAGTATCACGCCAATTATTTTCTTTAAAACTCGCAGGGAGTACTTAGTACCGCAGAATGTTCTGTCTGAACTTTCTAGGACTCTATCCAATATATTAAGACGTTACTTAGAGCTAAGTGGCGCCCCCATCAGTAAAAAAATAATTACATGCTGAGTACATACATCATTTATCGAAAAATCGTTTTTAACAATGTAAGTACTGTAGTTTAATCAGAAACTATTAACTCTGTAAATTATAGTTCACTGTAGTTAATAGAAAAAGTGCCAAAATTGGCCGTTTTTTGCATTATTTCTATCATTTGATTTAGCAAGTGGCACCACCGTGAAATACCACAAGATATACTGGATACTGGTCAATTTATACGAGGAAAGCATGTCTAAATTATTGCAGGCGTAATTCAGACTAACAACACACAAATCACACCACCTCCGATTATTTATCGGTGTAGCGATCATTTTAAAGTTTTTTTTTCGAACACGCTAAGGCAACATTAAAGTTTCTTGATGCATTACAGGCCGTAGCGTGAGTCGCGTGGCGTGCTACAAAAGAAGAATTTTTAATGCGATGTCATTTTAATGATAGCTAATTTATTACTAGAAAATCTTTTAAGTATTCAAGCTTATTTCTAAGAATCAAAAATGCATTAAGAAAACTTTTCTCGAAAAATTTGTCTACAAAAACGCAGTTGTAAATCAATTATATCGGCTCAAACGCTGACATAGGCCACCCATTTATTACAGCTACTCGTTATCCATATAAACTTAACCTTTGTCAGCATTTAAAACTTTGCATATTGAAACAAAACTACATCCAACTATCCTACTAATATTATAAATGTGAAAGTTTGTGAAGATGTTTGGATGTTTGTTACTCAATTACGCGTTAACCGTTGAACGGATTTGGATGAAATTTGGTACACAGATAGACAATAACCAATTAATATGTAAGCTACTTTTTATCCCGGGAAAATTACTGTGACAAGCCTAATTACACACTGGTGAAACCACGGGCATAAGCTAGTCTGTAATAATTTACTAAAATAAATAAGTACAAAAACATTATTATTGCAATTACTACAGTCTGACTTTGAAATTCCCAATTTAAATAACAATAATTTGCATTGGACGTAGGTTAAACAAATCAATCTTGATGATTTTACAGTTGCATCAATTATTTTGAACCCTGGTGTACTCGTATAATGACGAGCAGACCAATCATTTCTCGCAAATTAACGCTATTAATTTTAATGTTATACATAATGAGGTGAAGTTCATAGTAATAGTTATGTGACGTATATATACTTGTTATTGTATTGTATAAATCTGTTTAGATGCAGTGAGTTAACTAGGCTATCAATTACATGATACTTTTGTAGGACAATTTGTTATCATACAGTCCAACGCATATCGATGGTAAAAAAACCATGTTAAACTGAACTAGTTTAGTGTGTAAGTGTTATACAAAACAGACTCTACTTTCACTGGTTTTTAACATTGATATGCAGTTATCTTACTTGTTACCTACTAAATATCACCCCCCATGTTACTTATTTCTATAAAAATATTCTACGTACTTACTACTCAACGTTTTTTTTTTAAATCTTAGGTACTATAAATGTTGTACTTAAGCCGTGTTGTTACATTCGAATGAAACAAACAAAACAATGCACATTGTGAACCTTTTTTTTTGTTTTTGCTGCGAGGAGGAAACCTTCAAAAGGCTATCGGCCTCATGGGGTACGGAGGCCGGGGTGTGTGGGATTCTTACCCACTAAAACCCCCTCAGTGGCCGTCTACAGCATAATAAGGGGAGACTCCGGGAAATTAATATACCTCCTAAGCCCTCCCTATGCTACGTCTGTAAGGCACGTCTTAAAGGAGACTGTTTGTCTCCTTGTGTCCTTCCCGGTGCACATGGCGGCACGTGACCACAGCGTGCCGCCGCCATCCCAGAAGTCACTTAGTGGACAATCAGAGCCCCAACTCTGAATGCCCGTGACCTCGAAAGCCCCCCGCACTTCAGTCGATCGATCGGGCAGGGGTTACGACGATAGCCCGGAAGGGCTAGGTGCTGGAGCGGTTGCCTCTCCGGCGCCGCCTTCTCCGAGCAGGATCAGCCCTCTCTCGATCCCGCTCAGCAGCCTCTTTCTGAACCATGACGGTCTCACAGAAAGAGGCTACTTCCCTCCAATTTGTCGTCTCTGCCAGCATAGCCGACACTACTGCTGGCAGAGAGAGATCTTGCCCGATTTTGTCAACCAGGATCCGCCGCTCAGAGTTCCACGCAGGACAATGCGCGAGCGTGTGTTGGGCGGTATCCTGGTCACCTCCACAATGGTGGCAATTTGCCGTAGCCTCGCGTCCGATCCTATTCAGGTATTCACCGAAACAACCGTGTCCGGTGAACTGAGTAAGGCGGTAGGTGACGCGCTCACTCCTACTCAGCCAGGCCTCGAAGCACGGCAGGATGGCTTCGACCACGCGCTTGTGCGCATACTGCGGCTCTAAAAGCCGCTCGCGCCACCGCTCGATTGCGTGTCGTCGCTCCTGCCGCCTCAACCTTTCGAACGCCCTACTGGGCGCGCTCTCGCCACTCTGGCGGACAGCGTAGATCCGGTCATAGACCCTCGCATCCATATCCGTCAGTATGTCTAGAGGAGGAAAGCGCGCCAAGAGAGTTGCCGCCTCGGCACATTGTGAACCTACACGGCTAACACAACGTTTAGTAGTGAAGACTATCACGTCTTTAAACATTATCAGACAGTCCTAACAATCTGGAACATTTCTGGTAATTCATATTTCACTTATTAATACAAAGTAAAGCGTGCGTGCGGATGTGCAATGCGGCCACGCGCGCCAGGCTGGGGGTGAAGCGCAGGCTCCTCTCAGTCACTCAAGGTCGCTGGCTTTTATCGTTGCCTTAATTCAGGACATTGGTCTATCTGTGTTTCATTTAATTCAAATCAACTGTTGAATTGTGTAGCTCACTTGCAATTGCAACCATGTTAATTTAAATGTTCATTGCTCAGCTTTTTTTGACAATTCGCCTTATGAACCACACAATAAATGTTGCTGTAATGTATATTGTCATTGTTAGTGCGTTACAAAATTACCCCACTCTATGCTGTTATGCGTGACAAATATTCAAACATGTTCATCAATCAACTCAGCCTATCGCAGTCCACTGCTGGACATAGGCCTCTCCCAAGTTGCGCCACAACAATCGGTCCTCTGCCTTCCGCATCCAGTCCCCCCCAGCCACGTTCTTTAGGTCGTCGGTCCACCTGGCAGGGCCTACGCTGCGTTTGCCGATTCGCGGTCTCCACTCAAGGACTCGTCTGCTCCAACGGCCATCGGTCCTTCGACAGACATGGCCAGCCCACTGCCACTTCAGCTTACTGATCCTACAAGCTATGTCGGTCACTCCGGTTCTTCTCCGGATAATCTCGTTACGGGTTTTATCCTTCAAAGAAACTCCAAGCATAGCTCGCTCCATAGCTCGCTGAGCGACTTTGAATTTGTGGACAACAACTGTCAGTGTCCACGTCTCGGCACCGTAAGTCATGACTGGCAGGACGCACTGGTTGAAGACCTTCGTCTTCAAACTTTGCGGTATAGGCGACGAGAAGACTCGGCGAAGTTTGCCAAATGCTACCCAGCCCAGACGGATCCTTCTGTTGGCTTCTTTCTCGAAGTTGTGTCTTCCAAGCTGAATTGCCTGCCCTAGGTAGACGTATTCCGTTACAACTTCGAGTGCCGACCCTTCGACGAATATTGGCCTCGGCATGACATGCATATTGAACATGACTTTAGTCTTGTCCAGATTCATGCCGAGACCGACACACGTCGAGAGGCTCCGTTTAAGCTAACAAACAAACATGTTCATAATCTTTCCTATTGAGGTACAGTATTAGTGGGATAGATACTAATAATTAATTAATTATTTTATTTTACTTATTTATGTATATTTTTATTAGCTCATAAAATATTTATCTTTGCCCCACAGAACCGTGTTATGAGTTAGAATTTACGAAACAACGATACAAAAGTGTATAAGTATACATGGTCATTATAATCTAACAAGCGAAGCATCAGCTAAAATATAGGTACCTTTTATTACTTATGTAGGTAATAAAAACATAATAACAAAGGCCCAAACAACTGAGCCAACCCTAATTCGTATCAACAATTTTCGTAAAGATCCAATTGTATTTACAGCCTAAATTGGTAGTAAACTTAATAATAACGAAGTTATCCTAATTTGGAAAATCATGTTACAAAAAACTGAATCAGAGTCTAGCCCTTATTGAGTCTAAGGTCTCGGGGTATCGTGTTTTGAGCTTAATGATATAAGGTTAGATAATAACGATTTCTATCTTAATAAACTACCAGAGCATCTGCAAACCCTTTATTATTGTAAAGGGTTTGCAGATCCTCTGGTAGTTTACGTACGTTCGAAAAGTTATAAGTACAAATTTAAAAGATTTTTTGTAACGCATCAAAATGCGTTTGTCGACTGAACCTTACTATTATCCTTATCTATTGTTATAACATAACATCACTAAAAAATTTATATGTATAATAAATAATATATTCTTAGAAAATAAAATAACCTGAATTTTTTATGTTTAAAATGAACGAGTCGCCGTACACAGATAAGTCCTTAGCGGTTTTCGTGTACGGCAATATCATTAATCGTGTAGAACAATGTATATTGGAAATTAATAAATAAATAAATAAAATTTAAATTGTGGAAAGAAAAAATCGCTCACGAGCAGGATTCGAACCTGCGACTTCTGGCTCAGTACGCCAGTGGTTTAGCCACTAAGCTACCGTGAACACTGCTCGTGGTATCGAATTTAATTTCCACTTTGGTACGTCTTTTGGGTGAAGTCAGCGATATCTTATTAAGAAACAGTGTGTGATTTTTTCTTTCCACAGTTTAAATCGTTAGATTTCGCTTCGCATGCGTAAATGCGTTAAAAATAATAAAATAAGTGGGTTAGATAATTTTGGTCACCTGAGGACCATCGCAGATAGAATTTGAGCCGGCGGCATACCCTGCGTTTGGTTTTTCTTTAAAATAAGGTAAGTTTCATGTTTGAAAAAGCATCTTAAAGACGGGTGCATTTTTTGAGGAAATTGGTAGATAAAATTAATTATACTCGAAGTTTTTAGGTAATTATTTTAAAATTAACAACGTACACTCGTTTTTTTTTCTTCTAAATATTCTTTAAAAAATTTGCAAATTTACATACGAAGGATAAGTAAAAGTTTTGTGAATTTTAAGTAGAATTTGTAATTAAGAGGTTAATAAAGCATTTTTAAATAAAAAGACATGCGAAGAAGACACAAAAGTTGAACAATCACCATAAATGATATGTGATATGGGCAGAGAATAAATCACCATAATTATTAATTAGGATTAAAGATCATGTAATTGTAGAGAAACTTAAATACATACCTTTACTATATTTGAGAGATTAACAAATAATGAATCAGTTATCATACCTATCTATATCTCCAAGGTGACTCGAAAGCGAATTTTAAGCCTAATAGGCCCTCAACTACTTACAACCAATTATACCAACAAAAAATTATTATTTCGGTAATTCAAATCCAACAAAGAAATTTCTAACAACGGCGGGCTTTCCAACCTTAAATCTTATTATATGAACTGCGTTGCTATCGTTACATTATTTAAAACGATTCCGAAGTATTCTCTGTTGTGGATCAAAGTTTAAATAAAACCGGCCAAGTGCGAGTCGGACTCGCGCAGTAAGGGTTCCGTACCTCTCAATATGTCTATGTTTGTCTTATTTTTAGTATTTGTTGCGAAACTACATAATATACACTATAATCTGACCAAGTTTGACGCTGGTATGTATTACCGTTTTGAAGATAGAGCAGGAACAAAAACGTTGAAAAAAATGCATGGTTTTTGAGGTTTCTTGTATAGGGACCCCCTTTGGTTTTAGACTTTTTTTTGTTTTTAGTATTTGTCGTGATACACCTCACAGCAACACATATACTGAGAAAATTTCAACCAGTTACCTATTACTGTTCAAAAGATACAGCCCTGTGACAGACAGACGGACGGACGGACGGACAGCGTAGCGAGAGTAATAGGGTCCCGTTTGTTACCCTTCGGGTACGGAACCCTAAAAAGGGATCTTGAATTATCTACCATAGCTGCTCCTGGGCAGCTCTCATAAAAAGTGAGCAGAGACACGACGTGACTGCGATATGCCCGTGTTTAATTTTGAAACGGACAGAGGCGAGAGATTTTAATGAGAGATCAGGTTTTTCAATTATCCCCCACTTCTTTTCACGAAGTTTTACGTCAGATTTTTATCGGCTACGTACTTTTATAAGTGCTTCAGCGCAACATTCATAAATTGATAACCTCGAGTAAGTCACGCCGGTATTATAATTTATTGGTCTGTCCTATCCCCCAAAATTGATGAATGAGGTCGAATATTTAACAGGATACGCCGTGTTTTCCATTTTTTTTTGCATATTATGATAAAATATTCAATTTGGTTGTCGAATCAGAATTTAAATAACGCGTCGTGTTCGGCTTTTCGCAATTTAACTAGCGAATATTGAATTTTAAATTGAATATAGAAAATAATGTTATATCGCAAGCCTTTTCACTTTGTCATCCTGCTTTATGGAAAAAAATATTCTACATAATAATATTGTAATATATTCTTTATAATTAGGTAACAACCATCGTCAGCTATGTCATGTAGTCTACTGATGGTTAATCAGTGGTTATACACTGCTTGCCATCCGTACCAATGTTTATACATTTCAGGGAAATTGGTGTAGTGTATTTCAGTGTTTTAGTGTATACACATCATTCATGGAATTCAAATAGATACTGTGGATCTGTATAGATATCGTCGATTATTTTGTTCTATCGTACAACTTATATAAATATTTTTGAAAACGTCGTCCCAGTGGTGTCATAAATCGGATAGCACTGACGGAGTGACGGAGCATGCGTATGTCAGAGCAGGCTCCGCATAGAGTATACTCAGATATGTTGCTTCGGGACACTGACGGCTCGGATGCGCCTGACACGGAACAATGTGAACAAGTTTATACAAAATTTATGCAAGCAATTTTTTCCCGACTTGGTAAACTAGCTTTCAATCTAAAAAATGCATTACGTTTTTGAGCTTCGAAGCCACAGATAGACAGACATAGGCGTCAAACTTATTTGACGACTCATGGCCACATTATGCTGTGATCAGCGTCGTAGCTCAGATATTTTAGAGCAAAGCTTTGAGATCCCTTGTAACGCACACAATAGCAGAGTTAAGGAGTTCACACATTGCACAGACTCGACACCAATCCAACACCGTTCCAACTCCTACTTTCGGTTCAGCACCAACGAATTGCCAAGCGTCGTCAATGAGTTGGATAATTATGCAATTTTATACGGAATGAAGGACAGTCGTGAGCGCGTTATTGACGCGTGACAGACGCGTCAGCAACGCGTCGACAACGAATGGTAAACGGGTCGGAGATTACTTTAAGTGTACGACGTGTGAACGACTCTTTTAAGTAAATGTTGAAAATTCCACCGTAAGGAAAACGATATAAAGCTCACATTTTCATGCTTTACTGTGAGTCGAGTCGGAGTGGAGTTAGCGTTCGACTCACGTCATGCGAACTCCTTTAGGGTGTCTATTATTTGTAAAAGATCACTTCATAATCTGTTTTTTTAAGTCTCTATAATATTTCAATCCATATTAACCTTTTAAACTTTGCAGAATTCTCGAAACTTTAACGTAATAAAATATCTACACTTTACAAAAGGTCAAAATAACCAAATGTCAAAGAACATTATGAACGTACATAATTACCTATTAGGTATGCACATTAATTCACAAGTTTATAAAACTTTTAATTCTACTTTGAATTCAGTTCTCTACGAGTTTAAAAACTCTTTTATATCTGTTAAACTGGAATTGTGAACGAATAAAAAAATTAAACGGACTACTGAAAGTTTTTGTTCAGAAACGGAACTCATGACTTGTGTGGGCGTCCATCCGTCTGTCACAGCACAGGCTTTGTTTAAACGGAAGAGTACTGAAAAACATTCCGCACTGAATTGTTTGAAACTAAAAACAATATAACTTTTCAGAAAGTAACGTCAAAAAAGTAAAATAAATTATTTTACGACGTGACATAAGACTTTTTGTTAGGTGCCAGGCTTGAAATAATATTTTTTTTTCGATATTATTTAATTATTACTAAAATTAATGACGAATATTTAAGGCTGGTCCACACTGCGGAACTGGTACTTTAAAATATATGAAATGTCACACTGAATCTTGTGAATTTTAAACACGATCGTTTGAACGATAAATCATTTTTCTTTCTTCTTTCTTTATTTCTATTAATGTGACGCGTGCTACAAAATAAATATACATAAATAATAATTATTATTTATGTATTTATTCAGAGAATCTCCAGTTACAAGTAACAATTTTCTTAAAAACTATGTTAGTAGGTAGTTTTATAATAAAATAATGCGAGTATGTAATGTAATATTATTAATATCATTCAAGCTTTGGTCAGTCAGCTGATCAGAACCCGAATGAGAGCCTTCATTATTGCGGAGTCCACTTTACCAGAAATAACTTGCAGGATGCTACTAATAGCAGCACTAATGCTGCCCCGCACTCTGAGCAGGGAGGCGGTTCGTTTACGCATAATAGCATGGAAGCCATCAACCCGAGCCTCTGCAAACAGAGGAAATCATGCATGGCAGAGGCGTTGCATACGTTGTGCGTAAGTTTAAACTTCTTGCTGGCTCTTCTCCATAGGTTGAAATTTTAAAAACCGTGCAAAAAAAAACATAACGTTTTAAAAATGTATATAAATTACTTGTTGAATTTATATTGAACTTTACTTTTTGCTGGTAATTTTGGCCATAAGTTCTTGTCCTTAATGTTTTGCCACATCTGACTTGGGTGTATAAATATGAGACATTGAAAAACAACACATACATTATTAAGAACAATTTTTTCACAAATCCTGATAGAAACGTATATAAATAATATCTTAGCTTAGCCTCATTTTATCGGATTAATGACCGGACCCAGTATCATGGTCCCAGAAACTTTTCTCAGGATGAAACTTCGATAAAACTTGGACGTCTGTTCAAGTTTCTTTACAAGAGATTTTATTCTCAGGACGAGACAGAAAAATAATATTGTATTTACAAAAAACTATCCGCAATATTATTTGAAAATGGACAATAAATAACAAAAAGTCACAAATCTTTTCTTTAATTTGCTAGTAGTGTAATTGCAGCAATTTACTGAAATATTTTGCAACTTCTAATTTCTCTTTGACAGGTAGTTTCAAACCAAATTTACAGAAAACTACAAAATTACTGGTTTGTTGCTCAGACCAAGACGGAGCGCGAAGAACACTTTAGGCGGAATAGTAGGTTCTCCTTTTCTATTAGTATTCCCTAATACGCACTCTAAAGTTACTAGTACTACGCGCTCTAAACGTTAATGTCTTCTTCTTCTGTTGTGTCGACATGAGCTACATAATGATAATATCTCATGTCGTAGTGAAAAGATCAGCCAGTCAGCAGGTTGCTGACGTGCAATGTAATGTAAAAAATGTAATGTAACGTGTAATGTAAAATACAATTAACCTTTTTTATTAAAACGAAACTGTCTTTATTTCTAATGTTCACATCCACACACTGCTATTAACACAGAAATACGCGTGTATTTAATTCACAGCGATAAACAGCTCTACCTATCTCTTAACACGTTTTTGCTTCAGTAAGTCCCGTAGATACCGCGGTCTCGGCTAGCGTTGCGCGATGGCAAGATGTTAAAGTCGATTGTCGCGATTGTTCAAATATCTTGATAATCCTCGATGGTTTTCTTTCAGAATCGATGGTTTCGAGTCGATGCATTGCGCACAATCGCCAATTAGAGCACGGTCGAGAGAATCGGAAGTTGTGCTCATCGAGACAATCAATATAATTATAAATTATCGATCGTTGACATCGAGCATTGAACTCTATAGAGATGAATTATGAGCGGTCCAATTCCGAAATTGTTATATTTATTCACACAGAAAAATATTATGCTACAAGCACGCTTGTTCATAGGAGCGGCAAGGGCAATGGGAGTGACTTATATTTAGCCAAACATAAGCGGAATTTATCTATACTATTACTAACATACTTATAATAATATTACCTATAATATTATCGATTAACTCTTAAACAACTGAACCGATTATAATAATTATTTTACCATTAGAAAGCTAGTTTATCCAAAAGTAACATAGGCTATATTAGTATATATTTTATATATTTTTATTTCAGTACGCGGGCGAAGCCGCGGACAAAGTCTAGTTTCAAATAAAGCAGATGTGATTACGTCTCTATAATTTAGGGATGGATGGATGGATGGATGGTCGCCGAGGACAATCAAGTATCACAACGGCGACTGAGCCATTGCGAGCGAGCACATTCGACGACATGTTTTTCTATTGTTTCAAATCAACGGACACGACTGCTATCGTTTCGATTGTTCAAACATCTCAGAATCGCCCATCACTAGTCTCGGCTACTTTTTGTGCAGACAATAACGCTTCTTAAGCACGGAGCACATTGTTTGCTGACCAGTGTCGTGTTTATGACCCAGAAACGGCGACGCCAATAAAGAAGATTTATTCACACTTTACTCCACGACTGTACGGCGCGTTCGAGTTAAGTTGACTATGAAAAACAAGTTATTAACAACTTATTTGTGTACACTTGGGGTCAATAGTTTGTAAATGTTTAAACTTTAACATAACATAAAATGACAGCACGCCTGTATTTCCCCGAAGGGGTAGGCAGAGGTGTATAGTACACCCACATTTCGCCAGTTATGTGATAGTCCCATGTAATAGGGGGCGAGCCTATTGCCATAAAAACTCAAAACTTTATAAGTTAATATTTTTATTGTCTTTTTAATTTAATTTCGTTAACGTCATCAACCAATAATCATTAAAGAAAATCTATTTAAAGAATAGGTGAAAGATATATTTTAAGTTTTATTCAATCTAGAGATTTTTAATAAGGTTTGAAATCATCATTTCTGAAATATCTGTCTGTCATTCATTATACACTCCAAATAATTTTGATATTTCATTTTGATTTTCAAATCTTTTTACATGAATTCTTAATGTGAGATTTAAAAGGATTTTCCTTTATTACGTTCGCGAAAACGTAGTCAGGTAGATTTGAATGAATTCCAAAAATAACTCTCTCTTTGGTAAATGTTTGTAATTTGGTAAATCATTTTGGTCGAAGAGTTTCTCATTAACTGAAGAACGGCTTACGGCTTCTTATATTTTTCCTTTCGTAAATACGTTTTAAATTCCCAATATTTTAAAACCTTTTCTTAATTTAAAAGGCCCTAAAGTGCTTTTCAGTCTTCGTTGTCTATCCACTTTACCTTTTACCAGTTTCTCGACGAGGACATAGTTTTAATTGGACTCCTTCCGCTTTGCTTAAGGTCTCCTAATTGAATTTTTTGCATTTTAAATTTGAAAGCACTTAATTTGGAAGTTAAGATTAATTCACCTCATTATACGTTATAAAGGAGTTTAGAACTTAAATTAACTCTTGCTTAATCTTTATTAAATTCCTAGGACTCTTTTTTCAGAATCAGCCACCTACTTGAAATTTGATTATTAGTCAATATTAAATAGTGTTATTATAATTTTTAAGAAAAAGTTAGGAGTCTTGAAGTACACCCCCAAGCCACTATTCTGACGCCTTTTGCAGTTTTACAGCACTTCCCCAAGCTGCAAGTCAATCATGAAGTTGACAATGGCCTTGGGGGAGGAGAATTGAAGCCAAGTTATCTCAACGTAAGAGTGAGATAACTTGGGGTCCTGGCCAGAATACCTCCACGTGTGTCTGACGGCTGCTTGTCCTTCTGGACACGTCTAGAGGGAATGGCAGTTGTTGGGCCGGTGCACCCTGGGCACGGGCAATAAGTCTCCTTTGGACCGGGGGACCTTATTGCCTGTGGCAAATATTCTGGCACGGGAGGGGCCCGATGTGGGCCAATGGGAAGTTGCTCCGCGTGTCCCTTTGTGAAAGCAGAGGGCACTGTGGAAGAGCAGGGGCGGGCCCGGTGTGCACTCACCCTGCCACTGGGCAGGCAGCGAGGGGACTGTCCTACCCTGCCCCCGTCGGTCTCGTAATCCCAGGAGTGCCTATGAGTAGTGTTCTCGCGCCTTTTGGGACCGAGGGTCTTGGCTTTACCGCCCGGAACGCGAGGAAGAACACCTCAATAAAAATTACAGGAGGATGGGCCTGCGAGCAGCAGACTCGGGGTAGTGTGCTGCTCGTTCAGCAGCTGGCGTAGCTGGCGTAGTTGGCGCAGCAGGCGTGGTTGGAAAAGGCCCGTGAGGTGAGGTGGCCTGCAGTGTTCTGTTTGCGCCACAGAGGAGGGTGCGGCCGTCGCTAGGCCGCACGGGGAGAAGGGGCTTCGTGTGTTTCGACGTTTCATTGCAGTTTGAAAAAAAAGTAAAGAAATTGACCTAATGGGGTATCTATTATTTAAATAAATAAATAAATACTTTTGGGACATTTTTACACAGCACCATCTAGTCCCAAACTAAGCAGAGCTTGTGCTATGGGTACTAGACAAGGGGTGCTGGCCAGAAAACCTCCACGTGTGTCTGACAGCTGCTTGTCCTTCTGGACACGTCTAGAGGGAACGGCAGTTGTTGGGCCGGTGCACCCTGGGCACGGGTAATAAGTCTCCTTTGGACCGGGGGACCTTATTGCCTGTGGCGAATATTCTTGCACGGGGGGGCCCGATGTGGGCCAATGGGAAGTTGCTCCGCGTGTCCCTCTGAGAAAGCAGAGGGCACTGTGGAGGACCAGGGGCGGGCCCGGTGTGCACTCACCCTGCCACTGGGCAGGCAGCGTGGGCACTGTCCTTCCCTGCCCCCATCGGTCTCGTAATCCCAGGAGTGCCTGCTGAGTAGTGTTCTCGCGCCTCTTGGAACCGAGGGTCTTGGCTTTACCGCCCGGACCGCGAGGAAGAACACTTCTATAAAAATTACAGGAGGATGGGCCTGCGAGCAGCAGACTCGGGGTAGTCTGCTGCCCGACCAGCAGCTGGCGTAGTTGGCGCAGCTGGCGTAGCTGGTAAAGGCTCGTGAGGTGAGGTGGCGTGCAGTGTTCCGTGTGCGCCACAGAGGAGGGTGCGGCCGTCGTTAGGCCGCACGGGGAGAAGGGCCTCGCCTGCTTGTGGCGAGCCGGGACCTGTCGGGGGTGGTTGTGTGAATACTCACGGGTTCCCACGCCCCCGGCTAAGGTAGTTGAAGGAACACCGTGGTGGTTTTAGTCGGTAAGAGTCCAACACTGGCTCCGCCTACCCCAGGCGGAGTGCGTCCATGAGGATTTCCCCACGGAAAAGAAAAAAAAAAGAGTGAGATAATTTGGCCTCCAAGAAAATATAATAGTAGCAAAAATAATTATATAAGTACACTTTCTGTACACACATGACGGCATTTTTGTATTTTTTTTGTCACTCGTCACGCTCGGCGCCTTGCTTGATGGAGACTAGTAGCAAAACGTCCCAATTAGGACGTGTTTGAGTCTTCAGATTGCGCGCGCAACACTGTACTTTTGAAAATATCATCGTTATATAAACACAAAAAGTTTTACACATTCATTCAAGAAAATGCATCCTAAAAAAATTCAAGACCAAGGCAGAATTAATCTAATTTTAATTTCTTCATAAAAACTTTATGCACCTTTCTTATTACATTTGCATACGCTAATACAAAAGCATACAATGTATCAAGTAACAAAGTAACTGGCTACAATAAAAACTAATAAAAGTAAACCAAAGCGGGCAAGAACGCAACATCACCAGTCACGGAAGGGTGTTGCAAAAACTCAATTAAAACTTACCTAATACGAACGTGGAGGAAACTATTCCTTTTGTCTCATTGCTGTGATTGAACTGTGTCAATGTATGGTGGATAAAAAAGATAAGAGTACGGGAAAAAAAATCGATGCAGTAGTTTTATTTTTATTTTTTATTACTTGTTGTGTAGGCCACAGACATCCAGACAGCCAGAGACATGACATCGACATGATTACATTTAGACATAATCAGAAGAGCGATAAAAAAGCGATGATGAGCGATGATTCCAAGAATTCATCAAACTGATTAATACAGTACAATACTGCAATGTATGTAATGCAATACAATACATACAATGCATGCAATGTATTGTATGTACAATACAATGGCAATGCATTGGCAGTGGCATTGCAATGGCAATGTATTTGAATACTTTTTCAAATTGTATGTCAAATGCTGTGACTGGTTGACCCATAGAAATAATATGTACTACCGTTAGTACATATCATTTTTATGGGTTGACCAAATTATTAACACGATACTTGACATATGAAATATGGTGTATAATATATATAAATACATAGTGATATACACAAATTTTTTTTATAGAACTCGAAACAGCGTATAAATTGATCTATGGTGCCTAAGGGCACGCGTCGACCTATCGATATCGTACGCATCGTACGGATCGCATTAAACCATAGAAATCTAAACATAGGTACCAACAGAAAGGCCGTTTTTTGCATTTTTTCTATCTACAACTACAGCGAACTATAATTTACAAAGTTAATAGTTTCTGATTAAATTAAAGAACTTCAATTGTTAAAAACTAATTTTCGATTAATGATGTAGTCAGCGAGTATTTTTTTTTCTGATGGGGACGGTACCTAGCTCTTAGTAGCGCCTTAACACACAAACAACTCTGCTAAAAAGGAACTGTAGTTAGCTGCTTTCATACTTATCTCATTCGTCTACTGTACTATATGAGAGTCGGAGGGCCTTTTCCAGTATCTTCATTTCCGTGGGACGAGTTTCGGAACTCTCAAAGCTAGATAATACTGGCACTGGATGTAATTGCGATTTGTTTTTCTTTCTAAGCACTAGCTATAAAAGGTTTTCGTTCGTTTCTTTGCTATTATTGCAGGATTTAAGTTTTGAAATCGAATCATAAAATGGCTATGGGTGAATGTAAGTCTTTCCAACTTTGTCTTAGAGGCTGATAACGCATTAGCAATCCTTTTGTTGTTATTGTTTATGTTTTTCTTTCATCACGTCTTATCTTCTATCAGGAAGGAGTCCGGGCCTTTGGAAGCCTTGCCAGAGGACACAAGTCCAGCTCGCAGTCAACCCTCTAACAAATTTAAGTTGGGAAGAGGCACCAACCAGAGACACAGTGTCAGAAGGATGCAGGGCTATTGCGAAATATTACACCCGAAAAAATATATTGTGAAAAGCTAATTTGGGGGTATTCTAGGAGTCTGAGGAAGCTAGAAAAATTTCAAGAAAAAACATGAATTTTCAGTTTACTAACTATCGTGCCCTCACGACCGTGAGACTTTGACCAGTCTATAATATTTAAGTGATAAGTGTAAGTGTGATAAGTCTCACAACAATGTTACATATGTAACAAAAATTATTTGGGCTATGAATATGGATGTTTGACGGAATGTTTTTTTATTAACATTTTAAAAGAACCTTACCTCACACCAGGATTTCTCTTGTGTCGTGGGTGTGCTTACAAACACAAATCTCACTTGTATAGAGCATCATACTTATCATTGATCATTGTACTTATCAGTATGAACAACTTTTACTATGGGACCAAACCTAAAATTGCGAAAAAAACACAAATGTAGGGACCAGGTGATTTTTTTGTTCATGATTTCAGGGTTGGTCCCATAGTAAAAGTTGTTCATACTGATAAAAACAATGACCCCTCAAGAGATTTTCAGTTATTTCTATAACACGTTGTATATCCAAGCACACAGTGTACCAGCTAAGTAAGCGGAGATAGAACATGCGCGAGCTGAGCTGTGTATATGTGTTCAGGGCAATAGTGTAGCCACACGTTAATGGAGGAAGAAGTTAACGGTGACGCTGACGTCACGTTTTCTCTCAGTTTTCTCCCGGATGAGCGCGCAATAGAAGCTTCGCTTTAAAAATCAAAAAGTTATAAATTCTATGCATTAAAATATGTGCCCTACTTCGAATAGTATTTGCTCAGATAATACAGAATAAACATTCTGAACAAATTGAGTGGTGTGCGAGCTTGGCCATGGCCCAGAGCAAACTAGGAACGAAAAGAATCCGTTCTCTGGATACAAAGTTCTGTGTTCAAACTTCACAAATGACACCGAGGAGACCGTGATAATTCAAAAGCTAATGTCAAAGTTGGGACTTGTTCGAATTTTTTTACCAACATAAAGTATTATTATTCGTTCTGCCATTTCGTTCGGTCTTGAACTGCTTTATGGTAAGTGCTTCATTAAATTAGGGTTATTAAAGCTGTTATGGTTTTCAGAAAGGGTGATGATGGGACCAAGGTTTTATGAGGGAAGTAATTCGTGTTATGACAAGGCATAATGCAGGTATTTTCTTCAAAGATAAATAAATTATTAGCGATGTATGTGAACATTAGCAGCTCACTTGAGTTAATAAAAAAATTATTTAGACCCACAGAAATAGTAAAAAAAAAAGACGAAGTGCTACGAACAATAATTGTGAAGCCAAAAAAACTAAGTATGCTCCTTCGTGTACAACCAGTGCTCACACACACACCATGCACCTGAAAGATATTTTCTATCGCGATGGTTACTGGACGATGCTGCGACATGTGTACTGAGAGGAATGAGCATTGATCATGGTTTGAGGTGCATGTGTGTGCGTGAGCGCTGGTTGTACACGAAGCAACATAGTTTTTTTTGGCGTCACTAGATGTTTCGCTTCACTTCGTCTACATTTTCTATTATGTCTGTGATTAGATCATTATAACAACTACTACAAGATCTGGTAAAATACCATATTTCAGGAAAATAAAGAATTCTATTATATTCTATCAATGTTTGTCAAATTCTACTATAACTACATTTGGCCGAGTTAGTGATAAGTAGAAGTGGTAATAAATCCTACTTCCTATTTATATTATAAATGGGAAAGTACGGATGTTTGTTTGTGAAACGGCTGAACGAATTTTTATAGAATTTGGCACACAGATAAACCGTGTTCTAAATTAATACAGAATATTTTTATTGACATAATTATTACGGGAGCGAAACTGCAGGCGTCAATTACTAGTATATACAATAGAACCGGTACAGATTCTTACGAAACACCCAAAAATACTGCTTGCAAGACCAAACGACAAATCATGCACTGCATATTATTGTAAAGTATCCAATTAACCAAATTAAGCACTAGTTTCACAAAATCAAAATGTACTGACGTAAAAACTTCGTAGCACTTTGGCTGGGACGTTTTGGCGCAGTGACAATAATGAATGAATGTTTTTCAGAACAAAACATCTCAATTAAAATTCAGTCCACTATTGCAATTCTGTAAGAAACGCAAAGTCAAAGGGAAGAAAAAGAACTTACACACACTGATAAATTGACAGTTAAATCAATAGCACGTACTTAATTAGTTGTTGTTAAGACGCTGACAACACCTAAAAAATCAGACCTCTGTGGTCACTGTCGTTTTGTACAGAAAAAAAAAGAGAGGCAACGAGCGGAGGGACGTTGGGTGCGTCGCTCAACTTGAAATTTGAAAAACAGAAACAACAGTGTTTTAGATTATTGTCTTTCTTAAATGTTTTCTTAATTTCATCTATAAAATTTGGTAAATAATAGAGATTATTTGCTTTAAAGCATGTTTTAAGAGGTTAGTTTACAATTCTTTTCTATAGAGAATACTTCAAGAAAACGTGTTTTGGGCACAATACAGTTTTAGAAAATACGATTAAGATTAACATAAATTTTTTTCACTGCCACTAACTGAATAGATACAGCTAAAAATGTTTTTAAAAGAAGCCTATTTGGGGTGTTTGGCTGTTGTCAGCGTCTTAAGTGTCTAGTTGCTGGTCATGATGGAAGTGAACATTACTTTTTGCCAGATATAGGCGAAGTGAATTTTGGACAGAATATCTAGGCAAGCAATATTTATAAGACACCACAAAATAAATATTTTTTTTTAGATTTTTTAAACTTCATTGTTATTCATTCTCATCGCTGTTTGTTTCTATTGTAAACTTAGATGAAATTCTCAATGAGTTTTATATTTTGCTATTGAGTATGCCTCAGCAGTGTATATCTTTATCATTGTTTCATTTGTCTTCTGTTAGAAATTCAAGCCCATTCCGTCTGTACCCGTGGGTGTATAAGTGTGTATTATTTTTGAATAATGTGTCTAAAAATAATAACTACCTGAGATAATAATTGCTGATTATCTGTTATACTCTTCATGTTAATGGTACAGTAATTTAATGATTAATAAAATAAATAATTGACCTTTTTTACTTTATATATAATTGGCCTTAAAAAAAAAAAAAAAAAACAATAATAATTTCATTAAATTGGCCTTTAGCCTCTCGATCGTAACTATTTCGTTTTCTTGGACTGTTACTTTTATTGCTAATGATTTTGGAGACTACAGACGTCGATTTTCAGTAGTCGGGGCTTACTCGTGGTTTCTATTATTAGTTATTTAATTAGCGTGATTTTTTTTACAAAACACTTGTAGAATAATCATAGGAAGATTTTTTAGTCTAATGGAATTGATATATGTATCTCCGAAAAGTAACAAGCTAACAAAAATAGGAGGAGAAAACTAGGTGAATATTTAGTTAGTGATGAGTAACCCTAAATACTTATACAGCATTTCGATTGGCTTAGAATAATAAGGTCTTAAAGTTAACAAAGTTATAGCTACAGTCTTTTCGAACAATAATGTTATAAAGATATAAATTGTGGTAAGATAAAATCGCTCATGAGCAGGATTCGAAACTGTTCGCACGCGTAAATGCGATATAAGTTATAAAATAATTTATAATGTTATACCGAGAGTCCTGATAGGAACTAACTCCTAGATAAATTCGAAAATAGAACAAGATTTGTAAGAAATTATCTGCAAGATAAGTTAACCGGCACTTATCAAAAGGTGCTGAAACAGGCCCTTAGACGTTTAATTATTAACGTAGACGTTTAAATATTATTTTAGGTATAAGATGATTATTCGGTTTAGCGAATTACGATTAAGCTGATTTAGTTAATCCAGGGTGAATTATATCTAACTATACTATTTCGTACATTATGTGATAAGTTAATAGGTTAATTTTATTGTCAAATTTAAAATTCAATGAACGCGGCTCCGCCCGCGTATATTTCTGTTTATAAAAAAGGCGTCATCTCGCATCGCTCGGGAACTTTTTTTTTTCTCAAGATAAATAGTAGCATATACGTTAATCCTGGGTTTGGTCTATCTGTGTGCCAAATTTAACCCAAATCCATTCAGCCGTTTCAACGTAATTCAAGGACAAATAAACAAACAAACATCCAAACTTTCGCATTTATAATATTAGTACGGTAGGCACAGTACAAAATACTCTTTGAAATGTCAATAATTTAGATGCACGGTTCCAAAACGTAGATTCTATGGAGAAGAGCCAGCAAGAATCTTCATGGGAACTCCTTTAAAATAATGAGTGGTACAATCTGGTATTGTTACAATCTTGTGATTAAAGTTTAGTGAGAACAGTGTAGGTTATTGTGTCAAATAAAATACAACGTGGAAATAATTGTACAACAATAAAACCACGTAGGTACAGAGTATCACGTTCTCTGTCCGTATACAAAAAATCAATCAAATCCAGTGGCTTAAACCACAGGTAATTATTTTAATTTTATTAATTTTGTAAGTAGGACCATTTTTCTAGGCAAAAACCCGTGTGAATCCATATCATTTTAAAATGTCTTTCTCAATGATTACAAATGGTATTACTTATTATTTCGATACTTGTTTTGTTTAAAAATATTGTTGTTTTAATTTTCTACAAACAATTGAAGTAAGTAAGTAAGTAAATTATACATTCACCAGAAACTTCTTATTAGGTATAATTAGGTAATTATGGCTATTTACAATCAGTAAAGATCCCTGCCCTACAAACTAGGAAAACTTGTATCTTGTAGGACAGTGTTCTTTATGTGTTTAAAATGCTTCTATAGACTAGTTATAACCGAGTTTCGTTTAATGTCGGATATTCATATCCACGTTGCATATGAATAATTAATAAACATTAGATAGAGCAATATAGGGGCAACCTATTCTTGCCTGTAGGTCTACTCGCGTTTTACGAACGACAAACGAAGTACAAACTTTCGTTCCGACTGATACTTACATAATAAAGATAGGCACATAAAAAAGGCACAAGTAAGATAGACTATGGTCCATAGTCGTATACAATTTACCAGAGATGAGAAAAACAAACGTCAAAACACGATCATCGCATGCAATAAGGGAACGATGGTTGACCGGAGTAGCAAATTGTGCGATGAATCGTACGATTTATCGAATATCGTCGAACGGGAGTAGACCCCCAGAGCAGTATTGCAAATCGCGTTCGCCAAACTAAGAAATGACGATAAAAGTCTCACGTGGTTGTCACCAAAGATGTTATGGATATGATATTTCGGATTTGGATACGGATATGGATATAGGAATAAAATTATATCGGTTTCGGATACGGTTACGGATATTTAATCATTTCGGATTATCCGTTAGTTTCGGATATTATATTAAAGTTGAATATATACACAAATAGTATGTAATAATTTGGTTTTATTTATAGGTTTTCTCTAGTTATGATAGAGGTTATGTTATGACTAGAAATAACAAACAAACTGCAAAATTCACGTGGCGCGCGAGCGGTGAAACAAAAACCTGTCGAAACATGTCGTTTTATTTAGACTCCGCCCTTATACGAAACTATCCGAAACTTGTGAAACGGATACGGTTACGGATATATTTTTATTTCATATATGCGATAGTTTCGATTACGGTTACGGAGCTCCATAACATCCCTGGTTGTCACACACACACTCATGGCTTAGTAGTAACCACCACCAATTTACTTATTTTTGTTTTTTATTATACTACCAATAACAAGTATTAAGGAACGATGAAAATCAATGTACTTCTTACCGAATATAGAACTTAGAGCTTAGTATTAGGGAAGGCAATGTTTTTATTTTATTTTATTTTTTTGCTGTGGGGAAATCCTCATGGACGCACTCCGCCCGGGGTAAGCGCAGCCAGTGACGGACTCTTACCGACTAAAACCACCACGGTGTTCCTTCAACTACCTTAGCCGGGGGCGTGGGAACCCGTGGGTATTCAAACAACCACCCACTGTTTCCTGAGATACAGGTTGTCACCTAGTTCAGGAGATAGAGCTCCACTGTGTTGAAACTTGAAACATATTTGGTTACTAATAAACGTTATTTTATAAATTTTTTATTTATTTTATTTCCACTGACGCCCATAGCCTTATCGCACCGGAACACAGCAATGCAAGCATCACTGTTTGTTGGCAGAAATAAGTGCAGTGGCAGTATTTCCCCGGACGAGTTCTACTCTCTAATGGGTACTACTTTCAATTCCATGTCAAAAGATAGAAATTAATAACTCACCCAGTAGGACTAGTTTCATTCATAACACCCAAAACCCCATGATATCACTTGAAGCTTCTAAAGAAGAAAGGGTTGCGACACACTCGTACAATACATAATATACATAGCATATTTTATCAAGTTCCGTATGCCGCATATAAAGTAAGTAATATGTGAGCCCGTCTCGCATGATCTCAGTTTCGTGTCAGTATCAAACAAAAGCCGAATTGTCTTTGTGAAGCAGCAACTGAATAATACATTTCACTTGAGTTTTAACATGACACCTCTTCTTTGTTTTGTGCTTTGCCACTCTTCACTACAGACTCTCATAGATACACGTATACTAGTTTGTTTTCATGCTTTGCGAGGATGTTAACAGAGGTGGGATTAAAAATTTAAATTATCTAGAAGCACACGAGACTCAGCTTTGTAATGCTAGTGTTTATAAAAGCAACCAAGTTTAATGTTTCATTTCCGATTCAGCTCGACTTTGATTTATCTTGATGTTATATATTTATAGTTATGTAACTATATATGTATATGTATGTCATCATCCTCCGAGCCTTTTTCCCAATTATTTTGGGGTCGGCTTCCAGTCTAGCCAGATGCAGCTGAACATCAGTATTTTACACGGAGCGACTGCCATCAGACCCCCGCAACCCAGTTACTGGGTAATACTGACATTCGAAGGTTAGACCAGTTGTCAGTCTTTCAGGCTTAAGACTACCCGTAACGACTGTCATAGGTATTCGTATGACAACCATAGTTACATATGTATGTATGTATAATGTTTAGTAGTAGTAGTAGAGCTCCTTTGTGAAAGACCTTGTCCGCGGGAGTACTACAACCGTAGGTTAGTACCTACGGTTGTAGGTTGTTTCTGCTGCCAAACAGTAATTGCAACAACAACTGCAGACACTGCTTGTGCTGAATTCCGGATGCAATTAGAATCACATGAGACTTTCATCATCTTCATGTCTTAGTTTAGCGAACGCAACTTGCTGTACCATTTAGGCAATAGCCTAGGTGGTATAGCAGTCGTTATAGGTAAAGGTAACCGTTTAACATTAGCTCGTTTGGCTATCTTTTATCATAAAACAATGACAAGTGTTGTGTTTCTAGTAACGATCTCTAATAAACTGATATTGTTACAATAAAAAGATGAGTTGAATGAGGTTTTTAAGCTTCTATGGAAATATATACAGTATCTAATATAATATTATGTACATTGATATAGGTCAGTAACAATAAGTAGAAATGAGAGCTTTCTTAAAGCTATCATTACTGTGTATGTGTAGTGTAACTTTGAGAGATGAAGTAAGAAATAACGTGATAATGGAGCTTTGTGGAATGAAAGAAGATGTGACAAAGATTGAAAAAGGTATGTTAAGATGGTTTGGGCTTGTAGAGATGATGGACGATATGAGATTGACGAAAAAAGTATACGAAACGAAAGTGGATGGAAGATTTAAAGGGGGACAACCTTGACGAAAGTGCCGCAAACAAATCGCGGACTTTCTCAAAAAATGCTAGATTAAGAGTAGTTTAATTCTATAGTCCCTGCCTACCCTAGAAACACGCCTGATAATATGTATGTATGCAGCAACTTAATAATAGAAAACATAGGTTTTATTACCCACATTCATAAAATATAATTACCTTTTTTATATCAAATGGGCTTGCGTTTCACCGCCACCTCACCTGATGTTAAGCGATGGTGCGGTCGACGATGATACACGCTTGCCCAGCAAAAACCATTCACTCGAGTCTTGAAAGCCACCAGATGATTATACTTATCGAGAAACACGCCGGCAAAGAATTCCACTCTTTAGCGGTATGCATGATAAAGCTATTAGCAAATCGGTTCGTGCGTAAGGGTGGAATGTCTATCATATAACGGTGGCGCATCGCTGTGTGTCTGGTTGTCCAATGATGAAAAGGGCTTGGGAGAATAAGATCGTACAATTCCAACGCTCACTCACCGAAACCAAAACCTGTTACCAAAACATACGACACTAGATTCAGTTTCAAAGCTTTGATGGAGTACTACAAAATTTAATATTATATCCAGTCTCTGTTGGGATGTAAGATACGCGATATTCAATATATTGCATCAGACGTGATTCCCTTTGAAAGATACGTGAAAGAAGACACAACATATATGATAACAGACAATTTTGTTATAACAAGCAGAGAACTGAACTGTCCTCATAATATTTATCACAATACTCTTGAGAATAAAGTACCAAGAGGGATTATTTTTGAGTTCATGAAATGAAGACTGTAATCCACACTATAATATTATAAATGCGAAAGCAACTCTGTCTGTCTCCTTGTTATCTGCTCATGACTAAACCTCTGAACTGATCGTAATGAAGTTTTCTAACAAAGACCTGGGATAGGCCTGGGACCTGCAGAAGGAGATAGGCTACTTTTTATCACGAGAAGATGAAAAGTTTCTGAAGGATGCGCGATAACGTATTTTTGTGATAAATCAAGTTACACGCGTGCGAACTGTGCGTGCAAAGCAGCGGGCAGAAGCTAGTATTGTTTGTTTTTGGGTAAACAAAACTGGAGTAAAAGTAAAAAAGTATCGTAAATAAAAATAAAATTATTATTTATTTTGTTGCCTTCAAAGAAGGTATCATCGCTTACAATTTATTTAAATCAAGGCCTTTAAATATTTTTCGAAGGCTGATTGAGGCTTTCAGCTCCTTCAGCGAATTATCTTGTGTTTTGAGTCGTATTTGAGGCGCCATTACGACGACTATTGGCTTTTTCGGATATCGTACTCGTACTCACGTATCTGGTCGCCAGTTATTATGAGTTCCATGAAGGTGGGGCCCAAAGAAGATCGGGTTCAAAGGTCGGGTTCAAAGAAATCATGTTATCGCTGACCTGCTCTCGATGCTCGCTTGGCTTGCGCAGCTCTTAGCTAAGTAACAACAACGCAGATTGTAGAATCTGCAAGGATAAGCTGTGCTTGCGACGGTCAGTCTGCGGATGGGTGATTATTTCGTAACCCATCAAGACCGCTCCGTGCCTCGGAGATAACGTTAAGTTTTTGGTCCTGGTTGTTATACGAACATCTATGGCAGTAGTTACGGGTAATCAGAAGAAAAGAAGAATAATTAACCTTAGGATGTCGGTATTGCCCAGTAATTAAGTTCTGGGGGTCTGATGCAATTGATCCGTGTAAAATACTGATATTCAGCCACATCAGCTCCCCAATTTAGAACATCTTCGTTAAGCAGTTGTCGACCCGATTCAGTTTGTTATCTCGTTTCGTTTATGATTCACGTAACGCGAGAAAAAGAGATAACAAACCGAATCGGTCGTTAACTGGTAGTCGAATTTCAGAATCGGGGAGCTGGTTAGACTGGCAGCCGATCCCAAAATAGTTAGCGAAAAGGCTAAGAAGAAGAATAGCATCAATTTCATATCATCACTGGAAAGGCAAAAAGACTAATGCGGCATATGGCCAAATTTGCGTTTTAGTCTTTCTGCCTTTCCATCATCATCCTCCGATCCTTTTCCCAATTATGTTGGGGTCAGCTTCCTGTCTAACAAGATGCGGCTATACATCAGTATTTTACACGGAGTAACTGCCATCAGAACCCCGCAACTCAACTACTGGGCAATACCTACCAATCTTTCTGCCTTTCCAGAGACGATATAATCTTTTTCAATATAGCATGAAGTAAGACGATAGGTGTCAAATAATCTGTTTTTTGTTGGTCTCTTTTACACTTATTTTTAAGGCATTGTTCTATCTTGTTGTCACCGGGAGCCAATGCTATGTGAAAAAGATTAAGGTACGTCGATAAGAATTTCCTAAAGACATTTGTATACCGACGTAAATTTCCACGGTCATCAGCTTTAGTTATTAATCTGAGGTTATCAGTAAGTATAATAATGTCTTTGGTTATAAACGTTTCCATAGAAATAGAATAGCACAAGGAAGGAAATGAATATTAAATACTGTATCTTCCCATCCTTAACTTGTCAAAAAAAAAAACCTAGGCACACCAATCTTAAGACCGACTTGATAGCTTTACTTTCTATAATTTAAAATCTTTTATCTTATAAAAACTCTCTGGTAAAATAATTTATTTCCTTTCAGGGATACGTACCTCGTAAATCAATCACTGTAATTTGTGCCCGATCAGTTTTTAAGCTACTTTTTTCGAACGAAGAAAAATTTAATTTCACTGAGAATTGTATCTTCTTATTGCGTTCCTTATATTCGCTTCGTAATATATATAAATATTTTAGTTAGTACTAGTGACTGCCTCGTTGGTCTCATACAGGTAGGTCACAAGTGCGACTGCTGAGCGTAGGGTGCTGGCTTGGACAAAGTATTATTGGGTTTTTTCATTAGGAAATTCTCAGTAACAGCCTGAATTTTGACCCTGGTTAATGGCAAAAGGCTCGCCCCCTATTACATGGAACTTATAACATATCTGGAGAAATGTGGGTGTACTATACACCTCTGCCTACCCCATCAGGGAATACAGGCGTGATGTTATATATATGTGTGTGTGCGTATGTGTGTGTGTGTGTAGTGAGTATTTTCAGTACCATAAAACAATAGATAGGGATTTTTTTGATGCGACCAACAATAACTTAGTACAACGGATTTGTTCGTTCATTATTCGTCTTTTGGAATATTGGTTACCTTATTGTTTTGAAACTTAATTTAAAAATATTAATAAAGTAAATAGACAAAGATTTCTGGCATGGGCTTAGTGGGATGGAATAAATTACTGCACATTATAATCAATAACATTAATATTATTATCCTACTAATATTATGTGTGGTGATTATGGCATATCCTCCCCTTTTGCGAGAGGCCTATGTTGACCGTCTTTTGGCCGATATGATAATGATGATCTTCTTCTATCGTGTCGACATGAGCTACATAATGATAATAGCTCATGCCGTGGGGAAAAGATTAGCCAGTCAGCAGGTTGGTAGCGGGGCTGGCTGCCCAGGGTGCGCCGGACGATCAATTAAATATCGTCATTCGTGGAGGCTCTTTTAATGTTTTTTTTTTTCTTTTTTTCTTTTAATAATAATGATAATGAATATTATGAATGCGAAAGTATGGATGTTAGTTCGTTTGTTTATTTATGCTTGTCCCGCAATCACGCTGAAATGGCTGAATATTTGGGATGAAATTTGGCACAGAGATAGACCATAACCTGGATTAACATTGAGGCTTTTTTATCACGGTAACATAAGCAGTTCTCGAGGGATGCACGGTAATGTCTTTCTGTGATAAGCCGAATTGTACTCGGGCGAAACCGCGGGCATAGGCTGGTTTTAAAATATTTCGGTAAATAAATATTTTCAGATTAATATTCATAAATTATATTTTATTTCTGTTCTCACGTGCTGTTTAACTGGTCGATCAATCGTACAAATTCTATTTCTCTCGACATAAAAAGAAATCAAAACGTATTTTTCTTGAAGTCAAGGCTTCTAAAAACAATCTTCAATATCAAAGCACCCCAGCATCTCGGGTATATATCAGACAAGCCCGCGTCCTTACATCAAGGGGCGTCGGCAAACACCTAGCGTGCCAGCGGCATTTGTCAACTTCACGGACAAGGCACTCGTGGCACACAAGGATCTTCGGACAACACGACACTGCAACATTATAGAGGCTTGAAGTATTAATAAGACAAGCACTGCATAGAATCCATATTCTATCTTCTTGAGGTTGTAGAAAAGATTGGTTAGTACCTATGGTTCCAATCGACGGCGTCTTCCAATTTCTAATCGGATTAACCCTCTGGCCTTGCGATGAGACTTTGCCTCTCTATTCAATACTATTCATCCTCTATCACATTTAAAATTGAAAGTGCTCTGAAAAATTGACACCCACCATCGTACATCATCATGATCATCATAATTTCAGCCGAAACACGTCCACTGCTGGACATAGGCCTCCCCCAAGCATCGCTATCCAGCTGATTCCCACGACCTTCACCAGGTCGTCGGTTCACCTTGTGAGGGACCTACCACGCTGCGCCTTCCAGTACGCGTTCGCCACTCCAGAACATACATCTTACATACTTCCAAAATTCCAAATTCCATCCTCACTATAGTCACCATAATTTGTTGGTTGGCTGTCAACTATGTACGCTGTATAACCAACTTCCGTCGGTGATTTTCAAAAATAAATTCGACTTGGCCTTCAAGAAAAAACCTTTAAAAATCAACAACGCATTGGCGACTTTCGTGATGTTGCAGAGTCCATGTGTGACGGTAATTGCTTACCATTAGGTAACCCACGTGCTGGTTCACCCGTGCATTATAAAAAAAAAATCATGACAAAGACGTATAGTCAAAATACTTATGTAATTAAATAATGGTAAACAATCTTGATAAGTCTATCGGAAAAGTCTGCAAGCTTTATTTTGAATTTTACTTTAATAACCACAACCACCAACTGGCCATCACTGGCGCTAAGCCACACAGATTGGAAATCAAGGGGGGAAGGCCTTTGCTCAACAGTGGGATTTTACAGGCTAACAGTAAACAACAATCACTCACGTTCCATTGATATCGACGCAAGGAGACTTTATCATATAGTGACAAATTTCCTTGTGAGAATAATGATGTCCGCATGGCTGAATTTCAGTCATGGCGGCTAATCTCAACGGAGACTAGCTATTTGCGCGGGACATATAGTGCATAAGTGTGTGTATAAACACAGGTGCACTCTCTATTCCCTCACTCTCATAATTAGACAATATCAATTAAATGTGAACGGAAAGATTATTAAAATTAGATTCAAAATCATTACAGCTTCCAAAAATCCTTTGCCGTGCCGTGACATGATGAGTGCCAACCATAAGTGATTATTCTGCTCATGATCAATCATTGAACCGTCAATTATTATTGAGAGATCAATAGCAGTGGATGTTATCGAGCTTATTTAAAGGATTCTCCAACGTTATATAAAAACTGTTGCCACAAGTGTGAACAAAACTTTTTGCGACTCATGACAGTTTTAACATCAAAGTATATAATTTTTTTGCTTGTACCTGTTCATACTTCTGCAAACACTTCATGCTTCCCTAGTTGCAGTCTATAGTACTATTTATACTTGAAGGTAACAGTAGAGCATCCTGTATCTAAAGGACGCTATCTCGAGCACCGAATCAATCAACCGACACGTGTAAAGGGGGAGTCCAAAACACTCGCGCCTCCTCCAAACCCAGACTGCTTTTACAATAATGATGGGTAAAGTGCATTTTTGAGGAAGTGAAAAACATTGTGTTTTGTGGTTTTCATACATTAAGGTTGGGACATATCAGAAGAATACTTGTTATTTTTAATTTATTATTTTTATATCTCAAGCTTACCTGACGGATATGTGATTTAATTGTCAATAAATAAAAATATCTATTTAAATGTATGACTGACATTGCGGATTTACTTACTGCAACCATGGTATAATAAGATGTTTCACCAGGTATTCTCTTCCCGCAATGACAGCGCGATGCCTCCAAGCTACGTCACGATCAGTGCTGCCATTGATTGATATCATCAATATACTTAAGGAGATTTTTGATCATAATGAATATAAAATAAATTCCTAACTAGCCTAACTATTTGTTATCTCGTGTTATTCATCTAATTAGTTAATAAAGGAAACTATATTAAATTACTAGTTAAAAAGTGATTCTTTATAGAAGAAAGTAAATGAAAAAATGCATTTTGCTCGGGTAATTTATTTTCACAAAGTGGCAGCACATCGAACTGACAAGTGTCGCGCTAACAGCCCGCTATTGGCTCCACGGCCGATGACGTAGTACGGAGGCAATCACGTGACCTAGCTGTCACGGGAAGAGACTACCTGGTGTTATTATACCATGACTGCAACCAAGTATAATATTACGGTTTTCACTTTACCTTTTGTACATACTAAGGTCCGTATCACAGAACGGAACTCAAGCTTTGATCACTATTTAAACAATTTTCGAATTTAGCTTTAATTTTAGAATATTCCTTAAGCATAGATTCATTGTTCAGCTGATTCATTATAAAATATTACCTACTCAATTGTAGATTCGTACGGTTAACAGCGCTTAAGCACAGATTTCCATGCTATTTCAGGTCATATTGTTGTTGAATAATTACAGTATTGGAATAAGACCGATGCTCAAGTAATGATGCTATGCTTGAGTAGCGATTATGTGATTAAAGATCATACTGTACTTGAAGAATATGGACCTAAGTACCTCAGTTTTTATTATTTTACAGAATACCAACTATACATAAGTTAATAATTTCTTAGGTTTTAGCGGTCACTACACATTATAATAAAACAAGTTTAACCGGATTATATCGCGTATATTATAAGTTATACATAAGTTTCTTCCAGGAAAAGGTGTTAAAATTAATAATCCTCTAGAAAACGGTTGATTTGTCAAAGGATTCAGTGGCGATATATTTTTCTAAAGAACCTTTACAAATTTCTTATGCAAATGGAAAAGCCTTATTACACTTCCTTAATTATTTCACAGGCTTTACCCAAGTACAAAGTCCCTCTAATATTTTATGACGTAATTTAAAAGACTGTCTTTGAAAATGAGTTTTAAGACGTCCTCTAAGAAAGATAATTTCCCTCCATTGTTTTACATTCTGTCGAAAGCTCGGGCCTTGATTAGTTGTACAAAAGTACAATTTGAGAAAAAAGAATATTATATAAAGGTAAAGCGGAGGGGATTTAACAGAAAGCCGGTTTTTTGGAAAAGCCTTAAAATTATAGCGCCAGACTGTCGAGCTAGATATGACAGACAGACAAACACCGGTTTTTTCAGGATGTAAGTACCAACTTAAAGCCATTTTGTAGTGGAAAATTCTAACGTAGGACACTGGCCGGCGCAGCGGGCGCAATTACTTGAACTGCTCAATTTTGTATTTATATTCTTTTTCATAGAAAAAACTAATAATGACTTTATAAAACCCGTTCTCAACATGACCTACGGCCAAAATTAATATCCAATCTATCCACGATTTGCCCTACTGGCGATAGAAATTTGACATAAGCTCCTTACAAAATATGTCAAATTTCTATCTCTAGTAGGGTAAATTGTAGATAGATTGGATATTAATTTTGGCCGCTAGAAAATAATACGGCTTATCTTTTGATGTTACTTTTATATGGTATCGTGGTCGAATCTCTTAGTAAGGTACACGTTTTAAATCCTGAACTTTTTTTTTGTCGAACCTGTTATTATGATGCATGTTTTTGTCTTCACACAGAACTTGACCGTATGTTATTTTATTTTTGCGCAATATTTGCATTAGATAGATTTATAAAGGTTCAAATAGGTTCAGAAGTACTATAAAATCGCCACAAAATATCGAATAAAAATGAATAGTTCAAAAACCTAAAAAACACCCTTTTAGAGTTACTTTGGTCCATCATTAGATCAGCTGGATGATACCAAAAAAATTTGTAGGTATTGTCATCCGGATTACATATCCTTGCAAAGTTTCAAATCGATACGACAGTTACCTAATTAGAAGTAGGTTAACGTCCAAGTTTTATTTTATTTTTATAACGTAGGTAGGCAAACGAGCATGCGAGTCACCTGATGGTAAGCAATCTCTACCGCCCATGGACATCTGCAATACCAGGGGAGTCGCCGATGCGTCGCCGACATTTTAAAAAGACGTATGCTCTTTCTTTGAACGACATGGGAGAACATAGTAAGTTAGTCAGTTAGTAACAAGTGAAGCTAATAATTATTATAATTAAAAGAGTGTTAAAAACACGCTTAAGGTCAAAACCAATGTACGCTGCTACGGCAATGTTGTCTTGTATTTTGGTTCCATACCGCAGGTTCTAGGAAATAACGCAATAATAATATTCACAACATCAGGTGAGGTAGCGTTCAAAGTCAAGCCCATCTTTAAATAAAATAAAATAAACAACACTAAAAAGAAAAACCAGTACCTAAACACTTTGTAAAAAAACAAATTTTCCATCAGAGCTTTAAAACCGATAAGACTTAAGTGCATCGGAAAACTTTCTTGAGACCTTTTCTTTATCGCGGTAGAGACAAATCACGTAGAATTTTTAGGGATTACATGCGTACGAAACATTTTATCGGACGTAGCCAGAAAGTTTTTTTCAAAGATATCTAAAGCCTCGGATCTCCCTATAAAAGTTGCCCCAAACTTTCGTTTCCTGCTGCTTTAATAATAGCCACTTTTTCTTTACGTATCGTAATAAAGAATCTACTCTGTGCCATCTTTTCATAGTGGCAGAAGAAAAGCCAGGGAGATAAAAATCTGAACTTATAATACTACCTATAGTTTATGGCTTTTCATCAGAATGAGTAGGTAAGAAGTACGGTCAACAAATTTGTAATCACAAAGTTGCAAGCGTTGTATGCGCTTGACAGAACTAAAATTATAATAAAACAAAGTTTAACCGGATTAAATCGCGAATATTATTTAAATTGGTTTCCCTGACGTTTCGAAAGCTTTGCAGCATTTCGTGGTCGCAGGTAGACTAAAATGACAATCGTCTTTACAGATATTTCTAAAAAAATATATTTTAATCTACCGTACAATATTTAGTAATTAAAATCGTTTCGATGCATGCAGTAATCACTCACAATATCACTGACTTGTTGTATGTTTGGGACTTGATTATTTTTATGACTGAGTTCCAAACAGGTGGTAGCTGCCAACCATCTTCTCTATTAAAATTAGGATGTTTTTTTAATTTCAATAGCCTCACGGAGCATTCTAGGTACATATCGGTTTTCCTTCGCCAGAACTTGTGGTTTATCAAATCGAAGAAAATGGTTGGGTTTGTCTAGGGCATGTTCACACACTGCAGACTTTGTGGAGCATCTGTTCTTGACGTCAGCTATATGTTCTTTAATTCTAGTGGCTATACTACGCTTTGTTTGCCCTATGTATGATAACCCACAATCACAATCAATCTTGTAGACCCCTGCATCTTGTAAGGGAATGTGACACTTCACCGGTCTGAGGAGTTGGCTGATCTTACTTTGGGGCTTAAAATAGGTTTTGATAGAAGCACGCTTCAAGATATGACCAATTCTGTCGGTGACCCCTTTGATGAATGGTAGAACAGCAGGTCGACGATCAACTGTGCTGGGTTTCGAGCGGCGTTTGCGGTGGGGATGTGGAGCTCGCAAGTTATTATGCTTGAGAATATGCTTCACATGGTTAAGTTCCCCTGCCAGGTGGTCGGCGTCGCAGAGAACTAAAATATTACTAAAAACTTTTTTTTTACATAGGTTCCACGTTTTTAAAACGAAATTGAGTTAAATTACTTGAGCTATGTTTAAAGTTTCAAGTTTCTAGCTCATCGAGAAGTTAGTTTAAAATCGATTGCAAGATTTGTACCAAACAGACAGACAGTGGTAAGAAGAAGTGGAATTCTAACAATAAAAGCGTGTGCTTAAAGTTACAGTGTGATATATATCGAAAATTAGGGCCAGAATTCTAGGACAATACTCAAGCATGAATCTAGATTCAATCATTTTAATTTCATAAACTTTGTTTTAGGCCAAACAGCTGCCAAGCTTAAGTGGAACTGGGCTGGTCACATCTGCCGCATGCCGCAGGAGCTATGGGCGAAAACCACCACACAGTGGGTTCCAGACAGCAGCAAACTACAATGCGGCAGGCCGAGAAGGAGATGGCGGGACGAACTTGATTCCTATCTGAAGGATTGGCCCCAGAAGGCAAAAGACAGGGACAAGTGGAAAAAGGGAAGGGAGGCCTTTACCCTGCAGTGGGACACTACAGGCTGATAATAATAATAAACTTCGTTTTACGTGAATAAAGATCTTGAATTGTTCATGATTGATGGGGTTAAATCCCAAACCTCAAAAACGTGTTTCTGAATTCCTTTTTTTATAAATAACTGAAACTTACATCACACAACGCTTACCTATATTCACAACAGCTAGCCAAGTTGACAATCTACACAATCGTCAATCGTCAACGCTAATAGAAAACGATCAAAATGTATGGGAATGACATATCTCAACGAAAAAATCATTCGTTCAGATATGTCATTCCCATACATTTTGATCGTTTTCTATTAGCGTTGACGATTGTGTAGATTGTCAACTTGGCTAGGGGGGCTGCACAGTCCATCAAACTACACTAAAAACCTATAAAACTTCCCCAATACAAACACGCCATAGTCACTCAGACCCGCTAGTTAGGTAAAGATTGGATATTTTTTCTCTGTAGCTTTGCAAACATCAATCCTTTTACGCATTGGTATGCAGGTTGCGTGGGTCGAAATGCAAAACACTTACCCTCGGTAGAGTTCAAAGCATAAACTTTTTCTGTCCAAACATTATTCCAGTCTCGTAGTTCTGCTTTGCGTGTTTGAGGTCTGAGGTCTGAAGTATTTTTCGGTTGAGCCCTGGTTTCATTAAAAAGTTGCTCGCTCAACTAATATTCGAAGTGATTGAGCAACTTTCAATTGCGATGTGGAACTGTAAGCTTTAGCGTAATAATTGTCATTGTGACTGTGGAATATTTTTGTTGGATTTTGATCAATGATGTTGGTTTTAATTAAGTTTTGGGCAACAAATGCCGTAAATATACATTGTATGTTGATGAATTTTTTATATATATTTAAAAATTTATCGAATGATAGCGATAGGTAGTGAAACATAATCTTTATGTTTCACAATGTAAAAAACCTCACTTGCCATGTGTGTTCAAGTTAGCCATATACTGGTATTGCTACTATTGCTGGGTATATACAATCAAATCCTTTGTCCATGACTGACCTTATTTCGAGTATTCAAAAGATAGTTAAAATCACCATCAAAATCCTAGAAATAAAAACGCAGTTTAGTTATGCAATCAGAAACTTATACTCAAAATAAATAAGACCTATTCTAGAATTGGATTAAAAACCCAGTATAACAATCTGATTTTGGCTATTAAATAACATGTATAACTCCCTCCTTCAAAACCCACAATACATAGCAAGTAATTGCTTAAAGGCTACCTATCTGTACGTTGTGGCTACGCTGTAAGCTAATTTAGACTTAGCTAACTCTTAAGTAGATAAGTCAGTGAGCTAGTCAGCTAACAGTAAGTTAGTATGGTGCGGGTGTGTGGTTCTAGACTAATACAAATAGTAAAGTCAACTGCAAAGTTATCTCCCCTGCAGATGTCCCGAATTTTGGAACTAGTGTACAAAGCTTTGGGATAAACAATTAGATAAACTATTTTACTATACTGCCTCGTTGGTCTAGTAATCACAAACGTGGGGTCCTGGATTCGATTCCCGGGTCGGTCAAAGTGTTTTTGGGTTTTTTCATTACGAAATTCTCAGTAGCAGCCCGCAACAAGCCCTGGCCCTAGCCCTTACATGGGACTTATAACATAACTGGCGAAATGTGGGTATACCTCGTATTTAAAGAAAAATATTTTTTTCTTGAATATTATCTTGAAAGATTATTTTGGCAAAACACACTTTTGGAAGGGGACGACCTCGGCGAACGTATCGCGATCAAATCGCGGATGTTCTCAAAAAATGCCAGGTTAAGAGTTCTCTAAACCGACGAGCATGCATGACGAGGTTAATGGACGTAGATGAAGCGAAAGAGGTGTGTCAGGATCGTAGCAGGTGGAAATCCATAGTCTCTGCCTACCCCAATGGGAAACAGGCGTGATAATATGTATGTATGTATGTACACTTTTAGAGGTACTTTAGTTTGAGTTGACATGATTATGTAAATGGTACTGAAAATGTTAAATATTAGTCATCAAAATTTGAATGCATTGTAATAAAATATTTGCATGCCTTTTTATAAGGTGGAACGTGATTCTATCGACACTAATATTATAAGACCTTGTAAAACACCTGTTCCTGCGAATTAAAGTTCTATTCTATTCTATTTACTGTAGTCCATCATCAGATCATCTTGATGGTACCAAATATATTAGTTATTGTCATCCGGATTACATATACTTGCAAAGTTTCAAATCGATACGACTATTAGAAGTAGGTTAAAATCGACTTCCAAGATTTGTTTACATAGTTATTTATTTAGTCAGTTAGTTACAAGTGAAGCTAATATAAATGTGTTTAAAACAATAAGTATAGAACATAATGAACGAACCTACGAAACAGTTACTTCACCCACCCCTTTTCTATAAATCTCTAAGTTAGAATGTGACATTTACGTATCAGTTAAAGTTCCTACTTCCTACAAACTGATCAATCAATTTTAAATAAATTTTGCCTAAGAAGAACAAAAGTGGTTTGTTGCAACCAGTTTACATACTTTTATAAGTATTTCTAGCTACAAAAAGTCATAGTAATTATAATCAGGTAAATAAAAAATACCAATACCTACCTATACTAATTGATACGGTGATAAAGTTACTCGTTAGCGTTTCCGAAGGAAAACAATTTAGAAAAACTGCAAAAAATAATAAAACTTGAAGCGCTAAAAGTGTAATTAACTTAGCTTGAGGCAGCAAACAGCTAATTTACCCTGACACGGGCAATAATGGCCGAGTTTGGCGCCTGAATTTCTTTACACCTGCATTATTTATTTTTAGAAAACTGTTTAGAATTAAATTAGAAGTTCGTTGCTGTAAATGCTTTATGATAAAAGACAATTTTTTGTTTTGTGTCATAAGTTTGATATTTAAATTATATTATAATTGATTATTATTTTTGAATTTTTGTAGTCTAATGCTTAGGAACTGATGCTGATAAAGTTTTACTAAAATAATAAGGCAAATTCTTCTTTATTGAAGAAAAAAATCTGACTTCCTTAATATTTTTTTAGCTCAACGACCATACACTACCTACCTACCTAACTAACCAACTAATTTACTAACTTCGGTAACCAAATTTACAATTCGTCAAAATTTTGCAAGTGAGTCGTAAGAAATGAAATCACCTGTCCGGCCTAGCCTGAAATTTAGTAATTTCAGCGTAAAGATAATAACATAACATAACATCACGCCTGTATTTCCCCGAAGAAGTAGGCAGAGGTGTAACAGTGCACCCACATTTCGCCAGTTATGTTATAGTCCCATGTAATGGGGGGCGAGCCTATTGCCATTAACCGGGCACAAATCCAGACTGTGGGCTGCTACTGAGAATTTCCTAATGAAAAACCCAATAACACTTTGCCCAACCCGGGAGTCGAACCCAGGACCCCACGCTCAGCAGTCGCGCTTGCAACCACTAGACCAATAAAAAGATAATAGTGTTCCAAAAATCCGTTTCGAACAATTAGATGCGTACCTACTGGAACTAGAATAATTTAGATTTTAGGAACGACTATCAAGACTTACGTAGTCTAAATTGAATTTAAATTCAGTAACATTTCAGAAAACATTGTAATTTATTTATTGTTTGTGTTCACTTTCAAAGTATTTGTCTATAGATTTGTAAGTTTTTCATGTAAATAAAACAAGCTTTTATAGTGAAACTGAATATATTTAGTTGAAGAACACCACCAAAACCAAGCTTTATTTATTGAAGAACTTTATTAATAAATTACAAATGTTTACTTAATTGAGTAATTAATGGATTGAATGGCACATTCTGTTATTAATATACTTTTGACTACGATATCATAATTTTATACATACTTAGTAATCATGGTATGAAATCTAAATACTGCTAAACGTTGGCGCCAATGCTCTTCGGCCAACTTGTGGATCAAGAAAATAGCATTGGCCTGAACGTTGGGGCGAGCGTTAGCAGTTGGCCGACGAGTGTCGGTTTTATCAAAGAAATTATTCACCAACGTTGGCAATGTGTCCACACGTTGGAGGTTTGCTCAGTCTTGCGGCAGCACTCATCACAGAGTACTTTGTATATCACTCATGCAGTAAGGTGCATTAAATCAGCTTGTTCCTACGGTCGCCGCGTCTTGAAAATGTCATCCACATGGATGAAAGCAATAGTTGTAGAATTTCTAAAATTAAATGTTTTTGTTTAGTAACAAATAATAATGATATCCTCTTGTTTGTCATTTTTTTTTTCAAAGACGACGTTCGTCTTTTAACTATTGTGTTATTTTAATTGACAGTGAGCTCTTAAGCACTCAATATTAATGTTAAAGTGCCCAGTGCAACTTCTATTTCAGACGTCATGTCATTACCTCTGACGGGACCTAACTAAAATTATCTCCAACGTGTGGACGCTAGGCATAATTTACGGGCCAACGGTCGCACCAACGTTTGGGCCAACGTGTGGAGCCGACTTTAATATAACTAAGATTTTCATCAAAGACCTTGTTCCGAAAAGAGGGTTGCGTCTGGGGTTCACATTTTCTTCCACCTAACAGTACCTGCGGCAGATATTTCAATCTCAACCATTTATATATCCCACTATATAAGTCCGGGATGGAAATCAACTGCAAAACGATATACATCTATTTTATGTGACCACCTCCGCTTGATTTTCCTTTGCTAAAAAAACGAAGTAAAAGTAAAGTTGTGAAAAACAGCTTAAAATCGTAAGCGTGCTTAAACGTTGTGCTTTTTTCTGCCAACGAAGTTTTTACGCTTTTTGTTTTTCACTTCTATAAAAATTAACTTTTCTTTGTCTATATTACACTATTTTATTTACAATTAAACTATTTGCAAAGTTCACTAAAAACTATACAGACAAACTACAATCGTCGCGTAATTACCGAGGAGAACATTCAAAAACGCATTCACTCGTTGACAACAAAGCATAAGTTTGGTTTACGAAAAAGTCTAAACGAAATCTGCTTTAATCACAAAAAGTGCTTATACGCTTTTTTTTTTTATTAGACTTTTTTAAGCGCTTTTCGTTTAAACGCCCACATCTAAGTAAAAGGCAAAGATTTATGGTAGTTTTTACAATTTTACGGTCAGCGAGTTCGGTTGGTACGCCAAGGGAGACATTACAAGAGATATCGCAGATTTACTTCAAACTTGATGGCTTCTCTGGAGGGAAATCACGAGATGGGGTATCATTGCAGCATGATTCATTCGGCAAGTCACCGCGAATGTTTCTGTTTTTAAAATCTATTTCCTCGACGCGAAAGTGATGTCTGTCGCGTTTTTTTTGTTATTAATGTTTTTTAGCTAAATGAAAAGCTAACTTTTTAAAAGTTACTACCATAATAAGTCATCATTTTACATTTCAAACGTAAAACAGAATACATTGGTTTCCTGAAAACTGTCCGTCATTATTTTACAAGTACCGAAACATTTCAGTTACGGACACAAAATTCATTTTATGAATATAATATTATGAATTTCCTCCTTTAAAGCCGTTGTTAAAAATAGAATCCATGTACATTGTGTGGCGTCTAATGAATTCTGAAATATTCCCTTATAAAGGTAAAGTAATAAGGCAAAGCCATTTTTAAAGAGCGCCTTAAAAATTGCATATCATGTTCCAAAATCGATACCGTCATATTTTCCTTGTTCGCACTGAAAACACACACATACAAACATAAACATTAGTATATATATTGTACATATAATATATATTAACGATCCCTTTGGTCGCTCACAAACTGATATAGATTATCAACCCCTGGCCCTTATTCGTACAAAGCTTTTATATAACACGAACCCTAGAATACTTCAAAACAAAGAAAAGGTCGAATAAGAAGATTATAGTGCTGTCGGTTAGTTGAAAAATGAAACAGAAAAATATAACGTTTATTCTTTGTTTGTTGTCAATATTGTACGAACAATTCAATAGAAACCCAGCGCTAAATGAATTTACATTTTCAAGATTATCATTCCATTCAATTTGAATAGATCTTTGGTACGTCGTCATCGATTTCGAAAATAAGGTTGGGACCTGTCAAAAATAATTCCATTTTTATGTGAGGGGTTCTCAAGAATAGGGAGAGGGGCCCTCCTCGTTATTTCGTCTTCGTGCGCTCTGTAGCGTCTATTTTTGAGCTAAATTTGTTTTAAATTGCCATTCGCCTTCAATGATTACGACAATAACATATTCTTGCTTCAACGAAATGTAAAAGTGAGCAATTTTTTGAGATCAAACAAATGAGCCACGTACGTAACTTGTTTGATAAATAACTTCGAAAATTTAATTTTAAACGCATTTAGTTAAAAGAAACTTTAGTTTTTACAAGACCCTTTCTTTTTCGTTCGACGTAGAAATGATATTTATTTACTTAGACATGCGAAAGGCGTACAAAGTACATACATTAACATTTTAAATTTATTCGTGTCTCTTATACAATATTGACTTTATTATGCAAAAATCTACTAGGGTTTAATGAACTGTTTCAGAAAACATTCAGGTGAATTTATGTGGCAATAAAAACTATTTTATTTTGTGTTCGTAAATTTCGAAAGCTCGACTTCGGCTCGAATGCTGAATACTTTATATTAACACACTAGACTCGTCTGGATTGTAACTATAGATAACGATGTTAATCCTTTAGCAATTTGGAGCACTAAATTACAAAGTAAAATTGAATTTAACCCACTCTTTATACCTCTAATTGACAACTTTACTGACATACGTAATTGGTCTTTAGAGCCCCAGTATTTTTTAACGGTTAGTTTTGTAGCCAGTTTGTTGGTTGGCTAGTTTTTTTGATGCCCGTTATCATTAAATCAAAGTGTATTCAGTAGCGTACAGATCGCCTAACTACACTCTAGCTATACTCATTGCAATATAAGAAATGTTAAATCATAGAATATTCTTACACAGTTATCTCCAAAAATGGTTGCTTTCATCAACATAATATCATATGTCGCCAAAATAGCAACCGTTGAATGGTTTCGCAATTAGGAATTGTTGAAAGTTGCTGTCTAATCACTGTCGCTTTCGCGTCAAGAAAAGAGGTTATGGATTTGCCACGACTTTTACTAAAAAAATATCATGGACACAACCACGAATCCTGATAGATTTACATCAACGCCGCTGGCTTCAAGAAAGTCGAAAGAAAAACTTTCGGAGAACACAATAAATCTCTCTACTTATATAACTGTGCTAATAAACGAGGTAGAACGGCGACCTAGCCCTTTCATCTGGCGTGGGCCGTAAATCCAGGAGGAGAAGTGCCTCCAGTGATGTATTCTCGACATTAATGGAATTACGCAGCCGGTAGTATGTAGCACTTGTTGGTTAAATTTAAGGATAACAATTTGTATCGAGTGGTTTGCGTTTCCTCCTTAAATTCCAACTTCAATGTATAGTTAAACTGTCGGAGCAGTTTTACAAATGTGATTGGATTACACATAACATAACATCACGCCTGTATTTCCCCGAAGGGGTAGGCAGAGGTGCATAGTACACCCACATTTCGCCAGTTATGTTATAGTCCCATGTAATAGGGGGCGAGCCTATTGCCACTGACCGGGCACAAATCCAGACTCCGGGCTGCTACTGAGAATTTCCTAATGAAAAAACCCAATAAAAAAAACCAAACAAACCAAATTAAATAAATGTTCCGTACGTACTGCAGCGGCAGCACAATACACATAAACTAGTAGAAATAAATAAATAAATAATAAATATTTTTGGGACATTTTTACACATTCTAGTCCCAAACTAAGCAGAGCTTGTGCTATGGGTACTAGACAATGGATATAATACTTATATACTTTATTTTTGTAAATACATACTTATAATACATAAGAAACAACCAGACCAACACAAACACTCATGTTCATCACACAAATATTTGTGTCCTGTGGGAATCGAACCCACGACCCCGTGATTTTTATTTATTTATTTTATTTATTTATTTATTTATTCGCAATTTATGTAACACCATAACAGAACTCATTCCAAGGGGATGTTACAAAACATATCACAAAAACTTACAATTATAATAATTAACAGTTTACAGTACTATTCCTTTTTCTATACACCTCTGTACTACTCCCATGAACTTGGGCAAACTATCAAAAAATATGTCAACGTCTTCATCAACCATAATTTTATTAATCAAACGTGCGGTGCGTGACAAGGGGGCAAACTTGAGGAGGTTAGTCCTAGCCGGCGCCACGCTGAGCAGCGCGGGGCGGCGGCGAGCACCCACATACCCTGTGGGCGCGCACAGCTGCAGCGCCTCCAGTACCTCTGGGTGGTGTACGGAACCACGCAGCACTCTAACCACATACTTAACCAGTGCAACGTCTCTCCTCACCGCCAGCCTGCTGTACCCGACCATGCCTATGACGAACAGACTCGGATACATCAACGGGTAAAAAGGATAAACGCCGCACTGCTTATAATACAAAAACCGTGTGAATTTATTATGTATTTTTTCCACCATTTGGCTATATTTGTCCTCATGGGGGTTCCAAATGATAGCACTTGTTTCAAGATGGCTTCGGACAAGTGCATTGTATAAAATTTTGACTGCTGATGTACTGTTGAAATCCTTACATTGTCTCAAGATGAAACCCAGATTTCTGAAGGATTTGCCGCATATGTCAATAATGTGTTTACGAAAGGTCAACCCGGAAACCATCTCAACGCCGAGGTCGCGTACATGAGAAACGCGTGGCATGACTGCGGCCTCCACCTCGTACTGGTACTGCAGCGGGGCACGCGCGCGACCATACCAGGCCCCTCAGAAAGTATTGCGAAAAAAAGTTTTTATATATGGGAGACTGGCCAGTTATAATGTTTTTCGAAAATATGATTATTTATAAGTAAAAATAAGTAAGTTCCAATTTCAAAATTTCCCTCCACATTTTTTGCGAGTTAATTCAAAGTATTGTGTCTCACTGAAATATGGATCTGCGCCGGGAACATTTTAGAGCTATGATTTTATACGATTTCAAGTGTCGCCTGAAACCGGATGAATCGTACGATAGACTTCAAATGGCATTCATGGATGAAGGCCCTTCCAAGGCAACCGTGTATCGTTGGTATAACGAATTCAAGCGCGGTCGACCAACTTTGGGGGATGACGAAAGAAGCGGTCGCCCTTTGACGGCTGTTACCGAAGAAAACGTGCTAGCAGTGAAAAATTTAATCCAAGACAATAGGCGAATTACATATCAGGAGATTCAACACATATTGAAGATTGGATCGGGAAGCGTTCACGAGATTCTACACAGCCATCTTCGCGTGAGGAGGATAGTATCACGCTGGGTGCCGCACAACCTCACCGATGCTCAGAAGCAGGCCCGGGTGGAATGGTGCCGTGATATGCTTAACAAATTTGAAGCAGGCTCGTCTCGGCGTGTTTACGACATCGTTACAGGTGATGAGTCCTGGATTTATCAATACGACCCAGAAACCAAGCGCCAGTCGACTGTTTGGGTGTTTCAAAATGAGCCAACGCCTACCAAAGTGAAGCGATCTAGAAGCGGGGGTAAGATTTTGATCGCTAGCTTTTTTAATTTGACTGGCCACTTGGTATCAATTCCCTTACGGGATCAAAGAAGCATTAATGCCGAATGGTATACTACCAAATGTTTGCCAGAAGTTTTCTCTGTTATAAGCAACAAGCGACCAAACACAGGGCTCCGCGGGCTACTGCTCCACCACGACAATGCACCTGCGCACACCGCACTCAAAACGAGGGACTTCCTGGACAGCACGCCAGTCAAACTCCTGGGTCACCCTCCTTACAGCCCTGATCTAGCACCGTGTGACTTCTTTTTATTCCCAAAAATAAAAAATCAGCTCAAAGGGATACAATTTTCGTCGCCGGAAGATGCGCTGGCTGCGTTCGAGCAGGCTGTAAACGAGGTGTCTGCGGCGGACTGGAAAAAGTGTTTTGAAAACTGGTTTAGGCGCATGAATCTTTGTATAGAGGCTGGTGGAAAGTACTTTGAAAAGATTTGATAAAAATATATGTACGTATAGAACAATTTTTTTTAGTTTCGCAAAACTTTCTGAGTGTCCCACGTACGTCATCACGCAGCACTTAGCCACGTTGAAATAAAGCTTGTTGGCCTTACTCCACTGCACTACTCTATCTATGTCCCGTTGGAGCCGCTCACAGTCTGAAGTGTCTGCTACTGACAGAAATACCTTTAAGTCGTCTGCAAATAACAAACACTGTGTGATGGGCTGCTGTATCTAAATGGAAGGCGCTGGTGCCTGTGATACAATGTTTTTTCATTAGTACAGGTACCAACGTTACCTTTTTTTCTGTAAAGATATTTTATGAAAATAAACATTTTTTTTTATTTTTTTTTATCTCACCTCACAATGCCTCACCACCCTTCCCTGCTTTCAGTTAGTCTGGTGCGTTCATGTAATGGCCGGCCCACGGCAGACTTCATTAAATCAGTCCATCGCATGGGAGGCCTTCCACGCACTCTATATAGCCAATAGAAATTCCGTAACGAAAATAACCTAACACCCCCCACTCCGACCGGCACAGCGGTGATACTTTTTAGTTTTGCCATCTATCGATGAATAGCAGAACTTTTAATGACTTTTTGAAATATCACGCTTGTCTCTTTAGTTCTGCAAATCGCCTCTAGGTGGCATTGGTTGTATCGGCGTTACTGCGCTTAAGCTATTGCATAGCTTCTATCGCGGGCCTTGAGCATGGAGACCGAACCCAGAAATTCCGTAACGAAAATAACCTAACACCCCCCACTCCGACCGGCACAGTGGTGATACTTTTTAGTTTTGCCATCTATCGATGAATAGCAGAACTTTTAATGACTTTTTGAAATATTACGCTTGTCTCTTTAGTTCTGCAAATCGCCTCTAGGTGGCATTGGTTGTATCGGCGTTACTGTGCATTCGTAATCCCCCTCTTCGCCCCGCAATCTGGTGACTCATGCCAGTCATGCCTGCTTAGAGTTTCGGCGTTAGGGCACCTCCTCTTTGTATTTACATAAAAAATGCTATGCAATAGCTTTACCGCGGCAGTCTCCGAGTGCCACACGTCATTTTATTTATTATATTATTGATTGTACATACACCAAACGAAAACAAAGACAGTAGTTTACAGAAAGATTATAATATAAGTACAATTATATCGCACAAGGCAAGAATAAGTGATTCCCGCGCGGATTAACAATGTAAGTTTTCCATACAGAGTCTGTATATCGAAAAATATTTACATCAAATTCAATACGAAGAAAATGTAGACATACTTCTAAAAGCAAGTCTCTTTTTCATGAAAGTAAACTATGTCATTTTATGATTCAATAAAATTGAATGTGATCTTAAACTTCTCAATTTTTTTATTTAAAATATAAAAATGTATCAGGCTTCACAATAATGCAAGAAAAAACTATGATACAGTACACAGTATGTCTGAATAAAATCTGCATTATTTCTTTGGACCAACCCTAATAGTTATTGAGACAGGCGGAATGGCTAAATGAGAGCTAATTTACATTACGTACCTACCTATCCTACCCCACCTAGATTACCTATTACCTATCTTAGGTGCATGTTACGATCCACCCTCTTAGGTACAGTCGACCGCACGTCAGTAGTAACAGTTTGACCTTGACAGCGTCTTTCTTTCGTAAGCAGTAAGGGTGGCCTCTTACCGACTAAAACCACTATTCCTCCAACTCCACATACGGCCGGGGGCGTGGGATACGTGAATTCTTCTACCACCGTACTCATACGTGAAGGTTAATCCCTCGAAAGGATTCTATTGTCCGTACCCAGGATGCACCAGCATAAGAACTGCTGTTCCCTCCAGACGTGTCCATGCAGAAGGACAAGCAACTGTCAGACACACGTGGAGGTTTTTTGGCCAGCACCCCTTACCAAGTCAATCCAACTGTTATAGAACCGCTTTCTAGTTCTCTGTCTAAGTTTATTCCTAACGATATTACCTACAGTAAACTTCCGTTTAGCACAAACTTATCTCTGCTAGCCTTTTCTGAAACAAATGAGTTTTAGCTTCCGATGGTAACCATAATCGACATGGCAGCGGGAAGTCAGCGGAATGATCATATAAAAAAAATTACTGGAAACACATTGTCAAATAAAATAAAAAGCCAAGGTAAAAATTAAAACTACGAGAAAATATCGTTCATACATTTAAAATCCCCTGCAATAATATTTTCATTGCGGGCCTTAATACGTGCAAACGATCGTTGTACAGCGCACGATAAAATTACCTACGTTCCCCTTTCATCATTCAGGTGTAGAGCGTCGTAATACCGGCTACAATTTTTGTAAATCCACAAAGTACGGGCGGATTCAATCCCGGGATACAACGATGTTCCTTTGAACGCTGCAGCCGTGTATCAAAACCTTTGCAACGGAAAATAAAACATGAAAATAAAACATGAACAAAAAACCGTTAATGAACCACATGTGTGCTGTTTACTATAGAATCTATCTCAGTATTTAGGTACGAAATATAATAATATATTTCTGCATCAAAATTAAATATGGTCATAAAAAGTAGCTTTTTAGTTTTTATTTTCTAGTCCTTATGACGTTTTATTACCTGCCAGCATATCTAGATCTACTTGATATATAATATTCACATATTTTAATTTCTTAGGTTTTTGCGATCACTACACAATAAAATAATATACCAATTTAAATGATAAACGCGATTTAATCCGGTTAAACTTTGTTTTATTATAATGCACATATTTTATTTATGAACACATAACATGCACAAATTTTATTTATGTCTCAAAATTAAATACAAACACAGAAAAATAGCTTTTATTATTTCTTTTCAGTCCTTATGTTTTAGTACTAACATCTCTAGAACTGCGCACATTTTTATTTATGTCTCGTTATTAAAATATGGGCCACTAAAACATACGTTTCATTTCTTATTTTTCTGGACATTACGATGTTTTTATATAATACTAGCACTAGCTACATAAATATACGCGAATATGAAATTTTTAATATCCTCAAGACAAGCTAAACTCTTGCTCTCAAAAGGTCGTGCCTTCAATATTTTATGAACACTTAAAACTAAATTAGATTTTTTCTTGAGTTTGAACGAAATATTCAACGTCGAAACACCTACGAGTTATGACGTAAAGTTGTTAGGTAAAACTTTTGTAATTAATAAATCTTAACAATTACTTGGTGCTTGAATAGTTTTAATTTAATATGCGTGTTCGCTTGAAAATTTATAAGTATTTTGGTTTTGTTACGCAATGAAGGGCAGTGTCTTGTTTTAAGAAACTTTAATAATAAAATTAACTTATATAAATATTGTTCCATGTGGTGCCGGACGTAAACAATAGCACCACCCTTATCCCTTCTCATGGGTGTCGTAAAAGGCGACTAAGGGATTCACCAGAGGATGGGCAGCAGCGTTCTCTGAGTATTTGACCAACCAACTGCGATCGCCAACCCGCTTGCCAAGCGTGGCGATTATGGTATATCCCCCTATTAGGGGAGGCCTATGTCCAGCAGTGGACCTCTTTCGGCTAAAATGAGGATAATGATATGAATGTACTAAGTTAATTTTACAGATAGGTACAGAGACCGAGGACGATGTGACGACGAGAAGGGATGTTTTGTGGAGGGATATGTTGGTGTGAAAGAGATGGGTGAATTGCATCGGTGTGCAATGATACCTCTTCTCAAATGATACTATCAATATTACATTACTCTTCATCATCATCATCATTTCAGCCGATAGACGTCCACTGCTGGACGTAGGCCTCCCCCAATGGGGGGGATATGCCATAATCGCCACGCTTTTCAGGCGGGTTGGCGATCGCAGTTGGTTGGTTAAATACTCAGAGAACGCTGCTGCCCATCCTCTGGTGAATCCCTTAGTCGCCTTTTACGACCCATGAGAAGATATAGGGTGGTGCAATTCTTTACGTCCGGCACCACACGGAACATACATTACTCTTACATTATAACATTAAATTATCATTCATTTGATATTTTTTAGGGTTTCTCTGTTTGTTTCTGTCCGTCCGTCTATCTGTCACAGGGTTGTATCTTTGTAATGGTAATAGATAACCAGTTGAAATTTTTACAAGAATATGTGTTACTATGGTGCATCATATCACGACAAATACTTAAAATAAAAAAATTCAAAAGGGCCACACGAAAAACCTCAAAAACATGCAATTTTATCAACGTTTTTGTTCCAGACCTTCTTAATTATTTTTACATTGTAATTAATTAATTATTTCAAGACCTTTCAGTTGATTCAGTGTAAAGACATGCGTCGACCTATCGTACGCATCGTATAGATCGCATTAAACCTGCCGAATTGCGTAACTCACTCGCGATCGCAATCATCTGGATTTCAATGTTCATTGCGCCGTGTGTTTGACAATCCATGTTATCAGCAACTATGTACCACTAAATGGATGTTGCTTTAATTTCAAAATGAAAGCTAATGTCAAAGTGAATGCATTACACAATTTTCCCACAGATCCGTATAGCGTAGTGCGTCTATATATTCGTAGCTTACGGATTGCCGATGAATTTCTATATTGAGCTTCGGATGCCGATGACGTCGTCCACATTTTTTAATAAAATGCGAACCGTCCGATGCTACGATACTGATAGGTGGACACGTGCCTTATTTGCTCTCAAGTGCCCATCTTATACAGTGCCAACCTATAATATCACCATACCTGTGAATGTTAGAATAATTGTGAATAATGGAGCCATTAATGGCATAAAGTGTCTGATCGTTGGGTCCCCTTTTCCAAACACGTTATTTCTGTTCCCAATTTTACAAACACGTACTATGATCGCCAATCTTTGTGTCAAGTTGTTTAGTCTATAAAGAATATGAGAATTTTGCAGTGGATATTTACAGTCTTCTCAATCATCTCTCGTAGCTGCAAGACCATTACGAGGGTAGCCCATGTCGTAATGAAAATATTAGGCAGTCAGCACGGTGGGGTGCTGGGCAGAAAATTAAACCTCTACGTGTGCCTGACGGCTGCTTGTCCTTCTGGACACGTCTGGAGGGAACGGCAGTTGTTTGGCCGGTGCATCCTGGGCACCTTCGGGGGATTTTATTGCCTGTGTCGAATATTCTGGCGCGGGAAGGGCCCGTTCTGGGACAGTGGGGAGTTGCTCCACGTGTCCCTCTATTGCCAACAGAGGGGACAGTGAAGGAGCAGGGGCGGTCCCAGTGTGCATTCACCCTGCCACTGGGCAGGCAGCGGGGGGACTGTCCTTCCCTGCCCCCATCGATCTCGTAACCTCAGGAGTGCCCGCTGAGTAGTGTTCTCGCGCCTCTTGGGACCGAGGGTCTTGGCTTCACTGCCCGGACCCCGAGGAAAAAAACCTCTATAAAAAATTACGGGAGGTAGGGCCTGCGAGCAGCAGACTCGGGGTAGTCTGCTGCCCGACCAGCAGCTGGCGTAGCTGGCACAGCCGGCGTAGTTGGCGCAGCTGGTAAAGGCACATGAGGTGAGGTCGCGTGCAGTGTTCCGTGTGCGCCACCGAGTTGGGTGTGGCCAACGTTAGGCCGCACGGGGAGAAGGGGCTCGCCTGCTTGAGGCGGGCCAGGACCTGTCGGGGGTGGTTGTGTGAATACTCACGGGTTCTCACGCCCCCGGCTAAGGTAGTTGAAGGAACACCGTGGTGGTTTTACTGGACACTGGCTCCGCCTACCCCGGGTGGAGTGAGTCCATAAGGATTTCCCCAAGGCAAAAAATAAAAAAAGGCAGTCAGGACGGTTAGCAGGAGAGTTGACTGCTCAGCGTTGCCGTTTTCAGTAGATTGACTACTAGTTTAGTCGATCCTTAAGTGTAGATTCTGCTGAATCTACTAAACTATAGCAGATTCTTTAGAATTAACTTTAACTGTTAAACGATAGCTTACACATTAATCATCTGTGTAAAATTGGCCATTAAAGATAGATCTGATAGTTTTTAGTAGATTTTGGTAGTCATTCTAGTAGTTCAGCTATTTTTAAAATGGCAACACTGCTGCTTTGGATGCGCGAAACATGTTTAAGTAATGTCACTCGTAAATACTTTTTATTACACCCCAATATACAAGCAAATGTTTCATAAGACACAATTTGATTATAAGCATGCATAACTGTGTTAAGGTACTTCAAAACTAGTTTCCATACACTAACCCACCGACCATACAGCCTAATAGACGCCTAATGTTAAATATAATGCGTAGAATAAATTCTGTCCCTAGCTGAGGCGAGGTGTTGCAATCCGATTGGCCCTACCAAGGCGGCTATTGGCTAATCACTAACGCGGCAGTTTTGACGGCTCATGTAAGTGGTCAAAACTAATTTGAAGATTTCAAGTGGCGACCTACATTAGTGAAATGTCATAGATGTGTTGACAGAATTCGGTCGCCTGTTATGAGGTGTCTATGGGGTGTATGGTCGATGCGCTAACCTAAGTTCAGTAACAAACTCATCATGTAAGGAAACTTCTCTATTGTTTAACAAGAGTGGTCAATCCCGCCATACTGTAGCCGAACTCAATACATTCTGGAATGCCGGAACTTATGTAATAACAAAATGTTAGTAAATCAAGTGAACGGAACATGCGCGGCTGGTGAATGAAGCCTGGGTTCAATATCTAGGTCGGGGACACTGTTATGAGAGTTTATTCTGTTTGGAAATTTTCAGTAGCAGCTTGGGATTAGGAATTGTGCCTGTTCAATGGAAATGAACTCATTACCAACACAGTCATCAACGAACTGAACTTTTTAAGGACATTATATTCTTTGTTGACGTTATTATGAAGTGGGCGTGGCATATTGCTCGTAGACCGGATGGCCGATGGGACCGTAAAGTTTTGGCGATTGCGTTTCGGAAGGCGCAGCGTGGGTAGGCCCCCCACAAGGTGGACGATGATCTGTTGAAAGTCGCGGGAATCCGCTGGATGTGGAAAGCGCAGGACCGGTCGTTGTGGCGATGCTTGGAAGAGGCCTATATCCAGCAGTGGACGTCTTTCGGCTGAAATGATGATGATATGACGATAACGCAACCTTGTGTTTATTCTTCTGTCGTGGGCTTGTCGTGGGTTCTTATACTTGTATAATTCTCATCAAAATGACTCAGAATCATAAATGCTTTTGCATCATACGTAATTACATAAATTGTAAAAAAATTAAAACCATAAACAGTAATGATTGTAAATAACTGACGATGAAGATGAAATACAATAACTCCAAAAAAAAATCATTCTAATGAAAATTTTGTTGAACAATCCAAGTTTTTTTTTCCCGTAGATAAAATGATGCCTAGTTTTACCCAATTTCATAAGTGTACTTTAAAGAGACACTATGTATTTGTTACGGTGCTGGAATCTATCTAGCAACCACAAAAATCAGTCAGCCATTTTGATTAAATGGCCGAATCATTTTGGTCGTCAGCTAAAAGTAGGTACCTACCTATGGAAATACACCTCTGTCCATCCTTTCGCAGGATACCAGGCGTGATGTGCCAAACCAAGTGAACATCGAGCGAGTGAAGCATAACTCAGCTTATCCGGGTTTTAAGATCCGGTCAGATCTGGGCCACATCTAATCGCCGAATACACGGATATTCCATTTGCATTGCATCCGGGCCACGCAACGAGGCGAAATTAATCCGAACGTAAACTATCAGCTTTAGCTGGTATAGACAATGATAGCGCGATGGGAAATTATTGGAATCGTAAGTGATTGGTTTAAGGATAGATCAGTTAAAAATTTCCGAGTAAAAAACATAAAAACAAAACAAAAACAAAAACAAAACAAAAACAAAACATGGTACATATCGTTAGGTTAGTTTATCATATTTTTCTAGAGGACGAAAAGCAACTTTATTCTGTGCATTACTGCAATCACCATCATCATCATCATCAGCCTGTATTACTCCACTGCTGGACAAAGGCCTCTCCAATAGCACGCCACTGAAATCGATCCTCGGCCACTCACATCCAACTGGATGGCTACCAGCCACCTTGCTAATATCATCGCCCCACTAATCCTGAGGGCTTCCTACCCTACGTTTACCGATCACATCAATCACGATACGAGCTGTCAAATGATGATATTATGGCATAGCTCACTCACGACTGTGCACTTAAAAGTTCCATTATCAGCAGTGGATGTAACTACAGGTGTGATAATAAGACTAAATACAAAGTATTAAGACTTAGACAATGGTTAAACAGCGAACCAATGCCCAAATAAAAACAAAAACCTCAATTAGCAATAGAATATGTAGGTACTCAAATAAACATAAACATTTAATGGATAAGCCGCAAAACAAAATTGCTGATAACCAAGAAATACCTGTAATATATCAAAACAAATAGAGATTCAAAGCATTTCGTATGCATGACCGATCCGAACCAAAAGACCGGACGCTTCAGAGATATGAACTACGTTCGTAGAATGCAAAAGGACATACGGATAAACAACTGCTAATATTTAGATAAGGACCTCCATTCGCAGAAGCATGTACGCAGAGTAGAATGCAAATGGAACGATCATCTCAATCATGGGCAGACAAACGTCGTAAAAACTACACATACGTGGGACACTCAGAAAGTTTTGCGAAACTAAAAAAAATTGTTCTATACGTACATATGTTTTTATCAAATCTTTTCAAAGTACTTTCCACCAGCCTCTATACAAAGATTCATGCGCCTAAACCAGTTTTCAAAACACTTTTTCCAGTCCGCCGCAGACACCTCGTTTACAGCCTGCTCGAACGCAGCCAGCGCATCTTCCGGCGACGAAAATTGTATCCCTTTGAGCTGATTTTTTATTTTTGGGAATAAAAAGAAGTCACACGGTGCTAGATCAGGGCTGTAAGGAGGGTGACCCAGGAGTTTGACTGGCGTGCTGTCCAGGAAGTCCCTCGTTTTGAGTGCGGTGTGCGCAGGTGCATTGTCGTGGTGGAGCAGTAGCCCGCGGAGCCCTGTGTTTGGTCGCTTGTTGCTTATAACAGAGAAAACTTCTGGCAAACATTTGGTAGTATACCATTCGGCATTAATGTTTCTTTGATCCCGTAAGGGAATTGATACCAAGTGGCCAGTCAAATTAAAAAAGCTAGCGATCAAAATCTTACCCCCGCTTCTAGATCGCTTCACTTTGGTAGGCGTTGGCTCATTTTGAAACACCCAAACAGTCGACTGGCGCTTGGTTTCTGGGTCGTATTGATAAATCCAGGACTCATCACCTGTAACGATGTCGTAAACACGCCGAGACGAGCCTGCTTCAAATTTGTTAAGCATATCACGGCACCATTCCACCCGGGCCTGCTTCTGAGCATCGGTGAGGTTGTGCGGCACCCAGCGTGATACTATCCTCCTCACGCGAAGATGGCTGTCTAGAATCTCGTGAACGCTTCCCGATCCAATCTTCAATATGTGTTGAATCTCCTGATATGTAATTCGCCTATTGTCTTGGATTAAATTTTTCACTGCTAGCACGTTTTCTTCGGTAACAGCCGTCAAAGGGCGACCGCTTCTTTCGTCATCCCCCAAAGTTGGTCGACCGCGCTTGAATTCGTTATACCAACGATACACGGTTGCCTTGGAAGGGCCTTCATCCATGAATGCCATTTGAAGTCTATCGTACGATTCATCCGGTTTCAGGCGACACTTGAAATCGTATAAAATCATAGCTCTAAAATGTTCCCGGCGCAGATCCATATTTCAGTGAGACACAATACTTTGAATTAACTCGCAAAAAATGTGGAGGGAAATTTTGAAATTGGAACTTGCTTATTTTTACTTATAAATAATCATATTTTCGAAAAACATTATAACTGGCCAGTCTCCCATATATAAAAACTTTTTTTCGCAATACTTTCTGAGGGGCCTGGTACATCGTCAAGGGAGAGGCAAAACAGAAACACCGCTATCGTATGAGTAATTTCGCACTTTTGTTTATTCAATTATTTTAACTTTTTAGTAAAAAACAAGTATTGGAGTACGGTCATCAGAACATGCAATATTTTTGCCTATTTAGAGAACAAGAACTGGCTCAAAAGCTGTTGTAGCAGACGGTTTGATGTCCGTGCAGGCTACATAAAAGCTTTTAAAAAAGGGTACGAGCTCTCCATTACCTTTGTCTACTCTGTGACCCATATGACCAACAAAGTTAAGGCTGAAAGAGATAAGGGGAACCGTAAAACATACGTGCTTTCTTTGTGCTTACATCAAAACGATGAGTTTTTTGCTTGCGTAGTCGTTAAATTTATGCAGGGGTTGTAGGTATTTTAAATTTTAAGTATGCCGTAACCGCTCTGTAATGACACTGAGGGAGTTAATGACAAAGATAGGATGCAGTTGACATATTACAAACATTTGGCGATGCGAGGTAGGGTTAGATGACCCCTTTCTATTGTTTTGTTGTAGTAGCACTGTTATATTGTCCAGGGTGAGTGTTTTAGGAACAAAATATAATATGTGACCCAGGACTCTCATTGGTCTTTGTTGTTTCCCCGGTAAGTGTCAAAGCATGGCACTGGACCACCAGCGTGGTCCACTGGGGTTCCTGGAGCTCCTATATTTAGCAGCAGATGGCCACCGTATGATTTTAGTCGATAAGAGTCCAAGGGGTATCCCTCGGCCCTCCTCAAACAAAGGATATCTATTAAGATTTCCACCCGAAAATAAAAAGCTACCTATAATATTCGTCTTGGAATAGTTGCAAAGTCAGCAGTGGTCCGTATCAGCCAGCAATCTTGCACTTAAGTTACATCTGATTTGGCAGCGTTTGTGTCTACGTTTCTTAGCAGTTTTCTTCACAAATGTAGAAAATTTCAAAAGAAGCCGAGAAAATCTTGAAAACAAAAATGAATTAGATATTCATGATTGAAAAAAATTGTTCTGTTCTAAACGCAACATGTGTGTTTTTGTTTTGAATCCAATTTAGTTGCTTCAAATTTTGTCCGCGGAATTGGTTTATATGTGTTTATTCTAAGCTTCCTAATAATAATATGGAAATTATTATTTTTTGGTATTTCTGAAAGCTCTTCATGTTAAACAACTAGACATGGGACACAATATTTTTTCGTTCTTGAGATAATTGTAATAATTATGGTGTCGGCAAGGAGTAATTTACAATCATAGAAAATTATACAGTTACAGTTACAGTCCTTATTTAGGTCAATCCCAAACATCACACCACATTGTAAAAAATATATATAATAATACTGTTAGTAAGTTTTGTTACTGCATGCATCGAAACGATGTTTCTTTTTTTTACGGTATACCGTAAAAAAAAAAACAACATAATGGTATAATTTTTAAACTATTTGCAAAGACGCTTGTCAAATTATTCTTCCTGCTACCTACCACGAATGCTGCAAAACGTTAAGAAAACCAATTCAATTATACAACGTGGAGATGACAATACGACTGTAAATGAAAACACAGTTATTACTAGTCTATAGAAACATTTTAAACAAATAAATAAGTTGTTTATTGAAAATAAAAAAAAACAACAAAAATATTTAAAAAAAAAACCAAGTAATAAGTGACGCCATTTGCAATCATCTGTAAAAATTGAGAAAGAGAGTTTAAAATCATATGGATTCGCACAGGTTTTGACCTAACTATTTTTGCCAGAAAAATAGTTCCACATTCAAAATTAATAAAATTTAAATTATTTCGTGTGGCTAAACCACAGACCAGTAAGCTTACTGGTCTATGGGCTAAACTAATAACTGGACTTGATAGATTTTTTATTTATATGGTCAGAGAACGTGATACTCTGTGGTTTTATTTATGTCGTATTGTCATCTCCACTTTGTATATGCAATGTAATCCGGTTTTAAAGATTTAAATTGTGGAAAGAAAAAAAAAAATCGCTCACGAGTAGGAGCGATTTTTTCTTTCCACAATTTAAATCTTTAGAATTCGCTTCGCATGCGTAAAATGCGTTAAAATAATAAAATAATTAATCCGTTTTTTTTATATAACAAAAACCATAAACAACATCATATTACATTTTACAAAATAAAGACAGACTTAAATGCTTCGTGGCAAGCGAGTTCACTATCCGATCAACACCGAGGAAAATCGAATAGAAACGTCCATTTTGAAATTTGTCACCCAAAACGCTATTCGAGAGCGTCGACGTTCACTGAATGTAATAACAAAATTTCATAATATACAAAACGACAGGTACAGGTAGTTACAAAACTGAAATCTTGGAAGCACGTAACATTTTCATGGCACTCGGTGCAAAATTTCACGAGATAACGTCAGCTACATAAATGTTAAGTTTTAAGTTTTTTGTCTCCTGTTTTATTTGTCGACGATTTGCATAATTTTTGAATGCGAAATTAAAGACTTCCTTTTATCGTTATTGTCACGCAGGGATAAAGATCTGTGGAACTTTGTGGGTATTATGTATTCGTGTTTTAGGAAAGTTGGGTTCAAAAGTTTTTTTTAATGTCAATTTGTTTTATTTTGAATAACTTTAAAGTGTTTTGAAAAGACACCGTGTCATCTATACCGCAATGTTAGCTTACTTGACTTACTATAAAAAACACATGAGAAAAAATCACAATTATGGTTACATTTAGGTGCACTAATGTTTATTTAATTATTGGCCTACTCTATGTGTTGGGCAACTGTGAGTACAGTAGGCAGCTGTTAAAATAATTAAATAAATTATGATTTTTCTGTATCGTACGTTAAAGAATGGTTTATGCTACACTGTGACGGGACCGAGGCGGGCGTGAGTCGTGCCCCGAACGATGCCGCGACGCCAAAGCCCAGTCGTGGTCCGGCCGAGCACTTCACGAACATTTTGTATGAAACAAACGGAAAGCAGTTCATGCTACACCGAGCGGCATCCGTTTCCCAGGAACTCGGACCGCCTCGGTCACGTCACGGTGGAGTATGAATCATCTTTTAACATACTCATAATTCTGAACATATTTTACTATGGGACCAACCCTACAGATTACTGTTAATAGGTATAAATTAGGACCCTTATGTGAACCCTTATTCAAGCGTCAGATTTCAAAAAATTCAAAATGGCGAATGCATCCTTAAACTTGACTTGGCCCCGTCCATTTTGTACCTACTTGCATTTCTTATAATATTTTTCAATATTCTAATAAGAAACCCATACAAAAAAATTTTATTGTTACGTAATCTGGATAATATTTCCTACCAATTTTTATAACTTTCATGTAATATGCATAGAAATAAAAAAATTGCAATTTTTTTTTTTGCTTATGGCGGCAATTTAGAATTTCATCAACTTTGAACCCTAATTTAGACGTGAAAATAGTATAAAGATGTCAAAAAGTGTACAAAAATGGAATAATAATTTATTCTACTTGCATAATACCCTCAACTGAGCCACCGATGTAAGACGAGTAAAATATCACGGTGTATAAATAATATCGTGTTAATACCATCGATAAACCGTATTTATACAGAAGACAAAAGGTGTCGGGACCACAATGATTGAATGTAGCTCACAGAACGTAATAGTTGCCAGACAGGCTTTGAGTTCAAGTACTAACTCCCGGCGCTTAATGAAAAGCCGGATCGAAAACAGATGTTAACCCTTTTGTTTAGAAAACATTTTCAAGACTTTGTTAAAAACTGGAATGTGGGATGATGTACCTAGTAAATATTAAGGGGTTTTGTTTTTTATTAGATTTGCTGTGAGATTATGTCAATAATGTTTGTATACGAACAAACATTTTGCTCATGTCATTAGTATAGTCTAACAAAGCAATTAGTATCCAGGGTCGCCAGATATAAACGAAGTTTTCTCAGAAGATTATGGATGTCTTCGAGTGAAATATCATTTTAATAACGGACAAAGCTAAACTGTATTCATACAAAATCCTTATCAAACCGTTCTATAATAATTTCCCGAGAAATCTTTAGTATCTATATCTGGCAACCCTGTATACTAATTGCTTTGTTAGATTGTACCTATAATAACAAAATATTTTAAGCGCCCTAGAGACTCCGGGAAGTCTTAGCAATACATTTTCTATTCTAGGTACTTACCTCATGTTTGTCCTTGAAAGGCTGTTTTGTTTTAGAAGTGTTATCAAGTAATACATCACGCTGTTCATTGAAATGTAATTTTTAAAGAGATCTAAATATATCAATGGAAATTGTAATATGTCTTACTTGCATCAGCTTTTTCACCTAAATAGCTAAGTCGTCACATAATTATTATCAGACTACTAATATTATGAATTGTCCTTTAAACAGGCTAAAACGGCTGAAATTTGGAATACAGATAGACCATAACCTGGATTAAAATATAAGCCACTTTTTATCCCGGGAAAATAAACAGTTCCTGTCGGATGCAATAATGTTTTTGTGGTAAACCGAATTATACGCGGGCGAAGCTGCGAGCATAGGCTAGTTTACAACCACAACAACAACAATATAACATCACGCCTGTATTTCCCCGAAGGGGTTGGCAGAGGTGTATAGTACACCCACATTTCGCCAGTTATGTTATAGTCCCATGTAATAGGGGGCGAGCCTATTGCCACTGACCGGGCACAAATCCCGACCCCGGGCTGCTACTGAAAATTTCCTAATGAAAAAACCCAATAACACTTTGCCCGACCCCGGAATCGAACCCAGGACCCCACGCTCAGCAGTCGCGCTTGCAACCACTAGACCAACGAGGCAGTCAAAAAACAAAAAAAAAATTTGGCTAGTTTACAAACATACTTATATAATAAATAATAAATAAATAAATATTTATACATTTTACACAGCACCATCTAGTCCCAAAATAAACAGAGCTTGTACTATGGGTACTAGACAATGGATATAATACTTATGTACTTTTTTTTGTAAATTCATACTTATAATACATAAGAAACACCCAGACAAACACAAACACTTATGTTCATCACACAAATATTTGTGTCCTGTGGGAATCGAACCCACGTCCTCATAATCAGCAGTCTGACCCTCAAACCACTAGACCACAGACGTCGTCCAACACAAACACTTATGAACCCACGACCTCGTGGTCAGCAGTCTGATGCTCAAACCACTAAACCCATAAAGTTATTATACTGACGTAAATGTCTTTGACTAAACCACAGACGTCGTCAAACATAAAATACAAACAGTACAATAAAATAGCATACAATGGCATACAAACGCCTGTCGCATCCCTAATCATCACTAGAAATAACAGTTGCAATTAAATACATATTTAAATAGACAGCCCACAATAATTACACAGTGCTAGAAGAGCAATTATCCTTAGCCTTTTTGCTTTTTACCCTCTCCAGTCTTTTATGTTCTACTCAACGAGCGAAGACATAGTTTTAATTGGAGTCGTTTCGAAGCACGCAAGACTCTTTTAATTAAAATTTTAACTCTTGATATTTAAAAAGAGTATGATGGCTCGGTATCCAAGGCTATTGCCGCAACTTTCACTACGAATATTTTTCTTTATGAATTCATCGGATCCCTATGAATGAGATGAAGTGATTTTACGAACAAGTTATTTGAGCGGTTTTAAAATTAAATACCTTGCTAAGTCGTGTTGGTTTTTTTTTTTATTACAATCTTTTTTCATTCGTTGTTCATTACGGACATGAATACAGGATGAAATCAAATACAGGTGGTAGGGATTCTACGAAAGGAACTGAACACCATTCCTTATGAAATATGGATTGTTAGACAAAAAGATGTTTGACTCCCCATACAAAATCCAAATAAATAAACATGTTTTTTTTTTAATAAAAAGACTAAAAGCAATCAAAATGTACCTTATAATTTCATCATAACTCATTATGATATTATAATAAAACAAGTTTAACCGTATTACATCGCGCATCGCATTAATACTATTAACATACGCGATGTAATCCGGTAAAACTTGTTTTATTATAGTGTATAGTGATCGCAAAACCCTAAGAAATTATCATTATGATATTAGGTACTTGGATTGGCCACAAAACATCTTTGAAAGTTCAATAATGTAACGTTTCATTTTTTCAAATTTGTCTCTGTGATTGACGTTAAAACTAAAACTGTCATGTAAGCACTTGCACAAGTGTTGCCATCTTTACAGACATTGCAGACGTACAGATAGTTAACTAGCCAAGTAAAATGCAGAAGACATTTCAGCGTAGAACCCGAGCAACTCTCAAACAACTTCGTGATTTATTATTGTAGTAAACTATCTGAGTATTTAGTCTAGTGGTTTGAACGTCACTGTTATCAGTATTTCTACTTTATAAACTTTCAAGTATTGAGCTTTCGCTTCACCAAACGCGGGCCGTGAGCGATGCGTTTCGTCGGCCTGTTAGTTGTTGATTACGTAACTTATTAATTAAATATTAAACGAGATTTGACGTGCACATGCAACTATTTTGCAACGCGAAAGTTTAAAAGTAAATGTTAATGACACGTTTGGTGCAGTAACTAAGAGATTGGCTACCGCGCTAATCGTTGCAGGCCGCAGAATCGATTCCTGGGACGAGAAAATATTTGTATGGCCTGCAGATATTTGTTCTAGGTCTGGAGATGTGTGTCAGTAAAACCATCCACAATACAGGAAAGTAGGGAAAACAATTTCTATTAAAACGAAGAAAACAAAAAGTAAGTTGTAAGGTGAACCATAGATGCATGTTATTAAACTTTCTAATAATAATGTCTTAGGTTCTCGCGATTACTACACAATAAAATAAAACAAGTTTAACCGGATTACAGCGCATGTATTATTAAAATTAGTTTTCCTAAGTTTCGAATGTTTTGGCCTTGCAGAGTTATTGGTCGCAGGAATACTAAGATGACAAGCGTCTTTACAGTGTGACATGTTCTCATTGTCGACAAAGCCCTTTAAATAAAGAAAAAAATAGGGTGTTTACAGCTATTTCAAAAATATTTCAATTGACCTTACAATTTGCCACTGCCTCGTTGGTCTAGTGGTTGCAAGCGCGACTGCTGAACGTGGGGTCCTGGGTTCGATTCCCGGGTCGGGCAAAGTTTTATTGGGTTTTTTCATTAGGAAATTCTCAGTAGCAGCTTGGAGGCTGGATTTGTGCCCGGTCAATGGCAATAGGCTCGCTATTATGGGACTATAACATAACTGGCGAAATGTGGGTGTACTATACACCTCTGCCTATCCCTTCGGGGACATACAGGCGTGATGTTATGTTATGTTATGTTATGACCTTACAATTTTTATTAATTAAAATCATTTCGATGCACGCAGTAGTCTTCACTCAAAGTATCATTATAAGGTTTCTAATGTTTCTACCACCTACTTCACACAAAATAATGTGTGTCATCAGCAAGGTGCTCCCGCCCTGCTCGCGCGTTTGTTGTGCTGAAGACTTTATTTGGTAAGCAATTACCCGCTCAACTGAAAGCAATACACGATTGTTTGAAGAGCAATTATCATAAAACGAAAATTGCACGAATCGCGACTTTTTGACTTTTGAAATGAATGGTTCTTATCATAGTTGTGGTGCTTGTCTATTGAGTAAAACTGAATCATTAGGGCATTTTTCTTGTCGGATTCAGAAAAAGTAACTTTTTGCTTGGCCTATGTCCAGCAGTGGACGTCTTTCGGCTGAAATGATGATGATATAATATTTTCTGTGGAAATTATAGAGGCTTAAAGAAAAAAAACCGGCCAAGTGCGAGTTGGACTCGCGCAGTAAGGGTTCCCTACCACCCATCGACCTGATATCCCATAGAAACAGATTTAATTTACGAGAGTTCTTCAAAAGACATCAACGCAGCGTGCGTGAAATATGAATTTTTGCATCTCTTTCTTACGCCGGTACCACCACATATGTCTATGTTTGCCCTATTTTGAGAATTTGTTGCAAAACTACATAGTATGCACTATAATCAGACCAAGTCTGACGCTGGTATGTATTACCGTTTTGAAAATAGAGCAGGAACAAAAACGTTTAAAAAAATGCTTGTTTTTCGAGGTTTCTTGTATGGGGACCTCCTTTGGTTTTAGACTTTTTTTAATTTTAGTTATAGTTATATTTGTCGTGATAGGCACAATAGTAATACATATTCTGTGAAAAATTAAACTGGTTATCTATTACCGTTACTAAGATACAGCCATGTGACAGACAGACGGACAGACTGACGGACGAACAGCATAGTGAGAGTAATAGGGTCCCGTTTGGTACCCTTTTGGTACGGAACCCTAAAAATGAAGTGTTTCAATCTTTTTAGCGAGATTTCGTCAATCTTTTTTTATTCGTCCAAGGGTGTTAACGTCATAGTACAGTCGACCGCACGTCAGTGGTAAGAGTTTGACCTTGAAAGCATCTTTATTTCATAAGCAGTAAGGGCGGTTTTCGTAGATCAAGTGTTACTGACGTGCGATCGACTGTACCAATTAGCAGGTTAGTTTTAAGCAGCGCATAAACTGTCTTGTCTAGCAATAAGAGTTTATGGTAAACCCGGATTCTCTGGGTTAGCAAGCCCATCACTTTTACTACTAAACAATTTCCCGAATGAATTACGATCCTTTTAACTCATGATAATGGCGCTCATCGTAAAATGTTGCTTTACGATATTATAGGAACTCATAAAACAAACTTTGTTTATACATAAACAGACCCGCGTGGGCTAATTACGTTCCATTGTACAGTAACACATTATATTAATTTCTAAAATGTTTTAAAGTAGCTTTAAATATCAGAGTTTTAATTAAATAGACACAACCTTTTGACTACACGCTACTCTGCGTCCATTTGGGTTCTTATTTATTTAGCACTGGATTTACCAGTGGCTTCGCTCGTGTGGATAAACATTAAGTAAAGCTGGGCTCTCACGATTGCACCATTTGGCGTGAAGCCAAACAATTGAATAAAATTGGATGAGTGTCCAATGCTGGGCATTCGCGATCGCGCCATCGATAAATAAATAATAAATAAATATTTTTGGGACATTTTTTACACAGCACCATCTAGTCCCAAACTAAGCAGAGCTTGTGCTATGGGTACTAGACAATGGATATAATACTTATATACTTTTTTTTTGGAAATACATACTTAGTATATATAAGACACACCCAGACCAACACAAATACTTATGTTCATCACACAACTATTTGTGTCCTGTGGGAATCGAACCCACGACCTCGTGATAAGCAGTCCAACCCTCAAAACATTAGACCACAAACGTGGTCAAAAAAATATTTTTTGATCGTGAGTCAGAGCAAATCCTCAAGTCAAATTTTGGCGTGACGACAATCCACGGATTTTCCGGCCCCTCCTTAATTCACTGCATAAAGCCATTTGGCTTCACGCCACACTGTCCGTAAATGTGAGAACTCGGTTCCATCTCCGTTCGTTGCGCTCAAAGACGTTGTCTGTGACGTCCGTATACTTAAATAATTTAGAATGATCGTGTGTGGCGTATAAAATTGGCGTCCATCCATTCTACTACAGTCGTTTGGCTCCACGTCAAATAGGCGCGATCGTGAGTGCCCAGCTTAAGAGTCCAGGTACTATAGTAGCAATTAAAGCGAGTCTAATGTAAATAAGATACATAATACACTATACACACTACACTCTACTACTATTCACTATACCATTGGAAGGACTATACATTTTTTGCTACACCTGGCTCAAATTCGATGAAACTCAAGCAAGTAAATACACTTATTTAAAATTACGAGAGGACGCACAATGGTCGAAATTCGACTGATAACAGTATCCTTAAATTTTAATATGTTGAAAAAAAAACAATTTCCATGTTTTCTTTATTGATAACAGTAAAGCTTGTCAATAGACACTAAACAAAAAGAAAGAAGAAAATCGTTTGACAAACAGAGGAAAAACTGGTACTGAACTTTTTTTTCTTTGCTTCCACTCGTATGTTTTCTATCTGGCCGACTAGTTTTGGACTCAACCGGAGCCTTAAGTCATGAGCTGGTTGTGTGGCCACGTCGCGGACTAAAACTTTTTTTATTAGGTATATAAAACAAAATAAATACCTCCTTGTTAATATCAATATCTAGTCTCTTAATATTATCATTGAAGAAAGTAATGGTTAAGTGTCCGTCGGCGCTATGGTGACCTAAGACACTTCTTTCTTACTATTGTTTTTGGTATGATATGGTTAAAGTGAAAAGTCGTGGATATCGATTAAATAACTATATATTTGGCACAATAATACACAAATTAACACTAAAAACTGGTAAACTCAACTATAAAACTGGTTAAAATGGTTATAAATGGTTATTGGTGAAACGGTACTGGTTTTGAGCACGCGATGTCTCAACGAGAATCGATCGCGAACTGTCCTAAAATTAGGTGAACTCGCTAGTGTGCATAGTTGCATGCGATGCACTTATGCAAATTAGCGAAGTGTTCGATTTTAACTCGAACATCAGAGAACAAAACAACATCACCAACAACAACAAGATAGATAGATAGATAGAATATACTTTATTGTACACCATGAAAATAGTAGTAAACAGGAACAATGTATAAATTATGGGTCTTATCGCTAAAAGCGATATCTTCCAGACAACCTTTGGATGGACAAAGAAGACGTAAGATGATGAGAACATCATCTTTATTCATCAGAACATGTATTTTTTAACTGCAAATACTTGTAATAAAACAAGTTTAACCGGATTACATCGCGTATATTATTTAAATTGGTTTTCCTGACGTTTCGAAAACTTTAATTTTTTTAACTTTTTACTATAATAAACAAACGTAAAAAACATAAATTCATTCATTACAATCATTATAATTCTTAAAGTTTGAAGAGAAATAAATCCCAGCAATAAACAACTTATATTAATAACAACAACACGTTAAAATCTCGAGATACTGCTGTGATAAATTGACTAGCACCATCAAACGGAGCCGATGAGTTACAGCCGCTACGGAAGTTACAGCGTTTTTCAAGGAGCAAAACGTAAATGTTTTGCCAAAGCTCTGCCAGGTATAATTTAATTTAATTTGGGGGAGCCGGGTTGATTATAAATTTAATTTATGTGAGCCGTGACGTCAGACGGGACCCGCTTGTTATTCGCAGAGCGTGCAATTTATCGACTGGCCTGATGAGAGCTGACAGTGTAACCAATGAAAATTTTATGAGTAACAGATTATTCGGGTAATTTACATACTTACGTATAAGTACAAATTTGTGTGTCTGCTTTTGAACTGGGTTCTGCATATGCTCTGTTTAGGGACTTGATTTTTTAAGAGTGACTGAATTGGGTTTTTTAAATTAGCTAGCTAGTGCGTTTGTAGTCAAGTAACTTGAAATTTTATTAAAAAATCATTCTACATTCGTTCATACAAGTTAAGAAAGAAAGAAAGAAGAAAGAAAAATGATTTATTGCCACAACAAGATGACATGCGGTAGGTGCACATAAAAAATAACTTAAATTAGGTACATATCAGGAATCATTTTATCAATGTTTGATACCTAGTTTGCATGTCGTAGCTGCGGCAAAGAGGTTGACACTCCGCATAATGCTGTGTTGTAACGTGAGTCACAACACAGCGCTGATTTTCAGTGTCAACCCCAAGTTATGAGCGGATCCCAAGCCAGCAAAAGCAGCCAATGATTATATACCCAAAACAAATGAAGCAATAATTATTATATAAGAGTGGGTGGGGTGTGTGTATGTGTAGTGTTACAAATAATTTATATTATATACACATAATTACATAACCATATTATAGTTAGGTTTGCGTGCGTGTTTGTTGTTGTGTTTGAGTGTTCTACACTGTACATTTTTATTTTAAGGAAAATATCTGGTCAAATTATACAAGAATACAGATAACAGTTTGTTTCAGTCATATAATTTTAGCTACACGACTAAATAATACACTGTAAATAAATATAACACCAGTAATATAGGTACTTCTTAGAAAGGATAAGAATACACGTTTTAAATTGCAATTAAGAAAAACAGTTGTATTTTTCTTATAATATCATACAATCAAAGAAATACCATATTTTGATCGAATCTCGTGCCTGAATTGACCTGAAATAATACTCTTATTACATTTTGCCTTCCCTGAGGATTGTACCTAGAAACTCTAATCAAGTCTAGAATAAATAAATCTAGACGAGATTTTTTTTCTTTTTTATCTGTGGCCTTTTATTAGGTTTCATTTTTTCAGAAGATTTTCTGATAATATAGGTAACGATCACAAATATTGCTACAAAATATCTATGACTAAAATATATATACTTTAAAGATATAATTGACCTTTTTATAGGACAAGTAGAAGATGACTTTACGAAAAATAGGTGTGGAGTGGTCGCTTTAGAAGGGCATGCCCTCATCATATTGATGAAGTCCTTCGAAAAGGTCAGGTGCGTAGTACTCGACACCAACTGTAGCGCTCCTCTTGAAAATATGCATGAATATGGAAAAGCTAAAGCGTGATTCGTGACGAGGATTCGTGGAAAATCGAGATCTGTAATTTCTACAAGCTTTTATTTAACTTGTAATGTTTGTTAGTTGGTTTATCTCAAATCTGGCAAGCCGTTCCAGCAACCAGGCAACCAGTTCCCGTTATCAGAATTGGCTGAAATTTGGTATACATATGTAAACCTGATGAAAATGCAATATTATCGTGTTTAGGAGCTGATCTGATGATGGAGCCGGAAGGTAGTCACAGGATCTCTGCTGTAGTTACCGTTGACACACGGAGTTTGAATTACAGTACCAAATCCGTCTAATATAAAAGCTTGTCTTGAAAAAGCGATTGTTCAACAAAAAAACTTCTAATATTTACTTAACAAAATTATAGAAACCGATTGACAGACAACACACAGCCTAAGCCCGTGTGTCTAGGAGGATAAAAAATTTCAGAAGAGTTTCTTAGATAACGTAGGCAGTTAAAAAGGGTTGAAAGATTGCATGAAAAAATCCGTAATTTTTTAAGTTATATCTAATTATGGCATATTTTCAACAACAAGATGTAGATTTGCGAATTCCACGCGTACCTAACCACGGGACAAAGCTAGTCTCTAATAAAACACTAACAAAAAAAATTGATGTCACTTACAATGACACCTATAAGTTGCCTGCTTGTGTTTATCACTGTGTTTTAAATGTTGCGTAACTGTGACAATAAACTATTTTTCTTTCTTTCTTTCTTTCAGACGGAATTCATATTGTCTCTTTTTTTCACGCCTAGAAAGAAAAAGTCAGCACAAGTCACATAATATAATGACGAAGTGCAAGCATGCAAAATGTATCCTGGATTAGCAAATAAAATACTTTTCATCTCAGTAAACTTAAATTAAGGAGCCGTGAGCATATTACATGTAAAGTAGAGAAGTAGGCACATTATACTTCCATTACCTAACAATTTAAACTGACTTATAATAACCATAAAGCTAGTTTTCATATAATTTACAAATGAGGCTCACGGGAGGACATTTCAGCTTACAAATTCACACGTAATGGCCTTTTAATATCACCCCTGTTAGTAGTACAACTCTCAAGCTGTGTTTAGTTTATTTATACCATTACGTTTTGAAGGTGCATTACCATTAGAATAATGAAACAAAAATATTATAATGGACGTAGATTTGAAAGAAGTCAATGAGTTCATATTTTTTCAAATTCAAATTCAAATGTTTTTTATTTCAAATAAACCTAATTACAGGCACTTTTGAAACGTCAGGCTCTAGTTGCACGGTTCCAAATTGTGGGTCCTATGGAGAAGAACCGGCAAGAAACAAGGCATAAAGTACCATACCCGAAATATTTTGTTGTGTAGTATACTTTTAATGACTCTAGTCTGTCATTTCTAGATAAGTATGAGTAGCTTCCCTTAAGGGGTTGATTTGGAACCCAGCCCACACCTCTCCGACTTTCGTAATCATGCGTGCGTAAATTTGATTGTCACTTATGATTATTTAAATAATTGTGTTATGAATATAGTAGTAGTAGTAGCCACAGTATTCTGCAGATGACTGTATCTCGTGAGGATTTCCCCATCCAATATAAATGGATGCGTATAGCAATAGGTGTTGAATAACATAGTTTATAAGTACTTACTAACATAATTTAATGTTGTGATTGTTTTAATTTATAATTGTAATTTTATTTTATGTTTTGATTTAATTATGAATTATGGTTTTTTTTTTATCTGAAAATAAACTGATTAATAATAATATAAGTGTTTGTGTTGGTCTGGGTGTTTCTTATGTATTATAAGTTAGAATTTACAAAAAAAAAGTATATAAGCATTATATCCATTGTCTAGTACCCATAGTACAAGCTCTGCTTAGTATGGTACTAGATGGTGCTGTGTAAAAAATGTCCCAAAGTGTTAATTTATTTATTAAATACAGTGATAGGTCGTATCGCAACCAAATCGTCGACGTTCTCAAAAAAGGTCTGGTTAAGAGCACTCCAAGCCGAGGAGCACGTGTGAGAAGGGTAATTAACGTAGATGAAGCGAAGGTGTGCCAGAATCGAGGCGGATGTAAATCCATAGTTTTTGCCTACTCCAATGTGAAACAAGCATGTTAATATGTATGGATGTGTATGTACACAGTGGTACGTCCAATATTCAACATTTTCTGAGCAGCAATAAAAATGCTTGCGGAAAGCGCACCCCAAAACCCCTAACCCTAAAATACTAATACAAATAGTATTAGAGCTCCTTGTGAAAGAGTTCGTTCGGGGAAGTACTACCACCGTACCTACTTCTCCACCAAATAGTGTTGCTTGCATTGCTGTGTTTCGGTCTGAAGGGTACAGGTGCCGGTGAAATTACAATCACATGAGACTTTCCATCTTCATGACTCAGTTTACTTTGGCAAATCGACTTGCGGTACAATTTAGGTAAGCCTAGGTGGTATTTATGTTGTTATGGGCAAAGGTAACCCATTAACATCAGGTGAGCCTTTAGCTCGTTTCGCCATCTTATACTTTAAAAAAAAACTAAGCCAAAGAGCATAAAAAATACGAGTAGGAAGTAGCAGCTCAACTGAAAAAAATACTTCAGAAATATCTTCGTATATTATTTATATGCGCCAACAAATAAATTTAGTTAAAGAATTGCACCCAGAAAAGTTATGTTTAGGAGCACTCGTAGCCAAAATTCTAACCGTACTTATAAGTAGATGTGGGTAGAATAAATCTGTAAAACTCTTGGCAAATATATACGAGCAGACTTATAGAAGGAGTACTTTAATCACGTTAAGGTCGACATGTAGGTGCATTAAAAAAATTGCTTGTATCAATAGCTCTTAAGCTGTATTACAGATGTGGCGTGGGTTAATTTCTGGATTTTGATGAATGTACATACTTTACAGGCGGTAAATGTGTGCTCCAAATAAACAATACCTATTTGTAAACTACAGTCTACACAAATAGGTATTATTTCGTCTAAGTTATATACCTATTTTACCTAGTAAGTATACCTATTTTTTTAGAAATTATAACTAAGCAGAATTTGTACTATGGGTACTAAGCAATGGATATAATACTTATGTACTTCTAGCCAATATCTCAATGGAGACTAGCCATCTCATCAACTCGGCCTATCGCAGTCCACTGCCGGACATATGCCTCTCCCAAGTTGCACCACAACACTGGGTCCTCTGAATTCCGCATACAGTCCCGCCCAGCCACCTTCTTCAGGTCATCGGTCCACCAGGCGGGGGGGCGCCCTACGCTGCGTTTGTCGATTTGCGGTCTTCACTCAAGGACTCGTCTGCTCCAGCGGCCGTCGGTCCTTCGACAGACATGACTAGCTCACTGCCACTTCAGCTTACTGATCCTACAAGCTATGTCGGTCACTCCGGTTCTTCTCCGGATAATCTTGTTACGGTTTTTATCCTTCAAAGAAACTCCAAGCATAGCTTGCTCCATAACCATCTGCGCGGGACATATAGTGCACATGTGTGTGCAAACTGCAAACACAGGTATACTCTCTGTTCTTTCACTCTCATAATCAGAAGAGTCGGCATTGTGACACGACCGGAGACAGATCAGGCGCAGAACCAATGGCTTCATGTACTCTCCCGAGGCACGGGGGTGTAGCACCACCAACTCCCGACTCTGGGCTGCTGCTGAGAAATTTAATTGACAGGTAAATCCCAATAACACTTTTTGCCCCACCCGGGATTCGAACCAAGGACCTCACGATCTGCAGTTGAACACGTTACCGCTAGACACCAGAAAGCCTCTAGACACCGATTAGCCGGATACCAATTATATGCATTAGCACTGCATATCATACGCTCCTCCGCCAATCGGGATGTCACTCCGTCAGCGAGCGGCACCAATCATACTACTGAACTTTTGAGCCGACCAATCATAACGCGCCGTCCGCCCCCTGTACCCCGCCAACATTTTACGACTGTGTTCTCATGCAAAACTTTGTTTTTGCAGCGTCTTGACATAGAATACATACTAACGACAAGAAGCGACACTTATGCATGTGTACTCGTAAAATTGCTCGCGGCTATATGTGCGTATCGGGGCGAGCGCGGTGGCCGTGCGCGGTGCGCGGCATGTGGAACGGGCAGTCTCTTGGCTGCCTCAGCCAAGGCCTATTGCATTCACGCGCTCGCTCAAGTTCACCGGCGAGCGAGCTCACACGTACACGGAGGGTCTTGAGGCTTACTTGTCTGTGCCGCTAGACCACAGAGGCAGTCAAGGAAGAAAGATTATATTCAGATAAAAACGTACGAATTTTCTTACTAATTAAGCAACGGGTTTTTGTAAAACATTTCAAAAATGATAACGAGATATCATTCCAGGAGGAGCTCACCATTATACTGGTTGTAAGATAGTCATCTACAGAATGGCGTTTCATTTACGAGAACAAAGGGACAAATCAAAATAAAGGGCTGTTCTCGAGTTCTTTTAGCTCCAAAAATCTCCTTTATGTCAGTCGGAATTTAATTTGCAATTATAAATTCGTGCCTAAATTAAAGGTAGGCAGATAATTGACTGCCTACAATAGAACTAGAATTTCTCTCAGGCTAGTTGTTTTGTTTTGTCTTATTTAATTAAATCTTTGAAGTGATGTAATTTAAATTGGCTGTGAGTTTTGTTATTTAGACTGACTTTGAAATACGTGATGTGAATTTGAAATGAGAAATTGTTGTTATAGGTTTTTATTGAGCAACGAAAAAAGCTTGTTAATTTCTTAATAAGTGCTACTGCTTTGTCTAGTGGTCAACTGCCGGCAGTATGATCCTAGATTTGAATCTCTGTTTGAGATTCTTTTCACAGTATTTTTGTAAAGAAATATTCAGTAGCAGTTCGCAAATTGGATCCGTTTATACTATAATATCTGTTCTAATACGTAACAGTATGAGAACAGATATTATAGTATAAACGGTTCACAAACTGTAAGAGAAATCACAGGAAAAAATTTGACGGCGTCTGTGGTCTAGTATTTCGAGTGTCGGACTGCTGATCAAGAGGTCGTGGGTTCGATTCCCACAAAACACAAATACTTGTATGATGAACATAAGTGTTTGTGTTGGTCTGGGTTTTTCTTATGTATTATAAGTATTTATTAACGAAAAGAAAAAAAAAGTATATAAGTATTATATTAACAGTCTAGCACCCATAGCACAAGCTCTGCTTAGTTTAGAACTAGATGGTGCCGTGTAAACCTGTCCCAAAAATATTAATTTTATTATTTATTTATTAATTGTCTAAAAAAATTGATTAAAAGAGCTAGCACCGTACACAAAAATAGTAGCCTTGTCCGCAAAATTCCAACGACATATCTCTAGTCAGGTTATGGACGTGACATTTCAAAAACACCTGCGGACCCGACCTATCTCAATTTTAAAAGCTGCTTGCTTTACTATCTTTACAAAAGCGACCGCGGCGAAAGGGGTCAACGGCCGTCTTTGCTTAAAAATTCAATACGGCTAAACGTACTTGGACGGTGAGATATATCACGTGAAAGCAATTTGAACACCTCTACGGTAGCACTAAATGTTATTTATGGTAAGCCCACGGCACTCAGTGGATAGCCCACACAGAGTTTCAAAGGATTTTCGGCAGTAACGGGTTTTATTATCGGCATCGTCACATACTTATTGTACCGCCTAATGATTTGGTTAACGTTGATGTCAAGTCATTTGTTGTTGTTAACACTGTTTCCGTTGATTGGGAATCAACATTTAAAGTATAAGAAAAAAATGTTTTTCAAATTGGTGGCAGACAAATGTCGTTGATGCCTGAAGACAGCATCATCAACTCAGCCTATCGCAGTCCACTGCTGGACATAGGCCTCTTCCAAGCTGTGCCATAACACTAGGTCCTCCACCTTCCGCATCCAGTCCATCCCAGCAACCTTCTTCAGGTCGTCAGTCCACCTGGCTGGGCAAATGCAGCGTAGGGTGCCCTACGCTGCATTTGCCATTTCGTGGTTTCCACTCAAGGACTCGCTCGGACTGCCTGAAACATGATAGTACCTACTAACTACGAGCTTCTTATTATCTTTTCGGGAAAGGTCTATATCAGTTATCTTCTTGCGACCACGAACGCTGCAAAGCTTTTGAAACGTCAGGAAACCCAATTTAAATGATATACGCGATGTAATCCGGTTAAACGTAACCGTAACGTAACCGGTTACTGACGTAAAGTATATACAAAGTCTTTGGGTTAAACGTGTTTTATTATAAGGTTTGTATCAACTTGAAGACGTCGATAGAATTACGATGATGGAATAATTCTGACCAACTTTCCACGCTAAGCTTAAGAGTTGTCACCGGTAAAAGGCGTTGTCTCTGTTTTCTCAACAAAATAACAAGATATAAAACACAAAGTCAAACTCCAAGGTATTACGTCCATATAAATATAGATAATCTCGTAAAAGTAATCACTAAATGGATACCGAAGGAAACACGGAACTCTAATTTTACACAGCCGGCTCGATCAGCTCATCCGCTTAGATAGGCAGGGAAACTTAGCCGTCGTAACAATCCGTTTGGCAAAATTAGTCAAACTCGGCTTAATACTGCCCGATACAGACTTAATGTAATCCCCTGAAATAATAATGAATTAGTTTGATAGAGATGAGCATCCCACCATGAAATTGAGTCTTTCTCAAGTCACTACAACTGACGCCTTTAGGATTGATGAGACAGATTTCAAGAACGATATGCTTTTATGTAATTATTTTCGTGAGTTAAATTCATAATTGGTCATTATTTACGGCTTTATAAAACAATAGAAATACTCTTTATTGTACACAAAAGAAAATAGCAACATACAACGTGTATCAGAAATGCGTGGTCATATTTGAAGAGCTTATTCAGGGGATGCTATCAAACAACTTTTACTATGGAAACAAACTTGAAATCGCGAAAAAAAAATCAGCTGATCCTTACATTTTGTCGAGCGACATCGATGATTTAGTAGGGAACAGCTGATATTTTTTCGCCATTTGAGGGTTGGTCCCATAGTAAAAGTTGTTCTATGCAATGCCCTGAATGAGCTCTTAAAATATGACCACGCATTTCTGATACACGTTGTATATGACTTATATAGAAGATATGTCCAATGGGCGGTCTTATCGCTCAAGGCGATTTCTTCCAGACAACCTTACGATGAACAATATGGGCCAGTAAAGAGAGGGGTAGCACGCAGGGGGTGCTGGCCAGAAAACCTCCACGGGTGTCTGGCAGCTGCTTGTCCTTCTGGACACGTTTAGAGGGAACGGCAGTTGTTGGGCCGGTGCACCCTGGGCACGGGCAATAAGTCTCTTTTGGACCTTATTGCCTATGGCGAATATTCTGGCACGGTAGGGGCCCGATGTGGGCCAATGGGAAGTTGCTCCGCGTGTCCCTCTGAGAAAGCAGAGAAGGAGGAACAGTGGAGGAGTAGGGGCGGGCCCGGTGTGCACTCACCCTGCCACTGGGGAGGCAGCGGGGGGACTGTCCTTCCCTGCCCCGTCGGTCTCGTAATCCCAGGAGTGCCTGCTGAGTAGTGTTCTCGCGCCTCTTGTGACCGAGGGTTTTGGCTTTACCGCCCGGACTGCGAGGAAGATAACCTCTATGAAAAATTACAGGAGGATGGGCCTGCGAGCAGCAGACTCGGGGTAGTCTGCTGCCCGACCAGCAACTGGCGTAGCTGGCGTAGTTGGCGCAGCTGGCGTAGCTGGTAAAGGCCCGTGAGGTGAGGTGGCGTGCAGTGTTCCGTGTGCGCCACAGAGGAGGGTGCGGCCGTCGTTAGGCCGCACGAGGATAAGGGGCTCGCCTGCTTGTGGTGGGCCGGGACCTGTCGGGGGTGGTTGTGTGAATACTCACGGGTACCCACGCCCCCGGCTAAGGTAGTTGAAGGAACACCGTGGTGGTTTTAGTCGGTAAGAGTCCGACACTGGCTCCGCCTACCCCGGGCGGAGTGCGTCCATGAGGATTTCCGCACGGGAAAAAAAAACCCCTTTGGGGAAATACAGGCGTGATGTTATGTTATGTTAAATATTACATAATTTACCTGTCGGAAATTACAGTTATGATAGGTGATAGTGGTGATCTTTTACCAGTTTTTACCTGAACGGATCTGCCCGACTAGTTTCGAGCTCGACCGGAGCCCTTAATCATGAGCTGGTGAACGACACGTTGACAATAAATATACAGGGTGAACTTTTCAACTGGGCATGGATCGGCAAATCCTAATATTATCAATACATAGCCGGACTCGACGTCTCAAGGATTGTACTTACTTTATTTTCTCTTTCATTTAGTTTGTCATTTGACATTACTTCCCCGAATTTGATCGTTATACACATATATATAGACATTATTATAGCGCTGTTCAAAATTCGATTCCCGGCTAGGAGAAATGCTTTTTTTTTAAATCAAGTGTACAGTTTTAGTTTTATCAAAATCAGCCCCGAGACTCCTTAGAATTTTTTTGGCTATTCCCTATATTTTCAGATTTGGCCATCCATACCCAGTTGAAAAATTTATACTGTATACTCACATAGTGTGTCAGCTTCACATTAAGCGCTACAAAATAGATTGAATTTTCGGCTTATGCTAACAACGTATATATTCTCAAGCGACTTAAAATAAATCCTGGATGCGATTGCGAAATAGATATGAGAGGAGACAAACTTTGTCCTACCTTGAGGAATGGATTCTGCAGAATGTTTATATTTGTATTTGTTGGGCTACGGATTTGTCATATCCTAAACTGGAATGAAATAAAATACGACATAAGTATGAAAATAATTTCAGACTTTAATAACCAGTTCCTGTGAAAATTCTGTGAAGGTTCTTTCATTCATTACAATTACGTCAATATGATATACGGTATTGTCATTGAGGAGGAATATGGTATTATGTTCTTCCAACACAAAGGGAGGATCTTCGGACCAGGCTGGGTCTTCGCTTGGCGGGCTACTGCCCAATGGTTGATTTTGGGCGCTAGTTTTATGCTAACTTTGTGTCACACTGTTTGCGTCTAAAACACAATTTCGCCCCGTGTCTTGCAGTGCGATTGGCTAGCTTTGCGAACGTTGTGAATACGGGACAATCACCACCTATAGGCGGGCAGCAAACGAGTCGTCGCCTTTGACGCTTGACCGATCCTCACCGGGCCCAGGGCTTCTGAGGGTCGCTCAGGCAGCGTTAAACAATTAGGGCGTCCCTACAGACACACAGCAGCTACACACGCTGCCGCGAAAAAATCCCTCGGCCATGGCCTTTTTTTTTCATCCGGCCTGCCAGCCATAAGGGTTTAGAACCCAACCCAATCATCAATCAATTCAGCCTATCACAGTCCACTGCTGGACATAGGCCTCTCCCAAGTTGCGCCACAACACTCGGTCCTCTGGCTTCCGCATCCAGTCCCCACCAGCAACGTTTTTCAGGTCATCGGTCCACCTGGCGGGGGGGCGCCCTATGCTGCGTTTGCCGATCCGCGGTCTACGCCTACTCCAACCCAATCACCGGCCCATATTTCTATGGGCCACGACAACGCAACCTCAGGAAAGGGAGCTCTACCCCCAAACCCCCTTGAGGGCGCGCTGAGATGACAATGATAGTTACTACTTGCGTAATTCAGTATTTTGTACATATATTTTTGACTGCTCACACTGCAAGTTTCTTCAGAAATTTTAAAAGATATGAACAGTACGTTCAACAGGCAAATCTCCAATTCAAATCCCTGGCTCTCCAAGTCGTATATTCTCGCGCCATAGTTTATTTGCATCTCGGTATTTTCTTAGCTACGTGGAAAAGCACGCAATGAATAAGTTACGAGGAGCCCACGGGCGCAAGCGGGGTCACCAACAAAAGAATAACAGGCGAGGCAACCCTTGAGACAAAAGAAAACTCTCCGACTAACGATGTACTGGCTCGCTCTTGACACCCGACGAACTGTGCTACCATTTCGGGGATTAATTTTTAACATGTAGCTATTTCTCGAGATAGGTACGATTTTGTTTGAATGTCTTTTTGGGACAGAACTAGGTTTTATTTATTTATTTAATTCTTTATGCACTTCAGGGTACAGCGGTCTTAACGGCATAGGCGTTCTCTACCAGACAACCTTAGGGTAATGCAGAGACAAAGAATAAGGTAGATGCACCAGTAAAATAGTAAAATATGTTTCGTACTACGGATTTATAATTACATATAATAAAAATAAATACCTATCTACATTATACATATAATAAAATATACATATTTTTATATTTTTTAGTTTTTAGTCTTAGAGAATTATTTGCTTCTTGGGTTTGCGTGGATCCAGTAGTCTGATGAATAACAGTAGGTACTTGGGATTGGGATTTAGATTGCTCAGGTTTTTTCGAAGTTTTTAATTAGATTTCTTTGAATTAATCACTTATTTCAGCTTGTCTTTAGTAAGAAGGAATAAAGTAAAAATCAATTTCAGTTGTTCGCCGTGTCACGAGAAATTTGAGTCTTAAATTACCCATAGTTTTCCTCATACTTGTTTCATCATCAATACGTTTGATTAACATACGTAGAACGATACTTACCTACAGTAAAACCTATAACAACCTTTATCGTCTTGTCCACAGGAAAGTTAACTCAGCAATCCTGTCACATTGAGGCCATTGACACCATTGAAAACTCGTTGCAAAATGTCCACCGGACGCTGATAGCTGATGTTGCCTTTCGTGTCCGCCTGGCAACCACCCAACCAAATTTTTTACCAACTAAGTTTTTAAGTCAGACTAGTAAGTATAACATATAAAATTTAAGGCCTGCTGTCCACGCCGCTACTCAAAAGAAACTAGTTGCAAACTTAAATTACCAATAACCACCAATGAATAAGCTAGAACGTCACAGCACGGCTCGTCAATGGTGGTCCTAACTGTTTGTTCGTTTTACCGCAGCATTTGTAACTGGTTTGTAACGTGTTAGTAATTAATCACTCGCGACCCAACGTGCTGGTCGCGCGTTTCTAGTTGTGATTAGATACTAGAAACTGTGCTGCGGAATTAGGAATACCATTGATAGGCCGTGCTTTTAGTTTTTAACTAGCTTGTTTTGAGTAGCGTAATGGACGATGGGCCTAACAACTAGAAAATGCTGTAAACTCAGGTTACGATTCTAAATTAATTATGTATTTTTCGAATGTACAGGCCACTGCAAATAAATGATAGCATAACCATTAAAAGCGGAACTTTTTTTTATGAAATATAGATCTGCTCTTGACCGCAATCTAGACAGCTTGGTCAAGCTGTGGTTGATGGAGCGAGCAAACCTATTATGTGCCGATTCATTCCAGCTTTAAAGGCGTTAGGGTTGTAAATGCCCGGAAATACAGATGGCCGGTAGTGAATTCCACGATTTGGCTGTGCGCATTAAGAAAGAGTTCTCCAAGCGCTCGGTCCCGTTAGTAGGGATTTCTACCAAATGTGGATGATACCCTGCAGTGCGTCGTGTAGTCCGATGAAATAAAGGAGACGGCGGAATCAGCTCATGGAGCTCTTGCGCACACTCTCCAAAGTACAGCCTGTAGAACACCGACAAACAAGCAATTGTGCGTCTATGGGGCTATGGGCTAAGCTTTGTAGCTTAGATTTTACTAGTAGTTCATCACCAATTAGCCTCTCAGCTCTGCGTTGAATCGAGTCAAGATCGGGAAGCTGGTATTTGGCGGAGCCATCGCAAGTGACTGCAATACTCCATACACGATCGGACTTGAGCTTTATATACATTTTACTTAGTATGTAAGTTTCATACAAGACAAGTTCTCAAGACTGAACCAGTTTACCATCAACATGTGGTTGACTGAAACTACCTATATTACTTCTAAGCATTGGTTTTTCCGGGGTACCTATTGCTGTTTTCCACTTTGAACTTAATTGAACTAAAAGGCATAAAATAAGTGGTCATACAGTCAAAAGTAAGCACTAAAGAACAGAAAGAAGAAAAAGACACTGATAGAACTTACTGTTGAAATTTTAGTAATTTCTCTAAGGTTGACATATTATTATTTAATACTAGCCTATACCTAGACTTCGCCCGCGTGAATATCGTTTACCACGCATCCCTAGGGAACTGTTCAGCTTCCCGGGATAAAAAGTAGCCTATATGTTAATCCGGGTTATACTCTATCTGTATGCCAAATTTAATTAAAATCGGTTTAGCCGTTCTTAAGTTATAAAAGGTGCAACTAACCCGATTTTGTTTTATATATTTAGATGTCTAGGCTCAAAACTGTGTTTAGATAAATACAGAACAAAGCCAAATAAAGTAAACACAAAACGACCACACATTACATTATTCGAAAATCCCAATAACTTAACGTTTAAATTCCCATTTCGGAATCCGTAGCTATTAGTTATAAGCTCTAAATTCCAAACTAGTCGTATTCAAATGTAAGCATTAACATATCGTGCAACACCCGACCGTATTAACAATTAAATTAAGCAATTACCGAATTCCACGTAAAACAAGTATCCTACAATTCTATACAACTATTTTATTCAACAGTGAACAAATGAAAATTCCTTGTAATTGAAACACGAAAGCCAATTTCATTAGTTACGTACACAAAGTTGAACAGGAACACATTGCAGTAACGCTGTACTCAGTTCACGTAGAAGAAAAAGTGGCAAAAGAGAATGCTATCAGGCAAGAAACCGAATGAACGGGCAATAAGCGAGTGCTATAAAACCTACAACATTAACAACTCGTCCGGGAATAAAACCGCGTTACAACAAGACAGAGCTGGCAGCACCCATTCACAAGCAATGAAAATACGCACACCTACGAACTGATAAGACGTCGATACACGGTAGGGGAATAGTGGTGCTTCATTTTCGTTGTGTGGTTGGTAATAATACATTACAGTCGAGGCCTGAAATGGAGCAATTGACGGCCGAGTAATATTGGAAGAACGAGGCGAAGCCGAGTACTTCCGAAGTGATTAACTAAACGAGGCCGTTAATTGCAATTTCAGCCGAAACTTGTATAGTACATTTCTCTCAATTACGAGGAAAAAATACAGAAATTAATTCAACAGTATCTAATTTTCATTTGCGCTAATTCATCCAACGCGGTTGTCCTATTTTCAAACATTTGAAAAAAAAAATGCACATTCAGCCTTCTTCTTCTTCTATCGTGTCGACATGAGCTATATAATGATAACAGCTCATGCCGTGGGCAAAAGATTAGCCAGTCAGCAGGTTGGTAGCGGGGCTGAGTGCCCAGGGTGCGCCGGACGATCAATTATTCAGCCTTTAAAATAATAAATATCGTGTAGGTACTTGAAAACTTCTAATTTATGTAAACGTGTACTTAAAAACCTCGTTAGCATAATAATAATAAAAAAAACTGGGAATTTCTATTTTTTATTAAAATAATGAACCAATTTCCAAGCAACTGGGTGAAATATTTAATTGTACGACTAGTGATGTAAAGACGATTTTACACATGGAATGTAGTTGTTCGCACTAATTTTATGGTTATTCACGATGGTTAGGATAGTATTTTAAAATTTCTTATTTTCTTTGTATTTGTTTTTAATAATTGAGCATCGTTTAATTCCGTAGGTACTCAAACTGTAATAAAATTTGCATTTGCACGTGTTTCAAAAATGCTTAATTCAATCGTACGTAACCCAGTGAACAAAGTAGATTACTTGAATTGCTGTTCACATTACTTAAAGTAATTGTAAACCTTAAAGAAGGTCTGAATTGCCTTACTCTCTGTATAAGAGGCCATTACTGGGTACTTGATTATTAGCATTTTCTTTCTACACATGAGCTTTAATACTTAGAATCCATTAGGCCTTACTTGGCAGAAAATAATTGAATACTTTTAACCTTTCATATTTTTTTCTATACTGATATATTTTCTTAAGAGAGTATCGGTATATTAGTCATAATTAGTAACTTCATCATAACAGTAATTATTATTTCTTAGTATTGAGAAGAAAATGATTGCATTATAGTAAAACATATTTTCAGGGAAGAATAAATACTACAGCTATTGTCGTTAAATAGTGTACCATGTTACTGGTTTTCGTGGTAAGCTCGTGTATAAGAGAGTTTATATTATATGAAACAAAGCGACAATGGATATTGAACTTATATAATTTTTTATGTAAATACATACTTATAAAACACAAGCAACACCCAGACCAACACAAACACTTATGTTCATCACACAAATATTTGCGTTCTGTGGGAATCGAACCCACAACCTCGTTATCAGCAGTCCGACACTCAAACCACTAGACCACAAATGTCGTCAAAAATCTATAAATGAACCATGGATTTTATGTCGGCTCGTGTACGAGGTGCGTTATATTTAGGAAGCAAGCCGAATCTCACGCAGAGTGAAGCAATTTCAAGTTGGCCTTAAAAGGCTACGATCGTACATTTTTCGGGTGCCTGTATTCGTATCGATGTTGAAGAACATTTTATGTGCTACTTGCAGACACATTGATTGTTTTTGTGCTTCAACTTTGAGCGGAATTTTTATTGAGTCATTTTATTCCGTAACGATTTATCCCGAATGCACGAATTCCAGAGTTGTTTGTGGTTCATTAGTGTAGTTTTTGTGGTCGACTGATGTATAAGCTGCGTTATACTCAGGAACAAGCCTCTCATTACTGCAACAATTTGCCTTGCATTACTTGCCCATATTGTCCATCCTAAGGTTGTCTGGATGAAATCGCCTTGAGCGATAAGACCGCCCATTGTACATGTGTTCTATATAAGTCATATATGTTGCTATCTTCTTTTGTGTACAATAAAGAGTATTAGTATTGTATTGTATTGTAATAATAATCAAATGAGTTATGTCCTTAGAGTCCTTACGTATGTATATCGATTCTGATAACGTATCTCACAGGATCAACATGATTTTTATTACATACTGTTTGTACCAATACGTAAGAGTAAATTAACAAATTGATTTGTATACACTACTGAGTGTATACCTATTGCAATACACAATACCACCCTTTTCTCTAGCTACAATAGGTACTCCGAAACTTTATAAAGTCTTGACGTTATAACGCAGTGATTTCGCGGTCACCGTCACTTGTACAAAAACAAGCAAAACCCACCACAGAAATCATAATTAAACTTCTTAAAAGGGGTAAACCAACAGATGTTAACTTAAAAAATATGGTAATTGTTAAAATTAAACAAGCAATCTCATTGTGTACCAAACGGGGGCCGACTCGATGGCGTTCCGTGAAAATGGGCTATTGCCTCTAAATGTACCAAGTTTAAACAATGATTATAATCTGGATTTATAGTAATTTGCAATGTAAATGTTAATGGAATCGGTTTATGAGCTGCTTCAAAAATATGACCTTTATCCACTTTAGGTTATCGTTTTTTATTCGATTCAAGCTATAGATAAGCTAGAGTTCGGTATCGGATATAATCAACAGGGCTGTTATCTGAGGTCGTTTAGTCGAAAGCCTTACTTTAGTAGGCTTAGGTCTAAGTAATACAATTTCTGAACCTATTTCGATTGTACTTATCTGGTGCTTATCTCGCTTTTCTGTTGACACGCGATACACAATGAGTTCCATGTTGAATATACAATATCCATCCACATTTTTAACATATTTTTCAACACAGTTGCTCGTAAAGTGGCTCTTATTGCACCGCTTTTAGGTTCATAATGTAGCTTAAAACGCACGCGTGCTTTTTACATTATATTATCAAAATCAAATCAAAATTATTTATTTCAGTAGCATGTACAATCTACAATTATATCTTACGTTGGGGTCTCCTTTTAAGTATGGATAATACCTGTGCTAGGAGGCCCCGCTCTTCATAACAAGTTTAGTTGTGGTAGTATTGTGCATACGTAGACGTTTACAACAGAAGGAAAACAATACAAAATTAATTAATTATTTTTCTACATAACTATAAAAAACAAAAAGTAGTGCAAATGTGTGTGAAGTCTAGAGATGTATGTGAGAGTGGTGTTATGTGTGCGTGATGGTGTAATTTAACTTTACGAGTTTATATGTTCAGAAGGCGAAACGAAACCAGATGAATTCTCACATTTAGCTTATGTAATAGTTTGTAAGAGAGTTTCAGTCTCATCATAGGTCAAAGCTTTGAGCCAGCTTATTAAAGACTTTTTACACTCCTTATAAGTCATGGGATAAATATTTAATTGCTTATTGATTTTATTGTACAGGGTAGCAGATTGTCTGAGGTACTGTCTTTTAGCGTACGATGAGTTAGCAGGGACTAACGGGGCCACAAGATCTTTCCTTCTTTTTTTGAGGACCCTGGGGTCATAGGGAAGAGTTTTATGGAGTTTTACAACAACATTTAAAATTTATAGTTTCCTCACTGTAAGAAGATCGCTTAGCGCATAAAGGTTTATAGTAGGGAATCTGTAGGGTTTAAAATACATCACCTTTAGCAAAGCCCTTTGTGCGCGCTCAAGTTCTAGAAATTTTAATTTAGTAGCCCCACCCCACACAGATACACAGTATGCTAGGACAGACTGGGCCAGAGAAACGTATATTTGCTTTAAGAGGGTCTTTGAGGTAACATGTCTCAACGTTTTAAAAATCCAAATGAGGTTTCTTGTTCTGGCCATGACCATTTCTGTGTGTAAATGCCAAGATAGCCGCTGGTCCACCATTATACCCAGATACTTAATATTGGAGACTTTTGTGATCTGATTGCAAGAACAATTAGTGCTAAGGTGATTATCACAATTATGGATTCTTAAGATATGATTAGGTCCAGGTTGGGTGTTGTTGTATTTTGTAAATGCAATATAATTCGTTTTGGAGGTATTTAGTGTCAGTAGATTAGAATTTAGCCAGTTAGCAATCGTCGCAATTATCGCACTAGTGCTTTTTAACCGATGAAAAAAGGAGGAGGTTCTCAATTCGATGCGTATCTTTTTTTTTTATGTATGTCCACAGATAACTTTTTACAGAGTAGTCCGATTTTGATGATTCTTTTTTTAATGGATAGAATATATCTCGAAGTTGGTCCCATTTAAATTTCAAAATCAAAATCGACCCCTAAGGGTAGGAAAACAGAGGATGAGTGCTTGTTCACCCACTGAATTCTTACCTGTTAACCGATTCTATTGAAACTTGGCACACATAAATGTAGTTCTAAACACTACAACATAATGGAGACCTGAAGTTAGGTTTTAGCCACAAAAAAATAAAAATATAAACTTTTTAATAAAAAATTGAACCGACGAAAACAGAAACTGAAAAGCGAAAAATAAAATGAAGCTTTTAGTCTTTTCCTAACTAAACTAATGTAAATAACTAATTATGAGTCGGCGCCAAACAAACAATCAACGAAGATCATTAAATTACTTTAAATAAATAATAAAAACAACATAACATCAAATACAACGTGAAATTTTCAACGATAAACAGTAACATAACATAACATCACGCCTGTATTGTATTTCCCCGAAGGGGTAGGCGGTTGCGATAAACAATAACTTTCCAAAAATACGTTCCCCGCTCGACCACTTGCAACTTGCACGCACTTTACTAGTTTGTTTTTACTTTACAGTTTATTGTTAAATCGCAGCAAAGAGTTTTAATGCCTAAATAAAATTAGACATTTTTGGGAATAAATAAATCAATAGCATTAATTAAAATATGATAAATAACCATTTCATTTCATTTTATCAAATTATTTATTTTTGTTAACAAATTAACATTAATTTGTGTTATAAATAAAAAGATATATTTTTTTATATTAGGCTGTTTGGCGGTTTCCTTCGACCACCTGCGCGCGCATAAATGTATGTCACCGTGCAATTACAGTAATTCGCGAGCCATTTTTCACAAATTCAATATTTGTCTAAAATGTGTTTTTTTCCTCGCAAATGTGTTGAAAAACGTCGTATGACACGCGTGAGCATTGACTATTACTCTCGGCTCCATTACGCCCGCGCCTTCGGCTCGGGCTACAATCCAGCCTCGAGTATAGTAGTCATCTTAGCTCACTTGTACCATAATGTACTATTATACACCACATAAATAGCATAATGTGTACATAATTAAGCAACGAATCCTTTTAAAACTGTTAGATACGGAATTCATAATATAATTAGGTATCAAGGGATATTTACCTTGTAAATAAACTTCGTTTCATCATCATCATCGTTTCAGTCGAAAGACGTCCACTGCTGGACATAGGCCTCTCCCAAGCATGTTGGGGGGATATGCCATAATAGCCACGCTTGGCAGGTGGGTTGACGATCGCAGTTGGTTGGTTAAATACTCAGAAAACGCTGCTGCCCATCCTTTGATGAATCCCTTAGTCGCCTTTTACAATACCCTTGAGAACTATCTCTTCTCAAGGGTGCCGTAAAAGGTGGTGCAATTTTTTATGTCCGGCACCACACGGAACTTCGTTTGCATGTTAAATATTCCGTGATATCTAATAGATAAGTAATATTAATGTAAATGACCATGTTGGTTTGAAAACTCATACTGAAATCCCTTATAAAATCTATGAAAACTAAAACTTACAAAATACCCAACTAACAACTTTTCAAAAGAAATCTGTTGCAAAAGTTCTATTCTGTAGGGAGTAATTGAGCTCGTCTATTTTCGAACCACGATTCACACAACCTTAGACGCATTCATCGGATCTGCTCCTCCTATAGATGTAAATTAGAATGAAAATTCAAAAGAGCACTTAGTTTTAAACCGGAATTGGGCCACTTCAAGTATTAATTGCTTTTGGTAGCTCATTGTGAGTCAGATCTGTGGAAGTGAGATGCAAATTACGCTAAACTTTGCAACTGCCCCACTTTTCTAACGGAAATGTGAAAACTTTCATGAAAAACAACGCCTGTGGAATAGAAAAGTCTACCTACAGCTTACAAAAAAGTGTTTTGGATACAAATTGTAAAATATTTTTTGGTAAATTTAAAATCTTAAATTGGACCCTGAAACATAAATGAAGTACTTATAACGAACCTGCCGGATGAATACGCTAAAAACTATTTTTTTTAGAATAGTCCTATACGTTTCTTAACTTCACATGCCTATATTTATATTAATACAACGTTATATACTGGGTGTAAGGGGAACGCTTCCGAAAACGAAGATAGGTGCTTTTGATTACTGATACGAAACCACGAAAAAAAATTCGTTTTTTTTTTTACATATTTTTTTGCATTTTTCTTACGTAACCTAACCTGCCGAAAGCTTTGGGCAGTAAAAAAAAAACTCATACATAATGAACCATGCAATTTTTTTTTTAATCTCTAAAAAGAATCGCATTTTTTTTCGTGGTTTCGTATCAGTAATCACCAGCACTATCACCTGTCTTTGTTTTCGGAAGCGTTTTCCTGACACCCTGTATAATTAGTTCGCGAAACTTCACAGACGAGACGTGATGGTATCGATATCTAATGATAACAAATTTAAGAAAAAAAATATTGAACTCATAATTTTAACTACAGACATCTGATCACAGGGTCGCGCGATATGAGGGCAGTATTTTTTACTTATATAAAAACGTTTGTAGTTTGCAGTGTTATAGTATCAGATATTTCTTAAAAAAATGTTACGTTTGCCTACAAACCTAATTCTTGTTTTATTATCATTAGCTATCGATGCCGAGCCAATTCTTTGAAGTTTCGCCAGCTAATTTGATTTAACCATAAATTATTATATTTATATGTTTTTCATGTGCCAGCACTAAATAATGCCTGTAATTTGCGTTTGCATATCAATTTCAAAGTTAAAATCTTTTAATGGAAAATGTTTCTGATAGATAGCACTGAATCTGATCAAACAATATTCAGTGAGATAATTACATTTCAATCGTAAAGTGATCAATACGCTTACATGCTGCGCAACCAATCAACGCATAATTGATCAGAATTCAGCCATTTATCGTTCTATATTTGAAGCTGCCTTATTAAAATACCCAAAGCTAACCATTTGTACAACAGACCGGCTATTATGGTGAGATTTAAATCATTTCATTCTATAAATTTCGATTGAAAAAATGTGGAAAGTACCTATTGTAATAACGTCATCATAAACTTATCATGAGCGTTATCTAAAGTGCCAGTGGGCAGTAGTATATTGGTTCACCTGAAGTAGGTAATGTTCATTCCCATAAAAGTTTCAATTACAAGTACAAAAAGCAAAAATAAGGTTTTCTATGTAGTTTAAGTATAGAAATGTCTTTGGTTTAAGTAGTTTTCTTCACGTCGAGAAGCTACGATTATCACTGATGACTGATGAAATCATTATCATCATGTCATTAAAACAAAAAGTCTTTAGTACAAAATACTACTTATTAAAAAGCTAAAAGTATATCTTACCATTAGTTACCTATTCTGGTTTAAAGATCATGTAATATTTCTAAATTAAATTACTACAACCAAGAAAACGTATGTAAGTTAGGATCCGAAAAAAAATCTGTGGAACTTGTAAAAGTTTACTAGAGAAAAGAGTTACTTTTCTGACGAATTAAACTCAGTTCAAGTATGCAGTGCTCCAGTTAATGTAGTAACTGTAAGAACTTATAAAACTCAATAACTTTAATTCTTGCTTCGCCCGTTAATATGAATGTAACCTTGTACCATGGTCTGTGCCTACTTACGAGAACAATATTAATTTTACAGACCTGTATTAATTCTATCTAAAATTAAAGTACCGAATCCAAATTAGAGAGCTGCTTATTGAAGAAGCTCGTCCGGGGAATTAGTAACACCGTACCTACTTCTGCAGCCAAAAAGTGATGCTTGCATTGCTGTTTTCCGATGTGAAGGGCACGGATGCCGGTGAAATTACAATCAAAGAAAAAAGAAAGAAAGAAAAAGTATTTATTTGCTTCAAAAGTGACCCTTTTCAATCACATGAGACTTTCCATCTTCATGTCCCAGTTTGGGGGACCGACTTATAATTATACCATTAAGGCAACAGCCTAGGTGGTATTGCAATTGTTATGGGCAAAGGTCCGCTTAGCATCAGGTGGGCATTCAGCTCGTTTCGCCATCATATAATATATAAAAAATATCACAAATTTAATTACGGAATAAAATAATGTATTCATCCGACCCCATCAAAAAATATAGTGGACAAACTGCAGATACAGTAATAATTTGAAAAATTAATTCCCAATTAAACTGAGAAAGATATTGGAATTGTAATTTACGTTATGGCACGCATTTCGTTGAACAAGGAGTTAATTAGTAAAATGCAGTGGCGAGCACACGATTGGTTTTGTACCATGTCAGCCGCTTTCAATGCGTAAGGTAGGGTTACCATAATTTATCTTTGAGAGGTATTTGCCACATGACTGGGGGCGTTCTAAGCTGTTTGCCGATTTGTGGTCTCCAATTAATGGCTTGTATATTCCAACGACCATCAGTCCTTTGATAGGTGGCCAGCCTTTCGATTCGAGGAAGAAGCTGTGATTATCTGGGTACGGATAGTGAAGGATCGAGTGTTTGACGCAATTTGCGAGTGGCATATGTCCAGCAGTGGACTACGAAAGGCTGTGATGATGATGATATTAATGAATCATATTACATTACATTACATTAGACCACAGAAATAACAAATATACCAAATCAATATAGAAACACCAACTTTAATAATATACGCGATGTAATACGGTAAAACTTGTTTCATTTAAATGTTAGTGATCGCGAACACCTAATACATTATTAAGGCAATGCTTTAAGCAGATAAAGGCGTGACTCAATAAAACAAAAAAATCGATTCTTGTGAAAACTTTAGACATTTTTTACTGCTTTGTAACCTTGTTTCTGTAAAGAAATTGCTATTTTAGTCTACATTAACAAGCATTTCTCCATTTCAAAATGGTAGCCCTATACACAGGGCTAATGAGAACGTAAATATTTCAATATGGCCGCCGATATTTTATTGATAACTGCGTCGGCTGCATGCTATAGAATATGAATTGTAGCTGGCATGATGTGGAATTAATTGGCGGATTCTGGGTGTTTGATGCTCAACGTTGACACGTGACATAATCAGTTGTTTGTTTTGTTTTGTTTAATCGATTATTCAAGTTAGAATTATTATGCTAATTCATATGTAGTTTGTTTTTGCTGATGTTGGTTTAAACAAGAGAGGAGGTTTTCAGTTATTTCAGTTATATTCACTGGCGTTCTTAGGTAAAGATAAATGCTGTTGTAAATCACCTCATTTAGGTATATCACCTAGTATAGTATAGTAGTAGTAGAGCTCCTTTGTGAAAGAGCTCGTCCGGGGAAGTACTACTACCGTACCTACTTCTCCGCCAAATAGTGATGCTTGCATTGCTGTGTTTCGGTCTGAAGGGTACGGGTGCCGGTGAAATTACAATCACATGAGACTTTCCATCTTCATGTCTCAGTTTGGCGAACCGACTTGCGGTACCATTTAGGCAACATCCTAGGTGGTATTGAAGTTGTTATGGGCAAAGGTCTTAACATCAGGTGGGCCTTTAGCTCGTTTCGCCGTCCTATACTATAAAAAGAAAACCTTTTATCTACAAACCTCCTTCTACCGATACGAAGAAACGTAGTGTTCTTAGAAAACCAATTGACATCAATAATATAACGCAAGTAGGTAAATAATAATCCGTCAAACAAACAAACAACAATCTTGGACTGCTCGCCCTTTGCCCTCTACCAACCTATACGTAGAAATCCGAACAATAATATTAATATAACAGTATATAAGGAATATAATATTGGTGTTCGATTCCAGTTACATATATCAATACTGCGGATGGAATTAAAAATTTACAGCCAATATAACATTTTTATCTCACTAACCGAGCTTCTCTCTGATTGAAGGTTGCAGCTGTCATGCATTACTTGCTTTTATCACATCATCATCATTATCAGCCCATTACTGTCCTACTGCTAGGCACGGGCTTCTACTCAGATTGAGATGGTTAAGGCCACCACGCTGGCCTAGTGCGGGTTGGCGGACTGTACACACCAACGAGTACTGTATGGAGCACTATCACGTGTGCAGGTCCACCACGCTGGCCTAGTGCGGGTTGGCGAACTATACACACCAACGAGTACTGTATGGAGCACTATCACGTGAGCAGGTTTCCTCACGATGTTTTCCTTCACCGTTAAAGCAAGTGATAATCAAATTCTGATCCTCACATGAATCCGAAAAGTCAGAGGTGCGGTGCGTGTACGGCGGTTAAGGTTTTACTTTCAGATAAACTCGAAAAACCAAATTCAAAAAAGGTTAAGTTAGCTTAAGTACTTGAGTTTTGTATAAAAAAAATACACACAAAAAAAATTGGCAATGTTTAATTTTTACCCTTTTGAAATATTTCGCGAAACACATTGCGAACCGCGTTTTAAGCGTAGTAATAGCATGGTTGCACTTAAAAAAGACTTGTACAATTCCAATGTGTGCCCAAATCCAGGCTTATAAAGATCTATAAGTGTACTATAAGAGTAAAAGAAGACCAGAAGAGTGTCATAAGACATTTATAATGCTACTTTATGCTAGTTGGGTGGTGATTCTGGTAGTCTGGTAAAGTTTATTCCTACAGGAATAAGCAAATTTAATTTAGTAAATTGGAATAATAGGGCACTAAATTATATACATAGAAGCGTAACAAAATTAAAATTAGGTAGGTAAATAAAATAAAATAAAAATCATAACATATTCAAACTATTTCAAAGTCAGTTAAGTACCTATACAAAATAGGAATTCCAAAAAAACTAAAAAAATCAGTAGAAAAGAACTGTCAAAACGTAAAATTGATTCCTCAGGTAATGATGAACAAGCCGGTAACATTTCCTATGAACAATTTATTTAACAATGTTACAAACATCAAGGTAAGAATCCGACAATGGTCTCACTTATGAATATCGACAGCCCCCCGAGTAATCAGATTGTGAAAGTCAGATAGCATTGCTATCATAGCAGTGTAAGATTGAAATAATTCATAATCTTTATTGACATATTGCTGTGGACATTTTATAGAATTCCCAGACTCCTGTGCTAGTATAATTACTGTATAACAGGAGCCAGTGTGTTTCCTTTAAAAATAAGTTGCAGGATTAGGTCATTACAAAAAAAAAACATTGAAAAGGAAATCCTGCAAAGATAAAACAAAAACAATTATAATACGATCGAAATTATAAAATAAAAATCCTGTTGTTCCTGTGAGCTACGTTATTGGAATCAATATTCATGCGTAAGGACACAACTCATTTGGAAAAAAACTCTTTAGTAAAAATAATAAAATTATAACAAAACAAAGTTTAACCGGATTAAATCGCGTATATTATTTAAATTGGTTTTCCTGACGTTTCGAAAGCTTTGCAACATTTCGTGGTCGCAGTTAGACAAACTAGGTTTTTCAACTTTGTTTTATTATAATGTGTAGTGATCACGAAAACCCAAGAAATTATTAAATCAAAAACAAGTTTGGGAAAAAATGCATTGTCTGTTTATGGTAAGGTAAAGGTGTTTGGGTGTGCATAGGTAAGTAGGTGGTAGGTATGTGTGTATGTGTAGTGTACGTGTGTGGTGTGTTGGGATACGTGGGGAAATACACTAATGAACCAATGTAAAACTAGGTAGGTACTTATTATAATTATATTCTATTGATAAGTTTGGGCTGAATGACGATCTTAACATTAAGTATTTAAAAAGAAAAATAATAATGTTTATTGGAGTTAATTGGCATCATATAGAAACTATACTATACTATATTCTATTATATTCTATTCCGTAACATTACCTATTTCTGCCGCCAAACAGTGATGCTTGTTGACGAGAGCCGATGAGAGATTACAGTCACATGAGACTTTCCATCTTTATCTCTCAGTTTGGTGAACATGACTTGCAATACCATTTAGACAACAGACTAAGCAGTATTGCAGTTGTTATGAGCTGTGTATTATATGGAAAAATGTGTCTTTGCACCTACCACCTGTACCATCCTCTGTACCACATTTTAAGAAAATAACGTTAATTTGAATTTGGAAGGTAACCACTTAACATGGTAGGCCTTTAGCTCGTTTCGCAATTCTGTAACACAAAAAAAGCTATACAACATGTTATTGAAATAACTGAAACCTCTTAAGGGGTAATTGTGCACTCATTGTTAATAACACATTTTTCATTGGCACCAACACTGAAATCGCGAAAAAATATTCAGGTATTCCCTACCTTTTGTCGATTTAAGTGGACACAAATATACGGGACAGCTAATTTTGTTTTCGAGATTTCAGGGTTGGTACCGTAGTGAAAGTTGTTCATACTGATGAGTACAATGACTCCTTAAGAAGTTTTCAGTTATTTCAATAACACGTACGTTGGATAATAATAGGTATACCTACCTTAGCAACTATTTTGATTATACGTATTTGAATAAAAACGTTCATTTATACTATCACTGATACAAACCCTTATCAACGAGTTTATCACTATGGAAACTACTCAATAGGCTAGAAAGATTAAAACTACGATCCAAATCGTGAATAATTAAAGTTTTAATTAACTAGAAACTTTTAATTGAAACCTCGTTTGGCATAAACTAAAAGGTCAATCACACTTGACAGGCTGCCAAACTACCGTGTAACCAAGGTAGCTGCTAATACTTTAATGTTTTTAAACCTTGCCCCATTATGAGTGCTTTTATTTTATTTAATTGGGAAAAAAACAGATAACAACAAACATTAGTAAGTACCTATACAAATTGGTAAAACAATATCCAGAAACAGTTTCCTCAGATTAGCATGCAAATAATAACAACGCACATACGGATTTACGGTGAGTTGAAATTATTTAACTTTTCTTAAAACTTTCAAATACCTACTGCAAAGTATAAATACTTTGCAGTAGGTATTTGAAAGTTTTTTTTTGAATTTAGGAAAAGAAAGGTGGAAAATATCTAAACCGTTTCACGTCAAAGGAAATACTACTATTATACAGACTACGTGCTCTTTTACTTGCTCTTTTGATAAATATCATCATCATCATCATCATTTCAGCCGAAAGACGTCCACTGCTGGACATAGGCCTCCCCCAAGCATCGCCACAACGACCGGTCCTGTGCCTTCCGCATCCAGCGGATTCCCGCGACCTTCACCAGGTCGTCGGTCCACCTTGTGGGGGGCCTACCCACGCTGCGCCTTCCAGTACGCGGTCACCACTCCAGAACTTTACTGCCACATCGGCCATCCGTTCTGCGAGCAATGTGCCCCGCCCACTGCCACTTAAGTTTGGCAATTCTTCGGGCTATGTCGGTTACTTTCGTTCTCCTGCGAATCTCCTCATTTCTGATTCGATCACGCAGGGTAATGATAAATATATTCATGCCATAATTGGTTCGTGAAAAAACAAGATGTAAAAAAGTAATTTGGCGATGCATTAATTATCTATTTTATCTATTATCTATCTTATCTTACTAAGTAAATAAGGGGAGTCTAATTGTCCCCTAATAACTTTATACAAGAAAACTAGGTAAATCCCGTTCTGCATGACCACAGAAATAGATAGAATGGTTGTAGTCACAATTTTACTTGCGATTCATGCGTGGCAACTTTCTGAACATATTGACGTTATTTTTTTTAAATTAATTTTAATCAAATGTACTTTACAGCTTTTATTTCTGCAGTTAGAAACAGCACAATAAGGCATTTTTGCGGGTTTTTGTTACAGTATTTATAGAAACAAGTCATAAGGCGTGCTGAGAAAGGCTTTGAAATATCCTGCACTATGGTGCATGGTGCTGCCACGCGCGCCCTACCCACGTGGCCATTCTATCTATTTCTGTGTGCATGACGCTCCTCTAAAATATGAAGCCTCTAATTTGGTCATTAATGTCACCAATAAACGGCAATCAGATACATCTACTGTCAAGAGGTTGAGATTTAACGCATTCAGGTTAGTTTGCAACTGTATTTTTAACGTTTTTAATTACGAGATTTGGCGTTCAGCTGTTATTTTTTCGTGATTTCTGGGTTGGTCCCATAGTAAAAGTTGTTCATAATGATGAGCAGAGAGTGCAGAGACTACCCTTGAATTTTTTCTTGTTGATTTTATAGTAAAGGTGTATAGGAGTAGTAAAGTTTCGTATCGTAGGTGCGTTTATGACACGAATTTTCACATGCACAAACACCTAGACTGGGAACCCCACCACCCACTTTGGGAATGGCTGCTCTAGATGCTGATTAGCCGGATACCCCCGGTGACAAAGCATATGCAGCAGCACTGCATATCATACGTCCCGTCGACAATCGAGACATCACTCCGTCAATGACCGTCACCAATCATACCACCGAACTTTTGAGCTGACCAATCATAACGCGCCGTCCGCCCCCTGTACCCCGCCAACATTTTACGCCTGTGTTCTCATGCAAAACTTTGTTTATGCGCAGTCTTGAGGCTAACGGTCTATGCATGCAATGGACGAGTAAAGGACGAGCGTCCTTGCCTCGTCCGTGTATGTTGTCCGCGTGCATTGTGCCCAAAAGACTCCCGGGAGTCTAAACAATAAATTTTCTACTTTGTCTACTTGAAACAGCTAGAAATGTTTAAACAGCAGCAACGCTTCAGTGAAACATGATTATGATTTTCTTCCATAACAATCTATCATCAATCAAAAACCAACAAGTTTCAAACTTACTGTAAAATTAGTAATTACAGTACACAGCCGTTAGTAAACTTTGATTCTAAGAAATCGAATATAATCCTACAGTGAACGGGTTCCGGGAAAGCGAATCTGGCAACAGCCTGGGGCCTTGAACAAGACGAGTACCTACCTTTGTTTTTTTGGGTCCTGACTCCTTTCTTTCATGTACCTCAAAATTAATTCGCCCGCGGCATTGTTATCTTCAATACGTTTCGCAGAAGGAGTAAAATATAAAATATATTTGCAGCGTTTTTGTTTAGAAAAAAATGTAAACGAAGGGAAATAATTGATCTACTTGGCATCTAGTAGTAGTAGTAGGAGAAGTACTACCACCGTACCTATTTCTCCGCCAAATAGTGATGCTTGCATTGCTGTGTTTCGGTCTGAAGAGTGCGGGTGGCGGTGAAATTACAATCACATGAGACTTCCCACCTTTATGTCCCAGTTTGGCGGACCGACTTGAGGTACATACCATGCGACTACCAGAGGATGGGCAGCAGCGTTCTCTGAGTATTTAACCAACTAGCTGCGATTGCCAAACCACCTGCCAAGCGTGGCGATTATGGCATATCCCTCCTTAGGGGAGGCATGTGTCCAGCAGTGGACGTCTTTCGGCAGAAATGATGATGAACTACTGTTTCTCCTGAAACAAATTCAACACTCCACGTATTATTTATAAAAGCGATGTGTTAATACAATATTCCAATTAACACATCTAATACAAAAAGCAATATCCGGACTACATACGAAACTAGGCGAAACACAAATATAATAAGGAAGACATCCGTATTCTCTATTTTCCCTAACAATATTAGAGATAATTCGTATGCAGTAGCGCCGTCAGCCTTATTATATACGTGATAAGCAATAATAGTGATCATCACGCACATAAAGTGATATTTTAGTAGGTGTACTGCGTGACAAAAGTGCTCGTTTTCACGCAACTGTCTGCTTATGTGTTTTGTTGCAGACTTCTCTATTTGACTGTACGGTAGGACAGTATGGATGCGCAGATGAAGCACGACATTTCTGGTTTCTAGTAAAAAAGATTTTTTTATTAAAAGATACGCGAATATAGAAAAATAAAAGGAAATAACTAACTTATATTATTATGTCATTCTACAGTTTTGGCTTACCGCCATGATAGGTATGTAGTAATACAGTTTTAACAACAATTTTTTCTTGCATGATTTGTATCACTTAATTGTTCCTTAGTAAATTATAACAGCAATGTCTATCGTCATTAAAAGTCAGTAATTGTCAGTTAAAAGTAGTTTTTTTTAATACTGTACACCTTTATTTAGCTAGTAGCTTCCTTTACTTTGACCGCAAGCCCTGCTTTGGCATTTTTTGCCCTTTTTGTTCAATACATAGGTACTGATTAAAAATTTCAAGTACCTTTAAAGAAAACAAAAATAGTAAACGAAGTTTACTCGAAAATCATACAAAGACCTATTAAAAAGATATAGAACCTAATTAGCTACTGTATGTTAAAAAGCTAATAATCTTCAAAAAGTCAAAAATCATACAAAGTTTTCCCAAGTAGCTATAGAACTACTATCGATATATTGAAATAGTAATAATCTTAGAAATGTTTTAAGGTCAAAAACCATACAAAGATCTATAAAATAGCTATAGAACCCTATATTAGCTATTGCAGGTATATTGAGAAGCTAATAACCGTAAAAATAAAAAAATATAAAAAAACATACAAAGAAAAACCCAATATAAGCTACTGTGTATATTGAAAACCTAATAATCTTACATGAGAAATTCTATACTAATCTTTCGTTCAATCGAAATTTCCCCCTTTACCGCCCTATTCTCTTATCGTCTTATTAAAATAAATATTCCGAGACGGAGTGATATTATGGCTCATCGCTAAATCCTTGCCGGGGAGAATTCCAACCACTAAATTGTGTTTCAGAAGAAAAATGATCGCTCCAGCTCTAAATAATATTTAAAGTAGGCATTACCTCCTTGCATTGCATTACGTCTTATGAGGATAACTGTAATTTATTTATAATAATTATTATTACTTTATTGCAGGCACGCCGACAGACCCATATAAAAATCACAACAAAATGATCCACACAATCCTACAATAAATTAATTTAATTAAAATGAGGAAAATTAATTAAGATTCAAATATCTTAATAAAATAAATAATTCAAATAAAGTAAGTCTTTTTGTGGCATTAAATCAGTTTTCTTTCTTTCTTCTTTTTTTCAAATGGAGCATGCGAGTCTTCTCTAATACCGAATGCGATTGCGGGGCCCCCGTTTAGTCTATGATCATTTGCTCACCTGTCCCTAGAACCCTACTATCATGAGACGATTTCAACAAACCACAAACAACCCCATTATTATTTTGGAAAAAGAGGTAAGGTATTTGCAAGCCCCTTATGTCACTGCAACCTAAAAGATCTATTGTAACGCCTCGAATAGTAGACTCACACCAATACCGACGGTTTGTTTATTTCAATAGAAATAAATATGACGACGATTTTGGAACTAGCGATAAAAATGACCGGAATGTATCTACTTTAAATTAATAATGAACGGTTGCTCAAACATCTCTTTAGAAAAGAATACATATTGGATTGTCCGACTTGTTGCTACTGTTTTAGTTATAAGGTTTTTATTGTGTTTCATTACTAACACTAGTTTATAGGTTTTTGTTGTATTACTAACTATAATATGGATCCATGGTCCGAAATAAAGATATATAATAATAATAATAATACCTCCCCAAGCCACAGACCAACCATAAAGTCGACTATTGCCTTGGGGTTTGAGAATCTGATCTCATCAGCTGACGTTGTGTTGCTTCCAAGATGCTGACTTCTAATGTGGTGCACTGCATCACATTCGCATAGGATATGAATGGGCGTTTACTTACTACTTTTCACGATAACTATTTAATTTAGCAAAGTGCATGGTATCTTAATGCAGCTGACTGTACCTTCTACGGATGCAGTTTATCCCAGTCGATGAATGAATGGGATTGAAAAGTGATTTGGATTGGGATTGATTGGGATTGAAGTGACCACAATTTGAAACTGTGCAACTAGAGCCTGATGTTTCAAAAGTGCCTGTAATTAGGTATAATTGAAAATAAATTTGATTGAAAGTGGCGGCACTTCTCTCGCTCCCACGTATGTACATTATTATGTGAACAAAAGGCAAATAGAAGTGCTGCCATTTTAAATCCCATTCTTTAATAATTGACCGAGTTATAATGGGTACAGTTTCTTGCAAGTTACTCTCTTCTCAAGGGTGCCAAAAATATCACTTTGTATATTGAAGTGTAAACATAATTGAATAATTCGCAGTGCTTGGTTGATTTCTATTACCTATCGCCATATACATAAATTCCTACAAATTCCATAGAAATTATCCAGGATTATAACATAAGACAAAACAGCATTAATTTAATACTGACAAAATACCAGTCCTTTGCCTGTGTACGTGCGTGGAATGGCAACTAGGTGGCAAATTATGGCTTTTTCTTTTGCCACATTTTTATCTTTTCCTTTTAAATCTACTGTGAAAGATAAATCTGCAACTTATAGATATAATTATTATGTAATTGAAAACGTGACTTGTAATGAAGATGGAAGAAAGAAATTCATTATTTTTTTATTAATTATAACATAGTTTATTAAAGGTAGGTATAGGTTGGCGGATCGAACCAAAGGCCCACCTGATGTTAAGCGATCTATGCCCATAACAACTACAATACCTAGCCCGTTGTCTTTCCAAATTGCGTCCGCCAAACTAAGACATGAAGATGGAAAGTATGTGATTGTAATTTAACCAGCACCCGTACCGTTTGTACCGGAACACGGCCAGCACAGTTTGGCGAGGAAATAGGTATAATCATCATCATCATCATTTCAACCGAAAGACATCCACTGCTGGACACAGGTGACATAGGCCTCCCCCAAGCATTTTGGGGGGATATGCCATAATCGCCACGCTTGGCAGGCGGGTTGGCGATCGCGGTTAGTTGGTTAAATACTCAGATTCTTCATAAATAGTGATTGGACGTATAAAACACTTTCACACTAAGTATTTGCAGTAGGTATTTGTGTGTGTTCGCGAATATCTATTCTCATTTCAACTCCTTTAATTCACTTTAATATTTCCTAAGTGTAATATATACACTTGGTGCTTAAGACTCCTATTTTAATCATAACATACAGAAAAAGAAAGTGGACCTAGAAAGCTGAAATTTTGCACAAAGGTTCCCTTTATGCTAAAGCATAAAGGGAACTTAAAAAAAAAAAAAAAAATAAAAAAAAAAAAAAAAAACATAAAAATCCTTGCCTGAAGGATTTTTTTAAATTCCCACGGGACAGGGAATAAAGAGGACGCGCGGACGGAGTCGCGGTCAAATGCTAGTTATCTATGACGTCACGTAAGCAAGATTCTAGTTTTGACTAGCCTCCGTGGTTCTAAAAGAAAACAAATTCACTTTTACTTCACTCGCTCGTGTAAATAGATGCTGTAAGTAGATTTTAACATTTGTTTTATAATGTATCTGGTGACTAGTATATGAAATGATAAGAATTGTTTGTCTTGATTTTTGCTTAAGTAACGGAATTTACCAAACTTATTAACATTATTTATGTAACCTTGCATTCAAAAGCAAAAACAGATACCAGTGGTTTATTTCGTCCCACCATTTCATCGGGGGCGTAGCTCAGATGGTAGAGCGCTCGCTTAGCATGCGAGAGGTACCGGGATCGATACCCGGCGCCTCCAAGAATATCTTTTTGTAATAAAAAAACCTTTTTAGATTTTTCTACAAGAACATAGTGTGTTGTAGAAAAGATTTACGTCTGAAACATTGATATTATAAATTAAAAAGCTATAAACAAAGGTCAAAAATGCTCAATTACGATTGACAAAATAACTATTTCTAGGATTCCGCTCGTAACGAAAATTCCCAAACTTCATATTATTACGCCATTATCCTAATACATTAGGTATCACACTTTTACTAACTCGCTTTCAGTCATGTGTCTGTCTGTTTGGTACAAATTTTTCAATCGATTTTAAACTAACTTCCCGATTAGCTAGAGACTTGAAACTTCAAACATAGCTCGAAAGACTGGATGACAATGCACTATAAACTCGCGTTTGTTTTAAAATTAAATGCGTGGTATAAAAAAACATTTTTCATCAAATTATTTTATTAACTATTCATGATTTAATTCTTATAGCAAACAATAAATAGTCTTTAATGAATAAATAAAAGAAATGAGTGACAGTAAAAATTCTTATGAGAATCATCATCTTCTTGCCTTGGTTATGAATTATGATAAATATTATAAACGCGAAAGTATGGATGTTTGTTTGTTTATCCTTCAATTACGTAGAAATTGCTGAATGGATTTGGATTAAATTTTGCTCACAGATAGACCATTTTTTCGGATTAACATGAAGAATACTTTTATTCCGGAAAAATAAACAATTCGCGTGAGATGCGCGATGACGTCTTTCTGTGATAAATCGCTTTAAAAGCGGGCGAAGCCGCGGGCATAAACGTATGTAAAATAATCTATGGCATAAGAAATAGAACATTTTATCAACATTATTTTAATAACGATAAAAATATAACTTTCTGTACAAGATATACAAATAAACATTTTATAAAATTAAGAAAATGCAGGTATGCCCGTGATAGCTCTGCCCAATATAAGTGCATGAATATCATGAGTTCCCTCGTATGTGTTAACTGCCTCCAGATTCATGACGTGCCTTATGATATGGTACTCATCAGACACACCATTGCCCCCAAGCATATCTCTTGCAGTCCTCGCTATTTCCAAAGCTTTTCCGCAGTTATTCCTTTTCAATAAAGAAACCATTTCGGGAGCTGCCTTATCTTCATCCTTCAGGCGACCTACTCTCAGGCAACCTTGGTAACCAAGCGCTATCTCCGTCAACATGTCAGCCATTTTCTTCTGTATAATCTGGTTGGCAGCAAGCGGTCTCGCAAATTGTTTCCTATCTAATGTGTACTGGCGGGCGATCCGCAAACATGTTTCAGCGGCACCGAGAGCGCCCCAAGCGATCCCGTATCGCGCGTTATTGAGACATCCGAACGGCCCCTTCAGGCCCACTACGTTGGGCAATAAATTGGCCTCCGGTATAGCTACTTCGTCGAGCAATATCATGCCCGTTGCCGACGCTCGCAAAGAAAATTTCCCATTGATTTTAGGAGTATCGAGCCCTTTTTTGACTTGTGACCGATCAACGATGAAACCACGGACTTTTTCTTCTTCATTTTTAGCCCAAACAATCAGAATGTCTGCAATGGGAGAGTTTGTGATCCATGTCTTTGAGCCTGTTAGTACGTAGGTTTTATTTTTAGCATCGTACTTAGCCTTTGTCACTAAGCCACCAGCATCACTGCCAAAATCAGGCTCTGTCAAGCCGAAACATCCTACTAATTCACCTGTGGCCATTCTTGGTAAGTACTTTTGTTTCTGTTCCTCAGATCCATACATGTAAATAGCTCCCATAGCTAAGCTGCTTTGGACACTCATGGCTGACCTGTAGGCTGAATCAATACCATCCAACTCTCTAGTCATCAATCCATATGTAACTGAAGAGACACCGGCACAGCCATAGCCTTTAATAGTGCATCCGAGTGCTCCCAATTCGCCCAGCTCCTTATAAATTTCTCTATCAAAGACTTCATTTCTGTTCGCTTCGATTATTCTCGGCAATAGTTTCTCGTTGCAATAAGCTCTGAACGAGTCCCTTATCGCCTTTTCGTCGTCATGTAATTGTCCATCTAAATTCAGTGGGTCCTCCCAGTTGAACGTAACTTTTGCGTTTTTTGAGCTTGTGGTTGATAATGCTCTTATGTTCACAGTGTTTTTACACAAAGACAACAATTTAGTGGACACTGACATAGCCATTATTAATGATTTCACAGTTCAACACAAATAGAGTGGCGCGACACTTATTACCTAGGTATTAGTTGTTTACTGTTTCTTGTTTATCGTAAATGACACACACTGACGCACTGACGTTTTTTACTGCGTATTATTGTATTAAAACTTTGTATCACTATGTTTCCATTCAAAATCGAAATAAATATTTCATAATATTAAACTTTTACACTACTTTTTTTAATAATTCGTCCAATTCATAACCTCTCCAGTGACCTAGAGGCGACGTATTGTTAAAATAGCGTTCCGTTACTATCTTCATATCAGTGAACTTTACGTCACTCTGCGTGTGTTCTGTCTGCGTAACTCATGCGCATGAGTGTGTTATCTAATTTCTATGCGCTGATTCTGTGGGTGTGTCATGTCATTCAAAACCTTACACTTAACAAAATAAGATTGTTATTCGCTGGATTAGCAACTATTGATAAATATTATTTGATTTTGACTTGTTATTTCTCTTAATTTTTATCAAGTTACAAACATTGAGATAAGGACTGTTTGATGATAAAAGAACAGGTGAGGTACAAATAAGCATATTCGCTAGATAAATATACTTAACAAGGTCAAACCACACCAAGCGCGCAATTTTTCTGCGCATAGGTTTTTTTACATTCAAACAGTACAGTTATTAATCTGAGAGTACAGTACATCTTTGTTAAGAATTTTTTGACAACTATTCGATTCTCATATCAACAACGACACAACAACAAATGGATGCCTCATAGAAATAATATTTACAGGAACGGTAGTACATATTATTTCCATGCAATGCCATAAAATATATATTAACGGCAATGCCTCGACTACGTAATAGCCTGAAAACGTGACCTATGACAATAATTGTCAAGAAAATAATCCATAGAATAGTTTGATACAATATAAAACACATTAGAGTAAGCACAGTGCCACACACAGAAATAGATAGAATGGTTGTAATCACAATTTTACTTGCGATTCATGCGTGGCAACTTTCCGAACAAACTACGCCTTACACTTTAACGTCATTACTTAAAAAAAAAAAAAACTAATGTACTTTACAGCTTTTGTTTCTGCAGTTAGAAACAGCACAATAAGGCATTTTTGCGGGTTTTTGTTTCAGTATCTTTCTTTTTTTTTTTTTTACATGTTATAAGGCGTGCTGAGAAAGGCTTTGAAATATCCCACTATGGTGCATGGTGCTACCACGCGCGCCCTGCCCACATGGCCATTCTATCTATTTCTGGTGCCACGGCTATTACGACAAAGTAAGTACTATGAAATGAGTGTCCAGCATACGGAAAAATAAGGACCTAAAAAAATGTACTGAGTTTGACGAACGATTGATATTAATTACATTTTTAATAGCAAGCAACGTCACCACATGACGTCACCGTGAGCGGCCAAGATATTTTAGGCAGACTTGTAGCTTCAGAGTTCCTAAGTAAAAGTTTAATTTGCTGCAAAAATACAAAGAAACTTTACCTAGGCTGTAGAATTAGTTTAAACGGCTAACGTTTCAGTAGAGTGCAGTTATTACATACTTAGGTGCGTTCTCAACGAGCTAGTGAAGGAAACTTGGGTTGGAAATTACGTAATATTGTTAAGAGAATAATTTTATGTCTTACTAGGTACCAATTAGGTACTTTGAAGATGTGCATTTTCTTGCGTTTCTACGAGAGGCAATGAGAAAGAGCTCTTGATTAACTAAGATTCTTTAAAGAAAATAATATGTGTATTAACATCATAGTCTATAAAAAATCTAACCTCCTGAACTAAAAAAATACAGGATTTGATTCAGTAATCACTCATCATCCTCCTGCCCTTATCCCAATTTATTTGGGGTCGGCGCAGCATGTTTTTTTCTTCCATACATCTCTATCAGCCGTCATCTCCGTGTTCACTTTCTTTCTATTCATATCATCTTTCACACAATCCATCCATATTTTCTTCGGTCTCTCTTCTTATAGCCATCAACATTCATACTTAAAACTTTCCTCGTAACATGCTCCTCATTCCTCCTCATCACATGTCCATACCATGACAGTCTATTGCTACTTAACTTCTCTGTCACTGGCGCTACTTTCAGACTCCCTCTTACATATTCATTCCTTATCCTATCCATTCTCGTTACACCACACATTCCTCTTAACATTCTCATCTCAGCTGCATGCACTTGCCTTTCATTAATTCCTTTCGTAGCCCAACATTCCGATCCATACAGGACAGCAGGTCTTATCATGGTCTTATAGATTTTCCCCTTCAGTTTAAGAGGAATTCGAGAGTCACATGTAGTTCCCGTGACCACTACATTCAGTAATCACTATCAGACTAAAAAAAAAACTATCAATGAGGAGTATAAAACAAAACACAGCAATTATTTAACATGCAGAACCATCCATAAATTTTGTCAGGCGTTATGTCTATGACTATAAAAAACTATCAATCATCATCATCCTCCGAGCCTTTTCCCAATTATATTGGGGTCAGCTTCCAGTCTAACCAGATTCGGCTGAACATCAGTATTTTACACGGAGCGACTGCCATCAGACCCGCGCAACCCAGTTTACTGGGTAATACTGACATTCGGAGGTTAGACCAGTTGTCAGACTTTCAGGCTTCTGACTATCCGTAATGACTGCCATAGAGGCACGGAGGGGTCTTGATGTGTAACGAACCGGTAACCCATCCACAGACTGACCGCGGCAAGTGCAGCATAACTTTGCAGATCGTATAATCCGCGCAGTCGTTACTTCGCTAAACTATCAATGAGGAGTATAAAACAATACACACAGCAATTCTTTAACATGCAGAACCATCCTTTTTTGTCAGGCGTTATGTTAATCAGTTCAGCAGCTATCGTAGACGCTGAAAATTTTCCATCATAGATACTTGCCCTTCGCTGGAGTCTTCAAGAGAAGAATTAAGGAGCATTTTCTTTCACCATAAATCATATGTATTATATACATATATATATATATATATATGTGTGTATGTATGTTATGTATATATTTATGAATCTTTTTATGTATATATATCTTAATATAATTATTTAACTTGTAAATATTGTGTTAGATAAGTTAAATGTAGTAAAAAAATTGTTATTCTGTTGTACGCTTGTTTTTATCCTCTATTAATATATCAACATCTCTTTATCCCACTAAGGTTTGCTGTAAGAAAACTCATTTTTGAGTTAAGCTCGCCGATGTACATAAGCTTTCCTACTGTAATAAAAATGTGTATATGTGTGTACAATAAAGTATAATAATAATTACTTGTAATTTTTCAGTTTTATATTTATTTTATTTTGAATACACGCAAATAATAAGTAGTAAAATGCTCAAACTTTGCGCTTTTTTTGTAAGTCATAGTAGCTAAGATTTCCGTGCTTAGGGAAATTTTATATCTGTGACAACACTAACTTTTGGTTCAGTTAAGAAGTGTCAGGGCATGTCAAAAATTTTATAAAAAAAATAAAAAAACTTTTATTTAAGACTAATTGATGTCCATAATTTTGTTAGTACCAATTATTATCTTACAACTATGTTAGTTACAGAAAGAATAAAATAAAATAAAATAAAAATCCACATTACAATCATCAAGTCACATGCAGCCTGATAAATCTCCCCAGAACTGCAGACTCTGGTCTCTCAGCAATCATCCTTAGGATTCCGTTGCCGCTGCCTCGAATTCGGTGTATGAGTGAGGCTCACTTTTTGCGCATTATAGCGTAAAAGTCAAAGTTAATGATGCCTTAGGCAAAGTAGGGATTGTAGGCAAAGTTGGAGCATTTTACGGTAATGGTTGAGATACCATACTTAATTTTGGCCAAAACATTGAAAAATAATCATGTACATCAAAACAGTAATGTTTGAAGACAACACTACCTACCTTCGCAATGTCTATATACAATGTACTTTACTAACATCCCTGTTAATCCCTCCAACTAATCTAAATGTGTTTGTTTTAGCATTGGGTTTACCACAATAGATCAACGGGGTCGGATTAGATCCCACGACCTTTCAATCAATAGGCTCTTGTTGGTTCAAATTGATTACTTTTGTTTGATATGAGTATGATATTAGTATCGTTGATGATTTGTACCGGATTTTTGTTAATAGTCTTTCTATGAAAATGTTATGAATGATAGTCAAAAGTGCACTACTTTACTTTAAAACACGTCCTGAGGTATTAAATCATTTTAAAAACTACTTATTGAGGTTGTTTCATCTTTTGTTGGATATTTATTTTAATTGTCCTTTGAATTATTCCAAATATAAGATTGTTAAAATAAATATAAATACATGATTTTTTATTAGCCAGCCTGGCGTAATTAGTCCCATCTTTTGCCGGTGTCCCAATTGCTAACCTACAAACAATTTTAGAGTCGCTAGCATTTAGCTCTTTTGGCCCCTGTTATTTTTTAAGCAGTCTAATGGCTTTGTCTACCCAGTAAATGCGAAACATTTCAGTAAAAAATGTACAAAAATTGGAACAACACACAACAGGGCCGTATGCGGACAGTGTGTCCATTTGTTCACGCCCTAGGACAAAAACCACAGCGTTATGAATGCGAAAAACGTTGCAGCTCGCAATCTACAATGTTTTAAAGTTTTCCTTTGAGTAGACGAGTGAAATATTTAATTTAAACTAGCTTACAGAAACGTGGAACATAATTTATTAAATTATTATTGTTTGTTTTCTAGAATAGTCCCATTTTCGTGTATATTTTTTTCTCATCTGCACCACATCGATACCCTGGCCTCAACGTTGTAAAGGACAATATTCTATTAAGTTTTGAAATATTTTTCGGGGTGTAAATAACAGTCTGCAAAAGTTACGAGCTTTGCACCACAAAGCTTTTAACATGGTCAACTAAATTATTATGGTACCTATTTTAACGTATTGTAGTTAACATCCCCATTGCATTTTCACCGAATCATCACCGAAAAAGACGTCGTTTTTGTTCGAATCCCGCTACATTTCATTCCAGATAAGAACACATGGATTTTAATTTAGTAACAAAATAAATCTAATTATGAAAAAAATTATGAATGAATGGTGGCTAATTATTATCAAAATTATTTTTAAGTAAACCTTTAGGCGCAGCTCCGCCCGAGTATAATTAGTCTTATTACGGAAAAATTTATCGCGCATCCCTCGGGAACTGTTTATTTTAGATAGATAGATCGATACAGTATAATTTATTGTTAGCAAACCAAACAAAAGAAAAATCAAAATTAATAAGTTTTCCCAATATAAAAAGTAGCTCAAAGTATGAAGGTATAATCCAGGTTATGATCAAAAATTGTGTACCAAACAGCGTAATCGAGATAACATAACAATCATAACATAACATCACGCCTGTATTTCCCCGAAGGTATAGGCAGAGGTGTAATAGTACACCCACATTTCGCCAGTTATGTTATAGTCCCATGTAATAGGGGGCGAGCCTATTGCCATTGACCGGGCATAAATCCAGACTTCGGGCTGCTACTGAGAATTTCCTAATGAAAAAAAATTAATTAACAAAAACAAAAAACCCGACTGCGTGTAAAAATAACAGAAAAGATATAAACAAGACTTATCAACACGCAGTCGGAGGCTACGTATGTTTTTGGTCATGAATTACATAATAGTTCATAGGTAGCCTCCGCCTGCTGTTGATAAGTCTTGTTTATATATTTTCTGTTATTTTTACACGCAGTCGGGTTTTTTGTTTTTGTTAATTAATTTTTTTATTTTAATTTTTTTAGTTTTGTCATGTTTTATTTATCATGCTATTAATGTTTTTTTTGAAAAGTCAAATTCATTTTTAACGTTGAATATTTTGTTGTTTTTTAGCATTTTTCATTCCAAATTACATTTAAACATATAAGTTGTATATATTTTTGTAAAGCATTTATAAAACCCTTTATTTTGATACCCCACTCGATAGTTTTTGACAGAAAAAAAAAAAATTTGATGAGGTAATATGGCGCCAAAAAGCGGCCATTTTAATTTTTTTAATTTTGATGTACCCAGTGTCACTCTCAGAATTAAGACGAATCTAACGACACCTCTCAATCTCAAATCCATCAAGCCGTTTAGGCCACAGAGCGTGCCAAAGAAATATACATACATACATACATACATACATACATACATACACTCGAAAAACATAACCCTCCTTCTGGCGCAGTCGGGTAAAAACCCAATAACACTTTGCCCAGGACCCCACGCTCAGCAGTCGCGCTTGCAACCACTAGACCAATGAGGCAGTCACAACAACAAACACACATCTAAACAAACAAACTTCAAATACAGACAATACAAACATCTAAATATCTTTACTAAGTTTCACATTTATAATATTAGTAGGATACGTAATATGCAAAATAAATGAAGTAATAGATTAACAGGAAGGGCATTATCGTCCGAACCACATCAAACAAAAAGACGTATCATAACAATGTAAAAGGTATTTATCTAGATACACCGGTAGCCTTATATCATCCGATTTCCTCAACAATGGGGATGCTCGTAACACAGGGGAATGAATCTTCCATAAATTATTCACTCTCTATTTGCATGACAAACGACGGGAGAGCAGCGAAGGTCTAAGACCTTTAATGGCACCTCTTCGGCCCTTGTTATCTGTATTTTAACCACTCCATCCTTTCCCACTTCTAAGGACACTCTTTAATGGGCCAGTGATTTTTCCCAGTCATATGCAAATTCTATATTAGCATACATTTTGTTCGGCCTCCTAGCTCCTATTTTAACCGACGAAAATGTTGATGATATTAAAAACGCAAATTTCCGTCTTGATGGTTATTGCTACAGGCCTTTGTGTTGGCGCTTCTAATTTAGGGCGAACCTTACTGACTTATCTTGACGTTTTAATGCGACTGCTTAATTATTTAAATCACTTATCATGAGTAAAACAAACCATTAAATTATACAAAGAAAACACTAAAATGCCGTACGTAAAATTTTTAGAAGCTAAATATTGGTAGTGAATGTCGGGTATGGCAGAAGAAACATGAAAACAGAACAAATGCAATAGAAATTTGGTGGTGTAACTTTGAGAGATAATGTGAGGAATATAAGGGAGCGTAGTGGAGTGAAAGAAGATGTAGTGAAACCATTGTGTGAAACCATTCTTAATCTTTGTCACTACATATAATGACAAAGATTAAGAATGGTTTGGGCATGTCGAGGCGATGGACTTTAGGAAAGTGACGACCCCAATGGGAAACAGCCGTTATAATATGTGTATCGCCAACAATGTCTTTGACAAATGCATAATATAAAGTGCCAACTGAAGCGACGACGACGTTCCGAAATTAGAACCCCTAGAATATCTCAACAAACATAAATGGAATAGTCGTGTAGTTCGAGAGCCTAGAAATACGAGATAACCTCGGTAGGTACATCTATGAAATTGGTTTCACTGTTGGCGTAAAGCGATTTAAAAATAGAAAAGCAGAAATATCAAAGGGGTTTCCAGGCGGAATATAGTTTTGAGCTGACTACGGATGATAGATATACGATAGATGGATACATGGTAGATTCTTTTTGTTGCTGGATCGATTTAATTGACATGTTTACTGTGTGTTTAATTGTGTGTCTCTTTGTTGGCGATGAGGACCTCTTTGGTCTAGTGGTTCGAGGGTCGGACTGCTGATCACTAGGTCGTGGATTCCCACAGAACACAAATATTTGTGTTATGAATATTAATGTTTGTGTTGGTCTGGGTGTTTCTTACATATTATAAGTATGTATTTACAAAAAAAAAGTATGTAAGTATTATATCCATTGTCTAGTACCTATAGCACAAGCTCTGCTTAGTTTGGGACTAGATGATGCCGTGTAAAAATGTCCCAAAGATACCCCCCCCCCCCCTCCCCCCTATATACCGAAAGTCCGCCACTTTCGAGAAAACTATTCCCGATGCAGCAACGGCTGCCAGGGGGACATAGCGGTGGGGTCCCCCCGCAATGCCCCAGTAAGCCGAGGTCCGAGCCCTCCCTTGGGGGACGCCCTTATGCGGGTTTGCCACCGCGATTTCAGTTTATAAGTTAGGGTTGGGGAAATTTTTCGGAGGATGGAATCCCTGACGGGATTCTCCGCCACCCACCCGGTTAAGCAGTTAGGGTATCAATTTTGGGTACCAATTCTGCGAGAAGAGTCCCAAAGATATTTATATTTATTTGTATTTGTTTCGGCTATTTTTCATAACTATATAAAATATTAACAATTTGTAAGGTATTAGTATTTTTTTTCTGTTAAATTGTGTCTGTGGTTGTGTTTTTTGTGCTTTATGTCAAATAAAAATTTATTTCTTTCCTTCCAGTGCTTTGCTTTTTATGATTAAATGGAAAACATAAACATCGGCCACTATCAACTATCAAGTATTTCGTGTTTTATATTAGTTGAATTTAATGAAGTCCATGGAATTTCTTGCTGGTTCTTCGCCATAGGACCCACAATTTGGAACCGTGCAACTAGAGCTTCGATTTCGTAAATTTCCATCGTGAATTTTTTCTTTTCAATACGCGTCACTACCAGTCACTACATATTTGGGAGCCATCCGAGCTGGTTTTCTTCTTGTATAACGTCCTATTTGTTTGTCATTAGACGTTCATATTAGTACACAAGCCGAATTTCGGCTTCACCCCGTGGGACCAGCTGCAAGGAGCCTGCTGCCTGGTTTCAATCCGGCACCGAAGCATAGTTGCCGAGGTTCCTGGACTGCAGATTTGTGGAAGAAAGAGCCAATCTTCGTCGCTATACTCCACTCAAATTGCCTACCGGGAGTGCGATATCCGATATCCCTACCAACTTCAAAAGGACAGCTGTTTTATTCAAGACCTCACTTTTATTATCTTTTAAAGTAGTGGTATATAGCAGCGTATTTTTTTCTTGTTTGTTCGGTTACTTGTTTAAAATTGTTAGTTTTACACTTCTCGCCATCCGCGGTATACAACGACGTCAATATATAGACACGCGATCTCATATAAGCAGCATGTTCCAAATTCAGTTGACGCAACCGTTGATAAAATTTACGTGTGTTCGCGAGACAGCTGTCAAGTGAACTAATGACAGATGACAGTGTGGTCCCGGAACCACAACTTTGTGTAACCATGTCGTTCTGTTGAACAGCACATCTAGTACGTAGTACATATATATCGATGGCGGTATATAATATTTTATTTTGTGTAAGGGGATGGAAAACGAAACGTTGCATGCAATCGTTTTATTTTTATAATTTTTTTTGAGATAGGTCGTGCTTTAGCTCGATTAACATCCCGGTCAATCAATACATAAAATCCCGACTCTGCAGTGCCTTTTTCGAATTACCTTTTTTTTAACCTTTTCTTAATATAATAACTTCTTAGGTTTTCGCGATCACTACACATTATAATAAAACAAAGTTTAACCGGATTAAATCGCGTATATTATTTAAATTGGTTTCCCTGACGTTTCGAAAGCTTTGCAGCATTTCGTGGTCGCAGGTAGACTAAGATGACAAGCGTCTTTACAAATATTTCTAAAAAAATATTTTAATCTACCGTACAATATTATTAATTAAAATCGTTTCGGTGCACGCAGTAATCACTCACAATATCATTATCTTTTACAGTGTTGCGTGCTGTTTGGGACTTGATTATTTTTAGGACTGGGTTCCAAACAGGTGGTAGCTGCCAACCATCTTCTCTATTAAAATTAGGATGTTTTTTAATTTCAATAGCCTCACGGAGCATTCTAGGTACATATCGGTTTTCCTTCGCCAGAACTTGTGGTTTATCAAATCGAAGAAAATGGTTGGGTTTGTCTAGGGCATGTTTTTCTTAATATGTTAATCTGTTATTTTTTACCTAAATTAAACGTGAGTATGTGATGTGAAAAGTGTTCTCTTCCTATTTTTTACGTTACAATAGGTACTTGCAAAGCTTACTTACTTACTTCCTCCCTCACACGGGTACCTAATCAATCGACTATCCTTCGCTTTTCTTGTTTTACTGCTCTGATTCGTTATTCTATCCTGATAATGTCCTCCCGGCCGAATTTAGGGCATGGCGGCCAATCTCAACGGAAACTAGCCATCTACTTGGGATATAATATCTTATATTATCTCTATTCCCTCACTCTCATAATCCGATGGAATGGCAATCCGACACAACCAGATAGAAATCAGGTGCATGGCCGAGGGCTTTACGTACTATCAGAGGCTCAGGAGTGCAGCACTGCCAACTTGCTAACTTCGTGCTACTCTTAAGAAATTTTCTTGACAGAAAAATCCCTCTAACATTTTTTGCTCGACCCGGGAATCGAACCCAGAACCCCACGATCTGCAGTAGAACACATTACCGCTACACCACCGAAGCAGTCTATTTACTAATACTCAAGAAAATAATGAATAAACCAATTATTTTATAATCCGTTTATTTTATTTATCTATCGATATATGAAATACTTAGGAAAATAGGGTTCCCAATAATGTTCAAAAGCGAATATCAAACTTTCATCAAATTGTATTTGCCTCCATACCCTTTTCTAAACCTTTACAGTTTTGACAGTAAACGGGCATAGTTATAACTAGTTTTGCCCCGAAAACAGATGCAAAAGTATTAATGAATTAATTTCGTATTGTTCGGTAAATTGAAAACTCCAAGTTATACTGAAAATAGAACAAATGAAAATGTAAGATCTTGGATTTTCATCATATTTAAAACCTTGTCGTTTATTTCTATAGAAACCTAGAAAAGTTTATAACTATAGTTATTCTTTTTTCGGGAGAGTATTTTATGTTAACTAGCTGATGCTCATGGCTTTGCTCACGTTGCTTATCAAAAAAAAATTAATTAATGTTTAATTTTAACCGTCTACAGCACAACGGTGTTGATTTTATTGTTCACAAACTAAACTTACTTTAAACTATCGCTCTCTTTTACTAATAGTAGATGCAAGCAAGGGATGGCACAGTTTTAGTGCTTTCAAGTGTCAAATTAGTCAGAATTAAAATTTCCATACAAGTTTAGTCGTGATTTTAGAACGTGCCGACTAAAATTACGAAGAAGTGTAGTGTAATACGTAAACTAATTTGACATCACTAAAATTGTTGTCATCCCTTTCTTGTATCAGCTATTAGTAAAAGAGAGCGCTACTACTTACTACTTAAAATAAGTTTAGTTTGTGAGTAAGAGAATCAACATCATTATGAAGTTATTGTCACTATATCTCAACTCAGCCTATAGCAGTCACACTGCTGGACATAGGTCTCTCCCAAATTGCGCCACAACAGTCAGTTCACCACCTTCCGCACCCATTTCTCCCCATCTACCATCTTCAGGGCGTCGGTCCATTTGCCTAGCGGAATGCTATAGCTACGCTAGGCTAGGTTTGACGATTTGCGGTGTCCACTCAACTACATCACTTCCATTAAAAGTGGTTATTTCAATTATTTTATGTTTTAAGTAACGTTTGCCCGCTATTCTTCTACATGCCCCCGCATTTAATTCAGTTTATCACAGAAACATCTATCATATCTTGGTATCTTGCATATCTTGGGAATAAAGTATGTTCCCGGGATAAACATTAGCTAATATGTTAATCCGGGTTATATTTATCTATGTGCTAATTTTCATTCGAATCCGTTCAGCCATTTCAGCGTGAAAAAGTAACAAACATACACATTTAAAAACTTTCCCATTAGTGTGATATTAGTAGGGTAGGATATCACAGAATATTTTCATCACGAGCAAGGTCTAAAATTTAGACAAATTCTTCGACGAGATCACAAATTAGTACAAACGCGAAAATCGCAACCACGCCCCGTCAGATCCGCTATATCGCTGGAGATTAATGTAATCTGTTATAATTAGGCTACACCCGGAGATTGCCTCCCTGGAGCCACGGATTTAATTGATTAATTTGGTATGAAAAGATCTAAAGTATTTCCGTTCACCGCGCTTTGATTTTAGGTGGAAAATCACTTCTTTGTGATTATTTTAATTTCAAATAGAACATCATAATAAATCTACACGGTGAATTTCCGTTTGTTTTTCGAAACAAAAAGGGGTCATTGTACTCATCATTATGAACAACTTTTACTAAGGGACCAACCCTGAAATCGCGAAAACAAAATCGGCTGTTCCCAATGATATTTAAAAGTATAGATATGTCATATCCTAATAAAACAAACGAAAAAAATGTTCCGTACGCAGCGGCAGGACAATACACATAAACTAGTACAAAGCAAGTAAGTTGGTTACGTCAAGTTACTTTTGCTACATCATTAGAACACTTTCTGTATACACACGAAGGCATTTTAATTATTTTTTGTCATCGGTCACGCTCGGCGCCTAACTTCACGTGAATTAATAGAAACACGTCCTAATTAGGACGTTATCGAGTCTTCAGATTGCGAGCGTAAGTCATATATCTGTATTTTTAAATATAATTGGCTGTTCCGTATATTTTGCCTATTACATATGACTTATACTATAACTGGCAAAATGTGGGTCTACCGTACACCTCTAACACCTCTGCTTACACCTTCGGTAATCATCAACTCAGCCTATCGCAGTCCACTGCTGGACATAGGCCTCTCCCAGGTTGCGCCACAACACTCGGTCCTCTGCCTTCCGCATCTAGTCCCCCCCAGCCACGTTCTTCAGGTCGTCGGTCCAACTGGCGGGGGTGGCCATCAGTCCTTCGGCAGACATGGCCAGCCCACTACCACTTCAGTTTACTGATCCTACAAGCTATGTCGGTCACTCCGGTTCTTCTCCGGATAATCTCGTTACGGATTTTATCCTTCAAAGAAACTCCAAGCATAGCTCGCTCCATAGCTCGCTGAGCGACTTTGAACTTGTGGACTAGCCCAACTGTCAGTGTCCACGTCTCGGCACCGTAAGTCATGACAGACAGGACGAACTGGTTGAAAACCTTTGTCTTCAAACTTTGTGATATAGCCTTACTTCACTGAGTCGCCTATACCTTCGGTAATACAGGCATGATATTATGTATGTCCAACTAAACAATTGACTGATTAAAAGTTAGCAGTCTGCGGATGGTCTAAAAGGCCAATCTTCAGCAGTTGACGCTTACAGCAAGCATAACATGACGATCTTATACAAGAGATTTCTCTACGGGAAAGTAAACAAAATTGAATTCTATAGAAATACAAATGAATGTATTTCTCAATTGAAATTTTGTCCATTATTTCGTAGACAAAAGTCTTGTCTGCAGTCGTCAAACTACGCTTGCTGGTTGTTGGAATATAATGTAATGTCGGCCTCATCTCAGGCAGATTGACCTTGACAGCGTATTTATTTCTTATGCAGTAAGGGCGGTTTTGGTAATTCAAGTGTTACCACTGACGTGAGGCAAACTTTACAAAATACATAGTAAATTGTTAAATTTATATTAATTTCTTAGAATAATTACACATAGAAACGAAGTCCGCGCGCACAATTTGAAGCAACTAAATTGGAAACAGAAATGGCTCCGTTCAGTACATCTTTTGTAGACCTTACACGCTACGGTCTACCAGAGAGGTCTACTTTTGCACGTATGTATGCGCAGGTAGACCGCATGTCGTAGCGTGTATGGGATGGTATGCCGGAGAGGTATTCAGTTCGTTGTGATATTGTACACCGTACGTTTCCCATAGAAATAATAAATTTTTGATTTTGCTCCGGCCGCTTTAGGCACGAAAAACTGTACAGTTCTATCCCAATACACGCTCCGGTAGACCTATGCAGGTTGACCTGCACAGGTATACCTCTCCGGCAGACTGTAGCGTGTATGGCCGGCACTACGCGCGCCTATTTGTGTGTCTGCGAACAATTAACTTGCTGCTTGCAGATAGGCACACATCGATATTTTTTGTGCTTCAACTTTGAGTGGAAATTTGAATGGAACTATCACTCTATGTTTTATTACTTTAAGATTTATTTATTCAGTTCTATTGCTATCACAATTGTCACGCCCAATTCAAACTTCAAGCAAAATTATTCGATACAAACTGCTAACAAAACGAAATAAAATAAATTCAGATGTATATATAACAATGTTCTATTTACAAAAGGGACAGGAGTTCGTTTTCGAGCGGCCCTTTATTCTTACATCGTAATTTTCAGCTCCCGAACTCTAAACTCGGAACAAATTAATGTTAAAACAAATTTCAATTGAAGCCATTACTTTGAAGTTCGTAAGTTTGTAATTTAATGTCAAATTTTGTTACGGCAAAACTTTAACAATGAGCCGTTTGACATTTTCTATATAAACGTGATATATTGTGTACTTGGGTTGTTTGTTCTACGTTATGTATCAGGTAAAATAAGTAAATGTGTATCTTTCCCTTCGATATTTTAATTTAACTTTGAATATCATAAGTTGTTTTCGATGTTCCTACACCCACATTTTCGATTGTTTAGTCGTGTTCGTGTGCTGAAGCTACATTTTAACAGATAACAAAAATAAGATACCATATCTGCCTTTTTGTGTGTTAATATTTGAAGTATTTTTCATGGTCCTTTGGTTAATGTATAATAGAAAATATATATGGGCAAAGGTCCGCTTAGCATCATGTAGGCATTCAGCTTGTTTTCAGGCATAGTAAAAAATATAGACGAAGTGCTGCGAACAAACTAGTGAAGCCAAAAAAATCTATGCTCCTTCGTGTACAACCAGCACTCACGCTCATACATGCACCTTAAACCGTGCTCAGCCCTCTCAGTACACATGTCACGGCATCGTCTAGTAAGCATCGCGTAAGCAAATATCCTTCAGGTGCATGGTGTGTGCGTGAGCGCTGGTTGTACACAAAGGCGCATCAATTTTTAGGGTTCCGTACCCGAAGGGTGCCAAACGGGACCCTATTACTCTCGCTATGCTGTCCGTCCGTCCGTCCGTCCGTCCGTCTGTCTGTCACAAGGCTGTATCTTTGGAACGGTAATAGGTAACCGGTTGAATTTTCTCAGAAATTGTGTTGCTAATAGGTGTATCACGACAAATACTAAAAACAAAAAAAAGTCTAAAACCAAAGGGGGTCCCCATACAAGAAACCTCAAAAAACATGCATTTTTTCAACGTTTTTGTTTCTGCTCTATCTTCAAAACGGTAATATATACCAGCGTCAAACTTAGTCAGATTATAGTGTATATTATGTAGTCTAGCAACAAATACTAAAAATAAGACAAACATAGACATATGTGGTACTACCTGCGTAAGAAAGACATGCAAAAATTCATATTTTGCGCCCTGGACGTTGATGTCTTTTGATAAACTCTCGTAAATTAAATCAGTTTTTAGGGGGTATCAAGTCATTGAGAGGTACGGAACCCTTACTGCGCGAGTCCGACTTGCACTTGGCCGGTTTTTTTTTACTTCACTATGATTGTTCGCAGCACTTCGTCTATATTTTTTACTACTATGTCTGTGACTGTACATTAAAGGCGGGAATATACATGCCTGTAAAATGGAGCAGTAGCTTGCATGCTTGTTAATGGCATGTGCAAGTAATTGGCACCCTGTGGATACATTTGCTGGTATACTTGCATGCAATTTGCTTCCTTGCCTGTTTCACAGTATAAAGAGATAGATAGATAGAATATACTTTATTGTACACCATGAAAATAGTAGTAAATAGGAACAACGTATAAATTAGATACATCCTTGCTCTGTGCCTGTTTGTAACTTGCAAGAATTATACACGAGCTAGTACGCCACGCTACCGACGCGACGTCTTGACAGCACATTTTCAAGTTTTTGCATGAACGGAAACCATTCGAAGTTAGTTTAATTGTGTCATATTGAGTGAGAGAGCCCAGAACTCTTTAAAAAACAAACAAAATTGAAGTATTTGAATATTATTATAAAGTCTGTAAAGGAATGTATTTCTAATCATTTAAGTCACATAATGAATCTAAGCATTGACGCTGGAGTTTATCCCAGTGGATTAAAAACATCAATTGTTAAACCAATTTTTAAAAAAGAAGATCCACTACGTATGGAGTATTACAGGCCTATAACGCTCATACCTATAATGTCTAAAGTTTTTGAAAAATACATTTATAAACAAATTTATGCTTACCTAGAAAAATATGACATCCTGACTGAAGAACAAAAAGGATTTAGACGAAATAAAACAATTAACAGAGCAATTTATGACTTCTTAAATAACATTATGTCTAAAGTAGATGTAAGAACCCCAACTTGTGCAGTCTTCTGTGATATGACTCAGGCCTTTGATTACGTGGATCATAAAATCTTATTGGCCAAACTTAATGCCTACGGTATAAGAGGTAACGTGTTAGAACTTGTCAGTTCTTATCTACGAGATAGAAAACAGTACACAGAACTAAAAAAAGTGAGTGTTAATGCTTCCAGACTGGAAGTCAGCTTTAAATCTCAACTGCGAGTAGTCAAGTTCGGAGTTCCACAAGGCAGTGTCCTGGGCCCCCTATTATTTATAATATACATAAATGACCTACCTAAAGCTACTACTAGACCAATGTCACTATTTGCGGACGACAGTGCCGTTATAATTGACAATACAAATAATGACCTTTACGAAAATGACATTAATAACACTTTGACAAATTTAATTGAATGGATGACAAATAATAATTTAAAAATAAATTTAAGCAAGACTAAATTAATACATTTCAGCCAAAGAATACCACCTCAGCAAAATATGAACATAAACTATCAAAACAATAAAATTGATGTAGTGGAAGCCACAACATTTTTAGGTTTGACAATAGATAGACAGATGAACTGGAAGGCTCATACAGATAACTTATGCAAAAAGATAAGCAAGTCAGCATATGCATTATATAGGCTTGCATCAGTTATTAATAGAGACGCTTTGCTAATGGCATATCATGGGGTAGCTGAATCAAATCTAAGATACGGAATAATTTTTTGGGGCAACTCAACCCAAAAAGAGACAGTTTTCAAAGCACAAAAACGATGCATAAGAGCGATGTATAAACTAAAAACTACAGATAGCTGTCGTCCGTATTTCATTACTTCTAAAATAATGACTTTACCTTGTCTTTATATATTTGAAACAGCGGTGTTTGTGAAGACGAATCCGCAGCTTTTTAAAAAGCTATCTGACTTTGTTATTCGCAATAGACGTGATCAAGATGAACTATGCATGCGCATATCAAAAACAACATTGATGCACAAGAGCATATTTTGCATGGGTCCCGTTATATATAATAAAATACCACAGGAAGTTAGAAAGTTAAATATGACTATGTTTAAAAGGCGCCTCAAGGATCTACTGATACGGAAATGTTACTATAATATATCAGACTTTCTAAATGAAAAAGCTTTACTCTAAAAGCTTGATATGTTCCTGTATTTGTGTAACAATAAAAAAATTGTGGTTTTAATATTTTGTAGACATGAATATATTATTATTATTTTTTTGACATTTTTAACATTGACATTGTTTCTGAACCACTTACTTGATTTGATTTTATTATATTGTGACAATTGTATGTATCGCCATTTTTAATTTCTTAATTAATTCAATGTATCTTGCATTTGATAGTAATATGAAATTATAGCCGTTACCCAAATATTTGCATGCCTAAAGGTAGAATATAGAGGACTGTATCAATGTGACTTATAACACCAATGTTAACCTATGTTCAGTAAATAAAGAATTGTATTGTATTGTATTGTATTGTTTATTTGCATTCCACAATGTACATTAGGTGGATAACATAAATGGCTTAGTAGCTAGTCACAATTATGGACCTGTAGGGCACAGCAAAATTCAATACAATTCAAATTTTATTATTACACATATAATCCGAATCTCAATTACATAATTGTAATCAATTTATATTAAAATTCATAAATGGAGTAATATTAAACATTTCAATTCATAACAATAATTCAATATTCCTACACAATAATAAATTCAATGGGTAACTATATTAACATTATAATAAATTCTATATTTTGACATTTATAATAAATCTGAATGTATTTTGTTAATAAGTATTTATTTGGTCACTGGGTCACCGATGATTTTAAGGACAATATTGATGTTGAGAGAGCGTTGGGGAGGACAGCAGTACGTGGTGGTCGCAAGCTGCTGTGGGGGAAACAATATTGTTTTCCCGGGACGTGCCAAAGGCGTAGCACTAGAGGACCACCGGCGCTGTCCAATGGAGTTCCCGGAGCTTCTCTATTTTGTGCAGAGGATGGCCACCGTGTGGCCAATCGGTAAGAGTCCGACATACCCCTCCGCCGTCCCCAGACGGAGGGTATCCATGAAGATTTCCACCCGAAAACAAAAAAAAGACGGCACTCGGAGATTGCCGCGGTAAAGCTATTGCATAGCATTTTTTATGTAAATACAAAGAGGAGGTGCCCTAACGCCGAAACTCTAAGCAGGCATGAGTCACCAGATTGCGGGGTGAAGAGGGGGATTACGCATGCGCAGTAACGCCGATACAACCAATGCCACCTAGAGGCGATTTGCAGAACTAAAGAGACAAGCGTGATATTTCAAAAAGTCATTAAAAGTTCTGCTATTCATCGATAGATGGCAAAACTAAAAAGTATCACCGCTATGCCGGTCGGAGTGGGGGGTGTTAGGTTATTTTCGTTACGGGATTTCTGGATTCGGTCTCCACGCTCAAGGCCCGCGATAGAAGCTATGCAATAGCTTAAGCGCAGTAACGCCGATACAACCAATGCCACCTAAAGGCGATTTGCAGAACTAAAGAGACAAGCGTGATATTTCAAAAAGTCATTAAAAGTTCTGCTATTCATCGATAGATGGCAAAACTAAAAAGTATCACCGCTGTGCCGGTCGGAGTGTGGGGTGTTAGGTTATTTTCGTTACGGAATTTCTGGATTCGGTCTCCACGCTCAAGGCCTGCGATAGAAGCTATGCAATAGCTTAAAAACAAAAAAAGTTCGTTGGCTGTCCGATGTGATATGTTAGCTTATTATTTACTAACCGCATTTACGCATGCAGGGCGATATCTGAAGATATACAAAATTGCGGAACGAAAAATTTGCTCACGTGCAGGATCTGATAGCAGTCACTCCGTGTAAAATACTGATGTTCAGCCGCGTCTGGCTAGACTGGAAGCCGACCCCAATATAATTGGGAAAAAGGCTCGGAGGATGAATATATTATTATATTCTTTAATTTTGTACATGATATCAATAATAAGATATTAGACGTAGAATACAACAACAATTATAATACTGGATTGCTAAATCCTATTGAGATTTATTACGATGATTTATTACGATGATTTATTGCGTCCATTAATAGGAATTTTATCTAAATCCAATTTAAAAACAAATTGTTCGTTTTTATTTAAAAAAAACCCGAGCTTTATTTTGAATACTAAGTATCAAGATTGTAGCCCTAAATCATCCACTAAAGCCTCTTCAATATTTGTAATACGATAATAAGGATAAGACGATCTAGCAGTATTATTAAAACAAACACAGCTTGAAATCAATTTGAAATTTTCTAAGAAGACTTAGTTCAAGACGTTCGGTTAACGATAATGTTTTAAACAAAGTTTTCAGACGTTTTCGAGTGCCTAATAAATTATTATGAATAATCCTTAGCAAAAAACATGAAAAATTAAGAAAGGAACATTTTTTTTAAAAATAGTTACGTTAAAGTAAAATTCTGTGGAGACTTAAAGAATTGCACCAACCTATATCTTCTCATGGGTGTCGTAAAAGGCGACTAGGGGATTCACCAGAGGATGTCAGCAGCGTTCTCTGAGAATTTAACCAACCAACTGCGACCTAGAGATGGGTAGGTCCGGATGGATACGAATCCCGGACCCGCATCACTTGCGTTATTGATGGATGTACATCCGACCGCAACTTTGATACTGGTCCGACCACTCCGACAGTTCTACGCCAGAGCGGCAAGCGGTAAAGAACGGACACGCACTGAGCGGCGGAACTGAATCGAGCATTGCGCACCGGGGGGACGGATCGGAGTGAGACGCACAGGGGAATGGGAATATGCGATCGGAGTGGGTTCATTCATTTTAGCGGTATAATCATTAACTCGTGGTTAAATTATTTAAGTAACACCTTCCTTTATGTATATAAATAACATTTCAGTGAACTAAGTGATTCCCTCATCTCATAATCTACTTTTGTACAATATTTACCTACCTTATCGAAATTAAGACTACATAATCTTAATACAGGGGCCTTGCTCCCGACTGGTTTGAGTTCTGAACCAAATCGAGCTAATGTCAATACCTAGAGAAATGCAGTACGAATTGACACTAAGTCGAATTCAAATTCGATTGATAGAGAACTCGATCCAGTCGGGAGTAAGGCCCCAGTTCGGGTTATTGAATCACAGCGTTATTATATCTTTGCAATGCATTTCCGCACTCCGAGATCCGATGATCAGGTTAGAATAGCTGGACCCATATGGGTCCGACGGACACGGAACCTGGATGTACATCTTAAGAGCTGGATGTACATCCAGCTCCAACTCCGAATTATCCGAGGACCTACCCATCTCTACTGCGATCGCCAACCCGCCTGCCAAGCGTGGCGAATATGGCATATCCCCTCCAACATGATTTAATAGGAGAGGCCTATTTCCAGCAATGGACGTTCTTCGGCTGAAATGATGATGATGATGATGGTAAGGAATAAATATTAAACCACTACGCAAGTCTTGTTTTTTTTTGTTCCACACTTCTCCACAACTCCACAAACATTCTCGCTAAAACTGATATATTATCACAAAAGGCTTTCATTCCGCATTCAATTCCATACTGTACATCACTGTGTTGTGGACTGGTACAAATATCGTTTTTGTTCGCGCTCGCCAAGCAAAAAGTTACATACACGCTAGGACATAGACGGCTGGCATAAAAAACGTACGCGGATGTTACATGTACAAATATATAATGATAATAATATGTTAGAGTAATGTACAGTATACAAAGTGGTATTGAAATTACTGAAAACCTCTTAAGGGGCCATTCAGGTCACCTAAAATCGCGAATAAAATACAATAAAATACAACAACACAAATGCAGCAGATTTTTTTCGCGACTTCTGGGTTGATCCCATAGTAAAAGTTGTTCATACTGATGAGTATAATCTACACTGTACCCCTTAAGAGGTTTTCAGTTATTTCAATAAAACGTATATAAAAAGCTAGTTATTTTTCAAGAGAAGCCTTTCTCAGATGTTGTAGTAAAAAGAATGCTGGTTTTGTGCTTAGCTACAGCTGGGAAATGGAAATACTAGTTGGAAATTACAGGGAAGATTGGAGACCTCACAGCTTTACACCTGCTTGCTAGCCACCTCATTTGACTTCCGAAAAGTAAAGGGCGGACCATAAAAGTAATAATAGTACCTAAGTAAAATACACGTGCCACTCTTTGTTTCGCTGTATTCCACAAAGATATGGGATACACATACTAAAAGGAGGAATTAACCGTAGCTGATTAAAAATTACTCTTCACAGTCTTTAGTTGAGAGTGTCGTTAATTAATCTTACCAAGAGATTTGGCAGAATGGTCCTTAGGTACTGTGTTCACCAATATCCGATATAGCAGCCAAGTATTTGCGATTTGATTAGATAAGCTAAGAACTTTCAACGCAAGAGCAAACATTGGGATGTTCATGTTAAACACTACTAACACTAGGCATTCGAGCTGATGAGGGAAATGTGAGAATTATCAATGAGCCAGTCATTCAGTGTTCCAGTGTCTGTATAAGTCAAGTTAATTTATTAATTTAGAGATACTCTAATCTTTCCAACTTTATTTTCAAGGTTGGTAACGCATCAGCAAACCTCCCAATGTTGTAGACGGTTACACAATATACTTTAAGCTTTTTCTAGAATGCATTTTGAATCCGAGAGGAAACTTGCTGAACGCGTTCGTTCGAAATAGAAAATTTTTGATAGTTCTAGAAGAATCGAAGATGTCAATTTACAAATACATAAGAGCCATATGCTGTCGGAAATCACTCGATGTGAAAATTAGGATCATTCTCGTTAGATCCATAGTCTAGATCCATAATAGATTAACTATGAATCGCGTTTCCGAATACGATCGTTTCGTTTGCCGATCAACTTTCACTTTGGATACGAAAACATTTGAGACGTTTTAAATAGCACTGCAGGTGTGCCGTCGGCTTGATAGCTAAACTATTACATAAAAAAGTCAATCAACTCAGCCTATCGCAGTCCACTGCTAGACATAGGCCTCTCCCAAGTTACGCCACAACACTCGGTCCTCTGCCTTCCGCATCCATACATAAAAAAGTAATTACCGTCAACCAGGATAACCTAAGGGCAACAAATAAAAATAAATAAAAATTGTAAGAAATGTCTCAAAAACCTTTTTTGCTCTGAAACGTAATCAGCAGTCTACTTAGAATCCAAAGATACTCAATTTAATTATGAAAAACGCAAATCATATTTTTAAGGTTAGGTTAAAGTTACCCTTACAAGGTCAAAGTAATCCTGGTTCACGGTATTTCTAGATGCGGCGAAGGTACAAGATACGACGTCTCTCCCCATCCGCAGGAGATGAACCTGGTGCCGTAGGAGCGTACGCCGACCTCTAATCACCCTAGGACTGGGTCTGTGGGCGGTGGATTCGGCGTAGCCCACCGTCCGACCAGTCAAGGCCCGGGACGATGGCGCATTGTGTTCTGCGCGCGGTAGCCAGGAAGAGGGTGCGACCGATATTGAGACACGGGGCAATGGGGCTCGCCTGCTAATGGTGAGCCGGGATCTTTTGGGGTGGTTGGCGAATACAGAGCGTATCCCACGCCCTTGGGCAAAGGTTTTAGTTTTAGTAGGTTTTTTATTTTATTATTATTTCTCTGTGTGTGCATAAAATTAATAAATAGATAAAGGTAATTAAAAGAACATCGCGGTGGTTATAGTCAGTCCGACACTGACTCCGACTTCCACAGGCGGAATGCGTCCAAGAATATTTCAGTACGTAAATAAACGGTATTTCTAGATAATATTCCATTTTGTAAAATAAATTACAAGTCAAATAAGTTCCAATCCAAATAGAGAAATCTCTGTGACAGTCAAGACTGATTTTCATTTCCCTAGCGTTCGCATTGGCGTTAATTCCCTTCTGAACAGCGGCCAGATTGCAAAGTTTTAATTGCAAACTCTTAATGAGATAGGCCTGGCCTCGAAATAGTCCAATGTCGCATATCTGTAGTTTCTGTAGTCTGTGCTAAATGCACTGCGGCGAATAATTGCTTTTATGTCGTCTCCAGATAAAATTGATATTAATTAGACTGAGTAACTCGTCAGTTGCTGTGCTTCATAATTTCAATCAATCAACTCAGCCTACACTTGAGGACTTGACTTGACTTTTTTTGGGGGAGTGTTAGTGCCTACACTTATGTATGGTAGTGAAAGTTGGGTATGGCAGAAGAAACATGAAAGCAGAATAAATGCAGTAGAAATAAGAGCTTTGAGAAGTATGTGTGGTGTAACTTTGAGAGATAAAGTAAGGAATAACATGATAAGGGAGCGTTGTGGAGTGAAAGAAGATGTAGTGACAAAGATTGAGAAAGGTATGTTAAGATGGTTTGGACATATAGAGAGGATGGACGAGAGGAGATTGACGAAACAAGTACACGAAGCGAGTGTGGATGGAAGAGTTGGAAGGGGACGACCTCGGCGAACGTATCGCGATCAAATCGCGGATGTTCTCAAAAAATGCCAGGTTAAGAGTTCTCTAAACCGACGAGCATGCATGACGAGGTTAATGGACGTAGATGAAGCGAAAGAGGTGTGTCAGGATCGTAGCAGGTGGAAATCCATAGTCTCTGCCTACCCCAATGGGAAACAGGCGTGATAATATGTATGAATGTATGTAACTCAGCCTATCGCAGTCCACTGCTGGACATAGGCCTCTCCCAAGTTGCGCCACAACGCTCGGTCCTCTGCCTTCCGCATCCAGTCCCCCCCAGCCACGTTCTTTAGGTCGTCGGTCCACCTGGCAGGGGGGCGCCCTACGCTGCGTTAACCGATTCGCGGTCTCCACTCAAGGACTCGTCTGCTCCAACGGCCATCGGTCCTTCGACAGACATGGCCAGCCCACTGCCACTTCAGCTTACTGATTCTACAAGCTATGTCGGTCACTCCGGTTCTTCTCCGGATAATCTCGTTACGGATTTTATCCTTCAAAGAAACTCCAAGCATAGCTCGCTCCATAGCTCGCTGAGCGACTTTGAATTTGTGGACTAGCCCAACTGTCAGTGTCCACGTCTCGGCACCGTAAGTCATGACTGGCAGGACGCACTGATTGAAGACCTTTGTCTTCAAACTTTGAGCCAAACGGATCCTTCTGTTGGCTTCTTTCTCGAAGTTGTGTCTACCAAGCTGAATTGCCTGCCCTAGGTAGACGTATTCCGTTACAACTTCGAGTGCCGACCCTTCGACGAATATTGGCCTCGGCATGACATGCATACTGAACATGACTTTAGTCTTATCCAGATTCATGCCGAGACTGACACGTCGAGAGGCTCCATTCAAGCTGTGCAGCATTTCGCCCAGTTGTTCTAGCGACTCAGCCATTACAACGATGTCATCGGCAAAACGGAGATGTGAGATGTTCTCGCCGTTAACGTTGATACCCTGTCCAGTCCAGTCCAGCATCTGAAGACGTCCTCCAACGCGTTAGTGAACAATTTCGGGGATATTACATCCCCTTGTCTCACCCCTCTGCTTCATAATTTAGGCGTTATATAATAAAGTGTATGATGGAATCATTAGGTAGGTACAGTCTAACAAAGTAATTAGTATACAGGGTCGCCAGATATAGATGAAGATTTCTCAGGAAATTATTATAGAACGGTTTGGGATTTGTATAATAACAGTTTAACTTTGTCCGTTATTAAAATGATATTTTACTCGAAAACATCCATAATCTTCTGAGAAAACTTCATTTATATCTGGCGACCTGGATACTAATTGCTTTGTTCGACTGTACATAAAATGGCTAGCTAATGAAACAGGTAAATCTAAGTTGTGACGCCTCAAAACTATTGACTATAGAAAAACTATTCTAAAGTTAAATATTACCTCTGTTTTTTTTACATTTAATACAAAATATAGTTAAGCTTCGCTCACTTATTCCTATAATGGTGGAGTACCTCATAAATACATCCCTAACATAAATACATCCTTAACATAAATACATCCCTAACATAATGCAGATAAATTATTAATAAAAATTGGTACAATGTGTAACTACCTACTAAGTGAATGTAAAATTGTACATAAAAAACACACATAATAATACACATGAAATTCTCAGCAAGATCTTTGTACTAGCATCTTCTTCTGTTGTGTCAACATGAGCTACATTATGATAATAGCTCATGCCGTGGTGTAAAGATTAGCCAGTCAGCAAGTTGGTAGCGCGGCCCAGGGTGCGCCGGACGATTTGGATGGAGGCTCTTTGACTGCACCCCAAATGTATAAGCATGAGAAGAGACCATTGGTTACACAATAATGTAAATCAAACAGACCTATTCCATTAAAGCAATCTAGACCGAATCAAAGATGTATAATGGAGGGCATGACGGCATACATAAGCTTAGTAGCCTGAAATAGAGCTTCTCTCAGCGTGGCCTCAAGCTTGCACATTGCGTAATTGAGTACAAAAATATGTTCCAATGGTGGCTTACAGGGGTTAATTATATTTTCTTTTAAAGTGTGAAAGCGATTCATCCTTCTTGCTTTTTCCCAATTATATTGGAGTTGGCTTCCAGTCCAACCAGATACGGCTGAACATCAATATTTTACACAGAGTGACTGCCATCAGGCCCCCGCAGTTACTGGATAATACTGACATTCGGAGGTTGTCAGACTTTCAGGCTCTGACTACCCTTAACGATTGCCATAGATATTCGTATGACAACCGGGACCGACAGCTTAACGTACTCTTCGAGGCACGGAGGGTCTCGATGTGTAACGAAACGGTCACCCATCCACGGACTGACCGCGGCAAGAGCAGCTTAACCTCACAGATCGTAAAATCCACGCAGTTGACACTTTGCCACGAACCCCTCATAAAGTCTGAAAGCCTTTGTAAGACACAAAAAACTGATAATGATAGTGATGAATGATTCTTTTGAAGAAATTATAATGGATACGAAAGGTAACTATCAGTAAAGGACTATCAGGAGTATCTAAAGGACTATCAGTTGTGACGAAACGAAAGGAGAAATAAATTAAATGGAACCACCATGGACGAATAAAAAAGGCCGGTGGAATCTCGCTAAACAATAAGTGAAGCATCCATACTAAGACGGCTCGCTTAAAAGTACGTGCTGGCACATTTACACCCATGGTAAAACAAACAGCCACGATTACGCAACAAGTCTCGCGTGACGGTAGTCGTTGTCATGGTGCCACAAATAAAATAACAATATGGCGTCTGGTGTGTTAAAATGCTGTCGAAGTTATTGTAGGTTTGGGAAAAAAATTAAGTGCTTCAATCTTTTCTTAGCGAGATTCCGCCCGCCTTTTTAGGGTTCCGTACCCGAAGGGTGCCAAACGGGACCCTATTACTCTCGCTACGCTGTCCGTCCGTCCGTCTGTCTGTCACAGGGCTGTATCTTTTGAACGGTAATAGGTAACCGGTTGAAATTTTCTCAGAATATGTGTTGCTATGAGGTTTATCAAGACAAATACTAAAAACAAAAAAAAGTCTAAAACCAAAGGGGGTCCCCATACAAGAAACCTCAAAAAACATGCATTTTTTTCAACGTTTTTGTTTTTGCTCTATCTTCAAAACGGTAATATATACCAGCGTCAACCTTAGTCAGATTATAGTGCATATTATGTAGTTTAGCAACAAATACTAAAAATAAGACAAACATAGACATATGTGGTGGTACCTGCATAAGAAAAACATGCAAAAATTCGTATTTCGCGCACTGTGCATTGATGTCTTTTGATAAAATCTCTTAAATTAAATCAGTTTTTATGGGGTATCAGGTCTTTGACAGGTACGGAAGCCTTACTGCGCGAGTCCGACTCGCACTTGGCCGGTTTTTTTATTCGTCCGTGGGAACCACATGCAAAAATAAAATAGAACTGTTAATTTTATACAACGTGTAATAGAACGCAAGTCCATAAAGAAGTTTTTTCAGAGTGACTAGGAGAATCAGTATACTATGTTACATTTTAACAAAGACGTCAATAAATAGACACGCTATCTCGTATAAGCAACATGTTCCAAATTCAGTTGACGAAACCTACCACTACCACCATCTAGTATCGATGCGTAGAAGTTGCGTATTGCAAGCATTACAAGCGAGAAGTTGCGTTATGGACTTTCCCGCTTTTGCTTCGTAATGGACTTTCCCATAGTAAGAAAATTAATTGTATTTACTGGTTATCGCGTTAGTAATTATTTTGACGGTTAAATAGTGGGTTACTTAACAAAAAACAAAGTGAATTTACGCTATAGAATCATTCAATATTCGCTGATTCCGATAAAACAAATAATATTAGGCCCAACAAATTTATGTGTTCGCGAGACAGCTGTCAAGTGAATTAATGGCAGTGTGGTTCCGGAACCATAACTCGTGTAACCATGTTCTTCTAAACAACGCATCTAGTACGTAGTAGGTAGGTAGGTAGGTAGGTAGGTAGGTACATATATATCGATGCATTTTAAGCATTTTTTTTTCAAAATTCCTTTTAGATTTTCAGAATAAATAGGTATATCAGCGAATCCCGAGTAGATCCTTGAGGTCTAGGTAGACCTGCGAAATGAGTTTCGCTGTATCAGGTAACCAATAATCGGCATCCATGTAGCTATCCAACAACCAACTCGGGAACTTACTGATTGATGCATAAGAAACATGTGACTGTGAATTTTAAGAAGAAAAACAAACATTATTCCTAATATTCTAATTGGGGTGTCTGAGAAGTTGCATTTATTCTGGAACATGTTATCCTATCCTACTTCCTACTAATAAATGTGAAAGTTTGTGAAGATGTTTAGAGGTTTGAATGTTTGGATGTGTGGATGTTTGGATGTTTGTTACTCAATCACGCTACAAGGGCTGAACGGATTCGGATGAAATTTGGTACCTATACAGATAGAACATAACCTGCACTAGCATATAGGTTACTTTTACTGCCCGTTCCATACGCCGCGCACCGCGCACGGCCCCCGAGCTCGCCCCGACCCGCACACATAGCCGCGAACAATTTAAAAGCACATATGCTTAAGCGCCTTCTAGAATTAATGGAAGCCCTGAAAAATACTAAATATGATATAATCGGCCTCTCTGAAACAAGGAGACTAGGAAATTCAATTCAAGAATACGAAAACGTTATCTTTCACTACATAGGAGAGACTCCAGGCCTTTATGGCGTAGGTTTTCTCGTGAAAAAACACCTAAAAACGTACATAGAAAGCTTTACTGGTCTATCAGAACGAGTTGCTTTGTTGACGCTCAATATCAACAGTTTCAGAATAAGTATAATACAAGTTTATGCCCCCACAAGCGATTCAAATGATATTGAAATAGAATTTTTCTACGACACCATTGACAAAGCCTTGAAACTATCAGAAAAACACATAATAGTCATGGGGGATTTTAACGCAAAAATTGGCCAACCAAAACCGGCAGAAAAATTTATTATGAAAAGTCATGGATATGGCGTGAGAAATAGTAGAGGCGAAAGACTAATAGAATTCGCATACGAAAACAAACTTTCTATATTAAATACTTTTTTTCAAAAGAAAAATAATCAAAAATGGACCTGGCGGTCTCCAGATGGCACCACCAAGAATGAAATTGACTACATATTATCAAACTTACAGAACAACGTGCAGAACCTACAAGTCATCAATTTGAATTTTCCTACAGACCACAGATTTGTAAGGGCAACTTTTCATATAGAAAAATTGAAGGTAACTAGAAGGAATTACGCCAACAACTCAAGAAGCTCACTAAAAAACGAAGAAGAAATATCGAGATACAAACAATCACTCATCGAATTCAAAGAAGACCTTATGAACTGCCAAGAAATCAACTCTGTACAAGAATGTTACGACAGAATTATTGGCATACTAGAAAAAAGTTTGAAGAAAGCCCTCATACCAAAGCGAGACCAAATTAAAAGTGGCGTGATATCAATTCATACTACAAAGCTAATTCAACGCAGAAGCGACCTACAAAAAACCAAACCAAAAACGCGAGCTATGAAAAATGAATTAAAAGCACTGTACAAACTGGTGAGCAAGTATGTACGAAAAGACTACTCAAGCCATCGAAAACTTATCATCGAAAACCACCTAAATTCTACAGGAAGTCTTAAAAAAGCTTATAAGGAACTGCGTTCGCATAAAACATGGATTGAAGGCCTTCAAGGTCCTCAAAAAACAACTCATGACAGAAAAGTTATCCTACAAATAGCAACTAACTTCTATGAGAATTTGTACAGTGCCCCAACGCATCAAGTCATAGGTCAAAGTGAACCAAAATATGATGACGATAATGTAGAAATAGAAGCTGTGGATGAAATAGAAATAATAAGGGAAATTAAAAGGTTAAAAGCAGAGAAGAGCCCTGGACCAGACAGAATAACAAATGAGGCCATAAAAATTGCTTGTCCTTTCCTAGTAAACCCTCTGACACATCTATTTAATTTGATATTAAATTCCTCTACAACACCTAAACAATGGTCTCAGTCAAATATTATCTTGTTGTTTAAAAAAGGCGATCCAAAGAACATAGGCAACTATCGACCAATTAGCCTTCTTCCATCTCTTTACAAACTATTCTCATCAACTATAGAGAAGAGAATCAGCAGCACACTAGAAATCAGTCAACCGATTGAACAAGCTGGTTTTCGAAGAAGCTATTCCACAATAGACCACATCCACGCTTTGGAACTGCTTATTGAGAAACACCAAGAATTTCAGCGTCCACTCTACATAGTTTTTATCGACTACCAGAAAGCTTTTGATACAATACTACATCCCTCAATATGGAAAGCTCTAGAATCACAAAAAGTGGAAAAAAAATACGTGCAAGTGTTGAAATACCTTTACAAGAACAACACTAGTAGAGTCAAGCTAGAGACCACTGGACCTCCTATTCCAATTAAAAGAGGAGTACGGCAAGGTGATCCCCTATCCCCTCGTATTTTTATAGCAGTACTACAATTAATTATCGGCAAACTAAATTGGGATAGAGTCGGTATACGCATAAAAGGGAAATACATTAGCCACCTGAGGTTTGCTGACGACATTGTCCTACTATCAGAAAACAGCAGAGAGCTGGATTCAATGTTACAGACGTTACAACAAGCAAGCAGAGAGGTAGGACTGGAAGTTAACCTGAGCAAAACCAAACTCATGACAAACGCCGCTCAGAACCCCATATGTCTTGATAACAAACCACTAGAATACGTTGATAGCTATGTTTACTTAGGAAAACAAATTTCATTCCACAAGCTAAATAACGACGCTGAAGTAGAAAGAAGAATAATAAGTACATGGAAAAAGTTTTGGAGCTTAAAAGAGATCCTCAAAAGCCAGATGCCGATGAAAATCAAGAGTAAAGTTATGGACTCATGTCTCTTACCTTCATTAACCTACGCCTGCCAAACGTGGAAGTTCACAGAACGTGTTAAAAATAAAATTACGTCCTGCCAGCGAAGTATGGAGAGAAGTGTTGCAAAAATCAGAAAAATTCAAAAAGTACGTCACACTACCATTAGACAAAAGACAAAAGTGACAGATGCTCTCACCCACGCTTTAAAGTTAAAATGGAGATGGGCAGGACACGTAGCGAGAATGAGCGATGATCGCTGGACAATTCGCATGACGTCATGGCCAGGTCCTGCAGGTACTAGGAAAAGAGGAAGACCTGTAACTAGATGGGCAGACGACATCACACGAGTTGCAGGCAGAAATTGGATGACAGAAGCCCAAGGACGAGACCGCTGGTCTTCTCTGGAGGAGGCCTTTACCCTCACTAATTGAGGGGTTCATGCATGCTACCTAATTTTTTTTTTTTTAATATTCTAAATAATAATTTTCTAAATATTTCAATTAATCAAATTTAATTTAATGTTTTATATCTTATTGATTATTATTATTACACAAATGAAATTTATAAAAAGTATTGCTACGAATTGAAAATAATTGAATTTAAATTTTAACTATCTAATAACACATTTGTAACTAACTCGTAACTATTTTATTTTGTAAACGTAACATTTTAAAATGAATATTTAATTGTAAAACCTATCAAATTGCATGAAATAAAAGGCTTTTTTATTTTATTTATTTATTTATTTATATGCTTAAGTGTCGCTTCTTGTCTATAGTATATATTCTAGGATGCGGGCGAAGCCCCGGATATAGGCTAGTATAATTATATAATAATTGTCTTTTTTTTACAATACTTATCCTTTCTAAGAGCGGATGGGATTACCAAAGTCAGGTTTTAGAACTAAAATCATAATTATACTCACGCACGCCATCTAACATTATTTGCGAGTCACTTCTAAAAAAACCGCTCAGAACAATGTAATAATAGATAATTGCAATATACTTTGCTAGTTTTGCTACCGAGATAAGTTTGATGGCGGTGATACTGTTATGATACATTCGTTTAAAAAATCAATATTTTTTAAATCCTGCCATATGAAATTAATATTGGTTTACGGATACCTATTTAAAAAAAAAACAATTTAACATACAATTTGCAAAAGTTTCATAAACTACGAGTACCTATTAGTAACTCTAAAAATGAGTTAGGTCCTTTTCTTTTAAATATCTTTGCCTTATCCTTTTCCTTATTACAGCGAAAATTCTCACGTGGCTAGATGACGTGCATGGGAGTGATCATACGTTATTATAGAAAGTAGACTTCTTTTGATTTATTAATTAACCATATCAGTTTCAACAGCTGTGCACATAGCATTTCGTCAGGGGTCTTTTAGAATGGCGAAACGAGCTAAAGGCCCACCTGGTGCTAAGCGGTGACCATTGCCTATAACAACTGCAATACCTAGGTCTATTTTTTATTTTGTTCAGTGTAAAATTTATCAAATACGGACTCACGAACACCGCTATTAAGCATTGCTTTCAATTAGTATCTTGAAGTCAACTATTGGTTTGAAAAAAACCGGCCAAGTGCGAGTCGGACTCGCGCAGTAAGGGTTCCGTACCACCCATCGACCTGATACCCCATAGAAACTGATTTAATTTACGAGAGTTTAACAAATGACATCAACGCACAGTGCGCGAAACATGAATTTTTGCATCTCTTTCTTACGCAGGTACCACCACATATGTCTATGTTTGTCTTATTTTTAGTATTTGTTGCTAAACTACATAATATGCACTATATAATCTGATCAAGTTTGACGCTGGTATGTATTACCGTTTTGAAGATAGAGCAGGAACAAAAATGTTGGAAAAAATGCATGTTTTTTGAGGTTTCTTGTATGGATGGACCCCCTTTGGTTTAAGACTTTTTCCCCGGGTCCCGTTTGGCACCCTTCGGGTACGGAACCCTAACAAAGTAAGAAATGTTTCAAAACCTACACAATTTAATAATTGTTTCTTATTGAGAAGCAAACATCTATATGATGACCAGACTTTGCCCGCGGTTTCGCACGCGTACTGAAATAAAATATAGCCTATGTTACTTCTGAATAAAGTAGCTTTCTAATAGTAAAATAATTATTGAAATCGGTTCAGTAGTTTCAGAGTTTATCGATTACAAACAAACTAACAAATCTTTTCTCTTTATAATATTAGTATACAACGTGTTATTTAAATAACTTAAAACCTCTTAAGGGGTCATTGTACTCATCAGTATGAAACTTTTACTATGGGACCGAATCTGAAATCGCGGAAAAAACACACACATGTTCACATAAATTGACAAAATGTAGGATCATAAGTTTTTTTTTTTCGCGATTTCAGGGTTGGTCCAATAGTAAAAGTTGTTCATTCTGATGAATTCAATGACTCCTTAAGAGGTTTTCAGTTATTTCAAAAACACGTTGTAAACACGTTGAATAACGTAAAACACGTTGAAAGTGAATTTCACTTTCATTTCAATGAATTTTTTGAATTTCATTTGACACATTGAAACAGCAAAAATTTCTAGAAAACCACGTTTCTAACCCATTAAAATTTCGGAAAGCGAAAATCTACGAGTACGACAGGTATCAACAGGAGATTAGACAAAAAACGGATACGGCGACCGACGGTCGTCCATCGTCGGCCAACGTCGGCCATCGCCGGCATGTTGATTTTAATTTGCGTCGTGTCCAAACTCTGTTAGTTTTACATTTACCTTTCAGGGTTCCAGACAGACGGCTGATAAATTAGTGATACATATGTGTGAATGCAAACGGTACTGTAGGGGATGTAAATCGATTCGTAACGAAGGTAGGTACTTCTCGACTGTAGGAAATAGTAGTATGCTGAGCAATGTCTTAATGTTTTTACAATAAGTCAATAAATATACGTACAGTCACGATGCTTTCCGGTGGTACATTTTGTCGACAATGTCCCTTGAAAGAATCCAGCTACATTACACGTACCTACGGCTGCCGTCGAAAACTGAGCGTAAGCGATTTTAGCCTTAGTGGTGGTTCACCGGAAAGTTTGCTGATAGTACGTACCACGCTACTCACTGCACCGCACTAGGCCAGCGTGGTGGACCAAGACCTTAACCTTCTCATTCTGAGAAGAGGCCCGTACCCAACTATATTTTTTTTTCTTTTTTTTTTTATAAATGAATAAATAAATATTTTTGGGACATTTTAACACAGCACCATCTAGTCCCAAACTAAGCAGAACTTGTACTATGGGTACTAGACAATGGATATGATACTTACATACTTTTTTTGTTGTTGTAAATACATGCTTATAATACATAAGAAACACCCAGACCAACACAAACACTTATGTTCATCACACAAATATTTGTGTCCTGTGGGAATCGAACCCACGACCTCGTGATCAGCAGTCCGACACTCGAACCACTAGACCACAGACGTCGTCAATTATACATATTATGTTATATAACCTTATAATAATTAGGCTTCGAACAGCTGTAGTCGCACGCGGAGTGAAGCAATATCAATGTTCAATACATTTTTCGCACGCCTGTGTATGTCGGCGAACATTTTACGTGCCGCTTGCATTGATTGTTTTTGTGCTTCAACTTTGAGCGGAACTTTGAATGAAATAATTATTATCACTCTATGTCTTATTACTCTAAGGTTATAACTGGATCTATTAGAAAAAGAGCCGACTCTGCATACTCATCATTACTATAAGACCAAACTGGAAATTAAAAAAAAAAAAAAAATTGGTCCATACATTCTGATCAAGTTAGGTATTTAGGTATTTTTTAAATTATGCAAAAGATGAGCACTTACATGGTATAATAAGATTTTTCACCAGGTATTCTCTTCCCGCAATGACAGCGCGATGCCTCCAAGCTACGTCACGATCAGTGCTGCCATTGATTGATATCTTCAATATACTTAAGGAGATTTTTGTTCATAATAAATATAAAATAAATTCCTAACTAGCCTAACTATTTGTTATTTCGTGTTATTCATCTAATTAGTTAATAATGGAAACTATATTAAATTACTAGTTAAAAAGTGATTCTTTATAGAAGTAAGTAAATGAAAAATGCATTTTGCTCGGGTAATTTATTTTCACAAAGTGGCAGCACATCAAACTGACAAGTGTCACGGGGGGTTGGCGGGAAAATTCGTAAAGATCGTGTTGTAGATTTTTTATAATTTTCCTAAATTTGTGTTTCTTCGAGTGTTAATGTGTAATAATGGTGGATTATTAAATGTTAAGTGCTCGTTAACGTGTACAAGCGTGGATAAATGGTACAAAGTTGAAAAACATGACTTTCGTATTATCTCATCATCCCCTCAGAAACCTAGTAAAGTTTCCATCACTTTACTAGGATATAAGTACAATGTTAATATGTTCAATGATTACGACTGAAGGACAAGTATATAAGTACATAAAAAAAAAAAACAAGTGTCACGCTAACAGCCCGCTATTCGCTCCACGGCCGATGACGTAGTACGGAGGCAATCACGTGACCTAGCTGTCACGGGAAGAGACTACCTGGTGTTATTATACTATGAGCACTTATTGCTCTTAAATTAGTTGTCATTGTCATAGTCAATTTAACAAATAGTATTATTACACGTCAAAATACTTAAAATTAGTTAAATTACAACAATGTCAAAACCATAATGTGTAGGTACATATTGTACAGTTTTCATTTAGGTAATTGATTATGTCATAAAAAAAGATAATGACTCTACAATGATCACATCATGATAATAATCTTATTAAAGTTACACCTAACGGATGATAAAAATAAAACCGAAAAACTTTTAGGTATCTAGTTAGTCTGAATGGCCTTGATCTTTTAAAAACACGATAAATAGCCACATTAAGAATATATACTGTGCTGTGATGATTGTAAATTAGAATAATTTGAAATTATTAATATTTACATGCTTTATTATTATGCTTTGCTTTTTTTTTTTTTGGCTCGCCCCCTATTACATGGGACTATAACATAACTGGCGAAATGTGGGTGTGCTATACACCTCTGCCTACCCCTTCGGTGAAATACAGGCGTGATGTTATATTATGTTGTTGTGTTGTTATATTATAAGCAGAAGTACATGGACATTATATATTAAATATAAACACACATATCACACATCAACATTGGACATTATCTTAACTATTATAAAATTGTAAACGTCTGTTTGTTTGTTTGTTTGTTCCAGCATCACGCTAAAACTACTGGACCGATTTTGATGATTTTTTTTTGTTTGAAAGCTGATGATCTGACTTAAAAACTGGTATGGGTTTTGAGAAAGAAAGAAAGAAAGAAAAAAAAAAATTCGTGGGTTGCGTACTCACCCGACAGATCGAAGCTTCTATGCATTTGCACGAGCGGATAGTAATGTACGATGGAGTGGAGTGGAGTGGAGTGGAGTGGACAGGGGATGGGACTGGGGATGGGACTGGGGACGGGACAGGGGATGGGACTGGGGACGGGACAGTGGACGGGACAGGGGACGGGACAGTGGACGGGACCGGGGACGGAACATGGGACGGGAAATGGGACGGGACATGAGACGGGAAATGGGACGGGACATAGGATGGGACATGGGACATGGGACGGGATGATAGTGATATAGTGAGATAGTGGGACAGTGGGATAGTGGGACAGTAGGACAGTGGCAGTAGGACGGTGGGACAGTAGGGCAGTGGTGCAGTGGGGCGGTGGGATAGTGGGGCAGTGGGGTAGCGGGGTAGCGGGGCAGTGGGGCTGTGGGGTTGTGGGGCAGCGGGGCAGCGAGGCTGCGGGACAGTGGGGCAGCGGGGCAGCGGGGCGGAGAGCGGGGCAGCGATGCAGTGGGGCAGCGGGGCAGCGTGACAGCGGGGAAAGGGGGAACCGGGGCAGCGGGGTAGTGGGATAGTGGGGCAGTGGGGTAGCGGGGCAGCGCGGCTTTGGGGCAGCGGGGCTGCTGGGCTGCGGGGCAGCGGGGCAGTAGGGGGTTGGGGCAGCGGGGCATGCAGTGGGGCAAAGGGATAGTGGGGCAGCGGGGCAGTGGGATAGAAGTGCAGTGGGGCAGTGGGGCAGCGGGACAGTGGGGTAGCGGGGCAGCGGGGCAGTGGAGCATCGGGGCAGCTGGGCAGCGGGGCACTGGGGCTGCGGGGCAGTGGGTTACTGGGGCGGCGGGGCAGTGGGGCAGTAGGATAATGGGGCAGCGGGGCTGTGGGGCAGCGTGGCAATGGGGCAGCGGGGCAGTGGGGCAGCGGGACAGTTGGGCAGCGGGGCAGTGGGGAAGCGGCGCAGTGGGGCAGCGGGGCAGGCTGTGGGGCAGTGGGATATTGGGGCAGCGGCGCAGTGGGGCAGTGGGGTAGCGGGGCAGCGGGGCAGTGGGATAGTGGGGCAGCGGGGCAGCGGGGAGGTGTGGTTGCGGGGCAGTGGGGCTGTGGGGTAGCGGGGCAGTTGGGCAGTGGGGGTCAGCGGGGCAGGCAGTGAGGCAGTGTGATAGTGGGGCAGCGGGGCTGCGGGGCAGTGGGGTAGCGGGGTAGTGGGGCAGTGGGGCAGCGTGGCAGCTGGCCAGCGGGGCAGCGGGGCAGTGGGGGCAGTGCGGTAGTGGGGCGGCGGGGCAGCGGGGCAGTGGGGCAGTGGGGCAGAGGGGCAACTGGGCAGTGGGGGAGCGGGGCAGCGGGGTAGTGGGGCAGCGGGGCAGTGGGGCAGTGGGATAGTGGGCAGCGGGACAGTGGGGCAGCGGGGCAGTGGGGTAGCGGGGTAGTGGGGCAGCGGGGCATCGGGGCAGCGGGGCAGGCTGTGGGGCAGTGGGATATTGTGGCAGCGGGGCAGTGGGGTAGCGGGGCAGCGGGGCAGTGCTATAGTGGGGCAGCGGGGCAGTGGGGCAGCGGGGCGGTGGGGTTGCGGGCCAGTGGGGTAGCGGGGCAGCGGGGCAGTGGGGCAGCGTGGCAGCTGGGCTGCGGGGCAGTGGTGTAGCGGGGCAGCGGGGCAGCGGGGCAGTGGGGGACAGTGGTGTAGTGGGGCAGCGGGGCAGTGGGGTAGTGGTGCAGTGGGGCAGCGGGGCAGTGGGGCAGAGGGGCAACTGGGCAGTGGGGCAGCGGGGCCGAGGGGAAGTGGGGCAGCGGGGCAGTGGGGCAGCGTGGCAGCTGGGCTGCGGGGCAGTGGGGTAGGGGGGCAGCGGGGCTGTGGGGGACAGTGGTGTAGTGGGGCAGCGGGGCAGTGGGGTAGCGGTGCAGTGGGGCAGCGGGGCCATTGGGTAGTGGGGCAGCGGGGCAGCGGGGTAGTGGGGCAGCGTGGCAGTGGGGCAGTGGGATAGTGGGCAGCGGGGCAGTGGGGCAGCGGGGCAGTGGGGCATCGGGGCTGTGGGGTAGCGGGGCAGTGTGGCAGTGGGGCAGCGGTGCAGCGGGGCAGTGGGGCAGTGGGGCAGCGGGGCAGCGGGACAGCGGGACAGTGGGACAGTGGACTGGACTGGAATGGAATGGACTGGACTGGACTGGACTGACGTAGGTTAGCAGAATTTAACGCGAGCGGAGCCGCGGGTAAAAGCTAGTGTATATATAAAATTGAATTGAATTGTCTAATATCAATTTCTTTTCGAAATTTCTATATTTTAATTTAATTATGCACCTACCTACCACATTCAAATACAATAATTGTAAATTTTTCATGAATAAAGAATAATAATAATAATATATATATTTATAATCTATACTATAATAAAATCTATCTATTACTATAATAAAACTGTAAAGGTCGAAAAGTCTGTACATTGAGTTTTTTTTCGCGAAAACCGGCTAGGGGTCTAGAAATAAGCTATAGAACACGAATCAATCGTTTAAAAAATTTATGTCTGTCTGTCTGTCTGTCTGTTTGTTACCTCATCACGTGAAAACGGCTGAACGGATCGTAATGAAACTTAGCATTTGTATTGGTATTAGTCTAACTTAAAATAAAGGGTATGTTTTATCTGAATCGGTTGAGTAGAACAAGCGATACAGCTTGACCCCTCTATTGTATTAAGTTGCATACAAAGTAGAGGTCATGATTGTTGGTTGGATGCAGGTTGCAGGTTCCTAAAAATACAACTGGATTCTATTAGTATTATAGAAAATACAGAATAACATAACATAGCCCATCACTGTCCCGCTGCTGGGCATGGCCCTCTTCTTGGAATGAGAAGAGTTATGGAACTGAATATTGTTAGTGTAATAGATTATCATAACATAATCAGCTCATTACCTACTGCCCCACTGCTGGGCATGGACCTCTTCTCGGAACGAGAAGAGTTAAGAAACTAGAAAATATAGAATAACATAACGTAGTCAACCCATTACTGTCCCACTACTGGGTATGGCCCTCTTCTCAAAATGAGAAGAGTTAATGAACTGGATATTATTAATATTCTAGAATAACATAATATTACCAGCCCATTACAGTCCCACTGCTGGACACGGGCCTCTTCTCAGTATAAGAAGAGATGTGGTTAGTGTTATAGAATAACATAATCAGCCCAATTACTTCCCACTGCTGGGCACGAGCGTCTTCTCAGAATGAGGGAGTTTAGGACTAATTCCATGAAATTCCATTACCTTAGCCGGTTGGTTGTAAAAACAAAATATAGTATGGTCGGTAAATAGTGTAATCGTCTGTGTAGGTGCTTATATGTATATATTTTAAGATATTGTGTTCATAATTACGTGGGACACTCAGAAAGTTTTGCGAAACTAAAAAAAATTGTTCTATACGTACATATACCAGGCCCCTCAGAAAGTATTGCGAAAAAAAGTTTTTATATATGGGAGACTGGCCAGTTATAATGTTTTTCGAAAATATGATTATTTATAAGTAAAAATAAGTAAGTTCCAATTTCAAAATTTCCCTCCACATTTTTTGCGAGTTAATTCAAAGTATTGTGTCTCACTGAAATATGGATCTGCGCCGGGAACATTTTAGAGCTATGATTTTATACGATTTCAAGTGTCGCCTGAAACCGGATGAATCGTACGATAGACTTCAAATGGCATTCATGGATGAAGGCCCTTCCAAGGCAACCGTGTATCGTTGGTATAACGAATTCAAGCGCGGTCGACCAACTTTGGGGGATGACGAAAGAAGCGGTCGCGCTTTGACGGCTGTTACCGAAGAAAACGTGCTAGCAGTGAAAAATTTAATCCAAGACAATAGGCGAATTACATATCAGGAGATTCAACACATATTGAAGATTGGATCGGGAAGCGTTCACGAGATTCTACACAGCCATCTTCGCGTGAGGAGGATAGTATCACGCTGGGTGCCGCACAACCTCACCGATGCTCAGAAGCAGGCCCGGGTGGAATGGTGCCGTGATATGCTTAACAAATTTGAAGCAGGCTCGTCTCGGCGTGTTTACGACATCGTTACAGGTGATGAGTCCTGGATTTATCAATACGACCCAGAAACCAAGCGCCAGTCGTCTGTTTGGGTGTTTCAAAATGAGCCAACGCCTACCAAAGTGAAGCGATCTAGAAGCGGGGGTAAGATTTTGATCGCTAGCTTTTTTAATTTGACTGGCCACTTGGTATCAATTCCCTTACGGGATCAAAGAAGCATTAATGCCGAATGGTATACTACCAAATGTTTGCCAGAAGTTTTCTCTGTTATAAGCAACAAGTGACCAAACACAGGGCTCCGCGGGCTACTGCTCCACCACGACAATGCACCTGCGCACACCGCACTCAAAACGAGGGACTTCCTGGACAGCACGCCAGTCAAACTCCTGGGTCACCCTCCTTACAGCCCTGATCTAGCACCGTGTGACTTCTTTTTATTCCCAAAAATAAAAAATCAGCTCAAAGGGATACAATTTTCGTCGCCGGAAGATGCGCTGGCTGCGTTCGAGCAGGCTGTAAACGAGGTGTCTGCGGCGGACTGGAAAAAGTGTTTTGAAAACTGGTTTAGGCGCATGAATCTTTGTATAGAGGCTGGTGGAAAGTACTTTGAAAAGATTTGATAAAAATATATGTACGTATAGAACAATTTTTTTTAGTTTCGCAAAACTTTCTGAGTGTCCCACGTATTTTTATCAAATCTTTTCAAAGTACTTTCCACCAGCCTCTATACAAAGATTCATGCGCCTAAACCAGTTTTCAAAACACTTTTTCCAGTCCGCCGCAGACACCTCGTTTACAGCCTGCTCGAACGCAGCCAGCGCATCTTCCGGCGACGAAAATTGTATCCCTTTGAGCTGATTTTTTATTTTTGGGAATAAAAAGAAGTCACACGGTGCTAGATCAGGGCTGTAAGGAGGGTGACCCAGGAGTTTGACTGGCGTGCTGTCCAGGAAGTCCCTCGTTTTGAGTGCGGTGTGCGCAGGTGCATTGTCGTGGTGGAGCAGTAGCCCGCGGAGCCCTGTGTTTGGTCGCTTGTTGCTTATAACAGAGAAAACTTCTGGCAAACATTTGGTAGTATACCATTCGGCATTAATGCTTCTTTGATCCCGTAAGGGAATTGATACCAAGTGGCCAGTCAAATTAAAAAAGCTAGCGATCAAAATCTTACCCCCGCTTCTAGATCGCTTCACTTTGGTAGGCGTTGGCTCATTTTGAAACACCCAAACAGTCGACTGGCGCTTGGTTTCTGGGTCGTATTGATAAATCCAGGACTCATCACCTGTAACGATGTCGTAAACACGCCGAGACGAGCCTGCTTCAAATTTGTTAAGCATATCACGGCACCATTCCACCCGGGCCTGCTTCTGAGCATCGGTGAGGTTGTGCGGCACCCAGCGTGATACTATCCTCCTCACGCGAAGATGGCTGTGTAGAATCTCGTGAACGCTTCCCGATCCAATCTTCAATATGTGTTGAATCTCCTGATATGTAATTCGCCTATTGTCTTGGATTAAATTTTTCACTGCTAGCACGTTTTCTTCGGTAACAGCCGTCAAAGGGCGACCGCTTCTTTCGTCATCCCCCAAAGTTGGTCGACCGCGCTTGAATTCGTTATACCAACGATACACGGTTGCCTTGGAAGGGCCTTCATCCATGAATGCCATTTGAAGTCTATCGTACGATTCATCCGGTTTCAGGCGACACTTGAAATCGTATAAAATCATAGCTCTAAAATGTTCCCGGCGCAGATCCATATTTCAGTGAGACACAATACTTTGAATTAACTCGCAAAAAATGTGGAGGGAAATTTTGAAATTGGAACTTACTTATTTTTACTTATAAATAATCATATTTTCGAAAAACATTATAACTGGCCAGTCTCCAATATATAAAAACTTTTTTTCGCAATACTTTCTGAGGGGCCTGGTATGACACGATGTTATTTTCCGACATCCACGCGGACGGAGTCGCGGGCACAGCTAGTTTATAATAAAAAGAACCGCTGTATAGCACTGCAACGCTGTACTTTGAGCGAATAAAAATATATAGATTTAATTTGTTTGGATTTGATTGTATTTTCTTTTCTTTTTTTAAGTTAGGTTCGCAAACTGGACGTTACGACATTATATTCAATAATTAACATGTGCGGAAAATCATGGTAGTCGAACGGCCTTTTAGGTGCGAACACGGCATGCATACGAATGTATTTGATTTGTAGTGTGAATTTATGTAATAAAAAAATAATAAGGGTGCATTTACAGAAAAATATTCACATACATAAACACCCAGACCCGGCCATACAAGTATCACCGTGAAAACTCAGACCAAAATAATAAAATAGACGGAGCGCGTAAAACTATCGAATGAAGCCAGAAAAAGGAATACAAAATTAAAATAAAACTTTTTAACAAAAAATTGAACCGACGAAAACAGAAACTAAAAAGCGAAAAATAACAAATTATGAGTCGGCGCCTTAGGGGTGGATTTTGATTTTGAAATTTAAATGGGACCAACTTTGAGATATACTCTATCCATTAAAAAAAGAATTATCAAAATCGGACCACACTGTAAAAAGTTATGCGTGGTCATACATAAAAAAAAAAAAAACAGATACGCGTCGAATTGAGAATCTCCTCCTTTTTTTTCGTCGGTTAAAAATGGAAAAGGTGTACCACCTACTTACTATTCCACCCACAGTGTTTGTGAGCCGCGGTCAGGAGCGTCAATCTTATTCTTTTAGTTTGAACATAAGTGTTTAATCGACGTCTATCGATCCACGAACACAATCTAATGGTACCTTTACGTGCGGGAGAATTTACTATGAAAAAGTAGAAGGTTAACATTTTTATCTAATACAGTTTGATAAATCATGGGAATTGGCTTTCGTGAATCAATTAAAAATGCTTTACACCGAAGAATGGTGCTTGCAAACTGGCATAATTACTTAAAGATTTTTCAATGACTGTCTACTCATGTCATGTCTCATAATGGAGGGAGAGAATCCTTAAATGCAGCATTATATGATTAAAAAAATAAGCTAGCAACATTAGCAACATTTAAAATGACGTGAATAACGAAATTTAAAAATAAATAACGAATAATTTTGCATATAAAATAATTTTTCAATAATTAAAAAAATACTTAAAATGGCGACTACAACATATGGGCAACCAAGCCGTATCCAGCCGTATCCCGGCCTCCGCCATTTTTGTACTACGTCATCGAAGCTGTAATACGTGACCTTGCCAGTATAGAGAATAAATTAAGCTTCATATTTCCATTATTTAAATTACTTTCTTTCCATGAAGCATTGCGATGGGACTTCTTGTAAAAATAAGTACATACCTTATACAATCAAACTTAAAAGTTGAAGCTAGACTGACGTAAACTGGTATATACTTACCAAGAGAAAAAAACAAAGTGCGTACTATGCTGTACTACGTAATGAAAGTCTGAGTACACACGAAAGAGGTTTGCAATCTCAGTCTGTCGCATTCGAAATTCATAAGTCAGTCAGCCCTCGCCCATAGCAAGCTTTCTCGCGATGCTGGACAAAAGGCTCGCCCCAACCTGTGCCTTGTTCAAACACCAATGTTCCGTTCAAATATTTGTCTAATTATAAACGTGGGTAGTTTCAGGTACGATGTTACGGCCCGCCTTCATAGCGAACTTTAAGAAATTTTCCGATTGGAATGTGAGGTTTTGTTGGAATATGATTCATAATCATAGTGATGAAGCCAAAAAAAACTATGTTCCTTCGTGTACAACCAGCGCTCGCGCACACACCATGCACCTGAAGGATATTTTCTTTCGCGATGCTTACCGGACGATGCCGTGACATATTGTGTGCTGAGAGGGGTGAGCACGGTTTGAGGTACATGTGTGAATGTGTGTGCGTGAGCGCTGGTTGTACACGAAGGAGTATATTAGTTTTTTTGGCTTCGCTATGATTGTTCGCAGCACAGCACTTCTTCTATATTTTTTAAAAGGTTTGTGTGTTATTGTAGCAAGCATATAGTTTCTCGCAGTAGTAATGCTTTATCTATCTGTATGCAGCACTTCGTCTAAGTACATTTTTTACTATGTCTGTGGATTGAGATTAAAAATATTAAGAAAACTATAAATCAGTAACCATTATTCATCATCATCATCATTACAGCCGAGACGTCCACTGCTGGACATAGGTCTCCCCCAAGCATCACCACCACAACGACCGGCCCTGCCTTTCCCGCATCCAGCAGATTCCTGCAACCTCCACCAAGTCGTCGGTGTTATGGATATGGAGATAAATATGGAGTTTCGTGGCGGCTCTTCTCCATAGGACCAACATTTTGAAACTATGGAACTAGATTATTAACGTTTTGAAAGCGCAGGTAAATGCTTATTTGAAATAAAAACTTTTGAATTTGTATTTTTGAATTTGTCTTTCCACCTTGTGGACCACGCTACGCCGTCCTGTACGCGGTCGCCACTCCAGAAATTTTCGGCACCATAGTCCATCCGTTCTGCGAGCAATGTGCCCCGCCCACTGCCACCCGGACTATGTCGGTTACCTTCGTTATCCTGCGAATCTCCTCATTTCTGATTCGATCACGCAGGGTCACTCCGTGCATAGCCTTCTCCATTGCCCTTTGAGTGACTGAGCCTTCTTATCAGGCCCAGTATTATTTGTAGATAACGATAAACGATTACGTTTTGTAAACTGGATCAAACTAAATGTGAATTTTTGAAATAAAGTCTTTCGTCTTATTAGAATTATTCTTTTTAATTACATCATAAAGTCAAATACACATCAGAACATTCATCCTATCATACAAATACCATAAATGTGAAAGTTTGTGAAGATGTTTGAATATTTGTTACTAAATAACGCTGTAAGGTCTGGACGGATTTGGATGAAATTTGGCATACAGATAGAACATAACCCGGATTAACATATAGCCTTTTTTATTCCGGGAAGATGAACATTTTCTGAGGGATGCGCGATAAACGACATCCGACGGCGAAGCCGCAGGCAAAGGCTAGTAACAAAATTTTTAATACATCTGCTATTAGAATATATAAATAAATTATAATAAAACAAAGTTTAACCGGATTAAATCGCATATATTATTTAAATTGGTTTCCCTGACGTTTCGAAAGCTAGAAATAGAATGCTCCGTGAGGCTATTGAAATTAAAAACATCCTAATTTTAATAGAGAAGATGGTTGGCAGCTACCACCTGTTTGGAACCCAGTCCTAAAAATAATCAAGTCCCAAACAGCATGCAACACTGTAAAAGATAATGATATTGTGAGTGATTACTGCGTGCATCGAAACGATTTTAATTAATAATATTGTACGGTAGATTAAAATAATTTTTTAAAAATATTTGTAAAGACGCTTGTCATCTTAGTCTACCTGCGACCACGAAATGCTGCAAAGCTTTCGAAACGTCAGGGAAACCAATTTAAATAATATACGCGATTTAATCCGGTTAAACTTTGTTTTATTATAATGTGTAGTGATGGCGAAAACCTAAGAAGATATTATAAATAAATTAATTATAATTAAGCATTTATATTGATCATAACTTTTTATATCAGGAGACATTACAAATTTCAATATTATTTACTAGGTATCACAAGTTTGCTCTATTTATACAAAATATAATTAGTTATTCTAGTCCTTTGACCAATAGATGGGTACATTAAAAGAGCCTCCACGAGTTAATATTTAATTGATCGTCCGTCGCACCCTGGGAAGTCAGCCCCACTACCAACCTGCTGACTGGCTAATATTTTTACCACGGCATGAGCTATTAATATTATTATGTAGATCATGTCGACACGACAGAAGAAGAAGAAGACCAATAGGAACACTCATTAAGGATTTGTAATTAATACCATTTCTTCATTAAAAACTAATAAAACAAGAAAACCTCATTTTATCACACAACAGTTATCAAATAATCGGGTTCGATTAAAGTTTTATTGTGTTTTTCATTAGGAAATTCTTAGTAGCAGCCCGGAGTCTGGATTTGTGTCCGGTTAATAGCAATAGGCTCGCCTCCTATTACATGGGACTGATAACATAACTTGCGAAATGTGTGAGAACTATACACCTCTGCCTACCCTTTCGGGAAATACAATACTTTCGTGATGTTATGTTATGTTATCTTAATTATCTACTAAAACTAACTCATGATATCATATTTACGCTCGCTTATTTTTCTGCTTTTTATTTTCTTTTGTTTTCGTCAGGCTTGTTAAAAGCATAATTACTTTCAGAATTGCGTACACAGTTACTGCTAACAATATTAAAATAAAAGCGTAAACATCTATCATCGCATAAGCAGCCCAGCTCAATTCCATGGCAGGGTTCTTCATGAAATCTGCTCCATTGTTTCTAATAACATATTCGATCCAAAACATGGCAGTGTCTAAAGCGCTCATAGGCCTGTCTTTAAAACGGGCTGACATTTCCTTTGCCTTTTTCCTGTAAGAGTCATTGGTAAGTACTTCATTCAACATTTTAGATAAGTTTTCTTCATTGATGTCTTGGTATAGTAAAATTTTTCCATAGCCGTGATACTGGACTTGCAATAAGTTGTTATACTGATCAGCGTATATTGGAACTCCAACCAATGGGACTCCATAAAACGTGGCTTCTTGTGTTCCTATTAATCCTCCGTGTGATATGAACACTTTAATGTTTGGATGAGCTGCAAAAAACATTATCAACATGAGGAAAGTTACTTAAGGTGCGTCCAGATTTTTTTTATTCGTACCGTACCTCCGTTCCGTATCCTCGTCGCAATCCAAGAACGCCAGTTTGGACACCGTTTGGAACGGTACCGGCGTTACGGCGTCTTGGAACACATCGAGGTACGGTCCAGATTCCTCGCGAATTGGTTTTTTCGCAGACATTAAAGGGGATACGATACGGGGTACGCGCCAGTCTGGACGTGATCGCAAGTCGTACCTCCGATTCGCATCCAGATGCAGTGGAATAACGATAAAATCGTAAGTTTATCGATGTATACAGAGCTAGGGAAATTCTGTGGGACCCCGGAAACAAAAAATATTGTATTTGTAGCCAAATTCCCGTAAACTTGGAACCCGTGTTATGATAAATACATCAATCGTATTGAAAATATCCAAAAAAGATTTATTCGTTTTTTGTGTTTTCGTCTACGAATACCATATCGTTCTGAAAATTACATAAATCTCTGCAGGAAGTTTCACTTACAGCCACTTGTAAATCGTCGTCGACTAGCTGATTGCACATTTCTATTAAAAATACTACGTAATGAAATTGATTGCCCAGATCTTCTACAAAAGCTACGATTTAATGTTCCCCGAAAAATGATTAGGTTCAATCCACCTATCTCCATCCCCTTTTGTTCCACGAACTATAGGCAAAATTCATATATCGTGCGGCCGAGCAAAGACTTTAATGAACTTTGTAAAGAGTTCTCATTTGACCCATTTACTTCAAAAAGTTCTACGGTACGCAATATGCTAAACCTTGACTTCTTTAGAATGACTGAATAAGTAATATTCAAGTATTTTATGTAATATTTTTCAACTCTAATCAATTGTAGTTTTTGTGCTTGCCAGTGATCGTTAACATCAGTGTTAATTTATCCTATTTCTATCCGTGGAAACCTGTAATTGGCTTAATGTAACCTATGCTAGCTGTTTATTAACTTTTATATAGCTGTTGGTTTTCCTAATTATAAATAAATAAATAAACTTCCGCAGTCGACGACATGGTAGAACAGTACTATGCGATCCAATGATCGCGGCGAAGGTACGGAGATACGGGCTATTTTCAGTGCATCCAAAGCTTCTCTATACGGAACGGAGATCGGAACGGAGGTACTGTACAGACAAAAGAACATTCTAGATGCACCTTTAGATTAATTTATTAGAGTCTATCAATGATTTTACATAAGTAATATCATTGGAGTCTATACTTTGATGTATGTAATTTGCATAATTATTATTGGCACGTCTTACGAACATACAATTTATTCAATAAGTTACTCGCTGGCCATACCAGGTACATGCTGAAATTTTAATCACTTAATTCCCGAAAAGTCTAAAGAAATCGCGAAAAAACAATTAGGTGGTCCCTACATTTTATCGATTTAAGTGAACACAAATGTAGGGACCAACTGATTTTTTTTTCGCGATTTCAGTGTTTGGTACCATAGTAAAAGTTGTTCATAATGATGAGTACAATGACTTTTCGGGAATTAAGTGTACTGTATATTTTCTTCCAACCAATACTTACCCAAGATTTCCTTTTGCGGTAACCATTTTCTTACAACAAGATTATTCGGTTTGTTCTCCAAAATGTCGTCTTCCCATTTCCACAGGACAGTCTGATTGAGTTTCCTGAACACGTTGAGGACTACGTTCTTTTTTTCTTCTGGCAACTCTGTACTGCGTACGTTTGACCCGAAGTTCATGTATACAGCTCCATGCTTGGCACTGTCCAATATTTTTTGAAGATCCTATAAAAATCAAAGGAGGTAATGAGAACAAAGTGAAATTAGGGAGTCGGAAACGTTCTGGATAAACAAGTTAACTGTGGCAGCTGTTAGTAAGTATTATTTACAGTTCAATATTTTGGAGGAAAAAAAACAACAGCATTTTAAATACAACCCTATAATGCAATGCTATGTAGCAATGGCTACTTATATATTTATGATACCTATATATGTAATATATTTTGTGATATTCGTTTATTTTTAGTTTATAAACATATATGTAGCTCACGGACTGTCCTCATGATCTACATCTTACGTCTTCTTTGTCCATCGAAAGGTTGTCTGGAAGATATCGCTTTTAGCGATAAGACTGCCAATGTACCCATTTTATGCGTTGTTCCTGTTTACTGCTATTTGCTATTTGTTTTTTTTTTGTACTATAAAGCATATTCTATCTATCTACTTGCTACACCAATTAATTGATGAGGTCACTTATAAGGAACAAATCTTGCCAATTGAAAATTAAAACGTAGGTACGGTACCTAAAGAAAATATTTCAAGGTTTTCAACCAATTACAGTAAATTACGATGTAGCATAATTTTTTTTCGACAACTTCTGTGTTCTAGTAGTACGAGTGTCGGACTGCTGATCACGAGGTCGTGGGTTCGATTCCCACAAGACACAAATATTTGTGTGATGAACATAATTTAAGTGTTTCTGTTGGTCTGGGTGTTTATTAAGTATAATAAGTATATATTTACAAATAAAAACCTATATAAGTATTATATACATTGTCTAGTATCCATAGTACAAGCTCTGCTTAGTTTGGGACTAGATGGTGCTGTGTAAAACGTCCAATAAATATTTATTTATTAAATTACATGCTCTGGTATCATAAACCTATCTACCTACCTGCTCATACCTATAATCATTATACATTTTCAACATTACAAATGACAAAGTATTACCTACAAAGATGATATTACAGATTAGAATGGTAGTAATTGTAATGTAGATAGTGGTTCAAAGGCAAGATATTAGAATGATGATACAGTCCAAAAAGCCAGTCCATAGAGGTACCCATTCTATATAACAAAACAAAATAATGATGTACGAATAGCATTGTATTTCGTAGATCATGTAGGCATCACGTTATACAAATTGAGAACTACAAAACAGTGTGTAATTATCCTAAATTGAATCTCATTAAAAACAACAATGAATCGTCTCAAGAATATTTCATAAGACATAATATACGCCAATTTGTACAGTTCTATATCATTAGGTTTCCTACATGTTCATTGTTATACAAAGTAGATATGACAATACGACATTAAATAAAACTACGTATCACATCGTATCACGTGCTCTGACCGTACACAAAAATCAATCAAATCTAGTTAATAGCTTAACCAGAGGAAAATATTTTAATTTCATTAATTTTGAATGAAGGACCATTTTTCTAGGCAAATTTGTTGTTTCTCCAGAACGTGCCAAAGGCGTAGCACTTGAGGGGCACCGGCGCGGTCCACTGGAGTTCCCGGAGCTCCTCTATTTTGTGCAGAGGATAGCCATCGTGTGGTTTTAGTCGGTAAGAGTCCGACATACCCCACCGCCCTCCCCAGATGGAGGAAATCCATGAGGATTTTTATTTTTTTTATGTTTTTTATAACTTTGTTTTTATTTTTATGGTGTGCAAACAATAAAGTATACTCTATCTATCTATCTATCTATTTCCACTCGAAAAAAATAATGAAAAAAGAACCTTTGCTAGTCTATATAATTTTAAATTCTCTTTCTCAACGATAAGAGATGATTACAATTAATGGTGTTACTTATTATTTATTTTGTTTAAAAATTAGATTATTTTCGTTTTCGATAAACAACTTTTTATGAGTATAAAATGCTTCTATAGACTAGTAATAACCGTGTTTTCACTTAATGTCGTATTGTCATCTCCACTTTGTACATGTATTGTGTGTAAGTTAAAGACACTCATTTAAATTGTACGGTAGTTACAAGTTACAACGAACTTGAAGTTAATTTGTAGTGTCTGTATGATCATTCATTTGAATAATTCTAAGGTTAAGATCTGACTAAATTAAATAAAGATCATAATGTCAACAAGGAAACAAGCGGAAACTGATTACTATATATGTATAGCTTATAATTTTTACATATTTTTTTACACATGAATGATAGTAATATAACGATCGATCACAAATATCGACTTGGATACTAATTTGAATATTACAGACAAGACTTTGTTCGTGGCTTCGCCCGTGTACTTGCCACATATTTGTCTTGCCGTGTATTTGTCATGCTTGTCAGTCACACTCGACCCACATGTGACGTCGGACATCTCACAGCTCTTGTTACTTCTGGATAAAGTAGCTTTCTGATGGTGAAGGAATTATTAAAATCGGTTCAATAGTTTCAGAGTTCATCGATTATCAACAAATAAATCTTTCCTCTTTATAATATTAGTATAGATAACGATTATGCGCCTACACCTATTGCTTTTAATGTGGTTTTAGTTCATCTTACTAAAAAAAAGCTAGTATTTATTTAATCAATCAAATCATCAGTTATTTTTTTTATTACGAGTTCAGTTTATGTAATAAGTAATAATCAATAATAACCAATATTCAGTACAAATGCACTTTATGTTATACACGTTCAAACAAATGTGTTATATACGTTATTTTGGTCCGAGGTTACGATGTAGGTACTGCATATGGTTTGGAACCGCACCCAAAAGCCTAATAAAACAAAGAATTGCATAATTTGCATCCACTACAAGGCAAAACAAAAAAAAACAAAAAAAAAACAGAAAATTACGATATTTGGTAAATACCATACCATATTATTAACATGGTTGGTTATCATGGGTCTATCTTGATGTGTAACTAATATCAAAATCTTTAAGACATAAAAACTTTATGCTTTTAGTATTACTATCGTTTTTGCTGTGAATTCTTTTAAAATTGTATACCTTAAATATAGTTTGGCCTTGAGTAAATTGCGTTTTTGTGACGACTGTACTAGTTTGATTCAAGCTAATAATAATAATTTAAGTTTTTTTAGACCAACTGGTTAGAGAATATGTTCTTGGAAAAAGTTTAAAGAAGCAATAAAAAGACGATTATCTACTTAATAAAATTCTTGAAACTTACTGACAGACAACGCACAGCCTAAACCGGTGGGTCTAAAGGACATTGCTAAAGTTCCATTAAAGCCCAGCCTATGGATAATAGGCATAAAAGATGATGCTCACCATATACAATTCGATGAGGGCAATTTTTGCTTACAAAAAACTAATGACAAACAAGTGGTTGCCTAGCAACTAAACAGTTTTGCTCTTCTATTCCTGTACATGTGAAGTTGCTAACAAGAGGTTGGCTAACATTGGATTTCTTTAACAGTGGTGCCAACGTAATACATTATAAATAAAACCATAGAGGGATTGGTCAAAAATATGAAGTCAAATCGAATATCATATCCGCTTACTTTATTATTGTGTTGATTAACTCTTTAAAATAAAAAGTGTTTACTGTACTGTCCTCATTAAATACGATGAATAGTAAGTAATGAAAGAATATGCATGTAATTAGCTGTGTATTAATTATCGTATTTTTTTTATCTTTGTACAGACTCAGGGCTATTCTTAGCGATGTCCTTTGCACAAGAGTTTCTTAGATAATGTAGATGAGCACTAGGAAAGGATTTTTGAAAATTCATCCCATAACGGGTGAAAAAGGGTGGTAAAATTTTATGAAGAATATCGGTCCGAACGCGCGGGTCGGGTGTCAGCTTGATAAGTTTCTTCGACAGAGAGGTATAATGTTCATCTCGAATTACTTAAAGCAGTTTCCTGGTCTGGTTATTTATGCAAAAAATGAAAAACAGTTAAAGTTCAAACTGCATTTAAACTCATGCATGAGTATTGTCTTCAGAACCTATAACATGCAATGATGATATACTAGGGAAATTAAGATAAATGGTACAGGGCGAAAAGTGTGAAAGTCTGTTTAAGGAATTTACTCATATCGGAAAAAACTAGTTGTACCCAATTAAACATCACTGGTTGTACCTTAGACTTGTTGCATAATCAGACTCTAACTTTGCTGGGCAGCGGCCTCTTTGAGAAGAGAAATGAGAGGGTTTTAGACCTTCAGCCATGTTGGCCTGATACAAGTTGGTGAACTACATGCACCATCCAGAATTTCTTGGATTCCACTCAGGCCTACAGGTCAGGTATCTACTATTAGTTAAAGAGAGATAGAGATGGTTTAAAGTATGTTTAGTTTTTTAACAAGTGAATCAACAATAAATTAATATACATATGAATAAACACAATTATAATAATACTAGCTTTTACCCGCGGCTCCGCTCGCGTTAAATTCTGCTAACCCACGTCAGTCCAGTCCAGTCCAGTCCATTCCAGTCCAGTCCACTGTCCCGCTGTCCCGCTGCCCCGCTGCCCCACTGCCCCACTGCCCCGCTGCCCCGCTGCCCCACTGCCCCGCTGCCCCACTGCCCCTCTGCCCCACTGCCCCACTGCCCCGCTGCCCCACTGCACCGCTGCCCCGCTGCCCCACTGCCCCACTGCCCCGCTACCCCACTGCCCCGCTGCCCCACTATACCACTGCCCCACTGCCCCACAGCCCCGCTGCCCTACTGCAGTGCTGCCCCGCTGCCCCTCTGCCCCGCTGCCCCACTGCCCTGCTGCCCAGCTGCCCCACTGCCCCGCTACACCACTGCCCTGCTGCCCCGCTGCCCCACTGCCCCGCTGCCCAGCTGCCCCGCTGCCCCGCTACCCCACTGCCACGCTGCCCCACTACCCCACTACGCCCCACTGCCCCGCGGCCCCGCTGCCCCACTGCCCCGCTGCCCCACTGCCCCACTGCCCCGCTACCCCACTGCCCCGCTGCCCCACTATACCACTGCCCCACTGCCCCACAGCCCCGCTGCCCTACTGCAGTGCTGCCCCGCTGCCCCTCTGCCCCGCTGCCCCACTGCCCTGCTGCCCAGCTGCCCCACTGCCCCGCTACACCACTGCCCTGCTGCCCCGCTGCCCCACTGCCCCGCTGCCCAGCTGCCCCGCTGCCCCGCTACCCCACTGCCACGCTGCCCCACTACCCCACTACGCCCCACTGCCCCGCGGCCCCGCTGCCCCACTGCCCCGCTGCCCCGTTACCCGACTGCGCCACTGCCCCGCTGCCCCACTATCCCACTGCCTGCCCCGCTGCCCCACTATCCCATTGCCTGCCCCGCTGCCACCCACTGCCCCGCTGCCCCGCTACCCCACTGCCCGACTGCCCCGCTGCCACGCTACCCCACTGCACCACTGCCCCGCTAACCCACTGCCCAGCTGCCCCCTGCCCCGCTGCCCCACTATCCCACTGCCCCACTGCCCCACTACCCCACAGCCCCACTGCGCCGCTGCCCCAATATCCCACTGCCCCACAGCCTGCCCCGCTGCCCCACTGCCCCGTTCCCCACTGCCCCGCTGCCCCACTGTCCCGCTGCCCCACTGCCCCGCTACCCCGCTGCCCCACTTCCCCGCTGCCCAGCTGCCACGCTGCCCCACTGCCCCGCTGCCCATCTGCCCCGCTGCCCCACTGCCCCGCTACCCCACAGCCCAGCTGCCCCGCTGCCCCACTGCCCCACTGCCCCGCAGCCCCGCTACCCCACTGCCCCGCTGCCCCGCTCCCCACTGCCCCACTGCCCCGCTGCCCCGTTACACCACTGCCCCACTGCCCCGCTGCCCCACTATCCCACTGCCTGCCCCGCTGCCCCACTGCCCCCCTGCTCCGCTACCCCACTGCCCCTCTGCCCCGCCCCACTTTCCCACTGCCCCACTATCCCACTGCCCCACAGCCTGCCCTGCTGCCCAACTGCCCCACGGCTTCCCCACTGCCCCGCAGCTCCGCTGCCCCACTGTCCCGCTGCCCCACTGCCCACTGCCCCGCTGCCCCACTGCCCCGCTGCCCCGCATCCCCACTGTCCCGCTGCCCCACTGCCCTACTGCCCCGCTACCCAGCTGCCCCGCTGCCCCACTATCCCACTGCCTGCCCCTTTGCCCCACTCCCCTAATGCCCCGCTGCCCCACTACCCCGCTGCCCCGCTGCCTCATTGCCCCACTGGCCCACTGCCCCGCTGCCACGCTGCCCCACTACCCCACTGCCCCACTGTCCCACCGTCCCACCGTCCCACTGCCACTGTCCCACTATCCTACTGTCCCACGGCCCACTGTCCCACTGTCCCACTATATCACTCACTATCGTCCCGTCCCATGTCCCATGTCCTGTCCCATGTCCTGTCCCATGTCCCATCCTATGTCCAGTCCCATGTGCCGTCCCACTGTCCGGTCCCATGTCCAGTCTCATGTCCCGTCCCATTTCCCGTCCCATGTTCCGTCACCTGTCCCGTCCACTGTCCCGTCCCCAGTCCCGTCCCCTGTCCCGTCCCCAGTCCCATCCCCAGTCCCATCCCCTGTCCACTCCACTCCACTCCACTCCACTCCACTCCATCGTACATTACTATCCGCTCGTGCAAATGCATAGAAGCTTCTATATGTCGGGTGAGTACGCAACCCACGAATAAATTTTTTTCTTTTTTTCTTTCTTTCTTTCTTTCTCAAAACCCATACCAGTTTTTAAGTCAGATCATCAGCTTTCAAACAAAAAAAAAATCATCAAAATCGGTCCAGTAGTTTTAGCGTGATGCTGGAACAAACAAACAAACAAACAAACAAACAGACGTTTACAATTTTATAATAGTTAAGACTAAAAACGAGGATTACGAGATAACATCTGATTTGATTCCAACCCGCCTGCCAAGCGTGGCGATTATGGCATTTCCCCCCAACTTATGCTTGGGGGAGGCCTATGTCCAGCAGTGGACGTCTTTCGGCTGAAATGATGATGATGATGATGTGATTTGGGACCATTTGGAACCAAGGTCCTATTTATATATCATGTAGGTATGTCATATAGACTTGTCTAGAACTGTATCAAAGTTTCTTCAATATTAAAAGAATATAGCATCGGGAGAAATAAAATCTTTCCTAGGCGTTAAATATGAACTTGATTAAGCACTAGTGTAATATATAAAAAGCAGTAAATAAACTGTTGAAGCAGTTGCGCCATTTAATACTTAGTATCTTTAACAACCAACTCTATAACAACAACAAATAAATAATAGACAAAATTATAATTGTCTAAGCGTTGGCTTACATAAGAAATGGTAATAAAGTATTCAAGTGACTTCAGCCAAATCCAAAAGTAACATACTGTTTGAGGGAAGAAAACTGTTTTAACTTACTGAATGAATTTAGGGAATACTATTATAATTTAATTATTAGTTTTAAGGTAATATCAAAAAACTTACTTCTGGAAGTCTTGTATCACTCTTTGACAAATGCATCCCTCCAATTTCCACAATATTAGGAAGATATGCCGCTGGGATGTCAAAACTAAAATGTCCATTAATCAAAGTCAGGGCAGCATTTTTCTGCAAGTCGAATAAACTCAGTACTGGCTTCGGTAAGTCTGGAAAGTACTTTCTTACGAACTTCTCTTGTTCTTCCAAATACCAGTACTTCCAATAAACATATTCGTATACTGTGAAATATAAATTTCTCAGTCTACCCCAAAATGATGTTGGATCTTTGAGATCTAGAAATTCTGGGATAACTGTGGCCAGTTGTAAAGGGTTTCGTGTAACAATATTGTGTCTCATACAGTTACCATAAGTTGTAATGAGGACTAAAGGAGCTTTATATTTGTAAGCAAGAACATTCAGAGCTTCTTGAAAGAACTGTTCATTTATAACCAAATCAAATTTCGTATCTTCTGCCAGAAGAGTTTTGATTTCAACTGAATTAAGTACAAGTTCTGTAAAAGCCAAGCCACCATTCCATAGAATTTTCTTGTGAAATTCCTCTGCTGATCTGTCTACCATTTCGAAGACATTAGGTCTACCACCTCCTAAAAATAGAAAACCATCAAAAACTTATTTTAAAGCTGTTCCACACTCAACATTGTAACTTCGCAGAAATCAGATATCGGAAGCATATTTACCAAAAGTTCAGATATTGGCTAATATGGACGGCACTTTTTCATATAAAAAATCCGGAATTATCGGGATCGACAAATTTAGTGTTCTGTGGAATAAAACATCATCATTCGTCATCATTTCAGCCAAAAGACGTACACTGCTGGACATAGGCCTCCCCCAAAAGGGTATATATGCCTTAACCGCCACGCTTGGCAGGCGGATTGGCGATCGCAGTTGGTTGAGTAAATACTCAGAGAACGCCGCTGCCCATCCCCTGGAGAACCCCTTGGTCCCCTTGTAATAAAACCATATTTCCTTAGAATTGGATGCTTATTTACCTACTTATTAACATAACATAACATAACATAAAATAAAATAACATAACATAACATCACGCCTGTATTCCCCCGAAGGGGTAGGCAGAGGTGTAATAGTACACCCCCATTTCGCCAGTTATGTTATAGTCCCATGTAATAGGGAGCAAGCCTATTGCCATTAACCGGGCACAAATCCATACTCCGGGCTGCTACTGAGAATTTCCTAATGAAAAAACCCAATAACACTTTGCCCGACCCGGGAATCGAACCCAGGATTCCACGCTCAGCAGTCGCGCTTGCGACCACTAGACCAACGAGGCAGTCACTACTTACTTACCAACCTAAAGTTGTAGAGTACGACAAAAAATTTAGTAAACCAAAAAAATGGAATGGATAGTGATTAAAGTTATTGTAACCAAGGCAATATTTACGCCCTATCAGGATATGAGTACCAACATAATTTTATAAAGTATTATTATTATCTCCTTTATTTAGTGATTACCTTATAAATTACATTTTTAAATATTTTTTATAAAAAGAAAAAAAAAAAACATTTAAAAATATAAAAAATAGTGTTCCACCGGCATCGGGAGCAGGGTCCAAGCTACCGGCGGTTAGGGCCCCAGAGACAGGAACCTCCTCACAATACGTGCCGTGTCGAGGAGAACCGCCTTCTGAATCTGGCCCTTGACCCAGCCACCTAACGAGAGCCTCTTAAGATGTTGGTCGAGGCTCTTGGCTATAAGACCATTGGCCGTTACGACTATCGGCACAATGATTGCCGAATCCACGTCCCACATGTCGACAACCTCGTGTGCTAAGTCCAAATATCTCATTTGTTTATCTGTCTCAGCTTTCACGAGATTCCCGTCATGCGGAACGGCGATATCAATAATCATTGTGCGGCGCTCTAATCGATCTATCACCACTATATCAGGCTTATTGTGTAAAATAGTCCTATCAGTGATGATAGATCGATCCCAGTACAACGTGATATGGTCATTCTCGAGAACTGGGTCGGGCGCATACCTATAGTACGGTACCTCCGACTCCACAAGGTTATATTGCAAAGCAAGCTGCTGATGAATAATCTTGGCCACTTGGTTATGCCTGTGCAAGTATTCGCCGTTAGCCAGACGAGAACACCCGGAAATAATGTGCCTGAGTGACTCTCCTGGACAGTGGCATGCCCGACATATGTCAACCGTCCCGTCCTTCACAATATACTTTCGGTAGTTATTCGTCATGATAACTTCGTCCATAATTGCACAGACAAAACCTTCGGTTTCCCCAAATAGGTCACCGAACCGTAGCCAAGACACGGACGCTAAGAAGTCTACGTCAGGCCCATGGAGGGCCCGGTAAAACCGTCCGTGAAGCTCCTTGCTCTGCCATACCTCCCTGCGGTCGCTAGTACTGAGTACGGCAGGTTTGCGCCAATTCTCGTTAGCCAAGGAGAGCGGAGTGAGTCCTTTGTCTACTGCGCCCACTTCTCGGTGCATACCCACGTCTACGTGAAGAAAGTATTCTCTCAGACTGCACACCTCACGGTTGTGGAGGGTCTTAGCATTTAAGAGGCCTCGACCCCCACACTTCCGCGGGATGTACAGTCTCATCACTGATGATCGTGGGTGATGCATCCGATTTGCGGTCAGCAGTGTGCGGACTTTCCGATCCAGGGCGTCGAGCTCGGTTTGAGTCCACTTGAGTATGCCGAAGGAGTACATCAGGACCGGCATGACCCAACCGTTGAAGGCACGCACCCTGTTTCCGCCTGAAAGAAGGCTTTTTAAGACTTTCCTCAGGCGGCCAAAGAAGCGCTCCTGCAACGATTGCCTCATGTCGGTCTCGTTGATGCCTAACGCCTCCGACATACCCAGGTATTTGTAGGTATCTGCTGCGGAGAGTGACCTAAGGTTTGTGGAATCCAAGAGTTGTAGACCCTCAGATTCCACAATCCCACCTCGTCTCACATGCATGACCGCACATTTGTCCACACCAAATTCCATTCTAATAGAATTACTGAAAGTTTCAGTTACCTTCAGTAACTCTACTAGTCGCAACCTGCTGGGGGCAAAGAGTTTCAGGTCATCCATGTAAAGGAGGTGGGATACCACCTGACCTCCTCTCCGCAGCTGATATCCTAGCCCTGAACCTTCTAGCAATGTGCTAAGGGGATTCAGAGCTAAACAAAACCAAAGCGGGCTCAAACTATCGCCCTGAAATATTCCCCGCTCAATCCTGATTGGTTCACCGCTCCCTAAAATCTGTCGATACCCTGGATAGCGAAGGATAGTTCTCCATTGCCCCATACATGACAACAAGAAGGTGCGTAGCACTGTATTTATTTTATACAGTTCCAGCACCCTCATGAGCCATGTATGTGGTACAGAGTCGTATGCCTTCTTGTAGTCTATCCAGCATGTCGACAGATTCTTTTTAGAACGACGAACCTGCTGGCTAATGGCCATATCAATAAGGAGTAGCTCCTTAGTGCCACGAGAACCATTCCTACATCCATTTTGAGAGGCAGACATAATAGAGTTATTTTCAATATGAGTAGTAATTTTATCTCTCAAAATGGATGTAAGAAGTTTATAGACCGTCGGTAAACATGTGATCGGTCTATAATTTTTGGGTTCCGCAGCACTGCCAGATTTATGGAGCAGGTGGGTAACTCCTGTCGTAAGGAACTGTGGGAGCGATCCAGACTCCAAGGACGACTGAAACTGGGAAGCTAAGCAAGCGTGTGAACTGCGCAGCCATTTGATCCAAAAGTTGTGCAGCCCATCCAGCCCTGGAGATTTCCAGTTAGGTAATAGACGGGCTGCACCGGCTACGTCTTGGGGACTGATGACAATTGTCCCCATTTCAGGTATTTGTTCACATGCGTGCTCAACCTCCCGCGTCCAGTCACCTTCGACGTGAGTGACAGGCACCGACCAGATGCTGCGCCAGAAAGAACTCATGGCCTCATCATCCGGTAGGCGCTCATCACTCCCATCCTGGTCAGAGCGCTCCCAGGTCCTATAGACCCACCTTTGGTCGCATTGAAACTTGCGATTCAGGGTATACCGCTCAGACCGAATTTTGTACCTACGAATACGGTTCGCCCATGCATAAACCTTCTGCTTCAGGAAGTCGATGCGCTCTGTGGTGCGGGACATATACTCTCGAGGACTGATACCAGTCCCCAAAAATGCCCGCCTCACAAAACGCATCACTCTTGGTCGGGTATTGCCCTCCCTGAAGCAGATTAGCTTACCGATGAGCGCCCTGGTCTCGTCGATACGCCGTCTGATCCTGCACTGCCAAGCTGGTATGGCTGGTCGTGTAGCTGGTTTGCTGCTATGAAATTTAACATTAGCTATACGACAAGCCGCAACAGCCGCGCAGTACAAAATTGAGTGCGTATCGGCGAGATCTTCACTGCTCTCAAAATAGCTATCAAGCAGTGAATCCAGAGCACACATCAATGCCCTATTTTTATTATGCATGGGCAAGCGAGGCAATTGTGGCCTTAGTTCGGGGGGAGCAGTCCTATATTCCCGAATCGCATCTTCCAATGCACTCCTTAGTTGTTCGTTGCACTGTATAGTTACATTAACAGCCCTATCACCTTCCCCATCAACGTGATCGGACCGCGGCGGGACCAAATTAATACCTTGTGATTGTACCGCGGTCTGTGACGAGGCGGTGACACGGCTGCTCTGCACTTCCAAGCGTAGCCTATCAAGTGCAGCATCATCCAATCTATGATTGCGTTGGATAACCCGCACCTGATCCGATAGCCGTTGCACGGAGACGTTGATGGCTGGTTCAAGTTCCTGAAACAGAGACAGCATCCTACTGCGATACGCAGTGAGGTTGGTTCCTCCCTCTGTAGACCCATAATATGCGCGCATGACGTTCTCGTTAATACTTTGAGTCCATTTCATGCGCTGCACATAACCGCCGGCAGCGGGGACCCGGCTCGGGGCCGGTTGGCCCCTAGGTCCTAAGCATGCCGGTGGCCGGCCTCTCCCCTGCCGACGTTCAGGTGGTGGCGACGTCGGCGGAGAGAAATATTCGTCGCTCGAGCTCGACGCGACTGCAGCCGCCGGTGTTACTGGTGATCTGCGATCCGGTGGCTGCGAGGCGGAGCTGAGCGACGAGTCCGGGGATGGTGGGTGTGCTAACTTATTATTATTATTATTATCAGCCTGTAGTGTCCCACTGCAGGGCAAAGGCCTCCCTTCCCTTTTTCCACTTGTCCCTGTCTTTTTATAAAGTAATATATTTTAATTATATTTATGCTTTATTAACTTACATACACACATGCATCCCTCCCTTTCTCGTACTAACTCAACATACACAATACACATAATTATATTTGCATCAGGGGTTAAAAATTAACATTAAGTAATATGCATTCGATTAGTTACGCAATCCCGTGATCCCAGATTTTTATTTCAAATAATTTATTTTCAGAAGCTACTTCTATACTTGCCAAAAATTTGCTTTTGGTAATTGTGCAACCGATAGACTGATTTCTACATAAAACCCAATGCAATATGATAAAAACTCCAACCAAGTAAACACGCCTAGCCCAAGCTGACCCCTAATTGTATATGCTTTCCGTACATTGAGAGATCAGCCGAGCGCACTAAGTGTCATTACAAAATTATAAGGTTCAATAAATCATCAAAGAAAAGAAAACAAAATTTATCTTACCTATAATATCCCATATCTCCTTATCATCAACCAAGTACTGGTGATAATTTGGCGGCGGATTGGGTTCCCTGTGGCCAGTAATGACAGTCACATTATGCCCCCTTCGAGCCAGCTCAATTCCAATAGGTCTTAACAAAATGGAATGAGATTTCGCCGTAAATGGCACCACGTACAAAATATTCGCTGAATCACTATATTTTGCCACAGCCATGAAAAACAAAATTAATTTCAAGGTATCCTGGAATAAAATTGAAACTTCTTAAATTCAAAACTTTTTTCACAATTTTTTACGTTATAAAATGTTAACGTACGTAAAACACAAACCATTTTATTAAAGAATAAACTTTTTTTCCTCCAAATAAATAAACCGGTTTGTTATAAATTCGACTAAATAGGCACTACTCGCTGCTGAGAAATATTATGGCAAAGTGATGGACATGATACTACTACCATTATGAGAGACATCCGTAGTATTTACACGTGTAGTAGCAAATCATATGAAATGCATGACAATTTAAATAATGTCTAGATGCATTTTGAGAGCAAACCATTTTGATGGATATTTATTTTATCAAAATAAATAGATATTTAAAGATATAAATTGTGAAAAGAAACATGCTCCGCCGGCGTTAATGCGTTAAAATAATAAATATAAAGTAAGTTCTTTCGTTAAATTTTGAAAATGTAAACTGTGTTTTTTATTCTGATGTCTATCCAATGACGAATACGTTTTATTTCTGCAAAATCAAAACTAAAACATTATAAATCAGAGGATCCAAATTAGGGGTAAACAAAAACGATTACCCTTACAATAAATTTTCAAAGTGAATGTACAATGTATATTGATGTAGGTATATTTTTTATTTGTTGAGGTAAATGTTTTATTGTCGCTGTTAGTTTTTACTTATGCATAATTGTTTAAGTAATTATAACTATTATAAAAAATATTTTATTTCAATAAGATCAGTAGCTTTTGTCTCCCATAAATATTTTACAGACATTATTATTTATTAGACAGTATGATTATATAATAATGCTAATCATACTGCCTCCATAAAAATATGTTACAATAATAATGAAGGACCCATTCGAGGAGGACGTTCTGTATGAGATTCTAGTTTCAAAAAGACCTGGACCTGAGTACTTTTGATAAATAATTTTATCACAAGTTTTACCAGTCATGCTGTATAATTTTCATTTCGATAAAGTACAAATAAAAAACATACGTACATAAGGACCTTTTACTAAATAAAAAATAAAAAAATTTAGACATTATGTATATGAATCGATTTTCCTTACTAAATTAACATGGCCGCGATCACTTTATTTACGTTTGATAAACGAATCAGTTATAGCAGTAGCTATAGCGCATTGAACGACATTGTACAATCAAGCGCATAACCAGTATAAGCAGAACCTGTCATGCTGTGCTATTCTCTAAGGATACAGCCTTGCGTGCAGCGCTGCCGCAGCGTTGAAACCTTGATTTCATCATCATCATCATAATTTCAGCCGAAAGACGTCCACTGCTGGAAATAGGCCTGCCCCAAGCATCGCCAAAAAGACCGGTCCTGCGCCTAACACACAACACCGATCGCAGAACGGATGGCCGATGGGGCAGTAAAGTTCTGGAGCGGCGACCGCGTACTGGAAGGCGCAGCGTGGGTAGGCCCCCCACAAGGTGGACCGACTACCTGGTGAAGGTCGCGGAAATCAGCTGGATGCGGAATCTTTATTTGGTATTCACTAAATTACGAAAAGTTACACTAGCGCTCAAGGCTGTGACAGCCGTGAGTTGGAACTATTCGACGGCGGACAAATTGCCACTTCATACATTTTGGTATTCTGTAGACAAAAACCAGCGTCAAGGTCGCTCACAGCCTCGCCCACGGCCACGCTTCTGTCTATCAAATCTAAAAGCTACAATGATTGCGCTGAATCTTAACAAAAATCATAATACCAAACAGAGGTTTCGACGCAACGGCAGAGCTGTACGCAAGGCTGTATGTCTCCTTAGATGATAGCACTAGTATGAAACTTACATACTAGTTCCGCTTCTAATTATTTTGATGTGCGGTTGACTATACTCAACATAACATAACATCACGCCTGTATTTCCCCGAAAGGGTAGGTAGAGGTGTATAGTACACCCACATTTCACCAGTTATGTTATGACTATACTCAGCTAGTGATTTTGAAATTTCTGTGTCACTGAGTCACTAGTTTGTAAATAGTCCGTGTTACTGGTATTGTCAGGAACTACATCCCTATAATATTAAGCTTACACTTTGATAACGTTATAATCAAGTAGGTGTAGTTTATATACCATGTGACATTTTCGCATTTTTTTTCTTATAGGGCTTGCCTTTGGCCGCTACTTCAGCTGACCTGACTTGTAACAGGAACATTTTTCTTATCTCAAAACATTTCATAACAAACGCTAATTAATAATAATAGTCTCAACATGATAAAGCCTTAATATAAGGGTAAAGGTTGGCTCATTGAATAGTCTCTGATATAACTATTATTGTACCCTGTAATTGTTATCCAGCCTCATATCCGCATTATTGTATTCAAACAATGGTGACTCTATTTAATTAAAACAATTAGTTGCCAAAAGATAATATTAAGATTAGGGACGGTTTGGGTAAGAAATTTTTTATTAACATAATAATATCGCCATGGGATTTCCTTGGCCTTTGACCACTATTTTATAAACCGCCCTAATGTCCTAATTATCTCTTTGTTTTAACGGTATTTATGTTAATTAAGGTTTATTTCACTTTGTTACGTAAAGATAAATTGGTCCGAGGTTTCATTTAATAAACTTTTATTCAGATTAGTTTTTTCAAGTACCTATTATTCATATTTAATCATAATTTTTATAATTTTATTTCCCTCAACAATACGGTAATTTTTAAACAGCGCCATCTCGAACAACATTAATGAACTAAGACTCCTCCTCAAACAAGCAGGGGCGCTGTAATCATTATTTCACTGGCTGGACAGAAGATAGATGGAACACTCACTGAGGTATGAGTACACTCTTTATTTCTGTACACCATGATCAATAATAAAAACTTAGAGACAACATGTCAAGTTCCATAAAATTGTTAGAGCTGTTAGAGCTATACACGTTTTTTTTACGTCTAGAGATTTCCATTGACCCAGTTATGCGCACCATGTACCATGCTGGTGACATTTTCTCCATACAAACACTCACGACCGTTTCTTCCTGGTTTATAACCTTTTTTACGCCCCTATGTTTTTGTTTTGTTGATAAATTATTTCTTGAAGCCCTAAAAAACTCAAAATTGCCTATTTAGACCGATGTCTACATAGGCCTAGAGTAAAATTTGACAACTATTAATGAAAAAGGAAAAACATAGCGGCACAGTACATATTCTCATTCAGTTTATGAAATATCTTTTAAATTGGTCCAGTTTCTGAGGAGAAAATAGTCGAGAGCCAAACGTCGAATTATGACTTATAGGCTATTCAGTTGGAGCTGCAGTTGTCCTTAAAGCACTTATTTGATGCCGAGCGTTGTAGAGCGACAACGATAGTTTCTTCAAATACCTAATTTTCAAAAGTCTCTCTGCCCGCAGTTCCTCTTTACAAAGTAAAATTAATACTAATAAAAACAGACAAGCAAAATCTATAACAATGAATCAGGAATCCAAGAATCACGTTCAGTTTAACACGACACACAAAAATACCAATATTGTGTATTTCCTGTTGCCTAAATGGCAGAATATAGCTGCACAAAGATTGTTTTTACGACAATACTCATGTAACACCTACCTTACCTATATTCGCAATAAACAATTGAATTGAATTGAATTACCTTTCCAAGAGAAAGTCAACTCATAATCTTCCTTCTCTCCCATTCTCTCCCATACCTCGCACACTCACTGCACTTAATACCCTCTTGGACGCCAAGCCGACGAATGGAAGACGATTTTGTCAGTATGTCTGGAGTACTGCGAGATGAGTGTATGAAAGTATGTATTATTAATATTTTATATAATTATTTAATTTTTCTTTAATGTTATGTTAATTTATTTATTTTTTGTCTTTAATTTTTGTAATTGGCATCCAGCCGTTTTAATTAAAGTAAAATAAATAAATACATAAAAAATAGTCGTAATTTTTTTTTTGTTAATTTTTAGGTTTCCGTACCCAAAGAGTGCAAAGGGGTCGGATGGACAGCGTAGCGAGAGTAAAAGGGTCCCCTATATTACTCTCGCTAGGCTGTCCGTCCGACTTTCCGTCCGTCCGTCCATCTGTCTGTCACAGGGCTGTATCTTTGTAACGGTAATAGATAACCAGTTGAAATTTTCACAGAATATGTGTTACTATGATGCCTATCACGACAAATACTAAAAATAAAAAAGTCTAAAACCAAAGGGGGTCCCCAAACAAGAAACCACGAAAAACATGCACAATTAAAACAAGGTGTTTATGTATAGTCTGTTTTTTAGGGTTCCGTACCCAAAGGGTGCCAAACGGGACCTTATTACTCTCGTTATGCTGTCCGTCCGTCCGTCTGTGTAGCACAGGACTGTATCTTTTGAACGGTAATAGGTAGCCGGTAATTTTTTTCTCAGAATATTGGTTTCTATGTATCACAGCAAATACTAGAAATAAAAAAGTCTAATACCAAAGGGGGTCTAATTCTAATTCAAGAAAACTCGTTTTTGTTCCTACTCTATCTTCAAAACCGTAATACATAACAGCGTCAAACTTGGTCTGATTATAGTGCATGCTATGTAGTTTACTAATACTAAAAATAGAGCTAACATAGACATATATATATGGTGGTACCAGCGTAAGAAAGTAATGCAAAAATTCATATTTCGTGCACGTTGCGGTCTTGTCTTTTGATGAACTCTCGTAAATTAAATCAGTTTCTACGCGGTATCAGGTCTATGGGAGGTACGGGACCCTTAATACGTGAGTTCGACTCGCACTTGGCCGGTTTTTTTTTACTTGTCTTTAATCTGTATTTTATATATGTTTATGTTGTATATGTACTACCAATTGTAAAATCGACTGCTTCGTTGGTCTAGTAGTTGCAAGCGCGACTGCTGAGCGTGGGGTCCTGGGTTCGATTCCCGGGTCGGGCAAAGTGTTATTGGGTTTTTTCATTAGGAAATTCTCAGAATCTGGATTTGTGCCCGGTCAATGGCTTTAGGCTCGCCCCCTATTACACTAACTATAACATAACTGGCGAAATGTGGGTGTACTATTACACCTCTGCCTACCCCTTCGGGGAAATACAGGCGTGATGTTATGTTATGTTGTTAATTGTAAAATCATTATTGTATAGCTACTTTTAAGTTAAGTATGATAATATATTCTTTTGGTTGCTTGTAATTATATTTTATCAGTAGTTATTTAAATAAAGACATGCCAAAACTGTTTACTTAATAAGTCAGGTGGGAAAACCAGACTGTAGGTAAACTTGAACGCAACCAAGCCTATGTAGGTATATGACGCCCGATTTTTGCAGACATTAATATATATTTATGAATTTAATGGATATTCAATTACAAGAAAGACAATAATGTAAAAAAATTACCACGATTCTTTTCTACTGATACCTAGTTTGAAGCATTCACTGAACACATGTACCATATTTGCTTGATATTATAGTGTTACAATACGTCTATCGTACACTATTCAAAGGCTGTGCGTCACCCCAGCAGGACAACCATGTGGTATTAACCATATACAATGTGATGATAATTTAAGTAAATGATGTTAGCCAAAGGAAATCATTTATTTTATTGAACTATATTTACGGGACTCTTCACGCACAATAAAGTCGAAGTCAAAATTTTTTATTTCGAACAAAATCAAATCAAAACAAACATTTTGAGTAACCTCGACGTTTCGGCCAAGTTGAATTGGCCGTGGTCACGAGGTCTAGGTAACGTCGAGGTCCAATAAAATAAAAATATTACTTGTTATGAGATAAGTAAATAATTATTATTTATAACTATTATTATACCGATCAATATATTGTAATTGTTATGGCACTTATTATTTATTAGTATGTTGCTGTGCCCTTACCGGGTTTCATGTTGAAACCATTTATGTACCAACAGGACTTCTAAATGTAACACCTATGTACACATGAATGTAATCAATGTTTTGAGTTTGAGTTCAAAATGTTTGTTTTGTTTTGATTTTATTGTGCGCGAAAAGTTCCGTAAATACAACATGTTGATCTGTATTCGTGCCATAATTAAGAAGGTCACTATACCCCTGATATTAAACACTTTTTTTTTTAATACCTATTTGTTAACAAACAAATTCCCTCCGTGTGTCGCGTGCAACACAAATACGATGCGTGTGAAACCACCAAAACAATTTGCAGGTATTTCCACCTTTTGACATTGCCGCCGATGACTTATTTTCAGAGTCATTCGGGATTTATCCTCGAACCCTCGCTATGTTTCTGAGTGAAAAATTTGGGTATTAAATAATCATAGAATTTTTCAAGTATTTTAGATGACTGAGCACATTATTTATCATTTGCTCTAGAAATATGGCACAGTTACAGATCAACATCTTGTATAGTTCAATAAGAGTGAAATTCGCGAAAGTTTAAAAACTTCTTTCATTAATTTTGGTCCAAAAACCTGTACCAAAAACTGACATCCAACTCAGAAGGACAAAGACAAAAGGTTACGGTAGAACGTATTATTTTTATTACGAGAATTCGCCCAATGGTTGAAATTCAACCGTAATTCACAGACATAGTCGACGAAGTGCTGTGAACAATCATAGTGAAGCCAAAAAAAACTGTGCTCCTTCGTGTACAACCCTCTCACGCACACAACATGCACCTGAAGGATATTTGCTTTCGCGATGCGTACTGGATGATGCCGCGACATGTGTACTGAGAGGGGTGAGCACGGTTTGAGGTGCATGTGTGTGCATGAGCGCTGATTGTACACGAATGAGCACGGTTTGTCAAAACAAACCGTGCATCACTATGATTATTCGCAGCTTTTCATCTATATTTTTACTGTCTATGCCGAAATTCATAAAAAAATTATGATTGAACTAAACCGAAAAAATACGATTTCCTATTTTTTATCTTAACTATTATAAAATTGTAAACGTCTGTTTGTTTGTTTGTTTGTTTGTTCCAGCATCACGCTAAAACTACTGGACCGATTTTGATGTTTTTTTTTTTGTTTGAAAGCTGATGATCTGACTTAAAAACTGGTATGGGTTTTGAGAAAGAAAGAAAGAAAGAAAAAAAGAAAAAAATTAATTCGTGGGTTGCGTACTCACCCGACAGATCGAAGCTTCTATGCATTTGCACGAGCGGATAGTAATGTACGATGGAGTGGAGTGGAGTGGACAGGGGATGGGACTGGGGATGGGACTGGGGACGGGACAGGGGACGGGACTGGGGACGGGACAGTGGACGGTACATGAGACGGGACATGGGACAGGACAGTGGGACGGCACATGGGACTGGACATAGGATGGGACATGGGACATGGGACGGGACGATAGTGATATAGTGAGATAGTGGGACAGTGGGATAGTGGGACAGTAGGACAGTGGCAGTGGGACGGTGGGACGGTGGGACAGTGGGGCAGTGGGGCAGTGAGGTAGTGGGGCAGCGGGGCAGTGGGCCAGTGGGGCAGTGGGATAGTGGGGCAGTGGGGTATCGGGGCAGTGGGGCAGTGGGGTTGTGGGGCAGCGGGGCAGCGAGGCAGCGGGACAGAGATGCAGCGGGGCGGGGAAGCGAGTCAGTGGGGCAGCGTGCCAGCGGGGCAGCGTGGCAGTGGGATAGTGGGGCAGCGGGGCAGTGGGGTAGTGGGGCAGCGGGGCAGTGTGGCAGCGGGGCAGTGTGGCAGCGGGGCAGCTGGGCTGCGGGGCAGCGGGGCAGTGGGGTAGCGGGGCAGCGGGGCAGTAGGGGAGTGATGCAGCGGGGTAGGCAGAGGGGCAGTGGGATAGTGGGGCAGCGGGGCAGTGGTATAGCGGGGCAGCGGGGCAGTTGGGCATCGGGGCAGTGGGTTACCGGGACAGCGGGGCTGTGGGATAGTGGGGCAGTGGGGCAGCGGTGTAGTGGGGCAGCGGGGCTGTGGGGCAGTGGGGCAGCGGGGCAGTGGGGAAGCGGGTCTGGCTTTGGGGCAGTGGGATAGTGGGGCAGTGGGGTAGCGGGGCAGTGGTATAGTGGGGCAGCGGGGCAGTGGTGCAGCGGGGCAATGGGGTAGCGGGGCAATGTGGTATCAGGGCAATGGGGTATCAGGGCAGCGGGGCAGCTGGGCAGTGGGACAGCGGGGCAGTGGAAAAGCGGGGCAGTGGGGCAGGCTATGCGGCAGTGGGATAGTGGGGCATCGGGGCAGTGGGGTAGCGGGCCAGCGGGACAGGCAGTGGGATAGTGGGGCAGCGGGGCAGTGGGGCAGTGTGGCAGCGGGGCAGTGGGGCAGCGGTGCAGTGGGTTAGCGGGGCAGTTGGGCAGTGGGGTAGCGGGCAGCGGGATAGTGGGGCAGTGGGGGTAGTGAGGCCGCGGGGCAGAGGGCAGTGGTATAGCGGGGCAGCGGGGCTGTTGGGCATCGGGGCAGTGTGTTACGGGGGCAGCGGGGCTGTGGGATAGTGGGGCAGAGGAGCAGTGGGGCAGCGGGGCAGTGGGGCAGCGGGGTAGTGAGGCAGCGGTGCTGTGGGGCAGCGGGGCAGTGGGGAAGCGGGTCTGGCTTTGGGGCAGTGGGATAGTGGGGCAGCGGGGCAGTGGGGTAGCGAGGCAGCGGGGCAGTGGTATAGTGGAGCAGCGGGGCAGTGGTGCAGCGGAGCAATGGGGTAGCGGGGCAATGTGGTATCAGGGCAATGGGGTATCAGGGCAGCTGGGCAGTGGGACAGCGGGGCAGTGGAAAAGTGGGGCAGCGGGGCAGTGGGGCAGCGGGGCAGTGGGGCAGCGGGGCAGGCTGTGCGGCAGTGGGATATTGGGGCAGCGGGGCAGTGGGGTAGCGGGTCAGCGGGGCAGGCAGTGGGGCAGTGGGATAGTGGGGCAGCGGGGCAGTGTGGCAGTGGGGCAGTGGGGCTGCGGTGCAGTGGGGTAGCGGGGCATTGGGGCAGTGGGGTAGCGGGCAGCGGGAAAACGGGGCAGTGGGGGCAGTGGGGTAGCGGGGCAGCGGGGCAGCTGGGAAGTGGGGCAGCGGGGCAGTGGGATAGTGGGGCAGCGGGGCAGTGGGGCAGCGCGGCTGTGGGGTAGCGGGGCAGTGGGGCAGCGGGGCAGTGGGGCAGAGGGGCAGGCTGTGGGGCTGTGGGATAGTGGGGCAGCGGGGCAGTGGGGCAGTGGGATAGTGGGTCAGCGGGGCAGGCAATGGGGCAGTGGGATAGTGGGGCAGCGGGGCTGAGTGGCAGCGGGGCAGTGGGGCAGTGGTGCAGTGGGGTAGCGGGCTGCGGGAAAGCGGGGCAGTGGGGTAGTGAGGCAGCGGGGCAGTGGGGCAGTGGGGTAGCGTTGCAGCGGGGCAGCTGGGCAATGGGGCAGCGGGGCTGTGGGGTAGCGGGGCAGTGGGGCAGCGGGGCAGCGGGGCACGCTGTGGGGCAGTGGGATTGTGGGGTAGCGGGGCAGTGGGGTAGCGGGCAGAGGGACAGCGGGGCAGTGGGGGCAGTGGGGTAGTGAGGCAGCGGGGCAGTGGGGTAGCGGGGCAGCGGGGCAGCTGGGCAGTGGGGCAGCGGGGTAGTGGGGCAGTGGGATAATGGGGCAGCGGGGCAGCGGGGCAGTGGGGCAGCGGGGCAGCGGGACAGCGGTACAGTGGGACAGTGGACTGGACTGGACTGGAATGGACTGGACTGGACTGACGTGGGTTAGCAGAATTTAACGCGAGCGGAGCCGCGGGTAAAAGCTAGTTATTGATAACACTAAAGCTCGTCATAGTTACTAAAGAAAAAAATACACTTTCAAATCAACTCTTTTAATTTATATCTCCATCATATATCATCAACCAGCTGTTTCAACAGTGTCTGTTATGAACCTATTTTTCATTTTACATTTTTCTCACATGTCATAATTATTGTCAGACGTTACCAAAACATTTAAATCTACTGAATCTTCGTTAATTGGTTTAAAATGTTGAAATGTTGTTTGGCTCGGTTTACAAATGATTAATCCTCCCAAGATTTTGTGTATAAATATTGTATCACAAAAAAACTAAATAAAACACCTTTTTCATACCATACTCATTTATTTTGATAAATAAAAAATAAATGGATAGATAGGTAGACAGTAATGAATTCAAATATAATAAAAACACAAGAATATTCTGAAAGTAACAATGAATGGAAATTGCAAATACATCATTGTAAATAATGATAAAGTAATTAAGTTAATTAATTAATTAGTCACTCGACGCACCGAAAACGCCTGGAAGAGCTATTGGTCTATGAAGGAACTCATGAAGGGCGACCTTCCAATGTGCCATAAACGCAAACTAATGGACATGTGCATTCTTCCCATCCTCACATACGGTGCCCAAACCTGGTCTTTGACAGTTCACCAGAGGTCCACGCTTGAGGTTTGCCAGCGAGCAATGGAGCGCAGTATCCTGGGAGTCAGACTCACAGACCGAATCCGGAACACAATACTGCGCTCCACAACACAGATTGCTGACGTCACTCAAAAAGCTGCCAAGCTTAAGTGGGACTGGGCCGGACACGTTTGCCGAATGTCGGTAAATTTTTGGGCTAAAATTTGTACCGAGTGGGTCCCGAAAAACGTGCAACGGCATCGCGGCAGACCCAGGCGAAGATGGCGGGACGAGCTGGACTCGTATAGAAGAGACTGGTTCACAATTTCACTAAACCGGAAAGAGTGGAATAAGGAAAGGGAGGCCTTTGCTCTGCAGTGGGACAATATAGGCTGAAAATAATAATAATAAATAATAATTAAGTACCTAATAATCATTAAGTTACGTATACGTTTTTATCAACTTTAAAACTCCACGAAATTATCTTGTACTAGTAAAGTGTTTTGATGATGAATATAATTATATTTGCAGGTGTAATTTTTATCTCTAAATAAGCGCAATGGCATGGGAGCAATATACCTTTAAATCATAAATCAAATAAGTTGGCGAAACTTCACAGACGTGATGGGTATCCCATTTCAAGTCAGCTGATCACAAGATCAACGGTCACAGAACGCGTGACCTTGTAGGCTTACATAGTATTTTTTTAAGAAATACCAGAAACCATGACGTTACAATTAAATTGTTTTTTTAGTACGTAAAAAATACTAAGAAGCAGTTCGCGTCGCCCGTTCTTCGACTCCGTGATCAGCTATAGTTAAAATTATGAGTTGAAAAAACCATGTTTTTCTCATCTTTATCTTTTATTATCATTATTATCGATACCCATCACGTCTTTGAAGTTTTAGCAAATAATTTGATTTAATCTTATAGATTACATTAATATATATTCTGTGCAACTAAAAGGCCTTTGATGAATTAATAGGAAAAAGGCTGAACTCTACGAAAGAAAGATCTACTATAAACATTTCAGTTTTCCTTTGCCAAACATAATTTTAAAAAGTCCTCTAAAATGAATAATCATCTCTGCAACTTTATACATAACATAAACAAGTACCCAGATGATTGCCAAAATAAAAGCATAAACATCAAGCATGTTGTAAGAAATCCAGTTTAGTTTCAAAGCAGGACTCTTCATATGATTAGCACCCTCATTTCTGATAACATATTCAATCCAAAATATAGCTGTTTCTAGAGGTTTCATTGGCCTATCGTTGAATTTACGTGATAGTTCCTTAGCCCGATTTAAATAAGAATCATCTTTCAAGAATTCATGTAAAACCCTTTTAAGGTTTTCTTCATTAATATCGTGGTACAATAAGGTTGCCCCGGTGCCAGCCTCTTCTGCCTTAATCAAATTCTTATACTGATCGCCATAGACTGGTATGCCAATAATTGGTACTCCATGATAAACAGCTTCTAGCGTCCCGATGAGGCCCCCGTGTGACAGAAAGACTTTAATGTTTGGATGTGCTACAAAAATAATTATATGTCTGTTACGGACATCACTCGAATAACTTCTTAATATAATTAAATGTTTATCAAAATATTTTTGTTGAACGTATTTTTTTTATTAATATATTGATACGATCAATCATTTTTTTTGTAAACTTACCCAATATCTCCTTTTGTGGTAACCATTTTCTCACGACGACATTACTCGGCTTTTCATCTAAAGTCTCAGCTTCCCATTTCCAAAGAACTGTTTGATTCAATCGTTTAAATACATTTATTAAAGCATTCTTCTTTTCTTTAGGTAGTTCGGAACTTCGTACATTAGATCCAAAGTTGACGTAAACTACTCCTTGGGCAGCTTCATCTAGAATCTTTTGGAGATCCTAAAAATAAAACAAAACAAACAAACAAAACGGGAATTATAAATGATATTTTTCGAATAATTTGCGGTACCATCAGTTTCAGACACCATTGTTAATTACTTACGTTCGGCAGTGGAGTATTACTGTCAGACAAATGCAAACCACCAATTTCCACGATATTTGGAAGGTATGCAACCGGAGATTGAAAAGTGAAATGACTGTTGAGCAACAACAATGACGCATTTTTCTGTATTTCATACAAGCTCGGCACTGGTTGCGGCAAATCTGGAATGTATTTCTTCACCAAATCCTCTTGTTGTCTCAAAAACCAGAATCTCCACCAGAAATAATCATAAACATTCAAGTAAAGGTTTCGCAATCTTCCCCAAAAACTGGTAGGATTATTAACATCCAAAAACTCAAAGCTCGCAATAGCCAATTGCAAAGGATTTCCAGTAATCCAGTTGTGTTTCGCGCAATGTACCATCGTAGATATTAGTACCAAAGGGGCATTATACTTGTGTGCTAAGACATATGTGGCTTCTTGGAAAAACAATTCACTGATAACTATATCAAAAGACCGGTTTTCTGCTAGCAATGCTTGTACTGCAGGAGCTTTCAAAGAACCTTCAGTAAGGGCTAATCCACCTTTCCAGAGAGCTTCTCTATGGAAATCTTCAGCAGAATATTCTGCCATCGTAAAAAGATTTGGCCGTTCTCGTCCTGCAAACAAAAATTAATATAAAAGTTAATATCTAGTGATGTGGTGCCTCTTAGGAGAAGCTTTTGTCCATCCATGGACGGCGCTGGGCTGATTGAATACCTGGTCTACTGTCTACTGTTATGTCCAAACTTCATAATTGATTCACTTTACTACATAAAACAGTTTTAATATGACACTCGAAGATCCGAATAAAATACGTTCATAATCAGGTCCGAAAAACCTTTGAAATCACAGGTAAAATTATGAAGCACACCCCAGCTATAATAAAAGCCAACTCACCGAGGACATCCCAAAGAGTCGCATTACCCACCATGACCTGGTGATACGTCACTGGATGATCTTTTTCTTTGTGTGCGGTGATGACGGTGACGTTGTGTCCCCTACGAGCTAGCTCCAGACCCACTGGCCTTTGCATTATGTAGTGAGACTTAACTGAATATGGTATCACGTATAGTATGTTTGCAGATTCGCAAAATTTTGCAATTGTTACCGTCAAGATTAATCCTAATCTAAGAAATGCCAACATTTTGCAGAGCAAATATCTAAAATAATGTTACGATATTGATGAAAATAAAGTGATTCTTTTGATGGATGTATTAAAACTGAGCGCTGGAATTAAATATTGAATGTTGTAGTTTATATACCAACAGGTGAAATGCATAATAATAATATGCAAATACTGTGTTACAATTTTAGTTTTAAATATGGTTTAACAAAAGTCTAATTTAAAATATACAAAAATGTGGAAAAATCTTTCTTTTATAATAAAATGTATTTAGAATATTATAATTTCCTTGCATCCACCTTTGTTTTCTTGGGGAAGACCACATGGGCGCCTGGGAAAGGCGGAGCCAGTGTCGCAATGACTTAAAACACCATGGTGTTCCTCTAACTACCTCTGGCCTTTTGCTTTCACCAACCACCCCCGTAAAGTCACGGCCCGCCCAGTAGGCAAACAGAAGGGGTTTCACCCCGTGCAGCCTAACGTCCGCCACACCCTCCTCGGTGGCATTCGTGGAACCCTGTATGTCACCGTCACAGGCATTAACTGGTCGGACGGCGGACTTTCTACCTCAAACCTACCACCCCCAGGCCCTATCCTCCCAAATTTTTATAGTGATTTTATTCCTCGCAGTTCCAGTGGTGAAGTCAAGACCCTCGGTCCCAATAAGAACATAACAAAATCACTCCTACTGGGGTTACGAGATCGACGAAGGCAGGGAAGGATACAATACCCTCCCGCTGCGTGCCCAGTGGCAGGGTGAACGCACACGGGATCCGTCTCTGCTTCTCCATTCTGCGCACTGCTTACATCAGAGGGACACGTGGAGCAACACCCTATTAGCCTAGATCAGGCCCCTCTCGTGCCCGAATATCCGCCTTGGGCAAGACGTATCGAGAGCGACTAGCAGCTAGCTACACGAGGCGATTTTCTGGTCCGGCCGCTAATTTCCGAAAGCTATACTATTTCAGGCACGAGTCAGACTCTAACACATGAGCTTTTGTTCGTGCAAATCCTTTGACAACCTATTTCAGTAAAAAAATCTACTTAAATAGCTAGGCTTTGCAAGCGTTTATCAACCTATTTATTTACAGGAAATGTAATAGCTTAAAACATTCAAGACTTTTACGGATTATACACGAACAAAAGCTAACCTATTAGAGTTGGACTCGTGACTAAAATAGTAAAACTTCTGTTAATTCGCCTAAACGTTACAAAACCTAGTCGAGTATATTGTTGTTTGCCATAATTATGTAGCGCGATCGTAATTCGTTTTCTTTTTAATTTAATATGAAGACACATTTTTTGAATATTTTTGTATTTGTATACGTTACAACCAAAGTAATTAATCCCGATATTATTTATTTTATCGACACCCTACTGTCTTTCACATGTAACTTCGTCATTTGAGGTTGTTCTGGTTTTTCGAGAAATCATTTTTAAATTGATGTAGAGGTGAAACAACCACTAAAAGTTTGTATCTTCAGCGGTTTATTATGTGCATTACTATCAGTCACTCACATACTATTCAAACTCCCAAAATGCCTCTATCAGTGGAACTGGTATTTATGACCTCAGTCCACAGACATATGTCTGTGCGTCTGTCATAGAAAATACCAAGTTCAAGACGAAGCACATTGTATTTACAAATTCACTCATGTGCACAACAAGCTACCTGTGGACGACACTGGTTTCACTCATTCTACCCTAGCATAAGAGTGACCACACACACCCACACACACCCACACACACACACAATCATCCTACAGCTTTGATGCCGTAATAACAATGGCTCAAAATCACTAGTTGATATAAATAAATAAAAGCATTATGATTTTCCAGCCACTTTCAGAAAAGGCGCAATTTGAATTATGTTCTTTTCTTGAAATATTTACTTAGTCAATACAAAAAGAACACATAGGTACGTACGTTTTCAGTTTTATTCGCAAACGGATATGAATCGGATTTATAAATCGAATTCAATAGAGGCTTGCCATAAGTTTCGATCAAATTCAAATTCAAATCTTTTTTATTTCATGAAGACCACTTGTGAAACTTATAAACAGGTTTTATGAAAAAAATACGATCACTTTCAATCGATTATCTGGTTTGGAATATCAACTGACTGACACGCACTGCCTCATCGCTCGAAAACTAATCTGGAGGATACTGGGACACCCGAGCCCCCCCGGGGATGTCCATCGGGCCCTCATCCGGTCGCCGAGCGGCACGATGCGATTATGCATCCCGGGATTTTTTGCGAGTTAGCGAGGCAGCCTTTCGTATGTGTAACACACCAATTGGTCACTTCATACATATAAGGTTCAACACACTTGTTCCGCTTACAGCTACCGCTCTATAGTCTTGCATCAAGCATCCACTGTATTACCCCAATTTGACGCCACAACTTCAACTAAAAAGTCTTCCAACTAGACCATGTACAAATTCCCAAAAAAAAACTATATATTGTTATAAATCGACCTGCTATTAATTATGGCGTTAGTCAAAGAAATCACCAAGATCAAGACAAAGCATATTTTATTATTCTATGATTCTTTTCGGCGCCCCCGCAGTGGTCGCGAGGATCGGGACACGGGAATACTCCTTTAAACGATGCCTTGATCTCTGCCCGTGTCTACAGGCATGGCATCGTGTTAAGCCGAAGTCTTAGACCTATCGAGCTATGTGCAGCCTGTCGTAAAAAATAACTTGCAACACAGCTATGTGACAGGTTGCTATGAATGTTTCTGTAGTACAGTGTTTCGTAAACTTTTTGCATACACGGACCACTTCCAGAATTTCTAAAATTCCACAGACCTCTGTCAAAGAATATTAAAGGGAAAAGAAAACAAATCTTAAAAAAAAACACTTTTATTGGCAATTTACTCACACTTACTAATACTTAATCAAATGTTATGTAAAATAATTATTAATGAGAAAGATGCTGTTGTTTGGCCTCAATGAGCACTTTCAATTTTGGAATTGTCTTCGATAAGACAAGGCGCATGTCATCTGCGACGTTCAATTGATTGCGGTTTTTTGTTTGCAGCTGCTGCTGCGGACCCCTAGCACACATTTTACGAACCCCTAACGGGTCCGTGGACCCCACTTTAAGAATCCCTGCTGTAATGCATGGCGCCGCATACACCTACGGCAGGCAGGCAGGAACACCTACGGGCAGGGCAGGCGTGGCGCTACCCTATTGTACGAACGGAGCGGCCGCTCCAGCATCGACGCACAATGGTTTGTCCCCATACAAGACGTTGGACATTAGGCTATAAAAAAGTCGTTATTTTATATTTTACAAAAGAAATACACCATTCGATTCCTCTGGTAAAAATAAAATATGAAACACTAATGACTACGTCTTTGAGGTTGGACTTACAGTTTAGGAGCAAATCGAATAAATTAGTTTTATTGTTATGGGAAGCTATCTATAAATATAAAGGAGATGTCCAAAAACGGTTTTTTAATAATCAAAAATTTTTACCCGGTTATTAAGTTACATTTCTTTGGAATTTGGATTGAGGTCTTCAACACTAGCATTTTACGATAAACTATATATTTTTAAAGAACCTACGAACTCGTGATCAGCAGTCCGATACTCGAAACACTAGACCACCGTCGTCGTCGCCAAAAATGAACACATATTCATATTCATTTATTTGTAAAGTCAATTTACACGTCAGTAGTTTCAATTCAATTCAATTCATTTATTTGCTAGAATGTAGGTGTACAAGTATATCTTAAATTTAAATGGCCCATTTACATTCTACCATTACATATGGTGTGCAAATATACATTATGACGAGCATTTAATTCTTATTTTAAATAACTAATAGGAACTCAGTAATTGTGTTATACAAATGATTATTACAAGAGAAAAATAATAATAATTGAGTTATAGAATGTCAGTTCATGAGATAAATTCTAATAGATCGAACTGACTCACACAGTAATTGTATTTCAATCCGATAAAATTATTTTCAGAATGACAGTTGATGTGTACTATGTTTATTCTGAAACACTCCTTGTGTCATTGAGACATAGTTTCACTTTCTTAATTGTTCAGATCATTACAGTCTGGTCCCAACAATATTTTTGACCCTGACTCTACATTAATAGTCATTAGTTTAAATGGTGTTAATTCAATGTGATCGTTCTAAAAATAAGACTGTCAAAAAATTTCAAGTCATCTTTGTTGACCTATAATTATTTTCGGTGCACCTGCTTATATCGGAAATGACTACAATTTTAACGTCGTCAAATATTTGCTCTTTAATTATCATAATTTTATTGTGTTTCATCTTTTTTGCATCTTGCCGGGTCGTAAAGAAAATTTTGTTCATGCTCTTCGATCATTTATACTTCCTAACTTTAGTTCTTCAGTATGGTTGTATCTCCTTTTTTGAAATACCACCGTATTCCCGCTCCATGCCTCAGGTGTAGAGTCGTGTTTTGACCGGAGCTCCACCTGCTTTTAGGAGTTCAGTGGTATTTCCGTCGTCACTCAGAGCTTTAACAAGAAAAATTATTATTTTCTAAACTCATCATTTGAAGTCGGGATGAGATGGGATCAACGGTCATGGAACTCGTGAATTTGTTTACATAGTATTTTTTTTAAATACTAAAAACCATAACATTGCAATAAAATTGTTTTTAAATATGTAAAAATATTATGTAAGCTGTTCGCGTCGCGCTTTCGTTGACTCCGAGATGTAGTTGAAATTATGAGTTGAGATAACCATACTTTTCTTGTTTTATTATCATTAGGTATCCCATCACCTCTCTGATGTTTTGCCAACTAATTTGATTTAACCTTATAGTTTACTTAATATGTATGGGAGCTCATTAAAAGACATTTGATGAATTAATAGGAAGAAGATGAAACTACAAAAGATCTTCTATAAACATTTCAGTTTTCCTTTTTCGAACATAATTTTAAAAAGATCTCTTAACTGATTAATCATCTCTGCAACTTTATACGTAACATAAGCAAGTACCCAGATGATGACCAAAATAAAAGCATAAACATCAAGCATGTTGTAAGAAATCCAGTTTAGTTTCAAAGCAGGACTCTTCATATGATTAGCACCCTCATTTCTGATAACATATTCAATCCAAAATATAGCTGTTTCTAGAGGTTTCATTGGAATTTACGTGATAGTTCCTTAGCCCGATTTAAATAAGAATCATCTTTCAAGAATTCATGTAAAAGCCTTTTAAGGTTTTCTTCATTAATATCGTGGTATAGTAAGGTTGCCCCGGTACCAGCCTCTTCTGCCTTAATCAAATTCTTATACTGATCGCCATAGACTGGTATGCCAATAATTGGTACTCCATGATAAACAGCTTCTAGCGTCCCGATGAGGCCCCCGTGCGACAGAAAGACTTTAATGTTTGGATGTGCTGCAAAAAAATTATATGTTTATTATAGACATTACTCGAACAACTTTTAAATTAATAAAACGTTTCAAATCAATCAACTCAGCCTATCGCAGTCCACTGCTGGACATAGGCCTCTTCCAAGTTGCGCCACAACACTCGGTCCTCTGCTTTCCGCATCCAGTCCCCCCCAGCCACGTTCTTTAGGTCGTCGGTCCACCTGGCAGCCCTGGCGCCCTACGCTGCGTTTGCCGATTCGCGGTCTCCACTCAAGGACTCGTCTGCTCCAGCGGCCATTCCGGCTATGTCGGTCAATCCGGTTCTTCTCCGGATAATCTCGTTTTGGATTTTATCCTTCAATGAAATTCCAAGCATAGCTCGCTCCATAGCTCGCTGAGCGACTTTGAACTTGTGGACTAGCCCAATTGTCAGTGTCCACGTCTCGGCACCGTAAGTCATGACAGGCAGGACGCACTGGTTGAAGACTTTTGTCTTCAAACTTTGCGGTATAGGCGACGAGAAGACTCGGCGAAGTTTGCCAAATGCTGCCCAGTCCAGACGGATCCTTCTGTTGGCTTCTTAAAAACGTTTGTTAAAAGATTTTTGTAGATAGTATTTTTTATTGATATATTAATACGATCAATCTATTTGTAAACATACCTAATATCTCCTTTTGTGGTAACCATTTTCTCACGACGACATTGCTCGGCTTTTCATCTAAAGTCTCAGCTTCCCATTTCCAAAGAACTGTTTGATTCAATCGTTTAAAAACATTTATTAGAGCATTCTTTTTTTCGTTTGGTAGTTCGGAGCTTCGTACATTAGATCCAAAGTTGACGTAAACTACTCCTTGAGTAGCTTCATCCAGAATCTTCTGAAGATCCTGAAAAATATAACAAAACTAGACAACTACATATTTTCAGCACCAAAATATTTTACATTTATAAGTTGTTTGTTAATAATGTTTCAATTATAAGTAATTATTAAGTCATTCTAAAATAATAATATGAAACTGCAAATTTCCGACACTTTTGTAAATAACTTACGTTCGGCAGTTGAATATTATTGTCAGACAAATGCAAACCACCAATTTCCACGATATTTGGGAGATATGAAACCGGAGATTGAAAGGAGAAATGACTGTTGAGCAACAACAATGACGCATTTTTCTGTAATTCATACAAGCTCGGCACTGGTTGGGGCAAATCTGGAATGTATTTCTTCACCAAATCCTCTTGTTTTCTCAAAAACCACAATCGCCACCAAAAATAATCATAAACACTCAAGTAAAAGTTTCGCAATCTTCCCCAAAAACTGATAGGATTATTGACATCCAAAAATTCAAAGCTTGCAGTTGCCAATTGCAATGGATTTCCAGTAATCCAATTATGTTTCGCGCAATGTACCATTGTGGATATTAGTACCAAAGGAGCATTATACTTGTGTGCTAAGACATATGTGGCTTCTTGATAAAATAATTCACTGATAACTACGTCAAAAGACCGGTTTTCTGCTAGCAATGCTTGTACTGCAGGAGCTTTTAAATAACTTTCAGTAAAGGCTAATCCACCTTTCCAGAGAGCTTCTCTATGGAAATCTTCAGCAGAATATTCTGCCATCATAAAAAGATTTGGCCGTTCTTGTCCTGTAAACAAAATATAATATATAAGATCATTATGTAGTGATGTGGTGCCTCTTAGGAGAAGCTTTTGTCCAGGAGGACGGTGGTGAGCTAATTGAATACCTACTGTTATGTCCAAACTTTATCATTGAAACCTTGAAACCTTTACCACATAAAACAGTTTTAAAATTACACTCTGAAGGTGGTTTCGAACTGGCGAGGCGAGGATTGGATGGGATCGGCGTGAATTGAAATCTCGCTGACCCTTTCACCCCGAAAGATGTACATCGCGAACTCGCGCCGGCTGGCGATGTATAGTCAGCTCTTTTTTATTCCGTGGTCAGCTCCATTCATTGGTTACCCCACTTACGAACAAAATCTTGAATAGAAAAAACAGTCGCCGCGAGATATTGCGACGCTCTAGTAGCAGAGCGCGACCGAGCGTGGCGTGGCCGAGCGTGGCAGAGCGAGACCACGCGGGTCCTCGATGGCCGGTGCGAGATTGGTGTATCCGTTTTGCAATGTAATAAATACTCAATTCATAAAGCAATATAGTTTAATATTGTACCAACAAATATTTCAATTCTCGCCTCGCACATCCTCGCCTATCCAGACCTTTCACACCAAACATGGGCGTGACGTAAATTGTGAATAAATTTCAATTTTCGATAGGCCCATCCACGCCACGCCTCACCGGTGTGAAACCACCTTAAGTTCTGGATCTTCTTCTCAGCTCATGCCGTGGGGGAAAGGATTAGCCAGTCAGCAGGTTGGTAGCGGTGCTGACTGCCCAGGGTGCGCCGGACAATCAATTAAATATCGTCTCTCGTGGAGTCTCTTTTAATGCACCTCAGATCCAGATCTAGATAAAATATGTTCATAATCAGGGGGGAAATTCTCGTTTGCTTCGAGATAATCTCGAAAGAGAAATTGCGATTCGAACCCTTTCTCTACTATAAAATTTCGAAACCCGAAGTGGTTTTCTCGAATCTTGTATTCTCAGCACAATACAGTACAAATACAATACAGTACAAATACAATACAATACAGTAATAAACTTCGAATCCTTCGAACAATTCGATTCGTAGGAGTAAATGTTGTCATTTTAAACAGTTTTATGTCATACGATGCATTTCGGTCCATTATTTAATGCGTTTTTAAATACCTACAGCTGTAATAAAAACATACTATTGGTGCCCAATAAAAAATGAAATTAGTAAGTACAATGAAAATAAATTTAACTAATATGGGAATAATAATAAATACATTTCAAAATACAAACAAAATATATAACATTAAATCTCCGATCAAACTTAAATAAATCAAAATCAATATTAATAAAATTAAAATTACAATCACAGATAATGAAACAGAAATAAAAGTTCTGTGTTCGTAAGTTTCCCAAGTAATTTCTGACTACTATCTTTTATAATTTTAATAACTATAAAAAACATTTTTAGAAATAGCAGGAACAAAAAAAAATACTAATATAAAAAATAAATTTGGGCTCGCAAGACGACAGCAAATATATATGCGATTTGATGTGGTTCGAATTCGAGATGCACGTCTCGAACGGTCCCGATCAGTCGAAGCAACACAAGTGGTTACACATTTCCAGAATAGCTCATCTCGATTTACACTCGAGAAAATTTCGACGAATTAAAGTTCGAATTTAACTTTTTATTCGAATTCGGGATGAAGTCGATTGCACGAGAATCGCCAGATCCTAAAACCTTTAAAATCACAGGTAAAATTATAAAGCACACCCCAACTATAATAAAATTCAACTCACCAAGGAGATCCCAAAGAGACGCATTACCCACCAAAACCTGGTGATACGTCACTGGATGATCCTTTTCTTCGTATGCGGTTATTACGGTGACATTGTGTCCCCTACGAGCTAGCTCCAGACCCACTGGCCTTTGCATTATGTAGTGAGACTTAACAGAATATGGTATCACGTATAGTATGTTTGCAGATTCGCAATTTTTTTCAATTGTGACCATCAAGATAAATACTAATTTAAGAAAAGCCAACATTTTACAGAGAAAATATCCAAATAATAAAGTGACTCTATTGATGATTGTATTAAAACTATGTGACGGAATTAAATATCGAATTTTATATCCATAGTTTATATACCAACAGGTGCAATGGATAATAATAATATGCAAATGTTCCAATTTTATCACGTTTTTGGGGTTCCGTAGTTTCTACAAGGAACCCTTATAGTTTCGTAATTTCCGTCCGTCTGTCCGTCTGTTCTAATCCTCTAAAGCTTAATAACTTCTACAGTTATGAACAAAGTGGCTTACAATGTCCCCCCCTGCCATTTGTAAACTATGAAACGTAGAAACTTATTATCATCCACGTTGATAGACCTTTGTAAAAACTCTCTTTTAAAACAATTTTAAGCATAATGTGATCATAAATCTTCGAGTAATAGAGAAACCTGCAAAACACTTCAAAGGTCATTGTCCGTAGGGAAAAATTATCTTGGCAAACAATACTCCGTTAGTTACCTTATATTTGAATAAATCACAAGTAGGATATTATAAATAAATAAATAGTACAGTCAACTTCATGACAGTGGTAACACTTCAATTCGAAAACCGCCCTTACTGCTTACGAAATAAAGATGCTGCTAATGTCAAAGTGTTACCACCGACGTGCGGTCGACCGTACCTATATGATAAAATGACATATAACACACCTCTTAAATTTGGCCTGCTAGATGGCGCTGTATAACAACACGCTATGAGTCGCCAATGTATATATTCTATGCCAATGCCGCTGTCTATTGCAAAAACGGAAAAACTAAACTAGCCATGATTAATATTCTATTTGATTCGTTTATGATTACACCTACCTACGGAACCCTATACTAAGTATGGCAGGCCCGGTCTTGACCGCTGTAGTGTAAAACCCCTCGAACATGGTATGTATGAGAATGTATAACCGTGCCAAAATTTAACTCCATTACACTAGCAGTCTTTGAGTAAAATGGCTATAATAAGTATAACAGACAGCCGGACGGACGGACGGATGGACATGGAGTAACTTTAGGGTTCCTTGTTTGACTAAGAAATTCTAAAAAGGATGTTTATGTAGCTTAACTAGAACCCGAGCAAATATACAGGGATATTTTCAATTCACCAATAACCTTGTAAGGATTGACTATATACATCAGTATTTACATATAGCCGCGTACAGATTATTTGCGACAAACATGCAATGCAACGCGAACATTTATGGACGGACGCTTCAACCACAGAGTACTTTTTAATATGGCTTCAACCTCTAACGCCCTTTCCCGGCAGTCTTCCACGCGCACACTATGGCAGGTTTTTCAGGTATTTATTCGCGGGTTACATATATGTACAAGATGCTTTCGATGTTCATTTGCGACGAAGGTGCACCCCGCGAATAAATACCAACTATATAGCACCTACATAGTTGTATCACTAATCTGTGCAAAACATACACCGACAATCGACAGAACACTACACGCGCGCTGCGTATACATATATCATTAATCTGTGCTGCGTATGCACGTAGAGTGCGCGCTGTTGTTTTTAGTTTATAGCGATGGGCGATTCGAATAATTTAAGTCGAATAACTCGAGTTATCCTATAAACTCGTTTATTCGAATTGTATTTCTTCAAAACCGACTTGATTCGTTTCGCGTAGCTATTCGCCGGCCCTCGGCTCGGTGACTCGCTCTTCCGGCTAAGTGGCGGTAAGCGAGCGAGTGAGGTACCGAATAGCTGCGAAGTACGAGTTCAAATGAGAAAAATATATCAGGCAGTGTGAAATCGTCACGATTCCTGTATACGAATCAACTCGATCGATCCTTACGAATCACATGACTCACCCGATTCGACGCCTGATGGCTCGCTGACTCGGTGGCTTGCTGTTCGTAACCATGCCCAACTCGGTGGTCCGAGTCGGCTCGATACATTAAAATATACGCGTCGCATTCGCACCACGTTTTGTACTGCCGACCGAGTCGAATCGATTCAAATCAACGAACATTTCAACTCAAATGATTCGAGTTGAAAAAAAATACGATTCGTCTCATCGCTATTAGTGTTTTCGCAAACATATTAAAATGTAATGAAAATGTTTTAATGCATGTAACGTTGCAAATAATTAATCTGTACGTGACTAATATGTAAACATGTAAGAACGATTCATTTCTATTGATACCTACTTTGAAGCATTCATTGAAAATTGAACAATATAATAAAATAATATAAATATAATAATAATATTATATATATATTAAATAATATATATATTTATAATAATATTATAATATTTTTTATAATTATATAATATATATATTTGCATGATATTATTATAATTTACAATATGTCTAACATAGACTACTCAAAGGATTCTCGTCATACCAGCAGAACAACCATGAGGTATCAACCCTTTACAGCGCGAATGTTTAAGGGTAATGTAGCAGCCAAGTGGTGCCCCCATCAGTAAAAAAAATATTACTCGCTGAATAATTCCTTTATCGAAAATTCGTTTTTAACAACTGGAAAAACCCGGGGCGTCCGAAAGCGCGCTGGGTTGATGATATCGCCAAAGCCGCAGGAAACACCTGGATGAGGGACGCACAAGATCGAAGAGGCTGGCAAAAAAGAAGGAGGCCTATACCCAGCAGTGGGTGATACCGGGCTAGAACGACGACGACGACGTTTTTAACTATTGAAGTACGGCCCCCCTAGCCAAGTTGACAATCTACAATCGTCAACGCTAATAGAAAACAATCAAAATGTATGGGAATGACATATCTCAACGAAAAAGTCATTCGTTGAGATATGTCATTCCCATACATTTTGATTGTTTTCTATAGCCACAGATAATATAATACTAAACTAGCTATAGCGTTGACGATTGTAGATTGTCAACTTGGCTAGGCCCCCCTAGCAACTCAACAAGTCAACTTGGCTAGGGGGGCAGGTACTGTAGTTTAATCAGAAACTATTAACTCTGTAAAATATAATTCACTGTAGTAACAGTTGTAGATACAAAAGGTGCCAAAAGTGGCCGTTTTTCGCACTTTTTCTATCTACAACTACAGCGAAGTATAATTACAGAGTTACTAGTTCCTGATTAAACTACAGTACGTGTACTGCAAACGTTAAAAATGAAAATTCGATAAATGATGTATTCAGTGGGTATCAATTTTTTTACTGATGGGGCGCCACTTGGCTGCTATATTCCCCTTAAGTAAACCATCAAACTATTCTTCATTCCATCATTTCAATATAATAATTATAACTGCTTTATATTTAGCAACACCACCCGCTGCTGTATCCTTAAAATATTCTTGCAAATAAATGATTATTAATTATGAAGAGTTCACAAGTTTTTTAAATTTTCTTAAAAACAGCCACATACCTTCTTCTTAGCGAGTCAATGGCAAATTTTGTCAAATTTAAGCTACATACCTAATCCGATATGTTTTCACTGCTGAGCTGTTTGCGATTTCGAAATTTAAAACGTTCCGCTTACTCACTCGGTTTCGGTTGAAGGTGTTTTTCCATTATAAATGTAATATGTTCTAACATTTTTGTCTATGGTTTCACCGGTACATAATCGTATAGCTAGCAGCACACATAATGGTAATTAACGTTGGCACTTGTAACTCACTCGATATTTTATTTACTAAAAAGTACTGCTCAAGACGATCGACATACATATAATTTCCAATCGTCCTTATGAATATCGAACTCTGCAATCTTGCCGACTTACATTTTTATTTATTAGTCGTTAGTGAAATCACCACTAACACTCCTTATCTATTAAGTTTACTCACTGTTTCGTATCCCATTCTCGTCGCCACTGAACAGTTCTTGGGTTAGGAGCACTACACTGCACATGCAGGAATAAATTATACACGTAGGGACGTACAGGAAATAGTAGATTGTTACACAAGGGTCGAAAGGAATCAATTCCCATACGAGGTATTTAGACGCCCGAGCTAGTATAGTACTATATTATCTGTGCCCGAGCGTAGCGAGGTCGGCTATAATCCGAGTAGGAATTGATGACTTTCACCCGAGTTAAACACTCTACTTTTCATTTTGAATATAAGGAAAGTAATAAATAGTAGTTTTTCTAAAATACATATTTTCTTGGATATTCGCCACTACATAAAATCATTGTATGTATTTAAGTATCGTTCCTTTGAAATTTCTGGCAAAAGATTTTCGATTACTGTATTTGCCTCGTATTTAACCAAACCTGGGGTCAACTAATTTTTAATTTTAACTAATTTATAATCAAACATTAGTCTATAAAAACGAGATTTAAAATGTCGGTAGGTACAGACAGCGTTAATATCCCGGCAAATTATGTAGTCTTTTTTTAATTTAAAATATGGAACACACCACGTCGTCACCACCGATGGCGCCAGGCCGCGCGGCCGTCCCGCTTAATAGCTGGGTTTTTTTTAAAATTCACACTGCCTGTTTATACACTCACAAGACCGCAGCATTTTATTTTATCGATATTTTTCTTAATTATGTTATAAATTTCGTAGCCGACTATCTATAGTTCTATTTTTATAGTAGATTGTTATACAAGGGTCGAAAGGAATCAATTCCCATACGAGTTATTTAGACACCCGAGTGCAGCGAGGGCGGCTATAGTGGCTTTCACCCGAGTTAAACACTCTACTTTTCATTTCGAATATAAGGAAAGTAATAAAAAGTAGTTTTTCTAAAATACGTATTTTCTTGTATGTTAGCTACTTCATTTAATCATTATATGTATCAATTTAACTTTGAAAATTCTGGCAAAAGATTTTCGATTAATGTTTTTGCCTCGTCTTTGACCAAATCTGGGGTCAACATTCCAGAATCGCTTGAACTCATTTTTAATCAAATATTAGTCTATAAAACTGAGATTTTGAATTTTGGTACATACAAAGTTAAAGTTCTTAAATTTTAAATATGGAACACACCGCATCACCACCGGTAGGGATTTTTTTTTAATTCACACTGGCTGTTTATAAACTCACAACAACGGGGGCCTTTTTTTCGATATTTTTCTTAATTATGAAAATAAATTCGTAGCTGACTATCTATAGTTCTATTTTTTAAATTCATTCCCTCCCTAGGGAGGAAAGCAATTACTATGAGTCTTTCCCGCCCTAGGGAGGGAATCAGCATTTTCCACCCGCTACTCGGATCAAAACACAACTTTCCGAGTATGAGAAATGAAAAAGTATATTGACTGGGGAAATCTTACAAGTAACGAGTCAGTTGCATTTTACCTTAATGCTATAATAATATGTAAACAATATCAGTTTACCCACAATTGCTTAGTAACTATTAGCATATAGTGGTATTAGGTACATACATTACAAAACTAGCCCCGATTTTCAAGACTCGACTCCAAAAATACGACTTGAGGCTTTTTACTAATGTGAAAGAACTGCAGTCATTATAGATAGCCTTGGAAATAAAACTAAGTAACATTATCTATGATAATGTTGTTGCTGTTTGTTTAATAAAATTTCAATGGTGTACAATAAAGAATATTCTATCTATCTATCTATCTACTTATTTATATATTTTCAGATAATAATTTTCAGTAATAATGCCGAAAATAAAAAAAGGGATTTTTATTAAAAATGACACTAAATGATTCTTATTGTGTATTTTTCATTTTCGACAATAATAAATGAAAATTACTATAAAAAAGATTTTTTTGCTGATAATGTCACTTGTGAATTCTAACTTTAAACCGACGATTTGGTCGCCATATTATTATTCGTTTACGATAATATTGTGTTTGTTGTCCGACAACAGCAGTGATACTGAGGAGCATAGACATATAAGTTCATATAATGCAGGAGGATTTGTCTCCACCTGACATTCTGGAAGCAGCAACAAAAATGACGAATAATCTTTATCAGAAAAATAAAGAAAATCTTTCGAAAAATGTTAACAAGATCTTTATCTGCCTACTGCATGAGTTTAGATAAAGTAGTGTATAAAACTGTACATAACGAAACTAGCCGATCCGGGTAAATGCCGAATTAGAATTAATTTTACAGAAATTTCGGACTTTACCCCAAGCTTGGATAATCCTAGGTATACCCGGTTTACCCGTTCTTCTAATATTACCTGTAACATAATTATACAGGGCGTCCCACGGATATGCCACATGGAGGGAAAGTACCTTGAATATTGTAGATGAAACATTTTACTGAAAGAAGTCATTATTTGAATTTAAAAAACAATTTAAACTGCATTCATAGATATTTAAATAATTACGTGGTTGAACCGGAAATCGAACCCGTTACATGAGAAAAAAAGAACCTAAAAAACGTGACCTAAAGAACGTGGCTGGGGAGGACTGGATTCGGAAGGCATAGGACCGAGCGTTGTGGCGCAACTTGGGAGAGGCCTATGTCCAGCAGTGGACTGCGATAGGCCGAGTTGATTGACATGAGAAAAATAATCAGCCTGTAGCTTTATCATACCGATCGAAAGGCTTCATCATAAGGATTATTTTTTGCTCAATAACATAGTGTCACAAATAAAAGGAAGACCACCTGTATATTATCCTAAAGCATCTTGCGTATTATTGCTCGGCATACATTCAGAGAAGCGTCACACATGCCGAAGATAATGTATATTTTACCTTTCTATATTTTAAGACTGTGTAATATGCTATTTTACGTACGGTCGACCGCATGTCAGTGTGTGGGCGCCGGCAGAAATAATTTCCAGGGGGTGCAGATTTTAGTTTTCTTACAATCTTTGCCGTATATGATTGTTAATAGCTGCAGTTGCTTTTTTAAATGAGAATTGTGTAATAACTGCCTACTAATTATTGTGAAAAAAAAATGATTTCCAACAGACGGCTTTTTATTTCAATAATTCCTGTTGATCCCGAGATTCCCAAGGGGTGCAAGTGCACCCCCTGGCACCCCCCTGCCGGCGTCCATGTGTCAGTGGTAACAGTTTGATATTGACAGCACCTTTATTTCGTAAGCAGTAAGCGGTTTTCTAATTCAAATCATAGTATATCTTCATCGTGTATAGCATCTTCACCATGAGCGACGGCTTTTTGTTCGAAACGTAGATATTATGATAACATCTTTTCTGTCCCAATACTCTACAAACGGTGTAGTTTCAAATGAAATAACCGAGCTTAGTGCGTATTAACACATTATAATTTTTATTGATACATTTTTATTATAAAAATCTTATCTATTATTATTCTTATTTATTATTACTTATTATTGTCTTATTCAGTGGTATTAATTCTCTCGTTCACAAACTAATTTTTTTTTAACTACCGCTCTCTTTTACTAATAGCAGATACAAGATAGGGATAGCATCAATTTTAGTACGGCCAAATAAGTCGGAATTAAAATGTCCTTATAAGTTAAGTCGTGATCTCGGAACGTGCCCACAAAAAATACGAAGAAGTGGAACACGTAAACTAATTTGTCAGGACTGAAATTGTTGCCATCCCTTTCTTGCATCTACTTTTAGTAAAAGAGAGCGATAGTTTGAAATAAGTTAGTACGTGAACTATTGAATCGACACCAGTATCAATAAATGTTATTAAAAAATATAAAGCTATTCACAAAATTAACGCTTTCGATTGTAAAAAATTACGTACACGAAAATGTTTTAAATTCATTAAGTACAATGAATGGACGGAATTAGACCAATATCAAAGTTAAATTAGTAAAGCTCTATGACTTTTTACATAACTCGAAGCTTATTCGAACATTAACAATAGTTACTGTGTGTGATAATAAAGTTAGATAACTTACCAACTAAAGCGTTCAAAGATTCAGTCTGTGTATGACTTTGATTCGTTTAGTACATTCGAAAAAATATGGCAGAATAAACATTTAAAATTAACTTCCATCATACGTTACTAATAATCTCTTATTTTCTCGGTTACTTTATAGTTACTACTCCTTCGTTCTGAGTACAAAGGACCATTCTTGGATTCGTATCCGAGCGGCGACGACCTTACACCGTTTTCTATATACTTGGGACTTTGTATTGGTTCGCCTTTGTATCCCCTGCTTTTCGTCACTGAATTTATTTCCCTTGACTCAATAATCTCTTTTGAGCGACCGTCTCTGGATGGCACTATCTTCTTACTGACTGTTTCTACGGTGTCTGTGACGCTGGGACGTTCGGGATCACCTGAGCGTGTGGTGTACCGGTACGTTTCTGAATAGTTATCGCTACTGTTGCTTCCCCGCCTTATCGCGGGTGACTTTAACCGCGAATCCAGCCGGGACACAAAAGGACTCGTTTCCCTATTGAGCGATTCTGTCTTATATAAAGGCGTTTTCCGTTCTTCTGAGATACGGTCTTTGTAATGCGGTGACGGTGTGTTGTATCGAGATGACAACCTGCTGCCATCAGATTCGTCGTCAGCGTGCAATGTTTGATATAATTCAGGCGCTCGCTCACGGAGTCCTTTCAGAAATATCTTTTTCTTGTCGGTTTCATCGTGAGATTTACTGTGACCATTTGTGTGTCCGTTGGTCACTGGGGTCGTTTTTCCATATCTAGCTCCGAAAAGACCATCACGTCTTCGCTCTGTTTCTCGCGATACAGCGTCGGCAAGGTCGCGCTGGCTGCGGTTAATAATGGACACGATTCCTGGACTCTTTAGCTGTTCAGGAGTTTCATCAAGCCGGCTCAGGTGGGGGTTGGATTTATACATAGTTGAGTAATTGCGATTCATAGTAGATACGTAACGTGGGTGGGTCTCCTGTTCAGGAGCTCCCATAGCAAAACTCTTGCTCCTGTTAAGAGCTTTGTATGTCCGCGCTGGTTTCGCAGGTCCCGGTGGGTATCCGTTGATTTTTCCGTCAGGTGCAGCAGTGACGTTGTTTGAGATGTTGACGGCGCTACTGGAGCGTTTGTTGGGTGTGAGTCGATGCCAATATTTATTAGAACTTGGTTTCTGGGGTTCGGTGGTTTTTTCTTTGCGGTCGTGCAATTTTCTTGGCAGCGTCTGCGCGCTGCGTGTGTACTCCTCTTCGGGCTCGATGTTCGGATTCAATCGACTTGTAGAATGACTGAATCGACCCAGCGTGCTCGAGAATTGACCCCTGAAATCATTACAGAAACAATTGAATACTTTTTATACAATCCGCTTATAAGATTTATTATAGTTTCGTGATGGTGTAATGAGCCGGGCCCACGTACAATTATTGTGTTGTAGGTAAGTCGCAAAAACTTGTAATCTTGTTGGTGTTCTGATAATTGGATTCAATGGGGAATCTCGTCCCACACGTTTAACGACCATGCTTTGTTTACGTGCGTTTGAGACGTCTTTGTTAAGGCCTGAACAAGTTGTATACAATTTAATTTAGGACCATAAATATATTTTTTGTTACTAGGTTGAGTTTTGAACATCATTCAAAGGAGGCCTGAAGGCGATCCATTAAAACGTGTACCACGAAACAGCGGAAGCCAAAGTACTATTGTACCTAATTAGCAAAAATAATTATAACAAACTAATTAACATACACCAACCTCCGCCTATACGGACAGGTGTTTAAGAACATTTCCTTGCCGTGAGTCATTTGTCGTATGTCGTTGTGAAGCAAATACTTCTCAATAAATACTAGACTCACAAACACAAGTGAGTCATACACTAAATAAGGGTTTCTTTGCGAATAAAGGCTTATTTGCCCTTAATAGGCAAGACCCATGGACGTCAACAAATGAAAAAGGCAAGATATAAACGCAGTCTTAATTCGAGGTGCATGATTGAAGTGATTGATTGGCAAAACTTATGTCGTGTCTATTAATAGTGGATGAAAATAATTGTCTTTGTCTCGTAATTAGTTGTGACTGAGTTTAATTGAATGTGTTGTGTCATTTTAACAGTAATTGTCTGATTGATATTTATCGTATTCGATTGATTCAACTGATAAAACTGCATACAGTATGCGGTTATTAAAGATAATAACATAATAATTCAGCAAACGTTTTTAACTTTATTTCATAATATATTATTGCTACACATAAACCACATAAGCCATGACTATATTTTTTCCCTTATAAGCTTTTTGTGTTCAATGCTTATTTTAATGTGTACAAAATATGTAGAGAAAAGGGACAGAAAATTTTTCAATTACGTCGGAACTCAGTGACCTTTTAGGAAATTTTTGGCAAAGGAGTACCTACTACTTCGCCCACAGTGTTTGCGAGCCGCAATCTGGAGCGTACGTCTAATCCTCAAACTAAAAGAATAAAACTTACGCTCCCGACCGCGGCTCTGTGGCACTGTGGGCCGAATAGTAGGTACTACTCTGCCATTCTGCCATATTGTATTCCTTTTCCTAGCTTCAGTCGCTAGTTCTAGGTGCTCAATCTATCTTGTTTTTTTGGTCTGAGGCTGGAGTAAAAATTCATGATTTCCGACGGAAAATAAAACCATTATGAGTTTAATTTGTAGATAAGTTATTGACGTAATACTATTTGGAATTTTATAATCTAGTACAACTGCCTCGTTGGTCTATGCCCGGAGTATGGATTTGTGCCCGGTTAATGGCAATAGGCTCGCCCCCTATTACAAGGGACTTATAACATAACTGGCGAAATTTGGGTGTACTATTACACCTCTGCCTACCCCTTCGGGGAAATACAGGCGTGATGTTATGTTATGTTAAATGTTATAATCTAGTACATGGCTGAAAAACATTTTTAAAAAATTGGATAATTTTCTCATTAAAACAGTTTTATTCATACCTTTTTTTTACTAGCGGTCGACGGTCTACGCAGATGAGAGATATTAGTAAAATTATATACGACAAACTTTAAAAAATACTACCTACCTACTTTCTATAAATTCATATAATTTAGTTTTTACTTGGTCTGAGATAATTTATTAGTACATGGCTGAAAAAGAAACACGATTACTGTAAAGCATTATGCTTTTATTACACTTTTTTTTTTGTAATTTTTAGAGATATTAAACGAGTTATTTTAGTATTAAATCTGAGACTTTTTTTTTAAAACATTGTTTATATATTTTTTTAATAACTTGTATGTTTATTTTATTATGAATTATTTTGTACTACTATGTAATCGGCACGGAATCTACCCAAACATTTTAAAATGTTTTAAAGCCATGTAAAAAAAAAAACAAAAGAAAAAATTCTAATTCAATTTATGAAATTCAAATAAAAAATTCAAATAAATATCTTATCTACAAATTTAACAATTAATGGTTTTATTTTCCGTCGAAAATCATCAACTTTTACTTCAGCTTGATTCTAAAGGCTGAACGCTCTTGACTATAACCCTTTATCTAAAGAATGTTTCAAGTTCCTTGATGACACACATACACGACACATAAGATTATTGGAAAACTTGAGGCAGAATGAGTTACCTGTGTCTATAGTATAGACACAGGTAACTCATTCTGCCTCAAGTTTTAGTTAGTGACTGAGCTCGCAGTATAGACTCTATACTGCGAGCTCAGTCACTATTTTGATTTAAAAAAATAGTTAAGGAATCTATTGTAATTTACTAAGAAATTGCCTATGCACCCAATCTCTATTCTAAATTGTAAGATTATTTACATATATCACATATATTTATGATACCGTGTAATATATTTTGTGCTATTTATTTATTTTAGTTCATAAACATGCAGTAGTACGCCACGGACTGCCCCCATTATCTAGATCTTACGTCTTCTTTGTCCATCCAAAAGTCATCTGGAAGATATCGCTTTAAGCGACAAGATCGCCCATGTACCCATTATTTATACGTTGTTCCTGTTTACTACCATTTTCATGGTGTACAATCAAGCATATTCTATCTACCTATCTGTAACATTATCATTAGAACCTATCCAAGCTATAATCTAATAATGTATTCAAATTAAATAACTACTTTAAATGCATTCCTTCAACCTTAATTACTGTACATAATTCCTTATAAGTTAAAACACAAGAAGTACCTATTGGATTTGCATGCGTAATTATTAGCCTTGCAAAACACTGCAGCTAGCAAGAACAACAGTTACAAGACAAGTGTTACGGATTTTCTCGCATCTATTTATTTTTAAATGGTATTTAAAGGTTGGTAAATAAGATTGGCCCACTTGATGGAAAGTGATTAACACTACCTTAGACACACCTAAACCGTAAAATGGTAATAAGTCAGTTATTTTTATTATATATTTTTTTTAAATTGGCTCTACCTTAAATTCTATCATTGACTCGCTGCGCCTGCGGCTTCGCCCACGTACTGAAATAAAATATAGCCTATGCTACTTCTAGATAAAGTAGCTTTCTAACGGTGGAAGAATTATTAAAATCGGTTCAGTAGTTTCAGAGTTTATCGACTACAAACGAACAAATCTATCCTATTTAAAAATTAGTATAGGAATATAGATATGGAGCCTAATATTTTTCGTTTTCAGAACGACAAAAAATTCAGGATGTATACAATACACCTACATACCCAATAAAATTGCTAACACGTTGGTTAATCTCATGTAGGTACGTGGAATTTCACCAGCATTTCCACATACTCTACAAACCAAAAAAAAACAAAACCTGCTTGGCAGCAGAATAAGGAAGATGTATAAACAAGGAGTAAGGAGGTGGTAGTACTTTTCCAGAAGAGTTCATTCACAAGGAGCTTTACTAATTAAATGATGCGTTACTAAGCTTGAGCGGCTAAACAGACGACGTTATTTTAGACTGATTGAGAATGTTATTTACTTTCATTGCTTTTGCGATGTTCTTTACCGCTCAAAAAGAACGTCATCTATTTAGCACCTTACTAACACAAAGATTTATTAGTCGTCTTGCCGACTGGTTCTTTGAGTCTATATTCCCTATTTTGGTCTTTTGTGTGTATGTTTGACACAGTTTGCATATTATGAATAGGTTTCGGTTTCCACAATTTCTCAAATATCTCAAATTGTTTCTGCATGAATATGCATATTAGTTTTAGATGAACGATGTACGTAGTGTTTAGAATATTGCTAGCAAGAACAGTTGTTTTACAAGGGTGCTGGGAGCTTTCAGAGTATGATCTTGTAAAATCTTATAAATGAACTTGCAAGTCTTGTTTGTAGGAAGAGTTATGCCCATTGTTCTATCAAAAATCATGACACGCTTTTACTAATTGGTTGAAAAGGGTCCGTTTCCTACAAGCGGAAAAATCCTCGCGAATGTGCTCGAGCACTTTTGTGTTTTCACTGAATAAGTAACTGTTTCAGTATTTGCTCGAGAATTTTTCCGTTTGGTGACAAACTGACCCAATACTGGTAGGTTTTTTGGGCAATTGTAACATTGAGATAATATAAGCTAAATAAATAACACCAAAATTCTAAACATTACGCATCATCCTAATAATATCATAGCATAAAAATAAACTAAAAGCATATATTTAAATTATGCTACAATTAGCTACGATCCTTTAAAGTTCTAAACTAATTTTGAAATCCTAAGAATTTTCTTTTGTGTATAAAACCTCGGAAACTTATTCATTCTCACAATGGCTGTATGAAAATGGCACTAATGAGTTCAACTGTTCATTGTAACATACACAAGTCTAAGAATGTGACTGCAAGGTAAATCTAGCTACCTCAATGTACCGTCCACGTAAACAATAGAACAAACAGAGTCTGTGTGTCGAAACAACAACTCATACATAAGAACTCTTGAAAATACTATGTTTTACCAAAATTTACGAAACCTTGTCCATCCCACATGTTCAAACATAACGCGAATTCTACCTTCATTACTATCGGCCCCTATCAAAACGCTGTAACTTTATGATAATATAAACATAACGCATTAATTAAAGGTTTCGTAGATTTTAATGTAGGTGGACGCGGTATGGTAGTAGGACAAGCTTCTATTTAAGGCTCATTGGATAATATTTTTTATGAAAATTGAATATCTATCATCTACGATCATAGCTAAATGTGCTTGACTACCAAAAGAGATAAACACGCGAGAGGCTGTTTTGAACAGAGCCAAATATGTAGCGACACAGATTTTATCACTGAGGCTAATTAACTTTATTGATGTTTTGATGACAATAGGAAGTAGTAATTGCTCACCTTTCGCGATGATCGCGGGCGTCAGCGGCGGCTGTACGTCTCGAACTGCCCTCGTACTTGTGCTCTCGGCCGTAGATGCTGGGCGCGAAGGGGTCCTCCCCGAGGTAGTAGCGGTGCGGTGGCGCGACGGGGGGCGCCAGCTCGCCGCCGTACTGCTTGTAAGTACGAGACGAGTGCTCTGGTGACGGAGTCCGCGAGTTGCGCCACCGACCACGACGCTCTGCAGACGCCGAACGAATCTTTCCTACTAACTTCCGAATTGAATTCCCTATCGCAGATCCTACCGACTTACGCGCCGGCGATGGACGCCGGCCGTTGTCAGCAAAACGAGTCTTCTGGTTCTGTTTGCGCTCGTCCCGATCCCGTCGCCTTGGTGGCGTACGATCCCTATCCGAACTTTCACGTCTCTCCCTAGGTGGGGAGTAATCCGGTGGAGGTTCTGCAGCCCCCTCCTCGCGACTGTCACGCGACCTTCCCGAATTTTCATTCCTGGATGAAATTCTGTAGCCGCTGTCGTAGCGATGCTCTTCAGACAATCTTTGTTTCGGTTGACGTTTTCGTTCCGGCGCAATCGGCCGGTAGTCGTCCTCGACCGAGGGCTCGCGGAACGAGCGCTCGGCTTCTAGCGGCCGGAAAGGCGAGCCGCGTGGCGGACTGTGCATTGTTGATGACGATACGTAGGCAGAGTCGTCGCGTGAAGGCGGGTGGCGGCGGCCTATAGGTGATGACCTCCCCTGAGGCGAGTCGCGCTTCCCATACACATGTCTAGGGGAGGAGCCGTTCAATCGATCGTTGCTAGCATACGGTGAACGCACTGTCGGTGGTGACGGAGATGAACTACGTGGTTCAGGCATCCTGGGTTTGGTGGCACGTCGTTGCGACCAATCCGCAACACCTTTGAAGTATCCACCGGTCCTGTTCACTGGTGCTGCCGGTCGTTCGTCTGAGGGCGTCGACGATTTCGTTTTACGAAGAACTCGATCTCCATATACAGGCGGTGGGGGTACCGAAGATGTCTTCCCGTAATAGCCCTCGTCTTCGGCCTTTTTTGTGTAGAAGGCGGGTTCAGGTCTTCGTCCTATTTCCTCAGCGATGGAGTCGTGTGACGAGGGCGAGTCGCTGCCGAAATGGTTCTCGAGCCACTTTGAGGTTTCTTTCTTGCGTGTTTCTTCCTCGATGTCGTAGTCGACGGGACGTTTGTAATCCTTGTCGTGTTCTGAAAACAGAGTGAACTATGAGCGCGGAGCAACACGGTGAAGGCGCGGGCGCGCGCGCAGCGTCTCACAGTGGAATGACGCCGGCGTCGCATCCTCTGCCACACACTATGGCGTAATCATTCAGTCAATAAGTTTGCCAAACTACCGAAGGTCAATGCGATATATACTCGAGACAACTTTACTTAACCGCTACGAGACATTACCGTGCATATTATTCACTGAATGATAATTTCTAGGTCAGTTTTGCTTCACGTTATGTTTATGGTGTTATGTAATTATTGTCAGCTTTGGTGGTCATTTAACTAAGATGGTAATACTGCTATTGTATTTAGATCGCTATTCTTAGCGTTCTGCCCATTTATGGTAATATCTGAGGGAGAGAAATGGTGGTCACTGGCATTTATTATAGACAAATAAACTTCAAATACAATGATGATAAGAACTACAAACATGATATGCGGTACCTATCTAAGATTGCAGATCGTATCAGTTTCAATCCTATGACAATATTTATAGCATATGATATCGTCGTTGCATATTTAACATATTCTACCTATATATGACATTTTGTACCGGACTAGACCGGGGTGGTTGGTACGCAAAATAGAAGGCCCAGCAGAGGGGTTGTGCCAGACTGAATATGATGATGATGTGATATTTTAGTCAAATTAATATTAGTTTTGCAGATATTCCAAAAGAAACGCACGAGCACATTAAGCTGTCGGCCCGGGTTGTCGTATGAATATATAGGGTCTTACTTTAATATTGGCAAATACACTCGAGAGCAATGAATCAGGGTGACCAACAAAAACCGTAATATCTTGGAAACTATAAGAATGATAGCTTATTCAAGTAAAAATTTGATAATAAATAGGTCCATAAAATAATAAATTTTAGTAGCCATGTCTTATATTTTTTTTGGAAAAGTTACTACTGGGTACTGGGCAAACGCAGCGTAGGGCGCCCCCCTTCCAGGTGGACCGACGACCTAAAGATCGTGGCTGGGGGGGGACTGGATGCGGAAGGCAGAGGACCGAGCGTTGTGGCACAACTTGGGAGAGGCCGTCCAGCAGTGGACTACGATAGTTTGAGTTGATGACTACTGGGTACTGTACTAGGTACCTACTGTTACTCACACATGAGAGATTTTAAATTTGCATACAACGACGATATGTCCTAATAAAAGTGCAGTAAAAATAAAAAACCTATAAGTCTCATTTAAATTAATATTAAAGAATTTAAAAGGGCACCGACTGCGAATAAATCTATATGTATAAAGATATTACAGCAAGATTGACAAGTTTTTAACATTACGACACTGCGTACGGAACCGGGCGATCTTCGCAATCAAGTTTACACGCACTATAAGCTTCACGTCATTGCGAAAACTGTGATTAAATACATTATAAAGAAATTTATCTGCCATGTGCATCGTCTCTGAGCAGGTTTTTTCTATTTTATAGTATAGGGTGGGAAACGAGCTAAAGGCCCACCTGATGTTAAGCGGTTACCTTTGCCCATAACAACTTCAATACCACCTAGGCTGTTACCTAAATGGTACCGCAAGTCGGTTCGCCAAACTGAGACATGAAGATGGAAAGTCTCATGTGATTGTAATTTCACCGGCACCCGTACCCTTCCGACCGAAACACAGCAATGCAAGCATCACTATTTGGCGGAGAAGTAGATACGGTGGTAGTACTTCCCCGGACGAGCTCTTCACAAAGGAGCTCTACTACTACTAGGTTGGATCGGCTAAGAACTAAATAAGATTAAAATCATAGTACAAGTACAAGTAGATCTTATACAAAGTGTTATTGAAATAACTGAAAACCTCTTAAGGGGAATGTAGCAGCCAAGTGGCGCCCCCCCCCCCCCATTAGTAAAAAAATTATTACTCGCTGAAGTCACTGAATACATCATTTATCGAAAATTTGTTTTTAACAATTGAAGTACAGGTATTGTAGTTTAATCAGAAACTATGAGATGCTTATAATTTTTTAATAGGTGATTAAAATGTGAAATGTAAATATGATGTTGCCATTAATGAATATACAGTAATTCTATATATTCCTGTATATTTGTTGTCTAGCAGTATGAGTCTGTCATGCTCACATAAATGTCATGCTGATGGTGGCGTTAGTGTCGGGTCGTTTAGTTCCCTTCAATATGGTTGAGTTGAGCGATGGCTAATGCTAGTGTCATGCCCGTGAACGGGTGCCGTCTGTCGGGACAGGTCAGTTAATTAATTTAATATTCTCATTTTTAAACTTGCTTATTTCTGGCATTAACCTACATTATACTCACATTATTTGAATACATTTGATGCAATAAACAATAATCTATTTTAAAAAGAGTATATCCTTGGAGTTTCTTGCCGGTTCTTCTCCATAGGACCCACAATTTGGAACCATGCAACTAGAGCCTGACGTTTCAAAAGAGCCAGTAATTAGGTTTACTTGAAATAAAAAACATTTGAATGTTGAACTATTAACTCTGTAAATTATAGTTCACTGTAGTTGTAAATAGAAAAAGTGCGAAAATCGGCCACTTTTGGCCGCTCGTAGACTCCTATGTATTGCTACGACGAACGAACGAAGAAGTTACTGTACCCATAACACGACCAAAACTCATTTTTGAGTTAAGCTCGCCGATGTACATAAGCTTTCCTACTGTAATATTAATGTGTATTTGTGTGTACAATAAAGTATAATAATAATAAAAAGACGTGTGGCACTCGGAGACTGCCGCGGTAAAGCTATTGCATAGCATTTTTTATGTAAATACAAAGACGAGGTGCCCTAACGCCGAAACTCTAAGCAGGCATGAGTCATCAGATTGCGGGGCGAAGAGGGGGATTACGCATGCGCAGTAACGCCGATACAACCAATGCCACCTAGAGGCGATTTGCAGAACTAAAGAGACAAGCGTGATATTTCAAAAAGTCATTAAAAGTTCTGCTATTCATCGATAGATGGCAAAACTAAAAAGTATCACCGCTGTGCCGGTCGGAGTGGGGTATGTTAGGTTATTTTCGTTACGGAATTTCTGGATTCGGTCTCCACGCTCAAGGCCCGCGATAGAAGCTATGCAATAGCTTAAAACTCGTAGAAACTGTGTGCCTTGTAATAATATACGTTTTCATTGATAAAATAAATACGCTACATTTAGCTTAAATTCTAAAGTTACAAATAACACCTTAGATGCACCAGCTGCAAGGCCCAAAAAAAGATAAATTTTAGCAACAGACAACCAGTGAAGGAAAAACTGTAGATGAATAATCCTGAGAAGTTTCAAGAAAGGACGAGGAAATGGTACACTCATACGGATGTAGTCAACTATTAAATTAGACGATTGAAGTACAGGATAAGTCATTAAAATGACTCACATTAAAATAAAATATATTTCCAAGTAATATTAACTGAATAAGACTCGGCCTGCAAGCATTTTTTAGATTGTTGATAATATCTTTATTATTTATATTTATGTATTCATCACAGTACTTTTCAGAACATAAGAATTATTTTTGTGCAATTTTTTTTATAATAAAAAAAAAAACTTCTCCCGAAGACGATCAAACGAACGCCATGAAAAGTATTGCCAAATCATCACGTTTGGCAAACTACAATCTCAGATGGTTTTAGGAACCCTAGGGAGAGCTGCACTCCTAGCCAAGTTGACAATCTACAATCGTCAACGCTAGGGGGGCTGTTGCGTTTTTGCCAATGATATTTCATATCCTAACAAAACAAACGAAAAAAATGTTCCGTACGCAGCGGCAGCACAATACACATAGACTAGTACAAAGTAAGTAAGTTGGTTACTTCAAGTTACTTTCGCGTCATAATTGAAACACTTTCTGTACACACACGACGGCATTTTAGTTTTTTTTTTGTCACCGGCTTCGATCAATATTCTTGATCGAAAGTCACCGGTTACACTCGGCGCCTTACTTGACGCGGATTAATTGAAAAACGTCCTAATTAGAACGTTTTCGAGTCTTCGGATTGCGCAAGTAACATATCTGTACTTTTAAATCTCATTGGTTTTTACTGATATTATTTATGTTCCTTTAATTTTATAATATTTCTAAGAATAACTGTTATTTTCACAAGAATCAAAACAATGGAAACACAGCTAGCATTGACTACAGCACATGTGTAAATAATACACTATGTACAGAAAATAAACGCCGTATGAATCACAATAAGTACAGTCAACAAAACAATTAAGTAGGTATATTATAGGCAAACAACGTTATTGTTATTGTGTACGTAATGTATTTTTAAACACAAGGAGCGAGCTAGAAAATGATTCACCAAAAAGAATCTAACTTTTAAATTGATGACGACACAAGACGTACTTAGACAAGTGATAGCAAAGACTTAGCTACTCTGAACGCGCACAGCCTATGCTACTTACGTATTTATCTATATAAGCATCGTCAGCTCATTATTGTTCCACTGCTTGAACGAACCTCTTCTCCAAATACGAAGGATTTAGGCCTGGTACAGCTTAGCGGACTACACACACCACCAAGCCCTTTAAAATGTCAGGTTTCCCCGCCATGTTTTCATTTACCAATGATAATCAAAATCTGATCGGTACGGGACAGAACAAAATTCACACTCTACTAAACTTTTTACGTACTAACGAACATATAACTCTGTTAAAATACATATTCAATTCGTTGCCTGCATACTTATCTCCTACGCCCACCGTACCCATAAAGTTATGCTTTCTGAACTTTAATGTTTTATCACGGCATTCAATGCTAAACCCCTTTGTTTTGCAGTTCAGTTATTTTACGACGAAACGCCACATGCACTTTAACGCGTGTAACATGACGTCACCGTCCGTATTCTAATTCGTATACGTAATTCTGTTAACTGATACAAATCCGAATCACGATTTGCACACAGCTTTTGGTATCTTTACTAGGAATTTGCTTGGGAGTTCGGAGGGAGTTCGTAAGATATTGTCATTCTGTTTTCCCCATGGTATAATGTCTTTCCGTAAACAGTCATAGGAAAAATAATGACAAATCATTTAAACATTATGTTGTATTTTTCTAGCGTAAATTAAAGAGAATTCTAATGAAATTTTACCACAACCCCTGAAAAAGAAGAAAAAACGTTACTCTCTACATTTCAGCTGCACAAATATAAAAGTCTTTGACATTAATATCACATTATTTACGTGCTGTTTTTCTTTTAACGAAATCATACAAATCAGACATGAATACAGCAGAACAATGAATTCGTCTAGAGGAAAATAGATTCGACGTATCGATGAAATAAAAAATATCGCAAAGTCTGATAATAGACCTGATTTCTTTGCTGGAAAATACTGTTTTTGTTAATCTTCTACACTAATAATATAAAGAAGAAAGATTTGTTTGTTTGTAATCGATAATCTCTAAAACTGCAGAACTGATTTTATTAATTATTTCACCATTAGAAAGGTACTTTATCCAGAAGTAGCATTGGCTATATTTTATTACAGTAAGCGGGCGAGGCGAAAAAAAATCTGATGTTGCCTACACTTTGTCGAGTTATGCAAACGTAAATGTATGAAGCAGCTGATATTTTTTTCGCGATTTCAGGGTTGGCTCCATAGTAAAAGTTGCTCATAATGATGAATAGGTACAATGAGAGGTTTTCAGTTATTTTAATTAAAACTTGTATTGACGTGTTTTCTTCCGAGTTTTACAAGTTCCTTTTATTTATTTTCAAGTCTTTTGCGAAGTGATGTCATTGTATTGTATTTTTATTTATATGTCTTGTATCTTGTTTTGTACTAAATAAACGTTATAGGTATCTATCTATCTATCTTATTACCATCATAATCAAGTACTGTCGGAAAGACTGCTCAGTTTTAAATACAGACATCCTACTAATATTATAAATGTGAAAGTTTATAAGGATATTTCGATGTTTGTTACTCAATCACGCTGAAACGGCTAAACGGATTTAGATGGAATTTAGCACATAGACCATAATCTGGATTAACATATAGGCTAAACCTTCCTGAGGGTTTTGTAATAAAACTAGACTTTGCCAGCTTATTAAAGTAAGACTTATCGCGCATCCCTCAGGAAGGTTTATTCCTGAGGGATGCGCGATAAGTCTTACTTTAATAAGCCGGCAAAGTCTAGTTTTATTACAAAACTAAACACACTTTCTTTTAACTGACGACGTCTGTGGTCTAGTGGTTCGAGGATCAGACTGCTGATGCACGAGGTCGTGGGTTCGATTCCCACAGAACACAAATATTTGTGTGATGAGCATAAGTGTTTGTGTTGGTCTGGGTGTTTCTTATGTATTATAAGTATGTATTTACAAAAAAAAAAGTCATAAAGTATTTTATCCATTGTCTAGTACCCATAGCACAAGCTCTGTTTAATTTGGGACTAGATGGTGCTGTGTAAAAATGTCCCAAAATATTTATTTATTATTATTTATTTATTATTTAACTTTCCACCATTCTCAGTTTATCCCGAATAAAATACTTCCAAATTTCTACCAAAAGTAACAGATTACGGTAAAACATTGAACCATGGCCATGTCACAACCTCTGAGCGTAGGCCCAATGACTCCCCGTATGCGGTGAGTAGATGGGCATACAGCATTAAATTGGGCACTTAAACTCTCGTTTACGAAGCACGTGTGTTTACTAACTCCTTAATTGTTGCCTAAACCGTTTACCTGCCAGATTTGTGAGGGAAAGTGAATAGCGTCATTGAGATCTACTTATATGTCACTAACTGGTGTCCTATAGTAAGTCTGAGATGTAAATAATACTTTTTTTTTTTATCTACGCTCATATAGTAAAATTCGAATTATGAACTCAAAAGTAATGTCATAATGACAAACTTTACGCACATGCACCTGTAATGAATTTAAAAAATTTCATTACGATACAGTTTGCTGAACAAAACAATGCTGTAATTTAATATTTTTTCCATAACAGTACACTTCAGCCCAACTAAGGAGTTTTTAATGCCACTTCGGCCCATCTAAGGAGTTTTCAATCCTTTTTTAGGGTTCCGAAGTCCTACAAGGAACCCTTATAGTTTCGTCATGTCCGTCCGTCTGTCCGTCTGTCCGTCTGTCCTAATCCTTTACAGCTTAATAACTTCTACAGTTATAAACATAATTAAATGAAAGCTTGTTAGAAAATAGTCTACATATAGATTTCAATTTTAAAAGAATAAAAAAATAGTTTTTACGTATTTTAGGGGTGGCGTCCATACATGTGAAATGTAGAAGAAAAAAAATTTTTCGGCGCACCCCCTCGTGTGGGGTATCATTGAATAGGTCTACAAAAATGAAGGTAATGTTTCATACACCACTTTTTTATCAGATGTACCATCTGCGAAATATAGCCCGCCAAAGTGGCTTGCAATGTGTCCCCCCCCCTGCCATTTCTAAACTATGCAACGTAGAAACTTATAATCTTCCACATTGATAGACCTTTGTGAAAACTCTCTTTTAAAATTATTTCGAGTATAATGTAATTATAATTTTTTGAGTTATAGAGAGAAAACTGAAAAATACTTAAAACGTCCTAGTTTAAAGGTCATTGACCTTAGAGAAAAATGATCATAGCAAATAATGCTCCTTTAGCTACTTTCTATTTGAAAAAATCACAAAAAGTAACTGCCAAACTTCTTAAATTTGGCTTCTTGAATTTATCGCTAGATGGCGCTACTAACAACACGCTCTGAGTCGCGAATGCTGCCGATTATTGCAAAAACTAAAATAGCCATGATTAATATTCGATTTGATTCGTTTGTAATTACACCTGCTTAAGGAACCCTATAATACTGAGCATGGCCCGACATGCTCTTGGCCGGTTTTTTTAGTAGTCGTACAGTTTGGCACCAAAGAGTACAGAAAATGCAGGGCGCTACTAGTCGTACATTAAAAATTTTTATCTTTTAAAATCGCGTTTTTGGCAGAACTTTGGATTGTCATATTGCTTTTAATTATATTTAAGTGTTTACAGGCATATTTTTGGATGATAAAACAGAGATTGACGGTATCCTGACAAGGATAGAAAATTTGTTCCGATTATAATGTTTTCGCTAGACTATATTTTATTATATGTGTTGAAGCGCGCTAGGGCGCGTGCGCGCCCCATGGCCTACTGGATTTGGTCGTCATAACTTGTGAATTTATTGTGATTGTTTACGTTAATATTATTATTTTGTTAGCCTAAAGTTTTATTCTGGATAAAAATATCTGACAACAGCAGTGATACTGAAGTGACGAGAATATGACCCCGCCTGAATTTATGGATGCAGCAACGTAAATGACGAACAATCTTTTACCAGAAAAATCAAGAAAAACTAACGATAATGTTACCAAGATTTGGACTTTGGTATTTTATTTAAAATTGTATGAGTTTAGATAATGTAGTGTATGAAACTGACATAACTAGGTATTGAAACACTCGTGTGATACTATTAAAAACGAACACCCAAACATCCTCCATTGTTTCCTCGCAAATGAGAGAAAAGTAGGTACTATAAAAGTCTCGGCCGAAATAGCAATTAACGGCCTCAGCCGTCAATTTCTTTATTTCGGACCTCGACAGTAATGTACTATTTCTCGAAATTAAACAATTCTTCCCCACCATTTTTTTTTCCTTCCCAAAAGCAATCAAACTATTCGAAAGCAGTACCTACTCACAACTACTAGGTCAGTGAAGTCGGAATCAACGTGTTTGCAACGACAATTTAAGACTTGCATGACAGAAAAGTATGTAGGCTTTTTGTCACGGATGCGTCAGGAAGTCTCGCCCCTCGATCCTATTAAGGGCATCCTACGTTACGTCATCCTAAGTGCGTGGGAGTCTAACAGTCCTTAATTTTTTTATTTCCTTAAACATGACTTACTGGCTGACGCTATCTGAAAGAATTAAGCAGTGCATCTTGAAAAAAAAATTCGAATAGTTACCATAGTCAAATTATAATTTTATTTTCGAATAGGTAACTTCACTTCTGTTAACTTCGTTTGTGTATTTTTTTTTAGTTTGCTGCAAGAAGCGCAAGAGATTTAATTAACGTCTTCGTTTAAATTAATCTTCATAATTTGATTAAGACTAGCTTATGCCATAAAATAGATAATATACTAGTATTATTGTCTGTTCTTATGCCTATGCCCGCGGCTTCTCACGCGTGTAATAATAGTAGGATATAATATCAGTAGGATAACAATGTCATCCTTTGCATACTGACTTGTAACCGACCAAACAATAAAATTTATTGCAAATGCACGATTACAGCCAAAAAAGCACAGCATAAGACCACTCCTAATCATTAGTAAGTTTTTTCCACAATCTGTCATCTCAATCGTCCGAACGCAAGATGCTTGTACGTGCGTCCTTTGAAACCAGGAAGAGCATTCAACAATGCTCGTATATCAGTTGGAACGAGTAACTCGATCGATCAATGTGAACACACACAATAGACACAGGCTAACTGGTGACAAGGCCGGTATCTATAGCACTTCTCACTAGCTCACAAGATGTGTATTTTGTCAGAACTATGAGTCTATGAATAAATTAGACGACGTCGAAATGTTTGTGATTGATGTCGAAAAATTTTGTGTGGATTTATTACCTCAGCCCCCCTAGGCAAGTTGATCTACAATTATCAACGCTAATAGAAAACAATCAAAATGTATGGGAATGACATATCTCACCGAAAAAGTCATTCGTTGAGATATGTCATTCCCACACATTTTGATTGTTTTCTATAGCGTTGACGATGGTAGATTGTCAACTTGGCTAGGGGGGTCTAAACGACAGTTACGGGTATTTTATAGGAGACTTAATTAAATCAGCTGCTTCTACAAAATAGTCGTATCGGTCAGAATTTAAGTATTTATAAAGCCCTTGTTATAACTTTGCATTATTATGTCAGAAATCGATATTTTTCAGGGAATAAGGAAAAATACCTGATTATTTTAGACAGATTTTGTGTGAGGGAAATATAGTTTGTACTATTGCAAATATGTCGCTACTTGAATTTCCAATATTATGTTATCCTACCTACTAGTAGTTATAATGCTATGAATTGTATCGTTACCTTCACCTGAACAAAATATAGACAATATCAGACCATTTTCCAAAAGGTATCACGCCATTTGCCAAAAGGGGAGGCAAAAACTACAGAAAACCATGTGGTACGCCTGTTCCGAAGACTCAGTACGCAACTTTACTTTTTGAAGGAACTTTAACTTTAACTAATAAGATCAACAGCGAAGTAGATCATTTTTGTACTAGATTATAGCTAGATATAAAAAACCTAGCAGCTCTAAAATAAATAACCCAATCACGTAATATTTCAACCACCTTTTTACGAAAACTGGAAAAACATCTTAATAAATCTATAAACAATTAACGATAATACGATCAACTAACCATTCAATTAGCTTACAAGCTTATCTTCTTGCTTTAGGCATAGCACAGATTAACACATTTATATTCTGTTTTTTTCTGTCTTGTCTTATTTAGTAAACAATCTTGGCACATCTCTTTATTCAAGTAACTACTGATAAAATATTATTACTAGTTCTGTATACGTAATTAGGCAAAAAAAAATGTGAGTGAAATTGTTAATACTTCATCAATCATCAACTCAGCCTATCACAGTCCACTGCTGGACATAAGCCTCTCCCAAGTTGCGCCACAACACTCGGTCAGAGGACCGAGAAGGCAGAGGCCTTCCGCACCCAGTCCTCCCCAGCCACGTTCTTCAGGTCATCGGTCCACCGGGTGGGGGGCGCCCTACGCTGCGTTTGCCGATTCGCGGTCTCCACTCAAGGACTCGTCTGCTCTAGCGGCTATAATACTTATTATTGACGAATTGCATTAAAAATACATGGCAAGATTGTTTACTAAATAAGACAAGTAAGAAAAAACGTAAAATACACTGCTCTGTTTACTGCTACACTATAAAACTGTCGCGAAATATGTTAAAGCATCAATTAGGTATCATCTTCGATGAAGACTTCATTGAAAGGTATCATGGTAATTGTAGTAATGATTTCATAATAAATTCATACAAGATTATCGAATGAGGAAGATTGGACACGGAAGGCTAAAAACCTAGTTGCCGTAATGTTACTTAAGGGGAATTTAGCAACCAAGTGGCGCCCCCATCAATAAAAAAATGATTACTCGCTGAATACATCATTTATCGAAAATTAGTTTTTAACAATTGAAGTTCAGGTACCTACTGTAGTTTAATCAGAATCTAATAACTCTGTAAATTATACTTCGCTGTAGTTGTATCTACAAAAAGAAAAATCTAAATTGAATCTTTTTTAACCGACTTCAAAAAAAGGAGGAGGTTATGTATTCGGCGGGTTTTGGAACCAAAATTTTGAAGGCGGCGCGTGATTTTCATGTACGTTCACATAAACTGTTTTTACTATAGATATTGCGCTCGACTGTACATTACATGACGCAAAGGGTCAATCACGCGCGGCCTTCAAAATTTTGGTTTATGTTAAGATTTTAAAATACAAACAATGATTATTTTTTACTTTTTAGTTAAGGTTTTTGAAGTCGGTTTTATTTTTTGTTAAAAAAATTTCTATCTAGAAAAAGTGCGAAAAACGGCTACCTTTGGCATTTTTTCTATCTACAACTACAGCAAACTATATTTTACAGAGTTAATAGTTTCTGATTAAACAACAGTACCTGTACTTTAATCATTAAAAACGAATTTTCGATAAAGGATGTATTCGGCGAGTTATAATATTTTTTACTGATGGGGGCGCCACTTGGCTGCTAAATTCCCTTTAAGAGAGTCGCATGTTCTGCAGTAGACTGCGACCGGCTCAGTTGATTGATACCTACAGCAATCGCGCGGCCATAATCCTGGTCTCAGCTTTATAGCAGCGATTTAATAATGCTTAATAGAAGATATAATTATTTCATTGCGAGTCAGTACGACAGGTATCTGCCCACGGCGCCTGCCCATAATATATTCTATGCACTTTTAAGGCAACTAGTTATTGCGAATAAAGCTAGCAACTGCCGTGACGCTGCGTATTCTACGACGAATCCTATTAGCTGTTAACCTACCTCTATTTAATTCAGCCAATCATATTTTATTATTTCTTGTTGACTGACTGAGAATGATCTATTTGTTCGGGCTAATTAATATTCCATTTTAAATGTGGAATGCGTATAAGAAGCAAATAGCGCATTATTCTACTACTATGTAGGTGGTGTTTGATCACGTCAGCGATCTTTTTTTTTTGTAATTAGTCCTTTTTAAATCCATAGTTTGAGATTTTTAGTTTAACCGCATTAATTAATAGGTCGTTGTGGCGATGCTTGGGGGAGGCCTATGTCCAGCATTGGACGTCTTTCGGCTGAAATGATGATGATGATGATTAATAGATTTAGGTACTTTCCGTTTTTTTTTTCTGGTAATTACAACTTCACGATCTCAATGATTGCGAACACGTTGTTACTTCAATTTATTAAAGTCTAGAGAAAACTCACAAGTAGCAATAGGCATTTTAGGACTTTTGGTAGGCTGCAGAAAGGCACTTTCGGGGATACGATCAGACGATAAAGCAAAACTCGTGGAAATACAGTCTCCGCCTGCCCCTATGGAAAACAAGTATCTTCCCCAGACAGCAAGTTAGTGGCAACCGGCTCGACCCCTGCATGGGACTTTTAACATAGGTAATTATCTGGCGAAATGTGGGTGTAGGTACTATTTACCTGTGCCTACCCCTTCTGGGAATTACAGGCGTGATGTTATGTATGCATGTATCCCTGGACGGGGGGCGGGTATTCATGAGAATTTCACAAAATAAAATAAAAACTGAAGAGTAGCTACGAATCCGAATTTCCGAGATGAGTTTAAAAGGTAGGAAAATAAAATAATATAATCATTAGATATACCTAGATAGGAACTTAGAATAACAGGTACTAGATGGCAAGTTCCAAGTATGTACGTAGGCATAGTTATAATAATTCTATGTACCTAGGTACGTAGGTACACTCAAAAGTTTCCTACAATAACAACATGAATAACTTTCAAAAGTACCTACCTACTGTATTTAGACCAAAACCAGGTATTTTTTCTTTGGACTGTGACACGGAACTATTTGGCCCACCAAGGCTGACTTGACACTTAAAATGGTCGTAGTTCGACCATCGACCCATTAACATAACGATCGCATCGAAGACACAGGTTGATTCTTATGAATGAACTTATTTAGTAAAGAATGGCGATTTTTAACAAAACAAATTATAGATCACGCAGAAAACCATTATGTAACACATTTGTTAAGTTTCTTAAAAGGCATTTTAGGTATAATTAACAAGATTTATTGCATTTTTTAACAATAGAAAATTCAGATGAACACTTTGATGAAATATAAGCACCTAGGTACCTACCTCTTAAATCAGTTTAAAAAAAATTAAGTCTCAATAGACTAAAAATAAATAAAAAATGAACTGTTCCTAAAACCAATGTTTTAAGAACAGTTCCTATTTATTTTTATTAACAATTAGGTATTTAAAAATAAAATGTTGTCTAAAATAAAAATAGATTTCCCAAAATATTTATACAGTGAGTATTTTTTTTCTAGTAACCAGTACCTATGTCCAGCAGTCTACTGCGATAGGCTGAGTTGATGAGTTGATGAACCAGTAATACATTTCTATCCATGTGTTATGTTTATCTAGGTATTTTTAAATAAGTAATCTGTTAGGAATTTATAAAAATCTCTAATATTTGAAATGAAATACTATTCTTATCATCAACGTCATCTGTTGGAATATATAGACACTACTACACTAACAGCTTGACTTAAAATGTAAACTTAACGCCATCTATCACCGAGTAGCTGAACTAAATTCAAAAGCCATCTAACAACAGAACATAAAACTAATTAATTCTATTAATTCTACTTCTTACCGGCATGGCGAAGGCGGCGCTGGCGTCGCATCCGTACAGATAAACTGTCCCAATCGTCATCCATGTTTGGTTGCCCTTCTCTCTCAACTGCAACAAAAAAGTAATTCACATTACGGCTTTATTCATAAGAAATAAAACTGGCTAAAACTATTAACCTTTGAACTTTTTATACCTAGGTACTTAATGGTTGTAGTATTAATTTGCTTTTAGTTTTCATCAATCATTTATCAGATTATTCATCAGCCTGAAGACTGAATAAAAAATTGACGAAGTATCTTGTCTTCGTGAGTTTTAAGTTCAAGCGGAAGGCGTTCCGCTTTAATCCGGAAACATGCTTTGTAGATGAAACAACGCTGCAACTCTGCATTGTGCCTTTGCTTAGAAGCCAACGACACAATGTTTTTTTTTGTAGTGTTACCTACGCGTCTACAGCGCTTGCTAGTTACGAAACCATTGTCTAATAACATAACATAACATAATATCACGCCTGTATTTTCCCGAATGGGTAGGCAGAGGTGTGATAGTACACCCACATTTCGCCAATTATGTTATAAGTCCCATGTAATAGGGGGCGAGCCTACTGCCATTAACCGGGCACAAATCCAGACTCCGGGCTACTACTGAGAATTTCCTAATGAAAAAATGCAATAACACTTTGCTCGACTCGGGAATCGAACCCAGGACACCACGCTCAGCAGTCGCGCTTGCAACCACTAGGCCAACGAGGCAATCACCATTGTCTAATAGGCTAGCAAAACGCTTTCATGGACCAAGCAGGAAGTCTGCTTTAGATGCGTCCTTAGCTCCAAGTTCTCCCGCTTGCACCTCTCTGTGCTAGCAGTCTTATCTTCCACGCATCGATTACTTACTTATGATATACTCATTACACATACCTTCTTCAGTGCGAGAGCGTGAGTTGATATGCGTAGCGACCCGCAAGCCACCCGCCATGAGATCAGTACTCTGCTCGAGGTCTACCCGCTTCCGCCTCTCAGTGCCAGCAGTCTCCTCTACTAGGCTTTTGTCACTCGGCAGCGATTTTGCCTGTTAAATAAACAATTAATTATTAGAATTTAAGCGTCACTGTTATTGAGGACCTGTCTTCGACCTATTTATACATCGGGGTAACATCTACTATTATTTCTTCTAGGGTAACATATATACATATTATCACGCCTGTTTCTCATTGGGGTAGGCAGAGACTATGGATTTCCACCTGCTATGATTTTGGCACACATCTTTCGCTATGTTCATTAACCTCGTCATGCATGCTCGTCGATTTAGAGTGTTCTTTTTAGAACGTCCGCGATTTTGACACTTTGGTTAATAGTCTATATGAGCAAAACCTTCTTTGGGAAAACCAGTGGTTTTGGGTTTTGTCTTAGGCTTGATTACACCGACGATAATTCTCTGATTAAACGGTCGTTTTTCGAATAATCGCCCACTTAATCAGAGAATTAACGTTGATGAACACCGGCCTTAGAGGAGAAGACACCGTTACGTTTTGTGGAAGTATAATAGAAAACTATGGAAGTACTTTGCTTGGCTTCGTAAAAGACATTTTCATCTAATCTCATAAAGTCACAGTCAAGTAAAAGTTGTCAGTAGCATCTTTATCTTAAATTCCTAATTTTATAGGTACAAGTAGATAATAATTGTTCTATTAATTTCACCAATAGATTCGTCAAATGTAATGATAGAAGTGAACTTTTTAGTAGTAGTAGTAGAGCTCCTTTGTGAAAGAGCTCGTCCGGGGAAGTACTACCACCGTGCCTACTTCTCCGCCAAATAGTGATGCTTGCATTGCTGTGTTTCGGTCTGAAGGGTACGGGTGCCGGTGAAATTACAATCACATAAGACTTTCCACCTTCATGTCTCAGTTTGGCGAACCGACTTGCGGTACCATTTAGGTAACAGCCTAGGTGGTATTGCAGTTGTTATGGGCAAAGGTAACCACTTAACATCAGGTGGGCCTTTAGCTCGTTTCGCCATCCAATACCATAAAAAATAAAAAAATAAAACAGTTTATTTGACAACACGTTTTTGATGACAGGTTGTCGACGACAAACATTAATTTAGCAAGTCATTTGATCATTGTTTCTTTTAGATCGAAATCTAGACAATAATGATAAATGATGAGTCTGCCATTTGAGAGTACAAAAACAAGTCATTAAGTATTTATTTTGTAAATCGTAGGTGAACTTTGGCAAAAAATATAAATGATAGATCACTGTTATCCTTGATTTCTGTAAATCTATCTAGAAAGCTCGCAATGAAAGCGAAAAGCAAGATTTCTCTTTTTTATTCACTGTTTAATACACCTATCTATCAATTATTTGAATTGTTGCCTTTTTGATCGTTTAAATCGTTTCTGACCAGTAAATTAAAGTCTTAATTCAGAAAAAATATCACAGAAATATCCAACGCCACACCGCGCCTCTATCTGTATCTTAAAAACATTTATTTTGAGGAAACAAACAATAAAGTTTTTTTTCTTTAATATTTATGAAATAAAGTGATGAAGATGTTGGTAAAACATACATGATTATATCAAAAACATTTTACCTACTGGATTTACATGACAGCGCAGACCTCTCGACAGCCGCGTTAGCAACCATTAGATCAATAAGACGATTTATTATTCTAACATCCCGATGTAGTAGTACCAACTATTAAATTATTACCTCGTCTTTAGACAGTTCTTCGTCGCACACTCGTTCTTGTTCCTTGGTGTGTCGTGTCTCCGTCACTATCGTGCCATCTGGGCGCAGCGCCCGCAGTTCCTCCTGCGAAGCAACCACTACGGTTAGGTATGCACAAGTTATAATAGAAAGGCTCAATTTATTTATGCGACATCACGATCTTTGACTGTAAGTACATAATTATAGACCAGGGGCCTTACTCTCGACTGGATAGATTTCTGTATCAATCGTGTCAATTCCACTAAGATTTGACATTAGCTCGATTTGATTCAGAGCTCGAACCAGTCAGGAGAAAGGCCCCAGGAAACGGGCGATTTACGACGTGTTAGGTATTGAGATCAATGGAATTGATATTAGTTTATATTTGTCTGGTATTGATAAAAGCTGCCTGTGGGCGAACCATGAGATCCAAGAACAGGCCTGACTGGAAAAATTTATAAATTTTCAGTCTTTTACAAGCAACAGCGTTCCCTTTCCAGCAGGGCTGACTTTGCCATGAAACACCCTCTCCTTCTTTCCTATTCTATCACGGGTAATGTGGTTAACTGTGGTGGTGCTAGAACCGAACTAGGAATAGATCATGGCCTAACTATAGACTAAGAACAAGTTTCATAGTTATACTGACAATATCACTAAAGTAACCATTAAGCCTGTAACTTATGCAAGGCAAAAATCCACTTTGTTAATATTGAACCAGAAATGGATACCTAATTTAAAAACAACACAAATGCAATACTATCCGAGTCTATTATGTTACTTTAAAATTAAGAAATTGTTATTTATTACCAAGATATTCGATAGCTCCTTGACAGGAACCGTTTTAGGTTCTCAATACTATTTCTTAGAAGACTAAAAATCAACTCTTTAGCGATACTGTTATAAATGTATAATGCTATTTGTTTTTGTATTTAGAGTGTTCGTTAAAACTGAAATTCGAATGTCGGTTAGTAAGTGTCAAACGTTAAGTAAATAACACAAAACTAGTAAAAAAACAGACGGTTACGTGCCAATATGTCAACTTTTTGTTTACTTTGGAATCAATGAATAACTATTTTTTCTATTTTTTTTTCAGTCGTCCCTGACCTACAAACACTCTTTTCAATCGTTTGACTAGCTCGACTTTGAGCATGTAGAATTGTAGACTGATAAATGACTTTGCATGTTTTAATTTCGTCCAGAAGCTAACCTTCTGTTGCTTAGCGTTGCATCAAGTGTTCATACTGAAAGATCAGCTACTTCCTCTAATGTTGTTTCATCCTTATACTATGCACGACTTGTACTTATACTATGATCAGTCTGCCTACCAAGCTAGCATCTAACCTAGAATCCAATTTACTAAGGAGCCAAAAGTTCAGAAGTAAACATTAGCAAGCAATGATATGATTCATTGCCAATCTGTCTGCGTTCGGGTGCGAGTTTCATTTAAGTGAATTAACGTTATTACTTACGGTGTCATCAGTAGTGATGGTAGTGTTATAAGCAGTTGTGTCCTTGACGAGCTTAGGTCCCCGCGGCACAAGCGCGAGCTGATGTTCTGTCTGTGACTTCAAAGCATCGCGGATGTCCTCCTCAGGGGTTTCATTCACGGCCGCTATCAAAGCCTGGAACAAAATAAATAAATTTGTTACACAGTAGTAAGAATGACTCTTGTCACGATCGTTATACCAATGTTTTATCAATAGCAGCTTTGGTAACGCTTTTGCACAAGTTCTGAATAGAAGTGCATGCAGTGTAGAAGACGGATGGGATAAAAACAGATTTTACTTTATTAAAGAAACTTATTCACAATGGCATGTTAATGAAAAAATATATTACAACTGTCACAAGTGACGGCGGCTAACCGTCAAATGCAAATGGAACAATGACCGAAAGTTTATTTTATAGAAAAGCTGCGAGTTACTGGGCTAATGTGCCAGCGACGATCGACGGAGTGCTCGGTGGTTTTGGCCACATCTCGCATATTGACATCGATGGATCCAAGGCGTTCCTAAACGAAATACTAGCTTTCAAAAACCCACCAGCAACAAAACTAGCTCTCGACTGCGGTGCAGGAATCGGAAGAGTGAGCAAGTACGTATTGATCCCACGCTTCGATAAGGTCGATTTAGTGGAACAGGATGAAAAGTTCATTAACACCGCCAAAGAATTCATCGGCAAAGACAATGAGAAGATAGGAACACTGTACCAAATCGGTCTTCAGAATTTCAAGCCGCAAAAAACCTACGATGTCATTTGGTGCCAGTGGGTGGTTGGACACCTAAAGGATTATGATTTGATAGATTTTTTCGAGAGATGCCGAATTTCCCTCAACGAGAATGGCGTAATTGTAGTCAAAGAGAATATAGCATCTCGGGAATTAGAGTATGACGAAGATGATTCCTCCGTAACCCGTCCTTTAGCTCTACTACAAAAACTGTTTGAGGAAGCTAAACTGAAGATAGTCAAGACAGACATACAAAAGGGATTTCCAGAAGACATATATCCAGTATACTCTTTTGCTTTAACTCGTCTTTAGAATAAAGTATATTTTAGAACTTAAATCTCTAACTTTATTATTGAGTGTCAGAATCTATTGCTAACTGGTTTCATTTACAACTTTAGTTGATTATTTATTTACGTCTTAATACAAGTGAGTTTATCTTTGTTAAAGTAGTGAATCGTGGCCCGAATTCGTGATAGTGTCGTTTAATAAAGTAGGATCCCGGGCGTGCCGTGGCTTCGCAACCTACTCGCAAGTGCATTCACCGTTTTGGTGTTAAGTTACGAAATGCTTGCGTCAGAAGCCGCAAGGACTTCGGAATTTGATCTGTTAGCTACAAGGCTTTGTGTTGATATCTAATACTTTAAAGTAACAATCATTGTATTAGTAGATCATTTTAAGAGTAGTTTTATCTTGTGGCCTTTGAAAGGAGGCTTTGAAGTCCACTCAAGTAACACACAATACTTAAAAAATCGTTTAAAGTTAAAAGTAAAAGCCAATATACAACTCCAAGTCTTACAAAAGATGTTTAATGGGGTCGTTCCTCGTGGTCCCACTACTTTGTCCCACTGGTGGGACCACGAGGAAATGTTGTTCCTCGTGGTCCCACTCAGCAGTGGGCCCACAAGGAATACTCTTTTCTGTTCCTCGTGGACCCACTACGTTGCCCCACTGGTGGGACCACGAGGTAATGGCATCCGCAAACTATTAATTCTGTACCATCGATTTTCTCAATACTTAAAGTTGTATACCTACAGGGCAGGTAATGGAGAAAATACCCGAAACTTCTTTGCACTAACTTTGTATTATGACCCTGCAATGAAAAACGTATGTTCTACGTTTATTTCATAATTTGAAACTTTTTTTCATTCAAAAAATACTCTGTAGTTTGCTTATTCTAGACGGCCGACGAGAGGCCGCCCAGGGTCGCGTCGGCAGGTCTGCACGGCTAGTACAAACGCGCACGGGCTTGCGGCATAATATGCTATAGTAGGCAAATAAAAATAAAAAATATTTTTTGTCTAACCTGTTTAGTTTTACCCAAAGTCATAGAACAAACGTTATTCAGGATTGTGATACGAAGTTAGTACCTACTTGGAGGTTTCGGGTATTTTCTCAATTACCCTATACACAATTTTGATTCTTTGGGGATGCCATTAAACATCTTTTGTAAGGCTTTGAGATGTTTATTGGCATTTACTGTTACCTTTAAACGGTTTTGTGTTACTTGGGCATACATCCGTAGGCCAGCAAATATCATGGCTCACTATGACCTGTAATGGAATTTCAATTGAAGTAAGATCCGTGCAATGATGGCGTATCTCTGATAATTAGCCGTTGACCGAGCGATGATGTTCAATCAAAGAACAGTTAGCGATGAATATCGCACGGCGCTCTATTATTAGGGCCGCGTCAATCTCCACAGCGCAGTATCAGGCCCTGCCCAGCAATTGATGTTACAGTTACATTCCGAAACGATGAAACGTTTGGTCTGTAAGTTAATATATTACGTTTTTTTTGCGTGCAAAACTCCGTTTGACTTCCTAGAAATCGTTTTAAATTGAAACAAAACTTAAAGTAAGACTTCAGTCGCTGCAAAAGGTAGGTAAATGTAGACAAAATTGTAAATGTCACGAGTGACTGTGAGTCTGTCGTTATTTCTGTCGATGACCAAGCATGACCCGTGCCCGTGAGTATCGATGTTCAAAAGGTTGTACACTAGATGTGTTTACAATTTCTTTTCGCGTATCTCGGTTAAAATGTAACGTTACTTATACGTGTATTCCCATTGAGTAGCAATCTACGAGTCACGAATAGCTGTATATTCATTGGTGTTTAGATTATTATAGAAAAAAGATTGCTACCATTACTACGCATGTTCTTGTAATTGCTTTTTACATAAGGTCACTTTAAGTAAAAAGTAATTATTAAGGTGTAACATTATTAGATCTTTTTAAGTGGTGAATGTACTCATCATAACGATCATCTTTTACTGGGAGCAACCCTGAAATCGCGAAGAGAATTAATCTCACTTCTGACACCATATTGCATCTTGTATCTTGAGGATTGTATTAAGTAATAGGCTGATTACATTCTCGTAAGCTTTATTCAGTAATATAACTATAATCAAGACAACTGACATATGTAGTACGAACGAGACTACGATGAAAGAACGTTACATATGTCAGTTGTCATGATAGTTCGTAGGAACCATGGTATAATAATTAAGTTTGTAAGTAAGTAAGTAAACTTTATTGTTTCTGATTGAGTGGTTACAGATCAAGATAAAAGTGGTTAAGATCATCTTATTATACCGTGGTAGGAACGAGACGACAGCGCATAGCCAATACAAAGACAATGACTACAGATTAGCGCAGTTTTGCTATATTTAATAATTAACGCCAAAAACAATTTACCGGATTTACGGAAAATCTATCTTTATACAGTGCTTTTCTCGATTATTGACAAATTTCTCAATGACAGTAATAATTTTTGGGAAAAATTGTATTCCATTGTCTTTGCCTGTTATATTTTCAATCATTACTGTTTTTTTAACATGATGGACAGTTTCATTCAAAAATTACATCGTTTTCTTTACAAAGGGTGCACAGTAAAGTTCATAATAAAAACAGTTAACGTGTATAAATCTTTTTTTTTTTCCCTTCGATAAAATTATGTTTATTTTCACCCAATGTCATATGTCATGTGCACTATATGATGGCCCACCCAGTTTAAGTTTACATTTGATATTCCAGTCTAAGTATAAATAACACTAATTCTCATGGTGCGGTCGTTGTCCTCGTAATCTTGGAATAGATGTATTTTTGCTAAAGTTGAACGTCGAGGTCAGGCTAAAGTTATTAAAAACTTAATTAGCGTTTAGTGACTTCGCTCGTAATAGACGAAATTACCGTGGTACCTATATTATACATTTTATTGCATTGGTTGGTTTGCTAGTTCAATACCATTTTAATTCAAATTACAGTAAAACTGATTACTTTAATATATTAAACTTTATTAAATATATTTAGCAACGCATATAAAATTAAAATAAGCACAAAGTATACGGTTGTTACAAAAAACCCAGAGAAATATTTGCATTTTTTTTCTATTTTCCGTTAAATCCATTCCGGATTATAGCCATGACATTCAACCTCATAAATGTAGTAAGTAATAAATAGGTATGTGTGTGTGTGTGTGTCTTTAAGTACTTCGGCTGCTCCGTCTTGAAAATAAAATAAGTAACTAAATTTTTCGAAATACAGGGGAGCGTATTGTTTTTTTTTACAGTTTCCTTTGAAACTATATAGGTATTTTTATATAATGTGATGGTATCATCCGTTGTGTTTAGAAATGACTTACATTCCTTTAGTTTCCTATCTTATACTGTTCTATCCTATCTGAACCGGTTACTTAAATTCAGCTGAGTGTTTACTTGATGCTTGAAAAATTATTTTATTAATTACTCTTTGTATGTATTTTTTTTTACGATTTCTAAATGAAGTAATATGCACCTTAAACCTTTCGAGTTACTTGTCTTCAAGTTAGCGTAGCCGAGCTATATTCGGTATCATGTGTGTCCGAATGCACAATAATGACCTAACTAAAATTAACAGCCATGGAAACAACATTTTTGTTACAATAAAATAAGCCTCAGATTTCAAACAACAAAAACAGGTTGTCATTTCCGTTGTGTCGCGCAAAAAAGTCGTTGCTACGAGCATTTTAGAGATAAGCGAGGCTGCAACGTGACTTGGATGGAAAGAGAGCGTCAGTTGGTTGGCAAAGCTGCAAATCTTCAAGATCACGCATGAACCCCACTTGTAGTATAGTATTTACGCTTCTGTGAGTCTGTGGGTAAGAGCACGTGCGGTTCAGAATGGGTCACGGAAATTTTACGACCGTACGAAGACGGTTGTATGCTAGGTAAGTACTAGGTATTCAATAGAATTTTTGTTTTTATATACTTGTAAATAATGTTAATTTAATACAGTATGTAGAAAAACCCTGTTGATCCTGTGAGGTACGTTATCAGAATCGATATTCATACGCAAGGACACAACTCATTTGGAAAAACTCTTCAATAAAAATAGTCAATTTAAATATTAAATCATTATTAATTGTAAATTGAAAGTGATTATATCACTCAAAACTCACTCACCCAGTGATTATATCAATAAAAATCATCAAATCAAACAAATCATTTTTAATTGTAAATTGAAAGTGATATCATCATCATCATTCTAGCCCGGTATCACCCACTGCTGGGTATAGGCCTCCTTTCTTATTTGCCAGCTTCTTCGATCTTGTGCGTCCCTCATCCAGGTGTTTCCTGCGGCTTTGGCGATATCATCAACCCAGCGTGCCTTCGGACGGCCCGGATTTCGACCTGACCTTGGCCACCACTCGGTCAACGCTTTACTCCATCGGCCATCTCTACGCCGAGCCAGATGTCCCGCCCAACTCCACTTTAGCTTAATTGCCCTATCACCGACGTCATATAATCACTTTTAATAATGATTTAATATTTAATTTGATTATTTTTATTGAAGAGTTTTTCCAAATGACTTGTGTCCTTACGTATGAAATTCATACTATGAATATCGATTCTGATAACGTAGGTACCTCACAGAAACAACAGGGTTTTTGTTACATGTTGTATAATATTGTCATTAAATGTATAGGTGTATCCTACTAATATTATTCATGTGAAAGTATATATTTTCGTTTATTTGTCCTGCAATCACGCTGAAATAACACTGATGAATCAGTTTCAGCGTGATTAAGGACAAACAAACAAAATTGTCCATACTTTCACATTTATAATAAGTAAGATAATTACTATCAGAAAATAAACTTGCACAAAATCCTATATACCAACCAACCGGCTAATGAACTAACTGTAAATTCCAAATTCAAATAAACCAATTATTTTAACTTATCACATACGTAACATAATAGCGAGTATCACCGCACGCACGGTTAATTAAAAGTATTTACGTTTACTATCGGCGATCAAGCTAATAAGTAAAAGTAACAAGGAACGAACGAAGTATGTCGACGTCGACCGGTCGACAATGTTGGCAAGCGTCCGCGCATACTTTTCAACAAATTTTTTAGAACAGAGGTTCTCAACCAGCGACGTACGGTCGACCGCACGTCGGTGGTAACACTTTGACATTAGCTGCATCTTTATTTCGTAAGCAGTAAGGGCGATTTTAGAATTGAAGTGTTACCACTGTCATGCAGTCGACTGTACGGCAGCTTAAGATTATTTGTTGTCTAGCAGTATGAGTCTGTCATGCTCACCTAAATGTCATGCTGATGGTGGCGTTAGTGTTGGGTCGTAAGTTCCATTCAATATGGTTGAGTTAAGCGATGGCTGATGCTCGCGTCATGCTACAGGTGCCGTCTGTCGGGACAGGTCAGCTTCTTTCTACATAATATGGCAACTCTTTTAACGTTTATTTGTAAAGGCAATATTCTCATTTTTAAACTCTTGTTTATTTCTGACATTAACCTACATTATACTCTCATTATATGAATGAATTTGATGTAATAAACAATAACCTATTTTAATAGGAGTATATCCATGGAGTTTCTTGCCGGTTCTTCTCCATAGGACCCACAATTTGGAAACGTGCAACTAGACCCTGACGTTTCACAACGGCCTGTAATTAGGATTATTTGAAATAAAAAACATATTAATTTGAATTTAAGCCTGCATGTCGACCAGGGATGTGCGAGATGCTTCGCTACGGCGATGCGTGAGGAAAAAATCCACCAATAGGATTGATTTATTTTGCTAACAAAGTACAGCGCAGCTCTCTTAATGGTGATTTTTTCTTCGCGCACCGCCGTAGCGAAGCATCTCGCACATCCCTGGTGGATACGCAGCCGTAGGCCCAACCAGACTATAATCTTGCAGTTCGCTGTAATTTTCTATAAAAGCGTTAGGTACGGCACTTTACAAACTGTACCAATTACCAGCTGCTAGAAGACCACGATAAACTGGGTAAAAGGATTAAACAAAATTTACTGTTGCTGAAAATGAGCTAGACTGGCTAATGGCTATTTTAAGCTGAATAATATTAATTTACTATCAAATTATCGTATATAGCTTATAAGTCAGGTTCATGTTTTCTGTGAGTATTATTCAGTAGATAAACTGTGATGATTATCGCCAATCATATTTAAATCAATACAAAGTGATATTATACAGCTATAATTTGCAAAAAAAATAACGCAATAAAAATTGAATTTCACGGGCTACTACGTATCAGTCACCATAAACAGGAGTGAGAAATGGACATAATGTATATATATTTTATGATACCTTTTAAAATAAGCTATGTGCATTTTCGCCTGAAAAATGTTGAGTGCCACTGCTATGGAGCATTGATTGAAATCTTAATACCCGCGAACATTATAATCTGGCACTTTGTTATGTGAGAATATTTCGTGAAAGGAGTTCCTTCCACGGTCCTCCCACAAGCTTGAAAGTTTATTTTGAGAATGTATGATGAAGAGACTGCTTACTTTTTCAAGAAATTCTTTGTACTTAAGTGATTTTTTTTTATGAATTTTGGCTTATAATGCACCAAATGTTTTTTATCTCAAACCTCAAACACCCCAAAAACTTCAATTTAACACTTAGGTATACAACAGACTTATATTTTGCATACGTAGAATTAGCAATATCAACAATGCCCAATCAAAGTTGGGCAAAGAAGTTCGTTAACAAATGAAATAATTCAACAGTGCCTGTAACGTCACTCGACAGAGTTGACAATGCCCATTATAAACTGGGCAGAGCCCACCTTTCGGACTTTTCTCAGAGGGCCTGTGCAATATTGACAATGCCCGGACAAGTCTACCTCTGCACCCTTTGCGGACTTTGCCCGTAACAGGTACACAGAAACAATAACAAGGTTCTATCAAGAGATACGTTAGAAATATAGGGTCAGTATAATCAAGACTAATAATTAATCTATTCATCAATGATATTGAAACGTGTTAACAGTAAAATCATTCTTATTATCATTAAAGTAAATAATATTTGATATTGAGAGTGCTCCATGCAATTCTCGATGGTGTGTGTAGTCCACCAACCCGCACTAGGCTAGCGTGGTGGACTAAGGCCTTAACCTTCTCATACTGAGAAGAGGCCCGTGCCCAGAAGTGGGACAGTAATGGGCTGATTATGTTATGTAAATAATATTTGAAAAACATAATCGTTTAAATAAACGTTTTTCATAGTAATTTTAAGGTTAAATGCTGGAAAAAAATATTAAACGTACGTATTCATATTTTATCGTGTTATAGCGTAATTAATTGATAAAATACATGATATCAGAGGCTTTATAAAATGGATACCACTAATTGCAACGCTATAATACCTAACTCAAATCAATAACGATGTAAATCAATAATGGCGTAGCGAAAAAAATAGATATGATAAGGAATGAGAATAATATCGAGCGAGAGGGAGTTTGAAAGTAGCGCCAGCCAGTGACGGAAAAGTTGAGATGCAGTAGATTGTCATGGTATGAACATGTGATGCGGAGGAATGAGGAGCATGTTACGAAAAAAGTTTTGTGTATGAATGTGGATGACTTTAAGAAAAGAGGTAGACCAAATAAAAGATGGATGGATTGTGTGAAAGAGAAGATGTATGGAAGAAAAAGACATGCTGCGCCGACCACAAATAAATTGGAATAAGGGCAGAAGGATGATGTTGAATAACTAAAATCAACCTTAAATTAGCCAAACAACTTAAACAAGTACAGTTAATATAATTATAGTATTAGTTCGATGTCATATTTAGACCCGAAATTGTCTTATGGCAAGCTTTTTGTAAAACCCAAACACACGTAATTTATTAATTGCTTCAATGATTTTCTACGTATAGGTTGTATTGCCAATCTACTGTCTACTGTAGTTTTAATGACGTCAGAATATTCAAGCAAAAGTGAAACTTAGTATATGCAAAGAAGCGGAAATCACTCGCAAGAGCTGTAAATAATTCTTGTAATACTAGTTACATACTTGAGTGACTTATCTCTATGAATATATCTCAATACATATTATATTTATCTGTGTCAAACGTTAGATAACAAATGCTTGAAACATTTGTGGTGGTATTTATTATAAGGCATTTGCATAATGTGTATATAAGCTTTAACTAGTGTGCAAGGAAAGTAATTAATTTATAATGTTGCGTAGGTAATTATTAAAAACTTTTATATGAACGACAAATATATTCAACAATAAACTTGTTTGTAACAAGAGTCGACGTTTCATAAGTGCTTGTAATAAGGTTTGAATTAAATATTTGTAGTAAATAAAAATGAAAAATTTGAATCCAAATGGGAGATTGACAAGATTCCATTTTTTCAACATCCCGTTTCGTCAACTTTACTTTATATATTAATTAATATGCATGGATTCCTTGTATGGAATAAAAATGTTGACTAAATGGCAAGTTGACAAAATGGGATGTAGCTTTGAATGTCTCCATCCCATTTTGTCAAGAAAGAAGTGACTAGTTGAAAAAATACTTGGAAAAATCTTTTATCTCGAACGTGAGATGAATGAGCTCCGTGTGAGCTTCGAGTAAAAAGACATGTCCCTTAATACTCCAAAATATTTTCTTGAAATCTTTTATCCTCTCTGAAAAAGTTTGTGCGAATATTCAAGTACACATAGTTTTTACATAGGTATCACCATTACTTGACTCGTGGAGAAAAACAGAACTTAAATTAATGTACTGAATTTGACGTATTGTTGATGTTTTCCTTGACAAACAGTGCCAAGATAAACTGAACGTTGTAAAGTTCAGATATTATTTTATCTTAGATCGCGTCTCTGTTGGTTAAAAGTTGGGGTCAATTTGTTTTTATTGTTAAAAACAACACAAAAAACGCATTTCAATACTAATTATTATTGCCTTGTTATTTCGCTTTTAAACCCTAACGCGCTAATCTCCAGCCACCAAGCATTCTGTCATAAGCTTAAGATTTTCATAATTTATTCGCAGTACGCACCGAAAGTTTATCTAATATGTGACCGTCCCATGACATTGATTTAATTGAATATTGTGCAGCTTCTCATTACAAAATAAGAGCAACATTAAATTACCTCGAAGTGGGCAGTGGGAGAAGACATGACAATCCACTTAGTTGCTGGCCGCCTGTGACAACTTACCCTGAATTAAGATAGTATCGTGCGAGATGTATATTAACTACAAACTACTCAACTTTGTAGTAAAAAGATCAATGTTTAATTAAGTGCGATTTATCTTGAAGGGGCAGATGTTGTGTTTATTTCGCAGCTGTTTGCGTGATTGTTCTTTTTGCGAGCTTCGTCGTGTAGCTTCTTTTTTGATTTTATAAAGTAAACAGGACTCTTAATAGAGTATAGAAGAAGGCTATTAGTACTACTTAAAGTCATGTGTAATTATATCAAACTTTGCAAAAGAATAAAGGCAGCTTTTGTCAGGCAAAGATGTTTTATACATTCATCGAGATATTTTGTAAACGTATTTAAATTGGTAACATAAACAGCAAAATGCATGGCACACACGGTTTCACGGGCACAGGCTTCTTCTCAAAATAAGAAGGATTCAGGTCTGTCCACCATGCTAGCCTTTTGCGCGACGGCAGACTTCACACACCATCAAGGACTTTATGGAGCATCTCAGATGCGCATATTTCCTCGCAATGTTTTCCTTCACCGTTAAAGCATATGATAATAACATTCTGATACGCACATAAATTCATAAAGTCAATGATGCAGGCCAGGTTTGAACTCAGACCGTCATGCGTGGAAAGCAAGCGACTTGAAAAATAGAAAGCAAAAATTGCCTCACGACAAACTACTAACTAAATTTTGATTGACTATCATAAGCCTTTATGATTCGATTGGCAATATGCAATAAATATAAGATCCGTTCAGCCATTTCAGCGTGAAAGTATTTAAATCTACATCATCGTCATCATTGCGGCCTTATAATACCCATTTTTTGGGTGTAGGCCTCCTCCAAATTCCTCCACTCCTAGCGGTCTTGAGCCCTTGACATCCAATCCAGGCCTGTGTGTCGTCGGATGTCATCCACCTAACGTTTGGGTGGTCTCCGCGGTCTAGTGTGCTGTCGTGGTAACCACTCCAGCAGTCTCCGCGTACATCAGTCCTTGTCCATTCGAGCAATATGTCCCGTCCATCTCCACGCCTACGCCTAGCTATTATGGACCTTACGTCTTTGGCTTTGGTCTTGGAGCGTATCCACGTATTCGTCTCACGGTCTCGTAAAGTGATTCCGAGCATTGCTCTCTCCATTCCTCTTTGCACTACTCTGATCTTTTCTGCAGATCTAGTTTCGTAAGTCATATTCTCTGCTCCATATGTGTATACCGGCGACACAGATTGCTCGAAAACTTTTGCTTTTAGCGCAATGGACAGATTCCCGTGCAAGATGTGGCTATTTACACCGAAAGCTGCCCATGATTGGGAAATGCGTCCCACGACCTCTGCCAGTTTGGTTTTGGCTAAAAATCTACATACCTATCTTCTTCTTCGTGTCGACATAAGCTATATAATAATAATAGCTCATGTCGTGGGGAAAAGATTAGCCAGTCAGCAGGTTGATAGCGGGGCTGACTGCCCAGAGTGCGCCGGACGATCAATTAAATATCGTCACTCGTGGAGGCTCTTTTAATGCACCCTATACCATACCTATGAGGAAGTTAAACATAAGCTATTCACCATTGAGTACAAATGCTACTGTGTCCCACTGTCCTCAATTAACACTTCTAAGGTACTATTGTAAGAATGAGCAACGCAGATTTTTTTTGTTCTCATGTTACCATAAAAATTATAACAATCAAGAGAAATTACTCACACAAACCATTTTTTACGAACTACTTTGTATGGTAACAAAATTATTACAGAGGCCCATTAATTGTCTGCTAGTGCAGTAACTAGTTCCAGACTTTTTAGGGTTCCATACCCAACGGCACCATCAGGACCTACACCGTCCGTCGGTTTATCTGTCACAGGTCACAGGGCTGCATCATTATTATTACCACGTTTTTATTAACTCGCTTTCAGTCATGTCTGTTGGTTCGGTACAAATTTTGCAAACGATTTTAAACTAACTTCTCGGTGACTTGAAACTTTAAACATAGCTCAGAAATAGATGACAATGAAATATTAACTTACTTTCGTTTTAACAACGTGGTATGAAAAAAAAACTTTTTTATCTAATTTAATAATTAATATAATTAATTAATTATTAATTTAATATTTACGGTAATCTGTAATAAATTACCAGTTAAAATTGTGGTTTCGGACTCGTGGTCTACCAACCAACGTAGTTCACCTACCTTGGGTGTTCCACGGTAAAAAATTTGTACCCATGGTTTACCTAGGTAATCCATGTTTCAAAATAAATAAATAAAATAAAATAAATAAATACTTTTGGGACATCTTTACACATCACCATCTAGTCCCAAACTAAGCAGAGCTTGTGCTATGGGTACTAGTCAATGGATATAATACTTATATACTTTTTTTTTGTAAATATATACTTATAATACATAAGAAACACCCAGACCAACACAAACAGTTGTGTTCATCACACAAATATTTGTGTCCTGTGGGAATCGAACCCACGACCTCGTGATCAGCAGTCCGACACTCGAACCACTATCAAATAAAATATCTGTTACCTACTTTTATTATGGCAAATACTAAAAATAATTAAATATGGTACTTACAGAACTCTTAGTGCCTGAGTCCAAATCGCAGTTGTCCGGTTTTTTTTATCTTTCATAGGTATATTATGTACACATAAATTAGAATTCAGCTGTTTCATAGAAAAGTTTAATACCTACTCGACCGAAATACTGAAGAACTGATTTATTTTTCGCGTTTTCGGGGTTGTTGCTATATTAGAAATTGTTCTATGTGATTTTACCTTTATATTAATTTTAAACGGCTATTTTTGGAACTCAGCAGGCGTAGCATGAGCACTGTAGACAAGAGATTTGTCTACGGAAGAATAGATAAAACGACATTGTATAGAACTGTATCTGTGATTTTGTCTTTTCTTTGGTAGACAAAACGCTTCTCTACAGTGGTCATGCTACGCCTGCTGGAGTCTACTTTGCACTTTCAGCCAAAATAATCAACCAATTTTGTAAAACCACAAATATAACATGAAAGTAAAAACTTATAATTATAATTAAACATTCTTTCAGAAAGCTTGTTACCGTAGAAGTATAAACATTATTTCAGTAAGATTGTTACCGCAGAAATATAAATATTATTTCCGTTGCATAGAGGATATTATGAGATAGTGATAAATCGTGTGTGTCAGCTGTCGGCAGATTGTCACGCTATAGTTACCCGACACATTAGTGGCCTGCAATTAAATGATAAAACGTTAAAGTAATTCATTAAATAAAGCTACACGTGTTTTTGCACTTTTTATTTTAAACTGATATAAATGATTTAATCTTGAAGGCCTTTAACCTACTCATTTTGAGAAGTTGCCCGTACCCCCAGCAGTGGGACGATAAAGGGCTTATGATGAAATTATTTAAGCAGTGCGCAATTCCGTTTTAATGTTATTGGTAAGTGCCATTTTTATTATTAAAAACATTTAATCAGCCGTCTACTGCTATACTTGGGTCTACACTGCTACCAATATTTTCTGGCGAGCTATTTTTATCTTGACATAGGTACAGACATAGGTAAATCGGCTGGCAATATAAAAAACTAAGCTACTTTTCATAAACTCGTGTTTTAAGCTTTCATAAACACTTCATGCTGTAAGTATAAAAGGATGAATGATCTGTGCAAGAATACCTATTCAAAGCCGTGCCCAACAACAATGACAACAGGATATAATCATATCAGGGTTATTTGTATAACATTAACGCCCCTTTAAACGATTATGGGAACAACTTTTATTACACTAGTTTACAAAATTAACATTTTTGTCTGTTGCCGCAAACATTATGGTTGATACTTTTTCCTTATGACATATTATTTTCAAATCTACCCTCAGAAATTTTTGTGCAGCTCAAAAAAAAAGCATGAAACAGTTGCTCTAGACATAAACGGACAGTGCTTTTCCTACATTTGTCAAAAATTTCCTCAGCTTACTATACTAAAAGCTGGTATATTTGACGGCCCCCAATTTTTTTTTTTTTTTTTTTATTCTTAACGGCCTTGCGTTTGTCCGCCTCCTCACCTGATGTTAAGCGATAGTGTGGTCGACGACGGTTCACGCTTGCCCAGCAAATAAGACAACTTACGAAAGACACCTAATTTAAAACTTCAAATAAAATAAAATAAAACCCGGTAACAGATGCACTGTAACTAATGTTATGTTATGTTATGTTTGTTATGGTTATGTTATGTGTTGAGATCGCGAAAAAAACAGCTTTTCCCTATAAATTGACAAAATCCAGGGAAACAGCAGTTTCTTATTTGTGATGTCAGGCTTGATCCCATAGTAAAAGTTGTTCAAATTGATGAATACAGTCATCCCTTAAAGGGTTGTAGATGTTTTCCAAATAACCCTGTATAATATATACCGCAACACACGAATAAATAAAAGGAAAATACAGTGTCTATTTTAGAACTGGCCAAAACTTTTTCGTTTTGTGACAACTAAAACATGGCAACAGATTTAAGTGGCAGATAATTTTTTGCTCTGACTTCTGAGAAGGCATAAGATTGCATCCTAATATGGTGTTTTACATTACCGTAATTTTGCTGTGTTCTCTTATTATTTGGACAATTTAATGAAGTAATGAGGAGAAAGGTGGTAATCTTAAATTAACAACAAAAAGTTTTTTGCAAAAACCGTCACTAACGTAGCGTTACCACAGAGTAAGGATGTTAATTTTTATCTTTATACTGTGGTGTTACTGTGATTTTTTTTAATTAAAACGGCCACATCTGTCTGCATATTTGATCAAATCTTGAAAACCGTTTGGAAGAAATTAAAACGGATTTCACCACTTTCGAAGAAATTTTCGGTTTCTTAAATTCATAACGTGAAAATCCGCTACCAGTCCGCTATTTCTTTATAATTTCACAAATGCAGTAGACTTACAATATTACTTCAAAGAAATTTGTTTGTACACACGGCTACACATCAAGCTGTACTATTCCAGTATAAGCTGACCTCGCATTGTATAGGTTTTCCTTCCAACGCGAGGTCAGCCTTTACTGGATTTATACAGCTTGATGTGTAGCCGTGTGTACAAATAGCTTTTTCTACCAGTTTTAAAAGCTTGTTAGGACAAAAGTAAGCTTTAGGAATGCTAGCTTTCATATTTTTGTTTTTACAGCAATTTGTAATAATAATGCAATTATTATTTGCCCGCGCGCAGTGTGGTAACTAACATTATTAAATTAAACGCCACATTTTTGCTACAACTCGAATTTAGTGTGCAGTCGTCTGCACGTCAGTGGTAACATTTGAATTAGAAAGCCGCCCTTACTGCTTACGTAATAAAGACGCTGTCAAGGTCAAACTATTACGACTGACGTGTGGTCGACTGTTCGTTATGATATTTTATTATAATTAGTGTCCAATTGTATAAATGTCTTAACGTTTTTTTTTAATGTACCTAAGCTCCTTCTTTCTTACCAATCACACAAAATATAGCAAATCAATAGAATCATTACATAGTTTCCATATTAAAATCAAATCCATAACATTTAGACCCGCATTACAAACTAGCTTCAACAACTATCGTATCCCGTAAAAGCTTATAACTATAATACAATAAAACAATATAGCGAGTGATTCTCTAATGAGTCTCTTGTATTTATCTAACAGAAAACCCACGCACACTTCGTCCGCCGTGTAACTCATTCATATTTCATATCCAGACCCTACGAATCTTGGGAACCAGTAAATTAGGCTGGGTACAGACTATAAAGTGAGTATCGAGGACTTTCGAGAAATAGCTATTTCTATAATTTTATTTACTTTAATAATATAATATATAAAGTTTATTAGGTTCAAAAATTACTAGTTTACAATTTGTTCTTTTTACAGTTTATCAAAATGATATTTGGTACAATTTTATTTAGTCACGTTGACAGCTGAACTAGTATTAACTGTGTGACAGCTGTCAGCGCCCTCCATTCTAAGTCCTAACACATAAAACAGTTTCAAGTAATTTTGTTTTCTAACATTCTATTACAATAAACTTAGAAAATAAAAAATAATAAAACAATTCATAGCTGTTTGTATATGGGGTGTGTGTGTGTGAGTGTATACATATGTGTCAGTGCTGTGCGTGAGGATGTGTTTTGCTTATGTAAATTTGTATAATTTCCTACTTATTTAATTATTTTTTCTGTTTCAATATACGTCAGACTTAGAAGCCAGGTTTTTATTTTATTTTTTATAAGATTACTGGCTGACCTGTGGATGTTGAGTTTTTGGTGAACGATATTATAAATACGAGTACTTATTATATAGTATTGCCGCGCCGCAAACGTAGTTCTATGAAACTCCGATTTACAAATCGTCATCCTACTACGGCCCATCGGACGGGCATCCTGTTCACATGATACACTTAAATGCCGACGGAGCACAACATTCAAAATAAACAACTGTCTTACCGTTAAGACAGAACATTCCTTGTATAAGAGTGTAGTACTGTACCATCGAGGCTTTCTCGTCATAACTTTTAGAACTGCCCTTTGTGCACGTTCCAAACGCAACATGGTAGTAAAGATTACTTTAGATTAACTATAACGTACTATTTTTAGGATAGCCGTTAATTATAAATCCGATGACAACGATTATATCATTAGTACTTAACAAGTCTATTAATCTGCTATTATCTGTCTATTATTACTACGTATTACATGCAGTAGCTTTTTAAGCCCTATCGTGAATTCGTGAATGATGAAGTGATGATGATGAGCCAACCTACGTCATAGTAAAGTTTGACGACACGATGGCGCAGTGGTTGAGCGACCAGTTTCTGCGCTTAGGATCACGGTTCGATTCTCGCACGGAACTAATATTAATGTGATTTGTGTGTGTTTGTGTGAAAGCACTAGTGTACTGAACCAGGAGACGCAGGTTCGAATTCTGCTCGTGAGGAATTTTTTTCTCCACAATTTATGTTTTTTTATTGTTTTTGACGACCTCTGTGGTCTAGTGGTTCGAATGTCGGACTTCTGATCACGAGGTCGTGGGTTCGATTCCCATAGGACACAAATATTTGTGTGATGAACATAAGTGTTTGTGTTGGTCTGGGTGTTTCTTATGTATTATAAGTATGTATTTAAAAAAAAAAAGTATATAAGTATTATATCCATTGTCTAGTACCCATATCACAAGCTCTGCTTAGTTTGGGACTAGATGGTGCTGTGTAAAAATGTCCCGAAGATATTTGTTATTATTATTTCGCTCCACTTGCGTAAATGTGTTAAAAATTAAAATTTAAAATATAGATACTGACTACTTATTTTAAAACTGTTTTCTTGTAAAATAGAGTGTATCTACAGAGATAATTGCTACATTATTTACCTAATATAAAGTTTATATAAATAACAGTTTCAGCATCTCACTTATTGTTCAACTAACGTAATTATTTAAATGAGTTGTTTATTAATTTTCCCATTGAATATACCATGTAATAAATTAACATAAAAGAACACCACTAAACATTTCATATTAACATTCGCTAAAGGGATTTATATTAGTTATTACTTCAAGCAAAAAAGTTATCCCATTACCTGTATATTTTATTTATAAGGCTTTCAATCATAATTATAGTCATAAATTTAGGTAGCAAAATATTTGATAAAAAATACGTAAGTCATAAACTTGCATAATTAAATTATTTGCGAGTCAAATTAAACGTTACATTAATGTTGATTAAATTAAAACAATTAGTGATGCGCCATTTTGTAATTATTGTGCAGTTTTTAGTACAACAGTACTAAAAACTGCACAATACTGTTGAATTAATTTGAATTCAACAATTTGTTGAATTCAACAGAATTACAGGTCAAATTAACGAATACTAGTGGATAAAATATACTGTCTAAATTTAAAATCATCTTAATTTAAATCGCGAGTTTTTATTTTACGTAAAGCAAACATAGCATAGAGCCCCAGCATGATACAAGTAATAGTATGTTACGGTCGAGGCCTGAAATGAAACAATTGACGACCGAGTAATATTGAAGTACGAGGCAAAGCCGTGTACTTCCGAAGTGATTTAAAAAAAAAACTAAACTGGGCATAACTGCATTACTATTTTGGCCGAGACTTATATAATACTTTTCTCTCATATGCGAGGAAACAATACACAAATTAATTCAACAGTAACTAATTTTCATTCGCGCCAATTCGTCCGCGCGCGTTTCTTGTTCTATTTTCAAAGTTTAGAAAAAAAAATGCGCATTCAGCCTTTATAATGATAAATATTTTGTACCTAAAACACCTAATTTATGTAAGTGTGTACTTAAGAACCTAGGTAGTACAATTTATAAAATAAAAACTGTCTAGCAATTTCTATTATTGTCGTATTGGATATTATTATTATTATTATAAGCCTGAAGTGTCCCACTGCAGGGCAAAGGCCTCCCTACTCTCCTTCCACTTCTCCCTGTCTATTGCTACAAGCGTCCAGTCCTTTTGGAAGGAGTCCAGCTCATCCCGCCATCTCCGTCTGGGCCTGCCGCGTTGACGTCTGCCATGTAAAGGGACCCATTGAGTTGTTAGTTTGGCCCAGTGGTCGTCTGACATGCGGCAGATATGTCCAGCCCAGTTCCACTTTAGAGTGGCAGCCTTACGGGTGACGTCGGCTATTTTTGTTCTGGAACGGATCGTTGTGTTTCTTATCCGGTCTACAAGTTTTATGCCCAGAACACTCCGTTCCATCGCTCTTTGGCAAACCTCAAGCGTGGACCTCAGTTGACATGTCAAAGACCATGTTTGGGATCCATATGTGAGGATGGGAAGAATGCACATTATTGGATATTACTAGCCTGTTATTTTGTTGCGTACGGAAAAGAGCCGATTGATGTTTTTTTTTAAAATAATGAACCAATTTCCGAGCATGTAGGAGATTTTTATTATTATTTGTGAGTAGAGGCTATTATTTAATTTGTTAAGAAAGTTCTTAATAAGAGATGAGTAGAGTAACAAAACTTCGATATTCAGAGCCCCTAGCATAAGTTTTTCGATACCGTGTAGTTAAAGTTATCGTGTAGTTATTGTCAAATTTTATATGGGACTTGTTTAGTTCCAAATACGGACACCTGGCGCTGGTAAATTTTCCATATATGTCTATAACTACACGATGACATTAACTACACGATATCACAAAAACTCATGCTAGGGGCTTTTACAAGCTTTGTTACTCTACTCATCTCTTATTAAAAACTTTCTTAACAAATTAATTAAGAGCCTCAACTCACAGATAATACAATTTTACTTGCTTCATCTAAGACGTATTTTATAATCCGTCACATTCACCAGTTCGCACTTAATGGAAGCCTAGTCTATAGTCTATAATTTTATATGTTAGTTTATCTTATGAATCGGCGTATCGTCGAGACTTTCTCGAGACATCTGCCTTAGCTTCCGATCGAACACGCGATAAAAGCGTAAAATACTTAGAAATAATTTCACAATCATTCAACTAACGTCTGCCTTTTTGTCCCGTCCATAAAGCAGATAAAATCTTAGCTAGATAGTGCTGCAGACGCACGGTTATATGATGTCACTGAGGAAATTCATCATTTTAGCTTAGTAGATTTATATTTAGTTTTCATTATGTAGATATGTTATTAAACGCGGTCGAACGCGCGTCCACGGTCTGAAACGTGGTCGCTCACAATGGGCCTGATAAGAAGGCTCAAAGTCACACAAAGGGCAATGGAGAGGCCTATGCTCGGAGTGTCCCTGCGTGATCCAATCAAAAATGAGGAGATTCGCAGGAGAATGAAAGTAACCGACATAGCTCGAAGAATTGCCAAACTGAAGTGGCAGTGGGCGGGGCACATTGCTTGCAGAACGGATGGCCGATAGGGCAGTAAAGTTCTGGAGCGGCGACCGCGTACTGGAAGGCGCAGCGTGGGTAGGCCTCCCACAAGGTGGACCGACGACCTGGTGAAGGTCGCGGGAATCCGCTGGATGCGAAAAGCGCATGACCGGTGGTTGTGGCGATGTTTGGGGAGGCCTATGTCTAGCAGTGGACGTCTTTCGGCTGAAATGATGATAATGATGATGATGAGGTATGATATTTACAGACTCGTATAAGCGGAGGTGGGAATGGCTAAGTAACAACTGCATGTATCGCAAGATCTGCGAGATTAAGCTACATTCCTTGGATGGGTGACCATTTTATTGCACACCGAGGCCTCTTCGTACGTCGGAGAGCACGTTAAGCTGTCGGTCCCGGTTGCTATACCTGTCAGTCAGTTATCTATCGCAGTTGTTATGGGTAGTCCTAAGCCCGAAAGCCTGACTTCTGGTCTAACCATAGGATGTCGGTATTACCGCAGTAACTGGATTTCAGGTTGCGGGTTGCGGAGGTCTAATGGCAGTCGCTCTGTGTAAAATACTGATGTTCAGCTGAATCTGGATAGACTGGAAGCCGACCCCAACATAATTCGTAAAAGGGCTCGGTGAATAATATACATTATTTATAGTTGTACAAACATATTTAAATTCTTAGTTTTGTTTGGTGAGTCATCGTGTCGGTATGCATACCACTACACAAGGCCTTATTTGTGGCAATCACTCCTTAATTCTAAATGTATTACGTTTTGAATTTGAACTTAGAATTGAAGTTGCAATCCCAATACAAAACTGCTTCACTTTTTCTTCTTGACAAATTAACTACCTATAGCCACCCTATAGCTAGTTATGTTATGCAAAGTAAGCTTTTACAAAGTATCGTGAATCTGAGGAGCATCGTCTCGCCAACAACCGACCTTCACAGCAATCTGGAAGTCACCGACAGACAGCCTTTTTTCTCTTCGCACAATGTATTAAACGAATAATTTATCACTTCAATGTATATCGAAATAGCAATTTATAATAAACGACGGTTGAAACAAGTTTGCGCAGGGTGGTCATGCAAAATTAAAGACTACCTATATTTTTACTTGTATGAATTTATTTTCTTAGTACTTTCGCACGCCTTTAGCATCAGCAAAAAAATCTGCGAAAAAAGAGCTTAAACTTGTTGCATTCCTTGGCTATGCAGCTAAAGAAATGAATAATGGTGGTATAAAAATATAAACATTTTCCGTAGTAGAATCGACTGGTATACAGGTGGGGTCGAGCACGCCACGATTCTCGAGATATCTAAGTTGTGCATCGGCCTTGAGAAAGCCGCCGCTTGCTGCCGCTCGCTCCGCGCGCTGACCTTTCCGCTCCTCTCCGCCCAGCGTTGTTATTTATTGCTATCGAACCCGTGATAAATTCGTAGCATCTGTGCCGTGTATATCCGTGTTGTCTTCGACGAAATGAGTAATGAATTGTATCGCGGCGCTGCTTTGGTAGCGCTTGGTGACAACCGCAAAGACACCAAGTCATGCACTCGTAATATTGATTTATACTTATTGCTTGTTTTGATTTATTCAGTGTTGACACTCTGTGGACACTGTGTGAGGTATTGAGACTTAAAGGTGATCAGTTAGTGAAGCAGTATATTCAATGTGAACGCTAGAAGCATCTCCGCAGACGATGCTACAAACATGGACCGTTTATAGCCAAGGAAATGTAAGCAACGATTTCGTGAGCGTTTAAAGCGGCACTAAACTGATTTAAGTTCCTCCACATCTTTATTTACATTCTCTATAGGCACTTAATTGGCAGGTACAGTTACAATTTATTATATCAATTCCGCCATACGGTATACGTAGGTACCGTGTTGCAACAACTTGGAAAATATAGTTACCTTTTCCCGCTGGGCCTTGTCCGGACTTCTCAAGATCTACTATCAACTTTAAACTTTGTACCGCTCGAGGTGGTTCCGTCGTGTTATCAACAACAGAACGTTATTTATTGGGTCCCGTATTGGCGGGCACATGATTTATTAGATGAACTTGAAATATATGAAACAAAGAACGTAACTCGAGTGTCACTAATTCATACAATATTTGTAAAAGTCATTAAGAGTAGGTAAAATACATTAGTCGCTAGCAACCTCTGTTTAGGAAACTCGAGACCGCCTCGACTGGTTCAGTTAAAGACCCGCAGCGGCTAAACGGCTCAGCGGCTCGGTCTCTAGACAAGCCATAAGTCAACTGCTCTCTTTCGCAGCATGCAATTTTATCAAACTTGAATAGGGAGAAACCGCTCATTACTGGTAGCCTACATAAGTAGCGAAGAAAAGAAATTGCCGGGACCTTGTTCAATAAGTTGGAGGAGAAATTACTCGTTCGGGGAGTCTGCAAGGTGAGCCAGTCACTGGTATGGTCTGTGAAAGTTATGACTTGTTCGATGGACAAGTGTTTGCACCCGCGCCGTTTCGCTAACGCAGACCTAAACATTTAATTGAGCAACTTTTTGTATGTCTGCACGTGATATCATGAAAATGATTATGAACTGATATAAAATGAAAGTGAAGGCTGTGTTAAAAATAGATAATGTCGACAGCTTGTCGTAGATGTATTGAACAAACAATTTAAAGCGACATTGACAAATTGAATAAATAGAAGTGTGTTTCTTTTCGCTAAAGCTAACACTAAAGGAGGGCTTTATGTTAATGATGATTTGGGCAATGATGATAAAGAGGAAAAACTAAACATCACAGCAAAAATAATAGTACATTACTGTCGAGGCCTGAAATGAAGCAATTTACGGCCGAGTCATTTTACTTCCCAAGTGATTTTAAAAGGACGAAGCGCTAACCGAGTCCTTTTTAACTAAATGAGGCCGTTGATTGCTATTTTGGACGAGACTTGTATAGTACTTTTCTCTCATTTGCGAGGAAACAATACACAAATTTATTCAACAGTATCTAATTTTATTTTCATTCGCGCCCAATACGACCGCGCGCGGTTCTTGTTCTATTTTCAAAGTTTTAAAGAAAAAAAATGCGCATTCAGCCTTTATAACGTTAAATGTTTTGTACCTAAAAACACCTAATTTATGTGTGTACTTAAAAACCTCGGTAGAAAAATTTAAAATTCTATTTTATTATTGTCGTGTTTCATATTACTGGCTTGTTATTTCGTTGCGCACGGAAAAGAGCCGATTGATGTATTTTTTTTAAAATAATGTACCAATTTCCGAGCAAGTGGGAGAAAAGATAATAATTAATCCACATTATGTACAATTTCTCGCATAATTTTATACCTCGTATTAGACAACGTGACGGTATTTCTCCATTGTTTACCGGACAAGTTCCCACGGACGACAGAACACAGCGACAAAAACGTTGCAGCGTAATCATAAGTCCTTGACAATCACATTGACGGCGCCCGATGTTAACTCGATTGATTTTTTATGGGCCTGCGCAGCTAGAAGAATCCAATTTATTTATTTAACTACTTAAATAGACAAGCAAATAGGTTTAAGTGTCCGTCAAATCGTTCCGACAAATAACTTCTTACTGTGATTATGTTTTATGCAACGACATGTCTTCCTTTTAATAAATTAAACTGTCTTTGAAGATTGCGTCTCTTTCTTTTGCTACAAAACGGTTAATAACTACGGTTCGTAACTTGCGTACTTCCTTATCTTGTGTGTCTTTAAACTTTTAATGCCTTCATTCTACTAATGTTCAGAATTTCATAGTAAAAGAAAATACGACATTCTTACTCCGTTCCAAAAATGCATTCGTGCACTTGAATTTTTTAACAACCGCAAGGTGACACGAATTATAAACATTCTTTACGACTAACATTACCGAACCGAGCATTACCCTACATACCGCCAACAAAGCTCTCGTTGTCGCAGTGTCTGTTATAACAATCAAATTCATGATCAGAAGGCCAATTCTCGTATTTTAAAATGATCAAAATATAGTTCAGCGGTGTTATTCACAAACGTTCGAAAAGTTTCCATTTCCGAAGTAAAATTTGACCGGCAAACGAAACAAAACGACCACTTCCTGCGACCACGAACGCTGCAAAGCATTCGAAACGTCAGGAAACCCAATTTTAATAATAATACGCGACGTAATCCGGTTAAACTTGTTTTATTAAGAAACAAAATAGGTAATTTGAGAATCGAACGGATTCGAAAACGCTATTCACAGATCTTTAATTTTACATCGAGTGCATTCCGACAACAAATGGCTCTCGGAAGAATTTCGCGTTGATTTTCCGAATCCATTCGGTTTTTTAAATAGTTTTGTTTGAAAGAAAAGAAAAAAAGAAAGAAAAATAGTTTATTGTCACAGTTAACGACGCGCAACATTTAAAACACAGTGATAAACACAAGCAGGCAACTTATAGGTGGGGTTACATAGAAAGTAAAAACAAAAGACACATAGACACATATTTGTTTCTTAATAAAATACGGATTACATCGTGTATTGTTATTAAAAAATGTCCTGACGTTTCGAATGCTTTGCAGCGTTCGTGGTCGCAGAAAGTGGTCGTTTTGTTTCGTTTGCCGGTCAAATTTCACTTCGGAAACGGGAACTTTTCGAACGTTTGTGAATAGCACCGCAGATCTAGTCTCAACGTCCGAAATGTGATAAAACAACATTAAATGTAAACATCTACTCTCATGAGTTTGACAATAAAGATTGAGATAAAAACAAAACTATATGATGATCATTTTTAACTATGAAAATTGGTCTTCAGATCCAGGTTGAACCGAATCGACCCATTCATTCATATCGATACCCACAAATCGAATCAGCATTCGTTATTCGTTCTCGTACTTTTCCTCGAATAATTGCAAATTCAGCTCGTTTTGTGTTCCATGTGTCCATAGACTTAGGTACCTCGCATAATATCATTTGTATTCACCATCAATAGTAACTATTCGGAACGCAGTATTTTACGACGTTTATAGCACTAGAATATACAAAACTGATATAAATTTTGATGTAAACAGCATTAAAGTCAACGAAACTGTGATTGTTTTGAAACTATTATGGCATTCTAGTCATGTTTCGATAATTTTATGTTTTCAACAAAACGATTTGTATGAAAATTCATATGACTTAAGTTCAATATTTAGACATCTAATAAATAGACTTAAATCTAAATATATAAAACAAAGTCGGGTTAGTTACAATATTTATAACTCAAGAACGGCTAACGAAATTTTGCATACAGATAGAACATAATCCAGATTAACATATAAGCTACTTTTTATTCCGAAAAGATGAACAGTTCCCGAGGGATGCGCGATAAACGACATTCACGCGGGCGAAGTCGCGGGCATAGGCTATATATTTAAGGTGCTGCATTGAATTTGCAACCGTCCTTTACTAACACACGGCAAATTGCGCGTGCGAGAACAGAGCGGAATTGCGCTGTTTTGATGTTTTTTTACATTTTTGCTAATATCTCAGCGAATAAACATGTTAATAAAAAATGGTACACCATAATCTAGATATGCACTAGATGTATCTTATTCGCAAAAAACAATAGTAAAAACTATTGGGATTTCTAAATGCAATGCAAAATTGTGGTAAAACGGACCTTACTTTGGAAAATAAATCGATCGAGCAATTTTATTGAATCGTGTTTTCCCTTCACCAAAATCTAGTAAATATAATGAAAAATCAGATACATAAAAATTAAATCTACGTCGTATCCACAAATAAAAATATTTTGATTATAAAATCCCTATTTTTCTCAATGCCGCCCCTTAATGAAAAGTTCTCAATGAACGAAACAACACAATTCGTGAAGCCGCACAATTACAGTGTCGTCAATATAAACTTTATTAAATATGACTATACATTAAATATTAACTTATATACGTTTTAATACTCATTCACGAAAAATAAAACCACTAGTTGAAGCTTCCTGCAACTCATTGCCATGAGAATAGACACTGACTGCTCCTTCATGGAGTACTGGACAAAACTACATGCAATGCATTCCTGAACCAGTGGTTCCATTATTGTATTATGTTATATGACAATTTTTTATTTTCCTTCTCTTTCTGAGAAGAGGCCCGTGCCTAGCAGTGGGAGTTGAGACAGTAACGGGCTATTGATGATCACAATTTTTTTAAAAGACAAGAAAGCTTCTACGAGCGATATTTAATTTATCGCCCGGCGCAACCTGGGCAGTCAGCCCGCTACCAACCTGCTGACTGGCTAATCTTTTCCCCACGGCATGAGCTATTATTATTATGTAGCTCATGTCGACACGATAGAAGAAGAAGCACCACAGAGTACTTTTTTCCCACGGCATGAGCAACTATCGTTCAACATTCGTTTTCTATCGTGTCGACATGAGCTACATAATGCTCATGTCGACACGATAGAAAACGAATGTACCTATTGATGATTTATTTAATTATAATGTAATTTGTCTGAAATAAATAAATTGAAGTGCATATTTTTTTTTAAATTTTATTGTATCCGTTCTAATTCCAGATTGCTTCGAAGCCTCAAAGTAGGCATTTTGGAATAGTTTCACGTTCATTCAGTGTACTGAGGTAGGCTGTAGGCGCCACCGTAATTAGATTAAACGATTCACTTGAATTACGCGAATGTACGTACATACTCAGACTGTACAATAAAAGGAATGGCACAGGATGCCGTCCGAACGAGAGTTAGCTACCAATGAATGACGATTCTACTAACACTCGGAGATTACGTTTCATTCCGTGGGAAAAGATTTTATAAAAATCTTATGTAGTTATTAATAATATTAACTAGTTTGCCTAAAATCTTACGCAACAGTACGTAAGCCCTAATCTTTTCTTAACAAAAGCTCAAGTGGGAATGAAAACTGAGTGAAGCACAATACAATACAAATAATAAATATTTTTGGGACATTTTTACACATCAACATCTAGTCCCAAACTAAGCAGAGCTTGTGGTATGGGTACTAGACAATGGATATAATACTTATATACTTTTTTTTTTGTAAATACATACTTAAAATACATAAGAAACAACCAGACCAACACAAACACTCATGTTCATCACACAAATATTTGTGTCCTGTGGGAATCGAAACCACAACCTCGTGATCAGCAGTCCGATACTCGAACCACTAGACCACAGAGGTCGTCAAATATAATAATAATAATATTTATCATACACAAAACATAAGCAACAAACATGATTACTTATAAGATAAAATGATAATAATCCTCCTAGCCGAATTCACGGTCACGGGGCGGCTAATCTCCACGGAGACTAGCCATCTGCGCGGAATATATTTTAGTGCTAAAGACTAAGTGTATGCGCACTTACTTAGTGTAGGTGCACTCTCTATTCCCTCACCCTCATACTCTGATGATCCAACACGACCGGAGAGAGATCAGGCGCAGGAACGACGATGGCTTTACGTGCTCTCCGAGATACGGGGGTGTAGCTCCACCCACTTCCTGACTCCGGACTGCTACTGAGATATTTTTTGACAGAAAAATCCCAATAACACTTTTTGCCCGGCCAGAGAATCGAACCCCACGCTTAGCAGCACAGAAGGGGTGGGGTGCATTAAAAGAGCCTCCACGAGTGATGACAATTAATTGATCGTCCGGCGTACCCTAGGCAGTCAGTCCCGCTACCAACCTGCTGACTGGCTAATCTTTTCCCCACGGCATGAGCTATTATTATTATGTAGCTCATGTCGACACGATAGAAGAAGAAGCATACCACAGAGTACTTTTGTGTAAGACTTGTTTAGTCTCGTTGGTCTAGTAAGACCATCGAGGCAGTCTTAAAAGATATACAAGGTACAATGGGCGATCTAATCACTCTAGGCGATTTGTATACTTTTCAGCTTTCGGATAAGCACTTTTGCAATCTGGAATACTTTGATTCTGAAACATCAAATTCATATTTATTGTTTAACTTGGTAGCCTGAAAGAAATAGGTATACCAAACTAATTATACCCATAGAAAATTTCCCAATTAAAAGAAAATGACACAACTTTGCGTCAAGATACTCAATCGAGTCATTGTCACAACAGTCCTTTTACACAAACACACAAATATAATTTAATTTCTACTAATTACACTTTATACAGTGTAGTTCACATGGATATCACTCACATTAATAAACAATGCCAAGAGTGAGAATTTCTTTGTGTGCGCGCACTCATCATAACTGTCCTATAGGAAGTACAATTGCGTTAACAATCCCGTTACTATTGCGAGCTATATTCAGAACACATTCGTGCGTATTCGAGTACAGTCTTGCGAGAAATTGTATTGATAGTAGTAACTACATTACTGGGAGCGATTTGACACACATGTACTCGATGATATAGCGTTTGGATCGATGACAAAGCACGACTTGAAACCAGTATTTTCAGACGGAACTCTCTCAACGTTTTTGCATGTGCTAATAATCTTTAAACTTTACTGGATTCTTACACGATTTCCGCTACACTACACAAAGTTTTCCATAACCATTTGATGTTTGGTACAGTCAATCGCATCAATGATAACAAAACCATTATAAGCGAAACGGGTTTAGTAAGTTTCATTTATAAAAGATTGGCTCTGCTTCTACTGGTTTCTTTAACATTTGTATGCGGTTGACCGTAACTACGTATAGCCAACGTCAATTCAGCCTATCGCAGTCCACTGCTGGACATAGGCCTCTCCCAAGTTGCGCTACAACACTCGGTCCTGTGCCTTCCGTATTCAGTCCCCCCCAGCCACATTCTTCAGGTCGGGCCACCTGGCTGGGGCATCTTGATACGTATCAAATAATAAATGAATACCAAAATCAACCAAAAAACTTCTAGCATCTAACCGAAACGCATTATCATCATCTACATATTCTATGTCATAAATTTCGAAGTACCATTGAACATTTGCATTCAAGCACTACACTGGAACTATTAGTTATTTGTGTAGAGCTTCCGATGCGGACACGACAATATGTGATAATTTTGCCAACTCCCATACAATGGAGAATGGAGATATTGTCATACAAATGATTTGAATTACTTGCCTCCGCATACATGTCTTTATGACATCGGTTTTGCAGGTCCTTTGCGAATGCGTATGGATGTATTTGTGTCTTAGGTTCGTGTTTAGATTTTTAATATAGTATCAATTGAGTTATCTGTGTACTGCATTCCAGAAGGTAAGCCGTCTGGAACGGAGTACTCACACATAATTTTTTCATTTAATCATGTACAAGATTTTCAAAATTCCTGACAAATATAGGGTTAAGTTAAGACATATTTTTTGCTATTATAGTAAGTTATATTTAGACTGAACCCGTACTATTCTAGTCAGGTAACAAACAGATACAGACTACCTAAATAAAAAAAAATCAGTTGCATAAAACATGTGTGATCACTGATCATACAATCCCTTGAGCATTCTTGATGTTAAACACATAAATTGTATTATTTATACAACATTCGTTTTTGTATGCCATAAACCTGAAAATGAGTACACATCATTATGAACGACTTTTACTATAGGACCAACCCTAAAAACGAGAAAAAATATCTACTGTTTCCTACATTTGTGTTCACATTAAATCGACAAAATGTTTGGTACAGCTGATTTTATTCTTTTCGATTTCGGGGTTGGTTCTACAGTAAAAGTTGTTCATAAGTATGAGTACGGTGATCGAGGGGTCACCTGAAAAGGTTCAGGTTTATGGTAAACAAAAACGAATTTTGTATAACCATTTATCTCCACATATCACCAGTTTAACCAAGATTAAACACGATTCAGAAATAAAAACATAGTTATTCATTTGAGAAGATTCACCTTTCTAACTGAGCTACAAAAATTATAGCCCATTGTCTAAAGTCTACGTAACGAAGTTATACGCACCACACACGAATATGTAAATCAATTTGTTGAAGAAAATTTTCACAAGGAAACACTTGAAACACTTCCGAATGATACTTCCAGAGGAACTTGACAAAACCTTAAAGCCAGGGCCGCCTTGAGTCCACAGCTTTGGGGCCATTTTTTAAAGCAAAAGAAATACTTGAATGAAAATATCAGAATGTACTTTTGTTAAGTCACTTAACTTCTATCACTCTATTGGTTATTGTTTTAATACCCACAAAGGAAACGCATGCTGAGCAAAAATTTGTTAAACGACCCCGGCTATCTGGGTGTTTTGTTAACTAAAAAAAAGTATTTATGTATTTTATACTTTTTTTAGTACTAATAGCACAAGCTCTGCTTAGTTTGGGACTAGATGGTGCTGTGTAAAAATGTCCCAACAATATTTATTTATTATTTATTTATTTATTATGCGTTGAACTGAGAAACAAATGTGATTTTTCAATTAATAAAATTACATACTTATGTAATAGAAAAATACATAGACTCTGGATTTCGGCATGTCGAGGCCCTTGACTTGTTCACCGTGTGCCCTTAAAGAAAAGACGGAACTAAATAAATCGCAATTTAAAACTATAGTTGAACACACAAAACGAGAACAATGTACCGAGCATACCAGAAACAAAGTTACCAGTAATAAAATTATGCGCCGTGACTAGCAAATAGATTTGTTTATTTTCTTTCATCTAGAAGAATAATGCGAGTAATGAATTTAATTATTAGCTCAGGATCTTCTTCAGCCGCATACAATTCAATTTGCATTAAAATCAGATTTTCTTACACGTCATCGCTTTATGCAGACCGCTTTCTATAATAATAATTAATGCTGCAGTTCTCCTTAACTGTCACGATACACTTGACTACAATGTCTATTGACAACATAACTCGAGTATCAATTACGTATTGAATGGCCTTTGCGATTACCATCTCAGCTATTGAACTGTGTTCTAACGCTGAGGTTGGGCTCGCTCGAGAAAACGTATAATCATTTATCGTTACTTTATTACTTTGTTTTCATTTGGAGCTCTTTAATTGATTTTGTTTAGCAATTTAAATCGTAACGGAATTGCTTGGTTTATAAGGGTTAGTTATGTAACGTAAATTCTTGACTGTTACGGAATATTATATAAAACTAACTGCATTCCTCCCGGGTCTATATGTCTTTATGTTAAGGTTATCTTACAAACTGACTGGCTGAATCTGATATTACTTTCACTTAGCTTAGAGCCAAAGCACACACGATACTTTTAGCAACGGCTATCGGCCATTTTGCGACTGCAACGATGCTGTATCGCGTTTTGGCGACTTACTGCGTTCGATTTCAACTCAGCCTATCGCAGTCCACTGCTGGACATAGGCCTCTCCCAAGTTGCGCCACAACACTGCGTTCGATCGCGGTATCGATATCGCGCGTTTCAGACGACTGCAACTTTTTCTTTTTTGGGTGGACTATTCGCAGATGGGCTGGCACCTAAGTAACCTGCTTAACCATTCAATTTCGACGGAGAGTCCCGAAAGCCTTCATTTGCCAGAGTGTTTTCCCTTAACCTAACCTAATCCTAAACTAAAAACCGGTTGCAATACCGTGCTCGGACCTCGGCAATAGGGCATTGCTGGTGTTCCGCAGATACTAAAGCTTCATTAAGTTGCTGCGACTGGCATTCGAATTTGAGCGGAGTTTAGTTGATGCACCGAGCATCTAAAAATCTACTGGAGTTTGTATGTGTGCGGATTGAAGCTTTCGGACGCGGCATCGAGATCCCAAAAAGCTACTAAATCGTTGGTCATGGTTAGCGATGCTAAAAGTAGCTTATTTTAACCTAAGGGCTAAAAATAAGAATAAGTTCGGAATAAGTTCCGAGCAAGGTTTTGACGTATTCATTTTACGAGTTGCCACAAAAGCAACAACGGCAGTGATTATTATGACTATGAAATTCTACCTCTTTGTTAAAAAGCTAAATTCGTTCAGCCATAATGCCGATTGAATAACAAACTTACATCTAAACTTTCTCCAGATACTTAATTAAAATGTAATACCTCATTTCGCGAAAACAATACCTTCACCGCAGAAATCGTAAAGCAGAGCTCTGTTTACGATCCTGTTTACTTACTAATTAAGTTTCTTGAACATTAAACTAGTCAGTGCTGGTAACTCTCCACAAATATGCGCTTCATTTTACATTCCCACATGTCAGCGGGTGACAATGGGATGCGAGGTTGCTGACCTCAATTGTGCCGGCGTACACCGCAACTATCTAATACTGTGACGTCGCATAATTAGAACCGATTGTACTCGACGATATTGCATGTTCTTTATAGAGTACATTCAACATGATCACGTGACGAGTGACGACTAATTGACAACTTAACATTTCTATAGAATTATGCTTATGAAACTATTATAATCGAATTATAGTCACATAGTTTTTATGCAAAATGACAAATAGTCTATTATGATTTTGTTTAAGAACTTTTATTAACTCGTTAATTGCTTTAAGGGGTTATTGTTTAAGTTAATAAGGTGATTTAATTGATGATAAATACCGACGGTTTTCTGTCCTAACTGATACAATGTACATCCAGGCCGTAGATGTTAACTGCTAAACAATAGACAATCTGGTAGGTGCATTGACTAATTGCTTCGCTTTCTGCACTGAGAGTTCAATCCCTGCACTTAAAAATATTTCTATAGTCTACAGATATTTGTTCCGGGACTGGGTATTTATGCATCGGAGATTTGTGTCAATAAACGAATTCAGTATACAGGACAACACTTATTGTTGACCAACGTAAAAACACAAAGGAGTTCTCACACCTCCAAAATTATTACATTTGCACTAAGAATTCCAAACACCTGTATAGCCTACAGATATTTGTTCCGGGACTGGGTATTTATGTATCGGAGATTTGTGTCAATAAACGAATTCAGGATACAGGACAACACTTATTGGTGACCATCGTAAAAGTATACATGGTCTAATTGTAATAACTGAAAATCATTTAAGGGCTCATTGTATTCATCATTATGAACAACTTTTACTGTGGGTCCAATCCAGAAATCGCGAAAAAAAAGCTTCTGTTGTGTAAATTTTGTGTTTACATAAATTTACCATAAAAGTTGTTCAAATTGATGACTACAGTTATCCCTTAAAGGGTTATTGGTAAATTATAACCCTGTATAGTAACTTAAAATACCACTTAATTTACACCTAATGTATCTAATTACCAAATAGTTTCTTGCGGCAATTTTTAGCTAACTGGTGATCGTTGCAAGGCACCACGGCACTCCTTCCACCATTAATTTATTCATTGACCACCTAATCATATTAAAAGCGGTTGGTGTTCTAATTCAAGAATAACGCAACATTCTAACTGAACGCGAATATTGGAATGTGCGCAAACAGGGCGTGTCATGTATCAACTGTTTACAAAACACTAGACAACTTGTAAACATAAATTATGCTGTCAATTAATTCTATATCTATCTCGTTCAATCATTTATTATAATTCACTTGCTAAAAGAATGAAAATTCATTAAATTAATACAAGGAACTTCACACGGATTCTTTACGAAAAAAAAAACTGTATTACTATTCAGAATTTCATCTGCAATATAGTCACAAGCTTTTTAAAATTAAAATCATTTAAGTAATTTTTGATCTTACGTCTAATAAACAAAAACAACGTCAAATCCTCTTCTGTATGTATTGAATCAATTTCTCTCAGGTTTTTCCATAAAAAACAATGCTTCTGTTCATCCATACTAATTAAGTAACCGAGGAGCGTAAAAATATTCAAAATCAATGTATTGTCTTCGATCAATCCAATAGTTTAGGAGTTTATTTACCTCTTAGGGCGCGTCCTCACCTGGGTCTACTCGCGTTTGACAAGCGACAAACGATGGACAACTTTTCGTGCCGTCATAGTGTGCTCAATAAAGATACACACATTAAAAAGACAAAATACTACCTGTATACTGAACTACGGTTCATAGTCGTAGGTGATTAACCGGAGTACCTACTGATAGACAAACGTCAAAACAAGATCATCACATGCGATGAATGTTACGATTAATCGAATATCGTCAAACGCGAGTAGACTCCGTGTCGCGACATTTTGTCATCATTGGACGACTGTCTGTTACTATGATGTCACTGTTCCCACTGTTGTCATCGAATAAGATTTTTCTTTGGACGACTGTCATCTAGCTGTTCCCACAATTTTGTCTGTAGTCACACATTAAAAAGTCGTTGACGACAGTTAATTGTACCGTGCTGTATGTAAACAACTCCATTTATTATATACAAGCCACGACACTTAGACAGGACGACTATCTATCGTCACGACACAACTGAACGGGTGGGAACGCAGCCTTACAAAAGAAAAACAAGCTCAATGTCAAAACTTGTAAATAGAGACAAATTATTATTTTATCCAGCATAGAACAGATGTATGCGTAAATAGCGTTACTAATGCGTGTAAATAATACTCTAATCTGTTCATCAAGTTGAACGATAGCTTGTAAACGAGTGAACAATTTTCCGGAGGCTGACCACGTTCACTCACTCTCGTCGTCACATGCCGTGACGTATCCACCCCATTATGGTTTTTAAATGAGTGGATTTATTATTTAGAGTGTGACGTTAACACCTGTATGTAGGTTTTTTTTTCTAATTATAATGTGGTGAAGGATCATTAACGTAATAAGTCAACATATCAGGTGCGAATTTGATGTATTAATTACAACTTTTTATCGGAATTTTAGATGTAATATATATTTTAATTATTTGCTGACAGTTTGCTTGAAGTTATAATAAAAGTATTGAAATTTATTTTATTTTTCATCGTATATGCCAAGCTAGATCGCTTCACGATGCTTCGCCACCCTTCTTTGCTTTCGGTTAGTCTGGTGCATTCATATAATGGCCGGCCCACGGCAGACTTCAATCAAATCAGTCCATCGCACGGGAGGCCTTACGTGCACTATTGAGCCCTCTATTCTGCCCTGCACAACAAGGCGCTCGCGGAATCGTGACTACGCTGCGAGACAAGCCCGAAAATTTTGAGTTTGCGGGATCGTACCAAAGTCGATAGATGCGATACAGCAGCCTCCGGCAACAGTACATGATGACCATGGCCGCTCTGTCAAGAGCGAAACGACGAAAAAGAAGAGGCCAAGGTAAAAAGTTCACCCGATCTCCGAAAGGTGGTCTTAAAATATGACAAAGGACTTAAATGACATGCGATTAAGTTTAAGTAGCAGCACCTTTATTATGACATCATAATGCGTACACCTGCCTTGCGAAGGTTAGACAGTCTCCATACCTATGTCATAGTTAATTTATCGTTCATGACCGAATGTTTTACTCAAGCGCTTGTTAACAAGTGCACTAGATCTATTAATCATAACAGATTTAAACAAAAAAAAAAATGTTAGACTTAGAAGAAAAATAGCAATCTATAAGTTGAGTACAGTCAGCCACATATCGGTGATAAAAAACCAGTATAAACAGAGCCTGACTTGTATAAAACTTGCATACTAAGCCAGTTCCACTTTTAATGGTTTTAACAAAAAAAAAAATTTTATTCTTAACGGGCTTGCGTTTGACCGCCACCTCACCTGATGTTAAGCGATGGTGCGGTCGACGATGGTACATGCGGTTGACCGTACCTACTCCAATGAATTTTTCAAGTATAAAGGGCTAGCTTTTAATCTAACCACAAAATGGGCATCGGAAACGGACTAGTTTGTGGTTAATTTAGCAAAAAATGTAATAGGTATCTATTACGTGACAGGTTGTCGACCCGTTACGAAACCGCAACCAGCATCATAAGATAGTGTTTTGTTATAAAACATATATTACAAACAAATATTAGTATACACTAACATCGTGAGGAAACTTGTATCCCTAAGGGCCTAGTACGGGTTCGACACTCACCAATCATCATCATCATCATCATTTCAGCCGAAAGACGTCCACTGCTGGACATAGGCCTCCTCCAAAAGGGGGGTTATGCCATAATCACCACGCTTGGCAAGCGGGTTGGCGATTGCAGTCGGTTGGTTAAATACTCAGATAATATTATTATAATAAATTTTAATAATGTAATAGCATGTAATAATGATAACTGAAAATGTAATTTTACTTACTTAAAATGTGACTTATAATAATTACTATTATCAATAAACTACTATGAACTATGAACTATAACGCTGCTGCCCATCCTCTGGTGAATCCCTTAGTCACCTTTTACGACACCCATGAGAAGAAATAGGGCACACTCACCAATACTGCCATCGAATTCGAAGACTCATTCATAAAACAGTAGCGTCTCTGGCATATACGAAGAAGAACTACAGATTTATAACGCACGATAAAATTTGGTACAGTGATAGACCATAAGCCATAAGCCCGGATTAAAATTCAGGCTACTTTTTATCCCGGAAAATGACGACGACGACGAGTGACGATATTTAATTGATCGTTCGGTGCACCCTGGGCAGTGAGCCCCGCTACCAACCTGCTGACTAGCTAATCTTTTTCCCACGACATAAGCTATTATCATTATGTAGTTCATATCTACACGATAGTTGAAGATCCCGGAAAAAAAATCTTCTCGAGGGATGCGCGATCATTATTTCTGGGATAAGCCGAATTATACGTGGTCTTAGCCAATAAAACGTACATAATGCAGCGCGCAGCGTTCTCAAGGTGAAAAAGTTTTAGTCCACGCTGGCCTAGTGCTGGTGGAGAGTGACACACACCATCGAAAACTTTTCAGAGCCCTCTCAGATGCGGACCGAAATTGAACTCAGATTCTTACATGGAAGGTAATTGTTCCTTCCAATAAGCTAGAAACCCACTAGATCATCACTTGTGATCCCCATACCATTACCTACATCATACCGCCGTCTGGCCGGTAGTCTACTCTACGACGGTTATTTTAAATAAATAATATATTAAGTATCATTTGCATAAATTATTCATAAACCGTCTGTCCAAAGGTAACACATTCATTTATGCATATTATTTAACACACATTAAAACGTAGCTAAGATCACAGATCACGCATAGATAATAGATATATTGATATTTCATAACTAACTCAATATACCTCGTTTGAATTCAGTAGCTATCTTAATACAATCTTCAGATGACATACTTGTATATTGAATACCTTCGCATTATGTAAATAAGACCATTCACAGCGGATAATTGACGCTAATATATTATTGAAAACGATTGGTCAAAAAGTTAAACAAGTCGTGACCGTTGTCAAAGGTGATGGCTGTTGAGACCTGAGGCGTTATGTTGTTTCAAAACTTCTTCATTGAAAGTATGTAAATCTAGATTTTTTATGCAAACTTCTCACCTTGTCAAACAGGTCAATAATAATGCTCATTTTCTGCATTATTACAAAAAAATATTTAGTTTATTCTCTTGTTCTCAAACTAAACATATTAAATTATCTTGCACTAAAGATATAAATAGTGGAAAGAAAAAAAACCAGGAGTGCAGGTTCAAATTCTGCTCGTGAGCGATTTTTTCTTTCCACAATTTAAGTCTTTAGATTTCGCTTCGCATTCGTAAATGCGTTAAAATAATAAAATAACTATATTGCACTTTTACAAATAATAGGTACAAGAAAGGGATGGCAACAATTTTAGTGCTGTCAAATTAGTCTATTAGTCTGAATTAAAATTTCCATGCAAGTTTAGTCGTGATCTCGGAACGTGCCGATTTACGGTCAAAATTAATATCCAACCTATCCACCATTTGCCCTACTAGAGACAGAAATTTGACATAAGCTCCATACAAAATATGTCAAAGTTCTATCTCTAGTAAAGCAATTCGTGGATAGATTGGATATTAATTTTGGCCGTAAAAATACGACACATAAACTAATTTGACAGTTCTAAAATTCTATGCTATCTCTTTCTTGTTTTCTCTATTAGAATTCAATTCAATTCATTTATTTCGTTTTGTGAACACAGGGTATACAGATGTTATTTAAAAAAAAATTAAGATCCTTGCTATGTCCCGCCAGAAGGCATACAAAACATTTAGTCAATACACTGTCACAATTTAAGAAAACATTATTAGATGTCAACACAGTAATAATGTCAATGAAATAAATTTAAAATTGTCAATAAAGAAATGTCAAATAAATTAGCTAAATTTTCACTACATATACCTACATATAGATGGACACAGCTAGTCACAAATAAAATAAGTTACCTACTACAATTTGTCATTAAGATAATCATTAACAGAATAATATGCTTTGTCATTCAATAATTTAAAAAGTTTTCGTTTAAATTCATTTTTGTTCGTGCTCACTTTAATTTCATTAGGTAATTTATTATGTAATTTTGGTGCCATTGCATATATGCTTTTGTGGAGGAACGTAGTTTTAGTGGGAAGTAAATGCAACATTTTCGAGCGTCGTTGACTTTCAACACGTTTATATAGATGTACGTTGTTTTTAACAAAATTACATGCCTCATAGATGTAAAGTGATGGTACTGTTAATATTCTTAAGTTTTGGAAATGTGGCTTGCATGTATCCGTTCGTTTAAGTTTACACATAGCTCGAATACACTTTTTCTGTGCTATTAGTACCTCTTCAACGTTAGTATAAAAAGATATGAATAGTTTAAAATAAGTTGGTGAAATAGAGAATCAACACCATTATCAGCTTCTCCATCATTTTTATCAAACTTATTCAAATTCGGGAACTATCTTCAATACAATCTGTAGATAGCAACATAAAGATTTAATACTCTCGTATTATGTAAATGGGACCATTCACAAACGGATAATGGAAGTTAAATACGATATGAATAAATGCAAGCGTATCGATACTAAGGTCTGATTCACATTGGCAGTGTAGTCAATGACTTACCAGTGGTTTGCCCTTGTAGAGATTTTCTATGGAGCTTTTGTCAAATACCTGTGCATAGTATAGCAAACCACCGATAGATGAGTTATTGGTAAACCGCGTAAGGAGGCTAGTACCGTAATTTAAATACTATTACTTTCCCAATATGAAACTAACACTAATTTACATTGATAGTATAATATTAAATATGAGTTTTTAAACTAACATGGTCACTTACACTAATATTATTAGATATCACGGGATATATAGCACCATATAGGTAAATATCCCGTGATATCTGCACACTATATAGATAATTTCCACGTGCCAAAAGATTTTATAATATTTGTGGTACTCTGTCTCAGTAATAAACCCTTTACCAAACTTAAATGTACGTACCCTAAGACTACTGGCAGGGTATTAAAACTTTTTTTTTGAAATTCAATGTAGATAATTACTAAGTTATCTATGAAAACCTGATTAAGAGCCTGCTTCGTTACGTTACTCGGTCGGTCTCAATTGCAGAAACTAAGAATTGATTTCGAATAGTTGTCATTTCATTTATCTATAGTTAACATCAGGTTTAGAACGTATTAGGTACTATTTAAAATATTATCGTATAGGCAGCAAGGAATTTCTAACAGCACTAAATAATAGGTACCTTTTCAGCCATTTCAATACCAAATAGTGCTACTAGTAACTAAAGACATACAGCAACATTTAACATTGGTGAAAACTTTTTTCTACAGTAGCGCACTTAATTATACGTGAGCGAAGTTTTAGTTTTAATAAATAATCCTTGTTAAAATAACTTCTTAGGTTTTCGCGATCACTACACATTATAATAAAACAAAGTTTAACCGGATTAAATCGCGTATATTAATCCTTAGTAAGTTATAGGAACCGCGTCTTTTGTTGACAACACTCAGTAAGCAAACAAAACCTTCTTTATAACAGTTGGTATTATATTTCTGGTCTACATTTTTCGCCTTCTCACCTTACGAAAAGACTGCAACATTTTAATATTAGTGAAAACTGTTTTTTCTACATCGACGCACTTAATTATGTGTAAGTGCAGGTTTTTGTTTTGTTAAACAATCCTTGGTTAGTTAAAAGTAAAGACATTTGTATACTGACGTCAGTATAGTAACTTTATGGTTAAAAGGAACCGCATAAGCTGTTTATTGACAACCCTCAATAAGCAAACAAAGCCTTTTTAGGGTTCCGTACCCGAAGGGTGCCAAACGGGACCCTATTACTCTCGCTACGCTGTCCGTCCGTCCGTCCGTCCGTCCATCCGTCCGTCCGTCCGTCCGTCCGTCCGTCCGTCCGTCCGTCTGTCTGTCACAGGGCTGTATCTTTTGAACGGTAATAGGTAACTGTTTGAAATTTAAGGGGGTCCCCATACAAGAAACCTAAAAAAATATGCATTTTTTTCAACGTTTTTGTTCCTGCTCTATATTCAACACGGTAATACATACCAGCGTCAAACTTGGTCTTATTATGGTGCATACTATGTAGTTTAGCAAAAAATACTAAAAACATGACAAACGTAGATATATGTGGTGGTACCTACGTAAGAAAGAGATGTAAAAATTCACACTTCGCGTACGCTCGTTGATGTCTTTTGATAAACTTTCGTAAATTAAATCAGTTTCTATGTGGTATCAGGTCAATGGGTGGTACGGAACCCTTACTGCGTGAGTTCGACTCACACTTGGCCGGTTTTATTTATAACAGTTGGTATCACATCGATTTCATCTGTTCTGAACATTTCTCGTCTTATCGTAAAGACATTTAATTTTATTGAAATAGTAAGCATGCTCATTAGATATTTAGAAAAAAAACAGTTTTCCTACAGCGACGCAATTCATTTATTTAATTATTGATTATTTGTAAGCGCATATTTTAGTTTTAATAAATAACACTTGGTAATCTATAGAAACTGCATATGACTCAGTAAACAAACAATATTTTTTTATAACAGTACTCGTAATTCCATCGTTTCTCAACATTTCTCACCTTATGGTTAATTGTGGACAAATAACGACTGTATCAAATGCAGCAACCTTCGTACTTTCGCCACCACAGCCTCTAAAATTACTGTATGCCCATTCAATTTAGTGTTTCCACTAAAATGTATACTTTGTGAACTGACTTGGCCAGTGAGAATAAACTGTATTGTAGCTGCCTCATTAGTCTCGGGAAAGCAAACATGGTTTTAGGTTTTGAAATTCTAAGTCTAAAGATTCCCACGACTAATAAGATTTATAGGTAACTGATTGTTTATCCCAGGTTTGGAATTTCTGTAATTTGATAATCGTGACAGGTTTGTCCTTAAAATCATATTAGGAGTCATTATAGGCGAACTGTGAAGGTGATTGAGTCTAATCAAAGGGAATCACAGGATCTTATGAAAGTGGAACATCGACCATACAGCCCAATAGACGCCTAATGTTGAACATAATGCGAACAATAAATTCTGCCACTAGCTGAGGTGGGGTGCTGCAAATCGATTGGCCCTACAAAGGCGGGTATTGGCTAAACATCACTAACGCGGCAGATGTGTCGGCTCATGTAAGTGGTCGAAACTGATTTGAAGATTTCAAGTGGCAAATAGTGGCGACCTACATTAGTGAAATTTCATAGATGTGTTGCAGATATCGGTCACCAGTTATGAGTCGTCTAGGGGGTGTATGGTCGATGTAGTGGAACGGCAACAGGATCCCTTTTGTATGATGTCTAAGGAATTGCTTGTTTAATAGTAAAATATTAAACATAGTGACATTTAATTTGTTATTCTTTACAAGGAAAAGGGAAAAGTAGTTAGGTATTCATTTTAAGGATAGGTTTATGATATAAATAAGGATTTGGAATACCTAGTCCAAATCCATGAATACTTATTTTTCCCTTTAGTGCAAACTAAATATAAAACTTCGGTTTTAACACTTCGTATTCAAACTAGCATGCAGTAAACCATAAACTGAATTTACATAAGTTAAAACCACGAAATGACGTACAGAATTACGAGCTTAGCTTGGCAGAGAACTGAAATGTGTGATTACATTGTTTCAAACCGTAAGTTTTCTAGCTTTGCTGCGCTAAATCATGTTTTATGTTTACAGTTAACTACGGTTCGACGGTTAAATTAAATTATTTTTAACGGCTTCTTTACCCACACGACACTGTGTTTACTATAATTACTGCCAAATTCTCAAATGCAACTCAATGTTAAGTCGCCTTTAAGTCTAATGCTGTCACTGTCACTTTAAGGCTTAAATTCAGAGACGAATCTTAGCGTGAACTCATGCTTCCAACTGTCAAATACCAGGCCCCTCAGAAAGTATTGCGAAAAAAAGTTTTTATATATGGGAGACTGGCCAGTTATAATGTTTTTCGAAAATATGATTATTTATAAGTAAAAATAAGTAAGTTCCAATTTCAAAATTTCCCTCCACATTTTTTGCGAGTTAATTCAAAGTATTGTGTCTCACTGAAATATGGATCTGCGCCGGGAACATTTTAGAGCTATGATTTTATACGATTTCAAGTGTCGCCTGAAACCGGATGAATCGTACGATAGACTTCAAATGGCATTCATGGATGAAGGCCCTTCCAAGGCAACCGTGTATCGTTGGTATAACGAATTCAAGCGCGGTCGACCAACTTTGGGGGATGACGAAAGAAGCGGTCGCCCTTTGACGGCTGTTACCGAAGAAAACGTGCTAGCAGTGAAAAATTTAATCCAAGACAATAGGCGAATTACATATCAGGAGATTCAACACATATTGAAGATTGGATCGGGAAGCGTTCACGAGATTCTACACAGCCATCTTCGCGTGAGGAGGATAGTATCACGCTGGGTGCCGCACAACCTCACCGATGCTCAGAAGCAGGCCCGGGTGGAATGGTGCCGTGATATGCTTAACAAATTTGAAGCAGGCTCGTCTCGGCGTGTTTACGACATCGTTACAGGTGATGAGTCCTGGATTTATCAATACGACCCAGAAACCAAGCGCCAGTCGACTGTTTGGGTGTTTCAAAATGAGCCAACGCCTACCAAAGTGAAGCGATCTAGAAGCGGGGGTAAGATTTTGATCGCTAGCTTTTTTAATTTGACTGGCCACTTGGTATCAATTCCCTTACGGGATCAAAGAAGCATTAATGCCGAATGGTATACTACCAAATGTTTGCCAGAAGTTTTCTCTGTTATAAGCAACAAGCGACCAAACACAGGGCTCCGCGGGCTACTGCTCCACCACGACAATGCACCTGCGCACACCGCACTCAAAACGAGGGACTTCCTGGACAGCACGCCAGTCAAACTCCTGGGTCACCCTCCTTACAGCCCTGATCTAGCACCGTGTGACTTCTTTTTATTCCCAAAAATAAAAAATCAGCTAAAAGGGATACAATTTTCGTCGCCGGAAGATGCGCTGGCTGCGTTCGAGCAGGCTGTAAACGAGGTGTCTGCGGCGGACTGGAAAAAGTGTTTTGAAAACTGGTTTAGGCGCATGAATCTTTGTATAGAGGCTGGTGGAAAGTACTTTGAAAAGATTTGATAAAAATATATGTACGTATAGAACAATTTTTTTTAGTTTCGCAAAACTTTCTGAGTGTCCCACGTAGCACTGACATTACATTCATTCATTACATTCATTTTGACAGTTGGGAGTATAAGTTCACGCTTAGATTCGTCTTTTAAGAACGTCTTAAAGTTATGTGCCGTTTGAGTATTTGGGGGGACTCTAAAGTCGTTATAGACTATTGAAAATTAGCTATATTTTGAGAATTAGCTTTACACACTCATCAAACAAATATCAAAGCACATGAATTGAAGAAGAAATGAGAGACTCCCGGGAGTCAAAATAATAGATTTTCTATTGTCTACTTTAAACACTGCTTGTAAGTGGCTCTCTTTTACAGAAAGTCTGAGTTTATAGATTAATATTTAAATACAACAAAATAACATACCGATTTGCTATTCATTCAATAAGCACCCAAGATACTCCCAGGAGTGTATCTAGAATTTAAACACAATATAACTTAAACGAATTTTTACTTACTGAAAAATAGCTGACTCAACTCAACTCTATACATAACTATACATGCATCTTTGCACAAGAAACTAGGTACAGGAAACTTGTCGATTTAAAACTTTCGTCGTGAAACCCAATGTTGTTGTTTGAAAGCTGAAGCATTAAGAAAAGCTTGACACTGTAAACCGGAGTTATTAGTTAAGATTGACCTCCGTGGAAAGTCAGTTGTCTTGGGGAACTTCTTTAGACTATATCAATCTCTTATGTTCAGTAGGTACACAAATGTCACCCTTCATGCATGGTAAAATGCAGTTAATTGTAGTATAAATTAAATTTGTGTTAGTTTATAGGTGTAAAAGTGTAAGAATATTAAAATATAAGAAATATATATGGGAGCTACGTCTGTCAACAAACTGCTTTACAGTTTGGCAGAAGTTGTATTATTTGCAAAAAATTTATTTCTGAGAAAAAACACTTTTTCTTTAAAGTTACGGTGAAACTTTCACAGACTTACTGTTAAATTTTAAAGGCAATATGAAGTCTCTGAACCCTCTTAGTAGTAGGTAGTGGTATAGACATTGTTTCTATTGTTTAGTAGTAGTAGACCTCCTTGAGGACGAGTTCATCCAGGGAACTACCACAACCGTACTATTTCAGCCACCAAACAGTTATGCTTGTATTGCTGTGTTCCGGTGTGAAGGGTACGGGTGCCGGTGAAATTACAATCACGTGAGACTTTCTATCTTAAGAGTAATAAGACATAGAGTGATAGTTTCCGCAAATTTCCAATCAAAATTAAAGCACAAAAACAATCGATGTGTTCAAGCTGCACGTAAAATGTTCGCCGGCACACAAATAGGTGCGCGTAAGCTGTATTGAACGGAGCCATTTCTGACTCCAGTTCAGTTGCATCAAATTGTGCGCGCGGACTTGGTTTCTATGTGTAGTTATTCTAATCTTAAGGTAAAATATAACTAATAGTTCTTTAGGTTTCAGTTTGGCGAACGTGATTTGCAATAGCTTTTAAGCAACAACCTAGGTGGAATTGCCGTTGTTATGCAAAGGTAATCGCATAAAAACAGGTGGGCTTTTAGTTCGAAAAAAAATTTTTTCGCTAACTGGTGGTGGTGTGGCAATGATAGTTCGTCTTATATCGATTGCCCGAATTCGCGAGTAAGATATAAAAAAGAAACTAATCTTAACACAAATAAAATATTTATTTGAGTAGGTACTTTATAATGCTTGAAAAAATTACCTACTATAAAAAAATATCATAGAAACAGAAATAAACCTACTAACTATTTTCCCATATAATATCCATTTATAAGACTAATCCTACATTACGACATAAAATAACTTAGATAGATACCAATAAAAGCTAGCCGGTATTAGGCGCCAGCTCTTGAGAAAATAAAATAAACTTCAAATTCACTTAGTTTTACTGCACCCAATAAACTGGTAAGCATTCAATATCAATTAAATAATAAAAAATGATTGGAAACAGCAAAACATTTGTTCACATCGTTATTTTTCTCAAGTACTTGTACAATAAACACTTTTTTATTACGCACTTCTTAAGTAATTCAGTAGATTTTTAATAAGTTTCTGATTACTTGTAATTCTAGCTTTGATAAAAACCAGAATAAAACCATTAGAAATGTTAGTGATTTAAAGAACTTTGCTGTAAAACAGAAGGTTTATAGTCAAATTAATATTGGTAATAATAAAGGATAAATTAGGAATAAAATTTATCGCCCCTTCGGAGATTAGAACAAAACTTTAAATAGTCATTTTATTTTTAATTATTTAAATTCGCATTCCCTTTTAGCAAAAGCATCAGTACTAGTCTTACGATTTTCCGGAAAATCCTCAACTGCTTCAAGAACTATTTATAGTGTTTAAGAACTTTATATTATTTTTGTACCTATGTTAAACAAATGAATGAATGACTTGTAACCATATAAGTACTCCAAAAAATTTCCTGAGTTTAAGTAACTTAATTTTCAAAGTTTTGACTGTATATTCTATTTTTGGCGACACATTTTCGATAAGATAAAAATAAACGCATCATAGTCCTATGCCAAGCCATGTCATGACATGACACCATGCTCACACCGTGACACGACATGATTCAGCATCACTGGACGAACGAGGGACATATTCAAGAATGTAATAGATAAACGAAATATTTCACAAATTAAGTGACCGTGACTTGGGGTAAGTCAGGACATGGGGTAGGTTTGTTCAAATGGATTTGACGCAGATTGTGGTAACATTTTTAATTGCTGGTGGTAATAGCGTGTGACGTTAATTTAGCCTACACCTTACTTTAGTTCGCGTCGTATTTTTGTGACGACACTCTGCGTAAAATCCATTTTAACGAACTTACCCCGTGTCCCGACTTACCCCAAGTCGCTACACGATATTTTTTTACATATTTAGAATGAGAACCAAGTTGAACATCCTCTTTCAATGAGTCCTTCGATCAACCAATCATCCTGTAGGTATATTTTGTATCACGTCACACATTGCCTCGATTCTCATACAAAAATAATATCCGTGACACTTGTCCCTCTAATCCGTGCTAGACTTGCAAGAAAGATATTATTTAGAAGTTTTTAAACTTTCGCAAATTTCACTCATATTGAACTATATTTACGGGACTGATTTACGGGACGGGAAAACACAAACAAAAAAACATTTTGACTAACCTCGACGTTTCGGTCAAGTTGCATTGGCCGAAACGAGCAGACTGCTCGTGACCACGGCTTGTTATGTTTTGATTTTATTGTGCGCGACAAGTCCCGTAAATATAGTTCAATAAGATGTTATTTATCCTCTTTTGTTTCCAACATTTCTTGTGTTCCTAGTACCTGCATGTGGGAACTATCTTCAGAGACTTAATAATATCCGCTTCATTGCAGATGATTCGCTCTGGCAAAACAGATTCACACCTCGTTACTATTGGTTCTCGCTAAGAAAAACGTAACAATACCTTGGGATTATTTGTTTTCAATAGACATACAAGCTCTATCAATTTTATGTAGTGTGAGAGTGTTTTTAAATGGAATCGTGTGCTAGTTGTCTTATTGTTCGATGATTAAATATAATTATGAGTGTTTGAGAAATAAACAATACGCTCGTTGCTATGTTCAAAGGATCTTTACTGCTGATTTGTAAACGAAAAATGTACTTCGGCTAATTTTATACGCCTGTATTACATTACACGCAACAGGCGAATATGAATAACTAGCAATGGATATAAATACGCCCCCGAAACGACCACCAGCAACAATTCCAATAATTATCGAATAGAATCACCACTTGTGTTCCATCATTCAAAACTGAATCGAGTTTTAATCGAGAACCATTATTTATATGAAGCGATTAAAGTGGATCTACGTGGGTTTGTGATCAACCGAGCGGCAAAGGGCTGGACCACTCGCTCGCAGGTTGCGGGCGACAACTTGCCGCTTCCTCATTGCTCTGCTCGCGGTTATTGCGCCTGCGCAGCCGCGCCGCGCAATCGTCAAGTTCATTTCTCAGGGTAGTCTGTATTTTGTTCGAAATTTAATGCTTATGTAATCAATCGTCCATACAAATGCGGTAGTTCGTATCCTTTAGTATGTCGAAGATTTGAATCGGATTTTTTTTCAATTTCTCGCATGGATTTAATGCACAATGTTCCGATCACCCACAGATGTAGGTAGAATTGTGCAACATTCAATTAACTTTGCAATTTGAATGGCTAGGTTTACTACCCATAAATGTAGGTGCATAGGTTACACACAGTCAATTAAAACTTTAACAAAACACAACAAATACCTAAACAATTTATAGCTGAAACTACACAAACTGGTTCCTTAACAATTAGAGTCAGACACCAATTTTGCTGCCATAAAAACAACAATGGTTTTAATTTCCCGAAATAGTAAATAAACCGTTACACGACAAGTCGATTTCGTACGTGGAAAACGAACGATTGTACAAATTAAATATTATTTGATTACAGTTAACTTTACAGTAGATTAGAGGTCAATAGCTCTAAGTAACGGTTTGTATAGTGAGGTACATTATACTGTACAAAGTAGATACATTTCAGTACAAAATGTAGGGAAACAATGACAATGCATGGTATAAAAAAATTATATAAAAATGGTGTATAAAAAATAATCGTTAAAAAAAGAAAAAACCGGCTCCAAATTAATTAAATATTTTTATGAAACAGTTCAACAGGAAGTCGGTGCCTTTAATTTAAGAAAAAAAAATTCTCACATTTCACTTCGAAATTGTTAAGATACAGATTATAAAAATGAAATTATTTATTTTAAGTATTGTTTATTATTTATTATTTACTTTAATATTTATTATTGTCATTTAAGAAATTATTTATTCGCGGTTTTAACACACATCACTTTTTTTTTTAAATATTGGATGGCGAAACGAGCTAAAGGCCCACCTGATGTTAAGCGGTTACCTTTGCCCATAACAACTGCAATACCACCTAGACTGTTGGCAAAATGGTACCGCAAGTCAGTTCGCCAAACTGAGACATGAAGATGGAAAGTCTCATGTGATTGTAATTTCACCGGCACCCGTACCCTTCAGACTTCAGACCTCAGACTAACCTAACCTACCCTTTGATTTTTTTATACTATATGGACTTGTGTAATCGTGACAACAGTGACATTGTACCTTGGTGTCTTAAGTATCTTTTTCTTCATCATCATCATCCCATTTCTGTCTCACTGCTGAGCACGGGCCTCTTCTCAGAATGAGTTATTCCACCAGGCTGGCTTAGTGCGGGTTAGTGGCGGACTACACACACCATCAAGAACTGTATGGATCAATCTTAAGTGTGTAGGTTTCGTCACGATGTTTTTCTTCATACGAGTTTAGAAATATTAATCATTTAAAAAAATAACCTATACAACATGTTGATCTGTATTCGTGCCGTATTTAAGGAGGTGACTATACCACTGATACTGAACACGAATCAATAAAAAAACAATACCAAAAAATATTTTTTTTATTTAAATTCCTATTTTTAAACAAACAAGTTCCCTCCGCAACGTTTGAAGACAAGGTCTTCAACCAGTGCATCCTGCCTGTCATGACTTACGGTGCCGAGACGTGGACACTGACAGTTGGGCTAGTCCACAAGTTCAAAGTCGCTCAGCGAGCTATGGAGCGAGCTATGCTTGGAGTTTCTTTGAAGGATAAAATCCTTAACGAGATTATCCGGAGAAGAACCGGAGTGACCGACATAGCTTGTACGATCAGTAAGCTGAAATGGCAGTGGGCTGGCCATGTCTGTCGAAGGACCGATGGCCGCTGGAGCAGACGAATCCTTGAGTGGAGACCGCGAATCGGCAAAAGCAGCGTAGGGCGCCCCCCTGCCAGGTGGACCGATGACCTAAAGAACGTGGCTGGGAGGTACTGGATGCGGAAGGCAGAGGACCGAGTGTTGTGGCGCAACTTAGGCCTATGTCCAGCAGTGGACTGCGATAGGCTGAGTTGATGATGATGATGAAATTCCCTTTGTGTGTCACGTGCGACACAAAAACGATGCGTGCGAAACCACCAAAACAATTTGTAGATATTTCCACCCTTTGATAATGCCACCGATGACTTATGTTCAGAGTCGTTCGGGATTTATTCTCAAACCCTCACCATGTTTCTAAGTAAAAATGTGAGTATTAAATAATCGTAGAATTGGTTAAGTATTTTTAGATGACTAAGCACATTATTTATCATTTGCTATAGAAATATGGCACGGTTCCAGATCAACATCTTTAATAACTAATATAACATTTCAATCAATACCCATAATACTTAATTTAAAAAAGCCTTTCAGTAATTTTTTTTTTTTTTTTTTTTAATTTTTTGTGAGGTCCTGGGTTCGATTCCCGGGTCTGGCAAAGTGTTATTGGGTTTTTTCATTAGGAAATTTTAGTAGCAGCCCGGAGTCTGGATTTGTGCCCGGTCAATGGCAATAGGCTCGCCCCCTATTACATGGGACTTACAACATAACTGGCGAAATGTGGGTGTACTATACACCTCTGCCTACCCCTTCGGGGAAATACAGGCGTGATATTATGTTGTTATGTTATGTAATTTAAATATTATTATGTATCACCAAATTTAAAACTTACCGGTTTTAAATCTAGCGTTGATAACTTCAATATCGTTTGCAATTAATTTTATACAGGCAAATACATTTTTCGTTTGATTAGTCAGCATGTGTTAAATTAACATTATGTAAGTCACTTTCACGGGCAACACCATTCTTCTGTTTGCTCATTCCAATTAGCATTAAAAAAGTAGCACTAGGTATTCTATTTTCAAAACTTCGGGGAGTTACGTAACACTTCGTCAAAAGACTGGCCGATACGTCTCACTGATTGGTCAGTGTTCAGTCTTCTGTCTAGTTACATGTGAAATTAATTTCACGGTTTCAGTGCGTTACATATTAAATTTTATAACCGCATGCGATTGGAATCGGGGTCACAGTTTTACGGGAGAAATTATGTTATTCTTCTAAGAATTCGTTTAATATACTGTCGGTGTTTTAGTATAGCATTTCTCTTTTATTGCTTTTATATTCTGTGGTGAATTTAAAACTAACCTGGGATTATTAACTGCGTAGTTAAATCAGAAAGACTGTAAAAATACTGAAACATGTCACATCGGATCTTCGGATCAGAGAGAGATCGGATCGGTTCTTGTAACATCGGACATCAGTTAGCGATGTAACATCTTACTATAATAACTTCCATCCTCCTAATATCTGTAGTAAAAGCACAAACCATAACAATATCTCGCTTATATATCCAAAGGGATAGGCAGAGGTGTATAGTACACCCACATTTCGCCAGTTATGTTATAAGTCCCCCGGCCAGTTACCGAGAATTTCCAGATTAAAAATACTACACATCAATAAATTACTACTACAAACAAATGCCTGTTATTATCGCACGAAACTTAATCTAAAACTCAGTAATTCGATACGGTTGGCTATCATTATGAAAGGGGTTATAAAAAATAATTCCCATTCACCGATGCAAAGCTTTCTTACTAATGAAACGTTCATTCGTTCCAATCTATGACCGCTGTCACAGCAGTTTTTGTCTTTTAGGTATCGGTTAGCGAAACGTGGCCCACTGGGCGTTGCGATGTCGGTTCGGTTCAAAAGTAAAGTCACTCTGCTCAAATAGTGACACTCTATGATTCCAAGGACAGTTCTAGTGAAAAAGAATATAGCGTTTAATTTTATGTAGTTAGAAATATTATTTCATCATCATCATCATTTCAGCCAAAAGACGTCCACTGCTGTACATAGGCCCCCAAGCATCGCCACAACGACCGGTCCTGCGCCTTCCGCATCCAATATTATTTAATTTTTATTAATTGAAAAAATTGCCTTCTTATTTCAATTAATAAAAACCTGTAACCTTTATCATCCTCCGAGCCTTTTCCCGATTAAGTTGAGGTTGCCTTCCAGTCTTACATAGATGCGGCTAAATATCAGTATTTTAAACACGGAGCGACTGCCATCAGACCCGTCAACCCAGTTACTCAGCAATACCAACATTAGACCAGATCAGACTTTCAGGCTTTTAACTTCCCGTAACGGCTGGCATAGATATTCGTATTCCCACTGGCTGACAGATTAACGTGCTCTCCGAGGCACGGAGGGGTCTTAATGTGTAACGAAGGGGTCACCCATTCATGGACTGACCGCGGTAAGCGCAGATCGTACAATCTACGCAGTTTTTACCACCTTTATATTACATTAAATTCCTACATGCCGTTTGGGTGTACCGCTATTTGAGCGGATGGACTATACTCGTGCACTATGCACAGTGTTTCGATGCATATGTTCAAAACTTTTTGTTACTATAATTTTGACAATGTTATATCATAGTTTTTATAAAAACTATGGCTTATGCTACTGGATTTGGCAATCTTGTGCCAAGATTTTAAACAAATTTTTAAATTAGTGTATTTGTGCCAAGCTTATTTTGACCTTGGATGTTAATGTTTTGACCTATGGTTGACTGGTAGAGAATGCCTAAGGCATTAAGTTTGCCATTGTACATGTTATGTAACAATAAAGCTTAAATAAACATAATGAATGTTTTCCCTCATATAAACATTTCTTAACAAAAAATATTATTAAGAAAGAAAAATATTTATTTGACACAACTGAGACATACAAAAGAAAGGATATGAATAAGAAATAGATATAGTGAAGAAGTAACAAAGCAAGGAAAAGTCATTGACAGTCATAAAGGTAAAGGTTTTAGGTACTAATTAATGTAAAAAAGATAAGAAATAAAAAATATTTATTGCCACAACAAGACGCGCGGAAAGTACTTCATCAAACATTTTGAAACTATAAAAACAATTTATAAATTAATGTTGCATGTAATGTTTTTAACCTTTGAACTATGAAGAGCACATTAAACATACGTTATGACTAGATTGTGTTTAATTAAAATAATTTATGCGGTGAGTATACAGGGTCACTGGTTCCACCTCGAACTCTTGACATTGAGTAGGAATTTGAAGATGAAATCTTCTCAAAAAACTATTACTTATTAATAACCATACAGTCTGGCAAAAAGTATATAATCGGAACAATTTTTTTTCTTTGTCAGTATTATGTCAGTTGTGTCATCATGAAAAAAAATTGCCTTTAAACCGTTATAAATATAAATTGAATAAAACTACCCAAAGATTTGCTTTTTAAATCGATTTTTAAATTAAATTTTTGATATTGTTACTCATTTTGTATACCTACTCTTTTATGCCAAAATGTACATTCGTGTACAGTCGAACAAAGCTACCTAATTATAAGTATGAAGGGTCAAATTTAGTTGGAAGTTTTCTCAGCATATTTGAAGGATATATTTAGTATTTCAACAAAACAAAGTTAAACAGCATAATTTCAATATCATAATTTCCTATGAAAACTTCACCGATTTTATTAGTTTAGATTAAGAAATGAAAAGGTGGTCACTAGTTTTAAACTTTTTATTTTTCACAGTACACCTACTACTTAACGTTTGAGTCACCTAAGTGGCTTCCTGACATCCTGATCTAAAGTTCATGGGTTGAACGCTGCTCTCACCAACTTTTATGGTTGAGATCTAATCAACTTGGTTTGATTCGGGATGTTTGACCATGTGTAATTGCCAAACTTAAGTGGCGGTGGGCGGGGTACATTTCTCGCAGAAAAGGGTCGAAAAGTGCTGTTGTGGTGACCACGTATGCAGGCCCTCCACAAGGAGGTGGACCGACGACCTGGTGAAAATCGCGGGAATCCGCTGGATGCTGGAACCTCATGACTGGTCGTAGTAGCGATGCTTTGGGGAGGCCTATTTCCAGCAATGGATGTCTTTCGCTTGAAACGATAATATTGAACTGCATCCACGAAACATAAAATCTTAGTGTGATCCTCAGTTTTGAAACAAAAAGGCGCTTGTTCACAGGTCATAAGTAGCTTTACATAACATAACCAGCCCATTACTGTCCCACTGCTGGGCACGGGCCTCTTCTCAGTATGAGAAGGCTAAGGCCTTAGTCCACCACGCTGGCCTAGTGCAGGTTGGCGGACCGCACACACCATTGAGAACTGTATGGAGCACTCTCAGGTGTGCAGGTTTCCTCACGATGTTTTCCTTCACCGTTAAAGCAAGTAGCTTTGTTAAGTACAAACGTAAGGTATGTTTCACAATCGTTCTGGTTTCCGCTTTTATTATATAATTTCAATGAAAATATGTTCCACGTCAATTCTCTACCTATTAATTAGAAAACGACCCATTGTTTTAGTTTCTCAAAGTAGAGTAGGAAATTTTAAAGGCGTTTTATGATTTAACGTAGAATTATTTTACTATATGAAGTCGGTTAAAAATACGGGCATATACTATCAAGGCATATTATGCACGGCCGTAACAATAACTGTCTCGAATTTAATCCCGAAGGGAGAATAACGCGGTGTTATTGTTATATTATTATCCATCAAATTTAGGTAACACTTTATTGGGAACACATCCGTTCACCTAAAACTGACAACTCATCAAACAGTGCTCGGAAACTAGACCTTGTAAACAGGATCCACAAACTTGAAAAGGAATCGTAGTGGCCATCAAACTAATAAAACAACTGACACTATAACATCATTGTAATTTTAAAAAAGAAAAATCCGCGTAAAATATTCGAAATGAAAGATTTACGTACCAGCCAGCATTCCTTGCAAGGTACTAGCTGATAAAAAAACTATAACCAATCGAAATTTGAACGTGATGGAGAATGCTGTGTCATGGTTTGAACTAAACTAAACAACTAAGATGGGTACCGGGCACTGCCGCGTAAAGTCAATACGCAGAATACCAATTGCTGTGATGCCAACGAGACTTGATTGGGAATATGATGGCAGAGGGAGTTATCTTTACCGATTTTCTTTGAACCGGTTAGAATAGGCACGATAACAGAAATAGTTTACAGGGATGGGCGGGTGTAACAAATACTTTTGATTAATTTAACTTTGAAGAAAAGTTCTTCCAATTACTCAGCGCTTCCCAATGATTTGCCCACAAATGTATAATACAGCCAACTGTATTTAATGTAAATTAAAGTAAGAGTTACGATAATGGGTTCCACTATTGTTTAAAGCGGTTATAATAAAATAAAGATAGAAAAAAATCGAAGTGTTGAAACACAGTAACACAGCTTCAAAATTATAGCGCCCACATTCAACAAAACTTTTCCGCGTAGATCTAGCGAAGCATCCCATTTGATTATCGCTCTACGATTACACTATCAAACGATTCACACTCGTAGGCGTTTTCTCAGCCCGTGCACCACTTTGGTTGAGTTACAAAGGCAATAAGTCGCGTCCCGGTGGTAACATCGTTGCGCCCGCGCCGCCGCTCCGGGGGCTAATCAACCGTGGCGAACGCTTCCAAGCCTTTTGTTTTTGAAGCCGACGACTGGAGCGCTCGCGTTTTCTCTAACATCTAATTGTAACAAATATTCGTTGGTTAGATGTTGGTCGTTTTTGCTCAATGTTGGTGTTGTTATTTTGTATTATTATATTTTCTAAACTGCGCATTTTGAGAAGAAAAATAATTCCGTAACAACAATAATTTAAATGGTTTAATTGATTTTGTGTTCGTGATTGCTGGTCCTACAATCTAATCAAATTTTCTATTCATCTAACGCTAATTAATTAATTAAGTGTGTCAAACTCCACGCATTAAATTATTACATGACATAAAAGACCAGTATAATTATCACAATAAATCAGCGATTCCAATTTAGAATCTCTTTATGTCTTCAATAGCCATACATAATGTAAAGGAAATTTAATAATAGACACATTAAGCTAAACGTTATCGCTTTGTTACGCAACATGATCGATGATGGCAACGCAACGAACGATAGTATCTACGGCACTTACCTATGACACCCACTGAGATAGGAATCTGCAAGTACATGAGTAACTTTCACGCACGCCTACAAACTGTTTAGGCAACGCTTTTTTATTTGCAATGCATTGGAAACTTCGAATTTCAAATTCGAAGATCGAGATTCGACAACGCGGGCGATGAACAAATGTCAAAAATATATAAACGGATTATGGTACTATACTAGAAATATTAGGTAGTACATATAACTAACTAATTAAATAATCTTGACATGTTAACCCACGGACGCAATATCGCGCGAAGAAACAATAGAATTTTTTTTTTTCAATAATTAGCGGTATTCAACAGGTTAATCTAAATATAATTATGTTAAGTGTAAAATATAATTAAATAATATTATTATTATTAATTTTGAATTTGGAGAAGGCCTACACCCAAAAATGGGTATTAAAAGGCCGCAATGATGATGATAAAATATATTAGTATAAAATACACATATTACTTAAATTCGCCAAATGTTTACAACAAATAAAAAGTCATGTCAAGATTTCTTTACTTTAATTAATTACCAATTTTTTTTTGTTATTAAAAAGTTCGTGTATAGGTGAAGGTTCTATCTATCGTGTCGACATGAGCTACATAATGATAATAGCTCATGCCGTGGGGAAAAGATGAGCCAGTCAGCAGGTTGGTAGCGGGGCTGACAGCCCAGGGTGCGCCGGACGATCAATTAAATATCGTCACTCGTGGAGGATCTTTGAATGCACCCCTTGAATAGGTGAAGGTGAAATGAAATGTGCAAAACGCTGCAAGGTGTGTTGACGGAAGGTGCTCTAAATCAGTATCCAAGTGATGACCTAAAGATCCAATAGAACCCAACACAAAGGTGCAAAATCATTATTAGAATCGCAGTAAGGGAGGTATGCCACTCGTCAAATTTCTTCGTCCAATGTGACTTTGATGAAAGAAATTGTATGATTTTCATCAAATGTTGTATGTAAAAAAACACTGATCATCAAATAAATTGGATTGGACAAACAAATTTTACAAATAAATTTGACCAGTGGCGTACCACCCTTATACGAGTATAGCTTGACTGGAAATGAAACTGTGCCAAAAACTACAGACATAGACATATAGGACGTATAGACAGTCAAATTTAAAAGAAACAAACATACCGAAGTTCAACAAAAAAGTTGTGAATACGTGTGAACAGTGATTCGTTATGGGAAACGTGCCGCGGAAACTGGGGGAATCAAGTTTTATCAACCATTATCTAAATCTCGACGCGAGCTCTCGACGGCGACCGCTTTTTTTTTGCTTTTTCGGTTTCAAAACTATTTTAACGATGTCTCAAGTCACAAAAACTATGGAGATTGTTAGGAGACAATTGTAAAAAATATAAAACGACTCCATTTGGTTAAGAATAGAGTATACCACATTCTTGTCGACACAAAAAGCGCCAACGGTTTTCCACCCCTAAATATTATCCAATATTGATTATTTTTTCATATATTATTTAAATCGTGATATTATAGTAGTTTTTATTAGTTTTTATAGTAGTTTTTATTAGAAAACCAAACCAAAAAAACTATTTTTTTTAATAAAAACATATCAGCGTATTATAATCTAGCTAAACGATTGACACCAAAAACAAAAGATTTAGGGGTGAAAACAATTTTCCCCGAAACGCTACTTCCATCAAGAAATGTAGGTAAAAAGCCAAAGTATGGAAAATGTTGCTAAAACCTCGCGGCAGGACGTTCCTTTTAATTGAAATTGATAGCTATTCTAGGTCGTGTTTCAAAAGGAGAACCTTAAAAAGGCAAACTAAATTAAACTTCTATTAACTAAACTTTATTATACTTTCTTTTTTTGACATTGTGATTTACAGAATTTATATTTTTTCTTGACATATTTTTTTAATTATACACCTTTTTGAAATTGATCGCTGTAAATGTGAACATACACGCTGGATGCGGAAGGCACAGGACCGGTCGTTGTGGCGATGCTTGGGGGAGGCCTATGTCCAGCAGTGGACGTCTTTCGGCTGAAATGTTGATGATGATGATGAAATGTGAACATAATGTAGCTATTAATGGCATAGAGTAGTGGATCGTTGGGTTCCCTCCTATTGTGGTCGAGCCAAAAGTTAAAATCATTATTAGTCATTAATTAGTTTACTTCAGTGAATTTGTCTCAGTCATTAACCTACATTATTCTCAAACAATTCTTCCAATTAATCTTGTAACAAATCATTTTACTATTATTATTTCAAAAGAGTATATCCATGGAGTTCTTGCCGGCTCTTTTTCATAGGACCAAGTTTTTGGAACCGTGCAACTAGATTCATAACTAACGTTTTGAAAGTGCATGTAAATGTTTATTCGAAATAAAAACTTTTGACTTGACTTGACTTGACTTGCAAGCTTACTGCGGTCATAAATCGCCCTTTCAGTGCACAGAATGCCGACGCTCTTCCTACTAATTTATAAATGCGAAATTATGGATGTTTACCTGTTTGCTAGTCCGTGTGGTGCCGGACTTAAAGAATAGCACCACCCTTATCTCTTCTCATGGGTGTCGTAAAAGGCGACTAAGGGATTCACCAGAGGATGGGCAGCAGCGTTCTCTGAGTATTTAACCAACCAACTGCGATCGCCAACCCGCCTGCCAAGCGTGGCGATTATGGCATATCCCCCCCCTTAATTGGGGGACGCCTATGTCCAGTAGTGGACGTCTTTCGGCTGTAATGATGACCTGTTTGTTTGTCCTTCAATCACACTGAAATGGTTGAACAGATTTAGATGAATTTCGGCACAGAGATGGACCATGTCTTAGATTAACACATCTCTTCTTCTTAGACGTTCACTCTAGGCAGAGTGCTCGTGGTTACTTTGGGTCTCTAAACTTGAGTAGCAGCTCTTGCGTTGCGTCTCCATTCGGCTCTATTATTGGCGCTGGAATGTGTGGGTGATAGTCATGATGAGGTCTGACCAGTGCGTTGGAGAAAAGAGTATTGGATTCTTTTTATCGACATACCACGGAGCGAAGCTGCGGGTGGAGCTAGTTTGTTATGAAAAAATAGGTAACTATCATAACAGCCCCAGATAAAAGCCCCAGACTATTCGTAGCAGAGTCTACATAGCAAACTTTCGACAGCCAAGTCAAATCAATAGACACCACTATCTTTTAGAAGTTAATTCAGCTACACCAAACAATTTCTCGAGTTAAATCGAAAGTTACGCACTGTCTACTGAATCAAGATAACAACAAACTCTAAATCTCGCTAAGGATTTAATTGACACATTCACTAAGCGCAAACGTCATTATGAATGAATGGTGGCTGCTTATCTCGGGGGTAACTACTAGGTTCGTAACGAGAGACAGCATTATGAATATCGATAATGCGTTATTCTCATACGTTGGTTATCGGCGAAGTCGGCGGCTGTATCATCGATAAGTGTCGGCTCGGGGGCACCGCATCCCTATACATCAGGGAGATATGATCTTACCCTATGTCATTCGCAACTAAACTGTGCAATTATGTGGTAATATATACGATCGGATATCACGGTATATTTCGCACCTGATATCTTGTAATGAATAAATTTTGAGTATGAATTTAAGTCCTGAAAAAATCTCATATTTCATGGTTGCATCATTGTTTATTGTACATCAATTGTTAAGCAATTAAAACTTTCAGTTAAAAACAGGTATAAGGGTATTTGCAAAATATATTAAATCCCAAATTAATAATTAATCTCGATTTCAGACCTTTTCGGAATTATCATCAAAGAAAATGAGTGATAGAAAGAAAAAAAAATGGTTTATTGACTACATAACAATAATATACAATTTTAATACTGCACTGTATTTAATCTAAATAACAGATGCAGCTCAATCTTCGCGCCAAAATGGAAAACAGTTGTGCCAATCCAACAAAAAAATAAAATAAAAAAGAAGTATTTAGAACCATTATAAATCATCCATTCCCGATACTTTTTTGACAGAATGTATATCACTATAATACAACTTACTCCTAAAGTATAATTGTGTGCCCCACGCCACGGCTTGGCACGGCATGACTGTTATTCACAAATTTACTAAATTTCATGACTTAAACTATGTTACTGATTGACATCATAAAAAAACCCGTACCTAAAACTTTTTCCAAGAATTAACAAAAAATGTTCTATGGCTCTACCATCAATTCGACACTGTAAAGTTGCCAGCAAAAATATTACCAACTTTTCTTTTATTTGCAGACTCATATTGACATGGAGGCCGAACGTTACTTATTTTGTTACCAATTGTATTTCTTTATTAGACACGTACGAACGAAATGACTGCCGTAATGGACCTCGTCTCGATAATAGAAACTTTTTTATTGACGTGCCTACTTAGTTTAATATGTAGAAATTGCGAGATTGTTTATGACGTTCGAGATTTGAAAAAAGAAGACAAATATATGTTCTTTACTGGCGACTTACAATAGTATGTACGTATGTATGTAAAGTACACAATGAAGCAATATAATGAGAACCATGGTATAATAAGATGTTTCACCAGGTATTCTCTTCCCGCAATGACAGCGCGATGCCTCCAAGCTACGTCACGATCAGTGCTGCCATTGATTGATATCTTCAATATACTTAAGGAGATTTTTGTTCATAATGAATATAAAATAAATTCCGAACTAGCCTAACTATTTGTTATCTCGTGTTATTCATCTAATTAGTTAATAAAGGAAACTATATTAAATTACTAGTTAAAAAATGATTCTTCATAGAAGAAAGTAAATGAAAAAATGCATTTTGCTCGGGTAATTTATTTTCACAAAGTGGCAGCACATCAAACTGACAAGTGTCACGCTAACAGCCCGCTATTGGCTCCACAGCCGATGACGTAGTACGGAGGCAATCACGTGACCTAGCTGTCACGGGAAGAGACTACCTGGTGTTATTATACCATGATGAGAACTAAAATTTATGATCGACCTCATTGTTCAAAATCAATATAGTTGTTCAGTTTAATAGAGAGATAGATAGATAGTTATGAGAAAAAAAGCAACGCCCGTAGCCAAATGAATATGCAAATATCCTAGGACCAATAAAAAATTAAACGCATTAATTTCATGCATTACAGCTCAAAAAGATAATAATATATAATTAACATTAAGTACATACATATACACAGGCTCACAAGAATACACTTTCTCCATTTTATAGCTTTTTCAAAGGAAGTTATTGCCCTCGAAACATTAAGGCCTAATGCAATAATCGTAACCGAAATAATTTTCTAACTTGTTTGCTTTTACATAACATCATCAGAATGGGTGGCTTTGCCTTTCTCCGTTCGTTGACCGCCGTCCATTCAAGGCCAGGTGACGGCCAATTATAAACGTTTTTAGTACATTTAAAGTACATGTAATTTACGCTTATTACAAGTACCTACCTACCCAAAGTTTTTTTTTGTAACTCCATAGCGGCTTTTTATTTAGATGATTGTTTGTGGTGTGGCTTCTAAGGGTTAATGTAGGAGATTAAAGATAATATATTTGTGTGTTTTAATTTATTTTAAGTTTGTTATTTTGTAATATATTTGTGTGTTTATTTGTTTGTTGATAAGATTGCCAATTGTTCTGTACTATTGTTTACATTTTTTTATTTTTCTACTAATGTATTGTACCTGCCTAAATGATATTACAAAAAATATAAGCACGATTTCGTATACCTATTAGGTAAATTAAATAAATAATTACATAAACATTTATTTAAAATCACCGGTCATAGAGGATACGTCACATAACAAAGAAATTACGTCCTTTCCGCTTTAAAAAATTCCACAATCTCTCTTAAATAATATTCAAACCACGTTTCTTTGATATAAATCAAAATAAGAACATTATTATTCCAGACATGACTAACATATAGAATAGGTATGTCTATTTTAATTTGAATTAATCATAACATGGAAATCACGTCGAATAACTATTACGTAAATTGTTTTATTCGTTTATATAATATTTATCCTGTAATTATTATCGTTAGATCAACCTTTCATCATATTAATTTCGCCGATTCTAATATATTATATGACAATAACGATTTTAAATTCACGAATCAATTAAAATTATTATGATTAAACTGTTATGTCACACGCCTGTCCGATATTCGTATTATATAAAATATGATGTAGTCGTCAAATTATATATTAAACAATAATGATGATATAATATATAATAATGATTAATTGAGAATATATGTCAAAATAAGAATGTAAATTTTATTTTTTATAATGTACTAGCTTATAACGATAACTGAAAATGTAATTTTATTTTTTTATGTGATTTATAATAATTACTGTTGAGGACAACCCAAGGATATGATAAAAGAAACGAACGATCTGTTGAAAGGCACTTGCCATATGTATTAAAAATGAAAGTACACTCGTTCCTACGTAGCTCTGTTCTAGGCGACTAATACGTTATTCTTTCTTCAGGCTTCAGGGTTCAGGACGTCAGGATCAGTTCTTCATAGGTTGAGGTCTTGATCTGAAGCGTAGAACGAGTGACGATCGAATGAAATATTGCCCACACAAAATGCCGCTTATTCACCCGCTTAAGTAGTATTCAGCGGGGCACAAGTGGCGCGTAGTGCGCCCTGCGGCTGCTCTGTTCTTCCAACATTTTTACAAGTCATAGCTAGTTGTAGTTATGTATGGCTTATGACCTGTGATTGGTTCATGGTTTATGACTCATCAAACTGTGATTGGCTGATGATCTGTACCTAGCTATAGTGTGATTATAGCTAGATTTCATGCCCTTGTTACTTTGTGCATAACGTTTCAGCTGTGTTAGCACAAGTTTTCAGTTACATTAATTAAGTTCAGGCTTGCGTCCGCAACAGTCTCCCCCCGGCGTAGCCTCGCGAGCCTCTCCCTTCTGGTCGAGGACGATAAGCCTTCTTACTGGCCTTCTAAAAATGCCACCCCGAGTTCGCACATCCGCACTCCGCACAACACCGTCCGTACCTACTATCGCGCGCACAACAAGGCCCCGCGGCCACACATTCCGCGGTAATAAGCCGTCAGCGATTATGACGACATTGCCTTCTTTAATTTGTTCAGCGTGATTAGATCTGACGTCACCGCGCGGTGTCAGTGTCGGTAGATACTCTTTCATCCATCTTGCCCAGAATCGATCTGCCAGCGCTTGGGCCGCTCGCCAAGCGCGTTTATCAGCTACGTCACAAGTTCCAGTGACCGGTAGCCCTGCTGATGACCCCAACAGGAAATGATTCGGCGTTAACGCTTCCGCGTCTTCCGGGTTCACAGATACGTGAGTGAGCGGTCGCGAGTTCAATATGTTCTCTATTTCAGCCCTTACCGTTATTAATGTTTCTTCCTTTGGCATTCGTTCTTTCAATATTACAGCGAGGGCTGTTTTCACGCTACGTATGAGCCGCTCCCAGGCTCCCCCCTGGTTTGGTGCACCAGGGTCGATGAAACGCCAATCGGTTTCCTTATTAAGGGCGTAATCCTTAAGTTCAGTCGCCCATTCTTTGTAAGCGTTTTTTAGTTCGACGTCAGCTCCACGGAAGTTCGTACCGTTGTCTGACATTATTGTGCGTGGCCATCCACGGCGCGCGGCCATTCTTCTAAGGGCCATGATCGCACTGTCAGTACTGAGACTCGGTAACAGTTCTATATGCACGGCCCTAGTTACCAAACAGGTAAATAACATGCCCCAGCGTTTTTCTCTACGTCTTCCTATAGTGATCGTCATGGGACCGAAACAATCAACACCGCTGCGAGTAAAAGGGCGAGCGTATGCATCAAGCCTTTCGCAGGGTAAGTTTCCTTTCACCGGTATAGGTGGCGCTTTACGTCGCATGCGACACACGATGCATTCGTTCAGCACAGCGCGCACACTCGTTCGTAATCGTAATATCCAAAATCGCTGACGCAGGTTATTGACTACGTGCTCTCGGCCTGCATGCCCATTCTTCTCATGTTCACGCTTTATAAGTAGGCGCGCAAGTGGATGCCTGCCGTCTAAGATCGGTGGCCTCTTCCTGTACTCTGGTACATTCGCTGCGTTGATTCGTCCGTTCAGTCGAATAATTTTATTTTCATACACCGGGTCTAGCTTGCTGAGCCGGCTCGATCTCTCAACGCTTTTTCCTGACGTCAATCTCTTAATTTCTTCAGAGAAACTGTCACGTTGTGAATCTCGTATAAGCATTAGTTCGGCTTCTTCGAGATGACGCACGTCCATCGTTGTCGCGCGTTTACGACATTTTTCTATAAAGAGCAACACGCTTGCCATAGCGCGCAATGCTCGATCATATGAGGAGAATCGTTTCAGGTCCATAACGTTCTCCTCGCCTCTAACATGGGCTACTGTTTCTTCCTCGCCCTGGTTCTCTTCGCTCGGCCACTGTTCTTCCGGTTCACGTAAGAAGGCCGGTCCGATGAACCATCGATCGTGTTTATTGAGGCTCGTTCTGCCATATCTAGTTGCGTCATCAGCTACGTTCTGAGCGGTCGGCACCCAGCGCCATCGTTCAGCGGGGGTAAGTTCGGCTATCTCGCTCAGTCGATGCGCAACATATGGCGTATATCTCGCAGAGTCGTTTCTTATCCAATGTAATGCCGTCTTAGAGTCACTCCAATAGGTTACTTCGGCTTCCCATCTATGCTCCTTGCGTATCTCGGAGGCGAGTCGTGCGCCTATCAGGCACGCCTGCAGTTCCATGCGTGGGATACTCTGCGCTTTCATCGGCGCTACTTTAGCTTTTCCCGCTACTAACACGACGTCTATCGATCCGTCGGGCCGTGTTAATCGCCAATATGCTGCAGCGGCGTAGGCTTGTTCACTAGCGTCGGTGAATACATGCAGCGATCGCTCTACGGTCATGTGATTCGCGTAGCATCGGGGGACTCGCAAGCCCGCCACGCTCGTCAGACCATTTATCCATTCGAGAAACGCGATAGCCTCTTCGGCGGGTAGTTGCTCGTCCCAGCCGATGTTGTTTCGCCATAGCTCCTGTAGAGTGATCTTTGCCGTAATCGTGAAAGGGCTCAACAGGCCCAACGGGTCAAAGATCGACATTACAGCCCCCAACATTTCACGTTTAGTGGGCGTTCTCGTTCCATCGCGTACTTCGTTCGGTACACGGGGCATAGCTGTGTTGAATGCAAGCTCATCGGTCTCTGGCACCCACATCATACCCAGCGTCTTGCCATATGGGTGTGCATTCGCACCTAGTTCTTTCGGGGCGTTAGCCTTATCCTGTTCTAGGATATGAGCGAGTAAGTGTGGACGATTCGAATTCCACCCGGCGAGTTCAAAGCCGGCTCGCTCATGAATATGCTGCACCTCTTTGATCGTGAGGGCGGCGCTTTCTTCCGTTTCAAAACTGTCGACCCAATCATCCATGTAATGGTTCATTGTTATTGCATAGAGGGCGCGCGGGTGCGCGTCTTGACATTCCTCAGCGTTTCTGTTTCTAACGCTGTGAGCTAGGAAGGGTGAACTCCGAGCGCCAAATATCATAGAATTCATCACGTATTTCTGAGGCGGGCTTTTTCGGTCATCACCACGCCACAAAAATCGTTGCGCTGCTTTGTCTTCTGGTCGTATTTTGACTCGCAAGAACATTTCGCGTATGTCTGCCGCTATAGCAATTGGCTTCTCTCTGAATCGGAACAATATTCCGTAAAGCGTGTTCAACATATCGGGCCCGGCGAGCAGTTCGTCGTTCAGACAGCGCCCGCCTGTACTCGCGGCTGCGTCGAAGACAAGGCGCACCTTTCCTGGTTTGTTCGGATTGGTCACAGCGAAATGTGGGAGGAGCCAATCAATTGAGCTGTCGTCCGTGTCCTCGACTCGAGTTGCATAACCTTTCGCCAACAAGTTGTCAACTTGTGACGTGTATGCTCTGCGAAATTCCGTGTTTCGATCCATTTTACGTTCCATCGAGCGCAATCTGCTTAGGGCCATATTATAACTAGGCGGCAGGCGAGTATCGTCTGTACGCCATGGCAGGCCGACTTCGTAACGTCCGTCGACCAATCGCGCTGTTCTATTGAATATTTCTTTAGCGCGCTCGTCTTCCTTCACAGGTTTATTTTTGGATGATATTCCGAGCGCATCGATCTTAAAATGTTCTGTGATTAGTTCATGTAGTTCATCATCATGATCAAATCGTTCTCTATGCTGAGGCGCACGTATGTGCAGTACTGTGGCGCCATCTATCGGGTCTTCCTTCGCCACTATCGTTCGTGGCACCGTACCGTGCACTACCCATCCTAGCATAGTTAGTGATGCGGCCGGCTCGTTCCATTCTCCGGTCAGGAGTTTTCGCGATACTATTAAGTGCCAATGGTCTGCACCTATTAGTATGCGCGGTCTTGCTTGTCCATAGCAGACCTCGTTCTGTGGTAGCTGTTTCAAGTGTTCATAGTTCAAACACTCAGCTGCGATCGCTTGACTGGTAATGTTGAGACTCTTGACGGTTCGCGCCTGTATTGGATGGAAGCTAGTTCGTGCTCCCCGTATCTCCAATGACACGCTCTGACTCTCGGGTTCTTGCCGCGTTGCAGTTAATCCATGCAAACGCAGCGCGCATTTCGTTCCTTGCGCGTTCACTGCTCTAGCGATTTCCTCATCGATCAAGGTTATCGTAGATCCCTCATCGAGTAGGGCGTGAGTTTCAACTTCCAGTCCATCGGGCCCTCTTATCGTGATAGGGCATATTTTTAATAACACCGCGCCAGCTGACATTACGGTGTTAGCCGAGGCGGTGATCTCTTGATCGTTCTGTTCGCCTCCTGGCGCGGCTTGCGGTGCGCTGTGTAGCAATACATGATGAGGATGGCGACACTCATCTATACCGCATTTCTTTGCGGTACAACTGGCACGGCGGTGACGGCTATTCAAGCAACGAAAACATACGCGTGCTTCTTTTGCCCATTCCCACCTCTGTGGTAATGTCATCGCTTCCAGTTTCCTACATTTCACCGTATCATGTTCGGCCCCGCAACATAGACACATCTTTACGTTTTTATTTTCGGTTGCAGTGTACGCAGCACCGCCTCGCTTCTTGCCTTCCTGGCGTTTAGACGAACTACTGGTCTTAGCTGCTGGCGCATTACGTGCTGGCTCCTTTGTTGAGCTTCCTGCAGCGGAGTACGCGAATCGTACGGCACGGTCAGCCTCTCTCATGAGGAAACGAGACAGCGTAACAATCTCAGGTTCACTGCGACTTCCATACTCTTCTGCGTAGTCGCACCATCTCGCTCTAATATGCGGACTTAATTTTTCTGTAACTTGCCGGGCCAACATAGGATTCTGTAGGTACCCCTTCTCATCTATACAAGTGAGTACACTGACTATATTCTGAAGCCGTATCGCAAACGCGTTCAGTTCGCTAGCTGTTGTTCCGGGTCGCGGTAACTTTCTTAAGTCGTCCAGCGTTTTATCAATAATGATCTCAGGGCGGCCGTAATACTGTTCAAGTGTCTGCATTATAATTGCGGGATCGGCAGCTGTGCACAATAAAGCTGCTACTGTTTCACGTGCTTCACCTCGTACACATGTTCGGAGACGTGCCAGGTTCTCAGCTTTTGTATAGCTATACATTTTGGTCGAATCTCGCATCGCTGCTTGGAATAGTAGCCATTCGTTCGGCGCGCCGTTGAAGACAGGCAGTTCTTGCGCTTGTCTAGGCGGCGGGCGTTTCAAGGCCATTCGTTCTAAGACCTCGGCTAATCTATCTATTCCTCGTTCTCGGGACCGTGCTGGCGTAGGTGATCTGTCTCGTCTCGGATTGGGCGTAGGTGATCGGTTGCGCCGCGGAGTGTCGATCGTGACTCCTCTTTGTTCTTGCGGCGGTGGCGCATATCTATAAAAAGAGTGGTGTGATCGTTGCCCTTCGTTCTCGCGCTGGTAACACAATGTGGCTCCGTTGTCGTCATGTTCGATACGTCGTCGTTCGTTCTGCGGTGCGCGCTCGGTACGTTCCCCCTGTGGTTCGCACAGGGCCGAGACGCGGACCGCTGATGACATGTCTTCATATGACGTCATGTGGGGTCGTTCTTCCCTTTTGGGTTGTGTGTTATTTAGCCAATCAGCGATTCGGTTGTCCACTTCTATTGTTTCACGGGCGATGACGCTCTCGCGGTCAGTCTCCTCCCGTATAGTGGCGACGTCCAAAGCTAGCCTTTTCTTGATAAGTGCTGCTTCTAATTGCAGCTCTTTTCTCTGGATCTCGGCTAGACGTTCCTGGGCTTCGAATTCAGCTAATCTTATTCGGGCAACAGCGCTGGCAGTTGATCTCTGAGAGCGCACGGACGGCGCCCTCGATCTCCTCTCTTCTCTAGTATCAGGCGCAGCGGCGGCGGTGGTGGCGGCGGCGGCGCGTGACCTTATTGCGGCTATGCTGGGGTCTATTTGTGCGGGTAACGCGGGCACGCGGGGGTTCGGTTCGGCATGCGCGCGCGACGTGGTAGCGGTTTGTGCGGACGCGGACGCGGATGCTTGTGCGGACGGGGACGCGGGGGGGTCTTCGTACACTCTTGCTGTCCTCTCCTCAGCTGCTTGGCTTCTTGTAGTCGGCATCTTCGGCATTTGACGCCCCTAACAGCCCTATCAATCCTTTTGGAGGGCCCGGGTTTAACCAGGATATGCTCCGCCAGGGATGGATACGTGCAGGATTGGACAGGTGGGATCTACCCAGCAGAGGATTGTGCGCACTGTGGGGTGCTCAGGGCCGGTAGGAATACCCGGACCCGTCAGCAGTGCCTACAGTCCGGCCCCCACACCACGCACGACCTTACCGGCGTAGTGTACTGGTTCGGTTCGCGCCTTGAAAAAGGCGCTCTTGATGAACCGGTGGTATCGCACAATACCACACCGCCTTGTTCGGCGTTTACTCTGGCCTCCACCGTTTGACACCGTTAGGTGGCAGAGACACAGAGCCGCGGTCCACCCGCTAAGAAATAGTGACACGTTTTAGACGATCTTTACGTTCGAAGACCACCAGCTGATGCTCGCAGACACGGTCTTTCCTCTTGAGCTCCCGGCGCGAACGTTGACTTGATCTTCACGTTCTTGAGCTCCCGGCACCGTGTTCGTTCTTGGTCTTGGATCTTGAATCTTGCTATTGAATCTTCAATCTTGCTATTGAATCTTCGATCTTGCTATTGATTCTTCGATCCGGCTTCTGAAGGACCAGAAAACTTGGGCTGTTGAGGACAACCCAAGGATATGATAAAAGAAACGAACGATCTGTTGAAAGGCACTTGCCATATGTATTAAAAATGAAAGTACACTCGTTCCTACGTAGCTCTGTTCTAGGCGACTAATACGTTATTCTTTCTTCAGGCTTCAGGGTTCAGGACGTCAGGATCAGTTCTTCATAGGTTGAGGTCTTGATCTGAAGCGTAGAACGAGTGACGATCGAATGAAATATTGCCCACACAAAATGCCGCTTATTCACCCGCTTAAGTAGTATTCAGCGGGGCACAAGTGGCGCGTAGTGCGCCCTGCGGCTGCTCTGTTCTTCCAACATTTTTACAAGTCATAGCTAGTTGTAGTTATGTATGGCTTATGACCTGTGATTGGTTCATGGTTTATGACTCATCAAACTGTGATTGGCTGATGATCTGTACCTAGCTATAGTGTGATTATAGCTAGATTTCATGCCCTTGTTACTTTGTGCATAACGTTTCAGCTGTGTTAGCACAAGTTTTCAGTTACATTAATTAAGTTCAGGCTTGCGTCCGCAACAATTACTATTATCAATAAATAACTATGAACTATTGCCATTGGCCGGGCACACATCCAGACTCCGGGCTGCTACTGAGAATTTCCTAATGAAAAAACCCAATAACACTTTGCCCTACCCGGGAATCGAACCCAGGACCCCACGCTCAGCAGTCGCGCTTGCAACCCAGACTAACGAGGCAGTCTTAGCAAATGAACTTTAAAATAATCATGTTCTGCGTTTTAAATTGTTCACAAGTCGATCAGTGTGAAGGATTTTTTGGGACCTTTATTACATGTGATATATTATACTTATATTTACATTTTCTTTAAATGTATACGACATCATCTTACAAAAACACAGCCTGACTTCTTATTTTGAACATCACCCGGTTGGAAGTTTGACAACAATCACGACAATGCTTATTGTTAAATGTGGATACACCAATTTTTACAGCGTAACATAAAATGAACTTAAATTTAATACATACATACATATTATCACGCCTGTTTCCCATTGGGGTAGGCAGAGGCTGGATTTCCACCTGCTACGATCCTGACACACCTCTTTCGCTTCATCTACGTCCATTAACCTCGTCATGCATGCTCGTCGGTTTAGAGAACTCTTAACCTGGCATTTTTTGAGAACATCCGCGATTTGATCGCGATACGTTCGCCGAGGTCGTCCCCTTCCAACTCTTCCATCCACACTCGCTTCGTATACTTGTTTCATCAATCTCCTCTCGTCCATCCTACATAAATTTAATACATAGATCCATTATCAAATCTTATGAAATAAAACATTGTTTAGGTAATAATAATATTCAAAAACTTAACACTTGTTTGAAGTACGAACAATAAAGTAAGCCATACTTTTACATAGTAAGTTGTAGTATGCTTATGTATTATAAGCATGTATTAAAAAAAAGTATATAAGTATTATATCCATTGTTTAGTACCCATAGTACAAGCTCTGCTTAGTTTGGGACTAGATGGTGCCATGTAAAAATTTCCAAAAAAAAATATAAGTATTTATTTATTTATTTTTATACAATCAACAGCAAAAGTCGATGAATATTTAGAAATTCAAAATTAATTATTATATGAAATAATCATTATTGTTTGTCTTCATTTATCCATCATACTATAAATATAAAGAATACACAGTTCTAGTAATTTTTAAGAAAAAATTAAACGTTTATATTCATTAAATAATGTTAAAACAATAAGGAACCATCACTTACGTTTAAAGTTGACTGTACTAGTCTTTAAACTTTCTACGTTGACGAAACGAAACGCAATCGATCATTGAGTTATCAATGACGTACAAAAGCAAATAAACCTTATTGAGTAACTTTCTTCTATCTGTTTGGAGCGGGTGCACGCCGTGCGTTCGTTTTTGCCCGGCTTACGTAAGCCGGTCGAGCGTCATGCCGCGTCAACGGTCATTATCACATCGTGTCGGCGAGATGTGAAACAGACTGTTACTGACAATTGCCTTTCGTTTTACGTTTTTGAGGATAATTGTAAACATGTGTTATAAAACCTACGTGTATTCTACTCAAGCAGTGAGCATGTCTGGACTGGACTTTATTTTTTATTTGATTTTTGAGGGCTGAAAATTTTACGTAGTAACTTAGGTATTTGATAATTACGTATATTCTGTGATCTCGTAGAATCTTATTTTAACGCCATAGGACCCACAATTTGGAATCGTGCAACTAGAGCCTGACGTTTTCAAAAGTGCCTGTAATTAGGTTTATTTGAAATAAAAAACATTTGATTTTGATTTTGGAAAAAAACACATTTTCTAATAGATGTCTTATTTTTTTTAATTTTCAGCATCATCGTCTACGTACTTATAAATTAATTGCTGTTTATCAAACAAAAGTGGTTTAAACGACATAACGGTGATGTACACGATTGGTGCGGTAGTTGAGCGATCGGCTTCGGAGCTAAGGGTCGCGGGTTCGATTCGCGAACAGGACAAATATTTATGTGATCCACAGATAGTTGCTCCGGGTCTCTGTGTGTTTGTGCATGTGAGATTTGTGTTTGTAAACGCACTCACGATACAGGAGAAATTTTAGTGTGAGGGAAAAGCTTTTATGGTCGTCTTTTGACCGTTGTTGTAACGTGACGGCACAACACACCTATTTCAGCAGGTAACAAAAAATTACCTAAGACTTATTCTACGTGCTCGAGCGACGAACTTTCAAGAAACATGAGTGTAACTCAGTTTTCGTTTTACGACTTTTCACTATTCCTAAACAGAAAGTTGTGAAACTGCAGACACTATTCAGTCTGCAAATTTCTTTAGTGATGCTCAGCATAAAATATTATTATGGTATATTGACGAATCATTGTTGTATCATTTAGAAGATAACAACTTATAAAGCTGGCATCTCGATTGTTCTTATGTAATTTCTATATTTTCACTCTATAAAACGGACCATAAAACAAAGTTATCAGTGTACTAGCCTATGCCTACGGCTTCACCCACGCATAAATTGGTTTGTCACGGAAATATGGTATCGCGCATCCATCGGGAGCTCCTTATCTTCCTGGAATAAAAAGTAGCCTATATGTTATATGTCGCTCAACGAGCTATGGAGCGAGCTATGCTTGGAGTTTTTTTTCAAGCATAAAATCCGTAGCGAGATTATCCAGAAAAGAACAGGAGTGACCAACATAGCTTGTAGGATCAGTAAGCTGAAGTGGCTGTCGAAGGATCGATGGCCGCTGGAGCAGACGAGTCCTTGAGTGGAGACTGCGAATAGGCAAACGCAGTGTAGGGCACCCCCCAGTCAAGTGGACCTACGACCTAATGAAAGTAGCTGTAGGGGACTGGATGCGGAAGGCCCGAGTGTCATGGTGTGGCGAGACTGCGAATAGGCAAACGCAGTGTAGGGCGCCCCCCAGCCTGGTGGACTGACGACCCGATGAAAGTAGCTGCGGGGGACTGGATGCGGAAGGCAGAGGACCGAGTGTTGTAGTGTGGCGCAATTTGGGAGAGGCCTATATCCAGCTGTGGACTAAGATAGGCTGAGTTGATTGATTGATATATGTTAATCCGAGTTATGGTCTATCTGTGTGCCAGATTTCTTCTAAATCCGTTTATCCGTTTCAGCGTAATTGAAGGACAAATAAACATCCATACATTCGCATTTATAATATTAGTAGGATTGAACAAGCCATGCAATATTCGTTCTAAACAATTCATTTACAGAAAACTATATCTGATATTAGTCTATTTAGTTATTTAACCGAAAATATTGTGTCGCTTCAGCGTAACTGCCCTTTGGTAAATCAGCATGAAGGAGATTCACTTAAGGCACAGAGTACTAGTAATAATAAATGAACGGCTGAAATGTTTTCGATAATTCTCATAAGTTAAATTAAACAAGGGCCTACTAACTAAACAAATACCTTCCTTCTTCGGAAAATCAATACGACAGTGAAAATCCAAATTCACTCAGTGATCTTTCATGAACACAATACATTAAACATGTACATAAGTATGTATATTAGCCCAAAAATGACAACTAACGTGTTCGAAACCATGTGTTATGTTCTATTAAATTCTCTATTTTTTGTGTTATTTTGTATTGTTTGTGTTGATTCTGTTATTTTGGGTTTTTGTGTTTTTAACAGGTGAGGTGGCCATTACAAATTTTAAAAAAATAACTTTCAATAACGGAAGCTTAGTTTCTTTATGGTGTTTAGACAATAAGGTTAGAGCATCTCTTCATATTCAGTGCAATTTGCGAGTCTTGTGAACAATGTTAAGTCACGCTCTTATTTTCATGCTAGGTATACAATACATACCGTACACATATATGTTATATTACACATATATATCATTGTATCCATTATACCTTTCCCCATCTAATTATTTTCTTGAGCCTCAAATTAAATGCCATAAGATTTTGTTACCTATAGCTTTGTGTTATTTTATATTTTGCGTTGTAGATGGATTTATTTGTCTGGTAGTATGTGTCTTGTGAATATTTAATAGTTGATCCGTGACACGAAATTCGATTCGATTATTTGCAGTTAGAAAGAGACTTTAAGTAGACTTTTACTTACTTTGTGAGAAAATTATGTTTCATAAATATTAAATAGTAAACTAAAACCTTTCAACCTTAGTATTTTTTGCAGAAATCACGATGCCTTATTTAAAATTCTTTGACTAAAATTTTTATGATTATTTGCCGGCTGTAACTAGATACAGCTTCATACAATATGCGCAATCTTATTAGTTGGCCAGCTTGATGTTAGGCACTGGAGACGTTTGCGCATGAATGTACAGTCGCTAAGAAAACAGTTGTTACATAAAAATATAGGTAACAAAGTTTACTGCACAATTTCAACTGTTTTATTGGCGACTGTACACTGTACAGTACATGCCCGAACGTCTCCCAGTGCCTAACGTTAGACTGGCCAACTAAGATTTCGCGTATTCTACGGTCAACCGCACGTCAGTGGAAACAGTTTGGCAGCGCCTTTATTTCGTAAGTGGTAAGGGCGATTTTCTAATTCAAGTATTACAACTGTCATGCAGTTGAGTGTACGTGGGGATTGTCAATAGAACGTCAAAATAGTCTCCATCGAATCAGTTGACATGTCAATTATTGACATGATGATGGAATAAAAGCAAACTTCCCATTGAGACAAATCGCAACAGCGTAAGAATTCATGATCTTTACATTACTGACTCCAAACGAGGATATACGAGTTACTCAATCAAAGGAGGTTATACGAGTAGTTAGTTAACCAATACTCAACCCCTTAATATTCCCGTATGTATGACAATATATGTTATATGTTCTCTGAGTATTTAACCAACCAACTGCGATCGCCAACCCGCCTGCCAAGCGTGGCGATTATGGCATATCCCCCCCTTAATTGGGGGAGGCCTATGTCCAGTAGTGGACGTCTTTCGGCTGAAATGATGATGACAATATAAGAGATGGTCCTTAAGGACGTCGCGTCCTCCCTCCTCCTACCCGCACCCCTTGCCCGCCGGTCCAACGAGATCCAAGATGCAAGAATGCAGGTCCACGCAAGTGGTTCGCTTTCGAAATAACTCGCCACTCGCTAACATTTCTTTCATGTTGGATGTTAAGTCGCGTAATTTGTAAACATTATTATAATAGACATTGTTTATTTAGGTCATTAGCTGTTTCTCCCCTACATTTAACTGAATTCCTAGTGGAATGATTAGAATAATACGTTAAAAGTTGTTGACGTTTACAAGAATGAATGAAGTTTACGATGTGTATATCTGTTAGATAAATCGAAGCACTTAATATAAAATGAATTAATTAGGTACATTTGCATTGTAAAAGAATATACATGTCTATAAAATTGAATTGCTGATTGCAATTCCACTAGGAAACATCTGAAAGCTTAAAAATGCCAATAATAAGCAAATACAGTACTATTTTGTTTTTTATTTGTCCTTCAATCGCGCTGAAACGGCTGAACGGATTTGGATGTTTGGCACACAGATAAACCATAATCCGGATTGATATATAGGCTCTTTTTTATCCCAGGAAGATAAACAATTTCCGAGGGATGCGCGACCACGACTTTCTGTGATAAAGCGAATTATATGCAGGCGAAGCCTCGAGCATAGGCTAGTAATACATGAAAAATATTTCACAAATAAATGAAGCGGTTATCAATTAATCGATTTCAATTTTCAGTCTTCAGTTATTAGACAACAATAATACCGATAGATTTGCGGACAAAATAAAGTATTTCTGTAATACCTATCTTGTCAATGTATTTTATTTTTATTTATTCGCTTACTATGAATCGTGTTTATAACTTTTTGTTAATAAATCATGAATGCAATCACGTTTCCTCGAATATGTTGTTTCCTATTTAATAAAACTTTTTGCATCGAAGGCCTCGCATTCTGATATAACGGTTACTATTTTTTAACAACATCAGGCAAATTATTACTGAAATTAAATTTATGTAACAGTAGAATATTTAAGGAGACGTATTGGGAAAATTGTTGAAACACGCTCATCAAAAGATAGAAGTGAACTTTTGAAATGTCAAATCATCGTACCAAATTGAGTCTTAATATGATGTCAGCTTACTTAAAATCTGGTTTGTATTCGTTAATAGCATTGCCATTTAAACGATTTGAATAAATTATGTAAGCAAATTAATTTCAGCATGCATTCGTTGCAAAATTATACCAAGAAACAGTTTTATATTTACGTTTTTTTCTAATAATAACGAGACGAGATGGACATCCTTTACAACTTCCTAGAAATCTGAAGGATAATTTACAAAACAGGATAGCATGCATCCGGTTATCTGCCTGGAGTATCCTCGCAAATTATACTTATTAACTGCCTCCCATCACGCAACATTTAATGTAAATATTGTAGGCCTACTAAAGGATTACCTACAGTAATAAGCAGCGTAAATAGTAATATATTTGTATATAAAACCAATAATAATTTATCAACTAAAAACTCGTTACAATACAGTTAAAATGTCACTCACCTTTTCGAACTGTTTTCGGCTGCATAAAATGTATATTTATTTACAAATGTATAAAAATCCAAAGACACAACACCATTCACATATTAAAATTCCAGTTCCAGTACGGAATAAATAATATATATTCTTTGAACAAAAGAAACTTCAATACGGTTGAAAATAGCAGTTTTCGTAGCACTCGCAGTGCAAAAGAGTTCAACGAGTGCGCGAGCTCTCTCCGAGCAGGCCCGTCGTATACTGAACCCGTTTGCGAGGCCGTACACTATCTCCTCGTACAACTTAAGGTACCTGATAACGCATACCCAAGAACAATTTTGATACATTGCGTTTTTCACTTCTATATGGTGCTTTTTTTTCGTTTTATCTCGCTCATATTTGAATTGGGAACACTTTTTTTTGTCAGCGTGCCCAAGCAGAATTTACGTGGTACAAGTTTAGTGTGGTCACCGCCTCCGATTGATACAATCATGGGCGAAAAGTAAATGGTTCTTAATAAACGATGCACCGCAAGTGCACTAAGTTAACCTTTTTATCGGGAGCTTTAAGCTTGGCGGTGAGTTAAATAAAGTGGTTTCTAAATATAAACGGCGTATCTGGACGCGCCATTGGCAGGTGCGAGCCTACGCGTTGCACTTTTTTGCCACCATCTATATTTTTTATTACATTTTGTATTTTTTTAAAGGGACAATTTTATAATTAAAGCTAGTGCGTTTATCGTGGACCGAGAGAAGTTTTACCGAGAAACTGTGGTCGATGATATCTATATCTTATCCCGCCGACTTAGTACAACAAAATGGTAATTAATTTTATTTATTAACAATGACTACAAGTCTTTTTGCGCAGAGTTTATAATTAATATGATGTTTTACTGTGCATGTTGAGATAATGTCACATTTTTCAACGATGTAATTGTAAATTGAGATAAAATCAGGAATGTAAAAAATAACAGATTACATTATTAAAATAAATTAATAGTGTTTACATTTATCAGCATTATAACATGTTAAATCTAAATCGTTATTTTCTACACACGGGCTATTAACAACCTTTTACGGTCAATAAAGTGAGTAAATAAAGAACAAATGCCTCATATGTTTTATTAAATGTAACTACACTAGCATACATTACAATTATATCTACGGCATCCAGACAAATGATACCAACAATTAAACAAAAGTCTACAAGTTGTAGTCATCCGGGGGAGCAGGTAGGAGCGAGGTGGAAAGCGGGAGCGATAATTAAAGAGCGAATGTAATGCGCGTATGGTCCCACGACCCGTTACCGTTATCGCGAACGTAGCTAATGAAACTGAGGAAATATTGTACTTGCTATGGTACAAACGGAGACGAAAAGCGGTTTTTCGATGAGTTCGTTGGTGTACGAGCACGCTCGAAAATTGTAAGCTGTCGCCCGCAATCACACGTACATTATAAATACTTGCACATTATTAAGCTACGTCCTTCGAGCCGAATTAAAATATGTTGGGTTCAAATTCAAATTCTTAATTTGCAATAAACAGGGTACATGGAATATTGTTACTTAATAAAAATTTGTTCAAGCTCATTTAGCCATCATCAACAGCAAGCAATTTTTTTTTTATTCTGTATATATGGTGTCTGTGTACCAGGAAATCTTGTGTAATGTGAAATAAAACACCAATATCTGTTTACACCGAGCAGCTTTATTGTACTGAACTAAATTATAATTAATTAAAATAATGTGCAATTATTATAATCATCAAGCATTATTAATTAAATTATAATATATACATAAAATTGTCGAGCATGCTCGTACAATTGGTGCCTATTTGCAATATGCAAGCTTATTTAGTAAACTATAGTAAGCTTTTTTCAAGCAGAATGCAGTGAATGATGTTTATATTATAATGATGGCTAGATTAAAATCTGTTTCAGAAATTGCATTTGAAACAATAATATTATGCGATCCAAATAAGAATAGGAATATCAATGACCTCGACCTTGGAAAACTTCTAGAAAAACACGATTTACTAGTAAAATTAATTAAAAAAATAATATCATTGATAAAAAAATTGTTTACATCATTTAACTAGTTTTATAAAACGATTTTTGCCTGATAAAATTTGTTATTAAGTACCACTTTCATGAGGATGACATCGCAATATGGCGGAAAATTATTCTTATTTGAATTGCATAGTAGTGCAATTTCACACAATTTTAATTGAGGAATAAACTATTTTTAACCGACTCCAAAAAAAGGAGGAGGTTATGTATTCGGCGTGTTTTTTAAAGAACAATTTTATATTCCGAGCATGCATTACTCCCATTGAAAAAAAAAGTGTAATTCTTATGTTTTGTACCACACGCCAACATTCTGTACGTGGCGTGTGCTTAAATCTTAACTAATTTCTACTTCACCCTTATCTAATCTAAGATATTATGTTTTATGTAGTGTCATCAACCTTTTAAGTAAGGACTAACTCCGCTTATAATTTTTAAGTACATGTTTTTACGGCAGCTTATTAGCATTTTAATATTTTTCGTTGTTATCAAAAGTACTGATCCTGATGGTGTGAAAGTATTAAGAATTTAATTAATACGAAAAAGGAAAAGTTCTGAGCACAGATATAAGAGTTTTATGTAATTCCGTCAGCGTCATTATGTATAAGAACTAACTATGAACATTATCGCATCCGCTGCTGGATTATATGTATACATATACAATATAATACCTACATAGAATTTATTCTAAAAGGTGATGTTATAAACACATTTTTCACAAAATTGAGCAAGCTGGTTTAAAAGTTTTAAACGGATTCTCCTTCGTACACTTCCCGGACCTGTGCTACTTTTTAACCGACGAAAAAAAGGAGGAGGTTCTCAATTCGACGCGTATATTTTTTTTTTTTTTTTTTTTTTTTTTTTTTTTTTTTTTTATGTATGACCACGCATAACTTTTTACAGAGTGGTCCGATTTTGATGATTCTTTTTTTATTGGATAGGGTATATCTTGAAGTTGGTCCCATTTGAATTTCAAATCCACCCCTAAGGGTAGTAAAACAGGGGATGAGTGTTTGTTCACCCACTGAATTCTTACCTGTTAACCGATTCTGTTGAAACTTGACATACATAAATATAGTTCTAGACACTACGACATAATGGAGACCTGGATTTAGAGTTTAACCACAAAAAAATGAAAAATAAAACTTTTTAACAAAAAATTGAACCGACGAAAACAGAAACTGAAAAGCGAAAAATAACTAATTATGAGTCGGCGCCAAACAACCAATCAACGAAGATCATTAAATTACTTTAAATAAATAATAAAAACAACGTCACATCAAATACAACGTGAGATTTTCAACGATAAACAATAACTTTCCAAAAATGCGTTCTCCGCTCGGCCACTTCCAACTTACACGCACTATGCTTGTTAAAAGTTCGTTTGGCGCCGACTCATAATTAGTTATTTTTCGCTTTTCAGTTTCTGTTTTCGTCGGTTCAATTTTTTGTTAAAAAGTTTTATCTCTACTGAAGTCAATGTTGCAAATGTATCGTTAATCCTTTGCCTACTCCTTTCCATAGAACCATCCTAAATTACGCGTTTCAGACTTCCACAACTGTCTTTCCTTTTATGAGACTGCAAATAAGGGTAAAGAAAGTGATTAAAGAACTTTCTTCAACATAATATGTTGAAGTGAGTGAGTGGATATTATCCAGAGTACAAAAGCACTTACAACACCAAACATCATCAATAATTTGGCACATTTTAAATATGTTAAATTCCACTCCACTCTACTAGCACTCCAGCGTTTTCTTACAGTGAGTATGAGAGGCTTATCCCCAAATACTCAAACCACACTTTGAGACGTTCTTATAAGTGTTTGTCGCTTTAATGCAAGGTGCATGTCGGTGCAACTGACAGTGACAGCATCAGACTTAAAGGTGACTTAAAATTGAGTTGAGTTTGAGAATTTGGCAGTGCTCTACGGTGAAATTCTCAATACCAATTGAAAGTCTTTGGTTTGCCATTTGTCATTTGCTAAATTCTCCATAACATCTACCATTGCCTTGAACTATTTCATTCCATGGCTAGTCATTGCACCACAATCCCTAGTTTTTAACCTTCTACAGCCGACTGCCCTCTTATACCCGACGATGACTACGATGAAGCAGTCCTCAAGATTATTTAAACCAAAATTATTTTTCATATTCAGAGCATAGTATCAGTAACAATACACATCATTATCTCACAATTTTGACACATCCACAATGGGCGCACTGGAATATTACATTGAATTACGAGAGGATACCAATAGGAAGCCTGCTTAATTCTATGCATCATATTTCCCCGAAGGGGTAGACAGAGGTGTAGTAGTACACCCACATTTCGCCAGTTAAGTTATAGTCCCATGTAATAGGGGGCGAGCCTATTGCCATTGACCGGGCACAAATCTAGACTCCGGGCCGCTACTGAGAATTTCCTAATGAAAAAACCCAATAACACTTTGCCCGACCCGGGAATCGAACCCAGGACCCCACGCTCAGCAGTTGCGCTTGCAACCACTAGACCAAGCTAAAAAACAAACCTAAAAAACAAACCTAAAAACATCTTTAAACATATTATTAAATATTTAAAAAAAAAAAAAAAAAAAAAAAAAAATTCTTTTCCTGTATAGTCTCATCTCTTTCTTGCCTCGTCGACCACGCTTCGCGCTCTTCCGATATTATAGGAAAATTTAAGTTTTCATATCAAGATATCAAATTATTTTAAAATGGAACGTTCCGTTTCAAGATTGGCCAGCAAAAATTAATTAGATAAAAATAACTAATCGGTGCATTCCATTAGAAAAAATAAAACCAAATAATTTTTTTTTTTTTCATTTCCACAAATCTGTAATAAGTATTATCTTTATCTTTATGTTACCAAATTTGTACGCCTATCAAGGCAAAACATAGTGATACTGGATTATTTAAAAATTAACACCATGTCTTGTACATCATACCTATGTTTGACAAATAAATAATTTTGAATTTTGAATTTTGAATTTCATATTCAGAGCACAGTATCACTAACAACACACATCAACATTTCACAATTTTAACACATCATAAAAAAAAAAATTGATATGCTAAGTAAACCGATACCAATAGAAAGCCATTGCTTAACTCTATGTATTTACATTGCCTTTGTCTTAGCGTATTTAATTACAGTCTACTGCTGGTCATTGCATCTCATTCTCCAGATTTAAATCCCTTCAACGTACTACCCTCTTAGTCCCAACGATGACTAGGATGAAGCAGTCTTCAAGACGATTGAAACCTAAAAACATCTTTCATATTCAGAGCACAGTATCACTAACAATACACTAAACTTCATCATCTCACAATTTTGACACATCTACAATGGGCGCACTGGAGTGTTTACAGTGAATATGAGAAACTACTCTAAAGTAAAGCGATACCAATAGAAAGCCGTGACAGTTTCCACGACGCATCGGGGTCGACCATTGTGGAACGCTTATTGTCTACGTTTCTGTTTAATTGAACCAATCGGTGGTAGACGTGGTAAGTACATAATGCAATGGAAATATGAAAAATAGAATAGTTCGAAGTCATGTTTTAGTAGTAGTAAAGCTCCTTGTTGAAGAGTTCATCCAGAGGAGTACCTTCTTCCACCGTACCTCTTTCTGCCGCCAAACAGTAATGCTTGTATTGGTGAGTTCAGTTTGAAGGGTACGGGTGTTGGTGTGATTAAAATTAATTAATAACATTATTTATTAATTCAAAATCCTTTTGAAGAACACTGAGTTATTATGGTACACATAGAAATAGTTGCAATACATACAGTAAACATTTTTACAACCAGGATACAACAGTCAAAAAGTAAGAGCTATTATTGAAATCCTGTCTCCTAATCTAGGATACCCTATATCATAGGAGACGGAAAATCACAATCACATGAGATTTTCCATCTTTAGATCTTAGTTTGGCTAACACGATTTGCAATACCATTTAGGCAACAAACTAGGTGATATTGCAGTTGTTATGGGCAAGGAAACCGCTTAACATCAGATGGGTCTTTAGCTCGTTCCCTATCCTAAGCCATAAAAAAAGTTTGGCTGTTTAACTTTAGTAACATAGGCACTTACTTCATTATCATCATCAGCCCATTAACGTCCCACTGCTGAGCATGGGCCTCTTCTCAGAATGAGAAGGTTATTTACTTTACTTATTAGTCCACAACAATGGCCTAGTGCGGATTGGCGCACTACACAGCCATCATGCGGGTCGGTTTCGAACTCAGACCCTCCTGCATGGAATGCAACGGAATGGACGGTACTTACTTACATCATATAAAAACTTCGCGAAAGATTTCTATTATTCTATGAATGCTTAACTGCAACTTATTAGCAAAAAACCAAAACTTAAGGTAATAGTCTCGGACGAATAAAAATGGTGGACGGAATCTCGCTAAGATCAAAAGATTGAAGCACTTCGCTTTTTCCTAAACCCACTATAATTTCGACAGAATTATATATATTGTTATTTTATTTGTTACACTACGATAATGACTACCGTCACACGAGATTTGTTGCGTAATCGCGGCTATTTGTCTTACTATGGATGTGAATGTGTGCGTGCCAGCCCGTACTTTTAAGCGAGCTGTCTTACTATGGGTGCTTCATTTATTGTTTAGCAAGATTCCGTCCGCCTTTTTTTATTCGTCCAAGATAATATTTAAAATGTAAAAAATTTACAGCATTAAAAAATTTACCATATTCAACGTTACACAATTAAAATTTTCCAATTTTCTGCCTACACTGAAATTGTATACAAAGTGCGTTCATTCATACATCATGTTATTTATAACCGGTATCGTAATTATTATACAAATACACTCACGTATTTCTCTCTTCATAAAACTCCGCATTCTATTAAAATAACACACTCTTTGAATTACTAATTCTAACAATAACATCGATCTTATTATGTATTCCTGCTAAGCATTCTCAACATAATTTAGGTGTTAGTCAGTGACTGACATAGATCAATTTGATTGTTGGACGGTAAACATTTGAGCTAACGATCGATTTCTCAAACTATCGATCAAGAAACGATTTCTTGTTAGTTATGTTCGTAAATTATGTTGAAACCTTTGTGGGTGTTGATGTTGAACAGGAACAAACCACTGTTGAAAACAAATTTTAAAAAAAGCTACCTACTTGATGTGCGAAAAGTGCGTGTTACGTTGACAAACAATTTATGCTCTCTCTCTCTATCTCTTAGATGATTGTGATGTCGAGTAAATTTTGAAAGCCTATTATAGAGAGCTGCAAACCATAATAAATTAACAAACAAGTATCAAGAAGAAAAGAAAAAAGGCTTTTTATTCCTGAATCCATAATAAGCATTTCCTTTCTTCCAACATGAAAATAAAATGTAACAAATTACACGAATATGATCGATTAACATTTTAACTACAGAAAATAATTGAAAAAAAGATCGTGCATATATTTCGTTTATAGGGAAAAATCCCTCATGAAATTGATGACCAAGTAAGAAAGTCCACACACATTATGTTTATTGAGCATCTCAACATCTTCCTGCGTTCGGTCAACTTTAGCAAACCAGAAAATAATAGCTATCAAACACAAAACAGGAGGGCGGTAATATCGTTACTAGAAACAGGGTCAATTAAAAAAAACTGCCTTTTGATTATTGCATTTCGATTTGCATTCGATTCTGTTTCTATATTGGTAGTTGGTGGTCATTCGTTGAATTCCCAAAAAGACATTCTATATTTATATTATAGTTTTTAGTAATTCAAACGGATTTTTTATAGATTTTAGGCTGAACGAAAGTGTTTTCATTACTAGAATAAGAAAACTACTACATAGCTTTTGGTAGTTAGTTTTAGGTCCTATTGTGATTTGTTAAGAATTTTGTTAGTAGGATAGCTAATACGTTGGATCAGCCCCAGTCCAAGGTATCTACGTTGAAGTATCTACTTCTTTGAGGTAAAACTGCCGTGTACGACAAGGATGTAAGATTCCACACTTTTTCAAAGTTAATTGTTTAGGTTAAGAAATGTTTTATGGATAGGTATAAAAGTTCACTTTAATTTTAGTGTGAATTTTGACGCAGCTAAATTGGTGTCCTGTCCACCCTGCCTGTTGTTTTTTTTTCAATATACCTAGGTACGTAAAATTTTAACTTAAACTTTGGCACTTAAATTTTTTTATTATTATGTCCTAAAAGTTACATAGTATTCTCCGCCAGTGAAAGTAAAACTTTTTTTCTAATTAGAAGCAACCCTGACACCTCGGAAACGCCAGCGATGCGCGTACGTCGGCCGCGTCGCTCAAAGGAGGATTTAACGCACAAAGTATTGTACATCCTCACGGAATATATTGCCGCAGCACGCTTACGAATAGGCGTGGTAGCTAGTTCTCGCTGCACAGGATCGTATTTGAATTAGGATTTCTTTGGGATATTGGGATAGTTAGTGTAATTAAGGATATCATTGGATGTAGAATCCGAAAAAGGGTCAAAAAGATTATACACGGTGAATTTTCGTTGGAAACGAAAAGGGGTCATTGTACTCATCATTATGAACAACTTTTACTATGAGAACAACCCTGAAATCGCGAAAAGAAATCTGCTGTTTTGATATTTTGTCGATTTATGTGAACACAAATGTAGGGATCATCTGATTTTTTTTCGCGATTTAAGGGTTGGTCCTATATTAAAAGTTGTTCATAATAATGAGCACAATGACCCCTTTTCGATTCGAAAACCAACTAAAATTCACCGTGTATAAGCTATTAAGTTCCTGTTTAATTGCAGGAATCAGTCAATCTGACATGAATCTAATGAAACCAACAAAACAAAAAAAATGAAAACCAAATGAAATGCGATTCAAATAGAAAAGAAAATGTTATTAAAAATCTATAAAACCACTCGCAGACCAAAACATAAACAAACCAAAGTACTAGAACGAGTTTGAAATGGTAATTAATGTCACCACGGAAAATACCAAGCAGGAAACGAAGATAATAAAACTTGCATTACCAATTATTAAGAGCTTCTTCACTCACACTATAATATTGTAAACAAAACTTGGTCACAACGTATACTTTTTTTTAATATTCATAAATGGACACACATCGCGGGATCTCCCGAACATTAAAAACATGCACAGATGACATTAAACCGGACTTAAGTATTCTAACCTTCAAATAACAATTACAATATGGCGACCGATAAATGAAGTAACCGGCTGGTGGAAATTCACATTTATTAATAAATTGTAGATAAAATCTAGTTACTTATAGTAAAACGGCAAATAAAATTGTAAATGTCACCTATGTTTGCGTTAAAATTTAAATATTTATTGAAAAACATAATTTTACTATGCGTAAATCCGTAAACGTAAATAATTTAATAAATTTTCTACGTCTTCATAACTAAATCTAAAACTTCAGTAATAATTTTACGAGTAGAAAATTGGATTGCACAGCAATAAAAACTATAGTAGCAATGTGCGTATTTTAAATTATTATTTTTAACTTAATAAAATAGTTAACAGATTTAACGTATGTAGTTAATAAAAATGTAAAACTTATCGTGTCCAGTGCGGGTCTGTGGCTGTAAGTCGGTGCCTATATTATTAAATAGACCATATCTTGCAATCTGTCGGCCCTGAATGGATAATAACGCGAGGTCCAGCCGACTCTTCTATTACGAATAGGACCTCACTCCCGCCCCTTGCCCTGCCAACAAGGACTGAACCCAGTGCTTAACTCTAATTGCTTACGTGTTTTTGCAATTCGACTGATTTCGCCCATTTATAGGGTTGTTAAAGCTCCTTTAGTGCATTGGTCCGTTCCTAAAGCGATTGCACCCCTAGGGGCTACCCTAAGCTAACTAGGTGCCCCCATCAGTAAAAAAATTATTACTCGCGGATTACATTATTGAGGTTCATCATCATTTCAGCCGAAAGACGTCCACTGCTGGACATAGGCCTCCCCCATTTAGGGGGTATATACCATAATCGCCACGCTGGGCAGGCGGGTTGGCGATCGCAGTTGGTTGTTTTAATACTCAGAGAATGCTGCTGCCCATCCTCTGGTGAATCCCTTAGTCGCCTTTTACGTTTTTATTGAGGTTGCGTGGAAGAAATCGCTGATCGCGATAAGACTGCCAATTGTACAATCACTGTATACTATATTCAATGTAATGTATTTTAAAGTGTACATAAAGCATATATAAATAAATCATTTATCGAAAATCCGGTCCACAGAATTGAAATAAAAGTACTGTTGTCTAGTGACATCCAATCACGAGGTCGTGGGTTCAATTCAATTCAACTTATTTAGAAACAATTTTTACATTGTGTTTGAAACATAATCATTTCAAATAGGTACCTACATACATTAATTTGAAAAAAACACAATAATGTAACAACCTAGTGAAAGTCTATTAAATACATCATCCTACGTCATCATCATCATTCCAGCCGAAAGAAGTCCACTGCTGGACATAGGCCTCCCCCATACATAATTAATAACAATTATTTTATTATGTCACAATAATAAAATCAATGCCTAGAAGCTACACCATAGAAATATTCTATTCGATTCCTACAGGACACAAATATTTGTATGATAAACATAAGTGTTTGTGTTAGTCTGGGTGTTTCTTATGTATTAAAAGTATGAATTTACGAAAAATATATATTTTGTGAGTATTATGTCCATTGTCTAGTATCCAGAGTACAAGCTGTGCTTAGTTGGGACTAGATGGTGCTGTGTAAAAATGTCCCAAAAATATTAATTATAAAAATATTAAGTAGCGAGTAATTATTTTTTTAACATCAACAATTGAATAAAAATAGTTTATTCAAAGCATTTAACATTAGTTCCGTGAAAGCGACTTAAATAATTTCCCGATTTTCATTCATAACTTTATATAATTTTAATAGCAACAAACGCAGGCCCAGCAGGTCTACCTATCATTAAGAAGCAGATCCTACGCCTTAATGGAAGTAAACATAGTACTTAAACATAAAATCATGGTTAAATTGTACATAAACTTAAATCGAAGAGAGAAAACGTGACTTTTGTTATTGCAAAGTTCATTTAATATTTTCTCAATACAAGGTTTCTTTGAATATGATTACACTTAAAATTATAATTAGCTATTGAAAGTAACATTATTGAACCCATTTGTAAGCAGTCTTTGATATTCTATAATGTTTATAAAACGTACGATAATGGCTTCAATATCATAATATTGTATAAAACACCAATAACACAACACTTAACGCACAATAAAAACATTGGGTAAAAGGATTCTGATTCACGATTTAAACTTCGACAACTTAAGTTAAGAAACACGCACACTTTTTAATATTAAAACGTCCAATTCCCAAACACGGTGTTCCCAACATTTATCATCGAATCATTTGAATAGCCCACTAAATTGCTTGACGCACGCGAATAATCGATTTGTATATTTTTTTACTCGGTTTGCGATCTCTCGATTGTAATGAGTTAGTATCAAGAACATCGAGACATTGTATCAACCGTGAAAAAAGTCTTTATAATCGGCCACACTTTGTAATAAGTATCAATGTCTCTACATTAATTACATTAATTTGTGAGTTATTGCTAGTGTATTTTTGCGTTAATTGCAGTGTATTTAAAAGCAATTACGTGTACGTGGCTTGGACATGATACATGACCACCAACGTATGACTTTTTCTTATGGAAAAATAAATTAAACTTGTAGGCGAAGCAAAGCGAATAACATCATTTTATTATGCTTTAAGCCATTGATCAAAAAAAATATCAGGTGATTTTAATCCTGGTAAAACCACGTAAATTCTCCCTCACTTTTAGCTCAAAATGTAATAAGCTTAACAAAATAAAATACCTATGTTACGTCACAATTTGGAGTGACCATGAGTAATTCACATAGTTACACCGATATAAATTACTATAATGCAATATAAAATCATTAGGTGCACCAATAGTCATAAGAAAACGGTCGAAAGGGGAATTAACCAAATATCTATTAATGTCATAGAATTTATTGAAACGTAAACAAATACCGATTGACCTGTTTCTAAATAACCAGTAGTGTAAAACAACATAAGATAGTGTAATAGTTTGAGACAAGTCATGAACTTGCTTGGTATATTCGAAACAATTGCAATCTACAAGTCATCATCATAGATGTATAACTTAGTCACGCTGAGCTTAGTATAATAAAGCGGAATAAGACTAAGGCTATGTCCTGGTTGGGTACAACGTCAGATTCAATTATATCTGTATTCTATTATGCGTAATGCAATCTGCTGGTAAGCATTGCGTCAGGTGTCCCGTCGTGTAAAATAAATAACAAACAACCAACAACGTGCAATCGCTCATCCAACGCGGAACGCAGTGAACTTTTGCGAGATTTTTGAGAGACAGGCCGCGCCTATGCTATACAATACGCTATCCAGCTAGGACAAAGGTTCCCTTGGTGACATTTACAAATTAACCTATTCGGAATGCGCTCAAACAAACTGCACTGAAACAAAATGTCAAAATAAAACATTATTATTAGCTGCAATTATATACTAACAGGACCTGTGGGCTACGTCAGTGATGCAGTAAATGTCAAGAACGAACGCTATTCGTATTGTTGACTGCGAAACAACCATGGAACCCATAAATATTCCACCGACTTTACAGTTGCTAGACTCATTCGATTAACGGTAGAATCGATAAAACAATTCACTCGATATCTACGCAAGTAACTGTATTAAAGTAATGTGCACTGATTCAATTAGATACTATAAACATTTAATTAGATGTGACTAATAAAATACGTATTATCTTACGAAACGACTCGGTAACTCGATACAAAGAAACGGAATAAAATTCTCGTTTTCATTTACTTTGTAATCGTGAGCAATTTAAAGATACAAAGTACCAAATGCTAATCGATATTTCTTCTATCTAATAGAGTGTGAATGCGGTTTGATAATCGAATAACAGTTGGAACAACTTACCACAATTATCGTATAATGTTAAACTAAGTTGGCGGGAAAATTTGGAAAGAGCGTTTTTATTTCGTATTAATTTCCCCCGAGTGTTAACGTGTTATAATGGTAGATTATTAAATAATAAGTGCTTGTTAACGTGTACAAATGTGGGTAAATGGTAGAAAGTAAAAAATAGCGACTTTTTGTATTTTCTCATCAATCCCTCAGAAAACTCTCAAAGTCATTTTTTTTTATTTTGAATAAGCATTTACATTGCAATGCAATTAACATTTTGAAAGTTCAAAATGTTAATTATGAATCTAGTTGCTCGGTTCCAAAAAGTTGGTCCTATGGAGAAGAAACGGCAAGAAACTTCAAGGACATACTCTTTTCAAATAATCATAGTCTAACAAAGTTTCCATCAATTTATTAGGGTGTGTTTTACTAAAGACGACATGGACAAAAGGTCAGCAACCAGTCCATAAAACTATTAATAAAAAATGTTGAACCAAATGTAAAGGCTTTTGTTATTAAACTACTTTTCATAGTAAGGTAACTACTATCGCCACATTTTTGATTTATCTATAAAATAAAAATGGCTGGCTAGTCCCTTTTGTTCGGAAAGGTCAAGGTTGATAATGTACACTTCGAAAATATTATTCATTGACGATTGAAAACAAAACAATCACGGCGAACAAAGATCTACAAACGAGCAGTACGGTCTGCACAAAAGTGTATTAACATGATTTAATACAAGACATAATAAATCTTATGATGTAATAAGGTCTGATGAAGTGCGTTTTTAATTTTATAGAAATAATTAATGGAGTTTTGGTTGCACAAGGTTTAATTACAAGAACAATACACTTAGCATCAAATATTCGTTTCCTCAAAAAATCAACACGTCATTTGAAATGCAATTAAACAGGTTGTGATTTTGAATAGGTTCAATATTTTTCGAGCCCTAAGTATTAGGTATAAACAGCTGTTTACTTAACAAAATCTATGCTTAATAACAACTTAATCATTTTGATATGTTTTATTAATGGAAAACGAATATGACCGCGGTTTAAAAAAAAGAACTACAGTTCTACATTAGAGCATTATTCCTTCATTGTCCTATTTTACACTGAATTCACTGATCATTGTGATTCAGAGTAATGTTTTATTGAAAAGAATAAAAAAAGTTTTTCGTTGATTTGTGTGCAGTATAAGCAACATAGCTATCTGTAAATATTTCACCTGTTCAAAACCACAGTGTGTATGGAGATAGCCTTACTTTCAAATGCATTAATTCAAAGTCCGTTCTAAATCTGCTTAGCGTGCCCATCCTCCATATAAATATGAATGCTGAGAACAGCGGTGGCTACACGCAACACAGGCTGCAGGGATTCATAATCTTTGACAAAGAACAGGTCCCATAGTCGGAGATAATTTTTCGTAACATCACCTCGTAGAGGCTATATCTAAGATTGGATCTTGGAGGTGATCACATGAATTCTTGGGCACACCGCACAGGGCTTGTAGATGTTATCTAAACATCTTAAATTATTGTCCTGAGAGCAGCTACTCGGCTCTCATCTAGCGTTATAATCGCGGAGTTGACTAGAAAATTCACCTGAACCTATTGTTGGATGAGGCAATCGATGCATGTTCGATAGTATAAAACGTCACATAGCAAACATCTTTTCAATTTATCTAGAACAGTGGTTCCCAACGAGTGGGGCGCGCCCCACACGTGGGGCATATGGTAACCCACGGGGGGCAGGGTGGCTCCAAAAATAAACTGTATCTGAATTAAAATTCATGTTCTTGACATTAGAAAAAAAAACTTGTAGCCAACTATCCCAGGGTAGCAGTGACATTTCTGTAACCAAATCAAGTTACTTGACGCGAATCAGCGTATGCGGCACACATCATCGGCTTCTTGTAATTTTACACTAACAGTCAACGGGGGGGTGTAGTGATCTTAGGAGACAGTTGGGGGAGGCACGTATGGTAAAATGTTGGGAACCCGCTGATCTAGAACATTTGATTAGCATTCACGATAGCCGCTTGTTCGTGAACATGCGGGTTGAAACACCGCGGCATGTGAGGCTCTTTAAAAGATTTTTGTAATTTTGAACTGAGGTAGAAATCTTAAACATCACTTACATATTCCAGAATTTGAGACATGCGTGTTGCCAAAAATAGCTCTCATTACGAGCTACACAGCGGGTGACATCATGCCGCCACAATCTCGGAGTATTATTCAAATAAGGCCACATCCAAGAAGTTTCGCAGCATTTTGTAAATGTGAAGCACATATTTTGTGGTTTTATTGCTATTCGCGTTGAAAGCACGGCGGCCACTCCTACTAATGCTCGGCGTAAGGTCAAATTACTAGCCGAAGTTGCAAAGCCGAGTGCATAGATAGGCACTGTTCAAATTGCGTCGAATAAAAAAATTGGTTTAGTGAGATTGCAAGCGTTTCCAATTGACTTTTACGTCGGGAACGCAAACGAGCCGTATTCAATCGGAATATAGTTTTGATCTTTATTCTCATACACAATTCACATTGTAATTGAAGAAAAAATAGTATTCGTGATCACTACTAGTGCATAGGATCAATCTAATTAGATTCGACAGACTTGATGGAAAAGATTTTTTAATATAGGTAGGTACCACGTTTTGAAAACGAAAGCAAGTTAATATTGCATTGTCATTCAGTTTTGAGCTGTGTTTAAAGTTTCGAGTCTCGCTCATCGAGAAGTTAGTTTAAAATCGATTGCAAAATTGTATCTAACAGATAGACTAGTAGGAAAGCGAGTTAGTAAAAACGTGGTAAAATATATGAATAATCTTTCTTTAGGAGTTATTAAAATGCGGTAAAATATATAAATAATCTTCCTTTAGGATAATAACTTCTTAGGTTTTCGCGATCACTACACATAACAGCACAGCACGCAACACTGTAAAAGATAATGATATTGTGAGTGATTACTGCGTGCATCGAAACGATTTTAATTAATAATATTGTACGGTAGATTAATATTTTTGTAGAAATATCTGTAAAGACGATTGTTATCTTAGTCTACCTGCGACCACGAAATGCTGCAAAGCTTTCGAAACGTCAGCAAAACCAATTTAAATAATATACGCGATTTAATCCGGTTAAACTTTGTCTTCCTTTAGGAGTTATTAAAACGCGGTAAAATATATCAACAATCTTTCTTAAGGCAATACGTAGGTTAAAAATAAATCGTTTCTGGATGATGTATAGTCTTATCAAGGCTTTATTGAGGTGGTGGCGTCATTTCCGTTCTTATATGTAGCTCAATGCGAATAAGGGTATAAGTGCTCGAGACGAGTCGTTAAAAGTGTGGAGTTATTGGCCGTTTGCTGCGGGCGACACGCAAAGGGGCCGATCGCAAATGGGCGATCACTTTCGTTGGAACTACCTCAATGGTTGGAACATCACTTTCGATGTCGCAATCGTATACAGGGTGGAAACGTAAAGTGTGGCCAGTCAATAATTTATTTAATTTAAAAGATATTAGTTATAAGTCTATAACTCAGGCCCCGCTATTTCCCGCGGAAAAGCTCCCTCAGGCAAACTGCGCATGCGTCATTCAATGGAATTAGAACCTACATAGATCAGAAACAGAATATGAATAGAATTGGTCTTGCCGGGACGAATTCATCCCAGCGGTGCTCTAGGTTTAACTATTTGCTGGGTGAAATGTTACCCAGTGCCTGAGCGTGATAAAAAAGCTGTACAATTTTATGAATAAAATGACATAAAAAACGTATCAAAAAAATTACGCAATGTGTTTACATGTACTTTTGTGGCTCTCATACTATGGCACTCATAAATAAATACAAAAGGAACAACAAAATTGACAAGTAATAAGAAAATAAAACGTGTAGTATTAATAAATTGATAATTATTAATTATTTGTAATAGTATTCACATATTTTAATTAATATATAAAATATATGCATTTTCAACGGTGGCAGGCACCTCGAACAACAGAACTTCTTATGGAAAAAATTAAATGACAATAACATTATTTTTTAAATTAAAAAAAATTTAATGGTTTATTTTAGCAGTTTCTTTGTTCTATTTAGTCTATTAATTGTGCTATAGTATATGACTGTGGGAGCTACAAAAATAGGTACGAATTTTGAACACATGGTTTTTTTTCCAAGTTTTTTTTATATTGTTTTATTCGCTGACATAAATAGATAGAATATTCTTTATAGCAGACAAAGAAAAAAAAATTACTAAAACATATGTACGTACACATAGTTTCTATACCAGGCCCCTCAGAAAGTATTGCGAAAAAAAGTTTTTATATATGGGAGACTGGCCAGTTATAATGTTTTTCGAAAATATGATTATTTATAAGTAAAAATAAGTAAGTTCCAATTTCAAAATTTCCCTCCACATTTTTTGCGAGTTAATTCAAAGTATTGTGTCTCACTGAAATATGGATCTGCGCCGGGAACATTTTAGAGCTATGATTTTATACGATTTCAAGTGTCGCCTGAAACCGGATGAATCGTACGATAGACTTCAAATGGCATTCATGGATGAAGGCCCTTCCAAGGCAACCGTGTATCGTTGGTATAACGAATTCAAGCGCGGTCGACCAACTTTGGGGGATGACGAAAGAAGCGGTCGCCCTTTGACGGCTGTTACCGAAGAAAACGTGCTAGCAGTGAAAAATTTAATCCAAGACAATAGGCGAATTACATATCAGGAGATTCAACACATATTGAAGATTGGATCGGGAAGCGTTCACGAGATTCTACACAGCCATCTTCGCGTGAGGAGGATAGTATCACGCTGGGTGCCGCACAACCTCACCGATGCTCAGAAGCAGGCCCGGGTGGAATGGTGCCGTGATATGCTTAACAAATTTGAAGCAGGCTCGTCTCGGCGTGTTTACGACATCGTTACAGGTGATGAGTCCTGGATTTATCAATACGACCCAGAAACCAAGCGCCAGTCGACTGTTTGGGTGTTTCAAAATGAGCCAACGCCTACCAAAGTGAAGCGATCTAGAAGCGGGGGTAAGATTTTGATCGCTAGCTTTTTTAATTTGACTGGCCACTTGGTATCAATTCCCTTACGGGATCAAAGAAGCATTAATGCCGAATGGTATACTACCAAATGTTTGCCAGAAATTTTCTCTGTTATAAGCAACAAGCGACCAAACACCGGGCTCCGCGGGCTACTGCTCCACCACGACAATGCACCTGCGCACACCGCACTCAAAACGAGGGACTTCCTGGACAGCACGCCAGTCAAACTCCTGGGTCACCCTCCTTACAGCCCTGATCTAGCACCGTGTGACTTCTTTTTATTCCGAAAAATAAAAAATCAGCTCAAAGGGATACAATTTTCGTCGCCGGAAGATGCACTGGCTGCGTTCGAGAAGGCTGTAAGCGAGGTGTCTGCGGCGGACTGGAAAAAGTGTTTTGAAAACTGGTTTAGGCGCATGAATCTTTGTATAGAGGCTGGTGGAAAGTACTTTGAAAAGATTTGATAAAAATATATGTACGTATAGAACAATTTTTTTTAGTTTCGCAAAACTTTCTGAGTGTCCCACGTATCAGCTTAAAGTTTTGTAAAACGAAATAATCAACTGGACACGATTCCATCCTGTATACACTATCTGGGTCAAATGTGCAGGGTAAAGGCTAAATTGTAATTCCGACAATGTATCCTCATAGCGCGGTTGCATTGTTGGTATAACTGCATTGTAATACTGAATTAACAGTTTTGTAATTTAATTCGAGATCCTAATTTGTATTTTTATACGATTCGCGTGCCTTCTTACTGAAATATAGTCATGATGAGTTTATTTGTATTCTGACCGATATTATCTCATTTGCTATCGCTTCTAGATCAGTGTCTTCACGGGTTATTTACGCATTTCGTTGCGATACCGATTGCAAACGTATTGCGTAGAAGAAAAAGTATTAAATTTAGTTTATAAGTACTGTTGTTTTTGTTTTCCTTTAGATAATGAATGTGACGTCTGTGGTCTAGTGGTTCGAGTGTCGGACTGCTGATCACGAGGTCGTGGGTTCGATTCCCACAGGACACAAATATTTGTGTGATGAACATATAAGTGTTTGTGTTGGTCTGGGTGTTTCTTATGTATTATAAGTATGTATTTACAAAAAAAAAAGTATATAAGCATATTATATCTATTGTTTAGTACCCATAGTACAAGCTCTGCTTAGTTTGGGACTAGATGGTGCTGTGTAAAAAATGTCCCAAAGTATTTATTTATTATATTTTATTTTATTAAAGTCGTCTTGTTGTGGCAATAAATCATTTTTCCTTCTTTCTTTCTAATTAATCATTAATCGTATTATAATTTTAGGGGATTTAAAATTCTATTGTAACTTATTTTTGTTGTATAACTGTCGTGCCGGCGCCGCGTAGTGTTTTTCTTAATCAGATTTCATTAATTTAATTTAATTTAATTCTTTTTGGATAATAAAGTTCTTAAGCCGACGAGCATGCATGACGAGGTTAATGGAAGTAGATGAAGCGAAAGAGGTGTGTCGGGTGGAAGTCCATAGTCTCTGCCTACCCCAATGGGAAGCAGGCGTGATAATATGTATGTGTATGTATGTAAGTTACAGCCTAATTACATGAGTATTTTTATCACCAAGGAAAACCATTTTTGTTTACTAAAACGTTAACAAAACCAAGAAAATATCAAGACAATCTACATCGTCCCACGATTGCAGCATTAAGCGCATTTCACACATAAATAAATAATTTGATCATTTTAGCGGCACACCGCTGCACGCTGCACCGCACAAGTGCAGTTTACTCAGCTATTGCTACATGTTATGGGTCATGGAACAAAACGCCGACTTGTGAACGAATTGGTTTTAAAGCGCTGAAGCTACTTATTGGAAGATTCCACACTTGTAGCTGTGATCGTAGTATAGCTAGTTTGTTTGTTATATGTAATCTGTTTCCTTTATTATACACAAAATCATATTAAGCACTATGTTGAAAAAAACAGTACACCTTCATTACAGGGTCAATACCCATTTTTTTTGTGAGTGAAAAATAAACATTTTAATCTCAAACCTATGTTTTTTTTACCTATCCTATTATAAATACGAAACTTGTTTTTTTAAACAAGCTCTCAAAGATTGATCTTCAATATGACATAGGTACAGTCAACAAATCGGAATCATGACCCACGATAAGCTTAATATCCTACAGACATTTAATACAATTAGGTTGAATTTAGCTTAAACAGATATTTCCCTGGCAACAGACTTGTTATAAATTTTATTAGCAAGTGACAGTGACAGTTTCCTTATAAAATATTCAAAATGTCCTAAGTGCAGCATAGAAGAAAACCTTACTGTTTTGACGATTTCAAACTAATTATCAGCTGAGTGGGTCATGATTCCGATTTGTTGACTGTACTACTAGAACTTACTGACATACTAAAAATTACAGAGGTTGTCATCCTCTTAAGTGGTCATTGTATTCATCATAATAAACAACTTTTACTATGGGACCAAGCCTGAAATTGCGAAAAAAATATCAGCTGTTGCCTACATTTTGTCGATTTTTGTGAACACAAATGTAGGGAACAGCAGATTTTTTTTCGAGATTTCAGCGTTGGTCCTGTAGTAAAAGTTGTTCTTACTGATGAGTACATACTGATGACCCCTTAAGAGACTTTCAGTCATATAAATAACATGTTGTATATGCTTTATTGTACACCTTAAAATACATTACATTGAATATGCATCAATCAGGACAATAATTGTTATTTACCCTTTTCCTTCCCCGTGAATAATACAATACACGACGATTTTTCAATTACTTTATTTGCTTCGCGGTTATCGAACCTGTTAATGTAGAGGATGCTAGACGCGGTGGCCGGCCTTCTTTTTGTTGCAATTTAATTTTTTTACCATATAAACCATTTCAATTTATTACGACACCTACGAATTCTTAAAACAAAACCACTACAAGAAAATCATCTAACAAAAGTGCAGAACAAAGCGCTTTCCGATGCGCAAGCGCAGCGCGTGGGCGCGGCGCCCCGGGCGACCTATCTCCGTGAACAAATTATAATTTCAAAATCCCCATCGATTTATGTGGATGCTCATCTGAATAAACCGGTGCTCCATTTTACACTTCGTATCTTACTATTGTTTCTCGATGCGAGAAAGAGAAAAAATAATGTGTGACAAGCTCTATCTAGGATTAACAATGTCGCTAAGGTGTAATAAAATAGCGCGGAATTATGTTAGGAAGATTATTTTGTGTGGGTATGTTCGGTCAATATTTTATATGAATATTTGTGTCCTGTGGCGTTGGGAGATAGTGAAGGGTTGAAAGCATAGATGCGTTTGATTCTTTTTTGTGTTAAACTTCGGGAACTTATTTAGCTATCGGCATAATCGTGAATGTTTGCTTTGAATGATTTTGCACGAAAAATTCGCAAAAAAGTAAAAAAGAGTAGCACCTGCTGCATTTCACAGGTTTGACGTTATTGGTAAACAGTGAATGCACAATAAGAAGTTATAGCAAAAAAATAAGTAACTCAGTGGGATTTGTATTTTTTGTTTTTCAAAATTCTCACTATGATTTAATAAATCACACTAGTAGGAAAAAAAATATCCTCACTAGAGGGGATTTTAGGATTAATTCGGAAAGGATTGCCACAAACATCCTTCGGTCATCACATCCCTAGTTCGCACTCATAGGTCGCATCCCTAGCTTGCAAACATAGCTCGCATTCTTAGCTCGCATCCCTGGCTCGCATCCGTCGCTTCAGCGAATGTGTAAAAAACTTCACACCCTAAACGGTTTTCCACCAGAGCTTACTTGAACTAAGCTATGAAAATCTAATCCCACTAGTGGATTTTTTCCTCGCTCACCGCTTATCTTCCTCGCATAGCTCTTGTGGAAAGGCACCCTTAGTAGTGTCAGTCGGCGCGTTTATGTCTTTTGTTCGTAAATGCTTCTCGTAGCACAGGGTGATGCGGTAGGTTAGTAATCGCAGTGCGATATTACTTTACACGTTTTAAAATACTATCCCACCCCGTGTACGGTGCGTGGACTGTGTTCAATATGAGGCAGGCCTTATGACACCAAAACCTACGAAGTGGTGGAGTAATTGTGTAATGACAATAGCTTTTATTTTGACATTGAGGTGAGCATACACAAGAGCATTTACACTGACAAGCAATGTAAAAAAGCCATTAACTTATCATGAAATATTTCCGAAACCGCAGAATACAGCTTCTTAAATTTAAAAGCAACATTCAAGTGTATTTAATACCGCAAAAAAAACACCTAATGAAAACAAAATAAATTTAATTAAATTTGTTAAAGAAAGTAAAAACAAAACAGGGCCATTTAGATTTTAGACACTTTGCAAGAAGTGGCTTTTTTATATTGCTCGTCAGTGTACTTGTAACAGAACATCGAGCCGCTCTCCTGTTTTACCGTTAATTGTTGTTTCACAAACCGAACATAGAGCACTACTCTCGACGCTTTGTTACATCTTGAGTTTACAAACCACGAGCGAATTTGTGTAACATTTCATCGAGCAAAGACATGAGCTGCAGATCCGACATTGCAACAAAAGAGTTAACGCAAAATAGAGTGGAATGTCACAGGTAAGTGCTCACTCACCGTGAGCGTTTCATCAAACACAGCCTCGAGCATTCGCTTGAACGATACATTACCTACATGGAAATGCTTGAGAAACTGCTCTAGTTTCAAACTTTTCCTTGTATATATAAATTACATAGAAATGCTCGCGAAAAGAGGGACATCGAAGAAAATATGGATGGATTGTGTGAAAGATGATATGAATAGAAAGAAAGTAAACACAGAGATGACGGCTGATAGAGATGTATGGAAGAAAAAAACATGCTGCGCCGACCCCAAATAAATTGGGATAAGGGCAGGAGGATGAAATGCTCGCGAAAATACTCTAGTTTATACTCACCTTTACAGCAATATTCATTGCATGGTGCATAGTTGCCGATATATATGGTTATATGGATGGATAGTCAAAACAAACGTAGCAAAATCAAATCAAGATGATGATGTTGAAATCAAGATGATTGCGATCGCGAATCAGTTACACAATTTGGCGGCGTGTGGCCTGTTCTTATCTGATGAAAATACGACTAATGTGTTGTTTTAATAGTTACTTGAGACCAATTTTGTCGAAAACGGGTCAATTTCAAACGTTCTTCAAATACAAATGACTTAAAAATGCACTTTTACAGTATTTTCTATTTCACATCACGTTTTATGTTAAAGGCTCAACTATTCTAATGTAGTTTATTTACAATCGCAGCATACACTATAGAAAAGCAAAAGAACTTACCTGTAAGTGAATTTCGATGATTAATTAAACGAAGTGATCGCCCGAGAGATTACACCTCTATTGATGTGTGTTTACTCAAAATCTCGATTTATTTACCGAATGTAACCTCCTCATTTTGTTTCACAAATTATTACTTTTTTGTAATAAAAAAATACGAGTAGGTAAACTAATACATCTAATATAAACTGTCATCTTTGAGGCCCCCCTGAAGAAAAAAGAAGGCAGTTTTATAAGTACCTACAAAGATCAATAGTTGTAACATAACAGGTTCCAGTCAAAAAGAGATCACCTCACGCCTTTTCTGGGATATATTTAAGTACTTCTTGACCAAAACAATCAGACAACTGGCTGGTACAGTCCGGCAAAAACATTTTTTTTCTTATTCATATTCTTATTCTTTATTGTACACACATACATAAATTTATATTACAGTAGGAAAGTTTATGTACATCGGCGAGCTTAACTCAGAACTGAGTTTTCTAACAGCAACATTTTTTTTCTTTGTCAGTATTGTTCTATATTTTATGATGAAAAAGGAGCCTGTAAACACTTAAATTGAATTAAAATGAATATACTACCCAAAGTTCCTCCAGAAAAACGATTCTAAAATGTTTTTTTTTTGTCTACTCTTTTACACCAATTAGTATGCGGTAAACCATCCCGTTTACCGTGCGTACGTTTTAGTAGGTACCTTACCATTCATTTAGCTTGCCCTACTTTACAATTTTCAGGTGACGTCACGTTTCACAGATGTCACAGCAAAACTAAGATTTTCAGAGATGAAACCTCAATTTCACATTGCCCAACTCGTCTTTATACAGCTAAGTCTTAAAGTTTAAGCAGTTAAGTTTTAAAACAAGAACTGCAAACCATTGGTAAGAAACATTTAGAGTTAAGTTCATGTTACACGTAAATAATAAAGTTCTGACTCTCATTATACGAACAACAAAAATTGTTTCGTAGGCGTTAAGTTGAGAAAAATAAGCTGGTGCAGTACTCGACTCGTGAATAATCACTCGGATGAATGTACTATGTTCCTTATTCGAAACCTTCGATGACTGGCTGGAAGTTTAACTCTGTGGGCCACTTTGTGATTTTAAGAATAAATTGTAATTTGATTTTATTTGATTTCAGGGTTGCTCCCATTAATAAAGTTGTTTATTATGATGAGTAGATTTACCCCTTAAAAGGAACTCAGCTTATAATTTTGCCATAAATAACTTCGCTCCCTACAGCCAAGTGCACTAAATGAATAAAACAAAACATAATTAAATTCTAAAAAGGGCCCTACAATTAGGGTTGCCAACCCTACTATATAATATAGTATCCTATTATATTACGAGTCCCATTACTATATTTCTCAAAAAATTATATAGTAGTATAGTAAAAATATAGTAGTAGTAGTATAGTAAAAATAAGAAAAACTACTATATTTTCTTCTCAACCAAATTCAAATGTAAGGGGGATCAAATTGACCAAGCATATGCCTACTATTAGATCAAGTTTGACGCTTGTACTTATTACCGTTATAAAGATAAATCAGAAACAAAACAATTGAAAAAATGCACTTTCTTCGGGGTTTCTTGTATGGAGACTACCCTTGGGCTTAGACTTTTCACTATTTTTAGTATTTGGCATGAGGCCATAGTAACACATTCTGTGGACATTTCAACTGGCTATCTATTTCGGCTAAGAACAGCCTTGTGTTAGAAAGATAGGGACGGACAGACGACGCAGGCGTAATTGGGCCCCGTTGGCGGTCTTTGGGCGGAACTCTAAAAAGGCTCAGCACTTTATCAACCCAAGATTTAAACATACTATTTTTTCACCAAATTTTTCCTGAAATACTGTATTTTTAGGAGCTGCGGATAAAAACTACTATATTTCGTCTAAGAAGAGTTGGCAACTTTACTTACTATACAAACACATGAGACAAGCTTTCGTTCAAACTTTATCAACTGTCATGTAACACGATTACCTTCATGAAGCGACGACCTCCATAGTACGGAAATCACGTAACCGCTATACAGTGCCATACCACTACATGGTGTAGGAATGAGCACGGTTTGTACACAATCAATGATTGGCACATGCTGATTGGTGATTAGAGGGTATCATGTTGTTTTTGATTGATAAAATGTTCTAAATAAATGGTCGTGAGCACACTCAAACGTAGCGGCGAGGGGTTATACTGTATGTTGTAATATAATTTAATATGTTGTGAGGAAATCCTAATGGACGCGCTCTCGCTCCCGACCATGGACATAACCACCGCCGAAGGCAAGAGCTCGCTGCCGCCTACTACAATTTTGAGGTTCTAAAGAATGTAAACATAACATAACCTTTAATAACTTCATCTTTAATTGAAACTAGCAGTCACCTTATTTCGTCGTTGGACCCTTTCAAAACTTGCATCTGCACTATTTGCTTATTAAATCCATATTTAAGTCAAGTATCGAGTAATGAGTGATTAATATGTGTAACCACACTTCTAATTCTTAATTTGGTGATTTGGCCTATTTTATTTATATGTGGTTATGTGTGAATTACTTTTAAATGTCATTGGTGTGAATTAGTACACTTTTAGCGAACAATTATTAATGAGCTGCATGCAAAGGAAACATTTAATTAGTTTTGAATTTCGAAAAACAATTCCAAAAAATTGAATTCAGTGAGCATCCGTAAGCCTTTTAGTTTAAACAACGTATATTCATTCAAATTGCAAATTCATTCAAATTGTAAATGGGTAGCACAAGTCTTTTAATTACATAACTCTCATCGCAATTTATTTTATTAGCTTTTTATTCTAGTTATTACGTTTAACAGAATGCAATAATAGTTACATTTATTATACTATCTACTATTGCGTTGAATTGCAGAGATCGTATAACAGTTGCAGGTTTTAGAGAATTGTTTCATTTTGCATTCCAATTAGTTTTAATATTAGACTTCGTGAAGAGTGATATGACTGAAAAGGGAGTATATAATAAGATGACGACTGTCGTAGGAAAACGGAGTATGGAAATAAATTGGGATCAGGGTAGGAAGAGAAAGACTGACAATAAAACTAGTACCTACAACAATATCAGTCCAGCACTGAACGAAGACTAGATTTTTGAGTTAAGCTCGCCTTTGTAAATGTAATTTCTACTTATACTAATGTTACCTATAGTTTTCTAGTGTACAATAAAGATTAAGAATAAGAAAAACTTTTCCCTTGGAAGAAAATTTTCAAAATTCTACAAAATCACACACCTCACTGAAAAAAAAGTTTTGTGTGGAGTAGCACAAATGTTAGCGGCTAGCACAAACATAGTAAAAAATATATGTCTGTGGCTGCTAGTAATATAATAAAGTGACTAGTAGCTTACTAGTTTGAGATGTGGCAGCAAATCAGTTTAGCTATTTAAAAAATTTCATCAACTCAGCCTATCGCAATTTACTGCTGGACATAGGCCTCTCCCAAGTTGCGCCACAACACTCGGTCCTCTGCCTTTCGCATCCAGTCCTCCCAGACACGTTCTTCAGGTCGTCGGTCCACCTGGTTGGGGGGAGCGCCCTACGCTGCGATTGCCGATTCGCGGTCTCCACTTAAGGACTCGTCTGCTCCAGCGGCTATCGGTCCTTCGACAGACATGGCCAGCCCACTGCCACTTCAGCTTACTGATCCTACAAGCTATGTCGGTCACTCCAAAGAAAACAACAAAAAAACAAAAATTCTAATAACAAAAATTTGGTTTGTACTAATTTTTTTTTTGCAATGTATATTTCTAAAGCTTTTGGATATTCATACGTAGGTCACGCTCCATGTGCATCAGAATTTGAAGGTATGTACAAAAAAGGGTTTCTTAATATATTAAACACTTCCTAAGCAAAACAAATTCAAATTACTACACGATCATATCCGCTACCAATTCCTGCATAAATTCTATCCACGATTAGCCAAATAGGCAGCAAAAATGAACTAAAAATAGGCGCTATCTCCGCAAAATAGCTCAACAACTCAACGTAATAAGACGAGTACTGCTTCCCATGACTCCATTAGTCAGTATCAGCTGGTATCGAACTAGCGACCGAAGTATCGAACCCTGACACCTCGACATGTCCCCAGCATCTTACGGGGTGAGATAAGACCCATCATCTAAGAGCTAAAAGCGCTTGTAAATTGCTACAATCAAGGTTTGACGTTGGTTATTGAATTCACGTGTGTTCTAAACTTGGGAACACATTCTTATGTATATGATGGTTTTATGGTTATCTTGTGGTTTAATTCATGGTGGGAGAGATTTAGTAACTTAAGTACCTAACAAACTAAATATAAGAATTCAATGTGTTCTCGTTTGACGAATATTAAGTGATTTATCACCAACGTAAAGTAATTAAGAGAAACGTATGCTAGTTCTTACAAAATAAAGTACATATTTATGGGAATGTTGCATGTGAGTACTCGTATACTTATAAAACACGAAAAAAATACCAAAAAATTGTTTCAATTGTTCCTAGATTTTCTGTTTCTGAAATAAATATACACTGTGTAAAATCTCAAAAAGCATTGGTCTATTTGCAAATTAATACGTACCTACGTACAATCAAATATTTTCTTTATCCTTGAAAATCTGATAAAACATACAAGTCCCTACTAAAAATATCGTTGTTCATGCCATGCTGTGGAAAAAGATTTAAAAAAACAAAAGCACTCACGTCATGAGTAGTGTCCCCCTTATGCACCCGCTCCTCATGCTCCTGCACTCGCTCCGTGATGTTCCTCGTCAGCACTCTCTTGTCGTGACTCTCGCGCACCTTACCGTCTGGGTTGGCAACCACCAATGACGTCACTTGAACTTTAGCACCGGCTGGGGCCACCACCCCGCCGAGAGTAAGACCGTCCACTTCTGTGAAAAGAATCATCATCTAAGATTCATCATCATCATCATCATCATCATCATCATCATTATCATCATCATCATCTAAGATTTATCATCTTTTAAGATTTTCTTATACAGACAGCGAAATATTTATTAATATTTTGGAAATTAATGATTCCATTGAAAGAAAGCAACATTATTCTATGAAAGACGACAAAATTAATCATAAATTGATTATAAATCAAGCTTTCTGTATGCACTATATCTGCGTTATTTTTGTTTCAAATATTTCAAAAGATTTCATGATGAAACTATTTTCGTAAAAATTACTTGTATCTTTTCCCAGGCTCTATTAAACAAGAATAATAATAATAAGTAGTAGAATCTTGTAGTTACCATCAGGTGGCGCCCCGATAGCTCCGCCAACTTCGTTTTCTAATGATTCCTCGCCAATCGGCTCGTCAGGTACCCGATGCTGCCGAATAAAACAAAATCAGTTAAATATTGCTATAGTACACACAGGAGTGCTTATTGCTTGTAAATTATGGAGAATGTCTGCAAAAATTTTCTTCTAATTTTACAATCTCGATATATTTCTTGCATAATATTTGAATAAATCTTAAAAACCTATAGGTACCTAATCTTAAGCTATTATAGGTAGGTACCTCAGTCTGTTGGTAATTGGTGGTGTGCGTGTCTTCGTTGACGGAGGTAGATATCTTGGGTCCTGAGTCGCTGAGTATGCGCCCATCTTCTAATATTAATTCCCGCTTCACCCTGGTTGCGATCTGACGGGTTGTAGTGACTTCACTTTTCTTTCGAGTCACCCATTCTTCTGCAAAGTAAAAAAAAATGTTAATGATTGTAGTCGTATTTTTTTATTAATAATTATTTTAATTTTATTTACTGTGTTAAAAATACGAACCTTCTTTGGTCGTGGCTATTGTATCCCCCGGCTCAGCCTGTAACAACGAGAAAAAAAAATTAGAGGGAAATCGTGAAACTTGAAGCTCGTTTGCAAATATTGCTTACAGCGCCATCTCTTACCGAGTAGCTAAACTGATACAAGTCATAGTTAGTATTGTTAGGTGGGTCTGCCATGAACTGTAGTAGTACCCGCGGCCGTCGCTTGATGGCGCCATGATCGCTTAATGTGAAGACTGTCACCATTAAAATTCATAAAAAAAACACTTTCCCGCGGAAAATTGCATTACACTAAAATCAGTCACAGTCTATTTCTATTGTTTATTCACCATATTTAACTATCCACACTATTTTCACGTGTAAATAAATAATGTTTGCAAAACATTACGATTTACCTGTAATAAGCAATAACACAAATTAAAATATTTTAGCTTCATTCACGCGAAACACGCGTAATAACTTAAGTAGCAAATACCGTGTATTCTAGCGTCGTGTTAATAATCGACTGAAGGAAAATCAAGGCTTAGCCGTAATTTAATTAATGAGCCGTGGATTACCATTTTCTTTTGGCACACAATGCTATAGTAACACGATGAATATTCCGTCCGTACGCCTATACTTCCGCTGGGACCGTGCGATGTATTGAACTCTTCATACAATAAAATATTTAGGAATTCCTAAAGAATTTTCCGTGGAAATCGTTCCAATTTTATTTGTTTACATGAACAAAGTCATAACTTGACAATAGTTGCTTGTTTCGCAAACAATGATAAACGGTGAAGAAAAACATCATGAGGAAACTACACACCTGAGAGTAGGTAGGTACTCCATACAGTTCTCGATAGTGTATTTAGTCTACCAACCCGCACTAGGCCAGCGTGGTGGACTAAAGTCTTAACCTTCTCATTCTGAGAAGAGGGCCGTGCCTAGCAGTGGAACAACAATGGGTTGGTGATAAAAAATTAAAAAAGGCAACCAATTTTAATTTCCGCATAAGAAATTGATTCCGATTTTCCCTAAACATTTTTCACTCAATGATTTTCTTTAGCACAACGAAGCATGCCTAACAAAATCATAGAAGCTCTCAAGTACAAAGTACCTACGTACACGAACCCTATTCCCTATTTGAATTTCACGGTAAGTCTATTTTTCAAGTGTTACCTGCCTATACTACCAACTGTTAGTCTATGGATCACATTTATTATAAACGACACGGAAAGTTTTTCCATTTGTATACTCCTAGGGGGGAAGTAGAAAATATTGCACGTGACTGCAAAAGTTATTAGCTTGGCCAACGCGACTGTTGTCGTCAAGAAAATATAAAGGTAGTTACATTGTTTGGTATTTTATCACCTTAAGTTTGTATTTAATGCACAATGGTAGCGTAAAATATCGATGTTTTGTTCGTTTTATAGCGTTTTGACACGAGTAATCCGGTAGGTATTGTACGAGTATACCTAATACATTCAGCAGTCGCTGCCGGGGGGACCGGTGACGGGGTCTACTAGCAACGCCTTGAGTCGAGGTCCGAGCTGGACCCTGGGGACGCCCTCACAGTGTCGCTACCGGATAATTCTCCGGCGCACGAACAGGTTTAAACGTATTAGTAGGATTCAGTCTCTGCCCTCAGCGGTGAAGCTCGTTGCCACGCACCGCGAATCGCGATGTCCACACGATACCGGGAGTCCGTCACTTTCGAGAAAACCCTTCCCGATGCAGTAGTGGATGCCAGGGGGACCAGTGGCGGGGTCCCCCAGCAATGTCCTAAGCTGAGGTCCGAGCCCTTACCTGGGGGACGCCATTACGGTGTTGCAACCGGTTTTAGGTTAAGTTAGGATTAGGCTTGTTTAGATAAACTCTGGCGGATGGAGACCTTCGGGACTCTTGGAACTCTCCGCCAAAACGCAGACAGGTTACTTAGGTGAAACCTGCGGAAAGTCCATTCGAAAAAAAAGGACTGCGAACGGTCGCACGTAAGCACGGGCTTAGCATAGAAGAATTAGCAGAGACTTGATTTGACTTGGCCACTGGTTGCGTGGTTATAGGATTTTCTATGTATAGTTCAAATAAATAATTATTTTAGTTTAATCATTAACGTATAACTGATTACGTTATTGTAAAATTCTAAAATAATGTAATAATCTTTTCTGAAAGAATTGAAGTAAAAGTATCTAATAAATACTTTATTTGATTCGCCAACTGTTAGACATGAGATTTTGTCATCACCTATTTACCAACGAATTGGTTACCTACCGGTATGATACGTGTTTATAGGGTTCAGTGCCCAAAGGGTGCCAAACGAAGGGTCCCGCTTACTTACTTTCGCTACGCTGTCCCTCCGTCCGTCCGTCCGTCCGTCTTTCTGTCACAGGGTGTATCTTTTGAACGGTAATAGGTATCTGGTTGAATTTTTTTCAGAATATGTGTTACTATGAAACACACACACGACACACACACACACACACACTATATCACGAGAAATACTAAAACTAAAAAAAGTCTAGAACCAAAGGGTGTCCCCATACAAGAAACCTCGAAAAACATGCATTTTATTAAAAGTTTTTGTTCCAGCTCTATCTTCAAAACGGTAATACATACCAGTGTCAAACTTGGTATGATTACAGTACATACTATTAGTTTAGCAACTAATACTAAAAATAGGGCAGACATAGGCAAATTTTAGGTGGTATATGCGTAAGCAAGAGATGCAAAAATTCATATTTCGCGAACGGTGCGTTAATGTCTTTTGATGAACTCTCGTAAATTAAATCAGTTTCGAAGGGGTATCAGGTCGATGGGTGGTACAAAACCCTTACTGCGTGAGTCCGACTCGCTCTTGGCCGGTTTTTACACCTATACGGTGCGTTGATGTCTTTTGATGAACTCCCGTAAATTAAATCATTTTCTAAGGGGTATCAGGTCGATGGGTGGTACAAAACCCTTACTGCGTGAGTCCGACTCGCTCTTGGCCGGTTTTTACACCTATAAAGGCACGTACAGGAAAAAAAAAATTGTGCGGAAAATTTGCAAAATGATTCAGTATCAAATGAAACAAAATAAAAATTTGCCTTTTTACGATGTGCGCGACAAAATTGTTTGTGTCTCACATACCAAGTCGATTTTGATTTTGATTTAAAGTGTTTTTAATAGTGTGGTTGCGATAAGAGAAACAGATACTGATCCAATATGCAAATAACTATTTATTAATGGGGTATTAGGTACTACCTACCTACTTATTTGCATTATTATATACCTACTAGGTACTGTGATTAGCAACACAAATCATAACTAATCGTTCCTTTCAACACATGTCCAAATTCCCAAAGCACTTCACTCAAATACGAAAACATATCCATTTGATAACATCAAAAAGTGTCCCGTCTCGTACCATTGACCCGAGTTCCGTACAAAACGTCCCGATTGACAAATTGTTACTTTACAATGATACATGACCGACCCAATGGTCGGTCATGTATCAATATCATGGGGCAATCCCCAGTGTAAGTTGGCCGACGGCTGAATACGGAACTAAGTATAAATATATTGGATTTGACAGATCGTTGACATTTTCCATACCAAGGAGCGCTACTGTGAAACATCTACACGTGTCGATTATATCGCGTCTTCGCTACTCTATTGAGGATAATGGATGGATGTGCACTTTGATGATCACATCACAGACATTTGTGTTGCTTTTTATGACAAAATGTTTATCGTTATTTTGCGGTGACTTCTGTTGGCATGTAGTGGATAGGGATGTCGAAAATAGTAAATTAAGCTGAGATATATGACCGGTAGTTGTGGGGCAGATTGGAAGAGGCCTATGTCCAGCAGTGGACTTTAATATGCTGAGTTAATGATGATGATATGAAGGTTAATTTATTTATTTACTTGACTGGCTATTAAGTTTGTGAAATCATTAATTTATGGAGGTATGAAACCTCTTTGGTAGTAGTGGAGATATTATCATATCAGACAGAAGTAACATTGCTCATGCACTTAAAATTATCCCAAAAAGGTTTTAACAACATACAATAAAGGATATCAGTGGGGCAATTGTGTAATGAATTCACTTTGACATTAGCTTTCATTTTGAAATTAATGCAATATTCATTGCGTGGAACGTAGTTACCGATAACACGGATTGTCAAAACACACGGAGCGATGAACATTGACATCCAAATGATTGCGATCGCGTTTGAGTTACGCAATTGCGATTTTTTCTTTCATGAATTTATATTTATGTTATATTATATTTTTTAATTCTTTTGTAAGTACTTACCTGAAAGCAATAAGTCCGTGGTTATATTAAATGAATATCAAAGTACATCAAAAAGGTAACTAACTAACTAACCATATTTATAATAAGAATCTGAAAGTAAAAAACCCTAGAATGATGATTGGCAGTTAGCACACCGGCCGCCCGTCTTTGTCACATTGTGTGTGATTCATGACAACTAATCACAGGACCACTACCGGCTTGACACGTGGCCTGTCGATTGCCAATCATTTGTCATGAGCTTTGAGTTCTGACATCAGGTTAAACACCTGAGCTGTCTTCGCGATTGATATCTACTTAATAAAATCTACGTAATGCAAGTTTGTTCCGTGTGGTACCGGACGTAAAGAATTACACCACCCTCTATCTTCTCATAGGTGTCGTAAATGGCGATTAAGGGATACACCAGAGGATGGTCAGCAGCACAGAAATAGATAGAGTAGTCAGCAGCGTTCTCCGAGTATTTAATCAACCAAATGCGATCGAAAACCCGCTTGCCAAGTTTGGCGATTATGGCATACCCCCCATTAGAGGAGGCCTATGTCCAGCAGTGGACGCCTTTTGGCTGAAATGATGATGATGATGCAATTCATGAGATGATGCGTTCATAGAGAACAATGAAAGGAGGCGTAAATAAAAGACCCAGAATTATAATGTCACACGTAATATTGATAAAAAACCATGTTTCATAGCATAAATTAATGTTTAACCTAGGCGTTGTTTTAGGCGTGAATTGCAGTGATACGTACAATTATCGATAAAGTCTATCGACGCTTATTGTTGTTATTGTTTGAATAACGTTTGCTTACTTGTTCCCAAAATATCCTGAAGTAAGAAGGGAGTGGATTAAAACTGTAAGACCTCACGCACACTAATACAAATCTAGAATCGCACACTAACAAGAAATGGACAGGTCTCTCACTCAAAGGTTACGTCTAGAGATACTTTGTCTTAGATTATAGTCTTGTGACCACTCGTAACTACTGGCATACTGGTCTTCGAGGCCTATAGATATCTCGATGGAATCAACCAATCAAACCAATCTCACATGGAATTAATAGTGTTAAGAAAAGTTACAATTTGTGCTACCGTACTAACAAAGCCTTCTATTAAATGGTGCGTAATTAGCTATCAAAACTCCGCAGCCACATGTCCAAAGCCTCATAAATTTTCACGAACAACTACTAATAACCCTACATCACTTAAAAAACCACTACTTAACACTACATATCTAACAACCAATTAATTATCCTAATCAGCGTACCATCGCCACATAAACAAATTAACCTATTAGTAGGTGTCACCGCTGGAGGCCGCGCCCTTGCGGTGCGCGCGCACCGCGACGACCGAGGCCGGTGCAATCCGGTGCATTGTGATGCGCCTGCGCCTGCTCCGCGCACCGTGCACCGTATTGTTTGGTGCTTGGACTTAATTCGGTCATGGCTTTTGCACCCGCTTTTGTATAATAATTGCGTTTTCGAAATGGATACGGTTGTTTTGTTATTGGGATTATTGTTTTATTTTATATGATTGCTTTGTGATCCTGTTTGAAAACGGGGTATTGCTTTCCTCGTTAAAAGTTTTTTAAGCACAGCTTCTATAGCATCGTTGCGCGCTCGGCTGCTGGGGAATAAACCAAGAAAAAACGTCACCGTTAACCCGCGCGCGCTGGGACCCCGAGTCCCGATGTCCCGAGCGTTTCAAACCAAAACGACTCAAAGTCATGTCATAGTTATCTGATAGGTAGCTAAACTACTTTAACATTATGTCGGTTATTTTAAAAACTAGATGGAATCGGCATTTCCTTCCCATGTGACTAGGTACCTCGAAATACCGAAATAAACTCAGAGACCAAAATCTCTAAGTCCAGACATTTACATTGTATTATGTATTTGTGTCCTTCTCATTCTGAGAATAGGCCCTTGCCCAGCAGTGGGACAGTAATGGGCTGATGATAATGATGATAATGAAGTATTTGTGTGAGGAAAATGCAGGGCAACGCCTGGAATTGCCATTTGAAGAAAGTTCCAGGTCTATTTGAATGGCCTTGTTCCAACTGATGGCACGCATTCGTCATTCACAGCAACTAAAAAGTTTTTCGAGATAGTCGCTGCCAAATACACTAAACTGCATGTAATGATCTAAAGTCTATGTCAATACAATTGAATAGAAAGGTAAACAAACGGTTCATTAACCCTACTATAGAGAGTTTAGTGATGTCCAATTGTAGTCAATCAACTCAGCCTATCGCAGTCCACAGCTGGACATAGGCCTCTCCCAAGTTGCGCCACAACGCTCGGTCCTCTGCCTTCCGCATCCAGTCCCCCCCAGCCACGTTCTTTAGGTCGTCGGTCCACCTGGCAGGGGGGCGCCCTACGCTGCGTTTGCCGATACGCGGTCTCCACTCAAGGACTCGTCTGCTCCAACGGCCATCGGTCCTTCGACAGACATGGCCAGCCCACTGCCACTTCAGCTTACTGATCCTACAAGCTATGTCGGTCACTCCGGTTCTTCTCCGGATAATCTCGTTGCGGATTTTATCCTTCAAAGAAACTCCAAGCATAGCTCGCTCCATAGCTCGCTGAGCGACATTAAATTTGTGGACTAGCCCAACTGTCAGTGTCCACGTCTCGGCACCGTAAGTCATGACTGGCAGGACGCACTGGTTGAAGACCTTTGTCTTCAAACTTTGCGGTATAGGCGACGAGAAGACTCGGCGAAGTTTGCCAAATGCTGCCCAGTCCAGACGGATCCTTCTGTTGGCTTCTTTCTCGAAGTTGTGTCTACCAAGCTGAATTGCCTGCCCTAGGTAGACGTATTCCGTTACAACTTCGAGTGCCGACCCTTCGACGAATATTGTAATTGTAATTGTAGTGCCAATTACAAATCAATTTAATAATTTGATTTGATTCATTGAATGAGTTAGAAACATTATGCTTCTTTTTTGGGACCTTTTTGAACTTTATACGTTGTTTTTCTTATAGCAGGCTACCGAGTGAATTTCCAAAAAACAATTTAAAAATGATAATCAAACGAATATTGTTGGAAAAAGTGGTGAGCCAAGTTAAAACGGATGAATGTGTTACTAATTCCATTTAGTGAGTGATTATGTGATAATTTTACCGAAATGGGGTTTGCACAGAAATAGATAGAATGGAAAAAAGGCAGGGCGCGCGTGCCAATGCTCTGCACAATAGTGCAGGGCATTTCAAAGCCTTTCTCAATACGCCTTATGACTTGTTTCTGTAAATACTGTAACAAAAACCCGCAAAAATGCCTTATTGTGCTGTTTCTAACTGCAGAAACAAAAGCTGTAATGTACATTTGAATATTTTATTATTTTAACGCATTTTACGCATGCGAAGCGAATTCTAAAGATATAAATTGTGGAAAGAAAAAATCGCTGCTCGTGAGCGATTTTTTCTTTCCACAATTTTTATCTTTACATTTGATTAGATTTTTTTTTGAATGAATGAGTTTGTTTATGTTTAGTTTGTTCGAAAGTTGCCACGCATGAATCGCAAGTAAAATTGTGATTACAACCATTCTACTCTATCTATTTCTGTGGGGGTTTGTTTACCTTTCTATTTAATTGGATTGACATAGACTATAGACTATACAACTGCGTATTGAAATATTTCAAGTTTCCTTCAAGGTAATTAAAATTAAAGTTATTTTTTTCTATAATGCACGCCTTTAACCTTTCAGAAGTTATTAAACTTATTGGAAACAAGTTCGTTCAACTTGTTCAATTAATAAATAATCTCAATGCTGTAGTGGAATGACCTACAGTAGATATTGGTCGATGCATAAAGCCACACACCTTGATTTATCAGCACGATATCGTGCAGATTGCAAATTTGGTAGACAAATTACTATAGCAGAAATGTTTAAAGCAAGATAAACTTAACCTGTGTGATTCTCATAGGCCATCCCATAGAAATCTAAATAATAAGGTACTAGAAGTGGTAAGACGCGTGAACTTGTCGCCGCGTGCACGTACTTCGGAGGACACCTGCAGTGCGTGAACCGTTTGCTTGATCATCAGTGCTGTTTTGGTCGCGGAGTCACTAAAATTGTATTTTGCAGCATATCTAACAGCGGATTTATTTAGGCTTAATTTATTTTGCATTAAATGCTAGAAAAAAGGTGGCGTAACTGCGTATGTATATGTGTTGGTAGGTGAAAACCGGCGCGCGGCGACACGCGTTCCGGTATTAATTATTGTAGATAAGATTTCTATTTCTTTATTATTTAGATATCTATGGGCCATCCATTTTGTCACCGCGGCTATCGTAAAATATTTCGAAGGGGATTATGTATGGGGTATTATGGCTATGGCTATGCACGTCATGGGTATCCTCTTCTAACAGCAATAGACGATCAGATCAGGTTCGGTCCGGACCACAGACATAGTAAAAAATATAGACAAAGTGCTGCGAACAATCATAGTGAAGCCAAAAAAACCGTGCTTCTCCGTGTACAAACAAACCATTTCTCACGCACACACCATGTACTTGAAGGATATTGGTTTTCGCGATGCTTACTGGACGAATCCGCGACATGTGTACTTAGAGCGGTGAGCATGGTTTGAGGTGCATGTGTATGCGTGAGCGCTGGTTTCTACACGGAAGAGCACGGTTTTGTTGGCTTCACTATGATTGTTAGCAGCACTTCGTCTATACTTTTTTACTATGTCTGTGGTCCAGACCACGGATTCAGTCTTCTATCGAACCAAATCCATTCGCGTAGAGAGTAGTCTGCTGACATTACAAATTAATTTGGTTCGATAAAAGACCAAATCTGTAAACAGCACTTCGCAATCACTGTCCCATCCCACAAACCATTTGTCAAGCATGGTAATACCCATATTTCGACGACTGTTCATTCGAGCAATGTTTAAGGTCTACATATGTTGAAAACCAGCGGTTCCTAACCTTTTAATTTTAGTCTTGTTACCCCTATGAACTACAAGGGAATCTCTTTATCTCTTTTTATTTCCCCTCCTCCGCCCTTAAATTGTTATCGAAGAAAACAATACATGCAAATACAGTCTATAATGATCAGAATAAATTGCACAAAAATATACGTTCTTATAATATCAATGTAAAGTATAATAATAATAGTTTTCGCGATTTAATCCGATTAAATTTGTTTTATTATAAAGTACATTAATGATTGACAGTCAGTGTGAAGGCTGGTATTGTTTTACATTCGCAAGATTTTTATGTTGGGTTTACCGCCGCGGGAATAATTACCCCCAGGTTCGGAACACAGATTTTAAATGAGTACTGGTTGATATTGCGACGGTATATAAGTACTACTACTAATCTCTTCCACCGACTTAAAACACTTTACCTATTCAGCTCCCTATTTGACCCAATTCTAATAACTATACTATAACTTACTTGGTACTTAGTGATGTGCCGAGACAGGTAGAATCGAGTACTTACTCGAGTACCTTGTAAGTACTCATGTACTCGAGTTCTCGAAATAAAGTACTCGAATACCTAACCGAGTACTAAAATCACGACTTTTTGTTGTTGAGTATAAAGCCAACATGTGCGCTGCAGCCGGGCAGGCTTTAGTAAAGAATCAACCTTTTTTTTATTGGTCGCAGCCAGCGAACTGGCTACATCTGTCTTTTTGTTTTCAATTATCCGTAAACGAAGAAAGTGACCATGAGACAAGTAGGTAGGTACCTATATACAAAATTACAAACTGTGAATATGTAAGTGAGATGGACGTATATTTCTATTCGTCGTGTAGGTAATATAAAGTAAACAATAGTACTAAAAAGTGTAATTTGTGGTTGGCATAAATACGAGTTAAAGTTTAAAAAAAAATACATTTTGAATTATTCTTTTAACCCACTGTATGAGGCAAGCGGGCCTAAAAGTTACTGGTGGTTAATTAATCAAAATAATAGAAAAGAGTCTGTGATTGTGTGGAACCTGTAAAACATAAATATTATTTTTACCAATAGTGAAGTCACTACAATAACTATACATGTTAAAAGTTTATTTAAAATTGTTTTGATAACAATCTGTCACTAAAATAACTAAGGTGAAAACGTCAGAAACCGGCCAAATCCAAGTTGTAGAACTTTTCGCAAATTGAGATCTCTTCAGATCGTAAAAACTAATATTTGGCGAACTGAATGACGTCTTTATTTTTTCTAGATAATTTATCAACAGTCGTAAAGTTTTTTAACTATTAGTCTGTGTTTATATAATGTATCGCAAACTTGATTGTAATTTTTCTATTGAGATCTCATTAAATTTTCCTACTAATTATAATGTTTAATTTTAGGAAGATTATTTAGTAACTTGTATATACTTGAAATATATATTATATTTTTTATTTTTAAATTGTCTGATCAATAAACAATATTGTTATTTTATGAAAATTTTTGTGTTGCTTGTGTTATTGGAATTGAGAATCGTTGAGGTATTCGAATCTAATGAAGTACTCGAGTACCGGATCTGGTACTCGAGTACTAGACTCGATTCAGTGACTCGAGTACAGACTCGATTCTTTTTAAAACGAGTACTAAAGTACTCGAGTACCAAAATTGGCGGTCTCGGTACATCACTAACCATAATACTGTTTTTACCATGTCCCAGTGACTTCGTAGGGTTAGAGGTACAAAAATCGGCCCTTGTTTCTCGCGTAGTGCTTGAGGCTATCGGGCTATCTCGCTCGGCTATCAATTCGGACATACGCCTCTCGAAACAATGTGGTGTTTAGGACTACAATACAATATTTAGACTGCCGCTAATGGTGAGTATCGCCTTGTATTTAGGGTTGGTAGTCTGAAGACGTGATCGAATTTTTTATCAATCAATTTGTGTCCAACTATTTTTTAAATTTTTTTTTTACTTTTTATTGCGTAATGGTAAACCTTTACGATAATGGTCAGATGGGAATAACAAGAACTGGCCAAGTGTGTGTCGTACTCACGCAGTAAGGATTCCGTACACATCGACCTGATACCCCATGCTCATAGAAACTGTTTAATTTATGAGAGTTCAATATACATCAACGTATCCTGCACGAAATATGAATTTTTGCATCTTTTTCTTTCGCAGGTACCACCACATATGTCTAAGTTTGCCCTATTTTTGTTTTAGTATTTGTTGCCAAACTACATAGTATGCACTATAATCAGACTAAGTTTGGCGCTGGAATGTAGATATTACGGTTTTGAAGATGAGCATCAGGAATAAATATTACGTTGAAAAAATGCATGGTTTTCGAGGTTTCTCGTATGGTATCATCTTGTATATACAGCCATGTGATAGACAGATGGACGGACGGACAGCATGGCGAAAGTAAAAGGGTCCCGTTTGGCACCCTTTGGGTACGGAACCCTAAAAACAAAATCAACGTATTTTTAATTAAGTACGCTATGTCCGTCCTTAGTACATTGTGCCCAATAGTTTGTACCCATCCGAAGGAGTTTTTTTTTTACATTTACTTAACTTTCTTTGTCACTTTACAATAGTTTTAAGTTACACTATTATTCTATGTCCGCGTCCTACGTCTAATTCGGATTATCACAGAAATATGTCATCGCGCATCCCTCAGAAACTGCTTTTCTTCGCGGGATAAAACGATAAAATATAAAAAAACCGGCCAAGTGCGAGTTGAACTCGCGCAGTAAGGGTTCCGTACCTCTCAACCACCTGCTACCCCATAAAAACTGATTTAATTTACGAGAGTTTATCAAAAGACATCAACGTACAGTGCGCGAAATATGATTTTTTGCATGTCTTTCTTAACCAGGTACCACCACATATGTCTATGTTTGTCTTATTTTTAGTATTTGTTGCTAAACTACATAGTATGCACTATAATCTGACTAAGTTTGAAGCTGGTATATATTACCGTTTTGGAGATAGAGCAGGAATAAAAACGTTGAAAAAATGCATGTTTTTTGAGGTTTCTTGTATGTGGACCCCCTTTGGTTTTAGACTTTTTTTGTTTTTAGTATTTGTTGTGATACACCTCATAGCAACACAATTTCTGAGAAAATTTCAACCGGTTACCTATTACCGTTCAAAAGATACAGCCCTGTGACAGACAGACGGACGGACGGACGGACAGCGTAGCGAGAGTAATAGGGCCCCGTTTGTCACCCTCCGGGTACGGAACCCTAAAAAGTAGCCTATATTTTAATACGGGCTATGGCCTATTTGTGTGCCAAATTGTATCTAAATCCGTTCGGCAGTTTCAGTATATTTAAAGGACAAACAAACATCCATGCTGTTGCATTTATAATACATAAAGTGTGCCTATACAACGTGTTATTGAAATAACTGAAAACCTGTACTAATCATTATGAACAACTTTTACTATGAGACCAACCCTTTTCAAACAAAATAATACTTAAAACGTCCAGCCAATATGTTTTATTCTTCTGGAAACATTAAAACATTAAAGTCAAGTAAAATTTACATCATCCGAATTTCAAACAGACCACACACATCACAGACTTACAAACATTCTCGACAGCCCTACAGCCAGGCACGGGCCACACAATGGGAGCTATCTCGGAGCAATCTCAATGTTCTATCCGATGTAATGGAACGGGGCGGTGCGGTGTAACAGATCATAAACATTGACAGGAGACGTACTCAAGGTGACTATGCACGTACTACTAACTACATATGGCTCACCGGATATTGAGCTAAGTCCACGCACAGAACTCGGCGCTCGCGGATGGTTCTGTAAAACATTTGAATAAAGCTACACTGCACAGCAAACATGGGCTTGCGTTTGACCGCCACCTCACCTGATGTTAAGCAATGGTGCGGTCGACAATGATACACGCTTGCCTATTTTATTTTTATCAATTATAATAATCATGCAGGTATGTGACAATATGTGTATGTATGTGTCATCATCATCATCATTTCAGCCGAAAACAGAAACTGAAAAGCGAATAATAAAATGAAGCTATTAACAATTTTCCTAAGTAAACTAATGTAAATAACTAATTATGAGTCGGCGCCAAACAAACAAGCAAAGTGCGTGCGAGTTGTAAGTTATCGATCGGAGAACGCATTTTTGGAAAGTAATTGTTTATCGTTGAAAATTTCACGTTGTATTTGATATTATTTTGTTTTTATTATTTATTTAAAGTAATTTAATGATCTTTGTTGATTGTTTGTTTGGCGTCGACTCATAATTAGTTATTTACATTAGTTTAGTTAGGAAAAGCGTTATCAAGACTAAAAATCTTTATTTTATTTTTAGCTTTTCAGTTTCTGTTTTCGTCGGTTAAATTTTTTGTTAAAAAGTTTAATTCGCTTTTCAGTTTCTGTTTTCGTCGGTTCAATTTATTGTTAAAAAGTTTAATTTTTAATTTATTTGTGGATAAAATCTAACTCCAGGTCTCCCTAGTGTAGAATTACATTTATGTGTGCCAAGTTTCAACAGAATCGGTTAACAGGTAAGAATTCAGTGGGTGAACAAGCACTCATCCCCTGTTTTCCTACCCTTAGGGTTGGATTTTGTTTTTGTTGGCCTACTCTGTAAAAAGTTATGCGTGGTCAAACATGAAAAAAATAAAAATACTTATACGCGTCGAATTGAGAACCTCAAATCCAAGATTGTTTACTAAATAAGACAAGTAAGAAAAAACAGAGACTATATTTTATATAGAAGCGATTCCGAACAAAAGACATAAACGCGCGCTCTGGCCGTGTGCTGAGCTGGGCTGAGTTCAATATGCGGCGGGCCTAAAGGTACACGGTGCAAATATCTGAAGCATGTGAAGCCTAGTTTACACGAGCTTAACATGTGCTGCTTGTAGTTACATGCACACTTACATGGTAGTAATGTAACAACATAACAAAACATAACATCACGCCTGTATTTCCCCGAAGGGGTAGGCAGAGGTGTAATGGTACACCTCTTACCACCACCATTACATAACTGTTATGTTATAGTCCCATGTAATAGGCGGCGAGCCTATTGCCATTGACCGGGCACAAATCCAGACTACGGACTGCTACTGAGAATTTCCTAATGAAAAAACCCAATGACACTTTGCCCGACCCGGGAATCGAACCCAAGACCTCATGCTCAGGAGTCGCGTTTGCAACCGCTAGACCAACAAGGCAGTCAAGGTAGTAATGTAAGTGACAAATAATAAGTATTAGTTGCAAATTACATATTAACTAAGCATAAAAGTCAGTGGACCCCTTTGCGTTTATTTATACGGTCGTTTACACAATGATATAAACCCGCACAAGAACCTACTTGAACATACGTTTATTATAAGTGCGGTGTACAAGCACCTTAAGTAGTATAAAGTACCTCTTAAGTAATCAATCAAAATTTATTATAAATTACAACGCAATATAAACAAAATTTATTATAAATTACAACGCAATATAAACAAAATTTATTATAAATTACAACGCAATATAAACAAAATTTATTATAAATTACAACGCAATATAAACAAAAGAATTTCGAAATTCTTTATGCTGTGCTTGCTTTTGCGTTGATTCTAATCTTTGCTACGTGAATTTAAAAATAAGTTTGTTAAAGTTTTTTTTTGTTTTTGTCTCAGTTAGATTTCAATGTGATAGTGCGATATTTTTAGACGAAACATTACGCAGTACGCCTTATCATAAATCAAAAGGAAATAATATTGAATAAAAAAAAGTCGTGACAAAAATTATATGTATTATAACATAACATAACCAGCCCTTTACTGTCCCACTGCTGGGCACGGGCCTCTTCTCATTATGAGAAGGCTAAGGCCTTAGTCCACCACGCTGGCCTAGTGCAGGTTGGCCGACTACACACACCATTGAGAACTGTATGGAGCACTCTCAGGTGTGTGTATATGTATTATGATGAAAGTAATTTAAAGTTTTCTTGCTTAGAATTCTAGCATCATTTCGGTGTTTTGTTGTTTTCTTTTGTCAATAATGTAATTATCTAAGAGACAAGCATACACGCACATAATTATATCACTTATAATAAATGTAAGTATACCTATATAAAGATAACATCTCAATTAATTTTCATTATGCACCCATCAATTTCATACAAGGAAGTCAATTAATAAATAATGCATCGAAAAAGCATTTTTCCATAATAATATGAACCTTCATTGCCCGTATTCTGTATTAAGCTCACTTGTGAAACCCGCCCAAAAGGTCACGCCAGATATAGTATGGTCACAGAGTATGGTATTGCCAAAATAATTCTTGTAGGAACAAAATTACAGTTCCTTGACTCTTAGGAAAAGGTGGACGGTTATGTTTACTTATAAAATAATTTAACGGGGAAGGCGAGGTAGACATATCAACATTTTAGACCCGCCATATCGCCTACTAGTGATGAGCCGAGGTAGTAGGTATAAGAATAATTAATTTCAATAATGTATTAAAATAATCAGCTAAAGTGTTCAGATTTTGTCGATTTATGCGAACACAAATGTAGGGATCAGCTGATTATTTTTTCACGATTTCGAAGTTGGTCTTGTAGTAAAATTTGTTCGTAATGATGAGTACAATGACCCCTCTTCGTTTTCGAAACGACAAAATTTTCAGTCTATAAATGTATTTTCTCAAAATACACTCATTTTAGAGAACTCTTAACCTGGCATTTTTTGAGAACATCCGCGATTTGATCGCGATACGTTCGCCGAGGTCGTCCCCTTCCAACTCTTCCATCCACACTCGCTTCGTATACTTGTTTCGTCAATCTCCTCTCGTCCATCCTCTCTATATGTCCAAACTATCTTAACATACCTTTCTCAATCTTTGTCACTACATCTTCTTTCACTCCACAACGCTCCCTTATCATGTTATTCCTTACTTTATCTCTCAAAGTTACACCACACATACTTCTCAAAGCTCTCATTTCTACTGCATTTATTCTGCTTTCATGTTTCTTCTGCCATACCCAACTTTCACTACCATACATAAGTGTAGGCACTAACACTCCCCCATGAACAGCCAGCCGTGCCTTTTCCGACACTTTGGGGCTGTTCATGAAGGTGTGTAGTGCCCCATTCACCTGATTACCAGCACTCACTCTCCTTTTAATGTCCTTCACATGCTTGCCATCTCTCGTAAACATGGAACCCAGGAACCGACGAGCATGCATGACGAGGTTAATGGACGTAGATGAAGCGAAAGAGGTGTGTCAGGATCGTAGCAGGTGGAAATCCATAGTCTCTGCCTACCCCAATGGGAAACAGGCGTGATAATATGTATGTATGTATGTACACTCATTTTCCAAAAAAGAATTCGTCAATTTAGCTCTATTAATCATAATCATCATCATCATGTTAGTTCTTCGTTAACTGGGATATTTTCCCAGTTAACGAAGAACTAACATTCTACAGAATAACGATTCCCAAAGTTGTTCCAAGGGACACCAGGGATCCGCAAACTATTTAAAAATATTTAATTTCAACAAATTGAAATTGTTCAGTTAGTTTTGGGGTTCCATAAAAATAAAAATAAAAATCTTTTTTTTAGGGTTCCTAAACGATCAAAGATTGGGAACCACTAGTATAGGATATTCTCAGGAACAAATAAGGTGGAACCAGGTGGGACTCAAATCGAGCTTTTCCACGAATCTCCAAATTTATTCGTATTATATCCATGTTGACTGCCTCGTTGGTCTGGTGGTTGCAAGCGCGACTGCTGAGCGTGAGGTCCTGGGTTCGATTCCCAGGCAAAGTGTTATTGGGTTTTTTCATTAGGAAATTCTCAGTAGCAGCCCGGAGTCTGGATTTGTGCCCGGTGAATGGCAATAGGCTCGCCCCCTATTACATGGGACTTACAACATAACTGGCGAAATGTGGGTGTACTATACACCTCTGCTTACCCCTTCGGGGAAATACAGGCGTGATGTTATGTTATGTTATCATTATGTAGCTTAATAAGGAAAATAATCGATAATACCATCCATACCATTATGTTACGTTGTTATATCCATGTTTCGATTAACAATATTTACATTTTCGTATAATTCGAGGTAACATTTCAAAGGTTTCTTGACAAATCCGTATTTAATATGAATTGTATTTACCGTTCCGAACAATATAATAATATGTAATTCAATAGGAGATATTATTATGATGTATATTGGTACACTTGGTTAAAATCATTTGCTGGTGCCTTGAAAGGATGTTTTAAGAAATGCATGAAGCTTGTTTAGATACGCTAATACGCATTACTTTATTTTAGCTAATACGCAATGATAGACTAGATCTTAGATAGACCTTAACATAATTTTATACACATTTCGATATAAAACGGACTTGTATACTTATTCCAGAATACGCAATACAAGCAATTGAATGAAAAACAAACGAAATCTGTAGCTCGCTTTGTATACAAATTATCTGATTCCTCTGGTCAATAAACAGCAAAGTTCACAGCCACAAACAACGCGATCATTATACATAATTGTATAATTTTAATATTTTAATTTCGAATAGTTACAAATTACACACGACCCTGGCATGGCCGGAACCATAAACGCTCAGTAAATAAATAAATGTCAATTCGGATTAATTTTAACTACGATTTAAATAAATAAATATAATATAATATATAATAAATAATTTATTTAACACATAATCACAGTATGTTAGATCAGTCTTTCCCAAAGTATACTAAATACTAATACTAAATCGTTTATTTCAGGAAATCCCATAGAAAGTTTTACATATTTTTACTTAACCTAATGTTCGTACACATAATCAAATATCACAAATTAAAATAACATCTGTTATCACACCTTTTAAAATAAAATAAAATAAAATTACGTAAAATAAAATAAAAATCAATTAAAAAAAAAAAAAAAAAAAAAAAAAAAAAACATAATTGCAGTCAGGTGGAGGGACTCAACTCCAACCTGAACTGATCACCTATCCATGTGCAGGCTTATCCAGTGTGCCAACAGCGGAGAATCCCACCTGTCGACCCACACACTCAGGATGCTGTTGGGGCTGCCACGCACGCGACCCAGTATTGATGCACAACGCTTCCTAATAATAGCATGGACGCCGTCCATATGTGCATCCGCTAGCATGCCTGATGCAGTATGGGTCGCGAGTGGATATTGGGTGGGCCCTGATACTGATGAGACGACAGTCGCAAGTGTCGCAACACGTCAGCCAGGCGTTTTTCCTTCATGTTAGCCACTGGTTGGGTCCCGAACTAGATGCGCTGTTTAGAAGAATAACGTGGTTACACTAGTTATGGTTTCGGTACCATACTGCCATTAGTTCACTTCCAGGCTGCTCAGCTGTCTAGCGAGCGTACGTAAATTTGTGAGGCCTAATGTTATTTGTTTCATCGGAATTGGCAAGTATTGAGTGGTTCTTCGGCGTAAATTTGTTTTTTTTTTGTTAAGTAATCCAATATTTTACCGTAACAATAATTAACAACGTGATAACTAGTGAATTTAATCAATTTTCTTTCTGTGGACAAGTCCATTACGAAGCAAAAGCGGGAAAGTCTATTACGCAACTTCTCGCTTACAATGCTTACATTCTGCAACTTCCACACATCGATACTAGATGGCGGTAACATAATATAACATCACGCCTGTATTTCCCCGAAGGGGTAGGCAGAGGTGTAATAGTACACCCACATTTCGCCAGTTATGTTATAGTCCCATGTAATAGGGGGCGAGCCTATTGCCATTGACCGGGCACAAATCCAGACTCCGGGCTGCTACTGAGAATTTCCTAATGAAAAAACCCAATAACACTTTGCCCGACCCGGGAATCGAACCCAGGACCCCACGCTCAGCAGTCGCGCTTGCAACCACTAGACCAACGAGGCGGTAGGTTACGATAATTGAGTTTGGAACATGTTGCTTATTCGAGATCGCGAGTCTATTAATTGAAGTCGTTGGTCCCGAACCTTGAATCTTTTTTAGATGGGTCGCAGTTCAAACAACTTTGAGAATCACTTTGTTGGATTTTTTTAAGAGGACGATTCTGTATGAAAGTCGCCTCAATCTCGACGGTCAAATCCACTTGGATGTTGTCACAGTACAAAAGAAGCATGAATAAATAATCAACGGAATGGCCAACAGTAATTTTGATATACAAACAATGTCAGAATAGGTATTGAGTTGACCGTTGAGATCGAGGTGAGTTTCGTACAGAATCACACTACTTGTTTGAAATCGAGAGTCTCGTATTGTGAGCGAACTGGCCCATTGACCGGCCACCTGACCCTTCAGCTAACACAAGGCCATTCGCTTACTCGACTCGACTGACGCACTTGAGCTAAAAGTACGAGATTCCATTTCGACCATAAATTCGGAGCTTTGATGCGGTCCAGTAAATGGTAAACCAATTATATTGCGCCGCTTTGAAAAATCTATGCAATACCTATATAAAAACATTTGTGGCCCTAATATTTGTTTAAGTTTGACAACCTTGAAAAATATCTATCTAAAAAGCAAATCTAACTTAAGACTAATTTAGTGATGCTTAAAATGCATGATAATATGCAACTATTCGAATAAAATTCTTAATTATCTGAATAATACAATATATCTACAGATACTTAGACAAAGTATTTAGGTCAAGAATACAATTCATAATACATAGTTTAACATTGAATGGGGATAACTTTGAATTTTAAAGGAATACCCTAGTAAAATAATTATTTATCGACTCGATCGACGATTGAACTCCTTAAATACTTTTTCATCGCATCCGCTAGGTGCGTATCTGATTTTTTAATAAACGTCATCGAATTCCATTTTAGTATCCATGTGTATCAAATTGGTACGAGACCTCGTGAGCTAACTTGTAAACACATAGATCTAATTCTAATCTAATGTCTACAACATGTAACGGAATAAACGCAAGTCCTAAAAGTAGTTTGTTCAGAATCACTAGGAAACCGATTGGTACGGTTTTTATATCATGTTACATTTTACCCAATATTTTCTTTGGATTCTAAAGATAAATAAGTATATCAGTGGATCCCGATTAGGTCATTGAGGTCCAGGAAGACCAGTGAAATGGGTTTCTGTGTGTCAGGTAACCACTAAACGGTATTCTGCAGCTATCCAGCAACCAACCCGGAAACTTACTGATACCTAATAACCATTGTTTTCAAAAAAAACCAGATAGCATTCATATTATTCTAATTTGGGATGTATGAGGTCTTGCGTTAATTCTGTTACACGTTCATATATTCTACCAAAATAAAAGGCTACAAGCTCCCGATATCGAACCGAGAAGCTTACTGTTTGGGCATACAACTTTTTCTAAAATTCTATAAAATTTTGTTCCTCTTATTTCCAAATACTGAAGACTGAAACCGAACCCGACGCGGTTGTAATCAAAAACATAGCCCAACTGCGCTACTCTGCTAAATGTATCAAAATAACACTAGCAGCTCAGAATACTAATGTGAAGCTAACAGGTCGAGCTCAAGACAATGCACCGTGCGCATGCACGTAACAATATTAATAGATCGCTATTACGTGACCATGTAGCATGTATTCGCTTTGTCTTCTACGTAACTCGATGAATCGATTCATGCATCGATGATGCATTTGATTCTACCGATGTTCGTTGCTTTTGTTTCGTTGTTTTTCCTGATAGACTTATGTGGGTTAGTTTTTTTGTCGTGGTGGTTTTTCGAAGTATTTTAGACGTCCGTGTGCGTTATTTGCGTAAATTACAAGCACACAGTAGTAAAAAATATAACTCTATTTTGATAAACGTTACACAGTCTACCAATATAATTGGGGAAATCTAGAAGAATCCTACCAATATTATAAATGTGAAAGTTTGTGAAGATGTTTGGATGTTTGTTATTCAATCACGCTGTAAGAGCTGAACGGATTTTTTTTTTATATTTATCATTTGGGTTTTATCATAAATGATAATATCACCCTCATTGGAGCTGCATACTTGCAAAATCACATAAAACCGGATTTGGATGAAATTTGGAATACAGAGAGAACAGAACCCGGATTAACATGTGCTATTTACCCGCCTGCCAAGCGTGGTGATTATGGCATATCCTTCCATTGGGGGAGGCCTGTGTCCAGCAGTGGACGTCTTTCGACTGAAATGTTGATGATGATGATTTATCCCGGGGAGATGAACAGTACCCGAGGGTTGCGCGATAAACGACATCCACTCGGGCAAAACCGCGGGCATAGGCTAGTACTGTATAAAATTATGTCGAAGCTAATTTAAAACATAAAATGACCCTACTACTATACAACGTGTATCAGAAATGCGTCGTCATATTGAAGAGCTTATTTAGGGGATGCTATCGATCAACTTTTACTATGGGACCCACCCTGAAATCACGAATAAAATATCAGCTGAAATTTACATTTTGTCGAGCGACAGCGATGATTTAGTAGGGCACAGCTGATTTTTTTTTCGCGATTTCAGGGTTGGTCCCACAGTAAAAGTTGTTCTATGCTTTGCCCTGAATGAGCTCTTCAAATATGACCACGCATTTCTTATACACGTTATATACTATAACAATAATCATTCTGTTGAAAGATCTGTTGATTCTAAATTAATACTTGGCGCTTGACGTCATAGTGAACATTGCCAGTAGCGCCTGAGAGATTAACCCCCAGTTTCTGGAAGGCTGATCAATTTGATCTATTGTCAAATCTAATGTCAGCTTCTGTGATTGGCCGACAAAAATGTTAACAACCAATCACATCGCTTGACCTGGGATTTGACAGCTGATTAGTTGATATTTGCGTTGATCAGCCTTTCGGAAACTGGAGGTTAGCTTGTCAAATATTCTTTAATTCACATATTCGGTCACTACTTAATCTCGCAACCTCTGTGATACCCATTCACTTCACAGAAAAAATCCAACAAAACATACTTGATACATATTAGGCAAAGAATCAAAAATAGAATTGTCAATACAGCTATCAAGCAAACCAATTCTTTATATATGGCCACAAGCGGCGCTTGAGTGGCGATACGTATTAAGTTTCGCACTGAGTCACCGCAAGGCGATCCCAGCTGCAAGGTGACTGCACTGCCTAATACGGGTACATTACAAACCTTCAACTTTTCAAAGACATTTCGTATTGAATAACATGTGGATTTGACACTTCTTGAGTCATTGTGTCCACGCTTCAATGGGCAATATGATGTGAGATTATGCCATCGTATCCTGATCCTGACCGTTTAAATATTGTACCGTACCTATTTCTGCCACCAAACAGTTATGCTATCATTGCTGTGTTCCGGTGTAAAACTACCACGGGTGCCAGTGAAATTACAATGACATGGGACTTTCCATCTTCATGTCTCAGTTGGCGAACGTCAATTGCAGTACCATTTAGGCAACAGCAACAGCCTAGGTGGTGTTTAGGGCAAAAGTAACCACTTAAAATCAGGGCCTATAGTTCGTTTCGCCATAGTATACTATAAAGAAAATATAACTATCGAATGTGGGTTTACCCCGTTAACCAGTACAAAAAAATCTTTAGTCGTATGTCACTCAGGAAATGAAACATAATCTTCTGGGTCATGACTACGAAATTACCAAGAAAATATACATAGCAGTTGGCTGGTCATTTCGTAACAAAAACTACTTACTGAACTTCAAGGTAACAAAAGCATAATAACACCCTATGAGGACAGAGAACATGGGATCTACCAATTGACCAGATTTAGCTATTTTTTATAGAAATACTAGCTGATGCCTACCGCTTCGATCACAGTGCCACCTATCGGCGCCAGACTGTCTTTTTGGCACTTTTTGGCCGTAAATCAACATAATAAAATGCATATTCAATATATTTTATTTTATGGTATACAATAAAGCATGTATAAATAAATAATAATAATTATATTGTTAATATTCATTTAATATTATTGTTAATTTGTCATTGTAGTCTATAAATTTGGATTTTGTTATTATCTTGACTACAGCGCCATTTATTTGATTTTAGCATAACTATGAACCATCGTCTTGACAAAAACAATACATTATGTGAATATGACTTCAATTGGTCAAGTTTTTCAAAAGTAACACGAGCACAACAACAACCAACTATCAACTATTTAGAGATGTATAATTTACTATGGAAATTTCATAGAGCTGCAAACACCTTTCGAGGCATAATTTCTAGCAGTAGCAGTAGATGAAGCTGTCTAGATATTCGTGCAAATAAATTAGATACTACACACAATTCGTGTTTTTGGCGTAGGTATTACGACTTATTTGGCATAAACAATAGTGAGTGAAATAAGGAGCCTGTCATACTGTCGTGTAGACCAGGTCAAATCAGTCACTGTCCCATTTCTGAACTTTTGCTTTTAAGGAAATATTAGATTACAAGTTCTGTAGAGATTGAGTGTATATTTTTGAAAAAGGTTTGTGTAGAACCCGAAAATGATAACTCTTTATTTTATTGTTTTCGGTTTCGGTCATTAATAAATTGAATCTTAATTTATAAAGGATATTTAATAGAACGAATTTTTATTCCACAATTTATATCTTTAGCTTTCGCTTCGCATGCTAACATAATAAAATATTTAGTTAATTATTCAAGTATCCCTTAATAAAAAAATAAAAAAATAAATAAATCATTTATTCAAGACCAAAACATTTGTATACATTGTATAAACCCGCCAAACTGTGTAACAGTTTGTCGGCGGGATTAGCGCTCGTTTTTATTTTGGTTCATATTGCTTTACTAGCAACTAACTTTTAACTTAAAGTGAAGTGATGCGTGCTTAACCCCTTGTTTATTTGTGTTGAGACTCGTAGAGGTGAAAAGTTTTCGGAACTCGTTTGTATAATTTACTTATACAAAATAAGGGTTTATTTATTATTTTGTCAAAAGTGGTAAGGTCTTTGCTAGCCCCTTATGTCATTTAGACGCCTCTAATAGTAGACTACAGCACCTCCACAAGGAGGAGGAAATGATCTCATCAGCTGAGATTGTGTGGCCTTCAAGGTGCTGATTTCTAATATGGTGCACTCAATCACATTCGCATAGGATATGAATGAGCGTTTTATCAATTTCGCGACAAAATCTGCAAACTGTGTGGTATCATTAGGGCCCATCCTGTGCAGATGTTTGTCCAGTTTGCAGTGCCCTTTAAGGATTCTAGTTAGGATCCACAAAATAATGGTTTACACTTAGGCGTAGCTCTGACAAAATAATTAAAAATTTAATCAATATGATTAACAAGTATGACGTCTGGACATCCTAAAATACTTAGAACTTATCGGAATTTCAACAAATAAAAATTTTCTAGGTTCTGTTATAACCTTTTATAACCACGCACCTAAGTCTAGACGCAGTTGAGATGGCCCTACTAACTTATGTTAAAGGGTAGACCATTTATAAGGTCTTAATTACCCATGCCGATGGACCTTCTAAAGTGCTCGAAACATCAGTGTCATTATCATAAACGTTTGTACCCGACTACGGCGAGGAAAAATGAGGGTAATGACTTGCCTGATTTATTTTCATGTCCATACATCCGTTGAGCATTAGAAGCAAAACAATTCGTCATCCAACAAATCCGGTATGATGATTACATGTGAAAAATTGATAGTTTTTACAATGTCTGCAAAAATAAGTGTGATGTTTCCTTTGTTTTTTTTTGGCTAAACATGAAATTGTCGAATCTGTTAAAGTAACATGATCATCTGTAATCTGTGTTTCTTCTTGATGGAGTATCTAGACATGAACCAACGTTTTCTCTATGTAGAATGCGACTATAATCATAGGGCTCAGATTACTGAATATACATAAGGGATATTCCCTATTTCAGCCCTGAAGTAACAATTTCCTTCCAGGTACTTGAGATAGTGGCCCTTGATAAGACTCAAGACCATGTGGATGTTTACGGCTTGATATAGGAACAGAAGAGGAACCTAAAACCCTGTCACCTATTAGCCAAAATGCTGGATTTAAATTTAATCGTTTTTCGCCCAAGATATCGTAGGTATACAAAGATATCAGTAATAGTCAGTAGGGTTGGCAGTTAGGCTAGTCCATAAATTCAAAGGCGCTCATCGAGCTATGGAGCAAGCTATGCTTAGAGTTTCTTTGAAGGATAAAATCCGTAACGAGATTATCCGAAAAAGAACCAGAGTAACCGACATAGCTTGAAGGATCAGTAAGCTGAAGTGGCAGGGGGACCGACCATGTCTGTCGAAGGACCGACGGCCGCTGGAGCAGACGAGTCCTTGAGTGGAGACCGCAAATCAGCAAACGCAGCGTAGCCCCCCCCCCCCCCCCTCGCCAGATGGACCGACGCGACGACCCGACGAAGGTAGCTGGGGAGACTGGATTTGGAAGGCAGAGGACCGAGTGTTGTGGCGCAACTTAGGAGGGGACATATCCAACAGTGGACTGTGGTAGGCTGAATTGATGAAGTAACAGTAACCATCGACTAAATTCATACGTAGGTCACAAATCCATCCATTGGCAGCTTAATGGCTATAGGCATATTCTGTCCTTTGTAGATAAGGCTCATTGGCTATAAACAAACAGAATCATACGTTTAAATAGAATTGATGTTTGTGCATGTGAAGATTTGTGAACGCATCCGCGGAGTAATCCCAGTATAGGGCAACGTTTTAGGTTTAAAAAAAACTCGAATATTAATTCTTTGTGTCGCCTTCTAGAACATTCTCCAACAAAAGATGTCTCCAACTAAAAACATGAAATAGCTTTGCAATAAAATTGTTTGTGATACATTATCGCGTATGATGCAAGCGTATATTAATGCTGATGACTACACGTGACAGGTTTTTGCCGTGATCTATGGCTTACACGTGATACAGACAGACTTACATAAATACATACGAGCTGAAGCTAAACAAAACGTGAATCTGCTACAGGCTACTAAATCTACTAATCGTGAATTACACAAAACACTACTTACAGTAAATTCAACAAAAAGAAATGTGAAAGCTGGTACGATGTCAAAATAGAGCAATTTTATGATATATCAAATATTTCTCTCATAATTGGTGTGTTTAATTGTATAAAGTGTTGGTATGTGATAGTGGTTATACCATTATTTTATGATACCTATACACAGTATAATAATATTTGATAGTAGGGGTAGCGAGAGAACTAATAGATATCACCCCGGCAAAAGACCACACCATGATGATTTTTATCATTATGAGTCCGACAATTCCCCTATCGGCCCGAGCAGATGGTATCCATGGGAATTTCCACATGTCAAAAAGGTAGGTATGATATCAAACACATAATTTTATGAAATCCTTCTTTGTAAAGTGTTTTGATATTTTGTGTCTTTGTAACCTTTTGAACGCCACCGTCGTCGTTTATTGACAAGCAATAGCATACCACAGGGCCGCCAATGTCGTATACATATAATCGACAAAAACATGGTCTACGAAAATGCGAAATAAATAAATTGAATAATTAATTCTGTATTATGTGTGTTTTATTTACACATCTTAAAAAAAAATTGTATGGCTAAGCGATGCGTTTACGCCGTGGCGGTCAAGCCTCAAAATATGAGGACACGTGTGATGTAATTATATGTATAAGTACGTAGTATTTTCTGCGTATAGTAGTCGTTATGTAGCTGTTAAACCCGCATGGTGTGGAAAAGAATACAACATTCATTTAAGAATGCCGTTTTTTGTCGTGAAAGCGAGCATGGGAACTCTTTTTATTGGACATTGAAGAATTAATGTTACACTTTTTTTGAGAATTTACGCTCATAGCGTAATTGAGACCATCACATTTATTGGAGGTTATAAAATGTAGTCAGTGAAGCAATTAAGTGCAAAAATAATATGGTAGAAAGGTATTTTTACGTACCAAATTCTTTATTAATTCTTTATGGTAGTTACTTAACTTAAAGATAAATAATAATAATATTTCTAGGCGGTTAGTCGACACTTCACGTGACCAGAAGGCTGGCCTTTACTTTGGTCAAAGATTAAGCATTGCCATACAACGCGGCAATGCTGCCAGTCTTCTGGGCACGTTACCAGTTGAAAGCGACGCGGAGGGATATTTTGATACTCCTTTTTAGTTTTTTAGCTTTAGGTGTAGTTTTATTTAAGGTTTTTTATTTTTAAATAACGTATTTAATGTTTTACCACTTTTATGTTACGTAACTTAAAGATTGATAGCACGAAGTTAATTTGCTCATATTTATAAAAAGAAATATACTCATCAAGAAATTTAAAAAACCACTACTAGTTCATATTACTCCCGTGATGAGTCCCATAGCTACCAAAAACTGGTCTTAAAGCCTCAATAAGTCATTAAATCCGCGTAAAAATTTCACACTAAAACTCACGACTTTTAACTAACAAACGACCTTTCATCTCCCCAATTTTGCTTTATCCGAGGTGATGTAGAAATGCGGTAGTTAACTTGTTGGAATTTACATAAAACGGCGCGGCGCTCCCACGGCGGGCGGCGCGGGCGCAAGGTGAGCCGGCTATTCTTAATTTGTCGCTGCGGAGCCCTAGGTGCGTCAATGGTGTTGAGTAACACTTCGTACACACTATCGTGAAACGTTTTATTCTTTTCCAAGTTGATCATAGACTAATTCTGAAATAGGCCTTATTAGGGCTGCCATCCGACCAGGTTTCCTCGGATTTGTCCTAGTTTGGGTGTCATCATCATCATCATTACAGCCGAAAGACGTCCACTACTGGACATAGGCCTCCCCCAATTAAGGGGGGGATATGCCATAATCGCCACGCTTGGCAGGCGGGTTGGCGATCGCAGTTGGTTGGTTAAATACTCAGAGAACGCTGCTGCCCATCCTCTGGTGAATCCCTTAGTCACCTTTTACGACACCCATGAGAAGAGATAAGGGTGGTGCTATTCTTTAAGTCCGGCACCACACGGACTGAGTTAGTTAGAGATAGAGTTAGAGTTTGGGTGTGTCCAGGGGAAATTCTCAAGAAATGTCCAGTGAAAGCCGGACGCTCGGCGAGTTCGTAAAAAAAATATACCAATTTCAGTTTTATTTTTTATTTTTAAGTGTGCCTGGGGCAAAATCTTTGTTTTGCCCAAATTTGTATGGTTTTGGTAGTCTTTGTCCGGTGTTGGCAATTTAAGTCGTGATAGCTCTAGGCCTTATCCATAGTAGAAGGCAGGGTTCGAAACTATTAAGATAGATATGACTCTTAATAATTATCCGATAATTATCAAAGAAATATAAACCAGTTACTTTTAAAAAACTGGTATTACTTATCAAAATTTGCTTTAGAAACAACAAGGTAATGATTTATTTTCATTTTTCATAATTTTGCGACAAAAAATTTGTAAAAACTTGCAAACAAAAATAAAAGAAAGTTTACTAACTGCATACCAGTTAATTAAATTATTGATTGCAATATTTTATTGCAAAATATTTTATAGCTAATTAAGTAGTTTCGATTATATTTATCAAAGATCAACCTATATTTATCTTTATAATTATCGATGATAATTAGCCATCACTTTGAACACTGGTAGAAGTTAATACCGAGAACTACTAGGCAGATATGGTTATGACGGTCATTTTCAGTGATGATGCTGCTCTTTGGCCTATTTATGCTGGAATGTTGGATGGCTATCGCACCATCTGTTTGTGATCAAAACCTTATAGGTCAGCAGCTGAATGTATGCAGGAAGGTTGTTTCGGGCTACGAAATATGTACCGTAAACTGCCCCAACTTGGCCCACAAGCCCTACTTTGCCTAGTTATTTTTTGAGTAAACTATAATAGCTATGATTTCCGTACTTGAGGAGCTTTATAAACTATGACAACGCTAACATTTGGTTCAGTTATAAAGTGCCAGTGCGTGTAAAAATTATGCCTTAGGCAAAGTAGGGCTTGTGGGCAAAGTTAGGGCATTTTACGGTACTCATTCTGCAAATGTCCACAGCTTAACATGGTTTGAAAGACGCTACAATGAAAAGTCATCTGAATTGAATAACATAAACTTAAATAAATTTAATGATGTAACTATAACATAAGCACAAAAAAATATAATAAGCTACCCGAAATAAATAAACAGGAATAAACATTTAATGTATTTATAAGGTAATTAAAAAACTACTAGAATCCAAATGCTAGCTTAATAGCTAGCATTTGGATTCTAGTAGTTTTTACAATAATTTATACAATCAACGAATATTTTAACGATAAATCAGACACAAATACGTAATAATTATATAAATATTAAATTTATCGAAAACCCTCTTCTCTAACAATTTACTGTGCGCGACAGAAACCATGATAAATGATCATACCAGATCATACGTAGAGACCGACCGAAAGTGGCTTTTTATTTTCGGCCGAAAACGAAACCAAAGTTCGGTATAAGTTATATTTTCGGCCGAAAACCGAAACCAAAACCGAAAAAGTTCAAAAAAGTAAAATCATGTACTTATTTCTTTTACATCGATAGATTTTAGTTTGGTAAAAGTATTGTAAAAATAAAATATATGAAATATCAATCTTTTAATCATAAAAGCACATAATTTCATGATTAAATGGTCGTACATATTATTTTAAAACTTGAAACATATTAAAAATAACTTTATATTTTTTCAAAAACAGGTTGTTCAGCAAGGAAAAGCAAATTTCTTCCTATACATTACTGCACCTGTCTACATAAAGTTGACCCGTTGAAATAAATAGTAATTCCAAGACCGCGCAGATTGTTTTCGATAGAAGCCGAAAAAAAAGGTTTACGGCCGAAAACGAAAATTGCCGAAAACTATTATTTTCCCCGAAAACGGCCGAAAACGAAAACGGAAACGAATCGGTTGGACTCTACCTATCACCTAAGTTCACATTGTGGAATGCAATATTTACCTATATTAAATATTTAAGTATTTTCTTGACATACACCCACTTATTTCAACATACATGTGTATGAACATTGAACACACTATCGTAAATCATTAGTAATGTTTATTTTACAGTAATAACACACCTGAAGTAGCATGATGATACCACACATTATTGTTATTAAGTAACAAACCTTTAAGTGAGATGGATTTATGACCAAGGCTACACTGTGTACGTAAGATGATATAATAATTGTTATACACATCGCAGTCTCTAGGATAGAAAGGCATAAGAAAAAAATGTAAATTTTATAGGAGAGCAAAAAACAGTATTTCTGGTTCTTACTGGTCTTATTTAGTAAACAATCTTGGCATGACCTTTTGATGCAATTTGTCAATAATAAAATATATATTTCAATGTTTAACGTTGAAAGGCAGACGCCGTTTTCTTCCGGCTAGTGAAGTTAAAACCAGTCCATCAAACACCCATATCCATAGCCAAAATTATTTTAGTTCCCATATTTCGCAATAGTCCTGCACCTTCCCGAGACGGAGTATAACTGTACTACTATAGTGCAGCTGTGGTCTGTCTTCGGTTCGTGCCCCATCCCATCATAGATTAATGTTGTCAAATGGGCGACTACTAGCTGGACCTGTGTCCTCTGGCAAGCCTTCCAAAGGTCCGGACATCTTCCTGACAGAGGATGAGCCGTGATTAAATAAAGACATACAAATAATAATAATTTTAATATTTATTATCAGAATTAATGTTGTTTTTATTCTTTGATAGTACAGGTTTTAGTATGAAGGTTTTTTTAGGATTATGAAAGGTTAGGTAATCGTGAACTGATGACCTATTCGGGTAGGTACGCGGAATATATGTAGAGTGAATGGTAATCATATTATTATCTCCCCTAGGGTTGTTCGTGCTAAGGTCTTGATGGCTCATATTCAGTGAACGAAGAATGATATTAGCATAATTATATTGATTATATCAAGCCACGGCAAAAATAGCAGATTGGTGGTGTCTGATCTGAAACTGGAGGCAGTAGCATTTTACTGTACAGACAGAGGTTGTGGAGTAGATCGAGAAAGGGCCGATCCTGATCGAAGAAAGTAGTGCCGGAGAGGTATCCACTCTGCCATCTAGCCCACTAAGGCTTTTTGCGCCGCTTCTTCTTCCCAGCTTAAACATTAGGAAGCCGTGAGGGTTTTTGGGGGGCTGTCTATGTATGACGTTCGAAAAGAATTAACTGAAATGAGTTCACTTCGAATAAATATGTTTTGATTTGATTTGATTTGAGTGGGTGGCGAGCCCCACATAACCACACCGCCTCCCCGGGTGGTGCAGCATGCGATAGGCATTTTTTCCGTCTAAAAATAAGGCTGTTCCTAAGATTGTTCGAATAGTCTTACAGCGTAACTAGTACCTTGGTTGTATAACTACGTTCCAGTTATTACTTAACTACTAGAGATACTACTAGTAATTATTAAGTACTATTAGTATCTACAAGATCTTATGCTTATGGTCTACAGTTAACAGTTTTGCTTTAAGATGTTGTAGGTTAACATGGCAGCTGGAATCCACTGAATTTCATAATCAGTTATACTTAACTTCCGGTTTGTTGTAGCTAGTAAGTATTTGAAACGATATAGGAACTTTCGAGTTAATTAAGCCGTAAATTAAACCGTTTTCGTGTTTAACATAGTAGTATTAATTATTTAGTTTACAAGGCCTTTCATTATTAATACATTTTCGTAGGATAAGTACTATCAATTTTATCCAAATTGATTTTAAGATAATTACGACATGATTCAAATAAATGTTTTCAAACAATTTTCAATTACCTAAGTACTATGTTTTTCCTGCAGTCGATCATTAACAGCGTCCGTATCATTTATCATTTTGTAAACAGTGTGTAATCACACGTACCTACCTAATACCTATTGTTAATGAAAATATTTAATTTTTATAACCCATTCTCTAGCTACTACATAATATCTGTATTGAATTGAGTGATTTCTTTATAAAAAAGTGTAGCGTAAAATGGCAACCGTGAAGTCGAGCCCACAACTTATCAACTATAATATATAACTGCGTGAGTAAATAAATGTCGTGACTGACCAAATACTTCAGTATTCGTGAGAAAATCACGCCCAAACATCGAACACGTTAACAACATAATTAGATCGATCTCAATAAAAAATATGCCAAGGTCCCTTCACATCAAACCGTTACACACGCAAATGATTCACGGTTACGTTTCAATAGTAAAAATAAAAACAAATATATTTTTAACGATCCCATAAAACAAACGATATATAAATCACAATCGTTGGCTTGGATCATTAATTCGACACTTAAATCTATCAACACTTCACATATGCAGTCACGATCGACTCACACACAATTATCACTTATGTCGTTATTGACAAATATGGCGTGTGACTGATTTGTATGTATTTTTAATTTGGTTTGATAACTCGCGGCAAACGCATCGGCGAGAAGGCCGCGCGTCGGAAGCTGCGAACAAACTAAACTACTAAGCTATTGTATGCAGGTGGATTGTAGTACGTCCGCTTGCCTTATTATGGCCATTTTCCATTCACACAGTGGGGCAATCCGCTCGCTTAGCCGCGGATACCTGTCGCCGTGTGCCACACAATCCACACTCCTCACAGTAGCGTTTCGATTTCGGCAACGTCTATGCAAATCGCATGTCAAGGTGATAAGGAATTAGCATAGCAAATCGATGTTCAAACTCCATGTAAAATGTTTGATTTTGCGCTATTTCTTCAATATACTTATCAATTTGTTGGTACATGTAAATTGATTTGGCATCTAATTCTATTTTGGACATATTTCAGAATCGTTCCACTTTTGGATATAAATATAATATCTTATCTACAATCATAACTTTTCAGGTTAGGTTTAAGGTCTCCGAGCTTCATCTCCACAATAATCAGCCCATTACTGTCCCACTGCTGGGCACGGGCTACTTCTCTGTACGAGAATGCTAAGGCCTCAGTCCCCCACGCTGGCCTAGTGCGGTTTGGCGGACTACACACACCATTGAGAGCTGTATGGAGCACTCTCAGGTGTGCAGGTTTCCTCACGATGTTTTCCTTCACCGTTAAAGCAAATGATAATCGAATTTAGATCCATACATGAATTGGAAAAGTCTGTGGTGCGGGCCAGGATCGAACTCAGACCCTCCTGCATGGAAGACAAGCGTTCAACCGCTAGGCTATCACTGCTATCTCCAAACTCCACACTAATACCATTTGTAAAACTGTACTAACACTTAACCAAATTCAGTTTGGTGTTTTCCACGTGTTCTATAAAAACGTGAAGTCCGTAACACCATAATCAACGTGATTCTAATTGTACTGTTCGTCATATCTTAGCAAGCATCAGTCGATACTTTCTTCTGTATGAAGTAGATCTGTGATATAATAACTAGTTTTTTTTTTTCACTCAAAATGATCAAGTAATAATTAACTAAAGATATTTAAAACAATCTTGACATAGCTTTTTATATTGATATGTTTCTACATATCAATACCTTAATTCACAAACCAGCTAACTCCATGTTAGTTTTACATGAGATATTAATTAGTTTGTTAAAATGTAACGCTTACCCAACATCTATTATGTATACATATTTGCAAATAAAGTGATTTTATTTGTAAGTTTTCAGATTTTTTTAATGCATGTTTAGAAAAAAAAACATGGCAAGATTAGTTAATTACCTAAACATTACGAGTATAGATGGTTAATTTTCCCATTGAAGAATTGGTTATCGCGATGATTTCAAAAACGACAGTGAACATGAAACTATGAGGAAACACACATGTAAATAACAAACACAAACACACATACATTCTTAATGGCCCGTAAATGACAATAGGAACCTCACGTTTGGCACGAAATGCCGATGCAACGTCACACACTTAGGGTGAATTGCATTATTTATTAGATAGATAAGATAAAGTTGTTAGTTTTTAAATAAATTGTACACTGTTGTTACGGGACGACATAATCAAGGCTGATAAAGTCCCCTTAAATAAAGATTTTAAAAAAAAACTTCACACTCTAATATTAAGTAATCACGCTACCTCGGGGAAATTAAACGAAAGGGAAAATTGTTATTATTTATGTGACACAAAGGGTACAAATGTACGGTAGTTCATGGGCGGAACGGAATACGATTATCACCACAGAAATAGATAGAATGGTTGTAATCACAATATTACTTGCGATTCATGCGTGGCAACTTTCCGAACAAACTGCGCCTTACATTTTAACGTCATTATTTTTAAAAGAATTACTTTAATCAAATGTACTTTACAGCTTTTGTTTCTGCAGTCAGAAACAGCACAATAAGGCATTTTTGCGGGTTTTTATTACAGTTTTTATAGAAAAAAGTCATAAGGCGTGCTGAGAAAGGCTTTGAAATATCCTGCACTATGGTGCAAAGTGCTGCCACGCGCGCCCTGCCCACACGTCCATTCTATCTATTTCTTTGATTATGACTATTGCTTTAACGGTGAAGGAATAGGTACTTTTTATAGGATGGCCACTGTGTGGTTTTAGTCGGTAAGAGTCCGACATACCCCTCCGCCCTCTCCAGACGGAGGGTATCCACGAGGATTTCCACTCGATGGCGAAACGAACTAAAGGCCCACCTGAAGTTAAGCGATTGATTACCTTTGCCCATAACAACAGCAATACCACCTAGGCTTTTGCCTTAATGTTATTGCGAGTCAGTTCGCCAAACTGAGACATGAAGGGGTCGTTCCTCGTGGTCCCACTACTTTGTCCCACTGGTGGGACCACGAGGAAATGTTGTTCCTCGTGGTCCCACTCAGCAGTGGGGCCACAAGGAATACTCTTTGCCGTTCCTCGTAGTCCCACTACGTTGCCCCACTGGTGGGACCACGAGGAAATGTAATTTCTCGTGGTCCCACTCAGCAGTGGGTCCATGAGGAATACTCTTTGCCGTTCCTTGTGGACCCACTGATGAAATTACTTACCAAAATAGGCTAAATAAAAATACAAATGAAATCTAATATTTTGTATTTAGTGAGTAAAAAGACACTGTATTAAAACTGTTAGTGAATTAACCATGAAATAAATGTTGGTAAGAACTTATCGCATTCTATCTAAAAAATTACCAACATTTATTTGATGGTTAATTAATTGTATTTGTGAGAATAAAATAAACTCATCTTTTTGGAGTTCAAATTTTGGCCGGCCGATTGGTTCTACTGCGGTTGTGTTCATATCATTTTCAATTTCCGTGAGCACCTTTAATAACGTTACGTAGTTTTTATTTATTTTTTTGTTTATATTAGCGTTCTTGCTTTCAGCGACGTTATTTGTTCTATGGCGCTCATTATAGACACACCATTCTGTTATAAATCCTTTTTTCATATAATTTTTTTTCACATAAACCAGGAATTCGTTCAAGTTTTTGTTTAGAAACCGTTGGTATTGTGATTCTACGTAGTTCCAGCCTTCTTCTATTAAATCGACTGGCACAAGCGGAAGAACTGCGCAGAGCCCGACAATGCGTCGATGTAATTTCTTTTTTACTCCATTTTTTTTAGCTCTTCTCCAGATGCTTTGTGTATAATGATAAAAACACCTTTTAATGATAACATCCGCACATATTTTTTTTAATGCGTTTGTCATTGCATATTCAAAATCTGCATGAATTTTGCGTGGATTAAACATTGGGATACAGGTTTTTATTATGTCAAATACGGTAATATATGAATTCTCCTTTTTGTTGCTCATCAGAACATAAAATAATGGTACTATGTATGTAGTATTTATAGTGCTCCCTAAATCACCATGAATTATCAGCATTTGATAAAATGGGCGCGGCGTACTTTTAAAAGTACCATCTAGAAAGTATTCATCTATGTTATTTACTAGGTTTTTTGCATCTGGTCTACAGAACACAATTATTCGCGTATCTTCTTGTGTGTAGTCCGCTAAAAGTAAAGATGAAAACTTTGCAGGAACATCAACTTCGCATAATTGTGTAAACACCGATTTTTTTACTTGAAGAGCTCCTTTTCTTTTATTATATAAAAGAGTTTTAGAGCTACTAAAAGAAGGAACCTCGGAAATTAAATTTAGGCCTTTGTTGCGTAATGGAGCGGTAGCCTTTTTGTATAGCATTGTTATTGGTTCTTCTGAAGTTTGAACCTTTAGTTTTACATCGTAGAGCGCCAAAGCAATTTCATTTTTAGCAATATCTGACAAACACTTCTGGTTTTCCGGTGTTCGATGCTGTGTTAATTTCAAAATAATATGCTTGTTCTGAAAGAAAAACATTATGTGATTTCCCTAGGCACCTGACACACCAGACGTAGACTTGAAATAAAATAATACTCACCTGGGGACCCTGGGAAATAGTAATTGACCCACTGCATTTCCGTGCTTTTTTGTTACAACAGCTCCAAATTGAAGATTTGTTGGCATACGTTCTATGCTTATAGTACTGGAACCCATCGTGTAGTAGAACTTTACCTCGTTTTCTATCAATTATTTTCAAATCTTTGTCGTCAATATCCATTTTATCGCGAGGCGTAACACACACACCAGACACACACACACACACACAAATGACATTAAATAATTTTACATTATTATCTTCTGATCTTGAACATGAGACATTTATCATAAAATTGCAATGGCCAGTACATGATATGTATATCAAAGAGTATCTACTATACATATTAACGCAATATACTACTTACTAGTCATATGTATAAAAAAACAGAACATTGAACATCAGATAATCAGATTTTCTTGCACTTGCTTGCCTTGCAGTGGAACCGATTAGTCGTACATTTTAACTCCAACATTAACATTTTATTTTATTCTAACAAAATGCAATTAACTAACCTTTAACTCAGTTGTATTTTTATTTAGCCTATTTTGGTAAGTAATTTCATCAGTGGGTCCACAAGGAACGGCAAAGAGTATTCCTCATGGACCCACTGCTGAGTGGGACCACGAGGAATTACATTTCCTCGTGGTCCCACCAGTGGGGCAACGTAGTGGGACTACGAGGAACGGCAAAGAGTATTCCTTGTGGCCCCACTGCTGAGTGGGACCACGAGGAACAACATTTCCTCGTGGTCCCACCAGTGGGACAAAGTAGTGGGACCACGAGGAACGACCCACATGAAGATGAAAAGTCTCACTTGATTGTAATTTCACCGGCACCCGTCCCCTTCGCACCGAAACATAGCAATGCAAGCATCACTGTTTGGCGGCAGAAGTAGGCACTTGGTAGTACTTCCCCGGACGAGCTCCTTCATAAGGAGTTCTACTACTACTAATATTCTTCTTCGTCTATCGTGTCGACATGAGCTACATAATGATAATAGCTCATCCTTAAACATATGTTGTGTTTATTCATGTATTCTTTTGAGAAGTAAACTAAATCACATGATCAGATATCAATATTCGTGACCAAAGCGTTACAATATAATATCCACATTTTATGTTATTCATAATGTGCTTTGTGGCAGGCAGCGCCATCTATCGATAATACGTTGCATTTACAGAAAATTGCTTACTTGAGTTTTCCTGGCAATTTCTAATAGTTTTCATAAAAAAACTTTATTAAAATATATGTATTCCAGATCAAATATGATAATGTAATAACATTATACTTGCACTATGTTCGCTTTTAATACAGCCTTGTGCTAATAACCTTATACAGGCACTGTGAATTACTCCCTATGTTTTGAGAATTGAGTCCTTTATAAGATAAGCTGGGGTAAGTCCCGACATAGGATAAGTCGTTTCAAAAAGTAGCAGCGTTGAGAATTATTATCGCCAGCAATCAAAAATATTGCCAGACTCTGCGTCAAATTCATTTGAACGAATTTACCCCATGTCCGGACTTACCCCAAGGCACTCCTCTCAGGCGCCGCGATTTTTCGTGATAAAACTCAGGCACCACTGCGTATGCGCCGTTCAAAATAATTTGAACCTTCACAGATCAAAAAAAGGATCTAAAAAGACTTGCTTTCACTGGGACGTAAACGTCCCAGCGGTGCATAAGAGTATGTACGATTTTCTGGGTGAAAAACGTCCCAGCGGGGTCTGATGTATACGGAATTCAGAAACAGAATCAATATTTCTTTTGGAATTTGGCTGTCACAGCACCACGTAGTTGGGACTCCAATTCAAAACCCTTCATAAGAACCTCGTATGTTTTACTTTGACTATATTATAATTACTTCAGTATTTAATACATACGGTGGCTAAAGCCTCTTCATATGTGGCGGCATGTAGCGGAGGCGACGCAGGCGGCGTCTCACGAGAGATGGCTGTAATCGGCATGTCAGCACATTACCGTACAACTGTGGACAAAGGATAAACACAAGATTAATCATTACATCGATTTACGATACACGAGAAAATATTATCAAAATCAACCAAATAATAGACCAAAATGTTATGGTCTGAGCTTCTGCAGCCTACAGCCTTAATTAAACATCAACAATAATACACTCTACATCAATAATATACTTTCTCCCACTTGCTCGGAAACTGGTCTATTATTCAAAAAAAAAAAACAGAAATCGGCTCTTTTCCGTACGCAGCGAAATAACAGGCTAGTAATATCCAACACGACAATAATAGGAATGGCTGGACAGTTTTAATTTTTTTAATTATGCTACCGAGGTTTTTAAGTACACACTTACATAAATCAGGTGTTTATAGGTACAAAATATTTATCATTATAAAGACTGAATGCGCATTTTTTTTCTTCTAAACTTCGAAAATAGAACAAAAACCGCACGCGGACGAATTGGCACGAATGAAAATTAGACACTGTTGAATTAATTTGTGTATTTTTTCCTCGCAAATGAGAGAAAAGTACTATACAAGTCTCGGCCGAAATAGCAATTAACGGCCTCGTTTAGTTAAAAAAGCTTTTAAAATCACTTGGGAAACACTCGGCTTCGCCTCGTACTTCCAAAATTACTCGGCCATCAATTGCTTCATTTCAGGCCTCGACAGTAATGTACTATTTCCATTAATTCTTCATTCCCCTCATGTTCCAGTCTAAAACATGTACAACAACTAGTTTAATCCATAACAATTACATGCAAAATAATCTTAAATCTTAACGCTTTATTGTTACATATCATTACTACACCAATAAAAAGAAAAGAAAAACTTTATCTTAATCTTCAAGTGTTGACATCTAAACATGATTAGGCTCTTTAGAATTGAGATACTAACATAGTTGAGATTTAATTATAATTGAATAATCCTTTAAACTTTAAAGCCGGATTTCACGCAGTCATTCAATAGCCGTCACTAAACAAACCTCTATACATGGTTTTTAATAGAAGATAGAATAGAATGACATTAAGAAAGACTCTTGTTCAATCCAATATTGTACCATTAATTTATGTATTACGACTCTAAACGAATGTTTAGCATACATTGCTACTCCAACGCATAAATATTCTGACGCCGATGAGATAAGAATAACAATGTAACGTATTGCAAAATCGGTATATCTGTTTGTTGATCAAACGTTGGTGTGTTGGTTCACAATGACTCTTGACCTTGGCTCAAGTGTGGCGTCGATGTGACGACTGTGTAAACACACATTACCATACTCGAAGACAACGTGACTAAGCGTGTACTGACATTAGCAGGGGTGTATTCTTATGTCTTTTAATGGTTATGTTATTAATTTTTTACGGGAAAAAATAGACTCGAAAATTTAAATTAACCATAATAGGACCCTATTTGAGTCAAGAGGTGGTCTTTATCAACGCCTATGGGAGGCGTCTATTGGCAGATGCCGTAAGCGATATAAAACGCAACCGAAGTACTAATGCGATTAATACACCTGCCAATATTCTTCGGTCGACCATGAATATCGTTGCAAAATCGGGACTACTATGAATGATTTTGGCTATAATCATACGAATGTCGAATGTCGTATAGTTAATCCTGGCCTAAGTACGTAAGTTATAAGTAGATATTTATATGTAAGTACAGGTCCAAAATAAAATGAAAGTGGAATTATGTACACCTAATATTTAAAGTTATTTTAAGGCAAATCAATACCAGACTTATCGCGTTAATGATTCTCATTTTATAAAATTCCCATCTATTTCTAGCGTGAAGCTAATTGTCCATGATCGATTAAACCATCGCCGATTCAAGGCTGAATCCCAAGGCCTAAATACATTAATCAAACGCCTCATTGTTTCGGTATTCTTATCAATACGCACGAGGTTACGTGGAATCAAACAATTTTATTTAGATCTAAATTGAGCATTATTTTATTCAGCATTCGAGATTTTAATATAAGCAAAAAAGTCTAGAGCCTAACTTCAGAATAGGCCACCGATCTTTCTATAGAAAGGAAATACGCGAGGTATCTTCAAAATACCACACTGCAAAGATCCAAGTTTTCCAATCGTTATGAAAATTGTACGTCAATCATTCCATTGCAAAACAGTAGCTTATGAATTTGTGGACTGCTAAACTGCAGGTTTAAAAAATATTTATGCTAATATTACAAAATTCTTCTACATTTGCATTTGAATGTCTTTGCTCTAATCACCATTTTCGCATAAATCTAAGAATAAATAATGTCAAAAACATTTTTTATGTGACAACTGTCAAAAAACCTGTCGAGTGACTTCTCAAGGCGGACGGTCGCATGCAAATAAATGGTGTATTATAATCTGAAATATATTATGATAATGAAATTCTACACGATACAAGGGGTCATCGGCATGAGTATCTGTTACCCTTTAGACGGCTGAATCGGCGTTATCGAATGATTTGACAATATGCCCCTGTGGCGAATTGATGTGAACGATATAGACATGTGAACAGCGAGACGTGAGATCGATAAAGTTATTCGTACTAAAAATAATATTGTATTCGGTCACATCGGTATTCGATTACCGGAGCTTATAGAGCTGTGGGCTTTTAATACCTTGTCTATAGTTCTTTAATAGTGTGTAAAGTAGGCGTATCATTTCATAAATGGTTATAAATTTACTTATGAACTTGAGCCGTTTAAACACCGTTGCTCCATTGGGTCTACCCGTTGAGTCTATTGCCATAAGCGCCATATTTGGGAAATTACATCGAGAATCTGCAATAAGACACTATTATAGTAAACATGAAGACGGCGCAATTATAAATTTTAGTACCTATAAATATTTCCATGAATGGTCATAATAAAATTAATGTAATTATGGCCGCAGGATTTCATGATGAATGCAGGAAATATAAAATAATATTTTAAATATTCCGCACATGCACAATACTGACCGCAGGTTTTAAATAGAAATGAAAATGATACATATCAAAATCGCACCCCAGTATAATAATTCTTCGAAAAAAATCCTACGTCTAACCCAAACATAGTTTTATTAAAACTTATTTAATCAAAGCAATAGGTATTTGAAAGAAATAAATATATTTCCAATATTACGGTGCACCTGATTAGCAAGGTCATAAACCTAGATCCTTCTAAGTCCCAATTGACCCAGTCTTCAAACGGATATGAAAAAACAACCCGTACGGTGCAGTCCATTATAATAGATGGACATCTGTCCTCAACTATGCAAAATCAAATATAAATCCAATACTAGGAAATATTATTATGGCTGATATGACTGCTGTTTATAGATGCTAATATCTAATAGATATTAGCATATATATCTTATTTCCAGCTGCTGGTCATTTGTGAGAAACGGGAGGTAAACTTAGAATAATGAAGAATCTCTAATTATACTCACAAGCACAACAGGCTGCTGTCGGAAAACCCTAATTTAAATTTTGAGTCTTGCCAGGGTTGGAGCCGGAGTGACCGACATAGCTTGAAGGATCAGTAAGCTGAAGTGGCAGTGGGCTGGCCATGTCTGTCGAAGGACTGATGGTCGCTGGATCAAACGAGTCCTTGAGTGGAGAACGCGAATCGGCAAACGGAGCGTAGAGCGCCCACTAGCCAGGTGGACCAACGACCTGAAGAAGGTGGCTGAGGGGGACTGGATGCGGAAGGTAGGGGACGAGTGTTGTGGCGTAACTTGCAAGAGGCCTTTGTCCAGCAGTGGACTGCGATAGGCTAAGTTGATAAGGGGTGGGGGAGACAGTAATGCAGAATGCATCCAACGCCCCCACCAAAAGGTACCTAGAACACCTGTAAGAGAAACACCGTGGTGGTTTTAACCGATAACAGTCCGACACCGGCTCCGTCTTTCCCGGGCGCAGTGTGTCCATGAAGATTTCCCTACATAAAAGAAAGCTACTGGTAAGAAGAATTGACTTGGACTTGGTCTCAGCACACCCTTTAACTTATCGGAACGATTGCCTTTATCTATAATCTGTCTGGATATCGGACAATCACCTTCATCATTTCAGCCGAAATACGTCCACTGCTGGACACAGGCCTCCCCCAAAGGGGGGTATATGCCATAATCGCCACGCTTGCCAGGCGGTTTGGCGATCGCAGTTGGTTGTTTAAATACACAGAGAACGCTGCTGCCCATCCTCTGGTGAATCCCTTAGTCGCCTTTTACGACACCCATGAGAAGAGAGAGGGTGGTGCAATTCTTACCTACCATATTTATTATTTTTATATTTGTAGAAAAACTATTTTGCTATAAATTTGACTAACATGAATCTCCTATTGGGTAATTTATACCTATTTGCAAACTAATGATGTATTATGAACATTCCATGTAGTTCCAAGGTAATTATAAATTTAAGATAAACATGGAAGAAAGTACTTAATAATAAAGACGATATCCTTGATTAACGTCCAAGTCATCTCCATCACCTACAAGGGTACACGCTCACCTTTGGCATGACATCAAGAGAATCTTAGACCTCGCCATCAACATTCCGCAGACGTTTCCTCATTAGTACCACACTCACGATACAACGACTTAATAATGACTTGAATGAACAATTTACTACTAAGTAAACACTTTGGTATATGCTTGAATTTGAATATTTGAACACACAATTTCTTTTAAAATCATGCAAAAAACCATTGTACCATTTATTATTTGAAAAGAGTATACAAGGTGTTGATCTGTAATCGTGCCATATTTCTAGATCTGATGATAAATAATGTGCTTAGTCACCTAAAAATACTTGAAAAATTCTACGATTATTTAATACCTAAATTTTCGCTTAAAAACATAGCGAGGATTCGAGAATAAATCCCGAACGACTCTGAAAATAAGTCATCGGCGGCATTGTCAAAGGGTGGAAATACCTGCAAATTGTTTTGGTGGTGTCGCACGCATCGTTTTTGTGTCGCACGTGACACACGGGGGAATTTGTTTGTTTACAAATAGGTATTTAACAAAAAAAATATTTTTTGGTTTTGATTTTTTTACTGATTCGTGTACAGTATCAGTGGTATAGTCACCTCCTTAAATATGGCACGAATGCAGAGCAACATGTTGTATATATATATTCATGGAGTCTCCGCTCTGGAGCTGGCTCTTCCCAATTGGCCCAACTGTTTGGAACCGTGCAACTAGATTCTTGTGCATACGACTAGATAAGAACCATGTAAATGCTTATTAAATTCGAAATAAAAACTACGGCTACGATGGCGTAGTACGGAGCTGGCGGAGGCCAGGATACGGCTGGACACGGCTTGGTTGCCCATATGTTGTGGTTCACGGAATTGTTAAGCATTTTCGCACTGCTGCCTCTTCTCAGAATGAGAAGGGTTTAGGTTTTTTCCACAACGCTGACCTGATGCGGATTAATGGACTCAGACACCATCTAGAACTTTATTAGGTCCTCTCGGGGTGCAGTTTCCTCACGATGTTTTCATCACCGTTAACGCTATTGATTACAACTTAATCATGTAAGTAATTTAAGTTATGTTTCTCTTGTCATCTAGGTGCAAACTAAGACAGGATAGTTTAAAATTCCACTCTAGGAGGATAAACCGGGGGCTCTTCACAGATAACAGCAGATTTTTTTGGTTGTTTTTCTCCGAACTTATTACTGAACATCAATTCAGGTCATCTTCATATCTCATACAATCGATATCGGCTTAATTTATCGATCGATAATAAAGAAGTAAGCTGTGCAACCTTTTAGTCCATATAAGGGCTGCTCATGAATCATTCGACCTCAGTCGATCCGGAAACGGAAGGAACCTTGTCCAGAAATACTTTCTTTAGGTTTCGATACTATTTTACTGCCTATACTTGTGTGAGTGAGTTATTCGATAGAGTAACTCTTATTTTTAATGAGTTTACATTAATTTTAGGGAATGTACAGATCTGGCAAATGCACTGCACGCGTACGCACCCTTCTAGGTCAAATCGAATACACAGAAATACATATTTGATACTTTACTTCGTATAATTATGAAGTCACGGCGAATTGAAATTGCGGTAGCAGATCGAGCTTTCTCGGAGAACACGTAAAGCCGTCGATTCTGCGCCTGATCTCTCTCCGGTCGTGTCAGATTGTCAATCCATCGGATTATGAGAGTGAGGGAACAGAGTCAACAGAGAGCACCTGTGTTTGCGCACACACTTGTGCACTATAATATGTACCGCGCAGATGGCTAGTCTCCGTTGAGATTGGCCGCCGTGACCGAAATTTGGCCGGGAGGACATTATCGTCAATGGGCGATTGTTGCAGAATTCATTCTTTAATTGATCAATACTTTGAACACTGGTGTGACACTCCATTAATATGTTCAATACCTTAACCCTAACATAGAGCAGAACTAACTATGAATACCAAACTGTAATGATAGCGTTCTCTAAATTAGGTTAAACAGTTGAAGAACTGCCAATGTCGCGACTATTTCGGAATCGTCGAAAGTATCATATGTATGACGACCTCCTTTCCTTATTTATGTACTAGGATTCTTAAATCTTATTGGTGTTCAAGCATTAACGGTTATAAGTAACTGTTGAACACAGTTTATTGTTATAATCTTTGGTTTTATGTGTCAGTGACATATTGATCGAATAAAGTTGAGCAACAGCAAAATATACCTTTGTTTCATTCAAAAAAAAATTAATTATACAGAAATTCAGAGCCGTATACCGAATTCTAACATAACTAAGTTAATTTTGCAGACGAAGATACTAAAATATATAACATAATAATATTTGACAATATATTTTATGTAGTATATATAAAATGTATACCTACTATATTGTCAAAATTCAGAATCATCAGCAGACGTGTCTTTACAACCTGATTCTTAGTTTATACTAAACCTCTTAAGAGGTCATTGTACTCATCATTATGAACAACTTTTACTATAGGACCAACCCTGAAATCGCGAAAATAAAATCAGCCCTATATTTGCGTTCACGTAAATTGACAAAAACTTTTTTTTTTGGTCTGACCTCATGATGCAATCAACTTTCAATCAATATCTACACATTCTACACTCATTTAACATAATTAACAACCTCCCAATCGAATGCAACACATTTTCTATTCTGATTCACAAGCAGCTAAGTTATGTGATAATTGAAATTTCTTCAACCGATTTAGGTAACCACTGAATTGATCGATGTTATACACATGAATAACAAACACGACTCACCGGTATCAGACAAGAATTAGGCTAAGCGTATGCTGAGACGCAAGCGATGCAGCACTAGATTTGACAGTTGAGGCAGGGCATGAAATTTGACGCAGACATAGCGAGCGTATGCTGCGATGCCGACGCACGCAGTGAAATGACAGTTTGCATGTCAAAGCGTAAAAATATATTTGGGAAAGTGATTTTCTGAATTAGAATATTCTGGATGATTTATCTTTACTCATCATCATCATCCTCCGAGCCTTTTCCCAATTACGTGGGACACTCAGAAAGTTTTGCGAAACTAAAAAAAAATGTTCTATACGTACATATATTTTTATCAAATCTTTTCAAAGTACTTTCCACCAGCCTCTATACAAAGATTCATGCGCCTAAACCAGTTTTCAAAACACTTTTTCCAGTCCGCCGCAGACACCTCGTTTACAGCCTGCTCGAACGCAGCCAGCGCATCTTCCGGCGACGAAAATTGTATCCCTTTGAGCTGATTTTTTATTTTTGGGAATAAAAAGAAGTCACACGGTGCTAGATCAGGGCTGTAAGGAGGGTGACCCAGGAGTTTGACTGGCGTGCTGTCCAGGAAGTCCCTCGTTTTGAGTGCGGTGTGCGCAGGTGCATTGTCGTGGTGGAGCAGTAGCCCGCGGAGCCCTGTGTTTGGTCGCTTGTTGCTTATAACAGAGAAAACTTCTGGCAAACATTTGGTAGTATACCATTCGGCATTAATGCTTCTTTGATCCCGTAAGGGAATTGATACCAAGTGGCCAGTCAAATTAAAAAAGCTAGCGATCAAAATCTTACCCCCGCTTCTAGATCGCTTCACTTTGGTAGGCGTTGGCTCATTTTGAAACACCCAAACAGTCGACTGGCGCTTGGTTTCTGGGTCGTATTGATAAATCCAGGACTCATCACCTGTAACGATGTCGTAAACACGCCGAGACGAGCCTGCTTCAAATTTGTTAAGCATATCACGGCACCATTCCACCCGGGCCTGCTTCTGAGCATCGGTGAGGTTGTGCGGCACCCAGCGTGATACTATCCTCCTCACGCGAAGATGGCTGTGTAGAATCTCGTGAACGCTTCCCGATCCAATCTTCAATATGTGTTGAATCTCCTGATATGTAATTCGCCTATTGTCTTGGATTAAATTTTTCACTGCTAGCACGTTTTCTTCGGTAACAGCCGTCAAAGGGCGACCGCTTCTTTCGTCATCCCCAAAGTTGGTCGACCGCGCTTGAATTCGTTATACCAACGATACACGGTTGCCTTGGAAGGGCCTTCATCCATGAATGCCATTTGAAGTCTATCGTACGATTCATCCGGTTTCAGGCGACACTTGAAATCGTATAAAATCATAGCTCTAAAATGTTCCCGGCGCAGATCCATATTTCAGTGAGACACAATACTTTGAATTAACTCGCAAAAAATGTGGAGGGAAATTTTGAAATTGGAACTTACTTATTTTTACTTATCATCATCATCATATTTTCGAAAAACATTATAACTGGCCAGTCTCCCATATATAAAAACTTTTTTTCGCAATACTTTCTGAGGGGCCTGGTATATTGGGGTCGGCTTCCAGTCTAGCCAGATGCGGCTGAACATCAGTATTTTACACGGAGCGACTGCCATCAGACCCCCGCAACCCAGTTACTGGGTAATACTGACATTCGGAGGTTAGACCAGTTGTCAGACTTTCAGGCTTCTGACTAACCGTAACGACTTGATGATTTATCTTTACTATTTTTACTAATATTATAAAGAGGAAAGAACTGTTTTTTTGTTTGTTTGTAATCGATAAACTCCGAAACCACTGAACCGATTTTAATAATTCCTTCACTATTAGAAAGCTACTTTATCCAGAAGTAAGATAGGCTATATTTTATTTCAGTACCTACGCGGGCGAAGCCGCCAGACAAGTCTAGTATCATACAAAAATGGTTCACTACGAAGTAATTCAATTTTTTTTGCCATTAGTGCCATTACTGCCCTGAAATCATAAAAACATGTTCCCAGCGTGAACGCGTCATGCAGAAATCTGTTCCGACACCAAAACAAGCCGCAGGTGAGTAGAGACTGCAGATCTTATCTCACACCCCCGGCCAAAGATAAGCAGAGGAATACCGTAGTGGTTTTAGTTGGTATGGGTCCTACAGTGGCTCCGTCACCCCAGCGGAGTGCGTCCATGAGGACTTCCTCAAGAAAAAAAGGACTCAACATGTCCGCGTTTGACGGGCCTACGTCGCTGTCAGGGAGCAGCGTACGCAGCTCTGTTTTTGTTCATATGTTAATAAATCTGCTAAGCCGCGCTGAGGGGAACTGCGTCGCCTGCGTCTCAGCATACGCTTAGCCTTACCGTCTACACAAACTCAAGCACTTGCCAATTTATTACGACTTACGAGTAGTTATCATATCGTTTCGCAATAAGAACGTTCAGGTGTTGCATCTACTAATACAGAATCGTCCGTCCAGGCATGTCCCTGTTACGAGCTACAACTGGTTCTAACAGATGCGTAGGAGTTTACCAAAAGCTGCGTTTGCGCAACCAACTCCTCTGACCAATTGATCACTGCAGTACTCTCACGTGAAATAAGCAATGTTAATTGTTCGATACAACTCACTAATTAAGCGTGAAGGCTAACTGATTTTGTTTATTGTTCTTTCGATTTATACTGAGAACTGTGCGAGCCTTTGCTATTGGTAAACAAACGTAAAAAGGTTAAGTTTTGATTTTCTTCGGTCTACGTTACCTATGATAATTGTTTTTTTTTTTATGTTTTATGGAAATGGTTCATTTAGATCCATTTTTATGACGCGTTTAGATATTGTTTTGATTTATAAAACAAACACATAAAATCAATTCACAGTTTCAGTGATAGACAAAACACTTGTTCATCATGATTCTCTTTTGCAATCCTCAACCTCGACGGGTTATATTGTTTTTGATAATATCAAAGTACTGACACAATACATATTACCAACCTGTTGTCCCGCAAAAGCGATAAATAAATATGTATCTTTACATTCATATCTAAACATGTCACCTATACAATAGAAGCAACAGTCATTGAGATGCTCAATTTGTCATCCAAGCTTTCATACTGTAACCGAACACTTGTAAGAGTTCATCGATTTACGAAATCCCGCCAAACTCGATACCGAATTCGGTATCGATAAATTATTCATGAGTTGTCGATCGCACAATAGGGTTTGGAGAATCTGTTTATTTATGGAGGGAAAAAAATTACGAAATAAATATTCAACGGCGGTCATTCTTACCAAATTAGAGGCAGCTCACCGAAAAGAACCTCAAAACCTAATTCTTTCGAAAAAGTATTTGATGCTCAATAGTTCATTAAACATAATAATCTTCGAAAATTCGTCGTGTTTTTCTTGTTAAGGCTTTCGGTAAATATAGCAGACATGTTATTGATTGTGACTAATCATTCAGATTTTTTATTGGTTAGTATTTTATAAGGTGTGCATATACTCTTTGTGTGAGCCAAATGGTTTGTAAGACATTATTTAGAAGAAAATGCTGTTCTACGGAAATTGCTGTCCCCTACATTTTTGTTCACATGTATCAACAAAACGTAGGGATCAACTGATTTTTTTTTGCGATTACAGGGTTGGTCCCATAGTAAAAGTTGTTCATACTGATGAGTACATTGACCCCTTAAGAGCTACTTTGTATAACTAAACTACTGGTTGCCTAATCATTTTCCCGTGGCATTGGCTTCTATTGTATATATCTAATATCGACACAATCCTGGAAATTTAAAAGACGCAGGGCCACAAACGCAGCTAGTTAGTATTAACTTATCTCTTAACTCTCAGTTAAGATTTCGGTAAAAAATCCCGAGTTTGGACTCGTGTTCGTAAATTGCAACACATTATATTCAATAATTAATTAATTATTAATTCTAAGGTATTGGATTTTTGTGATCTGATTTGAATAAATAATAATAATAATAAGGGATTCACCAGAGTATGGGCAGCAGTGTTCTCTGAGTATTTAACCAACCAACTGCGATCGCCAACCCGCCTGCCAAGCGTGGCGATTATGGCATATACCCCCAAACTGCTTGGGGAGGCCTATGTCCAGCAGTGGACGTCTTTCGGCTGAAATGATGATATTCAATAACAATTATCTCCAATATGTATATGATTAAGTAGAAATGTTTGCCCAATATGATGCTGCGGCTGTGTTCTTATCCCATTAGTGATCGATCAATAAGTGTGTTATGTGTGGCAACATTAATCATATTTATTATCTAACATTACTATAATGTATTATGATGTCCCAATTACTTGAAATGATAAACATTTAACTATGACAACCTCCCATTACTTATGTAAGAAAATTAATATAAATATATAGCAAATTCATTTGGTAACGTTAATAAATTGATTTAGATTAGTAATTTGTAATTATGTAATGATTTATTATAAATTAAAACTTTTTACTTAATAAATAACAGGTTTTTAGATTATGTAAGTCACAATTACTTAATTTCTAATTAATCATTAATTATGTGAGATCAACTATAAGAAATTATCCGAAAATTGTAACTTTTGCCGAAATCAAGAGCAAAGCCAGAAAACGGAGTTTGCTTTTACAGATTAAAACATATTTAAGGTGGAAATGCAGTTTTCCTACTAATATTACAAAATACGCCAAAGTATGGATGTATTCCTTCTGTTACATGTTTGCCGACACAAATCTTCACATGTACAAACAGACAGAACCGGAAAAAAATATGTGTAGGCCGTACAAATACTTGTTTCGTGATTGCGCAGCCGCTGCTCTGCGCCAAACGAGGATATTATCAACAATTTATGATTTAACGAATTAACGCTCATTTATTTTGATTAATTAATTTAGAATCATATTTCACCACAAATCACGTTAGTAACGCAATCCGTACTAAATCGCCCTAATCACACACATGCGTTGAAATTAACTTTACCTAAAAGTTTAATTAATTACTTACACTCTTAATACGCAGGAATTTTGAAAAACGTGAAACGACAGGGGAGATTTTTAGAGAGATCACAAAACGGCTCGTCATGATCGTGTATTAGAGAGCTTAAAGTAATAAGACAGAGTGAGTTTCATTCAAAGTTCTGCCCAAAGTTGAAGCACAAAAACTATCTCGATGTGTATGCAAGTGGCATCGTAAAACGTTCGCCGAGCACATATACAACGTGTATCAGAAATGCGTGGTCATATTTGTAGAGGTTATTCAGGGGATGCTATCGAACAACTTTTACTATAGGGTCAACTCTGAAATTGCAAAAAAAAAAACAGCTGATCCTCACATTTTGTCGAGCGACATCGATGATATAGTAGGGAACAGCTGATATTTTTTTCGCGATTTCAGGGTTGGTCCAATAGTAAAAGTTGTTCTATGCTATGCCCTGAATGAGCTCTTAAAATATGACCACACATTTCTGATAAGTACACGTTGTATAGACGCGCGTGAGATGTACTGAACGTAGCCTTTTAAGGCCAACTTCAAATAGCTTCACTCCGCATGCGACAACTGCGGTTCAAGCCTTAATTATTCTAAGCTTACACTGTATTATTATAAATTGTATAGTATCACTTTCTATTTTCTATGCATACGATTCATTACGGAACTCGGGTACATTATTTAAGGTGCCTACATCACACAAAAGGACTTATAATGACCAATATACGAGTTTCTATAGATACAGTCAGCGTCAATCATTTCGCAACGACCATCAATATTGTTGATTTAATAAGTGATCTGAACAGAAAAGAAGAAAATTAGTCTACATGTCAAGGGATGTTTCAGAATCGAGCACAGTGCGCGCCAACTGTCTAGATGAAGAACAAGAATTCTGACAAGAATTTTATCCCATTGAAATAATCCCAATATTTCTGACACTGACTATACACACGTTTGCATAAAAAATTAAGGAAATGGTTTAAGTTGAGGATCTTCCACAAAAGCATTGCTAAACGTTTCTCACCCACACACCAATGAAAGTTACATTAAAATTGGTATAACAGTTTCCGAGTTTATACTTAATAGCCATCTCCTAATGCAGAACTGCGCATATCACCCGCGCTTTGTTTCGCTCATAAAAAGGCAGATACTACACATGTCGTTAAAATTACATCAGAGCTTATGTAAACGTTTTGACAAGCCTAGTCGTGTCATATCTATTAATATTATGTAGATTTAGATCCAGCCTACCACGACCCCTGCAATGTTAAATAATAAATAACAGTTACTTCACACTCCGAGGTCATGTAGCTAGTGATGTAGATGCGTCTTCATTCGTGGGAAAAATATACGTTTGGTTTGACATTAGTATAACTAGTTCGACACTATGTTTTATGCAGATATAACAGATACAGGTTAGTCGGCTACACACGTTTTTCCAATTAGATTTCATAATTGGTTCAAGCTCCGCTTAACGAGGGAGGTATTACGTTCTGTTGATAAATGTCTTGGCAGTTCGTTAGTGGAGAACCTAATCTTTTCAATAAGAGTAAAATGTATTTTACAATACAGTTAAGTTCCCATATAAATAAAGTGAACCCGCGATAATAGGACGTTACAATGAGACGGTATGTTTGTTCAATTCGCACGTCCTTTAATGTCACTATTTATAAATAACCCACTGGTTATTGATCTGTCCGTCAGAAGACAATACATATGAAATAGCCCTGAGTATGCAAATCACACACAAGGCGGGTGCGGGTCGGGCGCGGGTTGGTTCGGGAGTACGGCGGGTACATTAACCTGTTTTTATATGGATGACATCACACAAAACGAGGGCGCGAGTCGGGCGCGGGTCGGGGCCGCAGCGGGTGGAGCGCGCGAGCCGCGCGTGTCTCCCACCACTACAGGCAGAGCGCGGGCCGCGCGAGTCGGGAGCCACGTGCGGCTTCCGCGCTCCACCCGTCGCGGGCCCGACCCGTGTCGGACCCGTACCCGTTCTGTGTATGGTTTGCGCCTTAGAGCGAGAAAAAAAGCATATTTTTTTTATGATTGTAAACTGTAAGTTGCGCTTCTACTCCTCCAAGGCATGAACAACGGAGGGCCCATTATGAAAGTTTTCATTCGTGCATCAGCATGAAGGCTTTCCTAAAAGTGAAAATAAAGCAATCGCTACTAAGGGACAGTTCACACCAAATGTATAGTTAACCGCTGACTATTAGCGTACTTAATCAATAAGGTTGAAAATTATGAAAAATCCAACACCAAGGGAGTCGCCGACGCGTTGTCGACCTTTTAAAAAGACGTATGCTCTTTTTTGGAGGCTCCTATGTAGAATTAGATCGGGGAAACCGCTGACGGAAGTTGTTTCCACAGTTTTACTGTACTAGGCAAAAAATTTGAATGAATATTCAAGTATATGTATGTTTTATGTCATTATGTAATGAAATTATGTCAACTGTTCGTATATCTTACGTTTGTTATATCATGTGAACGTTATTGAAATGAAAAACCAAATATTGTTATATGTTATCAGACGCACCCGAAATCAATAAATAAATACCCACATTAGCTCATTAACCCCTTTCTGTATTCCGATGGTTGGTTGACACTGAGAACAATAAACCTTCACAATTCGCGAATTATGTGGGCTAATTCGACTTCTAGGGTCATGTCAACCTCGACATTGCCGACGATTTACGAAGAATGCCGAGGACTGTCGCGACATATGCGCGTGATACGAATATAGAAATAAAGCGAATTACAACAGTTCAATGCCATTGTATGGGTTTACCCGTACCGTAGCAGCTTTTCATTCATTGTTTGTCTTTCATTTTATTCAGATGTAATAACGAGCTTTTATAGTGCTACTAGATATATTAAAGTTTAATATATTTTTGGTATGGGTAGGCCCCCCACAATGTGGACCGACGACCTGTTGAAGGTCGCGAGAATCCGCTGGATGCGGAAAGCGCAAGACCGGTCGTTGTTACGATGCTTTGGGGAGGCCTATGTCGACGTCTTTCGGCTGAAATGATGATGATGATGGCATCATTTATCGAAAATTCGTTTTTAACAATTGAAGTACAGGTTAGTTTAATCAGAAACTATTAACCCTGTAAATTATAGTTCGCTGTAGTTGTAGATAGAAACTATATTTTACAGAGTTAATAGTTTCTGATTAAACTACAGTACCTGTACTTCAATTGTTAAAAACGAATTGTTGATAAATGATGTATTCAGCGAGTAATATTTTTTTTATTGATGGGGGCGCCACTTGACTGCTGTTACATTGGCCTTATGTAAATATTATATCAATGAAAGTCAATCCAATAATGTTTCAACAGGTAAGTTAATATTTAATTAATGTATGACTAAACCGATTGACTCACACATGAACCCTTGAACATAAAACCATGAAATTCGCCAACAGTTTGTATGATGCAAACTTCTTACACAATACCGACTATGGGAGATTTTCCTTGATTTGCGATAAGGTATTTTGAGAAAACATTCCTAGGTATGGTGAACCTTGAAGACATTTCCTATGAATAATGTTTATTGATAATTTAGAAACAACTTTAAATGTGTCAAGGAAAACTCATCTTAGCTTCCATTTATACAATTGACAATTTAAAAACATGTCCGAATTATAATATTTTTTAGATATTTCCAAAAGTATTTGAACAATTCCATTTTTTTTTTATTATAGTAAAGAGCAGCCAATAGCGTGCTGATGAGTTTTCTTAGTATGCTAGTAACCACAGAGTGCTTTCATTAGGACAGTAATTTTGTTTTTACCATTGCCACTCGAAAAGGGGCATTTTATTCATCGATAACAGTGAATAAAACTCTCTTTTACTCACAAGAGAATAAAAACATTTTGAATTTGGAACAAGCACGAATTATGTACTAAGAAATGAATAAAACGTGCTGACCGTACGTACTGGCTGGCTGGATGGAGCTATCAAATTTAAATTAAGAAAAAATAAATACTACAGGTTGACTGGTTCAACGAGAGACTTATTGAACGAGGATGTTTAGTACTTTATTCTCGTTCCAAATATGTGTAAAAAATTGTACCTTAATTTTTGAAATATTTTAAAATCGATTTCATAAATTTCTGTGGACACTATTCCGCGCTTACAAATCAAATCTTAGAATCCTTCGCTGCTCGGGATCCAACTTAGTCCCTCGAATTAAATTCCCTCTTTTTTCACTTGTTGTATAATCTACTATTTAAACACTACTTTACAAGACAAGGCTACCTACTTCACCAATATAAAGGAGGTTAAAACTGTCTATTAGGTAATCTGATTCGATCCTGTTTTTTGATTATTTAGCCAAGTTTTTAGTTGGTCTGGAATCAAAAAACCGACCAATCGATTATTTTATTAATATGTCATATCAATAATACAATCAATTGCTAGTGTCAATTGTGAATTAAAGATTTCTGTGAGTTAAATGGTAGGTTTTACCTACCTAATAAATCTGATTTTCATGAAAAATAAATTTATAATTAATAAACTACGAAAATATACGTAAACTTATTTCTTTTTCCATATTTTCTTATCTTATATATCCCAAGTTCTAAGCATTCGGCATCCAGTCTACGTCCTCATCTTTCCTCTTCAGATCTCCGAACCGGTTGGCTAGAAGTCGTCCCAGTGCAGTGGCCCAGTCTGACATCTAAGTGTACCTGGTAAGAATATATTTTTCAGCACATTTTACCTTCACTGAAGCATTTTTCAACCAAGGTTGTGATAAATTATTTGAAGCGTGGAAAGCCAAAGTTGCTTTTTTACCACAGAAATATGTTATAACAGTACGATTTTAATCATCGTACGCTGATGATATTTGCGCTGCGCATGAGTAGTTGAGCAGCAAAAACAATGACAAGGTCAACGCGGTCACAGTGAGTTGACCATCCTCTGAAGGTCTCGGCTTAGGTCTCTGTGTCACCAGGAAAACTTAGCACTTAAAGGTTGATAAAGATTATAGAATGTAACGAGGCTAAACTCGTTACGCTGCTCACCACCTTATTTCGATTTCCTGGCCACTTTATAAAACTTTACCTATCCAAATTCAAAATTTTAAAATTATTCCATAATTTTCTATTTTTTACTTAAAACAAGAGACTTATATCGCAGCCTTGGCCGGACATGGACGTGTCCGACCATTACAGTTTTTTTATATTATTTTACCTATCCGAGTTCTATATTGTACGCTGAAAGACACTCATGTGTCTGTGACTGTGTCTTATAATCATTATATTATTTTATTAACAATAGTCAATGTATCAATTTACCAGTTGAGTGAGATACAGTATTCCAAAAACGTCCTTTGTTGTGTTTTTATTGTGTCTGTGCCGACCTACCAACCTACCTACCTACCTGAATCCTGAATCCAGCCCGAGCTCGCTGCATGGACATAGCAGCAGCTCAATTGTTTTATTAGTCGGAGTTGACCTACCACTCCTCCGGCCCTCCGTACTACTGGCCCTCTGTGCCCTCATACCTCAGAGGAGTTCCATACCTCCATACCACTAGTTCCTGCAGTTCCTGTACCACTAGTTCCTGTTGTTCCTGAGTTCTGTTCCTGTACTTCCTGTTATCCTCCTACTTCCGTGTGTCACCGTGTGCCAAGCCACCGAACCCTCGACCCTGCGAGTCTCCTGCCCGAGCCACCCACACCGGCCACGACGTGACAAGAATACATGTGTAGAAGCTGCATGGTTGCTACTTCATTTTGTTACATGTAATTTTTATCTACAAAAAATATATAATTTTTGTTTTTTTTACGCAGCGTAGGGCGCCCCCCTGCAAGGTGGACCGACGACCTAAGAACGTGGCTGGGGGGGACTGGATGCGGAAGGCAGAGGACCGAGCGTTGTGGCGCAACTTGGGAGAGGCCTATGTCCAACAGTGGACTGCGATAGGCTGAGTTGATTGAATTTTTTATCTGCAGTCGTAATTTTTTAGGGTTCCTACCCGAAGGGTGCCAAACGGGACGCTATGCTCTCGCTGCGCTGTCCGTCCGTCTCTGTCACAGGGCTGTATCTTTTGAACGGTAATAGGTAGATGGTGGTTCTATGAGGTATCAGGTCGATGGATGGTAGGTAACCCTTACTGCGTGAATCCGGCTCACACTTAGCAGGTTTTATTTACATGGTTTCAGTATTTAATATTATGTTAGGCAAGCATACAATCGAGCCTAAAGTAGAAAGTTTAAGAGAAGATAATATAATTGTGAGAAATGTAAGATTTGATTGACAATTGACATGAAACATACAGAGTGTTCAAAGTTTCAGGTTTTGTAAGAATGAAAAATTGATTGCTTACAAAGTAAAATTCTTTTGAAATTCTAGACTTGCTGATGGGCACTACATCACTACCCTGCTTATTTCTTTTTGCCACATTATTTTCGCTCGTTCCGCGAAATACGTTTTTGTCCCTAATTATAATTTTCATTTAAAAAGAGATTTATTTATTTACCAGTTAGACATGAGCGTGTTGTATCCTAATGTTTTTGTTTCATGAGTGTATTTCCAAGAAAAAATTGTCATTTACAAATAATTTTCCGCTGTAACCTATACGAGGAAAATCCGCTTTGGAACGCATCACCCCTGCCCAGCCGCTACGCTAACTTCCGCAGGATGTTCACACCACAGATGATTTAGCGATTGCACGGAAAAATCATAGATAGATAGAGTATACCTACTTCATTGTTTGCACACCATAAAAATAAAACCAAAGTTATAACAAAACATGAGCGAGCATAGTACTAACAATACTAAAATACTCTATACGATTTTATTTTCTACAACAAAGTAACACTAAGAAAGTCTAAAAAAGTAAATAAATAATTAAATATCTTTCAGTAAGGTTTCTATTCATCCTACTTAATATTAAAAATACGAAAGTATGTTTATTTGTTGTAAACAAACAAATAAACATACTTTCGTATTTTGTTGTTTGTCCTTCAATAGCCGCGTACTGACTGAGCGAGCAGCCTCGCGAGGCTGCCTCGCGAGGCAAATCCTCGGTCGGTCAAGACGTGCCTCGCCCGAGGCAAACGCACGCGCTGCCTCGCCCGAGCGTGCCGCGGCCCGAGCCGAGCGTTGTCGGTTTTTGTCGCATGCTCAAAGGCGCCTCAGTACGTTTGCCGCGCTCACTCAAGACGGTAGTGTTTTGCCTCGCTTATTCGTTGCGTGTTAGTTGTGCGTCATGATGGACAAAGAACAGTGTCTAAAATTAGTACAACTATATGGTGAATATAGACGACTGTGGGATGCGCAATATCCTGATTATACAAATAGAGGACTAAGGGAAGATGCATGGAGAAAAATAAGCCAGGAAATGAACCTTCCAATAACTGAATTAAAGAAAAAAATGGAGTCTTTACTAGGGTCTTACAGGAGGGAAAAGTCGAGAGAAAAAAAAAGCCGAATCACAGGATCAGGTATTTATTATTTAAAGTTTATGATTAGGGTTAACAACATTAATTTTATTATATCCAAAGTTACACCGGTTTTTATATAATTTCTAATATTTTTTTTTTTATTTTATACTGCAGGTCGTGGTGAAATATATGTTTCGAATTGGTATGCCTATGAAGCCTTCAGTTTTCTGGGAGATAGAAATCACCCAGGAAATACACAAGATACTTTAGGTGAAGAAGTGAGTACCTATTATTTACTGATAATTATTCTGCCAAGAAATTGCTCCGTTTGTTATGAAATGTCTCCCTAAATGTGAACGTATTTCTTTTATATTTGTTGATCCTCGCCGTGGTATGGCTTGAATAGATAGCATTGATGACATTTCTGTATCCTGTCGCCATCGGCCGGGTATTACTGTCCCTTCAACTTCGGCATCGAATGATCCTGGGGGAGTGAACCTTTGTGAGGAAGCTTGATCTCTACGCAAGTAGTTATATAAGCATATGGTAGTCAATACGACTTTCGTAGCTTTTTCTGGTTCTAATAGTAGCGGCTTCCTCAGTACTCTAAAAACGGAGCTTAAAATGCCAAATGCATTCTCCACAACTCTTCTTGCTCTGGACAGCCTGTAATTGAAAATCCTTTCCATTGAACCTCTTTCTGGAGTACCTTCATAAGGTTTCAATGTGTAATCATTGAGAGCAAAAGCTTTATCGCCTAGAATAAAATAGGGCACTGCAATTTTATACGGTATTTGTAATATTTCTGGCGGAGGAATGTTCAATTCCTTCTTTTCGACCTTTTTATATAAATTGGTGTTTTTAAACACACCGCCATCTGATATACGTCCCTTGCTGCCAACGTCTACGTACAGAAATTTATAGTTAGCGTCAACTAAAGCAAACAACACTATACTTGGAAACATTTTGTAACAGTCATAATCATTGCCACTATTTATCGGCGACTGTAATATAACATGCTTCCCATCCATTGCTCCTATGACATGTGGGAAATTCCATTTGCTCTCAAACTCTTTCGCTATGGTAAGCCACTCTTCTTCGGATGATGGTATCTGTAAATAAAATTAAGTAATAATTTCTATCTTTACAGAATGCAAGTCTGGATAATACTCGAAATGATGACGGTCATAACGAAGAAAGAAATGAAACTTCAAACTCGACGATTACGGAAGGACCTAAAGAAAAGTCAACTAGACCTAAAAAGAGATCCAAAATGAACGAAAGTGATGATCTTACAGATAACGCCATATCTGAAGCATTAACACTGTTACAACAGTGTGCAAGCAATAATATATCGGAACAAAATGATCCCTATAATGTGTATGGCCAATATATAGGAAATGAGTTGCGAAAATATGATAAAATTACATTAGCATACGTAAAAAATGCAATAAATAAAATTATCTTTGATGCAGACATGGGAGCATACAGTGGTTATGGTTATTATACTCAATCATATGGTGAACGCGACAATTTAAGATATATGCCTCATCCCTCTTCCTCATCGACGCCATCTACATATTCGATGCCTGATCCTCTTGCCTCGCCCATGCCTCCTACCTCACCGATGCCTGCTGCCTCACCGATGCCTCCTATCTCACCAATTTCGATGCCTCCCCCTCCTCCTTCTCCTTCTCCAGCTCCTCATCATTAAATATTTGTTTGTTTAATTTTCTTATATTATTTGTCCAATTTTCTAATTTAATTAATAAAAAAATATTGAAAATATGTAATTTTATTTTACCTTAACATAATCCTTTAACACCTCAATTATAGCATCACAGACTTCAGGAACTATAACCGATATCCTTTGTTTTGATATACGAAATAGATACTGTAGACTGGTATAAGAATCTCCTGTGGCCAAAAATCTCAACGTCACTAATAATCTTTCCCTAGCGGATATTGCTTCTCGAAAATTTGTGTCCTTCTTGCTTATTTTGGCGTTTATGAGAGAATACACATTGTCAAATTCGATTTTACTCATTCGAGTGAAATTTTTTTCTTCGTCATCGAAGCACAACTCTTCAAACAATCTGTTTCCAGCCTGTAATCTATTTTTGTATAAGAGTTTAATCCAAAAACGTTTAGTTTTCTGTTTTCTTTTTTTTGCAAGCCTTAGAATTATTAAAAAGGCAGTGGTAGCGACAGCTTTCCGAATGTGTGGCCTCATGGTGGTCTCGGGCAAACTATACGCACGCGCGGTCTCTATTCGACTTCAAGTTAAACTGAGCGTCGATGCTCACGGTGGCTCGGTCTTGCCGCGCGAGGCAGCCTCGGATTAGAAAACTTACAGACCGAGGCTGCCTCGCGCGGCAAACGATGCGAAGCAAACGTCCGAGGCTGCCCCGCGAGGCTGCTCGCTCAGTCAGTACGCGGCTAATCACGCTGATACGTCTGAACCAAAGACTTTGTATGTCTGAACGGATCTGGATGAAAATTTGCATACAGATAAACTATAACCTGGAGTAACATAGACTATGATAGATTCTGAGGAATGCACGATAAAGTATTTCTGTGATAAACTGAATTTTACGCGGGCGAAGCCGCAGCCAAAATCTAGTAGCGTATAATGTCTTAATTACACCTTTTTTTTCTGAGGATTTAGGCAGACTTTGCCTTACACACAGTTTTATGTTAAGTCTACAAGAGATCAACTCCGGGCAGCACTTGGAATTTCCGTACAGAAAAACAAATAACACAGCCTTACAATCGAAACCCAAAAATCCGCATTATAGCCCCTTTTAAGACCAAAGAAGCGGTCTAAATCAGTCGATCAATTTAAATATCAAACAAATATAAGGAAAACTTTCTTCAACCGTAACCAATGTTTTAATATTTATATACCATTATAATGTTTGTATACATTGCCGCTAAGCACCGTAATTAGTAAACAAAAGAGATAATACCGGTAAAAACGAGCGGTCATTATTTTTTAAAGGAAATTCTTGCGGTCAACCGTCATCACGCGTAAATAGATATATCTCGTAATCTCGTTGTTTCATCGTATTTATAGCTTGGGATCTCATTATACGTTGGAATAATTTATATAAGTATAGAATATATACAACACTATACATAATAATTAATTACAATTAATCCGAACATCGATTTTCGGAACTTTTTGCTGCAGATTGAAGATACCATCAGGTTCTGCAATTAAAATTAATTTCGCGTTAGAATCATTAATCAAAGACGCAGGTACGCAATTTGTCTGTTCGATTTATTTTATAGAAGATACTTATAGAAGTGTTTCGATTTTAACTAACGCAGTTTTTCAGGTAATTTATTCGACAAAGATGATAAAAAACATTGCGCTAATCAGTTTAGAAGACTACTAAGAGTCAGTCTAGAAGTACTAAGCAAAACTGTAAGTAAACGTCAAAAACTCGCAACTTAGTTGGTCTTTAAGAAACCACATTGGTTCACCAATGAATTCTATCACACATTTTTCAAGGCCTGCAAAGGATTTGTTAAAAAATTTGCCGAATATTTGGACGTCAAGTTTTTGCGTTTTAAGTTTTAATTTTGTCATACAAACAAGTTACTAATAAAACAAAGTTTAACCGGATTAAATCGCGTATATTATTTAAATTGGTTTCCCTGACGTTTCGAAAGCTTTGCAGCATTTCGTGGTCGCAGGTAGACTAAGATGACAAGCGTCTTTACAAATATTTCTAAAAAAAAAATATTTTAATCTACCGTACAATATTATTAATTAAAATCGTTTCGATGCACGCAGTAATCACTCACAGTATCATTATCTTTTACAGTGTTGCATGCTGTTTGGGACTTGATTATTTTTAGGACTGGGTTCCAAACAGGTGGTAGCTGCCAACCATCTTCTCTATTAAAATTAGGATGTTTTTTAATTTCAATAGCCTCACGGAGCATTCTAGGTACATATCGGTTTTCCTTCGCCAGAACTTGTGGTTTATCAAATCGAAGAAAATGGTTGGGTTTGTCTAGGGCATGTTCACACACTGCAGACTTTGTGGAGCGTCTGTTCTTGACGTCAGCTATATGTTCTTTAATTCTAGTGGCTATACTACGCTTTGTTTGCCCTATGTATGATAACCCACAATCACAATCAATCTTGTAGACCCCTGCATCTTGTAAGGGAATGTGACACTTCACCGGTCTGAGGAGTTGGCTGATCTTTCTTTGGGGCTTGAAATAGGTTTTGATAGAAGCACGCTTCAAGATATGACCAATTCTGTCGGTGACCCCTTTGATGAATGGTAGAACAGCAGGTCGACGATCAACTGTGCTGGGTTTCAGGCGGCGTTTGCGATGGGGATGTGGAGCTTGCAAGTTATTATGCTTGAGAACATGCTTCACATGGTAAAGTTCCCCTGCCAGGTGGTCGGCATCGCAGATGCGGTGTGCTCTCTGTAACAAAGATTTGGCCACGGTAGCTAACTGACAAGGATGGTGGTGAGATTCACCGTTCAAGTACCTGTCTGTATGGGTAGGCTTTAAACTTAACCATGTGAAGCATGTTCTCAAGCATAATAACTTGCAAGCTCCACATCCCCATCGCAAACGCCGCCTGAAACCCAGCACAGTTGATCGTCGACCTGCTGTTCTACCATTCATCAAAGGGGTCACCGACAGAATTGGTCATATCTTGAAGCGTGCTTCTATCAAAACCTATTTCAAGCCCCAAAGAAAGATCAGCCAACTCCTCAGACCGGTGAAGTGTCACATTCCCTTACAAGATGCAGGGGTCTACAAGATTGATTGTGATTGTGGGTTATCATACATAGGGCAAACAAAGCGTAGTATAGCCACTAGAATTAAAGAACATATAGCTGACGTCAAGAACAGACGCTCCACAAAGTCTGCAGTGTGTGAACATGCCCTAGACAAACCCAACCATTTTCTTCGATTTGATAAACCACAAGTTCTGGCGAAGGAAAACCGATATGTACCTAGAATGCTCCGTGAGGCTATTGAAATTAAAAAACATCCTAATTTTAATAGAGATGATGGTTGGCAGCTACCACCTGTTTGGAACCTAGTCCTAAAAATAATCAAGTCCCAAACAGCATGCAACACTGTAAAAGATAATGATACTGTGAGTGATTACTGCGTGCATCGAAACGATTTTAATTAATAATATTGTACGGTAGATTAAAATATTTTTTTTTAGAAATATTTGTAAAGACGCTTGTCATCTTAGTCTACCTGCGACCACGAAATGCTGCAAAGCTTTCGAAACGTCAGGGAAACCAATTTAAATAATATACGCGATTTAATCCGGTTAAACTTTGTTTTATTATAATGTGTAGTGATCGCGAAAACCTAAGAAGTTATTAAACAAGTTACTGTTATCCACGAGCTTAAAAAACGTTTTATATAAAGTAGACTGTTATTTATATTTGATAAATTAATGTTCAAGAAACCTTTCAAGTTTGAAAAAATATTTGTCGGTTCCGACGCCCTTTACAAGCATTCTTAGCACCGCAAGGCAAACCGGAACCGCTAGCAAATTAATTAAATCGACGGTACTTTGGCAGGGCTATAATACGTTCTCTGTAACTAACGAGCTGCGTTGTAAGCAATGCTAGGGTTCTGCAGTAAATAATCAGCTAGCATCGGCCGTGCGAGGAATGCGCTCAATGCTCGCCCGTCGCCCCTAGCCCGGACGACCGACCGGCTACCGCCGATCATAGCGTTTTAAAAGGACGGAACGGTAAATTAGGAATTTGAAGATTGCGGTATAGTTGTTTTAGAGCACATAAATCAGCAAAGTAAATAATCATCATCATTATCATTACAGCCGGAAGACGTCCACTGCTGGATATAGGCCTCCCCCAAGCAGTTTGGGGGAGGCAATAATCGCCACGCTTGGCAGGCGGGTTGGCGATCACAGTTGGTTGGTTAAATACTCAGAGAACGCTGCTGCCCATCCTCTGGTGAATCCCTTAGTCGCCTTTTACGACACCCATGAGAAGGTATAGGGTAGTGCAATTATTTACGTCCGGCACCACACGGAACGTAAATAATACTAATGCGATGAACAGCTTCAATATTTGGACAATTGTCTTTTTAATTATTCTCACATTATCACTAAAAATTATCCAGCATTGTAATAAACTAGCGGACCCAGCAGAGGTCGTCCTGCCCGGAAAAGCAGCTCCACATATTATTAAAATCGTCCCTGCCGTTTAGGAGAAGATCAGTGGCATAACGACTGCAGCGCCACCTACCGGGTCCCATTGTTGTTTCAAACCATCCAGGAACCCATTGAAATATACACACAAAATTTCATCCAAATCGGTGTAGCTGTTTAGGAGGAGTTAGGTGACAAACACACGTACAGAAGAATTGTATACATATTAACATATCAAAATATCCGTTATTTGATGTAATAATATATCAATTATATAATAATTTTCATTCTGTACCTAAGTGGTTTTAATGCTTCAAAATTTGGTTTAAATTGAAAATCAAAACTGAGTTATTTTACTTGATTTTATTTATGTTCGTTTGATCAATCAACCTCAAGGTCAGGTCTCAAGCTTTGACATCGCTCTGAACATCGGGATCAGTCCATTGTGAGGCTAATACATAGATATATTGGACCACCAATTTCAATAAAAAACTCACAGTACACTACTCAGTGAATCCCCAAAACTTACTAAGATTTTTTTAAATGGGAGTTTTTGGCAAGTGTTGCAAGCGTAAACGTAAATATTAATTAATTTATACCTACATATAAACATAAATACCAATTTATAAATCTCGTGATTTATATGTACAGTCTAACAAAGCAATTAGTATCCAGGGTCGCCAGATATAAATGAAGTTTTCTCAGAAGATTATGGATGTTTTCGAGTGAAATATCATTTCAATAACGGACAAAGTTAAACTATATTTATACAAAACCCTAATCAAACCGTTCTATAAAAAAATCCTGAGAAATCTTTATCTATATGTGGTGACCTGGTTTACTAATTGCTTTGTTAGACTGTACGTAGGTATATCATGATATAATATCCGCCCATATCAGCATACCCTGATATGGAGTAATAACTATTACGCCAAAATATTAAATTCAACGGACATGAAATAATTGTATTAGACTTGTATAGGAAGTACGTAACATACATTTTAAAGAAATACTTTCGGTTGACCCTCTTTTTCGCACCCCAAATAAGAATAGAGGGAAATAGTTAACAAGAAATTGTATCAAAATTAACTGTCTGGGCTAACTTTTTAACCGACGAAAAAAAGGAGGAGGTTCTCAATTCGACGCGTATATTTTTTTTTTTTTTTTTTTTTTTTTTTTTTTTTTTTTTTTTTTTTTTTTTATGTATGACCACGCATAACTTTTTACAGAGTGGTCCGATTTTGATGATTCTTTTTTTATTGGATAGGGTATATCTTGAAGTTGGTCCCATTTGAATTTCAAAATCAAAATCCACCCCTAAGGGTAGTAAAACAGGGGATGAGTGTTTGTTCACCCACTGAATTCTTACCTGTTAACCGATTCTGTTGAAACTTGACATACATAAATATAGTTCTAGACACTACGACATAATGGAGACCTGGATTTAGAGTTTAACCACAAAAAAATGAAAAATAAAACTTTTTAACAAAAAATTGAACCGACGAAAACAGAAACTGAAAAGCGAAAAATAACTAATTATGAGTCGGCGCCAAACAACCAATCAACGAAGATCATTAAATTACTTTAAATAAATAATAAAAACAACGTCACATCAAATACAACGTGAGATTTTCAACGATAAACAATAACTTTCCAAAAATGCGTTCTCCGCTCGGCCACTTCCAACTTACACGCACTATGCTTGTTAAAAGTTCGTTTGGCGCCGACTCATAATTAGTTATTTTTCGCTTTTCAGTTTCTGTTTTCGTCGGTTCAATTTTTTGTTAAAAAGTTTTATTTTTCATTTTTTTATTACATTTGACCACAGATAGACGAAGTGCTGCGAACAATCATAGTGAAGCCAACAAAACCTTGCTCCTCCATGTACAAACCAGCGCTCATGCACACACATGCACCAGAAAGTTATTTGTTTTTGGCGATGCTTATCTGGACGATGCCGCGACATGTGTACTGAGAGTGGTGAGCACGGCTTGATGTGCATGTGTGGAGCGTGACCGCTGGTTGTACACGAATGAGCACGGTTTTTGGCTTCACTTTGATTGTTCGCAGCACTTCGTCTCGATATTTGTTTTCTGTCTGTGCATTTTACCTATTTTTATACAAAATTAATTTTATTTATTTATTTATTTGGCTCTTCAACAATAAAATAAATAAATAAAAAGGTGTTTATTGTCACAATCACTAAATTATCTGTATGACATTAGTAAAAGGTACCATATAAATGTATTACAAGAGATACTGATACTGGATCCCAAACTAAGCCGGAGCTTTTATTTTCGGAGACAGTGTTCAGTCGTGGAATATGACAGCATTTATGGTACACAACGGTAGTTAACATGTTGACAAGGATGTTGACAAAACAGTATTTTAATTATTATAAATTATTTTTACAAATAGGTGTATATTATGAGTGTGTGTGTGTGGGGGTTGTGAGTGTGTGGGGGTTGTGAGTGTGTGGGGTTTGTGTGTGTGGGGGTTATGTGTGTGTACAATGAGTACACTGTACATGAAAAATGTGTTCATACACATTTCAAAGTGCCCCATTACTTAAAGGATCCACAACGCACGGAGGAGCACGGTTTTCTTGGCTTCACTATGATTGTTTGACTAAATGTGAAATAATCTCGCCACACGTATTCAAACTCTCAGTTCTAATAACTTAGTTCAACCGTACACACTTGCTACTAACTTAATGCATTTATAAGAAGTTATTTCCTCTCAGCAGCTAAATAAACAAGAAACATAGCTTGGCGTAACAGTTTCTTAGAAAACGATTGCTTATCATGCACGGATGTGACTAACATAAATCCTGTCGAAGTTTTTACGATTATTAGTCTTAGTTCGTAGTTAAGTACACACCTCCTTATAGGGTTACCAAAAAAAAATACAAAACGCCTGTTTTCTATAAAAGTTAATCCATCCAGATATTGGCCTCACGACGAGATGTTGAAGGGTGTAATAAGACGGCTACTAGAGGAGCATGTTTTTTTTTTTGTTAATACACACAGTAATCTAAAACCATAGGATTACACAAATACAATTCATGACAGTGATTTTTGGTTTTATGGTTACAATACGAATCGCAACTGGCATCTTAGCTAAATTACGAAGTAACCTGTGTTAAAGGTACCAGTTCCTATGCCCAATGTGAGTACATAATAATAACAATAAAATTTTCGCAGTTTTTCGTGGCAATCCAAAGTAGGTAATTACATGTTTAAGTTGACAATGAAAAATTAAATAAAATTATACTTAAAGCTAATGAAAACCTTCATATGCGTATGTGGGCGAGAGTATTTGTGTGTGGGGAGGGAGTAGTGTAGGGGGATTGAATTGTGAATGTGTCAATTAAGTATATTATTATGTCAAAGAGAAAAAAAAAACGATATTTTATATCTAAATAGAAAAAGGACCAGATGTTTGCAAAGTACGAACGAATGAAGTCCTGAGAAATGCCAAAAATTACATGTTTTTCATTCATCCTGAATGCTGACGTCTGGTAACCCTACTACCACATTTTTTCTCAAAATCGGTATGAAATCCTAGCAAACGATTATCAGTGTTATTTCTTGGACGATACAGATTAAAATTGTCTGAAATTAATAAGCGATGTTGACATCAATACCGAAGTTATACATCAAAGAAAAAATATGCCTTCGATCGAATCGTTTTGGAATAATCAAATAGCAAAACAGTCTAATTAAACATTATTTTAGAACTGCTATTTACCTTTACAAATATGGCGCATGTTTTTGTCTGTTTGTTTTGAGAGAATTCAGCTTTATTTACGTAGCCTTTTATAGATTGTTTTAATTGCAGTTGAGTTTTACTGACGTAGGTTCGTATTGTATTTGATATGAATACTCGCTTGATGTACCTATGCGATTCATTTAATTTTATTAATCGTAAATTTTACTTAATTTTTCAGCTTTAATAAATCACAGTTTACTACGAGGGACTTATTGAAGGAGGATGACTATTGATTCGTTTTTGATTCTTGTTCCAAATATGAATGAAAAGTGGAACCTTAACTTTTTAAATATATTTTCTAATCGATTTCTTCAATAACTGTGGACACTATTCCGCACTTACAAAACAAAGTTTTATGCAGTGAAGTGATGCGCCGTTTTTTTTTTTTCTTCGTGGTGAAATCCTCATGGACGCACTCCGCCCGAGGTAGGCGGAGCCAGTGTCGGACTCTTACCGACTAAAACCACCACGGTGTTCCTTCAATTACCTTAGCCGGGGGCGTGGGAACCCGTGAGTATTCACACAACCACCCCCGACAGGTCCCGGCTCGCCACAAGCAGGCGAGCCATTTCTCCCCGTGCGGCCTTACGACGGCCGCCCCCTTCTCTGTGGCGCACACGAAACACTGCACGCCACCTCACCTCACGGGCCTTTACCAGCTACGCCAGCTGCGCCAACTACGCCAACTGCTGGTCGGGCAGCAGACTACCCCGAGTTTGCTGCTCGCAGGCCCATCCTCCTGTAATTTTTATAGAGGTGTTCGTCCTCGCGGTCCGGGCGGTAAAGCCACTACCCTCGGTCCCAAGAGGCGCGAGAATACTACTCAGCAGCCACTGCTGGGATTACGAGACCGACGGGGGCAGGGAAGGACAGTCCCCCCGCTGCCTGCCCAGTGGCAGGGTGAGTGCACACTGGGCCCGCCCCTGCTCCTCCACAGTGCCCTCTGCTTTCTCAAAGGGACACGCGGAGCAACTTCCCATTGGCCCACATCGGGCCCCTCCCGTGCCATAATATTCGCCACAGGCAATAAGGTCCCCCGGCCCAACAACTGCCGTTCCCTCTAGACGTGTCCAGTAGGACAAGCAGCCGTGAGACACACGTGGAGGTTTTCTGGCCAGCACCCCGAGGCCAGCACCCCGAGGTGATGCACCTAGCACGACAGTGTCTATCGGTCACTATTTCCACCTTCTCCACCTTTTTTACCAGCCAGCAGACCTCTAGACAGTCAGAGCTGATTTATCGTAGTTTTTTTTTTAACTTTTTGTGGACTTTTATTATTATTTATTAACTTGCAATGTTTTTTTTTTTTTTCAATATGTTTCCACCACTTTGTTTGGCTAGCTTTTTTTTTGGCTTCTGTAATATATAAACACTTGGCAGAAAAAAAGCCAGCGACGATACTATTGCCTATTTTCTATTTATTATTAATATAATTATAAAAAATAATATATATCACGCTGATTAATAAAAGCCTAGCGACACATTTCCACTAACCAGACTTTAATTTTTTAATTGTCGGGATTAACGGCGCCTACTCTGACTGGTTCAGCATCGATAAGGGTGTGAGACAGGGATGTGTAGCGTCGCCGTGGCTATTCAATCTATTCATGGACACTTGTTTGAAAGATTTGAAAGAGAGTGTAAATGGTTTAGAAATGAATGGGTTACTTGTCAAATTTCTCCTCTATGCCGATGATCAAGTTATCCTTGCATCGTCGGAGGGGGAGTTACAGAAGATGGTAACAATTATGGATGGTGCTTTGAAGAGTAAAGGAATGAAAGTTAATGTTAGTAAGACAAAAGTTTTGGTTTTTGAAAAGGAAGAAGTTATGACAGAGTGCAATATTTTGATAGGTGACGAAAAGGTGGAACAAGTGAAAGATTTTGTATACCTGGGTTCCATGTTTACGAGAGATGGCAAGCATGTGAAGGACTTTGAAAGGAGAGTGAGTGCTGGTAATCAGGTGAATGGGGCACTACACACCTTCATGAACAGCCGCAAAGTGTCGGAAAAGGCACGGCTGGCTGTTCATGGGGGAGTGTTAGTGCCTACACTTATGTATGGTAGTGAAAGTTGGGTATGGCAGAAGAAACATGAAAGCAGAATAAATGCAGTAGAAATGAGAGCTTTGAGAAGTATGTGTGGTGTAACTTTGAGAGATAAAGTAAGGAATAACATGATAAGGCAGCGTTGTGGAGTGAAAGAAGATGTAGTGACAAAGATTGAGAAAGGTATGTTAAGATGGTTTGGACATATAGAGAGGATGGACGAGAGGAGATTGACGAAACAAGTATACGAAGCGAGTGTGGATGGAAGAGTTGGAAGGGGACGACCTCGGCGAACGTATCGCGATCAAATCACGCGGATGTTCTCAAAAAATGCCAGGTTAAGAGTTCTCTAAACCGACGAGCATGCATGACGAGGTTAATGGACGTAGATGAAGCGAAAGAGGTGTGTCAGGATCGTAGCAGGTGGAAATCCATAGTCTCTGCCTACCCCAATGGGAAACAGGCGTGATAATATGTATGTATGTATGTATGTAATTTTTTAACTGACTTCAAAAAAAGGAGGAGTTTATTTTTGGGTGTATTGGGAACATAACTGAACAGTGTGCAACAAAAAAGAAATACGATACTTTTACCTATTTTTTCCCCATCGCATAACTTCCAAGTCCACCAGGTGCGGCCTGCCAGATCGACGGTTTTCACAAAAGAGTCCTTCAGGCTAGTTTAATCGATGATAAATTTACCTGAACATTTTGGTTGTTATCTCTTGGTCCATATTATTATTACAAAAACAACGCCATATGCGAGCCTCACAAAACTAAATCCAGGTAGTTACTAAAAAGAAAACATTTTAAATATCGAAGCAATCCCGATCGAGCGCTCTTCACTTCACACCTAATGTCAAAGATCAATGATCTGAAAATAGCATTATTTTATTATCTGTTTAATATAACAATACATTTCTGTGCGATCGACAAAGATGCGCCTACACACAACTGACAAACAAACCGCGGCTATTATTCTTCAATCTAATATAATAACGCCTTTGCCAATGTTTTGTGGCCGTTTTTTTGTCAGTAACCGTATGACTAATAATTATGTAGAGACGAATAACATAATATGTAGTTCTTAAATAATAATAGTGTGTGTTTGTGATTATAATGTTACTGTAATGGCTCATTTATGTATCTAATGTAACTAAGGTACATGACATGTTGCGAAAACTTATTAGATCTTCATGATAATCTCGGACGAATAAAAATGGCGGACGTAATCTCGCTAAGAAAAGATTGAAGCACTTCGTTTTTATCGATCGATATATATTGTTATTTTATTTATAACACTACGACAATGACTACCGTCACACGAGATTTGTTGCGTAATCGCGGCTTTTTGTCTTACTATGGGTGTGCATGTGTGCGAGCCGTCTTACTATGGATACCCCACTTTTTGTTTAGCGAGATTCCGTCCGCCTTTTTTTATTCGTCCAAGATGATAATGATGTGTCTAAGTGACCTCTGGTAGTAATGTTACTAAAATAATTTAGAAAACGTACTATAGTAAATAAATAAGTATATTACTTACCTACTAAATCAGCAAAAACATAATGATCATAAACGAGTTTGCAGTCATTTCAACCACACATAAAAAACAGCTGATTAGTTAATTTTTGGATTCATCAGCTTTTCAGAAACTGGTGGTTCACAAACACCACTTTGGTGAAAATAACGAAATACGTGTTTTTTCTAACCCCCGACGCAAACAGAGGGTTGGTGTGTTTATTATTAACGTATTTATCTGTGTGTCTGTATTTGTCTGTAGCATCGTAGTTCCCAAATGGATGAACCGATTTTGATTTAGTTTTCTTTGTTGAAAAGGTGACTTGATCGAGAGTGTTCTTAGCTATGATTCAAGAAAATCTGTTCAACCGTTTGAAGATCATCAGCTCTGTTATAGTTGATGAAGGGGTGTGAGCAACTTTCACTGGTCTGATCGATTCGAAATTTGGTATCATGTTACTTCAACGATATTGCAAGAACATGGTAACCTTCACTTGATGCTGCAGCATCACCTGGAACCTGCAGGATACCCAACTGCTCAACAACTTACAGCAGAGGTATCGTGTTTGGGCTCATTGGAATGGATTCAATTAATAGGTTATAGGTAGATGATGATCAGGGTCTGATGATGGAGCAGGAAAGTGAAATGAGGATACACTGGTGAGGGATTCTAAGCTACCTACTGTCACTCGTCCATTCGATATGAAATTTTGGTATACGAGCTAGTATCGGTTGTGGCGAATTGTTGTATGAATGTTTAAAGGGAATGAAAGAAGGAATAAGTGAGTAAATGGGCTGTGTTACGGTTTTTTTTAATTTTTTATTTACACTATTTCTTATAGTATACTTTAAATTTACACATTATTAAAATATTTATGACATTACAAAGTTGAAGTTTGACTTATTAACCACGCAGAATAGGTAATTCCATTGAAATCTTAATATTAAGGTAATAGAAATGTCATCTATGTCTTGTAATACCGGAACGCGTGTCGCTGGATTGCCGCTACCAACACAAAAATACGCATTTACGCCCACCATGTTTCTAGCATTCAGTGCTAAATAAATTAAATTTCAAAATAAATAAATAAATATCCTGCAATTTTTTTTTTTTTTTTTTTTTTTATTTATCCCAATCACCACTACCATTACAGGACACTCCCAATGCGGTAGTTATGCCAAACATAACACGTACGTAAGAGTCCGACACTGGCTCCGCCTTCCCCAGGCGGAGTGCGTCCATGAGGATTATCCCCACGGAAAAAGAAAAAGAAAAAAAAAGGTGGTATTGTAGTTTTTATAAGCAAAGGTAACCGCTTAACTTCAGGTGGGCCTTTAGCTCATTTCTACATCCTATACTATAAAAAAACAACTTAATATAATCAAACTACATAAAACAATAATAAACAAACGTCTCCTATCCACAATCGAACACAAGACACAAGTAGTTTTCAACAGTATAGCACGAAATGCACAAATTATACACAGAAACAATGGGTGACACGGATAACGCAACGGTTACAGCTGATCGGTCGGTTTGGTGCGTTTCCTGCGCTTGCGCCGCTGGGCCGCGACATCCGTCGTACGCGCTGACGAAAACCTTATTAATTTTAATTGACTTTGTAATTAATAGATACTGCTGAATATAGTGTAGGTATAAACCGGTAAAATGAAATGAAATAAGGAGATTCGCAAGAGAAAGAAAGTAACCGACATAGCCCGAAGAATTGCCAAACTTAAATGGCAATGGGCGGGGCACATTGCTCGCAAAACGGATTGCCGATGGGGCCGTAAAGTTCTGGAGTGTTGACCGCGTACTGGAAGGCGCAGCGTGGGTAGGCCTCCCACAAGGTGGACCGACAACCTGTTGAAGGTCGCGGGAATCCGCTGGATGCGGAAAGCACAGGACCGGTCGTTGTAGCCATGCTTGGGTGAGGCCTATGTCCAGCAGTGGACGTCTTTCGGCTGAAATGATGATGATGATGATTATAAACCGGTAACATAAATCTGTATAAAGGAAAGGAACTTCGTTTTCAACACTACATTGACGATGGCAGGATTCACAGGAGAACTGTGTAACCATTTCTCTTGGCATACAATAATTCCTTATTTGAAAGAAAGAAAGAAAGAAAAATAGTTTATTGTCACAGTTAACGACGCGCAACATTTAAAACACAGTGATAAACACAAGCAGGCAACTTATAGGTGGGGTTACATAGAAAGTAAAAACAAAAGACACATAGGTAAAAAATTAAGAAAGGACAGTCGATACAAAATATAAGAAAAGTATAATAGACCGCATGACAGTGGCATCACCCGAGTCTGAAAACCGCCCTTACTGCTTACGAAATAAAGGCGCCGCCAGAGCCAAACTGTTAATATATTTGACTTTTACGACTCCAGAAAAAGGATCCCAACGGTACTTAACCCTTATAAGTTCTTTAATTTACTTACTTTTAGTTTGTAAGAAATTTTAGCTTATTAAGGTTCTTGCACATAGGCCTTTTGAAACCCCTGCTTTAAACAACGTGGAGATGACAATACGCCAATAAATTATAACACGGTTATTACTAGTCTATATAGAAGCATTTTATACACATAAATAAGTTGTTTATCGAAAAAAATTCAACGATATTTTTGAACAAAATAAATATTTAATTAACGAAATAAAAAGTAACACCATTTGTGATCATATGTAATAATTGAGAAAGAGAGTTTAAATCATATGGATTCGCACAGGGCCCTATTCACGTAATTTCATGATGCGCCGATCAAGTTGCAGTGACGCTGCAGTTCGTTTCTGACAGCGATCGCCGTAGATAAGAGAATACGAAAAGCGTTGTTTTGATCGAATCTTAACTGCAACTGCGCTGCAACTGCACTACTTTAGTTACGTGAATTGGCCTTTTGGTCTTAAACCTAACGATTAGTGCCAGAAAAATGGTCCATCATTCAAAATTAATAAAATTTATTATTTCCTGTGGCTTAACTAATCTAGATTTGATTGATTTTGTGTACAGTCAGAGAACGTGATACTCTGTACTTAGTTTTATTTAATGTCGTATTGTCATCTCCACTTTTTATAAGACACGCATGAGAAAAAGAAGACGGCTCATTCTTTTCCTGGAAATACAATGGCACCACAAAGCCTTATAGACCATTTTATGGACTATTAACAACGGCAACGACGCAAACATTGGCGCAGAGCCTAAATGATCAGCTTCTGCCACGCGTCGAGGATTTGATAGCCGTACGGAACAAATTTTATTTAGCCTACATACTGAGTTTTTCCGGAACTAGATGGGTGTACGTACGTACATCTCAAATTTATGTGTTTTAACTCACCTACGACGCAGGAGAAGCCCTATGTGTGTATTATATCCATTGTCTAGTACCCATAGTACAAGCTCTGCTTAGTTTGGGACTAGATGGTGATGTATAAACTGTCCCTAAAAAAATTTTTTTTTTTTTTTTTTTTTTTTTTTTATTATCTGCAGTCGGACAGAAATATTCCATGCCAGGAAACACGGCATATAGCCTTATAAGCAGTAACTGACTTGGTAATTAATATATGGAAATATGCTTACACATAGATGGTCTATAAATGTGTATTCACCGGTTTGGTATGTTGGTAATGTTGATCAGTAGGTAAATGAAGTAATGTACAGTCCGTATTAGTAGAAAAGTCATGCAACAGAGATGTTTCATCATCATACTTATTGCGGACACTGTTTTCATTCTAGGCCTAGTTCAGATATATCGCCCGACGTTTTTGGACGACGCTCGGAGCGTTCCTTTGGCGTCCGTTTGTATGATCCCTCTGAGTAAGTTATCGACCAAAGTACGCTCCGGGCGTCGTCGGACATTAATACTGAACGCGGCCCTGGAGGAATAAGGGCCAGTTCTTCTTGCATTTTCCCAACTATATTGAGGTTGGCTTCCAAACTAACCAGAAGCTCCTGAATATTTCTATTGTACACGGAGCAATGACCAACATGTGCGGATCAGAATTTGATCATCACATGCTTTAACAGTGAAGGAAAACATCGTGAGGAATCCTGCACACCTCAGAGTGCTCCATACAGTTCTCAATAGTGTGTGTAGTCCACCAACCCGCAGTAGGCCAGCGTGGTGGACTAAGGCATTAACCTTCTCATACTAAGAAGAGGCCCGTGCCCAGCACTAGGAGAGTAATGGGCTGATTATGTGTTATGTGTGTGATAGCCAACAGCAACCGCAACGCAGTTACTGGGCAATACCGACATCCTAAAGTTGCACTTTCGCCAAAAAAATAAATAACTACACCTTTCCCCTTTTTTTCTTTCACCTTTTTTTTGCACCTTTTTTTTATTATAAAAAGAGGGGAATAAAACTTATATCATACGAAAGGTATATCGGTGCCAACGTGCACAAAACAAAAACCTTACTGTGTGTAGGTATGTTGCTAAAATGCTGCTTTACAGACACAATTGGTCGAATTTCCACCACAATCGATACTAGTTACTTTTATTATGATAGTCAAGACTGAGTACCTACCCTTTACAAAAACAAAATAATAAAAAAGTATTAAACTTGTTTCTGATTGTTTACATTTTACACACGTGCATATTTCAGGATTGCCCGACATGTTAATTGAGGAAAACCTCGACTAATTAAGAAATGAGAATTTCTCACGAGAGTAATAATTTAAAAATAGGTATTTTATTTTGTCCAGAACTTCAAACAAATTATCATCTCGTTAATCTTTATCACTTAGGAAGGCACTTAATTTTCCCATATCAACATTCGAAAAAGTATAATTTACCTCAATAACATCCTTCTTACTTATCTTAGGGCTAGTTTTTCAATAGTCTGATAACTTTTAACTGAGGAATAAATGTGACGTTTTGACAGATTTTCTATACTACAACTGTCAAAACGTCACATTTATTCCTCATTTAAAAGTTATCAGACCATTGAAAAACTAGCCCTTATTGTAATAAGCAAACAAATAAATTACCAATTAACACGACTACTTAATCGACTTACTAATAAACAACCTGATTAATTCTCAGTAATTCCAGCTAACGCTTCAGGAAACAAACATTAACATAATCACATATTCAATATGAAGGCATTATGGTAATATTTCAACATAACCTGCCTACAACAGCTACGTCAGTTAACATAATGTCTCACATACCATTCAAACGTTATGTCATTCCTAACTATAACTGCCTATTCGAAAAAGGACCCGGAAAATCTTAGGTGAAAATGCGTCAGTACACCTTAGACATGCTGAAATTTGAGTCGCTTATTTCCCGAAAAGGGGTCATTGTACTCATCATTATGAACAACTTTTACTATGGGAACAAACCTGAAATCGCGAAAAAAAAATCAGTTGGTCCTTATATTTGTGTTCACTTAAATCGATAAAATGTAGGCACCACCTGTTTTTTTTTTCGCGATTTCAGGGTTGGTCCTATAGTAAAAGTTCTTCATAATGATGAGTACAATGACCCCTTTTCGGGAAATAAGCGAATCAAATCTCAGCGTATATATTTATCTATAGCTATTGTTTGTGTTTATAATAAACCTCAAACGACAAAGTGTTCTTCACTTTACACGTAGAGCACTTACAAAGTCACAATTTAATATAATTGTTAACTTAAACATGTGTTTTCGATAACATCTTCACGCCGCAAAAAATATGTAATGCCTAATAATACCCCGTACCACGTTATCGCATGTATAATTAAATACTTACAAACCTCCGTTCAAAAAAATACACACGTAAACTACACAATTTACACAACAAAACAGCAACACAGTTTTTCAAACTTTCAGTCACTTCACTGAAAACAATGAAAATTATTCACAGATTTGTCAAATTGAGTTACACAAACTATTTTAATGGTGGCACTAACATTCCGATACGTACGGGTTATTGTTTTACGTTTTACAAGGACTTTTCATTCAGAAAAATGTGTAAAACGTATCGATGGAAATCGATGGTGTTGATCGATCGCACACGCGGTCGCGAGCGAGATGGAGACACTACACTATGACACCGGCGGAACCGCGCCTCGTGTAGTGCGCGAGAGTGGGGGCCGCGAGGACCAACATGAAAACTGCGTGGACGCAGCCTTACAGTGACGGATTAAGGTGACGCGAGGGCCACCGAATTTTATGTTAGCTATGAAGCTGGGATTTAGATTTTTTTGCCATTTATATATTTAGGTCTTTTATTTTATTTATGACGTTTCACCCTGTTTACGGAGTGACGTAACCATGTGTAGCTAATATGTCATGTGTAAATGTGTGATATTTAGTAAAATAACCAGAAATTGCTTTAATTAGATACGTATCAGTTTTGACAATGATTAAAGAGATTATTAAAACTGAATGTACCTAAATAACTTACAAAATTTTCTTAAAAAAAATATATCATAAAATAACATTTTATTAATGATTATTGCTAAACTGTTATATGTTCCTCTTTTCTAACCTACCACAAACAGTCGCTAAAAGTTCTGTAGGTTCCCGTAATTTTTTCAACCTGAACAACTGAATAACATATTATTCAGTTAATCCGGCCCTGGTTTACAACTTAAATATCTTATTTAAATTAACCGTCAACGGTGTTTCGCATTAAGTATCGCTATGGGGAACAATCTGGTTATTCTACATTAGAAACCGGTTTCATTAAAAATATCTTTATGGTTTTTGCTTTACCTCTGATGCTCGAATAAAGAGCGTTAATACCATAAATATCAATAAAGTTATAATCTCATCAAATTAAAGTATGAATATCACCATTGGAAATAGATATTTCCATAATTTAGACTTACCTCACAGAATAGAAAATAGTACCCTTAGAGGTCCTACACGCTATCGTTTCTCACAGGCGTTCGATAAACTTATGCGCAGCGCAGACGCCGCGACAAAACGACGTGTGCGTCGCGTTGTCGTGGCGTTGTCGCTTGTAATATGCGCTTGTAAATGATAATACCAAACTATACCGCGACCATATAAGCGCGCCTGCACGACGCTAGCTCGAAAACGCAACGTGTGCGTCGCGATGTCGTGGCGTCGGTGCTGCGCATACGTTTATCTAACGTCTACGCTAAAAAAACGTTAGTGTATAGAGGGCCGTCATGTTTTTAAACCAAGCCTAATGTTCAAAAACGTTTAAAGGCGCAAAAAAATTTCATTGGTTGATATTATATTATTTATTAGTCATAGTTAATAGTATTTTAGCAATAAAATTATGACAAATCACGTACCATATTTATATCAATGTAAGTATTTAATTTTTGCCGTGTGGTATCCGGCAAATAAAAAGAATAGACCACCCCCCTTCTACCCATGGGTGTCGTAAAAGGCGACTAAGGTTTGAAATCAGGAGGATGGGCAGCAGCGTCCTTTTGTGCACCAACATCGTGCAACATCACCCACTGCGGTCACCAACCCGCCTGCCCAGCGTGGTGACTATGGGCATACATCCCTATGAACGCACAACATATACAACGGCCCCCAGTTCCCGGTGGTCCCTCTATTCCCGACTACGGTAGCGGTCGTGGTAACGGTGGGACGGGGGGTGCTAGGAATCTCCGGGTTACGGCAGGCTACCAAAACCGACGACTATATCTGGCAGCGTACAATGGAAAAACGTTGAGACTGGACCATCACCTCGCCGAGCTTGAAGTAGAGTTAAGTCATATAAAATGGCATATACTGGGGTTATCCGAAGTCCGTAGAGAGGGAGAGGACACGATAACCCTGGAGTCAGGAAACTTACTCTACTTCCGCGAAGGTGATCAGCTCTCCCAAGGTGGTGTTGGTTTTCTTGTCAATAAGGCCCTCGTAAACAGCGTTGTGGAAATCGGTAGTGTGTCGACACGGGTAGCGTACCTTGTACTAAAGCTAAATGATAGGTACAAGCTGAAAATAGTGCAGGTATATGCGCCGACCTCGACACACTCTGACGATATAGCCGAAGCGATGTACGAAGACATAGCGAAGGCTATGAATAGTACCGCTAAGGCTCACTACAACGTTGTTATGGGGGACTTCAACGCTAAAGTGGGAGTACAAGAACGCGGCGAATCGAGAATCGGACCTTACGGTTTGGGGCGCAGAAACCACAGGGGCCAAATGTTGGTCAACTTCTTGGAGTCCCAGGGGCTCTTCTTAATGAACTCCTTCTTTAAGAAGAAGCCCCAAAGAAGATGGACCTGGAAAAGCCCCGACAAGGTGACAAGGAACGAGATAGACTTTATCATGACGGATAAGAAGCACATATTTAGAGATGTCTCTGTGATCAATAGGTTCAACACCGGAAGCGATCACCGACTTATCCGAGGCACTCTAAATATCAATTTTAGAGCTGAAAGAACGCGCTTGATTAAGTCTACTCTCCGACCTTCGCCGCTCCAAACCAGTTTGGGCTCCGAAAGGTTCCAAGCGGAACTTCAAAATCGATTCGACTCGCTGGAAACCACGGGCAATATTGAGGAGAAAACCAACACCATGGTCAAAACATTGCAGGAACTGTCTCGAAAATTCTTTCCGCCGCAGCGTGGAAGCAAGATGCCCAAGCTTTCGACTGAGACTCTCGATCTGATGAGGAAAAGACGGGAAATGTCAGCCGCGCATTCGTTTTCATCAGATAATAGGTCCTTAAACCTACAGATTAGGAAGCTGATGCGACGTGACCTCCGCCGCTCCAACACCCGCGCCATTGAGGCTGCGATTGAGCTAAATAGGGGGTCGAAAGTTTTCGCTCAGCAGCTAGGGAGGACCCATCTGATGAAACTGAAAGCCGCGGATGGCAAAATAGTCACCTCTAAGATCGAGATGCTTGATGAGGTCGAAAACTTCTATGGGCATTTGTATTCCACCAAAACGGCGAGACCAGCAGTTCCTAGCAATGACGACAAAAGAGCCCAGCTCACGCGCCATTACACCGAGGATCTTCCGGACGTTGACCAGGGCGAGATTAGGGCGGCCCTCGAGCAGCTTAAGAACAACAAAGCTCCGGGCGATGACGGCATTACCACTGAACTCCTAAAAGCAGGCGGGGCTCCGGTCCTGAAGGAGCTACAGAGTCTGTTTAATGCCGTCATCCAACAAGGCTCTACACCGGAGGCATGGAGCGGGAGTGCGGTGGTACTGTTCTTCAAAAAAGGGGATAAAACCCTACTAAAGAACTACAGACCCATCTCACTCCTGAGTCATGTATACAAGCTGTTCTCGAGGGTCATCACGAATCGTCTCGCCGGAAGACTCGACGAATTCCAGCCACCAGAGCAAGCTGGGTTTCGAAAAGGCTACAGCACCGTAGACCACATCCATACTGTTCGGCAGATCATACAGAAGACTGAAGAGTACAATCAGCCGCTGTGTATGGCATTCGTGGACTACGAGAAGGCCTTCGACTCCATCGAAACTTGGGCAGTTCTGGATGCTCTTCAGCGATGTCACATTGATGAGCGGTATATAGAGATGCTGAGATGCCTATACAACGCTGCTACCATGACTGTTCAGCTCCAGGACCAAAAGACGAAGCCAATCCAACTGCGCAGAGGGGTGAGACAAGGGGATGTAATATCCCCGAAATTGTTCACTAACGCGTTGGAGGACGTCTTCAAGACACTGGACTGGACTGGACAGGGTATCAACGTTAACGGCGAGAACATCTCACATCTCCGTTTTGCCGATGACATCGTTGTAATGGCTGAGTCGCTGGAACAACTGGGCGAAATGCTGCACAGCTTAAACGGAGCCTCTCGACGTGTCGGTCTCGGCATGAATCTGGACAAGACTAAAGTCATGTTCAATATGCATGTCATGCCGAGGCCGATATTCGTCGAAGGGTCGACACTCGAAGTTGTAACGGAATACGTCTACCTAGGGCAGGCAATTCAGCTTGGTAGACACAACTTCGAGAAAGAAGCCAACAGAAGGATCCGTCTGGGCTGGGCAGCGTTTGGCAAACTTCGCCGAGTCTTCTCGTCGCCTATACCGCAAAGTTTGAAGACAAAAGTCTTCAACCAGTGCGTCCTGCCTGTCATGACTTACGGTGCCGAGACGTGGACACTGACAGTTGGGCTAGTCCACAAGTTTAAGGTCGCTCAGCGAGCTATGGAGCGAGCTATGCTTGGAGTTTCTTTGAAGGATAAAATCCGAAACGAGATTATCCGGAGAAGAACCGGAGTGACCGACATAGCTTGTAGAATCAGTAAGCTGAAGTGGCAGTGGGCTGGCCATGTCTGTCGAAGGACCGATGGCCGCTGGAGCAGACGAGTCCTTGAGTGGAGACCGCGAATCGGCAAACACAGCGTAGGGCGCCCCCCTGCCAGGTGGACGGACGACCTAAAGAGCGTGGCCGGGGGGGACTGGATGCGGAAGGCAGAGGATCGAGCGTTGTGGCGCAACTTGGGAGAGGCCTATGTCCAGCAGTGGACTGCGATAGGCTGAGTTGATTGAAGTATTTAATTAGAGTACAACTTGGGCCCACACACGCGACAATTCAGTCTACGGCAAAAAACAATAATTGGTTTAGTATGTCGCCCTCGATTGACTCAGCAAAAATGTTGTTTTGCCTTCCCACTTCGATATGAGAAAAAAGACACGTCTTGCCTTCCAAAGACAGTAAAGTTGTGTTATGGACACAAGTGGTTAAAAAGTTAGACAGTCTGCATAGGGCCTTCAAATATGTATATTTATTTGTAGGTTCGGATACTTTAGTTTCTTGAATAAGAAACAGCATAACACAAGTAGCAAATTGTTATTGGGTTTTTATTAGGAAATTCTCAGTAGCAGCCCGATGTCTGAATTTTTGCCCGGTTAATGGCAATAGGCTCTCCCCCTATTACATCGGATTTCACTAATAACCAGTGGTCGGATTTTAGGGGTGCGGTTGCTGGGATTTAATGACTTCTCAGAATATGGGTAAGCCAATAATCTCGTTATTCAGGGAACGTATGGCTTATCAATATTCTTATAACGCAATTGCACTCTCAAAGTCCGATCACTGGTTATAACATAACTGGCAAAATGTGGATGTACTATACACCTTTTTCTACCCGTTCGGGGAATATATTTAAAAAGCAGGTTTTATAAAAGCATAAATAAAAAAAGCCGTGTGGCACTCGGAGACTGCCGCGGTAAAGCTATTTATTGCATAGCATTTTTTATGTAAATACAAAGAGGAGGTGCCCTAACGCCGAAACTCTTAGCAGGCATGAGTCACCAGATTGCGGGGCGAAGAGGGGGATTACGCATGCGCAGTAACGCCGATACAACCAATGCCACCTAGAGGCGATTTGCAGAACTAAAGAGACAAGCGTGATATTTCAAAAAGTCATTAAAAGTTCTGCTATTCATCGATAGATGGCAAAACTAAAAAGGATCACCGCTGTGCCGGTCGAAGTGGGGGGTGTTAGGTTATTTTTGTTACGGAATTTCTGGATTCGGTCTCCACGCTCAAGGCCCGCGATAGAAGCTATGCAATAACTTAAAAACAGTTTTAAATATAAGCAGAAACACACACGAAACAGTATTGTGGGTTTGCGAAGGTAGAGTCAGTAATAAGTTGACCATACACTGCTAATGCGGATGTTTATTCTTTTAATTATCGCAAAAGATGAGGAAATAAACCACGATCATGCTTATGGCATACTTACCTACCCCGATTCAATCAAGTTTGTTGTCCCAAATAATCCTCGAGATCAGTTCGTCCTATATAATCGCCCTATATAAGAACAACTTCTACCTCTCAACCAAATTAATAGTACCTACACATAGTAGAAAATTTATTATTTCCACTCCCAGGAGTAATTCGAGCATAAGTTATCAAATTAATAAGTCTAAGTGCTGGACATTGGCCTCCCCCAAGCAGTTTGGGGGGATATGCCATAATCGCCACGCTTGGCAGGCGGCTTGGCTATCGCAGTTTGTTGGTTAAATACTCAGAGAACGCTGCTGCCCATCCTCTGGTGAATCCATTAGTCGCCTTTTACGACACCCATGAGATAGATAGATAGATAGAATATACTTTATTGTACACCATGAAAATAGTAGTAAACAGGAACAACGTACAAATTATGGGTACATGGGCGGTCTTATCGCTAAAAGCGATATCTTCCAGACAACCTTTGGATGGACAAAGAAGACGTAAGATCTAGATAATGGGGGCAGTCCGTGGCGTACTACTAAACTAAAATAAATAAATAGCACAAAATATATTACACATATAGGTATCATAAATATATATAATATATATATAAATAATCTTACAATTTAGAATAGAGATTGGATACATAGGCAATGTCTTAATAAATTACAATTTATTTGGAAAGGTAGTATTCTTTAACTAATTTTTTAAATGAAAACAGTGACTGAGCTCGCCGTATAGACACAGGTAACTCATTCCACAGACGCACAGCCTGAACAGTAAAAGATTTATCATAAAATTTTGTAGAATGCATTGGCATCAGAAGCCCCAAGTTTTCCGATGATCTTAAGTATCGTGTATGTGTGTCATGAAGGAACTTGAAACGTTCTTTGAGATAAAGCGGGGTCTTGGGATTAAACAGAATACTGTAGAGAAGTGATAAAATATGGGTATTCCGGCGAAGACGTATAGGGAGCCACTTGAGCTTAGTGCGGAATTCGGAGACATGATCATATTTGCGTAAGCCAAATATAAATCTGATACAAACATTTTGAAGTCGCTCAAGCTTATTTAGTTGTGCCTCAGTAAGATCTAAATAGCTGGCATCGGCATAGTCAAGAATAGGGAGAAGGAGGGATTGAGCAAGCGCCGTTTTGGTAGCAGTAGGGAGAAAATTGCGTAGTCGTCTCAAGGACCACGCTGACGCAAATAATTTACGACTGACTTCCTGCATCTGATGATTCCAAGAGAGATTTTTGTCAATATAAATTCCAAGATTCTTGACTGAATCACTTAAAGGTATTGTGGTACCATCAAATACAATTGGAGGAAATTGTGACCAATCAATTCTGGAAGTCATCCCAGGGCTGCCAACAACAATGACTTGGGTCTTGGTAGGGTTCACCTTTAGTCCATGAGCAATACTCCACTCAGATATTCGTGCTAGATCTGTGTTCACCATTTTAACAGCCTCCGACAACTCTTCTAAAGGAGCCTGTGAATAAATTTGTAGGTCATCTGCATAGAGGTGGTAGGATGATAGAAGTTGATTTGAAATTGAGTTAATAAATATTGCGAAAAGTAAAGGAGAAAGAACGCCCCCCTGTGGTACGCCGGCAGAAGTATTACACCATGAGGACAGAGTACCATCAATGCAAATACGTTGCCGACGGCCACACAGGTAACTACGAAACCAATCAATTGCCGTTGGAGATATGTTGAGAGAGCGAAGTATGCCAAGCAGGATATCGAAATCGACGGTGTTAAAGGCATTACTAAAGTCAAGTAAGGAAAGTACCGTCAGATTTCCATTTTCCATACCTATCCTGATGTCATCCGTAATGTGAACTAAGGCTGAGACTGTACTATGTCCTGGACGAAACCCGGATTGGAAAGGATTAAGGAGGTTGTTTTTACAAAGGAAAGTACTAAGCTGGTTGTGGATAAGGCGTTCGAGGACCTTGGAGAGGAATGGTAATATGGATATTGGGCGGTATTCAGAAAATGATATAGGATTAGATTTTTTGGGCAAAGGGGTTATTTGGGCATCCTTCCATATAGATGGAAAAACGCCACAGGATGTGGAGTAGTTCAGGATATGGCAGATAACGGGGAGGATTTCGTCCGTCGTCAAGGATTTCGGTGAGAAGATATAGGGTGGTGCAATTCTTTACGTCCGACACCACACGGAATCCGACACTACACGAAAAAATTAATAAGTAGGTTCATTGAATCGTAATAGTAGTAACAGAGCTTTTTGTGAAGAGCTGGTTTAGGGAAGACTACTTACCACCGTTGTACCAATTTCTGCCGTCAAACAGTGATGCAAGCATTCCTGTATTCCGGTGCGAAAGGTATGGACACAGACCAGTAAGCCTCTGGACGCCGATTAGCCGGATACCCCCAGTCAACACGCATATACAGTAGCACTGCATATCTTACGCCCCGCCGCCAATCGGGACATCACTGCGTCAGCGAGCGGAACCAATTATACAACCGAACTTTTGAGCCGACCAATCATAGCCCGCCATTCGCCGCCTGTACCCCGCCAAAATTTTACGACTGAGTTCTCATGAAAACATTGTTTATGCGGCGTCTTGAGGCTTACTGGTCGTGGGTATGGATGACGGTGAAATTACTATCACATGAGACTTTCCACCTTTAGGTCTTAGCTTGACGAACGCTATTAGCTAGATAGTCTTGTAGTTATTATAGGCAAAGCTAACCGCTTCACATCAGGTGGGCTTTTAGCTCGCATCGCCTCCGCCTCCTATGCCATAAACAAATGTGTGCAGTCAGGACCCCGTTAGGAACGAAGTTATCCTGACCGGTTCATTATAATACAAAATATCGCAACTAAAAAACAGGCATAGATGGCAGGAAACATCATGCGTTGGACTGAGATACCACTGATTCCAAAAATTGCTTTGAACTTCGAGCTAGGCAGTAAGTTTAGGCTTTAGGTCAAAATAGTCTTGATTGAACACCCACAATGCTACAATGACGCCATTATTAAGCGCTACCATTAGGCTACTATTATTCATATTTACGCCAAACATTGTCATAATTGAAATATTCGCCATTATTAATACAACTTATAATAGAGTAGGAAACTTGCAAAAGAGGTTCCTTCGATATTTACAGTCGAACAAAGAGATAAGTTGGCAGGGTCCCTGGATATCCTACTCAACCAAGATAATAAGACAACTGGTTGATAATGCTGTATGCGGTTCACCCTCCCGCTTACCGCGCCTACGTCTGAGTACCATACATTTCGCCGAATCTTACCCACATATTTACAGATGATGTCACGTTTGACAGTTCTGTTGTCTTATTACTTTGGTCGAGTAGATGAACATTTGACAGAAAGTTTTGAACAGGGTTTCATATAAATACAGTTCAACAAAACACCAATATTTGACAATCCTGGAAGGAGATTCCTACTAAACTAAAAACAAAAACCGAACCCGAAGGGTGACAAACGGGACCCTATCACTCTCGCTACGCTGTCCGTCCGTCCGTCTGTCTGTCACAGGGCTGTATCTTTTGAACGGTAATAGGTAACCGGTTGAAATGTTCTCAGAATATGTGTTGCTATGAGGTGTATCACGACAAATACTAAAAAAAAAAAGTCTAAAACCAAAGGGGGTCCCCATACAAGAAACCTCAAAAAACATGCATTTTTTTCAACGTTTTTGTTTTTGCTCTATCTTCAAAACCGTAATATATACCCAGCGTCAAACTTGGTCAGATTATAGTGCATATTATGTAGTTTAGCAACAAATACTAAAAATAAGACAAACATAGACATATGTGGCAGTACCTGCGTAAGAAGACATGCAAAAATTCGTGCGTTGATGTCTTTTGATAAACTCCCGTAAATTAAATCAGTTTTTATGGGGTATCAGGTCGTTGAGAGGTACGGAACCCCTTACTGCGCCAGTCCGATTCGCACTTGGCCGGATAAACTTTCCTACTGTAATCTAAATGTATATTTGTGTGTACAATAAAGAATAAGAATAAGAGATTCTCGCGCCGTAGACATTATCTCGAACTCGACATAAAGTCCATTAAAAAATAATTTTCGTATTCTCGGAATGCCACGTTACTGATATGTCTACGGCTAGCACTCGACATACAACGAGTGGTTCATAGCCATCGCCAGTAGAGATTTAAAATTAGAGATTAACTCGCTCAAATCAGACAATTATCTCTATAACGCGAGAATGGGGGCCCAACATACCATTATCTCTTCGTTCGACTGTACTTTCGTACATTTAAGACGGTCCGGTGGGAGGCTGCCCACCGCTCTTGTTTATCGCGGCGGCCCCAGATGCATGGCAATGAGGCGTGGGCGCAGCTCTGCATAAACATTACCAACTATGTCATAATCCGAGTCGCCAACACTGTAATGTTCAATCGACTTACCTATGTACGAGTATAGTCGTATACTTTGCTTTGTAACGATTCTGTTTTTATCTGAAATTGTATAGGGAATGTGTTAAGGTGAATGCTACCGGGTAGCCCGCGATATTCAAAATTTCTTGCAATTTGTAGCTCTATTTACGTTGTACATACAACGTGGAGATGACAATACGACAATAAATGAAAATACAGTTATTACTAGTCTAAAGAAGCATTTTAAACACATAAATAAGATAAATAAATGATAAATATCTTCAGGACATTTTTATTTCATTTTACACAGCACCATCCAGTCCTAAACTAAGCAGAGCTTGTGATATGGGTACTAGAAAATGGATATAATACTTAAATACTTTTTTTTTTTTAATCCATAATTATAATACATAAGAAACACCCAGACCAACACAAACACTCATGTTCGTCCCACAAATATTTGTGTCCTGTGGGAATCGAACCCACAACCTCGTGATCAGCAGTCCGACACTCGAACCACTAGACCACAGAGGTCGTCGAAAGATGTTTATCGAAAATTAAAAATATTAAATTTTGTAACAAAATTAATATTAAAACATCGAAATAATAAGTAACACCTAGATAATAGATCTGTGGTGACACCATATTTTGTAATCATCTGCAATCATTGATAAAGAGAGTTTAAAAAATCATATGGACTCGCACAGATCTTTGACCTAACGATCTTTGCCTAGAAGAATGGTCCTACATTCCAAAATAATTATTTTAAAATAATTTCTTGTGGCTAAGCTGGATTTGATTGTTTTTTTGTATACGGTAAGAGGACGTGAATCACGTCCCGTGACACTCTGTACGTGGTTTTATTTAACGTCGTATTGTCATATCCACTTTGTATACATATGTATGAGCGCATCTCGCCGTAGTTTGGAGAGTGTTCTGGTAAATTAAAACTAAAGAAAGTGTACCTGTGAATCAATAAAAAAAAAAATACAGCCCTGTGCCAGACAGACGGATGGAAAGACGGCCGGACAGACGGAAAGACGGCGCAAAGTAATAGCGTGCCGTTGGCACCCTTTGGTTACTTCTTACATACCACAACGATATTTTCATAAATATTTAATTAAATTGCATAGTCAGATTAAAAGAATATTCTTCACCTACATTAAGAAAATACCAGATACATCACCTTAAAAAGGTTATCTAAAAGGCTACAGCTATGCAAAGAATGTAATGGAATTTATTTATGATTATGTTATAAAGTCGTCGGGATTTCGAGGTTGGTTTGCTAAATTGGTGTGTAGCGTCCGCCTACATGCGACATAAAATTACAATATATAAACGAATATAATTGTGTATATAGATATTTCTTGTGTGCTTACATTGTAAATGTTTTCCTGGGTCAGATGATCTCCTAGAAGGTAGGCACGGTCGACCGCACGTCGGTGGTAACATTTTGACATTAGCAGCATCTTTATTTCGTAAGCAGTAAGGGCGGTTTTCGAATTGAAGTGTTACCATTGTCATGCAGTCGATTGTACAAATAAACCAATTCATTGTTTTACAGCCATTACTAGAGAAAGAGGTTTTATAGAGAAAATCGTAGTATCCATGTGATATTCTCTGATGCATTAATAAATAAATATTTTTGGGACATTTGTCCTTGCAATTCATCAAATACACATAATGTATTCCCTAAAAGCCCAGACCCAAAGAATAAGATAGACGGAGCGCGTAGAACTAGCGAATGAAGCCAGAAAAATAAATACAAAATGGCAAAGAAGTACCTACCTACTAGAAGTTTTTAAACTTTCGCGAATTTCACTCATATTGAACTAAGTTTACGGGACTTGTCGCGCACAATTAAATCAAAATATAACAAGCATTTTGACTAACCTCGACGTTTCGGTCAAGTTGCATTGGCCGTGGTCACGAGCAGACTGAAGTATGTGGGTGTCATCGTCTTGAGCGGCGGGTGTTTTCTCGAACTACCCGCGGTTGGTTTTTCGTAACGTCGCTGTCCGTAACAAGATATGCTGAATCACGACACACAATGCTGACAGTTTCGGCGGACATACATGTAGACATACCACGACGCGAACACTTCTCGATTACCGGATTCCACGAGGAGGACAACCTATATCCATCTTCCCGATTGAAATTTTTATATTTCTTTATCTCAATCGCTTCTCGTACAATTCTGGGATAGTAATGACGATCAGTGGAGAGGATTTTCGGGTCGTGTAGCTCAATCCAATGGTTTGGTCCTGAATCGAGCAAATGTTCGGCTATGGCAGATTTGTCCACTTGACGGCGCCTTACCGCTGTGATGTGCTCCTTCACTCTCTCCGCGATAGTACGCTTTGTCTGTCCAATGTAGGAGCTACCACAGCTGCAAATTTCAACCGGGAAGATGGATATAGGTTGTCCTCCTCGTGGAATCCGGTAATCGAGAAGTGTTCGCGTCGTGGTATGTCTACATGTATGTCCGCCGAAACTGTCAGCATTGTGTGTCGTGATTCAGCATATCTTGTTACGGACAGCGACGTTACGAAAAACCAACCGCGGGTAGTTCGAGAAAACACCCGCCGCTCAAGACGATGACACCCACATACTTCAGTCTGCTCGTGACCACGGCCAATACAACTTGACCGAAACGTCGAGGTTAGTCAAAATGCTTGTTATATTTTGATTTAATTGTGCGCGACAAGTCCCGTAAACTTAGTTCAATACCTACCTACTATTCCGCCCACAGCACCCACAGTGTTCGCGAGCTGTGGTCGGGAGCTCGGGAGCGTCAATATTAATCTTTTAGATTGAGGATTTGACGTACGCTCCAGATTTCGGCTCGCGAACACTGGGCGGAATAATGGGTACTACTTTGCCATTTTGTATTAGTTTTTCTGGCTTCATTCGCCAGTTCTACGCGCTCCGTCTATCTTACACTGAGGTAGTATTACTATCTTAGTGCTATATTATTCTTTTGGTCTGAGCCCACGAAGTAGGTGAACCCAAACACAGATTTTCTTAGGAACATTGGCTTCTCCAGCAGTCTTCTTGGTTTGTTCAATTGTTACATACCTACATACATAACATGACATCTGTGTAGGCAGAGGTATACAGTACACCTACATTTCACCAGTTAAGTTAAATCCCCTGTAATAGGGAGCGAGCCTATTGCCTATTGCCGCAGCTTCTTCGTGAAAGAGCTCGTCACAGTACTGTCACCGTTTTTACTTCTCCGCCAAATAGTGACGCTTACATTCCTGTGTTTCGGTCTGAAGGGTACGGGTGCCGGTGCAATTACAATCACATGAGACTTTCCATCTACATGTCTCAGTTTGGCGAAACGACGTGCGGTACCATTTAGGCAACAGCCTCGGTGGCATTGCAGTTGTTATGGGCAAAGGTAACCGCTTAACATCAGGTGAGCCTTTAGCTAGTTTTGCCATCCTATAATATAAAAAGAAACTCCAGGCTACTACTGAAAATTTCCTAATGAAAAAACCCGATAACACTTTAGGTAAAGTGTCGTCGGGCGACCCGGGAATCGAACACCACGCTTAGTAGTCGCGTTTGCGACCACTGGACCAACGAGACAGAGATTGTTAATGTTTGATTGTTGTTTTTTTTTATTTGAAAAAATTATCCACCTCTAATTGCCTCTCAATTATTATATTATCTGTGCTCTCAATAGTACATTTGCGTGTCTCGACACCACAGAGTTTCTTGGTATACCAACAAAATCGACTGCACGTCAGTAATAACACTCGAATTATAAAAACCACCCTTACTGCTTACGAAATAAAGACGCCGTCAAGCTCAACCATTGACGTGCGGTCCTCTATACATCTTTTCATTATTCAAAGTGCCAGTACTGAACAAACGTTCTTAAAAAGGACAATATAATATCCAAATTGCAATCTTCAAACACGCCTTCCGTGACAAAATGACCTACCACAATGTTACATTATGACAGACGACAAAGAATCACCGAGTCAGTGCGATCACTTCGTTTTGTCGTGGTCCTTATACGAGTCCTACAAATGGACATCAGGCATATCTTGATGGACTGTGGCTAAGCGATAAGCTTGAGAAAACATTTCATTTGCAATTCCAAGACGGACATGTGTATTTTGTATCTTCCTTACAGATTATGGCAATCTGCCGACAAATGCTGACGACTATGAATGTTTCCTAACTTTGTTTGTTGGTAAATATTAACCTTAGTTTGTAAGTATTGTGTTGGTTCTTTATCTTCACTATTGGGTAGGTATGTATTGACCTCAATTCCCAGTCTTACCAGACTTATTCAAATAGGTATTAGGATTTCTATCCAATCCTAATATCTACAATTTTATATTTTTTGTATTGTCCAAACCTCAAACACCCTAATTAGATTTACAATATTTACATTAAGAACCATCTGAAAATATAATTTCTTGCTAAGTAATACAATTACGTGCTTTTAGAGTTACTGCAACTATTATTTGTTCTATGGTTACTGTAAGTTATAGGTAACTTGGTAGCTTGGTTACTCTATGTTCCCCAGTTTTATAACGAGCCGGCCCACCTGATGTTAAGCGGTTATCTTTGCCCATAACAACTGCAATACCTCTTAGGTTGTTTTCTAAATGGTACCGCAAGTTGGGTCACCAAACTGAGACATGAATGAAAAGTTTCATGTGATTGCAATTTCACCGGCATCCGTAACCTTCACACCGGAACAGTATAAAATTGCTGTATACCTACCTACATACATACCTACTCTGCTGTCGATCTTGCTACTAACTAAAGGTGGATCTTTTTATAGCTGTAAAGCACACGACAAATATATAACAATGACGTATTACAATAGGAACATTATAATAATCCTTACGCGTCAATGCGCAATGAACACGCACCATCACACAAATCGATTATTGAGTGCGCACATTTATTGTATAACAATAAATCGGGCCTTAAATAAAGAGTAGGTACTTGGCTCTCAAACCCTTAATCCGAAGGACTGTTAACCTTTTGATTAAGGTTTTTTAATAAGAACCTCTGGTTATTTCCAGTTTCCAATTGTTTCTCGTTTAAGGGTAAAGCAAGATACCTATGTCTCATAAATAACGATCTCCTTTTCAACCATATGCCAGTCTTTATAGTCACTCTTTGATGTAAATCGTTGGCAAAATTCCAACACAGGCCTGTCGGTTTTATACGTATAATAAGACTTTCCAAACCTGGGGTCCGCTGACTCCTGAGTGTCCGCAAGCATGTTCCAAAGGGTCTGCAAGCTACAAAAGTAAAAAAGGCAAATTACAGTTATTTTTATAGGTTTATTTTCAAGGTGCCTTTGAAGATCATTTTTCATATTTTAAGGGGCCGCCGTTAAAAAAGGTTGGAAAATGCTGGTCTAAGATGGGGTGCTGGCCAGAAAACCTCCACGTGTGCCTGACGGCTGCTTGTCCTTCTGGACACGTCTGGAGGGAACGGCAGTTGTTTGGCCGGTGCATCCCGGGCAATAAAATCCTTTCGAGGGATTAACCTTCGGGGGATTTTATTCCCTGTGGTGAATATTCTGGCGCGGGAGGGACCCGTTCTAGGCCAGTGGGGAGTTGCTCCACGTGTCCCTCTGTTGCCAACAGAGGGCACAGTGGAGGAGCACGGGCGGGCCCGGTGTGCACTCACCCTGCCACTGGGCAGCCAGGGGGGAGACTGTCTTTCCCTGCCCCCATCGATCTCGTAACCCCAGGAGTGCCCGCTGAGTAGTGTTCCCGCGCCTCTTGGGACCGAGGGTCTTGGCTTCACCGCCCGGACCGGAGGAAGAAAACCTCTATAAAAAATTACGGGAGGTAGAGCCTGCGAGCAGCAGACTCGGGATAGTCTGCTGCCCGACCAGCAGCTGGCGTAGCTGGCACAGCTGGCGTAGTTGGCGCAGCTGGTAAAGGCCCATGAGGTGAGGTGGCGTGCAATGTTCCGTGTGCGCCACCAAGGAGGGTGCGGCTGACGTTAGGCCGCACGGGTAAAAGGGGCTCGCCTGCTTGTGGCGGGCTGGTACCTGTCGGGGGTGGTTGTGTGAATACTCACGGTTTCCGACGCCCCCGGCTAAGGTTGTTGAAGGAACATCGTGGTGGTTTTAGTCGGTAAGAGAACGACACTGGCTTCACTTACCCCGGGCGGAGTGAGGATTTCCCAAAGGCAACAAAAAAAAAAAAAGTATTTATACCTTCGTGAAAATATCTACCATCACTTATTTTAATTCCTGTACTTATAAAATTGAGACAAACATCAAAATACTTGTTCTAGTCTATGCATATTAATGTCAACATCCGTAAACTAACATGTTCAAAATACGGGACATGCTACATAATATAATGCGACAGTTTTAATGACTGCTATAGTTTTAAAAGGACATAATGACTTCCTGAGACTATTAATCACATAAGGTATTCTGTTAATTGACACCAATAGCCAACGTTTCTCTTTTTGAAGCATTCAACATTTCGTCTTCATTTGTCGTATTAAAAAGAGAGCTGTCGGGTGTTCCAAGTAGGTACACTTCACTCGGCTGCATCACAACGAAGGATCTTCTCAGTCAGCTGGAGACAACCGATCACTGTGCTCATCTCTTCCTACACCTTCAGAGAAGAGACCTTCTTCAGAGAGTTAAGAGTTCACGACAGCCACTCTTTTTCATTTCTTTTTAGTAAATAAAAACGCACACCCAGACCCTTAGAGCAACAAAATACTAGATAAAACTAAGGCCCGTATTACAGAACATTCCTCAAGTGGTTTGCGACTCATAGCGCAGAAAGTCGACGCTTAGTCTTTACGTCAAACTACTAGTAACAGCAATTCCCATCAATTTGGTAACTATTACTACTACGTACTTAATACTCACTAGCCTATGCCCGCGGCTTCGCCCGCTTGGATGTCGTTTATCGCGCATTCATATTCATATTATTTACACAGCCCGGAGTATGGATTTGTGCCCGGTTAATGGCAATAGGCTCGCCCCCTACTACATGGGACTATAACATAACTGGCGAAATGTGGGTGTACTATACACCTCTGCCTAGCCCTTCGGGGAAATACAGGCGTGATGTTATGTTACATAACATAACATAACCAGCCCTTTACTGTCCCACTGCTGGGCACGGGCCTCTTCTCAGTACGAGAAGGCTAGGGCCTTAGTCCACCACGCTGGCCTAGTGCAGGTTGGCGGACTACACACATCATTGAGAACTGTATGGAGCACTCTCAGGTGTGCAGGTTTCCTCACGATGTTTTCCTTCACCGTTAAAGCAAGTGATAATCAAATATAAATCCGTACATGAATTCGAAAACTCAGAGGTGCGGGCCGGTGTCGAACTCACACCCTCCTGCATGGAAGGCAAGCGTTTAGATGTTATGTTATGTTATGTTAATGTTAGTGCAGCGCACGAGTGCACTTAAGGGACAGCCGCCACTGATTGTGACAAGCTATTAAGCTATTATATTAGAATTTATTAAAAGCAATAATAAAACTTTTCAAAACAAAGTGGGAATAAAATAATTAGCTGAACCGCCTATGCTATTGAATTAAACAATAAAAAGCAATGCTTCTGTAGATTTCTTTTGTTTTCTTTGCACATATTTGGTGGACAGTCGCGTTGGATGGAAACTGGTATCAAATATTTTTATTGTATATACATATAATAAAACAGTACAGTGCACCACTGGTTCTCTCAGGCAACAGCCGCCACTGGTCACAACTATGGACCCTGTAGGGCACAGCAAAATTCAATGCAATTAAAATTTATGTCATTATAATTATTATAATCCAAATCTCAATTAGATAATAATTATTATTTTATATCAAAATTCATAAATTCAATAATTCATTCATATCAAATTCAAATTCATTCCTCGGGAACTGTTCATCTTTCCGGGATAAAAAGCCTATAGGTACCTATGTCAATCCGGGTTATGTTCTTCAGCCCCTACAGCGTGATTGAGTAACAAACATCCAAATATCCAATCATCCAAACATCTTCACAAACTTTCACATTTCGCTGCTGCATGAATAACGGCACAACTCAAAAATTATAGTTTAATAAGTGCACAAAACGAACGATCACTTGATTCTGTTCGCTGTAAGTACTTATTTACATTTTGAATTTTTTTAAGTTGTTTCTTTATTCATGCAAAGTAGCGATTTATAATATCAGTAGGATAAGATAGGATACAATCAATTGTTACTCATATATTTTATTTTGTAAAATGAGTCAAGTGTCAACCCATGAAAGAACACTGACCTACAAGATACAAGTTCTCCTAATTCGTAGGGCAGGGATCTTTCCTGATTGTGAAAAGCCATAATTAATTACCTAACGATTAATAAGTATAATCAGGTTTTGATGTATAGGCTAAGTTTCTGGTGAATCAATAATTTACTTACTTTATTATTCACTAGTGACTTTTTTTTACCTTCTGTGCTTCTCATATTTCTATAACATTTATCTGGTAACCCTTGCCTCCAAGTAGTGCCTCTACAAACAAAGTATGTAAGCACTTAGCTACAATTTTTTCCGGTGTATGACCATTCTGAACATAATTTGGGCTTGGTAACGACGTCTGCCGACTAATTGGACGTGGGCCGCGTTTTTTATCTATGCTCACATAATGTTAGACTTGCTTACTAGTAGATAGACTATGTGACGTAAATATTATGTACATATGTATCATTTATGTTTTTTGCTTTAAAACTGCAATAATGCAGCTGTAATGATCATTACTATCACGCACATACATAGTAAAAAATATAGACGAAGTGCTGCGAACAATCATAGTGAAGCCAAAAAAAACTGTGCTCCTTCGTGTACAACCAGCGCTCACGCACGCACCATGCACCTGAAGGATATTTGCTTTCGCGATGCTTACTGGACGGTGCCGCGACATGTGTATTGTGTACTGAGTGAGGTGAGCACGGTTTGAGTTGCATGTGTGACCGCTGGTTGTACACGAAGGAGCACAGTTTCGCAGCACCTCGTCTATATTTTTTAACCGACGAAAAAAAGGAGGAGGTTCTCAATTCGACGCGTATTTTTTTATTTTTTATTACCACACATACCTTTTACAGAGTGATCCGATTTTGATGATTGTTTTTTTAATGGATAGGGTATATCTCGAAGTTGGTCCCATTTAAATTTCAAAATCAAAATCCACCCCTAAGGGTAGTAAAACAGGGGATGAGTGTTTGTTCACCCACTGAATTCTTACCTGTTAACCGATTCTTTTGAAACTTGACACACATAAATATAGTTCTAGACACTACGACATAATGGAGACCTGGAGTTAGATTTTAACCACAAAAAAATGAAAAATAAAACTTTTTAACAAAAAATTTTACCGACGAAAACAGAAACTGAAAAGCGAAAAATAACTAATTATGAGTCGGCGCCAAACAACCAATCAACGAAGATCATTAAATTACTTTAAATAAATAATAAAAACAACGTCACATCAAATACAACGTGAAATTTTCAACGATAAACAATAACTTTCCAAAAATGCGTTCTCCGCTCGGCCACTTGCAACTTACACGCACTTTGCTTGTTAAAAGTTCGTTTGGCGCCGACTCATAATTAGTTATTTTTCGCTTTTCAGTTTCTGTTTTCGTCGGTTCAATTTTTTGTTAAAAAGTTTTATTACTTTGTCTGTGCTATTACTTTCAATTTTGTTCTCTCTCTTGCCTGTCTGTCTAATGGTTTCTTTGATTATTTTGGGAAAAGAGGCGCCCCTTAGCCACTGCGACCTAAAAATACCTTTTACTATTTTATGCCCGCGGCTTCGCCCGCGTATATTTCTGTTTATCACAGAAAGACGTCATCGCGCATCCAGCTTAACTGCTTATCTTCCTGGGATAAAAATAGCCTATATATTATTCCAAGTTATGGTCTATTTGTGTGCCAAATATCATCCAAATCCGTACAATCGTTTTAGTGTGATTGAAGAATAAACGAATACACAAACATTCATACTTTGGATTTATAATATTCTTAGGAAGTAGGATGACGGCTCTTGCAATGTTACGACACCTAAGTATGTGGCGTGTAAGTGTGTGGTGTACGTGTAAGTATGTGACGGCCCTTGTTTATCCTAAGTTGCAAGCCAATCAGTAAATCGAGTATCAGATCAAATCCTGACCAATTTTGTCATCAGCATTTGCTGTCTGTCTAATAGTTTCTTTGATAAGCTAGGTCTAAAACTATCATAACAGTGCATCTTCTAATAATGTCCTCGCTCTAGCATAAACTGATATTTATTTTTAGTTACACTTCATAATTTTTTTATTAGTTAACACTATCGCCACATCCTCAGTCACTATCATTTCATAATAAAATTACTAGTCACTATCATCACTTCATCACTATCATCACTATCACTACATAATATACATAAAACAAAGTCCCCCGGCGCGTCTGTCTGTTTGTCTGTCGTTTTGCGCTAATCTCAAAAAGTACTGAATGGATTTGAATCCAGTTTTCACTAATGGATAGACTGATTTCCGGGGATGGTTCTGGAGTATAATTTATGAAGTTAAAAAATTCTCTATTCTTAATTTAAAAAAATACAAGCTACTTCCTCTGTCGTGTCGACATGAGATACATAATGATAATAGCTCATGTCGTGGTGTAAATATGAGCCAGTCAGCAGGTTGGTAGCGGGGCTGACTGCCCAGGGTGCGCCGGACGAACAATTAAATATTGTCTGTCACTCGTGGAGGCTCTTTTAATGCATCTTTTAAGCTACTATATAGCTACCTAATCAACTTAGTTACGTCACAATTCTCCATTTAAAGCCATGCCTATAATTATGAGACATTCACAAAAATAATATATCTTTTAAATTATCTTTATGCTAACTTCATCTACTACGCCCACTCATTGCCTGAGGCTCTAGTCTAGTCGATTGAGAGCAATAACTTATACTTAAGACTGGCTTTATTAAACTTTTCTATTAATCAAAGCCAAACTCAAAACAGTTACTCAAGTTTGATCAACGATAATGCTTTGCTAAACAATATAACTTTTTTGATTAAAACAACTCTAATAAATATTCATTATTTTAAAACTTGTATCGTTGCTAACAGGTATAAGTAGGTATCTTGGTTAACAAAATTATACTATTTATCATATCGCACGTTAAGGCTGGAATTCCATAACGATACTCAAGCATGAATCTTGATTTAAAAACTGTCAATTCATAGTTACTTTTGTTTGAAATGCTCACGTGCAGGATTTTAAATTTCGAACCACAGCAAGAAATATAGACGAAGTACTGTGAACAATCATAGTGAAGCCAACAAAACCGTGCTCCTCCATGTACAAACCAACGCTCACGCAACCACATGCACCTCAAACCGTGCTCACCGCTCTCAGTACACTTGTCGCGGCATCGCCCAGTAAGCATCGCGAAAACAAATATCCTTCAGGTGCATGGTGTGCGTGAGCGTTGGTTTGTACACGGAGGAGCATGTTTTTTTTGGCTTCACTATGATTGTTCGCAGCATTTCGTCTATATTTTTTACTATGTCTGTATATAATCGACTGCCTCGTTGGTCTAGTGGTGGCAAGCGCAACCGCTGAGCGTGAGGTCCTCGGTTCGATTCCCGGGTCGGGCAAAGTGTTATATGGCAATAGGCTGGCCCCCTATTACATGGGACTATAACATAACTGGCGAAATGTGGGTGTACTATACACCTCTGCTTACCCCTTCGGGGTAATACAGGCGTGATGTTATGTATGTGTATGATGTATAATAGAATAACAAAACGGGCTAAAGGCCCACCTGGTGTTAAAGAGTTATCTTTGCCCTACCTACCTTAACTTTGCCATAACAACTGCAATACCACCTAGGTTATTGCCAATGGTATTGCAAAACGCGTTCGAGAACCTGAGACCTACAGATGGAAGGACAGTTTTATGTAATTGTAATTTCACTGGACCGTATCCTACGCACCGGAACCTAGAACACAGCAACGCAAGCATCACTCTTTGGCGACAGAAATAATCTTGCTCGTGAGCGGATTCTTCTTTCCATCAGCTGGACTTGTGTCCTCTAGCAAGCATTCCAAAGGTCCGAACTTCTTCATCACGGAGGATAAGCCATGATTAAACAAAAACATACAAATAACGTTTTTTATAGGGGGCAAACGAGCAAGTGCCTCGTTGGTCTAGTGGTTGCAAGCGCGACTACTGAGCGTGGGGTCCTGGGTTCGATTCCCGGGTCGGGCAAAGTGTTATTGGGTTTTTTCATTAGGAAATTCTCAGTAGCAGCCCGGAGTCTGGATTTGTGCCCGGCCAATGGCAATAGGCTCGCCCCCTATTACATGGGACTATAACTGGCGAAATGAGGGTGTACTATACACCTCTGCCTACCCATTCTGGGAAATACAGGCGTGATGTTATGTTATGTGTTGTTATGTTAAACGAGCAAGTGGGTCACCTGATGGTAAGCAATCTCCGCCGCCCATGGACATCCGCAACACCAGGGGAGTCGCCGATGCGTTGCCAACCTTTTAAAAAGACGTATTTTATTTGAAAATAGCGCAAAAATCCATTTTTGTGACTTTAGTCCTACAATCAAATTGCAACACATTACCACTTACAACACGTCTTTAACACAATTTGTATAATGGTCTGAACGTAGCTATAAAGACATCACCCGTCACCTCACTACACGCCCTAACGCCATCTAATGTTCTAAAGCGATTAATTATCACATCACTATCGCAACAGCTACTGTTGGCTGTTATAAGTGATCGGATACCGAGCCTCGGGCGTCAGGCATTCTTTAGTACAACATTCTAAAATAAATTGTTGATAAATTCACTCAGAAGGTTTACTCCGTCTGTCTGAAAAAACGACTAACAGACGTTACAAAGACATAATTGTTATGGTACCTACGAAAAAACAGAGCAGTGATTCGAGACTGATCCGAAGATACCGAGTTCATGTCACATGCTGCGAAGCTTATAAGTAATCGTCCATTTTGAAACCAAAGAGAATATAACCACTACGTTTATTTGAAACATTCGACCCTTCTTAATCTTCTTCAATCAACTCAGTCTATCGCAGTCCACTGCTGGAAATAGGCCTCTCCCAAGTTGCGCCACAACGCTCGGTCCTCTGCCGGTCTTAATCTTCTTATTGACTACTAAAATTAGAGATTGTAATAATATTGATACCTAATTATATATTAAGCCGTCGTTGTGGCGATGCCTGGGGGAGGCCTATGTCCAGCAATGGACGTCTATCGGCTGAAGTGATGATGGTGATGATGAATAATACTGCCACAATTTCTGTAGAGTATTAGTTGTTATATTAGTCGATTAACACACAAAATAACTGTCCATCCTGTAACAATTTATGTGTGTGTACTACAAATTTATTGTTTTAACGTTTATTGTGCCTTCTTAACCTTCTTAAATTTTGGCCTTCGTAATTGTAAGTTACGATAGTTTATTGCTTGCTGTACAAGTGTTTGATCAGCTGTCGAAAGTGAGATGCGCAGGAGTGTGACAACACGATGGTGACAGACTAAAGGTCAGCGACACTGTAATGTTAGGTATATGTTTGTGTTTCGTATTGTTTGTTAATTGTTTCTAAATTTTATTATTTTAGATTGGGTTTTACTTGAAGGTTTTTCCCATAACGTTAAATCCGAATAAATATTTATTTTACTATGAGATAATTCCGCTAGTAAAGAAGCCATACATACCATGCTATATGGCATACGATTTTTACAACTAGAAAACTCTGGCAAAAAACAGAGCGATGAATTTAATACATTTATAGATAATAGAGAGTATTTTTGTATTTTTATACGAATATTGATATACAACGTGTTATTGAAATAACTGAGTTAGGTTTTGGTCATTGTACTCATCAGTATGAACAACTTTTAGTATGGGACCAACCCTGAAATCGCGACAAAAAACAGGTGTTTACTTTGTGTTCACATAAATCAAAAAAATGTAGGGAACAGCTGATATTTTTATCGCGAATTAAGGGTTGGTCCCATGTTAAAGTTGTACATACCGATGTGAACAATAAAAACCCCTTAAGAGGTTTTCAGTTTTATTTTTATTTATTAAATTATCAACAAAATACATAATCAAAATTAGTAAAACCTCCTGGGTTTGAGTTAAATAAAATAAATAAATATTTTGGGGACATTTTCACACAGCACCATCTAGTCCCAAACTAAGCAGAGCTTGTGCTATGGGTACTAGACAATGGATATAATACTCATATACTTTTTTTTTGTAAATACATACTTATAATACATGAGAAACACCCAGACCAACAAAAACACTTATGCTCATCACACAAATATTTGTGTCCTGTGGGAATCGAACCCACGACCTCGTTATCAGCAGTCCGACACTCGTACCACTAGACCACAGAGGTCGTCAAAGTTATTTCAATAACACGTTTTTAGGGTTCCGAAGTCCTACAAGGAACCCTTATAGTTTCGTCATGTCCGTCCGTCTGTCCGTCTGTCCGTCTGTCCGTCGCGTCTGTCCTAATCCTTTACAGCTTAATAACTTCTACAGTTAAAAAACATAAGTAAATGAAATTTTGTTAAAAAATAGTTTACATATAGATCTCAATTTTAAAAGAATAAAAAAATAGTTTTTCCGTATTTTAGGGGTGGCGTCCATACATGTGAAATGGGGAAAAAAAAATTTTTTCGCTGCACCCCCTCGTGTGGGATATTATTGAATAGGTCTTCTAAAATGAAGGTAATGTTTCATACACCACTTTTTTATCAGGTGTACCATCTACGAAATATAGCCCGCCAAAGTGGCTTGCAATGTGTCCCCCCCCCTGCCATTTCTAAACTATGCAATGTAGAAACTTATAATCTTCAACATTGATAGACCTTTATAAAAACTCTCTTTTAAAATTATTTCGAGTATAATGTAATTATAATTTTTTGAGTTATAGAGAGAAAACTGAAAAATACTTAAAACGTCCTAGTTCAAAGGTCATTGACCTTAGAGAAAAATTATCATAGCAAATAATGCTCCTTTAGCTACTTTCTATTTGAAAAAATCACAAAAAGTAACTTTATCGCTAGATGGCGCAGTAGCGCCATAGCGTTAGTAAACAACACGCTCTGAGTCGCGAATGCTGCCGATTATTGCAAAAACTAAAATAGCCATGATTAATATTCGATTTGATTCGTTTGTAATTACACCTACTTAAGGAACCCTATAATACTGAGCATGGCCCGACATGCTCTTGGCCGGTTTTTGTAGGCAGAGGCGATCCGTATTTCTAGAAAACCTACCTGCAACGAGAACTTGACTAGTGAAGTTGTGATCTCCTAATAAAAAACACGACATCCATTCACATTTTATAAATTATAAATCCTGAGGTAATGAATAAACGGTAGGTAATGAATCAACTATAACGACTACGTAATATTTATAACATTAAGTTTGCTCACGTTCGCGTCCTTGCAATACCAAATACAGAGACTACTAGGTGTTAAGTGTTATTTAAAATTGGTTGAGACGGTCAAATCACGCTACATAAGGATATTAAATTATTAAAATAATTAACAAGGCTTTTGGTTCACTAAAGTAACTAATTAATTAAGTTTAATTTGCGACAAAAAAAAGTGACAGAGTGCAATCCTTCTAATTATTTATTATTTTTAACGCATTTTACGCATGCGAAACGAAATCTAACGATTTAAATTGTGGAAAGAATCAACGAAGATCATTAAATTACTTTAAATAAATAATAAAAACAACATAACATCAAATACAACGTGAAATTTTCAACGATAAACAATAACTTTCCAAAAATGCGTTCTCTGCTCGATCACTTGCTAGTTGCAAGCACTTTGCTTGTTTGTTTGGCGCCGACTCATAATTAGTTATTTATATTAGTTTAGTTAGGAAAAAACTAAAAGCTTCATTTTATTTTTCGCTTTTCAGTTTCTGTTTTCGTCGGTTCCATTTATTGTTATTGAATTTTTTGAATTTGATAATGTCTTGATTTAACTGTGAAGGAAAACATCGATCGGGAGGAAACTTGCACACGTTCTTACGTCCTCAATACGGTTCTCGATGGTGTGTGTCGTGTAGTCCGCCAACCCGCAGTAGGCCCGCGTGGTAGACTAAGGCCTTAACCTTCTCATTTTGAGTAGAGGCCCGTGCCCAGCATTGGGACAATAATGGGCTGATTATGTTATGTAAGATTTATTTGTTGGTATGTTTATGTTAGATATAACACTGGTAAGGTATGTGATAAGGTTTGGTTATAATACCAGCAATGTTTGGTAGACTGAATGAGAGAGGTGAATGGTTGGAAACTGCTAGTTGGGCTTGTCCACAAATTCAAGGTCGCTCAGCTTGCTATGGAGCGAGCTATGCTTGGAGTTTATTTGAAGGATAAGATCCGTAATGAGATTATCCGGAGAAGAACCACAATGATCGACTGACATAGCTTGTAGGATCAGCAAGCTGAAGTGGCAGTGGACTGGCCATGTCTGAGCAGAAAAGTCCTTGAGTGCAAACGCAACGTTGAGCGCCTCCGAGCCAGGTGACCCGACGACCTGAAAAGGGTAGCTTGTGTGGACTGGATGCGGAAGGTGGAGGACCGAGTATAGTGGCATACCTTCTGAGAGGCTTATGTTATGCAGTGGACTGCGATAGGCAGAGTTGATGATGGGTTGATGATTGGTACAGTAGTCAAAAATTCACATCTACAAGATATTACCAACTCTGTCTCCTTCCTTCTAACCCTTTCCCAACTATGTTGGGTTTGGCTTCCAGTCTAACCAAACGTGGCTGAATATCAGTATCTTACATGAAGCGGCTGCCATCAGACCCCCGCAAACCAGTTACTTGGTAATACCGACGTATTATTATATATCTGTCTGCAGTATTTATTTATAAGGCCAAGCCCGCACAGCGATTTTTATTCGCGCTGTTTTTATTCGCGCACTGAGTTTTTTTTTTTGATTATTAATCGCCAGTGCGGGCACTTGCATATGATTCCATGTGTACAGACTTTGCGATAAAAAATCGCTGTGCGGGCTTGGCCTAAAATTCCATATTTTTTTATCGTCCTCGTTCCATCATTCTCATAGAATAACTAACATAAATTGGTAAACACACTGCAATGACATGTCGAATGCAGATAGGCATGACGAATTCACAATAGTCGTTTAATCAAGAAACAAAAATCCAACAATACATAAAACTACCAAACTTATTCACTAAAAGCATTGTTATTACAAAATATATCATTACATCAAGTAAGTACTTACGTGATGACTTTATAAATTAACAGGTTTCAACGCACATAATTATACACTTACCAAATATTTAATAACACCCTTCAAAGCCACTGACCAAACATTTAGGCTACTTTGACATTATAATTAGGGCAGTCTAGTAGGTGTCCGTCACGCCTATAGGTACAACTCTATTACTTTTTATAGTAAAAAAAATTTAAGGACAGTCTCTGCTCATCATTCTGTACAATTGGTACTGTGGGAAAAACTTTGAAATACTGAAAAAAATTACAGCTTTTCCACAGATTTTGATCGAGTTAGGTACCCACATAAGGAACAGCTGTTCTTTTTCACGATTTTAGAGTTGGTTCCATAGTAAAAGATGTGCTGATTGATGAGCAGAAAATATCTCTTATGTTGTTTTAGTATCAAAAAATTACCTTCCAAAAAGGGCACCTTCGAATCTGTTGAGTTAACACTTTGTGCTACTTTGACATAGTGATTAGAGCAGCCCATTATAAATACATCTGGTAATATATTCTAATAACGGTTATAAACGTAATCGTTAAATTTACAAACGTACACAATTACCTACTGTAATCAGATTTTTTCTGTTAGTTATAGTAATGTTCAAAATACCTTAATTCTCACAAAGATCAGTCCGTTAATTCATTTAATATTTCATTAACAGTAAATTAACTCTGTAAACGTGAAGTAGCCTAATCGTGAGACTTCAATCAAATTCGGAATTGATTTCACTTTAATTGACGTACAAAAACGCTTTAAAGGAAATTGATACGATTATCTATGTACGGTCGACCGCACGTCGGTGGTAACACTTTGACATTAGCAGCATCTTTATTTCGTAAGTAGTAAGGGCGGTTTTTGAATTGACGTGTTACCACTGTCATGCAGTCGACTGTACAAGCTACGTAAGTGATTAACTAAGCTATCAATCAATGCTGTTACAAAAACTATTATTACAAGAACCTCCGGATAATATTAGTACAATCTCGTTATGTTTTCGTTGTTTCAAGGTAACCAATAAATAACGTTATTAACAATTAATCTATTATTTCTGAAATGAACTCTACATTTAGCAGTCATTATCGTACACAAAAAATATTGACCGAGCGAAGCGAAGTCTCTGAGTTGACTAGGCCGTTCAGCACTTTTTTCCCTCTGTCTGTCAGAACCTTATAACTTCCAATCCAATAATTATAATCACTTCAAAATCTAACATATTAAGTAAAATAGCATAGCATCGCATCGATAGCGTAGCATCTCTCTATCGCTCTAAGGTTTGCTGTAAGAAAACTCATTTTTGAGTTAAGCTCGCCGATGTACGGTCGACCGCACGTCGGTGGTAACACTTTGACATTAGCAGCATCCTTATTTCGTAAGCAGTAAGGGTGGTTTTCGAATTGAAGTGTTACCACTGTCATGCTGTTGACTGTACATAAGCTTTCCTACTGTAACAATAATGTGTATATGTGTACAATAAAGTATAATTAATTAATTGAAACTTAAGGCCAAAGCAGAATGTGATACAAAAGTGGAAATTGAGCCGTCCATATATGCTAAAAAGAGGAGGCATTTTTTATATTAAATTGAAATCAAAATATTTGCCCGACTGAAATATCGAATGTAGTGATAGTGATACACAATTTCAACCTTAGACGAATCAAATGTTACATATGTTATTGCAAATAAATATCCAGGTGGACCGACGCCCATAAGAAGGTGGCTGGAGGGGACTGGATGCGGAAGGCAGAGGACCGAGTGTTGTGGCGCAACTTGGGAGAGGCCCATGTCCAACAGTGGACTGCGATAGGCTGAGTTGATTAAATAAATATATTAAAAAAAATAAAAAATGAATGGATGAAACCATTACTTATGCAGAAACTGAGGCACTCCTACAACAGATGACATAACTCACTTAAAACCCTCAACATATACTCTCACACACACACACACGTACCTCCACACTCACACACATTCCATCCACCACACACTCCATCCACGACACACACACATGCATTCCTCACTTGAACACACCCCCACACATACTATATCATAATAATTAATATGTATAAAAAAATAAATATTTTAATAAGTTATTTAAGCTATCTATTGAAGAGCGGAGTCTCCTTTCTTTTCTTTTTTTTTTGCCGTGGGGAAATCCTCATGGACGCACTCCGCCCGGGGTAGGCGGTGCCAGTGTCGGACTCTTACCGACTAAAACTACCACGGTGTTCCTTCAACTACCTTAGCCGGGGGCGTGGGAACCCGTGAGTATTCACACAACCACCCCCGACAGGTCCTGGCCCGCCACAAGCAGGTGAGCCCCTTCTCCCCGTGCGGCCTAACGTCGGCCGCACCCTCCTAGGTGGCGCACACGGAACACTGCACGCCACTTCACCTCATGGGCCTTTACCAGCTGCGCCAACTACGCCGGCTGTGCCAGCTACGGCAGCTGCTGGTCGGGCAGGAGACTACCCCGAGTCTGCTGCTCGCAGGCCCTACCTCCCGTAATTTTTTATAGAGGTTTTCTTCCTCGCGGTCCGGGCGGTGAAGCCAAGACCCTCGGTCCCAAGAGGCGCAAGAACACTACTCAGCGGGCACTCCTGGGGTTACGAGATCGACGGGGGCAGGGAAAGACAGTCCCCCCGCTGCCTGCCCAGTGGCAGGGTGAGTGCACACCGGGCCCGCCCCTGTTCCTCCACTGTGCCCTCTGCTGATATCAGAGGGACACGTGGAGCAACTCCCTACTGGCCCAGAACGGGCCCCTCCCGCGCCAGAATATTCGCCACAGGCAATAAAATCCACCGAAGGTTAATCCCTCGGCAGGATTTTATTGCCCGTGCCCAGGATGCACCGGCCAAACAACTGCCGATCCCTCGAGACGTGTCCAGAAGGACAAGCAGCCGTCAGGCACACGTGGAGGTTATCTGGCCAGCACCCCAGAGCGGAGTCTCCTAATACAGGCATTATTTGCTTAAAAGGAGGCTCCAATCACCAACTAATGTTACCTATATCGTGTTGATGAAAATAAACCTTTTTGTATTTGAATGATATATCATTCATTCATTTATTCATTCATTCATTCCACTGCTGATCACTTTTAATCAGCGGTAGAGTCGGACTTATGGAGCTACCAAGACTACCTATCCGCCGCAGCTGCTACGAGCTACGACAGCTATCTACATACTACATATATCTGCTGACGCCGCTACTATCCCTACTAATGTTCGAGGACGTATCGTGAACTATTTCCTGTAATATCAGATCTGATTACGTTCTAGAACCTTACGTCCCTGAGATTATTTCTTATGTTTTTTACGTTTTATTGTTTAACATTGTTACTATTTACTAATTTCTTAGTTTTTACATTTGCATTAGCAAAGCAAAAGTCTCCCATGTTGACCACCATATTGGTCAAAAAGAAAATGGCAGATAAGAGGAATCACCTTGTATGATCCCCTGATCCCCTCAGATGAAGATGATGATGGGCTATGGAAGGGGATGACCCCTTGTCGGAAACTATACGGAACATGTTATTGTTAACAACTTATTACACAATAGCTATTATTAGGTCGTGGGTTCGATTCCCACAGGACACAAATATTTATTTGATGAACATAAGTGTTTGTGTTGGTCTGGGTGTTTCTTATGTATTATAAGTATGTTTTTACAAAAAAAAAAAGTATATAAGTATTATATCCATTGTCTAGTACCCATAGCACAAGCTCTGTTGAGTTTGGGACTAGACTATTTATTTATTTATTCATTTACGTACACAGAACAATTTTTTTTATTAGTTAAGGTTGGCGTAACAAGCAAAAGGTCTACTTGATGTTAAGCGGTTAATTTTGCCCATAACAACTGCAATACCACCTAGGGTGTTGCGTAAATAGTATATTGCAAATCGCAATCTCCAAACTGAGACATGAATGGAAAAAATATAAAACATGAAAAACAGATACTTGAGCTTGAAAGTACTGGTTATCTCTAAAAGAAATTTCTTCCAACAGACAAACAAGAAAGAGGGATAAAGTAACATTAACACAGCTAAACATACAAATGATTTTTAAAAAACCTATACACTGTGTTAACATACCTACGATAATGTATGGAAATTATATACTACGTATAAACCTATAAAAATATATATTACTATTACCAATTAAAATATATTGCTATTATTTTGGTTTCATTTAATTATCCAATATTTCGTTCGCGGCGGCGCCATCGCCACTGCATCCAATCTGCGCAAGATGACCAAATATAGGTTTACCAAAAGACGCCAATAAATAATTATTATATATTATTAGAAGGCTGAACTATGTCTAATCGAGGTTTCATTTTCTATAATATTTATTAGAAGTGGACACCAAGTAAGTTAGCATAAAATTGTAAACTTGTATCTTTATTTGGATCGACGTAGATATATGCCTGTATATGAAGTGCCATCGAAAGTGCCAGTCGGCCAACTGGCACTTTCGATTGCACTTCATACTTCTTGGCAAAATCTTGAGGCCCTCCCACGGGTTTAATATGAGAGCTGTCAGTTTAACAACAGTTGACAATATCATACACAAAGTACGAGACAAAAGGACTTTTACACGCATTATTGTTATCTTATGGATCTTGTGGTTATATGGTTCTTAAAATCGATCTGGTCCAAAACACAAAATTTTGTAAACATATAGTATTTAGAATCCCTGACAAGTAAAGTAGGTAGTCATCGCAAAATTTACAAAATCGTATGTTTTTTGCAGTTTTGTTTCTTTATTCAATAACAATTCCAATGAAATAACTGAAAACCTCTTAAGCGGTCATTGTACTCATCATTATGAACACCTTTTACTATAGTCCCAATGCAGAAAATGCGAAAAAAACAGCTGTTCCCTATACTGTTTTATGTGTATAAGTCGACGCATTTGATCATCTATTATTATTTTGAGGAAAGAGGTAGGGTTCTTGAACGCCCCTAAGCCACTGCGACCTGATAAGATCTATGGTGACGTCTCTTGCAGCAGCATTACAGCACTTCCCCAAGCTGCAAGTCAATCATGAAGTCGACTATGACCTTCGGGGAGGAGGATTTGATATCCTGCGTTGAGATGACGTGGCCTCGAAGATGCTGGCTTCTGATGTGGTGCACTGCGTCTCATCCTTTTTGCGACAAAACCTGCAAACTGTGGTATCACTGAGGCCCATCCTGTGAAGGTGTTTGTTCAGCTTGCAGTGCCCAGTAAGGGTTCTTGTCAGGATTCTTTGAATTGTGTATTTTTATTATTATGTCTATATATTTATGTCTTTTGTCTTGTTTTGTACTAAATAAACGTTTTATCTATCTATACAAGATGTTGATCTACAACCGTGCCATATTTCTAGAGAAAATGATAGAAAATGTGCTTGATTATATAAAAATACTTAACCAATACCTACTACTAACCAAATTTTCACATAGAAACATTAGCAAGGTTTTGAGAATAAATACCAAACGACTCTGAGAATAAGTCAGAGGTGGCATTGTCAAAGGGTGACAAATTCTGCCTATATTTTTTAGTGATATCACACGCGTCCTTTTTGAGTCGCACTCGACACACGGGGCGAATTGGTTTGTTTACAAATAGGTATTTAAAATAATAAAATATTTTTTGTTTTTATATTTGAATTGCACCACCGTATCTCTTCTCATGGGTGTGGTAAAAGGCGACCAAGGGTTTCGCCAGAGGATGGGCAGCAGCGTTCTCTGAGTATTTAACCAACCAACTGCGACGGTCTACCTGCCTGCCAAGCGTGGCGATTATTGCATATCCCCCCAAACTGCTTAGGAGAAGTCTATATCCAGCAGTGGATGTCTTTCGCCTGAAATGATGATGATGATGATTGTTTTAATTATTGATTCGTGTTCAGTATCTGTGGTATTGTGTGTACATTGCTCGCAGAACAGATGGCCGATGGGGCAGTAAAGTTCTGGAGTGGCGACCGCGTACTGGAAGGCGCAGCGTGGGTAGGCCTCCCACAAGGTGGACCGACGACCTGGTGAAGGTCGCGGGAATCAACTGGATGTGGAAGATACAGGACTGGTCGTTGTGGCGATGCTTGGGGGAGGCCTATGTCCAGCAGTAGACGTATTTCTGCTGAAATGTTGATGATTATGATGATCTGTGATATAGTCACTTCCCTAAATATGGCATAGATACAGATCAACTTGTGATAGACTATTTGACGGTTACAGGTAGGAATAAAAAGAGAATCGAAGGATGTGAATCGATAGGCGAACTATGAAATTCCAAGGCTGAGAGAACCACAAGTAAACTAATTTTATTACCTAACAAAGTTATGGGAATTGCAAGTGCAAGAGCCGTTCTCTAAAGCTGTCAAAATCAACGCACTTAAATTCAGTGAAACAATTTTACGGAATAATAGGTTTGTAACTGGAACTGACTGGAACTGATACACCAATATTTAAACAGGTAATTAATTATTCTATTACCAAATCAAACGCTTGATAAACATTGAGAACTAGCTTTTGCCCGCGACTCCGTCTGCGCGCGACCTCTTTATTCCCTATCCCTTGGGAATTTAGAAAAATCCGGCCTAATTCGTGGTCTACATCATAAAGAGAATTAATAATGAGGATGATGAAGTCCAAGGATGAGCGATGATGAGTCAGTCAGTGAGTGAACCAGGACTTTTCTTTTTATATTTTGATGAATAACTTCAGTGACAAATATTAAATGACTTTTAGTTTGTAGTACAGTATGAGCAACTTGGCTGGAGTGAAGTTGTCACAAACAAAACCGTCGCAGTAATCATTTTATGGGTCTCAGTTAGAGGTGGAAGGCGGCGAAACATGCGCAGTGCCTAACTTCACTCCGGCCAATTTAGATTGCGCGTACTGCACTGTTGTTGATCTGTATTGAAGTATAAAGGAAAGCCGGAGGGAAGGGAATCGTATTATATGGACCGTTCGCCACTGGCGTACAGTAACATTACACCGTGTCCCGACAAGTATACTTTTGCGTGGGCCGTCGTCGTTCAATCTGTTTTATGGACAAGCGAAAATCAGGGCATTCTAACAAACTACTATCTTTAATCGGCTTGTATAAATTAAAACAAACATCGTTATGTCAATACTTAAGTTACGTAGGACTTGAATACTAATGAGATTGGTACAAATATTGCAATATTTTAACTGTTTCTTAATATCCGTTTAAACGTTGAATAAGTACCTATTTCTAATACTGCTCATGTTAGGCCACAATTATTGATAATAAATTATGTTTAAATTAATATTACGATGTTTTATTAAACTGTTTTGCACATAGCCATGCCTAAATGCCCGAGGGCATATTATATATTATATACATATATAATAGTCCTCCTTACCGTTTTTGGTAACGGCGACCCTAACAAATTACTTCCTAACATGAGCCCTCATATGGCTAGCTAGACCGAACTTGATTTTAAAAACCCTATCGCAAGAAATGCAATAGAGTTTACCGCAAAATCTACAAGTGACTCAGCCATATTCAGAGAAACTTAGTACTACTTTTACCTTTACCTATCCTTATTCCTATTATTTTACCTTGACATTGGTAGAATCAATAATCTGGCAATAGGCTCGCCCCCTATTACATGGGACTATAACATAACTGGCGAAATGTGGGAGTTCTATACACCTCTGCCTACCCCTTCGGGGAAATACAGGCGTGATGTTATGTTATGTTATGTTACTGGTAGAATCATCGTATTAAATACATTAGTGCAGCAAGCACTCTGAAATTGGAAATAAGGTTTCAAAACGGAGGTGGTAAACAAAAAAATGTGTTTATACATAACGGGGCCTTTTTTATTGCAGGGCCAAAACTTATTTATAGCAAATAAAAATACCCGAAATTCAGATCTGATGCGCTGTTAGCTTTGTACGCAAAGTCCAAAACACATACCACACTTTATTTCTCGGCCTCAAACAATCGATAGTCGCCTAAATACAGACACACTTCATAAATGTATGACAATGATCTCATTACTCCCACACTCAGAAACACGTTATTATAACAAATTCAGATGGCCTACAAGAGTCCTTAGACTAAGCTGTGATTATGTAGTCATTCAGAAACACGTCGTGTTCCTTATATGGTGCAATCTGCACTAGGCCGTTGTAAGGTCAATACCACGCTGCCAAAAATGGCGGACATGAAATGCGAGGACAAACCGGAAGGACACAATATCTTCACCCTCCCCGCTAACTGTCCTAACTAGCAATTAATATAATATTTTTCCAGGGCAACAGTTTTTCGGTTTAACGCTACAATCATGTTACTGTTTACGCGTTAGTTTTTGGTTTATTTATGAATTAAGAGCCGTACTACAAGAAATCTGCGGTTTAAGCTACTTTTTGGCGTCGTAAATCTCAGTAATAGATGTGTTTACTCTAAATCTTGATAGTGGAATACACAGATTAATCTGAGGTGGAATATGATAGTTTTATTCATGTTGTAATCACAAAATTTTGTAAAATTTTCATTTTTTACGTCGAAGACTAACAATAATCTGATGATCTTTTTATCGAAAGGAATGAGAATGCCAAAAATATACTTCTCATTGATGTTTTCGTCAAAAAAATCTAAGAGGGCTCTTAATTTTTTTTTATATTGCTCTTAGCTTCTTCTTTAAGAGCTAAAGCCCTACGGTATCTGTTTATCTATTTATATTAATTTAGATACGATACAACTACAACCACGCCACAACCAGCAATTCCCGGCAGCAATTTCATGTTTACTCATGTCTAATTTTAGTAATTTTATTGATGTTATTCCTGTGCCAAATAAGAGATTTTCTTTCTTTCTTTCTTTCCCACATTTTGCGGCTCATCTAAATGAGCCATATGCACTGTGATAACCTGTTTACTTGCCGTTGCCAAGATATATAGCTGTTCGTAACACTTAAATAAAAAGTGCACGATAAAACAGTTAAAAATACTTTAAGGACTACTTACAAACAGATATATTCCTTTTAATAGCTGTTTTATGTCCCAGCGTAAACAAAACACGTCGCAGAAGATAAAACGTAGTCAGATGCGTGTGGGCAGGCTTTGTGTGCTAATTCGGAACAACAAGTTGTGACAGAAAAATATTATAAACATTAGTCATAACAACCGGTAGTTCTAGTTGATTATCATACTTCATTTGTGACATTTAGGAACAGTTTGTTTTGATATTGCAAAGTATTGATCTATGTTTTAGAAAACATCATTATTAAATTAATGCTCATGCTAAATTTTCGATTTCTACCACGATTTGTATTGTTATCAATTTCGCTGAATGTATTTCAGCTTATACCAATACCATAAAAAATAATAATTAAAGTGTGATACTTTTAGAATAATTAAGCTTAGAACCGCAAAAGTCGCACGCGGAGTGAATCAAATTCAAGTTGGCCTTAAAATGCTACATTCAGAACCTACAGCTTAGGCGCGCCTATATGTGTGTCGGCGAACATTTTACGTGCCGCTTTTTTATTTTTTATATTTTTTAAACTTCAAGTCACAAAGTAGTGAGATTGCACCTAAATGATCGGTGCATATGGATATTGCAAGTTACAAACTAGCGGCCAAAATTAATATCCGATCTATCCACGATTTGCCCTACTAGAGATAGGAATTTGACATAAGCTCCATACAAAATATGTCTTTCCATCTTCAGTAGGGTAAATCGTGGATAGATTGGTTATAAGTGCGGTGGCTGTTTCATTTCAATAGGACTGCCAAGTGCCAAGTGTAACGGGCCGGGCGTTGCCGATATCACAAAATACTCTGTGATTTGTGCCCATAAGGTAATACTATAAAGTCTATTCACTCAAAAAGTGGCACGCTTTGATTCCGAGGACACTTCTAGTGATGCAGAATAGCGTTTCATTTTATGTAGTTAGCCATTAGCCATATTAACTTTACTATTTTTAATTAAAAAAACTGTGACCACATGATTTTCTGCCACGTTTATCATCATCTTTCTGCCCTGATCCCAAATTACTCTGGGTCGGCGCAATACGTCTTCTTCCTCCATTTTCCTCTATCAGCCGTCATCTCATCATTAACTCCCTTTTCTTCCATATATCATTCTTCACGCAATTCATCCATCTATTATTTGGTCTCCCTCTCCCTTTCCATCTATCCATTCTGCCACCTTTACCTATATTACATTAAATTCCTGCATGACATTTAGGTGTACCGCCACTAATTTTGAGCGGATGGAAAATACACGAGCAGTGATAGCTTTGCGATTAAACGCTTACTTTCTATGAAGAAAAGTCTGGGTTCAAACCCGGCCTGCACTTTGACTTTTCGAATTCATCGCCGAATCAGCTAATTATTATTATACTTTATTGTACACACAAATACACATTAATATTACAATAGGAAAGCTTATGTACATCGGCGAGCTTAACTCAAAAATGAGTTTTCTTACAGCAAACCTTAGAGCGATAGAGAGATGTTGATATATTAATAGAGGATAAAAACAAGTGTACAACAGAATAACAAAAATTTTGACTACATAACTTATCTAACAAAATTAAACTATTTACAAGTAAAATAAATCTAGTAAATAATAGAAAAAATCTAATCTAGCTAATTTGACAAATCTCAGAATCTTGTCGAGCAGAAGAGCTAAGTATGACTAGTGATGACTCGTGGAGCCTCTTTTAATTATTTCGAACACGGCCCGCACCACTGTCTTTTAGAATTCATGTGTGGATCAGATTTTGAATATCACTTGCTATAATGGTGAAGGAAAACATCGTGAGGGAACCTGCACATCATACCCGCACTAGGCCAGCGTGGTGGACTAAGGCCTTAACCTTCTCATTCTGAGAAGAGGCCCGTGCCCAGCAGTGGGACAGTAATTGGCTGATTGATGATATCTTCATTCTACCCATTTACAACTCCTCCCGTCCCGTACTCACAGTAGCAGTTAACGATACTGTTAATTCCTGCACTTTTACAACCGCGTTAGTACTTAGTAGCAACATAACATTACATAAACAGCGTGAGACTACTACTATCTTCACAATTATGTGCGTATTATTGTTCTGTTCGTCACTCCCACAATGCCAAGTTTATGGCCGAAAGTTTATGACGTGAATTCAACGCAAAAGAGTTGATTGCAAAAGGTTCAGTCATCCCATCCGACGAAGTTTTTTAATCAGATTATTTACGCTAGACCGTGCTGGGTCCGAACCGGGTTTGAGCCGAAGCACGGGTATGATACCGATGCCACATTGTTCCGTATATTTTATAAGGACTAGTTCAGTTTAGTTCACATTGCACCGAGCCGCTTCCGCATCTCCAGCGAGTCGTTGTTTTTGTTGTTTGGTTGTCCGTGTCACGGCTCGGACCCGGCACGGTCTAGCATAAATTATTTAAAGTTAAATATGTAATATTATGTAATCGATTAGTTAAGAGATCGGAAAACTTCATCGAGACATCCTTTCATAAACTTTTTAATTTTTATGTCATCATTATAAATAATAATAATAAATAAATAATAAATATTTTTGGGACATTTTTTACACAGCACCATCTAGTCCCAAACTAAGCAGAGATTGTACTATGGTTACTAGACAATGGATATACAAGGGACAATTATCCTCCAAGCCTTTTCCCAATTATATTGGGGTCGGCTTCCAGTCTAATCAGATGCGGCTGTACATCAGCATTTTACACGGAGCAACTGCCATCAGACCACCGTAACCCATTTAAGTGGGTAATACTGACATTTGGAAGTCAGACCAGTTGTCAGACTTTCAGGCATCTGACTACTCGTAACGACTGCCACTGATATTCGTATGATAACCGGGACCGTGCTCTCCGAGGCCGGAGGGGTCTCGATGTGTAACGACACGGTCACCCATCCGCGGACTAACCGCGGGGAGCGTAGCTTAACCTCGCTGATCGTACAATCAGTAATTTTCAGTATCCCGGACCTCTGCTGAATATGGATTTTCCAAAAAATTAAATTGTCATTTGGCCCACCAAGATATATTTTTTTTTATAGTATAGGATGGCAAAACGAGCTAAAGGCCCACCTGATATTAAGCGGTTACCTTTGCCCATGACAACTTCAATACCACCTAGGCTGTTGCCTAAATGGTACCGCAAGTCGGTTCGCCAAACTGAGACATGAAGATGGAAAGTCTCATGTGATTGTAATTTCACCGGCACCCGTACCCTTCAGACCGAAACACAGCAATGCAAGCATCACTATTTGGCGGAGAAGTAGGCACGGTGGTAGTACTTCCCCGGACGAGCTCTTTCACAAAGGAGCTCTACTACTACAAAAATAAATACTATAATACTTAGTTTAGGTGATATATTGAACGCTCTACCCCTACGCCCTACCCCAGCTGCGTCTACGCCTTCCACCCCTGACTACTTATAAGCCACCTTGTCGCAAATTGTTAGGAGTAGACCTTCTGCGGTTATTTTTGTAGAGTCTCGCACTAAACCGAATTAGCTAGCTAATTATTACAGATTTCGTGGAACTCATATGTATTAATGAACCAATGGTTCTCAATTAGGTAGTAACTTTACAAACAATTTCTCGTCTACTAATTACTGGTTTTTTAACAAAGATTAATTAAACTTTACGATACTTGTGTATTTTTCAAGATAATTTGGGTTGTTCGGTATTCATCCTATGACGTCTCATCCCAATCATTATTTTTTCCTAACTCAACCTATTTCTATTCCTTACTCATCCGGCAGCAATAATTTGATTTTTGTATTTTTATCTCATCCCAAAAGTATGCCTCACTCATCCTATTGCAAAGATTAATAAAAAAAACCTTTGCTACTTAAGAAAAATAGCTTTTATACATAAGTTATTGCAAAATCATCGACATTCATCGAAACTCCAAATGCTTCTGCTGGTAGAACCTATATAAATATAAATTATGCACTTCATTACAAATAAAAAATAAGTATCATGGCTAAAACGTGTAACCACAAAAACCTAACTAAATTATCTCGTCGGAAAATGTTCAAACGCTCGGAGCGGTCTTGACTCCATACTTGAACAATGTCAAATACCTCATGTTCGCTACTTGCGCGTAATCAGGGCCTTTTAATCGGCCCGTTTGGCCCATCAAGCAGGCGACAGCTGTATCTGATCGTCTGCAAACAAAGCACTCGTCCTCTCGGAAGGTCATTACCTCTGATGGCCTATACGTCTTGTCGCTGTATTGTCGTTTTTGCAAAAAGCTGAATGTAATCAATTTGTTGGACAAATGATGAGGTCTGAATGGACTAATGTTATTGTGTGTTGAAGAAATAAGGTCGAAAAAAATATGATTAATTTCTTTGGAAGGTATTATATTCAAATCCCTGAGTGAAGTTGTATGTAAATGTTAATTCGTAAAATATATAAATTTGCTTACTGCCTTTAGGCAAACCCCGGTCGTTGTGGCGATGCTTGGGGGAGGCCTATGTCCAGCAGTGGACGTCTTTCACCTAAAATGATGATGATGAATGATGAAAAGGCAAACAGAAAAGAAAAGACCCTGTTACCACTGAGGTAATATGTACTACGTAGTACATATTACCTCAGTGCCAGTTACTAATAATCTTCGGGCAATGCGAGTCACTATCCGAGGGGATCGCCCGATCCCTAATAACTGCTGAAGAGCATATCAGCAGATTTCGTCTACCTGTCAAGATATTATGTTTTTTTATAAAAGCAAATTGAAAGCGTTTTCACCATCGAAACAATCGATAAGGGCCTGTCTCCGCACAAATCCAAACTTCTTAGGTTACACAATCAAGAAAGCTATCAAAGAAAGTCGGCAGGACACTAAAAGGACTTGACTGATCGTTACGGTCATTACGTCACCACAGCGTGTAAGTACTTAGGCACGCATAAAGCTCGACAAGGAAATGTCTGGGCAAGACACTAAAGGGATAATGTGCTTCCTTTTAAGACTGCTGACATTATCTCTTACGTTAACCGGACGTTATGGTTGACCAAGACAGTATAAAACTGAGTTCATCTAGGTATTATTATTTGAGGAAAGAGGTAGGGGTCTTGGACGCCCCCTAAGCCACTGCGACCTTATAAGATCTATTGTGACGGGCCATCTAGGTAGATAAATATTTTAAAAACACTTTGTTTAAAAGAATATCATTTAGCATTCTTCTTTTCATCTTTCTTTAGGTCTTTTTCTTGGGTGGATATGATTCTAAGTGACAAAGTTCTCATTATCACCACGTTTCTCTTCTCAACTGTTCCGTAAAAGATGCCTAAAAGTTTTAGGCAAAGAGACAAGATTATAGTCTCTGGATTTAGGAGATATCAAGAAGATGGGAAATAGCATCGTTGCGAAATATTGTTTAATAACTTATGTAATATCATTGTTTAATAAGCTTTGTGTTCATGACAAGTGTTTGGGCTAATATCAAGTTATACATATAAAAACAAAATAACATTCCTACTGCAAGCAATATTTAAAGCTCTCTGAGCCCTCACATGTTACAGACGCCGTAATAGCGTTGTCAAAGCCCGTCATGGAGGAGTGGCTGGAGAGGAGCCATGGTGCCTTCACCTACCGGTTGACGCAGATACTCTCGGAGCACGGTTGCTTCGGGAAGTATCTGTAACGTATAGGCCGGGAGCCGATGCCCGAGTGTCATCACTGCGGGAGCTACCTTGAGGCCACGGCGCAGCACACACTGGTGGAGTGCCGAGCTTGCGCCACGGAGCGCCATGACCTTATCACTGCAGTAAGCGCTTCCGATCTCTCACTTCCGGCCGTGGTTCTGTCTATGGTCGATAGCGAGAGCGCTTTGGGGGGCGTAGTCTCCTTCTGTCCATGAAAAAAAAAACTCCACTACCTGCATCTCTTTCTGAGAGCCCTTTTCACAAGTATATTGGGTGTTGTTGTTGGGCTTCCAGTCTAACCAGATGCGGCTGAACATCAGTATTTTACACGGAGCGACTGCCATCAGACCCCCGCAACCTGTTTACTGGATAATGGGTAGGTACTAAGTATACCGACATCCTAAGATTAGACCATTTATCAGACTTTCGAGCTTCTTACTACCCGTAACGACTGCCATAGACATGCCATAGGGCATAGATATTCGTATGGCAACCGGGACCACTCGCTTAGCGTGCTCCCTGAAGCACGGAGGTGACGGAGTGGTCTCGATGAACAACGAAACGGTCACCCATCCAAGGACTGACCGCGGCTAGCGCAGCTTAACCTCGTAGATTTTGCAATACACGCAGTTATTATCACTTAGCCATAAGCCCCTCAACTATCTACAATGTCAAACAAAAAATGTATAACTTCTTTTTCTGAATCAACTCTGAGTTTTCGATTAGCCACACTATTTTTTAGTTGGTCTGACTAGCCAGTGTACAATAATTGAAGACAGCGTCATCTGTCGCATGTTGTAGTTGCATCCTCTCAACAACAGATGGCAGTGTAGTCAATTCAAAACGTTATTATCTACTATTCCTCAAAAGATGGCGCTACTAATACATTTTGTTATCGTTACATATGATGAAACGCATAGAAAAGGAGATTGATGCTGAGCTTATGTTTTACTTTTTGATGGCTGGTCAAGAATCACTCACTTGCCTTAAAGAGCGGGCTAGCCTAGGCCCTAGCTAGATAGGCTACTTGTGAAACAAATAAATGTGCCCATTTAGGTAAGTATTAGGACGTTTAGCGTTAGTCTTGTGAGACAAGAGTCGTTGGTTCAAATCCTGCTAAAGGCAGAACTTTTTGTCTTTATTTGTTTATTTAAGTGTTGATCTAAGTTAGTTATTAGTTTAATAGCCTTACCATTTATGCATTGTCATCAATAACCGCTACAATAATACCTACGTAATTTATACTGGCAATTATCTTTTTATGGTGGTCTCGTAAACTTCACACCTATTTAAAGTTAACGTCACGCTAAAATTAATTAGGTATTTATTTCTCAACACAAAGTAGGCAAGTATATCAAGTAATCGTATGGTATTATGTAGGTAGGTACCTATCTAATTATTAATCATGACCTGGAACTAGAGCTGATCAATTCGTTATTTATTATCGACACATCCTATCTGTTGTTCTAAATAATAATAAGTGAAAGTAAGCCTTCACACATAGACATATAACACATATTTATATTTTTATATTTATACCAGGCCCCTCAGAAAGTATTGCGAAAAAAAGTTTTTATATATGGGAGACTGGCCAGTTATAATGTTTTTCGAAAATATGATTATTTATAAGTAAAAATAAGTAAGTTCCAATTTCAAAATTTCCCTCCACATTTTTTGCGAGTTAATTCAAAGTATTGTGTCTCACTGAAATATGGATCTGCGCCGGGAACATTTTAGAGCTATGATTTTATACGATTTCAAGTGTCGCCTGAAACCGGATGAATCGTACGATAGACTTCAAATGGCATTCATGGATGAAGGCCCTTCCAAGGCAACCGTGTATCGTTGGTATAACGAATTCAAGCGCGGTCGACCAACTTTGGGGGATGACGAAAGAAGCGGTCGCCCTTTGACGGCTGTTACCGAAGAAAACGTGCTAGCAGTGAAAAATTAAATCCAAGACAATAGGCGAATTACATATCAGGAGATTCAACACATATTGAAGATTGGATCGGGAAGCGTTCACGAGATTCTACACAGCCATCTTCGCGTGAGGAGGATAGTATCACGCTGGGTGCCGCACAACCTCACCGATGCTCAGAAGCAGGCCCGGGTGGAATGGTGCCGTGATATGCTTAACAAATTTGAAGCAGGCTCGTCTCGGCGTGTTTACGACATCGTTACAGGTGATGAGTCCTGGATTTATCAATACGACCCAGAAACCAAGCGCCAGTCGACTGTTTGGGTGTTTCAAAATGAGCCAACGCCTACCAAAGTGAAGCGATCTAGAAGCGGGGGTAAGATTTTGATCGCTAGCTTTTTTAATTTGACTGGCCACTTGGTATCAATTCCCTTACGGGATCAAAGAAGCATTAATGCCGAATGGTATACTACCAAATGTTTGCCAGAAGTTTTCTCTGTTATAAGCAACAAGCGACCAAACACAGGGCTCCGCGGGCTACTGCTCCACCACGACAATGCACCTGCGCACACCGCACTCAAAACGAGGGACTTCCTGGACAGCACGCCAGTCAAACTCCTGGGTCACCCTCCTTACAGCCCTGATCTAGCACCGTGTGACTTCTTTTTATTCCCAAAAATAAAAAAATCAGCTCAAAGGGATACAATTTTCGTCGCCGGAAGATGCGCTGGCTGCGTTCGAGCAGGCTGTAAACGAGGTGTCTGCGGCGGACTGGAAAAAGTGTTTTGAAAACTGGTTTAGGCGCATGAATCTTTGTATAGAGGCTGGTGGAAAGTACTTTGAAAAGATTTGATAAAAATATATGTACGTATAGAACAATTTTTTTTAGTTTCGCAAAACTTTCTGAGTGTCCCACGTATGCCTTCACATGTCTTATGCTTGTTGAGAAAATCGTACCTACATTAAATTATATCTGTGCTACAGGTCAAGCATAATTTGTGGTGAGGAGTAATAAGGCATACTTATGTTGAAGGTGGTAGAAACTGAGACTGGTGAAGTGCTGAGATTATAAGTATAAATAGAAAGGCCTAGTTATACAATGTTATTAGTAAGGCCGAAATACGATAATTGGTCTCACATCGCCTAAGTTATTACCTTATTTTCATGTTTTGAGTTATTATCTTAACTATTATAAAATTGTAAAAGTCTGTTTGTTTGTTTGTTTGTTCCAGCATCACGCTAAAACTACTGGACCGATTTTGATGTTTTTTTTTTGTTTGAAAGCTGATGATCTGACTTAAAACTGGTATGGGTTTTGAGAAAGAAAGAAAGAAAGAAAAAAATAAAAAAAATTATTCGTGGGTTGCGTACTCACCCGACAGATCGAAGCTTCTATGCATTTGCACGAGCGGATTGTAATGTACGATGGAGTGGAGTAGAGTGGACAGGGGATGGGACTGGGGATGGTACTGGGGACGGGACTGGGGACGGGACAGTGGAAGGGACAGGGGACGGAACATGGGACAGGAAATGGGACGGGACTTGAGACGGGACATGGGACAGGACAGTGGTACGGCACATGGGACTGGACATAGGATGGGACATGGGACAGGACATGGGACATGGGACGGGACGATTGTGATATAGTGAGATAGTGGGACAGTGGGCCGTGGGAGAATGTGATGGTGGGACAGTGGGACAGTAGGACAATGGCAGTGGGACGGTGGGACAGTGGGGCAGTGGGGTAGTGGGGCAGCGTGCCAGCGGGGCAGCGGGGCAGTGGGGTACCGGGGCAGCGGGGCAGTGGGATAGTGGGGCAGCGGGCAGTGGGGCAGCGGGCAGTGGGGCAGCGGGGCAGCGGGGCAGTGGGGCAGCTGGGCAGCGGGGAAGCGGGGCAGAGGGGCAGCGTGGTAGTGGGGCAGCGGGGCAGTAGGGGAGTGGGGCAGCGGGGCAGGCAGTTGGGCAGTGGGACAGTGGGGCAGCGGGGCAGTGGGGCAGCGGGGCAGAGGGGCAGCGGGGCAGTGGGGCAGCGGGGCAGTGGGTTACCGGGGCAGAGGGGCACCGGGGCAGCGGGGCAGTGGGGCAGTGGGATAGTGGGGCAGCGTGGCTGTGGGGCATCGGGGCAGTAGGGCCGCGGGGCAGTGGGGCAGCAGGGCACCGGGTGAGTGGGGCAGCGGGGCAGTGGGGAAGCGGGGCAGAGGGTCAGGCTGTGGGGCAGAGGGATAGTGGTGCAGCGGGGAAGTGGGGCAGTGGGGAAGCGGGGCAGCGGGGCAGTGGGATAGTGGGGCAGCGGGGCAGTGAGGCAGCAGGGCAGTGGGGCAGAGGGTCAGGCTGTGGGGCAGAGGGATAGTGGTGCAGCGGGGAAGTGGAGCAGTGGGGTAGCGGGGCAGCGGGGCAGTGGGATAGTGGGGCAGCGGGGCAGTGGGGCAGCAGGGCAGTGGGGTAGCGGGGCAGCGGGGCAGTGGGGCAGTGGGGAAGCGGGGCAGTGGGGTAGCGGGGCAGTGGGGAATTGGTGTAGTGGGGCAGCGGGGCAGAGGGGCAGGCTGTGGGGCAGTGGGATAGTGGTGCAGCCGGGCAGTGGGGTAACGGGGCAGCGGGGCAGTGGGATAGTGGAGTAGCGAGGCAGCGAGGCAGTGGGGCTGTGGGGCAGTGGGGTAGCGGGGTTGTGTGGCAGCTGGGCAGCGGTGCAGTGGGGTGGCGGGGCAGCTGGGCAGTGGGGCAGTGGGGTAGCGGGGCAGTTGTGCAGCGGGGCACAGGGGCAGCGGGGCAGTGGGGCAGTGGGGTAGCGGGGCAGTTGTGCAGCGGGGCACAGGGGCAGCGGGGCAGTGGCATAGTGGGGCAGTCGGGCAGCGGGGCAGTGGGGCAGCGGGGCACTGGGACAGTGGGACAGAGGGGCAGTGGGGAAGCGGGGCTGTAGGCCGGAGGGGCAGGCTGTGGGGCAGAGGGATAGTGGTGCAGCGGGGCAGTGTGGCAGCGGGGCAGTGGGGCAGCGGGGCAGTGGGGTAGTGGGGCAGTGGGGTAGCGGGGCAGTGGGTAGCGGGGCAGTGGGGTAGCGGGGCAGTGGGGCCGTGGGGTAGTGGGACGGTGGGGCAGTTGTGCAGCGGGGCAGTGGGGTAGCGGGGCTGTGGGGCAGTGGTGTAGTGGGGCAGCGGGGCAGAGTGGCAGGTTGTGGGGCAGTGGGATAGTGGTGCAGCGGGGCAGTGGGGTAGCGGGGCAGCGGTGTAGTGGGACAGTGGGGTAGCGAGTCAGCGAGGCAGTGGGGCAGCGGGGCAGTGGGGCATTGGGGTAGCGGTGCAGCAGGGCAGCGGGGCAGTGGGGTACCGGGGCAGCCGGGCAGTGGGGCAGTGGTGTAGTGGGGCATCGGGGCAGAGGGGCAGGCTGTGGGGCAGTGGGATAGTGGAGCAGCGGGGCAGTGGGGCTTTGAGGTAGAGGGGCCGCGGGGCAGTGGGATAGTGGGGCAGCGGGGCAGTGGTGTAGTGGGGCAGCGGGGCAGAGGGGCATGCTGTGGGGCAGTGGTGTAGCGGGGCCGCGGGGCAGTGGGATAGTGGGGCAGCTAGGCAGCGGGGCAGTGGGGTAGCGGGGCAGTGGGGTAGCGGGCAGCGGGGCAGCGGGGCAGTGGGGTAGTGGGGCAGCGGGGCTTTGTGGCAGTGGGGCCGTGGGGTAGCGGGGCAGTGGGGCAGTGGGGTAGCGGGGCATTGTGGCAGTGGGGCAGCGGGGCAGCTGGGCACAGGGGCAGTGGGGCAGCGGGGCAGTGGGGCAGCGGGGCAGTGGAGCAACGGGGCAGTGGGATAGTGGGGCAGCGGGGCAGTGGGGCAGCGGGGCAGTGGGGTAGCGGGTCAGTGGGGCAGCGGAGCAGTGGGGCAGTGGGGCAGCGGAGCAGTGGGGCAGTGGGGCAGCGGGGCAGCGGGACAGCGGGACAGTGGACTGGACTGGAATGGACTGGACTGGACTGGACTGACGTGGGTTAGCAGAATTTAACGTGAGCGGAGCCGCGGGTAAAAGCTAGTAGTAAATAAAATTAAAACTTAACTTCACCGGCAAAAAATTTTGTGGTCCGTCACAACATACCCAAACGTTTATGTTGTCACGGTCCCCCACCACAAAAAGGTTACGAACCACTGATCTAATATAATTACTAGATAGATACTCCCTAACCAAACTAGCGAGTACACAAATACTACATACTAAGTAAATCTGTAAATAATAAAATGCATCTCCTCAATTTAGATTCTTGTGGTAAAATTTCTCTTAATTTAGTAATTTGCCTTTTATGTTTGCCAAGCACCACTTCTATTTCGCCCACATTTTATCGAAAAGTGACACCTACGACCGAACACGAAGCTTCGGTACTTCGGTAAAATGTGACCGCAGATTTGGTCGGAGCCAAAAGTTATGCAGACCACGAGCGCGCAGATGCCGGCGAAATAAATGCAAGCTTGAATAGGAAAGCAAACAAGCTTGGCCACAGGTTTAAACGGTAAAAAATAATTTATAAAATGCCATGGGACGTTCTTTTCGCGCTTTTTTCGAAATTATGCGAGTTCTCTACTAGCTACGTTTCAAGTTATGGAATTTATTTCGGCAAAAAGATTAGATCACTTTTTCAATTCTAAGAATTTGTACAGGATGCTGACTTGCTTAGAAGAATTTACCCGCATTCTTAGAGTAATAGAACAGAATAGAATATATTTTTTTGCTTAAAAACATGGTATGAAAAGTTCTTACGGTTCATAAAGAGCAAACATGTAATAAGACATATGTACAGTGTAACAAAGCAATTAATATACAGGGTCGCCAGATATAGATGAAGATTTCTCAGGAAGTTATTATAGAATGGTTTGATTAGGGTTTGTATAAATACAGTTTAACTTTGTCCATTATTAAAATGATATTTCACTCGAAAACATCCATAATCTTCTGAGAAAACAGCATTTATATATCTCTACCCTGTATACTAATTGCTTTGTTAGACTGTACCTACTCGTAGAGTGATAGTTTCATTCTCCGTTCCAATTTGAAGCACAAAAACAACCGAAAAATGTTCGCTGACACACACATAGGTGCGTGTACTGTACTGAACGTAGCCTTTTAAGGCCAACTTGAATTTGCTTCACTCCGCGTGCGGTTCTAAGCTCGCATTACTATTTCTTGCCTAGATCATCACACCAAAATAAGTCCTACTTATATAATGGTCTTCACAACTTAATATTTCCCACTTGGCGATAGTTGAGTAAAATTATGAACTGAAGTTGTAAAACAAACATTTTATTCCGAACATCGGATATTAGATATTCCACGCGCGGTTGAGTGCGTTTTGTTACCTAAGTTGTATTTTACTTTTCCCGCAGACATACCTACCTATTTGAACGTAGAAAGTCGGATAAGCTGAAGTAGATAAATATCGAAATGAAATTGGTACTCGCATTACGGTTTAATAATTTATTTGTTGTAACAAAAATAAATGCATGTAGGTAGGTATGTACGAAAATTTCTTCGGCAAATTACAAAATAAGGTACCTAAGAACTATTTATTACATGGCATAAAAAACATCTTTCTTTTATTTACTTCTTTTTAGCAGCCAGCGCGTTCATTTTCTTGTAAATCAGGACAGTAAGGAGGCCGTTCACGATGTAGGTGGAAACACAGACAATGCACAGGTCGTGGAGTACAAAAGCCAGGAGATATGCCAGGTACACACACATGAGTACCGAAGTTCCGGCAAACACTAACAGCATACGGGCCACCAGCAGTTGATCGAATGTTGCTGAAATACACAAGAATAGATCATGTTGTTGGTGCACCGCTAACTTGTCTAGATGATGGGAATCGTGAGAAACATCTGTACGTAATAGCCAGTTGGAATTTGCACGTCCGGACTTTCGTTAGAAATTGAATGATAGCAGAACAGTCCTACCACAAGGCAAAGGAATTTATAATCGCGTTTTTTGTTATAAGAGTACAAAAGAATATAATAAGTAGGTACTGACGTGTCTGACGTTACTGCCGTGTCTGACGTTACTGCCAATCCCTTTTACCTAATAGGTAATATTAGAACGGTCCGTATTACAAAAAAAATCCTCAAGTACAGTTTAATATTTAATCACCTGATCAACACTTAAGCATAAAATCGTTTCTGGGGCAGAGATCTTAATCCAATAGTGTATTTAAAAACTTTTTCAACACACTTGCTCGTAAAGTGGCTCTTATTGCACCGATTTTAGGTTCATAATGTAGCTTATAACGCACGCGTGCTTTTTTCATTATATTATTGCACTAGTGCTTTTTACTTTACAGTTTATTTTTAAATCGCAGCAAAGAGTTTTTATGCCTAAACAAAATTAAACATTTTTGGGAATAAATCAACTGTATTAATTAAAATATGCTAAATAAACATTTCATTTCATCAAATTATTTATTTTTGTCAATAATTAATATTAATTTGTGTTTTAAATTTAAAAAAACAATTTATAATATTTTTAATATTAGGCTGTATGGTGGTTTCCTTCGACCACCTGCGCGCGCATAGCTGTATGTCACCGTGCGATTACATTACAGTAATCCGCGCGCCATTTTTCACAAACTCAATATTTGTCTAAAATGTATGTTTTTTTCCTCGCAAGTGTGTTGAAAAACGTCGTATGACACGCGTGAGCATTGACTATTATACTCTCGGCTCCATTACGCCCTCGCCTTCGGCTCGGGCTGCAATCCAGCCTCGAGTATGATAGTCAACTTAGCTCACTTGTATCATAATGTACTATAGTTCAACTATAATGTAACCTAAAATAGCAAGGTGCTCAAAAGCTGTCTCGAGTTCTCAACTATACTTACGTGATTAAAGATCAAATCTCTACTCAAACACTAATCTACATAATAAGTAACATTTTACAATACAGCTACACACCGCTGAACTGTGTGTGATCAATGTATCTATGCTAGAGGCATAATCTGATACTTGTATAAACTCTTATAAAATAAAAGCTCAAATCAAAACTCGTTTTAAACAGTGATCAAAGAGCGATTTTTTTCTTTCCAAAGATTTTTCCTTTCGCATGCGATAAATGCCATAAAAACAATAAAATTATTAGTGATCAAAGCTTGAGTTTCGTTTTATAATACGGACCTACGACTCCTACCAGTATGGGCAGTTCGTTGCCCGAAATCACACGGCAAGTACCTATACAATTCAGATGTAAATTAATATTGTACTAAACATAGTTCCTAAAACTAGAATATCACAATAACGAGTTTCTAAGCTTTAGCATTATTTTAATGGTTCATAAAATCAAATCAAGCATAAAGCAATTTACAATGACAGATTATGACCACTCAACACAACAAAAGAGATCAAACAAAGCGACTGTGGCTTATTTCAATATCAGACTGAAATAACAGAATGCCCACTACAATTCCGAGCATTTACGAGCGTGTTTCACGGAATTAACATTTTAGCGAAGCAATAAAAGCTCACGCAAACCCTCTAAATATTCAAATAGAGAAACATTTTATTGTTATAGACTTTAATGCTATTGGGAATATTAAATAATTCAAATTCGACTTTTTTAATCGCTCCACAGAGAACCGTGGGTATTTAGAAATTTACACAGATCGTGATTAAACAAAAACGTTAATTAAGTTGCGTATTACTTTTGGTTATAGCAACACTATTAACAATGATAACATGAAACTAACAAGCTCAAATTGGTGCGAGTACATTTTCCCTGAACGTGTAAATCATATTGGCACGTAACATTTCGCACTTCCCAGGAGTATGTACCAATGTTAGCCTATTACGATAACGGTTATTCACGGCTCGTGAGCTACCAAATAAGCTTAGAGTAAGCACAAGCGCGGAGTTTCGCAATATTTTTCTCGTGGTAAAGTCACGAAGTCGGCAAGACAACCACGAACCGCGTTGATGTGCGAATTGCACGCCGCAGAGTGACACCAACGCTGCAACGGTGCATCGTAATGCGATTTCGATTATTGGCATCGCAACTGTAATTACTAGTAGCTACACCACTCGTTTTTATAACAACAGTTGTGGAAACAGTTTTTTTATAACCATTACTATAAACAGCTGACTTACGACTCGGCTTTTTATAGAGACTTGCTTATAAACAGCTTTATAGAGTTGACAGCTTTATTTAATTAATCGTAAATGATGGATTTTTCTTTTTCTGTATAAATGACGGCTTTACTGGCGATTTCGTCGTAAAAGTTAATAGCGTTTAATTTTTTATTGGATTCGGTTGGATCTAAAGAAAAACGGCTGCGTTTATTTTGTGCTTTGGATATCTCACGCAGATGTTTCAAAGAGTGGGTTAGCGTCGTTAACTTTACTGCAGTTTTATTGTGAAATTCGGCGAAACAAAAATCGGGTCAGAAAGCTCAATAAAAAGTAATAAGTTTATACGTACTCAGAAATATAATGAGACAATAGAAGACTATTCCGTAGATGCAGTTGGGAACCTTTAGCGATGACTCTTCTGGCAACAATCCAAAACCTTTTGAGAATCTGAAACAACATATAAAAATATATAAAGCCAGGTTTACATGATGGCAGTGCCTGGACCCAGTGATTCGGAATTTCGGCACCAGTCACTGTGTAGACGGAATCGACTCAGTAACTTAGTTTGTTGTCTATTTTTGAAACTGTCGTAGCAATCGTGAGAAAACGTAGCGTGGATACTTAAAAAACAAAGTGGCAGAAACTGTCGCAGACTGTCTAAACTCGTCCAGACAATGCCAGTCGCACTATACTGACTTGAGCGGCGTGGTGGAAGAAGCTACTGGGCCCAAAAATAGAACGGGTGCCAATAGTCAGCAGGACTGACTTGCGAGCGCGAAGTCAGCACTGAACTGGGTTACTGTACTACCACGTTACTGTCATCGTATAAGCCAGGCAAGGACGCCCGCGGCTTCGCTCCCACGGTATTTCGATGAAAAGTATCATCATCATCATTTCAGCCGAAAGACGTCCACTGCTGGACATAGGCCACCCCCAAGCATCGCCACAACGACCGGTCCCGTGCCTTCCGCATCCAGCGGATTCCCGCGACCTTCACCAGGTCGTCGGTCCACCTTGTGGGGGGCCTACCCACGCTGCGCCTTCCAGTACTGAAAAAGTGTGAGTGTGTTCAGTAGTGATGAAAAGTAGCCTATGTGTTAATACAGGACATGGAAATGGTCTTTTTATCCAAATCCATTTAGCCATTTCAGCGAAACTGAAGGTCACACAAACAACCACCCATACTTTCGCATTTATGTTATTAGTAGATTTGTCAAACTCTGAGTTTTTTCAGCTAATTCTACAACAGAAACAGCACATAATAAATTGTATAGGTACAAAGTGTTATTGAAATAACTGAAAACCTCAGGGGTCATTATACTCATCAGTATGAACAACTTTTACTATGGGACCAACCCTGAAATCGCGATAAAATCAAATCTGCTGATGCCTACATATGTTCGCATAAATGGACAAAATGTAGGGATGAGGAGATTTTTTTTTAGGATTGGTTCCATGGAAAAAAGTTGTCACACTGATGAGTACAATGAATCCTTAAGAGGTTTTCAGTTATTTCAAAAACACGAAACGGAAATTGTGGCCCGGTTTGAGTAATGATCAAGTGGTAGATAGATAAAACAGGATAAAACCTCGGCCAAACCATTTTTTTTTGTTTTGTGCATCACGCTAGGATTTCTCCCGTATCGTAGGTGCGTTTACAGACACACGCCCTGACCCAGAACTGTCTGTAAGCCATTTTTTTTTGTCAGTGCGGGAATCAAATTCGCGACTACGATCCATTACGCAGCAGTCACTGCGCTAATCGTGTCGTCATATTATCGAATGCTTCAGAGTTACTATATCAATAATGAAAAGATTGGTTATCTAATTTTGTACTTTGTATTGTATTCTTGTTATTAAATAAATATGTGGACAGCATAGAAATCTAAATAATAAAGTAATAGAAATGGTATCTACTGTCTTTTACTACGGGAACGCATGTCGCCGGTTTTCCGCCACCAACACATAAATACGCAATCACGCCCACCATGTTTCTAGCATTCAATGCAAAATAATTAAGCCTAAAAAAATCCGCTGCTAGATATGCTCCAAAATACAATTTTAGTGACTCTGCGGTCTTTGGGGTGCATTAAAAGAGCCTCCACGAGTGACGATATTTAATTGATCGTCCGGCGCACCCTGGGCAGTCAGCCACACTATCAACCTGCTGACTGGCTAATCTTTTCCCCACGACATGAGCTATTATTATTATGTAGCTCATGGCGACACGAAGAAGAAGAAGAAGTGACTCTGCGTCCAAAACAGCACTGATGATCAAGCAAACGGTTCGCGCACTGGTGTCCTACGAAACACCTGTACGCGGCGACAAGATCACGCGCCTTTGCCACTTCTATTACCTTTATTTAGATTTCTATGGTAGGTAGGAATGCTTTCTAAGTATGTAGTGACTCTATCGAAGCTGTAACAAAAAGTTTATTGAAATAAACTAGTTCAAAATGGTAACCTTCGCAATCTTGTGATGTTTTTTTCCTTGTTCCTAAATATTTTTGTATGTACCTCATATCCACGAGTTAGTTAAATGATTGAATAAACTAGGTACTAATGAGATTGCGGATTGTAGAGCATAATACATTCTTTTCCTGTATGATAGTAACGAATGGCATATTGACTATGTATTTTAAGAGAAGCTATAAGAAATTAAAAGTATACAGGGTTAATATGGTTCTAGGGTTCCATACCCAAAGGGGGCGGTCTGTCACATAGCTGAATCTTTTGAACGGTAATAGGTAGCCGGTTGAAATTTTCTCATAATAAAAAAAAAATCTATGACCAATATTTTCGGAGTTTCTTGTATGGGGACCCCCATACAAGAAACTCCGAAAAACTGAATTTTTTTCAACGTTCTTGTTCCTGCTCTATCTTCAAAACGATAATACATACTAGCGTCAAACTTTATCTAATTATAGTGCATACTATGTAGTTTAGCAACAAATACTAAAAATAGGGCAAACATAGACATATGTGATGGTAGCTGCGTAAGAAAGAGATGTAAAAAATCACATATATCGCGCACGGTGCGTTGATGTCTTTTGATGAACTCTCGTAAATTAAATCAGTTAGTATCTATGGGGTATCAGGTCGACGGATGATACGGAAACCATACTGCGTGAGTTCGACTCGCTCTTGGGCGGTTTTTTTGATACGTTAACTGGCTTTATGGAATAAATGAATAGATATATAGATAGATAGATCATTTATTTGTCAGAATATGGTACAACACAGTTGTTATAAAAAAAGATTGGATCTAACATATTCTGCCGTTTCCGGCAATATGATATTGTAATGATATAAATTGCGGGAAGAAAAATTCGGTCACAAACAGGATTCGAACGTGCGACTCCTGGTTCCACCAATGCTTTAGTCGCTAAGCTACCGGGAACTCTGCTCGTAGTATCGAATTTAACATCCACTTACGTCTTTCGCTGACGTCAGCAACACACACGTCAATACGTCATGTCAGCAGCAGCGGTGAGGAACACGGTCTTGTTAACAGTGGGATGTTGCGACGTCACTGAAAGACGTAAGTGGAAGTTGAGCTCGATACCACGAGCAGAGTTCACGATAGCTTAGCGGCTGAAGCACTGGTGTACTGAATCAGGCGTTGTAGGTTCGAATCTTGCTCGTGAGCTCATTTTTCTTTCCACAATTTATATCGTTAGATTTCGCTAATGTCAGCTAGGTTAAGGGCCCGAAACCCGTTATTCTTGCTAAATAGTTTCAATCCTGCTTAAAAAACTACTCACTGTATGGTACTGAAATTAAAATACATGATACTCAAGGATTAAGGTGACAATATAATTTAGTATAAAACACGAATGCTTTTATTTGACTCGATCATAAAAAAACAACAAAATACCTCTGAATCAAAAAAATCTATGAAAATGTTTATTACTTTTTTATAGATTATTTTTTTAAGTTTAGAGTGGCTGGTATATGATGCACTTCCGCTAACTGAAATGATTTTTATTATAATACTTAATCTTTATTTAAGACCTAGGCTCTTGTCGGTGGAGTGATTTCCATCTTTCTCTGCAATCCGCCTCCCTTATTTAGACTTCCGGATAGGACACGAGTGACACGTCATCTTTTTAGGGTTCCGTACCCGAAGGGTGCCAAACGGGACCCTATTACTCTCGCTACGCTGTCCGTCCGTCCATCCGTCCGCCTGTCTGTATCTTTTGAACGGTAATAGGTAACCGGTTGAAATTTTATCAGAATATGTGTTGCTATGAGGTGTATCACGACACATACTAAAAACAAAAAAAAGTCTAAACCCAAAGGGGGTCCCCATACAAGAAACCTCGAAAAACATGCACTTTTTTCAACGTTCTTTTTCAAGCTCTATCTTAGAAACGGTAATATATACCAACGTCAGACTTGGTCAGATTATAGTGCATATTATGTAGTTTAGCAAAAAATACTAAAAATAAGACAAACATAGACATATGTGCTGGTACCTGCGTAAGAAAAACATGCAAAAATTCATATTTCGCGTACTGAGCGTTGATGTCTTTTGATAAACTCTCGTAAATTAAATCAGTTTTTATGGGTATCAGGTCGTTGAGAGGTACGGAACCCTTACTGCGCGAGTCCGACTCGCACTTGGCCGGTTTTAATTCTTTATTTTTTTTATTACCTTTTGCATTAAAGTTTTTCCTAGTCTTCCTCTCTTCCTTTTCCTTCCCTTCTTAGTATTTATTATTAATAATAATAATGTCCTCCCGGCTGAATTTCGGTCACGGCGGCCAATCTCAACGGAGACTAGCCATCTGCGCGGGACATATTATGGTGCACAAGTGTGTGCGCAAACACAGGTGCACTCTCTATTCCCTCACTCTCATAATCCGATGGGACGGCAATTCGACACGACCAGTGTCGACCAGAGAGAGATCAGGCGCAGGACCGACGGCTTTACGTGCTCTCCGAGGCACAAAGGGGTCTCGATGTGTAACGAAACGGTCACCCATCCACAGACTGACCGCGGCTAGTGCAGCTTAACCTTGCAGATCGTACAATCCACACGGTCGCTACTTAGCCACGAGCCCCTTATTTATTTATTAAACGATTCGATTTATTAAACGATCATATCGAATCATCAGGTGTCCCAACATTTTCAGTCTGTTAATCTGCTGCGTGTAATCTTTATGACACAGTGTAAAATTAAGATAAGTTACGTGTTGAAATCCGTGAAGTCCTTTTGTATAAATTAATAATTAATTTCAACCCTCCCTCCAGCCCTCCCTCCTTCCTTCTTCTTCTTTCTTTGTATGAACCAATACCTATATAAATAAATAAATAATAATAACTTACTCGGAAGAAAGCACTCGTGAGCAGCTTGCGTACTCGGCGATATCGCAGAGAGCTTTGTACCCCGGCTGTGCCTCGACTGCCATCTCCACGTACATTGCGTAAGTAGACAGCAGAATGCCAGCAATGCTCGTCAACACGATCACACGGTCAAGGGATTTCGGCTTCATCTTTACCTAGAATTAGAAATAATAAATAAATAATAAATAACGAGTAATTGAAATAACTGAAAACCTCTTAAGGGTCTCTTAACCCCTTACTCATCAGGGTGAACAACTTTTAATATGGGACCAACCCAGAAATCGTGACAAAAAAGCTGCTGCCTACACTTGGCCAATTTATGTAAATAAAAATATAGGGAACAGCATTTTTTTTGCGATTTCACTGTTGGTCCCATAGTAAAAGTTGTTCAAACTGATGAGTAAAATGACCCGCTGTATAATATCAGGCTAATATAATATCTGCGTGAATTTTAAATTCCCTATTCATCCCTTTTAATTTCAATCGTGTATCCTTTTCTAATACTATTCAGTTAGAAAGAGTGTTAGAATAGCTATGTTATTCAATTTGTTTTGAATTATTTTATGATTTAATTTAACGTTTTTGTGCTGTATTAATTTGTTTTATATTGATTTCTATTTCCAATAATATCCGAGTCAAATTAATTATTTCCAAATGTTATAATGAATAATAATGTTATTTATTTGTTTTTGATACCTACTTAATTTTTATAATACCTTTCCAACATTTTTATTTAAAAAGGAATATTCTTAAAAATGAATTAAGGGAACGTGTATTGACTCGATTTTGCTGATCTATAAAAGATCTGTGGTTTTGATTAATAGGGGCATTCAGATTGTTGCAACGGTCAGTATTGATGTAACCTTTGTAGTATTTTCTGTGAATTGTAGAAATCCTTGATTTCTAATAGTTGTGAATTGAGTTTAAATTGTTATATATTAATGCCATGTGTTAAAGTGACTAACATGAAAAATAACGAGTTCTCTCGTGGTGGAAAGTGAATATGACTTTTATTTACCTTCTGTATAACTGTTTTGCCACCGATATGCAGACATTAGTTTATTGTAAAAAGTGTTGTCTAACAAATCAGAAGCAGGATCACTACGCGCCGTTCTCGGTCGAGTATTATGAATCAGAAGATCAAAGACGCGGCACAGGTTCGTTTTACGAATGGAATCGTTTTCTCGAGGAGAGCGAAGGAATTACAAGGAACCAGGTGAGTTTGGAATTAAAATTTACATAAAGAAATCTTAATACACGAGTGATCGGTATCAGTCATACATACATTTGTGGATGAAAAACTTATGATAAAACAATAATCAAAGTAGTTGTTCTCTCTTGTTGAAAGAGTATGCGAAGTGAGTAGGTATTCCGATTAAAGCAAAAAGATCAAATACCTAGTGAGCTGAGTTAGCGTTAATAATACCTACATTAATATTATTATATTTCATAAGAATGAAATTTCTGTGTGTTTTACCATAACCAGGACAATATCAAAAACAGTTTTAATATTTAAATTATGGAATCCAGGAATTTTGTATGTTGATATATTTGCCAGGTCACTTCTCACAGAAGAGACATTTTTTTTTTATCATTCTCACCTGTATGTTCAATGCATAGAATTTAGAAGATCTGAGGTTCAATGGATAATATCAGTGGGTTCAGAGAATCGCTTCAACCTTTTTCACAATGGAGTCTAAATGTCTAAAAATGCATAACTATCTGTTTTGTTCAAATGAATCAAGTGGTTTAGAAGTTATGATGCTGTGAGGTTTCTCCCGCACGCACTCGTTTGTCGTGGCTCGTGGCACGTCACTCCACAGCCACGACGCGCTCGCTGTCCTTTTAGTTTATTATGTACCTGCCTACCTAGTTCGGGCATTTTAGCACAGCAAAATATTTTTGCAATGTGATTTACACATTATGAGAGTTTTAAAATGTAGCACTAGCCTATAGAACGCAGGCATGCAACGGAGTGAGCCTGGAGATGTGTAGTGGCGTCATAGCGGCCAGCGCTGGCCCCGCGACGAACATTTAACTGAGAGGAACAATGTTTCGAAAACTAGTTGACGAATCGGAGTCATTTTAGCATAGTATATTTTTATTTTTTAGTGGGCTGCGCTGAATAGCTTATTTCGTTGATATGCTCCATTGGTTATTCGTCGGTTTTAAATTTTATTTATATTTTAATATTATTACGGAAACTTTGGTGGTTTGTAGCCAGCATTTGAACAATATGATGAGGTCAGATTGAATATTCAAACAATTTAGTAAAACTTGTGGATTATCAAAATACTTCTTTTATACCTACTGTATTGTCTAGTAGGTACCCATAGTACAGGCTCTACTTGGCTTGGGATAGAATGGTGATGCGTAAGATGTCCCAAAAATATTATGTATTTTTATTTTATATATATTTTGGGTCAGTGACGTAGATGGGTTGTGCAGTGTGCACAGAATTTTTTATGGCTTATGAGTATGAGGTACGTAGTACGTCATCCATATTACTTAACTTAGTTCACTACGATAATACTTGTTTAATGTTGTGTGGTGGTTATGTGCCAGGTTGGCGTATGAGGTTATGTTTGATGTTGGGTGTGGATGGTGTGCGTTTGAACGCATAGGCATAGACAAAAGCATTGAGAGTGAAAGAAATGAAAAAGACAAACATTATTATAACAATAATTTGTTACAAATGAGAAGCTAATGATAAGTAATATGTTTAGAGAACTCTTGGAGTGTGCTCATGATTGGGTTCTATGGGAAAGGAAGCGAGGCTGTTTACATCTCATTCCAAAGATTGCTATGCCCTTTCATACTTGCCATATGTTACAAATGAGAACCTAATGATAATAAATATGTTTAGAGAACCCTTGGAGTGTGCTCATGATTGGGTTCTATGGGAAAGGAAGCGAGGCTGTTTACATCTCATTCCAAAGATTGCTATGCCCTTTCATACTTTGCATAACTTACAAATGAGAAGCTAATGATAAGAAATATGTTTAGAGAACTCTTGGGGTGTGCTCATGATTGGGTTCTATGGGAAAGGAAGCGAGGCTGTTCACATCTCATTCCAAAGATTGCTATGCCCTTTCATACTTTCCATATCGACCATTGGAGTCTGATTTTCACAACTAATGAAAGAACCCATATGATTATGTGTTATATGTTATGATTTGTTCTTGCTGTTGTCCGAGCAACTGGAGTCGAGCAATCATGGGTGCCTGTGATTGGGTCAGTTTGGAGTGGGAACAATTTAAATTTATGGATGCTCTCTCACTCAAAATTTTTCGTTTTAAAAAGATATTTAAAATACAAAATCAAATATTTCTGTCTGAGTTTTGAAGGATTATTTTGGTACGGGTGTGCCGACACGTTACATATGATCAGGGTATGTACAAAATCTTATACAGGTATAAAATTTAAATGACTGAAATTGATATATGACATTGGAATGGGTTAGAAGAATGGAAATTTGCCTTACCACGGGCGGGTGGCCGGGTAGAGGCGCGACGGGTTAGTTTTGTATTCGCTTGCTCCTCAAAATTGGGGTGATGACGAGCGTTTGTGTGATGACAGATTGGTTCATATTCAATGCCATATTGAGGAATATTAAGGAACAAGAGGGTCACCATCAGACCGTTTCGGATCTATTTGGCCGTAAACTCACTAGAAAGACACCCCATCTTATACATGGGATGGATATTGAGGAAAGTACAGATTATTTAATTATTTTTATTTCCATAAAATAAAAATACATGCATTTGGCCGATACAATGTAGAACATAAACCAGTTTAGGTTTTTCTTGAGGTTTTTCTGTACACCGCTTGGTTCGTTGACATTTATTAGAACAGGATGCAAGCGGTCAATCGAATAATGTTACTAAAATAAGATAATGAGGTTGCAAAATATGTTGACGAACCGCAAGATAGACAAGAATTCTTAAGATATCGTATTATTGATTGTGTGTGTAATGGACTCATTATGAAAGGTACGTCTGTATACAAAGGGATGTATGTATGCAGTGGTCAAAATGTACATGTGGTTATATTTTGGCGGGAATGGGACTGCCGATTCATCAGAGAAAGAAATAAGTGAAAATTAAGTTACATGACTGAAGAATGAATGAATTAAGTTGACTGCCTCGTTGGTCTAGTGGTTGCAGGCGCGACTGCTGAGCGTGGGGTCCTGGGTTCGATTCCCGGGTCGGGCAAAGTGTTATTTGGTTTTTATCATTTGGAAATTCTCAGTAGCGGCCCGGAGTCGGGATTTGTACCCGGTCAATGGCAATAGACTCGCCCCCTATTGCATGGGACTATGACATAACTGGCGAAATGTGGGTGTACTATTACGCCTCTGCCTGCCCCTTCGGGGAGGTACAGGCGTGATGTTATGTGTATGTTATGTTAAGTTACATGAAGTACTTAAACAAATCGTAACGAACAGTAAACATATGTTTGTGCTCTTCTTTTATTATGTTGCCAGTGTAAGATGCAGAAACATGGTTCCGTATGATTATTATTGCTTACATTCACATGTATTATCAAATACTAATGCACAAGGTATGCTATGTATAATATAAATGATGCATAAGGTGTGCTATGTATAATGTATATGTTACACAAGGTATAATGTGTGAGATGCACAAGATATATCAGGTTGTAGGCAAAAAGTGTGCTATATACAAATATGCAATACACAAAGTGTGTTATGCAGTATAAGACGCACAAGGTGTAGGTACGGGCCAGTTAGCTTCGTACATTTGCAAAAGTACCTAAGTATATGTTGTTGAATTGTTATTTGGAGTTTTAAATCTTCTAGTAGTTAGTTGAGTACACAGAGTAGAAATATATTACCAAAGTAAGTAGTATGTTCATTTCACAGTAAGTTAATAGTTAAAAGGTACACACAATAAAAAGGGGTGACGATTCTTTCTCTAAGTGTCAGTTAGACGAGCATCGACGTATGATTGGTATCTAATTATTAAAATTATTGTATATAATTATGACTAAGGCAACGCAAGACCGAAAAAGGCTTGCTGCGTGCGTAAAAATATATATGGTGGTGAGACTGTACACAAGGTGTGCTATGTATAATATTTACGACTCACAATGTGAGCAATGTATGATGTATTAGATTCACAAGATGTGGTGTGGATGAATGAACATAGTCTGCGATATAAAATGTGCAATGCGCAAGGCGTGCTATGCAAAAAGTATAAGATGCACAAAGTGTGCTATGTATATTGTGTGTGAGACACAAGGTGTCCGATATTGTATGTACAAAGTAATCGATGGAAAAATGTTCAATGCGTAAGGTTTGCTATGGAAATAGTATTAGATGCACAAATTGTGATGTATAATTAATACGATGCAAAGGGTTTGCAATGTTGTATGCACAAAGTGTGCTATATAAAAATATGCTATGCACAAGGTGTGCTATATATGAGTTGCACTAGGTGTGCTAGGTTGTAAAAGTGTGCGATACACAAATAAAATCAAAGCGCAAGGTTTGCTTGTATATGTATGTATAAAGTATGAAATCCACAAGGTGTACGAGTCCTAATGCACAAGGTGTGCGAGTCCTAGTCCTAATGCACAAGGTGTGCGAGTCCTAGTCCTAATGCACAAGGTGTGCGAGTCCTAGTCTTAACGCACAAGGTGTGCGAGTCCTAGTCCTAATGCACAAGGTGTGCGAGTCCTAGTCCTAATGCACAAGGTGTGCGAGTCCTAGTCCTAATGCACAAGGTGTGCGAGTCCTAGTCCTAATGCACAAGGTGTGCGAGTCCTAGTCCTAATGCACAAGGTGTGCGAGTCCTAGTCCTAATGCACAAGGTGTGCGAGTCCTAGTCCTAATGCACAAGGTGTGCGAGTCCTAGTCCTAATGCACAAGGTGTGCGAGACCTAGTCCTAATGTACAAGGTGTGCGAGTCCTAGTCCTAATGCACAAGGTGTGCGATTCCTAATGCACTAGGTATGCAAGCCTTAATGCACAAGGTGTGTGAATCTTACCGTACAAGGTGTGTGACTCTTACTGTACAAGGTGTGTGAATCTTACTGTACAAGGTGTGCGTGTCTAAATGCACAATGCGTGGGAGTCCTAATGCACAAGATGTGCGAGGTCTCATGCAAAGTGTGCGAAGATTAGTCAATGAAATGCGCAATGCGCGCAAAGTGTAGTGTGGTGAAATGTGTTCAAAAGTGTATTTTGTAAGATGTGATACATAGTGTGAAATTACGTAATTGATTGTTGTTTAGCGAGTGCGAGGTTAATGCACAAAGTGTGCAAAGTTTAATGCACAAAGTGTGTATAAAATGCGCAATGTGTAATTTGTCATAGTATCTAAAATCTGTTATAAATGTGGAATAGGTTGTGATAAGTTGTGATACATTACATGCTGTCATCATCATCATCAACTCAGCCTATCGCAGTCCACTGCTGGACATAGGCCTCTCCCATTAGATGCTATAAAATTATGTAATTGATTTTTTATAATTTTATTATGCACAAGGCAATGTGTTATTGAAAAGCTAATTGAGTAATTATTTACCAACGTTACAATAAAATTGTTAAGATAATATTCATATAGAAAATACAATAAAATTGTTAAGATAATATTCATATAGATAATAAAAAGTAATTACTAAAATAAGTAGTTCATTCTTATAACAGGTATAGTAGCCGGCAAATAGCTTGAACAATGATGGTACCACTGGCGTGGCGTCACTGCGCATGTCAATGTGGGTTTGCTGCGCACTGTACACGAGGACGTGTACTTATTATCAGGATGGACGAGCTGTTAGAATAGCTATGTTATTCAATTTGTTTTGAATTATTTTATGATTTAATTTAACGTTTTTGTGCTGTATTAATTTGTTTTATATTGATTTCTATTTCCAATAATATCCGAGTCAAATTAATTATTTCCAAATGTTATAATGAATAATAATGTTATTTATTTGTTTTTGATACCTACTTAATTTTTATAATACCTTTCCAACATTTTTATTTAAAAAGGAATATTCTTAAAAATGAATTAAGGGAACGTGTATTGACTCGATTTTGCTGATCTATAAAAGATCTGTGGTTTTGATTAATAGGGGCATTCAGATTGTTGCAACGGTCAGTATTGATGTAACCTTTGTAGTATTTTCTGTGAATTGTAGAAATCCTTGATTTCTAATAGTTGTGAATTGAGTTTAAATTGTTATATATTAATGCCATGTGTTAAAGTGACTAACATGAAAAATAACGAGTTCTCTCGTGGTGGAAAGTGAATATGACTTTTATTTACCTTCTGTATAACTGTTTTGCCACCGATATGCAGACATTAGTTTATTGTAAAAAGTGTTGTCTAACAAGAGACATCATGAAAAATGTTTTGTTTGTAAACAACAGATTCAGCACCATTGTCCGCTCTGTGTTTAGTCTAGTCTGTGAAAGCTTTGTCCCTTTCGGGTGCCAACAACTGTAGTCGTTTGTATTTTTCTGTACCCGCTATGGGTTATGGGTGGCATGATTTTCTGCAATTCGGTCAGAATCAAGCTCAGAATACGTTTTTGCTATGTAGGGAAATAACTGTACCTACATGAGAACTTTAGATCTATAAAAACAAAACAAAAACATAAAAAATTACATTCTTGTAAAAACCCTCGCCAATACGCTTATCACAAATTTATTTGTAGAAAGAAGGTCTCCCATTTCCTACAAAGGAATGCTCAGTAACGACCTTGTAAAGGTCAGTATAACGGTATTACTAAGGCCAAATATTACATTTATAAACGATAAGAAATAAGTAGGTACCTACCGATGTAATGTTTGTTACAGTACATATTTCTGAGCTTTTTAGCTCATATAGGTAACTTCATAACTTGCGCACAGGCTTACTATACATACCTACCTACATATTTACGCATACGCCTGAGAGATATAATAATATAAGGTCCTACATTATTAATCCGAAATATTTGAAGTGGTGAATCTACTCATCATAACAAACAACATTTACTATGGGACCAACCCTGAAATTGCGAAAAAATATTCACTTAAATAAATAAAATGTAGGCAGAGGACCGAGCTTTCTGGCGCAACTTCGGAGAGGCCTATGTCCAGCAGTGGACTGCGATAGGCTGAGTTGATTGAAATAATATGTAGGGACCACCCACTGAGGTATTATTACCTGTTTTTTTTCGCGCTTTCAGGGTTGGTCCTGTACTAAAAGTTGTTCATAATGATGAGTAGGTTCACCACTTCAAATATTTCGTATTAATAATGTAGGACCTTATATATTTTAAATCCATAAAGAAACGGAAGAGACAACGACTCTGAATCTGAAAGACCGTACAGTCTTACTCAAATCTACAATCGCTTCCACTACTTCCATCCAAGCCTCCTTCAAGTAAACGCAGATACAGGTGCATCTCTTTACAACATGCAAACAATGATTTTGATGTACAGTCAACAAATCGGAATCATGACCCACGATAAGCTTAATATCCTACAGACATTCTAATACAATTAAGTTGAATTTCGCTTAAACAGATATTTCCCTGGCAACAGACTTGTTATCAATTTTGTTAGCTATTGACAGTGACAGCTAGTTTACCAATAAAATTATTTTCTAAATTTTATTCTTGATGTTTAACAGTGTTTAACTAGTACTATTAGATATTCTGTGGTTTAACTCCAAATTTTGTTATTTATTTATAATTTATTGCGTGTAATATGGTACAGAGGATATTATAAAATAAATGTATGTTCCACATATTTGGCCGATAAGAGTATTGTTTGACACCTTTTCATACTTGACATTTTATTATTTGTAATTTTTATTTTTATTTTATTAATGTTCTGTAATCGAAAAAGTTAATATAGGTTTCTTAAAAAATATAGTTGTTTGTAGGAAAACCACGTGAAACGACAGCTAATTCGAAATTCAAAACATAATTCCTGCTTTATCAAAAACATAATATCCAATCCAATTATAAATCTATTGCATTGATAACAAAGCTCAAAACGGCACAGACCTCTGACCCTTTTTAATGCAGTTACTGTAATATTCAAAATGTCCTAAGTGCAGCATAGAAGAAAACCTTACTGTTTTGACTATTTCAAACGAATTATCAGCTGAGTGGGTCATGATTCCGATTTGTTGACTGTACCTACCTACCTAAATGCAACAAAAAGAGATTTTAACACATTTGCTCGCAAAGTGACTCTGATTGCACCGCTTTTATGTTCAAAATGAAGCTTATAACGCACGCGTGATTTTTAAAACCGTGCAACTAGAGCCTGACGTTTAAAAGTGCCTGTAATTAGGTTTATTTGAAGTAAAAAACATTTGAGTTTGAGTTTACTTTAAATTATCGCACTGAGTGCTTTTTACTTTACAGTTTATTTGTCAATCTCAGCAAAGTGTTTTATGTCTGAACAAAATTAAACATTATTGTGAATAAACCAATTAAAATATGATAAATAAATATTTCATTTCATCAAATTATTTCTTTTTATCAACAAATTTATATTAATTTGTGTTATGAATAAAAAAACTATATATTGATAATATTAGGCTGTTTGGCGGCTTCCTTCCACCACCTGCGCGCGCATAGCTATACATCACTCAACATTCAACCACAGGCACGGTGACCGGCGTGTGCTTACAGAAACCCGCGCGCCATTTTTCACAAATTTAATTTATATTTATGTTTTTTATCCTCGCAAGTGTGTTGAAAAACATCGTATGAAACGCGTGAGCAATGTTCATTATACTCTCGGCTTTATTAAGCCCTCGCCTTTGGCTCGGGCTGCAATCCAGCCTCGAGTGTAATGAATATCTAAGCTCACTTGTATCCTATTGTACTAAAAACTAACACGCGCTATTGCGCTTGAAATAGTTCCGAAATATCGGGAACTCGTACGAAAAGATTTCCATGGTAAATATCCCGTGACATAATAATATAAGTGCAACACAAAAGTAAATATAATATGTATTTTATTGAAATATTGTTGATTTAACATTAATTCTTGAATATATGCATCGTATATATTCAAGCTGCCAATACAAATTGCAAAAGTAATTTATTCGTTATTCATAAAGTCCTCCTATTTTATTCCAACTTCATTCATATTCATGGTTACTGAATTTCAATAAATTCACGTTTCTGTTAAGTTAATCATGTGAACTTGTCTTGATGATTGGGTGTTAATTTATTAATTATGTTACGAGATTGATACTATAAGCAGTGTCGTAAAATATTAAGCAGGTTTGTCATAAAATAAAGATATAAAATTAATATAAATGATTTAAGTTTTATACTAATCAATTCACAAGTTTTTTGCACCGTAAATCAATTTTATTTTAGGGGGGAGGTCGCATGTTCTGCACAGCAACAGCGGAAAGAAATATTAAAAACCGGCCAAGTGCGAGTCAGACTCGCGCAGTAAGGGTTCCGTACCTCTCAACGACCTGATACCCCATAAAAACTGATTTATTTTACGAGAGTTTATCAAAAGACATCAACGCGCAGTGCGCGAAATATGAATTATTGCATGTCTTTCTTACGCAGGTACCACCACATATGTCTATGTTTGTCTTATTTTTAGTATTTGTTGCTAAACTACATAATATGCACTATAATCTGACCAAGTCTGACGTTGGTATATATTACCGTTTTGAAGATAGAGCTTGAAAAAGAACGTTGAAAAAAGTGCATGTTTTTCGAGGTTTCTTGTATGGGGACCCCCTTTGGTTTTAGACTTTTTTTTGTTTCTAGTATTTGTCGTGATACACCTCATAGCAACACATATTCTGATAAAATTTCAACGGGTTACCTATTACCGTTCAAAAGATACAGCCATGTGACAGACAGACGGACGGACTGACGGACAGCGTAGCGAGATTAATAGGGTCCCGTTTGGCACCCTTCGGGTACGGAACGCTAAAAAGCGTCGTTTAGTGTTAAGTTCGTTTCGCCAACCCTTCGTGTACACACGGCATTTTAGCCATACGGTATTAAAATTAAAAAGAAAACAAACATTGCCAGCCCCGTCGGAGGTCTTTCGTTTTAATAACAAAAAAAACCACTAAGGTATTAAACACTAATCGTATTAGCACTCGAAGCAGCTCATAAAAGGTTCTTTTAAAAAATTTGCCTGCACAGTAACTAAAAAACTTGTTTTTAATAACATGATAATTATTGTTTTTATACCTTCCTACGATATTAATTTTATTATCAACGTCGTTTTATTAAGCTGGCATTCACGAACTGACAGCTGGCCGGCAACTTAAAGGTGCATAATTATTTACACAAATCTATTTATATATATATTTTTATAGTTTATAACAACTTAAGTAAGTACCTTAATTGCAGTCCGATAAGACACACAAAATCAATGTCCAAGTCACGCCACGAATAGATAATCACATCAATTAATATTAATTGTTTACGTAATTACTGTCATATCGATCATTATCTAAACCGCGCTTTAAATTGATAAGACACGAGTTCCCTTTATAATATCTCAAGCACAACTGAATCTACAATGACGTTCTTATTATTATGTAACTAGGTAGAATATTTATACATATTATATGAGTGCGTGAACGTAATTTACTCACTTTAAAATTATGAACTTTAACCACGCAAGCAGGTTTAAAAAAGTTGAAAAGTACCTATTACTATTCTGTTGTGTTGGTCTGAGACCTACTTAATAAAATTGTAAAGGTCGATAAGTACCCAGGTTTTTCGCGATAACTGCCTAGAGAACTAAGGCCGGTGTTCATCAACGTTAATTATCTGATATAATCGGCCGATTACTCTAAAAATGTACTGGAATTGTAGGTAAACGGTCGTTTAACCAGAGAATTATCGTTAGGGAAATCGGCCTGATTTACGGCCAAAATTAATATCCAATCTATCCACGATTTGCTCTACTAGAGATAGGAATTTGACATTAGCTCCATACAAAATATTTCAAATTTCTATCTCTAGTAGGATAAATCATGGATAGATTGCATATTAATTTTGGCCGTTAGAGAATAAATCAATCGTTTAGTAGATAGGAAAAGTGCCAAAAGTGGCAGTATTACGCACTTTTTCTATCTACAACTACACGAAGTACCTATAATTTACACAAATGATGTATTCAGCGAGTAATGACTTTTTTACTGATGGGGGCGCCACTTGGCTGCTACATTCCCCTTAATAATAAAAAAATTAATTAACAAAAACAAAAAACCCGACTGCGTGTAAAAATAACAGAAAAGATATAAACAAGACTTATCAACACGCAGTCGGAGGCTACGTATGTTTTTGGTCATGAATTACATAATAGTTCATAGGTAGCCTCCGCCTGCGTGTTGATAAGTCTTGTTTATATCTTTTCTGTTATTTTTACACGCAGTCGGGTTTTTTGTTTTTGTTAATAAATTTTTTATTTTAATTTTTTTAGTTTTGTCATGTTTTATTTATCATTCTATTAATGATTTTTTTGAAAAGTCAAATTCACTTTTAACGTTGAATATTTTGTTGTTTTTTAGCATTTTTCATTCCAAATTACATTTAAACATATAAGTTGTATATATTTTTGTAAAGCATTTATAAAACCCTTTATTTTGATACCCCACTCGATAGTTTTAGACGGAAAAAAAAAAAATGTCAAGAGGTAATATGGCGCCAAAAAGCGGCCATTTTAATTTTTTAAATTTTGAAGTACCCAGTGTCACTCTCAGAATTAAGACGAATCTAACGACACCTCTCAATCTCAAATCCATCAAGCCGTTTAGGCCACAGAGCGTGCCAAAGAAATATACATACATACATACATACATACACTCGAAAAACATAACCCTCCTTCTGGTGCAGTCGGGTAAAAATACAACTACATGGTGTTAGTATCTTAATATATCGGCTGCTGCTCAATGGGTCGCGGCCATAGAATTGTCGAGGCCGTCGAGGGTTCGATTCCAGCACGGAACATATTTGTATTCGCGTATATTATATACCTATTTATAGTATAGTATATTGTATAGTATATATTTGAGTGCGTTTGTGTCTGTGTTTGTACAACAATGAATGTATACATATAAGAGCACTAATAGTGATGCTTGCATTGCTGTGTTTCGGTCTGAAGGGTACGGGTGCCGGTGAAATTACAATCACATGAGACTTTCCATCTTCATGTCTCAGTTTGGCGAACCGACTTGCGGTACCATTTAGGTAACAGCCTAGGTGGTATTGCAGTTGTTATGGACAAAGGTAACCGCTTAACATCTTTAAAATCAGGTGGGCCTTTAGCTCGTTTCGCCATCTGATACTATAAAAAAAGAGTAAAATCTATGCAGGGTGTCAGGGAAACGCTTCCGAAAACGAAGATAGGTGATAGTGCTGGTGATTACTGATACGAAACCACGAAAAAATATGCGATTCTTTTTATAGTTTTTTTTTTTTTTTCATTTTTCATTATGTAAGAGTTTTATTTAACTGCCCAAAGCTGGTTATGTATGAAAAATGCAAAAAAATATATATGAAAAAATCTAAAAAGAGAATCGCATTTTTTTTTCGTGGTTTCGTATCATTAATCACCAGCACCTATCTTCGTTTTCGGAAGCGTTCCCCTTACACCCAGTATAGTTTAACTATTTTTAAGGGTCCTGCCGAATATTGTTTAGCATGTTAAAATTGGTTAATATTTGTACACCGAAATGGTGAAATGTGTAGAACTAAAATTTTATTGTAATACCTTTACTTGTGCCACATTTCATGCAAATAAATGATTTGATTTGTAAAATAAATTTGAAACGATAACGTCGTATTTATAAATCAAAATATAGAATATTTACTGTGTATGTATGTGTAGGTATGTAATTAACATAACATAACACCACGCCTGTATTTCCCCGAAGGGGTAGGCAGAGGTGTATTAGTACACCCACATTTCGCCAGTTATGTTATAGTCCCATGTAATAGGGGGCGAGCCTATTGCCATTGACCGGGCACAAATCCAGACTCCGGGCTGCTACTGAGAATTTCCTAATGAAAGAACCCAATAACACTTTGCCCGACCCGGGAATCGAACCCAGGACCCCACGCTCAGCAGTCGCGCTTGCAACCACTAGACCAACGATGCAATGTATAATGTTTATGTATAATTAAATGTATTGTTTAAGAAATAGTGTTAATTATTTAATACGACATGATGTTATTTTCAGAATAAAACGCAGACGGAATCGCAGGCACCGGACACTGCTAGTCTGTAATAATGAAGATTAATTAAGATATAACGCGTAAGTACTTATAGCTTTAAATAGATGAAAAAAGCGAATCATTATTTACAGTCTTCTTCTTCTTCTATCGTGTCGACATGAGCTACATATGATAACAGCTCATGCCGTGGGAAAAAGATTAGCCAGTCAGCAGCGAGGCTGACTGCCCAGTAGTGCCCAGGGTGCGCCGAACGATCAATTAAACATCGTCACTCGTGGAGGCTCTTTAATATTTCTTTCTTTCTTTTAATTAACAGTAATATACATTTACTGTAAATTTTAAAAAAACAATGTACAAATACAGAATTGTAGAGTTTCGACAAGCTAATCGGTAGCATCATTCATAATATGTAAATAAATTTTTTATTAAAGAAAAAACAGGACTTCTTTTATATTATGCTTCCTAGACCGGAGCTATCCTCATGCCATGATACATGATGCCATGCCGGTATTAGCCTAAGTTATAAAAAAAAGGCAACTCATTCATCCCTAGGTCGGATCACATGTCCTATCCTCAAGTTTCACTAATGAAAATCAATCACCAATCTATAGAGTCAGTTGACTCTATGTTTAGCTGTATACATCTGCAAACTGCATCAGGCTGACGTCAGCTGCGTCCACATGTGGTGGACTAATTTCCCATTACAAGAGACCCGTGTGCCCGTACCCAACAACGTATTATCAAAGGGTTACAACTAATTCTGCCTAATAATTTGTGCCCGATCGTGCTCGCAGAACACTAGGTCTGGTCAGCATATTATTATAATAGAAGAATAGCGTGAAGAAACACACTTAAATGATTACAGTAAATTACAGGATCAGTTTCATCGTAGTTCATTTTATTTATGAGCTCTTATATGTATAGCTTAGCCGTCACGCATCATAGGCAGATGCTTAATAAATACCGTACACTCCCACATTCCACGGATGACCGTCATCAGTATAAGTGTAGCGTGAAGGTCCTATGTGAAACAATGAAAATTTGACCAATTGCCGTTAATGACCAGAACTTTAGAAAGATTTAGAATTCCTAGAGGTTCAACTCCGAAATTTGCCGCGTTATGAGTTAGGTACGTTCGGTGCTACCTTGCCACTGAAACTTGTGCGTGGAGCTGTCGCACCCGAGGCACCATAATTCATTAGATATTTTTGGCGGTAACTGTAACGGAATCAGAGAATGTCCCACGAATATACCCGGACAAAGTGTCTCTCGCTGGACGCCTAAGAGGAATCGCGGCGTGGCGACGTGGATGTCCTGCAAGACAGACAGGTGTCCCGACCGAAGTCATGGCCAGAAATAGCCCAAAGTAGAATGTTTTGGAAGGAAGCCGTTGACACAGCAGTGAGATACATAAGCAGCGCACATAGAAAGCGGCCCATTATTGTCTCACTGCGAGACACGGCCGGCCCTCGTCTCCAAATGAGAAGGTCTAGTCCACCACCCTGGCTTAGTGTGAGTCGGCAGACTATACACACCATCAAGAACTGCCAACGACCATATAGCCCATAGACGCCTCATAACAGGTGATGAGGTGACCGATGTCTGTAACACATCTATGAACTCTTCACTAATGTAGGTCGCCACCATTCGCCACTTGAAATCTTCAAATCAGTTTCGACACTTACCGCGTTAGTGTAATCACTAAATAAATATTGGTTAATACCAATAGCCATCTTGCTAGAGCCAATCGGGTTGCAGTACACCGGCTCAGCTAGTAGCAGATTTTAGTCAGTCAGAGGTTTATTGTAGGTACGCATTATATTCAACACTAGCTGTACCCGTGGCTTTGCTCACGTTATCATAAGGTTAACTTTCAAATAAGTCAAATTTCAAAGATAATGGACAAATGATAGCAATAATTAATTTTTTGCCATTATTTTTTTGGTAAAGCGCTGGGCGCAAAGTCAAAGACTAAAACGTAAACCGAGATTCTAGGCTACAAACAAATTTTGAGCATAATTTACAAAAATAATACAGAATGATGTGAATGTATACAATAAAACGCCTTTTTACAAAACCTTCAGCAGCCAAAATGTACAAAGTGTCAGGGCTGGTGACGCGAGAGCAAGCGACGTACAGTTGTCCATATGAGAAGCAGCTGGTCCTGAGGTCGACAGCCGCAGCCTTCAGTGTCTGCCCCTGCTACTTATTGATGGTCATCGTAAAGCACAGACTCACAGGAAACTGTATGCGCTTGAATTGGAAAGGGTAATTGTGGAGAATCAGTGATATACGTGGAATAAACACCATCTCGCCAGCGGCACACCCAGTGAGAATCTCTGCCTCTATAATGTGCCTCTGCAAGGATATGACTTTGAGTCGGGTCCCATTACACAGCTTAGGCGGTGTTAAGTTCCACAAAAGTACACCGGACCCTGACTTTAAGTTTGATAAGATGGGCAGAAAGTCCACTTGCAGAGAGAGAGTTAAGGAATACTACTGGATAGTGAGTAGCGTCATCTAGATCTATAACGGTGTTTATAGAAGTATAAACCACTTCATTCCCTTAAATTTCTTAGAGAATGCTATCGTTAATGGCAGCGGCTTGGTCATTTTTTGGTGTTAAAATGGCCCTCTCACACAACCAAGAATTCTGCTGGTGCGAGATTTGGCTGATGTCCCCATAAACAGAACGAATTAGGTCCTCTACCGTAGGGACCACTCTATAAAGCGTTTCCGGTAGGTCCACCTGGCCACTCTCCTCTGGATAAGTTCCTACTCCAATGTTTAAAAGGACTTCAGCGAATTCTTGAGCATGTGAATTCCCGCCAAGCCGTGCTCTCATGTTGACCGTCAAGCACAATCTGTGAACTTGCGGCCAGAGAGTAGAGCGTTTTAACGAAGCATTCACCTCATCAGCCCTAGTACCTCGCGTCACCACAGGCAGCGTCTGCCGAAAATCGCCGCTAAAGAGAACTGTTACCCCACCCATGATGTTGTGGTTCCTGCGGATATCTTGCAGGGTTCGGTCAACAGCCTCCACTGCCTTTCTGTTCGCCAATTTGCATTCATCCCATACAATAAGAGAGCAGTCTCGTAGAACAGCGGGCTTGTCACTGTTTCGTGAAACGTCTCATTGCTCTCTAAGTCTATGGGAATCTTAAACATTGTGTGCGCAGTTTTGCCACCAGGGAGCAGTGTTGCGGAGATTCCGTAAGACGCTACTGCGAGGGCTATTTTTCCTCGCCTTCTGACCTCTGCAAGGATGCCTGAAGTAAGAAAGGTTTTGCCTGTTCCTCCAGGAGCATCCAAAAAGAACATTTTCCCTTGGCAGAGTTCAATGCTCTGCAGGATAATTTCGGATAGCTGTCTTTGCTCTGAGATGAATGATGAACAATGACAGACATTGCGCCCGTACTGTAGTCAGTTTCGGCGGCGTATTCACGATTAACGCGTGGTTTGGTTGTGGGGTCGGTAAACCGTACTCAACCAATGAATTGCAGCCGATCGAAACGACCATGTCTTGAAGTGAAAAAAAAACAGCTATTCAAAATGCGTTCAGCATATCAACATAGGTCCGTAAGAATCGCCAATTGGTGAGGTGTAAAATGTAAAATATCGCAATTCGTAGGTACTAAGTATTTCAAGACAATTAAAGAAGCAAATAGAAAAACAACAAAGTTAATGCCCGTTTCTCTACCCAAAACATCACATTTTTTTAACGAAACCATAGCGCGATCTAATTCGACGTTAACGCCATCTGTTTAGGAAAGAAGGAGTATTTTAAATTAAGTTAATTATTTACAAAACTAAGTATGCGGGAGACGTCGTTGTAAATTGGTTATATTATCCATAGGTTAAGGATAACAATACAAATAAAATTTCACGCTTTTTTGGGTTAGGGGACTCAGCAGTTAGTAAAATAAGTGGTTCAATGGCACTTTTTGCACCGATTAAAAAAAAAATTTCACTGTTAAATAGGTAAAGCACTTTTTAGCAGACAATACTTTACTAAACTACTGTTAGAAAACTACTGTTTGTGGTAGAAAGTAAAATAAATAAAAATAAATACGGAAGCAGAAAATAATCAACACAATGCACTGTTGCTCACCCCTCATACTAAATAGCGTGATCATTAATTGTTTTATAACTTAATAATCTGCTCTTTAGCGGACGTTGTTGCTAAATATCTTAATTTGTTGAAGAATGTTGAAGATGTTTTTTTTTTAAATAACAAAATGCAAAAAATAATCTAAAAACTAAGATTGAGGCTGAGATTCGATCTTAGAACAACACAATCGTGATCCACACGCCAAGCCACCAAGATGAGTAATTATTTACGCGAAACTACGAAATAAGCATTTTCATTGTTAATATCTGTCGTTTAGCTCCCTTTATATATAGCGTGATGGTTATTTTTTTAAATATTAATTTTGACGTTCGGATAAAGAATTATTTTAGTCTTTTTTAGTCTATAAATTATAACGTTTCAATATATTAACTGTAAAACATAACTTTGTAGACATTTTGTTACTCTACTCACCTCCCATGTACAAAAGCGTGATGATTTGTAGCCTATAACCTGACCCGGTCTGTAACCGACATTTTTGCCAAATTTCAACTAATTCTGTTCTGTAGTATTGGCGTCATGCTCAAACATACAAACAGATAAACAGACAAACAGATAAACAGACAAACAGACAGAAATTCTAAAAATTATAGTTTTGGCATCAGTATCGTTCCTAGTATGCGCAGCAGTGATTTTTTTCAAAAAATATACAATGTACAGTTTTTTCATCTCTACGATTTTATTATATGTATATAGATTAAGCGTCTATTGAACTGTATGGTCGTTGAGAACTTAAAGCACTCTCAGATGTGCAGGTTTCCTCACGATGTTTTCCTTCACAGTTCAAGCAAGTGATAATCAAATTAGATCTGCACATGAATTCGACAGACAGTGGGACATAAAATAGGCTAAAAGAAAAACTGTGATGGAAAGCATTCAAAAAGTGTCTCCATGGTGCACACACCATGGAGAACGTCACATCGTGTGTTTGTATATGTAGTCCACCAAGTGACCGCCAACTTGCACTAGGCCAGCGTGATGAGCTAAGCCTTCTCTTTTTCAGAGAATATACGTTCCCAGCTAAGTACCTACCAACTATTTATAATAGGTATGTATGTACCAGTGGCGAGGGGTACATAAATGTAACACGATTCCCACCGGCTTCCCTTTACGAATTGCTTAAATACAGATCACCGACATTTCTATGCTAATTTATTGTTCTCATCATCATCCTCCTGCCCTTATCCCAATTTATTTGGGGTCGGCGCAGCATGTTTTTTTCTTCCATACATCTCTATCAGCCGTCATCTCCGTGTTCACTTTCTTTCTATTCATATCATCTTTCACACAATCCATCCATATTTTCTTCGGTCTCCCTCTTTTCTTATAGCCATCAACATTCATACTTAAAACTTTCCTCGTAACATGCTCCTAATTCCTCCTCATCACATGTCCATACCATGATAGTCTGTTGCTACTTAACTTCTCTGTCACTGGCGCTACTTACAGACTCCCTCTTACATATTCATTCCTTATCCTATCCATTCTCGTTACACCACACATTCCTCTTAACATTCTTATCTCAGCTGCATGCACTTGCCTTTCATTAATTCCTTTCGTAGCCCAACATTCCGATCCATACAGGACAGCAGGTCTTATCATGGTCTTATAGATTTTCCCCTTCAGTTTAAGAGGAATTCGGGAGTTACATGTAGTTCCCGTGACCTGCCGCCATTTCAACCATCCTGTGTTAATTCGGTGCTTGACTGTCCGGTCTATTTCGCCATCAGTTTGCACAAGTGAACCGAGGTACCGAAAGTCGGAGCAGACTGGCAAGGGCACGCCATCTATCGCAATAGCAACAAAACCGAAAAGACCGCCGAAATCGCAGAACATGTATTCCGTTTTAGTTCTGCTGATTTTCAAGCCAACGTTCTCCAGATTTTGTTGCCATTTTGCCAATCTACTCTGGACCTCAAGTCCATCTTCACCAGCAAGGACAATGTCGTCAGCAAACAGCATGCACCAGGGTGTCTCTTCCTGGATTTCTGATGTCAAAGCATCCATTATCAGCAAGAAGAGGTAAGGACTCAGGCGCGGTTCCAGCCCAAGATTTGGGGGGGGGGTCAACTTGGCTTACGTACAGTTTTATGGTCAATTTTTTTTTTTCGCAATGACAAGGTAAAGTTTGAGTTAGTTAGTTTATTATGTAACAGAATAGTTACTTACAAAATGAACGTCAACAAAGAGGAAACGGACGTTGTAAATTGTCTATTTTGAGGCGATTTGTCAATTTGACGTGTACGATTTGGGGGGGGGGGGGTCATGACCGCTTCGACCCCCCCCCCCCCCCCCTAGAACCGCCACTGTAAGGACTTAGAGCCGACCCTTGGTGCAAGCCTACAGCCACACTGAAGTCGTCGGTGCTGCCAGCGGCCGACCGAACGTGGGTACTAGATTGGCTGTACATAGCACGAATTAACTCCACATACTTTGCAGGCACACCTTTCTCTTTCAGCGCCCACCACAAGACCTCGCGGGGTACTCTGTCGTACGCCTTCTCTAGGTCAACGAACACCATGTGCAAGTTCTTATGCGCACGTCTATACTTTTCGCATATTTGGCGGAGTGCAAATTGGCACCTGGCATAAATCCCATCTGGTTTTGGGTGGTCTCACTCTCCTCTCGCAATCTTTTCTCTATCACCTTCTCCCATACTTTCATACTGTGTGACATGAGCTTTATTCCTCGATAGTTGTTGCAGTCTTGAACATCACCCTTATGTTTGGAGATGGGCACTAGCGTACTATTACACCACCACCATTCTTGTGGGATCGTTTCTTCATGCAACAACTTATTGAAGAATAAAGTCAGCCAGTAACATCCATCTTCTCCTAATAATTTCCATACTTCTACTGGTAATCCATCTGGTCCCACTGCTTTCCCATTTTTCATACCTTGAACCGCCCTTCTGACTTCATCCATACTAATTTCATTCACCAAACCCCTATTTACATGCACCTCTTTAAGTAGGCCAGACCCAGACCATACATTCTCTTCATTCATCAACCTTTCAAAGTACAAAAAAAGAATGTAAAATTAAATAAAAAGTTGTTAAATTGTTTTTTTATTTTATTAAATACGACCATAGCTATTTTTAGGTACCTACGGCTTCCCTTCTGAAAATATTTCATCCTTCGCCACTGGCATGTACCTACTACCTACTGTGATTGCAACCGTTCCAGAAGTGTAACATAACTTATTGAATATTCTATCTCAAAAACATCAACTGCCTTGCCTTCCTATTCAAAACGTCAAGCCGATAACTATCCATGCCATTTATATTATTCGGTCCAGTGAGCAGAACAAACAACAGGCCAACATAACATAGGTACCTACCCTTGAAGGAAAAAAGACTCCTTCAAGTACCTACCCCGTCGGATAAATTAAAAGAAATTACAATATTTACATCCTGCTATAGGTACAATTTTAAATACATGGCCATGGCACTACACACAAGTTTAGCGCGTAATATCTGTAATCAGTCATTTAAATGCTCAAGGTCTGATCTTATTGCCTGATTTACCCTAAAGGCCGAACTGAACCCTGGGGGCATGGGGTTCCAGGGCGGTACGGGCGCCGCGTCCCCGACCATAGGCGGAAGTTATCCGGAAGAGTTCTAAATAAACCATTGTTCCCCACTTAGATTGCCCTGCCCTGGCCCTGGAAATGCTCAATGCAAGGGCAGATCCAGGAAGAAACGTACACGAGACATGTGCGCCCCCATCCTAAATATCGACAGACCATACAAAAACAAATCAAGATGAAAGATGACGTTCCTGGATAATCATGTCCATGGAAGTAAGTAGCTATTCCCAAAAAGCAAAACGTGGTAGTGTTGCTTAACAATCGATAGACTATCGATAGTATCGAAAAACCCCAAATCATTCAATCGTTAGGTCTACCGATAGTATCTAGAGTATCGATTGGAAGGTATCCAACAATACTATCAATACGATACTATCGATAGTATTGTTGGATACCTGCCAATCGATAAACAAATAAATAATAAATAAATAAATATCTTCGGGACATTTTTACACAGCACCATCGAGTCCCAAACTAAGCAGAGCTTGTGATATGGGTACTAGACAATGGATATAATACTTATATACTTTTTTTTAGTAAATACATACTTATAATATATAAGAAACACCCAGATAGTATCGATAGTATCGATTCTATCGATTGACTTATCGATAGTATGATTGATTTGAGGAGGGGACTACCGATAGACCGATGGTCGATGTTTATGCAACACTAAAACGTGGGCCAATCTTTGAGCAATTAAAAAAACAGAACAATTCCGTTTTTAGGGTTCCGAAGTCCTACAAGGAACCCTTATAGTTTCGTCATGTCCGTCCGTCTGTCCGTCTGTCCGTCTGTCCTAATCCTTTACCGCTTAATAACTTCTACAGTTATAAACATAAGTAAATGAAATTTTGACAAAAAATGGAATAGATATATAGATCTCAATTTTAAAAGAATAAAAAAATCTTGATTACGTATTTTAGGGGTGGCGCCCATACATGTGAAATGGCGATGAAAATATTTTTTTCGCTGCACCCTCTCGTGTGGGGTATCGTTGAATAGGTCTACTAAAATGAAGGTAATGTATCATACACAACTTTTTTATCAGGTATACCCTCTGCGAAATACAGTTCGCCAAAGTGGCTTGCAATGTGTCCCCCCCCCTGCCATTTCTAAACTATGCAACGTAGAAACTTATAGTCTTCAACATTGATAGACCTTTATAAAAACTCTCTTTTAAAATTATTTCGAGTATAATGTGATTATAAATTTTTGAGTTATAGTGAAAAAACTGAAAATTACTTAAGACGTCCTAGTTCATAGGGCATTGACCTTAGAGAAAAATGATCATAGCAAATAATGCTCCTTTAGTTACTTTCTATTTAAAAAAATCACAAAAAGTAACACACTTCTTAAATTTAGCTTCATAAATTTAGCACTAGGTGGCGCTGTTTGCAAAAACTAAAATAGCAATGATTAATATTCGATTTGATTCGTTTGTAATTAGACCTACTTAAGGAACCCTATAATACTGAGCATGGCCCGACATGCTCTTGGGCGGTTTTTTTTTTTTTTTTTAATATGCCTGACATAAAGTTACCACGCTAACTCTGCAGTGGAATTATGGCAACATCGCGCCGTAAGCAATAACTATCAAAATCTCTATTGATCTTATTATTCCAATGCAGAGTAAGATAAGTTAGTTTTGTCAGAGTCTAATAAAATTATAGACCAGTAATTTTAACTGTACATTGGAATCTCAGAAGATTGGAATAATACGATCATTACAGAGATTTTGATAGTATTGATTACGGTGTTGCCATAATTCCACTGCTGAGTTAGCGTGAACAGTCTCCAGCAAAGAGTAAAGTAATAATAATGGGATGGGATCTAGTCTCTTATTATCATAAATATTTTTCTAAATAGGTACCATGATTTTTTTTAAACACGGGTGTCTTATTTTAGAATGTGAACGCAACATAATATCGATACGTCAAAATCAACAACACATGCACAAACTTCATTTTATTAAATCGCTTCAAACTCCAATTTTTGTTTTACATTTTATGGCACAGTGTTCGTAAAAGTAGAGAAATTTAAACACTGTGTACCACAGAGTCTTATAGTTGGAAAACTTCTATTTCAAACAAATGTCTTCTATTCGTCCACAAAATGCCAACATGAAAGATTAAATAGACGTATCCTTGGAAATATGGATTAAGTATCTCGTAATAAAAATTTCGTCTAAATGATACAAAGACTGATTATTTCAGTCATATATTATTAGGAGTTTATTTGATTCATGTGGACATTTGCACAATATCAACTATTTAAAATTAAGTTTGGTGTCGAAAAAAAGGACAACCTTACCAGTTAGAAGAGTATGACCAAGCGCCACATTGCAAATGACGACCAGTATCGCGGAATGTCTGTGTATTACGTTGGCAGCACTGTTTTTAGTTCACCATCGCGACCGCAACGTAGCGTTGGCGTCGTGTAACACCTTTCATTGTATTGACTATTGACTGATTCTGAACACAGAGAATAATGTATAAAGTTAATTTATCGTATTATTGTCTTAGTTCTTATTAAAATATATACTAGTATGTTTTAGTTTAAGTGTAATAATGCCTCCGTTTACGTGAATGTGAAAGAAAGCAGCCCGTGGAGTGCTACGCGGCCATTTTACTTGCAATGCGGCAACGGTGTACGATCCGCCATTGGAAACGGCCAGTGTCTTTTTCTGAGTGTAAGATTTGTATTTTGTTGAATAACGCGGCGTAGAAACAACGGATAACCATGTGTGATAAAAGTGTAGTGCGGACTTTAGTGTAGTGAAACACGGTGGTCGGGTGTTTCGAATAATGTGTGAACGATGGAAAACGAAGTGAAGCAGCGCAATCAGAGAAACAGGCGAAGGGAGCGGGCACAGCGCATGCAAGCACAGCGAGAGAGCAAAGTTAAGGATGGAGACAGCGGCGAGGACGAGTCTCCGACGAGAGAGAAACCGCCTCGTCCTCCTGCCAGGAGGAAAAAGTCGCGGGAGCCGCTGGGAGAAGAGGATATCATCGATGGGTTCGCCATAATGGCATTTCGCACTTATGAAGATCTCGAGGTGAGTGCTTAATAATACCGAAAACTTATTTCAGAAACTGTAAATCTTTGTTATCAAAGTGACTGGCGTAGACGTGCCTATTTCCAAATATTTCTTTGTGTTTTGCATATATACCAATTAAATACTGCACACGAGCCACTAAAGGTTGTTTACATTTGCATAATAACCTACAACCTTGCAATTACCATTTTTCTGTCTATGCCAAAAATTGGATAATTATTATCTGGTAACGTGATGACGACATCCATTGTCGTCATTATGCTGTTGCTACCACCAAACTGGGGAGACTATGTTTGAAATAGTAAAAAAATAGAACAAAATCAGTCCACTGGGATGTTAAAACTCTTCTTGTATCCCATTATAAAAAACGGCGCTCTGTAATCGCTTTGGACGTCGCCTCGGAAGTGCATTGACCCAACGAATGAACCCTGCGTGTAAAAAGTAGATAGTGAAATTTAGTTGTTATTTACGTAAATGAAAGCAGGTCTTTTTATACTTTAATGAAAATAAAACCTGTATTCATCGAGTGTAGTGTTATCTATACAAGTATTTAGCGGTTATGTAGGTATTATGTAGTGAGCAGCTGACTGTCGACGGGCGCGCCTGTCGGATCGCAGAGCGCCGTTCACGGTTCTCGGCAAGAGGTGCAGCCGCGATCTCCCACAAAGTGTAAATTTGGTTTAAGTGGCTTTCGCTCGTTTGTGCTCATTTATCGCGCCGTCCTCGTATGGCAATATGTTGTGTACGTTGAAGTCTCGTATGTGCACAATAAAACTACATTCCCCGCTATCGTTTTAAATTATGGCGACAGGCTTGCCATTTGTGGCTCGTTGGAGCGGCGCGCGCGTATATTATAGGCCCGAACAGGTTCCTTTGCTCCTATTTAATTCACCACACGTGGTGTGCAATGCTTATGCAATTTCTACTTATGCACAATGGTAAATTTTCTACTAAAGTATATAGGTAGTTTAGATTCTACTTACGTACATACATACACATACGAACATACACACACATACACTCTGTTATTTCTTACTTGTCTTATTCAGTAAACAATCTTGGCATGTCTTAATGCAATTAATTCGTCAATAATTTTTATTAAAAGACAATGGTAACAATTTCACACACTAAATGATTTGTTTTCACCTAATTACATGTGCAGAACTAGTAATTATATTTTATCAGTAGTTATTTCAATAAAGAGACGTGCCAAGATTGTTTACTAAATAAGACAAGAGAGAAAAAACAGAATATAGGTACCTATGAACATACACATACAGTTATGGCATGCACATCTCTAAGACAAACCATTTTTTTTTGTGCCTATATGTGACGTTAATGGTCATCTATTACTTTGACTTATTAGAAATTACGTAAAATAAATGCCTTTTTAATGATATTAAATTTTTTGTAGAAGTTAGTGGGTGGTGACAGGTGGTTTATAGCAAAAAAACGTAAATTTAGGAGCCATAATTTATAAGTTTAATAGTTATGTACTTAAGTAATAGACAATTTAATCATGTAGGTATTAATTTATTACTCACGAACTGTACCTACCTACATCACTATTTTAATACGTGACATTTACTTATTTCATGTAAATTATGTAACAGATAGGTATTTTCATTTTAGTTGTGTATTAGGTATGTTCGGTCATAGGTAAACAAACGTAACCAAGTAAAATTGTGTCAACCATTCGGCCGGCTGATATAGGTACCTAAACAATGTTTAGGCAATGTATTATCGCAAAACTAATTCGTTTACATAGTACCTACATATTGATATAACATTCACAAGATAACGTCTTTCAAATATTTTTAACCTAAATAGGTAGATCTTTGTAGGTATGGTCACAAGTACATTTTGTCGAATAAATCCCTTGAACGAATCCTGCTAAATTACACGTAGGTAGGTAGGTAGGTACCTACCTATGACTGCCATCGAACATTGAGTGCAAGTGATTTCAGCCTTAGTGGTGGTTCACCGGAAAGATTTCTGACTGTACAGACCTACCTACTCGTACTATAACATAATTTACGTCTTCAGTTATGCTTGCGTATTAAATGTACCTACCTACCTAATAAGAATCTCGATTTCAAGATAGCAATACTGTAAGTCTTTAGTTAGACTGAACTTAATTTAGACCGAGCGCCCGACTCGACGAAAATACAAAGGTTATGGTTGAAAGTTGAAACATAATCGCTTTACATGTTTTGTTAATTTTAGACGCTGTAGCGTAGCATTTCAATGTAAGGTGCATTACACGTTTAAAGGTTTTCTTTGTAGCTTTTTACGATTTATGTTTGTTTACTTAACGGTTCATCATTTTCAATTAATAGGTATTCGCACTTGGCAAAACTCTGAAATGTAATTACCTACGTAGGTCTTTTGATCATGCTTTGTGTTGTGTCTAATCACTAGAGATGAGCCGACTACATAACGACTGGTCGGGAAAACCGACGAACAAGATTTTCATAGATATTCATAGCCTCACAAAATAGTTTTTCAGTTACCTATTTCACTATAGACTCGTAAAGGTAGTGCTAGACTGCTAACTTGTTCAAGTTCTGAACCAAATCGAGCTAATGTCAATTCCTAGAGAAATGCAGTACGAATTGACACTAACTCGAATTCGAATTCAATTTGGTTCAGAGCTCGAACCAGTCTGGAGTAAGGCCCCTGATTAGTTGGCTAGTCGACTGATCGGCAAAACCTATAGTCTGCCCATCACTACTTATCACTTGAATCAGTGTAGGTAATATCAAGTCAAGATAATTAATAATTAATTTATGATATAATAATAAATACGTTTAATTTTATTATGAATTATCAGAATCGCATCTATTGATTGTAACGTGTGAAGCGATCGCGTAACTTCGCGTAAGTATGCGGTAAACAATGTAATTGAAAGAAACATGTAAATAAATAAATAATGCTCGTAGACAATAGGTCATAATAGTCTATCGTTTTTTAACTTTAATTTAATCTTAGTTATCATAGATAAAAAGTAGGTACAGTTAGGTAAAAACTTCAGTCGAGCGTGAAGACTGTTGAGCGACGATCGACTCTCGAATATCAACAATTACCTTGGTGCTAACGCTACGCTAACCCAACATTTTCCCACGGTGTAGGTACGTCAAGTCGTCATAGATAGTAAAATACAGATTGATAGGTACCTATATCATACTTCTATAAGCCACACTTAGATAATACTTGTGGGTTATAAGTGTTATAACTTACAACGTAAATGTCACTACACTACCTAATCTACCTATGATAATGTTTGTTATTCGTAAACAATCATGTGTGAATAGTTAAGAAGAACCACTTATAGGATTTATATATTTTCTATTCTATGAAACTAAATAAGAACTTCTTTCCTGTGATAAATTAATAAAACAAAATAAGAATGTCTTTTTAAGATTATTTAAACATAATTAAACAAGTTTAACCGGATTACATCGCGTACCTTTATTAAATTCGTTTAATCCGATGTCGCGATGTAATCCGATTAAACTTGTTTTATTATAATGTGTAGTAATCTCGAAAACCTAAGAAAATGTTAAGATTATTAAAATTAAGATTCTCCGTCTTCTTTACTGTATATGTAATACCTATATAAAAGTGGCATTAAAATAGTAAATTCTGGACTACCTATACTGAGTTTACTATACCAATTTGTTCTCGTGCATCATTAAACAAAATCTACCCTTTCTTAATTCTGAAACAGGTCTATCAGGATTCGAATCCATTGTATTTGTTTGAATAGAATGTAATAATAGATTTACTGGCCGTGTCTACATTGTCTACAGCGGATCACAAAGAACATTTCAATAAACTATTTAGATGATATTAAAACTTGAAATATCTCACGAGCAACTAAAAATATACCTACTTATTATATTCTAAAATACTTAAAATAGTCAACTATGTACTGCATACTGCAATAATGTTAAACTTTTCGCGCCGTCTACAGAAGACTACCTGATCATTTAAATTTAAAAAAGATGAATGTTCAAAACTAATTTGAAAAGTTTGACAAGGTCCATCTACCTGATAAGCGATCGAGAAAAATTGGATGGGGCATGAAGTTAGTGAGCGTGAAATATCGTAGACATCAGATTTTGCCGAGGGAAGCCTGCTCGGAATTAATTTTCTCTACAGTTTTATATTGAAAAATGTCGGCACTAACTTTTTTAAACAACATGAAATGAGTGGTGGATTAGATCGTACATCATACAGAAAGAATCTGACCTGTTTAAACTAAGATTAGTTTAACACGTTTGAAACATGTAAACAACACTAGGAATGTTAAATTCTTGCGTGTTTATAAGTAAAATTTTAAAACAAATTATATTGTATCTACAAATGAACAAGTTACGTTAAAACTCGGCAGAATGCTTTTACTTCGCAATCACGACGGTTTTACTGCCAACTCTTACTTAGTAACCCACGGAGTCATAAACATTAATATTGCCAATCTACGAGGATTTTGCCAGAAAGCTGACAAAGGGTCTTTCTTACCTACGTAATTTGTATAGAAATTAGTTTCCTTATCTTTACGCTTTCCAAAAGTCTTAAATTAGGTATGCTTAGTCAAAATTGGGTCGTACGTTTTTCATTAAATCATATTTGACCCTAAAATCATAAGGGGATTATCATGAAAAATGTATTTAAAATGCAATGCCGTATCGCAGTCTTTTTATGACTTACCTATAGATTTAATAGATTGCGTTTCAAGGAATTGTTAAACTCCACGTGGGCGACGCAATAAAATGCGATAAAAGGATAATAAATTAAACACTCAAACGTTCTTGTTGAATGCACTCTGATAAGTCAACATATTTTTATACAAAATCAATATCGTTCTCCTTAGAAGACATGCCACAACGGCCGGGACCACCGATGTTTCGGGCAAACCGTCACCTCTTTGACCCATCCCCTTGTAGTATTCCCCTGAGCACAATGTTAGCACGTTGTGACATAAATACTTACCTGAGTAAAGTTTAAACTACATCGTTTCGCTTTTATTGCTACTCAATAATGCCACGTTTTAGCTTTTATTAAGGCCAATTTGATTTCTGATTCGAGTGCATACCTGGTATAGTGATGTAAGATTATTAGATATTTGTACGCTGAGACTAACCGAATAGTTATGTTGTGTAGGCAATGAATAGACTTTTTGACTCCGTAAACACGGTACGCCCATTCGAACTCTTAATAAATTTATACGCACAGGTAACTATCTGACGAAACAACAATCCATCCATCCATCCATATCGATACCAGAGAATACTATATTAATAATCTAATTAATATAATAAAGCTGAAGTTTGTTTGTTTTTTATTTGAATGCCCTTATCTCTGGAACTAACAGTCGGACTTGAAAAATTCTTTTTCCATTTGATAGCCCAATTCTTGAAAAAGGTTAAACGCTATTTAACATCACGCTACAACCAATAGGAGACGAGTAAAAATATAAAAACGCTAAGTGAAAACGAAGTAAAAGCGCGGGCGAGCGATGCGACGCGCGGCGCGGCGGGTGAAACCGCGGGGCACAGCTAGTAGCTATTATAATGTATATGTATACCTACGTAAGAAAACACACATTTTATATAATTTTAAGTCAAATGTTTACTTTAAAAAAACTTGACAGACGGACAACAAAGTGATCCTATAAGGGTTCCGTTTTTAGGGTTCCGTTGTCCTACAAGGAACCCTTATAGTTTCGTCATGCCCGTCCGTCTGTCCGTCTGTCCTAATCCTTTACAGCTTAATAACTTCTACAGTTATAAACATAAGTAAATGAAATTTTGTTAAAAAATAGAATAGATATAGATCTCAATTTTAAAAGAATAAAAATATCAGGGTTACTTATTTTAGGGGTGGCGCCCATATTAAATGGGAATGAAAATTTTTTTTTCGCTTTACCCCCTCTTGTGCGGTATCATTGAATAGGTCTACTAAAATGAAGGTAATGTTTCATACATCACTTTTTTATCAGGTGTACCATTTGCGAAATATAGCCTGCCAAAGTGGCTTGCAATGTGTCCCCCCCCTGCCATTTCTAAACTATGTAATGTAGAAACTTATAATCTTCCACATTGATAGACCTATTACAAAGGTAACTCTCTTTTAAAATTATTTCGAGCATATTGTGATTATAATTTTTTGAGTTATAAAGAGAAAACTGAAAAATACTTAAAACGTCCTAGTTCAAAGGTCATTGACCTAAGAGAAAAATGGTCTTAGCAAATAATGCTCCTTTAGTTACATTCTATATGAAAAAATCACAAAAAGTAACTTTGTGTTATGTTGACGACACACTTCTTAAATTTGGCGCCATCTAGCGGCGTCTAACAACACTCTCTGAGTCGCCAATGCTGCCGTCAAGTGCCGTCTATTGCATTTGGCACTGTATAGCGCCATCTAGCGGGTACTGACAACACTCTGAGTCGCCAATGCTGCCGTCTATTGCAAAAACTAAAATAGCCATGATTAATATTCGATTTGATTTGTTTGTAACACCTACTTAAGGAACCCTATAATACTGAGCATGGCCCGACATGCTCTTGCCCGGTTTTTTTCCTTTTGAGGTAAGGAACTCTAAAAATAATAGAATACTTCGTAACGTAACTATTCAGAAGCCCACAGATCTTATCATGGGTGCCCAGCTACTTAAAGCGACTTTGGGTGGGTAGTAAATACCTAGTACAAATTGAACCGAACCGCCGATGACCCGACGTGGCGGGAATTCTCGACCTTGACCGTAGTTGAACAGATAAAACGTTGATTGTTACCAGATCAGATACCTACTTGACCTGTAATTGAGAACGCAAATAATATATTATGTATTACGAGCCGTTCTGAGATATTTGTTTAGTTAAGTAATCGTCTGATAAAATCGTTAGTCAAATGATTTATTTTAGGACCTTAACTCAGTGTAAGTTTGAAAGCTTATTGAATAAGAAGTGTCACAGAAGGTCAATTCTCGTAATTAAAAACGTTCAAAAAATTGTTCTAAACTACTACTCCATGCTTTAAATCTCAATCTCCTGCAGTAGATGTTCCTGTTCACCGTTTGTGACACTTAGGTCATTCATGTCACCAATAAACGGCAATCAGAAACATCTCATCAACATCATTTCAGCCGAAAGACGACCACTGCTGGACATAGGCCTCCCCCAAGCATCGCCACGACTGATCCTGCGCTTTCCGCATCCAGCGGATACCCGCGACCTTGACTCGGTCCACCTTTTGGGGGGCCTACCCACGCTGCGCCTTCCAGTACGCGGTCGCCACTCCAGAACTTTACTGCCCCATCGGCCATCCGTTCTGCGAGCAATGTGCCACTTAAGTTTGGCAATACTATGATCAATAAGTCAATTATTAATAGTGTGTAAAAACAGGCAATCCTAATTTGTGTAACTGGTAAAATAATTTGGAATATTATTATTAGTTATGTAGGTAATAATAATTTGGTTACAGGAAAATATTACTTTTAAGTTAATGTAACATTGCCTCAAATTCTTATCTACTGCCCACTAATATTAACATGAAATAATTACAGCTACGAAGGTCATGCCTCACTTTTACTATTCAATCCATAAACCATGTAGGTAAATCCTTTGATGGGATGGGCCTAATCTTTAAACATTAGTTTCGCTTTTACTACTAGGCAGAATTTTTTGGAATAGACTTCTCGCTGGTAGCACCTGAGTACTTATGTCTGCTTTAACGGACAATTTTGACGCGAGTCCCGAAGGTTTCCATCCGACTACCAGACAGTATTTTTATTCAATACTTATTGTTTTACCTCCTATATTTTTCCTCCTTCGCTCCCCATTCCCAACGAATAGTTTCAGTGCATCTGGCAGCAATATTTATTTGCGGAAGATCTTTACTGCTGCGGCAATTCTACTTTCTTTTGATAAGGCTACGATAAGTGTTTGGCCTGTGTAGAGTTCACTCTACGTTATTGAATAAAAATATTGGTTTTGAATGAATTTTTATTTCGAAGTCTTGAAGTTATAGATAGTTACAAACTAACGTTAAAGTTATGATTAGTTCCAAACGTTAAGTGACATGATATATTGCACTAGGTGACTTATCCACGCCACAGAAAGTATCTTTTATCCGGGCCATGCTCAGTATTATAGAGTTCCTTAAGTAGGTCTAATTACAAACGAATCAAATCGAATATTAATCATTGCTATTTTAATTTTTGTAAATAGCGCCACCTAGCGCTAAAGTTAAGAAGCTAAATTGAAGAAGTGTGTCATATCAATATAACACAAAGTTACTTTTTGTGATTTTTTCAATTAGAAAGTAAATAAAGGAGCATTGCACCAGACTAACCGAAAGCAGGGAAAGGTGGCGAGGCATCGTGAGGCGAGCTACAGCAGCCCCCGGCAATAGTACATGATGGCCACGACCGCTCTGTCAAGAGCGAAACGACGAAGAAGAAGAAAGGAGCATTATTTGCTAAGACCATTTTTCTCTAAGGTCAATGACCTTTGAACTAGAACATCTTAAGTATTTTGCAGTTGTCTCACTATAACTCGAAAATTTATAATCACATTATACTCGAAATAATTTTAAAAGAGAGTTTTTATAAAGGTCTATCAATGTGGAAGATTATAAGTTTCTACGTTGCATAGTTTAGAAATGGCAGGGGGGGGACACATAGCAAGCTAATTTGGCGGGCTGTATTTCGCAGATGATATACCTGATAAAAAAGTTGTGTATGAAACATTACCTTCATTTTAGTAGACCTATTCAATGATACCACACAAAAGGGGGTGCAGCGAAAAAAAAATTTTCATCCCCATTTCACATGTATGGGCCCCTAAAATACGTATTATTGTACCCTCTCTTATTATTTCAACTTTTAATAATTACGTGACACAATTAACATGAACTATTCGCAAAAGGGAAGAGCTCAAATGACAGACGACCCTCCATTGATACTCCGCACGCCCAGAAAGGGGTTGACAAACTTGTATACTATTTATTACAAAAGGATTAAAACAATGATACTTATTTGTACTCGACTTCGACTTAAAATGTAGTTGCGTGTGAGAATTTGGTCGATAGTTATTTACTTACTTCCACGTATACACTGCGTAAAATAACTAGGTAGGTACTTACAAAATAATCATTTTTAATATCAATCAAATGAATATTCTGTTCTGTATATTTCATTTTATTAGGTCAATAAAAGTATTTTTTACAGGTTATAAAACAGGGTTGAAACCAAGTTATTTAAATCATAATGTTATGGGACTTATGGGTCTAGAAAAGAAAAATTCATATTGAAAATTATATAGTTTTTATTTTTTATTGAATACAATGGCAATAACAAACTACAAATAGTCAAGAAAATCGAGTTAGGAAATGCTTCAATTATATTGAACTATAAAAAAGTAAAACTATTAAAAACTTCTATGCTTCAATTAGATGTTGAATTTACTTTTCGAAACTGATTATAGACCACTAAAAAGTCTTAGAAGTTTGAATGAACTGTTTCCTACATTTGTGTACTTAATTAAGTAGATTAACATTTATGAAAATTGAAAACCATTTAACAAATGATTAACTAGTTTTGGAGGATGTTTTTTAGGGTTCCGTAGTCCTACAAGGAACCCTTATAGTTTCGTCATGTCTGTCCGTCTGTCCTAATCCTTTACAGCTTAATAACTTCTACAGTTATAAACATAAGTAAATGAAATTTTGACAAATAATTTAATAGATATAGATCTCAATTTTAAAAGAATAAAAAAATCTTGATTACGTATTTTAGGGGTGGCGCCCATACATGTGAAATGGGGATGAAAATATTTTTTTCGCTGCACCCCCTCGTGTGGGATATCGTTGAATAGGTCTACTAAAACGAAGGTAATGTTTCATACACAACTTTTTTATCAGGTATACCATCTGCGAAATACAGTTCGCCAAAGTGGCTTGCAATGTGTCCACCCCCCTGCCATTTCTAAACTATGCAACGTAGAAACTTATAGTCTTCAACATTGATAGACCTTTCTAAAAACTCTCTTTTAAAATTATTTCGAGTATAATGTGATTATAAATTTTTGAGTTATAGTGAGAAAACTGAAAAATACTTAAGACGTCCTAGTTCATAGGTCATTGACCTTAGAGAAAAATGATCGTAGCAAATAATGCTCCTTTAGTTACTTTCTATTTAAAAAAATCACAAAAAGAAACAAACTTCTTAAATTTAGCTTCAAAAATTCAGCGCTAGGTGGCGCTGTTTGCAAAAACTAAAATAGCAATGATTAACATTCGATTTGATTCGTTTGTAAGACCTACTTAAGGAACCCTATAATACTGAGCATGGCCCGACATGCTCTTGGCCGGTTTTTTACTTATTTAGTTTTTTCTTCGGAACCAATGGGATTTTTTAGACAATATTTGGAATATTATCAGTTATGTGTATGTAAATAATAAAAATTAAGTTTAAATCCTTCAAAGTCAAATAAAAAGAGAAAAAAAATCAAAAAAATCTGGCATAAACAAAAAAAACATGATTTTTATCAACCCTGTTATAAAATATTTTTCACCCTTCATCGGCCCACAATAAAAGCAGACTAAAATAAAAAGTAAATTTCAGAAATAAATTCACAATTTTATTCTGGGTATAGCTAATTTTGTATTTATGTATTCACTTGAAATATAAAAAAAAAAAAACGTTACAAACAAATTAACATTGAAATAAAATCATTTGTCATTTTCGAAGAAACACTGAAAGCAGTAAAATGAAAAAGGTTTTTAAGTATAACAGATCAAAGCAAATAAAACGTCGTTCAATCCAGATTTTAATGGTAAATGTATTACCCACTCGAGAGACTCGTTATAAGATGTGCCAAGTGCCCCAAGTGGGAAGAATCGCGATGTCGCTGGAGAGTGGCGCCGACGTCAGGGGATATTCGGCGGCGGGCGGCTGTGGGGCGGTCGCGACGTATCTCGGCGATCTGCCCGCAATCGACCGTGCAGCCACTCGGCCATCGCGATCTAATAGCCTGAAGAGTCGCAAGAGCCAATGTTAATATGTCGCTCTGGCTGCCTCTACTTCTGACACTACTTGACTATGTCAAGTAGGTATCCAGCTCTCAGTCTTTCAGGGCTGCCTTATCGAATTGACCGTTTTATACGCGTAACTAACATGCGATTTATAAATTCTAAACTCATAATAGTTCTTTGAATGTTGATAAACATTAGAGCTATAACAGCGATGTCGTAAGACGCAACTTGTCAAGTAAAATTAAAGTAAATGAGCTAACTCTATCACCATGTATACTAATCAGAAAAAAACGGCCAAGTGCGAGTCGGACTCGCGCAGTAAGGGTTCCATACCACCCATCGACCTGATACCCCGTAGAAACTGGTTTAATAATTCATGAGAGTTACGACCAGCACTGCGCGTTCATGTCCTGGCTGAAAGGCAACAACGCGCAGTGCTGCACTGTCGGTGAACTATTATGAATATTTTCACCTCTTTCTTACGCAGGTAACACTACACATGTCTGTTTGTTTGCCTTATTTTTATTATTTATTGTAAAAAAATATAGGATATTTTTGAGAAAGTGCGTATATTTTGCATAGTGGTTCAGTATCTGTTCCTTATCGCAACCACATTATAAAATGCACTAGAATCACACTAAGTTTAACGCTTGTATGACCATATTTTTCAAGATAGAGCATGTTTTTAGAGGTTTCTTGTATGACTCCCTTCACTTTGGGTTTAGACTTTTTATTTTTAGTACCTATCCTACTAATGTTATAAATGTGCATGTTTGTGAAGATGTTTGGATGTCTGTTACTCAATCACGCTGTAAGGGCTGAACGGATTTGGATAACATTTGGTATGCAGATTGAACATAACCCGGATTATCATATGGCTTTATCCCGGGAAGATAAACAGTTCCCGAGGGATGCGCGATAAACGATACTCACACGGGCGAAAGCGCGGAAATGGGCTAGTTTGTTATAAAAGAGGCCATGAAGTTAGTAGGTATAATAAATTAATATTGAATTAACTGTGATAAATATGAAGTTAACTTCGTGGCGTACAGTATTTTTTTGTTATTTGTTGATTATCTACCGTGAACCGCGTATTAGCTTAGAGTGCGCGACATAATATAAACATTAGTAACATATTACTCCATTATCGCTAAATACACGTCAGCCAGAGCAAATGTTTACCGAGAAGTAGTTAGCCATGCGACGGTGTCGGTCGAGAGCGGTTGTGTCTCGCTCGTCTGATTCCGACTGACAAAATATGGTGGGGTCGTATTGTGATTTATTTTTGACACACGACATATTCGATAGTTGATTGTTATTGAACTTTTATGTTTCTATTATGATATCTAAAGAAGCAGAAGTATTCGTTTATTCTTCTATTAATATTACTAGCGGCCCGTCCCGGCTTCGCACGGGTGGATATGAAAGTATAGCCTATGTCACTCAGGGTGAATGTAGCTTTCTAATGGTGAATTTTTTTATTTAAATCGGCACAGTAGTTTTTGAGTTTATTCATTACAAACATACACACAAAAAATACAAATCTTTCCTCTTAATAATATTAAGTAATAGTAATATTAGTATAGATATATCTTTTTACAAGAACTATGATTTATCCGTGTTATTTCACAGGTTTATTACTTAACTAGCTTTTACCCGCGGCTCCGCTCGCGTTAAATTCTGCTAACCCACGTCAGTCCAGGCCAGCCCAGTCCAGTCCAGTCCAGAGTCCACTGTCCCACTGCCCCACGGTCCCACTGTACCACTGTCCCACTGCCTCACTATATCACTATCGTCCCATGTCCTGTCCCACTGTCTCACTATATCACTATCGTCCCGTCCCATGTCCCATGCCCCATCCTATGTCCAGTCCTATGTCTCGTCCCATGTGCCGTCCCACTGTCCCACTGCCTCACAGCCCCCTGCCCCACTTTCCCACAGTCCCACTGTCTAACTATATCACTATCGTCCCATATCCCATGTCCTGTCCCACTATCTCACTATAGTACTATCGTCCCGTCCCATGTCCCATCCTATGTCCAGTCCTATGTCTCGTCCCATGTGCCGTCCCACTGTCCCGTCCCATGTCCCATCTCATGTCCCGTCCCATTTCCCGTTCCATATTCCGTCCCGTCCCCTGTCCCGTCCCCTGTCCCGTCCCCAGTCCCGTCCCCAGTCCCATCCCCTGTCCACTCCACTCCACTCCATCGCACATTACTATTCGCTCGGGCAAATGCATAAAAGCTTTGATCTGTCGGGTGAGTACGCAACCCACGATTTTTATTTTCTTTACTTTCTTTCTCAAAACCCATACCAGTTTTTAAGTCAGATCATCAGCTTTCAATAAAAAATAAATAAAAAAAAATCGCTCCAGTAGTTTTAGCGTGATGCTGGAACAAACAAACAAACAGACGTTTACAATTTTATAATAGTTAAGATGAAGTTAAAAATTCGATTACGAGTGTAATTAATACAAAACGCAATGAGATTCCTGTGTAGAACAGGAAGCAATGGTTTTAATTATGCCATAGCGAGTCATAAACCACGGAACTTATTAGATAGAATGCTACCAAATATTACTTTACATGAAAACTAGACTTTATTCCCTGGACATTTGAGCGTGTGGCAGTTGACAAGCCAGGTAATCGGTTCATGGCACGCGACATACATTTACAAACATTTCGATTACATCCCTTCATATTTGTTTTCACGCGCTATTACTTCGCCCCATTCAATTATACAGCTATTGGGGATTTCTGTATCACTCGCGGCTCTCGTTAAATATTCAAACGTTTATTTGTTTTATGTTATTTATAGCCCCTCATTCTGTTCTTAGTCATTTTAGTTTTGATAATAATTTTGATCGTGATTGTATCTAGTACCTAATTAAACTGATCTTATGAGTCATAAGATTAGTTTGATTACTAGATATAATGAAAAAAAAAGATACAAGGAAAAAACCGGCCAAGAGCATGTCGGGCCATGCTCAGTATCATAGGGTTCCTAATTACAAACGAATCAAATCGAATATTAATCATTGCTATTTTAGTTTTTGCCAACACTACTTTTTGAGATTTTTCAAATAGGTAGTAACTAAAGGAGCATTATTGGCTAAGATCGTTTTTCTCTAAGGTCAATGACCTATGAACTAGGACGTCTTAAGTATTTTGCAGTTTTCTCACTATAACTCAAAAATTTATTATCAAATTATAGTCGAAATAATTTTAAAAGAGTTTTTATAAAGGTCTATCAATGTGGCAGATTATAAGTTTCTACGTTGCATAGCTTAGAAATGGCAGGGGGGGGGACACATTGCAAGCCACTTTGGCGGGCTGTATTTCGCAGATGATATTCCTGATAAAAAAGTTGTGTATGAAACATTACCTTCATTTTAGTAGACCTATTCGATGATACCCCACAGGGGGTGAAGCGAAAGAAAAAAATTTCATCCCCATTTCACATGTATGAGCGCCACCCCTAAAATAAGTAATTATGATTTTTTTATTCTTTTAAAATTGAGATCTCTATCCAGACTATTTTCAAACAAAATTTTATTTACTTATGTTTATAACTGTAGAAGTTATTAAGCTGTAAAGGATTAGGACAGACGGACGGACATGACGAAATTATAAGGATTCCTTGTAGGACTACGGAACCCTAAAAAGCTGGATTTTTGGCGTGCTCAGGGTGCTGGCAAGACGCGTACTAGGAGGGCTGAAAAACGGGACGTTCCGCGTCTGGGAACGCTACTTATGAAATAGTCTGTTAATCTTATCTGATTGTTTACCTGAATTATACAGGACTTACCTTGTGAAACACGTATTTCTAATTTCTATTACACAATACATATCCGCTATCCTACAATATAATAATTATTACTTAACCGTCATCCTTAAGCACTTAAGATTCGTTTTACCTGCACAATAGTCGACTACCCAATGGAAATAGTTCTTTTGTTAAAAGTTTTTGCTAGATTTTTTGTACCACTCCCTGTTAAACAACAGTCTTTTTTTGGTTTCGGTATAATTCTTACAATAATAATTGTTTTCTAAACATCATTTGTATCCGGTGCGGTGTGGTTTCTTTTGATACTCCACTTGTTCCAATTATGGCACGTTTTTTTTGCTTTCATTTTAACTGAATCCTAAGTCAATCTGCAAATGTGTACGTAGGTCATCGGTCGTTCACCCGAAAACAAGGTACATAATCTACACCTTGCTTCCAAAATAACTTCATTAAACATTAAAATAAAGAAAGAATATACCTAATTGCATGTCAGTAATTAAGGTTTAATTGATTATTCGCAGTTAATTACGTGCGGTCGGCGCTGCTTCTGAATGATTTAAATTATTTCTACAGATTAATTTTAAGGTTACCTGGAGCAAGGTAATTATTTCACTATCTATAACCGTGTTGGCTCACCGGACGACTGATGGTTCTACTACCCACTGACCTTTTACGACTTAAACAGTTGCAGTAGTTTATCTGGCTCTATTTTTATAGCTCTTAATAAATAGCTTGGTTTTATTTGAGTTTATGTTCTTTATTACCGTCTAGCAGTCGCTACATTCATTACACCGCATGTTAGGGTGTGAAAACCTTGTCTGATTGAAGGATACCGGTCGATAAAATGATCTATGATTGTTGACAATTGATCTGTGTAATTTATACAGTGGGCTCTCAGGCGGTGTGTAAGATATCGCCATGCGAGCATAGAATATATACTAACGACGCGAGATTAATTCTGTCGTCGATCGATGGCAAATCGATAAAAATCGAGCAGTACGATTTGATGTAGTATAAGAACTGTCGATCGACTTCGACTGATCCAACAGATATAATCTGATGCATCTGTTGTTATAATCCTCAATCATATCTAAAAAACAAGTTCAAAAAAATACATCAGTGCCCTAAACCTCAAATACCATTTTTGCTATTGGAAAGTTCCAGATGCCTTTCCCTGTCAGAGTAGAAGCATATTCATGTAATCCATAAAATTACATCATGTTTAACTTAATAGAAAAATTGTATAATCGTTCATTATCACACAGCTCAGAATGTAATCCACGCCGTGCTATCATGAAGCCAGCTTGTCTGATGACTTAATTAATGACCCGCCGTGTCGCTGTTAATTAAACAGCTCAGGAAAATTGAAGCTCCTGCCTGAGCCCGCGGCTATTGCCAGATTAAAAACAAAATGCAATTTGGTGCGTACCACGCGACCCGGACTAAGTGTGATTAACGCAGAAGGCCGCAAATATCGTCAGTGCAGGAGGACATGCTTAACTATCTGACCTTATTTTTAGAGTAAAAGTTTAAAGTTGTCTTATTCTATTATTTAGGTATAAATGCTGTATGGAAGTGACGTAAACTTAATGTGTAAAATTTATCCAAACATTGAAGTAATACACGCGTCAAATTAAACTTGTCATGTAAATTAATACACGTACATAATTTATGACGTGTTATAACATTATAAGTCCCACAATCGTTATGTTGATATTGCCCTGTTTGATTTATTGAATTAAACGGTAAACAAATTATTGCTACCACTGGTTTATTAATCTAGTTTGTTCTTCTACTAAATGTTTGCATAAATATGTTATAATTTTATAATAAAAAAACTTGTAGCGATAATAAATCCTGTTAAACAGCAAACAGCATTGGCGACCGCTAGCGCTGCCTGTTTAGCGAGGTAATTGAGCATGTTGTAGTGAACATTCCCCGTCTCTTCGAATATAATTTTGAATTTACCCAACGGAAAATAATCCCGAACTGTAATTTCTACCCTGCGGATGACAGGTTATTTGTGAACATAAACAGGCGTAATTTAATTGCTTTATTAATATACAAACTACAACATGAAAAAAACTGTATAACTGGCAATTTGCTTTCAATCTTCTAGATACTATCAACCATTTAAATTAACAAAAAATAAAACCGACTTCAAAAACCTTAACTAAAAAGTAAAAAATAATCATTGTATGTATTTTAAAATCTTAACTTAAACAACATTTTTAAGGCGGCGCGTGGTTGACCCTTTGCGTCATGTAATGTACAGTCCAGCGCAATATCTATAGTAAAAACAGTTTATGTGAACGTACATGAAAATCACGCGCCGCCTTCAAAATGTTGTTTAAGTTAAGATTTTAAAATACATACAATGATTATTTTTTACTTTTTAGTTAAGGTTTTTGAAGTCGGTTTTATTTTTTGTTAAAAAGTTTTTATTTCATACTTTTTAGTTGAGGGTTGATTCATAAATGTTTATATAACCAATTTGAGAATATATTTTTATTAACCTTTGCTATCCCACTGCTGGGCAAAGGTCTCGCTCATGTTCTTCCAAACGTCCAATCACTATCGTGAAAAAAAAAACACTCATATCGGCCAAGAATTCTCAGAATGAGGAACCAATGAGCAGATCATCTAGATACGTAAAGCTAAAATAAACTGATTTATTGAAGCTGGTTAAAAAACTACTTAACCTAAGTCAATAAAATTTATATGGGACCACCGCGCGGACTTTCTCTACCAAATAAAAAAACAACCACGTAAATCGGCCCACAAATCTCGGAGTAATCGGTGTACATACATGAAAAAAAAAAAAAAAAAAAAAAAAAAAAAAAAAACCTGCGGAATACATAACCTCCTCCTTTTTTTGAAGTCGGTTAAAAAAGCGATTAGGTGTTTCTACCTTATTAATTAATTGTCACACGGTCATATTTTATTTATGTCTAAAAGACATGTAAAATGAAAGTCTGTTCATTGAAAATAAATCAATAGCTTTATCATATTTAAAATCTGCAGTTATTCAACTGCCGCTTCGATGTTGTATCATTAATTATTGTTAATTTATTAACTGATTAAATTCGAACGACTAGTTTTTGTTGAATGATCGGTATGAGTGGAGTAGCTTAATTAATGCAATAATATATTCATGAGCTGAACGTAACAAATTACTGTAACTGCCCATTATGATGTTATTATTTCTTTATAATGGTGGTATCAGTACTGTCACATTAGTGATTAATATGTTGTTGGTGAGGCAATTACAGCAAATGACCGTCGGCGAGCCACTCGCCGAGGTGTGACCGCGTTGTAGCGTAGGTAGGCGATTACCTTGCGGCCTACTGAGTTATTGACCGATGCTAATTATTTGACAGCGTCTTGTAAACACAGAACGTGACGTTTATACAATGTTAACATGTTAATTACTGAATCACGAGACCAGTAGGGCTACATTGTTATTTTAATGTCTCTCCGAGTAGGTACCTAGTTGTTAATGTTATACTATAAGCGGATTGTTGTTTATCAGTACAAATGGAAACTAAATTATGTTACGCTCGCTGGCATCAAGAATCGAGCTACCTTTCCCACGGGGAGCAACGCCGTCGGCAGAAAAATAGCTCGCCCGATTTCTGTGAATTCGTGATAACTTTTTTATGAGGCTGAAATGAATTGTATAAAATCTTTTGTGGAAGTCACAAAGTTCTCGAGAGAATTTTGCTTTCGTCGCAGTTCTAAAGAGATTTATTCCTTGTAAAATGAAGATTACTCTCCGTTTTTTTTTCTTCTTTTATTATCTTGTGTGGGCAATTGAGTATCATCCTTCATGTAGGTATTATTTTTCTCAGATGCTGTCCTTATTTCTTGCTCAATTTAATAAATATAATAGAAGTATGAAACAGTTTATTTCTTAATGAAGTTGTGTTGTCGGAAAACAACAAAATAACCGTTTTTAGGGTTCCGAAGTCCTACAAGGAACCCTTATAGTTTCGTCATGTCTGTCCGTCTGTCCTAATCCTTTACAGCTTAATAACTTCTACAGTTATAAACATAAGTAAATGAAATTTTGGTAAAAAATAGTCTACTTATAGATCTCAATTTTAAAAGAATAAAAAAATCGTTTTTACGTATTTTAGGGGTGGCGTCCATACATGTGAAATGGAGATGAAAAAATTTTTTTCGCTGCACCTCCTCGTCTGGGGTATCAATGAATAGGTCTACTAAAATGAAGGTAATGTTTCATACACCACTTTTTTATCAGGTGTACCATCTGCGAAATATAGCGCGCCAAAGTGGCTAGCAATGTGTCCCCCCCCCCCTGCCATTTCTAAACTATGCAACGTAGAAAGTTATAATCTTCCACATTGATAGACCTTTGTGAAAACTCTCTTTTAAAATTATTTCGAGTATGTGATTATAATTTTTTGAGTTATAGAGAGAAAACTGAAAAATACTTAAAACGTCCTAGTTCAAAGGTCATTGACCTTAGAGAAAAATGATGTTAGCAAATAATGCTCCTTTCATCATCATCATCATTTCAGCCGAAAGACGTCCACTACTGGACATAGGCCTCCCCCAATTAAGGGGGGGATATGCCATAATCGCCACGCTTGGCAGGCGGGTTGGCGATCGCAGTTGGTTGGTTAAATACTCAGAGAACGCTGCTGCCCACCCGCTGGTGAATCCCTTAGTCGCCTTTTACGACACCCATGAGAAGAGATAAGGGTGGTGCTATTCTTTAAGTCCGGCACCACACGGACTATTAGTATGCTCCTTTAGTTACTTTCTATTTGAAAAAATCACAAAAAGTAACTTTGTGTTATGTTGAACACACTTCTTCAATTTGGCTTCTTGAATTTATCGCTAGATGGCGCTACTAACAACACGCTCTGAGTCGCGAATGCTGCCGATTATTGCAAAAACTAAAAAAGCATAGCCATGATTAATATTCGATTTGATTCGTTTGTAATTACACCTACTTAAGGAACCATATAATACTGAGCATGGCCCGACATGCTCTTGGCCGGTTTTTTATTTCTCTCCGTTGGTATTTTAACGAAGCAACTGCTACCATACTATTATGTTAAATACGTCGTTAATGTTTACAAATGGTGTGAGTATCAGCTGTGGTTGTGGAACGTGTAGTTTATTGTTATTATTTATTCACATTCAAGCGGTCACGGCAACACGTGTCGTTCGGTGGCACGAGCCACTTCATATCAGATGATAGTTCTAAATAGTTTAGATCGTAAGTCTTGTAACCGTGAATTCCCGTCTCGAAAGCTGGCTAAACACTCTCACACCAATTTGCCACACACCCTCGAGCTATTTAATCGAGGGCGAAGGGGTTACGCGTGTACCTACTACTGTTAATTTCTTCTCTAAGAGCTTTGCCTTTGTGTTGTTTGCGTATTTAAGATTTTTATGACATGTCAACCATTCCTCATTGAGGGTGTTTTGTTTTTTTGATTTTTTTATATAAATAGAAACTTATTATTATTGTAACAATTAATCACCTGTAGGACTTGTATTCTTTTTAAAACAATTTAAATATTAACAGAAATAAATAGGCAACAATAGAAGTTGAGATTAAAACGGCACAACAGTTATGACAATGAATGATCCCTTCGATTTTTTTCTCATCAAATCACCACCCCAACGCGTTGCCGTCACCCTCGGCCTCGCCGGACCGGGCGATCGAATATTTCGCGTTCATTCAAAAATATGTCAGTAGGGACCCTTATAGTGTCACCGCTGCCAAACATATCTCCCCTACAAATTGTTTAAACGCGGTAGCACGTGTTACTCGCACGCATTTCACTTTGTGATGCTTGTATGAATAAAAATAAGATTTCAGTTCTGTACCTATTTACATAAGAAATCCTCGACGAATTTACGTCAAACTCTCATTTGCTTGTTACGCATGAAGTTTATTTTCGCTTTATCACTCTCTATATGATGTCATTTGATAACATTGTATTTATAGATAACTAAATTAGGTTTATGTTATGAAATTTTTGGCAGTATCGCAATATCCATGTGTGATCATGATCCGTAAATAATGTTATTGGTTTAGTTCAGGTGAATGCTACTACTGGGTAGCCCGGGAAATTCTAAATTTCCTGCGATTTTTTGCAGATCGCAGCTCTATTTCACGCTGTATATCGATCGAAATATGATTAGCTGCAATAATAACAATATATTATTACTCATATAAAATATTAACCTAGCTCTATAAGCTCTACAAGCTGAATAATCGATAATTAATTTGATAGTAAATTAATATTATGGAGCTTGTAGAACTTATAGTAGGGATGTTACGGAGCTTCGACTCCGACTCCGAAAGCTCTGAAGTTCCGATTGATTTTACACCTCCGACTTCGACTTCGGCTCCGATAATTATGAATCGGAGGTTATAAGTAAGATCGAAACGCAGCAAGCGACCGTGGCCGAAACGCGGACGTATCCGAACTCCGATTCAGAACCACACGATAACCAGTTGTCGACCGATTCGGTTTGTTATCTCTTTTTCTCTCGTTACGTGAATCATAAGACGAAACACCAAACCGGTCGACAACTGGTTATCGTGTGGTTCTGAATAAAGTTGGGAAAAACGACTTAAAATCGTAAGCGTGTTTAAACGTTGTGCTTTTTTCTGCCAACGAATTTTTTTACGCTTTTGCCGCTTTTTGTTTTTCACTTCCAAAAAAATTGACTTTTATTTGTCTACATTACACTATTCTAATTTACATTTAAACTATTTACAAAGTTCACTAAAAACTATACAAACAAAATACAATCGTCGCGTAATTACCAAGGAGAACATTCAAAAACGCATTCACTCGTTGACGACGAAAAATAAACTAAGCGCCAAAGCAAAAGCAAATCAATCAAGGTCAAAAACGTTTAAAATGTTTAAACGATACGAAAATAATCAACAAAATGAAAAAGTGCTTTCTCTAAACAAATTTTGCGTAAACGAATAAAATTTAATTCAGCCGGTTTCAAACCACCACCAGTCAACTTTGAAATTAAGTCTTATGTTCATAGAAATAAGGTTACATTTCAATCGTACTATTGAAAGCATAAGTTTGGTTTACGAAAAAGTCTAAACGAAATCTGCTTTAATCACAAAGCGTTTTAATTAGACTTTTTTAAGCGATTCTTGTTTAAACGCCCACTTCTAGTTCTGAATCGCGTAGCAGATTTGACTTGTAGCCCGGGGAATGCCCTCACGTTCGCGTTTCCCGTTCAGTCAGTGCTGCCACTTTAGTGCTTTTACCACTAGAACTGGTGGTTCTGTACACTAGATCTGTCTTCTACCCCGCCTCCGACTCCGATAAATCATATTTAAAACCTCCGTCTCCGACTCCGGTCTACCCACCTCCGTAACAGCCCTAGCTTATAGAGCTTGGTTAATATTTTCTATAAGTATTATTCAGTAGATACGTATATTGTTATTATTGCAGCGAATCATAATTATTTACCTACCCTGTAGCATTTACCTTATACAAAACTTTTTAGTGTAAATTACGCAACTTCGGTATTTATTTATAACAATTCATTTATTCTTTCTGTTAAAATATGTACAACTTAATAAGACGAAAAATGAAAAGTAAAACTTTATATCTGATTTTATTTTAATTATACTCAGGGCTTGTTTACATGGCTATGAAAGCATTATTATTTTTAATAAATACGCTTAAATTCGTACAATAATAATATTTTGTAATACATAATACATTTATTTTTATAATATGACTTATACGGTAAAACATACAATTTATCGGATCTTGAGCTGTTCTATGAAAAAAGAGCTGTGTTTACTTCACAATTTAAACTTTTTCCGTTGCTAAATCAAAACAACTTCAAAGGGCCTATGAAAGATTAACATGTCTACAGACAGAACTAAAATTATTAAGTACATAATATATCTTGCTACAATAAACAACAGGGTTTTGGATACTTAACTTTGGCGACATAATAAAATTCTTATTCGTATTTTTGAAACTAGTAATTTTTAGGCTAAGCCCGCACAGCTATTTTTATTCGCGCACTGAGTCTCACCTACCGCCGCGATTTTAAATCGCCAGTGCGGGCACCTGCATATTATTATGATCCCGTCTGTTACAGATTCAGCGATAAAAAATCGCGCGAGTAAAAATCGCAGTGCGGTGTAGGTCTAAAGTCGTAAGAAGCGGAATACCTACTTAGTCAGCACATTCTTGCTCTCCGTCGTATTCAGCTAAACGGGCGAACGAGACTATGGTAAAGTGGGACCATATAACAAAGACGTAAAAATCTGTACGCGCTACTAAGTACGGCCTTCCACATCCTAACAGTGTGACGTAAAGTTCTACGTTTGAGCACAAACGAGTCGACGAGTTGTTACACTTGTTACAGTTATTTGATTAAGTTATTAACTTATTATACAAAGCACACGCTGGTAATAAACATAATGCAATGTGTAACAAGTTCGTTGCTAATTCATATTACGGAACATCTAAATAAAATTAATTATAATATAAATGTGTTTGTTAACAGGCTGCTGTAAAATGCGCTTCCTCTCCTCGCACAAATGCCCTGTCGACCAAGCCTCGCTTGCCTTTGGCGGCGTTGGCGGCCGACTCCGGGCGAATCCATCCGCCCAACAACGTCAACTCTCATGTAAGTAACACCCATTATCTTGTCATAGATCTGATGAGAATGTCAAACAAATGTTGTAGATTGCTGTTATCCTACCTAATATTGGTGTGCAAATGCGATTTAGAGCTATTGTAGAACTATTTTACGCATGTGTGTTATTTGTGTTTGTTTTCAGTAGAATCGTAGACATAACACAGTACACTTTATTTATGCAATAACAGTAAATTCTTTCGAATTTTGTACATAATTCGTGCAAATAACGGCAAAGGTATTGTTCCTAGCATTAATTTAAGCTCCAAATCCAAATTTAAACGAGTTGATGATCGTCCATGTTCTTACATCTGCAGCTAAGTTAAATGTGCCGGGTGATCTCACACGTCTAAATGCAGCGAATCTAAATCTGTAAGGCATCGAGCGTGCCTCTTCCGGGATCCGCTTTCTCGCCAAACTCATAAAACGTATGCAAACTGCCAATCGACTTGTCAACGCGCCTCGCCTCATCTTCAAGTTGGCTGTTAAACCAACATCTGCGAAATGCACACCTTGTTTACTTGTTTTAAATCGTTTGCCAAACCATTAAGCATTGAATTACCACAAAAGTAGACTCAGTTCATTATGCAGTGATTGAATCTACGCTGTTGCTTTTTCCAATATTCGAGGGTATCTATTTTTAATGTGATTGTTTCTCAGTATTAGTATTGTGTAGGTTAATAATTAAGGTAAGTATTAGAGTTTCCTCATGTTTCACGGCATTTTTATTATAGTCAGTATTCAGAGCGGTTGTTGAAAAACCACTCCTTGATTGCGGGGAAAGCAGTAAGACGGAATCGCATCACAATGCGCTTGAATTTCGAAAAGAATGAAAGCCAGATAAATTCGAGTGCTAACTGTCGAAGCGTGATGCCAGCGCGAATATTAAAATAACAATCGGAAGCTTTCCTCTTACTGTTTACCAAAAATAAATATGTATATAAATAAAAATCTATTGACGAAAGAAATATTATATTATTATTATTATTGTATGAAAAATTATCACTTGAGAACGGGTCCAAATTATACCGAAAATAAAAATGACAAAAATCCTTGCGAAGTTCATGTCGAATTCGAAATTATTTATTCATCGGGCCAGTCTGCAATGGCAGGCGCAGCCGCTGTCCAGTGACGGCACAAGCTCGACAATTTAATTGGCTCTTATGAAATCTTTATTAGATTTGCTACACTTTCTGGTGGACCTACCATAACATTTATAGGATTTTACATGATGATTTCATGATGCTGATATAAATATCATAAAATATCTTCAACAAAAACAAGACATGTGATTGTTTTGTGTGATATTACTTTCCATTTTGTGAAAATCGAATATTTATTTCTAAACTCGACGACGCGTGTGCTCGAGTTCTAAATAGGTTCACATTTCTGATTCGAAAGGAGCACTCTGAGCAGAATGCGAGCAGTTTACCCTGTGTGCTCCCCCGTGAATTTCGACAGTTCGCCGACGCCAGCCAAGATATGTCGCAATCCCATCCAATTTGCCTCTCGCCGCTCGTGCTGTTGCTTGAATAAAGCGGAAAATCTTGCTCCGCAGCGCGCCGCCGACGGAATAAATTATGTCAGCTTCAATATGAAACTGTCGGAAACGAAGGGTGCATATAAAACGTTTAGCTCAAAGTTAATCGTTAATAAAACATACTTATCTGACATACAATGCAGATTTATTTAATTTGAATTTAAAGACAATTCAGAACAATATTTACAAATCTCATATCACCACACAAAATGGTGCAGTGCAGCAATGTGATTATTTTATTAGAAGTCCTCTTGCTTGCAGTTTACTGACTATATCACAGTTTAAACAATATCTAGAGTTGAGCGGGAAATGAGCACGATCGTTTGGCACGAGTTGGGAAAACGCGCCGCTGCGGTGTCGGCTAATAGCTCTTCGCAGATTCAATTTGCCGTCGAATAGAATATAGCCTCCCGGTGCGCACTACGGCTACGCGATCATTAAGTTACGCTCTCGTCTCCGACGACGAGCTAGTAAAATTCACTTCAAACACCCACCACTACTCAAGCCAACTAGCTTCTAACTTAAATTTAATTCGCTTCCTAATTAGTTGAGTAATTGACTTAATGTGACCTCACTTACTCTAAAAACTTCATTAAGCTCTAAGATTTATATGCTGCCGCTACTTCCTCTACCTACCCATCGTCTCGGGCTTTTAATTTTTTAAATAAGTGCTTTAAATAATTTAAGAATGCATATTTATTGGTCTGTCTAGACCAGTGGTTCTTAACCTTTATGTGGTGAGGGACCCAAACATTTATGCTGCTGAACGCGGAACGCTAAACTTGTTTGCCGGTGAAGTTAAGTTTCAACTAACGAATATAACTGAAAACAAGAAAAAGATAGGATTACCTATCAAGCTCAGGCGAATTTTTTTAGGGTATTAAAAACATTACACCATATTTTTATATATACTTTACAAGGAGTAGTACAACATTTAATTAAAAAGTTAGTTAAAAAGAATAATTTGTTGTGTTTCTATAATCATCTAAATAAATATTAAACTCGAGCCCCGATTCTAATGAACTCGCTCACATAATCAATAAAAAAAAAAAAAAAATATTATTAATAAATAAATATAATAATAAATATCTTTGGGACATTTTTACACAGCACCATCTAGTCCCAAACTAAGCAGAGCTTGTGGTATGGGTACTAGACAAAGGATGTAATACGTATATACTTTTTTTTTTAAATACATACTTATAATACATAAGCAACACACCCAGACCAACACAAACACTTATGTTCATCACACAAATATTTGTGTCCTGTGGGAATCGAACCCACGACCTCGTTATCAGCAGTCCGACACTCGAACCACTAGACCACAGAGGTCGTCAAATATTATAATAGATATGTTGATGATGGATGGCTTCGCGGACTATTTGTGAAGCCTTGTGAAGACCAGTGTTCCGCGGACCACCGGTTAAGAACCACTGGTCTAGACCCTAAATAAAATGTTAAGTCGTCGGTCTTTGTAAGGCAGTAGTTTTCTAAGTGTGAGTGAGTAGTTTTTGTAGTTTTTCAAACAACAAAAACTACTCACTTTTTGGTGAAAGCTGCAAGTTCAATCATATTTTCGTGAGGGTAATGCTGCACGATTTGCGATACGAATTTTCCCAAATAATTTCCCATGTTCACTTTCATCACTTCTATACGTTAGTCCTTTTCTCAGTTTTATTCAATAAGCATATGTTTATTGATTTTACCTGAACAATTTATACGATTCATATTACACTTACACAACATACCTGTGTTTGTAAGTTAACATGAAATTGGTTGCGGCGAACATGGATTGCTTTCGACAGAAGAGCGTCCTTATTGTGTTTTCTCCGGGAAAGCTGGCGTATCGCCATGGACCCGACACGCTGCCAATGCCAAATGTTTTTTATTCCCCCTTTCTGGACGATATTGCCGTTTGCTTACGTCGCCCTCGCTTGCCTTATCTTAAACGACAAACAGGTCACATCGACCATAGTTCAACAGAACTAAGCTCAAATTCTTCTGTATTTATATTGTAAAGAAACATTATTTGATCGATGATCAATGACTTCTGTGGCCTTCTGTAAATGGAAATAACTTTTATCAATTTTACTAGTAAAAGTCACCATGTTTTTATTGTAACTCGATCCATTCGTTATAATTTAATACGGTATAAATGTTATCAAGGCTGTTAATATTGTAATAATTTTAATTCACATAAACCGCGTCTCTTATTCGTTAAAATTAACACACAGCAATTGAATTGATACGTTTATTTGCGAAACGATTTGCAAATTTAATGGATTTATTGGTAAATGATGTCTTCATTGAACTTTAATTGAAATTGGACAATGATTCGCAATTCAACAATTCGTAATATTCAGTGAACCGAGGATTATTCAAAAGGTAACAATGTCATATGAATGTGACGCACGTTAATGTCTACGCCGCTGATTTTATTAATTAAAACGCAACAGTCAATTGCTTATAGCTATTTAATATTATTTGCATGTTAAAAGCAACTTCGTGAGCTAAATTAAGCTTCTGGGAATAAAATTAATCAGGTACTCTTACTTTATTTGATGAAATTCACCGTTTTATTGATTCTCAAATTCTTAACGTCAAGATGGCTTAACATCATCATTTCAGCTGAAAAACGTCCACTGCTGGACAAACGCTCAGAAGTCGGTTTGATTTGTTCCGAGAACTTGGGCCCCAGACGAAATAAAATGTCAAACAAGTTTATTTGATGCATAACGACACTACTACAGCTGGAAATTATGTTAGCAACCTTATACACACCTACACACCTTACACGGGCTACACCGTAGCTACACCGCGGAAAATGTTTCGTGAACTAAAAGCGCCTTTGATAGTCAATACACTTTTATTAAGTTCGCTTTTCATTGAATACGCTGAAATTATTAGTACTTAGGTACTTCTCTACACTCCGTTACATTTTATGTGCAATTAAATAGTTTGTTTCTTTCAGTTTAACGAGTCATTTTGTAACTGCTATTTTTGTGATGCTATCTATACAAAACGTGCTTTGTGATTTAACCCAACACTTTAAAATATAAGTGTAATAAAACAGTAGCGACGGTACTTGTGACAGTAAAATGAAGACAACAAAAAAAGGTGCTAGCATTTCAGTTAAAAGTAACTTATAAATTATAATACTTTCACATTAAATTAAATTTCGGTACAATATCCAACAATTCAATAGGCCATGCCGATATAAATGTGTTATGAAAGGCCCACGGCCTCTGGAAATATTAATTCAGTCGCATATCCATTCGTCCGGCTTGCCGCACTATATTAATTCTAGAACGGCCTGTCGCAAAATTCCATTTGGAAATACCACAGGCTTACGCCCCTTGATGTCCGCGTTGGGTCTGATTGCTTCTCTGTGACTGAATGCGCTTAATCCAACGTGTTTTTGCTGAAATCTCGCTCATATTTGAAGCTTAATAATCATCAGTCATGTTGTGGCATATGAATGAGAATATTTTACGCATTCTCTATCACTGTTTTCAAGACTTAATTATTAAAATGAATCCTTGTAAAATGCGCCTTGGTCTAACGGTTTTAGGATCCGAAAATGTTACTCTACAAATCGCAAAAGCCAAAGGATCAGCCTAAATTTCTACTAATGAATCACATCGTTTGATCACGGTGCGGTTTTATTATATTGCAATTTTATTGGTAGAACCTTGAGATCGACTTTTATCTTAACACCTTGAACACCTATAAAGTTCACTAATAAAGATTGATTTGATTTGATTTGCGGCGTTTGTATTAACTACAATATTTATAATTTTATACCTGTTCAAATAAAAACTTAGCGTACTGTAATTAGAGCGCAACACTAGTGCTGGTGTCAAGTAGTGTCAACACGCGAAAAGAGGAGTAACGTGCTGCGACATAAATTAAAAAAATTATGCAATGCGTCACTTAACGACACTGCAGCATGATCGCACCCTTGCACCTCGGTGGCTACAGTTCACTTCGCTTAACTTACCGGCTATAGGTTACTTAGACTGCTTACAAAGATATTTAAAGCAAAACCTACACATTTTCAAAAGCAACGTTTTACCACCAATACGTTTCTTTAAAATAAAACGTACCGACCGGTAGCAATATGATATTTACATCCGGAGAGATTTTATTATGTATAATATATGAATTATATTATCATCTGGCCTGGCATCCAGTATTAATCTGAACTCGAAAGTGCATAACCGCTGGTGTTCATGAAAAATGTAATTGAATGATTTATCTCGTTGGTCACGTTTCGCCGCCATATGGACTTCTCATGAATAAGTAATGTTCGGCTGCGGTCGTTGTTTCAATTAGCGGTTGTGTCGACGGTCGAGCACGACTGCTTCCCGCCAGCCACCCGCCTCTGCGCGCTTAAACATAAATCAAAACGATTGTTATAAAGATGTGGTATGCAATTCTTTCGAATGGCCATTATCATTGATAGACAGTATGAAATGCAAACGTCTTGTTCGATTCGATGTAATACTTATCTATAATTAAAGACAGATGTCCTGACTGACTGATTTATCAACGCATAGCCGAAACTAATTAAAGTTAGAAACGTGAGATTTGGACAATAGGTTCCTCTTGTAATGCACCCACTAAGAAAGGAAGGATTTTTCGAAATTTTAACTCTAACTAAGAGGGTGAAATAAAGTGATAGAGTTTGTATGAAAAATCTTTTCTCCTGGATCGATTCACTCAAAACTTGGGAAAAATAATCTTTAAAGTCAAAAAAATAAAAAATCTAACACCCGATGTTCGTTTTCCCAAAACTACTAATAAATTAGGATGCAATGAGGTGATGAAGTTTGTAGGGGAGAATACTATTACGTTGCTTGATCGAGTTGAAACTCTGTATAAATAAATCTTCAACTCGAAAATAAATCAATCAATTAATAAGTGTTTTTGGGTTTCTCGAAAATTAAACACGACGGGAGTAAAAATGGACTGTAAACGTTTCTATGAAAAATCTTCCACGGGTGATATTTGACACAAATACTCTTCAAAGTATAAAAAAAGGCAAAGTTACGGGATACTGATGTATACGTACTGATAATATGCCCCATTTGATAATGGGGCATATTAAAACTATTTACGCGAGCGACGACCTGGTGAAGGTCGCGGGAATCCGCTGGATGCGGAAGGCATAGGACCGGTCGTTGTGGCGATGCTTGGGGGAAGCCTATGTCCAGCAGTGGACGTCTTTCGGCTGAAATGATGATGATGATGACGCAAGCGAAGCCGCAGGCATCAGCTAGTATTCTGATAAGAAGCTTTCCAATTATGGAATTAAAAAAATATTATCTACTGCTCTTTCGCGCCTGCAGACAATGGTAGGTACTTTAACATGATAAAATGATTATTACAGCTCATGCAGTGCTAATAGTTTTCGCCCAATAATATTGGGCTAATAATATTGCCTATTAAATAAAGATAAACCAAAAGCTAAACTAAGTGACTGCCACCCAATCAAAGTTAAGTAAACAGTAACTAAACTCGGCATTTTGCACTTTAACACATCTCATTAATAGGGGTGAAAGTCCCGTGTTATTCCAATAATTGGGGCGTACGATAATGAGCGAAAGTAATTATGTGGCAACATCCCCCGTTACATCTCCGAAAGACACGACCCATTCAGGGATTAGAGGGATCTTGCTCGCCTACGACGGATTAAATTGATATGTGCGACGCTGCTTAACTCGTTTTATTATATGTAAAGGGTCGGAAAGCAATCCCTTTTATTAGAAGTAGAGACATAATCTTGCGCGTATGTCTTTTGTTGTCTATTATGGAAGCTGAACATCTTAACTTTTATTGTTTTTGTCATTTTCATAACCCGCTTGGGATGAGATGCTGTTTAGGAAGGGTTGGTTATGATATCCACTTAGTATTATGGCAATAATGCTTTTATTATTTGCCTTGTGATGTACAATGTTATTGTTTGACATAAAAGTATTTATAAAACTGAGTATGCGAATTCCGCCAATATTAAACATTTCGATCCGGTCGACGACCGTTCCCGGAAATGGTGTCGTTTACATAAACCTAAACCGGCCGCGAGTAATGGCCTCTATACACTTGTACGGTTCAGAGATACGACTTGAATTGCAATGCACTGTGTAATTTATTCTGAATTTTACTTACGTATAATTATTACTTAGGTAATGTCGAATATTACAAAATCTAGACACAAACTATAGTAATTTTAAAGTACACTAGCAACTAGTAACAACAAGTGCCTTTGTACTATTCATTTCTATGTATTTTAGTATTATTTCTCTGTGTGTGCATAAATTTAATAAATAAAATAAATAAAAAAGCCGTCGTTGTTTGCACGAACCTCTTTAACTGCTTGACCAATTAACCTTTATAAAATATACGATCAACCAACAAGTAAAATAAGTAACCTTTTTTTGTTTCCAAAGTTCAAGACTAAAATAGCTCTTGACGATGGAAGCAAAAACTTTACATATTTTATGAATAAGAAATCAAATTGAAAGTTAACTATCCGTAAAGTTATATAATAATTTGGAAGTTCATTGCGAAAGGGTCGTCGGAGTTATCCATTTACGGAGAGTTATACTCGTTTTATTTTCTTTTAGCAGTCTTGTACAGCGTTCGTCGCTAAGCATCACAGTCGCTTCCCCCGCTTGAACGAGCCCCTTCGAACCCTACCGTAAAATAGACGCGAAATGTGATAAATGGAAAACTCTTTTTATTGTCGGGGCCCGGGGCACGTTACGTTATGGGTCGACTCCACTCATCCCGCCCGCACCCTCGCTTTCCCGGCCCGTCTTATCAAGTTTTCTTATATCCTAGTTACCGCTCAATTTTGTGAGCCTTATATAAAAAGCTTTTCCTCTGCTCCCCTCTTTGCAAAAGAATTGCTCTTAAGGTATCTGTACACGAGTCTCTATCACTTAAGTGCGTAAGAAAGCTTATGATTTTCTTGCCCTGTTGAATACGGGCCTGATGTTTAAATTGACCCTGCATTTCTTTTATCCAGGGTATTACGCTGCTTCAAGACGCTGGTACGTCGGATGACAGTGGACGGGCATCAGAAAGACTAACGGGTAGTTCGGTGGCGCCTCGCGATCCCGATTCTTCCCGTGATCGTCTTAGTGACGTAAGTATTTTAATCTTACATCACATTACGCCCTAGTACCCATTACCGAAAGCTAGCCGTGTCTTAGTGCATAGTACCTTCAGCAATGAACTTTCAGCAAATCCCTTTCATATTATATTCCTACCTTCGATATTTGCGCGAATGAAAAAATCTAACCGATATCATTTATACTATACATCCTGTTCGTTCTGTTTACTTTGTCACAAATACCGTCTATTTGTGACGTGCTTTATAACAAGAAACATCAACTTTCAATGAGGTGCATGTACCAATTCACTTAGTGTTGTGATTGTAATGAGTGTTAGTTCGTAAAATAAAAAGTATAAATGTCTTCCTTTTTGTTGCATATCTTCTCGTCTCTCCTATTTTTATAACTGGCATAATTAAAAGATGCGAATCGTTCTTTAGCGTACCGCTTTTTTCTCTGTTTGCTGTATTAGTTTGAAAGCATTGTAACTAAGTCGAGTGTTAGGAGAGACGGGACAAACTTCACCACCCCTAGTCACTCCAATCCACTCATATGTTCGCTTTCTCTCTCCTGCCTACAGGCCAGTAGCCGCTGTAGTTCCGGAAAAGGCTATATCGTGAGTATTATCAGTGTTGTCCGTTTGCTGTGTAGAACATTTTTCTTCTAATTCACCTCGCACGATTCTATTTTAGAACCCTTGCTGCATGATTGATTTAGGTTTAATTTATAGCTGTGTTCTTTTCAGAATAAGAAATATATTATGCTAAATAGATATCATAATAATCATTATGAATATCTAATATGACACTAACACATAAATCAATACGGTCTATGAATACATTGAATGAATTAAAATCAGAATAATCCTTGTCTGTTGGAAAAGACATGTAATAGCTATAACTCTCTATTACTGTGTGCAAATTTACCCAGATCACGCTACACACATAGACCCTGTTCGATATTCGGCGCGTATCGCAGCTAAATCACGAGATTTGTCGAGGCGGTGCCGTTCCGTACTACATAACATTACCTGCGCCCGTCCTGAATACTTCATGTTCTGTATTTATTTGAAATTGTAATATCTCAGCCTGATCCCTTGTTGTTTCCCCCGGCGTGAACTTACCTCATAAATAACACGTAACGTATTCGTCGATTTATGTTACGATAATAGTCTTCTTCTTCCATTTGAATTGGACTTTTCCGAGATTGTTTAATGGTAATTGTAGAATACGTTCATCTGGTGCCAAACACTTCACTACGGTCATGTCTTGTTAACAGTTATAAACAACTTCATTTCAAAGAAATCACCTCATTATTTTAAACAAACCATTTACATACTTAAAATTCTAAGCAATTTGTTTTAACATACTGTTTAGAATATTCTGCACGCTTGGTTTAGGTGTGAGTTTTATTCTTAGATATTAAATAATATTATAATTTATGTGGTCAATATTATGCTGGCAGCTTTTAAATAATTGTGGTTTTACTTAATAGTCAGCTGCAACTAGAATTAACGATTCAAAATGCATGATCTTTTACAAGTAGCTCGGCCAATTCATTTCTTCTGAACACGTAACTCTTAACTCAAATACATTTTTTCTCCTTTTACAGTGTGATAGCGAAGGCGACGATGACAAGGCAAGTACTTTGATATTAATATTTCTTCTTCAAACTTCGCAGTTAATGTTTCTAAATGATATTTACGAATCGCGTAAATTAATTAAACCAGTCTCCAACTCCACGACTCTTTGAGAGTTGGAAAAGTTGAAACAGAGCTTTGGAAATAAATGTCCGTGTAATGTAAGTGGCGAAGTTGCTCGTTCCCGGTTTATTACCCGGTCGGACTTGCCAGTACACAGTGATTAATCTCGCGGGGCGGAGCGCCATGTTCTAAGCACCTGTTTACTTGGATTGTGGGTTTAATGAATTAGATTTGATTTCTTAACGTTTGTAGTCTTCAAACAATTAACTGCAAAATAGTTTAAGTCGTAGGACTAGCTTATCGAATAAATGTTGTGCAAGATATGAAGGGGTGTCCGCTTCGTAGTTGGACTGTGTATGGTGTGTACGCTATAGGAAGTCTAGCGGCTTAACTAACTCGTCAACAGGTTGTGAAATGCGAGTCAAAAGCGGCCAGAGTTTGAGCGTTATGAGCGCTCTCCGACGCGTTTCGACGTGGCAAAGGGCGCTGATTACGCGCCGTCACTCTGTTCAGTAATTACTAGATTGGCGCAGTTTGAGAGTGCCTGTAATTAAATACATTATACCGCCTTCAGCGGCGCTAACTACTGCTAGTTGCGCTTAAACGTCTCATGTTATTTATATTAAACTTATTGACAAACTGTTACAGAGATAAACTATTCATTTTTAGAAACTATTATAAAAAGGGTAAAATACCATGCCCATGGTATAAAAACTTCAAAAACCATACCAATCAATTCTCCTTATAAACAAATTACTTTCAAGACTAGCGTTTATTCTGTTACACGGTGTATACTATAATTACCGTTAATGTTCTTAATTAAAACTTCTGTGTGTTTTACAGACGAAACATGTTTATGTAACATGAAGTTTGTCTCCACAACAAACGATGACTGAACAACTTACTTTACCTCCGCTCAAAAATCCATCGCAGTCTTTAACAAAAAACAAACTATGAGAACAATCTGTGACAGCAGTCGTGCAAATCCGAAAGCTCTAAAAGACTGTTACCATTGTTCGGGCAGCCGCAACCCCGACTTGTCCGTTCCCCTTAATCTAATTATCTGGCCGCTTCGCTGCCTGCTCCGGACGAAACACCCTCAATTTCTCTCAATTTTCTCCGGAGAACTAAGTATAAGTGTTTTATTAGGTAATCCATCCCTTGACGTTTAATGGAATCTCAGATTTTGAATAATCTTGTTGTTGAAACAATCTATTATTTCGTAACGTATGGCATAACATACCAGGCCCCTCAGAAAGTATTGCGAAAAAAAGTTTTTATATATGGGAGACTGGCCAGTTATAATGTTTTTCGAAAATATGATTATTTATAAGTAAAAATAAGTAAGTTCCAATTTCAAAATTTCCCTCCACATTTTTTGCGAGTTAATTCAAAGTATTGTGTCTCACTGAAATATGGATCTGCGCCGGGAACATTTTAGAGCTATGATTTTATACGATTTCAAGTGTCGCCTGAAACCGGATGAATCGTACGATAGACTTCAAATGGCATTCATGGATGAAGGCCCTTCCAAGGCAACCGTGTATCGTTGGTATAACGAATTCAAGCGCGATCGACCAACTTTGGGGGATGACGAAAGAAGCGGTCGCCCTTTGACGGCTGTTACCGAAGAAAACGTGCTAGCAGTGAAAAATTTAATCCAAGACAATAGGCGAATTACATATCAGGAGATTCAACACATATTGAAGATTGGATCGGGAAGCGTTCACGAGATTCTACACAGCCATCTTCGCGTGAGGAGGATAGTATCACGCTGGGTGCCGCACAACCTCACCGATGCTCAGAAGCAGGCCCGGGTGGAATGGTGCCGTGATATGCTTAACAAATTTGAAGCAGGCTCGTCTCGGCGTGTTTACGACATCGTTACAGGTGATGAGTCCTGGATTTATCAATACGACCCAGAAACCAAGCGCCAGTCGACTGTTTGGGTGTTTCAAAATGAGCCAACGCCTACCAAAGTGAAGCGATCTAGAAGCGGGGGTAAGATTTTGATCGCTAGCTTTTTTAATTTGACTGGCCACTTGGTATCAATTCCCTTACGGGATCAAAGAAGCATTAATGCCGAATGGTATACTACCAAATGTTTGCCAGAAGTTTTCTCTGTTATAAGCAACAAGCGACCAAACACAGGGCTCCGCGGGCTACTGCTCCACCACGACAATGCACCTGCGCACACCGCACTCAAAACGAGGGACTTCCTGGACAGCACGCCAGTCAAACTCCTGGGTCACCCTCCTTACAGCCCTGATCTAGCACCGTGTGACTTCTTTTTATTCCCAAAAATAAAAAATCAGCTCAAAGGGATACAATTTTCGTCGCCGGAAGATGCGCTGGCTGCGTTCGAGCAGGCTGTAAACGAGGTGTCTGCGGCGGACTGGAAAAAGTGTTTTGAAAACTGGTTTAGGCGCATGAATCTTTGTATAGAGGCTGGTGGAAAGTACTTTGAAAAGATTTGATAAAAATATATGTACGTATAGAACAATTTTTTTTAGTTTCGCAAAACTTTCTGAGTGTCCCACGTATGTATGTTATGTTTTACGCATGATAACTGAGTTGACACTACCTACTATGAATAATAAGATATTTTCATGTTTCACCAAATTCTTGAGTAAAATTTATATTTAAAAACAAAAACTACTTGTTAAACTTTTACGGACGGACGGACAATCTGCTATAAAAGAAATGCCTATATAGGTACCTACTCGTCTGCCATCCTAAACGTTGCTAATTACATAAAAATAGGTTCAAGAACCGGACCGGTCATTGTGGCGTTGCTTTGGGGAGGCCTATGTCCAGTAGTGGACGTCTTTCGGCTGAAATGATGATGATGAGGTTCAAGAACCTGTTGTTGACTATGTTATTCGACAATCTAACTTTAAACATGATCTCCCCAAGTTGTCAAACATAATTGAACATGAAGTTGAACGGCAGAATAATGGCAGTAAATGGATATCTGAGGAAGAAATCAGTCTGGGGGTTGTGTTATGACTTAGTCTAATAATTAAATTATCCCGTGAAGTTGACAGCGCTGAGCACATTACTCGAAGCTCTGAAGACTGGGAGCGATGTGTAGGTGAGTGCGAACGCCATGGTAGCGCGACTGCCATTGCTCGCTACACTCTGCTAGAGAGCGCCACTAACTCGATCCGATTCCACTTGCGCTATTTGCACTCCGAGTTCAATTATGCCTCCACTTTGATATGCAAATCCGGTCGCGTTTGGCTAATTTCGTAGACGCTTCCGTAACATCATTTCAAACGTCAACTTACTGTACCTACGTCATGTAGCCGTACTGCGTACTGCAAGTTATGAAATATAATAATCCTGGTGCCGTTGTATTAATCCTTAAATTCTTATGTACCTACCAAGTATCATAGAATATTTGAGTAACGTTAAAAAGTTGTTACGTCAATGTCCGTTCTTAAAGTTTCATGAAAACAATGGAGAGGCTATGAATATAGCTGGAGCATGAATCTAGGCAAACTCCCCGAGCTCGGTAAACTCGGTTATTAGCTTAGTAGTAACAGGAGTCTGCAACTGGCGAGGCAGGCGGTGGACCGACCGGCCCGCCCCTGCAAACCACAATCCGTCGAGTTGCGCATTCGTAACTTGCCGTTTACAGCAACTAACATACCAATGTGGGTTATCATAATATTGATCAGGTATTTTAATTGAAGGAATAATTTTCTCAATGTTATGACAATAAACTAAATAATAATTTGATTAAAAAGTTTTTTTATGCCATGTTTTTAAATCGAAAGCGAGTTAAAGAGTTAATATTGCATTGTCATCCAGTTTTGAGCTATGTTTAAAGTTTCAAGTCAGCTCATCGGGAAGTTAGTTTAAAATCGAGTCTAAAACTTGTACCGAACAGACAGTCAAGACTGAAAGCGAGTTAATAAAAACATCATCATCATTCTCCTGCCCTTATCCCTATTTATTTGGGGTAGGTGCAGCATGTATTTTTCTTCCATACATCTCTATCAGCCGTCATCGCCGTGTTCACTTTCTTTCTATTCATATCATCTTTCCGTCTGGGCTGGGCAGCGTTTGGCAAACTTCGCCAGGTCTTCTCGTCGCCTATACCGCAAAGTTTGAAGACAAAAGTCTTCAACCAGTGCGTCTTGCCTGTCATGACTTACGGTGCCGAGACGTGGACACTGACAGTTGGGCTAGTCCACAAGTTTAAAGTCGCTCAGCGAGCTATGGAGCGAGCTATGCTTGGAGTTTCTTTGAAGGATAAAATCCGAAACGAGATTATCCGGAGAAGAACCGGACTGACCGACATAGCTTGTAGAATCAGTAAGCTGAAGTGGCAGTGGGCTGGCCATGTCTGTCGAAGGACCGATGGCCGCTGGAGCAGACGAGTCCTTGAGTGGAGACCGCGAATCGGCAAACGCAGCGTAGGGCGCCCCCCTGCCAGGTGGACGGACGACCTAAAGAGCGTGGCCGGGGGGGACTGGATGCGGAAGGCAGAGGATCGAGCGTTGTGGCGCAATTTGGGAGAGGCCTATGTCCAGCAGTGGACTGCGATAGGCTGAGTTGATTGATATCATCTTTCACACAATCCATCCATGTTTTCTTCGGTATGCCTCTTTTCTTATAGCCATCGACATTCATTACTAAAACTTTTCTCGTAACGTGCTCCTCATTCCTCCTCATCACATGTCCATACCATGATAATCTGTTGCTACTTAACTTCTCTGTCACTGGCGCTACTTCCAGACTCCCTCTTACATACTCATTCCTTATCCTATCCATTCTCGTTACACCACACATTCCTCTTAACATTCTCATCTCAGCTGCATGCACTTGCCTTTCATTAATTCCTATCGTAGCCTAACATTCCGATCCATACAGGACAGCAGGTCTTATCACTTATAGATTATTCCCTTCAGTTTAAGGAGAATTCTGGAGTCACATGTAGTTTCCGTGACCTGCCGCCATTTCAACCATCCTGTGTTAATTCTGTGCTTGACTGTCCGGTCTATTTCGCCATCGCTTTGCACAAGTGAACCGAGGTACCGAAAGTCGGAGCAGACTGGCAAGGGCACGCTATCTAGCGCAATAGTTAATAAAAACGTGTTAAAAATATATTAAACAAAAAAGACACGTAGATATTGAGTAAAAAGGGGCTGTATCTGTGTTGTCTGTGCTAAAGCTCATCATCATTCATCAGGTTGGCATATCACTTCTGGTCGATTTAAGCGGGTGCTGGTCTCAATGTGGTGGGTAATCTGTGCGTACAGCCGTGAGGGGAGGCTGCCTAGCACTGACACATTAATAAGCTCATGAATACTGATCGGCTGCCACCAGCCTAAGTGCTATCTACTAATCTCGCTCATATTTATGTTTGTTACATAAAAATAAAACATTTCAAAAACAACATAACATACATAACCAGCCCATTACTGTCCCACTGCTGGGCACGGGCCTCTTCTCAATACGAGAAGGCTAAGGCCTTAGTCCACCACGCTGGCCTAGTGCGGGTTGGCGGACTACACACACCATTGAGAACTGTATGGAGCACTCTCAGGTGTGCAGGTTTCCTCACGATGTTTTCCTTCACCGTTAAAGCAAGTGATAATCGAATATAAATCCGCACATGAATTCGAAAAGTCAGAGGTGCGGGCCGGGATCGAACTCACACCCTCCTGCATGGAAGGCAAGCGGTCAACCACTAGGCTATCACTGCAATCTATTTCAAAAACAAGCTCACATAAAATAGACAAGAGTTTGTTTGTATTTAATTTCATTTGTATTCAGTAAAGTAAAGGTATTCATTTCTTTAATGCTGCATTGGTGCCACTTGGCAAAATTTAACTTACGCAAAGCTGCCTCAGTTAATTGAAAGAGCTTCTTTCGTTTGGTGTAATATTTTATGGCAGTCTGTGCCTCTCGTTGCGGTAACAGCAAAACGGTCTCGCTCCGACACACCAGTTTTCTTTAGTGCTCTCTCCTTAGACGGCCGCTTACGACTCCCTTTTAGAACTCGTTTTAGAAGCAACAAGAAAATAATTTAATCTACTCCACGGAATCGAAACATAAATTTGTTTTCAACATTATCTTAATCGCTACTTCTCTTTTATCATCTTTCAGCGTTAGCTTATTTCTTAAAATTCTTTTCACTTTCATTTCCTTTACGAAGAATGCTTTTAGAATTTTCAAATCAGCAATTACGGTGAAAATTTGATTTGAATTGCGGCGAAATTGTGTTGCCTTCTCTAGATTAGAATGATATTGCTGGAACTTTTCTTTGTTATGAACTTTTATTAATATTTTAAATTCGTAATATATTAGTGTGTATACAAGAAAATCATCTAGATTTTAGCTTATTGTTGAGTGTTTCGTACCCCCATGTGCCGCAATAAATCGGCCGCACCCACACGGCGACGGTGCTGCGGCACGCGAGATAAGGGTCACCGCAACACCATTAAGTACTACAATGTCACAGTTCCGCCGATCAACTACATAAACCCCTCACCGCCCACTACACGCTTTATGACTTACTCGCACCTACTAACATTTCATCCATCAAAAAGCTACCAACCCTTACCCTGGAACATAGCAACGTTATTTAATACAACTGTAATTATAATAAACTACATAACTACGTGATTAACATAACGTTTCTAGAATGTTCTACTTTTGTCTTGTAAACGAGCATAAAGTGAAAGAACAAATTGCGAGTTTCCCCAGTATTTTCCTCGCTCGGAAAAATATATGTTTTATTAAAGCTCGGCATTTCCGAGAGCGCGGCAACCCTCAGGGCGAGGGTGGGGCTGGCTCAGGGGGATGAGTTCGGCGGCGCGCCAGTGTATAACAGACAGTAGAGGGATATAAAACATATTTACGCGCCTATAAAGTACTCTCGTACGCTCGCTCTCCACCATTTTCTTTTGTTCCTCGCTCGCAGCCAATGATAATGCTTTCTCCCGTTCGGTTAAACTTATTTCTCTGCCGTCTTATCTGGCTTTTCTTCGGCACTTTTATTTATAACCGAAGTGGTGAAATGTAACAACATGAAGTAAACGATTTCGGTTTCAGTTTGCTTTTTGACATCTTGTTTTTTGTTAAAGACTTGCTTTTAATGCTTTGTTGTTTTTATACAGGCACAATAATTTATATCGCCATCCAGTTTCTTTAATCATTCATTGTGGAGTCGAATAATAAACACGTAGCATTTTATTTTAACTTAAACCAAATGTACAAGTTCAATAAATCTATTAACTATTTGGAGGTACTTATTTACAGGCGTATCTTTTTATCGTATAGATCTTATGTGTTTTTCAGTAATAGGCTAACAATACTTGGGGTTATTCATGTATGTTAAAGTTGGCTGACAGAAAGTGTAGGGCATACTCAAGGCTATTCAGAACGAGCAGAACGGAAGCCAGAGTGTTAACAGCAAAGCGAGGAGCGTCTTAATCTTGCGCTACAGTACGGCTCAGAACAGAAACCCCTTGCGTAGGTGAGAGGGTGTAATAACAAGAGTCGCCCGTTCCTCGCTGCGCCACCCTTCAGTCGCCGCAGGCTCACTCGCTCGCAAACTTCTACTGAGATTCCTATTACTCCGTCGTGCTCCAGTCTAACCGGCTTGACTTAGATAAGACCTAACTTGCAACGATGTAAACTGAACCTTAAACACTCAGAACTCAAGCTTACATCTCTCACATTTCAAGCGTTTGTTAAATGCCAAACGTAGACTTATTTCTATCAGTGTTGGTCATGTAAACAAGTAATATAGTGCCAGCGCTTTCCGATTTATTAGAATTCAGACGATAGAATTTACTTCTTAAATTAAAGAGCAGTACTGTACGTTTCGAAATAATTCTTGCAAGTGAAACCTAGGTTCGGTAGGTTTCGAAACGTGTAGGACAAAGAGGCGTCGTCAAAGGGCCGTAATCATCCGTAGGCAGGCGAGTGTTAGCACTCGGCGCCGAGGTCGGGATATCTCTCGACGGATCAGCAGCTCACTCGGGATGCACTCTGCGATTCCGTTTGTCACTGCTCCCGACTGCGGTCTGAGCTCCCGCTCTGATAAACGCATGTCAACGTGCTTTGAATGCGGAGAGCATTTAACCACTGAAGCCGTATACATAGAGCTTACTGCTAACAGTGTAATTTAGCGCTATTAATGATAACGCAATCTTATGTTATTTTATATTAAACATGATCAGGTTGTCATAACAAAGCTTCTAATAACAATAATAAAGTGCTGCTACTTGGCTGGTCCTGTATTACTAAATAGGTACCTACTTTTTATAAATAAAATTATGTAACAATATTAAGAAATAGGCTTTTTTCTGCACTAATTACATAGGTTAGGATATTAATTTTGGCCGTAAGATGACAATCGACCCCGAACGCTGCAAAGCTTTCGAAACGTCAGGATAAACAAATTTAATAAAATACGCGATGTAATCCCGTTAAACTTGTTTTATTATAATAAACAAATTGTTTGCTGAATTTTTGAATTAATTTTAATTTAGGTATCTCGAATTCTACACAATTGGCACAATATATCAAGCGGAGCAGGGTACGGTGCGGCGCGGCGCATACGACATGTTACGCAGATAAGCCGCTCGGCTATTTGCACGTCGTCGTCGTAGTCGTGTGTGCGAGGCCCGGCCGTAATTAGCCGGCCGCAAAGTTCGCCGGAATGTTACACGAACACCCCACGACTAACACACAACACACTCTTACACACTACCGTACGTAAATTATACAAGTCCCTTGGTGCCGATGAGCTTTGTCCGTTTGAAACGTTACTTTGTTTGTATTTGCAACCGACACTATAATTATTCACGTGCTTCTGTTACATAAAAAGTTGCAAATGCTTAAGTTTGTCATGTCTGGTTGTGTTTAATCAAAAATACATCAAGGTTTATGTGTGAAACGGTGACTCCAACTTTTAAGTTTTCCATTGCAGCATTAGAAGATTTCAGGGTAATTAAACACTGTTAAAAATAAATAAATCCTACCAACCTAAACATAAACAGTACATCATATGACATAAGATGTATTCCATATATTCACAATAATGGAATACAAATAAGAGTGGAGCAAGTGTTCAAAGGCTCGACAAAGATAACACTTAATGGTTCAAGCCTCGGCAATCGTTATTTTTGTCGTAAATGGCTCCAGGTTGTTAGTGGTCCGAGGATCCGGGAAAACAAACACGTTAAGCGACGACAATGTGATAAAGCAGTAGAATAAATACACTGTCCCGTGAAGTCCCGTCTGAGTTTAACCGTTCCACGGCCATTAATAATGCGCTAACTTCGCGACAACACCCAATTTATACATTCAGTCTGGAGTGAAATTTCAGAGAATTATTATAAAGTAATCTAAGTTAGGCGACCCATAGAGAGACGAGGGAGATGAGAGGTGTTTAAATATACCGCTACGCTTGGAACACCCCTGTACAGATTGTATTACGTCCAAGACGGACTCATTCAAGAGTGCTGTTGCCAGCTACAGCTTACTAAACTTGCCATGTTAATTACTTGTTATATGACTCGAAATGCATTTCATATCTGAGGAGTAGTTTAGGTACATTGTCTGCCTTGAGGATTTGCCAAGTCAAGTGTGATATGTTAATATTTAATAGCTGTATGTTCATTTAGATTGATTTACTGTTTAAACGATAAACTAACGGTGTGATGGACGATCAGCATAGCACATAACTATTTTATATTCCCCAAAGTCAACAAGTTAATGATGATAAACGAGAATAAGTTTTCGTATAATGTTATTTAAATTAAATATCATTTAATGCAATTAATATTCACATGCATAAAACACATATAAATTTACGGTGGATACGAGTATACTCGCAAGCTTGTTACCTATAGCTTTCTATCCATCAACGTATCTGAATAATAATAATAACTAGAGATGGGGGCGACTACATACCAACTAGTCGATAAAACTAAACTATTCGGTATGTTTTCTAGTCGGCGACTAATCGTCGACTAGTCTGCAAAAATGGCCGAATATTCGGTATTATTATTAATAGTAATAAAAAATTAAGGACAAAGAAAACTGAAATTATTCAATTAGTACTCACAAGATTTATTGTATTTTCATAGATATTCCCGGCCTTAGAAAATAGTCTTTAATTTTAGACAGTACCTAGCTGGTAAATTGTTATTTTGGCAATAACAGTCATTACTGGGTATGTTGTATTACATTCTTGCGCCAGCCACCACTCGAAAAGGTCTTCATTGAAGACTGCAATCGTTCCAGAGAGCCGGAAATACCCGAATTGAACCAAAAAAGGATGACCAGTATTGCCGACTAGTCGACCGACTAATCGGCGATTTTCTAACCGACTAGTCGGTTGGTCGGCAAAACACATAATCGGCCCATCACTAATAATAATCAAGCCGTATCTATCGGCTACATATTTGTACTCATCGACAGTATCGAATTTTCATAGCATTGCTAAAACCGCTCTCATGTGTGTGTACGTTTGATCGAAACAACTCGATAAAAGCTAGTCAAATTGCAATATACATTTTTATGTTTCCTATATACCGCCCATAATGCTTTATAGTTCACATATACATATTTCTCGAGTGAAAATAACAGTATATCTATAGTTTGTAGTCTATATTTATATTGTAAACTAGCCTATTCCCGCGACTTCACCCGCGTGAATGTCGTTTATCGCTCATCCCTCGTAAACTGTTCATCTTCCCGGGATAAAAAGTAGCCTATATATTAATCTGGGTTATATTATCTGTATGCCAAATTTCATTAAAATCGGTCCAGCCGTTCTTGAGTTATAAATGATGTAACTAACTCGACTTTGTTTTATATATTAAGATTTGTAAATCAAAAACGCGAATAGCTAAAATCTTTAAACAGCCCAAATAATTGAATTACATCGTGTAAAAGTAAATATTTTCATTCTTCTAAACCCATAAAAATGCTAAACAGCGTGATTATCTTGTTACACAAGTGCCAAATAGTGTTTATACTTTATTTTACCCCACGTCGGATCATAAATTATTTTCCTTATCGATGCCGACACGCCGTTATCGTCCCCATATTACTTTTACTCGACTCCCACGCCTACGATCACGACACGACCACCGTTTATAGTAATTTGTCGCCAGAAGCGTTAATCTAACACTTATTCACTTCATTGAAGCGTTTGTTGAATGAGAGAGAATTTTTATTAATAGGTCTTTAACATGGTCTTTTCTATGGTCTTGTTTATACCAAATCATAAAATGTACGTGTAAGACACATAATTATTGTATATGAACTATAAAGTACCATTTTGCGACGCTTTAGTGTTTGTCGTGTCGGATTATTTCCCTCTTTATGCGTCGACCACTTTGTTGTTTTATACTTCGTCTCGAAGCGACTTTATGCATCGCCTCATTGCTCTTCGTCGTTTCGCTTAGTTTCCCCTTTCTATTTTCAACTCACGTTACTACGTAAATTTATTTTAAAACAAGTGATCCGCCGACATCCTTATATACGTCGATGCTTTTTATGTTTATTTTCTTATTGTGTTGATTTTAGTTATATGAACGCTTAATGTTTTTATGACGTAAGACTGGTTAAACAGCATGTTCCAATGCAGTGTATTATTATGTAAGTTACTGCCAAACCCGGTAAGAAAGTTAGGAATTAGACATTACCAATGTCATGAACATTTATGACCGATTTTAATCAAATGCTGCTATTATAAATAGTTTCCAATGCTAATAAGCAATACCAAATTAATCATATACATTTTTTCATAAAATTAGGTAACACTTGCATGAACCACAGAAACATTCATATGAGCAACATTGACAAAGCTAAAAAATCAATGGATACAAAATCTGTTATGATTTGAACACAAACAAAATACGATTGCGAAAAACTTAATAACACAAGCCACCGTCGCGCCGTTTACAAACGCTCAGAAACAAACTACATTTTTATACGGAAAGCAAACAAAATGAGTTAGTGGTGCCGTAGAGTCGCTTTTCGCTGTATTTCCAGCGAACGAGCTTGAAAATTCGCTTTAATACCTTTGTTCTACAGGGCTTTACAGCTCTCATGTTTCGCAGAAATATTTTTCGAGCGCAGGTTTACTTTAGCTATGTGTGAATATTCTCCACTCCATTTCGTCCCTTTTAAATATTCTTGTTTACAACATTTTAATATCTTATTGCTTTTTTAATGATTTTTTGTTAAGTTTATTTTCGTTTATTAAAGTAAGTTTAATTACTAAATTATAAATGTTATTGGAGAATTTATGTGCATAATTTAATTATTTTTTTGAATTATGGTAACTTCACATATTACAGTGTGTCTTTTAAATGCGTGGTTGTATGATCACATTGATGTATGATCACGTTTCACATCAAAGCATTCATATAAATTTAATTTGGTAAACAAAACTGGATAAAAAAAAGCACAACAACTGACAAATCAGTTTGCTAAGTGTTTTAGGTATGATCGCTCCCATTGCGGAATTAAATAAAATGATAGAACCTCCCGGTTGAGTTTATTCATTACAACCCACGGCGGGTCGACGGTGGGGGCGCCCACCCTCACTCCATTCGCTTTATGGATATAACCTCGACAAAATACCCCTAAAATTGCACTGTTTTTATTATGTTCTCTCTTTATCTCTTTTGGTTTGTTGCTCCTTTTTACGACGTTATTATTTTATTAGCAAATAAAGCAAATAATAGAGTCAACCGTGATTAACTACTGCCTTTATCAAAATAGGTTTTAGTTTTAACTTTAAACTTTTAGAAACATTTTGATAATGGAATTGATGTTTTTCTTAATCTTAATTACCTATATAATATTACCGAGATTATACATGTATACTACTTTTCCACTATTAGACTTGATGAATATTATTTTTGAGACAACATCTACAGAAAAAATAAAAGTATTCAAAGGGAATGAAAGTAAAATGAACATAAACTGTTGTTCTTAAATTATTCCAACAACAATCTCGCGTGAAAGCAAAGTATTTTGACCTCTTGACAAATATAAAACATTATTTCTTTCATAGTCGTAAAATGAGTAGACTAGAATTAAATAATCATTGTTAATACTGTCAGCGATGACACATTGAAATAGCTGATGTGATTTTTCTGTATCATTAAATAGAAACATTGTTTAGATGCCAAATAGTTCGCGAGAGCGATAAAACAAAGCGCCTGGCAAACGACCAAGTCGCGCAAAGCGACACGAGTGGATGGGCGCGCGATTTGCAACGCGAACACTGGTTACTAGCGTCGTCCTGAAGCCATGTCGCCTCATTATTATTATTTTGGAAAAGAGGTAAGGTCTATGCAAGTCCCCTATGTCACTGCGACCTAAAAGATCTATTGTAACGCCTCTAATAGTATACTACAGCACCTCTCCAAGCCGCAAGCCAACCATAAAGTCGACTATAGCCTTGGGGTTTGAGGATCTGATCTCATCAGCTGAGATTGTGTGGCCTCCAAGATGCTGACTTCTAATGTGGTGCACTGCATCACATTCGCATAGGATATGAATGGGCGTTTCGTCCTTTTCGCGACAAAATCTGCAAACTGTGATATCTGTGAGGCCCATCCTGTGTAGATGTTTGTTCAGTTTACAGTGCCCTGTAAGGGTTCTAGTCAGGATCCTTATATGGTTCCTGTTAAGCGAAAGCGCTTCTTTTGTAAATCTCTTCCTGAAGCCTACTAGAAGCGCTTTCGAGTGCTCTTGGCCTGGGGTTTTTTTCCAAAGTCTAATGCTTTTATGAGTTCCCCAGTCCTTAAGATTAGCCGAGGTGATGCATTTCGGAACCCCACAAATTGGCTCCGGCCCTACAGTGGGGCATTCCGCACCAGCTCTAGCGAGTTCATCAGCGGCTTCATTACCCCTAATTCCGCAGTGCCCAGGTACCCATCCTAGTGTCACAGAATTTGTTTTTCCTAGCGAATTTAGTAGCTGGACACACTCCTTGATAAGCTTGGAGTCGATTTCCTCTGATTTTAAGGCCATTAGGACTGCCTGGCTATCAGAGAATATAAATATTCGCCTTTTTATGTAGGCCCTTTGCAGGCTTTCACGGATACAACCAATGATGGCAAATAATTCCGCTTGAAATACGGTGGTATATTGACCTAGGTTAGCGAATTTCTTAACCTTTGGTCGTCCTCCGTGGAATCCAGCTCCTGCCAGACCCCCTTTCTTTGATCCGTCGGTAAACCAAACAACGTCAGTGGACTGATATTTGCAAGGCATGTCGTCCTCCCACTCAGACCTCTGAGGTATAAATACCCTAAACAGCCTATTGAAGCTGTACTCCTTTAGCATCGCATCCGTGGGCATGGCCATGATGTCTTCTTTCATAAGGTTCTCTTGCAGTGCCCTCATGGAATTAGAGCTCCATCTTGTCCTTCCTGCTATCCTCGCCCTTACCATAGCCGCCTTGGCCTCCATTTGCACCTGCACGTGCAAGGGTACAAGGTCGAGCAGTGCCTCGAGTGCAGCAGTCGGAGTCGATGCAATGGCACCTGTCGTGATGAGACATGCAAGTCTCTGAAGACTTGAAAGAGTATCCCTGCAGGTGATCTGATGGGTTTTTTTGTGCCATACAACACAGCCATAAGTTACCATGGGCCTTACTATAGCAGTATATAGCCACAGCACTGCCCGTGGCCTAAGGCCCCATCTTGAGTTGACCAGTCTGCATGAGGTTCCTAAAGCAATTTTAGCTTTCCTTATCACATGCTTGATGTGCGCATTCCATGTGAGTTTTTGGTCTAGGATGATTCCTAGATATTTGACCTCACATGAGAAGTTTACCTCTTTACCGAAGAGGGTTGGTGGTTTTAAGGCATCCAACTTCCTCTTCTTTGTGAAAGGCACAATGACCGTTTTGTCTGCGTTTACTGAGAGTTGGGACTCATTACACCATCTCTCGACTTTTCTAAAGGCAGTTTGCAGCAAATTGGAGATGGTTGGTTGGCACTTGCCAACAATAACCACCACCAAGTCATCTGCATAGCCTTGCGTGTAAAAGCCAGCTTCATTAAGCTCGCTTAGTAGGCTGTCAACCACTAAGGACCACTCCAAGGGAGATAGGACGCCCCCTTGTGGGCATCCTCTGTTTAGCCTCATCTGTATGGTGGTGTCTAGAAGTGTTGTTGACGCCACCCTGTTGCGCAGCATTGCTTCGATCCAGTAAATGGTCGTTCGGTCAATGTTGCGTAGCTCCATACTCTTGAGTATGACATTTGTTGAGGTGTTGTCAAAGGCTCCCTCTATGTCCAAAAAGGCACACAGGGCAATTTCCTTGTCCTCAATTGCTTTTTCTATCTTATCCACTAAGTCCATTAATGCAGACTCAGTGGATTTGCCTTTTTGGTAGGCATGCTGATTCACATGCAGGGGTTTGTCAACCAAGTAGGTTGCCCTGATGTGTTGGTTTAGTACCTTCTCCATGGTTTTAAGCATGAAGGAGGTAAGACTGATTGGTCTGTAGGATTTAGGCAGTGATTTGTCCCTGTCCCCCCCTTTGGGGATAAAAGTGACAGTGACCTTAGTCCATGCTGTGGGTATGTATCCCCAAGCAAAGCTCGCTCTGAAGACCCTTATCAGCGTTGGTAGTAGGATATCTAGCCCCTTTTGTAGTAGAGCTGGAAATATATTATCCTCCCCTCCGGTCTTAAAGGGCTTAAAGTTGTTAATAGCCCATTCGATCCGATCGGGTCTGAAAATAAGCGAGGCCATCCTCCAATCCTCGACCCTTGGTCTTAAGTTCCGAGGGTTTTGGCAGGAGTAGTCCTCACTTCTGTTTATTGGCACAGAGTCCGGAAAGTGCACTTCAGCTAAGAGCTTCAGTGTTTCCTCTGCGGATCTTGTGTAGGTCCCGTTTGGGTGTCTTAGCATCCCTAAATGGGCTTGAGGTGACTTTGAGATGATTTTATGAATCCTGGCTATCTGTGAGGTACTTCTTATGAAGTCACAAAATTCGCGCCAGGATTTTCTTTTGGCCTTCCTCAATTCTCTATTGAACGCAGTTAGCGCTTTCCTATAGTCGTCCCAGGTTTCATCCCTCATGGCCTTGTTAAACAAGGTTCGGGCGTTATGCCTGAGTCGCTCTAGGTTCCTATTCCACCATGGGACATCTCTCATGGTGGTGGAGGTTTTGAGCGGACAGTTCTGGAAGAAGGCAGTCTTGATGCCGCCTTCAAGGTCCCCTACTGTCGCCTCCAATTGTACTATAGATCTAACAGATCTGTTAATGGAGAGCAGGTTTGACCTGAGACAGTCCCTAAAGCCTGCCCAGTTAGTTGCTTTCCTATCTCTATAAGAATTAGTCTTTCTCATTCCTGAGTGAGCTAAGTCAAATCTGATGTGTCTGTGGTCAGACATGGATGCCTCGTCAGAGACATGCCATTTCTTTACACGGTGCAGTAAAGAGCCTGTGCAAACTGTAATATCTAGCACCTCCTGGCGAACGCTGTTAACAAAGGTAGGGGAATTGCCCCTGTTGAGAACAAGAAGGTTATTAGACACTAAATAATCAAACAGTAACTCACCCCTGGTATTGGTGTCAGTGCTTCCCCAGCTTGTGTGGTGGGCGTTGCTATCACAACCCACAAGTAGCTGAGTCTTCTGATCCTCACAGTAGGTTACCGTGTTGGCCAATTCAATGGTAGGATCTGCTTCATCCCCAGAAAGATAAGCAGAGCAGGCGATAGGCCTGATTCCGCCTCCTGGTAGTTCAATGTAAGCAGCAACTATGTCGTCCGAGCACATGCAGGGAATCGGCAAGAATCTCACGCTTCTTTTGAAGAGTATGCAAGCTCTGGGTCTTCTACCGTCGGTGTTATACAATACTGTGCCTACGGAGTTGAGACCCATAATCGTGTTCCCGTTAATCCACGGTTCTTGAATCAAAGCCATATCAATTTTTTCTTCTACGAATCTTTTGCTGAGCACGGCTGTTGCCGCCTTGGCGTGGTGTAGGTTTGCCTGAATGACTTTGAACATAATTGTTGGATAGGATTAGGGTAAGGAGTTGGAAAAGAAAGGACTAGGAGGGAGCTGCTAAAAATAAAAAGTAAAAAAAAAAAAGTGGTTAGTAGGGGTTAGGTAGTTGGACGGTTATTGAAGGGGTTACGTGCAGCCTTTTTGCTGGAGTGTTCCCTGGCTAACGAGGGGGCACGTGCTGCTCCCCTAGTTACGCCGGAATTAGCTCCACGGCCCCTTTTTGCGCCTCTGGTGGGAAATGAAGGCCCGCCAGAGGAACTATTGCTGAACTTGATGGTAGAGCCACCAGGTCCAGTAGACCCACCTGGTGCATGATTTGGTGTGATCGGCCATTTCGCGCACCCAGGTGGTGTAGGGTTCAAAGCAGCACCAGCTGGACCACTGCAGAAGTCAGTAGGGGCCATTTCATGCCCTTCACCTCCTCTGAGCTGTACAGCTGGTGTTGCTGCCGAGGTTGATGCCACAGGCTCGGCAGTTGGAATTTCCATGACGGGAGCCTCAGTCTGGGCAGCAGTTTGCCCTGTAGTGGAACCGCCAGGTCCTTCCACTCCCTTACCTATGGCATCACCTGGCTTAGGCTTGACCCTAATGAAGATCTTCTGTAGCCCAACAAAGATACAGCAGGTGTTGTCTATTAAGGGTCCCAATGAGGCTTCGTCGAAGGAAAAGGTCAAAAACTGTCCCTTTTCCTCGACCTTCCTATTGATAACCCTCCAGCTGGAGAAATCCACATTCTCATTTTGGTGTTTGAGAATGGGTATTATGTCCTCTTGGTCCATAATGGACCCAGGTATCCACGCGATCCCGATTCTGGGTTTGGGTAGGGCCTTTTCGTCTAGGACGGATAGGCTGGCACCTTCCCAGGGTCGAAGTTGCGGTATGTACGTGATGAGCCATTCTTTAGACGCCTCATCCGCACACGTGACTAAGAGCCCACCGGCCCTTGTTGAACAGCCAAGGAATTTTGGTCCTTGACGGCCCACTCCCTTACTGATGAGCTTAAGGATTTTACCCTTAAGCTCCTCAATACGGGCTTCGGGCATGGGCCCAGCGGCATCAATTATCCCCATACGGGCGGCACCCACCACCTCCCGAAAAGTCGGTTTCAGAATAGGCGTATTCAACCTTGGTACTTTCACCGGCTTCTCGGCAGATGAGGAAGAACCATCATGCCTGGGCCTCTTTTCTGCCCTTAGCCTCTTTTCTTCCTCCAGACTGGCTAGGTATTCAGGAAACTCCTTGAGGTGGGTTTCAGAGAGGGCTTTTGCCTCAGCGAGGCTTTTTCCTCTCTTCATCCACCAGGAGATCCGTTTCCTAGCCGCGCCACAGAGCCTTTTGTGGAACCTCTTACCACCACCTCGGGCATCGGAAACGCCCTCGGAGTTGGGTAGATTCTGTTGTGTGCTAGGGCCACTAGGCCCGGCACTAGTCTCAATCACTACAGTCGGAGTCGGGAGATTTAGCCCATCATCCTGCAGTGTTGAGTGTTCCTCGAAGAGATCTCCGGGGGACATAGCCGAAGAGGGACTATATTGTTCCTCCTCGGTAAGGGGGGAGCTACTAAAAGCTAAAATATTCTTATAAGGGTTACTCATAAAGTTCCCACGAGAAGCTAGGGAAGGTGGTCCATCCCCGCAGAGCCCCGCATGCGGGGATAAGGCAAATTAATCCTCGAGGCTGCCTGGTATCGAGGATCCACCGTTTGCGACTGAGCTGCTCCTCAGCCATGCATCCATCAGCACGGTTCGGATGACACGTTAGATTGAGGATTTTTAGAGTCGAGGTTTACTCCTCCAGGACAGGGTGGAAAGCAGGGTGGAAAACAGTGACGTGCATGACATAAAGGCAAACTAGGCAGTGCCTAGTGTCCACTCCATCCGAACCCAACCGCGGCGCAAGCCATTGCTCCCTCCCTAGCACGATGATTACTCACCGTACCAAAGAGAGAGCACAGCTGCACCACAATTGAATTCGAATGGAGTAGGCCAATGCACGTCACTGGGGGAAAGATGACGGGAAGGGATGGTGTTTGTAGAAGGAAGGAACATGGGAGAAAGGTAAGGATAGGTAGCCTACACTTGGTTGAGGTGGAGGCAACCCTTCCCTTGTCCGGGGTTCGCTTACGAACATTCCCCATCTCATACAGCCGTGGCTATATCAGACGGGGCGGGCCATCCGCAACCTGCCCACCCGCTCGGTAGCGTGGGAAGAGAGCTTCCCCCGCGGCAAGCCTTGCACGGTTTGAACTTATCAAGCCGAGAAAGAACTTGCCGCAGAGACCGAGTATGTCGCCTCATGCAGTCATGCCTCGCACGCCATGCTTAGCTCAGATTTGCACGGATACATTTTAAATGGAGCCGCCAGATCGCAATTACACTCCCTTTGAGCTTGCGGCATGCGTTATGTATGACATTCAATTCAATTTGGCGCACAAAGCCCGCGTCGAAATTCTCTTTCTCTTTGACCGAATCCTCTTATGCAACAACGCTTTGTTGGCGAAATAGCTCCAAGTTAACAGCGTACGTTTTGATGATATTTGGAAACGTGTCTTTGTTTTGTGTTGTACAAAATATGTGCTGCTGTATTCGTTGCATCAAACTGATTTACAAATATGGGACACCTGTGAATTGGTGAATGTTGTAAGCCGGCTTGAAGAGTTTAGGCGCTACTCTAAACTTTGTTGGCAGTGTGCGATGTCTGCGGAATGTCGGACGTGTCCACCTGGCTCGTGGGCGTGCACGTATCACCGCCTCCCTTTGAAGTATAAGAACACACACATGCTTTGTGTCAGACTTCTGATAAATAAACAAAACAAATGCCTTGCACTGCAATCAACCTAAATAACAAAGTAATACCGCTAATTGTTGTCTCTTATGACATACTTGTCTTCACACTTCTTTGTGGATAAGATGCCGCTGAAAAACGTATACAACGTGTTATTAAAATAACAGAAACGTGCCCCATTAAGGTCAAAGATATAAAAATATTAATACAAAATCGTATGTAAATTTAATATGCTAGGGTTAAGTCGTTGTTAATTAATTTAAGCCGAGCGAGGTGAGGCTCGATTAGCGGAATAAATTGGGCTTGCGGCGGGCACAATCCCCGGCGCAGTAAACAGCGCCGACAACAAAGGCAACTCGGTAGCCGCCCCTGCGCGGGAAAGGCGAGCTTAATGCTTACTCATTATTTATTCACATCTATAACGAGATTGTCAGTGCTCCCTGTCCCCACCCGCTTCTCTACAGCTGCCTCTTTTATTTTATCTCTACTTGTACCGAGTCGTCTTTGCCATATTATTTACTCATACTTAAATAATTTTCTTTTCCCTCGAGTTATAAAGTTATTACAATTTTGCTTTAAGTTCTTTCTTTCTTTAAAATTACGATCGAGCACCGAGCGCTTGAATACAGTAGCAGTATAATAGTAAGTACGTTTCGTTTGAATACGGTACGGTTTTATTGAAATGTATTTTTCAGACGTTGGAAAGACTGTTTTATTTACATGCATCCGTTGATACTTTCTGAATACTCGATATGAGGACGCGCTTGAACGGTGTACTTCAGTAGATGCATCGCCTTTAAGCATATTTTCAAATATTTCTGTAAAAAGAACTGTAACTATTTGAAGGTATATTGCCACTTGCCACTAAGTTTTCATAGGTTTTACGAAGACATTACGGCGATTTCATAGAGACAATATTACTAAAATGTAAATGCTTACAGTTTACTGTTGAGTCATCCATTTTATCCATTTGTTCGCACTTGGTCGGATTCTCATTTCGCCGGAATACAGTTATGAAGAAAAACTGTTTTATATTTTCTGCCAAAATTATATTTTAAAAATATAATTAAACTCAAAAAGTCGCAATCTCATTTTGCCGGAATACAGTTTAAAAAAAAAGTTTATATTTTTTGCTAAACTTGTACGTATTTTAATACAAAATATGAAGTTAAAATAAAGTGTTAATTCCGTGAAATCACTGCAGTTTATTAGAAACAACCACAACGTCTGGCCTAGTTTAAAATGAGATAAATATAAATAAAGCGAAAGCGTGTAGCTCCTGAGTCCTGACCATATTTCGTCTAAAAATTCAATAAAAATTACGTTCACAAACTCTGAAAAGTAATATAACACTAAGTATTATTCAAAAGATGAAAAGCGGCGAAGCACTTGCAAACAGCTAGATAATGCCGTCAGATACTCAACGTAGTCGTTGAAAATTTTATGTCGCCTCGCGCTGCATCCTCCACTGCAGCCCCCACCCCACATCTGTAATTCTACACCCTCTTCAGCGCTCTTACTATAGCTTACAGAGATTTTCTAATTCTAAAATTTAATTACACTCCTATTCTATTAGTTTGGTGTTTCAGAATCGAAACTTAACGATAAAAAAAAACCGGCCAAGAGCATGTCGGGCCATGCTCAGTATTATAGGGTTCCTTAAGTAGGTGTACAAACGAATCAAATCGAATATTAATCATGGCTATTTTAGTTTTTGCAATAATCGGCGGCATTCGCGACTCAGAGCGTGTTGTTAGTAGCGCCATCTAGCGATAAATTCAAGAAGCCAAATTTAAGAAGTCTGTCATGTCTTTTTTTGTGATTTTTTCAAATAGAAAGTAGCTAAAGGAGCATTATTTGCTATGATCATTTTTCTCTAAGGTCAATGACCTTTGAACTAGGACGTTTTAAGTATTTTTCAGTTTTCTGTCTATAACTCAAAAAATTATAATCACATTATACTCAAAATAATTTTAAAAGAGAGTTTAAACAAAGGTCTATCAATGTGGAAGGTTATAAGTTTCTACGTTGCATAGTTTAGAAATGGCAGGGGGGGGGACACATTGCATGCCACTTTGGCGGGCTATATTTCGCAGATGGTACACCTGATAAAAAAGTGATGTAGTAAACATTACCTTCATTTTAGTAGACCTATTCAATGATACCCCACACGAGGGGGAGCAGCGAAAATTTTTTTTTTTTCCCCATTTCACATGTATTAGCGCAACCCCTAAAGAATGTAAAAACTATTTTTTAATAAAATTTCATTTACTTATGTTTATAACTGTAGAAGTTATTAAGCTGTAAAGGATTAGGACAGACGGACGGACATGACGAAACTATAAGGGTTCCTTGTAGGACTTCGGAACCCTAAAAACTGCTTTTTATGTTAGTAAAAGGCTTAGTACATAACTGAATTTAAGAGTTCTAATTAGGATTTAGGAAAGTAAATAAGGAAAGTGTGATCGGAGTTAGGTTAGCTAATCAGAATGGTTCCTGACTCACTTAGCTTCCTAATTTGTAAATTCAGAGTAATGTTACTACAAATAGAAAGAGTGGAGAGAGTAGTTAGTATGCCTTTAAGTGCATTTTTGTTTTTAGGCTCCGTACCCAAAGGATGCCAACGGGTAGGGTCCCGTTAAGAGTTGAGAGGCAGAGGCCTACGCCCGCCCTCTGTCCGTCCTTTCGTCCGTCTGTCTGTCACAGGGCTATATCTTTTTAACGGTAATAGGTTGGCTGTTGAAATTTTCACTGAATAATTACGCGTTACTATGGCCTACGACAAATACACACGAACAGTCTAAAACCAAAGAGGGTCCCACGCCCACACAAGAAACCACGAAAAAAATCAATTTTTAAACGTTTTTTTTTTGTTCCTGCTCTATCTTGAAAAGGTAACACATACAAGCTTCAAACTTGGTCTAATTATAGTGCATACTGTATCGTTTAACAAAAAGTTATAATAACAAGGCATACACACATGTGTAGTGGTACCTGTTTAAGAAAGAAATGCAAATATTTATATTTCACCAACAGTGCGGCATCGCACGTTGATGTCTTTACTTCTACATTTGGTAAATTTTCATAAATTAAATCAGTTTTAACGGGGTATCAGGATCAGGTCGATGGGTGGTACGGAACCTTTACTGCGCGAGTCCGACTCGCACTTGGCCGCTTTTTTCCTTTTCACATGTATTTCCAAACAGCTATCGCCAACGAACTTGCGGAGATGCTTTTATTTTTTTGAAAAAATATATATTGAGAGAAAGAACCCGGTACCATACGGAAAATTCGGAACAGCATAATATTTATATTTCTTCCGTGGCTGACATGCAATTTTGTTCCACCTTGTAGCTATTTATTATATTTTTGAACACTGCTACTAGTACTATCAAAATACATACATCATCATCAACTCAGCCTATCGCAGTCTAGTGATGGACATAGGCCTCTCCCAACTTGCGCCACAACACTCGGTCCTCTGCCTTCCGCATCCAGTCCCAAACAACATGCATATTAAAATTTAATGCTAAAAATATTCTTGAATTGAGTTTTAGTTTCTTTGTCCCTGTTTTAATAGTAACGTTTAGTTTCAGCGGCATGTCGTTCTTCCTCATCACTATTCCGATTGAGCAGACACGAGTCACATTTGTATGTCATGTGCGTTACTTTGCATTCGCTTTGTTGTGTGTCCTCGTCTGTTCTGTAGAAACACTTTCAAATTTTTGCCGACGCTTTCTCTTTTACGATACTTAACAGCTTCTCCAACAACTAGTTTCTAAATGAGCGATAGTTACTCAAATATCTGAAGAAAACGGTAAAATTATTTATAAATACTTTCCTCTGAAGCAAATTCATTTTCAACAAACTTAACATTTTTATACAGTGTGGGAACGATACAAAAACGCAACCAACAATACGTTTACCGCAAATTGAATGAGGCTCGAAATAAATCCTGCGGTCGTTGTCTGACTCTCAATACCAGTACCTCCCGTTCGTATCTCTCACCCTTGTTTGTCGTTGTTGGGGTTTCACTCGACGAATAAAAATATCCATATGCTTGTGTTGTTCTCTTTATATTTTTTATACAAAAACAGGTCTTTTAAGGAAATGTGAGCTCTTTGTTATGATTAAAAATACTTAGGGTCGAAAATCGCAGCTCGATCATTATCAAGGGCTCATTTTCCCTCCCTCGTTAAAGACCCCACCAAATAGAGGTCCCAATGGTTCAAGCGTCGTCGTAAACCAAGCACTCTAGTGTATCGTAAGTGTTAATTACTTTTGTCACTCCGCAAGTAGGCGGTTAACAAATATCGTCATTATATAATTCCACCACTGAGAACTGTAATTTACATCGACTGACGCAACATTGTTTGGATAATAAATTATTATGCCTTGAAGCGTTCTTAACGGGCGGCTAAATCGATAAGCGTCGTTTTTATTGCACCATTAACAAGCTGTGCGAGGGGCGAAGTGATTTCAATCTGCGTAATCAATGCTGTATCACACTGAACGAAACCGTAATTGGTGCTAGTATAAGTAAATGCACACTCCTACATGCCTTTGGCGCGTATGTTTAATTAAAGACGGAGGTTGATTTTACAGGGCAGTTAATATTAATACGTAAATAATTTATATGCACGGAAAAGTACATTGACATGAACATGATGTGACTTGATGCGATCTCCGATGCGTTTCCTAGCTTTATGGCTAAACCAAAATCACCACCTCTTATGTACGACCCTTGTTTTCGCCTATTAAACATGCATACACTCCGTATATTGCGTTTAATAACCATGACAGATTGCTTGCAGTCCAATCCCTATGGGGATCAAAACATCCCTTGTTGTAAACTCCCTGTTACGAACGACGTTCCCTGAAAGTTCGAACCACGTCGAAACCATTTATTTCTACGAATCGCTTTTGTTTGTGAATAGGCAAATAACAGAGTTATATGTCAATTATGTGAGAATCGGTTTTGGTTTTAAAATAATTTTGGATTCAGTTGCTGAAATTAATATTTTGTTAGGTTAGAAAAAATCTTTACTCATTTTTATTGCTACCGAAAGTGGGAAAACGGGAGGAAAAAATAAACAGCACGGCTGTCGAGCGAGCGTATTTCCGGCTCACTGCCGTTCGGGACGTTTCAATTTTACAAAATATAAACTTTTGCCCTCTGGCTCGTAACAATCGGTTCGCTCCAATTTATCATGTGAAATTGAATGTAATCTAAGTTTTGTTATGACTTATGATCGTATGAATTGTTGTTTTGCGTTTTAACAATGCACAACAAAAGAATAACATAAAATCGGTATTGTGTGTTGCATAGAATTATATTATTGATCTATTTATTTTATGGTGAACAAACATGAAATTGAAAATCTAGATATCTAAGACTGGTTTTTTTATCCGTGCTTTTACACAATTGCATCTGAGATTGCAGTGGTTCCATCTCATATTGGTTTGCGGGGTAACAAAGGGGCTGATATATGTATTGGCGAAATACACAGCTACCAATGGGAAAGTAATTAGTATTATACCAGACCATTCAGAGTTTTACCCTTCTTCTTCTTCTTCGTGTCGACATGAGCTACATAATGATAATAGCTCATGTCGTGGGGAAAAGATTAGCCAGTCAGCAGGTTGATAGAGGGCCTGACTGCCCAGGGTGCGCCGGACGATCAATTAAATATCGTCACTCGAGGAGGCTCTTTTAATGCACCCCAAATTTGTTATTTGTTGTTGTTTGTTGGTTTTTCCCTAAATATGTAGAAACAAATATGTTACGATAACAGGAAGGAGTATTCTATTCTACGTTCTTTAGAAAAAGATATGTGGAATAGAACCATCCACTGCTAGCCTCTTCGTATTCCTCGGTGTGCAAATAATAATTTAAATAGAAAAGACTAATGTTTAATTTTCGATAAAAATATCATTGTAATTATATTTTTACAGAAAAGCAGCTTCAAGTTTCCTTCACAAATATCAAACATTTTTATTTAGGTTTCCTTTTTTCTTTTCCAAAAAATTTGTAGTTAGTTTACTCACAAACTTAGAGGTAACATAATTAAAGTCATTTCATTTTAATTAAGAGTAACGTAATAAACCTAGTTACAACTAATTCCCAATGAACCCAATGACAAACTTTCCAGCCAGCATCTGTCGTTATAAAATAAAATAAAACATTTGTTATCAGACAACTAAAGTCCATAGGCACGTTTATTATGAAAAAATAAAATAATGTTAGAGTACATCGTCCGCACAGTAAGCTCACTTTACTCCGAACACATTGAGTTCAGTAAACCTACTGAGCAGTACGGTATCGTTTCTATCTCCTATCATCCTCAGCACACTATTCGGTAATTAATACATTTTAATATTATTGTTGTAAAAACATAACCCTCCTTCTGGCGCAGTCGGGTAAAAAGGTCCGAACTCAATCAATTTTATAAACGTACGAAAAACGTCTTCTATTTATCTATCTCTCTTTGATTCAAGCATTTTTGTCAATATTTATACAAAGAGATTCGTTCATATCATTTTAATTTCCCCTCGGTATTATACGTTAATATTTTACGTGAGATCACAATTCCCCGCAATAATAATCTGTTCCTCTTGTTGGGGAAACTCTTACAAAATGTTTTTTATATTTATAGATTACTACGGAAACGGGTACCGTAGACAAGTCGAGATTTATCTCGTTTATCCCTGTCGCTTTACTGTTTCGCAGTTTCTTCCTAAATGAAGAGGTCTTTTATTCGTTTCCTTGCTAGCTGAATAGGAATAAATTATTTCAAATTAATATTTGGGGGAAGGGGAAGCTTTTAATACAGAAGTTTTTAGAGCAATCAAATTATAGGAATATTATAGGTGTCGTTAAAGGTTTGTTGACATATTTGTGGTCTAAACAAGTATTTACACGTAACTAAACATAGATAGGATTGTAATCCTATCCTAATATTATAAATGTGAAAGATGTTTGTTACTCAATCACGCTGAAACGGCTGAACGGATTGGGATGAAATTTTGCACACAGATAGACCCATAACCCGATTAAAATATAGGCTACTTTTAATATCGGGAACATAAACAGTTCCCGAGGGATGCGCGATAAGTAATTGCTATGATAAGACGAATTATGCGCGACTGAAGCCGGCAAATTCTAGTGTAAAATGAATAAAGTGTTTTACCTACCGCGGCTGTATTATCAAACATAATGCATATAAAATATCTCTAGTAAAAACGAATTTCAGTGAGCGACAAGGCACATACATGTTCATTGTATAGCCCCTACCACTATGAAGCACTAATTTAAAACCCGTAATATATTTATCAATATACAGTCAGTTGAGTTGATTATGGTTACCCTACAACGACTGCATTAATCGCAGTCGTAAAGCAATAAGTTATAAAACGAATATAAATAAATCGGTTTATGGCTGTTTTACTGCTTTTCGCGAATGTGTTATTACTACGAACGGACGTTATGCCGTTTTACAGTATACATAGGTATATACCTACGTATTAAAAATATACCTATTGCTAATACTGACATGTAATATACCTATTGCTAATACTGGCAACCAGCACAGTGTCATCGGTAAACAGCATACACCAGGTGGCCTCTTCCTGTATGAGCGCCCATTACCAGCAAGAAGAGATAGGAGCTGAGAGCCGACCCTTGATAGAAGCCTACACCCACATTAAAAATTTAAAAACCGTAAATACGTTCAGGGTAAAATATAGGTACTACCTGTTAAATAGGCAAAAGGAAAACATTTGAGGTTACCTGTGGTCTGCACGCTATTTGTAACGATGGCCAAAGTGGAGTATCGCAGCGATGCAGCGAATTATTATTTATCAACATCAATATTACTACGCCATTGATCTTTCCAGTCAGACGAATGAAGAAATCTATTAATGTTTATTTATTATATGATACACTCTAAAACACTGCACTATGAACCACAGATTACTATATTAGTAGCTAGCTAGTATGAACTTTGTGCTGTATTTGTTATATAATGTTATTGTTGTTTTGTATTATTTTGTTAAAACTTGTTTACTCATAGTTAAATCCGTGTATAGAAAATTAGAAATGTCTTTGGTTAAATCACCTATGTTTACTCTTTGCTCTGACATATTTAAAAATGTATGATGCCTGTCTTGGAACCCTGCCTTTTGCGCATTGGCGTGGCGTCCCTTCGTTTGTCATGTCATGGACAAATGATGCGGATCTAAAGGTGGAGGCACACCTGGCACACGTTAAATGATGTTTATTTTATTTTTCTAAAGCATTGCCTAACTAATTGTCACATTTGTCTCTAATACAATAATACATAATTTAGGTTTACTGTATTTATATTTATTAGCTCGTTTTTACCCGTGGCCTCACTATCGGGACCCATCCGAAAACCAGCGCTGCAACATTTCGGTGTTGTAGCATATGCTGAGATGGGGGCCTTTTTTAGTCTCATACAGGCATATAAATTTTAAGTTTATTGTTAATACACTATTTTTAGTTTTTTTTTTTCTCTCGCCTGTACCGAGACTGAAATAAATATTTTCTTTCTTTCTTTCTTTCTTTCACATTGAATATGGCAGCAGTTCCCACTGTGAACCGAACTTGGGTACTGAATCGTCTGTACTTCGTTCGGATCAACTGCCCATAGTTCACAGACACAACTATCTCCTTAAGGGCCCACCACAAAACCTCCCGAGGTACCCGGTCATATGCCTTCTCGAGATCAACGAAAACCATGTGCAAGTTTTGTGTGCACCTCTGTATTTCCCACGTAGTTGACGAATAGCAAAAATGGCATCCGTTGTACTCCGACCAAGCATAAAACCGAACTGGTTTTGTGAAATCTCCCTCTCCTCTCTTAGTCGCCGCTTAATAACTTTCTCCCAAGCTTTCATACTTTCCGACATTAACTTTATTCTTCTATAATTAATGCATTCCAGCACATCACCTTTGTTTTTAAAAATGGGCACCAGCGAACTGTTACACCATTCGTCAGGTTTGGCTTCTTCCAGCAGCAAATTATATTGAAGAATAGAGCCAACCACAGCCATCCACTCGCAACAAATTCCACACTTCAACAGGTATTCTATCTGGTCCTACTGCTTTTCCATTCGTCATTCCATTTACTGGTTAATTTTCAAGCACCCCACTCCAGTCATTCTCTTCATTCATCAGTCTTTCAAAATAATTCTACCATCTATCCTTAAATTTCTCATCATCCGAAAGACCTATTCCACACTTTACACACTTTATCCTACATGAATCCGTTGCCTTTTTCTCTCTAGTTTGTTTTTGGCCTGCTGGACTATCCAGTTTTAATTGCTTCCGTAAGCTTAGGTATGCTATGCTAAAATAGCTCACGCCGTAGAAAAAAGATTGATTAGTCATCAGTAGGCTAGTGGCGGGGCTGACTGCCCAGAGAGCGTCGGACGGTCATTTGAATTGGAAGACGTGGAGGCAATTTTATTGCAGTTGATGAAAATAGAAAATAACAGGTGAGAAAGTATACCGCCTAGCGGATCACCACCATCCAGATTACGCCAACTCGACGAGGTGTTTTCGACGCAAACTGACTGCTGACATCCACGAAGATAAGAATTGAACTGTTCCAGCGCCTCGGGAGAAACCATGATATTGATGATAGAAACAAGAATATCGTGACTGACGGCATTAAAGGCATTAGAAAAGTTTATAATATTAGGACTAGTACTTGGTACCCTCCATTTCCTCTCTAATGTTGCAAGTCATTTTAAGGAGAGTATAAACTGTAGTATCATCTGGTCCTCATACTTACTGAATAAGGCTAAGCTCGATAAAGTAAATAAACCTAGAAAACTGTTGGTTTACAAAGCCGCACTTTTTTCACAGAAAGATGTTTCATATGGTTCAAAAGTGGCTGGGAGATGGGAAAGGAAGAATTTCATTGTTATTGGAGGTATTGGCTAGTTACAGTAGAAGACATAACTCGTATGAAAGCCTTAACGCCACATAGAATAAAATGTAATAAGAATTGTCCTGACACAAGGGAAAATTTATAACATAGGAAATCAGACCCATTAGATTGGCAAAGTTTGAGATGGCCATACTACGACTGATATTTACTTCAAAACAATTTCTGTAGATTTGGGGTGAGATACGGTAGTGCCTTAACCTAAGTAATCATGATCTTGGAATAAATTTGGCAACAAATGAATTCTATCCTGATTTTCATTCCTCTATTTTGGTATTTTAGACTACAATGGTAACAAAGAATTTAATTACAAAGTTATAAAAATAGAAAATAAAAAGTGTGATTTCAGTCCCAACTTCCTTACATAACACAATATTATTTTCCCATTTAAAAATTTAAACGAAACATCAAAAAAAAAACTAAATAAAAACATTCGAGAATAACTAAAACGTTAGCAGCACCTAATTTTAAAACTACCACTAATATTTACAACATACAATTTTGTAAAAAAACTAAAATTAAATTGGTTCTTTTGACATATTTTTCTCCCACCTAGGGTTTGACATATTGGTATCTGTCGGCATTTTACATGGTGTGTAGCAAGAAATATTCAACGAGACGGTATGTTGGGCGGGCGGCGCGGCGGACGGCGCGGCGGACGGCGGCGCGTGCGCGAGGTGCGGGGCGCGGGACAGCGGCCGACGACCGGCTGCGGGCCGCGCCGCACTCTCGCCCCGCACGCCGGGCGAACTGTTCGTTGTTTGTCAATAGATCTTCTTTGTCTTGTATACGATCGCGATACATCGTTATTTTTATTCTGCCGAACTAAATACTAGACCTGTCTTGGATACCTATCGCTCTCAGGATTACAGTGCTAACGGATTGCAGTGACACTAGTGGATATGCTTTTTAGTTTATTAATTTGGATTGCATGTCAAATGCATTGTTGACAAAGTTAACTGTCACAGTTATACAAGGTGTTTACATAATATAAATGTGCTTGTGACAACATTTTAATACAGTGAAAAGTGATTAGTGACTAGGCATGAATGTTTACGTTAAATGGTTTACGTTTTTATAAAACTTAGAGTTTTGGATTTCACCAAAAGTCAACTCCAGTTACCATAGTGAGGATCAAAGATTCACCTAAGAACAATGCAGAAGGCAGTAGCAAAAAGGAAAGCAAGAAAAAAAATAACAAACAGAAGACGGAAGGTAAAGGGTCGGTGACAGGAAATAAGAACGAAAAGACAACGACTACTTCTGTTAAGGCGAACAAAGAAGGCAAAAGAACAATTCCGACCAAGGATGGATCACAACAACAGGTAAAATCTGAAGACATGATGTCGAATAGATTGAGGAAAAACTTTCTGCCATGAAGAATAAAATACGTAAATAACTCGATTCTTAATCAAGAAACAATTTACATAATGGTCTTTGAGAATCAGAGGTATCTCATATAAATCAAATATCCATTTCGGATAGATTACAAATGAAGATATTTTTAATCCCTAGTACCTATACAACGTGCATATTTTATCGTAACTCCTTACGTGACCGGCATCGTAAACATTTACCCCACTTTGGTGAGATTAACTTGAACAATGGAAACAACCTGCTATAGAATTCATATTTAATTTACACATATTCGCATTGAAAAAGTAAAGGAATGGTTATTACGCTTGGTCACGAACTACCGAAAGGCTAACTTTACATGACTTGCTTTTACTACTGTTGTACCAACTCGTAGACTACAAGTATGAACGTATAATTCCGGTCGAATGTTTATGGCACTATGAACGACGTAATTATAGCTGCCACTTGCCAATCAGCTGACTCGGCTATAACTGTTACTTTTATAAGTCCACCAGCTTTTATTACTACAATAGCATTTACAATAGATTGTAGATCTAAGCTATTCGATTTTATTGACTTACGGCCAAAATTGATATCAGATCTATCCACGATTTGCCCTACTGGAGATATAAATTTGACATAAGCTCCATACAAAATATGTCAATTTTTTATTTTTGCCGTTTATAAATAAAGACATTGCATTTAAAACGTGTAATAAAATAAACGCAAGACCTCGGCCAATTTTATTCGAATTACCTGGTACAAAAAAACTTATTTATTTCTTATAAAAAAAAATTGGCATCAGTACCTACCTAAGTTTATCGAGTTGGTTGTTGGATAGCTGCAGGATACCGTTAAGGGGTTACTTGAAAAACAAAAACCCATTTCGCTGATCTTCCTAGACCTCAAGAACCTACTTTACTATGGGACCAAGCCTGATATCGCGAAAAAAAAACATCTGATCCCTACCTTTTGTCGTCGATTTGTGAACACAAATGATCAGGATCAGCTGTATTTTTTTCGCGATTTCAGGGTTGGTCCATAGTAAAAGTTGTTCATAATGATGAGCACGCTGACCCCTTATGAGGTTAAGGGCCGAGTTCACGGACATTGAAATAATCACTATTTGCAAAATCAACCTGTTATTCAAAAACAGATGTTTAACCATAATGCGGGAATTTTCATGTTCAAAAAGAAAGAAAGAAACATTTATTTGACACAAAGCACATAGATACACAGACACAATTCAACAGGAATTCACGACTCCTATCTGATCATTGATTCTGAAACTGAGCGTTCTGGGAATGAAAGAACTAATCATGTAACACGATTAATCAAAATGGTAAATAAATGGCAACAACACTATGAAAAGAACGACAATTTAAAACGGTTGCATATTAGGTAACTCTTCCAAAATTAAAAATCCTACTATAATGCTACTCTATACATTTGACATAATTTTTTAATTTGGCAGGATAAGCGGTCTTGGTTGTCATAGCAACCAATTAAATACGCCATTTTGATGTATGAATATTAGGCCGCTTACACATTCGAAGTGTATAGGGCGGGCGTGTTTCTTGAAACATGATAAAATTCTGGTAGTTGTGATTAGCCAAAAGTAGCGGTAACATTGTGCAGGTTTCGCGCGAGCTTCGTTTATAAGCCGCATTCATTATAATTTTGATTAATTACACAAAAAATTATAAAAAAAAAATAACGTACTACCTCAATACGACAAAAACAGTTATGTTTACACATCTTTCATAAGTTTGTTCAAAGCATAGGTAAGCAATATGTTTGCTTTGTTTATGTTCGTAAAAGAAAAATGCTCGCTCGAAAAACGACAACGTGTTCCGGCCTTATTTTATTCGGTTTTTATTGTAAATTTTACGAATATGGTAAAATGCAATTGTTAACAAAACAAATATTGGAGAGTAATAATCCTAATATTAATATTTTATGCAGCATAGACTATCAAATACAGAATATCAATGAATAACGTCAAAAATGTCTTGTTTAAATACCCGGTTAGTACTTGAACGACGTCCCCGACATCGGTTAGAAAAACCGATTGATTACTGTGATATGACGGCTGCTTATCGTTGGTGAACACCAAAGTTCGGGTTAAACATCTGTTATATTCTCGGTGAACTTGCCCCTTAGTATATAAACAAAGAATAAGGTTGTATACCTATCGATCGAGTCAATAATGAGGTTTAATCACTCCAACAAACATTGAGTCTTAGATTGAAGGAAGATCACGAAATCTAACATAGCTTAGGTAAATTTCAATAAAATTATACTCTTCATGTCTCTCTAAACCTATGAACCGATCGTAATGAAATTTGGTAGCCTGGTACCTGGAGAAGTACTAGGCTTATAGACTTTTTATCCCTATTTATACATATTTCAGAAGTAAGATCAACAATAAAACTTAAAACATGGAAAATCTTGAAACTGAGTTTTTATATTTATTCTTATAACAGTAACTATTTAACATTGATCGCATCGTTAATTCACAAAATTACAGGCAATTAAATGCGAACAGCGAGCTGTGAATACTATCCGACTACGTATAATGATTATAATTAAAATACATAATTATTCTTGTTAACAACTAGAATTTCATAAAATACGTATCCAAAGTGTCACCATACAGAAATGAGAACTAAATTTAATTATTTAAAAAAATCTAAATAGTTAAGATTCTTTATTTATTTTTTAAACCATAACGATTGCTGGCCGTGTTAATAAGCCCGTCTTTACAGCATAACTGGTTGAACGAGGGACATTATTCAAGAATATGATAGAATGAGGGGTTACCATAAAAATTAATTTAAAAAAAAAAACATGATAAATCACGTGTTAAGCTAAAATTGCTCGCGCACGCTCTGACTGTTTAGCAGTCTGCTGGCACAAAAAAGTACACACAGTACACAAAAGGCAAAGAGGATGGAAATCGCGACCGATGGACCCTGACGTACTAGGTGCATCACCTCACCATATGCAACTACTTTTATTTGTATGCGCGGAACAGTGTCCACAGACACCACAGGAGTTGATGAAAACGAGGGTCTGACGCAGAATGTCCACTTCGCAAAATGTCAACACAACGCAAAACACCCACTTCGCAAAACGTCCAATTCGCAGAATGACAACTTCGCATATTGACCACTTCTCAAAACGACTACTTCGCAAAACGTCCACTTCTCAAAATTACAACTTCGCAGAATTACCACTTCTCAGAATGACAACTTCGCAAAATGTCAACTTCCTAAAAAAAACTATGTAATCGTCGTAATGCGTCGTGTTGACATTTTGCGAAGTGGTCATTCTGCGTCAGATCCGAAAACGATTGTAAAAAAAGTAGTCTAACAAAGCAATTAGTTTCCAGGTTCACCTGATATAAATGAAGTTTTCTCAGGATATTATGGATATTTTCGAATGAAATATCATTTTAATAACGGACAAAGTTAAACTGTATTTATACAAAACCCTAATCAAACCGTTCTATAATAATTTTCTGAGAAATCTTCATCTATATCTGACGACCAATACTAAGTGCTTTGTTAGACTGTACCATTTTTTTAAATATATACAGTAAGTCCCTCGTTTAAACAGTCACCTGTATAACATTGCTAGAGGCGCCAGAGCTATTCGAAACATGAAAAAATTAACAAGGAATAACGTTTATTCTTATAATAACAGAACATTTGTAAGCTTTATCTGCTCTTGGTAATAAATATATCTATCTTTTTATTATGCATTAAATGTCACTGAGAACAAAAATTGGTATGCAGCATTAAATTCAGGTCATGAACGAACAACTCTTAGCTAAATATGCGCTGTGAATACTTAGCGACTATACGCTTTCGACTTTTTATGTGTGGGATTATAATTTATTATATTATCTTATGAAAATCCTACCAACTTCTGGTTTTGACACATTAATTTTATTAGTAAACACGAACGCGAAATAAAAACGGATAACACACTTTTCAAAGATTAAAGAACAGTGGAAACTAGAACTAGTTACTAACTACACGCTCACTTAATTAATTTTCAATTATAACCGAAATAATTGTTTCTAGCCTTGTGAACGCGACAAACTTAATTTTGGATCATTTACCAACTGTGTAATCAGTAAACAATTGTTTTAATAAAACTAATTAATTATTAATTCGGTCCACAAAATTAGTGTTCATGAATATAAATTTTGCGTAAATATGACTATGATTACAATTTCATGATTTCTTGTATGATCAATTTTAAGCTCTAACAATGGAACAAAGCTTTCAAATATTCAACTGTATTTCACAAATCTATCTTAACTACATTGCTCTTAAAACACCGCAAGGGGTCACGGATCGGAACGCCTGAACTTTGCTTAGAGAGATGAAATTCTACTTGAATTTTAAGTCCCATCCTATTAAAAGTTTGTGAAAGTATTAGAATTTGGAATGAGGGGCGAAAAGCTATCAAGCCATTTTTTCCGAGACTCCCCGTTTCCAACACTGGGTGAGGAGAGGAGGCGGGCAAAACGGCCCCGAGGCTGGGATCGCCAGATTATGCTTCGCTGTTTTGAATTCGGAATACGAATTAATTAATTCAGAATCGTAAAGTTCATTCATATTAAGTTATTAACTTTTTATAAACGCTTGTGTGGGTGTGCAACGTTCCAAACGCTAGCTTATTTTATTTTTATTGCCTTGAGTTAATTGCTTTAACGACTCTACTAATGGAATTTGATAATGAAAAAAACTAATTTTAAAACATAATTCAGTAATGCAAAAAATTACTTCATATTTTAGTTTGTGTAAATATTCTTAGTTTATTTTGACAACGTTGACTAATGCGGTCGTTTATTTTTATGGCTGATTTATTTAGAGTCGCGTGTCTCTTCGGAGGTGGGCTCAGCGGAACTATTATTACTTGCCGACACGACATCAGTCATCGCGCTAATCGTGCTGAATTATTATTATCTTTTATGTAACATAGTTTTGACAGCCAGCCAGCCAACGTTTGTCACCGTTGATGGACAGCTTCTATTTTCCATCATACGTGAGGATAAAAGGGGCAAACTACTGTTTAACATTTTCTATTTACTTGTAAAATAAAAATAAATTCCCACCAATAAAATTAGTTCCCCTAAAAAAAATACCGGTAAGTTACGTGTGGTGCCAGACACAGAATTGCACCACCCTCTCTCTCTTCTCATGGGTGTCGTAAAAGGCGACTATGGGATTCACCAGAGGATGGGCAACAGCGTTCTCTGAATATTTAAAGAACCAACTGCGATCGCCAACCAGCCTGCGGCGATTATAACATATAATCCCCCATTGGGGGAGGTAGGCCTTTGTCCTGCAGTCGACGTCTTCCGGCTAAAATGATGATGATGATGAAAAAAAATTACGGGTAGCGTCGGGGGACGCCCAACAGAAGCTAATCCTATTATACGCATAAAATTTGCAAGCGCGGATAGATGAGCGCCGGCCGAGCGCGCAACGGCGCTAAAGAAGCTGCGCTTCAAAATCAAACAAACTGAATGGTTTGATATTGTAATAAGTCCAGTCTAAGATGACAGAAAAATGGTTTAAATGTTTTAATAAGCCGGCTCGCGGCGCCTTTGAATGTTCTTATAGTACTGAAAGGCCGGACGCAAAGCCGACGCTGGGCCGGGTGCCGCTGCCGGCTGGCGGCACGACACTCGCCGCCCGCCTGGCACGCGCGGCCCATACTTGATTTATCACTCCATTGTTGCGGAGCGACGACCCACCCCCACCGGATAAGGCTAAACATTCAATTGCCGGAACGCACCCGAAACGATTTGTTCCCCCCATACTATCGATTGACTATTTCTTCCGGCTGAGCCGGTATTTAAACGATGTTCGAAGAAAGTAAAGTGTTCGCCGATTTGTGTGAATATATTGGCTGCTATGTCAGGGGTCAACATAGTGTCTATTTATAAAAAATATTTTCTTTATTTTTTACAAATTATATTTCTTGCTTATTATGGTTTTTCATATCAGCTCGCATTTGTCCAGTTGTTAAAAAGCCTCTATAGAACAAAGTTTTATTGCTAAATTATTCATGCGGCATCTAAATGGGTATTTACTACCCTAATACTGCTGAACAGAAGAGTATTTACTATTTTGTCATTTACATTAAATAAACGCAATGCTCATAATAGAAAATTAAATCAACTGAGGCACATCAGATTTAAGAGACAATGCTACTTAAATTGTGTCCATCGTAAAAGGCGCGGTTAGCCTGCTAGTTTTATTGAGTCGTTCTCGGCGCTAGCTCGTAAATAACACTGGGTAATTACTTTCCATTCCCTTTAAATACTTGAAACCCGCGTCGTAAAATAAATAAAGTTTTATTGTTCTAGAAATTGTTAGCATTTATCACGTTTTCTTGGAACTATTATTTTTGTAATTGAGTGAACATTAGTTGTCACACTGGTTGTGTTTACATGTTTTAATGCTCAATTAGGATTGAAAACATTGTTATACGAATAATTTCTTAGGTTTTCACGATCACTACAAATTATAATAAAAAAGTCTAATCGGATTACATCGCGCATATTATTTAAATTTGTTATAGCTACCACCTGTTTGGAACCCAGTTCTAAAAATAATCAAGTCCCGAAGAGCAAGCTACAGTGTAACAGGTAATGACATTGTGACTGCGTGCATCGAAACGATTTTAATTAATTAAAAATTGTACGGTAGTTTTTTTTGTAATATCTGCAAAGACGCTTGTCATCTTAGTCTTCCTGCGCCCACAAACGCTGCAAAGCTTTCTAAATGTCAAGAAATCCAATTTAAATAATATACGCGATGTAATCCGGTTAAACTAGTTTTATTATAAACAAGTAATAATTAACGTTTTTTTTTAATACGAATTTCAATACTGTGTTTTATTTTATTTTAGTGTTGTATTTCTATTTTTATTTCTGCTTAAAAGCAGAATAAATTATAATTTTTTACACGTCATCAATATGGATTTAAAACGAGGGAATAAAATACATATTCGTTTCGCGATGACTACACGTTCGATTTTTCAATCCGATTTCATTCATTTTTCATTTTTTTTCAGAAAGTACCTGGTACAAAAATATTGTACTGTATTATAAAAATAAATAAAGAAATAATTTTTATTCACAAAAAGTTTTACATCAAATATCTGTAAAGTCCCCGACTTCTGAGCTAGGTACAAACCTGTGTTACAGAAATCAGTGTCTTCTCCCATTAGTTTAACACAAATAGTGAGTAATAAATACAGTTTACAATTATTATTTTTGTAATGTGGACTATTCATGACATTTTGAGTTGTATAAACGGAACAAGAACAGAGACCAAGTTGCCAAACTCAAGATTGCTTGTAGATATTGTCGTTTTTAACAGCAAAAATAAAAGCCGGTATTCTTTCATCTCCGCTGGTGTCTTTTTGTCAGGGCCGCTTGTTTATCTCAATCTTTTCCCCTTTGTTGGTCTTGTCAACAACATAGTTGTGTAACTTCAATAGGTAGTTTGTTTCGAATAGGAGCGATTACAAATATTACAATACTAAATACATATTATTGTGTTGCCGTTTGGAATTGATATTATAATTATTTAAATAGCACAAGCGCAATGCATCTTCTCATCCCTCATAAATCATAATTCTAAATACCTAGGTAGGATTATAAAACTGTAAATGTCTGATTGTTTGTTCGAGCATCACGCAAAAACTATTGGACCGATTTTAATTGAACTTTTTGTGATCAAAGCTCATGATTACGAATAAAAATTGTATGCATTTTGTGATAAAAAATTGTTCCTGTGTATAACCACGGCAGATGGGAGCGAAGCCGCGGGCATAGTCTAGTATTATAATTATAATATTATTGAAATAAGGTTAAAATAAAACCGGCCAAGTGCGAGTCGGACTCGCGCAGTAAGGGTTCCGTACCTCTCAACGACCTGATACCCCATAAAAACTGATTTAATTTACGAGAGTTTATCAAAAGACATCAACGTACAGTGCGCGAAATATGAATTTTTGCATGTCTTTCTTACGCAGGTACCGCCACATATGTCTGTTTGTCTTTTTTTTAATATTTGTTGCTAAACTACATAATATGCACTATAATCTGACCAAGTTTGACGCTGGTATATATTACGGTTTCGAAGATAGAGCAAAAACAAAAACGTTGAAAAAAATACATGTTTTTTGGGGTTTCTTGTATGGGGACCCCCTTTGTTTTTAGACTTTTTTTGTTTTTAGTATTTGTCGTGATACACCTTATAGCAACACATATTCTGAGAAAATTTCAACCGGTTACCTATTACCGTTCAAAAGATACAGCCCTGTGACAGACAGACGGACGGACGGACAGCGTAGCGAGAGTAATAGGGTCTCGCCTGTCACCCTTCGGGTACGGAACCCTAAAAAGTGATAATACCACTATGATTCTGTAATCTTTATGTCTACTGGCTTTATCTACAATCAAGTAACACGTGCTTAAGAATGTATAATTGATTGTATATTAATGCGATCGTTTTGTAATTCTCATTAGCATGTCTTTGTGTCAGACGTGATTTCATCTTCATCTGATGAATAAAAAACCCGAAGGCGGTTATTGTTTTAGGTTTGAACAATAGGAATACATAGTGTGAATACTAAACATGTCGGTACGTACAGACAGACGGCTAGCCCAACGGGGTCGCATTGTCGCCGTCGCCTTATTCCTCTGTTAAACTAAACACGGCTATATGTACGCCATACACTTACAGCTTTGACGTCTCCCGATCTTCGGAATTTATGGAAAAATCCAATGCTATAGGTACATTGCTAACGATCTACGACCATTAATGAACTCTGCGTTCCGACAACTGTTAATGAATGACTAAGTAATCAGTCGTCTTAAGGCGCTTGGTCAGCAAGGTCGCAAATTGACGGCACATTAAAATTCGCATGCACCTCAAACCGTGCTCACCCCTCTGTAAACATGTCGCTGCATCGTCCTGTAAGCATCGCGAAAGAAAATATTCTTCAGGTGTGTGCGTGAGCGCTGGTTATACACGAAGAAGCACGGTTTTTTTTTCTTCACTATGATTGTTCGCAGCACTTCGTCTATATATTTTTTGCTGTCTGTGTGTTAACATTGTAACGGTCCGATGTCGCCATCGCCAGTGCCCACTTCTTACAATTTATTAATGACGTGAATACACGCGTGTCCGCCGCGACATGCAATCCCCTTTGACAACACGCGTTTAATAAGTTAGCGTATTTGCGCATTTTTAGGGTTCCGAAGTCCTACAAGGAACCCTTATAGTTTCGTCATGTCCGTCCGTCTGTCCGTCTGTCCTAATCCTTTACAGCTTAATAACTTCTACAGTTATAAACATAAGTAAATGAAATTTTGTTAAAAAATAGTCTACATACGTGGGACACTCAGAAAGTTTTGCGAAACTAAAAAAAATTGTTCTATACGTACATATATTTTTATCAAATCTTTTCAAAGTACTTTCCACCAGCCTCTATACAAAGATTCATGCGCCTAAACCAGTTTTCAAAACACTTTTTCCAGTCCGCCGCAGACACCTCGTTTACAGCCTGCTCGAACGCAGCCAGCGCATCTTCCGGCGACGAAAATTGTATCCCTTTGAGCTGATTTTTTATTTTTGGGAATAAAAAGAAGTCACACGGTGCTAGATCAGGGCTGTAAGGAGGGTGACCCAGGAGTTTGACTGGCGTGCTGTCCAGGAAGTCCCTCGTTTTGAGTGCGGTGTGCGCAGGTGCATTGTCGTGGTGGAGCAGTAGCCCGCGGAGCCCTGTGTTTGGTCGCTTGTTGCTTATAACAGAGAAAACTTCTGGCAAACATTTGGTAGTATACCATTCGGCATTAATGCTTCTTTGATCCCGTAAGGGAATTGATACCAAGTGGCCAGTCAAATTAAAAAAGCTAGCGATCAAAATCTTACCCCCGCTTCTAGATCGCTTCACTTTGGTAGGCGTTGGCTCATTTTGAAACACCCAAACAGTCGACTGGCGTTTGGTTTCTGGGTCGTATTGATAAATCCAGGACTCATCACCTGTAACGATGTCGTAAACACGCCGAGACGAGCCTGCTTCAAATTTGTTAAGCATATCACGGCACCATTCCACCCGGGCCTGCTTCTGAGCATCGGTGAGGTTGTGCGGCACCCAGCGTGATACTATCCTCCTCACGCGAAGATGGCTGTGTAGAATCTCGTGAACGCTTCCCGATCCAATCTTCAATATGTGTTGAATCTCCTGATATGTAATTCGCCTATTGTCTTGGATTAAATTTTTCACTGCTAGCACGTTTTCTTCGGTAACAGCCGTCAAAGGGCGACCGCTTCTTTCGTCATCCCCCAAAGTTGGTCGACCGCGCTTGAATTCGTTATACCAACGATACACGGTTGCCTTGGAAGGGCCTTCATCCATGAATGCCATTTGAAGTCTATCGTACGATTCATCCGGTTTCAGGCGACACTTGAAATCGTATAAAATCATAGCTCTAAAATGTTCCCGGCGCAGATCCATATTTCAGTGAGACACAATACTTTGAATTAACTCGCAAAAAATGTGGAGGGAAATTTTGAAATTGGAACTTACTTATTTTTACTTATAAATAATCATATTTTCGAAAAACATTATAACTGGCCAGTCTCCCATATATAAAAACTTTTTTTCGCAATACTTTCTGAGGGGCCTGGTACAGATCTCAATTTTAAAAGAATAAAAAAATCGTTTTTACGTATTTTAGGGGTGGCGTCCATACATGTGAAATGGTGATGACATTTTTTTTTTCGCTGCACCCCCTCGTGTGGGGTATCATTGAATAGGTCTACTAAAATGAAGGTAATGTTTCATACACCACTTTTTTATCAGGTGTACCATCTGCGAAATATAGCCCGCCAAAGTGGCTTGCAATGTGTCCCCCCCCCCCCCTGCCATTTCTAAACCATGCAACGTAGAAAGTTATAATCTTCCACATTGATAGACCTTTGTAAAAACTCTCTTTTAAAATTATTTCGAGTATAATGTGATTATAATTTTTTGAGTTATAGAGAGAAAACTGAAAAATACTTAAAACGTCCCAGTTCAAAGGTCATTGATCTTAGAGAAAAATGTTAATAGCAAATAATGCTCCTTTAGCTACTTTATATTTGAAAAAATCACGAAAAGTAACTTTGAGATGACACACTACTTAAATTTGTCTTCTTGAATTTATCGCTAGATGGCGCTACTAACAACACGCTCTGAGTCGCCAATGCTGCCGATTATTGCTAAAACTAAAATAGCCATGATTAATATTCGATTTGATTCGTTTGTAATTACACCTACTTAAGGAACCCTATAATACTGAGCATGGCCCGACATGCTCTTGGCCGGTTTTATGTCACCGTAACCTCTGTAATAACGTGTCATTTGCTTAATTGAAGTCAATTACAACTTCGAGTTCCGTTTCTTTACCTTCCCCTAGCGACGTAATATATATTTATCCATGCTAAAGTTCACAGTTAGATTTATTTGTGACATCTTTTCTGTCTAATATTGTTCGAGGTTCCGATTCAGAACATTTTCTCTTATCTCTTTCTCTCGTTACGTGAATCGTAAACGAAACGAGATAAGATAAATCGAATTGGTCGACTACTGCATAGCGAAAATGTTCTGAATCGGGGAGCAGTAGGCCAATTCACATAACTAAGAAGTGCAGTTGTAGTTGCAGTTAAGTTTCGATCAAAACAATGTTTTTCGTATTCTCTTATCTACGGCGCGGGCGATCGCTGTTAGAAACTAACTGCAGTGTCACTGCAACTTGATCGGCGCGTCATGAAATTACGTGAATTAGGGCCTTGGTCTTATGCATCATCTTTATCGAGTTCGGTTAAATGCGTTGTTGTTGGGGTCAGTTTACTTTTCTTACTAACCTTACGCAACAATTTGTTGATTAAATATAAAAGCTTGTAAAAAAAGGCATTTGTTTCTTATTATTTACACAGCTACCCATCTCGCTTGTATTATTGTTTTCCCATGCAACTTAAAATAAATAGTAGGTACCTACAAAACGTATACAATTAACGTTTTTATTGATCAATAATTACGATATAATAAGAAGTGCTACACTTAGCTATTTATATTAAGGTACAAATTTTTAGATTAAGTTACCACGAGGCTGGCATGCCATGATAACAGCCTCGTATAAAATCAAAGAATAAAAAAGTATGGTTTTTCTATTACGCCAGTAAAAATGTTTTGTGTTGTAAAATTAAAAACCGTATCATGTAATTATGTTTCTACATAAACAACTTGTTTACAACGTTTGTTTTTTTTTGTTACAGGCGAGCCCTGAAAATAGCAGAAATGCTTCTCCAAGGTACCACGATGCATCAATGGAAGATGTAAGTAACTGAACTTCTACACTATTTATTTATTACATCATTTTAAATAGAACTGAAGTAATTGTACATTACTGTTGAGGCCTGAAATAAAGCAATTGACAGGCGAGTAATATTCCGATGTGATTTATAACTAAACGAGGCCGTTAATTGCTATTTCGGCCGAGACTTATAATAAATACTTTTGGAAACAAAAAATGCGCATTCAGCCTTTAAAATAATAAATATAGATACATAAAAACACTTAATTTATGTAAATTTGTACTTGAAAAACCTCTGTAGCATAATTTAAAAAAAAAGCCGATTGACGTATTCTTTCTTTTTAAATAATGAAGTTTCCGAGCAAGTGGGAGAAAATGACTTTATTTTTATGGTTTCAGGTATCGGACGCGAGCTCTCTGTTCCGGGTGACGGGCGCGGCAGCGACAGGCGGGGGCGCCAAGAACGAGCTGGTTGCGCGGGGCGGCAGCGGTGGAGCGCTGGCCCTGTCCCGCGCGCCGGTGGGCGGCAGTGCCAGTCCTGCTCCCGCGCCTCTGCCGCAGCCGGCACCATCGCCAGCGCCGGCTGCCCTGCCGCCGCCCGCACTGCCGCCACCCCCCTTCCGCGCCGACACACCACACCGGCCCAATGGCGCGCACATTCCTGCTCTCGACGGTCACGCCGCAACACAAATCCCAGCGCGGCCCGTCGGGGCCGCTGGAGCCGACACGCCTGAGCGGCCCGCCAGCAACAGCAAATTGCAACCGGGCGCGAGGGCCACCGCAGACAGTCCGACCCCCGCCCCGCCCGCTCCACCCGCTCCCTCTCCACTCTTTCCTTCGCATACCGCCTACCAATCTAAGTCTCAATCACATGCTGCCGCCGCGTTGCCCGATTACCGGCACACGAACCATGAGACGCGAACCGAACCTCCGGAACAGCCCCCGGCGCCCCTGGACCTGCACACACATCACACGGCGCACCATACTCCCCGGCCGCCGCACCTCGCGCCCAGTCCAGCGCAAGCACCACATCCTAGTCTACAGAGCCGCGTCCCACACTCGCAGGCGCACCCCGTGATGCCCGGTCATGACGTTCGAAATCCACCGGTCGCAGCCCAGACTCATCCCTCCGTTCCTACCTCGTTTTCGAACCGCGTCAATGGCGTGTCGCAAAGCGTCACTCCGCATTCGACGCCGTCTGCAATTCCGAGCTGTCTTCCGAGTCAAACTCTCACGGGACGGTCGCTCTCTCCGGCCGCGCCGACCTCGCGCCCCTTCCCTGCCCCGTCGATCGGGTCTAGTCATGTAAACTCCAGTATAAGTTCCAGTATTCACGGTCACTCAATAGCTTACCAGAGTCAGTCGAGTTTACAGAAACATTCCGTTCCACCTGTATATGCGAACCGACCGTCACATCTTGCACCATTCAGCATATCCAACCACATTTCTTCGAGTCATATTCAGCCTTCTTCAGCGAATCAACCTCCAGTCCCTCATATGAGCCATCAAATAAACAGTCTTTCCGTTACTAATCTCTCCAGTCACCTACCTGTTAATCCCAGTTCCTTAACGACGTCTACGCCAAATCACATTGGACCTCCGTCTACTTTAGCTTCTATTACAAGTACCACGATGTCTTCTTTCACCCCGAGCCTTAAATCACACCCGGGTGCCAATATACCACAACAACCAAACTCGATTGCTACGCCCGTCTCTTCTCATTTGTCGAGCAACCATGTGGATACATTACCCACGTCCAGTTGTACACCCACTAACGTGACGGCGGTGTCGACGAGTAGCAGTGGCAACAGCAGCCACCCCCTTGCACCTCCCGTCGTGGACTCGAGGCAAGCTCCAATATCATCTTGCGAGTTGCCTGCGCGTACTGAGAGTCCGATCGTGTCCTCAACCCTGGCTTCCAATAGCTATCCGCCTCCAGCTGTGTACTCAGGATCTTCATACCCTCCGTTGTACGCTCCCTACGCCACCACATTGCAACATAGTCCCTACTTACCACCTGCTGCGGCTTCACCGCGGAACTCTGCCGACATGGTAAGTAGCCCAAAAAATTGCACACTGAAAAATGATTTGTTCCATTACTAGCTATGTGCCTGGTGGGATTTCCCATCGGTAACAATAAAATCTCGGTAACCATCTGACTTTTCTTTGTTTCAGTGTTTTTGGGATGAATTTCCAAAAACATTGAAACGCGTGTTTCTTTATTTTCAACCAAAAAGCCAAATACGAATATTCATAGATCTAACTTCAAAAATTACAGACTTTAACCCCTTTAGGGGATGAATTTTAAAAATCCGTTCTTAGTGCTCTACGGAACTCTGGGCAAAATTTTATCGGCCTAGACCCACCGATTTAGGCTGTGCGTTCTCTGTCAGTCAGTTTTAAGAATTTTATCAAGTAGATTTGAATAACAAGGTAACAAGCATTATATTTATTTTGTCCGAATGCCGTAAGTATGTATTTGTTTGCGTTTTCACAGAGAACGAGTTTGTCTGCGTCACCACTAGTTGCACAGAAGACACCAAAGGGCGTGCGGCCTCACACGCCGGGCTCGACGGGTGCGGCCGGGGCGGCGCTGTCCTACTCCCCGCGAGGACCCAGTCCGAACAGGGAACGGGAAAGTTTCAGGTGCGCACATCTCTTTATTCGTAGTTGTACATAATGTATTATAATCATTTAATAATGATGCAAGATAGCCCTTTCTGAGAAAAACGCTAAACGCCTTTGTATTTTCACAATACGCCGTATGTCGCGACGCCAGCGTTCGTCCAATGACAGATATTTGTTCCCGCGCTCCTTCAAAATTCGGTAAGTTGGTTTCAACAAAGAAATTATATGTACGGTCACGATACTTCGCGGTGGTACATTTTGTCGACAAATCCCTTGAACGAATCCTGCTACATTACACGTACCTATCATCATCAACATTTCAGCCGAAAGACTTCCACTGCTGGACATAGGTCTCCTCCAATGGGGGGGATATGCCATAATCGCCACGCTTGGCAGGCGGGTTGGCGATCGCAGTTGGTTGTTTAAATACTCAGGAACGCTGCTGCCCATCCTCTGGTGAATCCCTTAGTCGCCTTTTACGACACCCATGAGAAGATATAGGGTAGTGCATTTCTTTACGTCCAGCACCACACAGAACACGTACCTATTTTAGCCTTAGTGATGGTTCACCAGAAAGATTTCTGACTGTACCTACGCAAATTGGCACTAACAGTGGGTGTTTGTACACAACGTCACTATTGAATTAACTGGGCGTTTTATCTGACACAACGATGTAATTGTTTCCAGCAGCAATATCAGCAGTTTGTCGCGCAGCACACCGGCTTCAGTCCCGGCGTCTGTGCCATCACATGCGCCATCGCTTGTGGCCCCGCTCGCCGCTCCGCTCACCGCACCGCTAGCTGCCCCGTTACCGGTGAGACTATTTACTGTATTGCTCCTATTAAGCTGGCTTCCCACGGTGCGTGATTTTACGGATTACCACGCGCTGTGGGAAGAGACTCGGTCCGGAATCGTCGGCTGTGCGTTGTATCGTTTGTAAAATCACGCACCAATAGAAGCCACCTTATGATTTCATACATTACAACGTCACCTGCTGCATCGCGACGCGCTGCGCTGTGTTCCGCTGCAGTTGGTTTAACCCAGCCTTAAGGGGGACGTGTGTCAAGCAGTGGATAGAAGGCTGACATTAATATTAATGATAATTTCTCTATGTACCCCGTACCCCCCGTAATTACTGAATGTCGCTGAACACAATGTTTTTTTTTGTTTAGTGTCTACCATTTACCTGTTGAAGTGAACGTATGGTCGACCGCACGTCGGTGGTAACACTTTGACATTAGCAACATCTTTATTTCGTAAGCAGTAAGGGCGGTTTTCGAATTGAAGTGTTACCACTGTCATGCAGTCGACTGTACATACAGTACGCGTAATATAACTGTGCCGCTGTTAAGTGAGGAACAGGTGGCTGCGCAGTAGAAAATTTTGCAACCAAAACAGTAGCGCGCATGCGCGGTAATGGCGGCAAGACTCTGATAGGTTGTTCATCTGAGTGGCAAGATGGCGGGGGACCCTTGTTCAGTATGTTCTCGCTGTCTCAGTCGTTCGTTAATGTTCGATACATCCTTATGTTCTGCTCACACTTATTACGCTACTGTACCTGCGCGTCCCTTCGCAAAGCCTGGTATCAGAGCGGCACAGTTATATTACGCGTACTGTACTAATACTGCGCAACTATTAATGCGTGTATTGTGTTTACAGATTATAACTCCTTAAACGCGCTCTATAAATGGTGTTATTTGTACTTTAAGGTGCGGACAGAAAGACATGAACTGTATAAACCCCAGGGTCCGCCGCCGATGTCGTTGGCGGCGCCCATGGGCGCTGGGCTTGCACCGCTGGCGGGACCGCTGGGCGCCCCGCTGGCGGCGCCCACGCCCACGCCGGCCCCGGCGCCCGGGCCGCACCTGGCGCACTCGCTGGCGCCCGTGCCCACCGTGCCCAGCATCAGCTCCAGCGCTAAGCCACCCGCACACTGGGGGGTGACGTGAGTACACATACAATTTTTTTTTATTTACAACCTCTTTGGTGTTACACTACCCACCCATAAAAATTCAATGCCTCGGCTATGGTCATTGCGAGTTGTGAACCCAGTTCTCTCATAACAACACTGTTGCCCGTCAGGCCGTCACTAGCGAGTATTTAGTCAAGCTACATTTAAATATTAGGCATCAGTCAGCCATCTGAGCCTCAACAATAGCAGTACTGCATGTTTATGCATTAAAAAACAAAAAACACTTACTCAACCTCTTTGACAAAATGTTATTATCTAGAATGTGTTTTAAATTTATTTTTTAACTAAATTCAAATTGTTTTATTTTATTTATAGACTTAATTACAGGCGTTAATGAATAGTAAATTTTAGTTGTGCTACTTCTACAATGTTATACATTTTTGTGTCTAATAACGGTTGTCGCTTATTTTCCAGCAGGCCGACCGGTGCGGAGCGTCCCTCAGGCTTCGCCCCCGCTCCTCCGCTGTTCGGTGCGCCGCTCCCGCCGCCTAACCCTAATCCATTCTCTGCCGAATCGCTCTTTCAAAGCAGTAAGTTCAATAACTAACACTTAGGCTAAGATTACCATAAAGACATGAACGTATATTCTGTTTTTTCTCTCTTGTCTTATTTAATAAACAATCTTGGCACTTCTCTTTATTCAAATAACTACTGATAAAATATAATTACTAGTTCTGCACATGTAATAAGATTTAAAAAAAAAAATTGTGAGTAAAATTGTTAACATACTCATCAAATCAGCCTATCAAATGATTTGATTGATTGATGGTTACGCAATCCACTGCTGGACATAGGCCTCTCCCAAGTTGCGCCACAACACTCAGTCCTCTGCCTTCCGCATCCAGTCCCCCCCAGCCACGTTCTTCAGGTCGTCGGTCCACCTGGCGGGGGGGCGCCCTACGCTGCGTTTGCCGATTCGCGACTCAAGGACTCGTCTGCTCCAGCGATCATCAGTCAACACAATGTCTTTTTAACCGACGAAAAAAAGGAGGTTCTCAATTCGACGCGTATCTTTATTTTATTTTTTACCTATGACCACGCATAACTTTTTACAGAGTAGTCCGATTTTGATGATTCTTTTTTTAATGGATAGGGTATATCTCGAAGTTGGTCCCATTTAATCAAAATTCACCCCTAAGGGTAGGAAAACAGGGGTGAGTGCTGTGTTCACCCACTGAATTTTTACCTGTTAATCGATTCTGTTGAAACTTGGCACACATAAATGTAGTTCTAGACACTACAACATAATGGAGACCTGGAGTTAGATTTTCGCAAAAAAAAAAAAAAAAAAAAAACTACTTAACAAAAAATTGAACCGACGAAAACAGTAACTGAAAAGCGAAAAATAAAATGAAGATTTTAGTCTTTTCCTAACTAAACTAATGTAAATAACTAATTATGAGTCGGCGCCAAACAAACAATCAACGAAGATCATTAAATTACTTTAAATAAATAATAAAAACAACATAACATCAAATACAACGTGAAATTTTCAACGATAAACAATAACTTTCCAAAAATGCGTTCTCCGCTCGACCACTTGTAACTTGCACGCACTTTGCTTGTTTGTTTCATTTTATTTTTCGCTTTTCAGTTTCTGTTTTCGTCGGTTCAATTTTTTGTTAAAAAGTTTTATAATAATTATTATTGACGAATTGCATTAAAAATACATGCCAAGATTGTTTACTAAATAACACAATTAAGAAAAAACTGAGATTAAATGGTACCATTCACGCACGGATCGGTCAGCCACCAACCGCGGTACGACTAATCCGGGCGTGAATAAAATTGACGAGCGGGTCCAGGCCCATGCCGGACCCGACCAATCCTCGTGTGTATGTGTACATACGATCAGTAGATTGTATGGTTTAGATAGCCGTTTCTGGTCGTTTTTAGGGTTCCGTACCCGAAGGGTTCCAAACGGGACCCTATTACTCTCGCTACGCTGTCCGTCCGTCCGTCCGTCTGTCTGTCTGTCACAGGGCTGTATCTTTTGAACGGTAATAGGTAACCGGTTGAAATTTTCTCAGAATATGTGTTGCTATGAGGTGTATCACGACAAATACTAAAAACAAAAAAATGTCTAAAACCAAAGGGGGTCCCCATACAAGAAACCTCAAAAAACATGCATTTTTTTCAACGTTTTTGTTCCTGCTCTATCTTCAAAACGGTAATATATACCGGCGTCAAACTTGGTCAGATTATAGTGCATATTATGTAGTTTAGCAACAAATACTAAAAATAAGACAAACATAGACATATGTGGTGGTACCAGCGTAAGAAAGACATGCAAAAATGCATATTTCGTACACTGTGCGTTGATGTCGTTTGGTGAACTCTCGTAAATTAAATTAGTTTTTATGGGGTATCAGGTCGTTGAGAGGTACGGAACCCTTACTGCGCGAGTCCGACTCGCACTTGGCCGGTTTTTTAACCACTTCTTTATCCAAACACGTTTCTTTTCTTGGATAAAATTATGAATCCACCGACAATTATGCTACTTTAGCCTTCTTCCGATAGTACTGGCATATTTTAACAGAAGTAAACGCGTGCATGGCTCACCGTAATAACACCTCGACTGAAGGGTTCGTGTATTAGGTGGGCAGCGCCGGATTGGTCCGGGTCGGGTCGCGTGAGAATCTCTGCCATAATTTGGTAAACATTCTAAAGTTTCTGTGGACAAGTGTGCTTAGGGCCAAAGCAGACTTGTTACTTTTAGCATCGGCGATCAACGATCTCGTAGCTTTTCCGAAACTCGTTGCCGCGTTCGAAATCTTCAATCCGCACCCATCAAAACTCCAGTCGCTTTTTAGGGTTCCGAAGTCCTACAAGGAACCCTTATAGTTTCGTCATGTCCGTCCGTCTGTCCGTCTGTCCTAATCCTTTACAGCTTAATAACTTCTACAGTTATAAACATAAGTAAATGAAATTTTGTTAAAAAATAGTCTACATATAGATCTCAATTTTAAAAGAATAAAAAAATCGTTTTTACGTATTTTAGGGGGGGCGTCCATACATGTGAAATGGGGATGTAAAAATTTTATTCGCTGCACCCCCTCGTGTGGGGTATCATTGAATAGGTCTACTAAAATGAAGGTAATGTTTGATACACCACTTTTTTATCAGGTGTACCATCTGCGAAATATAGCCCGCCAAAGTGGCTTGCAATGTGTCCCCCCCCCTGCCATTTCTAAACTATGCAACGTAGAAAGTTATAATCTTCCACATTGATAGACCTTTGTAAAAACTCTCTTTTAAAATTATTTCGAGTATAATGTGATTATAATTTTTTGAGTTATAGAGAGAAAACTGAAAAATACTTAAAACGTCCTAGTTCAAAGGTCATTGATCTTAGAGAAAAATGATCATAGCAAATAATGCTCCTTTAGCTACTTTCTATTTGAAAAATCACAAAAAAGTAACTTTGACATGAGAAACTTCTTAAATTTGGCTTCTTGAACTTATCGCTAGATGGCGCTACTAACAACACGCTCTGAGTCACGAATGCTGCCGATTATTGCAAAAACTAAAATAGCCATGATTAATATTCGATTTGATTCGTTTGTAATTACACCTACTTAAGGAACCCTATAATACTGAGCATGGCCCGACATGCTCTTGGCCGGTTTTTGGATGCTCGATGCGGCGACTGATCGCTACACTCCGCAATCAGTAGTGAGCTCCTTTGTGAAATCGCTCGTCCAGGGAAGTACTACCACCGTACCTACTTCTCCGCCAAACATTGCTGTGTTTCGGTCTGAAGGGTGTGCCGGTGAAATTACAATCACATGAGACTTTCCATCTTCATGTCTCAGTTTGGCGAACCGACTTGCGGTACCATTTAGGCAACAGCCTAGGTGGTATTGCAGTTGTTATGGGCAATTATAACCACTTAACGTCAGGCGGGCCTTTAGCTCGTTTCGCCATCCTATACTATAAAATTAAAAAAAAAACTAATTTGGATGCCAGTCGTAGCAACTTAGTGAAGCTTAAGCATCTGCGGAACACTGCTGCCGTCGCTGAAATACGCAATTTTGATACCACAATCTGGATAGGGTATCAACGTTAACGGCGAGAACATCTCACATCTCCGTTTTGCCGATGACATCGTTGTAATGGCTGAGTCGCTGGAACAACTGGGCGAAATGCTGCACAGCTTAAACGGAGCCTCTCGACGTGTCGGTCTCGGCATGAATCTGGACAAGACTAAAGTCACGTTCAATATGCATGTCATGCCGAGGCCAATATTCGTCGAAGGGTCGACACTCGAAGTTGTAACGGAATACGTCTACCTAGGGCAGGCAATTCAGCTTGGTAGACACAACTTCGAGAAAGAAGCCAACAGAAAGATCCGTCTGGGCTGGGCAGCGTTTGGCAAACTTCGCCGAGTCTTCTCGTCGCCTATACCGCAAAGTTTGAAGACAAAAGTCTTCAACCAGTGCGTCCTGCCTGTCATGACTTACGGTGCCGAGACGTGGACACTGACAGTTGGGCTAGTCCACAAGTTTAAAGTCGCTCAGCGAGCTATGGAGCGAGCTATGCTTGGAGTTTCTTTGAAGGATAAAATCCGAAACGAGATTATCCGGAGAAGAACCGGAGTGACCGACATAGCTTGTAGAATCAGTAAGCTGAAGTGGCAGTGGGCTGGCCATGTCTGTCGAAGGTCCGATGGCCGCTGGAGCACACGAGTCCTTGAGTGGAGACCGCGAATCGGCAAACGCAGCGTAGGGCGCCCCCCTGCCAGGTGGACCGACGACCTAAAGAGCGTGGCTGGGGGGGACTGGATGCGGAAGGCAGAGGATCGAGCGTTGTGGCGCAACTTGGGAGAGGCCTATGTCCAGCAGTGGACTGCGATAGGATGAGTTGATTGATACCACAATTTAGTCGTCAAAACGCAATGCAGCATCGTTGCATTCGCAAAATCGCCGATGCTAAAAGAATCGTGTGTCTTTGGCCCTTAATGTGCTAAAGTATTAAGTTATTCACTATTCAAGCTTAGGTTAGTTTAACGGATTTGATTTTAATCTTTTTAACTAAACGAGGCCGTTAATTTCTATTTCGGCCGAGACTTGTATAGTACTTTTCTCTCATTTGCGAGGAAACAATACATAAATTAATTCAATAGTATCTCATTTTCATTCGTGCCAATTCGTCCGCGCCGGTTCTTGTTCTATTTTCAACTTTTGAAAAAAAAACGCATTCGGTCTTTAAAATAATAAATATTATGTACCGTGTGTACCTAAAAACACCTAATTTATGTAAGTGTGTACTTAAAAAACTCGCTAGCATAATTAAAAAAAAAAACTGTCCAGCTATTTATATTATCGCCGTGTTGGAAATTACTGGCGTGTTATTTCGTTGCGTACGGAAAAGAACCGATTGATGTATTCTTTTATTAAAATAATCAAGCAATTTCCGTTTAAGTGGGAGAAAAAATAGTTGTTGGACATATAGAGGGGTTCTTTTCAGGCCCCGGTGCGGATCTACTGCGGCGCGAGCTGGACAACCGGTTCCTGGCGGCGGCGGGCGCAGCGTCGGGCGTGCGCACCGAGATGCACCACCACCAGCACCAACACCAGCACACGCATGTGCACCAGCACCAGCCGCACGCGCCGCACCCGCCGCATCCGCACCAGCTGCTGGTGCCGCACGCGCCCCTCGTACGTACTTCATGACTAATACTATTAACATACAAAACGCCCACTCAACGCCCCCCGCCAATTCAAGATTCCTCGCCAAATGAATAAAAATCTTATACCCGCGGCACGCTATGATGGCGTTTTTGACATTTTCCAATAGGGTTGACACATTTCAAATCATTAGCGATTGGGACCAGGTTTATTACTTTGACCACTAGCTATCATGAATAATATCTACAAAAATTTAATATACAATAAACATAACGTCTAGCCACTTTGTTTAATCGCTATTTAATCAAATTTTCTGTGACATACCTAAAAACACAGTAAAAATAAATATAATTTGAATAATAGATTCGAAATTCGAAAAATTATATTGCTGTAGCAGTGCACTACTATTGACAATAAAGTATGGCAATTGTTCCTTCACACGTAGCTGTCAATATTTACGGATCTTCACTCAGATTAAAAACCTCACACCTAAAACCCTTTTAATGGTCATCCTGTTTTCGCAAAAAAACCTAAAAAAAACCATGTTTTCCCGAAAAACAGTTGGCAACCCTAGTGGTGGTGGTGAGCGGAGGTTGGTCTTCATGAGCAGGCAAACGTCAAAAATGCCATCATAGTGTGCACAATAGCGTGCCACACGTCAAACGTGTTCGTCACGTCGTGTATTGAAGATGTCAATCAATGGCAACACTGATCGTAAAGTAGCCTTGGGCCATCGCGGGAAGAGAATACCTGGTGAAGCATATTATTATACCATGGGGCGTTCGATATATTCTAGGTAAAGGCATGAAGGAAGAAATTTAACGATTTGAACTATTTTGACGACGTCTGTGGTTTAGTGGTTCGAGTATCGAACTGCTGATCACGAGGTCGTGGGTTCGATTCCCACTGGACAAATTTTTTTTTTTTTTTTTTTTTTAAATCTTTATTTAAGGGGACTTTATCAGCCTTGATTATGTCGCCCCGTAACAACAGTGTACAATTTATTTAAAACTAACAACTTTATCTTATCTATCTAATAAATAATGCAATTCACCTACGATTACGATTCCCACAGGACACAAATATTTATGTGATGAGCATAAGTGTTTGTGTTGGTCAGGGTGTTTCTCATGTATTATAAGTATGTATGTATTTACAAAAAAAAAAGTATATGAGTATTATATCCATTGTCTAGTACCCATATTACAAGCTCTGCTTAGTTTGGGACTAGATGATGCTGTGTAAAATGTACCAAATATTAATTTATTTATGTAATTACCATAACATCAGGACACTTATTGCGTCTTTGAATTAACTTCCTAATCTCCTGTAGGAAATATTTACTAATTTATTTAAACTTCATTCAACATGTGTACATAAGTGGACATAATGCCTTCTCTCCCAGTCAACATTAGGGTGATACAGAGATATTTATCACCTAATGTTGAGTCGTTTTGTGTCCTTAATCAATATTGCACCTGCCTTGTCAGATGACACTAAACGACAAGGACACAAAACGAGATGAGAAATAAATTACAACTACAACAATAGATAAAAATAATGTCTAAATATATAACATACAATAAATATAGATTGTCTTATGGGAAAACATTGTAGCCTGGCCCGACTGAGTCGAAACCCGGTATAAAAATGATCTTTAAAACAATGACAAAATTACGTGGTTTTGGATTTTCCGAAAATTAATCTGAAAGGGGATAAAAAGTGGTGGTATGGTTTTAACTTAACTTAAGTTAAAAACCTTTAATTGGTGGAACTTGACACAGTACTCTGCAAATTGAATAATAATAAAGCATTTATGTAAATTTTCTAAAACTACGACGGGATGACATGAAATGGGGCATGTTAGACGTTTTACATGATTGAAGCCTCAAGAGCACTGATCTAGTAAAATATAATTGTAAAAATATTTAGACTATGTGCAATTGCTTTCAGTTCAAGGATGTGGGCAAAATGTCATCGTTGTATCGCAGCGGACTCGGCCTTGGTTACCCATACTCGTCCAGTCTGCTGCACCCGCCCAACCCCTACGTGCCTCCCGCACCGCTTACCACATATGCTCCTAAGGTAAAATAACTCGTAAATAATATAATTTTTCTAAATCTTAATACAATAATTATTATTATTATATGAAAGAATATTTTAGCAATACTTATTCGAAAAAATAAGTCGTTTTTTACCGAGATGATACATGCATAATTGGACCGTGTTGTGCAGAAATTATCCACAAACTGACCAAAATTCCATTTTATTTAAAATAATTATCTCCAAATAAGAAGGACTTCATAAGAAATAGTATGCAGAAGATGATAATATGGTTACTGTCACCAGAAAAATGCATTTATCTTTCAAACTTGATTAACTTTAATGTATGTTTTCGTGGGTTGGAACATTTCTGCACAACACGGACAAATTTAAACATTTTCTTTTTCTAAATAATCGTTAGCATATTACAAGATGTTTGTATTATAAAATTACTTAATTTTAAACAAATTTTTAATTTCAATATGTCTTTAATTTCTGTTTCATGCCATAATTATTCATTTCTTTACTTACAATTTTTCTGTAACACTAGCTTATGCTTATATTAAGTTTTTATTTGCTCCAATCATTAACCCTGCATCGCATAATGTTAACAGCCCGTAGTGTCAGCCGCAAGCGACTCCGCCTCTAAACCACCACCACGTCCCGCTGTCGCGGTAGGTTTCCTTCTTAGCACTACATTACTTCATGCATGCTCTTGTTTCTTGTTTTTATTTGTCACACTCGACCTGCTCGTTCGCTGGGAGTGTACTCAATGATGAATTTTATAATCAAAATATTTTTCTCGAACAGAAAACGGGAAAATGGAACGCGATGCACGTGAGGATTGCCTGGGAAATTTACAACCACCAGCAGAAAGAGAAGACCGGTGGAGGGATGGTGGTGGGCGGTGGCGACAAGGACAAGTTGCGAGCCTTCCCCGCGCCCGCACCGCCCCCGCCTACGTACCGTTCGCCCTACGAGCTGCCGCCCTCGCCCTACCTGCCGCACCACCCGCACCTAGGTACGCTCCGCCGCTACGAGCCCGGGCCGCCCGCGCCCGCGCCCGCCGCGTCTCACCGAGCTGTGCGCGTTTCAGGCGTGTCTCCCTTCGGCCGGTACGGGCCCGCGGCCTACCCCGGCGCGCCGCCCTTCGGGCTGACGGCGTACGGGCGCGACCTGGCGCTGTCGGGCTCGCTGCACGGCGTGCACCACGCGCCGCCGCTGGGCGCGCTGCACGACGCGTGGCGCGCCGTGCGGCCGCCCCCGCCGCAGCCCTCCGCCGAGGCGCGCCGCGACCACGACGAGCGCGAGCGCGCGCGCCGCGAGCGCGACGAGCGGGAGCGGCGCGAGCGGGACGAGCGCGAGCGCCGGAAGGCGCGCGAGCAACGCGACCAGCGCGACCGCGAGCTGGAGAGGGCGCGCGCGCGCTCGCCGCTGCGCAACGGCGTGCCCGACGCCGTCAAGGACGAGCGCAAGGAGCCGCTGCGCCACGCGCCTCCCTCGCTGCCCGTGTACCCGCCGCCGCCGCCCTGGGACCCGTACCGCACCTTCGACCCGCTGCAGCACATGCGGTTCGCGCCGCTCGTGGAGGCGGCCATCCGCGCCGAGGAGGACCGCGCCAAGATGCTGAGCGCGTACGCACACCACCAGCAGCTCAAGTCCAGCCCGCTGCTGCACCGCGCGCTGCCGCCGCACGGGCCGCTGCCGCCGCTGAGCTCGCACGCGCCGCTCGCCCCCCCACTGGCGCCACTCGCGCCGCTCGACCTGCTCAAAAAGGAAGAGCCGCGATGATAGCGATGCGGCGCAACCGCCGTCGCGAGTGTGTACATAGAGTAGCGTAAACGACGTCGCAAGTGAGAGTACGACTAATTTAATGTATATCGTTTCGCATTATCGGTTTAGAGAATTATTTATTGTAACGTCGCTTACAGAACGACGGTTGTCGGTTCTGTCGGCCGCCCGTCTCGCCGGTATCGTTTAGTTGGGACAGTGAGGTGGTCGAGTGAAGGGTTCGCAGACGGGAGACGAGGCGAACGTAGCGAATCGGAGAGGGTAGTGCGAGCGTGCACGCTTTCTCGACATGTGCAATATTGGACGAGAACAATGGGCGCTCGTCGCCGCCGGCCTGTACACTACTGCTTGTTTATTTACATGAGAATATCTATCGAGTTGTTATTGTGACCATTATTAGTTAATTATACATGAAAATTGCTGATTATTGTGAAGGATAGGATTATCGGAATCGCTATCGATATGATTATACATATTTATATATACTTATAAATAAATTGTAAATATTAGTATGTAAATTAGCGTTAAAATATAGAATTGGTTTATTTAACGTCATACAAAAGAAAATCCCATAAATTATTATTGCATCGGGAGTTTAATTTACTCTTCCGTTAAAAATCTCAATGGTTTTTCAATTGTACCAGTGGAGTTCTATTTATTTATTTATACTCCTATTAGTGAACACAATTTCAGTTATAGCAGTTGTTTCATTTTAATGCATTTAAAATATGTGATATTATTGTATTGTGAATTACATTTTGTCTGACTTCAAAGTAGTGTCTATTCTCAGGTATCTAGATGTAACAGTAATTCAGTAATGGTGGAATTTGTATTTATAATCATGTTTTATTTTGTTTTTCAAATTGTATTTGTGAACAAGCGGGTCAATCAGGAATATTTTTTTAGTGGTCTTATCATGACATATGCTAGTAAACTCTTATGTGCCATTGAATCAATATTAAAAGGGCATTGAGTCAGACAAAATTGGATTTAAAATCTGTCTTTACAGATACATCTGACGGTTTGTGTTCTTAAAATCTCAAGAATGACTCTAGAATTATATTATAGTTTGTTCAAAATCATTCTGTATACTAAAAAGTAAATGAAAGCTTGGTGCGATTCAGAAAATACCATTAAAACTTTTGATTTTTATACCAATAAGATTTTTTATGATCCTCTCCCCATCCTTAAATGTGTCCCAAAAATAAATTATTGAATATTTTTGGGACATTTTTACACAGTACCACAGAATATCTAATAGTACACAGTACCACCTAGTCTCAAACTAAACAGAGTTTGTGCTATTGTTGCTAGACAATGGATATAATACTTATACAACGTATTATTGAAATAACTGAAAACCTCTAAAGGGGTCATTATACTCGTCAGTATGAACAACTTTTACTATGGGGCCAAATCTGAAATCGCGAAAAAAATATATGTTCCCTACATTTGTCCATTTATGTGAACACAGGGGCCAGTAACTTGAAAACTCTCAAAATTATTCGAGCATAATCTGATTATAAATTTTCGAGTAATAGAGAAAACTGAAAAATACAGACACAACATAACATCACGCCTGTATTTCCCCGAAGGGGTAGGCAGAGGTGTATTAGTACACCCACATTTCGCCAGTTATAGTCCCATGTAATAGGTGGCGAGCCTATTGCCATTGACCGAGCACAAATCCAGACTACGGGCTGCTACTGAGAATAAAAATACAGACGTCCTAGTTCAAAGGTCATTGACCTTGGCAAACTGCTCCTTTAGTCTCCTATTTGAATAAATTATAAAAAGTACCTATGTGCCACAGATTAATAACTACTATGTGCTATGTTGACATAACATACCTTTTAAATTTGGCCCACTAGATGGCGCTGTGTAACAACACGCTCTGGGGCCTTACTCGCGACTGGATCGAGTTCTGTATCAATCGAATTTGAATTCGAGTTAGTGTGAATTCTTACTATATTTCTCTAGGAATTGACATTAACTCGATTTGGTTCAGAGCTCGAACCAGTCGGGAGTAAGGCCCCTGAATGCTGATTCGTAAGTCATCACTATTACAATGAAACTCTGAGGCAGAGTTTCATGTATCCTGTATCTCAGGAGACAGTTCCTTCCCTGGTTACAATAACACAACTTAATTACTTCATGGTTACATGAATACAAATTTCATAAATAGCTAAATACTTTGTGGAACAAGTATTTGCTTCATATAAGAAAAAAATAATGAAATAGAACAAGTTGTATAGAAATAAAACTGTTTTGGCTGTGTGCAATTGTAGTTGGTGTTGAGTGTGTGTGGGAGGGGGGTTGTTTGCTGTCACAGACCAGTAAGCCTCAAAACGCCATATTATAAACAAAGTTTTGCATGAGAACACAGTCGTAAAATGTTGGCGGGGACCGGGGGGCGGACGGCGCGTTATGATTAGCAGGCTCAAATGTCTGGTGATATGATTGGTGCCGCTCGCTGACGGAGTGACGTCCCGATTGGTGGCTGGGCGTATGATATGCAGTGCTACTGCGTATGCTTTGTGTTTGCTGTATATGAGAGTGTAGTGTGAGGGAGAGAGAGTTTTTGTTGATATTTGAATTGATAATTAATAGTATGAAATTACGTTTGTGGCCTTGTCTGTGACTAGTACCTACGTTCTTACTACTACTTAAGTACTTACTACGTTCTTTAGTTTATTTTATTATTATGTTGGTGAAGTTGAGATAAGACTTTCAATTTGTTCATAGTCATTGTTTTTGAGCTAATTTAGTAAATACTTTTTAAATTGATAGTTATTCAGGTTTACACCTACCTACGGAACCCTATAGGTACTAAACATGGCCGGACATGCTCTTTGCCGGTTTTTTTGGGAACAATAATTTCCCGAGTTGGTTGCTGTATAGTTGTAGGATACCGTTTAGAGGTAACCTGACATATCGAGACCCATTTCGCTGGTGTTTCTGGACCTCAAGGACTTGCCCAATTTGGAATCGTGCAACTAGTCTGGCGTTTCAAAAATGCCTGTAATTAGTTTTACATAAAAAACATTTGAATTTGACTCTGGATCCGCTGATACACTTATTTATCCTTACCCCCAGTTTCTGGAATACTGATCAATTTGATCTGTTGTCAAATCTCATGTCAGCTCCTGTGATTGGCCGGCAAAAATGTTAACAACCAATCACAACGCTTGACCTGAGATTTGACAGCTGATTAGTAAATTTTTGCGTTGACCAGCCTTTCGGAAACTGGGGGTTAGTATCCAAACCGAATTTTCAAATATTTTTGTTTGGGAAAAATATACCATACTAATAATTTCCTAGTGATACTGAACAAACTACTTTCAGGTCTTGCGTGCATTCTGTTACATGTTGTATTTAAGGTCTTAACTACTTTAAGGCCCGCTGCACATGCGACACTCGCATTGGTCATCACGTCCCGCGTGAGAGTGGCAGCGAAACGCTGCCTATTGGCTATGTGCACATCAGGGGCTCTGCCTAGCGGCTGCAATAACAAACCTCACTTCGTTTACGTACACTCGCGCCACCCACTGCCGCTCAGATTAATCATATATATGTACTACTGCCGCTCGGAAAGCGTGTCTCAGCTATGACAGAGTACTTTTTAATATAAGTAGGGTAGAGTGGTAATCAGTGAACCAAGCAGACCATAGGTATCTGAAGAACGCGACGTTGTCAGTTCTTGCATTTACCGCTGTCCTGTGCGCTTTTGTTAAGGAACTTCCCTCCGGAGTCGCCAGTGAGCTCGCGCAATTGACACTCAAGCTATGTGAATTTTTGTGTTTTATTGCGAAAAAAGATATGAAAAATTCAAGTTTTATTTTTTTTCTTGCTTCCTTTGTGTTCTTCATATCGGATTAACATAAAACCACCTCGTGTTGTGTTTCTTAGCGTTTTTATTTATGTTATCTGTGTCGATCTAGTATAAACGTGTGTTTGGCAACATGCATCCAAAGTCGATGGGACCCCGTACTTTAACAGGGAACCAAAATGTAGAGGTAAACAATGAACCACGGTTCACTGTAGCTGCTAATGTTCTCGTCTATTAAAATTAACAAATAATTTGACTGCACTTGTGGCATAGTCGTTAAGGTGGTCACCTCTCTATTGACACCACGCCAAATGTTATGGATTCGATTCCCACACGGAATAAATATTTGTGTGACCCACAAATAGTTGTTGTGAGTCTGGGTGTATTTTGTGTCTATGAATTGTATGTTTGTAACGTCCCCCGCGGTATATGGAGACTTACATTATGTAACAAAACATTATCTTTATTGTCCTTAATATACATAACAAAAGCATTTATATTAAAGTTAATTGAAACTTGAGTTTTTCATTCAAGAAACAGGGATTTAGTCAGTAAATAATTCAACTGGTTCACTGTTTATTTTGTGGTTCACTGTATAAGCACGGTGGTAACAGTGATCCAATTTAATAAAAATAAAAAAAACATCCGTACTGCTGCAAATTGTTGAGTTATTGAATTAAATCGTCTTATAAGTTAAAATTTATTAAATTTCCCAGGTATTGGTATATATAAGACTCTGTTTTGTTTATAGATATTAGAGCAGTGATGCTTCAAACTTTTGGTGGTTCGCTAATTACCACCCTACCTAATTCGACTGGTTCACTGTATACTTTGTGGTTCACTGTGGGCCATACTGGTGGTTAACTGTATATGCTAGGTAGTAACAGTGAACCAATTTACTTTATCTTGTTAAAACATCTCTACTGCCCCAAATAGTTGAGTTATTGAATTAAATCGTCTTAATAATTAAAATTTATTAAATTTCCAAGGTAGTGGTATATTAAACACTCTGTTATGTCTATAGATATAAGAGCTGTGACGCTTCAAACTTTAGGAGGTTCAGTGATTACCACCCTACCCTACCTACATAATAATATCTAGGGCCACTCGCACGACACGCGCGTTCATACTCATGTACGATCACGATCCTTCCCGGTGGTACATTTTGTCGACCAAGTCCCTTGAACGAATCCTGCTTGCTACATTACACGTACTTACGGCTGCCATCGAACATTGAGTGCAAGCTATTTTAGCCTTAGTGGTGGGTCACCGGAAAGATTTCAGACTGTACTACGTGCCTGCGTCGACACGTGAATCAGTGCTATAGGTTATAAACGCTTTCACGCGGCACGTGTGAAAATTGTTCACTAACGCGTTGGAGGACGTGTTCAAGACGTTGGACTGGACTGGACAGGGTATTAGCGTTAACGGCGAGAACAACTCACATCTCCGTTTTGCCGATGACATCGTTGTAATGGCCGAGTCGCTGGAACAACTGGGCGAAATGCTGCACAGCTTAAAAAGAGCCTCTCGGCGTGTCGGTCTCGGCATGAATCTGGACAAGACTAAAGTCATGTTCAATAGACATGTCATGCCGAGGCCAATATTCGTCGAAGGGTCGGCACTCGAAGTTGTAACGGAATACGTCTACCTAGGGCAGGTAATTCAGCTTGGTAGACACAACTTCGAGAAAGAAGCCGACAGAAGGATTCGTTTGGGCTGGGCAGCATTTGGCAAACTTGCCGAGTCTTCTCGTCGCCTATACCGCAAAGTTTGAAGACAATGGTCTTCAACCAGTGTGTCCTGCCTGTCATGACTTACGGTGCCGAGACGTGGACACTGACAGTTGGGCTAGTCCACAAATTCAAAGTCGCTCAGCGAGCTATGCTTGGAGTTTCTTTAAAGGATAAAATCCGTAACGAGATTATCCGGAAAAGAACCGGAGTGACCGATATAGCTTGTAGGATCAGTAAGCTGAAGTGGCAGTGGGCTAGCCATGTCTGTCGAAGGACCGATGGCCGCTGGAGCAGACGAGTCCTTGAGTGGAGACCGCGAATCGGCAAACGCAGCCCAGGTAGACCTACGACCTGAAGAACGTGGCTGGGGGGGACTGGATGCAGAAGGCAGAGGACCGAGTATTGTAGCGCAACTTGGGAGAGGCCTATGTCCAGCAGTGGACTACGATAGGCCGAGTTGATGACGCGGCACGTGATGAACAATGCGAGTGTGAGCATGTGCGGCGGGCGTAATTATGGCAAATATTTAAAGTGATGAATCTACTCATCACAACAAACAACATTTACAAACAGCAAACCTGAAATCGCGAAAAAATCAGCTGTTTAATTTTTGATTTACCTATATGAACATTTTTTAAACGTTTTAAATGTTACTCCCATAGTAAATGTTCGTTATGATGAGTAGATTCACCACTTTAAATATTAAGTCAGACCTTATAATATAACGAAAAGAAAAACTATCACGGATGATTAGGCTTGTCTAGTTTACGAGTAACAGCCGACCAACTTAACTATGTAGTCGAGTCTATCAAAACAAAAATTCATGAAGTTTAAATGAACTGCAAAATTAACTTTGTATAAGATACATCGAGATTTGGCTCAAATATCTTGTAAGAATTCCGTATCGCCTGTACCTACTGACTACGGAACCCTACCCTGTTCGTGGTCAGACGCGCACTTAGCCGGTTTTATTTAAAGTGCAATTGCAAGGTAATGCGGTTTCTAGGTCGGCACCTTTGAGGTCAGCCAAACACCTACCAATCGTTAATATTTTGATGCCAGCGGCTTTGCTTACAACACCACCAGATTTTGTGATTGTCTTTTTTGGGACTAAGGGGGATAATTACACTATCATATATTATTATAGAATCATAATTATCTCTTATCTTATAACGGATCCATATCTCAGTACTTAGGTAAGACCTGATTGCGAACGTGTCCGCCGACCAGAGGATTTATGCCTCAGCATGCCTGATGCCACATTTACATTCAACCGGTGCTCCTGCCTCTCGCGCTGTCGACATAACTTCCCGAAATACTTCTGTGGCAGCATCGACGGCAGTGATCGATCGAGTTCTGTATCAATCAAATTTGAATTTGAGTTAGTGTCAATTCGTACTGAGCTCGATTTGGTTCAGAGCTCGAACCAGTCGGGTCGGGAGTAAGGCCCCAGGCCGTAAACACGTTACAAGTGGCCTGTTCAAACAAAATGACTCCACACTCTAAATTTGCAAGTTAATAAAACAAAGGTGTATGCTTGAACTATAACATTTATTACTGCAACTGAGGGATTAGTTTACATAAATATAAAATCATCTACAACATTGATCAAAGTCATTTACTTCCTGTACCATACTTGAATTGTTTTCATTCGTTTTACTTTCTTCTGTAATTGGAGAACTCCATAGAGTAAAGCTTCAGCCGTTGGAGGACAACCAGGTACATAAATATCAACGGGAACTATGCGGTCACATCCTCTGCAAATAAAATAATTATGAAATTAATGCAATTTTATAGTCAGACTAATACAGGTGGCACAACGCAAGCCACCAGATAAGTAAAGGAACTAAAAATTATAAATTAAATTGTAAAAGTACTTTTTTTGTTATTGGATGGCGAAACGACCTAAAGGCCTACCTGATGTTAAGCAATTACCCATAATAACTGCAATGCCAGGCTGTTGCCTAAATGTAATAGCGAGCTGGTTCGCCAAATGAGACGTGAAGATGGAAAGTCTCATGATAAATGTAAAAACATTTTGTTTGCTCCATCTAGCAAGCTTTATTGTGTTATTCCTTTTGTCCCCTAAATCTCGGCCCCCCATGGGGGTGAACGTAACTATAATTTCCTGATAACTCCCACTTAAATAATATGGTAAAATTATGAAGAAGAATAGTATATTTTTTTTTTTTCAAAATTTAAATATTTTTACATAACAAATGATCACTTGATTTTGAATGTAATCATAATCAAATCTTTGCAAACCAGTGAATTATAAAGCTATTTTAATGCTGTCCTATCTCTAAAGTAGTAAATATTGATAACAAACAATTACTGTTTTAGTAAGGGTAAACTGAAAATTTATAGTTATGTGTTCAACCGCAGTGGGGACAAGATGAATAACCCACTTTGTTTACTGTGCAGAAAAAGCTTAACATTCATCTAATGCCAATGCATTACCTCTTCTATATAGCATACATACCTACTTATAAGGTACTTTTTAAAGAGTTTGAATAGTGGATGGCATGCTGTCAACTAAAATCATAATCATATTTGCCACCAATGTTGGACTGGTGAAGAATAAGTTTGCCAAATATTTTTATGGTTAATTTTATTTCAACATAGAAGTTTAATTAAATTCCTCACCTTACAACAGAGTAAGAGTAATGGTAGTAACCACCGCCATTGGCACAGCTGCCCATAGAAATAACCCATCGCGGGTCAGGCATTTGATCATAGACTTTCCTCAAAGCTGGTGCCATTTTGTTGGTCAGTGTGCCAGCCACAATCATCACATCCGACTGCCGAGGAGAAGCACGGAACACTACACCATATCTACAAAACAGAAATCATATAAATATACTTTCAAGAAATTTTGTAACATTTAGTGATCACATTATTTTACCAGCTAATACCCACAGCTTTGCTTCCATGGTGTGTTGATAAAAAGTATCTTAAATGTTGTTTTGCGGTTAGAATTAACTCACATAGGGTGCCTACTGCCAATCCTTTTGATATAACCCTTTTAATGTTTGTAAGAGCAAAAACTTTTATTTTACCTGTCCATGTCATAGCGAGGCGCAGCAATGTGCATCATCTCCACAGCACAACAGGCCAAGCCAAAGGTCATGGGCCATATTGAGCCCTTCCTTCCCCAATTTAATAAGTCGTCAAGCCGAGCCACAGCCATCTCAGCCATGTTACTAGCATCTTGGAAAGGTGAGTATGGTCGTGTTTCATTTGGCTTTGGAGCAGGTAAATGGGTTTGTCTTATCTGATCTACGATGGGCGCTAAACCTCCTTTCTTAACTACAGACAAAAGCGTTGTAGGAGCTGTAGCTCCCAAAGCTTTGATTGCCTGCATCTTGCCTGAAAAATACGTAAACACCAAACCACACTTTATTGCTATCAAAATCTATCAATATCAACATTAAAGTTTTCATACAAATTTACAGATAATATACTTACAATATTACCACATTAATCAACCCTAATTCAAATATAAATACGCAATTTCACTTAAAACTAAAAGATTGAAAAATCTAAAAGGTGCCAAATTTTACGTAATTTACAGTGCATGCACAAAGACAGAAATACAGAATGATAAAAATGTCAAATCATTAAATGTCTTCGACAAAATCAACGATTTAATTAATTATGTAGTTAGTCCATGTACTTTTTTCAATATTTTTTTTGCGTCATTTAATGTCAGTTTAATTTTAATGTTGTACATATTTTGATTATTTCTGTTCAATACAGTTTAGTTTTAATTTTATTTTAGCATTCCTTAATCGTGCTCTATAAACGAATCGTGTTATGTCAAAATATGCGTAGCATACATTGAATTAAACCTATGGAAGTGGCACATTCTTCTATATCCACCTAGTTTATACAAATATCTATGAAATCGTTATTGAATTATGAAACTATTCTTTGTCTCTTGTTAACCAACGTGTTATGTCGTCTGGTGAAAGAGATCGCATGCTATTTGTATATTCTCTGTTTGGCAACATCTTTACGGGATGTCAAAATACCTACGCCGCGTGGCAACCCCGCTTACCCCGCAATGTGGCCCATAGTACATGAGCTGTCAAGTAAACAAACTAGGGCTGTTGATATTTTTCAAATACCAGATTTTCGATCTATCGATATTTTTAAATATACAATCGGTGTTCGATATATTGAAAAAAAAAAGATATTTCGATATATTGGCCAAATTTCATGATTCTAGGTCAATGCGAAGTACCCTATAGGTTTTTTATGTGAGTTTGCGAGTATCAAAATGTGACATAGCCGTATGATTGCCTTGACCTAGAAGCTTGATTTTTTATGTCCTAGGGACAGCCGAACTTAGAATTTGATATAATTGCATTATTTATTACTATTTGAAAATTATTTTAATCAGCACACATCTCTGGTACGAAACACGAGCATCGATATCGATACTTTTTAGTTTTGATTACTTACTTCCCTAGCTATGGCCACCATAACGGTGGCCCTGATATTGTAGGTATACCACGCTTATTTCGTAGGTAAGACTGGTCCATAGGTACAAGTCAATGGTAGCATAGCATCTCATCTCTAGATGTTCCTTGATCTCTAGTACGTCTGTGGTCAAAACTCATATTTTATTAGTGATGTGACTCGAGTCCACTTTAAGTCGAGTGACATCGAAATAAAACGTACTCGAGTGAAAAAAATATTGACTCGAGTTACTCGCCAATCACTCACCGAGACATGCGATACGATGTGTTTTTATTATTCTTACGAACACTTTTCGATTTTATGTCTGTTATGTAGTTTTATGAATAGAGCATATTTTATTACTGAATATGAATTATGTTGTAAAACTAATAGACAACCCTACTTATTACCTATCACCTCTCATCATTTAATATTTTTTTTCAAATAATTTAACAGTAGGTCGCGGGAATCCAGTGGATGCGGAAAGCGCAGGACCGGTCGTTGTGACGATGCTTGGTGGAGGCCTATGTCCAGCAGTAAACGTCTTTTGGCTGAAAGGATGATGATGATGATGATGATGATGATGATGATGAACCGTAAACAATCACAAAACCTGATTTTAATAAATCGATATGACGCGAGAATCGGTGTTTAAAGGATACGATTTTTTGTTTCCGTCCCTACGCAGAGTATTTTGATAGCTGTCAAATCCGACAGAAACTTTAGTTTACGACAAAAATTCAAAATAAACGTGATTTGTTAAACAAACTACAAATAAGATTTTTGATCAAAATGGCTCATAATTTGAAGAAGGTTCGATTTTGTATATCATATAACCACAGAGTACTTTTCATATAACACTATCCCAAGTTTATGTAAACAGTAACACTTCAATCACCCTTGGTTTTTTTTCGACAGGAAAGGAAATGGTTCAAGCCAATGTTTGAATTTGATGAAGAGATATCTCCAAAAAAATTAAAAAAGGAAGTACAAAAAGTTCCTGAAAGTATTCATCCAGCAGTCAGTGAAGTATGTTTGTGAATACCTGCCTAGTATGTACGATATTATGATGATATTAAAATGGTATTTTTATTTTTCCTATTAATTTTTGTCATAGGTTCTGGATACAATTTCTTGTAAGAAGACAATTATCATAACGGATCACAAACATTGGATGAAAACGTTTGAACCTGATAATGTAGAAGATTTAGCTGTACACAATAAGAAGATACAAGAAGTAGAGGAATGGGTGAAGACTGTGAGCAATAACAATAATAGTGATATGCTCCTTATGACTGGGCCAGTCGGCTGTGGAAAAACTATAACATTGAGAGTGCTGGCCGCTAAGTACCATGTAAGAATAACTGAATGGATCACACCTGTGGATATAGACATCCCATCTGAAAATGGTAAGCTGGTTTTCAAAATGTAAATAATTTTTAAAAGAATTTAAATTTTTATTCATAAATTCTGTTTATCTAATTGACCATGAAATTGCATTATCACCCTGAGGTTGAATGAGACTTACACATCATAAAATGACAGTCTAATTTTGCTTACAAGGCCTAGTAAAAAATGGTAAAGCAATGTTGTGGTTGACTATACTTACACAAGGAATTGTTTATGCTTTAATGAAACAGCATTTATCTCTATTTAAGGTTTTCACAGTATGTCTTTTTATCCAATGTTCCAAAAAGGAGGGTATTTCTTTTTGTCACAATACAACTTCATCCATATCAGCTGTCAGGCCAGTGTATACTTTTAGCCAATTATCATAATCTTTAGTCTGCCTTTATTCAAAACCACCATGATGACTATCTGCCAAAATTAATATCCTACCCAGCCACAATTTGCCCTAATAGAAATTTGAAATAAGCTCCAAAGTCAAAGTCAAAAGTTTTTATGTAGAATAAGCATTTACATGCACTTTCAAAACATTAATTGTGAATCAAGTTGCATGGTTCCAAGTTGATCCTATGGAGATTAGCCGGCAAAAAACTCCATGGATATACATACAACTTACCTATGTAAATTTTACCATGTTTATATTAACTCTCTTTCTTGTCTGTCTGCTCAGTACAAATTTTCCAATCCATTTTAAACTAACTTCCCGATGAGCGAATAACTTAAAACATTAAATATAGCTCGGAACTGGATGACAATACAATATTAACTTGCTTTCGTTTTAAAAACGAGGTATATAAAAAATCTTTTTCATTACATCGTTTTATCTCTAGTACAGAAAATTGTGGACAGATAGGATATTAATTTTGGCTTTTAATTAATTCTGTACATTTATTGTGTTATGATATTTTAAAAATAAATTAAGTTACACATATTTTTGTTTATTTTTCAGGGGAGTTTGAATATAAACAAAAGCAGTCTGGCAAATTCTTGGACTTTATCTTAAATGCAGCTAATTATACATCTCTGCTAGATGATAATAGTAGGAAATTAGTACTGGTAGAAGATTTTCCTAATACCTTTTTAAGAACACCTTCAGAATTCTTCGATATATTGCAGTAAGTAAAATTTTTGTTTATACAGGCAATATAAGCAGAGGACAAAGTCGCCCACAGTATTTATATGTTCAGACAGTGGTGTAGCTATGTAACCAAGGCAAAAAGTTAAAAGTTGAACATTCTTTATTCAACTAGGATATTATACAACTTTTTCGAACATTGTTCATGGGGCCGAGGGGCCCCTTGAGCTTGGGGGCCCCGGGGCACTGCCCCACCTAGCCCTACGGTAGCTAAGCCACTGTGTTCAGAATTATTATTCATCTTATTCTGTTTTGTTTATTACAGGCAATATAAGCAGAGGGCAAAGTCGCCCATAGTATTTATATGTTCAGAATCACATACAGACAACAAAAATTCAGCTGCTAATATCTTCACACCAAGTTTAAAAGAACAATTCATCATACACCATATAACGTAAGGGAATAATCCTACACACACAATATGAGAAGAGACGGGATGATCTCCATAATAATAAAAAACCGGCCAAGAGCATGTCGGGCCATGCTCAGTATTATAGGGTTCCTTAAGTAGGTGTAATTACAAACGAATCAAATCGAATATTAATCATGGCTATTTTAGTTTTTGCAATAATCGGCAGCATTCGCGACTCAGAGCGTGTTGTTATTAGCGCCATCTAGCGATAAAGTTACTTTTTGTGATTTTTTCAAATAGAAAGTAGCTAAAGGAGCATTATTTGCTATGATAATTTTTCTCTAAGGTCAATGACCTTTGAACTAGGACGTTTTAAGTATTTTTCAGTTTTCTCTCTATAACTCAAAAAATTATAATCACATTATACTCGAAATAATTTTAAAAGAGAGTTTTCACAAAGGTCTATCAATGTGGAAGATTATAAGTTTCTACATTGCATAGTTTAGAAATGGCAGGGGGGGGGACACATTGCAAGCCACTTTGGCGGGCTATATTTCGCAGATGGTACACCTGATAAAAAAGTGGTGTATCAAACATTACCTTCATTTTAGTAGACCTATTCAATGATATCCCACACGAGGGGGTGCAGCGAAAAAATTTTTTTTTTCTCCATTTCACATGTATGGACGCCACCCCTAAAATACGGAAAAACGATTCTTTTATTCTTTTAAAATTGAGATCTATATGTAGACTATTTTTTAACAAAATTTCATTTACTTATGTTTATAACTGTAGAAGTTATTAAGCTGTAAAGGATTAGGACAGACGGACAGACGGACGGACATGACGAAACTATAAGGGTTCCTTGTAGGACTTCGGAACCCTAAAAAGGGCTACTACGGGAATATATCTGCAGTGGTATCTAATCTACCTATATGTTTGAAACCATGAGAATCATAATCACACTTTTGTTGTCAATTTCACTTTCAAGGTTCAACAGTGTCGCGCCAACGAATTTAAAAGCGGGTCTAAAACGAGTAGCAACTATAATAAGTAAGAAACACACAGCAGTGTATAACTGTCCAACAGCTGATGTAATAGAATGTGTGGTCAATTCATCGGCAGGCGACGTGAGGTCGGCAGTTTTAAATTTACATTTTGCTTGCTTGAAAGGTAAGCTCTGAAGCATCATGATAATTATTTTTTATCTATCTGCATTCATACGATGACGACGTCTGTGGTCTAGTGGTTCGAGTGTCGGACTGCTGATCACGAGGTCGTGGGTTCGATTCCCACAGGACACAACTATTTGTGTGATGAAATTGAGTGTTTGTGTTGGTCTGGGTGTTTCATTTGTATTATAAGTATGTATTTACAAAAACAAAGTATCTAAGTATTATATCCATTGTCTAGTACGCAGTACAATGACAGTAGTAGTACAAGCTCCGCTTAGTTTGGGACTAGATGGTGATGTATGAAATGACCCAAAAATATTTACATTTATTATTATTTATTCATACCTCAAGCCTACACTACGGCAGACAGACGATACAGAATGTCAAATACTAGATTCTAACATACTCTTCATAATCATGTTTGATTATTAAAATAACACTTTTCCTTTCGTTTTAGGAGGATCAAGGCAAAACATGGACACCAGCATAGTACATGGAAAAGAAACAAAAAGTAAAAATACTAAAAAGAAAAAACAGTCTTCCAGTAAATTCATGTCATTAGGAAAGGATCAAACTGTTAGCATCTTACATGGAGTTGGCAGAGTATTAAATCCCAAAGGTATAATTGGACCGTAAATGCTTGAAAATTATATGGAAAGTAAGCATGTATTACTCAGTTTTTCAAAACAGGATGTTTGAAAATATAGTTTTTTTTTTCTGATTCCAGTAATAGAAACAGAAACCGGAAGTAAGAAATTCACGCATACTCCTGAAGATATAATTGAGCAGTTCATTAGTCAACCTATTTCATTTGTAAACTTTTTAGAAGAGAATTACTTGCCTCATTTCTCAAGTATTGATCACGTCGACAAAGCTGCCTCGGCCATCAGCGACGCAGATTTTATGCTAGCAGAGTGGAGGGTAACTGATCTTTTCAGTATCATCATCATTTCAGCCGAAACACGTCCACTGCTGGACATAGGCCTCTCCCAAGTGGGGGGTATGCCATAATCGCCACGCTTGGCAGGCGGGTTGGCGATCGCAGTTGGTAGGTTAAATACTCAGAGAACGCTGCTACCCATCCTCTGGTGAATCCCTTAGTCGCCCTTTTACGACAACCAGAGAAGATATAGGGTGGTGTAATTCTTTACGTCCGGCACCACACAGAACAGTATAAATAGTATGCAAAGTCTATGAAAAGTGTTATTGAGATTTTTCTATCAAGATAATTTCTCAGTAGCAGCCCAGTCATGATGTTGACGGTACTATACCCCCGTGCCTCGGAGAACATGTAAAGCCGTCGGTCCTGCGCCTGATCTCTCTCCGGTCGTGTCGGATTGCCGTCCCATCGGATTATGAGAGAGAGTGCACCTGTGAATGCACACTATAATATGTCCTTGGCTAAGTCTTCGTTGAGATTGGCTGCCGTGAACGAAATTTGGCTAGGACAACATTATTATTATTAGTATGCAAACTGTTCTATAAACTTTGATAGCTTTGCTTTCCAAGATATTTGTTCTACCGTGTTTATTAACTGCAGTGATTTTGTAATTAATTGTATTACAGGAAAAAATGTGCCAAGAATATGGTCTATACATTGCAGTAGCTAGTTTGATGCTCGCAAATAAAGCACCTATTTCTGCATGGAATCCAGTAAGGGGACCAAAAAATATGAGAGTACAGTATCCGTAAGTACGAATTGCATATGTATGTAAATTGCTATTATTTCTACTTTGAACTTGCCCTTCTATTATTATACTACTAGTTTTTACCCGCGGCTTCGCGCCCGTGGTTCTTTATCCCACAGGCAGCGTGCCTTTTTCTGGGATAAAAAGCAGCTTGTCACAGCCAAATAACTATCTTTATGAAAAAAATCACATGAGTCTATCTATTACTATGTGTAAGGACAAACCAACAAACACACTTTCGCATTTATAATATAGGATTATGAATGGTTGAACTCAATATTATTTAAATTGTTTTAGGTCTGTACGAGAGCTGCCAATGTTAGAAGAAAATCACTTGTACAAAGGAAAAATTTTAGTTACTGATTACCAAACATATTGTAAAATTATTGGTAGTAAAACTGGAATATGATTCAAGATTTTTTATACCTTTAAACTGGAATATGATTCAAGATTTTTTATACTTTTATTTGTTATAGCCAACTAGGGTGACTAGGGACGCAGGGGTGAATAAGGACAAAAATGGGCAAGATTTTAACATTGAAATAAGATAGTTTGTTGCCCACAAAGACTTTAGAATGTTTACCAAATTATGGCAGAACATTTTCGAAGTGTTTGTGGGCAACAAACTACCTGATTTCAATGTTAAAATCCTTGCCCATTTGTGTCCCTATTCACCCCTGCGTACCTATTCACACCGTTTTACGGTACTAACTACATGCTGCAAAGTAATAAATAAAATGCATTGAGATTCTTACAATATTATTATTCGTAACATTGTTTGATACATGTTGAATTGCTGAACAATTTTTCTACTTGGCATTGGAAACGGGATCTTTGGATCTGGGAATAAGAATTAAAGTCTGATTACTGATACAATTTATTAGCGAAAAAAAGTCAGCATCCTTCAGATATAACAAATTCATAGTACATTACACTTCACACTGTTTGAGTCATATTTAGTTTGATACAGTTCATCTGCATTGCTCACTCACTCAGTTTCCATTTTGCAAGCTTTTACAACAAGAAACGTCTAGTTAAAAATGTTATTCAAATATTATTATTGCAAATTCATAGTCATAAGACACTACTACTTACCTGCTCATTATATCGGCATTTTAAAACAAGTCAATACAATACATACTGGCATCGACCTTAAAGATGGGAAGCAAATTCATACTTACCTCTGGTTTTAATTCTGGAACATGTTGTCTCAACATTTGGATAAACTTTGAGAGCCTCCAAAAATAGAGAGAGGTCAGCATCAGTTGTGTTTGTGTATTGCATGCAAAGCGACGGGGGTGTGTTTGAGTGTGTGTGTTGAGGAGTTATCGGGAGGAGGAGGAGGAGGACCTGGAGCGGCGGCGGCGCGGCGCGGGGCGGGGCGAGCGGGAGCGCGAGCGGCGCCGCCGCGGCGGGGAGCGCCGCCGGGGGGGCGGGCTGCGGCGCCGGTACCTGCGGACAACACAAACAGTTTAGCTTGGACGAATAAAAAAAGACAGACAATCTCCTCAAACAAAAAGTGAAGCACTCATAGCATAGAATATACATATACTAACGACACAGTTTAACAATATAACAGTTGTCGGACGCCTTTGATGTCGGGCGATGCCGCAACTCGTGTAGGTACTAACGCTTTCCTTCGAAAATATGCAAGGGTTGTCACAAAATTGGGAATATAACAATGATCATTTAATTCAATTAATTTATTAAATTTGAGATATAATATGATTATTGATGTATTATGTTATACATAGTATATTGGTATCTCCATGTTCAACCTTACGGCATGGCGGCATGCAAATTAATAAAAATAAAAATTAACTACGAATCTCAACAATATTAAATATTAAAACGTCAACGAGGTAGGTATTTAAACTTAATCTATCCGAGTCGGAGTGCCCTGGGTCCCTCTTGTATGCCATGGTTCTCTCTCTATAACCTATTTTTTCTCCCGAAATCGAAGGTTTGACGTTTTGCTACTGACGATTTTTCATATATTTACGTGTTATTGAAATAACTGAAAACCTCTTAAGGGGTCACTGTACTCATCAGTATGAACAACTTCTACTATGGGTCCAATCACCAAATCGCGAAAAAAAATTCTGTTGTCCCCTACTATTTTGTTCACATGAATTGACAAAATGTAGGGATCAGCTGGTTTTTTTTCGCGAATTCGGGTTGGTCCTATAGTAAAAGTTGTTCGTACTGATGAGAACATTGACCCCTTAAGAGGTTTTCAGTTATTTCAATAACACGTTGTATATAAAATTAAATAATTATTTAAAATCACATTATTCTCATAAATATATTTTTTTCTATTGCGGTTGCTGTTCATAAAGATTTAAATGCTTGAAACTAAAATAGATCCGATAAGAGTTCACTCCGTGTGGTGCTGGACGTAAAGAATTGCACCACCCTCCCTCTTCTCATGGGTGTCGTAAAAGGCGACTAAGGGATTCACCAGAGGACGGGCAGCAGCGTTCTCTGAGTATTTAAACAACCAACTGCGATCGCCAACCTGCCTGCCAAGCGTGGCGATTCTGGCATATCCCCCCTTTTTGGGGAAAGGCCTATGTCCAGCAGTGGACGTCTTTTGGCTGAAATGATGATGATATTTTTGCAATTTTTTTATTTTATTCTGTCCTATTCACTGAGGAATTATAACTAGAGCAGCCCTCTAAAAGAAATCTTATCACGCACGCTCTGAGGTCCATGGGCCACAGTGATCCCAGTCGGTCTTTACGCTCAGTGCGATGCAAACGTATATTACTCCGTGCTTAATGACGACAAAACATTAAAAAAATGCCGTCTTGTGTTCTAAAAACATGTAAAAACCATTGGAGATCGAAACACAATAATAACGGCGTAACGTTTCACCGGTAAGTAAACAAAATGTAATACATTTTGACATTTTCTAGTTTACTTGTACACGCTGCCGTTTGTGCCGCCATTTCCTATGCATATCATAGACTAAGAAAAAAAATAGTTACAGAACGGACACGATGTCTGGTACTCCGATTACTGAATAAGGCAGATATAGCGCACGGAACACGGGTGTGCGGTCACCAAAGCAAATACGAACTCAAAGCAAATTTTGAGGGGTGGACGAATTCGAGGTGGAAGGGAGGGGTTCGTGGGTTTGGGGAGGGGAGGAACGGAGTGGGGGATTTTTTTATGTATGGTGGCCTAGAGGGAGAAAGTATAGGGCGTAGCAGGGGGAGGCAAAAATGTAGTCAGAATTCGGTTATCTCTGCCCGTTCCCGAGATATGAACTCTTTAAGGTTCTCCAGTGGCAGGTTCTATTCTCGCCAGCAGTAAGACGGGTGATAGGGAGCGACAAGCGTTGTAGTTCAGGTAGTTGGGAGGGGTTAAGGGATGACGAATTCGCGGCGGAAGGGGGGTGGGGGGGGGGGTAACGTGTTCCCCGCGGGTGTAACTAGATAGTGCTTTGGGTTTGGGGGGGAGAAACAGAGTGGGGGGTTTTTATTAAGTCTGGGTGACCTAGAGGGAGTGGGCTTAGGGTGTGGCAGAGGGGGGCAAAAATGTGGTCAGAATTAGGTTATCTCTGCCCGTTCCCGAGATATCAGCTCTTTAAGGTTTTCCGGTGGCGGGTTCGATTCCTACCAGCAGTAAGACGAGTGATAGGGAGCGACAAGGGTTGCAGTTCTGGTGGGTTTGGGAGGGGTTGCGGGTTGGACGAATTCCGGTGGAAGGGGGGGAACGTGTTTCCCGCGGGTGTAGCTAGATTGTGCTTTGGGTTTGGGGGGGAGGAACGGAGTGGGGGATTGTTTTATGAATGGGTGACCTAGAGGGAGCAGGCTTAGGGGGTGGCAGTGGGGGGCAAACATGTAGTCAGAATTCGGTTATCTCTGCCCGTTCCCGAGATATCAGCTCTTTAAAGTTCTCGGGTGGCAGGTTCGATTCCCGCCAGCAGTAAGAGGGGTGATAGGTATTTACCACGAGTAAAACTAGGTGAAGCTAGCTAATAAATTTTGCCTAAATAATATGCTTGATACTAATTTAATTTTGCATGCTTTCAATCAACATTAAATCATAGGATTCATCTGATTCGAGCCATTATTCATAAATATGCAAAAATTCGTTTAAACTACGAAGCAAAAGTAAACAATGATTATTTATCTGAGCGCCAGAAACTAAACGAACTTATATTGTTTAATGGAAAATAAAATTGTGTTATTCAAATTATATGAATGAACTTTTGTTTTAATTCGTTCCTTTGAAAAATCTCAATATATCGAATAGGCAGAATAAACACGAGTGTCGCATCTGTGCAGATTACGTCGCATCTATGACTCGCTAGCCACCCGCCGCGCACCCCGCGCTCTGAGCCACTGTATATTGTAGGCGACAGCCGCTCCAGTTATCCTATCCTCAGTGGTCCTATTATCATTATTTTAAATGCTAAATCTTTAATGAAAAAATTCCATGTTTTTATGTTACTTAATAACGGCGAATTGGGCGAAGCCGCAGGGCACAGCTAGTAAGTAACAGAATATAATATATTAAGAGGAATCCAAATTTTGATGAAGGTAACAATATTATTTTGTAAAAGATATTTTCTTTTGTAACAACCCTTGCATATTTTTAGCTACTATAGGTGCGGCACGCTATGATGGCCTTTTTGAAGTTTGCCTGCTCATGAAGATCCATAAATATTGACAGCTACGTATGAAGGAATAATTGCCGTACTTTATTGTCAATAGTGATGCACCACTACTGCAATATAATTTTTCGAATTTCGTATCTATTATTCAAATTCTATTTATTTCTACTGTTTTTAGGGTTCCAAAGTCCTACAAGGAACCCTTATAGTTTCGTCATGTCCGTCCGTCTGTCCTAATCCTTTACAGCTTAATAACTTCTACGGTTATAAACATAAGTAAATAAAATTTTGTTAAAAAATAGTCTACATATAGATCTCAATTTTAAAAGAATAAAAAAATCGTTTTTCTGTATTTTAGGGGTGGCGTCCATACATGTGAAATGGGGAAAAAAAATTTTTTTTCGCTGCACCCCCTCGTGTGGGATATCATTGAATAGGTCTACTAAAATGAAGGTAATGTTTGATACACCACTTTTTTATCAGGTGTACCATCTGCGAAATATAGCCCGCCAAAGTGGCTTGCAATGTGTCCCCCCCCCTGCCATTTCTAAACTATGCAATGTAGAAACTTATAATCTTCCACATTGATAGACCTTTGTGAAAAATCTCTTTTAAAATTATTTTGAGTATAATGTGATTATAATTTTTTGAGTTATAGAGAGAAAACTGAAAAATACTTAAAACCTAGTTCAAAGGTCATTGACCTTAGAGAAAAATGATCATAGCAAATAATGCTCCTTTAGCTACTTTCTATTTGAAAAAATCACAAAAAGTAACTTTTAAATGACGCACTTCTTCAACTTGGCTTCTTGAATTTATCGCTAGATGGCGCTACTAACAACACGCTCTGAGTCGCGAATGCTGCCGATTATTGCAAAAACTAAAATAGCCATGATTAATATTCGATTTGATTCGTTTGTAATTACACCTACTTAAGGAACCCTATAATACTGAGCATGGCCCGACATGCTCTTGGCCGGTTTTCTATTTTTATGTATGTCACAGAAAATTTGATTAAATAGCGATTAAACAAGCCATATTGTTTAATCGCTATTTAATCAAATTTTCTGTTATGTTTATTGTTTTTTTTTTTTTATAATTAAATATAATGAAATTATTTATTCTGCTAATATTGTTTTTTTTTTTTTTTTCTCCTTGAACCAATTTATTTAATCCATCTACAAATGTACAATATTTACAACACAAATATAAAATACAAGTACAAAATAAAATTATATAAAAAGGTGCACTATATATTTGATAAATTATTTACTTTATGTAGATATTATTCATAATATCTAGTTGGAGTTGGTTTAATTAATAAACCTGGTCCCAATCGCTAATAATTTGAAATGTGTCACAACACTATTGGAAAATGTCAAAAACGCCATCATAGCCTGCCGCGGGTATAGTAGTCTGTTGGCATTTTGCACCGCGACAAAAGAGTTGACTCACTATTAGTATTTATTACACATATGGACATTAGCTACAATAAGTATTAGTACACACCGTGGAGGCGAGTGACGTCGTGGCGGGGCGTGGCGCGGCGGCGGCGGGCGCGGCGACGGCCGACGAGGACGCGACGGTATCAGCACAGGCGCAGCTGTGATCTCTTGACCATCAATTTGACCTATAATCATAAATGCACATGTGTATTGTGTATTTCGTCAAGTTTCAGCGGTCATAATTATAGGGAAAATGAATGACTACGAAAAAAAGGCGAAATAAAGAAAATTTGAAGTGCCCTTACGATTACTTAGTACGGGAAAAAGTGTCGCCAAAATCACACAATGACAACTGAAATAGTACATTGAAATACACAAAAAAACATCTATGTGATTGGGTCTATTTAAAATTCAAACGAGGCCTAGCATTTATATAATGTTTTACATTGGTTTAATGGTTCACAGTAATAGATAACCAGTATAAATTTTCACAGAATATGTGTTACTATGATGCCTATCACGACAAATACTAAAAATAAAAAAAGTCTAAAACCAAAAGGGGTTATACCAAAAACCTAGAAAAACGCATTTTTTTCAACATTTTTGTTCCTGCTCTATCTTCAAAACGGTAATACATACCAGCGTCAAACTTTGTCTGACCAGACAATGCAACAAATACTACAAATAGGGCAAACATAGACATAATATGTGGTGCGTAAGAAAGATGCAAAAATTCATATTTCGCACATGGTGTGTTGATGTCTTTTAATGAACTCTCGTAAATTAAATCAGTTTCTATGGGGTATCAGGTCGATGGGCGCTATGGAACCCTTACTGCGCGAGTCCGACTCGCACTTGGCCGGATTTTTTTTATTCCGTGACTGAAACAATATAATTTGTTAATATTTGGTTTGTCATATTTATTATTTACCTCCATCCATATGCTTCATAGCATTTTCGGCCTCATCAGCATTACTGAATTCCACATATGCATAACCCCGTCCATTGTGCGGATGTAATCTATCCATGGGAAACTCGACTGCCTTTACAGCACCATATGTTGAGAATATTTCATGAACATGATCTCTAGACACATTCAAACTCAAACGCCCAATGTGAATCCTTGTTGGGCGCGGCGGTGGGGAACGCTCACGCTTTTTGCGACCAGGTGACCTGAACAAAAATGATGACACAATTCAGATTAGGTACCTACCTGAAAACTATGTCCCTAGTGAAAACGGGTATATGTCCCTTTCAAAGGGGTGGTAACTTGTACCCTTTTCAAAAGAGGCACAGGTATTTGCAACTTAATAAATGAAATAACAAGTGTTTCCCATCATTTTGTCTTTAGATTTTTTTTATCTAGCTTAGGCTTGATTTAAACAATGACAATTCTCTGGCTAAGCAACCGATTATCCATTAATTCCAGTAATTTTTTCAAGTAATTGGCGGTTTATTCAGAGGATTAACATTGGTGAACAACAATAAGTGGTAATTAAACAAATATTTGTACAGTTAACATCATTAAAGATTTCTTTCTCATATAAGCTATAATGGAGTAACAAGAAGCCTTGTAAGTGGGACTAAACTAAACACAAATTTAATACAAAACACCTATAATAGGCAATAAAATGCTATTGTTCAAGATAACTTTATACCTATCATGCTTTTCCTTGCTTTTCCCCTTATCATTGGCTGAAGGCGCAGCTATTTTCTTCTTATCACCAAGGGGGGATCTGTCCCTCACTTTATCCCTATCAGGTTCACGGCGATCTTTCACAGGACTCTTATTTGGTGACGTTCTGAAATAAATTTTACAATAAAATAATGATTGTATTTCGAAAAAAAAAATACCATTGGGTTTGGACCTACACATGCGATAAATGTATCACTGAACTGAAAAGAGAGATATGTATCAGTTTGGTCAAAAGATACGTATCACTCATCTGTATCAGTAGTTCATTTCGTTTAGTAGGTTAGAGATAGTTCTAACTCTGCTGTTGATTTAGCTCAGTGTTCATAGTTCACTTATCTTCTTATCCGTAGTTCAGTAAAACAGTATTAATTAAATTCATAAAAAAGACTAAACATATCATAAATATCCTCCATGTTTCTCTAACTTATTTATGTAGTTTATTATTACAAGAAAAAACTTGAAAAAGAAAAAGTTTCCTATGAAATTAGTAGAGTACCTACATTATTTTGAAAGTTTTTATTGCATAAATGACTCGTGATACGAAGATACATTCAGATACACTGATACAATTTGGGAGCGGGTGAACGAGAGATAGATTGATGCATAGCAAGTGAACTAATTCATTTTTATCTTTCGTTCGCAAACTACCCATGTCTAGGTGGACCATCAACCATACAGCCCAAAAGACACCTAATGTTGAATGTAATGTATACAAATTCTGCCACTAGCTGAGGTGGGGTACTGTAATCCGATTGGCCTTACCAAGGCGGCTATTGGCTAATCCCGAATGCGGCAGTTTTGACAGCTCATATGAGTGCAAGGGCGGATCCAGCCTTAGTGTCAGGAGGGGTTCGCGTACATATATCCAGACCTGGATCAAATTTTTTAAAAGGAGGGTGCAGAGTCACCCTCTTGGAATAAACTTTCATTCATCATCCTCAGAGCCTTTTCCCAATTATATTGGGGTCGGCTTCCAGTCTAGCCAGATGCGGCTGAACATCAGTATTTTACACGGAGCGACTGCCATCAGACCCCCGCAACCCAGTTACTGGGCAATACCGACATTCGGAGGTTAGACCAGTTGTCAGACTTTCAGGCTTAACGAACCCGTAACGACTGCCATAGATATTCGTATGACAACCGGGACCGACAGCTTAACGTGCTCTCCGAGGCACGGAGGGGTCTCGATGTGTAACGAAACGGTCACCCATCCACAGACTGACCGCGGCAAGTGCAGCTTAACCTTGCAGATCGTAAAATCCGCGCAGTCGTTGCATCGCTACGAGCCCCTCTAAAAAAAATAAACTAAACGAATAAACTTTCATTCAAGGATCATCATTTCTAGGATTTTCGTAATTTTAGCTAAAACATGAATTTAAGTTAATTTTATTAGAGCTTTAGATTTTTTCTTTGTAGAATATTAATGTAACGGAATACTAACTTAACCTACACGCGAAAAAAATACCAATATATAATGGCGAACATATTCTCAGTTTCGGCTTTGTCTCTATTAACTACAAAATAGCTGCTTACAACATATGTTCAGTAAGCAGAAAGAAAAGCGGGAGCGAAGCAAGCCCGATTTTGTTTTTTACTTTTCACGAACAAAGGTCGACCACGACTGTGGTCTAGTGGTTCGATTGTCGGACTGCTGATCAGGAGGTCGTGGGTTCGATTCCCACAGGACACAAATATTTGTGTGATGAACATAAGTGTTTGTGTTGGTCTGGGTGTTTCTTATTAGTGATGCAATGAATACTACTTTTACGAATACGAATACCAATTGTACTATTCGGCGAATACGAATACCTCATTCTACTATAGCTGCACGGCCTGCACGTAATTATAAGTCAAAGATCAACAATTTTAAACGACTCTGTCCAATTTTAGTACACAATTTGATGAAGCACAGTTAACTTACAGAAAATTGCTTTGTGGTGACTGAAACTTAAATTTAACTACACACACAAGTGTCTAGGGATCAAGTACAGTAAGTACATTTTAGAGTATCGCCGCAATTGAGGATTATTATTTTAACTTTTTTGGATCGTTATTGATTCTATTTAGTGAATTTCACTATTTAAATAAAGAATTATCTTTAAAGTTTGATTAAAAATAGAAAATCAACTGTCAATCAGGATTCGTATAAAAGTGTGTAATAGCGTTTTTTAAAAACCGTTAGGTACAATTTCTGAATAGGGACTAAAAAAATTTTGCATTGATATTGAGCGACGACATCACATCTTATCACTGATTTTAAGCATGTCAAATCACTGTGATTGTGAGATTCGTGTCGATGGTGGAAACAGTTTTTTTTTTATCTTTACAATAAAAAATTAAAAATCATGCATCATTTTTCCATTTTTGCCGTTTAATTGACGGCATTGACTTAGGTTAATTTCCCACAAATTGCTAAAAATATTTTTTTTGTTAATTTTTCCTAAAAATTTTAACTTAAAAATAGGAAATTCAAGTAATGGCTTCTTACTTGAATTTCCTATTTTTAAGTTAACAGAACTAGAAGAGTAGATTTGGTAAATAATCATCATCATCATTTCAGCCGAAAGACGTCCACTGCTGGACATAGGCCTCCCCTAAGCATATTATGTTGGGGAGGATATGCCATAATCGCCACGCTTGGCAGGCGAGTTGGCGATCGCAGTTGGTTGGTTAAATACTCAGAGTATGCTGCTGCCCATCCTTTGGTGAATCCCTTAGTCGCATTTTACAACACCCATGAGAAGATATAGGGTGGTGCAATTCTTTCTCTCCGGCACCACACGGAACGATTTGGTAAATATTATTTGGATAATTTTTTATAGTTATAAATGTACTTAATCATCTCATTAGTATTTTATCTATGACTATAATAGTATATTATTATATATATTTAGTACTTATTGTATGTTATATATATATACCTATGTATGTTTATCTATTGTTTTAGTGGTAATTTATTTCTCATCTTGTTTTGTGTCGTGAATCAATATTGCACCTGCCTTGTCATCTCTGTATCACCCTAAGGTTGACTGGGAGAGAATGCCTAAGGCATTAAGTCCGCCTATGTACACATGTTGCATGAAGTTTAAATAAATAAATAAATAAATAAATAATCCCTAGACACTTTTGATGTGTGTATACATGCTCATTCCTACCTACCAAGCTAGTCTCACAAACAAAAACTAAATGGTCGCCACAATTAGGTACTGACCATCTGTGGATGTAAACAAAAGATAAGAAAGTTTAATGTTTTTATGAATGCATCTTTGTGTTTTTTTCAACTCGGTTGCAACACTCGGAAGTCGCAACGCAATATCTGCATGGGATTTCTAGGAATTTATTTTTTACGAATGTCATGAAGGTATTCGGCGAATACGAATATTCGGTAATTTGATGATATTCGGCGAATACGAATATTCGGTAATTTGATGATATTCGGCGAATACGAATATTCGTATTCGTTGCATCACTATTTCTTTTGTATTATAAGTATGTATTTACAAAAAAAAACCGGCCAAGAGCATGTCGGGCCATGCTCAGTATTATAGGGTTCCTTAAGTAGGTGTAATTACAAACGAATCAAATCGAATATTAATCATGGCTATTTTAGTTTTTGCAATAATCGGCAGCATTCGCGACTCAGAGCGTGTTGTTAGTAGCGCCATCTAGCGATAAAGTTACTTTTTGTGATTTTTTCAAATAGAAAGTAGCTAAAGGAGCATTATTTGCTATGATAATTTTTCTCTAAGGTCAATGACCTTAGAACTAGGACGTTTTAAGTATTTTTCAGTTTTCTCTCTATAACTCAAAAAATTATAATTACATTATACTCGAAATAATTTTAAAAGAGAGTTTTTATAAAGGTCTATCAATGTGGAAGATTATAAGTTTCTACATTGCATAGTTTAGAAATGGCAGGGGGGGGGACACATTGCAAGCCACTTTGGCGGGCTATATTTCGTAGATGGTACACCTGTTTAATTTTTTTTTTTTTTTTTTTTTTCCCCATTTCACATGTATGGACGCCACCCCTTAAATACGGAAAAACTATTTTTTTATTCTTTTAAAATTGAGATCTATATGTAAACTATTTTTTAACAAAATTTCATTTACTTATGTTTTTAACTGTAGAAGTTATTAAGCTGTAAAGGATTAGGACAGACGGACGGACATGACGAAATATAAGGGTTCCTTGTAGGACTTCGGAACCCTAAAAAGGTATATAAGTATTATATCCATTGTCTAGTACCCATAGCACAAGCTCTGCTTAGTTTGGGACTGTGTAAAATGTCCCAAAATATTTAAAAAAAAATATTTTTATTTAAACTGATTCGCTCTTCACAAAAGCCTAGATTATTCTGTGACAAAAGTGTACGTATTTATTTGAGCGCAACCTGTTCTTTGGGCGGCGCCTAGAGCGACTAATAGTAGACGCTTTAGCATAAATAACTAAATATACATTTAAGCTTAAGTATTAAGCTTTAGTGCTACAGCTGTATAGTCAAGGCAATGAAATAGAGGTCGAGCGCGAGTGTAGCGAGCGGGAATTTTTTATTATGTTTTGCAAACCCAGTTTATATTTACTTACTTGAGATTTAAGAGCTTTTCTGTTTGGGATATTGTTTAACCATTCCGATTTTCAAAAAAAGAATAACTTATCAACTAATATCAATGTTTTTAGGTTCTTGAATTATTTTTACTTGGGCGAGGTTTAAGGCTAACATGGTAGAAAAGTAGTTATTTCTGTTTTTGACGGTTAGCTAAGTATTCAATCGACGGTGACGCCGGCGCCGTCGCCGGCGTAATAAATAAATATATCTTTGGGACATTTTTACACAGCACCATCTAGTCCCAAACTAAGCAGAGCTTGTGGTATGGGTACTAGACAATGGATATAATACGTATATACTTTTTTTTTTTTTGTAAATACATACTTATAATACATAAGCAACACACCCAGACCAACACAAACACTTATGTTCATCACACAAATATTTGTGTCCTGTGGGAATCGAACCCACGACCTCGTTATCAGCAGTCCGACACTCGAACCACTAGACCACAGAGGTCGTCGTAATCTCCGTAGATTGGAGAAAAAACTTGCTGCGCGAGCGGAGCGGTGCGCCAGAATCAACATTAAATCGCGCGAATATAATTCACATTGAACGAACGGGTTCAGATGCGAGTTCAATTTAGTAATTTCATGTTTGTAACACATACATTCATTCATTTAGTTAATTATGTACCTAAACAGGAAAAAAAACTGGTTGACCTAGGCCCAGGGGGGGACATGACCCCCCCCCCCCCCTGGATCCGCCCTTGTATGAGTGGTAAACTGATTTGAAGATTTCAAGTGGTAAATAGTGGCAACCTACAACAGTGATATTTCATAGATGTGTGACAGACATTAGTCACCTTGGTGGACTATTGAAGACTAATTATAATGTGTTAGATGGTAGGCATATCACTGAACCAAAATAGCTCACTTCTTAACTACATAATCCTGTGTATTAAGATAGGCTCCATAAGTGGTGATACTTAAATGTACATCCAACACTGGCTAAAAACAATACTGGCTGGCAACAAAGGCTGTCAGCCCTGGTATCAACTACTACTTGCAGTATGAGCTATTAACAGTTTGTGCCGTTAAGAGGGAAGAAGTTCATCATCTGATACAATAATAATATCAGCAATATTTACTCACTTCTTCTTTGGTCTGGAGCGGTCATTGTTGCTGCTACTGCTGCTGGACGAGCTGGATGACGAGGATGAGCGCGAGGAGCTGCCGGAACTGCTCGACGACGACCGGGACGAAGACCGAGAAGAGCTGCTCTCTGATGAACTGTACATTAAGTGGTATTTGAACACCAGACAAAATAGTAAATAAACATCAAAAAGAGTTATCGAATCATCATATGGAATTTCGATGACTTTAATGACTTAAGTAGGCTTGGAATCGTAGTTAAATACATTGGTTATGATGCTTATTGCAAAATGCACAATTCACAGTTGTGACACATAACCTAACTTAATACTAACAATAAGAAATCAGCGGATAATTAGCATATCATAATGTAAGGGAACATACCTGCCACTACTTTCACTGCTGCTAGATCCTGATCCACCTTTCTTTTTTTTGTTTTCCTTCGGTTTCTTTTTTTCTTTCTCAGATGCCGCCGCTGATGGCGACTTCGTTCGCGCCCTGTAACCGTAATGGCATAGTTAGAAAATGACACTTCATTGATTTTATTGTACCTGATTGTTGAAAATACGCACATTTTACAGTTTTCCCGTGACCAGATTGATATTTGTTTTATTTGGGAACAAAACAATTATTTCTCAAGCGTCGCCGTGATTACTAACGCACAGAGAAAAAAATCATAAATGAATGAACCACAGAGAAAAAATTGAATACTAGAATGAAATCACAGACTACATAGAGATACGAAATGAAAAGAACGAAGGATCAGTGTTACCAGCGCGCTCTTATCAAAAATTACCTGAGAGCACAGACCAAGTAGAGATGTGCCCGAGAGCATTGAGCAACACTCTCTATGCATGTACGAGTCTACGCGGTCATGCACCCTACATAAACTAGTTGCGGCTGGACGCTTTGCTAGACTGAATTGACCTGCGCGAGTGAATGATCCGAGAAAAAAGTCAAATTGTTAAATTTTCTGCTGTAAAAAAAGATCTGGCACGTCAAGTAAAAAAAATACAGCATTTTCTTTCATATGTAAGTAAATTTCATTTAAATAAAATAAAATAAAATATTACCTAAAAGGTTATAAAATTAACCTTCTGGCAACATTGCGTAGGATTGAGCGTGGATGTGCGGGAAACTTCGTAAAGATCGTGTTGTAGATTTTTTTATTATTATCCAAAATTTGTGTTTCTTCGAGTGTTAATGTGTAATAATGGTGGATTATTAAACGTTAAGTGCTCGTTAACGTGTACAAGTGTGGATAAGTGGTACAAAGTTGAAAAACATGACTTTCGTATTATCTCATCATCCCCTCAGAAACGTAGTAAAGTTTCCATCACTTTACTAGGATATAAACTGTATAATATGTTCAATGATTACGACTGAAGGACATGTATCCATGGTCATGAATAAATTAAAAAAAAAAAAATTGAGCGTGGATGGTTGGCGGGAAAATTCGTAAAGATCGTATTGTGGATTTTTTATTATTTTCCAAAATTTGTGTTTCTTCGAGTGTTAATGTGTAATAATGGTGGATTATTAAATGTTAAGTGCTCGTTAACGTGTACAAGTGTGGATAAATGGTACAAAGTTGAAAAACATGACTTTCGTATTATCTCATCATCCCCTCAGAAACCTAGTAAAGTTTCCATCACTTTACTAGGATACAAGTATAATATGTTCAATGATTACGACTGAAGGACAAGTATCCATGATCATGAATAAATAAAAAATAAAAAAAAATGAGCGTGGATGAGGGTTGGCGGGAAAATTCGTAAAGATCGTGTTGTGGATTTTTTAATATTTTCCAAAATTTGTGTTTCTTCGAGTGTTAATGTGTAATAATGGTGGATTATTAAATGATAAGTGCTCGTTAACGTGTACAAGTGTGGATAAATGGTACAAAGTTAAAAAACATGACTTTCGTATTATCTCATCATACCCTCAGAAACCTAGTAAAGTTTCCATCACTTTACTAGGATATAAGTATAATATGTTCAATGATTACGACTGAAGGACATGTATCCATAGTTATGAATAAATTAAAAAAAATATTTGAGCGTGGATTGAGCGCTAGTGATGGGCGTAATTGATTATTAAGATTATGGACACTAATCGATTATGACTTTAATGATCGATCATGTAATCCATTATTAAAAATAATGGTAAATTTTTTTAGAACACTAATTTTTACAAAAGTTAGCAATCAATATAAGTTAAATTTTGATATTTCATCCATAGAAAAAAACATAACCTACTTTCTAAACGTGAAGATTGTTATTTTAAACAATTAAGGTCACAGCCCATTAGAGCCACCCAGCACCCGACCCGCACCGCCTCACCTCGTCCGGTTAGTATTCTTTATATGGACTTCTATGGATGGATATGCGCTCACTACCGGCCAAAATTAATATCCAATCTATCCACGATTTGCCCTACTAGAGATAGGAATTTGACATAAGCACCATACAAAATATGTCAAATTTCTATCTCCAGTAGGGTAAATCTTAATTTTGATTTTAATTTTGGCCGTATATCAACTCTGTAGCGTCACTGGATCGCCTCGGTCATAAGCTGCCCACACGCGGGCGGCGAGTAGACCACTCGGTGACAACTAGCTGCTCGCATGCTTGCCAACGCACAAGTTCCGAGTAGACCACGCGCTGCTCCCTGTGCTGTGATACACGCGAAGACATTGCATCGGCGATGCGCCGCCCAGCCTTTTTCGAACGAACAATTAACGTTTGTTGGACGTATCGTTTTTGCTTTCAAAATGAATAAAGACAACTCGGAAATTCGTGGACCACGCGATTTCCACTCGTTAACCACGCCACGTTCACTCGTTGACCACGCGAAGTTCACTGGTTGACCACGCGACGTTCACTGGTGAAAAAGCGGCATCCACCCGTGGACCACCTGTTAACAACAAGTAGACGCCGAACGATGAGGCGGCGCTGGTCGGGTGGCTCTAATGAGCTGTGTGTGTGCGGATTGCAGATCAGAATTTGATTATCACTTGGGTTAACGGTGAAGTATCAAATAAAAAGAGTTAAGTATGTACATTATTACAGTACATTTTCTCTAGCGCCACCCTAAGGCCCAGCTAGCGCCTGGATACGTCCGATAACCAGAGACGCGCCTTCGGTGGCAAAGCGTGCCGTCTCCTCAAAGTTTTTCCCCGGGCTGTGACTAGAGTATCATCAGCGTAACATATGACGCCTGCACGGGGGAGAGTGCACCGTGTAAGGCCCGATCATAGCCCACGATCCACAGAAGTAGTCCCAAAACCAAATCCTGCGGAACACCGCAAGTGATGGACCTACGCACGAGTTGGCCATCGCGTCCCAGGTAGCTGACGCATCGTCCCCTCAAATAGTCTGCCACCAGCTGCGTTAGGTACAGTCAGAAATCTTTCCGGTGAACCACCACTAAGGCTAAAATCGCTTGCGCTCAATGTTCGATCGCAGCTGTAGGTACCTACGTGTTATGTAACAAATGTAGCAGGATTCGTTCAAGGGATTTTGTCGACAAAATGTACCACCGGGAAGTATCGTGGCCGTACATGGGCACTCCATGAAAACGGAGCGCCTCTCCGATGCCGCTAAATGGCAGAGTATTGAATGCGTTGGCAATGTTCAATGAGCTAACAGTAATCCCCCCTTGTGCAACCGTGTCCTTTGCTTCAACCTTCAGGCGCATAAGGGCGTTCATGGTCGAACGTCCTGCCCGAAACCCATATTGGGCATCCGATAAATTCGGACCAACCGTGTCTAAGTGCTGGACGATGCGGTTGGCAAGAATCCTCTCCAGCATCTTCTCCACCTCGATCAGCAAGACTATCGATCTGTACGCCAAAGGAGACTCCGGGGGCCGTCTAGCCTTCTACAGCAGCACCAGGTGACCCTCTTTCCAGGTTTTAGGAAACTGTCTCGACGTCAAACAGGCGCTGAACAGCTCCCAAAGCCTATTTTCCGTCACCCATCCCAGCGCCAAGGCCAGTACCTTTGCAGGTAAACCGTCAAGTACTGGGGCAATCTTTATGATGCGTGCCCGCAAAATTACCGCTCCCATCTCCGAATCTGAGATTGGAGGAGGGGTAAACTGAATGACCTGCCCTAGGTAGATGTATTCCGTTACAACTTCGAGTGCCGACCCTTCGACGAATATTGGCCTCGGCATGACATGCATATTGAACATGACTTTAGTCTTGTCCAGATTAATGCCGAGACCGACACGTCGAGAGGCTCCGTTTAGGCTGTGCAGCATCTTGCCCATTTGTTCCAGTGACTCTGCCATTACAACTATGTCATCAGCAAAACGGAGATGCGAGATGTTCTCGCCGTTAACGTTGATACCCTGTCCAGTCCAGTTCAGTGTCTTGAAGACGTCCTCTAACGCGTTAGTAAACAATTTCGAGGATATTACATCACTCACTCCTCACTCACTCCTCTGCGCAGGTGGATTGGCTATTTTGTTTATTTAGTAGATAATTTGAAACCACATATTATTATAATTATTTTTTAATTTATAAGGGATCGTTTTATGTGTCAGTTTTTTTATAAAATTTTAAATTCGAGTTTTACCTATTTCATTGTGGTTCTCAGAAAAGAATACTTCATGATACCTAATTCCGTGTGGTGCCGGACATAAAGAATTGCACCACCTCTTCTCATGGGTGTCGTAAAAGGCAGGGCAGGATGGGCAGCTGCGTTCTCTGAGGATTTAACCAACCAACTGCGATCGCCAACCCGCCTGCCAAGCGTGGCGATTATGGCATATCCCCCCTTAATTGGGGGAGGCCTATGTCCAGCAGTGGACTTCTTTCGGCTGAAATTATGATGATGATGATGATGACCTAATAATAATAAGCCTAAAACATTTATCACTTATTTGCATATCTTTGCCTATATTTGTGAATCATAAATCAGAATTTACCAACCGAATAAGCAACTTACTTGTAGCAGAACAATAGAACAAAGAAAAACAATTTATTTCTTTTTATTGGTTTCAAACAAAACATAGCCTTTTTATTGATATATTCTGTACTTTAAAAATAAATAAACAGTCGATTGATTGCGTACTTCGGTAATCACTCTCAGAGGCTGGTAGCCGTTAAGTGACTGAAATGATTAGCTATAGGCCTCCCGCTGGCCGACATGGCCCGCACATTAGCGCAATGGGCAGGCCGTGTTGCATTTACGAGGGTTCGCCTACCCTCGCCATTGTGACCTCTTCAGCCGGAAGCTCTTATTTGACATAAGTTTTAATGACGATTAGTAAACTGAAGCGGATTTGTAGTATCTTGACCTCTAGAGGCGAAAATTAATTTAAAGCCAGTAGCCATCCAGGCACGATTTGACATAACACGAGATTGACATTAGGCCCATGCAACTTATTTCATTCTATCTCCAGTAGGGAAAATCGGGAAAATCATGGATAGATAGAATATAAATTTTGCCCGTAGCTGTCGTAGGTTTACCATTCCTTTATTTCTGTTAAACACATAATACACGGGACGACTTTGAACACAACATAACTAAGAATGGCACCGTCTTTGGGCAGCGTCGTTCATTTAAGTTTAGACTATTTCTTTTTAATTTGGTTTGTAGTGTAATAATTTATGTGAATGTTATATTTTAAACCAGCCTTTTTTTCCGTGGGGAAAATCCTCATGGACGCACTCCGCCCGGGGAAGGCGGAGCCAGTGTCGGACTCTTACCAACTAAAAACCACCACGGTGTTCCTCTACCACTCTAATTAAACGCATTACAAAGACTAACATGAACATCAATATGGAATTAGAATAAAATTAAAAAAAATTACAAAGCTTGTAAAAATTAAAACCCACACTACGACAAAAATCACCCACTGAACGTTTATACTGAACCTTTTTAGTGGGTTTTTTGTCGTATTTTGGTAGGGTATAAATAAGATGTCGATTTTTTTATTAAGAATGACAAACAATCGGATTTCGCACAGGGATTTTGTAACGGCGGGACGGTAGCGAGATTGCAGCACGATAGTGACTTGAACAAAAATACTGATGTCTTCCAGTAACCACGTTTATTGTCTTCCACTGACAGCAAAAGAATCCATCCGTTGCAACGTTACCACCCTTTTTATAAGATAGTCATTGCTATTAGCGGTAGTGACGTCACAACGCTTTCAAATAATGTCTTTACAATTCAGTTAAATACAAGTATTATAATATTAAGTAAATGTTAAATATTAGCTCAATAATTATTAACTATGAATAATCTTAAACAATTATAACCAATTCTAATCACAAATCAAATTAAGTATATTAGAAGTATTAAATGTAGCTTATTTGTAGGAAGTGTTGATGGCGGGAGCCGGAAGTTGTAACACTCGGCCATCCTGCGTTGGACGTGTCCCACGGCGATCTTGAAAGTTTTCAGAACTTCTCTGGCCCTGGAACAATAAATAAGGAAAAAAAAACAGTAATTGTTCTTTGAATACAGAGTTTGCAGGATAATATTGTACGCTGAAATATATTTTTGTATGTCAGGAATATTTTGTTTTATTCACATAGATTCAAACTGCTTTCAATTATTAAAGAAGTTATGTAAAGTAGTAGGTTCATCTTTTAATATCACATAGATATACCTGGCATCGAGAGCTGTGGCAGATATTATGCAGCTTAACTCACACAGAGATTTACTTATACATATCACTTATTCATCATTCAGGAGTCTCTTTTTTTACATCACATTGTTCTAGCTTAATTTCCTTAATATAATATTATATTTGTCAAATTACTCGAAGTCACACAGATCTAGTTCAATTTTCTAGATATTATATTTATCAAATAACTCGTCGTCACACAGATCTAGTTCTAAACTAGATATTAAATTTGTCACACAGATCTAGTTCACACATGACTAGATTTTTATTTTACTTTTTATTCAGTTTAATTGCATAGCATATTAACTTATTTGTGATATGTTTTGTTTTAATAAAAATTCTGTATGTTTGTTACTAATTAAATTAATTAATTTTTTTTAATTATAATGTATATCGATCATAACAATAAATTCAGCAATTATATTTACAAAATAATGATAATTTTTACATGAATTACACGCAGCAAATTTTCTTCTAAATATCAATTATACATACATATTATCACGCCTGTTTCCCATAAAAAAACAAATCAAATATAATATCTCTATTTCCACCTTCCTACTGGTAGGCACTCAATTTAATATTTTTATTAACTCTCAAGTAAGTCTATGAGATCATCTCGATCAACTTCTCTGTCAGATTCACTGGAGCTATCGGACACTGATGATTTGTATGGGCGTAGGGCGTCGCCAGGTACAACAGCACTAAACTTTTTATACCCCTTAATACCTTTTATACTATTAATTGTATAGCGGTCAATTGAATGGTCAGATTTCGATATTTTATATGGTCCTGTGTAGTAACTACCTAACTTTTTAGTTACACCTGTTGTATGATCACGAGATAATCCTCCCTTCCATAACACTAAGTCTCCTACCTTGTATTTTCTACAACTTTTATGTTTTTTATCGTAGCGGTTTTTCATGACTGTCATGTATTTATCAATACGGAATTTCGCTTCCTGCCTACGTTCTCCTAACTGTTTTATCGAATCTGAGTGATTACTACTAGTTGTGGGATATTGCGGTAGAAGGGTATTAGTGTGAGTAAACATTAAATTAAATGGTGCATAACCAGTTACCGCATGTGGGGTATTGTTTATGCCCCATACGACGTCAGCTAATTTTTCATCCCAGGTGCATTCGCTTTCTGTCGTAGTATTAAGCCCGTTAATAATAGTCCTATTTACTCTCTCAACTTGACCGTTTGAGCGTGGAGAGGCAATCGCATTGAGGACATGTTTAAGTTGTTTTTCGATTACGAACTCTTTAAAATACCTACTTGTGAACGCCACTCCGCGATCGGTTATTATCCTACAAGGATTACCAAATACTGATAATATTTCTTTTAAGTTTTTGATAGTTTCTATAGAGCTAACGTTTCGAACGGGTTTAGCAAAAACAAATTTTGTAAAAGAGTCTATAACTACAAGTATGTAAATATTGCCACTACGTGTTTTGAGAAACGGTCCCAGATGATCAGCATGGATAGTGTGCATGGGAATCTGTGGCTTTTCTATAGGATGTAACTCGCCTTCTAGTTTACCATAATTACCCTTGGCATAGGCACATTGTACACAAGCATTTACGTATTTTCGGATAAATCTTGTCATTCCCATAAACCAGAATTGAGATTTTATGGCTTTTTCACACTTATCGAATCCTAAGTGACCAACTTGATCATGGTATTTTTGTAATAAGCTCCACTTTGATAATTTGGGTATTACAAAACGATTACCGTGTATTGTTTTGCGGAATAAACAATCATCTACTACTTCGTAGTTGTTTACAATGTCTGGATTTTGTGTGCCCTCTCTTAACTGATTTATAATGCTTTGAATGAGTTCATCCTGAAGTTGTAGGGTTACACGCCAATCATCATTATCAATGCTAAGTACAGGAGCAGTCTCTATTGGATTGCGACTTAGGGCATCAACATGTCGCATGCGGTCCCCAGGGCGATATTCAATCTCGAGATCGAAATCTTGGATGGCGAGCCACCAACGGGCGATTCGGGGTATAAGGTCTTTTTTAGTAAGAGTGCTACGAAGAGCTGCACAATCCGTGATAACCTTAACTGGTATGCCAGTGAGGTATATACGAAACCTTTTCAAGGATTCTACTACAGCCAAGGTTTCCAGCTCGTAGCTGTGATAACATTGCTCCTCTTTGCTAGTCACACGACTAAAATAAGCTATCGGTTTTAGCATACTATCCTCTTGATACTGTAGTAGGATCCCTCCTAAGCCTAACTTACTAGCATCGGTATGTAGTTCTGTTTTAGCAAGGGGGTTATAGATAGCTAGTACGGGCCTTACAGTTAATGCGGTTTTCAAGTGTTCGAAAGCCTGTTCTTGTTCTGAACCCCATATCCATTCTACCCCTTTTTTAGTCAAATAAGTAAGAGGACGAGCTATCTCAGCGAAACTGCGAACAAACTTACGAAAATAGGAAGCAAGCCCGATGAATTGCCTGACTTCATGCACATTACGGGGATGCTTAAATTGTGAAACACTATCAATTTTTACCTGCCCAGGCCGCACGGAGCCTGCAGTTATTTCATGTCCTAAATAATTGACACTACTTTTGAGAAAGGAACATTTCTGTAAATTAAGTTTTAAGTTAGCTTGTTGGAGAAGTTTAAGTACCTCTTCAAGTAAGTCTATACCTTCTTCTACAGTAACTGTGGGAATTGTGACGTCATCAAGGTAAATGGCTAATTTGTTATTGAGAGGTCCTAGAGCTTTTCGAATAAGACGAGAGAAGACTGCGGGGGCATTGGCCAAACCAAACGGCATTCTTAGAAATTCGTACTGTCCAGTCGGTGTAATGAAAGCTGTTTTATGTATAGAGTTCTCTGACATTTTTACTTGGTAGTAACTTTGGGCCATATCTTGAGCTGTAAAATAGAGCTTTCCTGAAAGCCGATTGATCTGGTCATCAATATGTGGAAGTGGATATCGATCTTTAACTGTACGGGCATTAAGCGCGCGATAGTCTATGCACAAACGGTAGCCACCTTCCTTTTTCCCCACCAATATGACCGGACTAGCATACTCAGAGTCGGATTCTTGTACTATACCCGCTGAAATAAGTTCATCTATTTTTTGCTCAACTATTTCAGTTTCCTTATAAGAAAGCCTGTATGGCTTACAATAAACTGGTACATCAGTTGTCGTTGCAATATGCATGTCTACCAAGTTAGTACACCCTAGTTCGCTACTACATTCGGCAAAAGATTCACTATACTCATTTAAAAGATTTAGTAAACGATTACAATGATATTCTCCAATATCGCCCATTTTGACATCTGAATTATTAATTGTTTTTCTTTGCATTGTATTTATAACGTCAGAATATTGATTACTCGAAGTAATGAAAACGTCGGCTTGATCGTACACATCAGCTCGAGTAAGCAATCTACCTACACTCCAGCGTATACACGATTCGCCTAGATTTGTTATTTGCAATCTATAATTTCTGTGCATTAAAATAGACTGTGGCATAAAATAACACTCATTATCGAAATCAAAAATTATAGGCCGCGTTATAAGTATACTGCCGCTATTTATGGTGTCATCTATAACATACGCATAAATATCATAAGTACTCCCTGGCTGCAACTCTAAATTATTGGACAAGAACAATGGAACTTTTTCTATAAAATCACTTCTAGATAATTGTATTTTTAACAAATCGTGGGTAGGTAAATATTGCTCTTCAGTTGCTAGTAACTTAACTACTTTGGAGTTAGCAATAAGCATCAGATTCGGTTGACTAATAATTGGTTGACCGATTATCATGTTCAAGTCTTTTAGATCTGTATCAGTTACCTCGGCGTCACTGCTAATAAACAAGTCATCAATACCTAAATGAAATTGCACTTTACCCAGTGAAGTGATATGCGAGCCGCCAAAACCTCTCATTAGTACGTTTGAATGTAAAATCTTTAGCTTCAAGTTTTTAACTGTTTTTAACGTTATAATATTCACTTTACTTCCAGTATCAATATAGGCGAGTACTACTGCTCCATTAATGGTGATAAGTTTTTTATAGACATCTGATAAAATATCAAAAGTGGTAAATGTAACTTGTCGTACCTGTAAAGTGTTGCGTTGAGCTGACGAGGAGTGTCCATCTCGAGAGTCCACACCGTTTTTGGCAGCAAACCAGCAAGCAGCAGAAGCATGGCCCAGGCGTTGGCAGTTTTGGCAGCGTGGAATGCGACAGTCTCGCAATTCATGACCCGTTTTGCGGCAGTTAAAGCAGGTCTTCGGCATGCTTGTGCCCCGTTGCCAGGTAGATTTAAAATATTCCATACTCCTTTTCTCGACTTTTTTGTAGTTTTCAAGAGACGACAGGAAGCCAAAATATAATTCTTCTGGTGACTCACAGTTGTAGGCTTTTGCATTCGCTCGCAACTCCATCGGGAGACCTCGAATCAGACATGAAGTGGCAGCGTTACCTTCCAATCCACATTTCTTGAGGAGTGACATTTTTTCATGGAAGTACTTTGTCATGGTTTCTTCGTTGTTCTTGGTACGAGCAAGCATCTCCTCCAGTCTATCGACATAGTCCGTAGAACGTGGGAATGCACGCGTCAAATTTTCCTTCCACTGCGTCCATGTGACTGCGTAATCCTCCAGGTCGTCGTACCACTCCCGAGCAGCGCCCCGTAAACGAACTTGCATGACAAAAATACGGTCTCTCTCATCCCATAGATACATGTCTCCGAGCTGGTCAATTTTGCTAAGCCAGCCCTTCACGTTTGTGGTTTTCTTTCCTGGATCAAATTTCGGTATTATTTCAGCCTCCAAGTGATTCACTCTTCTTTTTTTTGGTACACTTGTTTCTTCTCGGTTAGAAAAAAAATCGTCTTGTTTTTGGCGTATTTCTTCGTCTGTCGTGGATTCACTTTGACTCCTCTTCCTTCTTCTTCCCAGTCCATGAAGGTATGGTCCGAGCATCTCCTTCACAATCCCACTTCTGAGATGTAACGGCGGGACGGTAGCGAGATTGCAGCACGATAGTGACTTGAACAAAAATACTGATGTCTTCCAGTAACCACGTTTATTGTCTTCCACTGACAGCAAAAGAATCCATCCGTTGCAACGTTACCACCCTTTTTATAAGATAGTCATTGCTATTAGCGGTAGTGACGTCACAACGCTTTCAAATAATGTCTTTACAATTCAGTTAAATACAAGTATTATAATATTAAGTAAATGTTAAATATTAGCTCAATAATTATTAACTATGAATAATCTTAAACAATTATAACCAATTCTAATCACAAATCAAATTAAGTATATTAGAAGTATTAAATGTAGCTTATTTGTAGGAAGTGTTGATGGCGGGAGCCGGAAGTTGTAACAATTTCGTTTAACCATAGTTACACGTCATTACTCATTACTACTGTGATTACTACAATGTTTTGTCCACAGATCTATTACCTAGTTTTGTCAGATTAAGTAAGTACGAAGTAGAGATATCGGATTTTTTATAACCATAATCACACGTTTTAGTACTTAATCTGTGTTACACGCATTTTTTTTTAATTTTTTTTTTTATTGGGACATTTTTACTCTGTACCATCTAGTCCCAAACTAAGCAGAGCTTGTGCTATGGGTACTAGACAATGGATATAATACTAATATACCAACACAAACACTTATGTTCATCACACAAATATTTGTGTCCTGTGGGAATCGAACCCACGACCTCGGGATCAGCAGTCCGACACTCGAACCACCAGACCACAGACGTCGTCTGTCATTACTAAAATGTCATGTAATGTAGTGTGACTACGGCTGCTTGAAAACTGATATTTATTTTAATGTTTGTCTTTCTTAATAAACAAAAACATCGACATACATTTAATGAGCGTTTTTGTCGTAGTCACGTCGTAGTTAAGTTTTAGTTTTTACCTTTATTTTTATTAGTCATCTGTAACTTTAAAATTAAAACATACAACAAACTTTATCAATTGTTTGGCCTATACTCTTAGGCCATTATGAGCCTTTCAAAATTCACGACACCTCAAGATAATAAACTTAATATTGAAAAATAAAACTACAAATTGGCCAGCCTGGCCCTCACGGCCTCAATTTACAATGCTACAAGCAATAACTATATACTAATATACTATATATATAATATACTACAGGTACCGCTGTGAGAGATTATGTATTTCTCATAATAAATTCACTATTACGGTTGTTCTTATCGGTTATTTGATGGCGGCACTTTATGAGTTTCAGCTTTGAATAACAATAGACCGCGAGTACTCCACTCGTGGAGCTCATGAAAGCTTCGATATTTTAACTGGTATCATCACCCACATACTAATAAATAGTTGCCGGTAATCCCTGGATTTGATAACAATGCCTTTTTATTACTATTGCCTCCTGGAATGCTTTTATGATTGGTTATATCTATTAGTCAGTATTTAGTGTCTACATACACTAGGGAGTAATGAATCCGGGTCACCAACAAAAACCTTAATATTTAGGATACTAAGAATGATAGTTTATTCAAATAAAAAGTATCTTGTAGACTATTTATTAACAACAGTAGGCTATTTTTTATTTTATAGACCTATTTATTATAAATTTTTCATTTGAATAAGCTATTCTTAGTTTCCCAGGATTTATGTGGGTGACCCGGATTAATTGCTCTTGAGTATATATGCTCAGACTTATACTGTCGGCGATCACCACAAAATATTTCGGTATCAAGCGATCGACTGCCAACCGCTAGGTACTTACTACGCAAGAAAAACATATTTCTGGATATACATTTTATTGTGATAAGAAAAACTCGCTCACGAGCAGGATTCGAATCTGCTACTCCTGGTTCAGTATACCAGTGCTTTAGCATCCATTAATGCATTAAAATAATAAATAAAATCAAATTATGTTTATGAAATGCCCTTTACTCCACTTTAAAATTAAATTGGTACAAAATGAAGGTTTTCAAAAAAATTCTCTGGGTATTGATGCATGGCACTGCATATGATCCGCCTAGCTTTTCATAGGACGGCGCGATCAAAAACTTTGTATACTGATGTGCTCTGTGGCGATACTGAGTACCAACCGCAAGCAAGACGACGAGCCCTAATTCACGTAATTTCAAGACGCGCCGATCAAGTTGCAGTGACGATGCAGTTCGTTTCTGACAGTGATCGCCGTATATAAGAGAATACGAAAACATTGTTTCGATCGAATCTTAACTGCAACTGCGCTGTCACTGCATTTCTTTAGTTACGTGAATTGGCCTTCAGGTGTTCGTGAATTAGCCGACTCATCATCATCATTTCAGCCGAAAGACGTCCACTACTGGACGTAGGCCTCCCCCAATTAAGATTGCGATATTTAAATTTAATGATTTTCATTTCAGAAAATGCAGACTCGCACAAATACTTTTCGGGAATTCCCGAGATCGCCTCTTAAAGCTCTCACGGATGACTGTTTGAGTACCCCTGGTGTAAACCACGAGTATTTCAAAATAAGTAGTAAGCTACTGGTACTTAGATTAATTCTATGTACTGGTATTTATTCTGAGATGGATAAACAGAGCCAAATGAGCAGGTTTCATGAATATAATTGACTAGACCTTGCCCATGGCTTCGTCCCCGTATAATTCAGCTTATCACAGAAAGACTTATAGCACGACCCTCAGGAACTAACATAACACATAATAACATCACGCCTGTATTTCCCCGAAGGGGTAGGCAGAGGTGTATAGTACGCCCACATTTCGCCAGTTATGTTGTAGTCCCATGTAATAGGGGGCGAGCCTATTGCCATTAACCGGGCACAAATCCATACTCCGGACTGCTACTGAGAATTTCCTAATGAAAAAACCCAATAACACTTTGCCCGACCCGGGAATCGAACCCAGGAGTCCAGGACCCCACGCTCAGCAGTCGCGCTTGCGACCACTAGACCAACGAGGTAGTCAGGAACTGTTTCTACCCTATTTGTTAATCCGGGTTATGGTCTATCTGTGTTAATTTTCATTTAAATCCGTTTGGCCATTTCAGCGGGAATAAGTAACAAACATCCAAACATCTTCACACAACTTCACATTTTTATATAATAACTATCGTGAGTTAAATTCATAATTATTAATATAAACGGTTTCACTCACGTTATTTCATCGGGTGTGCCCGACCTGTTTCGAGCTCGAACGGAGTCCTTAATCATGAGCTGGTCACGCGACGGCGTCGCGCACCAAACTGTGGATTGAGCTCGAAACTGGTCGGGCACGCCCGATGAAATAACGTGAGTGAAACCGTTTATATTAATAATTATCAATTTCACATTAATAATAATAATAGTAAGATAATCCTATCCTATAGGATTGCTTGGTTAAACAATAAAAAAGCGGCCAAGTGTGACTCAGACTCACGCAGTAAGGGCTTCGTACCGCCCATCGACGTGATACCCCATATAAACTGATTTAATTTACGAGTGTTTATCAAAAGACATTAACGAACGTACGCGAAATGTGAATTTTTGCATCTCTTTCTTACGTAAGTACCACCACATATGTCCATGTTTGTCCTGTTTTTAGTATTTGTTGCTAAACTACATACCTAGTATCCACTATAATCAGACCAAGTTTGACGCTGGTATGTATTACCGTTTTGAAGATAGAACAGGAATAAAAACGTTGAAAAAAATTCATGTTTTTCGAGGTTTCTTGTATGGGGACCCCATTTGGTTTTCGACTTTTTTTATTTTTAGTATTTGTCGTGATAGGCATCATAGTAACACATATTCTGTGAAAATTTCAACTGGTTATGTAGATACCGTATTACCGTTACAAAGATACAGCCCTGTGACAGACAGACAGATGGACGGACGGACGGACAGCGTAGCAAGAGTAATAGGGTCCCGTTTGCACCCTTTGGGTACGGAACCCTAAAAATGACGCTAAGACATTGCTTTTATTTTATCACAAGACATTTTCAATAATCTATAAATTCATTATTGCAACGAGCCCTGACCAGCCAAAATCACAAAAGCGCTCTAATATCGCTTTGTAGTTAAACTTTATGAAATACAAAAGATTAAATCTTGGATAAAGAGTAAATTATGCTAAATGATGAAAATGTTTTAACTCTCGTAGGTACCTATTTCTGCTTAACCCTAATAGGTATTACTTTACTGCGCTCCCACGTTTACAATAATGTTATTATGATTAATTTGTTACCGGTGTAAAGCATAAAATATCTACTTAGGTTAGATTGTTCCATGCAATAGCTATAAATAAGAATTAAGTGTAGAGTGTGTAGAGGTAACTGGGATACTTCCACGTTCTTTGAGGTCGGAAGGGCTAGACAGGATGAAGCTATAATCATTATGCTTCGTAGGTTACATGCGCATGATACTATAGTAAACACACGGTGTGCCTTAAGTGGTTTCCAAACTAGGATAGGTACCTACCACAGAACACGGAAACAAAGCATGCATTTTGTTTCCGTGCTACTTATATGTACCTTTGTGCTTTTTGGTTGGAAATCATTATACAACGTAGATATAACAATACGACAATAAATGAAAACACGGTTATTACTAGTCTATAGAAGCATTTTAAACACATAAATAAGTTGTTTAACGAAAATTATAAAACCAAATTATTGAACAAAATAAATATTAAAACATCGAAATTACAAGTAATAATCCATTTGTAATCATCTTTAATGAATGAGAAAGAGAGTTTAAAATCATATGGACTCGAAAAGGTTTTTGACCTAACGATCTTTGCGTAGAAAAATGGTCCTACATTCAAAATTAATAATATTAAAATAATTTCCTGTGGCTAACCTATTGATATTTTGTATACGGTCAGAGGACGTGATACTCTGTACGTGGTTTTATTTAATGTCGTATTGTCATATTCCACTCTGTATGTACGTATGTATTTATTTATTTTTATTATAATTATGTTAATTATAAGTCCGTAGTTCTAATCTTATTTCACTAGTTACTTTACTGGTGTATCTATCTTTTTTAGGGTTCCGAAGTCCTACAAGGAACCCTTATAGTTTCGTCATGTCCGTCCGTCTGTCCGTCTGTCCGTCTGTCCGTCTGTCCGTCTGTCCGTCTGTCCGTCTGTCCTAATCCTTTACAGCTTAATAACTTCTACAGTTATAAACATAAGTAAATGAAATTTTGTTAAAAAATAGTCTGCATATAGATCTCAATTTTAAAAGAATAAAAATATAGTTTTTACGTTCTTTAGGGGTGGCGCCCATACATGTGAAAAGGGGAAAAAAAAAATTTTTTCGCTGCACCCCATCGTGTGGGATATCATTGAATAGGTCTACTAAAATGAAGGTAATGTTTCATACATCACTTTTTTTTAGGTGTACCATCTGCGAAATATAGCCCGCCAAAGTGGCTTGCAATGTGTCACCCCCCCTGCCATTTCTAAACTATGCAACGTAGAAACTTATAATCTTCCACATTGATAGACCTTTATGAAAACTCTCTTTTAAAATTATTTCAAGTATAATGTGATTATAATTTTTTGAGTTATAGACAGAAAACTGAAAAATACTTAAAACGTCCTAGTTCAAAGGTCATTGACCTTAGAGAAAAATTATCATGGCAAATAATGCTCCTTTAGCTACTTTCTATTTGAAAAAATCACAAAAAGTAACTTTGACATCAATCAGACTTCTTAAATTTGGCTTCTTGAATTTAACGCTAGATGGCGCTACTAAGTCGCGAATGTCGCGAATGCTGCCGATTATTGCAAAAACTAAAATAGCCATGATTAATATTCGATTTGATTCGTTTGTACACCTACTTAAGGAACCCTATAATACTGAGCATGGCCCGACATGCTCTTGGCCGGTTTTTTTTTCTCTGCATTATCCTAAGGTTGTCTGGTTAAGCCGCCTTTGTACCCAGGTGGTAATATATCAACATCTCTCTATCGCTCTAAGGTTTGCTGTAAGAAAACTTATTTTTGAGTTAAGCTCGCCGATGTACATAAGCTTTCCTACTGTAATAATAATGTGTATATGTGTGTGTGTATGTGTGTCGGCAAACGCAGCGTAGGGCGCCCCCCTGCCAGGTGGACCGACGACCTGAAGAACGTGGCTGGGGGGGACTGGATGCGGAAGGCAGAGGACCGAGCGTTGTGGCGCAACTTGGGAGAGGCCTATGTCCAGCAGTGGACTGCGATAGGCTGAGTTGATTGATTGATTGATATGTGTGTACAATAAAGTATAATAGTTGTGCATAAATAATGAATTGAATAAACCCTTATGGATACCCTCCGTTTGAGAAAGACGGAGGGGTATGTCGGACTCTTACCGACTAAAACCACATGGTGGCCAAACTCAGCACAAAATAAAGAGCTCTGGGAACTCTAATGGACCGCGTCGGTGCCCCTCTAGTGCCACGCCTTTGACACATCCCGGGAAAACTATATTGTTACCCCCATAGAAGCACGCGACCACCACGTGCTGCTGTTTTATCCAAGGTCGCTTAATGGGCGCCTCGAGTCCCCCTACTCTTAGCGCCTACGATACCGAAGGTCTCCCGCCGTCATGTGGTGGCAGTTGCCTCTTCGGCGCTTTCATCTCCGAGCGGGATTGGACCTCTCCCGATCCCTCCGATCGATCCTCGAGCATTATTATTATTTGAGAAAAGAGGTAGGGGTCTTGAACGCCTCTAAGCCACTGCGACCTGATAAGATCTATTATGACGCCTCTTGCAGCATTACAGCACTTCCCCAAGCTGCAAGTCAATCATGAAGTCAAATGTCTATGACCTTGGGGGAGGAGGATTTGATCTCCTGCGTTGAGATGACGTGGCCTCCAAGATGCTGGCTTCTGATGTGGTGCACTGCATCACATTCGCATAGGATATGGATGGGCATCTCATCCTTATCGCGACAAAACCTGCAAACTGTATCACTGAGGCCCATCCTGTGAAGATGTTTATTCAGCTTGCAGTGCCCAGTAAGGGTTCTTGTCAGGATTCTTATCTGATTCTTGTTCAACGAAAGCGCTTCTTTCGTAAACCTTTTTTTGAAGCCCACAAGTAGCGCTTTCGAGTGTTCTTGGCCTGGAGATTTTTCCCAAAGGCTAATACTTTGGTCAGTTCCCCAGTTGTTAAGGTAGGCTGTAGTGGTGCATTTAGGAATGCCACAGATTGGCTCCGGGCCCATAGTGGGGCTTTCAGCACCAGCTCTAGCCAGTTCATCAGCGGCTTCGTTGCCCCCAATGTCACAGTGTCCAGGCACCCAACCTAGTGCCACCGAGTTTGCCGCTCCTAGTGAGTTCAATAGCTGGACACACTCCTTTACAAGTTTGGACTCCTCGAGCATGTGCTAAGCCTTGTCCTGGTCACTTCCACAATGGTGGCACTTTGCCGTGGCTTCGCGTCCGATCTTATTCAGGTATTCACTGAAGCAATCGTGCCCATCAGTTAACACCTGGGTAAGGCGGAAGGTGATACGCTCACTCTTTTCCAGGCTTCAAAGCACGGCAGGATAGCTTCGACCACACGCTTTTATAATGCTCGAAGTGCCGCTGTGTCTTCGAGCGCTCGCGCCACCTCAAGCGAGTGTCGTCGCTCCTACCGTTTCAGCATTTCAAACGCCCTTGCAGGCACGCACCTACCGTTTTGGCGAATAACACGGATACGGTCGTAGACCCTCGTCCACATGATGGCCAATGGTGAGAAGCGTGCCAAGACAGTTGCCACCTCCAAGGTTCCGTTCGGTATCCTCATACTATCCGTAAGGCCACTTTATGCTGAAGTCTGTTGAACTTGGCTCTGGAGCGCTGGATGCCTGATAGTCGATGAGACCATACAGGTGCTCCATAAAGGGCCATGTACCGGATGACTCGCACGTAGAGACAGCGATCTTCCTCCCGACGTCCTCCGAGATTGGGCAGTAGTCTGTGCAGTGCAACAGCTATCCTTTCGATCCAGGGGACCAGGCGGTTCAAATGCTCTTTGAATCTTCCAGCACTATCCAAGATGAGGCCAATATATTTCATGTATTGGTCCAGCTGGACTTGCGCATTACCAACACGAACCGTTGAGCTGGGCGGTTCCCTACTTCACCGCAGGTTGTGGAACCATAGCGCCTCAGTTTTATGTGGCGCTATTTGCAGACACCAAACCAATACCACCCAACCAATAACCAACAATACTTACCAACAAGCAATAACCCAATAACACTTTGCCCGACCCGGGAATCGAACCTAGCTGGTCTGTGCTAGAACCCCACTCTTAGCAGTCGCGCTTACGAAAACTAAATAAACGGGGCAGTATTTTAATAGGCTTTAATGCAGTGATTTTATATATATAAACAATATTGTATTAGGCTTAGTCCCACAACACATAACATAACATAACATAATATCACGCCTGTATTTCCCCGAAGGGGTAGGCAGATGTGTATAGTACACTCACATTTCGCCAGTTATGTTACAGTCCCATATAATGGGGGCGAGTCTGTTGCTGTTGCCTGTTGTTGTCTGTTGCTTAGTCCCACGTTAATGACATTAAAATCTAATTAATAGTAAAAAGACCTTTGAACGAGTATAATAATGTCATCAATCACTAACAATAATAGAATAGAATGAATGAATGTTAGAATTTTTTACCTCCAAAATACAAAATATGAGCGAATTTTCGCATCTATAACCCAGTTCGTAGAATTTAAGTTTGCAATTGTTGGCGTAAAATATTCCAAGAAGGCTTTAAGAGTTTTGATTAAAAAGGACTCTGATACGTCATGCTACCTTTATAATCGCTTAGATTTAAAGTTTTAGGGTGAGAACGGGACTTTTTGGTCCTGTAGTACCTAAACTACGTAGCTAAAGCTCTGGAACTCCGAGGCTCCAAGTGATAAAGGAGCTATTAATTATTTGTCTATCGCCTGCTTGGATGATGAGCTACCTACTCTCTCTCTCTCTGTAATTTAAAAAAAGTTACCTACAACCAAAAAACAAGGTGAAATGTGAAAACTTCAGATATAGAGTGATGATGATGTGATCGTACGGCATAGGATGGTGAAACGAGCTAAAGGCCCACTTGATGTAATCGGACACCTTTGCCCATAACAACTGCAATAACATCTAGGTTGTTGCCTAAATGGTATTGCAAATCACGTCTACGAGAGAAGGAAATGTAACGAAGGGGTTGCTGGAAGTGAAGCTTGGTGTGCGGGTTCTCCTGAACCTGGGTGTAGGTAAAGAATGCAGTAATACGAAGCGTCAAGACATGTTGTTTATTCGATAGTTGAATATGGACAGCGCCCCAAATTACAGTTACACGTTATTTTATAATTTCTATTAATCAGTGTTGCCAACATGAAATTCTCAAATCGATACATTGTTAAGTAAATCGATAATTAAGCTAATATTATATAATATGATCATGTTGGCTAATGACTAGATTTATTAAATAATTTAATTGACTGGATATAAATACGATGAAATAAAAGTATAATAATCGACTAAATACAAGACATGGTGACTTCATTCGTTCCTTCCGCTGATAAGTAACTTGTCTCTGGGTTGGCTGATCCACAGTTTGTAACAGAAAGTATCCATGTGAAAGTATGGCAGCAGAAATAGGTACGGTGATAGTACTTCTCCGAGCTAGCCCTTTCACAAGAAGCTATACTACTACTAAAAAGCTTTATTACTATAGCAATGCTCGACAGTTCTTTTTAATTTTTTTATAGTATAGGATGGCGAAACGAGCCAAAGGCACGTTAAGCGGTTACCTTTGCCCATAACAACTGCAATACCACCTAGGCTGTTGCCTTAATGGTACCGCAAGTCGGTTCGCCAAACTGAGACATGAAGATGGAAAGTCTCGTGTGACTGTAATTTCACCGGCACCCGTACCCTTCAGACCGAAACAAAGCAATGCAAGCATCACTATTTGGCGGAGTTGTAGGTCGGTGGTAGTACATACCCGGACGAGCTCTTTCACAAAGGAGCTCTACTACTACTCGATTCGGCAAAATTCACTACTTATTGTCAAGTATCAGTGAATTTGACCGAATCGAGCTATTTGCCCTCTTACTTAATAGGGCAGAGTTAGGTTACTGTACACATAGACGGTTTGGCAGTATTTATTTAAAAAGAACAATTATTTTATTATTTTTAACGCATTTACGCATGCGTAGCGAAATCTAATGATTTAAATTGTCGAAAGAAAAAATCGCACAACACGAAGAAGAAACACTGGTTCTTAATAAGATATCGCTGACGTCACCCAAAGATGTACCAAGTGGATGAGAATTTCGATACCACGAGCAGTGTTCACGGTAGCTTAGTGGCTAAAGCACTGGCGTACTGAGCCAGGAGTCGCAGGTTCGAATCCTGCTCTTGAGCGATTTTTTCTTTCCACAATTTAAATCGTTAAAAAAAACAACTTGAAGAAACTTCTACATTATGTTTGACTTTCATTCGGCTCGCCCGATCGGCAAAACCTTGCTTCCTCTCCCGACTGTGCCAATTAATGGGTGTGCCGAACTGAACTGAGTGTGTGCAGGCATGCCGAGCGGGCTTTTTGTTGATCATTCATCTATTCAAATCTGAATCTACCCCCGGCTTTGCCAATCAATGCCGACCCGGCTACGACCCTAACTTTACATATTTATAAAATTACCATGAAAATACGAAACTTCTAAGCTCAATTCGTAAGTACAGCTACCCAACTTTGCTGTGCAGTTGACGGCGTCGCTAGTAGTCCTAAAACAAACGGATTACTTTCTCGTTCGCACTCATTCAATTTTTGAATCGTTGCTTTAGTTCGAATTATGGCCGTCTGCACAGTTATGTTGGTGGCTGGGTGACGACTATGCTACCGAAACAGACATCCTGGAGCCTTCGTGAGAAAAACTAACGGTACGTATTATCCGCTCAACCATCCAATTAACTAATACAATAGTAAGACAATGGACGTCGTCTTAAAAAGTACTTTTGACAGGAGTATCTCATGGTCTAAAAACCATAAATCTACAAAAAAATACAAACAGCGCTCAATGTTCAATCCATGATAACGAGGAGTCCCATGTATGTAGTTATATTAGTACTAAGGCAAGTGCTGACACAACAGTCATATTCATCGGCCTATATTAGTCCAGCAGAGGACATAGGCCTATCTAATGGCTCGCCACTGACATCGATCCTCGGGCACTCGCATCCAGTTGCTACCTGCCATCTTGCCGATATCATCGCTTCACCGAACCTGAGGGCGTCCTACCCTACGTCTACCGATTCGCGGTCTCCACTCAAGAACACGTTTACCCCAACGGCCATCGGTTCTTCGGCTAATGTAGCTGGCCCACTGCCACTTCAGCTTGCTAATCCTGTAGGCTGTGTCGACAACTTCTCTGTCGGAACCTCGTTATAACCTTGTTTCGGATTCGATCCTTTAGAGCAGCGGTTCTCAAACTTTTTTGGTCACGGAACCCTTTTGACAAGCAAAATACTTGACGGAACCCTACAATAAAACAATAGTTTTTAAAAGTGTATTCTTTATTATATAAGCATAATAAAAGTACAATGTAACAGTTACTAATTATTACTTACTTTAACCACATGCCAAGTACAATAATAGAAGATACTAGCTTTTACCCGCGGCTCCGCTCGCGTTAAATTCTGCTAACCCACGTCAGTCCAGTCCAGTCCAGTCCATTCCAGTCCAGTCCATTGTCCCGCTGTCCCGCTGCCCCACTGCCGCACTGCCCCACAGCCCCGCTGCCCCGCTGCCCCACTGCCCCACTATCCCACTGCCCACTGCCCGCTGCCGCACTGCCCCTCTGCCCCGCTTCCCCACTGCCCCGCTGACCCGCTGCCCCGGTGCCCAGCTGTCCCGCTGCCCCACTGCCCCACTGCCCCGCTGCCCCTCTGCCCCACTGCCCCGGTGCCCAGCTGCCCCACTGCCCCACTGCACCGCTGCCCCACTACCCCGCTGCCCCACTGCCCCGCTACCTCGCTACCCCACTGCCCCACTACCCCGCTGCCCCACTGCCCCGCTGCCCCACTATCCCACTGCCTGCCCCGCTGCCCCCCACTGCCCCGATACCCCACTGCCCCGCTACCCCACTGCCCCACTACCCCGCTACCCCACTGCCCCACTGCCCCGATGCACCACTATCCCACTGCCCCACTGCCTGCCCCGCTGCCCCACTGCCCCGCTTCCCCACTGCCCTGCTGCCCCGCTGCCCCACTGTCCCGCTGCCCCACTGCCCCGATGCACCACTATCCCACTGCCCCACTGCCTACCCCGCTGCCCCACTGCCCCGCTTCCCCACTGCCCCGCTGCCCCACTGTCCCGCTGCCCCGCTGCCGCACTGCCCCGCTGCCCTAATGCCCTGTTGCCCCGCTGCCCCATTACCCCACTGCCCCGCTATCCCACTGCCCCGCTGCCCCACTGCCCCGATGCACCACTATCCCATTGCCTCACAGCCTGCCCCGCTGCCCCACTGCCCCGCTTCCCCACTGCGCCGCTGCCCCACAGCCCCGTTGCCCCGCTGCTCCACTGCCCCGCTGCCCCACTATCCCAATGCCCACTGACCGCTGCCCCACAGCCTCACTGCCCCGCTTCCCCACTGCCCCGCTGACCCGCTGCCCCGGTGCCCAGCTGTCCCGCTGCCCCACTGTCCCACTGTCCCGCTGCCCCACCGCCCCGATGCACCACTATCCCACTGCCCCACTGCCTACCCCGCTGCCCCACTGCCCCGCTTCCCCACTGCCCCGCTGCCCCACTGTCCCGCTGCCCCGCTGCCGCACTGCCCCGCTGCCCTAATGCCCTGTTGCCCCGCTGCCCCATTACCCCACTGCCCCGCTTCCCCACTGCGCCGCTGCCCCACAGCCCCGTTGCCCCGCTGCTCCACTGCCCCGCTGCCCCACTATCCCAATGCCCACTGACCGCTGCCCCACAGCCTCACTGCCCCACTTCCCCGCTACCCCACTGCCCCGCTGCCCCACTATCCCTCTGCCCCGCTGCCCCACTGCCCCACTTCCCAGCTGCACCGCTACCCCACTGCACCGCTACCCCGCTGCCCCACTGCCCCGCTACCCCACTGCCCCACTGCCCCACTACACCGCTGCCCCACTTCCCCGATGCCCCGCTGCCCCACTACCCCACTGCCCCGCTACCCCACTGCCCCGCTGCCCCACTACCCCACTGCCTGCCCCGCTGCCCCCCACTGCCCCGCTACCCCACTTCCCCAATGAACCGCTACCCCACGGCCCCGATGCACCACTATCCCACTGCCCCACAGCCTGCCCCGCTGCCCCACTGCCCCGCTTCCCCACTGCGCCGCTGCAACGCTGCCCCACTGTCCCGCTGCCCCGCTGCCCCACTGCCCCGCTGCCCCGCTATCCCACTGCCCCACTGCCCCGCTGACCCACTGCCCCGCTTCCCCACGGCCCCGCTGCCCCACTGCTCCGCTACCCCACTGCCCCGCTGCCCCACTGCCCCGCTGCCCCGCTATCCCACTGCCCGCTGCCCCAATGCCCCGTTGCCCCACTATCCCACTGCCCCGCTGCCCTTGTGCCCCACTGCTCCGGTGCCCAGCTGCCCCGCTGTCCCACTGCCCCAATGCAGCGCTGCCCCACCAACCCGCTGCCCCAATGCGCCGCTGCCCCGCTACCCCACTGCCCCTCTGCCCCGCTACCCCGTTGCCCCGCTGCCCCGCTACTTTCTGCCCCACTGCCCCACTTCCCCACTATCCCACTGCCCCACTGCCTGCACCGCTACCCCCCACAGCCCCGCTACCCCACTGCCCCGCTGCACCACTATCCCACTGCACCACAGCCTGCCCCGCTGCCCCACTGCCCCACTGCCCCGTTTGCCCACTGCCCCGCTGCCCCGCTGCCCCACGGTCCCGCAGCCCCACTGCCCCGCTGCCCCGTTGCCCCGCTGCTCCACTGCCCCGCTGCCCCGCTACTTCCTGCCCCACTGCCCCGTTGCCCCACTCTCCCGCTGCCCCACTGCCCCGCTGCCCCGGTACCCCACTGCCCCGCTGACCCGCTGGCACACTGCCCCGCTGCCCCACAGCCTCGCTGCCCACTGCCCCGCCCCGCTGCCCCACTGTCTCGCTGCCTCGCTGCCCCACATCCCCACTGCCCCACTGCCCCGCTACCCCGCTACCCCACTGTACACTGCCCTACTGCCCCGCTGCCCCACTACCCCTCTGCCCCACTCTCCCACCGTCCCACCGTCCCACTGCCACTGTCTTACTGTCCCACTGTCCCACTATCTCACTATATCACTATCGTTCCGTCCCATGTCCCATGTCCTGTCCCATGTCCCATGCTATGTCCAGTCCCGTGTGCCGTCCCACTGTCCTGTCCCATGTACCATCCTATGTCCAGTCCCATGTGCCGTCCCACTGTCCTGTCCCATGTCCCGTCTCATGTCCCGTCCCATTTCCCGTCCCATGTTCCGTCCCCTGTCCCGTCCACTGTCCCGTCCCCAGTCCCGTCCCCTGTCCCGTCCCCAGTCCCATCCCCAGTCCCATCCCCTGTCCACTCCACTCCACTCCACTCCATCGTACATTACTATCCGCTCGTGCAAATGCATAGAATCTTCGATCTGTCGGGTGAGTACGCAACCCACGAATTAATTTTTTTCTTTTTTTCTTTCTTTCTTTCTTTCTCAAAACCCATACCAGTTTTTAAGTCAGATCATCAGCTTTCAAACAAAAAAAAAACATCAAAATCGGTCCAGTAGTTTTAGCGTGATGCTGGAACAAACAAACAAACAAACAAACAAACAGACGTTTACAATTTTATAATAGTTAAGATTAAAAATGAAAAAATCTTAACTAATGGGAGGTATGAAACTGTTTTTTATTTTTCATCAATTGGTTGATATCAGGTTTGATAGAAGACATTTGAAGTCTCATATCAGGTTCGGCGTCCAGTCTATTGCGATATTTTGTTTTCGTGGCTGCATAGGTTGAGAATCCTGTTTCGCACAAATATGTTGTTGGGAACGGGAGAAGAATATTCAGAGCCATTCTGCCAAGCATTGGATATTCATCACGGATTCTGCACCAAAAATCGTTGAGAGGCGTCGTTTTGAACAGTGACTCCATACTTGTGTCTGATGACATTTCTAAAAGAGATTCATATATCTCGTTTGACATACTTTCGGGCTTTTGCAAGTTGGGTAAAAAAGGATTATGAATCCATGAATTCAGCTTCATTTTTGTATTATGTTCTTCGGGAAAATACTTTACAAAAGATGCGCGCATCGAAGTGAGATATTGGACCAATTCTTCAAACACATCATCTTGAAACATTTCCGAGTCGTTATCGCTAACAAACTCACTGAGTGTATTTCTCTCTTACCAACGCAAATAATCCAAAAATCTAATTTTCTTTTGAAGGCAGTTATTTTGTTATAGGCCTGGAACACTGTTGTCTGTTTACCTTGCAATGATAAATTCAATTCGTTCAGTTTTTGAAAGATATCCGCCATAAAAGACAATCGGAACAACCAAGTTTTATCATACAAACGGTCTTTCAAATTAAAAGAAACTGTATCTGCTGAAAGAAACATTTGTAACTCGGCTCTAAGTTCAAATAGCCTTGTTAAAGTTTTACCCCGAGACAGCCATCGCACTTCTGTATGGAGCAGCAGTGTTTTATGTTTGCTGCCATAATCTTCACACAATAATGAGAACAATCGGGATTGTAGTGGTCGTGATTTGATAAAATTAATTATTTTTACCGCTTCATCCATAACTAATTTTAGATTTGACGGCATTTGCTTCATCGCAAGTGCTTGTCTATGCAGAATACAAGGGCTGGAACTACAATTAGGCGCTTTACTTTTTATTCGTGATACTGCTCCTGCTATTTTACCTGTCATCGCCTTGGCCCCATCTGTACAAATGTCAATGCAATCGTTCCAACTAAGATTATTTTCTTTAAAAAATATGTTTATTTTATTAAAAATTTCTTCCCCGGTAGTGTTTGTGGGCAGCGGTGAACACATAAGCATGTCTTCTTCAAAAGAACGTTCATATGGATATCTCACGATAACCAGCAAGATAGCCAGACCAGTGACATCAGTTGACTCATCCATTTGCAAGGCGAATCGTGTTTTTTGTAGACGTGCAACTAGTTCTTGTTTGACGTAGCTTGCCAGATCATGGATTCGCCGTGAAACAGTATCGTTTGATAGCGGTACAGTAGAAAGATGCTTTGCAGATTTTTCATCGAGCATACATTTTGTTATGTCTAACACACATGGCTTTATTAAATTCTCAGCGATAGTGTGCGCTTCACCTGCTTGTGCAATGCGATAGCTAACTAAATATGATGCCTCCGTGGCCTTTTCATTGATAGTTTGTGTTACATGCATCATATTTTTTTGACTTTCCAATAACTGTTCTTTTTTACGAACAAAAAATTCTTTATTCTTGTCTTTAGACTCGGGGTGTACAGTTTCTAAATGTCTGCGTAATTTGGCAGGTGCCATGGAACTATTAGGAAGCAGTTTACTACATAACATGCAGAGAGGTGAGCCGTTGGAATCAACAAATCCGAAACTGATATATGATTCATCATACTTCCTTTTTTTCGTCTTTGAAACCGTGGAGCTTGACGTCGTGGCATCATCGTCTGGATCGGTAATTGCTGTATTCTCCGCGCGTACTGCTTTTGAACATTCAGCGTCATTAGAAGATGTCGTTGCAACACGTTTAACACCTTTAAGCCAACGTTCCATTCTTCTTTATTAATAATGTTACACGTCAGGATGGTAGGGTCAAAATAATGCACAATCGTTACTGCGTTTATGAGACAAAGTTTAGTCCAAAGAAGAAATGTACAAAACTGATACAATCAGAATACAGCGGGCAGTAGAACTTACAAGAAGGCAGCAGGCTAGCCAGCTTGTAAGTAGGTAGGTACGAACTTATCATCGCTCCGAACGCTAATCGTCAACTGACTGACGAGGCGCGACTTTTTTTATATAATAGCGCTTTTATACTTAGTCCTAGACTCGAACTCGAACATTCTCAAAAATACTCGAGTCAGCGCCTTTGATAAACAAAAAGCGGAAATAAAAATATAAATACAAAAAAATGCGTTGTAAACAATCTCGACTTTATGCTTTTGAAGATAGAGCCGAAAGTCGCTTGTTAACAACTATAGCGTCTAATTCAGAGGCGGCTTTTATCAAAGGGACTGCGCGCTCACAAGTATACGCGCGGCGGGCGGATTCAAAACGTTCGACCAGTGACCAGAGAGAGGTGTTTTGTTTTTTTTTTCTAAATTCTTGCGGAACCCCTACAGGGGTATCGCGGAACCCTAGGGTTCCGCGGAACACACTTAGAGTACCGCTGCTTTAGAGAAACTCTGAGCATAGCTCTTTCCATAGCACGCTGAGCTACTTTAAGTTTGTGGACCAACCGTACCGTGTCCACGTCTCGGCTCCGTAAGTCATGACAGGCAGGACGCTCTGATTGAAGACCTTAGTCTTAAGACACAACAGAGATGAGTTTAATGAGTCGTAAATTAATTGGCACCTACTTGGTGTTTACACCAAAAATCCGAATTTGGTATCAAAATATTAAAAAATCTTGAAAAAATATAGATCTAATGTTTTGAGAGGGAGCAGTTTAGAGTCTAAACTACTATCTTGAAAAGTTCATGTTTGCACTGCATTACCTAGGACCCATCGATAAGGTTTTTTGTCTGCTTCATTAACCAAAATTATAAGTTTTTATTTTAAATAGGCGCAGTACAGTTCAGTACACGCTTTTAAGACACGTTGAGAATTTAGTTCCAAGGTTCCATAACGTAGGTCCTATTACGAAGAGCTAGCAAGAAACTCCATGGATGGCGCTCTTCGATAGTATTGCTCCAAATAATATACCTAGTACCACCCACTAGGTATACATTATGGACACAGCACATTGATACCAACACCTGTCCACGTATGTACTATGTACACCACGGGATTTCATTGACAGAAGGTCTTTTGTATCGATAAAAAATGGTTTTCTAATGATCACTCACATTTGTCGTCGAATTGAAGTTATTTCACATGGGTTTCATGTGGGAGTGTTAAAAGAAATATAAACAACTAATTATTAGGCACGTTTTTCGTGGAAAATATTCTAGTTATACAATGTGTTATTGAAATAACAGAAAACTTCATAAGGGGTTACTCATCAGTATAACCAACTCTATGGGTTGGGTTGGTTCTCTATATAGTATGGGACCAACGCTGAAATCGCGAAAAAAAAATCATGTGTGTACTTTTGTGTTCACATAAATCGACAAAATTTAGCGAACACATGTATTATTTTTCGCGATTTCAGTATTGGTCCCATAGTAAAAGTTATTCGTACTGATGACTACAATGACCGGGTCTTAAGACGTTTTCAGTTATTTCAATAACACGTTGTATAAGTGATATTGATGAAAAGTAAACAGTTAATATTTCGAAACTACTATAATCTATTTTAATGAAATTTTTTTGAGACGGAGAAAATGCCTTTTTTCCTTGTGGAAATCCTCATGAACGCACTCCACCCGGGGAAGGTGTGGGACTCTTTTACCGAATAAAACCACGACGGTGTTCCTCTAGCTACCTTTGGCCAGGGGCGTGGGATAGACTCTGCATTTGCCAACCATTCCCGACAGGTCCTGGCTCACCACACTTCTCCCCTTGCGGCCTAACTTCGGCCGCACCCTACTCAGTGATGCGCGCGGAACACTGTGTGCCACCGTCACGGGCCTTGACTGGTCGGGGGGCGGTCTGCCCCGAGTTCGCCGCCGGACTTTTTATAGATAATTTCTTCCTCGCGGTCCGGGTGGTGAAGCCAAAACCCACGGTTCCAATAAGAGCTGCGAGCACATAACCACTCCTACTGGGGTTACGTGATCGACGGGAGAAAGGTAATAAGGTCCCCCGATGAAGATCTATTGCCCGTGCCCAGGGTTTACCGGCTCAACAAACTGCTGTTCTTTCCAGAAGTATTGAGAGGGACCACCAGCTATCAGGCACACATGAAGTGTGGCACAGAGGGGTGCCAGCAAATACACGCAGATATTGCCTAATTCTGGTAGCATTGGACCTACTGAGGGTTTGCGAGCATGTCACTAGACTTCTGCGTTCTGCGACCAACATAAATAAAACAGTGAGACAGTACAAGCATTTTATGTATTAATACGTAATGGTACGGCGTTAAAAAAGCCTGAGAAAGGCGATTCAAATAATTTATGATTACAATTATGGTAGGTACTGGGAATATCATCCTCACAGTACTTGCTGATTTAAGAATTGTTCGAGGGGTGACATTAAGATGATGATTTGCTGCTTCCAATCCTATGCTATAATGTTTACCTACTGCAATCAACAACTGAAATAATTACATTTCCATAATTTTTTCCTAATTATGATGGAGTCGCCTTCCAGTCTAACCAGATTTGGCTGAATATCAGAGCGACTGCCATCAGACCCCTTCAAGTCCCACAACCCAGGTACTGGGTAATACCGACATACTGTGGTTAGAGCATTTTCCAGACTTTCGGGCTTCTAACTATCCGTAACAACTGCCATAGATATTCATATGGCAACCGGGAACGACAGCTTAAAGTGCTCTCCGAGGCATGGAGGGGCTCGATGTGCAACGAAACGGGTACCCATCCATGGACTAACCGCGGCTAGCGTAGCTTAACCTCACAGATTTTGCAATCCACGCCGTTATTACTTAGCCACGAGACCCTCAACATAAAAACAGCAACAAACAAACTATACACTGGACAATAATGTAATTCCTGAAGACATTTACTTAAAGTTAATTCATTAATTAAGAAAAAAATATCTTAGTTTGTTGTCGAAGCCTGAAATAAAGCAATTAACAACTGAAACAATACACAAATTAATTCAACAGTATCATGTTTATTCGCGCCAATTCGTCCGCGCGCGTTTCTTTTCTTGTTCTATTTCCAAACTTTCGAAAAAAAAACGCGCATTCAGCCCAACGTGTACCTTAAATTAAAACACCTAATTTAAGTAAGTGTGTACTTAAAAAACGTCACTAGCTTGATAAAAAAACTGTCCTGCATTTCTATTAATGTCATGTTGAAAATTGCTGGCGTGTTAATTTCGTTGCGTACGGGAAAGAGACGATTGACGTTTTTTTTTTTTAAATAATGAAGCAAGCAATTTTCCAGCAAGAGGGAGAAAAGAAAGATTTATTTATAGTTTTATTAATAAAAACAGCCTGTAGTGTTATGTGCGTTGCGTACAACAATATTTTTCAAAACAAACAAAGATGTGTAGGTGCACACACTGGCCGGCCGGGCCGTATAAAGGCTAGGGCGGCGCGTTTATCGCCCTATATAATCACAAGAGCTTTCGCGCTTCACTACTGGCTCCGGTTACTGGCCAAATGTTAAGACGATACATTAAGTTAATAAATAGAAACACATAAAGTGAAAACAGTTGAAAGTTTTTAATAGTAATTACCCACGCGTTTAAGTATATTTTGTGAGTATTTTTTCAAATAATATTTATAGTTTTATTACACGTTTGTTTCAAATTAAAGCTATTAGTTGTAGCTTTATAAACAATAATAAAGTGCCACCTTAGTTGAAAAATGAATTATTAAATAAATGTGCCAATATTTTCAAGCGAATATTTTCATTCAGTAGTATTATTCTCAATTCTAGTTGGTTCAATTAGCTTTCAAAGTGCAATTAATTATAAAATAGTAATTTATATGCAATTTTGCATGTTTGAAGGTGAAAAAAAACCACTATAAATAGAACCTGTCTTGTATAAAATTATGTACTAAGGCATGTTTTCACCAACGATGATTTTCTGGCTAAGCAATAATTTATTTGGAATTTTTGTACATTTTTTAAGTGATCGGTTGTTTTATTGAAGGATCAACGTTGATGAACCGGTGTTAGGCTAACCGGTGGTGGGGTGGTTATCCGATGCCTAAGTTAGTTGCACTTAAAGTAGTTTAGTTACCATTGATGACTTGTTGATCGTACAAGATTTCTAGTATCGAACGGACATCAAAACAAGCTTTAGCTTTTATTCATTTTACTTCTTAAAAGTTCAAACCTTAGAACTGTTTAAAAGAACTCTCCATGAAAATAACGTAAAGATTCGAATTTAAAATAAATACGACTGCAACGACTTTTGTCAATATTTTTGATAAGGTTTTGAAAAGGTATACAAACCATTCAAGTTGTAGTAGTATAAAGAGTATCACACAATTTTATAATAATTCTTAGTAAATAATGAGTATGGCAGCAAGGCTTCGCTAGGCAAGCAAAAATAAGGCTCAACTTTAGTGACGTTATTTAGCAAGATTTTAATTTCTTTTGCTCTGAATATTATTCTATTTTTTCTGACCTACTTATCCTACTTAAAATTATAAATGTGAAAGTTTGTGAAGATGTTTGGATGTTTGTTACTCAATCACGCTGTAAAGGCTGAACGGATTTGGATGAAATTTGGCATACAGATAGAACATAACCTGGATAACGTATAGGCATTTTTATCCCGAGAAGATGAACAGATCCCGAGCGATGCGCGATAAACGACATCCACGCGGGCGAAGCCGCGGGCATAAGTTAGTTTAGTAAATAAATGGGTCGATTGGGACACGGTCAGTATTTCAGTCCCATACAAATATTAAATGTTGTACGACTGAACAGTAGAAGAATATTACTTTATAAAAATGGCTCGATTGGGACACGGTCAGTATTTCAGTCCCATACAAATATTAAATATTGTACGACAGAACAGTAGAAGAATATTAATTTATAAAAATACTGTAAGAAGATCTCACAAAAATTTGATTTTCATGTATTTTTTTTTTACTTTGTTGATTATAATTTTTTTTTATCATAATGTGGGTTTACGTTTCAATACTGTAGGTACTTAATAACTTAAGTTTGACTAACGATGATTTATAATATTTAACCTCTTTCAATTATTTACCTTTAAAAATAATTATGATAATTTAAAACTAGTCCATAACTTAGAATAATCTGTATACTATAGACAGAAGTGATATAAAAACTGCTCATAAATATAATAATTTTTTATTGCACAGAATTAAATATACGTACCTATAAATATGTAGTTAATAAAAATGTATCTAAGTCAGCAAATGATAAACAGTGTTGGAAACAATTATTTTTATTTATATGAATTAAAAACACATACAAATAATCAAAAAATATATATCTATCAGCAAAAGATAAACAGTGTTGGAAACATCGCGATTATATCAGTAATATATATATATATATTTTGTAAAGCATTACCTAACTAATTGTCACATTTGTCTCATATACAATAATAAACAATTTAGGTTTACTGTAATTATATTTATTTGCTCGTATTTACCCGTGGCCTCACTATCGGGACCCATCCGAAAACCAGCGCTGCAACATTTCGGTGTTGTAGCATATGCTGAGATGGGGGCCTTTTTAGGGTTCCGTACCCGAAGGGTGCCAAACGGGACCCTATTACTCTCGCTACGCTGTCCGTCCGTCCGTCCGTCCGTTTGTCTGTCACAGGGCTCTATCTTTTGAACGGTATTAGGTAACTGGTTGAAATTTTCTCAGAAATTGTGTTGCTATGAGGTGTATCACGACAAATACTAAAAACAAAAAAAAAACTATAACCAAAGGGGGTCCCCATACATGAAACCTCAAAAAACAAGCATTTTTTTCAACGTTTTTGTTCCTGCTCTATCTTCAAAAGGGTAATATATACCAGCGTCAAACTTGGTCAGATTATAGTGCATATTAAGTAGTCTAGCAACAAATACTAAAAATAAGACAAAAATAGACATATGTGGTGTTACCTGCGTAAGAAAGACATGCAAAAATTCATATTTCGCACACTGTGCGTTGATGTCTTTTGATAAACTATCGTAAATTAAATCAGTTTTTATGCAGGTCGTTGAGAGGTACGGAACCCTTACTGCGCGAGTCCGACTCGCACTTAGCCGGTTTTTTAGTCTCATACAGGTATGTCAATTTTTTTATTTTTATTTTTATTTTTTCTCTCGCCTGTACCGAGACTGAAATAAATATTTTCTTTCTTTCTTTCTATTTCAGGGATTCTGAAAGAAATAACTTGTCATTCACCAATCAAACAAACTTAAACTCGAGATAAAATATTGAAAGAGGAACTTTAATAAATAATTATGATAATTTAAAACTAACCGGTAACTTGGAATAATCTGTATACCATAGACAGAATTGACATAGAAACTGCTCATAAATATAGTAGATTTTTATTGAACTGAATTAAATAAACGTACCTATAAATATGTAGTTGATAAACGTGTATCTACATCTACACTAACCCCCGGTTTCTGGAAGGCTGATCAACGCAAAAATTAACTAATCAGCTGTCAAATCTCAGGTCAAGCGATGTGATTACTTATTATGATTGGTTGTTAACATTTTTGCCAGCCAATCACAGAAGCTGACATTAGATTTGACAATAGATCAAATTGATCAGCCTTCCAGAAACTGGGGGTAAGTTAGCAAATGATAAACAGTGTTGGAAAAAAATATTTTTATTTAATTGAATTAAACAACACGTGCAAACGTGCATGTGCAAACGCAGTGTGGGTAGGCCCCTCACAAGGTGGACTGACGACCTGATGAAGGTAGCGGGAAACCGCTGGATGCGAAAGGCGCAGGACCGGTCGTTGTGGCGATGCTTGGGGGAGACCTATGTCCAGCAGTGGACGTCTTTCGGCTGAAATGATTATGATGAATGATGAAACAACACGTATAAACATTAAAAAACTGTATATCTATTACTGTCTCTGTCAGCAAGAGATAAACAGTGTTGGAAATATCGCTATTATATCCCTGTTCTGATAGAAATAAGTTGTCATTCGCCGATCAAACAAGCTTAAACTCGAGATAAAGAGGATCAACCCGCTTTAACGCCCATCAAATTGATATCGATACTTTTATTATTACCATTCATAAAGCTTACAATTATTGCAAACAATAGAAAGATTAAATGTTTTAAAGGTGATTATATAATTGATCTTGTATTATTCTCATATATACAACAAAGAAACACACACACATCGCGTATAGTCTTTGTTTACCTATCACTCTCTTAATTTTTTTTATTATATTTTATAAAAATCTAACCTTAATTTAAGATGGTCTTCTTGTAAGGCTGTCTACTTAAAACTTCAGTGCCTTATAATTATTATATCTGTATAAAAATAACATAAGAGTGGTTTCTTATAACACAAGAAAATTATTGCTTAAAAGAAGACCCCTAACCCTGTAATGTATCTTACAAGATACACAGATTACAGATTATAATCTGTATATAATAATAATACATTATTTATTGCCGGCACGCAGACCCATATAAAAATTACAACAAAATAATCCACACAATCTAACAATAAATTAAATACAAAAAATATAAAATACTTAAAAATATATATAAATTAAATGTATGATATAATAATATGTTACTGAAATAAAAATTTCTTATAGTTAAGTCAACTTATACAAAATGTTCGTCAGAAAAGGCTAAAGAATAATCTTAAAGAATAGAAAAATACCGTACCGGAAACATTTTTGCTCTACAACTGTTTAAACATTCAATAACAAAAAAAACACTAAGGCAATCCTATTATCAACTTTGTTTACATTTATGGGCGCATTTAGAGTCACAGAGATACGTAACTCTTTTTTTTAAATTAAATAACTTTCTATTGCTCTAAAACCGTCATCAGTCATCAATATCATGTAACATCTTTGTATAAACCCATATTACACAAATGTATTAAATTGAATTACAATTAATTAAAACGTATTAAAGTGATACGTTAAATTGTCCGTGGCTTAGTAGGTGGTAACTATTTTATTTTATTTTACAACATACAATGTAGTCATGGCTAAAAATAATTTCTTATCTATACTCAAATTGCCCAATTACCCTTAAAAAGAGAAAGAAAATTTGTAGAAGCTGACCAGTCCCGACAGATGGCATTCTTTGCCGACCATGACGTGAGTAGCAGCCATCGCTTAGGTCAACCAGTGTCGTAGCTAATAAGGTCATGAGCGCCCAGGGCAAGATTTGAATTTTGCGCCCCCCAAAACTTATTTTGTAGGAAAAGGAAACCATAAACTCGTGTTTTAATTTTGGGTAAGTTCTTAATGTGCCCGTGCCCCGGCTGCAGGCTGCAGGCTGCAGGCTGCAGGCTGCAGGCTGCAGGACTGCAAGTGAGCTCCCATGATGTTTGCGCCCCTGGCAGCCGCCCCTGCGGTCAGCCCCTAGCTACGACGCTGCTCAACCATATTGAAGGAAATTTAACACCCGATAATAACGCCATCATTGACGACGTCTGTGGTCTAGTGGTTCGAGTGTCGGACTGCTGATCACTAGGTCGTGGGTTCGATTCCCACAGGACACAAATATTTGTGTGATGAACATAAGTATTTGTGTTGGTCTGGGTGTTTCTTATATGTATTATAAGTATGTATTTACAAAAAAAAGTATATAAGTACTATATCCATTGTCTGTTTGTCATTGTCCCATAGCACAAGCTCTGCTTAGTTTGGGACTAGATGGTGCTGTGTAAAAATGTCCCAAAAATATTTATTTATTTATCATCAGCTAGAGTAGAAAGTAAAGTGTATATTATCGTCAACAGGTTTGTCTCCATGTGTGATGATCGTCCAGCGATGATGTGCAGTCCCGCGGCGCTGTTGCTGTTGGCTCTCACGGGCGCGCTCGCGGCCCCTGCCATGTACGACGACTACACGGTAAGTGGAGCTTAAACCAGCCAACAATGGGACATAAGTCATAACGATATAAATTGTGGAAAGAAAACATATCTCACGAGCAGCCCCCCTAGCCAAGTTGAAAATCTACACAATCGTCAATCGTCAACGCTAATAGAAAACAATCTAAATGTATGGGAATGACATATCTGAATGAATGATTTTTTCGTTGAGATATGTCATTCCCATACATTTTGATCGTTTTCTATTAGCGTTGACGATTGTAGATTGTGTAGATTTTCAACTTGGCAGGATTCGAACCTGCTGTAGTGTGTGGCTCGCCTTACCTCGTATAGTATATTTAGCCTAAGTTGAGCATAAAGTTATTAATTAAATATTAGACATTGTACTTGACAACACGTCTTTCATTGATACCATAAGCCCCACATTGCATGGTGACCCTGCCAGTGCTGCCACGTTGGCAGCGTTGCGTATGTTGGTTCCATAATTTTTATAATCATTTGTGCCTGGAACAAGTGGGGCAACAAGGAGAAACAAAATCATTATTGGTGCGAAATTGATTGGCGCCGGGATTGCGACTCCTGGCTAAAATTTTATACTTCGAGCTGAATCTTAAAGTAATTATTATAACAGCAAAGTTATAAATGCTCTAATCATTACGTACGGCTGCAGTCGAGTATGCGAATAGATTATTTATTTAATTTAAAAGTATTATATTCCAAATTAATTTGGGATAAGGGCAAGAGGATAATTATTTATGTAGGCTTATTTTCAAAGACTTATTTTAAATTATATTTTTGTAGATTAGCAGCTTTCAAGAACAATACAATAAGGTTTGCTTTCAACCGTGAATATTGATCATTTCTAAAAACAGACATGTCATGATAAAGAGAGATCATTCAATTAAAACCTATATTAGGATCAACAAAATGGTTATGGTTGGTTAGTCTTTCAGAAAGCATTTCCTAACTTCGTGCCAACACCTGTTGTATGACCTTTAAATACCCATTGTTCTAAATAACGGTTGGTGAAACATTTGTTCACATGGCAAAACGACTGTCTCACATGACTGCTAGGGTAATTTTATTAGGAACGAGTAGGTACTTTGTACGTATTATCTTTCTGTGCGAGTCCTTGATACCGTGTATTATATATTAGGGCTGTATATCTATTTAATATTAATTATTAGTTATATTGTTTATGGACTTTTGGGCATGTGATGAAGAGGGATGAAACGCATGTTACTAAGAGAGTGATGCATATGAATGTTCATGGATGGAGAGGGAGAGGGAGATCAATGAAAAGATGGATGGATTGCGTAAAGAACGATATGGATGAAAAGGGAGTAAATGATGAGATGACGGCTGATAGACAAATTCAAATTAAAATAATTTATTTGCGAACATAGGTAAAATAAAATAGGTGTTAAGTATAGTCTAATGTACCTTGACGGTGTACAAATTTATCTAAAAGAAATTAATACAATCATAATATTATCATTGATTAAAAAAATTACATTAGAATTAAAAGAATAAATAAAAAATTGTTTGATGTCAAATGATGAAAAAAGTCAACATTGTAAATGTCATTAATAATGAAACATAAAATTGCAAATATCAATCTAAAATTCCTAAACAAATTAAGCAGTACAAACGTCATTTTTACAATATACCTTTGATATAATCAATATACTTTACTAAAATTAACATCAATTTACCAATACAACATGTCATATTTTATCATTGAAGAAGCTTTCTAGGGAGTAGATACGTTTTCTCAATAAAAAATAAAAAACAGCTTTTTTTTAAACATACTGACACTTTCTGCTATCCTTATATTTTTCGGAACTTTATTATAGACAAAAATGGAAGAAGGAGACGTATTGCGCCGACCCCAAGTAATTTGGGACCAGGGCAGGAAGATGATGACGATGTTTATGGACTTATAAACTGGCGAAATGTGGGTGTATATACACCTGCCTTTTCATCTCTGTATCACCCTAAAGTTGACTGGGAGATAATCCCTAAGGTATTAAGTCCGTCTATGTACACATGTTGTATGATGTTTAAATAAATAAATACCTCCGCCTTCCCCTTCGGGGAATGCAAGCGTGATGCTATGTATGTAATTATTAGTATTTTTATCATTCGACTTAGACTGCCTCGTTGGTCTAGTGGTTGCCAGCGCGACTGCTGAGCGTGAGGTCCTGGGTTCGATTCCCGGGTCGGGCAAAGTGTTATTGGGTTTTTTCATTAGGAAATTCTCAGTAGCAGCCCGGAGTCTGGATTTGTGCCCGGTTAATGGCAATAGGCTCGCCCCCTATTACATGGAACTTACAACATAACTGGCGATATGTGGGTGTACTATACACTTCTGCCTACCCCTTCCGGGAAATACAGGCGTGATGTTATGTTGTGTTATGTTTTATCATTGCGTGCCTAAAGGATGCTTATTTTGTATAATTTAATTAAGTATTAAAATTGCTAATAAATCATTAAAAATTATGCATGCCGTAAGGTTTAATTTACTAGGACTTGTTATTGTGTTTCCTTGCACTTGTAATTTCATGAACGCAAAATAAATATGATTTGATTTGATAATTTGAAGTCCAGGATTATGATAATTTTAATATTCATGACATAACACAATATTGACACAGATTGCTCTGTATAATTTAATTTAATTGCCTGTTAAATGGTTGAAAAGTTTGCATGCCGTAAGGTAGAATGTACTGGGACTTATTATGTGTTTTCAACTTATGTATCTACCTACATTCAACACAAATAAAGACGATTTTATTTGATTTGATTTGGGACCCTATTACTCTACCTACGCCGTCTATCCATCCGTCCGTCTGTTTGTCACAGGCCTATACCTTTTTAACCATTATTGATATTCAGTTGAAATTTTCAAAGTATATGTATTACTGTGGTTTCTATTATGGCATATAATAAATAGTCTGTACCCAAAGGGAGTCCCCACACAAGAACTCTCGAAAAATATGCATTTGTTAAGGTTTTTTTTCCTGCTCATATTAAAATCTGTAATACATACAAGCGTCAAATTGGACTGATTGTAATACAAACTCTATTCAGTTTCTACGGAATATCAAGCTGACTCGCACTTGTTCGTTTTATTGTATGTCTGAAAAATTTAAGGCAGTTTCGCAAAAAACCATGCTGACTAGCTAATCTTCTATGGCACGAGCTAGTGTGCCGACGGAGGAAAAGTCCGTTTTTTTGGGATAAAAATGTAAAGATGGAAATTTTGATAGTCACGTACACATTTTGTAGGCACGTGTACAAAACGACGTTGTCTAACAATGGTTAGGATAACATTAAATGTTCCGGCATCCACACAACTCTATACGATCAACACAACATAACCTATCAACACGATAGTTGTCGTAAACGTGATCTGTATATAAGAGAAAAAGACGTATTCTCTGCGTAATAAAACTGTTTTAGGTTTCATCTTAGTACTTGTGTACAGCAGCCTAAATAAATGTTTAATTTTACCAATTTTTACATAGCTTTCTAGCAACAGAAAATATTGCTAAAGACGATGTCAGATTATTTTTGATAGTGAAAATTTTCCATTATCAAAGGTGAAAATAGACCCACAGATTTGACATTCACTGCCGATATACCTCATTGTTTATGGAGAGGGCTATGCTCGGAGTGTCCCTGCGTGATCGAATCAGAAATGAGGAGATTCGCAAGAGAACGAAAGTAACCGACATAGCCCGAAGAATTGCCAAACTTAAGTGGCAGTGGGCGGGGCACATTGCTCGCAGAACGGATGGCCGATGGGGCAGTAAAGTTCTGGAGTGGCGACCGCGTACTGGAAGGCGCAGCGTGGGTAGGCCCCCCACAAGGTGGACCGACGACCTGGTGAAGGTCGCGGGAATCCGCTGGATGCGGAAGGCACAGGACCGGTCGTTGTGGCGATGCTTGGGGGAGGCCTATGTCCAGCAGTGGACGTCTTTCGGCTGAAATGATGATGATGATGATGATGATACCTCATTGTTTTATGACGTGCAAACGAATTGAAAAATGAAAAAAGGTGTGATAGCCTAAAGGTTGCTTGCCTTCCATGCAGGAGGGTCTGAGTTTGAACCCGGCCCACACCTCTGACTTTTCAAATTCGTGTGCCGATCAGAATTTGATTATAACTTGTTTTAATGGTAAAGGAAAACCTGCACACCTGAGAGTGCTCCATACAGTTCTCGATAGTGTATCATCAACTCAGTCTATCGCAGTCTACTGCTGGACATAAACCTCTCCTTAGTTGCACACCACATCGGATCAAGAATACAATCATTCATTCCAACACAAAGATAACTGACGTCACTCGGAAAGCTGCCACGCTGAAGTGGAACTGGGCTGGACACATCTACCGCATGCCAGACAATCAATGGGCCAAACTTGCAACCCAATGGGTCCCTAAAAATGGCAAACGCCAACGCGCTAGGCCCAGACGGAGATGGCGGGATGAACTGGAATCCTTCCAACTGACTGTTCCATAACAGGCACAGATAGAGAGAGGTGGAAAAAGAGTGGGGAGGCCTTTGCCCTGCAGTGGGACAGTATAGGCTCTTAATAATAATAATAAGTTGCACCACAACACCCAGTCCTGTGCCTTCCGCAACCAGTCTCCCCCTAATAGCTGCTTTCTTCAGGCAGCTACTTTCACCTGGCTGGGGGGCACCCTACGCTGCTGTTGCCGATTCGCGGTCTCCACATAAGGACTCATATGCTCCAACGGCCATCGGTCTTCGGCAGACATGGCTATTTCACTGCCACTTCAGCTTACTAATCTTACAAGCTATGGTCGGTCACTCCGGTTCTTCTCCGGATCTCGTTACAGATTTTATCCTTCAAAAAAACTCCAAGCATAGAGTAATTTCCTTTAACTTTTTTGTACTTTTACTTTGTAGGAGGTGGTGCCCCAGAAGCGAGCAGCGCTAGTGCTGGACAGGCTGCTGGTGGCGCTGCAGAAGGCGCTGCACGAAGACAACGGCTCCCAGCGCGGTTACGATCGGCTCGACACCAGCGGACCGAGGACTGCGCCACTGAGGCTCGCAGAGGAGGATGTTCTAAATGATATGGTAAGATTAATTGAATTTGTGTGAACACATGCTGAAATTTTAATCGCTTCTTTCCCTAAAAGGGGTCATTGTACTCATCATTATGAACAACTTTTACTAACGGACCATCCCGGAAATTGCGAAAAAAAAATCAGTTTGTCCCTACATTTGTGTTCACTTAAATCGATAAAATGTAGGGACCACCTGATTTTTTTTTGTGATTTCAGGGTTGTTCCCGTAATAAAAGTTGTTAATAAGTAAAATGACCCCTTTTCGAGAAATAATCCATTAAAATTTCAACATGTATAATTAATTCAAGCATCAAGTTTCATAGAAAAAACAATAGCATGAAATACAATCATCAACTCAGCTTATCGCAGTCCACTGCTGGAAATAGGCATCTCCTTAGTTGCACCACAACAATCGGTACTCCGCCTTCCGTATCTGTCCCCCCAGCTACATCCTTCAGGTCATCGGTTCACCTGGCTGGGGGGCGCCTTACGCTGCGTTTGCCGATTTGCGGTCTCAACTCAAGGACTCGTCTGTTCTAACGGCCATCGGTCCTTAGGCGGCCCATATACCTACAATATAATTGTGCAATATTAATATTGCACAATTATTATTGTATCGTCCCGATCTTCATTTGTATTTCAATTTCACCCCTAAAAGGTCAATAACATTGCGCAATTGCAAATATTGCACAATTATATTGTATATATATACTGGGTGTAAGGGGAACGCTTCCGAAAACGAAGATAGGTGCTGGTGATTACTGATACGAAACCACGAAAAGAAAATGCGATTCTTTTTTTAGATTTTTTTATGTGCATTTTTCATACATAACCAGCTTTGGGCAGTTAAATAAAACTCATACATAATGAAAAATGCAAAAAAAAAATGAAAAACAAAAAAAAGAATCGCATTTTTTTTCGTGGTTTCGTATCAGTAATCTCCAGCACTATCACCTATCTTCGTTTTCGGAAGCGTTTGCCTGACACCCTGTATTATATACAATATATATAATGTTATATGGGCCGCTAAGTAAAACATGAGAAGTTGACTGACTATGACACATTTTAGTACCATATATGACCTGAATAACTAAATAAGCATCGAATCGGTCAAATGTGCTTCGAATAGATCGTAAACATATTTTTTTATTGAACATTACGACATTAATAAAATGTATTAAACATGTCCTTGAAACGACATATAACTTAACTAGCTTTTAACCGCAGCCGGCTTCACTCCCGTTGAGTCGCGTCGTTGAGTTAACATGTCACGATTATGACGAAGTGTAACGATCTGCATAACGTATCCATATAAGATCTCAAGTGATCTCTAGCGGTCGCAAGCGTGACTGCTGATTGTGGGGTCCTGGGTTCGATTCCCGGGTCGGGCAAAGTGTTATTTGGTTTTTTTTCTTTAGGAAATTTTCAGTAGCAGCCCGGAGTTGGGATTAGTGACCGGTTAAAGGCAATAGGCTAGCCCCCTATTATATGGGACTATAACATAACTGTCAAAATGTGGGTGTACTATACACCTCTGCCTACCCCTTCGGGGAAATACAGGCGTCATGTTATGTTATGTTATGTTATAAGATCTCAATTATTGTACCAACCATAGAAATCTAAATAATAATGTAATAGAAGTGGTAAAGGCGCGTGAGCTTGTCGCCGCGTGCAGGTGTCTCGTAGGACACCAGTGCGCGAACCGTTTGCTTGATCATCAGCGCTGTTTTGGACGCGGAGTCACAAAAATTGTATTTTGCAGCATATCTAACAGCGGATTTTTAGGCTTAATTTATTTTACATTGAATGCTAGAAACATGGTGGGTGTAATTGCGTATTTATGTGTTTATTACGTTAGTGCAACTCCTCCGAAATAAAGTAACTAACTTTTGTTTCCAACACATGTTGACAACACAAAAATTGACAGTTCCCTTTAGTGAAAGTCTTCACTAAGTTTTACAGAAACTTTTGTCACCAACACGTGTTGTCATCACAAAAGTTCGCAACTTTATTTCGGTGGAGACGCATCTGAAAAAAATGCGTGAACAGTTTTATTTGTTGCTACGCAAAACGTAGCAAGCGTAGTCGTTTTCGTAGCATCTGCGTAGAGCTTGCTACGGTTTCGTAGAAGATGCTAACAAATTACTACGAACTATTCGCAACTTATCCTTTGTTACGTCTTGTTGACATGAAACGTGTAGTAGTTTCTTCCATAACATTTTCGCAGTATCCGCATAGACCAGCTATGGATTCGTTAAGGAATTAAATATTAACAATATCCTTGAAACGACATAAAACTGAAAAGTACTGCGTGGATAATTTTATTTTATTTGTTTGCTACGCAATATGGCAGCATTCGTAGTAGTTTTCGTAGTATTGGCGTAGGGCTTGCTACGATTTCGTAAAATATGCTAACAAATTAGTATGAAATTATTCGCAACTCTGCTACGTCTTGTTGACCGAAGTAATACGCGTAGTAAAGTTTCTCGAGTTACATTTTCGTAGTATTCGCGCACTTGCGTAGGTAGCTACGGATTCGTCGAACATGCTAATGAATTACTAAGGAATTAGATTTAGTTCCACAGGGAACAGGCACTTCTACCATATAGACATAGTGTTACCGAAAATTATCAATAGCAATATATCAAAATGTCGTTAATATTCGCGTAGGGGCAATGCAGTGGGTAGACCGTGGGAGACTCGAGAAGTGGCGTAACTTGCATTTTGAAAACTTTTCGTCAGCGTTGGCTAAAAAGGCTAAACTGAACTGAACTGGCTAACTCTATTTGTACAATTTTACGTTCTAATAAATTGAAACTGTGTTTTGTCAAACATAATAATAAATAATTATTATTATTAAGAGCCTGTACAGTCCCACTGCAGGGCAAAGGCCTCCCTACTCTCCTTCCACCTCTCTCTGTCTGTGGCTAATAAGGACCAGTCTTTTTGAAAGTTGTCCAGTTCATCCCGCCATCTCCAGCTGGGCCTGCCGCGTTGGCGTTTGCCATTTGTGGGGGGCCTGCCGCGTTGGCGTTTGCCATTTGTGGGGGCCCATTGGGTCGTACGTTTGGCCCATTGGTCGTCTGGCATGCGGCAGATGTGTCCAGCCCAGTTCCACTTCAGCATGGCAGCTTTCCGAGTGACATCAGTTATTTTTGTCCTGGAACGGATGATTGTATTCCTAATCCGGTCAACAAGGTTAATTCCCAGAATACTCCGTTCCATTGCTCTCTGGCAAACCTCGAGCGTGGTCCTCTGTTGAATTGTCAAAGACCATGTTTGAGAACCGTATGTGAGGATGGGAAGAATGCATACGTCCATGAGTCTCTTCTTAAGGGACAGAGGAAGATTACCCTTCATGAGTTCTTTCATGGCCCAATAGCTCTTCCAGGCATTTTCGATGCGTCTTGCAACTTAATATAATTTTATTATTTTTAACGCATTTACGCATGCGAAGCGAAATCTAACGATTTAAATTGTGGAAAGTAAAAATCACTCACGAGCAGGATTCGAACCTGCGACTCCTGGCTCAGTACGCCAGTGCTTTAGCCACTAAGCTACCGTGAACACTGCTCGTGGCGTCGAAATTAACCTCCACTTTTGTACGTCTTTAGGTGTCAGCGTAATAAAATTATTATTATAAAATAAATATCATGTTTTCAGATGGTAATATAATATGATTTTAAAACGAGTTTTTTTTTACATAATCAGTATTATTTCATCAACTCAGCCTATCGCATTCCACTGATGCAATGCTGGAGATAGGCCTTTCCCAAGTTGCACCACAACACTCGATCCTCCACCTTCCCCATCCAGCCCCCCCCAGCCACCTTCTTCAGGTCGGCGACGGTTCGCCTGGCGGGGGGCGCGCCCCGAGCTGCGTTTGACGATTCGCAGTCTTTACTCAAGGACTCACAGACAGACATGGCCAGCCCCTGCCACTTCAGCTTACTGATCTTAAAAACTATGTCTGTCACTCCGGTTCTTCCCTTAAAAAAAAAAAAAATCACCATTTAATTCAGACCTTCACGACCCATAAAAGTTTAAAAAAATATACACATTTATAAAAAAAAAACTACCTAAACTACTAACTTATATACTATGTTAGTAGACATCATTATACACACATACACTTACGTGCAGGCTTAATTAGTTTTATTTATTAAGATTGTGCGAATGGAGTTATCAATTTAGCATTTTTTGCCGGAGTTCTACAAAAGGGTACAGTAAGGAATACGCAACTTCATGTTGTAACTAGCAGCGTTGATGCATACTAGTATAACTGTGTTTTTTACTCAAAGAGGATTCGTAGCAGGGGTCAGGGTATCCATGGTCATTCAATAAATAATAATAATAATACATATCTTCGGGACATTTTTACACAGCACCATCTAGTCCCAAACTAAGCAGAGCTTGTGTAATGGGTACTAGACAATGGATATAATACTTATATTTTTTTTTTGTAAATACATACTTATAATACATAAGAAACACCCAGACCAACACAAACACTTATGTTCATCACACAAATATTTGTGTCCTGTGGGAATCGAACCCACGAATCGTGATCAGAAAAAATTAAATAAAAAAAATACATTATTATTCCTTAATTAATTAGAATGTTCACATAATCGTAGATGTCCAGTAATATAATCAATTAAGGACCCCTCGACGGGTATAGGCCTCCTCCAATAACTTCCAGACTTTTCTGTCTGTAGCTTTCCTCGTCCATAACTTGTCTGTCATTTCTGCTATTTTGTTTTGTCACCTTTTTATAGTATGATCATTCGATGCTTGACAACGTCTGTGGTCTAGTGGTTCGAGTGTCGGACTGTGATCACGAGGTCGTGGGTTCGATTCCCACAGGACACAAATATTTGAGTGATGAATATAAGTGTTTGTGTTGGTCTGGGTGTTTCTTATATTTATTCTTAATATATATAAATCTCGTGTCACAATGTTTGTCCTCAATGGACTCCTAAACCACTTAACCGATTATAATAAAATTCGCACACCATGTGGAGTTCGATCCAACTTGAGAGATAGGATAGTTTAAATCTCAAATTATAGTCGCAATTTTAATTTATTGCTAATTATTTGTCTGTTATTATTTGACAGTCACAATTATCTGTTAACTCCAAATGATTCTAACAGATGTCGATACCTTTCGACTGGGTTGAGTAAGTAATGAATAGATGGCGCTGCTATGGTAAATCTACGAACGTGTCATATAAGCTACATTTATTTATTTACCCGGTAGGTGGCGCTGCAGTCGTTGTGTCACCAAATTTGATTTGCTGAACAATTGATAACATGGGACGGGACATGGGACGGACGGGACAGGACATGTGACATGGGGGACGGGATATGGGACGGGACGGGACATGTGACATGGGGGACGGGACATGTGACATGGGGGACGGGACATGGGACGGGACGGGACATGTGACATGGGGGACGGGACATGTGACATGGGGGACGGGACATGGGACGGGACGGGACATGGGAAGGGACATGGGCCGGGACGGGACATGGGACATGAGACGGGACGGGACGGGACATGTGACATGGGGGACGGGACATGGGACGAGACGGGACTTGAGAAGGGACATGGGCCGGGACGGGACATGGTACATGAGACGGGAAATTGGACATGGGACGGGATGGGACATTTAACATGGGACGGGACGGGACATGGGACGGGACTGGACATGGGGTGAGATAGTGGGATAGTGGGATAGTGACTGGACTGGACTGGACGGTCCGAATAAAAGGATGGATGGATGGATGGATGGATGGAACTGGACTGGACTGGACTGAATTAACAGGATCCGTCACGTGGGTTAGCAGAATTTAACGCGAGTGAAGCCGCGAATATTTATTTCTTCTGTACATCTGATTGTCGCCTAACTCCTCCTAAACAGCTGAACCGATTTGCATGAATTTTTTTGTGAATATTTCAATGGTTTCCTGGATGGTGTGAAAACACAATTGGATCCGGTAGGTGGCCCTTCTGTCTGTATTTTATTTTATTTTATTTCGTATTTACGTATGTCACTGATCTTCTCCTAAATGGCAGGGACGATTTTAATTATATGTGGCGCTGCTTTTCCGGGCAGGACGACGTCTGCCGGGTCCGCTAGTATATTATAAGTATGTATTTACAAAAAAAAAAGTATATAAGTATTATATCCATTGTCTAGTACCCATAGTACAAGCTCTGCTTAGTTTGGGACTAGATGGTGCTGTGTAATAATGTCTTAAGATATTTATTTTATTTATGGTTAATGAGACCATGAACTAATCCTACATGATTCAGCAAAGTTATCTGCAAACAAAACAAGTTACATGAATGGGTCATCATTGTTGACAGTTGACTCAGCCGATACGCTGTATTACCCAGTCATCTAATGAGCCAAGAAAATTTAATGCGGGTTCATCTTTCAGTTTGGTTGCCAAAATCAGGTAGTCATTCCGTACAAGGTATATTCCCAGTTCGGGCAGTGTTATGGGTTCTTCATTTGGAAATTCTCAGTAGCAGCCCGGAGTCTGGATTTGTGCCCGGTTACTGGCTCGCCCCCTTTGGGGAATAAAGCCATGATGTTATGTTATGTTATGCACTTGGAATATACCTTTAAGAGGAATGAGATGCAAGATGTATATAACTTTTATTATATTAAAGAAAAGATGCAAGTATATATTTTGTGTATGTATGTTTTAATATTCTTGCCGCTTGCGTACTATTTTGACTACGAAAAAGGTAAAATGAGGGTTATAATTTTAGCAGGCTATGTATGTATATATGTTCATCTATTCCTTCAGATCTCCTAAAACACTCGTCGTATTTTGACAAATGAGGAATCGTTGGAAGCGTCGTGCTCTTTCGCGGGTTATAAGCGGGCTTAATACGGACATAAAGTGCTGCAAAAAAAAAAAGAATACAATCTTGTGTTTTGTATTAAACCTTTTTACCGCCAATGCCACCTATAGAAGACAAACGATTTCGTGCCCTCAGCGCCACGACTTTATAACTTTGTACTAATGTCCATAAAATATTTGTCTTCTATAGAAGACGTGGTGCTGAGGGCACGAAAATCTTTACGACGCCGCACGTTGAAAAGTTTAATAAAAGGCCTTAACAAGTAAATTCCAAAACAATATAGATTAACTATAAGTTTACTAAGTTGGGAACTTAGTTCACCCAAGTTTCCCCCTAACTTCGTCCATGCCGTCCACTGCAACACGGCGGTAAATAAACAAGCATTATTTGTTTACAGAGCGCGCTGCAGCGGCGTGGCAGTGGCAATGGCCGCGGCAGGGTGCTCCGCTGCTACTTCAACGCGATCACCTGCTTCTAATCACGCCATGTTCACTACCCACAGACAAGTAAGCCTCTAGACGCCTACCAGCCGGATAGCCGGTCACCTAGCATATGCAGTAGCACTGCATATCTTACGCTCCGCCGCCAATCGGGACGTCACTGCGTCAGCGAGCGGAACCAATCATACAACTGAACTTTTGAGCCGACCAATCAAAACGCGCCATTCGCCCCCTGTCCCCCGCCAACATTTTACAACTGAGTTCTCATGCAAAACTTTGCTTATGCGGCGTCTCAAGGCTTACTGGTCTGTGTCACTACCTAACGTGCTAACTATGTTCTAATAAAGAGAACATATTGTAATTATTTTACCGGGAAGGGATTACTAACCTGAAAGAGTGTTGAAGTATCCATTATAATGATCAAGTTATTGCAATTGTTCTAGTTGTACAGTCAACCACATATCAATGGTAACAAAATAATTATAAGTGGGTACAGGCTCAGTATGTGTATGCGCTTATCTAAAACGTTCCTTCAATGTTTTTGTACCTACTTACGCATTACTTATTGCAAATCAGTTGCTACTTGCTTATAAATTACTTATTTTTAACCGACTTGAAAAAAGGAGGAGGTTCTCAATTCGATTGTATGTTTTTTTTTTGGTATGTTTGTTAACTCAGAACTCCGTCATTTATAAACCGATTTCGAATTTTTTTCATTTTTATTTGAAAGAATATACTTCCAGATTGGCCTCATATTTATCAAAATCCAATTTTGATAATAGGATCCAGGTGGAATTAAGGGAACTCCTCAAATATTATAGGCATACATATAGCGATTTCGGTATATTCATCAACAAGTCAAGCATTTGCATTCAGAAAGTATCATTTGGTGAAGATCTGATGAAGGTCTTTGGAGATAAAGAAGGGAACTCTTCAATGGATGACAGCAAATCATCCGGGATTGCAGCAATCGCTTTCTTGTCTTTCTATTGTTAATGCCACTCAAATTAGAATAGAATTAAAATAAAATGAACTTAAAAAAAGGGAAAAACCGACTTCAAAAAGAATAAAATAATAAAACTTATGTGAAACAGTTTAGAGAGTCGGTGCCAGTTTTTTTCTTAAATCAATCCGAATCAAAGGCACCTACTTCCTAAACTGTCCGCGACTGCTGAGCGTGGGGTCCTGGGTTCGATTCCCGGGTCGGGCAAAGTGTTATTGGGTTTTTTCATTAGGAAATTCTCAGTAGCAGCCCGGAGTCTGGATTTGTGCCCGGTCAATGGCAATAGGCTCGCCCCTTATTACATGGGACTATAACATAACTGTGTAAATGTGGGGGTACTATTACACCTCTGCCTACCCCTTCGGGGAAATACAGGCGTGATGTTATGTTATGTTATGTTATGTTATGTTATGTTATAAATAGATAAATAATAAATAAATAAATAAATATCTTTGGGACATTTTTACACAGCACCATCTAGTCCCAAACTAAGCAGAGCTTGTGGTATGGGTACTAGACAATGGATATAATACGTATATACTTTTTTTTTTTTTGTAAATACATACTTATAATACATAAGCAACACACCCAGACCAACACAAACACTTATGTTCATCACACAAATATTTGTGTCCTGTGGGAATCGAACCCAAGACCTCGTTATCAGCAGTCCGACACTCGAACCACTAGACCACAGAGGTCGTCAAATCGTCGGTCGTCGATAATAATGCATTAGACGATTTTAAAAATTAACTATCATCAATAAATAATTATTTTTACTAATCTTAATTTATTTTTCTAGCTAAGATTAGGATATTTTATTTATTTATTTCCACAAAAAAAAATACATGTTGGCACGTTATGTGCAATGGTCCATATTTATCATTTTGTTAAAAAAATTGACACGTTGATGTATAAAGGTTGGCCATCTCTGACCTAGTATTAATGATAACTGGTTCAAAAGTTACTTGCAAGATTTTATCCCAAACTAACAAATGAAGTTAAATAAAAGCTTGTAAAAACAAAAACTGTCATCAGTAAATTCTTTAATATCCTTTCGTATTAGTACCCTCTTTCCGACTAATCTCGTATTATTAATATTATGTACTGCATACTGCGAGGAATATTTGAATAAGTACCTAAATATAACTCTAATAATGATTAAACTATAATTTAAGTCCTTTTCGTCGGGAATTCGGAATTGCAGAATATAAACTGCGATTCCCAGTGCCGTAATTCATTCGTGCCAAGTCTTGACTAATGTTTGCCAGGGATGCAACACTTTAATTAATAAGTACACATATTGTATAGTAAAAAATTTAATCATGTGGTTATTGAAAACATTGTACGTCTATTGTATCATATCCTTAATTAATTGTTGCCGCCTTACGAATTTATTCCCTGTAAATATTCAATAAAATTTTGTTGCAATAATAAGTTGTCTTATTTGTGTAAAATTGCTGCAGATGAGGTATGTGTCATGGCTGTCAGAGAGGTAGGTATGGAAATAAGATACGTAGGATTAAAACTAAAACGCAAAAAGAAACACACTGATATAAGATAACGAACAACAGCTAGAGATGTGATCAAAAAAACACTACAACTAAAATGGAGATGGGCTGGACATACGCAAATAACTCCAGATGATAGGCGGTCAAAAACTAAACAACTCGTACCCGATATATAAAACAAGAAAGTGAGTTACACCTCAGAAGCGTTCATCTTCTTATCGTGTCAATGGTTCAAATATGGTTGGAATAAAAAGTGGCCACTTCAATGGCGTTTTCAGTGGTGCGAATAGATCATCTCTTGTGCAGGTGTTCGGGCACAAGGGACACGTTAGCAAGTGCGACATGAATTGCTCTGGGTCACCGCAGTCACAGTGTGCAAGGCTAGGGTCCCTAAACCCCCATTCACACATATTAAGTCTACAGCGACCAACCTGGGTGCGAAGGCGATTGAGTGACGACATAATGAAAACTGCAGGAACTAAGTCCTTGGAGTAGAACAGCCACTGATCACGACAAATGGAGATGCATGGAGGAGGCTTTTAACGCATTAGGCGGTCCTTACATTGAGTAATAATTATTTATAGATTAAATCAATAAAATTACCTAATTAATTGAAACATTTTTAAATTATTTTTTATAAACTGTGTAAAAAATTAGAAGTAATATTTAATTACTTTTATGAATAAACTGTAAATGAAAATAACGAGATAGTTGTAAATTCCTCGCGGAGATGCCTCGTTCCGCAAGAAATTTAGTTCATCAAAGAATGGCTAATGAGATATTTAATAAATTTTCTGTAATAATAAAACAAGTTTAACCGGATTACATCGCGTATTTTATTAAAATTGGCAATGACAAGCGTCTTTACAAATATTAATGTAATCCGGTTAAACTTGTTTTTTTATATTGTTTGACGGCCGTTGGCAGCTTTGCGGGCCGTTAATGGGTTAAATGAATGTGTAATTCAGTTTGAAAGCGTAAATATCGTACAAGTACACTTTATTTAATTTTAATATTTAACGGAATCTGTACTTTTTCCACTTTTACATGATCGCCATTGGTTTTTTGATAATTTGAGAGTCCTTAAAAATATATTTGTAAAGTAATCGTTTAAACAAACAAACACATTTAGTTTGGTACTAAAAAAATAGAAAATAATACAGATATTAAATGGGCTTTTAGGTACACAATAACAACTTAAAATTAATTAATTTACAAGTATAACTGAGTCTACAAGATATTTTTTGTGCTATCTCGTTTGTTCATAATCATCTATTAGCACATGTAAGTCTAAATAACTCGCTGAAAATTTTATCGTTTTGGAAACGAAAAACATAGACCCTATAACGGTTATGGAATCGATCATTAGACAAATTTGAAAAATAATTACTATTTAATTTTTCCAGAAAATCAGGACAATTTTATTTTTATCTGTTTCATATTAAAATTTAATTGTATTACTAACTAACTAATACTAATTACAAGAAGTGAAAATTTCTTCAATAAATGGTAATAATATATATTTTCGAGTATTTTCGTATCGATTTTAACAATCGATCCTGTAATGTATGTTTATCTACACTCGTATATGAACTCGAAAGTAATGTCATAATGACTGTAATGAATTATAAAAGTTTCATTACGATACAGTTTGCTGAACAAAACAATGCGGTAATTTAATTGTTTTTCCATAACCGCACACTTACAACATACATACAACAACAACAACATACATATGCTTGGGTGAGGCCTATGTCCAGCAGTGGATATCTTTCGGCTGAAATGATGATGAATGATGAACCACACACTTCTGCCCAACTAAGGAGTTTTTAATGCCACTTCGACCCAACCAAGGAGTTTTCAAACCTTTTTTTCAGCAGTCGTACAGTTTGGCACCAATGTGTACACAAAATTCAGGGTGGCGCCACTAGGTGCTGGCGCTACTAAGGTGGTGCCGAAATAAAGAAATTTTAATTTAATTTAATTTAACTAGTCATACATTGAAAAATTGTATCGTTTTAAATCGCGTTTTTGGCAGAAGTTTGGATTGTAATATTGCTTTTAATTATATTTAAGTGTTTACAGGCACATTTTTTGTATGATAAAACATCTTGGAGGCCACGTCATCTCAATGCAGGAGATCAAATCCTCCTCCCCCAAGGTCATAGTCGACTTTATGATTGACTTGCAGCTTGGGGAAGTGCTGTAATGCTGCAAGAGGCGTCACAATAGATCTTTTAGGTCGCAGTGGCTTAGGGGCATTCAAGACCCTACCACTTTCCTCAAATAATATGATAAAACAGAGATTGACGGAATCCTGACAAGGATAGAAAATTAGTTCCGATTATAATGTTTTCGCCAGACTATATTTTATTATCTGTGTAGGCGCGCGCTAGGGCGCGTGCGCGGCCGCGCGCCGTGACCTACTGGATTTGGTCATCGTTACTTGTAAATTTATTGTAATTGTTTACGTTATTATTATGGTTTTGTATGTCTAAAGTTTTATTCTGGGCAAAAATATCTGACTACAGCAGTGATACTGAACTGAGGAGAATATAACCCCGCCTGAATTTCTGGATGCAGCTACTTAAATGACGAACAATCTTTTAACAGAAAAATCAAGAAAAACTACAACAATGTTACCAAGATTTTGACTTTAGTATTTTATTTAAAATTGTATGAGTTTAGATATAATAGTGTATGAAACTGACATAACTAGGTATTAAAACACTCGTGTGATACTATTAAAAACCTCGCCTACGGCTCGGTTTTTAAACTCACACTCGTCTTTTAATAACCCCTGTTATGCAACAGTTTCATAAACTACTATTTTCGTTTCCTAAGCTACTAAAATTTCAGCTTCTATAAATCGTTTGGCTACGTGTGCTCTTAAGCCACGCTTCCCCACATTTCCTTCGCAACACGTGAATACCCAATATTGAGATAAAATCCTGACCAAAACAAACATTGAAACCACCTAAAGTTTAACATAATTATAAAAACAGACTTCCTATGAAACATGTGCTATTTTGTTAGGATTTATTATTACGAAACTCTGTTAATACAAAATAACTTATTATTACGCAAACAGTTATTTTAGCTTATTATAAAAACGTTGAAACATGATAATGTTGAATATGTTGGGAAATTTTGTAAGTCACGTATTTACAAATATTAGGTGAGAAAAATATAGGCCTAATAATTTCATATGTTAGGTACGTTTTTTATTTTTCTTCATAATATTCTGTTTTCTTACACAACAAACATGATAAATATGATACGATATTATGTGAAGTTAAGACACGTAGAACTTCATTTAAGGTATTACTTTGGAAAATATATGGCACACGAGTACAAAAAATTATGAAAAAAAAAATTAAGACCTCATAAAAGGAATTATTACGACACCTATCCGTAATCTTATTAAAACATAAATGTCAACAATAATTTACCGCAAAGGTGACATAATGAGAGCCCTGAATTATTTAAGGCATATAACAGGACCACTAATTACAATAGTAATAGTAAAATTGTACGGAAGGACGAACAAGAACGTACGAGGGAAGGATTTTCGTCATGGTCCTTTTGTACCTGAGGGTTAGGTACCTGAAGGGTGAGTACTCAGATAAGTGCGGACTCTAGGACCTTTTAAGAGCATATCCTGTTGGTGGCAAAGGCAGGAGTGGATAATACTGAAATTGTGTCACGGAGGTAATGTGAAGTGCGTGAAAAAAATGAGAGCGTGTACGTAGGTAGGTATTTATGAATGCGTGTAGGTAGGTAGGTATTTATGAATGCGTGTTAGACTTAGTTATACTTTTTCGGCGTGATTAAAAACTTTGAATGTAGTTTTTCTTCAACGCGCCTAAATTCATGACGGCATGCGCGCAGTGCTGAAATTTCAGTTTAGTAATTTTTCACTCTCTTGCCTAAGAAAACGAAAAAAAAAGTACAATCGACTGCATGATAGTGGTAACACTTGAATTAGAAAACCGTCCTTACTGCTTACGAAATAAAGGCGCTTTCAATGTCAAACTGTGAGTACGGGATCATAAAAAACATGTCAAATATAAAAAAAATACAAAATAAACATATTCTACCACTTACACCGTTTACAGTATAGAAGCCGATCGTAAATATCAGACCCTAACTTAAACATAAGCCTGTAACTTTGCCCTATTCGTGCTTTGACCATAACAATTGCTGCTATATTTTTTATTCGTCTAACCTGACACTTAATATGTGATAAAACTTTATTCCTACATTTTATGCTCCCGTTTACTTGTACAGGTAAACCAAATGCCACTCGTCAAATTTTTTTGTCCAGTTAAACTTTGATCAAAGAAATTGCATGATTTTGATCAAATGTTGAATGTATATACATTTGTATAGACTGATCATCAAATAAATTCGATTGGACAAAGATATTGGACAAAGAAATTTGACCAGTGGCATACCACCCTAATTAATTGTAATTAATTTCGTTGTGGTGATGCTTGGGGAGGCCTATGTCCAAATCAATTAAATTAAATTATTAATTCAATTCCAGCAGTGGACGTCTTTCGGCTGAAATGATGATGATGATGATGAATGTAATGTCATTATAAATAAATGATACCTGCTGATGCTAGTAATGGTAATGATTTAGTTGGTTACAAGCTACAAAAAAGGGTCTCCCAACCTAGAAATCGAATTTATAACTTAGAAATAATAATAAACCCAACCCAACTAAAACATAGACATCTATCGTCAAGACACGACACTTGACAGCAGAGAATATGAGTAAAGAGAATTGTATTATGAACCTTACTAGGAACTTTGTAAAAGAGCCTGACTTCCTGAAATAATGTGCCGCTACTAGATGGGGCTACTTGTCGATAGAATTGTGTTGTCGGAATAAATTATACGAAGGTTGACACATCATTAGCTCACTACTGTCCCACTACTGGGCATGGGCCTTTTCTCAGATGAGAAGGTTTTGGGCCTTATTCCACAACACTGCCTTACTGCTGGTTGGCGGACTAAACAAAATCACACCAACGAGAACTATATGTAGCACTCTCTGGTGTTTTCCTTTACCGCCCATGCAAGTGATAATCAAGTTCTAATCCACACATGAATGTAATAAGTCTGAGGTGCGAACCCGATTTGAACTCGGAATTAACTACAAGGCCAGAGATGGCCAACCTTTATACATCAACGTGTAAATTTTTCAACAAAATGATAAATATGGACCATATGGACATAACTTGCCAACATATCCTAATCTCATCAAGAAAAAAAAAATATTAGTAAAAATATTATTTATTGATGATAGTAAACTTTTTTTGAATAATCATCTTTCATATAGAAAAGAAAAGAAAAAAGAAAGAAAGAAAAAATATTTATTTGCTTCAAAAGTGACGCACAAAATTACCAAAAAAAATTCAAGAACACAGAACAAACACATGTACAGAGTCAAGAAGTGTGGTAAGATATGCGTCACATCCGCGCAAAACGGCCACCGCTCAGCATATTGCTGTGCCTCATGCACGGAGCAAAGACACAGCGCTGGTTTTCAGCGACAGCCGGCGTCGACACTAATTCACAATGCAATAACGTAGATCAGTGAGGCGTGATGTTGGTAAATAACGATAAAAAATAAATAAGTAAGATTATTATATAATTTTTTTTTTTTTTTTACTGTTGTATTTTATGAACAGTGTAGGTAGATGAGTGTTGTGTAGTGTTGATTTCCAGGAAGTCTTACACAGGCCAAAACAATACAACATAAGTTAAGATGATAACTAACGTGAAATACTATATAGGAAAATTATAGTAACCAGTATTATAGTAATTATAGCATTTATCTTTCTTTACATTAATTGGACGATTTATTCAAAACATCACCAATATTAAGTGGTGTGCGTTTGCCATCTGCGTGGTGTTTATGATAACTTTTTTTCATGATTACTTATTAGAAGCAGGCCGTACGGTGTTTATATGTTACCTATACCAGCCGCTCACTTCCACCATCGTACCACTCGCCATAAATCTAAATTCCATCCTCACCATCTTGATGATTGGCGGTCAACTACCGTACGTTTCAGTTTCAGACGTCATTTTTTGTCACGTACAGCAAAACTGTGGAACCAACTCCCGTCAGTGGTTTTCCCGAAACAATTCGACATGGGAGCCTTCAAGAAACGAGCATACGTCTTTTTAAAAGGTCGGCAACCTATCGGCGACTCCTCTGGTGTTGCGGATGTCCGGGTGGCGGAGATTGCTTACCATCAGGTGACCCGCTTGCTCGTTTGCCCCACATGTTATAAAAAAACCCTAATATTCTAGTACATATTTCTCTGAATAAACGGACGATTACTCGACAAATGTACTGGAATTCGACGACCTCTGTGGTCTAGTGGTTCGAGTGTCGGACTGCTGATAACGAGGTCGTGGGTTCGATTCCCACAAGACAAATATTTGGGTGTTGCTTATGTATAATAAGTGTGTATTTACAAAACAAAAAAGTATTTCAGTATTATATCCATTGTCTAGTACCCCTAATACAAGCTCTGCTTAGTTTGGGACTAGATGGTGCTGTGTCAAAATGTCCCAAAGATATTTATTTATCTATTTAATTGTGGGTAATCGGTCGTTTAAAGAGAGAATTATCTATAGTTAAATTAAGCCTTAATCTATGTCAATAATAGATAATGTCAGTAAAGGTAGCAAGGCAGCATGGAAGTGGATATTTTTTATTCGGAACCAAAGTGGCAAAGGCATTGAAAGCAGTGCAAAACCAAAGGTACAACATCCGAAACAACAGATTTCCAGTATTTTCAGTGCACCTCTATAGAGAAGTAAGGATCTACTTAAGGAGCGTTTGATTCCTCATTTAGATATGGCAGATTATTGAAATGTTGAATTTTTACAAATAAGAATGCCTTTTTTGAAATACCCCAGAAAAAGTCCCCATTTACCACCCACAAGATGCGATTATGTTGCTCTGAGGTGTAGGCATTTAAAACTAAGTTGCACTACACTGAACATGGCACATGAAAGGTGTAACATAAAGGTGTAGTTTTATTTGTAGAGCTCATTCAAGGAATATCATAGAACATAATATGGCAACAACGCTGAAATCGTGAAAAAAATAACTGCTATTTCATAGAAAAGTGCAATACCTACTTGACTGAAATGTATGTAAGGGCTGATTTATTTTACGCGATTTGACCCTGTGGTAAAAATTGTAATACACCTTTCTGTTACTTTGTATAATAAAACATTCATATTTATTTATATCTAATAATTTCTTAGGTTTTCGCGATTACTACATTATGATAAAACAAGTTTAACCGGATTACACCGCATCTATTATTAAAATTTTTTTTTCTGACGTTTCGAAAACTTTGCAGCATTCATGGTCGCAGGAAGATGACAATCCAAAACAAGTACAATTTTTAATTAATTAAATCATTTCGATGCACACAGTAGTCACTCACAGTGTCATTATGCTAGCTCCTGTTTGGAACACAGTTCTACAAATAATCAAGTCCCAAACAGCACGTTACACTGTAAAACATAATGATACTGTGAGTGACTACTGCGAGCATCGAGCATGTATGGTAGTTTTTTTTAATATATGATAAGACGTTGTCATCTTAGTCTTTCTGCGACCACGAACGCTGCAAAGCTTTCAAATTCGAAACGTCAGGAAAACCAATTAATAATACACACGATGTAATCCGGTAAAACTTGTTTCATTTATATGTCTTTCTTCCATATCGTATCAAAGTGAAAATCTAAAGAAACGACATGCATATTATCGCATGATAGTTTTTTCATCGCGTAAGTGTCTGATGGCATAAAGGCAGCCATCTTTGAAGAGCACATCTCTATAGATTCATCGACGGAGAATGTTTCCACGTTTGACAGCTGCTCTTTTCTTTATGGTACGAACAAAAGTGGCTGAACAGTGGAAAAGCGCGTACAACGTAACATCGATGATCGAGACATGGGACATTTGAATAGTCATGGTTTTAGAAAATTCCAATTTGTCTTAACAAGAGTTTAGTACTCTGGATATGTTTTCGTGAAATTATTGAAATCATGAAATCAAAATTTTATGAACTTCATAATAATAATTATGTCTGCTTAGTAATAATAATTTGTTTATTTATTCAGAGAATCTCCACATTTGTTAGATAGTACCAAACAATTTTCTTAAAAACTATATTAGTCTTATGTGATTTACATTATTTAAATAGGTAAGTTTAGAAAACCACCTAAGAAATTTCAATCAGGCTCTGCTCTGCTTAGGCTATGGATTTCAGTTGAAGACTTAAGACGGAAAATAATATATCAATCAAACTAATTTATTAGTCAATTATAATACACTCATAGAACTTAATAAGCCAAACAGCGACCAAATTAAAGAGTCACTTTTCAAATTAACGCGTTCCAGCTGTTGCTTTGAACATAATTTGCTTGAAAATATGGTCGGAAACGAGACGTGATGATATTACAAAGCAAGTAAAGACTGTGTTTTCAATTTGGGCGGCCAACTTGTAATTGGTGCTCTACGAACGCGACGTAGGACTAAATAGCAGCAAATTACCTAAATAATAGTAACGTGGTGTTGTCGCAGGGGCTCGTAGCCAGGGGTGCTGGCCAGAAAACCTCCACGTGTGTCTGACGGCTGCTTGTCCCTCTGTACACGTCTGGAGGGAACGGCAGTTGTTAGGCCGGTGCATCCTGGGTACGGGCAATAGAATCCTTTCGAGGGATTAACCTTCGGGGGATCTTATTACCTGTGGCGAATATTCTGGTACGGGAGGGGCCCCATGTGGGCCAACGCGGAGTTGCTCCACGTGTCCCTCTGATGTCAGCAGAGGGCACAGTGGAGGAGTAGGGGCGGGCCCGGTGTGCACTCACCCTGCTACTGGGCAGGCAGCGGGGGGACTGTCCTTCCCTGCCCCCGTCGATCTCGTAACCCCAGGAGTGACCGCTGAGTAGTGTTCTAGCGCCTCTTGGGACGGATGGTCTTGGCTTCACCGCCCGGACCGCGAGGAAGAAAAACTCTATAAAAAATTACGAGAGGATGGGGCCTGCGAGTAACAGACTCGGGGTAGTCTGCTGCCCGACCAGCAGCTGGCGTAGCTAGTGTAGTTGGCACAGCTGGCGTAGCTGGTAAAGGCCCTTGAGGTGAGGTGGCGTGAAGTGTTCCTTGTGCGCTGCCTAGGAGGGTGCGGCCAACGTTAGGCCGTACGGGGAGAAGGGGCTCGCCTGCTTGAGGCGGGCCGGGACCTATCGGGGGTGGTTGTGTGAATACTCACGGGTTCCCACGCCCCCGGCTAAGGTAGTTGAAGGAACACCGTGGTGGTTATAGACGGTAAGAGTCCGACACTGGCTCCGCCTACCCCAGGCGGAGTGCGTTCATGAGGATTTCCCCACGGCAAAAAAAAGGAGGCTCGTGGCCATGTATCAACAAAATGTAATGTAATGTGGGAACATTACGGTCGCTCTATCGCCTGAAAAACTTCCTCCCACCAAATACTAAAACAAAGCTTGTACAAGCCTTGATTTTCCCAATTGTTGACTATGGTGATGTGTGCTACTTTGACCTGAATGCAGTTCTTCTCAACAAACTTGACCGGCTTCTTAACAACTGCATTCGATTCGTTTTTAATCTTCGTAAATATGACCATGTGTCTGAGTATCGTTTGCTTCTAAAATGGTTGCCTATCCGCCAACGTAGGCATATGAGGGCATTAACTACTCTATTCTCTTTACTTTTCTCTCCCAATTCTCCTTCTTACTTAACTTCTCATTTTCAGTATCTATGTACAAGTCATACTAAATATCTCCGCTCCACTAATAATCGTCTTCTCCAATGTCCTTCTCACCGCTCTGACTTCGTTCACTCTACATTCTTCGTGCAATCTATCCTATTATGGAATGCGCTTCCTCAGGAAATCAGGATGGCTAACAGTCGGCTCGCCTTTAAAAATAAGTTAAGGAAATATTTCCGTGAAAACAATTTAGCAGATTCAGCTCGACTTTGAATTATCTTGATGTTATATATTTATAGTTATATATGTAGGTATGTATAATATATATATTTTATTATATGTATAATGTACATATGTATTTATCTATTTTTTTCATTTTTTATTATATGTAATTATAAGTCCGTAGTACGAAACATATTTTACTACTTTACTGGTGCATCTACCCTATTCTTTGTGTCTGCATTACCCTAAGGTTGTCTGGTAGAGAACGCCTATGGCGTTAAGACCGCCTTTGTACCCTGTTGTGCATAAAGAATTAAATGAATAAATAAATAAATGTATTAAAAACCGCGTGTGTTGCAAGATTAGCGAGGTTAAGCTGCGCTGGCCACGGTAAGTCCTTGCATGGGTGACCGTTTTGTTGTACATCGAGACCCCTCCGTGCCTTGGAGAGCACGTTAAGCTGTCGGTCGCAGTTGCCATACGAATATCTATGGCAGTCGTTACGGGTAGTCAGAAGCCCGAAAGACTGACAACTGGTCTAACCCTAGGACGTCGGTATTACCCAGTAACTGGGTTGTGAGGGTCTGATGGCAGTCACTCCGTGTAAAATATTGATGTACAGCCGCATCTGCTACGCGATTCAGAACCACACGATAACCAGTTGTCGACCGGTTCGGTTTGTTATCTCGTTTCGTCTTATGATTCACGCAACGAGATAAAAAGGGATAACAAACCAAATCGGTCAACAACTGGTTATCGTGTGGTTTTGAATCGGGGGGCTGGTTAGACTGGAAGCCGACCCCAACATATTTGGGAAAACGGCTCGGAGAAAGATGACGCAGGGTGTCGTAAAAGACAGGAAAAATGCTTATGTCAAGAAGCGTCCTCCAGTGTGATAACATAAACATAACATAACCAGCCCATTAGTGACCCACTGCGGGGCGCGGGCCTCTTCTCAGAACGAGAAGGCTAAGGCCTATGTCAACCACGCTGGCATAGTGCAGGTTTGTCTCACTCATTAACCAGCAATGAATCCGGGTCACCAACATAAACCCAAAGACATAATAAAAAACATAGATGAAGGGCTTCGAACAATCATAGTGAAGCCAAAAAACTATGCTCCTTCGTATACAACCAGCGCTCACGCACATACCATGCACCTGAAGGATATTTGCGTTAGGGATGCTTACTGGACGATGCCGCAACATGTGTACTGAGAGGGGTGAGCACGGTTTGAGGTGCATGCAGTGTGTGCGTGAGAACTGATTGTACACGAAGGAGCATAGTTTTTTTTAACTTCACTATGATTGTTCGCAGCACTTCGTCTAACTGTGCATAAACTTTAATATCTTGGAAGTTATAAATGATAGCTCATTCAAATAAAAAGCATTTTCTGGACTATTTACTATTGCTCTAATAATTTATTGTGGTATTATAGTCTATAAAATACTGTGTATTTGAATAAGCTATCATTCTTAGTTTCCGAGATATTAAGATTTATTTCGGTGACCCGGATTAATTTCTCCCGAGTGTACATTGTTCTCACACAAATATTGCCGAACATAACATAACATCACGCCTGTATTTCCCCGAAGGGGTAGGCAGAGGTGCATAATACACCCACATTTCGCCAGTTATGTTATAGTCCCATGTAATAGGGGGCGAGCCTATTGCCATTGACCGGGCACAAATCCAGACTCCGGGCTGCTACTGAGAATTTCCTAATGAAAAAACCCAATGACACTTTGCCCGACCCGGGAATCGAACCCAAGACCTCACGCTTGCAACCACTAGACCAACGGGGCAGTCCACTAGACCAACGAGGCAGAAATATGCCGAAATATGTAACAAATAAACATTGTACCGTTAATGTTATTATTTGAAAAGAGTATACGTATCCACGGAGTTTCCCGCCAGCTCTTCTCTATAGGACCAACTTTTTGGAACCGTGCGACTACGTTTGGACGTTTTGAAAGTGCATTTCTCAGGTGCATGTAAATGATTTATTCGAAATAAAAACTTTAGAATTTGATGAAATTTGAATGCGGTGTTCGAGCAACTGTCGTGCGACAAGCACGACAGCTGCTCGTACATCTAAATGACGAAATCAAAACGAAGTCGGGTTAGTTACACCATTTATAACTCAAGAACGGCTGAACCGATATTAATGAAATTTGGCATACAGATAGAACATAACCCGCTTTAAAATATAAGCTACTTTATGTCCTGGGAAGATGAAAAGTTCCCGCGGGATGCGCGATAAACGATATTCACGCGGGCGAAGTTGCTGTAGGTAGGTAGGCTAGTTTAGACTTCTGATTGATTGATATATTTTCAAATTATATCAAAAGATTCAAATTCAGTCTGAATAAAGTTTTTCCACCTAAAGATTTAAGTAGTTGATAAGAAACTGGCATCTACATCGTTACCGCAAATGTATAAAATATAATCTTATAATTCATTTGTTACATAACATTTCTATAACAGCGGAAAGTTAAACGTAAACTGGAAGCCATAAGCCATTAGAAACATGTAAGTGAAAATTAATTGACGTCGACAGAAACGCGAGCGATATTCAAAAGGTTATTCCTCTGTTATATATTGAACTAACATGTAGATTGGATAGAGTTTTAAGATATCTTGCATAATTGGACATCCATAAGCTGAAGATTTTCTAGTTACGATTATGAGGCGCCTTTTACGTGTTTTTGTTGGCACTAATTTAGGGTAATAGTAGCAACGTATGAAAGAGCTCCTGTTGCGTGATCTAATAGCTAAAATGTTAGGGCTGAGGACACATTTTACAAAATTGGTTTCTAAATAAATATGGTATTGTAATAAAACAAGTTTAACCGGATTACATCGCATACATTATTTAAAGTACCAAACAGCACGCCACACTGTAAAACATAATGATACTGTGAGTGACTACTGCATGCATCGGAACGGGTGCATTTAAAGAGCCTCCACGAGTGACTATATTTAATTGATCGTCCGGCGCACCCTGGGCTGTCAGCGTGTCAGCCCCGCTACCAACCCGCTGACTGGCTAATCTTTACACCACGACATGAGCTATTATCATTATGTAGCTCATGTGGACACGACAGAAGAAGATCGGAACGATTTTAATTAATACAAATTGTAAGGTAGATTAAAAATACCAACTGGCGAGATATCGAGGAAAGTGGAGAGTTCTCGTTTCGGAGGCCATGACTCACTTTGGGTCGCTGAGCCAGAGGAGTAAGTAAGTAAGCATAAAAATAATTTTCTGAAATATCTGTAAAGACGCTTGTCATCTTAGTCTTCCTGCGACCACGAACGCTGCAAAGCTTTCGAAACGTCAGAAATACCAATTTAAATAATATACGCGATGTAATCCGGTAAATAATCTTATTCTCATCATTCATCATCATCATTTCAGCCTTAAGACGTCCACTGCTGGACATAGGCCTCCCCAAGCAAATGTTGGGGGGATATGCCATAATCGCCACGCTTGGCAGGCGGGTTGGCGATCGCAGTTGGTTGGTTAAATACTCAGAGAACATTATTCTCATATATCTATTTATTTATTTATTTGGCTCTTCAACAATGAGTACACTGTACATGAAAATTTTGTCACATTTCAAACTTAATCTAAGTGCCCCATTACTTACAGAAGAGCACCGCATGCCATAAACTAAGCGCAATTAATATTAATACAAAAATTAGTTACATAAAGCAACAAACTTACAGAGATTCAAATAAAGTGGACCATTAATGGTCTGTATGAAATCAAAACAAATGACTTGACACACAAAACATTTCTTAAATTAAGTGAATTTAAATATGTATGAATAATTAATTTATCACTAAATGTCCATCACAGCTTTTTTTAGAGAAATACAGATGAGAGGAATAAGTCAATGCTCATGTCACGCTTTTTGTATAAAGCGTACATTCTGGATAATGAGCAATGTTGCCTCAAATTTGTACGGCTTATTGGCTGACTAAAAAGCTACCTATTAGAGCTTCTTGGCAGATTTCGTGGCACATGGAATGACACCTCACCAAGCAACCTGGGACAATCCAGAGAGCCTGTTACTAATTTCTTAAGGAAAACCAAATCCAACATATTCCTCCGCTTCTCCAACGACACCATTTTAAAATACTTTAATCTGTCTTGGTATGATTTAAGCTGTCTTCCCATATTACTCTTATAAGTCAAATGCCACATGAACCTCTTTTGTAACCGCTCAATACGCTTGATGTGCACGCTATACGCGGGTGACCAGACAACACTGCAATACTCTAGATGACTTCTTACTAATGAGTTATACATGTTTTTTTTGTGTTGGTTTTTTTGAAGGTTTTACACATTATATTATATCCGGATTTAAATGTGGTATTTTCTTTATAAGTTGCTTTGCTGCTGATTTATATTGCAATAATCATCAAGTTTTGAATATGTATACCATTTTTGCACTTAGTAGCTCAGTATGTTATACTAAGCGTTCAAGGAGGCTACAAAACCAGATTGGGCTTGTATTATAGTCCCTGGAATATTAGGATCCTAATGAAGGAAACAAAAGGAATGGACTTTTTCATTTCTCATACTCGGAAAGTAGTGTTTGTTTGATCCGAGTAGCGGGGGGAAAACGCTGATTCCCTCTCTAGGGCGGGAAAGACTCATAGTAATTGCTTTCCTCCCTAGGGCGGGAATGAATTTTAAAAATAGAACTATAGATAGTCAGCTACGAATTTATTTTCATAAAAGAAAATTATCGAAAAAAAATGCCGCGGTCTTGTGAGTTTATAAACAGCCAGCGTGAATTAAAAAAAAACCTATAAGCGGGACGGCCCGGCGCCGGTGTTGACGCGGGTTGTTCCATAATTAAAATTTAAGAAAGACTATACAATTTTCCGGGATACTAACTTTGTCTGTACCGAAATTCAAAATCTCAGTTTATAGACTAATATTTGATTAAAAATGAGTTCAAGCGATTCTAAAATGTTGACCCCAGATTCGGTTAAAGACGATGCAACAACAGTAATCGAAAATCTTTTGCCAGAAATTTCAAAGTAACGATACTTAAATACCACAGACCAGTAAGCATCATTAACAAAGTTTTACATGAGAACGCAGTCGTAAAATGTTGGCGGGGACCGGGGGGTGGACGACGCGCTATGATTGGTCGGCTCAAAAGTTCGGTTGTGTGATTCCGTATGATTGGTGCCGCTCGCTGACGGACTGATTCCTGATTGGTGGCCGGGCGTATGATATGCAGTGCTACTGCATATGCGTGGTGACCGGGGGTGTCCGGCTAATTGGCGTCTAGAGGTTTACTGGTCTGTGTTAAATACATACAATGATTTTATGAAGTAGCTAACATACAAGAAAATACGTATTTTAGAAAAACTACAATTTATTACTTTCCTTCTTCGTGTCAGTGGTACGACTGATCTATTGTCAGACTTGGCAAGCCCAAAATTTTGCAACCTCTACGGCGTTATCCTTATATAAATGAAAAGTAGAGTGTTTTACTCGGACTATAGCCGCCCTCGCTGCGCTCGGGCGTCCAAATACCTCGTATGGGAATTTATTCCTTTTGACCCTTGTATAACAATCTACTATTAAAAATAGAACTATAGATAGTCAGCTACGAAATTTATAACATAATTAAGAAAAATATCGATAAAATAAAATGCTGCGGTCTTGTGAGTGTTTAAACAGCCAGCAAAGAGAATATAACCACTACGTTTACAGCCAGTGTGAATTAAAAAAAAAAAAACAGCTATTAAGCGGGACGGCCTGGCGCAGCCGGTGGTGACGTGTGTGTTCCATATTTTAAATTTAAAAAAGACTACCTAATTTGCCGGGATATTAACTCGTACATACAATGATTTTATTAAATGGCGAATATCCAATAAAATATGTATTTTAGAAAAACTACTATTTATTGCTTTCCTTATATTCGAAATGAAAAGTAGTGTTTTTAACGCGGGTTAAAGTCATAAATTCCTACTTGGACTATAGTAGTATGGGAATTGATTCCTTTCGACCCTTGTGTAACAATCTACTATTCTGTACCGGAAACCGCACCTCACGCAGACCAGAAAGTCATCCCAAGAGATGGTAGTGATGGATGCAAAAGTACAAAACACTCGCTAACTAATTTTATTAGAAAATTGGGTACATTCATAAGCAATAAATAACATAAACCCAATTGTTTTGGTTATTACTAAAATACAGAAACTCGTGATAGTGGCTGTCTTATACCATTTTATTGTTCATTTCAGAAGTGTATATTTGCCATAGTGTGGCTTTGACCTTAGTTCCGACCCTTGTGCTGGCCCGGAGCTAACCAAATTATCGTGCATTTATTAACTTTCAGGGTTATTATCATCCCGTTCTCTCCAAACTTAATAGCCAAGGTTAGTTACGTAACGTGTTTTACAAATTAAACTGCGTATTTAAAGCTCGATAAACACATCTTTAGTAGAGCATGTTTTTAGTTAGATACAGAAAGCTATAAAATAAAACAACAAGTAAGTAGAACGATTAAGTGACAAGTGTGGGGGTGAGTGAGGGGGTGTAAGTGTGTAAGTATAACATGTAGGTCTATGAATTAAATGTATATCACCGTTGCATGTCATATCATTGTACTATAATTTTACGCCGCGACACATTTAGAGGAACGCAAAAAAAAGTTAAATAATGTTTAATATGGTCTCATTGTGAACTGAGCATCTATAGCAGTTTAAGTAATATGAAAAAAATTGGGTGTAAGTGTGTAAGTATAACATGTAGGTCTATGTATTTAATGTATAACACCGTTGCATGTCATATCATTTTACTGTAATTTTACACCGAGACGTATTTAGAGAAACACAAAAAAGTTTAATAATATTTAATAAGTATGAATTTCGTTTTGTTTAACAATTTTAGTTTGATTTATTAATTATTTTATTATTTTTATCGCGTTTACGCAAGCAAAGCGAAATCTAAAGATATAAATTGTGGAAAGAAAAAATCGCTTACGAGCAGGATTCGAATCTGCGTCTCCCGGCTCAATACGCCAGTGACCGTGACAGTGCGATTTTGCATTGAATGCTAGAAACATGGTGGGCGTGATTACGTATTTATGTGTTGGTGGCGGAAAACCGGCGACATGCGTTCCCGTAGTAAAAGACAGTAGATAACATTTCTATTACCTTATTATTCAGATTTCTATGCTTTAAATCGTTTATTTGCCAGACACCGAGCCATATTACAAACAGAGAACACATACACGTGCTCGGGCTTCAGTTTGCGCAGGAAATGGCCCAACCTAGCATTACAAAAGTTAGATTACTTTAAGAAGCATGTGTGTAAGTTAAATAACTAGAAATCTTCTATAGTACAACTTTAAAGTTTTCAAAGTGCTTGTAAACATATTAGTTCAGATCTCCATACAGGCAAGTCACAAAGTTATAACCAGACGTAACTTTTAGTGAAGTCGCTCCTAATTACTCTAATTAGCGCTATCAACGTAATTAGTGTCAGAGAAAACTAGTTCGAAACTGTTAATAAGTATTACAAACTTTTAAATCTACTCATCATTTATTCATCCAGGTTCGTATATCCAAATCACTTGCGTATGTATTAATGATAGCATTGGTTATGCCAAAGGTTATGCCAAACTTTTTCGATTAAAAGAATCATCAACTCAGCCTATCGCAATCCACTGCTGGACATAGGCCTCTCCCAAGCTGCGCCACAACACTCGGTCCTCTGCCTTCCGCAACCAGTCCCCCCAGCCACCTGCTTCAGATCATCGGTCCACCTGGCGGGGGGCGCGCCCTACTCTGCTGCGTTTGCCGATTTGCGGTCTCCACTCAAGGACTCGTCTGCTCCAAAAAATCGTCAAAGCCAATTTTTCAACCAACTTATAGTTTACAGGACCTACGCTACGCCTGGGTAGTCTATCTACTCTTTATTATAAGTAAATCTTCTGTTAAAATAACAAAAAATATCTTATTTTTCGAGCCTTTACCTAATTATGTTGGGGTCCGCTTTTAATCGAACCACATAAATAAATAAATACTTTAAATAAATAAAGCGTTAAGCGTCGTTGGTCTAGTGGTCGACTGCAGAGCGTAGGGTCCTGGGTTCGATTCCCGGGTCGGGCAAAGTGTTATTGGGTTTTTTCATTAGGAAATTCTCAGTAGCAGCCTGGAGTCTGGATTTGTGCCCGGTTAATGGCAATAGGCTCGCCCCCTATTACATGGGACTATAACATAACTGGCTAAATGTGGGTGTACTATACACCTCTGCCTACCCCTTCGGGGAAATATAGGCATGATGTTATGTTATGTTATGTTTAAATAAATACTTTATTGACTTCCACGTTTCAATTTAAATAAAACTCCTAAAGATGCGACTGAACATCAGTATTTTACGTGTAAAATACGAACCGACTGCCATCGCCCACCACACTACTGCACTACTTATACCTAATACTATCTACCTGCAATGTACAGTGGACTGCATGACAGTGGTAACACTTCGATTCGAAAACCGCCCTTACTGTTTACGAAATAAAGATGCTATCAATGTCAAAGTGTTACCACAGACGTTCGGTTGACCGTACCTCTTAAGGAAATGTAAAAAATACAGTTATTTTTGGCAAATAAATGATTATCTTATCTTATCTTATCTTATCGGACCCCCGCAACCCAGTTCTAGGTACCTAATAGTGACATCCCAAGGTTAGACCAGCTTTCAGACTTTCGGTCTTCTGACTACCCGCAATAACTGCCATAGATATTCTAATGGCAATCGAGCGTGTTCACCGTGGCACGGAGGGTTCTCGATGTGTAACGAAACGTTCACCCATCCAAGGACTGACCGCGGCTAGCACAGCTTAACCTCGCAGATCTTACAATCCATGTGGTTATATATCAGCCACGAGACCCTCAAGAATAAAACAAATATGTTTCAACCACAGAAATATAAATAACTAGCATTTACCCGCGGCTCCGCTCGCGTTAAATTCTGCTAACCCACGTCAGTCCAGTCCAGTCCATTCCAGTCCAGTCCACTGTCCCACTGTCCCGCTGCCCCACTGCCCCACTGCCACGCTGCCCCGCTGCCCCACTGCTCCGCTACCCCACTGCCCCGCTGCCCCACTATCCCACTGCCCCACTGCCCCGCTGCCTCACTGCCCTACTGCCCCGCTAACCCACTGCCCCACTATCCCACTGCCCCACTGCACCGCTTCCCTACTGCCCCGCTGCCCCACTATCCCACTGCCCCACTGCCCCGCTGCCCCTCTGAACCACTGCCCCACTGCCCCGCTAACCCACTGCCCCGCTACCCAACTGCCCCGCTGCCCCACTATCCCAATGCCCCACTGCCCCACTAACTACTGCCCCACTGCCCCGCTGCCCAGCATCCCCGCTGCCCAGCAGCCCTGCTGCCCAGCAGCCCCGCTGCCCAGCAGCCCCGCTGCCCAGCAGCCCCGCTGCCCCGCTACCCCACTGCCCCGCTGACCAGCTGCCCCGCTGCCCCACTACCCCGCTACCCCACTGCCACCCTTCCCCGCTGCCCTACTGCCCCACTACCCTACTGCCCCACTGCCCCCCGCTGCCCCGCTGCCCCTCTTCACTGCTGCCCCGCTGCCCAGCTGCCCCGCTGCCCAGCTGCCCCGCTGCCCCATTGCCCCGCTGCCCCGCTACCCCACTGCCCCGCTGCCCCACTATCAAACAGCCCCACAGCCTGCCCCGCTGCCCCGCTTCCACACTGCCCCGCTGCCCCACTGTCCCGCTGCCCAACTGCCCCGCTGCTCCACTGCCCCGCTGCCCCACTATCCCACTGCCCCGCTGCCCCACTGCCCCGCCGCCCCGGACACCCACTGCCCCGCTGCCTCGCTGCCCAGCTGCCCCGCTACCCTACTGCCCCACTGCCGAGCTGCCCCACTATCCCACTGCCCCGCTGCCCCATTCCCCTACTGCCCCACTATCCCACTGCCCCACTGCCCCACTGCCTGCTGGCTCCGCCTACGGCGGAGTGCGTCCGTGAGGATTTCCAAAAGGCAAAAAAAAAGAAAAAAAAACTAAGTTGGTTTGAGGTGGCTAACCATTGTCAGGTATTGCCTCTTGTGATTGTTTTTTCAGCCATGGTATCATTACATGGTAGATAATCTAAGCTATCTTAATATATATAAATCTCGTGTCACAATGTTTGTCCTCAATGGACTCCTAAGCCACTTAACCGATTATAATAAAATTCGCACACCATGTGGAGTTCGATCCAACTTGAGAGATAGGATAGTTTAAATTTCAAATTATAGTCGAAATTTTAATTTATTGCTAATTATTTGTCTGTTATTATTTGACAGTCACAATTATCTGTTAACTCAAAATGATTCTAACAGATGTCGATACCTTTCGACTGGGTTGAGATAGATGATAGATTTTAATGATATTTTTTGTGTAGGTACGTTCGAGTCCGGGTCCCTGCAGGGTTTGAATTAACAAATGGACCCGGTAGGTGGCGCTGCAGTCGTTGTGTCACCAAATTTGATTTGCTGAACAATTGATAACATGGGACGGGACATGGGACGGACGGGACAGGACATGTGACATGGGGGACGGGATATGGGACGGGACGGGACGGGACATGTGACATGGGGGACGGGACATGTGACATGGGGGACGGGACATGTGACATGGGGGACGGGACATGTGACATGGGGGACGGGACATGGGACGGGACGGGACATGGGAAGGGACATGGGCCGGGACGGGACATGGGACATGAGACGGGACGGGATGGGACATGTGACATGGGGGACGGGACATGGGACGAGACGGGACTTGAGAAGGGACATGGGCCGGGACGTGACATGGTACATGAGACGGGACATTGGACATGGGACGGGATGGGACATTTAACATGGGACGGGACGGGACATGGGACGGGACTGGACATGGGGTGAGATAGTGGGATAGTGGGATAGTGACTGGACTGGACTGGACTGGACTGGACGGTCCGAATAAAAGGATGGATGGATGGATGGATGGATGGAACTGGACTGGACTGGACTGAATTAACAGGATCCGTCACGTGGGTTAGCAGAATTTAACGCGAGTGAAGCCGCGAATATTTATTTCTTCTGTACATCTGATTGTCGCCTAACTCCTCCTAAACAGCTGAACCGATTTGGTGAATTTTTTTGTGAATATTTCAATGGTTTCCTGGATGGTGTGAAAACACAATTGGATCCGGTAGGTGGCCCTTCTGTCTGTATGTCACTGATCTTCTCCTAAATGGCAGGGACGATTTTAATTATATGTGGCGCTGCTTTTCCGGGCAGGACGACGTCTGCCGGGTCCGCTAGTGTACCAGGCCCCTCAGAAAGTATTGCGAAAAAAAGTTTTTATATATGGGAGACTGGCCAGTTATAATGTTTTTCGAAAATATGATTATTTATAAGTAAAAATAAGTAAGTTCCAATTTCAAAATTTCCCTCCACATTTTTTGCGAGTTAATTCAAAGTATTGTGTCTCACTGAAATATGGATCTGCGCCGGGAACATTTTAGAGCTATGATTTTATACGATTTCAAGTGTCGCCTGAAACCGGATGAATCGTACGATAGACTTCAAATGGCATTCATGGATGAAGGCCCTTCCAAGGCAACCGTGTATCGTTGGTATAACGAATTCAAGCGCGGTCGACCAACTTTGGGGGATGACGAAAGAAGCGGTCGCCCTTTGACGGCTGTTACCGAAGAAAACGTGCTAGCAGTGAAAAATTTAATCCAAGACAATAGGCGAATTACATATCAGGAGATTCAACACATATTGAAGATTGGATCGGGAAGCGTTCACGAGATTCTACACAGCCATCTTCGCGTGAGGAGGATAGTATCACGCTGGGTGCCGCACAACCTCACCGATGCTCAGAAGCAGGCCCGGGTGGAATGGTGCCGTGATATGCTTAACAAATTTGAAGCAGGCTCGTCTCGGCGTGTTTACGACATCAATACAGGTGATGAGTCCTGGATTTATCAATACGACCCAGAAACCAAGCGCCAGTCGACTGTTTGGGTGTTTCAAAATGAGCCAACGCCTACCAAAGTGAAGCGATCTAGAAGCGGGGGTAAGATTTTGATCGCTAGCTTTTTTAATTTGACTGGCCACTTGGTATCAATTCCCTTACGGGATCAAAGAAGCATTAATGCCGAATGGTATACTACCAAATGTTTGCCAGAAGTTTTCTCTGTTATAAGCAACAAGCGACCAAACACAGGGCTCCGCGGGCTACTGCTCCACCACGACAATGCACCTGCGCACACCGCACTCAAAACGAGGGACTTCCTGGACAGCACGCCAGTCAAACTCCTGGGTCACCCTCCTTACAGCCCTGATCTAGCACCGTGTGACTTCTTTTTATTCCCAAAAATAAAAAATCAGCTCAAAGGGATACAATTTTCGTCGCCGGAAGATGCGCTGGCTGCGTTCGAGCAGGCTGTAAACGAGGTGTCTGCGGCGGACTGGAAAAAATGTTTTGAAAACTGGTTTAGGCGCATGAATCTTTGTATAGAGGCTGGTGGAAAGTACTTTGAAAAGATTTGATAAAAATATATGTACGTATAGAACAATTTTTTTTAGTTTCGCAAAACTTTCTGAGTGTCCCACGTATACATATAATACGGAGTGTTATGAATGTATCTGTAAAATTATGACACTCTACCACCAATAAAACCGAATTGTTATGATCTCTATAATATTTATTTGACTGTCTCGTTGGTCTAGTGCTTGCAAGCGCGACTGCTGAGCGTGGGGTTCTGGGTTCGATTCCCGGGTCGGGCAAAATGTTATTGGGTTTTTCATTAGGAAATTCTCAGTAGCAGCCCGGAGTCTGGATTTGTGCCCGGTCAATGGCAATAGGCTTGCCCCGTATTACATGGGACTATAACATAACTGGCGAAATGTGGGTGTACTATTACACCTCTGCCTACCCCTTCGGGGAAATACAAGCGTGATGTTATGTTATGTCTATAATATTTCCTATCTGTTTTTATAACTTTCATGTAATTTGGCAAAAAAAAAAAAAAAAAAATCTATAAGAAAAACTGCAATTCATTTCAGCAGCATTCAACGCCTGCGAGGGGATAATGTCAAAAGAGTTTGTCTATCAAGGTACTTTCATTATTGGAAATTCATATCAAGTCCACATGTAAGTTTATTTTAGTAGGCCAAGGCTGTCCTTATTGTACTTAACCCCACGTCTCAATATACTTAACTACAAAAATATACAAAGAACGATAAGCAGAATTTCCTATTACGCTGCAAGATGTGGACGTGCCTGTTGCCAGATATCAATTATCCTGCGTTATGAAGACGCGTCATACGATCGTGTCGCGCGGCTGATTGAGTGAAGCGATACTCGGCGATGCACCGCTGCCAAGGCAACGTGGGCAGGTGCATACGAACATAACTGTAACCAGGACATTTAAATTAATGTTTTTAATTACTTATTCCAATTCCTTGGTTAACGTAATTGTACCAACGTAAAACGCACGTGTAATTGCACGAACTTGTTGACACATTTATGCAACGTTGCAATACAAAACTGCACGTAATAATGCTAATGCAGTTTAATAAATAGTACAAAGATAAGCTAACGCTTATAAGAGTATTTTTTCATTCCAATTTTCCCGGAATGTAGAATTCTATTATATAATAGACAAGCAAACGATTTTACAAGCGTTAGCTTATCGTGATATTCATGATTTATTTACCATATAGTAATATTTTTGTATGTTGTTTTAATAGTTATATTTAACTTATTAATTTAATATGGAAACGGATTTAAAGCGCACATGCCTATATACACATTAATAGGTCTGCTCGAGCACAACCTCGGCGGATGGAGTCCCTAACGGGATTCTCCGCTACCCCGGGGTACCTATCTCGGGTACCATCTACGAGAGTCCATTCGAAAAAAAAACAAAGGTCGGGCACTACGGTGCCGGTGTCCTGGAACCCTGGTCGAAACGTCGGGCTTTGTATATATAGGTATGTGCAACGCGAAAGTTTAAAAGTGTAGTCATGTTTAATCGAGGACAAAAGCAATAAAATAAAATTACATGAAAAACATTTTAGGTACCCTACCGTAAGTGACCCTATCTATTTCCAAGTAAGTAAAGAAGAATATTTTATTAAAGTCCTAAGGTTCTTGACGTACCTATCTCACTTTAATTTGATAACAGACAGCCAGATTTATACGAAGATCCTGAGCTTGTTTGTATTATAAAATTGTCTTATATTTTTTGCGAATGCCTTGAAAAAAGAGACATTATTATAAAAGTACTGCGAAATTGTTGAAGCGAAACTCCTTAACTCACGTTTGGATTGAGGAGCTATCACCTAACTCACAAAAAGTGAAATGTCACGAACGCGGTGATGAAACGCCTGGCTGGGCCAAACCTCATTGGCTATGGGCTGCGAGCATTGTTACCCTTATGAAAGAAAGAAAGAAATAAAAATATGTATTTGACACAACAGCAAAAGAAAGGATGTACATATACATGAACAAGAAATATCTTTAGTGAAGAAGTAATACATACATGAGTAACAATGCGAGGAAAAAGTCATTGACAGTCATGCGCCATGTGTGTCTCAAAATTGTGACAAATGGAATGAGTAAACGAGACAAGTACAAGAGAGAGCTTCGCTTCTGTCGGGTATCCCAAAACACATTTTTGATGATACCTAGTTATGGTCACCGTACATAAGGATTGCTCGTTAAGTTACGTAAAGGTGCATTGCAAAGGATGTATGTAGATAATATGCTACTAGGTATTAGTACATATTGATATCTCTGATATTGCTCAACTCGTTGATTCGAAGAGGTACTTCCGTGTTTTAATAAGATGCTATAATACCTGATATTTTGACACAGTATGGTTTTGTTCAGGTTACTCTATGCAGAGTATAATAAGTTCATGGTACAGATTCAGTACCGAAAACTTACTGCACTGACGATGACTCGTCTGTGTCTCAATAGTTTATTATGATAAAGCCCTAAATAACTCAACAAAAATATCTCTCAATAAGTTCGTGGGATGACTAATTATTTAACAACAAGTTTTAGACAAAATTCGACTTTATTCATCAACATAGTTTTATGCTTCAAAAGTGATACATTAATTCCAACGCATCTCTAAAACTATGCCTTTCTTAACCCTTTATTAACTTCTACAATTTTATAGTTAAAGACTTTTACATTTCATTATTAAAATATTGTTCAGGCTTCTAACAGACGACGTTCTTTTTGCGCGATTGAGAACGAATTTTTTTACATGACGTTCTTTTTGCACGCGGCGGCCGCGTTGTTTTGGAAGACTCAACACACACCACGTCCTTTTTGTGCGGAGTTCAGTACGCGGTCATCTCTTCTAATTCCAATCACAGACTAAAAAGTGCACCGTCTCGTCTGCGTTAGCAAATGTGTTTCGGTACGTTCTATTTTTTTCGTGTACTTTTTGAACGACTTGGATTTGCGCGGAGCGACGCTCTGCTTGCGAGGAATCAACGTTCATTTTGCACGTCGTTCTTTTTACGCGCCGTACGCGACACGTGCAAAAGGAATGCCGTGAAAATGCGTGTCGTCTGTTAGAGGCCTAAGTTTATGTACAAGCAGAAACTGCCATAGTTAATATGTAATGAGTAGGTAATATAAGACGCACAAATAGGACAGCATACACGCAAGTATTTGATAAACACATTAACAACATCAATTAACAGTTTAATGTACTATCTAAATCGTTTTTGGACACCTCGGGGAATTTAATTTGCTAAACTTATATTGGTATCTACAGAGTACTTAGGTATTCAAATATGGACGGTTATAAACAATAAGACCCATAATAATTCACAAAATGAGTTTGTTTGAGTGAGATCGCTCAGTGTATTTTTCAATAACATTTAACGAGAATCGTTTGAAAAAAAATATTTCTTTCTTATTAATCAATTTGTAGTCTCCTTGTAAAAAATTAAACAATATTTTTATTTTTTTCCAAAACATCAAAATTCATGAAGAAAATTTCACTTTTTCGTTTTTATTATTGTAACAATTTAAATTATGTAATTTTTTGAAATTTGATTAATTTAATTTATTGAAATTTTATTTAATAATTAAATATTTCAGGTTTAAAAAAAATACAATCGATTCTATTATAGAATCTATAGTTGTTGTTTCCAGAAAGATAAGAAAACTAAACCGTTGGAATAGTATAACTTATTTCTATTACATTTTAAATTAAAAGCTTTTATTATTGTTGTTCTCTGTCCGTCTGCGACAAATCTTACAAGTAAATTTTGAATAAGTTCAAAAAAAATCTTTTTACGCGCCGTACGCGATGCTTCATATAATTTAGTGGTGTCTATTTTCACGTGCAAAAGGAATGCCGTGAAAACTTATTACTGTTATCCAAACAGGCTGAAATTCTGTATGCACATCTTAATCTGATGTCAATACAATATTTTTAATAGTAGATATTTAATTTTTAGGAAAAAATATTAAAGATTTTTTTTATATTTTTGTAGTTGAGATTTTATTTAACAAAACTGTTTCAAATAAACTGTAAAATTTTAATATGGTTACAAATTTTGACACTGTGTCGCTTATTACCGTCCATATTGACCTTCATTTCGTGATTGCCCTCGCATCCCTAGACGGTTGGGCCTTGATTATTAAAACGTACCGTGTTTATGTAATCATAATTATCTTTATAACTCCCTTACGTGCGTTTCGAATGGACCAAAACATTCAGTGAGAGCCAGATCTTTGGTTGCTTAGGGCTGTAACAGCTATTACGACAAGCAGGTGTGAGGTGGTAAGAGTTCAGTTGGAAAACAGTAGACCTTTATGCTTTCCGTTCATCCGTCTTTCACAAAATAGTTTATTATATATAATATATTTATAAATATATATATATATATTTATTTTGATTACTACATATTGCCTAAAACTCGAAAAATATTTTATTCAATTCTATACTTATTAAAAAAATACATTCTATATTTTTGTACTGTTTTAGTCATAGTTAGCATAGTATATTAGTAATAGATAATTTTGTTTGTATTCTTTTCCCCTTTGATGTTCTCCATGTTCTTGTCGGCAGTACTTTGTTCACAGATTATTTTTGAATTACTCTATTTTAATACGTGGGTACTTGTAATTGGCTGTCAGTCTAGCACATTGTTCTTATTCTGTTTTCTTCAACTGTAAGTCTTCCATACAAATAAAATTAAATTAAATTAATTAATAAAAAAATATTATTAAATTAATTTGGGTATTGGTTTAGGGTTTTTGAAATCGGGTTTGGGATTTTTCGGAAAAATACAGGCGTGATGTTAGGTATGTACATAATGTACTAAAATTTAATTGTTTTTTATAGCTAACCTTAGTTTTGAGTTATTAAAATGTACATCAAGTTATCAATCATTTAGCTTCGTTTACAATTGTGAACAAAAGCACAAACAAATAAAGCTACGGATCCCTGCTTAGAGCTCGTTCACACTATCGTATCTCCGGCACCGCAACAACCCAACACAGACATCGCGTTGCAGCGGCGTTTTTCCAGCGTAGGCGTTTGATGAACGTATACGCAGCGCAGACGCCAAGTCAGCGCATTATCATAATAAAAAATACTATCGCGTACGCAAGGCTCTAACACAGCGTCTGCGTTGCGTATACGTTCATCGAACGCCTACAACGGAGAAACGCCGCGATAATGTGACGTCTGCGTCGCGATGTCACGGCGTCTGCGCGGCGCATACGTTGAACGAACGCCTACGCCGAAGAAACGCTAGTGTGTAGGAGCTCTTAAACAGGTTTCTCATTCCTAAAATTATTGAGAATTTCGGTCAGTGAAGATATTAAATTGTAAGCCCGAGTAAACAAACGATTTTACCTTAAATAACAATTATTACATTCTTAATTAATGTTTGATTACACCACGAAACACCCATTAACTCAACGTTAAACAATAATTTTGTATAAAATAAAATCGTTCTACATAATTCCTTTGGCATTTACAAAGCAAAATCTAAATTATCAATGAAATATGATGTAATTAAATACTATAATTTACAATGGTACTTATAATTCAAAATTGTGATATCGTGTAAATCAGTGTTTATAGGAAAATAATTTGCAGCCGTGGCAAACGATTAGCTCGCAAAGCAGGTTAACATCCGGCACAGACAGGCCAGCGGAAACTCTGCTTCGTATCAAAAAGGAAATAATAATATTTTTTACTACAAATGGAGAATAATATAAATAAACGTTTTGTACGCACAAGATTAAACATAGCAATTTGCTGAGAATTAACTATGGAATGATTGCGAGGGACCTATCCAACGAAGCTTAGTTTTTATTAGCAAGATTAGTTTCAAATTTCGAACACTATAATGAAAATGAAAACGGCTAGACTTTTTTGTTATAAAATGTTATTATAAGTTTTTTTATATTGATCCTGCTTTTTTATTTTATTGGTCGTTATTCGACGGCCATCGATAAAACGACATGGTAGACCCCATGAAATATGCTCTGTTCTGCTTTAAGCCCGATAGTGGGCCCTTAAGGCAGCTTAAACGGAGCCTCACGACGTGTCGGTCTCGGCATGAATCTGGACAAGACTAAAGTCATGTTCAATATGCATGTCATGCCGAGGCCAATATTCGTCGAAGGGTCGGCACTCGAAGTTGTAACGGAATACGTCTACCTAGGGCAGGCAATTCAGCTTGGTAGACACAACTTCGAGAAAGAAGCCGACAGAAGGATCCGTCTGGGCTGGGCAGCATTTGGCAAACTTCGCCGAGTCTTCTCGTCGCCTATACCGCAAAGTTTGAAGACAAAGGTCTTCAACCAGTGCGTCCTGCCTGTCATGACTTACGGTGCCGAGACGTGGACACTGACAGTTGGGTAAGTCCACAAGTTCAAAGTAGCTCAGCGAGCTATGGAGCGAGCTATGCTTGGAGTTTCTTTGAAGGATAAAATCCGTAACGAGATTATCCGGAGAAGAACCGGAGTGACCGACATAGCTTGTAGGATCAAATGATTTTTGTAGCTGAAGTGGCAGTGGGCTAGCCATGTCTGTCGAAGGACCGATGGCCGCTGGAGCAGACGAGTCCTTGAGTGGAGACCGCGAATCGGCAAACGCAGCGTAGGGCGCCCCCCTGTCAGGTGGACCGACGACCTAAAGAACGTGGCTGGGGGGGACTGGATGCGGAAGGCAGAGGACCGAGTGTTGTGGCGCAAATTGGGAGAGGCCTATGTCAAGCAGTGGACTGCGATAGGCTGAGTGGATGAGTTGATGAAGGCACGCCACGCGTTAACATATCGGTATAGTACGCATCGGACGGATTGCGTTAAATGCAATGATATTTAAAAGTATAGATATGTCATACCCTAACAAACCAAACGACAAAAATATTCCATACGCAGCGGCAGCACAATACACATAAACTATTACAAAGTAAGAAGTTGGTCACTTCAAGTTACTTATTGACACATTATTGACATATGCGGCAAATCCTTCTGAAATCTGGGTTTCATCTTGAGACAATGTAAGGATTTCAACAGTACATCAGCAGTCAAAATTGTATACAATGCACTTGTCCGAAGCCATCTTGAAACAAGTGCTATCATTTGGAATCCCCATGAGGACAAATATAGCCAAATGGTGGAAAAAATACATAATAAATTCACGTGGTTTTTGTATTATAAGCAGTGCGGCGTTTATCCTTTCTACCCGTTGATGTATCCGAGTCTGTTCGTCATAGGCATGGTCGGGTACAGCAGGCTGGCGGTGAGGAGAGACGTTGCACTGGTTAAGTATGTGGTTAGAGTGCTGCGTGGTTCCGTACACCACCCAGAGGTACTGGAGGCGCTGCAGCTGTGCCCCCTTGTCACGCGCCGCACGTTTGATTAATAAAATTATAGTTGATGAAGACGTTGACATATTTTTTGATAGTTTGCCCAAGTTCATGGGAGTAGTACAGAGGTGTATAGAAAAAGGATTAGTAAACTGTAAACTGATAAGTATTATAATTGTAAGTTTTTATGTTATGTTTTGTAATATCCCCTTGGAATGAGTTCTGTTATCGTGTTACAAAAATTGCGAATAAATAAATAAATAAATACTTTCGCGTCATAATTGGAACACTTTCTGTAGGTACACACACGACGGCATTTTAGTATTTTTTTCACCGGTCACGCTCGGCGCCTTAGTTGACGTGGTTGACGTGAATTAATAGAAACATGTCATAATTAGGACGTTTTCGTGTCTTACGATTGATTTATTAAATGGATCCGTAATCCGTATAGCGTAGTGCGTCCACCTATTACCTATATCCGCAGCGTACGGTTTGCCGACGAATTTCTATGAGAAATCGGATTTTCAATATTGGCATTCGGATGCTGATGATGTCATCCGCATTTTTAATACAATTCGATCCATCCGATGCGTACGGTACCGATAGGTGGACGTGTGCCTTTAAGAGCACATATTCAGCCTGCTCGCTCTTTGAGTAGCAAATCATGTTACCATGAGTGGTTTAACTGTAACTTTATAAAGTTGTTACAGCAGTATATTATGATGTTTAACTTATAGGAGTAGATTTTTAGCTTCTAGATTTTTATAGCGATTATTCTGTAAAATTGCATATGCCATACCTGAAAAGTTAGCAACGCGTCACATTCATCCATATTATTTATTAGCTTCGGCTTAAAATGAATTATTTTTTTCCTTAAAATTTATAAAAAGATACTCTTAAGCAACGCTATTACTGTTTTGTTGGCTATTCATAAGTGGAGTAAACCAACGGTATCCCGCAGAAAAGTTACGGAGCCATGTGAGAATCGTTTTTACAAGTCGTAAATAGTAAGTGGATTGTAATGGACTCAATCAAAGCCCCGTGAAGGCGGGAAATAAGATCAGTTTCCTACATCCATACATATTTATGTATTCCTGGTACCCACAAAGAAAGCTCTGTCGATATCTATGAAGATAACATTACTGTTCTCAATCAGGGTTCAATCTAAAAAAAATACATGTTAACGTGTCGCATTTCTTGACACAAGCGTACGTTACGTCGACAAAAAGCATAAATTTTATTAGGTTGTGTTTATTTATTATTGAAGTATGTTTGTTACGTATGTTATGTATGGTTAAGACTATTATTCATTTGCATGTAGTAGTTGCCCCATTTGAAAAAAAAAAAGGATTTTATATGATAAAAAATTTATTAGGTAAAAATTATATTTTTTATTTTATTTTTTTTATGATGTATAGATCTGCTCTTGACCACAATCTAGACAGCTTTGTCAGGATGTGGTCGACGATGGAGCGAGCAAACCTATTAGGTGCCGATTCACTCCAGCTTTAAAGGCGTTAGGGTTATAAGTGCCCGGAAATACAGATGCCGGCAGTGAATTCCACAACTTGGCTGTGCGCATAATGAAAGAGTTCTCAAAGCGCTTGGTCCTGATAGTAGGGATTTCTACCAAATTAAATTAAATTGAAATAAATATTTGTAATTCAAATCGGTGTGGATCATAATCATTATACCGATAAAACTCTCTCTAGAATTTCTGCTTCACTTTCAATATAATATTACTAAAAAAGATGAATAAATAATATTTAATGCTTAATAAATAAGATGCACACATGTGATGTAGGTAATCTAACGAAAAAAAATCTGATATGAAGCTACTCTTCCCGCGTAATTACTTTTTAGTTTACAGTTTTTTATTTATTAGTGAAGGCTATGTTGAAATGATTAACTTAACTTTAATGAAAGTACAAGTAAGTACTTTTGTGATATTATAACCTTCGTTGACTCTTGTGTTTATGTAATTTATGTTATGTGTAGTATGTAAATGAGAATAATTAGAAGAATTATTGATCATTTACATACTACACATAACATAAATTACATAAACAAGTCCTACACTCGATGCCTGACAAATGGCTTAAGAGTGTAGGACTTGTTTATGTAATTTATGTTATGTGTAGTATGTAAATGATCAATAATTCTTCTAATTATTCTCATTTACATACTACACATAACATAAATTACATAAACAAGTTTCGAAACTATGATATTTAAACGAGCTAAATACGTATGCGACCGGCCAGCACAGGACTGCGTCATCGTCCGTCTTACCGAGCGCATACGTATTTAGCTCGTTTAAATATCATAGTTTCGAAACTTGTTTATGTAATTTATGTTATGTGTAGTATGTAAATGAGAATAATTAGAAGAATTATTGATCATTTACATACTACACATAACATAAATTACATAAACAAGTCCTACACTCTTAAGCCATTTGTCAGGCATCGAGTGTAGGACTTGTTTATGTAATTTATGTTATGTGTAGTATGTAAATGATCAATAATTCTTCTAATTATTCTCATTTACATACTACACATAACATAAATTACATAAACAAGTTGTTTGGCAAGACAAAACAATCAATGTCAATGTCATAAGACCTGTCGTAAGATTGTAAATGCAAGGCACAAGATTGCGTAACGGTAGACACTTGATTGTTTATACCTGCAACGTGTGAGCTTACACTACGAACAGGCAAATGCAGCTTACCACAAAGATCCTTGGTAATGAAATTAACCGTGCTTCCATTGTCAAGTAAGACTCTGGCGCTGTGCGGCATCCCGGAATGGTCCGTGACTCTTACCAATGCTGTGGAAAGCAACACATGACGAGATGAATAATCATGATTAGTATCAGCTAAAGTTGTATGTTCTTTATGAAGGCTAGAATCATCATCATAAGAATGCAATAATGGTATGTTTTTTCAAGTCTGAGCCAAGCTCCAAATGAACAGTCCTTGTGGCTAGACAAACAAAACACATATGTATGATTTAATAAGTCTAGGTACAAGGACTGTTCATTTAAACACATAACACAAATATAAACATAACATAAATTACATAAACAAGTCCTACACTCGATGCCTGACAAATGGCTTAAGAGTGTAGGACTTGTTTATGTAATTTATGTTATGTGTAGTATGTAAATGATCAATAATTCTTCTAATTATTCTCATTTACATACTACACATAACATAAATTACATAAACAAGTTTCGAAACTATGATATTTAAACGAGCTAAATACGTATGCGCTCGGTAAGACGGACGATGACGCAGTCCTGTGCTGGCCGGTCGAGCTCAGCGAGTCGCCGCGCCCCCGCGCCCGCAGACCTCAGGCCGCGGTTGCCCGGGCGTAGTGATGTTCTTAACACTTGTGACATCCACAGGATTTTGTTTGTATACCTTTTTAAATACTATTGCAAGTCATCATAACAGAGTCGTTTATAACATCCATTAAGGGTTACATTTTAAGCAAATTAAGTTAATTAGAATTTGAAGGAATCGAAAAGTCGAAATATAATTAATTATATAGCTTTATCATTTTTTTTTTTTTTTTTTTTTTTATGATTTATAGATCTGCTCTTGACCACAATCTAGACAGCTTTGCTTTTCTTTCTTTGCTTTGACTTTCATAATTTGAATTTCGAAATACTTAATTTTTCCAATTATTATACGTATGTATAAACATCAGTTTATACTATACTAAACTTCTCTTATTCGTAAAATAGGTATAATTTATACACTCTTTCAACATAATTATATTTATTTATGTTGGGGATACAAACAGCTTTTAGTCCTCTTAATAACAGGTTACAATAAACAAAAGTTAAGCCATATGTTTCCGCATATAAACAAGTAATTCAGACAAACTTAACTAGCTTAAACTTTCAAATGTTAATGGTAAAAATTAAATAAATAAATAAATATCTTCGGGACATTTTTACACAGCACCATCTAGTCCCAAAATAAGCAGAGCTTGTGATATGGGTACTAGACAATGGATATAATAATAATGGATATATAAATTAAAGGTAGATCGTAATTTAAACATTATTATTATTATTATTGTGTATCGTAGTTAATTCAAGCAATACTACATTTTCTTTCTTTTATTAATAAATGACTGACTTTATTTTGGATGACAACCGTTTCATTTAAAACCATAGTAAATGGTTTTACAATGTAATAAAACAAACCAGTCTTACAGAATATTAGCAATTCATTCAACTCTTTTTGTTTTTTTCATTTTCCGGATTCCTACCGCGCTCTGAGACCGCAAGACCTAGCTACAAAATGCACAAAGCGTTGAGAAATTAAAGTTAAATAAACCTAGGCTTTTATAATTTCGTAGCTTCGCTGGTATTTTCTATACAGTACTTTTGTTATAGAGATTTAAATGTGATTTATGAATGAAATCTTGGCAGTTATTATTTTGTTTTGTTGAACTTACTCTGTGTAGATAGATAGAATATGCTTTATTGTATCGTACAACATTATTATAATAAATATAAGCTTGATGAAAAAGTTTTTTTTTTTATATTCCGTGTTAGGAAACAATAGGCAAATACAAAGACTGATAATGTCATAATTAGTATTAATATATAATAAAAAACTGTATCGTTTTGAGACAAGATTTAATAAGCGACGATAATTGAATTTGAATTCCTATTTAATTTGTATGTACCGCTTCATTTCAAATAAGTATTATTCGCGTGACCAGAGGGCTGGTTTGCTCTTTGGCCAAAGAATAAGCGTTGCCATTCAACGTGGCAACGCTGCTAGTCTTCTGGGGACTTTTCCAGGTGACAGCAATGTGGAGGAATACTTTGACGCGTAAGCACGCCTTTTTATATAATTTTATTTTGTACTTGTATTTTATATTTTTGTTGTAAATATTGTACATTTGTAGATAGATCATTTAATTATTGTAATCCCAACGTTTAAATTATAACATTAAAATCAAATAAATAGATTTATTGAAGTTCTTAGGGACGGGGTAACATTATTTATTTAACAATTTCTAAGAAGCGTTTAAGAAAAGACTCAAAGCTACTGGCAGGGCCGTTTTTAGCCAAGTGGCGGCCCTGGGCACTTTAAGCAAATCGTGGATAGATTAGGTTATTATTTTTTAGCCTAAGGTACGAGTAGGTACGTAACTATAAAAAATATAGTGCAACATTATTATAGTGGGTTCACGCTGTTAATATTTCATACGAAAATATCTAGATAGTGTGTTTTAATGTGTTGCCCCTTGAATACTCTTTTAAAGCACTCACGGTCCATTATAAATTATTGCCGTGGCCGTATGTAACTGTTATTGTTAAGTTTTATTAGTGTTAGAGCAAATATTACGCGACATAGGTACAAGGGAAACATATTTGTGAAAACAGTAATACTAATAACCTACATTTAAACAAGATTTAAGCAAGTTTGGAATCTGTTCAAAGGTTAAATATTTACTAATTTCTCAGGTTTTCGCGATCACTACCTTACACATTATAATTATAATTACATCCGCAATGACGCGACGCGATGCGTTGTAATCCGATTAAACACGTTTTATTATAACGGCTAAATATTTATTATTGGTTATTTGGATAATACTGTGGTAGTTCTATTGTTGTCTCGTTTTATTTACTTGTAATAGTTATTAAGATAAATATGAATGTCTTTAACCGTAGATGTGTGTATTGTACACACATCTACTGTTAAAGACATTTATTTCCTCAAAAGAGTACAATAATCACTTATAGAGAAAATGCAATTATATTTTATTAACTAATAGTTATCGATTAGCGTAGTAAGTTAGTGTAGGGTAGTAAATACAGACATGTTTACTAAGTCTGTGGTGGTAATAAGTAAAAAAGTTACGTTCGTAAAAAACGAAATCTTACAACGAAATAACCACCTAGTACAGTCGACTGCATGACAGTGGTACCACTTTAATTCGAAAACCGCCCTTACTGCTTATGAAATAAAGATGCTGCTAATGTCAAAGTGTTTCCACCGACGTGCGGTTGACCGTACCTATCTACATCAATTTATATAAAATATAAATATTTACAAATGGGCAGTGGACGGGGCACATTGCTCGCAGAACGGATGACCGATGGGGTAGTAAAGTTCTGGAGTGGCGACCGCGTACTGGGCCCTAATTCACGTAATTTCATGACGCGCTGATCAAGTTGCAGTGACGCTGCAGTTCGTTTCTGACAGCGATCGCCATAGATAAGAGAATACGAAAAGCATTGTTTTGATCGAAACTTAACTGTACCTGCACTGTAATTGCACTTCTTTAGTTACGTGAATTGGCCTACTGGAAGGCATAGCGCGGGTAGGCCCCCCACAAGGTGGACCGACGACCTGGTGAAGGTCACGGGAATCCGCTGGATGCGGAAAGCGCGGGGCCGGTCGTTGTGGCGATGCTTGGGGGAGGCTATGTCCAGCAGAGAATATCTTTCGGCTGATATGATGATGATCTGTTCTGGGAAGTACTACCAGTCTACCACCTTAACTATTTCAGCCGCCAAACAGTGATGTTTGCATTACTGTGTTCCGGTGCAAATGGTACGGGTACCAGTGAAATTACGATCACATGAGACTTTTTTCCATCTTCATGTCTCAGCTTGGCGAACCAATACTTGCAGTACCATTTAGGCAACAGCCTAGGTGGTATTGCAGTTGTTATGGGCAAAAGTAACCGCTTAATATCATGTCTTTAAGCTCGTTACGCCATCTTATATTCCATTAAAAAAAACGAGTGGGCTTTAGACCACACGACTGAAGTAAAACATCACTAACTTATATCTCCCTATCAACTTCCATTCGCCTTCAAGCGTCCGTTCGCCTCGCCCTATCGCACTTTTCGTAACGCATTCACCAGCTTACTCCCCAAGTCAAGCGTGCGTAAAGAAGTTTTACTTCATAAACTTTTATTTCCATCCATGTAAGGAAGTGAGAAATAGGTAGGATAGTTTGAACACTACTCGATTTCTACAATGTAATGTAAAACAGCTTGTTAGCTGAAGTAGAATAGTTCTCGAGTTGCAAACACGATGCGGAAAACGAGGTGACTCCACTCTGTTTGAGCAGACTTTGCTCTTGTGCGGGCTGTAAGGAACTGTTGAGCAGGAGTGGCCCTCTAATTTATTCAGCGTGCTTGCACTTCCGTTAAACCGGACGCTTAATTTCTAATTAATCTGTGTTATCTGAACCTCAAATGTGAGGTCGTAATTTGTAGATGCGTTGTGATTCTTACGGACATACAACTTCGGTTTCATGGGATCATTTATATATTACTAGCCTAGTACCTAAGTTACCTACGTAGAAATACATTTCTTTTTTTTTTCGTGGGGAAAATCTTCATGGACGCACTCCGCCCGGGGAAGGCGGAGCCAGTGTCGGACTCTTACCGACTAAAAACCACCACGATGTTCCTCTACCGACCCTTGGCCGGGATGGGAAACTTTACTCGCCCAACCATCCCCGGCAGGACCCGGCTTGCCACTAATAGGCGAGCCCCTTCACCCCGTGCGGCACCCACATTGGCCGCACCCTCCTCTTGACTGGCGCGCGCGGAACACGACGCGCCACCGTCACGGGCCTTGACTGGTCAGGCGGCGGGCCGCCCCAAGTCCGCCGCCCGCAGGCCCATACCTAGGGTGGCAGGAGGTCGGCATACTGATCCTGCGACGCCCAGGTCGCCTTCTGCGGGAGGGAAGGGAGGTAATCGCCTCTTGAACTCTCTCCGCCGCCTCCTTAGCGAGCATTACCTCCTCGCAAAAGGCGACGACGCTTTCCCAAGCGCTCCCGCTCCCGACCATCGTCTGAACCACGGCCGGAAGCGAGAGATCACTGCCGCCTACTGCAGTGATGAGGTCACGGCGCTGCGTGACCCAAGCTGGGCACTCCTCCAGTGTGTGACGCGCCGTGTCCTCTGGGCAGCTCCCGCAGTGATGACACTCGGGTGTCGGCTCCCGGCCTATGCGACACAGATAATTCCCGAAGCAACCGTGCCCCGAGAGTATCTGCGTCAGCTGGTAGGTGAGGGCACTATGGCTCCTCTCCAGCCACTCCATGACGGGCCTTACCGCCGCGATTACGGCGTGCCCTACGTAAAAATACCTTACGTTACATTAAGTAACGTAAGAATAACGGATGTGGAGCGAAATCTAAAGATCCTAACTTCCTATATACTAATATCACAGTCTAAGGAACTCTAGCTCTGCTATCTAATATTATAAATGTGAAAGTTTGTGACGATATTTGGATGTTTCTTACTCAATTACGCTGTAAGGGCTGAACGGATTTGGATGAAATTTGGCATACAGATAGAAAATAACTCGGATTGACATTTAAGCTACTTTTTATCTTATTCTGGGAAGATTAACAGTTTCCGAGGGATGCGCGGTAAATGACATATACGCGGACGAAGCCGCGGTCATAACCCAGACAGCAATATAAACTTGTTTCAGACTTGCAACAAGTTGGAAGTATCAAATGTGAAAGTTTGCACCAAGTTTGTCGTAGCAAGTGAGTAAACTTGAAGCAAGTTTGAATCAAACTTGCTAGTACCCATGCAACAAACTTGCCTAATGCTTGTCATGACAAATAAGCTGCAATGTTGCCACAACAAACTTGTGTAATGCTTTTTATGACAAAGATGCTGCAATGCTGCCACAACAAACTTGTGTAATGCTTTTTATGACAAAGAAGCTACAATGTTGTTACAACACAGTAGCAACAAAGCCTTTTATTTCTTTTGAGTAATGGTGAAGCCATTACTGGCTGTAGATACACAAAAGCAAAGCAGGTATGACAGGGCTCAGAGCTCTACTGCTTTGATTTCGTGGATACAGCCTGAAAAAAAACCTTTGTTTAAAAAAAGTTTTATTTTAATGAACTCCCTCTTCATAAATTTCTTCTTCTGCCCCCCCAGTGCCAGCAGCAGCAGGTGCTGAAATTATAGTTTTCTTTTGTCTTTCAGCTCTGAAACAAATAAAAAACTACTGTTAATGATTACACAAATACAAATTGCCAGAAGACTTTACTGTCAACTTTCCAAACACAATAGAAATTTAATTGGGTTGAGTGAGTCGCATCGTATATGGATAAAATAGTTTATGGAATAATCTTACCTTCTTATTATTCTGACTTTGGCTTGATTCAACCAGTCACTGATTATCTCTTTAAGTTTGTCCTCTTTTGTGTTATATATTATATTACTACAAATTTCTGAAAAAAAATACAAATATACTTTTACACAATGAATAATAATTACAGTTATCTTAATATGCGTGGGCGCTGGATGGTAGCGCTAGAATAGGTGGAATGCTAATAAATGTGTGCGTATAGCTTAAGCTAGTATTAATATAAGGTTTGAATCCTGCTCGTGAGCGAATTTTTTCGTTCTACAATTTATACAACGTGTTATTGAAATAACTGAAAACCTCTTAGGGGTCATTATACTCATCAGTATGAAGAACTTTTACAATGGTACCAACCCTGAAATTGCGAAAAAAAATCAGCTGATCCCTACATTTTGTAGATTTATGTGAACACAAATGTACTGATCAGCTGATTTTTTTTCGCAATTTCAGGGTTATTCAATAAAACGTTTTATATTTACGTAGAATATTATTATTTCCTTGTTCAGAAAAAAATCTTTTTTTTTATCTTAAGACCATTAAGGATCAAAATCGGACACGAGTAAGCTACAATTTCCCTCCCTTTTGTTTGAGTTCCATTAAAATAGTAAGTGGATAAAAGCTTCAGTAGCAAAGAGAGGATTCTTTAAAAATTTACGCATCTATTCCTGTCATCTCTATAGATAAGATCCATGAATCTTGAACTCTTGAAGGTTATACTATGTACATTTGTGATATGGACCTATACTCAGATCAAACAGATTAACTATCACAATATCCGACCCTGATATGAAACGTGTATTATTTAATATTTTATTAAATCTTATAGAGATCTACTTTTCCTTTGCAGGCAGCATTAACTAAACTAAGGTTGATACAATAATAAAATGTTAACAATCTGTGATTTGAATGTACCTTTTTCGTTTTTTTTTGCGACCAGACTGGCGTTGTTCTCGGTGGAGCTAGGTTGACTAATCTTCAGCTACTGGACTAGACCAGATGCTACAAGAACTGAGCAATGCAAGCCTTGAGGTTGGACTTAAGATGAATATGTCAAAGACTAAATTCATGACCAATATTAAGATTCGCAGGTCTGCTGGAAGAAATTTCTTATAGAAATAAGCAGTGCCTTTGTACTATTCATTTCTGTGTATTTTATTATTATTTCTCTGTGTGTGCATAAATTTAATAAATAAATAAATAAATAACATCAACTTGGACCAAATAATCTCCTTCCAGGCAAGACAAGATAAAGAAATTAAAAGACGTACTGTAAACGCCTGAAAGAGCTACTGGTCTATGAAAGAGCAATTCAAGGGCAATTTGCCCTTGTCACTAAAACGTATGAATGATTAAATACAAATAAATTATAGTCAATGATGACTATAAAATTACGTATTTTACTGCGCTTTCAGAAATAAATAACTGACTGTCCGCATCCGACCATCATCAACCGCATTAGGTATCATCAGGGGAAGTGGCGGTCAAACACGAACCCATTGAATTAAAAAAATATGTTGAGAAGTTAAAATATTGTCACTAACCAAATAATTAAATCCGATCAAAATATCACATTGCTAAATTGAATAAAATAAACAGTCAATTCAATTATACTACAAAATAAACTTACACAAAATAGTTTGTTAGTAGTAATTTATAAAATAAGGCCAAGGACGCAAAGGAGAAATCAGTATGTTCTAAAATTACCATTTGGTTATTTGGTGTAAATATCAAACTACTAAAGGCCTATGTCCAGCAGTCGTCAGACGTCTTTCGGCTGAAATGATGATCAAACAAACGAAAAACAGGCGTGTTTGTTTTATTAACTTAAAGTCAACGAACTGTCGTTACGAAGTATGACTTAGCATATTTTGAGTATCGTATTCTAACACATAGTCCCACAGTACATGCGTTATGGAATATTAAACAAAATACTATAGTCATCACCCACGGACGAATAAAAAAAGGCGGACGGAATCTCGCTAAAAATAGATTGAAGCACAACTTTTTCTTAAGCCCACTTTAATTTCGATAGTATTTTAACACACCAGAAGGCAGATTGTTATTTTATTGTGACACTACGACAAAAACTTTCGTCACACGAGATTTATTGCGTAATCGCGGCTGTTAGAATTACTATAAGTGTGAATGTGTGCGTGCCAGCCCGCACTTTCAAGCGAGCAGACTTACTATTGGTAGCTTCACTTATTGTTTAGCGAGATTCCGTCCGCCTTTTATTATTTCGTCTATGTCATCACTCTCTTCATTAGGTTGATTAATTATATAGGTAGTCACTATTACCGGGAAAACCTTTCTTTTGATTAGGTAATTTGATTACCTTAGAAAAAAGGTAAAAAGGTATTACTTATTTCTAGTTTTACAGTAATGTAATAACACAGAAATTTATGAATTTATAATGCTGATCTCTGAGTAAAAGAAAAAAATAGTATTAGTGAGCTTATCATCCAGCAAAGGATTCGTTTGCAAATTTCAAGTTTTTTTTTTTTTTTTTTTATTCTTTTTTTTTTTTTGAGGCTTTAGTACACCGCGGTGACTATGCCAGCCTCATAGGTACCTCATATTATTGTGACATTAAAAAATATACAAAACTATACAATTTAAAATAATAAATAAACGCAGCTAAAAGGCCTGCCTGTATTTTTTCCCGCCTGCCTGCCTTATAACAAGAATGCAGCGAATTCGCTTCATTTATACCAGTTCTGTTGACAAACAACAACATTTCTTTATTGTACGTAGACCCCACGAAAACAAAGACAGTAGTTTACAGATAGATACTACTACTACTACTAGATTACTTTTGCTTTTTTTTTTCGAATTATGCCCGCATCTAGTTTTTATTTTGTATTTTTATTTATTGTTCGTAGCGATTGTCTTTAATGAGAAATAAAGTTCTTAAAACCGAAGTTAAACATAAAGTTGTCTGACTAATAATAAAAAGACAAATGACAACCTATTATAATGAATTTAAGGAATTTTTATTTTTTGGAATTTCGATTGGCCAGTATCTTTTGGAGGCAGGTATACAACCCACATGGTACTGTAGTATCATAATAACTGTTTACAAAACCAATGGTTTACCGCACTGCAAATTCTTCGCAGGATATTCTCGTAGCAAGATTCTCGTTTGATTTTCTTCAATTGATTGTAATAAGCACAGCGGTCGCCGGCAATGATTGGTTGCTCAGTTCCTTTTATTTCTTGGTCGTCAATATTATCCAATCAGTCGATCGGTCTGATCAGATAAAAAGTCAGTTTGGATTATTCTTTGATATTGTTGTTTATTTTCATGTTAGCCTTCATATCGGTTAGACACTGACTAACATAGAAAGAAAGAAAAAATATTTATTGCCACAAGACGCATGCGGTACGAACACATAAAAAATAACTTTATTAGGTACATTTTAGGCATTACAGTGATACCTACATAGTTGTAATATTATAACTATAATCATTGAATGTAAAATCTTGGGTATGTGCTGATCTGATAATGATTGAGTCTTACTGTTAATCAGCTTATTACAAACTGGTTTCTGCCCGCTGCTTCGTCCGTGTGTTTGTCACAAAAATACTTTATCACGCATCCCTCGGGAACTATTTATCTTCTCGGGCCAAAAAGTTGGATGTGTCCTTTTCTAGATCCCAGGCTACTTCTTTGCCAAATTTCATTACGATCGGTTCAGAGGTTTAGTCGAGAGAAGGTAACAAACAGACGGATGGAGAGTTACTTTTGATTTGGTTACAGTCGACAACTTTTAAAGGTGGATTCTGCCAACGAAAATGAACCACATTTCTTAAGGGCGCGCATGATCTCAATGACCTTGCTCGAATGGGCGTTGCCGATCAGAATGATGCAAAGGGAGCGCGGGGACACTTCATAATAACATCGCGCCGCGCGCTTCTGCGCCTGTGACCGCGCCGCCCGCTCGCTTGCGAGTTTGAATGAAAAAAGTTTTAGCCGGGAAGTAACTTGTGTGTGTACAATATGCACGGTTATTTTGGCATGTCTTATTTAGTATACGTAGTCTAGTGGTTTAGGGGTCGACTTCGGGTCCGTATAGTCTGAGATCAATCCCCATTAATATACTTTTCTTTTAGAATTTATATTTTTGCATTTTTTTATTTAGAAATAAGTTATATTACCTACTTAAGTTTGTAAATAATGAACACATACTTGCAATCAAATATACACAAAATACAATTATTTTATTTTGTGTTACTTTACTTTGAATGAATGAATTATATATTTATTTGCAAGAACATAGGTAACATTGAGTTCGTCTAAAGTTAAAATTGGGTTTCACTACTTTCGACATTTCAGTCGTGCAAATATTTTGATTTTCAATTAATCGTACATAATATTTAAAAACAAATTGAAATTAACATGCAATAAAATAATATCAATTCAATTCAATTTATTGTATATTGTGATACATAGGTAGTTACAGTTGTAATAACAAAAAAAAAGTGCTGCTATGACCTGCCAATAATAATTTCCATACTATTTTATCAATTTAAAATTATGCGAATCAATAATAATAAAAAACTGGGTTAGTGGTCAATCCGCACGAATTGGATTGGCACGAAACGTGCGGATCGACTCTTTTAAATATTAGAATTTTCGTTTTTATTTTCGTGCGGATCGCCACCTTCATATATGTATACGTAGTAGGCTTGGCACATATTGTAAATAATAGGCACATATTGAATTTTAAAGAATAAAAAATATCAAAGTACAGTCGTGAACACACGACAATAAAAAAGATCGAAAAATTAATGAACTCTCACATATACACACACACACACCCACAAATACTGTATTTTTTACTTACCCTAAGGTGAAAAGGCTGAAACCAAAATCACACACATGCACCTCAAACCGTGCTCACCGCTCTCAGTACACATGTCGCGGTATCGTCCAGTAAGCATCGCGAAAGCAAAAATCCTTCAGGTGCACGGTGTGTGCGTGAGCGCTGGTTGTACACGAAAGAGCACGGTTTTTTTCGCTTCACTATGATTGTTCGCAGCACTTTATCTATATATTTTACTGCCTGGATTTAAACTAGTTTAATATTAAATGTATGTAATTATGTATACAGTTTGATTGGTTGAACAAATAACTTAATAAACGTGAATATTCAGTCACTGATTTTCATTCCAAATACAAAATTTTGATCTGTAACCGTGCCATATTTCTAGAGCAAATGATAAATTATGTGCTTAGTCATCTAAAAATACTTGAAAAGTTCTACGATTATTGAATACCCAAATTTTCACTTCGAATTGTAGAGAGAGTTTGAGAATAAATCCCAAACGATTTTGAAAATAAGTCATCGGCGGCATTGTCAAAGGGTGGAAATATCTGTAAATTGTTTTGGTGGATTCGCACGCCTCGTTTTTGTGTCGCACGTGACACACAGAGGGAATTTATTTGTTTATTAATAGGTATTTAAGTAAAAAAAAGGTATTGATTTTTTATTGATTCGTGTTCAATATCAGTGGTATTGTCACCTCCTTAAACATGGCACGAATACAGATCAACATGTTGTATGTAAACAACTGGTACCTACCTTAATTTTTAAAATATTTTTTCAATCGATTTTAGCAATTACTGTGACCACTATTCTGCACTTACAAATCAAAGTTGCATACAATAAGGTGATGTAAGTAGCCGAAAGTGTCCATTGGTTGGTATTTCCACCCTCTTTGCCTTTTGCACTAGTCAGCAGACCCCTTGAAAGTCGCATTCAGCCATGATGAGCGTGGGCGATTTTTTTACTCCTGTACACGTAATTTATCGTGAAGTATTTTTAACATATTTATTCATAATAACTTCTTAGGTTTTCGCGATCACTACACATTATAATAAAACAAAGTTTAACCGGATTTTATTTAGTTTAACTGCGTGCATCGAAACGATTTTAATTAATAATATTGTACGGTAGATTAAAATATTTTTTTAGAAATATCTGTAAAGAAGATTGTCATCTTAGTCTACCTGCGACCACGAAATGCTACAAAGCTTTCGAAACGTCAGGGAAACCCATTTAAATAATCCGGTTAAACTTTGTTTTATTATAATATTTATTCATTATACGTACGGTCATTCTACCATATTCTTTAATTTTTTATTCATCCAGTCATGCTGTATAGCAAAATGTACTAATTTTGGCAACATAAAGTTTTAAATCACGTTACAACGAAATCTAAGACTAGACGTTTATCAAAATTTTATATTTTTAACATAGATATTTTTGATTAATTCGTGTCACTTCATTTAAAAAATATTATTAATCCTACTACTTTTGTGCGCTACAGTACCTTGTTTCGTAAATTTGTTCCATAAAAAACAATGTGTGCCAATAGCCTACTACTCCAAAAAAAATAACAATATTTAAAAGAGTCGATCCGCACGTTTCGTGCCAATCAAATTCGTGCGGATTGACCACTAACCCACTTTACCTAATACTATACTAATACTCATTACTTTAGTCTGAGATCGATTCATACCTAATTACTGTTTGAATTTATGTTTTTAACTTATTTTTCTTATAAATAAAGTACCTACTCATTACCGCGCTGGTTCAAAAATAACGTACAAGTACAGACATAGTAAAAAATATGAAAGAAGTGCCGCGAATAATTTAGTGAAGCCAATAAAAACTATGCTCCTTCGTGTACAGCCAGTGCTCCGTACGCACATGCACCTGAAACCGTGCTCACTCTCAGTACACATGTCGCGACATCGTCAAGTAAGCATCGCGAAAGCAAATATACTTCAATTGCATGGTGTGTACGTGACCGCTGGTTGTACACGAAGGAGCATAGTTTTTTTGGCTTCACTATGATTGTTCACAGCATTATGTCTATATTTTTTTACTGTCTGTGACTATGGGTAGCACTTCCTTACTTATGATGAAATAATCGTATTTACTTTTACAAAAGTAGCAATTATACTATAAAGTTTTAGGGAGTTTTTCTTAATTATTATGTACACTTTTTTTTATTATATAACATACCTACATAAAAAAGTTATTAATACGTATAACACAATGTTAAAAGTAGCAACTATACGTAGGCCATAGTCAATACAAATATTTGTTCCATGCGGGAATCGAACCCGCCACGCCGAATCGAATACGCTCAGCCGCTGCGCCATTCTAAATAAAATTATAATAAAAATCCTTCGTATTTTTCACACCGAAAATTATGAGAGAACGTAGTACAGGTCCGTATAGCACAGCGACACGTCCCGCACTGACTAAACGGGCGAGCGAGGGGATTTCAAGCCATTTGCGAGTATCAATTACGTAAAAAAATCGTAAAAAAATAATTAAGATAGTAATTTGAAAAAGTAAGCCGAAGGTGCCCTCGGTATTGTATTTTTTTATATGCTGATTGCAATAAAAAAATCCTGTGATTGATAGTTTAGGAGAAAAAAACGATTAAAATTTTACACAGAGGTTACATTGCATATTTATTTCAGATATTTCAAATAATATTTTCAATTTTCTGAGCCGAAGAGGACCTGCATTATATGATGTAGATTAACATATATTTTTTTTGGATTTTTTACTATAAAGATTACGGAGGAAAAGTGACTTAAAAAACCGAAAAAAAGCCCAATTCACGTATATCGCCGCCTTAAGAAACAAGGGTCGTTAGACGAAAAAAATATTTACTTGCCATACTAAAACCTAGTTTTTCACCAACGATTTTTTACGGGTTTTTCTTTATTATTGTACATGTACGGCCCTGTATTCTGTATGTTGGTCGTGGTGAGAACCTTCTCGATCAGCAGCAGAAAACATCGCGTGTAGATAAAGCAGTAGCTTTTTGTATGCAACCGTAATTAAAACTTATAGGTTGTATCAATTAAAAAAACAAATCTGTGCGTAATATAAATATGGAATGACGCTGTTCGATTTATATAAGACCATTCAATTAAGTCGGTGATAAAATTGTGAACGATTCTCATATGCGAGAAATGTTAATACACGAGTCGACTTAATTGAAGCTTGTTTTATGCGACTGCTACATGCATAAGAACAAACTAAATAGCTATATTCAGCACAAATACCGAAACGCAACTTAGTTTTAAACATTTACAAGTATGTCAAAGAAACAAAATATTTTGTGTAATCCGTGTATAAACGTGTTTTGTCGAAATTCTACAAAGAGCTTTTAACTTGGAAAAGGTCATATAAGACATTTTACTTCGCAAAAAGTAAACTTTTTACGTGAGTCTTCCTTCTAAAACGTTATTTTAATCATTCAAAACCTCAGACACCCAAATAATTGATATTGTAATAAATTGATATGGCAAGTTTTTTTTTATAACATAGGAGGCAAACGTGCAAGCGGGTCATCTAACGGTAAGCAATCTCCGCCGCCCATGGACATCCGCAGCACCAGAGGTGTCACCGATGCGTTGTCGACCTTTTAAAAAGACGTATGCTTTTTCTTGAAGGTACCATGTCGAATTTGTTCGGGAAAACCGCTGACGGAAGTTGATTCCACAGTTTTGCTACAGCACATTTGAACGTACTATATTTGACCGCTAACCATTTTTAGGTATTTATTTCCATTAATTATTGTAGAAGATATTAGTAATTAGTGTTGTCATACTTATTCTAATCGACGCGTCCCGCTCGCCCCACAGTGCACCCCCGCGGCTATTTCCAAAGGATAATAATATGATGTGTTCTGTTTACCTACGTAGGCATGTACAGAACTAGTAAGAAAGAAAGAAAGAAAAATATCTTATTTCTTTTGTATGTGTCTCAGTTTTGTCAAATAATGACAAAACTGAGACACATACAAAAGAAAGGATATACATGAACAAGAAATAGATATATTAAAGAAGTAACAAAGCGAGGAAAAAGTCATTGACAGTCATGCGCCATGTGTGTCTCAAAATTGTGACAAATGGGTGTCCAGCTCAGCATATTGCCAGGTTATTAAACCTGACGCTGATATTCTGCTGGATTCCCTGTTGTGACGTAGGATGTCGAGCAAACTACACATTAGTAATAGTTAGTGAGTGTGTGTGTGTGTATTAAGAGTGTGATTATGAATAGAAATATATATATTAAGTATACGATAAATATATGTGAGTGACTAAAATATAATTAGATAATTTGTAAACAATGTAATGTGATACTCGATAAAATACTGCCAAATAACAAACCAATAATAGATTAAAGACATAAATAAATATTTTATCTCTGGTTCCGCAGCGGGGCATAGCGGCTAGTCATCAACGCGATATCAGGTGTTTCTTAAATGATGGACGCGTTAGTAATTGCATCAGTAGTTATTTGAATATCAGTATGTTTATCAGTAGTTATTTAAATAAAGACAGAAAAAACAGACCATAGATAAACTGTTATTTATTCAAAGGTCATTTACCTTTAAACAGCCAATCTCGATTTATATCGAGCCTCAGTTAAAGTGTTTAACATGTCACTTAAAGTTATTGGGCGTAAATAAGTGTTTATTAATTATGTATCTTGGAATATTAGTGTTAGGTACCTACTTAACATTCGGAAAATAATGGAAAATGGGTGTTTTTATAATCTTCATACAATGTTTTCATGAAAATCATTATGAAAGAAAACATTAAAGGTACTGTTAACAGTTAATATACCTAGCTAAAGTCGACCATGAAATAGATTTAATATACCATTTGACATAGTAAACAAAATTTCAATAAGGATGACAACAGTAAGTAACATTGGTCTTGTAAATTAAAATAGGTTAATTATTTTGTTGTTTTATGAGTTGCAATTGACATTCAAGCTTAGGATGGTAAAGTAATATCATTTTCCACTACACAAGTCTACCACTATAACGAGTAAGATAGCGATCTACCTACTGGGTGATCTAGTGTAAATGAATATTTCAAAATAATAAACCGAAAGAAGCAGGGTTTTTCAGTTAACTTGGCCGCTAACCAATTTGTCCGTCTGTCAGAAACTTAGAACTTTTAAACCAAACAAGATATTTACTTGAAACTCTCACATTCCTAGTTAATACGCAAAACTTTAGCCTAAAAACAAAAATAAACTAAAGAGAAACTCCCTCTTTCGTTTTTATCATTTTAAATATATTTTCTATACTTTATCTTTCTTTTTTGTCCATATTTTTAAGTTAATGCTACTGATGCATGTGGGATACCGTTGAAAATAACTTTTTTAACAGAGTATAAAACTATTTTTGATGGTAAAAGTCGCTGTTTTTAGACCTATTTTGTCCCGAGGTCTATCTGAAAAATGGCTCTATATCATAGAATAGAATAGAATATATTTATTTGCTTAAAAACATGGTATACAAAGGTCTTATAGTTCATATCGAGCATACATGTTTTGCTAATAATATACATAGCATGCAAAATTTTAGTAGAAACATTATTTCTTTTCAAGGAATTCCGTTACACTGTAGAAATTATTTCCATTTAACCATAATGATGTTTCAGTAATATAAACACTGTACTGTACTTTAATAAAAAATCAATTATAAGTAAGAAAACACGCTGTAAGCAATAATAGCAAAAGCATTTTCTCATTAGAAATTTCAGGTCAGTTATTTAGCTCTGTTGTTCTGAAATCACCTAATAATAATAAAAAACGTCAGAATCAAAGTAATCCATAATTTGCTTATTATCTTATACAAAGTGGATATTACAATAGGACATTAAATAAAACCACGTATTATACAGAGTATCAAGTCCTCTGTACAAAAAATCAATCAAATCTACTTAAGGTGAATGCTACAGGGTAGCCCTCGAAATTCAAAATTTCTTGCATTTTTTGTAAATTGTAGCTCTATTTCGCGATGTATATCGCTCAAAATATGATTCGCGGCTGTAATAGCAACATACATACTGAATAACACTCGTAAAAAATATTAACCTAGCTCTATAAGCTGTACAAGCTCGATAATATCACCTTATGATCAAATTATCGATTTTCGAGCTTGTAGAGCTTTTAGAGCTAGATTTATATTTTTTACGAGTATTATTCATTAGATATATTATTATTACTACCGCGAATCATGTTTTGATTATACAACTTGAAATAGAGCTACAATTTCCAAAAAACGCAAGAAATTTTGAATTTCGCGGGCTACCCTGTAGCATTCACCTTAATAGCTAAGCCACAGGAAATTATTTTAATTTTATTAATTTTGAATGTAGGACCATTTTCCTAGGCAAAGATCGTTAGGTCAAAGACCTGTTCGACTCTAAATGATTTTAAACTCTCTTTCTCAATTATTACAGATTATTACAAATGGTGTTACTCAATAAACAACTTATTTATGTGTTTAAAATGCTTCTATAGACTAGTAATAACCGTGTTTTTATTTATTGTTGTATTGTCATATCCACGTTTTATATAAAAGGACTGTAATATTTATCGTACTCAATATTTAAAGCCCCTCTTATTTCTAATTTGGTTATTATTATGTACCTACGTAAGAAAGCAAATCGTATTTTTTTTCAATAATAAAAAAAACGATTTCTAAACAAGAAGTTTTACAGAAGGGATGTAAAACCGGCTGGGCACTGCTCTCTACTTAGAATGACAAGGATTCAGGCCTTCACTACGCTGGCCTACAGCTGCGGACTACACACACCATCAAGAACAGTATGGAGCACTCTCAGGTGTGCAGTGCACTCTGATTGGTTAACCAATTTCCCGCGTATTTAAATTGTGTCATCTGCGCAGGTACAGTCACTATCCTTCCCGGTGATACATTTTGTTGACAAAGTCCCTTGAACGAATCACTACATTACAAGTAGGTACCTACGGCTGCCGTCGAACACTGAGCGCAAGTGATTTTAGCCTTAATGGTAGTTCACCGGAAAGTTTGCTGATAGTACATCGGTGGGCCATATAAAATGTGTACTACTTTTCAAACCACACCAAAGTCGGGTAAATATCTTGCACTTGTCCGTGGCCAACAAAAACCACTTGTAACTCGCCTATCCCGTAGAGAATGAAATGTTTTAATGAAAACATTATTGTTTATTATAAGGAAACAGATATATATTGCCGGAAAATTTACAATATTTGTTAACTTAAACATTTATGACAACAAATACTGCAAAGGGTTGCCGGTTGAGTGGCACACGTGTCACAGTTGATACTTAAACAAGGAAGACTTGAACATTGTTTACACCACAGTATCGTCACAGCGTTCTTTTGTTTCAATTTTAGTACACAAATATGCTGTCACTAACATAACTATACAAGAAAATCTGAAGGATATCCTAAAATCACTTCTCGTTTAATTACATTAAATTTAATGGCCGGTTCACATTATTCCAGTCCGATGGATAATCGGATTCCGTAAGTTCAATCCAACGCTGGACTTGACTGGATGCCGTCGTCTACCTACACTTTTCCTGTCATTTATTTCAAGAAGGAAGCAGTAAGGAAAATTGATTGAAGATTGACTATCTAGACGATTCCAGTCGCGCTAGAATGGACGTGCTGGATTAAAAAGTAGACCGCAAGCCGCCAATCCAGTCTTGGACTAGATCTCTCACTCGATTCAGTGCACTGTATCGGAAACAAAACGCTGTAATTAGAGGATTCGATCCCGTGATCCCGGTCGTATTACAGTCTCGAAAATTTCGAGACTAAATCTAACAAATCCCGAAATTTTCGGAATAAACAAAAAAAAAATTGCATGGAACGAAACGCACTCAGTTCACCTGTCATTTTATCAGCCATCTTATTTATCCAGCTGATTTAATTAGGGTGCTATGCTTGGTCCAATCTCTTTGTTCAATCAAAAATTCTTTGATGATCAGTGTTATAATACATACAACATTTGATGAAAATCAGCCAATTTCTTTGATCAAAGTCACATTGGATAAAGACATTTGACCAGTGTCATACCACCCTTAGTTAGTTTGCGTTTTCTCCCGGTTATGTTATGATTCACAACTTGTAAAAAGGTGCATAAAAAATCGCGCTTCACATCAGGGATGTTATGGATATGAAATTTTGGATCTGGATACGGATACGGATACGGATATAGGAATACTATTATACCGGTTTTAGATACAGTTACGGATACGGAATTATTTCGGATTTTATGAATATTTAATTATATTGTTAATAAAAAGATAACAAAAAAGGTGATTTTTGTATAGTGCTCTGATTTTTCAATACCTTTCTTATGATCTCTGGTATATCTCGCGATTCCGGGATCAGAAAAAATAACCGTGATCGAAACCAACATTGGATTGAATCACTGGACTGGAATTATACTGGAATAATGTGAAACGGCTATTAGATTAGATCGCCAAAGTGTTAAGAAAGTTTGTAGAACGGCGAGCGACACATTGACATTCTACACGATTCTATGTATTCTATTCATTAACATCGACCGCAATTTGTGAAAGGAATACATTGATTGGAATACATTAATTTGATTTAATTGGAGTTAAAGGAAAGATAAATGTAGTACATAGGTACCTACCGCCTAAGAAAATTCAACCATTTGCAAAATTCATTGAAGTAACTACTTTTACAATACAAATTAAATGAAGTATAGAATAGGTATGTGTAATAACTTAACTTCTTGTGTAAAGGAAAATTAACAATTTGAGGAACTCCATTGTTGTTGTCATAACTTTGTAATTCTCAGTATCCACTAATCCACAAACTCATATGGGGGAATATTAAGCAAGTTATCTATGTATATCGTTTTTATCTATGTGGGATAAAATTAAACAGGAAATCCGTAGTTAGCCTACCATTGACATAATTATTCTAATATATAAACATACAATAACATGACTATATAGAACTATGCGATGTGGGAAACAAAACACGCCAAAGGCCGCGTTCAGTAAGACGGATGGCATGAGCCGCCCGCCACCGGTCATCTGGCGGCTATCGGCGCCGAGCCGCACTGGTAGTCCGTAACATGCAGTTTCCATACTACGGGCCAAACATGTTTAACGAAGGGGTTGCTGGAAGTGAACCTTGGTGTACGGGTCCTCCTGAACCTGGGTGTAGGTAAAGAATGCAGTAACACGAAGCGTCAAGACATGTTGTTTATTCGGAGTTTCAATGCGCACAGAGGACGAAATGACAGTTACACGTTATTTTATAATTTCTAGGAATCTGTGTTGCCAACATGATAAGATAGTTATTAATTCTCAAATCGATACATTGTTAAGTAAATCGATAACTAAGCTAATATTATATAATATGATCAAGTTGGCTAGTGACTAGATTTATTAAATAATATAATTGACTGGATATAAATACGATGAATTAGAAGTATAATAATCGACTCTAAATACAAGAGATGGTGACTTCATTCGTTCCTTCCGCTGAACTTGTCTCTGGGTTGGCTGATCCACGAGTTTGTAACACAAGCGCTCATAAAGACTAGCTCCAATGCGCGTTCATCATCATCAACATTTAAGAGGTTGCGGTTATTTAAATAGCACGTTGTATAAAAAAATATTTTTATATTCGCGTCACATTACTTTCTACATTCTCAAATAAAAAATAAAAATTGTAACTACAGTGATGTGACGTGACTCATTCCTGTCGATGAACTAAATTTCTGTTAGCACCCAGGGCCCCAGGGTGTTGGCTGAAGACGGCCCTGCAGGGCAATTGCGTAACTCATTTTACAGTTTTATGATGATGTCAAATTGAAGACGATGTTGATAACATCGCAATCAAACATTGGAATTGTGTAACGACATAGAGGGACTTCATTATGAAGTAAATGACCGATGTATAAATGACGTCATGTATGTTAGATCATGTTTCGTTATGCAAGTAAGCTGCTGCAAGTATGCGTTTTAAGCTTTATCATTCATTCAATTTCATAATGAATCCCTCCGACATCGTAATCAACAATTTTGTAGTTTCGCAATTCGAATTGTATCATTTTTCCGGATTCAAACGTCAAAATTGACATTTTGTTGATTGCGATCACAGACATTGTAAAAAATATAGGCTAAGTGCTGCGAACAACCATAGTGAAGCCAACAAAAACCGTGCTCCTTCATGTACAACCAGTGCTCACGTACACACCATGCACCTGAAGGATATTTATTTTCGCGATGCTTACTGGAAGATGCCGCGACATGTGAACTGAGAGGGGTGAGCACGGTTTAAGGTGCATGTTTTTGCGTGAGCACTGGTTGTACATGAAGGAGAACGGTTTAAGGTGCATGTGTGTGCGTGAGCACTGGTTGTACATGAAGGAGCACGGTTTTTTTTGGTTTCACTATGGTTGTTCGCAGCACTTAGTCTATATTTTTTCCTATGTCTGTGATTGTGATGCAGTTACACAATTGCCCTGCTGGTTCTAATATTACTTTTAATAACACACTCTACAGGAAATAGGTGTTATACGTGATTCACTGGGAGTGATAAAAGCTTTGTCCGATTGAGCCTATTTGTCATTTTTATCTTGATAGTTTACATAAGCATAATCGGTGCTCGCCATTCACACCCGAAATTGTTATTAAAGCCTATCATGTCATATTGAGAGATAATTTTATCACGACGTTGATGTATTGCCTGATGGCTGCCAATAATCCCGTTAATGGGATCTTGACCGTACGATAGTTGTACAACTACTATTTTGTTACATTTACATTACATGATGTTATTGTAATAATAATTCACGGTAGCTTAGTGGCTAAAGCACTGGCGTACTGAGCCAGGAGTCGCAGGTTCGAATCCTGCTCGTGAGCGATTTTTTCTTTCCACAATTTAAATCGTTAGATTTCGCATCGCATGCGTAAATGCGTCTAAAATAATAAAATAAATAAATAAATATTTTGGGACATTTTTACACAGCACCATCTAGTCCCAAACTAAGCAGAGCTTGTACTATGGGTCCTAGACAATGGATATAATACTTATATACTTTTTTTGTTGTTGTAAATACATACTTATAATACAAAGGAAACACCCAAACCAATTCAAACACTTACGTTCCTCACATAAATATTTGTGTCCTTGTGGGAATCGAACCCACGACCTCGTGATCAGCAGTCCGACACTCGAAGCACTAGACCACAAACGTCACCATGAAAAATGACGTAATACAAAATAATAAATTAAAGTTCGTATTAACATTTCAATTTTGTCATCATCGGGCTGATGATGATGATTTTCTGTCCCATTGCTGGGCACGGCTTCTTCTCAGAATGAGAAGATAATTTTATTATGATCGGTAAGTATTAATTGTAATGCATTACACACACAATTACATGTTATTGTAATGCCTAATAATTGATTAAAATTCTTATTGTTATTTCAACTTGATCAGTTTATAACAAAATATTTATTGTTAAAATATATACGTAAAATCAATAGCAACATTTTTTGCATATAAAATATCCATCTTGTTATACCATGTAAAATATCAGGATATATACAAGTAAAGAATTTAAAAAAAAAACTTGAAAAAAAAAACAAAAGAACTATTTGCTTCCTAAATCAAAATGAGACATTTGAAAATCTTGGAAAAGGCCACGATAAAGTAAGAATACACAAGAACGCTACTAAAATCCTTCGAGCTACCCCAAATTACTAGCCTAACTTTTAATAAAATCAATCATCATCATCATCATCATTTCAGCCGTAAGACGTCCACTGCTGGACACAGGCCTCCCCCAAGCATATATTGGGGGGATATGCCATAATCGCCACGCTTGGCAGGCGGGTTGGCGATCGCAGTTGGTTGGTTAAATACTCAGAGAACGCTGCTGCCCATCCTCTGGTGAATCCCTTAGTCGCCTTTTACGACACCCATGAGAAGATATAGGGTGGTGCAATTCTTTACGTCCGGCACCACACGGAACGAAATGTTTTATTGAATTTATTTAAATAATGCATAAATAAATCCCAAAGTTGTTAAAATAATTATACGTAAAATGTATAGCAGCATTTTCTGCCTATAAAATATTAAGATATGCAAGTAATATTTAAAGTAAAACTATAAAAAATCAAAAGAACTATTCGTGTCCTAAACCCAAATGAGTATCATCACTTGAAAATCTTGAAAAAAGTAAAAATAAACGCTACTAAAATCCTTCGAGTTACGCCAAATTAATTAACTAACTTTTATTAAAATCAATATTTTTATGAAATTACTAACAAAAAGCTTATATAAAACCCAAACAAATAATTAGATAAGCGGTAATCTGTTTTTGTTTGACCAAAGTCCGGTTCGTAACTTCGTAGCAGCATCGTAGCGGCGTAGCGGCCTACGGCACCTACGCAAGTGGAACACGCGGCAAAGCTTAGCTTCTCATCGCTATATAAACCGCGTCGACAACTCGCACCGTTCATTTGCTTTCAAAAACCATCGACGGAGACCACGGAAGCAACACATACAGCCTCCGATACTTTCAAGCAGTGATCGTTACTAGTTACACGTAACCGTTAACCAGTCTACAGCTGAATTTATTTCGTCGCTACGGTTTTGTAAAGGTAAGATTTTTTCTTCCACAATATTGTAGTATTTTTTAATTACATAAACATAACAGGAAGTATTTTTTTAATTGTGGGGGAAAAGTTGTTAATTGGAACTTTATTTAACGCACGTAAAAAGTTATAGAGTGATTTTTAAAGCAGTTTATTGTCTGTTTGCGTAAAACTTTTTAACTACGAAAATAAAGTAAAAGGCAGTTAAAATAAAACCTAAAATAGTGTAAGCATAAAAATACTTGATGTGTTTTACTTAAGCTAAATTAACATTTAAAATGGTTTAACTGATGAACCGGTGATTGAAAAGTATCAAAGTCATAAGGCAGTTCCTTATTTTACTTCTAATAGGAATAATTGTATTTTACGTATTATTTCATAATATGATTAAAGGTTGGTCTATTTATTAGGAATTAATATTTCGTAGTATCACATAAAAAATATAATTAAGTTTTTTCTTCTATTATTAAAATACATAATTAACTAAGAATTGTGACCGTAATTAAAAGTGTCGCCACACCATTAAAGTCACCTACTTAATGTAAACAAAGGATAAACTTCGTTAATATTAAGTTCTATACCAACTTCACTTTACAGCACTTTCAAACGCTCATGAAACACTTTTGAAACTCGCGGCTAGCTATTAAACAACAAACATTATTATGAATATTGATTATTATATACTATTCTATGCCCGCGGCTCCACTCGCAAGTGATTCGGTTTATCACAGAAAGGCGTCAACGTGCATTCCTCAGGAATTGTTTATCTTCCCGAGATGAAAAGAAGCCTATGTGTTATTCCGAGTTATGGTATGTGCCAAATTCCATCCATTGAGTCATTACTGCGTGATTGAAGGACAGATAAACAAACAAACATCCATACTATCGCATTTATAATTCGAAATTCGAAGCGAGGTCTCTGAATTAACTAGGCCGTTCCCCACTTTGTCCGTCTGTCTGTCTGTCTGTCTAACAAACCCTCTGAATTCTTATTTGTATAAGTAATTATTATGCGAATTATTATTCGCATAATAATTACTTCAAAATCTCACATAATACGTAAAACTTAGGCCAAAGCCAAAAATGATATTTAAAATAAATAAATAAATAATCAGAGGCGGGCGTTTATACGTGCAAAGAATAATATGTAAAAACCAGTATAAATGATTTTTTGATCTTATCTATGTATCCCTCCAGACAATTAAGTTCTTACTTACTACCTCACTCACTCACACCCACAAATCAAACACGACAAAAATCGATTGACCAGATCACATCAAGTATTATTTTTACTTCCGCTATACTTTTTTATTTATTTTTTCCGTGGGAAATCCTCATGGACGCACTCTGCCCGGGGTAGGTGTAACCACCGCTGACCTCTCTTAAATCCAACTGTAGCTATGGCTCTGGCCGTATCTTGTATACATATATCTCACAACTATTATTATAATTTACCGTTTATAGGTTATTTTTACATAATTTTAATAAATGCTTTGAATTATTGTTTAAGGATTTACAAGAGATTTAGAAAAAAAACAATAAAAGGACAGTACTTTTATTAGATTTATATCATGAAGTGAGTTATTTGATTAGTTATTATAATTTATCATAAAATCTAGATATTTGGTCTATCTAAGATACAACAGGTCTATCTGACATCAAAACTTCTCGAGAATTTACTAAATTTAGATCAATCAGCTCTCTCGCTGTAAATACCATATTTGCATGTTGTTACAAAACTAATAATAATATAACAATACAGCATCACGTCTATATTTCGCCGAAGGCGTAGGCAGAGGTGTATAGTACACCCACATTTTGTTAGTTATATGTCCAATGAAATAGGAGGCGAGAGCCTATTGTCCTTAACCGGGCATAAATCCAGGCTCTGGGCTGCTACTGAGAATTCTCTAATAAAAAAACCGAGTAACACTTTCTGGATCCTCCCGGGTGTTGAACCCATCAGGACCCCACGCTCAGCGGTCGCGTTTGCCACTACTAGACCATCAGGGTACTATATAACAACGATTAAACTATTTATATTCGCAAATGTCAAAGAATGAAGGAAGGGACTTTAACTGTGATTGTTACTAAGCTTTACCGCCTAATTATCACGTCCAATCTTCTTCTTCTATCGTGTCGACATGAGCTACATAATGATAATAGCTCATGCCGTGGGCAAAAGATTAGCCAGTCAGCAGGTCAGTAGCGCGGCTGACTGCCCAGGGCGCGCCGGACGATCAATTAAATATAGTCACTCGTGGAGGCTCTTTTAATGCACCCCACGTCCATCAACATCATCAACTCAGCCTATCGCAGTCCACTGCTGGACATAGGCCTCTCCCAAGTTACGCCACAACGCTCGGTCCTCTGCCTTCCGCATCCAGTCCCCCCAGCCACGTTCTTTAGGTCGTCGGTCCACCTGGCAGGGGGGCGCCCTACGCTGCGTTTGCCGATTCGCGGTCTCCACTCAAGGACTCGTCTGCTCCAACGGCCATCGGTCCTTCGACAGACATGGCCAACCCACTGCCACTTTAGCTTACTGATTCTACAAGCTATGTCGGTCACTCCGGTTCTTCTCCGGATAATCTCGTTACGGATTTTATCCTTCAAAGAAACTCCAAGCATAGCTCGCTCCATAGCTCGCTGAGCGACTTTGAATTTGTGGACTAGCCCAACTGTCAGTGTCCACGTCTCGGTACCGTAAGTCATGACTGGCAGGACGCACTGGTTGAAGACCTTCGTCTTCAAACTTTGCGGTATAGGCGACGAGAAGACTCGGCGAAGTTTGCCAAATGCTGCCCAGCCCAGACGGATCCTTCTGTTGGCTTCTTTCTCGAAGTAGTGTCTACCAAGCTGAATTGCCTGCCCTAGGTAGACGTATTCCGTTACAACTTCGAGTGCCGACCCTTCGACGAATATTGGCCTCGGCATGACATGCATATTGAACATCACTTTAGTCTTGTCCAGATTCATGCCGAGACCGACACGTCCAACAAAACCAAATAAGCAAATAGAGTAAGTACTCGAGATCTTAAATCATTTAAAGCCCGTGTATCTCGCCAGTATTAGTATTGATGTAAGTACGTATATTAACCACATTTTATAATTTTTAAACTATATTTTTCTCGAAATAAGAACCTCACATCATTCTTGTTTATTTTACTTTTTAATAATATGTGTAAAATATTTACTTACCCATTAGCTTAAAATTATGTATAACAGGTCTATGCCCGCGGCTTCGCTCGCGCTTAACTCGGTTCTCGCAAATCTCATAAATCCGTTCAGCCATTTAATTGAGATTGCAAAACAAACAAATTAACAAACAAATATTTCATTGTGATTGCAAAACAAACAAATTAACAAACAAATATCCATACTTTCGCATTTAGGAAGAAAGAAAGAAAAATGATTTATTGCCACACACGACAACATGCATACATTTATAATATGAGTAGTATTAGCACAGATTACCTATTCGTTTATTAGTAAGATATACAACGGGTTCAACAGGGTTTCATTTATTATTAGTTTAAAACTCGTTTTATTTATTGATGCTGTCGCCCGCGGCTTCGCTCCCATGGTATATTGATAAAATGGATATTCCATTATGTTAATCCAGGGCATAGTATATCTGTGTGTCAAAATTCATCCAAATCTGTTCAGCTATTTCGGCGATGTTGATGGACGAACAAACGAATAAAATCATCCAAACTTTCGCATTTTATATTAGTAAGATAAATTGTACTCTTTTGTAGTAAAGCTTTCGAAACGTCAGGAAAACCAATTTAAATAATATACGCGATGTAATCCGGTGAACTTGTTACATTATAAACTAGCGTATGCCCGCGACTTCGCCCGCGTGAATGTCGTTTATCACGCATCTCGCGGGAACTGTTCATCCTTAAAATAATAAGTATTCAATATGTTAATCCGAGTTATGTTCTATTTGTATCAAAATTTCGTTAAAATCGGTCCAGCCGTTCTTGAGTTATAAATGGTGTAACTAACCCAACTTTGTTTTATACATATATTTAGATTGTACTGTATAAGTTTCTTTTACCATGTTTATGATTAAAACGGTATTCTAAGTAGCAGTGGCGAAGGGTCCATATAACACGATTCCCACCGGCCTCCATTTAGGAATTGCTTAAATACCGATCAACGACATTTCTATGCTAACGTCTTATTGTTCTACAATATAAAAAAAGAATGTAAAATTAAATTAAAAGTTGTTTAATTGTTTTTTTATTTCATCAAATTGCGATCTTAGCTATTTTAGGATTTTTAGGTACCTACGGCTTCCCTTCTGAAAACGTTCACCCTTCGCCACTGCTTAGTAGTTATAAATGTTCTTCTTTTGTTCATAAATAAGCGTCATAAAACGTGAACTTTTACCATTACTAAAAAGTTTCTTAAAGTTGGTTATGTATATGTTTTATGAACGTGGGAAAATATGAATGAATACTTATGAAGGCAAAGAAGATGTCAGGATCGTAGCGAGTCGAAATCCAAGTAACTACGTATGTAGAGCGGAACAGTACGATCTCGGAATAGTTGCTTGCATAAAGTTACTGATTCAATTTTGATGCGACCCACTGTTTATAAAATTGTAACTCCACTCAAGGAAGCAAAAAGGAAATGGCTGCAATCAAATCATGTAAAACTGGATGTAAGAAAACTCTGTATTGATAACTAATATTAGTTACAAAAGAAGGAACGGTAAATATTTCTTTAAATTACTTATTTCTTGTATATGACGTCATTATTATCATACAATTATTTTGAATCTTAATAGTATGAATTCAAAAATGTCATAATTGTAAAACAATTATGTATTATTATTTTACACCAATAATCAACAATGTTTAAGACGCTTTTAAATATCAAATCCTACTGTAACTTTTGTTCTTGACTTTTGGACCGACATTATAATCACGGGTTGTGGTTGAGAGGGTTGTGAACTTGTGACGTATCCATAGTGTTTATGATTTTCAATTTGAACGTGTCGCCGCGTAGTCACCGCATCCAAATAGTTGTAAATGCACTTCCGAATTTCAGCAAACCGTTTTAGTGTTAAGTATAAGTATAAAAGTATCAAAAAAAAAATTTGATCAGAAAAACACACCAAACAAAACAAAAAATAAAACGATGATAGCTGCGAAAGTATAAACTGCAGCGCAGCTACCAAGTCTACCAACGCCATAACCAAGATACAAGTGGTATAATATTCCGTGCATAACAACAAGTGAGTTAATTATAAAAAGTAAAAATATTTTATGAAATCAGATTAAAATTAGATTTTATGATATCTAATATCTATGAAATGGTATAAACGATGCCTACTGGAATTTAAATCACTTGAAAACTAATAATACATGGTGACTTACTTGTTTTTGTAATAAAACGTTGGATTTAATTGTATTTAGCAATTTTAATCATATAAAATTGCTAAATACATTTAAATTAAATTTAAACTGAAAATTCTTTATTTCGGGCATCTAGACCCATAAACCACATAAGTAAATTATAAATTAAATTATAATAAATTACAATTACATTAAATAACATACACACATTAAAATTAAAGTAAAGTAAATAAATAGCAATTATCGTAAAGTATATTTTCACAAGTTTGAAAAACAGCAGCTGCTTACTTACAAAAGTTAGCTGGTCACATCGAAAGAATAATCTACGCACTAAGATTACCTGTGATAACGTGGGAGTCGTCACACGAATCACTTACACAAACATCGACACCCGGAATAAAATATCTGATGTATGTTGGCCAAACAAATATTTGTCTGGATGCGGAATTAAATCGTAATTGAATTGCGTCGTTCTGGTTGTCATTCGTAATTTACTTGATTGGATACTTCGCTTCTCTATATTGATTTCGTCATGAGCCTAAACTTTTCCAAAATATTTTTGGGTTCGGTTCCATTCTAATCAGATGCGGCTAATCAATTTTACACGGAGTGACTGCAACTTCTGTAACTTAATGACTGGTGGATACCTGTATTTATTTATTTGTTAAACAATTTATGCACACAGAAAATTTGTTTAGGAAAATACAAGTACAAAGGTACTGCAAGTATAAAGCATAATTATATAAATATAAATAAATAATACTGCTTATTTCAAATGAAATCTCTTCCAGCAGACCTGCTAGAGGATAATAGGATATGAAAACGGATGAACAAGAGATTTCAAATTATTTATACCTACAATATAAGTACAATATTCCAGTATTCCATTTATTATTGTCAAACGACTGGGTTTCTGACTGCCTTATGGCCGAAGTTAATATCCTATCCAAAATTTGCCCTACTAGAGATAAAAAAACATACATAACATATATACATAAGATGTATATATGTTATACATATATACATAAGATGTATATATGTTATACATATATGTATAACATATATATATAGACATAAGCTCCATACTTTTTTTAATGTCACATTGCTATCTTCAGTAGGCCCAACCGTCGATAGATACATAGGATATTAATTTTGGCCATTAAAAAGCTGTCCAAGATATTCACATAAGGTTGTGTTAAATAAATAACAACGCCGAGTCTTAGGCGGGATCAAATAACTAGACCAGCGAACACTGTGCAGTAAAAACTCCATAGTTTTACCATAATAATTAGCCCAGTAGAGCCAGTACTGTCTCGCAGCTGGACACACTAGTGTCCGAATAAGAAGTTCAGAAGAAAAAAAAAAAAAAAAGAAAAAATGAAAAAAGAAGTTAAGAATAAGAAGTGTTCAGCAGTGCTATTTTGTAAGATCTCACTTAGCAAACTCACTTCTAAATCCGCAGTGACATCTTTTTTTAGGGTCCCGTACCCAAAGGGTGCCAAACTGGACCCTATTACGAGAAATACTAAAATAAAAAAGTCTAAAACCAAAGGTGGTCCATACAAGAAATCTCGAAGAACATGCATTTTTTTCAACGTTTTTGTTCCTACTCTATCTTCAAACGGGTAATACATACCAACGTCAAGAATAGAATAGAAAATCTTTATTTGTGTGATTTTGGTACAGAAGATCTTAATTCTAACGTAGGTCCACAAAATCTGCCAGTTGGCTTACACTCATGCATTATAATTATTCAAATTTAACAAAATCATAATCAATGTCAAGTATAAAAAAAAATGTTAATATTATCAAATCAAATCAAATTCAAACTCAAAGCTTGGTCAAAGCAAGCTTGGTCTGATTATAGTGCATACTATTTAGTTCAGCAATAAATACTAAAAATAGGGCAAACATAGACATAAGAAAAAGAAGCAAAAATTCATATTTCGCACACGGTGCGTTGATGTCTTTTGATGAACTCTCGTAAATTAAATCAGTTTCTAAGGGGTATCAGGTCAATGGGTGGTACGGAACCCTTACTGCGTGAGTCTGACTCGCACTTGACCGGTTTTTTTTAAATTGTTTTTCATCATCATCATTTCAGCCGAAAGACGTCCACCGCTGGACATAGGCCTCCCCCAAGCATCGTCACAGCGACCGGTCCTGCGCCCTCCGCACCGCAGCTTGAACCGCTAAATTATTTTTACTTATTTTCAATGCGGATTCAGAAGTGAGTTTGCGTGAACTACTACTAACACTAGCCTAGTGCAGATTGGCAGATTACACACGCCATCGAGAACTACCATACCATAAGATTTGATAAAACTATATGCAAGTACGTTCCGACAGCTTAACGTGCTCCCTGAGGCACGGAACGCTATAGGTATTATTAGTAAACTAGGTAATTAGTTCAAGGGTATGACTTACAAGTTTCGAGAAGGATCCGTCCTTGCCTTACACTGACCATGGTGTTCCCAGTTATTACTGGCTTGCACCGTACAAACAAAAGGGAGTAACTAATTAGCAAGTTAACTGATGTAACAGTTTTACTAGGTTAATGACATTAATTGTTTATCACATAACCGTTAATTGCTGTTATAATAACACAATTCGGAAAGTTTAAGGTATACAACGTATTATTGAAATAACTGAAAACCTATTAAGGGTCATTGTACTCATCAGTATGAACAAATTTTACTATGGAACCAACCCAGAAATTGCGAAATTAAATATCAATATACCTACATTTTGTCGATTTATGTGAACGCAAATGTTTCTTATAGCTGATGTTTTTTGCGATTTCAGTGTTGGTCCTATAGTAAAAGTTGCTCATACCAATGAGCACAATAACTTCTTAAGAGGTTTTCAGTTATTTCAATAACACGTTGTATAATACAGGGTTATAATGAATTAATAATAACAATTAAAGGGACGATTTTACTCACCATTTTGAACAACTTTTACTATGGAATCAACTCTGAAATCGTGAAAAAAAAACAGCTATTCGATAAATTTTGGTCAAGTAAACTAAAAATTTTCAGAGGAACTGTCAACGGATGATTTTTATTTCACGATTACAGAATTGGTCCCATGGTAAAAGTTGTTCAAACCACGAAATGACGAAAACAAGTGGAAGTGCCCTTACGATTACTTAGTTCGGGAAAAAGTGTCGCCAAAATCACACATTGACGATTGAAACAATACATTAAAATACACCAAAAACAATTATGTGATTGGGTCTATTTAAAAGTCAACTGGGGCCTAGCAATTATACAATGTATGTTTTTTTAAAATTAAATCTTAATACAAGTTGTTAAAATTAAAATTGTTTTATTGCAATTTATCAAAATTTTACACATAGCAGTGATATAATACACCTCTATGAGAATAATTTTTCGGTCTGCTATAATTTTTACACATTATTATTTAATAATTATCTAGTATTTCACGTAAGCATTCGAGACGTCATAGCGTCGCGGCGCGGCGAGAAACTAAGCGCGATTAAGTTAATGTTGCGCATCTGCTCCTAATTATGTCGCGTGCGGTAGCCGTATGCCACTTCCAATTGTTTTTTTATTCCGTGGTTCAAACTAATGAGTAGGTACAATCATCCCTCAAAGGGTTATTAAGGAACTAAAAAGAACCCTGTATATGAAATTTACAGGCGGAGTGAAGAAAACTGTACAATTAGGTATATTTTTAAGTATATAGGACAGTGTGTAAAAGAACTGTTGCTTGCGAATGCTGGTGTTATCTTATCTACAAAATATCTCACTTGGATATTTTCCTATAATGGAGGAAGTAAACTTTGGTTTACATTTCTCAAAATTTTCAAGGATCTTAGTTACATCATTAAAAATAACTTTAACTGTATTTCCCCACACCAAAGACCTCTTTTTAACCCTTTCCACTGAAAAAGAAGTAAACTTTTGTTTACGTTTACTTTTCAAAGATCACAGCGACATCGTTAAAATAAAGTTTCCGAACACCTAAAACCTCTTTTTAAGAAATTTATCGTTGAGTGGCTGTTTGATTACATTACCAGTGTCCCTCTATGCCCATGTAACATAATAAAAAATAAATCACGTACCCGGGTTACTCGACCTGTAATTGGATAAATTTGTTTTCTCTCATCGATGTCCAGCATAAGTCCTTGAGAGTATTACATTTACGACATACACACTCAGCAGGAAAAGGTCTTTCTAAATTCATATTTAATATAGGCAACTTACTAACGTAAGCAAAACAAAGGATCCGAGTGATTTGATGCGAAATAAAATGTGTTTTCTATCCAGTATTATGTACCTCTAATAACTAGTTAAATATAGATTGAAGGGTTGAAAATCTAAAGGGTCTATGTGCCATAAAATTAGAAATAATATGTTTATCAATATACATGTTCAAGTACCATGCCTAACAATATCAAAATTTATCGTGCAAACATGGCACAGACCCCTTAGATTTTCAACCCTTCAATTGTGTTCTTATCGAACGCATTTCAAGACCTTATTTATTTATTTAACCATTTATGCATACAGAATGTTATAGAAAAAAAAACATGATTAGGAAAATAAAGAACTGTCTACCTCTAAAGAAATCTCTTCCAGCGGGCCTGCGACATGAGAATTGGATGAAACTAAAAGGAAAAGATAATGTTACATTTTATAAATATTGCAACATTTTACGTTTTCTTATACCTATCAAGCGGAAGCCCTACCTGAAATAAACCATAAAATACAGTAATCATTAAGTTTTTTTAATATTAATTTGTATTTAAAATTAGCCAGAATAATTGACGAATGAAAAATCTTTATGAACTTTTTATCACAAAAAGTATTGTGCTTTTTTTACTTCTTTTATAGAATAAAAAAACTACCAAAAAGTATTGAGGGGGCCTAAAATAACTCGAGCTTTCTGATATCAATGTAAGAATAATATTATAGAGATATAGTCGAAGTTCTGATTCATTATACAATCAGACGGAATTGACATATCGACAAATTCTACATATTTGTGTATCCCTCTCACTTAGGACCTGTTAGGAACCTTTTGGAGTACGGAGAGCTAATGGAGGACTCCTCTAGACTGAAAAGATCCGTGTATACTAAACTAAGAAGGGTTATATTCTAGGAAAAATTCATCGTATCTTTCTGTGTTGTTTCCACTTGTACATTCTTGAAAAGTGGATCATTATAGAGAGTTGGATAGATGTGCACAGATCATAAACACAAACCAGCATGTTTACGTCGTCAGTCTATTTCCTGGAGAACTGATTAATTTAGTTGGAAGGTCGGGCTTTATGCGGCCTTCATGATCGATATTGTTTATTGTCTTCCATCCGTATTATTTTAATGACTTCTTTGGACACAACAAGTATAATTAAATTATCAAAATTCGTGTGTTGTTATCATTTTTACGACTTTTGAAATCCTGAAATAGGGAGGTACATATACAATTTTGTTGCCATTTTTTAAGGAAAAACTCATATCTAACAACGTAGGTACTCAGTTAAGAAGTAATCTACGTAATGTACATTATCAATTTTAGCTATATGAAAGGAATTTTCCCCCACATATTTTCGGTATGGATTTCACCCTAATGCCAAAATATCCCAATCTGCTTAACCTTTACTTTTATGGTTGATTTATAATACCTTTAAATATTTCCTTATCCCATTATTTACGTGAAACGAATAGCTCAAAGGGGAGGGTGCGGAGAATTCGGTCCAGGCATGGCTTTGTAAGAACTCACTGTCGAGCTCACTTCTGAATCCACACAATATGAAATTTGTAATTTCATATTGTTTTTATTACTTTTTACTGCGGATTCAAAAGTGAGCTTGCTAGTGAGTTCTTACAGAATAGGATGGCAGCGCAGACGATCACACAGAAATGCACTAATTTATAAATTTACTTAACTTTGCTCGCGGCTTCGCCCGCGTACTGAAATAAAATATAGCCTTAGTTACTAAATAAAGTTTAGTAAAGCTTTCTAATGGTGAAAGAATTATTAAAATCGGTTCATTAGTTCCAGAGTTTATCGATTACAATCAAAAAAATTATGTCCTATTTATCATATTATGTTAATATTATTAGTTAATAAATTACCGTTTAATTAATCTTTTTAATTAATTTAATTTCTGGTTTCCCTTCAAAACGCATAAATCTTTCGCCTTTTTACCGTTTAATTACCGTTAATACCGTTATAATTAAATAACGTTTTAAGTAGATGATAAAGTATACCAATTGATACGACAATGCATGGCCATATTGCATCGTGAGACTTCAGTATATTTTTAATAAACGTGTCTTGACTACACACATTAAAATCTAGGGGTTACGAACTTATTTAGGTGAGACAAAGATGAATATAAATTAAGACGCACATAGTAAAACATGCGTCATATAATCTAGTGGTCTTCAAGGCTCCATTGAATAGGTTTTTGCCGGGCATGCGTGTACAGTCTAACTAAGAGATAAGTATCCAGGGCCGCCAGATATACACCGTGTATCAGAAATGCGTGGTCATGTTTTAAAAGCTCATTCAGGGCATAGCTTAGAACAACTTTTACTATGGGACCAACCCTGAAATCGGGGAAAAAATATCAGCAGCTCCTTACTAAATCATCGATGTCGCTCGACAAAATGTAAGGATCAGCTGATATTTTTCCGCGATTTCAGGGTTGGTCCCATAGTAAAACTTTTTCGATAGCATCCCCTGAATAAGCTCTTCAAATATGACCACGCAATTCTGATACACGTTGTAGATGAACATTTCTCAGGAAATTATTATAGAACGGTTTGAATAGGATTTCGTACAAATTCAGTTTAACTTTGTCCGTTACTGAAGTAAATAATACCCCATTCCACTCGAAAAAATACATAATCTCCTGAGAAGACTTAATTTATATCTGGCGACCCTGGATACTTATCTCTTTGTTACGCTGTACCATCGTGAACCGTACCGTCGCATAACATTAGGTAGAAATATAAGTTCCTATTCACTAACAAGTTATTAAAATGAGACTTTAAGATGTGCCATTAAAGCGTTAAAGATCTTATTGCACCAAGATACATCATATTTAACAGATATGTTACTTGCGCTCGCAATCTGAAGACTCAAAACGTCCTAATAAGGACGTTGGCGCCGAGCGTGACCGGTGACAAAAAAAAACTTAAAATGTGTGTACAGAAAGTGTTCCAAATATGACGCGAAAATAATTTGAAGTAACCAACTCACTTACTTTGTAGGAGTTTATTGTTAGTTGTATTGTGCTGCCGCTGCGTACGGTTTTTTTTTTCGTTTGTTTTGTTAGGGTATGACACATCTATACTTTTCAATATCATTGACTACATGCAAGACGAGGTTTACTTTAAGCGCCGTCTTCGTTCAGCTTGATCGCTTTTGCATATTAAAAGGCTGTCGCTCACTCTCAATCCACTATTAGACGCTGTATATGTCTACTTATGTTATCCGTATAGGAGGTAATAAAAATGTAATTATGTCATCCGGCGTGACGGAAATTGGTCCGTTAGCATAATGAAGGAGATGCGATTTTCCATCTCGTTTCAGTAATGTATCATTCAGCGATTCTGCAGTACTTAGTTACTTGCTGGGGCAGCATAATGCTGAGATACCCTTTCTGGTTTTAAATATGGTATGATCAGTTTAACCCTATTAATATTATAAATGCGAAAGTATGGAAGTTTGTTTGTTTGTCCTTTGATACATACTTTTTGTCGACAAATTACGGTAGCAAAGTCGCCGGCGTTTATTAGTATATTTTTATTAGTATCCTATTAATATCATAAATTCGAAAGTATGAAACTTTGTTTGTTTTTTTGTTTATTTGTCCTTCAATCACGTTGAAACGGCTAGACGGATTTGGATGAAATTTGACACACGCCGCGTATGTAAGCTCATTTTTATTCCGGGAAAATAAGCGGAAGTGCAATAACGTCTGTGATAAACCGAATTATATGCGGGTGAAGCCATGCGCATGGGCTACTATTGCATATAAATCTGTGCAACTAGAAAATAAATATTTTTCTTTCGTTACTCGAAAGAGATTTTCTCTCAAGTTTTAAAGTATACACATTCTAACAAAAGTATTTAGGTGCCTAAGATACTTTGTTCATCAGGCGTGTAATGTTTTCGCATATCCAGCCTTTGTTGTTACAGTACATGCAACTTTTTAAAACTAAAAGTAAAAATATGTACCCGAACGTTGTGAAATCTGACGCGGGAATTACCAAACAAAACCTCTACGTTATATGATGTGTAAAACAGCGCGAAGAAAAATTGGTCTGGAAAGTAAATTGTAGCGTCAGACTAAATTAGGTAACGCTGAGCCTAACAAATGAGATTATTATTTATTTCAAAACTACGGAGCACAATCCTGTAGAAAAGCATTACTAAGTCGGGATTCATATGGCACGTAAAGAGGCATACACTACATTATTCACATTCTTCGCAGAACAGTCATTTTTCATAGCACGCTGAACTTTAAGGCGCTGCCGCGCTGTAGGTTCACGAACTTGAGTATGGCATCGAAAGCGCACGATATTCGAGCTTCATAGTAGACATACTTTTCAAAATGGCGATGTGTTTAAAGCTTGAGTGAATCGGCACCTAATAGGTTTGCTCGCTCCATCGTTGACCACATCTTGACAAAGCTGTCTAGATTGCGGTCAAGAGCAGATCTATATCTCAAAAAAAATGAGTATTATTTTAGAAGAATCTCTTAATCTTCCAATATTCTAGGTTTTTATTAAATTTAATGAAAAATTCACAATAAAGTTGCATTTTTATTTCAAATATTTCTTTAGTTTATTAAATTACCGTAAGCCTTTTTTATAGTTATAAAATATGGTACTTATTGCTTAAAATATTGAGATGTTTCAGAAGAAAACAATTTTATTCCAAGTTTTTTTTTAGGTTTTTTATAAAAATATGTCTTTAATTAATACCATTGACTCTATTTGCTGTATTTTTCTGGCTTGTAATATGTCTGTATACTGCTAACTTTGCGGCGAAAAACTGGACGTTTCACGAAAAAATAAGATGAGATAAAGATAAGATAAAGTTTATTGGGCAACATTATTACAAGTATAACAAGGTACAAGAGTACGATAGTAGCTGCAGTAGTATGCACTGTGTCGCAGCTGCCATCGCCCACCTCCAGATTCTACAGGAATATAATGCAATAACTGTGCTTGAAAAACATGATCAAAAATAAAACCAGTGAAATACGATTCTCGTAAGGGCTCGTTTTACTCCCTTTCACCGATCCTTACAAAAGTTACAAACTTATGTAGATAAGTAAATTCTTTACAAATAAACTTATTTGGGGATTCGTCAAAGAGATTTAACAACATGCTCTCTTTTTGTTTCCGAAATACCTTTTCCTGTTTTGTGTAAGTTCTAGGACAGTTAAATTAAATGCCAATAAAACTTTCATGTAACTACTTTAGGGTAAATAACAAAATACACATGTATGGGAAAAGTTTATTTGCCCTCGCAAAACATTTGATAATTTGGTAGTAGTACTTGCCAATACGAAGGCGTAAAACGTCCTTATCATACTTAAAATAAGCCTCAAGCTTTAAGAAAATGTTAAAGTTATTTGTTTATGTGTATTGTAAGTTTTATTTTGTACTTTTAGGTTCAATAAAAGCTTGTTTTTAAATAGTTTTTATTATTATTTTCTATAATTTATTTTATTGTAGGTACATATAAGATTATCTTGGTCGAGGAGAGCAACACAACACATGAATTTATTGGATCGACAGTATATGAAACGTCATTTTGACAATGACAATCAACAGCAGCACAACATGGCATGGTGATGGTGTTTAATGTGTATCTAACTTATTTGCGTGGTTTGTACAAAACATGGCACGAATTCCGAAAATATTTGGGTTTCGTTATAATTTAAAAAATTGATCTACAGGATTGCAATCGATAAAACTGTCAAAGTCGTCAAAAGCATGTCAAACAACTGGTCATAGCTGTCCTAAAATAAAACTTCACAAATAATCATTTTAGTGTGACTACTCCTTTTCAAATTAATTTGTTTTTATTTTAGTGAAAAATACTTACTTTTTACCTGTTTATCTATGTAATATACATAGTGATAGCCCGAAATCATCTTTTTTTGGTACCTACACAGTAGACCATGTCCTGGATTAACACAAAGGATACTTTTTATCGCCATAAGCTATCGGAAGCTAAGCCGCGGGTGTCAGCCAATATCTTATAATTGACTACGATTGATGTTTTTCACATAAAACGAGTTGCTTGTATCGAATTTAGAAAATGCTTTCTAATAAGTAAATACATGAGACAAGAACGAGGGCGATAACCGATCGATCAATTTGCATAATTATATTTGCGACTCTGAAAAAAGTCCGAGACATGAAAACAAGACCATTCTAGTACACAACTCATTTTATTCTACAATGATGCTTAAAATATATTGTAAAAGCAATATTTTGTTGAGTTTTCGAGTCTTTTGTAGCAGTCTGTGCGCGTAGTTGCAGGCAGATCTATTGTTTTTACGGCAGATTGTGAAGCTTTATTTTTGCACTGATTCGAGGTCTCCGGTACACTGCCCCTTTTCATGTACAGCATACGTTTGCTCCATTTCATTTTGTAAAAACGTGCGGTGTATCGATAAATAGTGTCTCACATATCCAATTATTTGTGAAGGCGATTCCAAATCCGTAGGGTGACCGTAATTTGCGCGCTTTGTGATACGAACCCCCACAGGGATCTTATGAAGACGTATGAGAAAGGTTATACATCTAACCTTTATAATGGCATCAAATTTTTTTTCAATGTGCCTGTATAAAAAGATCAATTTAGCCAATCGTAGGCGGGATTTAGATTATTCTTAAATGTTAATAAAATATATTTTTGATGATATTAAATTATCCTTTTGATAAGTTACTGTAGCTCCAAAATGTATTTATTAATAATGTTTACAAAGCTTTTGTGGAGCTTTTGTCATGGCATGTTACGGTTTTATTTATTTTGGTACTAGATGGTGCTGTGTAAAAATGTACGAAATATATTTATTTATTTATTCATATATTTAGACCTTGGAGATAAACTTGTACCAACTTATTAGAAAATCTGGGTTAGCAATAGGTTTAGTCTAAGCCTGACTTAAAAGCCTTTTTTATGTACCTATGTAGTTTGACTTTAGACCTGGTTTAAAGAAGGGTCTAAAACTGGTCTAAGCTTTTGTTATGGGGTAAAGTTTTAGATTAGGCAATTAACGATATAAATTATGAAAATTGCAGCCATTTCTTCACGCGAAGGAATGTCGACAAGGATACGATGGGTTACTTAGGTATTATGATATTATAATTCGTAAATGTGTAAGTTAAATTTTTTAAAACAAAAAACACGAAAATATTTCGATTAAAAATAAAGCTAAAATTAAAGTAATTTATGGCTCATGATCTTAGATGTTCCAAGGAAGTATGTAGGTCCAAAATCTATATTGCTTGTTGGATATTTAACAAAAACATTTGATTTCCTTTTATCTTTTGCTTTAAATGTTGTTACGGTACAAAAACATAAATACATTTCTGATAGAAGAAGTAAACACCCACATCCTACTCATGTAAATAAAGTGAAATTAATTTGTAGCACATGAGTTTATTTGTCGTGTGTCTGACGTGTTGACACCGGTGAAGGAGATCCGGGTAGGAAAATAAAACAACGTGCAATCTACTGTCCAGTCCAGACTGACCCTAACCTACGTAAATAAGGGACAAAGGGGGGGGTTGCAGACAAGGTAAACGCGATCCTCACATTTTCTACGCAACACATGTAGGTAACGTGATAAAAATGAAATATGAAAATAAACAATTAATAAGGTATAACGTTCCTTTGCAAAGGCCTGGTCAAACAGGAGGCATACCTAGCGCACGTCAAGTACCAGCGTCGCGCTACGTACTGTTATAACCCTGCTTTTTTATACATAGCAAAAACAAATGTAAGGAATGCATTTCTGCATTCATAAAAGTCCTTTGTGTAACTAAGATTTATGGGCAAGCGGCTGGCGCCAGCGCCGAAATGTCAAGAGGAACCCTTCAGAGTTCAGGTAGTAATCTGTGCCTTCAGTCTCATTCCAACATCTACTAGAGCCACACGTTTTTCATTGTTTTGTTATTTTTGTTCTATATCCTAATAAAATTTTTGTGGTTAAACTATCTATATTATTTTGAAAAGCCTAATCCGAACCACGGTCTAACATTGGTGGCAGCGTAAAAGGGATACAAATTCCCACGGTCCGTCTCCGCCCTACTAAATCAGTAACGACTTTTCCTTGTGCAAGTGCTTCAAATACTGTAAAAAGTGAGTTAAGTGACAATTATATCTGTGAATGAACTGTGTTATCGATAGATCACAAACTATCCAAAACACCCACCGAGTCCAGTATCCAGGAATGCAGCAGCTCGTCACACTCATCTGCCTATCGTAAATTCGTGAGTCAATAAATCTTCAATAGCGACGCCACATAGTCGCATTTCGACACCCACAATACCATAATATGCCTAAAGCCTGCAGACCAGAAATCAACTCCCCGAACACATCCGCAGCAACAATGGACCTAAACAGTCTGTTTAAGTTCATCAAGCCCTACGACGGGACACGAGAAACCCTCAACTCTTTCCTGACGAACTGCAACAACGCGTACAGCCTAGCTTCAGAAGACCAGAAACGAATTTTGTTTAAATATATTTTAAGTAGGTTACATGGTAAAGCGGAAGTTGTTTGCTCAATTAAAGAATTCAGTAATTGGGAGCAACTAAAAGAGTTTCTCAAGATCCAATTTTGCAATAGAAAACACTATTCCCATCTCCTCACGGAGCTGCAAGAGAGCAAACAAGGCCCGCAAGATAGTGTGAATCAATTTTCTTTAAAAATCGAGACATGCCTGTCACACTTACTCACTGAGGTATCGTTATCCACAGTAAAAGCTATCGAATTACCCGGCCGTACAGCGGCAATGGAAGATCTAGCTCTCCATCACTTCATGATAGGATTACTCCCCAGAATATCCAACATGGTGAGATGTTGGTCTCCAAACACTTTAAATGAGGCTGTAAATTATGCTGTAAACGAAGAGCGCATTCAACAGTCGTTGCATAAGATAAATAAATCAACAGAAAATAGGTTTTCTAAATCAGATAAATATGTTCCTAAGCCCCAACAACGTCTAAAGTATTACAATAACTCTGATACAAATAATTCTAATAAATCCGATTTCTGCCGATATTGCAAATTCCCAGGGCACACAATTGAAAATTGCCGCAAACGGGAGTACAATAACAACCGTTTCCGTAATACCGAACAACCCTCGACTTCCGGTTACAAACCACCACAGACAATCAACTTTGTCGAAGAATCAAATGACGAGGACCCCGAATCTTATGACGAAATTTATAATAACTCAAAAAACTAATAAGTGGCTCGTATAGGTGTCGTGCGAGACACAACCTGCTAAACCTACCTGACACTGTTTCCTATCATACTAAAACCATCCAACCTACTAAATCTACTAAATCCACTGAATCTACAAAACCCACTGAATCTACAAAACCCACTGAATCTACTAAATCCACTGTATCTGCTAAATCCACTGTATCCATTAAATCTACTAAACCCACTGTGCCTACTAAATCCACTGTATCCATTAAATCTACGAAGCCCACTGTGCCTACTAAATCCACTGAATCTACTAATCCCACTGAAATATTCGAAATCACAACCGATCCTACCAAAACTCTACTTCCACACATCCTTATTAATACTTCTGTCTCGGACCTACCGTTATCCCTCTTAGTAGACTCTGGATCAGCAATAAGTCTCATAAAGACAAGCTGTATTCAGAAATATCCTAAACTTACAAAAGAAAAAATAAACCTTAAAGGAATAGAACCCGAACAGGGCACAACGGTAACCCTAGGTCACTTTCAACTTGAACTTTACATACCTGACTCTCCTCAAAAGTACATTAACCACAAATTCCACGTCGTAAACCAAATAAATCTACCTTACGACGGTATCATCGGAAGCGATATGTTAAACGCTTTCGGTTGCAATATCAATTACGTAACAAATAAACTTACTTATAACAAAATACATCTCCCACTTCAATTTCATGAACCTATCTATTCTATCCCAGCTAGGTCCGAAATGATTATAGAATGCTCTATTTCCAATCCTGAAGTCAAGGAAGGCTTAATTATCGACCAAACCCAACATAAAGATATATTGATAGCCAATTGCCTAGTCAGAACAAAAGAAAACAATAGGATAAACGTAACTGTTGTTAACTTATCTGAACATTCTCTACCGCTAAGTTCAAATTTAAATCTAACACTAATTCCGTTTGAAACGTCTTTTACAACTTCTCAAGGTGATCAATACTCCGTCAACACCTTACAAACTCAGAACTCCTATCCTCGCACTCAAGAAGTCCTTAAACAACTTAGGACATCCCATCTAAATTCTGAAGAAATCGACGCTCTTCATCAAGTCTGCTCCTATTATTCAGACATATTCTATTTACCTGACGATCCGTTAACATCAACAAATGCTTTACAACATGCAATAAAAACAACGAGCGACGCACCGATTCATGTAAAATCCTATAGATTTCCTGAGTGTCATAAAAAAGAGGTTCGAAAACAATTAAACAAAATGTTGAAAGATGACATCATAAAACCTTCAATATCCCCATGGTCCGCACCCATCTGGGTCGTCCCAAAAAAACTAGACGCCTCCGGACAACGGAAGTGGAGAGTTGTCATAGACTATAGAAAACTTAACGATGTTACAATTGGCGACTCTTATCCTATACCTAACATCACTGAAATACTAGATCAACTAGGTAAATCTAAATACTTTTCGACCCTAGACCTAAAATCTGGATTTCATCAAATTAAAATTGCACCTGAAGATGCAATGAAAACTGCTTTTAGCGTACCTGAAGGACATTTCGAATTTAATCGAATGCCTTTTGGACTCAAAAATGCCCCGTCAACGTTTCAGAGACTTATGAACACAGTACTTTCAGGACTGCAAGGAGTTCGATGTTACGTCTATTTAGATGACATAGTTATTTATGCGTATGACCTAGATTCCCATATTAAGAACCTAGAATTAGTATTTCAGCAACTCAGACACTTTAACCTGAAACTTCAGCCTGATAAGTGCGAGTTCCTACGAAAAGAAGTTTCATATCTTGGTCATCAAATTACAGACGATGGCGTAAAACCAGACCCAAAAAAATATTAAAGCTGTATCAAATTTTCCAATACCTAAGTCTGCCAAGGACATCAAATCCTTCCTAGGTCTCATGTCCTATTATCGCAAGTTCATACCTGACTTTTCTAAATTCGCTAAGCCTCTAACTTCTCTCCTGAAAAAGGACACACCGTTCATTTGGCAAAATGAACACCAACTGGCTTTCGAAACCCTGAAGATTAGACTTATGTCTCCACCTTTATTAGCGTATCCTGACTTTTCCAAGCAATTTATACTTACATGTGATGCATCGAATTATGCTATAAGTGCCATACTCTCTCAAGGAGATAACGGCAAAGAGAGACCTATAGCTTATGCGTCTCGAACCCTTAATAAAAGTGAAATTAATTATAACACCACTGAAAAAGAATTGTTAGCAATCATTTTTGGCTGTAAAACTTTTAGACCATATTTGTATGGTAGCAAATTTCATATCGTTACCGATCACCGCCCTCTAAAGTGGCTCTTTAATCACAAAGATCCTTCAAGTAAATTACAAAGATGGAGATTAAAACTGGAAGAGTATGAGTATGAAATCGTTTATAAAAAAGGAAAACTTAACTCAGCCGCGGATGCACTATCTAGATACCCATGTGCACCAACCCCTGTAAATACATTAGAACTTAATGATTTAAAACTTATTCCCGTCTTACCCATATCAGATCCTATGACTATAAATAGTTCTACCTCTCCAAAACCCGGTCCTTCACGTACAAATCCTTTAGACACACAGCTTTCGCGTAGACATTCCAACACTGACGATCACGACCTACCTCCCGTAAATCCTCAAAACTTACTAAATCCTGAAATTCATGAAAACTTACCAAGTCCTAACATCCATGAAAACTCATACTCCGATTTCCTGAAAGACACTTCTAATAAGAATCATACATATAATACTGTTATACATGAATATACAATCCCTCTACTATCGTCTAACTCAAAATTGATTGTCATCCCCACATCAATCGATCTCGATGAATCAAACCCTTATATCGAAGAAATCCTTGGTCAACACGGTGACAATTCTGAATTTTCGAACCAAGAAAGAACACTGCACTCCTTCCAAAACCTGAAATCAAAAAACAAATCATACTATTTCCTTTTCACCAAAGTACATCACTTTGATGAACTTCCATATCCAGACATATTCAAATCGTTAAAAAATCTGAGAAACGAGTTATTGATTGGATCAAATGAAACTCCCAATGAAATTGCTATCTCAGACTTCAAGGATCCCTTTGTCAAATTATCATATACTAAAATTTACAACATTTTAGCATATGTGTTCCACAACACAAACATCGTAATTAGCGTTTATAAGAATACAATTATTTTCCCAGTTCCGAGTGAAATACCTAAAATATTAAAACAAAACCATGACTTACCCATAGTTGGTCACGTCGGACAATCTCGAATGTACAACCGTATCAAAGAAAGATATTATTGGAAGAACATGAAATCAGACATAGAAAACTATGTTAAGAAATGTTCACAGTGTCAATTAAATAAAGCGCTTCGTCAAACCAATCGCGCTCCGATGCAAATAACTTCTACTTCCACTGCACCTTTTGAGCGCGTTAGTCTTGACATCGTGGGGCCACTCCCCGAAGCAGGTCCATTCAAACTTAAATACATACTTACCCTCCAAGATGACCTAACAAAATTCTCTTTTGCCTATCCCATATCGAATACCTCAGCAGAAGAATGTTGTGAATGCCTGGTCCACTTCATTTCTTTATTTGGCATACCAAAAAAAATATTAACTGACCAAGGAACCAACTTTACGGCTGACTTATTCAAAAAGACCTGTGAATTCCTTAAAATAAAACAACTGTGGTCCACACCTTACCACCCTCAGACACAAGGCGCCTTAGAAAGAAGTCATTCTACTCTTAAAGAATATCTAAAATCTTACGTTAACAACGACCAAACAGATTGGCATAAATACGTTTACACAGCAATACTTGCTTATAACACTAATGTCCATACAACTACTCAGTTTACACCTTACGAACTGCTGTTTGGCCACAAACCCTATTTACCAGACTCAATTTATGAGCTAAATTCCACCAGTACTTACCACGAATATATCAAGATGCTAAATCATCGTTTAAAATTGTCCCATAACAAGGCCCTCGAAAATATAGCAAAATCTAAAGAAATATCGAAAGGATATTATGACCGACGATCTCGACCAGTAACGTATAAAGTTGGTGACATAGTGTACCTAAAAAATCACTTAAGAATGCGAAAAGCATTATCACCGGTGTGGAAAGGTCCTTATAAAGTAGTCAAAATTCATGGCAACCACACACTTTCTCTCCTAATCAATAGGAGACATGTTAAACATCACTACGATGAAGTAAAATTAGCTAGTCGTAATCCACCTAGCTTATAAGTTTCTTTTTCTTTTTATTAGCGTTTTTATTACCATAACGCCATTTTATTACCAAAAAAAATCACTTAGCATAATATTAGAAAACCTATGTTCTTACTTATGTTCTTACTTCGCATCACACAATGCTCGTTAAATGTGCTCCAACTAAGTATGCTAAGCCTAGTCTATTAAGTTAAAATATGACAACCTTCTGCAAATATTGTTATCAAAAGATCTGTTTTGTATTTGTGTTTTTTTTTATTTGTTTGTTTGTGTTACTTTGCCGAAAACATTAAAAACATTTACCTAATTATGCGCTGAATTTCGTATAAACTTATATATGTATAAATAATATCCACTCATTAATGCACCTACGGAAATTGTATCTTTAATTTTTAAACAGTCAATATATTAAATAGTAAGTATAAAAACATTCCTGTCCCTGTAATTCATTATGTTAATCTAAGTCTTATGCCCTCTTTCTACCAAACCATTATTATATATAGCTTAAGTCAAAGTAGATCTAAGTATACAAATATTCCTAGTTTTTATTTTCATTATATTCACTTAGAATTTAGTTTAATTAAGTAATTACTCTTATTGTAATATTCAGGAAATGTCTAATTCACTATCCACATTGGATTCAATTATTTCATGTTTATATAAGTCTTGTTTATCATGTATTTTACTGCTTCCATAGAAAACGTCTGGCTCACTGTAATAAATTTAAACCCACATAACTCACGAAACAATGAGAACATAATTAAATTGGCGCCCATACCGCACTTAAAATTTTGAAAGAATTTTTTTGTAAACTTCGCTTTTGTAAAGCATAAGTTTCCACTTAAACGGGGGGCTGTTATAACCCTGCTTTTTTATACATAGCAAAAACAAATGTAAGGAATGCATTTCTGCATTCATAAAAGTCCTTTGTGTAACTAAGATTTATGGGCAAGCGGCTGGCGCCAGCGCCGAAATGTCAAGAGGAACCCTTCAGAGTTCAGGTAGTAATCTGTGCCTTCAGTCTCATTCCAACATCTACTAGAGCCACACGTTTTTCATTGTTTTGTTATTTTTGTTCTATATCCTAATAAAATTTTTGTGGTTAAACTATCTATATTATTTTGAAAAGCCTAATCCGAACCACGGTCTAACAGTACGATTTACGATGCAAAATTTACTATCGTACCTACACAAAAGTACGATAATCTTGAAATCATTTCTCGAATTCGTAAAAATATTACTAATTTTAATTTTATTAAGCTAGAAGCTAAAAATACTACAAAGTATGGGTGGTGGACCTGAAAAACAAGGTCATAATTTTTTGAGTAATCTCCTCAAATATCACTTTCCTTTCACTTCCATTTTCACCTAATTCTATAATTTTAGAATGTCAGTACGATAATCCGCCTGTACTATTCTGGCAACCTTGGCACCCTGGGCAGTCAGTCCGCCACCAAATTGCTGACTAGCTAGGTAATATATTATATATTTTTCCACGGCATTAGCAAGGAAGAATGATGAGCATTTTATATCGATATTAAGGTCCTAATGGACCTTAACAATAAGCAGTAGGTACCTAAGTACATATCTGTGAACATTCCATGACATTTGTCACAGATATGTACTTAGGTACTGCTTATTGTCATGTGTTTATCTAACTGGAAAATAACCAAAACATGAAGACTTTGAAAAATCCCGCACGAATACAGATACACTTGTATGACCACAGATTAACTTATTCATCCAGTCTTTATCAAAGAAAGAAGACATATTTGTAATAAAGGAAATAGGAATGTTAAAATCTGTATTGGCGCTTGAATAAACGTTATTTGAAAATAATCTCTGTCTAGTATACAGAAATATTAATTCTTTGCTTGAAATACTGCTTTGCGAACCGCTCAAATGAAAATTCCATTAACTTTCGATAAGATAGTAACTATTAGAGAAAAAACGTGTGCGTTCAGGGGACCACCGCCGTCAAGAACGATGTTATCCTTAAAATTCATATTTTTGACCGGTTCATTATAATGCCAAATTTCGCAACTGTAATACCAGCATAGATGGCAGGAAACATCATGCGTCGGACTGAGATACCACAGGGCCCAGGTTCAATCCCCAGTAAAACATGTCTTTATTTATGTTTTATTTGATAGTTAGCTGTAACTTTGATGTTACCCACCAGATAGGTGAGGTCAGCTGACAACTCTATGTCCATAAATATTACGTAACGTGACGCTATTTACCGCAAGCCCCCATAAAAGGTAAAAGAAGTTCCTTTCTTTCCAAAAATATAGAGATAAATGAACTCTTGGAGTTTGATTCCAGTTTCAATTATTACAAGAGTAAATTTAAATAAAATAGCGATTATTTTAGCACGTGGAAGCATTCTGTCGAATAACCCCTAAAATTAGGTCCCCTGCTGCAAAAGGCCTCGCAATAGATCTTATAAGGTCGCAGTGGCTTAGGGGCCTTCAAGACCCCTACCTCTTGCCTCAAAATAATAGGTCCGCTGCCTGTGGTGTAATCATCACATGGAACTTGACATATCTGCTTACAAAGCTTATGTATCTTGCGTCACTATTGTTGGGAAATTTAATTCGATTTATTTCTAACAAACATGTCATCTATCTATAAATCTATACTTATAATATAAAGAGGAAAGATTTGTTTATTTGTTTGTAATTGACAAACTCTGAAACTAATTATTTAACTGAACTGATTTTAATAATGATTTCACCATTAGAAAGCTACTTTATCGGGAAGTAACATAAGCTATATTTTATTTCAGTACGCGGGCGAAGCCGCGGGAATTGTCTAGTTTTTTTATAAAGAGGGTGGCAAACGACAAGGGGTTTACCTGATGGTAAGCAATCATCACCACCCATGGATACCTGCAACCTAAGGGGAGTTACCCATACACTACCAATCTTTTAAGAGACATCCTCTATTCTTAATGGCTCCATTATCCATCCATCATCTTTCCATGTCTAATTTGTCCGGGAAACCACTGATGTTAGTTGGTTCCACAGCATTGCTGTACGAGGCAAAATTACGTGTGAAGCGTACAGTAGTTGACCGCCAACTAACAAGATGGTTACAATGGAATTTAGATTTATGGCGAGTGGTACTATTGTGGAAGTCAGCGGTTGGTATGTCTATAGGGTAGGGATATTACTGAAGGCTAAAGTTCAGTTTATTTAAACTCAGTTTACGCTTTTATAAGTTTTATAAGCTTTTATTTTTTATTTTATTTTTAATATTATTATTAATAAAGAACTCGTTTTATTTCTTCAGACTTTTGGTGACTCTACTCAGATGCCAGGAAATAATATCTGCCTGTAGGAACGAGGTGGCAGAGATCAATCGGTTCAATAAAAACTAAAAATCGATCAACGCCAATCAATGTGGAGTAAAGTTAAAACGTTTGATACAAGCTAATAATATAGATTGTGGAAAGAAAAATTCGCTCGCGAGCAGGATTCGAACCTGCAACTCGTGGCTCAGTACGCCAGTGCTTTAGCCACTAAGCTACCGTCTGTTTGTTGAACACGATCTGTTTCTCAATGAGATACTGCTGACGTCATCGAAAGACGTAAGTGGAAGTTAATTCGATACCAAGAGCAGTGTTCTCGGTAACTTAGTGGCTAACGCACTGGCGTACTGAGCCAGGCGTCGCAGGTTCGAATCCTGCTCATGTGCAATTTTTTAGTTCCACAATATTTAATCTTTAGATTTCACTTCGCATGCGTAATGCGTTAAATATAATAAAATAACAAGTTAATAAATTGCTTTAAATTTTACTATCTTACTAGTAGAGCGGCTTCACCCAGCTTATCACAAAAATATGTTATCGTGCATCCGGGTAATGGTCTATCTGCGTGCTAAATTTCATTCAAATCTGTTCAGCGGTTTCAGCGTGATTGAATAACAAACATTCAAACATCTTCACAAAAATTGACATTTATAATATAAGTAGGAAGTAGGATATTATTTACATGCAGGCTATACCAATACTTATTATCGGCTGGGTAATTCCTAGAAATACTCACATATAAAGTGTATTACACTTACACACAGTACACTTTATATGTGAGTATTTCTAGGAATTACCCAGCCGATAATAAGTATTGGTATAGCCTGCATAGTTAATAACATTTCAAACGATAGTGTAACACTACTAAATATTATTATAGGCGGTCCTTTGATAGATACGTTTATGATCGGAAACTGTTGTGTATTTATTGCTGATAAAGCTACCTGAGCGGCTAAGAATCAGCTGTGTTTGTTTTCATTATCCTTAACGAGAATATCGTGCCAAAGGCCTCGGATATAAACCATCACGTCACTTAAAGATTTTATGGGGTCAGTCAGTACTTAAGTAAGTGGTTTTACTACTACAAGTATGTGACGAGTTTTTACGAAAACAAGGAAAACACCTTTTTACCCTTATTTACCCAATACTTTTAACGTATAATTCACGCCTCCCTATTTTATAGATGCCATAAAGGTTTTTTACTGAAAGAAAACAAAAAAAAAAAACAGAAAATGTAAGACGATTTTTTTAATTCCAGTATAGTGAACATGAAATATTGGAAATTCATCTAATTGGGAAGTCTAAAGCTTTTTAAAATGGACTGCCGACCTGGTGAAGGTCGTGGATCAGCTGGATGCGGAAAGCGCAGGAGCGTTCGTTGTGGCGTTGCTTGGGGGAGGCCTATGTCCAGCAGTGGACGTCTTTCGGCTGAAATGATGATGATGAAATATTTAGTAAGTTAGGACTTTGCAATTGATGTGTTCTCATCATAGAAACGAGATGTGAAAGTAAAAATGTATTTTTCAGTCCATTAAAACTAAGCATATTTTGTATATGTACTTATAAGAAAGATTTCCTATTAGATCAGGGGTGCTTGTAAGGGTGGTTAGTACATGTAAACATCTCCCCTCATTTTTAGTAGCGGTCCATTAAATTCCGCACACATCCATGCCTTGTCTGGAACATGGCTGGTCATGACGGTGGTCTTCCAGGCATAGCATGACCACTGTGGACAAGAAATTTGTCTACGGAAGAATAGACAAAACGACATTGTATAGAACTTCCCCCCCCCCCCGCGCGCGAACGCTGCAGCGAGCAGACGTGCCTCTAAGTGCTCTCGTATTTTTATTTAAAAAAGTGGTTTAAGTCACAGTGATCCATAAAACAGTTATAATCTCATGTGATCAGTGTAAAGTAGATCAAAACAGTGTAAAAACTATCTTTGTGTGTGATCAATTACCATACAAAGCCAACTAATTATTATAAAATATTTTATTCTTAAAGTGACGGCGGCGGTGCGCTAATGTGAATGACCTTCACATAAAAGTCTCGCGATCGATGACAAGTTTGAAAGGAGAAGGAATAACAACACAACCTTAATTTCGAAACGCTCGTTGGCTGTACTTTACAAAAATGTCACTCCAACGCACTCCGCCCGCGTCAAAAGTACCGTCATTACACTACGATTCGGAGCCGGATTTGCCCACGCGCTCATTGGAAACAGAAGAAAATATTAATATTACTCATAGGAAGCGCAAATTTGAACAGGTAGATGACATAAACATTTTCATGTCGGATATGAAAAATCTTTTTCATAAGTTTGAAAAACAACAAAATGAGAAAGACGCCGCTCTGCAATCTGCAGTTAATGAGATTAAATCAATAAATTCATCCATAAAAACCTCTGTCGACTTTGTGTCACAGAAATATGATGACTTGCTCAAAGAATTTGATAAACTCAGAGCGGAACGCAATGACAACCTGGCCTACATCCAAGTATTAGAGGAAAAGGTTGAGAACCTAGAAAGACTCCAAAGAGCTTCTTGTCTGGAACTCCGAAATGTACCGGTTCAAATAAAAGAAACGAAGGTTGCCCTTACAAAAATTGTCATGGACACGTGTAAAGCTCTGGACTTGCCAATCACCACTTCCGATATATGTGATGTATATCGTCTTAAGACTAAATCTGAAAAAAATAAAACCATACTGATTAACTTCACAACAACACTTATGAAGGAAAGTATTATAGAAGCAATCAAATCGTATAACAAAAGTCACAAAGAAAAAAAGTTGTCGACTACGGATATCAAATTAGAAGGCCCGAGTCTCCCTGTGTATATATCAGAAAGTTTAACGTACAAAGCTAAACGCTTGTATTACCTGGCTCGAGACTTTTCTAAAACGAATGATTATAATTATTGCTGGACGGCCCATGGGAAGATCTTCGTGCGCAAGAAAGAGGGCGCTACTGCCTATTGTATAAACTCTGAGTCTGATTTGAGGAACCTAAATATTGGATATTGACTATCGATGTATTGCTGGTTCTGTTTATTTTATATCTATGGTTGTTATAATGCATGGATTTCTTTTATATTTTGTTTTCACCTGTTGTTACTTATACACATACTATTGTACAATTTTACATACAAAGCCCAAACTTATATTCACAAAATATCTCACATAAATTGTTTTTACCTTGTGTTACTAATATACATACACAACTTTACACTCAAAGCCTATACTTACCACGATATAAAAGTATCCTACACTATATACTCACGCGTCAGTCATCTGTCAAAATCATCACCTCAAATATTCGGAAATTATACATTTACCCTCTCTATTGGAGCTACTGTCACAATAACTTGCGGTATCATACTGCCATTCGTTTCACATCATATGAACAATAGCTACACAACTAAATTGAAACAAAGATTACCTAAGCTGCACCTGTACTCACTTTTTTATTACACAAATGGCTAATTTTAGCGAGTTTGCAGATTCAGTGGAATCCCTAACCGTTTCTAAATCTTTTATATGTTCACCTGATCAATGTTTCCAGCACTTGCATACCACCAAACCTACATTGAATACCCTACATGTTAATATTAGAAGCATTAACTGTAACTTCGATAGTCTAAATGTTCTTATATGTTCTTTGAATATCAAATGTGATATAATTGTTCTCACTGAGTGCTGGTTAAGTAAAGTGACTAATATACCTATACTTAATGGGTACACTGCTGCTAAGTCTACATTTGAAAATCAGAATGACGGTGTTATTATATACGTACGTTCTGAATTTAATTATAGAATAACTGAACCAATAATTCAAGACGCAAAATGTCTGATCCTAATGCTATCGTCGGATATAGCCATCGTGGCTATATATAGGTCTCCCTCAGTCAGTAATGCTGATAGATTCTTACACTCTTTGAACGATATCCTTGTATCAACTTCATCTATAAGTACTGTAGCTGTCGTAGGTGATATAAATATAGATATTCTCGAGAACAATACTACTGACTCAAATTCCGAAGAATATTTGAACGTAACAGCATTTCATGGTCTTCTCCCGGCTCACCAATTTCCCACGCGTCTTGATAGATGTCTGGACCATATTTTATTAAAAACTAATAAAAGCTCTACAACTTTGGTTTTGGACTCTTTAATTACGGATCACGCGCCTAACATACTTTGTATCGAAACTGTTCCACTCGTTGAAAAACCTGTTAGCTTTAGACTACACTTAAAACTTCCGGCATTAGTTAGCTGCCTGGAGAAAACCGACTTTTCTTCTATCCTGATTTCTGGTGACCCCAATCTCTGTGCGGAACTCCTCGTATCCATGTTGTCAAATGTGATAAAAGAACATAGTACGTTAAATAAAATACCGCATCGGAAAAGGATTATTAAACCTTGGATTACTCCTGGCCTTCTAAGGTGCATTCGAAATCGAGATAAATTGCATAAAAAATCCAAGCAAGATTCTGCTAATATCGTGGCTAAAGTAACCTATACTCGATACCGCAACTTTTGTAATAACCTCTTGAAAAAGATAAAACGTGAATTTGAACAAAACGAGCTTCGGAAGGCCAGGGGAAATCTTAAAGCTACTTGGAATATTATTAAATCAATAACCTATATGAATGCTAAATCTGCCAGTGCTACGGGAGATCTTCTGGAAACGTGCAGCGATCCAGTGTCTTCAGTTAACTTTATAAACAACTACTTTGCCAATGTTGGAGTTATCTTAGCCCGGAACATTCAACAAAATCAAAATAACGTTAACAATGTTTTCCAATCAAGCAGTCAAAACAACTCACAAGGTAACTCTCTGGTCCTACTGGATACAGATTGCGCTGAAATAAACACAATTATTTCAGGATTAAAAAATAACTGTGCTGTTGGATACGACGAGATACCGGTGTCGGTTGTTAAATCTGCCCGGCATGTTTTAGTCCCACTTATAACACACGTTTACAACCTTTGCTTGTCAAAAGGGGTTTTTCCTAACGTGTTCAAAAAGGCAATTGTTCATCCCATCTTTAAGGGTGGTGCTAGGGACCGTATCGAGAACTTTAGGCCAATATCAGTTTTAACTACTTTATCAAAAATTCTAGAAAAAATCCTAAATACAAGATTACTTAACTACTTAGAACACAACAAAGATATTGCATCTAATCAGTATGGATTTCGAAAAAATAAATCCACAGAAGATGCCATACTAGACTTGACAAACTCAATTGTAAAAAATCTTGACACTAAAATTAAAACTATAGGTATATTCTTAGATCTGGCCAAAGCTTTTGATACGGTCTCTACACCTATCCTTCTGAGGAGGCTGGAGTCGCTGGGAGTCAGAGGTGTAGCCCTGGATATCTTCCGTGACTATCTTACTAACCGTAGTCAACGTGTGAAAGTAGATAATTACATTAGTGGCGATGTAACCCTAACTTTCGGAGTACCACAGGGTAGCGTGCTGGGACCCACTTTGTTTCTCATCCATGCAAATAGCCTCAGTCAGCTATCAATTCCCAATTGTAAAATACTTGCATATGCTGACGATACTGCGCTTATAATAAGTGGAAATACTTGGGACAATGCATGTCACTCCGCCGAAAATGCTCTTAATGTCGTGATGAACTGGCTTAGTACCAATTTGCTTACATTGAATGTAACGAAAACTCGGTTCATTACTTTCTCAGCGAACTCAGCAACCCAACCGATGACGGTAAACATAAAAGCTCATAGCTGCTCATTACCTTCATTTAACTCCTGTCAATGTCCCATTATTCAGAGAGCATCTGATGTAAGGTACTTGGGAGTACAAATTGACCGTACGCTAAGTTGGCACAAGCACATAGATATGACTATAGCTCGGGTACGTAAACTAATGTTTCCAATAAAAAAATTAAGGAACGTGGTTGATATGTCACTCCTAAAAACGATATACCTTGCATTAGTGCAATCATTGTTGACATACTGTATTACGGTATGGGGCGGCACTTTTAAAACTTCTATGCTTCGACTCGAGAGAGCGCAGAGGGCTGTCTTGAAGGTCTTACTGAATAAACCATATCGTTACGCCACGACGCAAATATATAAAGATACTTCAGTTCTGACTGTCAGACAGCTCTATGTGCTCCATATCATCCTTCGAAAACACTCCTCGCTAGCATACGATCCTCGGTTACTAGCAAACAAACGCCGTAAATACGATGTATGCCCCACAACAAAATTCAATACTTCCTTAGCTGGCAGACAATTTCAACGCCTGAGTGGTCGCCTTTATAACAAATTGAGCAAAATCCGTAACATATATCCTCTTCCTAAACACAAATGCAAAAAAGTACTAAAAGAAATACTTCAAGCTCAAACATACGATGAGACGGAAAGCCTTTTCGTCAATGAACTCTAAGTTACTATATATACCCAAATACGATGATTCAGTAATACACACACACACATACTATACATCCCAACATACCTGCCACATACCCGAACACATACATTCACCTCCACGCAAACATACATCGACACACCACCAACCACAGTCACAAATAACACACCCACCCCACACACCCCAACAAAGACAAACACAGCCCACCACAACTAACACACACCCACTTTTACTCTTTACAGCATGCCTTTTTAATAAATTATTATATTTTAATCTTCTACTATAGAATACAAATCTTTATAATTGTACTTACCACTCTCTAACTGATACGCAAATCAAAATTTGTATCTAACTGCTAAAATTGATTGTTTTAAGCTGTAGGGGAAGGCGCCGGTGTCTGTCACACAGTTATTCTACTAGCACGGGCACCGCCGTTAACTCTATCTTAAATACCTATGTGCAAACAAAACAATACTGTTATCTAAGTAAGATAGATAAGTTGAACCACACTCTGAATAATAAAGATTTTTAATTTAAAAAAAAAAAAAAAACTAAAACAGTCATTTTGCCTATTCTTTCGTAGATAAAACTCTCTAAATGTAATCTACTATCTTTTACTACCGGAACGTATGTCGCTGGTTTTCCGCTACCAACACATAAATACGCAATCGGTACGCCGACCATGTTTCTAGCATTCGATGCAAAATAAATTAAGCTTGATAAAAAATCCGCTGTTAGATATGCTGCAAAATACAATTTTAGTGACTCTGCGTCCAAAACAGTACTGATGATCAAGCAAACGGTTCGCGCACTGGTGTCCTATGAGACACCTGGGGGCCTAGTACGAGTTTGACACTCACGAATACTTTCATAGTTTTCGACAACTTTCATTCATAAATCAGTAGCGCCCCTGGCGGATACGAAGAGGAACTACTTATTTATGAATGAAAGTGGACGAAAACTATGAAAGTATTCGTAAGTGTCAAACTCGTACTAGGGCCCCTGTACGCGGCTATACGTTCACGCGCCTTTACCACCTTATTGTTTAGATTTCTATGGTGTGGATGGACCTTCTTTCTGTCAGTTAGTAATCTATTGTTTGTACGACCAATTCGACTGTTCCACGAGTCGACAGACTGTGTGCAGCAATAAACGTTCACTAACTGAAGAAGATTCTCATGGTTGTCGTAAAAGGCGAAAGGATTCACCAGAGGATGGGCAGCAGCATTCTCTGAATATTTAACCAACCAACTGCGATCGCCAACCCGCCTGCCAAGCGTGGCGATTATGGCATATCCCTCCCATTGGGGGAGGCATATGTCCAGCAGTGGACGTCTTTCGGCTGAAATGATGAACTGAAGAAGATGATTATGTAAATTAAAAGGTCAGTTACAGTTAACTGATTTGTTGATGTAATTAGTTGTTTAATTGCAGGAATCATCACAATGAAAGCGAGCGCGTACAACGTTTACCTGGCCATCGTCGCTGCCACTTTGGCCCTGCTATTCGTCACAGTCAACACTGCACCGATGGTAAGTTTCGTTCTCAATAATTGTTGTAAGTGGTTGTTTAGCCATATAATTAATGGTGGTGAACACTAGCCTTAGCCGTTTAGGTTGTATGTTACTACTATTCGCGTTAACTCTTCCAACTATATTAAGAAATCAGTTACCTACAAGATTTGGAAGCAAAATAAAACGACAGTAGCTGTACGTAGCATTAGAATTTCGCACGATTTTCCGATGAAATATTTCATTTAAATTAACTTCTAATCGGACGCTAATTTTATTGTATATGTGTCGTTTCATCATCGGCAGCAAAACCTTTTTCAACACCTTCAACAATATTTGTTCGAAAATTACATTATCATGTGTATTAGCCGCATGATGGTACACACGGCTACACATCAAGCTGTAAGTTTCCAGTATAAGCTGACCTCGCATTGTATAGGTTTTCTTTGAAACGCGAGGTCAGCTTATACTGCTTATACTAAATGTACAGCTTGATGTGTAGCCGTGTGTACATAGATTTTGTTTTGAAAATCAGTTTGACCTAAACAATTTAAAGAAGCTTTTCATATTATTAAGTAAAAGCTTTACTTTAAAATAAAAATTATTCGTTTAGGACAATGAAAAGAGAGAAATTTTTCATAGTACGTAGACATTGGCCGAATTTATAAATTTTATTTGTAGGCATCGATTACTTTACGCTAAATTTAGATTCAAGTATACAATACTTTGAAATGAAGCATGCAAACTTGATTTAATCAAGTCGAGTTATAAATTATTATATAATGAAATCTCTCGAAACATGAAAAAGGTCCCCTACTCGAACTAAGGAACAGTGAAGCAGTTTTTAATTTCAGAATAATTAAGAATATGTAACAGAGCAGTCACCTTTACCCGACACGTGTCAGTCTTATATAGCGTTATAAGTAAATTAATGTAAGGGCTCCTATAAAGTCTACTCTTAAGGGGAATGTAGCAGCCAAGTGGCGCCCCCATCAGTAAAAAAATATTACTCGGTGAATACATCATTTATCGAAAATTCGTTTTTAATGGTTGAAGTACAGGTACTGTAGTTTACTCTGTAAATTATACTTCGCGAAAAACGGGCACTTTTGGATTTTTAGGGTTCCGTGGTCCTACAAGGAACCCTTATAGTTTCGTCATGTCCGTCCGTCTGTCCGTCTGTCCGTCTGTCCAAATCCTTTACAGCTTAATAACTTCTACAGTTATAAACATAAGTAAATGAAAATTTGTTAAAAAATAGTTTAGATATAGATCTCAATTTTAAAAGAATAAAAAAATCTTGATAACGTATTTTAGGGGTGGCAAAAAAAATCATCCCCATTTCAAATGTATGGGCATACATATGAAATGGGGATGTTTTTTTTTTTTTGCTGCACCCCCTCGTGTGGGGTATTATTGAATAGGTCTACTAAAATGAAGGTAATGTTTAATACATAACTTTTTTATCAGGTATACCATCTGCGAAATACAGTTCGCCAAAGTGGCTTGCAATGTGACCTGCCATTTCTAAACTATGCAACGTAGAAACTTATAGTATTTTTACATTGATAGAACTTTGTAAAAACTCTCTTTTAAAATTATTTCGAGTATAATGTGATTATAAATTTTTGAGTTATAGTGAGAAAACTGAAAAATACTTAAGACGTCCTAGTTCAAAGGTCATTGACCTTAGAGAAAAATGATCTTGGCAAATAATACTTCTTTAGTTACTTTCTATTTAAAAAAATCACAAAAAGAAACTTTGTGCTATATTGATATGATATGACACACTTCTTCAATTTAGCTTCTTAAATTTAGTGATAGGTGGCGCTGTTTGCAAAAACTAAAATAGCAATGATTAATATTCGATTTGATTCGTTTGTAATTAATTAGACCTACTTAAGGAACCCTATAATACTGAGCATGGCCCGAAATGCTCTTGGCCGGTTTTTTCTATCTACAACTACAGCGAACTACATTTTACAGAGTTAATAGTTTCTGATTAAACTACAGTACCTGTACTACAATTGATTTTCGATAAATGAAGTATTCACCGAGTAATATTTTTTTTACTGACGGGGGCGCCACTTGCCTGCTACGTTCCCCTTAAGGTCAATTTGCTTAAAATGGAATTTCTAAGAGAGAATAATGTTACACTTTTATGTACCGGATGACACAAGGAAATTATTTCACCAACAGAAAAGCGACAACAGCCTCATTTAATTACACAAATGTGGTCAAAGAATAAATAATATGTTGTGTGTGAAAATAATTGCGTTAAGGAAGCTTTTTGAAGTGTGAGCAATCAGTGGGTGGGTTGTTGTTTGTGTACTGTGTGTAGGACGATTTACTGAGCCGTCTAGCGTCCCACTAACAGGAATCTAATGTAAAACTAATGGCTCACAGTACACATAGCGCTGTGAAGCTAACGCGTCGGTACACAGACCAAGAATGGTTACCAGAATAATAAAATATGGCTTATACCATAAATGGGTATTTCTGAGGTGGAGTCTCATTGTTTGGGTCAGTTCGGTGGCGTATTTCTCTTAAAGTTGAGACATGGTTAAGATATGCTAACAGGAAATATAGAATTTTGAAATAGAAGTAGAACGTACCTAAATTAAATTTAGATTTGATATTTTCTGTTAAGATGTCTCTCCTTGAAGAAAAATGCGCCACCGAATTGACCCATACAATGAGACACCTGAGAATTACCTCAATATACCTGTATATTTTTTCTGGAGAAAATATTAAACATTTGTGAAGAAAATTTCATACATTTCTTTTAAAATTGATTTTCGCGCCATATTGAACTCTATCAGCCATCGCATATAGCACCATTTTATTTACCACATATTTTAATTTTAGGGGTGCTTACACACTATTTGATTCGGCGGTATTTGTTGAACAACAAAGCCGACCCAAACCAACTACTACATAATATGTTCGGCTTTCATCTGGCTCGTACCGATCGGCAAAGCCAACCGGTCACTTTCAGTCGATGAGCAAAACTCGAGTGACATAAGTCGGCAATTGATTTTTGAGTTGAGCCTCCACGAGTGATCGTCCGGCGCACCTTGGGCAGTCAGCCCCGCTACCAACCTACTGACTGGCTAATCTTTTCCCCACGGCATGAGCTATTATCATTATGAAGCTCATGTCGACACGATAGAAGAAGTTGATTTTTACCGCCTGGCTGTGCCGATTAATGCCGGCCCGAATATGTGTGTAGCACCCCTAAACCACTACTTATCAATTTTAGTTTTGGACGTATTCCTGACAAAGTGTTAAAACTCCGTGTACTTGTCCGGAAAAGATCTCACCTCAACCCCATGTATGCATGTATGGCAACCCTAACCTGAAGTGATTATTGTTTGTGCAGGAGGCGGAGGATGAACAGTCGGAGAACACTCTAGCAGCGCACTCGGACGGGGACTTGGAACTGTCCGGGCCGTGGGACGCCATCAACACTGCCGCCCTGCGCAAACTGCTGCTGCAACTAGACGCTGAAGAGAGGTGATTTCCTTTTCCCTTCCCTTTTGTCATTTTAGATACCTACTTTATTTTTTCCCTGTAGGATAGTTGCTTTGCACTCCATTTGTACGATATTATATTCAACTAGACTATGCCCGCGGCGTCGCCCCTGTGGTTCTTCAGTTCATTCCACACTTTTCCCACGGAAAAGTTTATTTTTTCAATACAATACGTTCCAGTTTTTAAGTAATTCGCTTTTAAGCACAAAAAGTTTCATCCAAATTGGTCCATTAGTTTTTGCGTGATGCTTGGACAAAGAAAAGAACAAATTACAGTTTTATAATCGTTAGGATTAGGTCAAATAGAAACTGTTTTATCATGTTTTTATTTTTTATTTTGAAATGTTTTATTTTATTTAGCATATTTCAAAAACAACTCAGTTTTATTTCCTGATCATCCAACACTGCATTGCTCCAGCGATATCTGGGATTCTGGAACGACCGACTGGGTGTCGCCTTTAAGTTAATTTAATAAATGTAAAATTGTACGAATAGAGTTATCTGTCGAAATTTTTTAGCCGACGTCGACGAAGAGTAGGTAATTAAATATTTATGTTAGCCTCTGTGATTTCTAACCAGAAAACTAAGTTGCCCCTTTTCTCAAACAGAAGTGAGCCTAAATGTAGCTTCATTATTATTGTGTTATTTTTTAACAGTAGAAGACATGCAGTAACGCCAAATCGGGACAGGACGTTTTAAAAACAATTGTATAGGCTTACGGCCAAAATTAATATCCTATCTATCTACGATTTGCCCTACTAGAGATAGAAATATGACATAAGCCACACAATCTCTAGTAGGGCAAACTGTGGATAGATAGGATATTAATGAAGGCCGTTAGATTTTATTAAATAATTCGTCGTTTGACTGGAATACAAAAAATACAAGATCATAATAATATCAACCTCACTTACTGGAAAATTTAAATAAGGCTCATTATTGCTATAGTAAGTAGTTTAAATGTTCTAAAGTAATTTAGGTACTAACAAACACTGTTCTATAGGTAGTATTAAACTATTTTACAAATTGTTGGAAAGTAACTACAAATGTTTTACAAAGTGTGAAGTAGAATCCAGACTAGTCTGAGGGCTTAAGTTACTTTGTGTTTAGTTGGCAGCCTCCACGTCGTTGTCATTAAATAGTAGTTAGCTGTCTGAAAACTACGGGACTGTGTTCTCGCAATATTGGAGGCAGCACAATCTGCACATCCCTAGTAATTAGAGACGTAACTAGGTTACATCCAAACAATGTATTAATTTGGCAGAGGTATGAAGTCTAGTAGTGTTGTTGTCTACGTGAAAATACTAGCTAGGTACTTAATCTGTGTGAAAATATAAGGTTTTCTTTCTTTTAAAAATAAAAAATAAAGAAAACCTTACAACCTTATACAACGGCAGATAGTTACGTAGATTTCGCCAAGATGCGGATTTTCTAGATAAAATATAGTTTTTAGTCATTAATTTTGACGATTATGGTTCTAATTTTATTTTTCATTTAGGTACGTTCAAATCAATAAAAAAAACCATATCCTGTTTGTAAACTACAATAATGGAGTGTTCAATAAATAATTACGTTTCCAACTAGCTACCAGCATTGTTGCATATTTTCAAAAGGTATTATGCAATCACTATTGCGCCTATTTGTATGCCATCATCATGTTATACGTGGAAAATAAATTAGCGTATTTATTGCATGGTTCCTACATATTAATTAATTATATTGGTACCACTTATAAGGTGTTATTCCGTTTTATGTTCGACGTGGCTCATACGCGCTCCATGCAATTACAACTGATTGATTCTGTTGCACATTCATCGTTGCATAACATTAGTTGATTTCTTTTGCTAACAAATTATAAATAAGTACCTACTTGGAAATTAAGAAAATTGGAAAATAAGTTCCATAAGAGCGTACAGCATTACATAAAAAAATACTTACTTGTGTTTTGTTTACAAAAAAGTTACGTGAGTGAACGCTTGAGGCATTTTGTTTACAAAGAAGTTACATGTTGCGTTTTGAAAACTTTGAAACAATCATTTTGTGACTTGCGGTGTCCATCTTCATTGTTCATTCACTAGGATGGAGGTTCTTTAAACTTTTTAGTTCCGATGAAAGTTAAGGAAAGTTTTGGATGAAACAATGATGGCACAGGATGTCGATAACGCAATATGAATGACCTACTATTTTCCCTCTGACTAGGTGTTAGATAATATACTAGACAGAAGCTTACGTCTGTATTTAAAAACATCAGCGAATACGTGAAAGCTAATAAATGAAACAGCCTTTTGTATACAAACAATTACCGTCTTAACGCTGCCTTGCAAAGAAACCGCGAGCGAAATTGCTTTTTAAATTCTGATTGAAACTTTATATCATCTAAAGACATTTGTTTCCTTTGTAGTATAAAGAGATTAAGATGATTATAATTTACATTTATTGATAGGTATTTACTAATTACTTACCAATACATATAAATTAGCAGATTATTGATGTCGATGTTAAATAGAAGGTAATTGTTTTCTTAGAGGAAAACTTCTTCATAGGTTTGATACTTTTTATGTTAAAATAATAAATGATAAACCAAAGAAAAATCAATGAAATTACAGCTCACTATAGGATTGATAACAAGTAATCTAAATTGAATTTACCTATCATTTAATTCTCATATTATTATAATGATCATGAGATTCATGAGCAAGTTCTATAACTTATTTATTATTAAAACAATTATATTTATATTTCCTATATGTACATAATTATGTATGTATGTTTCTATATAAATACACTGGCCTTCAAAACTTAGTACCAGACTTTTAAAATTGCAGTAACTTTTAAAGTACACAAGATATATTTTTGAAATAAAAAGGATTACAAAAATAATTTGATTTTTTTATATCAAACTTTATAGTCGATAACTTTCTGAACACATGAACACTTACAGTGGGGTGAAGAAAAATGGGCAAGAGTTTTGTTCACTAATGAGTCTCGATTCTCACTATTCACTTCCGATGGAAGGCGAAGAGTATACAGGTGATCTGGTAAAGCCTGCTTCACAGAAAAACTCCAATATGGCTCTGTTCAAGTGTACAGGTATGGACTGACATCTCTTCAAAAGGTCGCACAGAGCTAGTGGCCATAGAAAATGGCACCTTGACTGGGGAAAGATAAGCTCAAGAAGAGATCCTTAATGAGTATGCAGGGCCATATTTAGTAAATATATGTGGGTGATGGATCGATACTGACGCAGGATAACGCTCGGCCACAAACCGCTCGGGTCGTACAAGAGTACATTCAGGAGGTTGGTATCAACTTGATGGCTTGGCCATCAAGAAGTCCTGATCTGAATCCGATTGAACATGCCTGGAATGAGCTGGAGAGGATGGTAAGAAGCCGTAGACCACCTCCTATTACCCTCAGGGGCCTAAAACAGGCCCTGATGGAAGAATCGGAGAATATTCCCGAACATTGCCTCCGAAACCTCGTCTTCTGTATGCCAAACCAGCTCGAAGCTGTAATCAGAGCCCGAGGAGGCAATACCAGTTATTAAATAGTAAGTTAGGCGTAAAACGAACTCATAAATGTTGTTTGAATTTTTTTCCAGTAAGTTAAAATTGGCAATTTTTTGGTTTTGATCTTTTTTTTAGTTAAAAACGACACTAATGTACATTAAACTATAATTTCAAAGAAAGGTGATGAAATTTGATACAAAACTTTTTTTATATTAAATCTCTGACTTCTATAGTTTAGGAGAAATTGCAATTTTAAAAGTGTAGTACCTACTAATTTTTGACGGCCAGTGTACCAGGCCCCTCAGAAAGTATTGCGAAAAAAAGTTTTTATATATGGGAGACTGGCCAGTTATAATGTTTTTCGAAAATATGATTATTTATAAGTAAAAATAAGTAAGTTCCAATTTCAAAATTTCCCTCCACATTTTTTGCGAGTTAATTCAAAGTATTGTGTCTCACTGAAATATGGATCTGCGCCGGGAACATTTTAGAGCTATGATTTTATACGATTTCAAGTGTCGCCTGAAACCGGATGAATCGTACGATAGACTTCAAATGGCATTCATGGATGAAGGCCCTTCCAAGGCAACCGTGTATCGTTGGTATAACGAATTCAAGCGCGGTCGACCAACTTTGGGGGATGACGAAAGAAGCGGTCGCCCTTTGACGGCTGTTACCGAAGAAAACGTGCTAGCAGTGAAAAATTTAATCCAAGACAATAGGCGAATTACATATCAGGAGATTCAACACATATTGAAGATTGGATCGGGAAGCGTTCACGAGATTCTACACAGCCATCTTCGCGTGAGGAGGATAGTATCACGCTGGGTGCCGCACAACCTCACCGATGCTCAGAAGCAGGCCCGGGTGGAATGGTGCCGTGATATGCTTAACAAATTTGAAGCAGGCTCGTCTCGGCGTGTTTACGACATCGTTACAGGTGATGAGTCCTGGATTTATCAATACGACCCAGAAACCAAGCGCCAGTCGACTGTTTGGGTGTTTCAAAATGAGCCAACGCCTACCAAAGTGAAGCGATCTAGAAGCGGGGGTAAGATTTTGATCGCTAGCTTTTTTAATTTGACTGGCCACTTGGTATCAATTCCCTTACGGGATCAAAGAAGCATTAATGCCGAATGGTATACTACCAAATGTTTGCCAGAAGTTTTCTCTGTTATAAGCAACAAGCGACCAAACACAGGGCTCCGCGGGCTACTGCTCCACCACGACAATGCACCTGCGCACACCGCACTCAAAACGAGGGACTTCCTGGACAGCACGCCAGTCAAACTCCTGGGTCACCCTCCTTACAGCCCTGATCTAGCACCGTGTGACTTCTTTTTATTCCCAAAAATAAAAAATCAGCTCAAAGGGATACAATTTTCGTCGCCGGAAGATGCGCTGGCTGCGTTCGAGCAGGCTGTAAACGAGGTGTCTGCGGCGGACTGGAAAAAGTGTTTTGAAAACTGGTTTAGGCGCATGAATCTTTGTATAGAGGCTGGTGGAAAGTACTTTGAAAAGATTTGATAAAAATATATGTACGTATAGAACAATTTTTTTTAGTTTCGCAAAACTTTCTGAGTGTCCCACGTATATGGGCTATAGTTTCACACCTATTTAGCAAACTGTAAAGTCGAATATGTAATAGCTCTTTTAAATCCTTAAGTTATAGGTAAATGCAATTGTTTTTGTTGGTTTTCTTTTTTTCATGCAGCGACGGAGCAACGCTGCATGAAAAAAAGAAAACCAACAAAAACAATTGCATTTACCTATAACTTAAGGATTTAAAAGAGCTGGGGGGACTGGATGCGGAAGGCAGAGGACCGAGCGTTGTGGCGCAACTTGGGAGAGGCCTATGTCCAGCAGTAGACTGCGATAGGCTGAGTTGATTGACGGAGCAACGAGTTGACGAGCTTTTTGAATAGAGATAGTTTATGGGCTCTCCGGCCTAGTACCTCTAGTAGAGAGTACTTTTGATCCCGAAAAAATGCACGGTTATAAAGAACCACGCGAGCGAAGTTGTGGATAAAAGCTAATATACTATAAAATTATTTAATTGAATCATATTTTGGTACAGGATGGGCAGGGTGACCCGCTCATGGCCCCAGGCGGAGCCCCGTGGCTGGGGACTGCGGGCGATCGACGGGCGCCTGGCGCGCCAGTGGCGGGCAGACAAGAGGCAGGTGCGCTTCCGCCAGTGCTACTTCAATCCCATCTCCTGCTTCCGCAAGTGAACGCTACCAGCCCAACGACGCACCGACCCTATGGCCTAGTTGTAGCACGTCACGACTCATGTGACCTCAACACTTTTCCTATAAACAAAATAGAAAATAGAGTAGCACCTAACAACTCAACGGCCACATTGTGAAATGTTAATAAAGAAACATTGTCAAATTAGTTATTACTATTCAAAATAGGGCCGTTTCATAATAAGGTGTTTGATGATCCTAAAGTAATTGTATGAACATAATATATACAATGTAAATAAATATTGTAACCATTTTAATTTCAGCTAGAAGGTACTTAGTAATCAATAAAATACACGGTGAATTTTCGTTGGTTTTGGAAAAGAAAAGGGGGTCTTGTACTCATTATTATGAACAACTTTTACTATGGGACCAACCCTGAAATCACGAAAGAAAAATCAGCTGATCCCTATATTTTTTCGATGTATGTGAACACAAATGTAGGGATCAGCTGATTTTTTTTCGCGATTTCAGGTTTAGTCCCATAGTAAAACTTGGTCATAATGATGAGTAAAATGACCCCTTTTCGTTTCCAAAATCAACGAAAATTCACCATGTATAATAAAAATAGTCTCCTTGTCAGATTGTATTAGGAAAATCTGGGAAAAGCCTAAATTGATGTTTCTTAAATATTATGACGTTAAATGTCGGCAGCGATACGAAACGTGTAATTAATTGTCGTATTTTTGGATTTTCCCTTCACTCGGCGACAGTGTTTATGACATTAATTAACTACCTTTAATTACGAGCCCACATAAGTAGATGGTATCTAGTCATAGAGTATAATGTCTATCTAGGTCGTGGAAAATATATTTTAGGGTAATTTACACATTTTTTTTTATTATAAACCCTCTTCTTAATTTTGTTTAAAATGTTAGTCTGAAATATTGTTTGTAGTATTTATTTTGCATAAAACCGTGTTCTCTATTTATACATTATAATCTCTACATTATTAAGTATAAGTACTATGTATACATATATAAAACCTACTATAGGTAAGTGTTATTAATATTAATAAAGATAATCAATGAAATAAACTTTTGTTTGCCTAGTAATGTTTTTATTCCGATGTTCTTTTTGAGAGGTAACCTTTAAAAAATTAATACCGAAACACGTTTCCGCATGTTAGGTTACCATACGGAATTACAATACTGATATATCTACAAATATTTTTTAAACTTTTGGATATAATAACAAACAAATCAACAAAAGTTGTTATGTCGAATATAATCAGTAATTGTTACGAATGCTGTTGTCAACTTCTGTAATGCAAATTAAATAGAAAGAAAGAATATTAAGATTTCGTAGAGACAAAAAACTGGGTCATTAGTCTAGTGATCGCAAGCGCGACTGTTGAGAGTGGGGTCCTGGGTTCGATTTCTGGATCGGGCAATGTGTTATTGGGTTTCTTCATTGGGAAATTCTCAGTAGCAGCCCAGAGTCTGGATTTAATGGCATTAGGCTTGCCCCCTATTACATGGGACTAATAACATAACTAGTAAAATTTAAGTGCTCTGTACACCTCGCCTCTACCCCTTCAACCCCTTCAGGGAAATATGGGAGTGATGTTGTGTATGTGTGTGAGACACAAAACATACAATCATTTATATGATTTCCTCATCAAAATGACGATGGCAAGCGTAAGGCTAAAGCCTATGATGAGGCGCAGGCGACGCAGTTCCCCGCAGCATAGGGCAGAGCAGATTTTGTTACGTGTGAACCAGTACAGAGTTGCGTACGCTGCGACATGACACAAGCATATGAAACGCAGACATGACGTGTCAAATGTTGTGTGTCATATGTCTGCATCAATTGCCACGCCCTGCGAATTCTATACTACGCTGTGCTGCATCACCTGCGTCTTAGCACACGCATAGCCTATAATTATACAATGTGTTATTGAAATAACTAAAAACGTTGTATTTTTTTTTCTTCAGAAAGTTGTTTGTAGTACAATTTTGCAAGGTACATTTCTATCTTTAGGCTACAGAGTAGCCTTTGTGAAGAAGAGACAGTCCCTGTTCCCTGTAGTACAATTACATTATTGCAACGTATTATACTAGAGCTAATTAGAGTTGGCATAAAAGAGTATAAAACTTAAAAGGGGCAATAGTCGTACATTAATAATAATCATAAGACAGCGCCTTAACCGGCTGAATTTTGGATAGTCAAACATTTAAATTCTATTTAAACACAGACTGACACAATATAAAAAATGCAGTAGAAATGAGAGCTTTGAGAAGTATGTGTGGTGTAACTTTGAGAGATAAAGTAAGGAATAACATGATAAGGGAGCGTTGTGGAGTGAAAGAAGATGTAGTGACAAAGATTGAGAAAGGTATGTTAAGATGGTTTGGACATATAGAGAGGATGGACGAGAGGAGATTGACGAAACAAGTATACGAAGCGAGTGTGGATGGAAGAGTTGGAAGGGGACGACCTCGGTGAACGTATCGCGATCAAATCGCGGATGTTCTCAAAAAATGCCAGGTTAAGAGTTCTCTAAACCGACGAGCATGCATGACGAGGTTAATGGACGTAGATGAAGCGAAAGAGGTGTGTCAGGATCGTAGCAGGTGGAAATCCATAGTCTCTGCCTACCCCAATGGGAAACAGGCGTGATAATATGTATGTATGTGACACAATATAGTTGGCATAAAAGAGTAGGTACACAAAAGAGAATGTCACCGCTCATACAAAATTTTAACTTTAATATTGGTTTTTTGGCAGAATTTTCGATAGTATTATGAATTTTAATGCTGTTTACATGTTTTTAGACTAACACTAACTAAAGCCGGAATAACATCATTGTGTCGGGGCTTGTCGTGACGCGCCAGAAGTATATCGGTTTATTAAGACACTATAGTGTCGTGACGCGTTCCACAAAAATGTGTCTCTAACCATACTAATTGTATGAAACCGATAGGCTTCTGGCGCGTTATGACATACCACGACACAATAATGCAATTCCGGCTTCTCAAAACTCCGGTAGGTAATCTTTGCTGTGTTCAAGTATTATTGTACAACACTTCTCTACACATCTGCAAAACATCAAGACCCCTTAATGAATTTAATAGTAGGTCTCATCTCGGTATTTTGAGGTGTTGCTGCCCACGTGCGCACGGAAAATCTAACAACCAATCCGACTTAAACATCGGTATAAGCACTAAGCAGTTACATATGTTGTAGAGATAGGGGTGGCTGGAGGGGGGCCATGGTGCCCTCACCTACCGGCTGACGCAGATACTTTCTGGGCACGGTTGCTTCGGGAAGTATCTGTGTCGCATAGGCCGGGAGCCGACGCCCGAGTGTCATCACTGCGGGAGCTGCCCAGAGGACACGGCGCAGCACACACTGGAGGAGTGCCCAGCTTGGGTCACGCAGCGCCGTGACCTCATCACTGCAGTAGGCGGCAGTGATCTCTCGCTTCCGGCCGTGGTTCAGACGATGGTCGGGAGCGGGAGCGCTTGGGAAAGCGTCGTCGCCTTTTGCGAGGAGGTAATGCTCGCTAAGGAGGCGGCGGAGAGAGTTCAAGAGGCGATTACCTCCCTTCCCTCCCGCAGAAGGCGACCTGGGCGTCGCAGGATCAGTATGCCGACCTCCTGCCACCCTAGGTATGGGCCTGCGGGCGGGCCCAGCTTGGGCCCCACAGCAACGTGACCTCATCACTGCAGTAGGCGGTAGCGATCTCTCGCTTCGATCTGCGATCTGCCGTGGTTCTGTCTATGGTCAGGAGCGAGAGCGATTGGGAAGGCGTCGTCTTCTTGGTGGTGGAGGTGATGCTCGCTAAGGAGGTGGTGGAGAGGGTTCGAGAGGTGATAACCTCTCTTCTCATTCGCAGGAGGTGACCTGGGCGTCGTAGGAGGGCCGGGGACTGACCTCCAGCCACCATAGGTGTGTCCCTGCGGGTGGCGAACTCGCGGTGTCCCGCCACCGAATCGATATCGAATTTAACCTCCACTTTGTATCCGTCTTTGAGTGACGTCAGCGACCCTGTTTCTTAACCGGTGGAGCATAAACCTTCTGAAGAGTTACACGTTGTTAATAACCGCTATCCATAACCATTTATCTATCTAGTATTATATTGAAGAAGTCCGTCAAAACAGACGTTAGACATTTTATCTTTATATAATAACTATCGTGAGTTAAATTCATAATTATTAATATTAACGGTTTCACTCACGTTATTTCATCGGGTGTGCCCGACCAGTTTCGAGCTCGAATGGAGCCCTTAATCATGAGCTGGTCACGCGGCGGCGTCGCATGCGTGTCGTTTGGTGCTGAAACTGGTCGGGCACACCCGATGAAATAACGTGAGTGAAACCGTTTATATTAATAATTAGACATTTTATCGTCAGGAAAGAATTTATGCATGTAGCGGTTAATTTGTACTACAGAAAAGTAAACGTTTCTCGGTTTTTTATTCAACTAAAGACCTTACTTAAAATACGATGAAACTGTACGTTCTACTAGAAACTAAAAGTAATTTATTTTCATTAAATACTAATTCTTCATGTCACTGTGCAGTTTACTTCGTCGCCGACGTCCTGTAAAAGGCAACATTAGCAACACAAATGTTCCCAACGCTGCTCCCGTAAGCCGCAGAATTCAAATAACGCTGAACGTTTCGAAATACCTCAAAGTAAACGAACTGCGTTTAATACCCCAGGGTGGGAGGCTATTAGGCATTGCGTTCAAAATTTCCATTCAATTTTTTCACCATCACACCTCTTCATATTCATATAGGTATATGGATAGGGATTTTGTACTCTTTGAATATTTGCTTTGGGTTAATCGAATTTTCTTATTTTACATCCAGTTTGAATATTGGTTTGGGTTTATTTAGAAGTGATTATATTAGATGATGATTAAAAAAGGGTACGTTAATATTAATTTAATTTAGGTAGGGAGGTATATTAAGGCTCCGGAGGTATATTAATTTCCCGGAGTCTCCCCTTATTATGCTGTAGACGGCCACTGAGGGGGTTTTAGTGGGTAAGAATCCCACACACCCCGGCCTCCGTACCCCATGAGGCCGGTAGCCTTTTGAAGGTTTCCTCCTCGCAGCAAAAAAAAAAAAAAAAAAAGGTACACACTTTTAATTCAAGGTAATTTGAGCATAAAAAATAGTGAGGTTTTTTTTATATTCATTATATTTATCCTACTACAACATTATAAATAAATGTGAAAGTTTGTGAAGATGTTTGAATATTTATTACTCAATCACGCTGTAAGGCCTGAACGGATTTGGATGAAATTTGGTATACAGATAGAACATAGCCTGGATTAACATATAGGCTTATTTTTATCCCGGGAAGATGAACACTTCCCGAGGGACGCGTGATAATATTTTTTTATTGATGCCGGCGCCACTGAGCTGTAGGGAGCCCCTTAATAAGAATGATGCTATTTATGAACGATGATGGCTTATACCATTAATCTAAATACATAAAATAAAGGTGGGTTAGTTACACCATTTATAACTCAAGAACGGCTAGACCGATTTTGATGAAATTTTGCCTACAGATAGAACATAACCCGGATTAACATGTAAGCTACTTTTTATCCCGGGAAGATGAACAGTTCCCGAGGGATGAGCGTTAAACGACATTCACGTGGGCGAAGCCGCGGACATAGGCTAGTAAGTAATATATAATAGTGATCTATCCATAAAATACGCTAAGGAAATCATGTTGGGGTCGCCTATTAGTCGAAATTTTACATGGACCGACTACCAAAAAAACTAATCTTTCTAAGTAGAAATAACAACAATCTATAAACAATGATACATACACACGAGCGTTTCCATAGAGTTTAAAGTCTTGAGCAAGGGCGTGAGAATAAAATAAAATAGGTTTAGCTTAAGCCAAGTTTAAACACCTTTTTTGTATGGAGTTTGACGTTAAACCCGGTTTTAACAAGGGTCTAAACTTGGTCTTAGCTTTTGTAATAAGGGGGAATAAGTTAAGATCATAAATCTTAAACTATGCGTACATTCGTAGAACTTATATTAATTTAACTGTAAGTCTTCCATGCCATAAATAAATAAATAAAATAATTAACATTTAAGAAAGAAAAATAAAGAAAAATGGTTTATTGTCACAGTTAACGACCCGCAACATTTACACAACAGTGATGAACACAAGCAGGTAACTAACAGGTGGGGCTACAAAGAAAGTAAATCAAAAAACACATAGGTAAAATATAAAGAAAGGATACTCGACATAAAAGTATAGTCGACCGCATGACAGTGGCAACACCCGAGTCAGAAAAAACCGCCCTTACTGCTTAAACTCTTACCACTGACGTACGGTCGATCGCACCTAAAATTACTTAATAAAAATAAAATATGTCCGTTAATTATCAAGACATCTGGCCAATTGCACGTCGTAGCCGCGACAATGAGGTTCCCACTCAGCATGTTGCTGTGTAACAGAGCAAGCCACTACACAGCGCTGATTTTCAGTGGGCACCCCAAGTGAGAAACATCATTTAGTGTCAGACACCGGCCTTTTCTAGAACACACAGAGTCACACAAGTATTTATATTTACTTTTTAACCCCCGACGCAAACAGAGGGGTGTCATGTGTTGAACGTGTGTATCTGTCTGTGGCATCGTAGCTCCCAAACGGATGAACCTGATTATAGTTTTTTTTTTGTTTGAATGGTAACTTTATCGAAAGTGTTCTTAGCTATGATTCAAGAAAATCTGTTAAGCGGTTTGAATATCATCAGCTCTTTCTAGTTGATGAAGGGTTGAGTGAGCAACTTCCACAGGTCTGATCGGTTCGAAATTTGGTATCCTGTTACTTCAATTATATTGCAAGAACATGGCAACCTTAACCTGGTGCTGCAAGATACCTAACTCCTCACCAACTTACAGCAGAGGTATCGTGTTTGGGCTCATTGGAATGGTTTCAACGAAGATTTTATAGATAGATGGTGATCTGGGTCTGATGACGGAACAGGAAATAGAAATGAGGATAAATTGGCGAGGGATTCTAAGCTACTTTCACTCGTTCAATCGATATGAAATTTTGGTATACTATGTAGTATCAGTTGTGGCGAATAATTGTATGAATGTGTAAATTGAATGAAAGAATGAATGAGTGAATGGGTTATGTCGGGGTTTTTTTTAATGTATTTATTCGAAAGAATGCAAGTGCTCCCATTGACTGAAATGCCCGTCTTGCAATACCAGCAGGTACCACTGCATCGGTAAACTACTGCAGATCACCTGGGGTTTGCAAATGAAGTTTATCTCTGGGGTGGCTGGTTACCTTCTGTGAATGATTATCGCACCCAATACAATTACAAAAGAGATATATTCTTAGCTTTCCACAGATAGAGACTATCAAAGGATTTTTTTTAACAACCTGTATCTAAAAATTACTTCGTCATCAACTCAGCCTATCACAGTCCAGTGCTGGAAATAGGCCTCTCCGAAGTTGCACCATAACACTCGGTCCTCTGCTTTCCACATCCAGTCCTCCCCAGCTACTTTCACCAAGTCGTCGTTCGGCCCTACGCTGCGTTTGCCGATTCGCGGTCTCCACTCAAGGACTCGTCTGCTCCAACGGCCATCGGTCCTTCGACAGACATGGCCAGCCCACAGCCAGTTCAGCTTACTGATTCTACAAGCTATGGTCACTCCGGTTCTTCTCCGGATTATCTCGTTACGGATTTTATCCCTCAAAGAAACTCCAAGTGTATCAGCTCACTCTATTTGTGGACTAGCCCAACTGTCAGTGTCCACATCTCGGCACCGTAACTCATGACAGGCAGGACGCACTGGTTCGTCTTTAAACTTTGCGGTACAGGCGACGACAAGACTCGTCGAACTTTTTATTTTATTTTTTATGGTATAGTATGGCGAAACGAGCTAAAGGCCCACCTGATGTTAAGTGGTTACCTTTGCCCATAACAACTGCAATACCACCTAGGCTGTTACCTAAATGGTACCGCAAGTCGGTTCGCCAAACTGAGACATGAAGATGGAAAGTCTCATGTGATTGTAATTTCACCGGCACCCTTCAGACCGAAACACAGCAATGCAAGCATCACTATTTGGCGGAGAAGTAGGCATGGTGGTAGTACTTCCCCGGACGAGCTCTTTCACAAAGGAGCTCTACTACTACGCCAAATGCGGCCGAACCAACTGGATCCTTCTGTCGGCTTCTTTCTTGAAGTCATTTCTACCAAGCTGAATGACCAGATAGACGTATTCCGTTACATCTACAAGCGCCAACACTTCCATGAATATTGGCCTCGGCATGACATGCATATTGAACACGACTTTAGTCGTGCACAGATTCATGCCGAGACCGACACGCCAAGAGGCTCCGTTTAGGCTGTGCACCATTTCACCCAGTTGTTACAGCGACTCAGCCACTACAACAATGTCATCGGTAAAACGGAGATGTGAGATGATACATCATGCCTGTATTTCCCCGAAGGGTTAGGCAGAGGTGTATAGTACACCCACATTTGGCCAGTTATGTTATAGTCGGGGTGCTGGCCAGAAAACCTCCACGTGTGTCTGACGACTGCTTGTCCTTCTGGACACGTCTAGAGGGATCGGCAGTTGTTGGGCCGGTGCACCCTGGGCACGGACAATAAGTCTCCATTGGACCGGGGGACCTTATTGCCTGTGGCGAATATTCTTGCACGGGAGGGGCCCGATGTGGGCCAATGGGAAGTTGCTCCGCGTGTCCCTCTGAGAAAGCAGAGAGCACTGTGGAGGAGCAGGGGCGGGCCCGGTGTGCACTCACCCTGCCACTGGGCAGGCAGCGGGGGGACGATCCTTCCCTGCCCCCGTCGCCGGTCTCGTAATCCCAGGAGTGCCTGCTGAGTAGTGTTCTCGCGCCTCTTGGGACCGAGGGTCTTGGCTTTACCGCCCGGACCGCGAGGAAGAACACCTCTATAAAAATTACAGGAGGATGGGCCTGCGAGCAGCAGACTCGGGGTAGTCTGCTGCCCGACCAGCAGCTGGCGTAGCTGGTAAAGGCCCGTGAGGTGAGGTGGCGTGCAGTGTTCCGTGTGCGCCACAGAGGAGGGTGCGGCTGTCGTTAGGCCGCACGGGGAGAAGGGGCTCGCCTGCTTGTGGCGAGCCGGGACCTGTCGGGGGTGGTTGTGTGAATACTCACGGGTTCCCACGCCCCCGGCTAAGGTAGTTGAAGGAACACCGTGGTGGTTTTAGTCGGTAAGAGTCCGACACTGGCTCCGCCTACCCCGGGCAGAGTGCGTCCATGAGGATTTCCCCACGGGAAAAAAAAAAAAAGTTATGTTATAGTCCCATGTAATAGGGGGCGAGCCTATTGCCACTAACCGGGCACAAATCCATACACCTGACTGCTACTGAGAAATTCCTAATGAAAAAACCCAATAACACTTTGCCCGACCCGGGAATCGACCCCAGGACCCCACGCTCAGCAGTCACGCTTGCGACCACTAGACCAACGGGGCAGTCACAAATTTATTACACGTGCTTTATATGATACGATGAGGTAGATAGACTTTCCTATTTAAATATGAGCTATTTATTTCCCATGAATCAGAAAATCAGCAAATGGAAGCCATTTTATCCACAGGGGTTCAAATCTGCGCCGCGTCACGGCAATCAAATGTTATTTATTGTGCCTATTCATCTTGTTTGATTTCTGAGGGACTCTAAATAGGTTAAGTAATATTCCTTATTGATATGATTAGTCATCATTTCAGCCGAAAGACGTCCACTACTGGACATAGGCCTCCCCCAATTAAGGGGGGATATGCCATAATCGCCACGCTTGGCAGGCGGGTTGGCGATCGCAGTTGGTTGGTTAAATACTCAGAGAACGCTGCTGCCCATCCTCTGGTGAATCCCTTAGTCGCCTTTTACGACACCCATGAGAAGAGATAAGGGTGGTGCTATTCTTTAAGTCCGGCACCACACGGACTAGTCCGGCACCACACGGACTAATATGATTAGTAAAACTTATTTATTATCTATTCAATAGGAAAGAAAAACGGGCCTCTTCTAGTTCTCAGAAGAAGCCCGTTTTCGTCAGTGGGGCAGTAATGAGCTGATAGTGATGATGAGGTAATAAAAATCTGTTGTAGGTATATGTTGTAGAATAATCGGACAAATCGATTTTTTTGTGAAAATCCTAGGAAGATTGCAAAGAACCGGATAACATAACAACATAACATCACGCCTGTATTTCCCCGAAGGGGTAGGCAGAGGTGTAATAGCACACCCACATTTCGCCAGTTATGTTATAGTCCCATGTAATAGGGGGCGAGCCTATTGCCATTTACCGGGCACAAATCCAGACTCCGGGCTGCTACTGAGAATTTCCTAATGAAAAAATCCATTAACACTTTGCCCAATCCGGGAATCGAACCCAGGACCCCACGCTCAGCAGTCGCACTTGCAACCACTAGACCAACGAGGCAGTCCGGATACAGAACCGGATAGTTGGGCAAATAAATAATTGGATAAAAGATAAAGCAATATTAATTTAGTAGACGTTAGCCAATCAACGCATACGTCGTCAGTGCATAGCGTTCATATCAGCCAATCAGCGCTCATAACGTGAGCGGTTATTCGCGACTTAGTACTTAAAATAAGCCGGATTTTTGCAATGATCCTGAAAATAGTTCGGATGATTACGAAAACTCACGTAATTCCATCGGGTGTGCCCGACTAATATTAATTATTATGAATTTAACTCGCGTCACGATAGTTTTTATACAAAGATTACGAAATCTGTCGTTATAGACTCTAAAAAAAAACAGGTCCTTTGCAATTGTCCCAGGATTATCGCAAATATCCGATTGTAAAAATTAATTATCCTACGATATATTCAACTATCACAACATCTGCTTAACTTATCGATACAAACTGGGATTTAAAATTAAAGGTCGCTATTTACTTATCAACCCGACCAGCACTGCCTCGCTTCGTGCGGTTGAGATTTCTGTATATAAACTTCCATACATATGCACTCATTTATCAACTCCGTAACCTCACCGGATCGCCTCACACGCAAGCAGGCCATATGCGGACGGCGAGTGCACCACTCGGGTGACTACCGCTTACCGCGAGTTGCCACCGTCACCGCTGCGTAGAACTGGTGAAGATCAATCAACGGCTACTCGCTAATTCGTTGATCACGCGCTGTCTACTCGTTGACCGCACAGCTTTCACCCGTTCAATACCGGGCGTCCTCTCGTCAACCGTGTGACATACATATGTCTACAACGAGTGAACGCCGTGCGATGCCGCGGTGCTGATCGATTGCCGGGTTGATAAGTGAGCGACAACCTTAAGAGTTTATACTTTGCACTCTCTGCAGCCCATCAGTGTCAGTTTTAAGTCCAACGTTAGGCTACCTTAATTGTTTCTAGAGTAAGCTACCCAAAACAGAGCAAATAAACACAAGAACAGATAAAAACCGGCCAAGTGCGAGTCGGACTCGCGCACTTAACGTTCCGTACCACCACTATACAAAAACACAAAATCGGGTTTAATAATAGGTTTAGCTTAAACCAGGCTTTAACACCTTTTTACGTACGTTCAACCCGGTTTAAACAAGGGTCTAAACCTGGTCTAAGCTTTTGTAATAAGGGTTCTGTGTTTACCTTCTTTTTTATTATTTTATGAATATGCACTACAATCAGACCAAGTTTGACGCTTATATTATGTAAGTATACGTATTATCGATTTTAAGTTAATAGAGCAGGAAGATAAAACGTTTCTTGCTTTTCGTAGGTTTCTTGTATGGGAACCCCTTTAGGTGGACTTATTATTATTTTTAGTATTTGCCACGTTAGAGGTCATAAAATAGTAACACATATTCTATAAATTTCTACTGGCAATCTATTATCCTGACCCTGTGACAGAAAAACGGACGGCGTAGGCATTAATAGGGTTCCGTTGGCAACCTTTGGTTAAGGAACCCTAAAAGAGGCGATATCCGCAGCTTATTGCATGCATATTGCGAGTCCTCTAGCATTCGTAGCTGCTACGCAAGAAGCTGCGCCTACGAGCGCCGTAGCACCGAAATATGCAGTGTCTCTTCGAGCACTGCAATACACTGTGCTTGCGTAGCTGTGAATGTAATTAAAACTTTAACCATTATAACATTAATTACACCTTTAGGTTACAGAATATCAGTGGCGGCTGTACCTTAAGTGCACTCGTGCGCTACACTACCAGTTCATAAATTCATAATACTTTTAAAAATAATTACAAAATATCTAAAACATCAATATTACGCACCTTCTTTATACTTACGAATAGTTATGAAGGAACGACAAATCAATTTAATCTCTAAACTGAAGAAGTTAAAACTTATTTTCGCTCGAAAAAAAAGACCCGTGCGCTTCGCGGAGCGCACGCAGAGCGCTCATACAACTTCTATGAAATACGAGCTACATCACCTGGCGCGTGAGACGGAAGATAATTAGTACATTTACTTGCAAGTAACTAACCTAGATTCGTGCGCCGCACGTCCCGAATATTTCCGAGATTGCCCGATCGTTGACGAAATGCACTCGATGCGAGCCGGCCGAAGGGCGGTCGTGGTTTAGCCCTCTAATTGTCTTAGTTGCCGCGCGCGTTTAAATTTCTCCTTGTTTTGTTATTATTTAGTGTTTTTACGTTACTGTGACTTTTTATTGGTGTAAAAATGAGCATTAACTTTAATATTGACGACTAGTACTAGTATTTATTAAAAGCAATAATATAACTTTCTAAAACAACTTTTCTTAGTTTAAAAGTGAATTAAACAATAAAAAGCAATGGTTGTGTGGATTTCTTTTATTTTATTAGTACGTTTTTGGTGGAGAGTCGATTTGGACGGACACTGGTGTTAAAGATTTTTATTGTATTTTAAATCATATTTTGTATTGTAAATAAAACAATACAGTGCACCACCGGTTCTCTGAGCCAGCAGCCGCCACTGCAGAATATGCCCAGTATTCTACATAGACGAAGTGTTGTGAACAATTATAGTGAGGCCGAAGAAACCGTGCTCCTTCGTGTACAACCAGTGCTCACGCACACACATACACCTTAAACCATGCTCACACCTCTCAGTACACATGATGCGGCATCATCCAGTAAGCAGCGCGAAAGCAAATAATCCTTCAGGTGTGTGTGTGAGCGCTGGTTATACACGAAGGAGCACGGTTTTTTTGGCATCACTATGATTGTTCGCAGCACTTCGTGGCTATTATTAAGTCATACATGTCACCTTTTAATCTTCATAAGATTTTTACTAAATAAATCTCTCAGGGGGCCTAGTACGAGTTTGACACTTTATAATTGGTGTAGCGAACGTCCCACCAGCGCCATCTAGCTAGTCTATGGGTCAACTTGGGGGTGACGTTTTAGCAACACTGCTCGCAGGCATTTTCTATAGTCGCTAACTGATCGCGCACACAGCCGCGTACGCAAATTACTGCTGCGTCGAAATACTTGGTTTTTCTACTATTGAGAACCATCTCCACTCTGGAGCGCAATATTCCCGCATATACACAAATACAAATCTAGCCTAGATACGTCAGTGCATTGTGATCGAATACTGGTGGCCACCACGAAGAAGGAATCAACGGAACCTGCTGAAGATCTCAAGCTGCAGCCAGAAGCAATCCGGTAAGCGAATTACAGATTTGCCAGTTGGCTTTGTTGTTGGATGACCCCTCAAATTCTTTCACATAGGCTAGATAGAATAGACGAAATTGGACTGACACGCATCCTCGTGTTGGTCGTATAAGTTCTCATCCCCGCCACTGGAGTACGACTATTTACACGCCTGCTCCAACAATAATACTTTCATAGTTTTCGTCGATTTTCATTCATAAACTACTAGTTCCTCCTCGTATCCGCCAGGGGCGCTACTGATTAATGAATGAAAGTCGTCGAATTCGATGGAAGTATCGGTAAGTGTCAAACTCGTACTAGGCCTACAGAACTATAGACCGCTCAACGACCAAAAGAGTCTTTATTATACGCTAAAACTTCGTCATAAAATAATTTTGGAGCCCTTTAATCATAAAATCATTACCAAATGGTGACTTAACATTTTTAGAAGTATTTAAAGTCTGGCAATAATCTCGTGGGAGGCAATAACTTGCTAAAGTTATTTTGTTAATATTGAAATTAACTATGAAGTAAGGATTAAAATATTTGGTAGTTAGGTTAGTAATAAAGCATTTCACATGTATGGGTGCCACCCCTAAAGAACGTAAAAACTATTTTTTTATTCTTTTAAAATTGAGATCTATATGCAGACAATTTTTTAACAAAATTTCATTTACTTATGTTTATAACTGTAGAAGTTATTAAGCTGTAAAGGATTAGGACAGACGGACAGACGGACAGACGGACAGACGGACAGACGGACAGACGGACAGACGGACAGACGGATAGACGGACAGACGGACAGACGGACAGACGGACAGACGGACGGACATGACGAAACTATAAGGGTTCCTTGTAGGACTTCGGAACCCTAAAAAAGGTGAATCGAATAAGTTTTGAAACATTTTGTACGTAATTCAAAGCAACAACAATACGCATTTTGTAGTCATGAATGTCAAGGTCGAAGGATTCGTTTTACAAAGTAAATTAATGTTTATTTTTATTAAAACAATGTAATTAAGTACCTAGTTCGCTGTGTTGTAAATAATTTCAGTATAATGTTTTTGGTTTTGTGGAAAAGCATGTTATTGATGTCAAAAAAGAAGTAAGTCATATTCCTATGTACCGATTATTAGCATTGTGAATTGGGATTGAGTGTTCTTCATACAGTCCCAAACCATATTTGAGGCCAATATTAACTATTGGAAGATTTTGGGATGTACAGAGTACCACCTACCTTCACCGGTACCTCCTTGCTTTGATACCTTAGTAATTTATTATACTTTGTTTTAACTGTTGAAACATCGTCTCACTGCTCACCGTGTAAACAAAACTAATTTATTGTTTTTTTACTGTTTTCAGAAAACTTACAGATAGAATACAATGCAATATTCGTTAACCATACAAGACTGGAGGCTATTTACTAATTTTCATGTATAAACACTTGAAAACTAAATCAATAAAAACCGGCCAAGAGCATATCGGGCCATGCTCAGTATTATAGGGTTCCTTAAGTAGGTGTAATTACAAACGAATCAAATCGAATATTAATCATGGCTATTTTAGTTTTTGCAATAATCGGCAGCATTCGCGACTCAGAGCGTGTTGTTAGTAGCGCCATCTAGCGATAAATTCAAGAAGCCAAATTTAAGACGTTTGTCATTTCAAAGTTACTTTTTGTGATTTTTTCAAATAGAAAGTAGCTAAAGGAGCATTATTTGCTATGACCATTTTTCTCTAAGGTCAATGACCTTTGAACTAGGACGTTTTAAGTATTTTTCAGTTTTCTCTCTATAACTCAAAAAATTATAATCACATTATACTCGAAATAATTTTAAAAGAGAGTTTTCACAAAGGTCTATCAATGTGGAAGATTATAAGTTTCTACATTGCATAGTTTAGAAATGGCAGGGGGGGGGACACATTGCAAGCCACTTTGGCAGGCTATATTTCGCAGATGGTACACCTGATAAAAAAGTGGTGTATCAAACATTACCTTCATTTTAGTAGACCTATTCAATGATATCCCACACGAGGGGGTGCAGCAAAAAAATTTTTTTTTTCTCCATTTCACATGTATGGACGCCACCCCTAAAATAAGGAAAAACGATTCTTTTATTCTTTTAAAATTGAGATCTATATGTAGACTATTTTTTAATAAAATTTCATTTACTTATGTTTATAACTGTAGAAGTTATTAAGCTGTAAAGGATTAGGACAGACGGACAGACGGACAGACGGACGGACATGACGAAACTATAAGGGTTCCTTGTAGGACTTCGGAACCCTAAAAAGTTGGTAAAACTCAAGAACTACATGACAATATGATTGGAATATTATTAAAATATAGGAAGAAGTGAAGAAAATTTACACCAACAAATGCTTTAGCCGAGAAACACTGATACTGAATATACTTATTCATCTTCACCGGAGAGTTACCGTCACTAATAGTTTTCTATGATTTGTAATAATAAACTTTGTTAGTTTTGGTAAATTATTATTTTATTTGTTCCATTGTGAACATTGGTTTAATTTACAGCTTGTGAAGTACAGCAAAATGTATAGAGGTATTATTGGACTAGACCATTTTATGTCCACCCGTTCAAAGACCCATGATTAGGACTGAGTCCCCTGCGTACCCTGGGCAGTCAGCCCCGCTACCAACCTACTGACTGGCTAATCTTTTGCCCACGGCATGAGCTCATCATTATGTAGCTCATGTCGACACAATAGAAGAAGAAGAAGGACTGAGTCAGGCTGACTGCCACAAATACTGCACCATCTCTTTGCCAATTTGTAGTTCTTGAAAACTAGCTCGGAGATAGAGGGCTGCAATTAGATCACATAAAATGTGTTCTTGTCCGTATTAAAAACTCTCACTAATATTATAAATGTAAAAGTTTGTGAAGATATTTGGATATTGAAAAATTTGTTACTCAACCACGCTGAAACGGCTGAACGGATTTGGATGAAATTTAGCACATAGACCATTACCCGGGTTATAGTATTATATTATGTGTCCGGATTAATATATAGGCTACAACATAACATATTGCTTTTAGTGATAAGACCGCCAATTGTTAGTATTGTGCTCATGTTTGTTACAACTTTATTTTTAATTTTATGGTGTGCAAACAAAGTATACTAACATAACATAACATCACGCCTGTATTTCCCCGAAGGGGTAGGTAGAGGTGTAATAATAGTACACCCACGTTTCGCCAGTTATGTTATAGTCCCATGTAATAGGGGGCGAGCCTATTGCCATACTCTATTTACTTTTTGTATAGAGAAAATAAACAGTTCCCGAGGGATGCGCGATAAGGCTTTCTGTGATAAGCCAATGAAGCCGCGGGCATTTAGCTAATTGTCTTATATGTAATCCTACTAATATTATAAATACGAAATTATGGATGTTTGTTTGTTTGTCCTTCAATCATGTTCAAACGGATTTGGCTGAAGATTAGCACGTAGACCATAGGGTGTGCATTAATATAAAGGAAACCTTTTTATCCCGGGAAGACACAGTTCCCGGGGGATGCACGATAGTCATTCGATATACTTATTACGAATTACACGCGGGCAAAGGCTAGTTTTTACCCGACTGCGCCAGAAGGAGGGTTATGTTTTTCGAGTGTATGTATGTATATTTCTTTGGCACGCTCTGTGGCCTAAACGGCTTGATGGATTTGAGATTGAGAGGAGTCGTTAGATTCGTCTTAATTCTGAAAGTGACACTGGGTACATCAAAATTTAAAAAAATAAAATGGCCGCTTTTTGGCGCCATATTACCTCTTCAAAAATTTTTTTTTCGTCTAAAACTATCAAAATAAAGGGTTTTATAAATGCTTTACAAAAATATAAACAACTTATATGTTTAAATGTAATTTGGAATGAAAAATGCTAAAAAACAACAAAATATTCAACGTTAAAAATGAATTTGACTTTTCAAAAAAAACATTAATAGTATGATAAATAAAACATGACAAAACTAAAAAAAAAAAAAAGAAACATTAATTAACAAAAACAAAAAACCCGACTGCGTGTAAAAATAACAGAAAAGATATAAACAAGACTTATCAACACGCAGGCGGAGGCTACCTATGAACTATTATGTAATTCATGACCAAAAACATACGTAGCCTCCGACTGCGTGTTGATAAGTCTTGTTTATATCTTTTCTGTTATTTTTACACGCAGTCGGGTTTTTTGTTTTTGTTAATAAATTTTTTGATAATAACTAAGGAGATAGCGACGATATGAACCCGACATGTTATTATTGTTGTTCAAAAACTGCAATGAAACCAATTTAACAAGAATCTAGTCCTAATAAAACTAAAGAATAATTTTGTCTAGGTCTCATGAGATGTAGACTAATTTCTTCTATTTGAAGAGAAACATGTCTACCTCTAACTGTCAAAAGTAGAGAAAATATGTTCGTCATGCTCGACGTTGTAGACATGTGTCGATCGAAGTATAGAAACATTTCTTTTCTTCATTATTGACATCGGCATGCTACGGACGGAAGAAATCTTTCTACAATACGTCATTTTGTCTATTCTTCCGTCGACATAAGCTTTGTCTACAGCGGTCATGCTACGCCTGCTGGATTGAGTCAAAACTCGGTATAAATAATCTTTAAAGCAATCAATGAAATACGTGTTTTTTATTTTTATAAAATAAACTAAACGGGGTTAAAAAAGGGGTGTTAAAGTTTCCATGAAAAATCTTCCTGGGGTCACTTGACACAAGCATTATATACGGGTCATTGGAACACTTTTCACGCAGGCAAAGCCGCAAGAGCTCTGCTTAGTCATTCAATGATTATTTAGACGCCTCCCTCGTATTATCTAAAAGTATCTTTATTATTTTTACCTTACTTATCTCAATGTAAATAATTCTTCTGTACGTGTGTTTGTCACCTAACTCCTCCTAAACGGCTGGACCGATTTGGATGAAATTCTGTGTGTATATTTGTGGGTTCCTGGATCGATTTAAAATACAATTGAGCCCGGTAGGTGGCGCTGCTGTCGGTATGTCACTGATATTCTCCTAAATGGCAGGGACTATTTTAATTATTGTGGCGCTGCTTTTCGGGCAGGACGACGTCTGCCGGGTCCGCTAGTTAAAATATAAATCTGTTGCGCACAAAAGAGGAAAACGATAATGATTTTTCCCATTATATGTGGATTTGAACTTTGCCTGACGAAACTTTTAATGAACGAACTGTTAGGAAGGGTTGGATCACGTGTCCAAATGTAACTAAAGCTATAGATAGATAGAATATACTTTATTGTACACCATGAAAATAGTAGTAAACAGGAACAATGAATAAATTATGGGTACATGGGCGGTCTTATCGCTAAAAGCGATATCTTCCAGACAACCTTTGGATGGACAAAGAAGACGTACCAATCTGAAAATATGCCACACATAAACCACGTGAAGTTATGTTCCCTACTATGCTACCCATCGTCTAATACAAAAACCCTCATGCATTGCTATAGGTACTTATTAGTCGACCAAGACAATATTTTATTTGTCAATCTTCGTATCAATAATTTTATAGTACCTAAATTATTATTAACTAGCTTTTACCTACGGCTCCGCTCGCTTAGATTCTGTTAATCCACGTGACGGATCATGTTAATAATTAGGTGTTTTCCTGTAACTATTAAAAAACTGTATGTCTGTTTTTTTGTTTGTTCGAGCATCATACAAAAAGTACGGGACCTATTTTGTTTTTTTTTTGTGTTTATACTTGTAAACAGGTATGAATTTTATGAAGAAAAAAAAACTCGATTCCTGTAGGATGAATTGAAGAACCACGGAGTGAAGCCACGGGCAAAAGTTAGTTATACAAGGTTTGCTATAATACTAACAACATCTAGTTGTATTTTTAGGAATTTGCCACCAACCAAAAATCATGACCTCTAATTGTATGTTACTTAAAACAATTTATTTGAATAGAGTTTGTCGAGCCCTTTCATTTGAGTACCAACACGATGGGTCTAAAGACCAGATGGCTTAGGGGATATGGCTATCAGAATTTTTCGAACATATTCATTTCTCTACTGCTCATCGAGCCCTTTCATCCGAGTACCCCTAGTCCAGTCCAATCCAGTCCGATCCAGTCCTCCACTCCACTCCACTCCACTCCACCCTTTCATTCATCCATCCATCCATCCATCGTACATTACTATCCGCTCGTGCAAATGCGTAGAAGCTTCGTATCCGTCGGGTGAGGATGCACCCCACGATTTTGTTTTCTTTCTTTCTTAAAACCTATACCAGTTTTTAAGTCTAATCATCAGCTTTCAAACACAAAAAGTTCACAAAGATTTTTTTTCCACAATTTAAATCGTTTCGCTTCGCATGTGTAAATGCATTAAAAATAATACAATAACAAAAGTTTCATCAAAATCGGTCCAGTAGTTTAAGGTGAATGTTACGGGGTAACCCGCGAAATTCAATTTTTTTGGCGTTTTTTGCAAATTGTACCTTTTTTCGCGTTGTATATCGGACAAAATATAATTGGCGGAAATAATAACAATATATCTAAGGAATTATACTCATAAAAAATATTAACCTAGCTCTATAAGCTGTATAAGCTCGAAAACCGATAAATTAATATTATCGAGCTAGTACTAGCTCGATAATATTAATTTACGATCAAATTATCGGTTTTCGAGCTTATACAGCTTATAGAGCTAGGTTAATATTTTTTATGAGTATAATTCCTTAGATATATTGTTACCTGTTAGCATTCACCTTAAGCGTGATGCTCGAACAAACAATTTTATACAATTTTATAATAGTTAAGAAGAGTTAAGATAAGATAATAAAAACTTTTTAACAAAAAATAAAACCGACTTCAAAAACCTTAACTAAAAATTAAAAAATAATCATTGTATGTATTTTAAAATCTTAACTTAAACAACATTTTTAAGGCGGCGCGTGGTTGACCCTTTGCGTCATGTAATGTACAGTCGAGCGCAATATCTATAGTAAAAACAGTTTATGTGAACGTACATGAAAATCACGCGCCGCCTTCAAAATGTTGTTTAAGTTAAGATTTTAAAATACATACAATGATTATTTTTTAATTTTTAGTTAAGGTTTTTGAAGTCGGTTTTATTTTTTGTTAAAAAGTTTTTATTTCATACTTTTTAGTTGAGGGGTGATTCATAAATGTTTATATAACCAATTTGAGAATATATTTTTATTAACCTTTGCTATCCCACTGCTGGGCAAAGGTCTCGCTCATGTTCTTCCAAACGTCCAATCACTATCGTGACAAAAAAACACGCATATCGGCCAAGAATTCTCATAATGAGGAACCAATGAGCAGATCATCTAGATACGCAAAGCTAAAATAAACTGATTTATTGAAGCTGGTTAAAAAACTACTTAACCTAAGTCAATAAAATTTATATGGGACCACCGCGCGGACTTTCTCTACTAAATAAAAAAACAACCACGTAAATCGGCCCAAAAATCTCGGAGTAATCGGTGTACATACATGAAAAAAAAAAAAAAAAAAAAAAAAAAAAAAAAAAAAAAACCCGCGGAATACATAACCTCCTCCTTTTTTTGAAGTCGGTTAAAAAGTAGCCTATATGTTAATCCAGGTTAAGTTCTATCTGTGTGCCAAATTTCAATAAAATCCATACAGTAGTTTTTGCGTGAAAGAGTAACAAACATCCACACATCCATACATCCTCAAAAACTTTCACATATATAATATTAATATTATTATGTTCAAATACTTATCAAATATAACAATCTGTATTATAGTGTAGGGATTTAAAGGTTAAATAAACAAGAAAATTAAATTAAATTTCGTTACATTTTGTGAACACGAAGCTCGGCCTTTGATTTGGTGAAAGTTACACGGGGGTACTATCTTTTTACAACGACATCGAAATACTACACACCTACCGCAGTATTTCTTTGTAAACAATATTTTTAGTATTTCCTTCGGGAGCTAGAATACCAGGCTACTCTGTGCGCTTAATCTGGAGCATCCCACATACAACTGGCTGTGAGAGAAGCAGCTTTCCCTCAAGTCTATTCCCGCTACTTTAAGAGTTTGACCTTGAGCTTTGTTTATAGTTATTGCGAAGCAGAATTTGATGGGAAACTGCACTCTCTTGAATTCGAAGGGGTAATTCGATGGTGTCAGGGGAATCTCTAGGAATAAAATTGCGAAAAACAATTCACACTAAATTAAACTTCTAAGACAAACTAAAAGAAAACTTTATGTATTATACACGACAAATCAAACACAGATATTTATTATTATTTATTTATTTACTAGCTGTGCCCGCGACTCCGTCCGCGTGGATTTCGGAAAATAACATCGTGTCATAATTATGAACACAATATCTTCAAATATATACATATAAGCGCCTACACAGACGATTACACTATTTACCGACCATACTATATTTTGTTTTTACAACCAACCGGCTAAGGTGATGGAATTTCATGGAATTAGCCCTAAACTCCCTCATTCTGAGAAGACGCTCGTGCCCAGCAGTGGGAAGTAATTGGGCTGATTATGTTATTCTATAACCCTAACCAAATCTCTTCTTATGCTGAGAAGAGGCCCGTGTCCAGCAGTGGGACTGTAATGGGCTGGTAATGTTATGTTATTCTAGAATACTAATAATATCCAGTTCATTAACTCTTCTCATTTTGAGAAAAGGGCCATATACCCAGTAGTGGGACAGTAATGGGTTGACTACTTTATGTTATTCTATATTTTCTAGTTTCTTAACTCTTCTCGTTCCGAGAAGAGGTCCGTGCCCAGCAGTGGGGCAGTATGTAATGAGCTGATTATGTTATGATAATCTATTACACTAACAATATCCAGTTCCTTAACTCTTCTCATTCCAAGAAGAGGGCCATGCCCAGCAGCGGGACAGTGATGGGCTATGTTATGTTATTCTATATTTTCTATGATACTAATAGAATCCAGTTGTATTTTTAGGAACCTGCAACCTGCAGCGAACCAACAATCATGACCTCTACTTTGTATGCAATTTAATACAATAGTGGGGTCAAGCTGTATCGCTGGATCTACTCAACCGATTCAGATAAAACATACCCTATATTTTAAGTTAGACTAATACCAATAAGTTTCATTACGATCCGTTCAGCCGTTTTCACGTGATGAGGTAACAAACAGACAGACAGACAGACAGACATAAATTTTTTAAACGATTGATTCGTGTTCTATAGCTTATTTCTAGTCCCCTTAGCCGGTTTTCGCGAAAAAAAACTCAATGTACAGACTTTTCGACCTTTACAGTTTTATTATAGTATATAGATTATAAGTCCGTAGTACGAAACATATTTTACTACTTTACTGGTGCATCTACCTTATTCTTTGTCTCTGCATTACCCTCAGGTTGTCTGGTAGAGAACGCCTATGGCGTTAAGACCGCCTTTGTACCTTGTTGTGCATAAAGAATAAATAAATAAATATTTTTAGAGACCTTCCAATTTTAAAGAGTATTTGCTTACCCCGGCTCCACACGTTGGCCCGAATGTTGGCGCCAACGCTATTCGCCAACGTGTGGATTGGGAAAATTTAGTTGGCCCGAACGTTGGGGCGAGTATTGGCAGTTACCCCGGCTCCACACGTTGGCCCGAACGGAACTTTGGGGCGATTATTAGCAGTTAGCCGTCGCGTGTCGGTTTTATCAAAGGAATTATGCGCCAACGTTGGCGATGCGCCCACACGTTGGCGGTTTGCTCAGTCATGCCGCAGCACTCATGCAGTAAGGTTCATCGAATGAGCTTGTTCCTACGGTCACCGCGTCTTAAAAATGTCATCCGTGTGGATGGACGCAATAGTTATAGAATTTTTATCAAAAAATATTTATGTTTATTAACAAATACGTGGGACACTCAGAAAGTTTTGCGAAACTAAAAAAAATTGTTCTATACGTACATATATTTTTATCAAATCTTTTCAAAGTACTTTCCACCAGCCTCTATATAAAGATTCATGCGCCTAAACCAGTTTTCAAAACACTTTTTCCAGTCCGCCGCAGACACCTCGTTTACAGCCTGCTCGAACGCAGCCAGCGCATCTTCCGGCGACGAAAATTGTATCCCTTTGAGCTGATTTTCTATTTTTGGGAATAAAAAGAAGTCACACGGTGCTAGATCAGGGCTGTAAGGAGGGTGACCCAGGAGTTTGACTGGCGTGCTGTCCAGGAAGTCCCTCGTTTTGAGTGCGGTGTGCGCAGGTGCATTGTCGTGGTGGAGCAGTAGCCCGCGGAGCCCTGTGTTTGGTCGCTTGTTGCTTATAACAGAGAAAACTTCTGGCAAACATTTGGTAGTATACCATTCGGCATTAATGCTTCTTTGATCCCGTAAGGGAATTGATACCAAGTGGCCAGTCAAATTAAAAAAGCTAGCGATCAAAATCTTACCCCCGCTTCTAGATCGCTTCACTTTGGTAGGCGTTGGCTCATTTTGAAACACCCAAACAGTCGACTGGCGCCTGGTTTCTGGGTCGTATTGATAAATCCAGTAACCTGTAACGATGTCGTAAACACGCCGAGACGAGCCTGCTTCAAATTTGTTAAGCATATCACGGCACCATTCCACCCGGGCCTGCTTCTGAGCATCGGTGAGGTTGTGCGGCACCCAGCGTGATACTATCCTCCTCACGCGGAGATGGCTGTGTAGAATCTCGTGAACGCTTCCCGATCCAATCTTCAATATGTGTTGAATCTCCTGATATGTAATTCGCCTATTGTCTTGGATTAAATTTTTCACTGCTAGCACGTTTTCTTCGGTAACAGCCGTCAAAGGGCGACCGCTTCTTTCGTCATCCCCCAAAGTTGGTCGACCGCGCTTGAATTCGTTATACCAACGATACACGGTTGCCTTGGAAGGGCCTTCATCCATGAATGCCATTTGAAGTCTATCGTACGATTCATCCGGTTTCAGGCGACACTTGAAATCGTATAAAATCATAGCTCTAAAATGTTCCCGGCGCAGATCCATATTTCAGTGAGACACAATACTTTGAATTAACTCGCAAAAAATGTGGAGGGAAATTTTGAAATTGGAACTTACTTATTTTTACTTATAAATAATCATATTTTCGAAAAACATTATAACTGGCCAGTCTCCCATATATAAAAACTTTTTTTCGCAATACTTTCTGAGGGGCCTGGTAATAATGATATTCTCTTGTTTGTCAAAACATTTTTCAAAGACGACGTCCACTGTTTACCTATTGTGTTATTTTAATTGACAGTTCAGCTCTTATGCACTCAAAGTGCGACACAAACAAACAAACAAACATCTATTTCAGACGTCATTACATTGGCTCTGACGGAACTAAAATAACATTATCTCCAACGTGTGGACGCTAGGCATAATTACTGGCCAACGCTCGCCCAACGTTGGGGTCAACGTGTGGAGCCCGCCGCCGTCGCGTGTCGATTTTATCAAAGGAATTATGCGCCAAAGTTAGCGATGCGCCCACACGTTGGCGGTTTGCTCAGTCTTGAGTTCTTGACGCAGCACTCATGCAGTAAGGTGATTCGAATGAGCTTGTTCCTACGGTCAACGCGTCTTGAAACTGTCATCAACGCAATAGTTATAGAATTTCTATAAAAAATCTTTATGTTTATTAACAAATAACAATCATATTCTTTTGTTAGTCAAAACATTTTTCACAAACGACGTCCATTGTTTAACTATTGTGTTATTTTAATTGACAGATCAGCTCTGCACTCACAAGCACTCAATAATATTAAAGTGCCCAGCGCAACATCTATTTCAGAATTTTCAGACGACTTCACATTGGCTCTGACGGAACTGAACTAACATTATCTCCAACGTGTGGACGCTAGGCATAATTACGGGCCAACGCTCGTCCCAACGTTGGGGCCAATGTGTGGATCCCGCCTTATGTTTTTTAGTGAGTTCAACCTTTTTTGAATAAAATCGGATTGAGTTTTCAAACATGTGTCAAAATAATAACTATCGTGAGTTAAATTCATAATGATTAATATAAACGGTTTCACTCACAGCAGACGGTTTCGTCAGCAGTGTGTGTACCGGTGATAATCCACCTGAAGACTCGGACACGACGAGCGACGAAGATGCACGACCACCACCGAAACCAGGCGCTCCGTCACCGTCTTCGCGAGCGCAGCGCTACGCGGCGCGCTGTGGCCTCTAAATCCACAGTTTGGTGCGCGACGCCGCCGCGTAACCAGCTCATGATTAAGGGCTCCGTTCGAGCTCGAAACCGGTCGGGCACACCCGATGATATAACGTGAGTGAAACCGTTTATATTAATCATTATGTGTCAAAATACAATATTATTTAAATCAAAAGCACTAAGAAGTATTGATATCAACTTCGAAGCAAATCACAAATAACTTTTTACCCCTTTTTAACCCCGTTAGGGGATGAATTTCAATAAAATACGAAGCACGTCTTCCATCAAGTCTGTTAAAAAAGGTTTATGCAAAATTTGAAGTAGATTGGACGAAGGAATCACGTAGTCCCATACAAACTTTAATGCTCGATAAGCGACATCCACGCGGGTGAAACCGCGGACACAGGCTAGTGTGAAATAAAGACGACACACTGACACTTTATTATATCAGCCAGCGTCGTAGCTAGGGGCTAGCTAGCCGCGGGGGCGGCTGCCAGGGGCACACATTCAGACCAGCAGTCTGCAGACCGGTGGGACACGGGAGGGTTTAAGAACTTACCTACCCAAAATTAAAACACGAGCTTAATACTTTTCTCTTCCTACAAAATAAGTTTTGGGGGCGCAAAATTCAAGTATTGTCGTGAGCGAAGTTATGGAGGGCACAAAATTCAAATCGTGCCTGGGCGCTCATGACCTTACGCCTACACGCGAGGGCAGGACAGCGAGGTAGAGATAGTGAGCAGAACAGTACTGCTACCATTTGAACTACTGTGCTGCGACAAAACAGTACTGTTTGTGCTTTCAAATGGTAGCAGTACTGTTTTGCTCACTGCTCTGCCTCACTGCTCTGACTCGCTGCCCTGCCCCCGTGTGAAGTAGGCATTAGCTACGACACTGTTAACTTCAGCTGAACCAGGCGCGGTTTCAGCCCAAGATTTTGGGGGGGGTCAACTTGGCTTACGTACAGTTTCAAGGTCCAAAAAATTACCTTTTTTTTTTTATTAATGCAAAGACAAGGTAAAGTTTGGAGTTAGTTTATTATGTAACAGAATAGTTACTTACAAAATGAATGTCAAAAAAGAGGAAACGAACGTTGGGTACGAACTACGAACGCAAGCGAAGCGAGCGCAAATTTTTCATATTTATGCGAAAAGTTGACTTCAATTTAAGTGTATTTTTTGGAGTCGTAGGTAATGTACGGTAATGAAGAAGAGCGAGCGAAGCGAGCTTGAATTTTTGTTTTCACCTCCAAAGCACTACAATACTAACGTATCCAAAGCTTCAATCGCTTGCGCTTTTGATATAGTGTCCGATCGCAATAGCAGGCTCATGTAAAGTAGCGCAAACCGTTCAACAAAATGAACTAGGTGCTGCCGTCGTATGTGATATTATTTGTCATTAAACTAGAAATATAATTCATACTTTATTTTGAGCTAAATAATACCTATGCTGTAAATTGAACTTCAATACACAAACAAAATTCTAAAATAATGTTAGGATTTTTTTTACGTACGAGTAGATGTCGTGTTTGAGTAAGTAGGTAGTACTTACCTAGTTTTGATTTTATTGTTTACTTTTGGACGTTTAAGCAGGATGTTATAATTTATTTTTGTACATTGTCTATTTTAGGAGATTTGTCAATTTGACTTGTACAATTTTGGGGGGGTCATAACCCCTACGACCCCCCCCCCCCCTAGAACCGCCACTGAGCTGAACTAAAAGTAAAGCGCAAACCACACACAACGCGGGTGCGCGACGGGCGCTTCTGGCCCGCGGCGGGTATATTAACCTGTTTTTATATGGATGACATCACACACAGCGCGGGTGCGTGTCGAGCGCGGGTCGGAGTCCGGAGTCTTGATTTGTGTTTTGTGCAATAGGCTCGTTCCCTATAACATGGGATTTTATAACATGACTGGCGAAAATGAGGGTGTTACTATGTAGCCATAAAACCACCATAAAACTAATCGAATAACTAAGGCCCGTAATACCTCAAGTACAGTTTAAACTTCAATCACCTGATCACTACTTAACTGTTTTTTTTTTTGCCGTGGTGAAATCCTCATGGGCGCACTCCGCCCGGGGTAGGCGGAGCCAGGGTCGGACTCTTACCGACTAAAACCACCACGGTGTTCCTTCAACTACCTTAGCCGGGGGCGTGGGAACCCGTGAGTATTCACACAACCACCCCCGCGACACGTCCTGGCCCGCCAAAAGCAGGCGTTGCGTTCTCCCCGTGCGGCCTAACGTTGGCCGCACCCTCCTAGGTGGCGCACACGGAACACTGCACACCACCTCACCTCAAGGGCCTTTACCAGCTATGCCAGCTGCGCCAACTACGCCAGCTGTGTCAGCTACGCCAGCTACGTTAGCTGCTGGTTGGGCAGCAGACGACCCCGAGTCTGCTGCTCACAGGCCCCATCCTCCCGTAATTTTTTATAGAGGTTTTCTTCCTCGCGGTCTGGGTGGTAAAGCCAAGATCCTCGGTCCCAAGAGGCGCGAGAACACTACTCAGCGGGCACTCCTGGGGTTACGAGATCGACGGGGGCAGGGAAGGACAGTCCCCCCGCTGCCTGCCCAGTGGTAGGGTGAGTGCACACTGGGCACGCCCCTGCTCCTCCACTGTGCCCTCTGCTGGCATCAGAGGGGCACGTGGAGCAACTCCCCATTGGCCCACATGGGGCCCCTCCCGTACCAGAATATTCGAAATCTCTGCTTGAGGAACGTTCTAAAATCAAAGCTCAACTTAAAAAAAGAGATTGACAACGCTTGAGTATCGTTCTGTAATACGGGCCATAATCTCATCGCTTTGCTTTGCTTCACAGACCTAGCATAGCACCTCTGTTTTATTCTCTGTCTACGACCTCTGTGGACCTACCTTTTTGATTCTTGTAGGTTATCTCAGTGAAATAATATTTCTTTTTCTCGCTCACACAAATAAGTGCGTGTGAGCGAACTGAGCGAGAGGCAAATAGAAATGCCGCCATTTACAATATCATTCTTTATTTGATTGAGTTGTACCACTGATTTGATTTGTTTGACATTTTCGGTTTAAAACAGTTTGACCGGGCGCTGAAATTAAAACTTTTACTACTTTTCAAGATTTTTAAAGAAGTAGATTCATCAAAATGGGAGACGATTTTCTTCCAGACAGTGCAAATACGCAAACCCAAACCCAAAATTCGCAAATAGATTGGAGTCAACACAATACTCCATCTAATATTCCCACAATTTGGGGAAGATTGTACTCTACAAAAGTTGCTATTACAGGAAAATATTGCTGGAAAGATGCCCAACACCCTGAATATTATGGTAAGAGCATTACAACTATTATTATGGAATTTATAAAATATACCTCTAGATTATTTTCAATAGGTTTAGGTTTTGTTTGTCACTGGCTACCCCCCGCTTTTTCTTTCGTTGTATGTCGATAAAAAGCATTTCACGTGTTCAATTCAATTTAGGATGTGGTCTATCTGTGTGCCATATTTTATCCAAATCCATTCAGCTGCTATGTATATTTGAGTTACAACATAAACACACATTTAAATTATTGGGACTTGTGCCTGTTCCCGTACTTCTTACTCACCTATGTCTACTAATCCTGAAATAATCTGAAAGGCGACACTCCATAAAAACGAATTATTTGGTTATCGAAGCATTGTAACTCACTTGACCTGTAGTTAGAGACAGCTTATTGATATATCAGTTGAACTCAGACCCACCTGCATGGAAGGCAAGCCCTCAACCGCTTGGATATCACAGCTTATTATTACAACTTGAACATCTTTATTTTGTTTGTGAGTTTGGCCCTAAGAGTTTTAACCCATTTTTCATCAAACACAATAGACAATAGATTAGATTTTTAAACACAATGGATTTTGGTCAGAGTGTCGCCTTAGGGTCTATTGGAGGGGCATGTGGCGAAGTAATAATCGTGTGGATTGTACAATATGCAAGGTTAAGCTGCACTTGTCGCAGTTAGTCGGTCGGACCGTTTTGTTACACATCAAGACCCCTCCGTGCCTCGGAGAGCTTGTTAAGCTGTCAGTGCCGGTTGTCATACTAATATCTGTGGCAGTCATTACGGGTAGTCGGAGCCTGAAAGTCTGACAACTGGTCTAACCTCTGAATGTCAGTATTACCCAGTTACTCAGTTGCTGGGGTCTGATGGCAGTTGTTCCATGTAAAATACTGATGTTCAGTTGCATCTGGTTGGACTGGAAGCCGACCCCAATATAATTGGGAAAAGGTGCAGAGGACGAATAGATTTTCTATTAACTTGCTGCCACCGGTGACTGTGCCCATTGTGAATTGAGAGATTAACAGTTTCCTAATGTGACACTATTGAAATTAATTGTTTCACACACTGATTCATCTCACACCAGTTAATCAGTTTATTCATTTCTTGATAACATATTTGATGTTCATATTTGAATTTCGGAAGTTCATTCTAGATAAAATTTTGGCAGAATCGTCTCATTAGAATTTCTCATCCTGTTTTGTGTCATGAATCAATATTGCATCTGCTTTGTCATCTCTGTATCACCCAAAGGTTGACTGGGAGAGAATGTCTAAGGCATTAAGTCCGCCTATATGTTGCATGAAGTTTAAATAAATAAATAAATATTTGTGTGTATACACAGATCTTATACAGCCAGAATTTACCCTGGGCAGGGCCCTCGATTGTACCTTCATAATGACAAAAGACGTAGTTAAAACAAATATTATAAAAAATATTAGCAAGAAACACTTCATGATAACAAGGGACATGTCGTAAGTTATTTTATGTCTGATATATTTTTTCCTTTTAATGTAATAAAAAAAAATATAATTATAAATAAATTTTCAGGGAACCTCTCTGTCCTGCTATAATAACTGATATGTCATATAACGGGACATTCATAAATGGGGAGATTATAGGCAAAGGGAGTTGCCGTGTTCTAGATGATAATGATGAGATATCCGTTACTCATCCCATTGTTAAAAGTTAGTAACATAAACTCATATTTTCAATTTTAGCTGTTTTTATTACGCAGCTTTTCCTATGAAGCTTTTTTTTTTGTTTTTATTTTTGTTTTCAGTATTTATTTTCAAAGACTTGCTGCGAAATGAGCAGGATCAAGTTCCTAAAGAAATCTCAAAGAAGTATTACATCTCGAGGACATTGGGTCAGGGTGCCTGTGGCTTGGTTAAACTAGTTTATGACAAAGTACTGTTCACAATATTATTGATTTATTTAATTTTTGTAGTAGCATTTCATATGTGTGTATAATTTATTAACAAAATCTTAATTCTAGGTAAAATGTGCAAAGTATGCTATGAAAATAATTAAGAAGAGCAGATTGACAAATGGACAGATTAACCATCTAAATGATCCTAAAAAGATTATGAATGAGATTAATATCATGAAAGCTGTTAGACATGTAAGTAAAAACCCCTAACTTTTTCATACCTTTTCCAAAGTTATGCAAATAAGGTGAATATGACTACACGGTTTAATGCCAATGATTGTCATACATAAAATAAACTCACTTCATTATTGACTGGGTTATTGAATGCTAGTTACTTCACAACAACTGCAACTAAATTTTCGACCTTTCATAAAGAGCTTGTACTGTGCCAGCCATGCCTATCCTACTTTTTACTAATATTATAAAATATACGAAAGTTTGTGAAGATGTTTGGATATTGAGATGTTTGTCATTCAATCACAATGAAACGGCTGAACGGATTCGGATGAAATATAGCACACAGATAGACCATAACCCAGATTAAAATATAAGGCTATTTTTTATCCTGGGAAAATAAACAGTTCCCAAAGGATGCGCAATAAGTCTTTCTGCGATAAGCCAACTTATATGTATACAGGTGAAGGCATAACTTTTTTTTACTTTTATAATTTATAGCCTTGTATTATCTCAACTGAGGAAGTATTTGACTCGCGTGAAGCTGTCTACATTATCTTGGAACTGATGCAAGGAGGAGAACTATTTGACAGGATCACTAAACAGGGACATTTGTCAGAACAGATAACCAGATTCCTATTCAGGCAAATGGTGCTAGCTGTTGAGTACCTCCACTCTCAAGGCATCACTCATAGAGATCTTAAGGTACCTATAGTTAATTTCAACTTTGTATTATTTTTTCTCATGTCTTATTTTGTTTTAACTTAAATAGCTCAAGTTTATTTTGCTTATTATGTTTCAATACATCAGTATTGTAATTTGTGAAAACTAATTTACTTTTCACTTACTGACAAGCTAGATTTTGTTTACCAACTAAAAACGACCAATCAAATGACCGGCTAAGGCTTGATTTCACCAATGATAATTGTCTGGTTACCCACAATTCCAGTACATTTTTCAAGTAATCGGCCGATTAATCAAATAATTAACGTTGATGAACACCGGCCTAAGTATAATTTATACAGGATGATATTGAATTCATTAGCAATTCATTAAGAGATGATTGTACTCATCAATTTAAACAACTTTTACTGTAGGACCAAACCAGAAATCGCAAAAAAATATTGGCTGTTCCCTACATTTTCACGACGTCTGTGGTCTAGTGGTTCGAGTGTCGGACTGCTGATCACGAGGTCGTGGGTTCGATTCCTACAGGACACAAATATTTGTGTGATAAACATAAGTGTTTGTGTTGTTCTGGGTGTTTCTTATGTATTATAAGTATGTCTTTACAAAGAAAAAAGTATATAAGTATTATATTAATTGTCTAGTACCCATAGTACAAGCTCTGCTTAGTTTGGGACTAGATGGTGCTGAGTAAAATGTCAAAAAAAAATCGATTTATGAGAACACAAATGTAGAGAACAGCTCTTTTTTTGAAGAATTGCTAATGAATGCAAAATCATCCTGTATAGTAGAGATCATGTATGTGATGTGATGTTTATATCTTTAGATCATGAAATGATTTAACATTTTTGACAACAAATCCCAGTAAATTAAAAAAGATTGTTATGGAATTAAGAGGAAATGTGGGTGGTTTTTTCTCCATACGAACGCTCTCGACTGTTTTCTTTCTGGTTTATAACCCTAGAGCAATGATTTCTTACAGTAAAATAAATGTCAACTTTATGTATGATGCTATGTTTTCGTTTTTATGATTAATTATTTTTAGAAGCCCTCAAAAATTCTCAAAATTACCTATTTAGACCGTTGTCAACAGAGGCTTACTTAGTGTATACATTTGATAATATTAATGAAAAAGGTGCTCCTTCTGTAGCGAGGTGTGAGACAGGGAGATGTGATCTCTCCAAAACTGTTCACTGCCGCATTGGAGGATGTCTTCAAGGTTCTGGACTGGAATGGGCTAGGCATTAACATAAACGGCGAGTACATCACTCACCTTCGGTTTGCCGACGACATAGTAGTCATGGCTGAGACCATGGAGGACCTCGGTACAATGCTCGATGACCTCAGTAGAGCTTCCGATAGAGTGGGTCTTAAAATGAATATTGACAAGACAAAGGTTATGTCGAATTCCCATATAGCACCCACTCCCGTAAGCATCGGAGAATCTACACTCGAAGTTGTTGACGATTATGTATACCTAGGACAACTGTCCAGCTAGGAAGTCCAACTTCGAGAAAGAGGTCAATCGTCGAATCCGACTCGGTTGGGCAGCGTTCGGGAAGCTACGCAATATCTTCTCGTCCAAAATACCGCAGTGTCTCAAGACGAAAGTCTTTGACCAGTGTGTGTTGCCAGTAATTACTTACGGTACTGAAACGTGGTCGCTCACAATGTGCCTGATAAGAAGGCTCAAAGGGCAATGGAGAGGGCTAGCTATGCTCGGAGTGTCCCTGAGTGATCGAATCAGAAATGAGGAGATTCGCAGGAGAACGAAAGTAACCGACATAGCCCGAAGAATTGCCAAACTTAAGTGGCAGTGGGCGGGGCACATTGCTCGCATAACGGATGGCCGATGGGGCAGTAAAGTTCTGGAGTGGCGACCGCGTACTGGAAGGCGCAGCGTGGGTAGGCTCCCCACAAGGTGGACCGATGACCTGGTGAAGGTCGCGGGAATCCGCTGGATGCGGAAGGCACAGGACCGGTCGTTGTGGCGATGCTTGGGGGAGGCCTATGTCCAGCAGTGGACGTCTTTCGGCTGAAATGATGATGAATGAATGAAAAAGGAAAAATATAGCAACACAGTACATGTTCTTCTTATTCAGTTTATGAAATATCTTTTAATTGATCCAGTTTTGGAGGATAAAATAGTCGAGAGCCAAACCTCGAATGATGACTATTTTACTAAAGCTATTCACTCGGAGATGTAGTTGTCCTTATCGCACTTATTTGAGGCCGAGTGCTCGCAAAGCGACAGCGATAGTTTCTTCAAATACTTAATTTTCAAGTCTGCCCGCATTTCCTCTTTAGGATGACAACAGTAATACTTTCACATGAGACTTTCCATCTTCATGTCTCAGTTTGGCGAACCAACTTGCGGTATTTTTTGCGGGTTTCATGTTGAAACCATACTATAAGTACCTACAGGACTTATAAATGTAACACCTATGTACACATGAATGCAATAAAAGTTTTTGAGTTTTGAGTTATTTAGGCAACAGCCTAAGTGGTATTGAAGTTTTATGGGCAAAGGTAACCGCTTAACATCAGGTGGGCCTTTAGCTTGTTTCGCCACCCTGTATGTACTACACAAAAAAAAAAAACATTACTTAGGGTGATAAAGCAATTTCATAGTCGACCATAATACCGAGGCGTTTTATGAATATAGGCCTCTCCTAAGTTGCGCACTAGCACTCAAAATAATAATAGTGGCTGGGGGGGACTGGATGCGGAAGGCAGAGGACCGAGCGTTGTGGCGCAACTTGGGAGAGGCCTATGTCCAGCAGTGGACTGCGATAGGCTGAGTTGATTGATTGACCCAAAATAATTATCTGCTTTCTTCATGTAGTCTGCCTACAACCTTGTAACTTAATTACTAGCTAAGATTTAAATTTACCTGATTTTCAGCCTGAGAATGTACTGCTTGAGAGTCAGGAGGATGACACTTTAGTCAAAATAACTGACTTTGGTTTGAGTAAGTTTGTTGATGAAGAGAGTTTCATGAGAACAATGTGTGGAACACCACTGTACTTAGCTCCAGAGGTGCTCAAAGCGAATGGACAGAGGAGCTATGGCCCGGAAGTGGATGTGTGGAGTCTGGGAGTTATTTTCTTTGTATGGTAAGACACATTTCAGTAGTTATGTTGCCTTAAATATTTAGTTAATTTTTACCACGTTTTTATTAACTTGCTTTCAGTCCTGTCTGTTCGGTACAAATTTTGCAATTGATTTTAAACTAACTTCCCAATGACTTGAAACTTTAAAGATAGCTCAGAACTAGATGACAATACAATTTTAACTTGCTTTCGTTTTAAAAACGTGATATTTAACTAGACGTATTCATCAAAATATTGTTAATAAATAAAGATGTGACTAACCCTCTTTTTTGCTTATTATTAAACAGGTCTATCCAAGGTAAGGTTACTTTTAGATTGGCTTGGAACCAGTTCTGCAAGTTAATAAATTATAATAATGCTGCCTTTTTTTTTACAATCTTTCTCACTGAACCTTGTTTACCTTGCAGTCTTGTTGGATACCTGCCATTCTCGGCAGACTACAAAGACTTGACTCTCAAAGATCAGATCCTGAGTGGCAGGTACAGGTACTCTCAGGCACACTGGCGAGGCATCAGTTTGCAGGCCAAACTGCTTATGAAGAGGATGCTCACAGTGCAAGTTGGCAGGAGAATCACTCTTCAGCAGATCCTGAACCACAGTTGGATGCAGGTAACCATCGGTTTTGTTTTATTTCGATTAAAATTAAATAATCATGAATATACATACTATAAGATATTTTTTACAGGACAATGACGTCATCGTGAGAGTGGAGAAACTACTTTCACATAAACAAGTAATGACAGGCATGACTCAGTTGTCCGTGTCGTCCTCACATGAAGATGACGAGAACGGCAACTCGGACACAGTTACTGTGATTAGGCTGGTGGCCACTGGAAAACGTGCGATGAGCGACACTTTCAACTCGTGTGAACCTATTCCTAAGAGACTCAGAGTTGGACTGTCTTCCGCAAAACATGATGACACCACTTCTCTCAACAGCTACTCCTCTGATGACTAAATTTGATTAAAATTTAAAATTATTGACAATATTAATGACGGGTATTTGTTGAATTTTTTAATATCGTATTATTTTTAATTTTTGTTGTTTTAATAATTATTAATTTCGTTCCAACAAGAACATGTGATATTTTTTAATGTTTCTCAATTTTAATTAGTCTAGCGCGGCCGTAGCATTCCTTTGTTGTGTTAAATGATACTTAATTTTCTATGTGCGAATGAGAAACAAAAAAATAATTATGTAAGGTGTCAACTTATTGATATGAAGATTTTATGAGAGTTTGATTGTTAATTATTATTTTGTAGTAGATGCATGCAAGCTGATTGCAACTGTAATTGTTAAACTGACATACTATGTGTAGTGGACCAAATTCGAATGAATCTTAAATACGGTAAACCATTGCATATTCTTTCTATTCTATTGTTATTGTAGTGCACTAAATTCGAATGAATCTTAAATACTCTGTAAACCATTGCAGCTTTTTTGTATTTTAAGGATAATGTCAAGTGCCACATTATTTGTAGTGGACCAAATTCGAATTAATCTTAAATACTCTGGTAAACCATTGCAGCTTCTTTTTATTCTGTTGATGTGTAGCGCACCAAGTTCTAATTAATCTTAAATAAGCTAGTAAATCATTGCAGCTTCTTTGTATTTTAACGATAATGTCAAGTGCCATATTATTTGTAGTAGACCAAATTCGAATGAATCTTAAATACTCTGGTAAAACATTGCAGCTTCTTTTTATTCTGTTGATGTGTAGCGCACCAAGTTCTAATTAATCTTAAATAAGCTAGTAAATCATTGCAGCTTCTTTGTATTTTAACGATAATGTCAAGTGCCATATTATTTGTAGTAGACCAAATTCGAATGAATCTTAAATACTCTGGTAAAACATTGCAGCTTCTTTGTATTCTATTGATGTGTGTAGTGCACCAAATTCGAATTATTCTTAAATGCTCGGTAAACCATTGCAGCTTCTTTATATTTTGTGGATAGCATTAGGTTCCATATTATTTTTAGTGGACCAATTTCTAATTAATTTTAAACGCTCAGTAAAGCATTGCAGCTTATTTATATTTTGTGGATAGCGTTAGGTGCCATATTATTTGTAGTGAACCAAATTCGAATGAATCTTACTCTGGTAAACCATTGCAGCTTCTTTGTATTCTATTGAAGTAAAGTGCACCAAATTCGAATTAATGTTAAATTGCAGCTTGTTTATATTTTGTGGATACATTTAAGCGCCAGTCTGTGCCATATTAGGTGTAGTGAGTGCACCAAATTCAAATGAATCTTAAAAAATAATCTGATAAACCATTGCAGCTTCTTTGTATTTTATAGAAAACGTCGTTTTAATTTTGTACCAAGTCTGTATGCGGCTAATTTGTACTTACGTAATGAATCAGTGATAAAATACTTCTAAGAGTCATTAATGTACGAATAATTTTATTAAGACTTAAAATTAAGAACTCAAATCCGCCTAGGATACCCACCTGCTTAGTATTATATCATGTTCGTTTGTAATAGATATTGTTGATTTTCCATGTGATTGGTTTTATGGTCAATAAAACGAATGTTATCAAAAATAAATCATATTTTATTTCAATTCCATGAGATGTATGTACACTATTATGTACAAACACGATAAATGTAATTATTATAATTGAAAAAATTTAGACAAAAATTAAATTTATTCAGTCTTCTACAATATTCAATACAGTTTAACTTTGTCTTTATACAAAGAAATGCTGAAATAATAATCATTATTGTTAACTCAATTACACAAACGCACACAAAACGCTTCGTTTCCTACACAAAACAATAAAATATAGATATCTTATTCAAAAACGGTTGGAGTTCGGAGTCTTCATAAACCCTTTATTATAACATTATAAATGACTCTACATCTTTATCAAAAACTTTGTCACATAAACAAGCTTCATAAAACCTATTGCAATTTAGACTAATGTGAAAAAATCTACAATAAAAAACATCCAAGTGTACAGTACGACACAAAAGATAAGGCGCGTCGTTAATCTACGCGCAAACAAGAAAAGACGATCGACGAAAACACTCGAAACATAAAAATATATAATCAACCTTGTGAAATGCCCATAAGTTGTTAAAATTGATTGCCGTGACGTCATTTTCTATTTAGCTCACACGTTTCCGTACTCCAGCGGCTGAGACTTGGCGCGCAGCGATAGTGTTTTCTGATTGCTTAACCAATTTCCCGCGTTTTATATTGTGTCATCTGCGCATGTACATTGATGGGCCATATAAAGTGTTCTACTGTACCTATGTACTTTGAACAGGCCGGAAATGGAATAAAGGTTCAAATACAGAGACATGCAACAATTTATCAGATATAAGGGGCTATAATTTTTTTTACGAATAAGACTTCGTTTGTTTGGTGCAATGGCATCACCGCTATTGTTTCATCTAACATACTACATCCCACAGAAATAGATAGAATGGCCAAGTGGGCAGGGCGCGCGTGCTACACTCTGCACCATAGTGCATTTCAAAGCCTTTCTCTGTACGCCGCCCGTATGACTTGTTTCTGTAAATACTGTAACAAAACCCCGCAAAAAAGCCTTATTGTGCTGTTTCTAACTGCAGAAACAAAAGCTGTAAAGTAAATTTGATTAAAGTAATTTTTTTTTTAATAATGACTTCAATATGGGAGGCGTAATTTGTTCGAAAAGTTGCCACGCATGAATCGCAAGTAAAATAAAATTGTGATTACAACCATTCTATCTTTTTCTGTGCTACATCCACTAGGAACTTCAAACGACAAAAACTGTTAAACTGCATGAATATTTTAAATCTAGAACACTGTTCAAAAAACATTGTAAACACATTCGCATTGATTAAATCAGAAATTAATATGCTTTAATTAACAATTAAATAAATAGTGTTGAATGGTGTAACAAAATATATGAGGTAATTCATAAACCAACACGAAAGAATAGGCGTTAAAATTCGTATTATGTACTTACTAATTGATCAATGATGGTAATACAAATTGCAAGAATTTCTAAGAACGAAAACTAATTGCAATAATTTAATAGTTAACAGGCACATGGCTTCTTATTCAAATAGGTAACAGTAGCTACTGTGATGCCTAGTGTCTACTACTTACAATCACACAGTCGTTTTCCCATTAAAACATACCAACCCTCTTTTTAGCAATATGCCTTACGACTCAGTCTTATAAAATAATTGTGTTGCAATAAAATCACTATAATTATTTAACTCCCATTAAGTAGCTCGTCCAGAAATTACTTGCGAACTAGATAAAATCAATTATTAAATAATTGAAGATATAGTTTTATTAAGATCAAGGTGAAAAAATTGCGCTAAGTTCAAAAAAGCTACAGTTGAATAACAAAAAGGGATCCTAATTATAGTTATTTAACTGTAACATCCTACTCTGTACTGAAAGTGTATTTCACAGCACTTTCACTATCGTATCACGGAGGTAATTAAATCCAACATAAATGTCCTCGCGTCATTATTCACCTCCGGCTATCGCGTCATGAGCTGAACTGTGAGACGGCTCCGTGGATTGCGCTTCCGCTTCTGTGAAAAAAGATTTAAAATTATTATCAATTTTAAAATGATGGAATTTTCTGTGTGCCCCGCCTTGTCACCAAAGCCACGGTGTTGCGCAGACAGATGCAAAGTGCACAGCAAGCAAGCTCTATTTGAATTGAGCTGGGGAACTCACCTACCACGCTACATTACTTTTGCTGTAACTGAAACAATGTGAAGAGTCTCAGTAATAGATGTAAGTTTGCGGATAAATAAGCGAAATGTAGCAGGTTTGAGCGATGAAACAATTGTATTTTAACTCCCTAAGGCGTTGACCTAATACAACACGACTACGCGACCATCGCAAGCTTGCGCGATTCCCGTTAGCACACTTTTTTCGTGACATGACATTATCGCGCGATCATTGTGTGAATGCTAATTAGGACACCTATTCGACACTTGTGGGGTTACTCTTGAAAATAATTCAAATTTCCATCCAATACGAATGTCAAAAAGTGACAAGAACTAATGGGTATTCTTGATTAAAAATATACACAATACACAATTTTAATTCTAAAAACACTCAATTTCAATTCAATTCATTGCAAATTTTGCTTTTAAAAGTACGAACTGACATTAGCGTTAGCCCAATGCAGATCAATCGGAAATATTTTCAAGAGTAAGGGCGCTGATACGTTTGATCGCGGGCTCGCACGTACAAAATTCGCGCGCGAACTTACGATGATCGCGTAGTTGCGTTGTATTAGGACAACGCCTAAGACATTTGCTAACAATGCATTACATAATTTAATTAACCTCGTAATAAAACTGACATGCCTATTATTACTTTTGAAGGATAAGGCAGATATAATTATTATTATGGAGGCATGAACGTGTTACATTAGAGAGCAACTTGCGGATCCTCTATTCGTATTACTACAACAATTGTGGCAAATGTTAAATTGCATAACATTCTCAATGAAACTGCTTAAGATATTTAATTGTCAATTTTTCAGTTACTACTTTTGATCTTGTATTTAAAGTAAAACATCTAAATAGATAGTATGTCTACTAAATTACTCACCAGCAATAGCTCTTTCGACTCTTAATTTGTCTCTGACAATGTATATAGCAGTTAACAAGAAGAATATGCCACCGATGACTTCAACAAAACACGTCACAAACAGGGCATATTGTAACGACTTGAACTGCACCAACGGGGTAGGATCCTCATCTACAGGCGACAAAGATATTTTCAAACTCTCCGATATCTGTAACAAAAGGCATGAGGGGTGAGAACGTATAGGCATGCTGACTGAAATCGGCACTGGGTGTTTCACGCCCAGCACATGCTGAGTTGGTGACCCTTTTGGCATGGGCATGCCCGACAGCTACTTCATTTTATTTATATTTTTTTATTGTTTTCGTTTTATTGTTACTGTCCTTCACTAAGGAAAAGTTCATTCTTTCTTAAGAAAGAAACACACACATTAACAAATCGCAGGATTTATTTAAATTCACCTTGTGGTTCCCGGGAAAGGATAGGTCATAAGTCTTGCGAATGATAAAATGTTCCGTGACTACTGTAGTATTATATTATTATTATATGTGTCCGTGACCGTGAAAAAGAACACCGTGGCCCTGTTCTATCTACAAAAAAATCCATCTACTGATAAAACAATAACCTGCCACTTGTTGTAAATGTTTGTTGTTATTAACATAACATAACATCACGCCTGTATTTCCCCGAAATGGTAGGCAGAGGTGTAAAGTACACCCACATTTCGCCAGATATGTTATAGTCCCATGTAATAGGGGGCGAGCCTATGGCTAGTGTTGTTATTGGTGGTATAAAATACTACAGTGTCGTAATGACAGACATAGTGTACGAACCAGCGCTCACGCACACATGCACATCAAACCGTGCTCACCGCTCTCAGTACACATGTCGTAGCATCGTCCAGTAAGCATCGCCAATAACAACTATCTTCCAGGTGCATGTGTGTGCGTTAGCACTGGTTTACACAGAGGAGCACGGTTTTGTTGGCTTCACTATGATTGTTCGCAGCACTTCGTCTATTTTTTTTTCTCCAATAACAACTATCTTCCAGGTGCATGTGTGTGCGTTAGCACTGGTTTACACAGAGGAGCACGGTTTTGTTGGCTTCACTATGATTGTTCGCAGCACTTATAGAGAGTGTGGGTAGGGTAACCATTTCAAAATGGTGAGATGCCTGTCTAAGGTGCCTAAAATGCCGATTTTTCAGAAAAGCCTTTTTCTGTGTGATGTCTAAGTTAAAACCTGGTAATATGCGGTAATAAAAAAAACTTTAAACCTTATTTAATAAATCAGAACATTAGTTTCTAGTAACAACTAAGAGGAGTATTTTTCAGACGACTTTATTTTTTCTAACAAATTTTTAATGCTTGTCTCCGAAAAATGCCGGCCGCACTACGCCTGTAGCCTTAAAATGCCTATCTTAATAATTATGGTAACTTGTAAGTGTGGGACAACGTTAGTGTTATATAAAAAAAACTAGCCAGAAGAGCGTACCTGCTCCCAGAAGATTTTCTGAATCGGGGAGTTGGCCAAGTATTATTATACTATGGGCCACACTATTTTCCTTTACACACTTATGAACATATCACTAATCCTATCGTAAGTCATCACATGACTAAAACTCTACAACCGTACTTGGCAGCGATTCATGAGGAAAACCAAGTCAATGTTTAAAATTAATATAATTAAAACTTACCACTCCTACTAAGTAGGGACTTCCAGCGTCACCAAACATGTGTGATATCAATATTTGGAAAGCTTCTGCTGTAGACCGTCTTGGCGGTATCACCACATACTGAAATTTTACAACTCTGTTAACAACTATAAAACAATACGTGCACGTAATCACAACACTACACAATAACCATTTTACACACATACACCGGTTTAAAATTACATGCAACTATTCAACACAACCAGTTATACCAACCCGCTTAAGTACATCGGATATAATTTTGTTTATCACCCTAATGATTATCACTAATATAAAATTAGGTCATTAGGTGTTATCGGCAATATTTGGGAATTTGGTCCTAATTCAAGAACAATAAAACACAAATTAGCACACTTATTTATATAAGCGCCATCTGTACTTAGACATACGTACTTCTTATTATTCATTCTTGTCCTAGTACTAGGATGAAACAAAGGACATAAGTACTTCAAGACTAAATCAACAGATGGCGCTGTTACACACATTGAAATCGGTCCACCTAGCTTGAATGTTCTAAAAATATTCCAATGAGACCTCAAGTTCCGAAAACAGTTTATCACAACTAGGCAATGGTGAGCCGTCAATATGTGCTAATGAGTGACCGAATCTAAATACAATAAGCATCATATACAAAGCAATAAATAAATAATTTAGAATGATGCCTACACAAACCATGCTTAGTTTTGCATGCACCAAAATACTTTAATCAAACCGACAAAAACCACAAAAAAACTGCTACCAGCACAACACAAAATAAAATAAAATCCACCTCAATAGGCTACCTCTGAACGCGGTCGGGTTTGTACGATGAAGGTATCAAAACCGACAGCAAGCAAGAGGCGTCCCTGCGGTTGGGGTCTCTTACCAGCAACATATCGGCTATAATTGCCCAGTTGAGATTCAAAGCGACTTCCGCAATAAACATAAGGATGAACGGCTCGAAGTAGCAGCCCTGCGCGAGGACGATGGCGAGGGTCATGGCGGGCGCGGAGAGCAGCAGGCCGGCGCCGCAGATGACGGGGTGCGCGCGCGGCCAGCGCTTGCGCAGCGCGGCGCCGAGCCACGCGCCCAGCGGCACGCCCAGCAGCCCCGCCACCATCGTGATCACGCCGAACGTTAGCGACACCCTTCGTGCAAAGTATCGAACCAAACGTCAGCCTCCTCAACATGCACCACAGCGGGGTACGAAACCTTTTATACTACTACTCCACCAAAACAAAACAAATGCAATTATTCTGCTCGTGACCACGGCCAATGCAACTTGGCCGAAACGTCGAGGTTAGTCAAAATGTTTGTTATGTTTTGATTTTATTGTGCACGACAAGTCCCGTATACGTAATTGAATATAAATGGAATAATATTTTTATTTTTGTTAATAATTTTAGTTAAATTGAATAATGAGTAAAATATATAAATAAATTTGTGTAATATTAGTGATGCTGAATTTTTAATTAATTTAAAGTAATTCCTAATTTTCAATTTTAATCTAAATGACATGTGACGTAATTTTATGGTAATTAAGTTTTTTTTTTTAGTGTGATGAAAGTAGTTTAATATGTATTACTAACAAAAATATGGATCTGTGTATCTGAATTAAACAATAAATAAATAAAACAATTGGGCGCATGACAGTTATGCGGTTTCGGCGCCCGGACCCCACCTCAATCCCCATGCTTCCCCTAGTGACGTAGAGTCGCAATACTCGCTCTCGGTACACTGATTACTGATATTTATTTAGCGCTTCTTGAGTTTGTTTTTGTCAGTTAAAAGTAGGGTTTTTAATACACAGAAATAGATAGATAGAATGGTTTCATCACAATTTTACTTGCGATTCATGCGTGGCAACTTTCTAACAAACTACGCCTCCCATATTGACGTCATAAAAAAAAATAATTAACTTTAATCAATTGGACTTTACAGCTTTTATTTCTGATGTTAAAAACAGCGCAATAAGGCATTTTTGCGGGTTTTTGTTATAGTATTTACAGAAACAAGTCATAAGGCGTATTGAGAAAGGATTTGAAATGCCCTACACTCTGGTACAGAGTGTTGGCACGCGCGTCCTGCCCACTTTTCCATTCTATCTATCTATTTCTGTGTTTTAATCAGACGAAGTAAACTGGCAGGAGCTACTATCTCCTTGTAAAATAATGTAAATATGTAATAAACCCTATTTAAAGTAACAGTGATGGGATGCAAAATTCAATTCGATTGAATAGCTAGGAATAGAGATAGTATATTCAGATTACATACAAGTCACTAGTATGTCTTACTTGTTTTGGTGGCGTAGTACATATCTTTATCTAGATTTCGTGAATGGCATTACAATACGCGCAATCTAACTTGACCGGCCTGAAGTTAGGCACTGCATTTTTTCCCCGCCCCTTTACACAATTGTCACCCACAATATGATTACTGCGACTGCGACGCCGACTGTCTTGTGATAACTTTCGGCCGGCCAACTTAGATTGCGCGTATTGTACTTTTGATGATTGTTTAATGGTTTACTTATAGATATTTTTGGAAATGCTCGACTTATTTCGGACCAAAATAAGGATCCACTATGTGGTTCGCACACTGTGGTGGCGTCGAAAACTCTAACATCGAGCATTACCGAAATATCCACACGAGTAAAACATTCAGAAAAATGTCGCAAGTCATTCTTTTCATCTCTTTCCAGTTTTACATATTTACTTCATACAAAATAATGAGAATCATTAAACATTCACATTCATGCTTAATTATATTTGTTAGATATGATATAATATATATAAAAAAGTTTATATCTTGAAGTTAATACAAAAAATCTGACACAATATTTATGGAGATCAGATTCGCTTTCCATGCTTGCTTTTTTGTAGTAAAATAAATGAGTTATAAATATAATGTTTTGAAAATAAAAATTAACACGTAACTGACATTATTGAAGCATCTTGTGCAATTGTGTATTATCAAAGCGGCATTCTCTACAAATTAGTATCATGATGAGATGACTGTATCGTAACATGAATTCCCACACAACATAATAACTTTACAAATACAATGAAGTGTTGCGAAACCGCGTCATCTCATTGGAATATTTTCTCCAGAATCAGTTCGAGCCGGTGATCGATTTCTGCTTTAAATAGCTCGCATGCGCTGTCGAGCACGCAAGTCGGATCTCGGCAAAGTGTCCGCCTCTGCGTCATCTTTATAATCATCTTTACACCTAATACATGCTGAAATTTTAATGGCTTCTTTCCCGAAAAGGGGTCATTGTACTCATCATTATGAACAACTTTTACTATGGGACCAACTCTGAAATCGCAAAAAAATCAGGTGGTCCCTACATTTTATCGATTTAAGTGAACACAAATATAGGATCCAATTGATTTTTTAAGCGATTTCAGGGTTGGTCCCATAGTAAAAGTTGTTCATAATGATGAGTAAAATGGCCCCTTTTCGGGAAAGAAGCCATTAACATTTCAACACGTATAAGGACGAGCTGAATCGAGTATTCTATTTCGGGGTGACACGTTCCCGAGACCAGAAAAGACAGAAAGCGCTCACCAGTATAATATCGGCCACGATTGACCAGGTGAGGTTGAGCGTGGTCATGCCGAGGAATATCAGCAGGTAGCTGAGGCCGGCGTGGTATTCGACGGTGACGAGCGCGAGGTAGACGATCAGCGTGGAGGTCAACAGCGCGAGGCCGCAGATGATAGGGTCGCAGTCGGGGGTCCTGGCGCGGAGGCGAGTGGCCAGCGCGGCACCCAGCGGCACGCCCAGCGCGCCCGCCGCCATGCCCACCAGCCCGAACTTGTACGACACGCTGCCCCCACACAAGGGTTACCGCTCGTTCACTTGTCGGTGCGCTCTCGTTTTTCTCGGTAAACTCCACATGTACACACGGCTACACATCAAGCTGTACATTTCCAGTAAAAGCTGACCTCGGATTGTTTAGGCTTTCCGTACAATGTGAGATCAGCTTATACTGGAAATGTACAGCTTGATGTGTAGCCGTGCGTACAACGTGGTATTGAAATAACTGGAAACCTCATAAGGAGCAGGGCCGGATTAACCATTAGGCAGAGTAGGCAACTGCCTAGGGGCCCCGCATCGGCTTGGAGGCCCGCGCGCGCACCAAAGCAATTGGAAATGTTTCATACAGTGAAAATTTAATTGGAAAATTTGTATCCGACGCATGCTGTAAGTTGATGAAATACTTCATACTTACAGAACAGAACTATCTAGTATCGAGTTTAGTAGAACTAATAATATGGATGCGTTACGTAGCGTATTGTATGATAAACAAAAGTTTTGAAATATTTTAACTGTAATTACGATTTGTGAGTTTTGTGACCGTGATCTCTTTATCAACTTAAAAAGAGCTTATGATCTTCAAACGGCTGAAAAGGGGCCATGAGAATTCCATTGCCTAAGGGCCCCGACATGGTTAATCCGGCCCTGTTATGGAGTCATTGTACAATCTAACAAAGCAATTAGTATCCAGGGTCGCCAGATATAAATGAAATTTTCTCAGAAGATTATGGATGTTTTCGTGTGAAACATCATTTTATTGATGGACTAAGTTAAACTGTATTTATACAAAACTCTAATCAATCAAACCGTTCTATAATAATTTCCTGAGAAATCTTCATCTATATCTGACTACCCTGTATACTAATTGCTTTGTTAGACTGTATTCATCGTTATGAACAACTTTTACTATGGGACCAACCCTGAAATCGCGAAAAAAAAACCGCTGATACCTACATTTTGTCGATTTATGTGAACACAAATGTAGGGATCAGTTGATTTTTTTTTCGCGATTCCAGGATTGGTCCCATAGTAAAAGTTGTTCAATCTGATGAGTACAATGATCCTTTAAGAGGTTTTGAGTTACTTCAATAACACTTTGTATATCAAGATAGAACGGAACAGTGCCCAAGTAACACAAAACCAATTGAATGGCGAATTTTGTACAAAAAAAATAGGGTCGTTGGAACCGTTTTAATATTGATCCTTGGTAGGGAAAGAATAACTTTCGGCATTTAAAATATTTTAGAACCCCGGAATAAAATATAATATTTCAAAGTAAATCATTTGACATCGAGTTAATTTCTGAACGCGCCATACAGCCAGCTGTCAATTTAGTCATGTTCAGAAATTATCTCAATGTTATCAATGGAATGATAAATTATATTATATTTTTATTACGGGGTTGTAAAAAATATTTTTAATGCCGAAAATTATTCTTTAGGGACCACGGATCAATAGTAAAACTGTTCCAACTTCTCTAAAAATCATTTTTTTTTGTACAAATCAATGTATGGATTGTTTAAAGGTAAAAGTAAAAGCTAACATACATCTACAAGTTTTACAAAAGATCGACTGCCTCGTTGGTCTAGTGGTCGCAAGCGCGACTGCTGAGCGTGGGGTCCTGGGTTCGATTCCCGGGTCGGGCAAAGTGTTATTGAGTTTTTTCATTAGGAAATTCTTAGCAGCAGTTCGGAGTATGGATTTGCGCCCGGTTAGTGGCAATAGGCTCGCCCCCTATTACATGGGAATATAACATAACTGGCGAAATGTGGGTGTACTATACACCTCTGCCTACCCCTTCGGGGATATACAGGCGTGATATTATGTTATAGATTTTCTCAATATTTACTGAAAGTTACACGACTTAAATACTTTGCGGATTAAACATCTTTTTTAAGACTTGGGAGATGTATATTGACTTTTAATTTTACCTTTAAACGGTTTTGTGTTACTTGGGTAGGGGGACATGAGACCCGTTACGTCCCGCGTCTATCTTGATACATTTATGTGGAGTTTACCGAGTAAAACGATACCACACCGACAAGTGAACGAGCGGCCTTAGGTCCGAAGCTAATATAAGTGATGCTACGCCGCCGCCCGTCGCAACGCACAAACTTCCCCACAAACGCAACGCCAATTTTAGCGTTACAAGGTCGCGTCACGTTGCAATTTGCAAACTGATGCTCAACAGTTATTTATTCTAATAAAATTTCGAATTCTTCTGTGACACGCTCCGCCGTCCTCAAACGTTACTGACACACTAGCTTTATAATCTCATTTCAAATCAATCTCTGAAGTAAACATTGAGTTCCAAACAGGGTTCGAAGTGATCACAATAACCATTAATCATATCTTTGATAATTATCAAGATAAATATAGGTTGATAATCATCTTTGATAAATGTAATCGAAAATATTTAATTTGCTGTAAAATGTTTTGCAATAAAATATTCCACTCATTAATTTATGAAACAAGTATTTAGTTAGTTAACTTTCTGATATTTTTGTTTGCAAGTTTTTATAAGTCTTCAGTCACGAAATTATAAACAAAAAATTAATTAGAGATAACCTTGATTATTAAATGTGTTTGCTAAACTACTTCTCAACTACTTGCTGCTAACGTTAATATTGAAGGTTAGGTAATACCAGTTACAGGTTAAGTCTAGTTTAAACTTGTTTGATAATTGTCGGATAGTTATCTGATAATTATCTTGATAATTATTAAGAGACATATTTATCTTGATAATTTCGAACCCTGGTCCCAAACCTTAGTTCCTAAACTTTACCTTTGAGTTGTGTCGTTGACATATACAAATCACGTAAACAAACAAACATACTTGATACAGTCAACCGCATATCGATGGTAAAAAACCAGTAAGCAGAGCTTGTCTTATATAAAACTTATACAACGTGTTGATCTGTATTCGTGCTATATTTAAGGAGGTGACTATACCAGATACTGAACACAAATCAATAAAAAAATCAATACCAACAAAAACATTTTTTGTTTAAATTCATATTTGTAAACAAACAAATTCCCTCCGTGTGTCGCGTGCGTGCGACGCAAAAACAATGGGTGCGAAAGCGAAACCACCAAAACACAATTTGCAGGTATTTCCACCCTTTGACAATGCCACCGATGACTTATTTTCAGAGTCGTTCGGGATTTATTCTCAAACCCTCGCTATGTTTCTAAGTGAAAATTTGTGTATTAAATAATCTATTAAGTATTTTTAGATGACTAAGCACATTATTTATCATTTGCTTTAGAAATATGGTACGGTTACAGATCGATAACTTGTATACTAAGCCATTCCACTGTACTTACGGAGTAGAAAACAAGATGGAAGTGCCCAACGGCTACCGCACGCGTGGCACAATTAAGGGGCTCGCTACAGCTCAGTGGTGCCCCCATCAGTAAAAAAATAATTACTAGCTGAAGCTGAGTATATTTTTTTTAGAAAATCTGGTTCTACCGAATTGGTGATACTAAGCTGTAGGGAGCCCCTTAAGTGCATCTGCGCTACACTCACTTCATCGCGCTTAATTTCACGCTGCGACCCTACAATGTCTCAAACGCTTACGTAAAATACTAGATTATACCTTATTGTGCAATTTGAACGTGTAATAAATATGCCTTTCCTGAAATAAAGCAATTTCTCATTATATCATAAAGGTGTATCATATTACCGTTGTGTTAAATTTTGATATATTTCAATAAAATTACTTTTATTTTAACAATTTTTAATAAGATTGAATTAAAAAAAAATGTTTGGCTAAATTTGAATTTAAAATAGATCCAATAACATGATTGTTTTTGTGTATTATAATGTACTATTTCGTTATAAATATGTGATTTTGGCGACACTTTCCCGAAGTAATCGTAAAGGCACTTCCATTTGTTTTCTTTATTCTGTGACTGTACTACACCTATTTTCTTCAGACGACGTCTGTGGTCTAGTGGTTCGAGTGTCGGACTGCTGGTCACGAGGTCATGGGTTCGATTCTCACAGGACACAAATATTGATGTAATGAACAAAAGTGTTTGTGTGTTTCTATGTATTATAAGTGTGTATTAAAAAAAAAAAAAACATCCATTGTCTGTCTAGTACCCATAGTACAAGCTCTGCTTAGTGGGTCTAGATGGTACTGTGTAAAAGTTCCTAAAAATATGTATTTATTTTACCTGTTATACAAAAATTAAATGATTGAATCGAGTTACCATTGATAAGAAGTTGACCGTACAATTATTAACTCAACTCGGCCTATCGTAGTCTACTGTAATCTTCATGCTATACCGAAATTTCGTCCTTGCAGGGATCGAACCTACTAGGTCACCACCGTCACCACCCTCAATGCAGACTCTAAATGTTACGTCCTAATATCTAATCAATGTTAGTAAAACGCTGTTTTATTACAAAACCGTACAGTCCAGATTCAGTTCAAAGGATTATTTTTCATTTAAGGTTAATGCTACAGGATAGCCCGCGAAATTCAATATTCTGGCGTTTTTTTTGCAAATTGTAGCTTTATTTCGCGTTGTATATCTGTCGAAATATGATTTGCGGCAGTAATAACAATATGTCTACTAAAAAATACTCGTAAAAAATAATAACCTAGTTCTACAAGCTGTACAAGCTCCAACAAAATAATAACTTACGAACAAATTATCGATTTTCGAGCTTCTAAGCTTGGTTTGAACTTTAATGAGTATTATTCAATAGATATAGTGCTATTAGTACCGCGAATCATATTTTAATTGATATACAACGCTAAATAGAGCTACAATTAGCAAAAAACGCAAAAAAAAAAAATCGCGGGCTCCCCCGTAGCATTCTGCTTAAGCAACCTTGCAGTTGTGCTGACACTTACCTCCCTATAGTAATGTCATCGCCGCCGGGTTGCATGGAGAGGCCTAGGAAGATGAACTGCGGTCCCCACCACGCGAGAGCGCCTGTCACGAACGCTACGCACGTAAACGCGAGCGTCGACAGCATGAATGAAGGACTGAAACACACCAAATTTGTTATTATAGTAATTTGTTATATATTATCTGTGTTAAAAGCATGGAAAATATTGTGTATGTCAACATGAAAAATAAGAGATGATGTATCTCTGCTCATTTAATTGTCTTATTAAGTGGCAGCACCTCAGACCAATTATTGCTTTATTACTAAGTCTGGTTCTCGATAAAGTCAGTGTTCTTTCCAAATCTCACAACCGGTTCGTTTAATTATAATAATTGTGCTATGTAAAAAACTTATCAGTGTAATGTATGAATAAAATAATACTTATGATTATTAATCTAAAATTAACTTCTCAAATTTTTAAATATCAAAATAGAGATTGACTTTCGCTGTTGGTTAATACAATACTGTAGGTACAAAATTACACTCTGTTTTTTCTTACTTGTCTTATTTAGTAAACAATCTTGGCTTTTTTTTTATGCAATTCGTCAATAATAATTATTACAACACATTCATTGGGTTTACAATTCCAAAAATAATTGTTTTTTTACCTTATTACATATAGAGAACTAGTAATTATATTTAATCAGTAGTTTTTTGAATAAAGAGACATGCCAAGATTGTTTATTAAATAAGAGAGAAAAAAACAGACTTTACAAACAGGCATTACAAACAAACAGAACAAAAAACCTTTCTAGATTCATTTATTGTGATTGTGACTTGTTTCCATCTATTATTTCCCTTAGTTTGTACAATGTTGTTTATTTATCGTTAGTTTTATATACAAAGATTTAACATTAACATACAGTTATGAATAATTCGATATAATTTTAGATTTAGTTTAGTTTTTTTTTTCTTCACCTAACTACGGTCACTGACTATTAGATCAAAACTCATCTTAGCGAGCCAAGTAATAAACAAACTTCCTTAATTGCTTGTTAAATTAAATACTCACTTCCTAATCAAGGCGCGGATGTCCTGGCTATAAGTGGTGGGCTTTATATGACTGGCCTCAGCCTGCCCCCGCGCGGGGTCCTGCATGGCCCAGTAGATGAGACCCACGGCCGCGGCACCCAGGAAGGGCGTCACGCGCAGACCCCAGCGCCAGTTGCCAGCCGCGGCGCCCGCCAGCGACCCCACTATGTACCCGAGACCACTGAAGTAACGAGAAAATGTGTATTTAATATTAGTATTATAAAAATACAAATTTAGCTGCATCTCCTACTAAACAAACATACATGGGATAAGGTTGGAAATTCAGCTAGATAGGTTTATCCTCGGAAACGTAACATTGCAGATCTAATGTTATACCAGGTAGCTAGGTGAAAATGTATAACCTACATTTAAATTTGCAATTTTACTTATAAGTGGAATTATTTAATTAAAATGTGCTATGTTGTCGGAAGTTAAGAATTTGATTACACACCAAGATTTTTGCAGACTCAACACAACTCAACTCAACATTAATAATATTGATTATGTAGATCTTAGTTGATCAGATCAATCAATAAAAGCACCTTGATTAAATTGTCTTAAAAAATAATGATCATTGTTAGGCTTTTTAATTAACCCCAATCTTAATATATAATTATAATTCTTCAGTACGTGTGTTTGTCACCTAACTCCTGCCAAAGGGCTGGACTGATTTGGATGCAATTTTGTGTGTATATTTCTATGGGTTCCTGGATGGTTTGAAAACACAATTGGACCCGGTAAGTGGCGCTATACTGTCGGTATGTCACTGAACTTCTCCTAAACGGCAGGCCAGTGCCTTCCTCATTAAATTCAATAGTTGTGTAAGTTATTTTCTTTTTTCAAAGTACGATGATTATTCATCTTTTAATAGACCTTTTGCTAAATTAATCATAGAATTAATGCTAAATTAATCTTCCTACATGAAAAAATCAATAACTTACACCACAATTAAATTCAAATGAAGTAGGCCAATGCACGCTACTGGCTAATATTCCTATAAGAATAACAAAAATAGGTACAAGTTCAATTATTACCCGCAATGAAGTCTTACTGGATCGGTGCAATGCTGTAGGTAATCTAATGTATACCGTTTATACCACGTACGTGTGTACTAATGGAAGTTAATTTAAATGTTCCAAGTCAGCTTATTCATGCTTCAGACAAGGGTGCTAAAAAACCTATTCAATTTGATTATAATGTACGTGAGAAATTGAATCAGTACCTACGTAAGTATGTAATAAAGTGTTCAAAGCGAAAAATAAATTAAAAAGAACAAAGGTAGGCGTAAGACTACTTTCCCTTTCAGAGTAATTTTACGGTACGTTTGCAATACTACACTTAGCGGCAGTTGTAAGTAGGTACGCAAATAAGGTATGGAGCGCTTAGGTCAATTGCGACTGTATAAATAATTGAACATGTTAATACTAATAGTCAACACAATTGTTTTCCCACAAGCCTAATCGTCAACATCACCTGCACGTCCTTGACCGACCGAGGCTCTGACACCCTACAGATGGCATATGACACAGCTGGACATGAACAGTGATCTGTATACGATACCGCAATCAGCAACCCAGGGGCCTTACTCCCGACTGGTTCGAGCTCTGAACCAAATCGAGCTAATGTCAATTCCTAAAAAAATGCAGTACGATTTGACACTAACTCGAATACAAATTCGATTGATACTGGCTGGTATCATACTGGGGCCTTTTTCCAGTCGGGAAAAAGGCCCCAGTATGATACCAGCCAGAAGACTGCCTGGACATAGGTAATTTCCTTGGATTCCCACAAGGAACTATTCTAGGTCTATTCTTCCCATGGGCCTAAACCAGGTCCTCAGTTCATCTGTTATAATTTACCTGCCAACGGGAATAGCGAAGTAGAAGAAAGCCAACATCTTGGAGCGGACATTGCCCACGAAGAGGTCGCTAATGATTGTGGGCGCGATCGTAGAGTAGGAAGCTTCGCCGATACCCACCAACCCGCGAAAGAAGGTGAACATGTAGAAGTTCTAGAATTTAGAAAAGGTATACTTAATAATGAATTTGATTGATGATGGAATTTTGTAGGTGTTTAAGTCATCTAAACGCTTCGTCATGCTGATTCATTATCATTGTAAATAAGCCGTTATAAGAGAAACTTACCTGTATGAAAGAACCCATGAAGGTGGTCAAGCTCCACAGACCCACTCCAAATGCCATGATGGCTCGCCTCGAGTACCTGTCACCAAGGTACCCGAATATCGGCGCAAAAACCATGTACGCGACCACGAACACGGTCTGAAGGAACCCGGCTTTGGCATCGCCGATATCGAACTCTTTTTTGACATCGCCTAGCACGCCTGAAAATAGATGAAGAACATCGTTAGTCACATATTTATTGATTGTTATTGTGTAGATCTCTGTATTCATTATAGCATGTTTTGTTACGTCTGATATGAAAAGCGCGTAATTTACGAACAGCAGAGCATCATGCGTGTGAAACCACAGTATTATCTGTAATTGTTATTCTACATTTATTGTTTCTTTGACTACCTCGTCGGTCTATTAGTCCCAAGCGCGACGACTACTGAGCGAGAGATCCTGGGTTCAAAGGCAAAAAGTTTTATTGGGATTTTTCTGTCAAGAGAATTTCTCAGCAACAGCCCGGACGCGGAGTCAGGAAGTTTACGGTGCTACACCCCGTGCCTTGGAAAGTTGAAAAGCACGTAAAGCCATCGGCCCAGCGCCTGATCTCTCTCCGGTCGTGTCGGATTGCCGTTCCATCGGATTATGAGAGTGAGGGAACAGAGAGCACCTGTGTTTGCGCACACGCTTTTGCACTATAATATGTCCCGCGCAGATGGCTAGTCTCCGTTGAGATTACTGAATTCGGCAGAGAGGACATTATTATTATGTTTCTTTCAGCATATTCTGAATTTCTGATAGGAAATATGTATACCTTACAATACTGGGTCTGTGACTTTTTTACTTAAAAAATTAGCTGAGTCAATATACTGTTGATAAACTCATATTAAATAGACAACAAAACTGGTTCAATAGATTATAATCCGTTAGATGCCATGTCAGGCACATGTGCCTGGCGCTAGTGGCGGTAGAACCCTCAAAATGTTTAGCTCGGCAGTCTAAGAGTAATAGATAATTATATTAGTACCAGAACCCAAGCTGTCTTTTCTGACAACACCGTGGGAGAATGGAGAACATTGTAGATTTGATACATAAGGGTTTCATATTCCAACCGAATTGATTATAGTAGCCAAATATACTGAAATTGAAGGATTCATAGTGCTTCGATTTTCAGTACATAGTATAAAGCCTAGTTAAAACTACAGGTTTTAATGAACAGAAATGCTGCAGCCTATAACGACGCTAGCAGAATGTCTAGACTAGACACATTTTAGCACGTGCGATTGTTGTCAAAACATTATTAATTTATTTATTTATTTAATATTCTTTATTCGGGCATCTAGGACCCATAATGTGTTAGTAAAAGCTTAACAACTATTGTTAGTAACAATTGAATAAAATACACTATAATCTACGTTTTGTCTGGATTCTCTCCACATGCATCGCTATACAGCGATTCAAGTACAGATAATCCAGACGGCTGGCTATCATAGCCATTACGCGATTGGGGCTGGCTCGCACTCTGCAGAGCAAGGATGCACATCGTTTGCGAATAGTGGTGTAGAAGCAGTCTACTCCTGCTACAGCAAACATTCCTGATGCACTGCAGAATCGAGGCAGCCCCACCAACGCCCGGAAAGCGTTATTAAATTGAACCCGTAGAGCGTTGTACGATTTTTGAGTATACCTTGCCCACAGTGCACTGGTGTAAAAAGACGTACAATACGCTTGGAACAAGGTGATCTTAGCCTCCAGTGAACAACGCGCAAACCTGCGGGCAAGCATGTTCGCTCGCACGGATAACGCCCTACGTTCTCGTTCGATGTCTACATCGTCTTTGAGGTCAGTAGTTAGTAGATGGCCTAAGTACTTGAATTGCTCAACTCTCTTCAGAGGTACCCCAGTTAAGGTGATTGGTGGAACAAACTCTGGACTTTTACCACTGGCCTCAAAGACCATGTATTCGCTTTTTTTATTATTGTAAATGAGACCGTGATGATTTGCGTAGGATTCGCAAATAGACAACAGCTGCCTAATTCCGCCAACAGATGCGCTCAGCAATACCATGTCGTCCGCGTAGCTCAAGTTGTTGACGCTCACATTGTCAACAAAGCAGCCGACATGCCGATTGCTGAGCGCAACTATTAGCGCATCCACATAAATATTAAACAGCGTGGGTGAGGTTAATCCACCCTGTCTAACACCACATTCCAAAACATACGGATCTGAAAACACACCAGCCCAGCGCACAACATTAACCTGACCTGCATACCAAAATTTGAGGATTCTAATGAGCTCTACTGGAAGCCCCAGCGCATGCAGTTTTCTCCATAGAATGTCGTAGCAAACCAGGTCAAATGCTTTGGAAAGATCTAAGAAACAGCCATATATAGGCGTGTTTCTGTCAGTGTAGTATCTGACAGTCTGTTTAAGGCCCAGAATTGCACTCTCCGTAGATAGTCCAGACCTAAAGCCAAACTGATTGTCGTGCAATGTTAGATATTTGTCAAGCTGAGAATTAAACAGACTGTCAAACACTTTGGCTATGATCGTGGCTAGAGATATTGGGCGGTAGTTAGACTTATCAGCCACATGAGCCACATCACCCGTCTTATTTTTAACAATGAGCACTACTATTGTCCTCATCATCGGCTCCGGTAAGTACGAGTGAGCCAGGCACAGAGAGTACAAAAGAGACAATACTCTTGGTAAGTGAGGTCCTGCGTGACGGAGGACAAATAATTAATACACTACTATTTTTAATTACCAAAAAACTTTCGAGGGTAGGCTCTGCTTCTCATTCTGCAAACTATTCATTTTCAACGTTCATAAGAAGATTCGATCAAAATGTATAGAAAATATTATTTACTATGTTATCTGCCAAGAACTGACTCTTATAAATCTTACTACAGTCAAAATATTTTAAGTGGCCTTGTAAAGGTGAGTGGCCTCACATTGGCCAACAACTCACGGTGCAGGAAAATAATTTGTGGTGAAACGATGTTCAACCAAAGATAACTGACGCAAGTGTTTATGTAAGTGACAAAACCAAGAGATATATTTCTAGCCCACGGGCAATATTGATATAAAACTCGAAGGAAGGGTGTGGTTTGCACGCAAAAAACACTTGTCAGTCTTGGCACTGCCCGATAAAACTAAACAAACAGACTAACACGGGCGATTCCCTACTACAAGAGTACAATCGATAAGTAAGTGTACTGAGGAACTGGCTATCACCATAAGTCTACGGCTACACAAGACACGTTTGGATAATCGATTAAATTAACATGAAGCACCCAAGTTGATTCAATTACCATAAAATACGACAAGTCACGAAGTCTGACGTGAAGGAAATATGTAGAATGTAATAGTGGGTACGTATATTTTTTCAAATTGCTTCTAAATTGTTCTAGATTATGTATTTGACCTAGCGACATGCTATTCTGTTTTTCTAGATTTTTTATTAAATTTTATTCACTCTCTCATTGTATTTTCCATACAATTCCTCAAAAAAAACTGAAGAAAAACAACCTAAAACAGCAAATACAAATTTTTCATTGATGAAATTATTAGAGATGGGCCGACTACACAGACTAGTCGGGAAAACCGATTATTAGGCATATTTTCTAGTCGGCGACTAGTTGGCAAGAATGGCCGAATATTCGGCACTTATTTTCAGTAGGTACTAAAAATAAAAGACAGAAAAATATAAATAACAAGATTTATTGTTATTTTCATAGATATCAGAAAGTAGTTTTTCACTATAGACAGTGCTAGCGGGACAACTCAGATAATAATATATTTTGGCAATACGAATTACTGGGTATCTCGTATTATTCTGTCGCCAATACTCGTAAGGGTGTTCAATAAAGACTGCAATCGTCCGCCGCAATAGAGCCGGAGATCCCCGAATTTGACCAAAGAACAGATCATCGACATTGCCGACTAATCGGCAATTTTCTAACCGATTAGTCGGCTGATTCATCAATTTACTGATAAAGAAAGAATTAATACAAAATGGTTTCTTAAGTTTTCGCGATCACTACACATTATGATAAAACAAGTTTAACCGGATTAAACCAGGAAAACGAATCGAAACGTCAGGAAAACCAATTTAAATAATATACGCGATGTAATCTGGTTAAACTTGTTTTATTATAAAAAAATATTGTTGAAAAATATTTCAAAAATAGTCTAATAGCTAAACTACAATATTATGATAATGTTATACAGTCGAATCTCCCGATATAAAAACCCGTATCATTTTGACACCTCTATAAATCATTTCTTTTATTACAAGTCCCCATTATTTGCCCCGTCTCGTTGTTTGTTGAAGCCCCCAGCTTTTATTCAGTCCACATTTAAGTGCTTTTATTTTATTTTCTATACATTCGGTATATGTATATATTTTTTTATTTACAGAGTGAATGTAACGCTGTAACAGTTAACGTAGGTAAAGGTGGTACGATATCAAGGTGAAAAAAATGTACATAAGTCAGGGACACGTAACACAACAAATACAATTTGTTATCTTTACTGTGACTGAGGGCAAGATATTTTCTTGAGTTTCATCATTAAAATTAAACGTCTCCATCAAAATGCTGACGTAAATGATTCTAATTAAGATAATAATCACAGAATAAAATAATAGTACCGTATTATAAACCGCGACAACAACTAAATTGTACCTAGTGAGTTAGCAAGACATTTTTCCTTTTACATGAAAAAAGAGTACAAAAACAACATAATTGTATGGTGGTCTCATGGTGGGTTGATGTGACTTGGATCTAGATCGAAGTGGCGTAATATAAGGATGACGCAGATTCACGGTCAGTTCACGGTCACACAAATTAATTGTGCAAAGGCTAATGTGCTACATACATACGAGTATACGAACGTTTCATGCATAAGGAAATATGTCCACTTGAGCCGGAAAATTGATAAACTTTAACGGAATGTGCTAACATAATAATTAGTGAATGCTAGAAGATAACTGGCTTTGTTGTACTTATAATATTTGTTGTAGGTGCAAAGCCTTAGTGGAATTTATAAACCTCATACATGAGAAACCCTGTGACAAGACGCTTTTACGCATACCAGATAGTATTATAGTCTACTAAACGGAGAAAATAAGACTGTCTGTCAAATATCGATCTGACATTAAATTCTGTTGGCTAGTCTGATGAAACCGTTAGTTGGCACTAGCCAGACTAACGTTAATTAAGAAATGCAAACACTTGGTATCAATCATTTATTGATATAACCAACGTGGGATCAAAAGAGAAAAGAAGTTAGAACCATAGATGGAAATTATGTAAGAAATTTTGATTGGCTTATTTCGGATGTTTTGAATGTTTTTTTTACATACCTATTTATTCGTTAAGAATTACAAATATGTGAAATATGTCTGGTATGAGATGAAAGGGCGTTATGAGGCGTTACCCAGAGATTCGAAGCTCTGCTCATATCGCAAACGGAATCATGAATAAAATGCACATGCACACGGCCAGCGGGCGGGTCAGGGCACAGAGAATTGATTTTGATTAATTTATTGTTCGGCCCTCGTTTAAAACATCACACAATTTATTATTTCTCTTGTGTGACTTCTATCTAACCAATGAATATCACCAGACAGTTAAAACCGGCTCCGTTTAAAAAATTGACGATGGTAATTTTTATATCCTTAAGTCAAACCTCATCAAAGCGACAAAATTAGACAACCGTCAGGGTTCTTTGACTTTGAAATTTAAGAAGTTCTAATTTTAACTACTTACACTTGTAAGTAGTTAAAATACCTCTGGCCTAGCCATATTTGGTTTTATAAATAGATTAGAACTACACGCTATGCATGTTAGTAAGTTTAAAAGCCTTTTATTGAGTATAACAGATAGGTATAATATTAACATAAGATCATATACCTACGTACGAGTAGATGTTATATAAGTATTGAAATCAATGACATTAAAATATTTACTACAATATTAAATCTCTTTGAAATATATACTGTTACAGATCCAGCTTTACAAGTTTGTTTCTAGACTAACGTAGACAGACGGATGTATGTAATTATAAATGCAAACTAAAAATACCTATAATAGGTACCTATTTCTTGTGCTTATGTGAAATACCTACGAAAATACTTAACTACAAATAAAACACTTATTTTTGAACTTCGAAAACTGATTCTACAGTAAACAGTAACTTTATGCAATTAATAATGAACTGGATAGAGGGCGTAGTTTTATCATACGCTGTTATTGTTTATATAAAATCGGCATCAATGCCTTCATCATCAAGATTAGTGCGGTGACCTTCATGATTTGTGGGCGTCGGATAGCGTGGCGAGTCGCGCGATCATACGGGGATACGCTACGTCATCCTCGGCTTAGTAGGCTAGTAGTCGCATGGTGGCAGCACTAGCGCACGAGTCGACACGAGCAAGTCCGCCGGCCCCACACCGGCTTCTTAGATCACGCCACCACAACAACCAATCAGCAGTGAGAAAATCGTGGCGCGAAACACTGCACAGCGACTCGTGACGACTGCATGCGGTGTTTTCTCGGTCATGACATTATGACAAAACTCCACGTTTATTTATATCCGTTAAAATATTGTTGCTGACCTACGTAAAGATCCAGTTACCTAATCGTGTTGACAAACCCGATTACAATGAACGCGTTACATAAGACAGGCAGGACGAAAATAAGAGAAAATAGTTTTACGCTACCTAGGTACATTGGCAACAACAATGACATGACATGTAGCCATAGTTAATAACATTTTCACGGCATTGGCATAGTTTATAATCGCTAATGGATGGAGAATGGAGATTGAATGCCGACTTCCATTTCCGTTGAAAAGACATTCGATTACTGGAGATCACCCCGGGGGTTTAATAAATTTCTGATCACCACAAATAGACCCCTCGATCTAATATTTGTTGAGACGCGTATTGGAAGAGAAGCTAAATAAAGAAATTGTTTAATAATAGCCGAATAATGAAAATGTATAAATAACTAATGATTAATTAATTTAATTGTGGTAAATAACAGGAAGGAAACTTTTTATTATCGCAGTCTTTGGATAAAGAATACAATAATTAACAATATAGAAACATAATCTTTATAGGTATTTACCTCTACACATCCACCAATCTTTATGGTAAATACCAACTTATAAAGACTAAAACTTATAAATCATAAATGTAAAGCGTGAAAAGTTGATTTTGATTTGAAGTACAAAATTGAGAGAGAGAGACGTAAAACTGCAGAAGTGTTTAACTAACTGCTTAGATTCATTCAAAAGCAAAAATAGAATAATACAGAACAGTACAAATACTAGTACTAGTATGAATACTAATTGAGTTTTTAATAGAGCTTCTACCAAATGATGATATTTCAATAATTACAAAACAGCAGCTTGAACTGGATCTTTAGAAAACGTTCAAGTCAATATCAAAATATGAACCTAGATCCCTATTACAATTTGTTATTCTAATAACAGCAACAAGGGTACGGCAATAATATTCATAGGATACAACGGCTTATTACGTAACATTGCTCTACTCTGGCCTCCGTGTGTGCAAAAAATTTAAGGAATCAGGAAGGACCCAGAATTCTGAAGACCTACAACAGTTCCGGAACACTAGAATACTTCATGTCCTCTTAGCGCCAGGTAAAACTATTTTGTATTTATAGTTGGTTTACTCTTTCAGTGCCAGAGCGTCTGCCAAGTGTGTAAATGGAGTACGGCATGCCTACCCACAAGTGTGTCAATACAAATTTTATTATGTATTTTAAGCTGTTACTTATCTATCAGTTAACGTTTATTCGCTTTATAAACTAGGTGCATGTTACCACGGTCTAAAACATCAAGTTACTCAAAGCAACATAAAAATACTTGTAAACTGAATTTGTGATCAAATACAACAATAATCATTATTTTAAATAATGATAAACTTTGCCGCATGCCTGCTGCAATTGTTACGTAAGTAATTCTCCAATCCAAATATTTGCTTCCCCTGAAGATAACACGGATTAGGATTCTAAAGAGGATAACAGGATAAACGATACGTTGGCTACCTTCTACCTAAGATTTTAAATGAAAAACGTTGAAATTGTGAAATGGTCAATGAACAAATTAGGTGAAGGCCTCTTCGACAATAATGTATTGTTTTCAGTATTTGTAATTTGTACAGTAGACACTACGTAGTATTGATTGCGTGCACTTCTACTAATATGGCAGTTATGTACATTGTATATGCTTATTTGATATTATGCATAGTGTTATTGTGAAACGCAGTGCAGCAAGTGAATTGTCAATACCAGGAACACGAGGTAATATAACCTGGACGTATCCGCTTTCACAGAACTTAGTTTCTGCATCGATTTTTTTCTTCCGGCAAGTATACTGAACATTGTAGGAAAAACCAAATTAAAAAGTAGCTATTGAAAACTCAAACATTCTGAATAGGTACTTCTGAAAATGTTAGAGTTAATTTTCTAATTTTTAAATGCACAATGTTAAGAGTAACATACTTCAACAATAAAGAAACCGCTCATAACTTTGATTGGCTGAAACAAAAAATAATTAAATAGATAACTGCCTTGCTGGTTTGTTATTACTTCAATTAAGGTTAAAAGCGTTTCTAACCAGCTGCACTATTCTTCTGGGATAATTAATAATATGTCATGGTTGATACCTCGAAGAGACAATACTGAGCACGAAATATTGTTATAACGATGAATGTCAACCACTCGATGCTCGGAGAAATCATAAAGAAAAGTTCAATAACATAAACATCGTACTTATCAGCCACAATATGTTCTAAATTACAAATAAATAATAAAGATATCTGAACTGAAATGTACCAGTTTAATAGCGCTATAAATAAACTTGGCGCTTCCGAACATTAATCGTCTACATTTAGTTGTAAAATAATAAGTAACTTAGAATATACTTCTAAGACTAGAGATCATCCAGTCTCAAGGAAAAAATTAAATAGGGTCACACCTGAACGAGACCAAACCTTCACGAGATAGAATTAGACAAAACACAGATTGGCGCCAATGGACAGCTTGAGCGTCCTTTTTTCTGGGAGGGTGAACCCCGCACCCTATTTGCTAAAGATCGATTACGTCGACACACAACATCGACGTTATTCCCACATTAAGTTACCTACCAGTAGATAAATGACCCTTTACTTTCTCTTTATTACTGACACTACTACCTATGTATTCGGCAATCAGTGGAACTGGTAAGTAGTGGAATATGAAAATTATTTCATTCTAAATTGAATATAAATTGAAATAATTACGAGTATAATTATTTAATTACTGTGTTAAGAACTAACAATTGTAAACTGAAACAATAAGAGGTGGGTAGTAAGAATACTAAGAATAATATTGACAGAAAGCGAAAACACCAGCACTGAGAGTAACTTTCATTTACTTACGTGTGGGGAGTAAATACAAGCAGTCGCCAACTGCATTTCTTAACAAAGGTCTGTTGATTTTTGAATCTATTTTATCTACCCAAAGCGGTCGCAAAACAGATAAGCTTATTCTAGTTATTCTAGAAGCTAAAAACAGAAATGAAGTAACCGTAGTAGGTATATTAGTTCACTGAGATACAAATCTTGGCTATGAAGTTTAAAATTGTAAGAGGCAAAAAAAATTAAGATCGAACGGAATTTGTGTATTGAAGTCGTGGCTAGAAAAACCACAGCCTTGGCAAGTTTTTATTAATATGGACGACGAAATACCGACAACGATTATCATCACAAAATCCTAACGAAATGAAGTTTTAATTGCATGATATGTAACTTTGTGGAGATCAACTGGTAGAAACAAAAGGCATGATCGAAGCTCTAAAATTTTTGCCAGTTAAAGCCGCTTCGTCGTCATCGTGCGTCGGGTGAGCGCCGTCCCTAGATACCTACTGCAGAAGCAGATATGCTGCATTTAATGCCTGTAACAGTCAGTGCTGCAGACTTACCTAAAGAGTGATGCATCTAATATTGAATTTGCATAAAATTCCAACGTAGAAGAAAAGCAATGATAGTCTTTAATTATTTTAAGATGCCATCTAACTTGATTTGCGTGTGACCGGTTTGAATTTTGAGTAATGTCTGCCCGCGGTCGCACCGCGATTGATTATTACCACGCAAACTGAAACAAGAGTAGGTACCTACCCGTATCCTATCTACTGTAAACATTGATCCACTTGACAACGACACGGCTAGCTGGAGTCGCTGGAATACCTATGTTGCAATGCAACCATTCACATATCAGCATTCTTATCTTAAAAAATATTTTAGCGACTACACTATCTAGGTTACAACATATCATAGTTTTTTTTTACAAAATAAACTATTACTTTTGCTGCTACAGTTATTTATTCGTTAGAACAATTTCTTGTTAAATAAAAAGTTTTCTTTGTATTACTGAGCATATTTTGATCAAGAATCAAATTCAATTAGATTACCAATACAATTGATTGTACCTTGGATATATTGTGGCAATCCTCATTCAAGTCTGAATTAGATCGATTCTATAATTTTATTGCAACTACTAAATACATTAATTCTAATTATCCAAAATAAAATAATGATCTAGGAATGAAATTACCTACTTACATTTGTTAATTACAGTGATAAATTGATAAACTATTTATAAATGACATGCACCTTTTATCGTTTTGCTATCGTATCAATATTGTAAAAGTGGAAAGTTTTGGTCGATTCATATGATGAAACTTTTACAAAAGATAACGTAAGTGCTAACATAGCCATAGGATATGGATAACCCACTTTCAGTCATAGCCCTAATTTCTACGTCTTTCTTCACTAACCAAGTAACTGTACAACAAGGGACCATAGTGATGGGCCGACTTGGTTTTCCCGATCAGCCGACAAGCCGACTAATCGCTTACGGCCAAAATTAATATCCAATCTATCCACTAATTGCCCTATTAGAGATAGGATTTTGACATAAGCTCCATACAAAATATGTCAAATTTCTATCCCTAGTAGGGTAAATCGTGGATAGATTGGATATTAATTTTGGCCGTTAGTCGACTCGTAGTTAATACTTTGGTTAAATTCGGGCATCTCCGGCTAGCTGGGACGATTGCAAAGTCTTAAGTGGACACCCTTTCGAGTATTAGCAACATAATAATATGAGATACCCAGTAATGGTTCGTATTGCCAAAATATATTATATTATTATCTGAGTTGTCCCGCTAGCACTGTTTATAGTGAAAAACGATTTTTTGAGGCTCGGAAAATCTATAAAAATAACAATAAGTTTATGCTAATTGAATAATTTTCTGTTTTTTATTTTTTTGTACCTACTAAAAATAAATGCCGAATTATCGGCCATATTTGCAGACTAGTCACCGATCAATAGCCGATTAAAAAACATGCCGAATAGTCGGTTTTTCCGACTAGTCTGTGAAGTCGGCCCATCTCTATTAAATACCGTATACGGCATGAACATTAATTTTTAAACTAGTTGAACACGCCCAAACTACGTTAGTACTATTAGATATTCTGTGCCCAAACCATAGAATATACTATACTAGCGAACCAAACATTATCATCATCTGTTGGTCTTATCTTTAAAGTCGGAACTAATTGGCCCCAAGTGGAGTTTCGATGGGCACTTGAAACATGGCCCGGTGCACAGGCTAGCGATGCCGTAGTATCTACGTTAGTTGTTATGCGCAGCTGCATCGCATCAAATCAAAGCCACCACTGTTAGAGCTGCACTGGACTTCCAGCCTGAGAGATCAATTGCTGTAATTCAAAATCAACTTATTGCCCGCGCTCAATATCAATACTGGTACATAAAACACGTGCGTGATCTTTCCTTCAGATAATTTTAGATGAAAACGTGAATATTGTGATATACTTTTACATTTCGGCAGTAAGTATTTTATTATTATTATCAGAATAGATAAAATGGATGAAATCATGAACTTCACTATCAAGTATCAGGATGACGATAGGTATTCAAGTCTTGCAGTAGTAATGATACTAATCCAAAATCTTTGATACCAATATTTTTGATACTAATATTTTTTTTATTTTTTAGTTAATTGAAGGGCTTTGTCGCTTAGCGACCATATCACCCAATTCCAGAAAAACAAAACATAATAAAGAATACATTGATACTAATATTGGGCACGCACTTTGAACAAACCATGGGACGAAGCAAAAGTTACAAAAACCCATTGCAGCATAGCTTGCCTAGCATTGTTACGTACACCGTTGCACCGTACATCCATAAAAAGACAAGGGACAAAAATAAATATAAATAAAGCAAATTCGGGTTACTTTAGAATACTATTATGCTCACTATAGTCAATAAGTCTCACTTTCCGAGTAATCCTCTTTGATCCCTGAGCCACATGATACCGAACCACTCGATTAATGGCTACAGATTAAAATAACATTAAAAAGGATTGCTTTTGCCTTTAAGCGCAGTCTTTAAGTAGACCACATGTGTCAACCGTATAATATTATGTCCTTTTGTAATCAATTCTCTAGCTTTTTAAAGAACAGACAGCCTTTAACTCAAGACTTTTACGATTTCTTCTGAACCTCGGCTTTGCATTTGTGACTTTGAAGAAATTGCTTTGCCTCGAGTGATTTTACGATTTACACGTATGTTTCCATTTAAATGGCACTACAAAAAAGTCGTGTCAGAATCTAAACGATAGGATAGGATATTATTTCTTTTAACGGCTCATTATTTTTTATATGTAGATATAATCGTATAAGCGTGTTTCATTAGTAATAGTACATCTAAATTCGATCACAACATTGTCTAAATAAAAAGGTGTCCCTAAAAAGTTAACCACATTTTTAACCCCTCACTGGGCGCGGTGCGCAGTTAAACCCACAGCTTCTAAGCTCTCACATATTTTATTTATTAGACAGTGTGCACACACCCGGGGCCCATAATAATTTAGACAGCAAAATAGGGATCACAGGAACCCTTTCATAATTTAACGATTCCGATCGGGATAACGTATATATTTTGTTACTAGAGCTATAAATTTAGACAAACACAAATTAATTCTAGAAAAGAATGATGAAGAAAGAAAAGATGTAATAAATAAACTTTGGAGTTTGGAATGGTATCAATTATTTTCTGAAATTAACGTTGACTTACTTGTTGACTAATAATAAAAAAGATAAAATAAAACCACCAAGTTTGTTTACCAGATAAACTGTCTCATGTTCAAAATGACAGACACTGATGTCGATTCTCTTGTTCACGAACTAAACTTATTTTAAACTATCGCTCTCTTTTACTAACAGTACATACAAGAAAGGGATGGCAACCATTTTAGAACTGTCAAATTAGTTTACGTGTTACATATCTTTGTATTTTAGTGGGCACGTTCCGAGATCACGTCTAAACTTGTATGGAAATTTTAATTTTGTCTAATTTGACAGCTCTTAAATGGTTGCCATCCCTTTCTTGTATCTACTATAAGTAAAAGAGAGCGATAGTTTAAAATAAGTTTAGTTCGTGAACAAGAGAATCGACACCACTTACTACAAGTTAGTTGCGTGACCAATAACGGTATAAGTACGTAATATTCATACAGACAGAGGCGTCTTTTTTGAGCAACCAATTATTCATGCTGGATATCTTTGTCAAATATATTAGAGATTAAAGGTAATAAAGTGCGATATAGAATGAGATATAAATTGGTAAAAATTTAAGCAAAACAATACGCCGACAACAAGTGATCGTTATCTTCATTGTCGGCCGTCACGAGACTATAATACATACTGTACAACAATTAACAATATACTTCCTACTTAATACATGATTAAGATAATTACAAATGTACTAAATAACGTATTTGTGTAACCTGATACCTAGGTTAAATTCATTTTTTTTTAAATCGATCAGCAACCGGCTAGAGCTTGACTCAGGCTCACAGCTTTGTTAGGTATTTTACGCTTTAGAATATGATATCTGACAATCGTAAATGAATACTCGTATCATCATTATTATACGATTACAAGTTGTACAAGCTGCACCTGCTTTATTATTATTATCATCTACCGCAGCAATCATATTTTATATATTTTGAGCTTTATTTTTGGTAAATGGAACCTCGTGATTACATTTAGATTTTAATCAAGATAACAAAATTCGTACCGTGTTGCGGTGGCAACTTGAAGATTGCCCTCTGGGGACATCAACCCTCTGCGCCCTCCAACAATCATGTCATTATAAAAAGAATATTGCTTACTTATTCACACCCACAAACTTACTTACTGTTACTACACGTATCATAAATGTCTATATTTTTTTTTTATGTCCGGGACGGGAATCAGAAGGTTGTCAAGTTTTACAAGACAAATAAAAATAAACAGATTTAAAAACGATGCGTGTGTGTGTCCGAATGAACGTGTACCCCGTCTTAATTCCACAAACAATCAAGTTATAATGCCTGTTACATATTTAAAGGGCTACATTGTATGCAGTGAAGAATGAGAGTTAACCCACGCACGTGAGTAGACATTGGAGATTAGTTCCCTGATTACGTGACAGCGACCCACCCTGGGCGTTCAACATTCATTCAGAAATTTATCGACGTCTAATACACATTTTTATTGAGCTGATGGACGTAGAACCATGTATTTGAATTCATTAGAGAATTATAAAAGAGGAATCGGCTGCATTGATTCTTTTCGGAACGATTACCTTATCTGACAATGTTCTGAGTGCCGGTGACCGACTACTCGTAGCACATAAATTCCTTACAACCCACGTTTTTCAATTCCGGAACAAATGTCATTGTGAACGAATTCAACATGTCCACACTACGTCGCAACTGCCCACGAAACATTCCTTTCTTTGTGTGCTTACTGCTTTTAGAGGTCCTGGGAGCTTTTGAAACTTAAAAAGTCAATGACATCGTTTGTTTCGTGGCTTAACTCAAAATGTAAACATTACGTAGGGTTCTGAATATGTTTCGTAACAGGATTCCTCTAGGAATTTTAAGTAGTGAGAGTAAAGTGCGTCCAAGATAAAAGGATTATTAACTAATCTATTTTAGAGCCTGCTTTTGACGCAGGAAGACGAAGTTTTATTTCAACATGAAGAGCTTAATATTATGATGTAATATGAGCTGGGAACATAACATAACAACATAAAATCACGCCTGCATTTCCCTGACGGGGTAGGCAGAGGTGTATTATAGCACACCCACGTTTCGCCAGTTATGTTGTAGTCTCATTAAATACGGGGCGAGCCTATTGCCATTAACCGGGCACAAATCCAGACTCCGGCTGCTACTGAGAATTTCCTAATGAAAAAACCCAAAAACACTTTGCCCGACCCGGGAATCGAACCCAGGACCCCACGCTCAGCAGTCGCGCTTGCAACCACTAGACCAGTGGTTCCCAAACTTATTTTGTCTACTCGAAAGTCGAGAGTTCAGTCGGTGTCTAAGAGTCCTCCTAGCTAGATGAACTTACAAATCGCCCCCCAAGCCTTTGCACAACGCCCCCACTTTTTTTCTGGGTCTATTACCGCCCTTTAGGCCTGCAGCGGCCACAGGGGGGCGTTATCGCCCAATTTGGGAATGGCTGCTGACTAGACCAATGAGGCGGAACAGTAGGAACTTAATAGCTATTTCCTAGTGTTGACCAACGATCGATGATCATGATGATGTCATTGAGGAGTTATATGTAAACTTTACTATTGTAGAGTACTATTACTTACTTCTGGGAAGCCCATTGAAGAAAAGAGGTGTCACGATTATTATGAAATTTAAAGGGACTTAAAATGCTAACGTGTGAAATGATTGGTTCGTAATAATAATTATTTAATTGGTATCAAGCAAAGTTAACACTTGAGTGGACACATCATCAATAGCACTGATGGTCATCATTCTGTGAGGATGTCTGGAAGAAATCGCCTTGAGTTATAAGACCGTCCCATTTTACATAATTATCTTTTATGTTAATAATGTATGTTGCTTGTTTTGTGTATAATAAAATATACCTTAGTATTTGTATTGGCCTTAGTATTTATATAAGGTCGCATCTGAAAAGGCAAGGTATTGTTACTTAAGTAAGCAAGATTTTTCTGAGCTTTAAGTTCGTATATTATTGAACTAGGTTCAATTAAATATAATAAATATCTTTGGGACATTTTTACACAGCACCATCCAGTCCCAAACTAAGCAGAGCTTGTGCTATGGGTACTAGACAATGGATATAATACTTAAATATCTTTTTTTTTTTTTTTGTAAATACATACTTATAATACATAAGCAACACCCAGACTAACACAAACACTTATGTTCATCACACAAATATTTGTGTCCTGTGGGAATCGAACCCACGACCTCGCTATCAGCAGTCCGACACTCGAACCACTAGACCACAGAGGTCGTCAATTGTTAAAAGGTCGTGTAATTTTCAGATTTCATCAGTTTTATTAACTTTTAAGATAGGTACAACTACAACACGTATTTTTTACAATATTTAAAATGTAAACAAGCGATATCGATACAGAGTTACGGCCAAAATTAATATCCAATCTATCCACGATTTACCCTACTAGAGATAGTAATTTAACATATTTTGTATGGAGCTTATGTCAAATTTCTATCTCTAGTAGGGCAAATCGTGGATAGATTGGATATTAATTTTGGCTGTCAGACTACCATTTGCTGCATCTATTATCCCATAATCGTTTTCGTTAACTATAAGAATGGCAACAAAACATGAATATTTTAGCTAGCCAGAGCTTTGGTATTTATGAAGATAAGATAAAATTGTCTATGGTTAAACTGTTAAACAAAGCCCTTGACTTGGAAAATACCGATGACGTAATCATTCAACACCATTACTACGATATGGATGACTAAATCAGACAAGCGTCACAGATGGAAGCAAGAGGTTAATGAAAAGTATGATTAGGTAACTATTATTAGAATGACTACCGTTATGAATCATTCGAAATGAATCTAACTAAAATACCTACGACTATTTGATCTACTATGTACCTATAAGAGATTAGTTTATTTTGACTACGTAGTAGGTACTATTATTGATCGAAGACTCTACTAAAAAAAGTTGGTTGTCAACTTTGATTATTTGACAAGTAGTTTTTAAAATTACTTTACTTTACGTCGTCTCATATAACACATGAACAAAGTGTTTTTATATTATATTATCAGACTCTAAGTAGGTAAATGCAATGGACATTATTCTTAGTTATCAAACATATACAACGTAGAAAAATAAGTTAGATTAAAATTACTTATTAGTCTTGTAGGCTAGATTGTAATGTATTATTAAGAACCGTGTTCTTTATAATCAGGAGAAAAAAAAAAAAAAAAACTTTTCGTCGTCTATAACTAAATAACGTCAAATAAAAGTCACGACGAAAAGTAAAAGCCGGAATTAGGTATTATTTACATACAATCACTGCACTGACACTGCGCTGCCGCCTTATAGGAAGGAACCCGTAAAATTTCGTAATTTCCGTTCATAGGTAGGTACTCTACAGAGCGAATAGGAACTTTGAGTTCCGTCATTCTTATAGATTTACTTTAAAAAAAAAAAATTTAGAATACCCACTTCACTTGCTAAATGTATTATTTTTGTACACCCGAAATGAAGTGAAGCTAGGTATTCATTTTTTTTTTGCCAGCAGTAGTGTCGGCTATGCTGGCAGAGCCGACGGCTTGGAGGGCCGTGGCTTCCTTCTGCGAGGCTGTCATGGTCCAGAAGGAGGCCGCAGAGCGGGATCGGGAGAGGGCCGATCCCACTCGGAGACGAAGGCGCCGGAGAGGCAACCGCCCCGGTGCAAGGCCCAGATAGGGCGAATCGCCGCATCCCCCACCACCGAATGATGGTGGGGGACCTTCGGGATCGTGGGTGCCAAGAGTAGGGGGACTCGAGGCATCTATTAAGCGACCCTGGGGAGGACAGCTGCACGTGGTGGTCACGTGCTGCTGTTGGGGAAACCTTGTTGTTTCCCCGGGACGTGCCAAAGGCGTAGCACTGGAGGGGCACCGGCGCGGTCCACTGGAGTTCCCGGAGCTCCTCTATTTTGTGCAGAGGATGGCCACCGTGTGGTTTTAGTCGGTAAGAGTCCGACATAACCCTCCGCCCTCCCCAGACGGAGGGTATCCATGAGGATTTCCACTCAAACACAAAACAAAAAAAAAGGTATTCATTTTTTATGTTTTCAAAGAAATGACCTTTTTGAGGGTTTCGTAGGCAAAGAAGGGAGCCCTGTATTTTTGCCATGTATTATGACGCCAACAAAGTTATGAAAACAAAATCTACACATTTTTTGTGTTTTATGCATAGACTTATACAACGTGTATCAGAAATGCGTGGTCATATTTGAAGAGCTTATTCAGGGGATGCTATCGAACAACTTTCACTATGGGACCAACCCTGAAATCGCGAAAAAAATATCAGCTGATCCTTACATTTTGTCGAGCGACATCGATGATTTAGTAGGGAACAGCTGATATTTTTTTCGCGATTTCAGTGTTGGTGCTATGCCCTGAATGAGCTCTTAAAATTTGACCACGCATTTCTGATACACGTTGTATATTACTAGCGAAATCATTGGTTTTAGGGGTATTTTTGATGGTTTGACGAATACGCAGTCTTGACGTGTAATGTGGGGGTGATTTTTTCTTTCGTGTATCCTATCGTCTAGGCCTAGGCTATTTTTGAATAGGTTATTAGGGGTTGTGTTTAAAACGTTTTTCATATTGGTTCCGTTTACCTACTAGAGGAAAGATTTGTTTGTTTAATTGTAATCGATAAAATCCTTAACTACTGAACCAATATTAATAATTCTTTCACCATTATAAAGCTACTTTATCCAGAACATAGGCTACATCCACTGAGGTACTATGTACTACGTCGTTGGCTACATCATATTTCAGTACCTACGCCGGCGAAGCCGAGGGCAAAGTCTAATTAAAGTATAGTGGTCATTTTATTTTTCGAGTTACCTGTATACACTAAACCACTAATCCTGAACACTTAAAAACCAACATATTAGCAAATACATATAACAAATTTTAAATGAAACTGTGGCTGTGCGTGGTCATGCTCTAAGGCAGGGGTTCCCAAACCTTTATGGTTTCGGAACCCTAAAAATAAAATAAAAATATAATTTTATTTTATGAAACCCCAACACTAACTAAACGAACTCAATTGGTTGAAATATATTTTTTTAAGCTTGTTTGCGGAACCCTGGCTTTCCTTCATCGGAACATTCGGAACCCAAAGGTTCCGCGGAACCCACTTTGGGAATCGCTGCTCTAAGGAGTGGACAGACACGCTCTTGGCCAGTTTATTTTTGTCAAAGCTTTTACTAGTTCTCATATGATTTATTATAAATAATGCCGAAAGCCTTGTGCTATTTTGATGCACGTGTTTGTACGTGATTTTTCACCGGATAATACTATTAATTAGGTATGAAGATTAGTGGCGTGTTCCGTTCGTCAAAGATATGGTATCCGATGTGCTGACGCGCATGTCTAATGTCAATGCTTGAATAATAAAACAAACAACACAACACGTTAATAATACCCATAGCTATTCTTATATGTTGTACATTGTTGTCTCAATAAGAACTAGACATAACATAATAAACCGGCCAAGAGCATGTCGGGCCATGCTCAGTATTATAGGGTTCGGTAGGTACGTGTAATTACAAACGAATCAAATCGAATATTAACATAACATAACATCATGCCCGTATTTCCCCGAAGGGGTAGGCAGAGGTGTATAGTACACCCACATTTCGCCAGTTATGTTATTGCCATTAACCGGGCACAAATCCAGACTCCGGGCTGCTACTAAGAATTTCCTACTGAAAAAACCCAATAAGGCTTTGCCCGACCCGGGAATCGAACCCAGGACCCCACGCTCAGCAGTCGCGCTTGCGACCACTAGACCAACAAGGCAGATGGCTATTTTAGTTTTTGCAATAGACAGGGCAGCATTGGCGACTCAGAGCGTGTTGTTATACAGCGACATCTAGCGGGCCAAAGGACATTGCTAAAGATCCTTAGTGACTCCGCCTTAAGGCGTTACAAATTAAAGTTGATGCTCACCATATACAACTCAATGAAGCCAATGTATTGCAATACATTCATAAACACGGACAGTACTAAATATAATTTTAGATTTTTTAAATATTAACTATTTTGACACATATAATCACAGATATCTGTGCTATTTTGATGTCATGTTTTGCTTTTTTTGTTATGTCAAACAACCAACATTGTCATCGTTGTCAGTCAATGCCAATTTTTTGGAATTTCTTGTGTGAAGAGGGGAGTCTATAATATTGAACCATAGACTATAGAATATCGAAATAAAAATATGGATGATACACAGATATCATAGATGATACAATTTTATCTGGTTACTTCATTAATGTATTGATACTTGATACTCCTTAAAATATAAAAAATGGTTCTTGTACTGTCCGCATTAAATACAATATATATTATGAAACGAAAAAAAAATTGCATGTAATTTTCGTATATTGTTCATCTTTGTAACAGTTTAAGGCTATTTTTATCAATTTCCTTTAAGAACATAGGTACTTTTTATGATTTCTTCAAATGGAAAGTAACTAAAGGAGCATTCTTTGCTAAGATCATTTTTTCTATGGTCAATGACCTTTGAAGTTTGAACTAGGATGTCTTAAGTATTTTGCAGTTTTCTCTCTATAACTCGAAAATTTATAATCACATTATACTCGAAATAATTTTAAAAGAGAGTTTTTACAAAGGTCTATCAACATGGAAGATTATAAGTTTCTATGTTCTATAGTTTAGAAATGCCAGGGAGGGGACACATTGCAAGCCACTTTCTCATCTCAATCTTGTCATAGTATATTCTTAGTTTAATAACAACCATATCATATTTTAAACTTCTTCATTTAACCATTTATTATCGCAGATGGTATACCTGATAAAAATATCATGTATGAAACATTACCTTCATTTTAGTAGACCTATTCAATGATACCCCACATGAGGAGGTGCAGCAAAAAAAATATTATCATCCCCATTTCACATGTATGGGCGCCACCCCTAAAATACGTAATCACAATTATTTTATTCTTTTAAAATTGAGATCTATATTTAGACAGTTTTTTAACAAAATTGCATGTATTTACTTATGTTTATAACTGTAGATGTTATTAAGCTGTAAAGGATTAGGACAGACGGACGGATTGACATGACGAAACTATAAGGGTTTCTTGTAGGAACTACGGAACCCTAAAAACGGAAGTAGATTACAATATAAATAATGGTTAGAAAAATATGTTGAAAATATACAACCTTATTCTTAGATTATACTACCCCTGATAAGGGGTCATTCTACTCGTCATTATGAACGACTTTTATTATGGGACCAACTCTGAAATGGCTAATAAAGCTGCTGTTTCCTACATTTGTGTTTACATAAATCAACAAAACAAAAGGAACATCTGTTTTTTTTTTCGCTATTTCAGTGTTGATCTTATAGTAAAAGTTGATCACAAGGTTGTACAGGTCAGGTTTATTATAAACTAAGAATAAGGTTACAAAATTATAATAAAAATGTTTCTACATGCTTCGAAATTTTTAAATTTAAATGTGCTAGTATCAAGGACTTCTGTTGTTTGTACAGTTAAAATATTTGAATAGTAATTAGGGTCAAGTACACTTTAGGTCTATCACTTCTATCTAATACAAAAGAAGAAGCACTTGATTCCAGTAACTAGAACAAGTGCTAAGTGACTAACATCCACTGACAAATTGTGACTCTTTTTACTCCTTTGATAAGATTCTATTAGATTACACAACTATAGAGGTAGATAAGATTTCAAGCTTATCTATTGTTCCTTTAATAGAAAAGCATTTTTAAGTGTTTAACATAAGAAAAAGAGCGCTTGTGTACAATAAATTGTATTTAAAGTATTTCTTATATCCTTTTGTTTGCAGTGATACCAGGCAAACTTAATCAGACCGAATATACCAGCATTTCGCTACCTTTTTGAGTGGCGGACTGTCTATGTTTATGTTATTTTTATTCATTGTTGTTTTTGAGGTTTCTTGTAGAACGTCTCTCTTTGGGCTTGGACTTTATATTAATTTTTATATTTGCCATGAAAGAGGCCACAGTAACACATATTCTGTGATAATTTGCTGCCTATTAGGCTTATAAAGATACAATCCTGTGACAGACAGATGGATGGACAGACAGATGGCGTAGGTATACTATAGGGCCCCATTGACACTTTTTTGGTATGGAACCCTTATGATCACCATGAACCCCTTGAAAAAAAAATACATACAAATTTGCATTTTTTATTGACTTTTTACTATAATTTATGCGACCTGCATAACCCTTGGGACAAGCTTACGGACCTCCAGGGGTATGCAGTCCACAATTTTGGAAATGCTGCACTATACTCATTAACATTGCACAATATTTACTTTAATCTAATGTTTTTGTCTACTTAAACTTGAATACTGATTTATTAGAGCATGGTGCAGGTATGTAAGGCCCACCACAAGCAATCAATTGAATACTAAATACCTAGCTTGATCAATAAAATAAAAAGCATTGGCTGAAGAATTCAAAATCGCTAATATATTTGAAGTTTTCTTAGGATATAAAATTAGTTTCCATGTATTGTCTATGTATTGTATTGCTGTTTTCTCTGTACAGATTTCAATGAGCCTTTGTACACACAGCTACATATATTTCCAGTATTAGCAGACCTGGCATTGTATTGGCTTTCCATACAATGAGGGGTCAGCTTATACTTGAATTGGATAGCTTGATATGTAGCCATGCATACAGATAATGCTTCAATAAGTATAATAAAACTATTGTTTCTATTAAAGATAATCTATTTTTATAAGTGTCCAATAAGGGAGTAAGGTTATTAATTAGAAATAAATTATCAAGTTATGCAATCTCTGTTGATAAATAAAGAAATTAACTTCTTGCATGGTCCTTCAAAGTGCAAATACAATTTAAAACATGTTTTTTTTTTATTAATTTGAAATATCTTTGAGATAGATAGAGTAGACTTTGTTTGCACACCATAAAATAAAAATAAAGTATATATAATAACAAACATGAGCATAGTACTGTCGACCGCACATCTGTGGTAACACTTTGGTCAGAGTGTCGCCTTAGGGGAACACTTTGACATTAGCAGCATCTTTATTTCGTAAGCAGTAAGGGTGGGTTTCGAATTGAAGTGTTACCCACTGTCATGCAGTCAACTGTACTAACAATCGGTGGTATTATTGCTTAAAGCACTTTCTTACAGACAACCATATTACACACATTTCTATTGTTAGTAAATTAATTTTCAATTGAGCAAGTTAAATGAGTTCCTGAATTGCATTCTAATTAGTAAATGTGATACATTAGGTTCTAATTGGTGTCTACTGGATGTTCAACATTGAGCCAGCTCAAAAAAATATCATATCCAATCCAATAACCAGAATTCTTTCGAGCCTTGCAAGAGATGAAAGTAATAGAAAGTAGTTAGGTCACATAGTAATATTCATGCAACTTACCAGCCAGGGTGAATCTGTCCATATAGTTGATAAGGTTAACGAAGCACAATATTCCGACAGTCATGTATTCGACGAAGGAGACTTCACTCAGATTCTCCCTTCTCCTACTTTGCTTCTCCTGCAGTAACGCCGTGGCCGAATCATTGTCACTGTTTATAACAAGCTGCTGATTCGAAGTGTTAGGGGTTATACCACTCTGGTCCATGTTGCTTACGCTACTGATACACAAACGAAGATCTTCTCTGTATGATAATACGCTAACCAACTATCACTTTTTCAAGAACTTATAGATGCCGAAATTTTGATCGTAAGATGGAACTTCTAAATTAAACACCTTAATTTATAAATTAAATACTATTATCTAATTATAATAAACTGAATATATTATTATAAATTATATATAAAAATACTATAGAAGAAAAAATATTTAGGAACTCAAATCATGATTTGACGTTACGAGTAATCGTCCTCGTCAGTCGTGCGTTATGACAACTCAACGTTCGTGACGTGAATATTTTATTTTTGACGTTGACGCTTGGCACAGTGTTCCCAATGAAAATTTTTAGGCGGCCTTATTATACGTTCAGTAGAAAAGCCGTGTTTATAAGGAAAAAGATCAACGGTCGGCCGTAGCACTGCCAAAAACAGTAACTTCGTTTCAGCATCAACGAAATAAATGGCACTGTTTTTGTTTTTCATGCAAAATTATTTGTTCGTCAATTTTCCATTTTTAAGGTTTTGAAAAAACAATCACGGCACGCTGTTCATGCCACAGATTAATGATATATGTACTGTTCATGCTATATCAGCGTTGCCAGACGTACGATAATTATCGTAAATATACGATAATTTTGGCTCTGGTACGATACAAAATTGATCGAAATACGCAGAAATACGATAATTTTGATGCTGAAAATCATTGTTTTTGTTCGTAGCTCAGCACTGTTTACGATAATATTTCACCAAATTCCTTGATATACGATAATTTTAGAACATCAGTACGATAATCCGCTTGTACTTTTAGTGGGTAAACACTATAAATGTATTCGGGTGAACCGTAGTAATAATAAAAGGATAGATTGTTTTACTCACGGTTTATATTTGACCACAAACACAGTTCACATATATAGGCACACACAAACAGAAAGTACAGCACAGTAACAAACAATGATCAACGTATATAATGTGTTGTATCAAACAAGTGATAGAACGAAGCTGCATAGGCTTCGCGGCGCGAGGGCAAGAATCGTACTAAGGTCAAGGAAGGTTGACGGACGCGCGCTGCGCGAGCGACGCCCCACTCTGTATCTAACTGTACCTTACCTACGTCACGCGGCTACGTAGGTAATGTGCGACTCCACTGCACGATATTCATATTGTAAATATGCGGTGTTAGGAGTTCGTGTGGAAATAAATATTATAATGTTTTGTGGATGTAGTATCTAGTGAATTAATATTATTATGTAAATAATATTAATATTAGATACGTGTAATGTAAATATATAGATATTTGTATGATAGTGTGTTTGTTTATTACGTTAGTGGGAACTGTTAAGTTTGGGAATCCGGTATTTAGATATTAGTTAGGAAGGGAAATTATGGTGGTAAGGAATGCCACATCACTCCCCCCCAGAGACCGTCCTACGGGCGATAAAAATCAGGAAATCGAACCCTTCGACCAGACCTGGTCGTTCTGACCATGGTGTCCATAGACCGTGACTCATCTTGGTCAACTTGGTCAGGTGGCGGGGCGTTGACCAAAATGTCTTCCTGGACTGCTTGGTCAGGTGGTGTGTTGTCAGCCATGATGTAGGCCGGTTTTAACCGATCCACGGAGACTGTGACCACTTTGCCCTTCACCAAAATTTTGAAGGTTTTGTCGCATTTTTCGACAACTTCGTAAGGACCGGTGTATGCTGGTTGTAAAGAAGCTCGCAGCGCATCTTCCCGAAGAAATATGTGGCTGCAAGTCCTGAGGTCTTTATGGACAAATATTTTGTCCTTAGAATGGCGTGAAGCAGGAGCCGGTTTTAATTTTGCGGCAAACGAGTGTAAGCGGGCGATGAATTCAGACACATCGGTGGTGCCGCTCACACTGGTGTTGAAAAATTCTCCTGGGAGACGTAAAGGCTCACCATATAGGAGTTCCGCAGAAGAAGTCTTAAGATCCTCTTTAATAGCGCTCCGGACGCCCAGTAAAACCAAGGGCAGGGATTCTGTCCAGTTACTGTCGGCATGGCACATTATGGCCGTTTTAAGTTGCCGGTGGAATCGTTCCACCAGGCCGTTGCATGCTGGGTGGTAGGCAGTGGTTTTCCGGTGTTTGAATCCGACTATTTTGGCGAGATATTGAAACAGCGCGGACTCAAATTGTCGTCCTCGGTCTGTGACAATATCTGTTGGACAGCCAAAGCGGGAAATCCATCCGGTCAATAAGGCCTTGCCTACTGTCTCAGCGGTAATATCGGCAATTGGTACTACTTCAGGCCACCTAGTGAAACGATCCACGGCCGTCAAGCAGTACCGGTAACCCTGTGATGGAGGTAGTGGACCTATTAGGTCAATGTGCACAAAGGCAAACCTAGCGCGAGGTATTTCGAATGTGCCCAATGGTGATGACACGTGTCGATTTACCTTGGAGCGTTGACAACCAAGACATGTTCGTGACCATTCCCGACAGTCCTTGCGGACCCCGGGCCAAACATAACGCTGAGCGACTAATTTGGCTGATGCGTTAGCCCCAGGGTGACTAAGGCTGTGAAGGCTGTCGAATACTTGCCTTCGAAATGGTTTGGTTACATATGGTCTTGGATTATCTGTACTCACATCACAGAGCAGTTCGACGGGACTGTCGTCGATTTTAAGCCTCTTTAGTTGAAGAGACGACTCTGTTTTCAGAAGCTGCAGCAATTCAGGGTCTGAAGCTTGGGATTTAGCGAGAACTTCGAAGTCGACTGGAGTTTGCAGTTCACTGACGCGGGACAAAGTATCAGCAACGACATTGTCCTTGCCGGATATATGCTGTATGTCGGTCGTGAATTGTGCAATAAAGTCGAGGTGTCTATACTGACGGGGAGAGCAGTTGTTTTTTCTCTCATGAAAAGCATACAATAATGGCTTGTGGTCAGTATAGATGGTGAAGTGTCTCGCCTCAAGCATGTGGCGGAAGTATTTTATGCCTTCGTAAATCGCGAGGAGCTCACGATCATATGGCGAATACTTCTGCTGAGTTGGGCTCAACTTACGCGAGAAGAAGGCAAGTGGTTGCCACACTCCATCCTTGAGCTGCTGCAAAACTGCGCCCATTGCCAGATCAGATGCATCTGTAACTAGAGCGAGCTTGGCCTGATAGTCGGGATGTGCAAGCAATACGGCATTGCAGAGGCTGTTTTTGCACTGATTAAAGGCAGTGAGTGCCTCGTCCGACATTTCCACAGGATGTGAACCTTTAACTGAGCCAGTCAGCAGGGCGTTAAGGGGACCTTGAAATTTTGCGGCTTGTGGTATAAACCGCCTGTAAAAGTTCAACATCCCTAAGAAACGCCTTAGCTCTTTCACTGTCTTGGGCGTTGGAAAGTCCTTAATGGCTTCCACCTTGGTATCCAAGGGCTTCGTTCCAGCTGCAGAGATGCGGTAGCCTAAAAAGGTGACTTCGTCAGCGCCAAACACACACTTTGACGTGTTAATGACGATGCCATATTTCTGCATCCTGGCGAATAGCTGGTGCAGGTGGGACTCGTGCTGCTCCTGGTTTTGCGAGTATACCAAAAAATCGTCAAGGTAGCAATAGCAGAAATCGAGCCCACGCGTCATTTCGTCGACGAATCTCTGAAACGTTTGACCTGCGTTCCTAAGACCAAAAGTCATGTACGGAAATTCGTACAGGCCAAACGGAGTTGTTATTGCCGTCTTCTGTATGTCGTCCTCGCTGACAGGAATCTGGTTGTAGGCCTTGACCAAATCAATGGTTGAGAAGACCTTGCACCCGGCTATGCTGTGGGTAAGGTCGTGGACATGCCTAATTGGATACCTGTCAGGTATGGTCCTCGAATTGAGTAGCCTATAGTCGCCGCAGGGACGCCAGCTGTTGTCCTTCTTCGGCGCTAAATGTAAAGGCGCAGCCCATGGGCTGTCGGATGGACGAGCTGTACCATTACTAAGCATGATGTTAAATTCTTGCTTAGCAATCTGCAGTTTATCAGGAGCTAGTCTGCGAGGGGAACAAGAAATGGGCGGGCCGGGTGTGGTACGTATATGGTGTACAGTGTGGTGTGTAGGTTTGCGTAGCGTGCCAGCGGGTCGCGTGATCTCGGGGTATTTATTTAAGATCAAATGATACTTGGAATCCCCAGTTAAGACCTTAACCGACCACGTCGCAGAAGCCTTTGCAATTGAAGCTACAACAGACAAAGAAGTGGTCTTATCAACTAAACGTTTGTTGCGGATGTCAACAAGCAAGTTATAAAAGCTTAAAAAATCTACGCCTATGATAGGCTTTGTGACATCTGCAACAATGAACCGCCATGGAAAGTTACGGCGCAAACCAAAATCTAAATTTAGCTGTAGATAGCCATATGTATCTATCACTGTACCGTTAGCGGCCGATAATTGGTAATTCGACTTGACACACTGTTCGCGAAGAACATGGCGTGGAAACACGCACAAATCACTACCAGTGTCCACGAGAAATTGAGTCCTAGAAGCGCGGTCGGTGACGAAGAGGCGACCAGAGTATGTTTGGCAGTCGTCAGCCTCCATTACCGACTGCCTTTGGAGTTTTCCGCCTTCTGGTAATCACATGGCTTAATGCACTTGTGAGCATTGGCCCCATATTTGGAGTGGTAGAAGCAAAGAGGATGATTCCGGTGGCTGGAGTCGGATCGCTGCCTGGAACGATGACGCTGCTGATCATTAGGACGAGATTGTAAACGCGGCGACCTGCTCAGCTGTATGGTGAGGTCTCTCACGGCCTTCTTCAGCTCGGCAATCTCGCTAGCCATCTCCTGCATGCTGGGACCAGGCGCTGATGATGCAGCGACTTGGCCTGGGGTCACAATGTCCTGGACCCTGTCTGCCAGGTCTGCAAGCGCCTCGAGGGAACCAGCTGAGCTGGGCTGTGATGCCAGCAGAGTCTGTATGTTGTTTGGCAGACGGCTACTCCAAATCGTTCTGAGGAAGTCTTCAGGGATACTCGGACCTGCTAAGCTTTGAAGGTGTCGCAGAAACTGCGAGGGCTTGCGGTCTCCGAGTTCCTCGTGCATGAGAAGCTGCTTAACTTTTTTCTCATGTGACGCGGATAACCTCTTGATAAGCTCGTGCTTGAGCTTCTCATATTTGTTTTGGGCCGGCGGAGAAAGAAAAATATCCCGCACTTGACGAGAATACTGGTGCTCGAGGTTGCCGATGACGTAATTTAACTTTGTCGCGTCATTGGTGATATTCGCATTCGCGAATTGTGCCTCGACTTGCGCGAACCAAACCTCTGGATCATCCGGCCAAAAAGGTGGTATCCGAACTCCGATCCGGCAAATGTCGGATCCGTCATCAATGGAAACGCACTTCGGATGGCGTTGTTTTTGCCGATGCGAACGGGTACTTATGCATGATTTCGCCGTATCACTGCTACTGCTGTCACTCATTGTGCTTATTGTGCTATATAGCCTATTATCAGTGTATCACGGGCTTCCTGTTCAGGGTTCTAGCCACGGATAATCAAGCCTTTCTGGCGTTTTCTACGTCGGGGGTCACCAGTTTAGTGGGTAAACACTATAAATGTATTCGGGTGAACCGTAGTAATAATAAAAGGATAGATTGTTTTACTCACGGTTTATATTTGACCACAAACACAGTTCACATATATAGGCACACACAAACAGAAAGTACAGCACAGTAACAAACAATGATCAACGTATATAATGTGTTGTATCAAACAAGTGATAGAACGAAGCTGCATAGGCTTCGCGGCGCGAGGGCAAGAATCGTACTAAGGTCAAGGAAGGTTGACGGACGCGCGCTGCGCGAGCGACGCCCCACTCTGTATCTAACTGTACCTTACCTACGTCACGCGGCTACGTAGGTAATGTGCGACTCCACTGCACGATATTCATATTGTAAATATGCGGTGTTAGGAGTTCGTGTGGAAATAAATATTATAATGTTTTGTGGATGTAGTATCTAGTGAATTAATATTATTATGTAAATAATATTAATATTAGATACGTGTAATGTAAATATATAGATATTTGTATGATAGTGTGTTTGTTTATTACGTTAGTGGGAACTGTTAAGTTTGGGAATCCGGTATTTAGATATTAGTTAGGAAGGGAAATTATGGTGGTAAGGAATGCCACATACTCATCTGGCAACCCTGTGCTATATCATTAATCTGTGGTGAGGTTGGCGGGAAAATTCGGAAAGATCGTGTTGTGGATTTTGTATTATTTTCCTAAATTTGTGTTTCTTCGAGTGTTAATGTGTAATAATGGTGGATTATTAAATGTTAAGTGCTCGTTAACGTGTACAAGTGTGGGTAAATGGTACAAAGTTGAAAAACGTGACTTTCGTATTTTCTCATCATCCGCTCAAAAACCTGGTAAAGTTTCCATCACTTTACTGGGGTGAGTAAACTAAAGACTTGGCTGGAGGGTCTAAGCAACCAGGCCATAAAACTACTCACATATAACAAATAAATGACTTGGCTTAAAGGTCTTAGCAACCAGGCCATAACAATTTAAAAAAAAAAAAAAAAAAATTAATCTGTGGTTCATGCCCAACTCGGTGGCTCGAGTCGGCTCGATACGCGTTGCATTCGCTCCACGCATTTGATACTGCCGACCGAGTCGAATAAACTCGAATTGTGATTCAAATCAACGATCATTTCAACTCAAATGATTCGAGTTGAAAAAATGTGATTCATCCCATCGCTAAGTGATATATTCATCGAAAACGTGAAAACCGTCAAATTCGCTGAAAGCCGTAGATTTTGCTACGGCCATGGAGTTACAGCCGTAGGCCAGGGTTGCCAGATGAGTACAAGTGGATTATCGTACTGATGTTCTAAAATTATCGTATATCAAGGAATTTGGTGAAATATTATCGTAAACAGTGCTGAGCTACGAACAAAAAAATTTATTTTCAGCATCAAAATTATCGTATTTCTGCGTATTTCAATCAATTTTGTATCGTACCAGAGCCAAAATTATCGTATATTTACGATAATTATCGTACGTCTGGCAACGCTGCTGTAGGCCCACAGAGTACTGTAATATATATGAACCGTAGGCCGTGGATTTTGTAGTTTTTGGTTTGATAACCGTAGAACACGGTAACTGCCGTAACATTGGCAACACTGCGTTGACGATCGATAAATTGAATGATGAACGAATGAACCATGGAACATAATGAATGAACGAACACATATGCATATATGTGTGCATGTGACCTTAGATTATGTGACAATTCAACACAGAGCTACGTTCAGTTATATCGCCCGACGTCGTACTCAATCAACTCAGCCTATCGCAGTCCACTGCTGGACATAGGCCTCTCCCAAGTTGCGCCACAACGCTCGGTCCTCTGCCTTCCGCATCCAGTCCCCCCCAGCCACGTTCTTTAGGTCGTCGGTCCACCTGGCAGGGGGGCGCCCTACGCTGCGTTTGCCGATTCGCGGTCTCCACTCAAGGACTCGTCTGCTCCAACGGCCATCGGTCCTTCGACAGACATGGCCAGCCCACTGCCACTTCAGCTTACTGATCCTACAAGCTATGTGGGTCACTCCGGTTCTTCTCCGGATAATCTCGTTACGGATTTTATCCTTCAAAGAAACTCCAAGCATAGCTCGCTCCATAGCTCGCTGAGCGACTTTGAATTTGTGGACTAGCCCAACTGTCAGTGTCCACGTCTCGGCACCGTAAGTCATGACTGGCAGGACGCACTGGTTGAAGACCTTTGTCTTCAAACTTTGCGGTATAGGCGACGAGAAGACTCGGCGAAGTTTGCCAAATTCTGCCCAGCCCAGACGGATCCTTCTGTTGGCTTCTTTCTCGTAGTTGTGTCTACCAAGCTGAATTGCCTGCCCTAGGTAGACGTATTCCGTTACAACTTCGAGTGCCGACCCTTCGACGAATATTGGCCTCGGCATGACATGCATATTGAACATGACTTTAGTCTTGTCCAGATTCATGCCGAGACCGACACGTCGAGAGGCTCCGTTTAAGCTGTGCAGCATTTCGCCCAGTTGTTCCAGCGACTCAGCCATTACAACGATGTCATCGGCAAAACGGAGATGTGAGATGTTCTCGCCGTTAACGTTGATACCCTGTCCAGTCCAGTCCAGCGTCTTGAAGACGTCCTCCAACGCGTTAGTGAACAATTTCGGGGATATTACATCCCCTTGTCTCACCCCTCTGCGCAGTTGGATTGGCTTCGACGTCGTACTACAATTACGTAAATAAAAGTTTTATTTCTTAAATTACGTAAACAAAACCAAAACACCCGACTACGTGTAAAAATAACTGAAAAGATGTAAACAAGACTTGTGTAGGTAAGTATATGCCAGGGCACGCCGCAATAGCGGCGGTAAGGCCCGTCATGGAGGAGTGGCTGGAGAGGGGCTATGGCGCCCTCACCTACCGGCTGACGCAGATACTCTCGGGGCACGGTTGTTTCGGGAAGTATCTGTGTCGCATAGGCCGGGAGCCGACTCCCGAGTGTCATCACTGCGGGAGCTGCCTTGAGGACACGGCGCAGCACACATTGGCAGAATGCCCAGCTTGGGCCACGCCGTGCCGTGACCTTATCACTGCAGTAGGCGGCAGCGATCTCTCGCTTCCAGCCGTAGTTTTGGCTATGGTCGGGAGCGAGAACGCTTGGGAGGACGTCGTCTCCTTTTGCGAGGAGGTGATGCTCGCTAAGGAGGCGGCAGAGAGGGTTCGAGAGGCAACGACCTCTCTCCCCACCCGCAGAAGACGGACCGGGCGTCGCAGGAGGGCGTACGCTGACCTCCAGCCACCCTAGGAGTGGGCCTGCGGGCGGCGGGCTACCCCGAGTCCGATCAGTCAAGGCCCGTGACGGTGGCGCGTCCTGTTCCGCGCGCGCCAGTCAAGAAAAGGGTGCGGCCGATGATGCCACACGGGGAGAAGGGGCTCGCCTACTAGTGGCGAACCGGGACCTGCCGGGGATAGTTGGACGACTATAAGTTTCCCACGCCCCCGGACAATGGTTGGAAGAGGAACACCGTGTGTGTGTGTGCGTCCATGAGGATTTGCCCACGTAAAAAAAAAGGTAAGTATATGCGTAGCTCAAGGTTTCATCAGGATTCATCACGAAATAAATTTCTCATTACTCCAAATTATGTATTTACACGATTATTACATGAACTGACCAGAAGAAGAAGTTTGACAACAAGAATGACAGCCCGCGCAAAGCACAGAGTCTCCATCTAGATATTACTACATTACAAATAGACCCAACGTGACACCGTTTAAATACATTTTAAATTTTTTTTTTTTTTTTTTTTTTTTATGATTTATAGATCTGCTCTTGACCACAATCTAGACGGCTTTGTCAGGATGTGGTCGACGATGGAGCGAGCAAACCTATTAGGTGCCGATTCACTCCAGCTTTAAAGGCGTTAGGGTTATAAGTGCCCGGAAATACAGATGCCGGCAGTGAATTCCACAACTTGGCTGTGCGCATTATGAAAGAGTTCTCAAAGCGCTTGGTCCTGATAGTAGGGATTTCCACCAAATGTGGATGATATCCTGCAGTGCGGCGTGTAGTCCGATGAAAGAAAGGAGATGGCGGAATAAGCTCATGGAGCTCTTGCGCACACTCTCCAAAGTACAGCCTGTAGAACACCGACAAACAAGCAACTGTGCGTCTATGGGCTAAGCTTTGTAGCTTAGATTTTGCTAACAGTTCATCACCAATTAACCTTTCAGCTCTGCGTTGAATCGAGTCAAGAGCCGCAAGCTGGTATTTGGCGGAGCCATCCCACAAGTGACTGCAATACTCCATACACGATCGGACTTGAGCTTTATATAAAGTGAAAAGCTGTCCAGGAGTGAAGTATCGCTTCACCTTGTTAAGAATGCCCAACTTTTTGGCCGCAGTTTGAGCCTTTGCCTCGATTGTGGTGCCGAAGTTGAGGTTAGGTGACAACTCCATGCCAAGAAGGTCTAGGTGGTCGGCGATGCTAATAGGTGTACTTTGGAAAGTAGGAGCCAGGTGGAATGGACTCCGTTTTGCGGTGAAAAGACACGCCTGAGTTTTAGAGGCGTTAAAATTGACCAGATTGTCATCTCCCCACTGGGAAACGAGATTTAAGGTCGAATTAGTCCGCTCTATCATGGCCTCTCGTAGAGAACAGATTTCCCGTTGGTTGGCTCTCACACTGGACAGGTATCTCTCTGTGATAGTACTGTCATCTGCGTAGCCAATAAGACCTAACTGAAGCAGGTCATTTATGTGAAGCAGGAAAAGTGTCGCAGAGAGAACAGACCCTTGAGGAACTCCGGCATTTATGGCCAAGAGGTCGGAGGAGCAGCCGTCAATGACCACTCGAATGGACCGTTCACTCAAAAAGTCAGCTATCCAAGTGCAAAAGTCAGGTGGGATGCCGTACGCTGGAAGCTTGATCAGCAGACTTGCGTGCCAAACCCGGTCGAAAGCTTTCGAGATATCCAAAGACACAGCTAAGGCTTCGCCATGTTTCTCGATAGCTTCGCCCCAACAGTGCGTGACGAACACAAGAAGATCACCAGTTGATCGTTTCTGACGAAAGCCAAATTGACGATCACTGAGAAGATCATTGTCTTCTAGGTATGCCAGCAACTTGTTGTTCAGTATCCTTTCCATAACTTTACACAATATGGAGGTGATGGCGATTGGTCTGTAATTGGCCGGGTTAGCACGGTCACCCTTCTTGGGTACTGGCTGTACATTTGCAAGCTTCCAGGACTTGGGCACAGTTCTCTGACTAAGAGAGAGGCGGTACAGGCGTGTCAGTACAGGAGACAACTCAGGTGCACATTTCCTAAGAACCCTTGCAGAAATACCGTCGGGTCCACTGGCCTTATTCACATCAAGACAGAAAAGCGCTCTTCGAACCTCTTTAGTGTGAATAGCGATTTTCTGGAATGAAAAATCGCAGTGAGGTATAGATGGTGGTAGTTTTGAGCCAGAGTCGAGACGCGAATTGCTTGCAAACATAATAAATAAATAAATAAATAAATATCTTTGGGACATTTTTACACAGCACCATCTAGTCCCAAACTAAGCAGAGCTTGTGGTATGGGTACTAGACAACGGATATAATACTTATATACATTTTTTTTTGTAAATACATACTTATAATACATAAGCAACACACCCAGACTAACACAAACACTTATGTTCATCACACAAATATTTGTGTCCTGTGGGAATCGAACCCACGACCTCGTGATCAGCAGTCCGACACTCGAACCACTAGACCACAGAGGTCGTCATCTAGAACATAGATGCAAATAAATTTGCCTTTTCTGTTGCGGAGTAAGCCAGTGATCCATCAGGTTTCTGCATTGGAGGCAGCAAAGGACGACAGAAGTTCGTCTCGACCGATTTAGACAGGGACCAGAACTGCTTGCTACCTGGAGGGTATGAAGCTAACTTGGCCCCTATATGCCCAATATGGTCGAAACGGGCCTTTCGTAGTACCCGCTTGCAGGACTTGGCGGCAGTATTAAAGGCTCTCTTCTTTTCACGCACTTTCCGACGTCTGTCCTTGCGGTCACGAGCTTTGACCCAAGATTGGTAAGCGGACTCTTTGCGAGCCTCAGCTCTAGCACAGTCCGCGTTGTACCAAGGTCGAGCTTTGTGTCCGAGCGGTATGTCAGAGAACGGAATAAAATACTCCATTCCCTGCCGTATCACGTCAGTGACAGCATCAGCGCAGATAGTCGGGTCGCTGGAAGAGAAGCACAATTGCCGCCAAGGGTAAGATGCAAAAAAGTGACGCATCTCATCCCAATCTGCTGACTCGTATCGCCACACTCGCCTCGTGCCTCTAGGGCTGTTATCCTGAGGGGAGCAGATCGACACGGATTTCACCACACAGTGGTCAGACGTTCCCAGCGGAGCTGAGACTGATACTGAGTGTCTGTGTGGATCTGTTGTCAGCAGAAGGTCCAGGCATTTGGGTTGATGGCTGTCGATATCCGGTATACGCGTTGCTTGGTTCACCAGCTGGGTAAGATCTAGCGATAACGCAAATTTGCGCGCTTCACGTCCAGCATGGTCAGTTTCCCGGTATGGGTACAGCCAGTCTTTATGGTGGGCATTATAGTCCCCCAGGAAAACAAGCTCCGCCGTTGGATATCGCTGCATGACCAAATCTGTCGTCTTTGTTAAATAGTCAAACAGCCTGGTCGTCTCCTGATCACCGGTATGCGATCGGTAGATACAGTTGTAGACTGTTTTTTCCACCCCAGTATCCACCAATAGCCATATGGCAGGAATGCCTTTCGCCTCAAAGCAGCGGAGACGCCGACAGCAGATGTCATCGCGTACGTACGCACAAACCCCAGCGTGCTGCTTGAACAAGTGCTCAAGCGAGTACCCCGGGTAGTTGAGGTACGCCACGTCTGACGGGGTCGCTATCTGCGTCTCCGTGAGGAAGAGTAGGTGCGGCTTTGCAGTCTCTAGGTGGTGGTGGACCGAGTCGAGATTGGAGTGCAACCCCCTGATGTTGGTGGAGTACACTTTCAATGGGAGGAAGTGCAGCCGTTTGCAAACCTTATTCTTTTTTCTGCTTTTCATAATTTGTTTTGGAGTATTGGTGGTGTTAGTGAAAGTCCGAGACATTGCTCAGTTAAACTAAACTGCAGTCTTTGGGTAAGCTGACCTATGAGGGACTCATTCGGAGACCGCGGGGACGCCCGAACCCCCCCGTTGATGGCCACCGGGTCCTCCCGTCCAGTCGCCAACTGGCACGGTGGAGCATCTCGGGATTTTTCGCGAGTTGGCGGGGCAGCCTTTGGCACGTGGCTAGCGCGCTACTTGGGCCCCCTACTGACTGCGGTTGGTCAACGGCTAAGACCGTGCTTCGGATCCCGCTAGGCTCCGAGATGAGTCGCTCGATACAGCGTCGCCTAGAGGCAGAGACCAGTTCTGTGCAATGCAACTGGACCCACACTAACACCAACGGCACTGGCACTCCCACGTGATCAGTGGAACACAGTGAACTGCTTGGCACTGGACTACAGTGGGAGGGTGGTCGCAAGCCAGGCGGACCCAAAGGATCCTACCACCGCAAACAGAGGGGTCGTTCAGCCGCCATCACTGTAACAGTAACGACGTTGCCCGGGGTGAACCGCTAGGAGGTATATCCCAATCCCACCCCAAAATTATAAAATGTTACTTAATAGTTAATTAATAGTTCATTTATAATTAATATTATAAATGAACACTAAAATAATTAACCAGTCGTCGTGATAAAACTAATATTAATTTAGATAATCTCTAAACATTATAATTATAAACCAACAAATCATGCCAGATATTAAAATATGAAACAATATAAAGCGGAATTATCAGAACCACAAAATAAAATTAACAACATTTAAATTAATCATTTCATTAATCTAATTAGAATATTCGAATTATAATTATCATTATATTAACATTATATACAACATTAAATAATGAATACAAATCATCAAATCTTAAACTTTGCTTAACAAAAGGTATCTTCTTTGATCTTTGATGATCTTTGCAAAGTACAACAAATACAACAGAAATTAGTATGATTTACAGAATTTCATGATTAATAAATTACATAGCAAATTCTAGAAATAAAGGATATTTATTTCAGAAGATTATAAACATTATATAAACCAACAAATCATGCCAGATATTAAAATATGAAACAATATAAAGCGGAATTATCAGAACCACAAAATAAAATTAACAACATTTAAATTAATCATTTCATTAATCTAATTAGAATATTCGAATTATAATTATCATAATATTAACATTATATACAATATTAAATAATGAATACAAATCATCAAATCTTAAACTTTGTTTAACAAAAGGTATCTTCTTTGATCTTTGATGATCTTTGCAAAGTACAACAAATACAACAGAAATTAGTATGATTTACAGAATTTCATGATTAATAAATTACATAGCAAAACTAGTTACCTCAAAATGGCAATAGATTGCGTTGTAAGCATCGATATTCGATATAGCATAGACACTAATTGGTCTAAGTCAGAGTATAAATTAATATTTTAATGTTATAAGTTTTTTTTTAGTTTTATCATGTTTTATCGCGCAATCACCGTTTTTTTTTAAAAGCCACATAAAAATATAGTTCATTCATTGATGGTAATTTGAAAATCCGCCATTTTTTGTCTCGAGTTGTTGTGGTTAATAAAATCACAAAATCTACGAATTAAAACGTTTATTATCCATTTTAACCCAGGAATCATCACAATTTTTCTGAAACAACTCTATCGATAAGTACTACAATTATATTTTTGTAAAGAACAATACTACTAGGCGGCCATAATATGTCTCGAACATTTCAAAAATCGACACGGTTTTTTTTCGTTTATGTCAAGTCCAGAACTAAAGGTAGTGATTATATATGCGTAGCATCTCTACTTGGTCTGTGGATTATATTACTCTTTGGAAATGCTACCAGCGTTGCCGGCACGGGTATCTTTACCCGATTTCGGGTAATTTAGGCCTTAAGCGGGTAACGATGACTGTCGGGTAATTTTGGGTATTTTTGCGAAAATCACAAAAAAAAGAGCATGTCGAGTCCCCCTAAGTGTTATGATCTGGGTAGTTCTGAGGCCTGCCATCATTTTATCTTGTGGCCTTGGCCAATTTTTACTAACTGAAAAATGTAGGTCATTGTAGGCACGCGGGACAGAAAGATACTCAACAAAAGATAGTGTAGTAGGAGAGTTCCTTGGGGCGCTGGCCAGAAAACCCCCACGTGTGTCTGACGGCTGTATGTCCTTCTGGACACGTCTAGAGGGAACGGCAGTTGTTGGGCCGGTGCACCCTGGGCACGGGCAATAAGTCTCCTTTGGACCGGGGGACCTTATTGCCTGTGTGCGAATATTCTGGCACGGGAGGGGCCCGATGTGGGCCAATGGGAAGTTGCTCCACGTGTCCCTCTGAGTAAGCAGAGGGCACTGTGGAGGAGCAGGGGCCGGCCCGGTGTGCACTCACCCTGCCACTGGGCAGGCAGCGGGGGGACTGTCCTTCCCTGCCGCCGTCGGTCGCGTAATCCCAGGAGTTCCTGCTGAGTAGTGTTCTCACGCCTCTTGGGACCGAGGGTCTTGGCTTTACCGCCCGGACCGCGTGGAAGAACACCTCTATAAAAATTACAGGAAGATGGGCCTGCGAGCAGCAGACTCGGGGTAGTCTGCTGCCCGACCAGCAGCTGGCGTAGTTGGTGCATCTGGCGCAGCTGGTAAAGGCCCGTGAGGTGAGGTGGCGTGCAGTGTTCCGTGTGCGCCACAGAGGAGGGTGCGGCCGTCGTTAGGCCGCACGGGGAGAAGGGGTTGGTTGTGTGAATACTCACGGGTTCCCACACCCCGGCTAAGGTAGTTGAAGGAACACCGTGGTGGTTTTAGTCGGTAAGAGTCCGACACTGGCTCCGTCTAACCCGGGCGGAGTGCGTCCATGAGGATTTCCCCACAGAAAAATAAAATAAAATAGGTGAGTTCCTTGTGAACGTGCTTTTCCGAGAAAGTGCTACCACCACACCTGTTTCTGCCACCAAATGAAGGGTAAGGGTGCGGGCAAAATCACAATCACATAGACTTTACATATTTATGTCTCAGTTGGAGGAGGCGATCTTAGGCCCATATTACAGAAGGATACTCAAGCGTTGATCTCTGTTTAAAACTAGTTTTGAGTTGAGCTTTGATTTTAGAACGTTCCTCAAGCAGATATTTATTTATCACAGTTCAGCTGAGTTTAGTTTCATATTATACTGTCACCTGTTTCGTAATTTCAGCTGAGATTTGATCTGTAATCACTCTAGTGTGGTCCAGATTACGCTTGAGTAGAGATTTCTATTCAATTTCAGGTCAAATTCATGTGTTATGTTGTTGAATTAAAGTTTATAATTACCGTTCTGGAATAAGACCGATACTCAAGTAACGATTCTATCCTTAAATAGTGATCAGGTGATTGGAGTTTAAACTGTACTTGAGGAAGCTTCTGTAATACGAGCCTAAGAACAGTGCTCCATAGTGGCACAGAATATCTAATAGTACTAACGTATAGTGGTTATCAAAGAGTATGTGGTTATGTAGTATTATATTCTCTTTGGTGGTTATATACTCTTTGTAGCAGTGTTGCCATATACACCGTAATTACGGCAGATCTGCCGTAATTTTGGCTTTTGTTTTTATTTCTGCCACTTACCGTAGTCGTAAATTACAGTGTATGAAAGTTACCGTAATTTTTTGAATCCAACGGTAGTATGACAAAAAATAAAAAATACGTGTCATTTTACTGTATTACTCAAGTCAGTGGACACCTAGTTGCATAAGAAATTCAAAATTTCTTGAGTTTTTTGCAAATTGTAACTCTAATTCACGTTGTAGGTATATTGATCGGAATATGATTAGTCAATAATAATAATATATCTACTGAATCTTGGGGGAGGCCTATGTCCAGCAGTGGACGTATTTTAGTTGAAATTATGATCATCTACTGAATAATGCTCATAAAACCATTAACCTAGCTCTAAAACCTCGATAATCGACAATTTGTTAGTACCTAACCTTATATTGTGGAGCTTATAGAGCTAGGATGTTTTTACTACTAAATAAGGGATAATTCACCAAAAATCTAATTTTTTGCCTAATTTACCTACTACTACTTACTATATTATTACGTTATTGTGATTACTGTCGCGAAAAATATTCCAATCAACGTGAGATAGAGCTACAATTTGCAAAAAACGGAAGAAATTTCAAGTTTCGAGGGCTATTACGTCATAATCACCATATTGCCTTCGATTAAATGCAGAAAAGTATGAAAATTTGTCACCGTAAATCTGCCGTATTTCTGGTAACTGATTTACCGTATTTGTGGTAATTTTGACCCACTGTGCATCGTATTTTCGTTTCATCGATCTGGCAACACTGCTTTGTAGTGATCTGTGAGAGGTTGGTGGGAAAATTCGTAAAGATCGTGTTGTAGATTTTTTATTATTTTCCAAAATTTGTGTTTCTTCGAGTGTTAATGTGTAATAATGGTGGATTATTAAATGTTAAGTGCTCGTTAACGTGTACAAGTGTGGATAAATGATACAAAGTTTAAAAACATGACTTTCGTATTATCTCATCATCCCCTCAGAAAAAACCTAGGAAAGTTTCCATCACTTTACTAGGGTATAAGTATAATATATTGAATTAAGAAACCTATGGAAGTGGCACATTCTTCTATATCCACCTAGTTTATACAAATATCTATTAAATCGTTATTGAATTATGAAACTATTCTTTGTCTCTTGTTAACCAACGTGTTATGTCGTCTGGTGAAAGAGATCGCATGCTATTTGTATTTTCTATGTTTGGCAACATCTTTACGGGATGTCAAAATACCTACGCCGCGTGGCAACCCCGCTTACCCCGCAATGTGGCCCATAGTACATGAGCTGTCAAGTAAACAAACTAGGGCTGTTGATATTTTTTAAATATCAGATTTTCAATCTATCGATATTTTTAAATATACAATCGGAGTTCGATATATTGAAAAAAAAAAAGATATTTCGATATATTGGCCAAATTTCATGATTCTAGGTCAGTGCGAAATACCCTATAGGTTTTTTATGTGAGTTTGCGAGTATCAAAATGTGACATAGCCGTATGATTGCCTTGACCTAGAAGCTTGATTTTTTATGTCCTAGGGACAGCCGAACTTAGTATTTGATATAATTGCATTATTTATTACTACTTGAAAATGATTTTAATCAGCACACATCTCTGGTACGAAACACGAGCATCGATATCGATACTTTTTAGTTTTGATTACTTACTTCCCTAGCTATGGCCACCATAAAGGTGGCCCGGATATTGTAGATATACCACGCTTATTTCGTAGGTATTACTGGTCCATAGGTACAAGTCAATGGTATAATATGTTCAATGATTACGACTAAAGGACATGTATCCATGGTCATGAATAAATTAAAAAAAAAATGTGATCTTTGCATTGACTTATATCTAGGGACTTGCCCTACCTACGAAATAAGCGTACATACCTACAATACCCGGGCCAGTGTAATGGCGGCAATAGCTAGGGAAGTAAGTAATTAAAACTAAAAAGTATCGATATCGATAGTCGTGTTTCTTACCAGAGATGTGTGCTGATTAGAATAATTTTAAAGTAGTAATAAATAATGCAATTATATCAAATACTAAGTTCGGCTGTCCCTAGGACATAAAAAAACGAGTGTGCTTTAGACCACACGACTGAAGTAAAACTTCACTAACTTATATCTCCCTCAATACTATTTCAATGAGAACAATCAACAATCAACAACTATTTTTCTTTCTTTTCTTTCATATTTTGATACTCGAAAACTCACATAAAAAACCTTTACACTTCGCTTTGACCTAGAATCATTAAATTTGGCCGATATATCGAAATACCGTTTTTTTTTTCAATATATCGAACTCCAATTGTATATTCAAAAATATCGATATATCGAAAATCTGATATTTAAAAAGATTCAACAGCCCTAGTTTGTTTACTTGACAGCTCATGTACTACGGGCCACATTGCGGGGTAAGCGGGGTTGCCACGCGGTGTAGGTATTTTGATATCCCGTAAAGATGTTGCCAAGCAGAGAATATACAAATAGCATGCGATCTCTTTCACCAGACGACATAACACGTTGGTTAACAAGAGACAAAGAATAGATTCATAATTCAATAACGATTTAATAGATATTTGTATAAACTAGGTGGATATAGAAGAATACACCCCCTCCATAGATACAACTCACTGGATCTTTGACATGAAATCGCTTTTCCGGTGTCTTTTTTTACGTTATTATTAATCACAGATTAATATTATTAATTTTTTAATTTACTCCGAGAAAATTACACTTCCACTAATTTGTTAAGATAACGCGAAGTGTTTATTTTGTTCACTATGACTAAAACATTGTTTTTTATAGCAATAATTTGCTTTTCAATTAGTTTTGCCAAAAAGCCTAAAGAAGAAGAAAAGCCGAAATGGGCTAAAAAGGATATAAGAGATTTCAGCGATGCTGATATGGAAAGGTATCATAATTAGGCAACTACAATTCAAATCAGTTTTTTCATTAGTGTAATAATTAACGTTATGAATCGGGTTATGTTATGATCTCTGGCATACCTACCTACGTGGTCTAATGCTATAAGAACAAATCATGTTTTTATTTGTTCAGAGTTGTCCACCTCACGAGAGTTGTGAATTAACCAGCACATACAGAAAAGTATGTTTTTTTTTTAGACTTTTTGATCAATGGGAAGAAGACGAGGACCCCTTGCCAGAAGATGAATTGCCAGAACACCTTCGGAAACCGCCGTCCTTTGACTTCAGCAAACTAGATATGTCTGATCCAGGGAATGTTTTGCAAGCAACTAAAAAGGGACAAACTCTAATGATGTTTGTATCAGTGGCCAACAAGCCTTCCAGGGTAAGATCTGAAGAAATAACTAAGATATGGCAAACCAGTTTATGGAGTAACCACATTCAGGTGGAAAGGTTAGTCATATTTAAATAGTACAAAATTGGTTGTTTTTTTCCATGTTTTTTTTAATGTTGTTACCTAGATCAGCAATTCCAATAGTGGCTTCCGTGGATATGAACAAGCTGAAAACATTTCATTTCTCCTAATTGAGTTCCTTTATTGGATTGGGGATCCATAAAATAATATTTTTTAGGATTTCAAAACCATAAAAGTTTGGGAACCGCTGCATTAGATCATTACTTGTATGTTGACAAGTTATCAATGATAATTAAAGATCCATTTGTGTACATAAATAATCGTAATTTTTTTATATGTTTCTATTTCAGATACCTTGTAGATGATGACAGAGCAATATTCATGTTCAAAGATGGATCTCAGGCATGGGAGGCTAAGGAATTTCTGTTAGAACAGGAAGAGTTGAAGGAAGTTCAGTTGGAAAGCCAAACATACCCAGGAAAGAAACCAGACATCAAAAATAAGTCTCTTCGAGATGAATTATAATGTGTATTTTTTATACAGTTCCAGATCTGCATTTACAGCATAATCTATATTTTATACGAAAACATCAATAAAAAAGTAGATAGTATTATCACAAATGCTATTTAAATAATAACACTAAAACTTGATAAGCTCTAGTGTTTTCTCTGTATTCTTATTTAGTAAACAATCTTGGCATGTCTCTTTATTCAAATAACTACTAATAAAATATAATTACTTGTTCTGCACATGTAAATAAGTAAAAAAAAATTGATAACTTATTTTCTTTTAGTAATTATTATTGATGAATTGACATGCCAAGATTGCTTATTAAATATTAAAACGAAATAACTCAGTGTAGGTACATTTAAATAAGGTTACTAAGGTTAGGTTTTACTTGTTTCATGATATTATTTTCCACCCTGTCTCCATTTTTTAAAATTTACTACATTATTTTCCTACCTCATTATTTTATATTGTTTTTTGACGACCTCTGTGGTCTAGTGGTTCGAGTGTCGGACTGCTGATCACAAGGTCGTGGGTTTGATTCCCACAGGACAAATATTTGTGTGATGAACATGAGTGTTTGTGTTGGTCTGGTTGTTTCTTATGTATTATAAGTATGTATTTACAAAAAAAAAAAAAAGTATATAAGTATTATATCCATTGTCTAGTACCCATACCACAAGCTCTGCTTAGTTTGGGACTAGATGGTGCTGTGTAAAAATGTCCCGAAGATATTTATTTATTATTTTATTTATTTATTTTCCTTTATGGAAGAATACCTAAATACAACAGATATTATGTACAATAAAGTTTTTTTTTTTTTAAGTTAACATTCTTTAAGTTGTAAATATTATCTAAAGATTAATGAAATTGTATGAATTTAGTCATTGTTTATTTTGACTGGAAAGAAATAAAACAGTATATTTTCTGAAATAACTTTTTATTATAGAAAATAGATGATTTGGTGGTACACAATAGTATTTAAGAACACTTTTGATGACAATGCCGGACAGTATGTGCACATTAGCTCTCCTTAGAAAGCATCAGTAGCACGGAAGTGTTCTTCATCTATTGTTGAGTAGATATGACCTTCACCACACATCCATTCCAGGATATTTCTGAAAATATAACAATAATGTAAGTACAATTTACTTGAGAAACCTAGTCACTGGTAGGTACTGTTTTTTTTATAAAGCTAAATTGTCCCACAGGGCAAGTCCAAGCTCTTATATAAACTACTAGAAGGCACCACAAGTGACGATATTTAATTGATCGTCCGGCGCACCCTGGGCAGTCAGCCCTGCTTCCAACTTGCTGACTGGCTAATCTTTTCCCCATGACATGAGCTATTATCATTATGTAGCTCGTGTCGACACGAAGAAGAAGAAGGCACCTGCGGCTTCACCCACATGGATGTGGTTTATCATGCATCCCTCGGAAACTGTTTTATCTCCCCAGGATAAAAGCAGTCCATGTTAATAAAATAGGACATGGTCTAGGTATGTGCCAAATTTCATCCAAATCCATTCAGCCATTACAGTGTGAAAAATTAACAAACATACACACTTACAAACTTCCACGTTTGTGTTTATTAGTGTGACAACTTTTATACTAAATTATAACTTGGGCTACTGTATGTGTTGGCAAACTTCACCTGCGCAGAAGATAATTTATAGATCTGTTTGGTGGAATGACAGGAGCGCGGGGCGCCAACGCCGAACATTGCATTTACGCGATTGGTCGACAGTCGATGCTCGTCGTCTATTGGACAATTAGGTGTCATTCGGCTACCGTACACTTTCGGTTCAACTTTATTGACTCACATTTTCGAATTTAAAACAGTTTATTTTTCTTTTGTTGTAATTAATTTATATTTTGATTTTTGAGTGTGTGATGTTTTGAATTAAAAATTGTTTTTTTTTCTTCTTCATCTTCCTTTATTTACTACAAGATTGTATTTAACTTGCAATGTATGTACGTATGTAAATATATTTGTTAGAGTGGAATCTTGCAACTCAATTTTGAAGCAGATATCTTCAACCTATTTAGCTGAAACTTTGTACAATATGGGTATCAAATGAAAGGACTTGCTGAGAATACGAATTCAAGTTAAAAAAACCTGTCCATCGATAACTAAATAGTAAAAAATAAATTAAGTCACAATGTTTTCTGTTTATTTATATGTGCGTAAAAAAAAAGTCCCAAAATCATAATATGGGTGAAATTCGAGAAAGTTTGTATTTTCTATAACTACCCATAATCCTTATAAAACGCTAACAGTGAAATTTAGTGAACAAAGATACTAAATAATTTTGGTCGAAAGTGTACATGCGCGAACTTGCCCCACTACTGTCCATCTGTGCTCACGACTCATGCCGGCTACTATAGCTCCCTACTTGATAAATGAAATAAAAAGGTTACAGGAATATTATCGAGATAGTAAAGTTTGCATTTGTGTGAATGTAATTCATGTTGCCGAGAGCATTTTGCAAATTGGTTGGTTCATTGTAGTGTATGTTAAACATCAAAAGACTCTCGTAAATAGATAGTTATTGACTATCAATTGCTAGTTTGTGTTATCAATCGTTTATTTTACAAGATTTATTCCCCATCTCTATGTATAAACAGTCATTTTTACACACGAGGAATTACTGGAACAAGTAACTATCGCGAGTTTGTTTTTACAAAAATAAAACTAGTAGTAAGAAGTTAGTTAAATATTCCCTGTGCCTTGAGGTGATTCAAAAAGCAGTAGCTGGTGAAATTAAAAAAATTGTTGCTTTTTTAGGGTTCCAACGGGCTGGTTTCCGCAACTCCACGTCTAAGCGTTTATTTTGCGTACGTAAAAAGTCTAAAACCATAGGGGGTCCATACACGAAACCTCGAAAAACTTGCATTTATTTCAAAGTTTTTGCTCCTGCTCTATCTTCAAAACGGTAATACATACCAACTTCAAACTTGGTCTGATTATAGTGCATACTATGAAGTTTAGCAACAAATACTAAAAATAGGGCAAACATAGACATTATATGGAAACCTGCATAAGAAAGAGATGCAAAAATTCATATTTTGCACATGTTGCATTGGTGTCTTTTGATGAACTCTCGTAAATTAAATCAGTTTCTATGGGGTATCAGGTTGATGGGTGGTATGGAGCCCTTACTGCATGAGTCAGACTCTCACTTGGCCGGTCTTTTTGCAAATTGTAGCTCTATACCACATTGTATATTGAACAACATTGTAAATTGTAGGCCAGCGTGGTGGACTAAGGCCTTAGCCTTCTCGTACTGAGAAGAGGCCCGTGCCCAGTAGTGGGACAGTAATGGGCTGGTTATGTATGTATGTATATTGAACGGAATGTTTTGTGACAGCAGAGAGAAATTTCAAATTTCGCAGACTACTGTGTCGCAATCACCTGGAATTTAATTTCAGTGGAAATACAACTAATCTTAAAACTATCTATAGTTTTTGGGAAAACTATCAGAAATCAAAACTATTGCTGTTTAACTAACACTAGCTCATTGTTAGCTAACCTGGCTGCTTTGCTTATCAATGATTTAACAAGAATTTGTTGCCAATAATTTTATGTCAGCATAGATAGGTAAAAGTTCTTTGAATACACTTACTCAAACTCTACTTGTGACATACGATCCTTGAGAGTAGTGTGCATGTCTTGTTTGCTGATGCCTTGTTCCAGTGTAGAAGCTCTGATCAGGTTGAAAACCATCATCTGTCTGGGGTTGAGGCCATTCACTGATGCAGTATTTTCAGTCACTCCAACCATGGAATTTGCTGGCAGTCCACTTGTGAATGTTGAATTATTGTTGACCTTTTCCTGGTAAAATAGTAATGATTTTATTTAAAAAAAGGTTTGTAGTAATTGGTTGTAATTGCAGATTTATTCTGCAGTGACGCAAGCAGAACAGAAAAAAAAAAAAAAAAATGATTAATTAAATTATAAACTTTTTGCTCTGTTAATTATACAAATGTGTTATTGAAATAACTTAAAACCTTTCAGGGTTGGTCCCATAGAAAAAGTTGTTTATACTGATGAGTATAATGGTTAAGGGTTTTCAGTTATTTCAATAACACATTGTAAACAACATGGTATAATTTTCTCTTTTTACTTTACCTTTTTAGAATCAGCTTCCATTTTGAGCCTGTTGTGGATGCTGTGTAGGTAGTGGAACGTGATGGCATTAACATCTGTTATTGGCATTATTTTGAATGTCATCAGAACTTTCTTTCCTTTGTTGGTCTTTACAGTGCCATAAACTTGTATATAGTCATTTACTTGGACTTTTGGTGTAGCTTTATCCTGTAAGGTAAATATAACAGTCAGTTACTTAATTTGAAGACTGGAAGAAGTGGGTAGATCACACACTTGAAAATTACTTGTGAAGAATTAGGTTGTTCCAAAGCTAATATTGTTGCTACTATATAACTTAAAGAATACCTACATCTTCATCAGCTGCCTCCTGATCCAGCCAGAGTACAGCTCTCATCCTGCCAGTTATATCTTGTAAGGTGTATGTGATTTTAGTGCTTTGCATACGGATGTTTCTCACACGAGCTATAATGGAAACAATCTGAATTTCAGTTCCCCATATTTTGACACCATCGTCCCCACTGTGAAGTGCTTGTTTGATAACTATTGGTGCTGTGCGAGATGCTCTTCGACCCTGAAAGTAAATAATTTAGAAATTAGTACAATGGGTATGAAGTTTTCTTATTTTTACAAAGTTTTTTTTCTTATATGAATATTCTAGCTCTCATTTGACAAGTCGAGTTCTTGGCTGGGAAACAGAAGACTAAAAAAACCCTGAACATTTGGGTACTGGTATATAATTAGTGCACCCATCTCAATAGTAATTGATAGGAACCAAGGTGACCCTCTTACTGAACTAGGACGAAGTATATGCATAAGCAAAGGTTTTGACTACTTACTGGTTTTTGAGCCTGATTTGGTGTGTTTACATTTCCAAATTGGTTTGGAGAGTTGAAAAACCCTCCTCCAACAGCAGACTGATCTAAAAATATTTTACATTTTATTAGTACCTACTACTTCGAGTATAGTAGTTATTCTGAGACCTACTCATTAATTTATTGTTACCGGTTTTGCATGAGTAATGTTGCATTGCTTACCATTCCACATTTTATGAGTACCGAGGATATGTTCCACTTGATCTAATAAAATCAACTGTCTTTCTTTTCTTTCGTTGAAATTAATGTATCTGATTTTTTTTTCTATATCTTCTTTGTAAAATAATAAAAATGTGGATCTTCCGTCCGTTCGATAAATTGTTTTTTGACAAGTTTCTAAAGTCGCTAGAGCGCGGGAATTTTGATGTTTATATTATTATTGCCAGTACACAAAAAAAAAAAAAAATTGTAAGTCTAGTGTAGTCCTGGCTTATTATTGGAGTAAAACCTATTTACGAATTAAAAAGAATATTGATGTCTTGTCAATATTGTCATATATACATTGTGTGAAGTTTTCTGCAACCTTTTAAATTGTTATTTATTTCTAAGGCCCGTATTACAGTAGCTTCCTCAAGTACAGTTTAAACTCCAATCACCTGATCACTACTACTATACTTAAGTATAGAATCGTTACTTGAGTATCGGTCTTATTCCAGAACGGTAATTATAAACTTTAATTCAACAACATAACACATGAATTTGACCTGAAATATAATAGAAATCTCTACTCAAGCGTAGTCTGGACCTCACTAGAGTGATTACAGATCAAATCTCAGCTTAAATACCGAAACAGGTGACAGTATAAAACAAAACTAAACTCAGCTGAACTGTGATCAACAAATCTCTGCTTGAGGAACGTTCTAAAATCAAAGCTCAACTTTAAACTAGATTTAAACAGTGATCAACGCTTGAGTATCGTTCTGTAATACTGGCCTAATAGTCAGTGCTGTACGAAATCGCTACAGGTGATTATATTAACTCTACGAAAACGCCACTTCGCTACAGGTTATGGGCCCAGAGAAGTAAAAAATAGATTTTGCCGAAATGGAAAATTTTACGTCAAAAGTTCAAATAGGCAATCTACAGGGGAAAGAAAATTGGACCACATGGAAATACAAAATTTCCATAATGCTACGAGGTGTAGATGGCGCAATGGAAGCAGCCGTAGGAACCCTCGAAGAGCCCGTTACCCCCGCCCAAGGAGCTGGTGACGCTGAGATAGGCACCTATAATTTGGCCAAGGCTAAATATAGGAAGTCTGAATGTAGCGCTCTGCTCATATTAACCACTAATATGTCTGAAGATACACTCAAAAAAGTAATACGATTTGAAACGCCTAAAGAAGTCTGGCAGGAGCTACATAGATTATTTGATGGACAGTCAGATGACAGGGCATACAATTTGTGTGCAGAATTTTTCAGTTTTCAACGTCACAATGAGGATGATGTATCAACCCATATGTCAAAACTGAAGAACATCTGGACAAATTTAAATTCAGAAATCACAAAGAGAGATGCCACTGTCAAGCTGCCGGAATTATTCCTCATTTGCAAAATCCTAGACACGCTGGATGAAAAATATTTTGCTTTCAAATCGAGCTGGTTATTACTGAATCAAAGTGAACGGACAGTGGACAATTTAACGAGTCACTTGTGCGCATTTGAAAGAGCGCTGAATAGTAAAGTGCGCAAAGCGGATACGCAAAAAGCGCTTGTCACAACAACCAGCGGAATCCCGTCTGCTGGTGAGACAAAGAAAGACAAGAAGTTGAAATGTAATTATTGTAAAAAAATAGGTCACCGTGTGAGGAATTGCCAGAAGTGAATGAATGATGGCAAACCTCCGAAAGGCAGTAATACACAGGCGACGCTAGCGCCATCAACTTCAAAGTCTGCGAACATGATCTTGCTGTCAGTAGCGAACACAAGAGATTATTTCAAGCGAACACTACACTGAGAACTGGTACGTGGATAATGGCGCCACGAGCCATGTAACCAATCGGGCTTGTACAAGATTTGTACTGTCACAACAGCCAATGGCAATTCAATTCGTGCTAAAGGCAAAGGATCAGTAATACTCGAGGCAAATGTTAAATAGAAGTCTTTTCGAATTACCCTAGAAGACGTTTGGTACGTTCCAGCCATAAACAGGAATTTATTTTCAGTCCTAGCTGTACATGACAGACATCCTAAAAGCTTTTTCACGTCTACGACAAATGAATGCAGAGTCTTTGTCAACGGAAAAATATGTCTGACTGGAAAATGAGATAAGAATGGTGGTCTATACAAATTAAATATTTTAAATATACCACCGGTTAACCCCCCCGAAGTTTATGTGACATCTGCGACTATGCAGCTTTATCATGAAAGGCTTGCGCATCAAAATAAGAGACATGTGAAGGCCACAGTTAAACGCGAAATGGGGATAGATTTGCCTCTTGATAAAGATACCTGCGATGGTTGTATTTATGGGAAAGCTCATAAACTTAAATTCGGTACGAGAACTCGAGCAACGCAGCCCGGAGAACTCATACATACAGACGTTTGTGGACCTTTTCAACATAGTTGCTCTAAGTTGCAATATTATGTTTTATTTAAAGATGATTTTACAGGCTACCGAATGGTATACTTCCTGAAACACAAGTTAGAGGTCAAGGATATGCTAGCCTTGATGATAGCTCAGACAAAAACAGCAGGATATAATGTAAAATGTCTACTCAGCGACAACGGCGGAGAATTCGACAATGAGTCCGTACGGGAAATCTTGGATTTGCACGGTATAAAACAGAGACTAGTAACTCCTTATACGACTCAACAAAACGGCTCAAGTGAGCGGGAGAACAGGACTCTAGTTGAAACTGCACGTTCAATGATGTATGCGCATGAACCACTGCCACAACAGCTCTGGGCAGAACTCATCAATATCGCCGCATATGTCCTTAATAGAACTGGTCCTACAAATACAAACAAGTCACCCTTTGAACTCTGGTTTGGAAGAAAACCTATTATAAAGCATGTTCGTATAATAGGCAGCAATGTTCACGTCCATATTTCAAAGCATAAAAGGAAGAAACTTGACAAGAAAGCGGTTAAAGGCCGACTTGTTGGATATGATGACGATTGCTATCGTGTCTGGATCTCTGACGGAAAAAGAAATATGCTTGTTCGATCGCGTGATGTCATCTTCGACGAAAAGCCTCTTCCAATAGGTGATGTTGCCCCACTTTGTGTAGAAAGCAACACAAACTCGGGTGAATATACACTACGACTGCCATTAGATACAACTGGCAATAAAGAACCGGCTTATCATACACAGCAAAATCTGGCAACAAGCGAATCCGAGGGAGATCATGAAGGCAATGTACCTGAACATAGTCTCGAGGGAGAATGTGAGGAACAAGTTCCGGCAATTAGAGCCTATGTTCATGAGGATGAGAATGAACAGTCTCATAACCTCGATAACGCAGAATGTCGGGAACAAATTCCACTGATTAGAGACGTTCTTGAGGATGAGGATCAGGAAGAATTTCATGATGCCGAGTCACCCGCGTATCAGTTGCGAGATCGGAGTCAGATTAAACGACCTCAAAAGCTAAATGACTATGTATGCAGTGTAGAAGAATCGTTCCCTACATGTTTTTCTGATGCCATGAAATGTGACGATCACAATGAATGGTTAGAAGCTATGAAGAGCGAAATTCACTCTTTGAAAGAGCTTAATGTGTGGACTCTCTGTGAGCTACCACAGAACCGAAAAGCACTGCCGTGCAAATGGGTTCTACGAATAAAAAGAAACCCAGATGGTAGTATAGATAAATACAAGGCTCGTTTAGTCGCTAAAGGTTTCCGACAAAGAAAAGGTGTTGATTATGATCAAACTTTTAGTCCTGTTGCAAGACTTGCAACAATAAGAGCTCTGTTAAGTGTAAGCGCTCAAGAGGGACTTCATCTGATTCAGTTTGATGTTTCGACCGCCTTTCTAAATGGGAAGCTTAATGAAGAGATTTATATGAGGTAACCTGATGGTTTTGATGATGGAACTACAAAAGTATGCAGACTAAATCAAGCCTCTACGGCCTTAAGCAAGCGCCACGATGTTGGAATTCGTGTTTCGGAGAGATATTGCTTAACATGGGTTTTGAACAAAGCGATGCTGATAGTTGTTTATTTACAAACAAAGTTGATAACAAAAAAAATCTGATTACCCTTTATGTTGATGATGGTTTGGTAGCTGCTACGGATGCAGATCTTGCTAACAGGTTTCTTGATGATTTAAGAAAGAAACTCAAAATCACAACAAAACCTGCCTCTTATTACCTAGGCCTTGAGATCAAAAAGGAAAAAGACGGGTCAATTGTGATCAAACAGGAATCCTATACCAGAAAGATTCTAGAACGCTTTGGTATGGCTGATTGTAACCCAGTATCAACGCCTATTGAAAAAGAAGGTGTTCAGACAGGGAAAGTTATTGTCACCTCTGACAATAAATTTCCTTATAGAGAACCTGTAGGTGCTCTTGCCTATTTAATGGTAGGCTCACGGAAAGATATTTCATATGCTGTAGGTGTAGTTTCTCGCAAGTTAGAAAACCCTACGAGAGATGATTGGAACAAAGTAAAAAGGATCTTCCGATACCTGAAAGGTACATCTGCTCATGGACTTAGATATAGCAGTGGACCTAAGAAATTGTTAGGCTATAGTGACGCTGACCATGGAGGAGACTGTACTACTGGACGTTCTACAACTGGGGTAGTCTGTCTTTATGCTGGAGCAGCTGTGTCATGGTCAAGTCAACGTCAGGCTACAGTTGCGATATCCACAACAGAAGCTGAGATTGTCGCCGCAAGTGAGGCAGCGAGAGAATTGGTATGGCTTCAAAGAATTCTTCATAATTTAACGGATATGGAAGATGTACTATCTTTACATGTGGATAACGAAGCTGCCATCAGACTAACACACAATCCTGAGTTCCACAAGAGGGCAAAGCACATTCGAGTGAGGCATTTCTTTGTGCGAGAAATGGTAGAAGAAAAAAACCTCACAGTTTTAAAGACAAGCTCAACAGAACAGTTGGCTGATTGTTTAACTAAGGCAGTTCCAAGACCTCGCCTAGTTGAATTGTCAAATAAGATTGGATTGCATCAAGCAACTGCTAGTTCTTTTTAATTAGGGAAAGTATTGGAGTAAAACCTATTTACGAATTAAAAAGAATATTGATGCCCTGTCAATGTTGTCATATATACATTGTGTGAAGTTTTCTGCAACCTTTTAAATTGTTATTTATTTCTAATAGTCAGTGCTCTACGAAATCGCTACAGGTGATTATATTAACTCTACGAAAACGCCACTTCGCTACACTTATAACTATCGCAATATTAAAAATCGACTAAATAGATTATTTTTCAGCCATTTATCGCAGCGTAGTCACAACTCTGGGCAGAATAGAGGGCTCAAGAATGCGTGGAAGAACCCGGAAGCACAGACCAAGTAGAGATGTGTTAGTAGCAATATAATTTTTTTTATTTTTTTATTTTAGTTTTACAATAATTATGTACACTCTAAAAACTACTCTTTAGAAAATATTAAGGCTCGTATTACAGAAGCTTCCTCAAGTACAGTTTAAACTCCAACCACCTGATTACTACTTAAGGATAGAATCGTTACTTGAGTATCGGTCTTATTCCAGAACGGTAATTATAAACTTTAATTCAACAACAAAACACACGAATTTGACCTGAAATATAATAGAAATCTCTACTCAAGCGTAGTCTGGACCACGCTTGAGTGATTACAGATCAAATATCTGCCCAAATACGGAAACAGGTGACAATATAAAACGAAACTAAACTCAGCTGAACTGTGATCAACAAATCTCTGCTTGAGGGACGTTCTAAAATCAAAGCTCAACTTGAAACTAGTTTTAAACAGAGATCAACGCTTGAGTATCCTTCTGGAATACGGGCCTTACAATCTACAAAATAAAATTATACAATATTTACAAAGTACAAAATAAAATGATACAAAAAGGCGCGCCTAGGCGTCAAAATATTCCTCCACACCGCTGTCATCCGGCATAGTGCCCAGAAGACTGGCAGCGTTGCCACGTTGAATGGCAACGCTTATTCTTTGACCAAAGAACAAGCCAGTCCTCTGGTCACGCGAAGTGTCGACCAGCCTCTTGGAGATTTCCTTAAAAAGGGAGCGCGCACTCGGACCCCATGACCCGAGTGTTTCGACCCCAAACGGCACAAAGTCATAGTTACCTGATAGGTTATTATATTTGCGCCGCTTGATGGCCTCCGCAGATGCAGCGGCAGCGCCAGCACAACCAGCTGAGCTAGAAAGATGTGAAGGAGCAAGGGTGTCGACACACGTTGCGTCCCACACCAGAGGCCTACCCATCTTCCATGGCAATAACGACATGCCATCTGGTCTCTTGCCATCGTCTCGTACCAAGCCGTTGGGTTCTAAAACAGCTGGTACACCAGCGGTGGCAAGAGAACGACGAATAATGTCATTAATGCTAGCGTGTCGCGCTAAGCGCCCCGCGCTCCTGCAACAAGACAGGCCATGGTGTCCTACGCTGTCGACAAGTTCACCGCAATGGCACTGGTGTGGAGCAACACAAGTTGCGCCCAAGCGTAGGCACGTAGCGAGCCGGAAACTGGTGTGATCCAACATAGTACCTATGTTGGACGACGGAAGTGCCTGAAGCCAAAGGCCTGCTTCCCATTCACCCACAGCCAGTAGACGAGCACGCTCAGCGGTATTGGTTGACGTAATAATTATATTATTCCGCACTAACTTACAGAGTGGCTCATCCCACTGTCTCTGGGAAGATGGGTTGACAGGCAAGTCCGTGTTTGGGTAAGCCATTTTCCAGGCGTTCACAGCGTCAGTCACGTACGGCACCTCAAAGTCAACCAGTGAAGAAGGTAATAATTTCCTGGTTAACTTATCAGTGCTGTAAACCGAGGACAGGAACGCCGGTAAACTTACACTAGAAATTTTACGAACGCCGAGCCCGCCGAAACGAATGGGGAGTGTGGCTTGTACCCACGCTCGGTCGTCCAGAGCCGTATTTAAAATTGATGTCAATGTGATTTTGATAATTTTGTCCATTTTTTCCAAAAGTTGTGGATGTTTCCAAAGATGGGAAGAACGGAGAAAGTATGTGAATTTTGGACCAAAACAACAGTATCGCATAAGAGTAAAAGCCGAATGTATATTAATTTTGAAAAGCCTTTCCGAAATGTCACTAAAATTTTGTATTTTTTCTTCAATAAAATTTGGGAAAGATTCATCTAGGATTGGAGACCCTAGAAGGTGAAGTGAGCTTTTCTCGACAATTTTTATATTTGGGGCTATTGCATTGAATTTTGGGATAGTCAGTTGTCGGTCAGTCGTGTGTGGTAGATAAATTTCAATTTTACAAATAATATAAATTATTATTTGTAAACTATGTGACGGCTAAAAGTCTTGGTTCCATATACTTACTTGTCACTTTGACATGACAGTGACACTTCTGTTCCTCCCGCCTTTTTGTTGGCGTCTGTCTGTTAGAGGAATGAGGAGCATTGAGGAGCAAGGAACATAATGGCTACGTTCACTTATAACGCACTCAGTGTGAAAGTCACCCGGTGTGAATATCGCTCGATCATTGACGATTTTCTCAGAATTACTGAACGACTTCGGGCGACTTTATAATAATAATATAATATATATAATATAATCTTTATTTTCAGACAGTAAATAGCCCATAGAATTATTACATAAAACACACTAACATAGAAAACACAACAGATCATAATACAAATTACACATAAACTACCATACACATATTTAAAAATACACTAGAAAAATATATATACCATACACTCAACATAACACAAACATTTTACTCTTAACATACACAAAACATATAATATTATATTTACTACTACTGTACATAGTCTGATGACGCTCGGTGAGTCGTCATCCAATGCCACATTATAGGGCTGTTCATTTTACCTGCCACAAGCGCAACAAGGCTGTTGGAGCTAGCGCGCACCCGCCGCATCAAGGACGCTATTCGCGTTCGCATAAGTGCGTAAAAATCTGGCACACGTGCTTCCGCGAACATGCCCGACGCACTGCAGTAGCGCGGTAGCCCCAACATTATCCTGAATGCGTTGTTATATTGGACACGCAGAGCATTGTACGAGCTCTGTGTATAGCGGACCCACAGTGCGCACGTGTACATAGACTGGCAGTATGCCCTAAAAAGTGTACTTTTAACATCTTTTGTACATCGTGCGAACCTGCGGGCCAGCATGTTACACCTAACTGCCAATGCTCTGCGTTCCCTTTCCAGGTCAACATCGTCGCATAGACTATCGGTCACCCAGTGTCCCAGGTACTTAAATTGGTTCACTTTGTTAAGTGAGACTCCCCCCAAAGTAACTGGTGGCACCTCCTCATAGGTTTTATTTCCCGCCTTGAAAACCATCAGCTCACTTTTGGCTGCATTGTACCTGAGACCATGTTCGACCGCATAGTCTTCACAGGTACGAACGAGCCTTCTCATGGCACTGATTGATGGGCTCAGCAACACCATATCGTCCGCGTAGCTGATATTGTTGACACATTTTCCGTCAATAGAACACCCGACTTTGACGACTTTTTATGAAACTGACACTAGAACAATGAAGCACTGACAATTATGACGATCGAAACCTCAAATTATCTGTCATTTCATACTATTATCTGTCATCCGACAATAATATTGAACGTACCCAATACTAGAGGTCAAAGTTATCAAAGCACTGACCTATATAATGTACTCTGTGGCACTGACACAGTATCTCTATGTAGTAGGGATGTGACCTAGCTGTTAAAAAATCGATTTATTACACATTGATTCTTTTAAGATTCATTTAAATCGATTAATAAAAAAACGATTTATTTGTAAATAATAATCGATTTTTCAAAAAAATAAATGGAAAATATTAAGAACAGATAAAATCAACTTACAACGGTAATAATTACTTCGAAACAAAACAAAATGAACGAACCAACGAACGCGGTACGAAAACTTGAATTATACTGAAGATGTGAAAAAAAAAACTAGTTAAGGTGAATGCTACAGGGTAGCCCGCGAAATTCAAAATTTCTTGCGTTTTTTGCAAATTGTAGTTGTATTTCGCGTTGTGTATAATTCGAAATATGATTTGCGGTAGTAACAACAATATATCTACTGAATAATACTCATAAAAAATATTGACCTAGCTCTATATGCTGTACAAGCTCGATTATATCAATTTACGATCAAATTATCGATTATCGAGCTTCTAGAGCTTATAACGCTAGGTTTATATTTTTTATAAGTATTATTCAGTAGATATATTGTTATTACTACCGCAAATCGTATTTTGATTGATATACAACTCAAAACAGAGCCACAATTAGCAAAAAACGCAAGAAATTTTGAATTTCGCGGGCTACCCTGAAGCATTCACCTTAAAGTCAGTGTCAATAAATCAATGACTTTTGACTTGACCTTGACGAAGATATAGTAGAAAAAAATCGCAAACAAATGACGCTTAAAATAAAAAATCGATTTCTAATTAACGATTTTTCTCGAAATAATAATCGAGTCAAAAAATCGATTTAAAAATGAAAATAATCGTTTTTTTTTAAATAGTTTTTTTACATCCCTATTATGTAGTCTGTGCTTTGACACTAATTGACATTAGCTAGCTAATATAGTAATCTGTGATTGACATTGACAGTGACACTAATTGTTGTTTGGGCGAAACTTGTTTTGTTTGGAAGTTTAAATTAAATTAATTGTTTGTAGTATTTTCACTGAGTATGTTGTATTTGTTGCTCGAACAATAATGTCTTTTAAAACATTTCACAAAGGAAAATATTATATTACTTTCAAAAGAGGTTTCGAAGACTGCAAGAAAGATGTGACTGTAACAATTGACAAACTTTTTGAAACTGATACTTTGGTTGGTAACTTTTTCACAATCAAACTTTAACTTTATCTTGCTAACCCATGCTAACCTAACCTAATTATACTAACACACTAAATGCTTACTAGGCGCAGCGTGGGTAGGCCCCCACAAGGTGGTCCGACGACCTGGTGAAGGTCGCGGACATCCGCTGGATGCGGAAAGCGCATGATCGGTCGTTGCCTATGGATCAGAGAGTCGCCTTAGTGTCCAGCAGTGGATGTCTTTCTGCTGAAATGACGAAGATAACTAAAAGCTTACATATATTTGGAAGTGAACCATAAACTCTCTCATAACTCTCTTTTTAATTCGATTGTTCTTTTTTGTTTCCTGGTAGATAGAAGTACTACAATTAGTTTCTAAGTTGATTGCATACTAACCAAATTGACTTGCAGTCCGAAATAAATTGATCTTTAATGCATTTATGCATGCGAAGCGAAATCTAAAGATTTAAATCGTGAAAAGAAACTAATCCCTCACGAGCAGGATTCGAACCTGCGACTCCTGGCTCGCTGAGCCTGGTTCGAATATTATTATATATATAGGTATTTTTATTTATTTATTTTATAAATTTAATTTTAGAGAATATCCTTATCGGATGATGAAGAACCCACATTTTTTTGTGTGCTGACTATCACACGGTTGGACTATGAAGATTTGAAAAAACAACAAGGTCTTCTCGTAGACTTTGATAATTTTCCATCTCAGCTTGTAAGGTTGTTACAGCAGTGTGCTTCAAACAACATGTGAGTTTAGTGGTAATAATCTTCATGCATTAGCATTAAACTGACTCTTTTCAGAGCTTATTGTCAGTCGTTCTACTCCTGCACCCTGTGGGTAAAGTACACGCAAAAGGCTTACAACCCTCTGCACATTCAATATAATAATGCGCTGAGGATGTTGTTGGGGCTGCCTCGGTTTTGCAGTGCATCGGGCATGTTTGCTGAAGCGAGATTGGATGATTTCTACGCCATTATGAGCAAGCGATGTGCCTCGATGCTGAGGCGATTCCGGGGTGGTCCTAATAGTATTCTAGCCACACTGGCGGACAAAATTGATGGACCATTTATCAGGCACTGGGCGGGTATACATGTACGGAGAGACATGTATGTCCCTAATTAGGAAATTTTGTGTTTAATTATATTACTAACAATAGGTTAAGGTCATACTAACATTATATGGATTATTATTATTAGCAAACCTATTGCAATTGGTCAGAGAATCACCCTTACATACCAATCTCTGGTACATTGATACTGAGAAAAAAGGACATAATTACACTACTTACCTAAACTGGGAATAAAAAACAGGACCTTGCTCTTGGCAGCTTTATTTATTAATAAAATCAAATAGTGGTGATGCTTGGTGGAGGTCTATGTCCAGCATTGAACGTCTTTCGGCTGAATTGATGATGATAATGAAAATTTGGAAAACACTTGAAACGTCAGGCTCTAGTTGCACAGTTGTACATTCAAATGGGAATTAATGTACACTCTATATTAAGCCAGACATTCCAACCAGGTTAAATTGGTTATATTAATAAGTACTGGTTCATTTTAATAAGTTATAATGCAACGGGAAAGTTTAAAAGTAAATATAGTTGTACTTGAGTTGTTGTTACTAAATATATATCGTGTTTTTTACTGTATACAGTGAATAAATAAATAAATAAACAATTCTATGTTTATATTGTTCTTCCTGCCAACAATTTTACTTTATTAGATGGTATTCTGTATATTACTAGTATTATTATATTTTCTTCCAGGTTTTTGATAATGCAACAGAAAAACCCAGCACTCTATTATTTAGAAGTAGTAGAACATAATGAATTTAAGAGACTTGTACATTTATCTTTGAAGACAGGACCAGCTACAGATGCTGATATCAAGCAACACATGTCTGACACAATCATTAATCTGAAAGTTATTATCTAATTTCTATTATTATAAATTAAGAACATAAATAAAAATAAATTTTGAAATTGTCTGAAAATAATCCCTGCAACAGAAATCATTTTGCAGACAGATTTACTTTAAAAAAGCTGTCACTAATTAAATTCCATAGTTTATTAAAAAATTGGCCTTAAATTAACTATGTACAGTCAACTCCATGACAGTAGTAACACTTCAATTCGAAAACCGCCCTTACTGCTTACGAAATAAAGATGCTGCTAATGTCAAAGTGTTACCACCGACGTGTGGTCGACCGTACCAACTTTTATGTGAATAAATTAATTTGAATTTTAAGTAACAGTTGTGATACAAATTATTCTCTGTTACAGAAAAATTTGTCTTCATTTAAAAGTTCAGCAATGAATTGTGAGGCAGTATTAAATGAAAAGTGTATGAACATGGAAAGGAAAATAAATGACCTGACTCACACTCTGACAAGAATGGAAGAAGATAAGTTGAAATATGAAATGGAGTTCAGAGAGTCTTTAAAACAGGAAAAAGAAAAAAATATGCAGGTGAATGTACACTCGACCAAACGGAATCATGACCCACCATAAGCTTAATTTTCTACAAACATTCTAATACAATTAGGTCGAATTTCGCTTACAGATATTTCCCTGGCAACCTGGCAACAAACTTGTTATTAATTTTTTTGGGCAGTGACAGTTAGTCAAAGAAATTGGTAATTCTTTTCATTTGATTAATATTCTTCTGAAATTGAAAGAGTTAGGGCCGAGTTCGCGGACATTGAAATAACCACTGTTTGCGAAATCAACCTGTTATTCAACAACAGATGTTTAACCATGACGCGGGAATTTTCATGTTCACGACTCCTATCTGATCATTGATCCTGAAACCGAGCATTCTGGGAATGAAAGAACGAATAATATAACACGATTAATCAAAATGGTAACTAAATGGCAACAACACTATGAAAAGAACGACAATTTAAAACGGTTGCATATTAGGTAACTCTTCCAAAATTAAAAATCCTAGTATAATGCTACTCTATACATTTGACATATCTTTTTAATTTGGCAGGATAAGCGGTCTTGGTTGTCATAGCAACCAATAAAATACGCCATTTTGATGTTTGAATATTAGGCCGCTTACACACTCGAAGTGTATCGGGCGGGCGCGTTTCTTCAAACATGATAAAATTCAGTTAGTTGTGCTTAGCCGAAAATAGCGGTAACATTGTGCAGGTTTCGCGCGAGCATCGTTTATAAGCCGCGTTCATTTTTATTTTTATTAATTATACAAAAATTATAAATGAAAAAATAACGTACTACCTCAATACGACAAAAACAGTTATGTTTACACATCTTTCATAAGTTTTCTCAAAGCATGCAATATGTCTGCTTTGTTCATGTTCGTAAAAGAAAAATGCACGCTCGAAAAACGGCAACGTTTTACGGCCCTTATTTTATTAGTTTTTTATTGTAAATTTTACGAATATGGTAAAATACTATTGTTTTGTTATCCTGGAGAGTAATAATCCTAATATTAATATTTTATGCAGCATAGACTCTTCTAAAATTACGAAAAACAATCAAATACAGAATATCGATGAATAACCTCAACAATTTCAATCATCAAACGTCAAAAATATCTTGTTTAAATACCCGGTTAGTACTTAAACGACGTCCCCGACTTCGGTTAGAAAAATTGATTGATTATTGTGATATAACAGTTGGTTATCGTTGGTGAACACCAAAGTTCGGGTTAAACACCTGGTTTTTACATAAACATCTGTTATCTTCTGGGTTAACTTGCCCCTTAGTATAACTTTTGAAAAAAATAATTGTTTACTTCTTTTTTAGGGTTCCGTACCCGAAGGGTTCCAAACGCGACCCTATTACTCTCGCTACGCTGTCCGTCCGTCCGTCCGTCTGTCTGTCACAGGGCTGTATCTTTGTAACGGTAATAGATAACCAGTTGAAATTTTCACAGAATATGTGTTGCTATGAGGTGTTTCACGACAAATACTAAAAACAAAAAAAAGTTTAAAACCAAAGGGGGTCCCCATACAAGAAACCTCGAAAAACATGCATTTTTTTCATCGTTTTTGTTCCTGTTCTCTCAATACCGTATTCCAGAAGGATACTCAAGCGTTGATCTCTGTTTAAAACTAGTTTTAAGTTGAGCTTTGATTTTAGAACGTCCCTCAAGCAAAGATTTGTTGATCACAGTTCAGCTGAGTTTAGTTTCGTTTTATATTGTCACCTGTTTCGGTATTTGGGCAGATATTTGTTCTGTAATCACTCAAGCGTGATCCAGACTACGCTTGAGTAGAGATTTTTATTATATTTCAGGTCAAATTCGTGTGTTTTGTTGTTGAATTAAAGTTTATAATTACCGTTCTGGAATAAGAACGATACTCAAGTAACGATTCTATACTTAAGTAGTGATCAGGTGATTGGAGTTTAAACTGTACTTGAGGAAGCTACTGTAATACGGGCCTTAGTTTTTTTCCACATTTTTATTAACACACTTTCTTGTGTGTTTGTTTGTTCATCTGTATGGTACAGTGTAACAAAGCAATTAGTATCCAGCCAGGGTCGCCAGATATAGATGAAGATTTCTCAGGAAATGATTATAGAACGGTTGTATTAGGGTTTTGTATAAATACAGTTTAACTTTGTCTGTTAATAAAATGATATTTCACTCAAAAACATCCATAATCTTCTGAGAAAACTTCATTTATATCTGGTGACCCTGGATACTAATTGCTTTGTTAGACTGTGCCAATTTTGCATCCAATTTTAATCTGACTTCATCAATGCAATATTAACTCGTCATTTGCAATATTAACTTGTAATTTCGTTTCAAAATTGTGGTACTTATATTTTTTTAATAATGATATTCTTTCTTTTTCCTTCTATCTTGTCAATATTTTCTTACCCAATTAATATTATAGGAAAAAATGCTATGGCAGCAGAATGCTGAATTAAACATGAAAACGCAACTCACTACATACCAGGATAATCTCAGCAAGAAAGAAAAGCAAACAGATGAATTGAACTCTCATTGTAAGCAGTTGCGAGAAAATATTGGACAGTTAGAAAATCAATTGAGGTATCTCTTTTTTTTCAAGTTGTTTTTGTTGTTCTTTTCGCATATCACACTTATTCATTATTATTATTTTGGAAAAAGAGGTAAGGTCTTTGCAAGTCCCTTATGTCACTGCGACCTAAAAGATCTATTGTAATGCCTCTAATAGTAAACTACAGCACCTCTCCAAGCCGCAGGCCAACCATAAAGTCGACTATTGCCTTGGGGTTTGAGGATCTGATCTCATCAGTTGAGATTGTGTGGTCTCCAAGATGCTGACTTCTAATGTGGTGCACTGCAACACATTCGCATAGGATATGAATGGGCGTGTCATCCTTTTCGCGACAAAATCTGCAAACTGTGATATATGTGAGGCCCATCCTGTGTAGATGTTCCAGTGTCCTGTAAGGGTTCTAATCAGGATCCTTATATGGTTCCTGTTAAGCGAAAGCGCTTCTTTTGTAAATCTCTTCCTGATGCCTACTAGAAGCGCTTTGAAGTGCTCTTGGCCTGGGGTTTTTTCCCAAAGTCTAATGCTTTGATGACTTCCCCAGTCCTTAAGAATAGCTGAGGTGATGCATTTCGGAACCCTACAGATTGGCTCCGGCCCTACTACTACACTTATTCATGCAAAGACTGCAAAATATAAAAATTTACTATGCTTTCTTGTGTTTTTCATGTTATTTTTTCTTCTTTTACAAAATGTGTCTTTTAATTCCGTCTTTTTACTTGTGTCTTGTGTCCAGTTTTGTATAAAATAAACTTTTTATATATCTACTTTTTTTTCGTCGACGTCGGACGTTTTTTTTTTGACGACCTCTGTGGTCTAGTGGTTCGAGTGTCGGACTGCTAATTACGAGGTCGTGGGTTCGATTCCCACAGGACACAAATATTTGTGTGATGAACATGAGTGTTTGTGTGTGGTCTGGTTGTTTCTTATGTATTATAAGTATGTATATACAAAAAAAAAGTATATAAGTATTATATCCATTATCTAGTACCCATAGCACAAGCTCTGCTTAGTTTGGGACTAGATGGTGATGTGTAAAATGTCCCAAAAATATTTATTTATTATTTATTTATTACTTGTCTATCTTTTGAAAATTAAAGCTTGCTAAGAAAAACAGTTTCAGGGCTACTTTAATTTTTTTTTTTTAATGATCATTTAATATTATTTTAGTGAAAAATCCCAGTGCTTGAACATGCTAGAAAAAGAAGTTCAAAAATCACACATTGAAGTGGCTACACTCAAAGCAAAAAATGCTTCTTTAGAAATGGATATCATGGAAAAAGAAAAACAACATCATCAACTGAATTCCAAATGTGTTTATTTAGAAAAGGTATAAAAATATTTTTAAAAATTGTTAACTGATCGAAAGTCATATTGATTACTTTTTAAATTTGTTATAGACAGTGAAAGATAACTCTGATGTGATAAAGGAATTAAATAGTTCTCTGCAATTAGTGAAAAAGGAAAAGGTGAGTTTAAATTTTTGTGAACATTTAGGTACCGTATGATAGATCAGTGCTTTTCGACATATTCCATAGTGCAACCCCTTTGGTAAAAAAATATGCCCGTGACTCCCTCGCCTTTCGCTAGACAGGATTATGTAAAGCTAATAAACGTATTAAGAATTATAACACATTCACATTTGTTATATACAACTTATTTATAAAACTGTGCAATTTAATTTGGGACTGTATGTAGTATTTAAGCTTTATAACTAGGACGTCATGGTCGCTTTTCTTTTGTGTACCTACCAAGTTCCTTTGATAAAGATTTTAAAAAAAGAACTAGGTATAACACTTTTTATTTTATGAGTGATTGCGACCCCTCCCCCCCTGTACAGGGTCGGCGCTCCCCGGGGGGTCGCAAGTCCACGTTGAAAATCACTGTGATAGATCATAAAAATTCAGAAAATCTATTACTTGTTTTATATTCTTCTCTTTTTACTTCTTTTTATCTTTTTTTAGTTAAGTTTAGAAGAACGGTTGGCTTTAAGCGAATCTCTCGTAAATAGGAATAATGATGCTCTTCATTCAACGTCTGAACAGCTGTTGAAGGCTAATCAAATCATTTCTAAACAAAATGCTGACCTCATTGAAATGAAGGAAAAGGTAATCATGATTTTTCTTTAAATAATGAATGTGGTGGTTATGATTTTGAATAAGTATCTGTACTACGGAATCTAAAAGATGTGCAATAAGAGCCACTTTACGAGCAAGTGTGTTGAAAACTTATTAGCAGTCTTCCATAACTCAAAATTTTTGCACAGTATTAACAATCGCCTTTTTACCCGACTGCCCCAGAAGGATAGTAATGTTTTTTTCACAAATATTTCCAGCTCCTATGCAGAACAGCTATAGCATTAGAACAGGAGAAAGTTATAGAACGCAACACTAAAGAAATGGAAGAACTAAAAGAGCGAATCAGTAACACAAATCAATGTATGGACAAGGTACAAAAAGAGTTAAATGATCTGAAGGAAAAGTATGAAACCAATGAAAAAGCTCTCAAGGATAGAGATGAAACCATCAAGAATAATAATATGGGTAAGATCTACGACTCCAGACCGTTGGCTCCACTGTTTACTTTATGGAGAAAAATATCCTTAACTTCTGATTATTCCATTACAGGTCTTTCAAGTAAGATATAATGTCGATTCTCTTGTTCACAGACTAAACGTATTTGACCGCTCGAAGTCTTCTCTGCGCCCCGCAAGGGGCGCGAGGAAACGGGCTCGGGGGTTTGGGCCCCCTTTCCCGTGGTGTCATTTTCGCGTCCCATATAATTATGGGTCGGTGATTGGGTTAGGGTCGATGACCCTGTTGGTGGGTGAAATTCTAGGCCGCGGAGTTCTCCGCGGCAACGTGTGTTGTTGTTGTGTGTCTGTAGGGGCGCCTGAAGTGTTTCACGCTGCCCGAGCGACCAGACCCCCGCTAAGTGAGACCCCCAGTTCCCTGGGGGAGGCCCGGCGAGGGTCGATCAGCTGCGAGGGCAGTGGCTTGTTTGGCGCCCGCCTACAGATATAGTGATTGACTCGTGGCTCGTTACGCTCTCAGATCTAGCCGATCACGCCACAAGCCACGTGACGAATTGTGTGTTTGAGCGATAATGAGGTGTGAGTACATCGCTCTATGGGTGTACACTATCATACGCTCACCCGCCCGTGAGACGTAATCGGTGTACGTCAGTGTTTACTCTAGCATGTAAAGTAGTGCATGTGTGTGCTACGCATATTGCGCCTAAGTGAAACCTAGTAGCAATATGTGTAGTGGATGCGAGTTTCGTTGTGGAGTCATTTTGTATGAGCAGACAACGTGTAACGTGATTATGGTCTGCTCAAGAGTCAATCCGGTGGTGGGGCGATCACGTCCGCAATCAGGTCGCGCGGGAAGCGCTTGGCGTCAGGGGGGCGCGCGTGCCAGGGTGCCAGGCCCTTAATGTGGGCCCAGGCGGAGACGTCGGCGCGCGCGAACATTTTCTTCGCCATCGCTGCGGTGAAGTCCTTGATACTCTCTACGCGCAGGTCCCTGTGGATCACAGTGTTCCTCACGAAGCGAGGGGCTTTTGTTATTTGGCGCAGCGTGATGTTCTGCTGCGCTCGAAGCTTTCGGCGGTGTATCTCGCTCGTGAGGGCGAGCCAGGCTGGGGAAGCGTAAGTCAGCTGGGGCCGGATGTAAGTTTTGTACACACCCAGCTTGACTCGTAATGGGAGGCGCGAAGAGAGCACGGGGCGAAGCTGGAAGCGGGTAGATCGCACCCGCGCGACCGTGTTTTGGACGTGTTTCGCCATGCTGAGCCTGCTGTCGAGTGTGACCCCCAGGTATTTAGCCGTAGAGGCCCACTCGATGCTGGTATCCTGTAATTTAAGGTTGGATGGGTTGGGACGACCCCTGGTCGTCACTATCATCGCCTGCGTCTTACTTACGTTTACCGACAGTCTCCACTTGCTGAGCCAGTCGGGAAGGTCGTCCAGGGCGCGCTGCATTTTGACCGCCGCGTGATTGACGTTCATAGACGTCGTGATGTACGCGGCGTCGTCAGCATACAGCGCGAGTGTCGATGTGTGCGTGGCGGGAATGTCGTCAGTGTAAACGGAGTACAACGCAGGCGAGATGTAACTCCCCTGCGGTACTCCGGCGGCGACGGGGCGAGCGCTGGAGAGTTGGTTCTCCACCGCAACCTTAATTGTCCGATCCTGTAGGAAGGAGGAGACCACCCGTACTATGCGGCGGGGCGTCGTTGTCAGGGACAGTTTGTAGAGCAGACCGGTGTGCCAGACTCTATCGAACGCCTTCTCCATGTCGAGGAATACTGCAACGGCGTATTCCCGCTTGTTCACGGCCGCTGTCAGGAGGTGCAGTACTCTCGACAGCTGGAGCGTCGTGCTATGTTCAGCGCGGAACCCGAATTGCTCTGGTTTCGGTGTGACGTGTGGCGTCATGTGTCGCAACAGGAGTGCTTCGAACACCTTGGAGGTGGTCGGCAGGAGGGTGATCGGCCGATAGCCCTCTGGCTTCCTAGGGTTTTTCCCGGGCTTGGGGATCATCACGACTCTCCCCACCTTCCATGCTTGTGGAAAGTTCCCGGTACGGAGAATGCCGGTGTATAGCCGCGCGAGTGCGGCCACCGTGCGTGGCGGTAGGTGGCGTAGTGCGGCGTTGCTGATTTCATCCACACCGGGTGCCTTCTTTGGCTTGGTGCGGAGAATCGCGCGCCGCACCTGGCCCGTAAACGTATTTTAAAACTGTCACTCTCTTTTATTATTAGAAGATGCAAGAAAGGGATTGCAACAATTTTAGTGTTGCAAATTAGAATTACTCAAATTAGTTTACGTGTTCCACCATGAATCTATATAGTAGGATAACACACTATGTGACTTAAAACGAGCCCAGCGAGAGGTCTATAAAACTATTGCATTTCTTTCTACTAGTAGGGTGTCCAAAGAATATTTATTCGTGGATTTTCTCAAACTTAATGTTATCGTTTCGAAAACTAAGAGGGGTCATTGTACTCATAATGAACTAGATTATATGCTTTGACTTTATTTATATATTTTTCTTACCTCGAGTAGAATCAGTATATCAAATCCGTTCAGCCGTTTCAGTGTTATGGAAGAACAAACTAACATCCATACTTTCGCATTTATAATATTAGTAGGAAGTAGGTATGGACATTGTCAACACGGCCTGCTGATTTACGGTAGGCAAAGTCGATGTTTTATTAATTTTATTTTCATGGATCATTGGTGTAAATTCTCTTGTTCACGCAACAACTCAACTATCACTCTCTTTTATTAATAGTAGATACAAGAAAGAGATGGCAACAATTTTAGAACTGTCAAATTAGTTTACGTGTTACATTTCACTGTATTTTAGTGGGCACGTTCCGAAATCACGACTAAACTTGTATAGAAATTTAAATTCCGACTAATTTGACAACGCTTAAATTGTTTCCATCCCTTTCTGTTATCTCCTATCAGTAAAAGAGAGCGATAGTTTAAAATAAGTTTAGTTCATGAACAAGAGAATCGACACCATTGCCAACTTTACAACGTATAATTGAAATAACTCAAAACCTCTTAAGGGGTCATTGTAGTCATCAGTAATAAGCTGTTCCCTGCATTTGTGTTCACATTACACGACAAAATTTAAGGAATAGTTGTGTTTTCGCGATTTCGGGGTTGGTCCCATTATTTAATTAGCATCCCGGGAAACGTTTTTTTTTTTTTTTTTTGCCGTTGGGAAATCCTCATGGACGCACTCCGCCCGGGGTAGGCGGAGCCAGTGTCGGACTCTTACCGACTAAAACCACCACGGTGTTCCTTCAACTACCTTAGCCGGGGGCGTGGGAACCCGTGAATATTCACACAACCACCCCCGACAGGTCCTGTCCCACCACAAGCAGGCGAGCCCCTTCTCCCCGTGCGGCCTTACGTTGGCCGCAACGTCCTTGGTGGCGCACACGGAACACTGCACGCCACCTCACCTCATGGGCCTTTACCAGCTGCGCCAACTACGCCGGCTGTGCCAGCTACGCCAGCTGCTGGTCGGGCAGCAGATTACCCCGAGTCTGCTGCTCGCAGGCCCTACCTCCAGTAATTTTTTATAGAGGTTTGCTTGCTCGCGGTCCGGGCGGTGAAGCCAAGACCCTCGGTCCCAAGAGGCGCGAGAACACTACTCAGCGGGCACTCCTGGGGTTACGAGATCGACGGGGGCAGGGAAAAACAGTCCCCCCGCTGCCTGCCCAGTGGCAGAGTGAGTGCACACCGGGCCCGCCCCTGCTCCTCCACTGTGCCCTCTGCTGCTCAGCTGCAGGGACACGTGGAGCAACTCCATACTGGCCCAGAAAGGGCCAGAATGTTCGCCACAGGCAATAAAATCCCCCGAAGGTTAATCCCTCGGCAGGATTTTATTGCCCGTGCCCAGGATGCACCGGCCAAACAACTGCCGATCCCTCCAGACGTGTCCAGAAGGACAAGCAGCCGTCAGGCACTCGTGGAGGTTTTCTGGCCAGCACCCCATCTGGCAGCACCCCATCCCGGGAAACCTCGAAAACGACACCCATATTGATATTATTTAAAAAGTCACGTCCGCCATCTTGGATCTCGAAATAGATGTTATATTCGTAATTTGCATCCCGGGAAACCTAGAAAACGACACCCATATTGATTTTATTTAAAAAGTGACGTCCGCCATCTTGGATCTCGAAATAGATGTTATATTCATAATCAGCACCCCGGGAAACCTCGAAATCGATACCCATATTGATTTTATTTAAAAAGTCACGTCCACCATCTTGGATCTCGAAATAGATGTTATATTCATAATCAGCACCCCGGGAAACCTCGAAAACGATACCCATATTGATTTTATTTAAAAAGTCACGTCCGCCTTCTTGGATCTCAAAATAAATCTTATATTCGTAATCAGGACCCCCGAGAACCTCGAGAACGATATCTGTATTAATTTTATTTAAATAGTCACGTCCGCCATCTTCGATGTCGAAGTAGATGTTGTATTCGTCATGCTCCACCCAATGCGGGACCGACACGCACCGGCTCTGTGTGGTTTGCGCTTTAGAGTTCCTAAGACTGTGGTACAACCATGGGCGTATTCAGAATTTTGTCATCATTCAACGTAAATAGGAATAATCTACTTTTTCTTTGATTTGAATAAATGAGTTTTTTTTTTTTTAAATACACGTTAAAAACGATAGACGACTTTGTGGGATTCCTGGGAATTATTTTTTCCCGATCTGTCATTCATAGTCATCTTTGGGATCCAATAAAAAAACCAAATACATTCGTGCATACAACGCATGGTCACCCTAGTGTGTCAGTGCTTTGTAAATATGAAAACCATATGAAAACACCTTACCTGTGAAAAGATAAGCCACAGCCAGGATATGATTCTTTTTTACAACCACGTACGCAACAAAAATTCACCATTTTATAATAAAATATATTGAAAATTCAAAAACATGAAAAATTACAATAAACCGCTATAATTGTTGTCAATATGACAAATCAGTGTTGATATTTAAAGGTTAAAGTTTACACCAATATTATTTTATAAATTCAATAAGAATACGTAACAAAATAGTACGATCTACTTTTATTAATGGCTTACATCACTATTACGAATTTCACATTATCGTGTTATAGAAGTGCGGTAATAACGAATTTTACAAAACTATAATTTTGATTTAAAAACTACTATAGAAATTTTTATTTTACGTTGGCAATTTTTTAGACAAGGACACACAAGTCGCTTCTCGGCTCTCCCTTTCTATTGGTTTTCTGCTTACATCACTGTTACATGAAAATAAACCTTAAACCATAGACTTAAGGTATAGTTTTGTATTGATAAAAATATTTAGTACTTTGTCCAGGAATGTATGTAATACATACATATATAATGTTCTTGTGTTCCACTTCTTCGTATTTTTTGTAGGCATGTTCCGAGGTCATGACTAAACTTGTATGGAAATTTTAATTCAGACTAATTTGACAGCACTAAAATTGTTGCCATCCCTTGTATCTATTATTAGTAATCGATACAAAAGTGCATCAATGCACAATGGGTGCATTAAAAAGCCTCCGCGAGTGACAATATTTAATTGATCGTCCGGCGCACCCTGGGCAGTCAGCCCCACTACCAACCTACTGACTGGCTAATCTTTTCCCCACGGCATGAGCTGTTATCATTATGTAGCTCATGTCGACACGATAGAAGAAGAAGATTAGTAAAAGAGAGCGATAGTTTAAAATAAGTTTAATTCTTGAACAAGAGAATCAACACCGCTGACTGACGAATAATAACCATGACTATAAACTTTTTAAATACAACAATATTATATGAATAGACTTAAGGACGAGTTATGTGGTGCAATCTAGCAGAGGATATTTAAAAAAAAATTGTTGCAGTGATTCAATGGCTCCATAAAAAACTGGATAATGTGGAACCCACTGATTTACAAAGTAGACAAAGGCATGTAATTCAAACAGCTACAAGCTCTACACCATACTTCCTTCCCAGAAATAACCACCATACTGAGTACTCTCACGGCGGCATGTCTGAAGAATCCATTGACTTTTATGCTACTTCGAAATCGTAAGTGTATTTAAAGGTCTTTAGCAACTGACTATTGTAATAATTCTGGTTATAAGTTATATAACACATAATTTAAATATTTACTTGAAATATTTTGTTAAATTATTATTTAGAGCGTCAAATTTAGAAGAGTCTCCTGGTCCTCAAATCGACGAAAGGGGTACTAAGGTTGGACTGGATCCGAAGTATCTGCAACCTTCTGAAACTGGCAACCAGATTGGAAAAGGTACATTATAATTTTATTATTATAAGTTGAACTTTTCTTGCTTACTTTGTTTTTTTTTCGAATGGATTAGATCAGGAATCCGTCTGCAAATGTAAGCATAATATTACTATAGTGAATTCAATAAATGTCATTTTGATTTGATTTCAAACTCGTACAGTCCACATAAAAATGTAAGTGAGGATTGACTTCGCCAGGAATAAGCTGTTACAAAAAAAAATACGATTCATGCATTTTTCATTATTAGGTAATTACTACATATTAATCGTATTTAATGCGGACAGCACAGCATTTTTTATTTATTTTAAACAGTTATTCAACACAATAATAACGTGAGCGGCTATGATACATGACTTGATATTTAGACCAATCTCTTGTGTGTACTCTATGGTTTTGTGTTAAAGATACCACTGTTAAAGATAGCCAATCTCTTTTAGCACCTTTACATTTAACTTCAAAATTGATAATATTTTAATGAATTAAACATCTGTACAGTACTTTCCGTTTATGAAAAATAGATTGCAACTCTAACTAACTAACTAACTCTAACTAACTTTTGCCCTCTTCGAATTTCATGTGGTTAGCCGTGAGCTTCATCTTTGATTCGTAGCTTCCATAGGCTGGGCTTTAATTGAACTTCAGCAATGTCCTTTTAAAATATTTATATGAATGAAAACTTGCCAATTATTAGTTTTATTGACAAATACCGATAAACAAGTTATTTTTTAATATTTTATAGAACATGGTTCCTGAATATTCAACGACTTTTTCTGATGACTGTATGGGGTACAGGCTGATGAGACGTTTATTTTATTAACTTTTTATTGTCAACAGGTACAAAAACAAAGTCCAGTAACCCACCAAGTCAAACAGGCAAAGAAAATATGAATATTAATTTACCAAAAGTAAACTACAGAGAAAAGAAATCTGCACGAGGCTCTACCTATCGGACGACACCTGTTTCCGCCTATTTTCCTTAAAGATTTGGCAAAATAATTGATCAATCTATTGTTATTACATAGTGCAATGAATAATAATATAATTACGTTGGCTCTTTGTGTCTTTTAATCTTTTTCTATTACCTCATTTTCTTTCCAACTTTTCCAATTTTTCTTTCATAAAAACTTTGTACTTCCTTTCTACAGCCAAATTGGTCGAGCCCTTTTCTAGTGATGCTCCGTCATACATGTGGCAATTGATTTTTATACAATACTAGCTTTTACGCGCGGCTTCGCTCCCGTGGCTTATGGTATGTGGTTTCCATAAGTCGCCCAGCGTCGTCGCGATGTGCGACTTAGGTCGCGTCCGATAGTTTGTTTCGGGCCTAAGTCTTTAAACTACCGTCGGTCGGTCGCGCTCGCGACGCGACTTTTACTACTATAAGTCATCATCATTTCAGCCGAAAGTCGTCCACTGCTGGACATAGGCCCAAGCATCGCCAAAACGGCCGGACCTGCGCTTCCCGCATCCAGCTGATTCCAGCGGCCTTCACCAATTTTCGGTCCACCTTGTGGCCCCCCACGCTGCGCCTTCCAGTCAGCGGTCGCCACTCCAGAACTTTTTGGCCCTCATCGGCCATCCGTTCTGCGACCAGTGTGCCCCGTCCACAGCACAGAGTACTTGGTCCACAGCCTGTAAGTCGCGTCCGATAGTTTATATTACTGTACTCTGTAGATAATTTGTTTCTAGCTTTAGTAGAGGGTTGGCGGGAAAATTCGGAAAGATCGTGTTGTGGATTTTGTATTATTTTCCATACTTTCTTTCTTCGAATGTTAATGTGTACAAGTGCGGTGTAGGTAGATGGTACAAATTTGAAAAAAGTGACTCTTATTTTCTCATCATCCCCTCGGAAACCTAGTAAAGCACAGTAATTCCATTACTACTAATAGTGAGTAAACTAAAAAATTTACTAAAAGCACAGAGTCACAGACTCATAGGGATGTACTACGTATACTAAAAGGTCTAAGCAACCAGGCCATAAAACCACAAAAAAATAGACTCCTAGGCTACGTTCCAGTAATATCGCCCGACGACGCTGGACGACCGACGCTCGGACATTGACCTACACTTTTGGACTTCAAATACCTACGAAATACGCGTGGTATAAAACAGACGTCTGTGTGCTATACTTACACTATCCGGGCCCGTAAAATGCGGCCATTGCAAGGGATGTAAGTAATCAAAACTTATTATAATGCACATTACATTTGCATTACCAAAAATCGCAATCTAAATCCAAAATGTTTGTTTACTTGACAGCACACACAAAACCCTGGTCCTTAAAATAGCGGATTTTCGCCACGCGGAGTAGATATTCGGTTATACCTTGGTTAACAAGAGACAAAGTTTAGGTTCTTATTTCTATAACGATTTAATAGATATTTGTATAAACGAGGTATATATAGAAGAATTGGGCGCCTCCATAGGTTTACATCTCGATACGCTCGGAGCGTTCTTTGGGCGTTCGTTTTGTTCGCTCTGAGGCCCGTATTACAGAACGTTCCTCAAGCTTTGATCACTGTTATTACGCCCTCCCGCCCTCGCCTTTGGCTCTGGCTGCAATCCAGTCTCGAGTATAAAACTAGTTTTGAGTTGGGATTTAATTTGAACATGGGCCTTCCTCCCGACTGGTTCGAGCTCTGAACCAAATCGAGCTAATGTCAATTCCTAGAAAAATGCAGTACGATTTGACAAAATTCGATTGATACAGCACTCGATCCAGTCGGAAGTAAGGCCCCAGGCCTCTAGCAGAGTTTTATTGATCACAGTTTAGCTGAGTTTAGCTTTATTTTATACTCTGACCTGTTTCGGTATTAGAGCAGATATTTGATCTATAATCATAATCACTCAAGCAAGTGTGGTCGAGACCACGCTTGTAACGCTTACGCTATAATGTTGCCCGATGACGGCGGACGACGCACGGATCGTACTTTGGTCGTTTAGTAGAATCAGTAAATAACTCAAAATAGCGAGCTTTGACTTTTGAGTACAGATCGATCATATAAACGAACGTCCAAAGAACACTCCGTGGTGCGTCGTATGACTCGTATAACGTCGTCGGCGATAAAACTGAACGCGGGGTGCGTTCAGTTAGCGTAACTTTTTAAGGTAATTTTTTTTTCTTTTTATACCGCTTATGCCTTCCTATACCATTCTTCCGATTGCGATGAAACTTAAGCGCAAATCAGACACAAGGCGGGTGCGGGTCGGGTCGGGAGTGCGGCAGGTATATTAATTAGCCTGTTTTTATATGCGGTTCGGGCCCGCGGCGAGTGGAGCGTGGAAGCCCCGCGTGTCTCCCGCCACTACAGACATAGCGTGGGTTACGCAGGTCGGGAGCCACGCGCGGCTCCGAGCTCCACCCACCGTAGGCCCGACCCGCACCCGCTCTATGTGTGGTTTGCGCTTTAGGTGAGTTGTTTTGAACTTTGGTGAGTCAACGGATAGCACGCGAAGGTTTTTGTCAAAACAACTTTGACAGGTACGCATAGACATAGTTAGCTAGTGTTAAATAAAATAAATTAATTAATAGAAACTTTGGTCCTTTAAATATTAATATAATTACAATTTTGTAGAAGAAAGCCATTCTTCACGTATGCGATAAAAATACGATGTTTTTTTTTCCTAGATTTTGGGTGGCCTGAGTCCTGATGACGCACGGAGCGTACTATGGTCATTCAGTTTTTCTTACCCCGGCTCCACACCATTGGCCCGAAAGTTGGGGCGAGTGTTGGCAGTTTGCCGTCGCATGTAGCTTTTATCAAATGAATTATGCTCCAACGTTGGCGTTGCGTCCATACGTTGGCGGTTTGCTCAGTCTTGCCGCAGCACTCATGCAGTAAGGTGCATCGAATGAGCTTGCTCCTACGGTCACCGCGTCTTGAAAGTGTCATCCGCGTGGATGGACGCAATAGTTATAGAATGTCTATAAAAAAATCTTTATGATTATTAACAAATAATAACGATATTCTCTTGTTTGTCAAAACATTTTTCAAAGACGACGTCCCTTGTACAGCAATTGTGTTATTTTAATTGACAGTTCATTATATATATAAACATAACATTCAGTTTATTATATAATAATAATACCTAAATATATTTATTTATTATCTGTTTATTAATTATGTAAAACTTACCGGTGACTATTACCAAGGTCGAAATGAAATGAGTGTTTTGCAAGGGCACCAGCATGGCCATACTACTTTTTTGTTTCTTACTATTTTAACACCACTTTAGTAACAATTTGGTATTGGGGATCGTGACTGACAAGGTTGTGTGTGGGCGTAGACGTGACGCATTTCAAATTACTCCTGCCGTTTTTGTGATAGCGTGCGCAACCCTTTTATCTGTCTTTTTTTCACGGCTTTCATGGCTGTCGCATTAATTTTTTTATTTTTACTTTTTATTCATATTTTTATGTCGCATATTTCGAAAACTTATTTTTATCCATTTTTCCTTCACATTCTCATATCTTATTCTTTAATATACGTTTTCTATTTTAATTAAAAATATTTTATTTATTTAAACACATTTTTTTTTACCCTAGACCAATATATATACACAGTTCCTTCGTCCGTGTGTCGCTGCAGGGTGCCAACTGAAAATCAGCGCTGGACGTTCAACGCCAGCACATGCTGAGTTGGTGACCCTTTTGGCATGGGCATGCCCAGCAGCAACTTCATGTTTTACTTATATCTATTTTAGTACTTTATTTAATGTTATTTGTTGTGCTGTCACTGTCCTGTGCTAAATAAAATCTTTCTTTCTTCTTTCATTCCTTAAGCATTCAATGGTCTTAAAGTGTCCAGTGCAACATCTATTTCAGATGCATTTACATTGGTTCTGACAGGATTTAACTAACATTATCGCCAACGTGTGGATGCTAGCCATAATTACGTTCCAACACTCGTCCCAACGTTGGGGCCTATGTATGGAGCCGGCCTTACTCAGAGCGATCGCTAGTATCATAAAATAAGTTTATAAAGTTTATGGAACGATCATACAAACCACAGATTACTATATTAGTAGCTAGCTAGCCCCAGTGAGTTAGATCTAAGTCAATGGCTAGCCCAAAACAAACATTATTGATACAAACCAAGCAACTGCAAGCAACGCTCCAAGCGTCTTCCGACGACGTCGGCCGATATCAGCAGTGTTGTCAAGTTAGGCGATTTTTCACCTTTTAGGCGCGGATGACATTTTTAAAACGCGGTGACCATAGGAGCAAGCTCATTCGATGTACGATGATGTAGCATGAGGGCTGTGGCAAGACTGAACAAAGCGCCAACGTGTGGACGCATCACTAACGTTGGTGAACTGCTAACGTTCGGGCCAACGTGTGGAGCCAACGTAAGAATAACTGAACGATCAAAGTACGCTCGCTCCGTGCGTCGTCCGACCCGACGACGACGTCGGCCGATATAAGCAGTGTTGTCAAGTAAGGCGATTTTTCGCCTTTTAGGCTATCTCGACGGGTGTCGGGGCGACTAAAAATTGCATTTGGTGACTGGTCGCCATTTGGGCTACTTTAGAAAAACGATTGGGCGACCTTTCTTCTACGTTTGCAGTCTGACAAAAAACGGGAATAAATGGAACGAATGTTTCATTTTTGTTAGTATTTAGTCTGTCCGTGTTTTATCGTGTTTTATATATATTTATGATACCTATATGTGTAATATATTTTGTGCTATTTATTTATTTTAGTTTAGTAGTACGCCACGGACTGCCCCCATTATCTAGATCTTACGTCTTCTTTGTCCATCCAAAGGTTGTCTGGAAGATATCGCTTTTAGCGATAAGACCGCCTATGTACCCATAATTTGTACGTTGTTCCTGTTTACTACTATTTTCATGGTCTACAATAAAGTATATTCTATCTATCATGTAAAAAATATGCCTGTAAATACTTAAATTGAATTAAAACAAATACGAAGTTTGGATATCTGCCAGAAAAGCGATTTTTAAAGTTTAATTATTGTAATGTATGACTAGTGGTTCCCCTATTGTGTATACTCTTTTATGCAAAACTGTAAAATAAACTTTCTTTTCAATTTTATCCCACTTTTAAAAATTGCTTTTATTGCCTTGAAAATTTAGGTTTTAGGCTACTTGGCGCCAAATTGGCGATTTGGACCGGGCTAGGCTTGGCAACACTGGATATAAGGGAACGCAGCCCACAGACTAAGAAGTGTACTACGTACAGACGACCCACTCCCATACAAAAAAATGGCCCGTAGTAGTTGGAAAAATTGAACATGACAGTTCGTTTTTTTTTAAAATTCTTTTGTTGGATTTTGGGCAAAGGCTCACACTGTATGCCTTATTTGAGCTGTTGTATATTGTTATTTCAACTTTAGTTCGTAAAATATAGCTAGAGTCCTGTAACAGATGTCAAATACGTAAAAATACATTTAAAATTTACGTATTTGACTTCTGTCACAGGACTGAAGCTATATTTTACCAACTATACATTTTCGAAACGAGAACTGAGGATATGTAAATGAAACATCATATTTTGTTCAGATTTTTATTTATTAAATTATAGTTTTTAATACAATATGTCTTATTTTGCATTCTCGGAAGAGATTTTCTAATTAGCCTAGATAAATCTGTGCCTTTCAATATTTTATATGAACACCAGTTGAAAATTAAAAAACCGGCCAAGAGCATGTCGGGCCATGCTCAGTATTATAGGGTTCCTTAAGTAGGTGTTACAAACAAATCAAATCCAATATTAATCACGGCTATTTTAGTTTTTGCAATAGACGGCAGAATTGGCGACTCAGAGAGTGATGTCAGTAGCCGCTAGATGGCGCTATACAGTGCCAAATGTAATACACGGCACTTGACGGCAGCATTGGCGACCCAGAGAGTGTTGTACGACGCCGCTAGATGGCGCCAAATTTAAGAAGTGTGTCGTCAACATAACAGAAAGTTACTTTTTGTGATTTTTTCAAATAGAATGTAGCTAAAGGAGCATTATTTGCTATGATCATTTTTCTCTAAGGTCAATGACCTTTGAACTAGGTCGTTTTAAGTATTTTTCAGTTTTCGGTCTATAACTCAAAAAATTATAATCACATTATACTCGAAATAATTTTAAAAGAGTTTTCACAAAGGTCTATCAATGTGGAAGATTATAAGTTTCTACGTTGCATAGTTTAGAAATGGCAGGGGGGGGGGACACATTGCAAGCCACTTTGGCGGGCTATATTTCGCAGATGGTACACCTGATAAAAAAGTGATGTATGAAACATTACCTTCATTTTAGTAGACCTATTCAATGATACCCCACACGAGGGGGTGCAGCGAAAAAAAATTTTTTTTCCCCATTTCACATATATGGGCGCCACCCCTAAAGAACGTAAAAACTATTTTTTTATTCTTTTAAAATTGAGATCTATATGCAGACTATTTTTTAACAAAATTTCATTTACTTATGTTTATAACTGTAGAAGTTATTAAGCTGTAAAGGATTAGGACAGACGGACGGACATGACGAAACTATAAGGGTTCCTTGTAGGACTTCGGAACCCTAAAAAATTACCATGCCAAGGAAGGGCACTTCAGTTTTTTACCCGACTGCGCCAGAAGGAGGGTTATGATTTTTCGTGTGTTTCACAAGAAAGGAAGTCAAATGAGTAGGTACTTAGACAAAGTTCGGCTTGTTATGGTGAACCCGATGTACAGGCTACGTGAAAGAGTTTCCCTCTTGATGTCTTACTATTCAAGCTAGCACAATTCTCAAAGTTGAAAAGATTGTCAAAAAAGATACTGTTTCAGCAGTATTTTTTAGGATGAAACTATCTTCTTTCCCATCAGCATATTGAGCTAGAACAAATGACACTTGAATTAAACTAGGTACAAATGGTAAATTAAAGATCGAGATTTAGAAAAATATAATTATATTATATTTTTATATTAACATTCATGATGATGAGACTGGTATAAATAAATTAAAACACGAATGTTTACTTTTATTTCGTAATAGTAATTAGCAGGTACTACCTCTTCTCATGGGTGTTGTAAAAGGCGACTAAGGGATTCACCAGAGAATGACCATCATTCTCTGAGTTTTCATGCAATCAACTGCGATCGCCAACCCGCCTGCCAAGCGTGGCGATTATAGCATATCCCCTTTTTGGGGAGGCCTATGTCCAGCAGTGGACGTCTTTCGGCTGAAATCATGATGATGAATCAGCAGGTACCATATAAATAGAGATTTAAAATAGTTAATTAATCTTACCAATTTATAACGGCAGATGGGTAGATATGGTCATCATGTTTCCTTTTACAAGAATAATTATTATCACGATTCTGACATACATCTGAAAAAATAAATACTTTAGTATTCTATAAACTATTCTCATTCTTTATTGTACACCAGAAAAATGCAGTACCTATTAAATTATAAATAGAATTTAGGTACATGTATGTACGAGCGGGCGAGCTTAACTCAAAAATTAGTTTTCTACCAGCAAACCTTTGAGTGATAGAGATAGATTTTAAACTATCTTGTAACACTTATTTTACATCAATATGGGATGATGGATCAGTGATCAATACTGTTTGGCATTAACTTTGCGGGTCTCAGTCAGTCTACTGCGTCAACAGTATATATTTCACTACAGTAAGTTTGCCAATAGTACATGATACCTGGTCTAGTGACACGGCCTGTTAGAAATTCCAATAAAAAGCAATAGGTACTCGCTACCAAACTTGAGCGGGTTGGAGTGGATATGAGTATACTCATTTTTTTACTACATTAGCTGTACACCTAACATTTTATAAGTAGATTACCGATTACGTACGAACCTTCATAAACTTTTGTATTCCTGTTGTTATTTCATCGGCCAAAAACAATGTAGGATAAGCACCAACTTTAAGCCGATACTTCTCATTGATGAACCTTTTTTCAATGCTTCTGACACAAACATACTTTGTGAAGATCTTGCACGCTAAACTGCGCAAATAAGCCACTTTAAGTCCTATCTCACTAACGGGAAGCTAATACATCTTAGCGTCCTTTCGTTTGCTATCACAATGTTCGATACAACAATACAACACTTGTTGTACATCTTACTTGTACTATCACTGCAAAATATCACAGTTAAGAAATCATTAAGAGAATAAGTACAGAAATTAATCAACGCAAACTTTAATCAACAACATTATATGGAAAAATCGAAATCTTACAAAAACAACCAAAATTAACGTAAAAAATTAACAATGACCACAGAGTACAGACTACATAGAGATACTACCACAGACCAAGTAGAGATGCTACGCATCAGACGACAATCTCCGAACAAGAAATTTGGTCGATAGGGAACCAAAGAGTAGCCTCAATAATAGAAAATGACAAGCACAGATAATACATTATTTTCAACTTCCAACCAAGCAAAAGGTTTTTAAATTTCGGCCTTGGATACAAGGCTTTTGCCTCTTATTCATGCGTAGGTAGGTACCTATACATGCATTGCTAATATTTTATTTTTTATAGTGAAAGTGAAATAAAAACCATTACTTTTACATAAATCTGTTTATTTTTCAATTTTCTCCTATAAACATTATGTTTTTTTTCAGTTATTTCTAATCAGAAGAAAATTCTACATTTTCTTGTTTGATTTGCATCCACAGGATCTTCCTAGCCACAGGAGTCATCGTCTTCAGTGTTGAAGGGACTGTTATTTGATTGTACATTACCTGCAAGGAAAATTAAGGCTTTTTGTTGGTAATATTATACTTTTATATTTATCTGTAAACTAGCAACACGGATTGCATTCTTCCTATTTGAAAAATGTAGAATGTGTCAACGTAATTTTGTATCTTTAAATATTAATAAATATAATGATTCGCATAACATAGTTTCTCTTTGATAAAAGTAATTATTCTAACACTTTTAACTACTTGGTTTTACATTAATATCTACAATGTTATCATTGCATTTACATAAATCAAAAAAAATTAAAGAAAGAAATAAAATAATTATTTTAATCTTGTTACAGGCGAGAGATAATATTACACATCAACAATAAAATTAAAAATAATATGCCTGTAAAAGACTAAAAAGGCCCCCATCTCAGCATATGCTACAACACCGAAATGTTGCAGCACTGGTTTCCAGATGGGTCCCGGAATGAACATTATAACCTAGTAATTTAAAGTATAGCCTAGTGGTTGAATGCTTGCCATCCTTGCAGGGGGATCTGAGTTCGTACCCGGCCCATACCTCTGGCTTTTCGAATTCAAGTGCGAATCAGAATTTGATTGTCACTTTTTACTTTAACGGTGAACGAAAACATCGTGAGGAAACCTACCCACTTGAAGCACTTGCTTCATACAGTTCTTGATGGTGTTTAGTCCACCAACCCGCAGTAGGCCAGCGTGGTGGACTCAGGCCTGAATCCTTCTGAGAAGAGGCCCGTGCCCAGAAGTAGAACAGTAACGGGCTGATAATGATGAACCATTTTTTAATAGAAATGTCTTTAGAACTTTACCCTGCGTACCGTTATGCTCAAACATTTCTCAGTTGATTGTGACATTCACACACAGCTTACTTTGTTGAGGTCAACTTATAATATTATTATTCATATTATTTTGTTTTTAAATATAAATGCCATTAAAGAAAATGAAAAAAGCTGTTGCTTACCTCATTTAACAAATGATTTCCAACAAAACTGTATGTAGGCGGTGGCATCTCAGTATCTGAAATAATACAAAATAGTTTTACAACAGCATTAATATTATTAAGATTCCACACCCGAAGGGTCCAAATGGAATCCTATTGCTGTGGTCAACGGCAGATCCAGGATTTGTTTCTGGGAGGGGCACAAGGGCCAGATAGGCAAGGAGTACTTAGAAGTGTCCCCTATAGTATTGCATTATGAGTGATATTTTATGATTTCCAACTTGCGGTAGCATGTAGTATACTTATGTTTGCAAAAAGAAACAAATAATATTCAAGCGGTATTGTATTAATCTCCCAACTCCTAGTTTTATTTGAACCATCTGGTGGGAAGGGCTTGTTTCCCTGTGTATCAATTCATTAAGCTTAGTTTGGCCCCCAGAAGCCTGAAATAATCGTTTTCTGTAGTGTGTACTGCATGCAGATTGAAAAGTTCATTGTCAAATATTACACTTTAACATTGAAATGAAATATATTATTATTTGCTTACCTGATGTGATCATATAACAGTGGCTTGATGTGCTAGTGGCTAGTAGTAGGCTTGTTTGTTGGGCAGATGTTAACAAACATTTCGTAACCGTAATTCGTAATGTACGTTTTTATTTAGTTATATTAAACTTTGTAGAAAACTGAATAGTATATTTCAACTTTTAAATGGGATAGGTACATAGTTTAGACTGCCCATTTTACAAAGAGTTAATTACAAAGAGAATTACTTCAATAATTGAGATTATACATGTATACTACACATAGGTATATAACAACAATATAAAGACCAGAAGGGGAAGGCCGAGGGGGACGAAGTAACTGTCAAAATCTATTATTGAACCCATCTAGAATCATAGACATAACGTTGAAAATTTTTGTTCTAAGATTACTACCCGTGGATACTACTACCACATACCAAGTAGAGATGCACTACTACGTATCATGGTATACTGACAGTGTTGCCAGATGGCAAGTTTGAAACTATCGCATATCTAGGAAAAAAATATCGTATAATTATCGCATACGCTTTCTTATACAAAATTGTAATCATATTGATATTTTAAGTTTTATGTCCTAAGCTTCTAACGATTAGTGTGTTATTTTTAACATACTTCGAAAAATGGAGGAGGTTATGTATTCGGCAGGTATTTTTTTAACACCAGCTGTGCCGGGCATGCGTTGCAAAGCTATTTTTGTTTTACAAAAACCTTCACTGGCTCTCGCACAACAACCAACAACTCACCAAGATTGTCATTGCAATCGGATGAATGTTATAAGAAAACGTATGAGACAAACAGGGACCACCAAAGAAACATTATTTTTTATTTATCGATAAGTTATAAATAAAATCGGAAAATTATTAGAAATATAAATTATTATTGTTCCAGTTAGCAGCGTGCAAAAATTAAAACGAAACAATGCAAAGCAGGCATACAAAACAGATAACTAATCCAATAGCACTCAGTCTGACTATCTGACTCTAGGTCTGACTGAACTAGGAATGAACTGACACAGACCGACCGACGAACAAAGACCGAATAAAATAAATGAGTAGAACAGCCGAACAGGACGCAGGTATGCAGTTGAAAGCAAAACATAGTTTTTTTCGGTATTTTTTGTCCATCTTGTTCACTTTGTTCAGTCTGTCGTATGCGTCACACATAGTGAGTGAAAGAGACGAGAATTTATCCCTTATCTTATTGTTAATTTTGGTTGTAGTCACTCTGCCTCAAAATTATCGCAGTGCTACTTAAATTATCGTATGAATTAGTAAAACTATCGTGCGATACCTTGCTATTGTTTTTTATCGCAAAGGACTTAAAATTATCGTAAATTTACGATAATTATCGCACGTCTGGCAACCACAGATCACTACATAGTAGCTACGCTAGTTCCAAGTTTATCACCCGTGACGCAGCCCATCATCTATCAATGAAATGAATAAAATTAAAATTAGTGAAGTGAGAAGAACACAGACCAAGTAGAGATGCTAAGCATAAGAAGAACGACTCACTAATCACTGAGAACGACAGAAGCAGAAGCAGCGTTGCCAGACGTGCGATAATTATCGTTTTACGAACCGACTTGCGATGCCATTTAGGCAACAGCCTAGGTGGTATTGAAGTTGTTATGGGCAAAGATAACCGCTTAACATCAGGTGGGCCTTTAGCTCGTTTCGCCATCATAAACTTAAAAAAAAAAAAAAAACAACTCCTTTGCGATAACAAATAATACCAAGGTATCGCACGATAGTTTTACTAATTCATACGATAATTTAAGTAGGACTGCGATAATTTTGAGGCAGAGTGACAATAACCAAAATTAACAATAAGCTAAGGCATAAATTCTCGTCTCTTTCACTCACTATGTGTGACGCATACGACAGACTGAACAAGATGTATAAAAAAGACCGAAAAAAACTATGTTTTGCTTTAACTGCATACCTGCGTCGTGTTCTGCTGTTCTACTCATTTATTTTATTCGGTCTTTGTTCGTCGGTCGGTCTGTATCAGTTCATTCCTAGTTCAGTCAGACAGACCTAGAGTCAAAAAATAAATGTTTCTTTGTTTGTTCCTGTTTATCCCGTACATGTTCTTACAATCTTGGTGAGTTGTTGTGTGAGAGCCCGCAAGGGTTTTTTTAAAACAAAAATAGCTTTACATCACCGCCGCTTTGAAATGCCGAGAACAGCTGGTGTTAAAAAGAACACACTAATCGTTAGAAGCTTTGGACATAAACCTTAAAATACCAATATGATTACAATTTTGTATAAGAAAGCGTATGCGATAATTATACGTTTTTTTCCCCTAAATCTGCGATAGTTTCAAACTTGCCATCCGGCAACACTGAGCAGAAGTGACAAGTAAAGTTCAGGCCACAAAAATTAAAAAAAAAAAAAAAAAAAAAACAAGTAAAGTTGGGAAAAACGACTTAAAATCGTAAGCGTGTTTAAACGTTGTGCTTTTTTCTGCCAACGAATTTTTTTACGCTTTTGCCGCTTTTCGTTTTTCACTTCTAAAAAAATTGACTTTTATTTGTCTACATTACACTATTCTATTTACATTTAAACTATTTACAAAGTTCACTAAAAACTATACAAACAAACTACAATCGTCGCGTAATTACCAAGGAGAACATTCAAAAACGCATTCACTCGTTGACGACGAAAAATAAACTAAGCGCCAAAGCAAAAGCAAATCAATCAAGGTCAAAAACGTTTAAAATGTTTAAACGATACGAAAATAATCAACAAAATAAAAAGGTGCTTTCTCTAAACAAATTTTACGTAAACGAATAAAATTTAATTCTGCCGGTTTCAAACCACCACCAGTCAACTTTGAAATTGAGTCTTATGTTCCTAGAAATAAGGCTACATTTCAATCGTACTATTGAAAGCATAAGTTTGGTTTACGAAAAAGTCTAAACGAAATCTGCTTTAATCACAAAGCGTGCTTATACGCTTTTTTTTTAATTAGACTTTTTTAAGCGCTTTTTGTTTAAACGCCCACTTCTAGTGACAAGTAGAAGTGGGCGTTTAAACGAAAACGTTTTTCGTAAACCAAACTTATGCTTTTAATACTACGTTTGAAATGCAACCTTATTTCTATGAGCATAAGACCCAAATTCAAAGTTGACGAGTGGTTTGATAGTCGGCAGAATTAAATTTTATACGTTTACGTAAAATTTGTTTAGAGAAAGAACTTTTTTATTTTGTTGATTATTTTAGTATCGTTTAAACGTTTTTGACCTGATTGATTTGCTTTTGCGTTGGCGCTTAGTTTATTTTTCGTTTTCAACAAGTGAATGCGTTTTTGAATGTTCTCCTCGATAATTACGCGACGATTGTAGTTTGTTCGTATAGTTTTTAGTGAACTTTGTAAATAGTTTAACTGTAAATAGAATAGTGTAATGTAGACAAATAAAAGTAAAATTTTTTAGAAGTGAATAACAAAAAGCGTCAAAAGCGTAAAAAAAATCGTTTGCAGAATAAAGCACAACGTTTAAACACGCTTACGATTTTAAGTCGTTTTTCCCAACTTTAGTGACAAGTGACGGATCGGATTAAGAAAATGAGAATACTATTGGGATTGGTCGGGCGGGGAAGGTTATCATTATTTTGTTTGAGTGATTCATTATTAAGTAATTTTATACTATTTACTGGGTTCTTTTCGCCAATGTGACTTACTATAAGAAACAGCCCAATGTTCGAGTTTAACCAACGATGCTAGTGATTTGGGATTACTAAGTTTTATGCGTTTTTGTGTAAAAAATGGTGTTCTAGTGCTGTGTAAACTAACTTCCAACATAATGCCGTTCGATTTTTTGTGTTGTGTGAGGCCCGGCGTCGAAGACGTTGTGGAGCTGGACTATTCGCATCAGTCACTGGTCGACTTCCCCACTGAAGTTTTTGTGTACGAAAGAACGCTTGAAACTTTGCTCTGCCAGAGTAATCGTGTAACAGAACTGCCGCGCCAACTATTTATGTGCCATGGATTAAAGTATTTGGATCTTAGTGATAATGAAGTTTCAGGTTTACCTGCAGCCATATCTTCACTAGTGAATCTTCAACACTTAAATATCAGCAGAAACACTTTAACATCAATACCAGAAAATATGAAAGCGCTAAAGTATCTGGCATTCTTAGATCTAAGTGTGAATCCTTTGGAAAAACTTCCAGATGCTATTACAAATCTTACTGCTTTACAAGAACTGTATCTGAATGACACATATTTAGAATACCTTCCAGGGAACTTTGGAAGACTAGCGAATTTAAGAATACTGGAATTAAGAGACAATTATTTAATGATTTTACCTAAGTCACTGTCTCGTTCAACCGAATTACAGAGATTAGATATAGGACAGAATGATTTTCAACAGTTTCCTGAAGTAATTGGAAGATTTGTAAAGCTAAGAGAATTATGGATTGATAACAATAGCTTGTCATGCATTACATCTGTCATAAAGCCATTAGAAAATTTGATACATTTGGAGGCAAGCAATAATATGATAGAAGAACTTGCACCTGAGATTGGGTACTGCACCCAGTTGGTGGATGTAACATTATCATTAAACATCTTGACACAGCTTCCAGATAGTATTGGTCAACTGTGTAACTTAGCTACATTAAAATTAGATAATAATAGATTATACTCAATACCAGAGAGTATAGGTCAGCTGGCAAACCTTGAAGAATTAATGCTCATGTGTAATTACTTAGATAAGATACCATCTTCTGTTGGACTCTTGAGGAAATTGAAATATTTAAACATTGATGATAATATGTTGTCATCAATACCTCCTGAGATAGGGAGCTGCACAAAATTGTCTGTGCTGTCGTTAAGATCAAATAAATTGACCAGAGTCCCTCCAGAGGTAGGTCATTTAACTTCCTTAAGAGTGTTAAACTTAGTAAGGAACTCATTAAATTGTCTTCCTCAGTCCTTGTTGAATTGTGATAATTTAGTAGCCCTCTGGCTATCTGAAAACCAAAGCAAACCTTTAGTGCCTATGCATTCTGAAGTAGACCCTCAGACATACGAACAAGTCCTAACTTGTTTCCTCTTCCCCCAAGTGCCTTTAACCCCTATTGAAACAAAGTTGGACAGTGAAAAACCTGAAAATGTGGAAGCTAATTCTTCTGCCCGCCATATCAGTTTTGTTGACATGAAAGTTGCTTCCAAGGTTACAGAAAAACCAGGCCAGTTAAGAAGGGCACCAACTCCTTATCCAAAAGAATTGAGGGCGTTAGCAAAGCATGCCAGAAATATACATAAAGATGGTACACAAGATGTTTCTCCTCCTATGCAAAATGCAGTACACATAAAGGCTGCTAAAATAACACCTACATTACAGCAAAGATTTGCTTCTGATAATAAAATGGAAATGGAAACTGCTGGAAAAAGTAATTTAGGAGGAACAAATAAGGATCCTATGAAAACATCTGTTTATGATAATCTTCCGGCTGAAAATGCATATGATAAGCCTCTGGATCTTTCCTATGAGCAAGATAAAAGTTACAAAAGTGTGGACCATGCATTGTATCCTGAAAATACTGGGACTGCAAACAGTGATTTTAAACCAGAAAGTGGGGATAATTATCTTTTACCGCAAAGACAATATAGCACAAAACAGACCGACAAATATAGCTCTAGACAAGATATGGATAGAGCAAACATACCTCTATCCCAGAATATTTACAGAGGCCATGTAGAACATAAAAATTATCAATTGCCAAATGATGTGAACTATCGAGCTGGCTTGGATGATTCCCACAGTAGATTGCAAAGATTAAGCTTAAGTTCTCAAGAAAGGCAGCCAATTAATGAAACAATTTTATCACAACATTTTATAGAGAATCCATATTCTAGCAGAATGGAAAATGCCACTCCTTTTGATCCTATTTATGCTAGAAAAGATCATATATGCCATTCTGTGTCAGAAAACAATTACCATGAAAGTGTATATGACAGTGACAATTGTACGCATACTAAAGATAAAATTTATGGTCAGCGGAATTATGATGTGTTTAATAATCACTCACATGGGAATCGTGATTTGCCAAGTCCAAGATTACATACTGTTAGTCAAGTGGTTAGTTCAACAACTATGCCAAATCTAAGCAGTTATAGTAATGTTTATCCCAGTGCTGTTGTGGAAGGTCATGAATATTCATCAGCTCATCACCAGACTCCGACGCCAAATGCCAATATTTATGGCATAGCAGCATCTAGTCCTACATATGTATCATCACAGTCTCCGGAGCTGTACTCACCAACAGGGCACACTAACACAACTAATCCCTATCGCATGGCTACTACACCATTGATATCAGATGATGGAAGTTACAGTCATGTACATTCTCCGACTAGCCAAAATATGTACGATTTATATGATGCCATACCAACTTCATCTAATCCTCCGAGTGTGGTTAACCACCGGCATAGTCCTAGCATTTCAGAGCCAGTTTACGGTCGAGGCCAACCTCCACCTTATCACATTGCAGCTCCATACACGAAGCACGCACAGTATTTTAACGGAACAGGAGGATAGTGGTGATCTAAACACGGAAAACCGGGAAGTTTTCGGAAAATGCACTATTGTGAACGTTATTAGAATGAACTGAAATAAAATGGTGATTTAATTCCTGTTTTGGAACATTGGTTTTCTGTTATCTGCGTGTGCAATTTAAATGTGATATAATTGTGTAAAATAATGTTGTAGTAGAAACTAATATTAAGGTGCTAAGGGATGGATCATTATTGTTGTTGGAATATCATTCAATGGAATATAACTATTTTTAAAAGGTTGAATTTTTCAAGTATAAAATGAAAAGAATTGTCTTATCTAGTTATGGTTTTAATTAATGAAGTATGCATTTAGAAAGTGGTAGGTACTGATTAAGTACAACTTGTAACAACTATGTTGTTTCAAAATATCTATTGTAATTGGTTATAAAATTCTGTCTTTTACTTTTAATTAATTATAAATATGTACTAATTCGACTTTTTTAATGTTAGCTGGATTGGAAAGTACCTGTCTTATACTTTGTAGTAACAAACAAGTAAATGAATACATCCACCAAATTTTGAGTGGCAAGGTGCTGTGCCCTATAAACTATATGAGGGCCTAGTTTCCAGGTAGGTTAGAGCCAAACATTGTATATACCTAAATATTTATATAGCGACATGGTGTTGTAATTAATGTCTTTGATATATATTGTTGTAATTATGTGATGGTTGTAAATTTATGGTAAAATTTATTATTTGTTTAATGATTAAGTGGATGACATAAACTATGTATCAACCCCAATTTATCTTACTCGGAGCATGAAGCCTAAGGCAGGACCTATCAAACTCAATACAATGGGTTATACTATTTATATAGTATATTTATATATGTATATGTTATATATTTATATATATGTTATATATTTATATATATGTTATATATTTATTTCCGTTATAAGACCTGTCGTTCTGTATGGATCGGATTGCTGGGCCCTGAAGAAAACGGACGAAAGAAGATTGCATGGTGGGTAGAGATGAGAATGTTGAGATGGATGTGTGGAGTGACAAGAATGGATAAAGTAAGAAATAGATATATCAGAGGAAGCTTGAAAGTGACACCAGTAATAGAAAAGTTGAAAGGAAATCGTTTGGGTTGGTATGGGCATGTGATGAGGAGGGATGAAACGCATGTTACTAACAGAGTGATGGATATGAATGTTCATGGATAGAGGGAGAGGGAGACCAAAGAAAAGGTGGATGGATTGCGTAAAGAACGATATAGATGAAAAGGGAGTAAATGATGGGATGTCGGCTGATGGACAAAAATGGAAGGAGACGTATTGCGCCTGGTGGGTGAATTTTCAAAAAATCTTACCAACAATTTAGAAAGTCATTAAACTCTTGAGTTGTGTAACACGATAAAAGTTCAAATAGTTTTTATTCTTGTGATCTTGTCTCATAAGACATTCACCATTAGACAAGATCACAAGAATAAAAACAATTTGAACTTTTATCGTGTTACACAACTCAAGAGTTTAATGACTTTCTAAATTGTTAGTAAGATTTTTTGAAAATTCACCCAGGCGCAATACGTCTCCTTCCATTTTTGTCCATCAGCCGACATCCAATCATTTTGTGAATGAACGGTGAATTTTCCAATCATGATTTAGGTATATTATATATTTATATAATACTATATATTGATATAGTGTATTATTCAGAGTTCAAAATACTATCTTCATAATGCCTTTTAAACTCCAGTATTGTCCACTTCTGGATCCAGGTTTCTTTTATCCAAGTTATTTATCTAGGATATCATATAGATATTTATTTCTGTTAAATTACTGCCACTCACATGTCCACTGCTAAATATCGGACTCCCCCACAGACTTACACAGCGGTTTTGAACCATTTGCTTTTTGCTCTGCTTCCCGATCGTCAAAAAGGCAGCTATGTTTATCATAGGTATCTATTTCTAGCGATCATATTAATTGATCCTTGTTTGCGTTCCTTTTAGGTATTTGCATAATATGTTACCGATTGATTTCCCAAGATACTGCAGTTGGATTTCTGCTCAATTCATTAGGTATCCATGGCATTCACGGTTTTCAACTATTATACGGTTACAATAATTTGCCGTTCGCTATTCTGTCCGCATTACCGCAAGTCGAATATTTACATGAACATTTTATACATTTATTCTGTATACTATAGCATTTACTCGTAGCGAAGCAATGACTGCGCGGATTGTACGATCTGCAAGGTTAAGCTGCACTTGCCGCGGTCAGTCTGTGGATGGGTGACCGTTTCGTTACACATCGAGACCCCTCCGTGCCTCGGAGAGCACGTTAAGCTGTCGGTCCCGGTTGTCATACGAATATCTATGGCAGTCGTTACGGGTAGTCAGAAGCCTGAAAGTCTGACAACTGGTCTAACCTCCGAATGTCAGTATTACCCAGTAACTGGGTTGCGGGGGTCTGATGGCAGTCGCTCCGTGTAAAATACTGATGTTTAGCCGCATCTGGCTAGACTGGAAGCCGACCCCAATATAATTGGGAAAAGGCTCGGAGGATGATGATGATGACTATAGCATTTACTGTTACGTACTTATGTATATCTAAAGATTTGGTAATGTATTTAATATTGGTACATTTATACTTAACTATCTACAGGTTGAAATCAGTTATAATAAAAATCAAGTCATTTCTTTCGAACTTTATTTCTCATCAGTATAGCTCTTAGATAGCTTTAATTTAACCATTTACCTAATTGACATAGGCGCGTACTTACAAAATATAACTACACTGTGTTAGTTTTTATCGGATGCTAGTGGTGTCGTATATTTATATATTCTATATTTAGGCTGTCTCAAACTTGCCCTTCTGTAACTAACATGCAATTGTAATGATTGTATGTGGGTTTTGTTATATGCCAAAAAAACTAACCATTTAATGTTTTCGGAAGCAACGAAGGATCCATCTTTTCGGTACCTACTTCCGAAAAACGGTCAGCCGCACAGGGGCGGACACAGGATTTATTTCTGGGAGGGGCGTTAGGAGTATTCCCTATAGTATTGCACCGTCTTTGGGATTTATTCTTTATCAATTAACACATGCAGTAGCCGTTATCATAACTGTAATACGGACTAAGATCCTCCCTTTTTGAATTGGTAAAAAATATTTTTGACCTTCCGTCCACGCGCCCTTTTTGGTTTTCGTGATTTAGGACAATCGATGTTTTTTTACACAAGAACCTTTTTTTGTATATTTTAGGCAACTGACTTTATAGGCAGGGTTTTTCATTATAATATATTTTCGCACAACGCACTATACATAAAAAGGCACAATATACTTGTGATTGTCCTGCTCTGCAGCAATATTGACCCGAACTGTACTTTCCCTAGTTTTTGATACCATTGTATAAATATATAAAATTATATACATAGGTACATAATAGATTTTGAGTGACTGACTAGGTGCTTGTAGATCTGCTCGATTTCTCGATCGATGATTTCTGTAAAATAAATCGCACAGTAAAATCAAGTAAATATCGATTAGTTTAGTTTTAGAGTTAATTTGATATATTTTGTCTATTGGAAAAATCAAGCTAGTCTTTAACTATCACCTTAAATATAATAATTAAGATCCGTTTCCGTTTATCTTCTGTAGCAATTCCAAACGCTGAAATTTCCGCAAATAAGACGAGGTTTGCGGTTCTATGAAATAACTAAATGTTTTTGAGTTCGTAGGCTACTAATCAGTTATAATAATCACAGACATAGTAAGAAATACACCATGCACCTCAAACCGAGCTCACCCCTCTCAGTACACATTTCGCGGCATCGTCCAGTAAGCATCGCAAAAACAAATATTCTTCAGGTGCATGGTGTGTGCGTGAGCGCTGGTTGTACACGAAGGAGCACTATTTTTTAGGCTTCACTGTGATTGTTCGCAGCACTTCGTCTATATTTTTTACTATGGCTGTGTAATAATATACCCTGTGGCTACTAAAGTTTCAGTTAGTTTAATTATGTCACTTTGCTGCAGATTGATACCTGACGTAAATGTAATGTTTTGTATATATCATAATTAGTTAAATTTATATACAGTACCTGTGACCTGTATAAATTGTAATTAGATTCATTGTGCTCTCTACTATTAGCTGATAAATAGTACCTAATATATTTGTGTTTAAGTAGTGTAAAACATAGAAATAGATGACAAACATTGTTATAATATCAGTGACAATCATTCATTATTACAGCTCGATAATATAGGAGTGTTGAATGTATGTACCTGCAGGTAACAAACTACTTATACCTATACATAGAACAATGATTAATACTTCTGATGTACATAATAGATAGATAATTAAGTAAGTACATACGACAAAGTTGTTAGTTTAGTCGATATTTATTATGTGGAGCCGAAATTACATAAAAGTTAAAAAGAGAGTAAACAAAATATAATTTTATTTGTATAGAAATTTTGCTGTTTTCCATTATTGTACATTGCACAACATTCTTTTAATATACTTGTGTCATATTTTATATACCTAATAATAATGATTGTATGTTAAAAAATATATTTATACCTACTATTTAACTTTGAGCCAGTTTCTAGTTACGTTTTTCAACGTAGGTTAATCTAAGATGACGCATGTTAATGATGATGATCTTCTGATCTTGTCTTGTAATACTAGATACTTTCTATGAACCGAGCCAATTTCAAAACATAATTTATTTTTAATATTTATTTACAATTAAATGAATACAGAGTATACTGCCAGTTCTTTATCATAATGATACATAATTCTATTAATAAAGGAAAAATGCGTACTTTTTATAAAAAAATAAACGTTTTTATTTAATTTACGAAACAAATCATCATTTTTCAGGATACTTGTACGGTCAACCGCATATCAATGGTAACAACACCATAATAAGCGGAACTGGCCCAGTATGTAAGTTACACATAAGAAAGGCTCTGCTTTTATTGGTTTTGGCACCATCGAAATGCGGTTGATTGTACGTATTACATAATAATTAAATAACTGAATAAATATTTTTATAATATGTAACTTATTTTATTTTACGACCTAACTTCTTGCATGCGTCAGTTATTTTTTTTAATGATGAATGATAATTATGGAATTTAACAAATAAATTAAAAAATATCTTTCATATATGATAAAAAAAATCGGTTCATACCTGTACATCTTCCGCAATTAACAAAACTGACCTAAAACGCTGATTGCAAACCCAGTCTTTGCTTCGCGCAGTCTTGTACGAAACGGTTTTTATAGCACGTGCGTTTGAACGAAAAAACAATAGCTCGGACAAACTGATTTGTCTTGTGCAGATATGAATAAGCGCAAAGGAAAGGCTGTGCCTTAAAAACACATGATATTTTATTCAATAATTCGGTATTTCACTGTGAGTGATGAGACGATGGTGGAGGACTCGGTGAATATAAACGGGCTGAGTTTAGTAGGTACTTAGGTAATTACATATACCTATTCAATTTGTAATGTTAAAATCTTTGGTACTACTATTTATCTACCACAGACTTTTACTATGTCTGTGTTATCTACCTACATTTTGTAAGTTCCTTTGTGCGAAGGCTCATTAAATAACTTTTTTTACAATAACATTTTGTATATTAATATGGATATAATATTTAATATAAAACAATCTAGTCACTATGTAGTTAATTAGTTTGTATTATTAAACTATTTTTGTGGTAATCCTCTATAATTATGTATGTTTAATTAACATTGGGACCATTAAATCGTCTAAATTATAAATTGTTTACATTTTATAAATTTTAATATATCTCAGACGGAAAATCTGTAAAATTGTACATAATGACAATTATGTCACACTTGTTGATGTTTCGTGACTTGTTACGTCTATAGTGAGCCAAAAATAATGTTTTGTCAGTAAATATTTTGTAAATGCATAAACACACAATAATTCTTCCATTTAACAATACATTAAAATAGAGATCTAGTGAGTGATCTATTATTTCCCAAATTTATAGCTATTACAAAAATATGATAATAGGTACCTAGTATGTTCCCAATAAGGGATGTATAAGTTCTAAGGTATAAATGGCCACCATTTATGCATTATATTGAGTTAGGTACATAAGTATGTTTATATTACCTACATTATTGTATGAAGTTCATAATACGAAAATGCTACATTTTCTCAAGACTGACGCCTAAAACATATCATTTAACTGTATGTTCTTGTTACTAATACTGAATTATTTTCTGGTACTCACATTGTATTTTATGTACATACATACATTAACATTTAGAATTAACTTTTATTAAGAGTCGTTATTTTATGTGAAAACTTGCTTTCTGTGTTATTAAATACACAACCTTATTCTCAGTATAAACTAAACCTGAAAAAGTTTGTTCAGAATCTCTACGTTAAACATTTTACTGAAAATATACTTTATTCAGTTACCTATTATGGTTGATTATTACAGGTTATGGTTAAATACAGTGCATCGGCCCAAGAAGACCGGCCCGAATAATTTCCGTATATGTGGTGTGAGCACGGGCAACCTTCGGAAAGTCGCGGGTTAAACTTTCAATCTTTTATGAAGTCGCGGGCCGTAACTAAGGAGATGTGTATTATTATAAATGCATAGGAAAAACAATGGTATTTTTATGTACTTACGTTTTTAACTTCAAGTTACAAAGTAATGAGATAATAATATACCTTAGTGGTTGCTGCATTCTAGAAGTAGACGTTTTTAGTAGGAATGCTAAGTTTTCCGCGGGCCGGATAAAACTTTGCGGCTGACCGCATCCGAACCGCAGGCCGTGCGTTGCCCAAATGGAATGTATTTATTTATCAGGTTGGCACGGCATACTTCATTTTACACGCCATCTACTGTAAACGCACTGTAACTCGCTCTCAAAGCATGTATTTTAGAGATTGTAAAAAAAAACAGATAATTTTGGAATGTTTCCGGTTTTTGTGTATACTGAAAATAACATTGTATATTATTAAACACGTATCTTACTTACGCCACAGTCCGTTTCTTTAGAATGTTCATGTTTGGTAAACAATCTTCGCATGTATTCTAGGGCAAACCGTAATTAATAATTATTAAAAGATAACATATTAACAATTTTACAAACTAAATAACATTTTTTAACCTAATTAGTAATTACGTGAGCGGAAATAGTGATTATGTTTTCTCAGTAGTTATTTAAAAAATAAACATTAAGTACCAACCAAAAACTTTACCCTCCTTTTGGGCTCCGCCGCAGTCGGGTAAAAAGACTTATCAAGATTGTTTACTAAATACCTATGAAAAGTCAAAAAAAAATACTTTTAATATTTATGTAATATCACCTTTTATTTCTATACAGCTTTATTTTATGATCAATAACATTCTGGTACCTAATTAATCTATATCAGTTTTGTCTCAGGTATACAAATAATCATTATTGTCTGGATCTTTTGAATATTATCACTCTAATGATCTATAACAGATCAAGGTTACATAAAGTACGTTAGTAAATTACCTAGCACTTGAGTAGGAAAGTCGCAGCAAAATCGCTCGGAAAAATTATAACATTCTCCACTTTCCTAAAGTTTTCATACTTTGAATTCCTAAAAAAGGTAGGTACGTTTTATCTCAGAAATAATAATAACATATACAGGTTAACGTACGGTTCTTTAATTTGTAAAAATGCAAAAAAATGGATTTGTATTTTTATAATATAATTAAGATTTCGAGTCTTAATAAGCTTTTAATAGATGTCAACATATTTATTTTAATGCAGTCTTAAATAAGTTCACTAAAATGCAATTTATTTTCCGAATAACTACTATTTAAATATAGGTACATTGTGTTTATTTTTAAATTTATTTTATTTGTGTCACTAATTAATTCAGTCGTGTAGGTACTTTCACATATTTTTGTAAACACAGTTTACGTCTCGTCTGTAATGCATAGTAAAAATAAAATGTTAAAAATTTTCATGTAACCAAAGTTTTATTTCATTTCAATATTTTGCATGTGGAATAATCTAACTAAAAACGAGTATTATCAATCCCCAAGCCAGTGAGAGGCGGTACAGCAGCATCGCCAATGCAAGAGGCTAGAGTAATGGTTTACGTTATTATTGTTTGACAGGATTATCGTTCTAGGAAAAGACTAGGTGGTAACGGCAATGTTAATCTGATTAAAGGCATATAAAAAAAAAAACTTTGGGACATTTCACACAGCACCATCGAGTCCCAAACTAAGCAGAGCTTGTGCTATGGGTACTAGACAATGGATATAATACTTAGATACTTTTTTTTGTAAATGCATACTTATAATACATAAGCAACACCCAGACCAACACAAACCCTTATGTTCATCACACAAATATTTGTGTCCTGTGGGAATCGAACCCACGACCTCGTTATCAGCAGTCCGACACTCGAACCACTAGACCACAGAGGTCGTCAAATAGGTAGATACATTATAGATAAGTATCATACTTATAGTAGGTAATATGGTTTTAGATGGAGTTAAAAGAGCTAATGAGTCTTCATTCGTTTAGGCAAGGTATATATTATATTTAATTTGAATTGAATCTTTTTTACCTATTTTTTTATGTTTTATTTATTATAATAAATAGCCTATGCCAGCGACTTCGCCCGCGTGAATGTCGTTTATCGCGCATTCCTCGGAAACTGTTCATCTGCCCAGGATAAAAAGTAGCCTAATGTTAACGGGTTATGTTTGTTCATCTGCCCAGGATAAAAAGTAGCCTATATGTTAACGGGTTATGTTTGTTCATCTGCCCAGGATAAAAAGTAGCCTATATGTTAACGGTTTTTGTTCTATCTGTATGCCAAATTTCATTAAAATCCATACAGTAGTTTTTGCGTGAAAGAGTAACATACATCCATACATCCTCACAAACTTTCACAGATAGTAGAATTGATATCAAAATGTAATAGTTGTGACATTCACACCAAGCATGCCAATCAGGGTTGGTGATCGCTACATCCACTTACATAAGTAATAATATTTTTATTTATTTAGGTAAGCAATGTCAGTCGGAGACATACATGGTATTTTTCATGTTATGGATTGGCGAAACGAGCTAAAGTCCCAGCGGTTACCTTTGCCCATAACAACTGCAATACCACCTAGGCTGTTGCTTTAATGTTACTGCGAGTCGGTTCGCCAAATTGAGACATGAAGTGGTGAGGTGAAACAGATATGAGGTAAGATTTTTATTAATGAGGTACCTATTATGTAATCCAAGTGCGGTACATATCTAGATATATTATCTAGGCACGTAAAAATCACTGACTCGTTGGTCAGCTCGTTAACTATTTGCGGTTGACCCAGTTCTATGATCATTGTTCTCACTCCATTCGATAGCAAACTGTTTTATATTGCTACCGAACTACTCCCGGATTAAGTAGTAATTGGTATTTATGCTTACTTTCTGTTTTATTGACTTTGGGAAGTCCGTCAATTATGCAGATTGGGAATATTTGGGAATTCCAAATATTGAAGCTGTGAGAATAGCAAATTGAAAATAAACAGAGTGTTTAACATCGTTGTTGTTGGAGCTCAAAGTAATTTAAAAAAATATCTTGGTGTAGGCAGTGGCCCTATAGTTAACGTCAAGCACGCAAATACTTTCGCACTACCCTCTCACATGTAACTCTAGCGACCACTCTATAGGGTAGGGGTATGTTTTTAGGCTAAGCACCAAGATGCGACTTATTGTGAATCTAATCGTTGTTATACCTTCTTTATGTGGAGCGGTTACCATTCGACCATCATAACCCAGCTCTGATGATATGATTATGATATATTAGCGCTACCATGTAACCTCTTTTTAAACAGGTCTGGGTCAAACCTAAAAGTATTTGCTCGGTCTTATTGAAAGGAAATAGTCTTACTATAGTCTATAATTAAACCAGTGAGCATCGTGTCAACTTAAGTCTTCCGTTACAGAACAGTTTTTTTTTGTATTACCTACCTATTTTAAGATAAGTACAAAATTGTGGTATATTTTCCTATGATTTATAAAATGTTTATTATATTAACATTAATTCTGGTGTTTCCTGTCAGATCTCAACATACAACATCGCGTAAACATGACCGTAGCCGTATGTATGTACCTATCAAGAAATCGATTAGTTGCGCGCGCCGACTTATCTTTGGTGTAACAGTTGAACTAAGTTCACGCAAATATCGTCAGCTGGCTTTTTAATATCACCAGGTACTTTTTAAGTCTTACTTAACTTACTACTAAATATTTGTGAAAATGTACTGAAAATAGCATCAAATTGACATACTATTAGTAGCTCGCGATAAAATAAACTTTATTGCTCTTGGTCCTACATATATAGTGGAATCTGTGGACAGTTCCTAATATAGCTCTACCATCATAGTGATTATTCTACGTCCATAAATAGCTAAGTCCTGTAGTGCAATGTGAGTTCAATTATCATCCTTAACTTGTATCGAATACTGGATGTTCGTAAAGGTTTATTGCAAGTAATTAAATAATTTATATTTTTCAATAAAGTCATCATGCCGGGTGCCAGGCATAAGATCCTGGGACACGTCCTGTCTGGCTTTTGCCACAAAATGAATCGCCGTAAACCAATATACGGGGACTCGTTGGATACCCCACTGAACCGATGTCTGACTACCTTGGATATCACTTTACTTGGTGAGTACCTATTACCATAAGAAAAGAGAAGACTACTAGTATTATTACCTATTCTATGGTATTACTATTAAATAATCTATTTAGTATTCAAGTGACTTTGTGAGCTAAATGCGAGTCTTGGAGTCTATTAGTTTCGGAGTGCTTAGTTTCCAAGGGAAGGCAAAACAAATACAATCAAGGGCGCAAGGCCAACGGACAACAGCAACTATTGGTTTTCACTATATGCTGACACTATCTTTAACCATAACTATTATCCAGCGACAATCTAATCTGTGCTTTATTAACGCTTATATTATATTCCCATTGGATTAATCCGGTTACGGATTCCAAGACTGAATGAGTTCCTGGAACATGATGGGTGTCTTTAAGCGAATATTCAATACTTTTAATAAGAAGTCATTGTAGGAACTCGTCAAAAGGTTCCGAATTCAAACATTAAATACGTGTATGTATATTTTGTAGGGAGACTCCACGGTGATGGTTCTGCTCGGTGGCGGTTCCCCACAAAATGTGAGGTGGTAGTAGTAGACGGCAGCCATTAGTGGCTGTCAGAAGTACCTCGTATGCGAGGGTCGTAAAACAATTTCTTTTTTGTTTCAAGGTGTGGGTCACATGGTCGGAGCTGGTATTTACGTGCTGACGGGAACTGTCGCTCGGCACATGGCCGGACCAGCAACAGCTCTAAGTTTTCTACTAGCTGGAATAACATCAACTTTAGCTGCTCTGTGCTATGCTGAATTTGGAACTAGAATTCCTAGAGCTGGCAGTGCATACGCATATACGTACGTTAGTATCGGCGAATTTTGGGCCTTTATCATCGGTTGGAACATCGTATTAGAATATATGATAGGTGAGGGCAACTGTTATATTTGCATAGATTTAATAAATTTCGTTGTGTGAATATCTTAAAACAGAGATTTTACTTCTTTCAGGAGCGGCTTCTGTGGCTAGAGCTTGGTCCGGTTATTTAGACGCAATGTTGGACGGCGCAATTACCAACGCTACTATTTCCATTACTGGAGAAATGCACGAAACTCTTTTGAGTAGATACCCTGACGTCCTAGCATTCCTTATATGTATCGTAGCATCTTTAATCCTAGCAGTTGGAGTCAAAACTTCGGCCTATATTAACAACGGTCTTACGATTTTAAATCTTTTAGTTATATCCCTTGTCATATTCCTTGGCTTCTATTATGCCGACCTCGATAATTGGTCCGCAAAGAATGGTGGTTTTATGCCTTATGGCGTAAGTGGAGTATTAGCTGGAGCAGCTACGTGTTTCTATGCATTTGTTGGCTTTGATAGTATATCAGCATCAAGTGAGGAAGCTAAAGATCCCTCACGCTCGATCCCCATCGCCACCATTCTGTCAATGGCACTTGTTGCGTTTGGTTACATTCTGGTTGCTCTAGCTTTGACTTTAATGGTGCCGTATCAGAGTATCAATCCTGACGCCGCGTTACCAGCAGCCCTTGGCGCCGTCCATGCGGATTGGGCTAAGTATGCGGTAGCGGTTGGTGCGGTATGTGGAATGACCACAACTCTTCTAGGCTCGTTATTTTCTCTGCCGCGTTGTTTGTATGCTATGTCTGCAGATGGTCTCCTCTTCGGTTTTTTCAGTGACATCAGTAACAAGTCTCAAATTCCCATTATTAATCTGATTATCTCGGGTCTGTCATCTGCATTGATAGCTCTTTTGTTTGATCTAGAGAAGCTTGTAGAGTTCATGTCGATAGGAACGCTGTTAGCGTACACTATAGTTAGTGCTGCAGTGATCATATTGAGGTACCGACCCGTACCTGCGACGGAGGATAAGGGTTTCGGAGTTCCGCAACTGGAATCTCCTGGTGATCGAGAAGATAGCTCTGCAACTGGAACTCCAGCTACTGATGGCGGTTCGTCTTCTTCCGAGGTAGTTGAAGTTCTTTTCTTATGTTTTTTCATATATTATTTCATAATTAATACGAGTTTATCAAATTCTCGTTCCAGATGTTTGAGGCTCTAACAGTGGGTCGTCTTCGGGCTCAGTATGCTTGGTTGGAGCCACTGGCGGGAGGCAGGGCTCCCGGGGCTGCCGTCACAAGCTGTGTCTACACGTTTACCGCCGCCGCTGCTGCTCTGTGTGCTCATAACCACTTTTTAGCTGAGCCTGCTGGTCTCTGGGCGTTGCTTCCGGACTTCGTTCTCAGTTTCATAATAGTTGCTTGTAAGTATTTTGTGGAATAAATAATTTAAATATTTCTACCGTTCTTCAGCGATCATGGCGAAATGTTAAATGGGAGGCTCTTGTGCTCTTGGATTTTTTTCAGGTCTGGTGATAATCTGGGCCCATCAACAAAGTCCAACGCGGCTGCCGTTCCGTGTGCCATGGGTACCACTGCTGCCGGCCCTCAGTGTCTTGCTCAACGTCGAGCTCATGATCAACCTCAACGCTCTCACCTGGGCGCGATTCGCTATTTGGATGACTTTTGGTCAGTTTCATACTACCTAATGCCATAATAGTTTTGTTTTGTTTACGTGCCAAAATATTGGAACTCTTCCGTCTAGACTAAGTATGTCGGTGTCAGTCATTACAAGTAGTCACATTACCGTTTTTTTTAAAGATAACAAGTTTGCTAGGAATATTTTATTATCTTTATTCGGAACCGATAGTTTAACGCATAGACCATACACCCCATAGACGCTTCATAACAGGCGACCGATGTCTGTCACACATTTATGAAATTTCACTAAGGTAGGTCGCCACTATTCGCCACTTGAAATCTTCAAATCAGGACTATTTGTTACTACCACTTATATTAGCCGTCAAAACTGCCGCGTTAGTGATTAGCCAATAGCCGCCTTGATAGGGCCAATCGGATTGCAGTACATCGCCTCAGCTAGTGGCAGAATTTATTGTACGCATTATATTCAACATTAGGGGTCTTACCACAAAAATAATTTAAAACAAGCTTTCGATGCGTGTTTGGCGAGACAGTGTTTAAAAGTTAAATGCGCAGTGACCGAGTGTTTCATTTCTTTTACCACAAAACGATGTCTAACATCTGTTTGCTTAGGCGCTGCTCTCAGAGCACGGAAACAAAGGACGCACGCACCCCTACTGCGCGCGAGTTTTGTTTCCATGCTCTTAGGCGCTACCTTTTTTTATGCAATACGGTAAACCCCAGGAAAGGTTTCAATGCAGCCAGTTGCAGGTAGATCTGATTTGATGAAACAAATATATTTTGGCGTGAAATGTTTCATTTTAGTAAAAAAAAATTAATAACAATGTATATTAAATACTTTTGTAGGCTTATAAAGTTGTTTCTATTAATAAAAAGACCTTGGAGCACAAAATAATATTTTTTTTTGTGCAAATTAACGTTTGATAAAACTACAGCCACTAATAACATTCAAATCATAACTAATACATTATTATCACAAAATTATGAAATGACCACAAGCGAATTTTAGGGGTTAGACAAGGGCGAGACACTTTAAAACATAGGTTCTTGGCTGTTTAATATAAGCACGCAGCGGCAGCGTATTTAACTCAAGGCGAGTGAAAGACGTGGATTTGTAGTTACAATTTTCTGAAACATCTGTCGGACACATAACTAAGACGTGGTTAAATCTTTTGTGGTAAGACCGTAGGCGTCTATTGGGCTGTATGGTCGATGGTTTAATGTGTTCTCCGAGGAAAGAGTGCGTAACGAACCGTCATCCATCCACGAACTGACCGCAGCAAGCAAAATTTTACCTACAGAACTGGCAAACCACCCGGTTGTTATTCAGCCACGAGCCCTTCGATTGGCCCAGAGTATTTAAAAAATTAAACGAAATTTAATGAGTGATGAAAGAATGATGTTGCCACTTCTATTAATCATAAATGTGAAATTTCCAGGTCTTCTTTTATACTTCTTGTACGGCATCCATCACAGTAAACTGGGTGAGGGAGTCACTGGTCTGCTATCTCGTTCAGCCAGTGGCGGCGGCCATAGTGGCGGATGGGGCGCAGTTGAGAAGACCAGCGCTATCGCTCGTCGTGTCGGACGCTTCGCTCGCGGCAGCAAGGGAGACGATCGCAAACCCATCATATGTGACGACGAACTATCTCGGCGCGAACCTTGATTCTAAATTACTGTATGTATCTTTTCTTTGCGTTTGACGTTTTTCTAGTCTTGCCAGTTTTTATTTAAGTATTGATTTTGGCATTGTATTGCCCTTTTTATTACTGTGATCACAATTTGGGGCGATTATGAACCGCTGAATATAGTTATGATCATTTCACCATATCTTATCATGCTTTAAATTAGGGCTTGATTAATGAGTATTAACTACCTAATTTAGGACTTATCTGCAAAAAGCGAGAATATCTGTTTGTGTAAAATATAATTAGCTAAGAAATATTGCATTAGTTAATTCGATTTTGTTAAGCTGATATTAAAATAATAACATCACCGCATAGAAGGTTAGACGTACGATAATTTGTGTGCTTTTAATTTTGTTTTTATTTTACATATTTCTAATTTACATTAAATATATGGATATAAACGGCATTCCTATTTTCCATCAAGAAAAATATATACATGTGAGTAGTACCTATTGTATAGTGCGATTGTATTTTAATCAATAGTGTACAGGTATAGAATAGTGTACAAGTAGAATCTCAATTCTCAAATACCTATTAGGTGCTGGAAAACATGGGCAAGATTTTAATAATAAATTAGTCAAAAATATCTCAAAAAACCCAAAAAAATTGTTTTAATGAAAATAAGTATTTTTTTCTTGTAATAAACGATTAAAACTTTACAAATTGTATTTATTTTACCATCAATTCATATCTTCTATTACCTTGCCCGCTGGCCCATTAGCTGACGACGCCTCATTTATTTATTCTTTGGTATCATTTTCCACTGGAAATGGACTATGTTTGTAGCTTAGTCAAAGTCTATACAAATATAAATAATAAATCAATTAATGTTAGATAGGTACATTATATATTATGTTTTTAGTGAAAAAAAATCCTATTACTGCATTGCTCTGTGGGCAATTTAGTAGGTATTTAATTTTGTAGTTAATAATGTAATGCTTTTTATGTGTGCTGGGAAACAGCTTCCTCTTTTGGTTTCCTAATAAAACGCAGAGATTCAACATTACGAGAAATAAAAACAAATATTTGAATGTTATTTATTGTCAAACAAAAAATTCATTTCGAAGTGCCATATTGATGTCAAGTTTAACAGGGTCAATTGAGTGAAAATTTGAAAACACAATTACCTACATTGAGTATTTCAAAAATAACAATCCTAGCTTTTTTACTGGTTTGAATGAATATTACAATCAAAGTGTGGAACTTAGAACTTATGAATGGTAAATACTGATTTATTTAATATATTGAGTAATGAAGAGAAGAGAAAAGAAAATAATTATAGCTGTTATGTTATTCCAGATCTTTTTAATTGATTAATTAAGGAAATGCTTTATTGAATGTTGTATGAATGCACAAAATGTTACTAGTGGTATTAAATCAGTCCTTTCACAAAGATTCTATTCAATAATGTTTTTTCTAGAAATGCTTATACAGAATGAAATAACATACATGCACACTTAGTGATAAACAAGGTTTTTGTATGAGAAGTAATTTTTTTTTCCTTTGACGACCCATGTGTCTCAGGAAAAGTTGTTCAGTTTCATTGGTAGAATCCACCTTTTAAATTTGTGTCACGGATTTGATTTCATCCTGTATATTTATTATATGATTATACATGTTAGAATTTATGACAGTTGCGAGTTATTACCTAGCACAAAGTGTGTACTCTTATATGAATATGTAAATGTTCCCACATTATATGTATTTATTGTGTATTTGTGGCGCAAAATTTACATAAATGAATTATAGCATTGTTGTTAAAAAGATTGTATATTTTAAGTGTTGATGTGTACATAAATAAATTATAATAATACGTCACTACTTTTTCTTTGTTATTCCCTGTACTTCACATTTACATAGAAAGTTCTTAGACAATAGATACATACAGAAAGTTGAGAAAACAACAAAAATTTGTACTGTTGTCATAAATACAATACATATTACTTACTAGACGTTGTACGCTATACAGTAATACTTAAACATTAAGAAATGGACGTAAACAAGTAATAATAAGTTAATAGATAACGTTTCAAAGTAATCATTCTACTAAATATATTAATTAAAGTATAATCACACATCCTTTAAAAGTAGGTAAATTGAACTAAATTTTTCATTTAAACTATCTTACTACTAAATACGTCGACTGTCGACTTTATAAAAATGATATAATCTGTAATATTGGAATAATTTATAGCACATTTTGTAAAAAGATGCGTCGAATATAAATACATGTTACTAAAAAATAAATATTATATAATGGGGCAGTTTCACAAATTTAGCTTTGGCTAAGTTTGTTAAGTCTTTTTTATTTGTAGGATTGAGGTATAGGTGACGAAAAATACTTAAAAGTAGGGTAGTTTTAGCTAAAATTTTCCAGTGAGAGTAGGTCATTTTGTATGGTAAAGATATTTTTGGAATATTTTAATTTCTATTATTATACGGTCCACACATAAGCACGGAGGGCCAATAACTAAAATTTATATAACACGTTTATCTAAAAAATATTTTGAGAAAAAAATCATAAGAAAGTATTTACATCTAGTTGCTGCCTCAACAGGCAAACGATATGCACCCAACTATAAAAATAGGAATGCACATAAAAATAATAATATTGCGTTTTCTCACTCATGGTAATTGTGCAAATTACAGGTGTGTACTGTTAACTAATACTATGTCACACAATAACAAATTATTCGGAAGTTCTTCGAAAATAATAACAATTAATCGTCGTTACAATATCTACTACATAAATACCTACAGATAATTTTATTTGAAATAAAATTTCGTCACAGTCACTAAATTATACAACGTGTATCAGAAGGCCAATTCTCATAATTAATTAAAAACGTTCAAATTATAGTTTTCCAAACTAATCTCAATGCTTTAACGGCCAAAATTATTATCCAATCTATCGACGATTTACCCTACTAGAGATAGAAATTTGACATATTTTGTATGAAGCTTATGTCAAAGTCTTATCTCTAGTAGGGCAAATCGTGGATAGATTGAATATTCATTTTGGCCGTAAATCTCAATCTCCTGACAGCAGATGTTTTAGATTGCCGTTTATTGGTGACAATAATGACCTAAGTGTCACAAATAAACGGCAAACAGGAACCTCTAGAGTCAGGAGATTGAGATTTGAAGCATTGAGATTAGTTTGGAACTATATTTTAAACTTTTTTAATTACGAGAATTGACCTTCTGAAATGCATTGTCATGTTTGGAGAACTCATTCAGGGAATGCTATCAGATTAGTACGGTCGACCGCACGTCGGTGGTAACACTTTGACATTAGAAGCATCCTTATTTCGTAAGCAGTAAGGGTGGTTTTCGAATTGAAGTGTTACCACTGTCATGCAGTTGACTGTACAGTCGAGGAACGAAAAGGTTCGTCAATTTTCAAATTGATTCCTTTAAACGTGTCGCGAGTACATGTTACGTTTTCAAACTCCGAACGAGAGATAATTAAGCGGGTGTACGTACAACTGTCATTATTGTTATCTGCCAGTCCAAGCGAAAATAGACCTTTAATGTGACGAACCTTTTCATTCCTCGACTGTAGGTAATGGTAGTGGTAGTTTGCGTTTGTCTCATCTACTGATTAACAGTATGTGAAAAATTAGGTTGACATACATGTGCCAGACGAAAAACAATAATAACAATAAAATATTCGAATAAAATTACAGTTCCAGACATTTCGTCTGAGAGGTATTGCACTTTTCTATGAAACAGCTGTTTTTTTTTCACGATATTAGGGTTGTCACCTAAAAGTTGTTTTATGTTATGCCTTGAATAAGCTCTCCAAATATGACCACGCGAGTCTGAGACACGTTATAGTTAAGGTGTAACATTATTAGCCGAGATTCTTTTAAGGGGTGAATGTACTCATCACAAACAACTTTTACTATGGAAGCAACCCTTAAATTACAAAAAAAATATCGATGTCCCATACAAAGTACTCGATCTCGCTCGATAAAATACAACGTGTATCGGAAATGCGGTGTCAAATTTTAAGAGTCCATTCAGGGAATGCTATCGAACAACTTTTACTATGGGATCAACTCTGAAATCGCGAAAAAAAAAACATTGGTAGTTATGGGGACTGCTGACAAGGCTACGTTTACTTATAACGCACTCAATGTGAGTCACCCGGTGCATATATCGCTCGATCATTGACGATTTTCTCAGAGTTACTGAACGACTTCGGGCGACTTTATGAAACTGACACTAGAACAATGAAGCACTGACAATTATGACAATCTAAACCTCAAATTATCTGTCATTTCATACTACTATCTGTCAATATGACAGCAGACCATCTTTTACCCTTCAATTTCACGGGGTGATGGTGATGGGGTGATGGGTGCGTTCGCTCACAATACTGAACGGTTTGGTGTGAACGCCCGGACGATTACTCCGAGTAACTGAACGAATAAAGAACGCTCCGGTCGTCCGACGATAATAGTAAACGTACCCCAGGGCTACGTTCACTTATAACGCACTCAGTGTGAAAGTCACCCGGTGCGAATATCGCTCGATCATTGACGATTTTCTCAGAGTTACTGAACGACTTTGGGCGACCTTAAGAAACTGACACTAGAACAATGAAGCACTGCCAAATATGGCAATCGAAACCTCAAATTATCTGTCATTTCATACTTTAATCCGTCAACATGACAGCAGAGCGTCTTTTACCCTACTATTTCACGGGGTGACCGGTGCGTACGCTCGACGACGCCCGCTCACAATACTGAACGGTTTGGTGTGAACGCCCGGACGATCACTCCGAGTAACTGAACGACCAAACAACGCTCCGGGCGTCGTCCGCCGTCGTCGGACGATAATAGTGAACGCACCCCAGAAGTGAAAACTTAAATCTGTCACATTAGCATGTCGCATGTATCCTCTTTGGTCGCATGTCGATGACGTAGGGTGACATAAGTTTTTCCCCTACCAAAAATCGCTCAACGCGGCTAAAGTTTTCACTTCAAAAATCAGCTGATCACTACATTTTGTCGAGCGACATCGATTATTTACTAGGGAACAATGATCGCTTTTTTTTTTTGCGATTTCAGGGTTGGTCCTAGAGTAAATGTTGTTCTAAGCTATGCCCTGAATGAGCTCTTAAAATATGACCGCGCATTTCTGATACTGCCATGTTGAATATGGAACAGCCGTTTTTTTTCGCGATTTGAGTGTTGCTGCAATAGTAATAGTTGTTCGTTATCATGAGTCCATCCCTTTAAGAATACCTCAGCCAGACATAAAATACATACCGTATGGTAACATGATGTCCAAAAAGTCAAATATTAGTTTTTCTGAAGAACTACTCTATTGCAGTAGTAAATTCAGAACACGTATTTCCCTGAAGACCTTTACATTATATACATATAGCGGAATATAGAGATTCAGTCTTATCTGTTGTATCGGCCGATTTGCCACGCCGACGCCGGCAGCCGCTGTAGCTTGTTGATGGTTGGCCTTCCCCATTGCAGCCACAGGAAACCGATGACTAAACATAGTGCGGTTTCAATGTAGAATCCGTCCATACGCACGTTGCATGTACCGCCAGACGTTTTACATAACTAGACAGGAAAATGTATAATGTTATTGTGATGATATAAATAGGTATGTGTGTCATTAACGGGTTTTTACTAATGTCTGTAACAAACTGTGAAGAGGAAATTGGACTGAATAATATTAAATCTATTATCATCATTAGCCCATTACTGTCCCACTGCCGGGCACGGGCCTCTTCTCAGTTTGAGAAGGATCCTATTATTGTATGTACCAAGGTAATTTACTGTGTAATTATTTTCAGTGGCGTAGCGTAGGGAGGGGCGGCCCGTCACGGGTGGCACTTTTCGAGGGCGGTAAAATTTCGCAATAAATAATAACAATGTCTCGTAATTTGAAGTAAATGTTTTATCATTTCATTTCATTGGTTTTTTGTTGCACCTACGATTCCGATCGATTAAAATGGGAACCGAACTTTTTATTATTTATTCTGTGACGGAACCGGGGAATCCACTTTCTTTAAGTGAATTTTTTTTTTTTTTTTGCTTGCTCTAGCTATTGGCAACACTTTCTGTGTTAGTTAACCAGTTGCTTTGTAGTGATTCCCCGAGTTTTATTTTGTGATCGGATTATTCATGACGAATATTCCGCGAGAATGAATTCTTTCATATAGAGAATATTATATAATGACACCTGCAAATTATGTTACAGTGCGGGTAATTCCCTTCAAGATCCATCCATGAATGATGATTTGGCTATTCTAAGAAAGTCTTATTCATTGCTAGATCATCAGTCGTCAAATTCACATTGATTTAAGTACCAGAGTCTCAATATTATATTCGACTTCCAACCTGCGAGTTTAGTGCACATAAGTACGTGTTGTGATTTGTGATTGTAAAATTATAGAACTTTGTCGAAAAATTTCATTTACATAATTTTTCCTAAATAAAGGGGCAGCAAAATTTTAAACCCACGCTACGCCACTGATAATTTCAATATCAATGCAGCCAGGGTTACAGATAATAGCGGTAATAAGGGGAACCCCACCTGCGGTAAGTGCACAGCATTACAATTCTGTCTACCCTTCCTGGGAATATAGGCGTAGTTTAGTGTATAAATATATATTTTCATGACGCCTTTGGGTTCGCTCGCGTGTTAATCCTGTATAATATACTGGATAAACCATAAATTTGGATTTCATCTAATTCCAATTCTGTACAATTTTTTATGCCCGATGCGGGCAGAGACTTGAAAATTAGGTATTTGCAGAAACTATCGCTGTCGCTTTGCGAGCGCTCGGCCTCAAATAAGTGCGACAAGGACAACTGTAGCTCCGAATGAAAAGACTTAGTAAAAAAGTCATAATTCGAGGTTTGGCTCTTTACTATTTTCTCCTCTGATACTGGACCAGTTTAAAAGATATCATAAACTAATATGTACTGCGACTGTGTCGCTATGTTTTTCCTTTTTCATTAATAGTTGTTTGGTTCTAGAAATCTATTATAAACAAAAACATAGGGTCATAAAAAAATATTGCTTTAGGGTTATAAACCAGAAAGAAAACAGTCGAGAGCGTTTGAATGGAGAAAAGACCACCCGCATTTCCTCTTATGTAACAAACATACAAACAAATAATAAATATAACAATTATTACTTACATCAGCTTCCAACTGCGTGGAACATGTGTTGTCACTGAGTTCTTTCAGCGAGCAAGTCTTGTATGTGAGATGGTCTATGGCCCAAAGCGCTAGTGTATTCGGCCAATTCGTTCCCAGATTTGACATGGTGTTCAAAAACGTCATGTAGGTCCCGCCCACGGCAGGGTCTGACACTTTTGCGAAGAATGCCATCACAGCCACGAACATGCAGTAAAGGCATGTCTGAAACAATGATACTTATAGAAATAACTAGCTTATGCCCGCAGCTTCGCCCGCGTGGATGTCGTTTATCACGCATCCTTTGGGTACTGTTTATCTTCCCAGGATAAAAAGTAGCCTTTATACTGTGTGTAAGGGGAACGCTTCCGAAAACGAAGATAGGTGATAGTGCTGGTGATTACTGATACGAAACCATGAAAAAAAATGCAATTCTTTTTTTAGATTTTTTCTTTTTTTTTTGCATTTTTCGTTATGTATGAGTTTGATTTAACTGCCCAAAGCTGGTTATGTATGAAAAATGCAAAAAAATATATACGAAAAAATCTAAAAAAAGAATCGCATTTTTGTTTCGTGGTTTCGTATCAGTAATCACCAGCACCTATCTTCGGTAATTATGCTCACGCATAGCGAAAATCCTTCTCATTCTGAGAAGAGGTCCGTGCCCAACAGTGGGAGAGACACGGAACAAAAGAATATATTCTTTTCCTCTAAGGGGAGAATAAAGGGATAATTATGTCATAGCTAAAATGAAATTTTGTACACCTATTGGATGCACTATTAATACTATTTGTGAGCACTTGTTTAGAACAATATTAACAAAGGCTTAGGCCATAGTCCACCATGCTGGCTATTCATTCTTAGAAGAGACTGTAACATGTTAATAATTTTGCTCACACATGGAAAAAGACAAATTCAGTACATTTAGATTTATTCGATATACTGGGCACACTGTAGTTTAGCTTACAAGGACTAGTGCTTAGGCCATAGTCCACGGTGGACTGCGCGCTATGTTGGCCATTGATTCCGAGAAGAGAACCTTGCCCAGCAGTGTGACAATCGGTTATAATTCTGCTCACACATAGCAAAAGTTAAGTTCAGCACATTTTATAACATACAAAATTATGTCGTTAATACATTAAGTTTGAAACAAAAAACCTGTGCGGTCAGGGGACCCCCGTCAGGAACGAAGTTCCTGACGCACACACACACAGGCACACTAGAAAGAGAAAGAGAGAGAGAGCGCGCGGTGTGCATATATGCCTGCTCATAACGCAAAATTCTTACGTGACGTACCATTTTCTCCCGAATCACATGGAACTTTTTTAAACTTATTATTTCAAATTATTTATTTATAAGCTAAAAATAAATTAGTCGTATTCAATAATTAATGATGAATATTAATGATAAATAAAAAATTCATATCATTAAATTTTGCGGGACTAAAAACGTATACGAACTTTGTTTTATTTTTTTATGATAATTTTTCGATTAGGCCGAATGAGTATCGATATGGCTGAATGCAACATTTGTATTGTGATAACAATTTTGGATAAATGGTCAGCACTAGTGATTCTCAACTTTTTAAAATTAACATTTATATCGACGTAGAATTTTACGTAAATTTCATCGTGCTATTTATTATATTATGTATCGTTAATGATAAAAAGTAATATGCCAATAAAAAGGAAATATCTTTAAGTTTTCCTTTTGCCAGCGTTTTAACAAGTGGTTAGGTTACTAATGTGCATTTTTTGAGCTTATCTAAGCCCTCTTACAATTGCATAGGTATAGAAATTTATGTTTTATATTCATTAAATTGTAAGATGCATCCAGTTTTATAGACATAACACATAATTTAATAAATACTCAATAGATACTGGGTATTAAATTGTAGAAAAATCCTAAGTTTCACATTAAATTCATAGAATGAAATTTGTATGCAAATTCCCGATTTCATGAGATTTCATGACGTAATTTGCGACAGGTCGCCGAGTCAGCTGATATGACAAATGTCAGAATCACAGATTAATGATATATGTATCAGAATCATGTCGAGCAGAGAGGTTAAGGCACAAATCTTGAATTAGCAAAAACAAAACTGTGTGGTCAGGGGACCCCCGTCAGGAACGAAGTTCCTCTCGCACACACAAACAGACACACTAGAAAGATAAAGAAAGAGAGAGCACGCGGTGTGCGTATATACCTGCTCATAACACAAAAATCTTACGTGACGTTACACTTTCATCCGATTCACACAAGCCGCGTTAAGGAATTTCGTTCCAAAAACATCCATTCCATAAAAAATATTTCGTGTACTTGTCCATAATGAATGGAACAGACTTTTTTTTGCTAATTCATTACAAATGATTTGGATGTTTGATACTCAATCACGCTGTAATGGCCGCACGGATCTGGATGAAAGACACAGAATATAACCCGGATATACAGGCTATACAATATATATATATATACTATAGAGGAACTTCGTTCCTGACGGGGGTCCCCTGACCACACAGTTTTGTTTTTGCTAATTCAAGATTTGTGCCTTAACCTCTCTGCTCGACATGATTCTGACATTTGTCATATCAGCTGACTCGGCGACCTGTCGCAAATTACGTCATGAAATCTCATGAAATCGGGAATTTGCATACAAATTTCATTCTATGAATTTAATGTGAAACTTAGGATTTTTCTACAATTTGATACCCAGTATCTATTTAGTATTTATTAAATTATGTGTTATGTCTATAAAACTGGATGCATCTTACAATTTAATGAATATAAAACATAAATTTCTATACCTATGCAATTGTAAGAGGGCTTAGATAAGCTCAAAAAATGCACATTAGTAACCTAACCACTTGTTAAAACGCTGGCAAAAGGAAAACTTAAAGATATTTCCTTTTTATTGGCATATTACTTTTTATCATTAACGATACATAATATAATAAATAGCACGATGAAATTTACGTAAAATTCTACGTCGATATAAATGTTAATTTTAAAAAGTTGAGAATCACTAGTGCTGACCATTTATCCAAAATTGTTATCACAATACAAATGTTGCATTCAGCCATATCGATACTCATTCGGCCTAATCGAAAAATTATCATAAAAAAATAAAACAAAGTTCGTATACGTTTTTAGTCCCGCAAAATTTAATGATATGAATTTTTTATTTATCATTAATATTCATCATTAATTATTGAATACGACTAATTTATTTTTAGCTTATAAATAAATAATTTGAAATAATAAGTTTAAAAAAGTTCCATGTGATTCGGGAGAAAATGGTACGTCACGTAAGAATTTTGCGTTATGAGCAGGCATATATGCACACCGCGCGCTCTCTCTCTCTTTCTCTTTCTAGTGTGCCTGTGTGTGTGTGCGTCAGGAACTTCGTTCCTGACGGGGGTCCCCTGACCGCACTAGTTTTTTGTTTCAAACTTAATGTATTAACGACATAATTTTGTATGTTATAAAATGTGCTGAACTTAACTTTTGCTATGTGTGAGCAGAATTATAACCGATTCAGTCACACTGCTGGGCAAGGTTCTCTTCTCGGAATCAATGGCCAACATACCGCGCAGTCCACCGTGGACTATGGCCTAAGCACTAGTCCTTGTAAGCTAAACTACAGTGTGCCCAGTATATCGAATAAATCTAAATGTACTGAATTTGTCTTTTGCCATGTGTGAGCAAAATTATTAACATGTTACAGTCTCTTCTAAGAATGAATGGCCAGCATGGTGGACTATGGCCTAAGCCTTTGTTAATATTGTTCTAAACAAGTGCTCACAAATAGTATATTAGCGAAAATCCAATAGGTGTACAAAATTTCATTTTAGCTATGACATAATTATCCCTTTATTCTCCCCTTAGAGGAAAAGAATATATTCTTTTGTTCCGTGTCTCTCCCACTGTTGGGCACGGACCTCTTCTCAGAATGAGAAGGATTTTCGCTATGCGTGAGCATAATTAGCCCAATTACTATCCTACTGTTGGACACGTGCTTCTCTTCTTTAGACCTTAGTCCACCACGCTGGCCTGAATGTCGGTTGGTAGACCACACGCATAATTTCTTAGAGCACTCTCAGGATGTGCAGATTGTGCAGCTTTCTTCATGATATGTCCACATAAATTTTGATTCGCTTACCTATTAATTCGAAAAGTCAGTGTGTGCCGGGTTCGAAGAGTTGATAATAAGTAGCTAAACCATTATTGTAGGTAATAGGTGAGGCACTTATCCCGGTTTTGCAATAGATGTCTCTCCGTTGCTTTTATAAAATGTAATGTAGCTATTTTGTCAAATAATTTTTAACGTCATTGCGAGATTTGTTTCATAGATAAAATTTATTTTTCCGTATTGATTGAATAATTTTGGATAGAATCTTAGAGTAACTAATAGGCCTAAGAAACGAAATAGTCACATGTGGAGTGAAGTAATTTCAAGTTTGCCTGAAAAGGCTACGTTCGTATATTTATAGCACGCCTGTATGTGTGGCGGCGAAATTTTAAGTGGCCCATTGCGGGCGCACATAGATTGTTTTTGTCCTTCAACTTTGAGCGGAACTTTGAATGAAATTATCACTCAGTGTTTTATTACCTAGTCTAAGGACAGAACGCTCATTTTTAGTCGCTCGCTCGCTCGTCATGTCCGTCTGTCTGTCCGTCTGTCCTAATCCTTTACAGCTTAATAACTTCTACAGTTATAAATATAAGTAAATGAAATTTTGTTAAAAAATAATCTACATATAGATTTCAATTTTAAAAGAATAAAAATCGTTTTTACGTATTTTAGGGGTGGCGTCCATACATGTGAAATGCGGATGAAATTTTTTTTATCGCTGCGCCCCCTCGTTTGGGGTATCATTGAATAGGTCTACTAAAATGAAGGTAATGTTTCATACACCACTTTTTTATCAGGTGTACCATCTGCGAAATATAGCCCGCCAAAGTGGCTTGCAATGTGTCCCCCCCCCTGCCATTTCTAAACTATGCAATGTAGAAACTTATAATCTTCCACATTGATAGACCTTTGTGAAAACTCTCTTTTAAAATTATTTCGAGTATAATGTGATTATAATTTTTTGAGTTATAGAGAGAAAACTGAAAAATACTTAAAACATCCTAGTTCAAAGGTCATTGACCTTAGAGAAAAATGATCATAGCAAATAATGCTCCTTTAGCTACTTTCTATTTGAAAAAATCACAAAAAGTAACTTTGAAATGACACACTTCTTAAATTTGGCTTCTTGAATTTATCGCTAGATGGCGCTACTAACAACACGCTCTGAGTCACGAATGCTGCCGATTATTGCAAAAACTAAAATAGCCATGATTAATATTCGATTTGATTCGTTTGTAATTACACCTACTTAAGGAACCCTATAATACTGAGCATGGCCCGACATGCTCTTGGCCGGTTTTTTAAATTTTAGATAGATAGATATCTTTGGGACATTTTTACACAGCATCATCTAGTCCCAAACTAAGCAGAGCTTGTGTTATGGGTACTAGACAATGGATATAATACTTACATACTTTTTTTTGTTGTAAATACATACTTATAATACATAAGCAACACCCAGACCAACACAAACACTTATGTTCATCACACAAATATTTGTGTCCTGTGGGAATCGAACCCACGACCTCGTTATCAGCAGTCCGACACTCGAACCACTAGACCACAGAGGTCGTCAAACGTCTTACGAATTACGAATGCAAACTTATTCCAATCGAAGGTGGATAAATTCGGCGCCAAACGACATACTTTATTTTCAACTAGCTGTGCCCGTGACTCCCGTCCGCGTGGATGTCGGAAAATAACATCATGTCATGTTTATTAACAAAATGTCTTCTAAAATACTTAAGCGCACAGACGATTACACTATTCACCTACCATTATATATTTTGTTTTTACAACCAACCGGCTAAGGTAATGGAATTAGCCCTAAACTCTTCTCATTCTGAGAAGACGCTCGTGCCCAGCAGTGGGACAGTAATTGGGCTGATTATGTAATGTAATTCTATAACACTAACCACATCCAGTTCTTTAACTCTTCTCATTGTAACAAGAGGCCCGTGCCCAGCAGTGGGACAGTAATGGGCTGATAATGTTATTTTATTCTATAACACTAACAATATCCTGTTCATTATATCTTCTCATTTTGAGAAGAGGCCCATATCCAGCAGTGGGACAGCTGTCTATGTTTTGTTATTCTATATTTTCTAGTTTCTTAACTCTTCTTGTTCCAAGAAGAGGTCCGTCCCCAGCAGTGGGACAGTAATGGGCTGATTATGTTGAGATTATCTATTACACTAACAATATCCAGTTCCTTAACTCTTCTCATTCCGAGAAGAGACCCATACCCAGCAGGAGTGGGACAGTTATGGGCTGACTATGTTATGGTATTCAATATTTTCTATAATACTAACGACATCTAGTTGTATTTTTAGGAACCTGCAACTAACCAACAATCATGACCTCTACTTTGTATGCAACTTAATACAATAGAGGGGTTAAGCTGTATCGCTGAATCTACTCAACCAATTAAGATGAAACATACTCTATCTTTTAAGTTAGACTAATACCTATACAAATGCAATGCTTCATTACGATCCGTTCAGCTGTTGAGGTGATGAGGTAACAAACAGACAGACATAAACTGAGTTAAGCTCGCCGATGTACATAAACTTTCCTACTGTTATATAAATGTATATCTGTGTGTACAATAAAGAATAAGTAAGTAAGTAAGACATAAATTCTAAAAACGAATGATTCGTGTTCTATTGCTTAGACCCCCTAGCCGATTTTCGCGAAAAAAAACTCAATGTACAGACATTTCGACCTTTACAATTTTATTATAGTAAGTATAGCTAGATGTGGTGAAATACTTCGAATAATATTTTATAAGATTTTAAAAATATATTTTTGTTTTCACGTAGGTAAATACATGTAATATTTGATATCATAAATATGAAAATATCGATTTCTTATAATACTTATTTTATTAATCGGTTCGAAAAAAAAAACAATAAATAATCGATTCACATAATCGCATTGACACATCATTGTCCAAAAAAAAAGTAATAACTTATGTCATCTATGGTATGGCGGCTAATTCTGAATCGCAAATTGGGGAGTGATAACAAAGATTTTGTTATATTTTATCAACGTGTGTGTTTCTGCGTTAAAGCATGGCTATTTTCTTGTAGCTTATTGTATTTTTCAATAGATTCTGGCATTTTTTTACCACGCGTACTAGATACAATGTGTGATAATAGTGATAATATACAACGAAAAACGCGCAATCGGCGGGAAACTTCTACTTTAGATATGAAAAACTTTGTTATCACTACTAGTTTTACCAATATGAAGGATTATTCCCACGAATTATTATATGATGAGTGATTTATTAGTTGATTCTGTAAAGTTTGGATGTACAGAATCGACAAATTTTATGTTTTTTAGCCTCGATCATCACTGTAAAAAAATGGCGGTTACCGCAGTATTCACTTGGAATTTTCAAAGGTATATATTATAAAGCGCACGCGCTAAATATTAAAGATATAATGGCACTGACACACGTGCTTTTTATTTAAATATCCTAATTAGCGTACTCATACATGATTCGATAGATAGTACATTAAATATTCATATCTATAATTAGGGTGACGTTTGACATATTATTCCGTCCCATAAATGGGACCAAACTGAGCTTACGGTGGTTCTCATGTCGGGGGCATTTTAGGGACCGCTACGAACTATACGGTTAATAAAAGTTTGTCAAATTGATGAGTACGATCACCCATATATAGGGTTGTTAATGAATTAACAATTAACCTGTATAATTTTGTTACTAAGCGAAGGGGAAGACGGTCGACAATGATCATACAAAAACAAAAGGAGATTAATCACTGAAAAAGTCCTGTATGAACTCCTGGGCTCCAAAAAACTTCATCATCAATTTAGCCTATCACAGTCCACTGCTGGACATAGGCTTCTCCCAAGTTGCGTCACAACATTCAGTCTTCTGCCTTCCGCATCCAGTCCCTCCAACCACCTTCGTCAGGTCATCTGTCCACAAGGGGTTGGGGGGGGGGCGCCCTAAACTGCGTTTGCCAATTCGCGGTCTCCACTCACTCTTCTGCTCCAGCGGCCATCGGTCCTTCGACCGATATGGTCCTCCAAAAATGTCTGAACTTGGTAACGATTATGAGCTTGTTTAAACGTGAGATTTGTAGGTAGGATGCGCGGGAGCAAAGTCGGGCCCCGCAACCCCCATTTAGATTCGGTGCTATGTACGCATCGAACGAATTAAATGCCTTGTGTGGGTGTACGCCTCATGATAAGCTTAGTCAAGGAGCTTGGCGCGGGCTTGGATTTAATTAGTGGTGATTGCAATATGCAATTAAGCACAGACAAAAATTCTAGCAATAATAATAATAATGATAGCTTCAACTGGCAACACACGCTAGAACTTGTGATTTTCTGCCGAAAATCTATATTTTATATTGGTAGAGCCAACTGTTACTACCAGTTTTTTTACATAGTCTTAAACCAAACATACCTGATGAAAGACATAAAGCAGCATCAAGATGAACAGATACGAGTATGATGGTCCCGCATTGCCTAATAGGCTAGGCGTAAGGGCTACTAGTGCGGCGGCCAGTGGGCCTACCAGCAGTCGTAAAGGGAAGGCACGCAGCCACAGCGACAGCGGTGCCGGACCCGTCGTGTGTTTCGCTAACAACTGGAAAGTTAAACGTATTTTGTATGAGTAAATCTGGTGTAACCACCAGTCATAGATGTTTTCGCTGCTTTTTATGTTACCTCACACCCTGAGCAATACTCAGGGATTCTTAGAATCCGTCTAAAATTATTAACTAAATTAAGCTCCTACAAGAATAAGGAAACTTTTTTAGAAAACTCTGGTAAAATTGGCGAAACGAGCTAAAGGCCCACCTGATGTTAAGTGGTTACCTTTGCCCATAACAACTGCAATACCACCTAGACTGTTGCCTAAATGGTACCGCAAGTCGGTTCGCCAAACTGAGACATGAAGGTGGAAAGTCTCATGTGATTGTAATTTCACCGGCACCCATACCTTTGGTTACTGCTATGCCTTCTCCCACAATATTATTTAGTAAATGGTTGTAAGAGCTTTGAGTTTGTATGAGTGCATTCTTTGTGTTGGATCCAAAACTTCTTATTCTTTTTTTTATAATGAGTATTGGGAGTTAAATTCATAATTATTTATATAAAAATTCAAAATAAATAAATAAAATAATAATAATAAATGATGGTATTAATGGGTTATAATGATAGATGCGAGTAGGTGCTAGTTTGGTGTGATTGGTTGCATGCTGATTGTAACTGCAGCCTGCATGCTATCAATCATACTATAATATGATTGACACTATGAGGCTGGCATAGTCACCCAGAGTGAACTGAAGCCTCAAAAAAAACTCAGAAAATAAATAAATTTACTGTCCACAAAGCAGACATAATAGTTAAACAATCGCCGTGACTTATACATAGGGCCCGGACAAGGAAAGGGTTAAGTAATAGTGTCGATACTAACCACAGGCATTATAATTTGAACTGGAACTAATGGTACAGCCAATAATGCTAAGTCTTCCCTCGGTACTCCAGCCTCCACAAGTTTCAGTCCTGATACCGCATCACTGGCGCAGAATCCAAGCTAAAATATTAGAAAATAATAATTGTAAAATAATGTTAGGAATTCTATAAATACAGCACGAATATTTACAGCCACCAGCCATAATGCATGAGTTTTATGAGACAAAAGATCTACCTTAGTTATGATGGGTAATTACTTGGTTATACATATATACTTTAGTTGGTTTACTAGGATTATGATTATGCTTATATATTTACCTTTGCAGTAAACAGGACCAAAGCCAATGTGCGTACCGCTGGCAACTTCATAATTGTATACAGTTGCTTATAAGCATTTACAACATCGCTAAAACCTTTCACATTATTATCTTTAGCATCCACAGAATCATTAGCTTCGTGCTTGAATATGGCAATAAGTGTGGTAGTGACAATAAACACCCATCCCCAAAAGAGAAGGAAGCTGGCAAGCGTAACAAGGCCAGTTTCTTCTGGCACAGTGCGTAGGTATTTGTTGCAGAAGTAAGGAGATTCCAGTGCCAGGAACATTACATATCCAAGGAAGAAACCAGCTGTTTGACCTACGGTGTTACAGGTTGATGCATGCCCTACATTACACCTGGAAAGTTAATTAAAGACACATAAATTATTTTAGTCATGATAACAATCTTATTGATATTAATAATTTTATTATAAGATAAATCTGATAACAATATATATTCAAATGTCTATTTTTCAAGTCACAAATCAGCACAAATATTTCTATACGGATCAATCATTACTAATTTATGATTGTCATAATTAAAATTGATCTGATGTGCACATTGTGTAATTTTAGTTTATTTACCTTTTCAACATTGTCAGAGCCCATCCGTCAACTGCTATATCTTGCGAAGCAGCCAAGAAATTCAAGAAAAGGAATGACACTGTGAGAATGGTCATTGAGGGAGCAACCTCATCAGACCCAAGCCAATCATTAATACTGCTGGACATGATGATCATTACAATTCCAATTAAATACTGAACTGGTACAAGCCATGTTTTTCTTCGGCCAAATTCTGGCCAGAATAGAGCATCCACTACGGGTGCCCATAATAACTTCACACTGAATGGCCAGTTAACAAAACTGAACTCAGCCTGAAAATTAAATTGATTAAGAGTGTGAAAATTTCTGGATGTTCTTTACTCAATCACTCATAAAAAGTCAAATAGATTTGCATGAAACTTGGCACCGCTATAGTCTAAAACCCAAAAAAGGACATATGATACATTTTATCAACATATATGAGTGAAGACAGCCATTACTTAGTATCATGATAAAACAAAAACCAATACACAATAGTGTGATACACACACATAGTGTTTTGATACAATCAAAAAACCTTCATGATATAAACTGAACTTGGTTAGCATCACAAACTGTACTTCTATAATTCTGTTATCTGTAAGATTAGGCCAATCTATTAGAATTTAAATAAACATTAGAAAGATTGGACATCTTTAGTATTACAGGAAAAAAATATAACTGTTAGGATAGGTTGAGATTATGATTTTGGAGGCAGTGGATGCCTCAGAATGTTGTCTTGTCACAGGCCTTAGAAATACTAATACCGATGGATAACTTTATAAGCTTTTGCAGTGAGGATTTATAACCTACTACAATTATTTTAAAGTGTGATTGCATTGTTAATTTAAGAGCTGGGCTCTTTTCAGTGCAATATTTTCCATCTATCTCTGCATTCCACCTCTTTTTTGACTTATTGGTAGGACACAACAATAGTAAACTAAAATAAAATCTACAATGTACATCAATAAAAAAAAACTGTAAATAAATCTTTTAATTACAGATTTTAATTAGATTTCTACACAATTTTAAAAAGTTTTACGAGTGTCACGATCGTAAAAAACGGATTTCCATGAGTCAATCCATACTAGATTTAATGGTTGCATTGATAAAACATAAATAAATAAAAATCTTACTTGTTGGGTGTAAGTTATGCCGCGATTCTGAAGCAGCATGGGCACAGCTCCAGCAAGTCCTAGCGGTATACCTTGAAGAGTATAAAGAAATAATAAAACAGCAATATTCAGTTCATCGCCTTTGATATTACTGCGACCACCTTCTACCAAATTGTCCCCATTTTCGAGTAATTCCTCTTTCTCAGGCGACTGTTTACGCTTTGTTATCGGCATGGCTGAGGCAAGTATGGCCTGAAAATTTATTATAAAATAATATAAATCCACATGACACAACCAAACCAATCTAACAAATACACGTCATTGAATTGAATTCTGTTATTGCTGTCTACGAACCTTAATTTTGGCCGCAATTGATCAATTTGTATAAAAACAATTACCTACTTGTGCTTTATTACAAAATATGTAAAGTATGATTGACCATTCATATATTCCTAAATCTTTTAATACAGCGTAAGTAAAGAATATTTAGAGAAACGTACGAGCATTCCTCCCAACTTCACAAACGCGATTGCGAAATGTCAAAGTCAATGTCAAAACTGTGTCAAAAATAGTTCCTTAGTCAAAGGTCAAAAACCGTAAAAAACTGTGCCGCCAACCAGTGTTGCCAGATTGATAAAACGAAAATACGGTGCACTGTGGGTCAAAATTACCAGAAATACGGTATTTCAGGTTGAAGAAATACGGTAGATTTACGGTGATCAATTTTCATACTTTTCTGCCTTTAATTGAAAGAAATATTGGTGATTGTGACGCAGTAGCCCTCAAAATTCAAAATTTCTTGCGTTTTTTGCAAGTTTTAAGCTCTATTTACGTTGTTTATTGATTGGAATAATTTTCACGACAATAATCACAATATTTATAATAATATATTAAGTAGTAGTAGTAAGTAGTGGTAACAACAAACTAGCTTTATAAGCTTCATAATATTAAATGACTATCAAATTATCGATTTTCGAGCTTAAAGAGCTAAGTTAATATGAGAATTATTCAGTAGATATATTTTTGTTTGCCGCAAATCATATTCCGATCAATACAAAACATGAATTAGAGCTACAATTTGCAAAAAACGTAAAAAAAATGGATTTCACGAGTTACTAGGTGACCACTGACTTTAGTAACACAGTAACAGATTTTTTATGTCAAAAATTATTGTAATTTTTGGCTTATTACCAGTTTCAGGTAGGGTTATAGAAATTACGATAACTTTCATACATCGTAATTTATGACTACGGTAAGTGGCAGAAATGAAAACAAATGCCAAAATTACGGTAAATCCGCCGTAATTACGGTGCATATGGCAACACTGCCGCCAACCCTAATTTTAGAAAAGTGCCAAAAGTTGATAAAAAAGTAGATCTACAATTATTTGATTTTTCATACATCGTTTCTATTTGAATCCATGATAAAAACTAGAAACAACACGTAACATATTAATTGTAGATTTGTAGTACTTTATAGGTATTTTATGAACAAAGTTATGAAAATCACAACACAAAACCCACCCTGCTACTCGCGCAGATAAAGAATGGGATTAAAAATGGTGGCATTTGTATATGCCTCTTGCTCACACGTACAGTATTGTGTGAGCAAGAGGCACATAAAACAACAGAAGTACCGCCTTTTTCAATCACATTCTTTATCTGGGCTGCGTTCACTTATATCGCCCGACGTCGTCGGATGACGTTCGGAGCGTTGTTTGTGCGTTCGTTTGTATGATCGCTCTGAGTAACTGAACTTACTGAACGACCAAAGTACGCTCCGTGCGTCGTCGGACGATATAAGTGAACGTGGCCAATTCGATTCGTTTTGGCTTTGACTGTGGCTGTGGAATTAGTAATTCCTTTCCACAGATTAATAGTTCCTTTCACAAAGCGTTTTGGTTACAGTACCTATATTTTGTCAGCAGTATTTGCGAGAATGTGGGTAGGTACTGTTACAGTCGGGTAAAAACGTGCGTCGTTAGGCGATATTACTGAACGTAGCTTATGGTTCATACAAACAAAACTGCAATTTCGCTCACCGAACACGGCAAGTGAAATTTTGGCTTAGGGCAACACTGACCCTTTGACATATTTCACATTTGACAATGACATTAGTTGTTTTGTTTACTTTCTATTCTCTTTGGTTTACTTGTCAAAGGAAACCAAAATGCTAGTATTTTTAAATCGATTATTTAAATGAATTTAGTTTATTAATTTAATAATATTTTATGAATATCTTTTAATTAATGGGTTCGATAACACGTGCTTGTTTCTTAAGATGTTTGCTGGATTCTCATGCACCTATTAAATTAATTCACAATGTCGAAACAACCATCGGTCGCAGCAAAATTACAAAAATTAAGGATCAGGCTTGTTCTCGCCAGCAACGTAAGTAAAAATTTACTAGCTGAAACCCATGGACGAGAAAAATCGATTCTCGATGATTTCTCGTCCATGGTGAAACCCCAATCTAACGCTGACCAGAAATAGAGATGGGTGACTAGCCGAAATTTCAATAACTTAGCTAGCTGGCCATTTGTGTGCAAGGGGCTCGTGGCTAAGTGGCAAGCGTATGGTTTGTACGATCTGCAAGGTTAAGCTGCACTAGCTGCGGTCAGTCTGTGGATGGGTGACCATTTCTTTACACATCGAGACCCCTTCGTGCCTCAGAGAGCACGTAAAGCCGTCGGTCCTGCGCCTGATCTCTCTCCGGTCGTGTCGAATTGCCGTCCCATCGGATTATGAGAGTGAGGGAATAGACAGTGCACCTTTTTGCGCACACACTTGTGCACTATAATATGTCCCGCGCAGATCCATTGAGATTGGCCACTGTGACCAAAATTCGGCCAGGAGGACATTATTATTATTATTATTTGTGTTGGAGAAGCTAGGTGGTTAACTTGAGTAACGCTCAAGCTGCCCCCTTGCATTTAGTTCGATCCTCGCTGTGATATATTTAAATGATATGATATTATGATTTCGTTTTTGGTTTACGTATTTTATTTCGAACTTCTTCAAAAGAAATTAATTTATTACGTATTACTAATTACTACATATTAAACTGTCAAAATTGTCGAAAAATAAAAATGAACTAAGAAAACTAAAAACTACAACACCCTTCTTTTGTTGTACAAATAAAATTATAGATGTTAAACGATTTTAAACCTAATTGACAACTAATTTAGGTTTTAAATCGTAAAAATAAAGAAAAAGCTAGCTAGCTACCTATAGCTATTTAACTTTGTCACCTGCCGGCAGGCTACCCTACTCCATAAACTTATTGGTTATTCAGCAGTAGCCATTTGGTAGCCAATAGCTAGCTATCGTGTTGACAGATATCTTAGCCATGGCTATTTGTTGAATAGCCGTTATTCAGCTAATTAGAGTAGCTACCCACCTCTGACCAGAAATCTATGTAGCAGTTTATAATTAACCTGGGTTTTTACCCGACTGCGCCAGAAGGAGGGTTATGTTTTTTTCCATGTCTAATTGAATTCGTTTGACCTCAAAGCACAAAATAACTACGTAGTAATGTGCATATTCTGATAACATGTTTTTATGTATGTTTATCTATAAGTAAGTTTTCTGATAGTCATATCAGTCTTCAAAGTGAAATAAAGTAGTTTAGTGAATTGTTGGACGATAAGTGCATAAGAATAACAGTCTTCTCTTCAATAATTCCATTTCAATAGTTTTAAATATTGATAAAGAAAAACATGAACATAGGTATACTTTTGAAAACTTTTCTTTCTTTTTTAACAGTTTCTCTTAAAGCAGACTGTGAAGAATGCTTGGTTGAAGTAAAACAGCTGGGAGTAAACGCCTCAGGTCTTGATGGGTTTGCTCTTACAAGAAATTCAGAATACAAAGTAGAACATGGTTCTAGAATAGAAGTCTTGTTAAATAATTATATTCATATCATAGAGTTTGACCCACCACCAGAAAACTGTGACAAACAAAAATTTGGAAATAAACGAAAATTGGAAGAGCATGAAGAGTCTCCTAGGAAACGGAAAAGCTTAAAAATGGATACACATACAGAAATACCTCTAGACATAAAAACAGCTACAGAAAGTGTGTGGGATGATATTGACAGAGGTCAACTCTATGTGTTCACTTCCAAAGGGGTCAAATCTAGCCACAAGATAGCTGCTTTTGATATGGATGGTACTTTGATCAAGACCAAATCTGGGAAAGTGTTTCCTGTTGATACTAATGATTGGCAAATAGCTTTTCCAATCATTCAACAGAAGCTTAAGGAACATATAGATCAGGGGTACAAGCTTGTGATATTAAGTAATCAAGCTCCAATAGGCAATGGGAGAGTTAAGATTGAAGACTTCAAGAAGAAGATTGAAAACATAGTAACGAAGTTGGATGTTCCTTTTCAAGTTTACTTATCCACAGGCAAAGGATTTTACAGGAAACCAGCTACTGGGATGTGGAGAGTTTTATCAGAACAGGTAAAGAAAAGAAACTCAATTCTTCTTTTTTACATTTCTCTGAGCCTTTTCCCAATTATTGAGATTGGCTTCCAGTCTAACAAGATGTGGCTGAACATCAGTATTTTACATGGAGCAACTGCCATCAGACCCCCGCAACCCAGTTACTGGGTAATACCGACATCCTAAGGTTAGAGCAGTTGCCAGACTTTCGAGCTACTGACTACCGGTAATGACTGCCATAGATATTCTTATATCAACTGGGACCAACAGCTTACCATGCTCTCTGATGTACAGCCCCTCTGTACCGTTGTTCAATGAAAAAAAAAAACTCACCGAGGAACTTTTTTTAATGCCAATAACAAAAAACATAATGTACAGATTTGTTTCAGAAAAATGGTGGCTTAGAGATAGATATGGCTCATAGCTTTTATTGTGGTGATGCTGCAGGCAGAGTCGCCAACTGGGCGCCTGGTAAAAAGAAAGATCATTCTATGGCTGACAAACTTATGGCGGAAAATCTTAGCCTTCAATTTTACACTCCAGAACAATTTTTCCTTGGACACTCAATAGCGAATGTCACAATGAGAAAACCAGATTTCAACCCTAAAGAACTAGGTTCTGCATCATTCAATCCTGATTTAATTGGCAAAGAAAAAGAGGTGAGAGTATTGAAAATAAACAATAAAATAAAATCAAAGTTTATTTGAAATCTTATGATGTATTGTATGCCTTTTTCAGATACTGGTTTTAGTTGGGTTCCCCGGCAGTGGAAAATCATTTTTGGCAGACCAAATTGAGAAGAAATCTGGATACAACTATGTTGCTGTGTGTAGGGATGTCCTTGGTTCATGGCAAAAATGTGCTGCTGAAGCAACTAAGTTACTGCAGGTTGGTTTGTTTTCATTTAGGAACTTAGTATTAGGAATAAAATTTGTGTTTTTTTAAAAAAAAATATCACAGAGTAGGAATTTATTTACGTTTATCGGGTAATGATGGGCGCTTACCATCAGAGTAGCGTGGCAAAGAATTTTTAAAAGCTAAAATGATTTTGAATCTTATTTTAATAACCTTAGGTGAGTGCGGGTCATAATTCGGCGTGTTGTTTATGTCATCACTTGATAAGTTGATACAGTCGTTTGGTAAAGTAACACTTCAATGATTCATATTTATAGTAGCACAAATATCTTTATGAAACTCATTACTGTTTTTTCAGCAAGGTAAAAGTGTAATAGTCGACAGCACTAATCCTGATAAAGAATCCCGCGGGCGCTGGGTGTCCCTCGCCAAAGAAATGAAGGTGGATTGCCGATGCGCGAAGATGACGGCGACCATAGCTCACGCGAAACACAATAACAAGTTCCGAGAACTTATGAAAATCAACCACATTCCAGTCAATGACATTGTTTATCATACTTACAAGTAAGTTAATTGAAATTAAGGTTTTCTGTGGGGACATGTTCTGTTTGTTAAAACATACCTCCTCTGTGTGAAAAAAAATTGCAGTACCACCTTAGAGACTCACCCCCAGTTTCCGAAAGGCTGGTCAATGCAAAAATTTACTAATCAGCTGTCAAATTTCAGGTCAGGCTTTGTTATTGGTTGTTAACATTTTTGCCGGCCAATCACAGGAGCAGACATGAGATTTGACAACAGAACAAATTGATCAGCCTTCCAGAAACTGGGGGTCAGAGGGATAATTTCATTCACAGTTCCGCTCAAAGTTGAAGCACAAAAACAATCAATGTGTGTCCGTGAGTGACACGTGAAAGCGCACTAATAATGTATGAACCTTTTAATGCCTACATGAAATTGCTTCACTCTGCGTGTGACTACTGCGGTTCTATGCCTAGTAATTCTAAGGCAGTAACTATTTTTGGTCAAATTAGAATTCAAAAGTTTTTATTTTGATTATGCATTTACATGCACTTTCAAAACATTAAGAATTTAGATGCACGGTTTCATAATGTTGGTCCTATGGAGAAGAGCCGGCAAGAAGCTCCATGGATATAACCTCTCCATGGATATTCTATGGATACTCCATGGATATATCGCGGACTTTCTCAAAAAATGCCAGGTTAAGAGTACTCTAAACCGACGAGCTTGCATGACAAGGTTAATGGACGTAGATGAAGCGAAAGAGGTGTGTCAGGATCGTAGCAGGTGGAAATCCATAGTCTCTGCCTACCCCAATGGGAAACAGGCGTGATAATATGTATGTATGTATAACCTTTCATGTAATATGCTACAATGGTTTGTTACATGATTTCGAATTAATTGTGTGAGAACAATGTAGGTTAATGAGTGGGACAAATTCAATGAAGTAAACTAATTGATCATGATGTTAATTATGTTTAAGCTCAACGATAATAGAAGGGAACCCATAAATCTGATACTATGACATTGATGGCTACATTATGCACGTTTACATTGATTAAAAACCGGCCAAGAGCATGTCGGGCCATGCTCAGTATTATAGGGTTCCTTAAGTAGGTCTAATTACAAACGAATCAAATCGAATATTAATCATTGCTATTTTAGTTTTAGGAAACAGCGCCACCTAGCGCTAAATTTAAGAAGTGTGTCATATCAATATAACACAAAGTTTCTTTTTGTGATTTTTTACATAGAAAGTAACTAAAGGAGCATTATTTGCTAAGATCATTTTTCTCGAAGGTCAATGACCTATGAACTAGGACGTCTTGAGTATTTTTCAGTTTTCTCACTATAACTCAAAAATTTATAATCACATTATACTCGAAATAATTTTAAAAGAGAGTTTTTATAAAGGTCTATCAATGTGGAAGACTATAAGTTTCTACGTTGCATAGTTTAGAAATGGCGGGGTGGGGGGGGGGGGGCACATTGCAAGCCACTTTGGCGAACCGTATTTCGCAGATGGTATACCTGATAAAAAAGTGATGTATGAAACATTACCTTCATTTTAGTAGACCTATTCAATGATACTCCACACGAAGGGGTGCAGCGAAAAAAATTATTTCATCCCCATTTCACATGTATGGGCGCCACCCCTAAAATACGTTATCAAGATTATTTTATTCTTTTATAATTGAGATCTATATCTAAACCATTTTTTAACAAAATTTCATTTACTTATGTTTATAACTGTAGAAGTTATTAAGCTGTAAAGGATTAGGACAGACGGACAGACATGACGAAACTATAAGGGTTCCTTGTAGGACTACGGAACCCTAAAAAGGTTCTACCACACATTTTTTTTTATTTTTTTTATCGTGCAATCCGTCTATGAGCAAATAGATGAGATAGAGTTTATGTAGCTTTCAGAGCAAGATCCCCTTTGGGAAGGTCTCTATAGTGACTTATGTGCAGCTGACCATTTCTAGAATGTGCCGCCTTTTCTGTTCACGTATAGCATCCGGTATAGACAATTGCACAGCTAGTTGGTTTGGATGTTTTGCAAGTCTTGCTTTGTATTTGGAGCAGGATGATCTTATTTTATTTCATCCTTGATCGTCCTGATGTTTAAGGAATCATGTACTTCGGAGATCCTTATAAACCACGGCGAGTTGGAAGTCTGTTTCAGGATGTAATTTTGTACCCTCTGTATTATGCTTACACTGGAGTCACAAGCTGAACCCCAGTTCGATCCCATATGTCCAGATTGGTTTAAGCATGGTCTTGTAGTTGAGGAGCTTGTTATCTATGGACAACTTGGACTTCTAACTTGGAATTTTAATAATAATAAAATATGTTTCTGTTTCAGAAATAAATATGTTGAACCGACAACTAGTGAAGGTTTCAAAGAAGTTATCGATGTTAAATTCATTCCGACTTTCGAAGATAAAGAAGCTGAGAAGGTATATAGAATGTACTTGTTAGAAAAATAAAGTTTAATATTGCTAATTATTTATTGTTTTTAACGCATTTACGCATGCGAAGCGAAATCTAAAGATTTAAATTGTGGAACTATAGTTTTGGTATGGTGGAGGATAATTTCGATGCCCCGAGCAGTGTTCACGGTAGCTTAGTAGCTAAAGCACTGGCGTACTGAGCCAGGAGTCGCAGTTTCGAATCCTACTCATGAGCGATTTTTTCTTTCCACAATTTAATTCTTTTAATATTGCCGTTACATAATGCTTTCTATGAAATAAAACAATTGTGATGCGAATCAGCGTTTTATTTTTAAATGTTACATGTATGGATTAAGCACGATCTTCACTAATTCTATTACATCGTGTAGGCCGATTTACTTACAGCAATTGTATCATCTTTTCAACGACCATACAGCCCATAGAGGCCTCGTAACAGGCGACCGATGACCGCAACACATCTATGAAATTTCACTAATGTAGCTCGCCACTATTCGCCACTTGAAATCTTCAAATCTGTTTCGACCACTTACATGAGCCGTCAAAATTGCCGCGTTAGTGATTAGCCAATAGCCGCCTTGGTAGGGCCAATCGGATTGCAGTACCGCCTCGGATAGTGGTAGAATTTATTGTACGTATTATATACAACATTAGGCGTCTATTGGACCGTAATGGCCGTATAGTCGTTGCATCGTTAAAAATTCAGAAATATTTTTATCAGAGGCTATAACACACTATTTTATTTAATGCAGTAGTTTTTTCATCTGTTTATTTTATTTACATTTTTGAATTATATGCCTAATATGAAAATGAGTGAAAAAATACAAGATATTTTTCTTATAAGTAGGTACACATGATTAATTGCACAAAGCAAAGCGTGCCCAACAACTGGCAATGGCGTAATGGACGGATGAGTTTTAACAATCAAGTACGATGTTAAAAAAATAATTTATAGGTACATACCATATTTTTACAATACCATTTTATCATGATTAAATATCAAAAATCAAGATAGCGACAAGCTAGCATATAGCATAAGATGTTGTTAAAAATACCTGGGACCAACAAGGTCTATTAATCCTTATTTTAATGGGCTTATGGCCAAAATTAATATCCTATCTATCCACGATATGCACTATTAGAGATTGAAATATTATAAATGCGAAAGACACGCCTAATACGCCCATGGCGTTAAGACCGCCTTTGCACCATGCTGTGCATAAATAATTAAATAAATAAATGCGAAAGTATGGATGTTTTATTGGTAAGGTAAGGTAAGGTATTTAGATGAAATTTGGCACACAGATAGACCATTATAACCCAGATTAACATATAGGCTATACCACAGAAATAGATAGAATGGAAAGTGGGCAGGGCGCGCGTGCCAACACTGCACCATAGTGCAGGGCATTTCAAAGCCTTTCTCAGTACGCCTTATGACTTGTTTCTGTAAATGCTGTAACAAAAACCCGCAAAAATGCCTTATTGTGATGTTTCTAACTGCAGAAACAAAACCTGTAAAGTACATTTGATTAAAGTTAATTAAACGAGCTAAAGGCCCACCTGATGTTAAGCGGTTACTTTTGCCCATAACAAATGCAATACAACATAGGCTGTTGCCTAAATGGTACCGCAAGTCGGTTCGCCAAACTGAGACATGAAGATGGAAAGTCACATGTGATTGTAATTTCACCGGCACCCGTACCCTTCAGACTCTATTTCTGTGCTTCAGACCGAAACAATGCAAGCATCAGTATTTGGCGGAGAAGTAGATACGGTGGTAGTACTTCCTCGGACGAGCTCTTTCACAAAAGAGCTCTACTACTACTAAAAGGCGTAGTTTGTTCGAAAGTTGCCACGCATGAATCGCAAGTAAAATTGTGACTACAAATTTCTGTGGGCTATACGCAATAGCGACTTTCTATGATAAATCTAATATACGCGAGCGAACCTACGTGTATAGGCTAGTTTGAGATAATTTGTATGGATCTATCACAGAGAAAATAATCACTACGGATCTATCTCTGGTATGGCAAATCATGGATAGATATTAGATACACTGAGGTAATATGTACTACGTACTAGAGAAGACACCTCGAACAAAATGTTTGTAGCACGTTTTAGAGCTCCTGCACTCTCAATCGCTTAGCCATGCTCGCGCTGCGCAACGCGCGTGCTACCCGGCCAGCAAGTTGCGCGATATTTTTTGTTCGTAATGTCTACTCTAGTACGTAGTACATATTACCTCAGTGATTAGATAGGATATTATTTCTAGTCGTTAGTCAATCTTGACTGTCGCCCTAAATCATTAGGTACTTAAACTTTGACTTTACTATACAGGTAAGTAAAGTCTGTTTTTTCTCTCCTGTCTTATTTAGTAAATAATCTTGGCACGTCTCTTTATTCAAATAACTACTGATAAAATATAATTACTAGTTCTGCACATGTAACTAGATTAAAAAATTTTGTTTAGTGTGTGAAATTGTTAAATAATGTTTTTTAATAATTATTATTGACGAATTGCATTAAAAAGACATGCCAAGATTGTTTACTTAATAAGACAAGAGAGAAAAAATTGTGTACATTTAGAATCAAAAGCAAAAGGCATCCTAATTAGCTATTTCAAATATTCTAACAGCTAATAGCAACCAGTTACCACTAAAACCCACTAGGTATCTAGCATCTAGGCACAACAAATATTTGTTATTTTAGCGCAATAACGCATGCGGAGCGAAATCTAAAGATATAAATTGTGGGTGGAAAAATTCGCTCACGAGCAGGATTCGAACATTTCGAACCTACGACTCTACACCAGTGTTTTATCCGCTAAGCTACCGTGAATTCTGCTTGTGGTATCGAATTTAAATACTGTTGTACCGCAGGTTCGAATCATGCTCGCGAGCAAATTTTTCTTCCCACAATTTCTCAAAATTCTTTATAAACAATTTTTTTTTCTTGTTTATCAATTGGTGAAAGATGGGAATACTGGGGTTTTACCTTTAAGTCTGGCAGTGTTAATTCGAATAATTCACACATTTACAGTAGGTAATACCTATATCATGGACTTGTCACCAGAACATCCAATTATCGTTTCTATTTGTTAAACTGTTCAGATGCACAAATAGACTCAAACAATTTTCAAATTTTTTTTGGTCATATAATTATTATGCGAGGATGAACCCTTCACCAGTAACGCAGGAAGCTAATCACTAAGCCACTGCGCCAAACGTGTCGTCATTACTCAAAATTACATTTGATAATGATCCTTCTTCTTTTGTGGGTACCATGTGGTTTCCCAGATAGCTTTAAGGGATACAGCAAAATTTTACACTTGCGCGAAAGGCCATATCCGTGAAAAACACGTGCGCGAAAGACATAAAAAAGTACACACAGTGAACCACCACTAAGGCTAAAATCGCTTGCACTCAATGTTTGATGACAGCCGTAGCTACGTGTAATGTAGCAGGATTCGTTCAAGGGATTTTGTCGACAAAATGTACCACCGGGAAGTATCGCGACCGTACCTATTATAAATCTAATGTTAGCTTTCACGCGATGCTTGGTGGAAACGTGTTGATGTAGGTAAGTCTACATTCGCCCATGTGTATTTCGCGCCAAGGGCATTTCGTGCAAGTAATTTCGCGCTGGCGCGTCTTTGTGGAAATGGCCTTTCGCTTGTGTCATTCGCGCTAGTGTTTTTTTTGTTTCCATTCGCGCCTATGGGTTCGCGCAAGTGTCTTCGCGAAAATGTCCTTTCCTTTCTGTTTGCATGTCACCGATACAACTCGTCACAATAAGCCGGCTAAATATGCCAACCTGTGCAAATAACATTTCCTAATCAATTGGATTACATCGTAATGAGTTGATTAAGGGGTGATCATAATAAAATAAGCCTGTATTCATTCTCCGTCAGGATCAGCTTCCTCCTCCGCGTCTATTAGAACATCCAAACTCGTATTCGAATACGAATCCGAGTCATCGCTATGTCATCTGAAAGTCAAGTTCTTGTTAACGAGGATGTTAATTAAAACGAAGTGCTTAATAATAAGTAATCTTTAGGTAGCTATGCTATCAACCTGTAAAGCAAGCTTGTATTTAAGCTTTAAATTTTCTTCTAGTTGTAAGATTTTCTGAAAATCAACTGTCGTGCACGATTGCGATAAAAATCACTTTAGTGAAATTAGTCTGTTTATGTCGGCCGGCTAAACAATGAAGTAAATGAAGTAGTTCATACGTCCACCGCATATTGAATCCAGCCCACGCATAGCACACGGTGTACAGCTGGTTTTGTGCACCGAGTCTCCTATATACAAATGTAGTCTGTGGCACCGAGTGTGCACCGCTATATTATCCGTACGCAGCGGACGACGTCCGTCGCCATGTGAAACTTTTGCGAACAAAAGACATAAACGCGCCGTCTGGCCATGTGCTGAGCAGGGTTGGGTTAGCAATGTACTACTCTCACCACCAAATCTCTAGAAAAATGGCTTCATCATTCATCATTTCAGCCGAAAGACGTCCACTGCTGGACATAGGCCTCCCCCAATTAAGGGGGGATATGCCATAATTGCCACGCTTAGCAGGCGGGTTGGCGATCGCAGTTGGTGGGTTAAATACTCAGAGAACGCTGCTGCCCATACTCTGGTGAATCCCTTCGTCGCCTTTTAGGACACCCATGACAAGAGATAAGGGTGGTGCGGCACCACACGGACGAAAAAAAACGAGACGACGAGACAAATGGCTTAGTATTAGAAGGAAATACTTGTATAAAATGTACCTGGCTATGTACACGGTGGTCTCGATGTGAGTGAGTCGGGTGCCAGTAAGGGGTACAGCCGCCGACACGGGCCTCAGCTTGCGTCTGTCCATTGCACTGCGCGCTTGCTGCATCGCCAGGTCGCCGCACCAGCGTTCGCAACGAGCATATATCACTATACCTGGAATTTACACTTATCGAAATAAATATTTCATCATTGTGGTGTGCCTTTTCCCTGATATGTTGGTTTTGGCTTTAAATTGAACAAGATGCAGTTTCGGTAGGTAAATATCAAGTTAGTAGCACCAAGCGAATGTGAAATACGCAACCTAGCTTTTGTGAAGGAAGCTGTTGGATAGTTAATTATAATAAGTACTTATATGCATTTGTAAGGAGAGTGTAAAATTACAGCTTCTAATGTAGGCCTTTCGTCATCCTTTCCTGTTGTCTTCTTCTATCGTGTCGATATGAGCTACATAATGATAATAAGCTCATGCCGTGGTGAAAAGATTAGCTAGTCAGCAGGTTCGTAGCGGGGCTGACTGCCCAGAGTGCGCCGGACGATCAATTAAATATCGTCACTCGTGGATACTCTTTTAATGCACCGCCGCTTTTTTCCTTTAGTGCTACCATAGAACAAATAATATTTTGTGCTACGTGCTACTTCGGTCCCACAACAGAAGCTCATACTTTCATGATGATTTTTCACATTAGAAGCAATTTTTTACCTTAGATAATCTTAATAAAATTGGTAGCAGTAAATATAAGTACCTATATCTAGTAATATCATCATCGTCATCATGCAGCCGAAAGACGTCCACTTCTGGAGATAGGCCTCCCCCAAGCATCGCCATAACGACCGGTCCTGCGCTTTCCGCATCCAGCGGATTCCCGCGACCTTCACCAGGTCATCGGTCCACCTTGTTGGGGGCCTACCCACGCTGCGCCTTCCAGTACGCGGTCGCCACTCCAGAACTTTACTGCCCCATCCCCATCTAGTAATATAGTAGTGTCTAATAGTGTTACAGCAGGTAGTATTATGATTAATGCTCACCAGCGCTTGCGAAGAGGGTAATAGCTGGCCAAGAATCAAGCAGTAGCGGAGTTAAGAACAGGAGAGCAGTCAGCATAGTTATGGAACCTTCTATCTTTTCCGTCTTTCCCATTCTCAAGTTATGAGCAGGCTGCCTAGCGCATATTGACGCACCCCAAAGCCATACTGCAATACAAAGCAATTAATTGTTTATACAGTATGAAGCAAAAGCCCTGTGGTTCCTGTGAGCTACGTTATCAGAATCTATATTCATACGTAAAGACAACACATTTGGAAAAACTCTTCAATAAAAATAATCAACTCATAGGTCGTGGGTTCGATTCCCACAGAACACAAATATTTGTCTGATGAACATAAGTGTTTGTGTTGGTCTGGGTGTTTCTTATGTAACTATTATAAATATGTATTTACAAAAAAAGTGTATAAGTATTGTATCCATTGTGTAGTACCCATATTACAAGCTTTGCTTAGTTTGGGACTAGATGGTGCTGTGTAAAATGTTCCAAAATATTTATTTATTTAACTCATTATTAATTGTAAATTGAAAGTGTATGTATCACTTAAAACTCACTCACTCAGTGATTATATCAATAATAATCGGTGTACATACAAAAAAAAAAAAAGTCGAGTCGGTTAAGGGCGCGTTTTCATATCAGGCAAAATTATGCTGTTTTTCGGTACATTTTAAGGAATAACCAAACAAAATCCAATATAACTAATAACTACCTCGTATAGATTGGTTCTTCATCTTCAAATGATAGGAACTTGATCATCGAAAATTTTAGTTTTTTATAATGTAAAATCGATCTGTCGTTGCCATTTTTCCAAATTGGGTTGAGTTTAGGTACATTTTTTGTGCTATTATTAACATATTTTACTATTTCTAAAAATACTATTTGTTGGCAAACATATTCAATTCTTAATGCTATTTTTTTTTAAATCTAAATGCCATAAATAGTCGCAGAAAAAATTAAAACCGAAACTTATTTTTTCACATTTTTTTCTCTTCTGGATGAATCTTAAGCGATTGCATTAGGGTTTATTTTATTTTTGATACCCGTCTTGATTTATTGCACAAGCATTTTGAATGAAACTAGTCCGCGCGCGATCGCCGTCGAGAGTGGACATGTATCGCCTGTTTGGAGCGCCTCGAGTTGAAAAAGATCGCTGTACAAACACAAAATATTCGATAAACAAAATTTGATACTTGACAAAGTAAGATTTTTATTCTATTTTATTTCGCTATAAAAAAAATTGTAAGTAGAGTTTTCTGAAGGTGTACTTCGGTGACTGCTACTGGAACTCCTTGACGTGTTGTACTAGGTGAGGAGAGTTTGGGCTCGTTTTGTTAGTTATGATGAGACCTTACCTCCGGACTTGATGGTGTGACCTGAAGGTGTACTTTGGTGACTGCTACTGGAACTCCTTGACGTGTTGTACTAGGTGAGCCGAGTTTGGGCTCGTTTTGTTAGTTATGATGAGACCTTACCTCCGGACTTGATGGAGTGACCTGAAGGTGTACTTCGATGACTGCTACTGGAACTCCTTGACGTGTTGTACTAGGTGAGCCGAGTTTGGGCTCGTTTTATTAGTTATGATGAAACCTTACCTCCGGACTTGATGGAGTGACCTGAAGGTGTACTTCGGTGACTGCTACTACTATCCTAACTAACAAAACGAGCCTAAACTCGGCTCACCTATTACAACACGTCAAGGAGTTCCAGTAGCAGTCAACGAAGTACACCTTCAGGTCTTTCCATCAGTTCCGGAGGTAAGGTCTAATCATAACTAACAAAACGAGCCCAAACTCGGCTCACCTAGTACAACACGTCAAGGAGTTCCAGTAGCAGTCACCAAAGTACACCTTCAGGTCACACCATCAAGTCCGGAGGTAAGGTCTCATCATAACTAACAAAACGAGCCCAAACTCTCCTCACCTAGTACAACACATCGAGAAGTTCCAGTAGCAGTCACTGAAGTACACCTTCAGGTCACTCCATCAAGTCCGGAGGTAATTCGTAAAAATATAAACAGCAAAAATATGTTTTTTGTAGGTAGTAGGTACCTACCAAAATTTTATTACAAAGAAATACGTAAAAAAAATGAATCTTTCAAAGTATCAAAATGAGTTCACTTGACTACTATTATCGAAGTTAGCGAGCGTACACTTGTGTGTATGACCCGTGTCAATGTAGTAGTTCGATTCTGTACCTATCACTGTTTCTTAATAAGATATCACTGACGTCACCCAAAGATGTACCAAGTGGATGAGAATTTCGTTACCACGAGCAGTGTTCACGGTAGCTTAGTGGCTAAAGCACAGCACTGGCGTACTGAGCCAGGAGTCGCAGGTTCGAATCCTGCTCGTTAGCGATTTTTTCTTTCCACAATTTAAATCGTTAATAATTAATCATTAATCATAATTATTATTTTTATTGAAGAGTTCTTCCACTATGAATATCGATTCTGATAACATAGCTCACAGGAACAACAGGGTTTTTTTTTACATACGTGGGACACTCAGAAAGTTTTGCGAAACTAAAAAAAATTGTTCTATACGTACATATATTTTTATCAAATCTTTTCAAAGTACTTTCCACCAGCCTCTATACAAAGATTCATGCGCCTAAACCAGTTTTCAAAACACTTTTTCCAGTCCGCCGCAGACACCTCGTTTACAGCCTGCTCGAACGCAGCCAGCGCATCTTCCGGCGACGAAAATTGTATCCCTTTGAGCTGATTTTTTATTTTTGGGAATAAAAAGAAGTCACACGGTGCTAGATCAGAGCTGTAAGGAGGGTGACCCAGGAGTTTGACTGGCGTGCTGTCCAGGAAGTCCCTCGTTTTGAGTGCGGTGTGCGCAGGTGCATTGTCGTGGTGGAGCAGTAGCCCGCGGAGCCCTGTGTTTGGTCGCTTGTTGCTTATAACAGAGAAAACTTCTGGCAAACATTTGGTAGTGTACCATTCGGCATTAATGCTTCTTTGATCCCGTAAGGGAATTGATACCAAGTGGCCAGTCAAATTAAAAAAGCTAGCGATCAAAATCTTACCCCCGCTTCTAGATCGCTTCACTTTGGTAGGCGTTGGCTCATTTTGAAACACCCAAACAGTCGACTGGCGCTTGGTTTCTGGGTCGTATTGATAAATCCAGGACTCATCACCTGTAACGATGTCGTAAACACACCGAGACGAGCCTGCTTCAAATTTGTTAAGCATATCACGGCACCATTCCACCCGGGCCTGCTTCTGAGCATCGGTGAGGTTGTGCGGCACCCAGCGTGATACTATCCTCCTCACGCGAAGATGGCTGTGTAGAATCTCGTGAACGCTTCCCGATCCAATCTTCAATATGTGTTGAATCTCCTGATATGTAATTCGCCTATTGTCTTGGATTAAATTTTTCACTACTAGCACGTTTTCTTCGGTAACAGCCGTCAAAGGGCGACCGCTTCTTTCGTCATCCCCCAAAGTTGGTCGACCGCGCTTGAATTCGTTATACCAACGATACACGGTTGCCTTGGAAGGGCCTTCATCCATGAATGCCATTTGAAGTCTATCGTACGATTCATCCGGTTTCAGGCGACACTTGAAATCGTATAAAATCATAGCTCTAAAATGTTCCCGGCGCAGATCCATATTTCAGTGAGACACAATACTTTGAATTAACTCGCAAAAAATGTGGAGGGAAATTTTGAAATTGGAACTTACTTATTTTTACTTATAAATAATCATATTTTCGAAAAACATTATAACTGGCCAGTCTCCCATATATAAAAACTTTTTTTCGCAATACTTTCTGAGGGGCCTGGTATTGTAAAATGAATAGGTAACATCAGTTACTAGTTACAGTTACAGACGCCATGGAGTCATTTCGGTTGGATATTGGTAACCACGATATAAATAACATGACTTTTTGGACAGTTGACGATTTTCACACCGGAAGCGAAATGACGTGTCGTTAGCCAGCAATTTGACGACACGAATAGCGCAGTGGGCAAACACTTGGCTGCTTAGGAAATGTCGCGGATTCGATCCCCACACTGGTCAAATATTTGTGTACATGTAGGATACACGGTTATTCTTTATTGATTAACAACCCTTTAAGGAATGATTGTGCTCATCAATTTAATCAACTTTCAACTTTAAATTAGCAAAACAAAACTACTGTTCCATATATTTTGATCAAGTAGGTACAGTCAGAAAACTTTCCGGTGAACCACCACTAAGGCTAAAATCGCTTGCACTCAATGTTCGATGGCAGCGGTAGGGACGTGTAATGTAGCAGGATTTGTTCAAGGGATTTTGTCGACAAAATGAAGCACCGCGAAGTATCGTGACCGTATCACCGGAACCTACCTACCTACACGGAACATTTCTATGGAACGGATGTTTTTTTTCAATTCTAAGTTCGTGTTACAATGCTTAAAAGTTGTTTAAATTGATGAGTACAATTATCCTTAAGGGTTGTTAATGGGTCAAAAATAACCCTTTAGGTAAAGTTATTCTGGCTCCGGGTGTAATGTGCATATGGAGATTTGTGTCTGTAAACGCACTCATATAAAGCAGATATCCTAATGTGGGGAAGTGTAAAAAAACTATAGCTAGAAAAAATATATCGGAGCGACTTACAGTCGCGACCGACCGTAGCGATTGATGCTGTATCTGGTCAATAACTTTACTCCTATGTATGTGTGAATACTATCAGGAATAAGACGCGGACGTGACCTTGAGCGCACGGACGTCCAACGAATATCTGGCTCGCCGGATTCGCCCAGTATCTGTCGCGATGTGTAGACATTTACCAACAAAGAAATGTATTCTTACGTGGTATCCCTGTAGCGAACATAGTCACTCGGATTGCTTCCTTGCAGAAAGCGATTGCGATCAGAGCATCGGCAACCAGTTGCACTAAGGCACCAAAGACCGACCAGCGTCGTCCGCACACACTCGGTGGAGAGGGCGTGCTCGACTCGGGGACTGAGGTCACCACCTAGAAAAATTATATTATGTTATGTAAGAAAGGAATACCATCCAAATTTAAATGTACAATGTTTTAAGGTCATGCTTGTAATGTGCTACGATGGGATTGGGTCCCATGGGATTGGGTCAAACTTATCACTTAGCATAATAGCCAAAGCACCATTTGGATGCGAAATTCGGAGATTGCGTAATGTATGAGAAATTATTCGAGGACGCATTAAAAGATTGCACCTCAATCTTAAACTGCGGATGGATTATTGGCCCACTACAAATAAAGTAATAGACGATATTTGCATGGTCATCTCTAAATATTTTGAATTGCATTGATTACTAATTTCGGCCGTATGTCTTACTTGTATTCTATCCCTATATTCCTTGACCACAGCGTCAATATCTGTGGAGTCATCACCCGAAGACATCTCTTGCTCGCTAGCTTCAGCATCAGACCCTACATCGACTACTTCGGCCGTTGCCATCGGCACAGTACTGCTGCTCGTCATTGGGTCATTATCTTCTGTTTGACAACCTGCGTATTCATCTAAAAGGAGGCACTCGCGTTCCTCAGTTTCTGAAAAAATAATAAATAAATTAGATGCCCGGTATCTATTGAAGTACCTACTTGAAGAAAGTAGAAGAGGGACCTATCTAAAATGAAGGTCTGTTCTAAACTGAAGCACTGAGACGTCTTCCCTAAAAATGTTAGCAGGATATCAAGAATATCGATATGAGAACTACAAAGTCATTTGAATCCTCGTGGTCTCGACGATAAGTTTATAAGTGGACAAGAATTCTCGGACAAATAGAAAAACGCCTAATATGGATAGTGAAAAGTTTGATACCTTTTGTAACTTTAGATTTGATACTCTCCAGGGTCTTGGTATGACGAATAACAGATGGAATGAACCAGAGCCCGCGTTTGATCCTACAACCAGACGCTTTAGATGCCCGCGCAGCTTCTTTTCCTAAGCGTTTGTATTCGATATCTGTAAAATATTCAATGATATATATTCATTGCTCAATTAATAAGAAGCTAAATAGTGGAATTCTAGGCAGTTAGTTTTTGTCAACATATGAAAAGACTACCAACTCACCTCCAGCCTCTTTTTGTTCAGGTGTTGGCTGACAACGCATAATAATGAAATGTAACGCTTGTATTGATATGCCGAGCAAGTGGCTCGCATTCATCAGAGTGATCATGTGTGACAGTGGACACGCAAATGCAAGTATCGCTGCCAAACTTCCTGTAAATAATACATCAATTAAGGACTCACCTACACAAATGTGAATCAGGTCTGTAATTTGATAATTCTAGTTAGTAGTTACGTGATTAAGCGATAACCAGTTATCCCACAAAGCATCATGGTTGGGTTGCTAAATGACATCATCCCTGATTTATTCGCTCGTTATTACCAATTGGCAGGACGTCGACATCTAGTCGCATTGCGTAAACCCTCCAAATTTGATTAAATACTACTTTGATGTGCAATGAATACCAACCAGCAGTAAAAACAGCAAGTACTGGACTACCAGTGGTAGTACTCTCGTAAGTCATTGATCTGGTCAAAACCTTCCATTCTGGCGATGCCAGAGCTACTAACACAGTGAAGAGTAACGGACAGAGTTCAGTTAAAGCCAGACAGATGCCAGCCACTGTTACAGCAGCCAACACTGGACAGACCCAGCCAGCGGCTCGTGCCTCAAGTAGTGTCGTCACAGGCAAAGCTGCATCAATGCTGTTCCTGTAAGGAAATAAGTAAATAAGGATGTAAACTGATATGTACGATTGTTTACGTCGATTGTTACTAATAAGATGAAATGGAAGATACAAAGCTGAGTGGGTAGATAACTATGAGACAACCTGCCTAAAGGAAAACCCTGATAACAATTTAGAGTTAATTTGTGACGTAGCTACTTACCCTTTTAGCATATTTGAGTAGAGGAAACATAATCCTGAAAGTACTAAGGTGGGTAGTCCGATCATAAGGAACACATTTTTCTTGAAAGTTCCATTGTCTTTAGGAATTACCACATTGAATGCGTATGATATTGGTGCTCCTGCCGCAAACAGCTGAAATGTTGAAAAAACTGCTTTTTAAAATACATACTCTAATTAGGTACCTACGTACCATTATTTACTATTAATCGTATTGTTACGATTGCTTACCTCATACACGGTGAGTGGTATCGGCATATTTACATTGGCAATATCGAAGTTAATAAGGCCGAATATAGCAAAGAATTGACTGAATATGTACAGCAGAATTAACAGAATGAAGGTAAACATCATGCTTTCCTGAAACAATAATAAAGATAATATTATTATATTAACATTTCAAGCGTCGTAATGTAGACACTACGCTAGGCAAGCTGAGTACAAATGAAACATGTAACGAACAAAATTTGCGTAGCGTAGACGGACTTAGGAGTCTCGAACGAGCTCGCTTAGAGCACGCCTCGAGCGTTCGGCTCGTGCTGGACGCGCTCTCCTAATTGTATAATTGGTTTTTGAACGAAAGTTGATGATGATTTGCGAGTCATCATAAGCGTTGACTGTTGACGTTTATTTATGTTTTCTGATAAATATAATCTGGTGGTCTTCAAGGCCCAAGTGAATAGGGTTTTGCTGGGCAAGCTTGTACCTTCGTCGTCCGCACCAGCGCTTAACATTAGGTGATGTGGCGGTCAAACGCAAGTCCATTTTGAATGAAAAAAAAAGAACACTAGAGAATTTTCGTCAAACTTTACTACGTTCGGGGATAGTATTTCTTTTAGGCTCGTTGTATGTCCACACTTGCACCACGAACAGAACGCCTCAGCTCGTGCTCGGCTCGCCTAGCGTAGACGCAGCTTTAGAAAATCAATTGTTTAGACTCCCGGGAACCGGGAATCTCTAGGGCATTGAAGGGTGAGTCAAGAGCATATAGTTTATCACTTTAGCATTCAATCATGAATAAGTAGCTTTATACTGATAATCCGCTTATCAAGCTTAATCGATCATGGCAGTCTGCGAGGGTTAGAACTGGTAACAGTAGTAACAAAATATTAAGGTTGCAAAGCCTTTGTAATTGAAGGAGATAAGTAATCGAATCTAAAAAGTTACATCACACAATAAATTATCTATGCGTATAAGATATATATGTAGTATTCACCTCCAATCCACACATGAACATGGCGCAAACGACCATTACAACCGTGACTCCAAGTACGTCAGGCCAGGGTTCTCCTAGTGCTCGGGTCTCATACCCAAACAACCACCTCCTGGTGCGCCCTCCCGTCACATGGTCTGCCGTAGCGCTCAGAATGCGAGCACAGATCGCAACAGCCACCAGGTGAGAGAGGAATGTCATCCACATTGCCATGAAGTCGGCGAAGGAACGAAAGTTGCGCTCCCGTCGTCCTCTCGATGTTTTAGCTGGTGGAAGTATTTCAGCCAGCTTTTTTAGATCTTTACATGTGAAGGCTGTAAGAAAGTTAGGTAGGGTTTTTTCATTTGAGAAAATTGTGGATGGTAGTAACGGAATTGTTACAAATTCTGTACCGATAATGGATTTCTAGATTATTATTCATGATGATTATAAGTGATACAAAGATTGCGGTTGCGAAATGATGATGATTGCGAGTCATCATAGGTGTTGACGTTTATTTAATTAACAATTTATGAACAAAGAAAGTAACAGAGATTTTTTTTCCGGAAAATACAAGTACAAAGTTACTGCTTATTTCTAAAGATATATCTATTCCAGCATACCTGCGAGACGACGGCTGAGAGACGTTCTATGGTGTCATCGAATAATCTTTCTGAAACCAGCCTATATCCAGTTGCTTCAACGTTTTTTATGAATGTCTGAATGACTTACTAGCAGTAGTGATGAAACTGGCCAGCAGCATAACTGCTGGCACCGCGCAGTAGCTAGAGTTGGCGGCGGCGAGAGGCGCCAGGAGGAGTGCTCCGAGCGTCCACCGCGCTCCGCACGCCTCTCCACCGCTAAGCGCGCTCAAAGCTCTGCTCATCTTGCTTTGTTCCTTCCGCTCACTAGTCATCTTCGTATTTCTGTAATCCAATCATAAAACAGCTGATTACTATAACAACAAGGGGATTTCGATGTGCACTTGCATTGCATCGCTGAAATAATAACACCAGGCAAGTCATTTTTACTCGTTTTAATTGTCTTTAGAAGCAATTCAGATTTGTTTTTTAAATGTTCCATAATAATTTAGATGTCAATTATAATTTAATACGTCATTTTTATTTTTATGCATAATTAAATTACCTCATCATTTCAGCCGAAAGACGTCCACTGCTGGACATAGGCCTCCCCCAAACATCGCCACAACGACCGGTCCTGTGCCTTCCGCATCCAGCGGATTCCCGCGACCTTCACCAGGTCGTCGGTCCACCTTGTGGGGGGCCTACCCACGCTGCGCCTTCCAGTACGTGGTCGCCACTCCAGAACTTTACTGCCCCATCGGCCATCCGTTCTGCGAGCAATGTGCCCCGCCCACTGCCACTTAAGTTTGGCAATTCTTCGGGCTATGTCGGTTACTTTCGTTCTCCTGCGAATCTCCTCATTTCTGATTCGATCACGCAGGGACACTCCGAGCATAGCCCTCTCCATTGCCCTTTGAGTGACTTTGAGCCTTCTTATCAGGCCCATTGTGAGCGACCACGTTTCAGTACCGTAAGTAATTACTGGCAACACACACTGGTCAAAGACTTTCGTCTTGAGACACTGCGGTATTTTGGACGAGAAGATATTGCGTAGCTTCCCGAACGCTGCCCAACCGAGTCGGATTCGACGATTGACCTCTTTCTCGAAGTTGGACTTACCTAGCTGGACAGTTTGTTCTAGGTATACATAATCGTCAACAACTTCGAGTGTAGATTCTCCGATGTTTACGGGAATGGGTGCTATATGGGAATTCAACATAACCTTTGTCTTGTCCATATTCATTTTAAGACCCACTCTATCAGAAGCTCTACTGAGGTCATCGAGCATTGTACCGAGGTCCTCCATGGTCTCAGCCATGACTACTATGTCGTCGGCAAACCGAAGGTGAGTGATGTACTCGCCGTTTATGTTAATGCCTAGCCCCTTCCAGTCCAGAACCTTGAAGACATCCTCCAATGCAGCAGTGAACAGTTTCGGAGAGATCACATCTCCCTGTCTCACACCTCGCTGCAGAAGGATAGGTTTCGAGGCTTGGTCCTGTAATCGGACTGACATAGTGGCGTTTTCATACAAAGACTTTAACACTTCGATGTACCGATAGTCAATCTGGCACCGTTGAAGAGACTGTAGTACCGCCCAAGTCTCGATCGAATCGAAGGCTTTCTCGTAGTCCACAAACGCTAAACAAAGAGGCAAGTTATACTCTTCGGTCTTCTGTATAACCTGCCGCAGCGTATGTATGTGGTCTACGGTGCTAAAGCCTTTTCGGAAACCGGCTTGTTCGGGAGGCTGGAAGTCGTCAAACCTGCGCGAAAGACGGTTCGTAATGACTCTCGAAAACAGCTTGTAGACATGGCTCAGAAGTGAGATGGGCCTATAATTCTTCAGTAGAGCATTATCGCCCTTTTTGAAGAAGAGTACCACCACACCTCTGCTCCATGCCTGTGGCGTTCTTCCCTCGAGAATGACGGAATCAAACAGCTTCTGAAGGGCCTTAAGGATCGGTTTTCCACCCGCCTTCAGGAGTTCGGCCGTAATTCCGTCATCACCCGGTGCCTTGTTGTTTTTGAGCTGCTTCAGAGCCATCCTAATCTCGTACAGGCTGACGTCCGGGATATCTTCGGTATAGTGTCGGGTCAATCTAGCTCTTGGGTCGTGAGCCCGATTAACAGCGGGTGTCCGGGTGGACGTGTATAACTGTCCATAGAACTTCTCGACCTCCTTCAATAGCTCTGGCTTGGAGGATACGACTCTGCCATCGTCGGTCCTCAGTTTTGCAAGCTGGCTCTGCCCAATAGACAGGTCTCTTGCGAAGACTTTGGAGCCCTTGTTCTTCTCTATCGCGTCTTTAATACGTTCCGTATTAAATTGGCGTAGGTCACTTTTCAAGGACTTTGAGATCTGTCTATTGAGCTGCCGGTACTTAGTCGCATCATCTGAGGACTGCAGAATCATCTCGCGTCTTTCCGCCATAAGCTCAAGGGTGTGGTCAGAGAGCTTTTTGTTTCTATTTATACGACGGGTCCTAAAGATCCTAGACCCGACCGTATGGACAGTTTCCACAAACCCATCGCTGTAATCGTCCACTGAGCTCCCTAGGCATTCGAAACGATTCTGAAGTTCGAGCTGAAAGCTCTCGGGGTTTTGGATTTGGATAGGTGCTGGACGGAGCGTAGACTTCATCAGTCGAGATCTTTCCAGCTTGATGTTCAGATTCAATGTGCCTCTTACCAAACGGTGATCGCTTTCGGTTTTGACCGCGTTGATCACAGAGACATCATTGAATATTTGCTTCTTCGTCGACATAATGAAGTCAATCTCATTTTTTGTTACACCATCAGGGCCCAACCAGGTCCACTTCCTATGCTCACGCTTTCTGAAGAAAGAGTTCATCATATAGAGTCCCTCCTTCTCCATAAAGCCGGCCAGTAGATGACCCCGGTGGTTCCGATATCCATATCCAAATTGCCCCACTCGCAGCTCATCATCATCATTAAATTACCTATCTTAACCAAATAAAAATTCGCCAAACGACTTCAGCAGTATTGTTAGCGAATACCGCGTTCACACGAGTCGATTTTAATAGCTTAACCGAATGCGATTTGAACCGTCTGAATAGACTTTCAATCAAATTGACGCTCCCATGCTTATATGTATATTTTTGAGGTAGCATTATTTGTTATTCAACATTTTAACTTTTTCGAAACTCTAAATAATGTACGCCTTCAAAATATTATTCGTGTGAAACCTCATAAGACAGCACTTTATTCAAATAGCTTTTTAGGTATGGCTCCAAAACTATTTAATAAATTGCCTAAAAACATTAAATCGACTGATGACTTCTTTTTAAATGTACGTATATCATCAGTCGATTTTGATCGACAAGTCCCGTAAACATAGTTCAATAAAGATTTTCTTGTTCTGAAAGCTTACTATTCACTAAATGATTTTCTGACAGATACAACAAACTTTAGGTAAATACACAAAAGTCCGATTTCTTTGTTAAACTATTAATTAATATATATTAATAAAAACTGTTATTATTATTAAACAATTAATTTCCACAAATCTGTAATAAGTATTATATTTATGCAGCGACAGCTGTGTCGTCGCTGTATTTATGTTATCAAATTTGTACGCCTATCAAGGCAAAACATAGTGATACTGGATTATTTATAAATTAACACCATGTCTTGTATATCATACCTATGTTTGACAAATAAATAATTTTGAATTTGAATTTGAATTGAAGCGACAAAAAGCATAAGCTTTAAATTTTTTGTTGAACAACGAATGTTGATAAACTAAAATCGAATCGTGTGAACCCGCTTTATGCGATGATTGGCATTCATTAGGAGAAACAAAAGAATTATAATTATTAATCATGCAACAACAACAGAGAAAGATAGAGTCAGACTTTCTTCTAGGTATATCTTTTCGGCAGCATTATAAGCTATTTATACTCCCCTACAAACTCCAGGGATAATGCGTAGAGATTATTTGTACATGTCATTTCAGTACCAAATTACAGTTATTTATTATCAGCAGCAATGTGGAGAAAATTATATGTTGGGCTCTAGTTTCAATTTTCATATTACATAAACATTTTCTTTGCAAATTTGTATTTCTAATCCAATTTGCTCCTCTAAAAATACATTCTTGAGCAAAAAAATTGAGTAATTGAAAATAATATTGCATTTATTACTCCAGGGAGAACCTTATTTATTGCTTTGCCTACCGTCGTAACTAAGATACAATAAATAATTTGTCGACTCTACCTGCGATTCTATGTAATTTCTGTTTTATTATGTAACTCAGTAAAGAATCTACGATTTTTTGACTAAAACATTGTATTCAGAAAATAATAAAATTAGAAAACTCACCATTGTCGCAGCGTAATAACAAATTATCAACACTTTCAATAACAATTTTTTTTGTTCGTTCGTCTACAAATAAACTACATTTTTAATGGGTTTTAATACAAAATACACACTTTCTGTTAGATTTATGTGATGTTTTGCTATTCTGGGGTAAGATTTTGGATGTTCGTGGGTAAATTCGCGATGTCTGTCGGTAAATAAGGTCGTATTTTCATGTTTATGCGACAAACGCGAGCGGGGCGGAGCTATAGCTGTTCCTTTGTTGTCTCACTCGCGATCGATACGGGATATCGGCTGGGGTGACCATTCTCGGTGGAAGACTATTCAACCATATCTTTTATGTGTAGTGTAACATTAAAACTAGTTATAATACCTTTTTCTGCTGCTGTTTTAGTTCTGCTTCTGAAATATGACTAAGTTGTTTTTGGTAATAACAGGCATCGTACAAAAAGAGAAGCTACTCATTACCGAGTAAAAAAACCGGATTAATCTGATAAACTGATTCATAATTAACAAGGATCCACGAGTAGTTGGTTTTTTCATCTTCAGAATTTGACTTAGTTGATGGGTTCATAGAAAATCGGTTCAATGGCTATAGGCCGGTAATGATACATTATTTGATGGTGTAGGATGGCAAAAAGAGATCTAAGGCCCACCTGATGTTAAGTGGTTACCTTTGCCCATTACAACTGCAATAATTTACCTCCTAGGCTGTTGCCTAAATGATATTGCAAATCGCGTAAGCCAAACTGAGACATGAAGATGGAAGATGGGTGGGAAAGTCTCATTTGATTGTAATTTCACCGGTATCCGTACCTTTCGCACCGGAACATAGCGATGCTTCACTGTTTATTGATGCATCACTGTTTATTGGCAGAAATAGGGTATATTTCTCAAGACGAGCTGTTTCACAAGGAGCTCGCTGATCTACTACTACATCAAATCAAAATCAGGAAAATCAAAATTAGGTAATGAGGTGCTATACGGAATTCTTAAGTTGTTATTTTGAAATGATAGCCAACGGTTTCCAATACTTATGGTTACTTTATGCTTGTGTAAGGCCTTCTAATTTTCTAGGGCTTCCATCTAAACGGTCTACTTGACGTGTAAACCTTGCCTGTTAAAAATAATATCCCTGAGTCGTATGTTTCATTTACTGCTGACGTTTGTCACATACCTAAGCCTAAAAGGAGCGATATAGGTAGGTACTAGCGGTAAAGAGCTACCTTCCATGCAGGGTCTTAGTTCGAATCCGGCCGACACCTTCGACTTTACAAAATCATGTGCAGATCTGATTATTACATGCTTTAACAACACATAACATAACATAACATCACGCCTGTATTTCCCCGAAGGGGTAGGCAGAGGTGTAATAGTACAGTACACCCACATTTCGCCAGTTATGTTATATTCCCATGTAATAGGGGGCGAGCCTATTGCCATTGACCGGGCACAAATCCAGACTCCGGGCTGCTACTGAGAATTTCCTAATGAAAAAACCCAATAACACTTTGCCCGACCCGGGAATCGAACCCAGGACTCCACGCTCAGCAGTCGCGCTTTCAACCACTAGACCAACGAGGCAGTCGTTCATGCTTTAACGGTGAAGGAAAATATCGTTAGGAAACCTGCACGCCTGTGAGTGCTCCATACAGTTATCGATGAAGTGTGTGTAGTCTTTCAACCTTTTTTTGTGGGAAAATCCTTGTGGACGCACTCCGCCCGGGGAAGGCGGAGCCAGTGTCGGACTCTTACCGACTAAAAACCACCATGGTATTCCTCTAATGACCCTTGGTCAGAGGTGTGGAAAACTCCTCATTTCAATCAATCAAAATAAACATTTTGATTGACTGACTGATTGTTAAATTAAAGCAGTTTCTAAGGGGTATCAGGTCGAGAGTCCGACCCGCACTTGGCCGGTTTTTTTTTAACATGTATCGAAGTTGTATGTATGTCTAACCTGCAACATACATGATTCAGCGTCGTAGCTAGGGGCTGACCACGGGGGTGGCTGTCAGGGGTGCCAACCTCAAGGGGGCGCTCTTGCAGACCGAACCCTGCATACCACACATAGTTTGTTGAACTATCTCATTCAAATGTTAAAATCCTTGCCCACTTTTGTCCCTATTCACCCCTGCATCCCTGTTCACCCCGTTGTACTATTTTTATTTGGTAAATACAACAACAGTATGATAACAGGAACGATCTTGACAAATTAATATGCAGCGCAATAGGAACTTTCCAGACAATAAAAAATCCATACGGTCATATTTTTCAATAGGCCTTAATTAAATTGTTTGTCTGAAACTCGATCACGACTTCAATGTGCCGCGAGTAAATTCTTCCGTGAACTGCAATGAGTTGAACATTGAGTCAGATGGTGTAATTCATTAATTGGATTAACCTTATACTACTGCGCTTACAAATTCCTATATTACGTGGCAAGTGAGATTTTTCGAGAGCACAAATAGTTTCTCGAAATATTAAGTCTAATTTAGCCCTTCCTTGCCTCGTCACTTGCCTCATAACATAACATTACATCACGCTTGTATTTCCCCGAAGGAGCAGGCGGAGGTGCATAGAACAGCCACATTTCGCCATTCACTTGTATCACACGTTTCTGACCGCAGAAAGATTCAGAAAAGCTTTATGTATTTGCATACTCTTCACTTATCTTCGAATCTTTTGTTCTTAATTCCATTTTAGGATTATATAATCAGCCCACTACCATATTCCACTACTACTGGAGATCGCTACCGTGTTTGTTATCGTTTTGTAGGGAACAAGAACGTTGAAAAAAATTCATGTGTTTCGAAGTTTCTTGTAGGGACCTCCTTTGATTTTTGACTTTTTATTATTTGTCGTTATAGGGATCATCATCATCATCATTCTAGCCCGGTATCACCCACTGCTGGGTATAGGCCTCCTTTCTTTTTTGCCAGCCTCTTCGATTTTGTGCGTCCCTCATCCAGGTGTCTCTGGTTATAGGGATAGTAGCACATATTCTGTGAAAATTGTGTTACAGACAGATGGCTGGACAGGCGGAAGGACAGACGGCGTAGCGAGAGTAAAAGGGTCCCGTTTGGCACGCTTTGGGTACGGAACCCTAAAAAAGATGAACGTAAGTACGTCGTACGTCTACATTGGTAATTTCTATAACATCAGGGTACCTATATATTTAACATGGTTGTCAAGATGTTACGTAAATGGTGCTCTTTATGTGTCCACTCTAAGTTCGGATTTTAGAGCGAAAGTAGGTTATTTAGTATATTATTATGGTAGTCACATGAAAGGATGAAGCTCTCAACCATCATGCCGGAAAGCCATAGAATGCTGTCGTTGTGATCATCATCAGGGAGTTCAGGGACAGATGCAGGATTTTTTTTCAATGGACTTATATCGCAGACTTTGCCGGGCATGGACGTGTCCGCCCATTACAGTTTTCTTATATTATTTTACTTATACAGTTCTATATTGTACGCTGAAAGACACTCATGTGTCTGTGACTGTGTCTTGTAATAATTATATTATTTTATTAAAAAACAGTCAATGTATCAATTTACCAGTTGAGTGAGATACAGTATACCAAAAACGTTCCTGCTTGTGTTTTATTGTGTTTGTGCCGACCTACCACCTACCTACCTATCCACCTGGTTCCTGTCTCCAGCCAGAGCTCGCTGCAATGCATTAGCAGCAGCTCATTGCCGTACCTCTGACCCTCTGTACCTTCCGTAACTCAGAGTTCCATACCTCCATACCTCTGAGTTCCGTTCCTGCAGTTCCTGACTACCAGTTCCTGTACCACTAGTTCCTGTTCTCCAAGTTCCCGTGTGTCACCGTGTCTAGCCTCCGAACCTTCGACCCTCCGAGCCTCCTGTCTGTGTGCCTCCTCTGTCTCCGGGCTACTACATCTCCTACTCCTGCCTGAGCTACCCTCACCGAGACCACGACGTAACAAGTGGAAACATTTGTAGGTATGGCGGATATGGAATATGGAACGTGGCAAAGGAAAGGCCTAATAACGCCAGACGTAAAATTCTTCTTGATGCATGTGTAGCCTATCCATTGATCAATGGACTTTAGCTGTAATCCTACGAAATAAAACAAGGAACGAGTAGGTAGAACGTATAATCTACAGAGGTGTTAGTAATATAGGGTCATGCGCATGAGTAACAAAAAAGATAACGAAAAAAAATAGAGTAAATAATTTGTAACAGTAGTACTTAGTAGATTAGGTAAAATAATTCTAGTATTTTTAGTATCCTACTCCTACATAATAAAATAAAAAACGGCCAAGTGCGAGTCGGACTCGCCCATGAAGCGTTCCGCGTTAGCGCATGAAGTAACATAATATAAAAGTTCTTGTAGTTCGTTGTAACTTTGATCGATGTTTTAATAATAGTGTATTTAAAATAAAATAAAGTTATTGATAAGTAAACATTATAATTAGGTACCTAAATGATGGGATTTAGATCTAACTATATGCGAGCCCATATAGGCTTGTGATAGCTAAACAAGCTAATATATATTCCAGTTTGACAAGAAATCAAGGTAAATTACAGTTTACGATTTATGACGTATTAAAAAAAAACTACTTACTAGATCTCGTTCAAACCAACTTTCGGTGGAAGTTTTCATGGTAATGTACATCATATATTTTTTTTAGTTTTATCATTCTCTTAATTTTAGAAGTTACAGGGGAGGGGGGGACACACACATTTACCACTTTGGAAGTGTCTCTCGCGCAAACTCAGTTCAGTTTAGAAAAAAAAAATTAGAAACCTCAATATAATTTTTGAAGACCTATCCATACCCCACACGTATATGGATTTGAGGATTTTTTTTTGAGTTTTAGTTCTAAGTATGGGGGACCCTCAAATATATTTTTTTCTATTTTTGTATGAAAATCATAATGCGGTTCACAGAATACATCTACATACCAAGATTCAACAGTATAGTTCGTATCATCATCATCATTTCAGCCGAAAGACGTCCACTGCTGGACATAGGCCTCCCCCAAGCATCGCCACAACGACATAGTTCGTATAGTTTCGGCAAAAAAGTGGCTGTGACTTACGGACGGACAGACAGATAGACTGATAGACATGACGAATCCATAAGGGTTCCGTTTTTTGCCATTTGGCTACGGAACCCTAAAAACAGATAAACAATAAGTCTAACATCCAAAAAAAGGCAAAAAATCTCGTGTGACGGAAGCCGTTATCGTACCCCCAGTTTCCGAAAGGATGATCAACACAAAAATTTACTAATCGACTGTCAAATCGCAGGTCAAGCGATGTGATTATGTTAGCATTTTTGCCGACCAATCACAGGAGCTGACATTAGATTTGACAATAGATCAAATTGATCAGCCTTCCAGAAACTGGGGCGTACTGTCACAAATAAAATAAAAATACCAGGCCCTTCAGAAAGTATTGCGAAAAAAAGTTTTTATATATGGGAGACTGGCCAGTTATAATGTTTTTCGAAAATATGATTATTTATAAGTAAAAATAAGTAAGTTCCAATTTCAAAATTTCCCTCCACATTTTTTGCGAGTTAATTCAAAGTATTGTGTCTCACTGAAATATGGATCTGCGCCGGGAACATTTTAGAGCTATGATTTTATACGATTTCAAGTGTCGCCTGAAACCGGATGAATCGTACGATAGACTTCAAATGGCATTCATGGATGAAGGCCCTTCCAAGGCAACCGTGTATCGTTGGTATAACGAATTCAAGCGCGGTCGACCAACTTTGGGGGATGACGAAAGAAGCGGTCGCCCTTTGACGGCTGTTACCGAAGAAAACGTGCTAGCAGTGAAAAATTTAATCCAAGACAATAGGCGAATTACATATCAGGAGATTCAACACATATTGAAGATTGGATCGGGAAGCGTTCACGAGATTCTACACAGCCATCTTCGCGTGAGGAGGATAGTATCACGCTGGGTGCCGCACAACCTCACCGATGCTCAGAAGCAGGCCCGGGTGGAATGGTGCCGTGATATGCTTAACAAATTTGAAGCAGGCTCGTCTCGGCGTGTTTACGACATCGTTACAGGTGATGAGTCCTGGATTTATCAATACGACCCAGAAACCAAGCGCCAGTCGACTGTTTGGGTGTTTCAAAATGAGCCAACGCCTACCAAAGTGAAGCGATCTAGAAGCGGGGGTAAGATTTTGATCGCTAGCTTTTTTAATTTGACTGGCCACTTGGTATCAATTCCCTTACGGGATCAAAGAAGCATTAATGCCGAATGGTATACTACCAAATGTTTGCCAGAAGTTTTCTCTGTTATAAGCAACAAGCGACCAAACACAGGGCTCCGCGGGCTACTGCTCCACCACGACAATGCACCTGCGCACACCGCACTCAAAACGAGGGACTTCCTGGACAGCACGCCAGTCAAACTCCTGGGTCACCCTCCTTACAGCCCTGATCTAGCACCGTGTGACTTCTTTTTATTCCCAAAAATAAAAAATCAGCTCAAAGGGATACAATTTTCGTCGCCGGAAGATGCGCTGGCTGCGTTCGAGCAGGCTGTAAACGAGGTGTCTGCGGCGGACTGGAAAAAGTGTTTTGAAAACTGGTTTAGGCGCATGAATCTTTGTATAGAGGCTGGTGGAAAGTACTTTGAAAAGATTTGATAAAAATATATGTACGTATAGAACATTTTTTTTTAGTTTCGCAAAACTTTCTGAGTGTCCCACGTATATCTTCTGGTGTGTTAAAGTTTAAATCCTGTCGTAATTATAGTGGTTTTACGGAAAAATTAAGTGGTTCAATCTGGTATAATTATAATATGGTAATAGTATAGTATAATATATTAATTAAAGTAAGTTAGTTAAATTAAACAAATTTTTCTCCGCTTAGCTTCGAAGTTTACGAAAAGTTCTGAAAATTTAGTTTTTGGTTAGTTTATATTAATTCAACATATGCTTAGGGAGGCCTGTGTCCAGCAGTGGACGTCTTTCGGCTGAAATGATGATAATAATTCTGAATTATTCATATTTTTCTGAATTTGTGTGATTGCTTAGTTGAAAGAGCTTTAAGATACAAAGACATTCCTAAACATAAAGTGTCCAGATACATTAATTGAACGAGTTAATTACACGGACTGTCTGTTCCAACGATTCAGTCGCACCTGTTGTCTGGACGCGAGCCGGGAAGAAAGTGAGTAGGCGTCTGTACTTTATAAATGCTGGAGTTGCAGTCATCCAGACATTCCTCATAACAACTGAGCGCCAACTGGACGTATACTGGGAACAGTAGGAACAACTTCCACCGCTTCAAACAAACTCGCTTCCATTCAAAGTTTACAAGTGTTTCTGAAAATGAAATTGCAGTACGTGTGCCTAGTTTTTGGAATAATTTTGTGCTCGATCGTCATGTGTGAGGCATTCCCGTTTCGAGCGGGAAATATTGATTATGTGAGTATTTTAAATATAATAATTTCTTAGGTTTTCACGATCACTACACATTTGAATAAAAACAAGTTTAACCGGATTACATCGCGTGTACCGAATAACGTCAGGAAAACCAATTTTATATACGCGATGTAAACTTGTTTTATTATGATATTTTAAATATGTTCAAATAATATGGTACCTAGGTATAAAAGGGTGTGTTTTTGCGTGCGTAAAAATACACTCGCACGAAGAATGTGTTTTGCACGTGTAGAAATGCACTTCTTTGAGAATTTTATTTTAATAATTATTTTAATTAGTTGAGTCTTACTTTAATTTTAATAGGCGAATAAAATTATGTACAATTATTTATTTCCAACTTTCGCATAAGTTTCAAAAGTTTTTAGCGTTATGTAGTGTTTAGAAAGCGAGTTTATTTTATTCGGGATGATTGTCATGATTTCATTAGCTTGGTCAAAATTTAATCATCTTTAAAAATCTATTAAAACCGTAACCATATTTTTAATACAATTTGAAGTCATTTCATATTGTAATGATTAAATTACTTACTTAATTTTTTCTAATTTAGGTAGGTATATGTAGTTAATAAAGTACGAGTATTTTTATAATATGTCGACATAATATCAACAGAAGACTTATATCAAGATTATCCTAACAAACTATTTTGTGTTCTATGCAAATGTGGAAATGAATTATATTATACTGTATTGGGTTGGTCTGATTACTTCGACGAGGATCCGATGGTTAGCACACTTAGCAGTCAGAAAAGGTTGGCACCCTTCATTTACGAACACTTATGCACCTATGCGAATTTTACGCCAAGTAAAAGGGGAATTTGAAAATAAACCAAATTATGCCAAGTAATTTTTTTTTTTTTTTTTATAGTATAGGATGGCGAAACGAGCTAAAGGCCCACCTGATGTTAAGCGGTTACCTTTGCCCATAACAACTTTAATACCACCTAGGCTGTTACCTAAATAGTACCGCAAGTCGGTTCGCCAAACTGAGACATGAAGATGTAAAGACTCATGTGATTGTAACTCAGTTGTGTAGCATTTCATAGGCACACAACTGTTTTCTTGGAGAATATTGCCATTACCAGATTATATTATATAGAAAATCATAAAAAAACTCGTAGAGGCTCTACGAAAGTAATGGGGGTTGTAAATTCGTAGCAGCGGCCTACGACAAATAGTAGCAAACGTTCTATATTTATTTTAAGCGAATAAAGCAGAATTTTTAATTATTGCTCTTTTAACAGTAATTGCTTGCTGATTTTATTTTCACCATGAGTCATTATTGATTTCAATTAAACTTTAAATTTCATTTAGAATTGAAAGTATCTCTCTATTTCTGCCACCAAACTGTAAAGCTTACATTGTTGTGTTCTTGTGCGAAGGGTACGGGTGCCTGTGAAATTACAACCACATGAGACATTCTGTCTTCATGTCTCAGTTTGTTGAACGCGACTGGAAATGACTATTTAGGCAGCTGCCTAAGGTGGGTATTGCAGTTGTTATGGGCAAAGGTAGCCGCTTAATATCAGGTGGGCCTTTAGCTCGTCTCGCCATCGTATAGGTACCATAAAACACATCTATAATAAAAAAAGTTTAACTGGATTACAATTAAAAAAAATTATCATCATTTAAGGAAACCTGGCTAGAGTGCTAGACATCGTTCTCGATGTTATGTGTAGTTCATCAGACCAGAAGCGTGGTAGAATAAACCCTTCTCACTATGAGAAGTTGCTTGTGTCCAGCTATAGGACAGGAGTTGGCTAAATAAGGCATGTTCAGCAGCGAATGTAAATGTTCTTTTTTATTATTAATGGGCTTGCGTTTGAACGCCATATTCTGATGTAAGGCGCTGGTGCGGTCGACGATGGTATATGCTTGCCTAGCAAAAACCTATTCACTCGCCTTGAAGACCACCAGATTATACCTATCGGGAAACACAGGCAAGGAATTCCACTCTAGCGGTACGCATGATAAAGCTGTTAGCAAATCGCTTCATGCATAAGGGTGGAATGCATGTCTACCATATAAAGCTTGGCAATGCGTCTGGTTTTCTGATGATAGAAAGGGTTTGGGGGAATTTAGTCGTGTAATTCCAATGCCAACTCGCCTAAATGAATTCGTCTGATATAAATATATATGTACGTGGGACACTCAGAAAGTTTTGCGAAACTAAAAAAAATTGTTCTATACGTACATATATTTTTATCAAATCTTTTCAAAGTACTTTCCACCAGCCTCTATACAAAGATTCATGCGCCTAAACCAGTTTTCAAAACACTTTTTCCAGTCCGCCGCAGACACCTCGTTTACAGCCTGCTCGAACGCAGCCAGCGCATCTTCCGGCGACGAAAATTGTATCCCTTTGAGCTGATTTTTTATTTTTGGGAATAAAAAGAAGTCACACGGTGCTAGATCAGGGCTGTAAGGAGGGTGACCCAGGAGTTTGACTGGCGTGCTGTCCAGGAAGTCCCTCGTTTTGAGTGCGGTGTGCGCAGGTGCATTGTCGTGGTGGAGCAGTAGCCCGCGGAGCCCTGTGTTTGGTCGCTTGTTGCTTATAACAGAGAAAACTTCTGGCAAACATTTGGTAGTATACCATTCGGCATTAATGCTTCTTTGATCCCGTAAGGGAATTGATACCAAGTGGCCAGTCAAATTAAAAAAGCTAGCGATCAAAATCTTACCCCCGCTTCTAGATCGCTTCACTTTGGTAGGCGTTGGCTCATTTTGAAACACCCAAACAGTCGACTGGCGCTTGGTTTCTGGGTCGTATTGATAAATCCAGGACTCATCACCTGTAACGATGTCGTAAACACGCCGAGACGAGCCTGCTTCAAATTTGTTAAGCATATCACGGCACCATTCCACCCGGGCCTGCTTCTGAGCATCGGTGAGGTTGTGCGGCTTCCAGCGTGATACTATCCTCCTCACGCGAAGATGGCTGTGTAGAATCTCGTGAACGCTTCCCGATCCAATCTTCAATATGTGTTGAATCTCCTGATATGTAATTCGCCTATTGTCTTGGATTAAATTTTTCACTGCTAGCACGTTTTCTTCGGTAACAGCCGTCAAAGGGCGACCGCTTCTTTCGTCATCCCCCAAAGTTGGTCGACCGCGCTTGAATTCGTTATACCAACGATACACGGTTGCCTTGGAAGGGCCTTCATCCATGAATGCCATTTGAAGTCTATCGTACGATTCATCCGGTTTCAGGCGACACTTGAAATCTTATAAAATCATAGCTCTAAAATGTTCCCGGCGCAGATCCATATTTCAGTGAGACACAATACTTTGAATTAACTCGCAAAAAATGTGGAGGGAAATTTTGAAATTGGAACTTACTTATTTTTACTTATAAATAATCATATTTTCGAAAAACATTATAACTGGCCAGTCTCCCATATATAAAAACTTTTTTTCGCAATACTTTCTGAGGGGCCTGGTATATTAACGCACTAACCGAGCGACTCAGCAGCATGCATGTTGGCTGCTATGTGATGGAGTTTGTTTTAACAGCCTAAGTTAAGCCGACGACATGGTGCTGCTGGCTCCCTCGGTGGGTGCTGTCCGTAAGTTACTGGACGTGTGCGAGTCGTATGCGGTTTAATTTACAACAGCAAGAAGACTGAGTATGTTGTCTCCAGGTCTGGTGCCAGGTGTCTTACTACGATCCCGCCTCTCTTCTTGAAAGGTACCCCAATAAAGAAGGTGTATAAATTTAAATACCTGGACCACCTGGTAACGCATGACCTGAAAAACGATATCGATTTGTAAAGGGAGCGCAGGCAAGGCAGTATCAGTTCCAGCGAACATGCTGGCCCGCAGGTTCTCTCGATGTACAGTCGCAATCAAAATAGCGCTTTTTAAGGCATACTGAACATCGCTGTACTCGGGGGCCCTGTGGTTTGGATATACCCAAAGGGCTTACAATGCTCTGCGTATCCAATACATTAATGCGTTCAGGGCGCTGTTGAGGCTGCCGCGCTATTGTAGTGCGTCGGCGATGTTAACCGAAGCGCATACCGACGGATTTAACATCGTCTGGCGCAAAAAGTCCGCCTCACTACTGCGCAGGGCGCAAGGCAGCCCCAACACCATCCTGCGCGCTATAGCAGCACGGACTGATAGCCGGCTCGTGTGGGCACTGGTCGATCGGACCAAATCCCTTTTAGTTACAGGTACAGTCTAACAAAGCAATTGATATAATACAGGGTAGAGAGATATAAATGAATTTTCTCAGAAGATTATGGATGTTTTCGAGTGAAATATCATTTTAATAACGGACAAAGTTAAACTGTATTTATACAAAACCCTAAACAAACCATTCTATAATAACTTCCTGAGGAATCTTTATCTATATCTGGTGACCCTGTATACTAATTGCTTTGTTAGACTGTACTAACATAGGCTAAGTTGAATTGTAACTAACACACTGGACCCTTTTTGTCTTTCAATAAACGAATAATAATAATAATAAATAAATAAATTTCTATTTTATATTTACAGTTGGAAGCAATTCGTCGAATGCAGCAGATCCCGCAGTGGCATTGCATGAGGTACAGAAAGTTCCAACTGCACGGGCACTGCAGCCGCTGGCTGATGACGAGACGCACCTGAGACTCCAGGTCCTGGCCCAGGAACTGGAGGATAGGGAAACGGTCCTATACGGCACTTAGATGGTTAAAACATGAAGTCGACGCGTAATCGGATTGGTACTTTAAAATTCTATGTGTAAATGACTGTGGATTATGTTTCTCTAACAAGACTTTTAGAGATGATTTATTAAGATTTAATATATAATTAGCCTATTCCCAAGGCTTCACCTGCGTAAAATTCTGTTTATCACAGAAAGGTTTTATCGCGCATCCTTCGGGAACTGTTTCACTCAGTATCCAGGTTCGATTCCCACAGGACACAAATATTTGTGTGATGAACATAAGTGTTTGTGTTGGTCTGGGTGTTTCTTATGTATTATAAGTATGTATTTACAACAACAAAAAAAGTGTATAAGTATAATATCCATTGTCTAGTACCCATAGCACAAGCTCTGCTTAGTTTGGGACCAGATGGTGCTCTGTAAAAATGTCCTAAAATATTTATTTTATTTATTTATGTCAATCCGGGTTAAAATGATATATCTGTAACCTGTGTGCTTTCATCCAAACCCACTCAGCCGTTTCAGCATGATTAAAGGACAAACAAATAAACAAACATCCATACTATCACATTTATAATATTTAGGATTAGATACTGTGGGTGAACAAAGGGTCTTTATTTCACCTCGGAATCATTTCACCTAGGTGAAATGATTCGACATTATTGGTGTCATTTGTTCACCTTGGAACTAAATCACCCAGGTGAACAGGGGCAACTATTTTTATTATTCTTGTGGACTTTAATCACTCACACAAAATATGCTAAAACAACTATCATATATTCAAAAATATTTTGATTATAAAATCCATATTTTTCTCAATACCGCCCCTTAAAATAGAGCAAAAACGTATGAAACTTTTTGCTGCAAATCACGAAAGTCCAAAACAGGGTGATTAATCAAACAGGATGAAATTTTGCAAACCAACACATGTATCAGATGGCCAATTCTCGTAATTAACAACATAACATAACATCACGCCTGTATTTCCCCGAAGGGGTAGCCAGAGGTGTATAGTACACCCACATTTCGCTAGTTATGTTATAGTCCCATGTAATAGGGGGCGAGCCTATTGCCATTGACCGGGCACAAATCCAGACTCCGGGCTGCTACTGAGAATTTCCTAATAAAAAAACCCAATAACACTTTGCCCGACTCGGGAATCGAACCCAGGACCCCACGCTCAGCAACCGCGCTTGCAACCACTAGACCAACGAGGCAGTCGAAACTAATCTCAATGCCTTAAATCTCAATCTCCTGACAGTAGATGTTCATGTTTGTCTGTCACCAATAAACAGCAATCAGAAACATCTACTGACAGGAGATAGAGATTTAAAGCATATATTTTTAAAGTTTTTAATTATGAGAATTGACCTTCTGACTACAATACAATATGAACCACAGAAATAGATAGAATGGAAAAGTAGGCAGGGCGTGCGTGCCAACACCATAGTGCAGGGCATTTCAAAGCCTTTCGCAGTACGCCTTAAGAGTTGTTTCTGTAAATACTGTAACAAAAACACAACTACAACACAACACAACACACACAACAACACTACTAACAACAACAACAACCAAAAAAAAAAGGAAAAAAAAAAAAAAAAAAAAAACGTTATGTGGGTGTACTATTAGGTACACCTCTGCCTACCCTTTCGGGGAAATACAGGCGTGATGTTATGTGTGTAACAAAAACCCGCAAAAATGCCTTATTGTGGAACAATAACTGCGGAAACAGAGCTGTAAAGTTATTTTTTTTAAATTACGTAGAAGTCAATATGTAAGGCGTAGTTTGTTCGAAAGTTGCCACGCATGAATCGCAAGTAAAATTGTGATTACAACCATTCTAGTCTATCTATTTCTGATATGAACTTTAAAAGCTTTTGTTTAAAAAAATTGTTTTAATTATGATTTTACTAGATATAAGTTCCAACTACGTAATTAATTAACTATTATTTTATATTTATGATAAGTTGAGGGGCGAATATTCAAAAGACCAACTTTCTTTATGCACTTTTCAACTTTCGAAGTTATTGACTGATTCTAGGGACCTTTCCACTTTTAAATGTAGCTATTTCGTCAATGTAGAGATGACATTTTGATCATTTTTTATATTTAGGTTATTGAGTGTATTGTTACGATATTAATTATCATATAAATTAGCGGTAGAATTTTAGAAGCCTTTTAAAGTTATGTAAGTATGAATTTATAAGAATGAATTCTATTTTGAAAGTTCAAGAAAACTATAATGTTACTTCTAACTTAGGTTTAGCATTTTATTAGCGGTCTATATAGGTACAACGCTATTTTTTGTTAACGCTATTTAAGAAATTAGTTTGTTTAGAATCACGAGAACTGATTGAGATAGTTTTTTTTAATCACAAAATTTCATGCTTTTAGAGTTACTGTAAGTTCCCCAGTTGGTAGCGGAGAAAGTGAAGAATGTCGTGCAGGGGCTACCTGGTGCACGGAAACTAATCGAGCCGAACTTCCTGGACCTTAAGGACCTATTCACGATCCGCTGATGTATTGAATTTTACCATGATAACAAAATTCAGTTTCCAAATATTTTTTTGGTTTAAATGTAACGTGTAAAACCACTGAGGTAGTATGTACTATAAAACTATCTCAATCAATTCTCCTAGAGATTCTAATCAAACTAGTTTCTCAAATTGCGTAAACAAAAAGCAACGTTGTATATAATTTACATTTAAATATGAAATCTTTTTATATAGTATGTTTATTATACGTCGAATTTATGGACTGAAAGAAATTATTATTAAAAGTTTATAATATTATAAGGTTTAGTGATAAACTTTTACTACGTTAATGTGTAGTAGGTACACACGGCTACACATCAAGCTGTACAAATCCAGTAAAGGCTGACCTCGCGTTGTAAGGAAAACCTATACAATGCGAGGTCAGCTTATACTGGAAATGTACAGCTTGATGTGTAGCCGTGTGTACTATTACGGCTGTAGTTTTCTTGCTTTATACATCGTGTTATTGAAATAACTGAAAACCTCTTAAGAGGTCATTGTACTCATCAGTATAAACAACTTTTACTATGGCACCAACACTGAAGTCGCGAAATAAAACAGCTGTTCCCTACATTTGTGTTCACGTAAATCGAGAAAATTTAGGGAACAGCTGATTTTTTTCGTTGATTGACGTACTTCAATTGTTAAAACGATTTTGCGGTAAACGATGTTCTCGGTGAGTAATATTTTTTTTACTGATGGAGGCGCCACTTACCTCTTAGTAGCACCTTAACAGGACTTCAGCCAATAATGTTACATCTTGTATAATAAGTTACATAGATTAGAACACCAACTATTCTCTTCTAGAGCGTATAAATGACTAGCAAACCAAATTTTGTAATAGGCTTCTTTGACTTCTTACATATTATCTGTTCTAAACAAAGTTTGTCGGCCAAAATAAATGAATGAATGATATATTTATTTGCAAGAACATAGGTAACATTGAGTTCTTCTAAGGTAAAAATTGGGTATCACTACATTCGACATTTCAGTCGTGCAAATATTGAACCAGAAACGAAATGTTGACTTCTCTCTGGTTGTAAACACTCAAATGTATAAATAGGTTGGGGTCAAATGGATAGGGTAAAAGTGTAACCATATAGGTATTACGAAAGATTCTTATTATTTTAAGTTTTGACAACGCAAAGTGAAAGATGTATTTGTGAAATAAATGTAATAAAAAGTAGTTTTGTCGAGCACCTTATGTTTGACTTTATAAAATTATTATTTTCTTTATAATTATGTGATTGATTTTCTTTAAAAAACTATCTAATGACAATAAAACAAGAAAAATACATGATTTGACCTACAGTTGTAGTAGTAGTTGTACTACTAGTTGCTCTAGTATTACTTGTAATACTCATAATTTTAATTACCTACAATTCTAGTTAATTTTTCGAGTTATCATTGGTACTTACTACTAGTAGTACAATTGGACATAAAATTTCCCTATGGTACTACCAGTAGTACTATGGCACTTAGTGCGGTCCCGTGGACTACCAGTAAGACACATCGGTAGTACCACCTGTCTGAAATTAATGTTGATGAACACCAGTCTTAGTAATTTTTGCCAGTGTGATCCCAACCTTACGTGTATAAGTACTTATTATAATCGAACTTATCAGTATTATTACTCCTAATTAATATTATTTCTACTATTACTACAGTAATAATTTAGTAGAGTAATATTAACAATTAATGAAGAATTTACATTACAGTAGGTACATTACTACATAGGTTAGCCTACTGATTCTGTTGTTACAATAAAATAAAGTAATAAAACATATAATTTGTGTTTTAATTAAAATTAAATTTTAACGACACGATTGGCGTAGTGGCTGAGCGATCGGCTTCTGCGCTAAGGGTCGCGGCTTCGATTTCCGCATGGAGCAAATATTTGTGTGATCTATAGATGGTTGTTACGGGTCTGTGTTTGTGCATGTGAGATTTGTGTTGGTAAACGTACCCGCGATATAGGAGAAATCCTGTATGGAGCAAAAAAAACTAGGTCTTTGAAAGTTACCTAATGCGCGTCGTAATTCGTAAAAGACGTTTCTGACTAATATAATAGAGATGGTTTGTCTGTGGAGAGTAATGGGTTCTAACATCGAGTGATCGAGTGTAACCGATGTCTTCCTGTACCATCTGGTAACTGGGCCACTCCCAGAAAGTGCACATACAGTTACCAATCGTCCGCTCGGTGACTGGACTATTTCGTAATGAAGTACTAGTACAGTCGGCCCCAAATTAAGTTTTGAAATTAATTTTCTCAGCAGTTAATGGTTTGTTTAAATTAATAATAATCTAATCAAAATCAAATCCAATTAAATCAATTATTTCACGCATGTAAAATAATACAGCAATACAAATAATCCAAATAATTATAATACATACATATACTACATATTACCACGCCTGTTTCCCATTGGGGAAGGCAGAGACTATGGATTTCCACCTGCTACGATCCTGACACACCTCTTTCGCTTCATCTACGTTCATTATCCTCGTCATGCATGCTCGTCGGTTTAGAGTACTCTTAACCTGGCTGTTTTTGAGAACGTCCGCGATTTTATTGCGATACGTTCGCCAATAATAATAATAATAGGTAATATGTTTTTTTTTGGTCTGTGGTCTAGTGTTTCGAGTGTCGGACTGCTAATCACAAGGTCGTGGGTTCGATTCCCACAGGTCACAAATATTTATGTGATGAACATAAGTGTTTGTATTGGTCTGGGTGTTTATTATATATTATAAGCAGTGGCGGTTCTAGGGGGGGGGGGGGGTCGTAGGGGTCATGACCCCCCCCCAAAATCGTACACGTCAAATTGATAAATCTCCTAATAATAGACAATTTACAAAAATAAATTATTGACTTCCTGCTTAAACGTCCAAAAGTAAACAATGAAATCAAAACTACTGAACTCAAACACGACATCACACGACATCTACTCGTATGTACGTCAAAAAATACGTAACATTATTTTAGAGTTTTGTTTATGTACTGAAGTTCAATTTACAGCATAGGTATTATTAATTATTTTATTATTTTAACGCATTTACGCATGCGAAGCGAAATCCAACGATTTAAATTGTGGAAAGAAAAAAACGCTCACGAGCAGGATTCGAACGTGCGACTCCTGGCTCAGTACGCCAGTGCTTTAGCCACTAAGCTACCGTGAACACTGCTCGTGGTAACGAAATTCTCATCCACTTGGTACATCTTTGGGTGACGTCAGCGATATCTTATTAAGAAACAGTGTTTCTTAACCGACTCGACTAACTTTGCAGTTATTTCAAAATCGTATAGATATAGGCACCCTTACTAATTATTTTACTATTTTAACGCATTTACGCATGCGAAGCGAAATCAAACGATTGAAATTGTGGAAAGAAAAAATCGCTCACGAGCAGGATTCGAACCTGCGACTCCTGGCTCAGTACGCCAGTGTTTTAGCTACTAAGCAGGAGCCAGGAGTCGCAGGTTCGAATCCTGCTCGTGAGCGATTTTTTCTTTCCACAATTTCAATCGTTAGGTATTATTAAGCTCAAAATAAAGTATGAATGATATTACTAGTTTAATAACAAATAATATCACATACAACGGCGGTAGTTCATTTTTTTGATCGTTTTGCGCCGTACTTTACATGAGCCTGCCGTTGCGATTGGACACTCAAAGGCGCAAGCGATTGAAGCTATGGCGGTGAAAAAAAAATTTCGCGCTCGCTTCGCTCGCGCTTCTTCATTAACGTTCCTACATAGCCTACAACTCCAAAAATACACTCAAATTTAAGTCAACTTTTCGCATAAATATGAAAACTTCGCGCTCGCTTCGCTCGCGTTTATTGCCAACGTTCGTTTTCTCTTTGTTGACGTTCTTGTAAGTAACTAGGTATTCTGTTTCATAATAAACTAACTCCAAACTTTACCGTGTAATTGCGAAAAAAAAAAAGGTAAATTTGGACCTTGAAACTACGTAAGCCAAGTTGACCCCCCCCAAAATCTTGGGCTGGAACTGCGCCTGATTATAAGTATGTATTTACAACATAAAATGTATATAAGTATTACATCCATTGTCAATACACACCCATAGGACAAGCTCTGCTTAGTTTGGGACTAGATGGTGCTGTACAGAGAGGAAATGTCCTAAAAATATTAATTTATTAATTTTTATGAAGATATTTAAAATATAATTTAAATGTACGTTTATGTAAATAATGGGGATTATGATATTAATGTAAACAAACTAGTAACAAATAAGTTTGAAATAAGCATATCCATCGTTATTTACTAACAAACATTAAAACTAACAATTAACTCCAGAAAAAATTAAATTGATTTTGAAAATCAATATATTTTGTTCATCGACTTTTGGGATTGACTGTACCTGTGAATCATGTTACATTACATTATTGTGATATAACACTTGAGAAGTAACGGGGAAGAGTTAATTCAATCTGATAATGCAACTTTACAAGGAAAGCCATTAATTATATTGTGTAGCTGTACTAGCTATTTGCAGATCACACTGTAAATGGGTAATGTTCAATTATTATTAAATAAAGAGCCATTAATTCTTAAAAGTCGTATATTTTTACGAAAAACCAGTATTTTTATCTAAAGCAACGAATCAAGCAGAGGTGCTTGATTCGTTGCTTTAGATATGTTTTAGATAAAAATGCTGGTTTGCTAAATAATGGAAGGCCAAGGTGCATAAAGGTGCAACTTTTATATTTTTCATGAGTGCAGTCACAGTTGAATTATTTTTTATGAATTCGACGCAGGGATTAGCGTAGCTACCATAAAGTGATCTGTGATGTCGAGACCATCGCTGACATTTTATTTTGTACGGCTTTTTGTCAATCGACTCCATTTCTTACAATACTTACGTACGGTCGACCGCACGTCAGTGGTAACAGTTTGGCATTGACAGCGCCGCAAGTGTTACCAATGTCATGCAGGCGACTGTGCTGTAAATTCTGTGATCTTTTATTTTCACTAGACAAGTTACGTTACCTAAATTATTATAGCTGTAGCGAGATTATCTCTTCGAATTTATTTTTTGTACGGTAGGTACATCTTATGATGGAATGTTGGGACTCCGCTCGTGAGATATGCTTCTTGAGACAGACCCTTGTACACATTGGGTCGCATTCCAGTTTCTTCAAGTTCATATAGTCCTTGCATGATGGCTGTGTCTATATTAGGCTTTACAGCAGTAGCATTGTCTCGCTTTCGTCTTTCTATCAAGATATTGCTAATGAAACGGACAGTAAAGAAGAAAAACAGTTCAACGAAGCTGAGTAAACTGGCACCAACAAATAGTCCTGTTGTACCTCCCACTGATACTGAAAAAGTTATAAAAAGTTCATGTATACTTCTAATATCGTAAATAAAGTTCTGTTGGTGCTGTAAACAATGAATATACATAAATAAATTATAGATATTTACCAACTAAATCAAGCCGGCTCCTAACGACGTTTCTTTTAAATTTCTCAGTAGGTAAATAGGCGAGGTTAATTTCTACGTGCGCCCTTTTTTTGTTAGCTTTACCTTTAAGACTGAAAAAATAATGATAAGAAATAAAATAAAGAACGATCTAATAAAAATCCAAAGGATGCAAAATTATTTTAAATAAAGCTATTTTATAACAGGAAATTGTTTTTCATAGTCAGTTCCTCCGATTGTCGGTATTACCCTGTAACTGGCCGCCTTTAAAGCTGGATTGAATCGGCACCTAATAGGTTTTCTCGCTCCATCGTTGACCACGTCTTGACAAAGCTGTCTAGATTGCGGTCAAGAGTAGATCTATATCTCATAAAAAAAATGGTTTGCGGGGGTCTGATGGCAGTCGCTCCGTGTAAAATTCTGATGTTCAGCCGCATCTGCTCCCCGATTCAGAACCACACGATAGCCTGTTGTCGATTGATTCGGTTTGTTATCTCTTTTTCTCTCGTTGCGTGAATCATCATACGAAACGAGATAATAAACCGAACCTGTCGACGACTGGCTATCGTGTGGTTCTGAATAGCGTAGCTGGTTAGACTGGAAGCCGACTCCAACATAGTTGGGAAAAGGCTCGGAGGATGATAAGTCAGTTCCCTGGAATAATAAGACTGATGCTATTCTTTTAGGTGCTTTGGAGAGCCGAAAATTACAAGTTATAGGTAAGTGATGATCATGGAATCGCCCAATGATGTTTTATAGTGTTCTATAGTATAGCAATAGAAAGAGAGATTTGAGTTAAAATTCAATGTTCTTACTGGGTAGATATATCTTTGATGACTGTTATCTCTGTTTCGTCACAAGAAGGCAGACAGTTACAAGAGAGTCCAGGGCGATTGGCCCAAGGTGGTTTTAACGTAGTCAGATGACTCGTCTCTGTACTAAGACAAGCCATTCCTGATAAATTACATCGAGTTTCTTCGGCTGAAATAATTTAGACATTATAATTTTTTTCCTGTACTAGAACAATAGTTTCAACAACACTTGCATAAAATGAGATAAAATATTGTCTGTCTTGACAGCCAATAAAGGTCAAATCGTGTGCGCTACATTACTTAACGTGTCCATCGACCAGTACGTAACAGTACGTAGATAAAATTATATACATAGATTGCATTTTTTGGTTATGTAACAGATCAGTTATTTGTCCCAATCATAGAAATCTAAATAAAGGTAATAGAAGTGGCAAAGGCGCGTGATATTGTCGCCGCGTACAGGTGCCTTTTAAAAAACCAGTGTGCGAACCGTTTGCTTGATCATCAGTGCTGTTTTGGACGCAGAGTCATTAAATTTGTATTTTGCAGCATATCTAGCAGCGGTTTTTTTAGGCTTAATTTATTTTACATTGAATTCTAGAAAAATATTTATGTGTTGGTAGCGGGAAACCGGTGACATGCGTTCCCGTAGTAAAAGACTACGTTAGTACTATTAGATATTCTGTGAAAAGACAGTAGATAACATTTCTATTACCTTACATTATTTAGATTTCTATGGTCCCAAAAGTCACAGGTCACTGGTACGTTTTGTTAACGAGCTCCTCAAGTAAAATCCATAAGAAATCATCATGAGATGGCTTATTTACACAAAAATGTATACTGAATCTCCTCATCAACTAATATCCTCATTGGCGGTAACTGAAATAACTCATAGTTTCTTTCTATAGTTAATCCCATCAGAAAAATGTGACAGGAAGCGGACTGTGATATTTTTCCAAGGTACTGAAAGTGGTACAGGGCACACTGAGGCTGAGTCCTCTGGCCCAAGAACTCTGAGCAGGTTGAAATACCATAATTGGACGCGACAGGTACGTCGTCTTTCTCACGTCGTGACACTGTACCTCTTAGTTCATTATAAGTGGACTCACTGGTGCCGAGCATGAAGTGGTCGTTGCATTGACACTTCTCAAGCTGCGCCTGTTTGCGGCAGAGCACTGTGCAAGCGCTGTATGAGTAGTGTGGGTACAACCCCCCCTTGTTCTCGTGGTGGAACCGACAAGCACGCTGCTCCGGTGTCGCTTCCGTTATCAGGGGATCATTATCTATATTCCGCACGGACACTATACGGCTAAGGAGAAATAGAAGAGGTATTAGAATTGTAATTCTCATTCTTGGTTTATTTTTTGAAATCCGTTTAGGCATTATCATATGGCTTAGGAATGCTAGTTTTCCAAATTGTTTGCTCATAATAGTCTGCTTCAATTCTACTAGCCAGTCTGAGTAAATGTATCCACTGATCAAAATCGTATAGAGTACCTACCTACACACCAAACTTTATGGTGGCTGTGAAAACGAGTTATATGCCTGCGTAGTAGCAAAATTTACGGCCAAAATTGATATCCAATCTATCCACGATTTACCTTACCAGAGATATAAATTTGACATATTTTGTATGGAACTTATGTCAAATTCCTATCTCTAGTAGGGCAAATCGTGGATAGATTGGATATTAATTTTGGCCGTTAGAGAGCGCGGGTGTCGATCGGGGTGCGGGGCGCTGCAAAGCGGTTACTTCACAGCCGTCACAAAGACTGGCTCGCATTATACCTACAAGCGAAGCTCCGCAGTGTTTGACTTTTCCTGCATTCAATGTAATTTTTAGAGGGCTTGCATTGGTTTGAGAAACAAGTTATTTTTTTTGTTTTGTCTTCAAATCTCCAAAACGTTTTCAACGCTCAAACAAAGGCTTCATCAAATATTACTTACCGATAACTGTAGCCAAGTTGTATCTTTAAAGTAGAAGAATGTAGTGTAGTTACAGTGGGTACTTCATCTTCTCCCAGAGTGTACATCTAGTAATTTAAGAAAGTTGTTTTATCCAGTTTATGTCAGATTCAGGTCAGATTATGGTGGTATACGTAATTAAATCAACAGTATTAGTGAGTGAATTAATTCGTAGTAACATTGTTAAATTGCTTCCATCTTACAAATAGATATACTAGGTATACTGTTGCTAAATCGCCTTTAGGCCATCATCAACAAGTGAAAGGGGTCAGTGTGACCGTTTTTGGTATTTTCAATACCAAGTTGGTATAATTTGGCCTCCGCAAAATTGATTTAGTATTTTTTTGGTATTATTTCAGGTTTTGGTATTTTTTGGTACAACTTTAACTTGACAACCTTTTTATAGCATATTTTAGGTATTATTTTCTGGCAGTACTAACTTTCGTTCATTGGCCTAGTTTTGTCTTTGTCTAATGCTTATCACAGCTGTATAATTTGTCTCTTTTTTAAAGAAGTATGGACAAATAGTTTACGGTTACTCCCACAAATTGTGCTATAGCAAGATCATGGTTTGGTTTCGTAATTTTGGGGTAAAACATCGTTTTTGGGAAAATTTTAAGGAAAGGAAAATACACAGATATTGTAGCATTGTAGGTATTGTATTGTAGTTTAAATAATGAAATGGGAAAATAATCGAGGTTTGAATGAAGACGAAGTATCTGAAGTTTTTAAATAGGTATCATCGTTTTAATTAACATTGTATTGAGATAATCCAAGGTAAGGTCCTGCGTCCCTTAGTTCATTAACCTACCTAATTCCTTCCGTACTAAACACATAACATTGAAACATAATTCAATGATTGAAACATTTTTTTTTTGTTTAATTTATGAATGTCTTATAATAATATTTTTTTATTTATTTAGAACACAATTTGAATTGAATATTGATAATTGATATAAAAAAACAAAAAAATTTGGTGTTTTATTTGAATTTTATTTTAGTACAATTTTAGTATAATTCTGTATGTGTTTTAGTATTTTTTAGTACTGAAAACATTATTTTTTAGTTGATTACCTTTTTTAAAAACGGTCACACTGAAAGGGGTATTTTATTCACAATCGAGCAACATTAATTTTAATTTTAATTCCAACATTAATAATACTTATGTACCAGGCCCCTCAGAAAGTATTGCGAAAAAAAGTTTTTATATATGGGAGACTGGCCAGTTATAATGTTTTTCGAAAATATGATTATTTATAAGTAAAAATAAGTAAGTTCCAATTTCAAAATTTCCCTCCACATTTTTTGCGAGTTAATTCAAAGTATTGTGTCTCACTGAAATATGGATCTGCGCCGGGAACATTTTAGAGCTATGATTTTATACGATTTCAAGTGTCGCCTGAAACCGGATGAATCGTACGATAGACTTCAAATGGCATTCATGGATGAAGGCCCTTCCAAGGCAACCGTGTATCGTTGGTATAACGAATTCAAGCGCGGTCGACCAACTTTGGGGGATGACGAAAGAAGCGGTCGCCCTTTGACGGCTGTTACCGAAGAAAACGTGCTAGCAGTGAAAAATTTAATCCAAGACAATAGGCGAATTACATATCAGGAGATTCAACACATATTGAAGATTGGATCGGGAAGCGTTCACGAGATTCTACACAGCCATCTTCGCGTGAGGAGGATAGTATCACGCTGGGTGCCGCACAACCTCACCGATGCTCAGAAGCAGGCCCGGGTGGAATGGTGCCGTGATATGCTTAACAAATTTGAAGCAGGCTCGTCTCGGCGTGTTTACGACATCGTTACAGGTGATGAGTCCTGGATTTATCAATACGACCCAGAAACCAAGCGCCAGTCGACTGTTTGGGTGTTTCAAAATGAGCCAACGCCTACCAAAGTGAAGCGATCTAGAAGCGGGGGTAAGATTTTGATCGCTAGCTTTTTTAATTTGACTGGCCACTTGGTATCAATTCCCTTACGGGATCAAAGAAGCATTAATGCCGAATGGTATACTACCAAATGTTTGCCAGAAGTTTTCTCTGTTATAAGCAACAAGCGACCAAACACAGGGCTCCGCGGGCTACTGCTCCACCACGACAATGCACCTGCGCACACCGCACTCAAAACGAGGGACTTCCTGGACAGCACGCCAGTCAAACTCCTGGGTCACCCTCCTTACAGCCCTGATCTAGCACCGTGTGACTTCTTTTTATTCCCAAAAATAAAAAATCAGCTCAAAGGGATACAATTTTCGTCGCCGGAAGATGCGCTGGCTGCGTTCGAGCAGGCTGTAAACGAGGTGTCTGCGGCGGACTGGAAAAAGTGTTTTGAAAACTGGTTTAGGCGCATGAATCTTTGTATAGAGGCTGGTGGAAAGTACTTTGAAAAGATTTGATAAAAATATATGTACGTATAGAACAATTTTTTTTAGTTTCGCAAAACTTTCTGAGTGTCCCACGTATTTATCGATTATTATTCTATTTCATAGCGGTTCAATAAGATGCTCGATATTTTCTCTCCATTGTATTCGTAAAGCAATGGAGAGAAAATATCGATACTGAAAACACTGATCGTGTTGTCGGCCCCAGACGTACACTCAACCGCATATAAATGATAATAAACACAACGTGTTATTGAAATAACTGAAAACCTCTTAAGGGATCAATGTACTCATCAATATGAACAACATTTGATGAAAAAAACATTTTATTTTTATTTATTTTATTTTATTTATTTACTGTGGGACCAACTCTGAAATCGCGAAAAAAAAACAGCTTTCCCAACATTTTTGTTCACATGAATCGACAAAATGTAGGGATTTTTTTTCGCGATTTCAGGTTTGGTGCCATAGTAATAGTTGTACATACTGATGAGTACAATGACCCCTTAAGAGGTTTTCAGTTATTTCAATAACAAGTTTTGTAGGCGGAACTTTACTTCATTTATTTTACCATTAGACAAAACAACCTAAAAGGCAAGAAAAAGTGTGAAAATAAAATAAAATAATATTACTGTGTCTAGCCGAGGTTGGAGACAATTAAATGGGTCTATGAACCTGCTAGGCCAATTTACAATAATAAACAATAGTTAATAAACTGAAACTCTGCGTGGAGAAGTGTACGAAAGATATTAACACATCTTTCGATCCACTTCACTTGGCCCTTTTTAACCATATTTGTCTAATGCTGTAATAAATAAGGTATAACTTATACAAGACAAGCTCAGCTTATTGTACTGGTTATATTACCATCGATATGCGCTTGATTCTACCTACCGTTAACATCAAAGTCGTGTCGAATTTAATAACTCCTCGAAGATTCTGCAAATTGTTCACCATTGGGTATGGGTTAGGTTCTCTGAAATAAAGTGGTCTAAACATAAGCAAAATTGTTTTAGGTGCATTCACAGACATAGTAAAAAATATAGACAAAGTGCTGCGAGCCAAAAAAACCGTGCTATACAACTAGCGCTCACGCACACATGGCACATGCATCTCAAACCGTGCTCACCCCTCTCAGTACACATGCCGCGGCATCGTCCAGTAAGCATCGTGAAAGCAAATATCCTTCAGGTGCATGGTGAGTGCGTGAGCGGTGGTTGGGGTAGACGAAGGAGCATGGTTTTTTTTGGCTTCACTATGAATGCTCGCAGAACTACTTCTATATTTTTTCTATGTCTGTGGGTGCATTATAAAGAATATGAAAATGAATAAATCCTGCATAATTACTTGGTTTGTATAGAATTTAGTATAAAACACGGTCCCACGTCGGTCTCAATACGTTGAAAAAATTCACAACATGGAAACACATTGTCGTTGTAAGTGCAATTCTTCATGATTTCATTGCAGTCGCTGCGTACAAGGTTGGCGTAGTAACTGAAGTTGGATTTGGGACACAACAGATCAGGATTGGGGTTTTCGTAGCAAGTCCCAACAAGGACGTAAGCCACTCCACGAAAGTAGACTATTTCTTTTAGTGCATCCTCTAAATCCAACAGATGACCAGGAGGCCAAATTCTGTAGGAAAAAATGGTTTTTAAACGACGGAAAGGTTAAGAAGCAGTCAGTTAGTATTTAACAATATTTAACGGTGTAAACAACTTCAACGAACTTAATGAAGATACATTAGTAGCTACGACTGTTTTGTAAATTATTGATACTCACGTATCAGACACGTTGAATATTTTAGGAGTATTAGCTATTTCACAAACGGCTACTGTTGGCATTTTCGTGTCCCAGGCAGTGTAAGTGGTGTCCAGGCCAAAGCTGATTGGGCTAAGGATGAAGGCATCCCAAGCGGAAATGATGAGTAGCGCTGACCCATACCATGATAGAACTATTAGCACCAGCCACGATACCCTGGTGAATACATTAATAAATTGAGGTTTCCTCGTCTAAATGAAACGCCTTTCATTGTAATATAAAATTACAAAATCCATTTATAGTTGACCCTATACTGTTGGCCAAAGCTGTTGGCGTTCAATTTAATTTGAAATCTATTGCCAATATTATGCAAAGAGAAAAAGGCGAATTAATTGATAACTAACTTACCTTTCTATCCAATGTATATTATCATCAGCAACATAATGAACACCAGCGAAGGTGCAGTTAGCGCAATAATCTTTTATTAACTCCTTACATATTGTGGTTTTAGTCATTTTTTAAACTAATATAATAACATTCTGCTCGCTAATTCAGTGCTCTTGATACGACGGATGACTGTAATACTTATGGCTGTTAAAAAAGTAACACTAATGGTTCATGTTGTGCAAATGCAGTGAATTATTAATAATAGCAGCCCGTTCCGGCTTCGCACGGGTATTTAAGAAAAAATTCAAAAATTATAAATTTTAACACATATAATATACACTCACACACAGACACCCTTCTTTTTGCGTCGGGTTAATAAGAAAGAGTACATTATATAGAAAGTTTAGATTTTAATTTTTTTTTGTCATTATTTTTTAATATTCGATTATTTCATTTTTATTTCTACTGTTTGTAAAAAGATCATAACTACAAACAAAAGCCATTAAAATTAAGTCAGAGCTTCCCTGTAGGGGCTGGCCAGAAAACCTCCACGTGTGTCTGACAACTCCTTGGCCCTCTGGACACGTCTGGAGGGAACGGCAGTTGTTAGGCCAGTGCATCCTCGGTACTGGCAATGGAATCCTTTCGAAGGATTAACTTTCGGGGGATCTTATTGCCTGCGAATGTTCTGGTACGGGAGGGGCCTCATGGGGGCCAATGGGGAGTTGCTCCACATGTCCCTCTGATGCCAGCAGAGGGCACAGTGGAGGAGCAGGGGTGGGCCCAGTATGCACTCACCCTGCCACTGGGCAGGCAGTGGGGGGACTGTCCTTCCCTGCCCCCGTCGATCTCGTAACCCCAGGAGTGCCCGCTGAGAAGTGTTCCCGCGCCTCTTGGGACCGAAGGTCTTGGCTTCACCACCCGAACCGTGAGGAAGAAAACTAATTCTATAAAAATTACGGGAGGATGGGGCCTGCGAGCAGTAGACTCAGGGTAGTCTGCTGCCCGACCTGCAATAGTTAGCCGAGCGGAGTGAGCAGCCACCACGCGACTTTTTTCTAATACTTACATTTTTGAACTCGTGATATCTTTCGAATGGAATGTCCGAATTGAATAATTCAAAAAGTTATATAAAGGTATTGAAGCAGTCTTCAGTATAAAGTAATTTATTTTGATAAGGATTAATACCAAGGTACAAATAAAGAGCCTTTTCTAGCGGCGGCATTTCAATTGTTTTTTTTTAAATAAAAGAACACTTATTGTGACATAACTATAACAGTTAGACATATGCTGTCGCGACATTTTTTGTAGATAATGACGGGTTTTGCAAAGTTTTAGTACATTATCTTATTCTATCATCAATAGTTTTAGCAGCGCACGCGATGAAAGGAATTTTATAGGTATTTTTTTTACACCTTGGGTTACATTATTGGAGTTTTAGTAAGGATCCCTAATTTTTTTGAAAATATAATATAGCCTATGTCACTCGGAGATAGTGTAGCTTTCCAACGGTGAAAGAATTTTTCAAATCGGTCTATTAGTTTCGGAGCCTATTCAATGCAAACAAACAAACAAACAAACAAACAATCAAATCTTTCCTCTTTATAATATTAGTTGTGACATAACTATAACAGTTAGACATATGCTGTCGCGACATTTTTTGTAGATAATGACGGGTTTTGCAAAGTTTTAGTACATTATCTTATTCTATCATCAATAGTTTTAGCAGCGCACGCGATGAAAGGAATTTTATAGGTATTTTTTTTACACCTTGGGTTACATTATTGGAGTTTTAGTAAGGATCCCTAATTTTTTTGAAAATATAATATAGCCTATGTCACTCGGAGATAGTGTAGCTTTCCAACGGTGAAAGAATTTTTCAAATCGGTCTATTAGTTTCGGAGCCTATTCAATGCAAACAAACAAACAAACAAACAAACAATCAAATCTTTCCTCTTTATAATATTAGTATAGATATTCGATTATTTCATTTTTATTTCTACTGTTTGTAAAAAGATCATAACTACAAACAAAAGCCATTAAAATTAAGTCAGAGCTTCCCTGTAGGGGCTGGCCAGAAAACCTCCACGTGTGTCTGACAACTCCTTGGCCCTCTGGACACGTCTGGAGGGAACGGCAGTTGTTAGGCCAGTGCATCCTCGGTACTGGCAATGGAATCCTTTCGAAGGATTAACTTTCGGGGGATCTTATTGCCTGCGAATGTTCTGGTACGGGAGGGGCCTCATGGGGGCCAATGGGGAGTTGCTCCACATGTCCCTCTGATGCCAGCAGAGGGCACAGTGGAGGAGCAGGGGTGGGCCCAGTATGCACTCACCCTGCCACTGGGCAGGCAGTGGGGGGACTGTCCTTCCCTGCCCCCGTCGATCTCGTAACCCCAGGAGTGCCCGCTGAGAAGTGTTCCCGCGCCTCTTGGGACCGAAGGTCTTGGCTTCACCACCCGAACCGTGAGGAAGAAAACTAATTCTATAAAAATTACGGGAGGATGGGGCCTGCGAGCAGTAGACTCAGGGTAGTCTGCTGCCCGACCTGCAATAGTTAGCCGAGCGGAGTGAGCAGCCACCACGCGACTTTTTTCTAATACTTACATTTTTGAACTCGTGATATCTTTCGAATGGAATGTCCGAATTGAATAATTCAAAAAGTTATATAAAGGTATTGAAGCAGTCTTCAGTATAAAGTAATTTATTTTGATAAGGATTAATACCAAGGTACAAATAAAGAGCCTTTTCTAGCGGCGGCATTTCAATTGTTTTTTTTTAAATAAAAGAACACTTATTGTGACATAACTATAACAGTTAGACATATGCTGTCGCGACATTTTTTGTAGATAATGACGGGTTTTGCAAAGTTTTAGTACATTATCTTATTCTATCATCAATAGTTTTAGCAGCGCACGCGATGAAAGGAATTTTATAGGTATTTTTTTTACACCTTGGGTTACATTATTGGAGTTTTAGTAAGGATCCCTAATTTTTTTGAAAATATAATATAGCCTATGTCACTCGGAGATAGTGTAGCTTTCCAACGGTGAAAGAATTTTTCAAATCGGTCTATTAGTTTCGGAGCCTATTCAATGCAAACAAACAAACAAACAAACAAACAATCAAATCTTTCCTCTTTATAATATTAGTTGTGACATAACTATAACAGTTAGACATATGCTGTCGCGACATTTTTTGTAGATAATGACGGGTTTTGCAAAGTTTTAGTACATTATCTTATTCTATCATCAATAGTTTTAGCAGCGCACGCGATGAAAGGAATTTTATAGGTATTTTTTTTACACCTTGGGTTACATTATTGGAGTTTTAGTAAGGATCCCTAATTTTTTTGAAAATATAATATAGCCTATGTCACTCGGAGATAGTGTAGCTTTCCAACGGTGAAAGAATTTTTCAAATCGGTCTATTAGTTTCGGAGCCTATTCAATGCAAACAAACAAACAAACAAACAAACAATCAAATCTTTCCTCTTTATAATATTAGTATAGATAAAATATGTACAATTATGAAATGTCATGATTACGCAGCGTAACAGGGAATGCCAAGTGTCCAAGGTCCTTTCGTCCATTTGGAATTATACAACCTTGTCTACGTAATTGATTTGTTTATTTTCAACAATAGGTCACGGTTAACACTAGTAAAATCAACAAACATACAACATAATAATTTTCAAACATACATTAAAATATAAAATCACGCTCTCACAATCTTATGGAACACTAATGATAGTAATGATGTGTATGAAGTATATTTACATGTATCGTACACAATCAAATCTATGTCAAGTACTTAGTCGTTTCATTAAACTTTAGATGGTGTAGAATATATGTTAGGAGTTAGGACATAAGTATATCGAAGAAAGGTCTATAAATTCCTCCTGAATTATCCGATCTAGGGTTAATGAAAATTGTTATAGAACAGGGAATACGGATGAGGAAGTCATTGGAGGGCAAGTTGAGGATGCCGATGGGGACGAGTAAGAAGCAGTAAAACTGCTAAGAAGGACAAGGAAAAGAGGAATATGATCATTTCTCGCAGGACTCATGAAAGTTAAAAACGAGCAAAATTCTCCTTAACCAAATGTTTTAGAATGTTTAAGAGTATGAAAGTTATATATAAGAGAAAGAGGAATCTTAATCAATACCCAATCTAATCCTTAATTCAGCATATTACTTATAACCACAAGCTTAGATACTAACAAAATATAAATCTTGTATATTCTCACAAAATCACCCTTATCTCTTCTCATGGGTGTCGTAAAAGGCGACTAAGGGATTCACCAGAGGATGGGCAGCAGCGTTCTCTGAGTATTTAACCAACCAACTGCGATCGCCAACCCGCCTGCCAAGCGTGGCGATTATGGCATATCCCCCCCTTAATTGGAGGAGGCCTATATCCAGTAGTGGACGTCTTTCGGCTGAAATAATGATATTCTCACAAAATGATTATCAACACATTAACAGATAACAACTTTAAACTCTTTTTGATACAAAATAATGACCTTGAATCACTAAGTAGTAACTTATTCTAGATTTTTTGGAAATCCCCTAATGCAATAGACTATAAGTTCTAACATGAAATACTATCACTATATTTATCTACAAATATTGTAAGATTTCCTGACTAGGGAAGTAAGAAGGCTCGTAAAACTCTCGTTCACTCCACTCTTCAAGAAAAGCATTAGGGATTTGGTTGAAGTTATGTCTCTCTTCCGATGCAGGAGGAAACGTTTTCCTTGGGATCAGTCCTGCGTGAGTGAGGACTTTGTATATTTCCTTGCGCGGCACATCATTGGAGGCTCGTTCGTAAACCTTGAAAAAATACAAATCATAAAAGCAAGGCATCGTGACTAAATCGGTTTGGAAAAAAAAAACGTTGCGTAATATGTAAGCAATATGTCTTTAAAATATGTATGGAATTCCAAAACACAACTAGGGACAACAATGCAACGAATTTATTTAGTTTTCTTTGAAGCGGGTTAATAACTTATCTGCAGATATGAATGAAAATTTTAACGGCCAAAATTAATATCCTATCTATCCACGATTTGCCCCACTAGAGATGGAAATTTTGCATAAGCTCCATACAAATTATGTCAAATTAAAAATATTAAAGAGCCGTCGCGAGTGACTGATATTTAATTGATCGTTCGGCTCACCCTGGGCAGTCAGCCCCACTACCAACCTGCAGACTGGCTAATCTTTTTTCACAGCATGCTCTGTTATCATTATTTTGTAGCTTATGTCGACACTATATGTATATAATACTTCTACAGAAGAAAATGACAAATTTCCATCAATTGGCGTTAATAGCTACGACACAGTGTTAAACTAATGTAGTTATTATCGAACACTATTGAAATTGTTAACTGTTTTTGGTTCCAATAAAGATTATAGTCGTGGATAGATAGGATATTAATTTTGGCCGTATTTCGGATGTGTTATTATCCCGTTTCAATGAAAAGATGGATTTTCAATCGATCTTTAATTTATGCCGATTATCTGAAAAAATATCAAACTTCAAAAAATAGGTTTTCTTTTCGATACTGGCAAATCTGAGAACATTTCGTTAAATGAATGGAGTGAGTACATTGAATCCAGCCCACGCACAGCACACGGCTTGAATGGTTTTGTAAAACGAGTGTAGTAATTCCCCCACTACTTATTGGGCCCACGGCTCACCTACGTCAACCAGTGCCGCTTTAGCGAACAAAAGACACAAACGCGCGATTTTTCCGTGATCTGTCTGAGCTGGGTTCAATATGCAGCGGGCTTTTTTTTTCTCTCGTATATCGACGAATCGATCTGAATTCTGAAATAGGCATGAAAAATCAACCTAGCGCCGCCACGATTCAAGATGATGGAAATGCGGGCAGAGAGATTTTTGAAGATCCAGGTGCCTATTTGAAGAAACTATCACTGTCGCTTTGCTCCAAGTAAGTGCGATAAGGACAACTGCAGTTCCCACTGAATAGCATTAGTAAAAAATTCATAATTCGAGGTTTGGCTCTCGACTATTTTCTCCTCCGAAACTGGACCAATTTGAAAGACATTTCATAAACTGAATAAGAAGAATGTGTTCTATGTCGCTATGTTTTCCTTTTTTAGGGTTCCGAAGTCCCACAAGGAACCCTTATAGTTTCGTCATGTCCGTCCGTCTGTCCGTCTGTCCGTCTGTCCTAATCCTTTACAGCTTAATAACTTCTACAGTTATAAACATAAGTAAATGAAATTTTGTAAAAAAAAAAATTCCGTATTTTAGGGGTGGCGTCCATACATGTGAAATGAGGAAAAAAAATTTTTTTTCGCTACACCCTCTCGTGTGGGATATCATTGAATAGGTCTACTAAAATGAAGGTAATGTTTGATACATCACTTTTTTATCAGGTGTACCATCTGCGAAATATAGCCCGCCAAAGTGGCTTGCAATGTGTCCCCCCCCCTGCCATTTCTAAACTATGCAATGTAGAAACTTATAATCTTCCACATTGATAGACCTTTGTGAAAACTCTCTTTTAAAATTATTTCGAGTATAATGTGATTATAATTTTTTGAGTTATAGAGAGAAAACTGAAAAATACTTAAAACGTCCTAGTTCAAAGGTCATTGACCTTAGAGAAAAATTATCATAGCAAATAATGCTCCTTTAGCTACTTTCTATTTTAAAAAATCACAAAAAGTAACTTTGAAATGACAAACTTCTTAAATTTGGCTTCTTGAATTTATCGCTAGATGGCGCTACTAACAACACGCTCTGAGTCGCGAATGCTGCCGATTATTGCAAAAACTAAAATAGCCATGATTGATATTCGATTTGATTCGTTTGTAATTACACCTTCTTAAGGAACCCTATAATACTGAGCATGGCCCGACATGCTCTTGGCCGGTTTTTCATTTATAGTTGTCAAATTTGTACACTAGGCACTAGGTAGACAGCGGTCTAAATAGGCAATGTAAAGATTTTTGAGGGCTTCTAGAAATAATTTATTAACAAAAACGAAACATAGTCATAGAAAAAGCTGATGTTTATTTTACTCAAAAAAGTGAAAGAAAAGACTGTCCAGACAACAGACATCGTGTCTGCTGTCTGGACAGTCTTCTCTTTCTGTTAAGCGATTTTCTGTGACTCCAAATGGACTCATTGGTCAGGGAATGAGTTAAGACAGAAAACTATGATCTTACCAGTTTCTCTCCCTTGTGTAAAAGGCTGGTAAGGGGTAAAACTTGCTGTAGGTGCGGGTTGCGTAGCGCCGGACTCCGCAGTATAGCGGGCAAGCGTTCCTCCTCCTGCCGTACTGCCAACACATCGGGGTGCGGCGGAGGGAGGCACTTCACCAGGCATGTGCATGTTGTGAGCAGGAGCACCAACGACTTCATTATGAGAACTGCAAATGTTTCACAAAAAATGACGAGAGTATTATCTATTTTTATGTTTCCGATTTTTTAACTCCTGAAATTGGTTTTGCTGGAACACAGTCTACGTAGGTAGGGTATACACAACTGTGGGACCTAATACTCATATTCTGTGAAAATTTCAACATGGCTATTACTGTTGAAAAGAAAGTAGAGACAGCCCTGTGATTGATAGACAGATGAAAGGACGAAAAAAAAATCACGCATCGCAAATTGAAGACTTATTTTAAGTCAGTAGTAGGTTAAAATAACTTATTCAAGTTTTCTTTTTAATAACATTCGAACTTCTAATTAACCATCTTCATCTGCGTCTACGTCAAGCCCTTTTGCCATGAATCATAATGATTATTCACGATGACACTGTTGTATATTATGTGTATATGCGGTGACATGTCTAGCCATAATTTACGAGACAATTTACGACATACTGCCTTGTATGACAAAAAGGACGGAAGCTCAAATGTTGCTAAACTTAATACCCCTTTATTACAAAATCTTAAACCAATACCCTTGTTTAAACCAGGTTAAACGCCAAGCTTCATACACAAAAGGTGTTTAAGCCTGGCTTAAGCAAAACCTATTATTAAACCCGATTTTGTAATAAGGTGTAATAAGGTTTCACTGTTTCGAGTAAAGGCTGGATGTTATCCGTAAAAATGATAGGCTTGTTGAACATCAGACTAGGTTTTTTATAGCCCACCTGATGATAAGCGGTTACCTTTGCCCATAATAACTGAAACACAATCTTAGTTGTTGCCTGAATGCAAAATTCAAATGGAAATTGCGTTCGCCAAACTGATACCTAAAGACAGAAAGTATCATGTGATTTATTTTTTACTATGTCTGTGTGTGATTGTAATATCACTGGCATCCGTACCCTTCGCACCGGAACATAGCAATGCAAGCATCACTGTTTGGCGGCATAAATAGGTACGGTGGTAGTACTTCCCCGGACTATCTCTTTCACAAGGAGCACTATTATTAAAAGGTTTATTAATAAAGCTTCAGAGAGATTGGTCTCTGAATGTAAGCAATATTCACGATTTCGAATTCTACAACCTTTTTTTTGACAGCTATAGAGTAACTTTCCACACATACACAACTTTGCACTTGACACAAATAAACTACTGTTACTCAGAGCTATCTACGAATGAACGTTCGCAATATCCACGTGCTCTCGGACAATGCCCCAAGGTCGGAGTACCAAAACATAACATACTTTCAAACCATCAACGGATTCGGACGGACAATCGAATCGCAGCCATTGGTCAATGTTCGAGAACGTACATACATCTTACCTTTTACCTTTACGAGGCTGATTTACTAACGTCTGTTAGTAAGTAAAATAAACAACGTAAAAAATAACATATATGTAATATAATGGATTGTCTCATTTGCTGTTATTATTATTGCAACAAAACGAGCGTGCAACGGGAAAGGTGATCTTTGGCAACAAAGTGTGCTCGGTTGCTGAAACATGATGTTATGTTTTACCTAACATGAATCAGATGAATAATTGAAATGCATTTTGTGCAATTCATTCAATAGCTTACTTAATACATTAGGTACCATTATATATTTTTTAAATAATATTTCACATTACAATGGAAAATGTTCTATTAAAAACACCACTATATACCAGTGCTATTTGGTGAAAATTTAATTTCTTCAACTTTTTTATTCCATCCAAAAAATCCCATTACGTTAACATAAAATTAATTTTAGTGATGGGCAAAGTAAAGTTGACTAGATGGGATGTTTACCATAGGTATGGGATGTAGCGCACACGGTTAATATTAAAGTCATCCGAGTGCAGATGATTGGGTAGCTTCATTAGCCGTTATGCGTGTTAAAGGGCTGACTGACGGTCATCAGCGGTCACTAGGGCATGCCCTTTTGCCCCTTGTGACTATCAACAAAAACTGCTATTCGGGAAATGTCCACCAACAAGCTAAACAATGATTAAGTATCGAATTTGAATAAAGGTATCATTATAGAGCTATTAAGTATCTAATTTATTTTTAATTAGACATGGAATATACTTGTTTTATGGTAGTTCAGAGAAATGAAAAAATAAAAAGGTACTAAATTAAAAATATAATATCAACTCATAGAAATTGGTGGGAAAGTATATTTTTGAATTCGTTGGTTGTATAGTTTATCTTTGATGTTACATTATTTTATTGTGATAATTGCGAACCTTAAAACCATGGCAGTACTAAGCTTACCTTAAAAGTGAGAGTATCCTTTTTATAATAAAACACAATATCAAAAATATATACGCGAGTTACGTCACAAAATATTTTCAACACTTTCCACTATAGTACAGAACACAAATAACTAAGGAATAATAAATACTAATAATGTATCTATGGAAGCTGGTGTCTTCGAGTGAGGCTGATGAACATTTGTAATGAGGAATCGCCAAGAGAATGGATGCCGGCGCCTACGATCCACCTCCACCGGCGCGGGCGTGTTGCGTCAAACATATCCGAATTAGGCTTGATAATATTGTGACAACAATGTTTGCAAACCTTCCTGATGATGATAATATGCTCTCCGTAAACAATTTTACATAAATTCCAAGTAAAAAATATCTAAAGAAAATTAAAAAAATATTAAGAAATACGGGGTTAGTTGACGACTTTGTTTATCACACTTTACTGTGTAGTCCGCCAACCCGTAGTAAAGCCCGAATCCTTTTTATTTTGAGAAAAGGCCCATGCCCTGCCGTGGGACAGTAATTAGCTGATTATGTATTATGTCGTATATGATAACCATTAAAAGAACAAAAAAAAAAAATTGGCTCCCTTCATGAAGACATTCCTACATCTGCAAATGATGAAATTGAACTGATGAACCGTGTTTTTTTCCACAAATGAATTAGGTGTGACGCTATAAATCGTTTGAATGCAATGTGATATTCCTTTATCGTTTTCAAATATCAACTTACTCAGTATACTTTGTTTGTTGAACAAATCAAAATGTTACTGCTGAAAAATAAATGCAAATGAAAAAATGCTAATGAAAATACTTCATGAGTGAAGAACCTGCAAGAATAATAATAATTATTATATTATAAAACAATGATCTACTGTGTATATTTTTAGTATTCGCCTTTTGTGACGGTTACCTTTGACACAAAATTTCGATTGACTTTGAAATATACTGTAAGCCATTTGAGTTTTAGGGCTTGTTTTTTTCAAGTTGTTAATAACATAATAACCCTCCTTCTGGCGCAGTCGGGTAAAAATCAGTTTCACATATCTTTTTATAAGAAAATGGCGGCTTTTACTATATGTGTATAAATAACCTCTGAGAAGACAATGCCGAAACAAACTCATTTTTTACACATCACCGTCTAGTCCCAAACTATGCAGAACTTGTACTATGGGTACTAGACAATGGATATAATACTTAGATACTTTTTTTTTTTTTTTTTGTAAATATATACTTATTACATAAGAAACACCCAGACCAACACAAACACTCATGTTCATCACACAAATATTTGTGTCCTGTGGGAATCGAAACCACGACCTCGTGATCAGCAAAAAAAAATAAAAAATTATCTAGGGCCCATTTTACCTTGTGACAAAATATTTTCATCAGTTTGGTAGCGTAGACGTGAGTTTAACAAACATACAGGCAGACTACGTATTCACAAAAAATATTAATGTGGATTTTTATGACCACATACCAATTTAATTAAGTGCAGATAACAGCTTGTTATTATTCTGTCTTATGAACAACAAAGTTGTTCATTTACGTTAAAATTACGTGTCAATTTTACATTTATTATTAATGATATTAAGTGCTTTAGGATTGATTAGCATGCAACATGCCATTTACTTATGGAACCTAGTGCTTAGCTAATTGTTGCATCGAATGCATAATATAGATGCTATACACAATACTATCAACAGAGCTTATAGTTTTATACGCAATAGTAGACACCTTAGTTGTATGACAGGTTTTATGCGCGCAAATGTAATGTTAATAAACGCAAATCTATTGCGGTATTTTATCTCTTTCGTATTTATTGCTATGAAGTTACATGATACTCTGTTGCGAGATAAGTAATCAAAGGTAAGTATGAAATCGTAATTAAGATAATAAATATAAATTCCAAATAATGTAATATCTCGAGAATTAAAGTAAGTATACGTAATTCGATTGATTTATTTGGTAATTTATCAAACCGAAAAGTTGTCATGTCTGTGATTTTTGATGAGCTTTGCTTGCTTTGGCAGCAGCTTATGTATGATTTGATATATCTTCAAGTCCTATGAGGTATCCAATAGGCTTGTTGATAGAGCTAAGTTGTTTATAGGCCAGACTATAAAATGTAGCCAAAGACGATTATAGGTTTATTTTAATAAACAATCTATTCTTAAAAAAAAAAAACTTTGGTTTTCGCGATCACTACACATTATAATATAACAAAGTTTAACCGGATTAAATTATTAATAATTTAAATTGGTTTTCCTGTTTTAAATATTTGTTTGTGTTTTTCTGGGTGCTTAGTTTGGGACTAGATAGTCCTATGTAAAATGTCCCAAAAATATGTATTATTTATTTATTCTTTAATCAGAAACTATTAACCCTATAAACTATAGTTCGCTGTAGTTGTAGATAGAATAAGTGCCAAAAGTGGCCTTTCTTCGCATTTTTTCTATCTACAACTACAGCGAAGTATAATACAGATTGAATCACTACAAACCATCCAACCAAACCATCAAAGAATTACCACTATCCCGATTTAGAAAAACTATGTATAATTTCTTAATGAGCAAGAACTATTATAATGTTACAGAAAATTTAGAAGATAAGATACCTAGGTTTATAAAATAAAGGTTACACTTACATCACCATACCATATTCTAGCAAATAAATAATTTGATTGATTGACTTGATTGGTTGAGTAATAAGCTGTTGAATTTGATTATTATGATTCCTTATGTGCGTCTCATCGTGTATTAATATAATTAATAGCGCCTAAAACTATTTATTAATATGTTTTAATAACATGTGCAATCTGAATATCATGTTACGCATAACAATTTCATTGTCTCATGCAGATTAGTTTACGCAACAGACAGCGCGTGACCAACGAGCCTGCGCGGGCGCATGCCGCCGGCGGCTTCTATGTGACGCGATGGGGAAAGGACGTCGATACTGACCACCTGACCAGAATCTGTGGATGCAATAACATGTGTTGGTAATGTTACAAATAATTTGTTGTAATTTCTGCTTTGTAGTTCACAAATTATTGCAAGAGTTCTGAATTTTAAACATCTACCTACCTACTTATGTTAATTGATCGCGGGCATAGTAACAGGACCTTCGACAGATATTGCCAGCCCACTGCTTATTCAGCTTGCTGATTCTATGCAGCGTAGGGCGTCCCCCAGTCAGGTGAATCGACGACCTGAAGAAGGTAGCTTATAGGGTGGACTGTGTGCGGAAGGCAGAGGACAGAGTGTTGTGGTGCAACTTGGGAGAGGCCTATGTCCAGCAGTGGACTGCGATAGGCTGAGTTGATGATGATGATGGTAACAGCAAATGGTTAATTGATTGAATAAAAAGGAAGAGATTGTAAAAATTAACTTAAATCAAAAGCATTTATTTTATTATTTTTAACGCATTTACGCATGCAAAAGCATTTGTTTTGACTGGACTGGCTGCCATTGGAGTTTTGTGTTAGAAAAATTTCAGATATATGATATAGAAGGCGATTTTTTTAAAACCTTAACTAAAGCTCTAGTTATCTTATTTTATTATGAAGTATTAACGTAATACAGGTAATCATTACAATATTAAATTGTAAACATTCCGAAGTAAGAGAAGGTAGGTAGGCGGGTCGGAGAGATGATCAAATTGTTTGGCAATAAGTTTTGCAATTATGTTGCGAGTTTGATCATATACGCACACTATGAGAACACGGGGCTCGAACTATGGTCAGGTGACTTGGTTTCGTCAAAGTTAATTTCCAGTTTAGACCATTATAATATGTATTTCTAGGACGATCAATTTTGCAATATTATGTATGATAGAATAGGATTATTCATAAAACAGGTTCGACCTTCAAACGAGATTCTTTAAACTTGTTTGTTTGTTTTGTTGTTTCTATCGAAACAGAAACGCAGTTATAAATTATATTTATTATCTTTTTCGAATCAATAGACACTAGTAATACACGAGAAGAATCGATCAATCACTGCAATTAACCTCACATCAAAGCTCGATGTTATCGTCAAATAGAATATTTAACAACTGCTATTTACTTTCCTCATAAAGAACTACCTAGCTAAACAAACGAGCTTTGTTGCTTGGTTCGACGAGAGCCTGTAAAAATTGTTCGAAAAAATAGCTACTTAAAACCCGTACATAATGCATAGAATTTCACAAAAGCCATACGAATTTGAATATCATCGTCGTTCGCGCAGGAGAGCTCCAGAACCAAAAACACTTGACATTCTAAAAGCGAGTATCAAGACAGTTAGCAAAGAATATTGCGAAGAATCCTCTATCTGTGGGCTGAAGCATCTTGTTGATGAAAGTACTCCGTTCATTGAAAGGTATGTGCTCATGCGTAAGAGGTAACTTGCGGAATAGGTGGGTTAATATTAAAGTATGTAGTCGTATTTAGTTGCAGATAAACTTGTCATGAACTTGTTCAGCTGGCCCTCGTTAGGTGTGTTTGCCGCAATTACTGTGGAAAAACTTGTATTACATCACTTGAGACGACGAGGGCTCATGTTATATCAGTAGGGTGTAAAACCTCATTTAAACCTTAGTAAGTACTTAGTAAATAATTAGGTATACAACATGTAACAAAAACCCAGTTGTTCCTGTGAGGTACGTTATCAGAATCGATATTCATACGTAAGGACTAGAGATGCGCCGAATATTCGTTTGGTATTCGGTATTCGGCGTATTTGGCATCTTTTCCACTATTTGTATTCAGCCGAATTATTCGGTTTTGTGGCCGAATATATTCGGTTCAAGCATTTCTATTTTATTGGCTACATGACATGGTGTAGAACTAAAATACAAAACATCTTATGTAAGAACAGGGCGCTCCACCGCGAGAAATAACACAACTACACAAAGTGCACTTAACTTTTGTTTTGTCATGTCCCATTTTGTCAAAAAAGTCCCATTCACGTGATCTTTTACGCCCACTCATATTGCAAACACAATGAAGTTAACATTATCAATATTTTAATATTTTTGTAATGATAAGCACCTTTGTTTTTTTATTTGTAACTTAATCGTGCGATGTTTTGAAGCAAAGTGACAGCGCGGTGTGTGAGCGGGTAGCGGGCGTTGAGGTACGGCTCGCTCGTCATCTAGCCAGCAGCGACACGTGGCGTACATGTTAGCACCTGTTTACATGGCAAAACAATGTTATGGTAAACCGAATAATTCGGCCGAATATCCGGTTCGATAAAGGTTAAACCGAATAATATTCGGTATTCGGTTATTCGGTGAAACCACTATTCGGCGCATCTCTAGTAAGGACACAATTCATTTGGAAAAAAAGCTTCAATAAAAATAATCAAATTTAAATATGAAATCTTTATTAAGGTTAGGTTTTATAATTTATAATTTATATATATATATTTTTTTTTATTTCACATAAATGGTGTACAGTAAACACTTAAAAATAATAGTTATACAATTTCTCGGTATGAAGTGTTTGTTTGAACTCTGGTACCCAATGTAAGATTTAACTTGTGTTATGGGTACCAGCGCTCTCATTAATTAAATCCACAGGGGGTTACATTAATTGCATCAGGAGGTGGTTACAAGAAAGTGCAGTTGAGTAAATGGGGTAAGTAAAACTACGTTACAGGCTACAGCATAGATTAAAGAATAAATAATAATTCAGCTAATAATAGTAGTAAAGCCAGAAGCCTCATGTGTGTGAGTGTGTATGTGTGAAGGGGTGTGTGGTGTGTGGTGTGTGGTGGGTTAGTGGGTGTGAGAAGATATGATAGTGTGATTGTGATAGTACATTATTTTAGAGAATAGATATTTTTAATAGATTTTCTGTTTCGTCATAATTTAGTGACAGTAGCCACTTGTTAGCTTTTATTTTGCATTCATGTTTACAGAGAGGATAAATATTACAAGATTCATTGATCAAATTGTACAAGTGACACCCAATGATATGAAAATGGCGTTGAGCGAGAGCTGTTCTGCAGTTGTAGGTTTCGCATACTCTATATGTTGTTTTAGTTACATGTCGTATAATTTGAAGCAGACAAGACGGGAAATATCTCAGATTGAGGTCTAACCATTCTAGGGCACCAATGTAGTGGATCATCAGAGGTCCTAGTGGATCTAACTAGTTGGATTTCCAAGTGAAATAATAATTATGGTAGGCACTACCGTACTAAACTACTGTTAAACAACCACTTACACCGATTTTCTACATCCATGGTTCATAACGATGACAGTACAAACTTAAAGGTGCTTGTACACGGTGCATGCAACAGGAGCATGTGCTCCAGGTGGGGGCCACGAGCTACGTGCGTGGGCTACACGCGCGGGTTTATGCCGTACATTCCTAAGGCATTGGATTCGCGCACAGTGGTTTACACGATGCATAGGTATATAAACCGCGCAAGTGCCTCAACATGCGCATGTTACCCGCGCCGTGTCATCATTCATCATTACAGCCGAAAGACGTCCACTACTGGACATAGGCCTCCCCCAATTAAGGGGGGGATATGCCATAATCGCCACGCTTGGCAGGCGGGTTGGCGATCGCAGTTGGTTGGTTAAATACTCAGAGAACGCTGCTGCCCATCCTCTGGTGAATCCCTTAGTCGCCTTTTACGACACCCATGAGAAGAGATAAGGGTGGTGCTATTCTTTAAGTCCGGCACTACACGGACCCGCGCCGTGTACAAGCACCATAAAACTTTTTCAGAATCATTTGGATTATAACTTTAGTGGTTGGAGCGATCTGCTCCATATCCCTGGTGTGGATGACGTTCACCAGATTCTACAGCGCTCCGCTGGTGACGACGCAAGTGCCCGAGGGTGTCTCCGTCAGTAAGATCATATTCCCCGCCGTCGGAGTTTGCACTAATAACAGAATAAGCAAACGTGCTGCTGGAGAACTTGCCAAGAAATTGTAAGGGGAAATGTTTTCTTTGCACTATTAGCATAGAACAAATACACTATTAGTAAGAGTTAATTTTTTACAATAAGCTGCTACTTTTACAAGTAATTTTTCCTAAAGTTTTTTTTGGTGTGTCCAAATGAGTTTTTTTATTTAGTAATTATTTATATAGGTTCCTGGATCAATGTCAATAAACAAATATACTATACCTAGATGGTGAAGACGTGTTAGTAAAAAATATTGCTTAGTCCAATTTTAAATATTGCTATTTAAATTCCTTTTAAATTAAGATTCTATTGGTACAGTTGTGGTAGAGAGATATAAATGAAGTTTTCTCAGAAGATTATGGATGTTTTCGAGTGAAATATCATTTTAATAACGGACAAAGTTAAACTGTATTTATACAAAACCCTAATCAAACCATTCTATAATAATTTCTTGAGAAATCTTCATCTATATCTGGCGACCCTGTATACTAATTGCTTTGTTAACCTGTACTCACATTTATTGTGTTATAGGCTCAAAGCAGAGCGCAACAAAAACTACACTAAGGTGGATATGATGTCACTCCTCTTCGGACTAGGCCAGTTATACGGTCTAGGTTCAGCCTTCTTTAGCAATGTGGTGCCGATCAAGCTGCACCAAGCTTTGGGGGAATACGATGTTCACGAGCTGATGAGGAATGTATGTCCTTCATTGCATTGGTATCATAGATCTACCCTCCTAGCCAAGTTGACTTTCTACAATCGTCAATGCTATAGAAAACCGCCAAAATGTATGGGAATGACATATCTCAACGAATTACTTTTTCGTTGAGATAAGTCATTCCCATACATTTTGATTGTTCTCTATAGCGTTGACGATTGTAGATTGTCAACTTAGCTAGGGGGGCTAGTCAGTTAAGAGAAGTAATTTATGAAACTATTTATAATTAATTTCATAGTTCTATGCCAAAGTCATATCAGCTGGTACGCTCTTCAGAAAACTTTACTAGCAGTTTCCTTAACAAAGATATGGCTAGGTTATTTTTATTTTTTTACTCATAAATTGTAATCCCTACAGTTTTAGTAGCTACTGTTGACCAACCAAACCACCGCAATGGACGAATAAAAAAACGCGGACGGAATCTCGCTAAACAATAAGTAAAGTATCCATAGTAAGACGGCTCGCCTGCACGCACATACCCAAAGTAAGACAAACAGCATTACGAAACAAATCTCGTGTAACGGTGTCGTTTTCGTAGTGTCACAAATAAAATAACAATATGATGTGTGGTGTGTTAAAATGCTGTCTGTCGAAATTATAGTGGATTTAGGAAAAATTTGTGCTTCAATATTTTCTTAGCGATATTCCGCCCGCCTTTTTTATTCGTCCGTGACCACCGCATCTCATAGGTATCTCTTATGTGCTATTGATACATTGAGGTCAAGAGTCATCCGAGGCAAAGCCCATCTTTATCTTTAAATTTAAATATTGATTCATAATCATAACTAGGTGTTATCTATACCTACTTGCAAGTCATTGTTTGTTTATTTTTCATATTAACGTGCGTATGTTCTATCAGTTAACACCTCGATGTGAAGATCTTCTGGTGCGCTGTGTATGGAACACAGAGCCGAGGAATTGTCTGGACCTGTTCGACTTCCGTCTCACTATGAATGGCTACTGCTGCACCTTTAACTATTTGAGACCCTACGATACCTTGTTTCAAAAGTAAATATTTTAAAATCTTATTCAATAGTTGTATTAGGGTTCCGAAGTCAAACAAGGAACCCTTATAGTTTCGCCGTGTCCAAATGTCTTTTACAGCCATTTAACTCAAAGACTGTAAGTAACTCTCATGTGATTGTAAATTACAATTACATGAGACTTCCCATCATCATGTCTCAGTTCGGCGAACTGACTTGCGGTACCATTTAGGTAACAATAACATAAAAAGTGCTATGGAGTTGAAATAACAGCCTAGGTGGTATTGAAGTTATTATGGGCAAAGGTAACCGCTTAACATCAGGTGGGCCTTTAGCTCGTTTCGCCATCCTATACTATAAAAAACAAAAAAAGTGCTATGGAGTTGAAATTTGGCATGGTTTAAACATTCTCAAGCCGCTCAAAAAGTAGTGAAAAAAACGATGGAAAAGGTTTTTAGGGTACCTCCCCTACATGTAAACTGGGGGTGATTAATTTCTTGTGCGTCCTATCGTGTAGGTTCTTTTACTATATAGTTTTTTAGGTATTTCAAAAATAATAGGCGTTGTCTTAAAAAATTTTTTGATACAGGGTTGCGTTTACGAAATATCAAGGTTTAAAGTGGTTACCCCACCCTCTTCAGGCTAAACCACTAGTCCTGAGCACTTGAAAACTATCCAGCATAATACAAATATAAATTATTTAGAAGAAAAACTATAACGGATGAGTAGGCTTGTCTAGTTTACGAGTCACAATCGACCGCCTTAAACATATAGAAAAGAAATTCCGTATAAATGAACTGCAAAATTAACTTTGTATTTTGTAAATACATTGAGTTTGGGCTCAGATGTCTTGTAAGAAATCTGTATAGCCTGTATTCTGACTACGGAACCCTACCTTGTGCGTGGTTAGACACGCACTTGGCCGGTTTTTATATACAGTTCGCTATGAGGCTCAAGGGCGTAAGAGACAATGGTGTAATGTAAATACCCTTTGCGTAATTTTAGCCCCAAGGTATTGAATGTGGTCTATGTTTTCAGTAAAACTAGCTCCTCAAGAACCATCGATATGTACAGATACGGCAACAAATCATCCTTTGATTACGATCAGGGACTCAAAATTTTGTTGCGACTCAATGAGAGTGACGATTTTTTCTACAATATACCACTGCAAGGAGCTCAGGTATATTATTGTAATACAATTTTTAGTACCTACTTAACTGTAGCAGCAAAGTGGCGCCCCCATCAGTAAAAAATACTCGCTGAATACATCATTTATCGAAAATTCGTTTTCATTGTTGAAGTACAGGTAGGTACTGTAGTTTAATCAGAAACTATTAACTCTGTAAAATATAGTTCGCTGTAGTTGTAGACAGAAAAAGTGGCAAAAGTGCCATTTTTCGCATTTTTTCTATCTACAACTACAGCGAACTATATTTTACAGAGATAATGTACTTCAATCACAGAAATAGATAGATAGAATGGTTGTAATCACAATTTTACTTGCGATCTTTCGAACAAACTACGCCTCCCATATTGACGTCATTAATTTTTTTAAATTAACTTTAATCAAATGTACTTTACAGCTTTTGTTTCTGCAGTTAGAAACAGCGCAATAAGGTATTTTTGCGGGTTTTTGTTACAGTATTTACAGAAACCGTTGTTCTGTGTGGTGCCGGACGTAAAGAATTGAACTACCTTATCTTTTCTCATGGGTGTCGTAAAAGGCGACTAAGGGATTCACCAGAGGATAGGCAGCAGCGTTCTCTGAGTATTTAACCAACCAACTGCGATCGCCAACCCGCCTGCCAAGCGTGGCGATTATGGCATATACTTGGGGGAGGCCTATGTCCAGCAGTGGACGCCTTTCGGCTGATGATGATGATGATTTACAGAAACAAGTCATAAGGCGTACTGAGAAAGGATTTGAAATGACCAGCACTCTGGTGCAGAGTGTCGCCCCGACCACTTTTCCATTCTATCTATCTATTTCTGTGACTTCAATCGTTAAAAACGTATTTCGACTCGGCGAGTAAAATTATTACTCGCTGAATCGAATATTTTTTTTACTGATGGGGGCGCCACTTGCGTGCTACAATCCCCTTAAATAGTTATTAATAGTATAAGATTAAGATATAACCTTCTTGCAGTTACAATTCTCAGATGCATACGACTTTCCTGACTCACCAAGTGGAAGCTTTGCCATGCAAATTGTTAGTCCAAGTGTACAAGTAAGTAAAACAATCTTTTAAAGACTAAACACAGTAATAAATATATTTAGTCGTCAGCTCAATTAATTGTTAAAAATGTCTTTCCAGTACACCCAGTACGATGCAGCTTTTTTTTATAGTATAGGATGGCGAAAGGAGCTAAAGGCCCACCTGGTGTTAAGCGGTTACATTTGCCCATAACAACTGCAATATTTATTTATTTATTTATTTAAACTTCATGCAACATGTGTACATAGGCGGACTTAATGCCTTAGGCATTCTCTCCCAGTCAACCTTAGGGTGATACAGAGATGACAAGGCAGGTGCAATATTGATTCACGACACAAAACAAGATGAGAAATAAATTACCACTAAAACAATAGATAAACATACATAGGTATATATATATAACATACAATAAGTACTAAATATATATAATAATATACTATTATAGTCATAGATAAAATACTAATGAGATGATTCTGCCAAAATTTTATCTAGAAAGAACTTCCGAACTTTCCTTTTAAAAGAGTCCCGACTGGTGGCCATCCTAAGCTCGAGAGGTAGCTCATTCCAAAGAAGACCAATACCACCTAGGCTGTTGCCAAAATGGTACCGCAAGTCGGTTCGCCAAACTGAGACATGAAGATCGAAAGTCTCATGTGATTGTAATTTCACAGGCACCCGTACCCTTCAGACCGAAACGTAGCAATGCAAGCATAGAATTATATGTCTATGAATGCAAGCATCACTATTTGGCGGAGAAGTAGGTACGGTGGTACTACTCTTTTTCGTTTGGTGTAATGTACACACGGCTACACATCAAGCTGTAAAAAACCAGTAAAGGCTGACCTCGCGTTGTAAGGAAAACCTATACAATGCGAGGTCAGCTTATACTGGATATGTACAGCTTGATGTGTAGCCGTGTGTACAATCTATCCATCTATATTCTATATATATACTATAATAAAACTGTAAAGGTCGAAAAGTCTGTACATTGAGTTTTTTTTCGCGAAAACCGGCTAGGGGGACTAGAAATAAGCTATAGAACACGAATCAATCGTTTAAAAAATGTATGTATGTCTGTCTGTCTGTCTGTCTGTTTGTTACCTCATCACGTGAAAACGGCTGAACGGATCGTAATGAAACTTAGCATTTGTATTGGTATTACTCTAACTTAAAATATAGGGTATGTTTTATCTGAATCGGTTGAGTAGATCCAGCGATACAGCTTGACCCCTCTATTGTATTAAGTTGCATACAAAGTAGAGGTCATGATTGTTGGTTATTTGCAGGTTGCAGGTTCCTAAAAATACAACTGGATTCTATTAGTATTATAGAAAATATAGAATAACATAACATAGCCCATCACTGTCCCGCTGCTGGGCATGGCCCTCTTCTTGGAATGAGAAGAGTTAAGGAACTGGATATTGTTAGTGTAATAGATTATCATAACATAGTCAGCTCATTACCTACTGCCCCACTGCTGGGCACGGACCTCTTCTCGGAACGAGAAGAGTAAAGAAACTAGAAAAATAGAATAACATAATGTAGTCAACCCATTACTATCCCACTACTGGGTATGGCCCTCTTCTCAAAATGAGAAGAGTTAATGAACTGGATATTATAAGTATTCTAGAATAACATAACATTACCAGCCCATTACAGTCCCACTGCTGGACACGGGCCTCTTCTCAGCACAAGAAGAGATGTGGTTAGTGTTATAGAATAACATAATCAGCCCAATTACTTCCCACTACTGGGCACGAGCGTCTTCTCAGAATGGGGGAGTTTAGGGCTAATTCCATAAAATTCCATCGCCTTAGCCGGTTGGTTGTAAAAACAAAATATAGTATGGTCGGTAAATAGTGTAATCGTCTGTGTAGGCGCTTAAATGTATATATTTGAAGACATTGTGTTCATAATTATGACACGATGTTATTTTCCGACATCCACGCGGACGGAGTCGCGGGCACAGCTAGTAAATAATATAATAAATAAATACTTCCCCGGAGGACTGCCTCGTTGGTCTAGTGGTCGCAAGCGCGACTGCTGAGCGTGGGGTCCTGGGTTCAATTCCTGGGTCGGGCAAAGTGTTATTGGGTTTTTTCATTAGGAAATTCTCAGTAGCAGCCCGGAGTCTGGATTTGTGCCCGGTTAATGGCAATAGGCTCGCCTTCTATTACATGGGACTTATAACATAACTGGCGAAATGTAGGTGTACTATACACCTCTGCCTACCCCTTCGGGGAAATACAGGCGTGATTTTATGTTATGTTCCCCGGAGGAGCTCTTTCACAAAAGAGCTTTACTACTACTACACAGCTTTTGCATATTATTATGTCAAGGTACATTCATTGAAACTCATTCGTGTGTTGTTATCATTATAGATGACGGTGATGGTAGCAGCGACTTTCACAGAAGCGTCCCGGGACATCCAGCACGTCCCGATAAAATTGAGAAAATGTAGATTCTATGACGAGTCGTCGTACCTCCCGTTTTACACGTACAGTGATTGCATGTTGAAGTGTAGGATGTATTTTTTATTGGACAACTGCAACTGCACGCCTTTCAATATGCCAAAGATGGAGAATTCTAGAACGTGTAACATGAAAGACGTGCCTTGTCTTAGAACTTATTATTGTAAGTATTGTTACGACGGAGGGTTAAGCAGAGTGGACTGAAATACTTCAACCTCGATTTTCCTGGACTTAGAGACGTTTTCAGCAGGCTGAAATGCATTTTCAGTCCGTATCAGAGGAGGCTCTATCACATACCAAAGAATCGAAATTTTGAGTAAGTTGCCGTTGTTTTCAGGCGCCTGAAACATGTTTTCAGGCCGTTTCAGGAGCCAACAAATCCGATGCCGACATTTCCTGAAAACCCATTTTCAGGCGTTTTCAGGACCCCTTATGGCCATTTGACACCCACATGTAAAATTGTTGATGAGTGAGCGAGATAGAGCTAAATATCAGACAAGGATAGACGAAGAACCTTCTGGAAGAGAGTGAGCAGGATAGAGCTAATATAAGACAAGGATAGACGAGATTCGACAAGCTTCGAGAACATTCCATTCTAGAAGTGAGTGAGTGAGATAGAGGATAGATGAGGTTCGACGAGGTTCGAGAACTTTCTATTTCGAGAATGTGCAAGTGAGAAAGAGTTATCTTATGACAAGGATAGATGACGTTCGAGGACTTTCCAGTACCACGACTCGCGGCCTATATAAACGGCGCAGCTGATCGCCAGTGGAGTTCAGTTTGGATCAAGCGATACAAGCGATAACATCGAAGCGATATTCGGAGCGATTTAACTAGTAACTTTGTGTTAATAAGCGATTCAGTGTAATTGTTCAGTAATAAAGTGTTCTCTACGCATTTAATCGGCTTTCTATCTATATACGAACCCCCAGCTCGTAACATTTGGTGTCAGAAGTGGGATAGAAAATGCCGATTACGCCAAGAGAGGAGGAACCAGCTGGTAACGAAACGCCGAGTCGGATGCAGACGAGACAGTTAACGGCGAGACAGACAGCTCAGGACGCATCAAGAACTATGAGTCAGGAGGAGGTCGTCTAACAGGGACCTCAGCCTCAAGGTGGGAATAACGACATTGCCAGCTTATTCAATTTGATGCAGCAAATGGCAAGAAAGCAGGAAGAGCAAATACACGAACTAGCCAGAAGGCAGGAAGAGCATGCACGCGAGCAAGCCGCAAGGCAAGAAGAGCAGTTCCGTAGAATGGAGGAGAAGTTACTTGAGCGAGGAACAATATTAGAGGAACTCTATCTCTCTGCTAAAAACAAACTAGACGAGGTGGAGATTAAGGTAGATGAGCATGAGAAAAAGGTTATAGCTCATGACCACCGGATTACGCAGTTAGAAAAGAAGGTCAACAGTGCACACCTTGGTCCAGTACCCATCGTTTCCGCTGGTAATACAGGGGTGTCTTTAGGAAGGTTTAAGGTCCCACCCTTTGACGGAACCTCCTCTTGGACCGCATATAAGCTGCAATTCCAATCGGTGGCAACAGCAAATGGATGGACCAATGACCAGGCGAAGACTGCTCTTATTTTAGGACTTCGGGACCAGGCTTTGACGGTGCTGGAAGCACTCGGTGAGAACGTCGCCTACGAGCAGCTTTTGGAGGCCCTAGAAGCACGATTTGGTGACGCCCATTTAGAACACGTCTTTCGGGCCCAGCTAAAAGAGCGTGTTCAGCGCTATAACGAAAACTTACAGCAGTGGGCGCTGGAGGTGGAAAAGCTAGTACGGAAGGCCTATAGGTCCACGCCTGTGCTCATTGATAACCTACTGGTACAGGCCTTTATCGATGGAATACGAGATTCGGAAGCTAGAGCGACTGTGCGACTCGGACATCACCAGACATTGAAGGACGCACTGGCACACGCACTGGAAGTAGAAGCTGTTCGGACGGACCCTAAAACAAGTCGGATCCGCGAAGTGGCTGAACGCAACAAAGCAAGTTGGGGACCAATTTGTTACCTGTGTGGAGAACGGGGTCACATCAGAAACAGCTGTCCGAAGCAAGCTAGGCGCGAGGAACCTCGTCGGTTCACAAGCAGAGCGGTGGGAACAGCCACCACCGAGCCGCTACAGGGAAACGAGTAAACGCCAGGACCAAGGGGCGGGTGCTGGCTGGTGTTCAAAAAGCCCCGAAGATCAAGATCAGGCAGGCCCAAGATGGAAATAGCCTGATAATCGATGGTGAGATTGATGGAATTCCCTGTGAAATGACAGTAGACACAGGAGCGTCACATACAATCATCAGCTTTGGGCTTGTGAAACGTCTCGGCAGGAAACAACTTTGTCGGAACAGAAACGTTCAACTTTTGACAGCCACCGGCCAGCACATAGCCGTCCAAGGGGAGAGGGAGTTTGATGTAAAGCTTGGTGAGATGATGATTACGCATAAGGCCATCATTGCTGATATCGTCGACGACTGCATTATTGGACTCGACTTCTTAAGAGCACACCACTGCCAGATTGACATAAAGCATGGTGTTTTAAATTGCGGATCAGAAGAAATTTTTCTGAAAGGTGGATCTGTTGGGAATGTTTACTGCGCGAAAGAGACCATTTTGCCTCCATGGTCACAAACAACGGTTCCAGTTCATTTAGCTCGAGGTAATATTGGAAACATTCATCGCTGCGTCATCGTGGAAAAAGTGGATAGCAATAGTCCTTGGATAACAGCACGAACGCTTATAAAAGGAACAGGCATGGATGTTGTACCAATCCTGAACTTTAGCGATACCGAGCAAACCATAAAAAGGAACACAGTTGTTGGAACCTGCGGCCAAGTCTCGTGGCTGCGCAAATGTCAACAACCATGCGGAGGAGAGAACCTTACGCAATCCAACATTGACGTAATGTCACTGCTGCAGGGCTGTCAACGGGATCTGTCAATGGAAGAGCTTTCCCAAGCTAAGACATTGCTGCAACAGTTCAGTGACTTGTTTTCTTCAAATGATGCTGATCTTGGAAGGACTGGACTTGTTCAACACAAAATTGACACTGGTGATAAAATTCCAATTCGTCAGCGAGCACGAAGGGTGCCAGTCGCACGTGAAAAGGAGGTTCAGAACATGATTGAGGAAATGAAGAAGAGTGACGTCATTGAACCATCATCAAGTCCGTGGTGCTCTCCTGTGGTTTTGGTCAAGAAAAAGGACGGAAGCATGCGGTTTTGTGTTGATTATCGTCAACTTAATGACATTACGAAGAAGGACAGCTACCCTTTGCCGAGGATAGATGACACTTTGGACACGCTGGCTGGGATGAAGTGGTTTTCAACACTAGACCTAAAAAGTGGCTATTGGCAAGTGGAGATAGATCCTAAGGATAAGGAAAAGACAGCCTTTTCGACAGGAGGGCTTTGTCAGGGCCTTTGGCAATTCAAAGTCATGCCTTTTGGCCTATGTAATGCCCCTGCAACTTTCGAAAGACTAATGGAAATAGTGCTCGCTGGATTAATTGGCGAAGCCTGTTTGGTGTACCTGGATGACATTGTGATTGTTGGGCAGGACTTTAACAGCCATCTTCGAAACTTGAGGTGTGTTTTGGAAAAGATTCGTGCAGCAAACTTGAAACTAAGTCCCAAAAAGTGTTCTTTTTTCAAGCGAGAAGTCAAGTACCTGGGACATGTGGTTTCCACTGAAGGGGTTCGCACGGATCCAGAAAAGGTGGCGGCTGTTAAGAATTGGCCAGTACCAAAGGACAAGACAGGAGTTCGAGCGTTTTTGGGACTTTGCTCATACTACCGACGCTTTGTGAAAAATTTCTCAGATATAGCAAAACCTTTACATAAGCTCACTGAAGAAAAGAGGGCATTTGTTTGGGATGATGCCTGTGAAGCTGCATTCAGGGAACTGAAAAACCATCTGTGCAATACACCCATTCTTGGATACCCGGACATCGAAGGCGAATTTGTCGTAGACACTGATGCCAGCAACACCGGTATAGGCGGAGTGTTGTCACAACGCAGAGGAGATCAAGAAGTAGTTATAGCCTACTTCAGCAAATCTCTGTGCAAACCAGAAAGGAACTACTGCGTTACTCGAAGAGAGTTACTCGCTGTGGTCAAGACTTTGAACACTACACTACACTAGCACTTCAGTAAATATTTGTTAGGGCGCCAGTTTCGACTTAGAACTGATCACGCTGCACTAAAGTGGCTACTTCAATTTAAGGATCCTGAAGGGCAAGTGGCGCGTTGGATAGAACAACTGCAGGAGTTTAATTTCACCATTGAGCATCGTAGTGGGAAATTACATGGGAATGCAGATGCTCTATCAAGGAGACCATGTCCAGACGAATGTAAACACTGTACAAGGCAAGAAGCCAAAGAAATAGCGTCAGTTAAGATGTTAAGGACGGACACAGTGAGTGCGGAATGGAGTGATGCATCCATGCAAAGAGCGCAACTAGAGGACAATGATTTACGACCTCTTGTAGAATGGATGCAAGCTGGAAGTCCCAAACCCAAATGGAGTGATGTCGCCAGAATGAGCACTACAACAAAAAGCTATTGGGCTCAATGGGACAGCTTCCTTCTTCACAATGGTGTTCTATGTCGAAAATGGGAGAATGCACGAGGAAACGAAGCGCACCTACAGCTAGTCGTGCCCAAATCAAAAATTTCTGATGTCTTACGGGAGTACCATAATGGATCTTCGGGTGGTCACCTAGGCGTCAAAAGAACTCTGTTAAAGATACGAGAACGGTTCTACTGGGTTCACTGCAGAGACGATGTGGAGGATTGGTGTCGCAAATGTACCAGTTGCGCAGGTGTAAAAGGGCCACATACTCGTACCAGAGGATCGTTGAAACTGTATAATGTTGGAGCTCCATGGGAAAGGATAGCATTGGACGTGGCTGGACCATTCCCGATATCAGAAAGCGGAAATCGCTATTTCCTCGTCGTGATGGATTATTTCACCAAATGGCCAGAAGTCTTCGCTATACCTAATCAGGAAGCCACAACGGTAGCAAAAAAATTGGTCAGCGAAGTGTTCTGTCGTTTCGGGGTACCATTGGAAATTCATAGTGATCAGGGAAGAAACTTTGAGTCCCAAGTTTTCCAAGAAACTTGTAGAATAATGGGCATTCACAAAACGCGTACAACATCTTACCATCCACAATCTGATGGAATGGTGGAACGATTCAACCAGACCTTAGAGAGGCATTTGGCAAAAGTAGTGGACAAGCATCAAAAGGACTGGGACGAGTATATTCCACTGTTTCTTTTAGCTTACAGAACTGCAGTACATGAAAGTTCATCGGTAACTCCAGCCTACGCAAATTATGGGAGAGAACTCCGTTTACCGGCAGACCTTCTTACCGGATGTCCACCGAATACACCTAGTAACATAACGGAGTATGCAAATGAATTGCGAAACCGGATGAATGACATACAAGAGCACATGAGAAAATCGGAGTTCCAGGCAAGTGCAAGAATGAAAACGCGGTACGACAGAAAGCTGAACCATGAAGTATTCCAGGAAGGTTCCAAAGTTTGGTTGCACAATCCGGTACGCCGGAAGGGAAAATCTCCAAAATTACAACCTGATTGGGATGGGCCGTATATAATCATCACGAAGATCAACGATGTCACCTACCGAATCCGAAAGGACGGACGCAATCAACCGAAGATTGTACACATTGATCGACTGGCCCGGTACTACGGAGATAATGATGCTCGGGACGAGCATGTCTTAGGAGGGGGTAGTGTTACGACGGAGGGTTAAGCAGAGTGGACTGAAATACTTCAACCTCGATTTTCCTGGACTTAGAGACGTTTTCAGCAGGCTGAAATGCATTTTCAGTCCGTATCAGAGGAGGCTCTATCACATACCAAAGAATCGAAATTTTGAGTAAGTTGCCGTTGTTTTCAGGCGCCTGAAACATGTTTTCAGGCCGTTTCAGGAGCCAACAAATCCGATGCCGACATTTCCTGAAAACCCATTTTCAGGCGTTTTCAGGACCCCTTATGGCCATTTGACACCCACATGTAAAATTGTTGATGAGTGAGCGAGATAGAGCTAAATATCAGACAAGGATAGACGAAGAACCTTCTGGAAGAGAGTGAGCAGGATAGAGCTAATATAAGACAAGGATAGACGAGATTCGACAAGCTTCGAGAACATTCCATTCTAGAAGTGAGTGAGTGAGATAGAGGATAGATGAGGTTCGACGAGGTTCGAGAACTTTCTATTTCGAGAATGTGCAAGTGAGAAAGAGTTATCTTATGACAAGGATAGATGACGTTCGAGGACTTTCCAGTACCACGACTCGCGGCCTATATAAACGGCGCAGCTGATCGCCAGTGGAGTTCAGTTTGGATCAAGCGATACAAGCGATAACATCGAAGCGATATTCGGAGCGATTTAACTAGTAACTTTGTGTTAATAAGCGATTCAGTGTAATTGTTCAGTAATAAAGTGTTCTCTACGCATTTAATCGGCTTTCTATCTATATACGAACCCCCAGCTCGTAACAGTATTTTGCATAAATATGCCATAAACGATGTTTCTTTGCACAAGTGTGATGAACTTATTTGGGTAGGTAGTTGATCTGTCTCTTCCCGTATTTGTCGTAAGTGGTGACAGGTTATTTTGTGCCAGTGCTGCAGTGATAGGTACCTACTATCAACAAACTTTCCGGTGAACCACCACTAAGGCTAAAATCGCTTGAGCTCAGTGTTCGACGCCAGTCGTAGCTACGTGTCGTGTAGCAGGATTCTTTCAAGGGACTTGTTCAACAAAATGTATCACCGGGAAGGATCGTGACTGTACGTACCTACCTATTTAATTAAATTCAATTTAATTTATTCAGAAACAATTTTTACAATTTTTATACTAGTTACGATTATCAATTCATGTACAGTCGACTGAACGTCAGTGGTAACACTTGAATTAGAAAATCACCCTTACTGCTTACGAAATAAAGGTGCTGTCAATATCAAACTGTTACCACTGATGTGCGGTCTACCGTAATAATTATACAACGTCTAACAGAATGAAGGCGAAACCCCAGACACCCCAATTATAATATTATGAGTACTATCTGATAATATATTTAATTATTTCAAAATCACAAATATAACATTATTTCTGGGTATCGTAAGTTCAAGAGTTGATTGCTGTTTTTTTTTTACCATTTCCCAGAACAACTGCAATACCACCTAGGCTGTTGCCTAAATGGTACCGCAAGTTGGTTCACCAATCTGAGACGTGAAGATGGAAAGTCTCATGTGATTGTAATTTCACCGGCACCCGTACCCTTCAGACCGAAACACACAGCAATGCAAGCATCACTATTTGGCGGAGAAGTAGGTACGGTGGTAGTACTTCCCCGGACGAGCTCTTTCACAAAGGAGCTCTACTACTACTTCTGTGTCTGGATAGCTGCAGGATGCCGTTTATGGGTTCCTGGACACATTGAAATCCATTTCGCTGGTCTTCCTGGACCTCAAGGAACTACTCGAGAATACTCGAGATCAACTAATATACTTATTTTTCATTTTTTCGCACTTGGTCGGATAGTAACAAAAATGAATACAAAAAAATATTACATGGTATAAAAACCATATATTAAAGCAATCGATGCTCCTAGTGATTCTGAAAAAACTACTTTCAGTTCTTGTGTTAATTCTGTAACATGTTGTATAATGACGTCTGATGATGAAAGAGTCTACGTTGTAAAGGTTGCAATATGAATGATGCATCCCAACTTATCCTGCAATAGCGGCTGATACAGTTGTAAATTTTCGGCCGAGAACCTATGACGACTAGGGCTTCTCAATATCGCCTTTTTTCCAATATCGGAATTGGACCCGATATTGACCTCAAAATATCGGAATTCCGAGATTCCGATATTGAGACACAATATTTTTAAATACTACTAGGACTTGATTTAAAATGAAAACCTAATCTTGTTTCTAGAGTAAAAAGTGGAGATTATGCCAAAAGTGTTGCTTTTGAAAACTAATGGGTCTTTATGATCTAATAAACCTGTACGGCTTTATCATCATCATCATCATTTCAGCCGAAAGACGTCCACTGCTGTACATAGGCCTCCCCCAAGCATCGCCACAACGACCGGAACTACGCTTTCCGCATCCAACGGATTCCCGCGACCTTCACCAGGTCGTCGTCGGTCCACATTGTTGGGGGCCTACCTACGCTGCGCCTTCCAGTACGCGGTTGCCACTCCAGAACTTTACTGCCCCATCGGCCATCCGAGCAATGTGCCCCGCCCACTGTCACTTAAGTTTGGCAATTCTTCTGGCTATGTCGGTTACTTTCGTTCTCCTGCGAATCTCCTCATTTCTGATTCGATCACGCAGGGACACTCCGAGCCTTCTCCATTGCCATTTGAGTGCCTTTTAGCCTTCTTATCAGGCCCATTGTGCCACGTTTCAGTACCGTAAGTAATTACTGGCAACACACACTGGTCAAAGACTTTCTTCTTGAGATACTGCAGTATTTTGGACCAGAAGATATTGCGTAGTGCGATTCCCGAACGCTGCCCAACCGAGTCGAATTCAACGATTGACCTCTTTCTCGAAGTTGGACCTACCTAACTGGACAGTTTGTCCTAGGTCTTTGATTAGTCAAAGTCCTAGGTATACATAATCGTCAACAACTTCGAGTGTAGATTTTCCGATATTTACGGAAATGGGTGCTATATGGGAATTCGACATGACCTTTGTCTTGTCCATATTTCCACTCTATCGGAAGCTCTACTGAGGTCATAGAGCTTTGTACCGAGGTCCTCTATGATCTCAGCTATGACTATATGTTGTCGGCAAACCGAAGGTGAGTGATATACTTGCCGTTTATGTTAATGCCTAGCTCCTTCCAGTCCAGAAACCTGAAGACATCCTCTAATGCAGCAGTGAACAGTTTCGGAGAGATCACATCTCCCTGTCTCACACTTTGCTGCAGAAGGATAGGTTTTGAGGCTTGGTCCTGTAACAGTTTCAATCTGGCACCTTTGAAGAGACTGTAGTACAGCCCAAGTCTCGGTTGAATCGAAGGCTTTCTCGTAGTCCACAAACGCTAAACAAAGAGGCACGTTTTACTCTTCGGTCTTCTGTATAACCTGCCGCAGTGTATGTATGTGGTCTACGGTGCTAAAGCCTTTTTGGAATCTGGCTTGTTCGGGAGGCTGAAGTCGTAAAACCGACGCGAAAGACGGTTCGTAATGACTCTCTAAAACAGCTTGTATACATGGCTCAGAAGTGAGATGGGCCTGTAGTTCAAAAACAATAACAAATATTGTCAAAAAAACTTTATGAGCAATAAAACAAAAGCATTTTCTCACTAGCACTTTCTGGCAAGTCTTCTAACTCTGCCAAGAATCAATATTAAACAAAAATAAGATTTACGTATGGAAAATACATTACAAATTAAATGTTGTAAGGTCTCCGTTCGAGGCACACCACTAGTCTTTGCTTAAACAATAACTAGCTTTCGGATTTTTTGATGTTCTCATACATTTTCTGGAAAATATCGAGATATCGGAATTCCGATATTTTACTTGCTAATACCGATATTATAAATACATAGAAAATGTAGCGAGATTACGATATTTCGAGATCTCGGAATCTTGGAATCGAAGCCCTAATGACGACGTTGTAGCACAGAGTAAGGATGGTGGTTGTAGTACAGTGCGTTTTTAAACTAAATATTTTTATGATTTTACTGAGAGCTCAGAGTAATGTACAACATTGTTTCGGGTTCTTTCCCTAGAATATAGAGTGGGCATAACATGTAAAATGTAACTTCCAGCTCAATCCATATCAGTGCGACCAGACGTAGATAATGTGCCAGATGAGTTAGAACTGGACTCAGTTAATGGAGGCATAGACTGTCCGATGTGCAACCCGACCTGCTCCAAGACAGCGTACAGCTATGACTTCAACAATGTCCTCATTTACCCGGAGTTCCTCAACGCAGTGCCGGATGGCGATCGAGATGACTGGCTGTAAGTTACTTTTTACTGATATGTTTTAGGGGGCAAAGGAGAAAAAGCAAAAGTCAAGCGGTCCCAGTATTAGATAACTCATTACTAAAGTTCTCTATAATATTCTGAATCTTGTATTCATCTATACAAGACCAGCCAATGCCCTCGCCTTCGCCTGCACATCACAGAAACACAGGTTTATTACAGAAAGTCGTTAATCACGCATCTCTCGGTAACTCATCTTTTCGGCATAAAAGTAGCCTCTATATAATAACTTCTTAGTTTTTCGCGATCACTACACATTATAATAAAACAAAGTTTAACCGGATTAAATCACGTATATTATTTAAATTGGCTTTCCTGACGTTAAAAAAACGTCATGTGTAAAGCTTTCGAAACGTCAGGAAAACCAATTTAAATAATATACGCGATTTAATCCGGTTAAACTTTGTTTGTAAAACGGCAGCATATGGCACCTTAGTCGTTACTGGATAATTATATGTATTAAAAACCTTCGACAATGATAAAAAAGTCTATGGTATCTCTTTGTAATTATGTAAATACAAAAAAATTACGATCAAGATATCCCAGAAAATAAGTTAATTTATTCGCTTTAGCACATTGATATCAAATTATACAAACAAAACAAGAATAATTTATAAAAATATCTACTATTCAAACACACAGAAGCATACCAAGCATTTTACATCGTTATAATATGTTTATCGTCGTATCTCAAAAGTTTTAAAAGCACAGCTGCTTATGGTGGCATCGTTCCGGAAAGAAGCTTTTTCAATCCTCGATTTAGGGCTTCCAACCTTTTGCAGCCAAATCTTCATATCATCGACGGCTGCCACAGGTCCTTGCATCTGTCCTACCACGGTCCCTTGGGCAGTGTTCATCACCCATCCTTTGAGCCCCAGTTCGATTGCTTTTCTTTGAGTATGTTTCCTGAAGAAAACACCTTGCACTTTTCCGAAAACTTCAAAGTCAGCAGTTGCCATACCGGTCTTTCTATTAGCAATCGCCATCGTTCGCGATATCATTTAAGACTAAGAAATTTTTAATATAAAATTTAGGAAAGATGAGTCAACGTTACATTTTGACACTTGTTGTTTATTTGTTTTTGGTAGCGTTGTTCGGGAAACAAGCGATTAGGGCGTCGTTTCGTGCCTGTTTATTGCCAAGGTTGTCATGGAACTAACAAGAAGGTAGACTAAACAAATAATGTTCATTGTGTTTTTTCGTATATCATAAGTTTTTTAAAATTATTTTATGATTGTCGAAGTAGGTACAACTGTGAACTGCGTGAATACAGAAAACTCAAAGTACCTCGCGTGGGAGAAACCTATATTTTATACAAGCCATCTGCAAATGAAACAACTCCAGAGAACAAATAGGGAATATATATATAGGCAACCAACACTTTGTTATGCGAATCACGCTGGAAAATACATTTGCTCTGAACACAAACAATGGCATTTGTTACAGAGAAGGCGCAAATTTTACCGGAACCTCGATTGTTCACGTGAAGTACGCCAGGGATGTAGCCGACTGCTACGGGCAGAATGTTATCATGAAGTGGTTCGATTTGATTAGTAAGTTTCGGTTAATTATCATACTAGCTTTTGTCGACATGTGACGTAACGACAGTCTATTGTGTATTTATTTGTGTGTTTATTGTGTATTTATTAGAAATAGGTAATCTAGTTTTTTACTAATAACATGTTATTTCAATTTTAAATTGATAGATATGTAATATAGACATAATAGTTAATAATGGTAGTTTAATAATAATGAATTCTAGATAAATTAATAATAGTTCGATTGATAATACCTGCATAATTAATTATAACAGTTTATAATTTGTACGCCGTAAAGGAAAAACATGAATTTTACCATCTTGCATGCGCTGTGTGTGTGTGTATACTTATGTTTTGAACAAATAAATGATCTTATATCTTGTAGTTGCATAGATAATATACATACATACATACATACACAATCATACTTTATGGGTAGTTAATAAAATTCTAAATCATTTCTACATCGGTACTTTGTTGTGCCATGTGGTATGATAAACATCGAAACTTTCGCAAGAATAAATTATGTATAAGTATTTGAAAGGTACTGAAAGAGCTTCTATTCGAAAGACGTCGTCCTAAAAGAAGGAACTATTTAGTGCTTAATACCAAACCAATGCACCATAGGTAGCTATGTGTTACCTATGCGCTAATATGCAATTCTTTCTTTTTCGTTAGGTGACATCGGATCCACCTGTGGCTTTATCACCGGTTTTAGCTTCGTTTCTGTGTTGGAATTCATTTACTTCTTCACTGTGAAGTTAATACGCGAGGTTCGTATGCGAAGACATAGTGTGAAGAAGGGTACCAAAGTGGCCATAGAACCTAAGAAACCACCTCATTTCGAACCCGTCAGCCGATATCCACCGATATACTGGAGCGAAATTACAGGCAGTACTACATTTGGACAAAAGTCGACTTAATTTTTCATGCACCTTATAGTACGGACGCAGTGAAAATTACTTTATTCAAAGCGTACTGTACATCTCTGTACTCAGCGAGTCTGTGGTTCAGGTATACCCAAAAAGCCTACAATTCTTTGTTGCGTCTTCCACGCTTCTGCCACAGAATATCTAATAGTACTACTTCTGCAGTGCGTCAAATATGCTGAGGCACGCACAGATAGTTTTGATGCTATCTGGCGTAAAAAGGCAGCTTCACTGCTAAGCAGAATCCATGGGAGCAGTAACAGCAGCTCCTGAACATGTTAAGTAATAGGGAGAGCCCTCTGTTGTGGGATCTCATCCAGATATATAAGTCACTCGTAGTTAATTAATACTAATATAGTTTTAATTTAAGTTCTTACTAATGTAATGGATCTGGTTTTCCGAATAAAGAATTGAATTATTATCATAGTGAAAGAGTGTTAGAGCTAGTTTAAAACAATGAAAATCTCACACAATCAGTGTAGGTACGTACAGTCGACCGCACGTCTGTGGTAACAGTTTGACCTTGACAGCGGCTTTATTTCGTAAGCAATAAGGGTGCTTTTCGTAATTCAAATGTTAAAACTGATATGCGGTCGACTGCACTATAGAAACTTTTGAGTATCTATGTTATCTATAGATTTATTAGATAATTAGAGCTTTGTTAAGCAGTGTAGCACTAGATATTAGTATTACGCCACAAAATAAATGTTATCAGGATAATGGTTCCACCAATCAAACACCTGTACCGTTCTCATTCTGATTACAATCTATATTCGACTGTAGGCACTTGTAATTTAACATCTTCATTATTTATTTGTAATATTTGATATCATCTGTTACTGTTACGCACGAAAGCTGTTGTATAAAAATAAAAAACGTAATAAAAAGGATTTAGTCATTTCGGCCCCTGACCTGTTTAGCTTGTAGAGCAAAATGGATTCTAAAGAGTCCTGTAAAAGGTACTTAGAGATTTGGTGGAATGGGATCAAAAGTCTGCCACAAACTACGTCTATCCATGGATTCAGATTCATTGCTGATACTGAAAGACATTGGGTCGAAAGGTAATAGGTACTTATACACGGTGAATTTTCGTTGGTTTTGAAAACGAAAAGGGGTCACAATGATCCGATCCCAAAAAATCAGCTGTTCCCTATATTTTGTCGATTTATGTGAACACAAATGTATCAACAAATTTTTTATTTTCGATTTCAGGGTTGGTCCCATAATAAAAGTTGTTCATAATGACCCCTTTTCGTTTCCAAAACCAACGAAAATTTATCGTATATTTTTTTAGATTAAATATTTTATTAGCAGAACACAGAGATAGTAAAAATAAAGAAGAAGTGCTCCGAACAATCATAGCCAACAAAACCGTGCTCCTCCGTGTACAAACTAGCGTTTAAGCAAACACATGCACCTCAAACCGTGCTCACCGCTCTCAGTACACATGTGTCGCGGCATCGTCCAGTAAGAATCGCGAAAACAAATATCCTTCCAGGTGCATGGTTTGTGCGTGAGCGCTGATTTGTACACAGGATGTCCATGGGCGGCGGAGATTGCTTACCATCAGGTGACCCGCATGCTCGTTTGCACTCCTAAGTTATAAAAAAAAAAAAATGGAGCACAGTTTTGTTGGCTTCACTACGATTGTTCGGACCACTTCGTCTATATTTATACTATGTCTGTGTAGCAGAATGATCCTATTGATTTATTTAGCTAGCGAGCTTTAGAAAAAAAACATGAAAAATATTATTGTACTTAATTCACAATTCCAGGATATTTTGGTTGATAGTCGTAGCTCTATCATGGTATGGCTCATCATTGTTAATCGCAGCCCAGTATGATGCCTTTCAAAACAATCCCATTTCGTTCGTCGTGGAAACAACCTACAAGGATTGGAACACCGAGTTCCCGACTGTTGTCGTTTGTGAAAACGATAACTCGAATCGCGTCGAAGCAATATCTGACCGGTGAATAGTTTATGTCTTTTTTCACGTATACACCTTTTCATTCTAAGAAGAGGCCCGTGCCCAGCAGTAGGTCAATAATGGGCTGATTGTATGTAATCTAATCTGTGAATTTTCGTTGGTTTTGGAAACGAAAAGTGGTCATTGTACTCGTCATTATGAACAACTTTTACTATGGGATCAACCTAGTAGTAGTGTAGTAGAGCTCCTTTGTGAAAGAGCTCGTCCGGGGACCACCGGACCTACTTTCCGCCGAATAGTATTATGCTTGCATTCTGTATTTCGGTACGGGTACGGGTGCCGGTAAAATTACAATCACATGAGACTTTCCATCTTCATGTCTCAGTTTGGCGAACCGACTTGCGGTACCATTTAGGCAACAGACTAGATGGTATTGAAGTTGTTATGGGCAAAGGCAATATCAGGTGGGCCTTTAGCTCGTTTCGCCATCCTATACTATAAAAAAACCTTAAAATCGCGAAAAAAAAACATCTGATTATTTTTTCGCGATTTCGGGGTTGGTCCCATAGTAAAAGTTGTTCATAATGACGACCACAATGACCCCTTTTCGTTTTCAAAACCAACGAAAATTCACCGTGTACTAGATGCATTTTTGAGATTAGATTACATACAATATATAATCAGCCCATTATTGACGGACTGCTGTGCTGGTCACGGGCCTCTTAGAATAAGAAGGTGAAGGCCTTAGTCCACCACGCTGGCCTAGTGCGGGTTAGTAGTCTACACACATCCTCAAAGCTGTTTGGAGCACTCCCGGGTGTGCAGGTTTTCTCACAATGTCCTTCACCGTTAAAGCAAGCGATAATCATTTTCTGATCCACACGAGATTAGATTGCACGATCAAACCCCTGACTATGTGCACATAATAGAGAAAAGCGGCCAAAGTAGTTATGATCTGTGGATGGCATGATACAATTTTTCGAAAAGACAGATGTAGATATCAGCTGGAAATGGTCCATAGTCCAATGTGATCTAATGGTCTAGTCCCAGTTCTAGTTGAGTAACTAACGGTAAGGTAAGTATCTTAACTCAAACACGCTCACACTCAAGCCCTATTAATACTTCAACATCAGCTTCGCAAATGTTTTAAAACGGGTAGTAAAATTAATGGCCCAGTAAAACCAGCAGCCTCTCATTTCCTTAATGGACTCTAACATTTGTAAATCTAGAATTCAAGATTAGGTACCTCAGTCCCTATCAACTTTTTTGTTTTTGCACTTTTTGGAAATATCTTCGTCATTCCATTGCTGAGAGAAGTTCCTGCATTTTGACGGTTGGAAGCATGAGTTCACGCTTAGATTCGTCTCTGAATGTAAGCCTTATAGTCACCCTGTTTGCTTCTCGTGTCTTTTTTGTTCAGCCTTCAGATTTTCATAACCTTATTTTCTTCTCCTGTGTAGATTATGGGGAGTAGATCACGATTTCAATATGGAAGAGGTGCTGAAAGAGCTAGCTTTCTTCAAAGGAATTACTTATTACACGTCTGAATTTTGTAACTTTGTGGACCCGCTGCCGGACTGTATGCAAACGAATCTTACATATTATGCTAATTTAGTAAGTAAACCTCTTGCACAGGAAATCTAGATAAATGTTTGAAAGATTGTTGTTTAGTCGTGTTAATTGCAAACAATTTAATCGTGAAATAGTTTTTGATATCCGTTTATTGAAGAATGTTTTGAAACTGTTGAGAAATAGGTACCTATTAGTTTAGTGTGCCTTTTTAAGATTTTATTAAACTTTGTAAGTACTTATTATATGAAATCATATCATTACAGCTGAGTTTTAGAATAATTAGTTGATGATGCTAAAAAATCTCAGATGTAAATACTTTTTCAGGTTAGAAGCACTTGTGAAGAAACCTTGGCGAACTGCTCATGGAACGGGATTCCATTCGACTGTTGCAAGTACTTTAGACCAATGGACACTGAGCTGGGAACGTGTTACGCTATTAATACTCTGCAAGGAAGGTAAGGGAAAGTCTAGATTTCTAGATCGACATTCGTAGGAATGAGGAAGGTATGAAGGTATGAGTATTATATAATCTGTTACGTCATTACTATACCACACGACACAGGGAATCCTAGTATGAGGTCTAGGGCTTCAACCAATATTATGATTTTTTTTGCAGACACACAAATAGCACAATAAAGATTTTTTTTTGTTATCTTTCCTACCGGGTGATCAAAATATTCAAAGGATCTTTTCAATAAACAAAATGGTTGTTTTATCAGCACCTAAACGACTCTAATAATAATAATAATCGATATAATCACTAAACACTTATCAAATGCATCGGTAACACAGTAATGACATCCTCCTATGGACCATAGGAGGATGTTTTTTCCTATCCTATCCCTTGACATTATTCTATATCCATCCTTTTCGACTCACACAAAATTTGGATTTTCACAGAAAGATGTTACCGCGCATCCCTCGGTAAGTGTTTATCTTCCCGGAATAAAAAGTAGCCTTTATGTTAATCCGGGCTATGGTCTATATGTGTGCCGAATTTAATCCAAATTCCTTCAACGGTTAACGCGTGATTGAGTAACAAACATCCAAACATCTTCACAAACTATCAGATTTGCGGGATTGTACAACACATCATCATCATCCTAGCCCGGTATCACCCACTGCTGGGTATAGGCCTGCTTTCGTTTTTGCCAGCCTCTTAATTTTTTTTTTCTACTAGAGAACGGCATGCTCCTAGATTGGATATGGTGAGTAACAGGACTACAGGGCCTGGAGCTATCAAATTTGATGTAATGGTGACTGCGAATATTTACATTTTGAACGAAGAGGAAGTGCCGACTCTAACTACTATAGGATCAGATGTTTTGACCGTGGGACAAGAAATATTTCATAAGTAAGTTAAATATAATCATAATGTTTTAATTGCTTTGCATGAGCGAATATGAATAACAGTGCGAAATTACCTATCGATATGAGATGGATAAGAACTTCCACAGAGCACATACAAAGCAAATCCTAAGGAATCTCGTCATTTTGATGTCGCATCTTATCGTGCAGCGTTAGACGGTGATATAGGACGATGGCTATCTAACGAGTTCATCAAATAAGATGACACTTATAAAATTGAGTCCAAGGAATATGACATACAGTGCTGTAATAAAGTTAACTTTAATAATCCCTTTTTATGATTTGTAGGCGTTACATAACTATACGCAACATAGAGAACGATGCAGGCGCACGTTTGATATCGCCAGAAAAACGGAAATGTCGCTACACTGACGAAAACTTCTTGCAAGTGTATCACCACTATTCGTACACGGCTTGCACTGTGCAGTGTAGAAAGGACGCACAGTTACGTCTTTGTAATTGTACCAATTATTTCATGCCGAATGTGCCGGAACATCTCAAGTGTAACGTCAGCGGCATTATCTGTTTGAACACCCATGTTCATGAACTCTCAGTAAGTGTAGTCGATCATTAGGTTAATTTTGATTGTTGTCTTGAAATGTGTTCATTTATGTAACAAGCCACTCAAGGCCAGCATACATTGAGTCATACGTCTTTTACGCTGTTCTCACATGACTTAAAATTATATTGGTGATATTTCTCAATCAATTAGGTAGTTAAGAAATTGTTGCTAATTATTTAGGAGCGGTCATTTTGAGTAATACATAGAATTACCAAATTAACTTGAATGTGTCATGTCTTCTGAATCATTAGGACCTCATGTTTTTATTTTAACGAGGTCCTAGCATAGAATATGTAGGTAATTCTCTTTTCTTATGGTCCTAGGTAGGTCCTACATACTTATTAAATAATTTTCCAAACTAAATGGAATTGATTCTGCTCTTTCAAAAATGGTATTGAAAACTCATTTCTATGCAGCCACTATATCAATACTACTATATTTCTATCTTACCACCATTGAATTAAATTTCACGTTCCACTGATTTTTGAAATTGGGAATTAAAGAGATACCTGAAACTTGCCTGAAACTTACTCTTTATTGTCTAAAAAGTCGTCGATATTTTTTAATCTAGGTTCTGAAAGCTCGTTGGTCGTCCCGTGCTGGTCTATCCTGCAACTGCCTGCCATCGTGTACGGAAGCAGAGATCACAATCACGAAGGATTTCAAGTTTGTGACATCGGATAGCTACGCCAGTGTCCAGATAGAGCTGGCGGTGCTGCCCAGTGAACGGTACAGGAGGAACGTTGTGCGCGGCGTACTGGATTTAGTCGGTGAGATCGTTTGATAAGATTATCAACTTGTGTTTTGAGTATTTTCATTTATGACTGATTAGGCATGAAAATTTAACGTCGTCTTTGGGATGGAAAAAAACTGTCAAATATTTATACGCAGTAGGTACTTTCCGGTCAACCACCACTAAGGCTAAAATCGCTTGCGCTCAGTGTTCGACGACAGCCGTAGGTACGTGTAATGTAGCAGGATTCGTTCAAGGGACTTTGTCGACAAAATGTATCACCGGGAAGGATCGTGACTGTACATACAAATCTAATCCCTTCTATAAAACGGAATTCGGCTTGGAACCTAGCCGGTAAAAGCAAAAATGATCAAGAAGCTCTCCTTAATCCAAATGATATCTTAAACAATTTTTGAAGTAAAACTTCTTTACGCACGCTTGACTTGGGGAGTAAGCTGGTGAATGCGTTACGAAAAGTGAGCCGAACGGAGGGGGTAGTGCGGGACGCGGGGAACGAGGCACGCGCAACGGCCGGCCACGCGACAGCGCCGTCAGATGTACGCGCGCCGCGCCGCCATTCCTTTGTTCTCATTGAAATAGTATTGAGGGAGATATAAGTTAGTGAAGTTTTATTTCAGCCGTGTAGTCTAAAGCACACTCGTTTTCTTTTTACAGTATCGACCGGCGGAACTGGTGGTTTATTCCTCGGCGCCAGCATCCTCAGCTTTGTAGAATTGTTCTACATATTATTAATTCGTCCATTCTGCGACATATACAGTCAGCGAGACGACGACCCCTGGCACAGGAGGTTTGGTTTACGTCGCCTTCAGGACAATCAATTTACTCCCAATTGGGGCTGGACCTACGATGGGAAAGGTAATAAGGGATAAAAATAAAACAGAAGACCGCACTCGCTAAATTTCGAGTGATGAAACTGTCATCGGACAATTATAATAGTAAAACTGTGATTATAACGTTATCAGAAAATTGAGTATAAGATACTATACCTTAATAGATTATTTTAAATACATGTATGTGCCTAAAAATATAGGTACATTAGATATAAACATTAATTACTTTGTACGTACCGACCCCAATATTTATTTTGCTTTAAATTTTCATATCTACAAGTGTAATTTTATCTTACGCCATAAAGTAGGTAGTTCATTATTGTTATTATCTTAGCTACCTGGGTGTAATTCTTGTACTAAATAAATAAAATAAGTAAATATACAGTATTGTATGCTTTATATTTGCTGTTGTAAGTATCATTTTGTAGTCACACAGTACCTATCTGCGATTTCTTCAAAGATCTCCATAACTTTTTCTTTATAATCGGAATTATTTTTCATCATCTTCTTTATAAATAGTCCTTTATTTTTCGATAGTATTTCATCAAATTGAGCATTATCACAGAATATTTCTGTAGTTAGATCATCGTCTAGCCAAAATTGTGGTATAAGACAGGCACAAACAATAAGTCCCCACTGTCTTTGCTCTTCAGCAGATGTTGAAAATTCTTTTTTTGTCATTATGTTATCGATTTCGAAGTCATAGCTACGCAGTATCTTTTCAAGTTCTTCATAATAAAAGTTTAGCAATGTTTCCAAATTTTCTTCACGAAGCTTTGGGTCTAAATTGCAACAGAGTAGTAACATGACATCTCCAGCAGGTGGCTGATACCTTATCGCTTGGAAATCTACCAGCACGCAATCATCTGGTTCCAACCGGTTTTCTTCAACTTTAGTGTAGTGGAACATTAAGTTATTATTCCACAGATCACGGTGGCAAATTACATTCCTGTGTTCAGGAGAAAAATCACTCAAGCTCAGAGCGGTTGACCAAACATCATACCAACTACTCTCAATCAAACTCATTTCAGTTCCGTTATACTTTGAAAATGTTTTCATAGCTACTAATGCTCCTGTCATGCACTGAAAGAACCAATCTGATGATAGGTGGTATCCACCTCTGCCCAAAGATTGTTCGTGCTCATCATTTATTCTATACCGACCTTGAATTTCTTTGCTTTTCCTCTCCTCAAAAATTATGGAAGATGCGTGAAATCTGGCTAACGTCTTTAATGCTTGAAGCGTGTGAGCCATGTCGAATCTATCAAATTTATTTCGTAACTTATACTGAGTGGCATTTAAGTCTTCAAATACCATTGCATCGTCAAGAGCTGTTATCAACCGTGCTGCCCACGGCCTTAGACCTAAAATTTAATAAACACTTTACTTGTTGTAGTGAAAATGAACCTACCTACACCATCAAACATTCTGTTCCCGGCAAACGGAGTACCAAAACCCCTTTTCCAGGATACCCACAAGCACTGAGTCTTTCTTTATAATAAAAACATGAATAATTAATATATACTAATTCTTACTCTATGTTCGTTTGGTATCAAAGCTTTTTGAAATAAATTCGACTCACCCGGTACCTCAATTTTTTCCTTAATCACTGAATAGAAGAACGCTTCTTTATCGAAAAGATGCATTTCTTTCACCATGTTTGCTTTTGCTGCATTCGATCGAGACAAAGCTTTGATGAAGAAGAAAAGAACTTTTCTATTTGATAGGAGCACTTTAACTTTCCAATATTCTGCAAGGAATCCCAACATCTTGTCACTGGCAGTGTGCACAGAATAGTTTTCTATGATTATTTCTTCATTTGCACTGTTGTAGCTAGCTAAAATTAATTTAACATCTTCTTCCGTTATATGGTTTACTTGGTTGTTATGTTCAATAGCAGAACTCGTCATTTTTACCAAGTAAATAAGTAGCTATGTACTTGTTAGGTTAGTACAACCACCGGCACTGCAGCAATTACAGCAAGCAAGCGAGACAAACTGCGTCTGATTTTCGAATATCTTGTCGGTAAACTTACATTACATATCATTACAATTGTTAGATTCGCAAAGTAAATATTGATATCGTAAGTATAAATTACTAAGAGTAAATATAAGATAGTTTAAAAATGTGTCGGTATTATAGTCGTATGTTTTGGAATTTTATGTAAAACAAGGAAACTGGGATTTTTCTCAATAACACATGTAGATTTTGAATGAACAAAGATTACTTTTATGATACAAACCTCAGATTACTGAGACTGTTCAAGCCTGTTCCAGCAAACTGGCTGTCAAACCCATATATACTTTTGAGAAAGGGTGGTATGCCACTGGTCAAATTTCTTTATCCAATCTAATTTCTTTGATGATCAGTGTTATAATACATACAACATTTGATGAAAATCATCATTTCTTTGATCAAAGTCACTTTGGACAGAATAATTTGACTAGTGGCATACCACCCAAATATGATGAGATGAAAAAAGGATTAGCGGTGACTATAAAACAATATGAGATGAAAAAAGGGAGAGCGGTGCATAAAGTGTTCAAGGGGCTAATTGTGGTCAGAAGCTATTGCATAGATCAATTAATCGCTGCCGTCAGGCTTAGGATGGGTGATCATTCTCTAGACATTGTAACTCAACCGTGTCTTGGAGAGCATGCCTGATTGCAGGTCAGTTTCTGTTGCTAGAGAAACACATGTGAAGGTGATAATAAGTAATTTGGGAGCTCGAAGAGTCTGACAACTTAAATAACAGACGTTTCGTTTAAAACGTTCGAGTTTAGCCTCTAGCTGACCCTAGAAATGGTTAAGCTAATGATGATACAGACAGAGTGTACACATGTATAGATCGTCTAATTTTACGCCCCCCTACCATAACTAATAAGTAATCTGTGCCTCTACCCACTTTATCATATGATAATGACATTATTTTATGAAAAAAAATTGTGGAGGCCCGTGTAGTTTTAAATTAGACCATCTCTACCAATGTTTAGATGCACTCAGTCACTGGCTCTGTCAGTGCCCAGAACAAATTGTCTTTGTGTGGTCCTCATATGTGTTAACATAGGTAGAGATAGTGTGATCTAATAATTCACGCCCCTCCACTTAATTTGTCATACAATAATGTCATTATCGTATGACAAGTCAGGTGGAAACGATCTCTACATTTTCTAGTTAAGAGGCTGACAACACCTAAAAAATCAGACCTCTGCGGTCACTGTCGTTTCGTACAGAACTGTAAGAGGCAAAGAGCCGAGGGACGTCGGATACGCGATAGCGGCGGTAAGGCCCGTCATGGAGGAGTGGCTGGAGAGGAGCCATGGTGCCCTCACCTACCGGCTGACGCAGATACTCTCGGGGCACGGTTGCTTCGGGAAGTATCTGTTTCGCATAGGCCGGGAGCCGACGCCCGAGTGTCATCACTGCGGGAGCTGCCCAGAGGACACGGCGCAGCACACACTGGAGGAGTGCCCAGCTTGGGCCGCACAGCGCCGTGACCTCATCACTGCAGTAGGCGGCAGCGATCTCTCGCTTCCGGCCGTGGTTCTGTCTATGGTCGGAAGCGAGAGCGCTTGGGAAGGCGTCGTCTCCTTCTGCGAGGAGGTGATGCTCGCTAAGGAGGCGGCGGAGAGGGTTCGAGAGGCGATAACCTCTCTTCCCATCCGCAGGAGGCGACCTGGGCGTCGTAGGAGGGCGTATGCTGACCTCCAGCCACCCTAGGTGTGGGCCTGCGGGCGGCGGACTCGGGGTGGTCCGCCGCCCGATCAGTCAAGGCCCGTGACGGTGGCGCGTTGTGTTCCACGCGCGCCAGTCAAGAGGAGGGTGCGGCCGATGCAGTTGCCGCACGGGGGGAAGGGGCTCGCCGACTAGTGGCGAGCCGGGACCTGCCGGGGATGGTCGGGCGATTACAGGAGTTTTCCCACGCCCCCGGCCAAGGGTCATCAGAGGAACACCGTGGTGGTTTTTAGTCGGTAAGAGTCCGACACTGGCTCCGCCTTCCCCGGGCGGAGTGCGTCCATGAGGATTTTCCCCACGGAAAAAAAAAAAAAAAAAAAAAAAAGGGACGTCGGATACGCCGCTCAACTTGAATGAAAATTAACAATTTTTTTTTTTAATAAAAAACTAAAAACTTATTTGAAAAACAGAAACAACAAATGTTTAGATTATTGTCTTTCTCAAATGTTTTCTTAATTTTATTTATAATATTTAGTAAATAATAGAGATTGTTTGCTTTAAAGCATGTTTTAAGAGGTTAGTTTACAATTCTTTTCTATCGAGAAAACTTCAAGAAAACGTGTTTTGGGCACAATACAGTTTCAGAAAATACGATCAAGATTAACATATATTTTTTTCACTGCCACAAACTGAATAGATACAGCTAAACATGTTTTTAAAAGAAGCCTATTTGGGGTGTTTGGCTGTTGTCAGCGTCTTAAGTTTTACCTATAGACAAAAATTCATTTGAGTATAAAATAATTGCCCAATTAAACGAAGAGTCAGTCTGGCTGTATAGCCAGCTTCTTAATTAAACAGTAATAAAAACGAAGTTAGGGAAGTAACAAACGTGTGCATCTTATTTATTTGAAACAGGGATGTTAACTGGAGCTCCAATTTCAGCTGGTAAGTAAGTAACACACGTGTAAGTACATCTTATTTATTTGAAGCAGAAATGTTAACAAGAGTTCCAATTTCATCTGGTAAGTACCTAACTTACACATGTGTGCATCTTATTTATATGTAGTTCTAATTTCAGCTGACTTTCCCCTTTTTCTTGTTTCACACTTCTATATTGTATCGATATTTAAAAAAAAGTACCTACACGTAATATCTAGGTACTCCAATAATTCTCATTGTTTTCATTGTTTTACATTCGCCTCGGGAAAGTTCGATCTCGTTATAGAATTTTTTGGAATCGGAACATTCGCATTAATATAGAGGTCTGATGCTTAGATATTAATTATTGTGGTTTATGGGTAAATTATCTTCCAGCTCTGCCTAACGCAGGAGTATCTTCCCATAGAATGAAGAAAAGGGTGATGATTAATAATTTGCTGACAACAAGAACGATAGTTGCTATTTGAAGAATTTATCTAAGTTAAACAGGTTGATAAGAATAAGTAACGAATAGAAAATATCAGTTTATTAAATAGGTAGGTACACATACACACTGAAGACATTATTTATTTAGTTTATTACATTATAGAGTGCTGATAAGTATCGTAAGTTATACATATGTATGACTACTTTAACAAATCAAGCTTCACTTCAGTATATTTTGGAAAACATACCTCTCAACCATTTCGTCAAATAGCTCTGTTATTCTAATTCGGTACTTGTCATCTTCTTTAGCTACATCTATGAACTATACTACTACGAGTGACTACAAGGGCACGTTTTGATGATTCAGGGTTGCAGTATATTTCCTCCCTTTTTTCTTTACTCATAGCTATTACAGGTGTTATAAGCGTAGCTTGCGTTATTGCAAACACTATGCTTTTCATGTATGCTTCCTTTAGAGCAGTTTTGGTTATTATATTCTCAATATTAAATCCGACAGCCTGCAGTTCTTCAGATAGTAACGTATAGTAAACATCAATAAATTCATCTGTCCAATTATCTCTTTCAAGCCGTCTGGTATTAAAATATATCAATGATGATAGATCAAGCATCGGAGAAGAATATATCATAGTCTGATAATCAATAAACAAAGCATGACAGGCTGAGTTGTGTTCCTTCTTGAGGAATATATTGTTGGTCCATAGATCGCGATGCACTAAAACATTTCGATATTCCGAGCTAGGCTTCATAAGCTCCATGGCACTATTAATTAATGTTGGCACGATTGTTTCTATGTATTTATTGAAGTTTGGTTTTGATTTATACTGGGAAAATACTTTAAGGTAATCAATCACGGCGTTTCTTCCCGTATCTCGCCAGTCTAGACCTCTGTTAGGTTCTTGAAGGTATTCGCTGTAGTCTTCCCAAATTCTGTATGGTCTATTCAACTCTTTACTTTTTCTTTCTTCATAAATGTATGATTGAGCGTGTAATCTTGCTAAAGTTGTAACAGACGCCTTCATCTCTTCATAAGTCATAGTATCTTGGTGATGCGGCATTTCGTATCCAAGAAGCGAGACATTTTCAAAAACGAAAATATCTTCTTTGATAAACAGTAAATTAGGACGCCATTTTCGTGAACCTGGAAAATTATGTAAGAAATAACTTTACAGAGCTAATTGTAAAAGGCAATTGAGATTTTGTTTAATCTATGAATTTAATTCTTAAAGACCTGGATTTTAGTTTAACTGTATACCTAAGTTTGCCGATCCTTCTAGCTACTTAGGGTATATAAGGCGTTATTACATGATATGTAGTGTCCTGTCGGGTTATTCATGGGGTGGGCTGCTGGGCCAGCAAACCTCCTCGTGTGCCCAATGGATGTTGGTCCTTCTCGATACGCCTGTAAGGAACAGCAGTTTGTTGGGCCAGTGTACCCTGAGCACGAGCAATAACTCTTCTTCGGGAGACCTTATTCTGGCACAGCAAGGGCAATGGGACATTGCTCCGAGTGACATTCTGATGTTAGCAGAGGGCATACTGGAGGCTGCTCCTCGGGGGGGACGGGCTCGTTGTAAACCTACCCGCTGCCATTGGGCAGGTAGCGGGGCTATTGTCATTCCCTGCCCCCGTCGGTCTTGTATCTCCAGTAGGAGTGCTTTGGTTCTCGTGGCTCTTATTGGAACCGAGGGTCATGGCTTCAATGCCCGAACCGCGAGGAGGAAAACCTGTATATAAAGTTACAGGAGGATAGTGCCTGCGGGCGGTGGACTTGGGGTAGTCCGCCACCCGACCAGTCAACGTCCGTGATGGTGTCGCGCGCCACTGAGGAGGGTGCGGCACAAGACGTTAGGTCGCATGGGGAGAAGGGGCCCGCCTGCTCGTGGCGAGTCAGGACCTTTCGGGTGTGGTTGCCGATTGGCAGTCTATCTCACGCCTCCGGCTAACGGTAGTTAGAGAAACACCGTAGTGATTTAGTCAGTAAGAGCCCGAAATTGTCTCTGCGTCCATGAGGACTTCCCCACAGAAAAAAAAAGGTTATTCATCAGATTAACTTGTGGGGGGAAACTTTATACATTTTGTAACAAAGCGTCGTATTATGCGAAATAATTAAAATAATCAAAGATGCAAAATATAGCTGACCTTCACCATTTTCAAATTCATTAAAAAGTGTGCTTAGCATAATGTACTCCTTTTTGAAGAATCCAGTCCCCTTTAGATATTCTGTCTTCCACTCGTCGAACCTCGGCAAGCACTTAACAAACAGGTTCAGTGTAGTTTTTAACCCGTTCGACTCTACTTCCATTATAAGTTTTAGATGATCACCTAAATATCCAATGACTTTGTCGGCAAATTCTTCCGTGGTGCAGTTTATCACTTTTGAAAACCCACATTGTTTTGCGATAAAACTTATTTCGTTTTCATTAAGAAATCCCATTGTTTGCATGTGTCTACAGTGTCTCGAAACATTAGCATAACAACAGCTTAACTAAAAACACCAGTGTTTTATAAAGTAGGTTTTGTTTTATAATGTTAAAGATAAGATGGAAGGATAGCATATTAAAATTGACGATGAAGGAATTAATTACAATTGCCATTGTTGCCCGCATCTGAGCTTAAATGGAACGCTAAATGACTTGAAATTATTTTTCCACTGTCGTTCGTATCTTTCAGATGTGTAAACAACTGATATTGCTACTTACATGAAGTTTAATGCGATTGCTTTTTGTAGTAGGTACGGTCACGACTCATGATACTTTCCGGTGATACATTTTGTCGACAAAATCCCTTGAACGAATCCTGCTACATTACACGTAACTACAGCTGCCATCGAACATTGAGTGCAAGCGATTTTAGCCTTAGTGGTGGTTCATCGGAATTATTTCTGACTTTACCTAAGAAAATCATCATCATAAAAAAAAAACTCGACTGCCTCGTTGGTCTAGTGGTTGCAAGCGCGACTGCCGAGCGTGGGGTCCTGGGTTCAATTCCCGGGTCGGGCAAAGTGTTATTGGGTATTTTCATTAGGAAATTCTCAGTAGCAGCCCGGAGTCTGGATTTGTGCCCGGTCAATGGCAATAGGCTCGCCCCCTATTACATGGGACTATAACATAACTGGCGAAATGTGGGTGTACTATACACCTCTGCCTACCCCTTCGGGGAAATACAGGCGTGATGTTATGTTGTTGTTGTTAAAAAAAAAAAACAGTGAATAAGGTTTACTTAAAACAAAAACAATTGCATGTTGTTATAAATTTTATTTAACAAATAACCAAATACTATACGCCAAACATTGAACTAGTAGAATGCAAGTCTAAGAATGGTTCATTCATGATTTTGTTCAATTTCTTCTCTTTAACGGCTTCGTAATTCGGCGTCCATAGTTCAGTCACTCTCGGGGCATACGGTCCATTAAATTTGGAGTTATTTGCGTCTTCGTCATCACTAGAATCCTCATCGATTTCCATCGGCTTATCATCTTGGGTGTCGTCACTTTGTTCCAGTTGTTCCATCCCAGATAGGCGTTGCAAGAATGACGTGCATAAAAGACTTACAGGTGGCACCATGTGGGGTGATGCAAGAGAGAACTGGAACAATAAATAAATAAACATTGAATCGGTAACTTTCAGACCCGGAACGATTCGCAGTAGGCAATACGAATACTTGTAAAGTATACACTAAACTTTATGGCGGCTGTGAACTCAAGGCGTATACAACTTGTTATTGAAATAACTCAAAACCCCTTAAGGGGTTATTGTCCTTATCAGTATGAACAACTTTTACTACGGAACCAACCCTGACATCGCGAGAAAAAAACAGATGTTCATTCATTTGTTGTGTGTTCACATTAATTGACAAAATGTGACCTGCCTGTGTTCTTTTACCTGTGTTTATAAATAAATAAATTATATTCTATTCTATTAAATACTAAGGGAAGAACACATTAATGTTGCATGAATATTATTATAACATTTATTTTTCAACCGTACTTCTCCGATTATCACAAAGTAAATAAAAAGTCATTAGAGATTTTATTTACTCGATTACGTGCTTATAGATTGTTTCAATCATGGTATAATAAGATGTTTCACCAGGTACTCTCTTTCCGTGACAGCTAGGTCACGTAATTGCCTCCGTTCTACGTCATCGGCTGTGGAGCCAATAGCGGGCTGTTATCGTGGCACTTGTCAGTTTGATGTGCTGCCACTTTGTGTAAATAAATTACCCGAGCAAAATGCATTTTTTCATTTACTTGCTTCTATAAAGAATCACTTTTGAACTAGTAATTTTATACAGTTTCCTTTAATAACTAATTAGATGAACAACACGAGATAACAAATAGGCTATAGTTAGGAATTTATTTTATATTCATTATGAACAAAAATCTCCTTAAATATATTGAAGATATCAATCAATGGCAACACTGATCGTGACTTAGCTTGGACGCATCGTGCTGTCATCGCGGGAACAGAATACCTGGTGAAACATCTTATTATACCATGGTTTCAATCAAATTCTGCAAAGCAAATAAAGAGACAGAAAAATGTCAATGCTGTTTACATTTTTAAGGCAGAGTATGCTTAAAAGTAATTGGTATAATAAAAAAATACCCATGGTAATAGTCATTAAGAAACGGATAATATTTTAAAATGAAAAACGTCTTTCGACAAAGCAAAACCGTAACGTTCAGTCTCAATGCCTCCTAACGACCAATAACTCTGAATTAGTATCGAATTACTTACGTAAGTTGACATAATAGCTAAACATTAACGTTTAAACCAAGCTCAAGAAATAAATAATAAATAATTAGAAACTATATAAAATATCTATCTATACTATAATATTATAAAGAGGAAAGATTTGTTTGTTTATGATCGATAATATCTGAAACTACTGAACCGATTTTAATCATTATTTCACCATTAGAAAGCTACTTTATCCAGAAGTAACAAAGGCTATATTTTATTTCGCTACGCGGGCGAATCCGCCAGCAAAGTCTAGTTAAGTATATATTTCTTGGTATTTATTATCTTATTTATATTTCTTAGGTTAGCAAAATAGTTTATTATAACGGCGGACTTGACAACAGAAGTACAATTCTTTTATATCTAAAAACAAACATTTTCGCACGAATAACTTAAAATGGAATAGAATAAATAACATAATTCTATAATAAATAGAAGATAAGAATGAGATTTGACTGAAGACTGACTGATAAAAAAATATAGTATCATAGGTAAAAGCTGTTGTGAAAAGATACTATTAAATACTCTTCTTCTTCTATCGTGTCGACATGAGCTACATAATGATTATAGCTCATGCCGTGGCGAAAAGATTAGCCAGTCAGCAGGTTGGTAGCGGGGCTGACTGCCCAGGGTGCTCCGGACGATCAATTAAATATCGTCGCTAGTAGATGCTCTTCTGATCTGATCTGGTAATTTACTAAATTGTAAGGTAAATAAATTATTATTCAGATAAAAATCCACTAATTCTTAAAAGAAGAATAAACTGAAAATAACCCAGAGCCAGCGCAAATAGAACCAGTCTTGAATTCGGTGGCCGTTCTATACTCTAGTATTGTGTTGTGTTCGGCTAATAACGTTCTGAAGTTAGATGTGGGCAGCTTGCGGTGGGATATAACTTTAAACACTTATAGTAATATTATTTATTACCAGTGCAAAAGAGGAGCTGGCGAGGTTGTATATCGATGACGTTGTAGTCGGTGGTCGTCGGCTGCACCTCAGACAGAACTTGTTGTTCGGCTGATAACCTTCATAAGATAGATGCGGGAAGCTTGCTTGCTTGAGATATAACTTCTAAACACTTATAGCACTATTATTTATTACCAATGTAAAATTGGAACTGGCGAGGTTGTTTATCGATGACATTATCGTCGGGTCGTCGGCTGCACCTCAAAGAGAACTTGTTGTTCAGCTAACAACATTCTGAAGTTAGATGCGGGGCAGCTTGCGGTGGAATATTACTTCTAATTGTTATAGTAATATTATTACCTGTGCTATAGTGGAGCTGGCGAGGTTGTTTATATCGATAACATTAGCGTCGGCGGTCGTCGGCTGCACCTCAGACAGTTGTTGTTCGGCTAACAACGCGCTGAAGTTAGATGCGGGTAGCTTGCGGTGGGATATCACTTCTAAACGATTCTCTTCAGTCTGTTTTGGTTCTATGCAGTAGATTTCCTGTAGGAATTAATTATACAGAATGATTTTGAATTCATCAGCGATTCTTGAAGGGATGATTGTACTCATCAATTTGAACAACTTTTACTATGGGACCAACCCAAAAACGAAAAAAAAAATCTGCTGCACCCTACATTCGTGTTCACATAAATCGACAAAATGTGGGTAACAGCAGATCTTTTTAAATTCGATTTTGTATTACTCATCATTCTAGCCCGGTATCACCCACTGCTGTAGGTCTACTCGCGTTTTACGAACGACAAACGAAGTACGAACTTTCGTTCCGACTGATACTTACATAATAAAGATAGTCACATAAAAAAGGCACAATTAAGATAGACTACGGTTCATAGTCGTATACAATTTACCGGAGATGAGAAAAACAAACGTCAAAACACGATCATCGCATGCGATAAGGGAACGATGGTTGACCGGAGTAGCAAATTGTGCGATGAATCGTACGATTTATTGAATATCGTTGAACGGGAGTAGACCCCCTGGGTATAGGCCTCCTTTCGTTTTTGTCAGCCTTTCCGATCTTCTGCATCCCTCATCCAGGTGCTTTCTGCGGCTTTGGCGATAGGTACTAACAAGAGTAAATAATTCATTGGGCTTTCTATTGAATTTTTATGTTCAGTTCCCGGTAACGAATTTTCAAACAAAATGCTTAGCTTAATTAATTAATTACTATAGACTTACAGAATTGTTCCTCATGAGGTACAGTCTAATATCTTCTTCGAAGCATGTGCCAAAAGTGCATTGTTTGAATACGCCTGTTGACGGGTCCAGTATCCGCTTCCTAGTTAATATTGGTTTCGAGTTGTGTGGACTGAACACGTAAACTGTAACAAAGAAGTTAAATTCAATAAAAAAATCTTTTACACTTCTGTTTATGAATAATATCAGAGAGAGCAATAATGGCACGAGTTTTTGCGATATCGTGTAATTAAGGTTATCGTGTAGCTATCGACAAATTTTGTATGGGAATTTTACCAGCACCATGTGTGCGATTTTAAACTAGACAAGTCCCATATAAAATTTAAGTATAAAACTGTAAGTCGTTAAAGAGGTCGGCAGTGTGCATACAGAACCTATGTAAGTCTATGGATGTCATTGCGTTGCAGGAAACTTGGTTGCTAACACATGAGCTACCTATGCTTAGTAGTTTAGATGTTAACTTTGGTTATTTTGGAAAGTCTGCGGTAGATACGTCAGCAGGGGTAGTGAGGGGAAGACCATACGGAGGTGTGGCTTTATTGTGGAGAAAATCGGTATTTACATCTGTGTCTGTAATACCTTGTTTAAGTGACCGTATCGCCGCTATCAAAGCGACATGCGAGGATCGAACTTTGTTATTGTTTAGTGTGTACATGCCGACTAATGCTCTTGATAACTTGAGTGAATTTTGCGAGTGTTTAAGTGAATTAGCGGCAATTATTGAGAGCACGAATGTGGAATATGTTTATATGCTCGGAGATTTTAATGCGCATCCCGGAGAATTATTTAGTCGGGAACTGTTAAGTTTTTGCGATGAACAGAGTTGGCGTTGTGCTGATTACATGAAATTAGGTATAGACTCCGACACTTATACCTTTGTTAGTGATATTTGTGGAAGTAGACGTTGGCTTGACCATTGCCTGGTGTCTGAAGCGGCGTGGAAATCACTAGAGAAGGTTGAAGTTTGTCATGATATCTACCATTTTCCTCTTGCCATTCAAGTTAACCTAGGGTTGGTTAGGTCAACGGATGCTTCGGTTAAACGAGGGAATAAGTTTGTGGATAAAGCTATATGGGGTGAAAGAAATGCAGCACAAATACATTGTTACTATGGGGTATGTATGGAGAAACTTAGAGATATAGACTTCCCACCAGAATTAAGTAGTTCTTGTGATACTTTTTGTCAAAACAAGGAGCATAGAGTGATAATTGATGCTATGTACAAGAATATTGTGACATCGCTTCGGGAGGCGGCGGAGGTCAGTTCTGGCTTGGTGAGGGAGAGGAGTCAGCGTGTAGTGATCGGGTGGAATAAGTATGTCAGGGACGCTCACGGGAATGCTAGACGGGCTTTTCTGAACTGGGTGTGGCATGGTAAACCTCACTCTGGACAGCTGTTTGTAGAGATGAGAGAGTCGCGAAAAATCTTTAAGCAAAAGTTGAAGTTTTGCCAGGACAATGCGGAACAAATTAAGATGGACATTTTGGCGACAGAACATAGGAGCAAACATTTTCAGAAATTTTGGAAATCCACCCAGAGATTGAGCCCGAAACCTGCTGTTCCGGAGAGCGTTAATGGCATGACAGAACCGGGGGAGATAGCGGACATGTTTATGAGGCATTTTAGAGTTCACTCGCGGCTTCATTGGGGTGAGAGTGAGCGTGACACGGAGAGTAGGCTATCTGGTGTGCCGATTAATATTTCATCAAAGGAGGTACAAAATATTATAAAGTCCATGAAAAGAGGCAAATCTCCAGGTCACGATGGCCTTAGCATAGAACATTATCAATGTGCCGGTCCGCATCTCCCAAGGGTCATATCTATGCTGTATAATTTTTGTTCGAGACACTCTTATCTTCCGACTGAACTGTTGGAGACGATAGTTGTGCCCATAGTCAAGAGCAAGAGTGGGGATGTCTCGGAGAAGGATAATTATAGGCCAATCTCGTTGGCCACTATAGCAGCAAAGGTTCTTGACGGTGTGCTTGAGCGGAGAATAGCTGGGCAACTTAAGTTACATGATGCTCAGTTCGGTTTTAGAGCTGGGCTGTCTACTGAAACAGCTATTTTGGCGCTCAAGCATACGGTCAGGTACTATACAGACAGAAATACACCTGTGTACGCTGCTTTCTTGGACCTCTCCAAGGCATTTGACCTGGTTAATTATAATATCCTGTGGTAGAAATTGCGTAAGCAAGGTGTATCCAATGAGCTAGTTAATCTTTTTCAGTACTGGTATGATCACCAAATTAACCAGGTCAGATGGTCGGGTACTTTGTCTGAAGGATATGGTCTGGAGTGTGGAGTGAGGCAGGGAGGTTTGACCTCCCCGGCACTTTTTAGCCTATATGTGAATCATTTGATTGAGGAGCTCAACAGCACTGGTATCGGATGCTCTATAGATGGAAATATTATAAATAGTATCAGTTATGCAGATGACATGGTGCTGTTGAGTCCCTCGATAGATGCACTTCGTAGGCTGCTTGAAGTGTGTGAGAGGTACGCCGTGTCCCACGGTCTCCTGTACAATGTTAGGAAGAGTGAGGTTATGGTGTTTCGGGCGGGTACGAAAAAGCCAGCCGGGACTGTTCCGCCGGTATTCCTTTACGGTGTACCACTATATAGGGTGTCACAGTTTAAGTATCTTGGTCATATAGTGAATGAAGACTTTGATGATGATTGCGACATAGAAAGGAAGCGGAGAGCGTTGTCAGTCCGATGTAATATGCTGGCCCGCAGATTTGCACGTTGTACTAAAGAAGTTAAAATCACTCTTTTCAAGGCATATTGCCAGTAATTTTACACGTGCAACCTGTGGGTTAGACATACGAAGAAGGCTTACAACGTTCTCCGTGTCCAGTATAATAACGCTTTTAGAATGCTGTTGGGGTTGCCGCGTTTCTGTAGTGCGTCAGGCATGTTTGCTGAAGCGAGAACGGATTGTTTTAATGCCATTATGCGGAAGCGAACGGCATCCCTGACGCGCAGGATTCGGGAGAGCACCAACAGTATTCTAAAAGCTATTGTAGACAAGCCAGACTGTCCATTCCTGGAGTACTGGACCCGTCTGCACAACTGCGGGTCGGGTACAGCTGGCAATGGACAGAGGTACATGAATTAATTTATTATTATAATTGTAACTAAATAAGTATATTTTGTATGTAATGGATGGAATGTTACTAACATAGACTATGTATAAGAGATTTTTACTAACACATGGATTTTTTGTGATCCGATTTGAAATAAATAATAATAAAAACTCATGCTAGGGGTTCAGACGATGTTTACACCAGTCTCGAAAGAGGATTTTTATTTTATTTTTTAATTATAAATTTTACTAATATAACGGGCGTAAAAAACAACCAAGCCAAAAGCAACGTATTCTACCCATTTTATTTTACCAAGCCATACCTGGGAAGTGGCTGGTTATGGAAAAATTGAAGGTCAAAGTAAAAAAAATAGACTGGGTTAATTAAACGAAAAAACGTCAATACACAGCAGAGTATACTTGCCATCATTATTTGTGGTAGCTACAGCCAATTTATTTGAGAATCTATGAGCGGCGAGACACGTCGGGTTTATTTGTACAAGCCATTTCACTGTTAACGATAGTAAACTCCACACTGCCACGCAAGTTTCTGTTGTGCACACCAACTAAAAAAAATACTGTTATATACCAGAGTACCGAATTATGTTAGTCGGATAAGGCAATTAGAAGCCCGAAACTCTAATTAACTGTCCACATTTAAGGTATTGGTTTAGGGGCTTGTGGCGAGGTAACAACCACGCGGATTGTACAATCTGCGAGGTTAAGCTGCGCTTGCCACGGTCTGTCTGTGGATTGGTGACCGTTTCGTTACACATCAAGACCCCTCCGTGCTTCGGAGAGCACGTTAAGCTGTCGGTCCCGGTTGTCATACGAATATCTATGGCAGTCGTTATGGGTAGTCAGAAGCCTGAAAGTCTGACAACTGGTCTAACCTCCGAATGTCAGCATTACACAGTAACTGGGTTGCGGGGGTCTGATGGCAGTCGCTCCGTGTAAAATACTGAAGTTCAGCCACATCTGGTTAGATTGGAAGCCGACCCCAATATAATTGGGAATAAGGCACGAAAGATGATTTAAGGTATTGGTAAAACAAGTTGTTGGATTAACAACCCACAGATTACAGAAAACAGTTAAAATTCACTTCGTGTAAAATACTAGTAACACTAGAAGTGAAAACACAGTCGACCACGTCAGTGGTAACAATTGGATTACGAAAACTGCTACCAAAAAAAGACGCTGTCATGATCAAATTTAAAACTGACGTGAGTTTGATAGTACTTAAATAATAATAATAAGTTTATTTATGTCTAAAGGATAAAAGTTACACTTTTTAGATGTGAAACTGGATACCACATTAGGATACCCTGTGTTGCAGGATCGAGTCTCTTTCGACAGATAAATGCAACGATTACAATATTAATAAAAGAAAACAGCAAATAAATGTAGCACTAATACTAAAAAGAGCATAATGTTACTCACGTAATGTGCAGCATCCCTGTTTCCAAACTGAACGTGGACTCCCTTGGGCCGTAACGCAGGATGAGACAAAGTTGTACTAAGGTTACATAGATGCGTGTCCCACAAAGTTAACTTGCAGCCAAACCATGCAGCGATTAAAGAACCGTCCTGTGATATCGCTACACCTCCCATGTCATACTCGTTTTCCCTTCTCACAGGCACTTTGAGTGTTTCATCGTCAGCAAGCGAATGCTCCTTGTGAATGTTGAATAACTTCCTTATAACATCATCTTTCTGCTCAACATCTCGTAAATACGGCAAATCTTCATCCCTACCAGGCTTATGTTTGACGCCATCTTTAAAATCGTTTAGAACACTGTTTGAAATAAACTGACCAATCCCAGACGAGTAGTAGCACGCAGTCAGACATGTCCACGCGATTTTCTTGCGATGTGTCTGTGAAGTGTTTTCTTTTTTCCATACTCTGAACTTTTGGTCTGTGCCGGCTGATACGCAAATTTCGCCTTTATAGTTGAGAGCCAAAGAGACTACATTGCATCCTCCGTGGGATAGGTTTACACATGTGTTAAGTTGGAAGGGTGTAGCGTTCTTGTATTGTGCTGACCAGAATTTGAGCTTTTCTTCTGGGTAAATAATGCCGTCGTTTCGGTACTCAGAGGTTACAAGCCAGTTGCCGTTGCCGCTGACTGCGGCACATGTCACTTCTGTTTCTAAAGGTAATAGGTTCCATCTTTCTGATGGTAAATTGTTCATTTCTGTTATGTCCAACTATAAAAGGAATAAGGAATAAAATAACAAAGCATTATGATCTAGTCAAGTATCACAGAATCTGCTCTGGGTAAAGAAAGAAAGAATATTTATAGTAGGTGGGTGTAGGGTGGGTAGGGATTATGTTATCAGGTATGTATGTATTCCTGTGAGTTTGTATCTAAGAGTAATTCATAAAGGGCCAAAATTTTTAAGGAATTGGAGCTTTGCTATCTAGAAGAAGTAAACATACACACTTACATTATACAAGACTTTATCAGTATTAGTAGAGTACAGCTGCAGGTGTCCCGTTCTGCCAGCGGTGAGCAGCGCCGCTAAGGGCTGGTGGTAGACGAGCGCGCCGCCCACCGCCCGCGCCGCTGGCGACACGCCGCCGCACTCCAGGATCGTGGACACCACGCGTAGCTGAGCGTTCGCTATTACCACCGCTGGAATACCACGACATTTGGTTACAGGTTGAACTGTTGATGATTATGATGATGAACGTAATCGTGCAATAAATCAGTAAAATGTTTCTCTGCAAGTTTATAAAACCTTATTCTTAGTTTATACACTAAACCACATAAAGGGGTCATTGAGGTCAAAGGACCAAACCTGAAATTGCGAAAAAAAAACTGCTTACATTTTGACGATTCATGTGAACATAAACTAAGAATAAGGTCGTATAATCTGTGTAGCAGTACACCATGGCCCTATCTATCTTTCATGTGTTCCTTGTCTATCAAAAGGTCTGGAAAATATCGGTTTACATGTTGTTCCTAATTTTTACTATTTTTATGGTGTACAATAAAGCTTTCTATTTTTGTATCTCTGCTTGTAGTGTCACAAAGATCTACTTAATAAAATCCTAAAACTGACAGATAGTCTATGCACAGCCTAAACCAGTGGGTCTAGGCGGATGAAATCTTGCACAGGAGTTCCTAGATAACGTAGGTGAGCACTAAGAAAGGAATCCCCTAAATTCCCTTGGGAACGGGAAAAACGAGAATTCACGCGAAAGAAGACGCGGGCGGAAAGCTTTTATATAATAATTTACAATAAATACTTTAAAATCTCAATTGTACTCCACATTTTTTTATATTTTTTCCCCTGGTTTTATCTGCAATCAGTCTTCGATACTTTAAGTAGATGTGGTGAAAGATTTTTGGCAGATAAGAGTGTGCTCTCCAGTGAGAGCATCTACTCATATGAGTAGCATGTTTTTATATGCTTCTCAAAAGGACAAAATGTCTTTTCTTTTTAGACGTTTTTGGTAAGTGCGCTTTGTCAACACAGCGGCCAGTTTATTTGGATGCCTCTGCAGCCTTTCCTTGTATGTTTTGGTTATATTCGAAATTTCTTCTTTCACCAAGTCCATTTGAAGTTCATTGTGGATTTCAGTATTTGTAATGAACCAAGGCCAATTGTATGTGGTTCTCAAGATTATATTTTGCATTATGTACTCCACATAATGTCATAAATAAAGCAGGAGACATAAGCTTAAAAGTTGTGTTAAAATTTCAACTTTATGTATAAAGAAATAAGGTGCAAATCCAATTAAATCTACTTACAATTGTTGGTCAACGTCAAGGCGACATGGTTGTTGTTAGTAGTAATAAATCTAATCATTCCAGGCAGACGAGGAATAAAAGCTTTTTCATTGGCTCTATAAGCTAAGTTGCCAAGAGTCCATTTTACCAACACATTCTCCATTCCACCCGTGTACAAGTAGTTGCCTGAAATGTAGGAAAAAATTATGTTTTTTTTGTAACATTCTAAAATAAATTGGCAGTGTATAGTGTTACGTGAGTAGGAACAGTGGTACCATGCATGATGGTTGCAAACTGCATACCAGAAATAACGTCACGTGAGTGAATCGCGCCATGTGGACTAGGTCTTTAGTTCTGGACGATTCTCTTTCGAATATTCGGCCTATTGTAGCTGCAGCACATTATTTCATTATCACATCACAATTATTTTGTTAAATTAAAGCTTTTAAGATAATATTTAGATCACTCTAATTGTTACTATTTTATTATAAGCCTGTAGTGTCCCAATGCAAGGCAAAGGTCTCCCTTCTCTTTTTCCACTTTTCCCTGTCTTTTGCCGTCTAGGGCCAATCCTTCAGATCACTCTTAAGATTTAAAAATTACCTTGTAAAGAAAAACATGTAGCAAGAGGGGGCAAGAAATGCCAATGCAGCACTTCCCTTGCTATTTGCCTGTAGTCGTACAAGTTTCCTCTGATTACGGTGGCACGGCCCAGTGTGTCTGTGATAGCTATGGTATTTGCTTTCTGATGGGCTGCCACTGACATTATACGGTAACCATTGTGATTGATTATTCTGTGAAGGAATTGATAAAAGTACATAATTGATATTTGTGATACATTTTCTTATTATAAGTATTTAGAGGATATTTCGGCTCACCTCGGCCCCTCAATACAATATAAATACTAGCTACCTCCTACATACACAAGATTACGTCTGTATACGAACTAGGGCATGCAATATCGGAAGGTTTCCAACTCCGGAACTGATTTCCGATATTGGGTACTGAACTCCGGAATTCCGGAACTGGTTCCGGAATTGGTATTTTTTTTCAATTACTTTATTTCGAAGCTTTATAGTTTTAGAAATTTCAAATTTTCGATTCGACTTTATATAAAGAAAAACGTCCGTGTCATGTTAAATCACCGAATCCAAATCAGCTCTAGAAAGAGTTTTCTCAGCGGCAGGCTACATTCGCAACTGACTGAGAATCTGTCTCTCAGCAGCAGCATACTGAAAATCTAACGATCCCATCAACAGTAGTAGTTGATCCTTGTGAGGCAGGGGTATGTAATATCACCGAAACACCCACTGAAGATTTGCAGGCCGTCTACAAAACACTGGACTAGACTGGAAAGGGTATCAACGTAAACGGCGAGAACATGTCACAACTCCGCTTGCCGATGAGATCGTTGCAACGGCAGTCTCTGGAACAACTAACCAAACTGCTGTATAGAATAAATCTCTCTTGGCATGAATCTGGACAAGAAGGTCTTGCGCTGAGGTCAGTTCTTGTCGAAGAGAAAGCGCTCGAAATATGCAGGAATATGTCAGGACACTAAGATCACATTATTCAGCTTAATAGACACAATATCTAGACAGGAGCCGACTGCATTTAGCAACCTTCGTCAAATCTTCTCTTCGCCTCTACCACAAAGTCTGTAGACAAGTCTTCAACCAGTACATCCTGTCTGTCGTGTCCCACGATGCTGAGCCGTGGACACTGTCGGTTGGACTAGTCCACAAGTCACTCTGCAAACTATGCTTGGATATTCTTTAAATAAAAAGATCCGCAATGAGATTATCCGGAAAATAGCCACAGTGACTGACATAGCTCGCAAAATCAGCAAGCTGTAGTGGTAGCGGGCTGGGTCATGGACTCATGGCTGTTGAAGAACCGATGGCCGTTGGAGCAGGTGAATCCTTTAGAGGAGGTCGTGAAAAACGCAACGTATGACCATCTAGATAAATGAACAAACAACCTAAAGAAAGTAGCTGAGTTGTACTAGATGCGGAAGGAGGAAGGTTTCAGTCTCGTCGCGCAACTTGGGGAAATTTCTATGTCCAGCAGAAGATTTCGATAGGCTAATTTGATTTAAAGATTTCATATAATATTGAAACTTATGAGACTAATTACATAAGCTAATTTCGAAACTGAAAAATATATGAAACTGCATGCCCTTTAATGGATATGTGCTATAAACATATAGCCGAAAAGTAGGATATGTGCTATAAACATATAGCCGAAAAGTAACTTGGTTAAGTAATTATGAATATCGGAATTGCGATATTGAGTTGCTCAATTCCGGAACTGAAAAATCGTAAAAATCTGTCCGAGATTCCGGAGTTTCGAGATTACGGAATTTCGGAATGCATGCCCTAATACGAACGCGCACACACGTGTAGGTTAGGGATGCTCGCCGCTCGTAATGCCGACTGGGTTCCAAGCGCTTCTAGTAGTTTTCAGAGATGGCGTGCTTGTATAGCGACTGGCGATTGACATCCATTGCAATCTTGCAGTCCAATAGCCGGCAAACGGCGGGTAGGTGCGGGGTGCGGATCACGAATTTTGGCGGGGGGCGGTGAGTGGCCGTTCTGTACGATAGGACTATTAGGTATTCTGTGCTTTCGGTAAACTTGGCCTAAGCAAAATTTTACTTTATTAGGACAAGAAAAATAATTAACAGCTCTAATTTCCTTTGAATCAACTTACCGTGTTTTAATATGTGGTTGTTGTAAATTCTGTACATATAAGTATTTTGTTCCATTGGTTACTGCAGCATATCTGTCTCCATTACACCATCCTAATGATACCCGGACCATATCACCATACATTGGTCTGGTGTCTCTATACTCATATAAGAGTTCTCCGGTCTTTACTGAATAAGTGCTCAGGACGATGTCTTTTTGAGAAGGAGAACTGGTGGTGATGCAACATTCATTGCTGTCTACCAAGTCAAATGTTAGGACTTTGGCATTGTTCTGGAGTCTAAGTTTCTGTGAAAGAAAAAATGAATAAGAAAAAATGTAGGTTTCCATGCCCAAAGTGTGCCAACGGGATTCTATTATCATGCCTACGCCATCAGTCCGCCTATCTATCTGTTTGTGACAGGCATCGACCATACAGCCCAATAGACGCCTAATTTTGAATGTAATGCGTAAAATAAATGCTGTCAACTAGCTGAGGCAGGGTACTGCAATCCGATTGGCCCTACCAAGGCAGCTATTGGCTAATCACTAACACGGAAGTGAAGGATCACATTAAAGGTCGAAACTGATTTGAAGTTTTTAAGTGGCAGCCTCCATTAGTAAAATTTCACTGATGTGTTTGACAGACATCAGTCGCCAGTTATGAGGCGTCTATTGGGTTTATGGTCGATGGTGACAGGACAGTATCATTGTAACCCTAATAGGTTGCCAGTGCAAATTTTCACAGAATATTTATTATTGCAAAAACTAAACACTAAAATGTCAAAGGGGTACCATACAAGAATCTACTAAAATGCATTTTTTCAACATTTCTTGTTCCCTAAAAACTGTTTTATAGCATCAAAATTAAGGTATATTCTTTTTAGGGTTCCGTACCCGAAGGGTGCCAAGCGGGGCCGTATTACTCTCGCTACGCTGTCCGTCCGTCTATCTGTCTGTCACAGGGCTGTATCTTTTGGACGGTAATAGGTAACCAGTTGAAATTTTCTCAGAATATGTGTTGCTATGAGGTGCATTATGACAAATACTAAAAACAAAAAAAAGTCTAAAACCAAAGGGGACCCCCATACAACAAATCTCAAAAACATGCATTTTTAGGGTTCCGTAGTCCTACAAGGAACCCTTAAAGTTTCGTCATGTCCGTCCATCTGTCCGTCTGTCCAAATCCTTTACAGCTTAATAACTTCTACAGTTATAAACATAAGTAAATGAAATTTTGTTAAAAAAATAGTCTAGATATAAATATCAATTTTAAAAGAATAAAAAAATCGTGATTACGTATTTTAGGGGTGGCGCCCATACATGCGAAATGGGGATGAAAAATTTTTTTTTCGCTGCACCCCCTCTTGTGGGGTATCATTGAATAGGTCTACTAAAATGAAGGTAATTTTTAACCGACTTCAAAAAAAGGAGGAGGTTATGTATTCGGCGGGTTTTTTTTTTTTTTTTTTTTTTTTTTTTTTTTTTTTTTTTTTCATGTATGTACACCGATTACTCCGAGATTTGTGGGCCGATTTACGTGGTTGTTTTTTTATTTGGTAGAAAAAGTCCGCGCGGTGGTCCCATATAAATTTTATTGACTTGGGTTGAGTAGTTTTTTAACCAGCTTCAATAGATCAGTTTATTTTAGCTTCGCATATCTAGATGATCTGCTCATTGGTTCGTTTTTCTGAGAATTCTTGGCCGATATGCGTGTTTTTTTTTTCACGATAGTGATTGGACGTTTGGAAGAACATGAGCGAGACCTTTGCCCAGCAGTGGGATAACAAAGGTTAATAAAAAAAAATCTCAAATTGGTTATATAAAAATTTATGAATCAACCAACCCTCGCAATTTTCAACTAAAAACTATGAAATAAAAACTATTTAACAAAAAAAAAACCGACTTCAAAAACCAAAACTAAAAAGTAAAAAATAATCATTGTATGTATTTTAAAATCTTAACATAAAACCCAAATTTTGAAGGCGGCGCGTGATTTTCATGTACGTTCACATAAACTGTATTTACTATAGATATTGCGCTCGACTGTACATTACATGACGCAAAGGGTCAATCACGCGCCGCCTTCAAAATTTGGGTTTTATGTTAAGATTTTAAAATACATACAATGATTATTTTTTACTTTTTAGTTTTGGTTTTTGAAGTCGGTTTTTTTTCATACATAACTTTTTTATCAGGTGTAGTGTACCATCCGCGAAATATAGCCCGCCAAAGTGGCTTGCAATATGTCCCCCCCCTGCCATTTCTAAACTATGCAACGTAGAAACTTATAATCTTCCACATTGATAGACCTTTGTAAAAACTCTCTTTTAAAATTATTTCGAGCATAATGTGATTACAAATTTTTGAGTTATAGAGAGAAAACTGAAAAATACTTAAAACATCCTAGTTCAAAGGTCATTGACGTTAGAGAAAAATGATCATAGCAAATAATGCTCCTTTAGCTACTTTCTATTTGAAAAAATCACAAAAAGTAACTTTGTGTTATGTTGGCTTAAATTCTTGAATTTGGCGCCATCTAGCGGCTACTAACAACAATCTCTGAGTCGCCAATGCTGCCGTCTATTGTATTTGGCACTGTACAGCTCCATCTAGCGGCTACTAACAACACTCTCTGAGTCACCAATGCTGCAATGGTTTTTTTTTATGTTTTTGTTCCTGCTCTATCTATCAAACTTAGTCAGATTATAGTGCATTTTATGTAGTTTAGCAACAAATACTAAAAATAAGACAAACATAGACATATGTGGTGGTACCTACGTAAAAAAGACATGCAAAAATTCATATTTCGCGCACTGTACATTGATGTCTTTTGATAAACTCTCGTAAATTAAATCAGTTTTTATGGGGTATCAGGTCGTTGAGAGGTACGGAACCCTTACTGCGCGAGTCCGACTCGCACTTGGCCGGTTTTTTCTCTCTTGTCTTATTTAGTAAACAATCTTGCCACATCTCTTTATTCAAATAACTACTGATAAAATATAATTACTAGTTCTGTACATGTAATTAGGTTAAATAATGTTATTTAGTGTGTGAAATTGTAAAATATAAATAAAAATAGTTGACAAAACTAATTTCAGTTATTCAGCTTTTATAAGGCAGGGTTAAGTGATTTTTTTATATATAAGTTACTGAAATAAACATTTTGATCAGTTTTGGTTACTGAATCCCTTGCCTGTATTACACACAACTAAGTAAAGAATTAAAAATCAGTGTAAATCAAACTTGATTTTTTTCTATAAAATTGTATTGATTTATTTAAATTATAATGTTATGGGACTAGAAAATAAAAAATCATATTAAAAATTATATAGGTAGTATTTATTTTTTACTGAATATTGAATAAAATGGCAATAGCAAACTACAAATAGTCAAGAAAATCGAGTTAGGAGATGCTTCAATTAGATGTTGAATTTACTTTTCAGAACTGATTATAGACTAGTAAAAAGTCTTAGCAGTGATAGCCTAGTGGTTGAACGCTTGCCTTCCATGCAAGAGGGTGCGAGTTTTATCCTGGCCCGCACCTCTGACTTTTCGGATTCATGTGCGGATCAGAATTTGATTATCACTTGCTTTAACGGTGAAGGAAAACATCGTGAGGAAACCTGCACACCTGAGAGTGCTCCATACAGTTCTCGATGGTGAGTGTAGTCCACCAACCCGCACTAGGCCAGCGTGGTGGGACTAAGGCCTTAACCTTCTCATACTGAAAAGAGGCCCGTGCCCAGCAGTGGGACAGTAATGGGCTGATTATGTTATGTTAAAAAGTCTTAGAAGTTTGAATAAACTGTTTCCTACATTTCTGTACTTAATTACTACTGTCATACTATGATTTACTTATGGTTTTTTTTAATTCTTACAAAGTTGCATACTAGTAAAACTTTTCGTAAAAATATTCATAATAAGTAAGAGTTTTAAGTAAATAAGGAGTAGTAGGTACTAGGTAGGTCTTCTTCAAGTTTTGTTTTTTTATCTTGACAAAGTAATTTTTGTCATAAATATGGAAGATTCTATGTCGGTAGGTAGGTACATTTATGAAAACCATTGAAAAAATGATAACTAGTTTTCCATAAAAAATGATGTTTTTTTACTTATTTCGTTTTTCTTTGGAACCATTGGGATTTTGTAGACAATATTTAGAATATAATAGTTATGAGTATGTGAATAATAAAAATAAAGTTTAAATCCTTCAAAGTCAAGTAAATAGTGAAAAAAATCAAAAAAATGGGTGCTTCCACATTCTACCCACGTCTATTCAACCCAAATAATATTTTTCCACTTTGAACCCATTTCTATGCCACGTTCACCCCAGTCATTTGACAAGTCCACACACAACCCAAAATGTATGCCACGTTCAACCCACGTCAAAATTCAGTACGGTCAGCTTAAAAAACATCATGATGCAAGTTAGATGTTGCTGTGCCCTAGCAGGGTTCATGTTTGATACTATTATTCTACTGTAACACCTTTTGAACACCATGAAAGCAATAAATGATAATGATTAATCATTATTAATAATTAATTGGTATCAATATCTAAAAAAAAAAAACGCCAGGCTCGATCACACATTAGGAACCCGACGACCATACACAACGCTACCATTGCATCGTCAATAATTAAATAAATACATATTTTGGGACATTTTGCACAGCACCATCTAGTCCCAAACTAAACAGAGCTTGTACTATGGGTACTAGACAATAGATTTGTTTAAACTTTAATACTTTTTTTTTGTAAATAAATACTAATAATAAATAACTATGAAAAATGTACGGAATGTATTAAAATGTATCGAAAAAGTAATGAATAAAGAAAATTAATCAAAAATGCAATGTCATTAAGTTTGATACTCAATATTCTTTTGCAGAATTAATTTCTTATCAGTCATCTTGTCTATTGGTGCAATAATAGGTATAGTTTGGTGTTTTCAGCAAAAAGTCATTGGGTTCGTTTCATAGCTACATTTATCCAGGATCAATAACATGTCTTTAAGTCTTATTTGATGACTTTTCTCTACCTATTTCATCAATATAAATGTACTACGTACTAGATGTGCTGTTTAGAAGAACAACATGGTTAGTTATGGTTCCGGAACGACACTGTCATTAGTTCACTTGACAGCTGTCTCGCGAACACAAGTAAATTTGAATTTGGAACATGCTGCTTATATGAGATCGCGTGTCTATTTATTGACGTCGTCGACCTATTGTCGTCGACATGATTGGCGCAAACACTGAGTGCTTAGCTGCTGCAAAACGTGACGCGCATTTGATTTTCACACGGACTAAGCGCTCGTTATTCACATAAATATAATGTTATGATATAGAAATTACAAAAATATCAAATAGAAAACCACAAAAAATACCAAGCAAGTCAGAGTCGGATTCACGCAGTACGGGTTCTCCCAATCGCACAGAAAAAGATTTAATTTATGAGAGTTCATCAAAAGACATCAACGAACCGTGTGCGAAATATAAATTTTTGAATCTGTTTCATACGCAGGTACCACGACATTTATTTATGTTTGCCTTAATTTTAGTATTTGTTGCTAAACTACATATGATGCACTACAATCAGAACAAGTTTGACGCTGGTATGTATTACCGTTTTGAAGATAGAGCAGGAACAAAAACGTTGAAATGCTGTTTTTCGAGGTGTCTTGTATGGGGACCGCCTATGGTTTTAGACTTTTTTATTTTTAGTATTTGTCGTGATAGGGGTCTAAGCAACACATATTCTAAGAAAATTTCAACTGCCTACCTATTACCTTTCAAAAGATACAGCCCTATGACAGACAGACAGACGGACGGACAGACAGATAGCGTAACGAGAGTAATAGGGTCCCATTTGGCAGCCTTTGGGTACGGAACCCTAAAAAAGGTATTCAATTTCAAATGTTTTTATTTCAAATAAAACTAATTACAGGCACTTTTGAAATGTTTGTCAATTATTATTTTTGTTTCTAAATCTGTCAATCTATAGGTTGCAATGCTAGGTACTTTGTAGCAAAAATTTTTTTTTTTTTTTTACGTTATCCTACTAAAATAATTTTACTAACATTTGTTTTCTTTAGATTTCGCTTCGCATGCGTAAATGCGTTAAAATAATTTGTTTTCATTTCCAAAAAAGGTTAACTTTACTGCTTTTTAGGGTTCCGAAGTCCTACAAGGAACCCTTATAGTTTCGTCATGTCCGTCCGTCTGTCCTAATCCTATACAGTTTAATAACTTCTACAGTTATAAACATAAGTAAATGAAATTTTGTTAATAAATAGTCTACATATAGATCTCAATTTTAAAAGAATAAAAAAATCGTTTTTACGTATTTTAGGGGTGGCGTCGATACATGTGAAATGGGGATTCACATTTTTTTTTCGCTGCACCCCCTCGTGTGGGGTATCATTGAATAGGTCTACTAAAATGAAGGTAATGTTTCATACACTACTTTCTTATCAGGTGTACCATCTGCGAAATATAGCCCGCCAAAGTGGCTTGCAATGTGTCCCCCCCCCTGCCATTTATAAACTATGCAATGTAGAAACATATAATCTTCCACATTGATAGACCTTTGTGAAAAATCTCTTTTAAAATTATTTCGAGTATAATGTGATTATAATTTTTTGAGTTATAGAGAGAAAACTGAAAAATACTTAAAACGACCTAATTCAAAGGACCTTAGAGAAAAATGATCATAGCAAATAATACTCCTTTAGCTACTTTCTATTTGAAAAAATCACAAAAAGTAACTTTGAAATGACACACTTAAATTTGGCTTCTTGAATTTATCGCTAGTTGGCGCTACTAACAACACGCTCTGAGTCGCGAATGCTGCCGATTATTGCAAAAACTAAAATAGCCATGACTAATATTCAATTTGATTCGTTTGTAATTACACCTACTTAAGGAACCCTATAATACTGAGCATGGCCCGACATGCTCTTGGCCGGTTTTTATGATTATCATGCACTGGGCCATAGAGACATTCATGCATATGTGACGCGAAAATTATACGAAACCAGTAAATTGATTGTTTTTTTTTATGAATTACGGTCGGATTTCGACCATTGGGCGACCTCTCGTGCACTTAAACATTGTTATGTTTTCGGAAAACTTCAAAAACTTTGCGCTCGCTCCACTAGCGGTACTACATAATCAAGCTTTATGTCGCTACTTACGTTTTCGCAACAAAATATAAAAATTACAGTCTCGCTTCACTCGCGTTTTCTTTTCCTCAGGTAGTTTTATTTCTTATATCTTTCTGCAGCTGACTGTACCTAATTTCGATTTCTATTTAATTTATTATCAAAAAGAACAGTACGCCATGTGTAATGTTTTCTTTCAAGCTGACATATTTGTAGGATATAAAGGCTATGTGTATGAATGCTTGCGCTGTTTTGAAACTAAGTAGTTTATTCTATGTTATTGATTTTGCTAACCATACCACAAAATATCTCATGGGTTGAATGTGGAACGTCAAAAATCTTCGGGTAGAACGTGGAAGGAAAACAAAATTAAATTAAATAGTGGGTTGAACTTTGGGTAGAAAATGGAAGCACCCAAAAAAATCTGTCATCTACAAAAAAATCATGATTTTTATCAAGCCTGTTATAAGGTACATAATTTAATGACTTAAAGTAAATTACTACAGTGCCTCTTACAGCTATAGCATTTTGTTGACTTCCATGTGTCACCATATGTATTAGTATAAGTTCAAGTAAAAATACTAACAATTTCCCTAAGAACGGCTCCATTCCCCCAGGTCCAAGTAGTGACATAGCCTGTGTCTGAACATCCATATAGATTGTAGTCTTCATTTTCTGGAAACTGTATTGCAATCAGCTCATTTACTGTACTCTCTGTTTCAAGCGTCCGGACACAGTCCCCTGTTTGTATATTATACACTCGCACTATATTCTCTACGATGATTGCTACTGATCTGAAAAGTACCAGTAATAATAATAAATAATATTAATAATAAATATTTTGGGACATTTTACACATCACCATCTAGTCCCAAACTAAGCAGAGCTTGTGCTATGGGTACTAGACAATGGATATAATACTTATATACTTTTTTTTTGTAAATACATACTTATAATACATAAGAAACAACCAGACGAACACAAACACTCATGTTCATCACACAAATATTTGTGTCCTGTGGGAATCGAACCCACGACCTCGTGATCAGCAGTCCGAAACTCGAACCACTAGACCACAGAGGTCGTCAAAAGTAAAAAGTATTACAACAGTTTGTCATCATTAAACAAGTTCAAAATAATCAAACACAATAAAAGAACCTACTCTTCATCCGGGGAGAAAACAGGTCGATGTTCTATTATACTCCTGCCTGCTTTTCTATGAAAATTATAATTAACACTTTTCTCACTATCACTATTCACCATTACGCCCATTTTGAAGATGTAAAAGGCTGTAATTAAATTGTTATTCCTTACACATTTCAATTTTCAATAAAAATACAAGTTTAATAAATGTAGCACTCGAACATATGAGATAACCTCAATCTTTGACGGATCTAGTGATGCGTCTCGAGCCCACTTTTACTCGAGTGACTCGAGTTACATTGAAAAAAAACCGGCCAAGAGCATGTCGGGCCATGCTCAGTATTATAGGGTTCCTTAAGTAGCTGTAATTACAAACGAATCAAATCGAATATTAATCATGGCTATTTTAGTTTTTGCAATAATCGCAGCATTCGCGACTCAGAGCGTGTTGTTAGTAGCGCCATCTAGCGATAAATTCAAGAAGCCAAATTTAAGAAGTGTGTCATTTCAAAGCTACTTTTTGTTATTTTTTCAAATAGAAAGTAGCTAAAGGAGCATTATTTGCTATGATCATTTTTATCTAAGGTCAATGACCTATGAACTAGGACGTCTTAAGTATTTTTCAGTTTTCTCACTATAACTCAAAAATTAATAATCACATTATACTCGAAGTAATTTTAAATGAGAGTTTTCATAAAGGTCTATCAATGTGGAAGATTATAACTTTCTACGTTGCATATTTTAGAAATGGCAGGGGGGGGGACACATTGCAAGCCACTTTGGCGGGCTATATTTCGCAGATGGTACACCTGATAAAAAAGTGGTGTATGAAACATTACCTTCATTTTAGTAGACCTATTCAATGATACCACACACGAGGGGGTGCAGCGAAAAAAAATTTCATCCCCCATTTCACGTGTATGGACGCCACCCCTAAAATACGTAAACACTATTTTTTTATTCTTTTAAAATTGAGATCTATATGTAGACTATTTTTTAACAAAATTTCATTTACTTATGTTTATAACTGTAGAAGTTATTACGCTGTAAAGGATTAGGACAGACGGACAGACGGATGGACATGACGAAACTATAAGGGTTCCTTGTAGGACTTCGGAACCCTAAAAATGCGTACTCGAGTGAAAAAAATATGATATGAGTCCACTCTGACTCAAGTCACAAAGTGGTGATTATGGCATATCCCCCCTTTTGGGGAGGCTCATGTGCAGTAGTGGACGTCTTTCGGCTGAAATGATAATGATGATGATGATGATTTGGTTTTATGAATAGACCATGTATCCTGATTTTTATTAGAATATTATATGAATTTTAATATATAAATGTTGATTTTGTAAGACAGACGATGATTTGAAATAAAACTTCAAGCTTTTCGTTTTATTATGCCACAATTTATTGAAAAAAAATCTCGTGACTCGATAGAGGTGAGTGTTCGAGTGACTCGTGAACCACTCGAGTGACTCGACCACTCGAGTAGTACTCGAGTAATAATGTAAAATGAATGACTTGGGTCAAGTGGTAAAATCGGACTCAAGTCGCATCACTAGATGGATCACAGAGTTTTGAATTGTTCAAAGAATTTTTACCATTGACTTGTACCTATGGACCAGTAATACCTACGAAATAAGCGTGGTATACCTACAATAACCGGGCCACCGTTATGGTGGCCATAGCTAGGGAAGTAAGTAATCAAAACTAAAAAGTATCGATATCGATGCTCGTGTTTCGTACCAGAGATGTGTGCTGATGAAAATCATTTTCAAGTAGTAATAAATAATGCAATTATATCAAATACTAAGTTCGGCTGTCCCTAGGACATAAAAAATCAAGCTTCTACGTCAAGGCAATCATACGGCTATGTCACATTTTGATACTCGCAAACTCACATAAAAACCTATAGGGTACTTCGCATTAACCTAGAATCATGAAATTTGGCCAATATATCGAAATACCTTTTTTTTTTTCAATATATCGAACTCCGATTGTATATTTAAAAATATCGATAGATCGAAAATCTGATATTTAAAAAATATCAACAGCCCTAGTTTGTTTACTTGACAGCTCATGTACAGTCGACTGCATGACAGTGGTAACACTTCAATTCGAAAACCGCCCTTACTGCATACGAAATAAAGATGCTGCTAATGTCAAAGTGTTACCACCGACGTGCGGTCGACCGTACGTACTATGGGCCACATTGCGGGGTAAGCGGGGTTGCCACGCGGCGTAGGTATTTTGACATCCCGTAAAGATGTTGCCAAACTGAGAATATACAAATAGCATGCGATCTCTTTCACCAGACGACATAACACGTTGGTTAACAAGAGACAAAGAATAGTTTCATAATTCAATAACGATTTAATAGATATTTGTATAAACTAGGTGGATATAGAAGAATGGGCCACTTCCATAGGTTTCTTAATTCAATGATTTTTACCCAAGATTGTTTGTTCATTGTACACCTTTGTGATTTCTACAGCATATAGCAAAGAAGCGAGCTGATCTCATTTTTTCACAGCATTTTTTCCATTAGATAAAAAGAGATAGCAAGTAATATACTATTCTTAACATTTCATTTTACCTGGAACACATTAAAACGTTCAGAAACGATACACATTCACGTTACATCTACACTTCGTTACAAACTAAGGTTACAAAGATAATAGATATTTGGTATAAACGAGGTGGATATAAATATGACGCCTCCATAGGTTTTCATGTCGATGGATTGAGGGGCAAGGCAATACTATTTCAGGGTTCAGGGTTGGCAACACCGATTAAATGTCAATGTTTGTTTGGGTGAAATAGTGCATGGAGTTTTTATTTAAGTGTTTTATTACATTTTCAAACATTTTCTTGTGTGCATTTCATCATTTATTCATCATTCGTATTAGATAACACACCAAAATGTCTGCCGAAATAGCAGAGGTCCAACTACAAGTTCGGTTTATAACCAAACAAGAACAGTGAGTAACGTGTATAACCGGCGCGGCGTGGCGAGGCATAGAAGGCCGTATCGTCCATAATATTGCTTATTGTTACAGGTATGCAGTAACGGACAGTCCCTACGCTATTCAGAGTAACGTTCAGTCGACAGATTTGAATGCTTTGGTAAATGCTTTGTTAAAAGAGACCAATTCATCACTAGAGAAGGCTGTCGAGTTTGATTTTTTAGTATGTGGGGAACTGTTGTGTACCTCGCTCTTAGAGCATTTACAAGAGAAGGGAGTGTCTACAGAAGAGACATTGGAGATAGAATATTTGGAAAGATTTCCTGCTCCATCGCCACAGGATTGTTTGATGCATGATGACTGGGTGTCTACAGTGCATGTACACTCAAACTGGTTAGTATATTGTTATAAAAATACGTTTTGAAGTTCTGGAGTGGCGACTGTTTTCTGGTAGGCGCAGCGTGGGTAGGCCCCACACAAGGTGGACAAACAACCCAGTGAAGGTAGCAGTAATCCGCTGGATGCGGAAAGTGCAGGACTGGTCATTGCGGCGATGCTTGGGGGAGGCCTATCTCCAGCAGTGGATGTCTTGGCTGAAATGATGATGGTGATGAAAAGACATTTAGCTACCTTATAAATCTAGATGCAAGAGATGGTTCATAAATTTTTTAGAAATTTAAATTTAGTAGTAGTAGAGCTCCTTTGTGAAAGAGCTCGTCCGGGGAAGTACTACCACCGTGCCTACTTCTCCGCCAAATAGTGATGCTTGCATTGCTGTGTTTCGGTCTGAAGGGTATGGGTGCCGGTTAAATTACAATCACATGAGACTTTTCATCTTCATGTCTCAGTTTGGCGAACCGACTTGCAGTACCATTTAGGCAACAGCCTAGGTGGTATTGAAGTTGTCATGGGCAAAGTTAACCGCTTAACATCAGGTGGGACTTCAGCTCATTTCGCCATCCTATATTATGAAAAAAAAAAAAAAAAAATACTGTTAATCAAATAGTGTTTTCTAATAAAATAATCTTTTCAGGATCTTATCTGGTTGCTATGACAACAGCATTCACATTTGGAGTACTAAGGGTCAACACAAACTTGCCATACCCGGCCACACTTCTCCAGTCAAGGCCGTCTCTTGGGTCTCTTTAAATGGTGACCAGGCTGTATTTGCAAGGTGAGTAATACAAATAAAAGAAGTACTGAAAATATGATAATGTTTACCTTCTGAAAAATCAAAAACTATAAGTCTTACCCCCAGTTTCTGGAATGCTGATCAATTTGATGTGTTGTCAAATCTAATGTCAGCTCCTGTGGCCGGCAAAAATTTTAACAACCAATCACATCACTTGACCTGAGATTTGACAGCTGCTTAGTAAATAATATACCAATTTAATCCCGTTAAACTTTGTATTATTAAATGATAACTAGTATTGGAGAAAAATATTTTTTTTACTTATTTAGTTTTTTCTTCGGAACCATTGGGATTTTTTAGACAATATTTAGAATATTATCAGTTATGAGTATGTAAATAATAAAAATCAAGTTTAAATCCTTCAAAGTCAAATAAAAAGAAAAAAATGAAAAAAAATCTGTCATAAACAAAAAAACACGATTTTTATCAACCCTGATCATCATCATCATCATTTCAGCCGAAAGACGTCCACTGCTGATTTTTAATCAGACAAAGTAAACTCACATTTCCAGTGTTGTCACTTTGTAGGGAAAAATAAATAGTGCACTATTTATTATCTTTATCTAGCGATTGGGACCAGGTTTATTACTTTGACCAACTCCAACTAGCTATTATGAATAATATCTACATAAAGTAAATAATTTATCAAATTATTCAATAAACATAGCATCTAGCCATTTTGTTTCAATGCTAAATGCTATGTAATCAAATTTTCTGTGACATACATTTTTAAAAACAGTAGAAATAAATATAATTTGAATTTGAACAATAGATTCGAAATTCGAAAAATTATATAGCTGTAGCATTTGTTTATGCATGACTATTGACAATAAAGTACGGCAATTGTTCCTTCATACGTAGCTGTCAATATTTACGGATCTTCATGAGCAGGCAAACGTCAAAAACGCCATCACAGCGTGCCACACCTATAAATCATTGAGATTTCATGGAAATAATGAATTTCGTATTCATCGCATTTATTTCGTAAATACGAAAATTATGTAACCCTATCCATAACTCAATGCCTGCTGTTGAGGGTGATAGAACATCTTCAGGTACATCACACAAAGCCTTCGTCCGTACGCAAAATATGCGCTCAGACGTTGAGTTCAGAAACCAGCCCATTATATTATACTACTATCACACAAAACCTTCCAATTTCTTTAAAACTCATGATTTTTCAGTGGTTCCCATGACCAGTCTGCTATGTTATGGGTCTGGAATGTGCCTAACAACTCAGTAGACTGCGTGGTAACGTGTCGCGGTCATGAGAAAGGTGTGGAATGTCTTGCGGTCTCGGCTGATGCTAACCGCTTCGCTACTGGCAGTTGGGATAACAATGTGTGCTTGTGGAGTACCAGTAAGTTTTATTTTGATAGTAATTCTGTAATGCTTATCCGTTTTATTTTTATTTTATTTTATTGTTTAAAAGCTTTTGTTTAGAATATTACTTGATCCGTTTGTGTGTCTGTAAATTTTAAGGCAGTTCCAGTCTAGGGTTCCTGTTATCAGAAAATTTGTGCACATGTAGTTGCTGATGACAATATAATATTAAAAAATGAAAATTTTTTTCGCTGGATGCGGAAAGCACAGGGTCGGTCGTCGCGACGATGCTTGGGGGAGTCCTATGTCCAGCAGTGGAAGTCTTTCGGCTGTAATGATGATAATGATTTACTTTTTATAATTAAGTTTTTATTAATTATTGACATACTAGTGATAGTCAGCTGGGTTAGGCAGTACTTTCTAACAGCATGTTACGCATTGTGCTTTTTTCGGAACACACTACTCTCCACCATTTCTTAAAATCAGCCATTAAAAAGCCTTATGAATCAGGGACTTATTAAAAAAAATTACTTGCACAGTCGAGTCAGTTACTGAGAGCGATCATACGAACGCCCAAATAACGCTCCGACCGTCGTCCGACGACGTCGGGCGATATAAGTGAACGCAGCCTTTAGAGTAATAAGACATAAAGTGATACAATCATACAAATTTCTTCTCAAAGTTGAAGCAAAAAAAAACAATCGACGTGTGCGCAAGCAGCACGTAAAATGTTCGCCCAACACACACATAGGCGCGGGTAAGGTAACAGTTTGAGAGTGTCTTTATTTGTAAGCAGTAAGGGAAGTTTTAGTAATTCAAGTATTGCCACCGACTTGCGGCTGACTGTACATATTAGATAGTGAAAGATAATGCTTTATTTCAGGTTTATCAGATGAAGATAATGTACCAGCCAAGAAAAGAAGTAAACCAGAACATGCAAATACTAGGGTTAGTATTCTAAATCTTAAACTTGGCTTTTAAGCCGCTAATTCAGAACGGCGGAGCGTGCAGCGGAGTGTTCCAGCGTTGTATTAAGCATGCATTGTCGCGTACAGTGTGTACGCTACTAGTTCGACAAATCTTGACAGACTTAACAAAACACTGCTTGTAAATGCTCATCAATACGCGGAAAGGCGTCAACGTTCAAACGCTTTATCAAAGACGCCTTAACGCATTTAAAATGCATTAAGTGAAACAGCGTGCACGCTTGTTACAAAGCCCCGCTCTTATAAACAGGATTCCACGCTGTTACAAAGATACTGCTAGGCAAGTCGTATGGTGCAGTAGCACAGCGGGCGCGCTCAAAACGACGATCTGCTGCACGCCCCGCCGCGCCGTACCGTAGCTAATTTGGGGCCTTAGAGGTTGCGCTTCAGTAGGCTTTGTCCATGTGTTTTGTTGATTAAATACATAACCTCCTCCTTCTTTGAAGTCGGTTAAAAATAACCCAGGTTTATTCCCTTGCATGCCAATTTTATTGTAATCTTGATTGTCAGGTAAAATGAGCCTGACAAAGATTTATTCTACTTTGAATTATTGTCTTGCATTCAATACTTTAACAGAATTGCACTGAGGCTCCTAAATGTTTACAAACTTTTCGGCCGGAGTTTGTACCCTGTATGGATATTAATAAGCTCTATATTCGATTGCTGTCCAACTCAAGATTCTGAGTTGACCACAATGTTGGATTAGATATAGATAAATGATTTTTATTAATTTTTTTTTTTTTTTTTTTTTTTTTTTTATATTAGGGGCCTCTAACAACCCTGAAAGGCCATCGAGAGGCAGTGTCTGGAGTTCAATGGATGGACTTCAACACGGTGCTGTCCAGTGGTTGGGACCACTTGTTGAAGCTATGGGATTGTGAACTTGGTGGCATCAAACAGGAGGTTGCTGGTAAATATCAAATAATTTAGTTCGAATAAGTACCTACTTAGTTTTTGATCTTCAGTAAAACATTCTGCGCTAATTAGTAGTAGCCATCTTGTATTTATCTTTTGAGTCTGCCACAATCTCCATGTTTCCAGGTAACAAAGCCTTCTTTGACGTAGACTGGTCTCCGCTCAATAACAGTATTGTCACAGCATCAGCAGACAGACACATTCGTCTATATGATCCTAGATCTACAGGTATTTATTTTGTTTTTGATCATTATTTTTATCTTCTGTAACTTCTTCTTCTTATGCCTAAGGTATTAAGTCCGCCTATGTACACATGTTGCATGAAGTTTAAATAAATAAACTTCTGTTCTATTATTATTGTTTATTTATGGCATTTTTTATGGTTGCGAAACGAGTTAAAAGCCCAACTGATGTTAAGCGGTTACCTTTGCCTTATAACAACTGCCTAAATGGTAACACAAATTGCGTCCGCCAAACTCAAACCTACAGATGCAAAATGTCTCATGTGATTGTAATTTCACCGATACCCTTCGCACCGGAATACAGCAATGTAAGCATCACTGTTTGTTTATCCTCATCAACATTTCAGCCGAAAGACGTCCACTGCTGGATATAGGCTTACCCCAAAAGGCCATAATCGCCACGCTTGGCAGGCGGGTTGGCGATCGCAGTTGGTTGGTTAAATACTCGGAGAACGCTGCTACCCATCCTCTAGTGAATCCCTTAGTCGCCTTTTACGACACCCATGAGAAGAGATAGGGTGGTGCAATTCTTTATGTCCGGCACCACACGGAACGGTTGCTTATTCTACCTACTCATAATCTTAGCCTTGTTCTCAGTTATGTTGGGGCTACTACCTAATAGGTTCAAATGAAGCTTAGTATAGGTTTTTTACACGTAGTTCCATAGGCATGGGAAATGGGAGCGATGCACTCTGAAGTTTGGGAGTACTCTCGTTAGCGGATTAACGTGCACTGCTAGATGTGGAGGTATTACCATGGCTTATTCTTTAACCGCTGGGTTTAATGTCCGTAGTCATATCCCTGGCGTCCCGCTTAATTTTTTTCAAATAAATACTTTTACGACGATACTAGTCGAAAGAGTAATAACAGTTTTGTGTCGTATAATTACAACGTGGGCGATAATACGATAATCTTTGTCGGGTAAATCCTACTTGGTAGGAGAAATATTGACCTGTCTAGAAGCTTGATTGTTTTGGCCAAGACCCTTTAATCAAATTCAAATTAAAATGTTTTTTATTTCAAATAAACCAAATTACAGGCAATTTTGGAACGTCAGGTTCTAGTGGCACGGTTCCAAATTGTGGGTCCTACGGAAAAGAACTAGCAAGAAACTCCATGGATATACTCTTTTTGAAATAGGTTATTGTTTATTATATCGAATACATTCAAATACTTACTGTAACTACACTGTTATACAAAAAAAAAAATGCAGCGCTACCATATACCTACTTATATTTTAGAGAGCATTGTGAAGACTACTTTTACATCCCACACGGGCTGGGTGCAGTCCGTCCGCTGGTCGAAGACGCGAGATACTCTGTTCCTCTCCGCTGGATATGATGGACAAGTCAAACTGTGGGAAACTAGAAGGTATGTAGCTTTCTTTAGCCTTGAACCAGAGCCACTAATCACTTAGGGACGGATCACACCAAACGTATAGTCAGCCGCTGACTTTACGCTGTAGCATACATATGAAAAATCAACAAATCATGTGAAGCTATCTCACATTCGCGGATGACTGTGAGCGAGCGTGCGTTTGGTGTAAACCGTCCCTTAAATTTAACTTTATTATGTTGATGATTTACTAATGTAAGGTATTTCTCGACTCCCCGCGATCGTGCACTTTATTCCTAAATCGAGAAATGTATAAACATTGGCGTTGATTCTCTTGTCTTGTTGTGTTGTTGTTTTATTAATAGTAGATATAAGAGGCCCGTGCCCAGCAGTGGGACAGTAATGGGCTGATTATGTTATGTTATGTATAAGAAAGGGATGGCAACAATTTTAGTGCTATCAAATTAGTCGGAATTAATATTTCCATACAAGTTTAGTCGTGATCTTGGAACATGCCCAATAAAAAAAAGAAGAAGTGGAACATGTAAACCAATTTGACAGCACTAAAATTGTTGCCATCCCTTTCATGCATCTACTATTAGTAAAAGAGAGCGATAGTTTAAATTAAGTTTAGTTTGTGAAAAAGAGAATCGACACCGTTGTCATTTACTTAATATTTCAACAACGACATCTGTTTTTTTTGCAATTCAAAATATTTTAACTACTTTTTCCGATAAACTGGGACCGTATAGGTATTATCACAGCAGCTACAGAGGCACGAGTCGTGAGCACAAACTTCACCTGCACAGAAGTTCATTTATAGATCTGTTTGGTGGAATGACAGGAGCGCGGGGTGCCAACGCCGAACATTGCATTGACGCGATTGGTCAACAGTCGATGCTCGTCGTCTATTGGACAATTAGGTGTCATTCGGCTACCGTACACTTTAGGTTCAACTTTATTGACTCACATTTTCGAAATTAAAACAGTTTATTTTTCTTTTGTTGTAATTAATTTATATTTTGATTTTTGAGTGTTTAATGTTTTGAATTAAAAATTGTTTTATTTTTCTTCTACATCTTCCTTTATTTATTACAAGATTGTATTTAACTTGCAATGTATGTACGTATGTAAATATATTTGCTAGAGTGGCATATTGCAACTCAATTTTGAATCAGATATCTTCAACCTATTGAGCTGAAATTTTGTACAATATGGGTATCAAATGAAAGGACTTGCTGAGAATACGAATGCGAGTTAAAAAACCTGTCCATCGATAACTAAATAGTAAAAAATAAATTAAAAGTCAAAACGTTTTCTGTTTCTGTTGTCTGTGTGTAAAAAAAAGTACCAAAATCATAATATGGGTGAAATTCGAGAAAGTTTGTATTTTCTATACAACCACATAACATAATCAGCCCATTACTGTCCCACTGCTGGGCACGGGCCTCTTCTCAGTACGAGATGGCTAAGGCCTATAACTACCCATAATCCTTATAAAACGCTAACGGTGAAATTTAGTGAACAAAGATACTAAATAATTTTGGTTGAAAGTGTACATGCGCGAACTTGCCCCCACTACTGTCCATCAGTGCTCACGACTCATGCCGGCTACTATACGAGTTCTCTCAGCGAATTCTCTCTACAAGATATAGCTTAGACTTTTATAGCGTAAACATATTTGTTACAAGTATGGATGCTTGACCATCTCAGGAATCTTAGCGCCTTCGAGAGGTAGCAAAGGTATTTTTAATTTAATTTTTTTAATGACGAGTGACGATATTTATTAATTGATCGTTCGGCGCACCCTGTGCAGTCAGCCCCGCTACCAACGTGCTGACTGGCTAATCTTTTTCCCACGACATGAGCTGTTATCATTATGGAGCTCATGTCAGACACGACAGAAGAAGAATTACATTTTAAGTTATTTTAGCAGAACAGCACTCCTTATGTGCCTTATTGTTTGTAACATAAGATTCGAATTAAAACGTTTCACTTGCTTTCACGATGTGATGAAATTATTACATAACTACTTTTTTTTTCCTATTCCAGTCCCAGGACGCCCCTGTACGACTTAAGTGGACATGAAGACAAAGTCCTGTGCTGTGATTGGTCCAACCCTACTCTACTCGTCAGCGGGTCCAGTGACAACACTCTTAGAATATTCAAAGCAAAACACTACGGAAGCGCGTGAGGGTTAACATAAATTCATTTATATGACTGACTAGTACCTACCAGTGTTCGAAACAATTTTTGACGTTTATTTTTATTTTACAAAATGTTTTGATTATTTATTCTAAAATGAAGCGTCCGTTTTAGGTATACGTCATGTTGTTTAGATTAATATTTCTATTAGCGGTAAGATGTTTAATAAATAAGTTCAATATAACCGTTCTCTGATTTTTAGCTTATTTTCTCGGCAACTAATAAAAAATTAAAGCTAGCAATATGTCGGGTACGGTCAACCTGTGAAAGCCCGTGAAACCTTTGGGTTGTGAAAGAGCTCGTTCGCAAGTACTACCACCATACTTATTTCTGGCATCAAACAGTGAAGCTTGCATTGCTGTGTCTCACACTCCACTCAAAATGACGTCACCACTAATCGCTCTTGGATTCTGTGTGAGCGAGAGGCATATAAGTGAGTTGGTGATCGTTGAGTCAGTTTCGACCCGCAGCTCTGTTTTTCAGATTCATGTGCGGATAACAATTTGAATGTCATTTGCTTTAACGGTGAAGGAAAACATCGTGACGAAAACTAGGGCCTTACCCGACTGGTTTGAATGCTGAACCAAATCGAGCTAGTCAATTCCCAGAACAGCTGACAGTAAAACCTCTAAGGAATTTCCATTACCTCGATTTGGTTCAGAACTCGAACCAGGGGCCTTACTTCCGACTGGATCGAGTGCTGTATCAATTGAATTTGAATTCGAGTTAGTGAAAGAAAGAAAAATGATTTATTGCCACAACAAGACGACATGCGGTAGGTGCACATAAAAAATAACTCCAAAGTTCTTTCATAGTGTCAAATCGTACTGTTTTTTTCTAGGAATTGACATCAGCTCGATTTGGGTCAGAGCTCGAACCAGTCGGGAGTAAGGGCCCAGTCGGGAGTAAGGCCCAAGTCGGGAGTAATGCCCCAGTCGGGAGTAAGGCCCCAGTTGGGAGTAAGGCCCCAGTCGGGAGTAAGGCCCCAGTCGGGAGTAAGGCCCCTGCACACCTGAGACTGCTCCATAGTTTTCGATGGTGTGTGTAGTCTGCCAACCCGCACTAAGCCAGCGTGGTGGATCAACGCCTTAACCTTCTTATTTGGAAAAGAGGCCCGTGCCCAGCAGTGGGACAGTAATGGACCGATTATGTGATGTATGTATTGGCTCGTGGGTCTGTGTAAGCGAGAGATAAGCGAGTTGGTGTTCGTTGAGTCAGTCCTTTCGCATAGGTGTCGCTGCTGCTCTTCATCAGCCCGGGGCACCAATTCTCACGTTATACAGATAATAATTGTCTAATTCGAGATAATCTCCAATTTTAAATCTGTACGAAAAATGTCGCTGGTAATGTCAGCTATGAACCACTCTTTGTATTTAGAGCGCTAGGCGTAGACATATCTCTAACGTGACATTCTAAGGAACCCGAAAATTTATTTTCAATCGACACTGGCCATCTTGTTTCGACATTATGTCGAGTTCGACATAATGTCTACGACGCGAGAATCACCCCCCAGTACTACTTGACCAAGACAATAAGACAACTGACTGGTATGCAGTTCACCCTCCGTCCAAGTACCATACATTTTACCCTCCCTACCCCACATATTTGGGGATGTCGTCACATTTGACAGTGGTTTATTGCCTTGGTCGACCATAGTTCATCAGGGTCTTAATAGCTAAACTTGGGTATAGAGTAGTTTGCTCTGATACTCCGTTAATTTATGGGCCTTTACTCCAGCCAAACTCGATGTGGAATTTATGTAAGCAAAGTACACATATTTTTTCAGGTTACGACTTATAGATACATATAACTAGATGTTTTAATTTAAGTTTAACAGAATTTGAATGTGGTGTTAGTTTGTTACCTTTTATTTAAATATGTATACGTGTTATTGAAATAACTGAAAACCTGTTAAGGGGCGATTGTACTCATCAGTATGAACAACATTTACTATGGGACCAACCCTAAAATCGCGAAAATAAAATCGGCTTATCCCTACATTTTGCCGATTCATGTGAACACAAATGAAAGGATCAGCTGGTATTTTTTTCCGCGATTTCAGTTTTTGTCCCATACTTTGACTAAATGTACCATAGTAAAAGTTGTTCATACTGATTAGTACAATAAACCCTCAAGAGGTTTTCAGTTATGTCAATAACACGTCGAGATGCATTAAACAACACACGTATCATAACATCACGTCTGTATTCCCCGAAGGGGTAGGCACAGGTGTATAGTAACACCCACATACTATCGCCAGTTATGTCATAAGTCCCATGTAATATAGGGCGAGCCTATTGCCATTAACTGGGCACAAAACCAGACTCCGGACTGCTACTGAGAAATTTCCTTTAAAAAAAACCCAAGGTCTATTAAAACTGTCAAATATCCGTGTAGATATCAATCAATTGTTTGCTCATCATAGAGTTTGCTTGGAGTATAGCCTGCTTAGATATGAAGACGTTCTCTTAAAAGTATGGGAAACGGAAAGAAAATAATGTACTAGATTTGGTTTCGCTTGTTTTATTCAATCATTTTGCTCTTACAAAATATGTTCAATGCAAAGGAACATGACTCGTCACAATAAAACATGCTTCTTAGTACCATTTTGATTTATTTATATTATATTTTAGTTCCATTCAGCATAACTATAAATAATGCGGGTCACATAAAATGCTCATAGCACAATATAGAAACTTGCAAACACTTTGTAACAAAATAGATACATAACTTTCCTCTTTGTCTTTTCTCTGCGAGAAATGCTTTACACTATTATCATAGTTATGCCAAACCCCACATCATAACACAACGAAGCAACATGTCCCTTAAAAATAATCTGTCTTACCAACAATTTCATTTCTTTTTTTTTACATTTTATGAAGTTTTTATTTTTTGCATTCATAATTCTATAATACTACCTAACTAAATATTTACCTATACTATTCTACTGTCTAGACTAGTCTGCTGGGTAGAACACCACACTATATTAATACACATTGGACAAATACGTTCGTATCGACACTTCCGTTTTTTTCATGTAATTTTCTTCTTTACACTTAATCAACTACATAACGAAAGAGGTGAAAGCAAACTTGTTGAACTGAAACTTATCTTGAATGTGTTCACTATCTCTTAGCTCTGACGTCCTTACGTTAGCGAGGGCGGCGACGCGCGCGCCCCCTGCCGGCTTCAGTCCATTCAAATTAAATTATTTAATAAACTAACAAAGGAAACTACCCTAGAGCCGGCAGCAGCGCGCGAGCGCCGCCAGCCCGAGGAAATATATTAAATCTAAGGCTCTATTCTATCTATCTTAGCGTCGAAACATTGTTTTCTATTCTATCCTATCTATAATTAAGCCTAGTTCTAATCCTAGCCGTTCATTCGTTATCGTGCCCGTAGCTTCACTATTCACTGTATCGACATGTCCGTGCGGTCGCTTATAATTAAATGACTTATTTTTAAAAACATCTACTTAACATTTCTATTCTTCGACGTGATTTTGCGTTGAAACATAGTTTTGGTTTTCAAGACTTGGTTCCCCAATCGCATCTTTGTGCTCTCTTATGTTTTTTAGTTCCTACTACACATATATTTATGTATAACAAATCATCGTCCGTAATCTCAAAATAAAGTACTGTAATCAGAAGGCCAATTCTCGTAAAAAAAACGTTTAAAATATAGTCCAAACTAATATCAATGCTTTAAATCTCAATCTCCTGACACCAGATGTTCCTCTTTGCTGTTTATTTGTGACACAAGGGCCGGGCTTTCAATAGTCTGATAACTTTTAACTGAGGAATAAATGTGACGTCTTGACAGAATTTCTATACTACAACTGTCAATATGTCAAAATTATTCCTCAGTTAAAAGTTAACTGGCTAATGAACACAGATCTATTACCTATAATGAAAGACCGACCCTTAGAGGTCATTATTGTGTGATTAGTTTGGAACTATATTTTGGACGTTTCTAATTACGAGAATTGACCTTCAGTTATCACACATGTGTTGAATGTAGAAGTGAGTTTAACTAGGAACATCTACGTTTCCGTCGAGTTCAATAATTTTTACATCATGTGTGAAAAATGCAACGATTAGACAGCCACATTATCTTTTGCTGTTAATACAAAACATTTAAAACATAGTTTTTTTGGTTATCACTACGTTTATGTAATACGGTAAGTTCTCTATTACCTGTAAAAATATTGTGTAAAGCACATGCAACTAGGTAGTATATTGTATTCAAACCTGAGCATTATTTTAGAGGAAGCTGAAGGCACTACCATTAAATCAATTTATTATTGCTTAAATGGAAGGAAAGCATTAGAAAAATAATTTCGTGCTAAAATACTTTGCTTTTGACGGTGTTCTACTACACAGGACCGTGCCACGCTATAACTACAAGTCACTTACATGAATACGCCACGCGTGTAACGTGAGCTCGTTCTGGTACTATACTAAAATACACATTTGCTTCATACAACAATTTACGGAAACAACGATTTGCTCATTGGAATGAAACTAAAACATTAGAGCGAGGAAATCATATTATACACTTATAAACGGTACGTTTAACCAAGGCTTGGGTGAATTCATAACGCGTGAAATTATTTCATTTAATACATTGACATCAATTTTAAATGCAAAGTTTAGCGGAAATATCTATCGGAAGACTGCATTTACAGGAAGCCACAGTGTAAGTGGAACACTAAACGATCAATACTTAACTAAGTACCACGCGACGCTCGGTACTACATTGCACTTTATGGTTATTACATTTTCACAAGTAAAGGCGGTTCTTATTCAGTACATAAAATTTGGCTTGATCAGGCGTCATACGAGTACGACACTGATCTTCGGAGTATTATGGTTCAGTACGTTTACTCGAACGTTACGCTAATAAAAATCTCACTTTTCATTAGACTTGCGACGTGAGTTAGAATGTCTCGAACCGGCTGTGTCCAGCTCCTTGCGATCGTACGGTAGGTACATGAGGCAGTCAGCTGATACAACTACTCTCTGGGGCTACCTACGTGTTTGCGTTTTGTCTGTTCACACTTCTGAGTAACTCGACGATGTGCCTCTACGTGGAAGATGTTTAGCAGTAAGTTACAAGTACGTAACTAGTGAATCTCTTGAGCTAACGGTATGTACAATTCAAAAAGCAATTCATTACGGAACAACAGTACAGTTCAGCCTTTTCCTGAATAAAATAAAATGATTGTTTACAAATCAAGTACAGATCTACTTATTCGTTCAAAATCTACGTTATTCATTCAAAACCTGTCGTCAGCTAGATTCAGTTCCTGTATTGTTTCTTTTAAGTCGGTTCACAGGTTTTGAATAAAGAGGTTACCGCTTAATGTCAGTTAAAATACAGTTAATATATCAAACATTTAACTAGTCTTCAGTCCCTGAGTTGTATAAATATTTTCCTACTTCTTACTCGACTTTAATGATTTGTATACTTTGGTTCTGATGAAACTCTTGACGTGCCAAAATAGAATTAAACAGTTGCGATATAGTAGGCTTTTACTCGTACCCATCAACAATGTATATACATGTATACATATCCATGTATAATTTATATATATTCAATATAAAAATATCAAATTTCATATAAAGTCATAAAGTGTACCCAAAACCTACGTGATGGTACAAAAAGTGCTCAATTACACCTAAAGGTGTTTACACTTTGGATTTCAAATCCATTTACATTTTACAATGTGGAAATCAATCGTGGAATTTTTGTTTGAGTTTTCTTCTAGTGGAATGTGCCGACCGCCTACAAAATAACAACTACAGTTGATTCAGTACATGATTCTCAAAAAAGGATCATTTCATTATTCACGTATTCAAACATGTGTTTTCAACGTACAAAAATTTGTATAGACTCGTAAAATGTATAAATAGACTTTACATACAACTGCTTATTGCTAAATGTTGCCGTATCCTCAGCACTGTTGTGCTTTAAGCGCAGACGTCACCGTTGGAAGTCATTTACCCATCAAGTAGTCGCAGTACACGGTCAGTGGCTCGCTTCGAGAGCTGCGTGTACGTTACACTCATTTCGCCCGTCGCACATGCTCATACTCGCTTTGGTCATCACGTGCCGCGTGCGAGTGAGAGGCTATGTGCACGACAGGGGCGCCGCCTAGCGGCCGCAAAAACAAACCTCACTTCGTTTGAATACACTCGCGATACTGCCACTCGAAAAACGTGTCTCAGCTATCTAGGGCCACTCGCACGAGACGCGCGTTCACACTCATCGGCGTGGCTGCGTTAACACGTGAGTTCGGTACTACGCTAGGTTTTAAACGTTTACACGCGGCGCGTGATGACCAATGCGAGTTTGAGCATGTGCAGCGGGGCTTTGCAGTTTATGTTATGAACCAAATCGCGGATTAGAAATATTTGGAAGTTATCAGTAGGTATACATAAATTCAGTCTGTGTTCGGGTTTGGCAACGACGTTATTGTTATTGAAGTTTGTTTTTTAATCGCATTTAGATACACGCAGAAAATTTATAAGGAATAATTGTGGCTATGACTTTAAGAAAGAATAAAATTTCACGTACCTCTTACAAGTAATGTATTCGTTCAGTGAGGTTGCTTATGTTTATGTTATTGAAAGATAATTTTAAATTGGCTAATAGCCCAATACACGTGGCGCTCGTTGGGTCAGTGAGCCGTACAAAACGAATATCGCGATCTTTGGAAGACTGCGCCAGTATGAACATTGTTTCTGATAAATAATACTGTTTTTTTTTAATATATATTCATACAAATATTTCGGGAACATAACGAGTTAGAGCACCATGCTACACGTATATAAAAAATCTACACAATTCGCAGTCCGGATCGTTCCCTCGCTGGAGGCCGGAGGGTACCTGCTCCAGGCTCCTGTAGCGAAACTTACTTTTGCTTTTACCTCGTTTATAGAGCTGCCTGAATTTATGTTTTCCGACTATAAAATGACGCAACGACTGTATTTTAAAAATACTTAAACTCATCGGAAGATTCTAAATCCCCAGCATTTATATCGTACAAGATCTAATCGGTGTACCCACCATTACTAACCCTTACACACATAATCAATTCTTTATTCATTACAATTTTTGTTAATATTTTTTGATTCCATGATATGACCTTTTCCTAACCTTCTATCCGATTCTCAGATATTGCTCTCCTCATACACCCCGATGTAACAAAAAATAATTTAAATAAAATGACACAAATAATTAATTTAAAATTTCAATATACATATATATAGTTTTGTATAAAGTGATTGCACCATTTATTTGATTTCAGTGATGTTCATTGTTCATGTGTAGTCAAAAACAAACAGTAACGTAATAGTTACAGTTTGAATGTGACACTAGTAATCAAATAATATAATAAGATTTACCGATTTTTCTGCATTGAGGACAAGTTTAATTTGTCACTTCATGCAAGAAAACACTATGCTAAAATAAATACCTAACTATCTTAAATAATCTTGTCAACATGTACGAAATCTGCGCCTAAAATCTTAATGAATTTTCATAAAACAATAATAAAATTATAATGCAAAACACTTTTAAAATTGCAACTATATCTATACATCAAATCCTCTCCTCGAACCGTCAAAAGACCTCATCAAAACATCACAGCAAATCGAACGTCCAGCATAAAGCCAAGAGGACCAGCCAAATACGAAGCGCGTCGAGAAAATAAATAGTCGAGGCGATCAAGTAGAATAGGCCTAACAACTAGTTAGAAGAGACGCCGGCGGGGCGAGGCCGCCGCGCAGCGGAGCTTTCGATGAAGTCTATAACGGCCGCAAATTAAAACTAAAACAAATTAACATCGTAAAAAGTCACAGTTGCTTTGATTTTTGGCTCGTGTACAGCACGTAGTGTTGTAGCGTGGCTTACGGTCTACTTGGGAGGCGGGTACGGCTGGTAGGCCTCGTCGGGCGACGCCGCCGTGGACGCGTGCTCGCTCTCCATCGGCATCTGGATGATCGGCGGCGTGGGGCCCGCGAAGTACTGATACGGGTGCGACGCGAAGTACTGCAACACAACATCGTGCCGTCTCAGCGCTCTGACGATATATTCATTGCCCCGGGTGTGTTAATTGCATTTCTTTTTTTCCATTGAACAGTTAAACATCATCCATCTTTGTTTTTTTTTGTTAAGGTTCCCATTTTTAGCAAACACGAGGTAACACCAGGCACTTAGTGTCGTATAGCAGAGTGGCAGCATAACGTGTGACAGAAAAAGCGAGAGGAGCGCTAAGTGAGCGGTGGATCGTAAGCAATGGGACACGGAAGGTTAGAGCGTTCGATTACAATTTTACTGTGCACTCACGTATAACTCATTTTCCGGCCTTAAGCTGTCCCAGTTTACCTGGAAAACAGAGAATTACTATCAGTCTTGTATTGTTTTTGACTGAATATTCTCGTAAACCTCTGACTCAACAGTTCTGTAGTTTATAGGCCGTCGTACAATGTTCTATAAAATGTCGCTAACCACTGCACTCCTCGTGTCCCCGGTGACTCCTGGCCCTCTGAAATTTAGGTTCGCGATCGAGTTGTCTTTGCGACGTAGGTTAAGATGAACCCAAACATGATGTAGATATTTTATTAGAAAGTGGGCCAGTCGTCTAGTTAGGGAACGAGTAGACACTTACGTATTGGCTAGGCACAGCGTCGATTGGTAGATGCGGGTGTGCGGGGTGCGTGGCGTGGTGCGCGGGGTGCGCGGGCGGGATGAGCGCGGCGTAGGGCGCCAGCCAGGCGGCCGGGTGCGCCGCGTGGTGGTGGTGGTGCAGCTGCGGGTGGTGGTGGAAGGCCGCCACGCCGTACATGCCGCCGCTGCCGCGGTACACGCCGGCGCAGTCGCCGCCGCCGCCGCCGCCGACTCCGCCGGCGTACACTCCACTTACAGCCATTGCGGCCTGGAATTGACAAAGCTACAATAAATAAGCTTCTCAAAATCTTTCAAAGATCTTTCGGTGCAGCATAACATATTAGAAGTGTAAAATAAAAAGCAATTTACCGATCAAACCTATAGCTCGATATCGACTTCTCCTAACTTCAAAAAATGAATATCCAATCTATCCACGATTTAGCCCACCAAAGATAAAAATTTGACATATTTTGTATGTAGCTTATGTCAAATTCCTGTCCTATTATTATTCCTATGTAGTAGGGCAAATCGTGGACAGATTGGATATTAATTTTCGCCGTAAGTTGTCATGGCACCCAGATTTCCATAATGAATGTGTTTCATACTGGTTAGAAATTAGCAAGCTAGTCTCAAATATGTAATAGGTGGCTTCAATCTAATCAGCTGGGCAAGAATATATCATATCATACCGTCGAATTATAAATGCGGCTTCTGTTCTTTAGTTCTAAAGAAAGTTAAAGTCGCATGGGTAAGAGTTACATATTTATATAATACGGGTCCCCTGCACTTGTTACTCGCAGCTACTCCGTCCTGATAAAACTTGCACAACTATAACTGCCGGAAGGCGACTTATGCTAATTTTATCGCTAATGAAGACTTTGTTACGCAAGTTACCGGTTCTTTAAATGAAACGCCATGTTATTTGTTCAGCGGTATTAAAAATATACTTGAGGGACTCGTAGCTAAATTCTCTTTATCCTTTAAGTTACGTTGGGTTAAGGAGCCATCTTGGTCGCGAATGCCATGCATTGCAGTCCTCGCGGGTCATCCACCTAAGGCAAGAGTTTTTAGTGGGTGCGAGCCCCACATAACTACGCTGCCTCTCCATGTGGTGTGACATGCGACAAGCATTTACTCCGCCTAACCATCTGGCATAGTGACTTGTAAAAGAGTTAAAAGCAACACCTACTTACAGAATTAATATTTGAATTTGCGAAATCAAGTCTAGTGTAATATTTAGAATGCAGCCTAATAAGCACTAAAATGTCATTTTAGAGTTGTTTTTAGATAATTTAGAAGTCGATCCAAGCACAACTATATGTATATCTGCAAAAAAATTCGTCCTTATCAAAATTAGGATGGCGATTATGTATATACGAAAAAACTGGCCTTTCACTCAACTAAGACTCGAGTGTTCTGAAAACCGAATGATGGCAGGATAATTACTTATCTAACTTGTCATACCAACTACCCGGTAAAACCAGAAGCAAGTTACGCGGAGTGCTGCAACACCGGAAAGAAAGTTCAGGTTTTGAGGTCTTCAGCATTTACATGGTCTTCTCTCTCATTTCGGTAGCAGACATCCAGTGGAGTTCTTTTATTATAAGCTAAATAGTAAGCCAATTTCAATCATATGCGCGATTTAATCCGGTTAAACTTTGTTTTATTATAATAAATAGTAAGTGTTCTGAACCGGCAATATAAGTATACTACTTGGGGGAAATAACTCCGAGTACAAATTGGTAACTTTTCGGGAAATCTTTGAAAACCAAAGGTGTTCAAATCGTTTAGATTCAAAAGGTAAATTCGTGCTAATTTCCGTGTCGTGTATCTTGCAACGTGAAAGTTTAAAAGTTAGTAAACTTGAGCTGTCAAATGGCTACCTGGGTTATGGAATCGTTGTTGTCTCGCCAAGCCCTTCCGTTATTATCGTTTTGTTTGTTGTACAGCGCCTTTTTCTTGTTACCGCCGTCGGCGAACTTCACTAGCAGAGGCTCCTTGGCTCCCGGGATTGGGTTTCCATTGAACATCTAGAAAAAAAAATAACCGTGGTGAGTTTTGTTTAGAATATTTTTTTTTGCTACCTATTCTAGTTTTTATTGTGTTAAAACAACTGAAGATTTTCTTCAATCTCATTCATGAGACGTAAACATATTTTTCAACATGAATTCTTTGATCGGGACGGTGCGAGGCACAGAAATAGATAGAATGGCCATGTGAGCAGGGTGCGCGTGGCAGCACTATGCACCATAGTGCAGGATATTTCAAAGCCTTTCTCAGCACGCCTTATGACTTGTTTCTATAAATACTGTAACAAAAACCCGCAAAAATTCCTTATCGTGCTGTTTCTAACTGCAGAAACAAAAGCTGTAAAGTACATTTGATTAAAGTTAATAAAAAAAAAAATGACGTCAAAATGTAAGGCGTAGTTTGTTCGGAAAGTTGCCACGCATGAATTGCGAGTAAAATTGTGATTACAACCATTCTAACTATTTATGTGGTGCGAGGTCTATTTGATATAAGAATGGTGCTGGTGAATGTGTTTTCACCTCGTAAAATGAATTATCAGTAGATAATATAACATAAAAAGTTTTCTCACTTGAATAATCTGCTCGCATTTCTCTCTAGATTCCATCCTTGCAAAGCCCACGCCTTTGCTTTGGCCGTGGGTGTCACGCAAGATCCTGGTGGACACCACTTGGCCAAACTTGGCCAGCAGTTGGTCCACATCGTTCTCCTTGTAGTGCGGCGGCAGGTTGGCCATGTACAGGTTGGTAGGATCCTGTTCTTGTTGCTGTAAATGCCCCGGAGTAATAGGTGAAGAACTTGCTCTCCAAATCTTCAATGTTTAAAAATTCAAATTGGAAGTTTCAGTGACTTGTCAGAAAATTTCGAGCACCACATAATGTGGTTAGCAATAAACATGTGCTGAGATTAAAATACTTTGAAAGTGCTTAGCACATTTAGCTATTGTGGGGATCTGAGATTTGTATACCATGTGACAAGCCCCGGAACCACTGTAAATACTTTTATATGTGCGCTTACGACACAGAAGGAACCATTGCATGGTTTCCTTCGCCACCCACCATAAGGAAAGCATCTTAATTCGGGGAGTTAAGACATACTGCTTTATTTACATGTGTTTCCAATGTGTAAGTGTATGTGTGATGAGCAGCGGTGACGTCACAAGATATCATCGGCTGCATGACATGTCTTGTTTGTTTTGTTAACTATTAATTTATGTGTCTTTAAGCGTTAATTTAACGTGTCTGTGATTTTTTTCTTAGAATGTTAAAATTAGCTTAAAGCCCGCATAGAATATCTAGACACTGAAGCCAGCTCTGATGTAAATCAGCAGATTGATCTAATGTACTAAATATTACGTAGGTGTTATCAACGACATGGGCATATACATTAGCATAGAGATTACGAAGCTAGTTAAAATTCGCATACACACTAATTTAATATCGAAAGCATAGAAATACCCGAGCCCAGTAGCGATAATATAATTATACATTGTTATAACGCGGAAGCATACGACAATAGTATAGAATTAATAGGATGAAACAATGTCTGAAGTATAGAATTAAGTAAGCGTTATATTTGCGTTGAATTGCGTACCATTGAAGGGATAACATACTTACAACACACTTAGTGTTACATTGTTCTGTTTGTGAATACGCTGACACAACATTACCACTCGTGTTGTTTCCCAAAATGAACTACACAAATGAATGATCGTGTACTTTGGTAGCTGTGTTAAAACCGGGACATTTCAAAGTATTTATCGCCCATATTGTCGATGATCTAAACACAGGTCCTACTTCTAGACAAATAAATCTATTGAATCAAACAAATGTAGGCATTAAAGGTTGGAAATTAGGAGCACGTCGAAGATCTCATTTCAAATTACATGGATCAGGATGCTTATGCTACAAATGCATAAATGTCAAATCTATTAGCAAAGTTTACAAGATAGGGAACATACGGTCTTTAAGTTCAGTTATGTATTTAATACAGCACTTCTTATATAGATAAAGGGTATATAAGTACTAAAGCTATAAGTAAGGGAAGACGGAATATAGGGTTGGATCAATGGGGAAGGCAACTGTCTAAATGGCAGAAAGTCTGCCGTCTTCTTCAGTAACGAGCAATATAAATTAAATTATGAAAGGCTCAAAAGCATTATACGATTCCAACTCCCGACAAGAAACAATCGCACTGCGCTTAATTTCACAGTTGCCATTCCTTTTGTGTTTAATGGCTTTTGGACATTCATTACATATTTAAGGATTTTAGTCGGAACAATCGGAAAAGGGAGTTTAGTCTTAGAATTTTGTTGGTCTTGTGAGTAAAGGCGAAGGAGCAGAAATAGAAGGCGATGGGATGAGAGAGCGGACAAGGAGCAGGCGGTTAGTCATAATAGTATTACTTGCATGCACAACGTACACGGTTCAGTCTACGCAGGAACCAGATACCCACTTTAGCCATCTGGGCCTGAACACCTTTGGCTTGTAATCCTTTAACAGCTGCCTCGGCCGACGCGATCGTTTCAAAATCTACAAAACCGTAACCTGGGAAAAAGAGTTAAACAATTTTATAGTTGAGGGTTACCTCAGTCGGTAGGGGTAGCCGCGTATTATTTTTATAATTTCGATGACTCATGCTTATCTTATGTATGTTGTAACGTAACATATATATCTAAATTTTCAAAGAAAGAACAGCTATGGTACAAACATTTGATATGTAACTAATGAGCGCGAGTATATTGCCTACTCGACATTAGCGTGATGAAAATGTGACATCGAAAAAGGGTAACATTGTGATGAACATTAAAATTACTGTGCATATTTCATATCGAGGTAAGAACTTGGTATCATCTGTGCTTGGGTGCAAATATAGTGAAGATGATAATATATGTATCTACTATAAAAATAACAGATATATAAAATAAACATTTATAATATGATAATGTCATAAATATGAATCAAATCGAATGTATCTAGTGTTCGTGCATATATTGGAAAAAAGTCTCACCATAGATGGATTAGTTTAATGAAGGTAGGTATATGGTATTCTAGAAAATATTAATATTGTTTTAAATAACGGATAATCGTATCAATGCAAATCTAGTCAAGTAATATAAATTGTAAAACAATATTTAAATACATACGTGAGATACTATGCACAGATTTATAACTAATTAGAGTACTTTACATGTAATAACTGTAAATCGCTATGACAGTGTATATAAAAGAGGACGTACGGTATATGAATGTTGTTTACCTTTACATTTATTCGTATTTTTATCCAATATTGCTTTTGTTGAAATAATGTTGCCATACCTGAAAATGAAACATGAATTAAATCTGGTAATGTGATAGTGGACAGATGGTGTATTGGAGTGATAAGCCTTACATCTGGCACATTTGAACGAGGTCCTTATCGGTGGTATTCTGGCTAAGGCCTCTGATGTAGAGGTTGGTGCGGCTTAGTTGTTCGCCGGCGATGCCGGTGGTGGAGGCGGAGGAGGCCGGCGGCGGCGGCGCCGTGCTGAGGCTGGTGGAGCGCGTGCCGCCGGCCGAGCCCGTGTTGGACGACGACGATGACGCCGTGTTGGCAGGAGATGCTGCCGTCGGCACGCGGCCGCCTGCGCCCATTCCCGCGCCCGTATACTGGAACAACACACCATGTATTACAGTAAAGGTTATCGTTTATACATAAGATTGGAAATACTTGGAAATTGGACTACGTAGCCAAGAAAATTAGTCTTTCTTTTCCTGTCACATAAAAACAGTCTCTGGAATCTAAAACGAAACTGCAAGGAAAGAAAGAAAAAATATACAAAATTACTAGAAAATTTAAGAAAAACACAGAACAAATACAGATACAGAGTCAAGAAGTAACAATAGTAATAACAATGCTCTTTAGTACCTACAACTGCTTCAAACTGTTTTCCCAAAGTGGTGGGTGACATTTAGGATAAGAACATGCAAAATAAAGCGTATCATCCTTGAATTAATTAACTGCAGCCGTCGCAGGCTTTGGGTTTTTGTTTTCTAAAATATGCAATTTATTCCAAGATCATCACAAGACACCTTGATTTATGCCTGTGATCAACATGGTAACATATCTCACTATTTAATTAAACGTAATTCTGCGTGTAATGTATAATCAAGACATGATGTCGATGAGTGTAAATCCCGTGAACACATTGGAGGCGTGACACGGAGTCGGAACGATTACATTATGTTCACTGGATCAAAGTGTTAATATGCGCGCTCGCAGCAACTTAGCGAAACGGCTGGAATAAGTCTGCGTGCGGAGCCCCACGGAGTCAACTTCATTGAAATAACTGTTCTCCGTGAAACACGTTAAGACGTCGACTATTAGTTATCTAGCTGCCGAGTAATGAATAGGGAGAAGTAATGAGCGCATGCCGATTCCAAGCACGCACCCTTAATCGACTCGCATGCTCGATACCCACCGAGTTAAGAAAAGCCAACGGTAGGTACGAACTGCACGTTTTTAGTTCCGGCAACGGTTAGTTCGGATTAACGAGGTGGCTCGGGCGACTAGAAATAGCTATTTGGTTCCATAAACAAGTATTTAACACGAAAACGATAATGGATATATTTGACATTAAGTGGATACCTACTCGTAACGTGAAACGACGCTTTGATAACGCAAACATGAAATTGATTACGGGAATATGCTGTAATCTTGTGGTAAAAACGCCATGAACGAGGCACCATAACCCAGGATTTTATTATTACATAAAAAGTAAACGCAGTTTAGAAAGTAGATAAAATTTAGCGATTTATCCATAGGTCGTTGGTTCAGATCCGGCTCGAAGGACCAAAAAGAAAGTACAGTCTCTGGTTAGACAGTAGACTGCACTTTTTATGATAATAAGGGAAGGAATAGAATACGATAGCTCAGAAAAGAAACTATGTTGTCCGAATAGTTATTAAACCGTTTGTTGTAAGTAGAAATGATTTAGCTAATACACGGCACTTGCTAGTCACGTAGGTCTGAGAACGCGCGGCTGTCTTGATCGTTCGACGCGAATTAAACTAATTATTAAAAGAAACGCATGAGTCGCGTAAAAATGTTAACATGAGAAAACGTACGGTTACAGTAACGCGTGTGCGTTTTTTTTCATATCTACATACTTATATCTAACTATAAGTTATAACGGACGAGAGAAAAGACCTAATTAAAATGAGTATTTATCTCCACTTACGTCTGCACATACAAACAAACAGTATTCAATGTCTACGATGTTCAGTTATTTGCATTTAGTTAACATATTAATCCCATAAACTGAGCGTGTCGTTGACGTAACAGCTCATGAAGCCGAGTTACATATGAGCCATAAACTTGCAATTTGTGTAATTAAGTTCAGGGTACACATAATTATTTTTACCGTTTAAAGTCGTACACGTGCAGGAGACTTATCCCGAGTTTCAGGAGGAATTTAGATTCGTAATCCAATTGGTATCTTGGTAGTAGACGTAGTAATTGGACCAATTTGTGTTAACTGCCGGAACGACCACCGCGGCGATACATACGCCAACATAAAAACAAATTAGCAAAATACGTGGTTTATACCGCCACCGCTACGACTCCGATAAAGAACAAACTGTTTATAAAGTGAAAATAAAATTGGCAGAGTTTTTAATTTCTTAAATTACAGTCCGTAATTATTTTTGTATTGAAACTTCAAGGGAGTTAATAAACTATTGAATTTTTTATCACTTGGTTTGAACTTTGATTGCTTTGACAGTATTGTACATAATTTGGGAAACTGGATAAATTAACTTATCTTATATTATATAACGACCAATCTATCAATGAAAAACAAAAAAATGGGTTTACCCGACGTTCGTGAAGAGACCTTCTCCCTGGTCATCCTTCTACGTAAATCATATAAGATTATAATGTAAAAGTAACTACTTGATTTTTTTTCTATTTTATCCAATAGATTTGTTTACTGCAAAGGTAAAGCTTACGCGCTTATCTAATGAAGAGGAGTAGTCATTTTTTGCTTCGTACAGCAAAACTGTGGAACCAACTTCCGTCAGCGGTTTCCCCGTATTTTACAAAAACGTAGAACCTCCCAGGTACTGAGTATAAAATTCCGAGTGAAAATAAGAAAATGTAGAGCGAATCGAACGGATTTTTCTTGTTTCTCAGCCTTTGCTCACCCAAAGTTTTAGTGCATGTTAGGTAAGTGATTATTATTAAAGTAATTGACACAGTTTACAAACCTACCAATCGCCATTAACAAGACAACTTTTAAGTGGCAGTTAAAAGGGAAAACGTCCGATTAGAGCTATTTAAACTGTGTAGTCTACAACGAGTTCACATTATGTCGGCCACCTGTGCAATTTACTCAATTTAACTTTATTATCTGCTCGGAAATTTGGATGGGTAATTAAGTGAGTCAGGCCAGCCGCCAGTGTACCTACTCGCGGGACGGAACAACCGAACTTTGGTTACACTTCGACCCGTGTTTGGAGTTTGTTGACGGAGATACGGCTCTGTAACTGTGACCTAGATTTACTGAGAATTTTACGATGCCTTGTACTTAGCTTTAAACAAATTGCGGTTTGAGTTAGAGCTTAAAAGGTGGGGCTTTAATCTGTTATATCCTTAAAACACTACCCGGGAAGTACAGTCTAACAAAGCAATTAGTATACAGGGTCGCCAGCTCAGAAATAGATAGAATGGAAAAGTGGGCAGGGCGCGCGTGCCAACACTCTGCACCATAGTGCAGTGCATTTCAAAGCCTTTCTCAGTACGCCTTATGACTTGTTTCTGTAAATACTGTAACAAAAACCCGAAACCGTTCGAAAGTTGCCACGCATGAATCGCAAGTAAAATTGTGATTACAACCATTCTATCTCTATCTATTTCTGTGGTCGCCAGATATAGATGAAGATTTCTCAGGAAATTATTATAGAACGGTTTGATTAGGGTTTTGTATAAATACAGTTTAACTTTGTACGTTATTAAAATGATAGGTATTTCACTCGAAAACATCCATCATCTTCTGAGAAAACTTCATTTATATCTGTCGACCCTGGATACTAATTGCTTTGTTAGACTGTACTACCACCGTACCTATTTCTGCCGCCAAACAGTGATGCTTGCATTGCTGTGTTCCGGTGCGAAGGGTACGGGTGCCGGTGAAATTACAATCACATGAGACTTTCCATCTTCATGTCTCAGTTTGGCCATGGCGAACGCGATTTGCGGTACCATTTAAGCAACAGCCTAGGTGGTATTGTAGTTGTTATGGGCAAAGGTAACCGCTTCAAATCAGGTGGGCCTTTAGCTCGTTTCGCCAACCTTCGCCTTAAAAAATAAAAAAACTAGGTAGTTACTTAATACCAATAGAGCTCTATCATCATTATGTACTAGCCCAATCGCAGGATTATCTGGGTCGGCTTCCAGTCCATCCCGATTAGAGTGAATATTTATATCATTTGACCTCCGCTTCCTACTAGTGGAAAATATCAGCGAACATATATTTTTTTGCAGTATTTGTCTGCTGTAATAAACCACGGATTACCGCAATACTTTACTCGCGATTATAAAATGTAAATAACAATCCTACGCATAAGACATGAGAGTAGCGAAATCCTGACGAAAGTAAGTTCCAATCAGTCTGGCTTTTCTTCGACAGGTGTCAACTGTTGAGGAGTGAAGGAACGGTGGAAGATGACGGCGGGTGGGAGACAGTTCATGACAAGTAATCATCACGTGTCAAACTTGAGCGAACTTTGTCGTAAGTGCCTGCTTTGTGCGAAGTTTTGGCATGTTTTGTGAGTAAACGATTTTTGTTATAAATTCGTCGAACTCTCGTACGTGACGTGTATTGTGGAACACATTTTGGACAGAAATATTTTGTTTAGTACGTTTCTTGTTATCGCAGCGAAAGCCGTCGGAAGAGAAATTTCAAGAAAATCTTTCACAAATGAATATCGGGAACCTATAAATTATAATTTAACAAAACAAAGTTCTTTGAAAATATTTTGTTTTCTTGTTTTGTCTTGTTGTGTAGAAATGTTGACTAGGTTAGAAACAAGTTTCCCTTAATCTTATTAAATGTTTTTCCTCAACAAATTCTCTATTGAATAGTCGCTAACTTAGATAAAGTTAAGTGGAGTGTGGTCAACAACAAAATGGTTCAGTTTAAATAGGCTTTTTTCATTCTACTGTGTTAGATAACAGTGTTTTCAAAGATTATTCTGGGTTGTTTCGACAAGTTTTGAAACTTTCCTACATCATAACTATATCTTCTGTTCAAACTATACCCTTCAAGTTTTATTGGCCCTATTAAAGAAAAAAACCGTGGTAAATGTATTGGATTTTATTAACGAGTTCAGACCGAAGTAAAATGTTGTGCCTCTTCTAGTCAAGATTCTTAGCTAAATATTCCTTGTTACATTTATTCTCGAAATAAACCCTTCAAAACTAATCCTACATGTTTATGTCTAGACAGAACATCGTACAAAAGTCACTTCAATGTAACATCAGCTGTTTCATAACTGCACCCGCCGCCGGCAATCAACATGGCTATAAAACACGCGATTTTAATTTTGTCAACAGTAAAATTTAATGATGTAACATGAACGCACACTTCGGGAGCATATGACTGTGGGCGATGACGTCACTCGCGTAGGAGGGCCCCGAGGGGAGCAGAGCTGTATCTCAAAGGCATGGGGTGGGAGATAGCACTCAACAGTTGGTCCCGGCTCGATAGCGCAGCGCGTGCGTGCCTCGAACGACGTCACATGGCCGGCGAACACGCTAACTTTATACATTCTATTCTATTGTAACTGCATTCGAATTACCAGCCCATGTATCGCACGTTTCAACGTTAATTAGGACCATGAAATTGGTGTGAACCCATCCGTTTGAATTTTATAATGAGTTTTATAAACGATGGAATTCCGGTTTCAATTTTAAAGCACCCGCACGGCCGCAGCCGTCGTGGTGGGCAGTGAATTCACAGAGCGGGATCCAGCTGATTCACGCCGAAGCTCACGAAATGAAACATAAATCCCATTCAATCTATTTAAATTGAGCACTCCATTTGTTTTATCGTCAATTCAATCAGGAAATCGATCAATTCGTTCGCCATTTACTACGGCGAGACAGCCCACTTGATGAGTGCCTTTTTTTTTTTTTTTTTTTTTTTCGTGGGGAAAATCCTCATGGACGCACTCCGCCCGGGGAAGGCGGAGCCAGTGTCGGACTCTTACCGACTAAAAACCACCACGGTGTTCCTCTACCGACCCTTGGCCGGGGGCGTGAGAAATACTCCCGTATTCGCCCAACCATCCCCGGCAGGTCCCTGCTCGCCGCTAACAGACGAGCCCCTTCACCCCGTGCGGCACCCACATCGGCCGCACCCTCCTCTTAACTGGCGCGCGCGGAACACAACGCGCCACCGTCACGGGCCTTGACTGGTCGGGCGGCGGGCCACCCCGAGTCCGCCGCCCGCAGGCCCACACCTAGGGTGGCTGGAGGTCGGCATACGCCCTCCTACGACGCCCAGGTCGTCTCCTGCGGATGGGAAGAGAGGTTATCGCCTCTCGAACCCTCTCCGCCGCCTCCTTAGCGAGCATTACATCCTCGCAGAAGGAGACGACGCCTTCCCAAGCGCTCTCGCTCCTGACCATAGACAGAACCACGGCCGGAAGCGAGAGGTCGCTGCCGCCTACTGCAGTAATGAGGTCACGGCGCTGCGTGGCCCAAGCTGGGCACTCCGCCAGTGTGTGCTGCGCCGTGTCCTCTGGGCAGCTCCCGCAGTGATGACACTCGGGCGTCGGCTCCCGGCCTATGCGACACAGATACTTCCCAAAGCAACCGTGCCCTGAGAGTATCTGCGTCAGGCGGTAGGTGTGGGCACCATGGCCCCTCTCCAGCCACTCCTCTATGACGGATGAGTGCCTACATTTATTCAGATTGTGTATAAAAAATTGCCTTTAGATTACTTATACGAAATGGTCATTAGCAACTATATTAGATTTAATTTCAGAAATTAAATTTAAATAATACAGTTATGTAGGTACTAATTAGACGAAAATGGTGCAATTAGAAGATTACATTATTCACATTTGAAAAGGAATAGAACCAAACTAACAAAAGCAGAGATAAATAGGCTTGCTACGAGATAATTGAAGCGAGAATACGGCAGTGGATAGGCTCCGTCCGTCCGTGATGGATAGGTGAAATGAATTACCTATATATACTTATTATACAGCTTTCAGAACTCTACACTACTCTCCCACTGATTAGTAATACTAATTGGTGCTCACAAACTTTGTGAACTGAACAAATAAACAATTGCTTTTGCATACAAATACTGGCTTAATCGCTCATTGATCATACGGCTGCTATAAAACGATATAATGAAAGCCCAGAAAAACAAAACCGTTGGCAGTGGCAAATGATTCAGAACACTGGTATGGACGAATTTAAATATCGGTAGCGGTCTTACCCTCTGTCACACCAACATTAACATAATTCAACAAAAAAAAAACTACCCTTACCAGGGAAAAATGATTCTTTTTTCTGCGCCTTCTGACCCGACCTATAGTTCACAATATTGTACGAGTTTCACTGCCGACGACGCAGTACCCTACCCTATAAAAACAATTTGATGTAACTTACATTATGTTAAACATTCCTACGAGGAAGGGATAAGAAAAGAGTAGACTATTTATCAACCTAGAGTAAAAAAAAACATGAATTTACAAGTTTTGATTTATGAGAAAACAATGTGTCACGAGCGCATCATGTACAATAAACTCTTTCCGCGTTCGGATAAACATCCGTCAGTGGAGTGCGTTAATATGTTTCCGCGGCAGCCGCTCACGAGGGCTAGGGTCCTTCACCTTCCGCCAGAGCCGAAATAAATCTAATTCCTTGGATGACAGATATCAGCAAGCCTTGTTTATTTATACTTTCACCCCGACTTTTGTAGGGTCGCACACGTGGGACGTGCTCTGCCCCATTGTACCGAAATAAACTATTATACTCACAAAGTCAACACATGCACAACACATGATAAGATAATAGCAAAAATGTATTTGAGAATATTCCGAGAACCTTTCACACCGGTATTCATCAATCGTTCGTTTAGATGTAATTAATGACCCTGGCTCATTTATAAAATAGACACAGTTATCCGTATTACCTTGTTCGACATTGAAAAAGGATCTCCTAAATATAAATAATACGGCAGCGGAACCTTCCAAAATAAATGTGGTAATTTCATTTACAAAAAAAATGGTCCGCAGCGAATACATTTAAATATATCAGCATAATCTTTGAGTGCGTGCGTGTGAAAATGAAGCGCTAGGAAGTCGAGGTAGCCACGGCCTAGATGATTCTAATGGAGACGAGGAAAGGAATTACACTTCCTCGTGAACTTTAGACATTAACATCTCAGTGAATGAAACAGAAATATGAAAGTAACCTCGTTGGGTATTGCTGTAGAGCCACCGCGGCGGATTAGGGCGGGCTCGGACGTAAAACGCATTAGAGTATTAGAGTCAGACGCTTCTGTCACTCCTTACGATAAAAACGTTGGGTCCTTTACTAAAAAACGTAACCTCTATTTAGGGCTGCCATATTTGGGATGGGGCGCGATGAATCTAACGAGCTCCGGAGTTGTGACAGCCCTGACAGCTGACATATTCCGGTCATTAATCAAGTGGTCATAGATATAGGTACGAGTGTGTTACGACTACAAGCGAAGCGACTGCGAAGTCCGATCAGTCGTGTTCACTAAAAACTGAAACAATAAACTGATTACCATTGTCACGGGTTTTTGTGTAACACTATACTTGGAGTGTCTGCTTTACAGAAATAAAAACAGTGTTTTTCTTGAATACCAAAACAATTTCACTAAACCTTTTTTAATCGTCAAATATTTTTACAGCGGAAATTGTATGTTTGTGCGATTACAATGAAAATGCACTATAATGGATATGAAGTGTTAATTTTACATTAATCGACTAAGCAGGTTTGTTACGGTAAATGAAGACACGAGGCTGACATAAAAGTTAAACATACCAGTAATTGATCGCTTCCACATAACGTTACAACGACAGTTAAGAATCGTCGGAACTGATAAGTGCTCTATTTTATGACTACGATTATTTTTATCGAGAAACAAAACGTTTATTAATGTTTTTGTATGGGTAGGACACATGAATGTCGACTAATCTAATGTGAAAAACATAAGAAGTGAGTTTAAAGGACACAGAAAACTGTAAATCTATACATCCGAGTAAATCTTCCAGGATATAAAACAAAATATCTTTATCGCGATATAAAATTGCACCAGTAAAAGGAAAACTAGCGTAGCAAATCACATAAGCGGACTTCTTTTTCAAATGCTTCTCAATGTAAAAAAACGAGCTCAGTATCGGCGTGGCGACCATGAGATAAATCCTGAAGGAGACGCGTTGTAATAAAACACGTACAGCGCGGGGAGCTACATTTTATTTCGAAAAGCGATAAGGGCGCGAGAAATTCCTTTTACGAGATTCCTGTGGAGGGAGGGTGGTGAGGTGCAGCCGAGGCTCTTTGTGCAACATCTGGTTTGTGTCCGCCTCGTAAACAGCCCAGCTAAGCTCTCTGTTCGATGACACTCCACACGAAAAAATAATGAAAGAACCGTTTGTTACAAAATATTTTTAACGCGCCTTAGATACCTATGTATCTATATGATACAAAATGTATTATATTATTTTATTATTTTGTTATTTTGTGTTGTTGAAATGTTCTATATATTATTTCACTACCATAAAAGAGATATTTTATGTATAAAAATAAATTGATCAAAAATATTAATATACATACCATGTTTTTAGAACGAAAGCGTATTGTCACCCAGTCCTGAGCTATGTTTAAAGTTTCATGTCTCTAACTCGGGAATCGGTGTTAGCTGTGATCCAAGAAAATCTGTTCAGCCGTTTGAAGATCATCAGCTCTTTTGTAGTTGAGAAAGGGATGCGAGCAACCACCATTCCACAAGTCTGATCGATTTGAAATTTGGTATCCGGTTACTTCAATTATATTGCAAGAACATGTATGATAACCTGGACCTGTTGCTGCAAAATCGCCTGGGAATTGCAGTATACCCAACTCCTCACCAACTTACAGCAGAGGTATCGTGTTTGGGCTCATTGGAATGGATTCAATGAATAGGTTATATGTAGATAGATAGATCAGGGTCTAACGATGGAGGATAAATAAGGATAAATTGGTGAGGGATTCTAAGCTTCTTTCACTCGTTCAATCGATATGAAATTTTGGTATACCATGTAGTACCATTTTTGGCGAATAAGATGATATGATGATGATGATGATGATAAGATGTATGAAAGTGTAAAGTGAATGAAATAATAAATGGGATAGATGGAATGAATAAACACGATTTCATATGGTACGGTGCTGAATATAATAAGATAATAGGTTCCTAATAAGGCCTTGCGGGGTTCGGTAAGGACTACGAAGGTGGGAGGTGATTAAACGGGATTAAGTGAACAACTTTAAATTAAAGTCGGGGCTTTTTTTCAAGTTAAATTTAAGTTTTTATATTATTATGTATTGATTAATTAGTCTTTTCATGTTTATCGCACGAAAACACATGCGGAGCGAAACTAATGTTATAAATTTTTAGTGAAAATTCCCAAATATTTCAGATCGCGGTCAAATAGAAACAAAAAAATACTTTATGAACAGATTAATTTTTACTGTATGTAACGTATTGTTCCGTGTGGTGCCGGACATAAAGAATTACACCACCCTATCTCTTCTCATGGGTGTCGTAAAAGGCGATTTACGGCCAAAATTAATATCCGATCTATCCACGATTTGCCCTACTAGAGATAGGAATTTGTAATAAGCTCCATACCAAATATGTTGAATTTCTATCTCCAGTAGGGTAAATCGTGGATAGATTGGATATTAATTTTGGCCGGAAGGGATTCACCAGAGGATGGGCAGCAGCGTTCTCTGACGGCCAAAATTAATATCCAATCTATCCACGTTTTACCCTACTAGTGATAGAAATTTGACATATTTTGTATGGAGCTTATGTCAAATTCCTATCTCTAGTAGGGCAAATCGTGGATAGATTGGATATTAATTTTGGCCGTGAGTATTGAACTCCCAACTGCGATCGCCAACCCGCCTGCCAAGCGTGGCGATTATGGCATATTCCCCCCTTGGGGAAGGCCTATGATGATGATGATGATGACGTTTGTATGTATCCCTACTAAATTGTTTCTAATTTGTAATCTAACAATCTCCTGCCCTTTTGCATCAGGAAATCATGTATAAACCCAGCTATAGACAGGGTAAACTTCTAAATTAACCAGTTTTATGCAAATCACGATCTAGTTGTGTTGTTTTAAGTGCTCCGAGAAAACATTAATCACGTAATATTGTTTGTAGTAATGTATAAACGAGCTACAGCCGTGGCGGGCGTAGAAATTGATGGAGCGATGTCAACGAGCCAACTTCGCGGTTAATTATCAAGTCTACAGCCCTAAGCAACGTCTTCGCTGCGATGCTGGAGATTCATCACTTTCACCCATATTCTAAGTTGTTCCCTCAAGACTCCACTCAACCTCACTCAATACTTAGAATATTTCCTCCGTGGTATTCATAGTTGCAAAAAATCTCTGTCACTTGACAGTTTTCCTTATTCAAGGTGAGGAAGAACCGAAGGTATAGTTAGAAATCGTTCCGGTGAACCGTGGTGGTTCGTGGTAAGGCTAAAATCGCTTGCACTCAATGTACGATGGCAGCGGTAGCTACGTGTAATGTAGCAGAATTCGTTCAAGGGAGTTTGTCGACAAAATGTACCACCGCGAAGTATCGTGACCGTACATCACGACTAACTTTAAGGCTTCTTTAAGACTGGAAAAGTGTCATTTGTGACGTGGATATTATTGTTTCTATTCTGAAAAATTACCGATTTTGACGAATTTATGCAATATATGGACCACGCCCACGAAAATATCCGCCACGGCGTTATTTATTTCCTCAAGATACATTGAGGAAATGTCTAAGAATATCGATCATGATATTATTTTGAGGAACGCTTGAATGCATCCTTGAGTGAGTTTGAGTCTAGAAACGTTTGAGGGAACAACTTAGAATATGGGTGCTAGAATTCACGCTTATTGATAACAAACTCGAATATCTCAAGTTTTTTTGAGATCTTGTTTACATTTAAGAAAGTTTAGTTAATGATCACTTATTATTAAGAATGAAAGGAAAACGTTTCACAGCGTTGAGGAAGCGTTTGCGGTCCGGCAGACAGCGGAACCGCCGTCCGTCGCTCGTAAACCCGATCGTAAAGTTAAACACACCTCATTAGAACATGCAGAAGATGGCGCCGGCTAAAGATTCTATTTTATTTATGGGATGCTTGCGCTCAGTACAAGTAGAATGGGGGTGCGATATTGATGGACGTATTTTGTGCCAACATTATTTATTGAGTATTCTCTTCAGAACTCCGCTGCGTAACGTCATTCGCAGCGGAATTTCTGAAGAGAATACTTCATCGATCTTGAAGCAGTAAATACGAGACTTATAGCAAACATTAAAATAACATCCTTCTTTTTCTAGCACTGTTATAGATAGAGCAACCTCAGGAAGTTTTCAGAAGAATTTCTGAATGTAAGCACTAAGCACCACGAAAATCTAATCTAAAGGACATTGAATAAGCTGGTTGTGGTTCGTATGTGTAGACTTGCAGTGTTAAAGAGAAACCTTCTGAAGTGATAAGCCTGACGAATTTGAATTTTAGAAGAAAAACGTTAAGTAAAGCTTTATCATAACAACGTGTTATTAAAATAAATGAAAACCTCTTACGGGGTCATTGTACTCATCAGTATGAACAACTTTTACAATGGGACCAATCCTGAAATCAAAAAAAATATCAGCTGATCCCTTCATTTGTGTTCACTCGAATCGAGAAAATGTAGGGATCAGCTGGTTTTTTTTTCCCTATTTCAGGGTTGGTCCCATACTAAAAGTTGTTCATACTGATGAGTACAATGACCCCTTAAGTGGTTTTCAGTTATTTCCATAACACGTAGTGTTTCAAGAAAAAATCCTTAGAGCTTAGGACTTTAGGATTAAAACTAAAACCATCCCTTAGTCAAGCTTTCATCTACACATGGATATTTCAGCTAGAGCGTGAAATGTTGACATAAACAAAAAAAAACTATACCTATGTATTAGCCGCATACGCAACGAATGCGCTCTATGATACGAAGTGAGAGCACGTGTTAGACTGAAGCTATGCGTCGGTATAAAAATAGTAAGTGCTCTATGATTCATATCTACCGTTGGAAGAATGCCGGAAGAAGGATAAACATAATGTAACGCAGAAATTGTTATTACTGATCTATTATGTAAGCATTATCATATTGCATCAGGAATCGCGGAAGATGAGCTTACAAGAAGACTGCATTAAAGGAATCTTTTTTTCATAAGTGAGAGATAATCTTGCTTACGGCTACGAAAGTAATACAAAGGGTTTTCATCAGTTTGTAAAATTCGCTCGGAACCGTTCCTTATGGAAAACTAATGGCATAATTCATTCACGGCATATGTGATGCTAAATTAAAGTCTAATGTGAGCCAGACACCGTTCTTGCAACAATATCTAGGTGTCCCCGTGGACTTATCACAAGTAAAGTATCTGATATCTGCGCTATATATAAGTCTATGGATATCTGAATATGAAGAGGACGCGCCCTGACTTTCTCGTTGGTAACAAGGTTTAGGTTTAAAGAATCTTTATTCTCAAAAAGAACATTCAGTTCACTTATATGAGAAGCTTACATCTTAACTATTATAAAATTGTAAACGTCTGTTTGTTTGTTTGTTCCAGCATCACGCTAAAACTACTGGACCGATTTTGATGATTTTTTTTTTGTTTGAAAGCTGATTATCTGACTTAAAAACTGGTATGGGTTTTGAGAAAGAAAGAAAGAAAGAAAAAAAGAAAAAAAAAAATTCGTGGGTTGCGTACTCACCCGACAGATCGAAGCTTCTATGCATTTGCACGAGCGGATAGTAATGTACGATGGAGTGGAGTGGAGTGGACAGGGGATGGGACTGGGGATGGGACTGGGGACGGGACAGGGGACGGGACTGGGGATGGGACAGTGGACGGGACAGGGGACGGAACATGGGACGGGAAATGGGACGGGACATGAGACGGGACATGGGACAGGACAGTGGGACGGCACATGGGACTGGACATAGGATGGGACATGGGACAGGACATGGGACATGTGACGGGACGATAGTGATATAGTGGGACAGTGGGACAGTGGGCCGTGGGACAGTGGGATAGTGGGACAGTAGGACAGTGGCAGTGGGACGGTGGGACAGTGGGGCAGTGGGGTAGTGGGGCAGCGGGGCAGTGGGGCCGTGGACCAGTGGGGCAGTGGGGTAGCAGGGTAGCGGGGCAGTGGAGCAGTGGGGCAGTGGAGTTGTGGGGCAGCGGGGCAGCGAGGCTGTGAGGCAGCGGGGCAGCGTGCCAACGAGGCAGCGGGGCTGTGGGGTACCTGGGCAGCGGGGCAGTGGCGTAGTGGGATAGTGGGGCAGCGGGGCAGTGGGGAAGTGGGGCAGTGGGGCAGCGGGGCAGCTGGGCAGCGGCGCATCGGGGCAATGGGGCAGCGGGGTAGCGGGGCAGTAGGGGAGTGGGGCAGCAGGGCAGGCAGTGGGGCAGTGGGATAGCGGTGCAGTGGGGCAGTGTGGTAGCGGGGCAGTTAGGGCAGTGGGGCAGCGGGGCAGTGGGGCATCGGGGCAGCGGGACAGAGGGCAGCGGGGCAGCGAGGCAGGCTATGGGGCAGTGGGATAGTTGTGCAGCGGGGCAGTGGGGCAGCGGGGTAGCGGGGCTGTGGGGCAGTGGGACAGAGGGGAAGCGGGGCAGTGGGGCTGCGGGGCAGGCTGTGGGGCAATGGTATAGTGGTGCAGCGGGGCATTGGGGAAGTGGGGCAGTGGGGCAGCGGGGCTGGCTGTGGGGCAGTGGTATAGTGGTGCAACGGGGCAGTGGGGCAGCGGGGCAGCTGGGCAGCGGGGCAGTGGGGCAGGGGGTAGCGGGGCAGCGGGGCAGTGGGGGGCAGTGGGTCAGTGGGGAAGCGGGGCAGTGGGCAGTGGGGCTGCGGGGCAGTGAGGCAGCGGGTTAGCGGGGCAGCGGGGCAGCGGGGCAGCGGGGCAGTGGGGCAGCGGGGCAGCGGGACAGCGGGACAGTGGGACAGTGGACTGGACTGGAATGGACTGGACTGGACTGGACTGACGTGGGTTAGCAGAATTTAACGCGAGCGGAGCCGCGGGTAAAAGCTAGTTATTCTTAAAATTATACATAGGTCGTCGTTTAAATGGGAAGCATGCAAATCTAGCTATCTAATCTACAAATTCATACACATTTCAGCCGAAACACGTCCACTGCTGGACAGAGGCCTCCCCCGAAGGGGACGGGGGATATGCCATAATCGCCACGCTTGGCAGGCGGGTTGGCGATCGCAGTTGGTTGTTTAAATGCTCAGAGAACGCTGCTGCCCATACTCTGGTGAATCCCTGAGTCGCCTTTTACGACACCCATGAGAAGAGAGAGGGTGGTGCGATTCTTTACGTCCGGCACCACACGGAACCTACAAATTCATACAATAGTGAAATATTCTTACCAAATAAACAATAGCTTGTTATTTTCATTTACGTTTTTTTTTTTTTTTTTTGAATGAAGGTACCTTGAATACGTTTGAGGATCAATGCGAACGAATTATAGTGTGTGTGTGTGACTGGCTACGATACATAGATATTATATTCTTTATTATATCTGTAATATGTATATTGTACATGTATGTATGTATATTATATATGTATTATGGCAAACGATTGAGTAGGACAGAGTTCAGTACAACACTGCGCGTAATACAATGTGTGAGTATCTATCCGCATTGTATTGTTTGTCAGTGTGCGATACAACAGAGTATAGTCAGGGAGACCGTCCATCATTTATTTAGTTACGTATGTCTCTATGGCTTTTATTAACAAGCGTAGTATATTTAGGTTTCGAAGGTTACTGTTTAGAAGCCGAAGTTTACAGTCTGATCACGGTAATCATTTATTACTTCTTCACTCGATTCACGAGCTGTTAGTAATTGTACTGACCTTTGGGTCAAATGAAAGCTTTATTTACTCATAGAGTATTTGAGTATTTTTTACTGCGTGTGCACAGACATAGTAAAAAATATAGACGAAGTGCTACGAACAATCATAGTGAAGTCAAAAAAACCGTGCTCCTTCGTGTACAAGCAGCACTCACGCACACAATGCACCTCAAACCGTGCTCGCCCCTCTCAATAAACATGTCGCGGCATCGTCCAGTAAGCATCGTGAAAGCAAATATCCTTTAGGTGCATGGTGTGTGCGTGAGCGCTTGTTGTACATGAAGGAGCAAGGTTTTTTTTTGTCTTCACTATGATTGTTCGCAGCACAAGACTTAGGCCCGTATTACAGAAGGATACTCAAGCGTTGATCTATGTTTAAAACTAGTTTAAAGTTGAGCTTTGATTTTAGAACGTTCCTCAAGCAGAGATTTGTTGATCACAGTTCAGCTGAGTTTAGTTTTGTTTTATACTGTCACCTGTTTTGGTATTTGAGCTGAGATTTGATCTGTAATCACTCTAGTGTGGTCCAGACTACGCTTGAGTAGAGATTTCTATTATATTTCAGGTCAAATTCATGTGTTATGTTGTTGAATTAAAGTTTATAATTACCGTTCTGGAATAAGACCGATACTCAAGTAACGATTCTATCCTTAAGTAGTGATCAGGTGATTGGAGTTTAAACTGTACTTGAGGAAGCTTCTGTAATACGGGCCTTAGTCTATATTTTCTACTATGGCTGCATGCGTGTGAGACTTCAACCTCAAATTAATAAGTTACACTCAGTTAGACAACGTCCAAAAATGGTCTAGGTTTCCTGAGTCGAGCGGTACACACGGCTACACATCAAGCTGTACATTTCCAGTATAAGCTGACCTCGCATTGTATAGGTTTTCCTTACAACGCGAGGTCAGACTTTACTGGTTTTGTACAGCTTGATGTGTAGCCGTGTGTACAAGAATATGTTGGTAAGCTATTTACCTGGTGCGGAGTATAAGGGCTCGGTGCAGCCGCGTACTGCTGTGGCTGTGGCGGCGGGTAGCGGCAGGGCTGCGGTGCGTAGGCCGCGGCCCACTGCTGCGCGCCGCCGCGGAACTGCGCCCCCGCGCTCGCCATGCGCGCCGCGCACGCGCCCGCGCCCGCGGTCGCGACCGTCACGGCGCCCGCGCCCGCGTTGCTAGCCGAGCGACAACCGCCGGTGTTCTGTACACAAAACAGACACTGTTTAGTATTTCAGAATAATCATCTTCATGTTTTTTCTAAACCATTTTTAGGGTTCCGTACCCGAAGGGTTCCAAACGGGACCCTATTAATCTCGCTACGCTGGCTGTCCGTCCGTCCGTCCGTCTGTCTGTCACAGGGCTGTATCTTTGTAACGGTAATAGATAACCAGTTGAAATTTCACAGAATATGTGTTGCTATGAGGTGTATCACGACAAATAATAAAAACAAAAAAAAGTCTAAATCCAAAGGGGGTCCCCATACAAGAAACCTCGAAAAATATGCATTTTTTTCAACGTTTTTGTTCCTGTTCTATCTTCAAAACGGTAATACATACTAGCGTCAAACTTGGTCTGATTATAGTGCATACTATGTAGTTTTGCAACAAATACTAAAAACAGGTCAAACATAGACATATATGGCAGTACCTACGGAAGAAAGAGATGCAAAAATTCACATTTCGCGTACGTTCGTTGATGTCATTTGATAAACTCTCGTAAATTTAATCAGTTTCTATGTGGTATTAGGTCGATGGGTTGTACGGAACCCTTACTGCGTGAGTCTGACTCACACTTGGCCGGTTTTTATGTATTGTTGTTTATTCAAATTCATATTTTTTTTTTTCAAATATACCTAATTACAGGCACTTTTGAAACATCACCATCTAGTTATACGGTTCCAAATTGTGGGTCCTATGGAGAAGAACCGGCAAGAAACTTTCTATCTTCATGTGCTTCATGTCTCAGTTTGGCGAACCGACTTGCGGTACCATTTAGGCAACAGCCTAGGTGGTATTGCAGTTGTTATGGGCAAAGGTAACCGCTTAACATCAGGTGGGCCTTTAGTTCGTTTCTTCACCCTATACTAGAAAAAAAAACTCCCATAGAACTGGCAAGAAACTCCATTATATATTGTGTACAATACAGAATAAGAATCTTAAGCCTATAGCCACTGCTGGAGCCGGACATAGCCCTCTTCAATAGCACGATAATGACCACGATATCCTTGGCCGTGTTCTTGGCCGCACTAATCCAGTTGCTTCGGAAAAGGCCATAAATTGAGCAGTAAAGGGTATTCGGGAAAAATGCACGCTTTCTAGCAAACGACTTTGTGCACGCTACTACTAAACGTGTCAAAGCTGTAAAGTTTTGACAACCAACACTGCGGAATAACCAAAATTTTTGCTCGAGCTGCTAATGTTCTTGGCCAGAAGAATCGTGACCTATTATGTGAAAAAAACTGTCAGCTACCAAGCTAGTGTGTGCTAAGTGCACTGGTGCTATGAACAATACCTCCTTTATCGTGGAATATTAATAAAGAAAGCTCGAAAGCGCGTTGGGTTGATGATATCGCCAAAGCCGCAAGAATCACCTGGATCAGGGACGCACGAGATCGAAGAGGCTGGCAAAAACATAAGGAGGGAACGAAGGCCAATACCCAGCAGGGGGTGATACTGGGCTAGGATGATGTTGATGATAATTAGTGAGGAAGAATAGATGCAGATATTCAAAATCCAACTATACATTACAATATTATCACAGACCAGTAAGCCTCTAGACATCGATTAGTCGGACACCCCCGGTCGCCACGCATATGCAGTAGCACTGCATATCATACGCCCCGCCGCCAATCAGGACGTCAGTCGGTTAGTGAGCGGCACCAATCATACGGAATCATTCCACCGAACTTTTGAGCCGACCAATCATAACGCGCCGCGCCGTCGCGCCCCCCGGACCCTGCCAACATTTTACGACTGTATTCTCATGCAAAATTTTGTTTATGTGGCGTCTTGAGGCTTACTGGTCTGTGAATATTATGAACTCTACTGTTTGCAATTTTAATAAGAAAATTCCATAAATGAAGCTATCGTGAATGTGCACTCGGTACAACTTTCACTGTAAAGCGGCCATTTAATCGATAATACGTCTCTTGCAAACATATTTCTAACGGTTACCTTGATGGAGGAGGCAAAGTTCGGCACAATTTCATTTAAAAAGCATTTTAAGGTCTTAATTCGTTTACGTACAATACAGTATTTCGATGCCGCGTCCTCTTTCATTACAATTTTAGTTTCGTCCTCTAAAATTAGTCTTCCGCTGATGTCTAGGACGCCTAATGAAGTTAAGTCAAAGGACGCCATTATTAGTATGATAAAAATCATTTAGTAATTTTGATCATTTCTTTTATAGTGGAATAATTGCTGAATTAGTCTGGTGGTATAGTATTATTATGTCTGTGCTGGTGGTAACATCTTGTTACTAATAGCAGAGATATTATAATTCTAATAGGTACAGTCAAGGAGTATTAGCAAAATGCTCAAAAAAATTTGAATCCCAATTTAGCCAGGTGTTTTGTTACCTAGCTACCATTGATATGCGGTTGACCGTACGATACAAGAGTAATCCAAGTGTGTAGTGACTAAGACTAGGATCACCTAGTCAATTGATGCTCTAGCTAGCCTTTTACATTAAAACCTATTTTTAGTATCTACTGCTATCAGTGAATCGAGAGGAGGCCAAAGTACCTACGCTGTCATCTGGTGCGCTACAAATTCAGAGATCTAGATGAAGTTAGGTATAGTTCGGTTAAAATTAAGTGTTTTTTATTAATTCCGAGTTTTAAACTCAGGAGCAACATATCTGATCCGCGTACATCTTGGGGATCCAAGTGTATTGCATCACGCCACTGACGTAGACATATGACTATAACAGATTGGCATCTGTGCGCCGAGAGCCGTGACGAAGCGTGTCTGCAGACTTTCGCAAACGTCTAGAATACCTTATACATGCACATAATGTAGTACCTACACAGATCTGTGTAGTTGTAAACATGTTTCTAATCTCGAAAGTTTCTATTTTTTCGGTACGGATTTGGATTTAAAATTGTAAGTACTTACGATAAAAGTTCGAAGTTGTACAAAAGTTTTTCGCTTATGCATCAACTCGCGGTCGAGATGTTCTGATGTGTACAATTCAACCGAAATTTTATTATTTAGCAACTAGAGCAACGTAGCTCTACCTGCCAATAGTATCGAAGGTGACACATACAACTTCAAAAATAACACTCTTGATATTTTCACACAAACAGCAAATATATAATAGAAAACTCTTAACCACAGCTCTAGTTCCACAATTGAGAATATCGTAAACCAGGATCTACGGCAATTGCCACCAACAATTTGACGCGAAGGAGAATTAAATTCATAAGGAGATTTAAGACAGTTCCGCGTTTCACCGTTTCCAGTGAAAAGTTCTAAGAAATAACAGAGATATCATTTATACTGAGGTTAATAGAAGCTAATAGTCAAAGAACTTCGAGCATTCAAACCTAAAGAAACAGTTTTTACAACATCATCGTGGTAACTGTATAATAGACGTACGTTATTTATTGCGATTCCAGTAATTTGTCTATCAGAGCCGCCTACACAACAGTACGGATGAATAAGCACATACAGACTGTTTGTGTTACGAGTACAACACATGAGCACAGGAAGGTTTTAAAAAGTTATTTAGTAAAAACATTTGCGCCTTAGGGTGTGATATGATTTTTTTTTGTCTTTATTTGTTATTCTGAGCGAGTACGTTCACCCAAAATGAGATTTATGGGGGCAATAACAATGTATAATTTCACCCAGCAACCCCCATCTTGGGGACTTAATTATTTGAGTCACGGAATTCGAAAAACCCACGAGGAAAGCCTCAAGGATCAGGGCTTTGTTATAGTTTTTTCTCCCTCGATAAGTAGCATTCTTTTACTTTTAAAACCATTTTTTGCTATTGAAAAAATAGGTGAGTATGTCTGTAAGGCGGTAAGCTGGCAATCCGCTTAGTGTGCGTGGGGCCACAGACAAGGAATTAGCGTAAAATATATTTTTGTTACAGTAAAACCAGAGACCTTATGCTGACTGTTAAGTCTGCCGGTAGCATATTAGATTATATCTTTATTGGGTTTGTTGTGTTTTCATTACGTGTAAAGGTTATCGACAAAGAAGCTACCTACTTAACTTGTAGGTATATTGAAATTATTGGAACATTTCCTAGACATTATGGAAAGAAGGTATGTTAACTAAAATGGCTACATGAATTTCCTTCTAAATCTATGTGAATTTCAACATTCACCGTCAATTCTGTCGTGACTTATGGTAGTTACACCCTATTCCTCTTCACTAAACTCATACTTAATAACTGTAATAAGTAATAAGTTATTATAATAAAATAACCTGCCTGATGGCTTCCAAATACCTAGGTATTTCCTGAGTGGTGATTTATCATTGAACGTCTGAGAGTATTTCATAGTCATAAAAAAACAAGTAGTGGAACTCTTGACTTCCAAAGTAAGTGGAACTTCTATTATGGAAGTCAAGGTGCTCTCTCATTTATAGTAGGTAATTAAATGATACAGTAATGCGAGGGAAATAAGCATGCAGAAGAAGCAAAACAAAAAAAAAACTTGGAGTTATACAAAATTAAATAGAAGTAAAACGAGAAAAAATAAGCAAAACAATTGATTGAGCAACTAACAACATAGGAATTGTATAGTATCAAATAAATAAATGTGTCTAACTCAAAGACTTTAACTTGAAACACTGGTTCAGAATTTGTTTGTAAAACGATTAAAAACAGAATAGTAGAAATTTTTACGAAAAAACTAAAGAGTTATGATAGATTGCTTACGCATAAAACAGATATAGTGTACGGTTCTATTTCTGCTTGTCTTAGAGGAGCCTGAAGTAAGTATCAAATAGTTTGCTTACTATGACGCCAGACTCGCCAGTGAGGAAAACACAAACTCTTCGAGCCGAATAGCGCAGAATTGATACTCGAGCCAGTGTTCACGTCTTTTGTGGAGAGCTATTGCGTTTTCTTGTTTTCTGTGGAGATTTAGTTTTATGTTGAGTGGGATTGTTGGCGTCGGCGGGTCGCGCCGGCTCTGCGGCTGTCTCGACGCCCAGCTTGTTGCTGCCTCGTGCCGCACCCCCACCACCCCCTCTGTACTAAAGATCCGCTTTTAATCTGGAATGGACACGTCTGTTACCATAGCCACGCACTGGAAATACTGGAATTGCTTTGAGATATGTATACCTATGTACTGAATAGTACTTACTGCGACAGGCGACTATATTGAGGTTAAAGTCAGAACGTGGAACAAGGAAGTCATAAGGGATTTTGTTAGAAATTATAAATTATAACTTTACGATGTAGTTGTCTCTTATATGTTTTACATATATTAAAAATTTACATTTTATTAAATACAACACTAGGTACCAACACCAACAACACGTTTATATTTTCTAATAACACGCAATAGAAAATGATTAAAGAAACAATAATTGTTAGACTCAAACAAATGACTATCTATTAAGTTAATAATGGAAGATAATTATTAATTCAACTAGTACAAGCAAGACTGGTACGATTCAGGAAGTTATATAACTTGCTTGTGAATAGATAGTGAACATGAGCGACTCGGGAAGTCGGGATAGTGCTGTAATGCTCTGCTTAGATCACTCGCCTCGAACTAACAAAGTTATTGTCCATTCAAACTTCGATGGACATAAATTCGATTCGAGCAGGAATCAAAATCAAATTCGATTCGAGACGGGAGTGTCTTATTTCATTTCACGAATTTATTGTGTTTCGTCTTTATTTAAAGCGAAAGTGGATCTATTGAGATTTCACTGCTCGTTTAATGGAATTATACACGGGTACCTATACGTTAACCAGTTATGTCAGCCTTGCTCGCGTTTCCAATACTATTCGTGCAGTCTTTAAAGTTGTCAGTTTAAACGTTAGCCAATAAGAGGCAATAAAATTGGTCCCTAAAGCAACTTCTCGACTTTAGTAAGAGCGACCAGGATCAAATAAAGTGGGGTTTCACTAAAAGCATTGAACGACCACCGTCTTCACGCGCTCAAGACTTTATTGGACGAATAACATTTATGTGTCATCAAGTTGAAACTGTTGAAAGACCTCAAACAACTATTGTGATAAGCTGGCAATCAATTGACAAAGAGTCAATCAAGTTTTCATTGATGAGTCAAAATCCTGTAATTATGATTAAGACGGTACCTAGTTAATGAAATTCTTAATTGAGCGGGCGATCACCAGACGAGGTCAACCCTTCGCTGCGATGGCTCCGCGAATTACGATCCGCCAGACGTCAGTCACATCTTCGCTTCGTCCCCCCCCTCCCACCGTCGACCGCATCTAATCCGTCCCGCCTCGTCTGATTACGGCAGGCGGCAGCTCATAGCGGTCCGCAAACAAAGCCCCGATGACGAGCGCAGTTGTCTTCCATGAATTCCGGATACCGCTCCCAAATTGTTAAGACCGGCAGCAATGTTAATAATTTGTAGTATGCTACTACTTATTATAATAAAACAAGTTTTACCGGATTGCATCGCGTACCTGTATTATTATTATTTAGGTATATGTATTTCCTGAAGATTTCGAGTGCTTTGCAGCGTTCGTGGTTGCTGGTTGCAGGATAAGATGAGCGTCTTTACAGATATTTTATCATAGAGCGTCACTTTTGATTAATACGTTTTTTTATGAAAACTGACATGGTTTTTATTTGTTCATCGCTTACAATCGTGACAAATCTGACCAACTTTACTACCCAATTAGATTTTTTGTTTACTCTTCGTCTAAGTACAACTAAAGACACAATACAATGAAAAAGATCGTCGTCTATGCGCTGACGCAGCTGTCATTCGACGTTCAGTGAGTCATGATTTCATGAACGATGACGTCAATCTCAGCTATTTCCCCGAACAGTAAATAGCGAATAAGTATGAAAAACGTCATCAGTCGCTCGGTTTACTGTTTTTTTTTTAACCTTGCGTAGGTCAGTGACGTTACGTGTTACGTTATGTTGACATGAGTGAATATCGTGGTGATGCGGTGGCTGGTAGCAACTGGATGCGAGTGGCCGAGCATCGATGTCAGTGGCGTGCCATTGGAGAGGCCTATGTCCAGCAGTGGACTAAATATAGGCTGATGATGATGAGCGAATATAAACATTAATAAAGTTCTACAGTATTATGATCAGTGTTATAGTAAAACTTTAATAATTTAATTAAATTTCATTGATTTTGTTTTATTTTATTTTACTTTATGAGGGAAATAAATGCGCTGGATGCGGAAGGCGCAGGACCGGTCGTTGTGGCGATGCTAGGGGCAGGCCTATGTCCAGCAGTGGACGTCTTTCGGCTGAAATGATGATGATGATGATGAGGGAAATAAACAGAAAACAAAAATAATCCTTATCTTCGAAAAAGGTAGTTACTTCTTTAAAGTTCTTACGAATTACCTCTTTAATTTATGTACAGACAAGAACATAGGAAATGAGACAGCATTAACACTTATTAAGTATAAAGGTACCTACTGCTTCGTTCAATGACATTTCTACCAGCAGACCTGCGGAAGGAGAAATAAGTAAGAAATGTAGACAACAGTGCGTAAAAAACATTACCCTCCTTCTGGCGCAGTCGGGTAAAATAGATAAGGAACCTAAAATTCGTTTTATTAAAGCAATAGATACATAGAAATTATATATAGGTAAATATGATATAAATATTATACAATGACAAATTATGAGGAAATGCTCTTTAACACGTCTTTTGAAGACAGATATAGTTTGAGAATTCCATATGTTAGGGGTTAGGGGGGAGTGAGTAGGGGTGCTGACCAGAAAACCTACACGTGGTCCTGCAGCTGCTTGTCCTTCTGGACATGTCTGGAGGGATCGGCAGTTGTTTGGCCGGTGCATCTTGGGCACGGGCAATAAAATCCTGTCGAGAGATTAACCTTCGGGGGATTTTATTGCCTGTGGCGAATATTCTGGCGCGGGAGGGGCCCGTTCTGGGCCAGTGGGCAGTTGCTCCACGTGTCCCTCTGCTGCCAACAGAGGGCACAGTGGAGGAGCAGGGGCGGGCCCGGTGTGCACTCACTCTGCCACTGGGCAGGCAGCGGGGGGACTGTCTTTCCCTACCCCCGTCGATCTCGTAACCCCAGGAGTGCTCGCTGAGTAGTGTTCTCGCGCCTCTTGGGACCGAGGGCCTTGGCTTCGCCGCCCGTACCGCGAGGAAGAAAACCTCTATAAAAAATTACGGGAGGTAGGGCCTGCGAGCAACAGACTCGGGGTAGTCTGCTGCCCGACCAGCAGCTGGCGTAGCTGGCACAGCCGGCGTAGTTGGCGCAGCTGGTAAAGGCCCATGAGGTGAGGTGGCGTGCAGTGTTCCGTGTGCGCCGCCTAGGAGGGTGCAGCCAACGTTAGGCCGCACTGAGAGAAGGGGCTCGCCTGCATGTGGCGGGCCAGGGCCTGCCGGGGGTGGTTGTGTGAATACTCACGGGTTCCCACGCCCCCGGCTAAGCTAGTTGAAGGAACACCGTGGTGGTTTTAGTCGGTAAGAGTCCGACACTGGACACTGACACTGGCTCCGCCTACCCCGGGCGGAGTGCGTCCATGAGAATTTCCCCACGGCATAAAAAAAAAAAGGGGGGGAGTGAGTACCATAATTTTACTGCATGCACAGATAAGGCATACGATACGAATAGTAATCCGTTCTGTGAGGTTGACATATTTTAACAAGAGTTTTAAGGTGAGATTTGCAAGAAGCATCAGAAGGTTTAACATTTTTTTTTACGAATTAGTTACCTATCATATTTCCTAAATTAATAATTTTCTGTTTTGTTATGAATATTCTTAAAAGAAGAATAATAAAAGGCGTATAAGGTGAGTAACATAGTTTGCACATCAAACTTTGTGGCCATCGCATACAGTCACCCGAGCCACAGTTGTGAGTGCTGTGACGCACTTGGCACATGCCAGCAACCTGACCCCAGCATTGATCCGATTGTTTTTTGCGTCCAATATGGTACATGGACACATCGACAATACATAATACTCGCCTCAATAAAAAATTGCGATGTTATAAAGCTCTTCGACAGTAATGCGGTTGTAAAATGCATAGAGCGTGCCGTGACTGCATCATTATGTGTGCTATAAGGCTCGTACGAGTAGTACAACTGTGAGGGGACATTATTCAGCAGTTTTTGCCCTGACGGGCGGCACATTTGTATGCGATTCGCTTCGGCGACGGCTGCCCGCGACGCGATATTAGCGCCTGCCAGCGTACACGCTGCGTGATTAAACTGTTTCCGCTTTACAGATATTCGGTTTTGTCTCTATCTCTCACGTCGACGTGAACAGCGAAACAACCGTCAAATATTCATCTGCCTCATACTGTTTTATACAACGAATTAGTTGTGGCTTAACATCGCATGTAGAGCGATAACGGTGCGGTGCGTAGACGGCGTGCGACCAACATAACAGTTCTAAACAATTTTGTGAATGCAACGTGTTGCATCGTAATAAGGAATTCCACACCGCTAGCGGTACACTGACGCCAACTCCCGCGTACTGCAAAAGTGCCTTATGTACTTGCATTAATGTGTTGTTGCACACACACATAGTCGGAGTACGTGTCGGTATGTGTGTCATCTCGGTGTAGTGGTGCGGTGCGGAATGCGGTCGCGTCCTTCGGCGTACGCCGCGCCGGATCATTTGCACACAGGCGCGCCGGTTCCTAACCAATCCAGGCAGACATTTTATTACTTCCCAGTTATCATTTATATACCAACAAGTGAAGTTCTTAAAATTTTCGTGTGTGACCAGCTACTTGATGGCTTCTTCGAATATCGCTCGGTCACTTGAGAAGGCTAGCGGCGTATTTAATCCGCGCTCATTTCACAGTTTACTTTAACAGCGCTTGCACATAGGTACCTACTTGAAAATATTTAAACAGGTTTGAAAGCTTTGATTGTTAAATGCGCGTTAGGTTTTAGCGGCGTAGTAGGGTATGTAGGCCTTGTGACAATGAAATTTACAGAGTGCGGAGGTTGCAAAATGCGTTCCAGCAAAATAAACATTGAAAAAATACATTTTCCCAATAAAGTGCAACGAATAAAATGTCTTCATTAATATAGCTGTTTAATAAATTACCTGCCTAAGCACGTATATAATTCTTTACAATGTTTTTCACACGATCTTCATTCAATCTGAACTTTTTTTATGAGCCTATTTCGTCCTACTGTAAGGGCAAAGGCTTCCGATCGTTTCCTCCACTTTTCTCGGTCCTTGGAAAGTGGCTAATCCTTTAAGTGTAAGCCTAACTCATTCCGGCATCATTTTCTGCGCCTAATCTGCACATTATAACGATGAATATCTATGTATAATGACAACCATACAACAAATGCAAGGATAACGTCATCATCAACTCAGCCTATCGCAGTCCTGCTGTACATACCAGTACTGCTGGACATAGGCCCAAATTACGCCACAATACTCGGTACTCTGTCTTTGTTAAGGATAACGTAGAGTAAGAAAAATAACCAGTGCAAAGTGGTCGCGCAGACTGTAATAAATTAAGTATATCTTAATGCAGGAATAATTTGAAAGCTGTGTCTCCTAAACCCTTTAGTCGAGAATATTTTTAGATGACCTAACTTGAACCATGTGCAAAAAGACAAAAAGAATTCCATTGACATCGTTTCAGCCGTTTCTCGGAAACTCACGGACAAAGCGATATTTGTAATAAAAATATACGCAGTGCATATATAATAGAAAACCCTACATAATAATATAATATTCACATAAAAAGAACCTGCTTAAAAACAACAAAAAATACACTGTTAAAAATTCTAGCAAGGGGACGTACACCGGCTTGATAACTTAGCAATCTCGTACAGAGAGTAATAATTGCCAGTCTTGGAAGCGCAGTTGCCTGCATGCAGAATACATTGCAGAGCCCCAGAGAGATTTATTGTTCACTCGCGCGCAGAATGCCTTAATGGTGTCGCCAAACTATGAGAAGAACGGCCTGTGACCATCGCCCAAATATGAGTGTTACGCCTTTACATGGAGCCATAAAAATTCTTTGTCTGGTTCCAACAATATGTATGGCTCGTATAAATAACGATATGGTACGTAGCCAAAAAGCAAGTAGACAGAAACTATCAAGCCTAGTTGAGGATGAAATATATGAAAAGATGAATAGCCGAGAGGCTACCGAATATTTGTTCACTTAATTCCGTTATATTTTTGTGTAATAAAATACTTTAATACAGTACAAGGGTAGGACAAACGACTTGGAGGCTCATAACTTGTAATCAAAACGTCAAAATAATAAATGGTCTGAGGCGTGTTTGTTTCATTTTAAAAGACATTTTCAACGTCGCTCTACTTATAAGAAGATTCCTAAATTTTCTTTCGATATTGCTTGAAATTTTTTGACATAAAACCAGACCGCATTGATGCCTCAGCCCCCGTACTCCGGACTTAGCCCCGTGCGACTTTTTCCTGTTCCCAAATATGAGAACTTTGAAGAGACGTTTCGGGATCATAGAGGAGATAAAGACCAAATCGCTAAAGGAACTGAAGGCCATATCAAAAAGTGCGTTCCAGAAATGATATCAAGATTGGATAAGACGCCGGCAGAAGTGTATTATATCCGACGGTGATTACTTTGAAGGGGACCATAGTAATATTGAGGAATAAATACAGATTTTTTAAATTATACACATTTCCGTGTATTTTTTTGATCAGCCTGTGTGGATATTTTAAAAGCATTTCCTTGTGACATTTCATCGAAACGGTAATATTAAAAGAACTACTCATGTGACATATAAAGGGACAAATATGCCATTATAAGGGTTCTAGCGTAGACGAAATCCTAAGAAAATATAAGAGTCAACTGGAGTCGAAATAGAATAATCTCCTAAAAGGTATAACGTGTTATGAATAAATAAATAAAATAAGGATTACTTCTTCACATTTACACCCGTTGTTACTTCGTATAGATGAACTGAAAATTATCTTTATTCATCATAATCATTTCAGCCGAAAGACGTCCGACTGCTGGACATTGGCGTCGCTAAAAGAGGGTTATGCCAAAATCTATGGTTGAATAAATACTCAGAGAACGCTGCTGCCCATCTTCTGGTGAACCCCTTAGTCGCCTTTAACGACACCCACGAGAAGAGATGGGGTGGTGCTATTCTTTGTGTACGGCACCACTCCGAACAAGAATTGTCTTTAATTTAGTGATTTAAATTGTGAAAAGAAAAAATCGCTTACGAGCAGGATTCGAACCTGCGACTCCTGGCTCAGTACGTCAGTATGTCTTTAATTTAATGATGTAATTGATGTTTGTTGTTTCGTGTGGTGTCGGACGCAAAGAATTGCACCAACCTATATCTTCTCATGGGTGACATAAAAGGCGACTAAGGCATTTATCAGAGGATGGGCAGCAGCGTTCTCTGAGTATTTAACCAACCAACTGCGATCGCCAACCCACCTGCCAAGCGTGGCGATTATAGCATATCCCCCCTTTAATGGGGGAGGCCTATGTCCAGCAGTGGACGTCTTTCGGCTGAAATTATTATGATGATGATGAATTTATGTTTACGGCAATGACTTCGAGCATATAACCCTCCTACCGTTGTGGTAGCGTGTTACTCTTAATTGCACTCAATTACTCATTACATTGACATGCCAGCATTGCCAGCAGATATAAATTGATGAAACGTGCGTACTTGTATGCTCATATTCATGATTTAGTTGTTTTTTTTAGAGGTTTATTACTTATCTTTCAAATATTTTGATTGTCATCGATGACGAACGCAACTGTAAAGCACTTTAAAGAATTCTTCTTGAAAGAAATCGCAATAAAATATACTTAAAATATTAACAGAATTTCCTGAAGAACCCAGTAACGGTAACACGGACATAATTCATGAGAAAAATGTACTGAAGCCAATTTAATAAAAGGCTGTTTGAAAATATCGTACCCATTTGCCCTGAGTGTTGTCGTACAGATATTTATAATGTAGTTAGAGGCATTTTCTATAAACACAAGTAACAACACATCGATTGTGTACCACTTCTCTCTTCTGCGCCCAACATGACTCAGGTCGTTACTATTAGTCATTAGAAGGTTTGTTTACTATTTCATAGGCATGGAATGGGTTAAACATCAGAAAATTCTGTTAATCTATAAACTGACTCTTAGTACGATATCTGCTTCCTATTCACCCTGTACTTGAAGTAACAAGATTGATATTCCATTATAATAAAACAGAGTTGTATAATAAAACAAAATTTAACCGGTTTAAATTATTTAAATTGGTTTTCCTGACGATTCGAAAGCTTTGCAGCATTTCGTGGTCGCAGGTAGACTAAAATCTTTTCGATGCACGCAGTAATCACTCACAATTTTAATTAATAATATTGTACGGTAGATTAAAATATTTTTTTAGAAATATCTGTAAAGACGCTTGTCATCTTAGTCTACCTGTGACCACGAAATGCTGCAAAGCTTTCGAAACGTCAGGAAAACTAATTTAAATAATATATGCGATTTAATCGGGTTGAACTTTGTTTTATTATAATGTGTACTGATTGCGAAAACCTAAGAAATTGATATTCCATTTTCTTAAAACTATATTTAAGATCCCAACTACTTATACGTGGGTTCTTTAGCCTGTGTAAAACAAAACGTGTCAGTTCTATTTCAGTCAGCAAATCTCTTACCGACAGATGTTTATTTATTAAAACTGTCCGTACTCTGTGGGTTGAGCAAAAAAATTCGTCGAGATAAGGGTTCAGAAAAAAGGAAATGACGAATTGACGAAATCCTCACTGATTGGGATTAACCACGTACCTAAAAGCGTTTTAAATGCTGTAACAGATAACGTTGGGTCAGATCACAATAGATGGATCAACAATACATAAGTGCGAGCCCAATGTGACGCATAGTTATCGATTTCTAATCATACGCCCCCGCGCCGGACGGGCAACACCGATTGTGATGTGGTGTCAGATGTAATGTTGCCGTATTGAATATTTCCAGCCGTTGGTGAACGCAGATACGATCAGGATCTTTTGTTATGTTTTGTTATTTAAATAAAAATATGTTAAACGTGACGATTTGACGAAATGGTTTGATAAGAACGTGTTAGTATATGAGTAACTTGACGTAATGAGTTTCTTTAATGGGCGTAAAGTAGTATAAACTTCCATATATTTACAACTAGCCTATGCCCGCGACTTCGTATGTATGTCGTTTATCGCGCATCCCTTTGGGATCTGTTTATCTTCCCGGGATAATAAGTAGCCTATATGTTAATCCGGGTTATGTTCTATCTGTATGCCGAATTTCATTAAAATCCATACAGTAGTTTTTGCGTGAAAGAGTAACAAACATACATCCTCACAAGCTTTCACGTTTATAATTAGCAGGATGGATAATATTACCTAGTAGGATTAGTACTTTATAGTGGGACTATAAAGTCCCATAGCATTAATATTAATCTCAGGGAGAAATTAATTACTTTTCTATCTTAATGTATTTGCCATTGTTTTTTTCCCTGACAATGCTCCGCGGAACTCTCTCTGCTATCAATAGTGCCCGCAGGCTACCTACGCACGTATGTTTGGTACGCATTGTGTTTAAAGCTAGCCACAGCCGAGTGATCGTGAAGGGTTGGCAAGTGCTCCCCCATCGTTTGTGCAATTTAACAGATTATTGCAGTGTCTGTCTGCAGCAGGACGGTTAGATATTGTTTAACACTCAGATGTCTTTATTTATTCTAACCACTAAATTGTATTTAAAAACAAGTGTAAATAAAAATAAATAAAACAACACAACCCATTCAAACTTCATTCTTTCATTCTCTTTACACATTTATACACTAATTCGCCACAACCGATACTACATCGTACACCATTTCATATCGATTGAACGAGTGAAAGTAGCTTATAGAATCCCTCACAAATTTATCGTCATTTCTTCTTGCTCAATCATCAGACCCTGATCACCATTATCTATAGTTGGAATGGTTTCAATTCAATGAATAATTAAAACCATTCCAACGAGTCCAAACACGATACCTCTGCTGTAAGTTGGGTGAGGAGTTGGGTATCCCGAAGATTCCAAGTGATGTTCTAGCATCAGGTTAAGGTTACCATTTTCTTACAATATAATTCTTCTTCTATCGAGTCAATTCGTGTCGACATGAGCTACATAACGATAATAGCTCATGCTGTGAGAAAAAGATTAGCCAGTCAGCAGGTTGGTAGCAGAATATCGTTGAAGAAACAGGATATCAAATTTCTAATTTCTTTTTCCTCGCTTTGTTACTTCTTCACTATATCTATTTCTTGTTCATGTATATCCTTTCTTTTGTATGTGTCTCAGTTGTGTCAAATAAATATTTTTCTTTCTTTCTTTAATCAATCAGACCTTTGGAAGTAGCTCACATCCCTTCATCAACTCGAGAATAGCTGATGATTTTGAAATGGCTGAACAGATTTTCTTGAATCATAGCTAAGAACACTTTCGATCAAGTCACCTTTCAAACAAAAAACCTAAATCAAAATCGTGTCATCCGTTTGGGAGCTACGATGCCGCAGATAGACACATAGATACACACGTTAAACACATAACACCACATAAACAGAGGTTTGCGTTGGGGCTTAAAATACTTGTTCCTAATTCTGACATTTTTACTATAGGACCAACTCTGAAATCGTAAAAAAATGTGCTGTTACATACCTACAGTACAGGTGTGTTACAGTCAACTGCACGTCAGTGGTAACACTTGAATTATGAAAATCGCCTTTTCTGCTTACGAAATAAAGACGCTGTCAAGGTTCAAACTGTTACCACCTGTACCTAACACGATCAAAATGTATGAAACAGTGTATTTTTTCACGATAAAAATAACAACGATTAATTTTAATTAATACTATTTCTTGCGTTTTACAAATAAATTATATTTTTGGATCTTCGAAATAATGTTTTGATTTATGGCTGGAATACACATGTCTGTAAAATGGACCAGTAGCTTGCATGCCAGCTACAGGCATATGCAAGAAACTGGCACACAGGATACAATTGCAAGTAAACCTGCATGCAATTTTCGTACTTGCATGCCTGGCAAGCAGTATACAGGTGCTTAGTACGCCACGCGACGTCTTGACAGCGCATTTTCTAAGCTTTCAAAGTGAATTACATACATACATACACTTTATCACGCCTGTTTCCCATTGGGGTAGGCAGAGATTATGGATTTCCACCTGCTACGATCCTGATACACCTCTTTCGCTTCATCTACGTCCATTAACCTCGTCATGCATGCTCGTCGGTTTAGAGAGCTCTTAACCTGGAATTTTTTGAGAACGTCCGCGATTTGATCGCGATATAGTGTCATATTGTTACTAGCAGAAGAATGTGTAGCTAAATTAATGAGACAAAGAACAGAAAAAGAAGACGGATTTGGGCCGCGTACGTTCATAACTTCATACGTGCTGGCTGCGCAGCCCCCGCGGACCCTCCCTCATAGTGCATGCCAGTAAATCAAATATTATGCAAGCTACTTGTTTGCTAGGCACAGGCATGCCAGTTAACGTATAGATATGAAACTAGCAGGCACGTGGAAGGAGCTGGTATACCAGGCCCCTCAGAAAGTATTGCGAAAAAAAGTTTTATATATGGGAGACTGGCCAGTTATAATGTTTTTCGAAAATATGATTATTTATAAGTAAAAATAAGTAAGTTCCAATTTCAAAATTTCCCTCCACATTTTTTGCAAGTTAATTCAAAGTATTGTGTCTCACTGAAATATGGATCTGCGCCGGGAACATTTTAGAGCTATGATTTTATACGATTTCAAGTGTCGCCTGAAACCGGATGAATCGTACGATAGACTTCAAATGGCATTCATGGATGAAGGCCCTTCCAAGGCAACCGTGTATCGTTGGTATAACGAATTCAAGCGCGGTCGACCAACTTTGGGGGATGACGAAAGAAGCGGTCGCCCTTTGACGGCTGTTACCGAAGAAAACGTGCTAGCAGTGAAAAATTTAATCCAAGACAATAGGCGAATTACATATCAGGAGATTCAACACATATTGAAGATTGGGATCGGGAAGCGTTCACGAGATTCTACACAGCCATCTTCGCGTGAGGAGGATAGTATCACGCTGGGTGCCGCACAACCTCACCGATGCTCAGAAGCAGGCCCGGGTGGAATGGTGCCGTGATATGCTTAACAAATTTGAAGCAGGCTCGTCTCGGCGTGTTTACGACATCGTTACAGGTGATGAGTCCTGGATTTATCAATACGACCCAGAAACCAAGCGCCAGTCGACTGTTTGGGTGTTTCAAAATAAGCCAACGCCTACCAAAGTGAAGCGATCTAGAAGCGGGGGTAAGATTTTGATCGCTAGCTTTTTTAATTTGACTGGCCACTTGGTATCAATTCCCTTACGGGATCAAAGAAGCATTAATGCCGAATGGTATACTACCAAATGTTTGCCAGAAGTTTTCTCTGTTATAAGCAACAAGCGACCAAACACAGGGCTCCGCGGGCTACTGCTCCACCACGACAATGCACCTGCGCACACCGCACTCAAAACGAGGGACTTCCTGGACAGCACGCCAGTCAAACTCCTGGGTCACCCTCCTTACAGCCCTGATCTAGCACCGTGTGACTTCTTTTTATTCCCAAAAATAAAAAATCAGCTCAAAGGGATACAATTTTCGTCGCCGGAAGATGCGCTGGCTGCGTTCGAGCAGGCTGTAAACGAGGTGTCTGCGGCGGACTGGAAAAAGTGTTTTGAAAACTGGTTTAGGCGCATGAATCTTTGTTTAGAGGCTGGTGGAAAGTACTTTGAAAAGATTTGATAAAAATATATGTACGTATAGAACAATTTTTTTTAGTTTCGCAAAACTTTCTGAGTGTCCCACGTACAAGCGTGCAAGTTGCAGGCATGTGTATCAGAGGTTATATATAGTCCATTACCATAAACAGTTTCTAAAGAGGAGTAGAGGAAGTAGATAATTTAGAACGCACTGATAAAACAAACAACAGTTATTATGTTATCAATACAATAATTCCTTAACTATAATTAATTATCGTAATTACTTAACTATAATAAAGAACCGATATAATCAACACTGTAATTATCTACACGGTAATTGAATCCCAGGCCAGGAACCTAATATTATACCTACGCGGTATTTTTTCCTGTAGCCAAAAACAAATAATCAAATCAACTGATAGTGCTCTTTAGTCTTTAGTGTCTATAATCATGGTGTGTCATTAGAAGTACTTCCAAAATTATTTATATTAATTCAATATGTTTATTTGATCATAACATAACATCACGCCTGTATTTCCCCGAAGGTGTAGGCAGAGGTGCATAGTAGATACACCCACATTTCGCCAGTTATGTTATAAGTCCCATGTAATAGGCGCGAGCCTATTGCCATTAACCGGGCACAAATCCAGACTCCGGGCTGCTACTGAGAATTTCCTAATGAAAAAACCCAATAACACTTTGCCCGACCCGGGAATTGAACCCAGGACCACAGGCTCAGCAGTCGCGCATGCGACCACTAGACCAACGAGGCAGTTATTTGATCATAACAATTATATACAATACATTCCCGGTGTCTCCCTCTATTGTGCTGAAGATGGCCAGCGTAGGTTCTAGTGCGGTAAAAATTTCACACACCCCATGCAGCCTCTCCCCCATGACGCCGGTATACTTTTAAAGGTTTCCTACTCGAGAATGAAGTTACATTTGGTATGGGTAGATGACATCCCTAAAAAATATAAATTACTGATTCGTACTATTATTATGATAATAGACGATGAAGTGAAAATGAGACAGCTCCTAACTGAAATTTTATTACAATCAACTTTTAACTTTTTGTAATTAACAGTATGTTGGTTTTTCTTTTCGGTGAACCACCACTAAGGCTGAATTCGCTTGCACTCAATGTTTGATGGCAGCGATAGGTACGTGTTCCGTGTGGTGCCGGACGTAAAGAAATGCACTACCCTATATCTTCTCATGGGTGTCGTAAAAGGCGACTAAGGGATTCACCAGAGGATGGGCAGCAGCGTTCTCTGAGTATTTAACCAACCAACTGCGATCGCCAACCCGCCTGCTAAGCGTGGCGATTATGGCATTTCCCCCCAACATATACTCGAGGGAGGCCTATGTCCAGTAGTGGACGTCTTTCGGCTGAAATGATGATGATGATGGTTTTTCTCTGAAACATTTATACAGTAAGGAGGTCTTGTCACTTCATCGTCGCTATGATGACACTTCGGAGATGAAGTCGAACCTTAAAATTCAAAATCCGAAAACTTGTTTAGGGCATACAAATATAGGTTTATACAAATATACAACGTTATTTTTTATAGTCCGAACTCAAACCTTAACACCCCAAAAAGATTTCCATCAGAACTATCTGTTTTTTTTTGTCTAAATCACAAAATATATGCTTTTAGAGTTAGGTACTATAAGTTACCCAGCAGGTAGCGGAGAAAGTGAAGAATGTCGTGCAGAGGCTACCTGGAAACAAATCGAGCTGAACTTCCTGAACCTTAAGGACCTATTCAAGATCTGCTGATGTACTGAATTTAACTATGACAAGCAAATTGAGTTTCTTAATATTTTGTAACCTTTGATTTTAACATTGTAAATTCTCTCAATTGATTCTCCTAGTGATTCTGAACAAACTAGTTTCTAAAATTGGGTAAAGTAACGTTGTGTATACATATGTACACAACCGAAAAACATTACCCTCCTTCTGTAGCAGTCGGGTAAAAACAAATCATCTACAGATTTTGTTGCGCCAATCATTACATTCCTTACCTAATAAAAACCAGAGTTAGACGTGATTTCAAACTTCTTAGAAACGTAGTTTTCTAATCCACTCCTTACTAAATACAATAGTTTGTGTTGAATAGTGTTATTTAAAGTGGTAATGAGGGTGGGGAATGTCCCGGTCGGTCACGCGACGTCCGGAGTCCGGGCCGGCCTGTTTGGACGTACAGCCACAAGGTAATAAGCCTTCCAGCTAAATTGCCTTAACAATTTATTTTATTTCACGATATTAATTTATACAAAACATGAATTTAATTATGAAATCTTATTTTGATTTAAGTAACTACTGTTAAGGTGGTTTCTTACCGGGGTGCTGGCCAGAAAACCTCCACGTGTGTCTGACGGCTGCTTGTCCTTCTGGACACGTCTGGAGGGAACGGCAGTTGTTGGGCCGGTGCACTCTGGGCACGGGCAATAAGTCTCCTTTGGACCGGGGGACCTTACTGCCTGTGGCGAATATTCTGGCACGGGAGGGGCTCGTTGTGGGCCAATGGGAAGTTGCTCTACGTGTCCCTCTGAGAAAGCAGAGGGCACTGTGGAGGAGCAGGGGCGGGCCCGGTGTGCACTCACCCTGCCACTGGGCAGGCAGCGGGGGGACTGTCCTTCCCTGCCCCCGTCGGTCTCGTAATCCCAGGAGTGCCTGCTGAGTAGTGTTCTCGCGCCTCTTGGGAACGAGGGTCTTGGCTTCACCGAACGGACCGCGAGGAAGAAAATCTCTATAAAAATTAAAGGAGGATGGGCCTGCGAGCAGCAGACTCGGGGTAGTCTGCTGCCCGACCAGCAGCTGGCGTAGTTGACGCAGCTGGTAAAGGCCCGTGAGGTGAGGTGGCGTGCAGTGTTCCGTGTGCGCCACAGAGGAGGGTGCGGCCGTCGTTAGGCCGCACGGTGAGAAGGGGCTCGCCTGCTTGTGGCGAGCCGGGACTTGTCGGGGGTGGTTTTGTGAATAGCTGGCTCCGCCTACCCCGGGCGGAGTGCGTCCATGAGGATTTCCCAACGGAAAAAAAGGTGGTTTCACACCGGCGAGGCGTGGCGTGGATGGGCCGAGCGAGAATTGAAATTTGTATAGCAAAATTTCAATTCACGTCACGCCCATCTTTGGTGTGAAAGGTCTGGATAGGCGAGGATGTGTGAGGCGAGTATTGAAATATTATATTTGTTGGTACAACATTAAACTTTATTCCTGCATGAATAGAGTATTTATTACATTGCAAAACGGTACACGGCGCGAGACGGCGCGTGCTCGCGTTGTACATCTTTCGGTGTGAAATGGTCAGCGCGATTTCAATTCACGTCCATCCCATCCAATCCTCGCCTCGGCGGTTTGAAACCACCTTTATATTCTGTAATCACTACCAGTCTTTTGTAATTTATTGACGTAAACTGTGACGTTTCATACAATATTATATAACGACAAAAGTAGTTGAAAAACCAGTGCAGATATTATCGACGCTGTAAACACGGTATTGTGTGTACTGTGTACACTGCGCAGATGGAAGTTTCGAATAATCTCACGTGGGATGACGCCAGTGGCGTGCATTGGCTTACTTCACTTGAATTTAATTGTGGTGTAAGTTATTGATTTTTTGATGTAGGAAGATTAATTTAGCATTAATAGGTCTATTTTAAGATAAGTAATCATAGTACTCTGAAAAAAAGATAATAACTTACACCACTATTGAATTTGAATGAGGAAGGCAGTAGGTATTGCCTAATTGCCTATATGCAATGCACGCCACTGGATGACGCATGGTTACTGATTGTCTCCTTTTGACATCCTGTTGTATGCATGCACAAGCGGGGAATTAATTTTACCTTCACACACAAAAACGATAATAAAAATCCCGAAAAAGACATCTATAGGAAAAGGAATGACTTAATCAGATAATGTATTTTGTTATGCCATTCTCATGTTTTTTGATAAAAATCTGAGTGATAAGATCGTGTGGGTTTACTTAATCTTGGGTTTTAATCAAGGATATGACTCGTAACATTAGACGCCAGACAAAATGTTACCTGCATTTACAATTAAATCTCATGTCACTGTAATGCATTCCTGTAACTCTACATTTCGTCGTTGTTTTAGTTTCACAGCTGCTATTTTAGTTTCAATTTGCCGCAGTTGTCTGGTATTTACGTAGACGTGCATTTGCTTGTAATATAAGGGGTAAATCAGTATGGACGCTGGTGGGGCGCGTGGGTGGGGCGCGAGGGACTTTGATTGATGACGATGGGGCCACATTGTGCGTCCGTTTGCCTATTGTCCGAGCAACGTGAATCGAAACAACTGGACCAGTAACACAAATGAGCTCTTTTATTGCTGACGATTATCCCTCATAAGATACGAGTGTGTTTACATTTCGAAGATATTATGACGATTTTTAGTTTATATTTTGTTTGTTACGTACCATTACTGCCTCCACGTGCCGTAATAGCAAACCCTTTACAAGTAAAGTACATAAGAACCACATAACAGACTTATTGAGCGAAAGAGAAAGTTTTCCAAAGGCAATTGTTTCACAAATCATAAAAAAACGTACCAATATCAAATATAGGTGTTGTGAGTGGAACGACAGTTCCCAAACAAATAAATGAACTGAAAGAAATTTCTCGAGAGGGTACAAACATGAAAAGCGAGCGAGTGCACGGCGAGGCGGCTCACAGACTTGTCGATCGTACGACGTGCCATGAAATAGCTTGGAAAATAACTCCATTCCCGCGGGCACGACTGCGATTCAATCAAGTCTGATTCACAATTTTGGAGTTCGTTTACCGAACTGGCGAGTAAATTGAGAAAACGCAACCAAAACAGCCTAGGGATTGGGAGAGAAAAGGATTCCGCATTTAGGTAATCGTTTTACGTCGTACAGCCAATTACCAAAATCCAGGGAAGTAGGAGATAATGCCGTCGGCTTACACGATCGTAAACAGACAGACGCGCTTCGCAGCTCCAATTTTATCTTCCCTTCTTATTTCATTAGAACAATACAACATGTTGATCTATATTCGTGCCATATTTAAGGAGGTGACTATACCACTGATACTGAACACAATAAATAAAAAAAACATCTATTTATAAGCAAACAAATTCCCCCCGTGTGTCCCGCGACACAAAAACGATTCAAATTCAAAATTCAAAATCGTTTATTGTGCTTTAAACAAAAAGTTTTACAATTTAGTGCTTGGCGTCTCCTTTTAAGCAATTAATGCCTGTGTTAGGAGACTCCGCTCTTCCATAACATAATAGCTTATAGTTAAGTTAAGTTCAAGGCTAGTTTAAATAATACAAATATATTATATTAGGTACTACTATAAATTAGTCGAAAGATACAAATAATAATACTAAACGATGTGTGCGAGACCGCCAAAAAAATGTCAAACTGCAACTATCAAATTTCTCGGTTATAATATCTTCACTTAAAAGGCATCAGTGTTGTAATGCTATTAGAGCAAAGAGCTTTTCACTTTGGATCTTGGAACTGTAGTTACGTATCTATATATTAAAGCGTCTTCACGAAATGCGAAAACTGTCTACGGCCGAAACGAGAGCTTTCGTGTAGCGAAAAGTGCACTACGAAGTAATCTTCTAGTTACCAAGTGGAGTGATTTTATATGCTTTTATAACTTCACAAGTCGAGTAGTTTGTGTGTTAAATATTAACTCGGATATTGGTACCTATAGGTACACGTTTAAGTTTGAAAGCTTGAATTACAAATAGCGATTATCCAATATGGAAAGCGGTTCCAATCACACGGGTGTTTAGACCGCAATATGCCGCCGCTAATACTTCACCGAGACGTTGACATTGCCCAAATTAAACTCCAATATTGAATGTTACATTCTGTAATCCAACCGTTATTGAAATACAAACAGAAATATAATTGCTGGTATATCCCATTTAAATTATGGATATATTTTGGTTCCATGTTAAAAGGCTTTTATAAAAAATCCTCCATTTCTTAGAGAAAATTGTAAAGTAACATTTTAGGAATGTAAAAGTTTCATTTTATTTCATTTGTAAAAGTACTCAAAGTTTCTGTGCACTTTGTTTTCCTAGCGTAGCACAGAATAACAAAACGATTAAGTTTTACATATAGCTTCATATAAATCGTAATATTATTTAGTGCGGCTAGTATCGGCTCGTATAAATCTAACAGATGGTATCTGACCTCTCCGGAGGATGGGGCCTGCTAATTTATTTAGCGTAACATCCCGAGATTTATATATTACTTACAAGAAACTTCACCGAGGAATGACTAAAATAAATCTATGTTATACTTATTTTTTGTTTTCTGTTTTTTATCTTTATGATGTATAAGTATTGTGTAGCTTGTTTTATTGTAAAAAGCCTAGGCTTATATTCAGAGACGAAACTAAGCGTGAACTCATGCTTCATTTTGTCAAAATTCAGTACTATTTGACAGTTAGAAGCATGAGTTCACACTTAGATTAGAATGTAATATGGTCTCTCAATGTAAGTAATTAGAGTAATAAGACATAGATAGAGTGATAGTGTCTTTCAAAGTTTTCATAGGCGCGCGTAAGTTGTACTGAACGTAGCCTTGTAAGGCCAACTTGAATTTTCTTCACTCCGCGTGCGACTATTGCGGTAGGAAGCTTAATTCATCATCATCATCATTTCAGCCGAAAGACGTCTACTGCTGGACATAGGCCTCCCCCAAGCATCGCCACCTGCACCTTCCAGTACGCGGTCGCCACTCCAGAACTTTACTGCCCCATCGGCCATCCGTTCTGCGAGCAATGTGCCCCGCCCACTGCCACTTATGTTTGGCAATTCTTCGGTCTATGTCGGTTACTTTCGTTCTGCTGCGAATCTCCTCATTTCTGATTCGATCACGCAGGGACACTCCGAGCATAGCCCTCTCCATTGACTTTTGAGTGACTTTGAGCCTTCTTATCAGGCCCATTGTGAGCGACCACGTTTCAGTGCCGTAAGTAATTACTGGCAACACACACTGGTCAAAGACTCGTCTTGAGACACTGCGTTTAATTATTCTAAGCTATGATTTGTATTTTTGTGTTAATCCTACTTCCTACTTTAATATTATAAATATGAAAGTTTGTTAAGATGTTTGGATGTTTGTACTCAATGACGCTGTAATGGCTGAACGGATTTGGATGAAATTTGGCACACAGATAGAACATAACCTGGATTAACATATAAGCTACTTTTTATCCCGAGTTCCCGATGGATGCGCGAGAAACGACATCCACGCGGGCGAAGCAGCGAGCAAAGTCTAGTTTTATATAAATTTCATCTTTGCACAGCTTATGAATAAGGAGAGCTAAAATTCATACGTATTTTTAAAGCGTACGTATCGGTTATTCTCAATTAAAAAAGAGAACAAACTTGCACAGAGAGTAATAAAAATAACAGAGACACAATGTGTTATGTTCAGAAGGCTGTCAATATCGGCGTATTGAATGGCATGGCCGATTGTTTGCGCAAGGTAGGGGTCAGCTCGATCGGTCGGTCGCGTCAAGTGCTCTCCCAACCGATGAACCGACGCGACGATGCACTCCATCCTGACGTCATAACTTGCTACTATATTTGAACTATTTGACAGACTATTGGTCTCTTGCTCCAGTCAATATAATTTGCAAGGTGTGTACGCAAAATTCAACTATAGAGCACAAAATATATGCGAGTTCTTATTATTATTATTTTGAGGAAAGAGGTAGAGGTCTTGAACGCCCCTAAGCCACTGTAAGTCTTATGCTTGTACGCTTAATTCTGTATAGAGTGAAAGTGGCCGAATTTCTTAGGTGTTTGCAGGGCGAAAAGAATAGTTGTGTTGTAAGGAATTCCCAATTTTACGTTCTATTTTTAATGTTCTAAGGAATTCCCAATTTTACGTATTATGAATTATATATATATTACGTATTTTATCTTGTATTGTACTTAATCTTACTTTTTTTTTTATAATTATTTACCAATATCACGCCGCACTGATCGACGTTATTCTATACACGCCGGTTGTCGCTGAAAACCAGCGCTGTGGCTCTGCTCCGTGCATGTAGAACAGCAATATGCTGAGCAATGGCCGTTTTGCGCGGATGTGACGCTGTACCTGTATTTGTTCTGTGTTTTTCTTAATTTTTTGGTATATTTGTGCGTCACTCTTAACACAAATAAATATTTTTGCTTTCTTTCTTTCTAATTTGTGATTGGGCAGCAACCAGCTTCGCGTCATACCTAGAGGGTAATTCTGATTGATTGTTTCTTAACATGACGAGCGCACGTGTGCGCCCCCGCCCGCATTATCACTTTAGTTGCTACGTCCTCTTCGGCATTCACCGCAGAAGGTACCTATGATGAATGTGTTGCACATTGCTCCCCTAAACCCTTCCTAGGATATTTATATTCCGGACTCCTTCTGTCGTCACGTATCGATTCATTTGGTTCTTATGCGAGGCGGACGGTGACTAATGACATGAGACCGGCGAATAATATCGTCCATTTTAACGTGGAATATTCTAAGCTGGCGGGAGACAAGTAGTGATGTACCTTGTTGACAACTTCGTTCCGATAATGATCGTTTGCACAGGCTTATCAGACGTCGTTAGCAAGCTTCCTATCTGAGTCATTAAATATTAATATTAGGTTTTTCAAAACGTTAGACTGATTGTTGTAATCTAGATCCGCCCACATAATATGACACTTACAGAAATATGGTGTACCTAATCTGTACACGTAGGTACACGTACTGTGTATGTTATCTACATAGCTTATAGCTATACAACGTGTTATTGAAATAACTGAAAACTTCTTAAGGGTTATTGTACTCATCAGTATGAACAACATTTACTATGGTACCAAAGCTGGAATCGTGAAAAAAATTATCAGATATTCACATTTGTGTTCACATTAATCGAAAAAAATTAAGGATCAGCTGATATTTTTTTCACGAATTCAGGTTTGGTCCCACCCCATAGTAAAAGTTGTTCATGCTGATGAGTACAATGACCCCTCAAGCGGTTTTCGGTTATTTCAATAACACGTTGTATAAATGTAAATCCCCTGAAGCTAATTTCCTAAATTGCTCGATTCCCACAGTTAACCTCATCGTGAAATGTACACTTTGTTGGCACCGAATTATTATAGATGCCATTACCATAGATATTCAGTCGGAAGATTTGCGGCATGCGATTACGAATATTAATATTTAGGTTAATTAAACTTGAAAGTTAAAACGGCTTTGTCGATAACGGAATGAATAATCCGGTAAAGATTCAACAAATGTAGGAATGTGTACGATATGTATATTCTGTTAATTAAGTAAAAACCACGAGTGCGCAAAATGGAAGTTATGATCCTTTTTTGTCTCGGCGCTTATCCGACCCTTGTACCGACCGTTCCATTATAAGATATGATAGACGGAAATTACATAATTACCGGTACGTTTTAAAGATACAAACATATTTCATCACAAAAACGATATTATAAACGAATGTTTTATTAAAGTATTGTCATTCCACTTGGTCTGGAAGTGTATTTATTTATTTATTAAGCTATTGCATAGCTTCTATCGCGGGCCTTGAGCGTGGAGACCGAATCCAGAAATTCCGTAACGAAAATAACCTAACACCCCCCACTCCGACCGGCACAGCGGTGATACTTTTTAGTTTTGCCATCTATCGATTATCGATGAATAGCAGAACTTTTAATGACTTTTTGAAATATCACGCTTGTGTCTTTAGTTCTGCAAATCGCCTCTAGGTGGCATTGGTTGTATCGGCGTTACTGCGCATGCGTAATCCCCCTCTTCGCCCCGCAATCTGGTGACTCATGCTTGCTTAGAGTTTCGGCGTTAGGGCACCTCCTCTTTGTATTTACATAAAAAATGCTATGCAATAGCTTTACCGAGGCAGTCTCCGAGTGCCACACGTCTTTTTATTTATTTATTAAATTTATGCACACACAGATAAATAATAATAAAATACATAGAAATGAATAGTACAAAGGCACTGCTTATTTCTATAAGAAATTTCTTCCAGCAGACCTGCGAGAGGAAAATTTGAAGCAGAGATGTAGACACAGTGTGTCAAGTAATTTTAATAAATATACCTACATATTCCTACATACTCATATATAAACTAATATATAACGTAAAATAAATATAGTATAAAAATAATAAACATACCTACAACACGTAAATAACAAATTTTTCAAACGAACTACGGGTTGAGTTTGGGCGGCGGTTCGCCTCGGTCGTCGCCCGCCCAGCCGCGGCCGCCGCCCTCGCCCTATAAATACATCGACAACACACAAAAGCAGATGCACTCCGCGAAACATTTTTAATTTTAATGATGCGACTTTCGCAGCATCAGTTTTCAACGAATTACTAAAACGTGCTCTGTTTATTTTTGTTGTAGTGTCTGCTCCTCTCATAATGTTGTTTGCGGACAGACATTGAACAGAATAGATTTTAACCGACTTCAAAAAAGGAGGAGGTTCTACTGCATGTATTTTTTTATGAATGTTCACCGATTTCTCAGTAAATTACAGACCGATTTTGAAAAATCTTTTGTTGTTTGAAAGGGTATATTCTCGTGGTGGTCTCATTTAAATTTGGTTAAGATTTGATGAAGATCTTTGGAGATAACGAAGGGAACTCTTCAATAGATAGAACAGAAAATCACCCGCGATTGCAGAAATTGCTTGGCTATGTATTGTTTATGTCACTCAAAATAGCAATAAAATAAACTTAAAAAAACTAAAAAGTAAAAACCGACTTCAAAAATAATAAAATAATTTGTGTGGAACAGTTTATGAAGTCGGTGTAATTTTTTTCATAAATCAAACCAAATCAAAGGCACGTGCTTCCTAAACTATTTTACACAATATTTTTTATTCTTTTTGAAGACGGTTTTTACTTTTTTTTTAAGTTTATTTTTACGGTAATACTTGCTTCTTATATGAGTACTCTAGCTAAGATATTAACAAAACTAAAATGGAATTAAGAAAAACCTACGTAGGTACGTTATTTGCTTACGACTTATTAGTATGGTACAAAGAAATTACAGTTATAAACATAAGGTTAAGGTAATGTTATTACATTAAAGCAATTTAACCTTATGTTTATAACTGTAATTTCTTTGTACCTTATGTTACCAGAAACTAATAAAAAATCACAAACAAACATCGTGATCATAATCAACATTGCGAGAAAACTTGTACACCATACAGTTCTCAATGGCGTGTGTAATCCGTTAACCCACCCTAGCCCAGCATGGTGGACCAAGGCCTTAGCCTTCTCGTACTGAGAAGAGGCCTGTGCCCAGCAGTGGAACAGTAATGGGCTTAATATGTAATAAAAAATGTGTTCTGTCTCAGTTTCGTATCACTGTTGCAAGACCAGCATTAAATAGCTTAATTCACCCTATCAAGAAGAAAAGTCAAGACGGCACCTTTTAAATCGGCTCAATCAATTGAATAAACGCCGTCTAAATGGCACAAATCTGGGAGAAAAGGAAAACAATTAATTAACTCATTTCCCGCAATTAACGAGGGACGGACACGGAATTACTTAAGCATCTCTGGGTAATCAGCGCAGTGGGTATCCGTCGGATGGCGGAAGACGCTTTCCCCGCTCGTTCGGCTCCAGTCGGTGATAGCTCCGCTCCGCTTCCGCCGCCCTTTGTCCACCACAACAATACAGTTTTCGGTGAACAGAATTGAAACAAAACGACAAACACGCAATCTTTTATCGGTCGTTACGCTGACGTACAATATTTTCATTGGCTATGTTTGTATTAAGTTTGCGACTGTCACGAGACAATGGCTACGATAATGTAGCGCGTCTATGTAGCACGTCTTGTCCTCTATTTTGCTATGTAATGGTCTTTATTTGATACACGTGTAACCTTACGTTAAGTCGAAAAAACCCCACAAAATGTGCAATTAATTAGCCTACCCGTCTTTGTAAAGCGCTCAATTGACCTACGGGGGTTGCATTTGTATCATAAGCACCCTGTTCAAAGGAGTAGTGCGGTGTCAAAGAAAGCATCTAAGGCCGGCCCCACACCTTGGCGCAAGGGTCGAGGAAAGGCGCGTTCCGTGAAAATGATCGCGTTACTGTTCTCGGTGTCTGTCGTGTTTACAAACAAGCATTTAATTGACGCAGGAATTCCAAACACCGCCGGTGTTAAAGGAAAACAAGCATCTCTCTCCTCACCAATGTCGTTTACAGCCGGGTGTATGCCGACATAAATTCGCGTGCGAAATATTGTAACAAAAATACGTAACTTAGAAGAAACATGTAAGTACATAATATAATGGAAGAGAAGTCATACTTTATTCTTTCCTCAAGACGAAAGATCATAAGCTCGGTAGCAGTGATACTTATGACACAATGATTTCCAACGAATTACAAAAGTATAAATAAAACAAGGTGTATTACATCCGAGTTTATAAAGCGCTTCATGTCTGTGGAGCGTACAGCGTGCATTATTCACAGAGAAGAATAATCTGTGTACTAAATAATACAATGTGCCTTGTTCAGGAGGGGATGTGGGCTTCTTTTATTTTTAATGAAATCTCCTTGTTTGCTTAATTGCGTGTGCTACGAAAGCTACGATGTATTTACATTATAAAAATACAAGATTTACGTTATTAATTATTTTGGGAAAAAAGGTAAGCTAAGCCCCTTATGTCACTATGACCTAAAATATCTATTGTGAGATTGTGACGCCTCTAATAGTAGACTACATCACCTCCCCAAGCTACAGGCGAACCATAAAGTGGACTATTGACTTGGGGTCTGAAGATTTGATCTCATCAGCTGAGATTGTGTGGCCTCCAAGATGCTGATTTCTAATGTAGTGCATTGCATTACATTCGCATAGGATATTAATGAGCGTTTCATCCTTTTCGCTACAAAATCTGCAAACTGTGGTGTCAGCGAGGCCCATCCTGTGTAGATGTTTGTTCAGTTTGTAGTGCCCTGTAAGGGTTCTAGTCAGGATCCTTATGTGGTTCCTGTTAAGTGAAAGCGCTTCTTTCGTAAATCTCTTCCTGAAGCCTACTAGAAGCGCTTCGAGTGTTCTTGGCCTGGGTATTTTTCCCAAAGTCTAATGCTTTGATGGTAAGTAAGGTCCAGCTTGTCATAACAATGGTTTTTCATGGCATAGTTAAACTTGCCAATGAAATCTCCATAAAAACAGTTTACAATTGGATTCTCAGTGTTTTTTGGAAATCCTTTGTAGGTACCGTCACATGATTTGCATTAGTCATTCTAAATTGTTTCTTAATACCATTAAAGGCTTCTTGCGGAAGTGTTCAAGCCACACATGTAGAAGACAAGTTAAGCTCATCCGATTTGCTACTTTCCCTAATCGTTTTTGCAACGGCAACTTACTCAGAGACGTTGGAAGATTTAATTCCAAGTCTAAAGCAAAGTAACTGACTGAATTCCTTCATCGTTCCCTTAAAAAGTTACACATATATGTCTACGACGTAAAAAGGATAAAAAGTGGCTACTGAAAACGTTTATCTTTCCTGCAATAGAACACCTAATGAAAGTAATTTTCTTTTTTCTTAGGTCGCATTTGGGTCGTCGAACAAAGCAAAAAACTACGCTCACTAACAGGACGTGGCGTGGTTCGCAAAAACTTTGTAGTGACCCGATAAAGTTTCTTTATTCATAAAGATATATATCATTTGAACATTTAAGTGCGTATATAATGGATTTCGGTCAGACCGTAAACAATATTAAAGTCTACGAACTTTTTATGAATAACATTCGATAGATACTGAAAGATTTACAGCTGTCGGACGCCAGGATTATGTCTCGCAACAAATTCAAGAAAACGGTGTCAGTTGGTCTGAATATTCATTAGCTACTAAGTTGGGGAGTTAATACCGCATCCGATTAATGTTGAATTGTTGATATTTTCCCGTATTTAGCTTCTGTTATTCAGGCGAGAGAGAGCTCCGCGGCACGATTCAGCGATTTGTTTTCGGTGGACACATTAGCGACTGTTTCACTTCGCTTAGTATATGGCTTAGTGTTTAGAATGGCTTTTTCGTGAGCCCCTGAAGTTAATTTAAGTTGGAACGAGGTAAATATAACGCCACATATATCATTAAAGGATTAACGACTCCGGAAATTGTTTCAGAGGCTACGTCAGAGTTCAAAATGTTTAGTGGTCTTTGACGGGACCGCGGAACTTTGAAGGAGGTACTAATAACAGTATTGCATCAAGTATTTAGCAGCGGGACGGGGCCGCAGGGGCGCCTTACCCTGGCGCCCACTAAAACAAAACTTAAATCGCCGTGCAAAGCCGCAAGAAAATTCCGCTGGTGGAAACCGCATACCGTTTTAAGTAAAATATTAAATGCGCTGTAGGATTTGTTCGTGTACGGGCACAGGCCGGTTTTAATATTTGATGAAGCGCTCGCTCCCCGTCGACGACGTTTTGTCTGGCCCTTAATTGCGGAGTGATGCTTCCGCGGCGCTCTCCCAAACTTGGCTGTCGACATCGACACAAGAAAATATTAAAACGTCCCGTGGCGCTCCCGCGACTTACTCAGCGGACTAACTGTTTATTGCCAGCCTAGAGACGTTAACGTCTATAAATTTTATGTGTGTTCGCAATGCCCTCGTAAAATGTTGCAATATTGCTAAATCCTGTTGTATTTTCTTTAAGGTTAAGATACGTGCCTACACTTTCCAGCCACCAACGAAGGTTAGAATTAATGTTGCTGGCAATATGGAAAACGGCTGCGTAAAGTCATATTACACGGACAGTTTAATTAATAATATATTAAACAAAATAATAAAAGCATTTCTTATAATTATATTCTTTACACTGCGTGACTTGCAAATTGGATGGCTATGTAAAAATATCAAGATAATTAATCATTTTCCTTAAACAAGTCTTAGATAAAATCAAACTTACAAGTACTTACAACGTGTAACGTTCAGCTAAGCATTTATTTTGAACACTATTTGAAAGAAAATTTTAAGGCTTTATTTTTCAGCAACTCTTTCGTTTGGTCTTGAAGTTAGTACCTAAAGCTTTGTACGCTGTCATTACAGTAAACTGAACTAATTATGTAATTAATTTGTTTAAATCTAAGCTGTCTTGTGCCAAATATGGTCTTCAGTCTGAATCCATTAGATTAGAGTAATCCATACAAGTAATGAACGCTTTCTTCTGAGACGGCTTAGACACAGATAGCGACTGAATCCCCCTCTCAGATCATTACGTTTACAGTTCCGTATAGAGTTAATATAAAAATTACATTAGCACGTCATTTGTTGAGATTTACAGTTGGAACGTAACGAGTGGGATGGTCAGAAGAAACAAACAAGACACGCACTGTTGGCTTCAATTACTGCGCATACGACGGTACGATATATGACGTCGTAAAGAGATCGCGAAGGCTCCGGGACAGTTGTCGCGAACACTCGGGGTCCGATACTGCCGTTTGACAAATCGGTACACACATTCGAAATCGTTTGTTACACCGGAGAATTACCTGAGGTCCACACTATCAACCCATTTTGGGTCGGACACGTTTCAATTCGCAAGCTATAAAATGCTTTATTCGATTTACGGAGGATAAGGAAGTTTTTGGACTCTCTCTTATGGGTTACATGGTCGTGATGTCTGTTATGTCTTCTAAAGGATTTGGAAGAGTGTGATGATCTTGTGTTTGCAGTGTTGGTCTCACAGTCTCACGTAGAATATGTGTAAAACTATATTATTTTTCACTGACAAATGCATAAACCATCATTATTCTATGGACAAATGCAACGCTGTGTGAAACTTGATAAAAAAAGAAATATTTTTGTTTCAAGTCATGGAATGTCAAATGCCGCCACCTGTATTGTTACCACCTCAGATTAATATCAGTAATCTGAGGTTACCACCATCAATACAACGTACAACAATGACAGCGTAACATAAACGTAGACAAAGTAGTAAAATATTCAAAACTTTCTTTCTTACTCTTAGGACGACGCGACGGCAACGCATTAGTCAAAAATTGGTTTTCATTCTCGAGTCCTCATGATATTATAATTAACTTTCACCATAGCCAAATAATTTTACCGTAGTAATAATTAAACTCGTAGGTATGCGTCCAGTTAAATAAACACAACATCGAGACGTATGACAAGGACTTTAGCAGGTTGTGAACTTATGACGTTTTTATACGTCAATACAAATATTTACGTAACTAGCGTCACGTCGCGGTCGCTGTCTAAAAATCTTGATACTTACTCGGATCAAGATGCTGCTATTACTGTAAATGTAACTTCTTTGCGTCTGGCATAGCGAGTTGTTACGTACCTGTAAAAAAGAGATGAAAATAAATTTGGGTGTTAGTAAATTAGCAATGATTGTTTATTATTAAAATAAAGCACAATATAGGTACACACATATGCATAGATCAGTGATTTATAAATTTCTGGGCCAGCAGCGTCTGATTACTGTGCCACTGTTAGTAAATTTTTTGTACCGTCAAACGAACAAGAAGAAGAAGTGATTAATCGTAATGTAAATAACCGTTTTTTCAAACACCTTTACTACAAACTGTTAATATACAAAATAGCAGTAATAAAAAAGCGGGTAGTAGATTATTTGTGTTTAAAGAAATACCTATACCAATCAATACCAATAGGTTATATTTATTTTAATTATTTTACATAAAATAGCTTAGCAAAGATTACGCAAGGCCTACAACATCACCTTGAGCTATTGGTCCTTCTGTCTGTCTGTCAAATACTAGGCTCTTCATTCCTTTAATTTAATTTACTGTAAATCCAGCTATGGTTTTTCTAGATGTTTTTTTAAGTAGGTACATGACATTGAACTTTGCTTTCTATAAACTCATGTGCCTTATGTTCTGTAGGTATGAATAACTGTTATTTTACTGTTATCAGACGTTTGATTTTTTTAAACTCTATTAGCATATAATTTTGAAATTGTGACAGGTCTATGAATTAGCGGAAGAAGGAAGTCGAATTAAAATTCAATACGTTTTATAGCCGTCCAGCAAAGAACTAATAATTGAATTATTTATGTGTCTGTGTCCGTAGTTATTTCATGTAATGAATACCTATGAAGCCTCTACTGAATTGACTTTACATACAAACTGGTCACATGTGCTCTTTACATTATATTACTGGTGAGAACTGCAATATTTAAACTTGACACATTTTGATCCACAGACATAGTAAAAAATATAGACGAAGTGCTGCGAACAACCATAGTGAAGGCAACAAGACCGTGCTCCTCCTTGTACAAACCAGTGCTCACGCACACACATGCAGCTGAAAGATATTTGTTTTTGGCGATGCTTACTGGACGATGCCGCGACATGTGTACTGAGAGCGGTGAGCACGGTTTCATGTGCATGTGTGTGCGTGAGCGCTGTTTTGTACTTTGTACACGGAGGAGCACGGTTTTCTTGACTTCACTATGATTGTTCGCAGCACTTCGTCTATATTTTTTACTATGTCTGTGTTTTGATCATTGTTGTTTCAAACTGCACACTTGTTCGACGTTCCTCACTAAAAGTATCAAGTTACATAAAACATAAAACCAATTTGTCAACACGTAACAATTACCACTCGTAATTAGCTTAACATGGTGTGGCCAGTAATAAATAATATGGCATAGCAACTCGACTCTAATTTAGAGCAATAAATAAAGAAAGTAACTCATCTAATTACAAAGTGAAATATACAGTGATAATGTTATACGACGCGAGTGATAACGTCATTTTAATAGCTCTTGAAATACCAAATTGATACTGTAATGTGTCTTAATTAAACTCGGATGATAAAACGTGTGTTCCGTGTGGTGCCGGAGGTAAAGAATTGCACCACCCTATCTCTTCTCATGGGTGTCGTAAAAGGCGACTAAGGGATTCACCAGAGGATGGGCAGCAGCGTTCTCTGAGTATTTAACCAACCAACTGCGATCGCCAACCCGCCTGCCAAGCGTGGTGATTATGGCATATATCCTCAAAAATTTTGCTTGGGGCAGGCCTATGTCCAGCAGTGGACGTCTTTCAGCTGAAATGATGATGATGATGATTATGATAAAATGTAAGCATTCAATTTAAAATCTTGTGGTTGTTTTTTTTTTATTTTATTCTTAAGACTCTGACAACAGCCAAATACCCCAAATAGGCTTCTTTTAAAAACATTTTTAGCTGTATCTATTCAGTTTGTTGCAGTGAAAAAAACATATGTTAATCTTGATCGTATTTTCTGAAACTGTATTGTGCCCAAAACACGTTTTCTTGAAGTTTTCTCGATGGAAAAGAATTGTAAACTAACCTCTTAAAACATGCTTTAAAGCTCTTTAATCTCTATTAGTTACTAAATATTATAAATAAAATTAAGAAAACATTTGAGAAAGACAATAATCTAAACATTTGTTGTTTCTGTTTTTCAAATAAGCTTTTAGTTTTTTATTTAAAAAAAAATTGTTCATTTTCATTCAAGTTGAGCGGCGTATCCGACGTCCCTCGGCTCGTTGCCTCTCTTTCAGTTCTGTATAGAGGTGAGGCGTATTTACTGGAACAGGTTTTAAGACTAGGTTACACTCAAGACGTCTCAAGACTAGGTATGTGATCGGCGTCCAAACGCGTATCGAGTATTTAGAAGTATTGACGACTTTGGCGAGTCGCATACTCCAAAACGCACACAAACTTACTAATCCAACGGACTCGCTCGACTCGGACGTGCTGAGAGACGCGAACGGAGACGCGATCGTTGGATGCATGTGTGAGTGAGGTGGAATCCAACCGATAATCGACCCTGCTACTCAATGATAAAGACTGTTTTTGATTACGTTATTTTTGATTGTTTATGTACCTATTTGTGAACCTAGTGTTTTTATGAATTAAAAGAAATTGAATTAAATATTAACTTTAAAAAACCTAACAATCATAAGCCTTATCATATTATGTACCTATTATGTAGGAAGAAAGTGTACAATTTCGAAATAATTTAATTTATTATGTATTGTTTTTTACATTTCAATAAAATAAAATAAATTTAATGGGTTATGTTATTATCAGAACATTGTCTAGAGACTAGAATGAAAGCAAGACTATGAAAACTTCTTCACGGGTACCACTAGACGCATACTTCTAAATACTCGTGGAACTAGTTTTTGGAACACGTATTTCCACGTACTCGTACTCGTAAGACTCGGTACGTATTTTGCCTAGTACGACTCACCTCTAGTTCTGTACGAAACGACAGTGACCGCAGAGGTCTGATTTTTTAGGTGTTGTCAGCCTCTTAACGGGCTTGCGTTTGACCGCCACCTCACCTGATGTTAAGCGATGGTGCGGTCGAAGATGGTACACGCTTGCCCAACAAAAACCTATTCACTCGAGTCTTCAAAGTCGAGTCGAGTTTTTAAAGTCTTAAAAGGCTGGAAGTCCTAACATGGATATTAATTGAACTTTGTATGATGTCAATTGTTATGCAACTCATACAACATACATCCAGTATGTAAGTTTATTATTTTCGTTTGATAAGTAAATTGTTATTATCGCATTAGTGTTATTTGAATGACCTTTGATAGCGTCAATCTGTCAATTATTATGATGTTTATACCCTTTTATACCTAATCGCCGCTGTTAGAACAAGTTCACGACCGATATGCAGGTTTTATTTAATAAAATTAGAATAATTAGTACATAATGAAAATAAAGATGATAAGAAGCTGTAGAGGGTAATCTTGACGGTAAATTACACAAATAATTCCGAATCGGGTGATAATAAACCCGTTAGGCGATAAAATTAAAGCAGTTAGAACGTACGTAACTCCGTACTTACGTACGGAGTTACACCAATCCATCGTTTGAGTAATTCTTTGTTTCTGTATTATTTGTAACAAATTGTTAGTTGTTAATCGGGTGGACTTTCATGTCATATTATTTTTTTAACTATTAACATAACATCACGCCTGTATGTCCCCGAAGGGGTAGGCAGAGGTGTATAGCACACCCACATTTCGCCAGTTCTGTTATAGTCCTATGTAATAGGGGGCGAGCCTATTGCCATGAACCGGGCACAAATCCAGACTCCGGGCTGCTACCGAGAATTTCCTAATGAAAACACCCAATAACACTTTGCCCGACCCGGGAATCGAACCCAGGACACCACGCTCAGCAGTCGGGCTTGCAACCACTAGACCAACGAGGCAATTTTTTAACTATTGACAAATTATGCGCAAAAGAAATAGCAAATTTATGCTGAATAAAATACCGCTCAGAGGAACGGCCATAATCTTTAAACCACGGAATAAAAAAAACAAGAGGAAATAGTAAGTAGGCGTAACCCCTGTCGCCACTAGTGAGTCCAAATGTACGCACTTGCCGCTCAAGTGATTTTAGTCGCGATAACAGATAATCAATGTGCACACGTCCGTCAATTACCTTTAAAAATCATTTAAAATAATTAAAATGCCATATTGTTCCATATTAGAATGTAAAAATCATAGCCGTAGTAAAAATCTGTCACATGGAGGTATTTTGTACCATCAATAAGTAAGATTTCCATATTTAAATACAATAAATGAAATAAATAAATTTTATTTCTTTCTGCAAACAGAGCACAAAAATGACAACCTAAAATAATCCTTACCGTATTGTTATACGGTAGATTTTCTTTCACTGGTAACAATTTTTCTAGAACTTTTGCTTACATAATCAGACTGACTCCGCTACTCAATTAGTGCATGTAATATCGATAAAATGCTATCGACAATTTTTCATTATTGCTTTTCGGTAAACTAAGGTCCGTATTACAGAACGTTCCTCAAGTAAAGTTTGATCTTCAATCAACTGATCACTACTTAAGGATAGAATCGTTACTTGAGCGTCGGTCTTATTCCAATACGGTAATTATAAACTTCAATTCAATCATCAATAAATCTCTGCTTAAGGAATGTTCTGTAATATGGGCCTAAGAAAAATGGTTCGATGCTTGCTTGTAAACTTGTGATGCAAGTTGTTAATCTTCTATACATATAACATAAAGTACCTGCAGCGTCTGTCTGGCTGTGTGTCTACTGTATTTAGATTTTAATTCTGTTTTTACCAATAGATATAGGTTTAGGTAATTATTTTGTACCTAAAAATGTTGTGTAAATTGGTCGAACTATAATGATGATACTGTCCATCAAGCCGGGATATTTTTTTCAGATTTTCGGCAACAATCAGTGTACCTATCAACAAAGTTATGAAAATGAAATGAAATGAAATCGTTTATTTCCAGATTATTACATCCATTATTAAATAATTATAACAACTGCCGTCTGGCTTACAACGACACAGAGAAATAATTATTAGATATTATTTGAATCCTCTTTGGGATGGTTTTAACGGATGGCAATAGTCTCGCCCCCTATTACATGGGACTATAACATAACTGGCGAAATGTGGGTGTACTATACACCTCTCCGTCCGTCCGTGTGGTGCCGGACGTACCACCCTTTTTCTTCTCATGAGTGTCGTAAAAGGCGACTAAGGGATTCACCAGAGGATGGGCAGCAGCGTTCTCTGAGTATTTCAACAACCAACTGCGATCGCCAACCCGCCTGCCAAGCGTGGCGATTATGGCATATCCCCCCCCTTTGGGGGAGGCCTTTGTCCAGCAGAGAACTCTTTCGGCTGAAATGATGATGATACACCTCTGCCTACCCCTTCGGGGAAATATAGGCGTGTGTGTATAACGGATATAAAATTTATTTAGAAATCCAAATGGCCAACAAGATTTCCTTAAAAAATTGAATTGAGTATAATTTTAGGGTTTTTGGGGGTGACGATTACGTATATAACATTTATTTTTAAATGTAATACGGCTGCCATGATTTCTTTGAAAAAATCGTCATAGGAGTAATTTTTTGAGATTCTGAGGATGGTGATTGTCTAGATTTTTATTACACCTAGTTAGTTTATTTTGTGTTGATCATATTACCATCAATATTATTGTCTATTAATTTGAAACAATTTACTTACGAACAGCTATACATCAAGCTATAATTTTCCAGTATAAGCTGTGACCTCTTGTTGTACGGAAAGCCAATACAATGCGAATGTCAGCTTATACTGGAAATTTTTAGTTTGATGTGTAGCTATGCGTACCTACTTCTGATTGGGATTTGACAACTTATTTAATTAAAATAGCTGTTGGTTCTGTTTATAAAATTAATAATGTTTATTTGTGGTGGTAAGGCGATTAACCTAAGGAGCGGTGCAGCACTGTATACCGCGGAAAAACGTGGTTGAGCGGTTCAAAATCCTGTACTGCTCTGTAGATAATTCGTCGATTCTTGGCATACGGCACTGCTGTACCTAGCTCCGCCAGCTGTGTCAGCTATGCCAGCTGGGCCAGCTACGTCAACTGTGCCAGCTACGCCAGCATGCTGCCAGGCCAGCGTGCCAGCTACGCCAACTGTGTCAGCTACGCCAACTGTGTCAGCTACGCCATTTGTGCCCTCTGTTGGCATCAGAGGGACACGTGGAACAACTCCCCATGGGCCCTCATGTGGCCCCTCCTGTACCAGAATATTCGCCACAGGTAATAAGATCCTCCGAAGGTTAATCCCTCGAAAGGATTCTATTGCCCGTACCCAGGATGCACCGGCCTAAAAACTGCCGTGTCCAGAGGGACAAGCAGCCGTCAGACATACTTGGAGGTTTTCTGGCCAGCACCCCTGAATAATTTTTACTTGGGCGAGGTTTTATAAGGCTAACATGGTAGTTAAGTAGTTATTTATGTTGTTGATGGTTAGCCGAGTATTCAATCGACGGTGACGGTGATGGGGAGATTGGAGAAGAACCTCGCGGCGTGGGCGGTGCGGCAAAATCAAAATTTGAATCGCACGAATATTATTCACAATGGACGAATGGGTTTGGGAGCGAGTTCAATTTAGTAATTCAATTTCAATTTCAATGTTTTTTTATTTCAAATAAACCTAATTACAGGCACTTTTGAAATAAAATTAAATTAGATGTGTGTATCTTGTTGAATTAGTATGTAACATACATACACCCGCCCTTGATTATTGTGTAAGTAGTATTAAGGCATTACTTACCCCGCCTTATTAGTAGTACATTATTGAGCTTTTATTTTATTAGCTCAGAATATACCCTACAACAATTTCTTGTGCAATCTTAAAAAAAAAAAAAAACTTGTATATCCAACAGGATTGTAAAAATTACGTAGAAACTAAGGCCCGTATTCCAGAAGGATACTCAAGCGTTGATCTCTGTTTAAAACTAGTTTTAAGTTGAGCTTTGATTTTAGAACGTCCCTCAAGCAGAGATTTGTTGATCACAGTTCAGCTGAGTTTAGTTTTGTTTTATATTGTCACCTGTTTCGGTATTTGGGCAGATATTTGATCTGTAATCACTCAAGCGTGGTCCAGACTACGCTTGAGTAGAGATTTCTATTATATTTCAGGTCAAATTCGTGTGTTTTGTTGTTGAATTAAAGTTTATAATTACCGTTCTGGAATAAGACCGTCCATATTCATTTTAAGACCCACTCTATCAGAAGCTCTACTGAGGTCATCGAGCATTGTACCGAGGTCCTCCATGGTCTCAGCCATGACTACTATGTCGTCGGCAAACCGAAGGTGAGTGATGTACTCGCCGTTTATGTTAATGCCTAGCCCCTTCCAGTCCAGAACCTTGAAGACATCCTCCAATGCAGCAGTGAACAGTTTCGGAGAGATCACATCTCCCTGTCTCACACCTCGCTGCAGAAGGATAGGTTTCGAGGCTTGGTCCTGTAATCGGACTGACATAGTGGCGTTTTCATACAAAGACTTTAACACTTCGATGTACCGATAGTCAATCTGGCACCGTTGAAGAGACTGTACTACCGCCCAAGTCTCGATCGAATCGAAGGCTTTCTCGTAGTCCACAAACGCTAAACAAAGAGGCAAGTTATACTCTTCGGTCTTCTGTATAACCTGCCGCAGCGTATGTATGTGGTCTACGGTGCTAAAGCCTAGGTTATGTCGAATTCCCATATAGCACCCATTCCCGTAAACATCGGAGAATCTACACTCGAAGTTGTTGACGATTATGTATACCTAGGACAAACTGTCCAGTTAGGTAAGTCCAACTTCGAGAAAGAGGTCAATCGTCGAATCCGACTCGGTTGGGCAGCGTTCGGGAAGCTACGCAATATCTTCTCGTCCAAAATACCGCAGTGTCTCAAGACGAAAGTCTTTGACCAGTGTGTGTTGCCAGTAATTACTTACGGTACTGAAACGTGGTCGCTCACAATGGGCCTGATAAGAAGGCTCAAAGTCACTCAAAGGGCAATGGAGAGGGCTATGCTCGGAGTGTCCCTGCGTGATCTAATCAGAAATGAGGAGATTCGCAGGAGAACGAAAGTAACCGACATAGCCCGAAGAATTGCCAAACTTAAGTGGCAGTGGGCGGGGCACATTGCTCGCAGAACGGATGGCCGATGGGGCAGTAAAGTTCTGGAGTGGCGACCGCGTACTGGAAGGCGCAGCGTGGGTAGGCCCCCCACAAGGTGGACCGACGACCTGGTGAAGGTCGCGGGAAACCGCTGGATGCGGAAGGCACAGGACCGGTCGTTGTGGCGATGCTTGGGGGAGTCCTATGTCCAGCAGTGGACGTCTTTCGGCTGAAATGATGATGATGAATAAGACCGATACTCAAGTAACGATTCTATCCTTAAGTAGTGATCAGGTGATTGGAGTTTAAACTGTACTTGAGGAAGCTTCTGTAATACGGGCCTTACACTTGTAGAGGTCGGTAGGGGCGTCAAAATTGTAATGGCCTACTAGTGTCAAATGTGCAAATCCGCTACTGGCGCGGGGCATGCTTGAGGAAGGACGTACTTATAAAACTGGTCTTGTCTCGGACGCGGTGGAGAATAGAGGCCCTACCTGCCGCCGCAGCAGGTGATGCCGCGTAACTTCGTCGGTTAATCGCCTAAATCATGGTAAATCACTATTATTAGTTTATGATGATGTTTTTTTTTTTTTTTTTAACGTAACTGGCGAAATGTGGGTGTACTATACACCTCTGCCTACCCCTTCGGGGAAATACAGGCGTGATGTTATGTTATGTTGTTAGTTTATGATAAGTATTGGTGACCGGAATAAATGGACATAACGAGTGATGAAAACATCATTACTTATAGTAGGTAGTCGAAGTTAGTCGAAACACACCTGTTTGAAGAAAAAAAAATCAGTCAATGTCTCGTTTCATTTCAATCAATACGGTAAAAGGGATTCACTGACAGTAAAGTTTATAAATAATAAGTTTCACGCTAAACAAACGCAATGCAAAACGCAACGGGTGTTTTCAGACTCGGGTGTTGCCACTGTCATGCGGTCAACTATACTTTTCTTATATTTTGTATCGACTGTCCTTTCTTAATTTTTTACCTATGTGTCTTTTGTTTTTACTTTCTATGTAACCCCACCTATAAGTTGCCTGCTTGTGTTTATCACTGTGTTTTAAATGTTGCGCGTCGTTAACTGTGACAATAAACTATTTTTCTTTTAATAAAACAAAGTTTAACCGGATTAAATCGCGTATATTATGCAACACTGTAAAAGATAATGATATTGTGAGTGATTACTGCGTGCATCGAAACGATTTTAATTAATAATATTGTACGGTAGATTAAAATATTTTTTTAGAAATATTTGTAAAGACGCTTGTCATCTTAGTCTACCTGCGACCACGAAATGCTGCAAAGCTTTCGAAACGTCAGGGAAACCAATTTAAATAATATACGCGATTTAATCCGGTTAAACTTTATTTTATTATAATGTGTAGTGATCGCGAAAACCTAAGAAGTTATTATTTTTCTTTTCTTTCTTTTCTTTCTTTCAACGCACCCGATGTTTTTTTAAGCTAGTGAGTAAACTTTTTAAGCCTTATCGATAAATTCACATGTATTGTATAGTATGGTATGATTACATCACTATTACCCGCATGCATCAAACGCTATATGTCATTCAAATTCTATTCTTATAACAACGTGTATAGAGTTCTTAGATTAAAATAATATTATTAAACGCCATCTAGCGGGCAGTAGCCGTACTTGATCGGATTGAAGTCTATTTTAATCCGAGAAGTAAATGGTCGTAAATTGACATGATCAATTTTAGAATGTGAATTTATGTACAATTCTATTAAGGTTGAATTTAATGCAACACTTTTGTATGTTATGTCTTATCGTGATTGTTGTTTTTGGCCAATCATAATGCAAGTATTATAGTATGTATACTATGTGAAATAAAGTAAATGTGTGAGTTTGGCGACGGCGGTTTTAGTAGAAAATTGGCTTCAAGCTATTTCCTCTTACTTCTTAGTTCCATGCTTTAAACAATGAGTATAAAAATAAATTTCTATTAAGGTTTTCGCGATCACTAGGTACACATTATAATAAAACAAGTTTAGCCGGATTACATCGCATATATAATCTTTCCTGAAGTTTCGAAAGCTTTGCAGCCAATTTATATAATATACGTGATGTAATACGGTTAAACTTGTTTTATTACATTTATATTATTTATTTTCTTATTATTCTAAATATATAATAATTAATTTTATTGCCTTCGTTTGATATCAAGCTGATTCTCTATTTAACCTTCGTGATTCAAGTGACTTGAATATTTGAGCTGGTACATGTACATTATGTACATACATTCACTATGTAATGGGTGCAAACCAATTATGTTTCACACACAGTTACTAATTATAATTTCCTCGGCGCTGCCATTCGGAAAACTATGTTTAGAGTGGTCTATTTATTAATTAGTAGCTAAATACGCTGCAGTGCGCACAGTTATGTACCGCTTAAATTAGTTTTAACAACGTTTTGGACTTTATAAAATTTTAAACTGGCTTCATTTCACTGTTTAAATTATTAAATTATTATAATAGTCATATTATAATAATTTAACAATTTAATTTCAACATGTTGCAATGCGCCGGTATTGTACAATATGATGCACCTGCGTATTCAGAAAATACATCACGTCCAATAACTTTTATACCTTACCTACTCAGGTGGTATAAAGCTGTAAGTAATAAAAAAAACATGCAAATTCTCGTTGGAATAAGATTCATGCATGTATGACAGATAATATAGTATCCAGGTTGTGGTCGTGGTGACATCCATCTATTGCTCGTAAGGACATCGCACATTGCCTTGGGCCCGCACCATTCAAGAACTCACAAAGCGCATATGCTAATAACACATTTGCAATTAAGATCGCGACGCCCACAAGGGAACGCCATTGTTTCATACATGTGAAATGTGTCTAGGTACTTATTATTTATAACGATAAAATATTTATAACAATAAATGCAATTCAATCAAGCACACTGTTAATAGTTTTGCAACAGAATAAAATGTAAGAGTAGTGAAAGCTTTATCTACTTGAAACGCGACAATCGAATAAGGAATGGAGAGGAATTTAATACTGAATTATGAAAACATTTCGTTGATAAAACTTTCGTTCCACCGCTGATACTAATGGAACGAATTTTCAAAGTAAAAGTTGTACAACAAGCAATCTCCTGGCATGGAAAGTTGGGCGAATTTCAGTGGAGCACCGACCGGTGAGCATCACCAAAAGAATGTAATAAGGCACAGGTGCCGCAAGTTCTTTATTGGATTTCGCACGTTCCGATTCGACGTGTTTGATGTCCGGAAGATTCTTGCTAAACTCTTTGCTAGATATTAATTTTCCTCCAAAATTATCTTTGAGACTTGTCTGCAACTTCACTATTGTACGAATGTGTTTAAGTAGCAGGAAAGTGGGCTATCTTAGAATAATTCGTTATTATTCTTAGTAGGCTACATTTATAGCTCACTTGTTAAGCGGCCTCTCGGCTCCATCGTAACAAGATTTTAAGTTATACCTATTTACACGTCAATAAAAACACCTGTAAGTACATACGTTTAACCTTATAGACATAATTGAAGTTCAATTTTAGATTCATTCATTCATTCATTTCAGCCGAAAGACGTCCACTACTGGACATAGGCCTCCCCCAATTAAGGGGGGGATATACCATAATCGCCACGCTTGGCAGGCGGGTTGGCGATCGCAGTTGGTTGGTTAAATACTCAGAGAACGCTGCTGCCCATCCTCTGGTGAATCCCTTAGTCGCCTTTTACGACACCCATGAGAAGAGATAAGGATAATTTTAGATTACCTACAATAAATTAACTATTTAGAATCGTATTCATGAATCAGTCATAATCATAATTAAAATCGTATACCACATGTATTGTAAAAAAACCGGCCAAGAGCATGTCGGGCCATGCTCAGTATTATAGGGTTCCTTAAGTAGGTGTTACAAACAAACCAAATCGAATATTAATCACGGCTATTTTAGTTTTTGCAATAGACGGCAGCATTGGCGACTCAGAGAGTGATGTCAGTAGCCGCTAGATGGCGCTATACAGTGCCAAATGTAATACACGGCATTTGACGCCAGCATTGGCGACCCAGAGAGTGTTGTACGACGCCGCTAGATGGCGCCAAATTTAAGAAGTGTGTCGTCAACATAACACAAAGTTACTTTTTGTGATTTTTTCAAATAGAAAGTAGCTAAAGGAGCATTATTTGCTATGATCATTTTCTCTAAGGTCAATGACCTTTGAACTAGGACGTTTTAAGTATTTTTCAGTTTTCTGTCTATAACTCAAAAAATTATAATCACATTATACTCGAAATAATTTTAAAAGAGAGTTTTCACAAAGGTCTATCAATGTGGAAGATTATAAGTTTCTACGTTGCATAGTTTAGAAATGGCAGGGGGGGGGGACACATTGCAAGCCACTTTGGCGGGCTATATTTCGCAGTTGGTACACCTGATAAAAAAGTGGTGTATGAAACATTACCTTCATTTTAGTATACCTATTCAATGATACCCCACACGAGGGGGTGCAGCGAAAAAAAATTTTTTTTCCCCATTTCACATGTATGGGTGCCACCCCTAAAGAACGTAAAAACTATTTTTTTATTCTTTTAAAATTGAAATCTATATGCAGACTATTTTTTAACAAAATTTCATTTACTTATGTTTATAACTGTAGAAGTTATTAAGCTGTAAAGGATTAGGACAGACGGACAGACGGACAGACGGATAGACGGACAGACGGACAGACGGACAGACGGACAGACGGACAGACGGACAGACGGACGGACATGACGAAACTATAAGGGTTCCTTGTAGGACTTCGGAACCCTAAAAAAAAGAGTTTCGGTCCGATGATGCAGCCTGCTGTGTCACGAACTCACGAGGTCATTCCGAAAAGTGTTTCTCGGTGAACGACGACGACTGAAAGGAAAAGTATAGGCCGCGGTGCGCGCCACTGCTGCAGATCGTGTCATTGACACATGCAAATTCGAACAACGCTTCGGTGTCGGGTCATCGAACCCTCCATTCAATGACTGTCGAAAGTTATCCGTGAATACGACGGCGGCGTAGCCTACAAAGAGCTCCTGCATCGTAGCAGTCACGCGATTGTAGCGTTTAAAATCATTCATAAATAAAGTGAATTTACCTTGCGATCTCTCACCCAACCAAAGGAGAACACTAAATTATGTGTCTAGTTCTTCGTTTCGTTATTGAACAGTGAACACTAGTATTTAAGGTAAACAGCGACTTGTCACGGGTGTATAAGGTTGCTTATTTGATGTGTTCGATTGAATTCGACAGATGCGACGCTACACGAGGTGCGTCTGGCCATTGTATTATTAGCATTGCGAATTTCGACAAGCTCTCGGTGCTAGACGCCATTCGCAAATACAAACGGTTGGTATGCAAATCTCTCTTGTCTGTAGGACGAAATTTACCTACATGGTTTGTTAGGCGTGGCCTCAATGATACAACTGTTCATAATGTTCCTATTTAATAATTTTTCACTGTTGCATCGCTTTTTTATTTTGCTTGTAATAGGTACCTAAATCAAAAAATAACTATGAACGCGACTAGCGATGTCTACACAGTTTGTTACGTTTTCGTTGCCGTAGGTGTTTAGCGACTATTTCTCATAAAACGATACATACATTTCAGTTTGCACAAAGACTTAGGTAGGTATATTATCAGCACTCCATGTTATTATGTTTGCAAGGCAAGCATCATAATGTGCACGGCTGGCGGTCGTCCGTGGAGATAAGCGAGTCGTCCTTGTCCGCCATGATGGACGTAAAAACTCTGAAAGGGCGACCTAAATAACGCAGAGAGTAATCTCTGAATTCTCTGATGTATGCTATCATCGCGGGAGATGGTAATGTTGATTGTTGACCTAATCTATCACGTGACGTCATGGACCAGCCTGCAACGCCCCGAGGCCAGACGGCGGCGTGTAAACTTATTGTACACACACGTATCTATGTATATGATTCATAAATACTTGGTATTTAGAAACTATAAGCAGCCGTGTTTAATTTATTTTGTTAGTTTCTCTTGTTGATCGACGGATGAGAGAAAATACACAGAGTATCAGCTGTTTGCCGTCCTACACGAGTTGTTGGAGTCAATTGAGGTAGTGCTTCGCCAGTGAGGGCTGGGCTTAGTACAAATTGCGAATCGTGATGTTCAAACTAAACACGTAGCTTCGATTGCCACCAAGGAGGAAGTTGGAAGAAGCGTGCAAATAAATTATTAAATTCCACATTCGTTCACATAATCACCTCATTGTAATATACTAGGTAGGTACAGGGAAGAAAGTGAAACGTTTTACGTAATAAAACCGCACAAAGCCGTGTTGTTAACATTGATTTACAGTAATTTAGTGTGAATAGGAAATAAATACTTGTCTGTCAGATGTCTTTCACAAAACAATGACATGATTTATCGGCGAGAGATAACTGTTTATACGTAGGATATCGAGCCGTCTGTTGTCCACACAGCCTGTTTGTTTAAAATGAGATAAGATTAAAGATGGCGGCGGACTAGCTCGTGGAAATTAATGATAAATGTTGTTTAAAAAGTGCTATTATTTATTTCGTTTCATTTGTAAAGTGCTGTATTTAATATCTCCCGCTTTAGATAAAGATACCGGGTAATTCATTAGCTATTGTTTAAGGGATGACTGTACTCATCATTACAAACAACTTTTACTATGGGATCAACCCTGAAATTGCGAAATAAAAACAGCTGATCCCTATATTTTGTCGATTTATGTGAAAACAAATGTAGGGATAAGCTGTCTTTTTTTTCGTGATTTCAGGGTTATCCCATAATAAACGTCGTTCAAATTGATGAGTACAGAGAATCGCTGAAGAATTAAAAATAACTAAAAAATACATATATAATATATATATTATATATACAAATACTCTGTATAGAGTTTATTCATGTAGGTATGCACACCAAAGAAAAACAATGCTTTAATTTTCTTCTGGCCCTAAATAATTTATTCTGTTAATTATAGGATTAGGTAGTACATAAGCAATGTGGCCAATCACTATAATAATTTACTCAAGTGTTACTTTTACGACAAACTTTTTCTAAAAAAACTTTTTTTTTTTTTTTTAATAGGTACCTAGCGGAGAAACTTTAAAACGTACATTATTAATTAAATAATAAAATAGTAAGTATGTAAACATAAGAGCATGTGTTGCGCGCGCGCAGAGTGGTGTATATATAGTAATCTATGGAGTGGTGGCACATAGAGGAGCAGTGAGACTCGGAGCAGACGGGTGCGGCGGCCGCATGAGAAGCTGGTCAGTGGCCGCATTCCTTATAGTTGAAAGTAACACGGTATCCGGCTGCGAAAAATTACCGTCTCGCTCGACCACCGGCCGGGGGATTCTGCTTCTTAAACATTGCCACATTACGAACTATTCCTCGTAACACGGCTATATTTGATCGATTTAAAGCAGTTATTAATACAAAATTGCGACACAGCAGTTCACAGCACTAGTTCGCAAGCACGGCCGGCTCCGTAGATATTGTCCTATCAAGATGATTGAGATAAGTGTCAATGTAATATAAATGACGGCGGAACGATTTATTTATCACCGAGTTCGACAACCTCTTGCTCTTTAAGATTATGTTTTACACAACGAATGATTATAATTTCTCTTGATATGAATAAAGACAAGACAAGACAAGACCTAAAGGCGACACTCTAGAAAAGAAAAACACTAGATTATACGAATTTAATGGGTTCTCAATATTTTGGGTTTTGTTTGAATATTTTAACATTTTAGGTGGTTCAGTAATTTATTAATTACAGAACCACCTAAAATTAAAAAAAAATCCGCTTTTAAATTCAAGGACACAAAATGTTTTAGCAAATGTTATGCTAAGGGCTAAATCTGTTTCGCACTTTCATTTCTATAAATTGTAAAGAAAAATAAATTCAAATAGGTACATACGTTTATAAAAGTCGGAATGAGAAATATGGCAGCTTTGCGAAGGTAAAATATCTGCGAACGAACATTATAACTGCAAGGAAAGTGTGCAATTCTTTTCCTGTTCGATTCGAATTTCGAAGTCGGCCGGCGGCACACGAGCAATGTTGTGTGATTGCTTTGCGCGAATTTTTTGTTCGTCTGGCGCGCAGGTGTCTTGTCGTAGGCACAGAGTTGAGACTCGAAACTTATTTTTTTTTTCTGAATAGCCTTCGACCCGCCTCGCTGCCATTGTTTGTTTTGATCGTTTTTTCAGCTCATCGTCTGTAGACTTGTGAATCTCGCGTACCTGCTCAGACTGTACCGTCGGATCCTAATTTAAAAGGAGATAAAATAAAACGCTTTTGTGAGCACCTAGAGTTAACTTTTGTTAATGTAAATGCTAACGCGAGATTTGTTAACCGTTGTGAGTTGTGATTGTGACTAGGATGGGTTTCATAATACCCGTCTGTCGTTCCCATGACACAAATGAGTGCCAGTATTTTGTACGAAACAGGTTGGTTCAGCAACACGGCATTAACTTAACGGCCCTTCGTTTACGTAACGTGCTGTGAGATTGCTAAAATGAATGGCGTGGTTCCCAAGGCGGCGGTGTGGCGGGTGCATGCGCAGGGCGGGCCCCTCTAGTGGTACTGCGTTCCGTTATCTTGCGGTCATCAGTCTCTCGGAACGGGTTGCGGGCCCCGGAGGCGGTACACCGGAACTGTCGTGCTGTATACGGCGCACGCGCCTGCCGCACGTCCTCGTGTCGCCGGAGTCGTTTGACGTGTCGCGCACAGAGTACATTTATACATACGGAAATAGAGACCAATCTCTGCCCCCAATAAAGGTCCACACCAAGTGGCGCCTCTATATTTTAAGCCTGAAATCACTCTTGAATCAGTTTTGATAACTATGTACCGGGATCGCTAGGTGGCTCTGTATTCATCCTTTTTATAAATCGAAAAAATAAAGACAAAAAGTCTAGTTACAAGTAGGATTCGAACTTGCGCCTCCAAGATCATAAGTCCACAACAGTAACCAGCAGGCTACCATTATTCTTACAAAACATAACGAATTTAACTTTCAGTTACGTCTTTCGGTGACGTCAGAACTTTTATTTTTACAATGTATGTCTTTAGATATCACTTCAATTGCGTAAATGCGTAAAACGTATTAGTATAATTATAAAAAGCAATTGATAAGTTTAAATGTTGGTATTATTTATCAAATTACGTTTTCCAACATAATTATACTTTAATAACAAAATAATAGAAATAGAATAGATTTTTTAAATTTGCCTGTTAGATAGGCAAATTTACTTACAAAAAAAAGAAAATAAACTGGAAAAAATCTTATTTATTGGTAAATACTTGTCTACAACTTAGAATTTTAAATTCACGCCATCTATACGCTTTTCTAGACAACAGCACATGAGTTTTACCTTGCACCTTGCTAGTCAGTCAGATCATTAGCCTCGGGAGCATAATACGTAGATACTAGCGACATCTGTGTTTTTGCCCTGGCAATAGTCAAATATAATACTGATAAATTCAAAATACGTAGTGGCCAAACGACGTTTGAGCATTTTCAGTACCTATCAATTTGGTCGGATAAGTATTGATGGTGTTGCAGGCATGTTGTTCTAAGATTGTATGGCATGGTGTCGCGTCACTGCCCCGGTGCCACCTGACGTGCATCACAGAATAGCACTTTACTTACTTTCGTGCACGTCAAACGACCTGTTTCACGATATGCTGGCTTTAATATTACTGTTGGTTTATTATGTGAACATCGTTGTAACAAAAACGTAGACGGAACCGTAGTGCACTGGCGAAGGTATGTCTGGTCATCTCAAGTCTGTGAATTAGATTGAGCTTTCATCGTTTTAGACGGTCAATTGTTTTTTTAGTTAGCAACTAGTAGTCGTAATTATAAAAGGCTGATTCTGACACTGACATGATGACTAACCAGACATTTAAGGAAGATAATGACGATGATAATGACTAGTGTCCAAATGCTATTTGTCATTTTGTCGTTCGTTAATTCGACTCAATTCATCATCAAGGAACGAAGAAGTAGAGAATATACACAGTTTTTCCTTATATCATAAAAAAACCGATTACTTTAATAAAGCAAACTAATATCAAAAGGACCATCACTTCCCCGAAGTTCAACTTATCTCAGTGTTCATTATCGTACATTTAAAAACATAATGACGGCCATAAACAGTAATAATCGAACCATAAAAACTTAATGGATGAAAGATGTGACGACAATAGAGTAGATAGACGATTCAATCAGTGTAATTAATTGTTAAGTTCCCTACTTCATAGTACCCGTATGCGCGTGCCTATACTGCGGGCTAGGGGAGGGGAGCAGTGGGACGCGGGGGGGGGGGGGGGGGGCTGTGAAGTTATAAATAATGTATGCGAAAGATAACTGTGCCGCGTGCGCCTGGGCAATACGTTCACTGCAAGCGCCTAATTGCGCTGAATGATGAGAGATCAATAAATGTAAGAAATGAAATAATAGGCAATGAGCCTTTTTTTACTCACGAGCTGTTTGCTAAGCAGTAATAGTTAGAAATACGCTGGAGAACCCTTTAAACACAAAACTAAAAACAGAGCTTTTATAAGGTACAGTCAGAAGCAATAATATCTACTTATCGACGCTTTTCAAATCGAAAGCGTTCTACGCCAACCTTTATCTAAAAATGCAGTGGCTGTATATAAATTTATAAAAGAAGTTTTTTTAAGAAGGTCCGAGGATATAATATGTTGATATTATTTATTGTACATAGTATAGTTTTGTATGTTTTTTAATGTAACAATAATATGAGGTACCTATGAGGCTGGCATAGTCACTGCGGTGTACTAAAGCCTCAAAAAAAAAAAAAGAATAAAAAAAAAAAAACGAAAGCAATGTTTATCTGAGTATAGATAGAGTGGATAAAAAAAAACCAGTTATTGCATTAATTTGTGGGAAGACGTAGTGGAACTTGTGACTTCAAAAATAAGTGGAACTTGTATTATGGAAAACAGGATTCTCTCTTACGTATTGCTTAAATTATACAGTAATGCGAGGGAAGGAAGCAAGCAGACGAAACGAAAAATCAACAAGTGTAAATTAATAAAAATTAAAACCCCCTACACAAACAATTTACTCATTCATTCTTACATTCATAAACATTAGTTCACCATAACCGATACTACATCGTATACCAAAATTTCATATCCATTGAACGAGTGAAAGTAGTTTAGAATCCGTCACCAATTTATTCTCATTTCTCTTCCCTGCTCCATCATCAGAACCTGATCACCATCTATCTATTGAATATACCTATACATTGAAACCATTCCAATCAGCCTAAACACGATACCTCTGCTGTAAGTTGGTGAGGACTTGGGTATCATGCAGATTCCAGGTGATGCTGCAGCATCAGGTTAAGGTTATCATGCTTCTGCAATATCATTGAAGTAACAGGATTCAAATTTCGAATCGCTCAGAACAGTGGAAGTTGCTTAAATCCCTTCATCAACTAGAAAAGAGCTGATGATGATCTTCAAACGGCTGAATAGATTTTCTTGAATCATAGCTAAGAACACACTCGACCAAGTCACCTATCAACCAAAAATAAATCTGTTCATCCATTTGGGTGCTACAATGTCATAGACATACACACACATAGATACACAAGTTAAACACATAACACTCCTCTGTTTGCGTCGGGGGTAAAAAAAAATTAGAACTTAACAAAACTAAATAGAAAAATGTGTCTATGTATAAAAGAGATGGCCCTACTACCTATAGTCATATATTCCGGTTATGAGCACAATACCTGAAATGAAAGATGCCACTGTTGCAATCATACCTTCATACCTACCAGGCCGATTGATTAAGGGCCAAGTTCACCTACAAAATAAAAGATGTTTAATTTGTAATCATTCGTTTAACAGTACAGAATGTTCGAGTTAAATGGCTGTTATGGTCTTGAACATTGATCATGTCGTTGGTTAACTAACCCCTAAGAAGCAATTTGCCGAACCGTCGATGCCTAAACTTTTGCTTCTGACTGTACAGTCGACTGCATGACAGTGGTAACACTTCAATTCGAAAATTGCCCTTACTGCTTACGAAATAAAGATGCTGCTAATGTCAAAGTTTTACCACCGACATGTGGTTGACCGTACTATTAGATAATTTGCTAAAGTTATACCTACCGGAATAAAATATTAGCAGTATAACAAACAATAACAAGGGTTAACCTAAATAAATTAAAAGAGGTAACAGTAAAGGTAAAATGAACAAATCTGTGGTTAACACCAAGCGAAACCGAACTAAGTTTATAACTTACCTCTACAGTTAACTTAATATTTTCAACTCTGTATTGAAAACTTGGTAGATTCAGCTGAAACATTGTTTTCAAATTGAAAATGTGTTGAGTCACGTGATTATTGTTTCAGCAAGCGAAATATTTTTTCAATAGTACTTTAAAAACAGTTGCAGCCTCACCGTGAATCGCTTTCATTTAAATTTTCGCTTTCACAAAGTTTCTTCCCCTTTTATTCCGCTTAAAGTAATGATGGTGGCGTTCTAAATTAAATTGATCTCGTTAATTTTATTCATCTATTTTTTTACCGCATACTGAAGTTAACATTGCTAGGGAACATAAAGTTTGACTAATAATATGCATTATATGTTACTTTATAATACTAAATGCGATTCATCACAGAATAAGTTTCCTGGAAAACCACAAATATTTATAATAATTTAAATATTTAAACAATATACTTCGTTCTTCTCTGTTTTTGACCTTTGCCCTGTAGCGGTACAATAACAGGCTGAAATTATACATAATAACACCTAGTATCAATAAAGACTGTAGCTGTGATAGCCTAGCGCTTGCCTTCCACGCAGGAGGGTGTGAGTTTGAACCCGGCCCGCACCACTGATTTTCGAATTCATGTGTGGGTCAGGATTTGATTATCACTTGCTTTAACGGTGAAGGAAAACATCGTAAGGAACCTGCACACCTGAGAGTACTCAAAACAGTTCTCGATGGTGTGTGTAGTTCGTCAACCTGCACTAGGCCAGCTTGGTGGTTGGACCGAAGATGGAACTTTGGCGAGCACTTTTTGCAGGTTGCATCAAAGTTGATTGGCACAGCGTCCGCCCTTAGCCGGCTGTTGCCGAACTTGGGTGGACCAAATGTGAGCTGCCGACGGCTTTATACGGGGGTGGTGCGCTCGATGGCACTCTACGGGGCGCCAGTGTGGGCGGAGTCCCTGAATGCCCAAAACAAGGCTCTGCTGCGGAGACCACAGAGAGTCATGGCAATCAGGGTCATACGCGGATACCGCACAATATCTGCAAAGGCGGCGTGTGCACTAGCAGGCACTCCCCCGTGGGACTTGGAGGCTCAGGTGCTTGCCGAAGTCTATCGGAAAGGAGCGGACCATCAGGTGGAAAGTGGCAGACGCCCACCGCCTGAAGTTGTGAAGACGTGGCGCAGGGAGGCGCAGGCTGCCGTACTGGTGCAGTGGAGGGAGCGGCTGGAGATGCCCAGTGCCGGACACTGGACCGTAGGGACTATCCAGCCGATTCTTGAGGAGTGGGTGCGGAGGCGACACGGGACGTTGTCCTTCCGTCTGGTGCAAGTTTTGTCAGGGCATGGTTGCTTTGGAAAATACCTGCACAAAGTGGCGAGACGGCAGGCTACTCCCGTATGCCACCAGTGCGGCTGTAGTGAGGTCACGGCCCTTCATACTCTGGCGCAGTGTCCTGCCTGGGTGATGCAGGGCCGTGCTCTCACTGCAGCAATCGGGGGAGACCTCTCGCTGCCAGACAGTGAGGAGGCGTGGGAGGCGGTCGCTTCCTTTTGCGAGGAGATTATCTCGCAAAAGGAAGCGGCGGAGCGGGTCAGGGAGGAAGACTCTCTCGCTGATCCAATCCGCCGCAGGCGGACAGGTCGGCGCAGACGTCTATACGGCGATCTGATGCCGCCCTAAATAAAGCCAGTGGGCGATAGATTGGGGAGTCTATCGTCCACATTGCACGGCTCTTGAGTGGTGGTGTTGTCCCAGGTGTGCCCGGACATCGCCAAAACAGTGTACAATAGAAGTATGTAGGCCCTGAAGTGGGCCGCGCTGGATGGGTCGCGAAAGTCATGCGTAGCAGTTCTCGTGGCCCATCCACCCAAGGCGAAAGTAGGCACACGGCGGATTTTTTAGTGGGTGCGAGTTCCACATAACCACACTGCCTCCCCGGTAGTGTGACATGCAATAGGCATTTTCTCTGCTTTAAAAAAAAGAGAAGAGGCTCACGCCCAGCAGTGGGACAGTAATGGGCTGATAATGATGATGATGATGAAGATGATGATGAATAAAGACTAACGTTACACATTCATGTAGGAGCAGTAAACACTGGTTATTGTAGAGTTTAGTGTTATTTATAATTGTAACACTATAACCAGGTAGGCCAGAGCAGTAAATAAAACCAACATAGACTCTAGACTACTGATAGTGCATTTAATTGTGTTAATGTTAGTCAGTCACAACAATAAGTACAGTAATATTTACAGGATAATGGATAAGCTAATACGTCCGACCTCTACGGTATTTCGTAGCAAAATGAGTCAACTGTGTCAACAAAAACAAAACAAACAACAAAATACAAGACATCCGACTACTACGGCTGTTAGCAACAAACTGACCCCACGCCGTCGAATGCTTTTATATCGTAACGTTAGCTCAATTGAATCAAAAACAACTACCCTCTCTTATTTTATAAAATGATTATGTTCCGAAATTCATACAAGCCGAATACGATATTAAATTCCCGTATCACAAAACATTTTGCTAAGCGGTTTACTCTGTAATATTGCGGTAGAACCGTCCACTCAGCCGGGACGCGCTACGGAGTAGATCCGCAAAAATCCGTTGGTTGCGGACAGGCAAATTACTGTGAAACTGTACACTAGTAGCCACGGCAGTCGCATTACATATACACAAAGTTGCGTCTGACGGTGGTTAACATATCAACCACTTAGAGCCCACTGTGCTCTACGCTTTCCCCTGATCCGCTTGAAACTTTATCCGGACCGTTACCCACATAATGCGTTTTTTAACTCGTACGTGCCATCTCTCATCTCTCTTCTTTAGGGTGACCAGCAGGCGTAGCATGACCACTTAGACAAGAGATTTGTCTACGGAAGAATAGACAAAACTATATTGAATAGAACTTTATCTGTCATTTTGTCTACGGGCGAGACTTAAAATTTACGGGGCATCAGCATTTTAGATACGGGATTCAAGGTTAAAATAAGGGAAAACCTATTTCAAATATAATATGTGCAGAAATCAAGACAATATTAAACGTCAAAAAAGTGTGACAAAATCGACAAACTCAAAACACAAACAACTCTGGCAAAACATACTACAATATTAATTGTTTCGTATTTGTTTTGCCCAATTAAGGGTCATGGCAAAATTCTCAACTAAAAATGGAACGTCCCGTGAAATACGGGATATCTGGTCACCCGACTCTTCCTGTATACAAAGTGGACTTACCTGTGAATACAAAACTTTTGTATATACAACTTGAAATTGAAAGATTTGTTTATCCTCTCAAAAGTGCTTGTAAATGGTCTATTTATAATAAATGAAACATTAGAAATACGAGTTAAATTATTTACCCCTGAGATTCCATTGTAGATTCCTACGCCTGACACCAAATAAGGTTCTTAAGACTCAAGTAAGCACATTTTTGGTAGATCAGCATTCTAAGAGCGGTTACAAAGTGTGTAAAGTGCGAATATTTCATCCTTGTCGGGGGCAACGAGACACTGCGGCCGACGCCATCTCACGTAACACAATGCTCACCGTAATAGGCTTGCCGCTGAGGTGGTCTCAGATCTTCCAAGAATGCCACTTATGAAACCGAATGCTGTTATGTCCTAACATCGTCCTAATCGTTTGGAATTGCTCAATTAGCATAGCTAATGTTTTTAGTTATTTATTTATTTATTGCCACAAAAAACACATATTTGGCAGATATAGTGTAGAACATAAACCAGTTTAGATATTCCTGTACACCGCTTGGTCCGTCGACATTCATTACAAGATGTGTGGTGTAGTTGTCTTGTAAAATCGTTCTTTATTAGATACCTTATCTACTATAGAACGATTTACCTTTTTTCACAACTATCTTTAAGGTCCTTAATATGGCATACAGCGACATTTCATGAATAAGTCTAGAATCACCGCGTTTCGTCCAATGCATATTGAACCCAGCCCAACACGGCGCGTTTATGTCTTTTGTTCTCAAAAACTTTCCATGTTGCACTGAGTCACGTAGGACCAATATGAGGTGCGGTATTACAGTTTTACAAAACCGTCCAAGTCGTGAGCTATGCGTGGTCTGGGTTCCAAATGCAGCGGGCCTTTCGTAAATGCATTGTTGATCGATCATAATAGAGTTAATCCTACACTGATATTATAAATGTGAATGAGTGAATGTTTGTTCGTTTGTCCTAAAATCAATGTTTTTTTTGTAAATTTCCAATACCAATGTCAAACTACATATATATATATAGTATGTGTTATGACTATGTGTTTAAGTGTTAATGTAAACTGTCATTATTTGACTCATTTAAACTAGGGAAGGTGGTCCCCAAGATACAAATTAGCACAGTTCGGGGATCAACGTTCATCTGAATTTGTAAAATAGTCCTTTTGGAAATAAACAACAATTGTTATTATAATCACGCTAATACGGCTGAACAGATTTAGATGAAATTTGGCATACAAATAGACAATAACCGGAGTTAACATATAGGCTAGGTTTTAACCGGGAAGATAAACAGTTCCCGAGGGATGTGCGATAGCATAATATCTTTCTGTGATAAACCAAATTATACGCGGGCAAAGCCGCGGACATAGGCTAGTGCTTAATATTGGCTTCTACAATGAACTGCCAAGAATTTAGCTAGTATTGCTACGTTTGGCAAACATTGTGGTCATCACGATGCGTTCGTACTGTTGCTAATAGCGCAAATACACGAGAAACAATTTTATTCAATTTAAATGCTAATTAACCTTAAGAATATGCGCATGTTACGCCTTATTGAATCCGAAAAATATACGTTTGTGTGTGTCTGTGTTTAAAAACTGCATAATTCATCTGAATATTTTACATGCACAAGTACAAACCGATTACAGTAGCAAGTCAGACGCGAATCATGCCCTATTTTAAGAGCGTATTCATATGAGTATTAGACTGCAAGATGGTCCTTGAGAATCGATTGGATCGATTTACATTCCGATTGGATCTCAGTGTGTATCGATTGAATAAATTAGATGCGAGATATTCGCTGTAACATGTTTTAAATGTCTCCTTCATGTATGTTTATTTGCACTTGATTTCAATTTGATGATCCTTCTTATAACTTTGAGGCGAGACTCTTCTTGGCCTCGGTGACGGTCTCAGAAGGTCTTCACGGACTTTAAGGTCCTTACGAGCAGTCAGAAGCATGCTTACGCTGCCCGAAACAGACTGGCTGTTTCGTAAGCAGTTGTCCGATGTTGACCGATTGTTATCTCGTTTTGTCTACGATTCACGTAACGAGAGAAAAATAAATAATCGTTCGACAGCTGACTTGTGGAATCTTTCTGAATCAGGTGCAGTGTAAGTTACACGATTAACGAAGAATAGTAGGTATCATAGTATCTCTCATCTTTGTATGAAATAATAAATGTGACTAGATGCGCACTTGAGGTTTCGCTTGCCTAAAAGGTTTTAACATGTTCAATGAATCCCGTCGCTTATTGCTAAATTTGTTTTTTTTCATTCTTTGTAGAGGATTTGTGTCAAACTTCACCCTTGGAAGATTTTTCATAGACCAAAGAAAACATGGATTGTGGGAAAGATGGATGGATTGTATGAATAGAATGAAAGTAAAGACTGAGAAGATGGCTGATACAGATGAATGCGCTGACGCCGGATGAATTGGGATAAGGGCAAGAGGATGATGCGGGAAGATTTTTCATAAAAACTTCAACACGTCATCTTTATCCCCGTTGGTTTGATTTTTCGGGAAACCCAAAACACGTAATTTATTACTGCTTCAAAGATTATTTATACAAAGATCAACTTAATCATGCCAAGCAATAATTTCCTCCCATACGAACGGGTTGGAATTTAAAAAAATCCATTCATAGTGGATGCCATTGCCAACGTTACAAAAGCAACCCATTGTTTCATGTCAGCTTCATTGGCTCTGCGTTGATGAATCAGTCGGTCAGTTAGGACATCTCTCTTTACAAGTATATTGTAGATAATACTTGTAATCTATACGTATAGAAATTCGCATCTAGTTGCATAGAGTTGGCGGTATCGTTAAATTTCGCTGAATAGTTGCTACTTGTAATGGACGTTCTGTCCACGCCTCCTTGGTTTATTTTCATTTCGCACTTGATTTTGTCATAGCGCTGATTGCCGGACGGTAATTTAGGCAAGTTTCCAACACGGGGATGTAAACAAAGAGCCATTTCACTAATTAAGTACTCGGCGTGTGTTGTGAGTGAGAGTGCCACGATAGACGGTGTTAGGATGCGACGCAATCCTATCAACGAGACTCCAATTCCCGGTTTCAGGTGCACCTTTGCAAGCAATTAACCACTCAACCGTTTTTGTTATTCTAGTGACTGAAATTAAAATCTTGTTCCTTATAGCATTGTGTCTCTTATACTTTTAAATACGAACATAAAAACAATAACAAACGGTCAATCTCGAGACAGAAAATCGAGACAGCGACCTTTGAAAAAATGCAGTTGTCGCATTCTTATAAACTGGATATCTAGAATGTTTTTAAATTAACGAATTAAGTCCTAAATAAGTTTATAGGATATTATGTTTTTGTGTTAAGATAACTGTATAGGTAATAAAGATTTTTTTAAGTATCGATCTAGCTTGGAATTAAATATTTAGTTTTACATTTGATGGATCTGTGATCGGTATTAGTCATGCATTGCGATTACCGACAGGAGATAATACAGCAACTACGTATGAATGCAATAATGCAATAAAATGTAAACCTAAAAGTGCAATGTTGTGTATGGGGCGTCGCGGGCGCAGCATGCGGGGCGGGCGGCGCGTGCGCGGCCCTGGCGACGCCGCAAGGTCAATGGCACGCGCCTCTCCCGCTCGCACACCGGAATTCCATATTTAAATCTCGTCCGCAGAAAAATGGCGGTCGACTCCATTCCGCGGCCGCGCCGTGTGTACGGAGAATTAATAAAACATGCCTCCCACTTTTTCTTATCGTTTTTTTCCGAGTATCGTTAACAACTTGGTAACAGTTGCAGTTTGCTGTTATGTTGTGTCTGTTCGATACTTCCATCCCCATATACGTATGTAAGAAAAATAATCGTAATATTTTATACGCACTCAAAATTTTCTGCTACCTACTTATTTACGCCGTAGTTCATGGTTAATTCGTAACGGTATTTAAAAACCCAATAAAGTTTAATTGGTGTTATGACGGAATGTATTGCACGACCGTATCGCGGCGCGGCGGGGAGTAGCGAACATAAATGTAGCGTTTTTTCGTAGCAGTGATGCTACGTGGACGAATTGTAGACACGTTGGCAACTGTAAGCACGTAATCTCTGTTTTTAAGGGTTCCGTACCCAAAGGGTGCCAAACGGGACCCTATTACTCTCGCTACGCTGTCCGTCCGTCCGTCCGTCCGTCTGTCTGTCACAGGGCTGTATTTTTTGAACGGTAATAGGTAACCGGTTGAAATTTTCTCAGAATATGTGTTTCTATGAGGTGTATCACGACAAATACTAAAAACAAAAAAACAAAAACCAAAGGGGGTCCCCATACAAGAAACTTCAAAAAACATGCATTTTTTTCAACGTTTTTGTTCCTGCTCTATCTTCAAAACGGTAATATATACCAGCGTCAAACTTGGTCAGATTATAGTGCATATTATGTAGTTTAGCAACAAATACAAAATTAAAATTAAGACAAACATAGACATGTGTGGTGGTACCTGCGTAAGAAAGACATGCAAAAATTCATATTTTTCTTACTTGCCCTTATTTAGTAAACAATCTTGTCATGACATGAATGTCTTTTAAATGCAATTCGTCAATAATATTTATTAAAAGACATAATGTTAACAATTTCAAACGCAATTTTTTTTTTGTCTAATTATATGTGCAGAACTAGTAATTATATTTTATAAGTAGTTACCTATTTGAATAAAGAGACGTGCCAAGAGACAAAAACAGAATATAGGTAAATGTAGCCACATAGTTGTACTTTGTGTTGTGTTATTGTAGTTGTACGTAAGTATGTATGTATGTATATGTAACGCGGTAGCGGACACAATTAACTGGGTACAAGTAAAGTGCAAGTCACTGGCAATCGGAGACCGCTCGGATTTCAGCACAAAAGCGTAGGGGGTCGGGTACGGTAGGTATGTGAATTTGGGGACTAAGCGTGGCAACCACTAATGCGAATAACAATAGTGGGGATTTTAGTTGAAGAACATTATATAGACAGTTCATTAGCTTTATGTGGGCAGCTTTATTCATAGTTACCATATAAATTCATAAATACGCAGCTAGCTACATAGTATGCAATGTTTAAATGAGTAATCTGCGGTTATTTATTACCTATGTCTATACAAGATGATTATAGAATGGAAGAGTAATTAGGATGCACCTACAGTTCACTAAATTATCTTCGTTCAAGTAGAGGACTCCTACGCTATTAATTCAGCCTATCGCAGTCCACTGTAGTACATAGTCATAGGCCTCTCCCAAGTTACGCCACAACACTCGGTCCTCTGCCTTCCGCATCCAATCCCCCCCTGCCACGTTCTTCAGGTCGTCGGTCCACCTGGCGGGGCGGCAGGCACCCTAAGCTGCGCAGCTGCGCTCACCGATTCGCGGTCTCCACTCAAGGACTCGTCTGCTCCAGCGGTTATCGGTCCTTCGAAAGACATGGTCAGCCCACTGCTGCTTCAGCTTATTGATCCTATAAGCTATGTCGGTCACTTCGGTTCTTCTCCGGATAATCTCGTTACGGATAAGAAACTCCAAGCATAGCTTGCTCCTACGCTTAATCTTTTATTATTCAGACGTTCCGTTGATCCATTAAATTGATCAAAATTCATGTAGTGGAAGGGTGGCAGAATAACTTTGCAATTCCTCTTTAAAGTTAGGGAGCAAAAACCCTACTACTGAAAGTGAATTAAGGACATGTAGTTCTAGTGGAGAGACACAAAAAGGAATAAACACACAGTCACACTCAAATTGAACGCACGAAGTAATGCGGCGAAATTAATTAATGTCCCCTTTAGTTGCGCGCACTGAAAATGTTTTAAAAGCGCTTGATCCTTGGAGGGACGGCTACGATGTGCAAGTCATCGGCGCCGCAACGGGCGGCAGGCGGTAGTGAATTTACAGCGCAATAAATTTCAACACAGAAACAGAGGAGCGTTATCTGCTAACAGCTCAAATGAACTGTCTCGCCAAGCAAGAAGCAACAACACTGACACCCATATTCTTAGTTGTTCCTCAAACGTTTCTAGAAACAAACTCAGTCAAGGATGCCTTCAAGGGTTCCTCAAATAATATTAAAATCGGTATTCTTTATTATTATTCCGTATTACAGAACGTGCCTCAAGCGTTGATCACTGTTTAAAACTAGTTTTGAGTTGGGATTTAATTTAAAACATTCTTCAAGCATAGATTCATTGATGACAGTTCAGCTGAGTTTAGCTTTTTTTAATACTGTTAGTTTTGATCTGTAATCACACAAGTGTGGCCGAGACCACGTTTGAGTAGAGATTTCTTTCCTATTTCAAGTTAAACTCGTGTGCTATATTGTTGAACTGAAGTTTATAATTACCGTATTGGAATAAGACCGATGCTCAAGTAACGAATCTATCCTTAAGTAGTGATCAGTTGATTGAAGATCAAACTGCACATGAGGAACTTTCTGTAATACGGACCTTAGACATTTCCTCAATGTATCTTGGGGAAAAAAGCAACGTCACGACATTTAATTGTATGAGTATTGGTAAATCTATTCCATAAATTCGTCAAAATCGAGCATTTTTCAGAATAGAAACAACAATAATCACGTCGAAAATGACACTTTTCCAGTCTTAAGGAAGCTTTAAGGTTGGTCGCGATATACAGTCACAATCCTTCCCAGTGATACATTTTTTTGACAAAGTCCCTTGAACGAATTCTGTTACATTACACGTCCTTACTTACGCCTACCGTCGAACACTGAGCGCAAGCAATTTTAGACTTAGTGGTGGTTCACCGGAAAGTTTGCTGATAGTAACTTGAGTTCTTCCTCACCTTGAGTAAGGAAAACTATCAAGTGACGGATATTGATGGATTGAGTGAGGTTGAGTGGAGTGTAGAAAAGTTTGAGGAAACAACTTAGAATATGGGTGTGAATCGCTAAACGCAGAAATCACTGTCACCAACATAACTATTTAAGTATTCAGCGATGCCTGGACTTACTGAGTACCTACTTCACCGTTTTCTTTCCACTGAACGAAACAAAGGGCAGTTCGTCGTACGAGATTTAGTGCGAGCGTAAAACTAACCACAGCGAATGTGTAGTCGGATTTACTGAGTTATAAATCTGAGTGGTGTCATTGGACAAAGAGGGAACTAGAAGAGCCGGCACTTACACTTCTATTTATATTTTTAACAGGTTCTTAACTCACGTTGAGTAAACAGGTATAAAGAAAATTAGTTAGTGAGCGAGTGCCGGAACTGCATGTTTCATAAATTTATTGTCTAACGTGGCGCTGCGTTTTAATATCGCTCATGTCTATAATACCATTTACGGCCAAAATTAATATCCAATCTATCTACGATTTACGCTACTAGAGATAGAAATTTGACATATTTTGTATGGAGCTTATGTCCAATCTATCCACGATTTTCCCTACTAGAGATACGAATTTGACATAAGCTCCATACAAAATATGTCAAATTTCTATCTCTAGTAGGGTAAATCGTAGATAGATTGGATATTAATTTTGGCCGTAAATGGTATTATAGACATGAGCGATATTAAAACGCAGCGCCATGTTTAACAATAAATTTTAGACGTACCTCAGCTGCTTTGGTAATTTTTTTAACTTTTTATTATGATCATATATATGTATAACTATTCTATTCTACGACTGTATTATAGGTATGGTATAATATGCCAACGGAAGTAAATCGCGGAAGCAGAATTAACTCCGAGAGAAATCACAAAACGGTAATACGAAGTGCTAAGCTCTACAAAAGGTAATGTAAGCAATTTGCACGCAGCTTGGGAAACGATTGCCTATTTAATAATTATTATGTAAATGTTGAAGCCGTTTATGACGGTTCTAGTACATCCATTCGTAATGTATCCGCGGGCCGGCCTCGCCCCGGCCCATTCAAGTGTGTCCGCTCAGGAATGGGTGCGCTAAGTGAAACGATACCGGAGATGAGACACAGCGTGCTTATTGCGTTCACATTTCATACAAACTTTGGGAAGCATCCGCCATCTGTTCCTGTATTTCAATACTCGTACAAACGAGAAATATATCTACATCTACTTGCGTTTGACGAACGACAAATGAAGCACGAACTGTTGTTCCAACTGATATCGTAACAATAAAGATAGGCACATAAAAATAGCACAATAAAGATAAACTACGGTTCATAGTCATATGAAATTGACCGGAGATCAGAGAAGCAAACGTCAAAACACGATCATCGCACGCGACTTGGAAACGATGGCTTGCCAGAGTAGCGAATTGTGCGATGAATGGTACGATTAATCGAATATCTTACAACGCGAGTAGACACAGAATTTCGGTTGAAAGCGTATTCATTTATCTCTACGCTCAGCGATACATAAATATTGAGTGTAATCCAGAGGTTACGTTAAAAATTAACACAGTGAAAGAACAACAAATGTTGACATGGAAATTAACACTGAAAACAATCCCCAAAGCTGGATAACCGGAGAGAATCGAGCGTAAATTAAATGAACCGAAGTAACCGTTCGACCCTCCCGTATGTCTGTTTCGAGACTCCACATAATGTGCTTATCGACACTTTATTGTAATCCAACGATTATAAGTTTTGTATCTAAATGAAAAAAACTTACACCCTTCTCACTCTCAGAAGAGGCCCGTACCCAGCAGTGGGCCACATTATGCAGCAGTTTGCTGATTATTTTAAGTGTGTAAACAAACTTACTGAGAAATTCTTATTTGGTCAGTTAAATTGTAACATTCATTAATTACTACCGATAATTTCAGATGTTATCCGAAGCATTCAGATCCAAAAGTTCATTATATTTTTTTTTCCAAAACCGTAAAATACTTTTTCAATATATACGAATACCTATTGGTGAAAAACTCTTTGTTAGCGAAGACATTTTGGTGAGAGAGTATTTATTGTATTCGAAAATTAAAAGGAAGATAGGAATTCCCTCGGGTGGGGGAGGTGAGGCGCAATCAGAGCTTGCCGGTGGATGGCAACCTTAAATACCAGACTTAATTGAACAGCTTCCGGGTTGCGCTCGGCGAACCTACATAAATATACTGTACGGAAGTATTCGCCACAAAGGTATTCCTTTTACACTAAACACCTACATTCAACAAGAAAGCGATCTTTTCACAATCATTTCAGCCGCGCTTTCGGAATCCACAAGATTCGAACATTTTGTAAAGGATTTTCATTTTGCATCCAAAATGTATCTTTGATAAAAACACTGTCTGGAATGCATATCGTATTTTAAACGGGACTTGCATTTTAAAGTAGCGGAGACATAAAGAATAAAAAAAGTGTACCTACCTACCTACTAAATCGCACTTTCATATTTTTGGCTCGATCCGACTTTTAGCCACACATACGGAAGTTGAGACAATGCTGTAATTTTTCAGTGCATTCGCAAATCCTTGGTTTCACCTAATGCGTATAAGGATATGTGAAAACAAAGGAACATATTGCGCTCTAATTTTAGAACGTTATTTTGCATTTTCTCTTCAATTCATAATGAACCAAATCCCTCAATGTTAGTCTGTTCCAAACAGTAAACATTTTTACTGCTTTTAAAAGCGGAATACAATGTTTAACCCGTTTCACTGCGCTATTTAGAAACGAAAATTTGAATGGAAATAAAGCTTGTCGTCCGTTGAAGGATGTTCGCGGAAGCTTAAAATAATATTTTCGAGAGTCGCATCGCCCCAGCTCGTGAACTGGCAGGAAATGAGGCTCTCTGTCCCGCCGGGAAATTGTTCCTCCCAATCATAACGCTCAGTAGAATCTCCCTGCTTTGAAAGACTTTAAAAATAATGGAACAGATTTGTCTTTAAGTGTATTACAGGAGAACATAAACGCAGGCTTTAGTAACGGCTATACGTTTTGTAATTCACTGGATCAAAGGTTAGGCAAACATTGAAAATTAAGAATGTTATAGCAGTATTTACTATCGACGTCAAAGAAAGGCCGGTATCGCGTCAAAGAAAAACGTAGCTAAAATGAAATAAGTAGATACAGCAGATGGGAATATTTATCTAGTTTTTCCTGTTGGCCGAATCAAAGCGTCTGTTGGGAGCTGTTTCCTAAAAGGTCCGGCTTGGGGTCGATGTATTGGGCGCATCCGATTGAATTAATCACCGAAACGTCGCTCTGTGCAAGTGATAAATACATGGCTGCCTACACGTGTACACGTTACTGTGAATTTCAGATTCAAACATTCAACCATATTGTACGGATTGCGGAAGGATTTCCATAAGCTAAGCGATATTTCGGTATTGTTTTATTACACCGATTGTATTGTACTCTTAAACATTTTACGATAAAAGTAAAACGAGTACATGGTGAATGTTTATTGTTACTTGCTGAAGGAAAAACAGCAAAACACAATAAATGTCAAGTTTATGTTATTATTTGTTTCGTTTTAACATAACATAAAAGTCCGAACACTGTATTTTCTACTTTTACGCGCAACAATAAGAACGACTGAAGCATGCATGCTTACAGCTGTTAAACTAAGAGACAGAATGAAATAGCTTTCTTGCCGTCTTATTAGATGAAGAGGAGCATTGAATAGTAACGTTAAAGGCCCAAGCAAAATGCCACTTGAGCTACGCTGGTAAAGTAGGTAGATAGATAGATAGAATATACTTTATTGTACATCATGAAAATAGTAAATAGTAGTATATAGGCTGTACAAAATAAAACTTTGTTAGTTATATACAGACAGCCGCTGTAAACCATAGCAGCGCACAATAGGCAGACAATATTAATTCTTATTTCCTCTCAACACAATGCCTTATTTAAATTGTGTGAGAATATTGTGCGTTTAAATTAATATCCAATTTAGTATGAATCGATCAATTTGGTGTCGCAATGAGTGCTATTTATAGGGCCGTCAATGATTGTAGGGAAGTGATGAGCCGACACGGGCTGCCGGCGAGCGCACAAAGAACCAATTGAGCGTGCTCGTCCAATCGCAGGCGCAGCTGACGTGGCGTGTGCGGCGCGTGGAGCCCTATCTAATATGATCGAAATATTATAACCACACAAAATGCTGGAAGTAACGGACCCGCTTATGTATATTTTCCTTGCTTTGTTTTGACAATGGTAAAACCAGGAGGAAGAAATGTGTTATGTTCTATTTATTATATTCCCCGAATTCAATTAATATTAATACAGATAGGATGTAGGATTTTTACGTATTGAGTTTTTTTGTAGGGTTTTCTATATTATGTCCGCGTTCCTTGGCTAGATAAGAATACATCGCATGTAGGGATGGGCAAATGTCATGGTTTTTTTTTGAAAAATTGACAAAAAAAATTTGCTTATTTGTAACTATATTTTTGTTCTAAAAGGAATTGGCAAAATTATTGCTATGTAAACTTGAAATCAATGGGTACACAGAAACTGTTTCTTGTTGCAGCTAGAAACTTGTATTACTGAAAGTTTACTATCAATAAGTTCAGTTTACGCATAATCTTTTCAAAATTAATGATAGAATCTGACTTGTAAAATAGTGCATGAAATAAAAAGGGTAAGTGAGTGTTCAGTTCACATGGCCAGATGGCCACCAATGAATGAGTCGTTAACGAACCGACTAGGCGTAGAGGTGCCTCGCATGTATTGTATCTAATGTTGTCAAGAGAGCCTCAGTAAAGATATCTGGTGGCTGAAAAGTATGAAAATAAATTAAACCTTTTTAAGAGTTTACTAGACTTTGAGTAAATAAAGTCATTTGCTACTATAATATTTTAATAAGATAATATTAAATATAATGTAAGGTATAATCTAGTGGTCTTAAAGGCACGAGTGAATAGGTTTTTGCTGGGCAAGCGGGCACCATCGTCGACCGCACATCGCTTAACAACAGGTGAGGTAGCGATCAAACGGAAGCCCATTCAGAATAATATAAGAAAAACAAATAGAGCTCCAGCAGTCCATTAACACCCTGAGTCTTTCTAAAAGCACCAGCAGCGATACTGAACACGTGCAGGCTGGTAAGAAAATTCCTGCAATGTGAACCAGAGAAAATCCCCATTAATTCACTATGATTAGTTTTCTGAACACTTTGCTTGCACCAGTAACATCAGTATTGCAGAGTAAAATAAATTTAAGTACAAGTAAATAATAATACTATTACAAAGCCTGAACATCTTCCACATACATGTATGCACATGCTCCAATAAGCCACCATTCCTAATACTTCACATCACCAGAAAATTGTAAAACATTGAAAATTGCATGCAAAAAATTCATCAATTGGCTCTAATCAAATCCTTATAAGTCCTGGGGCCAAAAGCAAAAAAAAATTGGTGATTATAATGAGTTAATATTTTTGATACCTTTTTTAGGGTTCCGTAGTCCTACAAGGAACCCTTATAGTTTCGTCATGTCCGTCCGTCTGTCCGTCTGTCCGTCTATCCGTCTGTCCGTCTGTCCGTCTGTCCTAATCCTTTACCGCTTAATAACTTCTACAGTTATAAACATAAGTAAATGAAATTTTTACAAAAAATGGAATAGATATAGATCTCAATTTAAAAAGAATAAAAAAAATTTGATTACGTATTTTAAGGGTGGCGCCCATACATGTGAAATGGGGTTGAAAATATTTTTTTCGCTGCACCCCCTCGTGTGGGGTATCGTTGAATAGGTCTACTAAAATGAAGGTAATGTTTCATACACAACTTTTTTATCAGGTATACCATCTGCGAAACACAGTTCGCCAAAGTGGCTTGCAATGTGTCCCCCCCCCTGCCATTTCTAAACTATGCAACGTAGAAACTTATAGTCTTCAACATTGATAGACCTTTATAAAAACTCTCTTTTAAAATTATTTTGAGTATAATGTGATTATAAATTTTTGAGTTATAGTGAGAAAACTGAAAAATACTTAAGACGTCCTAGTTCATAGGTCATTGACCTTAGAGAAAAATGATGTAGCAAATAATGCTCCTTTAGTTACTTTCTATTTAAAAAAATCACAAAAAGAAACACACTTCTTAAATTTAGCTTCATAAATTTAGCGCTAGGTGGCGCTGTTTGCAGAAACTAAAATAGCAATGATTAATATTCGATTTGATTCGTTTGTAATTAGACCTACTTAAGGAACCCTATAATACTGAGCAGGGTTGTTGCTGATCTAGAATTTTATCACATCAGCGGATGCTGATGCTGATGCTGATTTTTGGACATTAACATCAGCGGATGCTGATGCAGATGCTGATTTTTTTGAATTGGAAATGTTTACTGACCTTTATGAATTTATATAAAAAATTAATTTGAATTTATTTATATAATATCTTTTTATAAAAATCCGATATTGGTCAAAGGCTAAAAATAGTGCCTTTTTAAAACTTTTACGGTGATTAATCAAATTTTAAAATTAAGGGCAAAATAACAATAACAAACGAAACTTTTTCATGTTTTCATAGAGCCTTAGGGAAAAAAATCGCGACCCTACATTTTAATTTACGAATTATTAACTAAAATCTGGTAAATTATGAAAAACATAACATGAACATTGAAAATCTACACGAGACAATCCTATAAAGAAACCTGCACACTAGCGCGAGCGAAGCGAGCGCAATTTTTTTTTAGGATTACCGAAAACGTTACTTAATTTTAGGTGCATTTTAAAAGGAGTTTTAAGCCTTTTCTTTTTATATAAAAGCATTTGAGCTTTCTTTCACTATGCTTAAACAAACGAGAGATAAACATACAAAAGTTTTTGCATATAAAGAAAGAAACCTTTTGTAAGTGAAATTAATTAAACTAGACCTACTTTATTCCGTGTAGTGCTGGACGTTAAAACTTGCACCACACTTCTCATGGGTGTCGTAAAAGGCGACTAAGGGATTCACTAGAGAATGGGCAGCAGCGTTCTCTGAGTATTTAACCAACCAACTGCGATCGCCAACCCGACTGCCAAGCGTGGCGATTATGGCATATTCCCCCAAACTGCTTGGAGAAGCCTATGTCCAGCACAGGACGACTTTCGGCTGACATGATGATCATGAATGATGGACCTACTTTGAGCGCACAAAAGAGCAGCGCGAACGCAAATGCCAATATTTCTTTGTTTTTAAAAATGTAGAGTTCCCCTTATTATCTTAATGCTTCTGTTATGATTTGCATTCGTTAATGAAGAGCTTGATTATTTTTATCCAGCAAAGGCATTCCAACATACATTCTTTTCATCCTTGGCTTTTTATTAGCTGTTTATAATAGCTCCACATTGCCATTTTTGTTAGAACGCCTCTTTCAACTGTACTGTCTGCTGTTGAAATTTGTCGTAATAGACAAGTTTGTTTTGGTTTTGCTAAAAATCACCGAAGTGCAATAATCTGTGCAATGATTGGTCAAAATCATAAACTTATTATACTAGCCTCAGATTAATAACTATACTAGCGGTCAAAACTCACAAGCGTAACAAAAAATGTGCCATAAACCCCTCCCCCTTTCGGTCACGTAACAACATGAACATCAGCATAAATATCAGCATCATTTAATGCGGATGCTGATGCTGATGCTGATGTTGAAAATGTTGCTGATGATCAGCGGATGCTGATGCTGATGCTGATATTCGCAACAACCCTGATACTGAGCATGGCCCGACATGCTCATGGCCGGTTTTATTTCTATATGAGGCCACGAACTTTTCGATCCACCCACGTATTATGTACAACGCCACTATTCCAGTGGCGAATAGTGGCGACCTACATTAGTGAAATTTCATAGATGTGTTGCAGACATCGGTCGTCTGTTATGAGGCGTCTATGGGCTGTATGGTCGTTGATTATGTAGAACATACTCATAAAACATAAAATAAATCCTTGCAAAAAGTGCCCCTGATAGGTGTCGTAGTACTCAACAATATGAAACACATTGTTGATTTACTGGATCGATAATCGATAATTTATATTAAGTACTATCTATTTTTTATTCATGATAGTCAGTGTTTAGTGTTTCGCGATGTAATGTGAAAGTTGAAAAAAACAGGAAAAAGTAATATGAAATGGAGCGAGTGTTTTTGTAGGATAATGTGAAATTCCCGCAGCAATCATGAGCGGATTTGGTGTTTATCTTTTATGAATTTTATACGAGTAGCTAAGCCGAGCCTAATATAATAAAACCTAATATAATAAAGCCAAAAGTGAATTGCGATTAGTTGAATGATAAAGTTTTATGTAAGTTATGTTAAAGTTTAGCTCGTAACACTCGTGGAGTTATAGTCCACTCATTTTAGAATTTGACCTTCGTAGTTAACTATTTTAGAGTCCCTAACTACACATATTTAACCAAAGTTTGTATAGTTGTACCTATATCGCGTACATTTCTCTACTATTCTTAAAACAACATTAGCAAACTCCTGAAAAATACATTTGCTACGATTTCGAAGTTTCATTCGCAATGCTCAAAGTCCCAAAGTATTGATGTAACGAATAAAAGCGAACAAATTTAAAGGGAACCAAAGCGGATTCAAACTTTGAGTGGGGGCGGAAGTTTTATCCTTTATTACATTAACGTCGCATCAAACCTGGTTTGTCCGAACCAAGTCCCATCAGATAATAGCCGCGCGTAGGAAGGATAGCGATTTCGTCGAACAACCGGGATGCGCCCAATTCTCGCCAATAAACCCCCCCGAGATATATCGACCTCAACGTAGGGCCGTTAGTCATGCAATCGCCACCTCTATACGGCATGTCATAAAGAGGAAAATCGGTTATTATATTCGACGCTTATCGCATTTCATGATAGATAGCTTTTGAATTGACCAGCGTGTTTGGTGCGGTACATTCCACGCGCTTACACAGAGTCGATTGACTGATGGCGGAACCATTAATATGGATGTGTACCATTTAAATTGAGATGACGGCCTCTAAATGAATTCTTCCATGATTTCTGGCGTTATTATACCTACTTCCATTAGTAAGTATTGATTTAAACATTATGTTTGTTTTTTCTACCAACATAAATGTACATATACAGTGTGAGTCTTCATAAAAGTGCACATACGATATTGTGTGAAACTAGACATAATTTTATCGACGGGAATAATAGTAATAATAAAGGATAATAATAAAAATAAACTTGGATTTATAATCGAAAACTTTTTTTATTAGAAACTGGCCCCTTTGTAATGAAAACGTTGTAATTTTTGAACCGAGTGGTCGAGTGATGTTAAAACAAAAACAGAAATGATTGTTTTAATAAGAGATAATGATGATGAAATACAATTAACCCCTAAAAAATCACCACCACTTAAAAATAAAGAAGAATTTACGGAAAATCTGGTTTTTTTACAGTGTTTTTCTCGATATTTGTCAACATTCTTTATGAAAGTATTTTTTTTTACAGAATTGTATTTCATTGTCATTGCTTTTATTTCAAAGTAATGTATGTAATACATACCAGGCCCCTCAGAAAGTATTGCGAAAAAAAGTTTTTATATTTGGGAGACTGGCCAGTTATAATGTTTTTCGAAAATATGATTATTTATAAGTAAAAATAAGTAAGTTCCAATATCAAAATTTCCCTCCACATTTTTTGCGAGTTAATTCAAAGTATTGTGTCTCACTGAAATATGGATCTGCGCCGGGAACATTTTAGAGCTATGATTTTATACGATTTCAAGTGTCGCCTGAAACCGGATGAATCGTACGATAGACTTCAAATGGCATTCATGGATGAAGGCCCTTCCAAGGCAACCGTGTATCGTTGGTATAACGAATTCAAGCGCGGTCGACCAACTTTGGGGGATGACGAAAGAAGCGGTCACCCTTTGACGGCTGTTACCGAAGAAAACGTGCTAGCAGTGAAAAATTTAATCCAAGACAATAGGCGAATTACATATCAGGAGATTCAACACATATTGAAGATTGGATCGGGAAGCGTTCACGAGATTCTACACAGCCATCTTCGCGTGAGGAGGATAGTATCACGCTGGGTGCCGCACAACCTCACCGATGCTCAGAAGCAGGCCCGGGTGGAATGCTGCCGTGATATGCTTAACAAATTTGAAGCAGGCTCGTCTCGGCGTGTTTACGACATCGTTACAGGTGATGAGTCCTGGATTTATCAATACGACCCAGAAACCAAGCGCCAGTCGACTGTTTGGGTGTTTCAAAATGAGCCAACGCCTACCAAAGTGAAGCGATCTAGAAGCGGGGGTAAGATTTTGATCGCTAGCTTTTTTAATTTGACTGGCCACTTGGTATCAATTCCCTTACGGGATCAAAGAAGCATTAATGCCGAATGGTATACTACCAAATGTTTGCCAGAAGTTTTCTTTGTTATAAGCAACAAGCGACCAAACACAGGGCTCCGCGGGCTACTGCTCCACCACGACAATGCACCTGCGCACACCGCACTCAAAACGAGGGACTTCCTGGACAGCACGCCAGTCAAACTCCTGGGTCACCCTCCTTACAGCCCTGATCTAGCACCGTGTGACTTCTTTTTATTCCCAAAAATAAAAAATCAGCTCAAAGGGATACAATTTTCGTCGCCGGAAGATGCGCTGGCTGCGTTCGAGCAGGCTGTAAACGAGGTGTCTGCGGCGGACTGGAAAAAGTGTTTTGAAAACTGGTTTAGGCGCATGAATCTTTGTATAGAGCAGGGTTGTTGCTGATCTAGAATTTTATCACATCAGCGGATGCTGATGCTGATGCTGATTTTTGGACATTAACATCAGCGGATGCTGATGCAGATGCTGATTTTTTTGAATTGGAAATGTTTACTGACCTTTATGAATTTATATAAAAAATTAATTTGAATTTATTTATATAATATCTTTTTATAAAAATCCGATATTGGTCAAAGGCTAAAAATAGTGCCTTTTTAAAACTTTTACGGTGATTAATCAAATTTTAAAATTAAGGGCAAAATAACAATAACAAACGAAACTTTTTCATGTTTTCATAGAGCCTTAGGGAAAAAAATCGCGACCCTACATTTTAATTTACGAATTATTAACTAAAATCTGGTAAATTATGAAAAACATAACATGAACATTGAAAATCTACACGAGACAATCCTATAAAGAAACCTGCACACTAGCGCGAGCGAAGCGAGCGCAATTTTTTTTTAGGATTACCGAAAACGTTACTTAATTTTAGGTGCATTTTAAAAGGAGTTTTAAGCCTTTTCTTTTTATATAAAAGCATTTGAGCTTTCTTTCACTATGCTTAAACAAACGAGAGATAAACATACAAAAGTTTTTGCATATAAAGAAAGAAACCTTTTGTAAGTGAAATTAATTAAACTAGACCTACTTTATTCCGTGTAGTGCTGGACGTTAAAACTTGCACCACACTTCTCATGGGTGTCGTAAAAGGCGACTAAGGGATTCACTAGAGAATGGGCAGCAGCGTTCTCTGAGTATTTAACCAACCAACTGCGATCGCCAACCCGACTGCCAAGCGTGGCGATTATGGCATATTCCCCCAAACTGCTTGGAGAAGCCTATGTCCAGCACAGGACGACTTTCGGCTGACATGATGATCATGAATGATGGACCTACTTTGAGCGCACAAAAGAGCAGCGCGAACGCAAATGCCAATATTTCTTTGTTTTTAAAAATGTAGAGTTCCCCTTATTATCTTAATGCTTCTGTTATGATTTGCATTCGTTAATGAAGAGCTTGATTATTTTTATCCAGCAAAGGCATTCCAACATACATTCTTTTCATCCTTGGCTTTTTATTAGCTGTTTATAATAGCTCCACATTGCCATTTTTGTTAGAACGCCTCTTTCAACTGTACTGTCTGCTGTTGAAATTTGTCGTAATAGACAAGTTTGTTTTGGTTTTGCTAAAAATCACCGAAGTGCAATAATCTGTGCAATGATTGGTCAAAATCATAAACTTATTATACTAGCCTCAGATTAATAACTATACTAGCGGTCAAAACTCACAAGCGTAACAAAAAATGTGCCATAAACCCCTCCCCCTTTCGGTCACGTAACAACATGAACATCAGCATAAATATCAGCATCATTTAATGCGGATGCTGATGTTGAAAATGTTGCTGATGATCAGCGGATGCTGATGCTGATGCTGATATTCGCAACAACCCTGGTATAGAGGCTGGTGGAAAGTACTTTGAAAAGATTTGATAAAAATATATGTACGTATAGAACAATTTTTTTTAGTTTCGCAAAACTTTCTGAGTGTCCCACGTAGGTACATATATATCGTTCTTGATTTCAAATCATTATTGTTTGTTTAAATCATCAAGACCTTGGTTAAAAAATTATAACGTTTTCTTTACAAAGGGTCCACCGTTGCTATTAAAAAAGTTTACGTTTATAAATCCAAGAAAAAAGGTTTTAGTTCTTTTTATTCCCGTCGATAAAATTATGTCTAGTTTCACCTTATTTCATATACACATAATGAAGACTTACACTGTATATGATCGTATATTTCACAAAACTGTGTTTTTTTCCCTGACTCTAGTATGAGGATGCGATAAATCCCGTGAACCGCGTTTTAAAGTGGATTTCAGCAATTTTCCTAGTTGATCCACGACCTTGGGGCGCTTGCTGCGTTTTTAAAATGGCGCTATGGTTTATTATACACTTATATGGAGTACCTACATCGTTATCTATAGTAGTTTGACGGTCATAAAGCGACGTAATGCAACAATGACGGCATCGTGGAGCCACGTGACCTCAGAACAGCGCCTGACGACGCCGTTCGCTATGATTCACCGACGACGAGCCACCGAGTGCTTCAAATTCCAACCCCAGCTGCATAGGTAATGGGAAATGCCATATGGCAATTTATCCACAAACACTGAGCTTAACCACTAATGCATCTCATCCAGCCATTTCCTCCTCATACCTCCATCATCCACTGCACGTAATCACGTAATCTTTCCAGTCTATAACTTGTAGAGCCAGTTTAGGTACTAGTAGAGCAACTAATAAATATTAATTGAAGCGAAGGTATTTATTGAGCGATTGATTAATAAAGTTTCTAGATGGTAGGTATGTACGGAATGGCGGTTGCCTACAGTTTCAATTCAGACATTCCGTTGTTTTAAATCAGCATGCGCCTGCGCCGCGTAGCTTTCGCGGACGCACGCTGCAACTGGAATGGAGTCGATCACGTACCGTTTCGCGTTTAATACGTTTCTCGTGCTGATTCATACCGAACCATAAATAAACATTCGTTAAAGATGATGTATTACAGAATGGGTAATTAAAATCTATGTACTTGTGATGATTAAAATGCTTCACCGTTATTAAACTGTATGATTGTTCATCACTGCAATAAAACGATTTTCTTATAATCAATGACGTGGATGCAGTGTGCGTGACGATGTGTATAGTTGCAGTTACCTTATGCAAGGAAACATAGTCTTATTAAGTTATTATGCAATAAATTGATTTATTGTTATACTGGTTCTATAGGTAATACAAACATTTGAATACTGTGTATTTTTCCCGACAAGTAGAACATTCCAACTACGTGCCTCAGAGAGCACGGTCCCGATTGTCATACCAATATCTATGGCAGTCGTCACGGGTACAGAGAATGCTGAAAGTATGACAACTGGTCTAACCTCCGAATGTCAGTATTACCCAGTACCTAGGTTGCGAAGGTCTGATGGCAGTCGCTCCGTGTAAAATACTGATGTTCAGCCGCATCTGGTTAGACTGGAAGTCGACCCCAATATAATTGGGAAAAGGCTCGGAGGGTGATGAAGTAGATCATTTCAAATGAAATTGGTACACACCACAATCCAAACAACAATAGGTAAGCAGGGTCTATAGTAGGTATTATATTATCTGTATAGCAGGGTTAATATTACTGTTACCCAGTGCATCGTTACTGAACACAGAGTGACCCACTTCCACTGGATAATAAGCATCGAAACAATGAATTTGGTGAAGCTATTAAAAATAGAAAGCATATTAAAAGTTTCGAACAGAAACTGAACGGCTTGGATTCAGGTAATGACTAGTTTTATGACGTCATAAATGCACGGATACATGCAAGATCTTCAAGGTTTATTATATGTAGGTACCTACTATCGGAAGATTAGGTAGAGGTGTACTATGGTGTAGCTACAATTAAAATTCACCAAAGCCGCGATGTTGATAAAAAGTTCTATGTTTAGGCTCCAAAATTTTCTCCTCTTTCATTTGACACATGGCAATAAAAATACTGTGATCCCCACTTGTTTGTATGTAACATCCGTCATATTGATTTTGTTCGTATAAAATGTAGCCTATGTTATCCGGACTATATTATTGAATCGATTGAAACCTCATTCATCAAAATCTGATCAGTTTTTTTGACGCTATGGTGGAATATACGTAAATACGAACAAACATATATAGATTGCTAAAAACATAACCCTTCCTTTTGGCTTTGCCGTGGTCTATTATATAATAACTTATCTGATAACAAGCAATACCCGTCATAGATATAAAATCATTAGACGCTGCTAATAACGCTATTTTAATTACATTATCATTACGAATGAGATTTGCACTTTTATGGTAGAATAAAACTTTATCTAGGTACTGACATTTTAATTTACATCAGGGCTGCGTTCAGTTATATCGCCCGACGTCTTTTGTATGATCACTGAGTAACTGAACGCCCAAAGAACGATCCGTGCGTCGTCCGATGTCGTCAGGCGATATTACTGAACGCAGCCCTGATGGCAAAGTTTTTAATTAGTGTTGGGTGGTTGCGGGATGCGAGAGAGGGTGGACGTGAAGGGGTGTGGAAAGCCGCACGCTACGCATTTTAAAACTTTTTCCGGTTTGTAAAATTTGCGATAATGATAACAGTTTTGGCGAACAGTCTTTCCAAATCCTTTTCCCGGTAAACATTCAGTCACGGATAACGTAACAATAATAGTTATTACTTTCGATGATCTAATCGACTGTTATTATTATTTTAAACAAGGAAGGTACTATTTATAGGACATTATCAATAAATAGCTACCTAACTGTTTTTCTGTTATTAGTTTCGTCATATAAACGGCTCTATGAAACTTATTATGTTATGATTTTCAGTTCATGCGATAATTTAATAGCATATTTCCCAAGTGTTCCCATAATTGGTGTCATATTTAATGTAAGTAGACCTAACACTAACAAGGAAGGTAAGTTATTTACAGGATTATAACAATAAATAGCTACCATTTTTCTATTATTAGTTTCGTCATTCATGCGTTCCGTAGTCCTTAGGAAAGTCCAAGGAACCCTTATAGTTTCGTCATGTCCGTCCGTCTGTCCTAATCCTTTACAGCTTAATAACTTCTACAGTTATAAACATAAGTAAATGAAATTTTGTTAAAAAATAGAATAGATATAGATCTCAATTTTAAAAGAATAAAAATATCATGGTTACGTATTTTAGGGGTGGCGCCCATACATGTGAAATGGGGGTGAAATTTTTTATTTCGCTACACCCTGTGGGGTATCATTGAATAGGTCTACTAAAATGAAGGTAATGTTTCATACATAACTTTTTTATCAGGTGTACCATCTGCGTAATACAGCCCGCCAAAGTGGCTTGCAATGTGTCCCCCCCCTGCCATTTCTAAGCTATGCAACGTAGAAAATTATAATCTTTCACATTGATAGACCTTTATAAAAACTCTCTTTTAAAATTATTTCGACTATAATTCGATAATAAATTTTTGAGTTATAGTGAGAAAACTGCAAAATACTTAAGACGTCCTAGTTCATAGGTCATTGACCTAAGAGAAAAATTATCGTAGCAAATAATTCTCCTTTAGTTACTACCTATTTAAAAAAATCACAAAAAGTAACTTTGTGTTGATATGACAAACTTCTTAACTTTAGCTTCTTAAATTCAGCGCTAGGTGGCGCTGTTTGCAAAAACTAAAATAGCACTGATTAATATTCGATTTGATTCGTTTGTAATTAGGAACCCTATAATACTGAGCATGGCCCGACATGCTCTTGGCCGGTTTTTATTTAATTTAGTAAACAGTCCTGGCATGTCTCTTTATTCAAATAACTACTGATAAAATATAATTACTGGTTCTGCACACGAACTAGGTTAATTTTTTATTATTATTTATTTATTAAATTCTTTAATGTACATTACACCAAACGAAAACAAAGACAATAGTCAATAATAATAATAATTGTATTTATTATTATTATTGACTATTGTCTTTGTTTAGTATTGTAATAATTATTATTCACGAATTGCATAAAAATACATGCCAAAATTGTTTACTAAATAAGGCCATTAAGAAAAAACAGTGTACGAATCTTATTATGTTATTATTTTCAGTTCATATGATAGTTTTATAACATATTCACCAAGTACATTCCCATAATTGGTGTCATATTTAATGTAAGTAGACCTAAATACTCATCAATGCGTAGTCGATCGCAGTTTATCGATAACATAATGTGTGTATCGATACCCTCTCATAATGCCAAGGTCCGTTTTCATACAACAGCAGCTAGAGAGGGTTATGGTAAACCATTACGTATTGAACCGAAATCTTATCTAAGAAGTGAATACATGAACTGAGTATCTCTATTCACGATAGATGCCTTCAGTAAGTGCTGTTATGATGTTTGTTCGTCTAAGTACTGCATTCACGCACCACTACACTTCAGCCGAGTCTTATATGAAAGTATCGCATGTAGTGTTTTGCAAAGCTATCACATAGCAGTCAATAAGGTCGGTGATCGGTTACTCGACAAATATTTGCGCCATAGATCGAGTGGAGAGCATGTTGTGGTCAACACAAATACGATATCCGCAGCGGCGCGGCGTCGCGTCGTCGTCGATTCGTCGCCTACTTTTGCACACATATTACAATGATATTTAAAAATATAGATATTTAATTACGTGGGACACTCAGAAAGTTTTGCGAAACTAAAAAAAATTGTTCTATACGTACATATATTTTTATCAAATCTTTTCAAAGTACTTTCCACCAGCCTCTATACAAAGATTCATGCGCCTAAACCAGTTTTCAAAACACTTTTTCCAGTCCGCCGCAGACACCTCGTTTACAGCCTGCTCGAACGCAGCCAGCGCATCTTCCGGCGACGAAAATTGTATCCCTTTGAGCTGATTTTTTATTTTTGGGAATAAAAAGAAGTCACACGGTGCTAGATCAGGGCTGTAAGGAGGGTGACCCAGGAGTTTGACTGGCGTGCTGTCCAGGAAGTCCCTCGTTTTGAGTGCGGTGTGCGCAGGTGCATTGTCGTGGTGGAGCAGTAGCCCGCGGAGCCCTGTGTTTGGTCGCTTGTTGCCTATAACAGAGAAAACTTCTGGCAAACATTTGGTAGTATACCATTCGGCATTAATGCTTCTTTGATCCCGTAAGGGAATTGATACCAAGTGGCCAGTCAAATTAAAAAAGCTAGCGATCAAAATCTTACCCCCGCTTCTAGATCGCTTCACTTGGGTAGGCGTTGGCTCATTTTGAAACACCCAAACAGTCGACTGGCGCTTGGTTTCTGGGTCGTATTGATAAATCCAGGACTCATCACCTGTAACGATGTCGTAAACACGCCGAGACGAGCCTGCTTCAAATTTGTTAAGCATATCACGGCACCATTCCACCCGGGCCTGCTTCTGAGCATCGGTGAGGTTGTGCGGCACCCAGCGTGATACTATCCTCCTCACGCGAAGATGGCTGTGTAGAATCTCGTGAACGCTTCCCGATCCAATCTTCAATATGTGTTGAATCTCCTGATATGTAATTCGCCTATTGTCTTGGATTAAATTTTTCACTGCTAGCACGTTTTCTTCGGTAACAGCCGTCAAAGGGCGACCGCTTCTTTCGTCATCCCCCAAAGTTGGTCGACCGCGCTTGAATTCGTTATACCAACGATACACGGTTGCCTTGGAAGGGCCTTCATCCATGAATGCCATTTGAAGTCTATCGTACGATTCATCCGGTTTCAGGCGACACTTGAAAACGTATAAAATCATAGCTATAAAATGTTCCCGGCGCAGATCCATATTTCAGTGAGACACAATACTTTGAATTAACTCGCAAAAAATGTGGAGGGAAATTTTGAAATTGGAACTTACTTATTTTTACTTATAAATAATCATATTTTCGAAAAACATTATAACTGGCCAGTCTCCCATATATAAAAACTTTTTTTCGCAATACTTTCTGAGGGGCCTGGTATTTATACATGTAGTATTTTCTATGGTAGGTAAATATTTATTTATTTATTATATTAAATATTAGTAAACTTTATGAAAGTGCACCACATACTGCCCCCATCTATTTTTCACGTCTTCCTTGCCCATCCAAAGGTTGTCTGGAAGATATCGCTATTCGCGATAAGACCGCCAATGTACCCTTATTTTACATGTTAGTCCTAAGTTTAATAATGTTATTGGTGTACAATAAAGAATATTCTATCTATCTATGTATCTATGTTATACCCTAACACAACAAACGAAAAAAATGTTCCGCACGCAGCGCAGCGGCAGCACACCTCCATATAAACTAGAATAAAGTAAATTAGTTACTTTCACATGATTCAGTTTCTGTACACACACGATGGCGTTTCTGTTATTTTTTCTGTCACCGGTCATGCTCGGTGCCTTGCTTGACGCGGACTAATAGCATAAACGTCCCAATTAGGACGTTTTCTAGTCTTCAGATTGCGCGTGCTGGTACCATGTCTATATTTTTAAATATCATTGCATGCATACAAACATGCAACTATTATCTACAATATTATAATAACCTACATATTTACATAAAATCAAGCGTGATTCATCGAATTGCTTTCCGTTTATGACTAAATCATGTACTTTGTATTCAACGTTTCCACGAAGATGGGTGTTCTACGTAAGTGATTTGAAAGTCAACAAATGATTGTTAGAACAATTAATTTCAATAAATGGTTACAAAGGGTGGTCGAGTGTCGTGCCATGTGACGTCACCCGACCGAACTTGTGAATGACTAAATTCGTTCATGTTGTACACGACCGCTAAGCCCGATCGTGATTGGCTGTCTTGTCAGGATAATGCGGGTGGTTCCCGATAGAGGTTATGAACCCTCTGATTTAATTGAAGTTCCAACGTTCAGCCCCCGTTTGGCTCTGACATCCTCCGACCACTGTATTGTCCCCGTCTCACCGACAATGTTATGGTAATAATCATAGAATAATCACTTCTGAGCTGGTAATTCCTTCTCATAGCTTTTAATCAATTAATTAATGGTACTTCACAGACATAGTAAAATATATAGACGAAATGCTGCGAACAATCATAGTGAATCCAAAAAAAACTATGCTGCTTCGTGTACAACCAGCGCTCACGCACACACATGCACCTCAAACCGTGCTCACTCCTCTCAGTACACATGTCGCGGCATCATCCAGTATGCATCGCAAAAGCAAAAAACCTTCAGGTGCATGGTGTGTGCGTGAGCGCTGGTTGTACACGAATGAGCATAGTTTTTTTTGGCTTCAATATGATTGTACGCAGCATTTCGTCTATATTTTTTACTATGCCTGTGTGGTACCTACTTGGAATCTTGTTCATTTAAAGCAACAATAAAATATAGGTTATACTGTACTGTACCGTATGTTACTTACTAAAGTGAAATCTCTCTTACGGACGAAATGAATGGCTTACATACCTGAAAAAGAAAACAGTAATTAATATTTGGTAGAAAATAAAAATGTTATTTGCATTAAATAACACATAATTTTTTTATAGATTAAAAGTCTGTTGCCGAGTGAAAATTTTAAATACTTTTAAAATATTGGGACCGCTAATCGAGGCCGATGGGTCGGAAAACTCGGAAATTTACGTAAAAATTTGGTTCCTTAAAATTTAAACACGCTATTGCCGTTCAAGAAGAAATATTTTTAAACATTTTCGAAATGCCATTGCCATGCTCATGTCATGCTCGTGAACGGGTGCCGTCTGTTGGGACCACAGAACAAGAATTGCACTGAGGTAATATGTACTCATATTACCTCAATGAAGAATTGGGACAGTTCAGCTCCGACATACTATGGCAACTCTTTTTCATCATCATCATTTCAGCCGAAAGACGTCCACTACTGGACATAGGCCTCCCCCAATTAAGGGGGGGATATGCCATAATCGCCACGCTTGGCAGGCGGGTTGGCGATCGCAGTTGGTTGGTTAAATACTCATAGAACGCTGCTGCCCATCCTCTGGTGAATCCCTTAGTCGCCTTTTACGACACCCATGAGAAGAGATAAGGGTGGTGCTATTCTTTAAGTCCGAGTTTTAGGTTTATTTCTTAAGGCAATATTCTCAATTTTCATCTTTATTTATTTCTGACATTAAACTACATTATATTCACATTATTTGAATGAATCTGATGTAATAAACTATTGGGTACCTATTTTAAACAGAGTATATCCATAGAGTTTCTCGCCGGTTCTTCTCCATAGGACCAACAATTTGGTGTCCTACGCCATATCGAATAACAAAACATCGAACGTCATTTGATCGAACACTATATATCGAACGTCCAAAAAATCGAACGTTCATAATATCGAATGCTCAAAATATCGAACGCTCAATACATCGAGTATTCAAAATATCGAATGCTTGTTTGATCGAACGTTCATAATATCGAATATTCATTGTATCCAAATATCAACATATTGGCTGGTTATTTGTTGAATATTAGTATAATATCTACCTCTAAATCAGTAAAAAAGACGGAGATTATTTATAACATTTTAATGTGTAATAATTCAACGTTATCACCGTAGTTTGACAAAAAAATACTGGGTGATGAAACAAAAACAAATATTCGATATTATGAACGTTCGATTAAACAAGCATTCGATATTTTGAACACTCGATGTATTGAGCGTTCGATATTTTGAGCATTTGATATTATGATCGTTCGATTTTTTGGACGTTCGATATATAGTGTTCGATCAAATGACGTTCGATGTTTTGTTATTCGATATGGCGTAGGACATCCTTTGGAACCGTACAACTAAAGCCTGACGTTTCAAAAGTGACTGTAATTAGGTTTATTTGAAATAAAAAAACAATAGAATTTTGAAAAAAAATCGAGATGGACAAATAATGTGAACGAAAAGTATTTTTAGTGAAATTAATTATTATTATTATTTTTCATATTTATTTATCTTAAACCCGAAATCGTAGAACCGAGTATAACATAACATAACATCACGCCTGAATTCCCCGAAGGGGTAGGCAGAGGTGTAATAGTATACACCCACATTTCACCAGTTTTATTTAAGAGTATAACCCCTGAAAATTATCCAAGACTAAATAAAAACCACGTTTTACGGAGTGAAATTCATGAAGAGAGCGCTGTTAGGTACTACTCAGTTATAAAAAATCTAACGAAAATTATCAAATATACCTGGTTTCTTATCACGTATGATTAATTTCTGATTAGGTCATCAGGGCTAATATAATAAATTAAACATTTTCCGGTTACTTAACTGTAAATACCTATTTAAATACTAACAACTGTACCAGATAAGAAATGAAGACCGTTCCCAGCACTGGGACAGTAATGGGCTCATGATGATGATGATGATGATGAAGGCCCAGATAAAAAAACCGGCCAAGAGCATGTCGGGCCATGCTCAGTATTATAGGGTTCCTTAAGTAGGTGTAATTACAAACGAATCAAATCGAATATTAATCATGACTATTTTAGTTTTTGCAATAATCGGCAGCATTCGCGACTCCGAGCGTGTTGTTAGTAGCGCCATCTAGCGATAAATTCAAGAAGCCAAATTTAAGAAGTGTGTCATGTCAAAGTTACTTTTTGTGATTTTTTCAAATAGAAAGTAGCTAAAGGAGCATTATTTGCTATGATCATTTTTCTCTAAGGTCAATGACCTTTGAACTAGGACGTTTTAAGTATTTTTCAGTTTTCTCTCTATAATTCAAAAAATTATAATCATATTATACTCGAAATAATTTTGAAAGAGAGTTTTTACAAAGGTCTATCAATGTGGAAGATTATAACTTTCTCCGTTGCATAGTTTAGAAATGGCAGGGGGGGACACATTGCAAGCCACTTTGGCGGGCTATATTTCGCAGATGGTACACCTGATAAAAAAGTGGTGTATGAAACATTACCTTCATTTTAGTAGACCTATTCAATGATACCCCACACTAGGGGGTAAGGGGCTTGTGGCTAAGTAGCAAGCATGTGGATTGTACGATCTGCAAGGTTAAGCTGCACTAGCCGCGGTCAGTCTGTGGATGGGTGACCGTTTCGTTACACATCGAGACCCCTTCGTGCCTCGGAGAGCACGTAAAGCCGTCGGTCCTGCGCCTGATCTCTCTCCGGTCGTGTCGAATTGACGTCCCATCGGATTATGAGAGTGAGGGAATAGAGAGTGCACCTGTGTTGCGCACACACTTGTGCACTATAATATGTCCCGCGCAGATGGCTAGTCTCCATTGAGATTGGCCGCCGTGACCGAAATTCGGCCGGGAGGACATTATTATACCATAAAAGTTGTATAATTATAATATAAATATATGACTTTCGATCGACACAGAAATACATCATTGAACACAACAAAAATAATGAGATACCTACATGCTGTTCGTTTACGCTCTGGGTTTTTTTTTTTGGTCATTTTCCTGGCTTTTTTGCATTTATATGAAGGTTAATCTACTCTTTACAGGGTTTTGTAAGCTTTAATATAATATTACTACCTATATACCCATGGAACTAAGAAATAAGAGGAAATAGCTTGAAGCCAATTTTCTACTAAAACCGCTGTCGCCAAACTCACACATTCACATTATTTCACATAGTATACATACTATAAAACTTGCATTATGATTGGCCAAAAACAACAATCACGATAAGACATAACATACAAAAGTGTTGCATTAAATTCAACCTTAACAGAATTGTACATAAATTCACATTCTAAAATTGATCATGTCAATTTACGACCATTTTCTTCTCGGATTAAAATAGACTTCAATCCGATCAAGTACGGCTACTGCCCGCTAGATGGCGTTTAATAATATTATTTTAATCTAAGAACTCTATGAGCGTTGTTATAAGAATAGAATTTGAATGACATATAGTGTTTGATGCATGCGGGTAATAGTGATGTAATCATAGTCATACCATACTAAACATGTGAATTTATCGATAAAGTTTACTCACTAGCTTAAAAAAACATCGGGTGCGTTGCGTTTTGCATTGCGTTGGTTTAGTGTGAAACTTATTATTTATAAATGTCAGTGAATCCCTTTTATCGTATTTTTTAAGGAAATCTTGTCGGCCATTTGTATTTCTAAATAAATTTTATATCCGTTATACACACACACCTGTATTTCCCCGAAGGGGTAGGCAGAGGTGTATCATCATCATTTCAGCCGAAAGAGTTCTCTGCTGGACAACGGCCTCCCCCAAATGGGGGGGATGGATATGCCATAATCGCCACGCTTGGCAGGCGGGTTGGCAATCGCAGTTGATTGTTTAAATACTCAGAAAACACTGCTGCCCATCCTCTGGTGAATCCCTTAGTCGCCTTTTACGACACTCATGAGAAGAAAGAGGGTGGTGCAATTATTTACGTCCGGCACCACACGGACGGACGGAGAGGTGTACAGTACACCCATATTTTGCCAGTTATGTTATAGTCCCATGTAATAGGGGGCGAGACTATTGCCATCCGTTAAAACCATCCCAAAAACCCTAAAAAGACGCCCACGACGCATGACCAAAGAGGATTCAAATAATATCAATTAATTATTTATCTCTGTCGTTGTAAGCCAGACGGCAGTTGTTATAATTATTTATGGATGTAATAATCTGGAAATAAATGATTTCATTTCATTTTCCTAACTTTGTTGATAGGTACACTGATTGTTGCCGAAAATCTGAAAAAAATATCCCGGCTTGATGGACAATATCATCACATAGTTCGACCAATTTACACAACATTTTTAGGTACAAAATAATTACCTAAACCTATATCTATTGGTAAAAACAGAATTAAAATCTAAATACAGTAGACACACAGCCAGACAGACGCTGCAGGTACTTTATGTTATATGTAGAGAAGATTAACAACTTACATCACAAGTTTACAAGCAAGAATCGACCATTTTTCTTAGGCCCATATTACAGAACATTCCTCAAGCAGAGATATATAGATGATTGAATTGAAGTTTATAATTACCGTATTGGAATAAGACCGACGCTGAAGTAACGATTCTATCCTTAAGTAGTGATCAGTTGATTGAAGATCAAACTTTACTTTAGGAACGTTCTGTAATACGGACCTTAGTTTACCGAAAAGCAATAATGAAAAAATTTCGATAGAATTTTATCGATATTACATGCACTAATTGAGTAGCGGAGTCAGTCTGATTATGTAAGCAAAAGTTCTAGAAAAATTGTTACCAGTGAAAGAAAATCTACCGTATAACAATACGGTAAGGATTATTTTAGGTTGTCATTTTTGTGCTCTGTTTGCAGAAAGAAATAAAATTAATTTATTTCATTTATTGTATTTAAATATGAAAATCTTACTTATTGATGGTACTAAATACCTCCATGTGACAGATTTTTACTAGGGCTATGATTTTTACATTCTAATATGGAACAATATGGCATTTTAATCATTTTAAATCTTTTTTAAAGGTATCGACGGACGTGTGCACATTGATTGTCTGTTATCGCGACTAAAATCACTTGAGCGGCAAGTGCGTACATTTGGACTCACTAGTGGCGACAGGGGTTACGCCTACTTACTATTTCCTCTTGTTTTTTTTATTCCGTGTATATACCTACCTATATATATATTTATAGACTGCCTAGTTGGTCTAGTGGTTGCAAGCGCAACTGCTGAGCGTGGGGTCCTGGGTTCGATTCCCGGGTCGGGCAAAGTGTTATTGGGTTTTTTCATTAGGAAATTCTCAGTAGCAGCCCGGAGTCTGGATTTGTGCCCGGTCAATGGCAATAGGCTCGCCCCCTATTACATGGGTGTGTGTTAATATAATATTACATTATTAGCATTGACTATCCCGAACTTAGAACGACAACACGAGACGAGGATAGTTTCACGCAATTTTCCAGATGTTACTCGCATTGCATATTACTTGTGTTTGAGTTGCAGCAGTTCTCATAAGCTCACGGTGAGTAGGTACTAGTAGGTAGTAATGGAAAAAAAAGTTATGGCTGGTTCACGTTAGTGTAAGAGCTTCTAAATAACTTGTCGCCGAGCCTCGAGGCACCTGCAGGCGACGCCTAATGGGGCCAATTATCGACATCTTTGCCGCACGCCGAGAGGGCTATTACCCCTCCCGGGGCGCAGCTCCCTTGCTTCTTAGTGAAAAGATTCTAAGAGCCTTAGAGGCACAGTAGCTGTATAATATTACGAAATAATTACAGCCTTACGAAAGCAATGGAATTATCAATTATTAGGACTCCTGAGAAATTCCGTAAATAGTTATAAATATAAATATCTTCGAAACCCCTATAAGTTCAATAAAACTGTAGCTTAAAATCCTTCCAGACAAATCGCGAAAGTTTTCAACAAAAATTTTGCAAGCAAACTTTTAAAATTACTTGGGGCAACACCTATTGATTTGATTTACGGCGTGCAATAAAATGGCACTGTTATTTGATGTATGTGGCTCACTCGGAATACATGGGGCCGATTTGTAATAAAGTCTTTCAAGGTAAACGAAAACGGTATATCATGTAATGCGTTTAGTGGAATCGATTTAATGAAATGGTATGCCTGTGCCCGCGGCTTCGCTCGCTTGGATGTCGTTTATCGCGCATCCCTCGTGAACTGTTCATCTTCCCGAGATAAAAAGTAGCCATAGCTATAGTAGTAGTAGAGCTCCTTTGTGAAAGAGCTCGTCCGGGGAAGTACTACCACTGTACCTACTTCTCCGCCAAATAGTGATGCTTGCATTGCTGTGTTTCGGTCTGAAGGGTACGGGTGCCGGTGAAATTACAATCACATGAGACTTTCCATCTTCATGTCTCAGTTTGGCGAACCGACTTGCGGTATCATTTCGGCAACAGCCTAGGTGGTATTACAGTTGTTATGGGCAAAGGTAACCGCTTAACATCAGGTGGGCCTTTAGCCGGTATCGCCATCCTATACTATAAATAAAACCGGCCAAGAGCATGTCGGGCCATGCTCAGTATTATAGGGTTCCTTAAGTAGGTCTAATTACAAACGAATCAAATCGAATATTAATCATTGCTATTTTAGTTTTTGCAAACAGCGCCACCTAGCGCTAAATTTAAGAAGTGTTACTTTCAATTCAATTCAATTCATTTATTTTGTAAAAATGTGGTAAATATAGGTGGTAGGGTACTAAGATTAGTTCGACACATTAACCATTTCACATTATGGCATACAATTTGTGTGTGTGTTTTTCTTTGTGTTATCAATGTAACGCAAAGTTTCTTTTTGTGATTTTTTTAAATAGAAAGTAACTAAAGGAGCACTATTGGCTAAGATCATTTTAATCTAAGGTTAATGACCTATGAACTAGGACGTCTTAAGTATTTTTCATTTTTCTCACTATAACTCGAAAATTTATAATCACATTATACTCAAAATAATTTTAAAAGAGAGTTTTTATCAAAGTCTATCAACGTGGAAGATTACAAGTTTCTACGTTGCATAGTTTGGAAATGGCAGGGGGGGGGGACACATTGTAAGCCACTTTGGTGGGCTATATTTCGCAGATGGTACACCTGATAAACAAGTGATGTATGAAACATTACCTTCATTTTAGTAGACCTATTCAATGATACCCCACACGAGGGGGTGCAGCGAAAAAAATTTATTTATCCACATTTCACATGTATGGGCGCCACCCCTAAAATACGTTACCAAGATTTTTTTATTCTTTTAAAATTGAGATCTATATCTAAACCAGTTTTTAACAAAATTTCATTTACTTATGTTTATAACTGTAGAAGTTATTAAGCTGTAAAGGATTAGGACAGACGGACAGACGGACAGACGGATAGACGGACAGACGGACAGACGGACGGACATGACGAAACTATAAGGGTTCCTTGTAGGACTCCGGGTTATGTTCTATCAGTATGCCAAATTTAATTGAAATCCATACATTAGTTTTTGCGTGAAAGAGTAACAAACATCCATACATTCATACATCCTCACAAACTTTCATATTTATAATATTATAGTAAGAGTAGGATAGGAAGTAACTAAAAGATATTTAGGTTATACTGTGAGAACAAAAATCACTGATACAAGGTTTTGACAATTGAGTTCCCCCTGCACAAACCCAGTGTCATTGCTGTTTTCAGTGGAGACTATATTAATACATCCTGGCTTACAGGATCTACAGCAACATGAGCGGATATTCTCGAAACTGGAATCATTTGTGTCAACTCTAGTGTGTCCAGTATACCGTCAATTAGTGGTGTGAACCGAAGGCATTTTTAGCCTCCGGAGATTATGCGGAGATTTTATTGAATCACCAGAGATCATCCGGATATTCTCCGGTTATTCAAAATACTCTACATCTATATTATGAGAAGAAAAAAGAGGCAAAAAAAAAAAAAAATTGCCACATTTCACAGCACATTTGGGTGCGTTCTGCAACAAATGAAATAATGAAATAACCGGTAGTTTAGTGCAATCACCGATTAGTCTCCGGTACTCGCTCTAACCGGTGATTATCCGGTTTTTTGAGAACCGGTTCACACCACTACCGTCAATACGCGAATAGTGTTCTAAAATCAATCGTGAAACGTTCACGGTCGCGATTGTTTGCAGCTTTATCATTGTAGTTGAGTTAGGTAATGCGAGCATTGTCGCATGTGACAGAGTACGACCGTTATCAGCGCGGTGACATCCACGCGCGCCGTGACGAGGGATCACTACTCCACCAGATAACAGCCATTTCTATTATTTCTGAAATTACTTTTATAATATCAGCTGAAGGTCTTGATACAATTAGAATATCAATTGGCAATTACGATACGGGTACACACGGTCCGATTATAGTTGATAAATATTTGTTGTTCAACAGCAGTAGTAGTAGAGCTTCTTTGTGAGATAACTCGTCCGGGGAAGTACTACCACCGTACCTACTCCTGCCGCCAAACGGTAATACTTGCATTGCTGTGTTTCGGTGCGAAGGGTACGCCGCCGGTGAAATAACAATCAGAGACTTTCCATATTCATGTCTTAGTTTGGCGAATCGGAGCCTAGGTGGTATTGCAGTTGTTATGGACAAAGATAACCGCTTAACATCAAGGGCCTTACTCCCGACTGGTTCGAGCTCTCAACCAAAACGAGCTTATGGCAATTCTTAAAAAAATGCAGTACGATTTGACACTAACTCGAATTCAAATTCGATTGATACAGCACTCGATCCAGTCGCGAGAAAGGCCCCTGGTGGAACTTTAGCTCGTTTCGCCATACTATTACAAAAAAAAAAAAAACGATTAAGGACTTTACGACTAAAATCGACTCGTGTGAACGCGGTATTACAAAATACTTAAAATTAGAATCATTTGAAAGCTTTGAACTTTGACTTCAGACTTTTTGTCTCATTGTTTTAAATATTCGTTCCAAGAATCGTAGAACATTACCGGTGTTCAGCTAATACGAATTCAATTCCCGTCTTTTTATTCTGTGGGTAGGGTAGGCTTCCGAGGGGCTCGTAGCGAAGTAACGACTGCGCGGATTGTACGATCTGCAAGGTTAGGCTGCACTTGCCGCGGTCAGTCTGTGGATGGGTGACCGTTTCGTTACACACCGAGACCCCTCCGTGCCTCGGAGAGCACGTTAAGCTGGGTTGTCATACGAATATCTATGACAGTCGTTACGGGTAGTCAGAAGCCTGAAAGTCTGACAACTGGCCTAACCTCCGAATGTCGGTATTACCCAGTAACTGGGTTGCGGGGGTCTGATGGCAGTCGCTCCGTGTAAAATACTGATGTTCAGCCGCATCTGGCTAGACTGGAAGCCGACCCCAATATAATTGGGAAAAGGCTCGGAGAATGATGGTAGGGTAGGCTTCCCAACTTTTTGCACGAGAAATAAAGTATATTAAGGTCGGAGAAATAAAATGAACAGTATTTTAGAAGTAAACAGTATTTAATTTTTTTGACGTTTTAAAAACATACTTTTTGAGCTTGTTGATCAATTTAACAATTTATTATCATTTTTTAAATATTCATAAGCCTCCAAACGCTCTAAACAATATAAGTTAATATTTTGCTTGGCATTAACATTTTCGTTCTGAAATAAAGTTTGTGTTTACTTTTTTAGGTTTCATTATAGCTCCGAATACCAGCGGTCATGAAAACAGTATTTTGTACACTTTTTTTTGATAGAATAGTAAAAAGTATTAACGAGCGAAAAAAGTACAATACTGTTTTTAATAGTATAGTTGGGAACCCTATCTGTGGGGCCCTGTGCAATGTTTCCCTCTACTCTACAAGCTCAATCTATTGTTACATTCACGTTTCATACAGATGATAGTATGAAAAATGAAAGTTGATGCTCAGATATAATCCGACGCATCCCACACGTACTCTGGCGAATCAATAATTGCCTCGCATATGGCGCGATTTCATACAACTGTTCGTCATGTGTTGCTGTATGAAAAGAAATACAAAACACGTCAAACGTATTATGTTCGTGAAATAATGACGCGTTGATCCAAATGTTTAACTTTTGCTATCCTTAATTTGTATCGCGACAATTTTAAACACGATTTACTTCACCGGAAAGATTTATTATCCGACTAAGCGAAGCCAAAGTGAAGGGAATAAACCTCATTTCTTCTAAAGTTTCGTTATAGCTTCACATTTATTTTCTCGGTAATATCCTCCGAAACTACAGAATAATTTTCTATAAATTAGATACATATTACAATTCGATGTCGAGAGGCATAAACCATTTTTTGTTAGCCCTCCGTTCCATTTTGTACAGCACCAGCCTATGGCCGCGACTTCGCTCGCGTGAATGTCATTTATCGTGCATCCCTCGGAAACTGTTCATCTTCCCGGGATAAAAAGTAACCTATATGTTAATCCGAGTTATGTTCTACCTGTATGCCAAATTTCATTAAAATCCATTAAGTTGTTTTTGCGTGAAAGAGTAACAAACATCCATACATCCTCACAAACTTTCACGTTTATAATATTAAATAGGATAGGAAGTAGGATGACTGTGGGTGAACGAGGGACATATTCAAGAATATGGTAGAATGTGCGTACACTTAATAAAAATAATAGTTGAAAAAAAAACCACTATAAATCACGCGTACAGGAGAAGAAATGCTCGCGCAAGCTCTGTCTAGGGGTCTGCTGGCTAGTACACACGGCTACACATCAAGCTGTACAAAACCAGTAAAGGCTGACCTCGCGTTGTAAGAAAAACCTATACAATGCGAGGTCAGCTTATACTGGAAATGTACAGCTTGATGTGTAGCCGTGTGTACAAAAGGCGGAGAGGGTGGAAATAGCGAATGATGGACACTGCCGGGCTAGGTGCATCACCTCACTGCATGAAACTTTGATTTGTAAGCGCAGAATAGTTTCCACAGTTATTGATGAAATCGATTGGAAAAATATTTCAAAAATGAAAATGTTTTTAAAACATATTTGGAACGAGAATCAAGTACTGAACATCCTCCTTCAATAAGTCCCTCGTTCAACCAGTCACCCTGTATAACAGTGTGACTATTATTAAATTTATCTGAGTTGAGAAAAATAACTAGTTTTAGCTATCTCTATTTTTATTAGTCTTTTACTGGCTTCAAGTTAATAACTTATTTACTGCTACACAAGCTAATCCTAAAACCTTTATAATTTACTGTAAACTTTTAAGCCCGCTGTAATTGTTCCTTATAGACATAAAAGCACAATGCCGGAGTAATAAACTTTCAAAATAAACAATTAAACCCCTTCTCTTATTATATATTAGTACAGCTTAAGAAACACGGGCGAGGGAGGGGTCCTTCAGCGAAATGGCTCGTGTTAGAATTACGTGCAATTCCGTGTAATGTACTTGGATTTAAGGCCCGTACAAACCTAAAGCAGGTCAGTATGAGCGCGGGGCATGAGCAGCGCGGCAGACGTCACACTAAAAGGTGGGCAGTTTTAAAGCGTTTTGACGGCGGGCCCGCCATTGAACTGCTTTCAATATGACATGTTGTGTCAGTTGTCAAACAATACAACTGCCTCGTAAGTCTCGTAACTGCTTTGAAGTCACTCTGACACGCCACCCTGTCCTGCTCCGGTGTGTTCAGTTAGTATGGTGGCCATAGTGATACAACCACAGAAATAAATAAATAGAATGGTTGTAATCAATATTTTACTTGCGATTCATGCGTGGCCACTTTCGAACAAACCACGCCTCTCATCTTAACGTCATTCATCATCATCATCATTACAGCCGAAAGACGTCCACTACTGGACATAGGCCTCCCCCAATTAAGGGGGGGATATGCCATAATCGCCACGCTTGGCAGGCGGGTTGGCGATCGCAGTTGGTTGGTTAAATACTCAGAGAACGTTGCTGCCCATCCCCATTTTTAATAAATTAACTTTAATCAAATTTACTTTACAGCTTTTCTTTCTGCAGTTAGAAACAGGTCAATAAGACATTTTTGCGAATTTTTGTTATAGTACTTACAGAAACAAGTCATAAGGCGGACTGAGAAAGGTTTTGAAATGCCCTGCACTATTGTGCAGAGTGTTGGCACGCGCGACTTTTCCATTCTATCTATCTATTTCTGTGGATACAACGTAACCACGCCGCTCCTGACCACGCGCCGCGCTGCCTGGTTTGTCGCCGGCGGGTCCAGAGCAGAGCAGGAGCGGCGCGGTTCGCCAGCGGACCGACGCTAATATTTGGTATGTCGTGTTTTATATCGTACCACATATTAAAATTTGTGCGGGCCCGCCTTCAATCTGCGCTGCTATTAACCTGCTTTTGGTATATACGGGCATTTAGTGTCCCACACTCTGTTTCTTAAGTTATTCCAGATCTATCACGGGATTATATTCTAACGTTAGAGTCGGTGTAGCTACACTAGTGGCTGTATATCGTGGAATACGTGTAAGTTATATCAGCGTTACAAGAGAAACACATTCCAACAATTTATTCCCCACATAATGGAATATGTGGACATTATTGTAAGTCTACCTGGAAAATGTTTTAAACCGTCCCTTTAAACATAATGTTGATGCAGAATAATTTATCTCAAATCAAAACCGGTATTTCGACAAGTTGCCATCCAGGGGGAATGCCAAAAATGGTTGGCTACAGATTTTACGGTTGCCTGCATTCTGCATGTATAATGTCAGAGATTTCTCCAAGAATTAAAAAAGGTTTGTATTTTATTCGTAAATCCGGAATATTAATATTGGAAGAAATAAGAAACACGCTTGGACGAAAATTTTTATTCGTCCGTGGATACACGACAACTTTTGATCAAAGGTTCAGTTGAATGAAAATGTTGTATTACTGCGCCTCAATATATATTCTATTCCATATATGTATAAAAAAATGAATATGTATTTTTTTTGTTTGCGTCATGAATTTAATACTTACTTACTCCTCTGGCTCAGCGACCCAAAGAGAGTCATGGCCTCCGAAACGAGAACTCAAATACAATACAAAATATTTGAATTTAATACATATATATAAAACAATGCGAGTTAGTAACTAATAAAAAAGTGGTTATCTACGCCTCGCAAAGCACCTCTTATTTTATCGTGAGTTGCAACAAATATTTGCGATAACGAGTAATAAAAGTTGTGTCCTATTTATGGCGTCATACATTGTTCGATTTTGCTACTTTCGAGTGCTTATTCATTGTATTATATCACTGACAATTTAATTTATCCTTTAATTGCTTTTAAGAATATTCAAGCATCTCCTCTGGGTATACAATAAAATGTCTCTCATTGTAGAGGCTAATCTAGCTAAAACTATTCATTTTTATGTATTTTTTATCATTTTTTCTCTGTGTATACATAAATTTAATAAATAAATAAAATATTAAAAAACCACTACAAATTAATTGCAGAATTTTATAGAAGAAACAATAAACAATGGAGTCGATAATACAGCTATATTAGGCAACCCTGGGGAGGACAGCAGTACGTGATGGTCGTGTGCTACTGTGGGGAAAGCAATATTGTTTTCCCGGGACGTGCCAAAGGCATAGCACTAGAGGGGCACCGGCGGGCACGCCGCGCGGTCCAATGGAGTTCCCGGAGCTCCTCTATTTTGTGCAGAGGATGGCCACCGTGTTGTTCTAGTCGGTAAGAGTCCGACATACCCCTCCGCCGTCCCCAGTCAGAGGGTATCCATGAGGGTTTCCACCCGAAAAAAAAAGGTGACCATCTAAAAAAGTTGGATGGGATCAGTTACCGTAATAGAACAGATTTATGAAAAAATTAAATAAAATAAAAACAGCTCTTCCTTACATTAACGTCAATTTCAGTAAATAAATGGAATTGATTGTTAAAAAAATGAACATCTGAAAAAAACGATTTTTTATATAGATAGGATTTTACAATAGGATCACACGGTCACACCATGTTTTTTCAAGACGTTAAAAATGTCACGCAGTAGATTTTTCTTATACTTGCAAAAACTGCTAAATTGCGATTTGGCATAATAATATTATAATGATCTTAGCTGCAGGCATGTAGAATCCTTTATCACAAAATAACCTTGGTCTACATATGATGCAGGCCAGGGTTGAGATATGGCCTCGTAGTTTAAACAGAAGAATACATCAGACGCTAATTGCCAGCGACAGGAAGCCTTATATAAACCCTAGCCGAACATAGAAAAAACATGATGGGCACGATATTGCGTCACGCTAGTTGTTGGCGAATAAAATAAGACGTCTATACAAGAAACGCGACGGAGTTGCGATCAATCTGAGAATCTAATAGCGGCGTCTGACCTAGCCGGCGCCACCCGGCCGACGCACCCCTACACCCAGACCGACGACGTAGGAACGACTCAGCGTTTATTCAGGGTTGTGTCCTGTTCACCCAGAGCCTATATTGTACCAACGACATGACATGACACAAATTATTATGGTAATCATCTTCCAAGTTCGGAATAATCATGAGGTTATACACTACGTTTTATAGATGTACACGGAGAACACACAATTTCGACCGAAACCTTTCAAATCTTATTTTGTTAATATTCTTCGGTCGTGTAGACGATTGTTCTAAGTTAATGATTTATATACCTACACGCTGCGCAAGACGAAAAAAGAAAATAAAATTTTCTTTCATGACGTAAGCACTTAAAGAGTTTATTTAATCCAGTATGATATATCCAACTTAATCATCGAGAAAAAACAAGTTAATTGCATTGAAGTAAAGCCAAACGCCGACGCTACAGTTCCTCCTATTCTTTGAGCGGCTCATTTTAACATATTTTTTTCTGTGGTCGAGTTTTTAGCAGGAAACGTTTCAACATTAGCAAACTTGAAATTTCCGAATGATGACTCAATGAACAGTGAAACTTGAAAATAAATGACTGTAATGTTTAGAGTTACAGAAGTTGCAGGCTGCACCCACCCATTTCCTCAACATCTAAATGGTGTCAAGAACGTATCGTACTTTTACGAGTGTGGTCGTAAAAGTGGAAGAGTGCACGAAGCTCAAGAACGGTACGTCTCGGAGACGTGTTGTACATGTGTCACGGTGCATCCTGATGTGTGCGCAGTGAGAGGCTGTGCGTGCGCCGAAACTGTGACAGCGGTACAGCCGTGTTGTGGTAGGTCAGGCGCTCGGCGGACTGCATTCCGTGCAGCCGGCGTGCCCGCGCAGTACAGCGCTGCCGCCGCTCCCACTAAATATAGCCTGTGCGAAGTGAACGAACGCGACGCGACGCAACGTCGCCGACACGCCGCTTAGACGCTGCCAATGAAATTGCTAAACTATGAAAATTACTGCAAGCTACGCGGGATGTAAGATCACCACTGGAAGAAAAGAAAGAAAGAAAAATATTTATTTGACACAACTGAGACACATACAAAAGAAAGGATATACATCAACAAGAAATAGATTTAGTGAAGAAACAACAAAGCGAAGAAAAAGTCATTGACAGTCATGCGCCATGTGTGTCTCAAAATTGTGACAAATGGGTGTCCAGCTCAGCATATTGCCAGGTTATTAAAGCTGATGCTGGTATTCTGATGGATCCCTGTTGTGACGTAGAATTACGAGCAAACTACACATTTGTAAAAACCGTTCGTGAGTGTGATTATGAATAGAAATATATATTAAGTATACGATAAACATATGTGAATGCCTAAAATATAATTAGATAATTTGTAATTAGATAATCACTGACTCACATTATGTCTCCAAGAAAAACATTATTCGATGATTTTTTTACGACAAATTGCTGCTACCTACTTAAACTACGTAGCTCTAACAAAGACGTATAGGGACCATTTTTCAAATGTCCGTCCAAATTTTTGGTTTCTAATAGCTTATTCTTGTGAAGAATCGCTATTTTGATTAGATTTAAGCACATCAATTTCCTAATACTATAATAATCAATTAATATGTGTACACGTAGCACGCGCGTAGCACTTATTTATTAGTTTTATATCTTTAGTTATTTTCAATTAATCCTCAAATATTTCAGCAAATAACGACGTGAATGTTGAAACTAAAACTTTCCTTGATAAAAAATAATTGAAAAGTTTAATTAGTTTTCGAATTTCCTCAAGCAAATTTGCAAGAGAATTTGCTACGAGGCCATTTGCAAAAATGATCGTGAGACTGAGCGCAAAACATTGTCGCAATCGCAATACGCCGTGCATGTTTTTATGAAAAAAAAAAAGATAATGTGTGCACAAGATGAGGCCAGACGGGCAAAAATGTCCGGCGACGTGTCTGCAGACAGTAAAGAACGGGCGTTTATTTGCTTATCGGCCACATAATGCGCTAACCGTACATGATAACGGAACAATGAGTGTAAACCAGCCGCAGATACCTACATTAGTGTACACACCACAGACCTACGTACACACAGATATGCTTATCTCCCTGTGTCAATACTCTTTTGTACTGGCGATACGGGAGTCTATTTGCCCTTAATGCGCTCAACATTCTTCGATGTTGAATAACCTGCTGACAATGGAGTGACCCATTAGTCGGCGATTTGGTCGTACATTTTAAATTATTATCTGTGGAAAATAAATGAGCATAGTCACGAGTGCCTCTTATTATCTTTGCTCAGACGTGTTTGGTATGTTATCGGTGATTGTTACATAAATAAAACGACTTAACTGTCACCAAATACTTGGTATTTTGCTACAGAAATGTAGCGTCTCCTGAATACATTAAATAGAAGAGAATCTTAGAAATAAGTTTCTGTGTGTAGATTTAGAAACGAAAGTAATGGTTCAAGTGAGTAGTCGGTAACTAATTAACTATAAATAACATTAAGTGTATTTTCAATTATGTAAATGTACCTAACTGTTTTTAGCGTGTATCAACAAAATAATTTATGATTGCGATAAAACGTTAGTATAATGTTCATTAACATCAACATTGACCTCAAACACTTGACCTGTGGCGTTCCATCGCATTCTTTTGCATTGACATTATATAACAGCCAATAATTTGTGGCCATAGGTCATCAGTCATCAGACCATGTTATAGTATTACTTGCAAGGAGAATTTATTATTATTGCTTTAGAAAAAAATACGAAATTAAACTTAAATATAAAGCAAACACCAGTCAAATGTCAATGTCATAATAAATACCTAAGTATCAGATTTTTCATCTGAAAGTTCACATTTCATGTTTTGCACAAGCGTACGGTACGCATCGATATCCTTAAATGTCATCATGTCACTTCAGATGTGATATATGTATGTACGGTCGACCGCACGTCGCTAGTAACACTTTGACATTGACAGCATCTTTATTTTGTAAGCAGTAAGGGCGATTTCCGAACTGAAGTGTTACCACTGTCATGCAGTCGACTGTACATCTGTTTTTATCAAAAAACATTTTGCTTCTCAGTATTGATAAAATAGATACGGTAAGTGCATACTAGTTATGAACGCGTTAATATACCAGTATACTTTAGTTTACATCGTTACCTAAGTAATCGTAATTGACGTCGAGTTTTCTAGTAAAATGGATAGTGTAGGTAGGTATAGATAACTACGTTACGTATACTGACTGAATAAAGTATAGACTTAAAAACATTCTAACTTCAACAACTCGTTATTTTAATAATCCACATGATTAAAATTAATCATTTATCCTCTAAACATTCCTAACTCTGTGATAGCTGACAGAATGTATCACTGGGGCAGTTCCATCGACCATACACGCCATAGACGCCTCATAACAGGCAACCGATGTCTGTCCCACATCTATGAAATTTCACAAATGTAGGTCGCCACTATTCGCCACTTGAAATCTTCAAATCTGTTAAGACCAATTACCTATACGACCCGTCAAAACTGCCGCGTTAGTTATTAGACAATAGCCGCCTTGGTAGGACCAATCAGATTGCAGTACCCCGCCTCAGCTAGTGGCAGAATTTATTGTACTCATTATATTCAACATTAGGCGTCCATTAGGCTGTATAGTCGATGGGTGGTTCTTATGTTGATGGAAATATTCAAAACAGTTTTCATGAAATTCCTTCGAGTTTTCAAAGCTACTAAATAACATAATCTAATGGAACTTGTGAGAGGTGTCAAACTGAATGGCTATTTGTTGCAGAATTTATCATAGGTTGGTAACGTTACATTGACAATAAAAAGATGAGACGATTTTTTTTTGGTAGTTTAGGAAAATTTGTTGTACCTACCTACTTAAGTAGGATTAGTATCTAGGTAAATTGTTTAAAGGGGCCTTTTTTAGGGTTCCGTAACCAAAGGGTGCCCAACGGAACCCTATTACTCTCGCTACGCTGTCTGTCCGTCCGTCTGTCACAGGGCTGTATCTTTTGAACGGTAATAGGTAGCCGGTTGAAATTTTTCGAGAACATGTGTTGCTATGACCCCTATCATAACTAATACTAAAAATAAAAAAGTCTAAAACTAAAGGGGTCCCCATACAAGAAACCTCGAAAAACGTGCATTTATTTCAACGTTTTTATTCCTGCTCTAACTTCAAAACGGTAATACATAGGTACCAGCGTCAAACTTAGATTAATTATAGTGCATAGGTACCTACTAGGTATGTAGTTTAGCAACAAATAATCAAAATAGTGTACACATAGACATATGTGGTGGTACCTGCGTAAGAAAGTGTTGCAAAAATTCATATTTCGCTCACGGTGCGTTGTTGTCTTTTGATGAACTCTCGTAAATTAAATCAGTTTCTATGTGATATCAGGTCAGTGGGTGGTACTGAACCCTTACTGCGTGAGTCCAACTCGCACGTGGCCGGTTTTTATATTTTTGTAAATTATAGTTTTATTCAAACTTTCTTTATGTAGTCATAGCATGAGTGGTAACTACCGGTATCAGCACGACCTTCGCAAGAGCAGATTGATAAGAGATAACAAGTTCTGTTGCTGTACGTGCAAACCACCTACCTGTACTGTATAGTACATTAAATCATTATTTCTATAGTTTTCATTGTTTAGTTGTATTATGCAATCGAATATTATAGCCTCATTGTTATAGATTTTTATGATGCTTCAGTTAAAGCAAGTTTTTCTAATACGAAATCATACGTGGAGGCATGTCGCAAATCTAATTAGTTACTGGAGTCTCGACATTTACCTACGTTAATATGTTGGCGATCAATAAATATTTTCATTAGCAAAATATTGGTATTCGGTGACATGTTGCGGTGGGTGGTTGTAGTGGGGGGCCAGACAGGCGGCGGCGAGCGTGGGGCGGAGCGGCCGCTAGACGTGCGTTTTGCGCAAGAGTGCAACGCGACGGGAAGTCAGCTGGCCCGACGAGCGAACATGCAATCCGAACACACCACGTCGACTCACTTTTGCACGAATTACATTACACTACTCTATGTTCTCCGCTCTCTATGTTTTCATTCCGAAATCGATTTCACCTCATTGCAGCAGAAAAACAAGTCAACTTGTAACATAAAACGATTTTCCACGGACAAACGAAGCACCTTGATTCGTTACCCATTTTCGCAGTAAACCGACACTGTTTATCAACACGCTCGCTGCACCAGCGCGACGACACTTGACATAAGTCGTTATTGCTCAGCGAAATCATCGACGTTTGGCAGCTGTCGGCGGTGATGTCCGACATGCGTACTTGCGATCTATCGGGAGCCGTTTCGCGAGCGACTCGAAATAGACACGTAGTGATGTCGAGCGCGTGCATGCAATGATCGATCGCACTCACCGTGCGTTCGCAGGCAGACGAGCCGGTCAGCTGAGCCGTCGGCTGGCGCTTGCTGCTGTCCACTGTTCACCGACTGCTCGTTGCACTCGGACCGTCAGATCCGAAGGGGCGCACTGACTGCGGCTAGGTACACTGCACGCGGTTCAAACGAGCTTCGATCTCGGATCACGGAGAGGGCACAGTGGCACACACACGCGGACCGCGACTGAATGCGTCAAGTGAAGGCAACGTGCATCGCGGCTCTCGCGTGCTAACGGCGAGAGTGTCGGCGAGCGACTGAGAGCCGAGAGGGGGGCTACCGCCGGCACCCGCGCCGCCCCTCGCCGCCCACTTCCTCCGATGAATGACAATAATGGAAGACGTTCAACTCGCCCGCAAACCGAATAATATGAATCATTGCATTAGGGTGCAGCCCCGCCCGAGTCCAGCCCGCAAAACTCCGGTCTGCGCCTCGCCACCATCAATTTTCACGGAGGGCTACCAATCTGCGATATGCCCAAATTGCCAAAGCGGTGAGACGCACCGTGCGTTGCACCTCTTAAGATTCATGTAAGATTCACTTAAAGGCGTTCGTATGGTCATGTGGAGTTAGTTGTGTGGTAATCGTGGCAGTGCGTTGGGACACAGTGGGAGGAGTTTGCAATTAGCAGGCTCACATGGCAGCTGCAGTCGGTGCGGTGGTGCATCGCTTGCGACGCCACTAATCTTATCAGCGCTAATCTAATCCGGCGCGACGCCCTCTCTTGTGTTTTCTTCCAATTGTGTCCACTCGAGGTAAATTAGAGGTTTTCTCCCGGGAGTACACAATAAACTCCGACAAAGTTCATTGTACTTTAGAAAAATCTCATAAAATTAAATTGCATTTGCACAAGCGATTATACTGGGTACTGTAACGTAGAAAATATGGAAGAAAACACTTTTCACATCACAAACACGTTTAATTTTAGGTAAAAAATAACGGGTCGAAATATTGTTTTAAAAAAAATGTACAAAAGGGTAAAAAAAAAGATACTTCGAAAAAAAAAGGCACTGCAGAGTCGAGATTTTACATATAGATTGACCGGGATGTTAATCGAGCTAAACACAAACTGTCTCGAAAAAAAATAAAAGATTGCATGCAACGTTTCGTTTTTCCGTCCCCTTACATAAAATAAAATATCATATACCGCGGATGGCAAGAAATGTAAAACTAAACAGGAAAAAAATACGCTGCTATATACCACTACTATAAAAGAAAATAAAAGTGAGGTCTTGAAATAAACTGCTGTCCTTGTGAAGATGGTAGGGATTTCGCACTCCCGGAAGGCAATTTGGGTGGAGTACAGCGACGAAGATTTGGCTCTTTCTTCCTCAAATCTTCCGTCCTGGACCCTCAGCAACACTGCTTTGGTGCCGGATCAAAACCAGGCCCCATGCAGCTGGTCCCACGGGGTGAAGCCGAAACCCGGCTTGTGTACTAATATGAACGTCTAAGGACAAACAAATAGGACGTTCAGACAAAGGACACAAGCAGAATCTTTTGAATTATTGGGAGAATGAATAATTAGTAAATGGGATTAAATAACAGAAAAAAATATGAAATACATACCAAAATAACAGGAGAGAACAAACTGACATCGACACCTTTTTACAAGTACAAAATGTAGCCGACTAGATAACCAAACAACGGTGTAAAACCGGACAATTATGATCACATCAGCAAAATTTTGGTGTAAATGAACGAACACAAGAAGAAAACCAGTTCTGATGGCTACCAAATCTGCAATGACGCGCTTTGAAAATAAAAAATTGACGATAGAAATTTACGAAATCGAAGTTCAAAAATGACACGCCAAGTGAATTTTTATAAAGAATTTACAAAAAAAGGTAGTAATAAAAAAATGCAAAAAGTTTTTATCCGTAGCGGGTTAACGCTACAGTACCCCTTTTCCAACAAAAAAAAAAAAATAACTGTGGCAACCCTGAAAGGATGTGACAACCCTAAAAGGATGTGACAACCCTAAAAGGATGTGACAACCCTAAAAGGACGTGACAACCCTAAAAGGAGTGATAACACGAAAAGAAAAAACCTAAGACCTTACTGAAATTGAATAAACCTTGTTAAATAAACTAACTTAAATTAAACTAACTTAGTACAAATATACTTTAATATATAAACTAAATTACTCTAATTAACAACAACGAAGTGCAGCAGATACTGAATAAAAATGAAAGTTGACCTTCACCTAAACGTTATCAGTACGAGCTTCAGATGCGTCGCCTTAACTTACGAATAACGGAAAACATTAAAGCTAGGAAATGATAAATCACATTAGACCAAACTGACCAAATTATAGTTTGGAGATCCCTAAATAATAAGAAAAAAATAAAAATAAACGAAACTTCAAACAAAAAAATTCCGTCTAAGGAAAATACTAGCGGCTTCAGTAAAAAAAAAAAAATATACGTCCTCAGTCAAAGATACGACTCCAGTCAAACAAAACAACACGGAGTCAACGAATAAGTATTAAAACAAGAGAGGAAATAAATAAATTCCAGATGTGAAATTAAATAGTAAACGAATATCCTACAGGGTGTGGTGTAACTTTCACCAGATAAAAGGATGACATATCGAAAAATAATTTATAGTGAATTATTCAAAAGAATTAGAATATATCACATAACAGAAGGTTCGAAAGTGAGAGGACAACTTGTAATAGGATAAATATACAAAGGGAGGGAATTCTTAAGTTATTAACCAAGAGGAAATCCTGTAACATTGGATAGATTACTAAATGAAACTCAAAATTCAAGTGAAATGAGTGTCTAAACAATAGAAAAAATGATACCGACTCTAAACAGAACGATTGATAGCGCCACCTAGCGGCGTAAGTTTGAACAATTAAATAACCGGGCATGAAAAATAGTTCATGACACAACCGCTAGATGTCGCTATTTTAGTTGATTATAAATAATCGTAATATTTATTTCAAAAATTAATTTATAATTTTAAGAAGTTAGAGTTAAAGTAATTCTTATAGTCTTATTGAACAGAGTGAATCATTTAAGAATATCTTTAATATGATATTGGCCAGAATGAACAGAATCACAGTCTTGAAGGACATAAGTGGTTCTAGAAACGACCCTGATAACACGGCATTTAATAAAGCGAGGAGCGAGTTTACCAGAAAAAAATTCAGCAGACGAAGATTTAGAAAAATTACGCCTCCATACAATGTCACCAACGTTAAGAGAAACCGCTGTACGGTTCGCGTTATACGTTCGAGAATTTCGGAGAAAGGCAGTAGAGAGATTGTCAGCTACTTTCGCATAAACATCGGCTAGGGAAGTTAGATTCTTAGCGTGTATTTCCCGACATCCAGCTAAATTATTGCTTGGAGTCTGGTTAATAGCGCGGGATGAATCCATATAGACTTCTCTACCGAATATGAGAAAGTTTGGCGTAAAACCAGTGGCTAAATTAAGACAAGAATTGAGATATAGTTTGACTTTAGGCAACATCTTTGCCCAATTCCTTTGGTTCTCGCCAACCAAAATGCTCAAACACGTAATGACACTTTGGTTATAGCGTTCAACCGTATTGGCCTGTGGTGTATAATATGGGGTAAATGACGGGGAATCAATGTGAAAAGACCTAAGATAGTTTAAAAACTGATTACTACGAAAAACGGTAGCATTGTCACAGAGAATAGACCGTGGAACACCAAAATTAAAAAATATTTCAGATTCCAGAGCTTTAATAACTGAACTGGTGTCAACCTTCTTAAGGGGAACAAGCCAGACATATTTAGAAAAAACATCAACCATAGATAGAATGTATTTGTACCCATAATAAGTTAAAGTGTAACGTTGTTTGACATGTGACACGATGGGTGTACTTGTGTGACAACCTTGACGTCGTGCAGGCGCATAGAGTGGACCAGACGGCGGGGTGTATAATTACACCTTGTCACCGAACAGACACGTACGATTGGAAACGGTCCTAAAAATAAAAAATAAACAGACACAAACAATCGTACAAAAAGCTTACCTTTGGTCACGACGCCTAAACATCCACACACCAAACACACGCTACGGGAAACTAACTAAGACTAACAACAGGATCAGAATAAAATTCGGGTTAAATTTATTATTTGGAAGGAATAATAAAAGAGTTCAATATTGGGAATAGTTACAAGGTTCTTATTAAAAATTGTATTTCACAAACAATGTATTAAAGCAAAGTATGATGATTTCTTCAAGCAATTTCGTGAAATGAGAAACAATAAATGGATCTTTCGAGAAACACGCAATTCCTTCAACTTCTATTCGGGACTCTGTACGACTCTAATACCTGAAACATAGAAAGAAAAAAAAAACAATTGAAATTTTGCTCGCTAGGAGCACCACACACGAAATAACAAAAAAATAAAATTATATCAGTATTAATAAATATTAAATACTTACTTTAAATTCGGGCGCCAATTTGTAACGTAAAAAATATGGAAGAAAACACACATTTCACATCACATAAACACGTTTAATTTAAGGTAAACAATAACGGGTCGAAATATTGTTTTAAAAAAAATGTACAAAAGGGTAAAAAAAAAGATACTTCGAAAAAAAAAGGCACTGCAGAGTCGAGATTTTACATATAGATTGACCGGGATGTTAATCGAGCTAAACACAAACTGTCTCGAAAAAAAATAAAAGATTGCATGCAACGTTTCGTTTTTCCGTCCCCTTACATAAAATAAAATATCATATACCGCGGATGGCAAGAAATGTAAAACTAAACAGGAAAAAAATACGCTGCTATATACCACTACTATAAAAGAAAATAAAAGTGAGGTCTTGAAATAAACTGCTGTCCTTGTGAAGATGGTAGGGATTTCGCACTCCCGGAAGGCAATTTGGGTGGAGTACAGCGACGAAGATTTGGCTCTTTCTTCCTCAAATCTTCCGTCCTGGACCCTCAGCAACACTGCTTTGGTGCCGGATCAAAACCAGGCCCCATGCAGCTGGTCCCACGGGGTGAAGCCGAAACCCGGCTTGTGTACTAATATGAACGTCTAAGGACAAACAAATAGGACGTTCAGACAAAGGACACAAGCAGAATCTTTTGAATTATTGGGAGAATGAATAATTAGTAAATGGGATTAAATAACAGAAAAAAATATGAAATACATACCAAAATAACAGGAGAGAACAAACTGACATCGACACCTTTTTACAAGTACAAAATGTAGCCGACTAGATAACCAAACAACGGTGTAAAACCGGACAATTATGATCACATCAGCAAAATTTTGGTGTAAATGAACGAACACAAGAAGAAAACCAGTTCTGATGGCTACCAAATCTGCAATGACGCGCTTTGAAAATAAAAAATTGACGATAGAAATTTACGAAATCGAAGTTCAAAAATGACACGCCAAGTGAATTTTTATAAAGAATTTACAAAAAAAGGTAGTAATAAAAAAATGCAAAAAGTTTTTATCCGTAGCGGGTTAACGCTACAGTACCTTAAAACAATCGTAGTTTCTGTCTAATTCTAAATAGGTACATAATGACATTAGCAATCAATAAACAAGGTCTGTTAGACTGCTGCCTTCCATAGATTTGTTTAAACTTCTTTACAGCTAACTAAAACGATGACTTTTTCAGAAAACGTAAACAAAACAGATTTTTGATTTCGTACGCAATTTCGCCTCTAACATGATTGAGGAAAACAAAATATACGGGTATTATACGTAGTAAGCAAATAAGATTATTCCCATCAAATCCCATCTATGTTTTGTTTATGCGGTTTTCCTTTTTGGAATAAGCCGTGCTTGAACCTACACTAACACGAATAATGTTTTAAATCATGGATGTATAGCGATAATATTGGTTTAATGACAGCAATAGTGAATAAGTGGCAAGACGAGCCTAATAAGAGTACCTATAATAACTAGTTTTACTGAGTCAATTATTGTAACTTGCGCGGGAAGACACGCAACATATGATATTTCTTTTGTTTTCAATTTCATTAACAGAATAAGTTGTAATAAAACAAGTTTTTAACTGGATTACATCGACGCGTCATCATGGATTTAAGACGCTTATCATCTTACAGCCAAAATTAATATCCGATCTATCCACTATTTGCCCTACTAGAGATAGGAATTTGACATAAGCTCTATACAAAATATGTCAAATTTATATCTCCAGTACGGTAAATCGTGGATAGATTGGATATTAATTTTGGCCGTTAGTCTTCCTGCGACCACGAACGCTGCAAAGCTTTGGGAACGTCTGGAAAACCAATTTAAATAATTGCACGATGTAATCCGCTTAAACTTGTTTTATTATAATGTGTATTGATCGTGAAAACCTAAGAAATTAGAAGAAATTGTGTTTGTAATTATCGTTTTCTGATCCTAAAGGACTTAGTTCGCTTCCCTGGGGTAGGTTACTCCATAAATTTTTAATGTTTAGTAAATCCTATTAAATTAAGTCGCGACTAAAATCGGACATTAAGGCCAGCGTCCCCGGCTCGGTGTCGCGATATAGCAAACTTTTATTTTTGTTTTGTCGGATCCTTAAAGTTCATCTCGTCTAGACCGGTTCACCCACGCCCACGACGCACAGATTTCTGCATCTTGCAACCGACCCGCCATACAAGTTACTTTATTTCCCTTTTTATTCTTTTGCAATACACCGAGATATTGCCTCTCCATCGCGTTAATAGTGAAGCGATTCATCGCATAAAAGTATAAAACCTCCTTTTATACAGCGTGCTCGTGATCTGAGCTAGATTCTGCAGTTTATTCAACCCATAATCTATATTGAAGTTAGAAATTAAAACTCTCAAACCTTTTTTAACTTTCTATTGCCAATAAGATACTGATCTACTTTTCTACTGAACTATCATCATCATTTTAGCCGAAAGACGTCCACAAGGACCGGTCCTGCGCTTTCCACATCCAACGGATTCTCGCGACCTTCACCAGGTCATTGGTCCACCTTGTGAGGGGCCTACCCACGATGCGCTTTCCAGGACGCGGTCGCCAACTCCAGAACTTTACGGCCCCATCGGCCATCCGTTCTGCAAGCAATATGCCCCGCCCACTGCCACTTAAGTTTGCTAATTCTATTCCTACTGAACTATTGACTATTGACTATTGACTCCATCAAATACTTACTTACTCAGTGTGTGTGCATCAGAATATTATCACAAATACAATATTTGTACAACATTTCCTAAAAATTTATATTTATCACAAGGATATTTATTTATTTATTTAACAGCTGCCTACTGTACCCACAGTTGCCCAACATGTACAGTAGGCTAAGTTATAATTTAGGTACATATATAATTCTTATAAGTCTAATTATAATCAGTTAAAAAATTATGACAAAAGCTGACAAATTGGTTTATTTTGGTATAAAAATATGGTATGATATAGCGCGTTGCAGTTATTTACTGTCTAGTTATAACATTATCAGTAACAAAATGACATCATTACGGACCAACGCCGTTTCCTCTGTAGCGAGTAGTGATGTTATCATAATAAAGGCATGATTTCCAAAAGTTTGTAACTGTGTACGAGTTTCGAATGGTTATGTTCACAGTATGCAAATGTATAGCTACATGGAAGGTTACGTGTAAGGTAACAATGTTGTGGCTTATGATTTTATTATGGCTGCAGTATCGTCACCACACACCCGCGAGATTGCTTTTCATAAATTTCATAATTAAGTAAACAAGGTTTTTTTAGGGTTCCGTACCAAAAAGGTTATACCCCTATTACTATGCATACGCTGACTATTTATCCATCCGTCTATCTGTCACAGCGCTGTTTCTTTTTAACTGTAATAAGTATAGCTATTTGAAAGTTAAATTTTCGCCGAATATGGCTTTTATCATGGCAAATACTAAAAATAGTAAAAAGTCTAAAAACAAAGGGGCTTCCGACATAAGAACCCTAAAAGAAAATGAATGTTTTTAACGTCTTTTGTTCCTGCTCTATCTTAAAAACTTTAAACGGTAATACATACAAGCGTCAAACTTGGTCATCTGTGTATCGTTAAACGACAAATAATAAAAAGAAGGTAAATTAAGATAGGTGTGGTTTTACGGAACCCTTCGTGCGCTAGTCCGACCCGCTCTTAGCCAGTTATAAAAAGAAAAAGAAAGAAAGAAAAAATATATTTTAGTCTCGTTACAGGAAAGAGAAAAAAAGTAAACAAAAATAACACATTAACAATAAAGTTAAAAATAACATGCCTGTAAAGGACACACTGCAAGCCACTTTGGCGGGCTCTATTTCGCAGATGGTATACCTGATAAAAAAGTAGTGTATGAAACATTACCTTCATTTCAGTAGACCTATTGAATGATACCCCACATGGGGGGGTGCAGCGAAAAAAAAATTTTCATCCCCATTTCACATGTATGGGCGCCACCCCTAAAATACGTTAGAAAGATTTTTTTATTATTTTAAAATTGAGATCTATATCTAAACCATTTTTTTACAAAATTTCATTCACTTATATTTATAACTGTAGAAGTTATTAAGCTGTAAAAGATTAGGACAGACGGACAGACGGACGGACATGACGAAACTATAAGGGTTCCTTGTAGGACTACGGAACCCTAAAAAGGCCCCCATCTCAGCATAGCAGTTATTTAAACATTTAGCTAAGGTTGAGTCTAATTAGTTGTACCTGGCTATCATAGTTTATTGTTGCACAACCTAAAGAAATAGTAGAAAAGTGATAACAATGTCTTTTAAATTGATATTGAAAAGATATAAATCCTTTACATTCAAACCCAACAGACATTGTGCGAGTGCGTACTAAAAATTATAAGACAAGTCTTATAAAGTTATGGTAGCTGACAATCAGGGGTGTCGCTTGAAACAGATATATCTAATGGAATTGTCCCTGTAGCCCTCATAAAATCACACGGTCGCATTTACAATTCTAGTATTCCAGACTCATATGAATTGAAGGTCTGTACTAAGCATTAACTGCTGGAAGGGACGACACTTGAGGCTCCCCAGCCATATAGCAGATAGACTAGGGATGTCCCAAACTGATCCTTCAGCATAAATTTCGTTAGATATACATGCGCCAACAAATTCTTGCTATTCTTGTAAATTTGAATTTACGAGGTTGGGAAAGGGACTGAATTTTTTGTTATATTTGTTTCTGCATTTCGTTTAGGTAAGTCATACATTTTTGACTTTTAAAGTCTTTCATTTGAACCTAAAATTTGAACTTGAAAATCATTAGCAACGCACTCTAAGGCCTTCATTACTCATTAAAATCTACTATCCAGACATCATTGTAATACAATGAATCAATGCTAATGAAATTTTTACGACAAGGGCACTAAAATAAAATAAAAATTACCGTAAACTACAAATTGATTGTCTTTAAAAATACTTATTTGCATATAACGTATCGAACAAATTGAATTCTAAAACAAATATATGCATGCTTACGGTTCAGCCACGACCGATCAATTTGTGCGTCATTAAGATGATTGTTAATTAAATTAAGTTGTTAAGTAAGGTATATTGGAGCAATTTATTTTTTGCCAGCACGATTCTGTAGCAAATTCCCAAAAGTTGGCGGAGTAAACGCTCGCAGCTTGTTGCCGACTGCGACAATTTGCAGGTAAAGCAACAAAGTAACTCATTTTAATCCGCAGAAGAATGACGCTTGCTTTGTAACCCTAGAACGAATGCAGGGTTAAATAATGCGATCATATACAAGTTTAATGTTCAATATGAGAGTTTATTCACGTTTTGTATTTGCGGCGCCTTTATAGATGACTATGCTGTGATTGAATATTTCTAAAACTTGTGTTAGTTCGATCTTACTGATGTTTTTTTAAAAAATTTCATCATATCGTCTTTACGTCTCGTTTAAACTCTGCTATCAATGTCGTCAGTCTTTAATCTTGACATTATTATGCAAAAAAATTGCATTAGTCAAATTATTAAAATCCAGATACAAAATGTTCGTTTTAAAATTCACAAAATGGTCATTAAATTGGTCATATACAATATTCTATATTCCTTTGCTAGGTGAGTGTATCTGACTATGGGACTTAATACTGAAAGCCGCCGAATTGTATTTCACCGGTTTCATCATACGTAGGTAAGCCCATTCTTTGCGGAAGGTTAAGACCTGAAATAATATCTACAATATGTAGGTACCTTCTATCTGAGACTGGTCAATTTTATTTTAGAAATGTTAACAGAAATTGTATTTCAGGTTTTCTTTCTAAATATTGTTTGTTATTTCCATTAAAAGTTTATGGTACGTTGCATTGTGTTGGCTCATTTATCTTGCCCCAAAGCCGGGTCGCATGCCGTCGTTGACATAACGTTCATTTCTCAAATATTATTACTAACTCGTACAACTTTATCCAATAATAAATCTACTTAGCGAAACCTGAAGTCTTGAACGTTCTATTTTTATTTCTTGCCAAGGTAAGCTTGCATGACTAATTTGTTGTAGCAGGTATAAAGTCACCCTGAGTAGTAGACGTATTGTATTATTAAATAAAATTCACTATAATATTCTAATATGCGTTCATCAAAATGTGTCTGAACAATTTGAAACTAATTTTAAAATCTTACTAGAGAATGTAAGGGGCATTAACTTGTATCATTAGGTCATAAGGCGCATGTATCAACCAAGTGGCGCCCCCATCAGTAAAATAGTACATTATGATACAAGTGAGCTAAGTTGAGTATAACACTCGAGGCAGGATTGCAGCCCGAGCCGAAGGCGAGGGCGTAATGGAGCCGAGAGTATAATAGTCAATGCTCACGCGTGTCATACGACGTTTTTAAACACACTTGCGAGGAAAAATAATACAAATACATATTTTAGACAAATATTAAATTTGTGAAAAATGGCGCGCGAATTACTGTAATCGCACGGTGACAGCTATGGGCTAGCAGGTGGTCGAAGGAAACCGCCAAACAGCCTAATATTTAAAATATAATAAATATTTTTTTTTTATTTATAACACAAATTAATGTTAATTTGTTGTCAAAAATAAATAATTTGATGAAATGAAATGTTTATTTATCATATTTTAATTCATACAGTTGATTTATTCCCAAAAATGTTTTATTTAGTTCAGGCATAAAAACTCTTTGCTGCGATTTAAAAATAAACTGTAAAGTAAAAAGCACTAGTGCGATAATATAATGTAAAAAGCACGCGTGCGTTATAAGCTACATTATGAACCTAAAAGCGGTGCAATAAGAGCCACTTTTCGAGCAAGTGTGTTGAAAAAAATATTACTATTGCTGAATACATCATTTATCGAAAATCCGTTTTTAATGATTGAAGTACAGTTACTTTATTTTAATCAGAAACTGTTAACTCTGTAAATTTGACTTTCGAATTTACACGGTTAACAGTTTCTGAGTGTAGTTTCAGATTAAACTACAGTACCTGTACTTCAATTGTTAAAAACGTATTCAGCGAGTTATATTTTTTTTACTGATGGGGGCGCCACTTGGCTGCTACATGCGCCTTAAACTTAAATTTAACACAATAAACAAAACTTAAATTTAATTAGAAGAAAATAATCTAGTGAATTTCCTGTGAGAGCGATAACAAGACCACGAAATTGGATTTCGCGATATAATCTGGAGCTGGTAGTGACAGGGCGAGCCGACGCGGCCGCCGAGACCCGGGACCCCGGCTTTTTGTCGCGGTACTACATCTATTCCACTCTTACATATTTACCTACATTTCACACAATTCTTTTCCTGGTACCGAATTAGATAAGCTTTCGACGAAAATTCGCGTGTCAATTTTCTATTTCTGACTCCGTATTACATTACTATAATGATCTCGTTTTTCATTAGTGATAATGATAAAATAATAAAAATCTTTATTGCGAGTAACCAACCCCCAGTTTCTGGAAGGCTGATCAATTTGATCGGTGGTCAAATCTAATGTCAGCTCCTGTGATTGGCCGGCAAAAATGTTAACAACCAATCACATTGCTTAACCTGCGATTTGACAGCTGATTAGTAAATTTTTCATTGAAATTTTTGCGTTGATCAGCCTTTCGGAAACTGGGGGTAAGACTCAGTGTTAGTAACAATATTTGCTTAAAAACTACGTTAGTTTCTTCGCTACATTCTAATTATGCAATTTCGCCTCAATTTTTTTTTATTCTTAATCAAAAGTAGAATTTCGAGGTTAAGTTCCTTGAATTAGATCTGTAAATCTTGAATTAGATTTATAATCTGGTTTCGACAAAGAACGGGCCTCCCTTCTTTACGAAAGTGCTGCCTATCGTAAAATGCGACATGACTATTAGGGACAAAAGCATGAGCAGTAGCATCTTCTTTGGAGCTTATATCAGCAAATTGCGATCACTAATCCTTTTATTAAATGTACAATATTTTCCTCAAGACCGTTTCGTTCATTTCAGACGAGCCACGCCACAGAGCGGCAAAAAAGTCGCCAACCACAAAATTGTCTCATGACAATGCGTAGTTCCATCAACACGAACAACAAAAAAATAAAAATAAACAATAATTGAATAAATTCCTATTTCTATTTGTTTTTGTAAAACCAACCAAATTAAGTTTTTTTTTTTAAATTCTGCATGCATCTTTTCCTTGCGTTATTATATTATTTACTTGTATAGAGAGCGCCTTGACTTCCATAATACAAGTTCTACTTAGTTTGGAAGTCAAGAGTTCATTTTCTTGTGCCTATGTTATTATCCAATAAAGGTTTTTTTTATTTGCAGTCACTTTCTACGACTTGCGACTGTTGCGAACGTGTAGTCAACACCTACATGACATCGCGGCTACAATTCCACAAATGCAATAAGCAACAACTCACGGCACTCGCTCGCAACTGCCCTTCACTTTCAACAATTTAATTTCCACAATTTATATTTTTATAAGTACCTACCTTACAATACAATACAAATAGCCTTTATTTCCGATACTAATAAGTTTACATAGTTATATTTCATTTAAATTTACATTATTATTAATTAATTATTTTCTAATTATACCAACATTTACTTAAGTAGGTAATCCAAGTTTAAATGTATAAAAAAGTTGAGTTGATAAAACATTGATATTTTGTTTTTTTTGTTTACTCATATTTTTAATCTTCGACATCGGTAAACTAAGTATCAGTTTGCCCTTTGGCATAGGCCTCCCCTAGGGTTTGCCATAATTTTCTATTTCTAGCTTTTCTTTGCCATGTTGTTCCAGCAGCTTTCTTTATTTCGTCCTCCCATCTCCTTCTTTGGCGCCCTTTACTTCTTTTTCCATCACGAGGGTACCACATTGTTACATCTTTTGTCCATTTATTTCTACTGTTTCTTATCATGTGGCCTACCCAGTTCCATTTAAGTTTTTTCACTGTGTATGTGACATCTCTAACTTTTGTCTTACTTCTTATATTTATTAGTTTGATTTTGTCCCGTAACTTGATGTTTAGAATACTTCTCTCCATTTTATTTTGACAGACTCTCAGTGCTCCGCCATGTTTGTTAGTAAGGGGGGCGGGAGTACCTACCTTACCTAATATCAATTAAATTCAATCGATTTATTGCATACATATTGTAAGAATATTTAAGAGTTCCAAACATACACCCTGTAAGGGCACTATAAAATAATATAAATATTTAGGTATAGACTAATGAAATCATGAATAAACATGTCAATATAACTGTTAAACATTAAAAAATTATGCAATAATTTTAAATTATAATATAATTTTATAGCCTTATTGTATATAATAAATTTTCAAGTTATTGGAGTATTAGTCAAAGAGGAAATTTACAATCATCATGTCAACATTAATAGCTTACTGTGAATTTAAATTGTTATTATTGTATTACATATTTTGTTACTAGACAAACGCAACTATCGCAACCACAGAAATCTAAATAATAAGGAAATACTGTGTGAGTGAACCAATCACCGCGTGCAAGTGTCTCGTAGGAGTCGTAGGACACCAGTGTGCGAATGGTTTGCTTGATCATCAGTCCTGTTTTGGACGCGGCAGCATATTTAACAGCGGATTTTTCGGCTAAATTAAGTTTGCATCGAATGCTAGAAACATGGTGGGCGTAATTGCGTATTTATGTGTTGGTAGCGGTAAACCGGTGACACGCGATCCGGTATTAAAAGACAGTAGGTAATACCGGAACGCGTGATAAAGATAACATTTCTATTACGTTATTATTTAGATTTCTATGATCGCAACCATCCTACTAATATTATAAATGTGAAAGTTTGTGAAGATGTTTGGATGTTTGTTAATCAATCACGCTGAAACGGCTGAACGAATTTGGCTGAAATAAACAGTTCCCGCGGTATGTGCGATAAGTCTATATGTGATAAGCCGAATTAAACGCGGGCGATGCCGCGGGTAAAGTCTAGTACCTAATAATGTGGCTACGAAAACGCAACTTCTACAAGGCAGGCAACGCAACTGCGAAACCATTTACACACGCCAACTGTCTGGATGGGGTATAAGGACGGCTATTTGTTTATAAGCACACAGCAAAACATCTAAAGGTTCTGTTCCAAAAAACCTTACCTATAATTTGTCCACGTCCATCCGAGCGTTAGCGTAACGATTAGTTGTAAAAATATCTTGTTCTCTTGTGAAGCGTGAATTGGGGACAATTTTCCCGTTTATATTTAAGCGGGATTGAATTGGCTTTTTATAGCTGAGAATTTCATGCCGTATTGAATGATTTTCACTGAATAACCAAAAAAAAACATGGTTTTTTGGGTGAATTTTCTGCCGCTATAGAAAAGTACCCGCGGCCAATTTTTCACAGCATTTGACTCGGATGTATTCGGATATTAGTGAGCGGGACTGAATCACTGCTATTGAATTGTTGCTTTCTGTGAATTCGATATTTGCGGAGAGTTTTGATAACATTCGGGTATATTTTGCCGGTATAATTTTTTATATATATATATTTTTTTTAATTTGCATCAATCAACTCAGCCTATCGCAGTCCACTGCTGGACATAGGCCTCTCCCAAGTTGCGCCACAACGCTCGGTCCTCTGCCTTCCGCATCCAGTCCCCCCCAGCCACGTTCTTTAGGTCGTCGGTCCACCTGGCAGGGGGGCGCCCTACGCTGCGTTTGCCGATTCGCGGTCTCCTCTCAAGGACTCGTCTGCTCCAACGTCCATCGGTCCTTCGACAGACATGGCCAGCCCACTGCCACTTCAGCTTACTGATCCTACAAGCTATGTCGGTCACTCCGGTTCTTCTCCGGATAATCTCGTTACGGATTTTATCCTTCAAAGAAACTCCAAGCATAGCTCGCTCCATAGCTCGCTGAGCGACTTTGAATTTGTGGACTAGCCCAACTGTCAGTGTCCACGTCTCGGCACCGTAAGTCATGACTGGCAGGACGCACTGGTTGAAGACCTTTGTCTTCAAACTTTGCGGTATAGGCGACGAGAAGACTCGGCGAAGTTTGCCAAATGCTGCCCAGCCCAGACGGATCCTTCTGTTGGCTTCTTTCTCGAAGTTTTGTCTACCAAGCTGAATTGCCTGCCCTAGATAGACGTATACCGTTACAACTTCGAGTGCCGACCCTTCGACGAATATTGACCTCGGCATGACATGCATATTGAACATGACTTTAGTATTGTCCAGATTCATGCCGAGACCGACACGTCGAGAGGCTCCGTTTATGCTGCATGCCAGCCAATTATATTTGCATGCCAGCGCTAATTTAGGAAATTATTTAATGTACCTATGGTTTTTCATGGTGCGTCCATTTATACCTAAGATAAGATTATTATAACTAGTGCTTCATATAACTAACTCTTAGTATCGTGTACTACACTGTATTGCAAACTGCAAACATCATTATGGGAACGGGATAGGCTACACATATACTGGATTTTTAAGTCATTGGCAATCCTATAAGGGATGACTATACTCATCAATTTGAACAACTTTTACTAATAATAATAATTAAATATTTATTTCAGATGTTTGTCTGGGTTTCCTGTCGTTTCGAAAGCTTTGTAACATTCGTGGTCGCAGGAAGACTAAGATGACAATTAGCGTCTTTACAGATATTAAAAAAAAAAAAATTTTAATCTACCGTACAATTTTTATTAATTAAAATCGTTTCGATGCACGCAGTAATCACTCACAATGTCATTGTCTTTTACAGTGTTGCGTGCTGTTTGGGTCTTGATTATTTTTAGAACTGGGTTCCAAACAGGTGGTAGCTGCCAACCATCTTCTCTATTAAACTTAGGATGTTTTTTAATTTCAATAGCCTCACGGAGCATTCTAGGTACATATCGGTTTTCCTTTGCCAGGATTTGTGGTTTATCAAATCGAAGAAAATGGTTGGGTTTGTCTAGGGCATGTTCACACACTGCAGACTTTGTGGAGCGTCTGTTCTTGACGTCAGCTATATGTTCTTTAATTCTAGTGGCTATACTACGCTTTGTTTGCCCTATGTATGATAAACCACAATCACAATCAATCTTGTAGACCCCTGCATCTTGTAAGGGAATGTGACACTTCACCGGTCTGAGGAGTTGGTTGATCTTTCTTTGTGGCTTGAAATAGGTTTTGATAGAGCACGCTTCAAGATATGACCAATTCTGTCGGTGACCCCTTTGATGAATGGTAGAACAGCAGGTCGACGATCAACTGCGCTGGGTTTCGGGCGGCGTTTGCGATGGCCTCTGAAAACTTAACAAAACAGCTGTACCCTACATTTTATCGATTTAGGTGAACACAAATGTAGGGAACTGCTGTTTTTTTTTGCGATTTCAGTGTTGGTCCCATAGTTGATGAGTACAATCATCCGTTAAAGGCTTGCCAATGAATTCAAATTCATCAAGTATGTATAAACATATTACCGTTGAAAGTTAAAAGGTCGAATGGCAGAAAATATATGGTGTATTGACCCTACTTGTGCATGAGAGGTACTTATTTTATTGAGTTGCTAAAGATATGATGTTTATGTAACTTTATAAATACCTCTGTTGTGCTTCAGATAACGCTTTATTGCAAGCCACATAATAAATAATTACTTATTTATTCATGAACCACAGAAATAGATAGAATGGCCATGTGCTGCACCATAGTGCAGGATATTTCAAAGCCATTCTCAGTACGCCTTATGACTTGTTTCTTTAAATACTGTAACAAATAACCGCAAAAATGCCTTATTGTGTTGTTTCTAACTGCAGAAACAAAAGCTGTAAAGTTAATTAGAATAAAGTTAATTTTTAAAAATAAATGACGTCAATATGTAAGGCGTAGTTTGTTCGAAAGTTGCCACGCATGAAACTCAAGTAAAATTGTGATTACAACCATTCTATCTCTATCTATTTCTGTGTCATGAACACATGGTTTTGCAGTATTAAGTATGAAAAATTACATGGGTACGTAGTATAATGTTGTGTTGATAGTACGCAAACGCAACAAGGTAATTCCTGACGTAGTTGTCCGTCATAGCTAGACATAATTATGCCAAAATTCCGCAGCGGTTACGGAAACCAAATTAATATTTGAACGACGTAGGGTTACGCGCCTTGAGATTTTTTATAAGCGCAACCATTTTTTATGTAGGATTAAGGCCCACCACATATTAAACCCAGCCTACGCACAGCACACGTTACAGTTTTGTAAAACATGTAAAGTAAAGCCGTACCATGTACTTATTCCCACGTCACGTCACCTAGTGCTATGTGGGAAGCAAACAAAAGATATTAACGCGCCGTCTGGCACTCTGGCACTGGAACAAAAAGGAACTGAAAATATTCAGAAACCTAGCCAAAGAGAAACTTCTACACAGTCTGCTGAATACTGTACTGACGAAGAAGAGTTAGCCAAAGAAACTGAGTGGATAAGGGTGAAAAGTAGAAAAAAAAGGAAATTAAACTCATCCCCCACCCTCACACCGCCCCATGATACAGAAGAGCAAAATAAAAGTGCTGAAATAGTGAAAGTCAAGAAAGTACCACCACCACCACCAATAATAGTAGATGAAGTTGTCAACTACCAAACATTTTTTGACCTCTTGTCAGAAAAACAAACAGATGACTCATTTACCACAAAAATGATGTCTGGAAAAAGTGTTAAAATCAACCCTAAAAATGAGGACTCTTATAAGTCCATAACAAAACTTCTATCAGATAAATGCTATCTTTGGCACTCCTACGAAAATAAACAGGTGAGACCACTAAGAGTAATAGCTAAAAACCTTCACTTTACTTGTAAAACAGATAGAATTGTAGAAGACTTGAAAAATAAAGGCTATAAAATAGAAGATGCAGCAAATAAATTGAGGTGGAAGGATAAAGAGCCCTTCAATATGTTTATTCTCACTTTTAGAAATGATGAGGATGTCAACAAGGTTTATGCGATTAAATCTATACTGGGGTGCAAAGTAGAAATACAGCCTCTGAAAACATCTAAACTAGTACCTCAGTGCAAAAGATGTCAGGCGTATGGTCACACTCAGAAATATTGTTCTAAGGAACCCCGATGTGTGAAATGTACCGGCAAACATCTAACCAGTGACTGCATGAAACCTGCAGAAGAAAAGCCTAAATGTGTGCACTGCGGTGAACCACATCCTGCAAATTATAGAGGATGCATAGTAGCCAAGGAAATGCAAAATATTAAAAATAAGAATATCAAAAAACCAGCAGCATTTCAAAAGCAGATCTCTTTGGAGAAACAAATGTATGCCAGCGCAAAAAAGAATATTCCAAGTACCGAAACTAATAGTAAGAATATTACTTATGCACAAACGTTGGCAATGAACGTTAACAAATCAAGTACTTCAAATAACAAAGAAATAAGCTCAAGTTTAGAAGCAAAGGTTGACAAAATACTAAAATGCCTGTCATCATTTGACGGCCGACTAAAAGAATTAGAAAATAGCGCCAAAAATGCTATAGCTAAGCCAAAGAAATGAATAATTCAATTAAAATAATGTCATGGAATTGTAATGGACTCCTCGAACACCAACATGAACTTGAGGTAGTCTTAAACATAGAAAACATTGATGTTTGCCTTATTTCAGAAACTCACTTTACTAAACACTCGCACATAACGATCAGAGGTTATAAGGTGTATCATGCGCTACATCCTAGTAACTCCGACCGAGGTGGCAGTGCCGTTATTATAAAAGAAAACCTTTATCACTATGAAGAACTAAAACACGAGCAACAAGAGATTCAAGCCGTTGCTGTATGTGTTAAAACAAAAATGTTTCCAATAAACATTGCAGCAATTTATTCTCCTCCACGGCATAACATAAAAAAAGAAACTTATGTGAGTTTCTTGAAGCAACTTGAACCAAGGTTCATCCTAGGTGGTGACTTTAACGCCAAAAATACGCATTGGGGCTCCAGACTTACCACTACTAAAGGAAAAGAACTTTACAATGCCATACATGAGATGAGATGTGAAGCTGTATCAACAGATAAGCCAACCTATTGGCCAACTGATCCGCACAAAATACCAGACCTCATAGACTTCTTTATTTGTAAAAATATATCCACCACATATTTGAATATAAGAGAATGTTTCGATATGAATTCAGATCAGACTCCCATTCTACTTACATATAGTGAACGTATTATGTATAAGGAAAGTATCCCAAAATTAGTAAATAAATACACGGACTGGGAAAGTTTCAAGACCGAGTTAGAAAATAGTTTAGAATTACGAGTTCCGCTAAAAACCACGGAACAGTTAGAAATAGAAGTAGAAAATTTTACCACAAGAATACAACAGGCAGCTTGGAACAATACCCCTGATTATCATAGAAGAACGAAAGGAACTATCTATCCAGAATATATAAGGAAATTTATAGCTGAAAAGCGGAGACAGAGGAGAAGGTGGCATCAATCTAGATCCCCTCAAGACAAAAGAATACTAAACTATTTAACTAAAAAACTAAAAAAGGAAATTAAAGAGTATAACGACGCATTCACAAACAACTACCTTCGTGAGCTGACGAGTGACAACAAAAGATGCTATTCACTCTGGAAAGCTACAAAAAATATAAAGCGCCCAATTACTCAAATTCCTCCAATAAGGGAAGAAAGTGGAAAATGGGCCATAACTAATGAAGATAAGGCAAAAAGATTTGCTCTTTACTTACAACACATCTTTGAACCTAACGAAGGGCTGACTGAAGAACTAGAACAGCCTGAAATGGAACGAGAAAATCTAGAAATTAAGCTTGTGACACCGAAAGAAGTTTTTACTGAGATAAAATTCCGCTTGAACTTAAAGAAATCTCCTGGTTATGATTTAATTACAGGCGAAATTTTAAGAAATCTTCCACGGAAAGCGATAGTTAAACTTACCACTCTCGTTAATGCTGCGTTTCGGCTGAAACACGTGCCTGACTTGTGGAAAGTAGCTGAAGTCATTATGATACCTAAGCCTGGGAAACCTCCTCATGAACCTACGTCATATAGACCAATTTCTCTGTTGCCAATCATATCAAAACTGTTTGAAAAACTATTACTCAAAAGACTGAAACCTATTATAGAAAATTAAAATCTTATCCCGGACCATCAGTTTGGTTTCCGAGAAAAACATTCAACAATAGATCAAGTTCACAGAATTACTAACATAATAGAAAAAGCATTAGAAGAGAAGAAAGTGTGCTCCACTATATTCTTAGACGTAGCTCAAGCTTTCGATAAAGTTTGGCATAAAGGACTTATACATAAACTCAGAAAAATGCTTCCCACACAATATACAGATATTCTAGAATCGTATATAAATAACAGGATGTTTAGAATTAGGCAAGAAGACGCATATTCTGAACTCATGGAAATAAAAGCTGGAGTACCTCAAGGAAGTGTCCTAGGTCCGGTCCTGTACCTGCTCTACACCTGTGATATTCCAGAATTAGAAAACAATTCTATCGCAACATTCGCTGACGACACTGCTATTATGGCTATAGGTCATAGTCACGAAGAGGCGGTAGAAAAAGTTCAAGCAGCTGTAAATAAAGTATATGATTGGACAAAAAAATGGCATATCAGACTAAATGAAACCAAGTCACTTCATATTGACTTCACGAATAAGAAACCACAGTATTTCCCAGTACATATAAATAATAAAACCATACCATATGCTAATACAGCCAAGTATCTTGGCATAACGCTTGACGCGAAGCTACGCTGGAGAGCGCACGTCAGGAAGATAAGAGAAGAGCTGGAAATACGATATAAAAAAATGTACTGGCTCCTTGGCAGACATTCACCGTTGTCAGTACACAACAAAATATTACTATATAAACAAATTGTAATGCCAATATGGACATATGGTATTCAGTTGTGGGGCTGTACCAAACAGAGTAATCGTCAAATCATCCAACGATTCCAAAACAAAGTACTGAGGGGCATCGTCAATGCGCCCTGGTATGTTAGAAATTGCGATCTCCACCGGGACCTAGAAATGGACTTCGTGAATATAATTATTAAAAAATACGCAGAAGCTCATGAACATAGGCTTCATCATCACGTGAACATCGAGGCAATACAGCTCCTCGACAACACGGATTTAACAAGAAGACTCAAAAGGAAAAAACCCTTTGAGTTAGTTTATGAGTAGTTAGTGAGAGTGCAAAACAATAAGTGCTAAAAAGAACACATGAACAAAGTGTCTTCACCTTAATTAAAATCTAAGGAAAGTGTAGGACGCATTCTTAGAATTTTAATTGTTTAGAAGTTTAAGTTAAAATTAAATTATAAATAAAGCAGACGCTTTATCAATAAAAAAAAAATATAAAAAAAAGTCTGGCACTCGGCTGGGCTTGGTTGAGCTGGGTTCAATATGACAGTCTATCGTCCACATTGCACGGCCCTCGTGATGTCCCAGTGTGTCCGGGGACATCGCCGAAGGAGAGTTAGACAGTTGTGCTATTCGCCTTGCGCGCAGGCGTAGAATATGCATCCTCTAATCTGTGCCCATGGCGAGAGTAGGCACACGGCGGATGTTTTAGTAGGAGCGAGCCCCACATAGCCATACGCCTCCCTGAGTGGTATAGCAGGCAACAGGCATTTCTCCGCTTAAAAAAGGGTTCAATATCCAGCGGGCCTAAGTTACTAAGCAAACTAACAGATATCACTTGATGAAAATGGCCACAAACGGTCGGATGATAAAACTATCAGTATACAAATGTCTTTGACTACACCAGTGTCATAATTAAAAAGAAGAAAAGTTTTCAGTTTTTAAGTTCCGAATTTAGTATTTATTTAACTTTATTTGGGAAACAAACAGATAGTAACAAACATAAGTACACAAATAGGTAAGGTAAAACAATATCCAGAAACAGTTTCCTCATATTATCATACAAATGTGTAACGGACACAAAGATTTACTATTGAGTTGAATGATTAAAATTTTGATTTATATACCTAGAACCTACCTAATTTTTGTACCTTTTTTTGTATATACCTAATCTATCTACTACTATTATAAAATTGTTAAATGTCAGTTGTCTGTTTGTTTGTCTGTTTGTTTGTTTGTTTGTTCCAGCATCACGATAAAACTACTGGACCGATTTTGTTGAAACTGTTTGTAACTAAAAACTTACGATTTGACTTAAAAACTGGCATGTATTTTACCTCGCTACGATGACGGGAACCGGTGATTATTAATTATATTTTTCTACAACATTTTGCATATAATAATAATATCCAGCTGTCATTCACACGCATGCGCTTTAGCGCGCGCCTCCATAGACAAAATACGGCTGCTAAAGAAATTGCATTAAAAACTTTTAAAGCTAGTTATGTTATAAAAGTCAGATGTATGATGCAGTCTGCGTTACAAAAGCTGGCAAGTTGAAAATAGAGGCATACTCCGCTTCACGGCGTTCGTGATTTCTATCTGTGCCCTTTCGTTCGAGCAAGCAGTGACGTCACGTAGTCTTTTTGTAAACGCAATATGTCTATATCATGTGGTCTGGGCTTCGGATATATCTTTCCGAGAACATTGTGAGAGACTATCATATCAAAAAGAACTCGCTTCATCTGCAAACAGGTCTCTTCATATAAGGTATGCCAAAACTCTCTTTTATTTTAAAATCATGAAAGATATATTTTATTTTAGTCTCGTTACAGGCGAAAGAAACAGATTAACAAAAAAAATACAATGAAATTAAAAATAAAGAGTCTATATAAGACCAAAAAGGCCCCCATCTCAGCATATGCTACAACACCAAAATTTTGCAGCGCTAGTTTTCGGATGGGTCCGAATAATGAGGCCACTGGTAGACAAGAATAAATACATAATAATTACAATTAACCTAAATGTGTTTGTATGTACGTGTGACAATTAATCATTATAAAGTAAAATATATATCACTTTACGTGTATCACGTGTGCCTCCACCTTTAAGATCCGCATCATTTGTCATTTTATGTATCCAATTCTTATAGTCCATTATCACTTACAATATCACACCGTACTTGATACAACAGTGTAGCGTGCTGCAAACGTACCCTTTGTACCCAGTTGTGCATAAAGAATTAAATAAATAAAAAAGTTAATTAACAAAACCAAAAAACCCGACTGCGTGTAAAATAACTGAAAAGATGTAAACAAGACTTGTGTAGGTAAGTCCATGTGAAAGTATCAAATCAACACGCAGTCGGAGGCTACATATGTTTTTGGTCATGAATTACATAAGTAGTTCATAGGCTATGAAAGCCTTGCTGAGACGGCAGGAGCGACAACACGCGCTCGAGTTGTGGCGCGAGCGGCTCGAAGAGCCGCAGTACGTGCACAAGCGTGTGGTTGAAGCTGTCCTGCCGTGCTTTGAAGCCTGGCTGAACAGGAGTGAGCGTGTCACCTACCGGCTTACTCAGATATTTACCGGGCATGGTTGCTTTGGTGAATATCTGAATAAGATCGGACGCGAAGTCACGGCAAATTGTCACCATTGTGGGAGTGACCAGGACACGGCACAGCACACGCTTGAGGAGTGCCCTGCGTGGAGCCCAGAGCGGCGTGTCCTGGTCAGCGAGATCGGGCAAGATCTTTCTCTGCCAGCAGTAGTGTCGGCTATGCTGGCAGAGCCGACGGCTTGGAGGGCCGTGGCTTCCTTCTGCGAGGCTGTCATGGTCCAGAAGGAGGCCGCAGAGCGGGATCGGGAGAGGGCCGATCCCGCTCGGAGACGAAGGCGCCGGAGAGGCAACCGCCCCGATGCAAGGCCCAGATAGGGCGAATCGCCGCATCCCCCACCACCAAATGATGGTGGGGGACCTTCGGGATCGTAGGTGCCAAGAGTAGGGGGACTCGAGGCATCTATTAAGCGACCCTGGGGAGGACAGCAGCACGTGGTGGTCACGTGCTGCTGTTGGGGAAACCTTGTTGTTTCCCCGGGACGTGCCAAAGGCGTAGCACTGGAGGGGCACCGGCGCGGTCCACTGGAGTTCCCGGAGCTCCTCTATTTTGTGCAGAGGATGGCCACCGTGTGGTTTTAGTCGGTAAGAGTCCGACATAACCCTCCGCCCTCCCCAGACGGAGGGTATCCATGAGGATTTCCACTCGAAAACAAAAAAACAAAAAAAAAAAAAAAAGGCTATGAAAGCCTAAGTAGCCTCCGCCTGCCTGTTGATTTGATACTTTCACATGGACTTACCTACACAAGTCTTGTTTACATCTTTTCAGTTATTTTACACGCAGTCGGGTTTTTTGGTTTTGTTAATTAACTTTTTTATTTTAAACTTTTTAGTTTTGTCATGTTTTATCGCGCTGATTAATTTTTAACGTTAAATATTTTGTTGTTTTTTAAAATTTGTCATTCCAAATTACATTTAAACATATAAGTTGCATATATTTTTGTATAGCATTTATTAAACCCTTTATTTTGATACCACACTCGATAGGATTCGAAGGAAAAAAAAATTTTGAAGCCATTTAATATGGCGCCAAAAAGCGGCCATTTTGATTTTTGTAATTTTAATATACCCAGTGTCACTCTCACGGTTAAGACGAATCTAACGACACCCCTCAAGCTAAAATCCATCAAGCCGTTTAGGCTACAGAGCGTGCCAAAGAAATATACATACATACATACATACATACATACACTCGAAAAACATAACCCTCCTTCTGGCGCAGTCGGGTAATAAATAAATAATAAACATAACGCTCGCTCTCAGTTAGCCGTCGAATGTGACTTAGCTTGACGTGGTTTAGTATTATAATTTTCTGTCTCCCACGTAAATTAGAATTTTTGAATGTGGTTTAGATAAGGAACCGATACTAAACCGCTATGACAATTTTCTGCACACCTAAAAAAATATCCTGTGTATACACTGGGTTATAAAATTAAATGATTTAATTAACGTATTTTTTCTTAAATTTGCTTTAGCACTTTATAAAGTATTTATTGAAGCTGACTGTACAACAGAGGAAAAATCCAAGTGTTGGATCAAAGTTTAAAAAAAAATCACTTTGAGGCAGTGGAAAGAAGGGTGCCTATTTTTAAGGCCCACTACATATTGAAAACGGCCCACGCAGAGCACATGAATTGCATGGTTTTGAAAAACATGTAAAGTATTTCTGCGGAAGTACCGCATTTTTGCCCCGTGACACACGCGTGTGAAGAAAATTTAACTCAGCCCAGCCAAATGCCACACGGCGCGTTTATGTCTTTTGTTCGCATATACTTGCAACGTGAAACTGGGTAACTGGGACCAATGTGCGGTGCGGCATTACATTCTATGTTTTATGAATCTATCAACGCGTGGCCGGACCGTGTGCTGTACGTGGTCTGGGTCATATGCAGTGGGTCATAGGGATAACAAAGTCTAACGTAACATAACATCACGCCTATATTTCCCCGAAGGGATAGGCAGAGGTGTAATAGTACACCCACATGTCCCATGTAATAGGGGGCGAGCCTATTGCCGTGCTATTGCCATGGACCGGGCACAAATCCAGACTCCAGGCTGCTACTGAGAATTTCTAACTAACAAAAAAAAAAAAGTCTAACTTGACATTTAGACAATTGACAATAGCGAGCTGATATAATGATGAAAAGAGCATCGACTTTTCTATCAGTCAATTTGATACGAATAATATAATAGTAACAGAACCAATATGACGTAAATGATTAGATTATCCCAATTGTTATGGTCCATTCGGATTTTCGGATACGAAATTAATTTATGTGATCCATTGAAAGAGTCTAATAACTGTGTGTATTGTCCCTATTAATAAGTCTCCTAACATATTCTACTATATTATATTAACTACTAGCAGTGCTTGCGACTCCATCCACCATCACCATCACTACCACTAGTCCACCACTCAACAAATCAACTCGCTCAGCTTGATGGTGCCTTGACACCACTTCGGAGACCAATCAAATTTAAATTAAAATGTTTTTTATTTCAAATAAACCTAATTACAGGCACTTTTGAAACGTCAGGCTCTAGTTGCACGGTTCCAAATTGTAGGTCCTATGGAGAAGAAACGGCAAGAAACGCCATGGGTATACTATTTTTCAAATAGGGTATTGTTTATTACATCAAATTCATTAAAATAATGTGAGTATAATGTCGGTTAATGTCAGAAATAAACAAGAGTTTAAAAGTGAGAATATTGCCTTTAGAAATAAACCTAAAAATAGTTGCCACAGTATAATGTAGGAGCTGACCTGTCGCGACAGACGGAACCCTGCTCACGAGCATGACGCAAAACATATAAGATACCATAGATATATTTTTATTAAACTGAACTAACCAAAAAGCTTGAACTCTAGTTTGTATGCGACTGCCTAGAATAGAGGGATCAAATAAATAAATAAATGTATTTGTTCAAAAACCTTTTGATTGAGATATGGTACACATGGAAATAGTTGCAATACAATCATGAATCATGTAAACATTTTTACAATCAGTATACAACAGTCAAAAGGCATAGAAATCTAAAAAATATAAGTTAATAGAATTGGCAAAGGCTCGTGAAAGTGTCGCCGCATACAGGTGTCTCGTAGGACACCAGTGCACAAACCGTTTGCTTGATCATCAGTGCTGTTTTGGACGTTGGAGTCACTATAATTCTATTTTGCAGCATATCTAACAGCAGATTTTTTTAACATAACATAACATCACGCCTGTATTTCGCCGAAGAGGTAGGCAGAGGTGTATAGCACACCCACATTTCGCCAGTTATGTTATAGTCCCATGTAATAGGGGGCGAGCCTATTGACATTAACCGGGCACAAATCCAGATTTCAGAGATTTTTTTAGGCTTAATTTATTTTGCATTGAATTCCAGGAGCGTGGTGAGCGTAATTGCGTTTTTATGCGTTAGTAGCCGCAAACCAGCGACACGCATTCCAGTGTTAAAAGACAGTAGATAACATTTTTATTGCCATATATTATTTAGATTTCTTCCCTATTATATCATTAAATATCATTATTATATTTATTATTATATTATTTATTTTTGTATCGCAGGACCAACTCATCCGATTGAGATGAAATCGTCTTTCCTCGTCGTCGTGACGTCTGTGGTCTAGTGGTTCGAGGGTCGGACTGCTGATCACGAGGTCATGGGTTCCATTCCCACAGTTCATAAATATTTGTGTGATGAACATATGCGTTTGTGTTGTTCTGGGTGTTTCTTATGTGTTATAAGTATGTATTCACAAGTAAAAAAAAAGTGTATTAGTATTATATCCATTGTCTAGTACCCATAGTACAAGCTCTGCTTAGTTTGGGACTAGATGGTGCTGTGTAAAAATGTCCCAATTTTTTTCATTTATTATTTAAATATACCTCACCGTTTAAGTTAGGGTGATACCTGTACGATCAGTTCAGCCGTTTTCACGTAATGAGGTAACAATCAGACAGACATAAATCCTAAAAACAATTGATCCGTGTTCTACTACTTATTTCTAGTGCCCCTACGCCCCTAGCCGTATTTCGCGAAAGAAAAACTGTAATGTAATCAATACACTACAATAAAATATTTCATTACATTCATTATTCTACCAATCATAATAATACTAGATGTTTTTTTTTTATGGTTTAGGATGGCGAAACGAGCTAAAGGCCCACCTGATGTCAAGCGGTTACCTTTGCCCATAACAATTGCAATACCACCTGGACTGTTGCCTAAATGGTACCGCAAGTCGGTTCGCCAAACAGACATGAAGATGGAAAGTCTCATGTGATTGAAATTTCATCGGCACCCGTACCCGTACCGTATTTGGCGGAGAAGTAGATACGGTGGTAGTACTTCCCCGGACGAGCTCCCACAAGCTCTACTAGTACTACTATTATTAGCAATAGAACGTATACAATAATAAACTAATAAAATAATTATACAGGTACTGAAATAACATAAGTACGAAATAGTACGAATAATCATAGCGACACAGGTGGGAGGGATCCAAATAGCTGTCTTTAGTAGACAATATTACAATATGTATTTATATACTCACTAACATCATAATGAATTGATTTGTATATAATACGTTTAACCTAGTTTACTGAAACGGTGACATTTTCCATTTACTTGCGGAGCCTACACGACTATGAAAATTCGAAATTCCGGAAATTACACATGATTTTCGCTGACAATATTTTAAACGACTTCGTAACGGTTCCGGTTTCCAATCAACTTTAAAATATATTTCTGCTTATTAAGATATTTCTCTTTTTTGTGACATAATATAACATCACGCCTGTATATTCCCCGAAGGGGTAGGCAGAGGTGTATAATGCACCCACATTTCGCTTATGTTAATATAAGTCCAATGTTAGGGGCGAGCCTTTTTTGTACGTATGAATTAGTATGAAATAATATATTGAAAATAAATAATACTAATATACCGTTCCGTGTAACACAAAGAATAGCACTGCCCCATCTCTTCTCATGGGTGTCGTAAAAGGCGACTAAGGGGTTCACCAGAGGATGAGCAGCAGCGTTCTCTGAGTATAGATCACGAAGAAAAGAAAGGTATTTCTGTTCTCCATGGTATAGATTCAACCAACTGCGATCGCCAACCCGCCAGCTAAGCGTGGCGATTATGGCATATCCCCCCCCCTTATGGGGGAGGCTTTTGTCCAGCAGTGGATGTCTTTCAGCTAAAATGATGATGATGATGAATATATTGAAAATATGTGAAAAAGTGTTGGATCATTTTCCTCATTTTTCAATATGTATTTTTGTTTGATTCTGAGAAAGTTTTACAACACATTTTATCATTAAAAATCGATTACAATGTTATTAAAACCCAATATTCTTAAAAGTACAATCTATAACGTAGATGTCGTTGATAGAGCCCAAATATCAAAATAACTAAGTCTAATCCACAGATATTGTACAGTGTGTGGTTCAGTGGTTTAATCAGAGCTATCTTTGACGTCATATGACACACTGAGTGACATTTCACAGAATATATTCGTGGCGTTGGTCATTTAGATGATAATTCTAGATAGCAGTAATGACTTTATCCATATCGTCAAGTTCGTCGACTCAACGATTTGTTTTTATCAAGCAAACGTTGTTAATGTTATAATCAATAACAGATAACAACAAGTCGTTTGGCTAAATGGTGTGGTCAAATTCCATGACAGAGCTGTGAAATGTGCATCATTTTGATTTAAAATAAAACTATTGTTTTATTGGCATCAAGCGTAAAGTTAACATTGATTCGCAATGATATTTAACAGTATAGATATGTTATACCCTAACAAAACATACGAAAAAAAAAACCGTGCTCAGCGGTAGCACAATTAACACATAAACTAGTACAAAGTATTGTTACGACGGAGGGTTAAGCAGAGTGGACTGAAATACTTCAACCTCGATTTTCCTGGACTTAGAGACGTTTTCAGCAGGCTGAAATGCATTTTCAGTCCGTATCAGAGGAGGCTCTATCACATACCAAAGAATCGAAATTTTGAGTAAGTTGCCGTTGTTTTCAGGCGCCTGAAACATGTTTTCAGGCCGTTTCAGGAGCCAACAAATCCGATGCCGACATTTCCTGAAAACCCATTTTCAGGCGTTTTCAGGACCCCTTATGGCCATTTGACACCCACATGTAAAATTGTTGATGAGTGAGCGAGATAGAGCTAAAATAAGACAAGGATAGACGAGATTCGACGAGGTTCGAGAACTTTCTATTTCGAGAATGTGCAAGTGAGAAAGAGTTATCTTATGACAAGGATAGATGACGTTCGAGGACTTTCCAGTACCACGACTCGCGGCCTATATAAACGGCGCAGCTGAGCGCCAGTGGACAAAACCCGACGTCCCAGACACACACTCATTGAGCCCGATGACGATATCACACTCCTCCAGGAGTCAGATAAAAGTACAAGCACACTCCGACGCCGTCGTCCAAAATATCGTCCCCGCCGGCGAGGACCGACGCGACACACACACAGAATCCGAGAGTCCGACTCTCGAGAAACAGTAACACATGCCGACGCAGCACCGGCTGCTGGGGGGATCAGTGGCGGGGTCCCCCTGCTGCACCCTGAGTCGAGGTCCGAGCTCCCCCCTGGGGACGCCCTCACGGTGTAAGCAACCGGAGATAATCTCGTCACGCGAGACCGGCCCTATGCTCTAGAGTAGTTCCTAGGAGCAGGCTATTGCGTAGCCACTGGTTAGGTTTTCTAGGTAGGTCTTAGCCTCGCCGGCGAGGCTTGCCGCTTCACGGCGTTTAGCACGTCACCCGATAGGGACCGAAAGTCCGCTACTTTCGAGGTAACCAATTCGATGCAGCAACGGCTGCTAGGGGGACATAGGAACTGCGGGGTCCCCCTGCAATGCCCTAGCGAGGTTCGAGCCCCCCCCTTGGGGGGCGCCCGCCCGATTAAGCGCGGTATTGATGCCGCGCGCATCTAGTTTGTAAGTATGTAGGGAAAAAACCTTCGGCGAATGGAGTCCCACATGGGACTCTCCGCCAACTAAGTCCGGTTAAGCAGAAATGGGACTTCGGTCCCACCTGCGAGAGCCCATTCGAAAAAAAAAAAAAAAAAAAAAAAAAAAAAAAAAAAAAGCGCCAGTGGAGTTCAGTTTGGATCAAGCGATACAAGCGATAACATCGAAGCGATATTCGGAGCGATTTAACTAGTAACTTTGTGTGTTAATAAGCGATTCTGTGTAATTGTTCTGTAATAAAGTGTTCTCTACGCATTTAATCGGCTTTCTATCTATATACGAACCCCCAGCTCGTAACATTTGGTGTCAGAAAGCGGGATAGAAAATGCCGATTACGCCAAGAGAGGAGGAACCGACTGGTAATGAAACGCCGAGTCGGATGCAGACGAGACAGTTAACGGCGAGACAGACAGCTCAGGACGCATCAAGAACTATGAATCAGGAGGAGGTCGTCCAACAGGGACCTCAGCCTCAAGGTGGAAATAACGATATTGCCAGCTTATTCAACTTGATGCAGCAAATGGCAAGAAGGCAGGAAGAGCAAGTACGCGAAACACGCGAACTAGCCACAAGGCAGGAAGAGCAAGCCGCAAGGCAAGAAGAGCGGTTCTATAGAATGGAGAAGATATTTGAGCGAGGAGCAATATTGGAGGAACTCTATCTCTCTGCTAAAAACAAACTAGATGAGGTGGAGATCAAGGTAGATGAGGTGGAGATTAAAGTAGATGAGCATGAGAAAAAGGTTATGGCTCATGACCACCGGATTACGCAGTTAGAAAAGAAGGTCAACAGTGCACACCTTGGACCAGTTCCCATCGTTTCCGCTGGTAATACAGGGGTGTCTTTAGGAAGGTTTAAGGTTCCACCCTTTGACGGAACCTCCTCTTGGACCGCATATAAGCTGCAATTCCAATCGGTGGCAACAGCAAATGGATGGACCAATGACCAGACGAAGACGGCTCTTATTTTAGGACTTCGGGATCAGGCTTTGACGGTGCTGGAAGCACTCGGTGAGAACGTCGCCTACGAGCAGCTTTTGGAGGCCCTAGAAGCACGATTTGGTGACGCCCATTTAGAACACGTCTTCCGGGCCCAACTGAAAGAGCGTGTTCAGCGCTATAACGAAAGCTTACAGCAATGGGCGCTGGAGGTGGAAAAGCTTGTACGGAAGGCCTATAGGTCCACGCCTGTGCTCATCGATAACCTACTAGTACAGGCCTTTATCGATGGAATACGAGATTCGGAAGTTAGAGCGACTGTGCGACTCGGACATCACCAGACATTGAAGGACGCACTGGCACATGCACTGGAAGTAGAAGCTGTTCGGACGGACCCTAAGACAAGTCGGATCCGCGAAGTGGCCGAACGCAACAAAGCAAGTTGGGGACCAATTTGTTACCTGTGTGGAGAACGGGGTCACATCAGAAACAGCTGTCCGAAGCAAGCCAGGCGCGAGGAACCTCGTCGGTTCACAAGCAGAGCGGTGGGAACAGCCACCACCGAGCCGCTACAGGGAAACGAGTAAACGCCAGGACCGAGGGGCGGGTGCTGGCTGGTGTTCAAAAAGCCCCGAAAATCAAGATTAGGCAAGCCCAAGACGGAAATAGCCTGATAATCGACGGTGAGATTGATGGAATTCCCTGTGAAATGACAGTAGACACAGGAGCGTCACATACAATTATCAGCTTTGGGCTTGTGAAACGTCTCGGCGGGAACCAACCCTGTCGGAACAGAAACGTTCAACTTGTGACAGCCACCGGCCAGCACATAGCCGTCCAGGGGGAGAGGGAGTTGGACGTAAAGCTTGGTGAGATGATGTTTACGCATAAGGCCATCATTGCTGATATCGTCGACGACTGCATTATTGGACTCGATTTCTTAAGAGCACACCACTGCCAGATTGACATAAAGCATGGTGTTTTAAATTGCGGATCAGAAGAAATATTCCTGAAAGGAGGATCTGTTGGGAATGTTTACTGCGCGAAAGAGACCATTTTGCCTCCATGGTCACAAACAACGGTTCCAGTTCGTTTAGCTCGAGGTAATATTGGAAACAATCATCGCTGCGTAATTGTGGAAAAAGTGGATAACAATAGTCCTTGGATAACGGCACGAACGCTTATAAAAGGAACAGGCATGGATGTTGTATCAATCCTGAACTTTAGCGATACCGAGCAAACCATAAAAAGGAACACAGTTGTTGGAACCTGCGGCCAAGTCTCGTGGTTGCGCAAATGTCAACAACCGTGCGGAGGAGAAAACATTACGCAATCCAACATTGACATAATGTCACTGCTGCAGGGCTGTCAACGGGATCTGTCAATGGAAGAGCTTTCCCAAGCTAAGACATTGCTGCAACAGTTCAGTGACTTGTTTTCTTCAAATGATGCTGATCTTGGAAGGACTGGACTTGTTCAACACAAAATTGACACTGGTGATAAAATTCCAATTCGTCAGCGAGCACGAAGGGTGCCAGTCGCACGTGAAAAGGAGGTTCAGAACATGATTGAGGAAATGAAGAAGAGTGACGTCATTGAACCATCATCAAGTCCGTGGTGCTCTCCTGTGGTTTTGGTCAAGAAAAAGGACGGAAGCATGCGGTTTTGTGTTGATTATCGTCAACTTAATGACATTACGAAGAAGGACAGCTACCCTTTGCCGAGGATAGATGACACATTGGACACGCTGGCTGGGATGAAGTGGTTTTCAACACTAGACCTAAAAAGTGGCTATTGGCAAGTGGAGATAGATCCTAAGGATAAGGAAAAGACAGCCTTTTCGACAGGAGGGCTTTGTCAGGGCCTTTGGCAATTCAAAGTCATGACTTTTGGCCTATGTAATGCCCCTGCAACTTTCGAAAGACTAATGGAAATAGTGCTCGCTGGATTAATTGGCGAAGCCTGTTTGGTGTACCTGGATGACATTGTGATTGTTGGGCAGGACTTTAACAGCCAACTTCGAAACTTGAGGTGTGTTTTGGAAAAGATTCGTGCAGCAAACTTGAAACTAAGTCCCAAAAAGTGTTCTTTTTTCAAGCGAGAAGTCAAGTACCTGGGACATGTGGTTTCCACTGAAGGGGTTCGCACGGATCCAGAAAAGGTGGCGGCTGTTAAGAATTGGCCAGTACCAAAGGACAAGACAGGAGTTCGAGCGTTTTTGGGACTTTGCTCATACTACCGACGCTTTGTGAAAAATTTCTCAGATATAGCAAAACCTTTACATAAGCTCACTGAAGAAAAGAGGGCATTTGTTTGGGATGATGCCTGTGAGGCTGCATTCAGGGAACTGAAAAACCATCTGTGCAATACACCCATTCTTGGGTACCCGAACATCGAAGGCGAATTTGTCGTAGACACTGATGCCAGCAACACCGGTATAGGCGGAGTGTTGTCACAACGCAGAGGAGATCAAGAAGTAGTTATAGCCTACTTCAGCAAATCTCTGTGCAAACCAGAAAGGAACTACTGCGTTACTCGAAGAGAGTTACTCGCTGTGGTCAAGACTTTGAAGCACTTCAGTAAATATTTGTTAGGGCGCCAGTTTCGACTTAGAACTGATCACGCTGCACTAAAGTGGCTACTTCAATTTAAGGATCCTGAAGGGCAAGTGGCGCGTTGGATAGAACAACTGCAGGAGTTTAATTTCACCATTGAGCATCGTAGTGGGAAATTACATGGGAATGCAGATGCTCTATCAAGGAGACCATGTCCAGACGAATGTAAACACTGTACAAGGCAAGAGGCCAAAGAAATAGCGTCAGTTAAGATGTTAAGGACGGACACAGTGAGTGCGGAATGGAGTGATGCATCCATGCAAAGAGCGCAACTAGAGGACAATGATTTACGACCTCTCGTAGAATGGATGCAAGCTGGAAGTCCCAAACCCAAATGGAGTGATGTCGCCAGAATGAGCACTACAACAAAAAGCTATTGGGCTCAATGGGACAGCTTCCTTCTTCACAATGGTGTTCTATGTCGAAAATGGGAGAATGCACGAGGAAACGAAGCGCACCTACAGCTAGTCGTGCCCAAATCAAAAATTTCTGATGTCTTACGGGAGTACCATAATGGATCTTCGGGTGGTCACCTAGGCGTCAAAAGAACTCTGTTAAAGATACGAGAACGGTTCTACTGGGTTCACTGCAGAGACGATGTGGAGGATTGGTGTCGCAAATGTACCAGTTGCGGAGGTGTAAAAGGGCCACATACTCGTACCAGAGGATCGTTGAAACTGTATAATGTTGGAGCTCCATGGGAAAGGATAGCATTGGACGTGGCTGGACCATTCCCGATATCAGAAAGCGGAAATCGCTATTTCCTCGTCGTGATGGATTATTTCACCAAATGGCCAGAAGTCTTCGCTATACCTAATCAGGAAGCCACAACGGTAGCAAAAAAATTGGTCAGCGAAGTGTTCTGTCGTTTCGGGGTACCATTGGAAATTCATAGTGATCAGGGAAGAAACTTTGAGTCCCAAGTTTTCCAAGAAACTTGTAGAATAATGGGCATTCACAAAACGCGTACAACATCTTACCATCCACAATCTGATGGAATGGTGGAACGATTCAACCAGACCTTAGAGAGGCATTTGGCAAAAGTAGTGGACAAGCATCAAAAGGACTGGGACGAGTATATTCCACTGTTTCTTTTAGCTTACAGAACTGCAGTACATGAAAGTTCATCGGTAACTCCAGCCTACGCAAATTATGGGAGAGAACTCCGTTTACCGGCAGACCTTCTTACCGGATGTCCACCGAATACACCTAGTAACATAACGGAGTATGCAAATGAATTGCGAAACCGGATGAATGACATACAAGAGCACATGAGAAAATCGGAGTTCCAGGCAAGTGCAAGAATGAAAACGCGGTACGACAGAAAGCTGAACCATGAAGTATTCCAGGAAGGTTCCAAAGTTTGGTTGCACAATCCGGTACGCCGGAAGGGAAAATCTCCAAAATTACAACCTGATTGGGATGGGCCGTATATAATCATCACGAAGATCAACGATGTCACCTACCGAATCCGAAAGGACGGACGCAATCAACCGAAGATTGTACACATTGATCGACTGGCCCGGTACTACGGAGATAATGATGCTCGGGACGAGCATGTCTTAGGAGGGGGTAGTGTTACGACGGAGGGTTAAGCAGAGTGGACTGAAATACTTCAACCTCGATTTTCCTGGACTTAGAGACGTTTTCAGCAGGCTGAAATGCATTTTCAGTCCGTATCAGAGGAGGCTCTATCACATACCAAAGAATCGAAATTTTGAGTAAGTTGCCGTTGTTTTCAGGCGCCTGAAACATGTTTTCAGGCCGTTTCAGGAGCCAACAAATCCGATGCCGACATTTCCTGAAAACCCATTTTCAGGCGTTTTCAGGACCCCTTATGGCCATTTGACACCCACATGTAAAATTGTTGATGAGTGAGCGAGATAGAGCTAAAATAAGACAAGGATAGACGAGATTCGACGAGGTTCGAGAACTTTCTATTTCGAGAATGTGCAAGTGAGAAAGAGTTATCTTATGACAAGGATAGATGACGTTCGAGGACTTTCCAGTACCACGACTCGCGGCCTATATAAACGGCGCAGCTGAGCGCCAGTGGAGTTCAGTTTGGATCAAGCGATACAAGCGATAACATCGAAGCGATATTCGGAGCGATTTAACTAGTAACTTTGTGTGTTAATAAGCGATTCTGTGTAATTGTTCTGTAATAAAGTGTTCTCTACGCATTTAATCGGCTTTCTATCTATATACGAACCCCCAGCTCGTAACAGTATGTTGGTTGTAAGTTGTTACTTCAAGTTACTTTCGCGTCGTAATTGGAACACTTTGAGTACACACACGACGGGATTTTAGGTTTTTTTTATCACCGGTCACGCTCGGCGCCTTACTTGATGCGGATTAATCAAAAAACGTCCTAATTAGGACATTTTCGAGTCTTCAGATTGCGAGCGCAACATTATATCTTAAACCTTAAAAACGCTTACGCATATCCGATTCAACAATGATATTTAAATCGTCACCATCATGTTCATTATCCTATCACAGTCCACTGTTGGACATAAAGGCCTCTCCAACAGCACGCCGCTGACTACGATTCTCGGCCATTGTCATCCAGCTTCTATCAACCTTGCGTAGATCGTCACTCCATCTGGCCTACAGACAGTTATTATTAAGCTAAACATGTTATCATATACTTCTTATAATAACTTTGGTGTACACTTTGATGAAATAAGTTATTTTTAGTAAGCACGAATGAAAAAATCTGATTTGCATTACGTACCTAACTAAAAAGTTAATTATATTTCGCCTGGATTAAATTTTATCGAAAGTACACCGATGACTATAAAATATAATTAGTACCTGCGTCATAAGCCATAACTGTTTATGACCTAATGCCCAATAGAAGTGTCATTAAAACTCTTAATGCCATGTTTAATCTAGATAATACAATATTTTTATAAAAATTCTAACAAGCTGTTCCCATTTACATTAAACGAATAGACCTGTGGGACAATTGTGTAATGCATTCACTTTGACATTAGCTTTCATTTTGAAATTAAAGCAATATTCATTGCGTGGAACGTAGTTGCCGATTACACGGATTGTCAAAACACACGGAGCAATGAACATTTAAATCCAGATGATTGCGATCGCGAGTGAGTTACGCAATTTACGTTGCCCCCCTAGCTAAGTCGACAATCTACAATCGTTAACGCTATAGAAAACAATCAAAATGTATGGGAATGACATATCTCAACGAATTACTTTTTCGTTGAGATATGTCATTCCCATACATTAGCGTTGACGATTGTAGATTGTCAACTTGGCTAGGGGGGCTGAATGTCAAGTCTCGTAATTAATAAAAACGTTCAAAATGTAGTTCCAAACTAATCTCAATGCTTTAAATATCAACTCCTGACCGTAGATGTTTCTGATTGCCATTTATTGGTGACATTAATGACCTAAGTGTCACAAATAAACGGCAAACAGGAACATCTACTGTCAGGAGATTGAGATTTAAAACATTGAGATTAGTTTGGAACTATATTTTGAACGTTTTTAATGCGGACAATTACGGGCTGCCTCAAACCAACGCCGCTCAATATGCTGTATCCAACAGCCGGCATCGCGCCCCTAAAGGTCCGAAGGGACGTCGCGTGTGCAGTGGAGAAAAAAAAGCAGGAGTCAGACACAAGACACCCTCTCTTTGGTGTCCAGCTACCAACACAACGCCTAAAAAGCCGCCACAGTTTCCTTAAATCAACAGACGCTCTACAAGGTTAACCTGCTGAGGCTCGTCGGAAACTGTGACTGGAAAAATTACCTCCACCTGCAAACTACATCCAACCCAGTGAGAAGCTTCCTGTAGGGTACAAACTTCCCTGGCCTACATGGAAGTCCCTAAACCGATTGCGGACCTAGGTAGGCAGATGCAGGCTTAACATGAGCAAGTGGGGCTAAATAGAGCAAACAGCTACAGCCTGCATGTGTGGCATTGATCCTCAATCAATGTCACACTTGCTATGCTGCTCCTTGTGTCCAAGCTCTTGCACATTGACCTTAACAATGCCACAGACAACGCACAAGATGTGGCAAATCTGGGCAAGCAGCGTCTGATTGCTTTGCCACTGCCAGTGAATTTTTTGTACTGTCGACACGGAGAAAAAGAAGAACGTTTTTAATTACGAGAATTGGCCTTCAGATCGACGCCAAACTACAAAACTGGAGGACCGGCGCAGAGTTGGTTGCCTATCGGTTTTTTATCGGATGCATTGCGGTGAGTGTGTGTTGGAATTGTACGATCTAACTCCACCAAGTAAGTAGAACTTATAAGTTACCCTCAGAAAAATCTCCATCACTTCTTATAAACTTTTATACAACCCCATTCCCCGACGTTTAACCATATCGCTTTTCAACTTTATTCGATTCAAGGAATCCAAAAGATCCCGGAGGCAGTTAATATTTGTAAAAGGCGTTAACTTCTAATGAACTTTCACCCGTAACTTTAAAACTATCCAAATTTGCCAAAGTTTAAGGCACCGATAAACCTTTGTAGGTCTGACCTTAACTTTGTACCAATGACAAACAACTCAAACCGGAGAACTTCTAAGAGGTTTAATAAAACTCTTTATGTTGTTCTAACAGATTCCCAATCTTTGGTAAAGATTTGACGAAAAGCCTCTTTTGTATCCTTTGCATATTTGAACATGCTTATGCTCGTATCAGGAAAAACATTCTTAGAAATACCAATTATGAATTATTCGTTGGAGCAAAATATTTGGCTAATACATCATCGGTGACAAAGTACATGGTTTTCGTAAAAATAAATACATTAACCTACTTAAACTAATATCAGTTTTCGATTGTCAATCTAAAACCATCAATGTTATCGGTACATCAAGCGATAAAAGCAATTGGGTTGTTATGTTTATTGTTGCAAATGAAATTTTAAATGGAATCTTCACATCTATAATAATTATCTATCGCGTCATATCACTTTATAGAAATAAAACGGGAAGTCTAACTGTATACAATTTAATTTTAAATTCCGCTATCTAAGTCCTCTTTTAATCATAAATGTTCACATGTGTTTACTTAGCAACCACATCGTCTCTATGACAACATTCCATCCTGGAGAAATAGTTTGCAGACTTCAAAGTTGCCAACTTGTAGATTAAATGAGATAAGAGATTAAATTCACCTCTCATGTGTCTTAACATGAGATTGTGTGCTTCTGAAGGTAAATATTTAGATAAAGGAATGTGATAGAAGGTCGAACTGACGAACATTGCCGTTTTGATTCGGAATATGTCGCTTTTGATTAAACATTGCGGTTTCTAACATTTTAGTACAAAAACAAAGTCAAGTACAAATATAGTGCTCCAGGATCCAGTAAATACATTGTAACAACAGTAATTTTGCTTCGCATTCCTTCGTTCATCTAAAAAGGTGGAACGGAAGGCAGAGTAAACGAGTTGACGTCTTTCTCGGAACCCTCACCGACTAGTGGTAGCGGTACCTGGATAAAATGGAACTTGCAGCCACTTGCATCTTATGTATATCTTATTACCGTGTACCACACTTGGATTTCCGTACTTAAGCGTTGATGAGACAAAGCTACTAGCTCACTAGAAAGAAACCTATCGAGTATCTATCAGAATATGAAAGGGGAAGTAATATCCAGTGTTTTTGAATTTTTTTTGGTTAGTTCTCTTTAATCAATTCAAACCTGTTTATATTTTTTTCCCAGTTTTTTTAGCTACACTGCACGTTGTTAGTTTTCATAAAGTTTTTGCTTTGTATATGCGGCCGTCATATTTTATAGCCAAACGCGTCACGTTTTGCTCTGTAACCGTTTTTGTTTAAATTAGTGTCGCACTAACGTTTCTGCTAAAACTGGAATATTTCATAGAGTTACATTTAGCAGAGCATAAAGTGCAATAATATCAAAGGTCCGTATCAGCGCAGTGCACTTGCAACTTCTAACTTATTTAAGATTAACCCTGGGTCGCTTCAGCTTCGATGCTATATAAGGACGCCAACCAAATTATATTAGTACTCGCAAACTGAATCCTGACAAATATGAATTGCTTAAGCAATTATAATGAACTTAGTAGGGTAATTTATGAAAAAAATCTACATAAATATACCACTCTACAAACAAAGCATTCATCATAATAATAATGTCCTCCCGGCCGAATTTCGGTCACGGCGGCCAATCTCAATGGAGACTAGCCATCTGCGCGGGACATATTATAGTGCACAAGTGTGTGCGCAAACACAGGTGCACTCTCTATTCCCTCACTCTCATAATCCGATGGGACGGCAATTCGACACGACCGGAGAGAGATCAGGCGTAGGACCAGCAGCATTCATCATACAGAGTTATCAGTGTTATCACCGTTATGAATTTAAGCTAATGAAAGGTCTTACTCCCAACTGGAGAGGAACTGACAGTAAAACCTCTAAGAAATAGACATTAGCTCGATTTGGTTCAGATCAGAACTCGAACCAGTCGGGAGAACAGAAACAGAAACAAAAATGCTGCACGCCTTGTATCATTATCATTAAACATTATTTAAAAGAAAAAAGTTGAAAAATTTGATCATTAATGAAGTAATTTTCTCCAGCTCCATATTGTGTGCTTAATGTATTTTCAAAGCACGCAACATTAACATTGTAAATGATGTGCAGATGTACTCACGAATCTCACGATTCACCTCGATCTTCAACGCATTACTCGATTCCAAAATTATGGATAACAATTTTACTAGAACCACCAAAATCCTGTAAATCTTGGCCAAACTGACTGTGAATTGTGAAGACGAAAAGTCAGAAAATAAGGGACGCCGAAGGTGTTGATCCGACTAAATCCGCACTCGCACCGACATTGCTCCACAGTTCGTTTACCCGCCGGCCGAGTGGAGGAAGATGGTTAATGAGAAAATGATACCACGAGGAGGAAACGACCCTTAGCTCTGACGACTCCCAGTCTTTAATAAATCTTATCGAAACATTTTATTTGAAATTGAAAAGATGATTGAAAATCAGAAGAAATCAAAACGATACTCCGATCTTATACAACTTCTCACAACACTTTGAAGAATGTTTACTGCACAAATAGTCGTGAGTGTTGTCGTGCATACGTAGACTATACAACTACCCAAAAAAATCGCAGACATACGTACGTCAAGGTCGTTTTATATCACTGAATATCGCTAGTAAACCGCATCTCGTACTTCTATTTCTATGCGTGTGCAGTGGTCAAGCCATCCCGTGTTATGTTGCAAAATTAAGAAGATTACCTTGACGGGTTGCGGCTAGTAATAAATGGAGACGATTTAGTTCGTTCAGGATGCCGTTTGGTAGCATGCGATGCGGTCACTCAACCGGCTCTAAAGCCCGTTACGTCAGCGGCCGCATGCCACAATTAGATCACATACGAGACTTGCAATGGCTAGACCAGACACCAATCGTCGATAGATATGTTTTAGTACCGTTAAAACTGGCTTTTTGCATCAACTGTTACGGCATTCCTATGATTTTCTTAGGCGTTACTTCACATAAACGTTACACTTGCGTAATGGCTGTTTAGTGGACTCGTATCTTGATGACTATCATCATCGCACAAACGTGTTTTGAATGATGTACGTGAATGTTTTTTATATTTAAATACTTGCTTAATTTGAAAGACATGCCACTGGCAGCGGTAAGTAAAACATGGGACTTATTTATTCCTTGATTGAGAAAACTCTACGAATAATTTGAGTGCTTGTTTGGATAAGTAAGTGTAATGTTAACGAGCAAAATTTAAAATGCAATTTAAAGTTTAAGTACAAACAAGTTGCTTTACATTCCCTTTGGTAAGTCTGAATCTCGTAATGCAGTTTGTGGTCGGTCCATTCTAAGTTGCTCCTTCTTTGTTAAGTATTCGTAAAACTCTGCAGGATAATTCACGTGGTCGTGGGTTCGATTCCCACAGGACACAAATATTTGTGTGATGAACATGAGTGTTTGTGTTGGTCTGGTTGTTTCTTATGTATTATAAGTATATATTTAAAGAAAAAAATATATATAAGTATTATATCCATTGTCTAGTACCCATACCACAAGCTCTGCTTAGTTTGGGACTAGATGGTGATGTGTAAAATGTCCCATAAATATTTATTTATTTATTATTTATTTATTTATTGGCTCTATATTTAGATTGCACTGGGTTAAAAACAAGTTGAAAACATCATTATTTTACACATACAATATTTACTATCCTTGTAGAAATAAACTAGTGACGCATTATATTGGTATCTTCTTATCATACCGATGTCAAAAACCAATTTCTCATGTTCGTAACGCAACGGATACAATTCAATATACGTTTCAATTATTTACTCTCGCAATGATAGTCCAATAAAGTGGCAGGAAGCCTAATCAAAGACAATGGAGTCTCGCCGACGACCCATTACGACCCTCTACGCATAGACTAGGTATTGCTCAGTAAATGGTAATTGATTGCATCAAGATACTGGGATGTCTGTGCACGATGTGTGACGTCATGTCCTGCCCGCAGGCGTGCACTAGATCACCAATCGGCCTGTTGTAGGTTCACACGCATTTAACAAACTGGACATTTTTTGCATGGCGACGTATTTTTAAAATAAATTAGAGATTCGGTACTTCACAAAATACAATATAACAAAAACCTGTTGTTCCTGTGAGGTACGTTATCAGAATCGATATTCATACGTAAGGACACAAGTCATTTGGAAAAACTCTTCAAAAAAATTATTAAATTAATATTAAATCATTATTAAAAGTGATTATATCACTTTCAATTTACAATTAATTATGATTAAATATTTTATTTGATTATTTTGAGTGATATAATCACTTTCAATTTAGAATTAATAATGATTTAATATTTAATTTGAATATTTTTACTAAAGAGTTTTTCCAAAAGAGTTGTGTCCTTACGTATGAATATCGATTCTGATAACGTACCTCACAGGAACAACAGGGTTTTTGTTACATGTTGTATAACCTACTTTTCACCAAATACATTTTTAAACATGAATGAAATAAATCGTTTATTCGGTGTATAAATTATTATAGGCTTCAAATAAGTTGTTATTCATTTATTCAGGGCTGTGAATCAATGAATTCATGTTTCGGTAATCGCCAATCGGAATAGCGTAATATCTTGAAAAGTGCGATAATTTGAATAAACAGGTATCTGGTAAATGTAAAATTAAAATATAAAAGTGTTTTTTTTTATAATGTAGATGAGATAAATGTTTAACAATAGCCGTGATTCAAAGGCCGGAGGTGGAGAACGGTGATTACAAAGCGTCGGTAGGTAGGTACATGGAGAGTCTCCGGTGCAGGGCGCTCGTCTCGAGGACCAATACTCGATAGGCCCTCAATACGAACTTACGTACTTCGCCCCCAGGCCACGCTACATCAGCTAATACCTAACATTATGCCAACGATATATGAATATTATGACGCCTTGATGATAGAATCAATTAAGAAGCGCTAAAACCAATTGTAATTCCGCCGCCACGCCGTGCTCATTCGGTCTTATTACGATTCAGAACGATAAAAGAAATGGCTAACAGTCTTGTTTGCTAACGATTCTGAAGCTATCTGTCACAATTTAGGCTATTTTACATACATAAGTACATACATTTGCATGCTATGATATAAAGCATATAGCGGAATAAGCGGACTATGAATGAACGTACCAACTACAGTGTACCTATTCCTTGCAAATAAAGACATTCTATTCTATTCTATATTCTATTCTATTCTATTCTATTCTATTCTATTCTATTCTTAACTTGTTACGGAACCCACTTGAAGTCAACAGGTGCGAGTGCGACCCTTGTGGGATTGCGCTAAGCTCGTAAAAGAAAACCACGAACGATATGTTAAAAAGAAATATGGAAAGTTGCCATAAAGCTATCTTATTAACTAAGAACACCATCGGTTTGTTCACCGAGACGATAATTTAGTAGATATACCCGTCTTTTGTATTGTATTCACTGATTTATCGCACACATATTTAGCAGGTTGCATGCCTGTACAGCTTATCTGAAACAGCCGAGTCGGCGCTGCAACAAACATTTATCTAGAAAATGTATCTAGACATACCCTTACCGAGCGAAAACATAGTTAGGACGTCGTTCTAAATACTCATCTTAAGAATGTCCAATAATATTGTGAAGCCTCAATATTATTAATTGAAGCTGTTATCGGCAACAGCGGTTCCTTTCTACTAAAATAACCCAGTTGTTATAAAAAACTGACTACTAAGTAATCCAAATGACTTTATTATACATATTGATCATAGCGTGCATTCAGGAAAAAATACGAGAAATATATCACACCTACGTCATAATATTTAATAAAAAAAACCGGCCAAGAGCATGTCGGGCCATGCTCAGTATTATAGGGTTCCTTAAATAGGTGTAATTACAAACGAATCAAATCGAATATTAATCATGACTATTTTAGTTTTTGCAATAATTGGCAGCATTCGCGACTCAGAGCGTGTTGTTAGTAGCGCCATCTAGCGATAAATTCAAGAAGCCAAATTTAAGAAATGTGTGTTACTTTTTGTAATTTTTTCAAATAGAAAGTAGCTAAAGGAGCATTATTTGCTAAGATTATTTTTCTCTAAGGTCAATGACCTTTGAACTAGAACGTTTTAAGTATTTTTCAGTTTTCTCTCTGTTACTCAAAAAATTATAATCACATTATGCTTGAAATAATTTTAAAAGAGAGTTTTCATAAAGGTCTATCAATGTGGAAGATTATAACTTTCTACGTTGCATAGTTTAGAAATGGCAGGGGGGGAGACACATTGCAAGCCACTTTGGCGGGCTATATTTCGCTGATGTTACACCAGATAAAAAAGTGGTGTATGAAACATTACCTTCATTTTAGTAGACCTATTCAATGATACCCCACACGAGGGGGTGCAGTGAAAAAAATTTTTGCATCCCCATTTCACATGTATGGACGCCACCCCTAAAATACGTAAAAACGATTTTTTTATTCTTTTTAAATTGAGATCTATATGTAGACTATTTTTTAGCAAAATTTCATTTACTTATGTTTATAACTGTAGAAGTTATTAAGCTGTAAAGGATTAGGACAGACGGACAGACGGACAGACGGACGGACATGACGAAACTATAAGGGTTCCTTGTAGGACTTCGGAACCCTAAAAAATGTGTATCTAGCCTACCTATTATTAGCACTGCTGCGTTTTAAACCGTTTTCCGTATCTAATGTATTTTGCAGTGCGAAAATTTCGGTCAAGTTAATTTATACTGGGTTCTAAATAACGTTGGAATCAGGGTCTTAAGAAAGACAATTTTGTCCGTTAATTCATTTTATAGAGCTCTACATACAACTTGTGCGATAAATAACAACATCAATTCTACCTCTCTGACTAGTGGGTACAGGCGTCAGGGCTTTATTTTTAGAACATTTAACGTCTGTATCAACTTTAAATGGCTTATGACATGCAGTTCCAGTAGCAGCTTACACAAAGAAACAGACGTACATAAATAAAACTTTAAAATGAGGTCCAAGATGAATAGGTAAGAAAATGAATAGCGGTTCCACATATGACACAGCGCAGGCCACGCGGGTAGCAACTAGGCGTTCTCATGACAAATATCCTCGATGCAATGAGTTGGCCGGTCTGCGCAATTCTACACATGCAGCCACGGAGCCATTGTGTGCGAACAAAGAGCCGCATGACACTATGAGGAGGATCCAAGAGAACCGAGAACTTCGAGGAGGAACTTAAAAAACTTGAATGGAAATATTTCGTCCGCATTTTCTTGGTAAATAAAAGACTAGGTTGGCGAGCTTCATATGCACTCTGTATTTTTATTATCTGGTCGGCGATTGGATGTTCTATGCGGTACCTATTCGCTGAATGGTTTTATTTTTATGGTTTTACTAAACAAGGGAAAATCCCGTGCGGTATGTTTTATTGGAGATATGACTAATCGAAGTTTGCCAAGGCAAATACAAGTATTTCAATTAGTTATTTATGAGTTAACGTTATTATTTTTAACTCCTGACGCAAACAAAGGGGTGTTATGTGTTTAATGTGTGTATCTGTGTGTCTTTGTACCTGTGTGTCTGTCTGTGGCATCGTACAGCGGATGAACCGATTATGATTTAATTTTTGATGTTTGAAAGGTGACTTGATCGAGAGTGATTTTAGCTATGATTAAAAAAAAAAACTGCCTTTTGAAGATCATCAGCTCTTTTCTAGTTGATGAAGGGACGTGAGCAACTTCTACAGGTCTAATCAGACCTGTACAAGTTGCTCAATCGATTCGAAATTGGGTAATTTGTTACTTCAATGATGTTAAAAGAACATGGTTACCTTAACCTGATGCTGCAGCATCACCTAGAATCTGCAGGTTATCCAACTCCTCACCAACTTACAGCAGAGGTATCGCGTTTAGGTTTATTGGAATAGTTTCAATGAATACTTAGGCTATAGATAGATGGTGATCAGGGTGTGATGATGGAGCAGGAAAACGAATGAAGATCAATTTCATCATCATCATAGACGTCGTCGACCGCACCATCGCTTTACATCAGGTGAGGTATAGGTATAGGTCAAACGCAAGTCCATTTTGGATTTTTATAAAATGGTGAGAGAATGCAAAGTTACTTTTCTTATGTACAACTATGTATCACTATAATTCCTAAAATGTAAGAAGTAATTTTTTATATTCACCTACCGCATGTCGTCTTGTTGTGGCAATAAATCATTTACTTTCTTTCTTTTCTTCTTTCACTTACTTTCACTCGTTCAATCGATATGAAATTTCGAATTCGAAATTTATTTATTTATTTCGAATTTCAATTTTTTTATGTATACGATTGATGTATGTATGTGATATGTGTGTATGGGATGTGTATGTGTGGGTGATGTGGTTGTGGTGAAATAGTGTATGAATGTGTAAAGTGAATGAAAGAATGAATAAGTAAACGGGAAATAAAAGAGCATTTTCTACATATTATAGTGTTACCACGTCTAACAACACTCCATGATTCTCCCATCCATTCCTAATATTTAAGGAGGACTAAAGGCTTACATAAAATGGATGGGCAGCAACATCCTCCTCACTCTCCATCATACTGCGATCACCAATCTGCCTGCCAAGCTAGGATTATGTATGGCATTATCCCCCCACTATCGTCCGTCGAGATCTGTGGGGGAGGCCCTAACACATGTCTATGGGGTGGTATGTATCTAACTATGTGGGAATGTCTTTAGTAAGTGGCTCCTCAAAGGGACACACACATTTACTCTCATGCTCACTTGCTCAGTTAAAGTGGCATCTCACTTATCGGGTTCCACACTTAGGTTACAAACACACTCAGGTTTAAACAGTACGTTTAGTAGTAGTAGAGCTCCTTTGTGAAAGAGCTCGTCCGGGGAAGTACTACCACCGTACCTACTTCTCCGCCAAATAGTGATGCTTGCATTGCTGTGTTTCAGTCTGAAGGGTACTGGTGCCGGTGAAATTACAATCACATGAGACTTTCCATATTCATGTCTCAGTTTGGCGAACCGAATTGCGGTACCATTTAGGCAACAGCTTAGGTGGTATTGCAGTTGTTATGGGTAAAGGTAACCACTTAACATCAGGTGGGCCTTTAGCTCGTTTCGTCATCCTATAATATAAAAAATATATATGATAATAATAAAAATTGCATTATTCGTTCTACATGAGTTTTAAAACCTTTAGTTATACCTAAATTATTTATAAAGTTTCATACCAGGAGGCTAACTTAACTAAGTAACTACCTAAGTAATACAGAAAAACAAAATTATGTAACATTTCATTATGATATTCTATGGAACTATTAAGTAATTCATTTAATGAGTTTCGAACTAAGTTGGACTAAGTTTGCAAGAATAGTTTGAGATGATTGCATTCTGGAAAAATACAGTCATTAGTGGGAGACACAGGTAGTAAGATTATATTAATTATTCTGATTTCTGGGATGGTCAATAAAAAGTAGGCACACGCTCATAAAAAAACCGGCCAAGTGCGAGTCGGACTCGCGCAGTAAGTGTTCCGTACCACCCATCGACCTGATACCCCATAGAAACTGATTTAATTTACGAGGGTTCATCAAAAGACATCAACGCACAGAGCGCGAAATATGATTTTTTGATCTCTTTCTTACGCAGGTATCACCACATGTGTCTATGTTTGTCCTATTTTAGTATTTGTTGCTAAACTAGATAATATGCACTATAATCTGGCCAAGTTTGACGCATTTGTTTGGTATATATTACCGTTTTGACGATAGAGAAGGAACAATAACGTTGAAAAAAATGCATGTTTTTTGAGGTTTCTTGTATGGGAACCCCCTTTGGTTTTAGACTTTTTTTTTTAAAGTATTTGTAGTGATACACCTCATAGGAACACATATTCTGAGAAAATTTCAACCGGTTACCTATTACCGTTCAAAAGATACAGCCCTGTGACAGACGGACGGACAGCGTAGCGAGAGTAATAGGGTCCGCTTGGCACCCTTCGGGTACGGAACCCTAAAAAGGATTAGTTATTTGTTAAAAAAATTAAAACATTTATTTTTTGTGTAATTATTACAGCTGCGTGGTCGATTAATAATTTTCAGTCAGTTTACGTTTCATTTCACGTACATAGGTACTTATTATTTGAAATTAACGTTAAAATGAAGTATTTTCGCGTACTTTATTGCTATCAAAAGAGCCTCCACGAGTAATGATATTTAATTGATCATTTGGCGCACCCTGGGTAGTCAGCCCCGCTACCAACTGGCTGACTACCAATTTTTTTCTCGCGGCGTGCTCCATTATCATTCTGTAGCTCATGTCAAAATGTCAATACAATTGAAAAAGAAGATTGGTATTCAAACGTTTGAAGTACAGAGACCTACTCGTAAAATAACGTGAGATACTTTATTTTGAAGTATGGTTGGAAACTCTCATGTATACCAATACCTATAGCATTTGTTACAGGCAGTTTGAAACTTGAAATAGGACAGGTCAAACGGGAATTAAAGATTCAACAACATTCAGTGAGACTTGGCTGATTTCAACATAGTTAAGAGGAGATACGAATTTAATATTGCTTAAACTCAACTCAATATTTTTTCTAACACACTTGTACAAATAAAAAAAGAATCTAAGCTACAATGCCATTGACCCAACGAGTAACACACTAGTATTAGAATGCCAGATCATTTTACATGTGGGAATAAGACGCGGGGGCCTGATCTCAAGACGGCACTTAAACTTCCATTGATAACTCAAGCTCTGACCCCTGTTCTCTTATCATACGAGTACAACAAGCAAGGCCACTCAACCTTTCGACCAATTCCATCCAATTGTGCTAAAATTATTCGCTTACATGAGTCAACTTTAACACGGGATTGGCCCAATTTTGACAATAAGCAGCACAATTGAGTGGTGTTATTTTAAACTAAGTTAATTATAAAATACTCCATAGAATTAAAAATACTCTGATGATACAAATAATATAATAGTAGGTATTTAACAACACATCAACACATGTGATATAAAAAATCTTATAATAACTAAATGTTTAACATAAATTGGAGCGGTTAGTTCAAGTTAGTCTGCACAAAACCGTGCATTTTATTTTGATGAGCTTCTATAATTGTAAGATAATAATTGTATAATGCTCCCAATAAAATTATTTGTGTGTACAGTCAGAAATCTTTCCGGTGAACCACCACTAAGGGTAAAATCGCTTGCACTCAATGTATGATGGCAGCGGTAGCCACGTGTAATGTAGCAGGATTCGTTCAAGGGATTTAGTCGACAAAATGTACTACCGCGAAGGATCGTGACCTTACAATGTCGGATAATAAATCAAGTAGCTGTAAGTTTAATAATGTAATTTTTGGTGAAATAAATAAACTATTACTACAAAAGGTTAATTATAGTTACGCTTGTACACTCAAATCAGGGTAAGGAGTAATACTACAATTTCCCCCTAACGGATTTCTGCATGTGAATCAATTTTGGCAACACTGATTGCCTAGTATTGTCTATTTTAGGCGGCTTTAGGCACATTAACATTAGCGGTTTTTGCTCAGGATCGATTGTCTAATGAGTCACAGTTGACATGGGACTGCACTTGGCGTCCCCGCTTCCCTGTGATGGATGACAAATCGCTTTTAGATCCCACGCCACGATGTTTACGTTGGCCCTCCTGAATGACTTACGATTTAAATGCTCTCTCTTTTCACCCGATTTCTGGGAAATAATCGCATTTTCTTTTTTATTAATGCTGGCCTAAGAAGATATTAAAGACGATTTTATCTTTAACAGCACGTAGATAGATTAGAATATCACGAAAAAGAAAATTGACTGGTCCCAGAACAAGTTTATCAACATAAGAATCTGCATTACATTCCTAGATAACATCCAAGCACTTACGTATAAGTAGATTTTATATTAACTGTGGTCAGCTAGCTGTCGCTACCGAGTATAATATTATCTTCAATTTAAATCGAATCAAGTGGACTCAACGTTTTTATTTCTAAGAAAAACAATCAGTACCTAACCGTCATTAAAATTGTTGCGATCAGGTAGTAAGACCACTAAATTATAAAAGCAATTTAATATTTCTAAATGACGTCATGGCAATGCAATTCATTGAAAATTGTTAAGGCTCTTTGTGAAACTAGTTCCTTAGAATTTATTGCGTATTTGTTAGTTCGCCGAACGAAGCTAAGGATGAACATGTTATGTGTTCTACGTCATAATCAGAAACCAAAGAAATGCAAGAGGTAAGCGAAAGCGTATAGTCATCATTGTGTGTTAGGTGTGATAGTGTTATTTTAATTTTTATGGGTAACCTGATAAATCTATGTTACTATATTTCTAGGGAAAGGCGCTGTACGTCGAAATATAGGTACTTATCTCGCCTAGTTCGGTAGCAGATGTTCCCAATATTTGTATCAACAGCGTTAGATGATTCAAGTATTAGTCAATAAGTTTAGAGTTGTAATTTTTTAAATAAATAAACATTATTATGATCATTATTTTCCTGACCTTATCCCAATTTATTTGGGATCGGCGCAGCATGTACTATTTTCCATACATCTCCATCAGCCGTCATCTCAGTGTTCACTTTATTTCTATCCATATCATCTTTCACACAATGCAGCCATCTTTTCTTCGGTCTGCCTCTTCATACAGCGTACCAACATTACATAAACGAATTTGTGTTTTCTGCTCAAAGGATGTTTAAAAAGATGAATAAAGTAAAAAATATACGAGAGTCGAAGAAGATGATTGAGCTATTTTCGTGTGTCGTTCAATTTAATTACCTACGTATTTACGAGTTCTCGATGTACACTCACACGTCTACTGAGTGTACTAGGTAGGACGCCGAGGGCATTGCCTCTCAAGGACCCGTGTTTTTTTGCATGTACCGGGCATGCTTTTAGCACGCTACGTCATCGTAGGCGGACTCCGATTGTTGTGACGGATGTAAAGCCAATAACCTTCCATTGTGCTCATTACTGCTGGTTTTGACTACCTTAAAGAATAAAACTACGGATCTTATGAACCCGCTGCAGTCTTGCCATTTGCACCGGAATACGTGTAGTCGGTAAGTCAGTCGTGTTGGGAGAACAATGCACCCACGTTGCAATGCCACCCGCAAGGACTTTCTTTCCAACGTTTGACACAGATATAACACAAAGAAAACGTCATTTGCAACTCGCTAAAGAACCCATTCCAGTCTATTTTTCTAGAAATAGCTTTTCTACAGAATTGAGATACAGTCATTTAACAAAACAAGCCCCATTCAAAAACCTTTTACAGTTCGTAACAGTCATTATAACTAAGACGGATATCATATTTTTTGCGTGTTTTCGAACCAAACTTACAAGTTTGGTGACATAAATAAAGGTAGCCAGCATTCTGTACCTACTAGAACGAATAAATGTATTAAAGGACTTGCGAAACCCAAAAATAAGCGTGACAGTCGTATTTCTGTAATCACATTAGGTAACGTGGAATTTGGAGAATGTTGTTAGGGTAGGCACTACAAACTTCCTTCAGCTACCAAGTACGGAATTCAATAAAAGGGCCGAGAACAAAAAAAGCGGGTTTTCTGTTTGGTAAAGTGAGAATTATACGTTCCCAAAAAATAAAGAAAAAACTACAGCCCTGTGCAAAGTAGGGATCCCTCTGCTGTAACTTTTCTTCGAGGATAAGGGAATTACTTACGACCGACAAGGGGAAAACAAACTACAAAAACGACATAACATGCTGTGTTCGATACCACCCTTTTTTGTGATCAACAGGAGAGAGGAAGAACGTCAAATCTTGCAAAATATCACTTAACTTTATACCTGTGCCCTGTTTATCAAAAGTTTCAAGCCTTGTATTGCAAGAATTTTCCTTTTATAATTTAGTACATTTTGACAAAGAAGTGTTTATTAAACTACACTTGTAAACTACAAGCTACAAGTGATTTCACTTGTATGAAAATATATATATTTAATATTTATCTTTAATCACCTGAACACTACATAAGCAGAGAATCGTTACTTGAGCATCGATCTTCAAAGCTTGAATTCGTTCTGTAGTACGGGCTTTAAAGTGGCTGATTAATTACTCTTAATTCCACTTTACAAGTAAACACGGTTATGTTTTTTTTTGTTTCTCGCCGAATTTGGCCAAAAGGTTGCAGTAACGATGAAAAAATTGCGAGAGTAATAGGGTCCCGTTTGGCACCCTTCGGGTACGGAACCCTAAAAAACAATTCAACCTAGGCAAGCAAGTACCAAATTCAAATGACGAACAAGTTTAATGTAAGATTCAGAATTTCCTTTAATGAAATGGAACATTGATAAAAAATATAATATCCTATAATAATTTTAACATGGCAAGCACTACTTTCAAATTTAAATACAGCCATAAGTTTATCACCAATTTATTTACAAAAAAAAACCCTAAAGTTGTGCGAGTATGATGATCAGTGATCAGAGCCTCAGAATACAGAATCAGAGCCTACACTTTACATAATTTTTCGGTGTATAATTTATTCTGTTAGTTATTTCATTTTTTTTGCATAAAATGTTACTTATTAGGATCAAAGTGAACTAATACTTAAAGTAAGATTTTTAAGACGTGTAAAAGACAGTAGGCCAAGTGTATAGACCCCGTCCCCAGAACTGTATCACGTTCTCACATACCTTAAACAAAAGGTCTTAATAATTGTATTATTTTATTTATTTACAATCTTTATGAAATTCTTTGATAAACATGTTTAATTCAAGGACTTGTGAAAATGTTCTGGTATTTTGTAGCTTGTGGACTTTTGTCTAAGAGCGTCCTTGGACTTCTAAAATGTCAAAACGATTGTAATGTCGTAACCGTGAATCATAATATATAAAACAAGGTCGGGTTAGTTAGATCATTTATAACTCAAGAATGGCTGGACCGATTTTAATGAAATATGGCATACAGATAGAACATAACCCGGATTAACATATAGTCTACTTTTTATCCCGGGAAGATGAACCGTTCCCGAGAGGTGCGCGACAAACGACATTCTACATTTTTTTATATCTGGTACCACCTGTATTCTACGCAAATAAATGATTCTTTCTTTCTTTCACGCGGGCGAAGTCGCGGGCATAAATAAAATAAACATAACATCACGCCTGTATTTCCCCGAAGGGGTATGCAGAGGTGTATAGTACACCCACGTTTCGCCAGTTATGTTGTAGTCCCATGTAATAGGGGGCGAGCCTATTGCCATTAACCGGGCACAAATCCAGACTCCAGGCTGCTACTGAGAATTACTACTGTTGTAATGATTAGTTCATATTATTATAAACGGCATAGGCTAGTTTATAATAATATGAACTAATCATTACAACAGTATATAGTTATTCGACGGCCACTTAAATAAATTGCATACAAACACAAACCACCTGCATAAACTACCTTTACTTTATCGTTTTACTTTTTTTTTTTTTTTTTTTTTTTTTTCGAATGGGCTCTCGCAGGTGGGACCGAAGTCCCATTTCTGCTTAACCGGACTTAGTTGGCGGAGAGTCCCATGTGGGACTCCATTCGCCGAAGGTTTTTTTCCCTACATACTTACAAACTAGATGCGCGCGGCATCAATACCGCGCTTAATCGGGCGGGCGCCCCCCAAGGGGGGGGCTCGAACCTCGCTAGGGCATTGCAGGGGGACCCCGCAGTTCCTATGTCCCCCTAGCAGCCGTTGCTGCATCGAATTGGTTACCTCGAAAGTAGCGGACTTTCGGTCCCTATCGGGTGACGTGCTAAACGCCGTGAAGCGGCAAGCCTCGCCGGCGAGGCTAAGACCTACCTAGAAAACCTAACCAGTGGCTACGCAATAGCCTGCTCCTAGGAACTACTCTAGAGCATAGGGCCGGTCTCGCGTGACGAGATTATCTCCGGTTGCTTACACCGTGAGGGCGTCCCCAGGGGGGAGCTCGGACCTCGACTCAGGGTGCAGCAGGGGGACCCCGCCACTGATCCCCCCAGCAGCCGGTGCTGCGTCGGCATGTGTTACTGTTTCTCGAGAGTCGGACTCTCGGATTCTGTGTGTGTGTCGCGTCGGTCCTCGCCGGCGGGGACGATATTTTGGACGACGGCGTCGGAGTGTGCTTGTACTTTTATCTGACTCCTGGAGGAGTGTGATATCGTCATCGGGCTCAATGAGTGTGTGTCTGGGACGTCGGGTTTTGCTGATAGCGGATGGCTGGTAGACGGTGGCCGCCACGACCAAGGGGTTGGGGAGCTTGGGAGCGGAATCGAAATAGCGTTTTGAGACACGCTTGAAAAACTGCTTGATGGTCGGCAGTTTGAAGTCTAGGTGGAGGTCGACGTTGCGTACGTACCAGGGGGCGTCTACAGCCCTACGCATGAAACGGTTTTGGATGGTTTGGAGCATGTGAATTCTCACCGGCTTAACGTGTGCGAACACAACGCTAGCATAGGCGAGTATGGGGCGGATACAGGTGGTGAATATCCTTACTTTGAGATGAGTGGGCAGCTTACTGTGCGCATTGAGAAGGGGGTGGAGACGTGCGAGGACGAGGGCGGAACGGTTTTTCACCCTGCGGATATGCGGACGGAAAGTCAGTCTACGGTCAAGGATCACTCCGAGATATTTGGCTTCTCGTTGCCATGGGATCTGTTTTCCGAACATTGAGACTGGTACGCTCAGTTCTTTACGGTACTGTGACAGGGGTCTCTTATCGAAGAGGACCGCTGCACTTTTTTCGGGATTTACTTCGATTCTCCATTTCCGGAACCATTCACCTAGGGTGTTGGCCGCGGATTGGAGGGTACGAGAAATAGCGACATGGGTCATGCCGGAGTAATAGATTGCCGTGTCGTCGGCGAAAAGGGCCATACGGGCTGCACCGCATTTTGGAATATCGCTGGTGTACAGCGTGAACAGTAGGGGGGAGAGCACGGAGCCTTGAGGCACACCGGCGTGAATGGGATGGGGGGAGGAGAGAGCCCCTTCTATGCGATAGCAAAAGGTACGATTCGATAAGTAGTCTCGGATGATGAGCACGAGACGATGTGGCACATTCATAGTGTACAGCTTATATAATAAGCCGTTGTGCCACACTTTATCGAAAGCCTTTGCTACGTCGAAAAAGAGAGTGCCGGTCATTTGACCGCGTACGAAGCCTGCACTGATGTGTTCTACAATGCGGTGCAGTTGATTAACGCAGCAGTGCTTTGTACGAAAGCCAAACTGCTCGTCGGGAAGGAGTTTATTTGAGTCGGCGAAATCTTTGAGTCGCTTATAAATAAGCTTCTCGTAGATCTTACCGAAGACATTGAGGAGACTAATCGGCCGGTAACTACTCGGCTCGGCTTTTGGTTTGCCCGGTTTGGAAATACCGATTACCGTAGCCTGTTTCCAAGCCTGGGGAAAGATGTTGTTTTTAAATGCCGCATTGAAGATGACGGTCATTAGAGCGATTAGGGTGGCAGGGAAACGTTTCAGCACCTTATTGGTGATGCCGTCTGCGCCGGGGGCTTTTTTGGGCTTAAGATCCTTGACTATAGAGAGAACTTCGTCAGGGGTGATCGGTGGGAGCGGGTCATCAGGGTCATCTATTTGGAGGGGGGGGAGGGCTGACCTACGCTCTACTTCTGAATTAACCTTATCAAGGTGGGTTTGGCTTACGGGAAGCGTACTGAGAGTGCATTGAGACTCCAAACTGTCGGCTAAGCATTCGGCTTTTTCGTCATCGTCAAAGGCCGGCCTTTGATTGGGTCGATTTAGGGGGGGCATAGTTGCCGTGGTCTCGCATTTAAGTCTGCGTTGAAGGGCCCAGAAGGCTACATGAGACGGTTGGATTGCGCTGACTTCCTTGTCCCAATGCTCCTCCCGTACCTGAGCTACACGTCTCTTTACAGTATTCTGTAAGGAGCGCATATGGGCACGATTGGCTTCATTGGGAAAAGCGTCATAGGCACGGATGGCCGCGTTCCTCTCGGTCCTCAACTCATTTACATCGTCCGGCAGTTTCAGACGCTGGTCATCCAGCATCGGAACCTGCCGTGAGCATTCGCCCACTACGGACTGCACATGGTTGGTGAGCGAGGTGATCGCGGCCACCGTGTCCGCGACTGTCTCAATGGAGTCAGGGATTGAATCTAATTGGGGGGATGAGGTAGATTTGAGGCGGTCCTCTAATCTCCTCCAATCGGTTATCGTTTTTGTTATGGGTGGAATACCGGGATCCGAGGGACCACCTCGGGGACCCAGTTGAATGATCACAGGGCGATGATCTGAGTCTAATTCTTGGATTACCTCGATAGAGCGAATACCGAGGTTTACGCGTTTTAAGAGGGCTATATCTAGGATATCGGGCCGGTGCCCTACTGTGTCAGGATAGTGAGTGGGACGCATCGGGGCGATGACGTCGAAGGAAAGTTTGTCGCTAAGTGCTCCTAATTGAGTGCCAGCGGCGTTATTGGAGACACAGCTCCATGAACGGTGTTTGGCGTTTAAGTCGCCTGCAATAATTACAGAGTTACTAAGATCGAGTAGGGATTTGAGGTCGTCCTCGAGCAGACTCGCGGGTTTGTTTGCGGATCTATAGGCCGAGACTATGGTGATGGGCTGGTGCCCTGTCATGCCTAGGCGACAGATTGAAGCCTCCAGGCATGCTAGCTCTGGGGGATCAATTGGGATGCAATACAATGAATTTCGGTAATAGATGAGCGTTCCGCCTAGTGCGGTGTGTGCTCTGTCGTTTCTTATCAGCCTATAGTTGGCTATATTGGGATTACGACTATGGGGTTTGAGGAAAGACTCTTGAATGAGTAAAATATCGATTTGGTGCTCACGCAAGAAGACGGCTACGTCGTAGCGTTGACCACTAATGCCTCGGGCATTAAAAAAGCCTAAAATTAGGGAACGGGGTTTTTATCGTTTTACATTCTCATGTTTGTTTTATAGGAAAAGTTTCACAAATCGTCAGTCCAATATTTCAAAATCCCTGGCATCGGACCCACAAACTGTAAAGCAGGGATGGAAAAATCTCACAAAAACTGTGCGCAAACTCGAATTAAATAGTCGTATCTCTCTTGTGACAGTGGGAATCCATCAGCGGTCTCGATTGGAACGATAACCGCCCCCTGCGCGCCCCAAACCCCGCACCCCACTACGAAAAATAAATCTTAATTTAATAGCACCCTCTAGTGTTCCCATATTAGTGTAATCTATGCTCTAGTGTACATCAGTAAAAAAACATAGATACTAATATTATTACATCAAAGTATAGATGTTAGTTTGTTTCTCCTTCAATCACGCTGAAACAGCTGCACGGGTTTGGATTAAATTTGGCACACAGATAGACCATAACTCGGATTAATATACAGGCTACTTTTTATCCCGGGAACACAAGCTGCCAATCCCGAGGAATGAGCGATAAATCTTTCTGTGATAAACCGAATAATACGCGGGCAAAGCCGCGGGCGTAGGCTTGTAAACAATATTTGCAAAAATAATCACGAATGAAACATGTAGGTATGTATGTCATTTATAATAGGGTCAAGTACCCGAAGCTATGAAGGCTAAAAATAAAAAACCTAAAAATATGCCAGCCATTAGATCTAAAATTAAATAATAGGCCAAGTTCAACTCGTACATGAACCAAGTATTATCAGAACTGTAGGTATTACAAAAACACAAGAAATCTGCGTTTTAAGCTACTTTTTGGCGTCGTGGATCTCAGTAATAGATATGTTTATTTTAAATTTTGTTAGTGGAATACGATAGTTTGATTCATGTTGTAGTGAAAAAATATTTAGACTTTTCATTTATTGCGGCTAAGACTAACAACAACCGTTTTCCCCGCCGCCACGTTGGTTAAACGCTAAGAAGCGTTATCTTAACGTCCTGAATCTCAGTTACCTTTTGCTATTAACTGTTTAAAAATAGACCATAATATTTGGAATATGTTCCCATTGATACAAAATTACAACTATTATTACAACTTTTTTAAAAGTTCAGGTAAACTTAAGACTTCAAAATAATTATTTTCTACCCAGAAAATGGGTTTTTTAAACCACAATTTTCTCCAAAAATTAACTATGGTTCTAAACTAAAAAATATACCGCATAAAAATACAGACTTTTGCCAACATAATAAAACTTAAAGAAGAAAAAAAATCTTATCATGAACTTAAAATCAAAAGTCTATTAAATTATCTTGCGCTCGCGACGATGGGCTCAGATGCTGGGCTCTGTACTGTGGTACAGACAGAGCCCATCATCTGAGAGCATCTCAGAGCGATCTGGGGCTCAGTATCGCGATATCTAATTCAGTAATGTAAATTTATATTACAGATCTTTCAATCAAATAGAATAAGAATGCCAAAATCCACTTCTCGTTGCAACTTTCGTCAAAAAATGTAAGAGGGCTCTTAATAAGGTCTAAATAAACTACTCGTGTTTTTATGAAAAACTTTGTACTAACATAGTTTTGGTAGTATTTTATCGGTTTTTTTAAAGGATTGTACTAAATATTCCCATAGATGAATAGTGCAATTGGACAATTAAATCAATCAAATTTTCTCCTTGCTGAAACTTTTCCAAGAAAAATTCAACTTAAGCCATCGTTATAAGAACATAGAAGAAATTCAGTCCATAACAGTACGTACACTACCTATAGCAATAGCAACCCTTACCCTACTTACAGAAAAAAGCTCAACCTTAATTAATATCCTTTTTGACAAAGCCCTTGGCAGCACACATCCTCGTTCATATTCCAAATGATTTATGTTCACTTCGTCCTACTGATGACGTCCTAGTTATATCACAAAAATATATTATGTAAGCACATTATTATTTATTGTGTCGCAAAACAAAAAGCTTGGTTTCCTTTCAGATCGAGTCTGCTCACAATAATGTCTCTAAGGGATCTGCAATAAAGAATATTGTGGTAGCTCGCAAAGAGGGATTGTAATTTGTAAGTAATTCGTCTGCTTAGAACAAAATAATAAGATAGAAGGAGTGTCTGTGTGTGTGTGAAAAAGGAATACCAAATGGCAAAGGAGTACCTACTATTCCACACACAGTGTGCGCGAGCCGCGATCGGGAGCGACAATCTTATTATTTTGGTCTGAGGATTAGACGTACGCTCCAGATTGCGGCTCGCGCACACTGTGTAGATTTTCCTTTTCCATTTGGTTTTCCTTTTTAACCGACTTCAAAAAGAAAGAGGAGGTTCTAAATTAGATTGTATTTTTTTAAATGTTTGTTACCTCAGAACTCCGTCTTTTATCAACCGATTTGTAAAGTTATTTTTTTATTTAAAAGGATATACTTCCAGATTGGTCCCATTTTTATCCAAATCTAGTTCTGATAATGGGATCCACGTGGAATTGAGGGAACTCCTCAAATATTATAGGCATACATATAGCGTTTTTGGTATTTTCGTCAACAAATCAACCATTTGCATTCAGAAAGTATCATTTGGTGAAGATTTGATGAAGATCTTCGGAGGTAAAGAAGGGAACTTTTCAATGGATGACAGCAAATCATCGGGGATTGCAGCAATCGCGTGTCTTCTATTGTTAATGACTCTAAAAATAGAAAAACAAAATAAAATTCAAAAAAAGTAAAACCGACTTCAAAAAGAATAAAATAATTTGTGTGAAACAGTTTAGAAAGTCGGTGCCATTTTTTTCTTAAATCAAACCGAATCAAAGGCACCTACCTCCTAAACTGTTTCACACAAATTATTTTGTTCTTATTGAAGTCGGTAATTACTTTTTTAAAAGTTTATTTTATTCTGGATTCAATTATTAGTTCTACGTGCTCCGTCTATCTTGAATTTTTGGTCAGAGTTCTTCAGTTATCGCACCTACCGCTGAGTCAGTCGGCGTTCATTACTCACGCATAGCAAGCACTATTAATTTCTCGCTAGGAATTCTAGATTACACACTGAACTAGTACCTATAGATTTATATCTATAAATAAATTGCAAAAGGCGTAGGTGCCTGGTGGATTGCGTGGGAGAGATGGGCGGTGGGGCGGCATCGCGTAGCCTATACCACCGAGCCTGTATTAAAAGAAATTTAATACCGACGATATTTCAATATTCTGCTGGCTTAAATAAATAAAACATGAAAGGTCAAATTATGCTCAACATAACTCGGTAAGTGTAACGATTGAAGTTTTAACGTCGCGAAAATTAGATGATAGAAATATTTCCGCTTTTTCTTCAAATATCTATTTATGGTGTCGGTTAATAATTTTCAGGAAACAATTTTAATTTACGTTATTTGATCCATACAGTAATACGATAAGATCACGATTTTTTTAATTCGTATCACTGACATCCTAAATTTGTTGTAAGAATGTAAAAGCCATCTTATTTTATACTTATGTGTAAACTTAATAAGTATTTATTTATCGTGTTCATCATCATCATCATTTCAGCCGAAAGACGTCTACTGCTGGACATAGGCCTCCCCTGGAAGGGGGGGATATGCCATAATGCTACGCTTGACAGGCGCGTTGGCGATCGCGGTTGGTTGAATAAATACTCAGAGAACGCTGCTGCCCATCCTCTGGTGAACCCCTTAGTCACCTTTTACACCCACGAGAAGAGATGGGGTGGTGCTATTCTTTATGTCCGACACCACACGGAACATTAATCGTGTTACCACATCGAAAGTTATCAAAACCGCACTAAATATCGGTTTCAAATATGACAGGGGTTTATTAATTACGTACAGTGTATCGCAAAACGTCGCAACTGGAACTTGTATATACAATTATACAGTCCTGAACTCCTGTAATTAAACTTTCTTAGGAGCGTATTATGGACGCTTTATACAATTTTAGACTAATTCTTTTTAGGACTCTATTGTGGTAGGATTATAGACTGAAATGGTCTTGTTTCAGTATTATAAAACCATTTCTATATATGAAAGGCTTTTAAATCTATAAAATAATTGTTTTTTTTTTCCAAAACCTTAATAAAATAAATAAATAAATAAAATAAAATAAAAATAGCCTTTATTCCCTAAATTCAGTTTCATGATTATGTTACTATAAACTTAATAAATATGATATGTTAAGGGGTCACCCATTTCTGGATGAAGGCCTCCTCCATCTGTTGCCATCTCTCTCTTTCTTGGGCCGTCCTGGTCCAAGATTTTCCAGCTATTGCGACGATATCGTCTCGCCATCCTTGTAGTGGTCTACCACGGAGTCTCTTTCCGTCCCGTGGGTACCAATGTAGGACACGTTCGCTCCACCTGTTGTCTGTGGTTCTCGCGATGTGTCCTGCCCATTTCCATTTTAGTTTTCCGGCCATGTATAATGCATCTGTAACTTTGGTCTTTGCTCTAATATCACTGCTTTTGATACGATCCCGTATTTTTAGACCAAGCATGCTTCTTTCTACTGCTCTTTGAAAGGATCTTAATTTAGTTTTCATGACATCTGTAGTAGCCTACGTTTGGCATCCGTATAAAAGAGTTGGTAATATATTCGAGTCGAACAGTTTTCTTTTGGTGTCGTTTGGGAAACTGCCTTTAAATATCTCTTTTAGTGACCAATACTTCTTCCATGCGATGGTTATCCTGCGTTCGATTTCTTTGATATTCCTATTGGTGAAACATATGTTTTGGCCCAAATATATATAGTTATCTACATACTCGATGTTTTGGTTATCAACTATAAGCGGTATTGATTCTCCGTTTGTCATTATTTTGGTCTTTTCAGAGTTCATGTTGAGACCACATTTCATACTCTCTGTATTGAGATCTCTGATCATTTCTTGTAATTCTGAATGACTTTCTGAAAGAATTTTTCATTATGTCATCTGCGAAGCGTAAGTGTGACAGACACTCGCCGTTTATGTTGATACCGTTTTTTTCCCATGTTAGTTTTTTAAATATGTGTTCCAGTAGCGCTATGAATATTTTCGGTGATATAGTATCCCTTTGTCTGACACCTTTGTCTATGAAGAATATCTCGCCTTCTTTTTCTAATTTAACTCTAGCATTGCATTCCTTATAGATGTTTTGTATTAGTCTTATATACTTTTGGTAGATTCCTTGTTCAGCTAGAGCAGTCCATAGAGCTTCATGTTTTATAGAGATATTCCAAAACCTTACCAATGCCCAATAAATATATATTAATAATATAAAAATGTAATAATATTGATAAATTTAGGGTTTACATCTTCATTATAATATGTCGATACCTACATTGGGCATTGGTAGAAAATAAGGTTCCGGGTGGCAGATAGAGACAGGTAAAGTCATAATCTTAATCAAAGCTCCTCAAAATATCGGAACTCAGTTATGATGACATACTATGCTTTTTTAGGGTTCCGTACCCGAAGGGTGCCAAACGGGGCCCTATTACTCTCGCTACGCTGTCCGTCCGTCCGTCCGTCCGTCCGTCCGTCTATTTGTCACAGGGCTGTATCTATAACTATTTGAAATTTTCACAGAATATGTGTTACTATGGTATATATCACGACAAATACTAAAAACGAAAAAAAAACCAAAATCAAAGGGGGTCGGGGCCCATAGGTTTCTTACCTCGAAAACATGCATTTTTTTCAACTTTTTTGTTCCTGCTCTATCTTCAAAACGGTAATACAAACCAGCGTCAAACTTGGTCTGAATATAGTGTATACTATGAAGTTTAGCAACAAATACTAAAAACAGGGCAAACATAGACATATGTGATGGTACCTACGTAAGAAAGAGATGCAAAAATTCACATTTTGCGAACGTTCGTTGATGTCTTTTGATTAACTCTCGTAAATTGAATCAGTTTATATGGGGTATCAGGTCGATGGGTGGTACGGAACCCTTACTGCTTGAGTCCGACTCAAACTTTGCCGGTTTTTTAGGGTTCCGTTGTCCTACAAGGAACCTTTATAGTTTCGTCATGTCCGTCCGTCTGTCCGTCTGTCCTAATCCTTTACAGCTTAATAACTTCTACAGTTATAAACATAAGTAAATGAAATTTTGTTAAAAAATGGTGTAGATATAGATCTCAATTTTAAAAGAATAAAAAAGTCTTGATAACGTATTTTAGGGGTGGCGCCCATACATGTGAAATGGGGTCGAATTTTTTTTTTCGCTGCACCCCCTCTTGTGTGATATCATTGAATAAGTCTTCTAAAATGAAGGTAATGTTTCATACATCACTTCTTTATCAGGTGTACCATCTGCGAAATATAGCCCACCAAAGTGGCTTACAATGTGTCCCCCCCCTGCGATTTCCAAACTATGCAACGTAGAAACTTGTAATCTTCCAAGTTAATAGACTTTTATAAAAACTCTCTTTTAAAATTATTTCGAGTATGAAGTGATTATAAATTTTTGAGTTATAGTGAGAAAACTGAAAAATACTTAAGACGTCCTAGTTCATAGGTCATTGATCTTAGATAAAAATGATCTTAGCAAATAATGCTCCTTTAGTTACTTTCTATTTAAAAACATCACAAAAAGAAACTTTGTGTTATATTGATAACACAAAGTAACAGCGCCACCTAGCGCTAAATTTAAGAAGTGTGTCAAATCAATATATGACACACTTCTTAAATTTAGCGCTAGATGGCGCTGTTTGCAAAAACTAAAATACCAATGATTAATATTCGATTTGATTCGTTTGTAATTAGACCAGTAGGTCCTAGGGTTATAGGGTTCCTTAAGTATAAGGAACCCTATAATACTGAGCATGGCCCGACATGCTCTTGGCCGGTTTTTTAAGAGACTACGTCACACTTCTTAAATTATCCAGACAAATCTAACTAAATGTAAAGGCATCCATCAAAACACAAATCTTTCCATTCGATTCTTCTAGCTACCTCTGTTATCGGTTTTATACAAAGGCTTATTATCAAAGTAAACCTAGATATATAGAGTTTCTCATTACGAGATTGGAAAAAAGATATTTAAGGAAAGCGAAATAAATCTCAAACTGTTTGTGACCATTTTTCTGGCAATAAAAAATAGGATATTGCGAATATACGGTCCTACATTATTAATCTATGAAATGTAAATAAGTCATATTATTATTTATTTATTTCCTTTATTTAATCGAATTTACATATAAGTTATATTTTTAAATATTTCTACAAAACAAAAACCTAAAAACATTTAAAAATATAAAAAAAAAAAAAAAAAATTTTTAGTAAATTTTAAATAACTATTTCCGCGTCACTTGGTCATGCATGGCCAATTGGATGGTCCAATGGATGGCCCAGTCATGTTATTCATGCCGGTGCATCCTGGGCACGGGCAATAAAATCCAGGCAGCGGGGGGACTGTCCTTCCCTGCCCCCGTCGATCTCGTAACCCCAGGAGTGCCCGCTGAGTAGTGTCCTCGCGCCTCTTGGGACCGAGGGTCTTGGCTTCACCGCCCGGACCGCGAGGAAGAAAACCTCTATAAAAAATTACGGGAGGTAGGGCCTGCGAGCAGCAGACTCGGGGTAGTCTGCTGCCCGACCAGCAGCTGGCGTAGCTGGCACAGCCGGCGTAGCTGGCACAGCCGGCGTAGTTGGCGCAGCTGGTAAAGGCCCATGAGGTGAGGTGGCGTGCAGTGTTCCGTGTGCGCCATCGAGGAGGGTGCGGCCAACGTTAGGCCGCACGGGGAGAAGGGGCTCGCCTGATTGAGGCGGGCCAGGACCTGTCGGGGGTGGTTGTGTGAGTACTCACGGGTTCCCACGCCCCCGGCTAAGGTAGTTGAAGGAACACCGTGGTTGTTTTAGTCGGTAAGAGTCCGACACTGGCTCCGCCTACCCCGGGCGGAGTGCGTCCATGAGGACTTCCCCACGGCAAAAAAAAAAAAAAAAGTCATGTTATTCATAAACGAATAAAGGTTTTATGTAAATGAAAACAAACATTATTTTAGACATCTACTCAAATAAAATGATAAAATTATGTATAGTATTAGTAAGGTCTAAAAATATTTGATAAAATTAAATCTCTTTTTGTTATAGAGCATCTTTGCAACTTATATAGATTAATTAAATTAAAATGTTAAAATATTACAGATTAATATTGTAAGATTTGTTGTTTCATGCAAAGACTACACTACTCTCTCTCCACCGGTAGGTGTAAAGAACAGCCAGTCACCAATGCATCTGCCAAGCATGGTTTAAAAAAAAGTATCCGTAGCTTTGTCTACTGCCAAACAGTGATGCTTGCATTGCTGTGTTTCGGAGGGTACGGGTACCGGTGAAGTTACAATCACAGGAAACTTTCCATCTTCATGTCTCAGTTTGGCGAACGCGACTTGCGGTATCAAATCAAATCAAATGTGTTTTATTTCAAATAAAACTAATTTCAGGCACTTTTGAAACGTCAGGCTCTATTGGCAATTATCATTAAGGCAACTGTCAGGTGGTATTGCAGTTGTTATGGGCAAAGGTAACCGCTTAGCATCAGGTGGACCATCGCCATCCGATACCATAAGAAAAAAAAAAACTACTACGGTCTACGACCTTTCTTGTAGCGTCATTCATTCATTCAAACTCATGTTTAGTACTGATCAATACACAAGTTTACTTTTTGTTAACGCAATTTGAGAAACTAGTTTATTCAAAATCAAGAGGAGAATCGATTGGGATAGTTTTTATACCATGTTATATTTTAACCTGTTAATATATTTTCTCATGGGTAAAGTAAGTACTAAAGTTCGCATTAATAAACCCCTGTCATATTTAAGACCGATATTTAATGCGGTTTTCATAACTTTCGAGATGCAAACACGATTTATGTTCCGTGATACCGGACATAAAGAATACCACCACCCCATCTCTTTTCGTGGGTGTCGTAAAAGGCGACTAAGGGATTCAGCAGAGGATGGGCAGCAGCGCCAACCAACTGCGATAGCCAACCCGCCTGCCAAGCGTGGCGATTATGGCACATCTCCCCATTGGGGAAGGCCCATGTCCAGCAGTGGACGTCTTTTGGCTGAAATAATGATGATGATACTTTAACCAAAAAATTATGGTTGTTTTGGTTAAATTCAGTACATCAGTGGATCGTGAATAGGTCCTTAAGGTCAAGCAATTCAGCTCGATTAGAGTCCGTGCAATAACGGACAACTGCGGTAAAGGAAGCTGTGTCGCGGAGCCGTGCTCGCCTTTATCAGCCTACTTTTATTATATGTGTCCTCTGATCGTATCAGAGCGAAATATACTTAACTCTCGTGTGTGCCAAAATTTGTGTCCTCAAAAGCACTTCTAGAAGACCAGAGTGAAGTATCTAACTTCCATCTACATGCAAGCGAATTGCCTCTTGGACCAGCAAGCCTGATCTGATCCAGGATACGGGAGGAGCTTAAGGTTGGTGGAATTGAGATTGCTTTTTACTAGACAAGGATCCAAATTAGGTATCATACTATTTTTAAGTATTTTCTCCTATTTTTCATAAAACTATATACAGTCCACTCCTCAGCAATGGTCCACGAGCTACATTTGTTGGTAGTCCCTACAACTATCAACTAGGGAACTTACATTGCTCTAAAAGCATGGAATTTTGTGATTTAGAAAAAAAAAATCCCAATCGATTCTCCTCGTGATTCTAAACAAACTAATTTCTCAAATTGCTTTAACAAAAAGTAACGTTGTGTATTCTTTTCATTCTTCCAAGGTTGTGTATTGATCTGTACTAAACATGAGTTTCCCAATGACGCCACAAGAAAGGTCGTAGTAGTTTTTTTTCTTTTTCTTATGTTTTCGGATGGCGATACGAGCTAGGTTACCTTTGCCCATAACAACTGCAATACCACCTGATAAATTGCGTAAACAATAAGTAACATTGTATAATTGACGAGCGATAGCTGTACTATTTTATCTGATTCAGTTTTCAAGTGTGTCGCGTGAGTCCAGTAACAACAATAATCGAGATACCTACATAGTATATAATAGAACGTAGATGATAGAACGTTGTTCTCATACATCGGCAAGACGCGTGACGTAGGCGTTGGCGTCTGAGGTTGTTCCTGTTGTAGTGACGTGACAACCCTTATAGGCTGACGCACGACTATATACATAATACATTATACTCATTTATGTTTTTCATATAAATATACAGAGAACTCAGAAAAGCACCTTTTATTCGAAGTGGAAAATATGTAAAATTGTCATTAAACGTGTTCAACGTAATCACGAAATAAAGCCTGGGTTTTAATGCCTTTTTGGTACGCATGTATGGTATTGCTTTATTTGTATCTAAACATTTTTTTTTTATGTGGAGTTTAATGAGCTCCATGGACCAAATAAATAAATAAATATTTGGTACATTTTACACAGCACCATTTACACAACACCGTCTAGTCCCAAACTAAGCAGAGCTTGTAATATGGGTACTAGACAATGGATATGATACATATACTATACTTTTTTTTTTTTTTTGTAAATACATACTTAATACATATTAATAAAATAATCGGATATTTGTGCGATACAAACAGAAAATAAGTTGCGTGTATCCAAACACGACCTGAATATATCCTCGAATGATACTAACGACCATACAGCCCAATAGACGCCTAATGTGAATATAATACGTACAATAAATTCTACCACTAGCTGAGATAGGGAACTGCAATCGGACTGGCCCTACTAAGGCGGCTATTGGCTAATCACTAACGCGGCAGTTTTGACGACTCATGTAAGTGGTCGAAACTGATTTGAAGATTTCAAGTGGCGAATAGTGGCAACCTACATTAGTGAAATTTCATAGATGTGTTGCAGACATCGATCGCCTGTTATGAGGCGTCTATGGGCTCTATGGTCGTTGTAGGTTACACACTAAACTGTTCAATTAGTCTGCGGAAAATACGCAATAATTAACGATTTCAGATTGCAACTGATATCATGTAGGAAGGATATTGCAGAACAGTAAATTCACGTCACATGATATAATCTTTAATAAACAATTTATCAACATATTTGTAATCAAGTCGTTGCAACAAAATGTACCAATGATAGCCTTATAAAGTGCAATAAATAAAATAATATGGAACGGAAGTCATATTTAACCAGTTAGGCGCTCGAGAAGAAGCCAACAGAAGGATCCGTCTGGGCTGGGCAGCATTTGGCAAACTTCGCCGAGTCTTCTCGTCGCCTATACCGCAAAGTTTGAAGACAAAGGTCTTCAACCAGTGCGTCCTGCCAGTCATGACTTACGGTGCCGAGACGTGGACACTGACAGTTGGGCTAGTCCACAAATTTAAAGTCGCTCAGCGAGCTATGGAGCGAGCTATGCTTGGAGTTTCTTTGAAGGATAAAATCCGCAACGAGATTATCCGGAGAAGAACCGGAGTGACCGACATAGCTTGTAGGATCAGTAAGCTGAAGTGGCAGTGGGCTGGCCATGTCTGTCGAAGGACCGATGGCCGTTGGAGCAGACGAGTCCTTGAGTGGAGACCGCGTATCGGCAAACGCAGCGTAGGGCGCCCCCCTGCCAGGTGGACCGACGACCTAAAGAACGTGGCTGGGGGGGACTGGATGCGGAAGGCAGAGGACCGAGCGTTGTGGCGCAACTTGGGAGAGGCCTATGTCCAGCAGTGTACTGCGATAGGCTGAGTTGATTGATTGATTGAGGCGCTCGAGTGACTTTTAAACAATTTTTCACTGAGGTATTATAATTTTTAAGGTATTAAACGTTGATTACAATGTTCGACATATGAACACGGCTACAACAGGATGATAATAATGAGTAAATGGCGTTTACACGAGGCGTCGGGCGTCGGCGCGGATCCTTGACCCCCGTAAGGGTCGAAGTCGCCCGACCAGACATTCGCTGTAACACGGCTACAACAGGATGATAATAATGAGTAAATGGCGTTTACACGAGGCGTCGGGCGTCGGCGCGGATCCTTGACCCCCGTAAGGGTCGAAGTCGCCCGACCAGACATTCGCTGTAACACGGCTACAACAGGATGATAATAATGAGTAAATGGCGTTTACACGAGGCGTCGGGCGTCGGCGCGGATCCTTGACCCCCGTAGTGGGTCGAAGTCGCCCGACCAGACATTCGCTGTCGGTCGACGGCGCCCTTCCACGGCAAATAAATATCAGTGCACGCACACTGACTACGAACCTACACGAAACAACATACCAATACAAATTCCTACGATACATGTACGTAATAATGCCATGAATCATCCTTCGAACGACCCTTTTGTCCTTCCAATTTGTAGTTTTTTTGTACGCCGCCAATGGAGCGTTTCAATCATTTTAACTGGCCGTGTTAGAAAAATTTGATTCCGTCGGAAGACTCGGAAGCCCTAGAATCTATTTTCCCAGAAAGCAGTGTACACAAACCTTAGAGCTCCCATAATAATTCACTATAGCAAAGCTATTCTTTTCATCGCGCTGGCATTTTACCAAGCGACTTTTTATTCAACTACAAAGCTTGGTAGGGGGTACAATCAATGCTCCAGAGAAGGAAGATTGGAGCCTTAACGCTTTTTTTTGCTTCACTATTAAAACGAAGATTTCAATTGCGTAGATATTAAAATCCTATTGAAAAATAACTTAAGCTGTGATATAAAAGCGAGGTATGAAAAGTTGCATTTCTTTGAAAATTTATTTTTAATTTACCTATACAGCGGTGGTTCAATTCTGATGAATGAGTTTCTTTACAGCATTAACGTTTTGTGTTTTTATACTTTCTGCAATTTCCGTCTGGTACTTCATCTTAGCATTTTTTTAATTCATAAAACAAACATAAATCTCTTGAGTTTATTTTATTATTCCGTCTCGAAGCTAACCCACAGTTTTTATCAAGTTTGTTCAACAAAATGCTTTGCGAATATCCGTAAGTAGAGAGTATTTTACGGCATGTCCACAACGCGCCGTGCTTCGGTAAACACATTTATCAAAAAATAAACCTTGTCAAATCTCTGTGTCAAACAAAAGCAGACATATCGTAACACGGTAGAGATGTGATACATAACGACCAAATAAAATTATATTGCACGAGTTTGACTAATTTCGAACAGGAACAAATAAAATAAATACTGATACGAGTATCGTAAAATTATTTATTTCGTGACGCAGTGCTCTTATTTTTATTTTAAGCAATAAGCATTGTTCCTAATTGTTTTATACTTCATATCTTTTATTTATTACTTTTAACGCATCAACGCATGCGGAGCGAAATCTAAAGATATAAATTGTGGGAAGAAAAAATAGTTAACGAGCTGAATTCGAACCTGCGACTGCTGGTTCAGTACACCATCATCATCATCATTTCAGCTGAAAGACGTCCACTGCTGGACATAGGCCTCCCGCAAGCATCGCCACAACGACCGGTCCTGCGCTTTCCGCATCCAGCGGATACCCGCGACCTTCACCAGGTCGTCGGTCCAACTTGTGGGGGGTCTACCCACGCTGCGCCTTCCAGTACGCGGTCGCCACTCCAGAACTTTACTGCCTCATCGGCCATTCGTTTACCGACCGCGTTTGCTTCTTTTGAAATAAAAAATATGTAAAACAAGAAGAATATAATTTATATGTATTTATTTAAGTATCTATTGCTTTATTAGAACTAATTTTAAGTTTCCTATCTTTTTACACACTGGTGTCTACATTTCTTACTTATTTCTCCTCTCGCAGGTCTGCTGGTAGAAATTTCTTTGAAATAAGCAGTACCTTTGTACTAGATAATTTTAATGTTGTCTCCTTTCATATGTCATTGTGTGTACATAAATTATAAATAAAAATAAATAAATAAGAATTAGGTACCAACAGCAAAACAATTGTAGCCAGTAAACGGAATACAATTTACTTACTTTTCTTTTATCCCACGAGCACTCGCGCTATAAGCATTTCCCTCACGGTAAATTTAAAAAAAACTCGAAGAACATTATTAGGTATACAAGTACATCTTGTTACTTGTTCTGAGAATCAGAATTGTGATCGTTTATATTTATTTTCAAGTTACGCTTTTCATTTTTCTACTCACATAATATAATGTAAGGTCGACCGCACGTCAGTGTCACTTTGACATTGACAGCATCTTTATTTCGTAAGCAGTAAGGGCGTTTTTCTAATGCAAGTGTTACCACTGTCATGCAGTCGACTGTACTTAAGGTAAAAGAAAAACATTTATAGGGAAACTGCAAAAGGCACTATGCTTGAAGCATAACTGTTATGGTTAATTCACAATCTTATAGTGTTTATTCCATAAAAACGACTGAAGTGCGAGTTAGACTCGCGTTCTAAGGGTTCCGTACCATATTTCGTTATATTTGTAATTTTCCATGATATACTCGTAGGCCAGTAAGGCAGTAACACACATTCTGTAAAAATGTCAACTGGCTACCTTTTTTTTGTTCTCGGGTGGATATCCTCACGGATATCCTCCGTCTGGGGAAGGCGGAGGGATATGTCGGACTCCTACTGACTAAAACCACACGGTGGCCATCCTCACCACAAAATAGAGGAGCTCCGGGAACTCCAGTGGACTGCGCCGGTGCCCCTCTAGTGCCACGCCTTTGGTACGTCCTGGGAAACAATATTGTTTCCTTCACAGCAGCACGCGATCACCACAAACTGCTATCCTCCCCAGAATCGCTTAATAGACGCCTCGAGTCCCCAACTCTTAACGTCCATGATCCCGGAGGCCATGTCATCATTGTCAACTGTCAACTGAAGAATCATATTTTGATTGATATACAACGTGAAATACAGCTACAATATGCAAAAAAACGCTAGAAATTTTGAATTTTGTGGCCTACCTGGTAATATTCATCTTAAGGTTTTATTTATTTATTATATTCTTTATTGTACATTACACCAAACGAAAACAAAGACAATAGTTTACAGAAAGATTAAGTAAGTACAATGGGCGGTCTTATCGTACAAGGCAATCTCTTCCAGACAACCTTTGGATGGTCTAGAAGAATGGGAACCGATCGTGGGTAGGTACGGTGTAAAAGTAGTACGTTTCGTACATAATATACATACTTTAATATAATAATATAAAGTACATGGAATTTACTTAAATAAGTATGTATGTTGTTTTGTATGTGTGGTATGTGTATATGTGAGTGAGATGTGCGTGGCTGTGGACATGTGTGTTCTGCGTGTGTTTGTTATGTTACATTTCTCGGTGTCTGATTAGGAACTATCATAGAAGTGAGAATCAAATAATTTTCTAGTTGAATCTAAGTAAAGTTCGCGTAACTGAAACGTCGCTATCCCAGACACAAGGACAAATTCAAACTTTTGTAATTAATGTTTTTCCCGTAAGAAAATTACTGAAACCTTTTGCGGGTTCCAATAAGTTGGCTGACACGGGTAGCACTGGTTATCCCGAAAAAAGTTTAAGTGCCATCCAAGTTTGTTAGATGTGACGCAAAACGGCGTGGAGAATTTTTTAAATTAGTTAAATGGAATGGAATGTTTAGTAGGGTCTAGTTATGAATGCCGATAATATGTTGTATGACAGGCGGACCGATGTGAAAAGTCTTACAAACCGTTATTGGTTAGTAATAAAATGCATGTCTTCTCGCCAATAACGAAGGCTTATCTTCATGGCTTAGCTAAGAAGACTCTTGTATCCTTTAGAAACATTTACCTTTAATATAAGCTTTAAAGTCTTTCCAAAAGACCGGTTAGAAAAAGAGCTGTTTCATAGATTTTGTCGATCTCTTCGATGATTTTGTACGGAACAGCTGTTTTTTTGATATTTCAACGTTAGTCCCATAGAAAAAGTTGTTCCCAATGCTGGGCCACCGATATAAGACCATAAAAATGTCACGATGTGCTCATGTTGACACGACTGAAGAAGTTAGAATTTAATATCACCATAAAGGCATGTTTGCCTTTATGGTGAAGTTCTGAAGTTCGAATTATATCGCGTGTTTACTGATATTGTAATTGCGGTTACCATGGTTACGATATGTCCGCGTAACGGATCTGTTAATGTCATTGCTGTTGCACGAATATAATTAACGAAATAATCATGGGCAGGTTGATAGAGCTTCGCAAAAAGTGACTATTAAATAGTTTTTTCCGTATTAACTGGAAAATAGGAGCTTATCTGTTTATTATAATAATAAAAAATAAGCTTGGATAATAATAACGGACGCGTTCCTTAAAAACTGGAGGAAGAGGCACGGAATCGGGAAAAGTTGAAGAAATGGAGGGACGCTTTTGCCCAGGAGTGGGACAACACAGGCTCATAATAATAAATAAGCTTGGACCTTAGAATTGTGCCTCAAAAATTACAATTGATTTGCCCTCTATTTTGTGGTAGCGAGTGCCGTTATCTCTGCGTGTGAGTGTACTCACAGATAATATAATACTATGTGTACTCTACTTAGGGTTGCCAATCGTCCCGTAGGTATACAACGTGTATCAGAAATACGTGGTCATATTTTAAGAGCTCATTCAGGGCATAGTATTGAACAATTTTTACTACGGGACCAACCCTAAAATCGCTCGATTTGACGCACACAACAACTTAATACTACAACAAACACACACGATTCACGTTGATACACGTTGTATATGGAGTTTGTCTCGTTTTGTCCCGTAAACGTAAACGATCAGTTATGGCAATATTTTCTGATGCTTGAATGTTTGTTAAACAATCACGTCGCGATGGTCAAAAGGTGCAAGGTCTTTTGAGCATTTGGTGCTGGAAAAGTTGGGAACTTTTTAGGCAGGTGAAGTCGCGGTATTGCTAGTTAATAACAAACCAGTGAATATTCCAGTTCGTTATCAACCCCTTTATTTGCAAACCAAGTGAAAACTATTGTTCAATTATGTGTTCACTCAAGATGTTACGCGTCATTTAGTAGCTATCTCTATTAATATGATAATAATTGCCTCCTAATTAGTGGCGCTTATTAGATTTTAATCCTCTATTAATTCTAGATTTCTATACGAATTTTATTGTAGAGTACTAACTCATGTAATAATAATAATATGCTCCCGGTCGAATTTCGGTCACGGCGGCTAGTCTCAATGGAGACTAACCATCTGCGCGGGACATATTATAGTGCACTAGTGTGTGCGCAAACACAGGTGCACTCTCTATTCCCTCACTCTCATAATCCGATGGGATGGCAATCCGATACGATTGGAGAGATATCAGGCGCAGGACCGACGGCTTTACATGGTCCCGAGGCACGGGTGTGTAAGCACCGCCAAATTCCTGACTCCGGGCCGCTACTGAAAAATTTGTTTGACAGAAAAGTCGCATTAACACTTTTTTCCCGACCCGGGAATTGAACCCAGGACCCCACGCTAAGCAGTCGCGCTTGCGACCACTAGACCAACGAAACGAGGTAGACCAACTCACATAGTAACGTGTTGACATAAAGATAGGTTTTCATCATCATCATTACAGCCGAAAGACGTCCACTACTGGACATAGGCCTCCCCCAATTTAGGGGGGGATATGCCATAATCGCCACGCTTGGCAGGCGGGTTGGCGATCGCAGTTGGTTGGTTAAATACCTACTCAGAGAACGCTGCTGCACATCCTCTGGTGAATCCCTTAGTCGCCTAAATAGTCGTCGAAGATAGGTTTTACATGATAGCAATTACTTTCAGTTGGCAGCAGATAATGAAAAACGTTATATTGTTGAAATGCATTAAATCCATACTTACGTACTAAGGTTACTATGACATAAGACCTAAGCTATGCGATGGAACCTACAATGGATGGAGTATTAAAAGCAGTGAGGTTCCAAAAAGAGAACTCGTTAGTTTAAACAGGGCCGTGGGCATGGGCCACCCCTCTTGTGAGCTTTCCATGCACTGTAGTAAAGGTTAAGGGCAAACCATTGTGGATGCAGCTGTATTCTTCCCGCTTTTAGCAGCGAATCTCTCAGCACTTATAAACATTATTATGTTTTCAATAAGACCTCTGACGTCATAGAAAATATCCAAAGTATAACTTGGTTCTAGATCGTTGTAGGTACTTATGTATTCCTTATCATCAGAGAAGCAACTTATGCCAGAACGTATTAATTTATTTGTGTAGGCTTACACTTAATTATGCAATATACCTAACAAAACAAAACATGTTCCACTCTTTGACAATTCGAAGAGCGTAAAATACGCTCCAAAGCGTTCATTATTTTATCAAACAAAACCGTACCTATTTCCTTTTTGTTTGACACTAGTTTATTTGAAACAATAATATCACTTCGAGCGTGTCCAATTTAATTTTCTCGGACAAACTACGTTTCATTACGGAACTAATATGTTGTGCAAACAATACTTGATTCATCGCCCATTTATTGACATTGAAAACAAAGGCATTGCACTAAGACGCACGTGTGCACTATGCACTGCACTGACCGACCAAATGAACGAACGAAATGAGTAAACAATTTGCACTCTAATAAAGCTGATCACAGACAAAGATCGAACCAAAATCAACAGACTTTTAAAAGACTTCAAAGTAATCTCGAGTAACTGGCTACAATGGATTATTCAAAACTTTTTAAAGCGTTTATTAACAATTTTAACGTAATTTGTTCCAATCATCATCGTTCAAAGTTTTAATCCGATTATTTAACACTGGTGTCGATTCTCTTGTTCACGAACACATACTTAGTAAAAAATATAGACGAAGTGCTGCGAACAATCAAAGTGAAGCCAATAAAACCGTGCTCCTCCATGTACAAACCAGCGCTCACGCACACACATGCACCTTAAACCGTGCTCACCACTATCAGATCACATGTCGCAGCATCGTCCAGTAAGCATCGCGACAACAAATATCCTTCAGGTGCATAGTGTGTACGTGAGCACTGGTTGTACATGAAGGAGCAGGGTTTTTGTTGGCTTCACTATGATTGTTCGCAGCAGTCTATGTTTTTTACTATGTCTGTGTTCACGAACTAAACTTATTTTAAACTATCGCTCTCTTTTACTAATAATAGATACAAGAAAGGGATGCCAGCAATTTTAGAACTGTCAAATTAGTTTACGTTTTACATTTCTCTGTATTTTAGTCGGCACGTTCCGAGATCACGACTAAACTTGTATGGAAATTTTAATTTCGACTAATTTGACAGCACTTAAATTGTTGCCATCCCTTTCTTGTCTCTACTATTAGTAAAAGAGAGCTATATTTTAAAATAAGTTTAGTTCGTGAATAAGAGAATCGAAAACATTGTTTATTTACGAAATTGAAACGATTCCATTTTTTTCACTGACAATTCGTCAACATTCAGAATAATGTTTACTGAATTGATCTAGAAATAGTTTTGACACAAAGCCAATGTAGGTTTTGCCTAATAATGTACAGTGTGTGCAGATCTATTGTATGAATTTAAACTGGATAAAGAGAAATAATTCGACATTCCTACCCCCGTCGAGGAATTCGCAAACAGAATAACGGCCAAAATTAATATCCAATCTATCCACGATTTGCCCTACTAGAGATAGGAATTTGACATAAGCTCCATACAACATGTGTCAAATTTCTATCTCTAGTAGGGCAAATCGTGGATAGATTGGATATTAATTTTGGCCGTTAGAGGATTTTTTACCATATCCGGGTTGCGAGCGAATCCTTTTATTACAAATATTGATTTTAAACCAGACAGGACTTGAAAATGATCCTAGTTTTATCATTGATGGAGATAAAGTGCTTCGGACGGACTAGTAAAATAAAATCCAAAAACGTCTTGCCTTTGTTCGTAAAAAATGCACGGTACCGCCTTCTACCTACCTACTTGTCAAATACATTTTGCGAAGATTTATCAAAATCATGCACGTCATTAGTGCCGTTAACTTCTAATTAAAATTACGTCAGGAACGCGTACCTATAAGAATTCAACAGATGTTCCGAGCTAACGTGTGCCATATTATGGACGTATCGCTCGTATTATAATACAAACTACTTATATATTTATATATCTACTCATATAATGACACACTGGAATACAGACACGATGCAAACACGTGCGGCTGCGAATTCTATAATAGGTTTTCTATACATACATACTTTATTATATGTATGTGTTGTGTTTACATGCGCAATCATCGCCTGCTGTTCATTGACCATTTAGACATATACACTCGTGTTTATATTCTTAGATATAATTAACGTTATTTACACCGACTTTAGCGCTGATTAAGTATGTAAATTAAAATTTTACGACTTTAAGGAGTGTTATTTTACTGTGAATTGAAAAAGGTTTCTGTGATTGTAACATTGTAAGCCTGTATACAATGCCGCTAAACTGAACAACTTTTTATTAGGCTTCCCTTGAATCGCTGAAAATCGGAGAGAAAGCTGAATCGTTTATTGTCTAGTCCCTTTTAGGCTTTGCGAGTTAACATTTTTCTTTCAAACTTTTTTTATAATATTTAACCTCAGCTGTTGTTACTTTATTATCCAGTATTGGCTTTTGAGTGCTATATCGCCTACGTCGATAGTAGAGCTTGTATTGTAGAAAGGTAGGTTCCGTAGGTTACAAGCTACAGAAGTATCGAGCCTATGAAAAAAAAAAAAAAAAAAAAAAAAAAAAAAAAAAAAAAAAAAAAAAAAAAAAAAAAAAAACATATATTTGTGAAAATCCTAGGACGATTGCCAAGGACCGGATGGTTGGAGTCTATGAAAGTTTTTCGTTATCATCTGAGCTATTTTTAGGATTATTATAAAAATCTGGCTTATCTTTGGTTAGTCGCGAATAAAGACGCGAGTAATGAGGATTGGCTTACGGCTAATTTTTTTCATCTTTCGCGCCATGTTCTGACCAACCAGAATGAAGATGTTATAAATCGACTCGTAGATTAATTAGCCAATCAGCGTTAAAATTTGTAATCGTCCTAAACAAACTGGGATTTTTGCAATGATCCTGATAATAGCTCGTATGATACTGAAAATCTTTCTGAGATTCCAATTATCCGCTCTTTTGCAATCATCCTAGGATTTTCGGAAAAATCCAATTTTTTCGATTATCCTACGACATAGGCACAATACTTCTATCTTCTATGCGTTGTAGACATCTACATCTTATCTCTATTTACCGAAATACATATTTTCACCGTTCTAAACGTATTCATCGCCCATGAAATCTGCGTCTTTGTTCACAAACATATAAATTTGTTCGAAAAACACAATGATGTTGTTACTAGACCTAGTCGAAGAATACATGAACTGTACCAGGCCCCTCAGAAAGTATTGCGAAAAAAAGTTTTTATATATGGGAGACTGGCCAGTTATAATGTTTTTCGAAAATATGATTATTTATAAGTAAAAATAAGTAAGTTCCAATTTCAAAATTTCCCTCCACATTTTTTGCGAGTTAATTCAAAGTATTGTGTCTCACTGAAATATGGATCTGCGCCGGGAACATTTTAGAGCTATGATTTTATACGATTTCAAGTGTCGCCTGAAACCGGATGAATCGTACGATAGACTTCAAATGGCATTCATGGATGAAGGCCCTTCCAAGGCAACCGTGTATCGTTGGTATAACGAATTCAAGCGCGGTCGACCAACTTTGGGGGATGACGAAAGAAGCGGTCGCCCTTTGACGGCTGTTACCGAAGAAAACGTGCTAGCAGTGAAAAATTTAATCCAAGACAATAGGCGAATTACATATCAGGAGATTCAACACATATTGAAGATTGGATCGGGAAGCGTTCACGAGATTCTACACAGCCATCTTCGCGTGAGGAGGATAGTATCACGCTGGGTGCCGCACAACCTCACCGATGCTCAGAAGCAGGCCCGGGTGGAATGGTGCCGTGATATGCTTAACAAATTTGAAGCAGGCTCGTCTCGGCGTGTTTACGACATCGTTACAGGTGATGAGTCCTGGATTTATCAATACGACCCAGAAACCAAGCGCCAGTCGACTGTTTGGGTGTTTCAAAATGAGCCAACGCCTACCAAAGTGAAGCGATCTAGAAGCGGGGGTAAGATTTTGATCGCTAGCTTTTTTAATTTGACTGGCCACTTGGTATCAATTCCCTTACGGGATCAAAGAAGCATTAATGCCGAATGGTATACTACCAAATGTTTGCCAGAAGTTTTCTCTGTTATAAGCAACAAGCGACCAAACACAGGGCTCCGCGGGCTACTGCTCCACCACGACAATGCACCTGCGCACACCGCACTCAAAACGAGGGACTTCCTGGACAGCACGCCAATTCAAAGTATTGTGTCTCACTGAAATATGGATCTGCGCCGGGAACATTTTAGAGCTATGATTTTATACGATTTCAAGTGTCGCCTGAAACCGGATGAATCGTACGATAGACTTCAAATGGCATTCATGGATGAAGGCCCTTCCAAGGCAACCGTGTATCGTTGGTATAACGAATTCAAGCGCGGTCGACCAACTTTGGGGGATGACGAAAGAAGCGGTCGCCCTTTGACGGCTGTTACCGTAGAAAACGTGCTAGCAGTGAAAAATTTAATCCAAGACAATAGGCGAATTACATATCAGGAGATTCAACACATATTGAAGATTGGATCGGGAAACGTTCACGAGATTCTACACAGCCATCTTCGCGTGAGGAGGATAGTATCACGCTGGGTGCCGCACAACCTCACCGATGCTCAGAAGCAGGCCCGGGTGGAATGGTGCCGTGATATGCTTAACAAATTTGAAGCAGGCTCGTCTCGGCGTGTTTACGACATCGTTACAGGTGATGAGTCCTGGATTTATCAATACGACCCAGAAACCAAGCGCCAGTCGACTGTTTGGGTGTTTCAAAATGAGCCAACGCCTACCAAAGTGAAGCGATCTAGAAGCGGGGGTAAGATTTTGATCGCTAGCTTTTTTAATTTGACTGGCCACTTGGTATCAATTCCCTTACGGGATCAAAGAAGCATTAATGCCGAATGGTATACTACCAAATGTTTGCCAGAAGTTTTCTCTGTTATAAGCAACAAGCGACCAAACACAGGGCTCCGCGGGCTACTGCTCCACCACGACAATGCACCTGCGCACACCGCACTCAAAACGAGGGACTTCCTGGACAGCACGCCAGTCAAACTCCTAGGTCACCCTCCTTACAGCCCTGATCTAGCACCGTGTGACTTCTTTTTATTCCCAAAAATAAAAAATCAGCTCAAAGGGATACAATTTTCGTCGCCGGAAGATGCGCTGGCTGCGTTCGAGCAGGCTGTAAACGAGGTGTCTGCGGCGGACTGGAAAAAGTGTTTTGAAAACTGGTTTAGGCGCATGAATCTTTGTATAGAGGCTGGTGGAAAGTACTTTGAAAAGATTTGATAAAAATATATGTACGTATAGAACAATTTTTTTTAGTTTCGCAAAACTTTCTGAGTGTCCCACGTATATACCAATGCAAAGAATACAGCTATTCTCTAGGAACGTGTTTTCTATGGCAATACATATTTATAATAAATTGCCTGAATGTTTCAGAACAATGAATATAGGGATCTTTAGAACTAAATTACTTAAATTTTTGTTAAATAAATGTTATTATTCTGTAAATGACTTCCTAAATGACAAATTTGACTCGCATTCAGTTTTAATTTCTATTTTATGTTAAAATTATCATTATAAATTGTTATTGTTAAATAATTATTGATATACCCTGTAATGTTGTAACAAAAATTGTATTTTAAGTAAGTATTTTAATTTTCTACGATTATTCAATTATAAATTATCTGATAATTGTAGTATAATGAAATTTTTGTATTCTAAAATGATTCCAATACCATTAAAAAAATTAAATATTTGCACGCCGGAAACGGCAGAATATGTTGGATCCAATTTTTTTTAATAACAACTGTATTGTACCATATTCTGACTGGTGGCGCCACCCTCTCACTTGAGGTGATTTAAATCCAAATTAAATCCTCCTTGCTAGCAAACCTCATGAGCGATCTGTTCCCTGCTGGCCGCCGCACCGCTGTCAGCGATTTCTGACACATAGAAAAATATAATGTGAAAAAACGATTGTTTAAGAAAATTCCGCTCTAAGATCAGTGCGATCCGCCGCAATATTATATAAATTAATTTAAAACTCATCCGCTCCGCTCCATATATCATCCGCTTCCATACATCACCCGCATTACATAAAAGCCCCACAAAACTAGTGTGTGAGACCGTCCGCGCACGAGAAGTTCCGGAGGAGCCGGTGCGCGTCGCTGGCAGTGGCCGTCTATCCAGGCGGCTCTCAAGGTACGTGCATTCGCCCTCTTTAGATCGCTCGTGCAATTTTCATACGTCAACTGAGGCGTCAGTTTAAATCCAGCGCTCAAATCTACAGTCCACTCCGCGCATAGGTTGCACACTCTCAATTTGTTGGGCATTCGCGCCCCGCCACGCTTCGCCGCTTCATTTTTTGGTCCTTCGAGCCGGATATATATCCGCACAGGTACTTCGTATTCGTACATACCTGCCCTCCAGACTTGGCATAGTTCGTGGTTCCACCACACAACTCCCCAAGTCTAGCAAATACTTACTTCAAGCGCATTATTTTCATCGCCGCCCTTATAGTTGCCTTTACTCATATCGCCCCGCATAGGTACCTATAAGCGATAAGGTAGGTGTAAAGTTGAATACTTTCACCCACCTCTTTATTGTAAATAATTTACTTATATACTTTCTTGTTTGGATAATATATATTTATACAAACATGCCGCGGGAAGAGCGTCCTTCATCGGAAGAGCAAGCGTTGGCGATTTTGGAAGCAAAACGCAACGCCTTGTTTGAGCGCGTTCAGAATATATATGAACATTCCAAAATCGCTAACACTTCCGAGTACAATAAGGAACACTTCCTTAATATCACTATGACGATTGATAATTCTCGGACGGAATTCCATAAACTGCTGGACATTTATAGAAATGGTCGTGTGCGATATTATCACACAGACACTTGCGAGCGTTTCGGGACTCCAAACACGCTACGTAAGTCTGCGGGTTAGGCGCTAATTTGGTCGTCTTAACCTTTGCGTAATTTTTGCTGGTGCTAGACGAACTAGAAGCACTAGGCTGCGTGTTGCGGAAGATTCGACACTGATGACCGATGAAAGAGATAAAACTGTCAAGAGTAGGAATTTTAATTTCCCGCTCTGACATTTCAAAGGCGCGGACAGTATCAGTGTCGAACTTCTTTAATGCGAGTTGTAAGAGAATAAAATCAGAGAGGCTATCTAATTTTAAATTCTTTAGGGAATTGACTGCGGTCACGAATTTATCAATAAACAATTGAAAGTTCGAAGCGGATGCGGGACCGGACAACTTCAGATTTAACGCCTGATCAAAGTATGTCGTTGCGAGGATGCGCGTATCTTGATACCTATCCAGTAAAGCCTGGAATATAATTTGATAATTTTCAGCACTAGGTGTGACGCCTGCGAATACACTTTGCGCCTTTGTAGACAGCTTTCCTATGAGATAGTACAACCTGTCTGCATCTGTCAGCGACTTATTTTCGTGCACTGTTGACTTGAAACTGGCATAAAACAACGGCCAGTTTCTAATGTCCCCATCGAAGGACATTAGCTCGATTGCCGGTAGCTTGGGCTTTCGAGCTGCGGAGCCAGTGCAACTGTGCGTGGCAGACGAGGAGCCTGCAAACTGTGACGTCACACGCTTGATGGAACAAAATAAGTCTTCGAACGAGGCATATGCTTGATAGTTGGGCTTAGCTAAAGGATCTACAGCCAGCAACTTAGCTCTCCCGCGCCTCATAAACTTAAACCGCTTCTTGATGGGATCGGCTTCATACGCATCGGTGATCGCCTTTCAAATTCTGACGAGGACTCCGAATACAAGCACCTTTGTATTCTACCACGTCATGACCGCGCAGTCAACCAACTCGTAGATTACTACTACAGAAAATATCTGCATGCTGGTCCGGAGTTGCTTAGATTTCGACCGCGTACAGTGTTACCGCTTATGGCTGACCTCTCTAGCCAACGCATCAACAATGTCGATAAGGCTTTCACACACACCGGGTGTGATTATACTGGCCCGCTGCAGTACACGCCTGTCCGTGGTCAAGTTGTGAGAAGTCTTAAGGCTTGGCATGGTATTTTCACGTGCTTAACAACTCGAGCCACGCATATTGAAGTAGCGTCAGATTTAAGCACAGTGAGTTTTCTTGCTGCGCTTAAACGCTTTCTTTCTCGACGCGGTCCTATTAAGTGTTTATACACTGACAACGGAACTTGTTACGTTGGTGCAAGTTCTTATTTACGCGATCTCTACAAGTTTCTCGATAAAGCATATCGTCCGCATCTTCAGGACGAGCTTACTGAAAACCGCATAAATTGGAAATTTATACCGCCTGCTTCCCCGCACTTTGGTGGGTGCTGGGAAAGCATGGTCAAAGTAGTGAAGTCGCACTTATTTAAAGTTATTGGGCAGCAAATTCTCTCTTATGAGGAGCTCGTAACTGTCCTCGCTCAAGTCGAGGCATTGGTTAATTCGCGCCCGCTCACAACTATGAGTTTTGACCCCGCAGAACCTTCCGCACTCACTCCGGCGCATTTCTTGCACACGTTGCCACTGTCGTTCCTCCCCGCTCCTGAAACAGACTCTGTCCGCTTGCTTCAGTGACATTCATTGCTCGACAAACTGGTGCAGTCGTTCTGGAAGCGCTGGCGTGCTGACTACTTACACCAACTTCAGATTAGGTCCAAGTGGAATACGCCTTCCTCTCCTATTCAGGAGGGGACTGTGGTCATTATTATGACAGATAATGCTCCGCCTCTGTCATGGCCATTAGGCGTCGTTGAAAAGTTGCATACTTTGAAGGATGGTACAACCCGCGTGGTTAACGTCAAAACCGCCAAGGGTAGCTATGTGCGCCCTGTTGTACGCTTATGTCCGCTACCGACTCAGTAAAGCCTGACTTGATGGTTGGGCTACTTAGCTTTAGGTAATTAGCTAAGTAACTTCGCATTATAATAACCTTTTCGCTCAAAATTAACTCCTATCTCGTCATTCTTCTTAATTCGCATTCCCGCATCCGCATTCTCGCATTCGCATGGCCTATTATAAGCCAAAGTTCTTATTTTTACATCTCTTTTTAAAGGCAACCCTTTAAGGCCGGGAGGAAATGGTGGCGCCACCCTCTCACTTGAGGTGATTTAAATCTAAATTAAATCCTCCTTGCTAGCAAACCTCATGAGCGATCTGTTCCCTGCTGGCCGCCGCACCGCTGTCAGCGATTTCTGACACAGAAAAATATAATGTGAAAAAACGATTGTTTAAGAAAATTCCGCTCTAAGATCAGTGCGATCCGCCGCAATATTATATAAATTAATTTAAAACTCATCCGCTCCGCTCCATATATCATCCGCTTCCATACATCACCCGCATTACATAAAAGCCCCACAAAACTAGTGTGTGAGACCGTCCGCGCAAGAGAAGTTCCGGAGGAGCCGGTGCGCGTCGCTGGCAGTGGCCGTCTATCCAGGCGGCTCTCAAGGTACGTGCATTCGCCCTCTTTAGATCGCTCGTGCAATTTCCATACGTCAACTGAGGCGTCAGTTTAAATCCAGCGCTCAAATCTACAGTCCACTCCGCGCATAGGTTGCACACTCTCAATTTGTTGGGCATTCGCGCCCCGCCACGCTTCGCCGCTTCACTGACAAATAAATGATCTATCTATCTATCTATAATAAACTGTCATCATCATCATCATTTCAGCCGAAAGACGTCCACAGCTGGACATAGGCCTCCCCAAGCAGTTTGGGGGATAATAAAAACAAAAAAAAACATGAATGAAACTAAAACTTGTTATCAGAACGTAATGAGTGAGCGCATTTAATTTTATGCTCCCTGTCCGGATAAGAAGTCATAATATTTACCACCAAAAGCACTAATGTGGGGTCAAAGTTGATTAAACTGTGCCATGAAGTGATAAGTTGACAGCTAATGGCATAGTTTGTTGTTAGAAAAGATGGAACCATATATGCATGGATGGATATTGGAGGATGAATGGATGGGTGGATGGGATGGATGGATGGATGATCTTTTATATTTTGTATTATTTGAGTAGGTATGTTATGAGTTTATGAGTCTAGTCGAGTTTTAGGTTAGTTGTGAATACAAACAATCTGGACATCATATCAATAGTGGAGTCCACTATGATTTAGGTTTTTTTTTAATGATTTTTACCTATGGCCAAAAACTAACTCAATATTATGTATAGGTATCTATACTAATATTACAAAGAAGAAAGATTTGTTTGTTTGCTTGTTTCTAATCGATAAACTCTGAAATGGAAATCTACTAACCAGTGCAGTGGGAAACATTGATATTAGCTTTCATTTTAAAATGACAACAATATTCATTGCGTGGTACATAGTTGTCGATAAGACGAATTGTCAAAACACACGGAGCAATGAACATTGAAATCCTACTGATTGCGATCGCGAGTGAGTTATGCAATTCGGCAGCAGAAGTAACATAGGCTATATTTTATTTCAGTACGCGGGCAAAGCCGTGGGAAAAGCCTGGTGTTAAACAAACATTACATTGCGTTGACTTTTACTATTCTAACGGGCATTATATGTTTTTTTGACTATCAGATTAATATGATAAATAACAAAATAATACTTAGATATTATTATAGTGTAATTCACTACTTGAAACGTGCCAGAAATAAATTTAGCTTTTCTTTTTATCACGTTAAAAGTCTGTTATGTTCTTTTTCTCTACACTCTACGAGCATTATGGTATGGTGGTTGGGTTCGATTCCCACAGGACACTAATATTTGTGTGATGAACATAAGTGTTTGTGTTGGTCTGGGTGTTTCTTATGTATTATAAGTATGAATTTACAAAAAAAAAAGTATATAAGTATTATATCCTTTGTCTAGTACCCATAGCACAAGCTCTGCTTAGTTTGGGACTAGATGGTGCTGTGTAAAAATGTCCCAAAAATATTTATTTATTTATTTATTAATACTAGCCTTTACACACGGCTTCGCCCGCGTATTATTCTGTTAGTCACAGAAAAATTATATTGCGCATACCTCGGGAACTCTTTACCTTCGCGGGATATAAAATATCGTGATTGAAAGACAAACAAACGTCCATACTTTTGTATTTATGTATAATATCAGTAGGAATAGTCATGTTAGATATTCAAGTGATTTCTTTGATTAAAGTGGGAGGTCGCGTCCTATTGCATGTCAACTTTCTCGATCTCCAATAAACTGCATAAGTAGACACACGTACAGTACGCATCTACTCGCATGAACACTAAACTTTTATGGAAAACTAATTATGACTGTTGGCAACATTATAACAGTCAATTATCGCGGTGGACGTGCCTCCCCATGGCGCCCCGCGGGCCACGGTTCAACAGCCGCCATCGGATTTTAATAATGCTATTTATAGGCGAATTTTAATAAATTTGTTTCTCACGCATCCCATTTGTACGTATTGTATTGTCTTTGTTGTTTGCTTTTAAAGATTGAGTAGAATCGATTCTGGCACGCAACGTATACCTATAAGAGGGAAGAAAATCCGAACCTAATTGGTTAAAGCATCTTATTTACCAATTTTCTTCGGTTGCTTTTCCTTTCACAATCTCCAAAGTAATATTCACTGTGTGTACCATTAAAAACGAAGCTGATAATATTAATATTATGTGAGCAATGAAAACAAAATTACCAACGTAACGCACTCTCGCGCAACAATGTGCATTTATCGCTCGTAGGCGCTTGCTACGTCTCTCTTAAATTCAACATAATAAATCTCTAACATCAATAAAGATTTTAATTTTAATAAAGATGTTTTGGTTCACTATAACAAGTTTTTTAACGACCCCACCATGAATTTAAAATGCGGAGACACAAAAGGGCAGACAGCGACGCAGTCAATAGTAAAAATAGTACTTACATCGTTATTGAGAATATATTCACAGTTTTATATGCCTATAAATCTTTTTAAAAGCATAGCTGCGCTGCATAGCTAAATAACAAGTTGTATCTGGTTATTTTCAAAATGTCTGGGTCTACTTATAAACGACTTTTGTTGGGACAATTTCATTCATAGCTCGAAATTTTGATGAAACCTTTATATTTCTGATATGTCGGCTCGTGTAAATGGTTCCTTAGGTCCCATCACAAACCAGTAAGCCTCTAGACGCCTATTAGCCGGATACCCCCGGTCACAAAGCATATGCAGTAGCACTGCATATCTTACGCGCAGCCACCATTCGGGACGTCACTCCGTCAGCGAGCGGCACCAATCATATCACCGAACATTTGAGCCGACCAATCATAACGCGCCGTCCGCCCCCCGGTCCCCGCCAACATTTTACGACTGTGTTCTCATGCAAAACTTTGTGTATGTGGCGTCTTGAGGCTTACTGGTCTGTGGGTCCCATACTTACCCTAACAAGTAACAAAACAGGCCCGCCTCCTATTACATGGGACTTATAACTTATGTGGCGAAATGTTGGTGTATTATATATTATATTTTTATATATTTATTTATTTCTCAAAAACTATTACTGTAGAATTATATTATAGATTACAAAAATCAATGCTTCAGTGATACAGTGTTTGTACACAAAAGTTTTAGCATCTGAAGCCGAACTAGGAAAAATCTGTATTTCGGCTTTCAGCGCCAATCCCCTCGAGTTACAATAAATATCATAAATTCTTAAGTGCTAGTATTTTATAATTTATAGGTACATGGGATTTACTAAACACCTCTGCCTACCCCTTCGGGGAATACGTACAGTCGTGATGTTATGTATGTGTGTTACAAAACTAGGCGTATATTTTCGCGCTTACTATAACTGAAAACTTTGTTTATCCAACTAAAATGATTACACTAATCGGTACCTACAAAAGAAGTAAAAAGCTTTCTTTTCTTCGCCTTAGCGAGTTCAGTAATATTTTCACAGGCAACAACTTCAAATAAGCTCTGATAGTTTCACGCTGTGAATGAGTCTGAGGCGGATTATTATTTTTCTTATTTCTTTCCTAGAAAGGCAGTTTTAATTTATCATCTAGGTCAAGTAAAAATAAAACATGTAATATAATACTTTCTTTAGAGTTATGATGAGCTCGTTTTACTACAGTAAAGCCGGTTTTATGTGTGTGTACATCATTGAGGGAGCTCATCCGTAAACAAGAGTGTTTGCTCTCTAAATGAGAAACGAAAATCATGTTTACTTTTTAGCTTTACAATTATAAAGTCACTTCAATATGTCAGCCGCGTAAAGCTGTAGACATTGCTTGACAGAGTTCATTATAATTTATGTGATCAAATACCGATGTGAATCTGGTGAGGTGACGTAAGAGGATCGAGTGTGTCCAAAAATTCCTATGGTTTGTGTTATATGAGTCGGCGGAAGAGTAAAGTTTGAGGTGGATTACTAAAATAGTATGCAAAATCGATGCTAGACTTTCGTAGATATGCTAGACAGTAGACATTACTATTTTATACTTAAAAGGTTCTTGCCCTCGAGTTCAAAGTGCATCATATTTTTGTGGCTCTACCTTACCTTTGGAATGTAATTCAGATACATTTATTATCAACCCCGTCTCCCTCGTCAATCTGCCTAATTGGTCTAGGTTGCTTCGCGGACTCTATTTACCCACGTTCTGTATTCGATTGATCCATGGTATTTCTACTTTTACTAGCCATTCAAACGAAAGATGTGGAATTATGAGCAGTAACTACCGTTAACGGGTGTGGCTGCTATTCGCACGTGTAAAGGGGCAAAGACCTCGAGATCGGACCAATCTTTGCGATCTCGAAAGCTATGAAGGAAAATCTTAAAACAAACGAGCATTTTGATTGTGGTGTGAACTTGAACTCAAATAAAAGGCACCGATCGCCTGAGGGCTTAACGAATGGTCTCAAGAATGGACCTTGATTGCTTCTGTTTAGTGTAACCGTTTGTAGATTGTATCATTTATTATAAAGGACATTACGTGGGTCGAGTTTTCCGAGTGGTTTTCGTAACCAAGATAAATTTGCTAAAGGTGCACGATAATAATGAGAACTTCTAGAGTAGTTACTCTACAGAATTTTTATTTATTAAACTTTATAAAAATACTAGCGGAACCGGCAGACGTCGTCCTGTCCGGAAAAGCAGCGCTACCTACCGGGTCCAATTGTGAATCTAAATCATTCTCGAATCCACTGGAACATACATTTTTTTTATCCAAATCGGTCCAGCCGTTTAGGTGGAGTTCAGTCACACATATACACACGCACAGAAGAATTATATATATAAAGATGGTTTGCTTAAGATTTAATAAAAATAGATAGATACATGTATCGCAATTTTTTAAATTTAAATCTGTTATTATCGCTATCATTCCCGATAACCAGTTTGATGGATCAGGGGTGTGGTTTGTAACAACAGTACAGCTACATGGTATCGATGTCAGTGACTTAGGTACAGTCAACAAATCGGAACCATGACCCACGATAAGCTTAATATCCTACAGACATTTATGTTGAATTTTGCTTAAACAGCTATTTCCCTGGAAAAAGACTTGTTATAAATATTATTAGCAAGTGACAGTGACAGTTTACCAATAAAATATTCAAAATGTCCTAAGTGCAGCATAGAAGAAAACCTTACTGTTTTGACGATTTCAAACGAATTATCAGCTGAGTGGGTCATGATTCCGATTTGTTGACTGTACGTACACGTAACACGTTGAGTTTTTATCCCATCTCTGATGATGACAAACGGCGAATATATTATACGATCACCAATCTGTTTTATATGCACGGTGATTACAGAAATCATCATTCATATTGCAGCTCTACATGATAAAGACTTGAAGGAAGATGAAGAACATTACAACATAGATATGTTTACAACAACGATATCAAGAACATTATATCATGCCTGTATTCCCTAAAGGGGTAGGCAGAGGTAGGTATAGTACACCCACATTTCGCCAGTTATGTTATCAATCCCATATAATTAGGAGACTTCTAGAAGCGAGAATTCCCGGGAAACCTGGCCTTACTCGAAACAAGTTTTTTTTTCGAGAAATCGTGGTAACTTTAACGGTAACGGAGGAAAACGATTATCAGATGGTGCTATTAATAACCCCTTAGATTTTTTAAATCATATTTCAATAAAAATATAGAAGATCAGTGAGTTAGTAGTTGAAGTGGTTTACCGTTTAGATCTACATTTATTTAACTCGGGTATCTAATGTTTTTAAGGCTAATAAGCTAGTCTACTTTAAAGATGCTCATGGTTTTTTTCTTGTATCTACCTATTGTCGAAAGTTTTATTAGCAGATACTCAAAGTAGATTATTTAACTGATTGTGAGGGTAGTTCCTGTTCCGTTAGTTGTTTACATAATTTAATAAAAACAAACACTGGGTGATGTGTGAATTGGAAGTTCTACTTATTCATATGAAGAAATATATTGTATGTAACCAGTATGTAACTTTAATTTAGAGATTGTTTTTAAAACATACAACAAAAATACAATTTAAAAGTTTATATAAAGTTAATTATCTAAATATTCAAAGTTTAATTTAGTTAGTTTTGTTAGAAAATGTGAAAGTAATTAAAATTGTAAGACTGAATAAACAATAAACGTTGATGATTACAAATAAGCGATTTTTTTTTTGTATAAATTAACAATTTAGGTAATATAATTTTTTTATACAGAAATTTCTCGAAAATTCGCGAAATCCCGGGAATTCCTAATCGAGATATCTCGAGTCCCGAGAAAAAATATAGGTCGAGAAATCAGTAACCCGAAGGATGTAAACAAATACTTACATGATGATTTAATTCAATACTCAAACACTGTAACAACGGCCTGACTCCCGAGTCCCGACAATCGTCAAGTGAGCGACCCAACGACAACATTCGGTCATGTTTTTAGTCTTAATTGAGGCGAAAACAGCCCAAAGTTGGCTGGCAGTGCTCATTAAGAACAACAAACAAGTATCTAAGTACTGCAGCCAAGAGACACTCTGGAACTAATCGGCTTCCACCGAGTACTGCCGAACTGTGATGTTATAACACCGATTCACTGCTAAGTATCGCGTTTATTTTGCTCTTGATATTATATTTTGCTTTTGCATTCCTCTTTGAGACTGTAATGCAATTTTTGTAGTGAGCAGCTATGTAGCATTGATTTCTTTTGATATACTTATTTTCGAATCATAGTCTTTGACGCCCTAGCTTTGTAGGTAGCTTTGGTACATTGCAGCGTTATTGACAGCTTTGTAGCACTGACCTTCTTTTCATGTTCTATTTTAATTATTCAGGATGCAAAATTATAGGGCTTAGCATTTTTGTAAGCAAGTGAATCAAGTTAATATTTCTCATGCACAATCAATCAATCAATCAACTCAGCCTATCGCAGTCCACTGCTGGACATAGGCCTCTCCCAAGTTGCGCCACAACGCTCGATCTCATGCACGTCACACCCAAATTTAATTTTTTTCCCCAACGGCCCACGGTCTGCTGGGAGCCTGGAAATGCCTTTTTTTTTTTTTATAGTATAGGATGGCGAAACGAGCTAAAGGCCCACCTGATGTTAAGCGGTTACCTTTGCCCATGACAACTTCAATACCACCTAGGCTGTTGCCTAAATGAGACATGAAGATGGAAAGTCTCCTGTGATTGTAATTTCACCGGCACCCGTACCCATCAGACCGAAACACAGCAATGCAAGCATCACTATTTGGCGGAGAAGTAGGCACGGTGGTAGTACTGCCCCGGACGAGCTCTTTCACAAAGGAGCTCTACTACTACTAAACCCAGAGTCGATGTATTTTGCCTTTGTATTATTTAAAAAGGTAATTTTATAAATTTAAAAAATCACATTGATTTCTTAGTTCAACGCATAATTAACAAAACACCCAGATATCCAGGGTCGCTTAGCAAAATTTTGCTCAGCATGCATTAAACGGCCCCATAACGTGAGCTTTTGCTCAGCATGCGTTAAAGGGCCCCATAACTGCGAATTTTTGCTCAGCATGCGTTAAAGAGCCCCGTCACTGTGAGCCGGCCCTGCCTGTAAGGCACAATCTCAAACTCTAAGCTACTATTGAGATTGTCCTACCAGAACATCCTAATATCAGCGATTGTCTCGCCGTCCTCATCCTGGCAGCAGCGTTTGCAATTACAATATTTGCGGCTCTATGGGATGGGTGATAGGATTTCATTTAGTGTTAATGGCTAAATCTATCTATATGTCGTGTCAACATGAGCTACATAATCATAATAGCTCATGCCGTGGGAAAAAGATTAGCCAGTCAGCAGATTGGTAGCAGGGCTGACTGCCCAAGGTGCGCCGAACGATCAATTAAATATCGTCACTCGTGGAGACTTTTATTATTAAAATAAATAAATTGATTTAGCAGGAAATTTTGTTTAAAATTCAGAATTATACAGTAAGAGGAAATTATGTTCTAATATTTATTTAATACAACCAACATTTAAAGAGAGCCTGTCATGAAAACACGTGTGAAGGTAAGCCTTTACGCCTTTTTGTGGCTTACGTTATAATAAAAGGGACAAAGTGGATGCTGCAATATTAAAAATAGCTGTAACCATGAGATGCCTAAACAAAATAAGTAAAAATAGCTTCCGTTCCTTCAATGGTATTCAAAAGTTACTGAACTTGTGTAGGTGAACGAACAACAGTTATGAAAGGGAAATCTTTTCAATCCGCAAGTAACGTACACAGGGAAAGGTACGAGTGATTTATGTGTGTAACTTTTTTTTGTTCGAGCAATACGATTGAAAAAAAATGCTGTACAATTTATGTTTATACATTTGCTCTGTGTATCTGAAATATTTGAGCGATTCGGTAAGGATTACTACTAAATTTTCCGACGGAATGTTGATTTTTATGAGAAACTGACTTCTGCCGGTGCTTCTTCCGCATATAATTTGGCTTATCACAGAAAGACTATCTATTGTTGATTTAATGTGTGTAACAAGCCCGAAGATGTCCAACACATGCTAATGGATTGTGGTCGAAATGCTTTGGAATGGCACCATTTATTTAAAAGATAAAATTAAATTCTCTAGATAAAGGTGTCTTCCAAATTGTATTACAGCCTACAGGTGTTGCGGCTAGGTTAGTGTTTAAATTTATGTTAAATAATCTTAAGAAGTTATGTTAGCAATAGGTTAATGATATGATGGGACTGGTATAATCATTAAATGGTTTGAAGTCCCTAAAAATAAAGAAAAAAAAAAAAAAAAAAAAAGACTTCCCTCACACCTTGCTCATCCCTATTCCCTCAAGAACTGATTATTTTCCTAGATTAAAAAGTAGCCTATATTTAAAAATTTTCATTCGGTTTATGGTCTATGTGTGTGCCAGATTTCATCCAAATCCGTTCAGCCGTTTCAGTGCGAATGAGTAACAAACATACAAACATCTTCACAAACTTTCACATTTATAATATTAGGAAGTAGTATCACATAGTAAATATCACAGAAATAGATAGAATGGAAAAGTGGGCAGGGCGCGCGTGCCAACACTCTGTATCATAGTGCAGGGCATTTCAAAGCCTTTCTCAGTACGCCTTATGACTTCTCTCTGTAAATACTGTAACAAAAACCCGCAAAAATGCCTTATTGTGATATTTCTAACTGCAGAAACAAAACCTGTAAAGTACATTTGATTCAAGTTAATTTAAAAAAATTAATGACGTCAATATGTAAGGCATAGTTTGTTCGAAAGTTGCCACGCATGAATCGCAAGTAAAATTGTGATTACAACCATTCTACTGTATCTATTTCTGTGGTAAATATTACATGAGCTATCCACACTAGTATTATATAAATTGCGAAAGCATGTTTAATTTTAAGTAGCTGACAACAGCCAAATACCCCAAATAGGCTTCTTTTAAAAACATTTTTAGCTGTATCTATTCAGTTTGTGGCAGTGAAAAGAATATATGTTAATCTTGATCGTATTTTCTGAAACTGTATTGTGTCCAAAACACGTTTTCACAATCTCTATTATTTACTAAATATTATAAATAAAATTAAGAAAACATTTGAGAAAGACAATAATCTAAACATTTGTTGTTTCTGTTTTTCAAATAAGCTTTTAGTTTTTTATTTAAAAACAAAATTGGTAATTTTTATTCAAGTTGAGCGGCGTATCCGACGTCCCTCGGCTCGTTGCCTCTCTTTCAGTTCCGTACGAAACGACAGTGACCGCAGAGGTCTGATTTTTTAGGTGCTGTCAGCCTCTTAAGACTAAGCTACTGGCACTGGCACAGAGATAGTCTTAAATCTGGATAAAGATGATAATATTAGTGTAGGTAGATATTTTTTATCGACAAACTATCCGACTACCCGAGTGAGACCGCGTGCCTCAGTTATTTATAAATGTGTTTATCTTGACCTTACATACTGCATACAAAAAAGAATTACGTTTATCTTGACTTATGAAGGTCCTATGTATGACTGATAATGAATTTCAATGGCATATGAAAAGTGTTCCCACGTCTTTTCTTATTTCAGATCATGGTATAATAAGATGTTTCACCAGGTATTCTCTTCCCGCAATGACAGCGCGATGCCTCTGAGCTACGTCACGATCAGTGTTGCCGTTGATTGATATCTTCAATATACTTAAGGAGATTTTTGTTCATAATGAATATTAAATAAATTCCTAACTAGCCTAACTGTTTGTTATCTCTTGTTATTAATCTAGTTAGTTATTAAAGGAAACTGTATAAAATTACTAGTTCAAAAGTGATTCTTTATATAAGCAAGTAAATGAAAAAAATCATTTTGCTCGGGTAATTTATTTTCACAAAGTGGCAGCACATCAAACTGACAAGTGTGACGCTAACCGCCCGCTATTGGCTCCACGGCCGATGACGTAGTACGGAGGCAATCACGTGACCTAGCTGTCACGGGAAGAGACTACCTGGTGTTATTATACCATGTTTCAGATTAGATATTGACATGTGTGTGTGAGGTGTGTCAGGATCATAGCAGGTGGAAATCCATAGTCTCTGCCTACCCAATGGGAAACAGGCATGATAATATGTATGTATATTGACATAAGATTTGTTGATACAATACTATCTCAAATAGGCATATCTATGAAGTTTTGTCTTTTAGAGATCATTCAAATATATTTTGAACAACTGCATCTCTCTCGAATACACTCGTACGGTCAACCGCATGTAGGTAGATGGCAAAAGAACCATTATAAGCTGAGCCTGTCTTGCATGAAATTTACTTATTTATTTATTTATTTGTTCAGTGGTGTACATAACAAAAACATTCTAAAGATGTAAACATAAACTCATTAGAGTTTTACCGTACTTAATATGCCAGTTCCTCCTATAATAGTTTTGTTTACTATTTATATGTGGTAGACTGTACGATGGAGATTAAGTTCATCATTAACTCGTTACCGTTGCCCTTGCGCAGTTAAAATGATTGAAACTCTAAGTATTCTTTATTTCCTTTGATATGATTTAGACTAAAATGTTCTTTATTCGCTATAATATTATCACCCTCGTTTTCCCAAGCCGGTTAGAGTCGGCTACTAATTCAATCGCTTGCGGCAGAATTTCTGCATTTTATTCTGGGCAATGATTGCCGTCCAAGCTTCGAATCGCCACCCTAAACTATTTAATGGTGTAATAAGGTTAAAAAAGGGACCTTTTTCTGGCTACTAATTGACCGCGAATCATTATAGATAAAATAAATAAATTTCTAGTTATTTTCCCAGCATGAAAGCTGGGAAAATAACTAGAAATTTTCTGGGAATTATGGAGTGGTTTGTTACCTATGTAATTTAACCTATATACTTACTTTTTCACACAACCATAACATTTAAAACCTTTATTGACTTATTTAAAGGGTAACCGTTTAGCCACGGACCCTTCATATATTTGGTTTACTACCTGAAATATTTCTACAAATCAATCCCAAGTTATTGGGACCCCAACCGAGGCAATTTTTTGTATTTGGTTCCTATATTTCACTAACCTTTTGATAACGTAACGTATTTCTCACTCAGAAAAGAGGCTAAGGCAAGCGTCACTTAGTATAAGGACTGTAGCGACCCTTCCATTCGGTTCCACATGACTGGTCGCCTTTACGTGTGCGCCCGAGCAGCGCGAGGATTTGCAGATAAGTAATAAAACGTAATGCGTTTAAACTGAACGCAAAGCCTCCAACGGTAACATCCTATTAGTAGAGATTAATGTTTTATTTAACAGCACACTTGTATGTAAAAGGGAATGCGGAATGTATGTTTGCGACGCAATGTGGAAATGAAATCATAGATCGCCTCATCAGCCCTGCATTGTGTCGTATGTAATATGCGCAGGACTTTGCACGTGTTGTTGATTGATAAATTAATCACGTTGTAATTGTTATCTCATAAATAGATCAGAGAGTGCTAGTTATCATTTGACGTAAAACGTTACTTATTAAAATATAATAATTTCAAAAAATATAGGGTGGTCTAGGCCAGGTTGCAAGAAAAAAACAATAAACGCTTTGTAGCAGATGGAAAATTATTTTATTATTATTTATTAGTTATTCGTTCTTTGAAAACAAATACCTATTTTTTTTTTTACTAAAACAAAATTCTAGATCTATTAATAATAATAATAGTTTATTTATAATTATTAATATAAACGGTTTCACTCACGTTATTTCATCGGGTGTGCCCGACCAGTAAAATAAAATAAAGTAAAATAAGTAAATAGTTTATTTCCAAAAATAAGTTATTTATTATTATAATAGATCTAGAATTTAGTATTAGTAAAACAGAAAATAGGTGCTTGTTTTATTTAACTTATTAATATAGAGCGTTTTCGAATACAAGAACTTAAATGAAGGGTTGTACATGACATAATACATAAAAAATAAAAAAAAGACTAAACAACACCAAAAAATGTTCATTAAAATATTCGAATTGTTATTTTGAAGGGTATGAAAATAAATAGACAGGCTGTAGCAAAATTAATCTTTTTAGGGTTCCGAAGTCCTACAAGGAACCCTTATAGTTTCGTCATGTCCGTCCGTCTGTCCGTCTGTCCGTCTGTCCGTCTGTCCTAATCCTTTACCGCTTAATAACTTCTACAGTTATAAACATAAGTAAATGAAATTTTGACAAAAAATGGAATAGATATAGATCTCAATTTTAAAAGAATAAAAAAATCTTGATTACGTATTTTAGGGGTGGCACCCATACATATGAAATGGCGATGAAAATATTTTTTTCGCTACACCCCCTCGTGTGGGGTATTGTTGAATAGGTCTACTAAAATGAAGGTAATCTTTCATACACAACTTTTTTATCAGGTATACCCTCTGCGAAATACAGTTCGCCAAAGTGGCTTGCAATGTGTCCCCCCCCCTGCCATTTCCAAACTATGCAACGTAGAAACTTATAGTCTTCAACATTGATAGACCTTTATAAAAACTCTCTTTTAAAATTATTTCGAGTATAATGTGATTATAAATTTTTGAGTTATAGTGAGAAAACTGAAAAATACTTAAGACGTCCTAGTTCATAGGTCATTGACCTAAGAGAAAAATGATCGTAGCAAATAATGCTCCTTTAGTTAATTTCTATTTAAAAAAATCACAAAAAGAAACACACTTCTTAAATTTAGCTTCATAAACTTAGCACTAGGTGGCGCTGTTTGCAAAAACTAAAATAGCAATGATTAATATTCGATTTGATTCGTTTGTAATTAGACCTACTTAAGGAACCCTATAATACTGAGCATGGACCGACATGCTCTTGGCCGGTTTTTTAAATACAGCTGTATTTCAGTTTTTAATTATGTTGTAGGTACATCCAGTTCTGCCGTAGCGGATAAGCCCGACGTTTTTGTGGCTTAATTTAAAACTGTTTTACGTTACTCAGGTTCTGTGCAAATAAAAAATAAACTCACAGACATAAAGAAAATTAGTACAGAAAGAGGGGAAAACATTTTGATGAGTTCTCGTTTGTAATGAAACCGCCGATACCACAGTAAGAGTGAAAGGAAAGTTTAATTAGGTAGGTTTTCAGACCACTTATGCGGTAAGCACAGAAATTATTTTCGTATTGATCATTGAATGTTTGGCAGAAGATTTATGCAGGGCAGGGTCACTCTGACCCTCAACGGCGCCTATATGTAGCGCCCATTTAGGCGCCAAATATTTTGCTGTCAAATCACTTTAAAAATATCGATTGAAATACTTATTTAACATTTAATTGTGAGATCATAATGACTAATACAAAGTTTTGTCACAAAACTGTGTCAGAATTGACGAAAAACCCCTGAATACATAAACGTACATACATAAACATAAGAATAAAACGCCACGCAGAGCATTTCATGCAATAAATAGAGAATAAAACCAGTCAGGTACCGGATTTGCGGATTTGCGCACTAAGAGTTCCGTACCCTAAGGGTGCTAACGGGACCCTATTACTCTCGCTACGCTGTCCGTCCGTCCATCCGTCCGTCCGTCCGTCCGTCTGTCTGTCACAGGGCCTGTATCTTTGTTTCGGTAATAGATAACCAGTTGAAATTTTCATGGAATATGTGTTACTATAGCGTCTATCACGACAAATACTAAAAATATAAAACTTAAGGGGGTCCCCATACAAGAAACCTCGAAAAACATGAATTGTTTTCAACTTTTTTGTTCCTGCTCTATCTTCGAAACGGTAATACATACCAGCGTCAAACTTAGTCTGATTATAATCACTGGCACTATAGTGCCTGCTATTTAGTTTAGCAACAAATACTAAAAATGGGGCAAACATAGACATATGTGGTCATGAGGTGGTACCTAGTGTACCTACTTAAGAAAGAGATGCAAAAATTCACATTTCACGTACGTCGTTGATGTCTTTTGATAAACTCGTAAATTAAATCAGTTTCCATGGGGTATCAGATCTTATTTGTTATTTAATCTACAATCAGACCAAGTTTGAATGTATTATTAGTGTTAATGATGAATGAAAATTGTCGGATTCGATGGAAGTATCAGTAAGTGTCAAACTTGTACTAGGTCCCCAGATCTATACGGTACGACATGCTCGATGGCAATGTTTGGCCGAATATCCGGTATCCGGTATCCTTCCAAACAGCTATCCAATTCATCTCTAGTATACAGTCACAAACTTGCTAAAAAAATCAGTCAGTAAAATATTAAAAAAAACTTCTCATCTTAATTATCGACAAAATATTAAGAACGTACAGAAAAAGCCGCTCCTATTTATTTGATTGGAAACTGTTTTTTATCCTTAGCTTCCCAATTACTTAAACTAAGTAATTGTAGAAACTGCCCCCCCCCCCCCCCCCCTGTCCGGTGATAAATTCGTTCCGATTAATCTCAATACAGGGCAGTATGCAAATGAATTGATAAAGCTACAAAGGTAAAACCCATTTTCACGGATACTCTAATATCCGTGAAAATGTGTTTTACCTTTAATATAAATAACTAATCAATAGTTATTTTATTTTACTTAAATATCATTTTAAAACCTATAAATATAGATATTCAAAGGCATTTAGGTCCCGTTTCCACTTGCGTTGCCAAATGGCAAACTAAAAAAACCTGTTTTGTTTCATTATGTTAGTCTGCCCGTCTGTATGTCTTCAATATAACTCTCCCTATATAACCTCCCTTATATATAACTATAAACTATGAATCCAAAAAATCGAGGCCGTCTCACATCTCAAACTTGCCCTGTTCAAAATATTGAGATTAATTAAATTATATTTACACTTGGAGCGAAAATCTCTTAGTGGAAAGCCACTTAAATAGACTCAATTATAAATATAAATATTTTTGGGACATTTTTACACAGCACCATCTAGTCCCAAACTAAGCAGAGCTTGTGCTTTGGTTAGTAGTAAATGGATATAATACTTATATACTGTTCTTTGTAAATACATACTTATATTACATTAGAAACACCCAGACCAACACAATCACTTATGTTTATCATCCTATGGGAATCGAAACCACGACCTCGTGATCACCAGTCCGACCCTCGAACCACTAGACCACAGACATCGTCAAAATTTTAGATTTTAATTCATGCTAAATTAAATTCCAATGAAAATTATCTTTACTACAATAAAGAAAGGGATAACAATAACTGAAACATCAATTATAAATTAATAACCAGAATTAACTGAAAGCTGCATGTTATTCAGTGGTCAATCAAAGCAGAAATTGTGACCTTTCATTCAAATTACACGAGAAACATGACCTTTCAGTTATCCGTAGGCGTTATCCGAGATCTAATTTGCGAATTGCACTACAACCTGTACACAATAGCTGCACCAAACATAAGTAGATAGAAACATAGTAGAGTGAAATCAAATTAAAAGTAGGAAATGTATCTTTAAATACAGTACTAAAATTTCTATAAAGAGAACAACAAACTATTTAAAGCGTTTTACCGGCCGTCATAAGTACCTACCTTTCCGGCTGAAACATACTTTACATACGAGTTAGTGCACTTTTCAGTTCAACAACGTTAACTACAAAAAGTTTGTTTACGTCTAAACTTACTAGAAAACAAGAATGAATATCTTACTTTTCGATATCTAATCCGTGTATTTTGTAACAACTTCCGAAATATCGGCGTAGCCATGTCTCTACAAGTGTTTATTTACCTATCTACGCGCGCATACAGCAATGTCTTACAATACAGTAATAAGGAGCTGATTGTGTCATAATATCATTACGTTCGTACCTAAAATCAACGCGGATGTTAGCAGGCTTCACGTGACGTAGTTCGTAGGTTATACGCTGCTACGAGATCGTAGCGGCCACCATATGTTCGGACCACGAGGGCACCGATCGATACGCGGCTAGGCGGGCGGCATGCACTTACCGTGGTCATCTTGAAGTTTAACTTGCGCTGCAACGCAGTCTCGAGGTGAAGAGCCATTGTAACAGATATTACGAACGATAAGCGAGTGAAAGACCGATAAAAAGCACTATAACATAGTTTGCTAGGCCGGCGTTAAGTAAAAACTTCGCGTGTGACGTACGTAGCGACTTCAGCGTGGCAGATCGCGTGTTCACGCGGCCATATTAGCCGCCTGTCAAAAGGTTTGAGTTTCCGCCGCTTGGCGCTACCGTCGCCAATCGTTACGTCTGCGCGAAAATAGCCGCCGAACGGAGAATGGCGGTGTATGGCGAGTGGCGGCGGCAAGGGGCGCGTAGGGCTCGTACCTACACCGCCACAGGTTACGAGATTTTCCACCACCACCGATTGATTTATAGTACAACTTGTAATCGAGTTAAAAGTTACACTTTCGATACGTACACGTATTATGAACGCAGTATTTAAATTATTTTTTTGGAACGAAGTCCTATAAGGGTCTTGCGGTAGGTGTGATTCGGGAGAAAATGTAGCGTCACGTCACGCTAAGATTTGCGTTATACCCATATAGTACAATGAATATACGCAAATAGAGTTGTCAGCTGACCTCAACTTTAAGGCCATCTGGTGGGTAGCGTCAGTTACAGTAAAACATTAAATAAAACACATAAAAAGACATGTTTTACTGGTGATCGAACTTGGGCCCTGTGATAAGTCCGACGCATGATGTTTCCTGCCATCTATGCTTGTATTATAGGTGCGAAATTAAGGATTATAATGAACTGTGGGCGATTGTGTAATGCATTCACTTTGACATTAGCTTTCATTTTGAAATTACAGCAATATTATTTGAGTGGTACGTAGTTAGTTGCCTATAACACGGATTGTCAAAACACACGGAGCAATGAAAATTGAAATCCAGATGATTGCGATCGCGAGTGAGTTATGCAATTCGGCAGCAGGTCAAAAAAATATGAATTTTAAGGATAACTTCGTTCCTGACGGGGGTCTCCAGACCACATACTTTTTTTTATATTTGCCACGAAATACTTATCTTATTAATGTGTATCATTAGCATCGTGTGTATTCTAACTAAACTTTACGTTTTCCGAACTTCGATCAAACTTCGTGGCTCGAGATTTATGTACTCACAATTAAATTATTGGGGTACGCGACACTTCCTTAAAGGGGTCGCCCCCTCTCAAATTTCCTATAAAAGCGTTAACAAATCTTATCAGCGTTAATGCAACATGAAACATTGGGAATAAAATACACATTATTTTAGTAAAAATATAATAATACCGATTATCAGTAGGTAATCGATCAATACACGCGTCATATGTGTCTACTTTACTCGTCGTAACAAATGAAATGAAAAGACATATGAGAAGCTGCGAACAAGCTATTAAACTCGTCAGAGGCACGCCACGTGTCACTAAGCGTCAAATGCCAAGTGCCAAGAGCCAAGTACCACAATGGGAGCATGCAGCGGCACAATATAAAGGAGTCGGCAATATATTTTGATTAGCACGCCATATATTACGCGACAGACATCAAAAACGAATTACTGTGCCATTACTCGTGTGTGTCGACTCGAGTAACTTTCAGGATAAAGGGCTTTAGGGGAAACTGTTTTTATTTATCGTGATTGGCATTCGATTTCTGATTGTCTACCGTTCTATATACCGACACATAGAGCACAAAACACTTTGTTGGTTGTGTGAACAAAGTTATACTATAGGTATAGCATCCTACTAACATAATAAATGTGAAAGTATAGATGTTTGTTTGTTTATTAGTTTGTTTGTTTGTCCTTGAATCACGCTGAAATGGCTGACCTAATTTGAATGAAATTTGGCGCACAGATATACCAAAACCCGGATAAACATATAAACTATCTTTTCATTTTGACTGCCTCGTTGGTCTAGTGGTCGCAAAGCACTATCTTTTCATTTTGACTGCCTCGTTGGTCTAGTGGTCGCAAGCGCGACTACTAAGCGTGAGGTCCCGGGTTCGATTCCCGGGTCGGTCAAGCATTTCTGAAGAGCAGCCTGGAGTCAAGAAGTTGGTGGTGCTTATACCCCCGTGCTTCGGAGAGCACGTAAAGCTGTAGGTCCGGCTGGCACCCTGATCTCTCGCCGGTCGTGTCGGATTGCCGTCTCATCGGATTATGAGAGTGAGGGGGGAATAGAGACTGCACATGATACAAAATTACCTTAAAATACAGGTTAAAATCAAATACATTCGACTATTTTTTTCAATTGGATTCTACTAACAAAGTGAACCACCCCTAAGTAACATGGGTCGTAAGACGAAAAAAATAGTTCACTCCCATGCTAAATTCAAGGTTTAAGTAAAACAAAAACTCATCTTATGGGTATGAATGGGTCATACTCATAAGATTTTTTTTTTTTTTTTTGTTCTTTATCTGCAATCAGTCTTCTTTAACTATAATCAGATGAGTTGTCTGGACATTGTTATGTGGAGTGCTTCCTCCAGCGAGGGAGCTACTCCTCTATGCAGCAGCTACAGTCTAGCCTGTAGCTTCATTATGTCATGTCTCTTAAGACGATTGGTATAGCTTTGAGACGTTAGTTGGACTGCTAGTTCGTTTGGGTGGTGTTGGTGTGTTAATCGCCGTTTATATTTCTCAGCAGTCAGTCGGATTTCTTCCTTAACTGTGCTTATTTGTAGATGTTGGTGAATCTCATTGTTTGTGATAAACCAATGAGCGTTTGTGATCGTTCTCAATATCATGTTTTGGAGGCGTTGTAGTATGGAGATGTTGGAGTTGCTTGCACTACCCCACAATTGTATACCATATAACCAAATTGGCTTGAGAACCGATTTATATATTAGTAGCTTGTTGTCTGTGGATAATTTACTATTTCTGCCAAGTAGCCAGTATAAGAGTCTGTACCGGATGTTCAGTTCTTCTCTTTTTGTTTTTATGTGCTTTTTCCAGGTTAAGCGACGGTCCAGGTGCATTCCAAGATATCTAACGCTTTCTTCGTGAGGTAAGGTGACGTTTCCAAGTTGTACAGGTGGACAGTCACCTTTTCTTAGTGCGAAGGTTACTTGCACAGACTTAGACGGACTGGCTTTGATTTTCCATCTTTGAAGCCATTTATTGATCTCATGGAGTCCCTGCTGTAGAACCTCTGACGCAACACTTGGATCTATGTTACAAGCGAGAATGGCAGTGTCGTCAGCATACGTGGCCGTGGTCAAGTCAGTTAGCGCTGGGAGATCTGCAGTATATAGGATATACAGGATTGGCCCTAGTATGGATCCCTACGGTACGCCTGCTTTTATGCAGTGAAAAATAGACGTCGATCCAGCTTCTTTCACTTGGAACAATCTGTCAGAAAGATACGATCTCATCAGGAGGTGGTAACTATGTGGGACGCTTTCCTTTATTTTGAAGAGTAGGCCACTGTGCCAAACCTTGTCGAAAGCTTGTTGGATATCCAGGAATACTGATGAACAGTACTCTTTTCGTTCTAGGGCTTTTCTAATTGTTTCATAGACTCTGTGAACTTGCTCGACTGTAGAATGGTGGTGCCGAAATCCGAACTGATGGTCAGGTATGATTTTATTCTCTGTCAATATTGGTTCTATTCTACGCAATAGCACTTTCTCAAAAAGTTTTGAGAGTATGGGCAAAAGACTAATTGGTCCATACGACGTTACTTCATTCGCAGGTTTCCCCATTTTGTGGATCATCATTATCTGTGAGACTTTCCAAATTTGGGGATAGTGTTGTACCCTAAGAATTCCATTAAACAATGTAGTTATAAAGACTAAAGCCTTCTTAGGTAGTTCTTTTAGAACTTCTTTGGTGATCAGGTCAAAGCCAGGCGCTTTTTTGTCCTTAAGTTCCTTGATGGTCCTAGCAACTTCTCGTACTGATGTTGGCTTTGGGGGCATTGACATCTGGTAGGCATAATTCAGGCCTGCGTCTACATCGATTTCAGAATCGCAATCATCGGTATCGTTGGGAGTAAATACATTTGACAGATGATCAGCAAATATGTCAGCCTTTTCCTGAGCTGTTCGTGCCCAGGTGGTTTCTTCACGGATATTCTTCCTTATTGACGGTTTTGCTACCTGAGGTTGGTCATATGCTTTCGTAATCTTCCATAGAGAGTAGTTTGTTGAAGCAGTAGCTGACGCTAATTCTAGCTTAGATTGCAGTGTGCTATCATGACAGTTGTGGATTAGTTCTTTAAGCTCCAGAATCGATTTATTTAATGCAGTCTTATCTGTTCTATGTCTGCTCTGGTGCCAAATACGACGAAGTCTCCGTTTTTCTAATATTTTTTGCTTGACAACTTTTGGATAATTCTTTGGGTGACAGGCCGGTTCCATAAGAGGTGTATTTTTCCAACAGGATTCTTGGATAAGAGTTGTTAGATGCTTTGTCATATCTTCAATGTCTTCTGGAATCTTAAGTTCTACCTTTAGGTCAATACCCTTTTCGATATGCTCTCTGAATGAGGCCCAGTCGGTTCTTTTGTTATAAAGAGTCTGAATTTTTTCATTGTCGATAAGCATAGTGCTGATTGTAAGGAAAACCGGGGTATGGTCAGAAGAGCTATCCAGACATGATTCTGGCTTAAGGTAGTGTTTGGAGAATCCTTTGACAATGAAAAAATCGATTAAATCTGGGATTTTCGTAGGGTCTGATGGCCAGTGGGTTGGTTCACAGGTGAATATGGCAGTGAGTTTGTTTACATCTATACTTGATTTGAGTTGTCTGCCCTTTGTGGTTGTGAGTCTGGACCCCCAATAGGTATGTTTGGAATTCCAATCACCACCAGAAATAAAGCGATTACCTAGAGATCGAAAATAGCTGCTAAACATATAGGCTCATCAATTTTATGTTTTGGTGGACAATATATAGCTGAGACATTGAAACTGCCGTTTTTATCTTCAACCGCTACCGTAGTGGCTTGCAGGTAGTTTTTCCTATATTCAGGCATAAGGTGGTGCTTAATTGATCTACGGATAACTATAGCCGTTCCCGCATGTCCAGTCCCATCAGGATGTTGCGTGACGTAGGTATGGTAACCTTCAAACTTTATGTTCGATGTGGCATCAGTACAGTGGGCTTCTGATACAAGAATTATGTCAAGTTTGTGTTCTTTGATCATTAGTTCAACGTCGTGTTTATTCGGCGCCAGGCCATTTGTGTTGAGAGTTCCTAATTTGAAAGAGGTCATTTAGGCAGTCTTTCTATGAGGGTTGTTATGAGGCTTATCAGCATACTCATTTGTTGTAGGATGGATTCAATTTTTTCTGATTGCTTGATGAACAGTCTTTCTATCTTAGTAGTGGATTCCTCTGTGTCTGGCCTATCTGTGTCCTGTTTGGTATTATAAGTCTTCGTAGTCTCAGCGTAAGTTTTATCTAAAAATCGTGGGCTCGATTTCTGTGTTTCTGGCACATTATTGTGATTTGTGTGTGTTTCTACATTAATAGCGCGATTCCTCTTGGGTTTATTGGCTGGTTGTCTTTTTCTAAATAGACCTCACATCCCTTATAATTAGCTGGATGAGCTCCATGACATAGGGCGCATTGGGCTGGTGTATTTCGGTCTTGTTTAGGGCAGTCTGAGGTTTTGTGGGGTTGTGCGCATTTGACACATCGGTATGGTCTCATACAATAGTTTTTTGAGTGGCCATATTGCTGGCATCTCTGGCACTGTACAATGGTTCTTCTCTTTTTGGGATCTTCTATTACTACTGATTGGTGGTATATGTATTTTACTTCTTTTATGAGCTTATTTTGGGTCCTGGTATGAAATTTGCGAAGAAAGTTGATGCTTAGCGTTTATAATCTGGCCTTGGATGATATTTCCGGTACTTTCTAGTTCTTCTTTTATTGCGCTGATTGGAGTCGAATGATGTAAGTTTTTTATTACAACCCGGAAGCATCTTTCATCCTTTTTGTTAAAGGTATGGCCGATAAGTCCTGTTTTTCATATAAGTGAAATTAGGTTTTTATACACTTCTATGTTAGCACTTATTATTCGCAACTGATTTCTATTATTAATTTTGTACGCGAATTGGTTTTTTTCGGTTACAGTTTCTAATAGTTCTGTAAGCTTGTTTACATCTTCTATGCCTTACAAGACTATAGGAGGTGGTTTAGATGGTCTTTTCCCAATGGATTCTGTGCTTTCCTCAGTTAGGTCAATTGGTAAGTTGCTGAATCTGTTGCTTGTGTGTAGCTCCTGCGTTGGGCTATCAGATAATTTTTTCCTCTTTGGATTGCGTACTACCGGTACTCTTTGCCATGGTATGTTATTTTCAGAATGTGTCTCCATTGTTTCTGGTTCTGCCATCTGGGTGTTTTGTGGTGTTTTTATTTCTAGGGTAGGAGTGCTGAGTTGACTACCTACGGATGAGCTCCTAGGTCTTGTTACAAACAGGCTAGGATGGAATGCTTGTTGCACATGTTTTTTTGAGCTATTTTTTATTAGACCAGTCGGTTTCTCCATCGGAATGGCCTGGGTGCCCACCACTTCGAGATCTTCAATGTGCTGCAAAATTGTGCCCCCCCCAGAATACGAGGGGCAGCCTGAGTTAGACTCAGGGAGGGATTCTCCAGCATCGCTGGTACCCTCCTGGGGTAATATCTGTTTCAAATTTGCATCCATTTTTGTAACCTGTCTCCTACTCCAGATATTTTTGGAACTATTTGTATTCCAAGGCTCACTGTAGCCTCTTTTAACCAGTTACCTGGTTAGGTGTATGGTTATCCCGCCATTGCTCGGTCGCCAGAGCCTCGTCAGTTATCTGGCAGGGGGCACCACGATAGCCAATTGGCCATCGCCGCCATCGGGCGCGTGCAGGTGAGGTTGGCATTTGGATCGGTAAAGATGTTGGTAACCGTTCGTCCCTTACCCCCCAATACTCATAAGATGAGTTTCTTATCATCATCGATCGATCATTTCTTAGAGAAAGTTATTCAGTTTCGTTGGTAGAATACAACTTTAATATTTTGATTTCAACCTGGATAAATTAGCTATTTAGAATATTTATTACCTACTTTAATTATTTACATGTGTTTTGGGACGATTTTGTATTAAGGTGAATGCTACAGGGTAGGTAGCCCGCAAAATTCAAAGTTGCGTTTTTTGCAAATTGTAGCTTTATTTCGCGTTTTCATCATCATCATCATCATTTCAGCCGAAAGACGTCCACTGCTGGACATAGGCCTCCCCCAAGCATCGCCACAACGACCGGTCCTATGCCTTCCGCAACCAGCGGATTCCCGCGACCTTCACCAGGTCGTCGGTCCACCTTGTGGGGGGCCTACCCACGCTGCGCCTTCCAGTACGCGGTCACCACTCCAGAACTTTACTGACCCATCAGCCATCCGCTCTGCGAGCAATGTGCCGTTTCGCGTTTTATATCGGTCAAAATATAATTGGCGGGCATAATAACAATATATCTACTGAATAATACTCATAAAAAATATTAACCTAGCTCTATTAGCTGTACTAGCTCGATAATATTAATTTACGATCAAATTATCGATTTTCGAGCTTGTAGAGCTTAAAGAGCTAGATTAATATTTTTTTTAAGTATCATTCCTTAGATATATTGTTACTATTTCCGCCAATCATATTTAAACAGTCTCACTAGTCTACCTGTTCTACTCTATAAAACAAACACAAACAGAGTCGTCTGAATAACTGCTATCAACTAGCAAACTTTAAAGCCATACGTGCAACATTAATGAACGCGAATCACGTTAGTTATACCAATATCGGGTGTAGGTAAACAATTCAATCAGAACATCGACTGTGTCATTTACTAGTGTACGAACGAGGTACGATTTGCAGCGGTGAGCGAAGCGATCTGCGAAATCTTACATAGAATTTTTTTCAGCACAGTTATCAGCAAAAAAACCCTCTCTTTCTTATCCGATCGCGGAAATATAGCACCATAGTGTTCTGTGAATAGCACGCCAGCAATATCCAACACGACATTATTAGAAATAGCTGGACAGTTTTTATTTTTTAAACCCTGCTAGCGAGGTTTTTAAGTACACACATAAATTAGGTGTTTTTATAAAGGCTGAAACGCATTTTTTTTAAAAACTTTAAAAAAAATATTAGAACAAGAACCACGCGCGGACGAATTGGCACGAATCAGAATTAGATACTGTTGAATTAATTTGTGTATTGTTTCCTCGCAAATGAGAGAAAAGTACTATACAAGTCTCGGCCAAAATAGCAATTAACGGCCTCGTTTAGTTAAAAAGGACTCGGCTGGCCCCTCGTCCTTTTAAAATTACTTCGGAATTTGAATATTACTAGGCCAATTGCTTAATTTCAGGTCTCGACAGTAATGTACCACTATTGCGACACTAAAAGAAAATAACAGCATTGTAGCCCTGGACCCTGAACTAGGACAACCTGTATGACAGAGGCCAGGCTTCTCGGTTACATGGTATAAATGTGGTATAAATTGAGAATCAATAGACTCAACATAAGTAATCATAATTAAATTTTTAAGCTTTACATTAAAATTTTCTAAAAAAGGGTAAGTGCTAGTATGTGAAGGGAGGGTGGGGGTGTGCGGTGGAGGGGTGGTGCGTATGTGTGATAATAAGATAATATATACTTAATGTATATGTATATAAATATATGCAGCTTGACTTTCACCCACGAAGTCTCATATACTGTGAATATTATTTTATGTTATCCAATTAATCTAAAGACGGTTACAAAAAAAGTCTACCTGGGTCGCAGACATAGTAAAAAATATAGACGAAGTGCTGCGAACAATCATAGTAAAGCCAACAAAACTGCTCCTCCGTGTACAAACTAGCGCTCACGCAGACACATGCATCTCAAACCGTGCTCACCGCTCAGTACTAATGTCGCGGCATCGTCCTGTAAGCATCGTGAAAACAAATATTCTGTTGGCTTCACTATGATTGTTCGCAGCACTTCATCTATATTTTTTACCATGTCTGTGACCTGGGTAGACTTAACTTTTGAAAAATCCCTGTAAATAATTCAGAAACATATATTTTTTTTATACTTACGTTGAAGCGGGTTGAGGGTCGTGTGATCTTATCCAGCCTTCCTTAAATATCGCGTAAAATTACACGCATTGCTGGTTTTCACTGAACTAAAATTTATATTAGGATACACGACTATTGACGGAGATAGCACCGGATATTCGATAAGGTATTGTGTTATCATACCTATAATACATGTAGGCAATCTTATAATTCGTTTTATCCTCGTAAGGCCCAACAACCTACTTTAAGTACATATGGTCAGTAGTCGTTCAGACCCAAGAAAGCTTTTTAAATCATCAAATATCGGCCCAATGACCTAAAAAGGGAGATCTGTGTTTGGCTTAATTTGAATTTGATGTCCCTTTTTGTTAGGTTGTTGGGCCGATTTAGATATATTTTTACGTATTGAAGTCTGCGTCGCTAATACTTGCACCTATTTTTAGTACATTGGGTCGTAATTTATATCGACCTAGGTTGGGCCTTACGAGTCTATTGTGGAATATGACCACGGCTACAATACGTTAACATCGACAAATGTAAATTACACGCACAATATAACTTTGCCGTCACTCCAGCAAAGTTAGATTGCGCGTACATTATATTCTCGTGGAGCTTAATAACCAACTGTATCATCACGGAGGTCAATGGAATCTCTTTACTTTTATTAATAATCATTTATTGCTTTCATGCTGCTTACAAGGTGTTACAGCAGAATAATGGTTCTTATAACTCATTTCTGGTTGTAGGCTCTCTTGAAGATCGGCAGTGAGGTACACCACGTAGGGCGGTTAATTTTTAGGAGGCTGGAAGCTTTGCACTTATACAGCATGACACGCAAGCGACGCCAGCCACGCAAGCCACGCCAGCCCCGCCAGCTACGCCAGGCAGCAGACTACCCGAATCCGCCGCCCGCAGGCCCAATCCTCCCGTAATTTTTATAGAGGTTTTCTTCCTCCTCCCTCATCCTCCACCGTTCCCTCTGCTAACTTCAGAGGGACACGTGAATCCGCGTCCCATTTGGCTCAGATTGGGCCCTTCCCATGCTATATAGAAAATTCACCACGGGCAATAAGGTCCCCGGGTCCAAAGAAGAGTTATTGCCCGTGCCCAGGGTGCACCGGCCCAACAACTGCTGTTCTTTCCAGACGTATCGAGAAGGACTTGCAGCCATCGGACACTCGAGGAAGTTCTGGCCCAGTATTTAACAGCATCCTACAATCACCAAGCCCTAGCCAAACGTCATGATTATCGCGATACCCAGACGACTGCCTTTATAAGAAACATAAAATAACACATAACATAACGCCTGTATTTCCTCGAAGGGGTAGGCAGAGGTTTATAGTACACCCACATTTCGCCAGTTATGTTATAGTCCCATGTAATAGGGGGCGAGCCTGTTGCCATTGACCAACATTAAAACATAAGAAACATTTTCAGCAATTTGACTTCTACTTGCATGGATCATTATTTTATTTTTAAATCCATATAATTGGATAATCCACCGCTATCAGAAATCAGACCGACCTAGTCCCCGCCTCAGTTGTGTCGCGCAGTGTTCAATGCGGCGACATAGTTTACTCTATGCCTATACGCCTACACGTGTGTAAGTGTATGCGTGTCTGTCAATGCAAACGTGGAATTGCGCTCCAGTGCGCGCCTTGAGGAAATAAGCGATGCAAGCTACAAAACGCAATCAGTGGTGTGAGCACAGTATTATAATAATATCTTTATTTGTTTTTTTGTATCAACAATAAAATAACATTATTATTATTTCAAAATTATAGCTAACTCGCACGGCTTTTGGGGTAGGCCCCAGAGAGATGAACATTCTATTTATTTTCACCTTCCTTCTGTTCTTTCAAGCAACTAAGGTCCATACAATAATCAATAAATAACACATAACACAACACACTAACCCGCACCAAAACCATTTAAAATAACAATTTCACGCGTTGTGCACTGACATGCAGTGTGACGTCATGTAGCCTTCAACGAAAACGTCGGAGCATTGGTCTCCCATTGGCCAAGACTATTCCTTCGTCGGTAGGATCGGCAGCCATATTTTTAATTTTTGCCTCAAACTGTAATAGATAGCTGTAGAATCCTACAACTATCTATTTATTTTGCATCTCGCTGATTTAAGACTCTCGTGGTTCAATTGATTAGTGGCTTATCGTCTGTAAAAGATCTTTCTACAGTGTGATTTCAGTTATAAGGACTTATTAGGATTGCTATACATAGAACATAACGCCCACAGTAAGTCGTGATAGTTTATAAAGTTTTATATAAGCCTCATTCTGGTTCTGGGGCTTCTCGAGTCTAGGGACCCTATACGATTTCATGTAGGCGTTCTACATGAAATGTATAGGGTCCCCAGACTCGCCCTATCCAAATAAATAAGATGAAGTATGGGAAATCTCAAATATATATTTCAAAGACTTCGAGATCCAACTATCAGTACCTAATGCTCTCCCACAGGAATGAACACATGATCTATAATAAAACTATTTCAATGGGAATTCCCCAAACATAATATGGAGACTATTCATCATGTAGGAACATATCCCTGCTTCCTATAGGTACAGGAACTTCCTACAGTAACACAACAATTAAATCTAGCGGACGAACGACGAATACTCGCCGACCAAACTGTGCAAATCCTAATACAATTTCATGGTGGCTACACAGTACTACCGTACCTAGGAAGTAGGAACAAGTACGAATAGTTGTTATAGTTGTACCTGTACGTAGTACCTAGGTACGAAGGTACCTACGGACGGTTGGCAGCCGCGGGGAATAGTAATGAGAGTACTGTGTTGTTAACTTACAGTCTTGTTAAATTGTATGCACGTCTAACTTACTTGATTTATAACCGTTACAATTGCTTTTGCTTTAAATGATTTACTATTTATTACAGTTTGTGTTTCTCGGATTTAATTTTCAAAATAACTACATTACTCATGAAAAGTTTATTTTACTTGTTTTTCGAAACTGAAAAATAAATTAAAGAAGATTATTAGTATTAATTGCGTTAAATATTCATAACTAGATTTGTAGACGTAATCACAAATTACTTACGGATGGCATTAATTATTCTATTCCCTACAGGTCGCAAGTTTCAAAACATATTACATCGTTATTACCTAAGAAGACCCTAGGTCGTTATCTGAATTTATATATTAGGTACAGAGAATGAATTATCTCCGATACAAACAGGATAATAAGTCAAAAACAGAAAACAAATTATAACATACGTCTCACGATAACATCAGTTTGTATTGAAACAAATAACAAGCAAAACCAAATAATTCTCCCTCATCATCTTGATTAGAACAACGGAACTCAAGTGCTTACCAAACTGGCCGCGGAAGAACAATGCTCACTCGTGGGCCCTTCATTCTTCAACAACAAATCTTCCCTACTAGCGGCTGTAGTTTGCTCATTTGGAAGAAATGAAAGAGGGCCTTGTCTGAGCCGAAGCCTTCACTCTTTTGTTGGAAACGCGTTTGTTCTCAGTGGCCATTTCACTAATTGCGACCACCTCCCATTGTCTCCGTATAAATTAGACGTAAATGTTCGGTTTCATCTCGTTATCTCCAAGAATTTTGAATAAACACCAGTTTTTAGAAAACCGTCACAGTACTCAGGTAAATGAGTCAGCCACAAACTTCGCACTAATGTGTGGTAAAAGCTTTGTAGAATGTATGTATGAGTGAAATTATTTAAAGTACTTAATTTTCAACGCCTCTCGACGTCCAGTATTTATTACCTACTCAGTGTATCTTTCAACATAACTTAGGTGCTAGGCGTTGAGTAGTTTATGTTTGTTATTTGAAGTACATTTACTTGTTAAATATTCGAAACTTGTATTCAAATGTAAAAGTGCGTAGTTAGTAGACGGTGTTGAACAGCCTCATTAAATCCTTGGGATATCAAACTGTGAATTTAAGAAGAGGTAATTATTGAAATCATTCAATGTACCTCAGGCCAAAATAATTTTAAATATCTTATTGAGGCTGACTGTGCTGCCTATTTTTAAACTCTGTCGAAATGGAATAGAAATCAATAAAAGTTTAAATTGTGCTCACTCATCGAGGAAAGCTACAAAAGGTTCCGACCTTTGAATTTATTCAAACCTGTAATATAATAGTCTCGTCTTGAATGTTTACAAAGTCCTCCACACATCGCCTCCCCTCGCCTGTACAAGCGAATGCCGCGCTAAAATAATTCCCATGCAAGTTTTCATATAGGTAACATACGTAGGTATTTCGATGAAAGAAAAAAGTGTGTGGAAATTTTCACAGAACATTGTTTTTTGTTTCGAATGAATAGTTTCATGTTTGGAAGGCTTACCCCAAAGGCAAGACAGTAATCACGACGTACTGGCAAGTTTCCTCCACGCTTGTGTCTGGCTTAACTCAAGAACCACTGAACAGACTTTGAAAGGGCTTACATTATTCGAAAACTTGTACTTCGGAGAACGTTTATTAAATAATTTGGGTATGAGACTGTATCAACTTGTTAACTTACCGTGTATATTTTATGAGGCCACATTTCTGAGAAAACGGTATTGTTCTTAGGAAACGGCGAAGCAATCTAACACATGTGGTACATACTCCATTTGTCCAGTAGCTTGGTTTTATGTGCAGAATCCGATTGTTTGTATGCAGGTGTTTGTTGAAAAAGACTGGCTTTTGAAGAATTATTTAGTGACGAACTATCGCGAAAATAGTCTTTCAATTTAATAGGTCACGGCTCATTGCTGTTATTTCGGAATCCAAATAAAGAGAGATATTTGTGTCTGCCCACCTGCGCTTTGTCTGTCAAAACGGTTATGCGATAACAATTTTAGAATACGTTTCAAAATACGTCTAACGTGTTATTTAGTTTTTGTAGACCGAGTGATTTAATTGTCCGTTTCCGTAACCTTTGGAAATCTTGGAGTCTATATACGCATTTGTAGGCCCTTTAGTCAATACTACTACTCTACTTTTAATGCCTCTGTTTATCATGGGCTATGCTTGTTACAAAATGTGTCAAAGTAGAACTAATACCGACCATCAAGAGCTGTTCCATTTGTCAACATTTCTCTTTGGTTCATTTTTGAGATAATCAATCAATTAGACCAATAATTACCTCTCTACGGGAAGTAGGTAAGAGCAATTTACCGATTTCAATTCGCATGAACGAACCCTTTGTTATCAGGGAATGAGCTATTACCGTCGATTCGATTATTATTCTAAATGTCTGCTTTTCTTAGGGGTTTTAGCGCTGCCTAATGAAATATCTTTGGTAACCTTTACACTATCAGGAAATGATTAAATATTCGGCAGCCATTAAAGCACTTTAAAAATATTTAAGAAGCTGTCATCACGAAGCTAAATATGCCGCCGTTTTTACGAGCTTCACCTTAGTGAAATGAAAATATTCAAAAAGCTATTAAAAAGAAATTTGAGTGTGCCCGTGTCGAAATTATGAAACAATCTTGAATTATTTCTCAATATATTCAGTAACTAGAAACAAAAAAATAGCAGTTTAATTTTAATAATTTTATAAAATTATTTCATTATTTTTACGCATTTTACGCATGCTAAGCGAATTCTAAGGATTTTAAATTGTGGAAAGAAAAAATCGCTCACGAGCAGGATTCGAACCTGCGACTCCTGGCTCAGTATGCCAGTGCTTTAGCCACTAAGCTACCGTGAACACTGCTCGTGGTATCGAAATTATCCTCCACTATACGTCTTTGGGTGACGTCAGCGATATCTTATTAAGAAACATTGTTCCTTTCCTTAGCAGTGTTCACGGTAGCTTAGTGGCTAAAGCACTGGCGTACTGAGCCAGGAGTCGCAGGTTCGAATCCTGCTCGTAAGCGATTTTTTCTTTCCACAATTTAAAATCTTTAATTTTATAAAACTTTCTAAAATGGATTCGAAACGGTTTGTGTTATGTTATTGTTGGTCGTCTGTGAGAGATATGTGGAGGCTCATGGCTTGAGGTATAATGCCACTAAGAGTGAAATAATGCTTTTTAAAGTACGTAACAATACACCACAAAATATTCCACCTATATTGTTACGCGGAACTCCGCTGAAGGTGGTCACTCAATTTAAATACCTCGGGCACGTGGTCACGGATTGTCTCACAGATGACCAAGATATTGATATTATTATTATTATTATTGCGCAGGGCGTTGGCAGCCCGATGCAACATGCTCGCATTGCTCGCAGGTTTGCACGGTGCACTAGGGGGGTAAAACTGACTCTTTTCAGAACTTATTGTCAGTCGTTTTACTCCTGCAGCCTGTGCGTAAGGTACACGCAAAAGGTTTACAACGCTCTGCGCATACAATATAATAATGCGCTTAGGATGTTGTTGGGGCTGCCTCGGTTTTGCAGTGCATCAGGCATATTTGCTGAAGCGAGAGTGGATGATTTCTACGCCATTATGCGTAAGCGATGTGCCTCGATGCTGAAGCGATTCCGGGGTAGTCCTAATAGTATTCTAGCCACACTGGCGGACAAAATTGATGGACCATTTATCAGGCACTGGGCGGTACGGAGAGACATGTATGTACCTACCTAATTAGGAAATTTCGTGTTGTTTAGTATTACTAACAATAGGTTAAGGTCATCATCATTTCAGCCGAAAGACGTCCACTACTGGACATAGGCCCCCAATTAAGGGGGGGATATGCCATAATCGTTGGCAGGCGGGTTGGCGATCGCAGTTGGTTGGTTGAATACTCAGAGAACGCTGCTGCCCATCCTCTGGTGAATCCCTTAGTCGCCTTTTACGACACCCATGAGAAGAGACAAGAGTGGTGCTATTCTTTAAGTCCGCGGCATCACACGGACTAAGTCAACGGTTAAGGTCATACTAACATTATATGGATCTGTGATCTGAATTAAAGATTTTATTTATATTATTATTTATTATTTTGCTAACGCTAAACTGGCCAAATCAGCTAATCGTGTTGCATTACACAACTTCTTCTTCTTCGTGTCAATGGTATAGTATGTAAGAGTAATCTCTTGGGTCAGACATGGCAAGCCCAAAATTGTGCCACGTCAACGGCGTTATCACTGGCAGCGCAAAGGTCGCCTAGGCTACAGGTGCCGGGACACAAAGGGCAGTATAAGAGGTGACTCATCGATTGGGGGTTAGTGCCACAACCACACCTTGTCGCTGTTTTTGCAATATAGCCCCACTTGGCGAGATAGGACTTGCTTCTTCCTACTTGAGTTCGAAGTCGGTTTAGTGACTTCGAGGTTGACCATCAGGGAAGGTTATATCCTGCAGGAAGGTGCTCACTCGGCTGGTTATAGTGAGCGGGTGGAGAAAGTGTCTTCAGCCACAGTTTACGACGGGCCTCAATCGGACACCCCGACTGTGCCGACTTTTTAACTTTTGTGTTGGTAATTGAGCGCTAAATAGTGGATGTCTTGCATCAGACTCCTGTTTGTACTTTTCCACTGCACACGCAACCTCTCTACGGACTTGTGGGGGCGGTATACCAGCTGTAGGATAAAGTACACTCAGTGGAGTCGGTCTGAGGCAGCCTGTGATAGTTCGGCAAGTTTCTTTTAGTGCAACATCTACTTTTTTGGAATGGGCGGAACGGTGCCACACTGGGCACGCATATTCACCCGCAGAAAAGCAGAGTGCTAAGCCAGTAGTTCGGAGTACCGTAGGTGAAGCACCCCAGGCAGTTGACGTAAGGCGCCTAAGCAGGTTACATAACGATTACATTACATGTTGCGCTAGTCCGTTTGGCCTACCAATAAAATTACAACTTGGTAACTTTTGCACTTTTACGTACCTACTCATTGTATAAAAAGTGATTTTAAAACTTCGCTTGAAAAGTCGAGGGTAATAAACTTTGTGTTTCATAATTTAGACTGGTAAGCCTGCGTGGGCATTTTACGTAACAAAAAATTCAATGAACACAATTCGTTTATGAATTATATTGATCATTCATTCATTTTTATCAGTCTGTAAACATTGCTGAAAGAAGTGGTCTTCTTATAAACTAGGATAATGAATGATTTTGAGGAATTTAGGCCATAATAACCACACTTAAATGCTTTTAGTTGCTACAAATCACCTTAAAATACATACTTACATACATAATTAGCCTATTACAATCCCACTGCTAAGCTCGTGCCTCTCCAGATAAGTCCGTAGCGTAAGTCCACGCTGGCCTAGTCCGAGTCAGCGGAGTACACACACCATGGAGAAAAGAAGGGAGCGGAGGTGTTGCAAGGCAAAATCTCTTTAGAAAGAAGCGTCGCCTGAATGCGGGTGACAGGGGGACGAGGTACAGCAATGGCTCCACCTCACTATGGAAAATCCGCCCATTTTTTGTAAATCCATCTAGCGGTGAAATGAATTATTACAGCGTAACAGCACTAACAATTTTTCATTTTAGTTTGTCTACTCACCACTGTGGCGTACAAAGCACATTATTTTATTCCAGAACATTCTATGTGCGTTTTTGTGGTGAGAACATAACACTAATGAAATTGAATTTTACACAAATGACGTGGTCTTTAAAATGACTGATTAGAATTTGAAAAAAAGTAACGAAGTTGAAAAAGGTTAAAAGGGTATAATGTAAGGATACCATATGGCACTTGCGGCTTGACCTTCAGATTACCAGTCCAGTATGAGTATTAAATAACGTCTAACTACACAACTTTTGTTTTACAACTTTACACAAAAGTACGTTAAAAACGTGCCATACATAGCGCCTAGCGCAATAAAGTATCCTCATGTAGATCACCTTGAAAATCACTCAAACCATCTTTTTAATTGTATAAACTGATTGCAAATACAACAAAAAAAAAATTGATTGACAAAATTATATATTTTATTATTTTTAACGCATTTATGCATGCGAAGCGAAATCTAACGATTTATTTAGTATTTATTTATTTATTCATACATGTATAAATTTTGCAATATCACTGTGCCCCACAAAACCGTGTTATCGGTATTTAAATAGTGGAAAAAAAAAGAAGAATCACTGTTTCTTAATAAGATATCGCTGACGTCACCCAAAGACTGGCGTACTGAGCCAGGAGTCTCAGGTTCGAATCCTGCTCGTGAGCGATTTTTTCTTTCCACTATTTAAATCATTAAAAATATATATTATAAGAAATTAGTAGAAATACCTACTTATACAAATATCCAATCTTATTCTTAGTTTATACTAAATCTCTGGGATCATTGTACTCATCATTATGAACACATTTTACAGTGGAATCAACCCTGAAATCTCGAAAAAATCTGCTGTTCCCTATAATTATGTCGATTTATGTGAACACAAATGTAGGGAACCGCTGATATTTTTTTCGGTTTCAGGGTTGTTCCCATAGTAAAAGTTGTTCATTATGATGAGTACAATGACCCCTTAAGAGGTTTAGTATAAGCTAAGAATTAGGTTGTAGGTTGTAGGTTGTATATAGAAATATAATAAAAAGTATGTTACATTCTGTTCATAAAAAATTTTTACCTAATGTTATTTTTTTTTTATTAATTAAAGTATTCAATACATTTTTGCTGAAATAATGCTACGTAATATTTGGAATTTTTGGATTATGATATATCAAGATTGCAGTTAACTATTGTCATAAAAACTTATTGGATACAAATTGAATAAAAAAAACTAAATGTGTGCTGGGACACATAGTACAAGTGAAACTTCAACGGACAAGTGGAAAAACGAATCGCAACGGACAAGTGGAAAAACGAATGGCAACTGACAAGTGGAAAAACGAATCGCAACAAAATTTTAAGTTGAAGTTTTACGGGCAGGTTTTCAAATTGAATAAGTACATTAACAATCAGCCCGTAAAACTTCAAGTTAAAATTTTGTTGTGATTCGTTTTTCCATTTGTCAGTTGCCATTCGTTTTTCCACTTGTCCGTTGCGATTCGTTTTTCCACTTGTCCGTTGAAGTTTCACTTCTACTATGTGTCCCAGCACACATTTCGTTTTTTTTTCGCAGTTTTACTGCAAATTATGTTTTGGTTAGGTTAGGTACATTTTAAGTGATTTTAATGAATGCATTTTTTATTTAAACATATTTTATTTTATCAAACAAAAAAACTGAATTAAATCCGGAACCAAAAAAAACATCCATTTTTCTTTCTCTCCCTCCGCCGCTATATATCGTCTACCCCCTCCACGCGGCCGTAACGCTTTTTCGTGAGAGAAAAATCCTAATATATAGAAGAAGATATATATATCTATCTTCTATATATAGAATTTTCACCATCATCATCATCATCATCATCATCATCATCAGCCTTTCAATCCCTCCGCCGCTGCCGTCTCTCGCCAAGCGATATATTGTCTACCCCCTCCATGCGGCCGTAACGTTTTTTCGTGACTAAAAATTCCTAATACCCCCCGTCTATACAGAAGTTTCACTTCAAAAAACGTATCCAAGGTTCCTTGTTTTTATTTCTCACTTAGATACCTTAGAATCACCATCGCCCGCTTCATTCAAGACCTTGTTATGTATTTTTGTTTTATAAAATCATGGTTATGAATGTTGTCCAGCTAGCAAATCATTAGTGTCCTACACATTTCATTCGCGATTAAAGAATTTCATTTGTGTAAAAACTTATTCATTCGTGTTTCAATTTTTTTGGTTTTCTTCTATTTTTAACAAGATGCGCCCTGTATTTTTACATAGTATGTGTATAACTTCATTATAGCAAACGTTAAATACCATCAGATAACAATAAAACGGGGGTTTACAAAAATCGTCAAAAATGTGTCATTTTAATTCGAAACATGAAATCGACCCTATTACTGACTACTCACCGATAGATGGCCTGATGGCCTATTTTTCTTATTTTAAATTGCTCTTATTTCATGTAATTATGTAATTTATCTATGAAATAACTAACATTTTAGAATTTAAAATGAATTAAAACAATGTGTTTATTATTTTCGTCATAATATGCATTGATAATGTAAAAACATGTTATCGGTGAGAAGTGATTAGTATGCATCTTTTCGACGACAGATGTCCCGAGTAACAATTTGGCGAAGAAACGAGAAAATGCATGTTTTAAAATTGAAAATATAAATATATGTGACTTACACATAAAATGTTATACCATCAATATGTTTTAGTTTTGATCCTGAACAATTTTTACATCCAACAACAGCGCACTTCATTGTTAAAACAAGAAAAATATTCAAAATCCTCTCAAAATCTATTTAAATCGAAGAGAACCGAACGCAGTGATGATTCACTTGAAATTAAGCTTTGCGGCTCCGCCCACTGTGACGTCATGACCAAATTGAAGGCGCATGACCAAATTGCCTTGCAGCACCTCCGCTCCCTTCTTTTCTCCATGACACACACCCATCGAGAACTGTATGGAGCAGGTTTTATCAAGATTTTTTTCGTTCACCGTTAAAGAAAGTGATAGTTAAATTCTGATTCGCACATGAATTCGAAAAGTCAGTGGTACGGGCTGAGTTTAAACTCAGATCCTCCTACATGGAATACGAGCTTTCAACTGCTCGATGAAATTATCAAATCAGTTTTTCAAAGCATAATCTGAACCCCAGAGAGGTTACAAAGAGATTCATAAGAAATTGTCAGAATACGTACTAACGTTAAAGGAAAACGACAAAATGAATATTTTTACGAGGTGGAAGCACAAGTATTGGATGCGAAGTCCCGGCCTCCCCGGGGCAAGCCGCGCACACTTCACACCGATGTTTGAGAAAATACTCACACCGCCCCAACTTTTAAAGTCTTCGCAGAATTTCTTCCGTAAATCTATTTATACAAGTGAAACGAGATATTATGCTTATGGATTATTTATTGCAGTTGCAGTCGTAGAAAAAGTTTAATCCACATTTTAAAGTTATTTGTTTTTACTAAGAAAGAGTTCTCTATTAATTAAAACAGATGTATTATCTTCCTCAATTTATTATATCTAGTAGTTTATTAAAATTAAATAAAAATTAAATAAAAAATGTGGTACATTCTAAAAAGCTGCAAAGACACATTTTGCCACATAATACTCGACAAATTAACAATTAACTAAAGTATTAAATTTAGCTGTAACTGGACTATTGAATTTATTGTGTGCATATCTGTCCGTAATACCAAAGAACGATCGAGTGAACTTCGTCTGATCGACCATTCGCGCGTATGTTCATATAGGTATTGCAAGGCATGCTCTTTTTATTTGCCACAAACGAAAAAAGTCTAAAAAAATAAAAAAAATAAAAAATAAAAAAAATATCTTTGGGACATTTTTACACAGCACCATCTAGCCCCAAACTAAGCAGAGCTTGTGCTATGGGTACTAGACAATGGATATAATACTTACATACTTTTTTTTCGTAAATACATACTTAAAGTTGCAAAGACACATTTTGCCACATAATACACAACAAATTAACAATTAACTAAAGTATTAAATTTAGCTGTGACTGGACTATTGAATTTATTGTGTGCATATCTGTCCGTAATACCAAAGAACGATCGAGTGAACTTCGTCTGATCGACCATTCGTATGTTCATATAGGTATTGCAAGGCATGCTCTTTTTATTTGCCACAAACGAAAAAAGTCTAAAAAAATTAAAAAAATAAAAAATATCTTTGGGACATTTTTACACAGCACCATCTAGCCCCAAACTAAGCAGAGCTTGTGCTATGGGTACTAGACAATGGATATAATACTTACATACTTTTTTTTCGTAAATACATACTTATAATACATAAGAAACACCCAGACCAACACAAACACTTATGTTCATCACACAAATATTTGTGTCCTGTGGGAATCGAACCCACGACCTCGTGATCAGCAGTCCGACTCTCGAACCACTAGACCACAGAGGTCGTCAAAAAAAAACTTTTCGTGCATCCAAATATCAAGTTTCAACACAAACTGCGGTCAAGGCTGTACAGTGTGTTTGACAAAGTCTATCCAAATGTAATTAACTTGTCAATTGCTTCCAATTTGGGTTTCTTGTTTGTTATTTACGACTCCAAGGTCGATTAACTGGTATACCTTTTGTAAACGTCCACGACAGTGTAAATAAAACCTTGAGTAAAAGTTATTACGACTGTTACCTACAGCGACATAATGTTTTAAACGTACAAAAATACTGTTTCTCGGAAACTTAATGCGTGTTCGGCACGCACTTGGTCAATATTTAAATAAATTCAGAACATTAGGTAAGTGTAGCTCTGTTAGGCGTTGAAGTCATATATACAGAATATCCATTGAATATAAATAATTGATGATATGTCAGCATTCACTTGTAGTGCTATCTCCATATTACATGATTTATGATATTCTTTTGACATGCAAAGATAGATATAATGTTTCATATCAGTATCGAAGTTCGCCTATATTTATTGCTTCCAGGCATAATATTTATCAACTTTAGTTTTTGAAACAGGAATAGGAACAGTTTTAAACAAAACTAAGTGCACGAAGTTGTAGAGCGGATTTACCGGAAGCGGACGCGTCGACAGCGGCCGTCGCTTCAGGATCGCAACACGCTTTCATTCATCCCGCAGTTAAGTCCTTTCGGAGCTGACGCCGGTTTTACACGGAAACTCTACACTAGGCACCGACCTCCTACCAGAAGTGCTCTCTCCCTCACACGCTCACAACTCGTGCCTCACCGAAAGAAAAGAGAGAATAAAATCAATACTGTCTGGAACACGCCCACCGGTTCAACTCGGTAACTGCGCTTCCTCACTGGAAATTCGATAAAATAAAACTGGGTAAAAATCGTTAAATTTGTATGTTGGTGTTAGAGATCCTATGTCGTCAGATTTGTTTATCGCATCTGTGAGCTGCAGGCGGTGGCAGCGCGACGGGCGCTGGCGAGAGGTCACATGTTTCGCACGTGGTCGGGTCACGTTACAATGTTTACCTGCGACCGCCTGACGGTCAGGTGAGACCCGACGCTACGAGGCTCCACTACACTCGCTACTATCTATACGTAGTAGCGCCTACCTACTCCCCGAAATAAGCATTTAAGGCCAATTTTACATAGGGAAGATTTTCTCTTCGCCTCTTCAGGCGCTCTCGTACATGTTAGGCAAATTGTTTGCAGTCTCTCCGAGTAAACACTCTTAAAATGTAATCTTGTCTCCATCCTGACGATACCCATATTCAGTGGGCGTCGGAGCCGGCGAGCCCGCGGCTACGGTTTGCATTTTTATCAACCATCGACGACAGGCAGCAACATTTTATTTTTCGTGTCATAAATATGGAACTGGTGAAGAAGAACATACGCTGGAATATACCACATTTTCATGCAAACTTATCTGAAACTATGCATAAGTAAGCAGCAACAAAAATAAAGCTTCCTCTTTGCTATAAGAATAAAACTAAGTACATGTTCTTGCTTCCTGCACCACATTTTCGAGAGCTCTTTGCACTTTATGTACACGGGCGTTGATGTGAGCAAAAAGTTACACAAAATAAAATGAACTTTGTATGGTACTTGCAAGAGGAGCTTCACAGAGAGGCCGAATTAAGAAAAGTGTTAATACTGATTAGCTCAATAAAATATTTAGCTTTTAGGCAACATAGATAAGACTGAGACATACAACCGAAAGGGTATATCTATAAACTGACCATTTTTTTCTAACTTAAAACGGGACATGGATTAATATACGTTTGTTAGCAGGTTAACATTGAAAATAAACACAACTTTTTAATGTTCTTTATTTAAAAAAGTGTAACTTAATACAATAATGATCACTATAATTATCATCATCATCATCATCATTTCAGCCGAAAAACGTCCACTGCTGGATTAAGCCCTCCCCCAAAGGGAAGGGGGATATGCCATAATCGCCACGCTTGGCAGGCGGGTTGGCGATGGCAGTTGGTTGTTTAAATACATAGAGAACGCTGCTGCCCATCCTCTGGTGAATCCCTTAGTCGCCTTTTACGACACCCATAAGAAGAGAGAGGGTGATGCTCAGTGGCGTGCATTGGCTTACTTCACTTGAATTTAATTGTGGTGTAAGTTATTGATTTTTTGATGTAGGAAGATTAATTTAGCATTAATAGGTCTATTTTAGGATAAATAATCATCGTACTCTGAAAGATACCAACTTACACCACTATTGAAATTGAACGAGGAAGGCAGTAGGTATTGCCTAATTGCCTATATGCATGCACGCCACTGGTGGTGCTATTCTTTACGTCCGGCACCACACGAAACACTATAATTATGTTTAGATTAATTATAATCATTTTTATTGTAAGAACTTGTGAAAAATCTAATCAATCACTGGTTCACCAGCTTAATAAAAATAATAAAGCAAAGTTCCTCTGACAGTACTTATTATTAAATTATATGCAACATTGAAATTTTCGCGCGGTTTCGGAAAACGGGACTATTTTGCGTCCCGGAGCTTTGTTGGGGACAACGGGACAGGTGACCGAGAAAAGGGACAGTCCCGTTCAAAACGGGACGTATAGTCACTTACATATCTATACAAAAGGGGTGAAGAGTAAATCTGGTATAGAATCATCTGGTATAATTTCAGCACAAAAAAAACTAATTTATGATTTCATACGTTTATTGAATTAAAATCATAACAAACGTGTCACTGCACTACTAGGGTCATTATCTTTTCACGTCACTTGCGGCCCATTAAGGCGGCCCATACACCTACAATATAATTGTGAATACAATATATTGCAATGGTCATCTTCAATAGCATTTCAATATTACCCCTAAACGGTCAATGAATATCATTGCGCAATTGCAATAATTGCACAATTATATTGTAGGAGTATGGTCTGCCTTTAGATATCGTTGCTAGTGATGTGTTTTCTATTGTTTTATTTAAAATATTGGAATTTATCCCATGTTCCTACTATGTAGATATAGGACTTAAAACCCTTGCCGTATAATTTATTACCATCCGAAGAAGCCGTGCACTTGATATGGTTTTTCTTTTTAAACGTTGTACCTACATGTAGAAATATTATTCCTATTCTTCATAAGTTAAAACAGAACACAGCTTCTTTGTACCCATACCAGTCACATTTTCACGAAGTGCTTGTATGTGAATAGAATACGCAATGAGCTGTCCCCTTCCTTATAATATTTGTACGTAACGTTAAGGATATCTCAATTTATTACGTTCCATTAATTCCATCAAAACGTCGTGAAAATAACCACATGTTAATAATTATTTATGGCAGCAGTGGAAAAACAAACACACCTACTATGTATTATGATCTCTGCAATTTGTATCAGTCGAGGGAGACAGGTATCAGGGAACTCGTAGGCAATGCTAACAGTCTGCTACGATAATTTGTAACTGTTGCCAATACTTTGTTTTTACCCGACTGCGCCAGAAGGAGGGTTATGTTTTTCGAGTGTATGTACGTGGGACACTCAGAAAGTTTTGCGAAACTAAAAAAAATTGTTCTATACGTACATATATTTTTATCAAATCTTTTCAAAGTACTTTCCACCAGCCTCTATACAAAGATTCATGCGCCTAAACCAGTTTTCAAAACACTTTTTCCAGTCCGCCGCAGACACCTCGTTTACAGCCTGCTCGAACGCAGCCAGCGCATCTTCCGGCGACGAAAATTGTATCCCTTTGAGCTGATTTTTTATTTTTGGGAATAAAAAGAAGTCACACGGTGCTAGATCAGGGCTGTAAGGAGGGTGACCCAGGAGTTTGACTGGCGTGCTGTCCAGGAAGTCCCTCGTTTTGAGTGCGGTGTGCGCAGGTGCATTGTCGTGGTGGAGCAGTAGCCCGCGGAGCCCTGTGTTTGGTCGCTTGTTGCTTATAGCAGAGAAAACTTCTGGCAAACATTTGGTAGTATACCATTCGGCATTAATGCTTCTTTGATCCCGTAAGGGAATTGATACCAAGTGGCCAGTCAAATTAAAAAAGCTAGCGATCAAAATCTTACCCCCGCTTCTAGATCGCTTCACTTTGGTAGGCGTTGGCTCATTTTGAAACACCCAAACAGTCGACTGGCGCTTGGTTTCTGGGTCGTATTGATAAATCCAGGACTCATCACCTGTAACGATGTCGTAAACACGCCGAGACGAGCCTGCTTCAAATTTGTTAAGCATATCACGGCACCATTCCACCCGGGCCTGCTTCTGAGCATCGGTGAGGTTGTGCGGCACCCAGCGTGATACTATCCTCCTCACGCGAAGATGGCTGTGTAGAATCTCGTGAACGCTTCCCGATCCAATCTTCAATATGTGTTGAATCTCCTGATATGTAATTCGCCTATTGTCTTGGATTAAATTTTTCACTGCTAGCACGTTTTCTTCGGTAACAGCCGTCAAAGGGCGACCGCTTCTTTCGTCATCCCCCAAAGTTGGTCGACCGCGCTTGAATTCGTTATACCAACGATACACGGTTGCCTTGGAAGGGCCTTCATCCATGAATGCCATTTGAAGTCTATCGTACGATTCATCCGGTTTCAGGCGACACTTGAAATCGTATAAAATCATAGCTCTAAAATGTTCCCGGCGCAGATCCATATTTCAGTGAGACACAATACTTTGAATTAACTCGCAAAAAATGTGGAGGGAAATTTTGAAATTGGAACTTACTTATTTTTACTTATAAATAATCATATTTTCGAAAAACATTATAACTGGCCAGTCTCCCATATATAAAAACTTTTTTTCGCAATACTTTCTGAGGGGCCTGGTATGTATGTATGTATGTATATTTCTTTGGCACGCTCTGTAGCCTAAACGGCTTGATGGATCTTAGCTTGAGAGGTGTCGTTGGATTCGTCTTAATTGTGAGAGTGACACTGGGTATATCAAAATTATAAAAATCAAAATGGCCGCTTTTTGGAGCCATTTTATGTGACTTCAACAAATTTTTTTTACTCAAAACCTATCGAGTGAGGTATCAAAATAAAGGGTTTTATAAATTGTTTACGAAAATATATACAACTTTTATGTTTAAATGTAATTTGGAATGAGAAATGCTAAAAAACAACAAAATATTCAACGTTAAAAATGAATTTGACTTTTCAAAAAAAACATTAATATTATGATAAATAAAACATGACAAAACTAAAAAATTTCATATAAAAAAATTAATTAACAAAAACAAAAAACCTGACTGCGTCTAAAAATAACAGAAAAGATATAAACAAGACTTATCAACACGCAGGCGGAGGCTACCTATGAACTATTATGTACATAATTCATGACCAAAAACATACGTAGCCTCCGACTGCGTGTTGATAAGTCTTGTTTATATCTTTTCTGTTATTTTTAGACGCAGTCGGGTTTTTTGTTTTTGTTAATTAATTTTTTTATTGAACCCTTTGGTACTTTTTTGCTTGTATTCATGTGTTAATTATAGTGTTCAGAGTTTTCAGTATACTATTATTTCTACCTCCACGTAAGTACGTATAAGTAAAGTTTCAAAACGTGCACTGTGTACTCCAGTCATGATTTATACCGACATACTTATATTTTATTTTTGTTCCGAAACTATATAAGTTTGGGAACCTCTGTCTTAAAGCAGCAATATCGCTTGCCATGCGCACCGTACCGTAAATAACATTTTTTTTTGTTTTTTTTTAGATAATTATTTTGTCGATTTAAGTGAACACAAAATGTAGGCAACAACTGATTTGGTCGCGTTTTCAGGGTTGGTTAACATTATATCTAGGTAATACCTACATGATATCTTTTAAAATTATAATAAATTCGTGTGTTCAAGAATTGAAGCAGAACTATGCTGTTTCTAAACTGATAGATTTGCTCGTAATAGAATAATTATCTATTAGGTATTAGGTACTCATTATTTATTTTATTGTTATACCTCTAATAATAAAAGAGAGAGTCAATGTATGGTATAGATATCTCTACCTACTATGTGAACTAATAAAATAACTGAAAACCTCAATGTACTCATCAGTATGAAGAACTTTTACTATGGGACCAGCGCAGAAATCGCAAAAAAATCGGTTTTCCCTACATTTTGTCGATTTATGTGAACACAAATGTAGGTAATAGCTGTTTTTTTACGATTTCAGAGTTGGTCCCATAGTAGAAGTTGTAGAAAAGGTTATTCATGCTGATGAGTACAATGAAGTGAATGACCCCTTAAGAGGTTAGTAATTTCAATAACACGCTTTAAAACCAAGCCTTTTCAAACAATAAAACATTTATGAATATAATGTTTAAGCGCAATGCACCAAACGCAGTATTTAAAGTGATTTATAAGTATAGTTTCCTCGGAATAATTGCAACATGGATGGAACTGGGTAGTGGGGTAGCAATAAATGGCTCATGGCGCGTCTTGCAATCCACAGCCAATGGTTATGGCCGGTCTCAACCACTACACCGTGGGTTTTATCAATGCGTAAATAGGTATCTTCGAACTAGTTTCCTGTTCCGCGGTGAATGTAATTTTTAGGGGTGTCAACGCAGTTTTTTCATTCTAAAAGTCATGAATTGTTTTTTTTTTACTTGTATTTGTGATTAAATTTGTGAGAACCATAGAAATCTAAATAATAAGGTACCTCATAAAAATGATAATAAGTTCTATATTTTAATACCGGAACGCGTGTCGCTGGTTCGCCGCTAGCAACACATAAATAAGCAATTACGTCAACCATGATTAACAATAAATTAAGCCTAAACCAAAATTCCGCTGTTAGATATGCTGCAAAATACAATTTTTGTGACTGCGTCCAAAACGGCCCTGCCCCCCTAGCCAAGTTGACGATCTACACAATCGTCAATCGTCAACGCTAATAGAAAACGATCAAAATGTATGGGAATGACATATGTCAACGAAAAATCTGATATGTCATTCCCATACATTTTGATTGTTTTCTATTAGCGTTGACGATTGTAGATTGTGTAGATTGTCAACTTGGCTAGAGGGGCTGATGATCAAGCAATCGGTTTGCGCACTGGAGTCCTTCGAGACACCTGTACGCGGCGACAAGTTCACATCTGGGATCTGAACCACATTTTCCTATCGTGTTCACGTTGCATTCATTACCCTTTTTTTGATTCCTTAAATTTTCATGAAGTCCTCTTCATACTTGTAAGTTCCTACCCTTTTATCTTCTTCTTGACGACCTCTGTGGTCTGGTGGTTCGAGTGTCAGACTGCTGATCACGAGGTCGTGGGTTCGATTCCCACAGGACACAAATATTTGTATGACGAACATGAGTGTTTGTGTTGGTCTGGTTGTTTCTTATGTATTATAAGTATGTATTTACAAAAAAAAAGTATTTAAGTATTATATACATTGTCTAGTACCCATAGCACAAGCTCTGCTTAGTTTAGGACTAGATGGTGATGTGTAAAATGTAAACCTGTAGTTGGCTTGCATTCCATTTGGTATTTCATCAACTTTTTCTTTAAATAATCTAAAATATACAACTGAATATCTATTTTCATTAACTATAACTGAATCCGTATTTAGTATAATACTTTGTTAATATTTAAGTGAAAAAAATTACACCTATTCCGATCCTGACCATATTTCCAAATTCCGTTCCTGATATAATTTTTTAATTCATAATAAGGTTCTTAGGTTTTCGCGATCACTACACATTATAATAAAACAATTTTAACGGGATTACATCGCGTATATTAATTAAATTGATTTTCCTGAAATTTCGAAAGCTTTGCAAGTTTTGCTTTGCTTTGTTGCTTTATTTTTTAGCTTTGCTTTACTTTGTTTTTAATTCATGATGAATTTCCCCGTTTTTGTAACTGGCAAATGCGCAAATCACAACTGGCCAAGAATTATATTTAAAAAACAAAAAACTTGAACTGAGCCTGTTTATTATAATTATACGTAGGTAACGTTTAGTGCTCAAACGTAATCAAGAAAATAATAACCAAAAGCAAACCTGTCCCAACCATAGATTATAAACGTATTTGCAATTCAAAAACCTTTAGTTATCCGCCATTCCGTGCCTGAACATAATTAAAATTTGCCTTAGGTGACGTTCGTCATTAATTATTTAGCGTAGTTTGAACATCTTTAGCGGGCGCCCGTCGACGTGCAATAAATGGGCCGCAACGCCTTATATTCCTTATATTCAGAGGACAGAGTGAACGCGTGCCTAGAATAAGTTACCGACGACGACGCCGCGGTAAAGGAACCCAGCGATCCCCGTCTACATAAAGATTTATTCCCATCTGTAACTGAGAGGAGGACGCGACAGTTTTTCCCAATTATAAGGTGTAAGCGCCCCATTTATTAACATCTCGTCAAAGAAATCACGATCTTGCCGCTTCTCGTCCGTTTTCTGGGTAGGTAGCTACGCTCGTAGTTTGCTACAGTTTCCAAAGTTTTAATTATTGCGCTGGCTAATAATTCCGAAACTGTACTGCTGCTTCTACTGGCTACATTTTAATGAGTGCGTGTTGAAAATAATGGCAGCTATTTTGCAGTGTATTTTAGTTCCGCTAAATTATTATTGTTAGCTAGAAATCGCTTATTGGTTTCGACATAATGGAGTGTAAAGAGCCGTCTTAAGCCATGCAGGGCCCCTGCATGGCCCTTGGGCCCATAGTTTTGGGACCCTTTTATAAAGCAAAAAAACGTTAATGAAAACATCAAAATGTACTCTTGTTTAGTCACTAAACTTTTGTGACTCTATTGGTCATTATCTTTAGCGTTATACCTACAGAAGAAAAGCATGCTTAGCAAATTTTGCTGAGTGAACCTTTTTTTTTTCGTGGGGAAATCCTCATGGACGCACTCCGGCCGCGGAGCAAGTGTCGGAATTTACCGACTAAAACCACCGGGTTGTTTATTTATTTATTTATATTATTGAGGACCTCCAACAAAAGATGTACACAAAAAATCACAAGTGACAGATACAGGATTCTATCTGGTGTACTCCTTCACTTACAGGAGGCCACAGCATGCACAAATTTAATGACTGAGCTAACTTATAATTAAGGTGAAAGTATCTAACTTAACTAAAAGCAAAACTACCTTTGGCTGGGGGCGTGGAAACCCTCTGTATTCGCACAACCACCCCTGATAGATCCCGGACCACCATAAGCAGGCCCCTTCTCCCCGCGTGGCCTAACTTCAGCCGCACCCACCTGACTGGTGCACGCCACCCTCATGGGCCTTGGCCAGCTGCGCCGACAGGTTCACTTGCTACGCCAGCTAGGCCGACTACGCCAGCTACGCCTGATGCGCCAGCTACGCATGCTACGCCATCTACGCTAGCTACGCAAACTACGCCAGCACCGCAAGCTACGCCTGCTACGAAAGCTACGCAAGCGGTGTACCGTTAATTTATCGGTTTTACTGGAAATACGATGTCGGCATTTCTTCTCAGAGGTAGTCACATAGGTAATGCCAAGGCCATCTATGTTTTTAAATAACCGACTATATAGTTAAAGTGATTACATCCAATTTGTAGAATAATTAATTTCATTTCATTTCAAACATATTTATTATCAAAATGTAATTAAATTCTCATATGCATATCTCAATCGTATTTGTGGACTAGTGTTTGTTGAGTATTCTCAGCGGATATTATAGGACACACAGGTTTTATAATATATAGTAAGAAATAAAAAAAAATGTCGCAACCGGCCGGGGAACTGTACGTAGCAGGCGTGGTCGGAACTGGAAAACTTGGTCGTTCCCGCGACCAGCGACAACTTTCTTGTCCAACTCCTCGCGGCGCAGTGCACCGAAATGCCGACCATCTTCTTTGTCATTAAAATGCTTTATTGATGTAATATGCAATATATTATCGAGCCGAATGTATGCACGTCTGAGCACGTAAGAGGCATTCTTCTGTGGAAAGTTTTCATGATAAATTATTGTATGTAATTACATACAATAATTTAACACAGATTTTGATGCAGTTAACTCTTGTCACTGTCTCTGTAAGTTTCTTGTTTATGGTACTCGAAGGTGTGTTTGGTGGGTATTAATTACTTTTATTCTATTTAAAATTTTGTGTATGAAGTGTGTTAAATTATTTATTTGTGAAAATAAAAGTAGTACAACGTTGAAATTGATAGTTGGAACTGTGCATTACACGTGTTTCCCTATCTCAGCTCTCCCGTAAAGAGTAAATAACCACTACTAGGTTTGTACGCTACCTCATACCATTAAGCAGTAAACACGTACCTACGTGCAGATAATAAAAATTAATACAATGCGTCGTAACTTGGTATACATTTCAAACTCAGGCACAATGTAAAAACGGGACGGCAGCGGCAGTCTCTGTAGCCTTAATATCCGCTGTTTCAGACTCGTAACCGGCTAACAATATTGCATTGCGTACGCCACGCGCTAGTTCCGTACTTATCGCGAAAGTTTCAGCCGCCGGCTCGAGAGGGGGCTAGGGGGCGCCGGTGGGAGGCAGGGGGCCCGGCGGCTCGCCCCGCTGCAGTATCGATCGCGTCTACTGCACGCTGCAACGCTGTCTTCCGCAGATCAGTCCTTATCGTCCGCCGGAACGAGCCTCCGCTAAAGTCCCGCACTAAAAAGGCTTTGCGATACATCCTACATAGGAACTGAATACGCACGCCGACTGCAAGCGCAAGTATTGAGGCGTGCGCTCACGCCTCACAGAGCTAAGCTTGTTTATTAAAAACCGTTCAGTTATGTATCGACGTCTACGTATAAATAGTACACGCTCGGTTTACTGGAACATAAAAATAGTGTACAGTCCGCAATACATTTGACGATGCCATCCGATAAATTTATATGAGCTGTTATACGATTGGTTCGTTAGGAGATTATGAGCGATCACTGCTCCTTTGAACACATAATATAAATTCTGCACGATAACAATAAAATACGAGTCATAACTGCAAAAGAAACAGCAAAGTGAATAACACTTTGCGCCGCACTGTGTTTTAAGATCCCAAAAAAAGCGACATCCCTTTTTTATTCCCGATTCCTATAGTATGAATAAATACGAATGCGAGAGTAGAACTCTGGTGTGCCAGGAATGCATGGATTTTGAAAAAGATTTTTTTGAAAACTGGCTTATTTTTTATCCGGATTTTCAAAAACAAAACATAATTAAAAATAAATGATAACTGTCATCAGATCGAGTTATTGGTTCGATAAAACGACCAAAGCCACACATTTTAAAGTAATAAAAAAATAAATAGCATCACACATACCAAAATTATTTGAGATTTCCCGTTTTTCGTTTTTATTTTTTTACTCGAATAATCCGCAGAGGTATTAAAAGATTTTAACACCAGCGATTGCTATGGATGTGTCCTACATGCTGTAAAAATATCACGAAATAATTCCATGGATTATTGTGTTACTAACGATTTTTATTTTTTAGCCAGGGTTGTCACTTACAATGTCCGGAAACGATTATATCTTGAATTTTATTTTGGCTTATTAAATTTTTAAGCGAAGTTTTGTGAAATATGCAAGTTCGTTTATACATTCAAATGAAAAAAAAAAACAATGAAATAATAATGTTTCATAAACATTGGGGGGAAACCTGAGAGTGCATGAGCACAATGAATGTTTGACTACTACTAGGACTTGATATTGTGTTTCCTTCCACTTGTAATTTCATGAACGCAAAATAAATATGATTAATATGATAAAAAAAATACCTACATTTTATCATCATCATCATCATTTCAGCCGAAAGACGTCCACTGCTGGACATAGGCCTCCCCCAAACATCGCCACAACGACCGGTCCTGTGCCTTCCGCATCCAGCGGATTCCCGCGACCTTCACCAGGTCGTCGGTCCACCTTGTGGGGGGCCTACCCACGCTGCGCCTTCCAGTACGCGGTCGCCACTCCAGAACTTTACTGCCCCGTCGGCCATCCGTTCTGCGAGCAATGTGCCCCGCCCACTGCCACTTATGTTTGGCTATTCTTCGGGCTATGTCGGTTACTTTCGTTCTCCTGCGAATCTCCTACATTTTATACGTATAGGTAATTAGGTATGCTACCTTATACTTATATGTCTTCAACAATAAGAATATCGGTCTGGTCTATTAATTCGTCATCACATTGACAGGTGGAATACTCAGTTGACATATTTACGTCGTCGGATGCTGCTGTTGTTAAATCTTCCATAGAGCTGCCTCCTTAGCACTCCTGAAACCACCCGGTTTCAGGAGTGCTAAGGAGGCAGCTGGTAAGGAAAGTTTTTTTAGGTTTTTCTGCCTTTGACTAAGCCTTTGATTAGAAACTATAGGATCGGAAGACACTAACGCTCTATGGAAAACGTCAAACATAGTTTTAGGCGATCTGATTTGCGGGTATGATGTTCTCTGTCATGCCGCCAATATTTATTACGAGATTCTGCCGCTTGTTCCGACAGCATTCCCACAGGAACAGATGAGTGTTGTATTATCCCAGCTCCGTGAACTAAGATTTTGTGTATTGTTATAGGATGTCATAGGATGCCAACTGTAATTATTTACGTACTTTTGGGCTAGTTGTTTACAAAAATCGGCAAATTTCTCCGGGTTTATTGGAAGAGCGCTGGATAAAACGGTCAAAATTATATAAAGGTCATCTAGTAACCATTTTTCTAGTCCAAGGATATCGGCGAAATTTTGTCTGTTTATCTGACAATACTATGCGAGCCGTATTGCCGTCATTACTGGTGCCAGAATTAGGCAGCACGACATCCACTCGAACATGTATCTTAATATATATAAATCTCGTGTCACAATGTTTGTCCTCAATGGACTCCTAAACCACTTAACCGATTATAATAAAATTCGCACACCATGTGGAGTTCGATCCAACTTGAGAGATAGGATAGTTTAGTTTAAATCTCAAATTATAGTCGCAATTTTAATTTATTGCTAATTATTTGTCTGTTATTATTTGACAGTCACAATTATCTGTTAACTCCAAATGATTCTAACAGATGTCGATACCTTTCGACTGGGTTGAGTAAGTAATGAATAGATGGCGCTGCTATGGTAAATCTACGAACGTGTCATATAAGCTACATTTATTTATTTACCCGGTAGGTGGCGCTGCAGTCGTTGTGTCACCAAATTTGATTTGCTGAACAATTGATAACATGGGACGGGACATGGGACGGACGGGACAGGACATGTGACATGGGGGACGGGATATGGGACGGGACGGGACGGGACATGTGACATGGGGGACGGGACATGTGACATGGGGGACGGGACATGGGACGGGACGGGACGGGACATGTGACATGGGGGACGGGACATGTGACATGGGGGACGGGACATGTGACATGGGGGACGGGACATGGGACGGGACGGGACATGAGAAGGGACATGGGACATGAGACGGGACGGGACGGGACATGTGACATGGGGGACGGGACATGGGACGAGACGGGACTTGAGAAGGAACATGGGCCGGGACGGGACATGGTACATGAGACGGGACATTGGACATGGGACGGGATGGGACATTTAACATGGGACGGGACGGGACATGGGACGGGACTGGACATGGGGTGAGATAGTGGGATAGTGGGATAGCGACTGGACTGGACTGGACTGGACGGTCCGAATAAAAGGATGGATGGATGGAACTGGACTGGACTGGACTAAAAAAAAAAAAAAAAAAAAAAAAAAAAAAATCATTTATTCAGGACCAAAACATTTTTACACATTGTATAAACCCGCCAAACTGTGTAACAGTTTGTCGGCGGGATTAGCGCTCGTTTTTAATTTGGTTCTTATTGCTAGTAAACATCTAACTTAAATTAAAGTGACGTGATGGTACGCACGGCCACACATCAAGCTACACAACTCCAGCACAAGCTGACCCCGCGTTGCAAGGAAAACCTATACAATGCAAGGCCAGCCCACATCGGGAACCTACAGCCCGATGCGCAGCCGTACTGTGTTACCGTGCTATTGTTCTCGTCACTTTCACAGCTATGTATGAAAATAACGAAAACAACAACACGATTAACCAAATTCGCTTGCGGCAAATTCTGTGAGAAGCACATTTTTCAATTTTTTTTTTAGGGTTAATTTACTTATTCCGCCGTAAAGATTTCTTATACAATCAATTTTATTAAATAATGTGGGGGTCAAATACTTATTAGTTCTTTCACCATAATAGTTTTTAACTGGTGCTCGGACTAACTTACGCTCTCTAACACGCCTTGTATTGTAAGTGTTTTGCACCCGCACCTTAAATTGATCATTATAAAACTGCTCTAAAACCACTAAGTATTTGACCTTTTCATGTACTGGGAGTACTTTACATACAGAAAAAAGCCTCTCATAGTTCTCTTTACACTTAATTTTGGTTTTAGAATCCACAAGGTATTTCATAAAGCGAATTTGCAGTGATTTGATACTGTCCAAATAACTTTTAAATGTACGACCATAGGTACTTAATCCATAGCTCAGCAGTGACTCGGCGAGGGCAAAATAGATTACTCGCAGCGTTTTCCTGCTTAACGGAGCTTTCAGAGTGTAGAACTTACTCAAAACTGATCTGAGTTTTGTGCACACTGTGTCAACCTGCGACCTCCAGTTCATATTACAGTCCACCCATAGGCCTAGGTACCTAAACTTATTGACGTATTCCAAGTTTTGGCAGGCACAGTTAGCATAACCTTCATGCAGGCATTCGTACGTATGGCCCACGATACTTATCTCCGATCTAACGACGCTTTTTGCTACTAGGTTATGCGGTGAGTGTATATGCATCACTTTAGTTTTACTTAGGTTTAGGATAATGCCGTTATCGTGTGCCCACTTCGTGATATTATCGAAGTCTGCCTGTAACACAGCTCTGGCCTCCTGTACGTTCTTCGTGGAGTATAGCAGGCACATGTCATCGGCGTACATATAGACTCGACAGTTCCTAACCACGTTACTAACGCTATTTACATGCATGATGTAGCCAACCGGACCGTACACTGACCCAGTCGGTACGCCAAGGCTGACCACGGCTTCTCGCCCAGCCACACCCGCAATGCATGTCTGCAGAGTTCTGCCGCTGAGGTAGTTTCGGAACCACACGTTCGTAGGGCCCCTGATCCCGCACTCATTCATGGCCTGGAGTAGAACGTCGTGGTCCAAGGTGTCAAATGCCTTTTTGTAGTCGATAAATAACGCCAAGACCTGGTGACCCTGGTCTAGGCTGTTATTCATGTCCTCCGAAAACTGTGATAATGCTGTTGCTGTGCTGCGGCCGCGCCTAAAACCGTGTTGTGTGTCTGACAGTAAGTTATTCTGCTCCAAGAATTCGCCAACCTGACCGACCACCGTTTTTTCTACTATTTTATTTATTATTTATTTTTATATTTTTTTTTTTTTATTATTTTTCTGAATTAACAGGATCCGTCAAGTGGGTTAGCAGAATTTAACGCGAGTGAAGCCGCGAATATTTATTTCTTCTGTACATCTGATTGTCGCCTAACTCCTCCTAAACAGCTGAACCGATTTGGATGAATTTTTTTGTGAATATTTCAATGGTTTCCTGGATGGTGTGAAAACACAATTGGATCCGGTAGGTGGCCCTTCTGTCTGTATGTCACTGATCTTCTCCTAAATGGCAGGGACGATTTTAATTATATGTGGCGCTGCTTTTCCGGGCAGGACGACGTCTGCCGGGTCCGCTAGTTCTCTTATATATTTCATCTTCAATATAAACTTCATTAACCAATAAAACAACTTGATTTTTGTGTTCGTTGTGACTTTTTACTTTCACCATAAAAATAATAATATTATAAGTAAATATAAATTATTTTAGTAATTATTATTAATTACGTAATGAATTTTAAGTAGAATTAGTCTTATTATCTCATACACGCTATGATATCTACGCTTTATCAATGGCACGTTTAACAGTTCACTCCCAGTGATCCCCAAATCGACCAAACATTATCTAAATTCAATAGAACCTTGCAAGAAGTACTAATTAACTGCGTAACATCAGGTGAGGTGGCGGTCAAACGCAAGCCCGGTAGGAATAAAAAAAAAAAAGAAAAAAGGAAAATGAAATACACAAACTCTAGGAGTGAGTTTGTGTATATCTTTCACTTATCACTAGAAATATTTTTATTATTACATTTAAAAATATAAAAATATTCATTATGACAAGTAGCAACCCTAGCGCCGGAAAATCCGGATGTTTATAAAATAGTCGATAATTACAATAATCCATGGAATTATTTAGTGATATTTTTACGGAGTATAGAACACATTCATAGCAACCGCTGGTGTTAAAATCTTTTAATACCTCTATGGATTATTCGAGTAATAAAATAAAAACGAAAAACAGGAAATCTCAAATAATTTCGTTACGTGGTGTCCTATTTCGTTTTTCTTTGCTTCAAAATATGTGGCTTTAGTAGTTCCATCGAACAAATAAGTCAATCTGATGATAGATGTCATGTATTTTAAATTATGATTTTATGTTTGAAAACTTGGGTACAAAAAAGCTCATTTTCAAGAATTTATTTTTCAAAAACCATACATTCCTGGCAAACCAGAGTTCTACTCTCGCATTTGTATTTATTTATACTACAGGAATCGGGAATAAAAAAGGGATGTCGCTTTTTTTGGGATCTTAAAACACAGTGCGCCGTACGAAACTTAGTTCAAAACTGTCGTCTACACTACCTTGCTTGACATTTCGGGCACTAAATTCATTACAGTTGGGGCGGTTTTGTAAGTGATGGTTAAGGTAACGGTTACAACACGGCGCAGCGGTTGTAGCTAACTATAAATTTTATAGCGAAGGACCAAGTCGAAAGTTGCAAGCGTTGAAAATATTGTAAGCTGCACTCGTTTCGGGCAAATTAAATGAAAAACGAAGTTTTACCGCATGGCGGACAAAGTTGGCCACTCAAGTTTCAAGCTCGGCGGAGAGGCGCATACAGACTACAACCGTCCTTCTCTCGCTACATAAAACATAACACCGCACACATAAACTTATCACACTCTACGTGTCTCGATAATATTAGTGTAAGTTATATGTATATGAAGGTAGGTATGTTATTTCAGCTCAAAAGTTTTCAATCTATACCAATATGGCATACTTAGAAAACCACTACATTATTAAAAATGAAAGAATCATCATCATCATTTCAGCCGTAAGATGTCCACTGCTGGACACAGGCCTCCCCCAAGTATATATTAGGGGGATATGCCATAATCGCCACGCTTGGCAGGCGGGTTGGCGATCGCAGTTGGTTGGTTAAATACTCAGAGAACGCTGCTGCCCATCCTCTGGTGAATCCCTTAGTCGCCTTTTACGACACCCATGAGAAGATATAGGGTGGTGCAATTCTTTACGTCCGGCACCACACGGAACAATGAAAGAATAAATGTATTCAATAACACAAGCATGAGAATTTGCTGAATGGTGTTTACCAATAGCCATAATCAACACTTAGCAAACTCAAGGATGTCCTGATGTGGACTTTGTAAGGGATTCATAAACCTATCTGAGCCCGCATATTAATAAATGGAATAAATTTACCCCACCTGGCCGTGAGTCCGTAACCCACGCAACAACAGTGTAAACTCAAAAGTTATTTAAAGTTGGTACAATCAAGACGGTTCAACTTGGCTATACTTAACATCTATGTTTATCTTTGTATTATATAATTAATGGCCATCTTTATCTGTACAACGTGTAATTGAAATATTAGAAAACCTTTACTCTTCATTATGAACAACTTTTACTATAGGATCAAACCTAAAATCACGAAAAAAAACATAATGATGATTACAATGACCCCTAAGAGGTTTTCAGTTATTTCATTACAGGTTGTTTAGTTCTGAAAGTACACAGCGTAATTCACACTAGCGTCGTCACCAGAAATTAGAGTTTCAGTTAGTCAAATCGATACAAAGCGACAAATACGTACGTACAGCGAATGAATAGTTTGGAAATACGCCAGGGGCACTCGACCTCTGCACACTGCTTGCCCACTTCATCAGTGAGGCACTGGTGTGAGACGCTACGCAGCTTTGTTATCGTCTGTACGAAGAGACGAGGCCGCGCGGTGCGGCGGCGGCTCACACGTCTTAATTACTTTTTATTGCTATTTTAATTAATGATATGGTTTAAAATATACTGTAAGCACAAAGCTAGTATAATATATCGAAATTTCGTAATATGTAATTTTTAATTTTATTATTAAATTACATACATTAACGAAATTATTGAAACATAAATAGAGATTATTAAATATGCAGTATAAAGTCATCAAGTATCTACATATTTATTAGTCATACTATGTTGCAAACAGTCACTTATTTAGTTAGTTTCAAGACTCCCACCCACTTAACACAATACATTTTACTAGTTAAAACAGAAACTGCACAATTGAAGCATGTGGAATATTTGCTACGACGGCCTACGTTGGAGCTACGCCAAATTGTAAGGCATATTTAATAATAAAATAGATGTAATAATTACATTAGACATGTATATTTAAATAACTTATGTTTTAAAATACCAAGGAGATCGCAGTTAAAGATTTTTAATATTATTATTATTCGAAGCAGTAAGGCGTAATTCTGCATTATTTTAGGCCACAGAGTAACGATCTATGGTTTAGGCGCAAAAAAATATGAAGAGGTATTCTTGAATTTCGAATATTATTAAAATTATATTTTTTAAAGCTTCAAACGAGTGTTCGTCACTAAAAACTCAGAAGCGAGTATTTTTTGGTAATATGGGTAGGTCTGTGATTTTTTGCAATGCCTACTGCCACTTGCAGTTAAAAGCAAAGTCGTTAACAGTGACATCTCCAAATTTTATTTCTCGTAGAACCGTCATTGTGAAACAGTTTGCCGGTGAACGAGTGAATTTTCTCGTGTTAAGGAGAGCCTCATTGGAGGCCCGCCAGATGGCTCTTGTGAGGAGCACCCTCCGCCGCCTCCGACTGACGCTAATTGCTACCAACTCTTCCATAATTATCTCAATTATACTGAATTTATTAATGACTATTAATATTACAATTGTTTCGAAGTTTGTTTCGTTACACAAGTTTTAATAGTTAGTTAATACTTTTTATGCACCGCTCAAAAATTTGTGGCAGGATCCAATACATAAAACTAAATCACTTGCCGAAACTTAACAGACGTTATGGGTATCGATACCCATGACTATTACCGATCTAACGATAATAAAACAAGAAAAATATATTAAATTTCGGAACTCATAATTTCAACTACAACCAGCTGATCACGGGGTCAAGGGCCACATGGCGCGCGAGAAGTATTTATTTATTTATTTAAAAACAATTGTAGTGATAAGGTATCTGATATTTCCTAAAAAATACTAAGTAAATCTACAAGGACACGCGTCCTATGACTGTTGATTCCCGTAATCAGCTGATCAAATTTCGCCAACTAATGATTTAAACTTATATATATATAGCAATGAAAGCTGAATTTTACCAAAGCAAATAAGTAAGTACATAATTGGGATAGGCCTGCATTTTTTTATAATTGGGAGGCGAGCAAGGGGTCGCTTGATAGTAAGCAATACCATCCACCCATGGACATCCGCCACACCAAGGGAGTAACCAATGCGTTGGTGACAATGCCGACCTCTTAAAAAGACACTCTTTTCTTGAAGGTTCCCATGTTGAATTTGTTGGGAAAAACCGCTAACGGAATTTGATTCCACAGTTTTGCTGTACGAGGCAAAGCATGGCGTGTGAAGTTACACAGTAGTTATAGTGCAAGGAAATTACAATGATGACAATGATTTTGCGGTCATCAATGATGATGATTGAAAAAAAAAATGTAGTTTTAATAAAACTGTGTTTCGAACTCTCGACCTTTTATATCATGTCAAACATACCTACGGCCCTCGGATCATAACTATACGGCCCGAGACCAGAATCCAAGTCTTATTATTTTTATCATCATCATCATCATCATCATCATTTCAGCCGAAAGACGTCCACTGCTGGACATAGGCCTCCCCCAAGCATCGCCACAACGACCGGTCCTGTGCCTTCCGCATCCAGCGGATTCCCGCGACCTTCACCAGGTCGTCGGTCCACCTTGTGGGGGGCCTACCCACGCTGCGCCTTCCAGTACGCGGTCGCCACTCCAGAACTTTACTGCCCCATCGGCCATCCGTTCTGCGAGCAATGTGCCCCGCCCACTGCCACTTATTTTTATCAATATAAGTATATTACTAATTCAGTATGTGTTTAGTTGTTTAGAGTCTAGCCCGCTGACACACCCAAAATATTGCAAATGGAGCTTTAAAAAATCCAGTTTGACACCCCTGATATACACCATTGTCCCATAGTACATGTCACATCGGGCTGTAACCAAGGGTCGTGATGTTGGAACTAAGCCAGAACACAATGTCTGCACACAGTTACATTTGCACTAGGGATGCACTCGTCTTTGGAACCAGGCTCTTTGTCCAACCATTTCATTCCAGAGGTTTTAACTTTCCCTTTGAGAATTAGCAGCGTTACTAACGTGCCTTCAGACGGCACGTAATTATGTTCTTTAAACCGTATGTAGAGGTAAAGACGGTTAATTTAATATGATAATTACACAACCCGTAACTTTATTCCTTAGTAGACTTTGGAGACGCACGTGGAAAAATAAACATGGTATTTGCTAAACAAAGTTTTCATTTCATCTCTGTTTAAATACAGAACGGTGATAATTTGAATAAATACAAATTTTATAAACAAATATTGTAAAGAAATATACCGTCTGCGTTTGCTTAACTTATTTTGTTCGTCCATACAAACCCTATTGGCTACTTGCTACCTGTGTTACTGGCAACCAGTGTTGCCAGATCGATTAAACGAAAATACGGTGCACAGTGGGTCAAAATTACCAGAAATACGGTAAATCAGTTTAAAGAAATACGGCAGATTTACGGTGATAAATTTTCAGAATTTTCTGCCTATAATTGAAGGCAATACTGGTGATTGCGACGTAGTAACCCTCGAAACTCGAAATTTCTTGCGTTTTTTGAGAGCTGTATTTTTTTTTTTTTTTTTTCCGAATGGGCTCTCGCAGGTGGGACCGAAGTCCCATTTCTGCTTAACCGGACTTAGTTGGCGGAGAGTCCCATGTGGGACTCCATTCGCCGAAGGTTTTTTCCCTACATACTTACAAACTAGATGCGCGCGGCATCAATACCGCGCGTAATCGGGCGGGCGCCCCCCAAGGGGGGGGCTCGAACCTCGCTAGGGCAATTGCAGGGGGACCCCGCAGTTCCTATGTCCCCCTAGCAGCCGTTGCTGCATCGAATTGGTTACCTCGAAAGTAGCGGACTTTCGGTCCCTATCGGGTGACGTGCTAAACGCCGTGAAGCGGCAAGCCTCGCCGGCGAGGCTAAGACCTACCTAGAAAACCTAACCAGTGGCTACGCAATAGCCTGCTCCTAGGAACTACTCTAGAGCATAGGGCCGGTCTCGCGTGACGAGATTATCTCCGGTTGCTTACACCGTGAGGGCGTCCCCAGGGGGGAGCTCGGACCTCGACTCAGGGTGCAGCAGGGGGACCCCGCCACTGATCCCCCCAGCAGCCGGTGCTGCGTCGGCATGTGTTACTGTTTCTCGAGAGTCGGACTCTCGGATTCTGTGTGTGTGTCGCGTCGGTCCTCGCCGGCGGGGACGATATTTTGGACGACGGCGTCGGAGTTTGAGAGCTGTAGCTATATTTCACGTTATATACCTATTGATCGGAATATTTTTCGCGACAATAATCACAATATCGTAATAATATAGTGAGTAGTAGTAGGTATTTAGTACTAGTAGTATAACATCCTAGCTTTATAAGCTCCACAATATAAAGTTACTATCAAATTATCGATTATATTATCGAGCTTATAGAGCTAGGTGAATGTTATTATGAGCATTATTCAGTAGATCATCATCATCATTTTAACCAAAAGACGTCCACTGCTGGACATAGGCCTCCCGCACCTCCCCCAAGATTGAGTAGATATATTGTTACAACAACCTACAACGTGAATTAGAGCTACATTTTGCAAAAAACACAAGTAATTTTGAATTTTGCATGCTACTACGTGCCCACTGAATTTAGTAGCACACTAAAGTGATAAATTTTTTTTTTTTTTTTCCAGGTTGGATTCTAAAAATTACGGTAACTTTCATACACCGTAATTTATGACTACGGTAGGTGGCAGAAATAAAAATAAAAGCCAAAATTACAGCAGATCTGCCGTAATTACGGTGCATATGGCAACACTGCTGGCAACCGTAGCGTTTTCATTTCTTAAGGAGCCCGATTCGATAACACACAAAGGCTTTTGTAATACAAATGTTTTGTTTTTAATAAAAAGAAACCGGCCAAGAGCATGTCGGGCCATGCTCAGTATTATAGGGTTCCTTAAGTAGGTCTAATTACAAACGAATCAAATCGAATATTAATCATTGCTATATTAGTTTTTGCAAACAGCGCCACCTAGCGCTAAATTTATGAAGCTAAATTTAAGAAGTGTGTTTCTTTTTGTGATTTTTTTAAATAGATAGTAACTTAAGGAGTATTATTTGCTATTATCATTTTTCTCTAAGGTCAATGACCTATGAACTAGGACGTCTTAAGTATTTTTCAGTTTTTTCACTATAACTCAAAAAATTATAATCACACTATACTCGAAATAATTTTAAAAAAGAGTTTTTATAAAGGTCTATCAATGTTTAAGACTATAAGTTTCTACGTTGCATAGTTTAGAAATGGCAGGGGGGGGGACACATTGCAAGCCACTTTGGTGAACTGTATTTCGCAGATGGTATACCTGATAAAAAAGTTGTGTATGATATTACCTTCATTTTAGTAGACCTATTCAACGATACCCCACACGAGGGGGTGCAGCGAAAAAAATATTTTCATCCCCATTTCACATGTATGGGCGCCACCCCTAAAATACGTAATCAAGATTTTTTTATTCTTTTAAAATTGAGATCTATATTTATTCCATTTTTTGTCAAAATTTCATTTACTTATGTTTATAACTGTAGAAGTTATTAAGCGGTAAAGGATTAGGACAGACGGACAGACGGACAGACGGACGGACATGACGAAACTATAAGGGTTCCTTGTAGGACTACGGAACCCTAAAAATGAAAATGGCAACTTGGGACATTCACTCATTCCCTTCATTCATTCCCTTCTTTAATTTTTAAACTGAGCTTCCGATTTCTTAGTGTTTCTGTTAACTCCTGTTGTAAGCTTCAAATAAGTAAGCCATCAAGTTTTTTTTCACCACAATATTTAATACATAACTCATGAAATGTCATGGTAATGACCATAAAAAACTGAAGCTTCAGCTAAAGGTTGTAGCGGGTTATTGTCATTTCATGAGTGTGTTGAAGAGATTTTCTCTTATTATAATTTAAATGATTGCAGTGATTGCTAATCGAATTCGTGGAAAAATAAATTATTTACCCACTCCTTTTAGAAGATCTTCACGTAAGACGTGATATACTTATACAGTTCACCAAAATTAAGATTTATTATTTCCTATTATCTAGCGAAAAACAAACAACAATGCTTTTCTATTCGCGTACAAAAAGGCGAACGTAAAGATCCACCCACATGACGTACGTACAATACATTAGATATGTTATATGTATACTTTGTGCACATCGTTTTATTTGGTCCATGAAAGATGGAGGCTCATCCCACTTCGGAAGGAGAACACTTGACCGCAACAGATGGCTGGGCTCACCACCTATCTATACACTGCTAATATACACCAGCTGTATATAGTAACTATGTATATTTTATCCGCGCACTGAAACGTCCATTCCAATCACTTTTTAACCCTCCGCATATTGCTAGCCTGAGCTCTCCTTTAATTTAAGTTTTCAGCCTGAAAGGTTGGTGGTCTTCGTATATAAAAAGAGGATTTTTCCTGTATGAAAGCCGAGTTTACAGCGTAATTTATTTTTATTATAAAATTATCGCACAGGTTTGCTAGCTCCTCGTTTAAAATTGTTTGATGAAATTGTTTCGTTAAACATTAGGATAATGTTATAAAATTATCACGCAAGCAATCTATATATAATAATAAGTAGTTAAACATAAAGGAGACTTAATTTAATTTTTATGTAAGATTTTCTGCATTCATTTCATAATTTTTCGAGCCGGGAATCGAAGTTACACAATCGCGAAGAAGTGCCATCTTGTATTTTATGGCGTCTGTTGATAATATCGATATGGTCAGTCAAGAGTATCAAATCTCTCTTACAAACATAACATCTTAGATTAAAAGAAGTCTATAAAAAAGTTTTTTTTTTTTTTTCGAATTGGCTACTCACAGGAAGCACTATAGTGCTCTTTCTGCTTAACCGGGCTTTGGGGGCGGAGAGTCCCGTTAGGGACTCCATCCGCCGAAATATTTGCTAACTACTAACTTACATACTAATTTCGCGGTTGCAATGCCGCATAAGGGCGTAGGGCATTGCTGGGGGACACCGCCGCTACGTCCCCCGGCAGCCGTTGCTGCATCGGAAAATGTTTTCTCGAAAGCGGCGGACTTTCGGTATAACGGGGAAATATAAAAAAGAACTAGCATCAATCAAAATAAGGTGTTTTTGAGTATTGGTGTAATTTTATTGAAATGTACCTAAGCTAATGTTAGATATCATGGCTTTCCTTTAATCTAAGACATAATGTTTGTTGGAGAGATTTGATTCTCATTATTGACCCTATAAATTAATTTTAAAAAAAATTAAGTAAGATTTCCTATTTTCAGTACGTGCTATTGAAATAACTGAAAACCTCTTAAGGGGTCAATCAGTGGCGGTTTCAGGGGGGGGGGGGCGTAGGGGTCGTGACCCCCCCCCCAATTTAATATATATATATAAATAAATAAATAAATACTTTGGGACATTTTTACACAACACCATCTAGTCCCAAACTAAGCAGAGCTTGTACTATGGGTACCTACTAGACAATGGATATAATACTTATATACATTTTTTTTTGGTAAATTTTTTGGACCTTGAAACTGTACGTAAGCCAAGTTGACGCCCCCAAAATCTTGGGCTGGAACCGCGCCTGGGGTCAATGTACTCATCAGTTCGAACAACTTTTATTATGGGCTTAACCCTGAAATCAGAAAAAATAATCATTCCCTACAATTTATTTGAACAATGCGATTCATGTGAACAAAAATGTAGGGGACAGCTGTTTTTTTGTTTCAGTTATTTCAATAACACGTTGTATTTAAAATTCACTCCATGTAGCATTATTATTATTATTTTCCGTGGGGAAATCTTCATGGACGCACTCCGCCCGGGGTAGGCGGAGCCAGTGTTGGACTCTTACCGACTAAAACCACCACGGTGTTCCTTCAACTACCTTAGCCAGGGGCGTGGGAACCCGTGAGTATTTACACAACCACCCCCGACAGGTACCGGCCCGCCACAAGCAGGCAAGCCCCTTCTCCCCGTGGGCGTTGAGGGGGGAACCCTACACGCCACCTCACTTCATGGGCCTTTACCAGCTGCGCCAACTACGCCGGCTGTGCCAGCTACGCCAGCTGCTGGTCGGGCAGCAGACTACCCCGAGTCTGCTGCTCGCAGGCCCAACCTCCCGTATTTTTTTATAGAGGTTTTCTTCCTCGCGGTCCGGGCGGTGAAGCCATGACCCTCGGTCCCAAGAGGCGCGAGAACACTACTCAGCGGGCACTCCTGGGGTTACGAGATCGACGGGGGCAGGGAAAGACAGTCCCCCCGCTGCCTGCCCAGTGGCAGGGAGAGTACACACCGGGCCCGCCCCTGCTCCTCCACTGTGCCCTCTGCTTTCTCAGAGGGACACGTGGAGCAACTCCAACCTGGCCCAGAACGGGCCCCTCCCGCGCCAGAATATTCGCCACAGGCAATAAAAGCCCCCGAAGGTTAATCCCTCGAAAGTATTTTATTGCCCGTACCCGGGATGCACCGGCCAAACAACTGCCGTTCCCTCCAGACGTGTCAAGAAGGACAAGCAGCCGTCAGGCACACGTGGAGGTTTTCTGGCCAGCACCCCACTCCATGAAGCATAGCGACTCCCTGTATATGTTTTCATAATGCTTTTCTCACAAACATGACGAAGATAATTTAATAGAAATATTACTTAAGAAATTAATTTCGATGGTAAAAAGGAAAACTAGGTAAATCACGTCATGTGAACTGTGTAGAAGTCAAAACTCATCAAGAAATCTCGACTACACCAAGCAGCAAACGGGCTGTTTATAAAACAAAATCTTGTATTGTCTATTCAAAATTGAATTGTAATATGAATACAAACGAGATGAAAATGAGGGCGTTCATATCTTCACACGTTGGTTCGTGCGATGGGACGTGAGCGAGCGTTCCGCTGCACGCAGCCGGCGGGCGCTGCATTTCCGAACGCATCGCCGTTCAATATCCGCGAGGATTGTTTGTAGAACCACCCCCGCCCCCCTCACTACCCCGCCGATACCGCTGCCACTAATGGAGCCTGCAAGGGTGTCTCGTTTTAGAAATAGACTTCACGATAAAATGATATCCCTCCAAGATTTAGTTTTAAATTAAATTCTACTAGAGCGTGAGTTATTGGATTCATGCTATTTATTTATTAAGTTCTTCTGAAGGTTACCTACTCGCACTAAGAATGTAGGAAGTTCAGAATAAAAAGTAAGCACGAAAACTGAATGAATTCCATGTTTTCTCTTTCAGATTTCTATCATCCTCAGTCCTCCTTAAAGACTTATCAGTCCAATGCAATCTAATCGCTTGTTTGTTTTGTCTCCAGTTTCTAAAGGTTCTTCAACTTCATTCACCATCATTACCTTTAGTGGTTGAACTTAAAAAAAACCATCCTTAGTGCCTTTGCTTGCCAATATGTGTGGGTTCCGTGTGGTGCCGGACGTAAAGAATTGCACTACCCTAGGTATCTTCTTAAGGACCGAGTGTTGTGGCGCAATTTGGGAGAGACCTTTGTCCAATTTGATAGACCGAGTTGATGATGATGATGATATCTTCTCATGGGTGTCGTAAAAGGCGACTAAGGGATTCACCAGAGGATGGGCAGCAGCGGTCTCTGAGTATTTAACCAACCAACTGCGATCGCCAACCCGCCTGCCAAGCGTGGCGATTATGACATATCCCGCCATTGGGGAGGCCTATGTCCAGCAGTGGACTTCTTTCGGCTGAAATGATGATGATGATGATGTGTGAGGAACCTCTGTGCAAAATTTCATGTTTTAAACTTACCGGCTTGGTCTGTGCGTATATACCTACAGCCAAAATTGATATAAGCTCCATACACACACACACGCAAAACCCACAAATGGTCAACCCCACACACACACACACTCACCCCCACAAAACACTACACACATACATCACCGGGTGGATCTAGATGCTTTTTGGGGCGTTGAGCCTTAGCCCCCCCTCCCCTGGATCCGCTACTGCTAGCAGTGGATTGCGATAAGTTGATCTGATCTGTTCATCATTCTATTTAACTATTAATTTGGGACCAATTCTAAATCAGGCCTAAAAAAGCATAAGTGGATACCTACTTAACTCGATCAAAATGTATGTTAGATCAGCTGTTATTTTTTCACGATTTAAGAGTATTCTTAATAAAAAAAAATGCAGTATACTGAGCAGGAACTACCCTTTAAATTGTATATGTATATATAGGGGTGTACGGGTTATGTTATCTAATTAGTTCCATCTAGTGATAGTAATGTACTTACAGCCCTGATCATTCTTGTATACACAATAGCGTATGCTGGACACACTTCAACGTCCATTCCTTCCTTCATCCAATAGGTCCATCAAGATAATTAGTGTTCCCTCGGTGGGAATCAAAGTGTGTTAAACGTAGCTCAGTGTATACAGGAGTCATTATGTACGTTATGACATAAAACCACTCTAATTAAGGTGATAGGTCTGACGGGTTAAACCATGATAAAATAGAGTTTTAATTAGTGCTGATACGTAACTTAAATTGACGTTTTGGATATGATTGTTGAAGAAATCTAACTGTATTAGAGGTATTATACGAACGAGGAATTCTTGATGCAATGAGATACAGGTTGTCACCTAGTTCAGGGGACAGAGCTCCATTGTTTTGAAAAATATTTGGTTGTTAATAAACGTTATTTTATTTATAATGATGTTGGTTACTCCTCAGAACAGTTAATCATCATCATTGACCTATGCTCTTGGCATTGAAGAATTTTCAATCTTTCTCTGCATTCTGTCTCCCTTTCAACATCCTGATAGGACACAACATCTAATTACCACATTTTTAGTAACTCGCTTTCAGTCATATCTGTCGGTTCGGTACAAATTTTGCACTAACTAACTTCCCGATGAGCCAGAGACTTGAAACTTTAAACATAGATCAGGACTGGATGAAAATGCAATGTTAATTTAAGAACGTGGTTTAAAAATAATTTATTTATCAAATTGTTTTTCCTTTACTTGTTACATAAAAATTCTTCTTAGGATTCCTCTCTTCCTCTTCCCATCTTCTCTTCTATAATAGTCTTTATTAAATGATCTTATCACATCTGGTGCCCCAACATTTAATCAGCTAATCATATTTGGATACTATTGGTACGGTTACGTTAGTACTATTATATATTCTATGGTACGGTGCCGATGGTACAATGTTTCCTGGCAGTGGCGGATTTACCAGCAGGCTGAGTAGGCTGGAGCCTAGGGCGGCAGATTTTAGGGCCGGCAAATTTGGGGCCAGAATATTTTTTCATGTCTTATAGGAATTAAAAATTGTGCCCGGTCAATGTCAATAGGCTCGCCCCCTATTACATGGGACTATAACATAACTAGCGAAATGTGGGTTTACTATTACACCTCTGCTTACCCCTTCGGGGAAATACAGGCGTGATGTTATGTTATGTTAAAAAATATACTAACTTAAAATAGGACTTTATGGTAGAAACAGTACTGCTTATGTCTTTAAGAAATCTATTCCAGCAGACCTGTAAGAGGAGAATTGAAAACAAGACCATGTAGATAAAAGTATGCAAGAAATAAGAACAATTTATAGGTCCTACATACACAAATATATAAAAACAAACTACAAACTTGCATAAAATAATGACAACAATAGGTTCCTAATAAAAGTATACAAAGTTACTTTTAAATATTTAAATTAATATGAATCTAACTTCCGCTCAGGGATTCAGGGCGATTTACACTAGATGCACAGTTAATACAGTACCTATGTAACAAAAACCCTGTTTTTCCTGTGAGCTACGTTATCTGAGTCGATATTCATACGTAAAGACACAACTCATTTGGAAAAATGTGTTTTCATAATTGTAAATTGAAAGTGATTATATAACTTTCAATTTACAATTAATAATAATTTTAATATAATAATTTCTTAGGTTTTCGCAATATACGCGATGTAATCCGGTTAAACTTATTTATGATAATTTTAATAATTTTTATTGAAGAGTTTTTCCAAATGAGTTGTGTCCTTGTATGAATATGGATTCTGATAACGCCTACGGGAATAACAAGATTTTTGATACATACTGTATAAACTGAAGCCTGGAATTCTTAATCAGGCCTTGCCTATGCTTGGTAAAGTTTAATCACAAAATATGAGTTTGTATCAAACTTCTCTTGTGATTATTGATCTGAAAGGTCAAGCTTTGTAGAGTGGCTATTAGGTGACAACTTAACATTTTTCTTTTGGCAATGATACACTCTGCGTTTGGCATAAAAATGATGGAATCCCACTTTTACGAGCTGCCTCGGAGAAATGCAACTAATACCATAAAAAAAAGAAGACTATTGTTACCTTTTCTATGCTAATACTTTAATAAAGTAGGCTGCCTATTACATGTGTTTATATGACATTTTGTTAAAATTCGTAGGTGATGACCACATTCCCTAAAAATACTGAAACAACATAAATAAATAATTTTAATACAGTTCAGTTAATTAGGAATGTTGCGCAAACTAAAACGTAGTGATTATATACACTTTGGCGCAAACTTAAATGCGACGATGTTGTGTGCAAGAAGTTAACTGAATCTGAACAGAGTGAAGGAACAATAGGTAGGTACCTACTTAAACCGGGAACTATTCTGGATTTGGTCCTAGGAGCCGGATTAACGTAGAGGACTTCACAGCGACTAGGATATCCCACCCACGTGTGTGTTAGTAACATAAATGGTGGTGGAAATATTTCAAGCCCCATAATACGCACTAGTGATGTACCTATTCGCATTCGCATCCGCATTGGAAAAAATCATGTGAATATTTTGCGAACATGATTGATAAAAACATTTCATATCTAGTTTTTAAAAATTGTGAAAATAATCCTACTAGTAATGTAATTTATAATAAAAGTTTAACCGGATTAAATCGCGTATATTATTCTGTCGGTGACCCCTTCGAGAATTGGTCATATCTTGAAGCGTGCTTCTATCAAAACCTATTTCAAGCCCCAAAGAAAGATCAGCCAACTCCTCAGACCGGTGAAGTGTCACATTCCCTTACAAGATGCAGGGGTCTACAAGATTGATTCTGATTGTGGGTTATCATACATAGGGCAAACAAAGCGTAGTATAGCCACTAGAATTAAAGAACATATAGCTGACGCCAAGAACAGACGCTCCACAAAGTCTGCAGTGTGTGAACATGCCCTAGATAAACCCAACCATTTTCTTCGATTTGATAAACCACAAGTTCTGGCGAAGGAAAACCGATATGTACCTAGAATGCTCCGTGAGGCTATTGAAATTAAAAAACATCCTAATTTTAATAGAGAAGATGGTTGGCAGCTACCACCTGTTTGGAACCCAGTCCTAAAAATAATCAAGTCCCAAACAGCACGCAACACTGTAAAAGATAATGATATTGTGAGTGATTACTGCGTGCATCGAAATTAATTAATAAATATTGTACGATAGATTAAAATATTTTTTAGAAATATCTGTAAAGACGATTGTCATCTTAGTCTACCTGCGACCACGAAATGCTGCAAAGCTTTCGAAACGTCAGGGAAACCAATTTAAATAATATACGCGATTTAATCCGGTTAAACTTTGTTTTATTATAATGTGTAGTGATCGCGAAAACCTAAGAAGTTATAATGTAATTTAAATAATCAAAAAATATTCCTGTCTTGTATCTGTCTTTACCTAAGCTGCGTGTGACTTGGCCAGATTTTTTGCCATATTATATAGACAAATGACGCCACATCTAAAAACTGTATAAACGCATTTGCAAATGCCTGAAAATTGACATTCGTGACATCATTAATACCAACAATGAGAACTCTACAGGAGTCCAACAGAAATTCGTTAAAAACTCGTGAAAAATTATAGACCATACATGAATTACCTACTTATACATACCCAAGTGCAAAAGATGAAGAATTAGTTTTTAAGGTTTTGGGAACGTGTGTGATAATGATTTGATGATCTGAAAGCAATCGCACTGGCTTTGGTTCCACGCCAAGAAGACCAGCTGTCTCTGTAACCTGAAGAAGAAAGACTGCGATATTATAAAATCAGGTATATAAATACAAGCATCCACCTGAACCTGTATTGATAATATTATATTAGAGCGAAAAGCTTTTGTCGGGGTACTGTAGTTAAGCAGTAGCTTATTCCGCACAATACTTTAACTTGCCTGAAGTATTATTAACTAGACTATGCCCACGGCTTCGGCCGCGTATAATTCGGCTTTTCACAGAAAGACTTATAGCACATCACTTGGGAACTGTTTATTTTCCCGGGATAAAAGTATTCGATCATTGATCGAAGCATGATAGGTCTGTGTGCCAAATTTCATCCAAACCCGTTTAGCCGTTTCAGCGTGATAGAGTAACAAACAATCCAAATATCTTCACAAACTATCACATTTTTAATATAAATAATAGTAGGATAAAGACTCTATTCAACTACGCCATGCGGAAAATTCCAGCGTCATCCTAGAATTTCCCGGTTTTATACATATTTCATTCCACAAGCTAGTGTACCTATGGTCAGAGGTTGTCTCTAATGGATCTACAATTAATAATCCTTAATTTACTCTTTACTTAAACTATCACCTTGAATGAACGTAACCTGTACCTACCTTCAGCAAACTTTAGAAATAACTAGTTCCTTGGTAAATAATAACGTTACCTACGGAAGTATACAACTCGTAACACAAATTCGAGATACAAGTCTGTAACTGAACTGTACGTATGTCGCATGTCTCCATTGCGAAAGCTAGTAACTTCATGCAAGTTATACAGTCGATTTGGGAATTGTCTCGTTTGCCGACATAGTATCTACGTGATTAAGTATGGCACCACCTACCTATATCGTTTATCACCTACATACATTATTACCGTGGGATCTTGTTCACAATGGCAATATTTGATGTTCTCTGAAATCTATACTTATAAAGACAGATGTCCTGACCTGACTGACTGATTGATCAACGCAGAGCCGAAACTACTCAAGTTAGAAAGAGAAATAAAAGAAAGAAAAATGGTCTGAGAATCGATTAGATAGTATTTGGAGGTGGTTAGTCAGTAAAACAACTTTTTTTAGTTTACTGTTTAATCATCATTATTTTTGGATATTTTGAAACTTGTACTCAACTAGGGGTAAAAAGAGGTGTTGAAATTTCTATGAAAAATCATCTTGGGGTCACGCTTGACATAAATACTCTTCAAATTAAATAATAATAAAGAAATACGTATTTATTTTCCCAAAACTACGCCGGGGAACATTATACGGAGCAAGTTAAAAAAAAAAGCGGGCAAAGCCGCTAGAGCACTGCTATTAGGTATTAAAGAATTACCAATTTTTTTGAAATATTTGATTGAAAAAGGTAAAAGTCTTCATGAGCATTCTCTTAAAACGGTGATGTAGTTTTCGGAATATGGAAAAGTATGAAGTGAAATTCTCATCAACAGGTCGGGAAAGTCAACTGAGCGGGACGATTTCATGAAGTTCTCAAAAGCATCAGGTAACAGGTTATCATGTGTCATCCCCCCTACTATCAAATTATTCAGGTTCATTGCAGTTTTATAAACTGGTTAGAAAAATCGCAGTAAAAAACGAATGTGAAGCGAAGCTTCTACCGTTTGTAAGCGCGAATAGAACGCGCGTGCGAGTTATCGGTGACGTTTTTTCTCAGTTTTCTCCCTGACGGCTGAGCACGCAACGACGCTATAGAAGCGTCGCTTCAGAAGCCATGCCAAGATTTTTTCAAATAAAAAAGAGTAGGAGGACTGATAGTACGTATGTGTCTTGAAGTTCCTTTATTTAACTGACGATATAAACTTTGAACGTGCGGCTATTTCGTTTGTGGAAAGTCTTTAATGACCCGTGGAATCGTTTTTATGGTGTTTACTTTGATCAGAGAACAGCATCAAAACGTCTTTTATAGCGCAATAACTTCGAATTCGACACAAAATTGGAAGTTCTTGGAACATTATATCTAGGTAATACATGATATCTATTAAAATTATAATAAATTTGCGTGTTCAAGAATTGTAGCAGAACTGATTTATGCTGTTTCTAAACTGATAGATTTGACAGAGGTCTAACTTATTTTGCACCACAATCATTTAATTTAATACGAGAAATAATTTTGATGAAAAAGACTTTTTTTAATCACGATTTTAAAAAGAAAGCGGATTCATCATATTGGATTGTCATCTAGTCCTGAGCTATGTTTAAAGTTTTAAGACTCTAGTTCATCGGAAAGTTAGTTTAAAATCTATTTTGCAAAATTTATACCAAACCGACAGACATGAATCAAAGCGAGTTCATAAAAAGGTGATAAAATGAAACGCCGCCCAACAAAACTTCCTTCACCGAAGGAGTTTACCTAGTAGGTATTTAGTGTTTTTGCGTAACTATATATATACATGTTATAGGGACCGAGCCTATTCAAAAGGCCAACAGAATAGAATACAGGATCTCCTATTCCTATACCTTACCTTACCTAGTTCACTCTAAAAGTCAGTCTCTCTGACTTTTACCTAGAGAGAGATGTTTCATTTACCTTTACTCAATGCACTGGGCAAGTGATGATTATGGCCCCAGCTACATAATAATAACATCGATGACCCAGCCTTTTTTTTGTTTTGTTTTCGCGTGGAAATCCTCATGGATACCCTCCGTCTGGGGATGGCAGAGGGGTTTGTCGGACTTTTACTAACTAAAACCACACGGCGGCCATCCTCTGCACAAAATAGAGGAGCTCCGGGAACTCCATTGGACCGCGCCGGTGCCCGTCTAGTGTCACGTCCCGGGAATACAATATTCTTCCCCCATAGTAGCACGCGACCACCACGTACTGCTGTCCTCTCCAGGGTCAATTAATAGACGCTTCGAGTCCCCCAACTCTTAGTACCCGAAAGGTCGCCAGATGTGGTGGCAGGGGATGCGGCCCTTCGCCCTATCTGGGCCTTGCACCAGGGTGGTTGCTCCTTCTCCAAGCGGGATCGGCCCTCTCCCAACCTCGCTCTGCGGCCTCCTTCTGAAGCATAACGGTCTTGCAGAAGGAAGCCATGGCCCTCCAAGCCGTCGGATCTGCCAGCATAGCCGACACTACTGCTGGCAGAGAAAGATCCTGCCCGATCCAGCGTATGCTGTGCGGTGTCTTGGTCACACCCACAATGGTGGCAATTTGCCGTGGCTTTGCGTCCGATCCTATTCAGGTACCTAAACCATTTTAAACCATTTATTTTGCCACACATACACAAAATATACATATTACATGCAAAGGTAACAGGACAAATGAATGAGAACACAACATTTATACAACATAATATGTGTGGCAAGGGATTCAGCTCAGTATTTGCTGTGCATGTAGGTATGCCCAGCACTGATTTTCAGCTGGACCATCCCATCTGTAGGTATATCTTAAAAGTGAAATTTACGCGCACAAGAAAAATAAATAAGTAAGATAAGATAAGAGTGGGTGAGTGAGTGAGTGAGGTAAGATTGGAATTTTACTTCGAATTTTAATTTAACCAAATTATGTGTATTTTACAACATCGTATATTAGTAGAGTATATAGCATGACCGGGTGAATGAGAGACATATTCAAAAATATGGTAGAATGTGCGTACACATAGTAAAAAGATGATAAAAATATTCTACGACAAATCACGCGTAGGTATAGTAGTCAAAATGCTCGTGCAAGCTCTGACTGTTTAGACAAAGAGAATAATATAATACTTGTGTTTAGGGATCTGCTGTCTTGTAAAACGAGAAGAGGGTGAAAATAGCCACCGATCCGATGGACACTACCGTGCTAGGAGCACACCTTGCTGCATAAAACTTTGATTTGTAATCGCGGAAGTGTCCACAGAAATTGATGAAATCTATAAAAACATATTTCAAATTTAAAATACAATTTTTAAACATGTATTTGGAACGAGAATGTAACGTAGTGATTATTTTCTCTGTGCGAGAATCCAGTACTAAACATCCTCCTTCAATAAGTCCCTTGTCTTGTTCCCTTGTTCAACTTGTAGTATTTTTATTTTCTTATATAAATTTGATAGTTCCATTCAGCCAGCCAGTACGTACGTTCAGCACGTTTTATTCATTTCTTATACATAATTCGTGCTTGTTCCAAATTCAAAATGTTTTTACTCACTTGTGAGTAAAAGAGAGTTTATTCACTTTTATCGATGAATTACTATTACTACGAATTAACTAAACGCATTGACAAGGGCTGCGTTCAGTTATATCGCCCGTTATTCTGTTTGACGTTTATTTGTGACACAGGTCATAACTCATAATTTCATAAAGCAATAAAATGGCAATCAGAAACATCTACCTACTATCAGGAGATTACAATTTAAAGCATTGCGATTAGTTTGGAACTATATTTTGAACGTTTTTAATTACGAGAATTGGGCCTCTGAGCGATCATAAAAAAACGAACGCCCAAAGAACGCTCCGTTGTGCGTCGTCCGACGTCGTCGGCGATATAAAAATATAAATGAACGCACCTAAGAAAATGTCAAAATAATATAATATCGAAAAATAAAAATGTCAATGTCATCATTTTCAACATTTTCTTTTTAGGTTATATTTATGTTTACCTTTACTAGTTTACAGAAATAATTGTTAAAAATAGTTAATTAAAGAAATAATTAGCAAGAACGAAGTAAAATCAACAAATGGAAGATTCACCAACTGATAAGAGACCACAGTTCGGTAACAGATTTCTGGAAAATGCTGAGGAAGTTTTCAAACATAACGCGTGGTACCGTATCTACTTCTTTGGTTAGATTTTGTCAGAACTCCAGATGTGATAAGAATATAATAGAACTGGAAAAAACTAGACATAGGAAAAAACCAGCTGGAGGCGGTCGATATTTGAATGATTCAAAACATGTTTACCTTTTTAATGCCTGGTACTTTTTAACTTAGGATTCTTTCATTCAGCCTAGCAAATAATAAGCATAAGTAATTGTTAAAAAATATGGTTACAGGGACAACGTAGACTGGAATGAAGAACAAGAGAAAGTGGCAAAAGAAAAAGTTGAGCAAAATTCACAGAAAATATTTTCTGATGACCGTTTAAAGTCATTGGAAGATGATGCAGACAAAAATTGGGATGCTTTTTATGATATACATCAAAACAGGTATTTCGTTCAAATTTCCTTCTTGGTTATTTCAGTCTATATTATATTATTTAACAGTTAAACAATCACTGTGACCCGTATATGGGGCACTGAACAGGCAAGGGGCTAATATTTGTAAGAAAAATCTGTGAAATAACTAAAGATTTTTTAAATCATATAAAGCTATTTAAAACTCCCTATCTCTATCCCCCTACAGTCGACTAAGGGATTCACCAGAGGATGAACAGCGTTGAGATGAGCAGCGTTCTTTGAGTATTTAATCAACCAATTGCGATCGCCAACCCGCCTGCCAAGGGTGGCGATTATGGCGTATCCCCCCAACATGCTTGGAGACCCATGTCCAGCAGTGGACGTCTTTCGGCTGAAATGATGATGATGTTTTCAAACTCCAATAAGTTCGAATTATTAACCTACACAGTATAACAGTAACAATGAATGTGAACTGTGTTTAAAAACTACAGATTCTTCAAAGACCGGCACTGGCTCTTCACTGAGTTTCCTGAACTGGCTCCAGACAACACATCAGCTCCAGTAAGAGTGTATCCTGAAGGCGAACATAGTTCAACACAAACTACTGAACCGCAACTGAAGAGCAACTCTAAACGCTGCATATTTGAAATAGGTTGCGGTGTTGGAAACACCATATTTCCAATACTGCAGTATAGTAGAGATCCAAACCTATTCATTTATGGCTGTGACTTCTCATCAAAAGCCATAGAGATCATGCAACAAACTGAACTGTATGATACAAATAGGTGTGATGTGTTTGTACTGGATGCTACACTTGACAAATGGGATGTACCATTTGAAGACAACTCTATAGATATCATTGTTCTAATATTTGTTTTATCTGCAATTGATCCCACAAAGTGAGTATGATTCTTAATTCTTATTTGTTTATTTTTCATCTTTAATTTACCAAAAGTTTTAGACAAACAGGGCTTACCAAAATATGCTTTTGCTGACAAACTATTAATCTCTAAGGTTTTCGTGATCACTACACATTATAATAAAACAAAGTTTAACCGGATTAAATCGCGTATATTATTTAAATTGGTATTCCTGACGTTTCGAAAGCTTTGCAGCATTTTGTGGTCGAATACCAGGACGCGTGTCGCCGGGTCGCAGGTACCAGGAATTACAAACAATAATATGCAATTATGCCCACACATATTTATTTTCTAGCATTCAATGCTCTAAATAATTAAGCCTAAAAATTATTGAAATATTTATTTATTATTCAATATTTCTTTTAAAACGTATAATCGCACAATTTGCACAGAAAGTTATGTATGCTGTAATAGTAATATTGTTTATTTCCAACGACCATACAGCCCAATAGACGCCTAAAGTTGAATATAATGTGTACAATAAATTCTGCCACTAGCTGAGGCGTGGCGGGCGGGCGGAACTACTGCAATCCGATTGGCCCTACCAAGGCGGCTATTCAATAGTCACTAACGCGGCAGTTTTGACGGCTCATGTAAGTGGTCAAAACTGATTTGAAGATTTCAAGTGGCGAATAGTGGAAACCTACATTAGTGAAATTTAATAGATGTGTTGCAGACATCGGTCGCCTGTCATGAGGCGTCTATGGGCTGTATGGTTGTTGTGTATTGCGTATGTCTTTCCTTTAATTGCTGCTTTTAGTGGTTGCAAATGTAGCAATTGTACACATGAACAAACTTGAGCATCAATGGTTGTTGAAATTAAAAAACGATTTGATTTAATCTGTGACAGTCGTAGTACAGGGGTAAATATTTTTTTCTGAGTAACTAAATAAATAAATAAAATAAAATAAATATTTTTGGGACATTTTACACGTCACCATCGCAAAAACTGTCACTATTACAAAAAGAAAATACTTACTTATAAAATGTTATTCCTTTATTAGCAAATTAACATGATTTGGTTGAATTTCCGCAGCTAGATATGCTGCAAAACGCAATTTTTACGATTCCACGTCCAAAACACCACTGATGATCAAAGCAAACGCTTAACGCGCACTGGTGTCCTACAAGACACCTGCACGGTGACAAGTTTACGCGCCATTATGACTTCTGCTGTCTTATTTTTTTAGATTTCCGTGGTATAAGTCTTTCAAATCCAGTTTTGTTGATTCCTTAATACAGCTTGGTCTTGACCAAATACTATATGGCCTTTCCTGTTTAATTCTATTTGAATTAGTTTTGTAGTACCTAAATCTTTCTTTTTAATTCCAGAATGCCCACAGTAATCAAGAATATTTACAAATATCTAAAGCCTGGGGGATTAGTGGTATTCCGTGACTATGGCCTTTACGACTTGGCCCAACTACGATTCAAGAAGGGCAGATGCATTTCAGACAATTTCTATGCTAGAGGTGACAACACAAGAGTTTACTTCTTTACACAAGAAGAAATAACAAACCTTTTCAAAGAAGCTGGATTTACAGAAGAGCAAAATCTGATTGACAGAAGACTACAAGTGAATAGAGGGAAAATGTTGAAAATGTATAGAGTGTGGATACAAGGGAAATATAGAAAACCATTATAACAGTAGTATTTTTTTTTTGTGTAGCTCACTGAAAGAAGGGCTGCAGTCTTAGCTTTGAACATGATTTAAATGTTACGATTTTATGTCACAGAGCTATCCCATCTATCACAGGGCACATTAATAGTCTATGATTTGATCGTAACTTCTACGCCCTTAAAGGGTATCCCAAAAATTATCGAGGCGACAACGCCACTAGACCAAAGAAGACTTTGTAGACATCGCTTAGGCAAAATCTAAGTACGTGTTTTGGCGTTTGTAGGCTTACCATACGTCCCGGTTTGACCGGGATTGCCCCGGTTTCAGACATTGGTCCTGGCGTCCCGGCCGGTTTGGTATTTTGTTCCGGTTGAAGACCCGCGTTACGATGAAAGTGCGATGAAACGTGTGCGGGGTGTCAAGGGTTAGCTATCATTTACCGATTTTTTACTAACTAAAACTATTCCGTTGGTCTAGTGGTCGCAAGCGCGACTGCTGAGCGTGGGGTCCTGGGTTCGATTCCTGGGTCGGGCAAAGTGTTATTGGTTTTTTTCATTACGAAATTCTCAGTAGCAGCCCGCAGTCTGGATTTGTGCCCGGTTAATGGCAATAGGCTCGCCCCCTATTACATGGGACTTATAACGTAACTGGCGAAATGTGGGTGTACTATTACACCTCTGCCTACCCCTTCGGGGAAATACAGGCGTGATGTTATGTTAAAACTATTCCACAAATATTGTTTCACATAAAATGTGATTCAAATAATTTTAAATTCATCACTCTTGTAGATCGAAAAACGTTTCACTGAAAAAAATATACTTACGAATTACTTAGTTCTTAGATGAATGTTTCACCGAACTTACATTTAAATAAATAAATATTTTGGGACATTTCATAGAATATAATTGAATCAAAGTATTAAATTATTGAAATCATATTATATGGCGCCGCTCGCTTTACTCGCTTAGGTTGTGCATGGTGTGGTCTCAGTTCTAACATCATCATCAGCATTTCAGCCGAAATACGTCCACTGCTGGACATAGGACTCACCCAAAAGAGGGGATATGCCATAATCGCCACGCTTGGCAGACGGGTTGGCGATCGCAGTTGGTTGGTTAAATACTCAGAGAACGCTGATGCCCATCTCTGGTGAATTCCTTAGTTGCCTTTTACGACACTCTTGAGAAAAGATAGGGTAGTTTAACATAACCTAACCTAACTAGCAGCTATCTACCGTCAGCTTTATTTTAAAACTCGTGAAAACTTCGCCCCCAGGCCCCCTTGCGGCAGCTCCGCCCCCGGGACCCCTCTTGAGGGCTTTGAATTTATTCTTAGCTCCTGCTCCTGTCCCGGCTTAGAGCTACATAATTATGGTACGCCTAGTTTAGTGCAACTAGTAGGTACCCAAATTACCCCAATTTCCTTTTATTTTGATTTGAATAGTCAGGGGCACCGACTTGATAGGAATATTGGGGGGGGGGGCTGTGGTGGCGAATGTCAACAGGCGCGAATCCAATATATATCTCGGGTGGGTTAGTGGTTTGGATGGAGGCCGAAGCGCTCTCAAATGTAGAGAGCCTGAGTAATTTCTTCGCCTAAGTTCTTTTGAAATGCTGATGAATGTAATGCAATGCAATACTTACAATATACGCCGATGAAAAGGAAATAAGTTTTCATTTTTAAAGATTCTTTGATAGTATGGTGTATATAACAAGCAGTTAAAACAGGGCTGAAGCGAATTTTTGGTGTACCGGAGAAAAACTGTGCACGAGCAAAGTGAAGCTCTTTACAAAGATTTATGACTTTTTAACCGACGAAAAAAAGGAGGAGGTTCTCAATTCGACGCGTATATTTTTTTTTATTTTATTTTTTATGTATGACCACGCATAACTTTTTACAGCGTAGTCTGATTTTGATGATTCTTTTTTTAATAATAATAATAATAAAATCTTTATTTCAGATCACAGATCCATATAATGTTAGTATGACCTTAACCTATTGTTAGTTATATAATTAAACACAAAATTTCCTAATTAGGGACATACATGTCTCTCCGTACATGTATACCCGCCCAGTGCCTGATAAATGGTCCATCAATTTTGTCCGCCAGTGTGGCTAGAATACTATTAGGACTACCCCGGAATCGCCTTAGCATCGAGGCACATCGCTTGCGCATAATGGCGTAGAAATCATCCAATCTCGCTTCAGCAAACATGCCCGATGCACTGCAAGACCGAGGCAGCCCCAACAACATCCTCAGCGCATTATTATATTGAATGCGCAGAGCGTTAATGGATAGGGTATATCTCGAAGTTGGTCCCATTTAAATTTCAAAATCAAAATCCACCCCTAAGGGTAGTAAAACAGGGGATGAGTGTTTGTTCACCCACTGAATTCTTACCTGTTAACTGATTCTGTTGAAACTTGACACACATAAATATAGTTCTAGACACTACGACATAATGGAGACCTGGAGTTAGATTTTAACCACAAAAAAATGAAAAATAAAACTTTTTAACAAAAAATTGAACCGACGAAAACAGTAACTGAAAAGCGAAAAATAACTAATTATGAGTCGGCGCCAAACAACCAATCAACGAAGATCATTAAATTACTTTAAATAAATAATAAAAACAACGTCACATCAAATACAACTTGCAACATGCACGCACTTTGCTTGTTAAAAGTTCGTTTGGCGCCGACTCATAATTAGTTATTTTTCGCTTTTCAGTTACTGTTTTCGTCGGTTCAATTTTTTGTTAAAAAGTTTTATAAATTAAATGATTCCTTCATAACATGATACTATCTGAGTCGCACATTAAAGAAGCAGGTCTAGAATGATAAAGTAAACATCGTATTAGTAAAAGTGATCGATAATAATTAAAAGACTGCAACCATTTTTACTACCATGCTAAACTGAGACAACATGAAGATCGAAAGTCTAATTGATTGTAATTTCACCGGTTCCCGTACCCTTCCTTTGGCGGCAGAAAGAAGTAAGGATGGAGGTACGTAGTACTTCCCCGGAAGAGCTCTTTCACAAGGAACTCTACTTCTGGGTTGAATTGAATCTCTTCTTTATTCTGCGTGCCTATAATTACGTAAGTGCAGTTGATTATCAAATACCCAGGGACACAAGATAAAATGTTGGAGGGGCTCTGCCCCCTTGATAATATAGTTGGGAGGACTCGAGCCCCCTCAGGCCCTATGAAGTCGGCGCCAGTGGCATAAGGTATAAATCTATGTCTAGCTCGGCAAAATTGTGATAACCTATTAATAAAAAATTGTTGTAATAATGAATATATACTTAAAAAAATTATAAAATTTTCTTCTGAAAATGATTATATTACATGAATAGAATCATATCACGATACCCTCACGGAACGGACAGGGTTTTCTTTACATGTTGTATAAAACTTTGTTATAAAAATGTATGGGTAGGTAGTACATAAACTCTGGTCGATTATTTAGCGGCTTCAAATTTAAAGTTGAAAGGTCCAACAAAAGCGTTAGTCACTTTGTTCACAACTTTGATGGGGGGTCCTTCCCACGTGATTTTGAACTCGTCAAATAATCTCTTCATGAAAGTCTCAATTTCCAATTCGGCAATTCTTCTGCCAATACAGCTTCTTATACCAAAACCAAATGGTAATGTCACCATGGCGGGCGCGTTCCCATAATACAATGGATCGGATTTATCAGCTAACCATCTCTCGGGTATAAAGTCGTTGGGCTGTGGATAATATTTCTCCATTCTCGATAAAAATTCGTTTGGCGCTATCACATCGACCTGAAGGACAAAATAACGTAATTATTAGATAGCGAAAGTGTACCTATTCATATAAATCATTATAATATTTGATAAAATTGATAAAATCCGAAATAATCATTTAAATTATTACCCCTTTTGGAATGTGATAACCACCTACAATATGGTCGCGGTCTGTTCTCCTCAAATTCGAGGGGACCACGTGCCATAGTCTTAGCGCTTCTTTCAAACAAGCTCTGAGGTATCTTTTATGTGGGTCGTCTGAACGTATTTCTTCACGTAATTTCTGTTGCTTATCCGGATTTATTGCTAAATTATAAATTACACTCGTAGCTGTAAAGGATACCTGTAAAAAATTAATAGGCGAAATAGGTACTATGATAAACTCTTTAACAAAAAAAAATTGCGACTTTGAATACCCAAAGTAAAAAATAAAGCATGTATGAATTTCAAAATCTTTTCATAAAGGTGCTCCCACACCGGTCTTCACAAACGTTTGCTAACATTTAGAAAAATCCGGTGGTGGAGGTAAACTGCTCCCACACCAGATGTTTCTAAATGTTGATAAACGTTTGTGAACACCGATGTGGGAGTACCATATATCAGCTTTTGGAAAGAGGCGCTTGTGATGTAGGAAAAAAAAACAGTCTAATTGAGAACCTCTCTTCCTTTTTTAAGTCAGTTAAAACAGCTGCTAGTTACAGCCATGGTAGAATAAGATGTTTCACCAGGTACTCTCTTCCCGTGACTGCTAGGTCACGTGATTGCCTCCGTACTACGTCATCGGCTGTGGAGCCAATAGCGGCCTGTTATCGTGACACTTGTCAGTTTGATGTGCTACCACTTTGTGTAAAGAAATTCCCCAACCAAAATGCATTTTTTCATTTACTTGCTTCTATAAAGAATCACTTTTGAACTAGTAATTTTATACAGTTTCCTTTAATAACTAATTAGATGAATAACATACATATTATCACGCCTGTTTCCCATTGGGGTAGGCAGAGACTATGGATTTCCACCTGCTACGATCATGACACACCTCTTTCGCTTCATCTACGTCCATTAACCTCGTCATGCATGCTCGTCGGTTTAGAGAACTCTTAACCTGGCATTTTTTGAGAACTTCATCTGTCATCTGTTTTTTGCGATAACACGAGATAACAAATAGTTAGGCTAGTTAGTAATTTATTTTATATACATTCATTCATTATGAACAAAAATCTCCTTAACTATATTGAAGATATCAATAAATGGCAACTCTGATCGTGACGTAGCTTGGAGGCATCGCGCTGTCATCGCGGGAAGAGAATACCTCTTATTATACCATGGCTACAGCAAGATTATGAAGAACATTGCCAGTATCTAGTAGATTACTAAGGGCTGATTATGCTAAAGAGGTGAAACACGTCTCACTTACCGTATCAATGCCAGCGAACAACATTTCGTTTGCCATCAAGATAGCGACCTTCTCATCAATAGCTAATAATCTCTCAACGATACTTTTCTCTTCTTCAGGGATGTCATATCCTCTTTCGTTTATCCGCTTTCTTGCCTGCTCGATGTACATTGTACTTATTCTGTAAAAGTTATTTTGCAATTTTATTAGATTCCATTTTTTTATGGTTACTGATATTTCAAACGCTTCAAAACTTACTGCCATTGCGTGTCATATGTTTTAATAATCTTTTTATATGCGGGTGTCGCGTAATATTTCCAAAGACTCGGCAAAAATTCTAACTCGAAAGCTGTTTCAATCATATCTTTGCCGCACTGCATCAATTTATTTCCCGGATGATCTTCTGATAAATTGTCATCGAGGCATCCCATTCGCGATCCCAACGCCACTAGGGCTATAGATTCTAAGGACCATTTATTCATTTCCAAAGTAAAGTTGTTTACCAGATATGTTTTGTCCTCTTTCACTCGCTTCAACCTTCAAGAGAATGTCAATCTGTCAATTAAAGATACCCAGGAAAATTGTATTTTAGGATTTCCGTCGACTAAGGTTTGAGAACATTGAATAGGTAAGAGCAATGTCGCTGCTCCGAAGCAAAATGCTGATATCTGCGATAAATTAGTGCGTAAATAGCGTGAAGGACATTACATCCTTTAAGTTTCTAGTATCCGAAAGCTGGAAGAAAACGCATGCCAATCTTTTCATTGATCGTTGCGGTTAGACGTTCAGACGAATGCTAACTTCGGAAAGTTAGTCGATAGTCACTTCGTGCAAAATATTGAAGGTCAGCAGACTGAAAGGCGCCTCCGACACTCTTGAAACATGCTGAGATGAAAGAAATAACGGAATACTGTATACTACCTCTGTACCGTGTCTTGAGCAATTTCATCGAGTGCTGGCGCGTATACTTTAACCAATTTAAGCTTTAGCAAAGCTGGATTGACTTTTGTGCGGAATTCTCGCCACTTTTCGCCTTGTCTGTAATATAGTGATTGTCATTAATTAATTGATACGTACTCTCAATAAAAAAACGGCCAAGTGCGAGTCGGACTCACGCACTAAGGATTCCGAACCATCCATCGATCTGATACCCCGTAGAAACTTATTTAATTTACAAGAGTTCACCAAAGGTGCAGCACTGCGCGTTGATATATTTCATATTTGAATCTCTTTCTTACGCAGGTACCACTTACCACACATGTTTGCCTTTTTTTCATTAATAATTAACAGGTACTGAAATTCATAAATTATAGGTAAGCACCGAACATTACCCTAATGAAAAGGTAAGTCGGATTGAAGGACAAACTTATCTTTGCAGTGGATAAACTACAATGTATATTTTTGTGTAATATAACTTTAAATTAACGATTTTCGGATATTTCGGATATATTCCTCTTGTAGGTACTATGAGAATTTTTTTCTTGCCAAATTTCATGATTCTAGGTCAACAGTAAATATTTCCCCAATAGTTTTGATAAGTGAGTATGCGAGTATCAAAATATGCGACATAAATGACCGTATCTTTGATTGCGTTGACTTTAGACGCTACGATTTTTTATACTTCAACTAATTTCAACTTGTAATCTCTAACCGTTCCTGATGAAAAAAATCTTGACAGACTGACAACAAAGTGATCCTACAAGTGTTTCCTTTTTTTTTATTTTGAAGTACGGAACCCTAAAAATACTATGCGAGTTAACTTTAATTGAACTTTTACGCTGTTGTTAATCCATAGACGCCATCAAGTTGTCCCTTCAAGGATACTTCTCTGTAATACTCGAGAGTCTCAAAGCCTGGACGCAATGGGTTACCCTCTTGAGCTCTGTAAACCTTAAATAGAGATCATATTTTTGTATTTTGTTATTAAATGTAAAGCAATAATTAAATTTCAATCAATAATCAAAAGGTATGTACCTGATCAATATGTTCGGGCTCAAACAACATGACCATATTGGCTCTTGAAAAAACTCCGTCCATCTTTACTATAGGACCAAACTTTTCGTAAAAAGTACCAACCATGTCAAATATGTTCACATTTGGTCCAAATTGACCTGAAAAAGGTAGGTATTATGCGTTTAATATATTCATCGAAATACGTGAAAGAATGATAAGAGAAATTATTCAGGTCTTGAAGATAATAATAATAAAATTATATAATTTCTGGGATTCATTTTGCTCTTCTACTACAAGGAATTTGATACAAAGATTGCTGATAGATATAGTTATGGGTCACCTTCAAACATTTTAAGCGATTTAGTATTTATGGATGAAAAAAAATCGTGATTTCACTCGTTTTACTTTGTTTGAGGTATATTACCTCAGTGGGTAAACATAACTTTGCACGTTATTTTCACATTATTTAAAATATGTAGGTAGGTACTACAACTTTAAGAGTTTTTCTTTTATGCGTTTTTTTGTTAGTTTGAGTTACTCTACTCATTGTTAAAAGAATCACAGCTCTACATCTATTACCTTAAAAGCTATTGTCGCTTTAAAAAGCCCCCGCGCACGCCCTTTGTTATAAAAATACAAAGACATTATAATATACCAAATTATTTACTTACTCTAAATTTTTTTCCCGATAAAATCCCACACGTTTGGACGTTTTTATCGATAAAGTTAAACGTAGTACCTATTTACCGCTCTTAAAGTTTACATAAAAAACCGGCCAAGAGCATGTCGGGCCATGCTCAGTATTATAGGGTTCCTTAAGTAGTTGTACAAACGAATCAAATCGAATATTAATCATGGCTATTTTAGTTTTTGCAATCAATCAACTCAGCCTATCGCAGTCCACTGCTGGACATAGGCCTCTCCCAAATTGCGCCACAACGCTCGGTCCTCTGCCTTCCGCATCCAGTCCCCCCCAGCCACGTTCTTTAGGTCGTCGGTCCACCTGGCAGGGGGGCGCCCTACGCTGCGTTTGCCGATACGCGGTCTCCACTCAAGGACTCGTCTGCTCCAACGGCCATCGGTCCTTCGACAGACATGGCCAGCCCACTGCCACTTCAGCTTACTGATCCTACAAGCTATGTCGGTCACTCCGGTTCTTCTCCGGATAATCTCGTTACGGATTTTATCCTTCAAAGAAACTCCAAGCATAGCTCGCTCCATAGCTCGCTGAGCGACTTTAAATTTGTGGACTAGCCCAACTGTCAGTGTCCACGTCTCGGCACCGTAAGTCATGACTGGCAGGACGCACTGGTTGAAGACCTTTGTCTTCAAACTTTGCGGTATAGGCGACGAGAAGACTCGGCGAAGTTTGCCAAATGCTGCCCAGCCCAGACGGATCCTTCTGTTGGCTTCTTTCTCGAAGTTGTGTCTACCAAGCTGAATTGCCTGCCCTAGGTAGACGTATTCCGTTACAACTTCGAGTGCCGACCCTTCGACGAATATTGGCCTCGGCATGACATGCATGCATTTTTGCAATAATCGGCAGCATTCGCGACTCAGAGCGTGTTGTTAGTAGCGCCATCTAGCGATAAATTCATGAAGCCAAATTTAAAAGTCAAAGTTACTTTTTGTGATTTTTTCAAATAGAAAGTAGCTAAAGGAGCATTATTTGCTACGATAATTTTTCTCTAAGGTCAATGAACTTTGAACTAGGACGTTTTAAGTATTTTTCAGTTTTCTGTCTATAACTCAAAAAATTATAATCACATTATACTCGAAATAATTTTAAAAGAGAGTTTTCACAAAGGTCTATCAATGTGGAAGATTATAAGTTTCTACGTTGCATAGTTTAGAAATGGCAGGGGGGGGACACATTGCAAGCTACTTTGGCGGGCTATATTTCGCAAATGGTACACCTGATAAAAAAGTGATGTATGAAACATTACCTTCATTTTAGTAGACCTATTCAATGATACCCCACACGAGGGGGTGCAGCGAAAAAAAATTTTTTTTCCTCATTTCACATGTATGGGCGCCAACCCTAAAGAACGTAAAAACAATTTTTTTATTCTTTTAAAATTGAGATCTATATGCAGACTATTTTTTAACAAAATTTCATTTACTTATGTTTATAACTGTAGAAGTTATTAAGCTGTAAAGGATTAGGACAGACGGACAGACGGACAGACGGACAGACGGACGGACATGACGAAACTATAAGGGTTCCTTGTAGGACTACGGAACCCTAAAAAAGACATATCTATTATATAAAACGTGGTATAAAAAAATCAAAATTTGCTATTTAATTTATTTATATGTAGGTAGGTCCTACATTATGACTATATGGTACCTTCACAGCTTACAGTAAATAGCTAATTAATCTAGCTAGACATTACGAAGGTGTACCTAGGTACTTAATATTTTCTGTCCTTTTTAGGGTTCCGTAGTCCTACATGGAACCCTTATAGTTTCGTCATGTCCGTCCGTCTGTCCGTCTGTCCTAATCCTTTACAGCTTAATAACTTCTACAGTTATAAACATAAGTAAATGAAATTTTGTTAAAAAATAGTTTAGATATAGATCTCAATTTTAAAAGAATAAAAAAATCATGATTACGTATTTTAGGGGTGGCGCCCATACATGTGAAATGGGGAGGAATTTATTTTTTTCGCTGCACCCCCTCGTGTGGGGTATCATTGAATAGGTGTACTAAAATGAAGGCAATGTTTCATACATCACTTTTTTATCGGATGTACCATCTGCGAACTATAGCCTGCCAAAGTGGCTTGCAATGTGTCCCCCCCCCTGCCATTTCTAAACTATGCAACGTAGAAACATATAATCTTCCACATTGATAGACCTTTGTAAAAACTCTCTTTTAAAATTATTTCGAGCATATTGTGATTATAGATTTTTGAGTTATAGAGAGAAAACTGAAAAATACTTGAAACGTCCTAGTTCAAAGGACATTGACCTTAGAGAAAAATGATCATAGCAAATAAAGCTCCTTTAGCTACTTTCTATTTGAAAAAATCACAAAAAGTAACTTTGTGTTATGTTGACGACACACTTCTTAAATTTGGCGCCATCTAGCGGCGTCAGCAACAACACTCTCTGTGTCGTCAATGCTGCCGTCAAGTGCCGTCTATTACATTTGGCACTGTATAGCGCCATCTAGCGACTCCTGACAACACTCTCTGAGTCGCCAATGCTGCCGTCTATTGCAAAAACTAAAATAGCCATGATTAATATTCGATTTGATTTGTTTGTAACACCTACTTAAGGAACCCTATAATACTGAGCATGGCCCAACATGCTCTTGGCCGGTTTTCTTTCTATGATGTTTGCTAGAAAGCACAGACATACCTAGTAAAAATACTATGTCTGTGGTAAGAAAAAGTGCGAAAGAGTAACACGAGAATCGGCACCACCTAGAAGTCGAACTCAGGACCTCGGTAATAACGAAATCTGTATTTTTACTCTTTACTAAAGAATAAATTAGTAGCATGAACAAAAGCATACGGTAAACTTACCAACTACAGGTAGAAAGTGGTGTAGTGGACCGAGAAGTGGTAGAGACGTAAGTCCTGGTATCGATTTAAAAGGTTTGGGTTCCTTCGTCGGTGTCGAATATCTTCGACTGCCATTTCTAGATGTAAACATTGCGTTAATTATCCGATAGTCGATATTTTGTCCGCTTAGCTACAATACCTATCTAAGAGAGCTGCTGTAGAGATAGCATAATAGGGAATCTATTAATTATAAGTTATAACATAGATTGGAAATAGGTACAATTCTTAACATGTTTAATAAATCAGGCATCGTTTAGCACTACTGGTAGAGCTTCTTGACAAAGAGCTAATTAAACGTAGTGGTTATATACTCTTTGGAGCTAATTTGAAGAAGCTTAGTAGTACTACTACGGTCGACCGCACATCGATGGTAACACTTTGACATTAGCAGCATCTTTATTTCGTAAGCAGTAAGGGCGGTTTTTGAACTGAAGTGTTACCACTGTCATGCAGTTGACTGTACCTACTACCACCGCTATTTCAACCGCCAAACAGTACCTAATGCTTGCATTGCGGTGCAAAGGGGTAAGTAACCCTTTTCTGTGGTCTAATAGGTACGGTAGGTACGTTAGTACTTAGTAGTAGTCGGCAAATAACTTGAACAAATATGGTGCCACTGCGCTTGTTACTGGCAAAGAGAATATAATCACTTGGTTACTGTACCTAATGCCATAAAAGTTATAGAATCGTTTATTAAATCGATCACTCATCGATCATGTTCAAGTTATTAGCATGGAGGTTTTTAATCTGAGTTTGCATGGGTATACCTATACCACAGATTAGTGACCTATACTCATAGATTTTATACATCACCAGATACATGACCTATACCCAAAGAGATTTAATATTTAATGTCTTTGCCTATACCTATCATAGATTATATTATATACCAATATCTATGATACCTACAGAGCTGAGACAGTGCAGAGACATGACATTTACCGCCGCTCCTACCGGCGGTAAATGTCATGTCTCTGCACAGTGTCTCTGGATGTGGATACCTATGATATCATCATGGATGTCTTAGAAAAAGTGATGGATATCAGTAACAGAAAAAACTGTCCATTCAAAAATAAACAAAATAGTATTTTTTTACTTACTGAAATGAGATTTGCAATCGGACAGCAAACAAAGTATAACACTCGCTTAATGTCTTATTTCTCATTATCACTGTTCACCACTGTTCTTGACTCATAATAGGCTAAAGATATGGCACAAATAACGATTGGCCCTGAAAACTGATTTGTTTGACCTTGTACGACGGCGTACAGATGATAATATGGTAATAAATGACGATGATACCTATTAATCAGATTCGTGAACAAAACTGAAATAGACAGGCAGATATGTTTTCATAAGAGTGAGAACTCGGAAAATTCTCACAATAACTGACTTTTTGTCATTCGTTCGATAAAATGAGCTACACTCTGTAGCTCATTTTATCTTCTGTTTGTAAGTACTTTCTTATCTATAGGCTAACCATAATTATGTAGCTAAACCTAGACAGAAGCGGGAGCTAAGGAAAAATGAGAAGCCCCCACGAGGGGTACTGGAGGCGAAGCTACCGCAAGGGGGTCTGGGGGCAAAGCACCCGCAAGGGGGCCTGGGGTGTAGTTTCAGCGAGTGGGTACAGGAGGCGAAGCCCCCGCAATAAGAAATAAAGCTGACGGCAGATAGCTGTTAGTTAGGTTAGGTTATGATAGAACTGACGCCACACCATGCACGACCCGAGCAATCGAAGCGAGCGGCGCTATATACGATTACCTATTTCAATAAATTCATATTCTATGAAATGTAATTTCGGTGAAACGTTCATCTAAGAACAGTGGTTAGTATTGTGTTTTCGATTAAACGTTTTTCGATTTACAAGAGTGATGAATTTAAAATTATTTGAATCACATTTTATGTGAAACAATATTTATGGTATAGTTTTCAGCAAAATTAAATTCGATATAAAAAAATCGGTAAAATGATAGCTATAGCCCTTGAAACCCCGTCGTACACGTTTCATCGCACTTTCATCGTAACGTGGGTCTACAACCGGGACAAAATAGGTGCCAAACCGGCCGGGATGCCAGGACCAATGTCTGAAAACGAGGCAATCCCGGTCAAACCGGAACGTATGGTAAGCCTACTTATCTATATTATTATAGGTACAGTACCTATCTATTTTGTCGGACTTTGGAATTGCAAGAAATGGTGAAAACAACTAAGTATAGATAATTATATTATAAGTATAGTATAGATTGGTAGGAAATAAATGTAGGATAGGGACAGTAAGCTGAAGTGGATGAAATAAAACTATCTAGTTAATGGTAGCTGATTACATTACTAAAGTTAGCTACAACCAAAGTTATTAAAGTACCTACAGATTCTGATGTACCTAGTCTAAAAAGAGTACGCAAAAGGGACCACTAGTCATACATTGCAAATTTTAAACTATTAATATAATATCGCGTTGTCGGCAAAACTTTGGATAGTTTTATTCATATAAATTAAATTTAAGTGTTTATAGACACATTTCTTGCATGATAAAACACAGATTTACACAATACTGACAAAGATAGGAAGATACGTAGTATCCCCTAGTAGTCTGTGTTAGGAAGTTAGTTCCGATTTTAGACATTTTTGTCAGATTATATCTATCCTGTCAAAAATTATGAAGTTTTCCTCCAAACAAACTATGAAAACTTCAAGACACTTTTGGCAGAATACCTATCTACCCTGTTGAAAATTATGAAGTTTTTCCTCCAAACAAACAATGAAAACTAGAACATACGAAACTGACAAAAAATTTAAACCATAAGTATACAAATGTCTTTGATTTAAACTTCCCGGCTAACGTGAACAAAAATGGCGGCACTGTGCATGTTACTGTCCTTGAACATAATACTGGTATTATGAAATGACATAAAGGTTAGAATCGCTTAAATTGGTAACTGCACATGTTCAAGTTAAATGCCGATAACTATACCGCCGCGCCGTTTTATTACTACAGTTGAGAAATGCGGTTGCAACTTGTTATTTACAAAAAATCCAATTATTTTGAACCATGAATCTATATAGTAGGATAACGCACTATGTGACTTAAAACAAGCCCAGCGAGAGGTCCATAAAACTATTGCATTTCTTTCTACTAGGGTGTCGAAATAATATTTATTCGTGGATTTTCTCAAACTTAATGTTATCGTTTCGAAAACTAAGAGGTGTCATTGTACTCATAATGAAGTAGATTATATGTTTTGACTTTATTTATGTATTTTTCTTACCCCGAGTAGAATCAGTATATCAAATCCGTTCAGCCGTTTCAATGTTATGGAAGAACAAACTAACATCCATACCTTCGCATTTATAATATTAGTAGGAAGTAGGTATGGACATTGTCAACAGTCAACATGGCCTGCTGGTTTACGGTAGGCAAAGTCGATGTTTTATTAATTTTACTTTCATGGGTCATTGGTGTCGATTCCCTTGTTCACGCTACTTCAACAACTCAACTGTCGCTCTCTTTCATTAATAGTAGATACAAGAAAGAGATGGAACAATTTTAGAACTGTCAAATTATTTTACTTGTTTCATTTCATTGTATTTTAGTGGGCACGTTCCGAAATCACGACTAAACTTATATAAAACTACTACTGACTAAGACTACTACTACTAACTACTACTACTACTGACTAAGCTTAAATTGTTGCCATCCCTTTCTGTTATCTCCTATCAGTAAAAGAGAGCGACAGTTTAAAATAAGTTTAGTTCATGAACAAGAGAATCGACACCATTGCCAACTTTGCTAATTCTACGTGTGCAAAGATATTATACAACGTGTAATTGAAATAACTCAAAACCTCTTAAGGGGTTATTGTACTCATCAGTAATTAGCTGTTCCCTGCATTTGTGTTTACATTAATCGACAAAATGTAAGGAATAGTTGTTTTTTCGCGATTTCGGGGTTGGTCCCATTATTTAATTAGCATCCCGGGAATCTTCGAAAACGACACCCATATTGATTTCATTTAAAAAGTCACGTCTGCCATCTTGGATTTCAAAATAGATGTTTTATTCGTAATTAGCATCCAGGGAAACCTCGAAAACGATACCATATCGATTTTATTCAAAAAGTTGCGTCTGCCATCTTGGATTCCAAAATGGATGTTATATTCATGATAAGCATCCCGGGAAACCTCGAAAACGACACTCATATGACCCATATTGATTTTATTTAAAAAGTCACGTCCGCCATCTTGGATCTCGAAATAGATGTTATATTCGTTAGCATCCCGGGAAACCTCAAACACGTCACCCATATTGATTTTATTTAAAAAGTGACGTCCGCCATATTGGATCTCGAAATAGATGTTATATTAATAATCAGCACCCCGGGAAACCTCGAAAACGATACCCATATTGATTTTATTTAAAAAGTCACGTCCACCATCTTGGATCTCAAAATAGATGCTATATTCATAATCAGCACCCGGAAACCTCGAAAACGATACCCATATTAATTTCATTTTAAAAGTCGCGTCCGCCTTCTGGATCTCAAAATAAATCATATATTCGTAATCAGGACCCCCGAGAACCTCGAGAACGATATCTGTATTAATTTTATTTAAATAGTCGCGTCCGCTATCTTCGATGTCGAAGTAGATGTTGTATTCGTCATGCTCCACCCAATGCGGGCCCGACCCGCACCGGCTCTGTGTGGTTTGCGCTTTAGAGTTCCTAAGACCTAATTCTATCATAATTAAATAAAAAAATAAGTAAATAGGAATAATCTACATTTTCTTTGATTTGAATTAATGGTTTATTTTTCAAAATACACGCTTAAGACGATAGACGACTTTGTGGGATTCCTGGGAATTATTTTTTCCCGATCCGTCTTTCAGTCATCTTTTGGATATCAATAAACACATGTGCATACAGCGCATGGTCACCCTAGTGTGTCAGTGCTTTGTAAACAAATATGAAAACCATATGAAAACACTTTACCTGTGAAAAGATAAGCCACAGCCAGGATATGATTATTTTTAACAACCACGTACGCAACAAAAAATCACCATTTTATGGGTAGTTCTCTGATTTGGTGCAAATTGAACGAAATTGCGAGTTTTTTTTTTCTACGCCTATTAAAAGCTACATTAAAATTATACATTATTATGTGAATAATACTGTACCTATTATACGCAAAATTGAGAAAAATATAGAGCCATAAGTTTTATTCTGGTGAAGGTAATGAGGAAAGAAGATCTGGTAATCATATCAGCTACTATGGTAATGAAAAAAAAATAAACAATTTTGAGAAAATAACACTACAACGTGTTATTGAAATAACTGAAAACCTCAGGGGTCATTGTACTCATCAGTATGAACAACTTTTACTATGGGACCAACCCTTAAATCGCGAAAATATCAGCTGATTTTGTCGATTTATGTGAACAGTAATGTAAGGATCAGCTGATTTTTTTTATAATCATAATTTTACAAAACAATGGTTAAACAATGCTTTAGTTGTCATAAATCAAAATTGTTTATATTAGAAAAATCTATCTAGTTAATTAAATTTTAAGATACTAAACAAATGCAAAAAAAGAGAAAACAACGTAAATAAGATACTATCAGCAACTATTTAACATAAAATAGTTTACCTTCTAAATGACAAAACGTGGCTTTGCTTTATGCCTCTACTTTTATAATGTTGTTCACATAATATCATATTATATTGAATGCAATAAATCTTTGAATCTTATATAATAAAAATCTAAATAATTATTTCAACTCAAAATAATGTTAAAATATAACTTATAATAATGACATTTAATCTAATTCAACAACGAACAAACAGGGTAAACAATTACTTTTAATTACAGAAAATATTGCTATTTATAGAGTAAATCTAGTAAGAACTAAAATTGTAGTTCAGTTTCAATTCTTAAGAAAATCTTTAGCATTGCAATCAGAAATCTCCATCTGAGGAATCACAAAAAAAATGCGTTCGTTTTCCTTCACTTTTCTCATGTTTTGCCTAAATCTATTTTAATGTTGTCTTTGTTTAGTTTAGTGTGCTCTTAGAACTGCTCTATTCCTTGTTTTTTATCAACTTTTGTTCTCCTTGTCTTCCATCTTCATCTGAAGTCATAAAAAAAATTGCGTATATTTTCCTTCACTTTTCTCATATTTTCCCCTATATCTATTTCAATGTTGTATTTTTTTTATTTAGTTTGCTCTTGGAACAGCTTTTTTCTTTGTTTTTTTTATCAACTTTCTTCTCCTTGTCTTCCATTTTCATCTGAAGAGTCATTAAAAAAAACGTATATTTTCCTTCACTTTTCTCATGTTTTTCCCTATATCTATTTTAATGTTGTCTTTGTTTAGTTTAGTTTGCTCTTGATACTGCTCTTTTCCTTGTTTTTTATCATCTTTTCTTCTCCTTGTCTTCCATATTCATCTGAAGAGTTATAAAAAATTGCGTATATTTTCCTTCACTTTTCTCATGTTTTTCCATATATCTATTTAAATGTTGTCTTTGTTTAGTTTATTTTGCTCTTAGAACTGCTCTATTCCTTGTTTTTTTATCAACTTTTCTTCTCCTTGTCTTCCATCTTCATCTGAAGAGTCATAAAAAAAATTGCGTATATTTTCCTTCACTTTTCTCATATTTTCCCCTATATCTATTTCAATGTTGTATTTTTTTTATTATTTAGTTTGCTCTTGGAACAGCTTTTTTCTTTGTTTTTTTTTTATCATCTTTTCTTCTCCTTGTCTTTCATCTTCATCTGAAGTCATTAAAAAAAATGCGTATATTTTCCTTCACTTTTCTCATATCTCTTTACGTATTTCCCTGCCCACCATGAGATTTTCAGACTTTCCGTGACCCTTCATATCGTGAATAACCTGATAATAATAAAAAAATCATTACCTTCGCTACATTCTCATTACCATCATCTTATTAGCTGAAGGAAATAGATGGTAATGAAATTGAGGGTAAAGATATTTTTTTTTTTTTAGATTTAACTGCAATACGTAGGTACAGACATTTAAAAAGATATACTAACTCAGTTACAATTATGTCAATCCAAAAAATTAAAAAAAAATCAGTTGGTACCTACATACTTCAAAATCAGACTACCGGTAATGAAAAAATTACGTGCCACGGTTCAAAATCACGTCTTGAGATATTTTTTTCGAGAAGAATCTGCAAGCGTCTGTCCTGTTACACTATTTTTGGCCGACTAGATGAGCAATGTGCGCGGAGGAATGGGGTAGCAACTCCACTACGTGTATCTACAGGATACATTTTTAAATTTTAAGTCGGGCTGAAGGTAATGATTTTTTTTTGGTACAAATCTATTTTACTACAGTGAACGTTAATTTCAATCATATTCTACTGTCTAAATTCACAGTTTTATTCCCTAATATGTACTCTAGACTTCCAAAACAACGATACGCAGTTAAAAAATCTGTTTATTTTTTCATTTTAATATTCGTCCCATAATTCATGTAAAGGACACTGAAGGCAATGAAATTTAAATATGTTTTTCAAATCTTTTACGTACTAATTTACCAATTACAGAATGAGTTTTAGGCTGCAGATATATGTCCGCGCGTAGCTCAAGGTTTCATCAGGATTCATCACGAAATAAATTTCTCTTTACTACAATTATTTATTTTCCGATTATTACATGAACTGACCAGAAGAAGAAGTTCTACAACAAGAATGACAGCCCGCGCAAAGCACAGTGTCTCCATCTTTATATTACTACAATCAAATAGACCCAACGGAGTCACTAAATACATTTTAATTTATAAATGAACACTAAAATAATTAACCACTCGTCGTGATAAAACTAATATTAATTTAGATAATCTCTAAACATTATATAAACCAACAAATCATGCCAGATATTAAAATATGAAACTATATAAAGCGGAATTATCAGAACCACAAAATTAAATTAACAACATTTAAATTAATAATTTCATTAATCTAATTAGAATATTCGAATTATAATTATCATAATATTAACATTATTTACAACATTAATTTAATTAATACGGATCATCAAATATTAAACTTTGTTAAACAAAAAGGTATCTTCTTTGATCTTTGATGATCTTTGCAAAGTACAACAAATACAACTTTGATGATCTTTGCAAAGTACAACAAATACAACAGCAAACTACATAGCAAATTCTAGAAATAATGGATATTTATTTCAAAATACTTCATAATCTAAATACTTAATTCATCGTATAAACTAGTTAACTCAAAATGGCAATAGATTGCGTTGTAAGCATCGATATTCGATATAGCATAGACATTAATTAGTCTGAGTCCGAGTATAAATTAATATTTTAATGTTATAAGCTATGGAAAGCTATATTACTCTCAAATTACACTAGAGGGCGCAATGTTCAACCAACGCCAGGAAGAAACATTCAATACTGACCAGTAATAAAGATTAATATATTAAGTTCTGTCAAAAAAGTGTAAACAAATTGATGGCAATACTAGCGCGCCCATACGGCCAGACTGACTCAAGCGCGCTCTCGGCGCTTCTAAATTACCTAAAGACATTGGAGTTACAGCTTGGCATAAAAGAGTACACAAAATGGGGCAGCGCCACCAGTCGTACATTGAAAATTTTAAATATTCATATAAATTCAATTTGTGTTTCCAGGCACATTTTTTGTATGATAAAATACACAAATTGACACAATACCTACAAAGATAGAAAATTTGTTCGGTTTTTAGACTTTTTTGACAGACCGTATGTACATTGCAAAATAAATCACAACATCTTCTTTAATTATCACTTACTAGTAACATAAATATATATATAAATCGGAAAATCTCAGTTCTCTTAATTTAAGTCTCACAAAAGCAATTTTAGGGGTAATCATATTTATCATAACATTAGTAATTAACTATCATCTTCAACGTTTATTAAAAAAATGAATTAATTAATTGATTATTTATCACAGGCAAACGATGTCACACAGCATAATAAAAATTATTATTCAATTATCTACACATTACCAAAAATGTAAAAATATAAACCCTAATATGTTAACCATAACCTGAGCTCAGTAACCATCTCTAGCCATCACCCACATCGGGATCAAGCTACCAAACCGTGGGCATCATCCATTCCGGCGTGTAGCCCCATAGGCATCACCCATCCTGGGAACTAGCCAAGACCGGGAATAAACCAGGATACGCTTGGTGGCCAACCAGCGTTTGAGAAGGGATGTTTGGATAGGTCTTTAAGTAAACACAACAACAACGACAACACCTTCAACATTTTTCTTTCTTATAGCGAAACAGTTGCTCAGATAATCTTTAATACCAGGGCATAAACAGTAGCATAAAATTCGGTGGAAAAAAGCTGCATCATCAAAACTTTATGAGCGTATTCTTCCTTGCCATATTTTACAGAACAGATTAACAAAAATAAACAAGCAGTAATAATAATAAAAGCATACTCTGCTTTACTAGACGCTCTAGGTCATGCAACAATAATATCAGTGTGAAATGGCAAAATTAACCGATATACTTGTGAAACGCCACGCCATGCACCATTCCACGGGCGCTCATTGAAATACTGATGAGAGTAGTGTATGCTCAATGCTCAGTTACGCTGCGTATAAACATGTCATTTTGAGGCTTAAATCAGACATATCAAAATATTATTATTACATAAAGAATCTATATGATTTAACGAGAATGAATCTCAAGCTCAACTTTGCTTGACTATAATAATAACTAGTGAGGCCTCATAAATGACTCGACAGCACTTTTATTATCTTGTAAAATCATAAAAGTTCACATTTATTCATTCATTCTTTAAGCATAAAATTGTACAGGGGCCGACTAAATGCCTAAACATTTAATGAAATATTAAAAGATTGATTGAAGATTGTGACAATGTGAATATAACTTGAATAACTGAAACAATTTAATTGATCAACTCATCATTTACCATATCAACAAGTTTATCGGTATGGCAATGAGAGTGAATTCAGTCAATATTACCTTTTTATGATGACAATAATAAATTGTAATTATTGCATCCAATAGATTAAATTTAAGTAGTTCTACTTGTAATAGCAATTGTACTGAAAGTCTAACTAATTCATTTTTAGTAATAATTATTTTAATATTTTATGTACATCCAACAATTCTGAATCACGGTTTTCACCAAGTAACAAAGTAACAAAAATCAATTAATTTTCCAAAATTAATCAATAATAACCATTTGTCATATCAATATAATTATTTGGTTATTCCAGTTTGATTTATTATTATTTAGAAAAATGTAAACAGAACAAAACTTATTTGAAAAGTAAAGTCCCAATCAACATAAAGGTATCGCAACACTGATGGTGTTTGACTGCAATTTGATTAACTTTGAACATAAATGTAATACTCAGATGGCAATTAAAATAGGTATTTATTTCCATACAAATATAAACCTTTAAGCAGGTACCCTCTTAGAACATGTTTAGACACAGGCTCGTTTAAGCCAGGTCTAGCGTCAATCTCCATTGACAAAAAATAATAATCTGTTTAAGCCTGGCCCAGGATAATCCCATTGCCAGACCCGATTCTGTAATAAGTTGGATAATCTGGTAGATTTCACATGGCTCCACATAAAAAAATATGAAGAATCTTCTCAGAGTCTGATCAAATGTTAACTTTTTAATTCAATAATATCAATATCTATTAGAATATTATTTATCAATCAATTAATCTATCAATCTATTGATTGCAAAGATGACTGCACCCTAAATTAGCTTTTCACTTATTAGGCACAAAATTAATAAAATTTTCAAACCGCATAAAATTACAGAGAGAGAATCACTGTTCTAATCACATGTTGTTTCCCGAACAAACGTGTAAAGAACCAACAATCACTTTAGATCTTTAATAATGAAGTTATAAGAGTTCTTTTGTAAAATTAATAGTACCTACGCAAAAAATAAATATGTTCAAAATAAATAATAAATCTGATAATGTCAGCATGGCATATCAATTATTATCAGCAAACTCATTCTCATAACTTTATATAAAAATAAAACAAACGAAAAAAAAATACCATCAAATAAATAAAATAAGCCAATTTCTTCAGCTTAGTTTAGAAGGATCAAATGATGCAAAGATGCACTCTGAATACTCTGATACACTGACTGTACCAGTTTAGAATCGCACAAACAATTTTTTTATATAAAATAATTAATATCTTAATTAATTCCACATAGGCAAAGTATTTAAGCGTATTCAAATCGAATTACAATTTAGACCAAATAAACTCTGAATAAATACCTGCAATCAGAGCCTTTACCACTACATGAAGCATCAGGCCTCATGCTTCATTCCTCTGAATAGAATAGAACCCACGCTGTGGTGACATACTCGGGTGACCATGCATCTGATCAATGGACATCAACAGAGTACCGGGATCCCTGGAAAAAGTATAAATTAGTTCTGTTTTCATTTGCTACCAAGCATGACCATTTCTTTCAATAGTAAAATATATAAAAAGCCTTCATGTAAAAGTTCATGTCAATATTGAATCTGGCTCTGGTTTTATCTAAATTAATACACAAGACCACCATAATATTATTATTAATAATTGTTATATTATTTCCTTCAATTATTAAATTTTTCAATTTCCTACATTTAAGTACCCACAACAAAAAGTTGATGAAATGGTTGCAAGCAATTAATCTATGAAAGGTCAGCTTTTTTAATTTAACAACCAATAGAATAAACGAAACTCATGACCTGTGAATTTGTGGTCTTCCAGAGATCTTGGTGAGCCTCCTCTGAATATTAATTTCCATGATGGTACTCCGGATTATTGGCATATGGGATCCCACCGCTGCTGTCCGCGCGTAGCTCAAGGTTTCATCAGGATTCATCACGAAATAAATTTCTCTTTACTACAAATTATTTATTTTCCGATTATTACATGAACTGACCAGAAGAAGAAGTTCTACAACAAGAATGACAGCCCGCGCAAAGCACAGTGTCTCCATCTTTATATTACTACAATCAAATAGACCCAACGGTGTCACTAAATACATTTTAATTTATAAATAAACACTAAAATAATTAACCACTCGTCGTGATAAAACTAATATTAATTTAGATAATCTCTAAACATTATATAAACCAACAAATCATGCCAGATATTAAAATATGAAACTATATAAAGCGGAATTATCAGAACCACAAAATTAAATTAACAACATTTAAATTAATAATTTCATTAATCTAATTAGAATATTCGAATTATAATTATCATAATATTAACATTATTTACAACATTAATTTAATTAATAAGGATCATCAAATATTAAACTTTGTTAAACAAAAAGGTATCTTCTTTGATCTTTGATGATCTTTGCAAAGTACAACAAATACAACTTTGATGATCTTTGCAAAGTACAACAAATACAACAGCAAACTACATAGCAAATTCTAGAAATAATGGATATTTATTTCAAAATACTTCATAATCTAAATACTTAATTCATCGTATAAACTAGTTACCTCAAAATGGCAATAGATTGCGTTGTAAGCATCGATATTCGATATAGCATAGACATTAATTAGTCTGAGTCCGAGTATAAATTAATATTTTAATGTTATAAGCTATGGAAAGCTATATTACTCTCAAATTACACTAGAGGGCGCAATGTTCAACCAACGCCAGGAAGAAACATTCAATACTGACCAGTAATAAAGATTAATATATTAAGTTCTGTCAAAAAAGTGTAAACAAATTGATGGCAATACTAGCGCGCCCATATATACGTAGGTATGTAACACACTTGTAAAATAATAAAAAAATTGGTTCTTTTAGAGTACGCAGTTTCGTATATTTTTTGACGGACATGTGATTTGCACCAAATCGGAGAACTACCCTTATAATAAAGTATACTGAAAAATCAAAAACTTGAAAAATTACAATAAACCGCCATAATATCATAATATTGCTGTCAATATGACAAATCAGTGTTGACATTTAAAGGTTAAAATTTACACCAATATCATTTTATAAATACAATAAGAATATGTCGGCGCGTAGCTCAAGGTTTCATCAGGATTCATCATGAAATAAATTTCTCATTACTCCAAATTATGTATTTACCCGATTAATACATGAACTAACGAGAAAAAGAAGTCGTACAACAAGAATGACAGCCCGCGCAAAGCACAGTGTCTCCATCTTGATATTACTGTAATCAAATAGACCCAACGGAGTAACTAAATACATTTAATTTATAAATGAACACTAAAATAATTAACCAGTCGTCGTGATAAAACTAATATTAATTTAGATAATCTTTATACATTATATAAACCAACAAATCATGCCAGATATTAAAATATGAAACAATATAAAGCGGAATTATCAGAACCACAAAATAAAATTAACAACATTTAAATTAATCATTTCACTAATCTAATTAGAATATTCGAATTATAATTATCATAATATTTACATTATTTACAACATTAATTTAATTAATACGGATCATCAAATATTAAACTTTGCTAAACAAAAAGGTATCTTCTTTGATCTTTGATGATCTTTGCAAAGTACAACAAATACAACTTTGATGATCTTTGCAAAGTACAACAAATACAACAGCAAACTACATAGCAAATTCTAGAAATAAAGGATATTTATTTCAAAATACTTCATAATCTAATTAAAAGTAATTCATTGTATAAACTAGTTCTGTCAAAAAAGTGTAAACAAATTGATGGCAACACTAGTGCGCCCATATATACATGTAATGGTTGGCGGGAAAATTCGGAAAGATCGTGTTGTGGATTTTGTATTATTTTCCTAAATTTGTGTTTCTTCGAGTGTTAATGTGTAATAATGGTGGATTATTAAATGTTAAGTGCTCGTTAACGTGTACAAGTGTGGGTAAACGGTACAAAGTTGAAAAACGTGACTTTCGTATTTTCTCATCATCCGCTCAAAAACCTGGTAAAGTTTCCATCACTTTACTAGGGTGAGTAAACTAAAGACTTGGCTGGAGGGTCTAAGCAACCAGGCCATAAAACTACTCACATATATAACAAATAAATGACTTGGCTTAAAGGTCTTAGCAACCAGGCCATAATAATTTAAAAAAAAAAAAAAAAAAAAAATATACATGTAATACATACATATATAATGTTCTTATTTTGAACGCACGATTTTGTTAAAAGAATAGCAAACTAGCAACACTGTTTTAGTAGGGTTGGGCGATTAAACAGGAAAGTTATGTCGATTTTAAACGTCACATGATAATAAATAATCAATCCTAAAAGAGGTTTTCAGTTAATTTAATAACACGTTTAACTTGGCACCCATTTAGATCTAAAGTTTACTGTCGGTGAAACCGATAATGCTGCACTTCATTTGTATCGAACTTGGCCCCTTTTTCACAAGTATTTTTTTGATGGGATTGACATTTCAAAAAGGTCATGTCTACATAAAAGTCATAATTGCGTTATTTTGCACTTTTAAACGTCAATTTTGTACATAATGGAGTTTAGGTCTAACTTTTCATATACAACGTGTTATGAAATAGATATAATAGAATAGAAATCTTCAAAAAAGTGCTAAATTAGAGCGAGATGACTGTGAAAAGTAAAAAGCCTCGTAACATTAAATTGGTTAATAATTAGTCCAGTTTATTTAAAAAAATTGAGCAGCAATAATTGTTCATTCCTTAGGTCCATGGAATGAGGAGATGGTGCTTAACGTTCTGATGTTTATAATTATCTTTGGATTTAGTTTAACTAAATACAGAATGTTGTCTACCTTGATTTTAACAATATCGATATAATTATTTAGTTGAACGTAGCTCAAACCGGTACATCCTTACAGTTTGACAGTTCATTCAAAATGTTTATGTGATGGTGAGGTTAATGGTCGATACAAAATAGTCTGAATAAATATTTGGGTAGGGATTTTCATCCAAATATGTTTAAGTCAATAGTAAATCATTAAAACGCATTCTCAAACTAGTGCAACGCTTATTATAATCAGGATTATGTTACGCCGATGTAAAATCTATTGTAATGAAGTTTCTTTGTCATGAGAATAGTTTCGATATGTACAACTATTGATCGATTACGAAAGAGCTTTTAAGTTTACATGGTTAAGATATTTGTGGCTTATAATAATTTAAGGAAGTAATTTCATAAATATATATCTGCAGAGTGAACTGTGTTTAATTAACGAGTGTGCGTGATTGTGAAGTTGCTAACGTGTTAATAAAATATGTGTTTACGTTCACATTTCGTTCTAATCACGCGTTCAATTTACTTAAAAAAGTCATAAAGCTAGTTAGGGTTACTACGTCGCGTGTATTATGAGATAGGTAGACTGAGCCATATCGTAATTTGTTCCTGATATCACGTCCATGTATTGTTGCTCCTTCCTGTAAGTATTGATATATTTTTACATTTTTATCTATTGTTTTTATTGTATGTAATACAAACCATATATGTATGTAATATGGTATGCATTAATCACATCAGTAAAGTTTAGAATAATTATTTAACAATGTGCATTGCTCTGTTTATGTTTTTCCACAAGCCACTTATAACAAAGTCATAATTTGTACTTCTACACTATAATAAAAGCTAATTTGGTGAGGCCAGTGAACTTTTTAAGCTTGTTTATGTATGTAGTGTAATTTTATTGGTTTCTTCAAGAGATATCACCTTATCTTGATCTTTGGAGGTGAGTTTCATCATCTGTAAATGTAACATATTCCACTTATATACCTACAATGTTGTCTTGATCTGTTTACATTCTTACTCTGATAAATTATTTGAATTAAAAGTCATAAATGTATGAATTCCATCTTGATACATGTCTGAGGAATGTAATTCTCAATGTTATTTCTTGATATTACTTCTTATAATATGCATGCATAAATGAGACATTACTCAATTCAATTCTGTAATATATTCAAGATGAATAAATCAACTGTAAACTATAGAGAGGCTGTAGATATATATTTTATCTCCCAAGGGTAATAAACACAAGAAGTTATTATTTTATTCGTACATATGCGATGACGCTTGGTTTGGCTTTGGCGGCGTATTTTCGTTAGTGCGCCATTTATACTACCTCGCCCCCCGCTTCCCTGTGCTCTGATTGGTCACGGGTTGCGACATCGCTGATGCAACATTTTTCTCTACCTCACCCCCCACTTATCTGTGTCCTGAATGGCTGCGGGTTGCGAAGCCAAAATAAGTGTGAACACTTTTTATCTTTCTAGGACACCTAACTAAGTCCTAAAACCTATATTTTACCTTATTCATTCATACCAAGTGTTTACCTTACCAATGAAACACAAAAACATAAAACATTTATTTTTCCACCTTAATATCTACTTAATTACTAATGATAGGTCTAACCTAGGGCTTAATTCTAGTGTACCTATACCTATGTCTTATTTCTATGTTAATACAGTTATTCATGCTATTTAGATAAGAAATAGGTGATTAATTGTTCAAAATATTAACAAAAGAACACTAACTAACGCGACCTTGTGATTGGTGCACGTCCCCTCTCCCCCGCCGTTGTAACTTGTGATTGGTCGGGATCCGTCGTGCACAATAACTAAAATTGTACCTAGCTAATTGAAGTATGACATAATAACATCAGTCCTACTAAATAATGAACAAAGGTATGATTTGCAGTTTTAACCCATTTAATAATCTAGATTACAATGATGAATGTCGAAACAGTTATGTAATTAGTTCAATTGGAGACAATGGCACGAATCAAGAGCAATCTGCACTGATTGGTGAATCATGAATGTTAATGTGGTGTGCACATTATCTTTTTGATAGCTAACCTAGTTACTAATATCAAATGTAATTAATAAAAGGTCCAAGTATAATAGAAACATCATTATTTGGGAACAGCATTAATAATAATAATAAGTAACAGCCAATGGTCTCATAGCCAAGAGCCTCGAACAACATCTTAAGAGGCTCTCGTTAGGTGGCTGGGTCAAGGGCCAGATTCAGAAGGCGGTTCTCCTCGACACGGCACGTATTGTGAGGAGGTTCCTGTCTCTGGGGTCCTAACCGCCGGTAGCTTGGACCCTGCTCCCGATGCCGGTGGAACACTATTTTTTATATTTTTAAATGTTTTTTTTTTCTTCTTTTTACTAAAAATATTTAAAAATGTAATTTATAAGGTAATAATAACAATCACATGAGACTTTCCATCTTCATGTCTCAGTTTGGCGAACTGACTTGCGGTACCATTTAGGCAACAGCCTAGGTGGTATTGAAGTTGTCATGGGCAAAGGTAACCGCTTAACATCAGGTGGGCCTTTAGATCGTTTCGCCATCCTATATTATAAAAAAAAAAAAAAACTAAATAAAGGAGATAATAATAAATAAAAAATTTATTTTCATAAAATATCTTTACAGAAAAAAAAGTAACGTTGGTACCTGTACTAATGAAAAAACATCATCACAGGCACCAGCACCTTCCATTTAGTTACCCAGTAAAATTATTACGAAAGAATAATATGAATTAAAACCATGGAGAAAAGAAGGGAGCGGAGGTGTTGCAAGGCAAAATCTCTTTAGAAAGAAGCGTCGCCTGAATGCGGGTGACAGGGGGACGAGGTACAGCAATGGCTCCACCTCACTATGGAAAATCCGCCCATTTTTTGTAAATCCATCTAGCGGTGAAATGAATTATTACAGCGTAACAGCACTAACAATTTTTCATTTTAGTTTGTCTACTCACCACTGTGGCGTACAAAGCACATTATTTTATTCCAGAACATTCTATGTGCGTTTTTGTGGTGAGAACATAACACTAATGAAATTGAATTTTACACAAATGACGTGGTCTTTAAAATGACTGATTAGAATTTGAAAAAAAGTAACGAAGTTGAAAAAGGTTAAAAGGGTATAATGTAAGGGTACCATATGGCACTTGCGGCTTGACCTTCAGATTACCAGTCCAGTATGAGTATTAAATAACGTCTAACTACACAACTTTTGTTTTACAACTTTACACAAAAGTACGTTAAAAACGTGCCATACATAGCGCCTAGCGCAATAAAGTATCCTCATGTAGATCACCTTGAAAATCACTCAAACCATCTTTTTAATTGTATAAACTGATTGCAAATACAACAAAAAAAAAATTGATTGACAAAATTATATATTTTATTATTTTTAACGCATTTATGCATGCGAAGCGAAATCTAACGATTTATTTAGTATTTATTTATTTATTCATACATGTATAAATTTTGCAATATCACTGTGCCCCACAAAACCGTGTTATCGGTATTTAAATAGTGGAAAAAAAAAGAAGAATCACTGTTTCTTAATAAGATATCGCTGACGTCACCCAAAGACTGGCGTACTGAGCCAGGAGTCTCAGGTTCGAATCCTGCTCGTGAGCGATTTTTTCTTTCCACTATTTAAATCATTAAAAATATATATTATAAGAAATTAGTAGAAATACCTACTTATACAAATATCCAATCTTATTCTTAGTTTATACTAAATCTCTGGGATCATTGTACTCATCATTATGAACACATTTTACAGTGGAATCAACCCTGAAATCTCGAAAAAATCTGCTGTTCCCTATAATTATGTCGATTTATGTGAACACAAATGTAGGGAACCGCTGATATTTTTTTCGGTTTCAGGGTTGTTCCCATAGTAAAAGTTGTTCATTATGATGAGTACAATGACCCCTTAAGAGGTTTAGTATAAGCTAAGAATTAGGTTGTAGGTTGTATATAGAAATATAATAAAAAGTATGTTACATTCTGTTCATAAAAAATTTTTACCTAATGTTATTTTTTTTTTATTAATTAAAGTATTCAATACATTTTTGCTGAAATAATGCTACGTAATATTTGGAATTTTTGGATTATGATATATCAAGATTGCAGTTAACTATTGTCATAAAAACTTATTGGATACAAATTGAATAAAAAAAAACTAAATGTGTGCTGGGACACATAGTACAAGTGAAACTTCAACGGACAAGTGGAAAAACGAATCGCAACGGACAAGTGGAAAAACGAATGGCAACTGACAAGTGGAAAAACGAATCGCAACAAAATTTTAAGTTGAAGTTTTACGGGCAGGTTTTCAAATTGAATAAGTACATTAACAATCAGCCCGTAAAACTTCAAGTTAAAATTTTGTTGTGATTCGTTTTTCCATTTGTCAGTTGCCATTCGTTTTTCCACTTGTCCGTTGCGATTCGTTTTTCCACTTGTCCGTTGAAGTTTCACTTCTACTATGTGTCCCAGCACACATTTCGTTTTTTTTTCGCAGTTTTACTGCAAATTATGTTTTGGTTAGGTTAGGTACATTTTAAGTGATTTTAATGAATGCATTTTTTATTTAAACATATTTTATTTTATCAAACAAAAAAACTGAATTAAATCCGGAACCAAAAAAAACATCCATTTTTCTTTCTCTCCCTCCGCCGCTATATATCGTCTACCCCCTCCACGCGGCCGTAACGCTTTTTCGTGAGAGAAAAATCCTAATATATAGAAGAAGATATATATATCTATCTTCTATATATAGAATTTTCACCATCATCATCATCATCATCATCATCAGCCTTTCAATCCCTCCGCCGCTGCCGTCTCTCGCCAAGCGATATATTGTCTACCCCCTCCATGCGGCCGTAACGTTTTTTCGTGACTAAAAATTCCTAATACCCCCCGTCTATACAGAAGTTTCACTTCAAAAAACGTATCCAAGGTTCCTTGTTTTTATTTCTCACTTAGATACCTTAGAATCACCATCGCCCGCTTCATTCAAGACCTTGTTATGTATTTTTGTTTTATAAAATCATGGTTATGAATGTTGTCCAGCTAGCAAATCATTAGTGTCCTACACATTTCATTCGCGATTAAAGAATTTCATTTGTGTAAAAACTTATTCATTCGTGTTTCTATTTTTTTGGTTTTCTTCTATTTTTAACAAGATGCGCCCTGTATTTTTACATAGTATGTGTATAACTTCATTATAGCAAACGTTAAATACCATCAGATAACAATAAAACGGGGGTTTACAAAAATCGTCAAAAATGTGTCATTTTAATTCGAAACATGAAATCGACCCTATTACTGACTACTCACCGATAGATGGCCTGATGGCCTATTTTTCTTATTTTAAATTGCTCTTATTTCATGTAATTATGTAATTTATCTATGAAATAACTAACATTTTAGAATTTAAAATGAATTAAAACAATGTGTTTATTATTTTCGTCATAATATGCATTGATAATGTAAAAACATGTTATCGGTGAGAAGTGATTAGTATGCATCTTTTCGACGACAGATGTCCCGAGCAACAATTTGGCGAAGAAACGAGAAAATGCATGTTTTAAAATTGAAAATATAAATATATGTGACTTACACATAAAATGTTATACCATCAATATGTTTTAGTTTTGATCCTGAACAATTTTTACATCCAACAACAGCGCACTTCATTGTTAAAACAAGAAAAATATTCAAAATCCTCTCAAAATCTATTTAAATCGAAGAGAACCGAACGCAGTGATGATTCACTTGAAATTAAGCTTTGCGGCTCCGCCCACTGTGACGTCATGACCAAATTGAAGGCGCATGACCAAATTGCCTTGCAGCACTTCCGCTCCCTTCTTTTCTCCATGATTAAAACTAAAATAATTAAATTAATTGGGAGAAAATTAAATTAATTGGGAGAAAATTAAATTAAATTAAAAATAATATGGTTGGATATAAAGTAAAACTAAATCTACATTACACAGTTGCTAAAGTAGGATGTGTGTGTATGTGGAATTGTGGATGGTGTGTAGTTGGATTTAATATTATTGATGTTGTGTTAACTCAGAATACTTCATCTCTGTTTTTTCTTACTTGTCTTATTAAGTAAACAATGTTGGCATGTCTTTTTAATGCAATTTTTCAATAATAATAATAATTAAAAGGCATTATGTTAACAATTTCAAACACTAAACACTGAGGTAATATGAACTAAGTTCTAGAGAAGACACTTCGAACGAAATGTTTGTTGCACGTTTTACAGCTCCTGCACTCTCACTCGCTTCGCTCGCGCCGCGCGTACTCCGCGGCCAGCAAGTTGCGCGATATTTTTTGTTCGTAATGTCTACTCTAGTACGTAGTACATATTACCTCATTGAAACTAAATAACATTTTTAACCTAATTTCATGTGCAGAACTAGTAATTATATTTTATCACTTGGATAATATAATAACAAAATAGCTTATTGCAGAAGGTATTAAATGCTTAGGTTAAAGGTGTGGTGATAAGTGGTCAAGCAATTTATGTGAGGTTAGTTTGGAAAAGGCTGCCTTTTCCAATCTAAAGTGTGGTCGATAAAAAAAATTTTTTTTCTTCTTTTATCATTAAGAATCTCGTTTTCGGTCTTACCAAATTATTAATTTATTTATGGGACAATTTTTCATTAAATTACTTGTTTTTCATACAAAATTATAATTTAGTGGTTTCATAAGGGTAAGGTTTTTCGGGTTTATCAATACCTTAAAACAGCTGGTGGTTTTAAAGGCTCCACCTAGTGGGCCAGCAAAAAAATTGTTGGCGACACTGACTTCTTTCATAATCATAATCATAAATAATTTATTGCAGATTTTTTTTTTGTCAGTATATCTCCTTAAATATGAGTACACTAATTTGTAAGTCTACATTTAAATGTCAAAGGAGTGCTTTGGCGCTCGTACTAGGAAAGACCTGTATCACGAGCGCTGTCCGCTTTACTTATGTGAATTGGCCTACTGATCTTTACAAACATTGGGTCAATAGATTAGCAGTGTCCGAAACTAAGAACCAATCACTGTGTCTGTGTTTTCCTACTTTAACTTTAGCCAAATCACCTTATAAAGATGGGCCCATTATTAAAAAAAAATGTTTTTTTTAAAATCTTTGAATAAGGTTATTCGTTCGAGTATATAGGTTTTTGGTACCAGTCGAGACCAATTGTTATTATTGCAGAATTACTCCTTACCTTACCTTTATTGTACAATGGTGCTGTTTACAAAAAGGCACCTTTAAAAATGCTTTGAGAATTGTCCTCTTATATTGACCAAAGGTCAAATTGTTTTGCTGCAAACACTTCACTTCTTCCTTATTATGTTATTATTCTATTAAATTTTCCTTATGAATTTGTTAAAAGGATATAAACTTAGTCACATTAAGTGTTAAGGCCGAAACCGCTGGAGCATGCCCATTGAATTAAAGTTACTAAAAAAGGAACGAAATAAAATAGTAGTTCCAATATTTTTTTATTTTGTGTTGATAAAATAAATTCGAAATTAAATATTGCATATTTTATTATTATAATTCGTTATCAAAAAGCCGTTTGATTTTGTGTATTGAATGTGTAATAATAGGTAAGAAGTGTGAAATGTTTGTAACTCAGGAGGATTTCATTAACATACCTAGTATCTCCTAAATTTTTTTTGTTAAATGAAGGGTACTCTAAAGTCTGTTTTTTCACTCTTGTTTTATTTAGTAAAAATCCATCTTGGCCTTTCTCTTTATTCAAATAACTACTGATTAAATATAATTACTAGTTCTGCACATGTGATTAGGAAAAAAAATATTGACGAACGTTTATTATTATTGACGAACTGCATTTAAAAGACATGCCAAGATAGTTTACTAAATAAGACAAGTAAGAAAAAACAGAGTGTATATCAATATTACAAGCTTAACTAAGTTAAACATGTTTGCGCAGATTAAAGAAACTTCTATACTTAATTTCCACTTTCATAACTCTCACACATTATAATTTAGTTTTGTTTCTAATGCATAATTCCAAACATTTGTGCCTGGAAAGTCTCCATATTTCTCTTTTTGACTTCTATGTAAAATAAACGTGTAAAAAGTATGTGTGCACAGGGCGCCGAATGTAGAGATCAAGACACATCTTCTTCGTCGTTCCCTCACTGCTGAGGATCGCGACCACATACGACGCATTTCCAAGCTATGCGGTCTTCCGCTGTGTGGACCGCTCGGTACATGCTGCCTCCGACAGCCCTCTTAATGGCGTCTGACCATCTTGCCGGTGCTCTGCCTTGAGCGCGCTTTCCTTCTATCCGGCCCAGTATCAAGAGCCTTCCCAGACAATGCCTAGGTGATCGCATAATATGCCCGAAAAGGCTGAGGGCACGCTCCTGGCATATTGTAGATAGTCGTTTGGTGATGTTGAGCTCCTCCAGTATAGACACATTAGTTCTCATGGCAGTCCATGGTATACGAAGTAGTCTTCGCCAACACCACATCTCGAAGGCATCAATCTTGCTGCTATCGCGACTTTTATCAAGACACATGAACATGCAGAAATTTTTCTTTTCCATTTGAAAATTTAGATTTCCGTTTAAGGAAAGACTTCTGGGAATCTTTTAATTCCGTTATTATTACTCACGTAAACACGACACGTAATTTCAGGAGCACAATTCACGTTAGTCAGGTTTACATACAGACTGCACTTTTTTTATCTATACCCTCACTGCATACACATCAGTATTTTTTTCCTTTAGAAATAAAATTAAGACTCCTATAAGTTTAATCTGCTTTTTTCCTTTCATGACCATGTGTTTTGGTCTTGGTACACCCAGTTTGTAGTGTTATGCTAAACGTGTTTCTTATGTGCCAGTTCACGGCTGGGCGTCGGGATGGCGAGCATGAGCTCTACGCTCGTGGAAACCGTCTCCATCAACTATGAGGACTTTAACGAGAGCTTCCTCACCTGCGGCACGTGTTTATGTTAGTACACCTATCACTTATACTTCCTATTAGTAAACTTACGTGTCAAATGTCTGATTTGTTTTATTGAGGACTTATAATAGAATAGAACTTTTAATCAACTGTTCCTGCGAATAAAAGTTCTATTCTATTCTATTCCAACAAAAGTGTTATAAATTCAAAATTATCATAGCACAAATAACTGCACTTTGGGAATTCTTATGTTTTCAGTTTTTACTGAGATTTTTTTTAGAATCTTGTTGTTTGAAAATTTGGATCGATAAACTAAATGATGAACTGAATTTTATTGTTTTATTTATAAGTGTAGTGATCGCGGAAACCTAATCAATTATTATGATGAAATTATTAAAAAAAAAAAATGACATTTGGCAACATACTTTTTGCAGACTCTGCCACTACCTTATTAGTGTGGTACTTCACTGCTTATCCTGTTCCTGGCATGTTACTAATAGGAAGTACTATGTTAAAATAAATTGTTATCATTATGTGTGTTAGATACAACTAACTTGTTAGTAAATACCCTATTTCCATTAATGACTACATAATCTATAGTAATTTATACAAAATGATGAAATAACACTTAACTGTTTAGAGATCTAAAGAACTTTTTCAATTCAGACAAAAGTCTACAATTAAATTTGATGGCTAAATTCTTAAAGTAACAATATTTCCTAATGTGTAAATTTTAATGTTTTTGTACACACGGCTACACATCAAGCTGTACAAAACCAGTAAAGGCTGACCTCGCGTTGTAAAGAAAACCTATACAATGCGAGGTCAGCTTATACTGGAAATGTACAGCTTGATGTGTAGCCGTGTGTACAGTCGACCGCACGTCATTGGTGACACTTAAAACCGCCCTTACTGTTTACGAAATAAAGACTGTCAAGCTCAAACTGTTACCACCGACGTGCGGTCGGCTGTACAAAAGACTTGTCTTTACCATGTTGTTCTTCAATTTTTCTCATTTTAAAAAGAAAGATCCAGTGACGATATAATATTGGTTCTGTATTATTTTCAGGCACTTACGACGGAGGAGAGCACACACCCAAGCTTCTGCCATGTTCACATACGGTCTGCCTACACTGCCTCACACGAATAGCTGCCTCACAGACTAGAGACGCGGGCAGTTTCAGATGTCCCATCTGTCGTGAGCTTATAACCATACCACGGGGTGGGGTGGCCGCTCTCCCGCCTTCCTTCCTCGTCAACCAACTGCTCGACTTAATGGCCCGCCAACGTAGGGAAGTGATACCGCAGTGCAGTTCGCATCCAGGCAGAGAGTTGCTTTTCTGCGAGACTTGTGATTGCGTGTTCTGCCGACATTGCGCCGACGGGCCTCACAGTGACACCCCCTGCGACCACACAGTTGTACCATTCTCCATAGCTCTAAAAAGAATGTCCGAAATACTTTTGTATAGAGCGAACGAATGTCTGAGTAAACTGGGCTCGGCGAGAGATGCGGTGGCCAGCGAACTAAGGCGACTAGAAGCGGCAGCGACGGCGGCCGACGAAGCGATAGACCGACATTTCGCAGAACTAAAAGCCGCGATCGATAAACGTCACAGTGAATTGAAATCGGCCGCGGCGGCTGCTGCAACACATAAACGAAAATTGCTCGAGGAACAGCTCAAATTGATTGATGCAGAAAAAGCCAAAGTGCGATAATTTTCATTTGTTGCATTAATTTATTTATCACAGTAACTCTGAAGGCTGCGTAAAACCAACTGCAGGGCATCACAGCGCAGCGCGTCGCGTTGTAATGTCTGAAATCGTATGGGAGAAGACACACCAAGCGCGCGAGTTGCACGACTACCCGCAGCGGCGCTTGGTGTGTCATCTCCCATACAGTACGTGTAATATAACTGTGCCGCTCTGATACCAGGCTTTACGAAGGGCCGCGCAAGACAGTATTTATTTATTTATTTATTGCATAAGGTTCGCCCACAGCATACATATTAACACTATTACCAAATAGTAATACTAAGACAGTAGCGTAATAAGTGTGAGCAGGACATAAGGATGTATCGAACATTAACGAACTACTGAGACAGCGAGTCCATGCGGTCCCCCGCCATCTTGCCACTCAGATGAACAACCTATCAGAGTCTTGTCGCCATTACCACATGCGTACTACTGATTTGGTTGCAAAATGTATTACTGCGCAGCCACCTGTTTCTCACTTAACAGCAGCACAGTTGTATTACGCGTACTGTAGGCCAATTCATGTAACTAAAGAAGTGCAATTGCAGTTAAGTTTCGATCAAAACAATGCTTTTCGTATTCTCTTACCTACGGCGGTCGCTGTCAGAAACTAACTGCAGCATCACTGCAACTTGATCGGCGCGTCATGAAATTATTACATTACAACGTCACCTATTACAACGTGAAGTGTTGCGCTGTGATGCGCTGCAGTTGGTTTGATTCAGCCTTTAACCTTACCAATATCCAATATGACTCTTCAGGTGGAAGCCGAATGTTCAGGTCTCCAGCAACAAGTGGAAGTTCGTGAGGTTAGTAGTCGGGCGGCCGCACTGGGGGCCCGGCTGGGCGACGCGGCGGCCCTCGCTGAGCCGCGGGAGAATGCCTTCTTAGCCGTAGACTTCGCTCACAACGACGCTCAGCACAGATTCACTGAAGCATTGGTGGAGTTGGGCAGAGTGCGCACTAGTACCACCTTCCCTGGACTCTGTACATTACAGTTAGGTGAGTGCAATAAATAATAAATATTTGGGACATTTTTTACACAGCACCATCTAGTCCCAAACTAAGCAGAGCATGTATTATGGGTACTAGACAATGGATATAATTCTTATATACTTTTTTTTTGTTGTAAATACATACTTATAATACTTATGAAACACCCAGACCAACACAAACACTTATAACGTTACAATTTCAACAACGAATTTTCCCGCGAAACTAGCACGGAATTTGTGAATAAATTGGAAGCTTAGTGCAAGGAAGCAAGCATACAGCATTGTGACACATTGTGCTTTCGCATGTCATAACGAATGTTCAAGGAGAAAAATGCGTGTAGCAATCAGTCTTGATCATGATTGTCTTGTTATCTTGTTTTTTTTTCTCTTATTGTTAATAATTAGTTTAGTGGAGGAACGAGGTATCATGTTCCTCCAACATAAAGGAAGGATCCTCCGACCAGGCTGGGTCTGCGCCTGGCGGGCTACTGCCCAACGGTTGAAGTTTGGAGCTTGTATACAGGGCGTCCCACGGATATGCCACATGGAGGGAAAGTACCTTGAATATTGTAGATGGAACATTTTACTGAAAGAAGACATTATTTGAATTTAAAAAACAATTTAAACTGCATTCATACATATTTTAATAATAACATGGTGAACCGGAAATCGAACCCGTTACATGAGAAAAATAATCAGCCTGTAGCTTTATCATACCGATCGAAAGGCATAGGGATTATATTTTGCTAAATAACATAGTGTCACAAATAAATGGAAGACCATGAATTTTAACATTTGATGTAAAACTGTAACTCCGTAGCATTCTCTGCGTGCGTAATTCAGGAAGTTTTTTTGTTTCTTTTTCCATTTAAAATAGTACATTACAGTCGAGGCCTGAAATGAAGCAATTTACGGCCGAGTAATACTGGAAGTACGAGGCGAAGCCGAGTACTTCCCAAGTGATTTTGAAAGGACGAGGCGCAAGCCGAGTCCTTTTTAACTAAACGAGGCCGTTAATTGCTATTTCGGCCGAGACTTGTATAGTACTTTTCTCTCATTTGCGAGGAAACTCAACACAAATTAATTAAACAGTATCTCATTTTCATTCACGCCGATTCGCCCGCGCGCAGTTCTTGTTCTATTTTCAAGGATTTGAAAAAAAAAATGCGCATTCAGCCTGTATAATTATAAATATTTTGTACCTAAAAACACCTAATTTATGTAAGTGTGTACTTAAAAACCTCGGTAGCATAATATTAAAAAAACCGGCCAAGTGTGAGTCGGACTCGCGCAGTAAGGGTTCCGTACCTCTCAACGACCTGATACCCCATAAAGACTGATTTAATTTACGAGAGTTTATCAAAAGACATCAACGCACAGTGCGCGAAATATGAATTTTTGCATGTCTTTCTTACGCAGGTACCACCACATATGTCTATGTTTGTCTTATTTTTAGTATTTGTTGCTAAACCACATAATATGCACTACAATCTGACAAAGTTTGACGCTGGTATATATTTACAGTTTTGAAGATAGAGCAGGAACAAAATAGTTGAAAAAAATGCATGTTTTTTGAGCTTTCTTGTATGGGGACCCCCTTTGGTTTTAGACTTTTTTTTGTTTTTAGGATTTGTCGTGATACACCTCATAGCAATACAATTTCTGAGAAAATTTCAACCGGTTACCTATTACCGTTCAAAAGATACAGCCCTGTGACAGACAGACGGACGGACGGACGGACAGCGTAGCGAGAGTAATAGGGTCCCGTTTGGCACCCTTCGGGTACGGAACCCTAATAAAAAGTGTCCAGCAATTTCTATTATTGTCCTGTTGGATATTACCGGCCTGTTATTTCGTTGCGTACGGAAAAGAGCCGATTGTAGTATTTTTTTTTTGAATAATGAACCAATTTCCGAGCAAGTGGGAGAAAAATAATTTTCAGGGCCAAAAAATTAATCCTATGGTTTTGGTTTTCAGAGTCAGGATGTGTATGTGGCTTGGAAGTGGTAGTGGTACTCCGCACGGTGGACTACCACGGCGAGGCGCGCTGCACGGGCGGCGACCCCGTCAGTGCGGCCGCCACCATCGACGACGCGCCGCTGCCTTGCACCGTCACCGACCTCGACACCGGCTTGTACAGGTAACATCATAGAAATAAATAGAATGGAAAAGAGGGCAGGGCGCGCGTGCCAACACTCTGCACCATACGGCAGGGCATTTCAAAGCCTTTCTCAGTACGCCTTATAACTTGTTTCTATAAATACTGTAACGAAAACTCGCAAAAATGCCTTGTGCCGTTTCTAACTGTAGAAACAAAAGCTGTAAAGTACATTTACTATTATTATAAGCCTGAAGTGTCCCACTGCAGGGCAAGGGCCTCCCTACTCTCCTTCCTTCTCTTCCTGGTACTGGGCTGGACATATCTGCCGCATGTCAGACGACCACTGGGCCTAACTGACCACTCAATGGGTCTCCTTACATGGCAGACGTCAACGCGGCAGGCCCAGACGGAAATGGCGGGATGAACTGGACTCCTTCCAAAGGGACTGGACTCTTCTAGCAATAGACAGGGAGAAAGTACATTGCAATAAAGTTAATTTAAAAAAAATAATGACTTCAATATGGGAGGCGTAGTTTGTTCGAAAGCTGCCGCGCATGAATCGCAAGTAAAATTATGATTACAACCTTTCTATCTATTTCTGTAGGTAACACCATAGAAATCCATTTCTATGGGTAACACCATTTATTATTGAAGTAAAACTTCTTTACGTACGCTTTACTTGGGGAGTAAGCTGGCGAGAGCGTTACGAAGTGTGATCGGGCGAGGCGAACGGAGGGGTAATGCGGGACGCGGGGAACGAGGCACGCGCGACGGCCGGCCACGACACAGCGCCGGCATATGTACGCGCGCCGCGCCGCTATTCCTTTGTTCTCATTGAAATAGTATTGAGGGAGATATAAGTTAGTAAAGTTTTACTTCAGTCGTTTTTTTTTTTTTTTGAGTAAAGGGGTAGGTGTCTTGAACGCCCCTAAGCCACTGCGACCTGATAAGATCTATTGTGACGCCTCTTGCAGCATTACAGCACTTCCTCAAGCTGCAAGTCAATCATGAAGTCGACTATGACTTTGGGGGAGGAGGATTTGATCTCTGGGTTCAATCAACAATCAACTCGGCCTATCGCAGTCCACTGCTGGACATAGGCCTCTCCCAAGTTGCGCCACAACGCTCGGTCCTCTGCCTTCCGCATCCAGTCCCCCCCCAGCCACGTTCTTTAGGTCGTCGGTCCACCTGGCAGGGGGGCGCCCTACGCTGCGTTTGCCGATTCGCGGTCTCCACTCAAGGACTCGTCTGCTCCAGCGGCCATCGGTCCTTCGACAGACATGGCCAGCCCACTGCCACTTCTGCTTACTGATCCTACAAGCTATGTCGGTCACTCCGGTTCTTCTCCGGATAATCTCGTTACGGATTTTATCCTTCAAAGAAACTCCAAGCATAGCTCGCTCCATAGCTCGCTGAGCGACTTTGAACTTTACTTTGACTTTTTTTTTTGATCTCTGGGTTACATACCATAGTAATCCAAAAAATAAGGTTATAGAAATTTTGTCTACTGTCTTTTAATACCGGAACGCGTGTCGCCAGTTTGCCGCTACCAACACATAAATGCACAATTTAACTAGCCATGTTTCTAGCGTTCAATGCAATAGTACATTACTGTCGAGGCCTGAAATGAAGCAATTTACGGCCGAGTAATATTGGAAGTACGAGGCGAAGCCGAGTACCTCCCAAGTGCTTTTGAAAGTACGAGGCGCAAGCCGAGTCCTTTTTAAATAAACGAGGCCGTTAATTGCTATTTCGGCCGAGACTTGTATAATTGTATAGTACTTTTCTCTCATTTGCGAGGAAACACAACACAAATTAATTCAACAGTATCTCATTTTCATTCATACGCCAATTCGCCCGCGCGCGGTTCTAGTTCTATTTTCAAAGTTTTGAAAAAAAAAATGCGCATTCAGCCTGTATAATGATGAATATTTTGTGCCTAAAAACACCTAATTTATGTAAGTGTGTACTTGAAAACCTCGGTAGCATAATTAAAAAAATTAAAGTGTCCAGCAATTTCTATTATTGGCCTGTTGGATATTACCGGCCTGATATTTCGTTGCGTACGGAAACGAGCCGATTGTTGTATTCTTTTTTTTGAATAATGAACCAATTTCCGAGCAAGTGGGAGAAAAATAAATTAAGCCTAAAAAATCCACTGTTAGATATGCTGCAAAATACAATTTTAGTGACTGCGTCCAAAACAGCCCTGATGATCAAACAAACGGTTCACGGACTGCTGTCCTACGAGACACCTGTAACTGTGTAGAATAGCACCACCCCATCTCTTATCGTGGGTGTCTTAAAAGGTGACTAAGGGGTTCACCAGAGGATGGGCAGCAGCGTTCTCTGAGTATTTATTCAACCAATTGCGATCGCCAACCCGCCTGCCAAGCGTGGCGATTATGGCATATCACCCTCTTAGTTGGGGGAGGCCTATGTCCAGTAGTGGACGTCTTTCGGCTGAAATGATGATGACTATTATTGCTCAATTTCTTTCAGGATAACGATGCGTCCATGGAGCGCGGGCGCTCTGTGTGTGCGTGTCCTTGTATTCGCTCGGGGCGTGCGGGACTCGCCCCTCAGGGCTCAGATAGCGGCCACAGCAGCCCCGCTCCTAGTGTGGGGCTCCCGTGGCACAGGGAAGGAGCAGCTCAGCCAGCCCGTCGCGGTCGCTAGGTAACCATCAACCAATACAATAATTTAACGACGACGTCTGTGGTTTAGTGGTTCGAGTCTCGGACTGCTAATCACGAGGTTATGGGTTCGATTCCCACAAGACACAAAGATTTATGTGATGAACATAAGTGTTTGTGTTGGTCTGGGTGTTTCTTATATATACGGCTGGCTCACGCGGTCGTCCGTGAGGGGGTTGTACCCCCGATGCAAACCCGCAGCCGCATGAGCCAGCCGTCGCGCGCTTTCAATTATGTTATTACGAACAGATTATGTCCATATTTTGCTGATTTAAAGTCGGATAAAAAAAAAGTATTGAACAATAAATGGAAATGTGTTCTATTACTCATACTGAACCACCAAAAACAAATTGCGCACTAGGTAAAAAAAAATCCTGTATACAAAAAAAAAGTGTTTAAGTTTTTTATATCCATTGTCTAATAGTCAAGCTCTGCTTAGTTTGGGACTAGATGGTGTAAAATGTCCCAAATATTTATTTATTAACTATCATGCTTGATAGTTTTTGGCATTCGAAAATCAACTTGAAAGCAGTGTTCTTAAAGTTTATATTTGTGTAACTTGACACTGGTTTCTACTGTCTCATTGGCCTTAGTATACACTTACCCAATTCACGAACCTAGGAGTCTAACAAAAGTTCCTAACAGTTGAATCTGATAGACTTCTGGGATTCTTAAAAAAAATGCTAGAAATTGCTTTAAGCGATAAGACCGCCAATTGTTAGTACTGTGCTCATGTTTGTTATAACTTTATTTTATTTTTAATGGTATGCAAACAATAAAGTATACTTTATCTATCTATCCTTCAAACATTTTGAAACAATCCATTAATCCTGATTCATCATCATCATTTCAGCTACTACGTCTCGTCGTCGTCGTACTACGTCCTCTACTGCTGGACATAGGCCTCCCCAAAAGGGGGGATATGCCATAATCGCCACGCATGGCAGGAGGGTTGGCGATCGCAGTTGGTTGAAAAAATACTCAGAGAGTGCTGCTGCCCATCCTCTGGTCAACCCCTTAGTCGCCTTTTACGACTCCCACGAGAAGACATGGGGTGGTGCAATTCTTTGTGTTCGGCACCACACAGAACTGTCCGGAATTAATCCTGAGTATGTCCTTGAATTGGGGGACTGGATGCGGAAGGCAGAGGACCAAGTATTGTTGCGCAATTTGGGAGAGGCCTATGTCCAGCAGGGGACTGCGATAGGCTGAGTTGATTGATTGATGTCCTTGAATTAAGTAAGTCAATTTTAATTATTGCAGATGTCCGAAGCGACGGGAGATTTACGTCCTCGACGCAGGCAACTCCAGAGTGAAGGTGTTGGACGACGAGACATTTGCATTTAAAACGCATATCGTAAACGAAGGTATGTTTTTGATTGTATGTGTGCCTTATTTGTACTGCATATAAGGTCTATAATTGATTAAGATGCACGATTTATTTTATTCCATTCACGTAATTTAATAATTTTGCTGTTGTTCCAGGTTTAGCGGGTCGGAGTTGTACAGGGATAGCGGTAACTGCTGAAGGCATTGTGGCGGTCAACTGGCGGACACGAACTCTCACAGAGGTGAGCCTCTGGGTTATATACTAATGTTGGTCTTCATCATCATCATCATCATTTCAGCCGAAAGACGTCCACTGCTGGACATGGGCCTCCCCCAAGCAGTTTGGGGGGATATGCCATAATCGCCACGCTTGGCACTGGGTTGGCGATCGCAGTTGGTTGGTTAAATACTCAGAGAATGCTGCTGCCCATCCTCTGGTGAATTCCTTACGACACCCATGAGAAGATATAGGGTGGTGCAATTCTTTACGTCCGGTGACCACTCGGAACACCACATGTTGGTCTTGGTTTTCAATATTTCTTTGTCTGATAGTCCTCAACACAACGACCATACAGCCCATAGACGCTTCATAACAGGCGACCGATGTCTGCAACACATCTATGAAATTTCACTAATGTAGGTCGCCACTATTCGCCACTTGAAATCTTTAAATCAGTTTCGACCACTTACATGAGCGAGCAGTCAAAACTGTCGCGTTAGTGATTAGCCAATAGCCGCCTTGATAGGACCAATAAGATTGCAGTACCCCGCCTCAGCTAGTGGCAGAATTTATTGTACGCATTATATTTTACATTAGGCGTCTAATGGGCTGAATGGTCGTTGTCTCAACACGATGAAGTCTGTTGAGAGTTTAAAAGTTTGGCGGATATATTATAACAAGAGGTCGCCAGCGGCTTCTCCCATATGGATGTCGTTTATCTCGTATTCTGCAGAACCCTTTCGTTTTTTGGGATAAAAATTAGCCTATGTTCTCCTCCAGGTTCTGGGCTACCTCTAGTAAAAAAGATCAGCTTCGTTATATTAGTTTCCTTTATTCCATCTGCAGCATGAAATCAAATACATGCGTCAAATTTTAAAGGTGGATTCTAGCAATGAAACTGAACAACTTTCCCACGAAACATGGGTCGTAACGTAAGACGTAATTTTTGTCTACATAAACCTAAGGCTTGAAGAAGGTTTTAAGTTTGGTAGAATCCACCTTTAAAATTTGTCGCACGTATTTGATTTAATTCTATTCTTAACCATCTTAGATTATAGAAAAACATAGATACAGCACTTCATACTTTACCTATTTATAAAATGCGATGCCGCGACAATGGTAGTGTGCGTATAGCGTAGTACATGACTTTAAGTTATCAAGAGATCGCTAGCGATATTGCGACATCCTTTTTCCGCTCGCATTAGCCCCGTATCGCTTGCCTGTACGCTCCAGGCACATCTTTGCGTTACGCACACAGGTGAGTGTTAGTGCGCGTAGTTGATTAGGTCATGTGAACGTTCCGCTGCCCCGGCTGAAATTATAAATTTTGCTTTTTCTTCTAAGAGATTGTATTTGATGAAATGTAATAAATACTGCTCACTTTCATATGCTTTCTAGTCTAACATTTACATGTTTGGACTAGTCCGTGTGGTGCCGGACTTAAAGAATAGCACCACCCTTATCTCTTCTCATGGGTGTCGTAAAAGGCGACTAAGGGATTCACCAGAGGATGGGCAGCAGCGTTCTCTGAGTATTTAACCAATCAACTGCGATCGCCAACCCGCCTGCCAAGCGTGGCGATTATGGCATACCCCCCCCTTAATTGGGGGAGGCATATGTCCAGTAGTGGACGTCTTTCGGCTGAAATGATGATGATGATTTACATGTTTTACTGACGCAAGACGGCATTTTTACAATATCATTTGACGGTGACGGTCGATCGCAGATTAAGGGGGCGATGCGCGTACAACTTGAATTGCGCGTACTTTTGGTGGTGACACGAATCGAACTAACTTGCTGTATCTATGTTTTTCTATAATCTAAGTTACCCATCCACAGGTAACAGCGGACGGCACGACACTTCGTACTATACGATCAGAGCGCCTAGTGGAGCCGGTGTGTGTGGCAGCGGATGTGATCACGCGACGGATCGCCGTGGCCGACAACGGTGCGCGCGCTGTGTTCCTGTTCGATAGCCACGGGAATATCGAGCGAGAGGTCTGTACACAAGAGTTTTTTTATACACTCGGAAAGACGTCTCTTTTCCCCACTAGAAGTTTCAGGATGTATGTTCATTCACTCTCCATTTTCTATTTTGCTACCTTTTTTATTTATTTTTAATTTATTGCGTGAAATATGGTACAGAGAGGTTTTTTGGTTTAAGAGTGCTGCTGACATTAAGGCAATTTGTTAATTTTTAATAATATTGTTTTATAATTTTTTAAACGCTAAATTCTTAAATTCTTTGATTAAAATCTAAAGAAAACTTCTCCCATTTCTTCTTTTTAGGGTTCCGTACCCGAAGGGTAACAAACGGGACCCTGTTACTCTCGCTACGCTGTCCGTCCGTCCGTCCGTCCGTCCGTCTGTCTGTCACAGGGCTGTATCTTTTGAACGGTAATAGGTAACCGGTTGAAATTTTCTCAGAATATGTGTTGCTATGAGGTGTATCACGACAAATACTAAAAACAAAAAAAAGTCTAAAACCAAAGGGAAAACCCATACAAGAAACCTCAAAAAACATGCATTTTTTTCAACGTTTTTGTTCCTACTTTATCTTCAAAACGGTAATATATACCAGCGTCAAACTTGGTCAGATTATAGTGCATATCATGTAGTTTAGCAACAAATACTAAAAATAAGACAAACATAGATATATGTGGTGGCACCTGCGTAAGAAAAACGTGCAAAAATTCATATTTCGCGCATTGTGCGTTGATGTCTTTTGATAAACTCTCATAAATTAAATCAGTTTTTATGGGGTATCATGTCGTTGAGAAGTACGGAACCCTTAATGCGCGAGTCCGACTCGCACTTGGCCGGTTTTTTATTATTATTTCACATTACGTGTCTATGGTTCAGTTTTTTTACCACGTTTTTATTAACTCTTTCTTTATGCCTGTCTATTTGGTAAAAAATTTGCGATTGATTTTAAACGAACTTTCCAATGTCGAACCGTCCAAAAGTGACCTTTCCACTCGGAAAAGAAAGGAAAATAAATAAATAATTAGTGAGTAAGTTATCAAACATGTCCTCTAACTAAGAGCTATTGAAAAATCCATGTGTCCTCTAACTTACCGCTATTCACAAATCCGTGTCCTCTAACTAAACACTATTCACAAATCCACGTGTCCTCTAGCTAAACGCTGTTCATAAATCCGAGACTCGGAAGTTTCTGTATATAGACGTCATTCGCTAATGGAACCATCATATATTTTTTTCATCGGATTTGTGAATAGCGTTTTAAAGAACACGTTCGGTAACTTTTCTCACGGATTCGGAAAGGCACTTTCGGACTGTTGTGAATAACCTAGTAGGACCGTATAAAAATGCAATATTAATTGGCTTTCATTTTAAAAACGTTGTGTATAAAAAACATCAAATTATTTAATCTTCTTTTCTTTCTATCGTGTCGACATGAGCTACATAATGATAATAGCTCATATCGTGAGGAAAAGATTAGCCTGTCAGCAGGTTGGTAGTAGAGCTGATTGCCCAGGGTGCTCCGGACGATCAAGTCAATGTCAAAATTTTTTGAGTAAGCATTTACATGCACTTAATTAACTATCGTCAGTCGTGGAGGCTCTCTTTTAATGTAATAATTATTTAATAATATGTTGCGACTTAACAGTGCATATTTAGGTTTGCTTTCTTTATAATGGTTTAACACTTTGCAGGTGGGCAACGGAGAGTTGGGTTTAGTAGGCGGCCTCGCTTTGTCAGAAGATTTGCTCATCATCGCGGATGTCGCTGTTAGAGTTTACGACATGGAAGGGAATCTCAAAAATGTGTTCGCACCAGTGCCTAAAGGTTAGCATGATCGATCATGAATCATAATGTAGTTTTTAATCATTATTATGTTGACTACACTTAGTTGACTATCGGAGTGGCGACCGCGTACTGCAAGGCGCGGCGTGGGTGGGCCGGTGGGTAGGCTGGTGTCGTTGTGCGGAACAGACATTATACTGAGTAGTGTGCAATGGCGTTAAGACGCTGACAACACCTAAAAAATCAGACCTCTGCGGTCACTGTCGTTTTGTACAGAAAAGAAAGAGAGGCAACGAGCGGAGGGACCTCGGGTGCGTCGCCCAACTTAAATGAAAATTAACAATATATTTTTTAAATAAAAAACTAAAAGCTTATTTGAAAAACAGAAACAACAGTGTTTTAGATTATTGTCTTTCTTAAATGTTTTCTTAATTTCATTTATAATATTTGGTAAATAATAGAGATTGTTTGCTTTAAAGCATGTTTTAAGAGGTTAGTTTACAATTCTTTTCTATCGAGAAAACTTCAAGAAAACGTGTTTTGGGCACAATACAGTTTTAGAAAATACGATTAAGATTAACATATATTTTTTTCAGTGCCACAAACTGAATAGATACAGCTAAAAATGTTTTTAAAAGAAGCCTATTTGGGGTGTTTCGCTGTTGTCAGCGTCTTAATGTGTTATGACGTCAATGGCCAGTAGTGTTGTCTTCGTCTAGTAAACAATTTTGCTAGTAGTCAACTTATAACTTGGACATTATTAATTCATGATAACGGCTTTCGGGTAACCATGGTAACCATTCATATATCGCAGGAATGTGCGACGCGAACCATGTCGCAAGTTTTTGCGAAGCGTCATGCGAGTTCATAGATTTCTACGATGTGACGTCGCATATATTTCTACGTTGTATATATGTTTTTTTTTTGCCATGCCAAACTGAGATATGAAGATGGAAAGTCTCATGTGATTGTAATTTCACCGGCACCCGTACTCTTCAGACCGAAACACCAATGCAAGCATCACTATTTGGCGGAGAAGTAGGTACGGTGGTAGTACTTGCCTGGACGAGCTCTTTCACAAAGGAGCTCTATTACTACTGAAACAGTATTACTTTGTATAATTTAATTTAGTATTAAAATGGCTAATAAATCATTGAAAAGTTTGCATGCCGTAAGGTAGAATGTACTGGAACTTATTATGTGTTTTCAACTTATGTATCTACCTACATTGAACTCAAATAAAGATATTTGATTTGATTTATAGTTTTGTGTTTCGACATTAAACCATATTACATTCCTCTCAGGTCGCGGCGGCTACGGCGGAGTGGCTCTGGACTCCGGAGCTGACGGGATACGCCGAGTAGTGTGCACACGCTCCATAAAAGGCCGACCCGCACTACTAGTACTAGAGGCCACCGCCGGGAGAGTGCTGGCCGTGTCAGAGCTAGCCGAGAGGAAACCACGCCGCGTGGCCGGACTGACCCTACTGCCTAAACGAAGGGCGCTGCTGGCTGACCTCGCGGCTGACTGTCTCAGGCTGCATACTTACTGGTGAAGCCGTAGTCAGGCTGGGTGAGTTTTTTTTTGTTAGTATAGGGTGTCAAAACGAGCTAAAGGCCCACCTGATGTTAAGCGGTTACCTTTAGCCCATAACAACTGCAATACCACCTAGGCTATTGCCTTAATGGTACTGCAAGTTGGTTCGCTAAACTGAGACATGAAGATGGAAAGTCTCATGTGATTGTAATTTCACCGGCACCTGTACCCTGAAACACCGCAATGCAAGCATCACTATTTGGCGGAGAAATAGGTACGGTGGTAGACTTTCCCGGACGAGCTGTTTCACAAAGGAGCTCTACTACTACTAAAGAGTGTCTTACATATATTTAACAAAGGCTAGTTAGTACTCAAACTGGCAGACACAAAGTACGTCACGTGACTGGACCAACGTACTTGCCGTGAGTCTTTATCGACGCGCTTTACTCGTCACTGGAAAGGAACTACTACTAAAATAAAGGGTTGGTGCACACATATTTTGAGTCTGCATTGATTGGGAAAGCCAAAGGTAGAATCAAATGTATGTATGTTCGGTCCTTTAGAATCTTTATATTTGGTAAACAATGTCTTTTAACGCAAATCTTAATTAATAATTATTAATAAATAACACACGTTAATACACGTTCCGTGTGGTGCCGGACATAAAGAATTGCGCCACCTTATCTCTTCTCATGGGTGTCGTAAAAGGCGACTAAGGGATTCACCAGAGGATGGGCAGCAGCGTTCTCTGAGTATTTAACCAACCAACTGCGATCGCCAACCCGTCTGCCAAGCGTGGCGATTATGGCATATCCTCCCTTTTGGGGGAGGCCTATGTCCAGCAGTGGACGTCTTTCGGCTGAAATGATGATGATGACACGTTAATACCTGTGCAGAACTAGTAATTATATTTCTCAGTAGTTATTAAAATAATCAACTTTAAAGAAACCTATTTTTATATGCTGAAGTTTTTCCAGGTGACGCGTAAAGAGGGAGACGGAGCGGAGCGCGGGAAGCGCATCGTAATCGAATTTCATGCTAGTCCAATATTATAACGGAGAATCGAACTGTTGGCCATATCCACGGACTGCGAGGGGGAGGTACTTGCACCAAAGTCTTTAGTCGGCCGCACGACGGCCACTGCGTTATTCAATACTATATTTTTAGTACTTACAGTATTTATTTCGTATTAAGTTGATTAAGTTATTTTCTAAAAGGTTTTACTTTGTCGATTTTAGTTCGACGCTTTTACGAAAATTGACAATATTACGACTGATTTTGATTTTTATGTATTGTTCGTTTTACTTACTTTTCGCCAGGTATACGGGCGTCGGAATCGAGTCCTTTTATTATAATGTTTAAATATTGTGCACTACTATTTTTAAGTATAATTGGATCCACCGTGCAATTGGCGATATTTTTGAATTAGTCTTTAATTCTTGTCAATGACATAATCACTTTATTTATTTTAGTGCATCAAAAATGTTGTTGGCGATTCTAACTTCGCTTTAACTAGTCGTAAGACGAACGCATTTATTTTTAAACAAACGTTAGTTAGTGTTCGATATCACTTCTCATCGAGGAAATGGAAAAATCTCAATAATAGTGAATAACGACAATATTAATAATAAAATATCTATTAAGGGTATTCCTCGTGTACTCTAACAACTAATACAAACTAGATAGTGGAGATAATAAATCTATATAACTGTGAAAGGTACAGTTTTCGCGTTACATATCCAGTAGACTTGTCTTTGGCACGCGTAGTTGTTGTTTTACTTTATTTTTGTAAACTGGACAGGGCCGATTGAATGCTGATGTCCTGCTAGATTATTTAAAACCGATCGAAAGTGCCTTTCCAAATCCTTGAGAAAAGTTACCTAACGTGTACCCTTTAGGGGCGTTTACGCTATCACAAATCCGACATTGAAAACTACGACGGTTATATTAATAAATTACATAAATTTACAAAAACTATTCCAAGTCTCGGATTTATGAATCGCGTATAGTTAGAGGACACATGGATTTGTGAATAGTGTTTAGTTAGAGGACACATGGATTTGAGAATAGGATTTAGTTAGAGCGACACGTGGATTTGTGAATAGCGTTTAGTAATAGGACACGTGGATTTCTGAATAGCGTTTAGTTAGTTAGTTCGATATCTTTTCTCACGGATTCGGAAAGGTCACTTTCGGACGGTTGTAAATAAGCTAACTGGACGATACTGATGGTCCTCAACAATACTGGTGATCCTAAGTATGCGGCCAGGTATGATGGCTCACAATTAGCGGCTGAGTGATATCCATCACTTTGTTTTAAGTAGATATACACCCGGACATTTTTGTTGACTTACATAGGTAGCCGTAGATCTGCTGTTTCATACATATTTTCGAGAGATTTCGATGATTTTGTAGGGAACAGCAGTTTTTGTTTTCGAGGTCTGGGTTGGTCCTATAGTAAAAGTTGTACGCAATCGTGAGTACATTAACTGGGCCACTAATGACGATAAAAATGTTACAGTGTACAATACGCGTAAAATAACTGCCTCTGAGTATGGCTTTGCGAAGGGCCTCGCAGGTACATACATACATTAGCGTAATAAGTGTGAGCAGGATGCAAGTTAACGAACGACTGAGACAGTAAGAACATGTAGTTCCCGCCATCTTGCAGCTCATATGAACAACCTATCTGAGCCGCCGCCGCCATTACCCATGCGCGCAACTGGTTTGATTGCAAAATTGACTACTGCGCAGCCACCTATTGCGCACTTCACAGGGGCAGAGTTATTTTACGCGCATTGTATAAATATAGAGTTACAAACTATCAGGACATGTCAAACAGACTATCTAAGTAGCTCAGCATCGTTTAAAATCACGTAATCGGATACAGATTGAGCTAGTTTAGTAGTTGGTTAGTCGCTTACCGTAAGTTATATCTGGCTGCACCGTTATAAATACCATAGTTTGTGCTATAGACAGTTATTATGAAATGTAAAGCGCAAGATCATTATGGTGGTTGTGAAGTTAGCGCTGCACTGCGCCCCGCACCCCCATTGACACCCGTGCACTTTTAATTTTACTGGTTGGCGGGAAAATTTAGAAAGATCGTGTTGTGGATTTTGTATTATTTTCCAAAATTTGTGTTTCTACGAGTGTTAATGTGTAGTAATGGTGGATTATCAAATAATAATGCTCGTTAACAAGTGTGGGTAAATGGTACAAAATTGATGAACGTAACTTTCGTATTTTCTTATCATCCCCTCGGAAACTAAGTAAAGTTTCCATCACTAAAGACTTGGCCAAAAGGTCTAAGCAACCAGGCCATAAAACTACTCACAAAAAAAAATCTGCGACTGCGCAGGCATGGTATATTAAGATGTTTCACCAGGTATTCTCTTCCCGCAATGACAGTGCGATGCCTCCAAGCTACGTCACGATCAGTGTTGCCGTTGATTGATATCTTCAATATACATAAGGAGATTTTTGTTCATAATGAATATAAAATACACCACAACCTACCTACACAATATGTTGCATGAAGTTTAAATAAATAATATGTGATTTTAAGAAATAAAAAGTTAGTTTAAAAAAAAAAATCCTAACTAGCCTAAATATTTGTTTTCTCGTGTTATTCATCTATTAAGTTATTAAAGGAAACTATAAAATTACTAGATCAAAAGTGATTCTTTATAGAAGCAAATAAATGAAAAAAATGCATTTTGCTCGGGTAATTTATTTTCACAAAGGGGCAGCACATCAAACTGACAAGTGTCACGCTAACAGCCCGCTATTGGCTCCACGGCCGATGACGTAGTACGGAGGCAATCACGTGACCTAGCTGTCACGGGAAGAAACTACCTGGTGAAACATCTTATTATACCATGTGCGCAGGCATACAACTGGTTTTTTTTTTACAGCCGCCATAATGTTTGGTGCGTACATAGCTAATGTGATAATCTTCAAAGTAATTAGAATCGTATTATTAGTTGAACATGAGCATTCGAATTTGCATTCATCGTTTAAAATTCATTATTTCCTGCTAGTTAGGTTTTTTTTTCCTCTAATATTCACGGAAACTTGCTGCCATATTTTTGATTAATCACTTGAGTGAAAGTAAGGGTGTATGAATGGCTATTTATAAACTTCTCGTGAACAAAATAGATATAAATATGTTACTTTTAAAATATCACATTTATTACTTGCTCAATAAAAACTAATAACACCATATCATTGAGTCAAAACAAGTTCTATCATAAAGTTAACTAAAATCTATAAGTACTAAAATCACCGTAATTTATTCAGATAAGTTTAAGTAAATTCTTCTTCACTTTAATTTTGTGATGTTGACTGTAGTTCTTGCTATCGTTATTTCAAAGTAAATGTAAAAAAAATCTCATAATACACTCATTAAGTTCTTCTTATAATATAAAAATAATAATACACGATGGTTAAATGGAACTCTCAAGTGGAACAGAATGAATGAAATTTGTGTTATTTTGATATCTTGATAATGTGTATCGTACATCGTTAAATATTTTAGCATTTTTCGGCTGCACTAAGGCCCGTATTACAGAACGTTCCTCAAGTACAGTTTAAACTTCAATCACCTGAATGAAACAATAACAACAAATAATATTCACTGAATAATTCATAACACACGGTGAATTTTAGGTGGTTTTGGAAACGGAAAGGGGTCATTGTACTCATCATTATGAACAAATTTTACCATGACAAAACTTGAAATTGCCAAAAAAAACAACTCTTTCCCTATATTTTGTCGACTTATGTGAACACAAATATAGGGATCAGCTGTTTTTTTTCGCAATTTCACGTTTGGTCCCATAGTAAAAGAAGTTCATAATGATGAGTACAATGACCCCTTTTCGTTTCCAAAACCACCTAAAATTCACCGTGTAAACAGTATGTCCCCAGCAATTAGCAATTATGATATTGCGATATAAATTTAAATAACTAATTGCTATATAACGGTATTATCATGACAAATTACTGTGTTGAACTAAAGCCCGTTTTTAATATTTAAACTTGAACAATACACATTATCTATTGTTTAAAAACCGCTATGGCGACGTCAACGTAATTTAAACAACGGAATCTCGTCAAAAATGTAATTTTTCATGTGAAAACTAATCAAGGTCACACATTAACATAACAATATAGAATTAACATTACTTCGACAACTGAACCGCTTCACCTTGTTATTTGTTAATATTATTTATACATATATATTATTTAGAATATCGTGGTTAATTTTCGTACACTGATAACATGAAATGCCATCATAATCCTATTTTCTTGTTGAAACTTGGATAAGCATTAGAAAACTATACTTTATTCGTCATTGAAAGTGCAATACCTGGTAACTTCATTTTGCTATACGGCCTAACTTTGTAATGAATACCATTGAAAGTTAGGCCTTATAGCAAAATGAACTTACGCGGTAATGGATTTCACCGACATTATGTATTTATTTTAAGTATCTAATTTGTTGTTGCTAATTTCTATGATTAATATTATGATGTTCAGTGATTAATTGATTATACAATACTAATTAAAGTGAATAAGATTTAATTTTGTATGTACAAAATTGATTAGAAATCATTGGATGAGATGCCACGTTTTTTTATGAAGATTAATTAATATACAGAATGATTGATTTAACTGGGACAGTAAGGGCAAATCCGATACAATTAATTAATCCTTACACGAAATTAAGTATATTAGACGAAACACATTTTTTTTACTTACTTACACTCTAGCTCAGCGACCCAAAGAGAGTCATGGCCTCCGAAACGAGAACTCTCCACTTTCCTCGATCTTGCGCGATATCTTGCCAGTTGGTAGCTTGAAGCTCACGTAGATCAGCCTCCCCAGCGATATCTGGGGCGACCCACCGGTCTACATCCGGTTGGTTGGCCCAGATACACTCTTGGCTCCTCGATCCTCCCCCATGCGTTTGACGTGGCCGAGCCATCGTGCTTTGATCACGCCAATAATATTAGGCTCGTCCACCACCTCTTCTATTTCGGCATTCTTCCAGACTCTCAGCGTACCATGCTGTGTTTTTTTTGCCCCCAGGATTTTACGTAGTACTTTCGTTTCCGTGACCAAAAGCTTATTATTTTTGTTATTTTTCTTCCTATTAATTTTCAAGAAAAGTTCGCGTTTGACAAGGCCAATATCATTTTTATAAAAAAAGAATTAATGTCTCCAAAGTTTTCCTGTATGTATTTTGGTTTAGAATTTGCCCTTACTGTTCCAGATAAATAAATCATTCTGTATGAGGCTTTTTGTTGTTATTGTGTAGGTTAAGTTATTGTAAAGTGATAGACATGCTGGCAGACGGTATTTTGCAGTAGGTTTAGACCTAGTCTGATGTTTAAATACAAATGTGTTTTTCTAAATGATATGATGCCAGTTGTTCGGGAAAGCAACTAACTCTAAAAAGGTTTCAAAAATGTTTTCTGCAGTGTACTTTAAACAGCCGTGTCGATAGCATTTTCCGACATAATATTGCTAAACAAACGACAGTTAAGAAAATTAGCATAAGTGCGTGAAGTTAAAATGTGATTGGCATGTATAATTTAGAAATGCGCGTTAGTAGTAAGAACTGACATGGTGTTGGAAAAGTACAGTGAGTTTGCAGATATGCACATTTACATGATAATACGACTGAATATTTGGGGCTAGTTTAGTACGAAACCGTTTGTAACCCGAAGCAAAAGAAATTAAAATCACTCTCGTTAACTTTGGTACTCGATTTTCATTGTTTGAAAGAAGAAGGTCCAATAAATATAATTTATTTATTTATTTTATTTATTTATTTATGTACACACAACACATTTTATTATAGATAACATACAGAACAAACACTTGAGCACAAAGGTACTGCTTATCTCTAAAAGAAATTTCTTCCAGCAGACCTGCGACAGGAAAGAAGGATAAAAGAAAGACGTAGACACAGTGTGTGACATTGTAATATTCTTTTCGGTTCCGAAACAACCGTTTCCTAGACCAAGAGAGACCTAATTATAAAGACCACGTCGTTATTATTACTCTATTCAAGTCTATTTAGAATGCCATAATTAGAAGGGAGTGTACACCCAGATTATTGTTCTCAACTTGGACGAATAAAAAAAGGCGGACGGAATCTCACTAAACAAAAAGTGAGGCATCTATAGTAAGACGGCTCGCTTAAAAGTACGGGCTGGCACGCACACATGCACAACCATAGTAAGACAAAAAGCCGGGATTACGCAACAAATCTCGTGTGACGGTAGTCATTGTCGTAGTGTCACAAATAAAATAACAATATACTGGGTGTCAGGGAAACACGTCCGAAAACGAAGAAACTGATACGACCTATTTATTTACTTAATTTCGCGATGTAATTCAAATAAAATATCAGCTGACGCTAGGGGTGAAAGACATCCGCTCGCATACGCAGTCCGTGTCGTAGCGAGCGTAGGTAGGTTAGGTACGCGCTGCATTGATCCCGAGTTTTGTACGCTTTATATTGCGGTTTTGCAAAATACCAAATCACAAAACTAATGAGTATAAGGCTTATGGTTATTGGTATTCGATTGTGCTTAGGTAGAATAATAACACCCTTTCAGTTTCGGGAGCGTTTCCCTGACACCCAGTATATCTGGTGTATTAAAATTATGTCAAAACTATAGTGGGTTTAGGAAAAAAACGAAGTGCTTCAATCTTTTCTTAGCGAGATTGCGTCCGAGCTTCTCAATCACAATGTTTCAGAGCGGAGTCTAGGGCTTATATTCAGAGACGAATCTAAGCGTGAACTCATGCTTCCAACTGTCAAATATTACTGTATTTTGACAGTTGGAAGGATAAGCATGAAGTTCACGCTTAAGGTGGCCACTGACGATGCTTCCAAACGTGTGAATGGCGTAGCCGCATTCCAAAATCTGTCCGTGAATGTTGAAAACGTATGTTATTTCTAGAACAAGTCAAGCTTTTTTGGATGACGTCATTAAAACGACGTCCGAATAGATACATCGTCAGTACCCAGCTTTAGATTCGTCTCTGAATGTAAGCCTAATTGCAGCTGTCATGTTCTCATTGAGTTCTCGAATATTATACTAGTGATGAGACCGCATATAAATATACAACACTTACACTATGATATTATGTTTTATTAGACTTTGTTTCTATAATGACGTGGCTTTTTCAATAAAGTTCCTTTAAGGTTGCGCTAGTCGTCACGACGGCTCGAACTCGTTGAATGGCGCGGCGAAAATGCGTGCTATATCACCTAAAATAAAAATAAAAACATAAAATAGAAAGAGATGGACCCAGTGGTGAGCAGGAAGGCGCTAGTGCACGCACACATACACACTCCCGTACGATTTTGATTTATAACGAAAACCAGTGCGTAAAATTCCATTGATAGACCTTTAGGCATATGGTTATTATAAAAAATCTGCTAAATATATTCATTCTGAATAAATTGTTTTGAACTTTTGAATAAATAAACTATGCCTGTACTGTCTTGCAATTTCTAAACTCCATAAGTTTTTTTTTGCGTTGCGTCAAAATTAGTGTTGAAATACGTAAGTTTTGGCGTAAATTACTATGCTGTTTTTATTCAGTCACAAATAGCGACGAGACAAATAGATCTTTCTTAGTTTTAAACGTAGATACAACATCAGACGGTAGAGTAATAATCATACAGCATTTGTGTGTTTGAATTACCGACCGGCGCAACCTTAAGTTCATCTAGGTATCAATAGTTGCATTACGATAATGACCTTTATGATTGTATACAATGCTATGTTTACAGATTAAATAAGCATTGTTTATTTTATTGCACTTTATTATGGCGTCTTTTCATACCGCTGTTTGTTTTTCTACCCGCTGTTTACACAAAATACTGTTATTGCGGGTACCAGCTTTATATATAATAATTTATCTGATTGAATAGTTAACGATTCTAAACTTAAGTACATACATGTATTGTTTGTATGTTGAATTACGTTGTGTGCTTGTGTTGTCATGAACAATTTCAGCTTTAAAAATTCATAAACCGAATTTCTTTTTAGTATTGTCTAATATAAACTGCTACATACATAATACATTCTGTCGTCACAACTCGCTTACACTGCCTTTATTTTTTTAAAGCGTTTATTAATAAGATTACACTTAATAAATCTATATTTGCTTACCCTTCTTAATCAACACCAGTACACTGGTGTCGAATATCTTGTTCACGAACTAAGCTTATTTTAAACTATCGCTCTCTTTTACTAATAGTAGATACAAGAAAGGGATGACAACAATTTTAGTGCTGTCAAATTAGTTTACGTGTTACATTTCTTTGTATTTTAGTCTCGGTTCCGAGATCACGACTAAACTTGTATGGAAATTTTAATTCCGACTAATTTGACAGCACTAAAATTGTTGCCATCCCTTTCTTGTATCTACTATAAGTAAAAGAGAGCGATAGTTTTAATTAAGTTTAGTTCGTGAACAAGAGAATCACACCATTATCTCTATAGATAGTTATTCGAATATAACAGTTCAACAGCAGATTGGTACAAAATAATAATAAATAGGTACGATGTCTAATTATTCATTGCATTAGATGTAAATTGTTTAATGAACCGTAGTAGAGAAATGTTCTATTGTTTTTTTTAAAGATGAATAAATCTATTTTGGCATCAGATCAACTATTTTCAGACAAAATTCATGGAATTGATAAAGGACTCATTTATTGATTGTATGTACGCCTAAAAGCTAAAGTATATTTATTTATCAGAAGCTGTGAATCTGTACTTAAATTATAATCACAGAGTATCTCAGTGTAATGTCGATAACGTCACTTTTGTGCAAAACACAATAAAGTTAAATTAAAAACATTAAAAACTTGGTTTAATTTCTATAATCTCATTTAGCATACTACTATAGTCGACCGGACGTCTGTGGTAACATTTTAACATAGATAGCGTCTTTATTTCGTAAGCAGTAAGGGCGGTTTTCTAATTCAAGTGTCACTGTCATGCAGTCGACTTTACAAATAGCTGTTACGGAGACCAGTCAATCTTGAAGGTTAGAAAGCAAAGATGCGGTCATGACCGCTGACCGATTGACCGCTGTTTGAACCCGAAAACCACGGATGTATTGTGATCAGGAAGTCAAATAAACAATAAATTAATAACGTATATACTGTTTTTTCTCTCTTGTCTTATTTAGTAAACAATCTTGGCACGTCTCTTTATTCAAATAACTACTGATAAAAAATAGTTACTAGTTCTGCACATGTAATTAGGTTAATAAATGTTATTTAGTGTGTGAAATTGTAAATTGTTGTGTTTTTGATAATTATTTTTGACGAATTGCATTAAAAATACCAAGATTGTTTACTAAATAAGACAGTAAGAACAAACAGATTAGGTGAGCAACGTTCCGCAAGTGTATAGAGAACAGAATCACTGTTAGAATCCCCACAACCAAAGGACCCAGAAAGACGCGAAAAATAAAAAGGTGGAATCTAAAGATTAGATTAGATATTCGGTATTTTAGATTTAAAAAGTTGTTATTAAAATACTAAATGGTGTCAATTAATTAGTTATATTTATTTTAGGCCAGGAAACCATTACCAGGACTTCACTGCTCTTTAGTAGGTACGTACACGTGTAGCAGCACTAGCAGGACAAAACATTACTACGCCTATAAGAAAAGTTTGTATAACACGTTGTTGGAACTAATCATTATTCCATTATTCAAATTTCTATGTAAAATATCCGTGTGTTATTGTAATTTATTTACCACTTTCTACTTTTTAAAGAGGTTACTTGCTAATATCGTTCGACTCGTTGCGAGAAATTGGCAAAGGAAATCTACAGATGCTGCGCAGTTATTAAAATATAATGGGCCCACAACGTGATCACGTTATTTTTATAGTCGAGTGCAGACAAACTATTACGTGACACTTTATGTGTTTTAATGATTCGACGAACATGTTTGCTGTAATGCTTTTAAACCTTGTTTGGCGTTAACCTGGAACTTACAGAGCACATTTATTTAGGCAGGAAGTTTGTTAGGTTCAGGGTGCCTAGTGCGAGTTTGACACTTACCTGCTTCCATCAAATGCGACGACTTTCATTCATAAATCAGTAGCACCCCTGGCGGATATTCGGAAGATCTACTGATTAAGAATGAAAGTTGACGAATTCGATGGAACTCTGCGATGTGTCAAACTCGCACTAAGCACCCAGTAGTTATTTGCGAAACATTACGGTTCCCACTAGTGAATACGATGTGACGACACGATTGGTGCAGTGGCTGAGCGATTGGCTATTTTTAACCGACTTCTTATGACCTACAGATAAATTATTTCGGGTCTGGGTGTCTGTGCTTGTGAAGATTTGTGTTTGTAAACACACCCACGATACAGGAGCAATCTTAGGCGCAATGCATACAGAAAAGACATGGCATGGACTAGATGTAGACGTGATACGAACATGACAGTAACGTGTCCCTCCCGCGTCCACACCGTCTCCTCTAAAACATAACATACATCACGCCTGTATTTCCCCGAAGGGGTAGGCAGAGGTACACCTCTGCCTACCCCTTCGGGGAATACTACTATACATAGTACAACCACATTTCGCCAGTTATGTTATAGTCCCATGTAATAGGGGGCGAGCCTATTGCCATTAACCGGGCACAAATCCATACTCTGGGCTGCTACTGAGAATTTCCTAATGAAAAAACCCAATAACACTTTGCCCGACCCGGGAATCGAAACCAGGACCCCAGGCTCAGCAGTCGCGCTTGCGACACTAGACCAACGAGGCAGTCCTCGTCCTCAGTCTCTCCTCTAAAACGTAATGATTATATTATCTTTGGTCACTTCTGTGTCAATCAATCAACTCAGCCTATCGCAGTCCACTTCTGGACATAGGCCTCTCCCATATTGCGCCACAACTCTAGGTCCTCTGCCTTCCGCATCCAGTCCCCCCCCCCCAGCTACTTTCATCAGGTCGTCGGTCCACCAGGCTGGCGCCCTACACTGCGTTTGCTGATTCGCGGTCTCCACTCAAGGACTCGTCTGCTCCAGCGGCCATCGGTCCTTCGACAGACATGGCCAGCCCACTGCCACTTCAGCTTACTAATCCTAGAAGCTATGTCGGTTATTCCGGTTCTTCTCCAGATAATCTCGCTATGGATTTTATCCTACAAAGAAACTCCAAGCATAGCTCGCTCCATAGCGACTTTGAATTTGTGGACTAGCCCAACTGTCAGTGTAAACGTCTCGGCACCGTGTCACCTTTGTGTGCATTGCACCATTTAATAACATGTAAAGGACAAGCGTCCATGCCTCGTCCGCATCATGTCACTTCTGTGTGCAATGCGCCCTAGTATTGGCTAACGTTTTTTAATAACATTTTTGAGGTGAAGCCACACTGCGGGCGGGACGGAACGGAGGCGGAGCGTCGACCGAACGTGGACGGTGCGTGCATGTCACACTGCGGGCGGATCGCGCGCGGGGCTGGACAGCGGCGGAATGACAACGCCAGAAGAAAACGTTCCGCTGTCTGTGACTACTACTATGTATTCCCATATAATACAACGCAAGCATATCGGTCGCGCACCGCCCAGCGTTCTTTCCACCCGGCGGAAGTGGCGGCGGATCGGTCATGCCGTCTAACGGCCAAAATTAATAACTAATCTATCCACGATTTACCCTACTGGAGATAGAAATTAGACATATTTTGTATGGAGCTTTTGTCAAATTCCTATCTCTAGTAGGGCAAATCGTGGATAGATCCGATATTAATTTTGGCCGTAAACGCCCGGCAAGACGGCGTTGTGTGCACTATCCAATACATTTCAGTACATTACAGCACGAGGCCCGCCGGCGATACGCTTTAGTTCCGTTCCGCCCGCTGTGTGTGCAGCTTTACACTTTTATGTTCGCTCGTGTAGACAAGGTTTTAAACTAACATTGGAGAGCAAAAAAACAGTATGTTAAAAACATATAATTTTATTGACAAATCAGTACATAACTAAATGCAACATCAGAGATTATCACTTGGAGAAAACACTGAAAACTGCACAAAAATGTGTGCAAGAAATATTTATAAAAATAACCTTACTCAGTTCCTTGACTTAATTGTATGACTTGACCTATATTATCTGTGACTTGACTTAAATAATACAGAAGCCACGTCACACATCGGCCGCGATCAATAACAATATAATTTGTACGTATAGTAAAGACACTGAACTATGACGTGGCGATTGTGAAAACTGACCCTGGGGCTACTTGAAATTATTAACACTTCAGGAATTACGACATACCAGACTTCCAGTACCTAAATGACATGTGATAATTTTTTGGGTTCCGTAGTCAATGGAACCCTTATTTTCGTCATGTCCGTCCGTCTGTTCACAGCTTAACTCAGACTCTTAGTACTAGAAAATATTGCGGGTGTGTGAAAACCATTTTTCGATTCAGGGTTCCGTTTGCGAAAGTTCTAATTCTGCCTTTCAAGGTTAAACATAGACCACCTTATTACAAAATCGGGTTTAGCCTAAGCTGGACTAAATAGCTTTTTTTGTATGGAGTTTGATGTTAGGACCCGGTGTAAAGAATGGTCTAAAACTGGTCTAAACTTTTGTATTAAGTGTTCCCACCACAAAAATAGATAGAATGGCCAAGTGGGCAGGGCGCGCGTGCCAACACTGCACCATAGTGCAGGGTATTTCAAAGCCTATCTCAGTACGCCTTATGACTTGTTTATGTAAATACTGTAACAAAAACCCGCAAAAATGCCTTATTGTGCTGTTTCTAACTGCAGAAACAAAAGCTGTAAAGTACATTTGATTAAAGTTATTATTTTTTAATTAATTACGTCAATATGGGAGGCGTAGTTTGTTCGAAAGTTGCCACGCATGAATCGCAAGTGAAATTGTGATTACACCCATTCTATCTATTTCTGTGGTTCCCACCCTCTACAGCCTAAACCACAAATCCTGAATACTTGAAAACTATTCAGAATATTAGCAAATATAAAGAATTAAAAAGGAAAACTATCACGGATGAGTAGGCTTGTCTAGTTTACGAGTAACAATCAACCAACATAACCATTAGTTGAGGTTGTGAAAAGTCCATAGAAAATCCTTATAAATGAACTGCAAAATTAACTTTGTATTTTTGAAATACATCCGAGTTTGGGCTCAGATGTCTTGTAAAAATGTTGTATAGCCAGTACCGACTACGGAACCCTACCCTTTGCGTGGTCAAACACGCAATTGGCAGGTTTTTATTAATTTTTAGCTTTTGATCAAAATCAAAGATAAACATATCGAAAATTAAGTAAATAATAGTTTTTATTTTTATTTTAAACCAGTAAAATTAAATTATAGTTCATAGTTATTTATTGATAATAATAATTATTATAAGTCAAACAAAAATTGCATTCAGTTATTATTATTACATTAAGCTAACACATTATTGGAATTAATTATATTAATACATGTCACGGTCGAATCCCATTTCGTACGTGCGTACGAATAAATGCTGCTAATATACACAATTTATAATACATTACACCAGAAGTTTCTGCATCAAGTGATTCCTTAAGTGTCAAACCTGTGTTCCTTAAGTGTCAAACCTGTGTTCCTTAAGTGTCAAACCTGTGTTCCTTAAGTGTCAAACCTGTGTTCCTTAAGTGTCAAACCTGTGTTCCTTAAGTGTCAAACCTGTGTTCCTTAAGTGTCTGATTAAATATATTAAAATGAAAAATATTCGGGAGGAACAATGCAAGGACGAAATTAAGTATTAAGTTAGGAACCATTTCTTATAGTAGAGCTTCTTTAATATACCAACACAAAAAAAAACTAAACTTATGATGTCCTTTGAATATGTTATATAATGTTTATATATTATGTTGTGGTCTTACAATAGCAGCAATCATAATATAATTGACATGCAAATTACTACTGCTGTTACTCGAATATCACGTAACAGATATTATTTCTTCAGTCATGCAATACCATATTATACAAATTCGTCTTTTTGCTAATTCATACATTTTATCAATATAAAGTTTCAATTTTTTTAGAATAAAAATACTTTTGGACCGAGATCAACATATTCAACGATGTCAAATGTGACCAAATAAAATAGTTAACTAATAATAGTATATTCCTATACTTAATTTTTTTTTTTTTTTCAATTTATTCATGACCATGGATACTTGTCCTTCAGTCGTAATCATTGAACATATTATACTTGTATCCTAGTAAAGTGATGGAAACTTTACTAGGTTTCTGAGGGGATGATGAGATAATACGAAAGTCATGTTTTTCAACTTTGTACCATTTATCCACACTTGTACACGTTAACGAGCACTTAACATTTAATAATCCACCATTATTACACATTAACACTCGAAGAAACACAAATTTTGAAAAATAATAAAAAAATCCACAACACGATCTTAACGAATTTTCCCGCCAACCTCCTCCTATACTTAAATATCGTCAAAGTTGCCAGATTAGGATGAAAAACCTACCATATCCAACCCATGCAGGATAAATCTTTAAGGAGTGCGTATAATTTGCATTCAGTGGTGGTTCAGTAACCACACTATTAAAATTCACTTTGAATTCGAGTTAGTGTCAAATCGTACTGCATTTTTCTAGGAATCTACATTAGCTCGTTTTGGTTCAGAGCTCGAACCAGTCGGGAGTAAGGCCCCAGGGGACCCCCGTCTGGAACGTCTTCATCCTTAAAATTCATGTTTTTGACCGGTTCATTATAATGCTAAATTTCGCAACTATAATACAAACATAGATGGCAGGAAACATCATGCGTCGGACTGAGTACCACAGGGCCCAGGTTCGATCCCCAGTCAAAGATGTATTTTTGTATGTTTTATTTAATAGTTAGCTGTAACTTTGATGTTACTCACCAGATGGCGCTTAAAGGTGAGGTCAGCTGAAAACTCTATGTCCGTATATTTAATGTAGGTACTCTATCAAATGTTAGCATGACGTGACGCTACATTTTCTCCCGATTCACACCTACCGCAAGCCCATATAAGGAACATCGTTCCAATATAAAAATCGACTTTTTATGGGAGACTCAGAATGTTTTGTAGCGGACGCCATACAAAGACAAATTTTCATTTTGTTTTAAAGTCAATTTTAATAATGTGGTGACGATAAGGAACATACTGAAGCACTATGCAAACTATCCCTTTAAAAATATCCTGTTATTATGAATTGCTGCAAATAATAAAATTCAAAAAAAATTCATGTACTTGTCTTATCAATTTTTTATTTTTATTTAGTTATTTATGCACAACTGGGTACAAAGGCAATGGTAAATTAAAATAAGGTATTATAAAAGCATTGTGAAACTATAGTAGAAAAGCAGGACAAACACATTTATATTACCATAACTAACGCCTATTTGAGCAATTTTCATCAGACTTATGATCTGGCAACACTGACAATTACACAATGTATACGTAATTATAAAAAATATATCAAAGGATAAGAACAATAAATGCAGATTCAACGATATATTGTAATAAAATAAAACGTGTTAAGTACGGTCGACCGCATGTCAGTGGTAACAGTTTGACATTGACAGCGCCTTTATTTCGTTAGCAGTAAGGGCGGTTTTCTAATTAAAGTGTTACCACTGTCATGCAGTCGACTGTACCTATCTGAAATTACTTTCCGAATTTTGCGAGAGCCTCTTTGCATTCTTGGATGGTCTTTTTCTGTCGTTCCAGAGTCGCCGAGGTTTGTTTGGATCCTTGCAACCTAGTGCAACTCGCTATAGTGGTGAAGTAGCCGCACACGTTGTGCAGTACTCGAACAGCGCGGTCACCGCATACAAACAAGTATTTCCCGCTTGCGTCGAATTTCATGTAGTTTATTAAACCTGCAAGAATAATAAGGAAAAATAAGCTTAATCATGTATGGGTAAACGGGTTAATTTTGATAAATAGCCGTCATCCTTATCACAACTCATGCATTTATAGACGCATCGACCATACAGCCCATAGACGCCTCATAACAGGCGACCGATGTTTGAACACATCTATGAAATTTCACTAATGTAGGTCGCCACTATTCGCCACATGAAATCTTCAAATCAGTTTCGACCGCTTACATGAGCCGTGAAATCGGCCGCGTTAGGGATTAGCCAATAGCCGCCTTGGTAGGGCCAATAGGATTGCAGTACCCCGCCTCTGCTAGTGGCAGAATTTCTTGTACACATTATATTCAACATTAGGCGTCTATTGGGCTGTATGGTCAATGAAAAGTCCAGTGTTTCGTAAACTTTTGCAGTCAAGGACCACTTCCAGAATTTCTGAAATTCCACGGACCCCTGTCAAAGAATATATTAATGGGAAAAATAAACAAATCTTTAAAAAAAAGGCGGCGGCGGTGAGGCGAAGCAGTGGATTCGTGTAGGTAACTACGCGAATCTACTAACTTAACTACTAACTTTCGGGCCGCTCAACAGTAGCCAGTGAGAGCGGTTTTAAACAAACTATGCGTTAGTTTGCTACACAATTTTCTAACTAATGTTAAGGGTTAATTGAGCTGCTACCCCTAGCTCACATTTTACGAACCCCTAAGGGGCCCGTGGACCCTACTTTAAGAAACCCTGAGTATAGACGCTATAAGTGCAGGTGATCGATAAAGATACCTTGAAAGTTGAATCGCCTATTCAATAATTCACGGCCTCCTGTAGCCTCGGAGCAGAGTTAAAAATACAAAAGTTACACGCCGATTAAAACCGTAGAGCAAACGCCTCACTTTTGTTTGTAAATTAATTATTATTTATCCGTTTAAATTGCATCAGAAATGCTACATAATTGTTATTATTTTATGACTCAGTCAATAATTTGTAGTAAAACTTATTGACGTAAATGAAACCTACTTTGATGTCCTCGGTCGATATTTGAAGGACTCATAGACTTTTAAATGAGTTTTATTTTGAATTTTTGCCACTGTTTGATATTCCTGTGAAATCAAAATATAAGGTAAATCAACAAGCCTGTTTAACAAGAATTTTACTTTTTTTTTTTTCATGAGACTGTCCAGTTTAGTAGCCAAGGTCTCTGTGTTATTCAAATGACGTGACACCATAATCGTAGCTTTTTATAGTTCTATTAAAATTGACTATTGGAGTTCTAATGTTTCCGTTGTATAACACTTTTACTTATGATTTAAATTATTAAATGTTTTTATTCAATTTTAAGCTGTGGCAAGTGCCTTTTACCACGACTTTTATTAAATGTCAATTTATAGGCATTTATTTAATTGGAAAGTAAAAATAAAATACTGAATGAGTCATAAAACAACCACCATTTCCGTTTCACTTTTATTGTCCCCAATATTAGACACATAATCGCCCATAGTCCTGATTATTGAAAATATTATTAACCTTTCTTTTAACATAGACTAATTTTTTAATAAACAAATGGAACTCAGGATCTCCAAAATTTCGCTACCAAAACACGCTTTTAAACATTCTTTCGAAGTAATATCGATCAGTGTTTTGTAAAGTTGAAACTTGCCTAACAGCAAGTTTCAAACTATCCTCAAACTTGGCAGACAGGAGTCGACTTTTACGAATTAATTTCCACGGATGAAAATGCTCGACCTGAATCAAACCAAGTGTTTTTGCAGTCGAGATGCCACTAGTCATTAGGGAGATGTCAGTGATTCTAGTGAATAAATCATGCTAGACTAATCCACCGCGTACCTATTGTAGAAAATGTTCTTTCAATTTCAATAGTTAATTTTGATGCGTTTCTTTTTACCCAAATGTTGACGACTGATAGAGAATGGTGTCGATTCTCTTGTTCACGAACGAAACTTATTTGAAACTATCGCTCTCTTTTACTTATAGTGGGTACAAGAAAGGGACGGCAACAATTTTAGTGCTGTCAATTTAATTTACGTGTTACATTTCTTTGTATTTTAGTGGGCACGTTCCAAGATCACGTCTAAAATTATATGGCAATTTTATTAATAGACCAAAAAATTGCGAATAAATAATCAATTGATCCCTACATTTGTGTTCACTTAAATCGGTAAAATGTAGGGACCACCAAATTTTTTTTCCGCGATTTCAGGTTTGGTCCCATAGTAAAAGTTGTTCATAATGATGAGTACAATTAAAGGGGTTTCGGGAAATAAGCGATTCAAATTTCAACATGTATAATATACACACTGGCACAATTAGCGGAACAGAAAAAAAAGTGAGACTATGAGATAATACCGCATATATTTGACGAAAATGTAATTAGACACAAAATAACAAATTGATTAACATCTTTTAACAACGACTTTGAAAAGTCTTCGTTATTTTTTATTGAAAAATAAAGAAATTTGAAATAAGTGAAATTTTTAGATGATTATGAACCATCACAAAAAAAAAAAAAGTAAGCATTAAATTATTTAACAATAAAATTAAAGCAAAATTAATAACGAGTGTTTCCCCCTCTTGCTCTGATTACGGTTTCCATTCGTCTGGGCATGCTACAGATTATGTTATCGATGATTTCTTGAGGCAACCGCTCCCACTCCTCAAGTAATGCGTTTCCAAGTTCATTCAGATTGTTGGGGGGTGGCATTCTGGATTTAACCCTTCTTTTTAGCAAGTCCCAGACATGCTCTATCGGATTCATATCGGGGGAATTTGCTGGCCACTGCATCACCGGTATACCTACGTGGCTCAGATATGCCTGTACCGATTGTGCACTATGAGCACGAGCATAATCTTGCATTAGAATAAAGTCGTCACCAATAAATGGGGCAAATGGTACAACATGTTCTTCTAAAATGTCTCTGATGTATCGATCTGCTGTCATGGTCCCTCCTGTGACTATCACTAACTCCGTGCGAGCTCCCAAACATATCCCTCCCCAAACCATAATCGAGCCGCCACCATAAGCCACTGTGTGTTCAAAATTAGACTGTATGTGGCGTTCTCCTTTGCGTCACCATATTCGCTGTCTCCCATGGATCTGTTTTAAAAGAACTCTGCACTCATCAGTAAAGAGAACCTGCTGCCATTCGTTCAAATCCCTATGACGATGTTCTCGCGCATAGCTTAATCGGTTTACGCGGTGACGTCTCTCAAGTTTTGGGCCTTTGGCAGGTATATACGACCCTAAACCAACTTCTTCAAATCTCCTGCGAACTGTACGCTCACTTACTCGTACTCCTCGAACGTCTTCCAGTTCATTTCGAGCTTGTACAGCCGTTAATCGCGTATTCCTGCGAACTCCAAGTTGTAAAAAACTGTCATCTCGCCTGGATGTACATCTTTTTCTACCTTGACCCCTCCTCCTCACAAGAGAATTAGACGATCTGTACCGCTGGATGCTGCGATGAATCGTTGATACTGGTCGACGAAGCCTTGAGGCAATCGATCTGTAGGTATGGCCATTTCTTCTCATTTCATCAGCCCTAATGATTTCCAGTGATGTTAAGTCAGGCATAATAAAGAGCTTTTAATAAACAAAATTGCCTATAGAATAACAAATTTATAAAAAACCATTAAGTGCAATTTTTCAAAAAAATTACAATTACGTAGTTATTACTCGAACAAGTTGACAAAACGTATTGTTCGGGAAAATAAAACAAATGAATGAAAAAAGTGTATGTCATCTAATTTTCTATTTTCAAATTTGACAATAAATTAAAAAAATATTATAACTGGCCAGTTCCTCAAGTAAAAGATTTTAAAATCCTGCTTTTTTTGTGTTCCGCTAATTGTGCCGGTGTGTATATATAAAACGTGTACCAGAAATGCGTGGTCATATTTTAAGAGCTCATTCAGGGAATGGCATAGAACAACTTTTACTATGGGATCAACTCAGAAATCGCGAAAAAAATATCACTGATCCCTACTAAATCATGTCGCTCGACAAAATGTAAGGATCAGCGGATTTCTGGGTTGGTCCCATAGTAAAAGTTGATCGATAGCATCCCCTGATTATTCAGATTATTAGAGTAAAAAAAAAACAATTTATGCCTCGTATAGCAAAACTGAGGAACCAACTTCCGCCAGCGGTTTTCCCGAACAAGAAAAGAGCATACGTCTTTTTAAAAGGTCGTCGACTCATCGGCGACACCCCTGATATTGCGGATGTCCATGGGCGGCGGATATTACCTACCACCAGGTGAAATACTTGCCCGTTTACATAAAAAAAACAAAACGTAAACTTACCAGCGTAAATATTTTCCACGGTGTCGTACAGTTTTCCGGTATAGGTGTCGTAGAATTCCACAGAGGAATCTACCGAGACCGCCAACACTTCTGCATTGGGCGAGAGGGCGATGCGGGGAGGGTTTGCAGTCTGCCCGTATGTGCCCGTTTCGAGGACGTGCGGAGACTCGCCACGGACGTAATCGACTGGAAAACGAACAATGATAATATAATGACGTTTTTAGAGCTCCATCACAATATTTTTAAGAAGTCGGCAAAGAAAAGTATTGGCAAACAAGGAACAATGGGAAGACGAAAAAGATTTGGAGGCGAAAACATAAAGACACCACAAAAGAGGCGTATGATTATGTAAGGGAGCTTCTCACCGCGAGCTTTCGCGTGTAATGTTAATGTAACAAATGCAACATACTATTGATTTGTTCCTGAGAATTTGTTATATTACACGCGAATGCTCGCGGTGAGAGGCTACCTGAAGTACCAGAACTGAGTAACCCACGCTTGAAAATAATTCAGAACAATCGGTATAGGAAAATCAATTAATCCGTACTTTTATACGCAAAATAAGCACCATTTTCGTTTTTAATATTTAGTTTTATTTATTTATTAATTAATCCATAATAGTCGTAAAAAGGTAACAAACAAACAGACAGACAGAGTAACTTTCGCATTCATAATATTAGTATGGATCGAAATATTATTAACCTAATAAATAAGGTAAGTAAGGTATTGATGTCAAGATTCTATAAGAATATTGTTGCAAATATTTTGATATCGGAATCATCATCATGACCATCATCATTTCAGCCGAAAGACGTCCACTGCTGGACATAGACAAGCAAGAATCGCCACAATATAATGCGTGGGTAGGCCCCCCACAAGGTGGATCGACGACCTGCTGAAGGTCGCGGGAATCCGCTGGATGCGGAAAGCGCAGAACCGGTCGTTGTGGCAATATCGGAATTCGGAATACTTGATGTGATGGTAATTAAAAAAAAAAATTGTTAAGAGTATTCTAATGAGCCATTAATTTCGCACGAGAGATTAAGAAATAAATCTAAAAATCTGTAAAAAAAAATGGTGGGATATTCCGATAATCAAGCCTTTAAAATAGAACACGGAGATGATGGCTGATAGAGATGTATGGAAGAAAAAAACATGCTGCGCCGACCCCAAATAAATTGGGATAAGGGCAGGAGGATGATGAAAATAGGTAATGATAGTCACTTGAATTAGAAATGTATTCGCGGTAATACGTCTACATTATAAGCGTGCAGTAAAATTTAAATGAGTCTTTGTAGTGTATGTAGTTATTTCTTAGTAACTCTAAAACAAGGTCTGGCGCGTTGTGGGACTGACCCGGTACATATGACGTGTCTGTTCGCCATTAGTAATCCCCAGCCTTTACGTAGTAAACAGATAGCCGTACGATGATGTTTTCCATCGAATTCCCAATAACGCATTTCATTTTGGTTTACATCATGTTTTTAGATATTTCTGAATAACCACCAGATCTAGGAAAATTTAACGGCAAAAAATCACTTGATATTGCCAAAAATAGTAAATGATCACCAAAATTAAATCCCAATTTTAGCAACACTATAGTGATATTAGAACCAACATTTTTACAAGTTGTGATCCTACTTAAAGCAACCAACTCCAAATTATGATTATGAGTTTCTTAAAAGGCATAGTCAGAGCCAGCCAGCCAATAAATAACCACGAAGAGGATGGCGGGGTCTGAGTACGACCGCTTCGCTCGCTCACTATAATAGTCCTCGCTATCCCCTTCGATCCTAACCTGTCTGAGTCGAGGTGCCCTAAGTTTGCTCATCAATAAGTTAGCTAATTTGGTGATCAATTTGCAAAATTTGGTGATTGGTATATATTTTAGGTAATAGAGGTTATGGTCACAAAATAATTTTTGGTGGTCATTATAATTATCCTCTTTCTGAATAATCAGCTGTCAATTGGGCCGGATGTACTGTAATAAGGACAAAGCGGAAACAGGTTCAGGGTGAGGTAAGGTTAGGAGCCCTGACCTATGTAAACCGATTGTGCAATACCTAATTTAAATTTTGAAATAAACAATGTGTAATACTTTAAAGCACTGATCGTAATACCACATCTTGAGTACAATTTTCCTTAAAGGAAAAGAGAGATGACTTTTGGAAAGACCACAATGCAAAGATACATTTTCATACAATTACATTGATAGGTGTACTTTTTGTGTAGATGAAGGACGTAGGTGGTGATAAACGTCAAAAAGAAAAAGAATAAACACAAGAAATATAAGAAAATAATACAGGAAAAACACATCAATATAGGTAGCACATAAGTACATGTGAACTAATTCTCAATAACATAACAACATAACATGACGCCTGTATTTTCCCGAAGGGGTAGGCAGAGGTGTATAGTACACCCACATTTCGCCAGTTATGTTATAGTCCCATGTAATAGGGGGCGAGCCTATTGCCACTGACCGGGCACAAATTCAGACTCCGGGATGCTACTGAGAATTTCCTAATGAAAAAACCCAATAACAATTTGCCCGACCCGGGAGTCGAACTCAGGACCGCACGCTCAGCAGTCGCGCTTGCAACCACTAGACCAACGAGGCAATTCAATTCATTTTTTTTTAATTCTCAATATTTGTACTGATATCGTTATCTTAGCGAGCATACATTAACTTACATGAATTATTCAAAATAAAAACACACGTGGATATAAGAAAAAACAAAACAAATAGTTATTATGTGACCTCCATAATCTACACAATATTTTTCTGCCAATCAAAACAATTATTTTTCCAACAATATACTATTATAAAATAGTAAGCCACCCGGCATCGGGAACAAGACCCAAGCTACCGGCGGTCAGGGCTCCAGAGACAGAAACCTCCTCACAATACGTGCCGTGTCGAGGAGAATCGCCTTCTGAACCTGGCCCTTGAACCAGCCACCTAACGAGAGCCTCTTAATGTATTATTATGTAATAATAATAATTCATTGACATAATATTACACATGTGTGAGAGCAATCTGCGCAATTCAATCTGTAATTAAGAGCCGTATTACAAAAAAACACAAGAAATATGTGTTTTAAGCTACTGTTTGGCGTCGTGGATCTCAGTAATAGATTGTTCATTTTAAATTTGGTTAGTGTAACATGATAGTTTTATTCATGTTGTAGTCACAAAATTATGTAGAATTTTCATTTATTGCGTCTAAGACAAACAAACAAAATTAACTCCACCGCCACACGTTGGTTAAACGCTAAGAAGCGTTGTTTTAACGTCCTGGATCTCAGTTACCTTTTGCTATGAACTGTTTAAAACTTTAAAATGAACCATAATATTTGGAATATGTACCCATTTTTACAAAAATTTTAATGTCCTGCAAAATTACTGCTTTAAAATACCTATTTCTCGTTTTTTTTATCTTTGGAAATAACTAAAACTTCTGGACGTACGTACAGATAACCGCAAAAGTGATTAAGTACCTATGATGGTTCATAGATTTTAAAAAACAAATGTTCAGTAAAAACTTACCTGATTGTTTTCTAATTATTTAATTTCAAAATACCAAAATATTCATCGACTTTTGCTGTTGACTTTACTAATTCTATTGTAAAAGAAGAAAAACATGATCTTTCTTCTGATCATTCATTCTGATCATTGATAACAACAGATCAGATTGAGAGTTTATATTTAAGAAATAAATTAAAAGTTGAATTGAAGGTAACGACTAAATAAAACTGATAAAAGAACAATACATTAACTAGTGTTCCAATTAAATTGAACGTTTATCAAATAAATGAACACAACATTTCCAAGTCGACCCTATGACGATGACGTCACACTCGTGTTTTGCTTACTTTACGTAGCCCTCCCCAGTCACGTCTTAATTCTAAATATACGTAAACTGCAAGTGATAATAAGGAAGCATTTGCGCATTAATATTACATGTCATATACTTACTCTTTGTATGATATAGCTTCCACGTGCCGTCCTTCGATATAGTGGCGATGTTTGACGTGTCCACGTCGAAAGCTACGTCGTACACGCCTGAAGAGTGGCCGGTCAACTCGTATGCCTTTGTCACTTGTTTGAACTCCCCGTTCTTTGTGAAACACACCTCCATCACTTTGACATCGGGAGCGAATCCTGTCGCTACTACAAAGCGACCGCACGGTGAAACTTTAGCCGTGTGTGTCGTCATCAGGTATGTATCGAGCCTATCCAGCTGTTGCCCCTTCAGATCCCATATAACCATATCGTTCTTTGACGAACAGGACATCATAAACTTGCCGTTGCTTGATATATCGAAGCCAACCACATCATCCTCGTGTACCTGTAAATTGAAAACATTTACACATTACTTTAGGTGTTGAACTAAATGTGTGTTTAGGTGTTCTAGCTCTCTTGCGTTGTTACCGCCACAAAGAGGTCGCTATTTACTGTTAAGCAAACTAGAAGTGATAAGAGGTAATACCAAACATGGATGAAAATCTAATATTTAACCAACGGATTAACAGATAACAAGGTATACAATAATGAGGTTGATATCTTGTAGGAATAAGCGAATAGGTTAACACGGATCTAGAATATTGTTGAAGATTGAGCCGAGTCCTGACAAACAGCGCATCATGCTTAACGTAAGCAATATACATATGCGTGCGGAAAACAAACCAGAGAACCTTCCTGCTGCTAAAATTAATATTACTCGAGGCTGCGCGTGCGTCGCTCCGATCGTAGCAATACAGCCAATACAATCGGACACACAATAAGCCAACCATAAAATATCGCAATAAGTAAGCCATTATAGGCACTGTTGCCTTCGCGTAAAGACAGCATAAACGTTTAACAGATGGCGTAAACGCTTTGATCACTGTTCTGCCTACTACAACAAAGTGTCATTGTTCCGGTGGAAGGTCTTTTTTAATCGTCCAACCGACACTCAGAACATGATATCACAAGATATCTTCCACTTGCATAAGATTTATGTAGACGAAACATAGATTTCTGGGGTATCAAAGTACGAACTTGATTTGAGTCCCAATGTCGTGACCCGGATGACGCAAGCTCATGTTATATTACAGTAAGCTGTTTTTCTGGGATTTACTTGTATTAAATTTATTGTACCTCACAATAAATTTATTTACAATATATTTTCATTTCAGTAATGATTTATCACGTCATTGTCACTACCAGTGAAAAATACCCTGGACGGCCTGTTTTGTCCGCTTATCAATTTATGCAATATCATCCCAAGTGCTAATAGTTTAAATAGTTAAGTAATAGTACTAATAGTTCTGAAATATTTGGCAGAGAATGGATCTTATGATATGGTGGTGAGATCTCTATTCATAGGTCATTAATAGACAACTACGAGTACATTTCATTGCGTGTATAATATTATGTTTAAGACTACAGTGTCTACAGTATACCACCTTCTAGTCCATACAAAAAGCGCTAACGATTTCCCACCACAAAATTTTATCTTTCAACGTTTTTTTTATATGTTATCAACACCACTGCACCATGACAAACTTAAATTTCGTAATATCTTCGTCGTAGTTATAGGCACATAAAATAACCTATACCTACCAAAAATATTTTTTTAAACAAAACCTATCAGCGTAGATTATGACTATGAGTGATTGACACTAAAAACAAAAGATTTTAAGATTTAGGGGGGTGGAAACAGTTTTTCCCGGAAACGCTAATTTCATCAAAAAAAAATTGGTAAGAAACCCAATGTTAGGCGTCCCATACACCTACAATATAATTGTGCAATATTTGCAATTGCGCAATAATATTGACCGTTTAGGGGTGAGATTGAAATACAAATGAAGATCGGGACGATACAATCATAATTGTATTATATTTAAGGTGCATGGGCCGCCTAAAATGTAGTCAAATCCTTGCGGCAGGACGTTCCTCTTAAGTATTTACTTTTGATTCCGGAGTACATTCAGTGCAAACCCAATGCGAAGTAGTTACCATCACCATCTGTACACACTGTTACGAGCTTCCTCGACTTTCACAAACGCACGATGATTTTAAAGACTTCCTGACTGAAAAACAGATCAAATCTACAACCTAGTAGGAAGTAGTCATCCATTTCGACCTATTTATACGCGGCCAAGTCAATATTATTGTCTACAAAGAGAAAAAAGGCACTTGCATAAATTGCAGCTCTATGTCAACGGGGTAACTAGTACGACATTATATCGACCCCGATATTTGTATTTGTATATTACCGACTAAAATCAATACTGTAAAGTGAGTAATATTGTTTATTACATGCTCGATAAATAATACCGATTATATTATATATTTGTAGTTTATCTGCACCTACTTTTAAAACTGGTAATCTAAGTTCATTATTAATAGCTAGTCCTCATTGATACAGTGTGATTGCGTGTGTTCTAGATCACGTAACAAAAGAATGATTTGATTTAATCTTCGTTTTATTCAAAGCCCACCGCGTCTTCAAAGCATACTTCTGAATAGATACTACCTATATGTCTCTTCAAATGTCGGTTTATTTTGCTCTTTGAAGCCACATTAGCACTAACCAAAACTAACATCTGTTAACTGTATGAGCTCGTGACCTATTTAAATGTTTGAAAAGCACTCCACATTTAGAAAACTGTTTATAGTTAAACATACTCGTAGGAGACACTTTAACAGAAAACAAGTTCATGATATGATGCATTGTCGTTTTCTTTAGCGGTTTCATTAACGATGGGAATTATTGCAGCATTGAGACAGTGCAGAGAACATTCGAGAGTCGCTACATGCAGCACAATTAGCGAAATCCTGTGATCGTATCACAGCTAACAATAGCAAACATACAAAAACACAAGCCGTGTAAGATATATTACGACCAGATTTTCATACCGATTCATACATTGGACGAAACAATAGTCATTTCATATTTATACTTTAAATATATTTTTGCGGAGGTTCATTGCCGAGTACACAAGGTTGTTAATTTTTAAACAAAATGTCGAAACGCGCATCTGCGGGCGTGACTGACATTGTGCCTCCTACTGCTTTTATGGTGGATTCCACTTTTATTCACAAGCGGAAGATAAACTGTACACTAAAGGCGATATTTTGTACGGCATAATTGATTATGTAAATTCGTAAATATTCGTTGCAATTTGAATCATGTTGAAGAGCTATTAAGACAAGATAAATCACGTAGTGTGTGTGTTGTGTATACACGCTGAAATTTGAGTCGCTTATTTCCCGAAAAGGGGTCATTGTACTCATAATTATTATTATGAACAACTTTTACTATGGGACCAACCGTGAAATCGCGAACAAAAAAATCAGGTGGTCCCTACATTTTATCGATTTAAGTGAACACAAATGTAGGGACCAACTGATGTTTTTTCGCGATTTCAGGGTTGGTCCCATAGTAAAAGTTGTTCATAATGATGAGTACAATGACCCCTTTTCGGGAAATAAGTGACTCAAATTTCAGCGTGTATTCTGATAATAAGCTACGTATGTTACGAGTGATTGGTGCCGACGTAAATTGGTATGGTGGTTCAGATTGACCATTATGTACTACTAGCCGTATGCCAAATGAAACCTTCAATGGTAACATCTCGGGAACCATCCGACTTTTCTCCCCCTATTTAACCCCCTCGGGGGGTGAATTTTTGAAAATCTTTCCTAGTGCTCTCCTACATCATACAACGTGTTATTGAAATAACTGAAAACCTTTTAGGGGGTCATTGTACTCATCAATATGAACAACTTTTACTATGGGACCAACTCTGAAGTAGCAAAATAAAACAGCTGATCCCTACATTTGAGTTCACATAAATCGTTAAAATGTAGGGTACAGCAGTTTTTTTTTGCCATTTCAGTATTGGTCTCATAGTAAAAGTTGTTCATACTGATGAGTACAATGACCCCATCAGATGTTTTCTGTTATTTCAGTAACACTTTGTATAATTAAACATGTGCAAAATTTCATGCTTCTAGACGCACTAGTTTAGGCTGTACGTTGTCTGTCAGTCAGTCATTAAAATATTATTAAGTAGATGTAGTAGGTGGAAGTAAAGAATAGCCGTTTTATCAAATTTTAGTAAAATGTTTGTATATAAATCAACAGACATCATGTAACCGGGCTTGCATCATCGTCAACACAAAAACAGTGATGTGCAACAAACAAATCTTTGTTCTTCTTACAATGAACATCAGCGAGTGATAGATAGTACGTGATATTGTCTACAATCGACACTTGGCTTCTCCACAAAGCACGTAATATTCAATATAATCTCATTTCCATCACAGATATAATTAATGATGTAATATTTCAAAACGTCATGTTGCAAAACTGAGGATTGCGTTTCCAAAATGTGTATTTCATCACCGCCATTGAATTCAAAATAACAGCCGTTTTGAACAGCGGCGCTCCTGGCGTGTTTAAGTGGGGAGCTGTACGCTGTACCGGTCTCCCTTACGACTTTAATTGGTCTGCAAAAAATCTTTTGTGGTGAAATTAATACCTTTTCCTTTAGTCCTTCAAGAAAAGTAGCAATTTAAAGATGACATATTCGAAATTTATGCTTTTTAAAGCTCGCTTTAAACTGCCGTCATTAACTTCAGGTGTTCGTATAGCAAAGAAAGAAAATGGAACTTATTTTTCTTTATTCTAGCAAAAATAAATATTTTGTGTAAATAAACATCACCATTTAATTGCTTTTGTTTAACTAATAATGTGTTTTTATTCAACTGTGTCACACCAGTGACACAGTTGAATAAAAACACATTATTAAATTGAAAATAAATAATACACAAAGGACCCTGACTGAGTTTAATGCCCTAAGCACAAATTCCAGACTGTTATTGTATTTGTAGATCAAAATGATTAAAAATGCACTGACTGATCAGTAGAGCTTGTTTACTAGAAATACAAATGAATCAATTAATTTCTGCACACAATAACTCGTCTGCCGCTTCCCCGGATCGCTGTGTGGGATCTCGCTAATAATAGTCTACCCCATTTCTTCTCGTGGGCGTCGTAGCTAGAGATTAAGGGATTATCTCGGGTAAAGGGCAGCAGCCACTTATGAAATTAAATTAATTATGTTGCGAAAATCCGATTTAGCGTTCTTGAAGTCGGACTAATATCGATTAGAGAGGAAGATTCATGCCCTTAGTAAAACAGTAAGTAGTTTATCACGTCACGTATATCAAGAATAAAGCGTATATTCATATCACGATACAATTTCGCCGTAAACGTTTGTGGGCGTGGCTGTGTTTAGTTGTGTACATCTATGGACTGATTTCATCATTGAACATAACGCTCATTACTCATGCAATTAGCACCAATAGGTACTACGTGGTTCATGAAAACAGAGAATCTCAACCCAGTATCAATTTCATTTCTACTGTGCGAAAATTTAAGGACCATTTGAGCGTACAGATGCATTTCAGTCAAAATAAATTATCACTAGTGCCAGCATACGTGAATTTTCGGCCGCCAACTTTAATTAGTGGGTGTGTAGTGTGTACGTATAAATAGGTATGTAGGCCAATATTGTTATAGGGGCTAATGATTAAGCATCGAGTACAATGCTACTGCTTATCACAAACCGTGCGACGTGTGACTCACGCCACTGTTAATATACTTGGGAATCATTTGTTACATACGTACCCATAACAAGGAACTAAATACAAGGTTGCCTGTGTTTTTGTGTCTTCATTATCTGTTTTGTGGTTGAATAAGCTATTAAGGACCCTGATGTTCGGTGTAACCGTCTGTCTGTCTGAATGTCACAGGTAGTCTCTTTGTTTCTTAATCACATCGAAATATACAACGTTACTTTTTGTTAACGCAATTTGAGAAACTAGTTTATTTAGAATCCCGAGGAGAATCGATTGAAATAGTTTTTTTTTGTTGTAAATCACAAAATTACATGCTTTTAGAGCTACTGTAAGTTCCCCAGTTGGTAGCGGAGAAAATTAAGAATGTCGTAGAGGGACTACCTGATGCACGGAAACTAATCGAGCCTGACCTAACTAACTAACCTAACTGGACCTATCAACGACCCATCTGAATTTATCCATAATAACCAAAATGAGTTTCAATTTCTTTTTCTTTAAAATACATGCTGAAATTTTAATGGCTTCTTTACCGAAAAGGGGTCATAGTACTCATCATTATGAACAACTTTTACTATCATATCGGACCAACCCTGAAATCGCGAAAAAAAAGTTGGTCCCTACAGTTGTGTTCACTTAAAACGATAAAATGTGTGTGGACCACCAAATTTTTCTTTCGCGTTTCAGGCTTGGTCCCATAGTAAAAGTAGATCATAATGATGAGTACAATGACCTCTTTTCGGGATAGAAGGCATTAAAATTTCAGCATGTATAACATGGTATAAAAACCATCCCATTCTCCTGCCTAGTGATTCTGAACAAACTATTTTCTCAAATTGCGTTAGCAAAAAGTAGCGTTGTATATAGAAGTGGGCGTTTAAACAAAAAGCGCTTAAAAAAGTCTAATTAAAAAAAAAGCGTATAAGCACGCTTTGTGATTAAAGCAGATTTCGTTTAGACTTTTTCGTAAACCAAACTTATGCTTTCAATAGTACGATTGAAATGAAAAAAAAAAAAAAAAAAAATGAATTATATTTATGAACATAAGACTCAATTTCAAAGTTGACTGGTGGTGGTTTGAAACCGGCAGAATTAAATATTATTCGTTTACGTAAAATTTGTTTAGAGAAAGCACCTTTTTATTTTGTTGATTATTTTCGTATCGTTTAAACATTTTAAACGTTTTTGACCTTGATTGATTTGCTTTTGCTTTGGCGCTTAGTTTTGTAACGTAGTGATTATTTTCTCTGTGCTTAGTTTATTTTTCGTCGTCAACGAGTGAATGCGTTTTTGAATGTTCTCCTTGGTAATTACGCGACGATTGTAGTTTGTTTGTATAGTTTTTAGTGAACTTTGTAAATAGTTTAAATGTAAATAGAATAGTGTAATGTAGACAAATAAAAGTAAATTTTTTTAGAAGTGAAAAACAAAAAGCGGCAAAAGCGTAAAAAAATTCGTTGGCAGAAAAAAGCACAACGTTTAAACACGCTTACGATTTTAAGTCGTTTTTCCCAACTTTAGGTATAGATCGATGCAGGATCAGGATCGTTATGCACCCTCCTTACATTTATTATACCAGGATTCGTATTTTTTTTTGTTTTTGCGAATCAATAATTACCAGCAACTCTTTTGTGTCAAGCAAAATTTTAGGAGAGAACTTTCAAGTCCGTTACGTAAATTTCAAAGTGAAATTCTCCCCGAGTTTAACAATCAGGTCTGGTTGGCCGTGTTGAAATATTTTTCGAGGAAAGCTAAGTTCGTGTTACGTGGTGCAATAAGGTTTCTGAGTTAGCAAGAATTTAATTATTTACAAATACTTCTATAAAATATTTTGCCAGGCCCTGAAAATTTCAATCTACAATTTCTACGTGAAAACTGATTCTTTTTTACATCAGCTTGTTATGCTTCTGCAAAGGCACTAGGAATATTCTCTTAAAACCTCATTAAAATAACGTAAATTTTGAAAAATATACATACACCAACAGACCCGGCAGCCGTTGTCCTGCCCGGAAAAGCAACGCAACATTAAATTGCCGTTTAGGAGAAGAACAGTGACACACCGACTGCAGCGCCACCTACCGAAACCATTTGTGAATTCAAACTTTGCAGGAACCGATTGAAATATACACACAAACTTTCATCCAAATCGGTCCAGTCGTGTAAGAGGAGTTAGGTGACAAACTCACGTACAGAAGAATTATATATATTAAGATAACCAGCCCATTACTGTCCCGTTGCTGGGCACGGGCCTCTTCTCAGAATGAGATGAATTAAGGCCAGTCCACCACGCTGGCCTACCGCGGGTTGGCGGACTACATACAAAACCAAAATCTTTATGAAGCACTCTCAGGTGTACAGGTTTCCTCACGACGTTTTCCTTCACCGTTATAGCAAGTAATAATCAAATTCTGAACTGCACATGAATCCGAAAAGTCAAAGGTGCGGGCCGGAAAATATATATAACTAGCCTATGCCCGCGACTTCACCCGCGTGATTGTCGTTTATCGTGTATCCCTCGGGAACTGTTCATCTTCCCGGGACAATAAGTAGCCTATATTTTAATCTGGGTTATGTTCTATCTGTATGCCAAATTTCATGTAAATCGGTACAGCCGTTCTTGAGTTATAAAAAAGATTTTTTTTTTTTTCGAATGGACTCTCGCCAATTGTACCCCAGATAGGTACCCCAGACTGCTTAATCGAGCGAAAAATTTCCATAAACCTAACTTATAAACTAAGATCGCGGTTGCAAAACCGCATAAGGGCGTCCCCCAGGTAAGGGCTCGGACCTCGGCTTACTGGGGCATCGAGGGGGGACCCCGCCGCTATGTCCCCCTGGCAGCCGCTGCTGCATCGGAAATGGTTTTCTCGGAAGTGGCGGACTTTCGGTACATCGGGTGGATATAAATAGTGTAACTAACCCGACTTTGTTTTATATATTTAGACTAGCGGACCCGGCTGACGTCGTCCTGCCCGGAAAAGCAGCGCCACCTACCGGAACCAATTGTATTTTGAAACCATTCAGGAACCCATTGAAATGTACACACGAAATTTCATCCAAATCGGTACAGCCGTTTAAGAGAAGTTAGGTGACAATCACACGTCCAGAAGAATGATATATATTAAGATATACAAAAATTATATCACCCTGTTTCTATGATAGGTAAGCAATTTATTTGCAGAAGCCACCGCTCCTTTTCGAATATCATAAGGTTACGCGGAACAACATCAAGACATTCAACCTCAAACAGCAATTAAAATACGTGTTTAATTATCACTGTAATAAATTAATTGCATAATAACACGTTAATTGTTACCAAAAATAGTTATGATAGCGCTTGATTACATCAGTATAACGGCTCTTCGGAGTGACGTCAACCCTGTTACGTTTCTTGAAATAGAAGAGTGGATATTGATTTTTGATATTAAATATAGAGCCATTCGAGTCCTCTATCCGGATGACGATGACGTAAGCAGGAAGGAGTGCTAACTTAGGTATTAATAAATCTAAACTTCGAAAGAATATTATATTCTTACTTAATCAGCTCCAAAATTTCGTTTCAGCTGATGAAATTTTGTGCAACGGAAGTTTTGTCCGCCAAAGGCACCGGAGAAAGTATGTTCGTATATCCCATGTAGACGAGATGTTTCTTTGAATAGAATGAGGTTGCGAGATTTCAAGTTTGTCAAAGCTTATGTAAAGCCATTTGAGTGAAGTCTTGGACATTTCATTATGTAGTAACATGATGTTTCTTATTTACAGTTTGAAGTGAGTTTCCAATACTCCAGACAAAGACGTGAACTATTTTCCTAAAAAAATCAATTAATCCATGTCTGTACCTAGCTGGTGAATGTGAATTTCCATGAAATTATGTTGTTTGTGTAAGTCGCTCTGAATACATAGAAATATTTTAGGTATTAATAAAAGCAATGAGTAAGACGTTAACACTAGTATGTTTTCACGGGCAGAATGTTGATAGCGGGTCGTAATGCACATAATGTTATTTGCACATATTTTTACTATGAGTGACTAATGCAACGTACTGTTTACTGTACCTACACTTGAACTGTGACACACAAAGAACTTAGTTTAACGTAATACAGTCAAAGGATATTGAATGGTCGTTGGACTTTGGCAGCACGCCAATAATATTAAGAATCCACGACCTATGAAGATGAATATCAGGTAATACTTTGAACACAATAATCTGTTGTTAGTAGCTGATAATAAAAGTAATCGCAGACTAGTGTATATTGGATGAGTCTAGAATCCACGTTTGGATTATATTTAGAACGAGAGCAATTAAAAATCAATAAGCTTATATGCATGTGGGTCATCTCGGAAATAGTCGCGGTACGTGTATACATCTGCGCAGTAACGACTGTCCGCTGTGAGCCGATATCAGCCCGAGCAGTTGGCCGAACGTTTTTATTCAGTACTTCATTCTATAAACTTTACGTGCAGGCAAAATAAGAGCTTTGTTCTTAGTCCGTAATCGTATAGAAGTAACGTCCAAGACCTGTTTTTAAGGCTTAACTGTCGTCTAAACTTCTCAACACTTGCGGAACATTTTCTTACAGCATGTTATTAAGAGAGGTAAAAAAACGAGTGCACATAAACCTGACGTAATCCCAACAGCAATAGAGACTGTAACTATGCTTTAGGCATGGGAAACTCCGGACACATCTATATCTTCGGATATATATCCCAAAACGGATATGTATCACTTCTTCTCATTCAAAAAATTATACGAGTTACTCCGACGCTCGACATTCGACACTGACGACAACGATATGGAACGAAAAACTAATAAGTTTAGATAATTATTGTACATAATACTTGATTTTTTAATACGCCTTTCATTTTTTAAATTAATAAACAGTCATATGTCTGTAAAGTAAGAAAATATCAATTATTATGTTACTGTGTCACTTAAACATTCCGCGGATCTATCAAATCGGCTACAATATATCCAGCCTCATTACGGTGGATTTATTTAGAAGCTGGAGGTATCAATCTCGGAAATAGCATGCAACGTAAAGTTACTTCAGTCCCGGATATATTAGGCGGATATGGATATGCTAATCGGACACATGTCTTTACTTGGAATGATATATTACATATCCAATATTTTACCGGAGCTAGCCCATGTCTACTATGCTTGTTGAGAATTACAGTTGCAACGAAGGGTGGGGACGGCCCTGACAGCGTACAGACGAAAAAAGAAAACTGCGCCACGTCAACTCACGAGCGTGAATTTTCAGCCGCTACGTTGAGAGTTGAGAGGTCTTAACTCTCGGAAATGTCACCAGTAACGAGAAACGAGAGAGGGATTATATTAGAATGATGAGATGCAAAGATATTTGCAAAGTGTAACTACACTAGAGTAGTAAGTAGTTATTGTAAGTACCGGGTAAAACGGGGTGAATAGGAATGCAGGGGTGAATAGGGACAAAAGTGGGCAAGGATTTGAACATTGAAATAAAATAGTTTGTTGCCCACAAATACTTCGAAAATGTTCTGCCATAATTTGGTAAACATTCTAAAATCATTGTGGGTAACAAAATATCTTATTTTAATGTTAAAATCCTTGTCCACTTTTGTCCCTGCATTCCTATTTACCCCGTTTTACTGTATGTATTTACAAAAAAAAAGTACATAAGTATTATAATACATCCATTGTCTAGTACCAATAGCACATGCTCTGCCTAGTTTGGGAATAGATGGTGCTGTGTAAAATGTCCCAAAATATTTATTTATACTATTTATTTACTTAGCTTGTCGTTACGGGTAGTCAGAAGCCTGAAAGTCTGTCAACTGGTCTAACCTCCGAATGTCGGTATTACCCAGTAACTGGGTTGCGGGGGTTTGATGGCAGTCACTCCGTGTAAAATACTGATGTTCAGCCAAATCTGGTTAGACTGGAAGCCGACCCCAACATAATTGGGAAAAGGCAAGGAGGATGATGATTTATTTAATTTGCCTTTGCATTGTCACTTACCTCATTATCTTTTCCCGAAAGAGAAAATGTCACAAACGCGGTCTCTATAATTGAAGTCAATTATCACTTAAATGATTGAGGCTTCTTCGTAGTTGAGCGACAATATTGACAAATATGGCTACCTGAAACGGTCATTCGTCTTCGTTTGATGGACAGTCGCCCTTAATGTGTTACCACAAACGAGCAACATAAATGGTTTATTATACTTGGTGCTCATTAGTTAGTTCCATTCATAACACCATTGATAAGGCAGTAACGGTTTCCTGCATTAAAATGTTCTTCGTATGTACTAAAAACAAAGAGAGATGCATAAAAAGGGCCTCCACGAGTGTTGATTTTTAATTGATCGTCCGGCGCACCCTGGCCAGTCAGCACCGCTACCAACCCGCTGACTGGCTAATCTTTTTCCACAGACCAGTAAACCTCTAGACGCCGATTAGCCGGACACCCCCGGTCACAATGCATATGCAGTACCACTGCATATGATACGCCCCGCCGCCTATTAGACGTCATTCCGTCAGCGAGCGGCACCAATCATACGGAATCATATCACCGAACTTTTGAGCCGACCAATCATAACGCGCCGTCCGCCCCCCGGTCCCCGCCAACATTTTACGACTGCGTTCTCATGCAAAACTTTGTATAAGCGGCGTCTTGAGGCTAACTGGTCTGTGTCTTTTTCCCACATCATGAGCTATTATCATTTTGTAGCTCATGTCGACACGATTGAAGAAAAAGACTAAAATCAAAATAATTAAGAAATGCATAAAGGACACGATCAGTTTCTGCGCTAAGGATCGCGGTTTCGATTCCTGCACGAAACAAATATTTGTGTGATCCATAGTTATTCCAGGACTGGATGTTTATGCATGTGAGATTTGAATTACACGATACAGGAGCAACGTTTTTTTTTAAATGGAAGAAGCCACGATCGGTACCTTATGCTACGATTGCTACGAAATCTACGAACAAGTCAACTATATTTGTTGTGGAGGAAACTAAGAAATCATGATTCACAAAACAAGTGCATCGTGAAAATAATTTTGATTTTCCAATGAAAATCTCTTATTTTTTCTTGGCATAAACATGTCATCGTTGTCGCACCCAGATTACCAAGCGCTCAATCAGTCACACCCACGAAACTAAGAGGTTTCTGAAAAGAAACCGGAAAATCCTGAAAAACATATTCGAGAACCGATAGCAACTACAACACTTGCTGGCCCAGCATTGCTGGGACATAATTTATGCTGGGATTTTGACCTTTTTTGGTCTTGTACAGGCAGGTTTTTTATTTTATTTGATTGTTTTTATGATTTTGTTTTTGCCTGTAACGAGACTTAAACATAATTTTTTACAATTCTTTTTTTAAAACTGATTTCAGCAGCTAAATAGGTACTTTGAGTGCTTCACAGTTAATTAGGCTAATCACCTTATTTTTCACGCACCGTGTTTTGATGTTTAACGTTTTATCAACGATTTGATACTGTCGATATCAGCATATTCAGTATCCGTAGACATCTAGTAATCTTAAGCCAATTTCGAGACAATGAGGAAAAAGTACTATTTTTATCACTATAAACAACAAATTCAATATTGGCCAAGTACACAAGTTGTAGCCAGTGCGATAGCCCATTTATACTTTAAACAAAGGCTTTTTTATTGATAATGTCTGTGTAATTATTTACACATGATTACAACATCAACTTTTCCGGGTGGTGAAGGAACTGCGAGACTGCGAGTACATCTTTGTTGAAGTATCTAATTGTTTGTTTATAATTTTATCAGTTTTAAACAGATTTGTTTTTTTTATTATAATTGTGTTGATTTAGTGTTATCGTAGCGCGCCGGTGTGCTGACTAATTGCAGTGATTGTGAAAGCCTCATAATCCAGCGCCGATAAGCGACCGGACCGGACCGAACGAGTTTACTGAGCCGGAACAAAGACGTGTCACAAAATATCTGGACACGATGAAAGTCCGATCACAAGTCACACACATCCAGAGGTGAGGTGTGAGGTGATAGCAATTGGTATGTTTAGCTTAAAACACCTGAAATTTATTGAAAAACACCGATGTCAACGAACTACATACAGCCTATTTTTTCTTACTCGTCTCATTTAGTAAACAATCTTAGCATCACTTAATAATTATTAAAATACATTATATTAACAACTAGCAGTGCTCTTGCGGTTTTGCCCGCGTAAAAAGTTTTAACAGGCCCCGTATAGTCGTAGTTTTGGGAAAAGAAAAATAGGTACCTATTTCTTTTCTATTTCTTTATGTCAAGTGTGACCCAGGAAGATTTTTCATAGAAACTTTAATACCACTTTTTTACCAACGATCAATTTACTTTCGAAAAATTCAAAATTCACGTCATTTATTAGTTGCTTTAAAGATTATAGATAAGAATCCAGCTACGCAATAATATCCTCCCATGCAAAATGTATAACCCTATTGCACCCTCTTTAAGTAGTATCTTACGTAAAATTAATGATAAGTGTTTCATGATTTACTTGAAAGATTATTTTTCACAAGTTTTGATTGAATCGATCAAGGAGAAAAGATTTTTCATAAAAACTCTAACACCCTATTTAACCCCCTTAGGGTAATAATTTCCAAAAATCTTTTCTTAGTGAGTGCTTACTTTACAAAAGGAATCTACTGTCCAAATTTCATGTTTTTAACTTGCGTAGTTTTGATTCTGCGTTGATAAATCAGTCAGTCAGGACATCTCTATAAGTATAGATTTAAACCCCATTTGTTTTCTCAGAACCAATTATATTTTATCAGTAGTTATTTAAAAATCAACATTAAAAAGACATGCCAAGATTGTTTACTAAATAAGACAAGTAAGAAAAAACAGAGTTTACTTATTTACGTAATCTCTGGTTTTTAATCCCCTCATCACTCTTTACGTGCTTTCACGTCTGTACTGTTTTTACGAAAACAAGCATTTAATAATTATCGCGAGCATGAATAAATAGGAGGATTTAGGATCGTTGAACCCTTTTCAAGATCAGACTAATCTATCATTCATTAGACAGTTCACAGACAGCAAAACTGTTTTTAGTTATTAAAGCCTGTTATTAAAATTAGGCCAATAACATAAACAAAACGACAGGTAACAATGACGCTAATACGTGTCCGGCATTACTGCGTGACAGTATAGAACTCCCTCTTCGTAATATTGTCCAAAAAATATGATACCAAGTGGTAATGGGAGCACTTTTTTAGTTCTGTAAAGATAATAAAATACAAAGGTGTTTCGTACTTTATTTTAGTTAAGAATTTTCGGGTGCGGGTACTTGGAATGCCAGTAAAGGATTAAGTATTATTAATCTGCAATAAATGCGATACTGGAAAATGACCCCGACCTTGTTAGAAGAACTTGACCGGCCTCTACTTACTTCTTTTGGAGTACTCGTATTACATTTTATAATTATTACAAGCTTAATAGATTTCAAAATTTCCACCAAATTTCATTAGTTTATCTTATACGGAAAAATTCCAAAGACGTCAAGACGAGAGACGCAATAAAGTTGCCAAAAAATTAAACAATTTGCATGTTCGTGTGTTAGAAACATCTGGACATACCACTTGTGACGTTTTATGTTTCGGCACTGACCTAATCAGAGTAAATTACAATGTCAACATACGTCATTTTTTGCAAGATTTATATTTTCCGTACCTATCACCAATAGAATGACTCATGGATTAAAAAGCAACAACTGAACAATTATGTTTGATTAGTGTAATTTATTAGTGTACTTTGTACGTTATCTGTTTTTATTTTATAAGAAATCTAAAGCAGATGTTGTGCAATACAATAAAAACGAATAGTTTATGTAATTAGACTGTTAACAGATTACCCTTTCTTTGCCCCGCTATCATCATCATCATCATTTCACCCGAAAGCCGTCCACTGCTGGAGATAGGCTTCCCCAAGCTTCACCACAACGACCGGTCCTGCTCTTCCCACATCCAGCGGATTCCCGTGACCTTCACCAGATCGTCGGTTCTCCGTGTGGCCGAACCGGTGCTGCGCCGTAGTCTGGTAATTAAGAAACCTATATACTTCAATCTTGTAAATTATTTTCGTATGTCCGATGTTGACCCATTTCAGGTCATTAAAACTTATGAAATCGGTACCGATTTCCGAGAAGCTCCTGTAGGTCTACTCGCGTTTTACGAACGACAAACGAATTACGAACTTTCGCTCCGACTGACACTTACATAATAAAGATAGGCACATAAAAAGGCACAATTAAGATAGACTACGGTTCATAGTCGTATACAATTTACCGGAGATGAGAAAAAGAAACGTCAAAACACGATCATCGCATGCGATAAGGGAACGATGGTTGACCGGAGTAGCAAATTGTGCGATGAATCGTACGATTTATCGAATATCGTCGAACGGGAGTAGACCCCCTGGATAGTGATACGTAAATACTTACATAGTATGCACTCGGCTTAGGTACAACAATAAATGCCTCAAGGGTAATCCATATAGAACATCACCACTTATGGTATGAGAACCCACTGCAATTGACAAACCCCTTTTTAAGTCGGATAACAAAAGAAAATGTAGATAGAGCACCTCAAAAGGCGCTTAGTATCGGTCAGTGTCGGTTGTGGTCGAACATTCCGCTGCCCGATACATGTAGGTATATTGAACTCTAATTTGAATTTTCAACAGCCGCGGCCGTTGCTCCTTGCATGCGTTCATACTATGACGCCCACCTATTTTCAGCTGCGCCACGCTTTAATGTCTATTTCACGATATTGCTTCAGAATAAATGTGAATATTGCTCTCCTATTTGGTAAAAAAAAACTCGTTAATCTTGACATTGGGGATGTTGTACAAACAAACATACTCCTCAACCTAGTCTAGAGGACGAACTAAACAGGACAATGATACGCGATTAGGTCAATGTGCCTAAAAAGGATAAACCGAGATTACTATAAAAATATTTGTTCTATTTATCATGTTAATCCGATTTTTATGATAAGATAAGGAACTGTGGAGTAGTGGTAATGAAATTTCAATTCTCGACCATCCAACAATACTATTAAGGCTCTATTTATATCATAACAGAGTGCCACCCGCGGCATCGCCCCCGCCGTGGATGTCGTTTATCGCGCATCCCGTTAAGCTCTTAGATCGGGAAAAAATAACAAACATCCCTACACACACACACAAATATTCGCATTTATAATATTAGTGTACGTTTATGACACCCTGGTACATATTATGCCGAGTGCGTTTATGACAACTTGGTATGGTACATAAACATAATGCCGAATGGTTGTCGAAATCAAATAATTTCTTTGTCGTTTCTCATGCATCCCTCAGGAACTGTTTATCTTATAGCCTATATTTTAATCCAGGACATGGTGTATCTGTGCGCAATTTTTTATCCAAATCCGTTCAGCCGTTAAAGTGTGAAAAAGTAAAGCACATACATACACACTAACAAACTTTCGCATTTATAATATTAGTGTGATTCACGAAATCGTAGACGCTTTTGATTTGATATTGTACTTAATCCTTTCTCACATATTTATCAAAACAATTGTTTCACAGCCTTAGCTACTATTTTTTATATAACTATTATGACACGACTAGGTAGCTAGCCTATTGACCTACTTTCTTGAGTATTAATACAATGTGTATTTGAGCAGGTAGTACACGTACATATTGGTACAGTGTACGGCCTGTGGGCTAGGCGCGTGTCTTGAGATGGTGCGATGCATTTGCAGCCGAGATAACGAGAGATAATAATAAATAGCTCTTACGTAACTAATTGTAGCATATAAGTTGCGTGTTTCAACGACAATAAACTGAGCAATAATAAACAATTACAGTTCGCGAAACTACCTGTAAAAGTATGCCAAGAAAATATAGTTGCATAAACTCTACATTAAGATTGGGGACTACCGAATATAAGACATACATCTAATGTATACCGAGTACTCACTATTCAGTACGGAATACATAAAAACCGGGCAAGTGCGAGTCGGACTCGCGCACTAAGGGTTCCGTACCACCACAGGGAGGCTAACGAGCAAGCGGGTCACATGATAGTAAGCAATCTCCGCCACCCATGGCTATCTGCAACACCAGTTGAGTCGCCGATGTGTTGCCGACCTATTTTTTATTTTTTTATTCTTATAGTTTTAAAGGGACTTTTCTGCGTAGCATATGACAGTCCCATCGTACCCTAAACAAAAGTAACACGACATTACATATACTATATTATCTGGGCTGGGCCATGAATTTGAAAAGATCTTTTGCATTATCACAATTTGGGTTATGTGATGTTGCCGACCTATTAAAAAGACGTATAGGTACTCTTTTCTTGAAGGTTCCCATATTGAATCTGTTCGGGAAAACCGCTGACGGAAGTTGGTTCCATAGTTTTGTTCTTAATCTTACTATGGAGCATAGATAATACATAATATCTATGGAGTATGAAAACGTTGAAAGAATTCTTTTTTTTTTTTCAAGGTTTCTTGGCCCCTTGGTTTTAGACATTTAATTATTTTTAGTAGTTGTTATGATAAAGGCTAGTAAAACATATTCTGTGAAAATTTCAACTGGCTAGTTAGCCAGTTGAAATTTTCGTTTAAAATTACCGTTAAAAACATACAGCGCTGTGATAGACAGACAGACGGACAGACGGACGGACAGACGGCGGCGTAGGCATAGTAATAGGGGACCATTCTCGTTAGATCCATAGTCTAGATCCATAATGGATCTAGGAGATTTTTTTTTCCCTTTAGATCCAATTTTTAAAAAGTGGATCTATTGAGAACTTGCTTTGTACGAAACACTAAACAGAAGGAAAGCATTTGAAAAGACGTTGCACTCTATTGCATCAGCGGACAAAAATGTGTTTCTTAAAAACCTTACGATGAGTAAGTGAACAAGAATTTTGAAAAGTCCCGTTTCGGGTAGAGACCGTGGTTGAGACAGAAAGGCTCACTAACCTTATCGAACGTGATGACCGGCGCCGCCGACCCTATGGTGCTGTCCTTTTTCTTCTCTATCTTGTAGACTATGATGTGATTCTCACGCACGGTGTGAACAATAAATGCCTTCGAGTCTGGACTCCAGGCGACGTGCGACGCGTGGTCGAAATCGATGTTCACACGCAACGTTTTGTGCTCCTTCTGATTTAAATCTCGAACGTCCCAGAGGATCACGGAGCCATCTGAATACAATACCTATCTGTTATTAAACGCTCTCAGACGAGGACTATTATTTTCTACACGTCTGCCACACAAAATTCAAAGAAATATAATAATCAATGAAAGGTCATAGAACCTCTTCGGGTTCGACCTTTGGGAGCGCGTCGAAGTCACCCCAAAATACTGTTACGTGAAAGTTAACATGTTTTAAATTCTTGACTGTTTGAAAAATCTAAAAATGCTTTGCTTATTGGAATATAAAATATCTAACAGTGTTTATCATCAGCCTGTAGCAGTTCATTACTGGACATGTGCCTCTCTAATAGCAAGCCAACGACATCGATTCACTCTCATACGGCTCCTACCAGCCACCTTGTAAATGTCGTCACTCCATCTAAGCCTGAGCTTAACAGAGTATTGAATGTCAATATTTAAAAGCCATTTATACAACCTTATTCTCAGTTTATACTAAACCTTTTAATTAAGGGGCCATTGTACTCATCATTATGAACAACTTTTACTATGGGACCAACCCTGAAATCGCGAAAAATTATCAGCTGTTTTTCTAATAATCTGTTCTTGTTAATCTTTTGTCGATTTATGTGAACACAAATGAAGGGATCAGCTGTTTTTTTCGCGATTTTGGGGATGCTCCCATAGTAAAAGTTGTTCGTTATGGCTTCTTTTTCTATGGTTATGATGAGTACACTCACCCCTTAAAAGGACCTCAGCTAATAATGTTACACCCTATATTTCTGTTCAGAGTTTTCAGTAGTTGAACAAAGGTAAGGTAATTTACCATCTGTAGTAATATTTAAACATAATAGGTGCCTACTGCAACAGTCTAGTTCGCTTTTGTTTACGGGCAACAAAACCCTATTGAGTCGTATTGACAGTGTCATTTACATTTCTCATTGAGAAATTGTTATTGTTAGGTGCCCATTTAGTTGCACATCGAGACGCCTCCGTGCCTCCCCGGTTGTCATACGAATATCTATGGCAGTCTTTAAGGGTAGTCAGAAGCCCGAAAGTCTGACAACTGGTCTAACCTCTAAACCAGTAACTGGGTTGCGGGGGTCTGATGGCAGTGGCTCCGTGTAAAATACTGATGTTCAGCTGCGTCTGGTTAGACTGGAAGCCAACCCCAACATAGTTATGAAAAGGCGAGGAGGATGATTGAGAAGTTTTTAAAGTTTCTGTAGGATTTAAGTCTGAGTTGACCAATCATTACCTAATAACTCTACATGACATATAAAACGTGTATCATAGATATGCGTGGTCATTTTTGAAGAGCTCATTCAGGGAATGGTATGAAAATAAATATTTTGTGACATTTTTACACAGCATCATCTAGTCCCAAACTAAGCAGAGCTTGTGCTATGGGTACTAGAAAATGGATATAATACTTATATACTTTTTTTTTGTAAATATAACAACAACAACAATGAACAACTTCGAACAACTTTTACTACGGGGTCAACCCTGAAATCGCGGAATCGGTCTTTTATTTAACCAAGAGTCGCAGGTTCGAATCTTGCACATGAGCGTATTTTTCTTTATAATTTTTTTTCTTTAAATATTCGGTCCTTCCATACATTTCGGTCGAGAATTATTACACTTTTCTATGAAACAGCAGACTTTTTTCAAGATTTCATGGTTTATGCCATATTTAAAGTTGTTCTATGCCCTGAATGAGCTCTCAAACGCATTTTATCCGAACAACTTGTCTATATATTATCTGTATAATAAGCTTCTGGAAGCTCATTTATATAATATCATTCATTCATTTTTTCATTACATCGTGTTATATTTTATGTAAAAACTGAAGGTCAATCGGATAGATGAATATCTCTATTAGAGATACTATAATAATTCAGGTTTAACCAACTTGGTTTACCGCGAGAACTAATTATAAATCATCAATTATTTATGGAAGTCGTTCATTTTTGAACATTATTAATTATGAAGCTGGTGATTATTTACTTAAGGTGAAATTACTTGCACTTTTTGCAAATTGCAGCTCTATTTCGCGCTTTATATCAATCAAAATACGATTCGCAGTAGTAATAACAATATGTCTATTGAATAATACTCATAAAAAATATTAACCTAGCTCTATAAGCTGTACAAGCTCGGTTATATTAATTTACGATCAAATTATTGATTTTCGAGCTTATAGAGCTTATTTTATATATTTTTATAAGTATTATTCATTAGATATATTGTTATTACTACCGCGAATCATATTTTGGTTGATATACAATGCGAAATAAAGCTACAATTTGCAAAAACCGCAAGAAATTTTGAATTTCGCGGGTTACCCTGTAGCATTCACCTTACTGTTATCTTAGACAACGATGTTCACAATCTTATTCAGACAACGATGTTCACAAGCACAAAATTCGAGGAAGGACGGTATGCACCAGAATATAATTATGTACTGTTTAAGTAGGTAAAGTGAATTATGCATGCAACAACGAATGAACCGGTAAAAGGTCAACGGACCACTTGAGATATCGAAACTGAGTCACTGTATCAAGGCCTCATGATTTCAGGCAATGCGAATTTAAGTTCCCTACCGTGCGAAATGTTAAGGGGCAACGCGGTTCGATTTCATGGTTAGCGTTACAATACCAAATCACAAGTTAGAATGCTTACAATTTTTTTTTTGACACAGCAAGCTATTATTTATAAAAGAGCCTTGGACAATATAAATAAATATTGTCAATTCAGGAAATGTTTAGAAGAAACATTGTTAACTGTAATTGGAAAAACGTATTAGGCATAAAAGGCAACTGCAACTATGACCTACGTCTGTATAACATTACAGTAGAGTAGTGGTATTGATCAGTTAAGTGTACCGTAGTAAACAGTGATCTGTTTCTCCAACAGATGCAGCACAACATCAATGCATATCCTTGTATCTCGTTTTATAATTAAATTCATGTCACGATGTTTCGTCTCGCCATATTTCTATCAATTAAAGGATTGCCTGAAGATCCGTATGGATTGTATAAAATTGATTCAAAAAATTCAATATTTTTAAGAACAAAACGCGTTTAACTCTTTTCGTTCATTGGCCTCTTCGAGTATCAAGAACTAGGAAGTCTGTTGGTGGGTTCATATAGAAGTAAAAAATATGTACAATAGTCATCATGTATGATTGTTACGTACACAATATTTTTGTGTTTATTTAAAATAATCATGACTGGTGGTTCATACATACATAATGAGCCCAGCGATTCTTATCCGAGACAAAAACTCGTCTGTCAGTAATACTCGTACCAAATTCAAGGTCCAATGGCATTGTCAGTCTGGTTGAGGCCAGCCACCATCGCGATTCTTTATGTAGGTAGTAGGTGGTTACATATGTACCTACTACCACAGTATTCAAGTGATTTAAGGTTTCAATGATTCGGGCAAATGAGCATAGCCATTAACTATTATTGTTTATGAATCATAGGTTAACACGATTCATCGTTTTAACGAGTTCAATGACATTGAATTTTCTCAAAATCTAATAAAGACTGAACAGCTAAGTACTAAGGTAGTGTGTAAGTGGGTATGTATGTGTACAAAGCGCCTATGAATAAAGTATTGCATGGTGAGGTCCACGTAGGCGTGTCGGAGTGTAGTCGGTGACGAAACAACGCCTCATTTTGTGCAAGTATTATTGTGAAAGAGGTACCTATTGACGTGGAGGCGAGTCCGACGACGGCGCCGTGGAGGCCAACACGATGTACTCTCAATACTCTCGTACATAAGTCACCTTTGCATACGTATATCGTTAAACCAATGGCTTCTTGTATTTCCAGACAAAAACTTTACAACATACGAGCAAGAATAAATACTTACTTAATTATCATCCGTTTTGACTTGTAACACAGTACGTTCATGACTGAAGGTTAGGAAAAAGATCAACGATTTGTAAGACAACAGAAATAACATGAATATAGAAAAATAACTAGCAATGCTCTTGCGGCTTTTCCGGCGTTATAAGTTTTAACATGCCCCGTATAATGTTTCCCGTAGTAGTTTTGGGAAAAGAAAATTTCGTACTTATTTATTATTATTTAATTTGAAGAGTATTTGATCTCTTGTAATGTCTTTTAGTGTTTGTGTCAAATATGACTCCAGGAAGATTTAGCAAAGAAACTTTAACAACCCTTTTTAAAATTTTAGAAAAATTAAAACCACATATTCATTAATTGCTTTAAAGATTATTTATTCCTAGTTTCGACTCAATCCAGTCAAGCAATAATATTCACCCATACAAAATGTATAACCCTATTGCATCCTCTTTTTGGAGTATGTAATTTTGGAAAAAGAAAAGATAATAGGTATTTGTTTCATTACTTACTTTAAAGATTATTTTTCCCAAGTTTTGAGTCAATTGATCCAGGAAAAAATGTTTTTCTAACACCCTATTTCACCCCCTCAGGGTGAAAAAAATCCAAAAATCTTTCCATAATGGGTGCTTACGTTACAAATGGAACCTACTGTCCTAATTTCATGATTCTATCTCGAGTAGTTTCGGGTCTGCGTTGATGAATTAGTCAGTCAGGACATCTCTCTTTATAAGTAAAGACTTACACAACAAAAACAGAGTACTACTGTAATAAACTTATAGTTTCTTCGATTGCAATAGTAAACACGCATTTATCGGGTTTTCGTACAAAAATTACGACACGGCGACTATAACAATCAGACAACACGAACACGATACGGAGGTTACACACAAACATGCCAGTATCTTCTGATTGTGTTGATATCATTATCGGTTTTACGAATTCATCGCACTGACTCTACAATACTTACGTTCTTACTGATCTATTTTGGGCTCTTGCATTCGATCCGCTGCTGACGATGACGTGGCACGTAGCGCGGCTGTCGTCTGCTCTCTTTCGTGGAAATGTGTCTCGCTCACTGATAACTAGCGCGTCATTTATGTTTTTTGTTGATACTAAGAGTCACATCAAAAACTATGCTATCATTGGCTATCATTCATAACAAGCCGGTTGTTATTGTGTTTATTTTAAATATTTGACATCATAATGTAATATCTTGTCTTGATCGCCAGATAAAGAAACTATCTAGGCATATTGTTCAAAAATTTAACTTAAACATTAATGTTACACATAGATTAGATAATATGGCCTGAAGATCCTATTGAGAATAGGTTACGCTATCTGTTGAGGAAATCATAATACATAGTAATAATTTGGCCTCAATGATTAGCGACGATTAAGTGGCCCTAATAGATTAGTTAACACAAATATTCTCAAATTTAACAAGTAGTATTCTAAGACGTAGTTTTTACTCGACTTTGTTGATGTGTGGTCTTTTTGTGAATTGAATAAAAACGATATTTGGGTGATACAAAACGTAAACAAAACGCTCGTATACCGACGACCCGGGCGTCAGGGCGTTGCTCTTTCTTAGCTGATATACGCAGTATCTCATGTCTTTTACATTACATGATGTTTTTTTAATATTTCAATCATATAAATAAATATTAAAATAGATGCACTATTTAATTCAGAATACACTACAGCTTAATGCACAAATTCATTAATAAATTGCAAATGAAATATTCATTGTTTTTATTTCAGCAGTTTCTCAAAGAATTGAGTATTCCTAGTGGAAGTCATTAGATACGCATATCTCATACCAGTTTCGACATCTATTTATGTAATAGCATTATGTAAACTGACTTGGAGTGCACGGTCATTCAATTATATCTGATTAAATGAGCGGCTGTTTACAATGAAACTAGAGCGTAATACATTTTATATCTTGACGAGCCACATTAAAACCATATAATTTATGTTTAATTTTCCAATGCATCATATAGGTCACGCGATCATTGAAAAAGCATTTACCGGGAAGCCACATCGACGCGTGCTGACTCAGTTCTTGAGAATAACAAAAAATATGGTTACATTAAGGCTTACTCATTAGGAAAATTACATCATCAATATGATATACATAAATATTGATAATCATCGGTCATCACAACAATCTTAAGGAAGTTTCGTTTAAGAATTATAAGTTTCCTTTGAATCGCTGAGGTTTTGCGAACGTGTGATTTCCCTCTGTTGTTTCCGTTACCCCATTCATGAATCTGAATCATTAGTAGTATAGGTATTATATCCCGTAATCTGGGAATCCCTTACGTCAGAAAAATATTTTATAGAGTACGTATGTGCAGCTACAGTCCATTTTTCTCCACTTGTCTTATTTAGTAAACAATCTTGGTAGGTCTCTTTACTGTTGATTTTCTAAATAACTACTGATAAAACATAATTACTAGTTCTGCACACGTAACTTGGTAAAACAAAGTTATTTTGAATGTATAATTGTTAATATAATGTGTTTAAATAATTATTAATGACGAATTTCATTAAAAGACATGTCAAGATTGTTTACTAAATAAGACAAGTGTAAAAAATTGACTGTAAGTACAGACACGTAAGTAATATGAGTATCGTGTAGGAACTATGTTAATTATATGTGTATTCATTTTGATAAATAAATTATAGCTTAGCCTGTGAAAAACTGCCGAGTTGCATAGCTAACATATAAACTAGCACTGGTTACGTAGCAGAGAAACCTAACAGTGAAAGTTTTTATGGCTCTACCTACAGTGACACACAAAACACTACCACAATTTAAGCTAACGGATTATTATTTATTTATGTTGAATACAGAATGGTGTCACAGTTAATTTTATTCTGACATTTTGGAAACGTCAAGCTAAAATTGTATGTATCATGTTTAGTAATCTGAGCTCTGAAATAAGTTGCTTACATACCCATTTCTGTTGTGTGTTTGGGAACAGGATAAAACAAACAAAGTTTTTTTAAGAAAAATATCACGTTTATTGCTGTAATTGCAATTCGAAGGCACATACTGTTACAGTACGCGCAGCTCCGTCAACGTGACGAATTTGTCACTTAAAAATTGTCAGTCCACAATCATTGTTTCATGTCCATAGAACAGTCGTCTTAGTTAACTCAGTATTTAGGCGGCACTAATTAACGGGTCATACGGCTGCAGCATGGGGAGTTGATTCGAAATACGGGTACGGTTTGCTCGCTCTTCGTGCACTTTCAGAAGTACTAGGTCCATAGCGGCTCGGGCGTCTTCCAGGGGCGAGTGTCCAGCACTCCCGCGCTGCACGATGCGCCCGAGCAGCTCCTCGGAGAGCGCTCGCAGCGATCGTCGCATGGGGAAGCCTCGCGCGTGAGGGTACAACGCGCATGTGTCCACCACTGCAACGTGTAATAGCTTCAGTGCACGTAGGTCATTATCCAGGGCATGTCCGATCAGGATCGTGTCTGTTCCTACGAATCCAAGTATATCATTTTGTACATCTCGTAGCGTCTTAGTCGCGCGCGCCAAGTCGCGCGGCCTGATGCCCGAGAAACGGGTGTTGTGATCAACTACAGGTGAACTCGGTTTTACTAGTGATTTGTATACAAGTCGGCCATCAGAGGCGATGACCGCAATACTAGCTAATTCCAGGCCTGCCGTTGTGTAACACATCTCTGTATCGATGGCGTATACACCACCGCGAGGCGAACGGGCCCGGACATAACCTTCGAGAGGCCCATTCATACCTGGACGAGTGCCGCTCCATACATGGAAACGCGCCGTGCCGCAACCTCTGGCACCTGACGGTGACTTGCAGCAAGTGTACCGGCAATCCCCACTAACACGTCCCCAATGATAGAGACACGGTTCATCCTTGAGATATTCACCTTCGCGAGTCATTCGAAACATTTTATCACAACGTACACACAAATGTTCCACTGTATCCGCTTCTTCATCACTGTCCGAGCGCGGAGTCGAACCCAACGACCCGCGGCCGCTGTCACCCTGAGAGCCGGGCACAAACTCAGGCGCGTTCACGTCCCAAGTCGTAGCTGGTACAGGTCGAGGTCGAGGCGGTGGATTGATATACACCACAGCCTTCGACGAGTTGGGATCAATCTCTAGGGGGTATCCCAGAGTCCACATGCGCTTGGGTGACAGCAGATGCGGTCGTAGAGCTTCAACTAGTTCTTCAGTGGAGATTCTCGACGGCGTCGACGGCGTCGGCGGCGCGGACGGGGGGCGGCGTCGATCACGCGGCTTGCGCCGGCGTGCTGCAGCGCTGGCAGAGTCGACCGAGGCGAGGGTCTCTTCATAAAACCAATCGTGTAATTGAATACAAAAATGCATGTTTCTTGGCTGGCTTGTGTACACATAGAGCCGAGATAGCGAGCGCGGAGCTGGAGTCAGAGATACGTGCTATCGCGCTCGCGGGCGCTGTACTAATGGCGCGATGGTGGGGCAGCCTACGCTTTATACGTTACGTAGGTAGCGCGCGTTCGTTAACGGGACACGCCAATCGACCGGCCTATTCTCATTTTTCTAAACAATAAAAAGCTTGATGTGTAAATAAGTAAAATCTGTGATTGTTTTGAGAGCATATCTTATTGATTTCAATACGTACCCCCGTACGTTACGACTTCTCCTAATTCTAAGTGATATCGAGAAAGTCCCGCACGCTTTGTTTACAAAGATCAGCTGATGCTCCGCGTGGTGTTTACATACAGTTATAAATTAAAAGTGCTCTATCGCCATTTTTACAGAGGATGTTTTTTAAGTCACTTAATATTTCCTTCCTTAAAATATGTACATATGACATTATTTGAAATTTAAATTTTAACTAAAATTGTTTTTGTGTTTAGTGGAAATACCAAGAAGCAATGAATTAAGTAATGATTCGTAAGTACAGAATTTTACATTTAATAAATTAAATGCATTATGGACGAATCGTTAAGAAGCCAGTCTGTATAAGTATAGTTACGTACCAAGAAGTTAATTGTAAGTGAGGGAGTACAGACGGTAGCGGAAGGAAGGACGGCCATTGCCCTACCCTGACTCCGCTGTGTATGAAAAACGTGTTTAAAAATAAACTCTCTCTGTTTGTCTCAGGGCTTATTCATGACTTAAAGGGCTCAATAAATTAAGGATCATTGTTAAGACTACATGTGAAATTTGACTACTTCGTATTATAAAAAATATCGCTATGATTCACTCGAGTTTATGATGAAACACACATAGTTTTTAGAAATATTGCATACGTGACCAAGGACAGATATTAAGAAGAAACTCACATAGAGGAAAACAGAGAATATAAATTTGATTACCTACTGCTTTCTCAATAGGTATTCGTATCGTCGACCTATAAATTATATAGGTACCTACTTCTAATAACGTTATCTGCATCTATTGAAATAGATTGATCTGTTTGTATACACAAAGTCGTTAATTGTTTTTGTTGATAAACAATCGCTCCAATAAGCTATTTTTATTCGGATCAATAATCTGTAATAAACTTCACTATCAAGCGCATGTGCGCACGAAGGATACCGTACATAATCGCAATATGTCCGTCTGTCTGTCCGTGCGTATATCGTGTGGTTGCAGTTGACTAGTATAGTATACGCCTATATACATGACATGAATGTGTGCGCATGTGTGCTGTGCCGTTGTTTGTATACAGAAGCGCGTGTGGGCGCGGCGCGCCTGGTCGCTGACACCGGCGATAACCTTCGATGTCAAACGCGCATCGACTCGGCGAACGGTACCGTAGCGTACATGATAGTTGGATTGGCCCGTGCGAGCAATTCGTCTACTAACAGAATAAATGCAAGACCTCAGACAACCCAATTAGAACACCTATACCTAAAATATATTATCTGTTTTTATTTTTCGAAATTACGAAATGACTTGGTTTTCACCAATATACCAATTGGAATATTTTGATTACTACGTGTTATTGAAATAACTGAAAAGCTCTTGAGGGGTCATTGTATTCATCAGTATGAAATTTAGGGATCAGCTAATTTTATTTTTCGCGTTTTAAGGGTTTTTTGTAAAAGTTGTTCACACTGATGAGTACCCCTTAAGAGGTTTTCAGTTATTTCTAAAACACATTGTACCTATATCTGGTAATCTTTTTTTTTCAATATCACAAAATTACTTGGTTTTTATATCGATATAATATGTACTATGTACTAAACATATATTTCGATGGGTTTTTAGACATCAGTAAGTGTCCGATTTGGTTGCTGAATGGCTGCAAGCTGCCATTAAGGGATTACCTGACATTCGGAAACCCATTTATCTGCTGATTTAGGTATTTATTTATTCTAAGTATTGAAAAAAAAAAAGGGGGTAAAATGTAACATGGCATATAAACCATACTAATCAATTCCCCTACTGATTCTGAACAAACTGCTTTCAGGACTTTACAGTCTGTTTTTCGTTTTTGTCTTATTTAGTAAACAATCTTGACACGTCTTTTTAATGCAATTCGTCATTAATAATTATTAAAAGACATAATATTAATAATTATACATTCTAAATAACTTTGTTTTACTTAGTTACGTGTGCAGAACTAGTAATTATATTTTATCAGTAGTTATTTAAAAAATCAATAGTAAAAAGACATGCCAAGATTGTTTACTAACGGACAAAAATAATATCCAATCTATCCAAGATTTACCCTACTAGAGATAGAAATTTGACATATTTTGTATGGAGCTTATGTCAAATTTCTATCTCTAGTAGGACAAATCGTGGATAGATTGGATATTTATTTTGGCCGTAAATAAGACAAGTAAGAAAAAACAGAGATTACTCTGCTGTAAACTGTAAGTACTTCTTTCAAAATTATTTTGTGTCGGACCGAAAGCTCGACGCGTCTATCAGCGCGATGAAGCAGATAATAAAATGTGGAAAACTTTAAATCAGTAGAGACACTCTTGGAAATGGAACCGGACTCTACCCCGGATTGTAGAGCAGCTATGTTGCTTGCACCGTAAATTCCTTGAAAGGCTTTATAATAGGTTAACTGACAGCATAGAGTACATTATATTATAATAAGTGAAAATTAGTTAAAAGTTAATATTATCTGATGTGAAAACAGGACGTCCGCGTCCCGCAGTTTATGAGACCAGATAAATGTTTAAAAAAAAATCAAAATACATCTATTATAGACTTCTTTAGCTACTTTTTCTGTCAGATTACCTACTTTGGCTACTTTAGTAAATGTAGGATGACCTACTCTGATGTTTGAAATATAGTCTTTTTGTGGGTGTGCGCGTTGGCAGTAAATGCAAATTAAACCAAATATTAGAACTTGTACCTCCACATTTTTCTTGATTATAGATTCTAGTTTATGTTTTGAACGTGAATTTAAATAAGACCAATATTTTAAAATTAAGCAGAAAGTATGTCAACTGATCTTATTTTCAGGAATTCGTTTTAGAATCCCTAGGATGAAGAAGTGTTAAATATTTGACATTTATAAGGATTGGTTTATCGTTACTTAGGCCCGTATTACAGAACGATACTCAAGCGTTGATCTCTGTTTAAAACTAGTTTTGAGTTGAGCTTTGATTTTAGAACGTTCCTCAAGCAGAGATTTATTGATCACAGTTCAGCTGAGTTTAGTTTTATTTTATACTGTCACCTGTTTCGGTATTTGAGCAGAGACTTGATAGTGTAGCTAGTGTGGTCCAGACTACGCTTGAGTAGAGATTTCTATTCTACTTCAGGTCAAATTCGTGTGTTATGTTGTTGAATTAAAGTTTATAATTACCGTTCTGGAATAAGACCGATACTCAAGTAACGATTCTATCCTTAAGGAGCTGCATTGAATTTGCAACCGTCCCTTACTAACACACGGCAAATTGCGCGTGCGAGAACAGAGCGGAATCGCGCTGTTTTGATGTTTTTTTTACATTTTTGCTAATATCTCAGCGAATAAACATGTAAATAAAAATCTGGTACACCATAATCTAGATATCATCATCATCATTTCAGCCGAAAGACGTCCACTACTGGACATAGGCCTCCCCCAATTAAGGGGGGGATATGCCATAATCGCCACGCTTGGCAGGCGGGTTATGCACAATCTAGATATGCACAAGATGTATCTTATTCGCAAAAAACAATAGTAAAAACCATTGGGATTTCCAAATGCAATGCAAAATAGTGGTAAAACAGACCTCACTTTGGAAAATAAATCTATCGAGCAAATTTTATTGAATCGTGTTTTCCCTACACCAAAATCTAATAAATATAATGAAAAATCAGATATATAAAAATTAGATCTACGTCGTATACACAAATAAAAATATTTTGATTAAAAATCCCTATTTTTCTCAATGCCGCCCCTTAAGTAGTGATTAGGTGATTGGAGTTTAAAGTGTACTTGAGGAACCTTCTGTAATACGGGCCTTAGTAGGCTCATTAAATAATATTAACAACGCGTTCAAATGCTCTCCTTAAACACTTGTGTAAGTAAGCTAAGCGTGTTTATGTTACGTGCGACCGCTCTACAATAGACATACCGGACTACAAGCACTTGAGGTATTCCCCATCGGTACCGCTGCTCGGCCATGTCATACCTGGTATTACTTCTACACCACTACTATAGTATAGCTATAAGAGAACTTTATAAATGGAATAAGCGGTTGTCTACGTCAATAATAAACGTAAACACCTACTTTTGTTGTTCTACTCGCGATCGCGGTCAGTGGGCCACGGCAAGCGATGAGTATTACCGGAACTTAAATTTCAGTAACCTATGTTAAGTTCCAAAGACCTTGACAGTAAAATCATATATGATGAATAATAATTACAGACAGGCTTTACGTATTAACTCATACACGCACATTAAATATTGCCGACACTGTGACCGTATTGAGAAATGATTACATGAATCAAGCTTGTTGCGTCGTACAAAAAAATAAGCTTATTTAAAACAAGTATTATAACAAATAAAACATCTCATCAACGACTTAACCGATGAACTCAAAAAAATCTGCTTCGATCAAGATTTTTTCACTATTAAACCACACTTGTTTTTACAAGATACGACGCTGTCTTTTAACTTAAAAGGCTTCGCTCAGATGACAACACAGTTTTTTATCGGACAATTCCGTAACCAAAGAACCTGTTACATAATAACCAGTTTGCGACTCTTAATACGACGTATTGATTTGCTATATTTGTATTATGGTTATGTAATAAAAACACAATTTAAAATCGTTAATTAACTAAACGAAATATACAGCTTTATGTCAAATTAATTCATGTTCTAAAAACAATAACAGACGTTTTGCATTGTGATGTGTATTCCAAAATAACTGTGATAATCTGTGTGTGGGTCACAGAGTAACAACAAAGCTACTCGAGCTGATAACATCACGCCACAATGTTTTGGTGAAAGTTGTACATCATCGGCAGCTGACCACTGTCACGCAACTGCAAGTAGGTCAAGGAGCTTGCGTAGCCACTGTGACTAAGCCAACCATATGAATGGCTCACAGTTTTAAGCTATATGAATAAGCTTATCAATATTACATTCGCTGAATTCAATAAATATTCGAGGAAATTACTAATCTAATAGGAAATAATAAACAATTGACAACGTAAACATAATAGAAAGGTGATGCAAAGTAAAAAATACATGTCGCCATTACACACCCACTAAACTAAAGTAAACAAACACAGTTTGTGGAGCCAATAAACAATGAACAGTAATTTAAATGTTTTAACGATATCAAAACTGAGAATGGTACTAAAATATACGGATTAGCATACATTTATAAAACATATTCGATCCAAATGGCTTGCGAGAGTTTGAAAACACTAAAGCCAATAAGGACTATTGAAATAACGGTCGCTTAAAGAAGACCAAACTAGTCTGCAACAAACCGGAAAAATAACGTTTTCGGGGCACGTCCACCTACAGCGTTGACATCGTGGTTCACATACTACCTTATACGAGACACGCATATAATGATACGTCTGATTTAGTCGTATCACCTTTGTCAATACAACATTACATTTGCAATATTACTCAAGTCATCTATTATGATAATAAAGTCAACGATAAACAAACACGTATCCATTTAAATACAGCTTCCATTTATCTTAAGATTATTATTATATAGTAACGTTCTATTCAAAGTCCAATGATTGAACGGCATGAACTTAGATCAGGGCCGGCTTTACCTATGGTGCAGGGTGTGCGGCGCACACGGGCGCAGGATCTTAGGGAGTCACGACGTCACTCGCGGTGCTCTCAAAGACCATGTGCCCGAGTTAAGGCCGACGCAGCACAATGGGGCCAAAATCGACGCTAGTTGACATCTGATTTTTAAAAGATAAACTTAAGATTAGTTAATGTATCAGATATTTATCTACTTTCCATAATATTCATTAATATAATCCCGATAGGAACTATATAAAAAATCAACACTAAAAAAACACTAAAAACTACTATCTGGACCACCGAATTGAAACTGCTATATTAGTGAAATATTATGGTAGGTAGAAAAATATCCGATACATAAATATTAACTAAACTGAAGTTGATTTTATAAAAATAAAATGTCCACTAGCGACGGTTTTGGCCCCCTGTGCGCCGACGGCAGTTGGTGTACCATCTGCACCCAAAATTTCCGATCAATGGGAAAAATATAACTGTAGATAAGTATTTCATTTTGATCGCGCGTCTACTAAAGGGCGCCAGGGTATTGATTTGATTGCACCCGGGCGCTACATGGCCTAAGGCCGGCGCTGATTTAGATGTCCTACAATACAAAGGACTAAGTAGAAGTTTTTATCCACAGAGTTATAAACATGTATAGCTGTACTCAGCGTTACCTTCATTCCACCTACGTTCAGGCTCTAGTAATTATCGTACAATGCTTTTTATACTCATCAAAGTCAGAGATAAATGGGAGTAAATTGACGTTTGGAAATTCATGGACAACCGGATAATGATCGTCTGGGTATTAATTTGAAAACGTTTTTAAAACGCATTTATTGCACTTTGCAATACATTTGATTGTACGAGTTGCTGTTTCTTCAATAATATAGAATGAATCGAATATATTCGTAAATTTTGATCTGAGGTTACTAGTAAACGTTAAATTAAAACATCTATACTATAATAATCTATACTATAATAAAACTGTAAAGGTCGAAAAGTCTGTACATTGAGTTTTTTTTCGCGAAAACCGGCTAGGGGGACTAGAAATAAGCTATAGAACACGAATCAATCGTTTAAAAAAATTATGTCTGTCTGTCTGTCTGTTTGTTACCTCATCACGTGAAAACGGCTGCACGGATCGTAATGAAACTTAGCATTTGTATTGGTATTAGTCTAACTTAAAATATAGGGTATGTTTTATCTGAATCGTTTGAGTAGATACAGCGATACAGCTTGACCCCTCTATTGTATTAAGTTGCATACAAAGTTGAGGTCATGATTGTTGGTTGGATGCAGGTTGCAGGTTCCTAAAAATACAACTGGATTCTATTAGTATTATAGAAAATATAGAATAACATAACATAGCCCATCACTGTCCCGCTGCTGGGCATGGCCCTCTTCTTGGAATGAGAAGAGTTGAGGAACTAGAAAATATAGAATAACATAACGTAGTCAACCCATTACTGTCCCACTACTGGGTATGGCCCTCTTCCCGCTGCTGGGCATGGCCCTCTTCTTGGAATGAGAAGAGTTAAGGAACTGGATATTGTTAGTGTAATAGATTATCATAACATAATCAGCTCATTACCTACTGCTCCACTGCTGGGCACGGACCTCTTCTCGGAACGAGAAGAGTTAAGAAACTAGAAAATATAGAATAACATAACGTAGTCAACCCATTACTGTCCCACTACTGGGTATGGCCCTCTTCTCAAAATGAGAAGAGTTAATGAACTGGATATTATTAGTATTCTAGAATAACATAACATTACCAGCCCATTACAGTCCCACTGCTGGACACGGGCCTCTTCTCAGCATAAGAAGAGATGCGGTTAGTGTTATAGAATAACATTATCAGCCCAATTACTTCCCACTGCTGGGCACGAGCGTCTTCTCAGAATGAGGGAGTTTAGGGCTAATTCCACGAAATTCCATCACCTTAGCCGGTTGGTTGTAAAAACAAAATATAGTATGGTCGGTAAATAGTGTAATCGTCTGTGTAGGCGCTTATATGTATATATTTGAAGATATTGTGTTCATAATTATGACAAGATGTTATTTTCCGACATCCACGCGGACGGAGTCGCGGGCACAGCTAGTACTTTATAAAATTAAAGTTTTCACTTAATTCTGAAATCACGCCAGTGACACTAAATATTATAATATCTCCACAATTATCTTTTGTTTGTGACGTAAAAATAATGATGCAGATTAAACTAAAACCATCCCACTGAGGACGTAAGTATTAGGTTTAATAGGTTTCTCAGAGTTAGTTTTTGGTAGCAAGAAGACACAGTACGTGGGTTTGAAAACCCACACAATATACGCCCTAGTACTACTGTTGTACCTACTAACGACAAATCCTAATTGGCCTTTATCAGCGACAATAGATTTGGAGATATATCAGCAATTAGGAATTCTAATAATTGCATTACGTTATTAGACAGCAAACATGTAGATAACTAATATTCTTTAATAGCATTGACTACAATTATCAATTCATTGTTAAACATTAAATAGGTAAATGTGATTACGTATTTATCAAACGCTTTATAAATAGAGCATTAAAATCGCCAACGTCCCGCAGACAGCGACTTGTCTGCAACTACTCAATAGTAGGAAACCACGTTTCCTACATTGACCGCTTATCTGGGCATTACTGCGCAGTTGTAGGAACAACCAGTTACATTTTATCAATTATTTTTATTTTTATTGCTTATTCTCTTAATAGTGTTAACCATATTTCCCTAAATACCTACTTACTGAAGCTGATTATGTATGACCCACTTAAATAAAATCTACATGTGTAAATGCTAATTAGGTTGTCGTCGTATACCAAACAGGTCGTAATAATATCAAAGATTTGGGAAACCAGCGGTCATGACGTGACGCAAGTTTCATTGAGTTTTACAAAATGGGTTTATTATAGAAACACTAATTTGTAGCGGGTCTATTTTTATTTTTAGCTATGATCAATAAAATTTCAAGGTGGAGGACAAACGAGGCGGCGACACGCGCCATCGGATTGCCCGAGCCGGGCCGGAGTCCTCGGTGGCGAGGTGCCAATGTACGACGCTACTCTAACGTGCGTCACAAACATAACGTAAAGATCTGATAAGTTCATAATATTATCATGATAATTCATAAACTAGTTGCAATAAATTCAGACATGACAAAACATTAGCTTTAAAGTATTAAACAGAATTGATTTCTTCGAAACGTCAGCATAGAGACGGCAAGAAGTCCGTATTTTGACTAGCAAAATTTTCTGTGTCAAAATAACCTGATTTACTATACTGCTTGGTTGGGTTGATTATACTGCTATACACAGTTAACTATTTATTTTATTATTTCCTGCTCGTGAGCGAATTTTTCTTTCCACAATTAAAATCTTTAGTTAACTATTTGTTTTCCTGATATTCAGACCCCACGACGCCCATGGCCTTTGTAGAGATAGGTTGAGTGAATTGTTTTTTACACTTTGCTTTTTCTCCTCTAAAAAGCGAGTTTTTCAAGCTACAAAAAGCCTCCAATACATTTTTTACTTCCCAATTATTTTTTCCTTCAGTTCTTTTAATGAAGTTTGTAAAATTGATTTAACACAGTACAGGTGTTTCCTGCTAACTATCGTTGAACTGAAAGCAACGTTTAAGTTAATTAGATAAGCTACGCAGCGCCTGTCACAATGATCAATTATGCTTACTTTAAGTTTTCTGGAGAGCCAAATGCAAACCTTCTCCAATTCTATTCTCATCCAATTTTATTTCATATACCTATCAGTACATCATTTAAATAATTACGTACGTTCGCCAAATTACTTGTTATAAAGATATAAATTGTAGAAAAAAATAAACACTCTCGAGCAGGATTCGAATCTACTACTCCTGGCTCAGTACGCCAGTGCATTAGCCACTAAGCTACCGTGAACATTACTCGTGGTATCGAATTTAACTTCCACTTACATCTTTCAGTGACATCAGCAGCATCCCATTGAGAAACTGACCATGCTCCTCAACCGACCCGATTAACTTTGCAGTTAATTCAAAGTCGTATAGATGTGCCTAATACCCTTACTAAAATTTTCATTATTTTTAACGCATTTATTTACGCATGCGAAGTGAAATCTAAAGATATAAATTGTTGAAAGAAAAATCATTTTCGCATGCGTAAATGCATTAAAAATAAAATTGTTATTTGACTTTTTATGCAATGGCATCTATTGATGCAAAAACCATTTATACATGACATTAATTTTTGAATGTTGGTGGACTGTCCGACTCGCGGTGTTTACACCTATAACTGCTCTACACGGTCAATGCTACTATTGAACTTAATGTAATAAAATTCCTAATAGTTTCCTTCCGAAAAGGACTGGCTGTATTAACAACAGCAAGCAGAAGAGTGTAGAAAAATAAGAGGGAGACCTATAGGGTCTCCACGGGCGGTGTAACGATACAGAATAGAAATATATATAAGGGATGGCTTTCGTTTATTCCGAATATAACACGTCAGATGTTATTAAAATATTTTTTTATTTTTAATGAAACTCTACATTCGTTTGATAGATACGTGGGACAATTTGGTTGATAACAGGTTATTTAAGCAAATGTGTAACCGCGGTCAGTGATTTAATGCTGGATGGCTAGCGAAGTAAGCGTATGGCGGTCATCGGCCTTGTTAGTCCATGAGCGGTGTTGTCGTCATATGCAAATTGCTTTGAGCTAATTTACAGGAGAGTACAATGCCATCCACTTAATCATCACGATCGTCGTGGAAGTAAAAAAACTTCACTGATACTTTATAAATAGCCTTTTTTCGAGAAGTGGCTAAATCGTGAATGTTTTTTTAAGGCTTCATTTTATATTTGGCAGTTACCTTAAAGGCAGGTAGACAGTTTCTTTATATAGAAAGCTTTTAGAAAAGGGTTTAATTCCCGGTTTAATTCCCGGAAGATGCGTTATCAAACCCGACAGGGTAAACGAACTGTTGCCAAGAACCTCATTACTTATTATTACATTTCAGTTTCGCCCTCAAATCGCTACAACTCTTCAAGTAATCCGGGTTAACACTAGAGCTCAATTGATAAATTGTTGAGTACCATAATTGGGACATAGTTACTACCACATTTTAACAATATAATAAAACTGTGGTTACTACCTACTTGTCGCCTTTTTGTCGCAAAATATTAGTCAATCGCAAAAAAATATTTGTTAACAAAAAAAATGTGTAGGAGCAAAAACTACATTACATAACGTGCTGCTAACAAACCTTCAAACTTTAACTTGTTCCTTATTTATTTATTTAGGACCAGTAATGTATAAGGCGCTGAGTTAATCGTTCTTAATTGGTATCACGACAATTCGACCCCGAGACAACCCGACCCCGACAATTTGACCCTGTCAACTCGACTCCATTACAACTCAACCCCATGACAACTCGACCCCGACAACTCGACCTGGACAACTCGTCGAGTGGTCGGGGTCGAGTTGTCATAGGTCGAGTTTACGGGGTCAAGTTGTCGGGGTCGAGTTGTCATGGGGTCGAGATGTCATGGGGTCGAGATGTCATGAAGTCGAGTTGACGGGGCAGAATTGTCGGGGTTGGGTTGTCTAGGGGTCGAGTTGTCGCAGATTCGTTCGTAATTCGAGCAAAAAAAGAAACGAGTGTGCTTTAGAGCACACGACTGAAATAAAACTTCACTAACTTATATCTCCCTCAATACTATTTCAATGAGAACAAAGGAACTTCGTGTGTGTCTGTGTCGTGGCCAGCCGTAGCCCGTAGCGCGCGCCTCGTCCCCGCGTCTCACACTACCCCCTCCGTTCGCCGCACTTTTCGCAACGCATTCACCAGCTTACTCCCCAAGTCAAGCGTGCCTAAAGAAGATTTACTTCAAAAAATTGCCAGAGGACTGATTTAGGGATAATATAAAGAGGATGTGTGTGTAGCTGTATCCTCCAATGCGCTAAAACAACATACTGTGATCCAAACAATGAAACTGAACTGTAATGAACTGTGAAACAATGTGGACCTAGATAACCTGTCCGTTTACCGAGCTAAACCGCTTCATAGCAGTCCAACTGTGGCGCTATATTAAGCTAGGTCCACATTGTTTTTATGATCATTTCACCGTCGCGTGTCACCAACGTGTACCGTAATCGCTATCTTTGGACTTGAAATAAATAAATAAATAATCTTTCCGATCAACTCATCAAGTGACACTATTACATTGAAACTCTGCCTCCTGAACTAGAGTGTTAGCCTGTATCTCAGGAGACAGTTCCAGAAAATGTACGCCAACATACGCGTCCAAACTAGAAATCATGATACACTACAGTGATACGCGACGGTGATGTGATACAAATGTGGACCCAGCTTTAGGGGACCTGTTTGCATTCGATGCTCACGAGCATCTCTCTTATCAACGAAATGTACAACTGCGGAGTGATAAAGATTTTGTAGCATCATGTAACGTCACTAGTCGTAGGTTGTATCTGTATGCAATATGTTATTTTTAATCAAGGAAGATAGTATTGAGACTGCTGAACCAATCGTTTAAATTCGTCATTTCCAGGAAAGAAGAATGTTATTATATTAATCGTCCCAGTTTAGAACTAATATCTCAACGCGCTTTTAAAGTTGTATGAAGCAACTAAAAGAAATGGATCATTATGGTGATAAAAGACAATAGAACCAATGTTGAATGTTTGAAACCTAGTCCTAAAAATAATCAAGTCCCAAACAGCACGCAACACTGTAAAATATAATGATATTGTGAGTGATTACTGCATGCATCGAAACCAGATTTAATTAATAATATTGTACGGTAGTTTTTTTTTTTTTTGAAATATCTGTAAAGATGCTTGTCATCTTAGTCTACCTGCGACCACTAAATGCTGCAAAGCTTTCGAAACGTCAGGAAAACCAATTTAAATAATATACCTACGCGATTTAATCCGGTTAAACTTTGTTTCATTATAATGTGTAGTGATCGCGAAAACCTAAGAAATTATTAAAAGACAATAGGGTCCATACTTGTGAAGGAATTTCAGATTACATTTATAAACTTACACGTCTACTATATTACATTCGCAAGGATTCGAAATGTTCTTTACCTGGTACTTATTTACGAGTAGGTAGGTATTACACACTCTAAATTGTGTAAGGTAAGCTCTAAATATGCAAGTGTATGAATATTTTATTGGAAAACACATCGAGTAAGTGTAAGGATCGATGACTTCGTTCACCATAATGACCTCAGAGTATGTATTCAACCTGACCTTACTATGACATCTAGGTATTGAGCAGGAAAATATGTATTTAATATAAGCAAATCGAACTACAAACCTGCCGATAACAATTATGGTATATGTGAAAAACACCAATGCAACATGAATCATGCCTATCAATTTCATCAATTCAGTCGTAAATTTTTAAGGAAAACTGAAACCTAGACACACTACGATCGCCCCAAATATTGTCTACGGTTATTGTATAGTTCCAAACTAAATACTAGAGATGCTACGATACTACTTTTTCGAATACGAATACCAATTGTACTATTCGCCGAATACGAATACCTTATTCTACTATAGGTGCACGTAATTATTAGCCAAAGATTAACAATTTAAAACGACTGCTCAATTTTAGTACACAAGTTGATGAAACACAGTTAAAACAAAGAAAATTGCTTTGTGGTGACTGATCCTTAAAAACTATGTACATCCCAGCCTACCTAGTCTCTACAAGAAAACTAAAAGGTCGCCACAATTGCTGAACATCTGTGAATGTAAGAAACAGATAAGAAAATTAAATGATTTTATGAATGAATCTTTGTGTTTTTGTCGACTCGGTCGCAACCATGCACTTGCAACGCAATATCGGCTGGGATTACTGGGAATTACTTTTTTTACGAATATCATGAAAGTATTCGGCAAATACGAATATTCGGTAATTTGATGGTATTCGGCGAATACGAATATTCGTATTCGTTGCATCACTACTAAATACAATTGCTCTATGTATTGCAAGTATATAATCAGAGCGTCGGTGGCGGCGTCGCTCGCGGTCGTTGGAACAGCCGGAACCTGATCTCAAAGCTTAATACTACGTAGGGTCAATTATCAGCGAGACGAGCTGCTAACGTTCACATAGAGTACGTCGTTACATTATGAGAAGGATGTGTGACCGAGATAATATTGCTGGTCTGACGTCATAGCACCTTACTCACTAGCGCCGAGGGATATTCTAAGGAAAAGTAAGTCGCTTTAACCTCATCGCGTTGGAGGAATTACCGGATCTCCAAACAAGGAAAATTACAAAACGGTTATATGATATAATAATATACGTCACAAGCAGATGATTAAGAAATACTACACTCAACTTTAAAATTTACGCTCATTAGAAGACGAATTATGCGCATAGCAATGATATTTAAAAGTATAGATATGTCATACCCTAACAAAACAATCGAAAAAAAGTTTCAGTACGCAGCGGCAGCACAATACACATAAACTAGTACAAAGTTAGTAATTTGACTTACTTCTAGTTACTTTCGCGTCATAATTGGTACACTTTCTGTACACATACGACGGCATTTTAGTATTTTTGTCACCGGTCACGTTTGGCGCCTTACTTGACGTGGATTGATAGAAAAACGTCCTAATTAGGACGTTTTCGAGTCTTCAGATTGCGAGCGCAATTAACATATCTGTACTTTTAAATATCATTTGCGCATACTTACTACATACTTAGAATTAGAAGTGGGCGTTTAAACAAAAAGCGCTTAAAAAAGTCTAATAAAAAAAAAAGCGTATAAGCACGCTTTGTGATTAAAGCAGATTTCGTTTAGACTTTTTCGTAAACCAAACTTATGCTTTCAATAGTACGATTGAAATGTAACCTTGACTGGTGGTGGTTTGAAACCGGCAGAATTAAATTTTATTCGTTTACGTAAAATTTGTTTAAAGAAAGCACTTTTTTTATTTGTTGATTATTTTCGTATCGTTTAAACATTTTAAACGTTTTTGACCTTGATTGATTTGCTTTTGCTTTGGCGCTTAGTTTATTTTTCGTCGTCAACGAGTGAATGCGTTTTTGAATGTTCTCCTTGGTAATTACGCGACGATTGTAGTTTGTTTGTATAGTTTTTAGTGAACTTTGTAAATAGTTTAAATGTAAATAGAATAGTGTAATGTAGACAAATAAAAGTCAATTTTTTTAGAAGTGAAAAACGAAAAGCGGCAAAAGCGTAAAAAAATTAGTTGGCAGAAAAAAGCACAACGTTTATACACGCTTACGATTTTAAGTCGTTTTTCCCAACTTTACTTAGAATACATTTCAGTTACGTCTAGAATGAATAATCCGTGGATTTTTTAATAAGTAGGTAATATAAATATAATAAATAGTTGTGATTAGCCTTTTGAACAATCTACCCTTGAAAAGCGATGCCATGGGAATAATACGCGACCGCAGACATTGCAGTTGCCTAATAATTTAAACAGCTGGTTTCTAAACGGAAACACGAAGCTGCAGTGCCTTTGTACGAATGTTATGCAAGCCGTTATCCATGTATTGGGGCTGAAGGTCTAGCAATTAAAAACTTCAGTGGGCGAGGCGTTCGATTTGCACTACAATATTTTTTATACCTAATTACCGCAAAAAGTAACTGTAAAGAAATACAACATTTAACACGGATTCGTATCGTATATAAGGAAAGGAATACAATTATGTGTTCTTTTTACACCGAATGGATCTGAAAAACTTAACAAAGAGTCATTAACCAACGTTTTTAACTTCGAAGTTAACTTAACCGTAACTAAAGCCATAAGCCAAACTGTCGAAATGACCTCGCAACATACGTCTTTTACATTTTTTGTATGTTATATGATGGCGAAACGAGCTAAAGACCCACATGATGTTAAGCGGTTACCTTTGCCCATAACAACTGCAATACCACCTACTCCACCTAGGCTGTTGCCTATTTAGGTACAGGTAACAGTACAGTACGGGGCAGTACTATTTAGTACTGCCCCGGACAAACTCTTTCACAGGGAGCTCTACTATACTACTGACACTAATTACTAATACTTGTATTCTCTGGCACTTGGGATAATTTCTAAAAAGGGATCTAACGAGTCACAAGGCATTATCATAATTTATTTTTATACTTTATTCGATAAGTACAATCAATAAGGGTAAATCCGTAGCGGATGCGGTCCCTTGCCAATTGGCAACAGAATGGGGTTACAGTATCGCTATGAATTCCTCTGTTTATTCAGCATCTGTATGGAGTGCAGGATGACGTTAGCGGAAGTAACGGAACGAACCTCTTTTGTTCTCCGACTTTAATTTGTGTGTCGTGAATGACGATTAGAGCCGAATTTACACGCGATATACATAATATAAAATATTATTGTTTCAAAAATGTTTTTATAACAGACTTCTAAATAACGGCATGCCCCAGCTTTTGAATTATTCGAAAATTTACAAATGCGGACACAGAAATATTGCTACGAGGCTATTTTTAATCTATTTAAATTAACGGTACTAATGCTTTGTAGATAAAGAATCGAAATTTTATTAAAATTAAATGATAGAGTTTAACTAAAACAACATTGATTAAATATTATCCTTAGTAAGATTGTCAAATATAGATAGGTATGCAAAATAACGGTTTATGTCTGTCGTCAAAGAAATCAACCAGATTATATATATAACGATCTTCAAAGGAATCCGAGTCTACATACGGAGGACAAAGCGTAGAGGCTTCTTTACTTTGAAGTACATAGAAATAAACTAGAAATAATGATGAACGGTGGATAAAATATTGTTTTATATTTCAAATGCCAGTCTGCCAATCAAGTCAATCATTGCTGGTTACTAAGGAGCCATTATTGCCTATTGAAATAGGCAGTGACGCGATTTCGGCGGCCATGGCCTTATGCAAACTTGGCAATTTCGACAATGCGCTTCGAGCAACATCGAGAAATTCGCAAACAGAAATGAAATGAGAGAAATCGAAGAACGCAAATTTGACAGGACGACTGACTGCGTGAATATACACACGTTTACCGTTTTTTTTTTAAACCAAAATGGAGTGACGACAAAACTTTGGTACGACGTTGTTGATTAAAAAAACTGTTTATCTTTAAAGAACAAAATTTTTGGATTATCATATAGGTACACTTTATACAGTCACTTTTTTGGTATAGGTAGTGAAAGTTCGGCAACATTTTTTTTTTATTGTAAAGGTCACATAATCTGGGCCCTAATTCACGTAATTTCATGACGCGCCGATCAAGTTGCAGTGACGCTACAGTTAGTTTCTGACAACGATCGCCGTAGATAAGGGAATACGAAAAGCATTGTTTTGATCGAAACTTAACTATATCTTAAATTTTAAAATACATCTTATACATATATCAAGTTACTATTTCTAGGTCGATCGGAAAAGATATAAAAACAGTTATTGATGTTGAAGCTAACTTTTTCCTTTGAGCTGCGATGCCTGATCCAATCGGAAGGAGATTATTATATTATAAGCCTGAAGTGTCCCACTGCAGGGCAAAGGCCTCCCTACTCTCCTTCCACTTCTCCCTGTCTATTGCTACAAGAGAAGGAGAGGAGGAGGAAGGAGATTGGTTGGAAAAAATATTCTATACTAGCCTATGCCCGCGACTTCGCCCGCGTGGATGTCGTATATCGCGCAACCCTCTGGAACTGTTCATCTTCCCGGGATAAAAAGTAGCCTATATGTTAATCCAGGTTATTTTCTATATGTATGCCAAATTTTCATTAAAATCCATACAGTACTTTTTGCGTGAAAGAGTAACAAACATCCATACATCCTCACAAACTTTCACGTTTATAATATCAGTAGGATTACGACAAGAATATTAATTTGCTCGTTTGAAAAGAATTTCCAGGCACGGAAGACGATAAATGTAGTTCTATGAATAGATAAACATCAACAGATAGTGACTTCACGAAGTAACTAACGGAAACATAATAATTGAAGAAGTTTTATTATGTAACACAGTTTTCTATGAGTATGCTACATTTCTTGTGACATAATCGTAGCAATTCGTAGCAGTTACAAAGCTACGCCTACGTCTACCATCGTTTTGGTTAAAGATTTTGTTCTTACACCGTTCAAGGGGCTCCCCACAGATAAGTGGCGCCCCCATTAGCAAATATAATTATTCGCTGTGTACATCAATTATCGAAAATCTGGTTACACAAAATTGAAGTAAAAGTACTGTAGTTTACTCACAAACTAAATACAATTCACTGTAGTTGTTGATCGAAAAAATGCGAAAAACGGCCACTTTTGGCACTTTTTAGGGTTCCGTACCCAAAGGGTGCCAAACGGGACCCTATTACTCTCGCTACGCTGTCCGTCCGTACGTCTGTCTGTCACGGGGCTGTATCTTTGTAACGGTAATAGATAACCAGTTGAAATTGTCATAGAATATGTGTTGCTATGAGGGGTATCATGGCAAATGCCAAAAACAAAAAAAGTCTTAAACCAAAGGGGGTCCCCATACAAGAAACCCCAAAAATCATGCATTTTTTTTAGGTTTTTGTTCCTGCTCCATCTTTAAAACGGTAAAACACACCAGCGTCAAACTTAGTCAGATTATAGTGCATATTATGTAGTTTAGCAACAAATACGAAAAATAAGACAATCTTAGACATATGTGGTGGTACCTGCGTAAGTAAGAGATGCAAAAATTCATATTTCGCGAACTGCGCGTTGATATCTTTTGATAAACTCGCGTAAATTAAATCAGTTTCTATGGGGTATCAGGTCGATCGGTGGTACGGAACCCTTACTGCGCGAGTCCGACTCGCACTTGGCCGGTTTTTATATCTATAACTCCACCTATGACCACCTCTATCTATGACCACCTCTATCTATGACCACCTCTGTGGTCTAGTGGTTCGAGTGTCGGACTGCTGTTAACGAGGTCGTGGGTTCGATTCCCACAGGACACAAATATTTGTGTGATGAACATAAGTGTTTGTGTTGGTCTGGGTGATGCTTATGTATTCTAAATATGTATTTACAAAAAAAAAGTATATAATTATTACATCCATTGTCTAGTTAGTACCCATAGCACAAGCTCTGCTTAGTTTGGGACTAGATGGTGCTGTGTAAAAATGTTTCAAAGACATTTATTTTATTTATTTTAAAAAAAAAACTACAGCGAACTATATTTTACAGAGTTAATAGTTTCTGATTAAACTACAGTGGTGTCGATTCTCTAGTATGTAGTATACGAACTTATTTTTCACTGCCTCGTTGGTCTAGTGGTTGCGAGCGCGACTGCTGAGCGTGGGGTCCTGGGTTCGATTCCCGGGTCGGGCAGTGTGATTGGGTTTTTTCATTAGGAAATTCTCAGTAGCAGCCCGGAGTCTGGATTTGGGCCCGGTCAATGGCAATAGGCTCGCCCCCTATTACATGGGACTATAACATAACTGGCGAAATGTGAGTGTACCACGTGTACTATACACCTCTGCCTACCCCTTCGGGGAAATACAGGCGTGATGTTATGTTATGAACTTATTTTTCACTATAGCTCTCTTTTACTGATACAAGAAAGAGATGGCAACAATCTTAGTGCTGTCAAATTAGTTTACGTGTTACATTTCTTTGTATTTTAGTCGGCACGTTCCGAGATCACTAAACTTGTATGGAAATTATAATTCCGACTAATTTGACAACACTAAAATTGTTGCCATCCCTTTCTTATATTTACTAGTAGTAAAAGAGAGCGATAGTTTAAATTAAGTTTAGTTCGTGAACAAGAGACACCAAAAACCTTTTTTAGGGTTCCGTAGTCCTACAAGGAACCCTTATAGTTTCGTCATGTCCGTCCGTCTGTCCGTCTATCCTAATCCTTTACAGTTTAATAACTTCTACAGTTATAAACATAAGTAAATGAAACTTTGTTAAAAAATGTTCTAGATATAGATATCAATTATAAAAGAATAAAAAAATCTTGTTTACGTATTATAGGGGTGCCGACCATACATGTGAAACGGGGATGAAAATTTTTTCTTCACTGCACCCCCTCGTGTGGGGTATCATTAAATAGGTCTACTAAAATGAAGGTAATGTTTCATACATCACTTTTTTATTAGGTATACCATCTGCGAAATACAGCCCGCCAAAGGGGCTTGCAATGTGTCCCCCCCCCTGCCATTTCTAAACTATGCAACGTAGAAACTTATAATCTTCCACATTGATAGAACTTTAAAAAAACTCTCTTTTAAAATTATTTCGAGTATAATGTGATTATAAATTTTCGAGTTATAGTGAGAAAACTGCAAAATACTTAAGACGTCCTAGTTCAAAGGTCATTGACCTTAGAGAAAAATGATCTTAGCAAATAATGCTCCTTTAGTTAATTCCTATTTTAAAAAAAACACAAAAAGTAACTTTTTATTATATTGATATGACATTGAATTTTGCTTCTTAAATTCAGCGCTAGGTGGCGCTGTTTGCAAAAACTAAAATAATTTGATTCGTTTGTAATTACTGTAATTAGGAACCCTATAATACTGTGAGCATGGCCCGACATGCTCTTGGCCGGTTTTTATTTGTTTTCGGGTGGAAATCCTCGCGGATATCCTCCGTCTGGGGTGGAGGGATAGAATACTTTTTTTATTTTTAACGCATTTTACGCATGCGTAGCGAAATCTAAAGATTTAAATTGTGGAAAGAAAAAATCGCTCACGAGCAGGATTCGAACCTGCGACTCCTGACTCCTAATTTCAATACCACGAGCAGTGTTCACGGTGGCTTAGTGGCTAAAGCACTGGCGTACTGAGCCAGGAGTCGCAGGTTCGAATCCTGCTCGTGAGCGATTTTTTCTTTCCACAATTTAAATCTGTGGAGGGATATGTCGGACTCCTACTGATTAAAACCACAAGGTGGCCATGCTCACCACAAAATAGAGGAGCTCCGGGAATTCCAATGGACAGCGTCGGTGCCCTCTAGTGCCACGCCTTTGGCACGTCCTGGGAAACAATATTGTTTCCCTCACAGCAGCACGCGACCACCACGTACTGCTATCCTCCCCAGAATCGAATTAATAGACGCCTCGAGTCCCTCACTATCTTTACTTGAATTCTGAGCATCCAGATTTTCGATAGCTGATGTACTCAGTGAGTGATTATTTTTTACTGATGGGGGCGCCACTGAGCTGCGGGGTGCCCTTTAATACAAGTGTTTCACGTTTCAGTATTCAGATCATTTTCAATAAATTATAAAGACGTTTTGTACTTAGGATGCGGCTGTCATTGAATTATTTTCCTGCTTCCTACTGCGCACGGGCTTTGTTCTTTACAAACGCCACAACGCTACTTTGTATTTTCTGAACACGAAGGATTAACTTTACATTCTTTTAAAAGAGAATTTTAATTAACAATTTTGAAATTTTAGCTTCACTATATGAAACATATGCAGTTAATTTTACTGACGTGGCCTTTAAGTAATTTGCTATTGTTCTCACTTTAAATGTAAGTTTTCTTAAACTGGAAATATTGAACTGGAAAGTTACAGTAGGATTTAGTGGAAAGATGTTAATTTCCATAGGTACGTAACAAAAATACAAGTCGGCAATACAGTGGTAAATCTTTGAACGGTGATTTGTAACGGTTAAGAGTTGAATGCCCAAGGACTACGCGTTTTTGCGTTAAATCGCCCTAATTTGAATGGCGCTAATCTAACTAGCGCGCTAGTTATTTTTATTTATGCTGCTGAGGAACTGCGGGCAGAGAGACTTTTGAAAATTAGGTATTTGAAGAAACTATTGCTGTCGCTTTGCGAGCGCTAGGCGTCAAATAAGTGCGAAAAGGACAACTGCAGCTCCGACCGAATAGCTTTAGTAAAAAAGCCGTAATTCGAGGTTTAGCCCTCGACTATTTTCTCCTCCGAATCTGGACCAATTTAAAAGATATTTCATTAACTGAATAAGAAGAATATGTACTGTGCCGCTATGTTATTCCTTTTTAATTTAGAGCTGTAAAATTTATACACTAGTCCTCTATAGAAAACGTTCTAAATAGGCAATTAGAGATTTTTTAGGGCTTCTAGAATAATTTATCACCAAAAACTAAAACATAGGGGCATTAAAAAGTTAATATTTATTTTACTGTAAAAAATAATTACTCTAGGGTTATAAACTAGAAAGGAAACAGTCGAGAGCGTTTGTATGGTTCTGATAATAGTTATCACTTCATCAGTGTGTCGATTTAAAGCAAAATAGTTCGCTTGTGCGATTTTTCAGAGTTCTTCAATACGTTGTCGTTGGCTGTTTAATGTAATATTAAATATAATTAGCGCCTTAAAAATTCTTATTTTCTAAAAATAAATAAGAGTTTTATAGTATTGGTACGTAAAAAGATAGTTTCTTGGTAAATGAGGGATTGATGATATAAAAAAATGCTGTTCGTATCAATTTATCAGGCTTGAGAAGCTTTCTGCTAGAAAACAGATACTGGCTTTCTATTCACTATTTATTCTTGGTACCTATTGTGCTATCGTATCTTAGTTTATATTAATCATTATTTTTATGCTATAAAATATTTAACTGTAGTTAAAAGCCCTTGGCTAAAGCAGTATAAGATAGAAATAATCTACAAAACTGCTAGTGAACGTGCTCGAAGGTCAGGCACATTGCAAAAACCCTATCTTTTTCAGTTCATTTTCAATGACATTGAAAACTTATCTATTAAGTTATTTTACGTTTTTAAAGTAGACAGTTTAATAGTTCTTTCTAGAATTATTACCTAAAAGCACGTAGTCTTAATCCAGCTTTGAATTTTAACGTCAGGAAATAATAACCCGCGGGATCTCGGCTCTTTGTATACACAAGCAAGTCTTAATACTTATAAAAAATAATATTTAAAGTAATCTTAAGTATATACCATCACCAGTGTTAATAAATAAAGCGTAGCATTTTAATCATTATGTTACATAAAGTTGCCAGTCATGTGCATTTTCGATGGTCCATACGGTCGTTTGTTTGTAGTTCTGATGTAAAATAAACAAAAATAAATTAAAAATATAATATTACTTAAAATTTGTAAATAAAAAAGTAATAACATAAAGGGACTACACTAATAAAAGGGAAAAAATATAATACACGAGTACACAATACATGCATATTATTATTATGTAATATTGGAAAACAAAAGAAAATGATGATAGTTTCGTAGAAATGGTAGCAGTTAGTAACGATTCTTCACGTTTCCCAGGCTAATAAATGATTAAATACTAAAAACCAGTTTCATAAATACATTAGATGACAGCCAAAGTTCAAAAACCTTAGAGTTTTTGTTATTTTGTTTATAAATGTCAATGTATTATTGAAAAAAAACTTGATCGGTATTGCTGCATTTTCTTATATGCGCTGATGTCATGGTCTGATGTTTGTTTACTTTATTCCATGATATTAGCGCCACTCATCAATCAATCAACTCAGCCTATCGCAGTCCACTGCTGGACATAGGCCTCTCCCAAGTTGCGCCACAACGCTCGGTCCTCTGCCTTCCATAGTTGTATGCAAACCAGTGCGTGATTCGGTTCAGCAGATTTGCGTAATTACTACAACAAGTACACTGAACACAAAAACAATACTGAATCAATTAAATACAGGTTTTCCTGGATTTATTTTGTTTTGATTGATGCCATTCTGAAAGTTAGTGTTAAAAACTTCAAAAAGGGAAATAGAAACATTATAAAATCATAGAATAATATACGTAATACTGAAAAGTACGAAGGATTATATAGGTAGGTAAATAGTGTAGGTTGTAAGTACAGATATATTTCGTTGAGTGTAATATATAAATGACGAAAAAACAATGTCATCTTGAGTCAAAGTACCCGTCATGGACACAAACATACAATAACTCTAAAATTTAAGTTGACTGTGTAAATGTGCACGAAATCAAGGTTGGAACCGAGGACCTTCCGCACTTGGGGTGACGCCGTCATTTGGAGACAAAAGACCTCGACGTTTTACTCTTTTCCTAGTTTTTGTAAATTCTAACGCCCTTGAAATTGTCAATTAACTGACATGTTTTTAAGTCAAACCTAATCGCCACCGGAAAAAAACTAAACACCTACAACCGTTCGTTTCAGTTTCAGAAGTCAATTATCTTTTTGTGCAATTTAGAGCTAAAACTTTTGAAAAATCGTCTTAGTTTTGTGCTTCCTGAATATATCTAGAGGTAAACAATATAATAAATTTTTTTTTTAAATAAAATCAGCTATGCATCTACATTTATAAGGCTGAAGTCTACGGCTGAACGTAACGTTTCAGTATTCGTAGCGCCATCTGGCGGCTACGGTTAGAAACTTTGCCAGGTGACTCAAGCAAGAGAGTCTACACTTACCAACTAGATGGCAGGATTAACTACAAACGAATAATGGCGCTGCATGGAAGCTGAGCTTTGTTTTAACTTTATTTTAACAAACACTGATTTACACTATAATTATTATATTGAAGACATTTAAAACTCTCAAATATAATGAGAACAAAAACATTGAATCATTCAGAATACCTATAGGAAAACTGAAATGTTGTAAGTTCGTAGCTACACGTAGCCTGAACCAGTGTTGCTAGGTCCGATTTGCAAAATCCGGGAGGCTCATTATGAAAAAAGTAAATTAAGTAAAATTAAAAAAATCGGGAGATTATGTTTTTCAACAAAAATTAAAAAATTTTGAAGTAATCCCGGTATTATATTTTGCTACCATTCCAGCTGTAATATTAAAATCAAAGCAGTTTGATATTTTACTGCACTGTGTAACAAGTGACTGAAATATTCAGAGCAGCAACTTATCCGTCTGTTTCATTTTAAGCAGTTTTTTTGCCAGGTTTTGATCTTATTCCTATTATTAGGCTCTATACAGGGATTGTAAAAAATCGGGAGTTTTTTGTCAAAAATCGGGAGATCGGGAGATTTTTAGGAAAATCTGTGAATCTCCCGGAAAATCGGGAGACCTGGCAACAGTGGCCTGAACTAAAATTCAAGAGATATACTAAAGTATACGGTAAACCGTCGATACTATAATTAAGATACGTTCATTGAGTACCGAGCGATATGCCAACAGCCGTTAATTATACCTAAATAGTAAAAACGTATTTACTAACGGTACGCACACCGCGTGGTTCACTGGTCGGCACATAATAAATCGTTAGCGCTATAGCAATAGCGTACCACGTGTTTTTAAGTAGCAGCATCGGGTTGGTCAACAAGAACAATGCTAAATTCATTATACTGATTAGTAATAGACTAATGAATTCATGTTTATTTTCCAGGCATTTTCTTTATTTTTAATTCTAATACTGTTTCCTGCATAGTAAAAGTATTGGCAGTGTTGCGTTTTAAATTTTAAGCGCTCACTGAGAGTTGGCTCAGATGCAAGGAGGGTGAAAGTGGATCGACTCGTTTAGTTTGACTTGGTCTGCGCCCAGTGCTAGCTAGGCATTTCACCTAGCTTTCCAACATTAGCGAAGTTGATGAATGCCAGCCAGTGCGGAAACATCTATACAATACACATTGTAGTATCTGCACATCATAAATCTATATTTATCAAATGACTAGTTAGCAAATTGAAGGTCATAAATTAGTTACACATGTGCCAATAATACAAGAATAGTTCGTGCTATATCATACATAAATCATATCTATTAGCTGTGAGCGATAGTGATTATATCATCGATATCGCATATTGTTTCAATTAAACCAAAAAGTAACAATGTTGAAAAGATAACTACGTGCAAAAATATTATAGTAAAGTAAAACTTTAAAATATTGTTTTAGTAACAAGGAGGCGCAACACTCATACTGAACTATAGAAAGTGCGCCGTGAGACAACTTTCGCGACCGAATTCAAGAGAAAGTAGTCCGGAGCGGCGCGCGCATACATTATATCACTTTATCCGACTTTAAGATTATATCACAATCACAAGCAATGTTTACAAATAAATATATGTACAAACATTTCAGATTTTTATAACTCGTTTATCATGCCGGCCGGCAACATCGAACGGTCGTGTCAGAAAACAACTGTAACGCTTTCATTCAATACAATTTATTGTTGTCGCTAAGCGGAACTGCTCTTAAGAGTCAGCATCCGCTTCGGCAGCAAAACTTTTGTTAAAAATAACAGCTTTCGCTTTCGAGTTGCGCTGGCGCAGCATCCACGGAAACATTGTTCGTGCGCGCCAAATTAACATGTCCGCGTACTAAACACCTCCTATTTACAGAAACTAACAATGGAAGGTCACAGTCTGGTAATACATACAAATGAGAAGAATTCTGTCGTGGCGATAACTCCATGACAGTAAGCCATGTAGGCAAAGCTCTTTGTCTTCCTATTCTTCCTAATAAACTGACTTTATACATTTTTTATCTCTAACACAGTACCCTAATTATTTCGCGCTGTTTATTTCGTATATATATTACCTACGTATTTATTGATAACCATAAATATACACTGATATAAAAATTAATTGCGTATTTATATTACGGTACTGATAGTCGTGAATGTAGGTGGGTAGGTATAGTGAATAATAATAGTGATAAACTAGAAAGGCATGTTTATGTAAACGAACTTCATGTTTTGATATTGCACTGAAACGGCGCAATATTTTATAGATTTATCTTGAACATATAAGCGTGTTTGGGAGCATTTACACACTACACACACATCTATACTCAACTCTGAACTTTTAAAAAATAGCATTTAATCTCTTCTTGAAAATTTAAAACAACGTGCCGTCTGAATCATTGCTGAAAAGCTCTAGGTTGTCTAGCGAGAGCTTTTAAAGTAGGGAAATGTATTGAAAAACAAACGATACCGTTTGTTTGTACTGTCAGAGAAAAAAATCAGAAGGAATTTGGCAGCCTGTGACTTCTTTAACATTTCCAACGGTAATTTTTTTTTTACAACCTTCGCTATCTTCGAAGTGCGCGGCAGCGCTGCCAGTCAAAGTAGTTTTATTGTCTTACCCCAATGATATTTAAAAGTACAGACATGTTACTTGCGCTCGCAATCTGAAGACTCAAAAACTTCCTAATTAGGATGTTTTTTCTATTAATCCGCGTCATGTAAGGCGCCGAGCGTAAACGGTAACAAAAAAAAAAGAAAATGCCGTCGTTTGTGTACAGAAAGTATTCCAATTACGACGCGAACATAGCTTGAAGTAACAAACTTACTTACTTTGTACTAGTTTATAATATATGTATGTATTATGCTGCCTCTGCGTACGGAACATTATTTTCGTTGGTTTGTTAGGGTATGACATATCTATACTTTTAAATATCATTGTCTTTAGTGCTAATAGGCTTAAATTCTGCCTAGATCTAGTAACAATGAACAGACTAATTAAGTTACATAGAGTAGGCCTACGTCAGTAACGATGACCTTAGGAACCTCGTCATCGCTGATCTCATGGACAATGCTTGTAACTAAACAAACGATTACCTACGTTTAGTATTAGTACCATTCAACTTACGGTTAAGATAAGATGGGACTATTTAATATTTAAACAACGACAATGCAATAAACGTATATAAAGCAAACAGTTACAAGGCTCTTCTTGGAGATTTTAGAGACACAAGGTTAGTTCCTTACGATATCATTATAAATGCCATATTAAACTTATTTCGTAATGTTTTACATAAGGCTATGGAAATTTTGGGTGGATCTGATACGCCGCGGTCAGAGGTTAGAGGTTTGTCGTATACAGCCGAAACGACTGATCTTTACGAATGAGTTTCTACTTTAAAATATCAAACGGAATAATGATACTTTATTCCATACATTATAATGGTTAAGCCGATATAATTTATTGAATGTCTTACTTTGAAATTAATTATATACCTACTTCTCAATAATAGTCAATAATATTGTCTGTTTAAATACTGGTTCAGGTAAATGACATATTGTTAAAACGTCGATAGTCACCTTTAAGCTGCCGTAGCGAGTATGCAAATTAGTTATTAGTACTATAGTAGGTATTAATCAGCTGTTTGACTAAACAATAGTTAATAAGCTAATAAACATGGATAGTCAATAAAGTCATCCGTAATGTAGTTTACATTTTATTTTATTGTAATTTTATAATACAAAACACATAAACACTGATAAATCTCAATAACTTTCTATACTACAATGCATTTTCTTTTGAAGTGGAGGGCTGAATTTACTTTCTGCAATTTTGCAAAAGTGCGTCACCGTCGTGAAAATTTAAAGGAGCATGACATTGACATCTAAACGATTTGTCAAAGTAAGTTAGTCACCCAGCCACAAGATTTCTAAATTTAGTGGGATATAACTTTCCAAGAACCACCACACGGCCAAACCGACCAAATGATACATTATAAAAAAAACTACTAATAAAATATTTCATTCACGTGTAATCATTTTAGAGGAACTACGAAGGATTCCGGCGGATGTCATAGAGACACGACGCAAGCTTCCTAGAATAAATAAAACCCTAAGAACTAAATAATATAAACTTCAATCAAAGAAACTTTATCAAGCTACGCTTCGAATTTATGTAAACTAAGATCACATAATACTGATGATTGATGAAGTAATAATTATCACGTAACAAGGAAATGAACGAAAATGGCAAAGGCAAATCATCAAAACATGACGCGTCTATGACTACACAGCACACAAGTAGCAACAAAAAATATATAGTCATAGTAATTATTGTTGCGATACAATATGATTCAATATCTTAGTATTTATGTTATAAGAAACACTGTTTATCGATTGTCTTTATTAGTTGCATGGAGGTGTGGCCTGAAAGTGAAGGAAATAGCCAACTTTCTTGTAGTTTTACTGGCTCTAGTGCCTACTTTATAACGTTATTGAAACCTGTAATTTCGATATGTTATGGTTACGTGTCTAACCCCGTAGAGGGAAAGTTTCTTGATATAACTTTCGTATTTACTTTTACCTTTCTGGGGTCTGTGGTTTTTTTCAATTCAATTCAATTCATTTATTCGCATAAAATTTGGTACATAACACAGTTAGTCTTACATGTAATTAGGAATTTAGGATTAGTTCTTACAACTTTAGTCAAATTATTGACATGCAAATATCTTAGTTTAGGGTAAGCAGTTCCACTGACATGCAACCATTCTTCTTTAGTATAAATGGCTATAATTTAAAACAACAAGAGATACAAGGATACTTGTTAAAATTGTGATTTAATTACATAATAAGATTTTTCAAGAAGAAGTAATGATTTTAATATTTTTGTCAGTTAATTTAAATGAATTTATCTTGTCAGATACAATTTTTTTTTATTTTTTTAATAAGTCGTCGTCGTTTAAGTGTTTAAGGCTAAGGCTTAAGGCCCGCTGCATACTGAACCCAGCCCTCGCACAGCACACGGCGTGGATGGTTTTGTAAAACGTAAGTAATGCCGCACCGAAAATTGCTCACGCGTCTAGAGTTATCAGAAATCAGTCTTGGTCCGTCAGAAATCCAGCCGAACTTTATACAAGTCAGGCCTTTTTATTTATTAAAATTTATTGAATTGCTAGACCTTGCCCGTGGCTTCTCCCGCGTATTATTCGGCTTATCACAGAGAGACTTATCGCGCATCCCTCGGGAATTGTTTATTTTATTCGGGATGAAAGTAGCCTACATGTTAATTGGGGTTATGGTGCAAAATTTCAATCAAATCCATTCAGCCGTTTCAGAGTGATTGGGTAAAAAACATCATAGTTCATAGTTCATAGTTATTTATTGATAATAGTAATTATTATAAGTCACATCCAAACGTCTTCCCAAACTTTCACATTTATAATATTAGGTAGGATAGTAAGAAGTAGGATTCGAGAAATAGTAATCTGGTAACACAACATCTAGGGCTGCCATGACCTAAATTGCCGACAAAGACTTCCAAAACGAACCAAATTAAGAATTTTCCCCAGACACCATAAAATGAAAAAAGAAAAAACTATTAACGCGGCGAGCTTTCACAGGACACTTATTTAGACCCCCCCCCAGCCGCCCCCGGACGCCTTCCATACTAGAACAAATCCAGGGAAACCCGGCAGCCCGGCCGGTTGGTTGGCAGCCCTATCTAAACTTCAACCCTACACCTACGTGTGTAACCCGGTGCTACGACTGCTACGAGGGAAGCATTTTTGAACAAAAGACATAAACGCGCCGTCGCACTCTGCTGCTGGGCTAGGCTGAGATATAAAATCTTACGAGTCTTATGAGTGTTCGCAGATAGATACCGGAAAATGACATGTTTTTAAGACGTGAAAACCACAACGTAAATGGCAAGTTTATTTACTTTAGTTACACGTATTTTTTACCACTTTTGCTCGTGGTTATGTTTTTATTAGAGCGAAAAATAGACTAGAAAAACTTCATAGATCTACGTTTTCACGATGTGAAAACCATATTGGTAGACTGGCTATTTTACTTTAATTACCACACGAAACGGGTAAATTGTTAATAATGGCGAAATTACATCATGAGTTCATGATTAGCTCTTGTTATCAATAGCTGGTAACACGAAGAACGTTGAAAGTCCAGGAAGCACGTTCCTTATCATTCGTTGTATGATCGGAATATTATCACTCATGACTACACAATGATTGGTGGGGTAATCATTTTTTTACGCTACGTACTACGTATTTAGATAAAGATATTATGATTTTGCAATGTCTGGCAGTGCCCATGAGTGTTGCGAGTAGAGGATTAACGAATCGGTTTAGGGATTTAGCATGGAAAATTTGCAGTATCTGCTTATCGATTCACTTGATTCGAAAAAACAGGTATTTCCAAAATAAACTTACGGCCACAATTAATATCCTATCTATCCCCGGTTTGCCCTACTAGAGATAGAAATTTGACATAAAATGTATGGAGCTAATGTCAAATTTCGATCTCTAATAGGGCAAATCGTGGATAGATAGGATTATAATTTTGGCTTTTATTCTATTTCTTCACAATCGATCTATGATGTTTTGATGTTGTCAAATTAATTTAATTTTAAGATCGATGGACTTGCTGATTTCAATTTACAATTGATTAGTTGTAGTACGAACCTGACCTCGTTTAACTGTTATAGTAAATGCACTTCAGTAGTGTGAGACGAAAGCGATAACAGAAATATTAAATGGTAAAGTAGAATAATATAGGTACATTAGCTACTTGTAACAAAATAAACGCAAAGTTTAAAAGAAGTTTGTTCAGAATCACTAGCGACCAAAATTTATACCTATCCAATCAATCCACGATTTGCCCTTACTAGAGATTGAAATTTGACATATTTTGTGTGGAACTTATGTCAAATTTCTATCTCCAGTAAGCCAAATCGTGGATAGATTGAATATTAATTTTGGCCGTAGCAGAATCGATTGGTATGGTTTTTTTACCATTTTTTTTTCAATTTCCTTTTGGATACTTAGGATAAATAAGTATTTCAGTGGATCCCAAGTAAGTCCTTGAGGTACAGGAAGAACAGCGAATAGGGCTTCCGTGTGTCAGGTAGCCCCTAAACAGGAGATTGAGGTTTAAAGCATTGAGTTTAGTTAGAACTATATTTTGAACGTTTTTAATTACGAGAATTGGCCTTCTGATAATATTCATAATATCCTATTGAGGGTGTCTGAGGTCTTACGTTTATCTTGTTACATGTTGTAATTTTCTGTTCATTCTAAGTTTCAGTTTAATCAAGGCCTCTCCCAAAAAGGACACCATTAAATATTGCTTATATATAGTCGTTAATTAAATTGAATGAAGTAATGAAAATTGGTAAATAAGTTGCATGTTATTGTTGACGTCGAAAAAGAATCGGCAAGTTTGAGTTAATAGGTTGAGGTCGTGGGTTCGATTCCCACAGGACACAAATATTTGTGCGATGAACATAAGTGTTTGTGTTGGTCTGGGTGTTTCTTATGTATTGTTAGTAAGTATTTACAAAAAAAAAAGTACATAAGTATCTTATCCATTGTCTAGTACCCACATAGTACAAGCTTTGCTTAGTTTGGGACTAGATGGCGATGTGTAAAAATTACCCAAAAATATTTATTTATTTGTTTTACCGCAAAGGCTAAATAATGATAAGAACAGGTATTTGTAACAAACAACATTTAAGGGTGAACAAGTCGGTGGCTCGAACTTTTCGGTATTTCGCCAGCCAGCACAGTAGACGCCTAAAGTGAGACGCATAATATTTTGTTTTTCCGAAAATGGTCGCGCATAATTTATTAGTCGACCTTTGGTTCTAGGGTGTTTATAAATAAACTACTGCATGTATTCATCAAAACGAACGTTATTCAAAATGTTGAATAACTAAGCTATGCTTCTGTGCAAAGTATTTTGGGGATTACATGCTTCTTATCTCATTTACTTATTACTTCCTTTTCGGACATATTATGCGATCACCTAGGCATTGTCTGGAAAGGCTTATAATACTGGGCCGGATAGAAGGTAAACGCGCTCAAGGCACAGCACCGGCAAGATGGTCAGACGCGATTAAGAGGGCTGTCGAAGGCAGCATATACCGAGCGGTCTATACATCAAAAGACCGCATAACTTGGAATCGCGTCGTATTTGGTCGCGATCCTCAGCAGTGAGGGAACGGCGAAGAAAAAGAATCTCATTAATTTACGTCAAAAAAGCGTTAAAATTCGTGCTTAAATACGGATGTTTTGAGGCTCAATTATCTTTTTACTGTTTTGTTACGATACGAACCTGGATGATAAAGAGACAAATTAATATAATGCTTGGTTTAAAACCTGTAACATCAAATATGGAGTGATCGATCACCCTTCGACCTTTTTGTGTGGAGAAGTAACCGGCTAGTTCAACCTTAAATGTAAATTGAAGTAGTAATTTGTCCATTGAAATGCGGTAACCATTGCGCTTCAAGATGATACCAAGCAATGATGTCAAGGCAGTCTTCTAGTTCTCGATCTAATGAGTCTAGCTTCCATTTAATTAATAGAAAATTCCCATAATTCAATGCAATTATTTTACCAAACAATCGTTTCTTTATTGTCTCATGCGCAAGCGCAATGGGTGAATTAAATTGCATGTGTATGTATATTTGTTAACAAATGTGGGCACATTGTATGCGCTGAATGAAATCGGTCGAGACTCGATAGCCCCAATGCCACCCAGAAGCCTATGCAAAGAGGTACTACATCACGATAGCTTCAAACGGCTCGGTTTCAGAGGTCGGCGACGTCGCGTGGCGTGTCTGACAACTCGGTCATGCAGCCTGTCGTATAATTTAATGGCCCATTGTATTCTTTAACGTTTTGACTTGCTTGTATACCCACAGAACAATATTCGCGAAATCATCGTCAGTCGTCGACTAACACTCTTGCCGAGCAGACTTCTAATTTCATATGAAATTTCACCTTCACTTCTTTCTTACCACCATAGAAATCTAAATAAAGGTAATAGAAGTGGCAATGGCGCGTAAACTTGTCGCCGCGTACAGGTGTCGTTTAGGACATCAGTGCGCGAACCGTTTGCTTGATCATCAGTGCTGTTTTGGACGCAGAGTCACTAAAATTGTATTTTCCAGCATATCTAGCAGCGGAACTTTTTCAGACTTAATTATTTTGCATTGAATGCTAGAAACATGGTGGGCGAGATTGCGTATTTATGTGTTCGTAGCGAAAAACCGGCGATATGCGTTCCCGTAGTAATAGACAGTAGATAACATTTCTATTCCCTTATTATTTATTTAGATTTCTATGCTTACTACTGATTTCACACTAATAATTGAAGGTAATCGATGTATCCATTAAGTTAAAAGTAACGCTTATCGCGTGCAAAAGTACTACTAGAAAACAAGGAATAAGTACCTGAAAAGTTCATTACGAAACTTAAATAACACAATGCATAACACGGTCACGGTTTAAACGCGAAGAAAAAAGTATTTTTTTTTATGAACTTATACGGCCACCGTGTGTGTGTACTCTGATGTAATGTATGTTTTAACTTACAAAATTGTGCATGAACCGGCTATAAACGTACTATGTTTTTTGCATATCTACATGTGAATAATACACAGTCTTTTGTGTACGCTAAAATTTTGAAGCACGTTGTGTACCTACTGCGTTATGTAAAAAGTAAGAGTTGCGAAATCGTTCGTATTAATGTTCAACGAACCAACGTGAATTCGATAATTAACTGAATCTAATGTAAAATTGATAGATTGGCAACAATTTAAATATTATAAATATTAACCTTAAAGAGCTTCAAATTAACTGGGCACACTGGCATTAACACTGATGTAGCTGCTGTATATGGAAGTTATTAAAATTATCAACCAAAACTGAATACAGGTAGGTACAGAACTAAATAGAGAGCTTTTGTTTTTTTTGTTTTTTTGTTTGTGTTTGTATTGGTCTGGGTGTTGCTTATGTATTATAAGTATCATCTCAGCCGAAAAACGTCCACTACTGGACAAAGGCCTCCCCCAAAGGGAATCCCCCTTATTAGTATTATAAGTATGTATGTAGTATCATTGCATTATAAGTATGTATTTACAAAAATATATGTAATTATTATATCCATTGTCTAGTACCCATAACACAAGCTCTGCTTAGTTTGGGACTAGATGGTGCTGTGTAAAAATGTCCCAAAGATATTTATTTATTTATTTATTATATTTTCTATGTAGACTTTCAATCATATCTCAATAATAAAAATAAGATTTATGAAAAACGTTCGTTCGTTTCTTAGTAATATTACTGTAAAGGCGAAACGTATACAAAATTAAACATTACATTAAACACAAGTCTTTTTTTTTTTAATCTGTCCCGAAAAACTTGATTATACATGTTATCGATTAAAAAGGCATGGGCAAAAGCTTATGTTATTCAAAGGATTTAATTAAAAACATTTTTAAAAATCCGTCAAGGTAAACAATTTTTCGATTTTAATGGAGTTGTTTTGTATTTTTGTTTGTGCTTGTGCAATACAGTGCCACGTTTAATAAAGGATGACTGATGATTAAGATCCCCTAAATATTATAAAATACCGTTAGCCTAGTTTCATTTTTATATCGAAATCGTTTAATGCTAAAAGCAGCTCAATATTATCGCAAAAACCTACAAAAATAGTATCGGAAGAGGAAATTAAAATTGACCTAATAGATAACAGATTGTAATGATAATTGTTGCTGTCTGCGTTTACGATTGCAGAAGGATATTTCTGAAAAAAAAATCCTTCTGTATAAGTTATATTAGCCAAAAAGACGAACAGCTCACCGTAACAAGGAAGCGTTATAAAATGAATCAAGGCCAAAAACTACGACGCGACCACGAGATAATTCTTATCATTTATGTAGATTCGCAAGAAAAAAATATGACGATTTATTTAAGTCATTATCTTACCTACATGTTTATATTATGTTAAATTGAGCGTTTAACTTTTAACTTTGAACGCAAAAAAATAATGCTGCAATTGACGGGTTATCTTAAGTTATCCAACATAGTGTACCAAAGATTTTGGATTTCATTTTTCTGTGTATTGTACAATGAGGTAATATGTACTACGTACTAGAGTAGACATTACGAACAAAAAATATCGCGCAACTTGCTGGCCGCGGAGCACGCGCGGCGCGAGCGTGGCTAAGCGAGTGAGAGTGCAGGAGATCTAAAACGTGCTACAAACATTTTGTTCGAAGTGTCTTCTCTAGTACGTAGTACATATTACCTCAGTGGTATTGTAATAAACTGAATTAACTCAAAAATCATGATTGTTGGATACTCGTGTTTAAGTTTTAAACTTTAAAGCAAACATATTAGCATAAATTTATTGAAATAGAACAGTGGTAGTTACTGTTCATTGTTAAAATTTATGAAAAAAGTCTATTTCTAACTCGCACATCTGGGTTTTGTTTCAATTATATATTTATACGTGTATCAGAAATGCGTGGTCATGAAAACCTCATTCAGGGCATAGCATATAACAACTTTAAACATGGCGACAACCCTAAAACAAAAAAAAAAATCTGCGGTTTCACAGAAAAGTGCAATACCTCTCTACAGAAATGCAGGGAAGGTTTGATTTCTTTTTCGCTATTTCAGAGTTGACCCCGTAGTAAAGTTGTTCGAAAGTACTCCCGGAATGAGCTCTCCAAATATTATGACCACGCATTTCCGATACACCTTGTATACCCAAGAGTGTGGTTTCGTTACGTATGCAGTCAGCGGTATCCTGTATAGACTTATTTACATCGCTCACGAGCACGGAATAAAGAAAACAAGGGGAAGTGGCATACGGCTACCGCAAGCGTGGCACAATTATAAGTATGTAGTATTATAAGTATGTATGTAGTATTATTGCATTATAAGTATGTATTTACAAAAAAAAAAAAAAAAGTATATAAGTATTATATCCATTGTCTAGTACCCATATCACAAGCTCTGCTTAGTTTGGGACTAGATGGTGCTGTGTAAAAATGTCCCGAAGATATTTATTTATTTATTTATTAAGCGCAGACGCGCAACATTAACTTAATCGCGCTTAGTTTCCCGCTGCGACACTGACGTCTCGAATACTTACGTGAAATACTAGATAATACCTTATAGTGTAATTATAAGGTGTAAAAATGATAGCAGAACGAAATATTATTCTCATAGAGGTGTATTATATCACCGCTATGTGTACAATTTTGATAAAAATCAATGAATTTTAATTTTAACAACTCGAATTATGATTTAATTTTTTTTTAAACATTATATGTATAATTGCTAAGCCCTATTTGAATTTTAAATAGACTCAATCACATAATTGTTTATTGTGTATTATAAATTATAATGTACTATTTCAATTGTCAATGTGTGAATTTGGCGAAACTTTTTCCGGTAGTAATCGTAAGGGCACTTCCACTTGTTTTCTTTATTTCGTGTTCACGAGGTAGTCACGGATCGGGTATAGCTTATACAACGAGCGATGACGCGTGAAGCATGACCATGGAGCGACCTAGGGCTCGCGTCCTCGCCGCCGCATCCACGGACCATAACGCCAGTTTCATTTTGTAGTTTACTGCCCGCAAAACATTATCTATTGTTCTGCTACATAAATAGACTCGTCAATAAGTTATCTGTGACCGATAGATTACGATCAGCAATCGTCATTGTCACTATCGCGGATTTTGTCCTGCAATCTGGGTTTCAAGATCGTTTTAGAGATGACAACATGTTTTATAGATTAGACAAAGCGCGTCACTGGCGCTTCGTTTCTAAAGAAATTGCTCGAAAACATTGATTGTAATGATGAGTCTACATAATTAATTTATAACTGTTTTTTAATGAGTACCTTAATTTTATTGAAATTAAAATCAGGCACAGATGCATTTCATCATGTTAAATAACCAATATGTTAATTATGGTGGAAACACAGACATAGTAAAAAATATAGACGAAGTGCTGCGAACAATCTAGTGAAGCAATGAAAAAAACAATGCTTCTTCGTGTACAACCAGCACTCACGCACACATGCACCTCAAACCGTGCTCACCCCTCTCAGTACACATGTCGCGGCAACGTCCAGTAAGCATCGCAAAAGCATATCCTTCATGTGCATGGTGTGTGCGTGAACGCTAGTTGTACACGAAGGAGCATAGCTTTTTTGGCTTCACTATGATTGTTCGCAGCACTTCGTCTGTATTTTTTACTATGCCTGTGGGTGGAATCGAATACTTAACAATTTTCTGTCTCTATTATTACAGTAGCGTTAAAGGTTTATGATGTTTTTCTATAGTTGACATAGTACATAAACCTGATTTAAAAGAAGTCAGGTCAGATTGCTAATTTAAGTACCTTCCTACTTTTTGCGTTCCTTATGCAAATATTGATTTATGTTTCAAAGAGGAGGCAATATTTTACTCACGAATTTGTGTACGTCCAGAAACGACGTGTTATATAGACATAGCCTTCTGTTCGCTTCCGCCCCGCGGCTATATCGGCTGATCGTAATCATTATTCAGCATCTTTGTCATTGCGTGTTCAAATTATGTAATTTACTTCTTGCCAACATGTGCGTCCAACACCTAAGCACATTGTTTTAAAATTAAAATACTCTACACACGCTGGTAGCGTGGTTTATTTATGCGTGCAACAATACTTCATTTTCCGTTTAATTCAATAAATACGGAATGTAAATATTGGCCAATGTTTAGATTGTTTTGTTAAACGTCACAATACTTAGGAAAAACGTTTCATCAATTTTTCTCACAAGAAACACCGCGCATCGATAAGATAAAATCGTACTTGAGGTTTGAGTATTCAATCGGAGGACAGATGTACAGAAATCTTGGGCTTTTGAAGTGATACAGAAGGCACGCGCGCACATGTCAATATTAATACATAATCGTGTAAGCGTATTTATTTAATAGTTGACCTAGTTATTTAGTGTAAACAAAGCCTGCAGAACAGGGTCGTTTGGGCGAGGTGAGCGACCTCACTATCATGGCGATCATTCCGGTTAACCGCTTATCGGCAGCGGCACAGAAGCGGCAACCTACCGACTGCCGGCTGAACGTCACCAGACTGCCGCAACTAGAGCGGGAAACCGATTTTTTGCCGCGAATTTTACACGCTGTCGTATTGTAATACGATTAATTTTGCGCTCACAATTAACGTCGTGAAATAATTGTTTGATAACTTGCATAATAACTTTGAGCACCTTCCAGCAAATACGCAGATCTTTCTTATTAAACTCACACATCTTATTAATATCAGCAACGCAGTATTGATTGGTAAATAGGTACTGCTTGATTTTTTACCTTCGGTCTATTAAAACGGTGCAGCGACTGGCAATGTAACTATAGAATAATGCATTTGATTCGATTGGGAAGTCCAGGCTGTACCAATACTAGTATACAAAGATAGGTTACGTTTCAGACCACGTACGGCAGCAAATGTGTTGTTAATTTACCGCTTAGTGAGCCTTTTAAATGACAATGGATGAAATCTATCAGGAAATAAGAATAGGAACCAACCTTTGTTGCTTCCCGTGGATACCATGACTAATTGATTTATTAGAAGGATGGGCAGCATTCTCCCATGGTTAAATTGGTTAAACATCTTACTGCGTTCGACGATTCGCCTGCCAATCATGACCACACCATTATCCTACCATTTATAATCTAATTAATAATATGATCAGGAAATACTCAGAATATGTAGTACCGAATTGAATTTGGCTTATGTTTAACGAACCACCAAATCTAGGAAAATGTAACGGTAAAAAATCACTTTATATTGCCAAAATTAGTAAATGATCACCAAAATGAAATCCCCATTTAAGCGTGATATTAGAACCAAAATTTTTACAACATGTGATCCTACTTAAAGCAACCAACTCCAAATTATGATTATGAGTTTCTTAAAAGGCGTAGTCGGAAGGATTGAAAAAAAATTACCCCGAAGGAGATAGCGGTGTCTGAGTTCGCTCGCTTCGCTCGCTCACTAGACCCCCATCCCTTCGACCCTAACCTGTATGAGATCAATTTACTAAATTTGGCGATTGGTATATATTTTAGGTATAAAGGTTATGGTCACAAAATTATTTTTGGTGGTCATTATAATTATCCCCATTGAATTTTAAAAATGACTTCTGCCACGCTTAGCAACTAAATAATTAGTTAATTTTGAGGTAAAGTATACTTCAAATTAAATATAATGTTATGCGTTATGTTAATGTAACATTTGTGTAAATGATTTGATTATAATATTATTTCATAAAGTTTTATTTGCGTTCAAATTTAAATGGAGGATGTCAATTTCAGTTTTAAAATTGCTAAAGTAGCAGCAGCGGATCAAATCCTTGCATGATTACATTTTGCGTGCTACTAGTAATGTTATCAATTAGATATCAATAGATAACAATTGAATGAACTGTCTATCGCTCTTATGTAGTATTATGCACTCATTACGGAGATTAGATTTGGTTATCTAAAGTTAAACCCACAACTAATACTACGCAGCTACAATAGTATCGTAAAGTCTTTATCAGCATCTTCAGTATATGTATGGGGAAGTCACTGTAGCACTACTCATCAATTTCTGCTCTATTGGCTCTATTAATAAGATTCAATTTCACACTCTAAACATAATGCTATGACTTCAGAATTAGAAGTCGTAACCAACTTCATTTTGTTAACGCCTTTCACTTGATTGGGAAATCTGATATTCATTGCAGATTATGCAACATTTGACGAGAAATTAAATGCATAATATTTTGACCGTGTATTCAGGATTATTCCAGTAAGGTAGTGCAAACAGCCTTGGGAGCGACTTCGACCGGCGGACCTCCAAATTACACATAACAGTGGCGTAGCGGAGTGGGACAAAAACTCGAGGCCTTGGGCGGAGCCACTAGCTCGCCGCTTCCTCGTGCAGCCATTAGACATAACCATGCCATCCGATCAGCCAAAACATTTCACAACAACTAAACATTTCTCAAAATGCACTATCGGACATCAACATTATCTGATGGCTGCACGATAAGCTTGGATTGATAAAGCTGGTACGCATTGCTCTCTTCGGTACATTCAGAACATTTGTTGCATTAAATGACTTTAACATTGATTCATTGAAATGACAATAGTGTTTTGAGAGCAATATGTCCAAGCCAGACTTACAAATATATTTACATGATCGTTTATCTAAATTTCAGCAAGTAGGTAATTGAAATTTGAAATATCAATGCCCAATTTATAATTTCACAGGAAGTTGGAGAACCATTTTCCTACTAGATTTTATTAATATTTGAATAAAAGACTATTTTAACTTGATGAAATTTAGATCCGATCAGTTTATGTAACACGAAATCTAGTGAGACCAAACTGACACTAGAAATAACAAATAGTATTACGAAAAATATTTAGATTCTGTTCGTTATTCGCGATAGAAATTAAAACAAGTTATTTATAGATTTTACTAATATTTCCTCACTAGAATTAGTATTTTAATTTTTAAATCTATTTTGCAGATGTAGTTATAACAAGATAGTACTAACTGTGTTTCGGTAAAAACATAATAACATGTTTGAAAACATAATTCTAATTTCATGAGCTAAAGCACCGTTATACTTTCTCGTTACACAAAGCCTTCGTCATAATGGCCTCATAATTCTCGACAAATTCATTTAATCAGTATTCAAATATTTTAAGTACATATGCCTGAATTACACTGTTCCTTCATACGTATGCTTGAGAATATTTACAAGACATGCAGACACACGATAGAATATATACAAGTTTTTAAAGATAATTCAGCATTCAAATGGTTTTATTATAATGTAAATCGGGAAGTGAGGCCATTTTGAAGATAATTAACAGACATTCTTAGTGTGAGAATATTCATTAGTTACAATACAAATTACAACGTAAGATAACTCACCATCACAGGTAGCGGCCATGAACTTGCCGTTTGCAGAGAAGTCCACTAGAAGAACTGTGCCTGGGTGTCCTTTGAGATTCTTCAACAGCCATGGGTGACTGAACTCGGATTTTCCTTTCCATGTTGCTCGTTTCTTCGTTTTCCCACTGATACGGGTTTCAGTCGCGGTCGCTTCGGAGCTTACATCTTCTGCGGGAGCACCTATAATATAAGTAGGTACTGTGATTATTTATAGGTACCCAGGTGTCGGGCGAGACGCGCGGCTTACAAAGGGTAATGAACTTAAGATTTTTGCACTCATAATCGATCTGTGCGATACCAAAAAAAATTAAGTGGTCTATTGATTTCATGTTAGTGCACAACCAGTGGTGACAGGTCATTCACTTATTGAAGCAAAGCTTCTATAGCGTCGTTGGGCGCTCAGCCGGGCCGGGGAGTACACCGAAAAAAAACGTCACCGTTAACTCGCGCGCGCTTTCTATCCCCGCTTGCAAATGCGTAAAGCTTTGCTTCTATCGGACGTCCCCCTACGCCACCCGTTTTTTACATAATATCTTTTGGTCGTTCATCCGTCTTATTGCAAAGGAACTATTTGCGCGCGAAAACATGGAATCAAATATCATAATGACTAATCTCGTTTCTTGAATTCCCAGACCAACTACAATAAAATTAAGACCGTACAGCCAAGATGATTAACAAAAACTGTTACGGTGACGACACGAGACATGAATAATTTTAATACTTAGTGCCACATGAAGCTTTAAACTGGAAGTAGGTTGACATGATGCTTATAATATTACCGTTACAAAAACATGATCATCATGTGATGACTAACGGACAAAAATTTTTGAGGAGAGATATAAAATACATGCTATATCTTGTTACAATTGCCGTCGATAGTTTCCTCGTACCTGCCTCGTGTAGGAATTAGAAGATGATGTCAGTGTCAGTTACGCGTCATTGTGGAGGCGTTTGTTAACTACATATTGTTCACTTTTTATGCGTTTCTGAAACCATCGTTTTATTAGGGTTCCGTACCCGAAGGGTGCCAAACCGGACCCTATTACTCTCGCTACGCTGTCCTTCCGTCCGTCCGTCCATCTGTCACAGGGCTGTATCTTTTGAACGGCAATAGATGACCGGTTGAAATTTTCTCAGAATATGTGTTGCTATAAGGTGTATCACGACAAATACTAAAAACAAAAAAAAAACAAAAACCAAAGGGGGTCCCCAATAGTCCCCATACAAGAAACCTCAAAAAACATAAATTTTTTTCAACGTTTTTGTTCCTGCTCTATCTACAAAACGGTAATATATACCAGCGTCAAACTTGGTCAGATTATAGTATAATTTGCAAAATTTCACATTATGCGCACTGTACGTTGATGTCTTTTGATAAACTCTCGTAAATTAAATCAGTTTTTAAGGGGTATCAGGTCGTTGAGAGGTACGGAACCCTTACTGCGCGAGTCCGACTCGCACTTGGCCGGTTTTTTTTAATGCCTAGTTAACCAGATTTTAAAAAATTCCAAAAAAAGGGGCCCTAACTCTATTTAACTTCCTGTTGTCTTACACAGTCAATCAGCATTTTGGCGCCAAATTGCTATTTACCGCAATTTTTTTTTTATCAATTTATGTTAGGGCTTGAATGAAGATTAACGGCCAAAATGAATATCCTATCTATCCACGATTTACCCTACTAGAGATAGAAATTTGACTTAAGCTCCATACATTTTATGTCAATTTCTATCTCATCATCATCCTCCTGCCCTTATCCTAATTTATTTATGGCAGCATGTATTTTTCTTCTATACATCTCTATCAGCCGTCATCTCCGTGTTCACTATGTTTCTATTCATATCATCTTTCACACAATCCATCCATGTTTTCTTCGGTCTGCCTCTTTTCTTCTAGCCATCGACATTCATACTTGAAACTTTCCTCGTAACATGCTCCTCATTCCTCCTCATCACATGTCCATATTATGATAGTCTGTTGCTACTTAACTTCTCTGTCACTGGCGCTATTTTCAGACTCCCTCTTACATACTCATTCCTTATCCTATCCACTCTCGTTACACCACACATTCCTCTTAACATTCTCATCTCATCTGCCTTTCATTAATTCCTTTCGTAGCCCAACATTCCGATCCATATAAGACAGCAGGTCTTATCATGGTCTTAAAAATATTCCCCTTCAGTTTAAGGGGAAATCGCAAGTCACATGTAGTTCCCGTCAAATTTCTATCTCTAGTAGGGCAAATCGTGGATAGATAGGATAATAATTTTGGCCGTAAAACGGATTTTCCAAGAGATCTGATAAGATTATTCGAGTTATCGAATTCAACAAAATCTGACTAATCGATCGCTATATCTGTAAACCGTACAGTTTCATCAGGTGATTCAGCATTATTAGTCATTATAAAATAAATATATGGTAAATCCAAAGGTGAATCGAATACACTGCCCCAGACATTCGTGGAGTTGAGCGACCATAAAAAGTTCTTGGATTTGGCGCGCTTTATTGTTTCAACGACCTGAAAATGTTTTCTTACTGTTTTTACTCAATTCTTTTATTATTAAAATTAGTAATATTCAGCGCAAACAACTTAATGACATTATTGTTTTAGTTATAATAAAACAAATTAAATGCCGCTGCCGTGTGAAAAAAATACAATTTTGAAAGACTTTTAAGGCCATTGTTAGGACAGTAAAGCTGTTAGCTAATTTACTTCACATATCTGTTACAGATCACGAATTCTGAATAATACAACGGAAGCGGGGAAAGGCCTCGTAAGTCTCGTTACTTTAATACATACAAATCTTAATAATAAGGTTATAAAAACGCTATCTAATGTAATTTAATAACGGAACGCGTGTCGCCGATTTTCCGCTACCAACACATAAATACGCAATTACTTCCGTCCGTGTGGTGCCGGACGTAAAGAATTGCACCACCCTCTTTCTTCTCATGGGTGTCGTAAAAGGCGACTAAGGGATTCACCAGAGGATGGGCAGCAGCGTTCTCTGAGTATTTAAACAACCAACTGCGATCGCCAACCCGCCTGCCAAGCGTGGCGATTATGGAACATTCCCCCCCTTCGGGGGGAGGCCTTTGTCCAGCAGTGGACGTCTTTCGGCTGTTATGATGATGATGTTTCTAGCATTCAATGCAAAATAAATTAAGCCAAAAAAACAAACCACGGTTACATATGCTGCAAAATATAATTTTAGTGACTCTGCGTCCAAAACAGCACTGATGATCAAGCAAAAGGTTCGCGCACTGGTGTCCTACGTGACTCCTGCACGCAGCGATAAGTTTACGCGCCTTTGCCACTTCTATTACCTTATTATTTAGATTTCTATGGTTTAATACATTATGAGAAAGTCAGCTTGCTTCCTTTCCGTGTTGCACCGTTCTGTTTTTCTTTTATGAGACTTGAAGTACATTCAACTCGTTCAAAGTCGTTTGGCGGCAGATGTGTGTTGTTGCATTATACGGGTACAACGACTCGAAGCTCGAAGGTTCCATCCACATGTGATTGGAACGATGGCATTATTATAATTAGCAAACTGTTTTTTTTAAGCAACTCTACCACATCTTGACAAAGCTGTGTATATTGCAGTCATGAGCAGATCTATATCTCATAAAAAAAACACCTGAAATATTTACTTAAGGTGAATGCTACAGGATAGCCCGCGAAATTCAAAATTTCTTGGGTTTTCTGCAAATTGTAGCTCTATTTCGCGTTGTATATCAATCAAAATATGATTAATTGAAAAAAAATTAACCTAACTCTATAAGCTCTACAAGCTCTAAAATCGATAATTTGATCGTAAATTAATATTATCGAGCTTTTACAGCTTATAGAGCTAGGTTAATATTTTTTATGAGTATAATTCAGTAGATATATTGTTATTACTTCCGCTAATCATATTTTGATTGATATACAACGCGAAATGGAGCTACAATTTGCAGAAAACGCAAGAAATTTTGAATTTCGCGGGCTACCCTGTTGCATTCACCTTTGTAAAATATTAGATAGGTACAATTTATGTGAAATGACGATCGGTGAGTTGGGGTTCAAACGACATCTTATTTTATTTAGGTACATAAAAGCTGTTATTAATAATTTACAGGGCAGAAACAAATTAAATAACATCTGCAGCAGAAAAAGTTAATGATCATAACTACAACATTATAAATTAAACACAATATAAAATGGAAAAGTAAAATCAAGAAACAGTTTGCTTTTTTTATTATGTATTTTAGTGTGTCGAAAGTAAACGACTTAAAGCTTCTTACGTAAGATAATATTCACTAACGCCAGGAGAAAGTGAGGCAGGTCATGCTGCACTAAAGTAAACCTGAACTGTAGGCTCATATTAAAAATAAGTACAATTTGTTTTTAATAAGTTTTGTTTTAATAAGTACAATTTCAAACTGATTCCGATAGTACAGGTTCAACTAGTTTCGGAATCAGGGGTTAAAGTCATACTGACCTTGCTCTTGTAGTGATAAATTTCTGACTGTATGCAACTCTAGATTTAAGAGTAATTGCTGTTTAAATGAATAAAATATACTGTTAATATACTGTTGAAAAAGATGAAGAAGACAAAGTAAATATTTTTAATAACAATTATTTAATATTAATTTATGTGCACAGTGCAGTGCAATTTTGTTCCAGTTATGCAAATTGAGAAATTAAAATAATAAATAAGGATGCATGATTTTTTATTAGCATTAAAATAACAGGAAAATAAAACCTGTAATGGATTAACTCAGACATGACGTTATCAGGTTTCAAACTGAAACTAAGAAAAGGGGCACATTTTTTTTAAAATAAAAAATGTAACCTTGTCATTGGGTAACTGTATCGAAAAAAAAAAATTGTTTGTCAATTGATATTGCATTTGTTTTAGTATTAAGTATTCAACAGTGTACACAAGTATAACTAAATTAGCGCACATTGTAAAATTTAATGTAACAAACAGTTAAACAAAAAATCAACATAAAATGAATAATTTTATAAACAAATTCAGTCTCATTATTTAACTCTTCAACCAGGTTTTTCTGTAATACAGTTCTTTCAATAATATTTGTTCAGGTGTTACATATTACGGTGAATTAAAACATAATAGTCTGACACTTGAACATGCTGAATGTCAGACCAATTGGTTGAGAACGACAACAACTCAATCTAAGTTAGGAATTAAAAAATATTTTTTTCAAATTAATTAATATTTAAATTAAAATAATATCCTGGACCGACGACCTGGTGAAGGTCGCGGGAGTCCGCTGGATGCGGAAGGCACAGGACCGGTCGTTGTGGCGATGTTTGGGGGAGGCCTATGTCCAGCAGTGGACGTCTTTCGGCTGAAATGATGATGATGATGATGATAATGATGAATATCCTGGTGAACACTTTTTTTTGTTATTTTAATAATGATGATACATGCAGTGGCGGCCCTGGGGTAGAGCGAGAGGAGTGACCGCTCGAGGCGACAGATGGAAAGCAGCATCAAATAGTGAATGGCGAATGTTTTTTTTTTGATAATGTTGTTTTAAAGAAACTGAATTAAAATCGATTTGAAGCAAAGATGGCGACTAAAGGGCGCCTACATAAAATCTCTCTCAACTCCAATAAAAGGCTGCTAACATGAATTACATGAATGTAATGTGTTACAACATAACTAAATATATTTTCCAACAATTATTTTTGTATGTTGTTTTTTTATTCCTGGTACCTACCTATAATAAATACTGCATGCTGCAAGTTACCCACATGGTATAGTAAGGTTATAATAATATACATAAAACATCAGTCGAAGCTCACGGGGGAGCATTAAACTTGAATAATTGAAGCTGTGTTAATTTTTTATTACACTGGTCGACTTTTTTACCATCTGGAAGAAAACAGGGTGTTAGTAAAAATCTATAAAAGAAACGAAAATTATGTAAAAAAATCTGCTGTTCCATACATTTTGTCTACTGATATTGACTTCAACGCATGGAACAGCTGTTCTTTTACTTATTTTTCGTTTTATTTTTCATAGATCTATTATATTAAAGTAATTGATCACACCCTGTTTTTTTCCAGATGGTAAAAAAGTCAGCCAGCATAGATAGATAGAGTACCTATACTTTATTGCACAACAAGAAAAATAAAAATTATAATAATAAATACCAACAAACAATACAGCACAATTTTACTGGTGATCTTATAGCTAAAAGCTATTTCTTCCAGACAACCATTGGATGTAACATAAAATTATTTATTTTCTTTAAACACTTTACACTTTTCTTTTTATCTACTAATCAAATAACAATAAATTAACATAAAATCTGAAATATTTTAAATTATATTTATTATTTAAATAAATATAATTATTATTATTATTTATTTAGTATAATTTTATAATCATGCATTTATGATAATGATAATGATAATACAGATAAATTGAGAATAATGTAAATAAATCAATATTATTATTTTAATGAAATTAACAAAATTTGACAAAATTTGCCATCAACTCGCTAAGAAGAAGAATGAAATCTAACAAAATGCACATGGGAAGTTGCAGTGCTATAATAAATCCAATGAAAACCTTAGAACACATGAGTTGTGCCTTGACAAATTTAACTTCCTGTCTCCCTGTATGAAATAAGATCACATGGTTAGATTTTAATTCCTTGCAGAACAGGCATGGTTTAAAACTTTTGGCTAAGTAATCGGTCAGTGTCGCCTTAGAATAATAATAACGAGAGTAATTTGCAAACTAAAGATGTACATATTCATGAGAACACAGTAGGTACGAGGTACACACACACGAAGTGTGTCAGCTGCATTCTTCGTATACAGTTAGCTTCGTCCATTCACATCTAACAAAACCCCAGAAGATTCGTCTAATAAACACAATTCTGCGGCATTTTATAACCACTTTATGTCATAGAACCAATGCTCAATAATTTAATAATACTGTTGCCGGAAATTCATCATGTTTTTTTCTTATTTCTAGTATTCTTATAGAATAAAAATTACCTGAATCGCTCTCAATTTCATGTTGTAGTGCTTCCTTTTTCTTGCTTTTGAAGGCGATCTTGTACACAAAATGTAATATTACACAGAATAAAATGGTGATTCCTGCCATAAGGAACACATTAAAGTTTTGACCGGCTAGAATATCGCCCATTTTCACTCAAAATTCTTTACGAAAACGTTAAAATAGTCCCAGAATCGAAAATCACGACAGTTACGATCACGCGGTCACAAAGTCACACACGATAACTAACCACAGATATTTTTGACTTGACTGAAGAACTGAAGTGAAATGATTGAGTTAATTGAATGAAATCGTGAGTCGTTCAACTAGTCATTCTTTTGTGCCCCTGCCGCGCTGCCACCATGCCGGCCACGTGGTGAGGTGCCGAATAGTGATGTGCTTGCACAGAAATCAGAATAATGAGACTAATAAAATCCGCCCAAGACTATGTCGGCATAACTAGTATAGGGTTCCGTAGGTAGGTGTAATTACAAACGAATCAAATAAGATATTAATAGTGGCTATTATGGTTTTTCCGTTATTTAAATAGTCGGCTAGGGATACGGAAAAAGAACTGATTCCTAGTTGGTATCAATACTTTTGTTTCGAGACCGAGTATTTTCGTAATCGAATACTTTGTTTGCGATACTTATGGCAATACTACACCAGGAATCGATACTTTCAAATGAAATCGATACTTTTATAATTTTTTTAACACTTAAATTATTTAGATAAGTCACTACTAACTATTTAAGTCATTAAATGTGATCAGGGCCGGCCCGGAATTTTGATTTATATCATTATTCTTGTTTTATTCTTTCCAAATCATCTTAACCATGTAACTATGTATTATAAAACTGTAAATGTCTGTATGTTTTTTATGTTCGAGCACCATGCAAAATCTACTGTACCAATTTTGATGAAACTTTTCGTGTTTAAAAGCTAATGATTAAACTTAAAAACTGGTCTGTGTTTTATGTAAAAAAAAAACATGGGAGTGAAGCCGGGGGCATAGTCTAGTTAAATTTTTTAAAAAGTATTCGATACCTTATGGAATTAATACATTTGTTTCGATACTAATCTTGGCATCGATACTTTTGATGCGATACTGGTATCGAGTGCAGTATAGATACTTTCGTTTCGATATCGTAACCCTATAGACGGCAACATTGGCGACTCAGAACGTGCGGTTGCGTATTGTTATACAGCGCCATCAAGCAGGCCAAATTTCAGGCTTATGTTGTGCCAACATAATTCATAGGTAGGGTAGGGACTTTTTGTCATTTTGTGATTAATAGATATTCAAACAGAAGGCAACTAACGGCCAAAATTAATCACTCATCTATCCATATCTATATATAGAGATCAAATAACGAGAGGCTATCGATAGTCCAGTAATAGTGCGAAATCGATAAAACTATCAATATAATCGATACTATCGATAGCGCAGAATGAGGTAAAACTATTGATAATTTGCAACACTATCGATACACGTCAATAGTGGAAACGCAATCGATTATATCGATACTGTCAATAGTATTGCCATCCTTGATGAGTTAAATATCGATACTATCGACAGGATCGATTATTTTAGACTATTGATAGACGCTTATTATGCAATAGTTCCTTCTACGTTACCTACGTATTGAACGATAGTATCGAAAATTTTGTTATTATCGACTGTGACAAACTATCGATAATATCGATAGAATAAATAAATAAATTTTTTGGGTCATTTTTTTACACAGCACCATCTCGTCCCAAACCAAGCAAAGCTTGTACTATGATTATGATATGAGTGGAGTGGGTACTAGACAATGGATATAATATTTATATACTTTTTTTTGTAAATACATACTTATAATACATAAGTAACATACCCAGCCCAACACAAACGCTTATGTTCATCACACAAATATTTGTGTCCTGTGGGAATAGAACCCACGACCTCGAGATCAGCAGTCCGACACTCAAACCACTAGACCACAGACGTCAAAATCAAGAATCGATCTCGCTAAACCTTTCATTAATTAATCCTATTTACGAATTATATGTTATGTTTTTGAAAATGAATAATATATCCGTTCGCAGTTTTTTTCTAAAGGTATTAAGCATTGACCTATAATATCAAAGGTACTTAGTATGAAAAATACTATAAATAAGACAAGTAAGAAAAACCAGCCAAGTGTGAGTCGGACTCACACAGTAAGGGTTTCGTACAACCCATCGACCTGATACCCCATAGCGTATGCATTATAATCAGACCAAGTTTGAAGTTGGTATGTATTACCGTTTTGAAGATAGAGCAGGAACAAAAACGATGAAAAAAATGCATGTTTTTCCTTGGTTTTAGACTTTTTTTGTTTTTAGTATTTATCGTGATGAATATTCTAAGAAAATTTCAACTGGTTATCTATTACCGTTACAAAGATACAGCCCTGTGACAGACAGACGGATGGACGGACGGACAGCGTAGCGAGAGTAATAGGGTCCCGTTACTCCCGTTAGCACCCTTTGGGTACGGAACCCTAAATACGTTGAAAAAGTTCGAACATTGTTCTTGTTATATTTAAATATTTGGCCGTAATAACAAAAGGCACATATTTTTGCATTGACCTGTGGAACTGAGAGCCAGTGGAGTATGTTATATAAAGAGATATCATAATTTAACAAATGCTGTTTAAATGGCAAATTAACCCAATATTTTCGCAATCTTTAACTACTACTACTCGAGTTAAAGATTGCAAAATTGCTATTCGGTTTTATTTACATCTTTCTGCTGCTATCTTCCTGCATGTAATGTAAATAATGCACATTCCTATTTATATTCAATTAATTTCTAACAGGAAAATCTGGGCTGGGCCCTACTAGGCCCCCCAGCCCGTAACAAAATCCTGGCTACGCCAATGGGTATCGATTGGTACACTTATTAAATGTCTCCATTTCGAAATATAGAATATACATCGAAATTTTTATACAATAACTAAAATGATGAGTTAAAGGAGATGTCCAGAAACGGTTTATTAATCATCAAAAATTCTAACCCAGTTATGTTAAATATGTTTGGATAGAGGGCTTAAAACTTAAAACTAGCATTTCAAAATAAACTGTATATTTTTAAAGACCTCCAATTTTGAGAAAAACTTTTTTTTTATTTTAGTAAGAATTTACGCCTAATATTAACAGACTCTTTTGAATCATCAAGAATATTAAAACGAACGCACCGAAAAAAGAAGTAAAATTATCAAAATTGGCAGTTGTCACTGTCAAATCTGACTGTCATGTGTCAAAATTGACAGGAAAACTTGCAAACCTTTTGCAAATGACGGCAGATATTGACATTTGACAACGCGTTGGCAACTTTGATAATGGTTTCTTAGGCCCGTATTACAGGACGATACTCATGCATTGATCTCTGTTTAAAACTAGTTTTGAGTTGAGTTTTGATTTTAGAACGTTCCTCAAGCAGAGATTTATTGATCACAGTTCAGCTGAGTTTAGCTTTATTTTATACTGTCACCTGTTTCGGTATTTGAGCAGAGTTTTGATCTGTAATCACTCGTGTGGTCCAGACTACACTTGAGTAGAGATTTCTATTCAATTTCAGGTCAAATTCGTGTGTTATGTTGTTGAATTAAAGTTTATAATTACCGTTCTGGAATAAGGCCGATACTCAAGTAACGATTCTATTTTAAGTAGTGATCAGGTGATTGGAGTTAAAACTGTACTTGAGGAAGCTTCTGTAAACCGGGCCTTAGGCCAGTATTCCAGAACGATACTCAAGCGTTGATATCTGTTTAAAACTAGTTTTGAGTTGAGCTTTGATTTTACAACGTTCCTCAAGCAGAGATTTATTGATCACAGTTCAGCTGAGTTTAGTTTTGTTTTATACTGTCACCTGTTTCGGTATTTGAGCTAAGATTTGATCTGTAATCACTCTAGTGTGGTCCAGACTACGCTTGAGTAGAGATTTCTATTATATTTCAGGTCAAATTCATGTGTTATGTTGTTGAATTAAAGTTTATAATTACCGTTCTGGAATAAGACCGATACTCAAGTAACGATTCTATCCTTAAGTAGTGATCAGGTGATTGGAGTTTAAACTGTACTTGAGGAAGCTTCTGTAATTCGGGCCTTATTAGTCAATGGTAGGCAACTCAGTCTGACCATTGACTTATGAAACTTTAATCTGACAGACAGATGATTCAATGTTATTGGCCGCGTTCACTTATATGATATCACAGACTACTAGGGGATATGTATTATATCACCCGACGTCGTCGGACGACGCTCGGAGCGTTGTTTGGGCGTTCGTTTGTATGATCGCTCTGAGTAACAGAACGACAAAAGTACGCTCCGGGCGTCGTTGGACGTTAATACTGAACGCGGCCAGTGTCGTTTTTTGTGCTGCCATCCGCTAGTAAAATATATCTACTAATATCCACTATAGAGTAGACATTACGAACAAAAATTATTGCGTAACTTGCTGGCCGCGGAGCACGCGCGGTGCGTGCGTGGCTAAGCGAGTAAGAACATTTTGTTCGAGGTGTCTTCTCTAGTACGTAGTACATACTACATATTACCTCAGTGCTATAATCATAACTTATATATCATAACTTCTTGCTTTTATTTTAAATGGAGGGGTCTAAAATTATTTTTTCCGTTATTCTAAGACTCTTATTTTTGCTGGTCTTACAAGAGCATAATTTGGTGCTGGTTAGAATTATCTCGGAATAAACAATTAACGTCCATACAAAAAGTGGACAACTCCTTTATATCCTATCCTACTAATATTATAAATGTGAAAGTTTGTGAAGATGTTTAGATGTTTGTTACTCTATCGCGCTGTAAAGGCTGAACGGATTTGGATGAAATTTTGCATACAGATAAAACATAACCTGAATTAACATAACTATAGGGTACTTTTTATCAAGGGATGCGCGATAAACGACATCCTTGCGGGCAAACCAGCGTGCATAGGCTAGTTAAATTACATAAACGGTTTCACTCACTTGATTCTATCTGGTGTGCCCGACTGGTTTTGGACTTAGCGGTGTTCGGTCTTTACGATTAAGGGCTCCGGTTGGGTCCGAAACTTGTCAGGCATTGCTGATAGAATCACGTGAGTAACAGGTCCCTTTATATCATTTCATATCGAAATAAAATAAAATTATTGTTTTCATATGTACATTTGATTTAAAAAAACTTTAAAAACTAAGGATTATTTTTGAATATTTGGGTCGATTTCTGTGTCGGTGTCGGTCAGTGGTGGACCACCCCTTGTTTGTGTTATGCTTGGATGTTTGTTACTCAGTCACGCGTTAACCGTTGTACGGATTTGGATAGAATTTGACACACAGATAGACAATAATGCAATGTGATATATAGATCAGTACTTATAGTATGTGTACTGGCAAGACAGTTTGGTCAATCGAACGGTTTTGAAGCGAAGCTTCTATAGTGTCGTTGCGCACTTAGCCACTTTGGAGTAAGCCGAGAAAAAAATCACAGTTAACTATAAATTATGTGTAGTTATAGCGCGCGCGTTCTACCCGCGCTTGCAAATGCGTAGAGGCTTTGCTTCTGTCGGGCACCCCTCGTCGCCACCAGTGTTTTTTTTTTAAAAAGGGTGCTAATCTGATTATGCACATTTGTAAATACACATTTCAAAAACTAATTTTTCGGCAAAGCAATTTCGTCAAAGCTCATGCTCATACATTAATTTGGAGAGTTATACAAACATATTATACCATCCCTACAACGCCCAGCTCGCTCTTTATATGTTATTTAAATAAATAAATAATGAATAACAAAAGCTTTGCTTCATCATTCTGCATACATCTCTGTAGGTCTAGCATAGTAACAAGCTGTTTAATTTTTTGTTGCATGGTTAAAACCACCATTTAAATTAATTAATTTCTATCGTTTTTCGGGGTCCTCAAATAGTTTTACTACTTGGTACCTTCTGCAAATAAAATACAACAAATCAGAAGCCCATATTTAACCTAAACGCGACCAAATAATGAAGTGATTACGATCAATAATGAAAACTATTTATAACTTCTTAAAAATCTTAAAATGCTGGCTGAAATTTATGGAACCTTTTTACTGAACTATTTATTTAAAAATAAATATCATACATCAAACAAAATGCTGATGGAAATGCAAAAATAAACTAAAAGGAAAATATTAAATTCATAAATTTATCATAATATGCCTCCGTTTGGACGCAGTAGAGGAGGCTATAGGAGCAGCAGGTAATATAGATTTAGTTATGTTTTATAATCATAAGTTACGTTGATATCGCGATTGCGTGATTTTTTATTACAGTTTGACAAATAACTTTATTTGTGGGAAATTATACATATTGAAGTTACATACTACTTTATACAATATAAATACACATCTTATAATTAACTACTACCTATCTACATTAATATATAATATATACAACATAAACATGTATAAAATACAGATTCAATAATATTAAAATATCATAAAAGTAGACTTCGGCGTCGAAGAATTCCTCCACATCTCATCACTGGCAGCGTTACCACGTTGAATGGCAACGCTTATTCTTTGCCCAAAGAATAAGCCAGCCCTCTGGTCACGCGAAGTGTCGACCAGTCTCTTAGATATTTCCTTGAAAAGGAGCCGTGCGCTCGGACCCCATGGCCCAAGCGTTTCGACCCCAAACGGCTCAAAATCATAGCATCCAATAAGATTACTAAATTTGCGCCGCTTGAGGGTCTCCGCAGCTGCAGCGGCAGCACAGCCACAGCCCGCCGAGCTAGGAAGATGGGATAGAGCAAGGGTGTCGACACATAGGTTGCGTCCCACACCAGAGGCCTACCCAAGGTAATAACGTCATACCGTCTGGTCTCTTACCATCGTCACGTGCCAAGCCATTAGGTTCTAGTACGGCTGATACGCCGGCGGTGGCAAGAGCACGACAAATAATGTCGTGAATATTGGTGTGCCGTGATATGCGACCTGCACTCCTGCAACAAGAAAGGCCATGGTGTCCGAGGTTGTCGACAGCATCACCACAATGACACCGATATGGAGCAACGTATGGAGCGCCTAACCGTAGGCAGGTAGCAAACCGAAAAGTTGTGTTATCCAACATAAAAGAGTGTAACAACAAATGGAGGCGCCACTTGTCATACATTATTTATATTATAAACATACTTTTCGCTTCTGTGGCAGGAGTCAGAACTTTGAATACCGGTACCGGTATAATCATTTGAGTACGCTACAATTAAAAAGTACTCTGTGGTACGCTAATAGCAGCTAAGCGACGCCCTCATCAATAAAAAATAATTTATAATAATGGGACAAAAGTGACCGCTTTTTGTATTTTTTATATCTACAACTACAGCCACCTATAATTTAGAGAGTTAATAGTTTATGATAAAACTACAGTATCTTAACTTCAATTGGTAAAACCAAATCTTCTATAAATGATATACTCAGCGAGTAATTGTTTTTTACTGATGGGGCGCCACTTAGCTTTTAGGCCCATATTACAGAACGATACTCAAGCGTTGATCTCTGTTTAAAACTAGTTTTGAGTTGAGCTTTGATTTTAGAACGTTCCTCAAGCAGAGATTTATTGATCACAGTTCAGCTGAGTTTAGTTTTATTTTATACTGTCACCTGTTTTGGAATTTCAGCTGAGATTTGATCTGTAATCACTCTAGTGTGGCCCAGATTACGCTTGAGTAGAGATTTCTATTCTATTTCAGGTCAAATTCGTGTGTTATGTTGTTGAATTAAAGTTTATAACTACCGTTCTGGAATAAGACCGATACTCAAGTAACGATTCTATCCTTAAGTAGAGATCAGGTGATTGGAGTTTAAACTGTTCTTGAGGAAGCTTCTGTAATACGGGCATAAGTAGCGCAAAAACTTATTCAGGCATGATAAAAACGGACCTAAAACGGACTACCAGTATAAGTATATTATCTATGCTCACAGACGTACTAGAGATGCTACGAATTCTATGCTAAGGACCATCACACACTGAGGTTGCCGCTTTTTAAACTGTCAAATAAAATGTAGTCAGTAGGGTTTCTCAATTCGGCCGCAATTTTGGGTTATATTTTGTTTGACAGTTTAAAAAACCGCAACCACAATGCGTGCTAGGCCTTACAACACTGACAAATTGTTCCGTTTTTAGAAGTTTTGGCGGAAGTTGAGGCCACACGCACTGTGATTACGGTTGCGCTTTTGTAAACTGTAAAAAATGTAGCCTATAGTTTCTCAATTCAGATGCGGGAAAAAAATTGTGGCTAAACTGCGAAACTTGGATACATTTCCTATCGTCAGTATCGTCACCAGTGATCGTCACAACAGCGGGCGGGAAAAAACCGTAGTGCGTGCTGGGCCTAATGCATTTAATTTTTTTTTTGTAATAAGGGCAAAATAAGGGTTCGATTTTATTATTTTAATTCAATCTTTACATTACAACTTTTTATAATTTTTTATATTTTGTTCATGGCATGAATGAAACATTATTCATAAAAGGAATGCTTTAAAAAAAAAAATGTTAGTATTATGTTGGTCAGCCTGTATAGATTTGCTGTCTCTATTGTATGACACTAGGGAACTACGTGAAAGACTGAGAAAACGATACATGTTCTAAATTTAAAAATTCTAGAAAAAATTTCGTTCTTCGGTGCCCTCGTCGGTGGTAGTTTTGACAGCGAAGTGTCAGTTTAATTGGAAGTGTTGTTCTTGATTGAACAAGATTTCTGTGTAACCAAAGTTATTAAAGCCTGTAAAAAAATGCCTCGTCGTGGACGTTCTGCGAGCCCTCCACCAGCCCCTCAGCGGCGGTAAGTTTGTTTTTCTTTTGAATCCCGAATAACTTTTATTTCATCATGGGACGATAGATAACCTAGCGAGATGTTTTTAGGGCTGCACCTCCACCGAGCAGAGTCCCAGCTCATGCTCCACCATCGGCCCCTTCTACTGCCATGGCTCAGCCTCAGCAGCCCTCTATGTTTCAGCAGATGGCAGCCACGGCTGGTGGTGTCGCCGTCGGATCGGCAGTGGTACGTAATTTGTTGTTACGTAATGTAAACGTCGATTTCTTTAACCTTAACCTTAAGATTACAGAACAATTATTGCAAATACAGGCCTAATTAATTGAAATTATCCATCTTTTTACAGTTGCATTGAGGTTGGCTAGGAGCCAAACAATGTGAAGACAGTCACATGTTAGTGTGACATTATCATGATTCAGTGCTTTTTGTTTACATCAATTGACATTTTGCACAATAAATGTTATTATTGCATGTAATTTATGGCATTATAACTTTGTTTTTCTTTTTGGAATATGGTTAAATGATTGTTTTTCTCAATATAAATTAAAATTATTTACAATCCTAACACCTTTAAAGCTGGAGTGAATCGGCACCTAATATGTTTGCTTGCTCCATCGTCGACCACATCATGACAAAGCTATCTAGATTGCGGTCAAGAGCTGATGTATATCTCATGATAAATAAAATTGGTCCGGGTTGTTTTCACTGTACCTATACTATAAAGATCATTGTAATGTCTTTTAGATATTATTTTGCCTGAAGTGTTAATTTTAATGGGCATTACACATGTTTTGCTGCAGGGACACGTTGCTGGTAGTGCTCTGACTGGCATGTTTAGTGGTGGTAGCAGCAGCGAGCCTGCACCGCAGCAGCAAGCACAGCCTGCGGCACAGACTTTGAACCAGTACCAGAACCAGCCACCTCAGGGACCTTGTGCGTGGGAGATCAAGCAATTCATTGAGTGTGCCCAGCAACAGCACGACTTGTCCCTCTGTGAGGGTTTTAATGAGGCTTTACGTCAATGCAAGGTTAACAACCACATCTAAATTGTAGGTCAATTATTTCCATGGTGCCATTAGATCTTTAAATTTTACATAATGATTTACTTTTTCCCAACATCTCTATTTATGTTGTATGAGAAGTGTGTCAAAACAGTCTTTTCCATCAAAGGCTTTCTCAAAATCAAAACATTTTATTTAGATAAACAAATTCGGCACCTTCCTAGTGGGTATTACTTCTGACTTAGTTCAGGGAAACAATTTCCTTGGTTAACTGTAGCAAATTTTTAGTGCTTTTACTATTGTTTTATTTTAATATTTTAAGACAATTTATTGTGATGTAGAATTCTAAGAACTGAATTTATCCATTTCTTTTACATAACTTTTAGAACAATAAAATTACTAATTTGCAACCAAACACAATGTTGATGTTTTATTTTGTCCATCTTACACACACTGGCAAATTCAGGGGAACATTATTTTGTTTCTTTTTGTTTTCACATAAATTGACAAAATATAGGGAACAACGGTTTTTTATTCACGCTTTTATGTTTAGTCCCATAGTAAGAGTTATTCATAATGATGAGTAAGATGACCCCTTAGGTTTAGTATTAACCACAGAATACATTTATACATACGGAAATAACTAAGAATAAGGTTGTATACTTACCTACTCACTTTATTATTATCGTCACTCCACAAAACTATCGCAACATTCTTATCTCTGCTACATGCCTCTATCATCCGCCTTAAAATTGGGCAAAACAAGCAAGCAAATTGTCTGACGTGTGACCCTATCATAATGATTAGGTACCTACTAAACTATACCCAAGCAACATCTCTCACATACCTAAATATGAAGGGCACGTTTTTCTTATCCTATTTTTTCGTTATATTTTTTTTTGCCGCTTCTCTGTAAAAGGTAATATTGAGAATATTGATACTGTTTTAGTTTATTTGACGTCGTTGCTTATACCTAGTGAATAAAAGTTTTAATAAATTTTTGTTACTTATAAACTAGCAGTGCCCGCGACTCCGTCTGCGTGGATGTTGGAAAATAGCATAATGTTGTGTTCATGAACACAATATGTAATTAAGTAGGTACCTAGGCCTAGGTAGGTACCTCTAAGTACCTACATACACGATAAATATTACGGTATTATATTTTGGTTTACGGAATTGTATTTTTATGATACCACCACCGCCAACACGGCCAACACCACACCACCACCACCATACATCACCCCAATAACACGCCATCCACCATCACAAATCACCACCACACCATCCACCACCATAACTACCACCACCGCACCATTTATCATCAGCATGCACTATTTATCATCTCCATGCACCACTACCACACCATCCCTCACACTCCACCACTACTACCACACCATAATTCCACCACCATCTCATAATAACTACACCACCACCTCCAAACAATGCATCACCACCACCACCACACTATCAAAATGAGCTTTCGCCGTCGTGCAGACAGCCGCGAGACAGCGAAAACTCATTTTGATAGTGTCATAAACTATCTAGGTATTTGTATTTTTAGCTAATTGCAGGCAAACAACAATCGACAATCTCATCAACAACCTCTACTTATGCTTGATTTCACGAACGATAATTCCCTGGTTAATCGACTAGTACGTTTTTCGAGTAATCGGCTGTTTAATCAGAGAATTAACGTTGATGAACATCGGCCTTTAGTTTGTAACTTCATACTATAGCGGCGTCAAGCTATATTCCAGGATCATCTACCCAACCAATTCAGATGAGACGTACCTACCTCAAGTTTTTAGTTAGGCTAATGTCTACCTATATACCTGTAAAGTTTCATCGCAATTCGTTCAGCCGTTCTCATGTGATGAGGTAAAAAACAGACAGATAAACAGAAATAATTTCAAAAAATAGGTACCTAGGTAGTTTGCTTATTTCTCAGGTAGCCTGTAAAGTTTCATCGCAATTCGTTCAGCCGTTCTCATGTGATGAGGTTAAAAACAAACAGATAAACAGAAATAATTTCAAAAAATAGGTACCTAGGTAGTTGATTAGTCTCCTATTGCTTATTTCTCAGGTACAGACTTTTTGACCTTTACGATTTTATTTTAGGTAGTAAAGATTTATTAAACTATCGTAGATATATGTATGTCGGTTTAAAATATTAATTTAGTGTCTATCTTATTTCGCTGAAACTACCTAAATTTTTTCGTACCTATTTTCATGCTCCCCTAATTTGCCAGTATATTTTCACGAGTTGAGTCTGTAAATTTAAGATTTCATTGATAACAATGAAAAATTAAATGTATGAAATTGCATTACAGGCTCTGCTCAAATAAATTACACATACGCACCAAAACATTGTAACCTACATTCTTGAAAAAAAGAAAATGTTTCTTCTATTGTACTTGAATTGGAAAGTATCCACATCAGAAATATGTGTACCAGATGCGGAGCAAACAAGCAGCGGTAGTATTAGCTTTTATTTTAATTATTTGATTTAATTGAGTAACTCTTCTTTGATTATTTAAAGCTCTTACCTTCGTACGGTCACAGATAATATAATACTATACTAGTACGGTATTTGTTCTGTTGCGCTAACGTTCAATATTTGGACACAGCAGTAGCCGAAGCCGATCACGTTATTCGTCGCAAGGGTACCAACATGCACCCGCACAAAGTCCTGCTCCAGTTATCATTCAAACTCCAGAACGGGAATCCATGTTCAAAGACGCTGCAGCAGTGGCCGGGGGTGTCACCGTGGGCACGACTGCGGTATGACCGTTCTTATATATCAAATGGTATGAACTAAGACATTTTCAACTTTGAGACCGCAGACGCAGCAAGTTTTCAGAAGCAAGTACCTAGCTAGTTACATTAATTTTGAATGAAAATCGTTAGATACACAGATTGACCACGTCGGACTGCTGATCACGAGGTCGTGGGTTTGATTCCCACAGGACAAATATTTGTATGATGATAATAAGTGTTTGTGTTGGTCTGGGTGTTTCTTATGTATTATAAGTATGTATTTACAAAAAAATCATCTTCCGAATGGACTCTCGCAGAATTGGTACCCAAAATGGATACCCTAACTCGGGTGGCGGAGAATCCCGTTAGGGACTCCATCCGCCGAAAAATTTCCCTAAACCTAACTTATAACTAAAAACGCGGTTGCAAAACCGATGTATTTACAAAAAAAGTACCTATATAAGTATTATATTCATTGTTTGGTTACCCATAGTACAAGCTCTGCTTAGTTTGGGACTAGATGGTGCTGTGTAAAAATGTCCCAAAAATATTTATTATTTTATTTATTTATTATTGAAACCCCTAAGTCAACAACTACTCGAGTATTAGACGTGTTTTGCCTGAAAATTGCATTCTTTTGTTGTAGGTACTCAATTTTTGATCCACATTATTATGAAATGTGAAAAAATATTAAAATAATATAGTAGGGTACGCATTGAAAGTTTGCTGCCTGCAGTTCCTTTAAGTTTTCGCATAGGAGCTAAGATTTCTACTTAAAAGGGGTAGGGTCCAGTCGTGCGGTTGCTGTAAAGCAGTTAATGAACTGCGGTCTAAAACACCCAGAGGTCGTGGTGGTCGGCTACTGAATAAATTACTACTTAGAAGGTTCTTATAAATTAGGTAGACGTTTTTGACATTCACAAGTACATTTTGGAATGTTACCACCACATTTAGACTGTCAACGGCCTTTTAAGCCTACCTTAGAGTGCCTTAGAGTGGTTGGTTCTGGTTACAACAACCATCTAAGCAAAAATATTCTTTTTCGGCTGTCTATTGTACCTAGGTAGGTACATAAACCTACTTATTTTTATATTTTTAGCAACTTCATTTCAAATAGGTACCTACTTACTTAATTATAATAAATGTATACCGTTACATACATTTTGTATACAATAAAGATAACTTACAATAAAAACCGTTGTTTCTATATTGCATTTATTATTTCAACAACATCAGTCGATAGCAGCTGAATATCAGTTTCTTACACGGAGCGACCATTTCTATCGATGCACTCTGAACCCAAGAAAGTAACACGCAATAAAATTATATTTAATATCTATTGCGCAATTTAATGTAAACAAAAATAGAACTAGCGAAGTGTGTGTTGGACCAAGCACTTGGCCAAACTTCCGTAAATTTATTTATGTTTTACGTCGGAATATTTTGGCGGTTTTTCTGTATCACTTTATAGACAACAGCAGCGTCGTCAACTCGTCATCGTACATTGCTTGGCTCCTAGTCAAAAATACAACTGTAAAAGGAAGGGATCGTTTCAATCAGGACTGGATCATCAGACACCGTCATCATCTATTTTTGGGGTCGGCTTTCAGTCTCATCAACCAGATGTGCCGGAACCACAGACGATCTGTGAACTGAACTCATGTTTTAATGCAGAGTCTGTGAGGACCGTAATGTGGGTATATCCTGAATTTGCAATTAGTAATGTAATTAAGGTAGCTAATTAAAATATTTTCTTATATATTTTCCAACATTCATTTCATAAAGATAGATAGATAGATAAAAGATAGAATATTCTTTATTGTACGCCAATAACATTATAAAAAACCCGCCGAATACATAACCTCCTCCTTTTTTTGAAGTCGGTTAAAAAATAAGGAAAGATAAAAAAAAGGTATAAATAAAGATATAAATTGTGGAAAGAAAAATCGCTCACGAGCAGGATTCGAACCTGCGACTCCTGGCTCATTATGCCAGTGCTTTAGCCACTAAGCTACCGTGAATACTAGCTAGCTAGTCGCTAGCTTAGTGGCTAAAGCACTGGCGTAGGTACTGAGCCAGTACGCAGGTTTGAATCCTGCCCATGAGCGATTTTTCTTTTCACGATATATATCTGTGGATGCGTAAAAAATAATAAAATAATTCATTTCAGAATTGCTTATCATTTACAGTAAAAAATGTCCTTCACAAAATTTCACTTTTGACCAGATCAAAATTGATTAAAAGTGAACTAATGCACCTTTATCGACAGGGACAGTATGATAAGTAAGATAAAATTAATTACGACTTATAATACCAAGTCTTATGTAGGAACACAGACCAGTAAGCCTCAAGACGCCGCTTGAACAAAGTTTAGCATGAGAACGCAGTCGTAAAATGTTGGCGGGGACCGGGAGGCGGACGGCGCGTTATGATTGGTCGGCTCAAAAGTTCGGTGGTATGATTCCGTATGATTGGTGCCGCTCGCTGACGGACTGACGTCTGATTGGCGGCGGGGCATGTCATATGCAGTGGTACTGCATATGCGTTGTGACCGGGGGTGTCCGCCTAATCGATGTCTAGAGGTTTACTGGTCTATGTGTAGAAAATAGATATTCTGTTCTCACTATGTCGCAGTCGCAGCCCACTTCTAAACATTGGACGCTAGAAAAGACGGTATGAAAGGCAGGCTGGTGGACGTGGATGAGCTGTACCGAAAAATGATCTGCGATCAATTCTTTGCTCGCCTAGCATAAAGGAGAAACTGTACTTATGTGACTTATGTCCAATAGTGGGTTGCGTAGGTTGTTGAATACGTAGATAGCTCTTCCACACTTATTGTTTTATTTACACATGATCCATTCTATGCTCTTCGATAAAGATAGGTAGGTACCTACTTACATTTGGTTTTAAGCCAACAACTCTTCAAGTCTTCAGCACACACGTAACCATTTGTGTAAAAGCCAGAAGATGTGTGACATTCTTACTTATATCCTTACATTGTTTTTTTTTACGAGCCTATTTTGTCCCACTGCAGAGCAAAGGCCTCGCCCTTTCTTCCACTTTTCGCGGTCTATGGCAATTTGTGGCCAATCCATTAAGTAGGAGTCCAGCTCATCCCGCCATCTCCCAGGCCTATCGTGTTTTCGTTTTCGGCTGTTTGGGATCCAATTTATATTGACAAGGTGAAGTAATATAAAGAACCGTCCAAAAAATTCGGTCTGATTCCCCTTACAAAGGAAAGGAAAGTTGGTAAAACTCTCAAAACACTCAGAACATCAAACATTTGTATGTATCGAAATGATCAAAAATAATTAAGACGTAGTAAGCGGGTGCTACAGAATACTTCTCAGTTTATTGTATTTGAATTTATAGGGTCACTTGGCCGGTGAAGGCATATCAAACATGTTTGGCGGGGGTCGACGACGTGAAGAAGTAGTTCACGCATTACCGCAGGACTACCAACTAGGAGAAGAACCAAGCGGCCCGTGCGCATTTGCAATATCGCAGTTTCTGCAATGCGCGACCAACCATGAAGACTTGCAAGAATGTCAAGCGTACAATGAAGCGCTAAAAGAATGCAAGCGACTCAACCGTATGTAAATTTAGATGCTTACACAATTGAACTATACACTGATTTTTTTCGGCTGTTTCATCTATCCCTACCAAGGTATCCCCACTGGTAGGGATATTTGGAAAATCAATCCATCCATACCTACCAGTTGGGATAAGTGGAATCTGAAGTTCCATCTATCCCTACTAATGTATTGCCACTGGTACGTATATGTAGATGGAATGATTTTTCAAATATCCCTACCAGTGGGGATATCTTGGTAGGGAGAAAAATACCTACCCTCTACACAGGTAGTAGCAGTAGTAGTATAGGTACAGGGCGTCCCACGGATATGCCACACGGAGGGAAAGTACCTTGAATATTGTAGATGGAACATTTTACTGAAAGAAGACATTATTTGAATTTAAAAAACAATTTAAACTGCATTCATAGATATTTAAATAATTACATGGTTGAACCGGAAATCGAACCCGTTACAAGAGAAAAATTATCATCCTGTAGCCTTATCATACCGATCGAAATGCTTCATCATAAGGATTATTTTTTGCTAAATAACATAGTGTCACTTAAAAAGGAAGACCATGAATTTGAACATTTGATGTTAAATTTTGTTCAGAAAAATGAAAAGCTGACATTGCCGTAAGAACATACAACTGACATTATCATAAGTACCTATTACTCTAATTCCTATTGTTCCATCTACAATATTCAAGGTACTTTCCCTCCATGTGGCATATCCGTGGGACGACCTGTATATGTGGTAGTATTATCTTTGTGGAAAAGATCGTCCAGGAAAGTAGGTCTACTACAACTACTGGGAATACCAAGTCTCACTAGTTTGACGACCGAACAGGGCCCTAATTCACGTAGCTAATTTCATGACGCGCCGATCAAGTTGCAGTGACGCTGCAGTTCGTTTCTAACTGCGATCGCCGTAGATAAGAGCATACGAAAAGCATTGTTTTGATCGAAACTTATCTGCTACTGCAATTCTTTAGTTACGTGAATTGGGCTACTGGTCAGTCGAACTAATGGGAATAAACCCCATCGACCGTACCTACTTAACTGTCTCCAAACAGTTATGCTTGCCTTGCAATGCTTCGGTGAGAAGGGAAGGTACGGGTGCCGGTGAAATAAAAACCACTGAGATTATTGTCCTTCATGACTGTTTAATTTTGGTGAACGGGAATTGTAGTTAGTATTATTTGGATAGTAGCCTAAGTAGATGGTATTGCAATTTGCAATTGGTATGGGGAAAGGTAACCGCGTGCCTTCAGCTCGATTAACCATCCTACCTACCTATATCATAAAAAAATATCCGTTTCAGTTTATAGGAAGATGTTTCTGATTGTTTTTATTTTAAAGATTGACCCGTAATCCACCAGCAGGTATATACCTACCTACTTACTATTGAAAAGTGACTACCATCTCTAAATTGACCACATTCTTCATTGTGTTCTGTACACAACCCACCTAATTGCAATTTGTTCAACGCAATATGAATTTGTATGAATGATGACATGGTTTATTTGTTGCAGGTTTACCGTAGGTAGCCAACCCAGCAAAATCTTCACAATTTAGAAACCACACTAATCTACTTCTTTACAACCACAAGCGCAACCTGTAATCAATAAACCTCTACAAATACATTTTTGTATTTTATTTCACGATCATTCATCAAAATTTATAAAAGACACAAAATTTTGTAAAATCTAATAATGGCGTCGATTCTCTTGTTCACGAACTAAACTTATTTTAAACTATTGTTCTCTTTTACTAATAGTAGATACAAGAAAGGGATGGCAACAATTTATAACTGTCAAATTAGTTTACGTGTTACATTTCTTTGTAATTTTGTGGGCACGTTCCGAGACACAGATTAATCCGAGTCACTACTAAACTTGTATGGAAATCTAAATTCCGACTAATTTGACAGTTCTAAAATTGTTGCCATCCCTTTCTTGTATCTACTATTAGTAAAAGAGAGCGATAGTTTAAAATAAGTTTAGTTCGTGAACAAGAGAATCGACACCAATGTCAAATGGTCGATTCGCCAACTTGAACTGCCGAACTTGAAGGAAGGATCATTCACACCTAGGTTCGCTCCCACCAGTGTCGATTTATATCGAGCTGTTATTCCGGGCGAACCAAAACGATCAATCGGGCGAATTAATTACTTCTGTCTGTACAGGGAATCGTACTGTAATAACTGCAAGAAAAATCCCAGTTTGATAAATTGATGTCGATAGGATCAATTATATCAGCCCATTACTGTCCGACTGCTGGGCACGGGCCTCTTCTCAGTATGAGAAGGTTAAGGCCTTAGTCCACCACGCTAGCCTAGTGCGTGTTGGCGGAATACACAAACCATCGAGAACTGTATGGAGCACTCTCAGGTGTGCAGGTTTCCTCACGATGTTTTCCTTCACCGTTAAAGCAAGTGATAATCAAATTCTGATCCGCACATGAATCCGAAAAGTCAGACGTGCGGGCCGGGATCGAACTCGCACCCTCCTGCATGGAAGGCAAGCGTTCAACCGCTAGGCTATCACTGCTTAATTATAGATACTACTTACTTACTCCGCTGGCACAGCGACCCAAAATGTGTCTTGGCCTCCGAAACGAGAGAACGCCGCTTGCCGCGATTTTTGGCAGTTCTTCGCCAAAAAAATTAATAATTAATTTTAATTATAGATAAAACATTTTATTTTCTATGACAAGAAATAAATGAAAATTATACTTGTTAACTTTTATTTTAATTATGTACGCTAACGGTGATCGTTTGGACACAGCGGCAGCCGATCACGTTATTCGTCGCGAGGATATCAACATGCACCCGCACGAAGCCCCCCTCCGGTTATCACTCCTCCTCCACAACGGTCCATGTTCAGAGACGCTGCATCAATAGCTGGAGGTGTCACCGTGGGCACTACTGTGGTACGACCTACGAAATATTTTAGAGACAGCAAGTTTTGCGAAACTTGATTATTTTTAATTATACCTATATGAGAAGTTAACAGATATGTAATAATGTCTAGTCTTCAAAAAAAAAGTTTGCTGCCTCTGTAGACTCCTTGTTTTGAGATTTCCTTATAGGTAGGTAGTTAGTAGTTACTGTACCTAAATAAATAAATCACAAGGTATAAAAGAGTAAGGTAAGTAAGAATTGAACACAAGTCCTGTTGCTTTACAACATTAGTAATTTGCTTAATAATCTCAAGCACAACATTGAATAAGAGTTACGACCATAGCAATCTAAATAATAAGGTAATAGAAGTGGTAAAGACGCCTGAACTTGTCGCCGCGTGCAGGTGTCTCGTAGGATATCAGTGCGCGAACCGTTTGCTTGATCATCAGTGCTATTTTGGACGCGGAGTCACTAAAATTGTATTTTAAAACATCTAACAGCGGATTTTTTTAGGCTTAGGTAATTTATTTTGCATTGAATGCTAGAAACATGGTGGGCGTAATTGCGTATTTATGTGTTGGAAGCGGCAAACCGGCGACACGCGTTCTGGTATTAAAAGACGGTAAATAGCATTTCTATTACCTTATTATTTAGATTTCTATGGTGACGACGTGCTGTAACGTTTTACAACAGAGTAGTTACTTTTCAGTGATTCATTTTGTAGGGTCACTTGGCCGGAGAAGCTATCACAGGTTTATTCGGCGGAGGTCGACGACGTGAAGAAGTAGAACGGGCTCTACCGCGGGATTACCATTCGGAAGCAGAACCGAGCGGCCCGTGCGCGTATGAAATATCGCAGTTCCTGCAATGCGCGACCAACCATCCAGACTTGCAAGAATGTCAAGCGTACAATGATGCGCTCAAAGAATGCAAGCGACGAAACCGTATGTACATTTTTTTTGACTGATTGAACTTCTCTTATAAAAAAATCCGTGACTGACAGGCCATCGTGCTGCGGTTTGTGTCTCAGTCAAATTAATGTTTCTGTCCCCTCATCCACACTTTCGGAAAGCGCAGGACCGGTCGTTGTGGTGATGCTTGGGGGAGGCCTATGTCCAGCAGTGGACGTCTTTCGGCTGAAATTATGATGATCCATACTTTCTCTAAATACGATCCTGACTGCTCAAAGAGTTAAGACTATAATACATGCTCACTTAAATGTCATGTTGATGGTGGCGTTAGGGTCAGGTCGTTAAGTTCCCTTCAATATGGCTGATGCTCGCGTCATGCTCGTGAACGGGTGCCGTCTGTCGGGACAGGTCAGCTCCTACATACTATGGCAACTCTTTTTACGTTTATTTCTAAAGGCAATATTCTCACTTTGAAACTCTTGTTTATTTCTGGCATTAACCTACATTATTTGAATAAATTTGATGTTATAAACAATAACCTATTTTAAAAAGAGTTTATCCATGGAGTTTCTTGACGGTTCTTCTCCATAGGTCCCACAATTTGGAACCGTGCAACTAGAGCCTGACGTTTCAAAAGTATAGCTACAACGAATTATATATTTTTGAAACGTTCATTTTTTGAAGATTTTGCAACAACTTAGGTACTTATATGTTTATAATTTTATGTAAACGTGTACCTACGTTAAAATAATTTCTACATTAAATAACGCGAAAGTTATTTTTAAGTTCATTTCATCGAGACTTTTTGTAGCCTAGTTATTCATAAGAAACATTTATAAAAATTGGCTGCGGATATTTGCGGTTTCAGAAGTTATATGTGTGATAAAAGTCAGGAAACTGAAAACCGCTAACTAAAATAAATATTGACAGTTACGCTATGGAGACTGCCAGGATCTATGTGAGTAGGTAATTAATTAATTATGAATGGTGCGGATATTTGCGGTTTCAGAAGTTATATGCATCATCATCTCAGCCGAAAAACGTCCACTACTGGATAAAGGCCTCCCCCCAGTTATATTATATGCATATGTGTGATAAAAGTCAGGAAACGGAAAACCGCTGGCTTCTGGCAGTCGGATAAAAAGCCCTTTATTCTACTACTAATCTATATATATATAAATCAATTGATGTTCGTTAGTCTCGCTAAAACTCGAGAACGGCTAGACCGATTTGGCTAATTTTGGTTTTAAAATATTTGTGGAAGTCCAGGGAAGGTTTAAAAGTTGAGAAAATGTGGAAAATTTGCGAGGAAAATAGTAAAAACAAAAAAAAACCCATACAAACTGTTCCTACCTGTCAAACATTTGATGTTCGTCCCGTTCGGTATGGTAAACTCGGGTCCCCTCTAATTTAAAGAACGTATTAAATAAGATTTGGATGAAATTTTGTGTTTATGTTTCAATGGGTTCCTGGATGGTTTAAAACACAATTGGACCCGGTAGGTGGCGCTGCAGTCGGTATGTCATTGATCTCCTAAACTGATAGATGATAGATTTTAATGATATTTTTTGTGTAGGTACGTTCGAGTCCGGGTCCCTGCAAGGTTTGAATTAACAAATGGACCCGGTAGGTGGCGCTGCAGTCGTGTCACCAAATTTGATTTGCTGAACAATTGATATTATGGGATGGACGGGACATGGGACGGGACGGAACATGTGACATGGGGGACGAGACATGGGACGGGACATGTGACATGAGGGACGGGACATGAGACAGGACATTGGACATGGGACGCGACGGGACATGGGATGGGACGGGACATGGTACGCGACGGGTCATGGGACGGGACTGGACATGGGACGAGATAGTGAAATAGTGTGATAGTGACATAGTGACTGGACTGGACGGTCCGAATGAAAGGATGGATGGATGGAACTGGCCTGGACTGGACTGAATTAACAGGATCCATGGTTGTCTGGAAGAAATTGCTTTAAGCGATAAGACCGCCAATTGATAGTACTGTGCTCATGTTTGTTATAACTTTGTTTTTATTTTTATGGTGTGCAAACAATAAAGTATACTCTATCTATCTATCCATCACGCGAGTTAGCAGAATTTAATACGAACGAAGCCGCGGGTAAAAGCTAGTAAGATATAAATAAATAACATGCATTCAATAAATTTAACAAAAACAAGTTGCAAAATATGTTTGAAACGAATAACTGAATTAATTTATTTTCTAATTCTATTATTATATGGAAATTATTATTACCAAATTAATAAAGAATATTTCATTCTATTGTTACGTAATTAGATTAGAATATTATGTTATTTAATTTGTAGTAGTCGCCTTTTTGGCGTAGGTACGCCTCCCTCAATTCTTCCTATAATTTCCTGTCTCTTGAAGTCTTGACCGACTCGTCTCGTCACCAAGTGTGTAAACAGTCTAAAAGTTAATAGCAAACTATTATCTAAATTACTAGGTAGTAGTTTAAATTAAAAAAAATGTTACAAAGTAATAATTTATGTAGTACCTAGCACTTTATATTTTATGTTTTTTTTTATATAAATATTTGTATTTTGGTATTAAGTTGACAATTAGTTTTCGTAAACATTATAAATAGTACTGATATGATTGATTACTGTAGTCCACTGCTAGACATAGGCCTCTACCAAGTTGCACCACAACACTCGGTCCTCTGCCTTCCGCATCCAGTCCCCCGCAGGCACGTTCTTTAGGTAGTCGTCGGTCAACCTGGCAGGGGGGCGCCCAAAGACATTAAATATTTACTAGTAACCCTAAACATGTGCCCTATATTAAATCTCTTTGGGGGCGCCCTACGCTGCGTTTGCCGATTCGCGGTCTCCACCCAAGCACTTGTCTGCTCCAACGGCCATCGGTCTTTCGACAGACATGCATTTGTTACTAACACATTATAGACCAATTTGTTGTCTGATAAATAAAGAATTTGAATTATTACCTGATTTCACAATTCTCTAGAAGTGACTGTTTCTGCATACGTTTATGTCTGTCTGTTCGGTACAAATGCAATCGATTTTAAACAAACTTCCCGATGAGCTAGAGACTTGAAACATAGCTCAGGACTATGCAATACCTACTAACTCACTAGTAAAAAAAAAGCTTTTTCATAAAAATATTATAATTGTTTATTTGTTTCAGGTTTACCGTAAGCCACTCATAACATTCAAGTCACAATAGCCAACCCACACAGACAATGGTAACCACTTAACAATGACCTAACCTGCTTCTTACCAAATAAACCTCAGAAAATGTATTTTCGTTTCATTTCACGTACTACCTAATTGTACAGTCGACTGCATGACAGTGGTAACATTTTAATTCAAAAACCGCCCTTACTGCTTACGAAATAATGATGCTGCTAATGTCAGTGTTACCATCGACGTGCGGTCGACCGTACATAGTCGCCGATGCCTAATGATTTGTATTGTGAATAGCCAATGATATGTTTTATTAACCCTAACTAGAATGACAAGAGACGCGTGGTCATAGTGTTTTTGCTGATGCTTCCTAGGCTTGCGCGTCACGCCTTGACATTTGCAATAAGTGAAGATGTGACGAAGTGCTGATTCACCGACTATCTATCATGGTCGGTGCTCACCAACGGCACCGCAAAAAATGTTTGTAAGTTGAAATGATTTTGAATCTTATTTTAATAACCTTAACGGTAACATTTACTTGATATTCTCTCAAGGAGACTAGCCGCTGTATCATCAAGTCTCATTGTTACATCAACAAAATGTGAGCGCTAAGGTTATTAAAATAAAATTCAAAATCATTTCAGCTTATAAAAATCCTTTGCCGTGCCGTGCATTGGTGAGCGTCGGTCATTAATGCTAGATTTTTATTTATTTCCAAATTAAAACGTTCGTAGAAGAAAATAAAACAATGAATACAGTGTGTATATGTATAAACTTAAAATTTATTTACACAAAAGTACACTTGTGACGTTTTTCAGCATAAATAATCCAATGGTTTTTTTAGACATGGGTCAACAAAACAGTTGAATTCGACGTATTCATTCGAGATTTCGTATTACATTCCTGTATTTACATAAATAATTAAATTAATAAGAAGGCATTTCATTTCTCATGTAACATTAATTTTGTGCTCAATACATGAGACATGAAACACACATGTCATAAATGATACATTCTTTGTATGTACACAACTTATGTACACAAAATAATAAGTAGTTATCTGTTATTTTACAATTTGGCACATTGTAATTTCTTGTTCATCTAATATTCGTAATGCCTGACTTACATGAAATTCTTTGGGCGTGCAAAACAAATATTGTTTTGTGAGATTACTGACCGAAAACAAATATAGTAACGATTAACTTTAATAGACTTGTAAGACATATTGAGAAAAAAACATGTGCTGTAAAGTGATAATTTCATTATAAACTTTGACAAAACATGAGCAAACTTTATACGGGAATAGCGACCGTGTTCAACAACAGATTGTACAAGAATAACATCATGAATATACATGCTGAAATTTTAATCGCTTCTTTCCCGAAAAGGGGTCATTGTACTCATCATTATGAACAGCTTTTACGGATCAAACCCGAAATCGCGAAAAAAAATCAGTTGGTCCCTACATTTGTCATTTAAATCGATAAAATATAGGTCACCTGATTTTTTTCGCGGTTTCAGTGTTGGTCCCATAGTAAAAGTTGTTCATAATGATGAGTACAATGACCCCTTTTCGGGAAAGAAGCGATTAAAATTTCAGCACGTACAGGGGTAGTGCGAGTTTTACACTCACGCTTATTTTATACGTGGGAGGGCAGCGAGGCAGAGCAGTATCATTTGAACGGCCGAACAGTAACTATTCTGTCACATCACGGTAACTGTTCTGGCGATCAAAAGATAGCAATACTGTTCTGCTCACTGCTTAGCCACGCTGCCCTGCCTTCGTGTGGAATAGGCATTAGCGATACTTCCATCGAATTCGATGACTTTTATTCATAAATCAGTGGCGCCCCTGTCGGATACGAATAGCAGCTACTGGGGGTCTACTCACAAAATCGACAACAACAATCGAAAAGACACGACAGTGCTCCAAATATATCGTTCGTATTCTACTCCAATAAATTTTCGGATTCTATGTCGTTTATCGAATTTACAGACAAAATATTGTGATTTTTTACGACGTCTTAGACAATGTTCAGAGTGAGCAAGTCAAAAACAAAAAAATACTGTGAATGATATTTAGAACTAAGAGTAGGGTTACAACCGAAAATTAACGATGAGTATCGTTCGTTTCTTCGTAGAAATAAACTATAGTTAAATTGACGTTACATAGAGTAGGTTTCGACACGAAAAATATCACGAAATATCGATTTCGCGAGTAGACCCCCTGAATTATGAATTAATACGATGAAAGTATTTAAAAGTGTCAAACTCGTACTAGACCCCCAGTATACAACGTAACTTTAGGTTAACGCAATTTGAGAAACTGGTTTGTTTAGAATCATGAGGAGAACCGATTAGGATAGTTTTGTTTCTAAATCACAAAATTACATAATTTTAGAGTCACTGCAAGTTCTCCAGTTGGTAGCGGAGAAAGTGAAGAATGTCGTGCAGGGACTACCTGATGCAAGGAAACTAATCGAGCTGAACTTCCTGGACCATTTTACAATAAGTAAATAAATATTTGGGACATTTTTCCACAGCACCACCTAGTCCCAAACTAAGAAGAGCTTGTACTATGGGTACAAGACATTGGATATAATACTTATATACTTTTTTTTAACTGGCTTCAAAAAAAGGAGGAGGTTATGTATTCAGCGGTTTTTTTTTTTTTTTTCATTGTAAATACGTACTTATAATACACAAGAAACACCCAGACCAACACAAACACTTATGTTCATCACACAAATATTTGTGTCCTGTGGGAATCAAACCCACGACCTCGTGATTAGCAGTCCGACACTCGAACCACTAGACCACAGACGTCGTCGACAATCCGCTGATGTACTGAATTTAACCATAATAACAAAATTCTAGTTTCTAAATATTGTTTTGGTTCAAATGTAACACGGTATGTGCAGCTTAACTTTGCAGATCGTACAATCCACACGGTCGCTACTAAGCCACGAGCCCCTTGAAGGTCTGCAAGGTTAAGCTGCACTAGCCGCGGTCAGTCTGTGGATGGGTGACCGTTTCGTTACACATCGAGACCCTTCGTGCCTCGGAGAGCACGTAAAGCCGTCGGTCCTGCGCCTGATCTCTCTCCGGTCGTGTCGAATTGCCGTCCCATCGGATTATGAGAGTGAGGGAATAGAGAGTGCACCTGTGTTTGTGCACACACTTGTGCACTTGTATACTATGTCCCGCGCAGATGGCTAGTCTCCGTTGAGATTGGCCGCCGTGACCGAAATTCGGCCGGGAGGACATTATTATAACACGGTATAAAAACAGTCCCAATCGATTGTCCTCGTGATTCCGAACAAACTAGTTTCTCAAATTGCGTTAACAAAAAGTTACTTTTAATAATAAATTTAACAAAATTTCGAATCAGGTATGTATAAGCTTTTCGTTCGATTTTAAAATGTGCATACTCTCGTTGCAATGCAGTAGCATTACAAAGTGCACAGAAATTTGAGAAACTTTCAAATGTCGTTTATCTTATTAACTAATAATTCCATTAACAGTACATTATAACGCTTAGCTAAATCAGTCTAATTCTTAAAGCGACAGTAATATGTCTAACAGTAAAGCTTAAACAAATGCTATACAAATCATACACTGGAAATTTTCAAGTACATAATTAAGGCCACCGTGTAATGTTAATTGTTATGCAAATCAATTTACATACAAACTAAAGATATAATTAGTAAAATGTTAAAAATGACACAAACTAATTAAAAGTTATTGGAATTTTTGACATTGATACAAACAATTTTACAAATGTAATTATTCTAAAACAAAGGCGGTTCTTGTTATTTATATAATAATTATTATATATTACACTGAAAATAGAATGTGAATGTTACTTATAACCATAGTAAATATTTTTTTGATGTGATTTCGACGTTGGCAAGGTTCCATAAAATGATATAGATTATATATTGTCTTGGTTGTTCTCTATGACTGATTTGTTTTAAAAACAATTAACTTGCTGAATTAGCTGCTGTAAATTTGAGGTCATGCAATTGAGCTTGAGACATAGTTTGAAGCTTTGGACTAATTAATAATAATTATTTATAACGTATAAAGCTTATTTAATAAATAAGCGATAATGATTCGAATATTTTGGCATCATACAAAGATTTACGTCTTTGTTTAATTAATGTGTGTTTAGCTATGGTTGTTGACTAATCATAGCCAGTTCTAAAAATGTCACAACCATTACTGACGCAAAAAACGTATAGTTTAATGTAATGCACCCATTTATAAATAATCTTTATGAAATTATCAACATTCTAATAGACAATCACAAAAATAATGCACCACTTCTTAAGTGTTAATACTAAACCAATGTAAACGTTGAGCCAGCGGATCAGTAGCTCTAACTTCAAAAAATAATTTAAAGCTTCGCATAATTTACAAATGTAAATAGTTGTGTCACACATCAATTATTTCAGTGCAATGCTAACGGACGTGGGGTGTAGTAGCATTGCATAGCATGTAAAACCTTAAATTAACGAGTCTACGTATTAGCACTATATATACAGGCCATCGACAAATTAAATATGACACATAAATCGCCGAGTATAAACTATCATCCGTCGTGACGAGTGCGAAGGTCGCGCGGACGTAGGGGAGCGGCGAGACTCCCCGGGTCGAGTCCGTGGCTGAGCGGTCACAAGCGCATTTCCCAGAGGATGAGGTGTGCGTCCTTCGGGTTGGGGTCTGCGGCGGGCTGCGGGCGCTCCGCCGCCTCCGCCGTCTGGCGCCAGTCCACGTAGCCGCGCCCCCCCACCACCGTCAGCACGGAGCGCCGCGCCGCACTCTCGCCCATCACGTAGTCCGCTCCCCGCAGGCTCCGCGCCGCACTACGCGTCTCGCCTCGTGCCTCGCTAGACGATGTCTCCACGCGAGAAACGGAGCGTTCAGACGCACTGGACTTGGCTGAAGACGAGTCCGGGGTGGACACGGCCACGGGAGCCAACGCGGCGGCTCCAGACGCTCCCGAACTAGTCCGCGACACGCCGCGGAGCGCCATGGACTCCTCGCTGCCCGATGACGTGCACAGACTGGAAGCTCGCGAATCCACCGACCAGCTCGACAGGTCAAGACTTCGCGGTCTTCCGGCACGCATGCGCAGACGCCGGTCGAGAGTGCTAACCCTGAAGGGAATTGCAGCAAGTTCAGGGTCACTCCTCCGCAACGCTTCGCCTCCAGACCCACCCACATCCGCTTCGCCGACGCAATCTTTCACGAACATCAGATCTCCGTATAGACCATATACGTCACACGCATTCAAGTTCGCACACTTTGGCAAAGTCTTACTAAGTCGCACGTCACCCGGCTTCTTCCGTCGCACGACGGCGGACTGCACACGCTGCGGTCGGTACGGGCTAGCGTCTTCCGATATCTGCCTCTCTAATTTAGGTTTGTCATTGTCTTCCTTGCCGTCTTCCTCCTTGAACTCATGGAGAGTGTTGACGGTCTCGGCGAGAGCGCGAGCGTTGGAAAGATTCCGACGAACCGTATTAACGTCCACGTCTCTAGTTTCTGGCATTAGAGAGAGCAGAAAAGACACGGGTCCGGCATGCGCGTGATAGGATGCCGCGATATGTCCCCCGATGAGCGGTAGACCTTCCAGCTTAGGAAGTGGTACAGTGACGCTGATGCCAGCGGTTGTGCCCACCCAGAGCAATCCCTGGCAGGCTAACAGAGCGGAAACGTATGCTGGTTTGCTTCCCTCTCGTGCTCCGATTGTTTTCGCAACGTCGGCTGCGATGTCAATGTTCTGTAGATGCTCAAATGTCTCAGCGTGATACAAGCTCACGTACGTCGAATCGGAGAACGCGGTCCAGAGTCCGACTCCGGAGTGGGCGAGGTATTTGACGGAACGGTCGCAGTCACCTTTGAGTTCTAAGATGCGCATGATTTCTGCGGTAAGCGCGTTGATAGCGAACACTCGTCTTGCGCACGTGGCGTAGATGATGCCGTCGACGGGTAGCACGCAGTGAACGGGGCGGTCACCCAGCTCAACGGCCAGAGGCTCTTGTAGAGCCCAAGAATCGTCGTGGTTCCGCCTATACACCGACACGCGGCCGTTGGACAAGCCCACGAACATGGCGTCGCAGTGGTAACGTATTTGCGTGATAGATGCGATGGTTGGTACCTCGGTTAACTTCTCCTGCTTTTCAGGCTCGATGGCAGAGAATATGATAATTTTCCTATCTTCCGTTCCGAGCCATACTGTGTCGCCGCTGAGTGTCGTAGCTTGCCTCACACCGCGCGCGTGTTCCATCGAGGTAACCTGAAACAAACAACACGTATTAGGATACATAAATTAGCAGGCACATGTGAGTTGCCACGACAATGATGAAATTCGTATGACAAAATGGTTTTAGCGGAACCTTAAGCAAGCTGACGATTAATATATTTCACAAGTTGCTATTATGGAACATTCAAACATATTGGCCTTAAGTTCATCCGTAAGGAGTTTTACAAAATATCGCAACATTTTTCTATCGGACGACTACTGAGCAGAAACTACTTTGCCTTTTCAGATTCCTACATCTTATAAACTACTAACTTTTACACGCAATTTCGCTCTAGAGATTCTTTATCCCACAGGAATCGAGTACTTCCTCGGAAAAAAGTATTATTTTTTTCGGGATTTAGAAGGTAGTCTATGTCACTCTACATACTACTCGATATTCGATATTTTATGGACCGGAGACCAGGGCTCGGACACCGGTTAAAACCGTTATTATGTACTTGACGCACAACCTTTAAATTTCGGTTTCGTTGGCATTAACCGGTTATTTGAGGGAACTTTACATAAAGGTTTTTTCGGATTAACCGGTTTAGAACAATAAAAAACCGGTTAATACAAACAAACGCCGTTTAGTTTTTATTCAGTAGAAAGAACATTTCTGTTTCGGGACTAACATTTATTTCATATATGTTTCGCTGCAAAACATCCAAAAATGGGTAAATATCTACATTTCTTTTCTTTCTCACTTGGCGCTCGTCGATTGAACCCGTTAATTTAGGTTAAGATAAAGTTCTTGAAACGTTCACGTTCTCAAGAAAAGTTCGGAGCTACACCGCAATAAACCGGTATTTCTCAAACCGGTTCCGAGCCTCGCCGGAGACACACTATGTCTCCGGTCCATAAAATACGTGGGACACTCAGAAAGTTTTGCGAAACTAAAAAAAATTGTTCTATACGTACATATATTTTAATCAAATCTTTTCAAAGTACTTTCCACCAGCCTCTATACAAAGATTCATGCGCCTAAACCAGTTTTCAAAACACTTTTTCCAGTCCGCCGCAGACACCTCGTTTACAGCCTGCTCGAACGCAGCCAGCGCATCTTCCGGCGACGAAAATTGTATCCCTTTGAGCTGATTTTTTATTTTTGGGAATAAAAAGAAGTCACACGGTGCTAGATCAGGGCTGTAAGGAGGGTGACCCAGGAGTTTGACTGGCGTGCTGTCCAGGAAGTCCCTCGTTTTGAGTGCGGTGTGCGCAGGTGCATTGTCGTGGTGGAGCAGTAGCCCGCGGAGCCCTGTGTTTGGTCGCTTGTTGCTTATAACAGAGAAAACTTTTGGCAAACATTTGGTAGTATACCATTCGGCATTAATGCTTCTTTGATCCCGTAAGGGAATTGATACCAAGTGGCCAGTCAAATTAAAAAAGCTAGCGATCTAAATCTTACCCCCGCTTCTAGATCGCTTCACTTTGGTAGGCGTTGGCTCATTTTGAAACACCCAAACAGTCGACTGGCGCTTGGTTTCTGGGTCGTATTGATAAATCCAGGACTCATCACCTGTAACGATGTCGTAAACACGCCGAGACGAGCCTGCTTCAAATTTGTTAAGCATATCACGGCACCATTCCACCCGGGCCTGCTTCTGAGCATCGGTGAGGTTGTGCGGCACCCAGCTACTACTATCCTCCTCACGCGAAGATGGCTGTGTAGAATCTCGTGAACGATTCCCGATCCAATCTTCAATATGTGTTGAATCTCCTGATATGTAATTCGCCAATTGTCTTGGATTAAATTTTTCACTGCTAGCACGTTTTCTTCGGTAACAGCCGTCAAAGGGCGACCGCTTCTTTCGTCATCCCCCAAAGTTGGTCGACCGCGCTTGAATTCGTTATACCAACGATACACGGTTGCCTTGGAAGGGCCTTCATCCATGAATGCCATTTGAAGTCTATCGTACGATTCATCCGGTTTCAGGCGACACTTGAAATCGTATAAAATCATAGCTCTAAAATGTTCCCGGCGCAGATCCATATTTCAGTGAGACACAATACTTTGAATTAACTCGCAAAAAATGTGGAGGGAAATTTTGAAATTGGAACTTACTTATTTTTACTTATAAATAATCATATTTTCGAAAAACATTATAACTGGCCAGTCTCCCATATATAAAAACTTTTTTTCGCAATACTTTCTGAGGGGCCTGGTATCTCTATGCAAAAAATCACGTCGATCCGTTGCTTCGTGAAAGGTCAAATCAACAAACACACTTTCGTATTCATAATACTAGTAGGATTAAGGATGCTGAACTCCATATACCTTGGTATCAGGCAGGTCGAGTGTGACCAGCGTCTTCAGCTTAGCAGCGCGATGCGTAAGGACGGCCACGTGACTATCGGTAGCACCGGCCGCGCTCACCCACAATAAAGACCGCGCGCGGCGAAGTGAAGCCCCGCGACCCCCGCCGCTTGACGTGTAGAAACATCCACATCGCACCTGACATGACAAAAAGCAATAAGAAATCAATTCTAAGCCAAAACAAACTATCATACATCGCCCTGCACTGAAATCCTCGTAAAGCTCAACTCAATGTTTTCTATGTCTTATTATTCTATGGATTTTACTAGCCTATGCCCGTGGCGACGCCTGCTCATAATTCGGTTTATCACAAAAAAAATAACGCGTATCCCACGGGAACTATTTATCTTCCCGGGATTAGGTTCCCTATATGTGGGTGAAATTATTTTAAAACTTATTTTAATAACGTTAAGGCTCACATTTCGTTGATATCGTCACAAGAAGACTTGATCATACGGCGGCAAGTCTGATTTTGAGAATATTAATAAAATGTGAGTGCTAATGTCATTCAAATAAGATTAAAAATCATTTCAGCGTACTAAAATCCTTTAACGTGTCGTGGTGAGCGCCGAGTTGCCGACCATAAGAGATAACTAAATATACATACAATCCGGTAGTTGAATACTTTTAAAAAAATACCAGAAATCCTATATTATTTAAAAGAAGGTACAGAAACATCATTGTTGAAAAAAAAAACCATGAAAAAAATGAAAAGATAGACGCTTTTTAAGTTTTTTGAGGGTCAAAGCCTTGTGCAAAACGAACATTGTACAGAGAGATTTCAAGTTTCTATGAAGGTTTTGAACAATGACGTCATACTTTGATAGTGCTGTCTCTGTCCAGTAAACAAATTTAAATCAGTTATAACTTGGACATTTTATTAAATATTTTATTGGTTTTTTCACTGTTGCTTATTTTTCTTGAATAAGTTTCGAGATTTCTAATAAATAACAACTAATAAAAAAATGTTAGTCACCTCCCCTATTAAGGGGAATGTAGTAGCCAAGTGGCGCCCCCATCAGTAAAAAAAAAATTACCTACTCGCTGAATACATAATTTATCGAAAATCCTGTTTTAACGATTGCAGATACAAAAAGTGCATAAAGTGGCAGTTTTTCGCATATTTTGTATCTACAACTACAGCGAACTATAATTTACAGAGTTGATAGTTTCTAATTAAACTACAGTACCTGGGGGCCTAGTACGAGTTTGACACTTACGAATACTTTCAAAGTATTCGTCGACTTTCATTAATAAATCTGTAGTTCCTCCTCGTATCCGCCAGGGGCGCTACTGATTTATGAATGAAAGTCGACGAAAACGATGAAAGTATTCGTAAGTGTGAAACTCGTACTAGGCCCACTGTACTTGAATTGTTAAAAAAGGATTTTCGATAAATGATGTATTCAGCGAGTAAGAATTCTTTTACTGATGGGGGCGCCACTTGGCTATTACATTCCCCTTAACATAACATAAACATAACCAGCCCATTACTGTCCGGCCCACTGCTGAGCACGGGTCTCTTCTCGGTACGAGAAGGCTAAGGTTGGCCGACTGCACACACCATTGAGAACTGTATGGAGCACTCTTTGGTGTGCAGGTTTCCTCACGATGTTTTCCGTCACCGTTAAAGCAAGTGATAATCGAATATAAATACGCACATGAATTCGAAAAGTCAGAGGTGCGGGCCGGGATCGAACTCACGGGTTCCTGCATGGAAGGCAAGCGTTCAACCCCTAGGCTATCACTGCTTTTTCATTCATACCATAGACAAGTAAGCCTCTAGACGCCGCTTAGCTGGACACCCCCGGTCACAACGCATATGCTCTACCACTGCATATCATACGTCACTCCGCCAATCGAAACGTCATTCAGTCAGCGAGCGGCACCAATCATAAGGAATCATACCACCGAACTTTTGAGCCGGCCAATCATAACACGCCGTCCGCCCCCCTGACCCCACCAACGTTTTACGACTGCGTTTGAATACAAAACTTTGTTTATGCGGAGTCTTGAAGCTTATTGGTCTGTGATTCATACATTCCACATAATCATGTAAATTATCCAACGCACCTCAGTAAGTTGCCGCGACGAATAAACGGGCGTGGCTGCAACAAACAGCGGCATCTTGTGCGCGGGCGCAAGTTGCGAGGGGAAGCGCCAGGCGGGCGAGTTGGCCGACGCCTGCGCCAGCTGCGCCAGCCGCAGCTCCGTGGCCCACGCCAGCCGCGCGCCCGGCTCGTTGGCCCGGAACGTCAGCGGCTCCTCCCGGCCCCGGATCGTGAGTTGGAGGCAGCACGAATCCACCCATGCCATCTCGTCGTCCTTTTTCTGTGGACAAAATGTTCTGGTTAGCGTCCAATAGTGATAAGACCTTGGAGGAACTAGTCTGGAGTCGTAGTAATAAGTGGAACTGCCCCCGCATTAGCGGGATTTCTCTGTTACATAAAGAAAGAAAAAGAAAGAAAAATAGTTTATTGTCACAGTTAACGACGCGCAACATTAAAAACACAGTGATAGACACAAGCAGGCAACTTATAGGTGGGGTTACATAGAAAGTAAAACCAAAAAAACAAATAGGTAAAAAATTAAGAAAAGTATAGTTGACCGTATGACAGTGGCAACACCCGAGTCTGAAAAACCGCCCTTACTGCTTACGAAATAAAGGCGCCGCCAGAGCCAAACTGTTACCACTGACGTACGGTCGACCGCACCTGAAATTACATAATAAAATAAAATATCTTCGTTAGTTCTCAAGACAACCGGCAATTGCACGCCGTAGCCGCGACAGTGAGGTTCCCACTCAGCATGTTGCTGTGTAACAGATCAAGCCACTACACAGCACTGATTTTCAGTGGGCACCCCAAAAACGTCACAGTGTGGTAGAAAGAGACTGTTGCCTTTAAGTTGTTATAGTTTGCTGTCTTTTTTATGTTCATCTACCGAATGTCTTGCTGTGGCAATAAATATTTTTTCTTTCTTTTTAAGTGGAAAAAATCGGACTGAAGCCATTTTGTACGACTTTAGTCACCAGTTTGGTGACTTTTTGACGAAAAAACGGTTTCATTGGGATTTGAAGGCCATGCTGATTGCACATAGTTATCTCTTTCTGTCATTCTTGTGTGAGACAAAAGATAGCAGCTGTATGAGGAATGTTCATTTAATTACAACAACTCTAGGTTAGTTCATTGTCAAAGGATAAGTCGAAGTTCTTATGAGCAGTAATAGTCTATATGCAAATACTCATTGAAGTGCTGTTCATAGAGCACAGAGACAGAGACCTCATGGTCTGCCATGCGGGAAACGATTTGTGTCGTGCGTCATCGGTAATGTTCGTCACCTGTATACTGCGCTGTATGTTCTGCAGCAGCGTGCGGAAGGTGTCCGTGGCTAGCTCAGGGTAGGACATGCGCAGCGAGACCGCGAGGTGTAGCATGCAGGAGATGGTCTGTGTCGTGCATCATCGGTAATGATCATGAATGTTCGTCACCTGTATACTGCGCTTTATGTTCTGCAGCAGCGCCCTGAAGGTGTCCGTGGCTAGCTCGGGGTAGGATATGCACAGCGAGGCCGCGAGGTTGCGGGAAACGGTCTTTGTCGTGCATCATCGGTTATGTTTGTCACCTGTATACTGCGCTGTATGTTTTGCAGCAGTGCGCGGAAGGTGTCCGTGGCTAGCTCGGGGTAGGATATGCGCAGCGAGGCCGCGAGGTTGCGGGAAACGGTCTTTGTCGTGCATCATCGGTAATGTTCGTGAATGTTCGTCACCTGTATACTGCGCTGTATGTTCTGCAGCAGCGCCCGGAAGGTGTCCGTGGCTAGCTCAGGGTAGGACATGCGCAGCGAGGCCGCGAGGTTGCGGGAAACGGTCTTTGTCGTGCATCATCAGTTATGTTTGTCACCTGTATACTGCGCTGTATGTTTTGCAGCAGTGCGCGGAAGGTGTCCGTGGCTAGCTCGGGGTAGGATATGCGCAGCGAGGCCGCGAGGTTGCGGGAAACGGTCTTTGTCGTGCATCATCGGTAATGTTCGTGAATGTTCGTCACCTGTATACTGCGCTGTATGTTCTGCAGCAGCGCCCGGAAGGTGTCCGTGGCTAGCTCAGGGTAGGACATGCGCAGCGAGGCCGCGAGGTTGCGGGAAACGGTCTTTGTCGTGCATCATCGGTAATGTTCGTGAATGTTCGTCACCTGTATACTGCGCTGTATGTTCTGCAGCAGCGCCCGGAAGGTGTCCGTGGCTAGCTCAGGGTAGGATATGCGCAGCGAGGCCGCGAGGTTGCGGGAAACGGTCTTTGTCGTGCATCATCGGTAATGTTCGTGAATGTTCGTCACCTGTATACTGCGCTGTATGTTCTGCAGCAGCGCCCGGAAGGTGTCCGTGGCTAGCTCAGGGTAGGACATGCGCAGCGAGGCCGCGAGGTTGCGGGAAACGGTCTTTGTCGTGCATCATCGGTAATGTTCGTGAATGTTCGTCACCTGTATACTGCGCTGTATGTTCTGCAGCAGCGCCCGGAAGGTGTCCGTGGCTAGCTCGGGGTAGGATATGCGCAGCGAGGCCGCGAGGTTGCGGGAAACGGTCTTTGTCGTGCATCATCGGTAATGTTCGTGAATGTTCGTCACCTGTATACTGCGCTGTATGTTCTGCAGCAGCGCCCGGAAGGTGTCCGTGGCTAGCTCAGGGTAGGACATGCGCAGCGAGGCCGCGAGGTCTGCCATGCGGGAGACGGTCTCGTAGTCGTGCATTAGCGCTGACATCTCGCCGCAGAGGGAGTCACCCGTCGATGTTGTCATACCGCTATTGCTCGAGTTTGATCGCAAACTGCCGCTGCGATTCATGCCTGTGGATTCGTAAAAAATTGTCAAGAAACGGCACACAAATAATACAAGTAGTAAGATATTAATTAAAAAGTTGTAGCTTGCTGATATTAAAAGCGGGCATATTGAAGTACAGAACGTCACAAAGAATAAGGCGCGTTGTCACGTCATTCTTCGTTCGCGCAGACACAGAAAGACAATCGACGAAAACACCCGAAACATTAAAAAAATATAATCAACCTTATGCAATGCCCGTAAGGTGTTAAAATTGATTGACGTGACGTCTTTTTCTATTTCGCTCACACGCTTCCGAACTCTAGCGACAGCCGCTGAGACTTTGGCGCGCAGCGATCGTGTTTTCTGATTGGTTAACCAATTTCCCGCGTATTTAGATTGTGTCATCTGGTGGGGATCGAGTCACCCACGTCCGTAGGAAAGTACACCTTTTCCGCATCCCTACACGTGATCCCTGGGTGGTGCAAATCAGGTGACATACTGGTGGTAGGCCAGCCCCTAGACCAGTAAGCCTAAAGTAGCCATATAAACAAAGTTTGGATGTGAACACAATCGTAACATGTTGGTGGGGGACAAGAGGCGGACGGCGACGGGTGGCACTCGTTGCCAGAGTAGGAAGAGAGAAAGAGAAGAGAGAGAAAGAGGGAGGGAGGGAGGGAGGGAGGGAGGGAGAGAGAGAGAGGGAGAGAGAGAGAGAGAAGAGAGAGCTACATACCTTGAGCGAGCACTCGGCTAAGCGTGGGCGAGGTTCCAGTGTCGAGCACATCCACGTCCTGCACGGGGTGTGCCCACTTGAGGCCCAGCCGCTCCGCGTCGTCGCTGCCCGCGCCCACCGACACGCACACCACCAGGTCGTTCAGCAGCAGCAGCCGACGCGGCTTGCACTTCGATAGACCGCCGGATTGGTTGAACTCCTGTGGATGAATGAGACAACTTGTTATTTGCGCCGTGTGATTCCGAGTAGCCACTTACAATACGCGCCACGGATTTTCATTTTTCTGAAGTTGCAACAAATAGCTGCGCAGTAAGCTTCAAATAGGTGTAAGAAAGAAAGACGGCATTTGGGGAACGGGTGAGGTATAGTTGCTTGGCAACGCTAGCGGCCGAACGGCCATCAGTCGTTTCTCTCGCTTTCGCCTATACGCCCGTCCCGCTCAATACAATCGTGTCCAATTTGTTTTTTATTATTGTTTTAAGTTTTATTCGTAGGCTAGTTTTACTTGTTTTGTGTGCCTTTACAATGCGCGTACCAAATCTGCAGCTAACTTCCGAGACTTAAAGAACCGTGGCGAGTATTGTAATGAGCATAATATAGGTACTATCAGCAAACTTTCTGGTGAATCACCACTAAGGCTAAAATCGCTTGCGCTCAGTGTTCGACGGCAGCCGTAGGTATGTGTAATATAGCAGGATTCGTCCAAGGGACTTTGTTAACAATATGTATCACCGGGAAGGATCGTGACTATCCAAAGTTTCAAAAGTGATTTATGAATGAAATCTTACTACCTACTTAGAATTATTTTGTAACAAATTATTAGAGTTGGGGGAATACTATAATGACTAACATTATCTTAACTATTATAAATCCGTAAATGTCTGTTTGTTTGTTTGTGTGTCTGAGAATCACGCTAAAACTACTGGACCGATTTTTGATGAAACTTTTTCCGTTCAATAGCTGATGATTAGACTTAAAAAACCGGCCAAGAGCATGTCGGGCCATGCTCAGTATTATAGGGTTCCTTAAGTAGGTCTAATTACATATTACAAACGGATCAAATCGAATATTAATCATTGCTATTTTAGTTTTCTTAAATTTAGCGCTAGGTGGCGCTGTTACTTTGTGTTATCAATATAACACAAAGTTTCTTTTTGTGATTTTTTTAAATAGAAAATAACTAAAGGAGCATTATTTGCTAAGATCATTTTTATCTAAGGTCAATGACCTATGAACTAGGACGTCTTAAGTATTTTTCAGTTTTCTCACTATAACTCGAAAAATTATAATCACATTATACTTGAAATAATTTTAAAAGAGAGTTTTTATAAAAGTCTATCAACGTGGAAGATTACAAGTTTCTACGTTGCATAGTTTGGAAATGGCAGGGGGGGGACACATTGTAAGCCACTTGGGTGGGCAGACTTTTCGCAGATGGTATACCTGATAAAAAAGTGATGTATGAAACATTACCTTCATTTTAGTAGACCTATTCAATGATACCCCACACGAGGGGGTGCAGCGAAAAAAATATTTGCATCCACATTTCACATGTATGGGCGCCACCCCTAAAATACGTTATCAAGATTTTTTTATTCTTTTAAAATTGAGATCTATATCTAAACCATTTTTTAACAAAATTTCATTTACTTATGTTTATAACTGTAGAAGTTATTAAGCTGTAAAGGATTAGGACAGACGGACAGACGGATAGACGGACAGACGGACAGACGGACGGACATGACGAAACTATAAGGGTTCCTTGTAGGACTACGGAACCCTAATAAAAATTGGTACGTGTTTAAAGAATAAAAGAAAATAAAATAAAAACTTGTGGCGTCGGGTGACGCCCGACAGATACGAAGCTTCTACGCATTTGCAAGCGCGGATAGAATATACACGTGCAGTATTAGTAAAAAAAAATGATATATATCATTATATGGGCTCGAGGAGCTCTTAGACAAATTAATGGTCCAAAACTTCTGATAGCCATATCTCCAAAACCATAGCTCTTAGAACCATCGTGATGTTACTCAGATGAAAGGGCTCGACAAGCTCTACACAAATAAATGGTCCAAATTCTGATGGCCATATCTCCTAAACTACAGCTTTTAGACCAATCATGTTGGTACTCAAATGAAAGGGCTTAACAAGCTCTACACAAATAAATGGTCCAAACTTCTAATTGCCATATCTCCTAAACTATAGCTCATAAAATAAAACAACACAATTTGTGTTGATACTCAAATAAAAGGGCTCGATGAGTTCTACACAAATAAATGGTCCAAACTGCTGATGGCCATATCTTCTAAACTACAGCTCTTAGACTCAAGTGTAAGGGTTCGATGAGCTCTACACAAATCCCAGTAATATTATAAATGTGAATGTTTTTGAAGCTGTTAGGAAGTTTAGTTTTTTGGATTTTGTTTACTCAATCACGTTGAAACGGCTGAATGGATTTGGATAAAATTCGGGACACAGAGGCCATAACCCGGATTAATATAAAGGCTACTTTTTATCCCGGGAAAGGTAACAGTTTCCGAGGGATGCGCGTTATTTCTGTGATAAGCTGTTCATGTAATTCATGCAAGATGAAGCCAGACAGTAAAGCAATGATACCAGATAACATAAATGATCAAACAGGGAATTAGTCGAAGAAATTACTTAGATATGCTTTTTGCATTGCTTGAATATGCTTAGACAAGGGTACACTCACCAATTGCAGCAAGTCATCCTGCCGCAACAGATGTCGCTTGTCCGCGCGGGAAGCCAGCAGTCGCGCGGCCCCAAACCGCGCCGCGCCGCCCGCACCTCCTGCGCCCGCAACGCCTCCCCGCGTTAACCGCCGAAGAGCTGCACGGAATGCCTGCAAACATATTCATGTTAGGAAATGGTTTGGATAGGACATTGATGTTGATGTTGTATGGGGCTTCGGATTAGATAATAGTTACTACGTAACCGATACATGTGGTGTGCTACGTTCCGTGTGGTACGGGACGTAAAGAATTGCACCATTCTATATCTTCTCATGGGTGTCGTAAAAGGCGACTAAGGGATTCATCAGAGGATGGGCAGCAGCGTTCTTTGAGTGTTTAACCAACCAACTGCGATCGCCAACCCGCCTACCAAGAGTGGCGATTATGGCATATTCTCCCAAACTGCTTGGGGAGGCCATGTCCAGCAGTGGACGTCTTTCGGCTAAAATGATGATGATGATGATGAACCGATACATCAAACCCATACAAAGGCGAAAATACCTACGCTTTATTAGCCTACACTTTAATAATAGTACCAGATGTTAGCTGCAAGCAGAAATACACGCTGAAAAATTTGTCGTTTCGAAGACTAAGAGGGATCATTTTACTCATAATTACGAACAACTTTTACTATGGGAACAACCCTGAAATCACGAAAAAAAAACAGCTGATTCCTACATTTGTGTTCACATAAATAGACAAAATGTAGGGAACAGATGTTTTTTTTTTCGGGATATCAGGGTTGGTCTTATAGGAAGAGAGCCTCAATGAGTGACGATATTTAATTGATCGTTCGGCGCACCCTGGGCAGTCAGCCGCGCTACCAACCTGCTGATGACTGGCTAATCTTTACACCACGACACGAGCTATTATCATTATGTAGCTCATGTCGACACGACATAAAAAGAAGAGGGTTGGTCCCATAGTAAAAATTGTTCATACTGATGAGTACAATTACCCCTTAAGAAGTTTTCAGTTATATCAATAACTCGTATACAAAAATACGGCGAGCTAAGCATGTCATTATTAATTACCTGCGTCCGTTCAGCGTCTCGTTTCCTCTCGTTTAATGCATCGGCTAGAGCTTCTAGCCTCGTCAAGGCTCGTTGTAGAGAGACGCGGTCTGAGTGGCCCGGAGGAGTGTGTTTTAGTAGGTCCTGCAAGACGAAATGAAATGTTTACTTGTAGTTTTATAAGGAGACTTGCACCACACATACTATCTTTCATATGTACAGAATTTCTGAAGAAAATGTACTCTTTAGAGCTCCTTCAAACTAGCGTTTCTCCGGTGTAGGCGTTCGCGCAGCGCAGACGCCGCGTTAATCATCATCCTCCGAGCCTTTTCCCAATCATATTGGGGTCGGCTTCCAGTCTAGCCAGATGCGGCTGAACATCAGTATTTTTACACGGAGCGACTGCCATCAGACCCCCGCAACCCAGTTACTGGGTAATACTGACATTCGGAGGTTAGACCAGTTGTCAGACTTTCAGGCTTCTGACTACCCGTAACGACTGCCATAGATATTCGTATGACAACCGGGACCGACAGCTTAACGTACTCTCCGAGGCACGGAGGGGTCTCGATGTGTAACGAAACGGTCACCCATCCACAGACTGACCGCGGCAAGTGCAGCTTAACCTTGCAGATCGTAAAATCCGCGCAGTCGTTGCATCGCTACGAGCCCCTCTCAGACGCCGCGTTAATGTCACGCATAAATGATAATACAAAAATTATATGCCGTCTGCGCTGCGTATACGTTCATCGAACGCCTACGGTGGACAAACTCCGCGACAAAGCGGCGTCTGCGCTGCGCGAACGCCTACGCCAGAGAAACGCTAGTGTGAAGGAGCTCTAAACATAGAGTCCATATGCTGATATTTAAAGATACTTGTAGGTTTTCAGGCACCGAGTAGTCTTATACTGGCACGAGATAGAGTATATTTTGTATTGAGCAAATAACGAATATTTGAAGAAATACACCAAGTAAAGTGACAGTTAAGTTTGACACGATGTCAATTTTATAAATAACTGACAGGCTAATTTGCACGCATAAAAATCCTGTCTAAAAATATATTTTAAAGTAGTGTTGACAACTGTAGAAAATTCGTCCGTCCGATACTTTGCGAAATTAGCTTGAACAGACGAAAAAGTTATGTGTTATTATAGGGTTATTATAAACGGTGACATAAACATCGAAAAAACACATGTGTGACTTGACAGCTGAGTGAGTAAGTGCTACCTGTCATGTTAAATAATGTGTATATGTATGCAGAATAAATAATGCTTTTGAGTTGTTCCAAAGGTTAGTTTCTTGTTCGATCAATATCGGATTTCATTTACGATTTAAATTTCAATTATGCTTACTTGAAGCTTTGTCGTATTGTGGTGACGTGAGATGAGACATATTTATCATGCATGGTTACAAGGATACGAGACGACCATAATGGATATTATGCGAATATAAATTCATATGAATAGATTTTCTTTACAGATCCAAGACTGTTAGATTTTAGATCTATTAGAGAGACTCAGTTCTGCAGTGGGATTTATTGGGGCTCAAATAAATTAGTTATGAGTTGCAGTTTTGCACTGACTTCGCATTTCTGAAATGGGCAACGAAAGCAGTGGGACGGGGATTTACCAAGTTCCTGTAAGTCCTACATGAGTCTTAAAAACCTGAGGAACTATTCTCGTAATTTAAAATTTATGGGGGCTCTTATAAATTAGTTATGGAGTTGCAGTTTTTGCATTGACTTCGCATTTCTGAAATGACCAACGAAAGCAGTGAGATGGGGATTTACAAAGTTCCTGTAAGTCCTACATGAGTCCTAAAAACCTGAGGGACAATTCTCGTAATTTAAAATTTATGGGGGCTTCTATAAATTAGTTAGTTGCAGTTTTTGCATTGACTTCGCATTTCTGGAATGGGCAACGAAAGCATTGAGACAGGGATTTACCAAGTTTCTGTAAGTCCTACACGAGTCCAAAAAACCTGAGGGACAACTCTCGTAATTTAAAATGTCCATAATACATACAACGTGTCCCAGAAATCAACGTCAAGCCAAAAACGGGCAATAGGCCAAGTCGTGACAGTCATTAGAAAAATATAAAAAAAAAATTTTGGTCATGTACTTTTCAAATTTTATGGATTCAAAAAAAAATCTCGAAAAGTGACAGCCTGTGATGATTTTTCAAGTCCTGTGGCTACAAATATTGACTTTCCGTCAGTTTTTTTTCTGTGACGTAACCATGAATAACCCTTCTGTAAATTACAGCTAAAAGTTAAAACATAACTACCTCATTTTTAAATAAAATGTTAGATTTTTGCCCAACATTGAATTCAAAATTATTACATCACCCAACTTTAACCGCGTGCGTGTAGTGTGTACATAGTTATAATACATTAGAAACACCCAGACCAACACAAACACTTATGTTCATCACACAAATATTTGTGTCTTGTGGGAATCGAAACCACGACCTCGTGATCAGCAGTCCGTCACTCGAACCACCAGACCACAGACATCGTCAATATACAGGGTGTCAGGGAAACGCTTCCGAAAACGAAGATAGGTGATAGAGCTGGTGATTACTGATACGAAACCACGAAAAAAAATGCGATTCTCTTTTTAGATTTTTTCATAATTTTTTTTTGCATTTTTCATTATGTATGTGTTTTATTTAACTGCCCAAAGTTGGTTATGTATGAAAAATGCAAAAAAATATATATGAAAAAATCTAAAAAAAGAATCGCATTAATTTTTTCGTGGTTTCGTATCAGTAATCACCAGGGGGTCTACTCCCGTTCGACGATATTCGATAAATCGTACGATTCATCGCACAATTTGCTACTCCTGTCTACCATCGTTCCCTTATCGCATGCGATGATCGTGTTTTGACGTTTGTTTTTCTCATCTCCGGTAAATTGTATACGACTATGAACCGTAGTCTATCTTAATTGTGCCTTTTTTATTTGCCTATCATTATTATGTAAGTATCAGTCGGAACGAAAGTTCGTACTTCGTTTGTCGTTCGTAAAACGCGAGTAGACCTACAGCACCTATCTTCATTTTCGGAAGCGTTCCCCTTACACCCAGTATATAGTTATATCGTTCCGATCTTGTCTTAATGTCCTAAATATTATAAATAAAAGTCACACAGGAACGTCTACTGTTATGAGATTGACATTTACAACATTGAGATACTCTATGCTCTTTTATATCGATACATCAACTATATTTTGAACATTTTTTATTATGAGAATTGGCCTTCTGGTCAAAATTGCGTGTCTTTTTGTAACTATAGTGATAATATCCAATGCACCTTACCTGAAGAAACATAATGAACTGCGGGAACCGTTGCACAGGTTTCACCATAAGTCCAAAGAAGGACAGTCGGTCATGCGCGCTGATCTGCTTCACTTTGAAGAAGTCGGCCAGCGCTGACTTCCGCTTGGACTCCATCTTGGCCAACTCCATGGCGACGGAGAAGTTGTTGATGAAGTCTGAGTACACGTCTAACACCACGGCCTTTGAGAACGCGCTCATGAAGACCTCGCCTGGAAGGATTGAGCTTAGTTTAAAAAATCGGACAAAATTTGAAGACAAAACTCAAAAAGTTAAATCTGTTTTGCTTTCTCTTCAGTTTTCTATCGAGGACTATGAAGTAAAATATGATGATATGATGTAATCTGGCAGGTGCTGCTATACTTTCGCCCAATTTCGGCCTCAAAGATCTCCGATTTTACGAAATGCTTGCCTATTTCTAAGCTTTTTTTTTTTTATGATGTATAGATCTGCTCTTGACCACAATCTAGACAGCTTTGTCAGGATGTGGTCGACGATGGAGCGAGCAAACCTATTAGGTGCCGATTCACTCGAGCTTTAAAGGCGTTAGGGTTATAAGTGCCCGGAAATACAGCATTTTATTTCGACTCTACTGTATGTAAAATGGCCCCAAGACCTTTTATGAACTTTAATGCCAGACATAATTATACAGATACTTAATTTTATTATTTATTAATTTGTATTTTTTACTAGAAATATTAAATAAATGGCGCCTCTACCAGTTTACTACATCCTTCAATTTTTTGCGAGCAGTAAAATGTAAAAAATACATACACTCATGAATCTTACATACCTCATACCATCATTGATAGATTTATAAGCTTAGTTTTTTCAAATAAGAAGTAGAGAAGACGACATACGCATTATCGCATACGGGTTTAATAAGGACGTAAAGTTACCTACATGTCTTTAAAAAATCAATATCACAGCCCGCATCCGTTTGCTACGTAGTGAAAGAAAAAATAACCTGTGAATATGCGCAGTTGTTATAATCAGAAGCAAACATCTAGCTTCCCCAAACGTCATGCTTGTCTTCACGCCGGGAAATATTTAAAATTTTCACTAATACAATAGGATTAACATTATACTACCGTAGATCGGCGATGCTAAAGGGAAAGAACATGGTATACGCATATGTTAGAGCAAGATACATATACGAGACTACTGTCGTATGATATAGACCTGTAAGGGCCACTAATGCCGCATGTTCTTGCAAAATCTCAGGTTTTAAAGAGTAATTTGGTGTTTATTTGACGTGATCAAAAATGGTTACGTGTGCAGTGGCCGGACGTAACTCATCTAAGAAAACCCGCAGAATTGTACATTACACATACACAGATATATATTGTTTTTGGTCTCGCATTTGTAACTTAGTTACTCCATAGTCGATCTATTTATATTAAATCTATGTCAAATACCAAATTGTCGATGATGTTGTCGGTCAACTATACAAGTGAACTCAATGTAACAAAGCGCTTATTTATTACACTACATTGAATTCAGTCATTCTAATAAGGATTTAGGAAAGGAAATCAGGAATTAAGGTAAGTGTGATAAGAGTTAGGTTGGTGTAATAAGGAGGTTCCTTTCCTAAATCCTATTTATAATTTCTGAATTCAATGTAGTCTAATAAACGCTGACGGATTCTACGGTCACTAACTGTTTGCCTATGCCTTTCCTTTTGGCCGTTGTTAAGGGTGGCCTGATAATCAAGTTTCTCATAGAACTTTTCATATAGAAGGCTATGAAGAAGCCTATGTTCGGTGTCAGCGCGTCGCCGATACAGATGACACAGGAGGCGGTGCGGGGGCCGGGGGCCACGGGCCCAACATGACCGGCCGGTTCCGCGCCCCTCCATCTTACAACACTCAGCTATTCGACGCACTGGACTGCGGGCAATTCCTTAGTTTAACGCCACGAATTGTACAGCAATAAAGCCTATTTAATTACAGTTCACTTTTATTTCAATCTAAATAAGTCCCAGTGAGGCCTAAACATTCGGCGTGGATGGTTCTGAGACTTACCAATTTTTTCATCGCGGTCCCACGTCCGCGCGCAGTCGGCCAGTGCTGTGCGGAAGTGTAGATGGCATTGCAGGATGTCAGGCAGCCGGTGGAATAATGTCTGGACCTTGCTGCCGTTAAGGATGGCTGGGCTACTCTCTTCAAGAGGTTTCTTGTAGTCCTGTGTTAAGAAAAATGCATGGATTTATTTCAATGGTTACAAAAGGGGTTTTGGGTGTGTTGGCCTCTACACAGATAAGTTTTACCTACCTATCCTGTCGGGACTAAACTCCTCCATACAGCGATCTAGTTTATATCTTATTATAACGCTTATTCGTATGGACATGCTAATATAAAATAAAAAGCCTGCCGATCTTAGATTAATAAGACAGAGTGCTACTTTCATTCAAAGTTCCTCTCAAAGTTGAAGCAAAAAAACAATCGATGTGTGCCTGCAAGCGGCACGTAAAATGTTCGCCGACACACAAAAGCGCTAAATTGAACTGAAGGTAGCCTTTTAAGGCCAACTTGAATTTGCCTCACTCCACGTGCGACTACTGCGGTTCTAAGCCTAATTATTCTAAGCTGCCGATATAAATTATTTTAAAAAGAAAATTCGTTCACGACACGAGCAGGATTCGAAACTGCGACTTCTGGTTCATCAGTGCTTTATTCGCTAAGCTACCGTCAACTTTTCTGATGGTATCGAATTTAACCTCCACTTTGAAAAGTCTTTGAGTGATATTTTTTTTACACAATTTATATCTTTAGATTTAAGATACGCATGCGTAAATGCGTTAAAATAATAGAATAAATACCCTGCCTATTAGCACAACGAAAACAGGGCGTAAATTGAGAAGTCTACTTTTTTTTTCGAGTAAACGAGGTCGTCTTTATGACAGCTTCGGGAATTGGTATGTTCTATTTACAGCCTAGCCTAGCCTTTGGGGTGCATTAAAAAAGCCTCCACGAGTGACTATATTTAACTGATCGTCTGGCTCACCCTGGGCAGTCAGCCCCGCTACCAACCTGCTGACTGGCTAATCTTTTCCCCACGGCATGAGATATTATCATTATGTGTAGCTCATGTCGACACGATAGAAGAAGAAGCCTTGATCACATAATCAGAGACAGGTTCCTATTGAAAATTAGAATATTATTATTACGCGTTTTTCATAGACGTTAATATGAGACATGAGTAAAAAGTTGTTCGTCCCTGGCTTGCAGGTAATGCCTGTAATATAACGTAATTAATGTAATTATACACATTAATGTATTACCGCGTAAATTTACATTAAATGTTAACACGAATCATTTCGAGCATCACTTTTTGTTAAACAAAATAAGCAAAGTCTAACATGTTGATTTTGTATTGCCTTGTAGAAATAAAAACTTATAAGTCGTCATAAGTTGCGTCATTTCTTTATATAGGTAGTTGGCTTATTGAATTCAAATTGTGGACAAACCTACATGAGCTTTGTAAGGCAGATTGTCCATTGATCTCAACGTAATGTGCAATACTGCTTCCGCGAGCGTCATTCATACTCCAAGAGTTTGCTAAGACAAAGATAACCAGAGAATTCCATTTAGTGCACACATAGCTCGTTATATTTCTCAGACATAACTGGTTTAGATAAATATGTATGTGCATTGTTTTTCTTCCCTCTGAAACGTCCTTCACATACCTACGTTTATATACTTAGTTATTTCTGGATATTCTAAAATGGTAACGTTACGTGCCATGACCATAAGTTCGCAATACATTTATTACATAAATAACTCATTGCTTTTTTTTATTATGACCTATGCATTATTTTATAAATAGAACTTTACGTTCCGTGTAATACCCGACGTAAAGAATAGCACCACCCTTATCTCTTTTCATGGGTGTCGTAAAGGCGACTAAGGGATTCACCAGAGGATGGGCAGCAGCGTTCTCCGAGTATTTATCCAACCAATTGCGATCACCAACCCGCCTACCAAGCGTGGCGATTATGGCATATCCCTCCTATTGGGGGAGGCCTATGTCCAGCAGTTGCCGTCCGATGACTTTATAAATAAAATAGTTTGTTACTTAAAGAAAGATTGGTAATGTGTAACTGCCGTAACTGGTAATCAAATACTACGTATTTCGACAAAAATAAAACAGTACCAGTTGCATTGTAATTTTGTACTAAGTCATTAGAAACGACATCATGCACATAGCATGAAGATTAAAAAAGATAGGGATAATTACAAGATCCACAAGGTCGTTAGTCGAACAAGATTCTCTGAAGCATCACTCATTAAGACGATTATTTATTTATTACGTATTATTAAGTTGATCGCGAAATCAATGGCCGACTTCAAAGTGGGTTAAGGATGATGATATGGTACACAATATAATGTTTAGTTACTGGAAACAATACCAAACAATAAGGATAAATTAACAATCAAAACAACAATGTATCGGGTAAGATGCGCTGTTGGTAGACTCCGAGTAATATTGTGTTTTACAGTGCGACATAAGGACATTTTACTACGCTATTTATAGGTCAGTAACACTTAATCATTTATTTATTTGCTGTACAGACTAGACTCAACTATAAAATAATAATTTCTAAGTTTGTTTGTTGCCTTATTATAAATGGTTAGTCCTAAGATTTTTTAAGGAAAATCTAGCGCAGCCTTTTCTAAAAGGATTTTGCAAACTATGATGCATTGAACTTTCTAACTCAGTTGAAAGGATTGTCGTTGAAACAGTGCCTGAGTGGCATTTATTCAAAATCATGTAGATGAATTCATTAGAAATGTTGTACAGAACAAAACAGACTGTATTCAAAACAAAAGCTCCAATTTACCGCATTAAACACAGTCTAGTGGACGTCGGCGCCATTTTCATTACAGAGGGACGACCTCGCACACCGCTTGCAAATAGTGCCTATTCAAATTGCCCCACTTCCTAATATGCTAATCTATGGCATGTTAATTGTGGGCGAAACAATACTGAAGTGGGCCAGACAGGTTCATATTTACATACATTAGTCGAGATTTTTGACATTACCAATGCGACGTATGTTTTCCTATTTACCATTGTTGCCTCGAAAACTTAATAAAAATTCATAACCGTTTATTTCTGAAGAAAAAAAGAAAGTTGCAAAAATAATAAATAAAGTCTAAATACGGTTGTTTAGAGAAAGCTCTCTGGCCTTTGTTTGTTTCTGTTTGTGAAATCTTCACAATAATTGCAATGATAAATGTTAATCCACCAATTGTTATTTAGTTAAATATCACGAATATTGATGAACTGATCCTGACATCGTGATTTCTCTATCAAATATTCAAAGTCATTCATTAGGATGTAAGGAAAACTACTTAGTTGCCAAATATCTAACATAGGTGCTAACATTTCAAGTTCAAAAGCAGTCGAAAAAATTCTAATATATATTATATATTGTACCTAATTCAGAGCCTATAAAGTTACATCAGAAGTTCTCTAGTAGAAAGATTAGCCCCTTTATACCACTTTCAGAACGGGTAATCTCATTAATAAGCACAGCGACATGGGCGCTAACGTCCAACACGCAATTTTGCAAGTCAACTTACAACTTATTAAGTGTCCTGTCAAGTCAATCAGGCCTCTGCGCTGTAGAAAACAAAAGTTGGTTGACTGGTTGAACGAGGGACTTATTGAAGGAGGATGTTCAGTACTTGATTCTCGTTCCAAATATGTATAAAAAATGCCACCTTCATTTTTGTAATATTTTTCCAATCGATTTCATCAATAATTGTGGCCATTATTCCACGCTTAAAAATCAAAGTTTCATGCAGTGAGGTGATGCACCTACCACGGCAGTGTCCATCATTTGCTATTTGCACCCTCTCCACGTTTTGTATTAGCCAGCAGACCCCTATATAGTCAGTTTGCGCAAGCATTTTTTTCTCCTGTACGCGTGTGCGTGCGTGTATCGTGGAATATTTTTTTCATATTTTTTGGCATTATGTGTACGTTCACCCTGTCACGTTGTATAAGGTTATTTTTAATTAATTAACAACCTTTTAAGGGATGAATGTACTCATCAATTTGAACAACTATGGGAGCAACCCTGAAACGCGATAAAAATTGCTGATCCATACAAAATCATCGATATTGCTCTACAAAATGTATTGCACAGTCGTTTTTAGGGTTGCTCCCATAGTAAAAGTTGTTCAAATTGATGAGTTCACTCCGAGATACTATCACAGTGAACCGGTTTGTGTACAGTAACTACTATTAACTGGTCGGTTTGTTGACAGTGTACTTATTTCGGCTGACCATAATTGGACAAGGCAAATATTTAGAGACACTCCGTGTATGGATAATTACAGATTATTTGCCAAAGATAAATGTCTCTGATTTTAATTAATTAGTTACGTTTAGTAGTGTATTTGGTTATGGTCTGAGTAATATTTACTTCGAACTATTTACTTACAACAATTTGGTGTACAATTATCTAATGTACTTACTATAATAGATGGTGTCATACATCAATTACACGAATGAGTGATGCCATTTAATCTCATTCATGGCTTATTGACATCTGTCATGCATGGAGTTGTTCAGTTTAGTCAGCTGGTTATAAATGCAACAATGGAATAAGAGTACCGAGACGGATCTGATGTTAGATACTTATAGATAACAATGTGAACAATATTTACAACGAAACACGTAAGAGACTAACGAGTGTGTGAAGATAAAATAATGTTTTCTTTCACATGTATTAGAATAACATTCTATTCTTTACAAATTGCACGTGTCTGTGAGTTCGCTTCCGAAATTAGGTACCAGATTTGAGATCATTTAGGTCATCTTTAGAGGTAGGTATTTTGTAGCAGTCAGCTTCAAGTCCTCCTTATCTATATGCTGCATCCTGCCTCTGATCAATGAGGATCTAACAAGTCGAGTAGTTTCATGTGTGTGACTACCACAGATGAGAAAGCCTCTAGACGCCGATAGGCTGGATACCCAATCACCAATCATACTACCTAAGTTTATAACCGACCAATCATAATGCACCGTCCGCCCCCTGTCCCCCGCCATCATTTTACGACTGTGTTCCTTAAACCGTGTCTCCTACGACCATATTTTTGTTATTTCTAACATCTATCATGTTTTTCTAACAAAATGGGGGCGTGGCCTAGCATTTTGGCGAAATTTGATTGGCCTAAGCAAAATGTTTACATGTTTTGTTAGATTTTGGTCGCAGGAGACACGGCTTTAGAATCATTCATTCATTCATTCATTGGATTAACAATCTGTGTTCTCATGCAAAACTTTGTTTATGCAGCGTCTTGAGGCTTACTGGTCTGTGGGGACACTGGCGACTACTTACATTGATGAGCCTCTGCAGTGTGGCAACGTATGAGTTTTCGCTGTGTATGATGGCAGCCACCACGTGTCGCCGGCGCAGCTGCACCGGCGACAGCGAGTCCGGTGGTGCGCCCAGGGACGGCGGCGGCACGCGCCCGCCCCGCACCTCTCCGCCACATGAGAATAAATCCTCCTCCAACTGAAAACGTCACGCAACCAATGTACATCTTGCACAACACAACACACAAGCACACACAGTAAATCTTCAGAATTCAATTCGCTTCAAATTTCCGATGACGCTATTCGAGTCGCGTGTCTGCTAAATGCACAGAAATAACTTGTGTGATTATTCAACTCGCGTTTCGAGGACGTTTTCCGGCCGCTCCGTACATTTTCTCACAGGCCGAGAGTAGTCGCCTTGCGGTCTAATCACGTCACAAATCGCGTCATCAGAACCACTGTCTTACTTATAAAACGTAAACGTCAAAAGTAACACCAAATCGACCACGTGACTCACGTTAAAACTTGTCAACGTATAATGAGCCTTATCATGAAGAAGCTTCATACAGGACGGACAAAACATTGTTACACTATCGTCGAGGAATAAACTGGCATTGAATTAACTTTTGACATTTACGAATCACACGTTATTCACGTCGTCTCACTAAAAATAAACTGAAATAAGAAAATTACTATCGTGTACATGAATCCAATATGGTAGCTGACTGGTATCCACTCTGACATCATTATATCACATGTTAAAATAGATTATTTGTTTAGCGACTTAGACCTCCGTGAGGAGCGGAGGCGACGCGCGCTACGATACACTCGTTACTGCGGTTTGTTGTTGACTGACTACTCAATGACCCGATCATGATTCATCTCCAATATACATAATTATTGTGAATCATCAATATAACACTTGATAAATAATGTTACATATTATAATATGCAGTCATGTAAAAGGTTCATTGAAGAACCGTGTATGGCATACAATTCCAGAAATGTCACTATCACGTCATGCAAGTTCGCTGGGCAGGGAAATACTTATTGATATGTCTACTTATTAAATGCATTATTTGTGTATGGCATTCAATGAAGACCGGTCATTCATACAAACTGTACGCTGAATAGTAAATACTTATGAGAACTATAGTTTCACTTCACCATAGACCAGTAAGCCTCTAGACGCCGGTTAGCTGGACACCCCCGGTCACAACGCATATGCTCTACCACTGCATATCATACGTCCCTCCGCCAATCGGAACGTCACTCAGTCAGCGAGCGGCACCAATCATAAGGAATCATACCACCGAACTTTTGAACCGGCCAATCATAACGCGCCGTCCGCCCCCCTGACCCCACCAACGTTTTACGACTGCGTTCGAATACAAAACTTTGTTTATGCGGTGTCTTGAAGCTTACTGATCTGTGCACTTCACAGAGTATTACAAACTGTCTTATTAAGTCTATTCATAGAAAGCACAGTTTGGCGAATAACGTGTTAGAGGAGAACCTCTGAGGAACCTGGAGAATCCAGGAGGATTCTTCAGGTTTGTTCTAAGTGTTTTTGTACTTTTTACTCGGAAAATTCGGGACCATTAATTGGTGAAGGCTTAGACATTATTTTTTATTAGTGAATATTGATGCGTGTCTTGAAAGTCGACTATGTATTCTCAGGTTTAATTGAGACTAACGAAGCGTATGTATGGTTAAGACTCCCAAGCCTGTGCCTGTATCAACCATCACAGGCTGAATGTGTACGAGAACACAATTTTGCATGTTCGGGAATTTCAGGCGCAGTAAACGTAGGAACGTTCATTTTGTTATTACATGGTGTTTCGATTTGAAAGCATTGACTAATTGGTGTTGGTTATCTTGAAGACACTAAAATAAAGTGTTAGATACTCTGTGTGCCTAAAAACTTCAGCAGCTTTAAATTTGAACAAACCTCGGGTAGTTTGGGCATCTTGTCGGTCTCGTGTCCATGCATGTCGTACTGGTGCGTGGAGCCTCGTCGCACGCTGAACCAGCGGGCCAGTCGCCCCCCTCCCTCGTCGTCGGGAGGGGGTGCCGGCGGCGCAGGTGTCGCTCCACCGCCGCTTCGCCATCGCTCGCACAGCTCGCGAGCGCGGCTCAGCGTGTTGCGTAACTGACCGCTGCTCCTGAATTGAGAAGGGAAATGTTATAAACGAGTTGTTTTACGACAGTTTTAAAGAACCAAAATATTTTTTGGAGAAACTACTTCAGATTTGGGCTTTTTAGTAGTTTATGTAAATAAAATCATCTAAACATTTAACACAGAGCTACTAGCTTTTGACCTTCTCAACACAACAACAGATCGTATATTTTACAGGTTTCTGCCGATTGTCGTGTGAGATATTCGCATTATTGTTGGTAAAACGTGACCAAGAGATGAGTTCTGGTAAATTGTCGTATTTGCAAAGATGATGTTGTTGATAGTGAACACGTGATAATTTATAATAACAGAGGTATGCGTGTAAAAGATGCTGGAAAAACATAATTTTGTTTACCGAAATAGTAATTTAGGGAAAATCCGATTCACATGACACATTCAATTGTGTACAAACTTAACACAATTGAATTGACTTCGAAACATAAACAGAAGTGATTAATGATTATTTAGTAGAACCACAGTGTAATTATCTGTTCCATACAGTGGTTCAACGAAAATTTATTTTAATAACAGTTTTTAAAGGCAACTCGGGACATTGTTTTGACAGTTTTGAAGGCAGCTTGGGACACTTAACTCTCGCGTTGGACGTCAAATGGAGTGGCTAGACTGTGGTAGAACCTTAAGTATTGACTTTACCTAGATCGTGACGTAATTTAAAGGTTACCGACAATTAGCTAACACGGAAGACGTACATTAAATGATAGAAAACAATAATTACTGGTGAAACTTGTAGTAGAAACTGGAGCTGATCCGAAGACTTTCTGTTTTCTATAGTACAATCGTTAAGTTTTAGTTATGCAATATATTTATGTTTAGTTTTTACTATGCCAAATTACATGTAGTAATAGGCTATAAAATAAAATGCAATTACTTAAGGCATTTGAATAACCGTTCTAGCGATATGCTTTAATGAATTTCCGCTGATCATACAGCGTGATTTAATCATCAATCAATATAATTGAAACATTGATGCATCAGTCAATATAAATCAAATTAAGATGACAACACGTCAAACAGTCGAGAGACGACAATAAAAACGACAATAGAGCAATTAGTTAGACTAAATACTAAACAAAGAATAAGCTGAAGGTTAAGCCAACAGTGTAGCAATGGTTATAAAATATTTATCGAATGTTTTATGTATGAGTTGGAGTCGCGAATACATTAGACCTTATTTGGTGATGTGATGAAAGCCTAAATATTGTCTTTGCGGTTGCCTCACTCCCACAGACATAGTAAAAATATAGACGAAGAGCTGCGAACGATCATAGTGAAGACAACAAAACCTTGCTCCTTCGTGTACAAACCAGCGCTCACACACACACATGCACCTCAAATCGTGCTCAGCGCTCTCAGTACACATGTCGCGGCATCGTCTAGGGGCCTTACTCCCAACTCCCAACTGGTTCGAGCTCTGAACTAAATCGAGCTAATGTTAAATCCTAGAGGAATGCAGTACGAATTGACACTAACTCGAATTCCAATTCGATTGATACAGCACTCGATCAGATCACTCATCCTTATCCAGTCGGGAGTAAGGCTCCAAGTAAGCATCGCGAAAATAAATAACCTTCAGGTGCATGGTGTGTGCGTGAGCGCTGGTTTGTATGCGGAGGAACACGGTTTTGTCGGCTTCACTATGATTGTTCGCAGCACTTCGTCTATATTTTTAGTCTGTGCTCACTCCAAGCATTCTGCGTAATGCAGGTGGTGGTTATAATGGAGGTGTCGCCTACCGACGTAGCTCGAGGGAACGCTACTGTGAAGTAGGCATGGAAATGATTGCTATTTATAATTTATTTTCATTCGATGAAATTATTTACTTTAATCACAATGATTTCACATGTTAAATTTCACATTAAGTGATTTTTGAAGATTGTCGAACGAAATGTGAAATTTCATTTCTTCTTTGAAAATTATTTCATAAACAAACGCGATTTCGCGAACAAATAAGTGATTTTCTATATTATGCTACAAATTACCGCAAGGAAATAAATACTTTACGTTGCTCAGTTTAAAGTTTACTTTTGAAATACTCTCATAAGCTGGTCAAGGTCATGGTTACCCATGGTTCGTAATGTTCGGATGGCGACAAAACAATGCGGCACGTCATAATTCACGTCATAAATCTTGCCCTTTTTAACTCGCCCGGCATTGAAGCATTTCCGTCCTACTTGCTCGCTCTCTACCTGCGTCTATACTAATGTGCTATAAAATGATATTTGAACGATCTGAGATTGATATCACATTATGCGATTTTCACAGACTACGTGAAGGAATATAGCATGTGCGATAAATTAAAACTCATATCGCATGATTTTTCACATGCTATTTGTGAAATGTTCCATGCCTACTGTGAAGGCGTTTTTGTTATTATTGTTTTCTTTCTCCGTTATTGTTGCAAAGTGGAGCAAAAAGTCATGCATTCCAAGGTCGTTTATTGTTTCTCTCAAGTAAATAATACAAATTGCAACAGGCAATCTGTGTTATGATTCTATAAAGTAATTGCTGTAAAGGTTGCACTACAAGCTCTAATTGATATTATCTAGAATTTTAGAAGATTTGTAACGCGTTCGTATGCGTGTAAATGTCTCATTCTTGGGATGACCTAGTTTTATTAACAAAATAGTATGTTAGCGTTGCATGAATAGTAAAATTTAAGTAACCTAGGTTATATGAATCCATATAGAATTCAGGGTTGTGATGACCATTCGTCACTTTTAATATTACGTCGCTATCCATAATTGGTCACATTCACAAAAATAGCTTTGTGCATCTAGATAGTTTCCTTAACTCATCTCGAGCTTTATTTCGACTCTTTCCCAACTCGTCCGATGCACAAGTATATAATGAATAATTGAAAATATAATTCTTTTTTTTAAGGTTCCGTACCCATAGTCTAAGGCCAAAAGTGATCCCCATACAAAAAATATCGTAAAATTCAAGGTTTTTTCTTCCTGCTCTATCTTAAAAACGGTCTTAAAAACATGCATGTCAAACTAGATGCTAAACATAGATGTGGTGGTATTACGTAGCCTACTATTACGTGTTTTGTGGTGGTACGGAACCCCTAATGCGCGAGTCCGACTCGTACTCGGCCGGTTTTAATAAATTGTAGAGTTTCTTTCTTATTTATTTCTACCCAGAAACAGTGCTTCCGACTTCTGAGATCGATTTAAGAGCCCTGTGCATCATTTTGGAATCTGTTGTAAATTATACAAGTGTCACATTAAGCAAGCATACAACGAAACTATTTCCTATTTGTTTGAATTTACCTTGACAGACACCACACAATTTTGTAATTATATTCGTCCTCCTAATTCGCCACGAAAAATGTGTTAATGCAAATCAAACATTTATTTAACTCAGTGTTTGTTTTTCACTGGTTTTCACGAAGACTTGCTAGATTTCGTCAGTCGAATTAATGTTAGACAAACTACCATCTTGTTTCTGCTAATTACGTTTGTAACGACGATCGTCGGCTGATCTCAGGGTTAAGTTTGTGTTAGGGTCACGACACATTGATCGATGGCCTAAAGCGCTTCGCGGGGCTCCTATTTTTTCTTGTAAGATCACAAGAAACCTAATACGAAGGGTACCCTTCAAACCTAACCCAACCGTGTCAGGGTGTACTCAGTCTGAGATGAGCCGTGTCGAAGTTAAGGCTTGTCGGAGTTCATTCTCACATCACATCAAAATCAACCCTCGTGCAGGAGAATCACAAATCACCTAATATTACCCAGTGAGCGTTGGGTAGAACTAGGTTTACAAAAAACTAGGTTAAAAATGAAACTTGGTAGCTGAAACGTGGTCGCTCACAATGGGCCTGATAAGAAGGCTCAAAGTCACTCAAAGGGCAATGGAGAGGGCTATGCTCGGAGTGTCCCTGCGTGATCGAATCAGAAATGAGGAGATTCGCAGGAAAACGAAAGTAACCGACATAGCCCGAAGAATTGCCAAACTTAAGTGGCAGTGGGCGGGGCACATTGCTCGCAGAACGGATGGCCGATGGGGCAGTAAAGTTCTGGAGTGGCGACCGCGTACTGGAAGGCGCAGCGTGGGTAGGCCCCCCACAAGGTGGACCGACGACCTGGTGAAGGTCGCGGGAATCCGCTGGATGCGGAAGGCACAGGACCGGTCGTTGTGGCGATGCTTGGGGGAGGCCTATGTCCAGCAGTGGACGTCTTTCGGTTGAAATGATGATGATGATGAGGTTAAAAATGCCGAATTAGAATTGATTTAAAAAATATTTCGGACTTTACCCAAAGAGCTTGGATAATCTTAGGTTAACCCAGGTACCGGGTACCCGTTCTTCTATCATTACACGTAATATTTACAATTTTAATACTTTGCGGATGCCACTAAACATCTTTTGTAAAACTTGGAGATGTATATTAGCTTATACTTTTACCTTTAAACGGTTTTGTGTTGCTTGGGTAGTAATATTGACGACTTAGGTGGCGAACTCTTGATATAGAGCCTCTATAGAGCTTTGTTGATTGAATCGTGTTTTCCTTACACCAGAATCTAGTAAATATTATAAAAATCATACAACGTGTTATTGAAATAACTGAAAACCTCTTAAGGGCTCATGGTACTCATCGGTGTGAACAAATTTTACTAAAAGACCATCTCTGAATTCGCGAAAAAAAAACAGCTATTCCCCTACATTTGTGCTCACATAAATCGACAAAATGTTGGGGAACAGCTGTTTTTTTTTCGAGATTTCAGGTTTGATCCCATAGTAAAAGTTGTTCATACTGATGAGTACCATGAGCCCTTAAGAGGTTTTCAGTTATTTCAATAACACGTTGCATGATTTTTATAATATTTACTAGATTCTGGTGTAAGGAAAACACGATTCAATCAACAAAGCTCTATAGATTTATTTTTCAAAGTAAGGTCAGTTTTTGCACTTTTTCCCATGGCATTTGGAAATCCCAATAGTTTTTCCTATTGTTTTTTGCGAATAACATTCATCTTGTATACAGGTGTCAGGGAAACGCTTCCGAAAACGAAGATAGGTGATAGTGCTGGTGATAACTGATACGAAACCACGAAAAAAAATGCGATTCTTTTTTTAGATTTTTTTGCATTTTTCATTATGTATGAGTTTTATTTAACTGCCCAAAGCTGGTTGTGTATGAAAAATGCAAAAAAAATATATATGAAAAAATCTAAAAAACAATCGCATTTTTTTTCCTGGTTTCGTATCAGTAATCACCAGCACCTATCTTCGTTTTCGGAAGCGTTCCCCTTACACCCAGTATATCTAGATTCTGGTACAACAGATTTTTATTTACATGTTTATTCGCTGAAAAATGTGCAAAAATGTAAGAAAAACATCAAAACAGAGCGGTTCCACTCTGTTCTCACACGCGCATTTTACCGGTTTTTAGAAAGAGACGGTTGCAAAACCAATGCAGAACCTTAACGGTCGGTTTTTCTCGGTTGGTAATCGCATTAATATGAAACGTGCATATTTACTAGTTGTTACCTACATAAAACTTAGTTATGCATTCTGTAATTTAAGTCTGCATTAAGTCTACAAGGTCAAAGTACTAAGTTTAAACATTATTACGAAGATACATAATCAGTTTTACTGCTGCCGTGCTGTCAATCACGAAGTATAAAATAAACACTAAAACCATAAAAGGTCTTAACTAATAATTGCTAATTAAAAACTTACGCAATTCGGGCAAAGGGACGAACAATACACGTAGAAAATGTTTTTGTTCGAACAATAATTGTGTAATTCAAAATAGTTTACAGAACAATAAAGTATGGAAGATGATTGTACAAGCCGTGTAATAAAGTAAAACAGACGACACACTGTCTACCAGCTAGCTTATCTGTTGCAATGACTCGTGGTCGTGTCATAATTATAAACACTGCCTTGTGTATAGATAAACCGCATATTCATATTTATTTAAAGATTTATATATAATTTACTGTTTATTAAATACCAGCTTTTAGACCGTAAAACGAAAACATGGACATCGCGTGGAAACCGCAAATGTATGTGACTGTAATTATGTATAAAATGTGGATAAAAGGTCTGAGGACAGTATAATAAACGGAGACACACGTTGCCACGAACGGTGAATAATAAACGGAACGGAAACTTCGGAGGGGAACTTTCATAGGGTGATAACCTGATAACTAATAGGCACCGGCACCTAATAGGTTTGATCGCTCCATCGTCGACCACATCTTGACAAAGCTGTCTAGATTGCGTTAAAGAGCAGATCTATATCTCATTAAAAAAAACCTTACGTTTTTCTCCAATTTACTCCGTTGATGTTTTCGCACTACTAAAACAACATTATTTGAGAATACGGTTTTTCAAGTATTCTCATTTTGAACACCTGGGGGTCTACTCGCGTTTGACGAACGACAAACGAAGTTCGAAGTTTCGTTCCGACTCATAATCATCAACTCAGCCTATCGCAGTCCACTGCTCGACATAGGCCTCTCCCAAGTAGCGCCAGTTCCAGTCGGGGGGGACTGGATGCGCGAGGCAGAGGACCGAGTGTGAAATAAAACTGCTGTTTTTTATCAATATGTTTTACTATATAGGTACCCCATCACTAGAAGCTACCACACCGTAGGTGCTCAAAGGGGAATAAAGTCAAATTATTATTTTGTTCCTAATTGAGCACCAAGGTAATATACTGATTGGTGCTCAAATGGGAATATCATTGGTGCTCTGGTGCTCTATACATTGATGCCCTAAAAATAGGTGCTCAAATGGGAATACTTCGGCTGGCCATGGCTCTCGGAGGACCAATGGCCGTTGGAGCAGACGAGTCATTGAGCGGAGACCGCGAATCAGCAATCGCAGCGTAGGTAGGGCGCCCCGCAGCCAGGTAGACCGACGACGACGGCGGAGGACCGAGTGTTGTGGTGCAACTTGGGAGAGACCTACGTCCAGCAGTGGACTGCGATAGGCTGAGTTGATGAAGGTTGCTATTGCCGCTTTTCTTAGCATGAATAAATCCTCATGGACGCTGGGGATAGACAGAGGGCAGTGTCGGACTCTACCGACTAAAACCACCACGGTGTTCATCCTGCTACCAGGATACGCTCTGCGTTCTGCTCCCAGCCATGGCAGGTTTGCCACTGCTAATGGCCATCTATCGCTTGTATTTACAACATACCGCAACCAAATCACGGACGTTCAAAAGAAAGGCCAGGTTTAGAGTACTCTGATCAGAACGCAGATAAAGCGAAAGAGGTGTGTCAGGATCGTAGCATGTCGAAATCTAGTCTCTGCCTACCTCTACGGGAAACAGGCGTGATGATATGTATGTATATATATTTACTTTATTTTTACCCATTCCATCCATATTTTCTTTCACTTCCAAATTGGAAGATACATTTTTAATGAGTTGATTAACAATCAGTCAGGATTTCCTTTTACGAATAAACAAGCGCAGCTGCATTAAAAACATATACATAGTTTTAATACTATACTCATACACTTAGTACAGGCGTAAAAAAAACTTGTAAAACATCAAGTATCAGGTGTTTACCATCCCGCGCATTATAAAAGTGAGGGAAACGAGTTGATGCTGTGCTCTCAGGCGGCGCACACGCAACCTGACCCTATTTATGATATGGATCGGAAAGCCGGTATTAGTGATAGCTGGAATAGTGCTAGGAACAAGAATTACATAATGACCTAGATTTTTATAATTAAATTACATTAAAGTTAGGACCACCGCACATTGAACCCAGCCCACGCACAGCACACGACGTGAGTGGTTTTGTACAACGTGTAAAGTAATGCCGCACCGTATATCAGTCACGTGTCTTCGCGGCTACGTCACCTTAGTGCTACGCGGGAAGCATTTGAGAACAAAAGACATAAACGCGCTATCTGGCACTTGCCTGGGTGCCTTATGGTCAAGTTTTTGATCATAAACAATACGCTGCAATACTAAGGTAAGTAAGTAGATAAATATGTAGGGACCGGCCAATTATCACGCATTTTGAAAATCAGTATGAATATATTAATTAAGGCTTAAGGTCTTAAGCGTGTGCTACACGGTGAGCAACCAGCTTCCCCACCAAGGTGACCTTGGTGGGAGGCTGGTCCCTGACAGCCGTCGTCAAACAAAATTTGGTGACAAACCACTGTCTACATGGTTGGAAACCAACAAGGTCACCTTGGTGGGGAGGCTGGTTTGTCACCGTGTAGCAGTTTTTTTCTCTCTCAATCGTTTTTATGACTCGCATATACAGCTGTAAATAAGCCAGTACTTTATGTTTTTCTTTAGCTAACAGAAAAGCATTGAAGTCATTAACTAAAAAAAACATTTTTTTGCTTACTAATGGTTTGAATTTAAAAAAACCTAATTGATACGTGTGTATAATAAATAACCTAACCGACATAGCCCGAAGAATTGCCAAACTTATGTGACAGTAGGCGGGGCACATTGCTTGCAGAACGGATGCCCGATGGGGCCGTAAAGTTCTGGAGTGGCGCAGCGTGGGTAGGCTCCCCACAAGGTGGACCGACGACCTGGTGAAGGTCGCGGGAGTCCGCTGGATGCAGAAAGCGCAGGACAGGTCATTGTGGCGATGCTTGGGGGAGGCCTATGTCCAGTAGTGGACGTCTTTCGGCTGAAATAATGATGATGATAATAAATAAAGAGAATATTATTAATACTTTATTTCGTAAGATAACACAGTTTACATTTGTCTTAATCTAATATGTAGTACATTTCTGTGTACATAACGTGATTCAAAAATTACCACTTACGTCTAAACTAGGCCGAGCCTACCTTAGACGTTAGTTTCTTTCTTCCCATGTCAAATGTACTCATGTGAAATAATTATGCATAACATCAGCATATAATTCATTACGGAGTAGAGTTTTACAATGGAACCAGTGGTCATGGTGCAATCAATAGATTATTATAATATTGAACTGTGTATTGGCACATTGCCAGTTCAATATACCACTTATCGAGTGAGACACTGACCCTATCTCCTGTCGTCTTGTATTACGAAGAATAAAATTTCTTTCGAAGAAAATGAGTAGATTGCATACTTTGAAATTTCTTATTTTTTACTTCTAGATAGAAACAATTGATATAAGGGACAAAGTTTTTTTGATAGGAGTTACGAATACGTATACCAGCGGCAATTTTTAATAGAATTTTTGATTGACCAAATGTGTCCTTTCTAGCCAATAAAACGTTAGATCTAAAAAAGTTATTTCCTTCATAATACATCACGAGTTGTAAAGCTAACAGGCATTTGACCTCAATTAGAGAAAATAAAAACTGTAGTCAATGACAAAACAATCAATGTTAATGAATTGCGTTACAGATTGGTTAGTCAGTAACTGAAACTTTATTACTTATTTTGAACAATATTCTATTGTTAATTGCTATTATTTTGTTTAATCAATAACTATTACGGCGAGGTTGATACGTTCGTTTGTAACCATTTGGTCAAATAATAATTTAATCAACACTATTTCCGCAGGTATTTTTAGATTTCAACAGTTATTATTGTGTGGTTATGATAATAGATATATTTCAAATTTCAATACCATACGCCACGTTTTTAATAAAAATTACAGCTTTAAGTAGAACCAAAGGGTTATAATTTTATTATGATGTCAAACTGCTCTTGCCGTAAAACTGCAAAATCGATTAGTTTTTTGTAAAAAGGCTATATAAACCACTAAACCCACAACTAAGGAAGATTCATAATCATAAGCGTATGAACCGCAGCGCCTAAGCTAAAAGAGATAACGTAACGAAACATTTGCGGTTGCTAAATCGATTGCTCAATATATTTTATGCTCAAGATTTATCACTGAATTCGAATAAAACAAGAGATTTTATTACATAATATTTTAAAATCAAAATATTTGCACGACCGAAATGTTGAATGTAGTGAAACCCAATTTTGACTTTAGCCAAACTAAATGTGTATGTTCTTGCAAATCTTAATATATAAAACAAAGTCGGGTTAGTTGCGATTTTAATGAAATTTGGCATACAGATAGAACATAACCCGGTTAACATATAGGCTACTGTTTATCCCGGGAAGATGACAAACGACATTCACACGGGCGAAGTCGCGGGCATAGGCTAGTAATTAATATAATATAATTCATTTATTCACTCAAGAAGGGTTGAAAAATCTGTTTTATACATATAGTTTTCATAACTTTGGTGGAAACAACCTTGCACCCAGAGTACAAGTAGACACAGATAAACTTTATTTATTTATTTATTATATTCTTTATTGTACATTTTTCTTTATTCTTTCTTTACTACGGGAAACTATTATCAACAAAGTTATTTCGAATGTAACATGAAATGAAGTCAAAAATATAATTGTTGTTTAAATAAACGTCAACAATACGGGCCAGGATGACTCAGTTTAAAATAGATTGTGACTTACGAGCTGGTATTATCATTAACACGATGCAAATCAACGGCTGTGTTGGTCCTTGACATTATTTTTAAACATTATCTGCTTATATGTACAGAATGTCACAAGTCAAACGTTTATTCGCTAAATATAGATACTTGCGTGCGTCAAAAGCAGTCACCTATGAATGTAGCAAAGGTTTTTATAATCCTATACAGAGGCTGAATATCACGTAACCGATCAATAAATCTTGTAGTATTTTCAATTTTGGGCATAGTAAAAATCTGGGATTCGTCATGTTTCCAGTGTCACACGGTCCACACTCCACAGATATACAAAAAATATTTTGTAGGAGCATTCAGGATTAATTTAAAAAATCCGTAGTAACAATTTCTTTTGCCAGCTTGTCCTAGGAATGTTTTAGTAACCTACTTCCCACAGTGGCACAGTAAAGTCCAACATCTTGCACGGGATTTACGGGCTTGTTCCTGGAGTAGAGATAATTTAGGAAATGTATACTAATATGTGTAGGAACATGTGGTACAATAGTAGGGATTAGTCACAGACTAGATTGCAAAGTCTACGGTTTCTGAGTTGAGAATTCTTAGATAAGCAGGACTTAAGTATCATTTGAGCATGGCTTTGCACATAAAAATATTACTCAAATCTCAAATGATACCTAATAATTACTGCTTAACTAAGAATTCTCAACTCAGAAACCGACCCTTTTATCTATAAACAAGTAATTACTTGTTGCTTAGTAATTTCTTAGTAAAGTCATTACTTGACGATAGAATTCTTCATTATGAAATCTTATTCCATAGTCGAGTAATGAACGTTACATAAGCAATAAATGCTCGAGTAAGAAAATGGCAGCTTTTGTATTCGCCTCTCGCTCACATGTATAGTATTGTGTGAGCGAGAAGCACATAGAACAATAGAATTTAGAATTGCCGCTATTTTGTATCCCATTCTTTACCTGCGGAAATGTATGATGTAGTATGTGGCTATTGTGTATATTTGAAGGGTGTCATTTCTGCGAATTCAAGTTCTATTAAAATGAATGAGTTCTCAATGCTCAACTTAAGGAAATGATGACTATTACTCAGCTAAGAATTCTAACTTTTGACAGTTTAAACTTCAAGCAATGTCTAAACTATAGAATAAAAATCGTTGCTTAAATAATTATTTATTATTATTTATAATTACTTTTACTCAAGTAAACACTTTTGTTTGTCTATAGATACGAGTGTTGTCTTATTTTAAACTGTTGCAAGGATCATTTAAAGGTGATCAAAACATTTCATAAACAGCGATTGGATCTTGAAGCGAATGACAATAGACGGTATCCGTTAAAGCGTGAATGATCATTTATCGGGAGGCAGTGCCCTCTGTTGGCCCCTGGAGTTTGAACACAGGAAATTCGTGTTAATTGGCCGCGCGCCGCTCGCTAATTGTCGAGCGAGACTGGACCACACCGCGCAGCGACGGGAAGTCACATGCGCCAACTGTCAACATTGTGCATGCGCGTCATTACGCCTTTCATGACAAATAATAATTTACTACGGTTTATGAGTCCCTGGTACTGGATGAAGTAATTAGTAATGTGATGACTAAGCAATTTTATGCGCACACCCATTAAACAGAAATGTCAAAGTTAAGTATTATAGGCTATAGCGTCGCTCGGTGCACCTGCAAAAAGCTCTGTGTTTTTGAGTAAGTTTTCAGGAAAGTCAAAAAACTTTATTTAGTAAATTAAATATTTAAACAGTTTGTCACTGTAAAATGCTGAAGAAAAAACATTCTAATGTTGTGATAGAACAAAAAAGCATTTTGCTTCTTTATTGTCCGCTAAACATTATTTTTTGACGTTTCGGCGAAACGTAAATGGCGCGAATCCAAACATCTGATATATGTGCAATAACTGCAATTAGGAATTTTAAAACAAACGTTGCATGTGTGTGTATGTAATTAGCTTTGTAAAATCATATGTGTCTTCACGACAAATCAGATTTTATAAAGCAAATTAGAAGGTAGAATGGCAGAATTAACAATTATGGCAATATTGAATTAGGTAATTATTCAGTTTCTAGAAGGAATTTGCAAACAAGTGTTTTTACAGAAGATGATGCGCCTTTTTAACTCCATGTATCGAAAAACACACAAAAAGTTTGGCAAGCGCGCCAAACGGCGACGTGTGACGATAGGTAGTTTGTTTTTATAATTTATCTTAATATTAATAAAAAAGCGAACGATTACTTCTGATATTATTACGGAGCACATTTACTTTATTTAAATAACGAAATCATTATTTATTATCAAAAAGTATGCCAACTTGGCTTTAGAAATTTTATCGACAGTAAAAAGTGTTCCATTTTAGAAATAGCCACCCTCCTAGAAGGCGAGAATTGGTTCTAATTCTGGAAGTACAATCAATCACACTTAGCTCTGACACCACTAAACGGCTTTCTGCGTTCGGCGGTACATGAGTAACATACGTGATACTTCATATTACTGTTTGTGTTAGTACATTATTGATTTAATGCATCATAATAATTATTATGGCGATAGATCAAATTTATTGCAGCTGCAGTAACTATAACAGTTATTGCAATAAGTATTTTTAGTACGAGAATAAAACAACAGTAATTCAGTGATTTTATTTTATATATGTGTCTCCTAGGTAGATGCTCATACGACCCTGTAGGTCTACTCGCGTTTTACGAACGACAAAAGAAGTACGAACTTTCGTTCCGACTGATACTTACATAATAAAGACAGGCACATAAAAAAGGCACAATTAAGATAGAATACGGTTCATAGTCGTATACAATTTACCGGAGATGAGAAAAACAAACGTCAAAACACGATCATCGCATGCGATAAGGGAACGATGGTTGACCGGAGTAGCAAATTGTGCGATGAATCGTACGATTTATCGAATATCGTCGAACGGGAGTAGCCTGGTTTTGAAGTGCTTCTGCACCTAATAGTAAAAGATGTTCGAGTATAATTACTAAATTAAACGAACTTACCTAAGTGAAGTTCTATTGTAATTATACGAGCTGCCCAGTCTTCGATTCTTCATATATTTATTATGTAGTACCACTATATTCCATTGTTTTACGCGAATATTGAAAGTCCAGAAAAAAAAATCTTTTTGTTCTGGCAACTCTAACTTATGTCATTCTATTTAGAGCAATCTGCAATAAAAAAACTTAGCACATTCCGCTTAGATTACATACCTATAACTACTGTAATTTCCTAACTTCAGTCAAAGGGTAAACAAATTTTTGTTTTGGGTTTGGGAGGGAAACTACTATCGAAGACTGGGCAGCTCGTATAATTACAATAGAACTTCACTTAGGTAAGTTCGTTTAATTTAGTAATTATACTTGCTGCCCAGTCTTCGATTCTTCATATATTTATTATGTAGATGTTTAGAGATGAAGTTGGAAATTACATAAGTATTGAACATTCCGAGATAATTAAAATATCAGAAATTTCAAATCAAGCTTTTATTGCAATATTAATCATTTTGAAACTATCAACTTAACTATTGTTTATTTACTTAAAATCACAAGTCGCCTTGTACCAGTAGGTACTCTTTATTATTATTAGATTACATAATTAATAATCAGTCTGAACCTTGCACAAGGTCTTAGCAGTAATTTTTATTTTATTTTATTAGGGGTATATTCTAATGATTTGCATAAACTTTATGTTACACCTTCCCTATTTGCCATTGAGGTGAAGGCATGAACTTGAGGTACGTACCTACATTTCTTGATGTCTATGCCACTGTCTATCATTATTTGTTTAATCCTATGACTAATGGTTTTCTTACTATTTATGAGGTTTTTTATAACTGATAAAGAATTTTCAGTATTACCTAACTCTGGTTTTTCCAGTGTCTATGGATAATTTGTATGATATCTTAATGTCATAACAAAACAAAACTTAGGTCCCAAAGCAAATAAGGTAGCATAATACACACCTGTTGTTTTTCTACTGGAAGGTACAGATATTTTTAACAAGTGATTTTTAACTGTACCCCTGTGTCACAATTTTCATTACCTTGTTATAGGTACTTTTATGAACCATTGACACAATAAGATGAAAAATCAATTATATATTTTAGTGTATTAACAGATAATGTCTGTATTATTTGTGCACTTCTAAGTGCTAACAGTATAACCTACCAAGTAATATGTAAGACATTCCTGACTGATTCCTGAGGAATGTCGATATTCGGAAGAAAACTAAAATAACAGATGCCCTAACCTTCTCACTTCAAAGAAAATGGAAGTGGGCAGGTCACGTGGCCAGGCTTAAAGATGGAAGATGGACAGGGAGTGTAATAAAATGGTCTGGACCACGAGGCAAGAGAAGCAGAGGCAGGCCTAGCGCTAGATGGGTAGATGAGATAGTGGAGATAGCGGGTCAAAGCTGGCTAAACACAGCCAGCAACAAAGAGTACTGGCATTCCTTGGAGGAGGCTTTTACCCGAAGGGGGTCCGTACAAATTACATATTAATATTTTATGTTAAAATCTCTGTATATTGTAATTGTGTATTTGTAATTTGCATGGAAATAAATAAAGCTTTATTATTATTATATTATTATTAATATGTAAGAACAACTTCTTTGATAATCAACCAAGAAAAAATAAAAAATTAAGGGCCAATGATGGATCCCAAGTACCTTTGTATTTTGGTCGACTTGGTCGTAGTTTAAAAAATACACTTGAAATATCTCTTTATTTGAACATCTGTACCTACCTAAGAATCTATTATCAATGATAATGCTGATCTAACGGAGTTGAGTGAAGTGTATGAAGCATCATACTTAAATTGTTCTGTAAGGAATTTGAATATATTTGAAATAATTATAATTCAAAGATTCCTTCACCTTTACAGAAAAAACCCAACACCTTTATAGTGTTATTGAGTATTGTTTAATCGCCTTATCTGACAGTGATAATACCATGATTTCAGTTGTCTCATCTCATATTAAAATAAAGATATCATAAAGAGGGTGAAGTTGTCTGAAACTAACAATAATTGACTTAAAGGTTCAAAAAAAAAAAAAAAACTATTATAATACAGCCATTGAAGTAATAAATTGACACCAGGGTTGTGAGATCCATATGAGGAAAGAACTTAAGATTCTTCTAAATTCTTAATCAACCCCATTATTATTATATACATACATACATATAATGGCGGATATGCATAATATAGGCAATCATGTTTCAGCAAATTAAGTACATTTCATAAAAGTTCTTTGCAAAGATCCCTTTGCTCCCTATTTTTAGTATTGCCTCTGGCAGCAAATACATCAACACAGTCTGAAAACTAACAGTCTTGCTAAAAAAGCTATAGCCGACAGGTAGTTCTCTTTCACAATTAATATTTTTACTCCTAGATTCAAAATCAGCTTCTTTGTGGTCTTTGAATTTTCACATGAAGTGAATATCTAATATCCCTTCCTAGCTAGGGAATCAAGTTTTAGGAATTGAATATTTACTCATTCAAATAATATAATAATATTGTGAGTACATAATAGCTGTAGTATTGTTTATGTGTAAAATAATTTGACAGAATTTTTATTCATAAGCAAAACTTTGTACCTAATCTGATAAAGTAACTTAAAACTCAAAGTAAATATGATGACTTGACTTGTTTTTTCTTATTCAAGAAAAACTATTTGCTGTAGTATAATAATTACAAAATATTTTTCAACCAGCACCAGATGTAGGTAGATATCTACCTATCAGCATAAATTTCAATAATTAAAATATTTAATACACTTTTTTGTAGTTTTCATGTAATTTATTCCACCATAGAAATTTTTGTTTGTACTCTGTATTTATTTACATAATTGAATCAGTCATTAAGTATTATAATTAAGTAATTTCTCACATCTTTGATTTTTTATAGGTCATGTGTTTCAAAAAAACATAACTTACAACATGGCAAAGCTGCTAAAGTTTCAATGAGCAGTTTTTTATGGTTGAGTATTTAGAATTGTGAATTATCGATCATCAGATTCATCATTCACTGACAAGATCATATCCTTCATGTTTACCAAATCTTAACACTTTGTAATGTATGATGAACAAAACCCATGACACTTTAAAAAGTTTCATAGTATTGTTACAATTTTTTGTCCAATATGATGGTGCTCCAATACAGTTAATATTATCATGGTAATAAATCACTGATTTAAAACCACTTTTTTACATAGAGCATAAAAGATTTTTTGTAAAAGTCAGGAAACAGCATGCAAACCAAAACAAGTGTAATTAAACTCATATTATTTTGGAAGTGAAACCATATTATTGTATCTTTTGTCTTGATTTTTTATGAAAACTGTAAAGTATGCATCCTTTAAATCAATAGCGCATATGTAACCATTCCTAGAAATTTGTTTTTATAATGTTCTTATTTTTTTCCATTGAAAATTTTCTGCATGTACAAATTTGTTTAGTTTAATCTCCATTTGGTTTAGTTGGCTACAGTAAACATGTTTGTGATAAAATCAATCAATCAACCAATCAGTCAATCAATCAATCAAAATGTTTATTTGTTCAAAACTTTCCTTTGACAGGCTGCATTTAGCAATAACCTCAAAATCTATAAATTTTCTTCAATAAAATTATTGTTTCAGTCATAAAAATTTTGAATTCAGTCATACATAAACAATTTATGTATGAGGCATGTATAATGCTCTTCTTAAGAAGAAATTATTAATCTGTTTATCCACAGTAAGATAACTTTATCCTGTGTGATTTCTTCCCAAAAACATATAACACGTTTATTTGCCGAACAATTAATATTGAAAATCAATAAAACATTTATGTTTGAACCAGATTCCAGTTCATGTACCTTACTTGCATTTTTCTGCTGGTACTCGTAGTACCTTCCAGGGGTCCTCTGTTGATACCTGCCCCCTCCCCTTTTTAGTCTGAGTCCAGTTCAGGGGGCGTTGAAGTTTTCCTTATCATTGTATACTTATTTTATCTATACAGGCTTGAATGCAGCAAAGTTGGCATTTCTTTAAGACTAGAGGGTGTTGCTTTATTAATAGCATGATTTTTGTTATCTCTACTAGTTCTAACTTTTCTCCAAGAAGAAAAAACTGTCTCATGACATTGAATTTGATGCTTTCATAGTACCTTTATTAAGAAATCAACTTTCTTTCATTTTTAATTTGTGTTGTACCTAGTAGGTACATATCACTCTATCTTGAAACATCTATTATAATATACCATTACAATGGTTCTTGTATTTTGGTCGCTGCTAATGGCCAATTGACAACCACTAATCTCATGTTAAAAGCTGTTCCCAAATTACCAACTGCTGCTAGCGATAATCCACACTTTTGTCTTTGTCTTTAATTGGGTCTCACAATCTATTGTGTCAACAAGTTTTGAGTTACAAGGTTTACCTTGAAAAAACTATATTGAGCTTCGGGGCATCATATAATAAAGTCAAGCTTCTTGGTATTTAATACTTTTTGGAAAGCTCATCGCTTACATTATTCTGTATTCTTTTTTGTTAAGATATTTACTACCCATTATTTCAGGGTGATTTTCATCAGCATAATATGCGTTTTCATAGTTACAAGTATTTCCTGTAGCTTATAGTACAGTTTATTGGAAACCGTGGGCCCTTACGAAGCAGACATAGTACATAATAGACTTACTAAGCCTTATAACATAAAGATCACTGATCTTATCGTATCCATTACTTCTCTCGTGAGACATAAGGTATACGTGCATATCATAGAACTTCGAGATATACATGTTTATGTGCTTTTCACTCCACTGGAGGACCTGTCGTAACACGAACTTACATGTTACAAGGACAGAGCACAGAGACAGACAAAATGGCGCCATATAATTTTTTGCTATTGGTCTGAAAGCTGAAAAAATACCTGAAACACATACCTGTATCCTTTTTCATGATATTCTCAGTTAGATCTGGTATATCATTCGGTGATAGACTATATTAACATTCTATCAATGGTATTTCTCATTCCGGCGTCAACACACTACACCCACCAAACTCGATATTTTTGGCGTTTTTTCCGTTTCTTCTCCGGCTTCTCCAATGTTTTCCTTAATTCGTCTTTTGGCATCGTGTTTTGTTTACTTTAAACTTAACATAACACCAAAAATCACTTGAAAATAATTTCATTCGTAAAAAACGTCGTCCGTGCAACAACGCGAAAATAGTGAATGACATAAGTTAGAGTTGCCAGAACAAAAAGATTTTTTTTTCTGGACTTTCAATATTCGCGTAAAACAATGGAATATAGTGGTACTACATAATAAATATATGAAGAATCGAAGACTGGGCAGCAAGTATAATTATAATTATAACATATATATATATATATTATAATATATATTATAAGTATAATTATAACACAGGAATATTAATTTACTAGGTGGAAGGAAGAGGACCGAGTGTTGTGGCGCAACGTGGGAGAGGCCTTTGTCTAGCAGTGGACTGCGATAGGCTGAGTTGATGAGGTGGAGATTTATGTACTCAAAGTGAATCAAATCAAATCAAATCATCTCTATTTGCGTTCAATGTAGGTCGATACATAAGTTGAAAACTCATAATAAGTCCCAGTACATTCTACCTTACCGCATGCAAACTTTTCAACTGTTTAACAGGCAATTAGATTTTATTAAATTAAATTATACAGAGCAATCTGTGACAATATTGTGTCATGTCATGAATATTAAAATTATCATAATCCTGGACTTTAAATTATCATATCAATCATCTTTAGTTTGCGTACATGAAATTACAAGTGAAAGGAAACACAATAACAAGTCCTAGTAAATTCTACCTTACGGCATGCAAACTTTCAGTGCGAAATGTTAGTTCTAGTTGCTCAACGACACAAATTATGCGAGTCTCAAAAATCAACGTTCAAATCGTTACAGATGTAACCTATATAATTTTTCAAGGTTCAATAACATCCGGGCTTCACAAGACTTTTAATAGGGAAATCTATGTCTGCAATAACAAAATGTTAACTTTATTTAATTTATTAACACAGTGATTAGTGACTTAAGTCATAACTATAAACAGGAAAGTTATTATTATAGGATAGGTCTAACCTATTCGCGTAATCAAATTGTTGCTGTATTATTTATGCCCCTACTATGAGGTGGCTTAAAAGGCAGAGGCTTTTGAAAATTAGATATTTCAAGAAACTATCGATGTCGCTTTGAGAGTGCTCGGCTTAAAATAAGTGCGATAAAGACAACTGCTCCAACTATTTTCTCCTCCGAATCTGGACTATTTTAAAAGATGATTACATAAACTGAATAAGAAGAATATGTATTATAATAAAACAATTTAACCGGATTATATCGCGTATATTATTTAGATTGGTTAAACTTGTTTTATGATAATGTGTAGTGATCGCGAAAACCTAAGAAATTATTAAGAATATGTATACCTACTGTCGCTATGCTTTTCGTTTTTCATTAATAGAACTGTCAAATTTATACACAGTCTCTGAAGACAGCGGTCTAAATAGGCAATTTTGAGAATTTTTGAGGGCTTCTACATATAATTTTATCAATAAAAACGAAAACATAGGAACATAGAAAAAACTGATATTTATTTTACTGTAAAAATCATTGCTCTAGGCTAGGGATATAAACCATAAAGAAAACAGTCGAGAGCGTTTGTATGGAGAAAAGACCACCCGCATTTCCTCTTAACACGATTAAGAATCAAATAACTTCGTCAAACGAAGCAATCATTAAGTATAAATTAGGAACCATTACCTAATTGTTGTAATACACATTTTCGTCGCATACTAATACGCAGCGAATGAGGACTCGTCCTAAAGGCTCATAAAACAGAACGCCCCGATTCAAATGAAACCGGATAGCTTAGTAAAAAAATAAAGAAACAATAGTTCGTTACCTGAAGTCCAGGGTCGAGTTGAGCCTCTGTGAGCGGCGGAGCGGTGTGTTCCGCACGGCGCTCACTGGCTCCTCCCAACTGCCGCCAGCTGACCGGTGCTCATCTGCGTGAATATGAAATAAGATCAAAAAGGTGCTTTACGAAACGTAATTTGGCAAGCGTTGCTGAGGCGAAGGTAACATTAAAGTGAGGTGGATAGCTTAGCAAAAATGTGGGTGTGTGTGAGTTTGCATATAAATAAGGAAAGTCATAGAAGGCTTAAAGGTTTGCATTTGTTTACTTACACTACGTCAACTAATATCAAATTTATAGCACCTTTAATATAAAACCGTATTAACTAAAGAAATAATGATTAGGAAATTACCTTTAAAGTTTAAAACGTAAACGCTATTTTCCAATAATATGATTTATTAGTTAATTGTTTTTTTTTATTAAAAGTGCGTTATACATGTTCTATGGAAACTAGGATTCCCCCCTACTGCCATGAATTCTTAGATTAATAACATGTTTGACATCTACCCCCGGTTCTACCGAGGGTAGATGTCAAATGTGTGCATGAATGTAACCGTCCTTTTCTAACAAACGGCAAATTGCTAGTGTGATTCGAAGTTTTGATGTTTTTTGTTGTTATTTTTTTATTAAAAGTGCGTTATTATTCATGTTCTATGGAAACTAGGATACCCCCCTACTTACTACCATGAATGCTTAGATTAATAACATGGTAGATGTCAAATCTGTGCATGAATGTAACCGTCCTTTTCTAACAAACGTCAAATTGCAAGTGTGATTCGCCCTGTTTTGATGTATTTTTAACCGACTTCAAAAAAAGGAGGAGGTTATGTATTCCGCGGGTTTTTTTTTTTTTTTTTACAGTTTTGCACATTTCTCAGCGAATGAACATGTAAATAAAAATCTTTTAAACCAGAATCTAGAATGTACAAGAGTATCTTATTCGCAAAAAACAATAAGGAAAAACTATTAGGATTTTCAAATGCCAAGCGAAATAGTGCAAAAACAGACATTACTTTGGAAAATTAATTTATCTAGTAAATTTTATTGAATCGAGTTTTCCTTACACCAGAATTTAGTAAATATCATGAATAATCATTTGATCTACGTCGTATCCACGAATAAAAATATTTTGATTCTAAAATCCCTATTTTCCCTGGCTGGTGTTACATTTCCACAATATTATATCAACATTGTATAAAATCAGTAGCACAAATAATGACGATATCGGTCAAAAGCTAGTCAAAACATGATTAAGTTTCTGAGAAATTTTGAAGCTCATTATTTATTACAATAAGTAGCTGTTCGTTTGTCGCACATCATAAACTACTGCTGATAAAGCTTACTATTTCTTATCTGAACCATTACAGACCGAGACACGTAGTAACTAACTACTGTTGTAACTTGTACGGATGAATATTAATGAATATTACATTAACCTTGAATCAGTGAAGTCTCGTAATTGACTGATAAGGACAAAAAAAATCGGTAGTTTTACATGGGGGCGGCTAATTTCCATATATAGTTAGGTATAATGTGCGATGTTATACAGGATTTCAATTTTTTTTGATACATTGGTACGCACGGCTACACATCAAGCTATTCGTGTCTTATATTAGACACGAATAGCTTGATGAACTGACATCGCATTGTACGGAAAACTGTTACAATGTGAGTCAGCTTATAATAATAATAATAATTCATTTATTTGTCAGATTACATCGATCCATTATTGTTAGTAAACATATTTTTTAAATGGTTAGTAGATTAATACATTATAAATTGGAATTAAATTACACATGGTTGCAATTAGAATAATAAATAAAATAATATGAATACATCACAACACATGAAATTCTTTAATATTATTAATAAATGGGCAGTCTACCCTAGACTAAACGTCGACTAAAAGCCGTGTGTACGTACTAAACGCAAAGCGAATGTGAGTTTTTTTCGTAATAGGTACCTACTTAGAATTATATGTTGTAATATCAATTTTCTAGTTTAATCTGGCGTGAAAAGCTACGTGGTAAATGGAGGAATACGTTGGGAATGTGTTCGTTTCAAACAATCCTTTCGGAGTAGTAATGACGGCTCCATAAGTCGAATCCGAATCGCTGATTAATTGGATTAGAGGCCTTGAAGGCGAGTGTAGGCGGTTATGAGACCACGCTTCGTGAATTCATCCAAGTAGCTATAACACGAGACTTGAAATCCGTTAAAATTTCTGCATGTATGATTTTTATATCACAAACGTGGCGATGATTGAACAAGTAATAACTAGTATAACTACCTACTTAGCCTGTGTTTCTTTATCAACTTGTGTTTGATTTTAGTAATTTTATCACACTTTCTTGCATTCTTCGTGTCACCGTACCGGTACATATCCATCACACGCGTTACGTAATTGCGCCCTCTAGAGCGAAATCAAGGTTCTTGAATTAATAACACCGCACAATGAGTACATAAACAAGTTAATTATGTACATATTATTATATGAATAAGAATTTAATTGAATTGGCTAATTTTGATCACAATAAACACAATTAACATAGGCCACGTGTCGACATCGCGATGTTTGATCACATACTAACTAAAGTCCAGTTTCTGTCGAAACTACTCAATGAGCTGATGGTGTTAAACTGACGAATGATAATATATTTATTTGTTAACATCGGCCAGCAGGGAGGGCCACTGACTAGAGTGACTAGGGTTGACGACCCGTTAACGGCCATTAATGAGTATTAAATTATATTTGCACGGTTTGGTGCTTTTGTATATTATTATGTTTTATGTGTATTGTTCCAAATGGAGCCTAGTTTAGATTAGCTTATATTATTTTGGTTTTCAACCAACCAACTGCGATCGCCAACCCGCCTGCCAAGCGTGGCGATTATGGCATATCCCCCCAACATATGCTTGGGGGAGGCCTATGTCAAGCAGTGATGGACGTCTTTAGGCTGAAATGATGATGATGATTTTGGTTCCAAATATATGCCAAGGGATTTGTCATTTGGAGATATTTGGGTGCCTTTGCCTTCGATTATATTTATCATAATGAAACAGAGAACCAATAAAAAATAATCTATGAAAGTAGGAGTGTTTTTATATTTTTATTCACTTTTGTAACAGATGGGTAACCTGTAAGTGGTCGTTTAAATAAAATCTTTAGAAAATAAATCAACAAACTTTAACTTATCAAAAATTTAACTATACACACACAATATATGTACTGCTTTTGTGATAGCCTTGGCTCCAGTGTTTGTTATCATTATCATGGACAAAATTAAGACGTCTACATCCTGAACATTGTTGACCTCCCTTCTGTTGGAAGATATTGTAATGGCCGGGCGAAAGATAAATCACGTTGCACGAGTACAGATAGCGTTTTATAGACCAGCATGATTAAGGAGTAAGGACTAAGGACAAAAGGTTTAGGCTTGAAATCCTAAAATACTCTGTTTTATTTAAAATAAAATTGACAGGAAATAATCTTGGATGTGGGTGCATACACGGCACACACGTAGAAAGTATCCTGGATGATGATTCATAAATACTTTTACGAGAATGTAATAAAACACACACACACCCCGAGACACATAATTATCACACTTATTCATGCTAAGACGGTAATATGTAATAGTGTTTTCTTCCGAGTTTGTCAAGTTCCTTTTTTATGTCTTTTTACTTATGTGTGTCTTGTGTTTAGTTTTGTACTAAATAAACGTTTTATCTATCTATCTAAAACATAACGATGGCGCAGCCGCGGTTACAGCCTTCATCGACCAAACACTGCTGGATAGTTATAAACTTTACCTATTCATAAATCACTTTCCTAAACTATGTTTAGCAGGTACCTACAGTACGATTAGCCTTATCTTGGCCATATTTCGTTAGTAAATAATCTATATTATAAGTACATACATTCAAGTGACCGACTTTCAATCCAGGACGAGATTGCAGTTGTTTACTCTTTGTTTCCGCAAAATGCGAATACAGGTGCTCAAGAATCTTCATTTTCGTTTAGGCCGAAGCCATGTAAACTGGGGCCTTAATCCCGACTGGTTCGAGTAAACAAATCGAGCTAATGTCAATTCCTAGAGAAATGCAGTACGAATTGACACTAACTAGAATTCAAATTCGATTGATACAGAACTCGATCCAGTCGGGAGTAAGGGTGGTATGCCACTGGTCATATATCTTGGTCCAATCCAATTTATTTGATGACAAGCGTTTTTTTTTACATACAACATTAAATAAATAAATAAATAAACTTTATTCACATCATTCATCAAAAGAGATTGTAGTATAAACACATTAGCAATTTCTACAGAATAGGTGGGTACATTCACATCTTCAATCAACTGGGTGTAGTGATGAAACTCATACAATTTCTTTGAGCAAAGTCAAGTCACATTGGACAAAGAAATTTAACAAGTGGCATACCACCCTAAGGCCCCCGCTTTGTATATAGAAGTCAATTTAGGCAAGAAACTAATAAAGTACAACGAAACAAATCAGAACAATGGTAGCTGGGTGGTAGCCGATAACCTCATTAGATGGGATAATCTGATGCAGGTAAATGTAAATAGCGAAATAGCAGGTCCATAACGAGATTCGATTTATGTTCGGTCAGTATATCTGAGTATCGCAGTGGGTCGAGAATGGCGAGATCTGAGGAGCCGCGCCGCACCCCGTCAGTCAGCTTCATTGTTAGGCCGTCTAGATATTATGATTCATACGGCCATATTACAAGTTTCAGATAAGAATGCAGCAAATAGGGCGATGCAGCCGATCGTTCAAGCCAACCATTATGTGCTTGACATAATTCCTGATGCATGGTGTGCGGGATCATTGTGTATGTGGGCTCATTCTATCAAGCATCTTCGCTCTTCATTATTTTGCACATTATTCGTTTGACGTCAATAAAGGAGTCATAGGGATCTTAGTCAGGATATTACACAGAACAGTATGAATTCGGATGAGTAATTACGGTAACTTCATAGTGTAAATGCGGTTTACTCGTTACTAAAACATTATTCTGTTATTAAAGCGGAAATGTAGCGTATTCATAGAAGTTACTTAATAAACATGGCCTACTTAGATGCATTGAATTTAAAGACATTACAATGATTAGCGGCGACCAATTGTGTCTCGAATTTGTCCAGCTACCGCTTCAAGTAGATAAGGGCATTGGGTTGATAGAAATTGTTCAATTACGTTTATTCAGATGGTTAAGAATGTCACTTACAATATTGTTCGGAGTTCGGATGTTGCCACACATGTGCCCCAGCTGGGGACACCTACCTAAGCTAACGGTTCCAACCATAGAAATCGAAAAAATAAGGTAATAGAAGTGGTAAAGGTGCCTCGTAGGGCACCAGTGCACGAATCGTTTGCAATAAAGCAAACAAAATAGTATTTTGCAGCATATCTAACAGCGGTATTTTTTAACTAAATTTATTTTGCATTGAATGCTAGAAACATGGTGGGTGTAATTGCGTATTTATGTGTTGGTAGCTGCAAACCGGAGACACGCGTTCCGGTATCAAAAGACAGTAGATAATATTTTCTATTACCTTATTGTTTAGATTTCTATGGTTTCAACGTATTCGATTTATTAACGTATTAAGTAACTTCATTGAGCTGGTTATGATTCACATCGATTAAATTATGATTCTAGGTTAAATACCTGTTTGCCAAAATATTTCACAGGGTAGGTTTACCTAAAAGCTGGTTAATAACGCACATGTCGTTGATGGTTGTTATTTCTAGCTTTTTCAGTCATGCATGAAACATGACCGAAAAAGTAAGTTGAGTTTTTTTTAATTTTTTTTACGCTGGGTTCCTATAATTTGCTTTTACCGACGACGGCTCGTTTTTCCTTGAAAAAACTTCAAACTTAATGTCATTATTTGACGTTTTTTAAGGAAAAAACGAGGGACCGTCGGTAATGGTAGATTAAAGGAACCAGGCGTTAGTAAGTTTAGTAACCTATAAAATTAAACATATTACACCTTTTTAGAGGCTGTTCATGAAAGAAAGAAAGAATCATTTATTTGCGTAGAATACAGGTGGTACCAGATATAAAATTGGTGGTTTAGGAACAGTGCTATCTTCTGCTTGTATGGAAATGTAAGCGTAGATATACAGGGTGCTATTTTTATGAAATCAATTTTTTTTACAATAATTAGTTAATCACCTACTTTAGCAAAGTACCAGTACCAAAGTACAAAGCACCGTGGAATAGGACCATTTACTAAAACAAAACTTCTGATTATAAATACTTTTTGGGAATTTCTTTATAGATAATCTGATAAATTGGCCAGAAATCGAACCCCACATTAACAATCATTATCATCATCATTTCAGCCGAAAGACGTTCACTGACATAGGTCTTTCCCAAGCATCACCACAACGACCGGTCCTGCGCTTTCCGCATCCAGCGGATTCCCGCGACCTTCACCAGTACAATAACAATAAGGCAGTCAAATAGGTACACAGACCGCACAGATACGAGGACTACGTAATGTGTTAATCAAGACGCAACACCACAAAATTAAATGTGAATTCATATGTGTATGTTGGTTCTGTTTTCAGCATTCGCGAATTTCCAGGAAAATCAACATGCGTGAAATCAGCCAGACAAAACAGTACATAATAAGCCTTATATTCAATTACCTATTGGTTTGAGCGGCTCCTCTATCACCGGACATAGCTTGACTTTGTTTACGACGATCACCAACGTAAACTGCATTGTCGGACAGCACCACACACACAAAAACAACTCAACTTTCTCACATAACTTCTACAAATTAATAAATGCATCGTTCGAAACGTGCAACGTACTGCACAGTCCCTTCAAAACTAACCTGGATTAACATAATTGGTGCTTGTGGCAATTGCCGAGCCTACCACTCAGCAGCCATGTTGAAAAATTTATACTAACATTGGCTTATGTCCAGCAATTATTATTATCAGGCACGCACACAAAGCTAATTGTAAATATGTGCGCCTCCCGCATCAATTGAGCGCATCGGCGGCACAACGCGCAACGGGGGAACTTTCAGAGACGGAAATAAACACAATTGTTACTATTTCTAGAAATGGCGAGTTCAGAAGGAAATATTCATCGCTGTGACAATGTAAAGAGACCGCTGACATTGTCGCGACCATTCTTTTTTCATGTTATTTGAATATTTGTTGTAACAAGACCATCTTGTCAGTATTATAAGTAAGTTTAAGTTTTTTGAGTTAAGCTCGCCGATGTACATAAGCTTTCCTATTGTAATATTAATGTGTATTTGTGTGTACAATAAAGTATCATAATAATAATATTATAAATTGCAGTTCCAATAATGGTCAGTTTTGTCGTAGTCTGTAAGTAGAATCATGTTCATCAGTGGATATCTATCTATCACGGTCCGATATATGATGAATGATAAATTTCACACAATTACCTACCGCAAACCTAGGAATAGCGTCTAGCATACCTTCCGGATCGTGGACGTTAAGAGGGGGGGGGACTCGAGGCGTCTATTAGGCGACCCTGGGGAGGACAGCAGTACGTGGTGGTCGAGTGCTACTGTGGGGAAAACAATATTGTTTTCCCGGGACGCACTAGGGTGGCACCGGCGCGCTCCAATGGAGTTCCCGGAGCTCCTCTATTTTGTGCAAAGGATGGCCACCGTGTGGTTTTAGTCGGTAAGAGTCCGACATACCCCTCCGCCGTCCCCAGTCGGAGGGTATCCATAAGGATTACCACCCGAAAAAAAAGGAATAGCGTCTAACCGCAAACAAGGAAATTTTATCGTAGGTTCCATTCATTATGATAAATAACAGACTGCCAATTCTCGTAACTAAAAACGTTCAAAATAGAGTTCCAAACTAATCTCAATGCTTTAAATCTCATTCATCTGACAGTAGATGTTCCTGTTTGCCGTTTATTTGTGACACTTAGGTCATACATCACCAATAAACAGCAATCGGAAACATCTGTTGTCAAGAGATTGAGATTTAAAGCATTGAGATTAGTTTGGAACAATATTTTTAACGTTTTTAATTACGAGAATTGGACCCCTGAACGTTTAAAAAGCAGAAACTAAATCTTTATAAGGTTTAAAGTTACCTAATCTGACAAAGGTTCTCTTGCAGGCAGTTTCCTTTATGATTTTGACACAAAGAAGAAGAATTAGAAGATGATTGTGCGAGTTCATTCGCCGTAGTTTGAAGATAATATTTCGTACAAGTAGTGAGTGTTCATAAATTAATTAGTCTTGCTAGACGTCTCACAGGTCACGTCACAGCCTCAATGCTAAGCTGGTACAAATTATGACATTTATTTGAGTTCAAGGCTAATAGCTTTAAAAGACAACCACTTGACGAATGCTTTGCTATGTGCATTTTACAACAACTTTAAAGATGGTTCATAATAACAATAATGTGTATTTCAGTTACATACCACACGCAGTGAAGTTATTGAAACCGTGTAATAGTATATAATAACCACGTATAAAGATTGCAGAGCCGATCGTGTAATGACAAATTGCTGGGCCATCGCTGCATGACACATGAATTAATACGAATGCACAATAAATAATCCAGACGTCGAATCAAATAGTCGTGCCAGCAAACAGAACACGTCGAACTGATGCAGTATGAAATAGTGATCAGTCCAAAAATATACAAAAGCATATTGCAATGAGGCCAATGAATCTATGGCGATTCGTGCGCTTCAATGTACCAGGCCCCTCAGAAAGTATTGCGAAAAAAAGTTTTTATATATGGGAGACTGGCCAGTTATAATGTTTTTCGAAAATATGATTATTTATAAGTAAAAATAAGTAAGTTCCAATTTCAAAATTTCCCTCCACATTTTTTGCGAGTTAATTCAAAGTATTGTGTCTCACTGAAATATGGATCTGCGCCGGGAACATTTTAGAGCTATGATTTTATACGATTTCAAGTGTCGCCTGAAACCGGATGAATCGTACGATAGACTTCAAATGGCATTCATGGATGAAGGCCCTTCCAAGGCAACCGTGTATCGTTGGTATAACGAATTCAAGCGCGGTCGACCAACTTTGGGGGATGACGAAAGAAGCGGTCGCCCTTTGACGGCTGTTACCGAAGAAAACGTGCTAGCAGTGAAAAATTTTATCCAAGACAATAGGCGAATTACATATCAGGAGATTCAACACATATTGAAGATTGGATCGGGAAGCGTTCACGAGATTCTACACAGCCATCTTCGCGTGAGGAGGATAGTATCACGCTGGGTGCCGCACAACCTCACCGATGCTCAGAAGCAGGCCCGGGTGGAATGGTGCCGTGATATGCTTAACAAATTTGAAGCAGGCTCGTCTCGGCGTGTTTACGACATCGTTACAGGTGATGAGTCCTGGATTTATCAATACGACCCAGAAACCAAGCGCCAGTCGACTGTTTGGGTGTTTCAAAATGAGCCAACGCCTACCAAAGTGAAGCGATCTAGAAGCGGGGGTAAGATTTTGATCGCTAGCTTTTTTAATTTGACTGGCCACTTGGTATCAATTCCCTTACGGGATCAAAGAAGCATTAATGCCGAATGGTATACTACCAAATGTTTGCCAGAAGTTTTCTCTGTTATAAGCAACAAGCGACCAAACACAGGGCTCCGCGGGCTACTGCTCCACCACGACAATGCACCTGCGCACACCGCACTCAAAACGAGGGACTTCCTGGACAGCACGCCAGTCAAACTCCTGGGTCACCCTCCTTACAGCCCTGATCTAGCACCGTGTGACTTCTTTTTATTCCCAAAAATAAAAAATCAGCTCAAAGGGATACAATTTTCGTCGCCGGAAGATGCGCTGGCTGCGTTCGAGCAGGCTGTAAACGAGGTGTCTGCGGCGGACTGGAAAAAGTGTTTTGAAAACTGGTTTAGGCGCATGAATCTTTGTATAGAGGCTGGTGGAAAGTACTTTGAAAAGATTTGATAAAAATATATGTACGTATAGAACAATTTTTTTTAGTTTCGCAAAACTTTCTGAGTGTCCCACGTATAAGGTTGACTGACGACGGTAAATGAATTCAAATCAGCATTATTGAGCTAAATAAATTACTATAAAAGCGTGCTGTGGCATCTGACGGAATAACGGTTAAGGCATAATCACTAAGGCGCAGGCGTCTAAACGGCTGAGGAGCAGGATTCTTTGTGGATACAGTGCCTCTTAAACGCAGATTGTCATTTAAAATTAAATATGAACACAAATGAGTGTATAACTCCATCGACCATACAGCCCAATAGACGCCTAATGTTGAATATAATGCGTACAATAAATTCTGCCACTGGCTGAGGCGCTGCAATCCGATTGGCCCTACCAAGGCGGCTATTGGCTAATCACTAACGCGGCAGTTTTGACGGCTCACATAAGTGGTTCAAACTGATTTGAAGTTTTCAAGTGGCGAATAGTGGCGATCTATATTAGTGAAATTTCATAGATGTGTTGTCAGACATCGGTCGCCTGTTATGAGGCGTCTATGGGGTGTATGGTCGATGGTATAATCTATGAAAATAAATTCTGGCGCTAAAAAAATATACGTTAGGCTGAGCTGCTTTAATATCAACACGTATTTATATTTTGATACTCACTAGATATAATCAAATGCAGCGATGTCGTATTGTTTGCCTAGGAAAATTCACACAATAGAGAGATAAGTATGTACACAGTATAATTAATAACATCAATCATCAATGCACTACGTTCTACATGTTATTGGAATAACTGAAAACCTCTTAAAGGGTCATTGTACTCATCAGTATGAACAACTTTGAATACGGGACTAACTCTGAAATCGCGAAATAAAATCAAGTGGTCCCTACATTTGTGTTCATCACATAAACCGACAAAATTCAGGGATCAGCTGGTTTTTTTTCGCGATTGTTTCCATAGAAAAAGTTATTTACACTGATGAGTACAATGACCCCTTAAGAGGTTTTCAGTTATTTCAACGACACGTTGTATAACTCGTTTACAACTGCTTTGATACATGACCTACTATCAGTAACACCAGATTTTGCGTTCAAATAAAAAATAAAAAAGTTGGTACATATACAAGTACTCAGAGAAGACTGATTTATCTGAGTAGGTACAAGTATAACGGCAAAACAGAGGTTTATCTGAACAGCGACTCCTAGTACACACGGCTACACATCAAGCTGTACATGTCCAGTAAAAGCTAACCTCGTATTGTATATGCTTTCCGTACAATGCAAGATCAGCTTATACTGGAATTGTACAGCTTGATGTGTAGCCGTGCGTACGTGGTGCATTGATAAGCGAAGACTTCGTTCAAACTAAAACCAACTGCAAATTACAAGCAAGTAGGTAACACAAATGACAAACGACGGTTTATTTTGCTTCTGACTGCACGCTCACTGCATTCTACCTGCAATTTGCAATTGGAATGCAGTCCGTCTATGTTACTCTTACAACACAGGTAGTTCTCGATACTTAAAACACTGAGGTCAGAATGAGTGGGTGTTACTTACACTTAATGAGTACGACCGAGTCGTGGGGCTCGCACTGCACCTGGGTGGCGTTCATGGCCAGCAGCCCAACGCTGCCCGCCCCGCCACCCGCGCCGCTCGCCTCTCTGCACACACAATTAACACAAAATAAATATGTATAATAAGCAGGTATACCAGCAAGCATGTATGTATTTCCCGTGACGGTTACGCCATGACAGACGGAGCACAGTTTTTTTGCATTCTACCGATGACGACATTTAGGGCAAGGGCGTCACCAGCCAATGTGCCAGGGGCGGGGCAAGATAATGATAGAAAGAGGATATGCATTGTAGGTAAAGCAACGAAATGTTACTACAGTCACACAGACTGTATACTGTTGAATACTACCTCTTTGACAAATCTTTTTTATCAACTGACTATTATTAAACTATTGAAACTATTATAATAATGATTTAATCTGAATTTATCTAAAATCTATGTCTGTGGCTTTATATATATGTATAAATCTTAATATCTTATACGCCAATATGGCAGATCGTAGTAGCACTTATATTTTCTGTTATAACAACTGTATCTACCTATGTATTACATATAATAAAATCGTTTACTACAAGGAAAAAAGTCCTGATTGACATAATCTTCTTCTTGGTTTTTTGTGAATTTTTCGACTACTATCTATTATTAAAAACTTCTAGGTTCGAGTCTCTAGGAGGGGGGCAGCTGCCCCCCTGCTCTCCCCTAGCGACACCCATGATTCGGGGTCCTACTCTGGTGAGGTTTTTTCCATGTTTTATCCTCCGGGATGCTTTTAACTCATTCGTTATGGTTGACTTAGATAAGGTAGACGATAAAAGTCGTCAAAATTGTATAAAACGCGAGTTCCTCGACCTACATGTCGGAGCTACAATCTGCAAAGGTGTTGATAAGTTTAAATGTATACTTAGGTCGTAACATTACGGACACGAATACCCGGGAAGAAGAGGTTGACATCCACATCCAAAACACTTTGCGAATCTTGCGATATATATAGTGCCGTCTTGCATACGGAGCTGGTGTCCAAGCTTCACAGTAGAAACACCAAATTCCAAATCTATAAAATGGTCATAAGACGAGTACTGATGAACGGATGTGAAGCTTGGACACTGACATACAAAGAGTAGAACAAACTCTTAATAACAGAGAAAAGGGTCTTACGAAAGATCTCAGGCCCTGTGCAGAGACCCGATAGAAGTCGGCGAATCAGGAAGAACGAAGAGATAGAAGAACTCGTGGCCGAAACAAACATAATAAGAGAGGCAAAAGCTCGAGACTCCGTTGGCTTTGACACGTCGAGAGAATGCACGTGGAATGAAATACGAAGGGAGCCTATCTGGGTCGATCGAATGGGTGACGCCCAGTCGGTCACACAAGATATCGCTGGAGCGATGCAATGGTAGATGATCTTCAGGAGATTACCAGTGATTGGCGAGGCGAGATACCTGCCAAAGAGTGCAAGTGGCATTCTCTCGTTTCGGAGGTCAAGACACAGTTTTGATTGCTAAGCCATATGATTTTTCCAGATTGGTACAGATTGTTCTGGTTATTAATTTTTTTACATGATGCGACTTCCAATTAACCAACCCAACTAGGGAATATCAATATCCTAAGGTTACACTGACGGTTATCAGTTATCAGACTTAGGTTTCTGATTGCCTGTAAGAACTACCACGTGGTATTTGCAGACTTATGAAGTACATGTAATTATTTATATCATTACTGTAACTATTATGTTATTGCGTAACAAGGCCGTCTGTTACACAAGCGAGCGCTGCGATTGCAATTACTGCGCTACTGGTTTAGACTGACAGCAGGAAAAAGTATTAAAGTGCTTCCATTGGGAATTTCTATCACACATTGCAGGTAATTTTGGAAATAGATTACGTAAAACACGTAATTTTATGGTTGGTAATCTGTAGAAGATTTGTTTTTATAGGATGGCAAAACGATCGAAAGGCCCACCTGGTGTTAAGCGGTCACCTTTGCCCATAGCAACTGGATAAGGTCAATAGCCTTTGCTCGAGGTAAGTGTTCTGAGGCATCGGGGTTCGGCCAGTAAGTCGCAGTCTAGCAGCGGACTGCAAGTCTGAGAATAAATTTGTTGATTGATAGAATACTTCGGATGAAGATCGAAAGAAATATAGAGCCTCAGTCAACTGTCATTTCATACAAAATTCTAAAAATCCATTGGATAAAGACAGTCCACCGAAGAGTCTAGTCAAGTCTAGTCTAAATTAGATTTAGAATTTATTTTGATCAAGCCTCATCCTAAACAAGGAGGGAAAGCAGAGACTGGTATTTCTTTCTCTCAAAACAAATATGAGTCATAAATAAAATATTGCCGGCTAAACCATGGTTCCCCATGCACTAATACAAACATGGCTAGCGATGATGTCATCATCATCAAGCTTGGCTAGCGGATGTGAAATTGCAACATGGCGTGATCAGCGTACAAGTTGATGCTGCCGTCTACCTGAATAAATCATCTTCTAATGTTACATGTAGGAAGACCTGTGGTGCTTATTTTTAGCATTAGGTTACCTATTCCATAACTTCACTATGAAAACAATCGCAAAAGCGATGCACCAAGTACTAAGCCAATGTTGACTTGCGCAGCGTTAGTCATCAGAACTACTCCCATGTAGAACAAAGGAATTAAACATTGCAACTGTATAAACTAGAGGAATTAATAGACGTAGCCCGTACCTTGGATTGTTAAAAAGGACTTTATTTTATAACTTGGTTCACTCGTTTTGGTACAAAAGGGACCTTAATTTTTTAATTGCTCATTTAAATTCGGAGCTCGCAGGTCTAATTCGCGAGTGATTTATGCAATGTAAGCTGAACAGCGGTGGCCCCTAATAAGGTACGAGAGGAACTGTGGCTACAAAAACACCCTCCTCCTGCTGACTAGATTGAGCCTGCAGAAGAGCTCCCAGCCAGGCCACCAACTACCATGGCCCATTTGGAAATCCTTGAATCGACTCCGAAGCCAGATGGGCCGCTGCAGATCAAATTTAGTTAGATGGGGATACACAGACAAGTTACAATGTGACTGTGGAGTCAATCCACAGACGATGCCCCACCTCCACTCACCTGCTCACTGTGCAATAGCACCTGCATCAAAGACCTATGCGAGGCTACTGATAGTGCTGTTGACGTGGCTACATTTTGGTCCACAATAATATAATTAAACTCGAATCATCGACACGAAGAAGAAGTGGTACTGGTCTCAAGTCTCAAACTTTCAGAAAATTTACGAGTTCGAAAACTAATAAGCCAACCGAAAGATTTGTAATTATAGGTATTATACATATAAGAAAATTGTGGAAAGAAAAATCGCTATCGAGCAGGATTCGAACCTGCGACTCAAACGGATACAAAGTGGAAGTTAAATTCGATACCACGAGCAGAGTTCACGGTAGCTTAGCGAATATAAAGCACTGATGTAAGTACCGAACACTGCTCGTGAGCTAATTTTTCTTTCCACAATTTAAATCTTTAGATTTCGCTCCGCATGTGTTATAAATAATAAACATTTTCGATGAATAAAGAAAACTGCCCATAGTACAAGCTCTGCTTAGTTTGAGACTAGATGGTGCTGTGTGCTGTGTAAAATGTCCCAAATGTAAACTATAAGATTTTCGAGAAATTATAAGTTCAGTGAGGTTCGGTGTATGTGTAATGTTTGTTGTGTTTCTTTCTTATCTTTTAGCAATGTTTTTTTTTCGAAGTTGTAATTGGTATTGCACTCTCGTGTCTTCTATTCTCCATTACGATCGAACAATTTGAATGATAAAATATGATAAACAGTCTCTCGCAAATAATGTCTCAGTTGTCAGAATGTCATACGAGCTAAAACTTGAGCTCCAGAACTAAGCGGGGTCATCTCTGACAACGCCAGCACCAGTCGAACAACAAAGCAGCTACGTATCGGGTTAAATTAATTAACAGTACAACTTAAGAACTATGTTAGTAAAAGAGAGACAGGTACACATATATATAACTACTTACAAAAAATAATTTCAATTTACCAAATCGTGGAGATGGATGTAATCAGCGATACATATGATATAAAATAATATCGCTGAACACACTCATTTCTCCGTATGCAGCCGATTAGCCCGCAACAAAATTGGGCAATCTATTCGGCTTGCCACAACGCTAAGGATACTGTTGGTGCTGCCACGGACCCTGCCTAGCATCGAGGCCGCTCGTTTTCTAAGGATGGCATGAAAGCCATCCGTCCGAGCCTCAGCAAACATGCCTGACGCGCTGCAGTACCTTGGCAGCCCCAACAACATCCTAAAAGCGTTGTTATACTGCACGCGCAGGGCATTGATTATCTTCGGCGTATAGCTCACCCACAGACTGCACGTGTAAAAAGACTGGCAAAACGCCTTGAATAGATGAATTTTAACATCCCTATTACATCGTGCGAATCTGCGAGCCAACATATTGCTTCGGACAGCCAACGCCCTACGCTCCCTCTCAGTGAGGTCCTCCGAGACCCAATGGCCCAGGTACTTGAACTGCGACACTCTGGCTAAAGCTACCCCATTTATAAAGACAGGTGGGACTGTATAGATTTTAAAACCACATGATGGCTGGAATACCATGAGTTCACTTTTCTCAACATTATACCTGAGCCCATGGGTCGAGGCATAGCCCACACACTTTCCTAGGAGCTTTCTAATGGCACTTATTGAGGGACACAGCAACACCATGTCGTTAGCGTAGCTTATGTTGTTTATAAATTTGCCATCTATGGAACAGCTGCTGAGTTCCTCGATAAGCCCGTTGATATAAAGGTTGAAGAGACTGGATGAGGTTATACCTCCTTGCCTAACCCCACATTCCAACCTGTACACACCAGACTCTGTGCCCGTCCATTTCACAACATTTACCTGGTTGTTGTACCAGTATTCAAATATTTTTATAACTTCTTCAGGAAGGTTCGTTTCAGGTTTCATTTTGTACCACAGCCTTTCATAGGACACCATATTGAAGGCTTTTGACAGGTCCAGAAACAACGCATAGACTGGAGTTTTCCTGTCGGTGTAGTACCGAGCAGTCTGCTTGAGACTCAGTACAGCCGTCACAGTAGAAAGCCCAGGCCTAAAACCAAACTGGGCATCATTAAGTTTTATATCGCTTCTCAAAATACGATCAAGCAGACTGTCCAGGACTTTCACCACGATGGTAGCCAACGATATGGGTCTATAGTTGTTTTTATCTGATGGATCACCCGTTTTATTTTTGATTACTGGTACAACTACCGTTCTCATGCAAGCATCAGGCAAGTATGAGTGTCTCACACAAAAAGTATAAATAAAACATTGCTAAAACTCTTGGCAAATGAACACCCGCATGCTGCAGATGCTCAACACTAAGACCATCGTGTCCTGGAGACTTGCCCCTGGTCATATATTTTATAACAGAAGATACATCCTTAGCAGAAAAGGTTGGTAACAATGATGGTTGTTGATCTGTAATGTTAAGCTTCGACGGCATACTAGCTTGCGAAGAGGGCTGCATTAAAAAACTATCTTTGAGCATATTCGCAATATCACGTGGCTCAGACAGCCCGAATCAAGTGGTTGCAAGCGCGACAGCTGAGCGTGGGGTCCCGGGTTCGATTCCCGGGTCGGGTAAAGTGTTATTGGGTTTTTTCATTAGGAAATTCTCAGTAGCAGCCCGGAGTCTGGATTCGTGCCCGGTTAATGGCAATAGGCTCGCCCCCTATTACATGGGACTATAACATAACTGGCGAAATGTGGGTGTACTATTACACCTCTGCCTACCCCTTCGGGGAAATACAGGCGTGATGTTATGTTATGTGTGTCAGACAGCCCGTCAACATTGAGAGGGACAGCAGGTCTAGGGCCGAGCCTTTTTGGGCTCTTCCAAAAATGTTTAAAATCTCTCTTAGCATGGTGAGATGCAAGAATATCCATCTTGAAATCAAAAAATCAAAATCAAAATAGTTTATTTGCATAGAACATGTCTTGACCATCTTTAAAGATCAAAAGGGTGCATAACCAATGAGAGGTTGCCAGCCTATGACGTAATAGCAATCTATTAGGTACCTATTGTTGAGTGTTTAGGCTCAATTTAATTAAACTATAGCAATCATCAGGGTTGATAAAATCATGATTTTTTGGTTTATGACAGATTTTTTTCACTTTTTAGGGTTCCGAAGTCCTACAAGGAACCCTTATAGTTTCGTCATGTCCGTCCGTCTGTCCGTCTGTCCATCTGTCCGTCTGTCCGTCTGTCCGTCTGTCCTAATCCTTTACAGCTTAATAACTTCTACAATTATAAACATAAGTAAATGAAATTTTGTTAAAAAATAGTCTACATATAGATCTCAATTTTAAAAGAATAAAAAAATAGTTTTTCCGTATTTTAGGGGTGGCGTCCATACATGTGAAATGGGGAAAAAAAATATTTATTCGCTGCACCCCCTCTTGTGGGATATCATTGAATAGGTCTACTAAAATGAAGGTAATGTTTGATACACCACTTTTTTATCAGGTGTACCATCTGCGAAATATAGCCCGCCAAAGTGGCTTGCAATGTGTCCCCCCCCCTGCCATTTCTAAACTATGCAATGTAGAAACTTATAATCTTCCACATTGATAGACCTTTGTAAAAACTCTCTTTTAAAATTATTTTGAGTATAATGTGATTATAATTTTTTGAGTTATAGAGAGAAAACTGAAAAATACTTAAAACGTCCTAGTTCAAAGGTCATTGACCTTAGAGAAAAATGATCATAGCAAATAATGCTCCTTTAGCTACTTTCTATTTGAAAAAATCACAAAAAGTAACTTTGAAATGACACACTTCTTAAATTTGGCTTCATGAATTTATCGCTAGATGGCGCTACTAACAACACGCTCTGAGTCGCGAATGCTGCCGATTATTGCAAAAACGAAAATAGCCATGATTAATATTCGATTTGATTCGTTTGTAATTACACCTACTTAAGGAACCCTATAATACTGAGCATGGCCCGACATGCTCTTGGCCGGTTTTTTTTAACTTTAAATTGGACTTTGAAGGATTTATACTTGATTTTTGTTATTTACATACTCATAACTGATAATATTCCAAATTTTGCCTAAAAAATCCCAATGGTTTCGAAAAAAAAACTAGATTAAGTAAAAAAACTTATATTTTTCTACCAAAACCACACTTGTAGATCATGTCTCACTTATATCCACATAAATCCACACAGACACCTGTGGCATATAACACAACCCAACTCACATGCCACTCACTATACACATACAGAAAAACACATACAAAAATTACACACAAACAAACACACATTTCGCACAATCTTAATAATTTTCTTTTCTCTCAAGTTTTATTTTATCATGCCAGAAGACAGCCTTCTTCTAAGGCTGTACAGAACTGTATCTAATTAAAACTTCAGTGCCTTATATTATATTAGAAGATAAATCTACGGAAGAGTGGTTTCTTCCAAAACAAGCATATTGTTGCTTAAAGGAAGACTCCTAATATTGTAAAGCAAAATATTTATAAGTTACTGAAATAAACATTTTGATTTTTTGATTGATTTTTTGTTGTGGAGCATTCCTAGCAGTTTCCCACAATGGATGTGGATTGAAGCATCTCATACATTGTTTGCAAGTAGTTCAAAACAAACATTGGACTGAAAACATGGGGATTCCAAGATGCTTAGAAATGTTAACAATGCATCATACTCAAAGTATGAGTATAAAATTGTTCAATGAAGAGTGTTGTTTATAAAGCTAATGCAATAAGCTGAGTACAGTCAGCAGCATCCCTAGCCTTTTATCAGATCAGAGTGAGATTGTCTTCTGGCACCCTTTGTTCCATACCACCATACCATAACCAGCCCATTACTGTCCCACTGCTGGGCATGGGCTTCTTCTCAGTATAAGAAAGTATGGATTGGTCACACACTATCAAGAACTGTATGGAGCACTCTCAGGTGTGCAGGTTTCCTCACGATGTTTTCCTTCACCGTTAAAGCAAGTGATAATCAAATTAAATCTGCACATGAATTCGAAAAGTCAGAGGTGCGAGCCGGCATCAAACTCACACCCTGCATGGAAGGCAAGCGCTCAACCACTAAACTATCACTGCTTATACCCTTTATTCACCATCATCAAATTGATAATAATTCCCTTTCTGTTGAAATATTCAATATGGTGCCTAGAGTGGTTGCTTCTCTCGCTCTACCCCAGGGTCGCCACTGAGTACAGCTAGGAACAAGTAAAATTATATTCATAATCTGTTTAAGCTAATGCCATTTATTTGAAATGTTTATTTTCATCAACCACATGTGCTGATGAAAATTGAGTCAGATATGGGTCAAAGACAAACATGTTTTAGATAACAGTATACACATTACACTAGATATAACACTGTTACCAGTTTGAAGCACTTCATAGTTTTCGTATTACATAAAACTTTCATAAAATTACTTGTTTAGTTGTTTATCTCAAGATCTAAAATGACAAGTTTCATGACTATCACTAAACATTTGTTCCACTCTTTATAATCACAAAAGAGTAACAAGTTGTAACAGCAAGAATAGTTTCTTTTATGTTTGGTTTTAGAGATGTGGAAATAGAAATAAAAGGTGGGAAATACACATAACATTAGGGTGTTTACTGGGAACATATGGACTGATAATAAAAGTGACAGAAATAGCATCTGCTTACATAGTGGTTTATCAAATGTGTTTCAAGTGTTTCAAATGATGACGAGAGATGAGGGTTATAGAACTGAATAAACTGGGTGGTCCATTCCTATGTGTACAGTGAGGGGAATAGCTCTGATTTACATAGTTAAATAATTTTACCATATACATAAATGAATGATTCAGAGCACAATGAATACAAATTGTTTTATTATCAATAAAAGTTCTGTTTGTAGAATGATAATGACGTAACACATTGGTTTTTCCAATGAAAGTACAATTTTGAGGAAATAGCCACTAGAATAATAAACCTAATTTAATTTGCATTTAAATAAATTAAAATTGTCCTTGACTCCAGGAGTGGCAATGGTGACAAATGGAATGATATTAATTTAAGTTCCTAATTTAATATTACATTATTAATTTTTATTATATGAAGTGGTAGGTAGTTCACCTAAAGCGAATAGGTGTGGAACCAAACAGTGAATAAGATTTTTGTGAAAAAATAGTACCCTACTTGAATCGGAATCAACTTCGATAAGTACTATTATTGATCGAAGGAAATCAACATTATAAGACCACTAAATAAATATTAATGAAGTAACTATCTTAACTACATATTAAAATAATTAATAATAATTAAAAGCTGCTCATTTAGTAAAATTTTGACTGATTCCTAATTTCAAATAAAAAACTTACAGGAAAATATTTTGAAACTAATAACAACCATAAGTTCTACTTTACACCCACATTTCGCCAGATATGTTAAAAGATAACAATTTGCAGTTTTATCAATTGTTTAGTTTTAGTCGGAAGTTGTTGTATGTTGAGTAAACAAAAGGGATAGGCCCTTTTGTTTACTCAATATTGTAGATGGTATAATATTCTTCCTTTCTTACTGTGACCTAAATTTAGTTTTTCAAATTCAGTGAACCCATTATATTCCGAAAGATCTCACTAGTTAACTCACTTGTGAATCCGCAGTGAAAAGTAATAAAAACAATACGAAAAAAATTATTTCACTGCGGATTCAAAATGAGTTTGCGAGTGAGATTTTTCAGAATAGCTACACTAGTAGGAAACATCCATGAGAGTGATTCAATGAGGGGTGAGTTTCAAGAATATTATCAATAGAAAAAATTGTGCACATCAGTAGTTTTAATTTACCTGGTGCAATCTAAATAACTGCATTATTACAGTAATTTATTATTGCAGGAATAGATAGAATTCCCACCTGTAGTGAGAAGGCTTGATTTAGAAACATAAACAAATTATATTTAATAATCTGCATCAAAACTATAGCCAATTAGACCATTGAATTAATAAACCTATGGAAGCGGCATATTCTTCTAAATCCACCTAGTTTATACAAACATCTATTAAATAGTTATTGAATTATGAAACTATTCTTTGTCTCTTGTTAACCAACATGTTATGTCGTCTGGTGAAAGAGATCGGATGCTATTTGTATATTCTCTGCTTGGCAACATCTTTACGGGATATCAAAATACCTACTCCGCGTGGCAACCCCGCTTACCCCGCAATGTGGCCAATAGTACATGAGCTGTCAAGTAAACAAACTAGGGCTGTTGATATTTTCGATATATCAATATTTTAAAATATACAATTGGGGTTCGATATATTGAAAAAAAAAAATTCGATATTTCGATATAGCAGTCAAATTTCATGATTCTAGGTCAACACGAAGTAACCTATAGGTTTTTTATGTGAGTTTACGAGTATCAAAATGTTACATAGCCGTATGATTGCCTTGACTTAGAAGCTTGATTTTTTTATGTCCTAGGGACAGCCAAACTTAGTATTTGATATAATTGCATTATTTATTACTACTTGAAAATGATTTTAATCAGCACACATCCCTGGTAAAACACGAGCATCGATATCAATACTTTTTAGTTTTGATTACTTACTTCCCTAGCTATGACCGCCCGGCCCGGATATTGTAGGTATACACGCTTATTCCGTAGGTATTACAAGTCCATAGGTACAAGTCAATTAATTAGACAGGTAGGTATCTGTAGCTCCACAAACCAAGTGCATTGTGCATAGACTGCATAGTGATTGCTGGAACAATGACAAGTAGGGGTGTTGCCTAACCACCACTGTTATTCAAATAATGAGAACAACCACTTGTTTACATTTACCAGTGTTTTTCATGTCAGCTGGTCGCTCTGCTGCATTTAATTAAGCCCACTGAGCTAGTTTTGCTTTGTGTTCAAGATAATTAACCAAGTGCAGTTGGGTCTATTCAATAATTTCACGTACTATCATCACTGGTGCGATCGTAATAAATCCTCGTTGTTTCACACGCACCGCACGATACTACTTCTTGACATTTGACACTGGGCTGGTCAAGAGGCGTTGTCATCCGTTGTCATAATTTTAGGTCAAAGTACGATGAACTTGAACGCGCTTTACTCACCGTAAAATGCTTATTGCCGGCACTTGCTTCCCTACGGAATGCGTGCAGGCAGGGCCCGCATTCGCTAGGAAAGCATTACCCACTGTTTTATGCACGTTTGGAAAGTTTCCTCACTGGAAACCGGCCACGACAACAATCACTGGTCACACTGTTGGGTCCACGGGCACAAGATCTGACAATAACGTACTGCACAACTAATTATCACCACCTCTCGTATAATCCACTGTTTTACAGACAAAAGACACTGGTATCCATGTATCAAACACTTATAGAAGTCACAAAGAAGCACTGCAAAAGTTCACAGACTTGGATTTCAGTGTTGCATACATAAAGTTCACACGCGTATCTTGTCTAATTAAACTTGATTACTTTTATATAAATAACAACAAAATAAGAAAGGAACGTCGATCGCACCGCAAAATCCGAAAAACACAAGACGCGCAGCTGGCTGTCGCCTCTCGCTTGACTGCGGGGACAGCGGGTGTGCGGGCGGGTGGAGGGGCAGGCGACCGCTTCTACCGCGCCCCCTATCCTTCCCGCCTCGTCTCGCAAGTCATTTCATTATTACGTTACGTTCATTTTGTTTTATTTTGAACCTGCCTGCATTCGTCTGCGTTCGGTATATTACTGCAACAGAGATTATTATCAAAATAAGCCTTGTGCTTGCAATTTTATTATAGGGTGTATGTATCGTATTCAGTTACAGATTTATTGCATGATATTGACCTGTTTGTAACAATAAATAAAATTGTTAGATTGTTACACCGTGAACCGTGAGTAGGCCCCTAGGAAATTGATATATTTGTAAGTCTTAACAGACAGAAAAGTTTATGCTTGAAATTTGAAATAAGTAAATGCATGTGCTATGCATCAATTTTAAGTAGGTAAACATTTACCAAAGCAAACCTTCTATAAGTGCGAGTAGGGTTGCCAGGCGTCTGACTAAAGCTGGATATAATTAGGCTTTTTGGATGCGGGGTGCTGGCCAGAAAACCTCCACGTGTGCCTGACGGCTGCTTGTCCTTCTGGACACGTTTGGAGGGAACGGCAGTTGTTTGGCCGGTGCTACCTGGGTACGGGCAATAGAATCCTTTCGAGGGATTATCCTTCGGGGGATCTTATTGCTTGTGGCGAATATTCTGGATTTGCCCGTCCTGGGCTAGTGGGGAGTAGCTCCACGTGTTCCTCTGATGCCAACAGATGGCACAATGGAGGAGCAGGGGCAGGACCGGGGGGGGACTGTCTTTCCCTGCCCCTTCAATCTCGTAACCCCAGGAGTGCCCGCTGAGTAGTGTTCTCGCGCCTCTTGGGACCGAGGGTCTTGGCTTCACCACCCGGACCGCGAGGAAGAAAACCTCTATAAAAAATTACGGGTGGATGAGGCCTGCGAGCAGCAGATTCGGGGTAGTCTGCTGCCCGACCAGCAGCTGGCGTAGCTGGCACAGTTAGTGTAGCTGACACAGTTGGCGTAGCTGGTATGCTGGTCTGGCAGCATGCTGGCGTAGCTGACGCAGTTGGCGTAGCTGGTGCAGCTGACGTAGCTGACACAGCTGGCGTAGCTATTTTTTTGTAATATTTTGAGGTGTCCGGCCTTTTTACCCAATTTTACACAAAAGTCCGGCTTAACTGGCTGGTCTGTTAGGATTTCTGGTTTAAGGACCTAGCAACCCTAAATGCGAGTCGGACTCACGCAGTAAGGGTTCCGTACCATCCATCGACCTGATACCCCTTAGAAACCTTAATTTACGAGAGTTCATCAAAAGCTTCGATCAAATTATTGATCGAAGATCAAAAGACAACAACGCACGTTGCGTGAAATATGAAATTTTGTATATATTTCTTACGCAGGTACAGGTACCACCACATTTGCCTATGTTTGCCCTATTTTTCGTATTTGTTGCTAAACTACATAGTATGCACTATAATCAGACCGAGTTTGACGCTGGTATGTAACTAATACTTAGTACCGTTTTGAAGATAGAGCAGGTACAAAAGCGTTGAAAAAAATGCATGTTTTTCGAGGTTTCTTGTGTGGGGATTCTTGTGTGGGAGACCCCCTTTGGTTTTAGACTTTTTTTGTTTTTAGTTTTATTTGTCGTGATAGCAACACATATTCTGAGAAAATTTCAACTGGCTAGATACCTATTACCGTTCAAAAGATACAACCCTGTGACAGACAGACGGACGGATGGATGGACAGACAGCGTAGCGAGAGTAATAGGGTTCCGTTTGGCACCCTTTGGGTACGGAACCCTAAAAACAGACTTTACTTAAGTACTTACCAAACTTTACAAAAACATTAGAAAATTACAATATAGGTACCTAGATAGATACCAATATAGGTACCTAGGTAGTACCACAGACTCCACAGAGTACATTATATAGGGTAGTACTTACTAAGGCTAATCGACAGTCCATTTATTTTTCCTACACTTATACTTTCTTACTGTTCTCACCGAGAGAGCACAAAATAAATGAGCCATGAGAACTTTTTCAGATGATCTAGCGATCCTGAACATGTTGAGTACTTATTAGATTGCAGATGCACCTCATGCATCTCGTCAAACTCGCTGCAGTGGACGGGTGAGTCGTAGTCGGCTGGAACGCAGTATGCGCGAATGGCAATGGGTATAAACAAGCAGCTGCTTTGTTGATGAAAGCAGGCGCAGCCGTCAATGGTTGGCCTTCGACGACAGAGATATCACTGCATATTTTCGAAAAAATATAATTTCGCACGGCCGACTTTCTGTTAATTTTCGAGAAAGTGATCCTTCATTGGTGATCTATCAAGGAGTACCTACGGCGAGTTTCTCCTTTATCATTACAGGGCCCGGATAACCACCCCTGTAGGCCTGTAATTACTGGTAGTTTGCCGGCAGATGAGTAAATGCTTTAAATTCTGGGTTGCGGGGAAAGTGAAGTGTTAATGCGACAACTTGATCATAGTGTTTTGTAACTACCTACCTTTCTACTGGCAAACAGGGAAGGGATTCCTCGAACTTTTGAGTTTGACCTCGCTTTAAGTACTTTACAACGTAATTGATAGGTATACACCACGAAGATAACTTTACGCGTTCGCTAAAGCCGACAGTTCTGTTAGCGAGTCCGGGAACATCTGCTTCTGTTTTTGCTCACTAGGTAGGTAACAATAAACTTTACCCCAATTCAGGGAACGGAAGTAGGGTGTGGTTTGGGTGCGTCCTTGAGTCGAGTTGAACTCATCATGGGACCGGAAATGTGTATTCCCGTATTTTTGTTTTGGTTTTGAATATGATGTTAAAAATTTAATAAAATGGGGTTTTAACAACGAATAAGTAGCTTCTTAAATCGTTGGGTTTTAATTATTTAAATCAATTTTATTCAAATGGCATATCTTCCAGTTCTTCTTCGATTTCTGAATTACCATAAAGAAAATTCTGTCGTGCGTTGCGGGATTGGTTGATAGAGGAAAGCGTAGCGTAATAGTTTTCCTTTGTCAAAGGTAGCGTAGCGTTGCGTAGAAGACTTTTTTGAAAAGAGCTCTTATCTTTATTGCAAATATAGAGGTGCATTGTAATCCACAGAATTTGAAATGTTGCAAAAAATAGACAATTTTATTATTGTTTGATATTATTATTTGTTAGTGTATAAATTTGCATGCCTGTAGAATGGCTGGAATATGTCTTGGTCAAACTATTGCATTGTAACAACCTTAAAAACTTTTTAGATTAAACCAGAAAATGTAGTAGAAGACCCAACTAAAGTATTAGAGAATTAAATTTATAAAGATAAAATAAATAACGTATCTAACCGTCTAACATAAGTTCACACAGTTCGAACGGATATCCTTTCTATTTCGGTCCAAGGATAAATGCTAATGGTACCTGCCTGGTTGGATAATATTTCACCGTTTGTCAACATGCCTAACTGTTGTACAAGCATTAAATTTAGAGACACCATAATAGACATTTCTGAAACTTTATGTTGTGCACTTAAATACTGTACGCCTACGACTGTCGTATTACAAGACACAATAGTAAATTGTTACAGCTTTTTCAATTTACTAAATTCAGGAAGAGTTAAAGTAAATTTGGAAAAGACTCGCAAAAGTCGCAAAACATTGCCAGGCTAGATCTAGATGGTTCAGTTTTCCACATTAGCAACCACATAAGATACAGGAAAGGAATGGCAACAATTTTAAAACTGTCAAATTAGTTTACGTTTTACATTTCTTTGTATTTTAGTGGGCATGTTCCGAGATCACGACTAAACTTGTATGGAAATCTAAATTCCGACTAATTTGACACTTTTTCTTTCTTTTGTTCTAAAATTGTTGCCATCCCTTTCTTGTATCTAATATCAGTAAAAGAGAGCAATAGTTTAAATAAGCTTAGTTCGTGAATAAGAGAATCGACACCATTGGCTATTCTTACTTATTTACAGAATTACGGTATTTTTCATGCATATACCTACATACTTATATACCTATTTCCTCTGTAGTATGTATATTATTTTAAATTTTCATATTACTTATATTTATAGATTTCGTAGCACAAATAAAACTTTTTCTGTGAACGTGAAATGCGTAATTTATGCTCACATATTTAGATCTTTTCCCGTTACTGACCGACGTACCTACGTAGCTTTTCGTCTTAGCTAAACAAATTGACTGTAATTTGTGAGAAGTATTTTCAAACAGGTAAAATACGTACAATTTGCATTTTAACATGGAAAGTTTGTGCTATGTCCTTCCTAAGTTTTCTAGCATTACCTGTATAAAATGTTCGTAGACATTCATATAATTCTTCGAGAATATGGCTGTCGTTGTGTTGATACCTATCATGTTATTTTTTTATTCCGTGTGTTATCATGTCAACGTTAAAGTTCTAAACGGTAAACTTCATTAATGAAGTAACGTTCTTTCAATTTTGATTAATAAGCCTCAGTGTCTGCCAGCAGTATGGCATGGGACTACATTTTATTTATATCTTTAGAAGTCGCATGCCCGACACGCCTTGCTCAAAATATCGCGTCGTGCCGGCGACTTCCGTCGATTCAAAGTCGACTACCTACCACTCATGGTGTTTTTTACCATGACACACTCATACACGACATTTTGTTTATTGAACTTTTTGAAGAACACGAAGGAAATAACGGTCTTGTTTGGTTAGCTGCAGCTAATTAAACAAAAGGTAATTGTTTACCTAATTAGGTATATCTAAGAATCTTTAACGAGTTAAGTACTTGCTTAATTAATTAGGCAGATAGGATATGGTGTCAAATGGATGGTAATATTATCTACTGTCATAAGTTTATCATCTTCATTATTTATTTTTAATTGCTCCACGATGGCAATGGAAAGGGCTGAAAATGTACAATTGCCTGACGTTCAGTATCGTCTCTTCATAAGGGCACGAGAGGCACAAGCCCAGGGCCCACGGCCTGATTGGGGCCTCAGAATGTCGAAACCCAGAGTCTATATATTTTGCCTATGTATTATTTAAGTATATAATTGTATTAATTTAAAAAATCACATTGGTTTCTCAGTTCAACGCATAATTAACAAAACACCAGGGTCGCTCAGCAAAATTTTGCTCAGCGTGCGTTTCCTTCGTATCTATAAAGCTAAAAATAATAACCAATAGAGTCGCAGAAGTTTAGTGACTAAACAAAAGTACATTCTGATGTTTTCATTTATGTTTTTATTTGCTTTATAAAAGGGCCCCAGAACTGTGGGCCCAAGCGCCCCTGCATAGCATAGGTAAGAGCCCTGCTGACGTTACTCAACTTCTCTGAGGAAAGCAAATGGTTTAATAGCGCAAGGATGAAGAAATGTGGGTTGTGGTTGAAGTGATTGCGATGCACAATAGGTAAGATTTATGTCCAGGATTAAAAAAATGCTTATGGTGTTCAGGTAGGTAGAACACGTAAAAAAGAAAAAGAAACTAGTCTGGTATTTCCGAGAAAATACCGTTAGTAGAATCTGATACTTTAATCAGTTTAATATAAATATTTTATGGCATTTTTTCATAATTGTTCAATTAATTCATTTCAAGTCGATGTTGAAAACTGACCAAAATTCAACTTTGTATTAATTACTCTAAATGGATTTTCTGTGTCCTGCATGGTGCAATGGAAACACACACGAACAATTTTTTCTGGTAACTTTTTATGTTCATATTGACCCAAGTTTTCGACGGCAGACGATGACTTATCAGCCGGTTGAGTGGCGGCATTTTGTTTTATTCTGCGCCTCATGCAGTTGAGACATGAGAGCCAAAAGTAACGGATAGGACGTGACTGTCGAGACAGATCTTAAAATAAATTACCTTTTGATATTTACTAGTCTAAATTACTCTTCGTGCATCTATGCACAAGGCAAGAAGTATCAATGTTTCTAAATTATTTAATTGTTTGTCAATAGGATCAGAATTTTATTAAGTATCATTTGCTTTAACGGCGAAGGAAAGTGAAAAGACGATTTTTCAAGACAAGCTTTTATAAGACACGGATTTGATACTGTAAACCTAAACTCGGCGTGTCAACGGTAACTACAGCAGAGATTCTGTGACCACCTTCCGACTCCATCATCAGATCAGCTCCTAAACACGTTAATATTGAAGGAACCTGGGAATTTTAATTTAAGACTAGAATATACTAAATTTCGAAATAAGACCCATAAACTTATAAATAGAGCTAAGGAAAAATATAAACGCGATTCTATAATAAAATGTAAAGGAGACATACGTAAAATCTGGTATAACATTAATAATTGGTTAGGAAGAAATACAACATCTATTGATAGCATTATAAAGAAATACCTCTCAAGACAAGAACCTTTAGAGACAATTTGTAACAATTTCTGTAACACGTTCACAAAAGAAATAGACAATATAAAGCATAAGTGCCAAGTGCAATTTTTGAATTCTCTATTCATATGTTCAGAATAGTAATGTAAGTTTTAGGTTCAGAAGGGTGACAATAAAAGATGTAGAACAAGTAATAGATAAACTCAATAGTAACAAGGCGTCAGGGTCCGACGGGATAAGAGTTATTGATCTAAAACATATTAAAAAACAGATAAGCCCTATCTTAACGTCTTTTATTAATCTCTGCGTTCATTTTTATGTTCATATTGACCCAAGTTTTCGACGGCAGACGATGACTTATCAGCCGGTTGAGTGGCGGCATTTTGTTTTATTCTGCGCCTCATGCAGTTGAGACATGAGAGCCAAAAGTAACGGATAGGACGTGACTGTCGAGACAGATCTTAAAATAAATTACCTTTTGATATTTACTAGTCTAAATTACTCTTCGTGCATCTATGCACAAGGCAAGAAGTATCAATGTTTCTAAATTATTTAATTGTTTGTCAATAGGATCAGAATTTTATTAAGTATCATTTGCTTTAACGGCGAAGGAAAGTGAAAAGACGATTTTTCAAGACAAGCTTTTATAAGACACGGATTTGATACTGTAAACCTAAACTCGGCGTGTCAACGGTAACTACAGCAGAGATTCTGTGACCACCTTCCGACTCCATCATCAGATCAGCTCCTAAACACGTTAATATTGAAGGAACCTGGGAATTTTAATTTAAGACTAGAATATACTAAATTTCGAAATAAGACCCATAAACTTATAAATAGAGCTAAGGAAAAATATAAACGCGATTCTATAATAAAATGTAAAGGAGACATACGTAAAATCTGGTATAACATTAATAATTGGTTAGGAAGAAATACAACATCTATTGATAGCATTATAAAGAAATACCTCTCAAGACAAGAACCTTTAGAGACAATTTGTAACAATTTCTGTAACACGTTCACAAAAGAAATAGACAATATAAAGCATAAGTGCCAAGTGCAATTTTTGAATTCTCTATTCATATGTTCAGAATAGTAATGTAAGTTTTAGGTTCAGAAGGGTGACAATAAAAGATGTAGAACAAGTAATAGATAAACTCAATAGTAACAAGGCGTCAGGGTCCGACGGGATAAGAGTTATTGATCTAAAACATATTAAAAAACAGATAAGCCCTATCTTAACGTCTTTTATTAATCTCTGCGTTCAAAACGAGATGTATCCTAATGAATTAAAAATGTCAATAGTCAGACCTATTTATAAACAGGGCTCACACAAGGACCTCAGCAATTATAGACCAATAGCGATATTAAATACTTTAAATAAAATAGTGGAGAAAATAATAGTTGGACAAATAACAAAATATCTAGAGGATAATAACATAATTGATGATATACAACATGGTTTTCGGCCAAAAAGAAGCACTGCGACTGCAATAGAAAAGTTTACAGATAATATTAATAATTATTTAGATCAACAGAGAATAGTAGTAGTAATTTTTATTGACTTTAAAAAAGCGTTCGACACCCTAGATCACGACGGCTTGTTACTGGCAATGGAGGAGTGTGGGACACGAGGCCCAATCAATAACTGGTTCCGTACATATTTGTACAAGAGATCTATCAAGGTTAGTGTATGTGGGACAGAAAGTGCACAGGGAGAAATTAAATATGGGGTACCTACTGGTTCAGTTTTTGGTCCTATTGGTTATATAATGCATGTAAATAGCATGCGTAACGTTATTAAAAATAGTACGCCTTATATGTATGCAGATGATACGTGTCTTATATGTAGTGACAAGAATGTTAGCAAAATACAACATAAAATGTAAGAAGATTTAGACAACATAGTTAAATGGGCGCATGATAATGGAATCATAATAAATATGAATAAGACAAAATGTATGCCGATATTTTCCCCATACACCCACAATAAAAACATTAGTTTTGTAATTAAAGGTCACACTTATGAATGTCTTCATAATAATTGTATAGCCTGTTGTTGCGAGAGTCTGGAACAGGTAGAATCATATAAATATCTTGGATTGACGGTAGATAAAAATTTCACATGGAATGTCCACATAGATAATGTATGCGCTAAATTAAGGGCAATCTTAGGAAAGCTGTGGAATCTTAAACCTATTATTAAAAGAGGAACATTGTACATGCTATACTTTTCATTAGTGGACTCAATTATCGGTTACGGGCTGGGTGGTTATGGCTTAACATTTCAGACACATTTAAATAAAATTAAGAGGTTGCAAATTAGATTCTTAAAAATATTAGTTGATCAAAAAGTAAAAAAAGAGGTTAATAAAGAATACGAAAAGCTGTTTAAGATATGTAAAATATTACCAGTAGATGTAAAAGCAAAAATAACAATACTGCTTGAACAGCATAATATAACGTTAAATAAACAAAAACGAGTACATAACTATCCGACCCGATTAGCTAAGAAAAATAAATTAAATGTCCCAAGGGTTAGCAACTATTTTGGAGAAAGAACTAGAAAATGGGTTACGCCTAAATTAGTAAATGAACTGCCAGAAAATTTAGTAGAAAATGTTAAGTCAAAGATGCAATTAAAAAGAATCTTGGTGAAGCACTATTTGTCGCTATGTCCGTAGGGTGCCTGTAGGATTTAAAAAAAAAAAAAAAAAAAAAAAAACACTTTATATCTTTATATTTAAATAAAACAAAGTTGCTCGCATAATAAATGTATAAAATTTAAGGGAACTCGCTGCCGACAAACTGCTGTGCAGTTTGGCAATGACTATTGTAAATGTATGCTGTGTAACATTCATGTATAATAAAATAAATTAAAAAAAAAAAAATTACATTGTCATCGGGTTACACATATGTACCTTTCAGCCAATTCTGATTAAGGGAACTGGTTTAAAGTTTAAAGGCTTGCAAGAGTTGACCTAAACAAACTAACAAACATTGCAAGAAATAAAAGCTCGTATAAATCTTGCACACCTGAGAAGGCTAAATAAAGTTCTTGAAGGTGTGTGTAGTCCACTAACCCACAGTAGGCCAGCGTGGTGGACTAGGGCCTAAATCCTCATCCTGAGAACTCTTCTACGGACCTCTGTCCGTGACCAGCAGTGGGACAGTAATGGGCTGGTTATGTTGTCAGTAGGTTCAGCTAAGCTGTCTATTTTTATAATAACTGGTTTAATAATTTATGCTATACAGAAAAAAAACAGACATAACAACAATTTTAATCCAATAAAAGCGAAAAATTTGATAATTATTTGTATAAATTTATTGAATGAAAATCGTTTATTATAGTTTTATTTTTAAATTATTCAAATTCGGAGCAGTAAATCCGGTTATTTTCAGATAAATCACTCAACCAATTAAATGGACATTAGCGAATTGAATGGTTTGTATCAATAGAGAAGCATTGTTATGGGTTCATGGTGGCACGGGCCATTTAACCTGCCTTATCAATCGGTAACGCTCGGCGCTAGGGGCGGAGGTCAATGCACCTCACTTTGTTGTTGTAACTTTTTAGAGCTCCCCGTTATCCGAGATATTATGTAATAAACTGATAGGAAGTTTATATCATCGGTGTCATGTTATCGTAGCTTAGAGCTGCGTGCTGATCGTTTGATTAGCGTAATTAAGTTAATCTTTATGATCTTAGCTTCGGTTAAGCTAACAAAATTCAAAGTCATCTTTACAAAATCTTGGTCAAACTTTGCGATGTACTTAGTAGTTACGTAAGATTTAGTCAAAGTTAATCCTTGTAACGTAAAACTGCAGTTCTTAGGTATAATTAACGTGACTATACGTTCCGTTTTGAACGGGACTGTCCCATTAAACCCATTTTAGACCTGTCTATCCCGTTGTCCCTAAAGTGGTGGCATGTTCGCGTATCCTTTTGGAATTGCTTCTTTTCTTGTTCTTCTTGGGGCTCGTCCCCTATTACATGGGACTTAAACCTAACTGGTGAAATGTGGGTGCACCTCTGCCTACCCCTTCGGGGACTACAGGCGTGATGTTATGTATGTATGTTGGTCTTCTCCACATCCTCACCTTTTCATAGGTACATGCTCGCCGGTTGCATACAGTACGGTCCTGATTAAGTTTTTTTTTTAACTTATCGTAGATATATGATCTTAGTGTCACGAAAGCAATCGATTCTGTAAAACTATTATCAACAACATTCACGGTCTAAATTAAAAATCTTTGTAGTACACAATTTACACAATCAACTTTCTGGACGGGTCCAATACGATACCATTGCGTAACACTTTATTGAAAATATAGAGCCTAAGGCCCACCTGTTGATATTACCTACACTATTTCATTTATAGTAATTACAGGTGATTTACATGTCGTGTCGTTACATAACCATACATAATTTCTATGCGTCCAATTTACCGGCTAATCGGACTTTTTAATTTATGCTTTAATAATGCACTTCAACTAAACTTAGTAGGTGTGGCTTCGCTCATAAATATGACTAATAGTGTTTCATTTTGATTCGCTTTTTACTTCTCATTTTATTCATAATTATGATTTAGTAATACTCATTTTTATCACAAAACCAAAATGTCTGCATGACTAACACTGTGTTCAAAACGTTTGCTAACTTCAACAACATTCAAAATGTTACCAGATTTAGCCGTGAAGTCTATTTGAATCTTGTATTGAGTTCAAGAACAATACGAATCTCGTAGCTTGGATAGATAGCGTTAGTACTGTTAGCTGGCTATTACCCAAACGCATAAGCTTCGCTAATACCGCTTTTGTATTGAAAATTTACGAATATTCCGTAACACTATTACTTACGGCGTTTACAGTGTCATGCTCAGTTTGTGGGCTATTACGAAACGTTGCTTATTGTCTCTAAACTCTCTAACCCATCGACCACAGCTGTATGCTCTAATCTAACAGACCGTATGGCCTTAGAATATAAATTCGTTGAGTGTACGCTCCCATGAGAGTCGTGCGAATTATAATCTGTCTCATTATGTAAAAGAAAATGTCCGCTTTCTTTCTGTGTACTTACAAAGAATCGACCATCGAAAGTTCATCGTACACAATGGTCGCAGCCGATGACACTGCCAGCCTCTTATCGAGCATCGCTAGCTGACTCACTGCCCATACAATTCTCTTAATTATTATAATTTTCGTAGTCAAATTCACCCGCGTGATAACTGGCTTGTTCGAGTGAAAGTATTCTGGATTAATCAGTCGTTCGTCTATGGACGCAAGTTCAATGCCTCGATTATGACTGTTTAAATTGTAATATTCTTTTGCTTTCTTACGCGATGAATGGCGGAGGCGGTGCACTGGCAGGTGGGTGCTGTAACCGCGCACGCTGGCCCGACGTAACACCTCGAAAGTATTCTAAGGCTGTGCTATCTTCCTTTACGTCTCAAGTACATGTCAATTTGTCAACTATGAGCTCTCTTATCATAAATCCGGTTGTAATTAATTAAGATTTCTTAAGATTAGGATGAATGTTGTAATTAGGATCTCACTCTCGGCAATGCGCGACAGTACCAACTTCAAGGTTTCTAAGAAATGTTAACAGTGATTGGTCGCTGAATAGTGAATGTGAGACGGTAAAAAATGTGGCATTATTTATTTTTAGTGTATTGTTTAGATAATGAGAAGCGATAAGTTAATAACATTGCTTCACGTTTGCATGACAAACCAATTGGAGAAATGGCAAATCGAAATGTTTTCAACTGATGTTATCACGTGCTTCGGCGATGTACCTTATTATTTATCTAGTCTGTACACAGAAGGCTAAACGCGTAATAATGTCGTAATACCAGTAACTTGTCGGTAGTAATCTACGACGAAAGAACCTAGTAAGTAGGTTCTTTCATCGTAGGTAGTAATGGGATGTTTTTATTTCATTTTAAATTAGGGTAATATCTATACACAACTATAAAGTTTCATTGTGATCCGTTCAGCCGTTCTTCCGTGATGTGGTTACAAACAGACAGACAAACACACATCAATCAATCAACTCAGCCTATCGCAGTCCACTGCTGGACATAGGCCTCTCCCAAGTTGCGCCACAACGCTAAAAAACATAATAACATAACATCTAAAAACGATTGATTAGTGTTCTATGGCTTATTTCTACTCGTTTTCTAGCCGGTTTCGCGAAAAAAGTTCAATGTGCAGACTTTTCGACCTTTACTTTTTATTCCTAATGGACTTATGGACTTGCGTTTGTCCGCCTCCTCACTTGTTTTATTAAAGTTCCTGTAGTTTTTATTAAGGAACTCTAATAAAATATGTACCTATGTTACAAGTTACAAAAAATATTGGTTTACTTATATCTAATGTACCTTCTCTTTCAATTAGAGGAGGCTACTGTATGAAAATGAAAGAACCTTACTCAATTGAACTAAAATATTTAAAACAGCAAAAAAATCTATATGAATAAATTCTTTCACTTTCTTATTGGTAAATCCAAATTCAAAAAATTTAATGCTTTTTATTTCAAATAAACCTAATTATAGGCACTTTTGAAACGTCAGGCTCTAGTTGCACCAATACTTTGACAAACCCCCAAAAATTTACTAATCAGCTGTCAAATCCCATGTCGAGTGTAGTGATTGGTTGATAGTATTTTTGGCGACCAATCACAGTAGTTGACATTAGATTTGACAAAAGATCAAATCGATCAGCTTTTTAAAAACCGGGGGAAAGACCTACATATTATGACAATATCATGCGTCTTTTGAATTAAAAGAAGCTAAAAACATTTTTAATTATGGAAAGTAAACAACCCAAAGACTGTATAACTGACAACCAGCTTCGTTTCCCGTTTCCATCGTCAATGTTTAGAAAAATGCATGATAATAAATGAGTTCCATGAAGATTACGTCACAGACGACACAGAATACTATTACGAGACGTGATTCAGTCTATTAATTCTATCTATTGGCTGAGATATTGGTATTCTTCGTAGGAAATCCAGGTCATCAACTCAGCCCATCGCAATCCACTGCTGGACATAGGCCTCTCCCAAGTTGCACCACGACACTCGGTCCTCTGCCTTCCGCATCCAGCCACGTTCTTCAGGTCGTTGGTCCACCTTGTCTGCTCCAGTGGTCATCGGTCCTTCGACATACATGGCCAGCCCACTGCCACTTCAGCTTACTGATCCTACAAGCTATGTCGGTCACTTCAAATATAGGTCGATGGAACTGAATACGTAGGTAGGTACTCGTATAAATATAAACTGGCGCCGATGGAGCGTGAAATATACTGCCACATACCTTTTAGCGACTTCATTGTTTTCTGAACGAAGGTACATAAAATTGTAGTTAAAGAAACGCTATGATCAATGATTACTATTGATAGCTAGTAAAAGGCACGTTTTTTTTAATGAAGTTCCTTATCGCGGTTTGCGATAGGTGTAATTCGGCAAAAAGTGTAACGTCACGTTCACGTCAGATTTTAACTATTAAATAAAACACAAAAATACATGTTTTACTGGGGATCGAAAGCCGTGGGGAAATCTTCATTTACGCACTCCGCCCGGGGTAGGCGGAGCCAGTGTCATACTCTTACCGACTAAAACCACCACGGTGTTCCTTGAACTACCTTAGCCTGGGGCGTGGGAACCCGTGAGTATTCACACACCCACCCCCGACAGGTCCTGGCCCGCCACAAGCAGGCGAGCCCATTCTCCTCGTGCGGCCTAACGTTGGCCGCACCCTCCTAGGCAGCGCACATGGAACACTGCACGCCACCTCACCTCAAGGGCCTTTACCGGCTATGCAAGCTGCGCCATATACGCCAGCTGTGCCAGCTACGCCAGCTGTGTCAGTTACGCCAGCTGCGCCAGCTACGCCAAATGCGCCAGCTACGCCAGCATGCTGCCAGGTCAGTATGCCAGCTACGCCAACTGTATCAGCTACGCCAGCAGTGTCAGCTACGCCAGCTGTGTCAGCTACGCCAGCTACGCTAGCTGTGGTCGGGAAGCAGACTACCCCGAGTCTGCTGCTTGCAGGCCCCATCCTCTCGTAATTTTTCATAGACATTTTCTTCCTCGCGGTCTGGGCGGTAAAGCCAAGAACCTCGGTCCCAAGAGGCGCGAGAACACTACTGAGCGGGCACTCCTGGGGTTACGAGATCGACGGGGGCAGGGAAGGACAGTCCCTCCGCTGCCTGCCTAGTGGCAGGGTGAGTGCACACCGGGCCCGCCCCTGCTCCTACACTGTGCCCTCTGCTGGCATCAGAGGGACACATGGAGCAACTCCCCATTGGCCTACATGGGGCCCCTCCCGTACTAGAATATTCGCCAGAAGCAATAAGATCCCCCGAAGGTTAATCCCTCGAAAGGATTCCATTGCCTGTACCCAGGATGCACCGGCCTAACATCTGCCGTTCCCTCCAGATGTGTCCAGAGGGACAAGTAGCCGTCAGACACACGTAGAGGTGTTCTGGCCAGCACCCCATCGAATTTAGGCCTTTTTTTTAGAATTTTTTTTTTTTTTTTTTTGCCGTGGGTAAACCCTCATGGACGCACTCCGCCCGGGGTAGACGGAGCCAGTGTCGGACTCTTACCGACTAAAACCACCACGGTGTTCCTTCAACTACCTTAGCCGGGGGCGTGGGAACCCGTGAGTATTCACACAACCACCCCCGACAGGTCCTGGCCCGCCACTAGCAGGTGAGCCCCTTCTCCCCGTGCAGCCTAACGTCGGCCGCACCCTCCTAGGTGGCGCACACGGAACACTGCACGCCACTTCACCTCATGGGCCTTTACCAGCCGCGCCAACTACGCCGGCTGTGCCAGCTACGCCGGCTGTGCCAGCTACGCCAGCTGCTGGTCGGGCAGCAGACTACACCGAGTCTGCTGCTCGCAGGCCCTACCTCCCGTAATTTTTTATAGAGGTTTTCTTCCTCGCGGTCCAGGCGGTGAAGTCAAGACCCTCGGTCTCAAGAAGCGCGAGAACACTACTCAGCGGGCACTCCTGGGGTTACGAGATCGACGGGGGCAGGGAAAGACAGTCCCCCCGCTGCCTGCCCAGTGGCAGGGTGAGTGCACACCGGGCCCGCCCCTGCTCCTCCACTGTGCCCTCTGCTGATATCAGAGGGACACGTGGAGCAACTCCCTACTGGCCCAGAACGGGCCCCTCCCGTGCTAGAATATTCGCCACAGGCAATAAAATCCCCCGAAGGTTAATCCCTCGGCAGGATTTTATTGCCCGTGCCCAGGATGCACCGGCCAAACAACTGCCGATCCCTCCAGATGTGTCCAGAAGGACAAGTAGCCGTCAGGCACACGTGGAGGTTTTCTGGCCAGCACCCCATCGAATTTAGGCCCTGTGGTATCTCAGTCTGACGCATAATGTCCCCTGCCATATATACTTAATTGTATAATAGTTGCGAAAAAACATGAAATTTGAGGATAACTTCGTTCCTGATGGGATTCTCCCGACCGCACACGTTTTCAAAATATTTTTCATTTTGAGTAGCCCTGTAGTTCCCAGCAAATATGTATAGGACTGGTCCACCTCAATTGTAGGCCTCACATTAAACCCAGCCTACGCACAGTACTCGGCGTGGACGGTAGTGTAAAACGTTGAAAAGTAAAGTTGCATCGCGTTGTAGTAGAGTCCCACGACATTACGTACGTACGTGTCGTACGTACGTACGTAGTTTTGGCGAACAAAAGACATAAACGCGCCGTGTGGCACTTAGCTGAGTTCAATATTATGGCGGGCGACGCCGCCAATGGGAGCAGTTTTTTCCTGAAAGCCAATTCTCGTAATTAAAATTGTATTAATTTCTTAGGTGTTCGCGATCACTACCTAAAATAAAAACCTAGTTTAACCGGATTACATCGCGTAAATAATTTAAATTTGGTTTTCCTGACGTTTCGAAAGCCTTACAGCGTTCATGGTCGCAGGAAGACTAACGGCCAACATTAATATCCGATCTATCCACTATTTACGCTACTAGAGATAGAAATTTGACATATTTTGTATGGAGCTTATGTCAAATTTCTATCTCTAGTAGGGTAAATCGTGGATAGATTGGATATGAATTTTGGCCGTAAGATGACAAGCGTCATTGTACTGTAGTTTAATTAGAAACTATGAAGTCTGTAAAATATTGTACGCTGTAATTGTAGATAGAAAAAAAATTGCCAAAAGTGGCCGTTTTTGGCACCTTTTTAGGGTTCCGTACCCAAAGGGGCTAAACGGGACCCTATTACTCTCGCTACGCTGTCCGTCCGTCCGTCCGTCTGTCTGTCACAGGGCTGTATCTTTTGTACGGTAATAGGTAACCGGTTGAAATTTTCTCAGAAATTGTGTTGCTACGAGGTGTATCACGACAAATACTGAAAACAAAAAAAAGTCTAAAACCAAAGGGGGTCCCCATACAAGAAACCTCAAAAAACATGCATTTTTTTCAACGTTTTTGTTCCTGCTCTATCTTCAAAACGGTAATATATACCAGCGTCAAACTTGGTCAGATTATAGTGCATATTATGTAGTTTAGTAACAAATACTAAAAATAAGACAAACCTGGACATACCAGGCCCCTCAGAAAGTATTGCGAAAAAAAGTTTTTATATATGGGAGACTGGCCAGTTATAATGTTTTTCGAAAATATGATTATTTATAAGTAAAAATAAGTAAGTTCCAATTTCAAAATTTCCCTCCACATTTTTTGCGAGTTAATTCAAAGTATTGTGTCTCACTGAAATATGGATCTGCGCCGGGAACATTTTAGAGCTATGATTTTATACGATTTCAAGTGTCGCCTGAAACCGGATGAATCGTACGATAGACTTCAAATGGCATTCATGGATGAAGGCCCTTCCAAGGCAACCGTGTATCGTTGGTATAACGAATTCAAGCGCGGTCGACCAACTTTGGGGGATGACGAAAGAAGCGGTCGCCCTTTGACGGCTGTTACCGAAGAAAACGTGCTAGCAGTGAAAAATTTAATCCAAGACAATAGGCGAATTACATATCAGGAGATTCAACACATATTGAAGATTGGATCGGGAAGCGTTCACGAGATTCTACACAGCCATCTTCGCGTGAGGAGGATAGTATCACGCTGGGTGCCGCACAACCTCACCGATGCTCAGAAGCAGGCCCGGGTGGAATGGTGCCGTGATATGCTTAACAAATTTGAAGCAGGCTCGTCTCGGCGTGTTTACGACATATTTACAGGTGATGAGTCCTGAATTTATCAATACGACCCAGAAACCAAGCGCCAGTCGACTGTTTGGGTGTTTCAAAATGAGCCAACGCCTACCAAAGTGAAGCGATCTAGAAGCGGGGGTAAGATTTTGATCGCTAGCTTTTTTAATTTGACTGGCCACTTGGTATCAATTCCCTTACGGGATCAAAGAAGCATTAATGCCGAATGGTATACTACCAAATGTTTGCCAGAAGTTTTCTCTGTTATAAGCAACAAGCGACCAAACACAGGGCTCCGCGGGCTACTGCTCCACCACGACAATGCACCTGCGCACACCGCACTCAAAACGAGGGACTTCCTGGACAGCACGCCAGTCAAACTCCTGGGTCACCCTCCTTACAGCCCTGATCTAGCACCGTGTGACTTCTTTTTATTCCCAAAAATAAAAAATCAGCTCAAAGGGATACAATTTTCGTCACCGGAAGATGCGCTGGCTGCGTTCGAGCAGGCTGTAAACGAGGTGTCTGCGGCGGACTGGAAAAAGTGTTTTGAAAACTGGTTTAGGCGCATGAATCTTTGTATAGAGGCTGGTGGAAAGTACTTTGAAAAGATTTGATAAAAATATATGTACGTATAGAACAATTTTTTTTAGTTTCGCAAAACTTTCTGAGTGTCCCACGTATGTGGTGGTACCTGCGTAAGAAAGACATGCAAAAATTCACTTTCGCGCACTGTGCGTTGATGTCTTTTGATAAACTCTCATAAATTATATAAGTTTTTATGGGGTATCAGGTCATTGAGAGGTACGGAACCCTTACTGCGCGAGCCCGACTCGCACTTGGCCTGTTTTTTTTTATCTACAACTGCAGCGAAGTATAATTTACAGAGTTAATATTTTTCTGATTAAACTACAGTACCTACCTGTACGTCAATGATTAAAAACGAATTTTTGATAAATGATGTATTCAGCGAGTAACATTTTTTTTTACTGATGGGGGCGCCACTTGGCTGCTACATTCCCCTTAAATATTGATGGTTTCTTTATGTAAGCATAGTGCTTATAGTAATTTCCTATAGACTTTTCATTTTAGCGATCATTGCCCTTATGGAGCAGTGAAAGATATGGTGAAGATTATATGATTGACTTTCATTATTGACTGCCTCATTGGTCTAGTGGTCGCAAGCGCGACTGCTGATCGTGGGTCCTGGGTTCGATTCCCGGGTCGGGCAAAGTATTATTGGGTTTTTTTTTTTTTTTAGGAAATTCTCAGTAGCAGCCCGGATTCTGGATTTGTGCCCGGTTAGTGGCAATAGGCTCGCCCCCTATTACATGGGACTATAACATAACTGGCGAACTGTGGGTGTACTATACACCTCTGCCTACCCCTTCGGGGAAATACAGGCGTGATGTTATGTTATGTGTTATGTTGTTGTTATATGATTTCCTTGACCCATTTAAAAAAAAAGCTTATAGCCTAATTGTCAATTAAGTTAATTCAATGAGTCGAGATTATCTACATCAGCGGTACTCTAAGTGTGTTCCGCGGAACCCTAGGGTTCCGCGATACCCCTGTAGGGGTTCCGCAAGAATTTAGAAAAAAAAAACAAAACACCTCTCTCTGGTCACTGGTCGAACGTTTTGAATCCGCCCGCCGCGCGTATACTTGTGAGCGCGCAGTCCCTTTGATAAAAGCCGCCTCTGAATTAGACGCTATAGTTGTGAACAAGCGACTTTCGGCTCTATCTTCAAAAGCATAAAGTCGAGATTGTTTACAACGCATTTTTTTTGTATTTATATTTTTATTTCCGCTTTTTGTTTATCAAAGGCGCCGACTCGAGTATTTTTGAGAATGTTCGAGTTCGAGTCTAGGACTAAGTATAAAAGCGCTATTATATAAAAAAAGTCGCGCCTCGTCAGTCAGTTGACGATTAGCGTTCGGAGCGATAAGTTCGTACCTACCTACTTACAAGCTGGCTAGCCTGCTGCCTTCTTGTAAGTTCTACTGCCCGCTGTATTCTGATTGTATCAGTTTTGTACATTTCTTCTTTGGACTAAACTTTGTCTCATAAACGCAGTAACGATTGTGCATTATTTTGACCCTACCATCCTGACGTGTAACATTATTAATAAAGAAGAATGGAACGTTGGCTTAAATGTGTTAAAAGTGTTGCAACGACATCTTCTAATGACGCTGAATGTTCAAAAGCAGTACGCGCGGAGAATACAGCAATTACCGATCCAGACGATGATGCCACGACGTCAAGCTCCACGGTTTCAAAGACGAAAAAAAGGAAGTATGATGAATCATATATCAGTTTCGGATTTGTTGATTCCAACGGCTCACCTCTCTGCATGTTATGTAGTAAACTGCTTCCTAATAGTTCCATGGCACCTGCCAAATTACGCAGACATTTAGAAACTGTACACCCCGAGTCTAAAGACAAGAATAAAGAATTTTTTGTTCGTAAAAAAGAACAGTTATTGGAAAGTCAAAAAAATATGATGCATGTAACACAAACTATCAATGAAAAGGCCACGGAGGCATCATATTTAGTTAGCTATCGCATTGCACAAGCAGGTGAAGCGCACACTATCGCTGAGAATTTAATAAAGCCATGTGTGTTAGACATAACAAAATGTATGCTCGATGAAAAAATCTGCAAAGCATCTTTCTACTGTACCGCTATCAAACGATACTGTTTCACGGCGAATCCATGATCTGGCAAGCTACGTCAAACAAGAACTAGTTGCACGTCTACAAAAAACACGATTCGGCTTGCAAATGGATGAGTCAACTGATGTCACTGGTCTGGCTATCTTGCTGGTTATCGTGAGATATCCATATGAACGTTCTTTTGAAGAAGACATGCTTATGTGTTCACCGCTGCCCACAAACACTACCGGGGAAGAAATTTTTAATAAAATAAACATATTTTTTAAAGAAAATAATCTTAGTTGGAACGATTGCATTGACATTTGTACAGATGGGGCCAAGGCGATGACAGGTAAAACAGCAGGAGCAGTATCACGAATAAAAAGTAAAGCGCCTAATTGTAGTTCCAGCCATTGTATTCTGCATAGACAAGCACTTGCGATGAAGCAAATGCCGTCAAATCTAAAATTAGTTATGGATGAAGCGGTAAAAATAATTAATTTGATCAAATCACGACCACTACAATCCCGATTGTTCTCATTATTGTGTGAAGATTATGGCAGCAAACATAAAACACTGCTGCTCCATACAGAAGTGCGATGGCTGTCTCGGGGTAAAACTTTAACAAGGCTATTTGAACTTAGAGCCGAGTTACAAATGTTTCTTTCAGCAGATACAGTTTCTTTTAATTTGAAAGACCGTTTGTATGATAAAACTTGGTTGTTCCGATTGTCTTTTATGGCGGATATCTTTCAAAAACTGAACGAATTGAATTTATCATTGCAAGGTAAACAGACAACAGTGTTCCAGGCCTATAACAAAATAACTGCCTTCAAAAAAAAATTAGATTTTTGGATTATTTGCGTTGGTAAGAGAGAAATAGAAAGCTTTACGTCACTCAGTGAGTTTGTTAGCGATAACGACTCGGAAATGTTTCAAGATGATGTGTTTGAAGAATTGGTCCAATATCTCACTTCGATGCGCGCATCTTTTGTAAAGTATTTTCCCGAAGAACATAATACAAAAATGAAGCTGAATTCATGGATTCATAATCCTTTTTTACCCAACTTGCAAAAGCCCGAAAGTATGTCAAACGAGATATATGAATCTCTTTTAGAAATGTCATCAGACACAAGTATGGAGTCACTGTTCAAAACGACGCCTCTCAACGATTTTTGGTGCAGAATCCGTGATGAATATCCAATGCTTGGCAGAATGGCTCTGAATATTCTTATCCCGTTCCCAACAACATATTTGTGCGAAACAGGATTCTCAACCTATGCAGCCACGAAAACAAAATATCGCAATAGACTGGACGCCGAACCTGATATGAGACTTCAAATGTCTTCTATCAAACCTGATATCAACCAATTGATGAAAAATAAAAAACAGTTTCATACCTCCCATTAGTTAAGATTTTTTCATTTTTAATATCTTCTATTATTGTACTTGGCATGTGGTTAAAGTAAGTAATAATTAGTAACTGTTACATTGTACTTTTATTATGCTTATATAATAAAGAATACACTTTTAAAAACTATTGTTTTATTGTAGGGTTCCGTCAAGTATTTTGCTTGTCAAAAGGGTTCCGTGACCTAAAAAGTTTGAGAACCGCTGATCTACATAATAATTCGGTGTTGTGGTTGCAGCGGTAAGCGATTGCAGTGGTATTATTAAAGCAAGTATTGTATCGTCACAGTTTACATATTATAATAAACAAGGGGAAACAATTGGTATAAGGAACGATTGTATAAAAAATAAGTAAGTAGGTCGGCTTTTTTATGAGTAGTAGGGTCAAGAGTATTTGCTTGAAACAGATACTAAAATAAAGATAAAAAAACTTGTATTTAGATTTTTGTGCTTTTGGCTAATAAGTTTTATTTGAGTAGAACGTATAAAAATATTCCATCAACAAAGTCTTCTTTTTCTCATGATATTAGCTGAGCCTGAGCTTGGATCATCCAATGAACGGTAATCCTGTCCTACTGATATTATAAATGTAAATACTATTACATTTATAATATCAGTAGAACAGGATGTATCTTTGTCCTTCAATCACTCTGAAACGGCTGAACGGATTTAGAAGAAATTTGGCACACAATAGACCATAAAACGGATTCAAATTCAAAATTTAAATGTTTTTTATTTCAAATAAACCAAATTACAGGCACTTTTGAACGTTCCGTGTGGTGCCGGACGTAAATAATTCCACACCCATGAGAAGATATAGTGTGGTGGAATTATTTACGTCCGGCACCACAACGTTTTTTACGACTAAAAGGCGACTAAGGGATTCACCAGACGATGGGCAGCAGCGTTTTTGGGCAGCAAGAAGATTAACATAATATATTCTACTTTTTATCCCGTGAAGTTACGCAGTTCTCGAGAGATGCTCGATATATATCTTTCTTGATAGCATCATACGCGGGTGAAGCAGAAAAAATTGTGATAAATTCTTCACTTTAAAAAACATTCCCTAATACATTAACAGAAAGACGCAAGTTCCGCTCGCCTTTGAAAACTTCCTATTAAGAAGTTTTTATCCCAGTCCACTCTACCAACAATTGTCTTAGTTGTTACCAAGCAATTTAAGCCAACTTTATTTCCTGGTTGATCCAAATAAAGTCAAGTACAAAGTAGTTTAGGCAAGGTTGTTACCGGAAGAAGATCAAAACGACCGGTGCTTAGTTCGTAGTGGATGTTTCGGCAAAGACATTAAAGTTTAAGGACTTAGAGTGATGGAAGTACTGATTGCATACAAGCTATGTAACGGTGTTCTGTGTGGCCTGCCGCATGCAATGAAGATAAGAGGGTTAACGGAGCGGGGACGACTATGGCATACAAAGTGTGGTCATATACACGTACACCGACTGACACGAGGCTAGTAAGCAAGCTAATACAGAAAGCCAGCTGTGACCTGATGCGAGCCAGTTATTAGAATCAAAATAAGCTTCTTGCATGAAGCTAGCCAAAAATGTCAGTCACTTCATTAAAACCAACCTATTGGTCAGTGATTGCGGTTTTTTATACGCACGGATACTCCGCAAAATCCGTTTGTTGTCCCTCACTACCCTGAACTTAGATAAGTCTTTCTGTGCTAGCTGGTTTATCAATTAATGCACTCTCTACAAATGGTATTTAACACAGCACTAGTCACAAGTCACAAGCCAGTTGCTGGCACTTGACTGGCTCGCTTACTGGCCTCATGACAGACGGGCTTAACCACAAAACTATGCACCACAGTAAGTAACACTTGCCACCTAACATTACGGTGTTCATGTAAGCATGAATATAAGCAAGTAATTAAAGAAATCATGGTCGCTTGTTAGCCTACTTTATTCGTATTTTAGCTTGGAGACCTAAATAGTTTTCTTCTGATTGTGATGCAAAATTACGGCACTTTTGACCCTTGGTGATCGTAAATGTCCAGATACTGTGATATCTCTTAGCAATAAGTCATAATTTGCTTTACTCTCAAATAGAGGCGAATCCTTATAATATTCGTCTTCCAAAGTTCCGACTGATCGCGCAGAAAATCTCCAACTTGAATCGCAATCAGAATTTTATTTGTGATACATAATAACAGTCAGTCAGTCAGTCTTGTCTCAGTAACTTACGGTGGTTTACTTAAAATAAAAACCATTGAATGAATCTCGAATGCGGTTAATATTCTTTTTCCTGGCGGTTCATTAAAGATCAAGAAAAAGGTATACCTAAGAGACTCGCAACAAGTGTTTTTTTACATGTTTCGCGTTAAAATGACTGAAACCTAGTTAAATTACCGTAGAAGGCAGTAGCTAAAGAAATGTGGAAACGTCGTAACGACGCACGTCATCCTGTTGGTTTATGTAACGCTAGTTGGCCAGTGTTCTGAGTATTGAGTAGGGTAAGGTGCATATGTACCACAGTAGGTACTGCGTGGACCGGGCGCTGGGCATCCGGCCAGCTCCGGGCAATCCGGGGCTCAGGCTACTGATAAGGCACAGTGAAAGTGCCCCGCTAGCTCAGCACCCGCGCCCCGCACCTATTGTTGTGTGACGACGGTCACGCTCCACTAATTTGAATGCAAGCATGTTTGTAATAGAATAATCTCGTTGATTGATAGACTTATTATATGATGATGAGGTTCCAGGAAAGTTCGCATTGTCCCAACATTGGAGCGGCCGCTGATAATTTATCAGAGATATACCCATTAAGGTTCGTAATTGAATGTTACATAACTTGGAAGACGTAAACTTATAGAGAAATTGTGAGACTCCGCCTTCGGTCGGTTAAAAGGCTCTAGGCGTTATTCTCCATTCAATAGCGAGCATCGATATATATTTTTTAATTTCGGTCATCGACCTCTCGGATTTTATGGTCCAGGTAATAAATTGAATCGATAATTATCGCAGTAACTTGATTTCTATGTGAAATCACTCATCGGCGGAGTGTGAAACGTTACCGGGTCCATCATAACTGCACCGCTCGTGAAGGTAATTCCACGATTCGTATAACATCTGTGTAAAGATGTTTGGCTCTAATTGGTCGATTAGTTGATTCATCTTAAGTGTTAGAAACTAACGTTCACGGAACACATTCTGTTCAGGTGAAAATTAGGTGGATGAAGAAATAACTTTGGATGTATTTTTAGACGACTGTTGTATTTATAGCTTTGTTTCTTTGAATGTAAACAGAACCGAATATTTTCGGAAAGAGACTTCAATCTATGAATTTTAATGATGCAACTATTTTCCTGTTCATTTGATTAGAATAATTGGTGATAAGGAAAGTTTTTTTAATTATCTGCCTTCAGGGCGCGTTCCTTTCCCACTTGTTACCTGATTGATTAGTATAGTTAATTGAAATAGAGAAGTAACAAATGAATAGTTCGTCATATTTGTACAGCTAAGTGTAAAGTTACTTTCACTAGATTGAACTGCTCGAGATTAGTTCGCCAAAAAAAGTTCGCAAGTGATTTCTTTTTGTGCTCTATATAGCGTAGTCATAGTCACGCCTTGCCATAAGTATTTCGTTTTGTTGTTTTGCACCAAGGTCAGAAAACCGGATAGCACTACAATACAGTACTTTCGCACTCGATCGACGAAAGCGAATCCGATGCCCCCTGTCCTGCGACAACTTTCTGTAAATATTCGAACCACTTTTTGTCCTTTCCAAATTAAAATTTCGATGAAGCGTCAATTGTTTCATGAATGGTTCTCCTGGACAGGTCCACTTTCCATGATTATGTAAGGTGTCGGTGATATCTTCAGATAGAGTAAGATAAGTCAAATAAAGGTTTTTTAATTAGCGTGTAGGTGTTTTATGAGCCCTTCGAGTACTTATGTAATAAATTATTTTTAATGTAGAGCTTACAGAAACCATAATGAAATGAAATTTCTTCATTTCAGGCAAGGCAATATCTTAATTAACTAGAAGGTAAGTACCTATGTGGCAAAGTCAAATGATACTTCTACAGTGTACAACTTCCTAATCATGGTAGTGTCCGTCCGAAACAACTATGAGTAAATGGACAACTTATTTCGATTTGCTTTTTAATATATTTTAATGTCAACCAGTTAGTTGAGATGTTTTTAACGATACTTTTATGTGTAGGCGGCATGTTAAGATGTATTGTTTCTTCTATGAAAAATGATTTAAGAAAGTTGAGAAAATGGTTGCAACCCACATATTATTATTATCTTGTCCACGTTGTAACAGACGTTAAAATACTTTCAGAATAAATGGAGGTGAATAGAAGGTGAAATAGCCAGACGTGGAACAAAAAATAATAGTCAAATTTTTTTGTCGTAAGGGCAGAACAGATGTCTTAAAATTAGTGATACCACGTGGCTTCCATTCAAAACACGAACGTTGCAAATTAAAGATTTAATTTATGTTTTAAATGTAGAATATCATCAAGGAGCAAGGAGTTATTAGCTCATCGCGTAGAGGCTGAATAACTTGTTTCCAACGATCGATTTTTGCAACGAACACAGGATGATAAATTGAGGATTGCTGTTTTAGCTTTTCATTTTTGCATCAACAACATGAGAATAAAAGTCAAATAATATAGACACAATTGTACCTACAGATATGTTTCTTGCGCTTGTAATCTGAAGACTCGAAAACGTCCTAACTAGGCCGTTTTTCTATTAATCCACGTCAACTAAGGCGCCGAGCGTGAACGGTTATAAAAAAAAAAATGCCGTGGTGTGTACATGTAAAGTGTTCCAATTATGACACAAAAGTAACTTGAAGTAACTAACTTACTTACTTTATAGGTACACACGGCTACACATCAAGCTGTACAAAACCAGTAAAGGCTGACCTCGCGTTGTAAGGAAAACCTATACAATGCGAGATCAGCTTATACTGGAAATGTACAGCTTGATGTGTAGCCGTGTGTACTAGTTTATGTGTATTGCGCTGCCGCTGCGTACGGAACATTTTTTTCGATTGTTTTTTTAGGGTATGACATATCTATAGTTTTTTTTAAGCCTACAAAAGTATTTCATAGTTTATAGTTTTAAATATTATTGCAATTGTAAGTTAGTGTTTTCAAATTTAATATTGCAGATAAGCGTGTTCGAAAAAAATATTTTCAATGTTTAATGGCTGAAAAATATACAATGCAGCTACTAAAGTTAAACAGTATTAAATTGTGTCACAGTGTATTTTAAAATTGGGTCATCTATTCATATAATAGTTGAGAATAAAATAAAATTTCATAACCTTGACACAATAACATTTAATGCTGGCGAAGCAATTATAATTTGTTCGCGGCCGGTGGAAGTTGTACAAGTGATCCTATCACGATCCATGACAAATGGTAAGTACTTTGTTGACAATAGATCATTGCGTTATCATTAACGATATTGGTACAATTACAGTACAGTTGACTTACAAATATCGCCAACACATTAAAACATCGAGGTCTCGGCAGCAAAAAGTTTGCATTCAACTTTTGCAGTTATTGGCAAACCTTGCTTTGTACTCGGATTGATTATGGGAATTTTACTTGATAGCGGTCTTTACTTTGATGATTACTTAACAGTTATGGTATTATTGATCATTAATTAATTCGCAAATCAAAAGATTTTTCGCAATAAAAATAACATAAAAACAGGATGACCTTAAACTAAAACCTCTGGCTATAAAAGTTAAAGGCTATCAAAATTTACATCGAGTGCGTCCCAGTTTGTGGAATAATAAAGTAGTGCATGTGGGTGCTTCGAAATGGCGTGTTTTATTGTGATTTTTGCGCGGTTTGCATTCGGCAATCAGTGGGAGCACTCTGCGGCAAGGTCGAGGTCGCCAGTAAATTATTGTCACTGTCGACTCACTCGTTGCGTAAATATTCATCATTTGCACAGCGGCCGTACCCACAACACTTTTGGGCCAGTGCAAAGTCGCATATTAGTGTGAAGAGACAATTTACAAGTCTCAAGCAGACATACACCGCTTTTGAAAATGAAATTTTAACACCGTAGCATAAATCTCCTTCATGTACAAATGTGCTTTATAGAATGACACGACATCAATCAACTCTGATAATGACCCTCAGTTTCACTTTTCTTTTGTATTTGGGTCGTTGTAAATTACAGATGATTAAAGAAATCATTGTGAACTTATTTCCGAGTAGGAGTGTTCGGCTTTTGTACTTCGCCAATCACGTAATGGCTTAATCGTCAAGGTAAAGTTTTCGGTCTGCAAATGGCCGCGGAAGTGACAAAAACATTATGCAGTTTAGTTGACTTTGACCAAGGTGGTCGAAGTGACCTTTAAGATAAAATTTAATCATCTTTTTACTTCGACTAATGACAGGTAAAAAGACGAGTGTGGCTTTAGGTTTTTTCTCTATATTGTAGGAACAGCGTACAATATTGCTAAAGAATACAAAGCATTACGAAAAGTGCTAAGTAGTCACTGGCGAGTGTCAGTTAGTTTATTGCAAATTTAATATTTGCATTCATCAAACAAACGTGAGCGTAGGTACAGATTACTTGCTCGTATAGTACAGCTAAATGCTCGAGACAATATTGCCAAATAGGGCTGTCAAAATAATATGCGTGTGCACGACCAATGTAGAGCGTGGCTAGCAACAAAGAAACAAGGTAACCATGGCTATTGCGCCGACTACCTTGTATAATAATATCTTGAAAATTTATTAGTGGCCAATTTATACATGTATTTTATACATAAATTGAACATTGACCACATATTTTTATTGAAGGTTTAGGCCAGAAACTGGCCTGAAACATGAACATTTAAATTCATTACCCAATCTCACGTTGTTCCGGTTTTTGATACCTATATGTATGAAACTATTATTCAACTCTTTTAACTTATTAATGTTATTGTTGTATGAAAATTCGTATGGCTCAAATAAATTTCGGAGGCCCCGTCAAATGATACGTTAATCGACTGGAAAAAATACAATGGAATTGGCAACGTACCATACTATGAAGTCTTATGAAGATGTGAAATTGAAATTAGCTACATCGAACAGTGGGCGAAATAAACCTGTTCTTAAAGCTTAGAACTCCTTTATTACTTACTAAATGTTGACATTATGAATGTTTTTGTAGTGGTAACCCTGGTGGAGTGAGAGGAACGTAGTTGGCGCGCAAACTTCTTACGGCTTCTGACGCAATATTCACTTGCTGTAATATAGTCAATGTATAACAAAATAACTCAATACGAATCGCTGCTGCATTCCATGTCTTTAAGAAGCAAGTGTGCTGTCATACCAAACGATTTATACCTACCCATTTAATGATCAAGTAGAACAGAAAGAGACTGGAAATATTCAACGCGTTCATTTTGTGTTCTTATTGAGTTGTATCAATACGAAATCTAGTTTATAAAATAAGCAGTTTATTATAGTCATAACTTTTTGTATATTATATATAGGTGCTACACCACAATTACGCGGAGTCGACACGCAAGGCCAAACATACATTAATCGACAATTTGCAAAGCGATTTAATGTTCACTCATTTGTCAAGACGCTCATGTCCACAAAGTGTATAATTATATCAAGCATAAACACCGACTACGTGTTTGAGTAACGAAATTAGACTCCTAAATACACTAATGCGTTTTAATTTAAAAGTCGACCTAACCCACAACAATTTTAAACGATCGAACGGACTGTTTATTTAATGCTAAAAATAGGAACTTAAATTACCTAACGCCATGGTATTTTTTGTATACAACTCTAATTTATTAACCGTATTTCCTTGAAAAACATGTATACCGTCAGAACCATACTATGTGGTGTGTGAAAATATGCGCTCGAACCGATCAATCGAAAAGCAAATATTTTCCCATTGTTGATTCGTTCCGACATTTCGTCAATGAATTCTCATGTGGCTGACAGTGCGCGGGTGCAATAGGTATACTGTGTGTTTGTAAATCTGAGACTTGCGCAGAGTCTGATGACGTAGAGCGATGCTCGTGAGATCTTTGCTGCTTTCGCAGTATAAATACTGTATGTTCATAGTGCATGCATGATAATAATATAACAATGCTGTGAAGAACGAGGCATGTTATTGTGCATATTGTTGAGTATAACGCAAATGTTTGCAAAATGTCGCGGAAAATTAATAGATGATGATGCAGGAAAAATGTGTAAGCATGCGTCACTAACTGCAAGTAAATATTGTCAGAAATAACACTTAGGTACAGTAAAAAAGGAGCTTGATTGCAGACTGAAAGGTCATGGTTACAATATTATGCATTGCATAATGTAGAGGACCGAACGGCCTCTTCAAGTATACGATAAATATTTTTGCTTCATGTAAAAATATTTGCAAGTTAATAAATAAATATAAATGTGCTCTTTAATACATCAAGTGCACTCACTACAGGCGTCGTGGTCAGTAACTGTAATTTTGAAGATTGCTTTTAAAATTATAGTACATAGGTTATTGTGATAATTCTTGAGACTGGGTTTAAAGTAATAGATCAGAGTTGATGTCCATTTCATATTGATTATATGTGTTCATTTTAGTAGTAGTAGAACTCCTTTGTGAAAGAGCTCGTCCGGGGAAGTACTACCACCGTACCTGCTTCTCCGCCAAATAGTGTTGCTTGAATTGCTGTGTGTCGGTCTGAAGGGTACGGGTGAAATTACAATTACATGAGACTTTCCATCTTCATGTCTCAGTTTGGCGAACCGACTTGCGGTACCATTTAGGCAACAGCCTATGTTACCTTTGGTGGGCTATTAGCTCGTTTCGCCATCCTATACTATAAAAAAATCCTTTAATGAAAGTTATTGCATTTTTTTGGGATAATTTCTGATGAAAATGTTGATACGATACAACAATAATGTAAAAGTAGATGCTTTAACACTATGTCTTCAAAACATTGAGTTTTTTTACCATTTCTTTTTGGCTGAAGAAACGATAGAGAAGCCAATATTTTAAAGCTATTTTTTTTGTCAATAGTTTTTGGACTACAACTCATCAAAATCTTCCAATACATAGAAGTCACGCTTTCATTCCCATAAATAATACTGACACTTCTTTTTAGCCGACGCACGATGTAGGTAGGTGATTTTTAGAACGCAGTACAGAAACCCATCGATGTGACCCTTACTGATCACTAAGGCAAGATAAGATAATAGGAAATAAACGAGAGAACCCACCGCGAACTCCTTGGGTGGGCCGCCAAGCCTGTAATATTGTACGTACTTGTCCATTATTAAGTGATCTACAGCCTGAGTTGAAAACTTTAATAGCAGTATGCATTATGTATTTTGCCCGAGGTCTTATAAAATTGGGTATTATGCCCACATGAGACGACTCCAAACTGTCTCAGCGAAAGTGTGTGAACGTCGCGGTACTTGGCAAAATTTCTGGTATTTCGTCGGAATACTCCACAACCCGAAACATGATCGAACCGTGGGTGGTATGTTTTAGTTTGCAATGACATTCCAAGCATACGTTCTGTGAAAATCGATTGTTACTTTCACGTACTGATTTTGAGATTAGATCTTTGTTAATGATGTTCATATTGTTGCATTCGGGTTTTTTGTATCATCATCATATTTATTAGCTCTAAACGTTCAATGTTGAACATGAATCTTTCAATGAGCGTTTCGATTGGCGGGAAACTCCATTTTGTGGACAGGTACCTCAAGTGGACTTTGGAAGCAATATCGCGAGATTTATTGCAATCAGCAGTGGTAGGTACCGCTACATACGCAGTGAAGGAACTCACTTACTTATAGACTGGGTCCCTCCAACACCGACAGCCTGACGTTGGCACCTGCTTGAATGATTGCACCTTTAAAAAAACATTATTCGGGATATAAACTTTATCTGATATTTATTTGCATTTCGTGTATGTGGCCTTAACTGCAATGCTTTTTAAATGAATAAATAGTTATTACTAGACTTAGCAGAGGGATTAGTGATCATAGTTTGTTATTTTTAGCAGACAAGAGATCGCTGCTGCCCATCCTCCTTCGAGATAATCCTTTTTTCTACTTTTATGACATCTACTGATAAAGAGGGGTGGCCTGCCTTTTACCCGGAATCTCGAGGATTTTTTGTATAGTATTATAGAATACAAAGCCATTTTTAGCCTAGTACCTGTTGATAAATTTCGCCAACCTTATCTTTATGGTGGGCTCGGTGTTATCATTATTTGTTCGGCCTACATTTCGACCATAACATTACCAATCCGTTAACTTATCTGTAACGCTGTTAATGTTACCACTCGAACTGTTACGATGTGTAAAAATAGTTCATTGATTATTATGGATTCTAGTGTGATAAAGAGTTGCAAACGACAGTTTATAAGCTTTTCTGGAATAATAACACAAGCAGTCCATTGTTTAACTGCTGAGTACGGGCCTCTTCTTAGAATAAGAAGGTTGAGTCCTTAGCCACCATACTGGCCTAGTGCGGGTTGTAAGTAGAAATGGGCTAACTAACTCCGGAAAAAAATTGGATATGTAATTCCAAGTAAAGACATATGTCCGATTACCATATCCATATCCGCTTAATATATCCGGGACTGAAGTAACTTTACGTTGCATGCTGTCCGAGATAGATAACTCCAGCTTCTAAATAAATCCACCGGAGTGAGGCTGGATTACATATAATGTAGCCGATTTGATAGATCCGCGGAACGATTAAGTGACAGTAACATAATAATGGCGTTCCTTTCGTACAGGTTTAGGACTGTCTATCAAAAAAATAAAAATAAAGGCGTATTTAAAAATCAAGTTTTGTGTATTGAACTATATTTACGGGACTTTTCGCGTACAATAAAATCAAAACAAAACAAAAATTTTGACAAACTTAGTATTATGTACAGTGATTATCTAAACTTAGTTTTTCGTTCTATATCGTTGTCGCCAGTGTCGAATGTCGGGCGTCGGAATTACTCGGATATAGGATATGTTAATTTTTATGAAAGTGAAGGTGTAATACATATCCGCTTTGGGATATAATGTATCCGAAGATATAGATGTGTCCGAAGTCCGAAGTTATCCATGCCTAGTTGTAAGACTACACACACTATCGAGAACTAGGGAACACTCTCTGAAGTGATGGTGGTCACAATGTTTTCCTTTACCGCCAAAGCAAGTGATAATCAAATTCTGATCCGCACATTTATTAGAAAAGTTACAGATGCGGGCCGGGTTCACTGTATACCAAAATCCATAAGGATGTAGTACATTAATTGTGATCATAAGTTTAGGCTGCAATTTGTAGTTGATATTCAGGGTCAATTTTGGAGATGGGATTACTGTACCTACGCCCAAAACTGAAACTACTTATGGCAACTGGGTAACAGAGAAGGCTGATCGACAAACAGTAGTTTTACAGTTTTTTGTGCCATTGTTAAATAACTTTCATTGAAATTTTTCCATCATTGGCTTATTTAATTAACTGCCAACCCACTGATGAAGAAATTAAAAAAAAAAGTTAATTTATAAAATACATTATGCATGATCAACCGATTTAAGGTAAGAAAAATGTGCCGATCTATCTTCTTTGCCGTCTTAACAGCTGATGAAGACATAATGAGGCAATCCTGTTGACGCGAGCAGCATAATTTATTTATATTTAAACTTAATTAAAGGTTTCACGGCGAAAAAAATACTGCAAATTTAAGTGGCATTTTGCAATGCGTTAATCAGCTTATCCAACAGATGGCTAGTTAAGATAATTACGACAAAACTCAAACGTAAATAAAGCAGGTAGCTTGTATAAGTATAACGTTTTTTCTCTCTCGGACATTTCCGTCGTAGTAATCGTGATTCTCTACGATATGCGAGGTGTGTGGTCGTTCCTCCCGCGCATACAGGTTTGTTCGCTGCGCCCGCGCCGTAAAAAGGCATTCAAATTTTAACGACGCACACTAACGAGCCGCATCGGACTCTGAACAATGATATTTAAAAGAACAGATATGTTACTTGCGCTCGCAATCTGAAGAATCGAAAACGTCCTAACTAGGACGTCTTTCTATTAATCCGCGTCAAGTAAGGCCCCAAGCGTGACCGGTGACAAAAAAACTAACATGCCGTCGTGTGTGTACAGAAAGTGTTCGAATTATGACGCGAAAGTAACTTGAAGTATCCAATTTACTTATTTTGTACTAGTTTATGTGTATTGTGTTGCCATTGTTTACTGCCTCGTTGGTCTAGTGGTTGCAAGTGCGACTGCTGAGCGTGGGGTCCTGGGTTCGATTCCCGGGTCGGGCAAAGTGTTATTGGGTTTTTTCATTAGGAAATTCTCAGTAGCAGCCCGGAGTCTGGATTTGTCCCCGGTCAATGGCAATAGACTCGCCCCCTATTACATTGGACTATAACATAACTGGCGAAATGTGGGTGCAACACCTCTGCCTACCCCTTCGGGGAAATACAGGCATGATGTTATGTTATGTTGTGTGTTGCCGCTGCGTACGGAACATTTTCTTCGTTTGTTTTGTTAGGGTATGACACATCTATACTTTTAAATATCATTGACTCTGAGGCACTTTTTCATAGATCTCCCAATACGAATCTCACTTTCCGTAACACAGTAACATAGTGATACAATCGCAGCGTTGCGTACCATGTCGCAAGCGCAACATAACATAAATAATCTGCAAAGACATTTATTTTGTTACAAGTAGCATAGTACAGATGTTCTCGTGTAGATAAAATGTATTCAACTGTCATACCTGATAGTTTGTTGTGTTATTACATTTCACGATGACGAAATTTTGTTTTTTGAAGAGTGTGCCGTTGTTGTAAACATACAACACAATATGCTTAGGGGCGTCCATTAATTATTACGTGAGGTGTATTTTTTTAGACCCCTTAAAGAAAAAGAAAGAAAAATAGTTTATTGTCACAGCTATCGACGCGCAACATTTAAACAACAGTGATAAACACAAGCAGGTAAGTTATAGGTGGTGGTTTTGTCCCTTCATCCCGCCTTAGTGAGATTTTGTAAGATGTGGTGGGACCCATTCCTCTCACATGAAATCTACCGTATCAAAATTCAAAATTATTTATTTTTCAAACATAGGTATGATGTATACAAAACATGGTGTTAATTTATAAATAATCCAGTATCACTAAGTTTTGCCTTGATATGTAATTATATGTATGTATGTTATTTAAATGTAATTATATCTTATTATAATGTATGTTCTCGGTCCTCTGCCTTACGCATCCAGTCCCCCCCAGCTACTTTCATCAGGTCGTCGGTCCACCTGGCTGGGGGGTGCCCTACACTGCGTTTGCCGATTCGCGGTCTCCACTTAAGGACTCGTCTGCTCCAGTGGCCATAGGAAGGACCGACAGCCCTCTGCCATTTCAGCTTACTAATCCTACAAGCTATGTCCGTCATTCCGGTTGTCAGAGTGTTGTGGCGCAATTTGGAAGACGCCTATGTCCAGCAGTGGACTGCGATAGGCTGAGTTCATGATGATTTTGACAATGTATGTTCTCTGAATTACAAAGTTGACGTGAGATTTTTATTGAGCCCTCACCACCAATTTGAACTCACGTAAATAAAGGACCATATTTATGTAACGCTGTTTATAATGTATTGGACTTTTCCCGTGGCTTCGCCCGTCTACTGAAGTAAAATATAGCCTATGTTACTTCTGGATAAAGTAGCTTTCTAATGGTAAGAGAATTATTAAAATCGGCTCAATAGTTTCAGAGTTTATCGATTACAAACAACTCTTTACTCTTCATAACATTGATAAGCTCCGAGAAGCCCTCATTAAGCGTAAACAAACTCAATCTGTAATTGTCATGAATACTGTAGCACCGAACAAGCTCAAACAAATTGTTTGCAGACAATTATGGTCGAAATTATTCCAAGAAAACCCATAAGAGTAAATATACATTAACTACTGAATAATGGCACACTATCCACATATACCGATATACTCGTTAAACGCGTTATTACTACTCATTATCGGTACGTGTAGTATACTAGACCTGTAATTTTCCATCGAGCTGAAAACGCCTGTCGATTTCTGTGATTATAAGTAATGGGCATTTTCGAAGCTTTGTGTTCTCAACGATTCCATTCACAATAATTGTAGACCATTGAGGCAGTACAAGAGATGGATGGGAATGACAGTAATGCAAATCTTCAGCAATGCTCCACCCATCAAGCATTCCTGAGCCGCGAACGGCGAGGGTACTCGATCTACTCTGTTCGAAGTGCTCGTACAATATAATAAGTAAAGAATAGCGTTCCTGTCCGCTGGTCACGTGTGTCTGTGGGCCCGAGGCGGGAGTTGAAGCGTGGGCGGTTGTTGTGTGCTGCGCTGGCGCAGTCGGCCGCTATTGATATAAAGATCACATTTGACCATCGTGAGAATAGACCGTAGCTAGTTTGTCTTTTATTATAAAACGGATATTTGAGGAGAGCGTGACGGTCTAATATTAACGAGAGCCCACTCAATCGATTTAACTGTAACGCTATTAAAATCATGGTTTTATTTTTAGGTGGTCTATTTCGTACACCTTAATAGTTACGTATTTAGGCAATCGGACACGGTCATTTAGGTTGTAATTTTCAATTACTGGCTTGGTCGTTGCTGGAATCCCGTATCAACATTCGACATTGAAATTATTACATTTCATTTATAATTTACTTAATGATGCATTCGATGTGAGCAAAATGTTAACATTGAATCTCTTGAAATTTTGTTTTGATTAAAATATCAAGCTGTTTGTTTTATACTGGTGAATGAAGGAGAAAATAATTACATCCACTGTTTATACTTCGTTTTATTTAAAGAGTTGTATAATTGAAAAACAGAACCCTGTTTACGATTTCGTACCAAATTAAGATACATTTCATTTCCGATCGCTCGTGAATTCGTGATGTAAATGTGTTATTAATTAATTCAAGAGAGTGATAAACAGTCGTTAAATAATTCAACAAAGTTAATAAATATGTATATGAATGGCAGAAGCGCGGAGAGGTTGGTTTGTGGCAAGCGCTAAGCTCATCAGGTAGTCCATCGGTGCGGCGTGCTCTTGACCTCTAGCCAATGGTGACTCATAGCCGGTGGAACCGTGTGGTACATCCACCATGCTCCAACAATATGTGGGAACTGTGCGACCAACCCATTGGGACATTTATTATTTGTTACTCGAACATCAAACACTGAAATAATTCAACTCGAAAAGTAATTTAAAGTTACAAAAGCTTTCCTTACCAAACCGTTTGACCTCTTTAAGAGTAATGAATGGTTGTTGATCATTAACTAATACAAGTTATTCGATAGGCGTTTCTAAAGAAAGTTAAAACGAAAGGTGTTCAATTTATAAGCCCTTAAATCAGCTTTATTGCTCTCCCTTAAATGTTTCTACAGCAGAATCTTACGATGCGTATGATAGATTTTTTTACGGTTGCATAGGTCGTAAATATTTTACTTTCTCTAATATTATTTGGGATCAAAGCAGATGTTGCAATAAAGCTGCTTGCGTAAACCTGCTTGTTTCTTTACACTAATTGTTGGAGGACTGGTATTGAAGGGTTAAATGAACCTTGTTGACTTTGGAATAAGAGTAGAGACTTTTTGTACTACATATCCTGTGTAGCTTCGTCTCATTTGTATGTGCATCGGAGCCAGTCGTGATTGTGTAGGTTTGACTGACAAATAGCCTCGTGCCTCGTGCCTTTGTCGGCGACACGTCGACATACGAACACGACACATCCCTCATTGTCCACATGTGTGTATACCTTCACTCGTTCCGGGGAAACGCGTGTACAAGTCGCTTTAGAACATCAAACATCATACTAACTCTTAACACACATGGCACTTGACTTTAGCTAAAGTTATTCTTACACGTATAAATATATTATTCCAGTTTGAAATTAAGTTTTATTGAAGCTCTGAGTTTTTAAGCAATTTTATTGTTTGGATTATCTAGATGTGGTCACCATCAAAGCTTTTAAGTCCACACAGGAACAAACAACGCATGCAGGTTTGTAATGAGCCGCGGACTGTCTCTACGAAGCACCGTTATACTTCCAGTTTTTCGAGGAAATATTTGCTTTGACCCAGTTTTGAGAAAAGTGGTCCCCTAGTCCGCTCTATTCATTGATAAATACTTTTGAATAATGTGCAGCTGTTTTGTTACATAATATGGAAACTATGTAAGCATGAGGTAAGAGTTTATGTTCTTTGTGGTATGTTGGTTTAAAGAATGTTAAAATATTTTCGGTTTCTCATTCTGAACTTCAACGGAACAAAGAAAATTCTTTTCGTTGAACATGCGTGGCGATCAAGAACCTGCCAATATCTCATCGTGTAGCGGTACACTCCGGTACAGTGGAATGTTTCCTGCGGCCCGCATTTCGCCACGTTATTAAAGAGCGGCACTGGGTTCGGCGCAATAATATTTACACGCGGCGCTTCTGCGAACCTGTGGTTTCCGGCGTGTGCGCACATCAGCGGCGCCCGACACGACAGCTCAGCCGAGCCCCGACCGAGCTCCTTGCTTGCGTCCGCCGGACGGCGGCGTTACTGCTACACTCACAAGACTATAAAACTATATTCCTTTTACTATTAACACTTACAAAAACGTTATACAACATTAAGATTAACTTGTTAATGAACACATTATAGTGACTTTCAACTGCGATACTCAATCGACGATTACCGCTTTGGGTTTGAGATTCCAAGATTTAGTTCCATGTGCTGCCGGACATAAAGAATTGCAGCATCCTATCTCTTCTCATGGGTGAAGTAAAAGGCGAGTAAGGGATTGACCAGAGGATGGACAGCGTTCTCTGAGTATTTAACCAATCAACTGCTATAGTCAACCCGCGTGCCAAGCGTGGCGATTATGGCATATCCATTGGGAGAGGCCTATGTCCAGCAGTGGACGGCTTTCGGCTTATCATTTTTGCTTTATTGCTTTTACTATTAACACTTACAAAAACGTTATACGACATTAAAATTAACTTGTTAATGAACACATTATCGTGACTTTCAACTGCCACACTGAGATGAAACTTAAAATCATGTGCGACGATTATCGCTCTGCGTTTGAGATTATCTGCATTAGAAACTCAAATTCCGGTTACTCGTTTCGTCATGCTTGAATCCGTAGAGTTCAATAAAATTTCAGCAACAAATAAATAATTCCTCGGACGCCGTTCAATATCTTCGAGTGCGAAGTCCTAATGATTCATGTCTTCATGCGTATCGTTCACGATAATCCAGATCAAAGGATGTAATACTTACAAGAGGCGTATTCAAGGATTCATGGTCATTCTTTATAGATGTTATTTGGAAACAGCTACGTCATAAGAGAACGATTTCTTGGCTCTGTGCCTTCTCCATATTCAAACCTATTGATACTAAAAGCTAAATAAGTAAACGGTCCTGTTGCACTACGTTTGTCTTAGTATTCTGAATTAAATGCTAATATATTCTTTATTTCATTATGGGATGGGATGTATTTCTTCAAAATTCTAGTAAAGAATGTCATAAATTTTCTGTAGAAGTTGTTGTGGATCAAATATTTGGAAGTCATTGACTGTGCGCCAGACGCCGAACAACCCACATCTCCTTGAGAGGTATTAGTCATGCCTTATCTTATTTTTACATTCAGTATTGACCCTGTGGTTATTTTTCCTAATTCAAGGGCCTTTTTGGCTATAAGAACATCATGAGCTCGTTTACGTCCATTAGGCCCATTTATAAATTATAAATTTACAATAATAGTTGTTTGAGTTATTTCTTTGTTGCCATTATTTTTGGGTGCCGTGCTTTGTGTTTTTATTGCTAGGAGATAGATAGATAGATAGATAGAATATACTTTATTGTACATCATGAAAATAGAAGGAAACAGGAACAACGTATAAATTATTGGTACATGGGCGGTCTTATCGCTAAAAGCGATATCTTCCAGACAACCTTTTAGAAGAAGCATTTATATTGCTGTTCCTCTTAATTTTGTTCTTCTTCGTCGTTTCGCTCTTGGCAGAGTGGTCGTGGCCATCATGTACTGTTGCCGGGGGCTGCTGTAGCTCACCTCACAATGCCTCGCCTCTCTTCCCTGTCAGTGTTTGTTAAAAGATTAGAATTGAATACTAATAATTATTGTATTACTAAATTCATTAAATTAAAGATTCAAAACAAGAATGTCATCTCATAGATACGTGTACGAATGTGCAGCATTTTATGTGTATTCTGCGAAATCACTTTGTTTACCAATGTAATTTTAGATCACATTAGTAAATCCAGAACATTCCATAAACAAGAATTGGATTTTGCTCCAGCTCTCAAGAAATATATCATTCATAAGTCCTTAATTGCTATACTTTCTAAAAATGTTAGATAGTTATCGTATCTATCTACTCTATCTATGCCATAGCCAAAACATGAACGTTGCATCTAAAACAATATAAAATAAGCGTTCCTAGACAATTGACTGACGTTTCTAGATCAAACGATGTACTGCAATTATCGGTCAGATTGAAAGGGACAGGTTGTAGCACAGAAATAGATGGATAGAATGGTTGCAATCACAATTTTACTTGCGATTCATTCGTGGCAACCTTCGATGAATAATACTGATCGAAGGTGGTAACTTCGGACCTTAGACCAACAGAAAAAAGGTAGACAGAGTACCGCGCTGTCACAAGGAAGCAGGGTAAAGGAAGCTGAATTTGAAATAGGAAGCTGATCGCGTTCCAGTGCGACGCGAGAAACCGAACGCGCTAGACGTCACATTGACAGTATTGTTTATGGTCTTAATATGGCTTCCTGTGTTGTGAAAACGTGTAAAAATAACTCGCTGACACAAAAAAAGCCTTGCGGGATTACATTTCACAAAGAAGTACTTGATTTTACGTAATTTTAAATTATAAATACAATAAAATTTCGTAATGTACTGTTGGAACACAAAACCTGACGTATTGTTATCGGTGTGACCAGCAAATCGACATCAAAAATACCCCCAATATACGGGTGACGTTTGGGTCTGATGGTGTTATTAGGATTAGTAACTTTCGTAATTTGGCCATCGGTTTGATGTTTTTATTTATTTTGAACCTTCCTTTCAAAAACTTCAGACACCCCAACTTATTGTAATAAATTGGTATGGCAAGTAATTATTTATTTCATAAATTTTAATTTAATTTAATGTAATCAGTATGAACAACTTTTACTATGGGACCATCCCCGAAATCGTGACAAAAATCATCTGTTACCTACATTTGTGTTCACATGAATCGACAAAATGTAGGGATCAGCTGTTTTTTTTTTCGCGATTTCTGGTTTGGTCCCGTAGTAAAAGTTATACTGATGAGTACAATGACCCCTTAAGAGGTTTTCAGTTATTTCAATAACACGTTGTAGTGGTGATTTTTGTTGTCATACTTATTCTAATCGACGCGCCCTACTCTGCCCACCGCACACCCCCGCGGCCATTTTCAAAGGATAATAATATCACTATTATAAAATATGATACACATGATCACGTGTATCACATATGTATAATTTCTCCGGCATAAACCAGAAAACAAATTGAATAAGGTCTGTTAATGAAAAGTACCTAAAGATAAGATTCCATCATATTTTATATCTAAATTAGATGGTTTACCCAGAAGTCGGTAAGAAAAGACAGTACTACCGGAAATTAACACAACACAAAGGTTTTTAGTATTATTCTCTTTTATTAAACGTATCATTAGAAAAATATGTTTTATTTACATTGCTACATATTGTCCTTAAAATATAATATTTAATATGTGAAAATGGGGTAAATTTGTTTTTGGTGGCAACATTTTTTACCAAGTACACAGATGCATGGCAACTGCGTGCGACACAAGGTCACGCACACAAGTTTGTAAAGCATGCATCACATCTTTGAACGCTTTTGTTAACACATGCGCCGTCTACCTATTTCTGTTGGTCTAAGCTTCGGACAAACCACGCCTCCCATGTTGACGTCATAATTTTTTTTAAATTAACTTTAATCAAAGGACATTGCCCATTCTCTTAGGAGCTTTAGGCCCCTTAAAAAAAATTGCTATGTCACAGTGGTTTTAGTCTTATTTTGTAGACCAAGAATTATCTTTTATTATTCTGCAAACGATTTAAATTTTGTCACCCTGGTTTAAGAGAAATCTATTTTTTTCCAACTCCTTATCTGATTGATAAGTAAACTCCGTGCATCGTTGGGCGATATAACTGAACGCACCCATAAGAACATCCAGAGACACCATGTATGGTGTTGCAAGATATAATTATTATGTTAATCGATTTTTGAAATCGATTTTGGCAAGCTTTTAAGTTTTTGGATGTAATATATAATAATATATCGATTTTATAAGTAATATTTCAGTTAATTTAAAATGATTCTAACAATATTTACAATAAATGCATAGGTATTTTAAAGCAAAGAATCATCTTATTTTTCTGTACAAAAAGATTTCAAAAATATGTTTTGCAATTTCTTTTGATTTGACGTCATATGAGTGATTTTTTATAATTTTTAACGGATTTACGCATGCGAACCGAAATCTAAAGATATAAATTGTGGAAAGAAAAAATAAGAAATTAATCAATCAAGATAAGTCTAGTATAATAGCATCTGAAACAAAGTAAAAGTGGATTCATAGAAGTATCGCTATTTAGAATCGATTCCGATTATTTGTTGAAATAGTCTGATATCTGGCAACATTTTCGTTCGGTTTGAATGGAGGATATACTTACGTTTCAGTTTATTACATATTTATTATGTTTTTTAATGCTAGGGTGAAAGAAATGTTGTTAAAGAACAAATAAACATGAAAAAATAAGACATAATTTTTGAATAACATACAGTTTTGACATGGCGCCAAAAATGGGCCCATCCGTGGGCATTGTCCTTTACTTTACAACTTTTGTTTGTGCAGTTAGAAACAGCGCAATAAGGCATTTTTGCGGGTTTTTATTTATTTTTTATTTTTTATATTCTTTATTGTACATTACACCAAACGAAAACAAAGACAATAGTTTACAGAAAGATTAAGTAAGTACAATGGGCGGTTTTATCGCACAAGGCAAGGTTTTTGTTACAGTATTTACAGGAACAAGTCAAGGCGTACTGAGAAATGTTTTGAAATGCCCTGCACTATAGTGCAGAGTGTTGGTGCGCGCGCCGCGCCCACTTTTCCATTCTATGTTTCTATTTCTGTGGGTTGTGGTATCGAATAGCGGCCCCTCATTGTTTCACACGGCGATTCACCAATCACCTATAAATTTTATAATAAAAACCTGATCCAAACGAATTGTTTTAACACCTCCACCGTTCCGCATGGTGGAAGACGGTCTCCTCTTACCGCACGTAATGAGGCCGTGCCACTTTTTGTTTTCGCAACAAGTCAATATTTTTGTTACATTACCTACTCTTTTATGAACGGTCATGAAGTAACATATATGTATAAATCGCTCTGTATTTGTCATAATTATCGTTGTCGTGTCGTGGAGAGCTGAAACGAAATTTTATCATAATTAATTCCTAGTAAGACGTTAGTTGAATCTATCTCACGTGATCATGAATGAATATCTAAGCACTTATACGTGAACTCAATTCCCCGTAGAGAAGATACATTACCTACGCATATGAAAACATTTATTGATAAAAGGCCTCTCGGAACAATGCGTGAGAGAGCCCATTACGACAACTCAGTAAGGTTAATTCCAGTTTCTATAATTAACGATACGTTACGCGTGGCGCTCGATTCTTTCGTTTATACAGAAAAACTGGTCAGTCTTACTTGAGCAAACAATCTTATTCGTCATTACAGCCGTGAAAGTACTATGAAAGCTAAATGCGTCTTCGGTGATCGGAGAAAATGATTGATCAGGTCTACTACTGTTTCTGCTGAATTGTAACCATGTGATGAGTCAATTAAGACTATCAATTAGATAACAAACGCCTTTCGTTTCAATCAAGAAGAAATTTATTCGGTGAAATAAACTCTGGGCATGGAATTTATAATCACTTTTTTGTCTGTATATTGCATAATGGTGTAATAAAAATTATAATTTTGCGATCTAAATTCATGCGGAAATCGTCTGTTTGTTTTGATTGATAGGTGTGGGCTGGTTTCGATAGATTTCGCTTGTTCTTCGAGGTATTTACTCAGCAGTCTGAATCAACAAGAATGTTAATAAGACAGGCCGTCACGCTTTGGAGAAAACAGCATCAAAAACCTGCCGCTGTCTTGTTATCTCACCTCATCGAATTGTCGCCTAATTGTTGAATAACGTTACTGATGTTTCGTAATGCTTGCCTTATTAGAAAACAGTTCGTGCGAACCCTCTCATTGCTATGACAGGTGACAGACTAGTTGGTGTCCGATTGTTTTATCTTGTACGTTTTTTGCATTCAGATTGATGTTGTGACGTAATGTACAGTCACGATCCTTCCCGGTGATACATTTTGTCGACAAAGTCCCTTGAACGAATCCTGCTACATCACACGTACCTACGGCTGCCGTCGAACACTGAGCGCAAGCGATTTTAGCCTTAGTGGTGGTTCACCGGAAAGTTTGCTGATAGTACCTTCAAACTGAAAGCTTGTGCTACCCATATAGAGCGTGGACTGTAAAATATTCCTGCGTAACATCGTAAACTCGTAGTAACTGCTATTTTCTCTGGCGGTTAAAGGAATTATATTTTAGTGTTATTTTTATACTTACCGAGAAATTCATAAGTATCCAGAAAGTGGCTTGATTTTATTCAATTAGGGCCTCTGCCGCGCTCTATAAAAAGGGGTAATTGAATACAAGACTGTATAATTGGGGCCAATTTTAATCTCAGTCATTCAGAAAAACCGTAGCACCAATTAAGTTGCGCGACGAAGTGTATTATAATCGCAAGTTCAACGGCGCTACATTGACATGGAATCCACTGTGTGACTCATGGACTCAAGCGTATTCTCCCCTCCCTCCTCCGTGCCACACACTCCCGTCTATCTTAGGGGCAATGTACATTAATCTGTCAGGAGGAACTCATGAATGACGGTGTTGTAAGACCTCGAACAGCGGCCTGATAGTTGATACACGGGGGCCGCATTTGCCCGAAAAGGTCAAGTTGGCCTAGACATTATTAAAACTGTATTTGGCACACCTCTACATTCTGAGGTACAGTACTTGCAAGGACTTCGTAAATATGAAATATTGTGACATAAGTAGTTATCAAGTAAGATAAATCTTCAGTTGAGACTGAAATAATATATATTTAACTGTAGTGTGTCTCACCTTCTTCCTATATTAGGCTATAGCATGTAACTATGTTCAGCAGTGGACGTCTTTCGGCTGAAATGATGATGATGATGTAAGAAGAGGCATTACATTACACTGATTTCACAGGTAAACATCTATTTACCTAATTGTTCATAGTAAGCCACACCTTCAAGATCAGACTCAAACTTCAGCCAGCTCTCATCAATTTTTGACCCCAATAAAATTGGCTTAGGAACAAATTTTTTACAATTTTAATTTCTATTCATTAATCACAGCGCAGCCGACGTGGCAGTACTGGCAGGGTTGCCATGTAAAGGTGAGGCTTACTATGAACAATGTACTTATGGAATCACTTCTTAAATACGACATAATATATCCTACCTATATAGGAAGGAGGTGAGACACACTACATAACATGCGAATAGAACAAACTTGAACTCTGTAATAAAATTCATATTTACCGTGCGGAACATTTGAGATAAAGCAATTATCATTTTGAGTGCAAAAACGCTACAATTCACATACGAATCGTCGTGGTCACGTGTGTATTATCCCCTTAGCACGTCTAAACACGCAATTATTATCTCATCGGGCATCGGCGGGCCCGTCCGCGCCGGTCACGTGGTCCGCATTCGCACTGGCTAATTTTGGAGCTTCACTTGTGCGCCTGCGTCCGTTGACTTGACGCTCCGGACGTCGTAAACCGGACAGGATTCACTGTATAAACTGAGGCTATGAAACAACTCGTTATGACATACATACACATACCAACTTACAAATCAAGTCAGGCGTGTATCTTATCAAGATCGGTTCAGTATAACACCCTTTTGTAGGTACGACGTGAATTGTCACTTATTTGCTAGGTAATTTTGGCGTCACGGTGTGTGATCACGATGGTTTTCGAGTTCATGTGAAGAAGTAGCAGGTACGGTTACGATCCTTCCTGGTTGTACATTTTGTCGATAAAATCCCTTGAACGAATCTTGCTACTTTACACGTAAGGCTGTAATCGAGTGCAAGTGATTTTAGCCTTAGTGATGATTCACCGGAAAGATTTCCGAATGTACATTATTCAGTTGGTATTAAATAAACGGTCTAGAATTCTATAAAAAGAATAACAAAAAAATCTAACCTTTACGTCCTTAACTTGGGAATTGCAAACATTCCCTAAATATATTATTAAACAGTGAATACTCAGAATCCGTTGTAGCTCTCAAATATTCATGTCATGACTACTGACATCATAACTTAAGTCGTTGAATCGTCGCCCGAATAAATGGCCTTCCATATTAGATCGTACACTTCACTAGAAATAGTTATTTTTAAATTCCGAAAAAAAGGAGGAAGTCATTGTACACACGCATGTTAAACATTAACGGTCCCCTGCTGCACTAACGAGAAACCATTTACTATTCACAATGCAGAAAATAGAAACATTATTCAAGTGCAAATATTAATGGCATTGATTGATATAATTAATAAAATATATCTAGGCATCAAGGTCGTCGAAGCCGTTAACATTAATACAAAGATTATGCTAATGACAGGGAGTAACTTCAAGACAGTGGGCGATATCTAGAATGACTCAATAGAAGTGGGTGGGACAGCTGACACGAAGGCCGAACTTGAGGCTTGGTCATCGGCTGCCGTTCACTCCACACGTCGCTACCTATTAATAAATGTATAATTTATTAATAAACCATACAACGAAGGGGTTGTCTAAGAGATAAGTGAAAGGTCAACAGTCGAGACACAAATTGCAGAAATACTAACCCACATAGCTAACGAGTGACTAATCTCATTCACTGGATGTTTCGAGACACGGCACCTATTATTGTAACGAATGCAATGTATTATAATGTCATCTGCAACTTGTATTTATATTAGTTGTATGTTTATCAACGTTTTAATCGACGTTGGCTGTTGCTAATGCCTTTGTTCCGACGTTTATTTCTCTTATTTCTTTCGATTCCTCTTCTAAGAAAACATCTCTGACAAATCAGTGACTAATTTAATTTTTATGCATTCGGCCAAAAGTAATCGCACAATTTACAGAAATTGAAAGTTTGGTATGTACATCAGAATTAGGTGTGTAATAACACTTGCCTACTTACTATGTATTGCCTATTTCGAAATTTATGTCAATTTATGGTTTTGTAGGTCATACCGGGTCATGTTTCCGGTTATCGCTATCTTTCAAATCGATATCGAAATAAAAAGCAATAAGTTGATTGATGTGTTCAACCTAATAACAGATCGGTTTGATTCCCGGCGTGGGCCCGCCATTCAGTTGACCCGTTCAATGGCCTAGAACAGCGCAATGACATTAACAAATTGCGGATTGTGTCTCACGCCGCATGTGTGCAGTTTCGTTATCGTTTAGGTTTGACTAGAACGACTCTCATATATCTGTAATGTGATCACCAATAATGTTATGCAAACGTGAACTCGTGAACTCTTTATGTTCATCAGCATAGTCAACTCCATCTATGTCTAAGACCTTTCTCATTCAATTGTCATTGGGTTGGCCCACTTCTCATACATCATCGTTTTAGAAACAATAAAATTATTTTTTCTTTAATTTCTCTTGTAATGAATGAGAATAGTAATCTAGAGCGCATTTATATGCACTTGACATTTGCGCTGTCTGGTCCACCGATTGTTTCTTGATTTGAGTAAAATAAAACTCTGAATAGTACAGTTAAACTGACATAGAATCAGTGAGTCATTTCACTAGTCTGCAAGGAACACGCTGGCGCCATAAAAACCGGTGCTTTACTGTTACGGAGTCCGACTCTCTCTCTATTTTAGATACATTCGCAGATATAAGTCAAACACGCGTAGTTTTGCCGACTTTGAATGATACCTTTGACTTTGAATCCTCGTTGCGATATCGTGTATCGCGATTAGACTTTGAAGTTTCAGGGCTACCAGCACGGAATATATGTAGACAGCAAGGTTTGCTTTCTATTCCGTGGGTACCAGCACAAGACAACATTAGTTTTAGTTTTATTAACCCTGAAAAGGGGTCATTGTACACATTATTATGAACAACTTTATTAACAACACATCTTTATGAACAATTGGGACCAACACTGAAATTGTTAAAAAAAATTGGCTGTTCTATACATTCTATAGATTTATGTGAACACAAAATAATGTAGAGAACAACTATCGTTTTTAGGGTTGGTCCCATCGTAAAAGTTGTTCATAATAATGAGTACAATTACCCTTTTTTAGGTGTTGTGTACTCTAAAACTAATGTTGTATAAAACAAATTTTCCATTACATAATTGTGCTGTTTTCCTTTCAACATTCTGTTAATTACACGATTATTGACGCCGATGTGCGTCTTTTATTGAAGAATGTACAGTCAACAAATCGGAATCATGACCCACGATAAACTTAATATCCTACAGACATTCTAATACAATTAGGTTGAATTTCGCTTAAACAGATATTTCCTTGGCAACAGACTTATTATCAATTTTGTTTGCTATTGACAGTGACAGCTAGTTTCCAATAAAATTATTTTTCTAAATTTTATTCTTGATGTTTTACTCCAAATATTGTTAAGAGTATTGTTTGATACCATTTCATACTTGACATTTTATAATGTTCTGTAATCGAAAAAGTTTGTATAGGTTTCTTAAAAAATATAGTTGTTTGTAGGAAAACCACGTCAAACGACAGCTAATTCGAAATTCAAAACATAATTCCTGCTTTATCAAAAACATAATTTCCAATCCAATTTTAAATCTATTGCATTGATAACAAAGCTCAAAACGGCACAGATCTCTGACCCGTTTTAATGCAGTTTCTGTAATATTCAAAATGTCCTAAGTGCAGCATAGAAGAAAACCTTACTGTTTTGACGATTTCAAACGAATTATCAGCTGAGTGGATCATGATTCCGATTTGTTGACTGTACATTCAACTAAATGACTCAAGTTATAATCGGAAAAATGAGCCCAAAAGTGAAAATAGGCGTGCAACATGCAAAGCTCTCGCGGTGGTCACTAGAGTCATAGTATTATATTATCTGTGCTAGAGTTAAATAAATCTGTTAATAGGTCGATTTTTTAATGACCGTAAAAACAAATGTCCGTTATCGTGGTTAATATATTATTTAATAGATCAATAAAAATGAAACAATTTTCGAAATAACTGCACATGCAATAAAATTTTATAAGGTTGATATGATACAAATTCATTGAACTTGTATACACGACTCCAATTACTATTAAGGTCGCATTAGTTTAGAACAGTGTTTTTCAAACTGTGGGTCACGAAGTCTTACTCGGGGGGTCGCAGGCAAAAGAAAAAAGGCAAGAACTTCTAGGTCTTACACTACAATAAAAATACAATTTCAAGGAGAAGGAAGAGATTGTTTATTTTTCAAAAAAATCTCCTAGGGTGTAGCTAGAATTTTTAAAGTTGAAAAGGGGTCGCGTATTCAAAAAGATTGAAAAACACTGGCTTAGAATAATGCGAAATGCGAACTAATCGTGGTTGCTTGTTGCAGATTGGTTGTACGTAGTGGCAACCGTAATCGATGGCGAGTGACTAACGGGCGGATTCCTTATAAGAATGCTTCGGGTCAAATCAGAGGTTGCTATCAGAGATTGGTGTCAGTATTCCACGTTTTCTCCTATATGTCATCCATGGCCCCTTTGCATCATTGTGCGGAGCTATCAGCGGTAATGGTGCCTGGAGGCAACATATTCGTATGTACACATAATGATATAACGAAAGATAAACATGTAATAAGTAATCTTTTTAATGAAATGAAGTATCTACCTATAGGCCTATGGGTGAGTACTTTCTATTTCAATCACGAGCTGCCGATATGACTTTAGACATATAACTTTTGTTTGGCAATACGGTTTATTGTAAGTACATACAAGTGTTTAATGCGGTCAGCTGGGCTAAAAAGCATTGTTTGTTGGTAATCAGTTCCATTGATTCTAATTATTAATAATATTGATATTATAAAGAGGAAAGGTTTGTTTGTTTGTAATCGACATACTCTGAAATTACTGAAACGATTTTAATAATTCTTCCATAATTAGAAAGCTACTTTATCCAGAAGTAGCATAGGCTATATTTTATTTGAGTAGGTACGCGCTGCGGGCAAAGTCTAGTGGTTATCTCCTCACGAACCCTCTCCTTAGCGAGCATCACCTCCTCGCAGAAGGAGACGATGCTTTCCCAAGCGCTCTCGCTCCCGACCATAGATAGAACCACAGCCGGAAGCGAGTGATCGCTGCCGCCTACTGCAGTGTTGACTTGTTGAGGTCACGGCGCTGTGCGGCCCAAGCTGGGCACTCCTCCAGTGTGTGCTGTGCCGTGTCCTCTGGGCAGCTCCGTTTAGCTGTTACCCTCTTCGTTCATGTATCGAAATCGTTGATATATGTATATGAGGAGATCACGTCGTCCATTATTTTAATAATCAAAATTAACAGCAGTAGGCTGCTGGATGTGTCTCGGCTTCTAGCTTTAATTTTTACTGACAATTATTCATACACATCCTTTTTCAGGGTTTCCATGTACCCAAAGGTTGCCAACGGGACCCTATTATTACCCGACTGCGCCAGGAGGGTAATGTTTTTCGAGTGTATGTATGTATGTATGTATGTATATTTCTTTGGCACGCCCTGCAGCCTAAACGGCTTGATGGATTTTAACTTGTGAGGTGTCGTTAGATTCGTCTTAATTGTGAGAGTGACACTGGGTATATCAAAATTATAAAAATTAAAATGGCCGCTTTTTGGCGCCAAATTACGGCATCAAAAATTTTTTTTTTCCCTCGAAACCTATCGAGTGGGGTATCAAAATAAAGGGTTTTATAAATGCTTTTCAAAAATATATACAACTTATATGTATAAATGTAATTTAGAATGAGAAATGCTAAAAAACAACAAAATATTCAACGTTAAAAATGAATTTGACTATTCAAAAAAAACACTAATAGTATGATAAATAAAACATGATGACAAAACTAAAAAAATTCAAATAAAAAAATTAATTAACAAAAACAAAAAACCCGACTGCGTGTAAAAATATAAACGATAAACAGAAAAGATATAAACAAGACTTATCAACACGCAGGCGGAGGCTACATAGGAACTATTATGTAATTCATGACCAAAAACATACGAAGCCTCCGACTGCGTGTTGATAAGTCTTGTTTATATCTTTTCTGTTTATCGTTTATATTTGTACACGCAGTCGGGTTTTTTGTTTTTGTTAATTAATTTTTTATTACTATACCTTCGTCAGCAGAGCGATAGCCTGGGACCTGAAGTAGGACATAGGCTACTTTTTATCCCGGGAAGACAAACTGTTCCCGAGGGATGTGTGATAACGTCTTTCTGTGATAAAATGAATTACATACAAGCGAGCGAAGCAGCGGGCAGAAACTAGCAGAGGCGAAGGGTCCATATAACACCATTCCCACCGGCTTCCCTTTAGGAATTGCTTAAATACAGATCAACGACATTTATATGCTAATTTATTGATCTAAAGTACAAAAACTGCTGCCTCGTTGATTTAGTGACTGCCTCGTTGGTCTAGTGGTCGCAAGCGCGACTGCTGAGCGTGGGGTCCTGGGTTCGATTCCCGGGTCGGGCAAAGTGTTATTGGGTTTTTTCATTAGGAAATTCTCAGTAGCAGCCCGGAGTCTGGATTTGTGCCCGGTTAATGGCAATAGGCTCGCCCCCTATTACATGGGACTATAACATCTCTACCTACCCCTTCGGGGAAATACAGGCGTGATGTTATGTTATGTTATGTTAAAGTACAAAAAAAATGTAAATTTAAATTAAAAGTTGTTAAATTGTTTTTTTATTTGATTAAAGTGCGATCTTAGCTATTTAGGATTTTAGGTACCTACGGCTTCCCTTCTGATAATATTCACCCTTCGCCACTGGAAGCTAGTACTCAATATCAATAAATTGCTATGGTTTAACATTGTGGGAGTGCCTAGGCTCCCAGTCTTACCACAGCTGTTACGTCAAAACATTCCTACAAGGCACAGGTACTGCGTCAGTCAGGTAGTCGCAGCGCCTACGAACGTTAAGTTATTGTAGGTAACCCGTTTGTGTCTTACGAAACGCGTGGGAAACTGGGAATGCAAGCAGGTGATAGTAGTAACACATTTCTATTATTTTTGTTTGATAAGAATGGTAGGATGTCGTAATTGTTCGGAACTTGTCTGTTCTTCTGTCGGTCTATTATATGTTCACCTATTGATAAGCTTTGTCTGCCTTTTATTATTTTTCCGACTGGTATTTCTTGCAGTATTCCTATTTTTCCAATATTTTGGCTGATTGGTGTCTTCCTGGCGTAGCAACATCTTTTTTTAAATGCGACTGTAGAGATGTCAGTGGTCCACGTCGGTCTACATATTATTCACAAAGAATTATGTTCCGATTGAAATACGTAAATTGATCAAAACAAAAAGTTATAAAAGTTCAGTCATGCTCAGTTAATCAAAATAACGGAATCGTGTCTACATTTCAATCTACATACAAGTGCTGCCATCTATAGGTTAAATGAGAAGGTGTTTTTGCTTTGCCATCTATCGGATTTGATTAACAGCTGAAAGTTTCTGAGTGATGTAGAGACTGGTGTTCTTGTTAGTATCTGTGTTTGTTCATAGAGTTCTCTATTCGAAACCTGGAATCACCTACGATTAAAGACCAAGTAATCTCGGTTTTTAGGGTTCCGAAGTCCTACAAGGAACCCTTATAGTTTCGTCATGTCCGTCCGTCTGTCCGTCTGTCCGTCTGTCCGTCTGTCCGTCTGTCCGTCTGTCCTAATCCTTTACAGCTTAATAACTTCTACAGTTATAAACATAAGTAAATGAAATTTTGTTAAAAAATAGTCTACATATAGATCTCAATTTTAAAAGAATAAAAGAATCGTTTTTTCGTATTTTAGGGGTGGCGTCCATACATGTGAAATGGAGAAAAAAAAATTTTTTTCGCTGCACCCCCTCGTGTGGGATATCATTGAATAGGTCTACTAAAATGAAGGTAATGTTTGATACACCACTTTTTTATCAGGTGTACCATCTGCGAAATACAGCCCGCCAAAGTGGCTTGCAATGTGTCCCCCCCCCTGCCATTTCTAAACTATGCAATGTAGAAACTTATAATCTTCCACATTGATAGACCTTTGTAAAAACTCTCTTTTAAAATTATTTCGAGTATAATGTGATTATAATTTTTTGAGTTATAGAGAGAAAACTGAAAAATACTTAAAACGTCCTAGTTCAAAGGTCATTGACCTTAGAGAAAAATTATCATAGCAAATAATGCTCCTTTAGCTACTTTCTATTTGAAAAAATCACAAAAAGTAACTTTGAAATGACAAACGTCTTAAATTTGGCTTCTTGAATTTATCGCTAGATGGCGCTACTAACAACACGCTCTAAGTCGCGAATGCTGCCGATTATTGCAAAAACTAAAATAGCCATGATTAATATTCGATTTGATTCGTTTGTAATTACACCTACTTAAGGAACCCTATAATACTGAGCATGGCCCGACATGCTCTTGGCCGGTTTTTTTCTTACTTGTCTTATTTAGTAAACAATCTTGGCATGTCTTTTTAATGAAATTCGTTAATAATATTTATTAAAAGACATAATTTTAAGAATTTCACACATTTTTTAAAAACCTAATTACATAGAAAGAAGAAGAAAGAAAGAAAGTGCAGAAGAACTAGTAATTATATTTTATCAGTAGTTGTTTGAAAAACCTTCGTCACAGATGCTTCGTTTTGCTGATGGTATCGTCCTCTTCGCCCCTTGCCCAGAATAAATACAAAAATGCTCCAAGATCTGAGCACAGCCAGTCGTAGGGTTGGACTGATGATGAAACGGTCAAAGACAAAGGCCATGACCAATTGCGTGGAACATATAGGGTCTAGGTCGATGGGTCGGAAATACACTGTGTCATTGAATACATCTACCTGGGCCAACTAGTCTCCTTCGAAAATAGACAAGATAAGGAAATCGACCGTCGCGTCCAAAACGCCTGGAAGAGCTACTGGTCCATGAAAACGCTCATAAGGGGTGACCTTCCTTTATCACTACAGCGTAAACTTATCGACATGTGCATCCTGCCTATCCTAACTTATGGTGCTCAGACTTGGTCCTTGACTGAAGCTGGAGGTCTGTCCAAACTTAAGGTTTGCCAAAGGGCTATGGAGCGTAGTATATTAAAAATAAGACTCAGTAATCGGATTCGTAACACCAGGATACGCTCCAAGACTGGTATTGCCAATGTACGCAACAAGTCTGCCAGGTTAAAATGGGAGTGGGCGGGCCATATCAGCAGAATGCATCCAGAAACGTGGGCAAGGATCGCTACACATTGGGTGCCTCAGGAAGGAATCCGTCGACGGGGTTGGCCGAGGAAACGCTGGTGGGACGATCTAGGTATTTTTCTCAAGAATTGGAAGAAGCTACTGATAGGGGGCTACTGATACCGTTTTGAAGAACATGGGGGAGACCTTTGCCCAGCAGTGGGACAGTAAAGGTTGACAAAAAATTAAAAAGTTATTTGAATAAAGAGTCGTGCCAAGATTGTTTAGTAAATAAGACAATAGAGAAAAAACAGAATATAGGTTCTTTCGTAGGGAATCCCGAAGAGGTAGCCTGGTTGACATTGAAGTGTCAAAGTCGAGCAAGTAAAGCCTCAGATGAGTAAAGCACTAATATAATCCTAATCTTTAGTATTAGAAATGAATAAACATATCCCCTTGATAGATTGAATTATGAAACCAGCCAAGTGCGAGTCGGACTCGCGCAGTAAGGGTTCCGTACCTCTCAACGACCTGATACCCCATAAAAATTGATTTAATTTACGAGAGTTTATCAAAAGACATCAACGCACAGTGCCCGAAATATGCATTTTTGCATGTCTTTCTTACGCAGGTACCACCAGATATGTCTATGTTTGTCTTATTTTTAGTATTTGTTGCTAAACTAAATAATATGCACTATAATATGACCAAGTTTGACGCTAGTATAATATAACTATTTTGATGATAGAGCAGAAAGAAAAACGTTAAAAAAAATGCATGTTTTTTGAGGTTTCTTGTATGGGGACCCCCTTTGGTCTTAGACTTTTTTTGTTTTTAGTATTTGTCGTGATGCACCTCATAGCAACACAATTTCTGAGAAAATTTCAACCGGTTACCTATTACCGTTCAAAAGATACAGCCCTGTGACAGACAGACGGACGGACGGACGGACGGACGGACAGCGTAGCGAGAGTAATAGGGTCCCGTTTGGCACCCTTCGGGTACGGAACCCTAATAAAAGGAAAACCGCTTTGAGGATAACATGACACTTTTCTTGCAATTATCAAACTCTGCTGAATTAAGAACTTAAGCTGAAACTTCAGTTAAACTGTTTACTCAAAACAAGAGTCGAGTTGTAATTAATTTTCAGGACAATTAATTATAGCGGACTTTGGATGATTATTGATTAAGCCTTGACTTGATGCCTTATGGCATTGAAATTCATCAAAGAAAACTGCAAATGAGACACAAAAGATTTTGTATTGTTACGTTACACAGCCGTCGGTGGCTTTGCGCCCGTTGATTGGTCCGCATTATGTGCTACCCAAAGAGTATATATAACCACTACTTTAGTGCTACCTTTCTAGATTGCAGTATAATTAAATGAATAAGTAAGCTGCTGTTACAGAAAAAATACAAAGTAGATATAGTGCTTAATTTTACAATGATTGGTTCATTACCAATTAAAAGTAGAGACAGGGGAGGTGTAGGTATTTTTTTTTTTTTCTAATTTTTAACGGGCTTGCGTTTGACCGCCACCTCACATGATGTTAAGCGATGGTGCGGTTGACGATGGTTCACGCTTGCCCAGCAAAAACCTATTCACTCGAGTCTAAACACGTTTCTTCTGTATAACATTTATGTCACTAAATAGAGGTTCTCAAATCCACGCACAAGTAGGAACAATGTGCCTGATAGATGGATGGATCGGCTGAATAGAGGCGTTATAAATGACCGGCTGACAACGACGCTGACGCGGACGTATAGTCCATGCTCTGGACTTGTGGAAAATAAGAAAACCAGCGAACAATGGTGACTGCAAGAATTGAATTATGTTATGTACAAATAAATAAATTGTTGCCCCATAGTTTGTGGTAGAATGAGATTTGCACAAGATGTTTTAGTGTTGTAGACATGGAGCAATAAGCTCTTAAACCCTATAGAAATGAAATACGGGTCCAATTACGAAACTGTTCTATTGATTTGCAAAGATTAATATGAAATAGGTCAATAGGAGCGTGGGTGTCTTCCTATTGGCTTGCGCAATGCCACGCCCGCGTGTTGCACTGCCTGAGCCAATAGAAGTGCGTTATGTCTGGTCGAAAATTGACGGAAATTACTTAAAAAAAAATGATGTTATTACGATTAGATCAGATAACATTGAAATATATTTTTTATGTCTAGAGTTAAGACCAAAAGCAAACTGTTGTCTGCTCATTTCATCTATAAGCTGCTGCTAGGATTACCAATTCGTCTGCGAAGTGAATATGGCCATTTCCGCCCCAATTTCCTCATTGAACGTTCTTGTTATTGATAATTGGGATGCTCAAGAGATAAGCAGTGACCATTTACGAGCGATAACAGGCATTACAGTCAAGGACATAGTCTTAAAAAAACTTAGTTATAAACATAGTCTTTAACACAAGATTACTAAGAACTCCTGAAAAAAACATGTAGAACTAGAATTAGTCATAACATAAATAAAATTGGTTTCATGCTTTGCTGCTGTAGAGTTTGTTAAGCCCTTCTAAACGCCTATTAGCCGGATACCCCCGGTCACAAAGCATATGCAGTAGCACTGCATATCTTACGCCTAGCCACCAATCGGGACGTCACTCTGTCAGCGAGCGGCACCAATCATATCACCGAACATTTGAGCCGACCAATCATAACGCGTCGTCCGCCCCCCGGTCCCCGCCAACATTTTACGACTGGGTTCTCATGCAAAACATTGTTTATGCTGGTCTGTGGATAAGCCGCTTCTTCTTCCCAGTTTAAACACTAATAAGCGGATAAAGGCGAGCGTTTCTGGCGACTATACGACTGTCTTTGACGTTCAGAAAGAACTAATTAAAATTAGTCTACTTTTAATAAATGATTTTTGATTTTGACTTCTTCTAACAGTTTGTATTTTCAGTACCGACCGTATCATCATCATTCTTATTCTTATTCTTTATTGTACACACAGATATACATTTATATTACAGTAGGAAAGTTTATGTACATCGGCGAGCTTAACTCAGAACTGAGTTTTCTAACAGCAAACCTTAGAGCGATAGAGAGATGATGAATGTAGAGGACAGAAACAAGTGCACAACATAAATTAAACCTACTTTAGTTACTTACAGTACTAGCTAATAATAATATAAATAATATATAGATACTTAAGTATATATAATAGATACATAAGAATATATACATTCATATAAATATATCATCATCATTTCAGCCGAAAGAAGTCCACTGCTGGACATGGCCTGCCCCAATCATCGCCACAACGACCGGTCCTGTGCTTTCCGCATCCAGCGGATTCCTGCGACCTTCACCAGGTCATCGGTCTACCTTGTGGGGGCCCTAACCACGCTGCGCCTTCTAGTATACGCGGTCGCCACTCTGGAACTTTACGGCCCCATCGGCAATAATAATCATAAATCGAGAAGATAATTATAAATTATTACCTATGGCGAATAAGGTTTCTTGTTTGACGACGTCTGTGGTCTAGTGGTTCGAGTGTCAGGCTGCTGATCACGAGGTCGTGGGTTCGATTCCCACAGGACACAAATATTTGTGTGACGAACATAAGTGTTTGTGTTTGTCTGGGTGTTTTTTATGTGTTCTTATAAGCGTGTATTTACAAAAAAAAACGAAGTATTAAGTAGTTAACACTTATATACATTGTTTTTTTAATAATAATATAATTATCCATTGTCTAGTATCCATAGTACAGTCGACAGCATGACAGTGGTAACACATCCATTCGAAAACCGCCCTTACTGCTTACGAAATAAAGATGCTGTCTATGTCAAAGTGTTACTACCGACGTGCGGTCGTCCGTACAAGCTCTGCTTTGTTTGGGACTAGATGGTGCTGTATAAAATGTCCCAAAAAATATAAATATATAAAATATAACAGACTTAAATTAGGATATAACATAATTGTAGAGGTGGAAAGTGATAGTTGGAATTTCATGAGTACGTGTACTTATAATTATAACAACATGGATAATTATTGTGACTGAATATTTCATAAAGTTATTGTTTTTTAAAAATAATTCCTTTAATAATATAGAACGACATTATTTATGTCTTTAAGTATTACATCTCCGATATGGGTAATCTGCTAATCTCTATTTAATCCTGAATATATCACTATTTTACATGCAACATCTACCATCAGACTTACGCAACTCAGTCATTGAGCAAAGTTGAAGGCATGAACTATTATGGAAGGTTAAAAATGGGTACTATTCATCATCACATTTTGTTTTTCAGTAAACATTCACGAGCTGATATGTTGATTCATGTTCTACATTATTCTTCTGTGATATATATCTCGACAGGATCAATGTACCAATGGAGTACAAAACTTTTTATTTTTCAGGTTAGACAGCAAAATATATTATAGTCAGATACGAATAGACCGAAAACCGTGTACCGCTGCCAAAAAAAGATAAATTGAGCAATTTATTCTGTGTTCCAGCTTAGGCCGACTTTAGCCTTTAAAATAAACCTGTCTAACTTTAAAGTACATGACAGGTATTTTAAATATCAATATATAATCCAAAGACATTTCTATACTGACGTCAGTATAATACCTTTATGATATAATCACAAGTACTGTAACTGAAAGAAAACAGATATAACTACTGTAGATTAAAATTCACATAAATTTAAAATTTCAGTTCATGATTAATTTTAAGAAAATATTTTTTTTATTCACCAGAACCTTAGCCATCAAAATCTGATTATATAAATTTAATCTTTAGGTAATTAATAGGGCACGCCACGCTTGGCAGGCGGGTTGGTGATCGCAGTTGGTTGGTTAAATACTCAGAGAACGCTGCTGCCCATCCTCTCGTGAATCCCTTAGTCGCCTTTTACGACACCCATGAGAAGAGATAGGGTGGTGCAATTCTTTATGTCCGGTACCACACTGAACCACAGAATTATAGTAGTCACACGTGAAGTGAAGTAATTTCAAGTTGGCCTTAGAAGGCTACGTACGTAATTTATTCGTGAGCTTGGGTCGGTGAATATTTTACACGCCGGTTACGGACAAAATATTAATAGTTCTGTGCTTCAACGTTGAGCAAAATTTTGAATATCTAGGCTAAAGATCGTGGATCTGCATTGCATTGCGGAAATGTGCATTGACCTAAAATTTGAGAAACTCCAACATAAGCTTTGCTCTCTCATGTCGTGTTAAGACATACTGTGAAAAAAAAAACAAGCTTTTATTTAGCTTACTTCGTTGTCGGTCCGTCTGCTGAAAATATTGTAAGTTAATTTTGAGCCACTTCTTGTTAACCATATTTATAAGCTGAAATATTACTATACGTGTAGTTCTGATAAAAATATTTAGTTTTCAGAAAAAATATAGTTATAAGTTTTTATATTAACAATCAATGAAAAGAAACGCAAAAACTAGAAAAGCATAAGTTAGAAAAGGCGTGAAAACGGAAACTTGCGCACGTGTTAGTGACAGCTTTGACAGAAATCCGTTACGGGCGCACGCGTCTATGCTATGTGCTATCCATTAATCTATTGCTCGGCCCATCCGTCAACCGACACGCGACTTGGCCGTGTATCACACCCTACCGTAACGATATCAGCATCAGGGGTTCGCGAAATCATTAGGCGCAACTTTTTGCGCAGATGTTATCAGGGGGAATTGAAAATGTGATTCGATACGATTTGTAATTTGTAAGTGTAGCTTATTATTCAGTTATTGATGTATTTTTGACGAATTCTATGATTATTTGGGCATACACTGTTTCCAATTCTTCTTGAGTAGTTTTTTATTTTGGAAAACAATGAAGATACAGATAATGTAATTGGATTTGATCTTGTAAATAAGAATTGTTAGTTATGATTACTTTTGGGAAATAAAGGCCTACCACTATTACCATACATTGTAGAAATAGAAATAATCTCAAACATTCCCTCGAGAAAACTCAGTTTGAAGCCGTATAGCTGCAGAGGTCCAAATGGTTAGGTTAGATTAAAAGTAGGTACTACTTTATTTTATGAATACCCGATTATCATTGAAATTCGAAATGCTGCAAAGCTTTCGAAACGTCAGGGAAACCAATTTAAATAATATACGCGATTTAATCCGGTTAAACTTTGTTTTATTATAATGTGTAGTGATCGCGAAAACCTAAGAAGTTATTATCATTGAAATTGTTTAGAAAGTGCTTGTAGTGTAGTAATAGCTTAACTTAATAACACCTAAATAATATTATATTCTAAGCGGATTACTGATTAGCTGTTTTCCTGGTATTTTGAAATCTACGCATGTTGTTTTTCTTCCTAAACCTATCACAAAACTGTAATTGCCTGTTAGTTTGTTTGAGCACCACGCAAAAACTACTGGACCGATTTACCGACCGATGAAAATTTTTGGGTTTAAAAGCTTAAAAACCAGTAGGTATGTTATTTATGAAAAAAATATGGTTCTTGTGGCATAGACCTGAATAACTACGGGGCGGGGGCGAAGCCGCGCATATAGCCTATAGTAATAAACCTACACCACTTACATTAACATTATAATATTAAACGAAAGATTAGTTCTGTTAAATTATTAACAAAAAATGTAGAATAATCCTTTACAGTGTAACAGGCAGCTCTCAAATACGTACAGAGCCTGATAAGCGCAGAAAATCTAAGAAAAATTGAATAAAACCGGAATGTTTTCCCACTGTTTTATTTTATACTAGCTGTGACCGCGACTCCGTCCGCGTGGATGTCGGAAAATAATATCGTGTCATAATTATGAACACAATGTTTTCAAATATATACATATAAGCGCCTACACAGACGATTACACTATTTACCGACCATACTATATTTTGTTTTTACAACCAACCGGCTAAGGTGATGGAATTAGCCCTAAACTCCCTCATTCTGAGAAGACGCTCGTGCCCAGCAGTGTGAAGTAATTGGGCTGATTATGTTAAGTTATTCTATAACATTAATCACATCTCTTCTTATGCTGAGAAGAAGCCCGTGTCCAGCAGTGGGACAGTAATGGGTTGAATATGTTATGTTATTCTATATTTCCTAGTTTCTTAACTCTTCTCGTTTCGAGAAGAGGTCCGTGCCCAGCAGTGGGGCAGTAGGTAATGAGCTGATTATGTTATGATAATCTATTACACTAACAATATCCAGTTCCTTAACTCTTCTCATTCCAAGAAGACCAGACCAGCAGCGGGACAGTGATGGGCTATGTTATGTTATTCTATATTTCAGAATCGAGTGTTATTTTTAGGAACCTGCAAACCAACCAACAATCATGACCTCTACTTTGTATGCAACTTAATACAATAGAGGGGTCAAGCTGTATCGCTGTATCTACTCAACCGATTCAGATAAAACATACCCTATATTTTATGTTAGACTAATACCAATACAAATGCTAAGTTTCATTACGATCCGTTCAGCCGTTTTCACGTGATGAGGTAACAAACAGACAGACAGACAGACATAAATTTTGTAAACGATTGATTCGTGTTCTATTGCTTATTTCTAGTCCGCCTAGCCGGTTTTTGCGAAAAAAAACTCAATGTACAGACTTTTCGACCTTTACAGTTTTATGATAGTATAGATAGATAGATAGAAGATAGAAGAAGATAGATAGATATATACAATTTTTTTGATCATGTTTTTGTTGTGTGATTGCGAGCTTACGTTGTGTGGGAATAAGCAGTTGGGTGTCTACGTCAGTGTTTCAAATTGTTGGGAATATCTACATTAGCGCGATAATAGTCACGTTATTGATTCAGTGTAGGGTAAGAATAGGGGTGACTTGACTAATGATTGTTTGTAGTTTTTAATGTTTTATTGAAGCGTATTTTCATGCAAGTTCATACAAATATGATTAATGCGCAAGTTTATAGACGTTTGAACGGTTATGGCTGGATTTTTGGGACAGGGGGAGAAATATGCACCTCAGAAAGGGTAGGTATGTAATTACGCAAGAAAACTAAGAACTCCCACGGGCCTTGCGTTGAAAAAAACTGAAAATATTCCCGTTTCTTTCAAATCATAGTGTTTTTTCAGTTTATTTGGAAAAATACAAGTGTGATTCTGTTACATATTTTTTCTATTAAAATGAAAATATCAAAGAAACGAAAACAAAGCAATGTTTTTTTAAATAACTGTTATAAAATATACGATTTATTTGTCATATGTAAGGTGGTGGCCAAAATAGCCGTGTCGTATTGTATGTAGCTGAAAAAAGTGGTAAGCTTTATGCCGAAAATGTACTAGGCTAGCAGTAAACTCGGAAGCCACTCTGATGCACGTCGGATCGGATAACATATCAGCGCTCTGGCTGTCGGATTGGGTAACAAAGTAACAAGTTTACCTGCGAAGCCTAACTACCTAGCCTGTTAGCTGCTACGTTACGCTATTTAATATAATTGGTATGAAGTTAAAATAAATATTTATGTTTCTTATTATTAATATTAACTAGACTAAGCCCGTGGCTTCACTCGCGTATAATTCGGCTTATCACAAAAAGACTTATGATGCAACCTTCGGGAACTATTTGTTTTCCCGGGATAAAAAGTAGCCTATATTTTAATCCGGTATACCTACACCGTGTATGTGTGCACACTTTCACATCATCATCATCATTATTATCACTATTGTTCACTACGTATTATAAATTAAAATCTCTCGCCGCGATAAGCTCGTGTTTGTTCAGGCTAATTTCAGAAACCACTATACGGATTTTTATACGGTTTTCACCGAAAGAAAGAGAGACTATTTAAGAAGGTTATAGGCTATAATTGCTACCCGTGCAAAGCCAGGGTAGTTCGCTGTTTTATAATATTAGTAGGATTAATAAAATAAAAATTCATTTACGTGTAAACTTGACTTTGTGTGTAATACCTACTTATGGTTCTCCTATAAACTAAAGCAATATAATAAGCGACAATAGCAAAAGAAATAGGCAGACCGAGGTGCATATTTTTGTTGGATCAACAAAAACTAAACAGAAATAAGATAATAGAAACTTAGAAAGTATGAAAGATTCCAATAGATGCTAACAAGAATTTTATTAAAACAATGTATAGGTAATACATTTATTTGTTCTTTCAGCATTCACCGGACAATGCAATAAACTGCATGAAAGCAAAGATATTACAAAAGCAGTCGGTTCCGAGGGGAGTCGAAACGCTTGCAGTAAATACCGCACGATACAACGTATTCCGACGATTAGGTCCACCACAGTATTATTACGTGACTTGCTCCCAAAACGGACAGGCAATCTCTATAAAGAGGTATTTGGGACCCTAATTTACACCCCCTTATGTAATATTGGCGCGGTTATGAAGGTCTGACCGGGTCTGTGCCCTCTCAGCTTCGGAGATCGAAGGTGGTTGTACGAATTGTATGCACGCGTGCGTAACTATGTACCTACGCAATATTAGTGTAAAATATTGAATTAGTAATTGTACGTTAAATAAAATTCTAGTGTTTCCAGCTTTAGAAACTAAACTAGAGTACATGCATTCTTATCAATATTTGGGTAAGGCGTATTGGGTGCGCAAATGCCGTGACCTTTATAGAACTTTGTGTACTTGGTGTAAATTGTTATAACCTTTCCTCATGAGAGACAAATGATAAAGGCATGGGCAGGCATGGGTAACGCGTGTTTTGCCAGTTTTGTTTGTTGACAAAACATCGCTTTTTTCCGTAACGTTGCCACAGCAACGGAATGGGATTATGAGCAAATGTGAATGTAATGAGTTATAATAACGATAATTTATACAGAAGAAATACCTAATCTTTTTCATACGTGGTATCATGTTCATTACCAGTGTGAGATACTGTATATTGAGATATTTGAGATTCACTTGTATGATTCTCGGACGAGTAAAAAAAGACGGACGGAATCTCGCTAAGAAAATATTCAAGCGCTTAATTTTTTCCTAAACCCACTATAATTCCGACAGCATTTTAACACACCAGATATATGTATATTGTTATTTTATTTATGACACAACAACAATGACTACCGTCACACGAGATTTGTTGCGTAATCGCGGCAATTTGTGTTACTATGGGTGTGAATATGTGCGTGCCAGCCCGTACTTTTAAGCGAGCCGTTTTACTATGGGTGATTCACTTATTGTTTTGCGAGATTCCGTCCGCCTTTTTTATTCGTCCAAGGTATGATTTATATTTCTACTAGAAGTATTTTTCATGGCATAGTATGATGAAATGAGTTAAAAGCCCACCTAATGTAGCAGAGCAGTTAATAACCAGTTACAAGCTCCTTAAGTCATTACAAATGCAATGCCACCTAGGTTGTTGGCTGTGGAACCTACCTATTGCAAAAACTGAGACCTCATGTGATTGTAATTTCTGAACTGGAACACAGCAATGCAAGCTTCACTGTTTGGGGGCAGATATAGGTATGGTGGTTGAACTTCCCAGGATGAGCTCTTTCAAAAGGAGCTCTACTACCTACTACTAAAACATCGCGATTCCACACGTAGGAAAATTATAGTAAAGTGAGCTTTTCTTTTTCTTTCTTTTCTTGACGTGGACACTGACAGTTGGGCTAGTCCACAAATTTAAAGTCGCTCAGCGAGCTATGGAGCTTGAGTTTCTTTGAAGGATAAATCCGAAACGAGATTATTCGGAGAAGAACAGGAGTGACTGACATAGCTTGTAGGATCAGTAAGCTGAAGTGGCAGTGGGCTGGTCATGTCTGTCGAATGGAGCAGACGAGTCCTTGAGTGGAGACCGCGAATCGGCAAACGCAGCGTAGGGCGCCCCCCCGCCAGGTGGACCGACGACCTGAAGAACGAGGCAGAGGACCGAGTGTTGTGGCGCAACTTGGGAGAGGCCTATGTCCAGCAGTGGACTGCGATAGGCTGAGTTGATTGAGCTTTTGTCGTATACTGATTAAGATAATTCTCCTTCTTTTTGTCTATTGTACAAATAATAGATACACCTGCTTTTAACGTTCAAAAGTACATATAGTCTTTTTTTACAAGCTTTTATATAACTTCGCTTGCTATAGTGTGTGGGTTGGTACTAATGTTTGGGACAAATCTTCCAAGTAACATAGTAGAATTGACCGAAAGGTACATATATGATTCACGAACTAAACTTATTTTAAAATATTGCTCTCCTTTATTAATAGTAGATACAAGAAAGGGATGCCAAAAATTTTAGTGCTGCTTTAAAATAAATTTAGTTTGTGAAAAAGAGAAATAACACCAGTATCGAATCCGTGTCTTATAAAAGTTTGTCTTGAAAAATACATGAGTATTTCATATTATGTGAAGACATAGCGTAGATACCATCCAACAGTGAGCTTATCCAACAACAGACCCGCACCTGCAATACAAGACTGACGTGATATAGGTACCTATACCTAGAATCTATTTATTTCTTAACCTTGACAAATCTCAAGTTTTCGTTCACAGCTAATCTGAATTAACTAAACCCAAGTTCGAGTTGTAAGTGGCTGATGATGTCAGCGGATATTAAGATGTGCGCCGGATATTACGTCGATCGTATCTCCATGTTTAAGCAGAATATGAGGGTTTGAGGTAAATACTTTTGTGAGATTACGTTACTGAAGATCAAGTGATTGTTGAATGATTGCTGGATTGGTGTGGGTAGATGTATAGCTGATATTATACAAAGTTACTTTTTGCTAACGCAATTTGAGAAACAAGTTTCTTCAGAATCACTTAAAGAATCTATTGGGATAGTTTTTATATCATGTTACATTATTTTAAACCAAATAAATATTTAAAAACCTAATTAGCTTATTATGATTAAATTCAGTACATCAGAGGATTGTGAACAGGTCCTTAAGGTGCAGGAAGTTCAGCTCGATTAGTTTCCGTGCATCAGGTAGCGCCTTTACGACCAGGACACCACACAGTACACGCTGGAGGAGTGCCCTGCCCACGCAGCCACGGCTCTGAGTGGCGGGACCTGGTCAGCCGGATCGGACAGGATCTTTCTCTGCCAGCAGTAGTGTCGGCTATGTTGGCAGATCTGACGGCTTGGAGGGCCGTTCTTCCTTCTGCAAGTCCAATATACTTCAAATGAAAGCCGCAGAGCGAGATAGAGGCAGGGCCTATCCCGATCGGAGAGGTAGGTCCTGGAAGGCAACTGCCCTGGCGCAAGGTCCAGATAGGGCTAAAGGCCGCATCCCCTGCCCCATATTTGGCAGGGGACCTTCGAGATTTCGGACACTTAGAGTGGGGGAACTCGAGGCGTCTATTAAGCGACCCTGAGGAGTACAGCAGAACGTGGTGGTCGCGTCCTGCTGTTGAGAAAGCAGTATTGTTTTCCTGGGACGTGCCAAATGCGTAGCACTGGAAGGTTAGCGGTGCAGTCCACTGGAGTTCTCGGAGCTCTTCTATTTTATGCTGAGAATAGGCCACCATATGGTTTTAGTCGGTAGAAGTCTAACATATCCCTCCGCCTTCCTCAGACGGAGGATACCCATTAGGAATTCCACCCGAAAACAAAAAAATAAAGGTAGCACCTGCACGACTTTGTTCACTTACCTCGCTATCTACTGGGGAACTTACTGTGACTTTAAAGCATGTAATATATATTAATATGGTTGTCTATCGGATGCATTTCGGTGAGAGTGCAATCTAATTCCCCCAGCTCTTTTCATCATCGGACAGCCAAACGCACGGCGATGCGCCACCGATAAATGGTAGACATTCCACCCTTACGCACGAACCGATTTGCTAATAGCTTTATCAGGCGTACCGCTAAAGAGTGGAATTCTTTAGCGGCGTCTGTGTTTCCCGATAAGTTATATAATCTGGTGGCCTTCAAGACTCGAGTGAATAGGTTTTTGCTGGGCAAGCGTGTATCATCGTCGACCGCACCATCGCTTAACATCAGGTGAGGTGGCGGTCAAACGCAAGCCCATTAGATATCTAATAAAACTTTTTAACAAAAAATTGAACCGACGAAAAGTGAAACTGAAAAGCGAAAAATAACTAATTATGAGTCGGCGCCAAACGAACTTTTAACAAGCAAAGTGCGTGTAAGTTGCAAGTGGCCGAGCGGAGAACGCATTTTTGGAAAGTTATTGTTTATCGTTGAAAATTTCACGTTGTATTTGATGTGACGTCGTTTTTATTATTTATTTAAAGTAATTTAATGATCTTCGTTGATTGGTTGTTTGGCGCCGACTCATAATTAGTTATTTTTCGCTTTTCAGTTTCACTTTTCGTCGGTTCAATTTTTTGTAAAAAGTTTTATTTTTCATTTTTTTGTGGTTAAAATTTAACTCCAGGTCTCCATTATGTCGTAGTGTCCAGAACTATATTTATGTGTGTCAAGTTTCAACAGAATCGGTTAACAGGTATGAATTCAGTGGGTGAACAAAAACTCATCCCCTGTTTTACTAACTTAAATGGGACCAACTTCAAGATATACCCTATCCATTAAAAAAAGAATCATCAAAATCGGACCACTCTGTAAAAAGTTATGCGTGGTCATACATAAAAAAAAAAAATATATATACGCGTCGAATTGAGAACCTCCTCCTTTTTTTCGTCGGTTAAAATCAAAATTGACTTGAAATGTCTCAGATAGTTCTGATGGAAAACTTTTTGAAGTATTTGAGGTTTTTACTATACAAAAATAACATTGTTTGTTATACTCACGTACATTATTATGTGACAGATTGTTGATAATGATGAAAATAGCTGTAGGACTGCTTTTCAATAGGCAGCATGTTTTTAGGGAGTTTTCCGAAAACACTGGTGTCAATTCTCTTGTTCACGAACTAAACTTATTTTAAACTACCGCTATCTTTTACTAATAGTAGATACAAGAAAGGGATGGCAACAATTTTAGAACTGTCAAATTAGTTTACGTGTTGTAACACGTAAACTTTTCTTGTATTTTAGTGGGCACGTTCCGAGATCACGACTAAACTTGTTAGGAAATCTAAATTCTGACTAATTTGACAGTTCTAAAATTGTTGCCATCCCTTTCTTGTATCTACTACTAGTAAAAGAGAGCGGTAGTTTAAAATTAGTTTAGTTCGTGAACTAGAGAATCGACACCACTGACTGTCATAATTATAAGTTATATCCTTGTCAGCAATCTGGACATTAATTAGGATTCCTAATTAGATGCTTTCCGGGAATCATTAATATTCAAATAGAAGTTTCGTCTTCGTAATTAGTAAGTATCATATTTATGTTACTTATAAATATTCACAGAACCTTCAGATATTTCTTACGGCAAAAAAACCGTCTAGTTCTGGAACTTCTGAATTATCTTTAATATCATAAAATAATACTCTACGCTAGCCTCGTCATTGAAATATTTTCCATCTTGTAAAGCTATCTTTAATGAAAGATGTCTGCATCATGTAAATAAACACAGCGAACACGAAAAAGTCAGTTTCCATTCAAAAAAGCCCTCGTTTAAGTGCTTTCAGCTGATATAATGGAATAAAAAATTAAATAAATACAGACTTGTCATTCCAGTTCCGTTAACGAAGCGAATAAAACTGTCCAACCCTTTGAATAAACCGTGGAAATGGCTCAGAATAGCCTATTAACACTCGGTGACAATCTTGTAGAGGCTCCTCGGAGCGAATGATAATATTTTTCTTTTATTTCAAACAGTCCGACGCCATTCCTGTTTAATTAGATTATACTAATTGAGTTGGCGCCAATTGTTCGCTTTGAAAAATAAAATTGAAACAAAACACTTTTTGTGGCTCACCCCAGCTTCTTAACTTACTGCTATTGACTTTGTTGTTTTAATTTACGTTAGTATTGTCTACGAAATTGATGTGTAAATAGTAGCTACAGTCCATCCACTCAAATAGTGGCGTTACACCGAAGCAGCATGCAGAATTTCCACCCGTGTTAATTGACCAATCGAAGCGAGGTCTCTGAGTTAACTAGGCCGTTCAGCCCTTTGTCCGTCTGTCTGTCAGAACCTTATAGCTTCCAAGCCAAACTTTAGGCAAAAGCCGAATATGATATTTAAAATAAAATAAAATGAAATTTGAATTGGCATCCATACATGCAAAGAGGGGCCATTTTTCATTCTTCTAATGCATGTGGGTCTATCCTTGAACATAACTTTTTTAACAGAGTATGAAACCATTTTTATAAATATTCTGGGTCATATATTAACATTTTGGTGGAACTATTTTGTCCCGGGGTCTATCTGAAAAACGGCTACATGTCAAAAGTTTATTTATTTATTTGCAAAGCTTTCGAAACGTCAGGAAAACCAATTTAAATAATATACGCGATTTAATCCGGTTAAACTTTGTTTTATTATAATGTGTAGTGATCGCGAAAACCTAAGAAGTTATTATGTTTGTTTATTTATTTATTGTTGTTACTTATGGATCGTTTCAGTAATATCTTATAATTAATATTTTGACATTAATAACTTTGTCATATCTGACAGTAAATACTAAAACTTATCAATTACCGGTAAGAAAAAAGCACAGAAAAAAGTTATACACAAAAAACCAAAAACAATTTCTCACTATCACTTTCTGGCCAGTCTTTGAACATTCAAGGGTCACTATTCAACAAAAATAAGATTTATACTTGGAAAAGATACACACAATTATCTATTTATTTATATTTTAGAGAAATTAGTCGATTTAATTCGTTAAATCGTTTAACGCGAGGTCTCGCGAGGTTCGGGGCGAACCACTAGTATTAAAATGATATGAAATGACAATATTTCTTGCCGATGTGTATCAGTGGCAACATCATTTGTGTTCGAAGCGGCTTGTTTTGATATTCCGCCGCACGCGCCTTCCATTTGTTTTAAAAGGGCGCCACTATTTGAGCGGTCGAACTTTACAAAGCGAAGCGGCTGCTAAACCATGCAAAATAAACAATTATAACCTACACGTTTAAATGTGGATCTCTATAATTCGGTTGAGAGTGGTCAAAAAGTTTGGCACCTCTGTATAAAGTGCGTTGTTTTAATTATATAAACACTCAGAAAAAATGCGGGGCTAAAAACATTTCGTGAACCTGTGTGCCGGTAACGTTCATTAGCCAACTTTTACATTACAGGTTATTCAGTAACAGAATAAAACTAATTAGCAACCGAGTTTGGGAGCACTTGTTGAGTCCTATAATTCTCGACAAAGTATTGAAACAATTTGTGTTATAATCGGAGTATATACAAAAGGCCGAAGGTCGAATATCTCAGTGAGGAAGGGAGGGAATATAAATATTTTCCTTTTACCACGGTCCCCTGCGCTGGTCAATTACAATTGCAATTAAGTTAATTTGAGGGTTCCGTTGTCCGACAACCTGATGTTTTGAGGATTATGTTTCTTAAGTGCTTCGTGAAATGTGATGACCCCCGCGTTTTGTCGCTTTTGACGTTTTTTCTCGACGATGCACTAAGGAAGATGTATTTTGGAAATTAAATTGGAGAAAAATATGATTAACCAGCAGTTTTTTGCGGCTTTACTCGCGTATTTTTTTTAACTTGCCCCGTATAATTTTCCTCGTCGTAGTTTTGGAAAAAGAAAAATACGTGTTTCTTTATTATTATTTAATTTGAAGAATATTTGTGTCAAGCGTGATCCCAGGAAGATTTTTAATAGAAACTTTAACATCCCTTTTTACCATAGTTGAGTTAAGTTTTCGAAAAATTAAAAAAACACGTGATTCATTAATTACTTTAAAGATTATTTATACAGAGTTTTGACTCAATCCAGCCACGTTATAATATTCTCCTATACAAAATTTATAACCCTATTGCACCCTCTTTTAGGAATAATTTTGAAAAAAGAAGCCGTACGTGTTTCATTATCTACGATAAAGATTATTTTTCCCAAGTTTTGAGTGAATCGATCCAGGAGAGAAGATTTTTCATACAAACTCTAACACCTTATTTCACCCCTTTAGAGTTAAATTTCCAAAAATTCTTTCTTAGTGGGTGTTCGCGTTACAAAAAAAACCTATTTTCCAAATTTCATGTTTCTATAATGAGTAGGTTCGTCTCTCCGTTGATGAATCAGTCAGTCAAGACATCTATCTTTATAAGTATAGATTGAAAGGGATTTTGTTTGTTTTGTGGTCGACGAAAGAGAGTTTCATCTATTTATTTTTAATTTAAGTATAAGTATGTATTATCTATAACTTTAATGACAAATAACAATATCGATACCTAAAATATCTGGTATATATATCCCATTTGGTACAATATTGAGACACATATCACACTTTCTTATTGTATTTTTACCTGTATGTCCTGTGTCTTGTTTTTGTACTAAATCAGCGGTACTCTAAGTGTGTTCCGCGGAACCCTAGGGTTCCGCGATACCCCTGTAGGGGTTCCGCAAGAATTTAGAAAAAAAAAACAAAACACCTCTCTCTGGTCACTGGTCGAACGTTTTGAATCCGCCCGCCGCGCGTATACTTGTGAGCGCGCAGTCCCTTTGATAAAAGCCGCCTCTGAATTAGACGCTATAGTTGTGAACAAGCGACTTTCGGCTCTATCTTCAAAAGCATAAAGTCGAGATTGTTTACAACGCATTTTTTTGTATTTATATTTTTATTTCCCGTTTTGTTTATCAAAGGCGCCGACTCGAGTATTTTTGAGAATGTTCGAGTTCGAGTCTAGGACTAAGTATAAAAGCGCTATTATATAAAAAAAGTCGCGCCTCGTCAGTCAGTTGACGATTAGCGTTCGGAGCGATAAGTACGTACCTACCTACTTACAAGCTGGCTAGCCTGCTGCCTTCTTGTAAGTTCTACTGCCCGCTGTATTCTGATTGTATCAGTTTTGTACATTTCTTCTTTGGACTAAACTTTGTCTCATAAACGCAGTAACGATTGTGCATTATTTTGACCCTACCATCCTGACGTTGATGATGGCATATCCCCCCCTTAATTGGGGGAGGCCTATGTCCAGTAGTGGACGTCTTTCGGCTGTAATGATGATCCTGACGTGTAACATTATTAATAAAGAAGAATGGAACGTTGGCTTAAAGGTGTTAAACGTGTTGCAACGACATCTTCTAATGACGCTGAATGTTCAAAAGCAGTACGCGCGGAGAATACAGCAATTACCGATCCAGACGATGATGCCACGACGTCAAGCTCCACGGTTTCAAAGACGAAAAAAAGGAAGTATGATGAATCATATATCAGTTTCGGATTTGTTGATTCCAACGGCTCACCTCTCTGCATGTTATGTAGTAAACTGCTTCCTAATAGTTCCATGGCACCTGCCAAATTACGCAGACATTTAGAAACTGTACACCCCGAGTCTAAAGACAAGAATAAAGAATATTTTGTTCGTAAAAAAGAACAGTTATTGGAAAGTCAAAAAAATATGATGCATGTAACACAAACTATCAATGAAAAGGCCACGGAGGCATCATATTTAGTTAGCTATCGCATTGCACAAGCAGGTGAAGCGCACACTATCGCTGAGAATTTAATAAAGCCATGTGTGTTAGACATAACAAAATGTATGCTCGATGAAAAATCTGCAAAGCATCTTTCTACTGTACCGCTATCAAACGATACTGTTTCACGGCGAATCCATGATCTGGCAAGCTACGTCAAACAAGAACTAGTTGCACGTCTACAAAAAACACGATTCGCCTTGCAAATGGATGAGTCAACTGATGTCACTGGTCTGGCTATCTTGCTGGTTATCGTGAGATATCCATATGAACGTTCTTTTGAAGAAGACATGCTTATGTGTTCACCGCTGCCCACAAACACTACCGGGGAAGAAATTTTTAATAAAATAAACATATTTTTTAAAGAAAATAATCTTAGTTGGAACGATTGCATTGACATTTGTACAGATGGGGCCAAGGCGATGACAGGTAAAACAGCAGGAGCAGTATCACGAATAAAAAGTAAAGCGCCTAATTGTAGTTCCAGCCATTGTATTCTGCATAGACAAGCACTTGCGATGAAGCAAATGCCGTCAAATCTAAAATTAGTTATGGATGAAGCGGTAAAAATAATTAATTTTATCAAATCACGACCACTACAATCCCGATTGTTCTCATTATTGTGTGAAGATTATGGCAGCAAACATAAAACACTGCTGCTCCATACAGAAGTGCGATGGCTGTCTCGGGGTAAAACTTTAACAAGGCTATTTGAACTTAGAGCCGAGTTACAAATGTTTCTTTCAGCAGATACAGTTTCTTTTAATTTGAAAGACCGTTTGTATGATAAAACTTGGTTGTTCCGATTGTCTTTTATGGCGGATATCTTTCAAAAACTGAACGAATTGAATTTATCATTGCAAGGTAAACAGACAACAGTGTTCCAGGCCTATAACAAAATAACTGCCTTCAAAAGAAAATTAGATTTTTGGATTATTTGCGTTGGTAAGAGAGAAATAGAAAGCTTTACGTCACTCAGTGAGTTTGTTAGCGATAACGACTCGGAAATGTTTTAAGATGATGTGTTTGAAGAATTGGTCCAATATCTCACTTCGATGCGCGCATCTTTTGTAAAGTATTTTCCCGAAGAACATAATACAAAAATGAAGCTGAATTCATGGATTCATAATCCTTTTTTACCCAACTTGCAAAAGCCAGAAAGTATGTCAAACGAGATATATGAATCTCTTTTAGAAATGTCATCAGACACAAGTATGGAGTCACTGTTCAAAACGACGCCTCTCAACGATTTTTGGTGCAGAATCCGTGATGAATATCCAATGCTTGGCAGAATGGCTCTGAATATTCTTCTCCCGTTCCCAACAACATATTTGTGCGAAACAGGATTCTCAACCTATGCAGCCACGAAAACAAAATATCGCAATAGACTGGACGCCGAACCTGATATGAGACTTCAAATGTCTTCTATCAAACCTGATATCAACCAATTGATGAAAAATAAAAAACAGTTTCATACCTCCCATTAGTTAAGATTTTTTCATTTTTAATATCTTCTATTATTGTACTTGGCATGTGGTTAAAGTAAGTAAGAATTAGTAACTGTTACATTGTACTTTTATTATGCTTATATAATAAAGAATACACTTTTAAAAACTATTGTTTTATTGTAGGGTTCCGTCAAGTATTTTGCTTGTCAAAAGGGTTCCGTGACCAAAAAACTTTGAGAACCGCTGTACTAAATAAACGTTTTATCTATCTATCTATCTATCTAAAACCAAAAGACTAGACTGCCTCATTGGTCTAGTGGTCGCAAGCGCGACTGCTGAGCGTGGGGTCCTGGGTTCGATTCCCGGGTCGGGCAAAGTGTTATTGGGTTTTTTCATTAGGAAATTTTCAGTAGCAGCCCGGAGTATGGATTTGTGCCCGGTTGATGGCAATAGGCTCGCCCCCTATTACATGGGACTATAACATAACTGGCGAAATGTGAGTGTACTATACACCTCTGCCTATCCCTTCGGGTATATACAGGCGTGATGTTATGTTATTCTTATTCTTTATTGTACACCAGAAAAAAATACAGTAAAACTTATAAATAGAAATTACATGTACAAAGGCGAGCTTAACTGAAAAATTCGTTTTCTACCAGCAAACCTTTGAGCGATAGAGTGAGTGTAGAAAAGAGGCTGAGGGTAAACCTACGGCCAAAATTAATATCCGATCTATCCACGATTTCCCCTACTAGAGATAGGAATATGACATTTGCTCCATACAAAACATGTCAAATTTCTATCTCTAGTAGGGCAAATCGTGGATAGATTGGATATTAATTTTGGCCGTTAGTGCATAACTGTTTAGGTCTAGGTCTATATAAATTACTAAATAATCAAACTTACATAAAACCTACTTGAATAAACTACAAATACATATATAATTAGGATAATATACCTACATACATATTTTATATAATATACGTACACAAATACTAAATAAATATATATTATCATCAGTTATTTAGAGAGGAAATGTTCCTTTATTATTATGTTAAAATACCTAAAAAAGAAATACCTGAAAATAAATTAGAGCGTCAATTTAATGATCACCAGTAACCTCGTCTTGGATGTAAATTATATAAATATATTAAATTCCGAGTCGGAACATGAACTCCAACCCTACATGAAGTTGTTGTTTCCTAACATTATAACAACAACACGGCGCTCAACATAATAAGCCAGTTGTTCTAACCGCACTCTGTTTTGTTTCCACGTAAATTCTAAGGAAATGAAAATTATAGAGCAACCTATATTATATCGCAGAGGTATTGCCTATTTGAACTGATAAGAAATCATTTTAAGTCTGGTTTTCACCAACATTATTAACTGGTTAAACAGCCATGTAGAATCAACTAAAATTTTAAGTAAACCGTTGTTTAATCAGAGAATTAATGGTGAACAGAAGCCATTGGTATATTATTTTTAAAGTATAGGATGGCGAAACGAGCTAAAGGAGCTGATGTTAATTGGTTACCTTTGCCCATAACAACTTCAATACCACCTAGGCTGTTGCCTAAATGGTACCGTAAGTCGGTTCGTCAAACTGAGACATGAAGATGGAAAGTCTCATATGATTGTAATTTCACTATACTTACGTGGGTACTTTATTTCTCAAAGTTATTCAAAGTTTAATAAATATTAGTAGTAATAATGAATAATCCAATTACACGTAATTATTTTTATATTATACTACTCTTATTCTTTCTGTTTCTAAAACGACCTCAGAATGTAGTAACATAACGACACAGTCATAGCGGATATAGGCACGGGAATAGAACAGGTACTTACTTTAAATTGACTGGCTGACTACGTGTTAGAACAGTCATGGCTCATGGCTCCCATAGCCCCCTATTGCTTTAGTTGAGCCATAAAAACCCAATGGCGCGACTATTTGTGACTTTGATACCGATATTTGATAAAAGTAACATTACAGAAATTACGGAATGTAGGCTGAGGACTCTCCAGTTTGTCGACAAATAAAGAATATATTGGATTTTTTGTTAGATGATAAAAAATAAGGAAAAAGTAACGTTTATGTCTGCCTTTCATAATGTACACATCGAAACAAAACATTGTTCGCTGAAATATATCTGTTACCTTATGTTTGTAAATATGGCAGTGTGTGTTTGTGTGTGTTCTCTATTGATCATAGCAAATATTTTGTCTTCTTTGTTCGTACTACATTATTATTTTACGTAGGTACACATATTGCTGCCATGTTGTATTTGGCAAAAAATTTATGAGCATCACCACGTAACAATTGTATGGGATTCTACATGTGCCACCATTGATAAAAAGTGCTGGTAAGTGCTGCTGTGTAAGTAACATGTTATGCGTCATCCATCTCAATAGAGCTAACTACATGCATACATAACAATAAACATCACGCCTGTATCCCTTAAAGGGAAGGCAGAGGGGTATAGTACGCCCTCATTTCGACGGTTATGTTATAAGTCCCAACAAACTGCGGACAGTGGAAATGGGCAGTAAAAATAAAATTATGATGTGATGGAAAGGTTGGAAAATTTTCTGAAGCAATGAGGAGATTATCAATTAAGTAGTTTAAAAAGGCATATCACATAAAAGGAGTAGTAACCAGCAGCAAAATACGATTGCCGAAGTAAGTAAAAGTAAAAGCCCACTAAAACTTGCGAATCTTTTTTATTTATTTATTAAATTTATGCACACACAGAGAAATAATAATAAAATACATAGAAATGAATAGTACAAAGGCACTGCTTATTTCTTTAAGAAATTTCTTCCAGCAGACCTGCGAGAGGAAAATTTGAAGCAAAGAGATGTAGACACAGTGTGTCAAGTAATACTAATAAATATACCTACATAAACTAATATATAACGTAAAATAAATATAGTATAAAAATAATAAACATAGTCTAGGTGTACCACATAGGTAGGTGTTTTTTCTTTATAAAACTAAAGCGTATGACATGCACTAAGATTTCTGCTCTAAGAAACGTTGGCCCCCCACACTAGGGCATTTCTCCTGTTCTCCTGTATCATGGGTGGGCTTAAACACAAATCTTAAATGCACAAAAACTCAAACCAGGAACAACTATACGTGGATCACAAAAATATTTGTACTATGCGGAAATCGAAGCCGTGACCCATTGCGTAAAAGCCGATCGCTCTGCAACCGCGCCTGTCGTGTTGTTTCCTCTGTAGACCGTCATAATCACCACTTTTACTGGTGAGAGTAGCCTGTTTTGAGTCCTAGATGATACGATTTTTGAACTGTGAAATATATATATTGAATCAAATAAGGAAGCATCAAAATAGAATGCTTGTTTATTTATAATGTAATGTAAGCAAAGTAATTTCAACCAATATACCCCCCACATCTTTAATCATAATCTCGCGTCTCTTCAATCACTTTACGAGAATTAACGAGAAAACGCGTATGACGTATGTATTACGTAATTTCCTGTGAAGGCGAGTTTCCTACACCTGCGCCGTATGTACTTTCTGTGAAGTTGGCTGGCGTGATTATGAAAATCCGTATATATACATACATATACCAGTATATCAGTGTAATCTGCATAACATAGGGTGTTTGAATATGGTAAGCTGGACGTGGATTCATCGTCGCTGTTGTGCAAATCAAAATGGCAAATTGTTTCAACACCCTCCCTTAATACTTTTAACAAAAGAATTTTCTTCGTCAACTTTGGAATGAATGAATGTAACTGCATCGCAATCAACAAAATGTCAATTTTGACGTTTGAATCCGGAAAAATGATACAATTCGAATTGCGTAACTACAATACTGTTGATTACGATGTCGGAGGGATTCATCATGAAATTGAATGAATGATAAAGCTTAAAACGCATACTTGCAGCAGCTTACTTGCATAACGAAACGTGATCTAACATACATTAAGTCATTTATTTATTTATTTTATTTATTGGGGAAAACAAACAGTGACACATTACATGTTATATGATGAAAAAAGAATTTTACAAAAGCTGAGCAAATGTGTAACCAACAGCATTTTCCACAGAATATAAACAGATATACTTATAAATATCATGCGATTTTATATTCAAACCTACAAAGTACAAATACAAGATATGATAGAATAATAATGTAAGTAACAGCAAAACAACTTATCAAACTTATATGCATTGAATAGGCTAGAGTAGGTGATGTGTTACGAAATAGGTAAGATATTAATGATATCAAGAACATTTTTTCTAAATTTACCCGCAGAGAGGGCAAACATATCAGTATGGTTAAAGTGCTTGTTGTAGTTACTTGTAAGCCTACGCAGAGGTGCCCGCAAGCCTGCGTTAGTACGACTGGAGGACACGGCAAACAGTGGTCGTTCGCGCACCGCACGGCAAATTGTCGTTCTAGGCACTACGTAACATATTTTGTTACGAATATCAATACAGTCATATACATTGCTACACAGATCGAACAAGAATACCGTCTCTAAGAAAGTGCGTCTAGATTTTAAATCAAGAACTTTGTACTCTTTAAGCAAATTATCATATGATGTAGATGCACGGGAGCAACGGTAATGCATGGCTTTCAAAAATTTTCTTTGTACTTTTTCAATATAATCTGAGTATTTATTGTAAAAGGGATTCCACACTTGCACCGCATACTCTAGTTGTGATCTTATCAAAGATTTATACAAGTACAAGTAGGTTGAGGGGCGTGTAAAGTTTCTAGTGGATCTCATTACGAAACCATACATTCGATAGGCGTTATTCACAATTCTATCAATGTGAGCATCCAGGTGAAGATTATTATCAAGAAGAATCCCGAGATCACGAACGACGGACACCTTTGACAATGTGGCGCCATCTAGTGTATAAGCGTGTTTGATGACATTCTTATTTTTTGTAAAGCTGATACAACAACATTTGGATATGCTCAGTTGCAGTTTATTACTTCTGCAATATTCAGTAAAGCGATCTAAATCTTCCTGTAGTAATCCACTGTCTTTCAAATCCCTGACGGGCCTGTAAATTTTCAGATCATCAGCGTAGAGCAACAATTTTGAATTATGGAAACAGGTGTTGATGTCATTTATAAAAATGATAAATAAAAGGGGCCCCAAAATCGAGCCCTGGGGCACCCCAGAAGTAACGTGAATAGTAGCGGAATGGAAACCATTAATGACAACTCTTTGAGTTCTATTTCTTACATAAGAAGAGAACCATCGCATTAAATCACCGCGTATGCCGTTATAAGAGATTTTATTCAAAAGTAAAGTATGGTCAACTTTGTCAAATGCTTTTTGAAAGTCAGTATATATAGCATCCACCTGAATACGTGAGTCCATATTGTTAAATAAGTAATCCACAAAGGCCACTAAATTTGTTGTTGTTGATCGTTTCTTCACGAATCCATGTTGTTGTTGGATAATACTATTATGAAGTACAGGGTATATTCTGTTATGGACTAATCTTTCAAAAAGCTTCGGGAGGGCCGACAGAATGGATATAGGCCGATAGTTCTCCACCTCCTGCTTAGAGCCCGATTTATAAATTGGTGTTATATTGGCAGTCTTCCATGCTTCGGGAAAAGTACCCTGAGTCAGTGACTTATTAAATAAAATTTGTACAGGAACACATAGGTTATCCGCAGTAGCTTTTAAAAAAATCACTGGAAGGCCATCGGAACCTGGTCCCTTTGTTGAGTCTAAAGTTTTAAGTGCTCTCAATACTTCACTGACACTAAGCTCAATTTTACTTATTATGGAACAGTTCTCATTACAGTCCTCATTGAGTGAGGATGTATTATTCGAAGACGGTTGTTCATAAACGGATTGAAAGAACCCAGAAAAGAAGTTACAGATTTCTTCGGGGTCATTAGTACATTGGTCTTTGTATTTCATGTTAGATGGGATGCCAGAAGAAGATTTACGGTTAGCAATATATGTCCAGAAATATTTGACATTGCTGCGAATGCCGTCTTCGACAGAGTTTATATATTTGATGAAGCAGTTTTTGCATTCGACGTGAAATCTAGATCTGTACAACGAAAATTGTTCATAATCAGACACATTGTTATACATCTTCCATTTAACCCACGCCTTACTTTTGTTTTTAAATATATGTATGAGAGATGGTGAAAACCAAATCGGAAATTTTGTAGATTTTAAGTTTACTAGTGGGACGTGAGATTTAACTAAACTAAAAATAATATTATAAAATGTATTTATCGCTTCATCTATAGATTGGTGTAACCCCATCTTCTCACTCCAATTAATGTCACTTAATTCCTTATTTATCTTCTCATAATTAGCCTTATAATAGTTGTATTTTTTAACCGATCTTCGAATCATGGTTTGGTGGGGTGGGGTAAATGGTAATAATGCACAGAACGGTGGATGTCGAATATCAAGTTTTACTAAAAAGTCTGTGGGGGGAAAAACAGAGCACTCATTGTTACTAATGGTTAAGTCTAATAAGTTTCCACACGTATTCTTAAAAGTATTGTACTGACAAGCATTGAGACAAGACATAAATACACCAAGATGCTCACATATAGCAGAACTACCCTTACAAATTAGTCCCGATACTGGAAATGTGCTGTTATTACAGGGGACCCAGTCAATATCAGGCAGATTAAAATCACCCAACAAATGGAGATATTCGACGTTAGCGTTGCTAAGTAAGGGCTGAAGCAGATCGAAATATTGAACATAAGCGCATTCAGGTGTTTTCGGCGGTATATAAGACGCAGCAATGACATGATTTTTTCCTCTGGTAGCACTAGGGAATTTTAAAACAACATATTCCATGTGTTTTTCCAACATTGAACAGGGAACAATTATTCTCACCGAACGCAAACATTTTAGCACCGCCACAAGGACGCCACCTCCGTCTTTTTTATTAGTGGCTGTACGGTCACGGTCGCACCGATATACTACATAACGACTATCAATGAACTCACTATCAAATATTTCAGATGTTAACCATGTTTCCGTAAGTATTATTATGTCATAACAATTTGATAATATGTTCATGTACAAAATGTGCAGTTTAGTGCGGAGTCCCCCACAATTTTGATAGTAGATAACTAAGTTATCTGTCATTGCGACGGTACATTTTCACAAGTAAGCCAGCATTATGCCTGTTAGTCTTACGATAGCAATGTGATGACGAGAGAAAACAGCATAATTTTAATCTGATCAATTGCAACCAAATAGAATTACAAACAAGCACAAAAATATGTACAAAATACCTAAATACTAACAAAACACCATAGTAACAAACAGTGAGCATACGAACAAGGCAACAGAATAGTTTAATTAGGCAATATTTAACTAAGTACTTTACATTTAAATAGCACATCAATATAAAATTATCTTTAACATCCCTATAACTTATTAAGCCGCAATAATAAAACAATTGAGTAACTAAAATGATAACTAGTTCGCTAAAATAAGTTAGCCGATACGATTTTAGATTATACACATATACAAGTAAATATATCAGCACCTCAACTCTTAAAACATTAGCAAAAGAACATAAGTTAATTAAATATTCATAGATTGTGGGTAGCCAATACAAATACAGCGTCAAAAGCCATTTAGTACCAAAGTATACTTTATATAAATACAGAAATAAATCTTCATGAGCTCCTTTATTTTTCAATTTCAGAACCGAGACTAGGCTTGATTTTAGAAATGTCTTGTTGAGATCTAATAGCAAAAGATTTCGATCCCTCTTTTTCACGAACGAGTATTGTTCCATGTTTGACCCATAAAAACCGGTAATTATGTTTCTTTGCTGCATCACGGCTCTCACGAAATAATTTCTTGTTTTTTAATGTGAGGTGTTCATGCATATAAATAGGTAATGACGTGCCCGATATGCCCAGTTGCTCTGTACTAAGTCCCTTATGTAAACGATGGGCACTAAGAATGTTATCCCTTAAGAGGACGCTCCCAAAACGTAATTCCCACCCTCGCACTCCCTTTACACTCCGCAACTGCGGGCCGCTCTCCTAATTTTTATGCGAGTTGCAATAGAACTCATTTTCGAGAAAATCGTACTCGCGCGTTTTACCACGGAAGTAAATGACGTAACTCGCAAAACAGTTTTCGTTTTATTACAAGAATAATAAATAATCTATACAAATTTCATCTAACCAGTATTTAATCAACTTTATTATCTTCCTATCTGCATAAATTTTATATAGCTAACTTGAATAGTAATGTAGAAATATTCTATAAATCTCTAAAAACGCATGGTTTCGTAAAAATAAAAGTATCGAACAAAAATCAACTTATTATGTATCTGTCTAGTCAAACGATAGATAAAGGTACAAAAAAACATATATCTAAATTACACATTCATAAAGTATGTGTTCGATTCAGCATATGTTTTCAAAAAGTCACCTCATTTTGGGAGCCTACTCTTAATATGCGTGTAGTCAGCTTAACAATAATATTTTTGGGTTTATTATTGTCTTGGTGGGCGTGTGGAACCCGGTGTATTGATATTATATCACTTTGTTTTAAAGTGCAGCTTATAGAGGACCCAATATTAATCATCAGGGTAACTAGGTCTTCATTACGCCTTTCAGGGATGTTACATAACTCAATATTGCAGTTCCGGGCGGTCTGTTCTAGGTAGTCGATTTTCGCAACCAGTTCCGATACAATATGTGTTGAGTCCGATGTCTCTCGAATCTGTTTACTACATTCATCAACTTTTTTGGATAATCCTGACTGGTCGTCACCCATGAACTGGATGGAACTTTTAAGATCATCAATCTCTTGAGTAAGATGATTATATTTATTATCTAATTCAGAGACATGTTGTTTTATTTGAGATTGCTCGGAGCGCAGAGACTGAATGTCATTTTTAATTTCTGATGTCACCTGAGTAAGCGTTGCCAGATCGTCTTTTATAGAAATTACATTGTCGGATATCTTATTGACGCTACTCTCCAAATCACGTCGCCATTCATTAAGAGTGCTTTTAAACTCCATTGACATTGCGTAAATTGCTTGCGACCACTCTGATTCCGGTTGTTTGCGCTTGCGCGATAAATTTTGTTCACTACTAGTGTCAGAGACTTTAATGTGTAGGTCAGTATCGGAGTGGAATTTATTATCTGGCATTATTATGAAGGCAACTGTTACTGTCGGCCGTCCAAACAATTCAATATGCAAATATAAACAAATTGAAAAACTTGTGCTGTATTCAAAACTTTTAGTATCACTTTGTAACTCGCTTCTTCGTTCTCAGACCAATTTTTATCGAAGTACCCCCTACCTCACAATAATCAATCCGTAGTTCTTGTGTTTTGTTTGAAAATTATAAAATTATTATTATACACTGCAGATTAGATGGACACTTGGTTGTATCACATAACACTGAAGTTAATCCGTATGTTGTACTATAAACTTTGCTATGGTAACAAGGTTTAATGTCACTTTCTATAAAATATTGTAGGAGCGGTAAGTACACACAGCGCTTAGAACAAAGTTCGCACGACGCAATGACACCCACAGACCAGTAAGCTTCTAGACGCCGATTAGCCGGCCACCCCCGGTCACAACGCATATGCAGTAGCACTGCATATCATACCCCGCCGCCAATCAGGACGGCGAGCGGCACCAATCATACGGAATCACACCACCGAACTTTTGAGCCGACCAATCATGACGCACCGTCCGCCCCCCGGTCCCCGCCAACATTTTACGACTGCGTTCACATGCAAAATTTTGTTTAAGCGGCGTCTTGAGGCTTACTTGTCTGTGTTTACACCGCAATGGATTTCCCTCCTGACGACATTTACTTCATAATGAAGTCCCTCTATTATGTCGTTACACAATTCCAATGTTTGATTACGATGTTATCAACATCGTCTTCAATTTTACATCAAAATTAAACTGTCAAATGAGTTACGCTATTACCCCGCAGGTTGCATATTGTTGGGAGTGTTTAACAGAAAAGTCTGTATGAAAATTTTAATCTGCATTTTATACTGCATTGGGCAAGAAGTTCAGAAGCCCGCACCAGCGAGCGCTGTTCGATTACCAAAGCAGACAGATTGGCGTAAACGTGTAGCGGGGGGTCGCAAGTCGCAACTGTCGCAAGTTTTGCGATGAAGCTTGGTTCGGACACAGATAATATAATACTATTAGCCTATGGCCGCGACTTCGCCCGCGTGAATTTCGTTTATCGCGCATCCCTCGAGACTTGTTCATCTTCCCGGGATAAACAGTAGCCTATATGTTAATCCGGGTTATGTACTATCTGTATGCCAAACGATTAAAATCCAATCCTAGTTTTTGCGTGAAAGAGTAACAATCATCCATAAATCCATACATCTTCAAAAACTTTCAGGTTTAGTGGTAGGATTAGTCATTCTTTGATGAAATATGAATTTATCTCAATCAAAATTCGTGTGCCGATCGATAGATCGAATTAATGTGTGGATCAGAATTTAATTATCATTTTCTTTAATGGTGAAGGAAAACATCGTGAGGAAACCTGCACACCTGTGAGTGCTCCATACAGTTCTCGATGGTATGTGTAGTCTGCCAACGCACTGTAGGCCAGCGTGGTGGACTAAGACCTTAAACCTTCTCATTCGGAGAAGAGGCCTGTGCTCAGCAATGGGACACTAATGGGTTGCTTATGTTGTTATGTAAAACTCTTGTAAGCTGTTTTGTTAACTGATGTGTATGCGCTTGCGACTAACACATAGTTCTTATATTGTGAATGTGTGAGAGGACCCATGTAGAACTGATGAGTAATAAACCAGCGTTCAATCAAGATACTCGTTTGATTATCTCCGCACCTCCCGCTTAAATATATATCATTGGCAACGAGAACGAAAAGAAAAAATAAAGAAGCAATTATGCTATTATGCTGGAATTTTCTTAACTCAAGATTATACGGCATAAATAAGGATTTTTATGGATGCCAACACTGTTATTACTTTTAGTATAACTTGTTCTGCTCACCTCTTGAATTGATTGCAAGTATGGTTGCAAGCGTACCTATCTTTTGAAGATTTGTAAATGGCACAGGAATACTTATTTTCACCATGCTAAAAATCTTTGTTTGGCTGTTCCTAAATTTAAATAAATGTAGAAATAGTAAAAGTCAACTCTTGAAAACGTATTATTCGGGTGATCGTAACTGATGAGTCTGTCATGTCACTGCTGTGCACTATTGCAATCTATAAATCCACACATTAGGGTGCACATACATTGGCGTATTGCGCTCCAAATGTGCAAACTTTCTTGAAACACGCGAGCAGCTTGCAAGTCTTGCATTAATTACGCTTACATACTGAAATTTAAAATAAGTCTCTGGGTACCTTAAAAATAATATTTCGTAGCACTCGTAGCTTGTGTGAAGTGAGCGCGTAGTTCGTATGAAGTGTGTAGCATGTACAAAGTTTGTATGATGTATGTGGGTAGCTTGTGTGATGTATGTGCGTAGCTTGTGTGATGTATGTGCGTAGCTTGGATTATGTTCGTGTGTAGCCTGTGTTTTGTACGTGCGTAGCTTGTATTATGTATGCGCGTAGCTTGTGTGATGTATGTGCGTTGCTTGTGTGATGTTTGTGCGTACCTTGGATTATGTTCGTGCGTAGCCTGTGTTTTGTACGTGCGTAGCTTGTATTATGTATGCGCGTAGCTTGTGTGATGTTTGTGCGTACCTTGTATGATTTTTGTGCGTAGTTTGTGTTATATATGTGCATAGATTGTATGATTAATGTGTGTAGCTTGTATGAGGTATGTGCGTAGCTTGTGTGATGTATGTCCGTAGCTTATATAATGTATGTACTTACGTAGCTTGCAAGAAGTGTGCCCGTAGCTTGCTTGCAATGTGCTGCTTAATTTTTTTTTTTTTTCGTATTGTCTCTCGCAGATCGGCACCCTAGATAGGTGCCCTAACTGCTTAACCGGGCGGGTGGCGGAGAATCCCGTTGGGGACTCCATCCGTCGAAAAAATTCCCTAAACCTAACTTATAAATAAACCAAAATCGTGGTTGCAAAACCGCATAAGGGCGTCCCCCAAGGGAGGGCTCGGTCCTCGGCTTACTACGTACTATCAATACATTTTATCTGTCAGTGTTCACTAGTTACTACATTAACTCAAATGGTTTTATTTGTTTTAGTCAATTCAATTTAATTCATTTATTTCGTAAAAATGTGGTTACTGTAGGGATGGGTGGTGGGTGGTGGTGGTGGTAGTCTTCGCACTATTTCCGCACCTACAAGTTTTTTTCAAGTTAAAATATTTCCTAAAAACGGGAACTATAAATATAGCTCTCTTGTAGCCGAGAACGATAAATTTAGCTCTTTTTCATTGAAATACATAACAAACAGATTGATTACTTAATTTGAAACCAGTAAAGAAAGCTTCACTGTAATTGGTTTGTGTAATTTAATAAATAATTTAATATTTGTAAGTGAGCTTGTTTCGTATGTGTGGCTTCGCTTTCGAGATACGTTTATTTTGATTAGATTCCATGTGATACTTCTTCCTTGCTTCAATTGTGGTGTAACATGTAAATTGGTAAAGATAATTGATGAACACAATTTTGGCAGAAAAGGATTAATTTACCAAAACTGATCTAACAGATTGCATGGTATATAAGAAGTGTGTCAGAACCACAGAAAAAAGAAAAACCGGAACCCTGAGGCACTTTGGTACACAAACGGAGTAAGTGGATGTATGTACATTATTGTACATGCTGAAATTTTAATAGCTTCTTTCCCGAAAAGGGGTCATTGTACTCATCATAATGAACAACTTTTACTATGGAACCAACCCTGAAATCGCGAATAAAAAATCAGGTGGTCCCTAAATTTCATCGATTTAAGTCAACACAAATGTAGAGACCAACTGATTTTTTTTTCGTGATTCCAGGTTTGGTTCCATAGTAAAAGTTGTTCATAATGATGAGTACAATTACCCCTTTTCGGGAACTAAGCCATTAAAATTTCAGCATGTATATAAGGTCCTACTTTAACATTTAGAAATATTAAATATTAATTTTAAAAAAACCTACTTATATAAGAACGGATGTTTGTATGTTTGTTTATTTGTTCTTCAATCACACTGAAACAGCTGATCGGATTTGGATGTCGGCACACAGATAGATCATAACCCAGATACATACATGAGCTACTTTTTATCCCGGGTAGGCAGATGTAAGCTGAACATAAGCAAATGGGGCGACATAGACAAAACGGATACAGTTTGTACCTGTGGCGTTGATCCTCAATCAATGCCACATCTGTTATCTTGCTCTCTTTGCCCTTACATCTGCATATTGAGCAATCTGAACACTGCTACAGATAACGCAATTGAGGTGGCCAATTTCTGGGCCAGCAGTATATATGACTATTGTACCATCGACACGAAGAAGAAGAAAATCCCGGGAAGATAGGGTTACGTACCCTAGGTATGCGCGGTAACGTATTTCTGTGATAAACTGAACTATATGCGGGCGAAGCAGCGGGCATAAGCTAGTCAATATTAAATCAGAATATGACTTTTTTACCATTAGATAGATAGAGTATACTTTATTATTTGCATACCATAAAAATAAAACTAAAGCTACAACAAACATGAGCATAGTACTAACAATTGGTGGTCTTATCGCGTTTCTTACAGACAACCATTGGATGGGCTTGAAATGTACAAGAAAATATAACGGGCACTTGGAGGTGTACTAATTAGAGAAAGCTTCATAGATGTATGTTTTAAAATATTTCGAATTAATCGGAAATATTGAATAATGTATGACAAGCAGTTTCTTACAGACAACCATTGGATGGGCTTGAAATGTACAAGAAAATATAACGGGCACTTGAAGGTGTACTAATTAGAGAAAGCTTCATAGATGTATGTTTTAAAATATTTCGAATTAATCGGAAATATTGAATAATGTATGACATTATATACATACATTGCTTTATACAATACATAGATGAAATATTGACACGTATAACGCTTCTAAAACTTTCCCTCTCTGATTCTCAAGATAATGATCATGTATTTGTGACAAAAACAAGCTAATGCGACATAAGATCGGTTTATCGCGATACTGACAACGCGCCATTTTTCACCCCGGCATAACGAAATGTCAGTTCCAATGCAGACCTTTATCATTGTCAATAAAACGGTGTATAAATCAAACAAGCTAGCGGATACGGAACACTGTTGTTACACGATATCATTCTGGTGTATTGTTACTGGGCCGAATATGTTGCGGAGTTAGTCCGAACTGCGAATGATTTGGTTCAGAAAAATACATAGTTTAGTGAAAAAATTATTTGCATGGTTTTGGGTGTCAGATGTTTGTGGTCGCAAGCGCGACTGCTGAGCATGGGGTCCTGGGTTCGATTCCCGGGTCGGGCAAAGTGTTATTAGGTTTTTTCATTAGGAAAATTCTCAGTAGCAGCCCGGAATCTGGATTTGTGCCCGGTCAATGGCAATAGGCGCGCCCCCTATTACATGGGACTATAACATAACTGGCGAAATGTGGGTGTACTACACACCTCTGCCTACCCCTTCGGGGAAATACAGGCGAGATATTATGTTGTTATGTTAGATGTCAGTCAACAGCCGAGTTGCCGGTCTATATCGTTAAACTTTCTCAATGTTATTTCTTGGTTCTGATTTGGAGCAGAAGGTTTGCATGGCTGAAATAAGCAATCCCACAGTTATAATACAATACCATACAATACAATACAAATCCTCTTTATTGCACAACAAGATTATATTAATTTCTTATATAACTACTTATGCGCTAGTGTACAACTGGCGGTCTTATCGCTCCACGGCGGTCTCTTCCAGACAACCATTGAATGGACTGGAATGTCTTGGAAGAGACAAAGGGTAGTTACCGGTGCACTTAAATAATATCGGAAACTTAACTAATTAAACTAAATTAAAACTAACTAACTTAGCTAGTAAAAAAAAAAATATATATGCCAAAATATACATACATGTATTATCCTCTATAACATCATAAACTTACACACGATTACAATAAATAAATATAGTAATAAATATATAATATATATATATACCAAAAGAATATAGGACAACAACATACTCATGTCATTACTGGGACAGATAATGCTCCTTAACTAATCGCTTAAAAATAGGTAGTGATTGTGCACGTCTAATCTCTACAGGTAACTCATTCCACAAACGAATAGCCTGCACAGTAAAGGACTTATCGAGGAAGTTTGTGGAATGAGTTGGCATTTTGAACAATAATAATCTGCAATTTTAAATGTATCAAGATGCTGCTTCGCAAGCGTTGTGTCCGAGAGGTAGTGGAGGCGCCGCCGCCGGTTCCTTGCAAGTCCTTTGACTGCAATATTCCTTCCTAGATTCCCGCCAGTGCTTTGTGTCTTTCGTCTCGGTAATGCAAATGAAGGGAGCTCCGATTGCCCCTCGCAGCTCGCCATTCAACGAGTTTAATAAAGCGCCTGAGAATCCTAGAGTGAGATGAAAAATTCAATTAGATATTTTTACGTTTTCCCTACTTATTCCTGTTGTCCTCGAGGGTAATATCGCCGAGGTAAAGCCCGGCATTGTCCCCGAAAGGAAAAATAAACGCGACTCATTTACAGCCACACCACTTGCAATTGTCGTTTGATATTGTTTGCGCAAACACAACCTGTTAACTTAATACCCCGCTCCCAATCCCGCTCCACTCTTTTTCTTAACACTATGGTGCTAAGAAACTCATTTGTATTTTTTTATTTTACATTTTGCATTGGTATAATACCTAAGTACTTATATGAAAATGAAGATGAATACAGTACGTAATTAAATCACTAAAGCAAATAGTAGGTAAGTCGAAGGCATTGTGGATACCAACATATTTACTGGAGTACAAGTGCTAGTGATAGGTGACGAAAAGGTGGAACAAGTGAAAGAGTTTGTATACCTGGGTTCCATGTTTACGAGAGATGGCAAGCATGTGAAGGACATTGAAAGGAGAGTGAGTGCTGGTAATCAGGTGAATGGGGCACTACACACCTTCATGAACAGCCGCAAAGTGTCGGAAAAGGCACGGCTGGCTGTTCATGGGGGAGTGTTAGTGCCTACACTTATGTATGGTAGTGAAAGTTGGGTATGGCAGAAAAAACATGAAAGCAGAATAAATGCAGTAGAAATGAGAGCTTTGAGAAGTATGTGTGGTGTAACTTTGAGAGATAAAGTAAGGAATAACGTGATAAGGGAGCGTTGTGGAGTGAAAGAAGATGTAGTGACAAAGATTGAGAAAGGTATGTTAAGATGGTTTGGACATATAGAGAGGATGGACGAGAGGAGATTGACGAAACAAGTATACGAAGCGAGTGTTGATGGAAGAGTTGGAAGGGGACGACCTCGGCGAACGTATCACGATCAAATCCCGGATGTTCTCAAAAAATGCCAGGTTAAGAGTTCTCTAAACCGACGAGCATGCATGACGAGGTTAATGGACGTAGATGAAGCGAAAGAGGTGTGTCAGGATCGTAGCAGGTGGAAATCCATAGTCTCTGCCTACCCCAATGGGAAACAGGCGTGATAATATGAATGTATGTATGTATGTACAAGTGCTGAATAACATTTAAGTCTTTAATTACTTTTTTAAGCAATGCAAAACAATGTGACTCATTTACAGCTACACCACTTGCAATTGTCGTTTAATATTGTTTGTGCACACACAACCTGTTAACTTAATACCCCGCTCCCAATCCCGATCCACTTTTTTTCGTAACACTATGGTGCTAAAAAAAACTAATTTGTATTTTTTATTTTACATTTTGCTTTGGTATAGTACCTAAGTAAGCACTTATATGAAAATGAAGATGAATAAAGGACGTAATTAAATCACTATAGCAAATACTAGGTAAGTCGAAGGCATTGTGGATACCAATATATTTACTGGAGTACAAGTGCTGAATAACATTTAAGTCTCTACTTACTTTTTTAAGCAATGCAAAACAATGTTAATAGGTATGTGTGTGAATGAAATGAAACTGAACTAAGCGCTATCTCCTTTTTTCAAGCACGCTGAAATTGTATAGAGATGAAAATCTTAATACCTTCATTTTATTAAAAGAAATTCATTGTAGCAGCTCGTTCACAGCTCGCATTCTAATCTGACGATTTAGTTGAGGAGTGAATTGAGCAGGATTCCTCGTCGGTCGGGCTCTGCTTTGTGCGGGAGTCCGCCATGCAAATCAATTGAGTGCTTGCGCCCGCCCCGCCTCATAAAGCGATTGCACGAATACCTAGCCGTTCAACCTCCTTGCAGTTTCTTAAGACGACTAGAATAGACAGAAAATAGCACTGTGTAGAACGTTGGAATATTGCAAGCTCCACAGAATATAATATTTTATAGGAAATATAAAACTCTCAAGGTTCGGTGAGACAACTAAGAACCGCTTCGTTTTACGAGCACCACACCCGTTTTACAACTAGGGTCGACGCTAACTCTGCTTTATTCATAATATAGGTAGTCACTCATGTTACGGCCTATGAATTGATAATACGGTTATAAAATATAAGTTGTTCAAAAAATGCCATATTACAGCTACTGCCATATGGCGAATATTATGGTTAATTTAAGATTTGTCTGTTTATGGTGTTCAATAAAATATTTATTTCAACCCCAAAAAATAAATTCAAATAACGTAATGTAATATCAAAGTGGTCCCATATTGCAAAGGTTTTATTACTTTCAAAAGTGGCACGGTATGTAATCTCCTCATAGGGAAATTTCATCACTTTGAATTTGGTGTAATTTATCAAATTGCTCGGCGGGAATGCACATGCACCCTCGGCTCAGCTGCGTGGTCACAGTAGTGAGGCAATTTTTTATCTCCCCTCTTCATCCTTCGTCAGCATTGCGGCTCCATAGGGAACGAATTTGAAGGGCGATACTGAGGGTAAGACATTCTGCACTGGAATTGTGGTGGCGGATACCAATTTATGTGGAAGATTGTTGATAAGCAGAACTTTTAGCATATCTATGCGCTTTATTTGGAAAACTTGTAAATTACTAACTGGCGTCAACATCTTATCTGATACCCTACACGGTTTTGGCTTCGACTTGTAATCGTATATAAGTCTATTTTTACCACAGACATAGTAAAAAGTATAGACGAAGTGTTGCGAACAATCATAGTGAAGCCAAAAAAAACTATGCTCATATCATCATATATCATGCACCTGAAGAATATTTGCTTTCACGATGCTTACTGGACGATACCGCGACATGTGTACTGGGAGGGGTGAGCACGGTTTGAGGTACATGTGTGTGCGTGAGCGCTGTTTTATACGAAGGAGCATAGCTTTTTTGGCTTCAAAAGATTGTTCGCAGCAGTTCGTCTATATTTTTTTATTATGTCTGTGATATCTATACGGAAGTGTGTAGTATATCGGGTGATCCAATTAGTGAAATTGTACAATTAAAATCATTTAAGTCATTTCAATATCGTAGTCGACAATGTCCTCGGAGGCTGAAGGCAGTGGAGCTTGTAATTAATTTGCAGCTCGCAGGTAATTCATTAGGCAGGAATCGACCCCGCTCGACACCAATATCGTAATTATTTCTACGGACCGCCGGTGCACGCCACAGCCTTCCTAATTACATTCCCTAATTGAACTACAACTAATTTGTATGCGCTTATTTGCGATCGCATATTTAATCGTATTTAAAGACATGTAGGGTGGGTTATTGCTCGGTGAGTGTGTGACGGATTTCGATGCAATGAATTTCGGTACCTACGTAGTTTATTATTTAACTAAAGTGCATATAAATGTTTTGAAAATAAATGAGCATTCATTAAAATTTCATTTTTTCATGTTAAATGATAGCTATAGCTATAGTATTAAAGTAATATAGGTATTACCATAGAACACATAATAGTAGTAGTACTAAAGTAATACGATAACTAACCATTACTTCAGTATGTTTCTAACATACCAACCGAAACTTTTTACATCGAATTTGATTTTGCAGTAAACTATTCAACAAATATTATTTCACATAAAATATGATTCACATGAGTCAGTAGTCATTCAAGTTTTCAGTGCATCACTTTTTGTGTAATCGAAAAAGGTTTCAACAAAAAAACTATTTAAATTTGTCTCGATTCATAGAATAACGTTTCACCGGACCTACATTAAAATTTAATAAATATAATTTACTCAATAAAAGTATCAATTTATTTAAAAAAGTGTTTGGAATTTTTTTCATGCCACTCGTCGCCCGCTGCTGCGGCACCGCTCGCTTTGCTCGCTCGGCTCATGCGTGTTGTGGTCGTAGTTCTAAAATAACCTAACCTAACTACTTTTGTTTCTTATTGTAGGGGGCTTCCCCAAAATCCCTTTGTGGGGGCTTAGCCCCTATGCCCCCATTGCTCGGTTCCCCTCATGTGGGCTTCGCTCCTAATAAACCAAAATTCGACGAACAGACAAAATAATTAAGAACTAATTGAAACTTATTTACCCTTTATTATAATTGTAATTGCACTGTCTTCATTTTGTTTCGAGCGTATGGCACTCGTGGGTTGCAGCTGAAAATCAGCGTTGGGTAGTCAGTACTTGTACGTACTGCTACCTAACATTATGCTGAGCTGGTGGCCCTTTGGCACTCACATATGTTTTATTTTTTATGTTCTTTTTAATTTTTGTTAATTTGATTGTTTGTGCCAATAAACACATTTTCTTTCTTCTTTCTTCTTTCTTATTTGGAACAAACTAATATGGGAAAGACAACTTCGACGAAACGTTACCTCGATGTACTTAAAATAATGTAAAATAATCCAATGAATGTTTATCGAGGAAAAGACTGTTAGCAAATGTATGAAAGATGTGATGTTTCGGTGACTTGTCATTCATTGAATAAAAAAATCTGCAATTAGTGATAAATGAAACGAAAATCGATGATTCGATTTTCTATAAAATGATGGATCACCTAAAATAATACTAGAGTAATACCACAGATAAAATTTCCTTCCATGCAGGAGGGTGTGAGTTCGATCCCGGCCCGCACCTCTGACTTTTCGAATTCAAGTGCGGATTTATACTCGATTACCACTTGCTTTAACGGTGAAGGAAAACATCGTGAGGAAACCTGCACACCAGAGAGTGCTCCATACAGTTCTCAATGGTGTGTGTAGTTCGCCAACCCGCACTAGGCCAGCGTGGTGGACTAACGCCTTAGCCTTCTCGTCCTGAGAAGAGGCCCGTACCAGTGGTACAGTAATGGGCCGGTTATGTTGTGTTATTCACACTGATAATATAATAGGTAGTACCTACTTTAATATTAAAATGAAATTTAGTTTCCTACTCCGTTCTATACCTATATGAAATAATATCTATGGTTTGTTTGAGATGAGTATCAACTGAAGCAAACTAATCTGTTTAACTTTCTTTTCACCAGAAAATATAGTAAAAATAAAAACAACCATCCCAGATACTGCACACAGGGGCACAATAAAGTTAACAGAAAATAACATAAAAAATAAACTTTTAAAACTCACTAAACGATATGACCTTCCGAAGTAAACATGGCGCTTAATTCCCATACATTTTTAATGATTAAGGTATTTATATTAAAACAGTGTTTCATGGTTTCCCAGCGGTCGTATAAAATGAGAGTGCTCTCTTAAAGAGCGAGTAAAAAGGTCCATGTAATTATAACGGCAGGCTTTTTAACATTTTTAACAGCTTTAAGGTATTTGAACTGGATTTTCATCGCGATTTATACAGTGGTTTGCGTTTAATTGAAGTACAAGTCTTTAAGTACGTTAGTACTATTAGATATTCTGTGCTTTAAGCTTCCGAATATGTTTGGTGATTTTATGAGGTTGTCTGATGAATATTTATGGATTAGGTTTTGTGAATATTGGGGTTTTGATGCTGTTTTTACAGCCTTATCTCGGCTAGGACTTGGAATAATGAGTAACTGAAAAACAGCGTTGTTACTATGACTAAGCGGAGTTGGTGACCCTTTTGGCATGGGCTCGTCTGAACAGCAACTACGTATTTTTTTCTGATTTATGTATTTATATTGTATTGTTATTGTTGTACTGTCTGTCACTGTCCTATGCTTGATAAAGGTATTTCCTTCTTCTTCTTCAATATTGAGCTAGTTTCTACCCATAGGATTAGCCGCATTATACAAATTTAATTCATCAATAAAAAGTTTTTGCTTATGTGCTCTTTGGCCAGTAAAAATAGCAAATACCATAACTTATTTGAATTAACTCTGTTACAAAAAAATATTGAGTCGGTTTCATTCTGAATTACGTATAACAAAAACTCCAGAAAATTCAATTAACGATAAAAAGTTTCATGTAATTTATTTTACATATAATTTGTGGTAGGTAGGATCCGTCCAAACAATATTAACCAATTAAACCTTTGATCCTACCTATACCAAAAAAAAAAATGTAATAGGTGGAAATTCCGTGTTAACAGGTGCCGTCAGTCGGAACAGGTCAGCTTCTACATACATACCAAGGCAACTCTTTTTAATTTTATTTCTTACTTTTAAACTATCGTTTATTTTTGACATGAACCTACATTATACTCAATGTGAGTATAATTTGAATTTAATTTGATGTAATAAACAATAACCTATTTTAAAAAGAGTATATCCATGTAGTTTCTTGCCGGTTCCTCTCCATAGGACCCACAATTTGGTAACGTGCAACTAGAGTCTGACGTTTCAAAAGTGCCTGTAAATAGGTCTATTTGAAATAACAAGCATTTAAATTTAGTATTTTTTTAACTTGTGTTTATGAATATTGCATGTAGTTGTCTAGAAATAGTATAACTAATTTATTAACTGGACTTAAAATTGTGCAGCTGGTAAAGTGGTTAAAGGTCTACATATCTTTGATTTCGGGTAACCAACTTCTACAGCAACAGCAGGTGCGACATGGAGGAGGAAAGCTCAGGATCGTGAGCTATGTAAGAGTCTGGGGGAGGCCTATGCTGTAAAGCAAGACAATCATAATAATATTACCGATGTCAGTGGAAGTTAATAATAAAATAATGTACTAATACAAACCTACATACAAATGTTTAAACTATATGTAAAGAAAGCCAATCCACTCATAATACGAGCGCTTTCTTAAGTTTGTGTTTAATAGATAAACGTACTGATTGTATTCTCTTTGATTATAGACAATGCCCACGGATTGTCAAAACTGACGTGGTGACATTAAAAAAATATATTATTGATTTCAATGATTGTGAAAGAATCTTTCGTTAATATTTTCTATGTTTAATATTCTCGATATGTGTTAACATAGGAAAACCCTGAAATAGAGGCTTTAAATGTTGTTTCTATTGTTTACAGGTAAGTGAATATTTTGTCAGTGTGATTAGTTAAATATTTTGTAAATACCTATTGAAAATAAACCTATTGTTTACAGAGAAACGCAATTAAGTCTTCATATCATTATACCCAATCTATAATATCATTATAAAACAACATTTTCTTCAAATATTTCACGAAACATGGAAAAGTTAAGGTTTGATTTTGCTGTGAAACCAGCAGCAGATGGGAAATCAAACATGATATGCATAACTTCAATAGCTAAACCTAATGGACAGATTTTTGGAATACCAGCTGAATATCAACCTGCAAATCTACATCAAGAAATTACAAATACTCCCAACTATGCCAAGGTCAAAAAATCATTAAATAAAAGACATCAAACAAGGAAAATATGGATAACCTTGACAGATGAAATATCAAAAATATATTTGGATGAAGAACAAAATATACAGTTTAATGATTTATACCTAGAAGAAATTTTGGAAATAAATAATAGCGCTGAATCTATACCTAGTGGCTCAAATCAAACATTGAAAAAACTGTTAGAGAAATTGCTTGAAGATAAACAAACAAAATCTGCAACTCAAAATTTAGGCAAAATTGCAAAGGATTTCATGATTGAAAAGTTCACTGGCAGAAACACGAATGCTCACCAGTGGATTAAGGGTTTTAATAAAGAATGTGAACGCTTCCAAATCTATAAAGACAAAAAGAAAATTGAAATTTTAAAGAATTTTTTGGAATATTCCAGTGTAGATTGGTACAACTGCATGCTAATGAAACTTACAGTGGAATCGGAATGGAACATATGGGAGAAAAAGTTTTGTGAAACGTTCGCAAACAAAGGATGGTCACCCATCAGATATGCTCTTGCCTTTAAATGTCAAGCAGGTTCATTACTTGAATATGCTTTAAAAAAAGAAAAATTGTTATTGGAAGTAGGAAAATCGATTAATATTGGAACACTTATAGACCTTATAGCATTTGGTTTACCAAATTATGTGGCTGATAAAATTGATAGAGAAACTTTAGAAAAAACGAAAGATCTCTACAATGAAATAGGAAAATTGGAATATCTTGTTAGTAAGAATAAATACGATAAAAAGGGTATTATTGACAATAAAGCCAAAAAAATTTAAGAAAAAAAACCATGCCAAATTTGTATCACCGAGAAAAAAGGGAAACGCTACCATCCTGAGGAAAATTGCTGGTTTAAAACGAATAATCAAAAAGCTGTTGTGAAAACTATAAATAACTCAGAATTGGAAATTGAACTAAATGAGAAGAATCCAAAAAACTAGAGGTGCCACCATTAATGGAAGTAGAGTTACTATTAAATTATACTTTAAAAGTTTCTGGAATGTATGATTCAGGTTCGAATGTGTCATTAATTAATGGAAAATTACTGAAGATACGGCCAAAAGAAACTACAAGTGATATCCAAATTATAAACTTGAAAACTATTAATGGTGAGAAGAAAACAAAAGGTGTGGTAACACTAAAAATAAAAATCTACAATATTGAAAGAATTATGAATATTTTTGTAGTATATCATGAAAATTTTAATTACGATTTTCTAATTGGTTTGGATTGTATCAAAAATTTCAAATTAATCCAAAATGAAGCATTGAAGATCATACAATGTAACACTCCAAAAGAAAAGAAGGTAATATCAAATGAAGATAATATAAAAAAACAAGAACTACTCAAAAAAAGATGATACAAATTTAACAAATGTCAAGATTCTTGATGTACTAGGTGACAAAAATGAAGAAGATTGTTTTTTACACTCTGAGGTATTAAAACAAGAAATAAAACCCTTAAACGAATGTGAAATAAATTTCAATGAATATATAAACCCGGACGGATTTGAAATGTTAGTAAAACATCTAGATTTATATCAACAATCAGAAATTGATAAGTTGATAGGAAAATATAAATCAGTTTTCGCTAAGGATAAATATGACGTCGGTACTGTACGAGATTATGAAGCTCATATTGACTTGATGGTGGATAAATACTGTTACAAACGTCCATACGGATGCACAGCTGAAGATAGAAGAGAAATAGAAAGTCAAATATCAGAACTTTTAAAGAAGAATTTGATTGAGGAATCTTATAGCCCATTCGCTGCTCCAGTAACTCTAGCATATAAAAAAGAAGATGAAAAAAAAACAAGGTTATATATAGATTTCAGAGAATTAAACAAAATTGTCGTCCCTCAAGCACAACCTTTTCCGTTGATTGAGGATTTAATAGTAAAAACTGTAAACTGTAAATATTTTTCTACTTTGGACGTAAATTCTGCATTTTGGTCTATTCCTTTGAAAATTCAAGATAAATACAAAACTGCATTTGTTACACAAGAAGGCCATTTTCAATGGACATGTCTCCCATTTGGATTGAAGACTGCTCCAGCCATTTTCCAAAGAATATTGAGCAACATTGTAAGAAAATACGAACTCTCTAATTTTGCAGTAAATTTTATAGACGACATCTTAATTTTTAAAGAACATATACTACACCTCACAAGACTACTGGAAGCAATACTAGCAGAAGGCTTTAGACTAAAATTTTCGAAATGTTCTTTTGCAAATAATTACTCCAAATATTTAGGTCACATAATAGAAAACGATTCAGTCAGACCTCTGAAAGATTATTTAACCGCTGTAAAAGAATTTCCAGTGCCAGAAACAAAAAAAATATACGTCAATTCCTAGGAAAAGTAAATTTTAATCATAAATTTGTACCACATAGTGCCATTATTCTGGACCCGTTACACAATTTATTACGAAAAGATGTGAAATTCATATGGTCCGCAGAATGTCAGGAATCATTTGATAAAATAAAAGCATTGCTATTTTCAAAACCAATTCTGAATATCTTTGACCCAGAAATACCAATAAAAATTTACACGGATGCTAGTAGCAAAGGAGTGGGAGCGGTGCTGAAACAAGAAGATAAAAACGGGGACAATAAACCAGTTGCTTATTTTTCAAAAAAATTAACTGAAGCTCAAAAGAAGAAGAAGGCTATATATCTAGAATGTCTGGCAATCACAGAAGCTGTGAAATATTGGCAGCACTGGCTTATGGGAAAAGAATTTATCGTATACTCAGATCATAAACCATTAGAAAATATGAATATAAAGGCTAGAACTGATGAGGAACTAGGGGATTTGACATATTATTTATCCCAATATAATTTTACAATAAAATATAACCCAGGAAAATCAAGCCAAGAAGCAGACTGTTTAAGCAGGAACCCAGTTCTAGAACCTTATGATAATACTGACGATTTTTTAAAAGTAGTAAATTTAATAAAACTAGTAAATTTAATAAAACTAGAAGATATAAAAAATGACCAATACACAAATCTAGACCTACAAAATGGAAAACTTATATTGGAGAATGAAATTTACTATAACTAAATAAAAGAAGAAAATAAATCATACTATCAGAAGAATTCAGCATAACTTTAATAAAAAATGTCCACAATACATGTAAGGGTTGTTAAATAAAAGTCATAGAATGTAAATCCATAGTCTCTGTCTACCCCAATGGGAAACAGGCGTGATAATATGTATGTAAAATAAAGGCTTTTTGAAATTGAAATTGAACCAACTTCTATGATACCTATTCTACAAAAGAGTACTGGCTGTTAGTGCTCACCGACGTTATTTAAAAAACAAAATTATCCAAAAAAAAATGCAAAATATGCAAAATTTAGGATCCAAAAACCAAATATCTCCTGACTAAAAATGGTCTTTTGGGATGTAACAAATTTATGCACAGTATCTTAATGCTGATAGCAGGCAAACTCGAGTTATAGTAACCAAACATTTAGGCAAATTCGAATTAAAGTCACCATACATTTTAGGCATTCTGATTCTGTCATTGAGTCTAAATAGTGCCAATAAATTGTAGGCAATTTGCTTCTTAGTCAATTGGTGTAGTAGGTAGGTATGATAGCAGCAGTGGCATTTTAATTTTAGGTACTGTGCTCATAACCAAAAAAAACATACCTAGTTTCACTTCGTAATGAATACATTCTTTTCGCGTACCTATGACTACGAAATAAAATTGGTAGGTAAATAAATATCCTCCGTGTCCCTAAAACCCGTGTTTCTGTTTACACTTTCCCTGGCACGTTTTTATTTCAGCGGCGCACGTGGTCGAAAATATAATAGGAATAAAGTCACACGTGACACGACGACTTTAAAAGAAACGAGACAAAAATCTGGAACTGGAGGTGTGATGTCTTAATACTGGTATTGAGTCATTGCTATTTTGAAGTGCAAATGGCCTGTCATTATATCTTTGTTGGGTGTATCTAAAAAAATCCTTAAGGTGGCCACTGACGATGCATCCAACAGTCCGAATGGCGTAGCTGCATTCCAAAATCTGTCCGTGAATGGGAAAACCTATGCTATTTTTAAAACAAGTCAAGCTTTTTTGGATGTAGTCATTAAAACGGCGTCCGAATGAATGCATCGTCAGTGCCTACCTTTCGTTTTTGATGAATATAGGCTTCAATGGCTTCTTTAGGCTCCAAAGCTATTGTCATAGTGAGTGCGTTAATACACAATTATTCCACAGGACAGGGTGTATATATATCACTTAATCTGTGCACAGGGTCTTTGGTATTGGTTTGGGAATCAAGAAACTGTCATGTGGCTATTCACGCGATTTATTTTCGCAATATTAAATTAAAAATTGTTTATTGGAATCATGTAAAGATGCATGGTCGGCTCTCCTGGTGTTGCGGATGTCTATGGCCGGTGGAGATTGTTTGCCATCAGGTGACCCACTTACTCGTTTGCCCCCTATTTTATAAAAAAACTAGTCTTCACCCACGTGGATATCGTTTGTCGAAAAAAAAACTGGATGTCGAAAACAGCGCCACCTATAGCCAAGGGTCCAACTATAGCCAAGAACAAATGACGAATTTAGAAGACCCCATAAGTACCTACACAAAAATCATCAAAATCGGTCAAGCCGTTTCAAGGAGGAGAATAATTACGAACACACGCAGACCGGAATTTTATATATAATGATTAAAAAATATGGGTCTGGTCTGCATTGCATGTCTAGCTGATAATATTTCTGACTGGCTAAAAAAACTTCGAAAACCATTAAGTACATCAAAGTTGAAGAAATTGCTCCGAGTTCGAAGTACGAAGCTTAATGTTGGGCACACGAACAATTGAGATAGTTATTTCACTTTGAAATTCTTGTGAACAAACTTAGCAAATAGCAAAGCAAGCATAGAAATAAAATTCGTTCACCAAGATCACGAAAAAATATTATATATTTTATGTAAAGAACATTTTCATGATTTTTATTGAGAACTCGATTCATAAAGTTTACATAATGTTATTGTGTGTGGTAACAAATTCACTGTATTGTGTCGCTCTGCTCTATAAATTTCTAAGAAAGGTTTTCGTAGGCTCTACGAAATCCAAGCCTACACATGTCTGAACTTTTTTGTTACCAAACATAATTCATCAGAATTTAACTTCTAGGTACGATATAATAATATGTAGGCAATGGTATTTAAAAGTACAGTTATACTTGCTCTCGCAATCTGAAGATTCGAAAACGTCCTTATTGTGACATTTTTCTATGATCCGCGTCATGCAAGGCACAGTGTACAGTGTACAGTGTACCAATTATGACATAAAAGTAACTTGAAGTAACGAACTTACTTACCTGTGTTGCTTACTCTGTACTAGTTTATGTGTATTGTGCTGACGCTGTGTACGGAACTTTATTTTGTGTGTTTTGTTAGGGCATGATGGCAGATCTATACTTTAAAATATTATTGTATGTAGGTAGATGTAGTTTGGTACAAAATTTCTAGATAAAAGAAATTTGTAATAAAATGAGATCCTTTCTGTGGTGTTATCCTATATTTTTGTGATGTTGTTATTACGTTAAGAATTCGAATTTCGAGTATTGGCGACAGAATAATACGAGATACTCAGTAATGGCTCGTATTTAGTTGTCGCGCTAGCACTGTCTATATGTAGTGAAAGACTATTTTCTGAGTGTGGGAATATCTATGAAAATAACAATAGATTTTGTTATTGATAAATTAATAACTTCTTAGGTTTTCGCGATCACTACACATTATAATAAAACAAAGTTTAACCGGATTAAATCGCGTATATTATTTAAATTGGTTTCCCTGACGTTTCGCGATTTAATCCGGTTAAACTTTGTTTTATTATAATATTGATAAATTGTTTGTAAAAAGTCGGTTTTCTCGACTAGTTGATGTGTAGTCGGCCCATCTCTACTAATAACCGTAAACCCAATAAAGCTTAGATAATAAAATGCTAAGCAACACCGTCTGAGAAGTTTTTCCAATTTCGCTGACCACAATATATTCATTATAATAAAACAAAGTTTAACCGGATTAAATCGCGTATATTATTTAAATTGGTTTCCCTGACGTTTCGAAAGCTTTTCAGCAACCATCTTCTCTATTAAAATTAGTATTGACAGCTACCACCTGTTTGGAACCCAGACCTAAAAATAATCAAGTCCCAAACAGCACGCAACACTGTAAAAGATAATGATATTGTGAGTGATTACTGCGTGCATCGAAACGATTTTAATTAATAATATTGTATGGTAGATTAAAATATTTTTTTAGAAATATTTGTAAAGACGCTTGTCATCTTAGTCTACCTGCGACCACGAAATGCTGCAAAGCTTTCGAAACGTCAGGGAAACCAATTTAAATAATATACGCGATTTAATCCGGTTAAACTTTGTTTTATTATAATATTTATATTAATTTGAGAAATGGAGGATATAATCCATTTTATCATATTATGAGCTCCTCTGTCTTGAAATTATTGAGAAGTATCACTTTACTTTCAACAAGATATGGTGGTAGCTAAATTCTTTATGTATAATGAAATAATGATAAATTAAATATATTTTATTAATGCACGTTATACCGTTCTGTTGAAATGACTATAATATTTTAAAGAGATGTTTAGTAATATCTTTCTATGTGTTAAAAACGTACCGCGCGTATCGTACGGTAATCATGTGTGTACTGGGCAATTTCATGACGCGCCGATCAAGTTGCAGTGACGCTGCAGTTTGTATCTGACAGCGACCGCCGAAGATGAGAGAATACGAAAGGCGTTTTTTTGATCAAAATTTAACTGCAACTGCATTTCTTTAGTTAAGTGAATTGGCATACTGCACTCATTATTATGTTATTTTCCCCAGTCTGTAGATGTCTGTACAACCGGCGACGGCAACGGTACTACGATACAGCCATCAACGAAAAGACCAGGAACTTATATGTAAAAGATAGCTCAGGTAGAGTAATATATATAACATATTTGGTGGCTTTACCTGCAGATATTGAAAATTAATATTTTAAAATTCTATTATGCCCTGAAGCCCGACTTTCACTGGTGTGTAGATGGCAACTTGCCAAGTTCGGAAGCGACTAATATATAAATTAAACCTCTGATTTCATATATATTTCACCAACCATGGGTCGAAGCCAGACTACTAGTGTCATTAATGTTTCCATACTTTTACTATAATATTTGAATTATTATTTGATCTTTATGACTAGCGGTTGCTGAAGTGGAAATAGTTGCTGAAGAACATTGATATTTCATGAAGAGATTTTCTAACCACAGTTTGAAAAAGTCAACTTCTGAGAAAGGGTCTTATAACAGCAATAACAAACCTTTAAAAATTCGGCCCAGTTATGACAAAATACTGCAACCCAGAATACAGCGTTTTGTGATATAACAAAAAGCAAAGTATTCTAGTTGATGTAAGCTTGGTACTATTATTAGTTGATTCGATGCACAGTTCAATACATAATTCCAATATCAAAATATTCAATATTACATTACACTGTAACCTTATTTAAAACTTTTTCTCGTATTGACTTCTCACAGATTGCACAGCGTTGTGTCGTAACAACATTGTGTGAATCCTAGAATGATTCTTCAGCAAAGCTAGATTCAAAAACTGCACAAAAAACTGTCATTTCATACATCTTTGTCATTTCGTGTGACGCTATGATATTTAAAAGTATAGATATGTTATACTCTTACAAAATAAACGAAAAAAATGTTCCGCAAGCAGCGGCAGCACACCTACATATAAACTAGAATAAAGTAAGTTAGTTACTTTTTCAAGATACTTTCGCATAATAATTGGTTCACTTTCTGTACACACACGATAGGTATTCTGTTTTTTTTTTGGTTACAGGTCACGCTCGGCGCCATGCTTGACGCGGGCTAATAGCAATACCTCCTAATTAGGTCGTTTTCGAGTCTTCAGATTGCGCGCGCAAGTAACATACGTACTTTTAAATATAATTGGTTAGATCAATGTATGAAATGATAGTCCTTAAATCTAGATTCATGCTTGAGCATCCTTCTGGAATACACGCCTAAGTTTCATAAAGTTTACATAGGTTTTATAACAACTTTGAATCAAACAAAGAATATATCTAATCAATTCCCGCTTACAACTATAATATCCAATTAATCACCTTATATCGAATAACAAGATATCATACATTTTTTAATTAATTAACTGCAACTTTTGTAGCTATCTTCGTTTATATTGTAAATTGTTTTATATTGTTATTGTTCCAAAAATAAATAAATTCTGAAATTCTGAAAGCTTGCAGGTACTACCTTATTGATATTTCAATGGTTATTATTATAAGTCTTTATCGTTACAATTGTGATTTGGCATAAGGCGCCAATTGCGGTTAAAGCCTCTAAGGCCCTCCATTGTGTCCTATCCTGTGCTGGTCTCGCCCATTGTTTTCCGGCAATCATTGTCAAATTGCAATTATACATACCTAGTGTAAATAAAATATTAAAGCAAAAAATATCTCAGTACCTAAGATTGGGCGATCGTAGATTTCTCAGAAGCATGTAAAATGCGTACAAAAGGTTCTTTCAATTTATTGGATCTGGGATAATCCCGCGACCGAATAGGTATATTTTTTTGAATACCCTGATCGGATTAACGAATAAATTATATGCGAGTTTAAGCTTAATAAGATCATGTCGATACTCCCGAATTTATAGTTAAGGTAATTTATTTTAGATTTTAATGAAAAATAAAATTGTGCTTTTTGGAGAACTCCAAATCTCAACAGATCACACAATCTGAACAGATTGAAAATACAAGAACAAGATAAGCTTTACCATAATTTTTCAGAGTTCTTGAATGGCAACAAAGTCTGTTTTTATGTTAAGAACTTGAGGGTTGACTGTGAAAACCTGGTAAATAATTATATTTTGCTATTATGTTAGGCCAGTTATAACAGTACGTAGAGCTCAAAAAAATTTGAATTTTCATGTGTCTAACAGATTTTTGGAAAATTTGTTGTGTAGTAAGATTTAGCTGTAATTCCTCGTAATGGTCATTTTATGTAAAAGTTATTCTGCTTATTTGATACAAGGTAGAAGGCAGATTCATCATCATCATCATCATCATTGCAGCCGAAAGACGTCCACTGCTGGACATAGGCCTCCCCCAAGTATCGTCACAACGACCGGTCCTGCGCTTTCCGCATCCAGCGGATTCCCGCGACCTTCACCAGGTCGTCGGTCCACCTTTTGGAGGGCCTATCCACGCTGCGCCTTCCAGTACGCGGTCGCCACTCCAGAACTTTGAAGGCAGATTACGATGTGTTAATCAGAAAACGAGGAAAAACCGTGTTTACAATTATGACAAGTGATCACTCGTTTACTAATGCAACAGTTCTTTTTAACCTCTTTTAAAAAAGCAGACCACCCGGAAAAACGCTAGAGTGAAATAGATTACACGATAAATATTAGATCAAAGCTTTGAGTTCAATTCCACAAAAAAACATAAATAACTCCCAGTCACTAAGAGAACTAACTACTCTGTCTACTACGGGCGTGCTAATATTTAGAAAATGTTTGCGAACAACCAATTCACAGAAATTCCATCCGTTTTGAAACGTGAAATTATAAATTAAAGCAACCAATTTTGTTTTTTCAGATAACATATCCCGAATTAGAATTTGTGCATGTTTGGTAACTCAGCGAGCCAGTAACATCGGCTCCAATTAAACTTTTGAAACAAAAGTGTTTGCTCTGTTAGCAACGATCCTGGATGGGTTGATAAAGGGAGCACTTAATTTAATAGGTGTCAGTTTCATAACACATGAGCAAACTGTTAGACAGTTTAAAAAATTGTACTGGCTTCGTCGGGTATCGGTCTATTAGGGAAATTAAAAATGATATACGACATTACGTGTACAATCGCCATTTTTATTAGTTTCAACTTGATTAATTATTCGGTTTTTAGTCCATTATCGATTAAATTCTATACTTAGTTAATTTATGAACAAACAGAAATGGTGCTACTTGCTATGTATATTCAATCCACATTCATACTCACACTCACCCACACCAAACTTTTTTTTTTTTTTTTTATAATTTTTTTTTTTTTGCCGTGGGGAAATCCTCATGGACGCACTCCACCCGGGGTAGGCGGAGCCAGTGTCGGACTCTTACCAACTAAAACCACCACGGTGTTCCTTCAACTACCTAGGCCGGGGGCGTGGGAACCCGTGAGTATTCACACAACCACCCCCGACAGGTCCTGGCCCGCTACAAGCAGGCGAGCCCCTTCTCCCCGTGCGGCCTAACGTCGGCCGCACCCTCCTAGGTGGCGCACACGGAACACTGCACGCCACCTCACCTCATGGGCCTTTACCAGCTGCACCAACTACGCCGGCTGTACCAGCTACGCCAGCTGCTGGTCGGGCAGCAGACTACCCCGAGTCTGCTGCTCGCAGGCCCTACCTCCCGTAATTTTTTATAGAGGTTTTCTTCCTCGCGGTCCGGGCGGTAAAGCCAAGACCCTCGGTCCCAAGAGGCGCGAGAACACTACTCAGCGGGCACTCCTGGGGTTACGAGATCGACGGGGGCAGGGAAAGACAGTCCCCCCGCTGCCTGCCCAGTGGCAGGGTGAGTGCACACCGGGCCCGCCCCTGCTCCTCCACTGTGCCCTCTGCTGATATCAGAGGGACACGTGGAGCAACTCCCTACTGGCCCAGAACGGGCCCCTCTCGCGCCAGAATATTTGCCACAGGCAATAAAATTCCCCGAAGGTTAATCCCTCGGCAGGATTTTATTGCCCGCTAACACCCCTCTCACACGCACATAAACACAACACATAGTCCACATCTATAAATTGTATAAAACAGTCACAAATAAATTTTATAAAACTGTAATTATTATTCACTAATAAAGGGAGAAGACACTGACTTCTGTAACACAGGTTCAGGTTCAGAAATCAGGCACTTTACAGATATTTTATGTAAAAACTTGTTGTGAATAACAAATTCATTTATTTATTTATTTTGAAGTTAATATATCAGTCAGTAATTGGTGGATCTTATTTCGGCCTTTATTTTGTTATTAATCAGGCCAAGAGGCTTTGGCTAAAAGAAGACTAAGGACTCAAATAATACGTCCTTCGTTTTCGAAGTAAGAAATTAGAATAAGATAAGAAGCATTAACTTAGTAGTAATGAAATATTTACTTGTGGACCTTACAAGAGTTTCAAGACTCGTGCGATTCTAGATAAATATTATATAGCCGCAAATAACATACCTTCAATGCCTTGTAATATGACTGTCTCTCTAGTCTGTACGTTGAGTCTGTACAATTATTTGTAGGTAGCTAGGTCATGGAACAGGCATTTTACAGTTAAATTCCAATACTTGCATATTTACAGACTCGTTGCAATATGTTTTTCCCGGTTGACTGAACTTGATTTTTGTTTTAAAACCTTTGTTATAGTATTCTCACTCGAATCCAATAAAATAAATTCACTCCATTCCAATAAATATTTACATAGAGTGCGTAGGTGGGACACTAATTAAATATTTTACGTTTTGCCACAGACATAGTAAAAATATAGACGAAGTGCTGCGAAAAATTACAGTGAAGCCAATAAAACCGTCCTCTTTCATGCACAAACCAGCGCTCACGCACACACGTGCACCTCAAATCGTGTTCACCTTTCTCAGTACACATGTCGCGGCATCGTCCAGTAACACAGTCCAGCGGTTAGCGGTGGGGTGTATGATATGCAGTGCTACTGCATATGCTTGGTGACCGGGGGTATCCAGCTAATCGGCGTCTAGAGGCTTACTGCCCCCCTAGCCAAGTTGACAATCTACACAATCTACAATCGTCAACGCTAATAGAAAACAATCAAAAAGTATGGGAATGACATATCTGATCGAATGATTTTTTCGTTGAAATATGTCATTCCCATACATTTTGATCGTTTTCTATTAGCGTTGACGATTGACGATTGTGTAGATTGTCAACTTGGCTAGGGGGGCAGGAAATCCAAATAAGGTGGAGAGCAGCGAAACGAGTTTAACTTCGTTACAACTATGATTGTTCGCAGCACTTCGTCTTTATTTTTAATGTCTGTGCATTTTGCGAATGAAAAGCGGAATGAACTGCCTCAATAGAATTAATTCGAACTATGCAAAGCCGAAATAGTTTTGAAATATTTTCATTCCCAATGCAATAAACACCAATTATTTGGTAGTTAATAACTGGAAACATTTCGAAACTCCATTTAAATTGTAGTTGCTTTATAAATTGGTCTCAGTTAGGTATCACGGTAGTTTGATCACTAAGTTGCGAGGCTGTGGTCCCAGGGGCGGGCATTTCATCTCAATTAAACAACTCATGTCCGTTTCGAGGTACTCCAACACTTCAGTAGTACATAATTGCGAGAACGGCTAAGTCTCCGAACACAACATTGCTAGATTAGAATTGCTCCCCGGTGCTACATCAAAGAAATATTATCACAGAAAGTGCTATTAGTTAAGAGTAAGGCGTTTTTGGGTATAAGGGCCATTCTAAGCGTTAAGAGGGGTGTTTATGGTTCTTCTCGGTTCTTTCTTCAAGGGTATAATCAGAAGTGAAAATGATCTTGGCAACTTCAATTTTTTTACAAAGCTCTTCATTTGCTTCCTTCCATTTTCAGGTAGGAACCTACTGTTTAATAAATCTTTTACAAAAGCGTGTTTTATGTTTTTTGATCAGCTTTATATTGTTTGAGTTGTATCGAGTGTTAGGCTCAGGAGATTTCTGTGTATACTATATTCACATGACACCTGTGGCATCTAATTCAAAGCTTTTAGATTCGATTACCTGTCGCGGAAATTTTTACTTTAGTATTTTTTTTTTCAAAAAAAAATTAAAAAATACTAAAGTAAAATTTTCTGTCGGTCACGGGAACTACATGTGACTCCCGAATTCCTTTTAAACTGAAGGGGAAAATCTATAAGACCATGCTAAGACCTGCTGTCCTGTATGGATCGGAATGTTGGGCTACGAAAGGAATTAATGAAAGGCAAGTGCATGCAGCTGAGATGAGAATGTTAAGAGGAATGTGTGGTGTAACGAGAATGGATAGGATAAGGAATGAATATGTAAGAGGGAGTCTGAAAGTAGCGCCAGTGACAGAGAAGTTAAGTAGCAACAGACTATCATGGTATGGACATGTGATGAGGAGGAATGAGGAGCATGTTACGAGGAAAGTTTTAAGTATGAATGTTGATGGCTATAAGAAAAGAGGGAGACAGAAGAAAATATGGATGGATTGTGTGAAAGATGATATGAATAGAAAGAAAGTGAACACGGAGATGACGGCTGATAGAGATGTATGGAAGAAAAAAACATGCTGCGCCGACCCCAAATAAATTGGGATAAGGATAATGTTTTTTTTTAAAAAAAAACAATTTTCCCATCTATTAAATTATTGCAAATTGGACTGAGTTATCCTGATCTCTCTGTATTTGTTCCGTGTTCTTTAATTTTTTGGTAATTTTGTACGTCACTTTTGAAGCAATTAAATATTTTTTCTTTCTTTCTTTATCTTTATTTTTATTTAATTTTACTTGACTTTTATTATTCATTTATTATTTAACATAACATAACATCACGCCTGTATTTCCCCGAAAGGGTAGGCAGAGGTGTAACAGTACACCCACATTTCGCCAGTTATGTTATAGTCCCATGTACTAGGGGGCGAGCCTATTGCCACTGACCGGGCACAAATCCAGACTCCGGGCTGCTACTGAGAATTTCCTACTGAAAAAACCCAATAACACTTTGCCCGACCCGGGAATCGAACCCAGGACCCCACGCTCAGCAGTCGCGCTTGCAACCACTAGACCAATAAGGCAGTCAGTATATTTATTATTTGATTCTAATAATAAAAATAAAAAAACAAATTATATATAGTTCCGATCTAGTCTCAATGTCTTAAATGTCACAAACAAACGTCAAACAGGAAAATCTACTTTCAAAAAATTTACATTTACAGCATTTACTACATTGAGATTAGATCGGTACTATAGTACTATAGTACAAACAGACAGACAAGAAAGCGAGTTACTAAAAACGTGGTAAAATACTGTAATAAATCAGTGCAAATCAGAAGGTCGATTCTCGTAATAAAAATGTTTAAAATATATAAGGTCCTACATTATTAATCCGAAATATTTGAAGTGGTAATAATTATATTAGTGGTTATAATTATTTATTCGAATGATAAAGCGTATTGCATTGAATCAGTGCATTTTATTTGATTACTAAAACATTAAGGCTTGAGTTCACCAACGATAATTCTCTGGTTAAACGACCTTTTACCTACAATTTGTTAGCATAGACAATAATCGAGTATATTTAGTCGATTATTGTTAGGCATTGGATTTTGACGTGTGCCGGTAGGATTAACAAAAAAAGAAAGAAGAATACATTCAGTTGTTAACCGTCATTTTAGATTCTGGCGGTCATTACATTCTCTGACACAGACGTCGAACGTGGTCTCGAAAAACATATAAAGATTGTAAATGCTAAATAAACTGATTAACCAGTACTAAAGGTCTTATTTTCTATCAAGTCATAAGTGTGATAACTTATCTACGCGCCTGATGCTGCGGTTTCCTGGATCAAGGAGATTGAAGGTCAGAATTTATTGTATTAACTCAACAAGGATAAAACAATAATTCATTGTTGCTTTTTTTATACACCTATTACTTTGAACAAAAGTGATTTTTTGTGAAGATAGTGTTTTAGCGTATTGAATTGAATAAGACGTTTTCGAAATAAAACTATTAAAATTAAAGGTAACGACAACGGCACGTGTTATTTATTAATCAAAGTGAACCATGGTTTTGAACAATTACGATTTATTGCAATAGTTATCATTAGAGACGTTAATATTAAAATTAGTTTTCAAATCTGTAATTAATATTTAATTAATATAGTAAATAGGTATTTGATATTTCTATTATATGACCTACCTAAGTTTTCAGTTACGTTTTATATTATTATCCTTTTTATTGCTTTGGTGTAACCACGTTTTATTTTATTTTTTTGGTTTTGATTTGGTGTACCCACATTTTATTTTTATTAGTTTTGGTGTACGTGCATACACTTGGTATTTTTTTTTTGTTTTACTTTTTGTGTTGCCGTACCTACATTGTATTTGTTTTATTATTTAGTGTACATTCGCTTTTCCTGTGTTGACGGACATACGTTTTGGATTATATTAATTTATTGCAACTTGTAAATTTGAATCACTCAAAGTTCTGTTACACGATCATGGGCAATTCTAAGCGTAGGCGATGTGAATCGAGTGAATCTAGTACATCGAATGCAACAACTAGTGATAGTGATGACCACCAGCGTAGGTCACAAAGTCATAAGAAACGACGTCGTAACCACAAACGTAGTAAATATAGTTATAAAAAGCATAGTAAAAATCGCACACATTCTGTACGAAGGCATCCCCGAAAGCATATTGATCGTGAATCTACTAAAACCCCTCCGTTGACTTCATCACAACATCACGTTAATGAGATGCCCAATGATATTAATAACCAATCAAATGTTGGTTTGCCGAATAGTAGTAGTACCAGAATTAATGTTCCTATAGATAAGAATTCCATCAGTAATCCTGCGTCATTAACGAATCCAAATTTCTGGGCTCAAAATAATTTTCCTGTGGCCTTTAGCGTAGTACCTGAATTTGACCCCAGTGACAATAGTCAAACAATAGAACAGTGGATAAATAAAGTCGGTGAATGTGCGCAGATTTACTCTTGGAACGATCGTCAAATATGTCATTACGCACTTCCTAAATTGAGTGGATTAGCTAAGAAGTGGTACCAGGGACTACCCTCAGTTTTGTATAATTGGGGAGAATGGACTTCTAAATTTAAATTAGCTTTTCCCTCTAACGAAAATTATGGGGATTTATTGACATCAATGCTAAAGCTTCGATGTAGGTTTGGACAGTCTTTAGAACATTATTATTATGATAAAATGGCACTCATAAATAAATGTGAGATAACCAGTGCTAAGGCTGTAGGTTGTCTTATACATGGTATTGACGACAAATTTGTACGCATGGGTGCGGGAGCTTGTATGTTCAATGATCCGGAACAAGTTCTTAATTATTTACGAACAGTATCTCAAAATGAGAATCATTCATCAACCACTAATTTACGTAACCGGAATAATACACAGCTTAGACAACCACATAGGGCTTTGAACGAAACCACGAAAAGCAATAATACTGATACGATAATAAGATGCTTTAATTGCAATGAAATAGGACACATAAGTTTAAAATGTAACAAGCCAATTAAGAAGTGTAATTTTTGCTTTAAACTGGGTCATGATACCAAAGACTGTCGCAAAAGAAATAATAATAACAGTGATGAACCAAGTAAAATTAATAACGGAACAGATCAAAATAAAACGGTTTTGTGTATTACTAATAGTGAAGCCGATAACGAGAAATATTATAAAGATGTTAGAGTAAACGACATTGTTTTGAGAGGATACGTTGACTTAGGGAGTAAATGTTCACTTATACGAGAATTTAACGCAAAGCTCATAAGTAGTGATTGGGATACCAATAATTTACCTGTTTTACAGGGATTCGGTAATTCAACCGTTAAACCAATAGGAAAATTAAGAGTTATTTTAGAAATAGGTTCAGTTACAGCCGAGACTGAAGTTTTAATAGTAGAAAATCATTATTTACGAACACCAATTCTAGTGGGGCAGTCGTTCATAGAAAAACCAAATGTAATACTTTTAAAAACAACAGACGAATTGATTTCTATACAAGCACCAGATTTGAATAATGATACATTTAAGGTTAAAGTTTATGCCGAAAAGGAAAAAAATGTTCTACCTAAATCTGCAATGCCGATTGATGCCATTGCTGATGACGAATACACTGGTGAATTGTATGTGCAGTACAGTTTGCGAATTTTACCTAATAATGAACATATTGTGCTATTGGGACTTTTTAAGTTTGAAAGAGGTAAAGGATTTATAATGATTACAAACTTATCATCAAGCGATTTAAAGATTAATAAAGGGTCCTTATTAGCAAGGGGTCAGAAATATAAAGAAGTAGCAACAGAGTTTATAGGTATAACAACAGAAACTAAAAATTATGATCCTTTACCATTAACAGAGATAAAAATTAGTGCAGATATGACACTGGAACAAAAGAATCAATTGTTTACATTATTAGAAAGTTATAGAGATTGTTTTGCCATGAATTTAACAGAGTTAGGTAAAACAAATCTCACCGAAATGGAAATTACTTTAACTGATAACCGACCCGTCGTATACAATCCATACAGAATTTCCCAGAGTGAGCGTGACTACCTCCATAAAATGATTGACGATTTGTTGTCTAATGGTATAATTCGCGAAAGCACGTCGGATTATTCGAGTCCCGTTATTTTAGTTAATAAGAAAAACGGTGATAAGCGGTTATGTATCGATTACAGATCCCTTAATAGAAAAACATTAAAGATAAATATCCGCTACCACGTATTGAAGACCAATTAGATAGGTTGGGGCGGAATAAATTCTTCATAAGTCTGGACCTTACTTCAGGCTATTATCAAGTACCAATGAGTGAGGCTAGTAAACGATACACCGCATTTGTTACACCTGATGGTTTGTATGAGTTTGAAAGAATGCCTTTTGGACTTGCTAATGCTCCTAGCGTTTTTCAGCGTACAATAAATACTATGCTTAAAGGAAAGCAAAATTTGGCGTTAGCGTATATGGATGATTTGTTAGTGACGTCACGATCCATTGAAGAAGGCTTAGATAAGTTAGAAAAGGTATTTCAGTTAATAAGATCAGCTCATCTTACGTTAAATCTAAAAAAGTGTGACTTCTTTCAGACCCGTATAAACTACTTAGGCTATGAGATTGGTGCGGATGGGATTCGTCCAGGGCATGTAAAAATTCAAGCTGTAGCCGATTTCCCTTTACCCAAAAATGTTCATGAGGTACGTCAGTTTGTTGGCCTCACTAGTTATTTCCGACGATTCATTCAGAATTTTTCTATGATAGTAAAGCCTTTAACATTTTTGACTAAGAAAAATGCTGTCTGGTCTTTTGACGAACCTCAAAAGAAAGCATTTAATGAATTAAAAACTAAATTGACAACAAGGCCTGTTTTAGCCCTATATGACCCCCGTGCAGAATTAGAAATTCATACTGATGCCAGCAAAATTGGTTTAGGGGCAATTTTAATGCAACGCGTCAACCCTGGTAAGCTACACCCTATAGCATATTACAGTCGTCAGACAACTTCAGATGAAAGCAAATTACATTCTTACGAGTTAGAGACTTTGGCGGTAGTCTGCGCATTGAACAGATTTAGGGTGTATGTGTTAGGTAAAACCTTTAAAATTATCACTGACTGCGCTGCCATACGCAGCACGATGACAAAAAGAGATCTAATACCGAGAGTAGCACGTTGATATATATTGATGCAGGAATATGATTTTATTGTAGAGCATCGATATGGAGCTAAGATGAATCATGTTGATGCATTGTCACGGAATCCAAGTAGCTCTAAACTTCATGAAGTTATTGATGTTATCGATATTTTAGCAATAGATGATGATGCATGGTTACGCACAGTGCAAGATCAAGATTCAGAAATACAAAGAATTATGAGTATCTTAAATGATTCAAATACGAAAGACATCGTTGAGATTCATAAGAATTATACTGTTAAAAATGGCCGTTTATATAGATTAACACATGACAAAAATGACACTATTAATTTAAAGTGGATGGTTCCAAAATCGGTAAGATGGCAAGTAGTCCGTATGAATCACGACGATGTCGGTCATTTCGGGTTTGACAAGACTTACAGTAGAGTAAGTCAAGTGTATTGGTTTAAGAAAATGAGACGTTTTATTAAAAAATATTGTAATTCATGCCTACATTGCGCTCACAACAAGGTTCCTGCAGGAGCTAAAGACCCCTTCTTTAGCTCCATCCTATACCAAAAATTAATAAACCATTCGATACATTACATACAGATCATTGTGGCCCTTTCCCTGTTAGTAAAAAGAAAAATTGTCATTTATTAGTAATTATTGATGCTTTCACAAAATTTATATATATTAAAGCAGTTAAAAACGTTAAAAGCAGCACCACTATTCAAATATTCAAGGAATATTTCTCGTTGTTTGGAGTACCTAGTCGATTAATATCCGACCGTGGAACTAGTTTTACTAGCAAAGATTTTGCTGACTTTGTTAGTGAAAAGGGTATTAAGCATGTTTTAAATGCAGTTGCTTCTCCAAGGGCAAATGGGCAGGTTGAAAGATACAACCGAACTATTGTTGATGCATTAACGGCAGCCAATCATAACAAACCAGAAAATGAATGGGATTTGCGTATACCACAGATACAGTGGTCTCTAAATAATACTATTAATAAAGCGACCGGTCGCACGCCGTCTGAAATGTTATTTGGCGTTCAGACAACCGGTGTTTCAGACAGTTTTATGAACTCCATTGTCTCAGAGTCCCACTCCCCGCAGGATCGCGATGAAATTAGAACGGATGCCGAATCGAAAATTCTAATTAATCAAGGAAAACAGAAAGAGCGTTTTGATAAGTCACATAAAGCACCAACTCAGTATAAAGTAGGTGATTTAGTTCGTGTCGAAAAGGAGATGCGCACTGACCCCAGACACAGTCGTAAATTATTACCTAAATGTCTAGGGCCTTTTAGAATTTCTAAAATTATAGACAATGACCGTTATGAAGTTGAAGATACACCCATTACTAGGAAAGAAGGCTGCAAACCTTATAAATCAGTTTATGCTGTTGACAAATTACACCCTTGGCTTGTTTTTAATCATGACGCGATATCGAGTGATTCAGAGTAGATAAAATATGATGTTCGATTGTAAAGATTTATATATATTATTAGTGATGATGTTCTATTATAATTTATCACATCATCAGGTAATCGGAATGACTAAGGAATTTAATTTAGTGTGAAGCTAAATTATTATGTCAGAGAGTGAAAGTATTGCTGAAAAATGTGTCAGTAGAAGGTACATCCAAGTTTTCTTTATATATAAATAAATTTAAAACAAATCAGATTGTTGCAATGTAAATATATAAATATTTAAAATACTGTATCAAGTAATCCTGTAACAGATGTATGAAGGTAGTAGTGAATCGATATTAGAGAATTGCCTCAAATGAGATGACCTTCTAAGCGATATTTATTATGATTAAGAGAATTGTTGCTGGTAAGAGAATTTTTAACGATGCTTAATTGCGATAGTAAGTTGTCAAGTAAAAGCATGTACATGTGAACAATGATGAGTAGCCCTAGTGAGTCACCACAGGTGAAATTGCCTGGGTCGATGTAGAGTTAGTGAGTCGCCACAAGTGAGTGTACCTGTGGTCGATGTTTAGTTTAAGAGTGAGTCGCCACAGGTGTGAGTGCCTGTGGTCGATGTTTAGTTTAAGAGTGAGTCGCCATAGGTGTGAGTGCCTGTGGTCGATGTTTAGTTTAAGAGTGAGTCGCCACAGGTGTGAGTGCCTGTCGTCGATGTTTAGTTTAAGAGTGAGTCGCCACAGGTGAGAGTGCCCGTGGTCGATGTTTAATTTAAGAATGAGTCAGTGAGTGAAAAGGATTCTATAATATTGAATCATAGACTATAGAGTATCGAAATAAAAAATATGGATACACAGATATCATAGATGATACAATTTTATCCGGTTACGTCATTAATGTATTGATACTCCTTAAAATATAAAAAATGGTTCTTGTCAGTGTATCACTTTAGTGTACTACTCAAGTCAGTGGGCACCCAGTAGCATGCGAAATTCAAAATTTCTTGCGTTTTTTGCAAATTGTAGCTCTAATTCACGTTGTAGGTTGTTGTAACAATATATCTACTCAATCTTGGGGGAGGTGCGGGAGGCCTATGTCCAGCAGTGGATGTCTTTTGGTTGAAATGATGATGATGATCTACTGAATAATGCTCATAATAACATTCACCTAGCTCTATAAGCTCGATAATATAATCGATAATTTGATAGTAACTTTATATTGTGGAGCTTATAAAGCTAGGATGTTATACGACTAGTACTAAATACCTACTACTACTCACTATATTATTACGATATTGTGATTATTGTCGCGAAAAATATTCCGATCAATAGGTATATAACGTGAAATATAGCTACAGCTTGCAAAAAACGCAAGAAATTTTAAGTTTCGAGGGTTACTACGTCGCAATCACCAGTATTGCCTTCAATTATAGGCAGAAAAATCTGAAAATTTATCACCGTAAATCTGCCGTATTTCTTTAAACTGATTTACCGTATTTCTGGTAATTTTGACCCCCTGTGCACCGTATCGAAAATACGGTGCACAGGGGGTCAAAATTACCAGAAATATTGCACCGTATTTTCGTTTCATCGATCTGGCAACACTGCATCAAAATAGCACAGATAGCTGTGTGTTATATGTGTCAAAATAGTAAATATTTTTAAAATCAAAAATTATATTTAGTACTGTCCGTGTTTATAAATGTATTGCAATACATTGGCTTCATTGAGTTGTATATGGTGAGCATGAACTTTAATTTGTACAGAAAAAGGCCGAGTCACTAAGGATCTTTAGCAATGTCCTTTAGCCATTTATTAAAGGGCGTACAAAATTATCAATTGTTTACAAAGAAGCACCAATACCATAAGTAGGTTGAGATTCAAAAAAGGAGGAAACGAATAATGGAAACATACGGAAATTGCGCACGAGCCCGAATTAAATTCTATTGTTATTCAAAAAACGACCGTCGGTACTACAAAAAGGGAGAGTTGAATACAATCTTCGAGCACACATTTTATTAGTAGGCTTCACATTTTACGAGCGGACTCGAAACCTAAATAAAAAGAGGATTCCTCATATGAAGTCCCTTTGTCATTTTTTTACGGTGGGCTGTCAAAGGTTTTACGATTTCATCTTTAGTCGGTCGGCGTTATGTGCGGCATCTAATACCTGAAAATGAAAGAAAACCTCTTATTATAATGATGACGAAGTTGCTTTCAATATCACGGTGGCTTGTTCCCTTTTAACTTACTAATGAGCCTTCAGTGTTATGGATTTATATCTAACGGATTTGTTTTATCATTTGTTTGTTCGTATTTTGCAAAACAATTTTGTTCTTTATTTGTGCCCTAGATATCGCTGGAGCGATGCGGTGGAAGGCGATCTTCTGGAGATAAATAAATAAATAACATAACATAACATCACGCCTGTATTTCCCAAATAAATAAATAAATAAATAAATAAATAAATATATTTTTTGGAGATTTTTACACAACACCATCTAGTCCCAAACTAAGCAGAGCTTGTGCTATGGATAGTAGGCAATAGATATAATACTTATATACTTTTTTTTGTAAATACATACTTATAATTAAAGTTGGGAAAAACGACTTAAAATCGTAAGCGTGTTTAAACGTTGTGCTTTTTTCTGCCAACGAATTTTTTTACGCTTTTGCCGCTTTTCGTTTTTCACTTCTAAAAAAATTGACTTTTATTTGTCTACATTACACTATTCTACTTACATTTAAACTATTTACAAAGTTCACTAAAAACTATACAAACAAACTACAATCGTCGCGTAGTTACCAAGGAGAACATTCAAAAACGCATTCACTCGTTGACGACGAAAAATAAACTCAAATAAACTAAGCGCCAAAGCAAAAGCAAATCAATCAAGGTCAAAAACGTTTAAAATGTTTAAACGATACGAAAATAATCAACAAATTAAAAAAGTGCTTTCTCTAAACAAATTTTACGTAAACGAATAAAATTTAATTCTGCCGGTTTCAAACCACCACCAGTCAACTTTGAAATTGAGTCTTATGTTCATAGAAATAAGGTTACATTTCAATCGTACTATTGAAAGCATAAGTTTGGTTTACGAAAAAGTCTAAACGAAATCTGCTTTAATCACAAAGCGTGCTTATACGCTTTTTTTTTTATTAGACTTTTTAAGCGCTTTTTGTTTAAACGCCCACTTCTACTTATAATACATAAGAAACACCCAGACCAACACAAACACTTACAATACTATAAAACTACACATACAACGTACAACGTATATAATATAAATATACTTTTTTTTTTAGGTCAGAGCTAGTGGTGGTTGGCGAGATACTGCCAAAGATCGCGGCCAGTGGCGTTTTCTAGTTTCGGAGGCCAAAACACATTTTGGGTCGTACATTTGTACACTTGCTTATGCCCGCGGCTTCGCCCAAATGGATGTCGTTTATCGCGCATGCCTCGGGAACTGTTTATTTTCCCGGGATAAAAAGTAGCCTATATGTTAATCCTGGTTATGTTCTATCTGTGTGCCTGTGTGAATTTCATCTAAATACGTGCAGACATTACAGAGTGATTGAGTAACAAACACCCAAACATTTATAAGATTAGTATTAGGATAGTAGGGTTTTGTAAGGAAATGATCCTACTCCTACTAATATTATAAATGCAAAATTATGGATGTTTGTTTGTTTGTCCTTTAATCACGCTGAAGCGGCTGAACATAAGTATTTGGATGAAATTTCGCATACATATATGGATTAACGTGTTAGGCTACTTTTATCCTGGGATGATACACAGTTAGTCCCCGAGGGATGTGTGATAACAATCTTTCTGTGATAAACCGAATTTGTTGGTGGAAGAAGCCGCGGAGAAAGGCTAGTTGCTTATAATGGTGTGTTTCTTGGTCATATGAGAATAAAATACAATGGCACAATCTCACTGTTTCCCATGGGCAACGTAAAAGATGTCTGGGGGATGATATAGGACCATCTCCTTCCCGAAAACAGAATATATTTATGCACCAACAATATCCTCTTGTTATACTAGTTCACCTGCAATGCGTGGTAATTATTACAAGAATAAAGAAGCTAGAATAGAATATAATAGAATTTATTTATTTGTAAACACAGGTAAAATAATGTTACAATATGTGAAGTTCATCCATGTTTGGCTATAAAAGCATATAAATATTTGACAAGTTAGTTACAAATTATAAATACGCTACGGTATTTACTTCTAAACTTTCGCGTTGCATTATAAGTTATCAATTTGAAACGGGAACGGCAGGGCAATTGCGTAACTCATTTGACAGTTTCATTTTGATATAAAATTGAAGACGATTTTCATAACATCGCAATCAAACATTGGAATTCTGTAACGATATAGAGGGACTTCATTATGAAGTAAATGACGTCAGGAGGGAAATCCTTTGCGATATAAATGACGTCATGTATGTTAGATCACGTTTCGTTATGCAAGTAAGCTGCTGCAAGTATGCGTTTTAAGCTTTATCATTAATTCAATTTCATGATGAATCCCTCCGACATCGTAATCAACAGTTTTGTAGTTTTACGGCCAAAATTAATATCCAATCTATCCACGATTTGTCCTACTAGAGATGGGAATTTGACATAAGCTCCACACAAAATATGTCAAATTTCTATCTCTAGTAGGGTAAATCGTGGATAGATTGGATATTAATTTTGGCCGTTACGCAATTCAAATCCGGATTCAAACGTCAAAATTGACATTTTGTTGATTGCGATGCAGTTACATAATTGCCCTGCTGGTTCAATTGGTCGTGGTCACAAGTAGACTGTTTGCAAATAGCGAGGTTTTGATATTTTAATTACTGAAAATCTCTGTATTAGCCATCGGTGAAATATATGGATAGAGTGAGTGTAGTGTGTACCGGCCTACAACGAATTATGAAAACTGAGGGTGGATGAACATATTCCTCCTCAGAATCGGAGTGACACCGCTGCACCAGTCTGCTCATACCGTAATTCCCGTTTCGATCCCGTTCCGATGCTACGATTAATTTTATTGAAACAAATTTTTTTCACTGCAATTTTAATTAATAATTTACTTAATTCCCTGCTTCATAATAATTAAATCTAGAAACAGTAACAAAACTTTCATTTCATGACGTGTATTGCTAAGTTAGTTACGTAAACATTCAAGGGTTCAAAGTTGGAATATAAGTCATACAAAAGGGGCCAGAAGTCATAGTATAAGTTTTCATCAGACTTCCATAGCTCTGCGAGTGGACTGCAAACAAATTCAATGACCACAAAAAAGTTATGGGGCAAACTTTATCAGTGCTTGCCTCGAGGAAAATTTTACGTGGAAATATTAATGCGCAACGTAACAACCTGCAAATGTTATATTTTTACTTCAGGCTAGATATTTTTAGGTGACATTATTTTACAACTCACGTTAATGTTGGGTTCTTAATATCTTACCAATGGCGATTTTATACTAAGAACGTCGCGTCGGTGGTAGTATCCGTTGGTAGTTCACGAAAGTTCAATATAAAAAATCAAGTAGTTTTCGCAAGTGTACTTGTTCCTGAAAGTTTTTGTAGAGATAGTGGCATAACATAACATTACGGCGGCGCGTGGCGTAGAGGCAGACCGCGAAAGCGATGGCGGGACGAGCTAGACAAAAACTGTAACAATTGCTGCCGAATTGCGTAACTCACTCGCGATCGCAATCATCTGGATTTCGATGTTCATTGCTCCGTGTGTTTTGACAATCCGTGATATCGGCAACTTTGTACCACGCAATGAATATTGCTTTAACTTCAAAATGAAAGCTAATGTCAAAGTCAATGCATTACACAATTGCCCCACTGGTCAACAATACCGCAAAATCGTGACACATGGAAATCGAGGGGGGAGGCTTTTGCCCAGCAGTGGGACGTTACAGGCTAACAGTAACAACTGGTAAATCAAACCATTTGTTTTCGGGTCTAAGACAGTTTTATCTGACCGTTTAGCCGTCCAATATCAAACTGTTAAAGTTTGTCAGTACGTAGATAAGGGATTTTCTACTTCGAAAGCAATCTGAAAATTATCCACCCTATCAAAGTGCTAAAGCTAAGCAATACATTGTATGATATGAGCACAGCTATCTCTTTATCAAATAAACAGCAGTATGAAGAGAATGGAAAATCCCCTCACGGACGTGATTTGAGCTTATGAGACGGCATAAATGGATCGCGGGGCGTTCGCTCCTTGCGCCGGCTTTGTCGAGATTCAACTTCAGACCCCAACAATTATTATAAATATTGGCAATGCCTCCACGTCTCCTATATTCGTTACTGCGACCGTGAAATATAGACAAACATTATCTACACTGAAAATCTACAATTCAGATCACAAATAGCTCCGTTTGGAGAAATAGATGGGCCCATTTATCTACGGCTTTTTCTGAGTTATTCAATACAAGAATCGTTCGTTTTTAGTAATAGTATATAAGTATACGTTCTAGTGATTTAGAAACGGTTTGAGAACAAAAGTTATGAATTGACCGACATTTATCATGGGCTATGTTTGATAGTATCGTTTATTGCCTATATTTTTGACTAAGCTTCTAGAGCCTTCGATGAAATGTGGGGACTTTTATTAGTCTTTTAGTAAAACCCAAAGTTTTGGCTAACATTGGCTGTAATACTTTATTGTTACTGTAAATTTGAAAATCAGATTTAACTATCTATTTGTAGGCTGAAAATCTACATGAATAAATATCGACTGCAGCATAGGTATGTGAAAAATCATCACTTGAGAACGGCTCGACCGATTCGGCTGTTTTTAGGGTTCCGTACCCAAAGGGTGCCAATGGGACCCTATTACTCTCGCTACGCTGTCTGTCCGTCTGTCTGTCACAGGGCTGTATCTTTGTAACGGTAATAGATAACCAGTTGAAATTTTCACAGAATATGTGTTACTAAAACAAAAGGAGGCCTATACCCAGCAGTGGGTGATACTGGGCTAGAATGATGATGATGATATGTGCCTATCACGATAAATACTAAAAACAAAAACAAACAATAACCAAAGGGGGTCCCTATACAAGAAACCTCTAAAAACATGCAATTTTATGAAATTATATCCACATAAAAACGGTAATACGTACCAGCGTCAAAATTGGTCTGATTACAGTGCATATGCATACTATGTAGGTAGTTTGGCAACAAATACTAAAAATAGGGCATCCATAGACATATGTGGTGGTACATGCGTAAGAAAGAGATGCGAAAATTCAACTTTCACGCACGGTGCGTTGATGTCTTTTGTAAATTAAATCAGTTTCTATAGGGTATCAGTTCGATGGGTGGTACGGAACCCTAACTGCGTGAGTCCGACTTGGTACTTGGCCGGTTTTTTAGGTGTGTTCGTAATTGTTTGTAAGACAGAACGTTTCTGGTAAAAAAAATGCACCCTTGTGAAGCCGGGGCGGGTCACTAGTAATACTATATTGTTATTGTTTACGTATTTAAAAGCAACAGAATAGCCATCAGTTCTATAAAATTGCAAATAAAATGTATAACATTCAGAAAATAGCAGGAGAAAATTAAATCAAACGTTGAATAGGTTTATTAAGTAGTCCTATTACGAAATTTGTATACATTTAAGTATTCTCAACAGCAGTTGGAGTGTTTTCATTCAACTCAGGCGCACTGTGCTACAACTAAGCAGCCTTTTCACTACTCTGTATATCTCAATTTGAATGGTAAGGTTCCATACTAAGTTTGAATACTAAATAAGATGCTTTTAGTGGGAGCCCACGCTTAGGTACCTCCGTCGTGTGCCAATGGAATCGTAACTATTCATGTTCTTAATAAAATTGACTGTAGGTATTCAGATTGCTCTTGTAAAACTGGACAGTCTATTATACGAGATCTATTTATTCAAGCGTTCTTCTATTGTCCGATATAGTGATTGGGTTTGCCTTGGAACTCTACAAATCTCTTCAAAATCCTTTTATTTGATAAAATAATGACTTAACCCAACAGAGTCTGTTCAATAACTGACGAAATAATCCCGATTGGATTCTCTAGAGCAGCGGTACTCTAAGTGTGTTCCGCGGAACCCCAGGGTTCCGCGATACCCCTGTAGGGGTTCCGCAAGAATTTAGAAAAAAAAAACAAAACACCTCTCTCTGGTCACTGGTCGAACGTTTTGAATCCGCCCGCCGCGCGTATACTTGTGAGCGCGCAGTCCCTTTGATAAAAGCCGCCTCTGAATTAGACGCTATAGTTGTGAACAAGCGACTTTCGGCTCTATCTTTAAAAGCATAAAGTCGAGATTGTTTACAACGCATTTTTTTGTATTTATATTTTCATTTCCGCTTTTTGTTTATCAAAGGCGCCGACTCGAGTATTTTTGAGAATGTTCGAGTTCGAGTCTAGGACTAAGTATAAAAGCGCTATTATATAAAAAAAGTCGCGCCTCGTCAGTCAGTTGACGATTAGCGTTCGGAGCGATAAGTTCGTACCTACCTACTTACAAGCTGGCTAGCCTGCTGCCTTCTTGTAAGTTCTACTGCCCGCTGTATTCTGATTGTATCAGTTTTGTACATTTCTTCTTTGGACTAAACTTTGTCTCATAAACGCAGTAACGATTGTGCATTATTTTGACCCTACCATCCTGACGTGTAACATTATTAATAAAGAAGAATGGAACGTTGGCTTAAAGGTGTTAAACGTGTTGCAACGACATCTTCTAATGACGCTGAATGTTCAAAAGCAGTACGCGCGGAGAATACAGCAATTACCGATCCAGACGATGATGCCACGACGTCAAGCTCCACGGTTTCAAAGACGAAAAAAAGGAAGTATGATGAATCATATATCAGTTTCGGATTTGTTGATTCCAACGGCTCACCTCTCTGCATGTTATGTAGTAAACTGCTTCCTAATAGTTCCATGGCACCTGCCAAATTACGCAGACATTTAGAAACTGTACACCCCGAGTCTAAAGACAAGAATAAAGAATTTTTTGTTCGTAAAAAAGAACAGTTATTGGAAAGTCAAAAAAATATGATGCATGTAACACAAACTATCAATGAAAAGGCCACGGAGGCATCATATTTAGTTAGCTATCGCATTGCACAAGCAGGTGAAGCGCACACTATCGCTGAGAATTTAATAAAGCCATGTGTGTTAGACATAACAAAATGTATGCTCGATGAAAAATCTGCAAAGCATCTTTCTACTGTACCGCTATCAAACGATACTGTTTCACGGCGAATCCATGATCTGGCAAGCTACGTCAAACAAGAACTAGTTGCACGTCTACAAAAAACACGATTCGCCTTGCAAATGGATGAGTCAACTGATGTCACTGGTCTGGCTATCTTGCTGGTTATCGTGAGATATCCATATGAACGTTCTTTTGAAGAAGACATGCTTATGTGTTCACCGCTGCCCACAAACACTACCGGGGAAGAAATTTTTAATAAAATAAACATATTTTTTAAAGAAAATAATCTTAGTTGGAACGATTGCATTGACATTTGTACAGATGGGGCCAAGGCGATGACAGGTAAAACAGCAGGAGCAGTATCACGAATAAAAAGTAAAGCGCCTAATTGTAGTTCCAGCCATTGTATTCTGCATAGACAAGCACTTGCGATGAAGCAAATGCCGTCAAATCTAAAATTAGTTATGGATGAAGCGGTAAAAATAATTAATTTGATCAAATCACGACCACTACAATCCCGATTGTTCTCATTATTGTGTGAAGATTATGGCAGCAAACATAAAACACTGCTGCTCCATACAGAAGTGCGATGGCTGTCTCGGGGTAAAACTTTAACAAGGCTATTTGAACTTAGAGCCGAGTTACAAATGTTTCTTTCAGCAGATACAGTTTCTTTTAATTTGAAAGACCGTTTGTATGATAAAACTTGGTTGTTCCGATTGTCTTTTATGGCGGATATCTTTCAAAAACTGAACGAATTGAATTTATCATTGCAAGGTAAACAGACAACAGTGTTCCAGGCCTATAACAAAATAACTGCCTTCAAAAGAAAATTAGATTTTTGGATTATTTGCGTTGGTAAGAGAGAAATAGAAAGCTTTACGTCACTCAGTGAGTTTGTTAGCGATAACGACTCGGAAATGTTTCAAGATGATGTGTTTGAAGAATTGGTCCAATATCTCACTTCGATGCGCGCATCTTTTGTAAAGTATTTTCCCGAAGAACATAATACAAAAATGAAGCTGAATTCATGGATTCATAATCCTTTTTTACCCAACTTGCAAAAGCCCGAAAGTATGTCAAACGAGATATTTGAATCTCTTTTAGAAATGTCATCAGACACAAGTATGGAGTCACTGTTCAAAACGACGCCTCTCAACGATTTTTGGTGCAGAATCCGTGATGAATATCCAATGCTTGGCAGAATGGCTCTGAATATTCTTCTCCCGTTCCCAACAACATATTTGTGCGAAACAGGATTCTCAACCTATGCAGCCACGAAAACAAAATATCGCAATAGACTGGACGCCCAACCTGATATGAGACTTCAAATGTCTTCTATCAAACCTGATATCAACCAATTGATGAAAAATAAAAAACAGTTTCATACCTCCCATTAGTTAAGATTTTTTCATTTTTAATATCTTCTATTATTGTACTTGGCATGTGGTTAAAGTAAGTAATAATTAGTAACTGTTACATTGTACTTTTATTATGCTTATATAATAAAGAATACACTTTTAAAAACTATTGTTTTATTGTAGGGTTCCGTCAAGTATTTTGCTTGTCAAAAGGGTTCCGTGACCAAAAAAGTTTGAGAACCGCTGCTCTAGAGAAATCTCGGTTAGTTTTAAAGAAGAGCGTTTGTAAGCACTAACCCGTTCGGTACACTTTAAAGAGCATATTGAACCAGTGGGGTAATTGTGTAATGCATTCACATTGACATCAGCTTTCATTTTGAAATTACAGCAATATTCATTGCGTGGTACGTAGTTGTCAATTTGACGGATTGTCAAAAACACGGAGCAATGAACATTGAAATCCAGATGAATGCGATCGCGAGTGAGTTACGCAATTAGGCAGCAGGGCTTGGAGTTACTAAAGCAGTGTAATCGATGAGAGCACACTCCCTGCGGAACCTTAATAAATCCGCTGTGACCGGTGTTCATTAATTTGCTGCTGTCACTTCAGTATCTGAAATTGTTGATGTTTTGTGCATGTTTGTGGCACAATTTATTGAACCAATCATTCGTGGGCCCTAAAGTTAGCGGTACACTTGAGATGATTTATAATTATAGATTTGCTGTGGGTTAATATCATTTTATAAATGTTATAGTATGGGTTACCCTGTTAAAGGTAAAGGACAAAAGCGGTTGAACTCTAGCAAACTTTTGATTTAGGTTTTGATTGAAACCAAACGACACAATAATCAAACGTAAGAGCCGCCTCTTACGTTGGATTATTGTGTAGTTTTGTTTATTGACGAATTTTTTTGATATTCTATGTACAAAAATCATGGAAATAGGATGGCAATAGGCTCGCCCCCTATTACATGGGACTATAACATAACTGGCAAAATGTGGGTGTACTATTACACCTCTGCCTACCCCTTCGGGGAAATACAGGCGTGATGTTATGTTATGTTAAAAATCATGGATGGTTTAGATTCATTAGAAACGTCCACAGTTAAACTTAGGTCCTGTAATTCACAAAAAAAAACTGTTAATACACAGTTCAGGCACAACATGATAATAAAATCGAATAGTTTCGAGAACCTAAAAAGGCACTTACCCTAAAGTAGACTATTACAAACGTTTACCAGTACATTATTTTATTGCCTAGTACCTAAAGCTTCAATTAAGGCAACACTTTCTAGGTCTGCAGAGCTGATTGGATCTTACCTGGTCCGTAACGGAAATGGATCACGTAAACCATGCCCAGGTAATAAAATAAACTAGCATAATGTGCTTTTACAAATTAAATCGCAATGTTTACTAAGGATTGTTTCAGATCATGGAATTGACAAGTAGTTTGGGTAATGTGTTGTAACTAACTGGTTCTGGTTAATGGCGATAAGCCGTCTCCTTTTGCTTTCTCCTGGCCAAACATGTACAGTCGACCACATGTATGGTAACAGTTAGACCTTGATAGCATCTTAATTTCGTAAGCAGTAAAGGTGGTTTTCGTAATTCAAGTGTTACCACAGACGTTACGTCGACTGTACCAACTAAACTGATGTGGGGTCGGCTTCCAGTCTTACTTGAGGCTTATTCATCATTGGTGTAATTTTATTATACAACGGTAAATGTCCTTCCCTGTAAGGAACAGAGACGTGACGTGATTCTATACTTGAAGATCAGCGTGAATCAAATCGTGATCAGTTATTTAAAAGCGGAATTAGTTTTGCAAAGGGGAAGGATATTTACAGTAGGATATAAGAAGTAATACCTTAGTAGGTAGGTAGTGTTCCGATGAATCTGCAAACTAACTCCAGAGAAAAAGATGAGTTTACCAATCCTTAATTCGCTAGCTCTGTACTGAAGGCTTTTCTTCCTGAAGAATCAAAATAAATAGCTGCAAATTAACATAATAAACAAAACTGAAACTCTCCAAATAAAAAGCAGAATAAATAAATTGGAGCCGTCACAGGAGTGGCAGGAATAAAGTTATATAACTCAAGTATTTTGTACGAGCCGGAGCCAGCACCGCCGCCGCCGCCACTCCGAAAGTGTTTTTAGTAAAATCACGAAGTGAATCTCCAAATTCATCGCAGGATCGTACTTCGCGGATATCATAACAAACGTAATAAAAACTTTTCCGCAAAATATTAGTTTTTCGGACCATCAGAGTTTACAGAGGACTGAAAGACAACAAGAAATGGCTCTTCATTTATTCCGCATTTTTAAAGTTAAATAAAACTTTGTCTTGTTATGATCGACGTTCTGAACTTTTTGTCCTCTCATTATTTTTTCAAGAAATCGTAACAATTTTACCAAACCAAGTAATCCAAGCATTCCAATTTATACGGCATTAGGATGAAGCTCCTCTGATGGTATTTTTAAGTGATACTTTTTTCATCCTCAAGTGCCTATAGAGTGGTACCCTAATAGATACTACGTGTTGCCATTACGGCTAGTGGTTACAATTTGCGCCAGGAGCCTTCACCTAACTTAAAAGGGCTCGCCATCAAATGGGCGGTATATCGAAAACCCATTCGAGTAATTTGAGGCGAACCGAAACGACATTGTCGCTTAAGCGATTCAATCCTACGCGACCGCGCAGGGACCTACACGACGATTTGAATTTAAGCGATTTTATGTGAGTGGTAATTTCACCGTTGTGAGCGCTTTGCCGCCAATAAATTATATTTGCTTGTTCGTTTACTGCCGGTTGTTTACTTGGCGGATGAGTGGTAGGCGACGCGGCTCGCCGTGTTTACACGAACATCGCGTAGATGGCTGATAATCGTTTTATGGCATTCGTTTATGTCGCAGATAAGGTTCGACAATCACGAATCCGTTCGTCTCTTTGTGTGATTTCTTTCGTCTTCCATGTTTAGTGTCGTCTCGGGTTGATAGCGACTCCAGTTTACGACTAAACTATACGCGTCTTGCACAACTTTGTAACAGATTTGTGCCGCGAGACTAAAAATTCTGCAATAATGCGTCGTTTATGTGGAAATGTTTAGAAAAGACAATGAATATGTCTATGTTTGTTTTTATGCCTCACTGACAAATTATAATGATTCAATCATTTAGAATCATTTATTCTTTTAAAATCTATATCTGTGTTTTTTATGTAAACTTAAATGTATTGTACGCCAATATGGCAGGTCATAGCAGCACTTTTTTTTGTTATAACAACTGTAACTACCTATGTATCATAATATACAATAAATTGAATTGAATATTATTCGGGCATTTTCCTCGATTTGGATGAATAACAAAATAGAAAGTCTAACATCTCACTTTTTCATTGCAACCCTGTTAGTTGTTCACTTGGACATCTTTTACTCATGGGAATCCTATGCAATTTCAGCTATAATTAGAGTGCACAAGCGTGAGCTAACTATTCGCTGAAGTATTATTGTAATAAAAGAAACAGGACTTAAATTAATTGCTCTAATATAAATATTTTATCTTTGTTTGAATTAGCGTGTAGTTTCTGTTATATTATTAGCAATGCACAAACACAGACATAGTAAAAAATATAGACGAAGTGCTGCGAACAATCATAGTGAAGCAAATAAAAATCGTGCTCCTACGTGTTCAACCAGCGCTAACGCACACACCATGCACCTGAAGGATATTTGCTTTCGCGATGCTTACTGGACGATGCCGCGCCATGTGTACTGAGAGGGGTGAGCACGGTTTGATGTACACGTGTGTGCGTGAGCGCTGGCTGTACACGAAGGAGCACGTTTTTTTGCCTTTGCAATGATTGTTCGCAGCACTTCGTCTATATTTTTGTCCATACAAGATAATCCGCTTCTACTGTCTGTGCTATCTCATTTAAGATGATAACGAAGTAGGTTTCTCGTAAATTTGACTTTTGGAATTTGTCATCAGTACATTAATATAAAAAATATAGCCCCCATTACACCACGGTGTAAATGTAGCCCCGATTTTACTGTCGTCATTCTCGCAAGCGATAGCGGCTCAGCAATTGACACTGATATCCTTTCTACACGTTTAAAACGTGTAATACGTGTGCAACGAGCTTAAACCTTTACTCGCTCAATAAATAGTTAAGCTAGAGCGTTAACAAGTACACTTGCTCAGGCGTCACCGTGTGTGGGGGTGCCTAAACTAGGGGGACAGTCGACAAACTTTAACATGCATTTAAATGTCAATTGCAAATGTTGCTACCTTTGTAACCGTCTGGGACTTGACAAATTGCATTAGGGTTTTTATTTCAGTACAAATTTTGAATACGTTATGGCTAATATTTATGTACAAATTTTGTATACGTTATGGCTAATATTCATGTTTTTGAAATTTGAAATGTGAAAGTTCATAGCGGCAATTAAAAAGCGTCGACGAAAATCATATGTAGTTATTGTGACATATACATAAGTGAACTTTAAGTTTGATCATCAACTCAGCCTATCGCAGTCCACTGCTGAACATAGGCCTCTCCTAAGTTGCGCCACAACACTTGGTCCTCTATCTTAGTTTTATACTGACATTAAAATAATTAAGAGATTCTTCAATCCCATAATTACCCTTTTGAACAACAGATTGGTTTTAAGCTCAAAATTTGATCTAAGTACGTAAATTCCCTTATGCTAACTAAGAAATCAAAGATCAAACGAATATATTTCCAATTTTACAAAACAAATATAAGTATAATAATATCAATAAAAGTCAATAATTAAAGAGAGCAGTTAACTTCGTTCCAGTTATAAGCTTCTTATTCAAAACAAATATTTCATCAACTCAAAAATAATTAGGAAACGCTTCGGCAATACTCGGATATTACGTCCAACGTTTAGAAACCCGTGAACTTTTTCCAAATCAATCGTAGGGAAGGCAATCAATAAGAAATTTATGAAAAAAATATTGTTGGAGGCATTTTCGTCAATCAACCATGCCAATCGTTGACGTAAATTAAATTGCGCGAATTAATATACGTACATCTACGCCGTAATGGTGGGGCGTACCTCCTTCGTCGTGAAAAATGGAATCACAGCGATGAACAATTTGTCATTTTAATGTTTTCATGTCCGCAACCAGTACGCCAGCACTATGGATAGACAATTTATAACGCGTGTCATATCCCCTTTGTACGGTAAGGTAGAATATCTAGCTATGAGGAGAGGAATGCAATTTGTTGGCGCGTACATATCGTACGAATACCTTGTAAAGTGTGTTCGTAATTGTAGCGTTACGCTCCGTACGAATTTTGTATAGATCTCGGAAATGCGTTGTTTGCATAAAGCTGTGTAATGTTTATGTGGAAAATGTGCAATTTGTATTTTGAACTATTTCATGTTACTTATATAAGTTTATTGTGTCTACTTTACGCCGCTTGAAAGATAGGTAATTAGATATCTTCTCCTAGTCTCTTCCCATCATAGAAAACGAAATAATAATAAAATCTAAAAGCATGCGTCGACCTATCGATATCCAACGCATTGTACGAATCGCAAACGAATCCGTGTAACTTAGTGCGTCCACCTATCCGCAGTCCAATCCGTACGGATTGCCGACGAATTTTTATAAGCAATCGGATTTTCAATATTGACATTCGGATGCCGATGATGCGATCCGTCCGATGTGTTCAAAACCGATATATGGATGCATGCCTTAAATAGTTAGACATATTATTAATCATTCATACCGATATAAATTGTAAACAGTAACAGTAAGATTAATTTCATTAAATCACTAGTATATATTTTTTGTATTTAAATTAAGACTGGAAATCGATTAATACCTCTTCTTTCTTGAAATGATCACGACAGGATTACTTTGTATATTGCAAGAGTAACAATCATATTTCTAACAATAAAACTTTCCTTAAATTATAATATGTTGTACATTTGTCCCCAACTTCGTCTGGGACGTTCTAAAGATAAGCGTAATATTATACCACTAGGCTACTGAAATTCCCACATCATAAAATTGGACTCGCGCCGACGCCATAAAACTGATCATTTATTTTTACGACATCGATCCCTAGGTTAATAATTGTGTCGCCATAATTTTTTCCAATTCCCATAAATTTGACTACGAGTTTTTTACGAGTTCGTTGCACTTGTACCTGTTAGTTTGACTTTTAATAACTTAGTAAGTACCTACCTACCTATTAACTATCTGGCAACTTACTTTTTATTTTTCAACTTTTGAAATTTTTTGGGCTCCGAGGCGCTTGTATGTTTTAAAATAGTAATAATAATCCACTTTATTGCACAACATCAGTACAGTTTATTGTAATATTGAAAACTGATCATGTCCGTCTGGTATTTTTTATCGATTACAGCAACGCTCTACGGCGAGAAATGCTATACGAGTATTTAATTATCAGAAAAGCGCATAGCAACGCCGAAAATGTTATGAAACTCATTGAAAAATTATTCGTCGAGCTACGAAACAATGTCATAAGTTCATAACATGGTGGCAAAATATTGTAATCGAATTGACAATAATTGTTGTATTTATTATCATAAATTAATAGCTAGGTAATTTTAAGAGTTCTTGCAGAAGTAGTTACATAGACTTTCATAAATCGCTAGGTAATTTTAAGAGTTCTTGCAGAAGTAGGTTCATAAACTTTCAGACTTTCATAAATCACTAGGTAATTTTAAGAGTTCTTGCAGAAGTAGGTTCATAAACTTTCAGACTTTCATAAATCACTAGGTAATTTTAAGAGTTCTTGCAGAAGTAGGTTCATAAACTTTCAGACTTTCATAAATCACTAGGTAATTATAAGAGTTCTTGCAGAAGTAGGTTCATAAACTTTCAGACTTTCATAAATCACTAGGTAATTATAAGAGTTCTTGCAGAAGTAGGTTCATAAACTTTCAGACTTTCATAAATAACTAGGTAATTTCAAGAGTTCTTGCAGAAGTAGGTTCATAAACTTTCAGACTTCTATAAATCACTAGGTAATTTTAAGAGTTCTTGCAGAAGTAGGTTCATAAACTTTCAGACTTTCATAAATCGCTAGGTAATTTTAAGACGTCTTGCAGTAGTTACATAGGGTATCCTAGTGTGAGATCCAGTATCACATTTATAACGTGTAACCATGTTTTCTTGAAATACATAAATAAATGTTAAAATGTTAAATGTTAACCTTATGACATAGACTTTCATAAATGGCTAGGTAATTTTAAGAGTTCTTGCAGAAGTAGTTACATAGATTTTCATAAATACTAGGTAATTTTAAGACGTCTTGCACAAGTAGTTACATAGACTTTTATAAATGGCTAGGTAATTTTAAGACGTCTTGCAGAAGTAGTTACATAGACTTTTATAAATGGCTAGGTAATTTTAAGACATCTTGCAGAAGTAGTTACATATACTTTTATAAATGGCTAGGTAATTTTAAGACGTCTTGCAAAAGTAGTTACATAGACTTTTATAAATGGCGAGGTAATTTTAAGACGTCTTTCAGGAGTAGTTACATAGACTTTTAGACTTTCATAAATAGCTAGGTAATTTTAAGAGGTCTTGCAAAAGTAGTTACATAGACTTTTATAAATGGCTAGGTAATTTAAGAGGTCTTGCAAAAGTAGTTACATAGACTTTTATAAATGGCTAGGTAATTTAAGAGGTCTTGCAGAAGTAGTTACATAGACTTTTATAAATGGCTAGGTAATTTTATAAATGGCTAGGTAATTTTAAGAGGTCTTGCAGAATTGTACCTTATAGTTTCTATTCTCACTTCTCACCACAACAAACTCCGTTATCCTAACTATTAAAAAACTGTAATTGTCTGTTTGTTTGTTCGAGCATCACGTAAAAAGTACTGAACAGATTTAGATGAAATTCGACACAGACCATGTCCTGGATCTGTTTCATCAAACGATCTATCACAGTTTATCATAACGTTAGTTGTCATTGTGTAACTAAAATACAGGCAGAACGACACTCACTGGTTTACAGTTAGTAGTTCCCGAGACGCCTTTAACGACCCTGTCCTTAACCGTTAATTAAGGTTATTAATCCGAAGGCACGACCACCTTGTTTTCCTTAATTGGTCGCAATTTTATTTCTCACAGCGAAAGTTAAGCTTCAATTTTCATTATTAAGTACGTATAAAAGTAGCTTGTATGTGTAGTGTGAGGAATGCTAAGGAATTTGAGCGTTTCTATATAAAAAGGTTTGTTTGTGTTGAAATATAAACACTCTCCACCTTATTACAAAATAGGTTTTGATTAAGCTAGGCTTAAACACCTTTTTATGTATGGAGTTTACGTTTAACCTAGTTTAAACAAGGTTCTAATTGGTCTTTTTTACCTTTCTTCTTTTTTTTTGGTCTTCTATGCTTTTGTAATAAGAGGGTTTAGTCTACGTTTAAGAGAATCTGACTGATTATACTTATTATGAACCAGCACTAGATTTCAGCAAAGAGTTTGCAGAATTATCTCCAGAGCAATTAGCAGAAGGGCTGGGTAATAATGGTTCTTCTAGTCCATGCAAAGGTTGTCTGGAAGAGATTGCCCTGTAAGATAAGACCGCCCATTGTACTTAAACAATCTTTCTGTAAACTACTGTCTTTGTTTTCGTTTGGTGTCTGTACAATAAAGAATATAATAAATAAATAAATAATAACCGCGTGGATTGTTATATCTACGAGGCTAAGCTGCGCTATCCGCGGTCGTACTTTAGATGGATGACCGTTTCATTGCATCGAGGCCCCTCTTCGAATGCCATACGAATATCTATGTCAGTCAGTAGAAGTAGTCAGAAGCCCGAAAGTCTAAGAACTGGTCTAACTTTAGGATGTCGGTATTACACAGTAAGATTGCTAATTGGTTAATTGATTTTGTAATTGGTTGATAGATTGGTAATTGATTGTTAATCTTTTTCCCACGGCTTGAGCTATTATCATAATGTAGCTCATGTCGACACAATAGAAGAAGAAATAAGATTGCGGAGGTTTGATAGGCAATCGCTCCGTGTAAAATAATGATGTTTAGCCGCATCCGCTCCGCGATTCAGAACCACACGATAACCAGTTGTCGACCGGTTCGGTTTGTTATTTCGTTTCGTCTTATGATTCACGCAACGAGAGAAAAAGAGATAACAAACCGAATTGGTCGACAACTGGTTATCGAGTGGTTCTGAATCGCAGAGCTGGTTAGACTGGAAGCCGACCCCAACATAATTGGGAAAAAGGCTCAAATAAAGATTTGTAGAATTAGCTCCAATAAATGAACAGATGAACTGGAAATCGGACTACTGGACTCATGCTTATCAAGTTGCACCAATAACACTCACTTCTTGGTATTAATGTACTGTAAGTAATGATACAAGTAATAATCACTGCATCACTGGTGGCACAAGTCATGGCCAGCTTCAACAGTGTTCTGAACATGATAGCTGACAGAGAGGATTGTCCGAGTGTCCACTGTTGTCAGTTACATGTATCGAAATACGTAACTGTTTACTTACACCTAGGTTTAAGATAATAAAATTGTTACTAACCCTATATGAGTTGTTTTTCTCGAAATAAAATTATTCTATTTTATTCTATAATACTGATTTAGATATGTATAAGCTAGTGGAACATTAATTGAATGTCAAGGATTTGTAGAAGTAATTATTTATTTATTTTCCACAAAAACAAAATACATACATTTGGCAGATACAGTGTAGAACATTCACCAGTTTAGGTTTTTCTGTACACCGCTTGGTCCGGCGACATTCATTACATGTAAGTACTGTACAAGTACAGCATGTTTTTTTTTATTAATTAATTCTGAACTGAATTGTGTACTGTACTATTCGGCGAATCACATACACAAAGCAAATTAAACAGATTTATTACATGAAGCGGATGCAATTGCTGACATGGAGTAGCAAAATGTTTATAGAATAATCTTATTTACCCGTATTAAAACTTCAAGTCAATGTGGTTTTTAAAATATTTCATGCAAAGTGAGAGCCAAAAAGAAAGAGAGGGCAATAATAGAATTATTTTTCTGAGCATCCGCTGAGCCAGCAGGGGTCGTTATTCAATTACAAGGGAGGGAAAATACGAGGCGATGTTTACCTGTGTTGCTGCGGGCCATCCGACCGAATCTTTTTACCATAATTACCTATACCGATGTATTTTTAAGTATAGCAACCCCTCGCAAAAGATAGCGAACTTAATGAATTCGGTGGGAGAAAATCTCGCTCATTTCGATATCCTACGTGATATAAATTGCATTTTTTACGAATCCTGTGTACGCCGGCGGCGTGATGCTAGATCGAAAACCATTTTTGTCATTTATTCGCAATAATCCAATATGGAAGCGGGTGCACGTGATCTCATTGACACTAAGCTGGGCGCGGGTTGCTATCCATTATTCATGGTGTCCAACCCGTCGTGAATAATATTTGATGCGGTTTTGAAACGGCATAGCGTTAGAGTAACTTCAGTTTTGGAGAATTTACTGCTTCATTAGTGGTGATGGGGTAGCTGGTAAATTCTCTGCTTGTTCTTGTTGTCAGCCAGTGGGTGACGGTCATAGAAATCTAAATAATAAGGTAATAGAAATGTTATCTACTGTCTTTTAACACCGGAACGCGTGTCGCCGGTTTGCGCTACCAACACATACATACGCAATTACGCAAACCATGTTTCTAGCATTCAATGCAAAATAAATTAAGCCTAAAAATCCGCTGCTAGATATGCTGCACAATGAAATTTTTGTGACTCTGCGTCCAAAACAGCACTGATGATCAAGCAAACGTTTCGCGCATTAGTGTCCTACGAGACACCTATAGATGCCAATCCATGTAATTAAAGAAGTGCAGTTGCAATTAAGTTTTGATCAAAACAATGCTTTTTGTATTCTCTTACCACGGCGATCGCTGTTAGAAACAAACTGCAGCGTCACTGCAACTTGATCGGCGCGTCATGAAATTACGTGAATTAGGGCCCTGTACGCGGCGATAAGGTCACGCACCTTTATTATTTCTATTACCTTATTATTTCGATTTCTATGGAGACGGTTCTAATTACAAAGGAATGGAAGGCTTTCTATTTTGCCCATTTTCCGTGTTACGTAGACGGTTTGGGATTTTGATGATTGAGATTGGGAATGAATTCGGGATTTTGTCGAGAATTCTCAATGTAGAGGCCTGAGAGTATTTCTGTTGCCAATTCAACAGTAATCCCTGTGTATTATCATACTGTTATGTCTGATTTTGGCATTATTACTTTGAGATGATTCATTGCAAGATCGGAGCTATATTTAGTTGTAGAAGTCAGGTGCACTTATTAATTTTATTTCTGTGCCCTGGAATTGTTTGATCTATTAGGTCCTTAATAAATTCTTAAATATAGTAAAGAGTTAATGTTTAGTGCTCGATAGTTTGACGTGATTTGAATCTTGGTTGACGATCACTTACACTGACTGGGCAACATTTACAACCCTCACATAAACATACAAAAGACTTTGGCACCAAGAAGCGAAATTTTAAGCTGAAGAAAATACGTTATCAGCGTTTTGGCACCACTGTACAACATTTTTGGGAGGAAAGCATAGACGGTATTTCTCATTTAGCGAATATATAGGTACGTGTATTATGGTCGGTGATAAGCAACACATTGTCAATCAACACAAAGGTCATTTGAAAAAATGGCATTTTAAGTTTTAAACAGTTTAGTTGATTTAAGAAATGCATATAATTTTTATTTACTTAATTAACCGTGTACCGTATACCTACTTAGGTAAAATTAATATATGTATAAATATATTTTTACAAACAAAGGATGAGTTTTGAAAATAGTACTGAAGGGTGAAATCCGAAACTACAGGCACTATAGAAAAGACTCCTTTAGTCTTGAGTTTGATGTTGGAGGAAATTAAAATAGCATTTTTAGATTTATGAAAAAGCAGCTGGTTAGGCCTGGAATTGAACCCAAACTTTATGCAAGAAATATTGCCCTTCATTATTGCACCAACTGATAAGGAACAAATCCTGCAAATAAATGTTATGTGGCAAATCAAAGGAAGTTGGATTTTTGAAACAAGTACCTGTTTTCCAAACATTACAATATTAACTTAAGAACTGTTCAAAATCGTTAACAATCCTTTTAAAAGCTTTTGTGAAATATTAAATTGTTTTAAAGAGTAGAACTATCGATGATTTGTAGTCTGCTATTTAAATGTATAAAATTTTACAAAAATCTTAACAAAAAAACAATTTCCTTTGAAATGCCACATAATATTTTTCTGCAAGATTTGTTCCTTATCAGCAACCTTATCAATTAGTTCAACAATATAGGGTTTTAAAAAAAAAAAAAAATTGTGTTTGATTCTGGCAAAACAAGCTGCTTTAAAAAAATCTAGAGACGCAGTTTTTGTTTTCTCAAATATCGAGCTCATGACTCCTTTGACGACATTTCGCTATACCTTAGATATAGCTTAGGATTTTGCCCTCCAGCACTATTTTCAAAATTCACCCTGTTTAAAATAATAAATATAAATATGTACTGTCAATATATGATATATTATATTTATAACACTTAACTATTAAAAAAAACTCGCAATAAGTTTTAATATTTATTAAATGTTTTAATTATTCTTTTTTATGAAACACACACGAGGAGCATAAAAAGAACTGCATCATATACTCGTTTTGTCAATTGTTGTGGGTTGACACTGTTGCTTATTACCGTCCATATTATGGTTCATCCCGTCGTCACGGGAGCATGTCCAGGGGCATCTCATTTTAGATAAGAACAACCCGTGGGTTCCTCCTTGTTGACTTATTGCTTCTATCGCGGAATCGTCGCAATGCCGGCCATTTCACTGGCAAATTGTCTATTTACCATAAGAAATATATATGCGTTGTATTTTGAGGCTAATTTACTATTTTATTAGTATGGCCAGTTACGTAAATGATGTTGTGTTACAGGCTTTGTACTTTGAAAAAACAGACGAATATATTTTACTCTTATAGTGGACTGGGAATGGAAAAAAGTAATTGAGTATCATTGCTTATTCTATTTCGTAAATTCTAAGAAACGTTGAGGAAAGTAAAATGTTTCCTATGCTCGAAATATTTAGGTAATTAACTAAGAGTAAGTAATCTTGACACGTCTTTTTATTTGAATATGTTCTTATAAAATATGAATGTTTTTATTATAAAATACAAATGTTACTTATTAAAGTTCACACTAAACGTTTACATAAAATCAATTTGGAAGCTTGCAGTCTTTTTTTGCATATTTAGATAAAAAAAACATCAAGATTGTTTACTTTATTATTTTTAACGAATTTACGCATGTGAAGCGAAATCTAACAATTTAAATTGTGGAAAGAAAAAATCGCTCACGAGCAGGATTCGAACCTGCGACTCCTTATGCAAGTTTTGTATACCTACTTTAACTTTCGCTCATAATTAGATATAAGTACATTAATTCTGTCTGCAAAAGTGCTTGCTGTATTTGTAAAATTGTATGTATTATTTTGTGGATAACGGTGCTGGTTGCGTGATTACCTAAGTTTTGTATATCTTTTTGTTTGTATTATGCATTATTGCGCAATTGTTTGTTGTCCTGAAGAATAAAAAAATAAAATAAAATAAAATAAATACGCCAGTGCCTTAGCCACTAAGCTACCGTGAACACTAGTGTGTGTGATTTCTTTTTCCACAATTTAAATCGTAAGATTGTTTACCTTTATATAATTGTCAAAAAATTTCGAGTATTGCATGACTTTCGGACTATGGAGTCTTAAGTTTGATTTTCAGGCTGAATAAAGGTGGGTACTGACGATGCTTCCATTCGGACGCCGTTTTAATTACTACATCCAAGACTAGTACTAAAAATAACATACGTTTTCAACTCTTCGCGGAAAGATTTTGGCATGCGGCCTCGCCATTCGGTCTATTGGATGCATCGTCAGTGGCACCCTTAAGGTGGGCACTGACGATGTATCCAATCGGATGTCGTTTTAATGACTACTTCCAAAAAAGCATGACTTGTTCTAAAAATAACACCTTTTCAACATTCACGGACAGATTTTCGAATGCGGCCACGCCATTCACACTTTTGGAAGCATCGTCAGTGGCCACCTTTAAGGACAGCACTTATTTGATGTTTTCAATAAACGATGGAGCTCATGCAACGCGCCATTTTGAAATTAGAAATATTATGAAAAGTTTTGTTGCTAATCTACGTTTTACGTCAACAGTCATTTGTTACAGATTGTTTCCAGTTTAAGCTGCGTTAACACGATCAAAATTCGCTTCGACAAAAAGATCTGTGAAGACTAGTTGGACGTTACTTTGATCGAGATAACAGTAAAAGCACAGCGTAATTAAAACTACAGAGCAGAGCTAGAGTTCATTAGACTGTGGTAAAAGTGTGGTTTGATTACTGTTCATTTAAATCTGAAAGTTCATTTCGTTAAAGCGGACTTTGATCGTGTCAACGCAGCTTTTACAGGAACTTAAACTTTGGCGTAAAAACGTAGATAAGCAACAAATCTTCTTTGTATATGTTACAATTATAATGGTCCCAGAAATTGCTTTTCATACTTCGAATTTCTAAATGGAAGTACTTACATTGGTTCGTGGCAAGAGTAATCAAAACGCACTCTTACTGTTGCTGCGATCAAAGTGACCTCGAAGTAGTCGTCAAAGTTATTGTTGTCAAAGCAAACTTTGATCGTGTCAACGCGGCTTGAACTTTAAACAACTTGTAACACTATCCTTTCCATCTGAATCCGTGTACACTGCAACAGATATAATTAGGTACAGTCAGCATCACATTAAGTTAGCCCCCAAAGGCGGCCGGCGTGCGGCTGCCTCAGAGTGACAGGCTGGCCCTTAATGCGGTTGAACAGTTAAACAGCTTTAAGCCTACTGTATTCACTGTACCGTTCGCTAACTTGTACTAGATATAGTAGCTAAGCTTAGCTTGGCTTGTGGTTCCGTCTTCATTAAAGGACTTAAGACTTGGAATTTATATTGGGTTAAAGGAATTTTCGTTGGACGCAGTAGAAATTTTTCAGCGGAGTGCTGAATTGGTATTTCATTGATCAATGAAGCAATGACCATAGACACGCTTCAAAAAACGGATTGTATTTTAGATATTTTTCAGAACACAGAGTGGTATCTGTTATAGTAAAACGTAGAACATCTGACTACCCGTGGTCTTCAGTACAAATAAATTGATATCATTTTGCTATGCCTTCGACGAACTACATTGTGATTTCTGGTGTATGATTAGTATAAAAAATTAATGTAGTTAGTTACCTATTTTGGAAAAAAAACTATAGTCCATGTTGGAGTAAGTATAGTAATGCTTGAATTTATGTGCAGTTTGATTAAAATTTGTAATCAAGAATCGAAACTTGTATATAACATCTCGTCCCTATTACATAGCTCAGGAGCCTTATATTGTTAATCAAAACTTTAGATATAACAGGTGAGTTGGTACATGACGACGTCTGTGGTCTAGTGGTTCGAGTGTCGGACTGCTGATCACGAGGTCGTGGGTTCGATTCCCACAGAACACAAATATTTGTGTGATGAACATAAGTGTTTGTGTTTGTCTGGGTATATCTTTGGGACATTTTTACACAGCACCATCTAGTCCCAAACTAAGCAGAGCTTGTGGTATGGGTACTAGACAATGGATATAATACTTATATACTTTTTTTTTGTAAATACACACTTATAATACATAAGCAACACACCCAGACCAACACAAACACTTATGTTCATCACACAAATATTTGTGTCCTGTGGGAATCAAACCCACAACCTCGCTATCAGCAGTCCGACACTCAAACCACTAGACCACAGGGGTCGTCGTATCTTATGTATTATAAGTATATGTTTACAAAAAAAAAGTATATCAGTATTATATCCATTGTCTATTAGTACCAATATTACAAGCTCTGCTTAGTTTGGGACTAGATGGTGCTGTGTGAAAATGTCCCAAAAATATTATTTTTATTATATATGTCTATATATTATTTATTGATTAAATTGTCAACAAGATACACAATCAAAGTTAGTAAAAAAGTACCACTTAAACCTCCTGGGTTTGAGTGTGGCACTAACAATTCATCCTCGTATCAGCACATTTATTTAAGTAAGCACATTTATTAGTTTTTTTTTAAATATATATTTACATAATATAATTTTCGAGAGCTCTAGAGTATTTCATATTCATATTCATATTCATATTATTTATTTGCATTCCACAATGTAAATTAGGTGGTAAACATAATGGCTTAATAGCTAGTCACAATTATGGACCCTGTAGGGCACAGCAAAATTCAATACAATTAAAATTTATGTCATTATAGATATAATCAAAATCTCAGATAATAATAAAATCAATTAATATAAAAATTCATAAAGGGCGCCGTATTAAACATTTCAATTCCTTATTTTAATATATAAAACAAAGTCAGGTTAGTTACATCATTTATAACTCAAGAACGGCTACACCGATTTTAATGAAATTTGGCACACAGATATAACACGACCCCGATTAATATATTTATACCGGGACGATCAACAGTTCCCGAGGGATGCACGACATTCACGCGGGCGAAGTCGCGGGCATAGGCTAATTTATTGTGTCGCTATTTGTTTGTCATCTATGTATTCATTAATTGTGTAGTAAGCTTTCTTAGCAAGGATTTCTTTAAGTTTCTTTTTAAATTGTGTATCGCTTGTTTCGTCTTTTATTGAGTCTGGAAGTTTATTGAATAATTTTATTGACATTACATAAGGGCTATTGGAATGTAGTGTCATACGTGAAGTGGGTAACATTAACATATTCTTATATCTAACCGGACGGTTACCATGTTTGTCACCGCGGGTTGTAAAAAAAATATTATATTTTCTAACAAATTTACATATTTCCAGGATATAAACGCAAGGTAATGTGAGTATTCCATATTTTATAAATAAGGGCTTACAGCTATCTGTTTGTTCTATATTTGCAAGAATGCGAATCAGTTTCTTTTGGAGTATGAAAAGTGTAGGCGCGTCTGTACTGTTTCCCCACATTATAATGCCATAGCTGATCCACGCATGTGCGTAGGCGTAGTAGGTAGTAAGTGCGGTTTTTATGTCAGTGGTTTTCTTTATTTCACGAAGCGCATAACTAAATCTTGAAATTTTTGACCTAATGTTTTTATTTTCATAATATACGTTAATAATTAATTACCAGTTTACACTCTGCTTAAATTAAATTAAATCCGAGAGAACAATAACTTTTAATTTGTTTTTATTTTAGTAATTCAAGTGTCAGATGCTTAACATGTAGGTACAGCGTCATAGGTGATTTTTGAAAAGGGATTTAATATTTATACACAAATAGAATTCATAAACGAAGTAATTAGAATCTTGTGTGGTCAGGGTAGTAGGTTGATTAGGAAATATCCTAGTAATATTATAGACGTGAAAGTTTGTATTTATTATAATATCTATAGTAAAGCGAGTGTGGATGGAAGAGTTGGAAGGGGACGAGCTCGGCGACCGTATCGCGATCAAATCGCGGACGTTCTCAAAAAATGCCTAGTTACGAGTACTCTAAACCGACGAGCATCCATGACGAGGTTAATGGACGTACCTAGATGAAGCGAAAGAGGTGTGTCAGGATCGTAGCAGGTGGAAATCCATAGTCTTTGCCTACCCCAATGAGAAACAGGCGTGATTATATGTATGTATGTATGTAAAGCCAATATAAAAATGGAAATCTATCTATAATGTTTGCCTAAATAATACTAATATGAAATATCAATACTGATTGTATTTAGTTCATTATCTGTAATGTAAATTGTTAATGGTTGTTGTATTGACTCTAAATAAATGTATGAATGGTAACTGGAGGAGATAGCGCCACGTTCCTCACTAGGTAGGCAGGCAGTTCACTTCTGTTTCACTTCTCTTGCGGAGCGGACGTTGACCTCATCACTCCACCAAGTGCTGTGTATACATTAAAGGACCGAATTATTGTATTCTTATTTTATCTTGAATACCACATTATTTGTACTAATAATATTATAAAGAGGACAGATTTGTTTGTTTGTAATCGATAAACTCTGAAACTACTGAACCGATTTTAATTATTCTTTCAAATTCAAATGTTTCTTATTAAAATAAACCTAATTACAGGCACTTTTGAAACGTCAGGCTCTAGTTGCACGGTTCCAAATTGTGGGTCCTATGGAGAAGAACCGGCAGGCTTATCAATTCTAAATTCAAATAGGCTGAATATTTACATTTGCCGCAAAATTCCTAGTAAAATTAAGGTAAATCTATCTCCCACGTCCAGACGCCCATAATTTCCAATATATTTCTTTCTTTTACCTTCTTTTTCGCCTTCATCAAATTAATCTAAGTTAAGTAGATTATTTATAGCTTCAGAAAATAGGACCGTTGCGTGTACCGTGCACGTGCTATGCATAGTAATTAATCATTTGTTACAACTACCCAATTACCCGTATGAAAAGGGAGGCGGGGTGGAAGTACATCATTATAATTACATTCTCCTTGCCTTTCTTTATTAATAACACTTATTTTTTAACTTCATACTTTCTTTGTTTTAGTGTTGCTGTGTCGGAGATTTAATACTGTTATCATCGTAAAGTTATTATTGCTGGCAATGAAATACTGTCCACTCGTTTCTTTGTTTTTATTTTAAGCTGAGACAAAATTAGTTCAATTTAGAGGTGACTTTTGCGACGTTATTTTTTATTGACAGTAATATTCTTATTCTTTATTGTGTACACATATATAAAGAGATTTTAGAGTAGGAAAGTTTATGTACACCGGCAAGCTTAACTCAGAAATGAGTTTTCTAACAGCAAACCTTAGAGCGATAGAGAGATGTTGATATTAGAGGACATAAACAAGTGTATAACAGAAACTAAACGAAAATATTTAAATATACCTTCAGGAACAGGTCGCCAGATATAGATGAAGATTTCTCGGGAAAATATTATAGAACTGTTTGATTAGGCTTCGACCACTATCTTACCAGGCTCTCTTTAGGCAAGGTTGGGTCATGGGCTTGATGCAGAAAGCGGCTCTCCTTGATACGGCGCGTATTGTTAAGAGGTTACTTTCTCTGAAGCCCTGACTACCGGTAGCTAGGATCTTGGATCCTGTACCCGATACCGGTGAGCCACTATTATTTATATTTTAAAATGTTTTTTTTTTGTAGGAATATTTAGAAATATAATTTATTTGTAAATTTAATTGAATAGAGGAAATATAAATAATCTATAGATACTTAAATATACATAATACATGATTTGTATACATATTTTTTTTACATCAATCGACAAAATATAGGGATCAGCTGATTTTTTTTTGGGATTTCATGGTTGGTCCCATAGTAGCTTATAGTTGTTCATAATGATGAGTACAATGACCCCTTAAGAGGTTTAGTATAAACTAAGAATAAGGTTGTATACAAGGAGTAAACGAAATAACTGAAAACCTCTTGAGGGCTTTCACTATGGGAACAATTTGGAAATCGCGAAAAAATTGCTGCTTCGTACATTTATCTTCGAATAACTTGGCAAAATGTAGGCAACATCTGTTTATTTTTTCGCTATTTCTGTATTGGCCCCATTGTAAAAGTTGTTCATAATGAACAGTACAATGAGCCCTTGAGAGGTTTTCAGTTTCAATTACACCTTGTGCGTGTAGTTATGTATGTTGTAATGCTTTTTTGAGAACAGATGGGATAGTAAACCTCAAATGTACACCTAATTCGATACATAAATAGTTCTGTCTCTGAAAACTGTTTTGAAATATCACAGAATTGGACGGAATTCGGATTCACTAGCTGCACGTAATTGTTACACCGAACCGTGAATATTCGGACTCCGACACTCCAACGCAGTGCACAATAGCTTTTACGAATATTTTATGGACACGGCAAAAGTTCCCATTTATCTCCTTGCTATCCTTGACAGTACAAAGCTATTACGTCACAGTATAAATATAGTTTAAATACAAATTAGGTTTAGTCAATTGCTCGGTGACATGAGCGTGGATTAAGTTAGCCCCGTTTCTAGTACAAAGGCCAGGCATGACAATGACAGTTAGCTCTACTTGTTCACACCTACCAGCTTATATTGCTGATCGCATCCGCATATGCTGAGGAAATTTCAAGCTTATCGAGCAATTAATAAGGCGTTACGTGTCACGGTTGTTGTAGAATTTAAGGGTGGGTTATCGTGGTGAAAACACATTAAGCTAAGTTTCAGCCGACCCAGAGTTGTGACGAGCTTTGTAGCTGTAAAGAGAACTTGTATTAATTTCCACTTAATATCATTTTGTTAATTACTTTTCTATTAGAGCATAATGCTTGAAGTTTAATTGAAGTTAAACGATTTAGCTGGGTGGCCGCCTTCTGTAATTATGAATGTTTAGATTGTTTACGCTACATGAGATGTTCATTACGTAACTATTCTATAATTAGGATTGTCTGTTTAGATTCGGTGGGTCATGCAAAGGGCAGAATAGCTCTTCATCCCAATTAACCTCAGGGCTAATTATTATTTACGTAATGCGTAATGGCTTACTTGTATAAAGATATTACTTTATTTCACTGTTACTTCTACTAGGTATGTTTAAATGTGTAGTCAAAGTCAAAAGTTTTTATTTCGAATAACCATTTACATGTACTTTCAAAACGTTAATTATGAATCTAGTTGCACGGTTCCAAAAAGTTGGTCCTATGGAGAAGAGCAAAGTGTATATAAGCAAAGTAATTTTTTACTATTATAAACAAGCTGGCGCCCACAACTCATGATAATTATGTTGATGAAAAATGTCGTTGTGGTAATCGAGGACATGGTCTATATATGTGCCAAATTTCATCTAATTCTGTTTAGCCATTTTATTTTTTATTTTTTATAATATAGTATGGCGAAACGAGCTAAAGGCCCACCTGATGTTAAGCGGTTACCTTTGCCCATAACAACTGCAATACCACCTAAGCTGTTGTCTAAATGTTACCGCAAGTCGTTTCGCAAAACTGAGGCATGAAGATGGAAAGTCTCATGTGATTATAATTTCATCGTGATTAAAGGAAAAACAAATAAACAAAAACATACTTCGCATTTATAATATTAAGTATAAAGTAAGACGTGAAAGTTTGTTTGTTTGTCGCTCATTCACACCTGAACTTTAGAACTTTAACAAGGCCGGTTTGAAATTCAAAAAAAGACAAAGGATATGTATCCACATACCACGCCAGCGAAGCATCCAGGACCAACTAATGCCACAATTATAATTTTCACTCTCCTTATAGGATCTCAGCGTATACAACGTGTAATTGAAATAAGTGAAAACCTCATAAGAGGTCATTTACTCATGAGTATGAACAACTTTTACTATGTGACAAACCTTGCAATCGCGAAAAAAAACCAGCTGTTCAGATAAATCGAGAAAATGTAGGGCAAAGCTATTTTTTTTCGTGACTTCAGGTTTGGTCCTATAATAACAGTATGAGTACAATGACCTCGTAAGAGGTTTTCAATTATTTTAATTACATGTTGTATACAACCTTATTCTTTGTTTATATTAAACCTCTTAAGCGGTTATTGAACAAATAACATATATTGGTTGTCAATGTTCATGTTATCATTATGAACAAATGTTACTATGGGACTTAATTTGACCAACCCTCAAATCGCAAAAAAAAAAACGACTGTTGTTTATATTTTTAACCGACGAAAAAAGGAAGAGGTTCTCAATTCGACGCGTATATAGATATATATTTTTTTTTTTTTTTTTTTATGTATGACCACGCATAACTTTTTACAGAGTGGTCCGATTTTGATGATTCTTTTTTTAATGGATAGGGTATATCTCGAAGTAGGTCCCATTTAAATTTAAAAATAAGAATCCACCCCTAAGGGTAGTAAAACATGAGTGTTTGTTCACCCACTGAATTCTTACCTGTTAACCGATTCTGTTGAAACTTGACACACATAAATATAGTTCTAGACACTACGACATAATGGAGACCTGGAGTTAGATTTTAACCACAAAAAAATGAAAAATAAAACTTTTTAACAAAAAATTGAACCGAACAGAAACTGAAAAGCGAAAAATAACTAATTATGAGTCGGCGCCAAACAACCAATCAACGAAGATCATTAAATTACTTTGAATAAATAATAAAAACAACGTCACATCAAATACAACGTGAAATTTTCAACGATTAACAATAACATTCCAAAAATGCGTTCTCCGCTCGGCCACTTGCAACTTGCACGCACTTTGCTTGTTAAAAGTTCGTTTGGCGCCGACTCTTAATTAGTTATTTTTCGCTTTTCAGTTTGTTTTCGTCGGTTCAATTTTTTGTTAAATAGTTTTATGTCAATTTAAGTGAACATAAATGTAGGGACCAGCAGATTCTTGTGATGTGATTTCAGGGTTGAGTACAGTGACCCCTTAGGAGGTTTAGTATAAACTAAGAATAAGGTTGTATATCTATACGTCGGCTATCTTCCTAGAAAATCCACAATCACCGATGTATGAATAAAGACACAGAATTCCTTGCTTATTCCTCTTTATACAATTACCGATAGTACTAGATAGATGAAGTTTTCACTTTTCACTACCTTGTCAATGACTTCGAATCGAACCATATTTCCCGCTAAGTTCAAACTGCGAGCAAAACTTGTTCCGGACTAAAATTAATAAATAACAAATGGCGACCTATTGTCGGCAAGTGATAGAACCGGAGGTTGTTCAGAAACTAACTTAGCGCGGATATTGAAGTTGCGGCTAGGAAACCACTCCGTAACGGAGTCACACAAACTGTTAACTACGTTACTCTCTGATGTTTTGTTTGCTACTTTCTTTGTTACAAAAAATATACTTAAAGAAATGTTACTTTGTATTTTACAATTGTGTAACGTCTTTTCGAAGTTTCAGGAAGTTATCGGTGAGTTTCAAGACGGTGTTGGACGTGACACCGACTTTTTTGAAGCATCTACAACGTGTTATTCAAATAACTGAAAACCTCTTAAGGGGTCATTGTACTCATCAGTATTAACAACTTTTACTATCGGACAAACCCTGAAATCGTGAAAAAAAAATTGTTACCTACATTTTGTCGATATATGTATATGTATAGATAATAACAAATTGGCTTCTAACACTGGACTATGACATGACGGAAGAATTTAAAAAAATAATGGAGTGAAAGATACACAGGCATACGCACATGAACGCACTGTCAGCACACTTATGCTCAGTGTCAAAAATATCTATTCACTAACACACACAGACACACACACTCTACACACACAAACTCTCAAAACGCAAACATACACCTTACAACACTCACAAAAACACACACCCCCACACATATCATTCATATATTCATTCCTTAATTTACTTTATTTTATTTTATATTCCATCTTAGATTAAGAAATCGAAATGTACCGTATTTTTAAGTAGGTACCTACATGATTGCAAATGATTGTCACCTTAACACGGAAATATTGATAGTTTTGTAAACGGAATGAAAGAGCCTAGATCTCACGACACAGGAAATCCTAGTGTGATGTCTAGGATCTCAACCCAAGATTTTGTAACTTTTATACAATAAAATTATTCTTATTCTTATATGTGAACACAAATGTACGAAACAGCAGATTTTGTTTTCGCGATTTCTGGGTTGGTTCCATAGTAAAACTTGTCAATACTGATGAGTTCAATGATCCCTTAAGAGGTTTTCAGTTATTTCAATAACACGTTGTATTAACAACATGTTGCTCTGTATCCGTGCCGTATTTAAGGATGTGACTATACCTACCTTCGATACTGAACAGGAATCAATAAAAAAATCAATACCAAACAATAATATTTTTATTGAAATATCTAGTATCTAGTAAACAAACAAATTCCCCCCGTGTGTAACCCGCGACACAAAAACAACGTGTGCTTTCGCATCAAAACCATCAAAAAAAAAGTAGCATAATTTTCCGCCTTTGACAATTCCGCCGGAGACTTATTTTCAATGTCGTTCGGGATTTATTCTCTAGCCCTCGCTATGTTTCAAAGTGAAAATTTGGTTATTAAGTAACCGTAGAATTGGTTAAGTATTTTTAGATGATTAAGCACATTATTTCTCATTTGCTGTAGAAATATGGCACGGTTACAGATCAACATCTTGTATAGCCTAGCGATACGTGGCGTTGTACTCCCAGATCTCCACATCTAACTTTTCGTATTGATGTGAGGCTCAGAATGTTATTATCACTAGCGTTAACAGAAGCGACCAGTGATAGCCAAGCGGTTGAATCTTATATCTGTGGGTTGAACGCTTGACTTCCTTACAGGGGGATCGGAGTTCGAACCCGGCCCGCAGCTCAGACTTTTCAAATTCATGTCATCCTCCGAGCCTTTTCTCAGCCTAAGTTGTGACTTGCAGTCCACAAAGCTACCGCCGTAGCAGAACGATTTTTTCCTTTGTGTAATTGCTATACATTGAAAATATATTAGTCATGTAACGTGATATTTTAAAATAAAATTTTAAATACACCCACATTAATATATGTATATCTAGCTCAAGCCTTGGTTAATACGATCGTATTTAGGATCCTTTTAGTAAAAAAAACCGTGTGTTAGGAGGACCCTACATTGTATGCGACACAACAACTAAACCTCATTTTTTCACACGCCAACCTTTTAAAGGGCCGGGCCGCCAACCTTCCTAGAATCGGAGGCCGTAATATCGTCATTACGTAAAGATATCAATATCAAACCTAATTCCAGCGTCGGCTGCGACAAATCTAGCAATCACTCTCAACCAATGACGCAACAGAACAGCCCCTCATTTTTCCACAAGACGTATTTTTATAAAATTCCTCCAAAATTAGATCACATTGTGTATCCGCGGACATAAAAAGGGTTCACAATATTTATCTAGGGCGCATTAAATAACGGCAGCATTGGAATAACAAATGCCCACCGTTGGGACCAACAATAGCCCGAATATATCACAAGCAAGCGCTAGAGGGCCGCAATTTCCGAAAGAGCCCGCAAACGGCTATGTTCGTAACTCTAGTAAAGCCTCGATTTAACTTGGTATTGGCTACTAAATATTTATTGAAAATATTAATACTTATTGATGATATTCGCCTTCATATAAAATAGATCAGCGTTGGGGTGAGGCTTTGCGACACATTTATTTATTTTCAGGTTTACACTTCTGAGTAAGAGGCAATATAAAGAGATTATACGCGCTGAATTTAGTCGTTATGGAAACGTAAAACTTCTATATCATAAGATCATCTCTAATAAGTAGTCAATTAAAAAAAAAAAAAAACTCAATTTTACTTCTAATATCAGGGTTAGCCGATCAGTCAGCCCCAAAAGTCAATGAACAAATTTTAATTTTTTGTACATATTTTCTCTGGAGTTGTTTGTTTGTTTACATTATTATGACAACGGTGGTCTAGTGGTTCGCATGTCGGACGAGGCTGATCACGAGGTCGTGGGTTCGATTAACACAGGACACAAATATTTATGTGATGAACTAAGTGTTTGTATTGGTTGAAACACCCAGTGTTTCTTATGTATTATAAGGATGTATTTACAAAAAAAAAAGTATATAAGTTTATATCCATTGTCTAGTACCCATAAATCAAGCTCTGCTTAGTTTGGGACTTTACTATTATTATTTATTATTAAAAATGAAAACAGATATGCTTATTTGTAAAATATAGTATTATTATTAATTTAGTCTCCAAGCATTAGCTCCCGAGAAAGTTCTCAAAAAATGCCAGGTTAAGAGTACTATAAACCGACGAGCATGCATGATGAGGATAATGAACGTAGATGAAGCGAAAGAGGTGTGTCAGGATCGTAGCAGGTGGAAATCTATAGTCTCTGCCTACCGCAACGGGAAACAGGCGTGATAATATTTATGTAAGTATATATAATTTATTCATCGAGTTTTTGGGGCTCACTGTTCTTAAATCCACTTTTTTGAGTGGTAATGATTTTCTTAGTACAATTAGCCAATCGATTCTATTATTGATATAGAGTCTATAATTTTTGTTTCTAGGGCGACTACAAAATATTTCAGCGTATATAGATCCTATAGCATGAAAACATTAAACCATACCTAGCTGTTAACGTTAAAAGGCTGATAATAATATTATGATGTAACAGTAGCTGCTAATTTCTTCTATAAAAATAATTTGAATAATCGCTAATTAACTTAAAAGCCATTGCAGAATGAACCAGTACTAATTATACTGCGGTTAGACCATTAAACCATTGAAATTCATTATCTTTTACGCAGATAACTCGAATATTAGAGAATGTATCTGGTGTAAAAGTAATTATTAACGTCACGACCACATGAATTGACCACAATTGTATGAATGGCTGAATAAAAATAATTAATATACCATTAGGGAATTCTTCGAACAGAGATTATAATGTCTGCAATTTTGCATGCTTTAATTTTAAGCAAACCATGAATGATCTCATATTTAAGTTTATAACACCTTTTTATTATGCAAATAAATATATTCTATTCTATATTCTATTCTATTCATGAATATTGGGATATGCAACACGAATCTTTGTAGGTGGTTAAAACTATTACGTGACGAAATTAAATAGCTATTTAAACACACTTATTATTTACCAAAGATAATCGTTTTTTTTTTGCATTTTTTTATAGTACAGGGGGATGGCGAAACGGGCTAAAGACCCACCTGATGTTAAGCGGTTACCTTTGCCTATAACCCTAGGCTGTTGCCTAAATGGTACCGCAAGTCGTTTCGCCAAACTTAGACATGAAGAAAAGAATCATGTGATTGTAATTTCCCCGGCGTACGGGTACACCAGGGTACGGGTGTACCCTTCGGACCGAAACACAGCAATGCAAGCATCACTATTTGGCGGCAGAAGTAGGTAAAGTGGTAGTACTTCGTTGGACTAGCTCTTTCTCAAAGGAGCTCTTAGTAGAGCTAGCTTAGCTTAGCAATCTACTCCATTATAAAGGATCTGTTTAATCAGACTACAATTTTCATGGCACTATTTAAACTTACTTACCTAGTACTTGTACTTTGATCAATGGTTTAGGCCTGTATGAGCAATCAATTAAACTAAATTGACGTTTTACTAACAAATGGTAGCACTCAGCCCTAACGATTGACACAAACTAACAGTTTGACCGATCATTGGTTTGGCTATTAATTGCACAAAGAGCCTAGGAGCACAGGCATGATGATTATGGCTTTTAGTAAGTAACATAGACATTTATGCTAAGTAAATATAAAAGTTTTTGAAAAATATAATATATTATATATTTCTCACAAAATACAAAAGTTTTGTACAACATTGTCTCATTTTTGTTTCAAAAAGGTGTATAGGTAAACAACAAGTTTTATTATAGGTAGTAATAGGTACATATATATACCTTTACAGCGAAAGGTTCGGGGTTATGCTAAAACTTTTCTTGTAGCAGACGAATTTCTTCGAACGACCTTGACTGGTAATTTTCTGTTCGTTCCGATGTTTTTCCTAAGATAGATTACTTTCTGAGATGCGTATTATATGGATCAGTGATGTTAAGTTAACATCGGTGAGAAATATGCCTTTGAGAAAACTCCTACGGTACATTTCATGTAGGTACATACATATACTTTTACAGGCGAAGGGATCGGAGTGATGCAAAAGCTTTTTTCGTGGCAAACAATTTTTTTTGAACGACCTTGAGTGTTAATTTTCTATGGCTTCCGATGTTTTTCCTATAACTTTTTGAGATGCGTATTATATGGGTAAGTAATGTTAAGTTAATATTGGTAATAAAAATGTTCTTGAGAAAACTCCGGCAGTACATTTCATGTTGTTTTTACTAAATATCTTTTCTGAAAAGAAGGGTTTCAGTTTATTAGCTATAATTTAAATACTATATTTTTTTGTCGAAATCGGTTTTTCGATAAAGTTAAAAACTTTGTTCCGCGGTTACATGGCTTCGATTATTGGCTAAAAATGAATTTGTTACAGCTTGTTTTCATGTTGAAATTGCTGTGCTTATTCGAGTTGAGCTTCAATTGTTGTTTGGCTTCCGTTTGTTACGTGAAATTGTTAATGATTTTTTGCGCTTAAATCAGAAAAAACATCGATTAATTACTTACGATAAATGTTATTAAAAGAAAAACTTATGAACTAACCGTTAACTAACTGATACTAACTAATAGGTCTACTATTGGAATGACATAAATATACTGCAGTATGACAACTATAGCAAATAAATTCAATGAGTCGATTGCATAAAACTAATAATCTTCTTTATCTGAGCTTTTTCCCATTTATGTTGGGGTCAGCTTCCAGTCCAACCAGATACATAGAACGACTGCCATCAGACGCCCGCAACCTAGTTATTGGATAATACATTAATACAGCATCCTATTCAATCCCTCAACTCACCACTATCTTAAAGAACGTTTTAAGTTCCTTCATGACAAACATTCGAGGCTCTTAAGGTCATCAGAAAACCTCACGGTGGCGATACCATCGCATTTCACAAATTTCTTTGGTAATTCTTTTAAATTTTTACAATTATATTTTATAAAGCAGTTTGTAAGGAGGGTGCTTGGTACCAACACTAGATAATAAGCTATTTTATGTTACTAACAAAATATGGATACCTAATCTGATCCGAAATAAACATTATATTATTATTTACAGTTCAGGCTGCTCGCCTGTGGAATACTTTGCCAGTACAAGTGAGGCGTGCCTATATTTAAAAAAAACTGTTAAAGGATCACTACCTATCATCACTAATTTCCGGAAGGTACATTATGTAATATTTAGACATCTTATATTGTATTTATTACGCTTATTATATCTCATATTTATGTACTTGTATTATTAGATTAATGTATTATATTAATATAGTATTTATGTTATGTAGTATATGTATTCTATTATGTTGTTACACTGCGTGCTACCCCTCTCTTTACTTGGCCATATTGTTCATCATAAGGTTGTCTGGAAGAAATCGACTTGAGCGATAAGACCACCCATTGTAAATTATCTTCTATAAAAGTCATATTTTATTGTACAATAAAGAGTATTTGTATTGTATTGCCTACATCCTAAGGCTAGTCACCAGTTTCGGGCTTCTGAGTACCCGTAACGACTGCCATTGATATTCGTATGGCGACCGGGACCGACAGGCCCAACAGCTTAACGTACTCTCCCAGGCACGGAGAGGTCTCGATGTGCAACGAAAGGGTCACCCATCCAAGGACTGACCGCGGGTAGCACAGCTTAATCTCGACAGCAACAAACTAAATCTAACAATCTATCGAACGTTAATTAGGTCAGTGCATATTGTAAACAGAAGGTACATCAACATATTCATATTACATAGGTAACAATTTGTTGCCTACACAAGACAGCTATATCTGCAAATTGATACCACATTGATATCCGAGGCTTACATACAGGTGTACAATAATTGGACGCAGCGCAACATTGGCATGAAGATTAATTAAACTACAGCTCATGTGAAATAGTTTACAGTTGTCGCTGTAACAAGGGTATTTTATGTGGTTATTAATTATTTTGCTATCGGACAATAAAAAATGGCGGACGCATTCTCGCTAAGAAAAGATTGAAGCACTTCGTTTTTTCCTAAACCCACTATAACTTCGACATAATTTTAACACACCAGATATATATTGTTATTTTATTTTACGACACTGTGACAATGACTACCGTCACACGAGAATTGTTGCGTAATCGCGGCTTTTTGTCTTACTATGGTTGTGCATGTGTGCGTGCCAGCCCGTACTTTTAAGCGAGCCGTCTTACTATGGATGCCTCACTTTTTGTTCAGCGAGATTCCGTCCGCCTTTTTTTATTCGTCCAAGCTTTTGCTTTTATAATAGGTACACACGGCTACACATCAAGCTGTACATTTCCAGTTTATTATGACCTCGCATTACATAGGCTTTCCGTACAATGCGAGATCAGCTTATACTGGAAATGTACAGCTTGATGTGTAGCCGTGCGTACTTATAAGATTTTGTATTTTTTTATTATAAGTTATTAATGATTTTTAAACCTATGATAATTCTGGTAATTTTAAATGGTTACATCTATTTACCTATGTTCACAAATGTATATAATATGAATTTATTTGATCTTTCTTATTTTAGTATAATATATATAATATATATATATATATATATATATTATTTGTACTCCAGTTTCTTGTCAATATTAATACAATGTTTACGTTAGACAAAAGCACGAAGTATTTGATGATACAAGTTTACAGATGAATGCTTTTTCTTAACTATAAAAAACCGTAATTGTCTGTTTGTTTATTTATTTGAGCAGCACAAAAAAACGACTGAACTGATTTGGATGAAATTTGACACGCAGATAGACCATATCCTGGTTTAAATTTATATAATTTTTTTTTTTTCACTTCTCACATCATAAAGCGAAGCCGCAGAAATAGGCTAGAATTCTTATATTTTTTGGGTTATTTATTATCGTATCGTTGTTACCAATCCAAATTTAGCTGGATCTACCTTATCAACGTAATATACCATACCATACCATGTATACCATGTTTTACGCAAATAAATATATTCTATTCTATTCTAATCTAATAAAATACGATCCCGGGACTTCAATCACATATTGGAAAATAATACCTATATTTAATCCGTTCTATTAATAAAACTGTCAATATCAAAATAGCGAGTAGATTAAATTTATATCATGAAAACCGAAACGGTTATTTTCAGGTTTCCTTTTTATTATACCGTCACATAGAGCTTTTTTAACAAAGGCAGTCCTCACAAAGACGAGTAAAGCCTGTGTGACGACAACTCGTTAAAATTTTAATCCGCTCCGATATAAAATCTGATTGAAAATGCACTGACGTACGGATCGTTACGTGCAAACAACGGAACGGGAAAATATTTGGTGCCACGTTACGTGTGCTCGGTCATTTATGATCTGTAAACCATTTATTTTTACAATATACGTATCAAGTTTATTTGAAATAACTTTAAACTCGTTGTTTAAATTTTATTACAATTTAAATCTTTGTTCCCGTTGATGATAATTAAGATTTATGCGCACAACGACTTAATTAAATCAGTGATCGCGGTGACCGACCTTTGTTACAACACATGGTAGGTAATTAAAAAATATCTGAAACGCCAAGAACTAACTTCTTTGTTTGGTTAGGTAAAATTGTTTATTTGAAGTGTGTAAAATTTGCGTATACTATAGTATATTGTGCTGCAAGCCCAAGCGCGTTTATACTAGCCGCGCAGCCCCGCCCACACGACCCCGGCCGGTTTCTCGTCGGCTGTCTAGAATATGCAAACTACAGAGTTTTTTCACATTTTAGTATGAAAAACAAGTTTCGAATTATGAAAAGTCGTAGAAAAAACGCTGTTCAGGGTCATAATACAAAGTTAGCGCTAAGAGGTTTCGGGCATTTTTTCAATTACCCTGTATACTTATCAAGTTTATTTGAAAATACTGTTACACTTTAAACTCGTTGTTTGTAAACGTTTTATTACAATTTAAATCATTATTTCCGTTGATTATAATAAGATTTCTGCACACAATGGCTTAATTAAATCGATGATCGCTATGACCGACCTTTGATAACTACCCACCGTTCATTTTGAGACTGCAAGCGATAGGTAGGGGTGATAGACATCGTTATATTTCATTACCGTCATTATATTAGTCTGGTCGGTCCAGCCGGGAGCATTTTCACAAAAGGCCAACCCTAAAGGTTCAATCGGCAAATTGCGCATACGATTCAATGAGGTTTGAACGTCTTCAAGGCGAGTTTCCGGCGCAGACAGCCAGATGGCGTCTCATCACCGTCTTCACATGCAAACTGTATCATATGTTCGTAAGTACCTCATTTATGAATCAGAGGTGTTTTTGTAACAATCATTTTCAGCTTTACTGAACGTAGATATGGATAGCGTAAAAAATCTTCGCAAGCAATTTTGTTTGATATGGCTGCACAATCGAAGTGGTTTTTCGGTGAAACTGTGAGCTAGATGTTATACCTACGAGTTGGTAAATGATAAGCTAGAAATCGGACTCGATTTATAGTAAAATTAAAATAATTAATTAATAATAAAAATACATTATTTTCTTATTTATGCTCTCAATGTATGTTATAAATTCAATAATTGTGACAAAACTATGTCAAAGTACAACTTTTAGCCAAGTTTGGCATAAATATGGTGTGTCAAAATTTGTTCAAATTGCACTTTTCCATGGCTGGTTGCCAACCCATCGCCTTTCCAATGTCCAATAGTTAACTATAGTAACCAAGGTTTCTTTTACTGTTGTGTTCATTGAATTTTACGGCTAGTTTTAGTAAAGCGGGACGATATCTAAACAGATAAATAGTGGAAAGAAAAAAAACGATCACAAGCAGGATTCGATCCTGAGACTTCTGGTTCAGTACACTACTCGTTTTGACCATGAAGCTAGTTCTAAAATTTATATCTTTATTTTCCAGTTCATAATGCATAATAAAAAGTCTTATCATGATACATTTTTTAATTGCAGATTCATCATCATCAACTCAGCATATCGCAGACCACTGCTGGACATAGGCCTCTCCCAAGTTGCGCCACTGCAGATTAGTGAGGATGAAAAGAAAATAAGTAAAAATAAATTATGCATACCTACTATATGAAGATACCTCTCTTTATAAAGAACTTTTGACTGTCTTTATGAAGAATCAGGACACATACCATGCAATAAATTCTATTTCATGATGAGAAAGACCACTTCACCAAACTGTGAGGATTGCGGTGTACATGAAGATATAAATCATTTGTTGCTGGAGTGTATCCGATATGAGTCAATGATGCATGCATGCTGAGTCTCTTTAAATTTGACAGACTGGATGTGGGTAGTAAGTATAACGAAATTTTAGCTCAACCTAATTCCGAGATAGCAAGGAATTTGTTTTATTATTTTTTGTAAAGTTTAATATATTGCTAATTGTAAAGTTTAAAATATTGCTAATTTGTGCGTCAGGTGTTATTAGGGTATAATGGGGCTGGTATGCACATAATGTAAAAGCCCCGAAAAAAGAAAGTACCTTTAAAAGTAAATAGTTCAGCTTTAATTAGATCTTTCAAAAGATCTGTTAAAGGTGGTTTCATTGGAATTACATCGTCTCCCACTTGTCTTGAAGCATAGTCCTTGTTTTGGTATAGACTCGAAATGGGATTAGTCTGAGCACCTACCTCCTCCAATCGATGAAATAAGCCCCTCCTCCCGTACCACGGTAAGTTAGTCATTAGGGGAACATCGGAATACTTGTTTCTTTTCTCGTAAAATGATTTTAGCAACTAAGTGTACCTATATTCTTAGAATTGAAGCTATATATATAAATACTCTACAATATTTTACGTAGACTTAACTAATTGTTTTCAAGAATCAAAATATTATTTTAAGCTTTTCACTCCTCAAGGGGCTCGTGGCTAAGTAATAACCTCATGTATCGCAAGATATGCGAGGTTAAGCTGCACTAGCCGCGATCAGTCCTTGGATGGGTGACCGTTTAGTTACATATCGCGACCCCTTCGCGCCTCGGTTATCACATTCCCGGAGACCCCGCATAGAATGCTGAAGACGGCCACTGGGGGGTTTTAGTAGATAAAAGTCCCACACACACCGGCCTCTGTCCTCCATTGAGGCCGGCAGCTTTTTGAAGGTTTCCTCCTCGCAGCAAAAGAAAGGTCCCGGTAGCCATACGATTATCTATGGCAGTCATTACGAGTATATAGTCAGAAGCTTGAAAGACTGATAAAGCTGGTCTAACCGTAGGAAGTCGGTATTACCTAGCAGTACCTGGGTTGTGGGGGTCTGGTGGCAATGCCTCCGTGTTAAATACTGATGTTCAGCCTCATCTGGTTAGACTGTAAGCCGACCGAAAAGGCTCGAAGAAGGATTTCCCTCCTCGATTGCTATATCCCGTAATTCCCCTATACTTGTATCCCATGAAATTTTTCTTCAGTGTAATCATAGAAATCTAAATAATAAGGTAACAGAAGTGGTAAAGGCGCGAGATTTGTCGTCGCGTACAGGTGTCTCGTAGGACACCAGTGCGTGAACCTTTTGCTTGATCATCAGTGCTGTTTTGGACGCAGAGTCACTAATTATCTAATAGGTTTTTTATTTTTTTAGGCTTAATTTATTTTGCATTGAATGCTATAAACATGTAGGGCGTAATTGTGCATTTATGTATTGGTAGCGGCGAACCAGCGACACGCGTTCTTCCGGTATTAAAAGACAGTAGATAACATTTCTATTACATAAAGATTTAGATTTCTATGAGTGTAATTCTTTCGAACGCCTAGCAGTGAACGTTTTCGGATATTCTGAAACCGAACGTATCCCCAAGGACACTCGAACGTCACCGATAATACGTAACACGTCTCATTCAATATCGTATCTGTGATTGTCACGACAAGTGATTCAACAAATTGCGCATTTTGTCGTTGTCTCAAGGGGCGTCGTTACGGTATTATTCTTGTGCAAATAGTAGCGAACAGCGAGCGCTGAGCTCATTCTATCAGTTTCCGCCCCATCAACCCCGCTCCTCTACACGTTGCTTTGTTTCTGACGGGTGATGTCGGCAACTTTCACACCGACATGTAACTAACCCTTTACGTAACCAGATTACCGCGTATCGAAGAATCTAATGTACTGCTTGTTATTGTTTTGACCCGCATTTTATGAAGCGAACGGTGTGAGATACTGCCGCTTTTATACGTTATTGTTTCTATTTGAAATAATATGGTCACGATTCGAGTTCGTGATACGGAGTGAGTTTACCTAGACCCTTATGTAATTACATATATGTGCGTCTGCTTGTTCGGTTAAACTTTGATTAACATTTTCAGATTGGGTTTAGACAGTTGTTTTGAAACATCAGTGCTTTCGCTCTTCTGTTTTGTTAAAGAAATAAAGAAGAAAAAGGTTTTATTTCTACGCTCGGTTTGCCGCACACAACTACTTATGATTAAAATTAAGGCGGATGTACACGAGATCACTAACGGCCAAATTAATATCCAATCTATCCACGATTTACTCTACTACTAGAGATAGAAATTTGACATATTTTGTATGGAGCTTATGTCATATTCCTATCTCTAGTAGGGCAAATCGTGGATAGATTGGATATTAATTTTGGTCATAAGTGATGCTCACTGCTTGAGTGATACATCATTAAGTGATACAGTGTAAATACAGGCTGATCACTAAGTAATGTTCACTTGAATTACACATCATTCAGTAGCTAGTCCAATTTTACAGATCATTTAGTGATGCATCACTAAGTGATCTCATGTACTATTAGCAAAGCCCAAGCCTTTCCAGTTTTGAAACTGTTTTGCTTGCAAGCTACATTTACAACAAAAAATAAAGAAATCCGCCCTTTATTTTTTCCACCAATCAGGATCCACCAGTTAGGGTCTTTAAAACAACCGTTTTTGTAAAGCCATATGTTTTTATTACTGTATGATACTTTAACGGACTAGGAACAATAGTTCTGTGATTTATGTTCACGGGTTTGGTCATTCGCAGTTGCTTCGTGCTCCTTGCTACCTGTTAATTTCTGTTCATTTGTTTTCTGTTTAAACATCGAAGACTTGGGCGACGACGTAGGCTACGGCGTAGGTAGTACAGCAAGAAAGTAGCCAGTAAAAAAATGTGAAATCATTAACAATAATACTATTGATGTCGATTCAGTTGCGCACTTTGAAAGGACTAAACTAATGGCGTTTGTCTTTTTCTGTTTCAATAGAAAATTAAAGTAACAGATGCATTTAGTCTGGTTTAGTTTTATCAAAATGTGCAACAGAATCGCCGAACAAATTATTTGAATTTTATTGAAAACTTGAATTAGTTTAACAATAATTGTGTTAATTGAGAAGAAGAAGAAGTTAATTAAATTACTTACCACGACATCTCATGTCAATTGAACTAATAGTTATAAGGAACAAGACGAAATTTGAAGCAGTTTTATAAACAAATACCTAATAACCTAGTCTTATTTACGTTATTACGACACCTTCACCCACAGTTAAGCCTTTGTTAGTTTTTACAGGCAGCTTTATTGATTTGGACAGCTAACCATTTTTTGCTCAAACTGCACCGCACCGTGTTTTATAACTGGCAGATGTTGCAAGGAACTTGTATTGAAATAAGGACTTTTTATTTTAACAAAGAATGATCGAAGATGGTATTATTCGCAAGTATCCTTAGAACTTATTAACGTTTTTTTTAATCAGTCTAATAGGCTAGCAGTTCATTCCCACGGATCTTTATCCGCAAAGTATTTTGTATCAACCTTTTCTAAATAGCTTTTGTTTTAAACGTGTTTTATGTCTTTTTAGGTTTTATGCTTTAAACTTGCTTTAGTAAATCTTGAATATAGGGTCCTTATTACAAAAGCGACCATAGTCCCTTAATTTTTTTATTTTTTTTTTGAGTCAAGTAACATTAACAGCGACTTGGTTGGTTGGGGTTTGTATTATGAAATAAAATAAAAAACCAAAAACCAAAATCATTCAAAAACCTACTGACAGTTTACTCAACCGATTTTAACCTCTATTCCGTGGGCATAAGATGACAAAAGCAAATACGTATTTACAATACCAATTATTTACTGTAATAAGGGTTTGTTAACATTTCTAATGTTATTTCAAATGGAGTCTAAGTATAACTTACCACCTACTTACATTCATAAATAACTTATTTTTTCATGTTTTTATTTTATTTTGTATCAAACTAACTCTAGTGTGTAAAGAAAGTTTATTGTTACTAACACTTTTTGTGAAATATATTATTTGACTTGAATTGAATTAAATTGAATTATCTAATCTGACAAACCTCTGATAAATCTGTTAAAAATATGAGTCAGTAATTTAGCTGCATAACAAATACCCAACTCAGCTAGAACTTCCACTTAAGTTGCACAGTTCAACTGGCATTTATCAATAGTATTTTTTACACTCTACTGTGACATCGTTTGTGGCTGAGTAATGGTTAACTGATAATATATTTGTTTCATTTTCACAACAAGTCATAATGTTGCTTTGTATATCTCAAGAGCAAAAAATATTGTGCCGTCCCGACATTCTATTGGTAGACGAAAACAAAGGACCATGGGGGCAGGGTTTCTTCAGTGAATCAGTGCCAGACGAAAAGAAACCTTGAGGTGGAAAGGCGTACGATTTGTCGATAGTACTTACATATTCGTAACGCCAATGATGTATCATTAAGTGATACATTACCAATGACGCATCACTTAGTGATCTTGTGTACATCCACCGTTAGTTAATTTATAACTAAAAGACAAATTTAGTACTAATTAATTGACAACTGACAACACTGCATAAAATAAATCAAATATTATCTATGGCAAGTCTAGTCTTTATTTAATAAGGTTAAATAAAATTAGTTGGCGAAAGTTCACAGACGTGATGGGGATCGCTATCTAATGATAATAAAACAAGAAAAACATGATTTTCTAAGCTCATCATTTCATTCAAGTCAGCTGATCACGGGATCAACAGTCATGGGACGCGTGAACCTGTAGGTTTACAAAGTATTTTTTAAGAAATATCAGATACCGTTGTCAATAAAGAAATGTCAAATAAATTAGCTAAATTTTCACTACATATACCTACATATAGATGGACACAGCTGGACACAAATACCTACTACAATTTGTCATTAAGATAATCATTAACAGAATAATATGCTTTGTCATTCAATAATTAAAAAGTTTTCGTTTGAATTCATTTTTGTTCGTGATCACTTTAATTTCATCAGGTAATTTATTATGTAATTTTGGTGCCATTGCATATGCTTTTGTGGAGGAACGTAGTTTTAGTGGGAAGTAAATGCAACATTTTCGAGCGTCGTTGACATTCAACACGTTTATATAGATGTACGTTGTTTTTAACAAAATTACATGCCTCATAGATGTAAAGTGATGGTACTGTTAATATTCTTAAGTTTTGGAAATGTGGCTTGCATGTATCCGTTCGTTTAAGTTTACACATAGCTCGAATACACTTTTTCTGTGCCTCTTCAATGTTAGTAGCGTTGCCCCAAAATATAAGGCCATACCGCAAAGTGGAGGCAACATAACCATGATAAGCTGCTAGAAGTGCGGTTTTATTTACAATTTTACCTAGCATATAAAGAGCGTAGGAGTTCTAAAGCAGTGATTCGAAAATCTTTATTGTTAATTTTTAGTTTTAAATTGTATTATAATTATTGGATTGTATTTTATTTTTTATATTACTAATAGGTATAGTTTTTAAGTAAATAATGTTACTAACCCTATGAGTCCTGGTTACTCGAATTAAATAAATAATAATAATTGACCTACTAACATAATACATCTGTGGTTTTGACTTCTTATGTTACGTAAGAAGCCCTGTAACGAAGGCAGTATTTTTGGCAAAAAATTCTGTTTATAAAACAAGAGCCCAGGGCGGGACATGCGAACTTTCTTTTTACATTTAATTAAGAGAATATTTCTTCAGCGATTATTATACCTACATATTATCTTGTACAGTCAAGCACAAATCGATGATAAAACAACAGTAAAGCAGAGCCTGTCTTCTATAAAACTTACTTTAATAAGCAAGTTCCACATATAATGGTTTTGTTACCATTGTTATGCGGTTGACCTTACTACTATTATCCGACTAAGATCATGAAAGAAAAATAACTTACCTACGATCATGGTATAATAACACCAGGTAGTCTCTTCCCGTGACAGCTAGTTCACGTCATTGCCTCCGTACTACGTCATCGGCCGTGGAGCCAATAGCGGGCTGTTAGCGTGAGCGTTAGCGTGTTACTTTCTTCTATAAAGAATCACTTTTTAACTAGTAATTTAATATAGTTTCCTTTATTAACTAATTAGATGAATAACACGAGATAACAAATAGTTAGGCTAGTTAGGTATTTATTTTATATTCATTATGAACAAAAATCTCCCTAAGTATATTGTAGATATCAATCAATGGCAGCACTGATCGTGACGTAGCTTGGAGGCATCGCGCTGTCATTGCGGGAAGAGAATACCTGGTGAAACATCTTATTATACCATGCCTACGATTAAAATGAGATTCTTTTGTATACAGGCGCCTGTTTCAAGGAGTATTTGTTCAAATTGGAGAATGTTCGTTTAGTAGCTAGATAGTATGTAAACTAAAGTAACACCTCCCTACTTTGATCAAATAGTATATTTAGTAGTTCAATTAGTGATCAATTAATTCATTTCATTACTTCCAACTTCGACGTAGTGTTTAGTTGCATCGCAGGACCAAATAAAACTCAACCAATAATTGAGATAAGATATTATTGTATTCTATACATGCTGATATTATAATGGCTTTATTTCCCGGAAAGGGGTCATTATACTCATCATTATGAACAACTTTTACTATCGGACCAACCCTGAAATCGCGAAAAAAAAATCAGTTGGTCCCTACATTCGTGTTCACTTAAATCGATAAAATGTAGCGACCATCAGATTTTATTTTCGTGATTTCAGGGTTGGTCCCATAGTAAAAGTTGTTCATAATGATGAGTACAATGACCCCTTTTCGGGAAAGAAGGCATTAAAATTTCAGCATGTATGTAGCTTCAGACTATGGGCATTTACCATATAAAGTTTCATTGAAATCTGTTCAGTAGTTTTTGCGTGATTGAGGAACAAACATGTTTAGCTAACAGACACAGTTTTGACATTTCTACTGTTTTGTTATAAGTATAGATAGATGTGAAAGCTTGTGAAGATGTTTGTATGTGTGTTACTTAATCACGCTGAAACGGATGAATGGATTTGGATGAAATTTAGCACACAGATAGACCATAACCCAGATTAACATATGGGCTTTTTATCTCAGGAAAAACAAAAACAGTTACCGAGATATGCGTGATAAGTCTTTCCGTGATAAGCCGAATTATACGCGGGCAAAGCCGCGGGCAATGTGAATGTTTTAATATAACACGTGGAAGGTAATCACGGACCGTGTCATGTAACTAACTCTGTAGATTCTGTAGTAATGTTATTCATTAAGTATCAGAGAGCCAATTAAACTGACTAGTAACGACATGTAGCTTTGACCCTCCCTTGGGCGGCGCTATGTCAAAATTAGAAAATTTTCCTCAAAGGGTTTTCCAACTCTTTCAATTTATACCAATTAGTAAAAATACGTGGCTTATTATCTTAAGATTAACACTAATTAAGACCCTACGGAGGCTCGGCAGAGACCTCAAAGCGAGAGGTTGCCTTTGAAAACATTATTACTTAATTAAAACTCATGCCGTTTAACGTTGAAATTATATTTATAAAATGTTTATTTAAGAAATTATGCGCTCCGAAGAAGGCTCCGAGCTGCATTTGTCTGTAAAGAGCTCCGTCTGTGAATTTTGATTTCAATTATAAAAAAAGAGAAAAAACAACAACAAAAAAATACTATAAAAAGAGGTAGATACGTTACTAGCCCACCGCGGGTGGAATCCCTAACAGGATTCTCCGCCACCCGCCCGGTTGAGCAGTTAGAGTAACTATTTTGTGTACCGATCTGCGAGAGACCATTCGAAAAAAAAAAAAAAATCTAGCGCACCAAAATGAAGCGTACAAAAGGAGCTAATTTTTTTTATATTTTTTTTTTTTTTTTCGAATGGGCTCTCGCAGGTGGGACCGAAGTCCCATTTCTGCTTAACCGGACTTAGTTGGCGGAGAGTCCCATGTGGGACTCCATTCGCCGAAGGTTTTTTCCCTACATACTTACAGACTAGATGCGCGCGGCATCAATACCGCGCGTAATCGGGCGGGCGCCCCCCAAGGGGGGGGCTCGAACCTCGCTAGGGCATTGCAGGGGGACCCCGCAGTTCCTATGTCCCCCTAGCAGCCGGTGCTGCATCGAATTGGTTACCTCGAAAGTAGCGGACTTTCGGTCCCTATCGGGTGACGTGCTAAACGCCGTGAAGCGGCAAGCCTCGCCGGCGAGGCTAAGACCTACCTAGAAAACCTAACCAGTGGCTACGCAATAGCCTGCTCCTAGGAACTACTCTAGAGCATAGGGCCGGTCTCGCGTGACGAGATTATCTCCGGTTGCTTACACCGTGAGGGCGTCCCCAGGGGGGAGCTCGGACCTCGACTCAGGGTGCAGCAGGGGGACCCCGCCACTGATCCCCCCAGCAGCCGGTGCTGCGTCGGCATGTGTTTCTGTTTCTCGAGAGTCGGACTCTCGGATTCTGTGTGTGTGTCGCGTCGGTCCTCGCCGGCGGGGACGATATTTTGGACGACGGCGTCGGAGTGTGCTTGTACTTTTATCTGACTCCTGGAGGAGTGTGATATCGTCATCGGGCTCAATGAGTGTGTGTCTGGGACGTCGGATTTTGCTGATAGCGGATGGCTGGTAGACGGTGGCCGCCACGACCAAGGGGTTGGGGTGCTTGGGAGCGGAATCGAAATAGCGTTTTGAGACACGCTTGAAAAACTGCTTGATGGTCGGCAGTTTGAAGTCTAGGTGGAGGTCGACGTTGCGTACGTACCAGGGGGCGTCTACAGCCCTACGCATGAAACGGTTTTGGATGGTTTGGAGCATGTGAATTCTCACCGGCTTAACGTGTGCGAACACAACGCTAGCATAGGCGAGTATGGGGCGGATACAGGTGGTGAATATCCTTACTTTGAGATGAGTGGGCAGCTTACTGTGCGCATTGAGAAGGGGGTGGAGACGTGCGAGGACGAGGGCGGCACGGTTTTTCACCCTGCGGATATGCGGACGGAAAGTCAGTCTACGGTCAAGGATCACTCCGAGATATTTGGCTTCTCGTTGCCATGGGATCTGTTTTCCGAACATTGAGACTGGTACGCTCAGTTCTTTACGGTACTGTGACAGGGGTCTCTTATCGAAGAGGACCGCTGCACTTTTTTCGGGATTTACTTCGATTCTCCATTTCCGGAACCATTCACCTAGGGTGTTGGCCGCGGATTGGAGGGTACGAGAAATAGCGACATGGGTCATGCCGGAGTAATAGATTGCCGTGTCGTCGGCGAAAAGGGCCATACGGGCTGCACCGCATTTTGGAATATCGCTGGTGTACAGCGTGAACAGTAGGGGGGAGAGCACGGAGCCTTGAGGCACACTGGCGTGAATGGGATGGGGGGAGGAGAGAGCCCCTTCTATGCGATAGCAAAAGGTACGATTCGACAAGTAGTCTCGGATGATGAACACGAGACGATGTGGCACATTCATAGTGTACAGCTTATATAATAAGCCGTTGTGCCACACTTTATCGAAAGCCTTTGCTACGTCGAAAAAGAGAGTGCCGGTCATTTGACCGCGTACGAAGCCTGCACTGATGTGTTCTACAATGCGGTGCAGTTGATTAACGCAGCAGTGCTTTGTACGAAAGCCAAACTGCTCGTCGGGAAGGAGTTTATTTGAGTCGGCGAAATCTTTGAGTCGCTTATAAATAAGCTTCTCGTAGATTTTACCGAAGACATTGAGGAGACTGATCGGCCGGTAACTACTCGGCTCGGCTTTTGGTTTGCCCGGTTTGGAAATACCGATTACCGTAGCCTGTTTCCAAGCCTGGGGAAAGATGTTGTTTTTAAATGCCGCATTGAAGATGACGGTCATTAGAGCGATTAGGGTGGCAGGGAAACGTTTCAGCACCTTATTGGTGATGCCGTCTGCGCCGGGGGCTTTTTTGGGCTTAAGATCCTTGACTATAGAGAGAACTTCGTCAGGGGTGATCGGTGGGAGCGGGTCATCAGGGTCATCTATTGGGGGGGGGGGAGGGCTGACCTACGCTCTACTTCTGAATTGACCTTATCAAGGTGGGTTTGGCTTACGGGAAGCGTACTGAGAGTGCATTGAGACTCCAAACTGTCGGCTAAGCATTCGGCTTTTTCGTCATCGTCAAAGGCCGGCCTTTGATTGGGTCGATTTAGGGGGGGCATAGTTGCCGTGGTCTCGCATTTAAGTCTGCGTTGAAGGGCCCAGAAGGCTACATGAGACGGTTGGATTGCGCTGACTTCCTTGTCCCAATGCTCCTCCCGTACCTGAGCTACACGTCTCTTTACAGTATTCTGTAAGGAGCGCATATGGGCACGATTGGCTTCATTGGGAAAAGCGTCATAGGCACGGATGGCCGCGTTCCTCTCGGTCCTCAACTCATTCACATCGTCCGGCAGTTTCAGACGCTGGTCATCCAGCATCGGAACCTGCCGTGAGCATTCGCCCACTACGGACTGTACATGGTTGGTGAGCGAGGTGATCGCGGCCACCGTGTCCGCGACTGTCTCAATGGAGTCAGGGATTGAATCTAATTGGGGGGATGAGGTAGATTTGAGGCGGTCCTCTAATCTCCTCCAATCGGTTATCGTTTTTGTTATGGGTGGGATACCGGGATCCGAGGGACCACCTCGGGGACCCAGTTGAATGATCACAGGGCGATGATCTGAGTCTAATTCTTGGATTACCTCATACATACATTTACATTACATTTCTCCTCTTACATTCCATTCCTCGTACATTTCTCCTCTTCGTCCAATTGCAATAGGACTATTAAAGCCAACACATTAAATAATCTTTCATCTCTTCCAACTCCCGATTACTCACAATTTGTCTTTAATCAATTCTCTGCTTGTGATGTTAAGAAGAGCATTGTATCAATAACGTCCAACGCTGTTGGAAGTGACTGTGTCAGCCGTAAGATGATACTCCCTATCCTTGACGAAATCCTCCCCGTTATCTGCCATATCCTGAACTACTCCACATCCTGTGGCGTTTTTCCATCTATATGGAAGGATGCCCAAATAACCCCTTTGCCCAAAAAATCTAATCCTATATCATTTTCTGAATACCGCCCAATATCCATATTACCATTCCTCTCCAAGGTCCTCGAACGCCTTATCCACAACCAGCTTAGTACTTTCCTTTGTAAAAACAACCTCCTTAATCCTTTCCAATCCGGGTTTCGTCCAGGACATAGTACAGTCTCAGCCTTAGTTCACATTACGGATGACATCAGGATAGGTATGGAAAATGGAAATCTGACGGTACTATCCTTACTTGACTTTAGTAATGCCTTTAACACCGTCGATTTCGATATCCTGCTTGGCATACTTCGCTCTCTCAACATATCTCCAACGGCAATTGATTGGTTTCGTAGTTACCTGTGTGGCCGTCGGCAACGTATTTGCATTGATGGTACTCTGTCCTCATGGTGTAATACTTCTGCCGGCGTACCACAGGGGGGCGTTCTTTCTCCTTTACTTTTCGCAATATTTATTAACTCAATTTCAAATCAACTTCTATCATCCTACCACCTCTATGCAGATGACCTACAAATTTATTCACAGGCTCCTTTAGAAGAGTTGTCGGAGGCTGTTAAAATGGTGAACACAGATCTAGCACGAATATCTGAGTGGAGTATTGCTCATGGACTAAAGGTGAACCCTACCAAGACCCAAGTCATTGTTGTTGGCAGCCCTGGGATGACTTCCAGAATTGATTGGTCACAATTTCCTCCAATTGTATTTGATGGTACCACAATACCTTTAAGTGATTCAGTCAAGAATCTTGGAATTTATATTGACAAAAATCTCTCTTGGAATCATCAGATGCAGGAAGTCAGTCGTAAATTATTTGCGTCAGCGTGGTCCTTGAGACGACTACGCAATTTTCTCCCTACTGCTACCAAAACGGCGCTTGCTCAATCCCTCCTTCTCCCTATTCTTGACTATGCCGATGCCAGCTATTTAGATCTTACTGAGGCACAACTAAATAAGCTTGAGCGACTTCAAAATGTTTGTATCAGATTTATATTTGGCTTACGCAAATATGATCATGTCTCCGAATTCCGCACTAAGCTCAAGTGGCTCCCTATACGTCTTCGCCGGAATACCCATATTTTATCACTTCTCTACAGTATTCTGTTTAATCCCAAGACCCCGCTTTATCTCAAAGAACGTTTCAAGTTCCTTCATGACACACATACACGATACTTAAGATCATCGGAAAACTTGGGGCTTCTGATGCCAATGCATTCTACAAAATTTTATGATAAATCTTTTACTGTTCAGGCTGTGCGTCTGTGGAATGAGTTACCTGTGTCTATACGGCGAGCTCAGTCACTGTTTTCATTTAAAAAATTAGTTAAAGAATACTACCTTTCCAAATAAATTGTAATTTATTAAGACATTGCCTATGTATCCAATCTCTATTCTAAATTGTAAGATTATTTATATATATATTATATATATTTATGATACCTATATGTGTAATATATTTTGTGCTATTTATTTATTTTAGTTTAGTAGTACGCCACGGACTGCCCCCATTATCTAGATCTTACGTCTTCTTTGTCCATCCAAAGGTTGTCTGGAAGATATCGCTTTTAGCGATAAGACCGCCCATGTACCCATAATTTGTACGTTGTTCCTGTTTACTACTATTTTCATGGTGTACAATAAAGTATATTCTATCTATCTATCTATCTACCTCGATAGAGCGAATACCGAGGTTTACGCGCTTTAAGAGGGCTATATCTAGGATGTCGGGCCGGTGCCCTACTGTGTCAGGATAGTGAGTGGGACGCATCGGGGCGATGACGTCGAAGGAAAGTTTGTCGCTAAGTGCTCCTAATTGAATGCCAGCGGCGTTATTGGAGACACAGCTCCATGAACGGTGTTTGGCGTTTAAGTCGCCTGCAATAATTACAGAGTTACTAAGATCGAGTAGGGATTTGAGGTCGTCCTCGAGCAGACTCGCGGGTTTGTTTGCGGATCTATAGGCCGAGACTATGGTGATGGGCTGGTGCCCTGTCATGCCTAGGCGACAGATTGAAGCCTCCAGGCATGCTAGCTCTGGGGGATCAATAGGGATACAATACAATGAATTTCGGTAATAGATGAGCGTTCCGCCTAGTGCGGTGTGTGCTCTGTCGTTTCTTATCAGCCTATAGTTGGCTATATTGGGATTACGACTATGGGGTTTGAGGAAAGACTCTTGAATGAGTAAAATATCGATTTGGTGCTCACGCAAGAAGACGGCTACGTCGTCGCGTTGACCACTAATGCCTCGGGCATTAAAAAAGCCTAAAATTAGGGAACGGGGTTTGAATCTTTTGGGTGGGGCCGTATTATACATTATAATTGGAATTAAGTATTCTATAGATGTCTTGGTACTTGGTAAGTACCTGAAGGCGCTGCTCATGGATGCCTTGGGTAAAGGCCCAAAGTCTAGAGTAGGCGTCAATGCGGGATTCCCCTGACTGGGGTTCGAGGTATTCTCTCGGCAGAAGGCCGGGGGAGTTTACCGGAGGGGGGGTTCTCATGGGGGGGGGGGGGGCTTTAGCTGCTGGTGCAGTTTTGGGCCTGAGAGAAGGTGCGGGGATGGGTATGTTCATCAGCGCAGGGGGCTCTGAGGCCGGGGGCGCGAGACGAGAGGGCGGAAGAGGTGGGAAATGGGGCTTTTGGTTACCCTTAAACCAGGGGTTGGGCCCGAGTGGGCCGCGGAAATTAGGGGAGGGCCCGAGTGGGCCTCTAGGGTTTGGTGGTTGGTACTGGTAGGGGGCTGCGTAGGAGGGGGCTTCCCTCGCAACGCGGTCGGAGGCGCGTTTCGCCGATTTGGCGTTGCGCATTTTGGGGGCTTTGGGGCATCCGCGATAATTCGCTGGATGCCCGGATTTGCCGCAAAGGACACAGCTAGGGGGCTCCGTGCACTGGTCCCTCTCCTTGGGACGCTCGCAATTGGAAGTCCCGTGATCGCCTAGGCACTTAACGCACCTGGGCTTTGCGTAGCAGTTACGCTGGGAGTGACCATACAGCTGGCAACGGTGACATTGACCAGGCTGGTTTGACTTGTGGGGGCGCTCGACCGTGATGCCTGATAAGTTGCATACGGTCTTTATGTTATAGATGTTTTTGGCGTTTTCGCCAGGGTGACAGATGACAAGAACCATATTGTAGGGTTCACCGTGCTTACCACGGAACATTCGGTGGGTTATTGCAACCGGGATCCCTTGACGATCGAGGTCGGCGTGCACTTCCGTGCAGCTGACTTCGGTCGGAATCCCTCGGATCACAACTCTAAGGAGTCGGTCCTCTGGGAGTGCGTAGGTGTGAAAAGACACACCACGCTCGCGTAGCAACCTGGTAAGGTTGCGGTAATCGGTGGGGGTGGGGACAACTACTTTAATGCCCTGCTGCGTGGGGCGGGCACTAGTAAAATTGATTTTATTTTGATTGCACCAGTCGGAAATTCTGGTCCAATATGCCTTATCCTGGATGAATAAGGGAGGCGGGATGGGTACCTTCTTCTGGGAAGATGAGGTATGTTCATGATCGTGAGGGGAGGCAGGCCTGTTATCCTGCGAGGAGGAGTAAGAGGCGGGACGGGGGGTAGGGGCCGGGGCAGAGTTTGCCTCGGAAAGTTTAAGTGCTTTTGAGGCGAGAGCCTCGGCCTTATTTGTCTTTCGGCTGCGTTTTTTACCTTTACCCACTACCGTGGTAAAGGCGTCGGCCTCGTCTGAGTTGACCTCACTGTCCGAAGACATCTCTTGGTCTGATGGGATCGGGGAGCGATCAGGGTATTGGGTGGGGGCTGGGGTGGGGAGAGGTGAGGGGGTGCGGTCCTTATGGTCCAGGCTGGCTGAACGCCTAGGCGGACCACGCGGAGACCTCGGCCTCTCCTCATCGCTGTCGGAACGGGCGGGGCGCCTATTCCTCTTTTGGGGTGGGGGGGTATCGGGCAACTCTGGAGAGTTGGGGGTTTCGGACGTTTGAGGTTTGACCACCTCATCGTCGCAAAAGAGGTTGCCATAATTGGCTAGGAAATTGGGGTCCTTGAGGAGGACGTTTTTCAGGATGCTCAGGAACTTGGCATCAGACACCATCATATAGATGGTGACTAAGCCAAGCCTAGCAACAATGAGAGAGAAATTAGTGGCGCACTAATCATGGGGGTTTGCTCCTCGGGTGGGTGTTCCCGGGAGTGTGTTCAAACCCTCCCCGTCGGGTATAGACGGGGAGGTTGTGTGCCTACTGGTGAGCCCTAAGCTTGCTCTCCTGTTTGCCAGTCTTAATGTGCAAACAGGTCCCTAAGTCTCTAGTGTGCAATGGGTGTAAACCCCTAGAGAGTGCTAGATAGGACGAAAAGGGGTTAAAGCTAGGGAAGACTAGGAGATCCCCCAAGGCCTTCTGGTCCTAGCTCCTTCCAATTTTTGCTTTGCCCTGAAGGAGCGCAGCTGGCGTGTCGGGTCAACGCCCCTCAGTTCGTTAGCACCGTTAGGTATCCACTGAGGACCACAGTAAATAAGTGGGTTTTTCCTGAAGGGACACTACGTTTTTGACGAAACTCTGTCTAAAGAGACAAAAGCGCGCCCGCTGTCTTGAAAAAGACAGCGAATGTGCTTATCGGGCTGCAGTCGGCGGGGCGACTGCGGAGGGCGCTACGGTGAGCCGTAGCGAAAAATATTCGAGCACGTAATTCGGCACGACAGGACGGAGCAGGAGCAGCACGACCTCTCGGGGCGAGTGTCAGAGCGAGAATGAATGAAAAAAAAAAGGAGCTAAATATCACCTCACCTTACATAGCCTCAGTCGGTCTCGCTTAAGTAAACGACACGGACCTACACAGTACACACCGTTCTTCCGCTAACCATGTGTTGGCTTCAAAATACCGTTGTGTGTAATGCGTAAATGAAATGTAAAAAAATTGAACCGATGAAAACAGAAACTGAAAAGCGAAAAATAAAATGAAGCTCTAAATAACTTCTCCTAACTAAACAAATGTAAATAACTAATTATGTTATGAGTCGGCGCCAAACAAACAAGAAAAGTGCGTGCGAGTTGCAAGTGGTCGAGCGGGGAACACATTTTTGGAATGTTATTGTTTATCGTTGAAAATTTCATGTTGTATTTGATGTTATTTTGTTTTTATTAGTAGTAAGTAATTTAGTGACCCAGAGCAATCCATGTCGATTGCTAACGTAGTACTGTTAGATATTCTGTGCTAACGTGTCCCTTGTGCCCGAGCACGTGCACATCAATAGATAATCTATTCGCCGCCACTGAAAACACCATTGAAGTGGCCACTTTTTATTCCAACCATATTTGAACCATTGACACGATAAGAAGAAGAAGTAATTACTTCGTTGATTATTTGTTTGGCGTCGACTCATAATTAGTCATTTACATTTGTTTAGTTAGGAGAATAGATGTTAAGACTAGTTATTTAGAGCTTCATTTTATTTTTCGCTTTGCAGTTTCTGTTTTCGTCGGTTCCATTTTTTGTTAAAAAGTTTATTTTTTATTTTTTTGTGGCTGATGTCTAACTCCAGATCTCCATTATGTTGTAGTGTCTAGAACTACATTTATATGTGCAAAGTTTCAACAGAATCGGTTAACAGGTAAGAATTCAGTGGGTGACCAAACACTCGTCCCCTGTTTTCCTACCCTTAGGGGTGGATTTTGATTTTCAAATTTTAATGGGACCAACTTCGGGATATACCCTATCTATTAAAAAAAAAACATCAAAATCGGACTACTGTGTAAAAATTTATGCGTGGACATACATAAAAAAAAACTCGTTGAATTGAGAACATCCTCCTTTTTTTTCGTCGGTTAAAAAAGTGTGTGCCGCCGCTGCGTAGTGTGTAGGGAACATTTTTCAACATATTTTCGTTTATTTTATTATTTTTAACGCATTTTTACGCATGCGAAGCGAAATCTAAAGATTTAAATTGTGAAAACAAAAAATCGCTCACGAGCAGGATTCGAACCTGTGACTCCTGGCTCAGTACGCCAGTGCTTTAGCCACTAAGCTACCGTGAACACTGCTCGTGGTATCGAGAGCGATTTTTTTTTTTCACAATTTAAATCTTTATATTTTCGTTTGTTTTGTAAGTTTGCAGCAATCAAGGAACTTGTTTATATACGAGCACATAAAGTAATATGATTATGGCAATAAAGTTATCTTGATTAAGTAACAGACAAGTTGTCTTGATAAAATCAAACAAAGTAATTGTCAATACAATCAAGTTTGGTTATCATGCCAATGACTTCTGTTAATTGGTGTTATTAACGAACTTGGTAATGGTTATCAAGTATTTTAGTTGTTTGTAATAATGAATATTGTAAAGTTATTCAGTTATCTTGTTTAAAGCTATAAAGTACTTTTATTGAGACTATTAGGAAAGATATTTATTCTTATAAATCGTGTTATTGAAATAACTGAAAACCTCTAAAGGGTTCATTGTACTCATCAGTTTGAACAACTTTTACTATGGGACTAACACTGAAATCGCGAAATAAAAAATGTTACCTACATTTGCGTTCACAAGAATCGGCTAAATGTAGAGATCAACTGCTTTTTTTTTCGCTATTTCTCGTTTGGTCCCATAGTAAAAGTTGTTCATACTGATGAGTACAATGAACCCTTTAGAGGTTTTCAGTTATTTCAATAACACGTGGTATAATTAGATTAATCAGCATTAGATACGAATTATAAATTAAGATGTCTAAATTGCTTTTACCTAGCACTGACTATTTCTCAAAAATAATAATGACAGAAGTTATTATAAAAAGTTTTTATTTCTTTCTAAACAGAGATCAATATTTTTTCTACCTACACACTTACACCTACTATAAAGATATCTTGATACTGCTCAAGTCTTATATTATCGTCTAAATCCGACTTCCACATTTTCCAGCTGCGTAGAAATAGGGTTCTAGGCCTTAACAGAGGAATCATCTCTTTGATATCGACATCGGTAAGCGCAGAAAGCGCTTTCATATTCTGCAAAACAATCGTCGATTAATTGGTGTGAAAAACAACATATTATCATCGTTGCTAAAAAGGTAGTTTAGGTACTTACTGATAAAATTGGCACGTAATTCGGGCAGCCTCCAAGCCTGGAGAATTACGCACACTTCTTCCATCACAAACAGGAGTATAAAACCACTACGACGGCTACTGAGATTCACTCACAGCACGATTCACTGAGTTCATAGGATACCTTGGTGTGTTAATAACGATCAGTGGGTTTTGCTTTTGGGTGTAACCGTGCAATAACTTGAAATCTAAATAATTTACTCCGCGTAACAAAAGCGTGCCATGCTTAGGCTCACGAACGAACGGAATGAACAAGTCTAGACCTGAAACACTGACTACCCCGACCGACAACAAAGGGCGTGTTTACATTGATCATCTGACTTGATTAAATCTGTGATGTGCCATGTTTACACTATCTTAATCATGCTATCTTTATTCCTTGTATGAAGTGAATGATAGAGAAGAGTTGATCATTTTAACTTTATTGTGACAACAAACCGTGATTAATATATTTTTATAAGTTTTTGATTGCTTCATTCATAATTTTTTCTATCAAGCAAAATGTCATGCTTGATTGATCCGATTTTTTTCAGTGCATCATCATTTCAGCCAAAAAACGTCCAATACTGGACATAGGCCTCCCCCAAAAGGGGGGATATGCCATAATCGCCATGCTTGGCAGGCGGGTTGGTGATCGCAGTTGGTTCGTTAAATACTCAGAGAACGCTGCTGCCCATCCTCTGGTGAATCCCTTAGTCGCCTTTTACGACACCCATGAGTAGATGTTGCAATTCAATTGTTGTGGGTGTTGCAATTCTTTGCGTCCGGCACCACAAGACCACAAGGACGTAGCGTGTAACGTATTTTTGATAAATATCATTTTTTACTATATGCACGTGTTTCAGCAAACTGCCTCGGAGATTTACGTGTCTAATTATTAAAAATCTCGTTACCAACTTTATTCTTTTAGGAGCAATAACTTTGAAAAAACGTAGACAAGTTTTAATGAGTGTAACATTTCTAAGAGATAATTTTTACAATAGGATACTTCATTGTCTTTGGAAAAAGTAATTTAATTTGAAGTGATTTATTATTGGCTGCTATTTAGGTAGGTACTATGTTAAGATGATACAAATATATGAGATGAAAGAGAATTCAGAGGACCGTTGCCAAAAACATAATGAGATTTGCTTATACGCATAACTAATGCCATTATCAAAGGGTTCGATAAAACACAAGACCGTAATCAATCGCGTTCACTGGGCCGTTAGTTAATTTAATTAATGATTGCGCTTTATGCCCTGATCTAAATATGGCATTAGTTCGGTCAATGTGCATTGTCTTATCTGATTAGCGAAGCTATTTTATGTATGAGATTCCATCTTAATGGGTACGTTTTTCGGAAGGAAAATGATGAAAATAAGTGTTTATTTATTTATTTAATTCTTTATGCACAAATGGGTACAAAGGATAGGCGTTCTCTACCAGACAACCTTAGGGTAATGCAGAGACAAAGAATAAGGTAGATGCACCAGTCAAGTTGTAAAATGTGTTGTGTGTACATAAATATGTTTCGTACTACGGACTTATAATTACATATAATAAAAATAGATAAATACCTATGTAAATTATAGATATAATAAAATATACATATTATACATACCTACATACCAGGCCCCTCAGAAAGTATTGCGAAAAAAAGTTTTTATATATGGGAGACTGGCCAGTTATAATGTTTTTCGAAAATATGATTATTTATAAGTAAAAATAAGTAAGTTCCAATTTCAAAATTTCCCTCCACATTTTTTGCGAGTTAATTCAAAGTATTGTGTCTCACTGAAATATGGATCTGCGCCGGGAACATTTTAGAGCTATGATTTTATACGATTTCAAGTGTCGCCTGAAACCGGATGAATCGTACGATAGACTTCAAATGGCATTCATGGATGAAGGCCCTTCCAAGGCAACCGTGTATCGTTGGTATAACGAATTCAAGCGCGGTCGACCAACTTTGGGGGATGACGAAAGAAGCGGTCGCCCTTTGACGGCTGTTACCGAAGAAAACGTGCTAGCAGTGAAAAATTTAATCCAAGACAATAGGCGAATTACACATCAGGAGATTCAACACATATTGAAGATTGGATCGGGAAGCGTTCACGAGATTCTACACAGCCATCTTCGCGTGAGGAGGATAGTATCACGCTGGGTGCCGCACAACCTCACCGATGCTCAGAAGCAGGCCCGGGTGGAATGGTACCGTGATATGCTTAACAAATTTGAAGCAGGCTCGTCTCGGCGTGTTTACGACATCGTTATAGGTGATGAGTCCTGGATTTATCAATACGACCCAGAAACCAAGCGCCAGTCGACTGTTTGGGTGTTTCAAAATGAGCCAACGCCTACCAAAGTGAAGCGATCTAGAAGCGGGGGTAAGATTTTGATCGCTAGCTTTTTTAATTTGACTGGCCACTTGGTATCAATTCCCTTACGGGATCAAAGAAGCATTAATGCCGAATGGTATACTACCAAATGTTTGCCAGAAGTTTTCTCTGTTATAAGCAACAAGCGACCAAACACAGGGCTCCGCGGGCTACTGCTCCACCACGACAATGCACCTGCGCACACCGCACTCAAAACGAGGGACTTCCTGGACAGCACGCCAGTCAAACTCCTGGGTCACCCGCCTTACAGCCCTGATCTAGCACCGTGTGACTTCTTTTTATTCCCAAAAATAAAAAATCAGCTCAAAGGGATACAATTTTCGTCGCCGGAAGATGCGCTGGCTGCGTTCGAGCAGGCTGTAAACGAGGTGTCTGCGGCGGACTGGAAAAAGTGTTTTGAAAACTGGTTTAGGTGCATGAATCTTTGTAAAGAGGCTGGTGGAAAGTACTTTGAAAAGATTTGATAAAAATATATGTACGTATAGAACAATTTTTTTTAGTTTCGCAAAACTTTCTGAGTGTCCCACGTATATAACTATAAATATATAACATCAAGATAAATCAAAGTCGATCTGCTAAATTGTTTTCACGGAAATATTTCCTTAACTTAATTTTAAAGGCGAGCCGACTGTTAGCTATCCTGATTTCATGAGGAAGCGCATTCCATAATAGGATAGATTGCACGAAGAATGTAGAGTGAACGAAGTCAGAGCGGTGAGAAGGACAAGTGTTTGTTGCCACGGACGAATAAAAAAAGGCGGACGAAATCTCGCTTAAAATAGATTGAGCACTTTATTTTCTTTTAAACCCACTATAATTTCGACAGTATTTTAATACACCACATGGCAAATTGTTATTTTATTTGTGACCACAGAAATAGATAGAATGGTTATAACCAAAATTTTACTTGCGATTCATGCGTGGCAATTTTCGAACACACTACGCCTCCCATATTGAAGTCATTAATTTTTTTTAAATTAACTTTAATCAAATGTACTTTACAGCTTTTGTTTCTGCAGTTAGAAACAGCACAATATGGCATTTTTGCGGGTTTTTGTTACAGTATTTATAGAAACAAGTCATAAGGCGAACTGAGAAAGGCTTTGAAATGCCCTATGGTGTAGAGTGGTGGCACGTGATCCCTGCGCACTTGGCCATTCTATCTATTTCTGTGTTTGTGATACTACGACAAAAACATCTGTCACACAAGATTTGTTGCGTAATCGCGGCAGTTAGAGTTACTATGAGTGTGAATGTGTGCGTGCCAGTCCATACTTTTAAGCGAAATGTCTTACTATGGGTGCTTCATTTATTATTATTTAGCGAGATCCCGTCCGCCTTTTTTTATTCATCCAAGTTTGTTGTTTTATCTTTCCACTCAAGTTGTTAGGGATATAGAAACTTCAGTATTCTGTGAAAATAGTAAAGCGAGCTGTCACAACTTTTATACTAGTGCCACAACTTTAAATTCAGCGCAATATTGCAGTGACTTCGAGGTCAACACACCTTTATAAAGAAATATACTACACAGCTGAGCAACGAGAAATCCCTAAGTAAAATAAAGATATATTTTTAGTAGCAATAACTGCTCTAGTTGCCACATTTATTGTAGAGATGATTGAGTTTGAACGTGGTTGTAATCACGCTATAGGCATAAAGAGCGAGCTTATAGTAATTTTTTTAAAATGCGGTAACTGTTGTAAGAAATGTTTTGATAATTCCTAATTGTCAATTACTTTTCCAAATTATGTATATCCACAAGTTACCTTACCTACATTAATTTTAGCTCATAAATTATACATTATTTATGTCTGCATTAAGCTTGTTGTATTAAATTTGTATGTATTTTTTGTGGGTAGCGGTGTTGGTTGCCTGATTACCTAAGTTTTGTATGATGTATTTTTTTGTTTGTATTGAGCATTATTGTATTATTGAGTATTTAATCAACCAACTGCGATCGCCAACCCGCCTGCCAAGCGTGGCGATTATGCCATAACCCCCTTTTGGGGGAGGCATATGTCAGCAATGGACGTTTTTCGGCTGAAATGATGAATGATGAAGCATTGTTGTGTCATGGTTTGTTGTCCTAAAGAATAAAAATAAAATAATTTAAAACTGTTAAGCCAGTTTTCATGAGTATTTTTACCCGACTGCGCCAGAAGGAGGGTTATGTTTTTCGAGTGTATGTATGTATGTATGTATGTATGTATGTATGTATGTATGTATGTATATTTCTTTGGCACGCTCTGTAGCCTAAACGGCTTGATGGATGTGAGATTGAGAGGTGTCGTTAGATTCGTCTTAACTCTGAGAGTGACACTGGGTATATCAAAATTTTAAAAAATAAAATGGCCGCTTTTTGGCGCCATATTACCTCTTCAAAATTTTTTTTTTTCCGTCAAATACTATCGAGTGGGGTATCAAAATAAAGGGTTTTATAAATGCTTTACAAAAATATATACAACTTCTATGTTTAAATGTAATTTGGAATGAAAAATGCTAAAAAACAACAAAATATTCAACGTTAAAAATGAATTTTACTTTTAAAAAAATACATTAATAGTATGATAAATAAAACATGACAAAACTAAAAAAATTAAAATAAAAAAAATTATTAACAAAAACAAAAAACCCGACTGCGTGTAAAAATAACGAAGAAAAGATATAAACAAGACTTATCAACACGCAGGCGGAGGCTACCTATGAACTATTATGTACAAAAACATACGTAGCCTCCGACTGCGTGTTGATAAGTCTTGTTTATATCTTTTCTGTTATTTTTACACGCAGTCGGGTTTTTTGTTTTTGTTAACAATTTTTTTTATTTTAGAACACGGTTCTTATTAATAATGCATTACAATTTAGGCTACAAGACCAATAAGTAATTTTAATCTAACTTTTTTTTCTACGTTACGTGTATGTTTATTAACTTCTTCTTCTATCGTGTCGACATGAGCTACATAATGATAATAGCTCATGCCGTGGGGAAAAGATTAGCCAGTCAGCAGGTTGGTAGCGGGGCTGACTGCCCAGGGTGCACCGGACGATCAATTAAATGGCGTCACTCGTGGAGGCTCTTTTAATGCACCTTTTCTTTATTTATTTTTATTAACTAAAGAATAATTTCAATAGCATTTTTTTAGTCTGATAATATTATAATAAAAACACTTTGTTCAATAAATATCAAATAAGTCAATAATGCTTGATTATTGATTGCTTAAAACAATCCGGAAGCACACGGAAAACCATCCACGTTTTCATCGTGACCGTTATTATTTATGTTTAAAAACACATTAGGCTTAATTTTAAACTAAAGGAAGACATCAATAACGAAATGAAATGTAAATAAATGAGTCCGGATTCAAAAACGTGGAAATGTAAACCGCATTGGGCATCACGTCACTTGTCACTCGGAATAATCTGATTAGGGATGTAATTTCCTGTGTCGCTGACGATTCGGCCGTCATCGTCAACACAAATACAGAAACGATTCAATTATAAGTTTTGTAGCCGAATGACAAAGAACTGAATATTGGTTCGATTCTTTAGCTTTTGAGTTCGATCTTTGAATTGTTTATGGGAATTTAAATAAACTGTTGGAAAATTTATATTATTTTAAAGTAACTTTTAGATTGGGTTGAAGATGTTGTTTTGGAAAAGAAATAGTAGGTATAGGTACACTCTAGATTTTTTTACTTGTCTTATTTAGTAAACAGTTTTGGCATACCTTTTTAATGCAATTCAATAATAATTATATCAACAATTTTACACACTACATATTTTTTTTTACCTTATTATGTAGCATGTGCAGAACTAGTCATTATATTTTATCAGTATTTATTTAAAATAATGATCAACATTAAAAAGACATGCCAAGATTGTTTACTACATATACAACGTTTATCAGAAATGCGTGGTCATATTTTAAGAGCTCATTCAGGCCATAGCATAGAACAACTTTTACTATGGGACCAACCCTGAAATCGCGAAAAAAATATCAGCCGTTCCCTACTAAATCATCGAAGTCGCTAGACAAAATGTAAGGATCAGCTGATTTTGTTTTCGTGATTTCAGGGTTGGTCCCATAGTAAAAGTTGTTCGATAGCATCCCCTGAATAAGCTCTTCAAATATGACCACGCATTTCTGATACACGTTGTATAAGACAAGCAAGGAAAAACAGAGTGTAGGTACAAATATAAATTTTATGAACGCAAGATTTCAAAGTGAGCTATCATAACATTTATTTATTTATTTTATTTATTTTACTTTAATTAAAACGGCTGGATGCCAATTACAAAAATTAAAGACAAAAATTAAATTAATTAACATAACATTAAAGAAAAATTAAATAATTATATAAAATATTAATAATACATACTTTCATACACTCATCTCGCAGTACTCCAGACATACTGACAAAATCGTCTTCCATTCGTCGGCAAACACATCACAGTCAGACTTGGCGTCCAAGAGGGCGTTAAGTGCAGTGAGTGTGCGACATAACATAACAACAACATAACATCACGCCTGTATTTCTCCGAAGGGGTAGGCAGAGGTGTATAGTACACCCACATTTCGCCAGTTATGTTTTTAGTCCCATGTAATAGGGGGCGAGCCTATTGCCACTAATCGGGCACAAATCCAGACTCATGCTAAGCTATCATGACGGTGGAAATCTTGCGTTCTAAGTATGTATACTGCGTTATCAATACAACCAATAGGTACGGTCGACCGCACGTCCGTGGTAACCGATTGACGTTGACAGTGTCTTTATTTCATAAGCCAGTAAGGACGGTTTTCTAATTCAAGTAACCATGACCAAGGACCAAACGGTGTAGTTACTGAAAAACCGAAACTGGATTATTTTCTACACTGTATCTGCCAAATGTACCTATGTATTTTCTTTTGTGTAAATAAATATAATAAATATATTTGTGTAAAAAAATATAATAAATATATAAGTGTAACCACTGTCACGCAGTCGACTGTATTTTAAATGAAACCATTTGACTGTCCAACAAAATCTGTAGGCACCCCTTCGAAATGTGTTCAATACATCTTCATTTACGGCCGGCTTCCTCAGTCAACAGGCAACGATACACCTGAGGGCCAATTGTTTCGCAAATTATTCACATCGCTCTTGCACCCGCGTTGACCCGCTCGTAAGCAACTGGGGTCCCTTTCAATTATGCGGTCACGTGTGTAATTCGGCTCATGATACCATTTCGTGACTACTATTCGAGTTTACTGTGCCATTTCGAGGTTTCGAGGTGTTAAATGGATCTTACATGTTCTGCGCACGTGATGTCATTGCCTGTACAGTTTGTAGTAGTTAGATACTTGTGGTTTCGATGCGGACTGTTGCTATTAATATGTTACAGGCGCGTATTTCTTGTTTGTTTACTTTGTTCGCTTCGCTGCTTCTACATTGAAAACGGTGTAAGATAAAAATGAGGGATAAAATATGATTTAGTAGAGGCGATAAACCTGAAAAAAACTCAGACTACCTTTCATCTGACTTTAAAAAAGATTAACGATAGCATTAACGCTTACTTAACACAAGTTTCTGTAGGTATAAACTACGAAAACTGAAGTCTAGACTTCAGCAACTTCGGGTAAAACAATAGAACTAAGTATTTTTCTTGATATTTTCGTGTTTCTTTCACTATGATAAAATATTGTAGTTATTAGGGATAGGGCAAAAAAGTATCTATAATAGCGAGATGATCTCCTTTTGATCTTTCCACTCCTCGTTGCGGTCGCATCACAGAATTTTACAATACTTGGTTTAATTAATTAATTTTGTACTACACCCAAACTATATTATTTTTGTATTAATTTAGGCTCATTGTTAATCACACTGGGTTTTGGTTTCGTTGTAAATTAGATACCTAAGTAGTATAAATAATTCGATCAGCATAAACGCATAGAAATGAACTAAATAGCTCCTACTTGGCCTTTTCTATCTGTATTTTCTTGTTGCTAGTTACTACACAAGTACTCGCAGCTCATTTTAATATTTTATCATGCACTTTCGAGTACCTAGGTAATTTAAAATGTCAACACGTGTATTACATTATAAAGCCGTCACCGTCAGTACCAAGTCAAATATTATGCAAGCTCGTAAAAGCATAATTTACCTTTCCCATATGAATTAAAAGCAAATTGGAGGTGAGAAGCGGACTTTAGCGGACCGTAAAATCTTTTTATGGTTTAATTCAGACTGGCTCGGCGGAATTAGCTTTAAGCTCATTTATAAAGAGAATAAATACAACGGCAGGTCTACAAAATTCTCTGAATCAATGAATTACATAAGTCTGGTTCGTTTTATTAAGGCACAATTGGACTGGACCGGTGCAATTTAACATTGATTTGTCTGGGGATTCCCGATAATGTAGCAGCTATTGCTGATTACTTATTTAAGCGGAAACGTCGCGTGTTAAATATTCTATTTACTGTGTACACGGTGTTGGGATTTTAGTTTACTGTCTATACTGTAAACTCCTAACTTCTTTATTTTATATACTTATATACAAGCGGTCCCGGCAGACGTCGTCCTTTCTGGAAAAGCAGCGCCACCTACCGGATCCAATTGTGAATCTAAACCATTCTCGAATCCACTGGAACACACACAAAAAAATTCATCCAAATCGGTCCAGCCGTTTAGGGGGAGTTCAGTCGCACACACACAAACAGAAGAATTATCTTATCTTCTTAACTATTATAAAATTGTAAACGTCTGTTTGTTTGTTTGTTTGTTCCAGCATCACGCTAAAACTACTGGACCGATTTTGATGTTTTTTTTTTGTTTGAAAGCTGATGATCTGACTTAAAAACTGGTATGGGTTTTGAGAAAGAAAGAAAGAAAGAAAACAAGAAAAAAATTAATTCGTGGGTTGCGTACTCACCCGACAGATCGAAGCTTCTATGCATTTGCACGAGCGGATAGTAATGTACGATGGAGTGGAGTGGAGTGGACAGGGGATGGGACTGGGGATGGGACTGGGGACGGGACAGGGGACGGGACTGGGGACGGGACAGGGGACGGAAAATGGGACGGGAAATGGGACGGAACATGAGACGGGACATGGGACAGGACAGTGGGACGGCACATGGGACAGGACATAAGATGGGACATGGGACAGGATATGGGACGGGACGATAGTGATATAGTGGGAGAGTGGGACAGTGGGCCGTGGGACAGTGGGATAGTGGGACAGTGGGACAATAGGACAGTGGCAGTGGGACGGTGGGACGGTGGGACAGTGGGACAGTGGGGCAGTGGGGCAGTGGGGTAGTGGGGCAGCGGGGCAGCGGGGCATTGGCCAGTGGGGCAGTGGGATATTGTGGCAGTGGGCTATTGGGGTAGCGGGACAGTGGGGCAGTGGGGTTGTGGGGAAGAGGGGCAGCGAGGCAGTTGGACAGTGGGGCAGCGGGGCAGCGGGGCAGCGGGGCCGTGGGTTAACGGGCCAGCGGGGCAGTGAGATAGTGGGGCAGTGGTGCAGCGGGGCAGCGGGGCAGTGGGGCAGCGGGGCAGCGGGGCTGTGGGGCAGTGGGGCAGGCTGTGGGGCAGTGGGGTAGCGGGGCAGTGGGGCAGCGGGTCAGCGGGGCAGTGGGGCAGTGGGGCAGCGGGGCGGTGTGGCAGCGGGGCAGCGGGGCTGTGGGGCAGTGGGGCAGGCTGTGGGGCAGTGGGGTAGCGGGGCAGTGGGGCAGCGGGTCTGCGGGGCAGTGGGGCAGTGGGGCAGCGGTGCAGTGTGGCAGCGGGGCAGCGGGGCTGTGGGGCAGCGGGGCAGGCTGTGGGGCAGTGGGGTAGCGGGGCTGTGGGGCAGCGGGGCAGCGGGGCAGTGGGACGGCTGGGCAGTGGGGCAGCGGGGCAGTGGGGCAGCGGGGCAGGCTGTGGGGCAGTGGGGAAGCGGGGCAGTGGGGCAGCGGGGCAGCGGGGCAGTGGTACGTCTGGGCAGTGGGGCAGCGGGGCAGGCTGTGGGGCAATGGGGTTGCGGGGCAGTGGGGCAGCGGGGCTGCGGGGCAGTGGGACGGCTGGGCAGTGGGGCAGCGGGGCAGTGGGGCAGCGGGGCAGGATGTGGGGCAGTGGGGTAGCGGGGCAGTGGGGCAGCGGGGCAGCGGGGCAGTGGGACGGCTGGGCAGTGGGGCAGCGGGGCTGTGGGGCAGCGGGGCAGGCTGTGGGGCAGTGGGGTAGCGGGGCAGTGGGGCAGAGGGGCAGCGGGGCAGTGGGACGGCTGGGCAGTGGGGCAGCGGGGCAGTGGGGCGGCGGGGTAGCGGAGCAGCGGGGCAGTGGGGGGCAGTGGGGCGGTGGGGTAGTGGGGCAGAGTGGCAGCGGTGCAGTGGGGCAGCAGGGCAGTGGGGCAGAGGGGTAGCGGGGCAGCGGGGCAGTGGGGGCAGTGGGGCAGTGGTGTAGCGAGGCAGCGGGGCAGCGGGGCAGTGGGGCAGCGGGGCAGCGGGGCAGTGGGGCAGCAGTGCAGTGGGGCAGCGGTGTAGCGGGATAGCGGGGCAGCGGGGCAGTGGGGGCAGTGGGGCAGTGGGGTAGCGGGGCAGTGGGGCAGCGGGGCAGCGGGGCAGCGAGGCATTGGGGCAGCGGGGCAGCGGGGCAGTGGGGCAGTGGGGCAGTGGAGCAGCGGGGCAGTGGAGTACTGGGGCAGTAGGGCAGTGCGATAGTGGGGCAGCGGGGCAGTGGGGCAGCGGGGCTTAGGAGTAGCGGGGCAGTGGGGCAGTGGGTCAGCGGGGCAGCGGGGCAGCGGGGCAGTGGGGCAGTGGGGCAGTGGGGCAGCGGGGCAGTGGGACAGCGCGACAGCGGGACAGTGGGACAGTGGACTGGACTGGAATGGACTGGACTGGACTGGACTGACGTGGGTTAGCAGAATTTATCGCGAGCGGAGCCGCGGGTAAAAGCTAGTATATTATAAAGATAGGTATTAAATCTATACTAATAACATTCTAAAGAGGAAATATTTGTTTGTTTATTTGTTTATAATCGATGAACTCTGAATCTAAAGAACCGATTTTAATAATGTTTTCACCATTAGAAAGCTACTTTATCTAGAAGTAACATAGGTTATATTTTATTTCAGTACGTGGGCGAAGCCGTAGTCACAGGTAGTGTTAGATACTATTATATAAAGGTAATGTTTTTTCTTGGGTAGGCTTTGTCGAGGACGAATGCTACTTGCCAATAGTAACAGCAGCTAAGCGTAATTTTATTTTCTGGTTAGCTTCAGCATCTATTTAAAAAATTTAATGAAAATCCATAATCCAATCGTTAAAAATAAGTCAGTTCAACGGTTCAAAATAGAACTACGTTAAATTACGAACATTTTGGTTTAAATCACGCAGAAAAGACATAGGTACATTTCTGTTTTTTACTGCCAAGTAAGCAGAATGATTACAAGATTTATAACAACTGTACGTATCTAGACTTCGACCTATTTTCTGTGCTTGCTTTTATTTTCTGCTAGAGTCTTAACTTGACAGATTTGGGTGATTGGGGTACCTTCCGTTAGATTAGGATCCTTAGTGTCCCAGCACACAAAAACCTGCCAACCTTTGTCGTTGGGCATTTTTCAAGCTTTAATTCTCGTGCTTCTTATCTTCAAAAAACTACTAGAGGTTTGATTGCGTTGTTGTTAAAATACAAAAAGAGACATCTTAGAGAGGAAATTACATATAATATCTATACCTTTAAAAATCATGACGTCGTGGTAAAATTATATTCTCGTGTGTCAAAGATTACAAAAAAACCGGCCAAGTGTGAGTCGGACTCACGCAGTAAGGGTTCCGTACCACCCATATAGAAACTGATAGTTTATCAAAAGACATCAACGATCGCGAAATGTGAATTTTTGCATCTCTTTCTTACGCAAGTACCACCACATATGTCTATGTTTGTCCTGTCTTTAGTATTTGTTGCTAAATTACATAGTATGCACTATAATCAGACCAAGTTTGACGCTGGTATGTATTATCATTTTGAAAATAGAGCAGGAACAAAAACGTTGAAAATAATGCATGTTTTTCGAGGTTTCTTGTATGGGGGACCTCCTTTAATTTTAGACTTGTATTTTTATTTTTAGTATTTGTCTCTATAGATACCATAGTAATACATATTCTGTGAAAATTTCAACTGGTTATATAGATAATAATAGTACCGTTACAAAGATACAGCCCTGTGACAGACAGACAGACGGACGGCCGGGCGGACGGACAGCGTAGTGAGAGTAATAGGGTCCCGTTTGCCAGTCTTCGGGTACGGAACCCTAAAAAAGAGAAGCTGACAATCGGTCACCGGCTTAGAATAATTAGGCTTAGAACCGCATCAGTCAAACACGGTGTGAAGCAAATTCAAATTGGCCTTAAAAGGCTACGTTCAGTACATTTTACGCGCGCCTATGTGTGTATCAGCGAACATTATACGTGCCGCTTGTGGGCACACATCGATTATTTTTGTGCTTCAATTTTTAGCGGAACTTTCAATGAAGCTATCACTTTATGTCTTACTAGTAATACCACAGTCTAAGGAACTCTAGCTCTGTTAATTACGCTGTGGTAATACTCTAAGATCACAGGTGTATCCGTAAGGTAATAAAATCAGGATTCTCAGTCTACTTCTAGGTTTTCGAGTTATAATGAGTGCCTGAATATACAACAAGCTTTTTCTTTACATACAAAGTATTATTATTACAAAGTATTTTTAATACATTAATAACTCTTTAAGGGATGATAATTAAGTTATTAATTAATTTGAAAAACTTTTATTATGGGACCAAATCTGAAATCGCGAAAAAAAATCAGCTGTTCCTTAAATTTTCATCAAGAAACATTTTCTAAGGAAGGGATGTTTTTTTTTATCGATTTCAAAATTGGTAACATAGTAAATGTTGTTTAAATTGATGAGCACAATCACCCTTAAGAGTTATTAATGAGTTAAAAAATAACCCTGTATAGATCAGCAAACAGCTCTGCGCGTTCAATATAATAATGCATTCAGGGTGCTGGTGGGGCTGCCGAGGTACTGCAGCGCATCACAGATGTTTGCGGACGCGCGAACTGACGACTTTTTTGCAATCATGCGCAAAGGCTGCGCTTCTGTTCTGCGCAGGGTACGCGACAGCCCCAACAGCATCTTGAATACCATAAAGGACAGGTGGGACGCCCCCATACTGCAGCATTGGTTACGCTTACACGCCCCAGTGGCATAGATAAGCTACGTATTTTAATTAAATTAAATTCGAAATTTGTAATTTACTAACATTAGGTTGTAAGGGCAATGTTTACTAACATAAAACTTTTTAACAAAAAATTGAACCCACGAAAACAGAAACTGAAAAGCGAAAAAAAACTAAGTATGAGTCGGCGCCGAACAAACTTTTAACAAGCAACGTGCATGCAAGTTGCAAGTGGCCGAGCGGAGAACGAATTTTTGGAAAGTTATTGTTTATCGTTGAAAATTTCACGTTGTATTTGATGTTACGTTGTTTTTATTATTTATTTAAAGTAATTTAATGATCTTCGTTGATTGTTTGTTTGGCGCCGACTCATAATTAGTTATTTTTCGCTTTTCAGTTTCTGTTTTCGTGGGTTCAATTTTTTGTTAAAAAGTTTTATTTGAATTTTTTTTGTTGTTTAATCTAACTCCAGGTCTCCATTAAGTCGTAGTGTCTAGAACTATATTAGTGTGCCAAGTTTCAACAGAATCGGTTAACAGGTAAGAATTCAGTGGGTGAACAAGCACTCAACCCCTGTTTTCCCACCCTTAGGGGTGGATTTTGATTTTGAAATTTAAATGGGACCAACTTCGAGATATACCCTATCCATTAAAAAAATAATCATCAAAATCGGGCCACTCTGTAAAAAGTTATGCGTGGTCATAAATAACAAATATACGCGTCGAATTGAGAACCTCCTCCTTTTTTTCGTCGGTTAAAAATGGATACAAATCTGAAATAAATGATTTGTTATTATTAGCGTATGATTTATTAAGAATACGTTCAGAAGCACACACACTCCTCTACGTACTCTTTCGGGGTAATACAGGCGTGATGTTATGAAGTTACGTTCAGAAGCTATGCAGCGTTCGTGGTCGCAGGAAGACTAAGGCCAGTATTACAGAACGATACTCAAGCGTTGATCTCTGTTTAAAACTAGTTTAAAGTTGAGCTTTGATTTTAGAACGTCCCTCAAGCAGAGATTTGTTGGTCACAGTTCAGCTGAGTTTAGTGTCGTTTTATATTGTCACCTATTTCGGTATTTGGGCAATTTGATCTGTAATAACTCAAGTGTGGTCCAGACTACGCTTGAGTAGAGATTTCTATTATATTTCAGGTCAAATTCGTGTGTTATGTTGTTGAATTAACGTTTATAATTACCGTTCTGGAATAAGACCGATACTCAAGTAACGATTCTATCCTTAAGTAGTGATCAGGTGATTGGAGTTTAAACTGTACTTGAGGAAGCTTCTGTAATACGGGCCTTAGATGACTAGCGTCTTTACAGATATTTCTAATATATATACAGGTGGTAGATGCCAACCATCTTCTCTATTAAAATTAGGATGTTTTTTTAATTTAAATTGCTTCACTGAGCATTCTAGGTACATATCGGTTTTCCTTCGCCAGGACTTGTGGTTTATCAAATCGAAGAAAATTGTTAAAAAATAAAGAAAATAAAGCTAATAAATTATTATGTTCGGAAGTCAACCCTGTCGTAGAAACTCAGTTTCATGATAATTCAAGATTGTATTCTCGTAGTTACACAAAGCTTACAGTTTGCTTAGCCACTTCGGCTAGCGTAATTATTGTGGCAATTTACCTATAGGGTGGCACAATATCCTATACAGACTACAAACTGCAGTTTACTAAAACTAACTAGTTATCTTGCCCACTTCGGGGTGCTTTCGGGCATCTTCGGCTATATTCGGTTATTGGAAATCCAATCAAAGGGTTTATTATTAGGGATACACAGTCATCCATGGTATAATAAGATGGTGAAACATCTTATTATACCATGCAGTCATTATCATCATCATTACAACCGAAAGACGTCCACTGATGGACATAGGCCTCCCCCAAGTATGTTGGGGGGATATGCTATAATCAACACGCTTGGCAGGCGGGTTGGCGATCGCAGTTGGTTGTTTAAATACTCAGAGAACGCTGCTGCCCATCCTCTGGTGATTCCTTTAGTCTCCTTTTACGACACCCATGAGAAGAGATAGGATGGTGCAATTCTTTACATCCGGCACCACACGGAACGGATAGACAGGATACACAGTAGGTGCTTTGAACTGGTAGAGTCCTCCAGTCTCTGAAAAGCGGATCAACGCAAAAATTTACTAATCAGCTGTCAAATCTCATGTCAAGTGTTGTGATTGGTTGTTAGTATTTTTACAGAGCAATCGCAAGAGCTGTCATTAGATTTGACATAACATCACGCCTGTATTTCCCCGAAGGGTAGGCAGAGGTACACCCACATTGCGCCAGTTATGTTGCAAGTCCCATGTAATAGGGGGCGAGCCTATTGCCATTAACCGGGCACAAATCCAGACTCCGGGCTGCTACTGAGAATTTCCTGATGAAAAAACCCAATAACACTTTGCCCGACCCGGGAATCGAACCCAGGACCTCACGCTCAGCAGTCGCGCTTGCAACCACATAGATTAGATTAGATTTGACATCAGATCAAATTGATCAGCCTTCCAAAAACTGGGGTAAATCTACAATTTCAGTCATTTATTGCATCAAAGATTTTTTTTTTCGATATTTTTGTGTATCGACAATAATTTCGTAAGCAAGTGTTATATTTTAAGATCAGGGCCCAAATTCACGTAATTTTATGACGCGCCCATCAAGTTGCAGTGAGGCTGCAGTTCGTTTTCGACAGCGATCGCCGTAGTAAGAGAATACGAAAAACACATTTTTGATCGAAACTTAACTGCAACTGCACTTCTTTAGTTATGTGAATTGGCCTACAGGGCCCTAATTCACGTAGTTTCATGACGCGCCGATCAAGTTGCAGTGAAGCTGCAGTTCGTTTCTGACAACGATCGCCGTAGATAAGAGAATACGAAAAGCATTGTTTCGATCGAAACTTAACTGCAACTAAACTTCTATCGACTTCTTCTGTGTAACAATGTCCCAAAGATATTTATTTATTTATTTTATTTTATTGGTAGGCCCCCCACAAGGTGGACCGACGACCTGGTGAAGGTCGCGTGAATCCGCTGGATGCGGAAGGCACAGGACCGGTCGTTGTGGCGATGCTTGGGGGAGGCCTATGTCCAGCAGTGGACGTCTTTCGGCTGAAATGAATGAATGAATGAATGAATTGTTACGTGAATTGGCCCACTGGATTAGATTTTCTTTTAAAATCGAAATTAATAATAAATGTGAGTATGTAGTAAATAAACTATTAAAATACTCGATAGTGTCTGAGAAGATTAATATTTTATACTATTCTAATACCAAATATACCGTTACTTTTATTCCTGTTTTCCTATATAAAATTATATTCATAAATGTACAACCTTATTCTTAGTTTATGTTGTACTCATCAGTATATATGTATAACTTTTATCATGGGATCTTTTACGATTAAATCGCGGATGTTCTCAAAAAATGCCAGGTTAAGAGTTCTCTAAACCGACGAGCATGCATGACGAGGTTAATGGACGTAAATGAAGCGAAAGAGGTGTGTCAGGATCGTAGCAGGTGGAAATCCATAGTCTCTGCCTACCCCAATGGGAAACAGGCGTGATAATATGTTACTATGGGATCAACCCTGAAATCGAGAAAAAAAAATCTAATGATCCCTACATTTGTGTTCACATAAATAGACAAAATGTAGGGATCAGCATTTTTTTTTTCGTGATATTAGGGCTGGTCCCATAGTAAAAGTTGTTCATATACAACAGTTGTTGTACAATGGGGTTTAGTATAAAATTATAAAGTTGTATAAAAATTAAGGTTCTTAAGTCAAGAAACCTGCTGGTCATATAATCATCGTAAAAAATATAAAATGTCGGCTAAGACATTAAATTTTTTATATCTTAATAGCAAGGGGCTTTGGCTATAAATTATATTAGAATTAAATTACGACACAATCTTATCACTGTAGCCTTTAATTCACTAATGCGCGCGCAATAAGAAATTATGTCCGCTAATTCGTTTTATGTTAAACTTATTCCAAAATTTTGTATAGATATTTCCTTCCAGTGATATCCACTGGCGAAATGGTGAAATGGAATCACCTTCTAGCAATTACATTAGCCAAATTGTATTTGAATGAAAGCCTCAGTCGCCGCAATAAAATGAATTTCATTTCTTTGAGTGAGCCCGAAGCCATAATTTTCTGCCGTGTTTATTTATTAGAAGTAAAGCACACCTTTTTAAAAAAGGTACTTCTATTTTTGATTATTAAAGATCATGTATGATTTCTATTTTTTTTTTTACTCATATTATTCGATTTCAAAGGAAGATGGTTGTTGTCAAGACAAAGCATGAGCTGCGTTTTTTTTAGTTTCAGGTGATTGGTAGTTTTTATATTTGATACTAATAAGTATTTGTAAGGTAGAGTTCCATCCTTCCTACTAGGCCTAATATACCTACACGCTGGAAATTTTGTGGTTGCGAATACGAAGAGTGGTCATTGTACTCATAATTACGAACAACTTTTACTACGGGACCAAAACTGAAATCGCGAAAAAGATCCAAGTTCATATAAATCGACAAAATGTAGGAATCAGCTGTTTTTTTTTCGTGATTTCAGCGTTGATTCCATAGTACCTAGAAGTTGTTCGTAATTCTGAGTACAATGACCCCTATTCGTTTTGAAAACGAAATAATATCGTAATATTATATTTATTTATTTCTCCTCACACAATACAGAATACATGATATGAAATGTTCAGCGTGTATAGTATAATAATCATTATTTCAGCCGAAAGACGTCCACCGCTGGACATAGGTCTCCCCCAAGCATCACCACAACGACCGGTCCTGCGCCTTCCGCATCCATTTGGTCCACCTTCACCAGTATAATAATATAATAATTATGCTGGAACGGCTGAACGGATTTGGATGAAATTTGGTACACAGATAGAAAATAACCCGGATTACAGTTCCCGAAGGATGCGCGATAAGTCATTCTGTGATAAACCGAATTGTACGCGGGCAAAGCCACGAGAAAAGTCTAGTAAAAATAAATAAATATCTTTGGGACATTCTTTACACAGAACCATCTAGTCCCAAACTAAGCAGAGCTTGTACGATGGGTACTAGACAATGGATATAATAATTATATACTATTTTTTTTGTAAATACATACTTTTTTTTTTTTTTTTTATTCTTTTTTTTTTTTGAGGCTTTAGTACACCGCGGTGACTATGCCAGCCTCATAGGTACCTCATATTATTGTTACATGAAAAAATATACAAAACTATACTATGTACAATAAATAATATCAACATATATCCTCGGACCTTCTTAAAAAAACATCTTTTATGAATTTATATACAGCCACTGCATTTTTAGATAAAGGTTGGCGTAGAATGATGTTAATTCCACCATTGTAAAAATCTGTACAATATCAACTATATAATAAATCCCTAATATCGGCGTATGCATCGCACTCGACCAAGAGGTGATATATATCCTCGACTTTATTAGAGCATGTGACACAAAAAAAAAAAAAAAAAAAAAAAAAAATACATACTTATAATACATAAGAAACACCCAGACCAACACAAACACTTATGTTCATCACACAAATATTTGTGTCCTGTAAATATGGGAGCCGGGCGGCCTCGTATTTGCATGTTTGTATGTATGCACGAGATCACGGAGTAGATAAAAGGGATTAACTAGAATTAAATTTTTATGTTATATAGAATATTTTTCATCTAAAAAACTAAGAAATTTATAAGCCGCAGTGACAGCTGATAAAAAATCGTTATGTTTATTGAATATCTGTATCGAAAACCCTCAAAGCAGCTTACTCAACTTAGATGTAAAACAGAAAAATGGTGCACATTTCTGCGTATAACATTTTGTTTTATCAGTAGGTGAGGGTAACTCCTTGGAGGGGGCACGTTTTATCTCTTCCACTACATGGCCCGCCCCTGGGGTGTTTGTTTCTCGCGATTGATACGTATTATGTGACATCAAGTCGAGCGAACGAACGCAATGGGGAAATCAAAAGGAACCCTGTTTGTATTAGGATATATCTAATGCAATTACGAGTAGCGTCTGTTTAATCTTTGGTGAGATTTAATTTGGAAGTTGTATTGGGTTATATTCAGAGACAAATCTAAGCGTGAACTCATGCTTCTAACAGTCAGAATGCAGTGCTATTTAATACTACCCTCGGAAACACAACAATATTTATCGCGGCGGTATTAAATAAGGGTAATAATGGAATAACAAATGCGTTGTCGGCGACCAACACGACTATAGATCATAATATCTCGGGGTCGCTCAAGAAATTTTCCTTGAAAACTTTCTAAAGGAATACATGAAGGTTTACACAACCTATAGGAAATTATATGTATGGCCATTGTTATGACGTCTCCGGTCTACTGGGTTTAAGTGCTCGCTTATAGCCGGTCGAGCGAGGAAAGTATGAATTTTCAGAAGTCCAGGTCAACATGGGTCGTATGTCAGAATTATGCGAATTTGTTCTAAATTGCGGGTATTTACGAAAAATAAATATGATGGTTAGTGGGTATGTGTTTTCTTTTTTCTAACGGATGCTTTTCTCCCTTTTTTAACCGATGAAACCACCAAACTCACGCGATGCAAATATTTCAAACTTATACTAATTCCGGTTGCAAAAAGATGATCAAAGCTTAATTCATTTCATTTAATTCATTTATTTATTTTGTAAAAATGTGGTAAATACAGGTGGTAGGGTACTAAGATTAGTTCGACACATTAACCATTTCACATTATGGCATACAATTTTTTTTTATAATTATAAATCAATAATGTGCAGAGCTAAAATTTACATTCAGAGTCTTCAATATTAAATTATCAATTTATATGATATATCATAAAATAATAATATTCTGAATACATTTATATTTTAAAATTTAGGTATTCGTCGACGGAGTAAAAACATTTTTCACATAAAAATCTAAAAAGTTGTTTTTTGAATTTAGTGAGCGGTAAATTCCGCGTGCTTTGAGGTAAGTGATTAAAAATTTGCACCGACATTGCATAACTGTTGCTTGCTCAGTTTTTTGTCAATTCGTCTTATCAGCAACTATAAAGCCAGTTTCAAACGATACTTACACAAAAGCTCGTTTCATACGTTAAAATGTTCTTAACCATCATCAGAAAAAAACTTATTTTGTATACGCACACAATAACAATAATATACAGTTTTATTATCTATAATACAACTCTAAAAAAGTATAATTGTGTGCTTCACGGCTGCGCCAAAAAGACTCAGTTCAGCTAAAATGCCCGACAACTAGATCTGTGCTGTTAAATCTGAGTTTTCTCTTGTAACAGAACATCAAGTATTCGCACAACAAATAGAACGTCTTGGTTCATTTCGTCGATTACTTTAGCAAACGCATTCATTCATCATTCATTAAAAAAAGTATTACTAAAACAAATAATGCTATCTATTCTTCTGAAAGATGATCGGCTTTGTAAGAAGTTTTAAGCAAAGTTTGTAATTTTTTGTTAATTCGCTAAAATGCTCTTGTTCTGGTAAGTGTGGTATACAGTAGAGCATTCACTTATTGAACATCGAGCATACCCCGTTTTTAGGGTTCCGTAGTCCTACAAGGAACCCTTATAGTTTCGTCATGTCCGTCCGTCTGTCCGTCTGTCCGTCTGACCTAATCCTTTACAGCTTAATAACTTCTACAGTTATAAACATAAGTAAATGAAAATTTGCTAAAAAATAGTCTAGATATAGATCTCAATTTTAAATGAATAAAAAAAATCGTGATTACGTATTTTAGGGGTGGCGCCCATACATGTGAAATAGGGATGAATTTTTTTTATAGCTGCACCTCCTCGTGTGGGGTATCATTGAATAGGTCTACTAAAATGAAGGTAATGTTTCATACATAACTTTTTTATCAGGTGTACCATCTGCGAAATATAGCCCGCCAAAGTGGCTTGTAATGTGTTTCCCCCCAGCCATTTCTAAACTTATAATCTTCCACATTGATAGACCTTTGTAAAAACTCTCTTTTAAAATTATTTATAGTATAATTTGATAATAAATTTTTGAGTTATAGAGAGAAAACTGAAAAATACTTAAAACGTCCTAGTTCAAAGGTCATTGACCTTAGAGAAAAATGATCATAGCAAATAATGCTCCTTTAGCTACTTTCTATTTAAAAAAATTACAAAAGTAACTTTGTGTTATATTGAAATGACAAACTTCTTAAATTTGGCGCTGTACAGCGCCATCTAGCGGCTAGAAGCAACACTCTCTGAGTCGCCAATGCTGCCGTCTATTGCATTTGGCACTTTATACCGCCATCTAGCGGCGGCTACTAACAACACTATCTGAGTCGCTAATGCTGCCGTCTATTGCAAAAACTAAAATAGCCATGATTAATACTCGATTTGATTTGTTTGTAACCCATAGGAACCCTATAATACTGAGCATGGCCAGACATGCTCTTGGCCGGTTTTTAAGATTGTCAAACTGAATATTGACCGAATTTGGTAGTAATGTAACATTCGCCAGAATGCTCATTACAAGTGAATGCTCAGGATTATCAGTACCTTTCGACCAAATGCTGATTATAGCATATACTAAGTACCTAAGTTTTCAAGTGAATACTCAGGTTCATCAGCACATTTGGAAACCTAAGGAAACTTGTTATGGCTCCGTGTGGTTCATGGATAAAGATTAGGCCGACTTGTCTCTTCCTGTTGATGTTGTAAAGGGCGAGTTAGGGAATTTGGGAGATCTCTCAATGCCAAGATCTGTTTAATGGATTGCAATCTATAGCTGCATCCCAACCTATGACGATCGTACTGGTTTGCCCGTTCATTGGGTTATAGAGGGTGGAACGAGAGAGAGGACTTGTAACTGCTTGTCCACTATTAATTTTTTCAGATGCTCAGATTTAGTGTGAAAATTAAACCAACATTAATTGAAGGTGTTTTGTCTAACTTTGACCAAGTTAAACTTAGTAAATTTCAAGTTAAAATTACAAAGTATAATATTTCTCTAAGTAAACTAACGTATGAATAAATTTGCATAAACAGTTCAGCCCATATTGTGTACTAGTTTAAGCTGGATTCTTTAAAAAAATGCATGTTTTCTTCAAAGTGATTTTCAGTAGAAAATTATGAAATAGTGTAACTATCATCTTTCTTGAAGAAGTATTTATATTGTTATTTATAATTCTTTGGGTACCACGTTCTAGCCTATAGTCTAGACTATAAAGTCTAGATTCTAGAAATTCTATGGATACCACACTGTATACTCTAGAGTAGGGATTCCCAAACTATTTTGGGCGAGAGACTCCTTTTCCAAAATGAACTGATACCTCAGACCCCATAAAGCCAAATTACTTTAAAAATCCTTTCTCTAATTTTTTTCCTATTGCTACAAAATACTTACCAATTTAAAAACTTTGCGGTTTTCGTTTATGTCGACCCCTGGGAAACCGATATCGACCCCAAGAGGTCGATATGGACCACTTTGGGAATCACTGCTCTAGAGTATGGTACCCAAAGAATGTCGATTTCGACGACGATTTTGATGTCTCTAGACTCTAGCCACACATTGTAGACTTTAGAGTAAAAAAGTAAAAGTATTCTAGAGTAAAATCGTCACAAGTAGTTAAAATTCTGAAAATTTCAGATGTATCTGATTAGACAGGTTATTGGAGGATATGACAATAACAACATAATTTTTCTACCGATTTCATGACCTTAATACTTTTAGCAATCACTTCATAGTTTCCACTATACTAAAAGATACATATCTTTTTATGATCTAATACTTACCACACCGTGCAACGTACTCTGAATAAAGGCAGTAACACACTCGTTATCGTCATAGATTTATCAGCGTCGGCAATCGCTATAGCGGTAAGCTTGACGATAAGTCGTGTGTCGACGTGTCACAGGTTATGCGAGCCTGGGGATCTACTGGCATTTTACGATATTCGATTAATCGTACTATTCATCGCACAATTTGCTACTCCGGTCAAACATCGTTTCCATATCTCATGCGATGAACGTGTTTTGATGTTTGCTTCTCTGATCTCTGATTAATTTCATACGACTGTGAACCGTAGTCCATTATTTATTTATTTATATATGCTTTATTGTACACCATAAAAAACATTACATTTAATACATCTATCTATCTTTATTGTGCCTTTTTTATGTGCCTATTTTTATTATTAAGGTATCAGTTGGAACGAAAGTTCGTCCTTCGTTTGTCATTCTTCAAACGCGAGTAGTGCCCCTGGTACTAAGTTCTCCTTGATCATGAAAAAGGCAAAGAAATATCGACTAGCGATAAAGTTTTCTAGTAAAGATGTCAGTATTTATCAATAAACTCTCATTTTGTCCAATGCGTGTCAAGCGAAATTAGGCATAATTTAAGGTTTTCCTGGAATTTAAATCGTTGATGAGGTCTTAGACGCTAGTTTGGTGGTTAGGTTTGTTTGCTGGTTTTGTGTAGTCCAATAAATATTTTTCTTTCTTTACTTACAAGACTTATTCTAACAAAGACCTGTCTGCTGGTCAGATAATGTCTAATACGGAGAGAAGGAAGGATATTAAAAAGATTCCACCCCAGCCAATGGGAATAGGTTAATAACCTTTCAGTCGGACAACAACATCTCATTAACGGTGATTAGGCTCACCCCTTCTACTCACCCTAAAGCGTATCATTATTTATTATGTTCCGATGTATTTGTAACATTATTGATTTTACAGCTTAATAATTTTGAACACCATGGGCTGTAGTCACGACCAATATTCCAAAGTGAGTGTTTAAGCTACGTTTAAGCACCGTTTTGTCTCGTACCCACGAGCGTAAGCTTATTATCTCGTCATCTTCGAGTTTTTGCCTACGAGCTATTTACTCCGGTAAATTTTTTACTACTTGAGTGAAAAGGCTGATACACTTTCCGTACCAGCGGGGGCCGATATCGTAAAACATAATGTGGGAACTGACACAACTTCTTTGAGAATGATCCAAGCTTTAGACGAAAGGACTGTTACCCTGGCCATACATTTGAGAAGAAAGGGTACAATAAATAAACGTTGACACATTTTGAGGGTTGGGACAGTAAATCTATTGGCAACCGTTCCTATTGTGAGTGAGAGCCTGAAATGTTATTTTTCCGTACAACCCTAAATAGTGCGTTTAGGATATCGTATTTAGATAAAAGCCTTCTAACTTATCTAAACTCAGAGTGCTTTTTTCGTTGTTTTGGTGAAAACATTAGGGACATTTATCCAAGCCTCATGCCTACAGCTGCGTCTTTTAGAAGGACATACTTCTCAGAAAGAATAACAAATGATGTAGTAGGAGAGGAATGGTTACTTTAGTTTTGTTATAACATAATGTCATGTAATGTTAAAGGCAAGAGTGAGTTTGTATTGTTTTAATTTATTTAATAACTAATGTTAGACATATTTATTTTTAGGGTTCCGTACCCGAAGGGTGACAAACGGGACCCTATTACTCTCGCTACGCTGTCCGTCCGTCCGTCCGTCTGTCTGTCACAGGGCTGTATCTTTTGAACAGTAATAGGTAACTGGTTGAAATTTTCTCAGAATATGTGTGGCTATGAGGTGTATCACGACAAATACTAAAAACAAAAAAAAGTCTAAAAAAAAAGGGGGTTCCCATACAAGAAACCTCAAAAAATATGCATTTTTTTGAACGTTTTTGTTCCTGCTCTATCTTCAAAACGGTTATATATACCAGCGTCAAACTTGGTCAGATTATAGTGCATATTATGTAGTTTAGCAACAAATACTAAAAATAAGACAAACATAGACATATGTGGTGGTACCTCGTAAGAAAGACATGCAAAAATTAATATTTCGCGCAATGCCCGTTGATGTCTTTTGATAAACTCTCGTAAATTAAATTAGTTTTTATGGGGTATCAGGTCGTTGAAGGTACGAAACCCTTACTGCGCGAGTCCGACTCGTACTTGGCCAGTTTTTTTAACCAGTCGTTTTAGTACTGTTCTACATAAGTTGTAATTTAATATTTTTGAAGTGTTGTGAATCATAACTGTGGAGAGTAAAAGTCGTATTTGCTTTCTTTTTTTTTGGTTCTTTGTTTGGTTTTCCAGTTCCAAAGAAATTCTCGTTGGTAATTTGGATTTTTCTTAGGCTCAGACAAGAGATTATTTAATAATATGTGAAAACAGTATTTCTTAAATTTAAAAATAAAATAATTGCACTTTGTCCCACATGTGCTACTGTGATGGGACACCCTATATAGGACCTAATAAGGTTAGCTACGATTTAACTCATAGAAATCTAAATAAAGGTAATAGAAGTGGCTAAGGCGCGTGAATTTGTCGCCGCGTATGGTGTCTTTTAGGACACCAGTAGACCAATTCACGTAACTAAAGAAGTGCAGTTGCAATGCGGTTGCAGTTAAGTTTCGATCAAAACAATGCTTTCGTATTCACTTATCTACGGCGATCGCTGTCAGAAACTAACTGCAGCGTCACTGCAACTTGATCGGCGCGTCATGAAATTACGTGAATTAGGGCCCAGTGCGCGAACCGCTTGCTTGATCATCAGTAGGTACTGTTTTGGACGCAGAGTCACTAAAATTGTATTTATTTCGCAGCATATCTATCACTGGATTTTTTTTAGGCTTAATTTATTTTGCATTCAATGCTACAAAAATGGTGGGCGTGATTGCGTATTCATGTGTTGGTGGCGGAAAATCAGCGACATGCGTTCCCGTAGTAAATGGCACTAGATAACATTTCTATCACCTTATTATTTATATTTCTATGAGTATACTATAACAACTTTGTCAAACCTTTCAGGAAATACAGGCATGATATTATTAAGCATTTAAACTATACCTATTTCTTCGTTCACAAAGCAATTATTTATCGCTGTGTACCTACAACAATCATGATCGTTACATGCGTCACATGTAGAGACAATCCGAATTAATTGATTGATTGTAGAACTTTATTTTCATTGTTTCTATAATTCGTTCCCAATTGTTTCATTCATTAGCTCAATCATAGAATTAGATATAAGTACTTACGAGTAGTAGAACTTTTTCTTAGTCTTTTTATTTGAAAATTTTTAACTCAACTAGTTGGGAATTAATTATTTTAGATGTGTAGATTGTGTAGTGTAGATACATACATACATACATATTATCACGCCTGTTTCCCATTGGGGTAGGCAGAGACTATGGATTTCCACCTGCTACGATCCTGACACACCTCTTTCGCTTCATCTACGTCCATTAACCTCGTCATGCATGCTCGTCTGTTTAGAGAACTCTTAACCTGGCATTTTTTGAAAACATCCGCGATTTGGTGTTAGTGTGGGTCCAGTTGCATTGCACAGAACTGGTCTCTGCCTCTAGGCGACGCTGTATCGAGCGACTCATCTCGGAGCCTAGCGGGATCCGAAGCACGGTCCTAGCCGTTGACCGACCGCAGTCAGTAGGGGGCCCAAGTAGCGCGCTAGCCACGTGCCAAAGGCTGCCCCGCCAACTCGCGAAAAATCCCGAGATGCTCCACCGTGCCAGTTGGCGACTGGACGGGAGGACCCGGTGGCCATCAACGGGGGGGTTCGGGCGTCCCCGCGGTCTCCGAATGAGTCCCTCATAGGTCAGCTTACCCAAAGAGTGCAGTTTAGTTTAACTGAGCAATGTCTCGGACTTTCACTAACACCACCAATACTCCAAAACAAATTATGAAAAGCAGAAAAAGGAATAAGGTTTGCAAACGGCTGCACTTCCTCCCATTGAAAGTGCACTCCACCAACATCAGGGGGTTGCACTCCAATCTCGACTCGGTCCACCACCACCTAGAGACTGCAAAGCCGCACCTACTCTTCCTCACGGAGACGCAGATTGCGACCCCGTCAGACGTGGCGTACCTCAACTACCCGGGGTACTCGCTTGAGCACTTGTTCAAGCAGCACGCTGGGGTTTGTGCGTACGTACGCGATGACATCTGCTGTCGGCGTCTCCGCTGCTTTGAGGCGAAAGGCATTCCTGCCATATGGCTATTGGTGGATAATGGGGTGGAAAAAACAGTCTACAACTGTATCTACCGATCGCATACCGGTGATCAGGAGACGACCAGGCTGTTTGACTATTTAACAAAGACGACAGATTTGGTCATGCAGCGATATCCAACGGCGGAGCTTGTTTTCCTGGGGGACTATAATGCCCACCATAAAGACTGGCTGTACCCATACCGGGAAACTGACCATGCTGGACGTGAAGCGCGCAAATTTGCGTTATCGCTAGATCTTACCCAGCTGGTGAACCAAGCAACGCGTATACCGGATATCGACAGCCATCAACCCAAATGACTGGACCTTCTGCTGACAACAGATCCACACAGACACTCAGTATCAGTCTCAGCTCCGCTGGGAACGTCTGACCACTGTGTGGTGAAATCCGTGTCGATCTGCTCCCCTCAGGATAACAGCCCTAGAGGCACGAGGCGAGTGTGGCGATACGAGTCAGCAGATTGGGATGAGATGCGTCACTTTTTTGCATCTTACCCTTGGCGGCAATTGTGCTTCTCTTCCAGCGACCCGACTATCTGCGCTGATGCTGTCACTGACGTGATACGGCAGGGAATGGAGTATTTTATTCCGTTCTCTGACATACCGCTCGGACACAAAGCTCGACCTTGGTACAACGCGGACTGTGCTAGAGCTGAGGCTCGCAAAGAGTCCGCTTACCAATCTTGGGTCAAAGCTCGTGACCGCAAGGACAGACGTCGGAAAGTGCGTGAAAAGAAGAGAGCCTTTAATACTGCCGCCAAGTCCTGCAAGCGGTTACTACGAAAGGCCCGTTTCGACCATATTGGGCATATAGGGGCCAAGTTAGCTTCATACCCTCCAGGTAGCAAGCAGTTCTGGTCCCTGTCTAAATCGGTCAAGACGAACTTCTGTCGTCCTTTGCTGCCTCCAATGCAGAAACCTGATGGATCACTGGCTTACTCCGCAACAGAAAAGGCAAATTTATTTGCATCTATGTTTGCGAGCAATTCGCGTCTCGACTCTGGCTCAAAACTACCACCATCTATACCTCACTGCGATTTTTCATTCCAGAAAATCGCTATTCACACTAAAGAGGTTCGAAGAGCGCTTTTCTGTCTTGATGTGAATAAGGCCAGTGGACCCGACGGTATTTCTGCAAGGGTTCTTAGGAAATGTGCACCTGAGTTGTCTCCTGTACTGACACGCCTGTACCGCCTCTCTCTTAGTCAGAGAACTGTGCCCAAGTCCTGGAAGCTTGCAAATGTACAGCCAGTACCCAAGAAGGGTGACCGTGCTAACCCGGCCAATTACAGACCAATCGCCATCACCTCCATATTGTGTAAAGTTATGGAAAGGATACTGAACAACAAGTTGCTGGCATACCTAGAAGACAATGATCTTCTCAGTGATCGTCAATTTGGCTTTCGTCAGAAACGATCAACTGGTGATCTTCTTGTGTTCGTCACGCACTGTTGGGGCGAAGCTATCGAGAAACATGGCGAAGCCTTAGCTGTGTCTTTGGATATCTCGAAAGCTTTCGACCGGGTTTGGCACGCAAGTCTGCTGAACAAGCTTCCAGCGTACGGCATCCCACCTGACTTTTGCACTTGGATAGCTGACTTTTTGAGTGAACGGTCCATTCGAGTGGTCATTGACGGCTGCTCCTCTGACCTCTTGGCCATAAATGCCGGAGTTCCTCAAGGGTCTGTTCTCTCTGCGACACTTTTCCTGCTTCACATAAATGACCTGCTTCAGTTAGGTCTTATTGGCTACGCAGATGACAGTACTATCACAGAGAGATACCTGTCCAGTGTGAGAGCCAACCAACGGGAAATCTGTTCTCTACGAGAGGCCATGATAGAGCGGACTAATTCGACCTTAAATCTCGTTTCCCAGTGGGGAGATGACAATCTGGTCAATTTTAACGCCTCTAAAACTCAGGCGTGTCTTTTCACCGCAAAACGGAGTCCATTCCACCTGGCTCCTACTTTCCAAAGTACACCTATTAGCATCGCCGACCACCTAGACCTTCTTGGCATGGAGTTGTCACCTAACCTCAACTTCGGCACCACAATCGAGGCAAAGGCTCAAACTGCGGCCAAAAAGTTGGGCATTCTTAACAAGGTGAAGCGATACTTCACTCCTGGACAGCTTTTCACTTTATATAAAGCTCAAGTCCGATCATGTATGGAGTATTGCAGTCACTTGTGGGATGGCTCCGCCAAATACCAGCTTGCGGCTCTTGACTCGATTCAACGCAGAGCTGAGAGGTTAATTGGTGATGAACTGTTAGCAAAATCTAAGCTACAAAGCTTAGCCCATAGACGCACAGTTGCTTGTTTGTCGGTGTTCTACAGGCTGTACTTTGGAGAGTGTGCGCAAGAGCTCCATGAGCTTATTCCGCCATCTCCTTTCTTTCATCGGACTACACGCCGCACTGCAGGATATCATCCACATTTGGTGGAAATCCCTACTATCAGGACCAAGCGCTTTGAGAACTCTTTCATAATGCGCACAGCCAAGTTGTGGAATTCACTGCCGGCATCTGTATTTCCGGGCACTTATAACCCTAACGCCTTTAAAGCTGGAGTGAATCGGCACCTAATAGGTTTGCTCGCTCCATCGTCGACCACATCCTGACAAAGCTGTCTAGATTGTGGTCAAGAGCAGATCTATAAATCATAAAAAAAAAAAAAAAAAAAAAATTTGATCGCGATACGTTCGCCGAGGTCGTCCCCTTCCAACTCTTCCATCCACACTCGCTTCATATACTTGTTTCGTCAATCTCCTCTCGTCCATCCTCTCTATATGTCCAAACCATCTTAACATACCTTTCTCAATCTTTGTCACTACATCTTCTTTCACTCCACAACGCTCCCTTATCATGTTATTCCTTACTTTATCTCTCAAAGTTACATCACACATACTTCTCAAAGCTCTCATTTCTACTGCATTTATTCTGCTTTCATGTTTCTTCTGCCATACCCAACTTTCACTACCATACATAAGTGTAGGCACTAACACTCCCCCATGAACAGCCAGCCGTGCCTTTTCCGACACTTTGCGGCTGTTCATGAAGGTGTGTAGTGCCCCATTCACCTGATTACCAGCACTCACTCTCCTTTCAATGTCCTTCACATGCTTGCCATCTCTCGTAAACATGGAACCCAGGTATACAAAATCTTTCATTTGTTCCACCTTTTCGTCACCTATCAAAATATTGCACTCTGTCATAACTTCTTCCTTTTCAAAAACCAAAACTTTTGTCTTACTAACATTAACTTTCATTCCTTTACTCTTCAAAGCACCATCCATAATTGTTACCATCTTCTGTAACTCCCCCTCCGACGATGCAAGGATAACTTGATCATCGGCATAGAGGAGACATTTGACAAGTAACCCATTCATTTCTAAACCATTTTCACTCTCTATCAAATCTTTCAAACAACTGTCCATGAATAGATTGAATAGCCACGGCGACGCTACACATCCCTGTCTCACACCCTTATCGATGCTGAACCAGTCAGAGTAGGCGCCGTTAATCCTAGTAGTGTAGATATCCTACTAATATTATAAACGTTTAAGTTTGTGTGGATGTATGGATGTTTGTTACTCCTTTACGCAAAAACTGCTGATTGGATTTTAATGAAATTTGGCATACAGATAGAACATAAGTTTACCCTCAGCCTCTTTTCTACACTCACGCTATCGCTCAAAGGTTTGCTGGTAGAAAACTCATTTTTGAGTTAAGCTCGCCTTTGTACATGTAATTTCTATTTATAAGTTTTACTGTATTTTTTTTCTGGTGTACAATAAAGAATAATAATAAGAACATAACTCGGGTTAATATATAGACTTTTTATCCCAGGAAGATGAACAGTTCTCAAGGGATGCGCGATAAACGACATCCACATGGGTGAAGCCGCGGGCACAAGCTAGTTGTTAATATTTTTGAACTTGCGTTTCGGTACTTTTGATAATTATTAATTTTAATGCGATGACTTTTGACAGATTTTACAATCTTGATCTTCCTTTTACCATTTTCAATTTCTTGACCAAGGATGAAAAGTACGAACCACTTGCTCAAAAAATTCAACAATAAATAAAAACCCCGCTATTGCAACTAAATTAAAAACAAACAATATCCCTGGATTGATCCACTGTTTCATGTTAGAATTAGTGTTGTGCACACACAAGCGTGTTAGTCGGAGCGTGTTTATTGGCAATATGTTAATGGAGTGGGCACGCCAATATTGTTGCTTCCGACTCCCAGCTCTCGGCTCCTGACGCGACGTGATCCTGGCTGAAATGGATTGTGCACCGACAGATTTTTCACTTTGAATAAAAAAAAATGTTCAGGTAGGTAATTTGTAGTGTTTTTTGTACGGTTGTGAAAATATAATTGTTGGTTGCCATAATATAAATACCACGACGTTTGTTGCAACAATTGAATTTAGGGATCAATCAATCTATTTAGAGATTCAAGCAAACTTTTATTGATGCAGGATTTTATCAATATAACGTAGATATTAGAGTATTCACATGTTACTGCTGTTCATACCCCTGATATTAAATTATTATCGTCTAGACATGGGTAACTCAACAAAAATGCGTGAGCTGCAGCTCAGCTCACGGTTCAGGTCAGTGAGCCGGAGCTGTGAACCGGCTCACAGATCAGCTCAATTTGTGTATCTGCCTACTTCGAGTTATGATCTGTGATGCGAGTCGCTGAGCTTAAAGACCGTTCGATCTGTTTGAGCTGCGCTCGCTCGCTGACTCTGCGACTCACCGCGGATCTGTCGCCGCTCCCGCTCACCGGTTCAAACAGTTTTTAATGTATATAGACATCTTTTATCTTCCGTGCAACAAAAGTTGTCGCACAGATAGATACTATTCTTTGAGCCGTGAGCTGCGTACTTTGTCATTGAGCTGCAGCTCAACAGCTCAAGCATATTGATCTGTATAATTGAACCGGTTCTGAGCTGAGTTACACACCTCTATTATCATCTATTGGTTTATCTTATGACATATTTTTTAAGTTATTGGGTTGCAAAATAAGCCAAAGGTGTTAAGCGGTTATCTTTTCCCATAACAACTGCAATACCACCTGTGTTATTGCCTAAATAGTATTACAAATCGCTTTTGCCAAACAAAAAGCCACATTGACATTCTCTTAACCAGACCATGCTATTTCCGTATACAATAAAGGCTAGGATAGCATACTTAACTTGTATGATATTAGTTTGTGTGTAGATGTTAATTTATTATTGCATTCCGTAATGTTACAAAATGACGTGTAGGAAACTAATCATTATAGACCCTGTCCGACATAGCTAAGTGAAGGAGAATTAATCTACACGTGGTGTGTTTGTGTCAGCCGTTGAGTGTGAGGTGTCGAGGCAGCTACATTGGGCCCTACCAACATTAACTGGGTCCATAAATCATGCCAATTGCACAATTTGCACTCAATATTGATTATGAACATGCAGTCTGGGTGCTCGCAAATAGACTCGCGATTGAGCTCGTTAAATGGCAATTACGCTTGCATTTAAAACTTTGAACCTATCTAGTATATGAACCCATGGAAGACGCACGAAGTACGATGGTACTTCTACACCACTCTTATTACAAATACCAAAAAAAAGTAACTCCTCTAACCATGAAACAAGGCTAGTATCAGTCTGTGTTTTGTATGAAATTCTCCACGAATACCTCGAATTAAAACGGATGAAACAGCTGTATTTTTTTCATGATTTCAGATTACGTCCTATATTAAAAGTTTTGCAGAACGATGAGAAGAGTTTGCCGAAGTCATCATCATCATCATCATCATCAGCTCATTACTGTCCCACTGTTGGGCACGAGCCTCTTCTCAGAATGGCCATAAGACAATCGGCCCGCGCAAATTGCAGCCGTGAATCGAAACGCTGTTACAAATGAATACTTCATCGCATCTAACAAAAGCATTGGAACAATACGCAAAACAAAGCTAGTATCAGATTGTATTCTGTACGAAATTCTGATTCTATTCAATTTGCGATTTTCTATCTGTAGTCGCGGAATTTTTCATCGGTTTGTAATCCAGTGCAATCGCGATGCGGACAATCTGCTAGGGTCGGACTCGCTACACAAAAGCTCTCTCGCCGAATACTGGACGATACTTCGGGTATATCTGTGGTAGCAATAGATAGTCTATTCCGTCATATTTTGGTTTCAACATTTTTGGAATTGTGTACTGAAATGTGTTTTTAGTCTTTGTTAGCGAAACGCGTTTTCGTTTTCGTTAAGGCCTGTCTTACTGTAATTTAAGTTACTGTCTTGTAAATAATATTAAATTATATTTATAACGCTTTTTCCACTTGTCCCTGTTTTTGCCGTCTGGGGCCAATCCTTCTGATTGGAGTCAAGTTCATCCCGCCATCTCCTTCTGGGCCTGCCGCGTTGTCGTTTGCTGCTGTCTGGAACCCACTGTGTGGTTGTTTTCGCCCATAGCTCCTCCAGCATAGGAAAGGGAAAAGAAGAAGGCAAAGGCATAAAGAAGGGAAGGGCAAAGGGAAAGGAGGCTTTTGCCCTGCAGTGGGACACTACAGGCGATAATAATAATAATAATTTATAACCACCTAAATTGGTCGAAAGGGTCGAAAGTTTAGGTCTGGATGAATTCTAAACAAATTTTTTTGTAATCATTTGATGACATCCGTCATCATCATCATCATTTCAGCCGAAAGACGTCTACTGCTGGACATAGGCCTTCCCCAAGCATCACCACAATGATATCCTTACAGTAATGAAAAAGTAATACGCCACTTATTTCTAGACCGACTACTGTTAGTAACATAACATCACGCCTGTATTTCCCCGAAGGGGTAGGCAGAGGTGTATAGTACACCCACATTTCGCCAGTTATGTTGTGAGTCCCATGTAATAGGGGGCGAGCCTATTGCCATCAACCGGGCACAAATCCAGACTCCGGGCTGCTACTGAGAATTTCCTAATGAAAAAACCCAATAACACTTTGCCTGACAAACTACTACTACTATTACTACTACTGCTACTGTTAGTAATATTCAATAATGAATAAATTAAACAGCAAATTAATGATAGCAAAATGATAATCATATCCGAATAATTGATTTTAAATCGGACATGACAATTAGCAATTTTTTTTTACAAAATGCTTTCTGCATTTTGTTATACTTATAATTATTCCCGTTCATTTTTTATGTGCACTGGCAGACAGCCGTTCCAGGCCGGATGTTGGTAATCCGCACCTTGTTTTAGCAATAAAACTACGTTTGTACCGATTTTAATCGCATACTTTTTATTTGCAGATTGCAGATAGCCGTATATCGCTTTTGGCGAGACTCAATTACCTACTTGTATTTTTTTGGCTCGAATATTAAAACTGTTTTACACACCTTTCTTGAACGATCAACTTCTTATGGCTATGCTTGCCTGGTTTGAGAAAATTGTCCTCTATTTCTGTGTCTGTCATAAATAGCGATGACTAAGGCCAAGAGCCATGCACAGCAATTGTGATTGATCATCAATCCGTTTGCCGAATGTAGTTGTGATGAAAACAGTTATTACTACAAAATCGTCGAGGTAGCTCGACATAAAGTAAGAAATAGCAGTTTTTTTCACGATTTTAGGGTTATTCCCATAGTAAAAGTTGTTTGCAGTGATGAATACATAACATTAACTGGGCCACCGATGTAAAACGATAATAATATCACGGTGTATATGTTACGGGCAGAGTTTGCAGAGGATGCAGGGAGTCAGCACTGCCCGGCATTGTCGATATAGCACAGGTCGAGCAAAATCCGAAAATGTGAATTATTAGCGAGCTCTGCCCGGTTTATAATGGGCATTGTCAACACTGCGCCAGTGACTGTAGGCATTGCTATTTTGCTTACTTTGCCCAACTTCGAATTGTTGACTGTTAATTATTAATTCTATGAAAGCAAAGTGTAAGTCTGTAAGATAGTGAGCTATACGAAATTGATCTTAAGATAAGTGTAATGTACTATCTTTTGTTAGGTGCGTTCTGATTTTTGAAGAAATTCGTTTGTTTTTCTATACTATTGTATATTTATAGCGTGTGTTTATCTTTACCATGTGTGACGGCTTTAATGTTTAACAGTGGCCATTTTCTGACTGACAATAAGATATCGAATTTTTATGAACTGTAAAATCAAGCTACCTAAGTCAAAAAGGCGATCAAATAAAAACGACAGCGATACAGATTTGGAGGATGTTAATCTAATCTAATTTAAAATTAATCTGTAAGATGAAAAGCCCGCCCGAGGCCCTGACCGGGTAGGGCAGGGCAAAATTGAGATGTTTCGGTATGCCCGTAAATTTCATTAGGGACAACGTTACCACTGAGAGTATTTAAAAAGTAAGCAGCCTTAGCTGAATTTAATATATTGGAATCGCGATCGTCCTTTCGTTGTAACCTATATATTATTACAAATTAATCGACAAGATTTTCAATGTTGCTTTTTCATAAAATTCTTTATTGGCATTCTTATGTTCATTCAGTATTTTTGAAATAAAACTTCTTTAGGCAAGCTTGACTTGGGGAGTAAGCTGGTGGATGCGTTACGGAGTTACGAAAAGTGAGGCGAACGGAGGGGGTAGTGCGGGACGCGGGGAACGAAGCGTGCGCGACGGCCGGCCACGACACAGCGCCGGCAGATGTACGCGCGCCGCGATATGAAATTTCGGATCTGGATACGGATACGAATATAGGAATAATAGGATATCGGTTTCAGATACGTTTACGGATATGGAATTATTTCGGATTATCCGTTAGAAAATACAGTCAAACCTGGGTGAGTGAGAACTGGATGAACGAGAAAACTCTACAAGTGAGAGTAGTTGCCAGTTCCCGTCATTTTAAGCCTCGAAAACCTCTACAAGCGAGAAACAGAAACCTCTATATGAGAGACACGTCTGGACCTCTATAACTGAGACTGCCATGCCCTATACCTCTATAAGCGAGAGTTGAGCGTATTTATTATCTGTTATGACACTTTCTAAATTTCGTGGAACTAACGCACATATGGTTCGCCTAACTAACAAAACAAAAACAACAAATCGAGCGTCTTTGCGTCCCACCCATAAAGGTATTAAGTATAGAAATGTCTTTGGTCCCACCCAGGTCATTGTTTTTGCACCACATTCTTTTAGAATGGCCAAATGTGCACCTGCGCCGACCTTTTTGTCAAACTTATTACAGTTGATATGTATCAATTGCAAAGAAAGTGTCTACAGCTATTTAGTTACCTCTGTAAGTGAGAAAAACCGCTCCTGTACCTCTATAAGTGAGAATCTTGGTTAAGTGAAAAACCTCCATGAGCGAGAAAAAGATTCCGGTCCTTTGAACTCTCGCTCATCCAGGTTTGATTGTATACGAATACTAGTGTTTCAGTCATCGTAATACGAGTCATATGTTTTCGAGCTGGTGGGACCACGAGCACTGGTGGTACAAAGCCAGTGAGTCCACGAGTCATACAATAAGTAAGTAATATGTCTGGACAGAAATTTGTACAGTTAGTGTTTCCAATCCCTTAGGAGGATCGTGTCCGGTCCACCCAGGGGACAAACATATGGCTCTAACGAACTATCAATAGCTTGATTAATTTATTTATTACTGTTGCACAAAATTCTATTCGAGAGATCCGATTTCACAGACCATTTATACAACGTGTTATTGAAATAACAGAAAACCTCTTAAGGGGTCATTGTACTACTCAGTATGTTTTACTATGGGACGGACCCTGAAATCGCGAAAGAAAATCTGCTGTTCCCTACATTTGTGTTCACATAATTAGACTAAATGTAGGGAACAGCTTTTTTTGTGATTTCAGGGTTGTTCCTGAGTAAAAGTTGTTCATACTGATGAGTAAATTGATCCCTTAAGAGGTTTTCAGTTATTTCAATAATACGTTGTAGAGAGCTAACTGATGCATGACAAATATTTTTATATCGTTTAAAAACTTAAGTTACTATTAATACACATAGAAAGTAACGAAAAAAAAACCATTTTTAGGAAAATAAAGGTACTGCTTATCTCTAAAGAAATCTATTCCAGCAGACCTGCGAGAGGAGAATTGAAAAGAAAAGAAATGTAGACAGAGATTGAAAAGGAGTAAACAAGAAATGTAGACAGAGTTTAAAAAGGGGTAAATAAGAAAAGACAGAGTTTAAAAAGGGGTAAATAAGAAATAGAAAACCAAAAAAGAAAAACGTTTATCACCACCTAAATAATACGAGTTTCATACTGACACATGACGGATAGAGACCGCGTAGCGCTGGTCTCAGCCAGCGCTACGCTATGCTTATTATTGCGTATACGCTCGCTTCTGGCTCCACGCATTAAAAAATACTTTATTGGTAGGCCAGTCTGCAGTCGGGGTGCGCTTAATCTGTTTAACACATCCAACTAATAAGATAACATTTAGGCACTGAATCTAGAGGTACTAGAGATGTACAGAAACGCTAACCAAATCTTGAGGCTATAATCAAGTGTTAAGGACTTAGGAGCTTTAGCTCGCTATAACCCCTCTATACCCGCGAAAAAGGCACAACTTCTTTTTGCCTATTTTCTTATTCTTATTGCCCTTATTATTCTTCTTTTATGTTCTTAAATGGCGATAAAATAGAGTTACAGAATGGATCAAGAGCCATAAGAGTGCTATAGTAGAGCTACAATATCACTACCCAAATCTTAGAGCACTCAAAGGGTGGCAAATAGGTGAAAATTAGCACATAAGGAAATTACTTTACATTATTTTCTTTATCATCTTAGGTTGCAGATTCTCTTTTTAATGTATGTCAAAAAAAAAAATATATGACTGCATTTGCGGATGCAGATAATTACTGCAATTTTTTTGTAGTGCAGGGTCACCTTGAATTTTCATGCGAGGTAAAGTACACTGTTTAGTACACACGGCTACACATCAAGCTGTACATTTCCAGTAAAAGTTGACCTCGCATTGTATAGGCTTTGCGTTCAATGCGAGATATATATATAATATACATTATCAGCAAATAATTGAAGGGCCTGTCGATTGCTGTCTTTTTATCGAAGTCTAGTATTTTTTTACATTAATTAATTGCATCACTTACATTTTGAGAAAATCCAACAAAATTATGTCCATTGCAGTTTTAAGGAGTAGTACACAAATGAGCAAAATGGTTCATTATAGTTGTATTTTCCTTCTTATTTCTCATTTTTCAATTCCTTTTGGAAATCAGAAATTGGTGACGGGAATGAGAATGGCAGTACAGGTTTAGCCAATAAATGAGAAAAGTCTAACACCTCTAGATACAGAAAGCTGATAAGTGCTTCCCTGTAACCTACACTACACATCTAGAATAGCGACAGATTAGAAGCAATTTAATTATTTTAACAAATGTCATCAATTGCTGCCATTGTACAACTTTAGCACTCTTATGTTGCCAGAAGCTATAAATGAAGCTGAACAACTATACCACTCTTATGCCACCAGAAGCTTCTGGTTGCATAAGAGTGGTATAGTTGTGACAAAGATGCTACATTAGCTTCATTTATAGCTATAAATGAAGCTACAGCATCTTTGTCTCTCTTTAGGATATAAATTAAGCTCTATGTGTCGCCTAAATGTTTGGCGAGATTATATTATATCTCGACAAACATTTAGCGAAAGAGGTGTGTCAGGATCGTAGCAGGTGGAAATCCATAGTCTCTGCCTACCCCAATGGGAAACATGCGTGATAATATGTATGTATGTAAACATTTAGGCGACACAAAGAGCTTAATTTACTTATGGTCAGATTCATTATTTTATGAGTTTGAACCGATACAATTAGAAAGAACTACTTTTGACTAGAATTTCAGTCAAAAGTGCTTTTGACCAACCTCTTTAGTCAAAACAGATTTTGACCGTTTTTTGCAGTTAAAAGTATTTTTGTGGTGAGGTATTTTTAACACTTAATCTTAAGGCATAGTTCTATGCTAATGTTACCGTACTCACGCTATGCAAAAAAGATTACCTATAGCAGATAAAAGAAATTTTCTGCCTTTCTTCTAGACATATTTTACGATAGCACACCGTTACCACGAATATTTAAAATTCCTAATATTAGTTGCTCGTAAAACTGAATAGTGAAACTTATCAAATATTCACATAGGTCGGCGCGATATGTCGCCTCCGAAGCGAAGATAAAGATTTATGGCCCAATAATACTTTGATTATTTCACAGATTCAAGGAAGTTGAATTTTATGAGGCATACGGCTCCTTATTTAGGCAATAATGTCTTATTATTACCATCCACAATCCCATAAAAGACGATGGATCAATACTTTATGTGCTTAGCTTTGGATAAGGGGGAAATATCCGTTGCTCTCTGATAGGAGAAAATAAAAGCGTAAGAAGTATCAGTGCTTATCAGTTTAGTTATGTTTGAAGATAGGTAGCTAATATATATTTGTCTTCTCATGATTCTCATGGAAGTAAGTCTGATTTAGATATATATCAGATTAGGGTTCTATAATTGTGTGAAAGAAGTCTTGAAAGGGAAGCTAGCAAGAACGCTTTTAGACTTACTTTAAAACTTGTAGATACATTTTATATTGTTTAACTGAGTTATCCAAATAGTATGCTAAGTCTGTGGAGTGGATTGTCTTTCTAAAGGCATCCTGCTGCTCACCTTACATTTTCTAGATAACGATTAAGAAGCTATTTTCCCTTTTTGGCCCCCTCTTGATCCCGCTCCGCAGCCTTACTTCCTGAACTATGATGGTCTCACACAAAGTCTATTATTACTCTCGACACTACATGGCGACCGTGCCAGTACAAGCGACGCCGGCGTACACGCTTGATTAGAAATCATTATTAATACATGCAGTAAATATAACTAAATATATTACCAAGAAGTGCTTATCGCTGCTAAGAGGACTTAAAACATCCAAAATGAAGCGGAAGAAGAAAAAAAAACCCCAGCGTGAGTGACTTTGAAGCAGGAAAGGCCATTTTAGTATACAAAGACGGGTCTGCGAAGAAGAAAATCATGTCGTTTCGTCAGCCAAATAATTCGCTGCAGGCTGCGGATGGTGATTATTTTCTGCTAAAAGAGCTACACATTATCGAGTGACCAGAAATATGATAATAAACGAAAAAGTGCAGTGTTGCGTATTTGTTGGTGTCAGCGTAAAATGGTGGCAGAGACATTAATTTTATAGAACTTACTAAACATGCAGCGCAAAGTTTATTATTTTGTATTTCTTGAAGGTTATTTAAATTATTTAATTCTATTGTTTTTGGTATATTTTGATACCATTCCATTTGATACATTAGAAAGTGTTTATACCTAAATTAGTTTTGTTGAATGTTCCAGAGCGCTAGTAGCCACTTGACACCAGTGAGTGTCCTATTGCTTACCATATAATTTGAAAGAATGTGTCATACTAGGTATGTGTAATAAGGAGATGTGTTTACGATGTAGGTATGTGGCATTACTAAATATTACTAAGTAAATGAGTTACCTACTTTTAAAAATTATGACGTTATGTTTTAATATAACTGTAAACAAATGGTCCGATCAATCACGAGTTGCAGCATTATATCAAATATTTATAGCAATAATTTCTAACAAGGAAATATTAATGTAATATAATGACGATAGACAATAATGTGAGGTAGATATATTAAATATTGTGTAATTAATAACCCTGTATCTAGATCATTATCAACGCGAGCCGTGTTAGTGAGAGAACTGGGATTATAAAGAAATAATACCAAGTCGAATAAAAATATATTAAAGTGATGAAATAAATAAAAGAAATGAAGTAAATAAATGAAATAAAAAAATATGAAGATGTGTCATACTATTATGAACCTACTAAAAATGTGTATTTATCTATTGTCTACAATGGCCATACGTAGAAAATAGAAAATTGAGACACAATACTGGACTTTGACTCGCATACCATGAGAGAATTCTGACACTCGGACTTAACAAATGTTTGTTATACAAACTCATGACAGTTTTACTTGCTTAACTTGAAATTGTTTAATATGAATTTATGAAATGTATACTTAGATATATATAAAAAATGCAAACTTTTTTATTTAATCTTTTTGCGGTGGAGGTGTGGTGTACATGCCTCTACCATGTATTCCTTAGTATAATACAGACCTTATAACCATCAACACGTCTATTATTACTCTCAACACTACACTCCAGGAGCATATATTGGGTGGTATCCTGGTCACCTCCACAATGGTGGTAATTCACCGTGGCCTCGCGACCGTTCCTATTTAGGTGTTCACCGAAACAACCGTGTCCGGTAAACACCTGATTAAGCCGATAGGGACACGCTGAGTCCTACTCAGCCAGGCTTCGAAGCACGGCAGGATGTCACTCGCGCCACTGCTCGTGCACGTGTCTTCGCTACAGCCACCTTAACCTTTCGAACGCCCTCTGGCGTATGGCGCAGATCCGGTCACAATTTATAAAAAAATATTGTTTCATAGACGCGTCCATTTTGTATGTATGTCTGCCAGTATGTCCAGGGCAGGAAAACGCGCCAAGAGACAAGAGATTTGCCATCTCAAAGGACATCGACCTATATCCTCGTACGATACGAATTGCCACTTTACGCTGCAGATATTAAACTTAGCTCTGCAGCTCCGGGCGCCTGATAGTCTATTTGACCACACAGGTGCCCCAAAAGGGCCATCGACCGCACGACCCCAGCAGACACAACATCCTCTCGTGGTCCCCCGAGTTTAAGCAGCAATCTATGCAAAGCACCCATTGCCCTCTCGATCCGGGGAACAAGGCGTCCGAAGTGTTCTTCAAAGCCCCAGCGACTGTCCAAGGTTAGCCCGAGGTATTTCATACACCGGCTCACCTGGACTTGCGCGTTACCGACGCAAACCGACGAGCTGGGTTGTTGTCTACCTCGCGGCAGTTTATGGAACCACATCGCCTCCGTCTTGTGAGGCGCTATCTCCAGACCCAGCCCGCGGATTATGGCCACGACCATTGCCCCGAGCTCGGGGAGCCAGACGGCAATATATAAATTTTTCCCCGCCGGCAATTAAAACTACTTCTAAATTATAGTTGTTGTAACCTACAAAAAATTCGTAATGAATTTATAAGGCGTGACGCAACTTTATAACTTACTTACTTACTTTTATTTGGTTAAGTTTTACCGGTCTGGTGATTTAAGTTATGGGTGCTAAATATAAAGGAAAATCCCATAGGAATAAGTAGAGGGTAAGATCTTTCATACCTTTAAAATCAGAAAACTTAAATTGCGATTTAATTTTGATGTGTTGGGGTCTTATTGCATAAATGGGATAACTTTAATTCGATCCTATCTTTCACAATATCTTATTTAATAAATAGTCATAACTTTTTGGTTAAATCTGGTTCATAGGGAAGAATAGAGGCACTGGAGTACAAAGAGTGCATAGGGTTATGTATCCCCAACCGTTCCAATGGGTCTTTATTACTCTGCCTACGCCTTCTGTCCGCCCATCCATCTGTCTGTCTGTCACAGGGCTGTATCTTTTTAAGAGCCAATTGAAATTTTCACAAAATAGGATATAATATAATAATTTCTTAGGTTTTCGCGATCATCATCATTATTTCAGCCGAAAGAGGTCCACTGCTGGACATAGGCCTCTCCTAATAGGGGGGATATACCATAATCGCCACGCTTGGCAAGCGGGTTGGCGTTTTCGCGACAACTACACAAAAAAAAAAAAAAAAACGCGATGTAATCCGGTTAAACTTGTTTTAGGATGACTTGACTTTGGCCTCTCATCTCCTCATGGCAAATACTACAAATAAAAAACCGGACAAGTGCGAGCCAGACTCGCCCATCGAGGGTGATCTTCCTTGGACGTATACAAAGTTATTGACATGGATTTCTTTAGTTTGAGCCATAATTGTGGTTAAAAAACCGGCCCGTACAGTCACGGTGTATAGACTTATCTTAAGAATATACCTTTTACCTTTCATAGGTGAGTTACTAGGTCGATGCATTAGATTCAGGATGGCTTTCAGTCTTAGGCACTCAATCACTCCATGACAATTCGGAAAGTTCATAGAAGCTGTTAAAAGGTCAATATTTAATCATCAACTCAGCCTATCGCAGTCCACTGCTGAACATAGGCGTCTCCCAAGTTGCGCCACAACACTCGGTCCTCTGCCTTTCGCATCCAGTCCCCCCCAGCCACCTTCTTCAGGTCGTCAGTCCAACTGGCGGGGGGCGCCGTCGGTCCTTCGACAGACATGGCCAGCACACTTCCATTTCAGCTTACTGATCCTACAAGCTGTGTCGGTCACTCCGGTTCTGCCGGATAATCTCGTTACGGATTTTATCCTTCAAATAAACTCCAAGCACAGCTCGCTGAGCGACTTTGTATTTGTGGACGAGCCCAACTGCCAGTGTCCACGTCCCGGCACCGTAAGTCATGACATGCAGGAGTCACTGGTTGAAGACCTTCATCTTCAAACTTTGCAGTATACTGCAAAGTTTGGAGATGAAGTTCTTCGACAAACAGAAGACTCGGCGAAGTTTGCTAAATGCTGCTCAGGCCAACTGGATCATTCTGTCGGCTTCTTTCTTGAAGTTTTGGTAGTTCATATTTATTTATTTATTTATTTATTATATTCTTTATTGTACATTACACCAAACAAAAACAAATACAATAGTTTACAGAAAGATTAAGTAAGTACAATGGGCGGTCTTATCGAACATGGCAATCTTTTCCAGACAACCTTTGGATGGACTAGAAGAATGGGAACCGATCGTGGGTAGGTACGGTGTAAAAGTAGGCACGTTTCGTACATAATATACCTACTTAAATATAATAATATAAAGTACATGGAATTTACTTAAATAAGTATGAGAAATATATAATATCATATAATATAATAATAAATACAAATATAAAGTGCAGTAATTGAGCAATTTCAAGAAGTAGTGAAACAGATTGACAAGTAGTGTTCCTTTACTAATTTTTTAAAAAGCGGTAGTGATTGTGCACGCCTCACATTTATTATTTATTTAGTAGTGGACGTTTATTAGACTCGAATGATGAGCACTCAAAACCTCCATGTAACTTCACCCAAGTATTAAGAAAGTCATTAATGTGTACACACGTGTCATTACCTTTTAATATAGGTCCAGTCATCAAAGTTACTTGAAATTGAATTTGATAAAATTTCGCGAACATGTTTTCTCATAATCACGTTCTCATTGACACTTCACACGGCACGTTTAATGACTTCTGACTGAATTTAATAGGCCATTAGCAAATTACTCAGTCGCCTTAGGGGCTGAGGGCTTTTGTCTACTGTTCACAATTAAAATTTTAATTAAAACATTGATTAGGATTTTATGCTGTAACTTTAATATGAAGTTTATTACATCGGCGATACTATTTTGGTACATACTTGGAAAAATCAGCTCATTTAAAAGAAAATTCATGTTCCATTTATTATGTCCTATTTGTAGGGAACAATTTATTTAATATACCTACTGATATTTTCTACTTGTAGCTTTTATTTCGAGTTAACACAAAGAAATATTTGAAAATTAATTAATATAATTTACGAATATTCCTTAGGTTGTATTTTGACCAGCAGGATCTACCTACTATAGCCGTATAGTAAACACACTTGGTGTGATGGAAATTAAATTCTTTAACCATTCATAGGCAATGGGGATTTTTTCTTTGTCCTCAGGACATCACTCTGCAGTTTCTTCAACAGTAGTGGTAGTGCCACAGTGGTGGCACATAATACACCCATCAAGTATATCAGCCCAACAAAAAAAAAACTTCGAGAAGTAAAAAAAAAACTCCCCTGTAATACACACATCACATACATGGCAGATCATCGTGTTCTGAACACGATGATCTCCCTTGGACAACCCCGATACACTTTTAATAAAGGTTTGTAATATTAAATGTATGTAACGGGTCGTATCGCCCGTATCGCACGCAGGGCCAGCCATGCGCGTAATGAAATTTTTATTGCGACGAATTCGCACTTGAATTGATGCGATGGGATCACGTTACTACATTTTATGTGATTATTTGCGACCTTCTGATGTAATAGTATTACCTTTATTCACATCTTGCGACCTGGTGACCTGAAGACCGACTGAATGAACTTGTACTTTAGTATAAGTACTCTTAGTCCTAGTTACCTGGAATTTACTTATTATTAATAAGATTCTATACTGTCCCTCGCAGCGTGGGTAGGCCTCCCCACAAGGTGGACTGATGACCTGGTGAAGGTCGCGGAAATCCGCCGGTCATTGTGGCGATGCTTGGGGGAGGCCTATGTCCAGCAGTGCACGTCTTTCGGCTTAAATGATGATGATGATGCTGTCCCACTGCTGGACAGCAGCCCTGCCCTGCTCTTCTTCCATTTCTCTATCTGTGGCTGTTTTGACCAGTCTATTTGGAAAGAGTCCAGTTCAACCCGCCATCTCCGTCTGGGCCTGCCACGTTGGTATTTGCCATTCGTAGGGACCCATTAGGTTTTAAGTTTGGCCCATTGATTGTCTGGCATGCGGCAGATGTGTCCAGCCCAGTTTCACACAGCGCCAGCGTGGCGGTCAAATTTCTTCCAAATCCGCTCAGCCGTTTCAGGGTAATCGAAGGACAAACAAACAAACATTTTCACATTTATAATATTAGTAGGATGTAGGATGATTATATCGTTTAACAACGAATGTTGAATAGTTTGATCACCATAAGATGATGATGGCTTAAAATAACTCGAACCGAAGCTTTTTACACGACTGCCGGAAAAGGAGTATAATGTTTTTGCTGTAGATTTCAAATTTATATCATAACTAGCTGTGCCCGCGACTCCGTCCGCGTGGATGTCGGAAAATAACATCGTGTCATAATTATGAACACAATATCTTCAAATAAATACATATAAGCGCCTACACAGACGATTACACTATTTACCGACCATACTATATTTTGTTTTTACAACCAACCGGCTAAGGTGATGGAATTTCATGGAATTAGCCCTAAACTCTTCTCATTCTAAGAAGACTCTCGTGCCCAGCAGTGGGAAGTAATCGGGCTGATTATGTTAAGTTATACTATAACACTAACCACATCTCTTCTTATTCTGAGAAGAGGTCCGTGCCCAGCAGTGGGACTGTAATGAGCTGATAATGTTATATTATTCTATAATACCAACAATATCCAGTTATAAACTCTTCTCATTTTGAGAAGAGGGCCATTGCCAGCAGTGGAACAGTAATGGGTTGACTACGTTATGTTATTCTATATATTCTAGTTTCTTCACTCTTCTCGTTCCGAGAACCACTAACCACATCTCTTCTTATTCCGAGAAGAGGTCCGTGCCCAGCAGTGGGGCAGTAGGTAATTGGCTGATTATGTTATGATAATCTATTCATGAGAATCAATATTGTTAAATATCCAGTTCCTTAACTCTTCTCATTCCAAGAAGAGGCCCATGCCCAGCAGCGGGACAGTGATGGGCTACCTATGTTATGTTATTCTATATTTTCTATAATACTAACACTATCTAGTTGTATTTTTAGGAACCTGCAAACAACCAACAATCATGACCTCTACTTTGTATGCAACTTAATACAATAGAGGGGTCAAGCTGTATCAATGGATCTACTCAACCGATTCAGATAAAACATACCCTATATTTTAAGGTAGACTAATACCAATACAAATGCTAAGTTTCATTACGATCCGTTCAGCCGTTTTCACGTGATGAGGTAACAAACAGACAGACAGACAGACATAAATTTTTTAAACGATTGATTCGTGTTCTATTGCTTATTTCTAGTCCTTCTAGCCGGTTTTCGCGAAAAAAAACTCAATGTACAGACTTTTCGACCTTTACAGTTTTATTATAGTATAGAAGATAGATAATATCATTATGCACTTCATAATATGCTTGGTTAATTGAACTGTAATTCTGTAATGGGTAGTTGTAAAAAAATACAAACTGTGAACATTTCCACAAGTTATAAAAGTAAAGGAAATGGGTGCTGTGCTATGGTTTACAATCTCGTTAATAGTGCAGTTTTAAATACCAGAGCTGTTCCAAGCTGTAACAACATATTGCGTGGTGGTATCACTTTATTAGTACAGAGATAATTGCTATATGTAGGACCACATCTGGTGCTTTTAATAGTTTCTTTGCGTTCGTAGGTAAAGGATGATTTATGCTACACCGTGACGGGACCGAGGCTGGCCCGAGCCGAGTCACTTCACGATTATTTTTTGTTTTGCATTTATTGAATACATTTTCACATTTGCTTTTATATCATTAAACCAGCAATGGTTTGTGTTGGTTCTCACATTTACTATCAATGCACTGCTTAATTATTATAAATAAATAAACTATTAAGCCATGTATTCAGTAGGGGTCGAGAGACATGTCGCGACAAGTCGCGGTACATTTACATGCGACAGTCCGGGGACAATGTCGACCGACATTTTGCTTGTCCACATATGAAACTTGTGGTCGACATGTCGCCCGAGGAGGTTATATAGTGTTGTTTAAGTGCGGCGCCATTTTCGGAACACAGAGCGACACGCGTACTCACTTCTAAATGATGTCTGGCGGCTGTCGAGAGTCACCAAGTCGTGCAAAGTCGATGATCTGCGAGCGTCGACACGCGAAATGTCTCGCGACACGTAGATTTCGGGCGATGTACCGCGCGACGACGCGTCGTCCGACACGTAGAATTCGTGGCGTGCGTCATGTCGCGGGAAAATGTTCTCTAATGGAAACGGGGCTTAAATCAGACGGAAAGCAGTTCATGCAATGACGAGCGGCACCCGAGTCCCGTGCTGCTCGGTCCCGTCACGTTGTAGTTTGAAGATTTCCGTCTGCCTCAGACCAGCAAAAAACAAGAAGAATTTGGTTCAATTCATGTATTTAAACTAAATAAATGAATTGAATTGAATTGAACAATTGTTGGTCTGAGCCGTCTGCATACAAAAGGTTCGTGAAGCGACTCAGCCGGGTCAGACTAAAATTTTCTATCCTTTTCTTGACTAAATTAGTTCAATTTGTAAACAGCACAATCAGCTCCAATTGTCTGAAGTCAAAATAGTCAAAACATCTGAATAAATTCTAATTTTTTTTTGAAGACTGTACAAACAAGTTTTTAAGGTCTAATCTTGATTTATTTGTACTTAGAGATAATACAAATAAGAGAAAAGCAACGCACATGGCTTTTGAAATACCTGTACCTAGACTGGAACTGTTTAGGCGGAGTTGTGTTTACATGGCTCCCCTTATTTACAACTCATTACCTAAATCGATTACTGATCTACCCTACAAAAAAAAAAAAAAAAAAAAAAAAAAACAATCAGACAAACTTGCCTTCTTTTGTATTTGAATTTTAGTAGACTAACGTATTTTTAAACCTAGTTTCTAAATCTTGAAAGTAATTTTATTAAACTAAGTTATTTTTCTAAAAACTAAGTTAAGTAAAAATACAAATTAGGAGCCTTAAAAACTAATTAATTTTGTTAGCTCTGAAGGATTTACTTAAACGTAGGTATAATATTTTTAAGGATCAGTGGAATAAGTGTAGGTTAGAAAGAGTTTTCATTTTGTGTTCAGTAGTCTGTGAGTGTATGGGATATCACACGATGGACATCGAGTCCGAGTTTCCACTGTTACCGCTAATCTAAGGTATTTTATACTTAGGCGTTTTATCTTTATTTTCCTACTAGCTGTGCCCGCGACTCCGTCCGCGTGGATGTCGGAAAATAACATCGTGTCATAATTATGAACACAATATCTTCAAATGTATACATATAAGCGCCTACACAAACGATTACACTATTTACCGACCATACTATATTTTGTTTTTACAAACAACCGGCTAAGGTGATGGAATTTCATGGAATTAGCCCTAAACTCCCTCATTCTGAGAAGACGCTCGTGCCCAGTAGTGGGAAGTAATTGGACTGATTATGTTATTCTATAACACTAACCACATCTCTTCTTATGTTGAGAAGAGGCCCGTATCCAGCAGTGGGACTGTAATGGGCTGGTAATGTTATGTTATTCTAGAATAGTAATAATATCCAGTTCATTAACTCTTCTCATTTTGAGAAGAGGGCCATACCCAGTAGTGGGACAGTAATGGGTTGACTACGTTATGTTATTCTATATTTTCAAGTTTCTTAACTCTTCTCGTTCCGAGAAGAGGTCCGTGCCCATCAGTGGGGCAGTAGGTAATGAGCTGATTATGTTATGATAATCTATTACACTAACAATATCCAGTTCCTTAACTCTTCTCAATCCAAGAAGAGGGCCATGCCCAGCAGCGGGACAGTGATGGGCTATGTTATGTTATTCTATATTTTCTATAATACTAATAGAATCCAGTTGTATTTTAGGAACCTGCAACCTGCAACCAACCAACAATCATGACCTCTACTTTGTATGCAACTTAATACAATAGAGGGGTCAAGCTGTATCGCTGGATCTACTCAACCGATTCAGATAAAACATACCCTATATTTTAAGTTAGACTAATACCAATACAAATGCTAAGTTTCATTACGATCCGTTCAGCCGTTTTCACGTGATGAGGTAACAAACAGACAGACAGACAGACAGACAGACATATTTTTTTTTAACGATTGATTCGTGTTCTATAGCTTATTTCTAGTCCCTCTAGCCGGTTTTCGCGAAAAAATACTCAATGTACAGACTTTTCGACCTTTACAGTTTTATTATAGTATATAGATATATTTTCTATAATACTAATAGAATCCACTAGGTGGCGCTGTTTGCGTTAACTTCTTGAAACTTTGCTCTGTGTACATTTAATTTCAAAAAATTCAAAACTACGTGAAGTTCAGTTAGCTGTGCTTCAATAGTGAGAACTAGACTCTAAACGTGCCGTCAATTGAAGTCACCGTGTTATATTGACTAAGGACAGTGTTTCTGTGATAGCAAAATTGTGTGAACTTCAGTGTTAAATCATCGAACATCTCTAAAAAGGTGAAATGTTTTGAGCAATAAGGACTGGAATTACTGTGAACATACGAGACATAATTTTTTCATAATATATTTGGACACCAGTAGAAACTGTGCTATCCTAAGAGTATTGATTTGATACCAGTGTTGATATCAAAACTGCCCGTCATTCTGCAAGTGACAAAATTTAGAAAAGCGCCATCTGTTACAATTACTTAGTATTAAGATGCGTGCTTGTGTTCATTGATTGACCTACAATTATCCTCTGATTACAACAGATAGCGCCACATATTCTACCTGTGGTTTAGTTGCGCCGCGCCGGCCACTGTGAACCGGTACCTGGATACTCGTAGCAACAGATGCCCGTGCGCTTCGTCAGGTGGCACCACACACACTACCACAACATAACTCTGTCTTTTGATACGGTTTTATTTTGTTGTACGTAGCGAGCATTATCTAACTGCGACCAATTAACCATGGCCCTACCACGCACGCCACCGAGCTCGCAGGTGCCTTTAAATACACCGAATTCATCAATCCAATATAATTCGGACTCTGCACTTAATATGCCTGGAAATACGACAGCGGATGACATGTATTTCAACATCACAAAGCGACAAAAACGCTGTGTTGGCGAAGTGCAGAAGCAACCATTAGCTATCTCGGAGATTAAATCCATGTTCACAGATATCAAAGTCCAACAAGATGAGAAATTCGAACTATTAAACAACGCGATGCTTACAATTATCAATCAAAACATGAGCATTCAGACGTCAGTTACAACTATGACCACTCAACACGAAGAGTTGCTACAAAAAATAAATGTACTGGAACAGAAAAACAGTGAATATAAAGAACGTGTATCAACTCTAGAAAATAAGCTGGATCTCATGGAAAAACACTCAAGAAATTCAAGCATTGAAATCCGCAATCTGCCTAAGGAAGATATTGAGAATAAACCTACACTCGCTATAATAATTCAGAACCTGGGTATAGCGTTAGGCCTGGAAACTCCGATACAAAACACAGAGATCAGAGATGTGTACCGTTCCAGGTCTGAGGCGGTGGTAGTGGAATTCACAACTACTCATCGGAAGGAGTCACTCTTATCCAAATACAGAACACAAAATAAATCTTGCCGTGAAAACAAGGAGCCTACATTGAACTCGGAACAACTTAAGCTACCTGGTCCACCGCGCACTATCTTCATTTCCGAGTTTTTGACTAGCCGTGCCAAACGAGTCTTCTATGTGGCACGCGAGCTAGTTAAAAGCAAAAAGTTATTCGCAGCTTGGACGTCGTTTGGAAAGGTGTATGTCAAAAACGAAGAAGGGGCACCTCCGATACGCATCGAGTGTGAATCTGAGTTACTTGATAATCCCAAGTGACTAGGCGGTGTCAAACAACTCGGCTTAAACTGCCTCTCCATAACAATACATATAATTAAATTAGCCTTAGTTCTTATTATCTTATTTGTTGAACATGTATTCCTTTACTTTTTAGCTTATGTCAAATTAAATTGCAGATTCACTCAACAACACACTCTCATCCTAAACATTCAACCAACACCATTCATATACAATTTAAAACATGAGTTAGATAAGCGAGGGATAATCATCAATACTGGCGTACTGTTTATACATCCAATAAAACTAATATCTTCACATCCTTTATACGATGGCAATGGCCACCGACATACCAGACCTGAATGTTGTCAAACCTCTACGCTCTATATCTACTGGTCACGTGGAGAACGTGACTTGCATATTCTAATAGCTTATTTATATGCTGCAAAATATTGAAACTATTCATTCAGATCTGGATTCCTTGTCGGTGGCTCAAGCTCTCAGTTGTGATGTTGATGATGTTAAAATTCATATTAGTCAAAATTATAGCAATCTCAATATTATCTCCCAAAATATACGAAGCGTCTGTTGCAATATGCCTAGCTTCATAACATTCCTACATAGGTCCGGAATAGCTTGGGACATTTTGGTTCTTTTTGAATGCTGGCTACCTTCAGCTACATATATACCTACGCTCGATAATTATAACTATGCAACTACTACTTCGCATAGGACACAAAACGAAGGAGTCGTTATTTATTACAAAAATCAACTTAATGTGTCATTTGAAGAACCAGTAATTAGTGACGCAAATTGTCTATTGCTGAAATTAAATACAGATACTTGCATTCTTGGAATATACCGCCCTCCAGCCCAACATAATACCTCTAATTTTGTTAACTCGATCGATGTTCTTCTCACTAAATTAAGCAACTACAAAAACATAATACTTTGCGGTGACATAAATATAGATATAGTAACTAATAGCTCGGACACACGCTCTCACGAATACCTTAATATCCTAGCCAGCCACTGCATGCTTCCAGGTCATGTTTTCCCAACACATGGCAAAACATGCCTAGACCACATCATGGTCAAGACTAGATTGAGAGCTACCTGTATTGTATTCGAATCATCAATCACAGATCACGAGTGCGTGGCTATTAGCTTTGATCTTACCAGTAAGTGTCAGTTGGAGTATTTGAACAAAATTCGCCATCGTATTGATTATGTAAATTTGGATGTAGCTTTACTTAAAATAGATTATCAAACCATCCTTGATTGCAGCGATGTTAATAAATCAACGGATCTGTTAGTAGGCTGCCTGTCAAAGGCTATTAGGGACAATTCAAAAACTGTAAAAACACCCAGTAGGAAGGTAGTTAGTAGGCCGTGGATAACAAAAGGGCTTTTACGATGCATGCGTAATAGAGACAATCTCTACAAAAAACTTAAAAGAGATCCAAGTAATGAAGTTACTCGGAAGGATTTAAAACAACTCTTAATAGGATTTAAAATAGCTCTTAAAAGGTTTTAAAATAACTTTAAGGAGGATTTAAAATAACTCTTTTAATTAAAGAAGTTCGGTGTAGACGGACTTAAAATAACTCATGTGATCTCTATTTGAAATTTGGTTTTCGACAAATACTGACATGTATCTGAAATATTTAACGTTCCATTTTACGTTCTTTACTTCAAAAAATATTAACTATTGATTCCTCATAAACAACCAGAGGTATTTATTTACTCCATAACGTATCCAGGAACACGAGTCGCACATCGGTGTGAGTCGTGTCTGTCCGGTAATTGATGACACGCAATAATTCATCGTTTGTGCGGAGTCTCACGCTCGCCCTGGACGGCCACGCTCGCTCCACGCTCACTTAATGTTGCCAGCTTATGGAACAAACCAACACGCTTGTTCAAGAAAGGGACACGACAACACATATCTTTTTATTTAGAACAAAATAACGTTTCCTTTCTTTTTCTTTTGCGATGGATTGATGCGGTCTAATGATCTGGATTTATCGCGTACCTACAGTTCACACGTATGTTAGTACGTCGTCACAAAGTTTGCGTATAGTATTTCTTGTAACTTCCAATGAAAGCTTACATATCAATGATATTGAAAATAACGCAGATATTTTTGTGTTTTACGGTTCTATTTGATCTCTACATTTTTCTATCACAATTTACTTCGAATGAAGCTTGAGATGTAATTAACTTTTTAATACTGAAATGTTTCGAAATTTTGGTTACTTAGCTTCTCAGTTTGAATTAAACGTCAAACACACTTTTTTGTCAATCTATTTATTCAACAGAGTTTTCTTTAGAATCGTTTTATTATCGAAGTGTATTTGGCAAGTAATATAACTATTGAACAGACTTGTCAAGTGGTTCGAGGAATCATCAATATCGTAATCCATTAGTGCGACGGCAGGTGGATGGTATGGCACCGTTTGGTCGGAATAAGGGCGTGTATGGGACAATGTAAACAAACCATTATTGCTCGGTGAGCATGGTGTGGTGTTGACGTTTCAACTACAGTGTGCTGCCTTGTGAAGCTGTTGCACTTCACTGCATACATACAGTTACTGTATCACGTGTACGCTCCATGTTTACGGAAATACTGTTATTGTGGAGTGGGTGTTACTATTTCCAGCTTAGTTTTGATTTGAATGTATGCTTTCAGGCTCTTTTTATGGCTATATCATGATCAGAAATTAAATTGTCGTTATTCGTGGTAAAGAATAGACCAAAACCTGGAATGCCGCTTCTTGAAAGTGGAATGGTGGAATCGTCTCCTAAGAAATCGTAGGATTGAGTAGTCATAGCGATTTAGCGGTATCCACTTATCTAGAATACACAAAATTACGTGTAAGTACAAACTTAGGTAAAATTAATGTAGACTGAGAATATAATATAGAATTAACATTAACATAGATCGAGAGGCAATTTTCACGAATTAATTCTTAAACAAAACAGTACTAAAATATACCTTTTTTTGAGGGGTAGTCGGATTCGACTAAAACCACACGGTGGCCATCCCTTGTACAAAATAGAAGAGCTCCGGGAACTCCATTGCTATTGCTATGCCTTTGGCACGTCCCAGGAAAACAATATTGTTTCCCCCACAGTAGCATACGGCTACCACGTACTGTTGTCCTCCCCAGGGGTTAAAATATACCTATTAGACTACTAGAATTATAAAAACAACGATTCTACTGTTAGTTTAGGCTGACAATTAATATTCTCTTTGTTTTATTACCTTCTGTAAACACTCATTTAAAACAGTAATGAGAGAGTTTTACAGTAAATAAAAGGCCTAACTAGAGAGTTTTTGAACCAGATCCGTTATTTACCCAGGCAGGCTTACATAAAGAAACAATTTAGTGCGACGACCGACACGATTCGAAACACGCAAAAACAAAGAAAAAGAAAGTTTTTTAATTAAAACTTAAGGTGGTCACGTATTTTTTTTTGTATCCACAAAATTTTCAAACTACTCGACGTTTATAAACTTTTCAGATTGTAATCTATGGCAGGTACTGGAAATGGAAAATACGCCGAATATTTCAGAGCTTTGCTGCTTGTTTCTTATTTTACTTGTTCTGTTTCTGCGTGTTCAAAGGCATAGAATTGTCCAGATCATGAATTTCATTTCCTAGAAACAGACTGCCTGGAATGGTTCATGGTTGGTGATGCAGTTGTTGAATTAGGGTTATGAATACAGGATAAGCAAGAGGAGAGCAGGAGGGGCTCGTGGCTAAGTAGCTACCGCGCGGATTGTATGATCTGCTAGGTTAAGCTACTCTTGCCGTGGTTAGGCCGTGGATGGGAAATCATTTTGTTGCATAACGAGACCCCTCCGTGCCTCGGAGAGCACGTTAAACTGTATGTCCCGGTTGCCATACGAATATCTATGACAGTCATTACGGGTAGTCAGAAGCTGTAAGTCTGACAACTGGTCTAACCTCCGAATTTCGGTATTACCCAGTAACTGGGTTGCGGAGATCTGATGGCAGTCGCTTCGTGTGAAATACTGATGTTCAGTCGCATCTAGTTAGATTGGAAGCCGACCCGAACATAGTTGGCAAAAGGCGAGGATGACGATGAATATAGGAAAAGCAAGCTAAAATGCAATGCTAAGGGATTCACCAGAGAATGGGCAGCAGCGTTCTCTGAGTATTTAACCAACAAATTGCGATCCCCAACCCGCCTGCCAAGCGTAGCGATTATGGCATATCCCCCCAAACATTGTGAAATACTGATGTTCAGTCGCATCTAGTTAGATTGGAAGCCGACCCGAACATAGTTGGCAAAAGGCGAGGATGACGATGAATATAGGAAAAGCAAGCTAAAATGCAATGCTAAGGGATTCACCAGAGAATGGGAAGCAGCGTTCTCTGAGTATTTAACCAACAAATTGCGATCCCCAACCCGCCTGCCAAGCGTAGCGATTATGGCATATCCCCCCAAACATTGGGGGAGGCCTATGTCCAGCAGTGGACGTCTTTCGGCTGAAATGATGATGATGATGATGAAGCTAAAATGCAAGCAGTGATAGTCTTGTGGTTAAATGAACCCGGCCCGCACCTTTCGAATACATTAGCGGAATTTGATTATCACTTGCTTTAACGGTGAAGGAAAAACATCGTAAAGAAACGTGCACACCTGAGCCTGCTCCTTATAGTTTTCGATGGTGTGTGTAGTCCTACAACCCACAGTAGGTCTAACCCTTCTCATACTGAGAAGAGGCCCGTGCCCAGCAATGGGACAGTAATGGGCTGATTATATAAAAAACATCGTAAAGAAACTTGCACACCTGAGCCTGCTCCATATAGTTCTCAATAATATGTGTAGTCCACCAACCCACACTAAGCCCAACCCTTCTCATACTGAGAAGAGGACCATGTCCAGCAGTGGAACAGTAATGGGGGCTGATGATTATGTAAGCTGAAATGCAAGGCCGGCCATATTAGTCTAAGAATCGATGACCGTTGGGGTAGAAGTATTCTTGAGTGGAAACCGTGAATTGGCAAACGTGGGACGCCCACTGGCTAGGTGGAGTGGTGATCTTCATATGGTCGCTGGTATAAGCTGGATGAGAGAGGTCAAGGAGCGAGGTCAGTGTCGTACTATTGCTATATTGGAGAGGGTTCATGTGATCATTTATATCAGAGGACTGAAGATAAATATTAGCTTTATCAAGATGTGGTCGACGATGGAGCGAGCAAACCTGTTAGGTGCCGATTCACTCCAACTTTAAAGGCGTTAGGGTTGTAAGTGCCCGGAAAGTAAGTGTAGTTGCAAATGTAGGCAGTGGTGTATACCTAGTACACTCAAATTTCGCCAGTTATGTTACAAGTCCCGTGTAATAGGGGGCGAGCCTATTGTCATTAACCGGCACAAATCCAGACTCCGGGCTGCTACTGAGAATTTCTTAATGAAAAAACCCATGAAAACTTTGTCCAACCAGGGAATCGCACCCTGGACCCCAAGTTTAGCAGTTTCCTTTGCAACCACTAGACCAATGACGTAGAATTTGCTTCACTAGTGGAAGTTTATTACTTATTATTATTACATTATTAATTTAGGTTCACTTCCGAATGTTGTTTCGTAGAGCAACAACTTCATGTAAACAAACCTTTTTTAATTCAGTTGAAAGTATTGCTCCAGATTTCACGTCACACTTCCACAGTGTTATATCAAATTAAAAAAAAGTATTCACACTGCAAACCAGGAAGCTCACATGACCCACATTTTAAACTCGTGTAACATTTTTATATGAATATTTCCCCGTATGTCTAAAAAACTGCGTTTGAAATTTACAATTTTAGTTTCTTTTATAGACGATTTTTTTTTAAGGTAAAACGAACGTGAAAAAAATGATCTAAATCGGACGGATGGGACGGATGCGTACCCAGATTGTAAAATAAAAATACTACGATTTTTAAAACGCACAAATCGGGATGTACTTAGTTATCTATCCTACTTATATATATAATGTTATAAATGTGAAAGTTTGTGAAGATGTTTGGATATTTGGATGTTTGTTACTCATTCACGCTGTAAGGAAAGCTGAACGGATTTGGATGAAATTTGGCACACATATAGAACATAACCCGGATTAACATAATAGTCTACTTTTTATCCCGGGAAGATGAACATTTTCCGAGGGATGCACCATAAACGACATCCACGCGGGCGAAGCCGTGGGCATAAGCTAGTAATATTATAAATGTGGAAGTTTGTGAAGATGTTTGGATGTTTGTTACTCAATCACGCGTTAACTGTTGAACGGATTTGGATGTAATTTGGCACACAAATAGAAAATAACCGGGATTATCATATTAACATTAACATAAAATCACGCCTGTATTTCCCTGAAGTTAGGCAGAGGTGTATAGTACGTGGGACACTCAGAAAGTTTTGCGAAACTAAAAAAAATTGTTCTATACGTACATATATTTTTATCAAATCTTTTCAAAGTACTTTCCACCAGCCTCTATACAAAGATTCATGCGCCTAAACCAGTTTTCAAAACACTTTTTCCAGTCCGCCGCAGACACCTCGTTTACAGCCTGCTCGAACGCAGCCAGCGCATCTTCCGGCGACGAAAATTGTATCCCTTTGAGCTGATTTTTTATTTTTGGGAATAAAAAGAAGTCACACGGTGCTAGATCAGGGCTGTAAGGAGGGTGACCCAGGAGTTTGACTGGCGTGCTGTCCAGGAAGTCCCTCGTTTTGAGTGCGGTGTGCGCAGGTGCATTGTCGTGGTGGAGCAGTAGCCCGCGGAGCCCTGTGTTTGGTCGCTTGTTGCTTATAACAGAGAAAACTTCTGGCAAACATTTGGTAGTATACCATTCGGCATTAATGCTTCTTTGATCCCGTAAGGGAATTGATACCAAGTGGCCAGTCAAATTAAAAAAGCTAGCGATCAAAATCTTACCCCCGCTTCTAGATCGCTTCACTTTGGTAGGCGTTGGCTCATTTTGAAACACCCAAACAGTCGACTGGCGCTTGGTTTCTGGGTCGTATTGATAAATCCAGGACTCATCACCTGTAACGATGTCGTAAACACGCCGAGACGAGCCTGCTTCAAATTTGTTAAGCATATCACGGCACCATTCCACCCGGGCCTGCTTCTGAGCATCGGTGAGGTTGTGCGGCACCCAGCGTGATACTATCCTCCTCACGCGAAGATGGCTGTGTAGAATCTCGTGAACGCTTCCCGATCCAATCTTCAATATGTGTTGAATCTCCTGATATGTAATTCGCCTATTGTCTTGGATTAAATTTTTCACTGCTAGCACGTTTTCTTCGGTAACAGCCGTCAAAGGGCGACCGCTTCTTTCGTCATCCCCCAAAGTTGGTCGACCGCGCTTGAATTCGTTATACCAACGATACACGGTTGCCTTGGAAGGGCCTTCATCCATGAATGCCATTTGAAGTCTATCGTACGATTCATCCGGTTTCAGGCGACACTTGAAATCGTATAAAATCATAGCTCTAAAATGTTCCCGGCGCAGATCCATATTTCAGTGAGACACAATACTTTGAATTAACTCGCAAAAAATGTGGAGGGAAATTTTGAAATTGGAACTTACTTATTTTTACTTATAAATAATCATATTTTCGAAAAACATTATAACTGGCCAGTCTCCCATATATAAAAACTTTTTTTCGCAATACTTTCTGAGGGGCCTGGTACACCCACATTTCGCCAGTTATGTTATAGTCCCATGTAAAAGGGGGCGAGCCTATTGCCACTAACCGGGCACAAATCCATACTCCGGGCTGCTACTGAAAATTTCCTAATGGAAAAACCCAATAACACTTTGCCCGACCCGGGAATCGAACCCAGGATCCCACGCTCAGCAGTCGCGCTTGCGACCACTAGACCAACTAGGCAGAGGATTATCATATGGGCTATTTTAATCCCGGACTAATAATCAGTACCCGAGGGATGAACGATATAATATATTTCTGTGATAAGCCGATAGCGGGTAAGGCCACGGGCATAAGCTAGTATTTTTATAAATGGAATCAGAGTTCTAAAATGGAACATAAAAACGTCGATTTCAACTTCGGCAATTAAAACATTTTACTCATACACTTGTTACGTTACCTCTTGAAAGCGATCGTAACTTTTTAGATATTTTTTTCCGTATTTCAAGTGCTAGTGCAACGTTGGTTGAGTATTTTGAGTATTTATTTCTGATTTGGCATTTTGATTGATTTCAATTAAATGCCGTGTCTTTTTTAGTTTTTCCGACCTGCTTGAAACGAATTTGTTTGCTGTTTAGTTCAATTGTCAGATTAGTAATTATTATATTGAACCTTAGAATAATTAGGCTTAGAACCGCAGTAGTCGCACGCGGAGTGAAGCAATTTCAAGTTGGCCTTAAAGGCTACGTTCAATACATTTCGTATCCAGTGCAATTTTATGTTATGTATCCAGTACAATTTTGAGAAATTTTTATTTTATCGAATTTTTCTCATTTCCTTTTTAAAAGTATGGAAGCCTTATTGATTTTGTAGGAATAATATAATTTTCATCGCACCATCACGATATCAAATGAAAGCTTATGACAGTTAAATTAATGATACTTAAAAGGCAACCATTCTCTGCCTACTTAATTTATTTTCCTTAAGTTGACTTAGTCGACTGATCTTTTTTATAAAGTAGAAAAGTATTCAATAACGGTCATTTGGTCTTTTTATGAAGTTCAAAAACATAACCCTGCTTTTGTTGTCGCCTAGTCGGTGATAAATGATTAAAACATCGATGTTTGTTAAAGTTGTTGACAGTGAGGAAATAATAATAATCATCATCATCATTTCAGCCGAAAGACGTCCACTGCTGGACATAAGCCTCCCCCTTAGCATCGCCACAACGACCGGACCTGTGCTTTCCGCATCCAGCGGATTCCCGCGACCTTCACCAGGTCGTCGGTCCACCTTGTGGGAGGCCTACCCACGCTGCACGCTGCGATTTTTAGTACGCGATCGCCACTCCAGAACTTCACTGCCCCATCGGCCATCCGTTTTGCGAGCAATGTGCCCCACCCACTGCCACTTAAGTTTGGCAATTCCAAAATACCGCAGTGTCTCAAGACGAAAGTTTTGGCTAGTGTGTGTTGCCAGTAAATACTTACGGTACTGAAACGTGGTCGCTCACAATGGGCCTGATAAGAAGGCTCAAAGTCACTCAATGGGTAATGGAGAGGGCTATGCTCGGAGTGTCCCTGCGTGATCGAATCAGAAATGAGGAGATTCGCAGGAGAACGAAGGTAACCGACATAGCCCGGTAATAATAATAGTACAAGGGAAACGTTAGCCTTTATTATTAGTAGATATTCTCATAAGAAAATACACGTAATTACCTATCTAATTATTGTACCCAGCGTATTTCCGAGAAAGTACAATTTTGCGGTGAACGGTACCTTTGCCGTTTGAAGGCACAAGAAAACGTTATTATGATTGAAAATTGTAATAATCTACAGCCGATAATAATAAAGTCACTTTTTAATTATGTTTTGATTTAGATGGCATTAACTTTTGATATCAGGGTGGTCTGATTTAATATATAACTTACCTTTTTGTGAACTGAAAAACAGCCCTCTTCTAATATAATATTTTAAAGAGACAAGACTTGTTTTTTTGCAATCGATAAACTTGGAAACTACTGAACTGATTTTGATAATTATTTCACGAATAGAAAGCTACTTTATCCAGAAGTAACATAGGCTATATTTTATTTCAGGACGCTAGCGAAGCCGCGGGCAAAGTCTAGTTTTATACAATAAGAAACAAGAGAAGATCGTTTATACAACGTTTATCAGAAATGCGTGGTCATATTTGAAGAGCTCATTCAGGGGATGCTATTGATCAAATTTTACTATTGGACCAATCCGAAATCGAAATTCCGAAATCGCGGAAAAAAAAAAATTGTGAGATTTTTACTCAGCACCATCTAGTCCCAAACTAAGCAGAGCTTGTTTTTTTTTAAAGATATAAATTGTGGAAAGAAAAAATCGCTCACGAGCAGGATTTGAACCTGCGACTCCTGGCTCAGTACGCCAGTGCTTTAGCCACTAAGCTACCGTGAACACTGCTCGTGGTATCGAAATTATCCTCCACTATACGTCTTTGGGTGACGTCAGCGATATCTTATTAAGAAACATTGTTCCTTAACCTCCTTGTTCCTTAATCTCATTGTTCCTTGTTTTTTTTTTTTTTCTAATGGACTCTCGCAGTATTGGTACCCAAAATGGATACCCTAACTGCTTAATCGGGCGGGTGGCGGAGAATCCCGTTAGGGACTCCATCCGCCGTAAGCAGAGCTTGTATCAGCTGATCCTTATATTTTGTCGAGCGACATCGATGATTTGGTAGGGAACAGCTGATATTTTTTTCGCGATTTCAGGGTTGGTCCCATAGTAAAAGTTGTTCTATGCTATGCCCTGAATGAGCTCTTCAAATATGACCACGCAATTCTGATACACGTTGTATATCTATATCACCTACATTTATTTAATGCAGCAACTACTGGCTGCAAGAAAAATGGACTTACAACACTTTTAATAAAATAAACTCAAACGGACAACTGAACAACATTTCATTCTGCAATTAAAATTCTGAAGGGTTGTTACCCATTATGTTCAACGATCTCACCGCACACGCACCGTATCTACCTATAAAGTATAAAAATAGCTAACTGAAGCTGCTTATTCCCGTGACATGCCCAGTAGCCGTAAACGGGTGCTATCCGGCAACATGGCCGCACTTAGTGCGACCGCCTCGGGACTCTTGACATGAATTAAAAATGCACGCTGCATTAGTGTTGGAATGGCGGGCCGCTCCCCGGCGCACATGTGAAATGGGACCGGGAAGCTACTCCTCGTGTCATGTCGTCGGTCGACGCTACTCGAAGGCCCGCCCTTTGATCTATTAATGCTGGCTGTAACTATTGCGTTTTAGTATAGCTATTGAGTTTTTTAAATTCGCTGTTCTTACTAATTATAAATTACTACCTTACTCTTGCGCAGTGTTGTGAACTCTACCAACTTATTAGTAGATCTCCCTATTTGTGTCTAGTCTTCTTATATATCACCCTAATCCCTGAATCTACCTATTTTTCAAAATATTACGACACATGTTGAAAACAATTTTTTACCTTCAATGAAAAAATTTACTTAAGTATGTGATAGCAATGAGTTTGATTGGAGCCATGCGTGTAACGGAATGTTACTGACTGAGTTTGACTGAGCGCAGACAGTGACAATGACGTTGACAGCTGACACTAGCATTTTTTATTGAATTGAGTGTTTTTCTTGCTACCAAAATAGTACTATTCGCGCATATCATTAAAAAAAAAAAAAAAAAAAACGAATGAATGAATGAATCGTTGTTGAAATAGGGGTCCATTCTAACACTCACTGGGTTGAATTTTGAAAATCAATACATTACTAACCTACCTACATTATGTAAAGAACCTCTGTGATACATTTTACGTCTTTAAACTCAACGGATTGGATTGTGTGTTTTCCGTAATTAAATCAGTCATACACTTTACCTGAACTAGAATCCACTTGGAAACTTTCATAACGATATGAAAACTCGTTAAATATCACTCGAGTAATGAGGTGATTATCGAATCGTATGTCTCTAAACAATTCATATGTCGAGCGATCCATTAACAAATGCATCAAACAACAAAACTAATCGACGCGTAACAAATGAAACATGTTATCAACGAATTAAAACAACCGTTCGTTTTCACGTTCCATTACCAAATTAATAAACAGACACTGTAAACAAAGGACGGATACGGTCTCGGGGATATGAAAAACGCTTACAAAGAACGAAAAAAATTAAGCACCTTACCAGAGGCGCGTGCGTCAACAAAGATAATTTTCCCGCAATAAATTGAAGTAGCGCGGTGGTTAATTACCGTACCTGGGTTCCGGAGATAGAGAACAAAAATCAGCAGAAGCCGGCAGCCACAGATAAGCTCACCATAATAGAGACTTTAAAAGAAATTAGCACTCGCTCATTAACTGAAAGTTTCTGTTGCATTTAATGTGGCTGTGGATTAGCACGGTTTGGCTGACTGACGTAATAGAGTGAGTTTAAAAATGGAACCTTTTTTGTCGCTTTATTTTCCATGTCTAAATGTTTTGATTTAAGTGATATCTCTGCTTGTTGGTGCCTACGAATAAAGTGTAGTAGCTTCTTAAATCGTTGGTTGGTGCAATCAACATTGACAGTTGACATTGTTTCTCTTTTTTTATTACAAAACCAACAGGAACATGCCACAACAAGCAAGCATTGCCGCAACAATGACAGGAATGCACATCTTGAAGGATGTCAATTGTGTTGTGTAATTGTACACCCTGCTTGTATGTTTTACATAATCATTATAATAAAACAAAGTTTAACCGGATTAAATCGTCTGATGTTTAGTTCAGTTAAATTACGAAATTTAATACAAAACATTTTTGTATAAAGTTATTGTTTAGATTAATTTTACAGAAAACGCTGTCATATTTTTAATTTTTATAACAAGTTCCGTTTAATACTGTACTTCTTTTAACAACTTATTTTTTTATTTTTGACCGGGTAAAAACAATAATATTAGATTAGGATAATGACTGATGTTTACAACTAAAAAAAAATTCTAAAAAAAATCAAAAATAAACATAGGAGGATGAGGATATCCTTTTACTATAATAACTGTTGGTGTATTAATAATAAATAAATCAATGACGACTGTGACTTGTTATTTTGACGAGCGTTTGTGTGCGTTATGTGTTGTTACCAAACAATCAATGTAATCTATTACGTAACTATAATGATAACGGAGGTAAATTTTACGTAGTTTAAGGAATGTGCAGCTTTGCATGTTTGGGATTTTCTTCGCGTGCAACTTTCAAACTTATTGAAACTATGGAATTTTCGAACATGACCAATGACATGTTGAATCTTGCTAAAAATTCACTTAAGTTGAATGTACCAGCCAAGTGGCGCCACCAATAGTAAAAAACTATTACTCGCTGAATACATCATTTATCGAAAATTCGTTTTTAACAATTAAAGTACAGGTACTGTAGTTTAATCAGAAACTAATAACTCTGTAAAATATAGTTCGCTGTAGTTGTAGATAGAACAAAAGCCAAAAGTGGCCGTTTTTCGCACTTTTTCTATCTACAACTACAGCGAAGTATAATTTACAGAGTTAATAGTTTCTGATTAAACTACAGTACTTGTACATCAATCATTACAAACTAATTGTTGATAAATGATGCATTCAACAAGTAACAAAAAAAGTACCCTACCACCTGTATTTACCACATTTTTACAAAATAAAAGGAGGTGACGTGGACACAGTTGTTAAAGATTTGGAGTTTCTAAAACAAAAATTTCATTCTATTGGCCTTGACCTCAATTCATCTAAATGTGAAATCTACCTTCCCCACTCGACTGACCGACAACTGACGATTCAAAAATTTCATGCAATAGCGCCCAATATCAAAATAGTTGAAAAAAGTTCACTTCACCTCCTAGGATCTCCAATCTTAGACGAATCCTTCTCAACATTCATTGAGGACAAAATACAAAATTTTAATGATATTTCGGAAAGGCTTTTTAAAATTAATATGCATTCGGCGTATACTATTATTCGATATTGTTGTTTTGGACCTAAATTTACGTATATCCTACGCTCTTCTCACTTATGGAAGCACCCACAACTTTTGGACAAAGTAAACAAAATTATACGAAACACATTAGCTTCAATTTTAAATGTGGCCCTGGACGACCGAGCCTGGTTACAAGCCACACTTCCCATTCGTATGGGTGGTCTCGGCGTCCGCAAAATTTCCAGTATTAGTTTACCGGCGTTCCTGTCCTCGGTCTACAGTACTGAGAAATTAACCAGGAAAATTTTAGCATCCTCACTGGTTGATTTTGAGGTACCGTGTTTGACCGACGCTGTCAACGCTTGGAAAATGGCCTGTCCCAATACGGAGTTGCCCCTCATCTTATCTTCCCAGAGACGGTGGGACGGGCCACTCTGCAGTTTGACACGGAATCATCTATTAAATACGTCAGTCAATACTGCCGAGCGTGCCCGTCTGCTGGCTGTGGGTGAGTGGGAGGCGGGACTGTGGCTTCAGGCCCTCCCGTCACCCAACTTAGGCACTATGTTGGATAACACAACTTTTCGGTTCGCTACCTGCCTACGGTTAGGCGCTCCATGCGTTGCTCCACATCGGTGTCATTGTGGTGAAGCTGTCGACAGCCTCGGACACCATGGCCTTTCTTGTTGCAGGAGTGCAGGTCGCATATCACGGCACGCCAATATTAACGACATTATTCGTCGTACTCTTGCCACCGCCGGCGTACCAGCCGTACTAGAACCTAATGGCTTGGCACGTGACGATGGTAAGAGACCAGACGGTATGACGTTATTACCTTGGAAGTTGGGTAGGCCTCTGGTGTGGGACGCAACCTGTGTCGACACCCTTGCTCCATCCCATCTTCCTAGCTCGGCGGGCTGTGGCTGTGCTGCCGCTGCAGCTGCGGAGACCCTCAAGCGGCGCAAATATAGTAATCTTATTGGATGCTATGATTTTGAGCCGTTTGGGGAAACGCTCGGGCCATGGGGTCCGAGCGCTCGGCTCCTTTTCAAGGAAATATCTAAGAGACTGGTCGACACTTCGCGTGACCAGAGGGCTGGCTTGTTCTTTGGGCAACGAATAAGCGTTGCCATTCAACGCCCAGTCTTCTGGGCACGCTTCCAGATGACAGTGATGTGGAGGAATTCTTCGACGCCTAAGTCTACTTTTATGATATTTTAATATTATTGTTTCTGTTTTTTATACATGTTTATATTGTATATATTATTTATATTAATGTAGATAGGTAGTAGTTAATTATAAGATGTGTAATTAACAAAATCTTTCTAATGACATACAAAATAAATAAATGACTGAACATTTTTTTTACTGATAGGGGCGCCACTTGGCTACATTCCCCTTAAGAACTTAGTATATTTAGATTTGTGTGTGTTAAATAAATAAAAAAAAGGTTAACAGCAGTCACGTCACGAGCGAGTACACTCAGATTCAGATATAATAAGTACGAAAATATTTTAAAGAAATTAGACTGCTGAAACTTTTGACACGAACACAGAACGGACACAGACTAAAAAAAGACCTAGCAAATGAGTTTTTCCCGCATAATATTTTTAGACCCTTTCATACCGTGTATTTAGCGGCTGTGTTATTTATTCATAAGTTAGGTACGTTAGCAGATGATGTATGATGGCCGTGTGATGGACGAGTACTGGATATGATGCATCATGCATAATTTACTCACTTAGCGAAGCTTCGGGAACGGGAACTACTTGTAGTATCTGTGTAATTTTGGTTTTTAAATAGTTTTTGGTTTAAAATCTTAAAGATGGAAGTAGTTCATATTGAACTAAAAACTAAAAAGACTTGATAAAAAACCGGCAAAGTGTAAGTTGGACTCACGCAGTAAAGGTTCCACCCATCGACCTGATACCCCATAGAAACTGATTTAATTTACTGAGTTAATCAAAAGACATCAACGATCTTACGCGAAATGTGAATTTTTGCAACTCTTTCTTACGTAGGTACCACCACATATGTTTATGTTTGCCCTGTTTTTAGTATTTGTTGCTAAACAACATAGTATACACTATAATCAGACCCAGTTTGACGCTGGTATGTATTACTGTTTTGAAGATAGAGCAGGAACAAAAAAAATTGAAAAAAAAATATCATATTTTTCGAGGTTTCTTGTATGGTATGTTTGTGTGTATGTTTTTTAATATTTGTCGTGTTAGGCACCATAGTAACATTATATTCTGTGAAATTTCAACTGGTTTTCTATTACCGTTACAAAGATACCGCCCTGTGACAGACAGACTGACGGACGGACGGACAGCGTAGCGAGAGTAATAGGGTCCCGTTAGCACCCTTTGGGTACGGAACCCTAAAAAACTAAACTAAAATCTTCTATGGAAGTAGTTGACCCAATAAATCAATAGGAAAATGCAGTTTATGTGGACAAAATTGCTGTAACATAACATATTATGTTATTCGGGCACAACATATTGTGTATACAAAAAATAATATTTTTATAAAAAAAAAAAAACAACATAAGTCTTGGCACATTATGTAGTTTCTAAATAAAATTCTTTGCTATTTTTAATCATGGTGTACCATAAGTTCTCGCCATTTTGTCATTAATTTCATCATCATCATCATCATCATTTCAGCTGAAAGACGTCCACTGCTGGACATAGGCCTTCCCCAAGCATCGTCACAACGACCGGTGCTGCGCTTTCCGCATCGCATTAATTTAGGTAAGTAGAATTAACACGGCACTTGCTTATTAATTCAAAGATTTTTTAGAAGATTAAGCGACTATTGCACTCTACATTTATTCTACTTTCAGACCAGAAGGGAAATAGGAATAACTCTACAATTCGTTGTTTTACTCCGCATAGCACTCATTTTACAATTCACAGAAACAAATGTAAAACCAAGCCAATCTTGGATTCGATTCACACCGTCTCTGCGAGTGTGCACTCTACTTTAGATGACTCGCTTTCTCAAAAGTATTTTCAACTGAAATCAAATGCTACAACCTCGTAGCATGTGAAATTGTGAACTCGATATTTCGACTATGGTTAGAAGGTAACTGAGAACTTAATTTCGATGGAGTTCGCAATAATAGAAAGTTTATTTGACTGCCTCGTTGGTCTAGTGTAATCCAGGGTTCTATTTCCTGGTCGGGCATTGTTATTGGGTTTTTTCATTAGGAAATTCTCAGTAGCAGCGTTTGGATTTCATCATAATTAACTCAGCCTATCGCAGTTCACTTCTGGGCATAGGCCTCACCCAAGTTGTGCCATAATACTCGGTCCTCTGCCTTCCGCATCCAGTCCCCCCCAGCCACCTTCTACAGGTCGTCGGTCCAAATGGCGGGGGGGTGCCCTGCACTGCCTTTGCCGATTTGAGGTCTCCACTTAAGGACTCGTCCGCTCCAGCGGCCATCGGTCCATCGACAGACATGGCCAACCCACTGCCACTTCAGCTTACTGATCCTACAAGCTATGTCGGTCACTCCGGTTTCTTTTCCGGATAATCTCGTTTGGGTTTGTGCCCGGCTAGTGGCAATAGGCTCGCCCCCTATTAAATGGGACTTTTAACATAACTGGCAAAATGTGGGTGTACTATATACCTCTACCTATCTCTTCGGGGAAATCTGGCATAATGCTACGTATGTGCGAAATGCGAAATTCTATACTACGCTCGTATATTGTTTTCGCATCGCACCACTCAATGATAAGTGTTTGAGTTTTTTTAGTACGCAACGTGAATGCTGAGCAAACAATTTCTGAACAACGACGCAGGAACGCCCATTACTCTTGCAGAGCAATAATAAGTTGAAGGGTATGTGAACGTGTGCATCAAACTGCATTGGGCATTGTGCGGGCAGAGTGACCGGCGGCCGCTGGCCGACGCCCGACCAATTTAAATTTATTCCGTGCCTCTTCTGCCGCATCGTTAAAGTCAAGGGCGTGCTTAGTGCCAGAACCCATTAACTTAATATATGGGTATGAGCAATCGGCTTTTTGTTATGTTCCCGAGTCAAACGTTACTCGTTCTCATTCGTAATTGCTAAATGGCTCGTATTACACAAGTCGTTACTGTCAATGGGAGAAAGGCATAATCAGTGTTATTTAACTTAGTATAATAATGGAAGTCTTTGTTTGCAAATGAGTTATAAATAAATAAAGAACAATCGTAAATTGGGCAATAGGAGGCGAGCCTATTACCTATTTAACCGGGCACAAACTTACTTACTGGGACTCGTAACTGGCGAAATGTGGGTGTACTACACAACGTTACTTTTTGCTAACGCAATTTGAGAAACTGTTTGTTCAGAAGGCCAGAAAACCCATCGACCATACAGCCTAATAAACGCCTAATGCTGAATATAATGCAGCGTACAATAAATACTGCCACTAGCTGAGGCGGGGTACTGCAATCCGATTGGCCCTACCAAGGCGGTTTTTGACTAATCACTAATGCGGCAGTTTTGACGGCTCATGTAAGTGGTCAAAACTGATTTGAAGATTTCTAGTAGCGAATTAGATGTGTTGCAGACATCGGTCGCCTGTTAGGAGGCGTCCATGGGGTGTATGGTCGATGTTCCAAACTAAGCTCAATCGTCATCATCATCATCATTTCAGCCGAAAAACGTCCACTGCTGAACATAGGTCTCCCCCAACCATCGCCACTACGACACCTTCCGCGCCTTCCGCATCCAGCGGATTCCCGTGACCTTCACCAGGTCGTTGGTCCACCTTGTGAGGGGCCTTCCCACGCTGCGCCTTCCAGTACGCGGTCGCCACTCCAGAACTTTACTGCCCCATCGGCCATCCGTTCTGCGCGCAATGTGCCCCGCCCACTGCCACTAAACTAAACTCAATGCTATAATGTAATCTCCTGACAGTAGATGTTCCTGTTTGCCGTTCATTTGTGATACTTAAGTCATTAATGTCACCAATGAACGGCAATCAAAAACATATACTGTCAGGAGATTGAGATTAGTTTGGAAATATATTTTGAGCGTTTTTAATTACGAGAATTGATCTTCTGAATCACAAGGAGAATCGATTGGCATAGTTTTCATACCATGTTACATTATAACCAAAAAAATTGTTGAACCTCAATTTGGTTAGTATGGTTAAATTCAGTACATCAGCTGATTGCATATAGGTCCTTAAGCTTCAGGAAGTTCGGCTCGATTAGTTTCCGTGAATCACGTACCTAGTCCCTGCATGACATTCTTCACTTTTACCACTACCAACTGGGAAACTTACAGTGACTCTGAATGGATGTAATTTTGTGATTTAGAAAAAAAAAATGTACTAATCGATTCTCCTTGTGATTCTAAACAAACTAGTTTCCCAAATTGGGCAACCAAAAAAAAAAAAAACCTGCCGAATACATAACCTCCTCCTTTTTTTGAAGTCGGTTAAAAAGTAACGTTGAATACCTCTGCCTACCCCTTTGGGGAAAACAGGCGTGATGTTGTGTTCTGCATAAATTGTGTCTCGCTGAAAGCGTTTTACCGTTCGTTGTATTCGTGTACTATTATATGGATTTTTTTAAATGTGTAAATAGTCAGCAATTACAGCATTTGTTTATTTTAAACTTGTATGTAAATAGGTACGGTGTCCAGTATATTTGCGTCGGGTTGATTGCCTCCACCCGAGTGAGCTCAGCATACATATATCTATTTTCAAGCATATGTAAATTTTCAACAAGCCTTTTCGATTCGACGGACTCGTCCAATTCGCTAGTGGAATGGAGCTGAAATTGGAAAAATCGCCGTGAGCGATGTATCAAGTTTTCTGTACTGATGAAATAATATAATTACATTCTTGAAATGTTTTTTATAATTATATAACTTTATTTATGCAGTGTTTAAATAAAGTTATATAATTATAAAAAACATTTCAAGAATGTAATTATATTATTATTATGGTTTTGTTTTACGGCTGTTAGCTAGGTTTAAGATAATAAAACAAAGTTAAATGGGATTAAATCGCGTATATTATTAAAAAAAATGGTAATTTAATTACGTTTTAATTACGTTTATTATTTAATTAATAAATATTGTACCGTAGATTAAAATAATTTTTTAGAAATATCTGTAAAGACGATTATCATCTTGGTCTACCTGCGACCACGAAATGCTGCAAAGCTTTCGAAACGTCAGGGAAACCAATTTAAATAATATACGCGATTCAATCCGATTAAACTTTGTTTTATTATAATGTGTAGTGATCGCGAAAACCTAAGAAGTTATTAGGTTTAAGATCTTTGATTTTTACTTCTTTACGATCCTTATATTAAGTCTACACTCATATTATAAAGAGTAAAAAATTGTTTGTTTGTTTATAATCGATAAACTCTAAAACTTACTAAACTGATTTTCAGCTTACTGATCCTACAAGCTATGTTGGTCATTCCGGTTCTTCTCCTGATAATCTCGTTACGGATTTTATCCTTCGAAACTCCAAGCACAACTCGCTCCATAGCTCGCTGAGCTACTTTGAATTTGTAAACTAGCCCTGGTTGAAGATTTTCATCGTACTTTGCGGTATAGGCGCGAAGACTCGGCAAAATTTACCAAAAGCTGCCCAACCCAACAGGATCCTTCTGTCAGCTTCATTCTTGAAGTTTTGTCTACCAAGCTGAATTACCTGCCTCAGGTGTAGTTATATTACGTTACAACTTCGAGTGCCGACTCTTCGACAAATATTGGCCTCAGCTAGACATTCATATTGAACATGACTTTTGTCCAGATTCATGCCTAGAGTGACACGCTGTGAGGCTCTGTTTAAGCTGTGCAGCATTTCGCCCAGTTGTTCCAGCGACTAAGCCATTACAACGATGCCATCGGCAAAATGGAGATGAGAGGTTTTCTCGCCGTTAACTTTGATACCCCATCCAGTCCAGTCTTGAAGTAGTCCTCCAACGTGTTATTGGTATTATGGATATTACATTTCCTTGTCTTATCCCTCTGCGCAGTTGGATTGGCTTCGTCTTTTGGTCTTGGAGCTGAACAGTCATGGTAGCAACGTTGTATAGGCATCTCAGCATCTCTATATACCGTTCATCAATGTTACATCACTGTAGAGCGATGTGAGAGAGTATCTTTTCTCATGGGTGTCGTAAAAGGCGACTAAGGGATTCACCAGAGGATGAGCAGCACCGTTTTCTGAGTATTTAACCAACCAACTGCAATCGCCAACACGCCTGCCAAGCATGGCTATTGTGTCCAGCAGTGGACGTCTTTCGGCTGAAATGATGATGATGAAAGAAATAAAGAAGTAAAGAAAAGAAAGAAAGAACGAAACATTTATGATGAAAAAGCATTTCATTTCAATCCTTGTATTGGAAAGTTTTACTGTTCTCTATGGATTATTATTTTACAAGTAAAGTGATACACACACAAATCTCTTGTCAAATAACATGTGATTCTAGGAAGTGGCCCACATGGGTTAATGTTGCGACTGCCTTTTCTTTGTGCTGCTAATTTTAGTTCAACCGACGACTTGTATACTATTTAATTTTAGATTTCTTGGATTTGTAGATGAGTGAAAGCGATTTTTTTATTTTAATTAGAAACTTTAAACTACATAATTGCTAAATATTTTCATTAAAATCTAGCTAACTAATGAAAACTAATGAATATTAATTCTGTATATTTATAACCTCGCTTCTTTCTTATAAAATGAACCCACAGAATTTTTCTATCGATAGCCATTTGAAAAAAAGATATCAGTATTTCAATAAAAAAATGTCATCATCATCATCATTTCAGCCGAAAGACGTCCACTGCTGGACATAGGCCTCCCCCAAACATCGCCACAACGACCGGTCCTGTGCCTTCCGCATCCAGCGGATTCCCGCGACCTTCACCAGGTCGTCGGTCCACCTTGTGGGGGGCCTACCCACGCTGCGCCTTCCAGTACGCGGTCGCCACTCCAGAACTTTACTGCCCCATCGGCCATCCGTTCTGCGAGCAATGTGCCCCGCCCACTGCCACTTAAGTTTGGCAATTCTTCGGGCTATGTCGGTTACTTTCGTTCTCCTGCGAATCTCCTCATTTCTGATTCGATCACGCAGGGACACTCCGAGCATAGCCCTCTCCATTGCCCTTTGAGTGACTTTGAGCCTTCTTATCAGGCCCATTGTGAGCGACCACGTTTCAGTACCGTAAGTAATTACTGGCAACACACACTGGTCAAAGACTTTCGTCTTGAGACACTGCGGTATTTTGGACGAGAAGATATTGCGTAGCTTCCCGAACGCTGCCCAACCGAGTCGGATTCGACGATTGACCTCTTTCTCGAAGTTGGACTTACCTAGCTGGACAGTTTGTCCTAGGTATACATAATCGTCAACAACTTCGAGTGTAGATTCTCCGATCTTCACGGGAATGGGTGCTATATGGGAACTCGACATAACCTTTGTCTAGTCCATATTCATTTTAAGACCCACTCTATCAGAAGCTCTACTGAGGTCATCGAGCATTGTACCGAGGTCCTCCATGGTCTCAGCCATGACTACTATGTCGTCGGCAAACCGAAGGTGAGTGATGTACTCGCCGTTTATGTTAATGCCTAGCCCCTTCCAGTCCAGAACCTTGAAGACATCCTCCAATGCAGCAGTGAACAGTTTCGGAGAGATCACATCTCCCATAAAAAAATGTATAAGACGTAAATCCCTAAAAAAAATTACTATACAAGCAACCAGCTCTAAAATTACAGCTGGTTCCTGGATATTTTAATGGACAGGCCTATGTCCAGCAGTCGACGTCTTTCTGCTGAGATGATGATGATAATGACCAGTTAATGATGTCAATGTTACCAACAGTCGTTGAACGAAGCAGTGGGACATTAAACTAGCTTCTAAACTTTAGTAGTAAAGACTAGATTTGTTATTTTTGATTCTTTGGAAGTGACGCTTCACCTTTTTTCTTTGTTTCATTGTTTGTCCATCATGCTTTGACAAATCATGATGGGGTCGGCTCCCAGTCTAACCTGTTATGGCCTAATATGTAGCTGAGAATTTTTCATGGAGCGACTGCCGTATGACCTCCACAATCCAGCAGAACGAGTAATGGTATTGCTTTAGTAATATATTGATACCCTTGTATCAAAATACTCTTTTTGCGGTAGGTCAGGCGATTACATTACAACACATAACATCACGCCTGTATTTCCCCGAAGGGGTAGGCAGAGGTGTATATAGCACACCCTCATTTCGCCAGTTATGTTATAGTCCCATGTAATAGGGGGCGAGCCTATTGCCACTAACCGGGCACAAATCCAGACTCCGGGCTGCTACTGGAAAATTTCTAATGAAAAAACCCAATAACACATTGCACGACCCGGGAATCGAACCCAGGACCCCACGCTCAGCAGTCGCGCTTGCAACCACTAGACCAACGAGGCAGTCACAAAGTCAAGTCGATTACATTACGGCCGTCAATATTCTGTAATCCTATTTAGGGTAACAAAAGAGTACAACTTTATACCAATATCTGAATAAGTGAACCAGTTACTGAAAGAACAAAAAGCTTTATGTTAAATTTTATATTAATAATTAGTAATGTAATTAGCCTTTTACATGTGCGTTTATCTCAAGAATGTAAAAGGTAGGTAAGTATTTTATTTACAACGAAGAAATAAGGGTCTATACATATTACAATGGGACGGGCCGCGCACGGCTCGGGCGGGCACAACATAAGGGTTCCACTGACGATGCATGCAACAGTCTGAATGGTGTGGCCGCATTCCAAAATCTGTCCGTGAATGTTGAAAACGTATATTATTTTTAGAACAAGTCAAGCTTTTTTGGAAATAGTCAATAAAATGACGTCCGAATGGATGCATGGTCAGTGCCCCACCTTAAATTATATTATGATGAGACTAGAGTACGGGCGGACATTGACGTGGACTGCCGTATTCTAGTGTTTAATCTTATAAGGGTTATTTTAAATTGAAATTGTTGCGCCCGTGCCGTACCCGTTGTAATGTAAATATACCCTATATGTTGTTTCTTCTTATTACAAATCTTACATACTCACCCCTGTTAGCAGCAAGCACATACAAAAGCTTATTTATTAAAATTAATTACAGAAATAAGTCAGCAAAAAGTATGTTCATTTTAGTGCATATTTGTTAGGAGGTTCAGCAGTCTAGGTATTCCAGGCATTAGCTAGCTTCGGTCTTATAATGAAACTGTACCTAGGACATGGGTGCTTCAGGCAGACTGTCGCTCGCTAAAATAAACTAATATTGGCTCTGCTTCATTGTAATGCTTAGAAAATAAAACCATTTTGTGGAAAATATATCTCTTGGAATGTTTTCATTTGGTCTGTTCACTGTAGTCCACAGATATTATTACGTAAATAAATAATAAATATTTGGGACATTTTTACATAGCACCATAGTCCCAAACTAAGCAGAGCTTGTACCATGGGTCACAATGAAAATAATACTTTTTTTTTAATGTGGTGCATTTTGGTAGGCATGCCAGTTGGACAAAGAAAAACAAAACTTAAAACTAAAAATAAAATGGGACTTCAGAATAAAAAAAGCTTCCTACCAACTCTCTTGTTTATATAGAAATTACGAAGGTAGTACTTGGTAGGTTTCAGTCTTTGATTTCAGGACAACTTATTTTGGCCATGCTACATCCGAGAATGAATTAACCTCACTGTTCTAATGAGTCACGTAAAGGGGACTCAGTATTTTATAAGGATGATGGGCGGCAGTAGTCTTCTGCAAACTTGCGTTCGTAACTGTTTTCCCTTCTCTGTAGCCCCAAAGTTTGCGCGCTAATGTTTTGGTTAATAGACTAGTGCGTCCATTGCATGCGCTGGACACGTCCACTGGGAGAGGGAGCCCTGTCAGAGGCTGAGCCTCGAGGTCCCAGGCTCGCCAGCGATCAACTTCTTCCTCGCCGACGTGCAATCACCAATGTTTGCCAAGCATGCGTGACCATATTTTCTATCGCATTACCTTACATTCTAGCAGCCCATATTCAGTGGACGTTTATTGGCCAATATTTGTAGATACAAAACGGACTTCAAATATTTGCTTAAAAGTTCGAGTTTGTATGCAATAAGTAAACTGTGGCCTAACCGGTAGTTTGTGGCTTAAAATCAAAATTCTGGTGTACTGATTCAAGTTTGTTCAGTTTAACTTTGCTGAAATAGTAAACAATTATACCGCCCTCGGTAAAGTATCTTACATTGTAAGATAAACAAATCGCCCTACAGTTTTACCAGTTACACAGGACGGTGTACCACAAATTGAGCCGTAACATTTAACTTTCCATATGGTATATGAGGAAACCTGCACATCTTTGAGTGTTCCATACAGTTTTCGATGGTATGTGTAGTCCGTCAACCCGCACTAGGCCAGCGTGGTGGACTAAGGCCTTAACCTTCTTATTCTGAGAAGAGGCCCGTGCCTAGTAGTGGGATAGTTATGGGATGATGATAGTACTTATATGGATAATACACATAAAAGCAAAAACTTTTGTGTTATAAATTACCTACTAATTTGAATTGTAAAATGGAATTTAGTTGAAGGAACACCGTGGTGGTTTTAGTCGGTAAGAGTCCGACACTGGCTCCACCTACCCCGGGCGGAGTGCGTACATGAGGATCACTAAGGCAAAAAAAAAAAACCGGCCAAGAGCATGTCGGGCCATGCTCAGTATTATAGGGTTCCTTAAGTAGGTGTAATTACAAACGAATCAAATCGAATATTAATCATGGCTATTTTAGTTTTTGCAATAATCGGCAGCATTCGCGACTCAGAGCGTGTTGTTAGTAGCGCCATCTAGCGATAAATTCAAGAAGCCAAATTTAAGAAGTCTGTCATGTCAAAGTTACTTTTTGTGTTTTTTTAAAATAAAAAGTAGCTAAAGTAGCATTATTTGCTATGATAATTTTTCTCTAAGGTCAATGACCTTTGAACTAGTACGTTTTAAGTATTTTACAGTTTTCTGTCTATAACTCAAAAAATTATAATCACATTATACTCGAAATAATTTTAAAAGAGAGTTTTCACAAAGGTCTATCAATGTGGAAGATTATAAGTTTCTAAGTTGCATAGTTTAGAAATGGCAGGGGGGGGGGACACATTGCAAGCCACTTTGGCGGGCTATATTTCGCAGATGGTACACCTGATAAAAAAGTGATGTATGAAACATTACCTTCATTTTAGTAGACCTATTCAATGATACCACACACGAGGAGGTGCAGCGAAAAAAAATTTTTCATCCCCCTTTCACATGTATAGGTGCCACCCCTAAAGTACGTAAAAACTATTTTTTTAATTATTTTAAAATTGAGATCTATATGCAGACTATTTTTTAACAAAATTTCAGTTACTTATGTTTATAACTGTAGAAGTTATTAAGCTGTAAAGGATTAGGACAGACGGACAGACGGACAGACGGACGGACATGACGAAACTATAAGGGTTCCTTGTAGAACTACGGAACCCTAAAAAAAAGACGTGTGGCACTCGGAGACTGCCGCGGTAAAGCTATTGCATAGCATTTTTTATGTAAATACAAAAAGGAGGTGCCCTAACGCCGAAACTCTAAGCAGGCATGAGTCACCAGATTGCGGGGCGAAGAGGGATCCCCCTACGCATGCGCAGTAACGCCGATACAACCAATGCCAACTAGAGGCGATTTGCAGAACTAAAGAGACAAGCGTGATATTTCAATAAGTCATTAAAAGTTCTGCTATTCATCGATAGATGGCGTAACTAAAAAGTATCACCGCTGTGCCGGTCGGAGTGTGGGGTGTTAGGTTATTTTCGTTACGGAATTTCTGGATTCGGTCTCCACGCTCAAGGCCCGCGATAGAAGCTATGCAATAGCTTAAAAACTGTGCGACTGCAACTTTTGGGTTTTTATTTATTTAATAAAAAGTTTTTTGAGACTCAATTAAAAGTGCTATATTTTGTTAGGATACGATATTCTGATAATTTTTGGTCATCTTATCTTAAAGCCTGATGACTTACTGACGAGTCAATAATAATTTAAAAAAGATAAAAAATTGCAAGAAATGTTAAAAAAAAATAGGTACCTAATGTTTTTTATTGACATCACACTGCGATGGATTAATCTGATAATTTAGACGACTTTGGCAGTAACTATGCCTCGCATTTGGACTACACTACTACTGGTGGTGGTGTATTGTTCTTTTTATCTAAAAGTGTACCAATTGGAAAGAATTCTTTCAGCTTGTTTGTTTTGAACTTCAAGCAATAACAGCTGAAACGAATACTAAAACGAATTTAAATTCTAGTGGATTTATCCCTGGTGCAGGTCAACGTTTGTTAATTCAGCGACGGCTATCTCTATAAAATCCATTTGGTTGTAAGTTAAATCATTTTTCAGTAAAGGTGGTATGGTATTATTACACTAACTAACCTAAGTTAGGTTAGTTAGTGTAATAATACCATATTCTAGTAAATAAATAATTTGATTGATTGATTAGAATAATTATACTTTAGTCACAGACATAGTAAAAATTATAGACTAAGTGCTGCGAACAACCATAGTGAAGCCAACAAAAACCGTGCTCCTTTATGTACAACCAGTGCTCACGCACACACATGCGCCGTACTAAACTTAAACCGTGCTCACCCCTCTCAGTTCACATGTCGCGGCATCTTCCAGTAAGCATCTCGAAAACAAATATCCTTCAGGTATAACGAAGGTGTTTACGTGAGCACTGGTTGTACATGAAGATGTCTGTGACTTTAGTAGAAGGAAATAAGAAAAACAATAGGTTGTAAAAATATTAGTTCGTCTAGAAATTTATTTTAATTTTATGGCTAGTCGAGTTCAAATTTTTGGATGATGAAATTTTTCATGTTGGATGCGTGAAAAAATATTTTTTGGTTATTTAAATACCTGTTTTTTGAAATAAGAGGTAGATGTCCTGAACTCGCCTTAGTCACTGCCACACATAGAGTTACGTTATACAAAGTCTTTGCTGCCACATGAAAACTTCTATTGTGACGCCTCCTACAATATTATGGCACTTACCCGAGTTGTAAGCTAATCATGAAATCGACTATGGCCTTGGCAGTGAAGTATTATTTGATCTCGCGAGTTGGCCTCCAAGTAGCATCGTAGCTAGGGGCTGACTGTGGGGGTGGCTGCGAGGGGCGCAAACTTCAAGGGGATGCAGTAGCAGACCCGCAGCCTGCAGACCAAAATTAAAACACGAGTTTATGCTTTTCTCTTCCAAAATAAGTTATGTGAGGCTTTGAGGGGCGCAAAATTCAAATCTTGCCCTGGGCGGCCATGCGCCTTAGGCAAAACACACATAGCACGGGTGCAGGTCGGTCGCGGGTTGGAGTTATCATCATCATCATCATTTCAGCCGAAAGACGTCCACTGCTGGACATAGGCCTCCTCCAAGTATTGCCACAACGACCGGTCCTGCACCTTCTGCATCCAGCTGATTCCCGCAGGTTGGAGTACAGTGGATTTATTAACAACAGACGAAACGCAGGCGACCGCACCCTACTCACACCCGCGTTTTGTCTGTTGTCGTCCTTAGGCCTCGGCTACGACAGTGCCTCCAAGGTGCTTGCTTATGTACAGCACTGCATAACATTCACATAGGATATGGATGCGCATCTCATCCTTTTTCTGCAAACACAATCTACAAACTGTGGTATCACTAAGCCCCATTGTGAAACTACCGATTAGTTTAGGTGATCCAGAAAGATTAAAATGTGAAAGCATGACTTATTATTATACTATATAAATTTAAAAAAATATCTAGAGCTCTCCAAACTTATACATGAAAGTAAAAAAGAAAATTAATTTTCCCTCAAACTTGAAGTAAAACAAAGAAAAGTGGTGCCATCATGACGTGCTACTATAATAATAACAATTCAAACTAACATTAAAAATGTTGCTCTAATATTTTTATTATTTATGAGTGATTGTTAATCATATCTAGAATCGCGGGTGGTCGGGCGGCGCTTCACAAGCTGTATGCAGCACCCAATGTATCTTGGCAGGCGGCAAAATCCGGAACTACATTTAAATGTACTGAGTTTTGACATATCAGTGCCATTCGCCTTCACAAGCAGCGCCACTACCAACTACTAAGATAAAATGGTCGCCCAGTAATTAATTTGACGTTCAAGAGTGCTATATTGTTTGTCGTACGGTCGTAAGTTATAAATTACACAACATATGTAATTATAATGGATTGAAATAATCCTTTATGTGTCATTACATTTTGTTGGGCTTTTGTGCGTGAAATGTTTTGTGAGTTGCTTTTTCGACAAATCTGTTTGTAACGCAAACAGATTTGTCGAAAAAGCAACTCGAGAGTTTTGGTGTCATGTCGATTTATCATAACACTTACTTTAATTTTTATTCGTTCTGAATGTTTGTCGGCTACAAAATATTGTAGTTTTCGTATCGAAGTGAAGAAGAAGAAAATTCGTTCTGAATTGTTAGACCACGTAAGCTAATGAAACACCGAGGTATAACCGAATCAGTTTATTTGTATACTTCATATAATTATGGCACCTTTATCTCTAAGGATTGAACGACGCGAAGACTGACTAAAAATATCGTTACCACCACCAAATCATCGATTACTATGGTAAAGCAGTACGACGCTTCTAGCGCCCTTTGTAGCAGACTTTACAACTATGTACTGCTTTACCGTAGCAAGTCAAATGCATTAAACTGATTATTTTACAATTCTAATAACATTTAATAATAAATATAGTAAGTATTTAAATTGAAAATTAATAAAACTAAACACCACCTTTAAAATAAATAATAATACAGAAACTGTACATTGAGTGACGAAATATATATTAACAAATCAATTGAGTTAGGTACTTATTAAACAAATGGTCTTACAGAATGTTTATCGGATACAAAATATTGTAGTTTTCGTATCGAAGTGAAGAAGAAGCATTTTTTTTTATAGTATAGGATGGCAAAACGAGCTAAAGGCCCACCTGATGTTAAGTGGTTACCTTTGCCCATAACAACTGCAATAATAGGCTGTTGCCTAAATGGTACCGCAAGTCGGTTCGCCAAACTGAGACATGAAGATGGATAGTCTCATGTGATTGTAATTTAGATATGTGTTTAGATATAATGGTTACAATATATTTTTAAATCAAAACCCGTGAGCTCGTGAATGATGCGGCCCTATACTATTGATTAGTGTATTGAAAATAATAATTAACACTTACCACCTTATTACAAAATCGGGCTTAATAATAGTTTTTGCTTAAGCCAAGCTTATACACCTTTTTATATATGGAGTTTGACGTTAACCCGGTTTAAATCTATCTATACATATAAAAGGCTTTGTCCTGAATGACTGACGGATCAACGCAGAGCCTAAACCGCTGATCGTAGAGACCTGAAACTTTGAGGGTGTGTTCTTTGTATGACGTAGGCATCCGATAAGAAAGGATTTTCCGAAATTCTACCCCTAAGGGGGTGAAAAGGGAGGGCAAAGTTTGTATGGGACAACGTGATTCCTTGGTCCAATCTACTTCAAATTTTGCATAAACCTTTTTTAACAGAATTGATGGAAGATGTGTTTCGTATTTTGTTGAAATTCATCCCCTAACGGGTTTAAAAAGGGTTAATTAGTTATTTTGGCGGTGATTTGCTTCGAAGTTGATATCAATACTTCTTAGTGCTTTTGATTTAAATTATATTTTATTTTGACACATGTTTGAAAACTCAATTCGATTTTATTCAAAAAAGGTTGAACTCACTTAAAAACATAAGGCGAGCTCCACACGTTGGCCCCAACGTTGGGACGAGTGTTGGCCCGTAATCATGCCTATGGACACTTTAATATTATTGAGTGCAGAAGAGCTGAACTGTCAATTAAAATAACACAATAGTTAAACAATGGACGTCGTTTTTGAAAAATGTTTTGCCTAACAAAATAATATCGTTGTTATTTGTTAATAAACATAAACATTTTTTTATAAAAATTCTATAACTATTGCGTTGATGACATTTTCTAGACGCGGTGACCTATAACTCTTTGTAAAATGTCGTTTTTTAAAGAAATTAAGATCGACAACACCATTTTTATATCGCATTCGTAAAGTAGATACATTATTTCGTCTATTTATATGTAAAATACGCAAAAAATATATTAAAAATAAATATATCAAAATTACAAAAACAAAGAAAAAAAAGAAAAAAAAAAAATTGAAATTGAAATTTTTCTATATTTTTTTTCTGTGAAGTTGGCCAAGATTATTTATTTACGTTGGCAATTTATTGCTCTAAAGCCGGGTACACACTTATAATACTTTAACAGTCTGTAGTACGAGAAAATCGATAAAAATCGACTAAGTGTCGCCGCGTAACTAAAGTTACATGAAGCATAGTTCGCGATTTCGTTTTCGTAACAATTGGAACGTGGGGCAACTACGCCGTTGCAAAATTTAATAACGTAAAAACCCAACTAAAAATCCTATTAGAACCATTTTCGACTTCTACGCGGACGAAGTCGCGAGCAAAAGCTAGTAAGGGTATAAAGCTTTTATAATACGGGGTTTAGGGTCCTAGGGAACTCGTATCAAATACGTGGCAATTTAATATCATCAAAGGTAAAGACTGTTGCAAACGTGTGGCCGTACGCGCATGCGTCTACGGAAACCGGGGAAAAACTACGGCATATTTGCAGACAATGAAAATAAATTTCTATTTGACACGTATTGAATACTCCATGAAAAAATATTAAAATCAACCAAACAGAAGACATGTTGTGTTATTGTTGTTTGTTAGATCTGTGTCTGCAAGTTCACTTCGATTTATATTCTTCAAATTTATTAAGCATCCAAATAAATAGCTTGATATTTTTTATTGAATGGCGAAACGAGCTTTAGCGTAAACATCAGGTGGACCATTAGGTCCTCCTGATGTTAAGCGGTTACCTTTGCCATTAACAACTTCAATACCACCCAGGCTGTTGTCTAAATGGTACCGCAATAAATCAATACAATATCATAATAACTACTGTTATATTCCAAACGACTTTTAAGTTAGAGGTGAAGAGTCGTGATGCAAACGTTACCTTTGCCATTAACAACTTCAATACCACCCAGGCTGTTGCCTAAATGGTACCGCAATAAATCAATACAATATCATAATAACTACTGTTATATTCCAAACGACTTTTTACGACTTTTGAGTTAGAGGTGAAGAGTCGTAATGCAAACGTGTGACCGTTCGCCCAGTCGTCTGGAAGTGCACGCGTCACCGGGGCTAGCTAAAGGCCACTGGCACATCTGCACTGCCTTCACATGCCAACAATCAACATGTAAACATTGCAGGGCAAACGGGAAAGAGGGGAAGTTCCTTCGATTGATCATCATCATCATCATCATTTCAGCCAAAACACGTCCACTTCTGGACATAGGCCTCCCCCAAAAAGGGGGGATATGCCATAATCGCCACGCTTGGCATGCGGGTTGGTGATCGCAGTTGGTTGGTTACATACTCAGAGAACGCTGCTGCCCATACTCTGGTAAATCCCTTAGTCGCCTTTTACGACACCCATGAGAAGATATAGGGTGGTGTAATTCTTTACGTCCGGCACCACATGGAACCGATTACCGTTATAAGAATATGAAAAACAAAATAAAAATTGAAAATTAATCATCACCCGTAGCACCTGATATTGATCCACAAGTCTTTACGTTGAAAAAGAGACATTTCGTGACATATTTTTAAAATTCTAGTCTTTAAAGACTGAAAATGTATGTGAATATCTTTGATTTTGTAAAACTCATCTAACTAGTTTCATACACTCCGACCTGAAAATTAACAAGAAAATTCGTTTTCTTTACTGGGGATATGATTGATATAGTGAAAACACGAAACGGTCATGTTCTATTTTCTTTTCAAAACGATCTGTTTCGTTTAGTTTTAATTATCACATTATATACTTCATCGTCATCTTAGTCTACCTGCGACCACGAAATGCTGCAAAGCTTTCGAAACGTCAGGGAAACCAATTTAAATAATATACGCGATTTAATCCGGTTAAACTTTGTTTTATTATATACTTCATTCATCAAAAAGTTTTGTAAATTTACAATATGTTGTGAGCTTTAGCACAAATTTATATTAGGCAAAAGAGAAAAAGTGAATGGCTATGACATGAGAGACTTAATATATTGCATGACCGGTGTATCCGGCGACCACGTGTGCGGTGCGCGCGCGCCGAATCCTTCACGGCTTATTAACGCAGGAAATTAGTGCGGGGACAAACCACCCAGTTGTGAGACACAGAAAATAGATTTCTGATTAATGACTGATATTAATCTGGCTGAAAGCGTATTTTGTTGAATTTGTAAGTTAGTGTAGTTAATGACCTATGTTCGCTGTTTAGACTTTTGTGATTATGAGTTTGTGTGTGAGATTTCGGTGACTGATTGAGTGATGGATAAGAAGTAGGTGAGGGGAAAGCATCAACTGTTATGGGTTTTGGAAGTCAGTTTCAATACCTATTTAAATTTATTTTATTACACTGCTCCAATTCCTGTTGTGCTAACTGGAATACTCCTATCTCTGTAATTTATCTTGCCTATGCCCGCGACTTCACCCACGTGGCAATGTTGTTTATCGCGCAACCCTCGGAAACTGTTCATTTTCCCGGGATAAAAAAACCTTTATTTTAATCCGGGTTATTTTCTATCTGTATGCTAAGTTTCATAAAAATTCATACAGTAGTTTTTGCGTGAAAGAGTAACAAACATCCATACATACATCCATACTTCCTCATAAACTTTTACGTTTATAATATTAGTAGGATATGAGATGTAACAGAATAAACGCAAGACCTAAAAGCAGTTTATTCAGAATCACTAGGAGAATCGATTATGTGTTTTATACCATGTTTTTTTTATTCGGTTTTGATACTAAAGATAAATAAGTGTATCAGCGGATCTCGAGTAAGTCCTTGAGGTCCAGGAAGACCAGCGAAATGGGTTTCGGTGTGTTGGGTTACCCCTAAACGGCATCCTGCAACTATCCAGCAACCAACTCAGGAACTTACTGATGCCTAAAAAAAAACCATGTAAAATAGTGATTAAAAAAACAAACCAGACACTTATCATCTTCATCATCATTTCAGCCGAAAAACGTCCACTGCTGGACATAGGCCTCCCCCAAGCATCACCACAATGACCGGTCCTACACTTTCCACATCAAGCGGATTCCCGAGACCTTCACCAGGTCGTCGGTCAACCTTGTGGGGGGCTTACCCACGCTACACCTTCCAGTACGCGGTCGCCACTCCAGAACTTTACTGCCCCATCGGCCATCCATTGCAATGTGCCCCGCCCACTGCCACTTCATCCTCCGAGCCTTTTTCCCAATTATATTGGGGTCGGCTTCCAGTCTAGCCAGATGCAGCTGAACATCAGTATTTTACACGGAGCGACTGCCATCAGACCCCCGCAACCCAGTTACTGGGTAGTACTGACATTCGGAGGTTAGACCAGTTGTCAGACTTTCAGGCTTCTGACTACCCGTGACGACTGCAATAGATGTTCGTATGGCAACCGGGACCGACAGCTTAACGTGCTCTCCGAGGCACGGACCACCGCCACTTAAGTTTGGCAATTTATTCTTCGGGCTATATCACCCAGATGTTGTTTACCAGATAGTATAATATTCTAATTGGGGTGTCTGAGGTCTTGCGTTCATTCTGTTACATGTTGTATAAAGTACCTTTCACAATTAGCACATAACAATCAAAGTACTGGAAGAATGGAGCTACTTACGTACACACGGCTACACATCAAGCTGTACATTTCCAGTATAAGCTGACCTCGCATTTTATAGGTTTTCCTTACAACGCGAGGTCAGTCTTTACTGGTTTAGTACAGCTTGATGTGTAGCCGTGTGTACCTAAAAGCGAGACATAAGTTCTTATGACAAGCAAACCGTGAAGTCAAAGACTGGCACTATAATTTAGTCAGTAGCTGATACAAACGGGGTCGGGTGCGAGGCTTGTTAATTTTACGTCTAGCTGAAATGACTCACGAGTTACACGACCCGACTATACGCCTTGAGATTTCGTGACACATATATTTCTCTATTTAGTCTGAAATAAACGAAACTTTACGTTTCGAAGACCGTAATATTTTAATATCAAGATGGGAGGTCTTCTATTATAAGTTATGTTAATAATACAGTCGACAGCTATCGAATTTGAGTCGTAATTAATAGAACATTACTGTCAAGGCCTGAAATGAAGCAATTGAAAGCCGAGTCATATTGGAAGAACTAGGTAACTAGGCAAAGCCGGGTACTTACAAAATGTTTTTTTTTTACCTTTTTCTAAACGAGGCCGTTAATTGTAATTTCGGCCAAGACTTGTATAGTACTTTTCACAAATTAATTCAACAGTATAATTTTCATTCGCACCAATTCGTCCACGCGCGGTTGTTGGTCTATTTTCAAACTTTTGAAAAAAAAATGCGCATTTAGCCTAAACTATTCAGAAATTTCTATTATTGTTGTGTTGGAAATTGCTGGCCTGTTATTTTGTTCCGTACGGAAATAAGTCGATTGATGATTTTTTTTACCGACTTCAAAAAAAGGAGGAGGCTATGTATTCGGCGGGTATTTTTTATATTTTTTATTGTTGAAAATATGACGTAAAAGCTTAATTAAAATAATAACAGACCTTATGGCATTCCTGGTAATCAAGTCTAGATTCAATATGGACTCAACAAAGTCAGTTTTAGAGAATTCGGGAGTCTAATATCCCATTCTACGGCGAATTTAGCTTGTTGTTCTAAATAAGCTTTCTTGAGAAATACCAATGTTTCGGACCCCTAGGGCTCCAAAGTTTCTAGCCCGAATTGCTGTTACACACAGCCATTTGTTTGACGGCCTGAGTAGCCTATAATACTGAGGCCTGAGCTTGGAGCCGTGGCACAGATGTTGCACGTTTGCTTCCGAGGTTTCCTTCCTACCATATTTCTACCCCATAGAGATGTTTGGGCACACGTGTTCGCGCCGTCTCACTCATAACACTGCCACAACAAACTTCCTCACACGATTGTTGCATACGAAAATGATACCTATGGTGTGCGTACTAGCACATAACAGCGGTATTATAAAAGTTTTCATGGCGCACAAGTTGTCACGTAGGTAGGGAGGATACTGACGCGGGATTATCGCTCTTATTGTTACCACGGTAGAGTATTTTGATTAAGGGTTTGTGCTTCGCAAAGAGTGGAGAAATATTGGTGTAGGTGTAACAGCCGCCGGCACTATTATGGGGGTCAATAGCTGTATCCGTCGGCGATCGATTCCGGAAGCCGCTCGCCAGTACCTACCGGAAGTAGCGATGCCTGTCGACGGGCGGCGAATTTATTTTTTGACTGACATCGAGGGTGAAACGTTTGTCGTGTACCACCTGATTGGACTAAAACAATTTTGAGCATTTAATGTTTTACACCTTTTTATTTGAATGATGATTAATTAATTTCTGAACGAACGCCTTACACCTCACAAACAAACAAAGTAAATAGCTTTTGTTTATGTTTGATGTGGTAAAACACTAATATTTTTCGAAGGGTAACTAACCTACGTGCTTAGTGTAAAGGTACTTATCTGCAGCTTATTAGCTTTGTTTGTATATGAGCTTCAAAAAAGCTGGGTACATAATGATTGATAATAACAATGAAATTGTCAAAGGGGCGTGAAAAACCCTCGGTTCCCTGAGGGTTCGGTCTGGGGGTTGAGTTAAACAAAAATATGTTTGAATCACTCGGGAATGCGGATCAATGATGCCAACACCTAACCCGAGTCTATTTATTCAATAATGTAGTGATTACACCATGAAAACAAGGAACAAGGAACAAGGAACAAGGAACTACTTAATTCTAAAGAGCCTAACCAAACGGCGGAGAATCTTAACACCGCGTTATAAAAATCAGTTCGAATTGCACAACGCCATCTAGTGATAAGTCGACAAACCAAAATTGTATGATTGATGTGTTAAGATCCTGTTTGTACCCAATACCGCCGCTAGGTGGCTAAACATTCCGCCCACCAAGGACATTTTGTGCAACATTATGTCCTTCAAATGGTAATTAAGTGTTACAAATAAAGTTATATTTTATTAATATAACAATTCCAATATCCTATACAATAGGACTAAATATACTTAAACAATTAGATTACTTGCCTAAAAACACAAGGCTTAAAACTTAAAACTACTAACAAATTCTTAGTCGATAGGCAAGACACAGTTTTGATGTTGGCCATGAACCATTACTGCGAAGTGTGATTACTCGTGTAAGACTGTCCAGTCCTGGATGCTTTTCAACCACCCTGCCAAGAAGCCACCGACAAGGAGGCAAGTTATCCTCTTTAATTAAAACTATGTCCCCTACATTTGGTTCAGGAGTTTGCTTGGACCATTTATAACGATGGAGTAGTGTGGTCAAGTATTCATTGGACCAGCGACGCCAAAAATGTTGCGTCATCTGTTGAATTAAATGCCACCTCTTGAGGCTAGAAATATTCGCATCCTCATAATTATGTTCATTTACAATTGGTGGCCCAACAAGAAAATGCCCAGGTGTTAATGCACCAAATGTGTTTGAATCAGTCCAGTAATACAAATTAAATTTGCCGATTTCCATAACTTTTGAGACTTCAGATAAAAGTTTTGCTATTACTGCTCCGCACAACTCTAATCGCGAAATTGAAACGGTTTTAATAGGAGCAACATTAGTTTTCGCCGTGAGCAAAGTGACATGTATTTTACTGTCAGCATCGACTACCCGTGCATATACTACCGCAGCATATGCTGATTTTAACGCATCGCGAAACCCGTGTAAGTCAACCTGTTTGTCACTGTGCTTCATGTTTAACCATCGAGGAATTGAAAACTCCAATAGTTTTTGCAAGTCCTTTCGGTAAGTAAACCATTTATTTTTTATTTCGTATGGAATTTCCTCATCCAATCCAATTTCAGAAATCCATAATTTTTGCATTTGGATTTTTGCTACTACAATAACGGGAGCGACCCATCCTAAAGGGTCAAATAATCTTGCTGTGTCTGATAATATTTTTCTTTTTATTACAGGTTCCTGCACTGGAGGCAACTGAACAGAATACTGGAAGATGTCGCAGCTTCGGTTCCAGGTAAGTACCAACTTTTTAAATATCTCATCTCGTTTTATGTGGATCTCTTTTTCTACCGACTCACATCGAGTCATAAGCTTACCCGTGTAATAATCCTTAAGGACTCTTTCAGCTGCCAGCGGATACTTCGCTCCATCATCATACGCTACTTGCTGCATTGCACGAACTGCTACGAAGGGCGCTGAATAGGTACCAAAAGTAACCGTAAGTAGTTTGTAATCCTTAATTGCAGATTCTTTGCTGTCTCTCCACACGATGCGTTGATAATCTGTATGTTTATCGACTACACGCACCATTCGATACATTTTGATAATATCTGAAACTAGACAAATACGGTAAGTTCTCCAACGAATCAGTATGTGTCACAGATCAGGTTGCAATCCTGGACCAGTCATTAAGTCATCGTTGAGTGATGTTCCATTTCTTCCTTTGCAGGACGCATCAAAGACAACCCGAACCTTGGTTGTGTCTTTATCATTCCGTATGATCGCATGATGTGGCAAGTACACTGCATGTTGATTTGGTTCTTCTGCCTTGGTTATTTGCCTCATATGTCCCATTTGCAAGTATTCGTTGATTACTTCTTTATAATTTGTTTTTAAATCCGTATTTTTACTAAGTTTGGCTTCTAATGCATGAAATCTGTGAATTGCTATGTTTCTTGAATCGCCATGTTTACAACCTGGATCTTGACTTTTAAATGGTAAGTTTACTATGTACCGACCGTCCTCATCTCTTGCAGTTGTAGCTGTAAAGATATCTTCACATCTTGCTTCTTCTTCGGTAAGTATACGTTTCCCAATTTGATTTGGTTCCTTTTCTAACTCCCAGATTTTTTTCAGGATTTCATCATCACCAAGGTGAGCGTGCAACACGGAAATACTCGACGTATCCTGAGCAGCGGAGGCTACCGTTCCTGATAAAATCCATCCCAGGGAGGTACATTGAGCTACAGTATTACCACCGGGAGCTGTCTTTAACCCATTTCGTAAAACCTGACTATAAATTTCGGCTCCGAACAACATATCTACTTTATCCGGTGTATGATATCTAGGATCCGCCAATTGTATATCGTTATCTTGTATCCAATCGAAATATACCGTTTCCCTAACGGGTAATAATGATGTAATCGATTTGAGAACATATGCTTTGACTACAAGTTCAAACGATGGATCGACCCTAGATTGAATTTTAACCTCAACAACCGAATTTAAGACTAATTTGGTATTTACATCTATACCAGTTATTAAACCCTTAGCTGGTTTTTTCTGTAAACCTAAACTCTGGACCATATTTTCGGTAACAAAAGACGCCTGAGAGCCTTGGTCTAACAAGGCCCTGATTGTATATGTGACTCCCCTTTTTGATACAGCCCTCACTAGAGCTGTGGCTAGTAAAACTTGGTTATTAGCCCCTTTCGAAAAACAAGTCACTACCTCCCTTTCGGCTTCTTTCGTCTGCGAACCCCCATCGATAGACGAATGTAAGTCTCCCTTTTCTCCTAGTGAATTCTGGTCTGCTTTAGGGTGCAACAAAGAGTGATGTCTGCGTCTACAGATTTGACAAGAAGCTGTACATTTACAAACCCTGGCAGAGTGGTTATGTCCCAAACAATTAAAACATAAATTGTGGTCCTGTACAAACCTACGCCGAGCATCCACATCTTGGCTAACAAATTGCTTGCAGTTTCTTATTTTGTGCTCATCATTACACAACGGACAAACCATAGATGCCGTGTGAAACACCTTTGCCTTGTTAACATTCACATTATTCCTAATTGGCTTAGTTTCTAAAAATTCGAACGCCCTATATCTGCCTGTTAAAAATTCTTTAAATTGTTCAAATGTAGGTAGGCTATTTGAATCAGTATTGCTAGTTACTTTCAATTCCCAATCTTTTCTACTCTCGGGATCTAGTTTTAACGTTATGATATGGATTATTAGAATATCCCATGAAGCTACATCAATTTCCAAATTAGATAGTGCATTTAGACAATCCGATGTTGTATCTAATAATTCCTTTAAAGCACTAGCTGATTCCTGTATTATGTTTTTCTGACTAAGCAGTCTCTTTAAAATACAATGAGATAAATATTTTTTATTGTTATATCTGGTCTCCAATTGAGCCCAGCATCTGTCGTAATTTGATTCTGAAATCGGTATATGACGTAGGAGCTGCTCAGCTTCCCCCGTCAAATAACCCTTTAAATAGTGCAATTTCTGAACTTTGTCTATAGTGTTGTTTTTGTGAATTGCCGATACAAATAAATCTCGAAAGGTTGGCCATTCTGTGTATTTCCCTGAAAATGCTGGGATAGTAATTCTTGGCAATTTTATTGACATACCTTCCGAAACCTTATTTGAGGATGAACCCGCAACTGGAGAAACATCACTACCCTTAAATTTATTTAATGCTGTTTTTAATTCACATTTTAAATCTAAATATAACTCCTCAGTATTAAAAAAGACTTCGTTTACAGTGTAGGGTGAAGATAACAATTCTTTAGTTTCAAAATCTTTAACAATTTGTGTATGTGTTAAACTAAATTGCGCCCACAAGTCTTCAACATTTTCTAACCTGGTTTCTAAGTATTGTTTGGTAATCCTATCCTTAGGTAATTTCTTTAAATTACTTTTAGCCCTTGTCAATCGAGCATGAATATCTTCCTGTACTTTTACTTGTGATTGCAAAGACATTTTTCAAAAAATTTACAATTTACAAAAAAAATATAAGTTCCAAAAATTTTACAAGTCGATGTAAACAAAGAAATTTTTCTAAGTCCAAAAAATTACCAGTCTAAAAAAGTTGTGAATATTTTTCTAAGTCGATGTAAACAAAGAAATTTTTCCAAGTCTAAAAATAATACAAGTACAAAATACTTCTCGAAATTTTTACTAGTTCTGAAAATTTTCTAAGTCAATGTAAACAACAATTTTTTTCCAAGTGTTTGACGGCAACTTTCTATTCGAAATCGGGCATAGGTTCCCCGTTTGAACACAATTCGCTTAAAATTAACTAAGTCTAAACATGCAACAAATTATTCTAACACAAAGTTAAAGTTAAATTCTTCTAGGCAATAAAGTTCACTTTTGACTAAATTTTTCACTGTTGATTTAATTTTATAAGTTTATTTTGCTTTGAATTTAAGGCTCACTTTTGGCAGATAAAATCGTAAAGTACTCACACTTGTCTGCAGCTTGCTTGCTGCTCAAGGTTACCTCCCTCCGTACCTCCTGCAACTGTATCCGGAATTGCTATCTCCTCTCGACATCCAATATCCCAGATCACTCTGCAGGAACGTATCCAATGGGGTTGATACTTCTCCTTCCAACTAGGAGATCGTACCTGATATGATATGAATCTCCTTCCAACTAGAAGATCGCACCTGATATGATATGAATGGCTGGAACAGCCCTAACACAACCGGCTCCGAAGGACCATGAAAAACCCTCGGTTCCCTGAGGGTTCGGTCTGGGGGTTGAGTTAAACAAAAATATGTTTGAATCACTCGGGAATGCGGATCAATGATGCCAACACCTAACCCGAGTCTATTTATTCAATAATGTAGTGATTACACCATGAAAACAAGGAACAAGGAACAAGGAACTACTTAATTCTAAAGAGCCTAACCAAACGGCGGAGAATCTTAACACCGCGTTATAAAAATCAGTTCGAATTGCACAACGCCATCTAGTGATAAGTCGACAAACCAAAATTGTATGATTGATGTGTTAAGATCCTGTTTGTACCCAATACCGCCGCTAGGTGGCTAAACAGGGCGACTGCAAGCTGGATCTGTGTCCTCTAGCAAGTCTTCCAAAGGTCCGGACTTCTTCCTCACTGAAGGTAAGCCATAATTAAATAAATACTTAATAAAAAAAATGGTAAGCACATAATTTACACTTTTTATTTGATCATTAATCTAAGCCCCTCGAGTATAATTTTGTATTGGTGTAGGTAAAAATGTATGTACACACGGCTACACATCAAGCTGTACAAAACCAGTATAGGCTGACCTCGCGTTGTAAGGAAAACCTATACAATGCGAGGTCAGCTTATACTGAAAATATACAGCTTGATGTGTAGCCGTGTGTACTACCTAACTTACAATATTTTGTTACTTCTTACAGACAATGTTTTTTTCTAAACTAATTTAATAACGCTTTCATCAGAATATATACACAGTACCTATACAAAATTATTAACAGCAATTTATCTTTACATTAACAAAATTAATATCTAGAAAATTCATTTTTTCTTAAGAAACTTCATAATGTTTATAGTAACGAACGGTCTTTTCCATAAATTAATAAAATATTCGTCGCTTATTACTTTACTATGCCTCTAATAAAGGTTCTTTGTATTATTAAATTGAATAACATTGTTGTTCATATTCTCAAAATTTCTATTTGGGTCTCTAATTAGGTTTTTGGCTGCTAACATGCTATAAATTATATTAGTGAGTTGAGTTTGCGAATGTTTTTTTTTATATCTTACGGGCTTGCGTTTGACCGCCACCTCACCTGATGGCTATTCACTGGAGTCTTGAAGGCCACCAGATTATACTTATCGGGAAACACAGACAAAGAAGGCCGGCAAAGAAGAGTGGAACTCTTTAGCGGTACGCATGATACAGTGTAATGTACAGGAGATCTATTTTTAAAAACACTCGCGTAAACTCTACCGCTCGCAAGTTTATCGAATGATTTTTTCGGTTTGACATTTCAAACACTGTTCAGTCTGTTACCTGTTGTTTGAAGGACTGTTAACTTGAATTTTTAGTAAATTAAAACACTTTTTAACAGAAAGTTATGAGTTGTTGTCTATTTTTAAAACTATGAAAAACTAAATCACGTAAAAAATATATGAAAAAATGATTCCTGATTGGTCATCACAAACTTCACATCACAAACAACAATCTTCTCTTTAAAATTTTACGAACGACTCAAGAATATTCTCCTAAGGTCAGCAGAACGTTATTTGCTCAGGCACAGTCGTGTGTCTCCATTAGTCGTGTTTTCTTAGCTTCGAGCTGGCCAACTAAACCAACACGGCTACTTATGTCGCACTTACTGACACCTAAGTAGTACCTACCTACTTGGTTTTATTTTATACATATTTGCAAACGCTTATAAAGTGTTATTTTATCTTCCGTTGAAAGCTAGCGCCGTACAAGTTTTAAATGCACTTATAACTAACTTTGTTACTTTACTGTTTGAACTTGAAGTACCTATATTGTTGTAAACATTTTCTTCTTTACGAAGGCAGGTATTTAAAAAAATATTATATTTCGAGGTTATCTTAACTTCAACCTCAAAAGTGTTAAGTTATTTCAAGACAGTAGATAGTCTTAAGATTCTTAAACAAAAAAAAATTAATTAACAAAAACAAAAAACCCGACTGCGTGTAAAAATAACGTGTGTTTTTGGTCATGAATTACATAATAGTTCATAGGTAGCCTCCGCCTGCGTGTTGATAAGTCTTGTTTATATCTTTTCTGTTATTTTTACACGCAGTCGGGTTTTTTGTTTTTGTTAATAAATTTTTTTATTTTAATTTTTTTAGTTTTGTCATGTTTTATTTATTATACTATTAATGTTTTTTTTGAAAAGTCAAATTCATTTCTAACGTTGAATATTTTGTTGTTTTTTAGCATTTTTCATTCCAAATTACATTTAAACATATAAGTTGTATATATTTTTGTAAAGAATTTATAAAACCCTTTATTTTGATATCCCACTCGACAGTTTTTGATAGAAAAAAAAAATTTTTGAAGAAGTAATATGGCGCCAAAAAGCGGCCATTTTAATTTTTTTAATTTTGACATACCCAGTGTCACTCTCAGAATTAAGACGAATCTAACGACACCTCTCAATCTCAAATCCATCAAGCCGTTTAGGCCACAGAGCGTGCCAAAGAAATATACATACATACATACACTCGAAAAACATAACCCTCCTTCTGGCGCAGTCGGGTAAAAAGGTATTAAAATATTACGTAAACAAGCAAGAATTTCCACGAAACCCATATTTCGTTATTCACTCCTGTTGCCGCCTCGTAACAATTGGATAAAAAAGTATCTTGAGCAGAAAATGTCCTTACGGCCGGCCCTTCACTTGCAACTTCGGGAACCCAACGACACTCCACCCGAAGTACGTTACACCGTTTGAATATTAAAACCTTTGTAGCTTTTTTCATACATAGGTATTAAAGACTCTTAAAAACACAGTTCTTTGGCACCACTCATCAAAACTGGGCGTTCAAAGAAAGTGCCTTAATTTTTCCTGCCTTACGTTATTCCTAGATGCTACAATCGAAATTTAACCTTCTAGCTTCAAACACAAAGTTGACTTTAAGTGAGATGTTGGAACGAACATAAGTTTTCTGAAAATATAAACCGTCGGTGGTGCTAAGTGACGGAAAATGAGGTGCGACATTTGGTAGGAGAAGAGTCTGGCGATACAGGCCGTCGTTTGACCCAAATTTCGGCACTTGGCCGTCCACTTTGCCGTTTTAAGAACCCAATTCTGCACTAACGTGGAAATGGTATTTAGCAGAATCATTAATCACAGAACTCGCTCGTGTGTGGATCGCGCGTTTTAAATAAATAATGAGTTCTAAATTGCTGTTGGGACCGAAGTACTGAACACTGTACGTATCCAGCGCTGAAACATATTGTAAAACCTAAACAGGGACGGTGCTTTTTTTGAGCACTCGTGTTTTTAAATCGAGCGTATTTTTCCCAATGTTTGCGTTTTCAAGGATACTTTCGGATGTTTACGGAATATAATTACGAAAGTATAAGTCGGTAAATAATGTAATAACGTTATAATATGAAAAAACTGCACAGAATTTCTGAACGATATCACTATTGGCTTTTACACTTAAATTAAGTTGAAGTCAAATTTTAGTATAGTACATACCTAATGTAAAGTCCAGTATTTCTACGAATAATTAAAAGAAATATATTAAAATCCGGTATAACTACATTTATTCCAAGGGTTTATTAATTTAGCATTAATATTGAGTAAAACAAACAATGAATCATAATTAAATGTAACAATTAGGTACTGTAACCCAACCCATCCACTTAGGAGTTATTATAAAAATAAAACGACTATGTTATCTTAATGGAGTACTACATCTGCTCTTATATAACTGTGTGCTTTCTCAGTATTATTATAGTCTATATATTTAAATATATAATGTACAGACTATAATATATATTTCATAGAAATGTTATGTTCAATCAGTATCTAATGAAACTTCAGATATTTGATATTGTAACCTATATTTTTATACTAGAAAAACAGCCCAATCTAGTGTCCTCTTTTTATCTATCTCCTGTTTTATTTTGGTCTGGCTCTTTATTATTGTTCCGTCAAAGACTTACTTGATGTACGATAAAGCTTTCATGTATTGTGAATTCGTGTTCTTACTTGTAAAATACGCACAAGAGGTCCCTGAATCTAATTAGGCACTAGTAAAATATGATGAAAAGTTTTTTTTTTATTTTTTATTTGCACTATTCAATTTTACTTACGGTGAAAAGTAATGTATTGATAGTAAGAACCATCGAAATATATAGTACGTAATCATTAGTAATGATTATCTATTTATCTATGATTCATTACGTTGGTAAGAACTTAATATAGTTAAAACAAAGTTTAACCGAATTAAATTGCGTATATTATTTAAACTGGTTATTGGTTATTGATTGGCAGCTACCACCTGTTTGGAACCCAGTCCTAAAAATAATCAAGTCCCAAACAGCACGTAACACCGTAAAAGATAATGATATTGAGAGTGATTACTGCGTGCATCGAAACGATTTTAACTAATACTATTGTATAAGGTAGATTATAATATTTTTTTAAGAAATATCTAGACGCTTGTCATCTTAGTCTACCTGCGACCACGAAAAGCTGCAAAGCTTTCGAAACGTCAGGAAAACCAATTTAAATAATATACGCGATTTAATCCGGTTAAACTTTGTTTTATTATAATGTGTAGTGATCGCAAAAACCGAAGAAATTATTACTTTATATAGTTGTTCTACTATGATTTCAAACATTCGAAACATTAATTTAAACATAGGATGTAATTTATTTACCAACAAGTGTAAATTTAATATAATTTAAGACCCCGACAAACCCATTCTCTCATTTTACACATTCATACACTAATTCGCCACAACCGATACTACATCGTTCACCAAAATTTCATATCCATGGAACGATCATTGAAGTTTCGAATCGATCAGACCTGTGGAAGTTGCTCACATCCCTTCATTAACTAGAAAAAAGCTGATGATCTTCAAACGGATGAACAGATTATTTTCTTGAATTATAGCTAAGAACATTCTCGATCACACAAACATGTCACCTTTCAAACAAAAAAAAACAAAATCGGTTCATCCGTTTTGGAGCTACGATGCCACAGACAGATACATAGATAGGTACACACGTTAAATACATAACACTCCTCTCTATTTGCGTCGGGGGCAGAGGATGAGGTTAAAAATTAAGTTAGTTATGGTTTCATAACATACCTACATACAATAGACAAAAATGTTCTGGGAGAAAATTCTTCGTAAAATCTATGTAAGCACATATTCTGTTCAATATTATACCTAGGCATGCTATCGAAAAGATTAATGAAACTGCCTGTATATTCTGCCTAGAAACTTAATTTGAAATCTAGGACATAAGTAGTCTACGAGAAGCTTAATGAGTTATACGTTCTTTTAATTAAAAAAGATGATACGTATTGATTATCTGTGTCGACAAGATTGAATTTCGATTTGCCTTTTAAGCTTTGAGTGAGACCGAGTCTTCGATTATGAACAGTAATTTATAATTTTATTATTGTAAGACTGCCATCATGTTCAGTACAATTTTGTTTGATTTCGTGAGTAATTGTGGCATTTACATATCTTCAGTGAATCCATTGTCAGCTTTCAAGATCGACAAAAATCACAAAAAATATAACTAAAAATGAGCCTGGTAAATTAAATAGTGTAGTTGTAATATAAAGAAGCTAAAAAACCAACGGAAACAAAGTTGAAGACCAAAGCCAATAAAAACAGCATAAAATAAGCTTGTAGCAGCTCCATCTCCGTTTTTCCTAGGGGAAAGTACAAACTAGCTCCAACACGCCATTCTATATTTAGAGCATTTATATATTTGGAGTTCCCATCCAAATACGATCTGAGTGACATTTTCTTTTGTTATTCTTTACTACGCTAATGACATTTCAATGTTTGCTAGTCTATTATCGAGCGTTTCGTTGGAATATGTCGTAGTTTGGCTGCGGTTATGGAACAAGTAACAATGAAGTTTGCAGCGGGGCGTTTTTGTTGTAAAAACTACGGAACTTTGCGTCCTGTTCAATGTGCTGTTCATCGCAGACCACTTTCGAAAGCAGTAGTACTTACACATACAACACCACATTTGGCACATTATCCGAAGAACCGATGGCTGTTAGGGTAGACGGGTTCTTGACCGGAGACCGCAAATCGGTAAACGTATGGTAGGACGCCCTCAGGCTCGGTGGAGCGATGATATTGGCAAGGTGGCTGTAGCAACTGGATGCGAGTGGCCGAGGATCGATGTCAGTGGCGTACCATTTAACAGGCCTATGTCCAGCAGAGGACTAATATATGATGATGTTGATGAGTACATATTCTAAGAGCGCAGAATGTTCTATTAGGTTGCCATGCCACTGCCCCACCCCTCACAGAACAACAAACTCGAGCTCACGCTTCTTTTCTTGTCTCGTATCGTCAACTCCTGCCGTGGTAAAGATATTAGTAGTGGTAGCGAGACTTATTGCCCTAGTAAACCACTATTCGATCACTCAAAACGCTGGCATGCTTCAGCCAACGCTTCGCTTCTCGCACCGCCCTATCCTGTAAACGCAGCCTTGCGGTACGTTCTTATTTGCACACCACGTTAGAGCGTGCTCACTAACCGTGTACTGCGACTTGGAAGCGTTACAATTGCATCCGAATGGAGCTTTAAAATAGCTCTGTACCCTAGCTGACATGTTCAGGTCGCTCGATACGTAGGATGTCTTACACAGTGTTATACCTACTTACTTAATTGAGTGATGAAAGTTACATGTATCTTACGTAGAGGTTTTCCAATGTTATTTAATGCCAATTTGAACTCTTGAACTAAAATAGTCTTTAAAAATCCCTTTTGAATACCTATAACACATAATAGGCTTTTTGTCGGAGCTAAAGCAGTTCCAAGAGACAATACAAAAAAATATTTTCATAAAAATTATGAAAGTTCACCGACATTTATTTGGTACCATCATGCTTTTATGGAACACGTCACGAATACGTAGGAAAAATCTAAAATTTAAGTATCGTTCCCCGTCCCTAGGCAGGGCTTCGCTGCCTCAGAACTGGTATTTGATCTGGCAGTAAGCCAGCAATATGCCTAGCGACCGAAAAACTGTGCATCTACCTATAGAATTTTTATAACCTAGATAAATTTGGTGCTAGGTCGTTTTTTTCAACGATCTTGGACACCAGGATTCCTTCTGTAACGTTGGCGTATTCATGGAAGTTGAGATGTAGTAGTAGAGACATCAAAACTCAGAAAGATATCTGTGAACTAGTCGACTATTTATTCCTTGCGTGGTTCGAATATTGTAATGATTGCCTTTTTACCCGACTGCGCCAGAAGGAGGGTTATGTTTTTCCAGTGTATGTATGTTTGTATGTATGTATATTTCTTTGGCACGCTCTGTAGCCTAAACGGCTTGATGGATCTTAGCTTGAGAGGTGTCGTTGGATTCGTCTTAATTGTGAGAGTGACACTGGGTATATCAAAATTATAAAAATCAAAATGGCCGCTTTTTGGAGCCATTTTATGTGACACAAAAAAAAAATTTTTTCTCAAAACCTATCGAGTGGGGTATCAAAATAAAGGGTTTTATAAATGGTTTACGAAAATATATACAACTTATATGTTTAAATGTAATTTGGAATGAGAAATGCTAAAAAAAAAAACAATATTCAACGTTAAAAATGAATTTGACTTTAAAAAAAAAACATTAATAGTATGATAAATAAAAGATACCAAAACTAAAAAAAAACAAATAAAAAAATTAATTAACAAAAACAAAAAACTCGACTGCGTCTAAAAATAACAGAAAAGATATAAACAAGACTTATCAAACGCAGGCGGAGGCTACCTATGAACTATTATGTAATTCATGACCAAAAAAAAACATACGTAGCCTCCGACTGCGTGTTGATAAGTCTTGTTTATATCTTTTCTGTTATTTTTAGACGCAGTCGGGTTTTTTGTTTTTGTTAATTAATTTTTTTATTTGTTTCATTAACTAGTGTTTGTATATTAATAGTACATTATAGTCCAGGCCACAAATTATACGCAATTGATGGCCGAGCAATATTGGAAGCACGAAGCGAAGCCGAGTACTACCGGAGTGATTTTAAAGTCTATTTTAACTAAAAGAGGCCGTTAATTGCTGTTTCTGCCGATACTTGTGTAGTACTTTTCTCTCATTTGCGAGGAAAAATACACAAATTAGTTCAACAGTAGGTATATAATTTTCATTAGCGCCAATTCGCCAGCGCGCGGTTTTTGTTCTATTTACAAACTTTTGAAAAAAGAAATGGGCATTCAGCCTTTATAATAATAATTACGTGTCTTAAAAACACCAGATTTATGTAAGTGAGTATTCAAAAAACCTCACTACCATAATAAACATAAAATACTGTCCAGCAATTTATATCATTGTCGTGTTGGAAAATGCTGGCGTGTAATTTCGTTGCGTACGGAAAGAGCCGTCTTATGTATTCATTTTTAGGGTTCCGTAGTCCTACAAGGAACCTTTATAGTTTCGTCATGTCCGTCCGTCTGTCCGTCTGTCCGTCTGTCCATCTGTCCGTCTGTCCGTCTGTCCGTCTGTCCTAATCCTTTACAGCTTAATAACTTCTACAGTTATAAACATAAGTAAATGAAATTTTGTTAAAAAATAGTCTACATATAGATCTCAATTTTAAAAGAATAAAAAAATAGTTTTTACGTATTTTAGGGGTGGCGTCCATACATGTGAAATGGGGATGTAAAAATTGTTTTCGCTGCACCCCTTCGTGTGGGATATCATTGAATAGGTCTACTAAAATGAAGGTAATGTTTGATACATCACTTTTTTATCAAGTGTACCATCTGCGAAATATAGCCCGCCAAAGTGGCTTGCAATGTGTCCCCCCCCCTGCCATTTCTAAACTATGCAACGTAGAAAGTTATAATCTTCCACATTGATAGACCTTTGTGAAAACTCTCTTTTAAAATTATTTCGAGTATAATGTGATTATAATTTTTTGAGTTATAGAGAGAAAACTGAAAAATACTTAAAACGTCCTAGTTCAAAGGTCATTGATCTTAGAGAAAAATTATCACAGCAAATAATGCTCCTTTAGCTAAATTCTATTTGAAAAAATCACAAAAAAGTAACTTTGACATGAGAAACTTCTTAAATTTGGCTTCTTGAATTTATCGCTAGATGGCGCTACTAACAACACGCTCTGAGTCGCGAATGCTGCCGATTATTGCAAAGACTAAAATAGCCATGATTAATATTCGATTAGATTGGTTTGTAATTACACCTACTTAAGGAACCCTATAATACTGAGCATGGCCCGACATGCTCTTGGCCGGTTTTATTTAAAATAATGAATCAATTTCCGAGCATGTGGGAGAAAAGAGTAGTATTATTAATTGTGTCTTTATTTAATTACAGCTTATTTTCTGTGTCAGAAGTCCGGACCTTTGGAAGGCTTGCCAGAGGACACAGCTCCAGCTCGCAGCCGCCTATATGACAACTTTTATCTAAGGTGGGATAGGACACCAACAGGAGTCAGTCCACAGCTGTACTATAGCAGAATACTTTTTTTTATTGTTTTTTTTTGTACATTAATTTTTGCTCGGCTAACCGGGATGACTGATGACACGGGCCTAAGCCAAGTGTTGATCAGTGAAGTTAAGATTTGGGGTAGGTCTTAAAGATGATTATAAATTAGTTTGGGTTATCGGATTCACACTGCAGGAACTTTCTTACTAGTCTGCACGTGTTCAGTATCGCCGCTTTCTGCATTAGGTTGTAGGTGTTTGCAGGTAAATTCAGGGTATTAAGGGACTGGTGAAGTTGTTTGGGTATTACTCCTGTAGTAGACAGCACAATAAGGACTATTATTACTTTTTGCAGATGCCAAAGTCGGGTAATTTCATCTTTTAAGTCTATATATTTAGATAGTTTCTCAGAAATCGTAGTTTGTAAGTTGTATGTATTTGGTACGGCAATGTCTATTAGGTATCCAGTTTTGCTTATTTTATTAATTAGTGTTATGTCTGGTCTGTTAAAGTGAATTGTTCGGTCAGTTAGGATGGCTCGATCAAAATACAACTTTGTTGTAGGGTTCTCTAATACAGAGTTCCGGGGTTGTATTTATAATATGGTACTATGGTGTCTATGAGTTTGTATTGGTAAGCTAGTTTCTGGTGAATTATGTTTGCTACTTGGTCGTGTCTGTGTTTGTAATCTGTCTGGGCTAATGATTTGAACGCGCCTGTAATATGTTGTATTGTTTCTGCAGAGCTATTGCATTTTCGGCAGGAGTCAGTAGCTAAGTTTTTTATAATATATTTTCTATAGTTTTTAGTCTGAATTACGTTATTATTATCGAATCGGCCCGTAGCACAGAAAGCCAGAGCCACTGCTCCATTTAGTTTTGTGAAATACTTAAAATCCATCCGATGAATTATATTAAACGAAATCCTTATGATTTTGACTTCATTATTGCTATTTTAGCATTCCTTCGTAAGATATGTATATTCTTTGTCTCTGCATTACCCTAAGGTTGTCTGGTAGAGAACGCCTATGGCGTGAAGACCGCCTTTGTACCCTGTTGTGCATAAAGAATTAAATAAATAAATAAATATGTTGAGGCCGATTTTCAGCAGTAGGCCAGCTACCGTTTTAAATGTTCAAAAATTATGAGAGTTATTTCCATAAACATTTTCATAATGTCAGCGACTCTACTTAATCTTCAGTTTGTGACTTGGAATTATTCGGAGGCCTTAACTTGAAAGCTTTTATTATCCAAAGGGTTTATGGAGTACACAACTTTGATCGTAATATCTACAAGTCAAATGACTGAGTTTTCTACTTTTGTAACGCGCTATATTTTATGGGAATGATAATATATGATAAGTATCAATAAAAAGAGCTTAAAATATTATTTTTAACGCATTTACGCATGCGAAGCATTTTTTTTTCCACAATTTAAATCATTAGCTTAAAATATGATAATTTTGGAAATAATTTGGTACTTTTCACTGTCCCAATTAATATTACCATTAAAACTACGTCCTATATGATTTATCATGTTGAAAGAAATCGAAAAATATTGTTTGTATCACAATTTTGTCTTGCATGCTTTTTAGGGTTCCGTACCCGAAGGGTGCCAAACGGGACCCTATTACTCTCGCTACGCTGTCCGTCCGTCCGTGCGTCCGTCCGTCCGTCTGTCTGTCACAGGGAATCTTTTGTACGGTAATAGGTAACCGGTTGAAATGTTCTCAGAATATGTGTTGCTATGAGGTGTATCACGACAGATACTAAAAACAAAAAAAAACAAAAACCATCAAAGGAGGTCCCCATACAAGAAACCTCAAAAAACATGCATTTTTATCATCGTTTTTGTTCCTGCTCTATCTTCATCTAAATTCATATTTCGCGCACTGTACGTTGATGTCTTTTGATAAACTCTCGTAAATTAAATCAGTTTTTATGGGGTATCAGGTCATTGAGAAGTACGGAACCCTTACTGCGCGAGTCCGACTCGCACTTGGCCGGTTTTTTAAGTTCCGGTTGCTTACGCTGGCCGTCCGTCCATATGTCTGTCTTTCACAGGGCTGTATCTTTTTAACCATAAAAGGTAACCAGATGAAATTTTCACAGAATATGTGCTACCATGGCTTATACTGACAAAATAAAACAGATGGCTTAGGCAGACTACTAGGGCCCCGTTGGCACCATTAAGATGCGGAACCCAAAACATTACTTTGATTCAAATTGAAAATCCTGTATCCAGATTTGAAAACCTATAAATTTGAGTTGCTTGAAACAAAGATTATCTTAAACGATGAACCGACAATTACAGAACCATCTGGTTCAGCTATCTAGCAACAAGACGTTATAAAATAAATCAATGTAATGTGACAGAAAGCCTACTTAGTTACAAGTATGTCCTGCGGCCTAGTAATCTCAAGCAGGTGATACAGAATGAGATCGTAAGTTGCACACACACCCATACTCATACACATTCATATATATATATATCATCGATGAACCTATGTGACACACGTAACACATGCACCAACGTTCAAAGACGCTCATAGACACAAACATAATAGGTGAGTTTATCACGTCACATACACAAACTTATACACACACATACGAGTAGCAGATGATTCTGTGTGGTTGCAATTTGCGATAGCTAGCGAAGAAACGGACCATAAAGTTATGTGAGGTGATAGCGAAAGATATTGTTGCTATTTCAGTGTTAAATCTTGGATCTTTATCGTTGTTAATTTTGTTTTGCATTATTCTATCCGGCGGGTGCATAGAGCCAAATGAGTTTTTCATTATAAAGCTAATTATACTGTTGAAAGCTATGAGCTCTAATATAATTTATTGCAAAAAAATAAAAAGCATAGTTGCTGGGACAAGCATAGTTCGAGTTTGTTTTAAGGGTTACAGAAGCATACGCTTTATCGAAAATTGATTAGGTATAAGAACGGTAGGAGACGGAACTCACCTGCATGATTGGGGTAAGTCCTGAAACCCTTATCACTTGTTAATGAACGTAAAAGTCTTGTTTTCTTCCTTCCTTCTTATTTTGAGAAGAGGCCTGTGGCCCGCAATGGCATAGTAATGGGCTGATTAATGATGTCTATATGTTAATTTCAGTAAAGACGCAAACACACAGCGAGCGGGACGGAACGGAAGTGTTGCGCCGGCGAGCCTCGTCGTGTTGTAATGTACTGAACTGTGTTACATAATGCACATAGCGGCGTCCGCTGAGCGTTTCGACGGCGCGACCGATCCGCTACCGCCCCAGCCGCGCTGCCGCTGGGCAGAAAGAAAACGCCTGGTGCAGCGTAGGCGAGAAGCTGTCCAGTCCCGCGCGCTGAGGCCCGAGGCATCCGCTGTGTGAGACGGTCGACGTTCCGTCCCGCTTGCTGTATGTCTGAACCTTTAATCTTATCAAAAATTGCATATTTGAGTGCAAAAATGACAAAATAACATACATTAACAAGACCTTCATATCAAAAACCAATGAACAGTAAACGTTTAACCTTTTTTCAGCGATTTAACAGCAATATCGTAATTGTTATTCCGTCGTAAATTAAAATAAAAGTCGATGTAAGCACGGTAAAATAATTCAGATAGTAAAATTTACCGTCGAAATTAAAACTGTGAGAGTTATAGACCCTCGTTGCTCTTTGTGGTAAAATTAAAATTTCATATGAAAGCTTTTTGACTTAACTTCAGCTTTGCCAACTCCTATTTTCAGTAATGCTGTTTCGATGTTGTTATTTTGTCAGACTGATTTATTTGAATACATTGTCATTTCTCGAAGGATTGGAAGAAAAATAGAATAGAGTCGCAAAAAATATGATATAAAATCTTTCACAAACACTTCTTTTTTTTTGGAAGATCATCATAGTCCTATGGCATGTAGCTAGGATTCGAGGGTTTACTGCGAAAACATGCTAAATAAAAAATTCTCGCTACACTAAGCCAGTTTTACCAGTATATTAGAGCTAATAAACTAAAAGGTTGAATAATACGTAGCTTCGATCATGTGCTAAATTGATTTTGTGAAAAACAAAAATACTTTTATTACTATAGTTTATTTTTAATTTTGTGAAGTTATGTCTTTGTTAAGTCACTCAAAGGGCAATGGAGAGGGCTATGCTCGGAGTGTCCCTGCGTGATCGAATCAGAAATGAGGAGATTCGCAGGAGAACGAAAGTAACCGACATAGCCCGAAGAATTGCCAAACTTAAGTGGCAGTGGGCGGGGCACATTGCTCGCAGAACGGATGGCCGATGGGGCAGTAAAGTTCTGGAGTGGCGACCGCGTACTGGAAGGCGCAGCGTGGGTAGGCCCCCCACAAGGTGGACCGACGACCTGGTGAAGGTCGCGGGAATCCGCTGGATGCGGAAGGCACAGGAGCGGTCGTTGTGGCGATGCTTGGGGGAGGCCTATGTCCAGCAGTGGACGTCTTTCGGCTGAAATGATGATGATGATGATGATGTCTTTGTATTGTCTTTTTACTTGTATGTCTTGTTTTGCACTAAATGAACGTTTTATCTATCTTAATTTTCGCACTAAACCCTCGAATTAAACTGTCCATTAAGGTAATTGTGTAATGCACTCATAATGACAATAGCTTTAATTTTGACATTACAGCTCATCAGCAATATTCCTCCACGAGTGACAATATTTTATTGATCGTCTGGCATACCCAGTCAACCTGCTGATTGGCTAATATTTTCCCCACGGCATGAGCTGTTATCAGTATGCAGCTCATGTTGACACGATAGAAGAAGAAGCAATATTCCTTGAGTGATGTATAGCCGATAAGATGGATAGTCAAAACATATAGAGCAATGAACATTTAATGGCCAAAATTAATATGCTATCTATCCACGATTTGCCCTACTAGAGATAGAAATTTGACATACTTAATTTGTATGGAGCTTATGTCAAATTTCTATCCCTAGTAAGGCAAATCTTAGATAGATAGGATATTAATTTTGGCTGTTAATCAACATGATTGCGATCGCGAGTGAGTTACTCAATTCGGCAGCTGGTTCAGTAGGAATGAAACACATTGTTCACTTTCCGAGAAATTTCGTCGAATGAAATTAACACTGAATACAGTTGTTTATCACAGGATATAATTTGATTATCCCTTGTTGGCTGTATGTTGAACGGTAAATAAACAGTCGGAAATCCCAATTAGAATCCTTTGATGTTCCTAACACGGAATAAAATGCTCCCAAACTCAGTTGTCGCGGAACAATTTTCATTAACTTTTATTACGTGACTGCATTATCTTCTTTGCACCAAAACTTTTACATTATGTTGAAAAAGATTCTGTATTCATGACAACGCTTCGAAAGTGCGTTTTTTTTTTGCATATTATGATTTGAAGTGCACACTGATTTCTATGATATGGATTTAAATATCGAAATGGGTTTAGTGTGATTCATCATCATCATCATTTCAGACGAAAGACGTCTACTGCTGGACATAGGCCTCCCCCAAGCATCGCCACAACGACCGGTCCTGCACCTTCCGCATCCAGCGGATTCCCGCGAACTTCACCAGGTCGTCGGTCCACCTTGTGGGGGGCCTACCCACGCTGCGCCTTCCAGTACGCGGTCGCCACTCCATAACTTTACTGCCCCATCGGCCATCCGTTCTGCGAGCAATGTGCCCCGCCCACTGCCACTTAAGTTTGGCAATTCTTCGGGCTATGTCGGTTAGTTTCGTTCTCCTGCGAATCACCTCATTTCTGATTCGATCACGCAGCGACACTCCGAGCATAGCCCTCTTCATTACCCTTTGAGTGACTTTGAGCCTTCTTATCAGGCCCATTGTGAGCGACCACGTTTCAGTACCGTAAGTAATTACTGGCAACACACACTGGTCAAAGACTTTCGTCTTGAGACACTGCGGTATTTTGGATGAGAAGATATTGCGTAGCTTCCCGAACGCTGCACAACCGAGTCGAGTCGAGTTGAGTCGTTAGTGTGATTATTACCTATTTATTACATTAAATACGCTGGAAGCATAATTGAAATGCCTATTGTTATATTTGGTACATACTTGTGTAAAATTCAACATAATCAAATGGTGTTGTGGTGGAACACGGTATCATGTTCATCCGACACAAAAGAGGGATCCTCCGACCAGGCTGGGTCTGCGCCTGGCGGGTTACTGTCCAACGGTTGATGTTGGGCGCTTGTATATAAGCTGAAATGTTAATGGCTTCTTTCCCGAAAAGAGCACATTGTACTCATCATCAGTAACAACTTTTACTATGAGACCAACCCTGAAATCGTGAAAAAAATATCAGGTGGTCCCTAAATTTTATCGATTTAAGTAAAATGTCTAGCGGAGTGTATAGCGATTTAAGCTATATATATTTCAGTATATTACAATGTACTCTGTGCCATCCACGCAGGAGGAGCTGAGTGCAGTTCTGGCGCTCACTTTTGACTTTTCGAATACATGTACGGTCATTTGATTATTATTTGCTTTAACTGTGAAGAAAAATATCGTGAGGAAACCTGCACACCAGAGGATGATCTATAAAGTTATCGATGGTGTGTATAGTCCTCCAATCTGCAGTAGATCAGCCTGGGGAAGTCCCCCACGCAGATTTCATTCCCTATGGCCCTATGGTCTACTCATACTAAAAAGAAGCCCGTGCCTAGCAGTGAAACAGTAATAGCCTGGTTATGGTATGGTATGGTCACATAATTCAGGTTCGAATTCCATAAAAATAAAACTGATTAGTCCACATTGTTATCACTCAACGCATTATATTTGACATTACATGTTGAACTAGTGTACAACTGTGCATGCGGTGCTTGTTACAATAAGCTTGTTTATTGTAAAACGCATTATTATCGTTGCAATGCCAACTTTTGGTTTAAAATAAAGAAGTACGTGTTTACGTATTTCTTTATTTTAAACCAAAAAGCCAAATACCGTTTTTATACATCTGACTTCAAAAACGACGGATTTTGATCTTAGATTAACAACAGTACCTACTATTGTTGATCGAAATTTTCATACAAACTTTCAACCCCTATTTTAACCTCTTAGGGGTGAAATTTCTAAAAATCCTTCCTTAGTATCTACTACATCTGTAGGCATCTACGTTATAAAAGGTATCTACTGTCAAAATTTCATGTTTAGGATTAGGCTCTGCGTTGATGAATTAATCAGTCAGTCAGTTAGGACAAGTAGTTATATGCGTATAGATAGATAACATTTTGTAATATTATGGTAAACAATTTCTATTGTTGGTGTAAAGAAAAATAAAATAACTACTTACATCCAGTATAAAGTTAACAAAAAAACATTAGAGAGGTACCGAATTGGAATGGATCCTCTAAAGTTTTCTCCCTAGTATGCAAGCATCCACATGCATCCACGTAGCGGCAGTAATTCACGAACAACACAAGTGTATCTGAACGAAGTACTTTATGTTCTTGTCAGCAAAAATGTTGCTGTAGCACGTTACATGAGCACGGTGCACTATATTTGTGTGGAATGTGTTAGTAAACTCACGTACGTATCGCTGTTGAAAACTCATTAAAACCAGCTTTCAGTTTTTAGGATACCTGGTTTCCAGGGCCGTCTCAACCCGCGGGTGCAAGGGGTGCACCGCACTCGGGCGCTGAGAGCTCAACGGCACCGAAGCATGAGAAATTATTTTACTGAGCTCCAACTTACCAACTTATCATTGTGTCTACATGTATAACGTGTTATTGGAATAACTCAAAACCTCAAACACCCCAACTAGTTTTTATGATAATAAATTGATGTAGAAAGTAATTATTAATTTTCATTTATTATTGTAGAAGATATTTGTAATTTTTGGTATCATGGTTACTCTAATCGATTCATAGCGCTAGGATTCATTCACGAACGTGCGACGCTCTCGACGCTACTGTGCCGGGAGGTGAATAACCTCTTAAAATTAAGTTAAGTTTTAATAGTTTTAGGAAACAAATGTTACCCAAAAGTTTCCATCACACTTTTTCACTGGGTCTCGCTCGCCTTTGCGCTCAGTGCCGCGTCATCGTATGAAAGTTTTAGACTCCGCATGGTATGAAAATATTTTTTGGTATAAATTAAGCTATGTTAAAAAGTAGTGTAATGGATTATTCTCTCGATTCTGAACAAACTAGTTTCAGGTTTTGAGTTAATTCAATATGTGTGTGTGATGTGCACGTATTGTATTTTATTAAAACCTATTTATTACTAGTGTATCACAAAATAAATTATTTGAATTTGAATTTGAATTTAGGAATCGGCCAAGTGCATGTAACCAACCAACCAACCAAACCAACCAACTCGAGATCTGGAAAATGAAACTTAATACGAAGCAAAGTCTTGTTACTAAGTAAATAACAAGACTTTGCTTCGCATTATAGTATTTATAGTTCATTCTCCAGATCTCGAGTTGGTTGGTAGCTGGAAATTTAAAAAATCAAAAGTGAACATATCTTGTACAAATAATTTCGTTAAAAGGGTGTTATGTAAGTGCTACAATCTTGATTTTTAGTGACATGTAAAAAATTGTAGAACGAAGGTTACAACATTGCATCTTAGGCAGGTGTTCATCAACGTTAATTCTCTGGTTAAACGACTCATTATTCGAAAAAATTACTGCGATTGTTGTTAAACGGTCGTTTGATCAGAAAATTATCGTTGGTGTAATCAAGCCTTAGGAGCCCAAAAAAACTTCCACCAAAATTCCAATTTCCCAAATATGAAATGGATGTCGAAGCAAAGTCAACAACTGTTATTTTTATTTTAAGAGTCACCTGTTGTGGCTCTATCTAGCTAACTAAATTACTTTATCTCAATTTTGAGCACGTTGAAGCTCGAATAACAGATATTGAGGATCAAACCAGCAAGATTTACTTGCAATTAAGTTTCTCACATAGTTTTTTTTATATTATCTGATATTCTCAGTTCATCTAGATTCTAAGAATATTCAGAGTAATATCCCTCGCAGCTCGTAAGGCACAGTGTAGTTAATATACTGATTTTATATTTTTGAGCTCCGTAATGCAACTTTGCTCTTGTTTGCTAGTTCCAACACTAGTTATTGTACCTACTCATTCGCGTGGCTATGCACCTCATCACTTGTAAGTACATGTATTGAGTTCATTATTATACTGTAACAAAAACCCGCAAAAATGCCTTATTGCGCTATTTCTAACTGCAGAAAAAAAAGCTGTAAAGTTGATTAAAGTAATTTTTTTAAAATTAATGACGTCAACATGGGAGGCGTGTTTCGTCCGATAGTTGCCACGCATGAATTGCAAGTAAAATTGTGGTTACAACCATTCTATCTATCTATTTCCGCAGGCTGAACGGATTTGGATGAAATTTGGCACACATATAGAACATAACCCGGATTACTCTCACTGATCATTTAAATGTCATGCTGATGATGGCGTTAGTGTCGGGTCGTTAAGTTCCCTTCAATATGGTTGAGTTAAAGCGATGGCTGATGCTTGCGTCATGCTCGTGAACGGGTGCCGTCTGTCGGGACAGGTCAGCTCCTACATACTATGGCAACTCTTTTTACGTTTATTTCTAAAGGCAATATTCTCACTTTCTGGTTTATTTCTGACATTAACCTATATAAGGCACGAGAGGAACTGTGGCAACAAAGACACCCTCCCCCTGCTGACTACATTGGGCCTGCAGAAGAGCTCCCAGAAGGCCACCAACTACCATGGCCCATCTGGAAAACCTTGAATCGACTCCGAAGCCAGATGGGCCGCTGCAGGTCAAATTTAGTTAGATGGGGATACACAGACGAGTCACAATGTGACTGTGGAGTCAACCCACAGACGATGCCTCACCTCTTAACCTGCTCATTGTGCAATTCCACCTGCACAATCAAAGACCTATACGAGGCTACTGAGAGTGCTGTTGACGTGGCTACATTTTGGTCCAAAATTATATAATAAACTCGAATCATCGACACGAAGAAGAAGAAACCTACATTATACTCACATTATTTGGAAAAAGATGTAATAAACAATAAATAGGTTATTGTTTATTACATCTTTACAAAAAGAGTTTCATGGGGTTTCTTGCCGGTTCTTCTCCAAAGGACCCACAATTTGGAACCGTGCAACTAGAACCTGACGTTTCAAAAGTGCCTGTAATTAGTTTTCTTTGAAATAAAAAACATTTGAATTTGAATTTAATTAAAATAAAGGCTAATTTTTATCCCAGGAAACTAGAGTTTCCAAGGGATGCGAGATAAGTCTTTTTGTGTAAAATCGAATAAGGCGGCCCATACACCTACAACATAATTGTGCAATATTTGCAATCGCGTAAAGATATTGACCGTTTATGGGTGAGATTGAAAGAAAAAATTGAACATCGGGACGATACAATAATAATTGTGCAATATTAATACTGTGCAATTGTAATGTGGTGTATGGGCCGCCTTATACACGGGAAACGCCGCGGGCATAGACTAGTACTTAATAGAACTAAAAAAGCAAACAAATTGAACAATCGGAGAACAAATTGGGAACTCACATCAACTTGCAAACATTGTTATTGCCTACTTTCATGTTAGTGTTAAAAACTAATTTGGCCACAGGCGAGGGTGAGGTCGGGAGAGATCGGAGGTCGGACTATCGCAAGTCAGATAATGTTTACTTAAGGCCAACTTACCCGCAGATAGTGCCTATCTCTGTGGATTCTCGAACAAAAACAACGCCCCGAGGCGTTTATTGTTACAAGCCCGTTCATTATACATAGTTATCTCTACTTTGTTATATTAATTTCGTGTTGCGGTTTTCGGGACGCAGTGGAGCAGTTTAATGGTAATGCTCCATTATATTTAAGGTTATTTAGCACGGTTTTCCTTCTTGTTTAGGAGATTAGTGGGTAATAAGTACTTGTTTATGTTTCCCGTTTATTCGGAGCCTTAATTAACTCGAAATATTTTTTGATGAAGATGTTAAGAGACGTTGTAAAACTCACGGTGGTCCTTGTTGGAGATAATGTCATAAAACCTCAGTATCATCATCCTCCTCGCCTTTTCCAACTATATTGGGGTCGGCTTCCAATCTAACCAGATGCGGCTGAACCTCAGTATTTTACACGGTGCGACTGCCATCAGACCACTGCAACCCAGTTACTGGGTAATACTGACATTCAGAAGTTAGACCAGTTGTCAGACTTCGAGGCTTCTGACTACCCGTAACGGCTGCCACAGATATTCGTATAACAACCGGGAACGACAGCTTAACGTGCTCTCCGGGGCACGGAGGGGTCTCAATGTGTAACGAAATGGTCACTCATCCACAGACTGACCGTGGCAAGTGCAGCTTAACCTTGCAGATCGTACAATACGTACGGTTGTTACTTCGCCACGAGCTCCTATAAAACCTCTATATATATCCTTATAAACTTACTTGCATCATCGTCAAAGGCGTCCACATTTTTTTATTATTTTTTTCGTGGAGAAATCCACATGGACGAGCTCCGCCCGGGGAAGGCGGACCCAGTGTCGAACTCTTACCAACTAAAACCACGACGGTGTTCCTCTTCAAACCATTGGCCGGGGGCGTGGGAAACTTATAGTCGTCCAACCATCCCCGGCAGGTCCCGGCTCGCCACTAGTAGACGAGCCCCTTCTCCCCGTGCGGCATCATCGGCCGCACCCTTTTCTTGACTGGCGCGCGCGGAACGCGCCCTCCTGCGACGCCCGGTCCGTCTCCTGCGGGTGGGGAGAGAGGTCGTTGCCTCTCAAACCCTCTCGGTCACCTCCTTTGCGAGCATCACCTCCTCGCAAAAGGAGACGACGCCCTCCCAAGCGTTTTCACTCCCGACCATAGCCAAAACAACGGCCGGAAGCGAGAGATCTCTGCCGTTATAAGGTCACGGCGCTGCGTGACCCAAGCTGGGCATTCCGCCAGTGTGTGCTGCGCCGTGTCCTCAAGGCAGCTCCCGCAGTGATGACACTCGGGAGTCGGCTCCCGGCCTATGCGACACAGATAATTCCCGAAGCAATCGTGCCCCGAGAGTATCTGCGTCAGCCGGGTCAAAGGCGTCCACTGCTGGACATAGGCCTCCCCCAAGCATCGCCACAACGACCGGTCCTGCCCATCCAGTGGATTCCCGCGAGATATTTTTTTTTATTTTTTTATTCAGAAACAATTTTCAATGTGTTCGAAATTATACAAATTAAAGATTCTTATCTAAAAAAAACAAAAAAAAAAAAACAAATTAATAATAATAATAAATAATTCACATTATCCATTTCATTACATACAATTAACATACGTGGGACACTCAGAAAGTTTTGCGAAACTAAAAAAAATTGTTCTATACGTACATATATTTTTATCAAATCTTTTCAAAGTACTTTCATTTCACGCTCTGACACTCGCCCCGAGAGGTCGTGCTGCTCCCGCTCCGTCCTTTCGTGCCGAGTTTCGTGCCCGAATATTTTTCGCTACGGCTCACCGTAGCGCCCTCCGCAGTCGCCCCGCCGACTGCAGCCCGATAAGCACATTCGCTGTCTTTTTCAAGACAGCGGGCGCGCTTTTGTCTCTTTAGACAGAGTTTCGTCAAAAACGTAGTGTCCCTTCAGGAAAAACCCACTTATTTACTGTGGTTCTCGGTGGATACCTAACGGTGATAACAAACCGAGGGGCGTTGACCCGACACGCCAGCTGCGCTCCTTAAGGGCAAAGCAAAATTGGAAGAAGCTAGGACCAGAAGGCCTTGGGGGATCTCCTAGTCTTCCCTAGCTTACCCCCGTTTCGTCCTATCTAGCATTCTCTAGGGGTTAACACCCATTGCACACTAGAGACTTAGGGACCTGTTTGCACATTGAGACTGGCAAACAGGAGAGCAAGCTTAGGGCTCACCAGTAGGCACACAACCTCCCCGTCTATACCCGACGGGGAGGGTTTGAACACACTCCCGGGAAAACCCACCCGAGGAGCAAACCCCCATGGTTAGTACGCCACTAATTTTTTCTCCCCTCTCATTGTTGCTAGGCTTGGCTTAGTCATCATCTGTACGATGGTGTCTGATGCCAAGTTCCTGAGCATCCTTAAAAACGTCCTCCTCAAGGACCCCAACTTCTTAGCCAACTATGGCAACCTCTTTTGCGACGATGAGGTGGTCAAACCACAAACGTCCGAAATCCCCAACTCTCCAGAGTTGCCCGATACCCCCCCCACACCTAAGGAGGAATAGGCGCCCCGCCCGTCCCGACAGCGATGAGGAGAGGCCGAGGTCTCCGCGTGGTCCGCCTAGGCGTTCAGCCAGCCTGGACCATAAGGACCGCACCCCCTCACCTCTCCCCACCCCAGCCCCCACTCAATACCCTGATCGCTCCCCGATCCCATCAGACCAAGAGATGTCTTCGGACAGTGAGGTCAACTCAGACGAGGCCGATGCCTTTACCACAGTAGTGGGTAAAGGTAAAAAACGCAGCCGAAAGACGAATAAGGCCGAGGCTCTCGCCTCAAAATCGCTTAAACTTTCCGAGGCAAACTCTGCCCCGGCCCCTACCCCCCGTCCCGCCTCTTACTCCTCCTCGCAGGATAACAGGCCTGCCTCCCCTCATGATCATGAACATACCTCATCTTCCCAGAAGAAGGTACCCATCCCGCCTCCCTTATTCATCCAGGATAAGGCATATTGGACCAGAATTTCCGACTGGTGCAATCAAAATAAAATCAATTTCACTAGTGCCCGCCCCACGCAGCAGGGCATTAAAGTAGTTGTCCCCACCCCCACTGATTACCGCAACCTTACCAGGTTGCTACGCGAGCGTGGTGTGTCTTTTCACACCTACGCACTCCCAGAGGACCGACTCCTTAGAGTTGTGATCCGAGGGATTCCGACCGAAGTCAGCTGCACGGAAGTGCACGCCGACCTCGATCGTCAAGGGATCCCGGTTGCAATAACCCACCGAATGTTCCGTGGTAAGCACGGTGAACCCTACAACATGGTCCTTGTCATTTGCCACCCTGGCGAAAACGCCAAAAACATCTACAACATAAAGACCGTATGCAATTTATCAGGCATCACGGTCGAGCGCCCCCACAAGTCAAACCAGCCTGGTCAATGTCACCGTTGCCAGCTGTATGGTCACTCCCAGCGTAACTGCTACGCAAAGCCCAGGTGCGTTAAGTGCCTAGGCGATCACGGGACTACCGAGTGCGAGCGTCCCAAGGAGAGGGACCAGTGCACGGAGCCCCCTAGCTGTGTCCTTTGCGGCAAAGCCGGGCATCCAGCAAACTATCGCGGATGCCCCAAAGCCGCCAAAATGCGCAACGCCAAAACGGCAAAACGCGCTTCCGACCGCGTTGCGAGGGAAGCCCCCTCCTACGCAGCCCCCTACCATTACCAACCACCAAACCCTAGAGGCCCACTCGGGCCCTCCCCTAATTTCCGCGGCCCACTCGGGCCCAACCCCTGGTTTAAGGGTAACCAAAAGCCCCAATTCCCACCTCTTCCGCCCTCTCGTCTCGCGCCCCCGGCCTCAGAGCCCCCTGCGCTGATGAACATACCCATCCCCGCACCTTCTCTCAGGCCCAAAACTGCACCAGCAGCTAAAGCCCCCCCCCCCCCCCATGAGAACCCCCCCTCCGGTAAACTACCCCGGCCTTCTGCCGAGAGAATACCTCGAACCCCAGTCAGGGGAATCCCGCATTGACGCCTACTCTAGACTTTGGGCCTTTACCCAAGGCATCCATGAGCAGCGCCTTCAGGTACTTACCAAGTACCAAGACATCTATAGAATACTTAATTCCAATTATAATGTATAATACGGCCCCACCCAAAAGATTCAAACCCCGTTCCCTAAATTTAGGATTCTTTAATGCCCGAGGCATTAGTGGTCAACGCGATGACGTAGCTGTCTTCTTGCGTGAGCACCAACTTGACATATTACTCGTTCAAGAGTCCTTTCTCAAGCCCCACTGTCGTAATCCCAACATAGCCAATTATAGGCTGATTAGAAACGACAGAACGTACACCGCACTAGGCGGAACGCTAATCTATTACCGCAATTCTTTATATTGCATCCCCATTGATCCCCCAGAGCTAGCATGCCTGGAGGCTTCAATCTGTCGCCTAGGCATGACAGGGCACCAGCCCATCACCATAGTCTCGGCCTATAGGTCCGCAAACAAACCCGCGTGTCTGCTCGAGGACGACCTCAAATCCCTACTCGATCTTAGTAATTCTGTAATTATTGCAGGCGACTTAAACGCCAAACACCGCTCATGGAGCTGTGTCTCCAATAACGCCGCTGGCACTCAATTAGGAGCACTTAGCGACAAACTTTCCTTCGACGTCATCGCCCCGATGCGTCCCACTCACTATCCTGACACAGTAGGGCATCGGCCCGACATCCTAGATATAGCCCTCTTAAAGCGCGTAAACCTCGGTATTCGCTCTATCGAGGTAATCCAAGAATTAGACTCAGATCATCGCCCTGTGATCATTCAACTGGGTCCCCGAGGTGGTCCCTCGGATCCCGGTATTCCACCCGTAACAAAAACGATAACCGATTGGAGGAGATTAGAGGACCGCCTCAAATCTACCTCATCCCCCCAATTAGATTCAATCCCTGACTCCATTGAGACAGTCGCGGACACGGTGGCCGCGATCACCTCGCTCACCAACCATGTACAGTCCGTAGTGGGCGAATGCTCACGGCAGGTTCCGATGCTGGATGACCAGCGTCTGAAACTGCCGGACGATGTGAATGAGTTGAGGACCGAGAGGAACGCGGCCATCCGTGCCTATGACGCTTTTCCCAATGAAGCCAATCGTGCCCATATGCGCTCCTTACAGAATACTGTAAAGAGACGTGTAGCTCAGGTACGGGAGGATCATTGGGACAAGGAAGTCAGCGCAATCCAACCGTCTCATGTAGCCTTCTGGGCCCTTCAACGCAGACTTAAATGCGAGACCACGGCAACTATGCCCCCCCTAAATCGACCCAATCAAAGGCCGGCCTTTGACGACGACGAAAAAGCCGAATGCTTAGCCGACAGTTTGGAGTCTCAATGCACTCTCAGTACGCTTCCCGTAAGCCAAACCCACCTTGATAAGGTTAATTCAGAAGTAGAGCGTAGGTCAGCCCTCCCCCCCCCCAATAGATGACCCTGATGACCCGCTCCCACCGATCACCCCTGACGAAGTTCTCTCTATAGTCAAGGATCTTAAGCCCAAAAAAGCCCCCGGCGCAGACGGCATCACCAATAAGGTGTTGAAACGTTTCCCTGCCACCCTAATCGCTCTAATGACCGTCATCTTCAATGCGGCATTTAAAAACAACATCTTTCCCCAGGCTTGGAAACAAGCTACGGTAATCGGTATTTCCAAACCGGGCAAACCCAAAGCCGAGCCGAGTAGTTACCGGCCGATTAGTCTCCTTAATGTCTTCGGTAAAATCTACGAGAAGCTTATTTATAAGCGACTCAAAGATTTCGCCGACTCAAATAAACTCCTTCCCGACGAGCAGTTTGGCTTTCGTACAAAGCACTGCTGCGTTAATCAACTGCACCGCATTGTAGAACACATCAGTGCAGGCTTCGTACGCGGTCAAATGACCGGCACTCTCTTTTTCGACGTAGCAAAGGCTTTCGATAAAGTGTGGCACAACGGCTTATTATATAAGCTGTACACTATGAATGTGCCACATCGTCTCGTGCTCATCATCCGAGACTACTTATCGAATCGTACCTTTCGCTATCGCATAGAAGGGGCTCTCTCCTCCCCCCATCCCATTCACGCCGGTGTGCCACAAGGCTCCGTGCTCTCCCCCCTACTGTTCACGCTGTACACCAGCGATATTCCAAAATGCGGTGCAGCCCGTAAGGCCCTTTTCGCCGACGACACGGCAATCTATTACTCCGGCATGACCCATGTCGCTATTTCTCGTACCCTCCAATCCGCGGCCAACACCCTAGGTGAATGGTTCCGGAAATGGAGAATCGAAGTCAATCCCGAAAAAAGTGCAGCGGTCCTATTCGATAAGAGACCCCTGTCACAGTACCGTAAAGAATTAAGCGTACCAGTCTCAATGTTCGGAAAACAGATCCCATGGCAACGAGAAGCCAAATACCTTGGCGTGATCCTTGACCGTAGACTGACTTTCCGTCCGCACATCCGCAGGGTGAAAAACCGTGCCGCCCTCGTCCTCGCACGTCTCCACCCCCTACTCAATGCGCACAGTAAGCTGCCCACCCATCTCAAAGTAAGGATATACACCACCTGTATCCGCCCCATACTCGCCTATGCTAGCGTTGTGTTCGCACACGTTAAGCCGGTGAGAATTCACATGCTCCAAACCATCCAAAACCGTTTCATGCGAAGGGCCGTAGACGCCCCCTGGTACTTACGCAATGTCCAACTCCACCTAGACCTCAAACTGCCGACCATCAAGCAGTTTTTCAAGCGTGCCTCTAAACGCTATTTCGATTCCGCTCCCAAGCACCCCAATCCCTTGGTCGTGGCGGCCACCGTCTACCAGCCATCCGCTATTAGCAAAATCCGACGTCCCAGACACACACTCATTGAGCCCGATGACGATATCACACTCCTCCAGGAGTCAGATAAAAGTACAAGCACACTCCGACGCCGTCGTCCAAAATATCGTCCCCGCCGGCGAGGACCGACGCGACACACACACAGAATCCGAGAGTCCGACTCCCGAGAAACAGAAACACATGCCGACGCAGCACCGGCTGCTGGGGGGATCAGTGGCGGGGTCCCCCTGCTGCACCCTGAGTCGAGGTCCGAGCTCCCCCCTGGGGACGCCCTCACGGTGTAAGCAACCGGAGATAATCTCGTCACGCGAGACCGGCCCTATGCTCTAGAGTAGTTCCTAGGAGCAGGCTATTGCGTAGCCACTGGTTAGGTTTTCTAGGTAGGTCTTAGCCTCGCCGGCGAGGCTTGCCGCTTCACGGCGTTTAGCACGTCACCCGATAGGGACCGAAAGTCCGCTACTTTCGAGGTAACCAATTCGATGCAGCAACGGCTGCTAGGGGGACATAGGAACTGCGGGGTCCCCCTGCAATGCCCCAGCGAGGTTCGAGCCCCCCCCTTGGGGGGCGCCCGCTTGCGCGCGGTATTGATGCCGCACGCATCTAGTTTGTAAGTATGTAGGGAAAAAACCTTCGGCGAATGGAGTCCCACATGGGACTCTCCGCCAACTAAGTCCGGTTAAGCAGGAATGGGACTTCGGTCCCACCTGCGAGAGCCCATTCGAAAAAAAAAAAAAAAAAAAAAAAAAAGTACTTTCCACCAGCCTCTATACAAAGATTCATGTGCCTAAACCAGTTTTCAAAACACTTTTTCCAGTCCGCCGCAGACACCTCGTTTACAGCCTGCTCGAACGCAGCCAGCGCATCTTCCGGCGACGAAAATTGTATCCCTTTGAGCTGATTTTTTATTTTTGGGAATAAAAAGAAGTCACACGGTGCTAGATCAGGGCTGTAAGGAGGGTGACCCAGGAGTTTGACTGGCGTGCTGTCCAGGAAGTCCCTCGTTTTGAGTGCGGTGTGCGCAGGTGCATTGTCGTGGTGGAGCAGTAGCCCGCGGAGCCCTGTGTTTGTTCGCTTGTTGCTTATAACAGAGAAAACTTCTGGCAAACATTTGGTAGTATACCATTCGGCATTAATGCTTCTTTGATCCCGTAAGGGAATTGATACCAAGTGGCCAGTCAAATTAAAAAAGCTAGCGATCAAAATCTTACCCCCGCTTCTAGATCGCTTCACTTTGGTAGGCGTTGGCTCATTTTGAAACACCCAAACAGTCGACTGGCGCTTGGTTTCTGGGTCGTATTGATAAATCCAGGACTCATCACCTGTAACGATGTCGTAAACACGCCGAGACGAGCCTGCTTCAAATTTGTTAAGCATATCACGGCACCATTCCACCCGGGCCTGCTTCTGAGCATCGGTGAGGTTGTGCGGCACCCAGCGTGATACTATCCTCCTCACGCGAAGATGGCTGTGTAGAATCTCGTGAACGCTTCCCGATCCAATCTTCAATATGTGTTGAATCTCCTGATATGTAATTCGCCTATTGTCTTGGATTAAATTTTTCACTGCTAGCACGTTTTCTTCGGTAACAGCCGTCAAAGGGCGACCGCTTCTTTCGTCATCCCCCAAAGTTGGTCGACCGCGCTTGAATTCGTTATACCAACGATACACGGTTGCCTTGGAAGGGCCTTCATCCATGAATGCCATTTGAAGTCTATCGTACGATTCATCCGGTTTCAGGCGACACTTGAAATCGTATAAAATCATAGCTCTAAAATGTTCCCGGCGCAGATCCATATTTCAGTGAGACACAATACTTTGAATTAACTCGCAAAAAATGTGGAGGGAAATTTTGAAATTGGAACTTACTTATTTTTACTTATAAATAATCATATTTTCGAAAAACATTATAACTGGCCAGTCTCCCATATATAAAAACTTTTTTTCGCAATACTTTCTGAGGGGCCTGGTAAGTACCTAGTTATCTAAAAAAAAATTACATTGATTACATTTAATTTCATTATTACAATTCATCAATTGAATAAAAACAATTCTCCAATAGGAAAGCCTTGAGCTGTTTTTTAAATGTGCTCGAGTAAACTATACTTTTTAACTCTTTTGGCAGTCTGTTAAATATCTGCACGGCTAATATTGTAATTTATTTATAGCTCATGTATAAAGTTACAAGTTTATTAGGCCACTTTCATTTGTCAGAAAGACTGCTTAAACATATACTATAGTTACTGTATTCTGTATACGGTATACTGTTTTGAATAGTCCCCGTCTGAAGACTTAGGACCAAACTGAAACAAATCTGAAGTAATTGCCCAGCTTGCTCAGCAGTACCTAAATTTTTCATAGTTCCATAAACTACGTAGGCACATTTGCAGATATAAATACCTCCTCCTATAAATCCATATGAAAGCCACCACAATGGCATTTCAATTAAACAAACAAGATAAGTATGCTACTCGTATCCGTGACAGACAATTATTAGTACTAACAAACGATAGAAAGGGCAAACAGATTCCCGTACATCCATCAAGGCAATAAGTCGTGTCAATACACCCAGCATTTATTTGATACGACGCGCGAAGTTCACTCAAGGGCTACCAGACGCCAGGGTGTCCTGATGTGACAAGGACTTTAGGTTATTTCCAGAATTTCGCCAGGAATCTGCCAGCATAGGACTTAATTAAGTGCTCTTGTGAAAAAATTAGGATGTTTTTAAAGAAAACCAGACTTTTCTGTATATTTTAGTTTTCCATTTCCCTACTACGACTACTACTTGGGTTTTTTAATTTTTTTGAAAAATCCATCTTTTTCTGTTTCTAATTCCAGAACTTTCAATGAAAGTCTGTGGCTTTTAAAAAACAAGATAATTGATCGTTCGATTAATTAACACTTGTTTTGACGGTGAAGAAAAACATTGAGGAAACCTGCACACCAGGGACAATACTACATACAGTTTTCAATGGTGTGTGTAGTCGGCCAAACCGTACTAGGCCAGCGTGGTGCCTTAGTCTTATCCTTCTCGTACTGAGAAGAGGCCCGTGCCCAGCAGTGGGACAGTAATGAGCTGGTTGTGTTATGTGGCTTTTAGTCAGGATTTTAAATTTTCCATGTGGTAACCCTACCTTTCTCTGTGTCTAATTTATCGAGTCGGGTATTCGTTCAAATAAACAATTCGAGACATGTAATGCCCGCCATCTGTATGGTATGCTCAAATCCCTGCACGCTATATTGATATTAATTGGACGACACAGAGACCGCTCGGATGGGACGAACAACAGATTAATAAAGGCCGCTCTCGATTGTAGGAATTCCCTTTGTGCGTTTGTGATACACACGTCCAATAAATCCAAATCATCAAAGATATTTTTATGGATTATTTTATTTTAATTCACCAGAACAAATTGAATATTTTTGATTAAGGGTGGTTTCCGACCAGAGGCATGCGAGAAAGCTAAGCCGTGAGCTATGAACAACTCCTCCAATGGGATGGTTTGATTTTCATAGCTTATCTCAAGTTTTCCACCAGAGCTATGCGAGGAAGCTAAGCGGTGAACTATGAAAAAATCCACCAATGGTTTCGTTTGATTTTCATAGCTCATCTCAATTTTTCAACCAGAGCTATGCGAGGAAGCTAAACGGTGAGCTATGAAAAAGCTAAGCGGTGAACTATGAAAAAATACACCAATGGGATCGTTTGATTTTCATAGCTTATCTCAAGTTTTCCACCAGAGCTATGCGAGTAAGCTAAGCTATGAAAAAATCCACCAATGGGATCGTTTAATTTTCATAGCTTATCTCAATTTTTCCCCCAGAGCTATGCGAGGAAGCTAAGCGGTGAGCTATGAAAAAATGCACCAATAGAATCGTTTGATTTTCATAGCTTATCTCAAGTTAGCTCTGTGGAAAAAGGTAAAACAATGTAAATTTTTTTAAATACTCCCTGAATTGAATGATGCGAGCTAAGCTAGTGATGCGAGCTATGGATGAGAGCAAAGGATTAGAGTGGTACTCCTTTTCCCTCACCGCAGTCCGCTACCCGACCGCGCTGTATTGCTTAGCTCGCATCGCGCGCGCGAGTAAGCTCGCATAACTACCTCGCGCAAAGCGCATTTTCCTCCTTACCCGTTCCGAAGCTTTGGTGGAATTGGACACATAGTTTTGAAGCTTAGCCTTACCGCTGAGCTTCCTTGCATAGTTTCCACAAACCAACACAACGTTGTGTGGTGTGTGTGGTGTTATGTTCAGTTGTGTTTCTAAATTCAAATGAGATGAGTAACAATCTTGTTCAAATTCACTTAAAATGTAATCTATAAGCTTAGTAAGAGTGATTTAACCTGTCTGATATTCTGTAAGTGGGGTAATTTCTATAACAATCGGTTTAAGTAAAGTGATCTTAAGTCTTAGGTGAGTGGTCTGCGTAGTTTCATCATTATTCACAGTGGTTCAGCAATAACTTAACCTAAGATCGCCCTTTTTATTGCTGGTAACTTAATTAGACTCCACAAGACTCTTTTTCTTCTGTAACTTTCAACGTGGAATCTTAGAATTCTTTAAGGTGAATGTTACAGGGGAGCCCGTGAAATTTAAAATTTATTGCGTTTTTTGCTAATTGTAGCTCTGTTTTGAGTTGTATATCAATCAAAATACGATTCGCGGTAGTAATAACAATATACTGAATAATACTTATAAAAATATAAACCTAGCTTTATAAGTTCTAGAAGCTCGACAATCGATAATTTGATCGTAAATTAATATAATCGAGCTTGTACAGCTTATAGAGCTAGGTTATTATTTTTTATGAGTATTATTCAGTAGATATATTGTTATTACTACCACGAATCATATTTCGATTTATACATAACGCGAAATACAACTACAATTTGCAAAAAACGCAAGAAATTTTTTATTTCGCGGGCTACCCTGTAGCATTCACCTGAAGTAACGGACACTGTTCTCTATGGTTTCTTAAAACAGATATATATAGATGTTCAAGTACTTCTCGTTTGTGACTTGACTCATTAATTTAAATCGAAATGTTCAGCGTAATTATTTCTAGTTCAAGTAGCGTCTAGTGCTTCTTGATTTATTTTACTCGGAATTTTCGAATTCATCTCCTTTATATTAATTCTGAAAGTATCTCTGATCTGTAAGTATTCATATTTATGTAGGTCCATGAACCTATCTAAGTATACGGCCCACCATTCATCGCTCGCGATTTAAAAAACAATAATTTTGCCAGCAGCTGTATATTGCATGTATTCGAACAAAGAGTACGTATGCTCTGTTTTTTATTTTTATTGGCAATTAAACAATTAACCCGTCGAGAGGCACAAAGGAGTGGAGGCTCCCTACTGTGCGGGGCGAAATTTTATACTCATTGAAGGCGTATTGTGGTGAATTTTAGGGTTTGCTCTCCTGTTCGCGAGATGAAAGCTTTGAATCCGTGAATAAGCAGTCCCATAACATATAAAAATAAAGAAGTCACTCAGCTGGGTACTGAGTGTATAGGTAAATTAGGTTGCGTTTTTGCACTCCCTGTATTATTCATATGTAAAATATACTTTCTGTGTGGCGTTGAAGATCTGATATTTCGTAAATTTATACATACAAAATAAATGTATGTTTATCCTCTATTCGATCCTAAACCATTTACCAGATTGTGATGAAACTTTGGTGAGTTGTTCTGCGTACGCCCGCTAAGGTTCCTGGTCCAAAAAAGATGGCATAGCTAATAAAAAATAAAAATCGAAGACTTTTTGTAATTTATTTAATAAAAATCTCTTTTGACTTGAACACGATCACTAAATTACAGACAATTAAAGAAATATTATTTCATTTAACATTGAGATTATTTTAGGTCGTATCAGTCGAGCTTAGAATAATAATAGTTACAAGACAGACTCCTTCACTGACTGATCAAATGAAAATGTACATTATTACTACTTATGTATGTACAATGCTCTTGTGTTTAACATTGATGATAAATAATAATCTAATCGCAATAAAAGCGTTTCACTCTACGCCTTTAAATGGACGATTAAAATATTAATAAAAGTGAGGGTTTATAAAAATCTGTTAATATTCTTGTTTCTATTTATAATTCGTGAGAACACGAGTGTGAACTAAATCTGTATATTAAATAAACAGTGTTTTTTTAGCAAAGTTAAATCTGTAATTCGGGAGCCATATTACAAAATCTTAAACAATCGCTAGCAACATGTGGCGTAGAGTGAAAGTAGTCCAGTTTTATTGATGTTTGTAAATCAGCACTCATAAAGTAGAATCTACAATTTGACGGACTAGTTTGACATTTCAAAAACGTCAAATCGATCAACGCGTGTTGAAAATCATGCAATTATGACCTTTACGTCAGTTTTTAAACGTCAATTTAGTCCGTCGAATTAGGAGTCTACTTTAGTAATTCCCATATGTCAAAACTGTACAAGTAAAGCCAGTGAGACTCCATTTTGAGATTGCTTCGAGGAAAGCGTCTGCCTCAAACAGAAGCCGGCACGCATCGTCGAGGCACGCAAATGTAATGGATCAGCGACTTAATACCAAAAATCTACTTTAAAGGCATGTGTTCCAACACTTCCAACACAGCGTTAGACATTCATGAATAAGTATATTCAATAACAAATAAAATATACGATATTATTGACATTTTTATTTTAAATTCTTATTACGACACTCAACTGTTTACGAGAAATGCATGTAAAATACTCAGATTATAGACCTTTTGTTCCATAATCTGAGGTAAATTATAATTAAAGCGTTATGGCTGTGACTGTATACGTACATTTATATATATGTATATCTATTTACATAAATTATAAAACAAATAGTGCACCATGTTTTTCGCATGTATTTACAAAATATACAACTATGTACTAACAATCATTAACAATATTTTTACCGAGTGAGATTAAAGGTATGAAACTTTCATGAAACAAAAAAATTACATGTATTTTTATGCTGAAAATAAATAGATTGGACCTTACTATTGGAGCTCGGGTCATGAAACTACATAGACATCGTTTGTGAAGAAAATTGTGTCTGATGTTACAATATTATGTAAAGCACCATGTTTTGGGCAAAAATTCTGTAGCTATAATAAATTTTACTTATATCGAATTGTTTTTATCTAATATTTCTGACATAGAAAAGTTGCAGATAAATCCCAAATTGGTAGACAAAACTGAAATATTAGCTAACATGGCAGCTTCATATCATGTACAAAATCGGTTTCAACTTTGTCAGCCTTTTCATGTACCTATTAACTACTAAAAATTGATAAGTAACAACAACGTCGTCATTACGTTTCTATGAAACGATCGTTATAACAATACAAATAATTAATTTAGGCTTTTCTATCACTTCAGCGTATACTCTCCTCGTTTGTCCTATACAGTAATAATTCAATGTCTATTCACTATTTACACTGGCTACACCTACGAACAGTTTGTCTTTGAGACTCGCTGAGGTGTCGACAACTTAATGGTACCCTTTGTTGGATAAAATGGAATGTTTCTTTTTTACGATGAATTTAGGAAAGTTTCCCTGTCGTATTACGTCACTAGCTTATTTATCGTTGTCCTGCGGTGTTGAGGAGTCCCTCTGAGGAGTTGGAGGCGGGAATGCCTCGGGGGACCGGCCCCTCAGCTCTTTGCTAGGGAATCCATCGGCACCACCAGTTTTCCGTTGGAGTAGCTGTAACAAAGGAAAACTATTAAAATTACATGAAAATTCTCTACTGTACATTTTGGTGACAGTTTGTTTAAATTTTTGTAATCTAAAGGTGTCGATTCTGTTCTTCACGGACTAAACTTATTATAAACAATCGTTCTCTTTTACTAATAGTAGAAACAAGAAAAGGATGGCAATAATTTTAGTGTTGTCAAATTAGTTAGTATTAGTAGGATTTAAAATTTCCATACAAGTTTAGTCGGGATCTCGACACGTGCCCACTAAAATACAAAGAAATATAACTCGTAAACTAATTTGACAGTTATAAAATTGTTGCCATCCCTTTCTTGTATCTACTATTAGTAAAAGAGAGCGATAGTTTTAAATAAGTTTAGTTCGTGAACAAGAGAATCGACACCAGTTTCTATGTACCTATGTTTAAGTTAAGTCAAGTCAACGAACTGAACAGTAAGTAATAAGTAGTTATTAACCTGTACGGTATAGTGGCTGTTCTGGATTTAGCTCTGCTTGGCCTACACGCGTCATCTGCAACCAAGACATTTGAATGTGAACGATTTTAAATATTTAAGTCTTCTTTTTAATAAACGTTTGTCTTGGTGGATTAAACGGAAACTTTCCGCTTGTTCATAGTTTATATCGTATCGGCGAGGTTTAATTAAGTGGTAGCGCACGCTATTGTCTCGGCTCTTGCGGAACAATACTTATCTTAAGTCGAAGTTAGCAGAAGTAATATCTGCGATACCTTAATGAGGGAACTTTGTATCGACTTCGTTAATCGCTTCTGACCCCGCCGATTCGATCTATTCAGCCTTTATAATTTTAAGTAGTTTTGTTTGTTTAAAATAACATTGTCAAGTGTACAATTGTGCTGTGTATGGTTGTGAAATGAAAATAAAAAATAAAAACAGATTTATGAATTTCTCTACAAGAGACAAACTTTAAATGGACGCGCATTTGCTAATTTACGGAGATAAATATAAATTAATCGTATTCATTACTGGTAGAAAGTTAGTTTATTTAATCCGAGTGTTATTTATTTTCCAGCTAATTAGAGAAGGAAGCCAATGTACTTTCTGCCAGCAAAGTGACAAGTGTGTTGGCGGAGAGCCTTACCATAGAGCGGCTAACATCGTTGTGAGAGGCACGCATCGCATTTGGCGGGCTCGGCACGCCGCTTGCCCTGAGAGCCCTGCGAGCCGGACTTACGCCGGAAAGTGTACCTAACGAGCAGACCTGCAATGCAAAACGGCGCACCGTTAACAAAATGAACAACTAAACCAAAATGAAAACAACAAACACAGAGCCACGCGCGCGCGTCCATCTGAAAAACGCCTATGGGCGGACGAAAGCGGGCCAAAATAAAAGTAAAAGAATGATGCTCTCAGGGTTTTCATGACTTGATACCGCTAGGATTCATTCGAGTTTTATGGGTGAATGAAACTTTATGCAGTTCTGTACTGGATCTATGTTTTATACTACGTTGTGTAACGTGGAACTTCCTAAGTGGCGACGAGAATGTTTCGAGTATGTGCTTTATGTTTTAAGTTTAGTTGAGCTAAATACAGAAGTTATGAACTAAAACAGTGATAAAATTCTAAGATAAAACAACTATATACTAAAACGTTTACATGCATTACTAGGAGATTAGAAATGATTGCAGTATTTGAAGTAAACTTACCAGTTAATCCGGCTTTGTTGATGCTGTTGGAACTAGAGAAGCCCGATATTTTCTTCCAGGCCTTTTTGTTCCAAAACCCACTAGCTTTAGCGTCGCCACAGCTGGAGCTACGAGGTGAAGGTATATCTTTGGGGCATCGTAGGCCACTTTCATCAGCACCTAGAATTCGCACGCCGGCCCCTCGTGTGCCGTACGCTACAGCGGGCAAGTGCGGCACTGAACCTGTCGGTTTACGACGCAAACTACCTACATAACTTGCCCCGCTACTGCTGCCACTAAACCCGCTGTCTAAGTCTGGTGGATTACAACTTGCCGGCGAAAGTAGCTCGTCCGTCGGACCAACTCGCAACAATTCCTCGATATTGTCTCTGTCTTCTGCTCGCTCTGAATCGGGGGATTCGCATTCTGGCATAAGCATTGCTTCTACACTCAGATTTAGCTCTCCCAAAATTCGTTTGTGCCTCGATTCCACTCGGCGAACTTCCTCCTCAACAACACTTCGATCTAAGGAGACTAGCGATTGTCGTGGAGCGTATCGATGTTTAGGACATGTCCTTGAGCCGTCCGTAATTTCTTCATAAATGTTTTCTTCGGTGCCGTACCTCGTCACATAATTATGTCGAGATGATCGATCTCGTGGAATGCCACCCCTTCCTCGCTGACGATTTACCTTCCTTGATGACGAAGGCATTGATAAGTGGTGATCGTAGTAAGCATAGGAGTAATCGACTGGTTCAAATCGCTCCATAGTTGCTGCAATGTTGCTCCTGTTCCAAGTCTGAGGGGGTGGTTCCCTTGACAAATTGACAGCAGCGAGTCTTGCTGGCAGAATTTCATCCAAGTCTCTGGCACAGCGTTCATCAAGTGACTGCGCACCGTCATCTTCTTCTCGCCTGTGCTTTCTGTGTGGTCGACGAGATGTTTGTGACCGGGTGTGTGCTCGGTCGCAGTCTGATCCATGGCCATGATTGTAATCTGGTGTGTGGCTTCGATTATAATCAACGGGCCTATGTTTACAATCTAGTGTATGGTGGTAATCAGGAGTATGCCTCAGGCTATAGCTAGAGTTTCCTTCGAAGTCCGAGCGGTCGTAAGAAGGGCTGTCTTCAGCATTGCTAGTATGAGCATGAGGGCAGTCGGCTGCGATGCCGGATTCTGATGATGGATAATCGTGAACCTCTGCTGTGACGAACGACTGTTGAATGTGGTCGTCTGGTCGTGCAGGTTCTGATGTGGCGTGTCGGTGATGAGGGCGCGGTCGCGTGCTCTCGCGGCAGCTGGCGAAGGTCCGCTGGAGAGTCGCAGGGTGTGGGTACCGTCCACACCGACTGTCGAACACCGCCTCCCCGGGCTCGTCGGGGCTTGGCGGCGCGCTTCGTGATTCCATGGCTCATCCTCTCATATCCAATAAGTACCTGTAAAAAATGAAATGCCATTATTATTTAAAAGCTTAAAAGAAGATCTATGGACTTGTGCATTCTTCCCATCCTCACATATGGATCCCAAACATGGACAAACCAAGTGTGGTCCACGCTGGAGGTTTGCAAGAGAGCTATGGAACGGAGTGTGCTGGGCATAAAACTTATATAGACCGGATAAGAAACACAACGATCTGTTCCAAAACAAAAAAAGCTGACGTCATCCGGAAGGCTGCCACTCTAAAGTGGAATTAGGTTGGATATATCTGCCGCATATCAGACGACCACTGGGTCAAACTAACAACTCAATGAGTCCCTTTACATGGCAGACGTCAACGCGGCAGGTCCAGGTGCAGATGACGGGATGAGCTAGACTCCTTCCAAAAAGACTGGACTCTTTTCGCAACAGACAGAGAGAAGTGGAAGGAGAGTAAAGATGCCTTTACTCTGCAGTCGGACACTTCAAGCTTATAATAATTATTATTATTTGACGGAACATTAGATATAAACATGAAATATTTTCTTTTTAATAAAAGTCACAGACCGACACCGGCAGCGAGGCCGAGGGCAATGAATCCGAAATTACGTGCTGCATGATAAGGGTAGGGTAAGTGACGATCAACACACCAGCCGACGTCGATATATCATCATCAGTCGCCGGGTAATAAATCGGGGACTTTGCGCTGTGTTTACATTTTATTTGGCGGATTTTTAGGAGCTTTGTTACTTGGTGATAATTGTGACGTAATGTAATGTCTGCTTTGTTATTATGAGAAAAAGTAATGTATTTTTGGAGACAGCATCGTTTAAAAACGCGTTTCTCTTTATATTATCGTCAAGACATTCGCTTCCAATGCACAATATATTCATTTTACACTGAAATACAAATTTTATGACTTCATTCGATTTATTGCCCACAAAAATACAGTAACTATCATAATCAAATTCAAAATCAACATTTTTATTGCGTCTCGCTCGGATGTTATTGCACGAATTCCAGACCAATTTATTACTATAACGATAAGTGTCCGTGAACTAGTGGCAAGGGCGGGCGTCGGGACGCGACACCCTCCGTTGCCATAGCAACGGGGCCCCGCGGTTTATCGCGTCGCTTCCGCCCGATATTCCTTGCATCTAAATCATCATCAGCGTTGGGAAGCGGATCGTAAAGAGCCCGTTGACCGTCCGTCCGCTATAATTTGTTACACAGTCGCATCGCATCGCTTGGAATTCTCTATGGCCTCTATGGCCTCAATTGACCTTGGCCTTATTGACTATTACTCAAAAACTCAAAATTACCAATTTTTCAATTTTATTTTAAAGATATAATAAAAATACCACGATTTTTAAAAGAAAAAACAAAAATTGAAGCGATACACGTTTTTTAAGTTTTTGGAGGAGCATTTTCTGTCCTTGTCGCGCGAAACGGACATTGTACTGAGTAGTGTGTCTTTGCGATGGCGTTAATCCGTTATGACGTCAGACTTAGTGCTGTCTCTGTTTAGTAAACAATTTTGAAACGCTTATAACCTGGGCATCGTTAACAACATTTCACTAGCTTTTTCGTTGTTGCTCATCTTTTTTCGAATAGATTTAAGATTTGTAATAAAAAAAATGTCAAATACCCTAATTGGGTATTGAGGCCTTCAATGGCTCAAATGACGTCTTATGGCCTAACTTTCATTCTGTTCCAATTTTCGGGACACTTTAGTTTTCTCTTGCAGAAAATATTGCTCGGCTTGAAATATATTTCATAAACAACTCTGCAGGTGTGTTTTGCCACCCTCTGTAACCAAATTATTGATCGATTCATAAAAAATAAATGTCACTGTTGAAATGGAATAAATTTAGTAGTAAACCGATATATTTTCTTTGCGTTCTCATACGACACGTTTTGTAAGCACATTTTTAGCTCCCCTTTCTGCTTTCCCCCTCACGTAAAAGCTTAAGAATATATTACATTCTGTGAGGGTTAAAAAATCATGCAATGTACATAATGGCGTCGTAATTGCAATGAAATTTATTATTGTTACACAGTATTACTGACACTAATTGCCGACATTAATTTAGGGGATTAAAAATGTGCATTAAAAACGTGACTTTACACAATAATGGTCGTACTAATAGGAGGGGACTAAAATTTTACAGGATTCATTAATAAATGTTATTTAATAGATGGACGATAGATGCTTGGCTAAGTAATAAAGTTGGAAATACACTTTCAGCTCTTTAAATACGTAAGTTTAGCAACATATACCTTTTTTTCATGTGGTAGCAGCTTCTTCTGTTTACAACTACTTATTATATATTAAACCTCTAGAAACCATCAGCAATAACAAATGTAATCGGTGGAATCGGGGGACTCCCGACAGAAGCGAAGCTTCTTTGTATTTGTATACCTTCAGGCATTCACAAACGTTTACAAACGTTTGTCAATATTTAGAAACATCCGGTGTGGGAGGCAAATTAATCCCACTCCGGATGTTTCTAAATGTAGAGAAACGATTGTCAACACCGGTGTGGGAACAACAATGATATTTAAATAAATAAAATTGGGGAGCACCTTTAGATTATAGACATTTGCAAGTGCAGCTAGAACGCGCGCGTAAGTTAACTAACGTTCACGTTTTTTCTCGGTTTACTTCCCGGCCGACCGCGCAACGACGCTAAAGAAGCTTCACTTCAAAAGAGTCGCACAAAACTCGATATTAATATCGAATAAGCATTAACTACACATATTTTGCGGCATTACTGTAATCATCATACATCAGGAGGCGATAAAATATTTCATTATCTATGCACCCCACGCCGCCATCATTATAAATAATAGGTTTTTTGTTCTGTGGACTCATGTGGTCGTACCGTCCCCGTCCATAGTAGGTAATTGGTATCAGACATTTTTTTTTTTACTTTGGACAGCGATAGGTTGTAGTGACAAGTTGTTGATTAAATTATTTCGTGGAATGTGCATGATGTTGTTATATTTTGTTGCGAATGTGATTGGATTGGCTTTAGTGGATTTGGGCGCATCTGTGGTAGTGAAAAAGAAATTGTAGTAGGATTATTTTTTGCGAGATTACTATGAATATTTTTTCCATTAACATTCAATCAAATATTCATCATTATACATTCGATATTTTATGTATTTTGTTTTCGAATTATTTATTCATTCACCGATCGTATTTTAGTTTTGATTAAGTCTGAATTTTTCTTATACAATTTAATTTTAACCTAACAAAAAACGAATCAACTATACCTTCAACAATTTTACCTTTTCCGGAGCTTTTAAGATTCATCAAAACTCGCAAACATCATCATCATCCTCCGAGCCTTTTCCCAATTATATTGGAGTCGGCTTCCAGTCTAGCCAGATGCGGCTGAACATCAGTATTTTACACGGAGCGACTGCCATCAGACCCCCGCAACCCAGTTACTGGGTAATACCGACATTCGGAGGTTAGACCAGTGGCCTGATTCACAAACGTTCGAAAAGTTTCCGTTTCCGAAGTAAAATTTGACCGGCAAATAAAACAAAACGACCACATCCTGCGACCATGAACGCTGCAATGCATTCGAAACGTCAGGAAAACCAATTTTAATAATAATACACGATGTAATTCGGTTAAATTTGTTTTATTAAGAAACAAAACGATTTGAGAACCGAACGGATTCGGAAACGCAACGCGAAATTCATGGAAACTCTCCCGTGAGCCATTTGCTGTCGGAAAGCACTCGATGTAAAATTAAAGAACTATGAATAGCGTTTCCGAATGCGTTCGATTCTCAAATCTTTTTTTTTTTTGTAATATAACTAGTTTGACCGGATTACATCGCGTATTATTATTAACATTGTTTTTCCTGATGTTTCGAATGATTTGCATTATTAGTAGTCGCAGGAAGTGGTCGTTTTGTTTCGTTTGCCGGTCAAATTTCACTTCGGAAACGGAAACTTTTCGAACGTTTGTGAATCAGGCCACTGTTGTCAGACTTTCAGGCTTCTGACTACCCGTAACGACTGCCATTGATATTCGTATGACAACCGGGACCGACAGCTTAACGTGCTCTCCGAGGCACAAACAAAACTCGCAAACATCTTCCCAAAATTATATTCCTCAGTAGAAAATTACTAATTTATGCAAGTCCCCGCAGTTGGACTGAGAATTTGAAACATCTACAACGTCACACATAATATAATACCATACTACAACGTGTATCAGAAATGCGTTCTCATATTTTTAGAATTCATTCAGGGGATGCTATCGAACAACTTTTACTATGGGGCCAACCCTGATATCGCGAAAAAAAATATCAGCTGTTCCCTACTAAATATCATCGATGTCGCTCGACAAAATGTAAGGTTTATTTGGCTGTTTTCTTTTTTTGCGATTTTAGGGTTGGTTCCATAGTAAAAGTTGTTCGATAGCATCCCCAGAATAAGCTCTTCAAATATGACCACGCATTTCTGATACACGTTATTTAAGAAGATTATTTATTTATTTATTTATGTACACACAACACATAAGTTCCTCAGTTCACTGGCACCGGACTGGGAACCAATTATTTATGTATCAAGTACCACGTGTCTGGTGACTCCATAGGTGGCGACCTAATGAAAGCTTGTCACGTTTTAATTTGTCGTTACTTAACTCACTACTCACTACACTCTTATGATTGACTGGCTGTGAGATGGAGAAACGTTATGCAAGTTTTATTACTTATTTGTCAATTGTATTGTACTGCTTTTTCAATTAGAAAATATAATTAAACAGCCTCTACAAGTGGTGATACTTAAATCCCTTCGGCGTATACAGTCAAAGATTAATTAATTAGAAAGAAAGAGTATTTAATTTCATTACACCATTCTTGGCCGATACGAGAGAAGAATCCGATTCTTCTAAATTTATGAAACTTCTCATTAACTATAACCTTTGCCTGTGGCTACCTCTGCGTATAGTCATAGATATAGCCTTTATCGCACATCCTACGGGAATTCTGTATCTACGTGGTATAAAATGTAGCCCATATCCCAGTTATGGTCTATCTGTGTGCTGATTTTCACCAAATTCGTTCAGCCGTTTCAGCGTGATTGAAGGTCAAACATGAAAATAAATAAACATACATACTTATGCTTTTATAATATTAGTATAGGGAAGTAGGATGCCAAAGATTTACAGTAGAGCTTTGTTTACTTTTGCTTTGATATCAATTTAATTATTTTGGGCATGTAGGTAGTCGATAACTTTGGAGATGATGCTGATATGGAGAGGGAGCGCAGGGCATTGTCGGTCCGGGCAAACATGATGGCCCACAGATTTGCTCGATGTACGGACGCAGTGAAAGTAACTTTATTCAAACCGTACTGTACATCTCTATACTCGTCGAGTCTGTGGTTCAGATATACCCAAATTTTCAGCGTGCATCCAATTTAACAATTTCTTCCGCTGTTGCGTCTATTGCGTCTGTTGTGATGTTGCATCAACTATGTTTACTGAGTCACACACAGCTAGTTTTATTTTATTTGGGGTAAAAAGCCAGCTTCACTGCCAAGCAGTCCGTGGGAGCAGCAACAGCATCCTGAACATGATAGCTCATAAGTTTGACAGCCCTTTGGTGTAGAATCTCATCCAGAGGACTAAGTCACTCTTAGTTATTAAATACTAACACAGTTTTAAGTTCGTACTGAGAATATTATGTAATGGATCTATGGTTGTCCAAATTGACAAACAATAACATTTGGTGGACCATTTCAAAAGACGGGTACAGTGCTCCTTTAAAGTTCTATTCGTCCTTTCCGAAAGCGTTGGAATCTATGTAACTTGTCATTCACAAGCAATCAGAGAAGAGACAGGTTGTCCCGACATGAAATGCTGGCTATGAGTGTGCTGTTATAACCAGGACAACTTTTTTACTCAGGTGGATTATTAAATTATAATATTTGAGGTAATAAATACGTGTTTTATGCGCAGGTGTTTGTAAATTAGAAGATACATGTCACGCCCTTATTTCCCAAAGGAGAAAGTATACGCTCACAGCATTTAGGCCCATCATCCCATGAGATAGGGGGCCATGTAACGAAATTTACCATGAACCGCCCTTCGATTGAAAAACAAAATTGGATTCCCTCGTAAAATAGCATATATGTTGGAGCAAAACACTGGTTATTATTTAATTGAGTAAAGCATTACAATATTAACTAATGTGTTCTTGCTTGTCTATTGGCAAAAGCGGGTATAGTAAATGAAACCAACAAAGATTCTCTACCACTGAGAGTGCATTTAATTTGTGTTAGTGTTAGTCAGAGTCACTGCAATAAGTACATACAATAACATGAAAAGATATAAAGGCAAGCTAATACGTCCAACCTCTAAGACAGTTCTTAGCAGAATTAGTCAACTGTGTCAACTATAATACAATAGGTCCGACCTCTACGGCTGCTCGCAACAAACTACTGACGCCACCCACACTAATTCGAATAACAGCTGCTTTTATAAAGTTAGCTCATTCGTAGAATCAACTACCCTATGTTATTTTATTAAATTATTATGAGCTAAATAATTTATTATATACAACGTTATTTTTAGTTAACGCAATTTGAGAAAGTTTGTTCAGAATCATGAGGAGAATCGATTGAAGTAGTTTTTTTTAATTGCATGCTTTTAGAGCTACTGTAAGTTCCCCAGTTAGTAGCAGAGAAAGTGAAGAAGTCGTGCAGAGACTACCTGGTGCACGGAAACTAATTGAGTCGAACATCCTGAACCTTAAGGACCTATTCACGATCCGCTGGTGTACTTAATTTGACCATAATAACCAAATTGAATTTAAAAAAATATCGTTTAGAAATTATCTCAATCGATTATCCCAGAGATTTTTATATTTTTATAGTATAGGATGGCGAAACGAGCTAAAGGCCCACCTGATGTTAAGCGGTTCTCTGCCCATAACAACTGCAATACCACATATGCTGTTGCCTATATAAATGGTACCGCAAGTCGGTTCGCCAAACTGAGACATGAAGATGGAAAGTCTCATGTGATTGTAATTTCACCGGTACCCGTACCCATCAGACCGAAACACAGGAATGCTAACATCACTATTTGGCGGAAAAGTAGGTACGGTGGTAGTACTTCCCCGGATGAGCTAAGATTACAAAGGAGCTCTACTACTACTAAAGTTCAATTTCAAACTCTGGACAAGCTAGTTTCTCAAATTGCGTAAACAAAATGTAACGTTGTATATGACTAACATAACATAACATAACATCACGCCTGTATTTCCCCGAAGGTAGGCAGAGGTGTAATAGAACACCCACATTTCGCCAGTTATGTTATAGTCCCATGTAATAGGGGGCGAGCCCTTGTATATGACTAAGTATAAATTTATTCGGCTTCTTCTATCGGCAAAGCCCAATTACTGCATGTTGCTTCCTGATAAAAATCTTTATAGATAAAGATAATATTATTAGTTAATATTTGTATGATTGATAAGGTTATGCCTATATTTGCATACCTTCATAATATTATCTATATATTTGAGCCAGATGCCTTGTTGAGTTTGATTTAGTTAGATAGATAGGACACGTTCTACTTGTTGAGAAATAATTATCCACAGGGATATCTTTTTAGGGTTCCGTACCCAAAGGGTGCCAACGGGGCCCAATCACTATGCCTATGCTGTTTGTCCGTCTGTCTGTCGCCGAGCTGTATATTTTTAACCGGTAATAGGAAGCCAGTTGGAATGTTCACAGAATATGTGTTATTGTGGCCTCGGTCATATATTACAGTTTTTCAGATAGAGAGAACAGAAATCTTTTTTTTTATACTTTGCGTACGTAACCTTAAAATGCATATTACGAAATTAGCGTTTCAGTAATGGTGTCTGTTATGCATTTAATTGAATACAATAAAATACAATACAAATGAGGCCTATGTCCAGCAGTGGACGTCTTTCGGCTGAAATGATGATGATGATGATGACAATACAAATCCTCTTTATTGCACAACAAGATTATATTAATTTCTTAAATAACAACTTATGCGCTAGTGTACAACTGGCGGTCTTATCGCTCCACGGCGGTCTCTTCCAGACAACCATTGAATGGACTGGAATGTCATGGAAGAGACAAAGGGTGGTTACCGGTGCACTTAAATAATATCGGAAACTTAACTAATTAAACTAAATTAAAACTAACTTAGTTAGTAAAAAAAAAAAATACCTATGCCAAAATATATACATACATGTATTATCCTCTATAACATCATAAACTTACACACGATTACAATAAATAAATATATACCAAATGAATATAGGACAACAACATACTCATGTCATTACTGGGATAGATAAATAAATAACAAAAAATAAACAAAAATAATATATATATATATATATATATATATATATATATGGGAATATTAATTTATGTAACCGCTTCAATAATGTTTCAGTTATTTTATGCATGTGTGGAACATTCCTTTCCATGTATGTGTGATACATTCCTCGATACAGTATTAAATTATTCGCCATACGCAATTTGATTGGTGAAATATTTTTGCTGGTAGTAATTTATTGTTTTGTTTATTAAGAACTAAAATGAAAAGTTTTTAGTACTGTAATGAAGGAAACAACTCTTTTGGTTCTACTTAAAGCCATTATTAAATTAGAGCAATGAAATCTAAGACGACTCGTAAAAAGAAATGCAATAAATTCAGTTTAACATATGCGGAAAAGCACAAGGAACGTATATTGAATTAATACTAACGTTAGAAATATACTTTTAGTAGTATGTATTTGGATAATTTTAATGAATTATTACATTAATTTTTTTTTTGTTAAGCCTTTCAGAAAAAGTTAGTTATAGTTTGTGTTATCTTAGTTAGTTTTAGTTTGTGTTAGTTTAATGTGTTTTTTTTTTTGTATTTTGTGTGTATCAGTTAGTACTAATGCCATAATTCATTAAATCTTCTCTTATAAAGGTAATTGTGCGCAGTTAGATTGTGATTTATAAGGTGCAAACCACCATTAGTAGGCAACCCATGACAACACTTATATTAAAATCTCGTGCTTATGATTTTGCTCGCTATCTAGAACCTATGCATACCTACTATACAATAATCCATAAATACATCCAGCATTTAAAGTGCTAACATAAAAATCCTGAAAAAAGTAAGTGTATAAAGTGGTACATTTTACAACACGTATAAGAAAGCTATTACACTGAACGCTGTCGTTCACAGATTTGAATTCGGAATGAGCTCAGCCTTTTTCGCGACAATTCTGTTTATTTTATGTTCCTTTCACCGAGTTCCGGAATTCGGCAAATAAATAAGTAACAAATGAAAGTTTAGTTAAAAGCTAAAATGAGGGAAAGCCGAGATAAGCGCGAAGCCGATTGGGCCGACGAGAGTCCATTAATAAAGGAGATAATGATTCTTAAGACGTGTCTATTAATAGTCACTAATCCATGATCGTGTTTGTTATTCTGAGGCTGATGTAATTGTATTAGTTACAAATAAATAGCTCGGAATGAGCTAATCTTGTTAGGTAATCAACTAAATTTATTATTGTAGGTGTGCATAAAATTCCACCTCGTTGAGTTTAATTTCTTCGTAGTATAAATAAGTAGATATATTTTAATTTATGTCAGCGCTCTAGTAACCATATCATGCCGCTAAGCTCACTTAGAAAATGTAATTAAAGAGACTAGGGTTGAGCCTTCGAAACTATTACTTACAAATGTTATAGAGAACAGTTAATTCCGGTGCCTATCGGCCGTTTTATGTGACACTCAACGCAGAACGGTTTAAGTGCCCTTTGAGGAGATCTCCGCGTTTTATTGCTAAGAAAGTAGTTAATAAAATGTGCGAAAATATCTCTGCAGAACGTAACCATTCACAGTTTATTTGACTACTAATACTGTCCTTAAGTAAGTTATAGTTCTTTGGCAGATTAAGCCCGAGTTTTGTTCAGCTCTATGACTATACTAATAATCCCTGCTCGTGAGCGATTTTTTCTTTCCACAATTTAAATTTTTATACTAAGACTTTACGGCCAAAATTAATATCCAATATAATAAATAAATAAATATCTTTGGGACATTTTTACACAGCACCATCTAGTCCCAAACTAAGCAGAGCTTGTACTATGGGTACTAGACAATGGATATAATACTTATATATTTTTTTTTTTTCTAAATACATACTTTTAATACATAAGAAACACCCAGACCAACACAAACATTTATGTTCATCACACAAATATTTGTGTCCTGTGGGAATCGAACCCACAACCTCGTTATCAGCAGTCCGACACTCGAACCACTACACCACAGCGGTCGTCAAATATATCCACGATTTGCCCTACTAGAGATAGGAATTTGACATAAGCTCCATACTAAATATGTCAAATTTCTATCTCTAGTAGGATCGTATCGTGGATAAATTGGATATTAATTTTGGCAGGTAGCAATCGGAGATATTAACTTTTACCCGCGGCTTTGGTCTCGTGGTTCTTTATTTTATGACGCTGCTGTATAAAATGTTATATATGATATGTCATCATATGCATGTGTGGCGCAGATTTTGAAAAAAATATACTCTCCGGCCTCCGTTCCTCCGTCGCTGCGTGAAAGAAGATCAAACCAGCATATAGTATAGGATTAATCGATTAATTTATAAATAACAATTAAACTAATACGTAATTTTCTTAATTAATCTGTGTGGTAGTCAGATTTAAGTACCCTACGGAATAATTTAGAAAATTACGTAGTTACTTGGTATTGGTATTTAAGTAGTTTTAGTTACAGTTTCTGATTACTTTAAGTAATTGAGAAAGCTAAATTTGCGAACTTTTCCAACTATTATTTCAATGAAAACTTAAATCTGATTACTAAGAAATAATCCACATGTTATATCGTTTAAAGTTACAGCCTTTCGTAGTAATAAATTAACTCTAATAAAATGTTATTCGTTTAGCCTTTTTCCGCCGCCCGCCACGCTTGTCTGCCCATTGTGGTTTTTTAAAAAGTAAAATGTTGTGGCGGCTGGCATAATAATCTTATTATATTTCGACTTTTTAAGGATTATTATGGTTTGAATACATAGTACATTTACTTCTTTCAGTCATTTAGATGATACATGAATAAAACTTAAATAAACGAAGCTATCTGGACTTGCTACGCAAAAATAGGTTTCAGTAATATTATGCAATTTCCTGATCATGTAGCAGGATAAAATTGTATTATAATAAAATTAAGCAGATATCATATTATGGCTTTTAATTATTGCTGTCATGTGCAGTGAAAACTATGTTTGACAATCGTGCAAGGCGGCATTTTAAATTATTTAATAAATAAAGACAAATCATTGTGTTCAAGCTATTTTGTTCAAGTGTTTTTATTGTCATCGAATAACATGTATACCCACATTTTGTTGTAAAACAAAACTAGTGACATGTTCAACGTGTTAGCAAAACATAAGAAAACTCAATAAAAACAAATGTATGAACATGTAAATTGACGCCATTGTACCGACTCGGCGCACGAATGGATCTATAGAACGAAAATTTGAATTTGAAATCATATACCTCAGAACGTTAACTAATCGAGCGCGTCAAAAGTTTTAACACAATTTCTTGTCTCGGTGCGTTCTTGATTCCGCGAATTCGCGATCAGGCACCAGGTCGGGAGCCTCGTTAAAATTCAGTAAAGCTAAGAACACATTACAAACGAATAGGCTCACTTCGTCTTAACAATTATCCCTCAATTTATACACGCTTTACAACCGAAATTAGGGACGCGCTCTGAAAGCAGTGAAATCCCGATATGTAAGAATAGCTATTCTATTTGTTTAACGAAATTGGGTGTGTAATTATTGTTATAATAAACTCTCTTCAAATATTTGTCTATTCTTGGTTGATTTAAGTGAGTGTTTTGTTTGAGTTTGATCCCGTTACTTGTGTACACGCAGCGGGATAGAGATACCCACGTAAAAAGGTTTTAATTTATTTAGTTTAAAGCGGCGAGCGTATAGAATTTTAACATAAATGAATATGAAATTCTGTATAATGTACGTGTTACTGTGTATTTTTGTATCGTTATGTGTTTACACATAATAATTGTATGTATTATTTATTCGAGAAAAATGTAGATGGCCCAAATGTTTCTACAATAAGTTAACATAGTATACAAAAATGTTTCTACTCAGTCGCAGAATACTTACGATAGGAACCTGAAAGGAATATGACTGCGCTAAGCTAATTCTGATTATAATGTGTATGCAACAGTTGTTATGATTATTAATGTAGCGATCTACCTCTCTAATATATAAAATTGAAATGTTATATTACAAATAGTTTTAATTTATTATTTTATACAATAATATTAACAATCTAATACAAAAATAAAACTTTTTAACAAAAAAGGTAACCGACGAAAACAGAAACTGAAGAGCGAAAAATAAAATTAAGCTACATACATACATGTACATTGTATTTACATGACGCAAAGGGTCAATCACGCGCCGCCTTCAAAATGTTGGTTTATGTTAAGATTTTAAAATACATACAATGATTATTTTTTACTTTTTAGTTAAGGTTTTTGAAGTCGATTTATTTTTTGTTAAAAAGTTTTTTTATGTTATAAGCTATGGAAAGCTATACATATTACTCTCAAATTACACTACACGGCGCAATTTTCAACCAACGCCAGGAAGAAACATTCAATACTGACTAGTAATAAAGATTAATATATTAAGTCCTGTCAAAAAAGTGTAAACAAATTGACGGCAACACTCGCGCGCCCATATGTACAGTGGACGGCACTTAAGTGGTAACACTCGAGCTACGAAAACAGCTCTTACTGCTTACTAAATAAAGACGCTGTCAAGGCCAATCTGTTACCACTGACGTGCGGTCGCCTGTACTAAGTGTACGAATACACAATTGAGTTTCACTGTCAATCAAGTTTTTTTTTTTTGTTTTTTTTTAAAAACACCTGTTTTTCCATTGCGCATCTGACATTGGCAGAATTGTCGACATCGGCATCGCTTGCCATATATTATATAAAGAATAGAATAGAATGATTGGTTAGATTTTGTTTTGGATATGCAATAAATCTGTATGTATCCGTATGTATTTAGTAGTAGCTTCTTAAATCGTTGGTATGTTATCTTTGAATTTGAATTTGAGTATTCTACAACCACATTTTTGGAGTCTTGTCAAAAGAGGAGAAGTCTTGTTCACTTAAAAACCCGCTATACACGTCCATAAAATATGATGTAAATATTCATATACCGTAGCCAACACAAACATCTTAGTGAAAGGGGGTACAAGAGCAAAGTTTACATGGCACCTAGCCGTAAAATATATTAACATTAAAGCAAGGGAAGATATTTGCACTTAGCACGTTATTATTGTACGTGGCGTCAAGTGACATCTACTCACTTGCTACTTGCAGTTTTCAGGACACTCAAGGGAATATGGATATCTAAGTCGGGTAGCCTTTCACATGTAGAATTAGAAATGACAACATTTTTGAAATGATGATGACAGTGAAAAAAATAGACAAAGTGCTGTGAACAATCATTGTGAAGCCAACAAAACTGTGCACCTCCGGATACAAACCAGCGCTCACGCACACACCATGCGCTTTACCCCTTAAGGTGCATGTAGCAGCCAAGTGACCCCCCCATTAGTAAAATAATATTACTCGTTGAATACATCATTTATCGAAAATTCATTTTTAACAATTGAATTACAGGTACTATAGTTTAATCAGAAACGATTAACACTATAAACTATAGTTCGCTGTAGTTGTAGGTACAAAAAGTGGGGCCCCCCGATATACCGAAAGTCCGCCACTTTCGAGAAAACTATTCCCGATGCAGCTACGGCTGCCAGAAGGACATAGCGGCGGGGTGTCTCCGCAATGCCCCAGTAAGCCGAGGTCCGAGCCCTCCCTTGGGGGACGCCCTTATGCGGTTTTGCAACCGCGATTTTAGTTTATAAGTTAGGTTTAGGGAATTTTTTCGGCGGATGGAGTCCCTAACGGGATTCTCCGCCACCCGCCCGGTTAAGCAGCTAGGAGCAGCTAGGGTACCTATTTTTGGTATCGATCTGCGAGAGTCCATTCGAAAAAAATTAAAAAGTGCGAAAAACAGTCACTTTTGGCCTGTACCACCGTGACCTCAAGCGACTGACTGTAGTAACCTGTACTTTAATTGTTAAAAAGAAATTATCGATAAATGATGTATTCAGCGAGTTAGAACTTTTACTGATGGGGCTACACTTGGCTGCTACATGCGCCTTAAGAGGTTTTCAGTTATTTCAATAACACGTTGTATAAAAGATAACCACGTATAATGTTGTACATATTTGCACGCAAAATCATACGTAAGATGAATAGTGTATGGTTGTCTGTACACATATAAATCTAATGATATTGCTTATGTAGGTAATCCATTCATCATCTGACATCATCATCATCATCATCATTAAATCGCTAGATTTCGCTTCGCATGCGTAAATGCGTTAAAATTTATAAAACCATAATCCATTACATACTGCACAAACGGCCGGTAAGAAAACCCTACCAACTAGGTAGGGCTTAAAGATTTTATAAAATCTTGATTTGGAAAATCCTCTTCAATACTTTTCCATGTAAAAATTATACGAACATTGCGAAACGACCTTTTCGTTTCAAAAATAGTTTTCCAACATTCTATGATATAACATCACGGATTATGAAATCGTCCATTTATTTTACGGCGAGATTTTCCTAAGGTGGGACGCGTGACTGCCTTCAATATTGCGCCGTCCCCGTGGCTCCCAATAACACATTTTTAAGGATTTGTGTCCGGATCATTTTATGTGAAAGGGAAAATATTTCCGAAGCTCAACGATGGAATTAAGCTTTACAGAATCTGTTTTTCATCTTTAACGTTAAATATGGATTGAATGTTAGCGTGGTTATCGTCGGCCTTAGGAAGATTCATCATCATCATCATTTCAGACGAAAGACGTCAACTGCTGGACATAGGCCTCCCCTAAGCATCGCCTCAAAGACCGGTCCTGCGCTTTCCGCATACAGTGGATTCCCGCAACCTTCACCAAGTCGTTGGTCCAACTTGTGTGGGTAGGCACGCTGCGCCTTTCAGTACACAGTCGCCACTCCAGAACTTTTCGGCCTCAACAGCCATCCGTTCTGCGAGCAATGTGCCCTACCCACTGCCACTTAACTTTGGCAATTCTTTGGTCTATGTCGGTCACCATCGTTTTCCTGCGAATCTCCTTATTTCTGAGTCGATCACGGGAACACTCAAAGCATAGCCCTCTCCATTGCCCTTTGGGTGACTTTGTGCCTTCTTATCAGGCGCATTGTGACTATTGTGAGCGACCACGTTTCAGAAAAGAAGGTCTCGGTTCGTAGAAAGATTACAACATCAATATACTCCACTATTAACTATAAAATTGCGGAAATTTTATATCGTGTGTCTCACTCTCTAGGCGATTAGATACCCCAAACTTTAAACTAAAGGTTATCGGCGTATCTAAGCGCCTCAAGTATAAATACGTCTGTGGATTTCAGACATCGAACATCAAATTAAATAACATTATGTTTGTAATTTAACGTTGAGAACTAAATCCAAAATCTTTCATTGTATACTGTATTGTTGAAATGTAATTGTCTATTCCAGCCCTCTTCCTATACTCAAGCTATAGTAAATTACTACATGCACACAAAATTACTTACGAGAGTACCTCGATAATTTGTAGCAAGTATAAATTATAAGTATAAGTATATATTATACCCTACCTAATTAATCAACTACCAACATCTCTATGGGATAAAATAACAAAAAAAAACATGAAATTTAAATTAAAACAACATTTCTTGCAAGTTACAAATACACAATAATAAAAATAACTAGTCAATACAATTAATAACATTATTAATGTAAGTATAATAAATTCTCAAAAGTTTGCTGCATTTGTAGGAACAACCTGTATCAACACAAATACTACCCTCCACCAGTTTTTAAAGACGGCTCGCGCAGTCACCGGTGTTCGCTCCTTCATAATGTAGCTAAATATTATGTGGTATCTACCCACATTGTACTTATTTAATATCCTACCTTGTTAACTACATTTTTGTTTACCTGTTTGCATAGTCGATGCTACTGATGTACGGTAAAACTCTAATGAGTTTATGTTTACATCTTTAGAATGTTTTTGTTATGTATACCACTGAACAAATAAAAAAATTAAAAATAAGTAAGTTTGAATTTAAACTTTCAAGAAATCTCAAGTTTCTCCAAGATGTTCTATTAATCAGATTGTTAAATCGGTTAATAAATGTGTATTCAATGAAATACCACTAAATCTGAGGGCATTTCTAAGTGAAAATTTGCCGTCAGCTCCAAGGAAACGAGCCGGCGAATTGGCTACCAGCCTATAAAACGTAATGTCACATTCATTTGCAATTCAAGAGTCCTCAGTCTGTATTATGCCTAATAAAATTTACATATTTAAATTAAACTGAGAAATAACAAGATACTGAAACCTTCATACCGCTTAGATTGTACGGACGTTTGTATTTTTGTTTTAAATACACATATCTACATGCTTTCATAACTCTTGTGGTTTCATGACATTTTTAATTTAAGTCGCGATGAACAAACGAAGTGTCATGGCCCCGGCTGTGTGAACTCACGCCCTGAATAAATTAGTTTGCGCACTGGATGAAAACTAACTCAAACAGCTGACTGATCATATAATAGTATTGTATTTTAGTGGTAAGTTCTTGTTAATTCTCCGGACGTGGCGCCTCGAATCAGCATTTTACAAAAGGTGCGAAAATAAAGGGTACTTTATTTTGCATAGCTTGCATGGTAAACAGCTCAGAGATATTTAAGCTACCACCTGTTTGGAATCCAGTTCAAAAAATTATCAATTCCCAAACAGCACGATACACTTTAAAACATAATGATACTGTGAGTAGAAGTTTTTAAACTTTCGCGAATTTCACTCATATTGAACTAAGTTTACGGGACTTGTCGCGCACAATTAAATCAAAATATAACAAACATTTTGACTAACCTCGACGTTTCGGTCAAGTTGTTGTTGTTGTTGTAGTCTGCTCGTCAATCAATCAATCAACTCAGCCTATCGCAGTCCACTGCTGGACATAGGCCTCTCCCAAGTTGCGCCACAACGCTCGATCCTCTGCCTTCCGCATCCAGTCCCCCCCAGCCACGCTCTTTAGGTCGTCGGTCCACCTGGCAGGGGGGCGCCCTACGCTGCGTTTGCCGATTCGCGGTCTCCACTCAAGGACTCGTCTGCTCCAGCGGCCATCGGTCCTTCGACAGACATGGCCAGCCCACTGCCACTTCAGCTTACTGATTCTACAAGCTATGTCGGTCACTCCGGTTCTTCTCCGGATAATCTCGTTTCGGATTTTATCCTTCAAAGAAACTCCAAGCAAGTCTGCTCGTGACCACGGCCAATGCAACTTGACCGAAACGTCGAGGTTAGTCAAAATGTTTGTTATATTTTGATTTAATTGTGCGCGACAAGTCCCGTAAACTTAGTTCAATATGATATTGTGAGTGACTACTGCGTGCATCAAAATGATTTTAATTAATTAAAAATTGTACAGTAGTTTTTTTTTATATCTGTAAAGCCGTTTGTCATCTTAGTCTTTCTGCGACCACGAGCGCTGCAAAGCTTTCGAAACGTCAGGAAAACCAATTTAAATAATATACGCGATGTAATCCGGTTAAACTTGTTTTATTATATACAGAGATAATTGATCCTGCATTAGTCATTACGAATTCCAGGCATCCGATGTGTCCATGATAGTAGTCAGTGTTTGGTGGTCACGCCTCATTTGACAGATGAAGCTATCCATTGACGTTATCTTGGCATGCACTCCTGAGAACTGACTAGTACCTTCACTTACGATGAATGTATGGAATTCAGCACGATTCTACCGGGTATAAATCACAAAACCTACGCAGAATCAAGAGCGCATTATTCAAGAATGTGTTCGACCCTTTACAATTAGCCTATCTTCACGCGATGCCATCAAAAACTGATATGTGAGCGCCTTAAAATTGATTCACACACGTTCGATATAAAGCTGCTTTCATACCAAAGATAAATGAGGGCTCTAGTAACAGATAGGAGAGTTGTTACGTCATTCCGGGATGATGACCTTTGGCATCAATCAGTCGGTGCAATACGATAATGTACCTCTCTCCGATAGCGCTGTTTGTGTCATATGTGGAACGTTCAATACTTGGCGTATAATGACATCGTTGTGTAATTAATATCGGCCATTAATCTCATAGTCGTCGAGATTTTAGTGGCAGAATAAACAACGAACCTAATGATCGAACCGAACCGAATGTACCTAATTGAGTAATTTTTTATGTTCACCTACCGCATGTCGTCTTGTTGTGGCAATAAATCATTTTCCTTTCTTTCTTTCTTTTTCTTTCAACGCTGTTATCGGTGCCGATTATCTTGTTCACCACACTAAACTAATTTTAATCACGCTGTATCTCTTTCTTACAAACATCATTGAAAAAGTACAGAAAAATTAAGAAATATCAAAATAGTCTATGCCCCTGTAATTTACGGGAAAATTGTCGCGACCTAAAAATATGGCGACTAAATTCACGTAGAAAACAAGCAACAGGACTACATTTTTTGGACTTAATCTTCTATCCTTTTCTAATGTTTTCGGTTAGAAAGAGATGTAGTGAGATTAAATTGGTTTAGTGCGGTGAACAAGAGAATCGGCACCATTGCTTTAATATACCAAGATTATCACGTAAATTTTGGGATAATTTTTGGCAATCTATGTTTAATTTTTGCGTCCGTAAGCTTGTTGGACGAAAATACTTTTCATAATGGTACGTAGTCTATATTAAATATTCTTTAGCTTCACAAATATATAAAACGCAAAAATAGCTGAAACGTTATCTAATCGGTCATCAGCTTTAGGATGCCAGCGTATCAAGTCAATATATAACAGCATATATTTTACCAGATAAGCGATATGTTGAAATATATTGCCCAATCTTCCGTTACCCATCGCAGCTTTCGAGAAAAACACCATTCATGTTTCATAAATAGGGTCACATTGAAAGTTATCGAAGAAAAAGTCGTCTAACGCGCGCTCCGACTGATAAAATATTTAAAATACATATTAAATTGAAAAATATGGTGACATTTTATTGCTTATAATTTGAACGTAAAGAAAAGAATGCTCAGAATAAAATTTCAACGTTATCCAAAATTGACGAAACGTGTTTATAAAAGCTACAAAGAAAAACATAAAGTAAAAAATATAGACAAAGTGCTGCGAACAATCATAGTGAAGCCAAAAAAACCGTGCTCCTTAGTGTACAAACAGCGCTCACGCACACACCATGCACCTGAAGGATATTTACTTTCGCGTGCTTACTGAACGATACCGTGACATTTGTACTGAGAGGGGTGAGCACAGTTTGAGGTGCATGTGTGTGCGTGAGCGCTGGTTGTTCACGAAAGAGCAAGTCTTTTGGCTTCACTATGATTGTTCGCAGCACTTCGTCTATATTTTTTACTACGTCTGTGATAGAAGCTTTATTATTTTGAAATATGTTTTACATGTAATAAAATTTTGTCCAGGAACTAAATGATATGTATGACATACGATTGTTTGGGTAGTGTAATAGTCAGTAGGCAAATAAAATGGTCATGAAAGCAAGCTAGTAAAAGACAGGTAATAATTTTACAGAAGTTTATGATCCAATTACGAAATAGTGTGATGGGCCCGAGTTTATTGCAGCGCTATCGTCGATATGCCGGTGGATACCCCCGTGAGTGCTCAGCTGATACCGTTAATTTTAAGTGCATGCGACAGTAGTGAAACTAGTCCATAGACGTAATAACTCACAATGATAATATTGTGAAGATAAGAGCTGCCTATTCACACGAAGTACCTTCCTACAATTACATGACAAGGAAAATAAACATTATAGAGGGTATTTTTTTGAGTGTAGATAATTTGCATTTTGGTTCAGTTCGCAACCACTTTATTAAAATTAATTTAAATTATATGAATAAAGTTCTTTGTACGGCGAGTGCTAAAAAATGTCTGTGTCTCACATACAAATTCGATTTTTCACATTTTTTTAAACTATACTGAAACACTATGCAAATTTTCCGCAATCTGTGGTCTAGTGGTTCGAGGGTCGGACTGCTGATCACGAGGTCGTGGGTTCGATTCCCACAGGACACATATTTGTGTGATAAACATGAGTGTTTGTGTTGGTCTGGGTGTTTCTGTATTATAAGTATGTATTTACAAAAAAAAGAAGTATATAAGTATTATATCCATTGTCTATTACCCATAGTACAAGCTCTGCTTAGTTTGGGACTAGATGGTGCTGTGTAAAATGTCCAAAATATATTTATTTATTTCATTAATCCATAAAAATATCCTGTATTAACATTATTTTATATGGTAAATATCCCATGACATGTAATTATATACTAACGCAACGCAGCGTAGGGCGCCCCCCTGCCAGGTGGACCGACGAACTAAAGAACGTGGCTGGGGGGGACTAGATGCGGAAGGCAGAGGACCGAGTGTTGTGGCGCAATTTGGGAGAGGCCTATGTCCAGCAGTGGACTGCGATAGGCTGAGTTGTTTTTTTTAAATGTAATTATATATATAAGGGTTGGTGACCATGTTACTTAAAAACTCATAAGGAAAATAAGTTAAACAATAAGGACAAAATATTATTTGCCTGCTAAGTTATATCAGATTAAAGTCATTGGTGTTAGAAAAACTTTCGTAAAACTCATTCTAAGTTAAATCTGATAAACACGAATTAATAACCAACACGGTAGTGGGTTAATTTCGTTTTTATTGCATAATTAAAACTTAAGATATTATTAATTAGTTGAATTTAGAGTCAATTAACAACCGAGTGTTTTTATTTTTATTGGTGGCTCAACCAAAATGAGTCAATTTGGACACTTTATATTTTTTATAAGAGTAATAAACTTCAAACAAAACAAACAATATAAATAAACATGAGCGTTCTAAATTCGAAACGTAATTAGTGTAATGGAGCCGGTGAATCCGGGTTGTATTTTAAAAGCAGTAAAACCGTGGGGGCGTTCGCCATTGGCCGGCTGGCAGTCGGGAGTGGTCGGCGGTGGTCGGTGACATTCGCTTTTACACTGCAAGTCACGTGGACTAATGAATCCACTCACCTTCGCGTCCAAACCCACCTTTGTATATAATTTAATCAATCTGTTTATTTGACACTTTACAAATTAAGCGGTGATGCTTCACAGACCGATTAAACGTCACGGGGTGACAGGCTTTTAAGTATTTTAAGCTCGCCTGAAATAAATTTACGAATGAACGCATTTATCAACAAACAAATTATAAAAAAATAAAGAAATAAACTGAAAACCCAGCGACTTAGTTTGCGTTTTCGTCAATAATATTTTCAGGATAAGATTTAGAAAGTACATACCCATAGAAGTTCTTCGTCATTCATGGATCAGGGAAAGGGTCGTCGTAACCTCTTTTCTCGCATTTTGGACGTAAAAAATGTTATCAGTCGAGCAAGGGAAGCATGCAAGTCATGAAAACAATCAAATAAATCCTCGAACAGGGTAAATGTTTATGTGTGGGGAATTTATTACGATAATGTGGTTTTGTAATAAAATTGTGATAACGATCACCATAAATTAATGACCGTTTACGAGATATTAAAATATGTCATTAAAAATAACATTCCTGTTATATTTAATAACTTATATTGGTGTAATTATTTTACTCTCAATGCAACGCTTGAAAGAAAATGAGATAATTTTTAATTTTATGACGTTAAAAATACCGGTCACTGCGCGATAAGTCTAGCCCGGGCAATACCCGCATTACACGCGAGACTTAAGGTGAATGCTACAGGGTAGCCCGCGAAATTCAAAAATTTTGGTGTTTTTTGCAAATTGTAGCTTTATTTCGCGTTGTATATCGGTCTAAATGTGATTAGCGGAAATCATAACAATATATCTACTGAATAATACTTATAAAAAATATTAACCTAGCTCTATAAACTGTACAAGCTCGAAAATCGATAATTTGATCGTAAATTAATATTATCGAGCTTGAACAGCTTATGGAGCTAGGTTAATATTTTTTATGAGTATTATTCAGTAGATATTTTGTTATTATTTCCGCTAATCATATTTTGACCGATATACAACGCGAAATAAAGCTACAATTTGCAAAAAACGCAAAATAATTTAAATTTCGCGGGCTACCCTGTAGCAATCACCTTAACAACTCAAACGCTTAACTTCTAATAAGCGTTACAAACATTAATGAATCGTAGCCGGCTCACAATGCAAGTCACCAAACTAATGAACGCCCAGTTTTTAGACTTACACGTGAATTTGCAATCTCCGTTTTGCATATGAAGTTTAAAGTAATGGCTTCGTGGAAAAATTTACGGACGGCACGGCGGCGGGTATATTATACGTTACATGTAATGACTGTAAGACCAGGCAAGCACGTACTCAAGGTACAGTTGGAAGTGTTGGAACCATTACCAACGACACGTTTACTTTCGTAGAAGCTTGGGGAATATACGGATCAAGTTTTTGTTGAAATGATTCATTCATGAATCATTCTTGAGAATTTGAAATGAAACTATGACAAAACGCCGCGATTACGCAACAAATCTTGTGTGACGGTAGTCATTGTCGTATTGTCACAAATAAAATAACAATATGTATCTGGTGTGTTAAAATTCTGCCGAAATTATAGTGGGTTTAGGAAAAAATGAAGTGCTTCAATCTTTTCTTAGTGGGATTCCGTCCGCAATTTTTTATTCGTCCGAGGTTTTCATAATATCATCGAAGTTTGTTTAAGTGTACCTCCTGCCTACCTAAATACCTATCTGTTCTACCCGTAAAACATTTAAAAAAAATATAGATTGTATTGAAATGGTATTTAAAATACAATCTATGCAAAACTTTTTTTTTATGTTCTACGGGTAGAACGGTAGACAGGAGGCTATTTTATTAACTTTTACTTTATTACTTTTCTCAAAGATTTAAGCACTTTAGAACTTATAGAACTGAAGTGGACCACGATTTATATCTAACTCTTTGATAACATTTAGTAAATTTGATAAGAAACTTTTAAATATTTTATTTAAAAGCATTGCGTATTTCTTAATTCGCTAAGATTAGTAAAGAAACCACGAATTCCACGATGCAATGCAATGCTTTTTAGGGTTCCGAAGTCCTACAAGGAACCCTTATAGTTTCGTCATGTCCGTCCGTCTGTCCGTCTGTCCGTCTGTCCGTCTGTCCGTCTGTCCTAATCCTTTACAGCTTAATAACTTCTACAGTTATAAACATAAGTAAATGAAATTTTGTTAAAAAATAGACGACATAAAGATCTCAATTTTAAAAGAATAAAAGAATCGTTTTTCCGTATTTTAGGGGTGGTGTCCATACATGTGAAATGGAGAAAAAAAAATTTTTTTCGCTGCACCCCCTCGTGTGGGATATCATTGAATAGGTCTACTAAAATTAAGGTAATGTTTGATACACCACTTTTTTATCAGGTGTACCATCTGCGAAATATAACCCGCCAAAGTGGCTTGCAATGTGTCCCCCCCCCTGCCATTTCTAAACTATGCAATGTAGAAACTTATAATCTTCCACATTGATAGACCTTTATGAAAACTCTCTTTTAAAATTATTTCGAGCATAATGTGATTATAATTTTTTGAGTTATAGAGAGAAAACTGAAAAATACTTAAAACGTCCTAGTTCAAAGGTCATTGACCTTAGAGAAAAATTATCATAGCAAATAATGCTCCTTTAGCTACTTTCTATTTGAAAAAATCACAAAAAGTAACTTTGAAATGACAAACGTCTTAAATTTGGCTTCTTGAATTTATCGCTAGATGGCGCTACTAACAACACGCTCTGAGTCGCGAATGCTGCCGATTATTGCAAAAACTAAAATAGCCATGATTAATATTCGATTTGATTCGTTTGTAATTACATCTACTTAAGGAACCCTATAATACTGAGCATGGCCCGACATGCTCTTGGCCGGTTTTATTTAATATTTATTGATGCGATACTTCAACGAAATATTTTTGTCCATTTCACATGTGGCATCGGAAATCACTCACAGAACCAGGAAGCCTGTCCAAAACAATTCGTATGAAATACGGAAGATCCCAATTGTATTCAACGGAATTCCAATAATACACCGTGAAGGGTTCGTATTTTAAGATCTTCCTTCCCATTGACCTCTCATTCTTGCTACTTTATCAATCGGCAGAGTTATGAGACGGTGACTGTACTTACGTCTATATTTTAAGCAGACAGGAGGCAGACAAAAGCGATTCATCTGACATCGCCTGCGGATTTCTAAAAATATACATTATTTTTATGAATTTTTCCTTTTACTAATTCTTTCTTTGCCATTTCCTGCTCTATTTAACGTGTAGACATAAACACTAAGCGGTATGTTTAATTCATTCATTATATTTTGTTTCGTTAAGGTATAATTTGTTAATTAGTGGATAGCGTGTTGGTCAACGTTACAAATAAATGAAAACAGACAGGCTCGTTTCGGTACAATGTGTTAATTAATTTATTCTAAGAACATTATATTTCTTACAGAAATAATGGACGCGATATTTATGTTCAGAATTTAAGGAATGTCATTCATTAATTTTAGAAAATTATTACACCCGAAACTTAATTTATTTGTTGTGCTCACATACCTAATTACGAAGGGTTTATTCAATTAATGCATTAGTTGCGGTAAGTGCCAATGGCTTTGGGGGGTCGCCAACGCATCAATCATTTTCTCATCCACTTTATGTCAACTTCAAATTTTGATACTAGGATGATGGATGGCCGTTTCCATCGCCGAACTACCGTGGAACCCTCGGTTATGAAGTAACAAGTAACAACCTCTCGTATGAGCAACAGCGGCTTTTATTAAATGAAATTTCGACAGTCGCTGCTGAGACCATTAACATATAAATCAACGTTCATAACTCGTAGACTTTGGTTTACGATGTAAAAATAAAATGAACTGAGTGGTCCCCGTCAGCGCTCCCGGCGCGGCGGCTCCTGGCGGTTCAGGCGACGACACAAAACGAACAAATAAGATTTCTTCCACCACGACTGGAAATACTTAAGACAGGATTGTTTGAGAATTGCGTATTGTTGTCGTTTGTATAAATAAATGGGGGAATGTTTAAGGTTACGTTGTTAGGCGGTATTTTAGCGATTATAGGTATTGTGTGTCCAAAATGTTTGTGAAAAGGTCGTTTATCATTGTAATGGAACGATTTTAGAGCCAACGGGTCTGGTAATCAGACAAAACGGTCAATTACTCGTGAAATAGTGGCCGCGTCGGGCTGCCAGCGGCGCGGGTGTTCGGGAGGCGCACGCACGATCGCATGCGTCTCTCACCGGAAAAATGAACCTCTCATGAAATTTAATGTGGAAATGTCTTGAAACGACGCCAAACCCGCGCTTGAATTATTTATGATCTGCTATTTTAATGGCGTCCCCGTTCGTTCATTACAGTAGGAGTGTTTCTTAATTTTGAATGCGAAATGGGTGTTGCAATTCTTATTACATTCGACGTTATGGCGATATAAAATGTTGCCAATTATTTATTGCTTACATCCACTTCTTTATTATGGAAATGCATTCATTGTGGGTTATACAGGAAGTGTTCTGTCTGCTTGTTGCGGGAATGTAATATGTAAATATATAAAGTACAGTTATTTATGGTGATTCTGTTTTGTTTTTGTCACGAAATGTTCAAAGGGAAGTTAAATGGCATTGTAGCTTCAGTTAAAGCCAACTTGCAGGGTTCTGATGCAGCTAGGATTCGGTGGATTTGCTCAACTGAGATAAAGCTCACAAGAGACTGTACATAAAAAGAGTGTGAATTGTTTTTAGGGTTCCGAAGTCCTACAAGGAACCCTTATAGTTTCGTCATGTCCGTCCGTCTGTCCGTCTGTCCGTCTGTCCGTCTGTCCGTCTGTCCTAATCCTTTACAGCTTAATAACTTCTACAGTTAAAAACATAAGTAAATGAAATTTTGTTAAAAAATAGTTTACATATAGATCTCAATTTTAAAAGAATATAAAAATAGTTTTTCCGTATTTTAGGGGTGGCGTCCATACAAGTGAAATGGGAAAAAAAAATTTTTTTCGCTGCACCCCCTCGTGTGGGATATCATTGAATAGGTCTTCTAAAATGAAGGTAATGTTTCATACACCACTTTTTTATCAGGTGTACCATCTACGAAATATAGCCCGCCAAAGTGGCTTGCAATGTGTCCCCCCCCCTGCCATTTCTAAACTATGCAATGTAGAAACTTATAATCTTCAACATTGATAGACCTTTATAAAAACTCTCTTTTAAAATTATTTCGAGTATAATGTAATTATAATTTTTTGAGTTATAGAGAGAAAACTGAAAAATACTTAAAACGTCCTAGTTCAAAGGTCATTGACCTTAGAGAAAAATTATCATAGCAAATAATGCTCCTTTAGCTACTTTCTATTTGAAAAAATCACAAAAAGTAACTTTATCGCTAGATGGCGCAGAAGCGCCATAGCGTTAGTAAACAACACGCTCTGAGTCGCGAATGCTGCCGATTATTGCAAAAACTAAAATAGTCATGATTAATATTCGATTTGATTCGTTTGTAATTACACCTACTTAAGGAACCCTATAATACTGAGCATGGCCCGACATGCTCTTGGCCGGTTTTTTTAAGGTACCTGCTGTGAAGATACTCGTATTAATGTTTGCGAGTTAAATAATACTTTTACTTTTTTTTTTACTATATATAAAAGGAAAGATTTATTTGTTTGTAATCGATAAACTCTGAAACTACTGAACCAATTTTAATAATTCTTTCACCATTGAAAGTTAATTTATTTAGACGTAACAAAGGCTAAATTTTATTACAGTATATACGCGGGCGAAACCACGGGCAAGGACTAGTATTAAAATATAAAGAAATTTACATGTGGGTATTACTTAATCCTTTCTACAACAGAAAACAAGGGAATTAAGCGTCAAAATATGTCTGATTTCTTTTATTTTACAATTATTTTGTACTAGCCTGTGCCCGCGACTTCGCCCGCGTGAATTTTGTTTATCGCGCATCCCTCGGGAACTGGTCATCTTCTGAAATATAAAGTAGCCTATATATTAATCCGAGTTATGTTCTATCTGTATGCCTAATTTCATTAAAATCCATGCAGTAGTTTTTGCGTGAAAGAGTAACAAACATCCATATATCTTCACACAATTTCACGTTTATAATATTAAGTAAGATTGAAGCCAACTTATACTGATTCCACGATACTTTAATCTTACATAGTGGATGTCAGTTATTCTGATACCATTATGATAAATGCATTATTTCAGCTAGATATAGTAATTTATCATCATCATACCGCCCTGTAATTGATTACTGTTTAACATGAACCGTCGCGTTTCTTCACACAGCTACCTTAAGCAATTCCTGTTACCTATAATATATTGCTGTAATCAACATGCCTCATAGACAATGCAGTGTAATATTCTTAGTGCACACAGGTGCTACTGCTTAAGCAATCTAGTAAATGGCCAATGGCCAATGGCCAATTCACGTAACTAAAGAAATCCAGTTACTATGCAGTTGCAATGCAGTTTCAGTTTTAAGTTTTGATCAAACAACGCTTTTCGTATTTTCTTGTCTTCGGCGGTAGCAGTCGCGAACAGCAGCGTCACTGCAACTCGATCGACGCGTCTTGAAAATACGTGAATTAGGGTCGGTGACCGCTTGCTTGTTTTTTTTATTTATTTATTTATTTGTTCAGTGGTATACATAACAAAAACATTCCAAAGATGTAAACATAAACTCATTAGAGTTTGCCCTCTCTATCATTAAAAAAAACTGAAAAGGGTTCCGTACCTACCTTCCTTGAACGTATTCGGGTCGTGTGTGTGTAAATTAAAAAGCAGACCGCAAAACTTGTAAAGGATTTTTGATGATTTCTAAAAAAACTGTGCTAGTTAGAAACATCGTTATATTTTCTCTGTAATATTTAAGTAGCTACATTAATTTTTATCAACTATATTTTTTTTTTCAGATTTTTAGATTTACCTACAATCTTCGGAGATAAGGGAATTGTATTTCTAAAACTACGCGGAATAAAAATAAATAAAAACCTGTTTTGTAATGTACAAACAATGAAGTTCTTTCATACATCCCACTTGCACTAGTTGTCTGTTTGAAATTTCGACCCCATTTCGGCCCATTTTCACAAAGAAAATGAAAATATTTTTAAAATATTCATTTGCATTATGGTTGGTTATACAATATTAAAAAAAAAAAAAAACAAATCGATCATTTTGGTACGGAACCCTAAAAGGACACTGGTCTATTTATTTTAAGGCAAAACACCACGACAAACTTACATTTTCATAAATTTTTCTTTAGAAAGTAGCTATTCCTTTCAAAACCTCAGCCGGTAGATTTCTTATATAAAATTTTACGTCCAACTCCCCAGCGACGTGAAGACGACAATGTAGACACCTCGGCACTTTATAATGACGCCGAACATGCGGCAGTGTGGGCAGTAGTCCTGTAATCGCAAGGAGACGCTATAGACTATTGTCGCACGATCGATCGCAGTAAATCAGGGCCCACGCAACAGGCTGCCTCAGAATACGACCATCAGCGAAATATACCACAAATCGTAAACACATCAATAGCATAACTTATAGAGCACATTGTGCGGGCGTCAAACAATAAAATAAATAAAGGTATATCTGTTACAATTCGCGTGCTTTGCCCCGCATTACAAGTTGTGGCGAAAATTTGCGTGAAACAGGTCGATGCTTTTATGTGGTACAATTTATTGAAAGTTTTACATGAAAGACAATTACATACAGCTGAGATAAGAATTTTTAGAGGAATGTGTGGTGTAACGAGAATGGATATGTGATGCGGAGAAATGAGGAACATGTTACGAAAAAAGTTTTGTGTATGAATGTGGATGGCTACAAGAAAAGAGGTAGACCAAAGAAAATATGAATGGATTTTGTGAAAGATGATATGGATAAAAAGAATGTGAACACGGAGATGACGGCTGATAGAGATGTATGGAAGAAAAAGACATGCTGCGCCGAACCCAAATAAATTGGGATAAGGGCAGGAGGATGATGAATTTATTGAAAGTTTTATTACAATAAAATTATTTGTGGTTGCGTTGGTGTTTTAAAATTATATTAATTCAGATACCTGTGTAACTTTCGTGAAAATTTTGCAAAACATTTTAACTGGCAAAAGTTCAGAAGCCGAAGAGTAAACACTCAAATTCGAACAACCAAGAACATCAATGAAATTAATACAACTACCAGAAAAATCAATAGGAAAGGTACCCTCTATAATGCCAAACTAAATACTTGATAAATTCATGTCGGTGGAAACGTGGGGCGAACAGTCGGCAGCACGAAAATGTTATGTAAACAGCGGAATATCTCTCAACTGTGGCCTCGGGTCGTCCTACTGAATAAATAACGCCAAAGCAAAAGCAAACTCAAACAAAAGTAAATTTATTCACCAAATACGACGATTAATACACGATCTCACGACAGATTTATATTTGTGCCCAGAAGAATGAGTATAGCGATGAGTTTATGAGTCCAACGATGAGTATATGTGAGTATAACGTATACGTATTAATATTTTACTCACGCAATGGTCGAGATTTTGTACTGGCGTTTGTTAGTGCATTCGTGGTAATGATAAATCAATTAACACAAATAATAATAAGCTTCTTCTTTTTATTTTTGGGTCATTTTCTAATAAGAAATTGCTTTATGATGACGATTAATGTAATCTTGTTGTGCAATAAAGAGGATTTAAATTAAATTAAATTATTTATTCATTCAAAAACCTTTTGTAGAACACTGAGTTATTATGGTACACATAGAAATAGTTGCAATACAAACAATAAACATTTTTACAACCAGGATACAACAGTCAAAAGGTAAGAGCAATTAGTGAAACCCTGCCTCCTAAACTAGGATACCCTGTATCTTAGGAGACAGTGTCCTCGCTTAAACAGCAAATTATGGTCGAGCGACTTTTGTCATTGTTCTTAGCGACATATTGTGCGTTTACAAAACTGTGATGTGAAGTATGAAACAAAGATGTGTATACAGAGATTTGTGATGTATTTGGTTGTGTACCAGTGCGGTGTAAGAAATATGAAAGGATAATTAATATTATGATGAATTTGTCTTTAGTTTATGTATGTGTACGTTATAAGTATGTGTAATGTATGCGTGTGTTGGGTTATGTGCATGTAGTGTATGTATGGCTTCGAGTGGTTTATGTATGTGTGCGCGTCGTGTAGATGAAAGGGGGTGTATGTGTGTAGGGATTTGTATTGTATTGTATGATTGGATTTTGAATAGAAAATCCAGGAAGACTTTTTAACAAGATTAGAATTATCTAAGTCTTATGTTACCCACATAACACAAAACACTGCATAAGATTCCGACGTTGAGCAAATTGAAATGAACTTTTCTGTAGTAGAGGTAGACTATGAAAACCAAAATTTTGTAAATGCTGTCGATAAATGGCCAACCAACCGTGTCAGTAAACTCAGTCTTACCCCTCTAAGATCAAAGATATGACAGTTCTATTCATTAAAACGATCCTTTCTTATTTGTATAAGCATTGAATACAAAATTCTGTCAATAAGCATCTTAATAAAAAGTAAATAAATAGAAGCAGTGTTGCTGTCATAAAGGGAAAATCAGCTTTGGAGCGGAAATTGAAGTTCCGTGGCTGGGGGCGCGCGGGCGCACCGGAAGCTACGCCATTAAGTCCACTTCCAACGCTTTATACAGTTACAGTAATTATTATTATTTCATAAAACACTGATACTTTAAATTTTTTACTTCGGAACTGGAGGAAAGCGAAAGGAAGATGTAAGAAGTAAGTGTTGCGATGGGGTCAATTCTCAACGCGAATTAGTTTAGGCATTATCGTTATTGTTAGGCTTATATTCAGAGACGAATCTAAGCGTGAAGTCATGCTTCCAACTGTCAAATAGCACTGTATTTTGACATTTGGAAGCACGACTTTAAGATTATTTTCTGAATATAATAAAGTTTAGTGCGTTAATTTGCAGACTCCAAACCTCTTCTTAAGATAAATAAAAACGTATTAAAAACGTTGTAGTTCTCCTAAAATTACGTTTCGTATAATAATTTAACAAAGCCTAATATGGCAATAGGCTCGCCCTCTATTACATGGGACTTATAACATAGCTGGCGAAATGTAGGTGTACTATTACACCTCTGCCTACCCCGAAATACAGGCGTTATTTTATGTATGTATGTTATGTAATATGGCCAATTGGCCACTAAACAATTAACACCGAACAACTGTTCTGTGGTTTTGACGGACAAATCACTAAAATAATGATTAATATTCATCATAAAAACAGACAGCTTCAAAATACGACTATTACCAAAAACAGAATAACAGATAAATTTTCTCACAGTAACGGTTCATGAGAGTCTTTGTTTTGGCTGGGGCAAAGACAAACAAATTTTAAGGATACGCATCCCTGAGTCCAACATGTGGTGTTATTTCTATTTAAATTTTGTTGGATAACAAAACACAGAATAAACTTTCTGTGAAAATAACCAACACGTGTGTCTACCGGGCCGTTTCACTAATATATTGAGCTTGTAAAAACGGTACCGAAATTATTGTTCCAATGAAAAAATTATTTATTTACTATTCATGTTAGGGCATTTTTTCTCACAACGGAAGTTCCCAGAAGTGACAGCGTTAAATTCAAAACCTTGCTTTTTACAAATTGCTGTAATCACCAATTTAGTTTCCAAGCGTAGCTATTGAGGAAATATTGCCAGTTGGCAGTTCATTGTATATTATAGGTAAGACTTCTATTACATTTTGTTTTCTTCTTGCTATATTGATTTGGATAACAATAAATATAAAGTTTATCTAACGAAGGCCATGTTCAGTATTGGACATTTACAATACAACCTCAAGGTATCGATAGATTACAAAATTTTATTGGTAAATCTTGGATTTAACTATACTAGTGAAATTACTTTTTGTTTATATCTACGCTTTTGTCGTTATATAGCTACAAGCGACGATGATAGTGAGAAGTCGATTTTCCATTATTGTTTACTTTGGTTTGGTAGTCGATTTGTTTTCCAATAACTTCATATTACTTCCTGGAATAATCATGTTCTTATGTTTCCTTACCGAAACGGTAAATAAATATATTTTGTCGTTTCTCAGAACCCAAATAATGCGGTAGATTAAAATTGTAGTCAAATTATGTTGATAAAAAAGTGAAGTATGATGGTTTGCCATCATAATTGACTTTCTTATTTCTACAAATCCTTGAGGCTCTTGGAATACAATCGAATCCATTTAATAGAAAAAATCTACTGTTGACCAAATCATTCCTCATGATTTTGAATTTAAGTAACAATTAGCGGAACATAGATTACATCTGAAATCTGATATCGTTACTTGAGAGGTTTTTACGGCTTCTCCGTATCATTGTGATAATGGTGTTATATTACTTAATAGTAGGTAGTAACTATATATTGCAACTTGACAATGGATCAACGTGGATTGCGATCGAGGATTTCAGTCTGTTATTTGCCTGGATTGTCTGGATTACTGGAGAGCCGCAACTGTCATGTCTCGCTTGTCGGATCGTCAGAATGAGGTCATTGCATTACTATTGATGTATATTATTATGTATTAATTAATTTAGTTGTATAAAATACCGGTTGAATTGGGAGCCAGATACATTCAAAGGGCTGGGATGATTATCTTATTATTCATAATATGTATTTTTATTTAATGGAGCTATGGAGCGAGCTATGCTTAAAGTTTCTTTGAAGGAAATCATTAACGAGATTATCCGAAAAAGAACCGGAGTGACTGACATAGCTTGTGGATTCAGTATACTGAAGAGGCAGTGGGCTGGCCACGTCTGTCGAAGGGCCGATGGCCGTTGGAGCAGACGAGTCCTTGAGTGGAGACTGCGAATCGGCAAATACAACGGAGGGCGCCCCCGAGCCAGGTGGACCGACGCGCGACTTCCTGAAGAAGGTATCTGGGAGGGACTGGATGTGAAAAGCAGAGGACCGAGTATTGTGGCGCAACTTGGAAGAGGCCTATGTCGAGCAGTCGACTGCGATTGGCTGAGTTGATGATATATATATATTTATTCATATTGTTAAATACAAAAGAGCTAACGTAAAAAATGTGCGTGAAACGTAAATCTTAAATCGGGCTTCCTATACGCAAAAGCTAAAGTTGAAGTAGGCAAGTAGGTCGAAGGTTAATTATTATAATTTAAGTATTGTCTTATTCCCGATAACGCCTAAGATTTCTATTTTTATAAATAAATCACCATTACCAAAAGATAATTAGGGGATAGGGGGCTCGCCCCCTATTACATGGGACTAGTAACATAACTGGCGAAATGTGGGTGTACTATTACACCTCTGCCTACCCCTTCCGGGAAATGCAGGCGTGATGTTATGTTTGTTAAGAGATAATTTATTGTTATTAACTCGAGAAAGCTTGTATCGATCGACATTTCAAATTGAAATAAACAAAACTACGAATAGCACAAAGAATTTAATAAAATGACAACTGGAATGCTCGAGGAACTATAAATCGCAATTGATTCGCCAAATGGCGTCCTTAGCTTAGTCAGGGAAGGCCGGAGTGACTTAGGCACAAAGAAAGCGGATTATGGCGTAATCTCGACGGGCGATGCCGGGGCACGCGTCTCCGCTCGGGGCCACATTAAACCCACATTAGGTCTCCATCGATTACGACTTGACATTTTGTTACGCGCAGGTTACTTTACGTGATATCGCGAAAAATGTCTTTTTCGTGTACCGTGCCATTTTGTTTTGTTAATTTTTTTAAGGTTTTTGTTGGGTAAACTTGTTTTAAGTAGGTCAATTTCCAGTTGTTGGTTAATTTGTGAATTAATTACGATAAGAAATCCTATAGCATGAATTATAAAATGCTAAAAAATATGTTATTTAATGAAAAGAAACTCAATTAAAATAATAATAGATCAGATTGTAATCTCAACGTGACTAGGCAGAATAATAAAACTGTAAATCAATTTTGATTAATAGAAATAAGTCAAAGTACACAATCAGGTATTTGGGTCTCAAGTAGATAGGTAATTCAATTCACCTGTACTATAGACTTCTTATGCCAAAGTCAAATACTTCAATTGTAACTTAAACAACTTATATAGATACCTACTTTATTAGCATTTAGATACTTTATTGATAAAGAGGTATCAAAAAGATAATAAAGAAGTTTTAAGAGAAATCCAGTGAGCCAAATAAAGCTGTTACAGCTAAGAATTTTCATGAACAAAATTCTTAAACTAATAAGTATAACGAGTTTTATTATCTCTAATGGACGCTTTACTTTTTAGAAATAAGCGTAATCTTAAATTTATATCAGATCTTTATAGATAAATTATTCTTTGAAATTTACAATTAAGGTATTTGTACGTCTAACGGACAGGGTATATTATACATATCAAGTGCACGGCTTCTTTGGATGATAACCAATTATACGGCAAGGGTTTTAAATCCTATATCTATTACATATTAGGAACATAGGAGAAATTATGAAACCAAACATTTCAAATTGAAATTTACACATCACTAGCACCTATATCTATTAGCAAGAGACGTGAAAAGATATAACCCTCGTAGTGCAGTGACACGTTTGTCATGATTTGAATTTAATACATAACATAACATCACGCCTGTATTTCCCCGAAGGGGTAGGCAGAGGTGTATAGTACACCTACACCCACATTTCGCCAGTTATGTTATAAGTCCCATGTAATAGGGGGCGAGCCTATTGCCATTAACCGGGCACAAATCCAGACTCCGGGCTGCTACTGAGAATTTCATAATGAAATGTATTTCCCCGAAGGGGTAGGCAGAGGTGTATAGTACACCCACATTTCGCCAGTTATGTTATAAGTCCCATGTAATAGGGGGCAAGCCTATTGCCATTAACCGGGCACAAATCCAGACTCCGGGCTGCTACTGAGAATTTCATAATGAAAAAACCCAATAACACTTTGCCCGACCCGGGAATCGAACCCAGGACCCCATGCTCAGTAGTCGCGCTTGCGACCACTAGACCAACGAGGCAGTTGAATTTAATAAACATTGAAATCAAAATATTCTTGTAATCTTATTAAGTAATTTACTAATTTACCTTGAGCTGAAAATTATGCATAGAGAATCTATACCAGATGTACTGTTTCACCCTTTTTAGATAGTATACCCATTTGATTTCATTAACATTGTATAAAAAGACAAGGAGAAAATGAACTTAATATTAATAAATCCACTTATAAGATTAAAACAGCGTGCTTGTTTGTCTGCGGTATAAATATACGGACACTGAATCAATTAACGGGACCTGCCAGTTGTAGATATATTATCTTCTGAACCAGTAATAGAATATATTTTATCCTGCCCATAAATTACCTACTGAACAATAAATAATCTGGAAAACAGAGCGCCTGAGGCTAAAGGCACTAAAGGCACGATGATAATAATAATTTAGCCAAGCGAATAACTATCACTCAATAAAGCTGTGAAGTGGTGCGTAGAATATACATCACAAGGCCTAAACAGATTCGGGCCACTTGACGGGCTTCGGCAACATTCTCAGCACAAAGCAATGAAAGCGGCTTAGTTGAGAGAAAGGGGATTAGAGTATAATCTGCGCTGGAGAGGTTGACATACGGCCGGGCGCCCGGGGCGAGGCAGGCGCGCCACGGACCAGTGTCCACGGAAAACGCGCCAAGGACCAGTGTCCACGGCAAACACGCCGCGGAAGGCAACAACCACACAATAACTGGGCCCTAATTCACGAAATTTCATGACGCTCCGATCAAGTTGCAGTGACGCTGCAGTTCGTATCTGACAGCGACCGCCGAAAATAAAAGAATACGAAGAGCGTTGCTTTGATCAAAACTTAACTGCAATTGGACTGCAACGGCACTTATTTAGTTACGTGAATTGACCTACTGTTATCGAAACACACGGATGCGACGGTTGAGTGGATTTTTTCTGACTGAACTTTTGAAAAGTATTCTCGTTTTTGCTAATCAATTACATTTAATTTAGTACTGTTATCCCCGCGACCCGTGAGAGCCACAAACAATGGATTTTTCATTTTCTACTTTATGCCACTTGAAAGGTTAAAACTTTGATTATACTGCATTATTTACATATTTGTACGCTTAGCTGTAAGCAGATTTTGTATAGTAATCCATCGACATGACAACCTCTGTGGTGTAGTGGTTCGAGTGTTCGCACAGACCAGAGGCTTACTGGTCTATGAGTGTCGGACTGCTGATAACGAGGTCGTGGGATCGATTCCCACAGAACACAAATATTTGTGTGATGAACATAAGTGTTTGTGTTGGTCTGGGTGTTTCTTATGTATGATAAGTATGTATTTACAAAAAAAAAGTATATAAGTATTATATCCATTGTCTAGTACCCATAGCACAAGCTCTGCTTAGTTTGGGACTAGATCGTGCTGTGTAAAAATGTCCCAAAGATATTTATTATATTTATTATTATTATTTATTATCTTATGTACTTTACCCAAAATCATATGCAAATAAATGATTTCTATTCTATTCTAATCATTAATGTTCTTTGAGTATGTGTTTCTATATCGTTTTCTTAGAAATGTTTACTTTTAAAGTTGGTATGTATATATATAGCTTTACATTATGGCATTTCTAACATTGTTTTCCTTGTAGAATTTTGCCATCTCTAGGAAAACCATAACATATATTGCCATTATTATTATTAGCGATTATTTCGTGGTTATTATTATTGGTTGCTACTAGTAATAGCCATATAAGTGACTATTTCATTAGACATAGTTAATTAATAATACTATGTTTTTCAATATAATTAAATCACCTTTATGGTTTTAGCGTATGATTTACAGTTTATTAGTAACAATATAATCATTTGAGTAACTGCATCCCTATTATTTTATATTTTTCATTTCAATAGTTGTTTATTTGGACCTCAAATGAATGCTGGCTAATAATAATGAAATTCCAATGCATCATAAAAACTATTTTTTACCTCGTTTTTATTAACTCGCTTTTAGTCATGTCTGTCTGTTCAGTACAAATTTTGCAATCGATTTTAAACTTACTTCCCGATGAGCTAGAGACTTGAAACTTAAAACATATATCAGGACTGCATGAGAATGCAATTGCTTTTTAAAAACGTGGTAAAAAAAAAACTTTTTCATCAAATTATTTCAAATTTCGATGACTGGATAATTTATACAAAGCTTTAAAAAGATTTAATACAGGTAGTTATAACACTTCATTTTCTAGTACATTCACAGTTATCGTGAAATTGTGTGTTAACCTATCTCTTGTGAATCGCTAGTACCCCATAAATTACAAGAATTGATAGCAGTATTCTGCAATGAAGTGATTTAATAAGGACAAGAGTAACATAATTCAGAGAGTTGGCGAATAAATCAAAGTTCTACAGTCTAACTTCGCATCAATATCAAGTGGCTGTTCTCAACTTATTTTTATAGTCTCTATTATGTTTGAGTTTTCGAGTTCAATGTAAAATTATTTATGAAGTTGAAAGTTTTATGTTTTCCAAAACCCTTTTATTCCAGTTTTAATAAAATACCTGGATAACTTTGTCGAGAATTACCTGTCAGAACCATTTTAACTTTTATGGGTTTTTAAAAAGTTGTTTTTGCCACATTTGTTTTGTTTTCGCAATATGTCATTGATGCTTTTGGTTGAACTTTTACTGGTTAAAGTTCTTACTCATATCATTTGAAATGATAACGAATCATATAAAGTATACGATTACGAAGTATTGAAGTGTACGATTTTCTCAGCCGTCATCAAGGGGCTAATAAAAAAAATACCATTACAAACATGTATAGTCCTTTTACGTAAATTATAATAAAGGCTTTGAAAAGCTCATAATGAATTTCCTATCTAACTAAGCATATAAATGATAAAGGAAAATACCTTATGACATGTTTAAGCTGCACTTTGTCTGTTCAACTCTGAAAAAGAAAAGAAACATCACATTAGACATAATGAAATCACATACTACACAATAAAAGTGATATAAAAATGTCGTAATGTCAATATGACGAGGAAGACATATGTCAACTGATTAGTGAGTCCAGTGAGTGCGTGAGAGCTTGACCGACTCGAGGACTGCCTGGTCAATTGGCTGATAATAGCCCACGCCCACATGCGGGATTATTGACATACAATAAACGTCACATTTTTCTTAATAAACAAATACGTCATGTTGTGACAGTGTCGACAACCGCCGTTGTATCTAAGTCATTATTATAACCATTATAACACTTTACGTGTCTCGTACGAACAATTACACCTACACAGGGTGCCAATAAATTACTGTTTTCATACCTATTCAGTGTTTATTTATGCGCTGTGTGTTGATAACCCACTGTCACATCGGTGTATAATTACGTCTACGTGTTGTAGCATAAATAACCCTTAGTTCATAATTTATTGAATATTCAGTAAATTATGAAGTAAATGTTTGTTTTCATCGGATACTATAAGAAGTATTTGAAATTTCTTCTACGATTGATGTGACTGGGTGTCGGAACGATTAAGCTAAAACATGGAAAAAATATTAAGCGAGATGAAAGTAATGATGGTCGTTGGTATAATTATTTGTCGGAAATTAAAAATCCGAGAGAAATAATACCTAATGATTATAAATATGATTGTAATGTTATTCTTAAGATATCTATTAAAATTACATAAATATGGCATCATCTTACTTAAAATGCTATTAATTATCTCATAAATAAGTTAAAACTTAATCAAAAAGATCGTCGGAGGGGGAGTTACAGAAGATGGTAACAATTATGGATGGTGCTTTGAAGAGTAAGGGAATTAAAGTTAATGTCAGTAAGACAATAAAAGTTATGGTTTCTGAAAAGGAAGAAGTTATGACGGAGTGCAATATTTTGATAGGTGAGGAAAAGGTGGAATAAGTGAAAGAGTTTGAAGTATACATGGGTTCCATGTTTACGAGAGATAGAAAGCATTTGAAGGACATCTAGAGGAGACTGAGTGCTGGTAATCAGTTGAATGGGGCACTACACACCTTTATGAACAGCCGCAAAGTGTCGAAAAAGGCACGGCTGGCTGTTCATGGGGGAGTGTTAGTGCCTACACTTACGTATGGTAGTGAAAGTTGGGTATGGCAGAAGAAACATGAAATCAGAAGAAATGCAGTAGAAATGAGAGCTTTGAAAAGTATGTGTGGTGTAACTTTGAGAGATAGTGATAAGGGAGCGTTGTGTAGTGCAAAAAAGATTGAGAAAGGTATGTTAAGATAGTTTGGAGATATATAGATGGATAGAGATGGATGGACGAGAGGAGATTGACAAAACAAGTATACGAAGCGAGTGTGAATGGAAGGATTGGAGAACTTCTCAAAAAATGCCAGGTTAAGAGTACTCTAAGCCGACGAGCATGTATGACGAGGTTAATTAGCATAGATGAAGCGAAATACGTCAGGATCGTATCAAGTGGAAATACATAGTATCTGCCTGCCCCAATGGGAAACAGGCATGATAATATGTGTGTTATTATTTAATCGTATCGCAACTTTATAGGCTGTCTATACATCTATATTATTTTATAATTCACTATGAGAAATAGAGATTCTTCAACCAGATGGTGGCGTCAGGTGTAAAGGTGAAAAGATCCTCTGGAGAGCCAGGGTACGACAATAAAGGACATTGTTGGATTATATGGTCCACAGTCTGGTCTTCTTTGCCGCACTCACAGAGGCTGGAGTTGCTCCATCCCCACTTGTATTTGAGGTAGTTACATCTTATGTATGTATGTAAAAATTTCAAACAAAAAATCTTCTCTTGAATTTAACATTAAATACTTACCGTTCGGATATTAAGTATTCTAACATCGTAAATTCTGCTAAGCGACCTAGTTTAGATAATCCTGAAGCCTTTGTAGAACACTGTTCTATCCATTGAGTACTCAATCCATTTGTTTATAAGTACCAAGGCTTCAATCATCGCAGAATTCCAGATCGGAATCGGCTGTTTCATTACATTATTCATCTGCTCGCCGTCCAGACGACAGTCCATTAGCATTTTAAATTATGTAATGAATTTACTAGGCAGACGACCTGTAGAGGCGGCCTAAACTTAAAACCGTACGAACGGAATTAAACAGGAATATAAACTCACTGTAGGAAACATATTTTGTACATGGAGCGGGTCTTGTTGTACCAGCCAAGTTTCTGACTAAGGTAAATTCTGTTGTACCCTCAAATTCAAAATTATTTATTTTTTAAAAAGGTATGATGTACAAGACATGGTGTTATAAATAAATAATCCAGTATCACTATGCTTTGCCTTGATAGGCGTACAAATTTGATAACATAAAAGAGTATTTAAATGTAGGTAGATAATATTACAGATTTGTAGAAATTAATTATTTAATAACAGTTTCTATTTAATAAAATCATGTGTTTGAGTATTTTTATTATTTTAGAAAAAGAGGCAGGAATAAAACTTTTTAACAAAAAATTGAACCGACGAAAACAGAAACTGATAAGCGAAAAATAACTAATTATGAGTCGGCGCCAAACAACCAATCAACGAAGATCATTAAATTACTTTAAATAACTAATAAAAACAACGTCACATCAAATACAACGTGAGATTTTCAACGATAAACAATAACTTTCCAAAAATGCGTTCTCCGCTCGGCCACTTCCAACTTACACGCACTTTGCTTGTTAAAAGTTCGTTTGGCGCCGACTCATAATTAGTTATTTTTCGCTTTTCAGTTTCTGTTTTCGTCGGTTCAATTTTTTGTTAAAAAGTTTTATTTTTCATTTTTTTGTGGTTAAACTCTAAATCCAGGTCTCCATTATGTCGTAGTGTCTAGAACTATATTTATGTATGTCAAGTTTCAGCAGAATCGTTTAACAGGTAAGAATTCAGTGGGTGAACAAACACTCATCCCCTGTTTTACTACCCTTAAGGGTCGATTTTGATTTTGAAATTTAAATGAGACCAACTTCGAGATATACCCTATCCATTAAAAAAACAATCATCAAAATCGGACCACTCTGTAAAAAGTTATGCGTGGTAATACATAAAAAAAAAAAAAAAAAAAAAAAAAATATATGCGTCGAATTGAGAACCTACTCCTTTTTTTCGTCGGTTAAAAAGAGGTCTTTGCAGTCCCTTATGTCAACTACGACCTAAAAGATCTATTGTAAGTGTAACGCCTCTAATAGTAGACTGCAGCACCTCTCCAAACCGCAGGCCAGCCATAAAATCGACTATTGACTTGGGGTTTGAGGATCTGATCTCATCAAATCAAATCTGATCTGATCTGATCTGGCCTCCAAGATGCTGACTTCTAATGTGGTGCACTGCATCACATTCGCATAGGATTGTCATAGGATTGTCCAGTTTACAGTGCCCCAGGTTCTAATCAGGATCCTTATATGGTTCCTGTTGAGCGAAAGCGCTTCTTTTGTAAATGAGTTTGAGTAGGTTAATTAACAGTTTAACAAAGAAATCGGACTCTTGTGTATTTTTAACTCAATCAAATCTCTTAGATAATAATTTTATTTCTCCTCTATAAAATGTTCAGATCAAAGTTGGAAGTACGATATTACAGTTTATTTATTCACGTGTAACACACAACACATTTACCATATACATATTTGATAACAACGCAATCACAGAATTTCAATACACAATTCTTGTATGTTGAGCGTAGCGTTGGAAAATGAATAAAAACCGGCCAAGTGCGAGTCGGACTCACGCAGTAAGGGTTCCGTACCTCTCAACGACCTGATACCCCATAAAAACTAATTTAATTTACGAGAGTTTACCAAAAGACATCAACGCACAGTGTACGAAATATGCATTTTTGCATGTCTTTCTTACGCTGGTACCACCACATATGTCTATGTTTGTCTTATTTTTAGTATTTGTTGCGAAACTACATAATATGCACTATAATCTGACCAAGTTTGACGCTGGTATGTATTACCGTTTTGAAGATAGAGCAGGAACAAAAACGTTGAAAAAAATGCATGTTTTTTGAGGTTTCTTGTATGGGGACCCCCTTTGGTTTTAGACTTTTTTTTGTTTTTAGTATTTGTCGTGATACACCTCATAGCAACACATATTCTGAGAAAATTTCAACTGGTTACCTATTACCGTTCAAAAGATACAGCCCTGTGACAGACAGACGGACGGACGGACGGTCGGACGGACAGCGTAGCGAGAGTAATAGGGTCCCGTTTGGAACCCTTCGGGTACGGAACCTTAAAAAAGTAAGTCGGAACGTGATATACATCTATAATAAATGTTTGTATAGCAGCCTAATTCGTTGTAAAAAGCCCCGTCACCTGACTTACGGCATTATAATTACGCCGCCGGTACATAGATAAAGCTTTTTTTAATTTTGTAGGGCGAGCCGACTGAATTTCGAGCGAAGGTTAAGCCGCGCCCACGCTGCGCACGAGACTCTAATCGTTCATTTGGATTACGATTATGTAGACGAATATGCATGAGGACGTTATCGAACCATTGATTTTAAATGGGATAAGCCGTTGAAATGACTTAGACCGGTCTTAGCCGATCATCAATTAGGAATTATAAGCTGCTGTGAATTATGTTTATTATTCAACAACTAATACTGTTTCTTGACACCTGCTGGGCGAGTTTATATTATAAGTTCTAGACAAAGATATTTAAAATTATATAGATATGTCAACCCTAACAAAACAACCGAAAAAAATGTTCAATACGCAGCGTCAGCACAATACACAAACTACTTAGTAAGTAAAAAGTAAGTGAGTTGGTTACTTCAAATTACTTTCGCGTCATAATTGGAACACTTTTTGTACACACACCTGCCACGCTCGGTGCATTACTTGACGCGGATTAATAGAAAAATGTCTTACGGCCAAAATTAATATCCAATCTATCCACGATTTACCCTACTAGAGATAGAAATTTGACATATTTTGTATGGTGCTTATGTCAAATTCCTATCTCTAGTAAGGCAAATCGTGGATAGATTGGATATTAATTTTGGCCATTAGTTAGGTAGTTTTCGAGTCTTCAGATTGCGAGCGCAAGTAACGTATCTGTACTTTTAAATATCATTGGTTCTAGATTTATTTTCTGCTTGTTATTTTTTATTGCTTCCTCCATAAAACTGTAGCGCATTACCAGCCCCACTATTTCCTAAAGACCTTCAAAAACTAGCAACTAGTATGCTTTTTTCTCGAGCTTTTTATTTTTCGTCCACATTTTTGAACGTCCATTTCTCGTTAGCTATTAACTATTCAACGAGGTGAGTAAACGATTATAATATTCCGTGATACTTGTTGAAAAGTGTTTCGAATTAAGAAGCTTATTTAAATTTCTATGTAAAAGCGCTGTTTGATACGTTTCGGCTTCGTTATATTTCGTGTTTTACTTTCACAATCTGAGTCACGTAATCTACCCACACATGCACTTTAAATTACAAGTAATATGAACTTTGACTTTGCATTATCTAGCCCTTACAAAGATGAATATAAACCACAACCACACCATATGACAATATGACTGAAAAAAATATTTAAAATCAATTCATATTGACTTACAAATGAAATGCCCAAGACAATATAAAGTCCAAAGAACTTGGAACTTTTGCTCATTTTAATTCAGAGATATCATTTTATCTCGCATCAAACTTTGTGTCTTTCATCTGTATTTCAATATCTAAGTTCAAATACCGAATGTCACTTCATTCAAATCCGATACGAGTATAATAATCGTTCGAAAGAGATCAATAACCGAAAACTTTTTTAGCATCACTAAAACCAAGTTTATCATTTTTTTTTGCAGACAGCTTCACTATCATGAACTGCGAACAAATAATCCTCATTATTTGGATTGAATATAATTTTGAAAGCTTCATTTATCTTAACAGGCCGACGTCAGGAACAGATTTGAAGCACAAAGGGCCTGGCTACATGTGAACTTGCCTCGAGGGCGTCGACAATGGCACCGAGGGCCTAACAATAAGAGGTCTAAAATTTCATCGTGTCTTCTACTGAGGGATCGGTTAATGAATTGGGTCCATTATTTAGCTTGTCAAGCTGTGCGTCTGCGACGGATGTGAAACCGAAAGAGAGATCCTATCTGTAAGCTGTCGTGATAATCCCTAAATGGAAGATTTTAGGCGATCTTAATATTGAAATGAGAACAAATATGTATGAACGTTCCATTTTAGTGGCATTTGACTGGTCTAGTCACTTAACTGAATTTAATTAAATTGAATTGAATTTATTTATTGAAAACAATTGTTACATGACAGTTTTCCTAATTAAGTACATTTCAATTAATTAACGTCAGGGAAACCAATTTAAATAATATACGCGATTGAATCCGGTTAAACTTTGTTTTATTATAATTACCACAGTTTTACTATTTTAATTAACATAGCTATACATTAACAAATAATATTTTACTTAATAGCAAATAACATTTTATTTCACCTTTTCATAAAAAAATATTAACAATTCATTTAAAATAATATTTCATTTTAAATTTTAACTGTTTTACTTGAAGTTTTTCTACCCTGTCCATGTACTATATGTATAGGTTGTTATGTTATCTGAGCTTATTGCAAGAAATTTAATGTATTAGGTACCTATCTATTAGTCATTAGTCAACATAATATATCAGAAATTAATAAGTAGGTACTTAGTTTTATTACTTTGTTTGTTATTTTGTCATACGTATTTTTGTCTACATGTATGATACACCTGCTTTGTTTCCTTCCAAAATTCCATAAAACATAAAGAGAATTACGTGCTTATTACTTACTTAGTAATAACAACCATTAAATTCTGTTTTACGGACATAACTCTTGACTAATGACGAATAAGTATTAATGCCTTCTTTTAGGCTCATATTGCATTAGTCATGACGTCACGTAATTACGGCGGTAAAGAGCTTGTCCCGTCGGCATCACCTGTGATTACAAGCTCTTTCACCATAATTAATGGTATGTTTTCACCTTTATCTTATCACCTTAATATGTGAGATAACTTGAGGTCTGTTTTACCACTTAAAGATATTATCTCGGAGATAAGGAGTGTCCAATATTTTTTGTATTCGGATGGCTATCAATGACAGGAAGTACTAATTGATGTCATTAGTTTCATTGGCCGCAAATATTCTTTTTATGTTCACTGATTGTGTTACAATCGTGTTTACTTAAAAGGATCGTTTTTTGCAACACAAGCATTTAAATGACGTTACTTTTGCCACTTCTTAATTTGAAGAGCGAGAAAGAATATCAAAGGGACATGTATTATTGGATATAAAATAGATTCTGGGAATAAACCGGATTCCACTTCGAGGTATCAGAGGGCCTAGTACGAGTTTGACACTTACGAATACTTTCATAGTTTTCGTCGACTTTCATTCATAAATCAGTAGTTCTTCCTTGTATCCGCCAGGGGCGCTACTGATTTATGAATGAAAGTCGACGAAAACTATTTAAGTATTCGTAAGTGTCAAACTCGTACTAGGCCCCCAGGAACATGGTGGAAGAAATTAGTAACATTATGACTGAGCATGCATCAAAGGGACATTTCTATGCTGAAAAAAAAATACCATAATCATAATCATTTATATAGCATATTCAGTACAGTACATTCATGTGGAGCCCCGACTCCCGAACTAGGATGTCCTCCTGTGTGTCAGGAAGGAGTTAGCTCATTCCCATACGCATAAAAACACCAAATTATCTGAGCGAAATAAAAACATGAATTAATGTAACCTGATATTTTTTTTATTAAATTTAATTAATTGATAACGAATGAATTATTAAATGCGATTGTATGTAGTGTTTGCGTGAATGTGTATGTGGGGGTGTGTGCATGTAAAGGTGTATCGATTTGTGTGGAGGTGTGAATGTGTTTGTGTGCAATAGTCTCTGTCCTATCATAGTCCTTTAGCCAATCTATAATAAACTTTAAGATTAAAACCATAGAAGAGTCCTCACACTGCTAAGTCTAAATTCTATAAATTATTACGTCACGTATAACCCGATGAATCCCAGTCCATGGCGTAACGCTGCACAATACATCAGGGAGGTGCGTGACAAACAGTAGTAATGTCACCTGCTTTATTTCAATTACTGCCGAAAGTAAGGTACGAACGTTGAATACCCTTACGTGACCGAAGCCGAGTGTTTCCTGACTTATTTGCCGAATTAGAACAAGGTGAGTAATGTTCTCGCATTGATGTGTAAACGGTTCTTGAACCCTTGATAAGGTTTCTAATTATAAGCAAGTTAGATTTATAGCTTTGACAGAACTGTGATAGCAAATTTCAATCATATTATTTCCTGCCTGATTTGTTTGTGGGGCTCATTAAATTGTGATGGATATAATTGTATAAAGAAGTTAGAAGAGACAACTTAAATAAATATGTGAATACAAAAAAATTGTGTCAATGTGAATGAGAGTATTTCCTACCCCGTTTTTATTAACTCGCTTTCTTGTCTGCCTGCCTATTTGTTTGTTTGTCTGTTCGGTATAAATTTTGCAATAGATTTTTGCTTACATCGGATGAGCTAGAGACTTTAAACTTAGTTCAGAACTGGATGACATTGCAACATTAACTCGCTTTTGTTTTAAAAACGTGGTACATTAAGAAAAGTTTTTAAAATAATAATTACTAGCGACCTGCCCCGGCTTCGCACGGGTGCAATGCTGATACTATATATTCTACAGAATGTCTTTATATGTATACAACTTTCACAGCTTTTTTGTCATTTTTTAGACTAAATTTTTTTTTGTCTTTGTTTTATTTAGAGGTTACTCTTGAAAGAGCGACATATAATTGGCCATGTGAAAAACACTCAACCCCGGCCGGTACCGCCGCAACCGCTATGTCCCTGCATATTAAATCTGTAATATCTTCGAAAAAATTCATTTAAATTACATGCTGTAAGGGCCATATTGATCTATATTAAATGCACAATGTATTTAAGGTACGTAATTGGACAAGGATTAATGCTGTATTAAAATCGCTTCGTAAATAAGCAATTATTTATCGTAATAAAAAAATTAATTAACAATAACAAAAAACCCGACTGCGTGTAAAAATAACAGAAAAGATATAAACAAGACTTATCAACACGCAGTCGGAGGCTACGTATGTTTTTGGTCATGAATTACATAATAGTTCATAGGTAGAGCCTCCGCCTGCGTGTTGATAAGTCTTGTTTATATATTTTCTGTTATTTTTACACGCAGTCGGGTTTTTGTTTTTGTTAATTAATTTTTTTTTTTTTTTTTTTTTAGTTTTGTCATGTTTTATTTATCATACTAGTAATGTTTTTTTTTGAAAAGTCAAATTCATTTTTAACGTTGAATATTTTGTTGTTTTTTAGCATTTCTCATTCCAAATTACATTTAAACATATAAGTTGTATATATTTTCGTAAACCATTTATAAAACCCTTTATTTTGATACCCCACTCGATAGGTTTCGAGCAAAAAAAAAATTTTGAAGTCACATAAAATGGCTCCAAAAAGCGGCCATTTTGATTTTTATAATTTTGATACACCCAGTGTCACTCTCACAATTAAGACGAATCCAACGACACCTCTCAAGCTAAGATCCATCAAGCCGTTTAGGCTACAGAGCGTGCCAAAGAAATATACATACATACATTCATACACTCGAAAAACATAACCCTCCTTCTGGCGCAGTCGGGTAAAGGATAAAAAATGGTTATTGTGGGTTACCCTAAGAGATAGACATATACCATCGCGAACTTTTTTGTAGACCTTTTTAAGGTGTACAATACATTATTTTTATCTATCTCGTAGGGTTCAGCCAGCGTTTGCAATGTAAGCACAAAAAAATGTATGTATTTACGACATCACATTAGAAACCTCTAAAATTATCAGTGTTTCTCTACTATATTATGCATGTATTATACATATAAACCATCCACTTGAATCACTATATCTATTAACAGAAACTGCATCAAAATCCATTGCGTAGTTTTAAAGATCTAAGCATATAAAGGGACAGACAGACAGCGGGAAGCGACTTTGTTTTATACTATTGATAGTGATTAAAAAAACTGTATGTATTTACTAATTAATAAAAAATATTCCAATTTCCAATGCATAAACAGCCCCCCTAGCCAAGTTGACAATCTACACAATCTACAATCGTCAACGCTAATAGAAAACGATAAAAATGTATGGGAATGACATATCTCAACGAAAAAATCATTCGTTCAGATATGTCATTCCCATACATTTTGATTGTTTTCTATTAGCGTTGACGATTGTAGATTGTGAAGATTGTCAACTTGGCTAGGGGGGCAGAACATCTGATAACATAAATATTTTAATTTAATAACTGTCAACTTTTTACCTAACATGGTCATCATCATCCTGCCACTATCCCAATTTATTTGGGGTCGGCGCAGCATGTCTTTTTTTTCCATACATCTCTATCAGCCGTCATCTCCGTGTTCACTTTCTTTTTATCCATATCATCTTTCACACAATCCATCCATCTTTTCTTTGGTCTACCTCTTTCCTTATAGCCATCCACATTTATACACAAAACTTTTTTCGTAACATGTTCCTCATTTCTCCGCATCACATGTCCATACCATGACAATCTACTGCTTCTCAACTTTAACCTAACATGGTAATTTAACAAATTGTTTCTTAATTCTGAATTTTATTATCGTACCATAAAAACATAAATGCTGTCTTACGTGAGTTACATGTTACAAATTAAAAGCTCCAAGCATGGTGGCTTGTACCTGGGGGGCTTTAGTGGGTAAAAATCCCACACATCCCGGCCTCTGTCCTCCATGAGGCCGGCAGCCTTTTGAAGGATTTCTCTTCTAATAAAAAAATATTTAAAAAAAAAAATGGTGGCTTGTACCTGCTTACTTTTACATCGAAGTACATGAAATAACTGTATAACATTACCTCTTTTAAATAAAATGACTGCAATAACTTCTCAAATAACAGATAGCATGCATAATGTAGGTGTGCCCAACGTATTCCGTTAGTTAATCTCACAATAATAAAATACGCAACATATGTGGCGTAAAGAACTGGGGGGGGGGGCAACATCGTAATTTACTACGAAACGTATAACCCACCGTAATCTATACGTATTGCGTGATACGAAAGAAAATGTCACTCGTTTTGTTTCAATTACTCTTATCCACGTTAGTCCTAATATATGTAAATCGCCCATATAATATATGTCGGTGACATACTCTTCGTTGGTATATTGACGGAATTTTTCCGCACGCTGTATATGATAATATTGTTACGGATTTTACGCACGGAAATGTCGGAGGCACATGATAGTAACTGTCACGGCACGTTGACACTTGTCCCGCGGATTATATACGAGCTACGATAATTTTCACTTTATAGATGTTTGTCAAAAATGTATGAAAATAAATGGCCTTATTTATCGACATTATTACAACGCAAGTCTATTATTATTTGTTAATGGAGAATTGATCCGGTTACGATTCTCTTTATTGTATTTTTTGTGTGGATGTCTTAACAAAAAATATGGCTACTCCAATTGTAATTGATAGTTGGGAGTTAATTGAATATGTATAAAAAATATAATTCGTTATACATTCGACTGCGGTCACTGTCTGATATAAATATTTATAGCACTAGGTACTATTATTCTGATACTATTAAGACAAACTGGGAGCTCTCAGTGCCTTTATGCGTAGGCTGGCCGATGACAGTAATTATAATAAAGTACGTCTACAGTTCTATTCGTACTACGAACCAGCCAGTACCTAGTTTAAAATCACAATTATTCTTCTTCGTGTCGACGGTACAATTTTTTTCCTGATAGTGGCACAGTAATCACACGCTGCTGGCTCAGAAATTTGCCACGTCTTGTGCATTGTCTGTGGCATTGATAAGGTCACTCAATGTGCAAATGCTTAGACACAATGAGCAGCATAGCAAGTGTGACATTGATTGAGGATCAATGCCACACATGCAGGCTGTAGCTATTTGGTCTATATAGCCCCACTTGCTATATAGACCAAATTATTCTTAAAACAATATATTCTTTAAACCACAATGCATATCACACGCAGGCGCATCTTTTCCATTAGGGCACTGTGAGCAAGTGCCCAGGGCTCCGCGATCCATAGAGCCCTCCTTCCTGCCAGATCACCAACCGATAACTGATATTACCGATACATATATTTATTTTTTGTTCCAATTCTTTATGTTCGGCACCCCGAACATAAAGAATTGCACCACCCTATCTTTTCTCATGGGTGTCGTAAAAGGCGACTAAGGTATTCACCAGAGGTTGGGCAGCAGCGTTCTCTGAGTATTTAACCAACCAACTGCGATCGCCAACCCGCCTGCCAAGCGTGGCAATTTTGGCATATCACCCCCTTTTGGTGGAAGCCTATGTCCAGCAGTGGACGTTTTTCGGCTGAAATGATGATATTTATTTTACGAAAATTTAACGATAATAACTGACTTTAAATTTATCATTATTAGCTTTATTGGTATTCTAATGAACGAGGGGCCTAACAAACACTGGCAATTCTGTCATATCATAGTCATAGAGGGCCCTATTATCCAGAAGTGCCCAGGACCTCAAATAGGTTAAAGACGGCCCTGATCACACATCTGAACTCTAAAATGATCAAGTAAATTAAATGATGGTTATCAAACCTGACATCATTCCAAGAAGTTACAGCTTTTAAATTCCGATACTTATCCGTAGAACTTAGGTATTTATTCATAAATGATTCATGAATGACTGAGTGGCTTTATCTGTTTATACCTACTGTATGCAAAAGGACTGAATGTGTACCGATAAATCGTGACCTCATTTTAAATTCCCCCACGAGTACGTTTCAGTGCGAGCCAATAATAAAGTATGAGCCACTCATCTACCATCGACGGTCCTCGAGTCTTTGAGCAGCTTCGCAATGACGAAACAAAATGAAAAGCGAATTATTATTTCTCACATCCGAGTATACACTTACTCGCTTCAAGCAATCCTCGGCCCTTTGTCACACAGCTACACAAATGAATTATAAAAACCGGCCAAGAGCATGTCGGGCCATGCTCAGTATTATAGGGTTCCTAATTACAAACGAATCAAATCGAATATTAATCATTGCTATTTTAGTTTTTGCAAACAGCGCCACCTAGCGCTGAATTTAAGAAGCTAAATTGAAGACGTGTGTCATATCAATACAACACAAAGTTACTTTTTTTGATTTTTTTAAATAGGTAGTAACTAAAGGAGCATTATTTGCTAAGATAATTTTTCTCTAAGGTCAATGACCTATGAACTAGGACGTCTCAAGTATTTTTCAGTTTTCTCACTATAACTCAAACATTTATAATAACATTATACTCGAAATAATTTAAAAGAGAGTTTTTATATAGGTCTATCAATGTGGAAGATTATAAGTTTCTACGTTGCATAGCTTAAAAATGGCAGGGGGGGGGACACATTGCAAGCCACTTTGGCGGGCTGTATTTCGCAGATGGTATACCTGATAAAAAAGTTGTGTATGAAACATTACCTTCATTTTAGTAGACCTATTCAATGATACCCCACACGAGGGGGTACAGCGAAAAAAATGTTTTCATCCCCATTTCACATGTATGGGTGCCACCCCTAAAATACGTAATCAAGATTTTTTTATACTTTTAGAATTGAGATCTATATCCAGACCATTTTTGAACAAAATTTCATTTACTTATGTGTATAACTGTAGAAGTTATTAAGCTGTAAAGGATTAGGACAGACGGACTGACGGACGGACATGACGAAACTATAAGGGTTCCTTGTTGAAACTACGGAACCCTAAAAATCGCCTTTGGTTATGTACCTTTGAATCTGCACGTAATTTCAAAAAGTAGATGTAAATAATAAGGCGCTCTTAGCTCTTTTTACAAGAGAGAAAACTTTTGCTGGTAAATGGTGCCCGCATGAGGACACAAGTAGTAACAATGTATGTAAAAGGAAACTCTGACAAGAAATATTTGACATATTGCTACGTAGTGATGGTTTACGATCCTATGTAAATATGGAACCCGCTGAATATTCCGTGGACTTGAAATTCCGTCGGCATTTCTTTTATAAGTTTTTCATACAGATAAAGTTCTTGGCAAACCATAGACAGTTCGTGAGATGGATAGTAAGTGATATGACGATTCAAATGGTATAATAAAGTCAAAGTAAGAAGAAAAATAAGAGCATGTCATTCATAGCTAACACCAATTTCTATTAACAATTTGTCTGAAAATGACGGTAGGTAAACAATTTCCTTTGGAAATATACAACGTATAAATGAAATAACTGAAAACCTCTTTAGGGGTCATTGTACTCATAAGTATGAACAACCTTTGCTTTGGGACCAATTCAGAAATCGCAAAAAAACCTTAGCTATTGCCACAGACATAGTAAAAAATATAGATGAAGTGCTGAGAACATTCATAGTGAAGCCAAAAAAACCGTGCTCCTTAATGTACAACCACCGCTCATGCACTCACCATGCACCTGAATGATATTTGCTTTCGCGATCTTACTGGACGATGCCGCGACTTGTGTATTGTGATGGGTGAGCATGAGCAATGGCATGGTTTGAGGTGCATGTGTGTGCGTGAGCGCTGGTTGTAAGACGAAGGAGCACTATGATTGTTCGCAGCACTTCGTCTATATTTATATCTGTTATGCTCATACATTTTGTCGAGTTCATCATCATCATTTCAGTCGAAAGACGTCCACTGCTGGACATAGGCCTCCCCCAAGCATCGCCACAGCGACCGATCGAGTTATGCGAACATTGGAGCAGATTTTTTTTCGCGATTTCAGTTTTGGTCCCATTATAAAAGTTGGTCATAATGATGAGTACAATGACACCTTAATAGGTTTTCAGTTTTTTTAATTACACGTTGTATAAGAGACATTAAAATTCTTATGAATTGGCGCGCAGTTTTCATTTTATCATTTTGGGAAAGTACGTAATCATGTTGCATAAATAAAAAGTTTTCTCTTTAAGAAAATTTCGCTCTCCATATCGTTTCTCAAGGAAAAGTGTGTGTGTGAACGAATTTGTCTCCAACTCACGTTCAGCAGACTTCGGTGAATGTGAGAGGAACGCATTAGCGTTGGTTTCACATATTTCTATACTGACATGCGTACATCACTTTTTCGCAGTAAAATAAAAGGAAATATATTCACGAGCTGTATTCATGGATTGGATTCAAGCTTGTGTAAAGTTTACGAAGTAAACGTACATGTTTTTATATCCGGATAGATGTGTCTGAAGTAAAGATTTTTTGAAAATTTAACCAGAAACAAAGTATTATAATGGAGAATTTAAAAAATTCAAGGAGGCTGGAATGAAAAAAAAAAAAATTTGAACAGCAGTTTCACCTATATGAACGTCTCCTTTAAGTATCTCACTTGTAGCATAAAACAATTAATAGTGTAGGGAGATCTATTTACAAGTGATCTATGTTTTGCTGGTGTTAAACTCAATGTAAAGAGAAGAAGTAGCCAGGCCCAATCCGGGCTGTAATTTTCTGGCATATTACTAATGTTCTATCTTAGGAATCGAGCCTGGAGTCTAGATTTGTGCCCGGTTAATGGCACTCCTATTACTTGGGACTTAGGTATTATAATATAACTGGCGAAATGTGGGTGTTCTATACATCTCTGCCTACAACTTCGGGGAATACGCGATGTTATGTAAGTATGTAGGAATCTAATCTAGTCCTTTACCTCTTGTAGACACAATAACAATACAAATCCTCTTTATTGCACAACAAGATTATATTAATTTCTTAAATAACTACTTATGCGCTAGTGTACAACTGGCGGTCTTATCGCTCCACGGTGATCTCTTCCAGACAACCATTGGATGGACTGGAATGTCATGGAAGAGACAAAGGGTAGTAGGGTGATAACGTATTATCTAATTCTGAAGCCTATACTAATAAAATGAAAACCTTTAGTTTGCAATCATCCTTCATTCTAAATAATGAAGCTGTAACTTAAAACGACATCTCAGACAGTAATTGTTTTAAATTGCGAATATGAGTTTGTTTATTCAAGAAATTTCTTTGTGATCTTATGAAATAAAATTATAATTTACAACCCCTGACGCGAGGGTTGCCGAGACGGCCCGAAGACGATACGAAGGGTCAACAACGGCGAAGGGAAAATCCTGTGTACAGCGAAAACTCGAGGTGAGCCGACTATCAGCTTATGAAAAAGCCGACTACAGCACTTTTTGTACACTCTTTGATGTAGGGAAATACAATTTTATTCGTACATTCAAAGAATTCTGTCAATCCAGATGATATTCTTTAAGTGTAGTGCCTATTCCAGTGAAGGTTATGGACACTTGAGAAGTTAAGGACGCTTTTGGTAAGCGAACAGAATATTCGTAAATCGCATTGATATTGTTGAAGATCCGACTATAAAAGGTAAGTGAATACTATCTCACTTTGAGTTATAAATGCGAAAAAGCTTTGATGTTGAAAGTAAGAACAGCGAGGCTCATTGGAAATCAACTAATAATGTTTTTAAATCTGTGTGCCACAGGTGCTATAGATTTACTATTTTAATATTTTCTCTGCTCGTGGTATCAAATTTAACATCCACTTACGTCTTTCGGTGACGTGGTGGGATGATGCAAATGTGACTGAAAGACGTAAGTGGAAGTTAGTGAGCACATTTATGGTAGCTTAGTGGCCAAAGCGCTGGCGTGCTCAGCCAGGAGTCGCAGGTTCTAATCTTGCTCGTAAGTGATTTCTTCTTTCTACAATTTATATCTTTAGATTTCGCTTCGCATTCGTAAATGCGTTAAAAACTATAAAATAGATTTGTTTATTGCAATATTTTTTAATATTATCGATAAATCTCCCAGGCCATGTTCATGCAAATTAGCCTCATGGTTCTTAAATAGACTGAAATAGAATAAATACTTTACCTGTATTTAGATTAGGATCATTTTACTCTGGCATTAAAAATACGTGGTTGGATCCGCAGCTAATTTTAATTTTAATTTTAAATGTAACCTAATAGTAAAAGATTGAAAATAAATAAATTGTAAGACAATTACTGTACACAACATGAAAAAGTGATTATCCCAGAATTACATTTATGTTTTCATAATTCTAGCCCCATCCTTGTTGACTGTCCAACCATATCTCCCAACTCTGTATTTAATTTCCATACAAGCAAGAGAGATGGATCGATAACCACCTTAATGATCATCGCCACTATTTTTATTCCATTTTTCTAGCATTAGTGGTAATTAAGGGTGCTTAAACACATTTGACGGTAGTTACAACTGATCCTGGTCACGATACGGACAAAACGCTTCCTGACCACGACGTCTCAGTGAACGCATTAATTATGATCTACGTTGCAGCAGATTTAGATCGAAGCCAGATTATGTATGATTAACTACTGGGTGTTGGTTTTCGTAACACAATACCAGTAGTTAATAACAACAGTTATTTGTTAGCGATCAGCGACCCGACTGTGATGTGTCAACGGTCGTGTTGCGTTCATTTGTTTTAATGAATAATGTTTCAGAACGTGTTCTTATTTTGAATTTAATTAATGTGGCAGTTTTGACGCCGCGCCTATTTGAAAATACCTATATGTTTAAAAATAGAATTCATCTTTATTACATTTACCTACCCATGGTATAATAAGATGTTTCACCAGGTATTCGGTACATGGTGTACCTACCTAATATTCCTATATAAAAAAAATGGGTGTTTCTATACGACACGATCTGTCGTTCGTCCGTTTTTCCACGAGTTACGATTCCAGCAACGATACTGCCGTCGTCCTACGAACACATTCGGTGACTGTCATCTTAAAAACTTCTCGTGCCGCGCGCCGTCAGAAAGCTATTATACTTGTTTTGTACAGCGGCTATATTGTCACTGCAAAAAAGCCATAACCACATAGCGGCACGGACGACATAGCCAAAAAGTCATTCGCAAAACTTGCGGTGTGCTGTCATGTGCGGTGTCGTTGCATGAGTAAAGGGATCATAGACATATTATGGCTCTTGGAGTTGTCACCGCATTTTGTCGTGTCGTTTGTCGTGTCATGGAAAAAAGGCATTTATGGACGTTATGAAACACGACACGATCGCGACACATCACACACGACAGACTGCACACGACCTGTCGTTCATTCGTTTTTCCACGAGTCACACAATTCCTGCAAAGAAACGGCGGTCACAGATTGTAGTATTTCGTAGCGGCACCGAATGAATTGTCGTAAGCGGTGCGGTGCGTCGTCAATAAGTTCATACTTGTTTCGTACAGCGGCTATATCGTCACTGCAAAAAAAAACCCTAACAACATAGCAGCACCGACGACATAGTCAAAAAGTCGTTCGCAAAACGTGCGGTGTGCTTTGCGGTGTCGTTGCATGAGTAAACGATTCATAGAAACATAATACAACATACCTACGTGCGGCTCGGACTCGTCAGTGTCACCGCATTTTGTCGTGTCGTGTGCCGTATCGTGGATAAACGGCCTTATATTAAAAGGAAAAAAAAATATGATTTCGTGGTAGCAATATTATTTTATTAAACCTCTAGATTTTTGACAGTGAGTTTTATAAACATCGGTTATTTATTTTATCTCTGTACTTACATTGAAAATCACTCAAGCTTAAAATAATAATATCTATCTGTATTATTTCTTTAGATCAGCGGTTCTCAAACTTTTTTGGTCACGGAACCCTTTTGACAAGCAAAATACTTGACGGAACCCTACAATAAAACAATAGTTTTTAAAAGTGTATTCTTTATTATATAAGCATAATAAAAGTACAATGTAACAGTTACTAATTATTACTTACTTTAACCACATGCCAAGTACAATAATAGAAGATATTAAAAATGAAAAAATCTTAACTAATGGGAGGTATGAAACTGTTTTTTATTTTTCATCAATTGGTTGATATCAGGTTTGATAGAAGACATTTGAAGTCTCATATCAGGTTCGGCGTCCAGTCTATTGCGATATTTTGTTTTCGTGGCTGCATAGGTTGAGAATCCTGTTTCGCACAAATATGTTGTTGGGAACGGGAGAAGAATATTCAGAGCCATTCTGCCAAGCATTGGATATTCATCACGGATTCTGCACCAAAAATCGTTGAGAGGCGTCGTTTTGAACAGTGACTCCATACTTGTGTCTGATGACATTTCTAAAAGAGATTCATATATCTCGTTTGACATACTTTCTTTTGCAAGTTGGGTAAAAAAGGATTATGAATCCATGAATTCAGCTTCATTTTTGTATTATGTTCTTCGGGAAAATACTTTACAAAAGATGCGCGCATCGAAGTGAGATATTGGACCAATTCTTCAAACACATCATCTTGAAACATTTCCGAGTCGTTATCGCTAACAAACTCACTGAGTGACGTAAAGCTTTCTATTTCTCTCTTACCAACGCAAATAATCCAAAAATCTAATTTTCTTTTGAAGGCAGTTATTTTGTTATAGGCCTGGAACACTGTTGTCTGTTTACCTTGCAATGATAAATTCAATTCGTTCAGTTTTTGAAAGATATCCGCCATAAAAGACAATCGGAACAACCAAGTTTTATCATACAAACGGTCTTTCAAATTAAAAGAAACTGTATCTGCTGAAAGAAACATTTGTAACTCGGCTCTAAGTTCAAATAGCCTTGTTAAAGTTTTACCCCGAGACAGCCATCGCACTTCTGTATGGAGCAGCAGTGTTTTATGTTTGCTGCCATAATCTTCACACAATAATGAGAACAATCATCGGGATTGTAGTGGTCGTGATTTGATAATTATTTTTACCGCTTCATCCATAACTAATTTTAGATTTGACGGCATTTGCTTCATCGCAAGTGCTTGTCTATGCAGAATACAATGGCTGGAACTACAATTAGGCGCTTTACTTTTTATTCGTGATACTGCTCCTGCTGTTTTACCTGTCATCGCCTTGGCCCCATCTGTACAAATGTCAATGCAATCGTTCCAACTAAGATTATTTTCTTTAAAAAATATGTTTATTTTATTAAAAATTTCTTCCCCGGTAGTGTTTGTGGGCAGCGGTGAACACATAAGCATGTCTTCTTCAAAAGAACGTTTATATGGATATCTCACGATAACCAGCAAGATAGCCAGACCAGTGACATCAGTTGACTCATCCATTTGCAAGGCGAATCGTGTTTTTTGTAGACGTGCAACTAGTTCTTGTTTGACGTAGCCTGCCAGATCATGGATTCGCCGTGAAACAGTATCGTTTGATAGCGGTACAGTAGAAAGATTCTTTGCAGATTTTTCATCGAGCATACATTTTGTTATGTCTAACACACATGGCTTTATTAAATTCTCAGCGATAGTGTGCGCTTCACCTGCTTGTGCAATGCGATAGCTAACTAAATATGATGCCTCCGTGGCCTTTTCATTGATAGTTTGTGTTACATGCATCATATTTTTTTGACTTTCCAATAACTGTTCTTTTTTACGAACAAAAAATTCTTTATTCTGGTCTTTAGACTCGGGGTGAACAGTTTCTAAATGTCTGCGTAATTTGGCAGGTGCCATGGAACTATTAGGAAGCAGTTTACTACATAACATGCAGAGAGGTGAGCCGTTGGAATCAACAAATCCGAAACTGATATATGATTCATCATACTTCCTTTTTTTCGTCTTTGAAACCGTGGAGCTTGACGTCGTGGCATCATCGTCTGGATCGGTAATTGCTGTATTCTCCGCGCGTACTGCTTTTGAACATTCAGCGTCATTAGAAGATGTCGTTGCAACACGTTTAACACCTTTAAGCCAACGTTCCATTCTTCTTTATTAATAATGTTACACGTCAGGATGGTAGGGTCAAAATAATGCACAATCGTTACTGCGTTTATGAGACAAAGTTTAGTCCAAAGAAGAAATGTACAAAACTGATACAATCAGAATACAGCGGGCAGTAGAACTTACAAGAAGGCAGCAGGCTAGCCAGCTTGTAAGTAGGTAGGTACGAACTTATCGCTCCGAACGCTAATCGTCAACTGACTGACGAGGCGCGACTTTTTTTATATAATAGCGCTTTTATACTTAGTCCTAGACTCGAACTCGAACATTCTCAAAAATACTCGAGTCGGCGCCTTTGATAAACAAAAAGCGGAAATAAAAATATAAATACAAAAAAATGCGTTGTAAACAATCTCGACTTTATGCTTGTGAAGATAGAGCCGAAAGTCGCTTGTTCACAACTATAGCGTCTAATTCAGAGGCGGCTTTTATCAAAGGGACTGCGCGCTCACAAGTATACGCGCGGCGGGCGGATTCAAAACGTTCGACCAGTGACCAGAGAGAGGTGTTTTGTTTTTTTTTTCTAAATTCTTGCGGAACCCCTACAGGGGTATCGCGGAACCCTAGGGTTCCGCGGAACACACTTAGAGTACCGCTGCTTTAGATGGATGGCTTTCGTCTATCTTTTTTTGTTCACGAATTTCTACTAGATTTTTCCAAGAGCTCTCTTTTCGAAGAATTTATCAAAATAAGGAATAATTTCGTTAGCTACCTAGACTCAGGATTTTTATTATATTAAAAAACATAAATGAAAAAAACGTTACTGCTTTTCTATTCAGACATAAAATAGTTTCTCAGAAATAATAAATTCCCAATAAAGATAATCCGTGAAGATAACGAAATAGCTTCGAAATACCTACACTCCTATTTAAATATACAAGTTCCTACATAAATTATCGTCGTATCGCAAATGACCTTTGAGACTAACCCTGACAATTTGTAGTATACGACAGAGAATAGGAACGATTTATTTCCGTCTGCGTTCACTAAATCAGGATTATGGCAACGTTTGAAAACGTAAAAGTCGGTGGCTTGTTCGCGTCTTCCGGTTTAACATATTCGTTTAAGGGTATTAGGGGTGATGATTGATGAAGCATTTCTCGAAGGTGGCTGACGCCATGGCCACCCTTCTTATTATAAATAAACGACACTTAAAATTTATAGTTATGGTTATCAAACATTTTGAAACAGATTCCAAGTTTTTTATTTTCTAAAAGAAAACAGTTGGCAAAACTAATGGTTATTATAACTCATGTCACAATCACGACATTTTCGCTTCTAAATTTTGCAGGAAGAGCAGTGTTTATCTACTTTTCAATACGAGAAAAAGAAAAAAAAAGACGTGTGGCACTCGGAGACTGCCGCGGTAAAGCTATTGCATAGCATTTTTTATGTAAATACAAAGAGGAGGTGCCCTAACGCCGAAACTCTAAGCAGGCATGAGTCACCAGATTGCGGGGCGAAGAGGGGGATTACGCATGCGCAGTAACGCCGATACAACCAATGCCACCTAGAGGCGATTTGCAGAACTAAAGAGACAAGCGTGATATTTCAAAAAGTTCTGCTATTCATCGATAGTTGGCAAAACTAAAAAATATCACCGCTGTGCCGGTCGGAGTGGGGGGTGTTAGGTTATTTTCGTTACGGAATTTCTGGATTCGGTCTCCACGCTCAAGGCCCGCGATAGAAGCTTTTTTTTTTTTTTTTTTTTAATTAGTTTCGCAAACTGGACGTTACGACATTATATTTAATAAATAACATGTGCGGAAAATCATGGTAATCGAACGGCCTTCTAGGTGCGAACACGACATGCATACGAATATCACACTCAAAATAATTACAATAAAACACGGACGTTACAATAAAACACAGGATTACAACAAAGAAACAACACTGCACAAACATTAACACAAAACGAACAAGCAAATTATTACAATTTGGTGTTGAAATATTTTTTTATTATTTCGACCGATGCATTGAATGGATCCAGATCTTGACAGACATCGTTAGTAGCAGAGCACATACGATATAATGGTGAATGTTGACCACAGTTAGTACGACGTAACTATGCAATAGCGCAGTAACGCCGATACAACCAATGCCACCTAGAGGCGATTTGCAGAACTAAAGAGACAAGCGTGATATTTCAAAAAGTCATTAAAAGTTCTGCTATTCATCGATAGATGGCAAAACTAAAAAGTATCACCGCTGTGCCTGTCGGAGTGGGGGGTGTTAGGTTATTTTCGATACGGAATTTCTGGATTCGGTCTCCACGCTCAAGGCCCGCGATAGAAGCTATGCAATAGCTTAAGCGCAGTAACGCCGATACAACCAATGCCACCTAGAGGCGATTTGCAGAACTAAAGAGACAAGCGTGATATTTCAAAAAGTCATTAAAAGTTCTGCTATTCATCGATAGATGGCAATACTAAAAAGTATCACCGCTGTGCCTGTCGGAGTGGGGGGTGTTAGGTTATTTTCGTTACGGAATTTCTGGATTCGGTCTCGACGCTCAAGGCCCGCGATAGAAGCTATGCAATAGCTTAAGCGCAGTAACGCCGATACAACCAATGCCACCTAGAGGCGATTTGCAGAACTAAAGAGACAAGCGTGATATTTCAAAAAGTCATTAAAAGTCCTGCTATTCATCGATAGATGGCAAAACCCGCGATAGAAGCTATGCAATAGCTTAAAAATCTCTACGTTTTTATGAACGGACGTCGATTAAACGGAAAGGTTACCGAAGATAAATGCATGCTGACCTGTGTTAATAAAAGTTCTTTTACATTTCATTTTTTAAAGGAAAGATAAAATAATATGTAGGCATAATTTTTATTTTCTGTTCAGAACTAGGTCTCTATGCAGTTTTTTATTACTTAAATCCTGATTTGGCTGACCCTATTCAGCTCTACTTTCTTGGCAGATTTTTAGTTGGTAGGTAGGTATTTAAATATGAACGCTCCAAAATTATTGACACTTATTTGCAATGTAGAACAACTACCCCATAACTGCCATTAAAATGAACATTAAATTGTCAGCTACCTACTAGCTGACGTCACAAAACAGAGCTTAAATTACATTTTATGTAATCGGGCAATGCTAGTGTATATGGTGTATGATGTGTGTGTGTGGTGTGTTCTGAATATGGTGGTAATGTAGTGTATACCACTAACTTAAGCCACATCCATACATCGCGTGCATTTAAAACTTAAGCATTTGTTACCGAAAGCTTTCCTCAGTGGCTGTCACTGTATAAATTGAAAACCATTTGTCATGCAATACATAAGGAGCTCAGCGCTATCATATGTTTGGATGTCAACATTTACGTGGTTAATACAATATTCGATTAAAGTGTCTATTTATTTGACCAACACATTAATTTAGTAAATCGAAAATAAAGGCTTATAATTCTGTTAGATTAGCTGTCAAAAATATTTCCATTATAGGTACCTACTCACTAAGCGATAAAACCCACTTTATACCACAGACTTGGTTTATACCTATCAACTCTTTATTGGTATGGCTCCATTATTGTATGAAACATAAACACTCGTTTATGTGCTATATGAAAGGTTATAAGTAAGTCATATTATTATTTTTAACAAAGCAAAGTAATAAATTAAAAAAAATTAATAAATAATTCCAAATTTATTGGATATTCATATTTAAATTTGAAATGTCCATTAGATTGGAAATCGATAGACAAATTCAACGATACCAAAAAATCTATTTTAATTTTGACAATTGAACCCTTTTTCCACTTACCCCTTCATTTAGTATATTACGTGTACTAAATAATATAGTAGATATTATATAGTAGATACAAGCGTACATAGTATATGAAACGTTTACATAATACAAGAGCAAACATACCGTATAGTTGATTAATACTAGTAAATCAACAGATTCGTGGTACTTCGAGCTTCAGCCAGACTAAATAATAACATTTTCCTTGAAATACAAACAGCTAAACTTCAGAATAAAAGCCTGCGATCGCGTGTTTTGTTATTTGATACAAAAACCTAACAGTCGGCATTTCAAAACGTAGTGAGATACCATCCGAGTACAAACAGAGAGCGGAGCGCGGCAAAATGTGCAATATCTCAAACAAAACGCCCTACTTCACGTTCTCAACGAAATGAAACCTTACTGAATGTCTGTTCAAATTAAGCTTAAACATTTTCTCTTTGATAAAAATATAAAACACACCTCCCTCTCTTAATGTTGCGTCTTTAGTGATTTACGGGATAAGGGCTTCGTGTTACCAACCATATTTCTGATACAATTACTTTTAAGCAATAAACTCTAATAGAGAGTGACAATCAACGTATTGGGATCAAATATCAACGTCTTGTTTAATTGGATGAAAGTGTTTTATGGAACTGTAGCTTCACAATAAGAAGTCGTTAGATACTAGTGACTTCGTTAATGGACCATTAAACAGACCTATAAATTAAAGTTAATCATGACTAATTGGACACACATAAGGGGGATACGGACACATCTAGATCGAAACTAGTTGGAATGTGCGGGTGGTCTCATGAATGCAGCCTTGAGCTTTTATATTTATATTATAAGATAATACACGACTAAAAGGTTAACCACATAAAAATTAAGATAATACTGGTATTCCTAATGGAAAACTAAATAAAAACGTCGTTAATACTATCTGTTATAAAACTACATTCGTGCCGACCGACGTAAAACACGACGATGATAAAACAAATATTTTAAGAGTTCAACAATTATATTTCGTGCTTTTGTTTTAGCTAAGAGTGAAATCGAGAGCCGATAGAATCACCAATCGAGTGGATTGTACTAAAGAATCTCCGTTTTAGTAAAACCCTTCATTAAACTTATCCGAGTTGGATCTAAGCCCGAATCCGTGTAATGTAATCGATTTCGGAACGAGAAGCCGCGAAGGACAAAGTGCGGTCACAAATTTACATATAAATTCGGGATTATTTTAATTTAAAACGCATTTAGAAAGTTTATTAGCATATACATGAGGGTCCATTACCGTTTCTTTGTCACAGTCGGCTAATATAGCAGTTCACTGAATTTGTACATGAACCGCGAATAGAGAGAGGGTCGCGCTCGCGTTGCCGCTGTAAATACATCCTAGCGAACAAACATTGCACTCAGCCCAAGTGTATACAACCACTTAATAAAATTAAGCAATTTGTCAGTGCGCTGCGCCTTTATTTGTTAACGGTGGACACATTAACTTAGGCTCATTAAACAGATTTTCATCGTCAAATTGAATTACTTGCTGCATTAATACTGGTCGTATATCACCCTTAATAAGACATTGGGGATTAATTCAAACTCACTCACATTTGCTCGTCGAAATAAATAGTAAATTAGCTTTTTAATGAAAATCCCAAGTTATTTTACGAACGGTCTCGGAAATAAAGCAAAATTTACGTGTATTTCAAACCCATTTTAAGCAAAGCAACGAAATAATCGGCGGAAATTCTGACGTATAAAACTGTTTTCGTTTACCTAATGGCTATAATAGACGTGTTTTAACGTTATAATGTTTCAATCCAAAGATCAATAACGCGCCATTTAACATAAAATAATTTACTGATATATGTTGTAACATCAAAAGGTACGAATATAGCAGGAGATGTGACATTAATTACTTAGGCTTAATTCTGTAGTGGTTTTAAATCAGTGATGCGCTAAAAGACGCCTGTGATCCGGCTTCCGAGACACATCTTGAGTTCGTATTTGTTCTTGTTGCACTAATAGCTCGTAAATATTTCAGCGCACCCGGCGGACACACATGCGCCTCCAGACAAATGGACGCTTATAAAATATATGTGCCCCGTCACTTTTAACATTCCCATTCGTTAGTTCGTTATGTTTCCGACGACTGAAATAACAATACTGGCCCATTACAACAGTCCCCGGTTTTAAAAGTCGAACGGAAACGCCCGTGCCATCCATCACTTTTGGCCAGCACTTGACAAATGACAGCTGTTTAAGCATACTTAACGGGCGTTTAAACAATACAAAGTAATAAACTCTTCAAAATGTAACACGAAACTTGCAAGTTAGTGTTTACTGAATCTTTGTTCCGACTAGAGTAGCTCATTGGCTCGTTAGGGAGCTTTGAAAGGGGTGCTCCGAGTATGTTACAAGTTCATATTCTTGACATGTCGACGTCTTTCCGTACAAATAAGAATGTTCTTGTTTGTCCCAGCATTCTCTAAATTTCATTTATGTACGTTCTTCTAGTTCGCTTAGTCAAAAGGAATTCTGAGAACAATATCTGACATGTATAGCGTGGGTACCAATTATGTATTCTCAGACTTTTTAATCCTACTAATACATATGAAAAATGCGAATGTATGGATGTTCGTTTGTTTGAATATTTTTTTGTTGATCCTTCAATCACGCTGAAACGAACCCATGAACCGATGTACCTAATAAAGTTATTTTTCCTGTGCACCTACACCTACCGCATGCCATCTTAAATAATAAATAAATTCTTTATTGACATAAAACTGGTACAAACATATAGTATGACCCTGACTCCAGAGCTAGGCATTATACCTGTGTTTCAGGAGTCAGTGACTTCATCCGGTCTGAAGGTCATAACTTTAAGTAGGGATCTCTGGGCTCTTTCTAGGTGTATCACAAAAGTCTTGCATGCACCTCCCCATACGATAATGCAGTATCCCAACACTGACTGTACCAGAGCATAATATACAGTGCGCAGGAGTTCAAAATCAGCTACGTGTCTCGGTTTTTTAAAAGCCCATATAAGTTTCCTAACACGCGCTGTGGTGAGATCTATGTGCTGACGCCAGCTAAGTCGTTCGTCTAGTATTACACCTAGGTATTTTACTTGCGTAGATTTAGTGATAGCCATGCACGAACATTCCTTGGATGAAGCCAAAATGCATGTATGTAATTTTATATCTAAATCAGCAGGCTTAATTTTGGAAAAAAATAATTGAAGAAATGTAGATTTTGAAAGGTTTAAAGTAAGGTAATTAGCTCTAAGCCAATGGCCAACCTTGTGTAGTCCCAATTCAGCACATTGTTGAGCCTCGTCCCAAGTCCCCCCATGAAATACTAATCTTTTTGTGGCAATAAATAATTTTTCTTTCTTTTTCGTTCTTTCATACGGCTAAACGGATTTGGATGAAATTTGGTACACATATTGACTATAACCCGATTAATTAAGCAACTTTGAGAAGATAAATAGTTCCTGAGGAATCGTCTTTCTATGATAAACCGAAATATACGCGGGCGAAGCCGCGGGGTAAAGCTAGTAATGGATAAAGTTCTATTTTTCCCAAAATAAATATGCATCTCACATTCTATATCCTACATTGAGATTTACAGAAGGTATTTCACGAAAAGATTTTTACAAATAATAAGTATGAAATCTGGTGTACACGTCACAGGAGACAAGGTGGGCGGTAGATGTCAGTCGTTCCTCATTCACGCCCCGAGTGGGGTCTCTCGCCTAACAGATTTTATGGAGCTCCGGATTAGTTGCGTGACAAGGCTGCTCCACGCGCCGTGCGTGCTCGGAAGACAAGCCAAATAATTCTCAAACAATTGAGTCACAAAGATGACATATTTTTAGGATAATTTAGGAATTTACTGCAATTGAGGACTTTTAACCTCTGAAAAAGTATGTCTGGCTGTTCTATTCGGTACATATTACTTGTATTACAAAGATGACATATTTTTAGGGTAATTGAGGAGTTTACTGTAATTGGGGACTTTTTATCGTATGAATTGGCTGGTACACACGGCTACACATCAAGCTGTACAAAACCAGTAAAGGCTGACCTCGCGTTGTAAGGAAAACCTATACAATGCGAGGTCAGCTTATACTGGAAATGTACAGCTTGATGTGTAGCCGTGTGTACATATAAAGTTTTTTTTAGAAAATAACTAAAACAATAAATTACAGGCTAATTTGTAGTAACAAAAACGTCAAGCACAGGTCGATGTAGTCTGTGGGATCACGTCTCGTCGCGTCGACTATGAGAAAAGTTGCCTTGCGGGATGGGGGATTTATTTGTCAACTTTGTGCTGATAAAACTTTGTTTGACATTTGATTGTGAGGTCATACCCCCGCTCCAGCTTCCTCAGATAAGTTTCGAGGGCTCCCTTTTAGCTTCAGATTAATTTCTCTTGGTAATATTGACGTTGGAAAACTTAGTTTTATCTTTTTTGTATAACTCCTTCTTCTTGTTTTAACAAAATTTTGAATAATACGAATGTAAACGGCAAGGATAAGTTTCAGTTTTGATTCAAAAGTTTAATTCAGTTTGAAATGTTTCGGACAACAAATCTTTTCACAATTATTAACAACGTTTATTATTTGACTTTCGAAACAAATTCACTTTGAAAATACTTTTCAGTAAAGAAGAAACAACATGTTTATAAGGTAATTTCAAAGTTAATTACGTAAATAGATTTAAATGCAAGAGCGAATGACAAAGATTAAGCGATACGAAAAGCAATTTAGATAAACTATTGGCAACAATTTGATTCTAAAAACAAAGAAGCACTTAGGTATATTTAAACTTTTTCCATCAAGAAAGTTTGGACAACGAAACTTCGTAGACGAGAACTTGATTCGGCAATCAAGATTAATTTGTTCTGGCGATGTAACAAAATAAAATCAGGTATTAACACGGACCACCCCAAAGTTCAAAATAATATTTCACAGTCAGTTAACGATCTATTTGGGTACCTGTGTGTGATACTGTACGCATTCGACGGCGTTGCTTCGTCGGTGGGAGTTAACCTCAAAGGAATGCCATAAAGGCTCGGAAGTTGACAAATCTCTTGACGTTATTTCTGTACTAATTAGGGGCGGGGGCGTGGGCGATGTCACCCGAATGACAAACGAACACGTACGATGCTCGGTTCTCAGGATAAATTCATTTGTTGATCACCTCTAGCCATTGGTGAGCTTTAAGAAGTTAAGTTAAACTTATACATTCGTTTAAGTCGTCACGTACAGTGAAATGATAATGCCGACACACGTTGAGTTTATATTGAGATAATTATCTTTTAAATATTTGTTGACGGCGCATACGTGTTGTTATGAAAAGAGAATAAATAGTCCATTCCTATGATAAAAAGGACGTTGGAGCAGTAAGGATGTACAAATAATTTTATTTTCATTCTATTATCATTATTTATCATTATAAATGCTTAAGTATGAATGTTTGCTTGTTTATTTGCTTGTCCTTCAATCATGCTGAAACGGTTGAACGGATTTGGTTGAAATTTGACAAATACCATGATAACACAAGTTTACATATATGTCAACTTTTTTCCCACGGATGATTTTTTTCCCGATGGTCACTCTGTGAAAAACCGAATTAGGCACAGGTGATGCCGCGGGCATAGGCTAGTAAGTAATATCTATTTGTAGCCATTTATTAACAGTTGATGGATGGATGTTAGTTTAAAAAACATTAAAGATTCAATAAATAGCTTTATGAAAATAATTTTATGAATAGTTTTACACTCGACAGCATAGAAAACTCAATAAGGTTATAAAAGTGGCAACGGTGCGTGAAGTTGTCGCCGCGTACAGGTGTCTCGTAGGACACCAGTGCGCGAACTTTTTGCTTAATTATATCAGAGCTGTTTTGGACGCAGAGTCACTAAAATTGTATTTTGCAGCACATCTTACAGCGGAATATTTTTAGGCTTAATTTATTTTGCATTGAATGATGGTAGGTGTAATTGCGTATTTATGTGTTGGCGCGGGAAACCGGCGACACGTTCCGGTATTAAAAGTAGAACCATTTCTATTACCTTATTATTTAGATTTCTATGCTCGACGGGCAATTCGTCTTACCTGGTCCGAAAATAGAAGATAAATCCGACAGTTAACGATCTGAAACCAATGAATATATTTTTAATAAACTTACAACACATTCAACACAAGATACTACACAACAACATACTTCAACATGTAATGTAAAACCCACAACTCCAAAAGAAACCGTTTTCAGACTCTTAATTATTTATAGTTGATAATTACATATATCTACAAACTACAAGTTACATATTATAAAAATAATTAACAGTGACAAACGATTGATTAATTAATTAAGATGTACGTACATTTACGCAGTCACGAGGCTACGTCAATTCATGTCAACGAGTCGGCTGCATTTAAAATTTATAGTGACGGAAAATGTTCAATTTTATATTCATTTAAATCAAGTTACATTCATTAACGCATTTCAGCGATCCCCTTGACGGTTGCAGTTCTGCTAGCCTATTAGCGACAACGTTTAATTAGCCAAGTAATTCATTTGGATACATCGAATACTACAATTTGATGTCACTTTTTAAGGGGAATGTAGCAGCCGAGTGGCGCCCCCATCAACAAAAAAAATATTACTCTCTGAATACATTTATCGAAAATTCGTTTTTAACAATTTAAGTACAGGTACTGTAGTTTAATCAGGAACCATTAACATAACATAACATAACATCACGCCTGTATTTCCCCGAAGGGGTAGGCAGAGGTGTAATAGTACACCCACATTTCGCCAGTCATGTTATAGTCCCATGTTATAGGGGGCGAGCCTATTGCCACTGACCGGGCACAAATCCAGACTCCGGGCTGCTACTGAGAATATCCTAATGAAAAAACCCAATAACACTTTGCCCGACCCGGGAATCGAACCCAGGACCTCACACTCAGCGGTCGCGCTTGCAACCACTTAACCAACGAGGCAGTCAGAAACCATTAACTCTGTAAAATAAAGTTCGCTGTAGTTGTAGATAGGAAAATGCTAGAAGTGGCCGGTTTCTTCGGTCCTTCAATTACGCTGAAACGTTCGAACGAATTTGGCTGAAATTTGGCACACAAATAGTGAGACTAAAAACAAGACATTATAGATGGTTATTATCGAAATACCACGGGAGCGAAGCCGCGTGCGCCATCTACATATATAATGTGTGTTGTTTTGCCTGCCAATCAAGTTGCCGTAGTTTATTCTCCAATCATGACTAACAAAAACTTGTAATACTCAGCACTAAGCAAGGTTTACCAAGAAAGTAATTCATTTTAATGCTGGAATACATTACACCCTTCGCTTAAGGAACGTATACACATTTGCTACGGTTTTTTAACCATCTTCCTACCAGCTACCGGTAGTCATTCGTTTTTTACAAGGACGCCTTGTAACCGGTTGTTGTTGCCTCCTCGATTCCCACACTGTTTTTATCTGATCTGTTAAAATTGGATCCCTGTTTTCACTTATACTTAACAGTCTTAATAGGCTTTTTTTGTTCTGTATAGAACACATTAAACGTTTGCATGATTTTTAATATGTTTAAAATATAGTCCAACATTTATTTCTCTGTAGTCGTTGATCAAATATAATAGCTGTACTCATGCAAAATTAATTAATGCTGTTTAAAATAATGACGTTGCTACAAAAACACGCAAGCCTTTACTTATTTTGGAGTAAAACTTATTACTTAGCGTTTATTAAAACGAAATACGTCTGCGACTGCGCCCAGCTGAAGAAATGTAATGTAATGCATTTATCTTTTCATGATGATGAGCAAGCCAAGCTTTAGCAAATAAGTTATTTTAATTTAAAATACAATACTGTTTTTATACCAATATTAGTATGAGTCTTCATAAAGTGCTCTTATGAAATTGGGTAAAAAAACATAGTTTTAGGGTCGGGATAAAATTTGAATTTATTCACATTAACTTTTTTGTTAAGAAACCGTTGTACACTTTGAACCAAGTGATCTATCATGTTAAAACAAAAAAGAAAATGATTATTAATAACAGGCAATGATGATGAAATAAAACCCCAAAAAAATTACACATTAAATTAAGGAAGAATATACGGAAAATCTGATTTATTACAGTGTTTTTCTCTACAATTTTCAAAATTCTCAACGACGGTTTCACCCACGGAATAAAGAAAACAAGTGGAAGTGCCTTTACGATTACTTATTAGGTACAGGAAAAGGACTGGTCTAACCTCCGAATGTCAGTATTACCCAGTAACTGGGTTGCGGGAGTCTGATGGCAGTTGCTCCGTGTAAAATACTGATGTTTAGCCGAACCTGGCTAGACTGGAAGCCGACCCCAATATAATTGGGAAAAGGCTCGGAGGATGATGAGTAGGTACAGCAAAGTCTCATCAAAATCAAAAACTATAGTACATTATAATACACAAAAACAGTTATGTTGTTAATATTCAAATTGAGCCTAATAATTATAATAATGTATATATATATATATATATACATTATTATGATTATTAAAAATATATATCAAAAAAAAATATATATATACATATATATATATATATATATTTTTTTTTTTTGTAGTATAGGATGGCGAAACGAGCTAAAGGCCCACCTGATGTTAAGTGGTTACCTTTGCCCATAAAAACTGCAATACCACCTAGGCTGTTGCCTAAATGGTACCGCAAGTCGGTTCGCCAAACTGAGACATGAAGATGGAATGTCTCATGTGATTTTCATTCAATCTCTTTAAAAGTAGTTAAAATTAAAATTATTATATTAAAATATATCAAAATTGAACACATAACGGTGATATGACACTCATCTATCAGAATAATTTTACGTCCTACTGTAATTTTTACTCCTTAAAAATTCACAATAAGGTATAATCTAGTATTTTACATAAGCGTTCATCATCATCATTTCAGCCGAAAGACGTCCACTGCTGGACATAGGCCTCCGGCATCCTCTGGGCATAAGCGTTCGAAACATCGTAATGTCGCAGTCGCAGCGCAAAATTAAGCGCGATTAAGTGAATGTTGCGCATCTGCGCTTAATTATGCCACACGTGCGGTAGCCGTTGGGCACTTCCACCTTGTTTGCTATTCCGTGGTTTCACCCAATTTCTTATGTGCACTTTATGAAGACTAATGATAATAATAATGCATGATAATTTGCAGTGTGAGTCTTGTCTCGTCTTGTTTTATGTAATAACATTGTGATTAATACGTGATTACGCTAACAACATATAAACACACAATACATCCAGCCTTTCCACTCATAATATTATAACCATCAGTCAGAAACTAATATTTGGCATTTTGACGATATATTCAGAAGAATAAAAAACAAATCATAATAATTATTCCGCTAAACGCAACCCTGATTAAGTTCGATACCCACCTACAGTACGTAGGTACCTACTCCGGTATCCGGGAACAAAGGGTAATTTTCGTTTATTACGCGAATTACGTTAGTGTACAAGCTCTGCCTTTCCTCTTGTTTTGAGTCTTAGCTGTTACGCTAACAAGCTTATTAGACAGCCATTAACTACGTCATTAATGAAAACAGAGGCTGTTCATAGTGATGGGAACTTTAAGCGGGATTGTATTTAATATTTTAGAAAGATTTAATAGTATTCGAGATGAATTTCATAATGAATAAGAAGGACATTGAAGAAGAATTACTGACAAAAAAATCTTGATGTGGAACACCCGACAGAGGTGAATCTGTCTCTTATACTCTGTCTCGCTCACTCATATGGGCCAATGAGGTGTGTTTCATCGCCGCGTTCGTGACGTTTTTCTTTTTATGAGTTAGGTCCCCATCCCAAACGTGCCTTAAAAAGCTTCGCTTTAAAAATAAACAGGTCTTAGTCAGGTCTTAGTTTGGGTCTTCTAGTCTAGTAGCGACTCATATTATGGGGAGACAAAAGAAAACTTATAAAAAGGACAGAATTTTCTATTTTGACTGTAGGTGCAGATTCTTTAATTTTTTTAACAGGGCTGCATGAAATCTTTTTATAAAAAATATTTAATTAACCTAAAAATTAAATACATAATAAAAAATACATTAATGTTCATAAAAAATATGTACTGACGGGACTCTCCGACACACTAGTCCCGTTAAGCAGCAATAATACCTAGGCACTGCATGCGAGATTTACATTACAAAAAAAAAACCATTTTGTCACAGTTACTGTGTAAAAAAACTAACACTAAGGGCCTGTTCCACCACCTCCTAATAAGTCCCGGTTAACTTATCTGGCAGATAATGTCATAGAAATCTTGTTCTATTTTTAAATTATCATTTTATTTTTTTATCTGGCAGATAGTGCCTATCATGTGGTGGTGAAACAGGCACCAAATACAACATAATTATTTAATTTGCATTGTAACCATAGTTCAACATCTGTCGCTAAACTAGAAAACAAGTTTTTTAATAAACATTCTTTATAATTTTCTTTAATCTTGCAACTTTTTACACTATTCAAGAGACTGTAGTAACATTTATTAAATTTTAATGATTATAGGACTTCTCCATTTACCCTGACTGTCTTTCTATTTCTTTTTAAAATGTTGTTAATATTATTATAATGTATTATTAAGTTATGTAATGTTGTCGAATTAATTATTTTTTGTATTAATTTTCAAATGCCTCTTCCGGAAGATTTTGGTGATACAAATATTATAACCCTATGATCACATTATACCCAAAATGCATTGAATGAATAAATGATTATGATTATGAACAAAAAATCCAATAAGTATTCTATCAGTAAGGTGGATGGGTAACAACAGGGCTTCTATATTTTATACATTACGCAGGTTAGTTAGTATCGTCGCGCTAACAAAATAAATTACGAGCCTAAGTAATTAGGACAGATTTTATTAAATGTAATCGAAACTACACGAGACCTTTGGAGTCTTCTCTGTACTGAACTAAAATTAAGGGAACAGTGGCGGGTGGTATTACATTAGATAGTGGGATGATATGTTTTGGGGGTAGGTAATACTAAACAATATACCCAGACCAGTAAGCCTCTAGATGCCCATTAGCAACATTTACACAACGCATATGCAGTAGCACTGCATATCATACGCCCCGCCTACAGTCAAAATCAGAATTTTATTTGTGATACATAGGTAAAATGGATTGTAGTACATAATAAAGTTTTAAGTGCTCTATTTAGTTTTATGTGGTATTAATCAGGACGTCAGTCCGTCAGCGAGCGGCACCAATCATACGTAATCATACCACCGAACTTTTGAGCCGACAAATCATAACGCGCCATCCCCCCACCCCGGTCCCCGCCAACATTTTACGACTGCGTTCTCATGCAAATGATGAAATGCAATGTTAACAATAATTATATAAATGGCAACTATCCTCGATCCTATATCGATCATCGATGATTCATTGAGTAAACGGAATAATATATAATAATAAAAAAGTTGAACTTTAAAAAAAATTCATCACAGTTCTAAAACTAAGCACTTCATTGTAATTTTCTTATAAAACGTAAAAAAACTATAAATAAAAAATGTTTTCATCAGTTATATATAGTTATATCAGTTAGGTATCGGAAAGCAGAGGACCGAGTGTTGTGGAGCAACTTGGGAGAGGCCTATGTCCAGCAGTGGACTGCGATAGGCTGATTTGATAGGTATCAAATAGTTACTTGCAGCGTTGAATAAATCTTACCTGGAATATTTTTTTGTCATTAAAATCATATAGAATCATTTTCCAACTAACATAAAATAAACCACACCTTCATAATTAAAATGCGGTATATTTTACATACATCCACTGTTACAAGAATCAAGTAAGAGTGTACAACTAGAGTGCTCTTCAGTGTACGGAATACCGCTCATTAGATCCTCTTTGCATTGTACACTTGCTGCGTGTGTTTTGAAGCAGCACCGCCGAGCTTAGTCATCTCGCTCGACAAGATAAATCATTTTACAAACTATGAAAAAATTGTGGTGTTAATTATGTTTTCACCTTTAATTAGGTACAAAATTAGGCGCTGGTTATAATATATTAGAGATGCGCCGAATAACCGAATACCGAATATTATTCGGTTTAACCTTTACTGAACCGGATATTCGGCCGAATTATTCGGTTTACCATTACATAGTTTTGCCGCGTAAACTGGTTCTAACATGTGCGCTACGTGCCCAGATCCAATATAGACCGGTTCCATTCACAAGGTACACAACGAACTCTAGAGGAGGATTTTATTACAAATTGGGACATAACAGATTCTCGAGGAAAGGAAATTCATAACGCCATCGCTGAATGATCGAATAACTAGGTTAAGAAATAAATATGACTTATAACAACCCTTGTAACAACCCTTTTACCTGTGTTTACAAATAAATAAATTCTATTCTATTCTTTAATATAAATCTTACATTTTTAGTTCTACACCATGTCATGTAGCCAATAAAATAGAAATGCTTGAACCGAATATATTCGGCTACAAAACCAAATATTCGGCCGAATACAATAGTGTAAAAGATGCCGAATACGCCGAATACCGAATACCAAACGAATATTTGGCGCATCTCTATAATATATTATTATGTTTATTATACCATATGTTATAATAAACATAATATGATGATATATTTATGTAGGGTTGTCGTTCATACTAATAGCGTGGCTCGTGGATTCCACTTGCCACGAAGATATTGTTAGGACAATAAAAAACAGCGGTGTTATTCCCAACTAAAATTGCCCCCAAAGTTTCCTGTGGGTGTAGTTTAAGGTGACAAAAAATACATAGACATGGCTATGCCCGCGACTTCGCCCGCTTATAATTCGGTTTATGACAGAAAGACGTTATCGTGCATCCCTCGGGAACTATTTATTTTCGCGGAATGAAAAGTATTATGGTCTCTCTGTATGCCAAATTTCATCCAAATCCATTCAGCCGTTTCAGCGTTCAGGACAAACAAACAAACACCTATAAATTATAATAAACACCTAGACTTTCGCATTTATTATATTAGTAGGATTCTAAGCCCAATTTTTCCTCAAAACTGCTAGTCATATTGCAAAAGTTTAGTTACCTTAACTTAAATGTTACCTAGACCTATATTATATTATCTGTGCCTAGACTATCGTTTGAATTCTTCGAGTAAAGCTAGGAACTAGCTAAATCAGAACCACAGATAATATAAGAACTATTCGTGCGCATAACAGTGAGCACGTGACCAGTTTCTTCGAGTACAACGGACTCGGACAATAAGCCGGAAAAACGCTCCGATGAAGAAGAATAATTATATACCGATAATTGGTTACAATATCTCCAATAAATCGATGTAATTTGAAGCCATAAAACACAAGGATAATAATTTTATGTGGCTTTTTCCGACAAAAGCTCTGTTGTAGCTTCGCTGGAACAAATCAAACCACAACACAGGACTTTATCTATGAAATTTTATTATCTGAAGCTATTAGGAAACACATCTGTCCGTTTTATCATTTATACAAACGTAACTTTAAATACTGTTAGGTTTGTTTTTGTTGATAAAAGTTGTTTGGGGATTGATTTTTGTTTAAACGTTAAACAATTTTTCATTTGTTTTGTCTATATAATTATTAAACAAACTCGGGTTCGGGGTAGTGCCTAAAACTTTTTGGAGAACACTGAGGTATATTTGGAGAAAGGTTTTTTGGAATAATTTTAAACATACAAAGCTGGCGCGAGGGTGAACCGTTCTTTTAACATAATACTAATTTTTGCCTGTCAGTTTATCTCATCCTCCAGATTTCTCCACATTAATTATTTTAATTTAGCATAGATGATTATTCTTGATAGTAGCATACAGCTTCATTCCTTATATGTCAAAGAAATTCCACTACAAACTGAATGTAATTAAATCTCACAGCTATTAGTACAGTTTTCATACGATTCCAAAATCCGTTAGATCACTATTATTTACAATAAACTTTTTGCGTTGATTATACATTTTGTAGGTCATTGTAGGTGTATCTAATCTGGGGTGCTGGCCAGAAGACCTCCACGTGTGCCTGACGGCTGCTTGTCCTTCTGGACACGTCTGGAGGGAACGGCAGTTGTTTGGCCGGTGCATCCTGGGTACGGGCAATAAAATCCTTTCGAGGGATTAACCTTCGGGGGATTTTATTGCCTGTGGCGAATATTATTTATTTATTTATTTATTGTATTCTTTATTGTACATTACACCAAAAGAAAACAGACACAATAGTTTACAGAAAGATTAAAATAAGTACAATGGGCGGTCTTATCGCACAAGGCAATCTCTTCCAGACAACCTTTGGATGGACTAGAAGAATGGGAACCGATCGTGGGTAGGTACGGTGTAAAAGTAGGTACGATTCGTACATAATATACCTACTTAAATATAATAATATAAAGTACATGGAATTTACTTAAATAAATAACAATAATGGAATATTCTGGCGCGGGAGGGGCCCGGTCTGGGCCAGTGGGGAGTTGCTCCACGTGTCCCTATGTTTCCAACAGAGGGCACAGTGGAGGAACAGGGGCGGGCCCGGTGTGCACTCACCCTGCCACTGGGCAGGCAGCGGGGGGACTGTCTTTCCCTGCCCCCGTCGATCTCGTAACCCCAGGAGTGCCCGCTGAGTTGTGTTCTCACACCTCTTGGGACCGAGGGTCTTGGCTTCACCGCCCGGACCGCGAGGAAGAAAACCTCTATAAAAATTACGGAAAAAAAAACAAAAACGGGAGGTAGGGCCTGCGAGCAGCAGACTCAGGTTAGTCTGCTGCCCGACCAGCAGCTGGCACAGCTGGCGTAGTTGGCGCAGCTGGTAAAAACCCATGCGATGAGGTGGCGTGCAGTGTTCCGTGTGCGCCACCGAGGAGGGTGCGGCCGACCTTAGGCCGCACGGGTAGAAGGGGCTCGCTTGTGGCGGGCCGGGACCTGTCGGGGTTGGTTGTGTGAATACTCACGGGTTCCCACGCCCCCGGCTAAGGTAGTTGAAGGAACACCGTGGTGGTTTTAGTCGGTAAGAGTCCGACACTGGCTCCGCCTACCCCGGGCGGAGTGCGTCCAGGAGGATTTCCACACGGAAAAAAAAAAAAAAAAAGATGTATCTAATCTCTAGGCGAGCAACCTACCCTGCATAGTTCCAACTTACGGCCAAAATTAATATCCAATCTATCCACGATTTACCCTACTAGAGATAGGAATTTGACATAAGCTCCATACAAAATACGTCAAATTTCCATCACTAGTAGGGTAAATCGTGGATAGATTGGATATTAATTTTGGCCGTTAGTGGTAACAATTTCATTAAAATAAACCTTTATTTTGAACAATTACAGAATAGGTACATCAACACAGAATTTGACAAAAAAGCTTCTGCAATACAAGAAGCGCTCACTGAGGGCAATGGCTAATTAACTGAGTGTATGCTCAGTAGGAATTAGCTGCTCAATTAGAATCACATTACGTGGAACAATTTCCCGCTAACCGGTCGTGGGGCGCCCGATGCGCTTGGAATAACAAAATGGTCGAACGCATGAGATCAAGAAGATTATAGAATTGACGCGCGCTTTATTTATTAGACAACGTAGATCTTTTCGCCCAATCTTATTGGAGAAATATTGGAATGGCATATCCTGTGCCTTTCGTTTTTTTGTTTTATTAGTTCGTAACGTACCTAGTTTTGATACTGCATGCAAACATGTGTTTCTCTTATTTTGCTTGAAGGAATAATTAGATGCATGTGCACTAGTGAGACAGATGAATGGCTTGAGTCGTATGTGCAGCATTTAAGGACCACATGCAACACATTCGTGGCCTTAGGTGGCTAGTTTCTCGCCTTTGGGTATTATTACGTTAAATATTTAGTTATTTTTGCGGCTTCTGTAAACTATAAAGAAATATTCAATGTTTATCAGAGTTTTTTTTTAAGGATAGGATGGCAAAACGAGCCAAAGGCCCACCTGATGTTAAGCGGTTACCTTTGCCCATCATAACAACTTCAATACCACCTAGATTGTTGTCTTAATAGTACCGCAAGTCAGCATGCATTTTTTTAGGTACCTATTAGGTACCTAAAAAACTTCGTAGGTTCTATTTAATGTAGTTTTTGAACAGCTTTAACAAAAAATCTAGTCTATAAATGAGACAAGAAAAGAATGACAACATGGCTTCTAAAAAGTGTTTTCTCTTGAGTGATATTAACTTCTACACTAACATTTTCTACGTTTATTACTTTACTTTTGGGAAATTATCTATATTTATATGCTGAAAAGTGTAATTCAGAAGAAAATTTAATTTTCTTATGTTTACCATATAATGCTTCGCGATGAAATTAACTGGGACCACGAAAATTTAATATAGCGAAATTTGCTCATAAATAAATTTTCGACCCGCCCTTTATGTTTCGGTTAATTATCCTAAGTGTGGGGAAGATATATTATGTTACCAGGTATTAAACAAACTATGTATCCGTTTAGATTTATAATATGTGAAGTAGCAGGCTTTACGGCGCTCAAGCTAACCTCCATAATACTGTGTAAGCTCTAACCTCAGACCAAAATAATAAGATAGACGGAACGCGTAGAACTAGCGAATGAAGCCAGAAAAATTAGTATAAAATGGCAAAGGAGTGGGTACAGAATAACTATTACGGCCACAGTATTCGCGAGCCGCATTCTGGAGCATACGTCTAATACTCAAACTAAAACAATAAGATTGACACTCCCGACCGCGGCTCTCGAACACTGTGGGTGTCATAATAGGTACTCCTTTGCCATTTTGTATCCCTTTTTCTGGCCTTTTTTTGACTGCCCCGTTGGTCTAGTGGTCGCAAGCGCGACTGCTGAGCGTGGGGTCCTGGGTTCAATTCCCGGGTCGGGCAAAGTGTTATTGGGTTTTTCCATTAGGAAATTCTCAGTAGCAGCCCGGAGTATGGATTTGTGCCCGGTTAATGGCAATAGGCTCGCCCCCTATTACAAGGGACTATAACATAACTGGCGAAATGTGGGTGTACTATACACCTCTGCCTACCCCGTCGGGGAAATACAGGCGTGATGTTATTTTATGTTGTTTTGTGGTTTCATACGCTAGTTCTACGAGCTCCGTCTATCTTATTATTTTGGTCTGAGACTCTAATATATTTATTACAGGGTTATTTTTAATTCCCAAGTAGCCCGTTAAGGGATGACTGTAGTCATTAATTTGAACAACTTTTACTATTGGACTAACTCTGAAATCGTGAAAAAATATTCTGCAGTTCCATCCATTTTGACACACACACACTACACACGCTTTATATGATTTTACGCACGCGTATTTTTACGATTTTGATACACGCAACATTTTCTATGCAACGGATAAAAAAAACGACCCGATTTCAGATCCGGTACCGTAGAAAGTTGTTCAAACTGATGAGTACATCCCTTAAAAAGTTATTGATGAATTACAAATAGCCCTGTATATGAACAACAACGTCCTGTTGTGAATACTAACGGCTTACAACAAATAGTTACAGTAATTGAAAGAATAGTTCAATGAACCACCCAACCAACCGGTTAAAAATGACCTTGTTATCACATTGCTAACTCTATGGCGCAATCAGTGGAACTTATTGGTGAACATCGCAACCCGAAAATCGTGATCGGACCACCCACAGCCGCTGTGAGAAGGCAAATGAAATAAAACAACGATAAATAACAGTGCCCTCGCATAATTGATCACAAATTAAAACTCGCGCCGCGTTCCAAATGTTAAACGCCGACCGACGTCGCCGAAAGCGAAATTAGTATCTGCATATACAACCCACACACACACACACGCAGGACAGGGCTGTCCCGAGGGAATGAGTTCAGAAATGTTAAGTCCCTATATGTTTTGGCTTGTCATTCGTTTTTCTGTTGGTCTGAGTTCGAGAAATAAAGGAAAAAATTAAATATCCCAGAGGCATGCCAGGATTTTTGTAAAGGTTAGTAATCTAGTCAGTCATGAACAATATGAACAATCCTTGGCAGACGATGTGTTATATTCCATGAATATTTAATACAAAATGCATACAGTTAAGGCTTGCTAACCCTAACAAGCACACATACGCGCATTTTACGACGTCCAACAATGGGCCATATTCAGGACAATATGTCACTAAAAATAAATGGATTTTGTTAAGACATTCACAGTGTTTTATTATAAAAGCCGCTTATTGTTTTGAGCTGTTAAATTGTTAATAAACTATAAAATGGAGATAAACAACCCATTTTATAAGTTTCTTGTAAACGTTGTTATTACTTTGTGGAAGAGCTTTAATGGACAATACAATTCTTTCATGTGTGTGTTCTTAAGAACCGATAAAAGAACGTTAAATTTTTTATTTATTTATTTGCGATGCTAAAATTATAACTTATTATAACATAATAATAAAATTTGAAGATTTTGCTATCACACCAGTAAGAATATAATAGAACTAATTAATATAAATGTATAAGAAAACAAAGAAAATATAAGTGTAGAAGAATGTGGAGGTACAATAATATTTAAAAAACAGGAAAAAAAATTATATTAAAAATCAATTCGAACGCATTCCGTTGCTGCGTAAGTGTGGTTCCCAAGAAATGTTATTTAATTCTGTGTTTCTGCAAGAAGGCTACTTCCAGGAAGGTTAGCCATTAACTATTAATATATTCTTCATCGAACAGATTGCGTAGTTCCATCGAACTCATTGAATTGTTCTCACTACACTTTCCTCAGTCTATTGACTTAGGTCCGTATTACAAAACGTTCCTCAAGTACAGTTTGATCTTCAATCACCTGATCACTTCTTTGGGATAGAATCGTTACTTGAGCATCGGTCTTATTAATCCGGTAATTATAAACATCAATTCTACAACATAACACATGAATATAACATGAAATAACAAAGAAATCTGTACTCAAGCGTGATCTCGACCACACTTGAGTGATTACAGATCAAAACTCTGCTCAAACACATAAGCAGGTGACATTTTAGAATAAAGCTAAACTCAGCTGAACTGTAATCAATAAGGAATGTTTTGAAATTAAATCTCAACTGAAAACTAGTTTTAAACAGAGATTAAAGCTTGAGGAACGTTCTGTAATGCGGGCCTTAGTGCACCTTTAAAACTATTATTTTGAAAACAGAACAGTTTAGTAAAAACAATCATTTCACACTCCGTTTTCAAACCTATGAGAGAGAAATGAAACACATTTGATTTATAATGGCCATTATTCCATGAGGTTTCCAGCCAGATTCCCCCATCTATTACGACAAACTTGTTTTATTAAGGGGTGCAGACGTCAGACAGAAACGAATGCTATTATTATGTTCAGTGATTGAGCTTGCTTGTTTTGCTTGCTAATTGCTGATTTTCATTATAACGGGCTGTAGGGAATGCAAAGGCAAGAGTTAAGGGGCAAATGAGGCTAGAATAATAAATGAAGATCTTTGAGCATACAGGATCGACAATACTAAAAGACTATACTAATTACTTTAATGAGGGAAGACATGGCTTCAATTATAAATGTCATTATAAAAGCTAAAAAACGATAGAATTGCCAATAAAATCACAACACAACGACGATTAAATCTATGTTAGGTCAGATTTCTTGAGCATACGATCAATCACTACACTCGACCACACTGAATGGCCGATCCCTAGTCGCGGGCATGTTGGACCACATTAAAATTCATTGAAAACTTGTCTAATATGGTGTTACGTGACGCGATTGCCAGTATATTAGCCCCGCTGTTGGCTGAATATGTATGAAAATTTAACATCGATTTGAGTCCATGTAAGATGTTATAAATATGTAATGTTGATCCTGACGCGACGTCCTGCGGACTGCACATTGATGTGTTTATTTTGCGCTCTGACGGCTAATTTGCGTCCCAAATGTTAATCATTTTTCTAGCTATCTACATACAAAACACGTTGAGCGTTCCGTATGTAAACCGCAATGACTAACGCCACTAAACGGATGTTCTAGATTTCTTAGTATCTAAGGCTGGTGTTCATCAAAGTTAATTTTCTGATTAAACGGCTGATTACACGAAAAATATACTAGAATTGAATTTAAACGGTTGTTTACCCAAAGAGTTATTGTTGGTGAAATCAAGCATAAGTAGGCTCGGATTACTGATAACAACGTATGATATATCTACATAAACTAATGAGTTACTTCAACTACTAATGAGTTGCTATTACAGATTTATAGGCAGCGGAAACGGTCACATTTCTTCCTAATGCCTTTTATGCTCCAGTGTGTCCTATTTAACTAAAATATTACAACTTATATTTGCTTTCAACACTTCATAAGTCGAGATGGAAAGGTTGTGAAACATTTGACCAAGCGTGATGCTTTATAAAAATAACTAGAGTCGTAAGAGGCGGACGTTCCTTATCTGCACGTAATAATATGGAGTTTTATTTTAGTTGTGTCCTTGTTGCGGCCACCGAGAGCATCATTCGCGTGCCTATCTCGACTACAAATCAGAACCTCTGTGGAACTGCCAGATAAAAACTTTAAACACAAAAAGCAATCTTAATCCACTGCATTATGATTCTTTTTTGTCCGAATCAGATAACAAAGGTACACTCCTGAAGTGCCTCATTCTATGCAGTCCACCAAGGCTTATCGAGCTGTGGCAATCTGCGAACACTATTTTGTTATTTTTGCAGAAGTAATGTAGATGAGGGAAGAAATATTACGGGCTTTGCCATTAAGGGGGATATTTATGGGCTGAGCAATGTTTTCCTTGGTGGTGTTGAAATTATTAATGGCGCATTTCACTGCTGATTTAAAAACAGTAGAATAGTACCTACTTACCAAGCTTATTTTCTTCTAAATGTGACCATAGCATGGCTTCTAATAGATAAACGTTATTTTTAGAGTTCCCCACCAGAATTACGAAAACAAAACATTTATTGAACCCGTGCAGACTGTCTGTCTCGTTTTTACGGAGACTGTTCTTTTCCGTTTTATCGGTGCACAAATAGAATTCAGATTATACAATGTTGCAAGCGTTTCTAAACATATTAAGAGGTCATAATTCACAAAACATTTGTGACACAAAATGTTTTCCACGTAATTTGTACTTCTGTCAAAACGTTATGGCACATAGGATAGGACAACAAACAATTGGATGGATTATTACATATTGTAATGCACACATACATAATAATAATTTTTTCAAGCATAAGCTGATCTAAAACCAAAATAATAAGATTATTATTATTACTAATTCTTTTGGTCTGAGGCTTGGATAGATATAAACTCAGCGTCATCAATTCAGCTTATCGTAGTCCACTGCTGGACATAGGCCTCTCCCAAGTTGCACCACAACACTCGGTCCTCTGCCTTCCACATCCAGTCACTCCCAGCCACCTTCTTAAGGTCGTTGGTCCAGCTAGCGGAGAGGCACCCTACGCTGCATTTGCCGATTCGTCTGCTCCAGCGGCCATTGGTCCTTCGACAGACATGGTCAGCCCACTGCCACTTCAGCTTACTGATCCTACAAGCAATGTCGGTCACCCCGGTTCTTCTCCGGATAATTTCCTTACGGACTTTATCGTTCAAAGAAACTCCAAGGAAGAAACAACATAGCATAAATAACTACACGGATTTAATATCAAAGCTATCAGTGTAGTGCAACTCATTCAATTTTAACCGAGCGACAGATATCACAAACATTTAGCTTTAACAAATTGTTATTTAAACTCCAGTTACCTATGCGAATAACATCATATACTACATAATTTAATCGCAGCATTCATCAATGCTTTTGACCGACAACACATTGCAGCTGCTGTTGATATTTTCAATTAATTCAATTTCTAAATGTAACAAACGATTACTAATTTTGATTATGTTCACGCGCTGATCACATAAACCGCTGTATAGATATGGATAGGGTTGCCGTATTTTAAAATAGATACAGTTTTGTTTTAATAATGCTGTTATTGCAAACAGTGTGGTGTATAGCGTAACCGCTTAACATCAGATGGACCTTTAGCTTGTTTCGCCATCCTATACTATAAGAAAAAAAAAAAAAAAAAAAAATGCCAGTTACTGTCCTCAGCATATCTTTCCGAGGAATATAAGTGTAACGTAGATTTATGCATATAATCATAAGTGATACCTAAATTTTACTTCACTTATTACTTTTTTTGCGTGTTCTATAATGTCCTCCCGGCCGAATTTCGGTCACGGCGGCCAATCTTAATGGAGACTAGCCTTCTGCGCGGGACATGTTAAAGTGCACAAGTGTGCGCGCAAACACAGGTGCACTCTCTATTCCCTCACTCTCTCAATCTGATAGGACGGCAATCCGACACGACCGGAGAGAGATCAGACCACATAAATAGATAGAATGGTTGTAATCACAATTTTACTTGTTATTCATGCTTGGCAACTTTCGAACAAACTATGCCTCCCATATTGACGTCATTAATTTTTAAAAATTATCTTTAATCAAATGTGCTTCACAGCTTTTGTTTCTTCAGTTAGAAACAGCACAATAAAACATTTTTGCGGGTTTTTGTTACAGTATTTACAGAAACAAGTCATAAGGCGTACTGAGAAAGGCTTTGAAATGCCCTGTACTATGGTGCAGAGTGTTGGCACGCGCGGCCTGCCCACTTGGCCATTCTATCTATTTCTATGGATCAGACACAGGATCGACAGCTTTACGTGCTCTCCGAGGCACGGGGGTGTGGCACCGCCAACTTCTTGACTCCGGTATACTACTGAGAAATTTTCTTGACAGAAAAATCCCAGTAATACTTTTTGCCTGACCTGTGAATGGAACCCAGGACCTCACGCTTAGCAGTCGCGCTTGTGACCACTAGACCAACGAGGCAGTATTGGTACAACCTACCTGCATTTCGATTTTCTGAAATTTAAAAATAAGAAAGATGCGTCACCTCTCTTGAGACACATTTCATACAAATCCCTTCCTCAATTTTGTGTTGAGTCTGAGTCTAAACTTTTTATTCTTGAGACTATGCTTGCTAAAACTAAATTCAGTTGCAAATTACTCTGTTATGATACTTTTAGAGTCTTCTTTACTTATTGATGAAGCCAACTGAACTCATGGTTATTCTATCAGTTGAGATAAAACTTGGAGCAAAGATTTTGCATTTACGGCAACATAATTTTAAGTTGCACAATGAGAATATCTGTTTGTACTTGTATTTATAGTTTTTTTTAAATTTTACTTTCATGTAGGTATTACAAATAAATGAGGGTCTAAAAAGGGTATGGCAGAGTAGCAGTATTAATATCAGATACCTAAATAATTTGTGAGATAGGTACCTACCAAGTAGTTGGGAACAAATTAATACCTGCACTCTGCAGGAAAAAAATTCAATATCGGGTTTTAGTAAACTAAAAATTGATGAGAGGAAAATCCGATTATGTTTTGTTCGACTTGAAAATCGGACCGTGTTCAAAATTAGCTATTCTCTTATGGCCAAAATTAATATCCAATCTATCCACGATTTGCCCTACCAGAGATAGGAATTTGACATAAGCTCCATACAAAATATGTCAAATTTCTATCTCTAGTAGGGTAAATCGTGGATAGATTGGATATTAATTTTGGCCGTTAGTGAAGCAGTGTTATTTATCTGCATGTCTATTTTAATTAAATTCTAATGACTCTATCTTATTAATAAATAATCTGCCAATTCTCGTAATTAAAAATGTTCAAAATGGAAATATAGTTCCAAACTAATCTCGATGTAATTTTCTTTAAATATTAATGTGTAGATTTCAGTAATGAAATACCATAGAGTATCTCAATGTTGTGTTGTAAAGGTCAATCTCATGACAGCAGATGTTCCTGTTTGACGTTAATTTGTGGGAGTCTAGATCGGCACTTTATTTCGAAATTTGGTCCTTTGCTTACTTCGGTAGACCTAAATAAAGGCATTGCCTATTTTAAAAGAGACCTGTGGGGTAATTGTGTAATGCATTGATATTGACATTAGCTTTCATTTTGAAATTATAACAATATTCATTACGTGGTACATAGTTGCCAATAAGACGAATTGTCAGAACACACGGAGCAATGAACATTGAAATCCTATTGATTGCGATCTCGAGTGAGTTACGCAATTCAGGAGCTGTTTCCAGTTATAGATTGGGATAAGACGCGTTTAGAAAACATGAATCCACAATATTTATAATTTGGCCATGATTGAATATCGTAGCCGTCACAATGCTTCGTTACTTCCAGGAATATGTTTGTGAACATGCTGTACGTAAATACGGAATACCGTTTTGTATTCACAACAGACTTGCATCGTGGTCAGTGCTGGTCAGTCATGCACCGTTCTATTCTGTATTAAAGCTTTTAGGTCGCTCGATTCCCTGTATTTAGCTTTTAACTTGGTATATTGCACTCGCTGCAGAGCTTATAAATGATTCGTGCACTGGCTCTGCACACAATGTACATAAATCTAATATTTCCGTGATTTACGACGTATTATAGTATGCTTTTGTTGTTTCTGTTGAAAACAAGACAAGGTAGTTCTTGTTTAGTGTATTATCTACAAATAAATATAGTACTTACTTACCTAGTTAAGACCAGATTTAATCGTTACTTATGAGAAGAGGGTGGTTTATTGTATTTTGACTAAAATATAGGTGTAAACCATAGATATCTAAATAATAAGGTAATAGAAATATATATATAAACAATAGGTCCGTGTGGTGCCGGACTTAAAGAATAGCACCACCCTTATCTCTTCTCATGGGTGTCGTAAAAGGCGACTAAGGGATTCACCAGAGGATGGGCAGCAGCGTTCTCTGAGTATTTAACCAACCAACTGCGATCGCCAACCCGCCTGCCAAGCGTGGCGATTATGGCATATCCCCCCCCTTAATTGGGGGAGGCCTATGTCCAGTAGTGGACGTCTTTCGGCTGTAATGATGAAGGTAATAGAAATGGCATCTACTGTCTTTTACTAACGGAACGCAAGTCGCCGGTTTTTCGCTACCAACACATAAATACGCAATTACGCCCACCTTAATTCTAACATTCAATGTTAGGTGGTTCTTATGTATTATAAGTATGTATTTACAAAAAAAAAAAAAAGTATCTAAGTATTATATCCATTGTCTAGTACCCATAATACAAGCTCTGCTTAGTTTGGGACTAGATGGTGATGTGTAAAATGTCCCAAAAATATTTATTTATTTAATGTAAAATAAATTAAGCCTAAAAACAATTTCGCTGTTAGATATGCTGCAAAATACAAATTTAGTGACTCTGCGTCCAAAACAGTACTGATGATCAAGTAAACGATTCGCGCATGCGGCGACAAGTTCAAGCGCCTATACCACTTCTACTACCTACCTTATGTTATTTTGATTTCTATAGTGTAAACACTTAAACCTGAATGATTGAAAATATAAAACATGAAAACAGAGTACAGTCGACTGCACGTCAGTGGTAACAGTTTGACCTCGACAGCATCTTCTTTTCTTGAGCAGTAAGGGCGGTTTTCGTAATTCAAGCGTTACCAGTGACGTGCGGTCGACTATATTAGTCCAAGTAAAAGAAATAAAAAGATAAACAGCCCAATTTTTTTATAAATAATAACAGCTATTAGTAGCCGGTATACACAAATCAGCAATATGTTATGTGATTATATGTTCCCTTTCAAAACTAAATGCTAATTGTAAACATTATTCATGTCTATAATTTAATTCCACAACAAGCGCCGTAATATTTTTTACTGAACCTCGTGAACTGTAGGAGATCGTGTTTGGACGTTCTCGTATCACCTTTTCATTACCAGAATGACCAGATCCTTTGTTCGGTTACCACAGACACCACAGTATTAGTTTTTGTCTCGGACCACCGACAAAAACGTTAACGGGCTCAAAGAGTCCGCAACACAACCGCCAGACGTCGGTTGGTAACGAGCTGTATCACAACATGTACGCAATTGTACAAACAAATGAACATTAACCTCTCGACCTCAAATCTGAGTGATCCCCACTCAAGATTACTTCTTCACTCTAGCCCGAGGGCACTCACTGATTTATTTTATTATGTTAATAGAATCAAATTTAAAATTAATTCAGGAGATGAAAAATGACTGCCGCGCTTGTAATGATTAAATACGCTTCACTTCCTGCCCTCTCCTTTTTTCCACGTAGGTTAAAAGTACGTTCTAAACTTTTATTCAGGGTCGAAGAGCGAGTGATTTTAACGAGCTTTTATTCGCAGACTTTTTATTTGGAGTTAGAGAAGCATTTTTATGAAACTAATGAATGTCAAAGAGAAGTTAATTTACTTTCATACGCGATCGGTGCCATTTTATTTTGGCTCTCTGACATCAAATCAAAATGGTAGCATTTTGTTCGAAAATCATAACTGTGAGTGGATAGTAGATTCCTGTGTTTATATATAGTTATTGGATATTATCAAAAAGTAATTCTATATTCACAAAATATTTTAAGCCAAAGAAAGTCGCCCAATAATGACATTTGTGGTAGAACACGGTCTACAAAATGGTTCGCGTCAAGCGTATTTGTAACTCGATCATAAGTCAATTATAATCGCATTATATGGCGTCTGCGTAAGCCGTGCGTTAAATTTAATTACGAAACGTTGCTTCCGAAAGAAAATGGTCGGTACACGAGGTTGAGGCGCGGCGGCGCGGACAAGGGAATTATTTGAAGCATCATAAGTTAAACGCGTGGGCATATTTAGTCACGGCTTGGGTACGTTCTACAGTAACTATAGCTGCTTAATAATCGTGCTTGTAGCGTTCACGTCGAAACTATTTCTCTCGTGAAACCGGTTCCGATGCACCGAGAAGGGTCACTACAGCATAAACGCTTAGTGTGGACATGCCTTTATTTCTGTTGTGAATCGATGTTCTGTTCGTGTTATTGAGTGTCGAAGACCATCGGCGACTTGATTTTTTACTCGTACACGTTTTGTGAGGTGTAAAATTCGATTTAAGAGACACTTGTCATAAACAGTTCTCACCGTGGGATTATCGTATTTTTATTTTTTACCATCAAGAAGTTTTCTTTGTACTTTTAAAGTTTGTCGTGTATTTTTTATTGACCTCTCATAAATAATAATCAAAGTCTAAATGCTCTGTTAATGCTAGGCAGGGAGAGTTGTTATGTTCTACGCTATGATTTAGAACGCACACACGTAATGGGCGCGCGCGCATCCATCATCGTCTATTTGTAACTATCAGAACACACGTTTAAATCTGTCGTGTTCCCGACCCGTATGGACGCGAATGGTAGATTGTAACCACATACACCCGGCGGCAACCTGTACTTTTATGCAATTAAAATTTATTAATTTCAGTCGAAAGCTTTTATTTTTACTGTTCGTTAATGCGACGCTGCTGGCCGCCGCTCACCGCTCGGCGCTCGCTGCAACGAACGATCACAGATTTTTAGGGTTCTGTACCCAAAGGGTGCCAAACGGGACCCTATTACTCTCGCTACGCTGTCCGTCCGTCCGTCCGTCTGTCTACACAGGGCTGTATCTTTGTAACGGTAATAGATATCCAGTTTTTGTGTTACTATGGTGTCTCTCACGACAAAAACTAAAAAAATAAAATGAAAAAATCTCAAACCAAAACCATACAAGAAACTTCGAAAAACATACATCAAACATAATATGTAATTTAGCAACAAATACTAAAAATAGGGCAAACATAGACATATGTGGTGGTACCTGCGGAAGAAAGAGATGCAAAAATCCATATTTCGCGCAAGATGCGTTGATGTTTTTTGAAGAACTCTCGTAAATTAAATCAGTTTCTATAAGGTATCAGGTCGATGGGTGGTACGGAACCCTTATTGCGTGAGTCCGACACGTACTTGACCGGTTTTTTCATTATATGACGCGTTATTGGAAAATAACATTTATGAATATTGAGTTAACACGTGTAATTGTATTTTAACGGGAACGTGCCGAAGTTTTCATACAAACGGAATCAGCCAGTCGTTTATTTTGAATTAAAAACTCTAAGCAGCGATTTCAAAAGAAACTTTTAAGTGACAAAAAACGTTTTACTTAATCTTATCTGGAGTTTTCTCATACTTTGATATAGCATAAAAACTGAACAGTTACAAACTTCAAAATGCTTTTTGTAATACGGCAACACTCGTAATAAGCCGGGAGATTGATAAACGTCCGCCTAAAATGGCCGGGCTCACGTGACGGCCTGAAGAGCAGTCATCCGCTGGCCGTTTTTTACCCGATGTTTTTTCAAGCACAGGTGAAGCGGCAACCCACACTTAGTCGGCGTTAACCTGTAATCTAAATTCATTTCTCGATCCGACCCACCAGCGCCATATCTCTGTTTTTATTATAGGCCTTAAGCCCATTTGCAGGTTTTTTTACTCTAAACAAATTATCTGTTATTGTGGAGAGTGGTCGATCTTATTATGAGACGACAAACGAGCGCCTTTCGGTACGTCGCTGTTCGGTGTAAAAATATTGATGTTTAGACTTGAATTTTTAACAATAACAAGAATCGACAAGGTCGTAAAGCGTCGTCTAAATCGATTTGCGTTCATTGAATCGAGTAATTGCAATGTTTCGTTGATGAGCTCGAATTTATTTTTTTCTGCGACGAAACCGCTTCATTGTCTTTATTACGGGACGGCAAAGGATTGTTAAATATGTATTAGTCGCCGCCGCCGGTCTATGTCCCGTCGAATAACGATACCAATGTATGAATTATTTAAAAAGTATATACCCATAAAATATTCATTTATCGGTAGTCTCTTTTGGGTACAATCGTAGGTAGCTTATATTTATTCTGGGTGACTGAAAACGGTCAATAATAAGCTGCTTGTATTTTCATAAAACATGTTTTTGTTCAAAGGGATGTCAAAAAATAATCGATTATCAGAAAAATCTAATACTATTTTTATTTTTGAATCGATTTTTTTGGGTGATTATTATTTCTAGAAAAAACGATTAGTCATAAATCGATTTTTATTTTAAGTGTGTTTACGATTTTTTTCTAGTATGTCTTCTTCAAGGTCAATTCAAAAGTCATTTTTTACCATTGCCACTCGAAAAAGGGCATTTTATTCATCGATAACAGTGAATAAAACTCTCTTTTACTCACTTGTGAGTAAAAACATTTTGAATTTGGAACAAGCGCGAAATATGTACAAGAAATGAATAAAACGTGCTGAACGTACAGTCGACTGCATGACAGTGGTAACACTTCAGTTTGAAAACCGCCCTTACTGCTTACGAAATAAAGATGCAGCTAATGTCAAAGTGTTACCACCGACGTGCGATCGACCGTACGTACTGGCTGGCTGAACGGAGCTGTCAAATGTAAATTAAGAAAATAGAAATACTACAGGTTGAACGAAATACTTATTGAAGGAGGATGTTTAGTACTTGATTCTAGTTCCAAATATGTTTGAAAATTGTACCTTAAAATTTTAAATATTTTTTAATTGATTTCATCAATTTCTGTGGACACTTCCGCGCTTACAAATCATAGTTTTATGAAGTGAGGTGTACCTACTAGCACGGTAGTGTTCATCGGTGGCTATTTTCACCCTCTTCGCCTTTTACAAGACAGCAGACCCCTAAACAGTCAGAGCTTGCGCGAGCATGTTGACTACTATACCTACGCGTGATTTGTCGTAGAATATGTTTTTCACCTGTTTTTCTATAAGTGTACGCACATTCTATCATATTCATGAACATGTCTCTCATTCACCCGGTCATGCTATATACCACTATTTATTTTCTCGCAGTCAATGGTAAAAAGTAGAGTACACAACACGTGAAAAAAAAATTAATCTCGGTCCTTGTATCCCTCGCTCCGCTCAGGATTCTATTTTTGAACCACTCGCTTCGCTCGTGGTTCAATCTTAGAATCCTTCGCTGCTCGGGATCCAACTTAGTCCCTCGAATTAAATTCCCTTTTTTTTCACTTGTTGTATAATCTACTATTCTTATTGACACTGACATTGACCACTTCATATATTTTGTTCCAACCTTCAGTATAATTCAAGTTCATTCATTCGTTCAGTTTCATTCTGCGTTCGTTGGATCGTTCATTTTGTTTTGTTTCGAAAATTAATTTGTGTTCGGATGCTTGAATGTTTCTTTTTGTGCAAAAAATGGCTACCGAAGCTTTTGTTTCTTAATTCTTTACCAAGCAATATGTGGTAAATAATTAAGAAAAAAACTATAGCTTCAGCTTTTCCCCTAAAGTAATAATTACTGTTATAAGGTTGATTTAATATGTTCTTGGTATTTTTATTTATAAAAAAAATCTTTATAATCTTATGATTTTATATTAATCAATTTTAATGGAACTTTAAAAAAACGATTATTAATAAATCTTTTTTTTTACCACTAAGTCACATCCCTGCTTGTTCATATAGATTTATGTACACATTTCAGTCTACATCATGTCTTCCTCTGAGTGTCGTGAGAGATGACAAGCGCATGTTTTGATATCAAAATTGAATGCATGGTTGGTTCATGGTGCAAGGTATGGTGATTGGTAGTTGGTTATTGACCTGTACAGAGGACTAAATTTATTTGATATATCTATTTGTAGTATTTTTATTGCTAATACAACGTGTTATTGAAATAACTGAAAACCTCTTAAGGGGTTATTGTACTTATCAGTATGAACAACTTTTACAATGGGAATAACCCGGAAATTGCGAAAAAAAATCTGCTGTTCCCTACATACGTGTTCACATAAATTGACAAGTACTCCTTAGCCATTTTGTATTCCTTTTTCTGGCTTCTTTCACTAGTTCGACGCGCTCCGTCTTATTCTTTTGGTCTGAGATTTAAACATATTTTTTTGTCAAGACGATAGTTTATAATTATGCTAAAATACATTAGGTGGCGCTGTAATCAATTTACTAACAAATTCTTTAATTATGCACCTAAATGACTCATAATCATAACTTAAGGTGATTTAGTGGCAATAAAGGAAACTACTAAATCTGGACCCGATAGGTGGAGTTGTGAGCGAAGCCACAGGTATCAGCTATAGTTATTAACAAATCGCAGCTATGTGCGTATCGAAAGATTCAGACTGTGGCTATACGCCTATATCACACGAGGGCAGGGCAGCGAGGCAGAGCAGTGAGAAGAACAAGGCCTTAATTCACGTAATTTCATGACGCACCGATCAAGTTGCAGTGACGTTGCAGTTCGTTTCTGACAGCGATCGCGGTAGATAAGAGAATACGAAAAGCATTTTTTGATCGAAACTTAACTGCACTTCCTTAGTTACGTGAATCAGCGTACTGTACTTGCTACCATGTGAACGCCCGAACAGTAACTTTTTTGTCACAGCACAGTAACTTTTCTGGCGTTCACATGGTAGCAGCTTGTTCTGCTCACTGCTCTGTTACTAAATGGCACATAGAAGGGTTCTAGTTTTGAATAATAAGGGGTAAGTGCCACAGTTTTCCTCAACTGGTTTGATGACCACCATCATCATCATTCATCATTTCAGCCGAAAGACGTCCACTGCTGGACATAGGTCTCCCCAATATGCCTATGCATATGGATATGCCATAATCGCCACGCTTGGCAGGCGGGTTGGCGATCGTAGTGAGAACGCTGCTGCCCATCCTCTGGTGAATCCCTTAGTCGCATTTTACGACAACCATGAGAAGATATAGGGTAGTGTAATTCTTTCCGTCCGGCACCACACGGAATACAGGCCACAACGGATGACCACAACTGGCCTTAAAAAGGCTATATAGTTTTTTTTTAGCACTTTGCGATCGTAAAAGCCTTTGTACGCCGATTGGTATAATGAGACAAAATTTTAGCAGCCTACATCAACGACATTGACAATTGAGCCGCGTACAAGAAGAATGTTGTGAGTTGTGACATTCATTACGTACCATTACACAAAGCTGTGAAGGCATCAAGTCTTACAAAAATCGGCCAAGAGCGAGTCAAACTCGTGAACCAAGGGTTTGGTACCTACAACACAACACAGGCATGTGTTTATCTACTTTTGACCCGACTGCGTGACAGCAAAGAAAGGGTTATGTTTTATTATATGTATTATTAAAATATAGAGTATACCTTCAATCAAAACCAAGTTTGACGATTAAATGTATTACCATTTCCAATTAGAGCAATACGTTAAAAAAGCAGTTTTTGAGGTTTCTTGAATGGAGACCCCCTTTGGATTTAGAGTTTTTATTATTTGCAATAATACAGGCCAAAGTAACACAATCATATTCTGTGAAAATTTCAACTGGCTATTACCTATTACGGTAAAAAATGGACCAAGTCAAAGTCAAACATTTTTATTTCGATTAAACATTTTCATGTACTTTCAAAATGTTAATTAAGAATCTATTGACCGGTTCCAAAAAGTTGGTCATATGGAGAAGAGTCGGCAAGAAACTCCATGGATATACTCTTTTCAAATAATAAATAAATGACGGACAGATAGACTACCTTGACTGCCTCGTTGGTCTAGTGGTCGCAAGCGCGACTGCTGAGCATGGGGTCCTGGGTTCGATTCCCGGGTCGGGCAAAGTGTTATTGGGTTTTTCCATTAGGAAATTCTCAATAGCAACCTGGAGTCTGGATTTGTGCCCGGGTAATGGCAATAGGCTCGCCCCCTATTACATGGGACTTATAACATAACTGGCGAAGTGTGGGTGTACTATACACCTCTGCCTACCACTTCGGGGAAATACAAGCGTGATGTTATGTTATGTTGTTATGTTAGATAGACTACGTAGCCATATTAATAGGGTTCCATTGGCACCCTTTGAGTACAGAACCCTAAAAAAGTAACTCAATTGCGTCTGTTCGTCGTTTTACAGGCATAAGAACAAGAATTACAACTATTAACTTAATGTGGATGATGGGCCATGACCACAGACCAAGTCTTGCTTGATTTTTAAAATGATCTTGGCATTATAATGCTGGGTGGTGGTAATATTGGTCTGCAAGACTCAGACATACATTACAAGTCCGTTCATGATAAAAAATATACTTTTTGCAACATATTTTTTCTGCTGCTCACTACGATATTCTACAAAACTGTGTGTTGTTCCATAAAATAATGTATGACTCATGTTGCCATCTTTGTTCTGTGTGTTTTCCAGTAAGACCGTTTATCGTGTGGGTAAAGCGATCATGCGTCCATGGAAAGCGTATGGATAAATAAAGGGTACCAACATCCTTCTTAGCACTTGTAACCAAAACTGAAATCACTATTGAAAGAAATTAAAGAAAAATGGTTTATTGTCCCAGGTAATGGCGCGCAACATTTAAATAACAGTGCAACAGAAACACAAACAGGTAACTGACAGGTGGTATACAAAGAAAGTAAAACAAAAAAACACGTAAAACGTAAGGAAAGTAGGTACAGTCGACATTAAATATAAGGAAAGTACAGTTGACCGCAAGACAGTGGCAACACCCAAGTGTGCATTGCAATGCGTTTAACAAGCACATGATTACAAAAATAATTTGTTCGCTTTTTCTTTCATTAATTTCATCAATCCGTTTTGTAACCATAAGTACAAAAGTGAACATTTAGGCCCGCTGTATATTGAACCCAGACAACGCACGGCACATGGCGTGGGTGGTTTTATAAAACATGGAAAGTGATGCCGCATTGCCTACTGGGTCCTTATTCACGTAATTTCATGACGCGCCGATCAAGTTACAGTGACGCTGCAGTATGTATCTGACAGCGACCATCGAAGATAAGAGAATACGAAAAGCGTCATTTTGTTCAAAGCCACAGACATATTTAAAATATAGACTAAGTGCTGAGAACAACCATAGTGAAGCCAACAAAAACCGTGCTCCTTCATGTACAACCAGTGCTCACGCACACACATGCATCTTTAACCGTGCTCACCCCTCTCAGTTTACATTATGTTGCGGCATCTTCCAGTTAGCATCGCGAAAAAAAATATCCTTCAGGTGCATGGTGTGTACGTGAGCACTGGTTGTACATGAAGGAGCACGGTTTTTGTTGGCTTCACTATGGTTGTTCGCAGCACTTAGTCTATATTTTTTACTATGTCTGTGTTCAAAGCTTAATTGCAACTACACTGCAACTGCACTTATTTAGTTACGTGAATTGGCCTACTGGGCCCAAGTTACCAACTTACCATAGAAATCTAAATAATAAGGTAATAGAAATAGTATCTACTGTCTTTTACTACCGCAACACATGTCACCGGTTTTTCGCTACCAATACATAAATACGCAATTACGCCCATCATGTTTGTAGCATTCAATGCATAAAAATAATTTCGCTGTTAGATATGCTACAAAATACAATTTTAGTGACTGCGTCCAAAACAGCACTGATTAGTTCACGCACTGGTGTCTAACGAGACACTTGTACGCGGCGACACGTTCACGCGCCTTGCCACTTCTATTACTTAGATACTTCTATTATTTAGATTTCTATGCACGTCACCCAGTTTATTATTTAATCTGTGAACCAGTTTCATTTACGAACAAAAGACAAACGTGCCGCGTCTGGTACTCAGCTGGGCTAAACTGGGCTGGGCTTAATATGCAGCGGGCCTTACAGGCCGATGTGGTTAGCCTACATCTCATAAGTGGTTCATATAAATTAGACTCGGGGTCTCACGAGTGAGGTACGCGATTAGATCACCCACGATCATTTAACTATAATTATCAACTTATTTATGTTTCCAAATTAGCTTTGAAAGACATGACAAGGACATGTGTCTACACGATCGAGATCAAAAGGTCAGTAAAACAAAAGAAAATGTAATTTGATTGAATCAATGAACCAAAGCGTGCTTAAGAGAAGGTCCATTCACTCAGCATTAATCGAAAAAGGGAAAAAAGAGTTAGTTGGCGGCACGAACTCGCTTTTTTTAAATCATATATGAAAAAAAAATACGACCTATGATAAAATTAATTACAGAAAACACATGCTGATATCAAAATAGGTGTTTTTATTTATGTTAGCTAAATAAAGTACTGATCTCTATATTGGATAATTTTGAATCCATTACCATACAACCAACCCCTAAATAATTGCTATTTAAGGGATGGTTGTATTCATCAATTTGATCAACTTTTACTATTGGACCAACCATGAAATCGCGAAAAAAATCTGCTGTTTCCAATTTTTTTTCGATTTATGGGAACAATTTATAGAAGCCCTAAGTTTGGCGTGCATTTGTACCATATATTGTTTTGATTACAGGATCAGTTGGCATTTGTAACGTAGTCTCACAGAAAAAGCTCAGCTTAAAACGTTGAGTCTAGAAACCTTATATGCACTGAGCATGTATTATATAATGCAGACTTTTAACAAAATTCAACCTTAAAAGGGATATACATAATTAGGTTCAAAGTTAACGTGGACGAATAAGGGATGTTTTTTTTTAACCTTGTTGAATTTGGGGGTTTTGTCCATGTGGATACGTCAACCCCATCATGTCTTATGCAATCTAAAAATAAACTAATACTAAAAAGTAAAGTAATAGTTTGAGGTGGAAACGCTCGGGACATGGGGTCCGAGTGCGCGCATCCTTTTCAAGGAAATCGCAGAGGCTTGTCGACACTTCGCGTGACCAGAGGGCTGGTTTGTTCTTTGGCCAAAGAATAAGCGTTGCCATTCAACGTGGCAACGCTGCCAGTCTTCTGGGCACTTTTCCAGATGACAGCGATGTGGAGGAATACTTTGACGCCTAGGCACGCCTTTTTATATAATTTTATTTTGTACTTGTATTTTTTATTTGTGTTGTAAATATTGTACATTTGTAGATAGCTTATTTAATTATTGTAATCCCACTAAGTGTTATTTTAGGAGTTGAAATTATTTTTCATTATAATCAAACATGCAAGCCTTCATCAATGTAGTGTAGGTATATATCGGGCGCACCCACTTACAATATTATAATCTATTCACCAAGGATCCACGCTTGAATTACTGGGCCCAGCTACCGCTAAAGGTACATTATAAAAAGTAAATAAATTACAATATATCAACAAGCCACTCACCACTGCACCTGTTCTTGAGTATGACACATGACGCATGGATCCGCCATTGTCTACCCGGAATGTTTTTATATTGAAATATAATATTTATTGTTATTCTTAAAGAAATATTTGCCTTGCATGTGTGGTCCTAGGTTGGATAGGTAATCAGGTTGAAAAAAAAATACTGTGTTTCATTAAAGAATTGAGATTGTGTTAGTAAATAGCAATGGCCAACCGTACAGAATTCGATTATCACTTGCTGAAAAACATCACGAGTAAACCTGCTCACACCTGAAAGTGCTCTATAAAGTTCTGGATGGTGTGTGTAGTCCGCCAACCCGAAGAACGCCAGCGTAGTTGGACTCCAGAATATTTCTCATTGTGAAAAGAGGCCTGTGCCCAGCAGTGGGACAGTTATGGGCTGGTTATGTGTGTTATGTAATCGCACATGACCAAATACTGAAGAGGCCCGTGCCCAACAGTGGGACAGTAATGGGCTGGTTATGTATGTTATATAATCGTAGAGGACCAAATATTGAAGAAGGCCGTGCCCATCAGTGGGACAGTAATGAACTGGTTATGAACGTTATGTAATCGTGCAGGTCAAAATTCTGAAGGGTCCCGTACTCTGCAGTGGGACAGTAATGGGCTGGTTATGTATGTTATGAATTCGTACAGGACCAAATACTGGAGAGGTCTGGGTCCAGTAGCGAGACAGTACTGGGCTGGTTATTTATGTTATGGTACAGGACCAAATACTGGAGAGGACCGTGCCCAGCAGCGAGACAGTAATGGGCTGGTTATGCATGATATAATAAGTAATCTTACAGGTGCAATACTGTCACCTATGATCTGGTGTAGGTATTCACAGTTCATAATTATCTGCCGAACCTTCTATGTATATTATATATATATCTTCTATTTCAGGCAGGCGCTCATCTGTGACAGAAAACACAGCACATTGAAACATAGGTATATTGACGCCTGGTCATGAGTACGGACATTGAACGTGTCCTAAACGTCATACTGACGTATGAAGAGAAATGTGAATCAACATACCGAAGATACAAAACCAGCTGCACTCGACGGAGCGAACACTTGCCGGAACTCTGGAGAAGTCGGACGTCCTATAACCTGACATGATCTTTTTACTTCGTGATATTATTAAAGTACTTACTAACCACTAACTTGAAATTATAGTGCTCTGATGGTTTTGGAGCCATAACGTGATTATCACTTAACATACCCGCTTTTCTTCTCTGATATGCAGACACTGGCTATAATTTGCAATGGTAAAGTAACTCCTATACAATTCTGACTCTATAAAAGTGTCTGATCTGCGACAGGTATATGAGATTAATTCTTTTTCATTTCAGGTACCGGTACTTATTAACTGTTAACTGAAGCCACGTGCAACAAATTATAAACATAAATTAAAGTCAGTGATTTTCGCAAACGATTAATATTTAACGATGCCGTAATCAACAAAGTTATGATTATAAATCAGCCTGTCAATTGTTTTAACACAATATTGCCGGTTATAAAATTAAAAAGTTATTAAATGGAGCTTCGTAATAAAAATAAAGTACCAGCTAAGCTGGACTGAAAGTTATTCTCGTTTATAAGCCTAGTTTTTCAATATATGCGAGCATGTTTTATAATTGGTAACTGTATATAGTAAAACCGTAAATACCTGTATTTTCTACCTTTTATAGTCATCGATATTGTGTTGAACACTGTTGTAACTGAACATGCATCTCTCAAGCAAGATAGATATATATAATATGCTTTATTGTACACCATGAAAATAATAGTAAACAGGAACAAAGTATAAATTATGGGTACATTGGCGGTCTTATAGCTAAAAGCAATATCTTCCAGACAACCTTTGGATGGACAAAGAAGACATAAGATGTTTTTTATTTTATTTTTTTATTTATGATTATTTATTTGATAATATTTTAAACACGGGCAGTGCCTAAGAAATGGAAAACCTACTGACCTCTAAGATACAGGTACTTACTTCCTAGTTTGGGGGTCAGCAGATCCTTGTTAGCGATCTTTAAAAATTGCCTTACATGTATAATTTAATTAAGTTTGTAAAAATGTTGTGTGGCTGAGTCAATAAAATTATTATTATTATTATTTCAGGAAACATTGAAACATTCAGATTATTGAACAACCTTTTGATACAATAAATGGAACCTAACTAAAGCCTCTGATACACATTTACACATGCCTGTTGCACGCTTGCATACCAGCTACTTGTACGTGCCAGCTACTTTCATGTGTATACGTTAACTGGCATGCCTGTACCCGGCAAATAAGAAGCTTGCACAACATTTGATTTACTGGCATGCAATATGAGGGAGGGTTGGGGGGGGATTGCGGAACCGGCACGTGTGTTCGTATGTGTCACCCAAACCCGTCTTTCTCTTCTCTTATTTTTTGTCTCATTAATTTAGCTACACGTTCTTCTGCTAGTAACAATATGACACTATTTAATTTACTTCTAGCTTTCCGTTAATGCAAAAACTAGAAAATGTGCTGTCAAGACGTAGGTAGCGTGGCGTAAGTACTGGCACGTGTTTACGTACTGCTTGCCAGTTACAGGCATGCAAGTAAGAAAATTATATACAGGTTTACTTGCAAATGTATCCACAGTGTTCCAGTTACTTGCATATGATTCTGCTCCATTTTGCAGGCATGTGTATTCCGGCCATTATGCGCAAGAGAGGACGTTAATGGCGGCTGTACTGTAAGAATGTATAAATTCTTGGACGAGAACCCGAGACAACGCTATACATTGTGCAATTACATAGTTGACATTGTTTTATTTATTTATTAATTATAAATTGTAACTTTGATTATTATTGCTTTTAATATGACATTTATTTATAATTACTTTGTTTGTTTTCTTGTATATGGGTGTAATTTGCCTGAATAAAGATGATTTTCAATAAAATAAAATAAAATTGCTCTGAGCTCTCAGTACCATCATGAAATTATTTGGTTTAAAAACGCAGTATACAAAACGTTGTATATTTCGTTTTTATACTAAATAATTTACAACCAGACAACTGAGACAACGGTCTCGAGTTCAGCCCGGCAATGTATAGCCACCATAAGAAGTATAAAATCTAACAGAACAGCCACTGATTGGCTTGTGGCTGGTACTAAATCCACTGGCCTCAAGTAGCGGCCGTCTGGCCCACGCAACCCAGTGGAACTTTCTAACTAACATAGGTAAGTAATCGCTAATTTGAGATGTTAAACAAAGCGGCGTGCAACAAAGAATGCGCTCGACCAATCACCGCCAACAATCAGCTCTGGGCGTGGCCAATCTTGTGCTTTAATCTTTACACGCCGCTAACAAAGCCACGCTCGTGCAATTCGCAAAGGAATGGAAAATAATTAACGCATTGAATTCTAAGACGCGGGCGTTTTATAAAGACCCCTGATATTGTGAAAAGAAACGAGAATTACTCGCATCCTGATCCCAATTTTGTACCTGGAAAGTACCTCTATAAACATTAATATTTATATTTACTTAAAAAAGTCACGAAAGATGTGTTAAAGATTCAAACATTTATTTTGCCAACAAACAGCCAAAATTAATATCCTATCTATCCATGATTTGCCCTACTAGAGATAGGAATTTGACATAAGCTCCATACAAAATATGTCAAATTTCTATCTCCAGTAGGGTAAATCGTGGATAGATTGGATATTAATTTTGGCGGTAAGTGTACATATTGGTGTTAGGTTATTGGTGTTGGGTTAGGTTGTACTTTTACATAGAACATAATGTTATAATCAATGTCAGTTATAAAAGATAAATAAAACCCCGAAATCTTCGCTTTTTTTTTACGATAGATTATAGAGATGGGCCGACTAATACACACCGATTAATTGAGAAAACCGACTATTTGCAAAAATGGTCGGTACATTCGGCATTTATTTTCAGTTCGTACGGTCGACCGCACGTCAGTGGTAACACTTTGACATTGACAGCATCTTTATTTCGTAATCAGTAAGGGTGGTTTTCGAATTGAAGTGTTACCACTGTCTTGCAGTCGACTGTACTACTAGAAAATAAAGAACAAAGAAAATCATTCGATTAGCACTAACAAGATCACAGCCTCAGAAAATAGTGTTTAACTAGACAGTGCTAGCGGGACATCTCAGATAATTATATATTTTGGAAATACGAGCCATTACTGGGCCATTTTGTCGCCAATACTCAAAAGGGTGTTCACTGCAGCGAGCCGAAGATAGAAGCAAGCTCGAATTTGACCAAAGTACAGATGATCGTGCGGCTCAGAATTTGATTATCGCTTGCTTTAACGGTGAAGGTACACATCGTGCGGAAACCTGCACACCTGAGAGTGCTCCATATAAGTTTCGATGGTGTGCGTAACCAACCAACCCGCACTAGGGCAGCGTGGTGGACTAAGACCTTAAAACCTCATTCTGAGAAGAAGCCCGTGTTCAGGAATGGGACAATAATGGGCTGATTATGTTATGTACCTACAGATGATCGGCATTGCAGACTAGTTGGCTAGTCGGCTAATCCGCAAAACCTATAGTCGGCCCATCACTATCAATTAACCAATAATCATGTTCAGTGTGGTCCCCAGCATTTATTTGTTCTTTGATTATTCATTGTAGAGGTTAATTGAAAAATCCAAGTGTAGGAGTGCGTCGTTACGAGCTGATCAGATACCTACCAGGAATGAAATGATTCATAGTTTTCACTCATCCTACGTAAAAAAATACTGTGGGTATATTCCCGATTCATGATAGCTATGAAAATCGACGAACGAAGTTATAAAAGGGATTAAAAGACTCCCATAAACCTAACAAACGTTGATAGCTGCTGAAAAAAGCGTTCGAAACGATTTCTAGGAATGTGCACATGGTTTTATGGATATTAAATCATTCGCGCCATATGGATATTTAATCCAAGCTTCATTCTGAGCCTGCAGTTGAACATTTTAACCAGGTTTTATATTTTTCATTTAAAAAAATTTAAACTACACACCTACTTGAGTACACATTGCCTTAACTTAATTTATTTACTATTATAATAAAACAAGTTTAAACGGATTACATCGAGTTTTTAATTAATTAAAAATTGTACGGTAGATTAAAACAATTTTTATTAAATTTCTGTTAATACGTTTGTCATCTTATATAGTTTACCTACGACCACGAATACTGCAAAGCTTTCAAAACGTCAAGAGAACCAATTTAAATAATATACGCGATGTAGGTACCTAATCCGGTTAAACTCGTTTTATTATAATGTGTAGTGATCGCGAAAACCTAAGAAATTATCATCTAAATTTAGTATTTAGAGATAATTTTCATCTGAGCTAGCTAGCACTTTAAGAAGATTATGTTCTTAAATTTTCATTGTTCTCTCATAAAAGCCTTTTAGAGTTTATAAAAGCTGATGTATATAGCTTATAATTTAATAAGCTCTGAATGCTTAACGTTAGCTTGCAAATTGCGACATGATTCATCTGTTTATTACTATAATGGCTACTTGCCCTCATAATTACCCCTCCCATGCACTTTAAATTAATTTCAAAGAGCAGTGAACCGACGGACAAGCGGCTATTAACTTTTGATATTCCTCTCTGATACAATAATAAGCACCCATGGACGAATAAATAAGGACGGAATCTCGCTAAACAATAAGCGAATCACCCATATTAAGACGGCTCGCTTAAAAGTACGGGCTGGCACCTTCGATCAATAATAGTAGTAGTTGTATGTTTAATTATATTTCTATCATATGAACAAATACTTATTCACATAAACTTACCGAAAAAAGATATTCCTTTCGAAATCTTAGTGTTACGATGGCTATTTTCACAATTATTGAACGCGCATTACGGCATTACGGCATTTTGGCGTGTTAATGTTGGTTATGATTGGACCATACTAATTTCAAATAAGCCCACAAAATTATTTGTACTCTTATTCTTCTGGCCGTTTTTGAAGCGCTGATTGGGCATCTAGGTATTATTGATCGAAGGCTGGTACGCACACTTTCACACCCATAGTAAGACAAAAAGCCCCGATTACGCAACAAATCTCGTGTGACGGTAGTAATTTTCGTAGTGTCACAAATAAAATAACAATATATATCTGGTGTGTTAAAATGCTGTCGAAATTATAGTGAGTCTTCGATCTTTTCTTAGCGAGATTCCGTCCGCCTTTTTTATTCATCCGAGTAAGCACCTAGGCTTTTGTATAACGCCCACGCCTCGATCAAACATTCCATGTCATTACTTTGTATCAAGTGTTACTTTCTTCGTCAAATACGACATTTATCAGGTCTACTTAAATTTTAATTACATAATTTAAGTAAACAAACTCTATAAATATTTAAATCAATGCAATTCAAAACTCGTTTCGTCTTACGATTTGAATTCAAATAAATAGTCTGAACGATAAATTGTAATGGTAGTAGACCATTAGAGTCAAACCTACCGTAATCATTGGACGAGTCGGTCTACTAAACTACAGGTGGTATTTAATTTTGTGGACCATCTGCTTCAGTCAAGCCTCGGGTGAATATAATTTAATCATATTATTCTTAATGTCTTCCAAACGAGTAGTATTTTCCCTCAAAGAATTCAACAAACATGTAATTCTTTAGTAATTCTATTTTTATTAGGTGGATATGAAGATTGTCTGATATAAAAGTTGAAATAAACTTGAGGTTTTGTTGCTTAATCATGTTTTTAATATATTCAGAAGATTGTGGGTAATTATTAGAGATGGGCCGACTACACATAGACTAGTCGGGAAAACCAGACTCTTGGACATGATTTCTAGTAGGCGAGTAATCGGTGGGATAAAATTTATCTACTCGACCTCTTGCTCTTTTTTCATAAGCACAGATAGGGCAAATCGCTGCATCCCCCACCACCAAATGATGGTGGGGGACCTTCGGGATTGTGGGTGTCAAGAGTAGGGGGACTCGAGGCATCTATTAAGCGATCCTGGGGAAGACAGCAGCACGTGGTGGTCGCGTGCTGCTGTTGGGGAAACCTTGTTGTTTCCCCGGGACGTGCCAGAGGCGTAGCACTGGAGGGGCACCGGCGCGGTCCACTGGAGTTCCCGGAGCTCCTCTATTTTGTGCAGAGGATGGCCACCGTGTGGTTTTAGTCGGTAAGAGTCCGAAATACCCCTCCGCCCTCCCCAGACGGAGCGGATCCATGAGGATTTCCGCTCGAGAACAAAAAAAAAGGCGAGTAATCGGTGACTAGTCGGCAAAAAAATATTTTCAGCAGATGTGAACCTACAAAAAAAATTCAAAAAACAAAGAAAATTATTCAATTAGCACTAACTATTAACTATATTGTTATTTTCATAGATATTCCCAGCTTTAGAAAATAACTCAGATAATAATACGATTTTATAATAAAACGAGCCATTCCTGGGTATTCTATCGCCAATGTAAGAAAGAGTGTTTTTTACTGAAGACTGCATTCGTTCCAGCGAGCCGAAAATGCCCGAATTTGACCGAAGTATGGATGATATGTAATTATTAATTTTAGTTTAATTAGTAACACTTTCAGTTTATGAACTTTGTAACACTGTTGAGAGAAATATCGTGAGTAATGCTTTATTTTATATCATAAACGATCATTTGCTTCTCAAATAATATTAGGGATATCCATATACAACTTGTATCAAAAACCTTGTTGTTCCTGTGAGGTACGTTATCAGAATCGATATATACGTGGGACACTCAGAAAGTTTTGCGAAACTAAAAAAAATTGGTCTATACGTACATATATTTTTATCAAATCTTTTCAAAGTACTTTCCACCAGCCTCTATACAAAGATTCATGCGCCTAAACCAGTTTTCAAAACACTTTTTCCAGTCCGCCGCAGACACCTCGTTTACAGCCTGCTCGAACGCAGCCAGCGCATCTTCCGGCGACGAAAATTGTATCCCTTTGAGCTGATTTTTTATTTTTGGGAATAAAAAGAAGTCACACGGTGCTAGATCAGGGCTGTAAGGAGGGTGACCCAGGAGTTTGACTGGCGTGCTGTCCAGGAAGTCCCTCGTTTTGAGTGCGGTGTGCGCAGGTGCATTGTCGTGGTGGAGCAGTAGCCCGCGGAGCCCTGTGTTTGGTCTCTTGTTGCTTATAACAGAGAAAACTTCTGGCAAACATTTGGTAGTATACCATTCGGCATTAATGCTTCTTTGATCCCGTAAGGGAATTGATACCAAGTGGCCAGTCAAATTAAAAAAGCTAGCGATCAAAATCTTACCCCCGCTTCTAGATCGCTTCACTTTGGTAGGCGTTGGCTCATTTTGAAACACCCAAACAGTCGACTGGCGCTTGGTTTCTGGGTCGTATTGATAAATCCAGGACTCATCACCTGTAACGATGTCGTAAACACGCCGAGACGAGCCTGCTTCAAATTTGTTAAGCATATCACGGCACCATTCCACCCGGGCCTGCTTCTGAGCATCGGTGAGGTTGTGCGGCACCCAGCGTGATACTATCCTCCTCACGCGAAGATGGCTGTGTAGAATCTCGTGAACGCTTCCCGATCCAATCTTCAATATGTGTTGAATCTCCTGATATGTAATTCGCCTATTGTCTTGGATTAAATTTTTCATTGCTAGCACGTTTTCTTCGGTAACAGCCGTCAAAGGGCGACCGCTTCTTTCGTCATCCCCCAAAGTTGGTCGACCGCGCTTGAATTCGTTATACCAACGATACACGGTTGCCTTGGAAGGGCCTTCATCCATGAATGCCATTTGAAGTCTATCGTACGATTCATCCGGTTTCAGGCGACACTTGAAATCGTATAAAATCATAGCTCTAAAATGTTCCCGGCGCAGATCCATATTTCAGTGAGACACAATACTTTGAATTAACTCGCAAAAAATGTGGAGGGAAATTTTGAAATTGGAACTTACTTATTTTTACTTATAAATAATCATATTTTCGAAAAACATTATAACTGGCCAGTCTCCCATATATAAAAACTTTTTTTCGCAATACTTTCTGAGGGGCCTGGTATTCATACGTAAGGACTAGTGATGCAACGAATACTACTTTTACGAATACGAATACGAATACCAATTGTACTATTCGGCGAATACGAATACGAATACGAATACCTGATTCTACTATAGCTGCACGTAATTATAAGTCAAAGATCAACAATTTTAAACGACTCTGTCCAATTTTAGTACACAATTTGATGAAGCACAGTTAACTTACAGAAAATTGCTTTGTGGTGACTGAAACTTAAATTTAACTACACACACAAAAGTGTCTAGGGATCAAGTACAGTACATTTTAGAGTATCGCCGCAATTGAGGATTATTATTATAACTTTTTTGGATCGTTATTGATTCTTTTTAGTGAATTTCACTATTTAAATAAAGAATTATCTTTAAAGTTTGATTAAAAATAGAAAATCAACTGTCAATCAGGATTCGTATAAAAGTGTGTAATAGCGTTTTTTAAAAACCGTTAGGTACAATTTCTGAATAGGGACTAAAAAAATTTGCATTGATATTGAGCGACGACATCACATCTCATCACTGATTTTAAGCATGCCAAATCACTGTGATTGTGAGATTCGTGTCGATGGTGGAAACAGTTTTTTTTTTATCTTTACAATAAAAAATAAAAAATCATGCATCATTTTTCCATTTTTGCCGTTTAATTGACGACATTGACTTAGGTTAATTTCCCACTAATTGCTAAAAATATTTTTTTTCTTAATTTTTCCAAAATATAAGTTAACTTAAAAATAGGAAATTCAAGTAATGGCTTCTTACTTGAATTTCCTATTTTTAAGTCAACAGAACTAGAAGAGTAGATTTGGTAAATCATCATCATCATCATTTCAGCCGAAAGACGTCCACTGCTGGACATAGGCCTCCCCTAAGCATATTATGTTGGGGAGGATATGCCATAATCGCCACGCTTGGCAGGCGAGTTGGCGATCGCAGTTGGTTGGTTAAATACTCAGAGTATGCTGCTGCCCATCCTTTGGTGAATCCCTTAGTCGCATTTTACAACACCCATGAGAAGATATAGGGTGGTGCAATTCTTTCTCTCCGGCACCACACGGAACGATTTGGTAAATATTATTTGGATAATTTTTTATAGTTATAAATGTACTTAATCCCTAGACACTTTTGATGTGTGTATACATGCTCATTCCTACCTACCAAGCTAGTCTCACAAACAAAAACTAAATGGTCGCCACAATTACCTAATTGTGCCTACAGTACCTACTGACCATCTGTGGATGTAAACAAAAGTTTAATGTTTTTATGAATGCATCTTTGTGTTTTTTTCAACTCGGTTGCAACACTCGGAAGTCGCAACGCAATATCTGCATGGGATTTCTAGGAATTTATTTTTTACGAATGTCATGAAGGTATTCGGCGAATACGAATATTCGGTAATTTGATGATATTCGGCGAATACGAATATTCGTATTCGTATTCGTTGCATCACTAGTAAGGACACAAGTCATTTGGAAAAACTCTTCAATAAAAATAATCAAATTAAATATTAAATCATTATTAAAGGTTATTATATCACTTTCAATTTACAATTAATAATGATTTAATATTTAATTTGATTATTTTTGTTGATAATATAATCACTGAGTGAATGAGTTTTGAGTGATACAATCACTTTCAATTTACAATTAATAACATAACATAACATCACGCCTGTATTTCCCCGAAAGGGTAGGCAGAGGTGTGTAGTAGGTATACACACATATCGCCAGTTATGTTATAAGTCTCATGTAATAGGGGGCGAGCCTATTGTCATTAACCGGGCACAAATCCAGACTCCGGATTTAATATTTATTTAAATTATTTTTATTGATGAGTTGTTTTAATGAGTTGTGTTCTTACGTATGAATATCGATTCTGATAACGTACCTGACAGGAACAACAGGGTTTTTGTTACATATTGTACATAGGTACAAACTCTTTTTACTTTTAATTTCTAACAAAAATAACGAATGTTAATATCACATGCAAAACAGAATGTTACCAAAAATACGCATGTACTATATAAAGAAAGCCATGACTAGACGTTACTGTCACGCAATGCAGCCTCCTTAAAGTCCCTTACAAAATGAACTAACCTCAACCTGCAGTGAATAGAATTTTGCAAACGGACATTTCTATTTGTTGAATATTTAGTAGGCATTCTAAATGGCGGAAACCCACATAAAGTAAATGGTTGAGATTGACCCGAGATAAATCTTTGGAGTGTTAATTAAGCAAAGGCTTTTAAGTAGGAATAATTTTGTAACGGCCCCCAACATGGTCCTGAATTTAATGTGAGTTGGTTACGGTTTGCCGTTTGCTCTTGTCTATGAATGGCCCGACCTCGGCCGATGTTGTATTTGCAAGGGTGAATAAGGGTTATTTGAAGGAAGGAGAAGGTACTTGGAACATCAAAGGTATGTATCATCATAATAGTACGACAATCGAGATGAGTCTACGGAGTACGGATGAGACCTAGAATTCCGCAGTAAGCAAAAAAACTGTGGTGTTTCTAATTTAATATTTACTTGACTATTTAACGTAACATCTCCAATTATCGATACTTTAAGGGACGATCACAAGTATTTTTTTAAATACATTGGTTTCGTGATGATTTTTTCAATGTTTATTTGTTAATATTTAACCGTAGGTATACCAAATTATAATTTTGCTCTTATTTTTTTAATTTTGTTGTTTTTTTGTCGAACAATGGGGCACTGTCGGTAACTGGGGCTTTTGGCTTTTACTATACTACACTTCATTTATTTTTCAATATTAGAAAAATAGCGGCGAAACAACGATGGTTATTGTTTCATATTTACGTAAACTATACATTTAACGTAAGTGATAAATACATAGATTACATTGCTTTACATTTATCGTAAAATAACGAAGCTATATCAATCAATCAACTCAGCCTATCGCAGTCCACTGCTGGACATAGGCCTCTCCCAAGTTGCATCACAACGCTCGGTCCTCTGCCTTCCGCATCTAGTCCCCAGCCACGTTGATTAAGCTATATGCTTATATCGAAATACCGATGGAAAAACTATCGTTATTTTTCAAATTTTATAGAGCGAAGAAAATTTAAGAAATAATGAATAACAACAATAAAGATAATATTTACAAATAATTAATGCATCTATCAGTTTTTTTTTTAGTATAGGATGGCGAAACGAGCTAAGGGCCCACCTGATGTTAAGCGGTTACCTTTGCCCATGACAACTTCAATACTACCTAGGCTGTTGCCTAAATGGTACCACAAGTCGGTTCGCCAAACTGAAACATGAAGATGGAAAGTCTCATGTGATTGTCATTTCACCGGCACCGGGCACCCGTACCCTTGAGACCGAAACACAGCAAGCAAGCATCACTATTTGGCGGAGAAGAGGCACTATACCTATTGATCTGTTAAGACACCTAAACTAAAAAATATTCTTGAGACCATTTAATTCTTATACATAACTTTGCAATAAATGGAATATTACAAGCTTATTCCGATATGTAATTTAGTACCACCACCGAAATGCGAAACAAAGCGTATAAAGAATGATATTTAATATGCGGTAAGTTAATATTCTGCGTATAAAACGACGGTAAAGTTTTATTTTATTTGTGGTAACCTTCTAGTCGATTGAAAGCTCTCTGATACTCTGTGCCCGCGCCGACACTCAATGGATTTTAATGGTATGGCCATGCATTCAATTATTATAAGTTACATACCAATAGCCACGACGTTAACCACGCGTGGGAGGCGACACTCGTAAAAAAGGAATTAATTTAATGTAGAATGGGCCTAAGCTTCTCTCCTCGTAAATCGCGTCATGACAAAATATTTAATGGCGCTATTTATTAAGATATCAGCAATTCTAACCGCATAATCCGTGAGAGTCAGAATGTAACGGGTAATATATGTCTAGTAATCACTGATATTTAAAAGTATAGATATGTCATACCCTAACAAAAAGAACGAAAAAAATGTTCCGTACGCAGTGGTAGCACAATACACATAAACTAGTACAAAGTAAGTAAGTTGGTTACTTCAAGTTACTTTCGCGTCATAATTGGACACTTTCTGTATAAACATGATGGCATTTTATTTTATTTTTGTCACCGGTCATGCTCGGTGTCGGACGTTTTTGAGTCTTCAGATTGCGAGCGCAAGTGACATATCTGTACTTTTAAATATCATTCCTAGTAATCGAACTTCGGCATGAATATTTATCGACAATATTTACGCGCGTCGACTAGTGATTGATAGTACAAAGTGAAATATTATTATGCGCGCGGTTCGTTAAACAGAAAACAAATGTGTATCAAATAGACCGCAGCCGAATTACACGCACATCAGACTTCCTCGGGGGCCCAAAGATCATTAATAAAAATTTCGTTAAGGCAACAAGTTCCGTAGCGAGTTGTGACTAAGCATTACCGCGCCCGAATATACTATAGTAACATAGACGCGTTGTAAACACGGCTCGGACGTGAATACCTACTTAAATGGACGCCACTTCCCATTTTACCTCTAACAAGGCATTGTCAGAATGTTAACGCATCATTGTCATGTCACAGTTTTAAAAAGGTTTTTTAGACGGCCAGTAACTGTATGTTAATATTGTAGGGCGGTTCCGGCTGACGAAACACGTGTCGTTGCTTCGGCTATTGTTGAAAAAACTCGAAACCGACTAGCTACACGGGTATGGTTTAGTGATAACATCTACAAAGGTCGTTTTAACATGATACATACATATTTTACATTAGATTTCATGAATAAATAACGTGTTTATTAAACTGTCCGAGTGCCACGCTTGTTAACATTAAGTATACAAAATTTTCCATGACAGTAAAGTAATTCTTAGAAGAAAACTATTTTGACCTTTTAAAAGCTTACCTTAACAAAAATGTTCCTAAATTACCGCAAACAAAACAAATTTCTCTTATAAGATATTTAAATTACAGAGGTCTGAGAGCTCTCCGCAAACAAGGACGTATTAAATTCCTAAAATAGTAAGTAACTTGAAGTTACAAAGATATTCGCGGCGTAAAGTTTGCAGCCAAAATTAATTATAAACGAAAGCAGTCTGCTCTGTTTAGCTGGCTTTAGCAAAAGACATTTTGATATACGCCGTGGAAAAACTTTCTCGTTGGTGGACTAAAATAAAACAAGAGACAGCTCGCAAGCAGTAGATGCGTCCCACTCCAAATTAGACACTTTTTTAACATGAAGATGCGAAGGTATGTGGTGTATGTATTGCTTGTTTAAAAACGTTGATCAATATAGGAATTTAGGAATGCAGAAATACGGTGATATTTTTGATAATTTATTTTTATGTGATAACTTCTTAGGTTTTCGCGATCACTACACATTATAATAAAACAAAGTTTAACCGGATTAAATCGCGTATATTATTTAAATTGGTTTTCATGACGTTTCGAAAGCTTTGCAGTATTTCGTGGTCACAGGTAGACTAATATGACAAGCGTCTTTACAAATATATCAAAAAAAATGTTTTAATCTACCGTACAATATTATTAATTAAAATCGTTTCGATGCACGCAGTAATCACTCACAATATCATTATCTTTTACAGTGTTGCGTGCTGTTCTACCATTCATCAAAGGGGTCATCGACAGAATTGGTCATATCTTGAAGCGTGCTTCTATCAAAACCTATTTCAAGCCCCAAAGAAAGATCAGCCAACTCCTCAGACCGGTGAAGTGTCACATTCCCTTACAAGATGCAGGGGTCTACAAGATTGATTGTGATTGTGGGTTATCATACATAGGGCAAACAAAGCGTAGTATAGCCACTAGAATTAAAGAACATATAGCTGACGTCAAGAACAGACGCTCCACAAAGTCTGCAGTGTGTGAACATGCCATAGACAAACCCAACCATTTTCTTCGATTTGATAAACCACAGGTTCTGGCGAAGGAAAACCGATATGTACCTAGAATGCTCCGTGAGGCTATTGAAATTAAAAAACATCCTAATTTTAATAGAGAAGATGGTTGGCAGCTACCGCCTGTTTGGAACCCAGTCCTAAAAATAATCAAGTCCCGAACAGCACGCAACACTGTAAAAGATAATGATATTGTGAGTGATTACTGCGTGCATCGAAACGACTTTAATTAATAATAGTGTACAGTAGATTAAAATATTTTTTTAGAAATATTTGTAAAGACGCTTCTCATCTTTGTCTACCTGCGACTACGAAATGCTGCAAAGCGCGATTTAATCCGGTTAAACTTTGTTTTATTATAATATTTTTATGTGGTTTATACGTTGATGTACATTAATTGTTGATCGGAGATTGCACACGCAGATGAAGCAAAAGAGGGGTGGCAGGATCGTAGCAGGTGGAAATCCATAGTGGAACATATATAATATGTGTATAATGTCGTTGGTTATACATTTACTAATTTTTTAGCTTATAATTATGTGTAATACCTACTTTAATAATGTGTAACCGTATTTTAACAAAAAAAAAAAAAAATATTGTCACACTACCCCAGTGGGAAACAGGCGTGCTAGTATGTATTATTAATTTATCTACACTTCTATAGTAGTCTATACTATATTATAATAATATAATAGGGAATCTATACTATATAATAATAATATAATAGTAATATTATAAAGAGGAAAGATTTGTTTGCTTATTTGTTTGTTTGTTCGTAATCCATAATCTCTGAAACTACTGAACCGATTTTAATAATTCTTTCACCATTAGAAAGATACTTTATCCAGAAGAAACACAGGCTATATTTTATTTCAGTACGTGAGCGAAGCCACGGGAAAAGTCTAGTCTATTCTAATAATATTATAATGAGGAAAAATTTGTTTGTTTGTCTGTAATCGATAAACTCTGAAACTATCGATTTTCTTTCACTATTAGAAAGCGACTTTATCCAGAAGTAACATAGGTTTCATATTTTATTTCAGGGTGAAACCGCGAGCACAGCTAGTACCTAATATTTAAAAAAACTTCGACGCCTTTGAGAAAAAACACATTCTCATATGCATGTTCCATGTTTTTCGCTAGTCATTGTGTTTGAAAACCTACCTACACCAAAACTTTTATACCGTCACAGAAAATTACTGAAAAGTTGTAAAAAATCGCATAATAACAGAGACCGCCCGAGTTTCGGTAGCAGCGCGCACCGCTTCCAGTCACCGCATTTCTGTGGCATAAAGTTGTTCGGGCTTTGAAAAAGCAAGACCAAATTCCTGCAGCGGAGAGAAGTTAGATCACGCTTGCACTCAGCCACTACTTTTAACTAAATTGAAGTTGCGGGCAAAGAGTGCACCCCTGAACGTGACGCATCAGTCCGTCTGTCCGTTTGTAGTTCTACGTGAGTGGATTGCAGTGGACTTCTTTATTCAATGGTGCGGATGCATTTTCGAGGACACTTGTAGTTCGTGGTTGATTGGAATGACAAGTATTTGCGGTGGCATCGCCTTGAGCAGCATTTGATGGCTGTTTATTGGCACGAGTCTCGTCTGTATGGATGACTCGTGAGTTTTCTGCTATTTATTATAACTTGAGCACGTTTTATTTGACCTAACATAACATAACATCACGTCTGTATTTCCCCGAAGGGGTAGGCAGAGGTGTAATAGTACACCCACATTTCGCCAGTTATGTTATAGTCCCATGTAATAGGGGGCGAGCCTATTGCCATTGACCGGGCACAAATCCAGACTCCAGGCTGCTACTGAGAATTTCCTAATGAAAAAACCCAATAACACTTTGCCCGACCCGGGAATCGAACCCAGGACCCCATGCTCAGCAGTCGCGCTTGCAACCACTAGACCAACGAGGCAGTTATTTGACCTAAATGTACTGAATATATGAATTGTGGAAAGATAAATTCACTCATGAGCTGAAAAACTGCAAAGTTAATCGGGTCAGTAATGAACACGGTATGTTTCTCAATGGGATGTTGCTGACTTTACCCAAAGACTTAGGTGGAAGTTAAATTCGAAACCACGAGCAGAGTTCACGGTAGCTTAGTGGCTAAAGCATTCGTCTATTGAACCAGGAGCCGCCGGTTCAAATCCAGCTCGTAATCGTTTTTTTGAAACAAAGTTCCTTAACAGAGCTTGTGGTAAGTGTGATTCGGAAGAAAATGAAGCGTCACGTCAGGCTAAGATTTGCGTTATACCCATGGAGTACATTGAATATGCGGACATAGTTGTCAGCTGAACTCTTAGGCGCCATCTGGTGGGTAACGTCAAAGTTACAGCTAACTATTAAATAAACCATACAAAAAAATGTTTGACTGGGGATCGAACCTGGGCCCTGTAGTGTCTCAGTCCGACGCATGCTGTTTCCTGTCATCTATGCTTGTATTATGGTTGCGAAATTTAGCATTATAATGAACCTGTCAAAAAAAATTTTTTTTAAGGATAGCGTCGTTCATGACTCCTGACTACACACGTATTTTTATTCACAATTTATATTTTATATTTCGCTCCACATGTGAAAATACGTTAAAATTATAAAATAACTAAATGTACTGACACCTTGGACTAAAGCAAAAACTCTACATTTATGTTTTCTTTTTATCTATTTGCCTACAGCAATCCATCCGTAACGAGATTATCCGGAGAAGAACCGGAGTGACCGACATAGCTTGTAGGATCAGTAAGCTGAAGTGGCAGTAGGCTGGCCATGTCTGTCGAAGGACCGATGGCCGTTGGAGCAGACGAGTCCTTGAGTGGAGACCGCGTATCGGCAAACGCAGCGTAGGGCGCCCCCCTGCCAGGTGGACCGACGACCTAAAGAACGTGGCTGGGGGGGACTGGATGCGGAAGGCAGAGGACCGAGCGTTGTGGCGCAATTTGGGAGAGGCCTATGTCCAGCAGTGGACTGCGATAGGCTGAGTTGATTGATTGATTGAATCCATCTCGTCTTCCTTCGTAGTGATATGAGTTACGACCTTTTGTCAGTCGTAACTTATATCAGAGGTTCGTAAGCAACTCTAGCAAAGTATAACCTCTTAATCGCATTAAATCATACTTAGGTCCAGAAAAGACTAGCCTGAAACGAGTATCAGTAGATAGGGCAGGCCTGCTTAATTGGAACAGGGCAGATTATTATAACATAACATAATATCACGCCTATATTACCCGAATGGGGAGACAGAGTACATAGTACACCAACATTTCGCCAGTTAAGTCCCATGTAATAGGGGCCAAGCCTATAGCCATTAACGGGGCACAAATTCAGACTCCGGCCTACTACAGAAAATTTTCTAATGAAAAATTGTTGAGCATCTTATGTTTTGTCGTATAACATGCCAAGTAGAAAACAGGGATAGGTTTTTTCATAAGATCATTTTTTAACAAAGATATTTTTTTACAATTAAAACAAATGACGACCTCTGTGATGTAGTGGTTCGAGTGTCGGACTGCTGATAACGAGGTCGTGGGTTCGATTCCCACAGGACACAAATATTTGTGTGATGAACATAAGTGTTTGTGTTGGTCTGGGTGTGTTGCTTATGTATTATAAGTATGTATTTACAAAAAAAAAGTATATAAGTATTATATCCATTGTCTAGTACTCATACCACAAGCTCTGCTTAGTTTGGGACTAGATGGTGCTGTGTAAAAATGTCCCAAAGATATTTATTTAAATAAAGTATTTTATAAAAACAGAGTCTACACCAAAGGAAAATTATTGACAACTTTTGTCATCAACACGTTCGTGCTGAATGTTGGAGGATCAGTTTTACAGAAACTTGTCACCAAAATTACTTGTTTACAATACAAAAGTTGACAATTTTATTTTGGTGAAGACTCGGCCTAAGATAGTAAAATTTGATAGTTTATGTTCGTTAGTAACTCAATCTATTGCTGGTAGTAATATTCCTGTCATCAACTCATCGTGTTATTTTATACAGACAAATGTCTTTAATGACGAACAAAATTACTGTAATTAGAATTTTTTACCTAATAAATAGAACAGAATATTACGAATAAACAGAATTATAACTTCTAATAATAAATCATAGGTTTTCAATCCAACCTACTTATATCATAAATGCGAGTGTGTTTGTTAGTTTGTTTTTCTTTCACGCAACAATGAAGCAATGAATCGATGTGATTTTTTGCATAGAGATAGTTTATGGGCTGAAAAATGACATAGGCTACTTTTTATATTCCGGAAAAAAGCATGGGTCTTGTGGGATGAAGAACCACGGGAGCGAAGCCGCGGGTAAAAGCTAGTTAAATGTAAAAGTAATTCTATCTGTTTATTATCATCACGACTAAACCACTCAACCAATTTTCATAAAACTTGGTACCAAAATAGTCTAGAACCCGAAGAAGGACATAAGCTGCAGATGACGGTAAAATCTGAATTACAAGCAATTTAAATGAATACCAATACCAACTATAGGAGTTTACCAATTTTCTATGTTATTACATTACACACACTGAAACCTTACAAGTTCTCGTTCCTGGAAAGAGGTGAATAAACTCTTCAACCGGTATTCTGAAAACCGAAAAAATATTTTCCATACTTTGATTAAAGAAAGAAATAATATTTATTATGTATGAGGCTTACGAAATCATCAGATTTCTTGAAGTTGTTTGTACAAAGTTGTTTGTTATCGTTTGGACAAGTAATAGTATTCCCGTGGGCATAGGCTTAACAATATTTCTGAAACCGCGTATTACATGTAAGAAAACTCACAATTAATAATACAATGAATAGTTAAAAAAACACACATTTAGACCTCTAACGGTAGTCCGTCATTCATTCTGTTCCGTCATTGCAGTAGGTACTGCGTACTACTACTGCGGTACTCCGTCATCAGATCAGCTCGATCAAATTACCACCCATTAATTATTATTATTATTGTCACCCGGATTACATACATATATGTACTTGCAAAGTTTCAAATCGATACGACAGTAAGAAGTGAATAAAATCGACTCCCAAAATTTGTTTACATAGTTAGTTAATTACAACTGCGCCTGATCTCTCTCCGGTCGTGTCGAATTGCCGTCCCATCGGATTATGAGAGTGCACCTGTTTTTGCGCACACACTTGTGCACTATAATATGTCCCGCGCAAATAGCTAGTCTCCATTGAGATTGGCCGCCGTGACCTAAATTCGGCCGGGAGGACATTATTATTATTATAATTACAAGTGAAGCAAATAAAAGCGTGTTAAATAAACATTTTCAAGCTAAAGTCCAAAAAAGTATTCAAATGCAATGCTAAAGAGGACATTTAAATAAAATTGTATTAAAATATAGTTAGATTTCAAGATCTATTTGTTAAATAATATAACATGAACAAAGTCAAAGTTCAATGACACCTAGGGCTACGACAGTCTACGTAGCTGTAATATACCTACTTGTAGCTGCAGCTACGAAAATAAACCATTCATGCATGAGTCTACGCGTAAGTTTCTGAGCAAATACTGCAAATGTATACATATACAACGTGTTATTGAAATAACTGAAAACCTTTTAAGGGGTCACTTTACTCATCAATTTGAACAACTTTTACTATGGGACCAACCCAGAAATCGTGAAAAAAAAATCTGATGCTCCCTACATTTTGTCGATTTACGTGAACACAAATGTAATGAAGAACATTACATTTGTGTGTGTTTGTGTGTGATAAGTTGTGTGTGATGCGGAAGGCAGAGGACCGAGTGTTGTGGCGCAACTTGGGAGAGGCCTATGTCCAGCAGTGGATTGCGATTTGCGATAGGCCGAGTTGATTGATCGATTGAAATGTAATGAACAGCTGATATTTTTTTCGCGATTTCAGGGTTGGTCCCATAACAAAAGTTGTTCATACTGATGAGTACAATGACCCCTTAAGAGGTTTTCAGTTATTTCAATATCACGTTGTATCATGCCTACATTTCTTGTAGACTATACACGCTACCTAAAATGTTGGTAAAGCTAAGTACGTACATTAAATGGCATGCATGGAAGGCACCGAGTGACACTAGAAACCACTTATGGAGCTATCATGGCGTATCTACCTATCAGCGTAGTGTACATTCAAACATAATAGTGGACGCCTCGAAATTAGGCGCATCCGGCGCGTCTGGTGTAAGCGGCATATTGTGAGGTGTTCAAAACTACATTAAGGGATCAACCACTGGAACAATACAACACGATAAAAATATTTAAATTGTCGGGTACTGTGTGTTACATGGCAGTTACATAGAGTGTACGACTGAAGTTCGACGAAGACTACTGCGAAAGACGGAACTGCGACAAGCCTTATCTGCAACGGAACTTATCTGCGACGGGACTCATCTGCGACGGGACTCATCTACCATGGGACTCATCTGCGACGGGACTCGTCTGCCATAGGACTCATCTGTGACGGGATTCATCTACGACGGGACTCATCTGCGACGGGACTCATCTACGACGGGACTCATCTGCGACGGGGCTCATTTACGACGGGACTCATCTGCGACGGGACTCATCTACGACGGGACTCATCTACGACGGAACTCATCTGCGACGGGACTCATCTACGACGGGACTCATCTGCGACAGGACTCATGTGCGACAGCTAGGACTTATTCTCGACAATACTTATCTCCGATAGTCAGATACTTAGCTAAGGGGAAAATAAAGAATACATAACATCAATATTCTTGTGAGTGCGATATTGATTTCATGAAAATAAAACATTAAAGGAATTAGTTATTTTCAGGAAGAAATTTCTTACTGACATGGCGACAATAAGTGTATTTAGGTATACAACGAGTATCAGAAATGCATGGTCATAATTGAAGAGCTCATTCAGTGAGTGCTTTCGGACAACTTTTACTACGTGGTCAACATCGAAATCGCGAAAAAAATATTATTAGATCCTTACATTTGTGTTCAGATAAATAGACAACATGTACAGAACAGCGATTCGCAATTTCAGGATTGACTGATTGATTGTAATTAGTTGTTCGATAGCACTCACAGAATGAGCTCTTCAAATATAACCACGCATTTCTGATAGAGGTATATAAAATTTAAGATATTCAAGAACGTCATAAAATAGAATGAAATAGAATTTCTACCAAGGTTAAGACATCTAATCAGAATATCGTGTTACAACCAAATTAATAACATATCCATCCGCAATTTGCCCTACTAGAGATAGATATTTGACATAAGCTTCTTTATACAACTTATGTCAAACATCTCTTGTATTAGGGCAAATCGTGGTAGATTAAGTTATAAAATTTGGCTGATAATGGTCATTATGAAGGATCAATCCTTTAGCCACACATTAATTTTCAGTCTCAACAAAATCTAACGCTCAATGAATTCAAAATTTTCCAAAAATAGCCAACAATGGACTAAACTAAATACTACATAGTTCGGCTCGGTTGACAGGCGACGGGCGAGGCGAGCTCCCGGCTAATTGACAGCCCCGACCAGTCCACAGCTACACAATACACTGCTACTATTTTAGATAGCTACTAATAGATCGATGCTTTTATGTGCAACTCCACCGAGCGATGACTGCTTTAAGGACTTCGCACATTATACAGACTCGACGCAGACTCCACTCCGACTCTACTCACATGTGAAACATTGAAATGTGAACTGTGTATCGTGTTACTTACGGTGGAATTTTCAAAATTTACTTTAAATAAGTGTACGACGCGTGGTGTCGTCCACGCAACGTACAGTTATGGCCATTGGCTATCTCCGACCCGTATGCCATTTGTTGCCCACGCATCGGCCACGCGTCGACAATGCGCTTATGACTGGTGGCGGTGGCACTTTGCCGGCCTACCCGCCTGAGCCCCTCCTTCATTCCGGCAACAGCAACTGTAAATGCTTCCACTCGTTGACGACGCGTTGCTCACTAGTGACCGTCGAGTTGATCGCCTAGTCGACGATTCGTTGATGTTGAACCGAAAGTTGGAGTCGGAACGGTGTTCGATTGGTGTCGAGTCTGTGCAATGTGCTAACTTCTTTAACTAACCTTGTATGCTACAGTGAATTACATTGTCGAATTTATGGGATTGAGACGCAGCGTTAGTAGACTTTGTATTAATAATACCTTTAGTAAATTAGGAAATTCTCAGTAGCAGCCCGGAGTCTGGATTTGTGCCCGGTTAGTGGCAATAGGCTCGCCCCCTATTACATGGGACTATAACATGACTGGCGAAATATGGGTGTACTATTACACCTCTGCCTACCCCTTCGGGGAAATACAGGTGTGATGTTATGTTTAGTAAGTTGCGCATGATTCCATAATTGGATGGATTTTGCGAGCATGGATAATTATGGACCTATTAATAAAATTGCCTTTATGTAAATATTGAGAAACTATTAATGTATAGACAATTACGTCAGCAAAAGCTTTTTGAAGAAGGTTCCCAACTATAATAATTTATAATTGACCACCCACGTACTGTAGTGAAAAAAAGTATGGCAAAACACGATACTGGTTTGCGAAATTAAGCAAATAAATGTAAGTATATTGTATCTGTGTTGTATTTGTGATTCAATTCATATAATTTCTTTACTATTTGCTTCATCCTTTGAATAAGACGGGATTGTGGCAAAAGGCGGGCAAATGCGCGGTGGCAGCTCGAGCCCATGAGATTGCGAAATTAGTAGAACCATGTTACAACACCCCACCTCACCCCCTTCCCTCCTCTCCTGCTTAGGTAACACCCTGCACGTGAAGTCTCCGTTACAAGTAGCCGACTGCAAGTGATGTTGCTACGATTCAGAGATAAACTAGAAGCTTTAGCGGTATGATTGGTGGTTTGTGCCAAGACTGAAAAATGAGGAGAGAGGTACACCGCTTTCAGGAATATGATAGTTGAATGTAAGGAAGTAGAAGTCTAGTTATATATTTAGGTATAGAAAGCAAGCATTTCCATTTTGAAAAAAAAGGAATCAATACAAAGAGGACTACAAGTAACAGGAAAATAACCTAAAATTTATTAGCAATTAGGTATATAAATAACAGCGTAAGAATATAAATATCTATACAACGTGTTATTTAAATTTCTCAAAACCTCTTAAGGGGTCATTATACTCATCAGTATGAACAATAATTACCTATAATAATTACTATGGGACCAATTCTAAAATCGGTTGGTCCCACGGTAAAAGTTGCTCATACTGATGAGTACAATGACTCCTTAAGAGGTTTTCAGTTATTTTAATAACACGTTGTATTTTATTATAATCATTGGTGCGTCTGTTAGTAACCGTGTAACTTTTGAACGACTTGACCGATTGAAGTCATATTCACACGATACATTTATTTTATCAAAGAAATTCACAATAGGTGGTCCTGTGAGCGAAGCCGCAGGCATAAATTATTCCTACTATAATAATAATATTTTAAATGTGAAGGTCTCTGACGATGTTTGTTACTCAATTACGCAGAAACGGCAGAACGGATTAGGATAAAAATAGCACATCGATAGACCATAACCCATATATTATGCTACTTTTTAACTGGAAAATAAACAGTTCCCGAGGGATGCGTGATAAGTTTTTCTGTGATAAGCCAAATTATATGTGTGCAGTAAAGCAAATACAAGAATTTTCCTGGAATTTGAACCTAATGACGCACAACGGCACAACAGTCCAATGTCGTTTACAAACTAATTGCACAAAAAACAAGCGCGTATCCTGAAAAGATACCCCGAATGTGTATATGTATAGGTACCAATGTTGCCAATGCTCCGGCAATTACCGTGTTCTACGGTTTTCAGGCCAAAAACCACAAAATCCACTGCCTACGGCTGTAACCCCATGGCCTTAGCAAAATCTACGGCTTTCAGCAAATTTATCAGTAGTCATGTTTTCGATAAATATATCACTCCATGTATCCAATACATCTAATGCGTGTTCATCTTTGCTTCTGAATTCCAATTCCAACCTTGCAAATAAGTTGTGTATGGACGGGGATTTTCCGATTAAATAACCCATTTACATGAAACGTTGTTACCTAAACTTTTTTTTTTCATAATAAGAAAAATAAAATTGACGAACAATTAGGTAATTATGCACTTTAAAACAGCGCCATTTGGTTGATACTGAAACGTACCTACTTCCTTTTTTTGGCAGTGCTACGGCTGACCGTTTTTTTTTTTTCACACGGGTTTTCTACCGAACGTACACGGCCGCCTAAACATTTTCAATGGCAACACTGATAGGTACAGATTAGCGTGAGCAAACTCTAAAACAATTACCTTTGTTGGCACTACCAATAACAATAACATTTATCAAATTATTCGGGCGAGCAACTCCAAGGCGATACGAGGGGGGAGAAACAAGAACGAGGAACAAAATTGACAAAGCAAGCAAAAGGCTTTCAAGGCTGGCTCGCGTGTTGCGACGTGTTTGCATCCGTAATTTGTTTGTTGGCGGCAGCACACGGCTGACTACATTAATGGATCTGAGCTCAGCACGCGATCTACCAGCCATGCAGGAATGACATGCTACTCTAACAGGAACACGGGTTATCTGCAACGTCTTCCTCAAAAATAACAAAGACCGCTTTGACGTGACATGACGCTCTTGTAACGTTGTAGTTTTATTTCGGTGGCTTTTTTCTGGTACTTGATCCGATGATCTGATTTGTTTGGCGACAGCTCGGTTATCAAAGGCCAATAAATTAAACGTTATTATACTTATATAAAAACTTTACTAACATGATTTACCATTCTCTTCCACTGAGTATTATAGTATAGTAGTATAGTATAACGGGCTGGTTTCCGCAACTCCACGATCAAGCGTGTATTTTGCGTACTGAGTATTATACAACGTGGAGATGTCAATACGACAATAAATGAAAACACGGTTATTACTAGTGTATAGAAGCTTTTTAAACACATTAATTGGTAGGTAGGTTGTTTATCGAAAATTCAACAAAAAAAAAACTCTTTTACTAAATAAATATAAAAATATCAAAATAATAAGTAACACAATTTGTAATCATCTATAATAATTGAGAAAGAGAGTTTAAAATCATATTGATTCGCACAAGTCTTTGACCTAACGATATATGCCAGAAAAATGGTCCTACATTCAAAATTAATAAAATAAAAACATTTTCCTCTGGCTAAACTTTTAACTGGATTTGATTGATTTTTTTGTGTACAGTCAGAAAACGTGATAGCACGTGGTTTTATTTAATGTCGTATTGTCCTCTCAACTTTGTATGTACTAGAGATTATATTAACAGTAAAACACCTTCAATGTCAGTAAATCTCCAAGCGCAGGAGTATGGTCTGAACTAGTGATGTAACGAATGTCATTTTTTGAACATTCGCGAAAGCGAATGCGAATGCGAATATCTGCTACTGACATTCGCGAATGCGAATGCGAATGCGAATGTTCAGTTTGGCGCCAATTGTGTACGGCCTGGTGGCTGTCTCGAGGTGCGTTCCGTTTGTATTTTGTTCCGAGGATTGCCAAGTTGCTACGAACTCATCCGACTGAAGTGTCATTCCGCTCGCGCCGGTCTTTTCGTAAGCAAAACAATACAGTGTGAATAGTTATTTATTAACTTCTTATTAATTAATTGCATTAAAAAACATAAGAAATGAATGGATTTTGATTTTATTAACCTACAATTATCTTCAAATTGTTTTTTTTCTTCTGATATTCATATTCGCAAAACATTCGCAGAAATCTTGCGAATGCGAATGCGAATGCGAATATGCTAAAATATGCGAATATCCGCGAATGCGAATGCGAATATTCGTTACATCACTAGTCTGAACATATAAAACGAAAGTTAAACTTAAACTGCAACTCCATAACTCGCTCTGTATCGACTCTGCCGCGCAACTGTTTCATCTGTTTGAATTAGTCAAATATAATGAATGTTTTATTCAAACTTATGCAAATTCAAATTATTCCGTCTGCAGTCTTCAAACTGTACCATTACTATTCTCTACAATTACCTCGACACAACTATTTCTCTGTCGTTTGGACTTTAAGAAAATTGTGGCAGTTTGTATTAATTCCAATTTCGTTGGTAGCTCGTAGTATAAAAAGTGTTTTTAAAACACGATATATTTTTCATGCAATAGTACATTACTGTCGAGGCCTGAAATGAAGCAATTGACGGCCGAATAATATTGGAAGTACGAGGCGAAGCCGAGTACTTCCGATGTGATTTTAAAAGGACGAGGTGCCAATCGAATCCTTTTTAACTAAACGAGGCCGTTAATTGCTATTTTGGCCAAGACTGGTATGGTACTCTCATTTGCGAGGAAAAAATATACAAATTAATTCAACAGTATCGAATTTTCATCTGTGACAATTCGTACGCGCGCGATTCGTGTTCTATTTTCAAAGTTTTGAAAAAAATGCGCATTCAACCTTTATAATGATAAATATTTGGACCTAAAAACACCTAATTTATGTAAGTGTGTACTTAAAAACCTCGATAGCATAATTAAAAAAATAAAAACTGTACAGCAATTTCTATTAATGTCGTGTTGGATATTACTGGCCAGGGGGTCTACTCCCGTTTGACGATATTCGATAAATCGCACGATTTATCGCACAATTTGCTACTCCGGTCAACCATCGTTCCCTCATCGCATGCGATGATCGTGTTTTGACGTTTGTCTCCGGTAAATTGTATATGACTGTGAACCGTAGTCTATCTTAATTGTGCCTTTTTATGTGCCTATCTTTATTGTGTAGGTATCAATTGGAGCGAAAGTTCGTACTTCGTTTGTCGTTCGTAAAACGCGAGTAGACCCCCTGTTATTTCATTGCGTACGGAAAAGAGCCGACTGATGTATATTTTTTTGAATAATGAACCAATTTCAGAGCAAGTGGGAGAATAGTACATTATGATACAAGTGAGCTAAGTTGATTATTATACTCGAGGCTAGATTGAAGCCCGAGCCGAAGGCGAGGGCGTAATGGAGCCGAGAGTATAATAGTCAAAGCTAACGCGTGTCATACGACGTTTTTCAACACACTTGCGAGGAAAAAAAACATAAATTACACATTTTAGACAAATATTGAATTTGTGAAAAATGATAAAAATGGCGCGCGGACCACGCGGTGACATACAGCTATGCGCGCGCAGGTGATCGAAGGAAACCGCCATACAACCTAATATAAAAATATTATAAATTGATTTTTTTATTTATAACACAAATTAATATTAATTTGTTGACAAAAATTAATAATTTGATGAAATGAAATGTTTATACAGCATATTTTAATTAATACAGTTGATTTATTCCCAAAAATGTTTAATTTAGTTCAGGTATAAAAACTCTTTGCTGCGATTTAAAAATAAACTGTAAAGTAAAACCGGCCAAGAGCATGTCGGGCCATGCTCAGTATTATAGGGTTCCTTAAGTAGGTGTTACAAACAAATCAAATCGAATATTAATCACGGCTATTTTAGTTTTTGCAATAGACGGCAGCATTGGCGACTCAGAGAGTGATGTCAGTAGCCTCTAGATGGCGCTATACAGTGCCAAATGTAATAGACGGCACTTGACGGCAGCATTGGCGACCCAGAGAGTGTCGTTTGACGCCGCTAGATGGCGCCAAATTTAAGAAGTGTGTCGTCAACATAACACAAAGTTACTTAATGTGATTTTTTCAAATAGAAAGTAGCTAAAGGAGCATTATTTGCTATGATAATTTTTCTCTAAAGTCAATGACCTTTGAACTAGGACGTTTTAAGTATTTTTCAGTTTTCTCTCTATAACTCAAAAATTTATAATCACAATATGCTCGAAATAATTTTAAAAGATATTTTTTACAAAGGTCTATCAATATGGAAGATTATAAGTTTCTACGTTGCATAGTTTAGAAATGGCAGGGGGGGGGACACATTGCAAGCCACTTTGGCAGGCTATATTTCGCAGATGGTACATCTGATAAAAAAAGTGATGTATGAAACATTACCTTCATTTTAGTAGACCTATTCAATGATACCCCACACGAGGGGGTGCAGCGAATAAAATTTTTTCATCCCCATTTCACATGTATGGGCGCCACCCCTAAAAAACGTTACCAAGATTTTTTTATGCTTTTAAAATTGAGATCTATATCTAAACCATTTTTTAACAAAATTTCATTTACTTATGTTTATAACTGTAGAAGTTATTAAGCTGTAAAGGATTAGGACAGACGGACAGACGGACAGACGGACAGACGGACAGACGGATAGACGGACAGACGGACAGACGGACAGACGGACGGACATGACGAAACTATAGCCTTGTAGGACTACGGAACCCTAAAAAGCACTAGTGCAATAATATAATTAAAAAAGCACGCGTGCGTTATAAGCCACATTATGAACCTAAAAGCGATGCAATAAGAGCCACTTTACGAGCAAGTGTGTTGAAAAAGATTATTATTACATATATGTATCAAATCAAGATTAAATTTCTGAAATGTAATAACATGCACAAGTATCTGTTGTACATTTGTACTTCGAGTTTTGTAAAATATCGTAGCAAAATATATTGTTTGTTGATATTTATTTGAGTTATACTCACACAAAATATATTCTACGATCTTCATTCTATCAATATCTCACATTAACGGTATACCTTATCGTGTCTAAAATTCCAGGCGCTGGTCATAATTTATTTTTAATACCCACGACAGAGGCACAGGAAAGCCATATCCGAAGTGTTATCGTTTAATAATTGTCGCCATGCTTCGGAGTGGACGTACAGTGTGATATAACCAGGCTAAGTTAAAAATAACCCTATTGCGAGGGTATATAGAGAAGCATAGTGCACACTCCTGTAGCGTGTAATACTCAGTGGTGTTATCTTACACGCCATGCTGGAACGTGCCGTGCCGGCCAATTAAATGGCCTTACCTACCACGGCTGTTCGCAAAGAATAACTAGCTGTCACATGCGACACTGTAACTTTAACACGTAAAAAGCGTATTTATTTGCAATTGTGAATGTGCCATAAATTTATATTGTGAGCATTAAATTGTATGAATTAAATTTGAAACTTATGAATGATTTTATTAAATTCAGTATTGCACATTATAATAAAACAAAGTTTAACCGGATTAAATCGCGTAATCGTTCAGTATTGCATTTTGAATGCGATTGTTTTTGTTTTGTATGTACATCTACGTCCTGATAATAAATTTTGCGTAGTAAGTTCTGTTATGTGAATACGTCTGCGAATCGGTAAACGCAGCGTAGGGCAGCCTTCCGCCAAGTGGACCGACGACCTGAAGAACGTGGCTGAGGGGGACTGTATGCGGAAGGCAGAGAACCGAGTGTTGTGGCGCAACTTGGGAGAGGCCTATGTCCAGTAGTGGACTGCGATATGCTGAGTTGATGAAGTTCTGTAAAGAAGAAAAAAATCTAGAAAGCATAATGAAATTTATGTTTCGAAACGCAAGACTGTATTCTCTTCTTATACTGTGAAAATCATTAGAAAACTTCAGACTTATCGTCAAGAAATTAAAGCCTCATTTATCACGATACTTTTTGGCGTGCAAGTCTTTGTCGTGAATTGGTCGTGAAGTAGTTGTCGCAGGAACCTTATTTAGCATTTGTATACCAGCAAACACATTATTGAGTGACACAAATAAACAGAGTACAGTGACTAGCGAGATAGTGGGTCTAGCGAGTATAGAGGTAAGTCTGTAGTCGTGTCGCCCCTCAATATAAATCCATCAAACCGACTAGACTTGAACACTCGCTGCCGTACTTCCGCTCGCTCATAGTACTATGTGGTACTATACTGCGATAATATTTACATAAATACGTCACGCTTGTGATCTACGAAGTGATAAGCAAAGTTGTATGTCCAAATCCAACAATTTACCGCTGAGTAGGTGCAGCTAACGTGATACGGATCTTTTTGAATGTTTTTAACAACAACAAAAAAGCAATAATTCATGTTCCCCTAGTCGACCTTGGGAATTTATTAAATATTCTAATAAAGTGGTTTCCTATCATGAAAACTGATATAATTTGAACAGATAATACTGTTCCAAATTCGTATTTAATAATAATTTTCTGTTTAACAGAAACGAAAAGAGAATACGTGATTAGAAAATATGCAAATTCTACTACCAGATTTGGATACAAATAAGAATGTTTTCAACACACTTGCTCGTAAAGTGGCTCTTATTGCACCGATTTTAGGTTCATAATGTAGCTTATAACAAACGCGTGCTTTTTTTCATTATATTATTGCACTAGTGCTTTTTACTTTACAGTTTATTTTTAAATCGCAGCAAAGATTTTTTATGCCTAAACAAATTTAACATTTTTGGGAATAAATCAACTGTATTAATTAAAATATGCTAAATGAACATTTCATTTCATCAAATTATTTATTTTTGTCAACAAATTAATATTAATTTGAGTTTTAAATAAAAAAATCAATTTATAATATTTTTAATATTAGGCTATATGGCGGTTTTGTTCGACCACCTGCGCGCGCATAGCTGTATGTCACCGTGCGATTACATTACCATTAGTACTATTAGATATTCTGTGACATTACAGTAATCCGCGCGCCATTTTTCACAAATTCAATATTTGTCTAAAATGTATGTTTTTTTCCTCGCAAGTGTGTTGAAAAACGTCGTATGACACGCGTGAGCATTGACTATTATACTCTTGGCTCCATTACGCCCTCGCCTTCGGCTCGGGCTGCAATCCAGCCTCGAGTATAATAGTCAACTTAGCTCACTTGTATCATAATGTACTATTGTCTAATATTTGTTGTCGTTCCGACTCATTGCGTTTGTAAATCTGCAAGATTATTTACACTTTAAAGCTTTTTGTTACATCTTAATTAACAAGCTTATCGTCCTCCTGCCCTTATCAAAATTTATTTGGAGTCGGCGCTGCATGTATTTTCCTTCCATATATTTCTATCAGCCGCAGTCGTCATCTCCATGTTCACCTTCTATCTTTTCATATAATCTTTCACACAATCCATCCATGATTTCTTTATTTTTTTATTTTTGTAAGCAATGTTGTATTTAATAAGCTTTGATTGATATGGAAAAGAAATGATAAAGAATTGCACCACCCTCTTTCTTCTCATGGGTGTCGTAAAAGGCGATTAAGGTATTCACCAGGGGATGGGCAGCAGCGTTCCCTGAGTATTTAAACAAGCAACTGCGATCGCCAACCCGCCTGCCAAGCGTGGCGATTATGGCATATCCCCCCCTTTGGGGGAGGCCTTTGTCCAGTAGTGGACGTGTTTCGGCTGAGATGATGATGATGATGATATGGAATACGACGAATTACCGAAATTCGTATTTGGGACCTCACAAAACTGTGGTTGATGAAGTGGGCATTAGGTTAATTTACGTAACGACTTTTAAATTCAAAATTCGTATATTAAGTAATGGGTAAAAAACACAGAACGTTTTAATAAGGCAGATCTAGCAAGGATTTCCAAAAAAAAACAGAGTGGAGATGACAATACGACATTGAATTAAACCACGTACAGGGTATCACGTTCCCTGACTTTACACAAAAAATCAATCAAATCCAATAAATAGTTTAGCCACAGGAAATTTTTAATTTTATTAATTTTGAATGTAGGATCATTTTTCTCGCATGACTCGTTAGGTCAACGACCTGTGCGAATACATATGATTTTAAACTTTCTTTCTCAATTATTACAGATGATTACAAATGAGGTTACTTATTTCGATATTTAAATATTTATTTTAATGTTTAATTTTCGATAAACAACTTATTTATGTGTTTAAAATGCTTCTATAGACTATTTATATCCGAGTTTTCATATTTTATCGTCGTATCTCCACGTTGGATAGTGTTTATAGTATGTATAAAAAATCTAGTCCAGCTAATTAAAAGTCGCAAGTACCACCTAGTCCATAAAACGGAGTCATAACAACAAAGTTCAGGCCACCACATTAGATATGTTAAAGACAAGTTTGTCAAGTGTCGACTAGTGGATGAGGGGTTTAACGTGACTCCTCATTATTTATTCAAGGAGAAACCTCAGTACATTGTGGTCGGTGCCTTAAGTGGAGAAACTTCACACTATGATTTAATAAACGCGGACGTACATACATCAATATATGCTGTTTAGCTCGACCGTTGTGTGATGGTAATGATACATACATACATACATATTATCACGCCTGTTTCCCATTGGGGTAGGCAGAGACTATGGATTTCCACCTGCTACGATCCTGACACACCTCTTTCGCTTCATCTACGTCCATTAACCTCGTCATGCATGCTCGTCGGTTTAGAGAACTCTTAACCTGGCATTTTTTGAGAACATCCGCGATGGTAATGATGAAAATCAAATTATCTACATTAACATAGGTGTTATGATGTTGAAATTCCTGATTTACTTCATCCCATTATTTATTTATGGTGCCCAGTATTTGTGGATAGGATTTGCTTTTCACCCGACTGCGCAACTGCAAAGACAAGGTAATATTTTTCACTTGTATCTGTGTATGTATCTATGTATGTTTTTGGGATAGGTTTTTGGGTTCTATGGGATTTGTTATAGAACCTTATTCTTAGTTTATACTAAACCTCTTAAGGGGTCATTGTACTCATCATTATGAACAATTTTTACTATGGGACCAACCCTGAAATCGCGAAAAAATATCTGCTGATCCATATACATATTTTGTCGATTTATGTGAACACGAATGTAGCGATCGCGTGTTTTTTAGAGATTTCAGGGTTGGGCCTATAGTAAAAGTAGTTCATAATGATAAGTACAATGACCTCTTAAGAGATTTAGTATAAACTAAGAATAAGGTTGTATAACCCTCAAAGCATTCCACCAACTAAATGGATTTTAATGAATGAGGTATCTATCGACTCGTCTAAGCCGTGCGATAGTTATAGGCTACATTTTGTGTTCACAAAACCGTAAAAAGAACTGAAAAGACGTAAACATGACGTATTTATCATCACACTTTTCAGTAACAAATCATAACACGCAGTCTGAGGCTACGTATATTTTTGGTCAGTTTGTGAATTACGTTTACATCTTTTCAGTTCTTTTTATACGCAGTAGGATTTTTGATTTAACTGTTTTCACGCAATGTGATTTGTGCAAGCTAGCTTATAACGAAGTAAGAATGCACCGGGCATATATCTATAAATAAGACACTTATTGTACTCCTAATAAAATTGGAGTCGTATAAATCTTTTTTTTTTTTCGAATTTACTCTCGCAATTACCGAGGTACCATTTCTGCTTAACCGGGCTATCGTCTAAAATAAGAAGTTCCCGTCTAAAAGAAGCGTACGCTTATTTTAATACATGTAGGATGATAAAAGCGAGGTCAGGAAATGAACTAACCCGACGTGATGCATTTTTGGAACTTAATAATAATGAAAATAAAAATGTTAATTAATTTTACATGATAATATGTAGTAGATTAAGACGGTATAAAAGTATATTTTGTCGACCATGATCAACTAGAATCTGATGTGCAAAATGAAAAAAAATGTACGCAGTTAGATAGACAATAAAAATAAATTATTAAAATAATGTTACAAAAAAATATAAAATTAAAATAAAATATCATGACATTTATTGACAATGATAATAAAGAAGTTAAAATCAACATGTCAGACTTTTTCGCTCAGACTTACGCTATTTTTTTTATTTTTTTTTATTCTTAACGGGCTTGCGTTTGACCGCCACCTAACCTGATGTTAAGCGATGGTGCGGTCGAAGATGGTACACGCTTGCCCAGCAAAAACCTATTCACTCGAGTCTTGAAGACCACCAGATTATATTTCTCGGGAAACACCGGCAAGGAAAAGGAATTCCACTCTTTGGCGGTAAGCATGATAAAGCTATTAGCAAACCGGTTTGTGCATAAGGGTGGAATATCTACCATATAACGGTGGCGCATCGCCGTGCGTCTGGTCGTCCGATAGTGGAAAAGGCTTGGGGGAATTAAATAGTCCAATTCCAACGCACACTCGCCGAAATGCATTCGATAAAAAACCGATAGGCTAGCAACTCTGCGCCCATGCTCGAGACTTTGTAGTTTGGCATCGACCAGCGCATCGTTGCCAACGAGCCTCTTGGCGCGCCTCTCAATCGACTCGAGAGCCGCCAGTTGATATTTAGCTAATGTTCGTAACATTCATGGGAAGCGCTGTGATTACACCACTTACTTTTCAATAAGTATCGATAAATTCAACGAACAAAGCCTTTGTTAAGCTGTTGCAAGAAGTAGTTACTGTCTGCATTCATAAAGAAGTAATACGATTATGATTCATATCGATTTAATTTTCTATAGCCGGTAACAAATGCAATTTATTTTTCATTTCCTACTTACATTACATGAAGCATCTCTAGGTGTTCTAACAATACTGTTAATTCTCTTGTTAGACTTCTTTTAAGCAATCGTTCTCATTTACTAATAGTAAATACAAGAAAGGAAAGGCAACAATTTTAGTCCTGTGATTAGTCGGAATCCATGAAACTTTAGTCGCGAACTCGTGATCTCAGAACGTGCCGCTTAAAAATACGAAGAAGACACACACACACACGTAAACTAATTTGACAGTTTTCTTAAATTCTTGCTATCTCTTTCTTGTTCTCATTATCAGCAAAAGATATGAATAGTTTAGTTGAGTCGCAATAACATAATTAGGCAATAGCCTAGGTGGTATTGTGTTATGGGCAAAGATAACAGCTTAAAATCAGGTGGGCTTTAAGCTCGTTTCGCAATCCTATAAAAAACCGGCCAAGTGCGAGTCGGACTCGCGCAGTAAGGGTCCCGTACCTCTCAACGACCTGATACCCCATAAAAACTGATTTCATTTACGAGAGTTTATCAAAAGACATCAACGTACACTGCGCGAAATATGAATTTTCGCATGTCTTTCTTACGCAGGTACCACCATATATGTCTATGTTTGTCTTATTTTTAGTATTTGTTGCTAAAGTACATAATATGCCCTATAAGCTGACCAAGTTTGACGCTGGTATATATCACCGTTTTGAAGATAGAGCAGGAACAAAAATATTGAAAAAAATGCATGTTTTTTGAGGTTTCTTGTATGGGGACCCCCTTTGTTTTTAGACTTTTTTTGTTTTTAGTATTTGTCGTGATACACCTCATAGCAATACATATTCTGAGAAAATTTCAACCGATAACCTATTACCGTTCAAAAGATACAGCCCTGTGACAGACAGACGGACAGACGGACGGACGGACGGACGGACGGACGGACGGACGGACGGACAGCGTAGCGAGAGTAATAGGGTCCCGTTTGGCACCCTTCGGGTACGGAACCCTAAAAAGATAGTTCCAAAATAACTTAAACACTAAAGCCTTCTCAACTGTGTCTGATTTTATGAAAACCCTTTATATACATAGAATAGTAGATATATCAATAATGTATCATCAAAATTCCTAGACAGTTACAATTCGCTTCATATTAAGTTTAATGTGCTGTCATATCCAACTGGGTAGAACAAGATAAATTACAGTATTGTCTGCCAAAACTTTGACCGTTGTTTTGTTAATATCAAAAGTAAGCATATGGGACTCCACTGTGTACCTACAGAACATAATATGTATATGTAAATTACTAAAGTACATACTTATATGGACAGAAATATGTACTCGACAAAGGACAAACCGTCAAAGGCAAAAGTCACATTTACAACGACCTTCGTAGAAAACTTGGCACTTTTATTATAGGTATTCTCTTCATATAGCGCCCTTCTACTTTTTCACAAAACTTCACTTCATAAGTATAGTTGAGAGTGCGATAAATTCAGTCGAATGTTTGCAATATTTTCTTGCCAGTTTTGCCTTTATCTTTGACAGTTTTATGTGTTTTAAAACTCTATTCTGTTTATCCATGGAAATCTAAATAATAGTAATTTAGGTAATAGAAATGGCAAAGGCGCGTGAACTTACAGGTGTCTCATAGGACACCAGTGCGCGAACCGTTTGCTTGATCATCAGTGCTATTTTGGACGCAGTCACTAAAATTTTGCAGCATATCTAACAACGGATTTTTTTAGGCCTAATTTATTTTGCATTGAATGCTAGAAACATGGTGGGCGTAACTGCGTATTTATGTGTTGGTAGCGGAAAACCATTTCTATTACCTTATTATTTAGATTTCCGTTTGTATACCATACTCGTTTTATGTATTGATCATTAATGGTCAATATAATTATGGTTGTATCTTTGCCGACCATAATAATATAGAATTGTTAAATCTTTTTTTCTGCATTTCAGAGAGAACCAGAAACACCAGAGCTTCAAAGCAAGTTTTAGAACAAGTCCGAAGAGTTAGCCACTACTAGTCATCCTTTGGAACTTATAGACAAGTTAGGACGAAATTCTCTACAATCAAGACACTGTTGTTCCAAAAATGTCCATTAATCGGCTAGCATAAAGGATATTTAAAAGTAAAGGCATGCGGATCGTGGTTCTATTCTCACATGACACAAATATTTGTGTGTTTATGTTGGGTGTTTATTATAAGTATGTATTTACAAAAAAAAAACATATAAGTATTATATATCCATGTCTAGTACCCATAGTACAAGCTCTGCTTATTTTGGGACCAGATGGTGCTGTGTAAAAATGTCCCAAAAATTGATTTCTATTTCTTCTTAAATCATCTGATATATCGATAATATTAAAAATATAATTTACTTAAATACTTCTTATTTATGGCTTTTTATTTATATATAAGTATTTTCGAATGTGAAAATTGTATACGAAATATAACGTAGTGCCTTTATTTTTGATAAATGGTCGAAATAAAATGTTGTTTGAGAATTTACGCTACCAATAAAAATAATCGTAAAATTCGACGCATCTGTTAAATCTTGAAGCTTATGCATAAGTTAGTCTTATAAATGTTAATCTATGGAATCTTATCTCTATGAAATGAGATTAAGAATTTACATATTTGGAACGTTGGTCGTACATTAAAAACTACTTACAGTTGAAACTCAAATCCTCTAGCTTTTTAACCGACTTCATTGAGTGTCTGTTAATATTAGCATAACATCTGGTATTACAAACTACACTCTGTCTTTCTTTACTCATTTTCATAGTAGATAGGTTTTATTTGAGAGCGGTCAGTCTGTTTGAAAAATAAAAATTGAAAAATTTCTTTTTTATTTTTGAAAATGGCTTACTTTTTTTTTCATTTATAAATTTTGTAAAGAGAAAATGATTAACAACAATATTCGTGACAGATCTCCACATAGTTTCGGTTTTGATGACCATTGACCATGGAAAAAAATCCTCTCGTTGGATTTGTCACATTTGTAGCCGTATCGGATATTTTCGTAGTCACGCGATAAGTTAAGTTATTTATAAAAAAATGCAGATTCATGTGACAATTCTTGTCAATGTTTTAAAAGTTTCAATATTCGTTCAGTTTATTTACTTATTACGTTTTTCTTTATTTATTTATTTTATTCGGATTTAAATTCCGTGCCTCAGAGGAACCTGTATCATGTCCATTACGATTTTTACTCTTTTGTGATTTATAATATCTCCAATTTAATGAGCCGGATTTTCAAAAAGTTTTTTTTTTTTCTTCTTTTAAACCATGCACGTTTGAGTAAAAATTTACCTTGCTCCCTAAACAAACGAAAATAAAAGACAATCTTCATTAAAAAAAAAACTGTTTTTACTTCTCCTGTAAACTTGTTCATTTGTGGTAGGTACACACGGCTACACATCAAGCTGTACATTTCCAGTTTATGCTGACCTCGCATTGCATAGGCTTTCCTTACAATGCGAGATCAGCTTATACTGGAAATTTACAGCTCGATGTGTAGCCGTGTGTAACCTCTGAGGTACAGAATTATATTCTGAAAAGTCGGAAAATAATAAACCCATTTTTTTTAAAGATGTACCTAACTCGTATTCTGTATAAACAATTCATTTTTTTCTGCTTACATAAATCCAGGTGTATAAAACTAGAAACTAACAAAGTACACCGAGAACTTTTTGCGGCGGGTGCTACTCCGGACGCAAAAAACGTAACATTCACAACATGTCACCGTAAATAAAATATGGTTGTACAGTGCAAAAGTTTTGGCGCACCCCTAAATATTCCATTATGGGTTGAAGTATAAATGGGACATAAATTCGAGGAGCTAAGTTGTGACGATTACTCAGCGGGACACAAAGCGACGTTGTACTGGTAAGGGCTGCCATCAATATGCATTTCTCAGGATTTGGCCCAGTTTTTAAGATGTCCCAAGATGGGCAGAATGGTTTTTTCAATGGTCCCGACTTAAGTGTTTGTACATGATAAGTATCGACCTAATAATTGGATTAGATAAATTACTATTATTTACTTAGGTGAATATTATTTTATGAATAAAAAAGCTTCGATTACCTAAATACTTTTGAAGTAATTTAAAGTTCAAATATATACCTTGACTTACCCACCTAGTGGCAACCCTAAACTGGTCCAGTCCAAAGTACCGAAAGTAATGACCTTTCCCATTAAAATAAATATGGTGTGACACCATACAGTCATGATTTCAATGTTCCATTGTATGACTGTACAAAAACATTTGTTCTTGGCTGAGAACCAAGTTCTTAAGTAAGCGTATTATGATTTATGATGGCTAATTTAACACTTTTTGTGTGAAATACATTTTTTATCTGAAATTAATGCTGCCCAGTCGTATTAAAAATGTGAAAAATTTCATGTTATTTCCATTATATTTTTTGATTTCCATGTTATTGTTGCGTTTTGTAATTACGAGAATAATATTGTATATTTTTCATTTTTAAATCTAAATTTATGATAAACAAACAACAAACCTTAATCAAACCGATTAGGTCTTAAAGCCTCGATCCAATGATAAAATCCAATCCGATATTAATACAATGGCGTGATTATCTTTTTAAAAAATTTAAAATTTGTTAGTTCCTGTGTAACAGCCAAAATTTATTAATTTTGCTCTATCTATTCACGATTTACCCTACGAGAGTCTAGAAAGACATACTCGTAAGCTGCATACAAATTATGTAAAATGTCTGTTATATCGGTAACTAGTGGACCCGGCAGAAGTCGTCCTGTCACATATTAAAATCGTCCCTGCCGTTTAGGAGAAGATCAGTGATATACCGACAGCAGTGCCACCAATTGGGTCCAATTGTGTTTTCAAAGCATCCAGAAACCCATTGAAATATACACACAAAATTTCATCAAAATCGGTCCAGCCGTTTACGAGGAGATAGGTGACAAACACACGTACAGAAGAATCATACAACGTGGTATTGAAATAACTGAAAACCTCTAAAGGGATCATTGTACTCATCAGTATGAACAACTTATACTATGGGACCAACTAAGAAAACGCGAAAAAAAAATCAGCTGTCCCCTACATTTTTGTTCACATGAATCGACAAAATGATCGGCAGATTTTTTTTGCGATTTCAGGCTTGGTCTCATACTAAAAGTTGTTCATACTGATGAGTAAAAGAGGTCTTCAGTTATTTCAATAACACGTTGTTTATAAAGCATATTCATTTTTGGCGTAAACGCGTTTGATATTTTGATGCAAGCTGCCATCTTGCAGCCTCTGATCCAGTAACAATCGTCCATAAACAACCCTTGAATCTTCACCCAATAAATATCAGTCAATCTAAAGAAACTTGATTAGAAGCCCGCTCTTTCTTATGTTACGTTCAAGTCAAACTAATCAAATCATACAAGCTTTTTGGGCTTCCAATACATTCCTTGTAAAACTTTCGTACTCCATTTCCTTGTCAATGTAAAACCGTAAAATAAATCTCAGCAATTATTTTGTCTCGGGCGTGACAAACAATAGTTTTTTAGTTTCTTTCACGGACTAAATACTCTATTGTGATGCAAGCTGGGACACTAAATCTCCACAGTTAAATACGGCAATTATTCAGGGAAGGCACAAAGTTTCATTGTGCGTGGCTGAACGTGTTCTCTCGCGCCATAGTAATATGCTCAGTAAATTTGGATTTTCATGCCATGTCATCCCACATAAGTGTTTTAATGCGCTCCGTATTATACATATTTAATAGCATGTGACATTGATGAGATGACGTCCGTATCTCCATTATTTAAGCTATTCCCTTCCCCCTGGACCTCTGAGCTGTACAGACGTGTTTTCGGCTAAATAACGTTTATTTCTGATTAATTTAAAACTAAATAAATTCAGTGTGAATAATAGGAACGCAGCGTGAATAAGAAGCTTGTGTAGCGGTGTTACACACAAACACAGCAGGCATCTGCTGCAGAACACGCCTACGCCTACGCCTCCCATCTACTTCACAACATCCACGTGAGTCAGACGATCACCTATTAATTTGCACATGAAAGACGAACAGCAATTAATTAATACAATAGACAGAGATAACAATCTGTCCCATATACCACTATAAGTTGGATGCAGGTCAACTTTGAGTGGTGACCGCAAGATTTGTACTAAAACCTCGATCGCTGTCCAGATTATAGACCCCTGACGGGAACGAGGCGGACGAATATCGTTTTGCACCTTTGTGTGTTTGTTAAATTAAAGCTCCTCGCTTTGCTTGTGCCCTAGTACTCAGTTGAGGTTGTTATCATGCCACTCAGGCGTACCCCACCGCCTTTGCCTTCACCTCGCAATGCGCCTACGCCCGCGCCACCGGGGCCGCACACATCCGAAGGAGTGAGTTCTCCGATTACTGATGCGGAGATGTCACTTATTCAAAATAGTTCAGGGGTGGCGATGTCAAACGAATTGCAACATTATGACTCTGAACCTGATCTGCATCTACTAAAAATGAACATCACAGAGCGTAAAAAAAGGAAGTTCGAGGGGGATGATATCACCAGTTTTATGACCACGATTAAGCAAATGTTTGACTCTCTGTCTAATGAGCAAAATAAGCGCTTTCAAGATCTTGTTGGCTCTGTAAACTGCTTAAGGGAACAGAATGCCGAGCTCACGAAATCGGTTGAAACAATGTCCCAAAAATATGATGAGTTTATATCCCGCATTAAGTCTTTAGAAGATGCTAGAAAAGAAGATAAAAAATACATCATATCGTTGGAGCAGAAGATCGACAACCTAGAACGCAAGACGCGCGCATCAGGGCTTGAAATACGCAATATTCCTAAGACAAATAAATCCGAAACTAAGTCTGATCTCTGTCAACTAATTCAATCTATGGGTAAATCGGTCAGTATTGATATCAAGGACTCGGACATCAGGGACATTTACAGAATAACCGCCAAGGACTCCTCAAACCCGATTATCACAGAATTTACGTCAGTCATTATGAAGGAGAAAATACTATCGGCCGTGAAAAGTTTTAATAAGAGTAGACAGAAGGGAGAAAAATTGAATACCACCCATTTTAATTTACCAGGACTCGTCAAACCGGTTTTTGTTGCAGAAACTCTGACACAAAAATCACAGAAACTATTCTTTTTGGCTCGAGCATTCTCCAAGGAACATGATTTCACCTTCTGTTGGACATCACGAGGAGTTGTTTACGTTCGTAAGACTGAGAACTTTCCCCAAATTAGAATTGAGAGTGAGACTGACCTAGACAGGTTGAAAAATGGAATATGACTAGTTTCTTACTATTTATTGTTGAAACATCCTACATGTTATGTTATTTGCCTACTATATTTATGTTTGTTTTTTTGGCACCTTACAGTGTGTCTCCAACTTAGAATAAATTTTATAATGTACATTAATACACAATCAACTTTTGATACAATTTCTTATGAATACAGGAAACACGATGCTAAATACTATCAAACGCGTAATTTTAACTGCAGTATCACTTCAAGGTATATTTTTACCCCTTATCTAATACTATTGACGTATATATTTCTACGCTTCATAATTCGATAACATAATACATTTATCTAATGATTTGGACAATTACAATGTCTCGAAAAGTTTTGAATGCAATGTAGAGGATTGCCGGCGATTGTTACCTACTGATTCATCCTGTCTTTCAATTTTAACTCAGAACATTCGCAGCATTAACTGCAATTTCTCTGGACTTGAAGTATTTCTGAAAAGGCTCAAGGTTAACGTAGACATAATTATACTTACTGAGTGTTGGTTGACATATGTGACAGTTATTCCTACTTTACAAGGTTATCAAGCTTTTTCAACATGTAATAATCCATTACAAAATGATGGAGTAGTTATCTATGTTAGGGATGAGATTACTTTCACGGTTGAAGAGCAACCTTTCATGGATGCAAACTCTTTACTTCTTAAAATCGGATTGGATACTGTAATTTTAGCCTTATACCGCTCCCCATCATATAGTAGCTTAGATCAATTTCTTAAATCTCTAGATGACACTCTACTAAAGTTAACACAATTTAAGAATGTCGCAGTTACGGGAGATATTAATATTGCTATCAATGCAGATAAACCACATAAAAACTTCGACCAATATCTTAATCTTGCAGCCTCTCATTCCCTTTTACCATCCCATTATTACGTCACACGTGATGCTAGTGGGACTTGTATTGATCACGTCTTATTAAAAACCAAACAGTCTGCAACCACACTTGTCATTCAGGCTAGTCTTACGGATCATAAGCCGGTTTTACTGTGTCTACATAAGGAGCAAATCCGTGACTATTCTATTAAAACTGTAACTGAAACAAATTTCGACCAACTTCAAAACGATATATCTAATATTAACTTTACTCCAATATATGAATCTTTAGATCCAAATTTCTCTATGAATTATCTTATTGAATCTGTGACATCGGCCTTAAATAAAAATACTCAAATCATTCCCTTGGCAAGACGTAAAAAAATAATTAAGCCATGGATTACGCCCGGTCTTTTGCGTTGCATGAGAAACAGAGACAAACTACATAACAAATTGCGTAAGTCTCCTAAAAATGAAGTACTAAAGATCACATACACCCGTTATAGAAATTTTTGTAATGCACTATTAAGAAAAGTCAAAAGAGCTTTTGAGAAGGCACAGATAACGAGTGCTGGTAATGATAGTAGAAAAATATGGCAGGCAATCAAGAATATCACTAATACTATTAAAGCAAAACAATCTTCGAAAGATTTATTAAAATTAGCCAATACGCCAGATGCCTCTGTGAACGACATAAATGATTATTTTGTTAATGTTGGCAAAACGTTGGCAGAAAATATCCTAAAAAATAAAAGAGACATGAGCCAAGACAGTACCTCAAGTGATCAATCTTTTAACTCGCTTAACTCTTTTGCACTGATTGATACTGATCCTAGTGAAGTGAACAGTATAATACTGAGCCTTAAAAATAATTGCGCTGTTGGTTGGGACAAGTTGTCGAACAGGCTCTTAAAGGAATTCAGAAACATTCTTGTGCCTCCACTAACCTTTCTGTTCAATCACTGTTTCCGCGTCGGTGTCTTTCCAACTGCTCTAAAGAAGTCAGTGGTTGTTCCAATTTATAAGGGTGGCGGCAGAGACCGTATCTCTAATTATCGACCTATTTCTCTACTTCCGGCTATTTCTAAAATTTTGGAAAAATTGATAAATACTAGGTTGATAAATTACTTAGAAAATTATAAATTACTTTCTGACAGTCAATTCGGTTTCCGTCGTGGTAAGTCAACCGCAGATGCAGTGCATACGGTTACCGACTTTGTAGCAACAAAACTAGATGAACGAAAAAAATGTTTAGCTGTCTTTTTGGACCTAGCGAAGGCCTTTGATACGGTCTCTGTCGACTTGCTGTTACAAAAGCTTGAGGCGATGGGCATTAGGGGCACTCAGCTGAATTTATTTAAGAGTTACCTGTCTGATCGTTCTCAGGTAACGGCTATTGAGGGTTACTTGAGCGCTGACTTGCCGGTAACGTTTGGAGTACCACAAGGCAGTGTTCTTGGCCCAACATTATTCCTGATATACCTTAATGGTTTATGTTCACTTAGTTTGTTGAATGGTAAGCTAGTCTCTTATGCGGATGATACTGTCATTTTACTTGCAGCCAATACTTGGCAGGAGGTTTTTGGTGCTGCTCAAAATACATTTAATACTGTCTCCAAGTGGCTGTCCGCTAATGTCCTGACTCTTAATACTGAGAAAACAAAGTACATGACCTTTTCCATCCGAGATTTGAGTAGACCTACAGAAAACTTCCACCTAGTGGCTCACAATTGCAAGACTTATGATTCCAATGAATGTTCCTGTAGTAAGCTAGAGCGGACTGACCACATTAGGTATCTAGGAGTGATTTTGGATTATCGCTTAAATTTTTCAGAACATTTTAAATTGTTGAGTGGGAGAATACGTAAACTTATAGTAGTTTTTAAGACTCTTAGATATGTTGCCGAACCCGAACTGGTAAAGCAGATTTACTATGCACTTTGCCAGTCCTTGATTTCTTACTGCATCACTTCTTGGGGAGGAGCTCCAGTTACCAATATTAAATGTATAGAAGTTGCCCAACGAGCTGTCCTCAAAGTGAGTACTTTTAGACCGTTTTTGTTTCCAACTAAACTTCTTTATCAGAAATGTGAAGTTCTTACAGTTAGACAACTTTTTATCTTGGGTATAATCATGAAACAACATGGTGAAATCACATTTGAGCCCAATAAAAATGTAAATCGTCGAAAAGGTAGAGTATGCGAATCAACACAACGGATTCATACGTCATTCATCCGAAGGTTTTTTAGTTTTCTGGGTCCTTTTATTTTTAACAAAGTTAATAAATTAATCCCGATCTATAGCCTAAATAGAAATGAATGTAAAAGGGCAGTTATAACCTGGTTACAAACGCTAGGATATGACGAAACCGAAGAACTTCTAGCTGTGTTTTGCTGATGATGACATGTTTTCGCTAGTTTGTCTATGTGTTATTACCTATATCTGTGTGGTTCACATATTTAAGTATTAATTTTTTTTTTTTATATTTTTTATTTGTCAGTACTGATATCCGTGACTAGTATTCATAAGCCTGTATTTAAATGTAAAGCTATTTACATATCCTCTCACACACACACACGTACAAAAGCACCATACACAAAGAGAGGTTCATCACACACACCTAATCACTGTTTTAGTTTAGTATATAAGTAATTTAATCATTTGTCAGTACTTACCTAAAGTTATATTAAAAAGGCTAGTTAAACTATAATTCCAGCGGGGAGTGGCGCCAAGTGCTGAAATACAGGTCTTTGACCTAGTTCGGCAGTGGATGCTGTTTTTCAAATATGTTAGTCATAAAATTATCTAGCTCATTTATGTATACAACATTGTGAATCAATTTTTGGAAATAAAGTTATTTATTATTATTATTATTATTATTATTATTCAGAGCATCGCATGAATTCGATGAGTTATTAAATAAATTTCGTTTCAATAAAGCCGGCTAAAGAAATTAAACCACAAAATGGTAAAGCTCTCGCTCATAGAATTGGATCCCCTTGGATCGATTTAAGATAAGACCTCGTAACCAGAGAAACGTCTCGTCTAACAAACTGTACCCTGCCAATATTAAACTCACAATAATTCACAAAAAAATGAGCACAGAGATCTCGGAGATGTATATCGCATTAATATAATACGGCATTAAGATTACAATGGGTCGGCTCAAGAGAGGTCCAATATAAGGCGCTCACAGGCTCCGCGTGCTTTGTTGTGAAAATAACTTTATGCCTCAGAAAGCGGGGGACAGTATAAAGCAAGCACGGCTTTCAATAAAGCCAATGGTCCTTCTTAGATGTTATATGTACTCTCTTGTTCATATCCATTGTGCAATAATGCAATGTTATTGTACTCTTATGATAATATTACTCCGCATAAAAGCTTTAATAGTAACGCAGTTAAGAATATTACGTAGTCTATTACAATGACATATTGTGCGCAATGACAGAATTACTAAGCAATGACCGAAAATGGTAACACGCAAATACCACTCAAATACGCAAAAGGTAGGAAGGGGAGTCGAGGCTGGCACAGGCAAGATTGCTATCAAACAGTGCCGCCTTCCTTATAGTAGCAGACAATCGCGGCTCCGCAATTACAAACAAGTTATTTACAGCCAGACCATACGGAGATATTTTAAGCTTATTCCCATCTAATCTATTGATTCACGCACTCGGCATTGCATGCTTTTAATGTTCTTATTTAGTGCAATCGGTATTCCGACTCTGTACCGATACCGAATAAGGCAGGGCCGCATTAATCATTGTTCAAGTATACGGCACCTACTCTTTAATTCACTTGATAATGATGAAACGTTCTTTATTTACTCCGATAGCTCGTACGGGTGAAATAAGCACGATCGGCATGAAAAGATCGAATTTATTAGTTCATAAGTCATGAGGGTTAAGTAATAATCGTCGACAATGGGCTATAAAGACTTTATAGGCAGTAAAGTTCGATTCCCTCGCACGTCGGGGCTCGGAAGTCAACTGCACGAAATTCAGAGTTATAGCCACAAACTTACACACACCCTGAACTCAATAATCGATTTTCAATGTAAACAATTTAATTACGTTGGAGTATGTCTTTCCTCGAGTCGGTTTTCGTGTTGTAACTTAGGAACTTTTGATTATACCATTAACACGTACAGTTTACGACTTGATTGAGTTCGAATCAATAATCTTTGTCAAGAATGTAATAAAGTACCTTCTAGAATTACTATTTACGATGTTTGTTGTTAAATAACAAAATAATTATTTACGTGACGCCATAAACATTTTACGTCGATTTTTATGTTTGACATAAAATTCCGAAGTGAATGTTATCTCATTTTAAATATAAATTACTGAAGCGTTTGCTCACAGAACGGTTCTAAAGTTCTGATGCAAGATGCAACCCGTTTAGAATTATTTCAAACCAGTTGTCGAACGATTTGGTTAACGAGAATATTACATACGGCCAAAATTAATATCCAATCTATCCACGATTTTCCCTACTAGAGATAGGAATTTGACATAAGCTCCATACAAATTATGTCAAATTTCTATCTCAAGTAGGCCAAATCGTGGATAGATTGGATACTAATTTTGGCCGTTACAGAGCAGTCGTTGCGCGTCGTTTAATCGTAAAAATTATTTAAAGACAACTCCTCATCGACTATCATTTCGTATTAAGAGATATAACTCTTCTATACAGTCTTAAGTTAGTATCGACACCCTTGTAGATCTATTATGGCACTCAAACCTATAAAATAAGCTGGAATCAACGCCAAACTCGCACTGGGCCAGCGTGGTGGACTAAGACTGAACCTTCTCATTCTGAGAAGAGGACCGTGCCCAGTAGTAGGAAAGTAATGGACTGATGATGATGATGAACGCCAAACTGTTACTTGGGTACTTACAGAGCAGACGTTACGTCATTTAATTATAAAAAAAAAAATGACAACTCCTCATCGACTTTCATTTCGCATTAAGAAATATAACTCTTCTATATAGTCTTTAGTTAGTGTTCACACCCTTGTAGATCTGTTATGGTACTCAAACCTATAAAATAAGCTGTAATCAACGCCAAACTATTACTTGGGTACTTACAGAGCAGTCATTGCGTCGTCTAATCATAAAAAAATATTTAATGACAACTCCTCATCGGCTTCCATTTCATATTAAAAAATATATAAAAAACATTTCAGCTATTTATAACCGAACACAACAGTACCGTTGAGAATGTTGCTTCGGTGGAACGGATGATTAATAGTTATTATCACAGACAACTACCTGTTATGAAATGTCTAGTGTTTACCGAATTGTTTAAAGTAATTTGTGTAAACAAAGTACGGGACCGTTAAACAATGCTGCGGAGGTAAAGCACACAGCCCTTGGGTATAGCATTACAAGGAATATAATCTTACCGCGGCTGGCGGCGAATGTTGAAAATAAACAGTGATGCTCCGCGCCGCCTGCTATCATAACATTATTGTTTTGATTGCTCGTCCAGCGCTGGACGTGGCTAACCATAACCAGTTACGTTACCAACGTAACCTCAGATGGCCCACCATCAACCTCATTTGAAATTTAAAAATAGTGTAAAGAAAACACCTGTAATATACCATCATAACTAAAGCAACTACTTGTACTCGCGAAGAACTTGTTAGAACATTGTTTACATTGCATTAACCATTCTTTATAACGGAGCTGTGTTTGAACAAATTAATTCACACCAACAAAGGTGTACGTAACGTAATAATGTTTGTTGCTAGATAACATAGTTACGATAATATATGCATCTACTTAGTATAGATAATAAAAAGCTCACACCTATAAGTTTGTTCAGACGTGCAACGCGAAATAACAACACAGCTTTATGAGAAAGCTCTAAAGATTTCTAACAAAGCCAATCCACTGTGAAAATCATAAAAACGTAATTGGTATCTTCAAACGCGATTCACCGAAAATCAATCGTAGAATATCTTTTATCATTTTTCTTTAGAACTGCAAAAGTTCTTTGTAAGCTAACTATAAAAAAAAGTTTCGTTATTTTTCGTACGCAAAAAGGCATGTCCTCTGAAACGACCTTATCATTATCTTTCTGGAGGTTAAATTGTCTACGTATAGTAACACATTCATTGGTCTGTTTTGATTGCTCCGACCACCTCGCCGTACATTTGATGGAGGGCGGCGCGGCGCGGGCGACAATGGAATTTATTACAAGTACGCTGTCACAGCCGGTTTAAGCTCTTACAATGATTAGCCGAAACCCAGTCACGAACCATTATTGATGAGAAGAGAATCGATTCAAAGGACCCCGAAATATTTTGAGATGCATATACTCACGGGTATCGTTTTTGACATGTGTATTGTCAATGACCTCAAGATATGTCTGGTTATAGAGTATCAATTATTTATACATTCGTAGTGGGTAAAACAAATAATTCATTATTCAGTTTTGTTTTTCGAAGCGGATGCGTGTGACCCAACTCATTCATTTTCATTAGTTCCCATTATGTAAACAAAACACTAAATGCAACGGACGCATCGAGGAAGCAAACCGTATAAGGTACAATCAACCGCAATAAAGGGTTTGCCAACAGAAGACCTCCAAAAGTCCTATCAAAACGAAAGGAGTTTTTTACAGCATGGCACCCATATTTGTCGGAGAATAGAAAAGAAAACAAAGTTTTTATTCTTTCTAAATGTTGCGAAAGATCATTGTTACATTTCACTTCCATAAACTGACTCTTTACGCAGCAGTAATAAGATGTAAAATCCTTCACCGGATTGCGCATATTTCACTTTGTTGAGCTCGTAAAGATTCGCTTACCTGCTTGTTTGTTGTGTGTAGGAAAGGGGCCATCGGGCGAACCTTTTTTTATTTATCATTGAATTTTATGTGTGGGAATTTTAATGTGCACCCAGAACGGCACGTTCTGCTCCTCACAGCTGGGCCGCAGTTGGTGTAGATTCTTCGCAAAACACGTGTCACTCTGGTAATAAAATGTCTAGTAACGCTTGCTTTAACGCCGGAATAAAGAACATATTTTTGAGTAACGATAATGAAATGAACATTTTCTACGGTACTCGGGTCGTGAAGGTTATTTATTGTTTTATCGTAAAGCCACAGCTGCATGTTTTCAATTACTACCGGATGATTGATGTAGTAGTATAGTATCTTTCCACACTCCAACAAGTTTATCGCCGTCATCGATAGCCGGGTTAGTATTAATATTATCTGTGGGCTCGCAGACGGCGTGGTTTAAAAACGCAACGTCATCGATCTCACACTCAGCTGCGGCTCCTCAGCCGGACCCTTGGAATTACTTCAATCATTTAAAATAAACACGCCTTCCTCGAAATGTGTCGAGAGAAGTAGCTATTGGTCCCATCATACCATCATAAAATCCACTTTGATTTATGATACACATGGAGATCCTTCGACTCAGCCTCTTTTGTATCTGTCGATGTTTTTTTAGGGTGTAGGTAACTGAAACTTTTGGTTACTTTCGGATATATCTTATTCCACATGAGCTTGGAATTGTTATGCCAAACAATATCATTTTCGGAATTACACTTACACCATCAAATTAAATGTAACATTTAATCCGTTTTCGTAATCAACTAATAAGAAGTAACTAATGTTTGAAACAGCTGGAATTCCAGCAAGTAATCCAACGGGCAGCGCGCAGCGGGACGCCTCGACAATGGCAACCAAATTAAAAGGAACCGTAAACGTTTCCACTTGAGCCTTGCTAAAATTTATTGCTCTGAGTTTTTTCTCTTGTTTCACTTGCTAATGAGATTCGAATGCTGCAGCTGTATTATTCGAGATGTCGGACGAAGATTAAAAAAATCTTGCTGAGAGTTTCTATTTACGGGTATTGCAGGAGAAAAGATGTTTACCGCAAATTAAAGCCCTTCGTTGTATTTTTTGTTTACGTAATACTGATTTTGTTTCGTAGCAGAATGGGATGAGCGAACCGACATAAAATATTCTCCCGGTACGCATATTGAAATTTGCTCAAGTAGACGCGAGTAGATTGTAGAGCGTCTTATTGCAAGCGATAGGTATGATGAAAAACCAGAATCTTGATTTGAAATTCTATCTCGATGTTATAAAGTTGGTATTGAACCGGAGGCACTACAACGCGGGTGGTCCTTAGGCTATGTTGGCTGAGGCGAAGCAGGAATGCAAATTCGCTAGTCTTGCTGGCCGGTATGTTCTTGAACTCTATTGCAACTAAATGAAGGCGGCTATCCATAAGCCCGACTAGGAAATTACTAATTAAGAGCTCCATAATAAGGCTTTAAATTATACGTTACAAACTATTGTGGTACGGGTATATAATTATAAGCTAGCAAATCACCGATTGAAAAATATGATAAGGTAAGTAGTGTAGAGAATTTTGTTACGAATTCACGACACGACATTGGGGGAGCTATCGGAGCGATCGATATTAAAAAAAGAAAATGGTGTGGAACGAATGATGCAATACGAATTAAGTGCGGCAAACTAGATCCATGGAATAAAGAGGCGCTTTTTGACGGCCTGACGAAGCTAAGTACGGACAAAGGGACAATAGTGAAAGAGCAAAGTACCGAAGCGTGGCGATCCAGTGCCTGCTTCCGGCAACGTGAGAACGCCTTTTTATGGTTATCGGTAATTTCTTCTCTGATATTCGATATTCATAATCCACCCCTCCCTTTATAATGTTTGTGTCCAATCAATTTGGTTTAGATAATAATGTAAAGTATAATAATATAAAATTTGACGTCTTTAGATTTTGGTTCGCATGCGTTTAAATTTAAATAGAATAATTATGAGTGTTTCTGCCTTATTTATGGGTAAATGAGAACAATTTTGTTCAATAGTGATATTAATTATGGTGGTGATATTATGTAAAAGTGTTGTCAGTGTTAATTTAATTAATACAATAAATCTAGAACTATGAACTAAAAGCTTCCTACTGTCCATAATGTCCTAGAGTAATTCATTGTTGCATAAATTTATTACAACGCACCATTTTAACTGGCTTTACAGATTTGGTATCGACTTGTACACCAATATCTTTGACCATATTATAGGCGTTTAAGTCAATTTAATCTAACCATAATTTTCATCTTATCTCCACCTCCACGCCTTACAACTGATTATAAAAAGTAACATGAATTTCCTAACAACATTTCAGTTCATGTTTCGAACGTCTGTCTACACAAAATCTAAGTGCGAGTCAAATCCGCCTCCGCCCAGCGCTACATTCCTAAACAATAGTTCATCAAATGGTATCGGTTTACTCGACGTGTCATTTCACGGGCCATCGGCCGCTGTACCATTTAGCACTTCCATTTTCTTGACTAGAATCGATTTTATACAATTACTAGTTTTACTACCTTTTCACTATACCTTTTAAGCTTACAATTCCATTGTTGTTCATGTACTATTATTATTACTATCATCCATCAGATTTCATGACCAACAATGACAAATTGGGTAGTTTAAGTGGACTTCAATTTCATTCATGTAAATGAGCTTACCGTTTACAATGTCATGTTTGTGTTATTGGCAAGCAATTTGAAGCTTTTGTCGTAATCAATCCATTCATGATGTATTTACTTCTCATAAATGTCTAGGTAGGTTTCAAAGAATTTCATTCATGTAAATGAGCTTAATTTAGTTCACAATGTCACTTTTTTGTTATTGGCAAGTAATTTGAAGTTTTTATCGTAATCAGTCAATTCATGATGTACTTGTAGGTACCTACTTCCTTCTCATACATGTCTAGTCTTTCAAAAAATTAATTATATACCTAAATGAGCTTACCGCTTACAATATAGCTTTCGTGTCCCGCGCAGATGGCTAGTCTCCATTGAGACTGGCCGCCGTGACCGAAATTCGGCCGGGAGGACATTATTATTATAGCTTTCGTGTTAACAATTTGAAGCTTTTGTCGTAATCAATCCAGTCATGATATATTGTATTTACTTCTCATAAAGCTCTAGTATTTAAAGAATTTCATTCTTTTAAGTGAGCTTAACCATTTACAATGTCACTTTCTTGTTATTGGCAAGTAATTTGAAGCTTTTATCGTAATCAATCCATTCATGATGTATTTACTTCTCATAAATGTCTAGTCTTTAAAGAATTTCATTCAATTTAAATGAGCTTACCGTTTACAATGTCACTTTCGTGTTATTGGCAAGCAATTTGAACCTTTAATCGTAATCAATCCTTTCATGATATATTGTATTTACTTTTCATAAATATCTAGTCTTTAAAGAATTTCATTCATGTGCCTACCTAAATGAGCTTACCGTTTACACTATAGCTTTCGTATCATTGGTAAGTTATTTGAAGCTTTAATTGTAATTAATCCATTTATGATGTATTTACTTCTCATAAACGTCTAGTCTTTAAAGAATTTCATTCATGTATCTAAATAAGCTTACCGCTTACAATATTGATTTCATTTTATTGATAAAAAATTTGAAGCTTTTATCGTATTATTTTTAACGCATTTATCAATCATCAATCCATTCGTGTTGTATTTACTTCTCTTAAATGTCTAGTCTATAATTCTACGAAAAGTATAACGTTCATTTTTTCTACGCAATTGATTGCAGTTCCGATAGTATGTGATATAAAACTAACAAGTGAGGGTTGCTCTTGCCAAATACTACCCCCACATCGCTCGGAAGCTCCTCACAGTTTCGGAAAGCATGATTTATCGGACAAACTTGCACCATTACTCATCTCACCATTCGTTACTCCAATAAAAAGAACGTCTTCCGATAATTTATTGGGAGGAGTATGGATTTTTTATTATACACGTCTATTTTAGAGTGCACTTTGTCGCCCAGTTCATAAATAAAAGATTGATTTACTATATCCTCAGAATGCCATTAAAACTTTTTTGAGTTCGTATGATAGTTTCTTCCATGTTATGGCTGTTTTATCCTTTATGGTGTTCCGTAATAGAGTATTGAGTTGTGTTGAAATATTTGGGGCTCTAAAATTACAACTCGAAGCCGGTTCTGTACGACAGCTGATGAGATGAACAGGTGAAAACATTTTATCACTAACAAGGGTCAGAGTGTCGCCTTAGGGGAAGAGTCAAAACATAATATATGGAGACTGTAAAGCAATAAAAACACAGATGTCTGTACAAAATGAAATTATGCATGCGACAGATGTAACTGACGTTAGATAAACCAAAGTTGTAGTTAACGACTCTACATATTTCAAATAAGTAAAAATACGCGTAGCAATTATAATAAACACAAATTAATAGTAAATTCAATACCTGTAAGGTTGCGATCATAAGATGAAGAACTTGAATCGGACGAAACACACAAATGTAGAGAATGACCACCAGAATGTAGAGTAACTTGTAAAAGTTTCGACTTTACCAAATCACCAACTAACCGCTACTTCGTATGAAACTTGTCAAGTAAACAGACGCGGCACATGGAACACGCCTCCAGATTACAGTTTAGTTCACTTTACAAGACGTATCACTGTTGAAGATAAAAATTCAACTTCTCAAAAACTTACACTCACAGTTAAGTTAAACTACACTTTAAAGTTAAGTCGTAGTCAGACAGCAACACTGTGTTCACGCAGAATCGTTTCAAATGTTCAAATAACACTGCACAATTATAATGTGTCACACTAGTCGCACAAGGTGTAATCACAAGAGAGCGGGCGGACCGGTCGGTGTTCGGAGTCGCGGCGGGTCGCGGCGCGAGGCGGCTGGTCGCGTACTGCGGGCGTTCGGTCGCGGCGGCCGCGCGAGCCTCTCTGCCTGCATCACAGAAACCCTACGGCGGGCGCGGGGGCCGCCGATAGACGAAAATGGCTTCACAAGTAAATTTTTTTCTCTTTCCTACTTTAATATTCCGCATATGCCGTGCGCGGCCGGCGGTGCGAGCGCATGCGTCCCAACCCCGGCGGCCCATGTAGGGGTTGTAATGTAACGCGATGCACCCGCACTTTACATAACTTATTGGGCCGTTTATTGAAGCCACTGTTTAATACCCTTTCCATGTCAGCTTTGTGCGTAGCTTCCTCGAAATTCATGTTCAAAGCGAGAGATTATTAATCCTTGTTCAAAATACTTTAACCCGAAACTGTTCATTAATCTTAATGCAGACTGTTAGTGTTGCTTGCACGTGAACTTCGACCGAACAGTGGTGGATAAATTGTACATAGTTTGTTTACGCTTTTACCTCTTTACAAGCTGCCTCGGAGAAGTTCAAAATTATGTTTCAATATCAGCTTCACTACAGTTATTGTTTATTAGTAAAAGGGATTACAGGAAAAGTAGGCACTTTGCCGTCGACTCTATACCCCAGACTAATACTTTTCATTACAGAATTAGTACTGAAGTAAAATGCTTTGAGTTTTCTTTATAAACAATTTAATAATTTATGAGGAAATCTCTTTATGAACTTATTCTTTGTCGGTCTATTTCGAGCTCTTAGTTGCTTAATAAAAAATGAGTGAGGAAATGTTGTCGGGATAAATTATTTATTGCTCGGCGCTTGGACAGCCATTAGCACAGCTATTACATTTATTTTGGTACATCGCCGGATTGACAGACTTGTTTAAAATTTGGAAATCTTGTTATTATGAGGACTATACTTAATCATTATTTAGGTACATTAATTTTGATCGTTGGATCCAATACAATAATGCTTTTAGGATGTTGTTGCGACTGCCTCGTTTCTGCAGTGCCTCAGCTATGTTCGCGGTAACTCACACCGATGGGTTTAATGCTATCATCCGCAAAAAAACGGCATCACTATTGAGAAGAATAAGGGGCAGTCCCAACAATATCCTGAAGGCGATAGCAGCAGATACTTGTTCTGCTATGATTAAAAAATTTGTGCATAGAGTGGTCACCTAGACGTCGGGTGATCTATGCAAGAAAATTATAATATATGTCACTTTATTATGTTACTAACATTAGTATTTAAGTTCATGTCTGTTACTAACAAATTATGGTTCTTTTAGTTATCCGAAATAAAGTATTTGATTTGATTTGATTAATTTAGTTTGAGAGATCATTTCCATGTCAACCCAGGAATAATGAAAAAGAAGTTTGTAGCAATTTTAGGCTTTGTTAATGCTTTGTTACTCTTATAAAAGTTAACTAAAGTAAGCGGGGATAATCGGACCCCGTAGGTGACTGGCAAACAATAATTTACCAATTTTGTGATAACTCACAAACTTAGCGTTTTCAGGGATGTCATAGGTAACTCGTGTTTTAGCTGAAGTCATAGGGTATTTTTTACAAATATTTTTGTATAAAATACTATCCAAATAACATTATAAATGCGAAAGTATAGATGTTTATTTATTTGTTTGTAATTAGGCTACTTCTTGTCCCGGGAAGATAAATAGTTTTCTAAGGATGCGCGTTAGCGTCTTTCAGCAATAAACCAAATTATATTCGGATGCAGTCACGAGCTAATTAATTAAAAAAATATATTTTTTTTAAATATTTTCAGACAGAGTCCATAGTGTTAATAACAATATTCTTAATATCTAGTGTTAGTAAAAACGGTTTTGCATAGATGACAGGAAACATCATGCATCGGACTGAGATTACCACAGGACCCAGATTCAATCCTCTCTCGATCCTCGTTTTGAAAGAAAGAAAGAAAGAAAGAAAAACTTTTATTTGGCACAGAACACAGGACAGCACAACAATAACATTAATAAAAATACTAAAGTTAATTATAGGTAAATAAAATATGAAGTTGCTGCCGGGCATGCCCATGCCAAAAGGGTCACCAACTCAGCATGTGCTGGCGTGGAACATCCAGCGCTGATTTTCAGTTGGCACCCTGCAGTGACACACGGACGAAGGAACTGTGTTTATAGATAATAATAACTAAGTACATGTATCGGTCTAGAGTAAAAAAATGTGTTTAAATAAATAAAAGTTCTTTAAAAAAAAATATAAAAAAATATATTGAAAATGTATATTTTATTTAATAGTTAGCTGTAACTTTGACGTTACCCATCAGATGGCGCATAAATCTTAGCGTGACGTGATGGTACATTTTCTCCCGAATTACACCTACCGCAAACCCTCACAAGGAACTTGGTTCCAATAAAACTTGAAATTAAATAATTCAGGGTAAATTTAACATTGAATCGAAACTAGACAAAAACACAAAAGCTCTAAAAGACACGTCAGTCAGCCTATAGTCACAGTCACATTATAACACTACACGGAAGATTCTTACACAAGTAAAATAGCACAACCTTTTTTCCGAAGCCCGTGAGCAAACATTCAATTGTTCGAATTTTTGCATTTCGTCCACGTTCGGAGCACACGTACTAGGACAGGTACAGAAGGCTGTATAGCTCGTTGACAGTGCCAAAATACGGCCGGTTGAATTAGCATACAGTTCCCATGTGCACCGTCAATCGTCCGCGTCCGGTATTCGGCAACGCCAAGCTTCGGTCTTTTATGTCGTCAGAAAACTGAAGCTGAAACTGTCATGTGAAATAGTTTGTGAAGCTTTTTGTGGAGCTGTTTTATTTTCAGTTTAGAAATAAATGGAGGCTCTATTAGAAAATTACCAATACAGTATGGATCTATCTATTATGAAGTCAAATAAATACTTATGAATGCTTATGAGTGTGTTTCGAGTTAACAACTGTCTCGGTAAATAATTCATCGGTTTTATGAGACAAAAGTATGTAATAGTATACGATCTTTAAATCAAATAAATTTGTGCAGTATTAAATTACCAATACGCCTTTATTCAAATATGAATAAAAAATACACTTCTAGTATACTTTATGATATGCAAATGTAGTTATAATTTCGTGTTTTATAGCATAATAAATTATAGTACAGCCCGTAATTATTAAATTCTTATAGTTTATTTGCATACTAAATAAATAGTGAGGTGCCTTTTAATGTACACCCTGTTTTTAGGGTCTCGTAGTCCTACAAGGAACCCTTATAGTTGCGTTATGTCCGTCCGTCTGTCCGTCTATCCGTCTATCCGTCTGCCCGTCTGTCCGTCTGTCCTAATCCTTTACAGCTTAATAACTTCTACAGTTATAAATATAAGTAAATGCGATTTTTGTTACAAAATGGTTTAGATATAGATCTCAATTTTAAAAGAATGAAAAAATCTTGGTAACGTTTTTTAGGGGTGGCGCCCATACATGTGAAATGGGGATGATATTTTTTTTTCGTTGCACACCCTCGTGTGGGGTATCATTGAATAGGTCTACTAAAATGAAGGTAATGTTTCATACATCACTTTTTTATCAGGTGTACCATCTGCGAAATATAGCCTACCAAAGTGGCTTACAATGTGCCCCCCCCCTGCCATTTCCAAACTATGCAACGTAGAAACTTGTAATCTTCCACGTTGATAGACTTTTATAAAAACTCTCTTTTAAAATTATTTCTAGTATAATGTGATTATAATTTTTTGAGTTATAGTGAGAAAACTGAAAAATACTTGAGACGTCCTAGTTCATAGGTCATTGACCTTAGATAAAAATGATCTTCGCAAATAATGCTCCTTTAGTTACTTTCTATTAAAAAATCACAAAAAGAAACTTCGTGTTATATTGATAACACCAGGGCTCGGATACCGGTTAAGAGGCCGTACACGAAATTTTGCGGATTTCGCTGATTTACGGGATTTTACAGACGTGATTTTTTAGTTAAAATATTATATTTCTATATTTTTTAATGCACAACATGAAAAACCATTTCAATAATGATCTAATGATTGAGCTAGTTTTTTATTTTTATTAATAAATTTTGATTAATCGACCTCAAACCAGCGACTGTTTTGTGATTTTTTGCTGTTAGAGGTTTAGAATATCCCATATTTACGAAATGTTTTGACATCAAAACAATACGAAAAAATTACAATGTATTGTTGTGAAAGTCTTCTATATAATGTTTGCATCACTTTTTACCACTTTAATATAAAAAAATTGAGTAATATAATATGTAACTTAGTCAAAATTTTGAGAAAATGGGCAAAGAATTGCTTTTGATTTCGGCTACTTAGAACTCTCGTTCATAAAATTAAAATTACTTAAATAAACTTCAGTTCAAATACAATCCATTTCCTGAAAAAAGAATTTAAAATATTAAAAAAAAATGCCTTTAAAAAATATTTTAAAAGAACCTAAATCTCGCATTATAATACTCGACGTCGACGCAAGCCTCGAGTCAGCAGTCCGCGCTGAGCGCTTCCAGCGGGTGGACGTATCGCTCTGCGCTCCGAAAATCCGTATCGAGTCGACACGTAACGTGTCCACCGGCTACCGGCGAATATAGCGCGACGTGGGTTTTTGATACTTTGGTAAGTTATTGTTTTTAAATATTTTGTGATGATTTTAACATGCTTTTAAATACAGCATGTAATAGTATAGATAAGTGTTTTATTATTATTAAAATTTTAAGTATCTTATTTTGAATTATTTTTAACAAATTTACGCATGCGAAGCAATTTTGCTCGTGAGCGATTTTTTCTTTCTTTCTTTACATCATCACGCCTGTATTTCCCCGAAGGGGTAGACAGAGGTGTAATAGACCACGTTTCACCAGTTTGTTTTCGTTTCACGTTTCGCCAGTTATGTTATCAGTTCCATGTAATTTCGATTCATTTATTTTAATTATAAGTACCTACAAAACGTACGTACTGTTTTTAAATAGTAATATTATAAATACGACAGTAATTCTGTTTCTGTGTTAGCTTTCCACGCAACAAGTGTTTTCATTTATTATTAGGATATTTTTTAAACTATGATGCTAATCTTATCCGAAAATTTATTGTGAATTTGACATACATTCACAATAGTTGGGTTTGTTGGACTGAAAGAGATATCTCTAAGAGTTAAGCTGTGTAAGCCGTTGCAAACATGTTTTTGTAAAAAAATTCATGATCGTCTAAAATGAAGAATTTCATATTCACAGATTCAAGTATGGCCGGAAAGGGCAAGAACTTTAAAGTATGGCCGGAACAAGTATGGCCGGAAAGGGCAAAATTGTAATAGTGAAAATGCAGATTATGGGGAAATATGCCAAAAGCCGGACATGATACCCGATGAATATCAAACTGCCAAGTTTCTTATCAGCAATATATTTTGATTTGTTCTCATAATAACTAAATACTTTTCAATTAATATCAATGGCTTATTTCCCAGATCGAGTATGTGGATCACCTAAAACAGCAATTGGCTGACAAAGAAGCAATTAAAAGGGAAACTTGACAACAAGCCGACGATATTTCCAACTATATCGATACTTACAACGCCATCTATTGCTATTTTGAGGTAACTGCTCCCGGCAGTTTATACAATGAGTTAATTTTTTATGTTTGAAATAAATATTCTTTATTTCCAGAATTTGCTATGTAATTTATCAATCATGAAATTCTGTAAATCATACTGATTTCTGTTTTATTTGTTGTAGTTTCAGATCATCAAAAATGATACCTATTTGTTTAGAAAAGTTGTAGATTTGATTCTTATTAATTAAATTCATTATTGTAAATAATGTGAATATTATAATAATTATAATTAGAATATTCTAATTAGATTAATAAAATGATTCATTTAATTGTTTTTAATTTAATTTTGTAGTTTACATACCAACTCCGCTTTATTCTGTTTCATATTTTAATATCTGGCATGATTTGTTGGTTTATATAATATTTAGAGATTATCTAAATTAATATTACTTTTATTACGACATTTAGTTAATTATTTTAGTGTTCATTTATAAATTAAAATGTTATTAGTTATTCATTCGAATCGATATATATTGTAATAATATCAAGATGGCATTGTGCTCTGCCAGTCTGCCAGTCCGTGTGGTGCCGGACTTAAAGAATAGCACCACCCTTATCTCTTCTCATGGGTGTCGTAAAAAGCGACTAAGGGATTCACCAGAGGATGGGCAACAGCGTTATCTGAGTATTTAACCAACCAACTGCGATCGCCAACCCGCCTGCCAAGCGTGGCGATTATGGCATATCCCCCCCTTAATTGGGGGAGGCCTATGTCCAGTAGTGGACGTCTTTCGGCTGAAATAACTGTGCTCTGCGCGAGTATGCGTTCTTGTTGTTCTTCTGGTCAGTTCATGTAATAACTGGGAAATTACATAATTTGGAGTAACAAGAAATTTATTTCGTTATGAATCCTGATGAAACCTTGGGCTACGCGCTCTTAGACGAACAAAAAAGGCGGACGAAATCTCGCTAAACAAAAACTGAAGCATCTATAGTAAGACGGCTCGCTTAGAAGTATGGACTGACATGCACACATTCACACCCATAGTAAGACAAAAAGCCGCGATTACGCAACAAATCTCGTGTGACGGTAGTCATTGTCGTAGTGTCACAAATAAAATGATAATATAAATCTGGTGTGTTAAAATTCTGTCAAAATTATAGTGGGTTTAGGAAAAAACTAAGTGCTTCAATATTTTCTTAGCGAGATTCCGTCCGCCATTTTTTATTCGTCCGAGTACGCGCCGATATATACTACCAGCCTTTTTTATTTCAATTGACAAAAACTACGAGAGTAAAAGACACGTAAAAAATATGAATGGATCAAAACCGTTTAATCGCCGTATTGGCCATCGACGACTCCAGACTCACGCACATACGCGACCGAGTTCTCCTGCGTGTGTGCGTGCGCGTGTTGAATACCTAATTCGGCCCGTCTCGATTTCGTATACGGCTTCTTAAATTTTGAAACCGTTATTATGTACTTGACGCAAAACCTTTAAATTTCGGTTTCGTTCGGAGAAACCGGTTTTTCAAACCGGTATTTTGAGGAACCTTTAAATTAAGGTTTTTTCGAATTAACCGGTATAGAGCAATAAAAACCGGTTAATACAAACAAAAACCGTTTAGTTTTTATTTTTATTCAGTAGAAATAAAATTTCTGTTTCGGGACGAACGTTTATTTCATTGCTTCAATCAGTTCCGCTGCAAAACATCCAAAAATGGGTAAGTATCTACTTTTCTTTTATTTCCTACTTGGCGTTCGTCGATAAAACCGGTTAATTTAGGTTAGGTTAAGTTCTTTAAACGTTCACGTTCTCAAGAAAAGTTCGGAGCTAAACCGCAATAAACCGGTACTAACCGGTATTTCACAAACCGGTTCCGAGCCTTGGATAACACAAAGTAACAGCGCCACCTGGCGCTAAATTTACGAAGTGTGACATATGAGTATATGACACACTACTTAAATTCAGCGCTAGGTGGCGCTGTTTGCAAAAACTAAAATAGCAATGATTAATATTCGATTTGATTCGTTTGTAATTAGACCTACTTAGGAACCCTATAATACTGAGCATGGCCCGACATGCTCTTGGGCGGTTTTTCTTACTTGTATTATTTAGTAAACAATCTTGGCGTGTCTTTTTATTGCAATTCTTCAATAATATTTTTTTACTATGTTAACAATTTCCCACACTATTTTTTTTACCTAATTACATATGCAGAACTAGTAATTATATTTTATCAGTAGTTATTTGAATAAAGAGACATGCCAAGATTGTTTACTAAATAAGACAAGAGAGAAAAAACAGACTAAGTCCGGACAATGAGTAATTTCATCAAAATGTGTCATCAAAAATTGCAGCAACAATTTTGAATATGTGGAAACTTGTAATCGGCCTTCTTCTACTATATTTCGCTTAATTACGACACTGTATTAGCTGTAAGTTTTCCTAAAAAAAAAAAAAATGGATGAGACTCTGTGTATAGCGAAATGAGACGTCATTTAATGGTAATGTAATATTGTTATGATACTTTAACTCATTTTAACGGAACTACCCCATGTCCGAACTCATCCCAAAACACCAAATACACAAAAATTTGGAAACGAAGCTGTCTTTATCATTTTCAGCTGAACCATTTGCGGTTGTTGAATTTTGTGTATCACTTGTTTCGAAGAAGCTTTTGATCACAGCCTCATCTCTAAGCTAAGATGCGGCCTAAGATTCAGCACGCTTGCCTAAAAGATGCCTATTCACGTTTGCCTTGAGGGCTCTTGGGTAAAAGCGTTCATGTTTCGGTCTTCGTTTTTTCTTTGACAGTGTCGAATTATTTTTAGATTTTTGTGAGTTGCTTCGGTCCTAAAACATTAAATGATTGTGATAGTGATATGCATATTGCATTTCTTATATATGCTTGGAGAAAATAGAAAAAAATTAATAGGTACTTATTTAAGTTTTCCTTATTGGATTTGATTTTGTCTTAGTGCCAATACTCGTCATCCGGAAAGCATTAAAGTTGTACGACGTCTGTGGTCTAGTGGTTTGAGTGTCGGACTGCTGATCACGAGGTGGATCACGTGTGATGAACATAAGTGTTTTTGTTGGTCTGGGTGTTTCTTATGTATTATAAGTATTTATTTACAAAAAAAAACCTATACAAGTATTATATATATCCATTGTCTAGTACCCAAGCTTTGCTTAGATTGGGACTAGATGGTGCTGTGTAAAATGTCCCAAATTAATTAATTTATTTATTTATATACAAATGTGTTGAGAAAATCTATAGAGCAGAATCAATACTTTGCGGATACCATTAAACCTCTTTTGTAAGACTTGACGATGTATATTGGCTTTTACTTTTACTTGAACAAATTTTGTGTTACTTGAGTGAAGTCCAAATTTAATGTCCTAAGGGCTAGTTTTTCAATAGTCTGATAACTTATAACTGAGGAATAAATGTGCCGTTTTGACAGTTGTAGTATAGAAAATCTGTCAAAACGTCACATTTATTCCTCAGTTAAAAGTTATCAGACTATTGAAAAACTAGCCCTAAATGTCACAAACAAACGTCACACAAGGGCATCTTCATGAGATTGACATTTACAACATTGAGATAAGATCGAAACTATATTTTGAATATTTTTAATTACGAGAAGAAAGAAACTCATGTTTAGTTAGTATTAATAACTTCTTATTATGAAAAAGTTTTTAAAGAAAGATGTCAAACTTCCAAGATAGAGGGACCACATTATTAGCCGTTGAGACAAAATTATCTTTTTTCAAGTTACAAACACGGTTTGATCAGCATTTTTTACCTAAAGAAACGAAAATTTATAAAATGACAATAGAAAAAGTCGCTAACGAATACAATTATAATAACAAAGGCTAGAATTAACGCTGACCCAAATTTGACTTTAAATAGAAAAAGAACACAATTCCTTCTTTTGGAACTTTCGTAAAATCACGGAAAGGCATTATTAATGTATTGTTGAGGTGCTAAAACGTAGTTTTGATATGCATTCATTGCGGTCTCAAGCTTGATTGTGGAATTGCGTGTGCCGACTTGATAACGAAGCTAAAAGCGCACTCGGCTATTAAATTATGGATATTCCGTACAGTACCTAGCAATATTTCTTTTTAATTTATCTTAGAAAAAAAATGAGCTAGAATTATTTATGGCCTATTATAGTGATGCATCACCTTTATACTACATTGCTGGGCAACTGAATATATTTATTCAAGTAAGTTTTTGTTGAGAATGTCTTGTAGTTATTTGAACTTGTAATGATACACATATAAGGCTAATTGAATCGGGATTATTTTACAAAAACGTGTGTATGTGTTTGCGTTGCTGAGAACATGTGAATTTACATAGTAACAGGTTGTTGGAAGAAGGAGTCCCCAAGTTAAAATGTGAATGCATTTTTTGATGCAGATGAAGAATTGTCTTGAAAATTCGACCGGAAAAAGTGCAACATACATTTATTAATATGATCAAACATACCAAAACGCCTGTATTTCCCCGAAGGGCTACGCAAAGGTACATCTCTATACACAGTATACATAATATTATAGTCTATATATAGTATACCATTTCGCACAAGTCCCATGTAATAGAGGGCGAGCCTATTGCAATTAACCGGGCACAAATCCAGACTTCGGGCTGCTACTGAGAATTTCGTAATGAAAAATCCCAATAACACTATGCCCGACCCGGGAATCGAACCCAGGATCCCACGCTCAGCAGTCGCGCTTGCGACCACAAGACCAACGAGGCAGTCTTTTATGTGAACTCTAGCAATAAATAGGCGAATAACAACATAACATAACCAGCCTATTACTATCTCACTGCTGGATCGGGGCCTATTTTCAGAATGAGGAGGATTCAGGAATGCCCACCATGCTTGCCTACTGTGGGTTGGCAGACTACACACACCATCAATAACTTTATGAAGCACTCTCAGGTATGCAGGTTCATATAGACGAAGTGTTGCGAAGAATCTAGTGAAGCCAAAAAAAACTATGCTCCTTCGTGTACACGCGCTCAAGCACACACATGCACCTCAAACTGCTCACCCCTCTCAGTACAGATGTCGCGGCATCGTTCAGTAAGCATCGTGAAAACAAATATCCTTCAGGTGCATGGGATGTGCGTGAGCGTTGGTTGTGCACGAAGGAGCATAGTTTTTTTTGCTTCACTATGACCGCAGCACTTCGTCTATATATTTTACTATGTCTGTGGTTCTATCATGATGAATCCAAAAAGTTAGAGATGCAAACCGGGTTCGAACTCAGACCCTCCGGCAAGTGTTCAACCACTAAGCTTTTACTGTTTTTTAGGCTAATGTTAATATTTGGCGCAGCGTCATTGTGGCGATGCTTATGACGTCTTTTAGCTGAAATGATGATAATGATGATAAGGCTAATGAATTGTAGTATGAATTTTCATTCATAAGAATAGCTCACTTATCATTTCATCATCATTTCAGCCTTCTTTCGTTCACTGCTACAGATAGTTCTCCCCCTGTAAACTTCAAATGGGTGGCCAATGGCCATCTTCAATGGCCTTTTCCATTTAAAGGTGACAATTTATAATAAAACAAAGTTTAATCGGATTAAATCGCGTATATTATTTAAATTGGTTTTCCTGACATTTTGAAAGCTTTGCAGCATTTTTTTTGTGACAATTTATTATAATTTTTCTGTGTATCCACATAGTCTTTCCCAAAACATTCCCCGTAGAGCCGGCATCGTCTGGTTGCACGTAAACACAAATCCCATTAACAGCTGACTAAGCGACGGGACGCCTCCACCACTTTTACAAAGCTATTGCCTTTATTTTTCCATTTCCGTTCTCATTAATATACATTCTACACCTTGGCTTCAGGCTTGCCATATTTTCGGGAATACTAATATACTGAGCGATAACGACCAAAAAGGTCAACTAACTTTATCGTCGATAAAACTCAGGTAATTATTAAACCGAAGGACCCTTTTGCAAAAACCGTCGATCTGTCGGGCTGCACCTGGTGGATGTATAGCATTAGTTAAAAGTACCGTATTTATTTTTTGTTGCAAACTGTTCAGCTATGTTCCCAATCTACACAAAAAAATCAAGTCAATCGGTTGGTGGAAAGGTATCCCCAATTCCCCAACCTTAATTATAATCAGCGAAAAATAAAAACAAATTAAGGTAATAGTATCGTGTCGCTGGCTTCTTTCTGATAAGAGCATCTATATTACAAAAGCCAAAAAAAAACAGCCAAAAATTGTTTTGAAAACCTATAGAAAAAAATATTGAAAATGTACCATGTCGACAATTACAACTTTTAAGTCGGTTACAAAAAAAAATTGCTTACTTATAACTTTTTTTTTTTTTCATCTCATAACTCCTGAATCCACCAAGTGCGGCCTGCCAGACCAACGGTTTTTGCAAAAGGGTCCTTCAGGCTAGTAATTTCCTGAGTTTCATCGGCGATAAAGCTACCTGTACGCCTAGCCTCAGTAGCAGCCCGGAGTCTGGATTTGTGCCCGGTCAATGGCAATAGGCTCGCCCCCTATTACATGGGACTATAACATAACTGGCGAAATTTGGGTGTACTATTACACCACTGCCTACCCCTTCGGGGAAATACAGGCGTGATGATATGTTATATTGTATGTAGGCCTAGACGGTTACAAACGCTTCGTATCTAATCTCTTTCTCTGTCACATCTGTCGATCTTCACGAAGGAAGAATTTTGGCCGAGATGTGTGGTGTTCCGGCGATTCTGAGGCCGGATACCCAACAGTGCGCGACACACGACGCCGATTTTGTTAAAGGTTGCTCGTTCGCTAGGTGCCGAGCGAGCAGTGCGGCCCGGCGCGGCGCTATAATTGTAGAACGTTTGTTTCACTTCGCTACACGCCAGGTTCACCCGTCCGTCCGTGTGCGGACGTAACCTTAGCGTTCTGACCACGTCACTTCTACTTTGAGATATGTCATTCACATTTTGTTTGTTTTCTACTAGCGTTGACTGTTGTAGATTGTCATCTTGGCTAGGGGGGCTGAGCTTTTAGGTAATTTTCTCTTAGTCCATAAGAATTTTATTCCTTACAGTTTATGTAAATTCATCAACGAAAGCACGTATCTAGTCCATTTTACAGACTCACATAAACAAGCATGCATCTATACGCATATGTTGACATAGATTCAAAATATCAAACACGGGGGTATCTTGGTAAACACAATACAAAATGTCTACAACAAAGTACAATTGCAAGATACAATAAATTAGTTTTACGCAGATTGCCTTTCAAATTATCTCTATACAGATCTTTACACAAAAGCAAAACACGACCACTAATGAACAGTACACAACACAGAATGTAAGAAATTCGTTATCAGGTAGTAGTATAGGTGAAGTTGTTGCATACAACTAGTTATTATGGTCGGAGGCCGTAACTACTCGTGAGCCGTAAATTATCACTACTTGTGCACTGTTACCGTCCGGTCGTACCGTCAGATGTGTAATTATTGTACACAGCTTTAAGTGGCTAATATGCATGTATGGTCTATGGATGTTACAAATAGAGGAAACTACAATAAAGGTACGTCATATACAAAAAGTATGTATAACCACGATTTTTTTTTACCACTACTTTGCTGCAAATAAATACATACATGTTGCAAATTACGTCTGTGGTCTAGTGGTTCGAGTCTCGGACTGCTAATCACGAGTTCGTCGGTTCGATTCCCACAGGACACAAATATTTGTGTGATGAACAAAAGTGTTTGTGTTTGTCTGGTTGTTTCTTATGTATTATAAGTAGGTATGTATTTACAAAAAAAGTATATAAGTAATATATCCATTGTCTAGTACCCATAGTACAAGCTCTGCTTAGTTTGGGACTAGATAGTGCTGTGTAAAAACGTCCCAAAATATTTATATTTATTTTATATTTAAATACTGTTGCAGCACATAAGATGTTTGTTGTTTAAGTTATTTTATAAATATAAAATGGTTGCCGTTTCCCTCGAAGCTTTCCACTTTCTATGAACACCTAAGTATGCGCCCTCAAGTTACAAACTGCTACAATTTCAGAGGTAAGACTCCAATATTAAATTGGAAATTTAAATTAAATTACTTATATCACGGTTTGTTAGTTTTGCTGTTTGACGCACTTCTGTTAGCAAATAGGAACTTCTTTTTACATGTGAAATTAAATTACCTATAAAAATGTTAATTTCCTACAAATTTAACATTTAATTTTAATAATTTTTTCTATAACTTTCTATTCAGCATTCAAAGCAACAATTTAAGATTACATATCAATTAGTAACATAAATAATAGTCACCAGCATATATTATAGAATTATATTAGCTTCATTTTATAGCTTCGTTTTATTGGCAGATATCAATAACGCTTTGCATACTATTAATGGCGACGGATAACGAATGATAACTAGTTCTTATAACGTGTTATAGGTATCACCTCAGGCAGAGTGCTGTTTACAGGTTTATAACAGGCAGGAGGTGATATAGAGCCTTTTTTCGCCGTGGGGAAATACTCATGGATGCACTCCGCCCGGGGAAGGCGGAGCCAATGTCGGACTCCTACAAACTGAAACCAGCATGGTTTTCTTCTAACAACCTTTGTTCGGGAGCGTGGGATAGACATCGCATTTGCCAACCACCTCCGACAGGTCCCGACTCGCCATTAGTAACCCCTTCTCCCTGTTCGGCCTAACGTCAGCTACACCCTCCTTGGTGGCCAGCCATCAGGCACACGAGAAAGTATTCTGGCCACCCCAATTGATAATGAGCCTTAAATATCATTGGCTAACCTAACATTTGAGGACAAGAAGAGGCTAAACTATGGATAATAATTGTTTATAAAAACTTCAGTAACGTTTTAGTACCTACTTCGTGCTTCGGTAGTTACCAGGCTACTATAACACTACAACACTGTCACATAACATAACCAGCGTATTATGGTCCCATTGCTGGGCATGCGCTTCTTTTAAGAATGAGAAGGATTCAGGCCACATAAATAGATAGAATGGTTGTAATCACACATTTTACTTGCGCTTCATACGTGGCAACTTTCCAACAAACTACGCCTCCCATATTGACTCATTAATTTTTAAAAATTAATTTTAATCAAATGTACTTTACAGCTTTTGTTTCTGCAGTTAGAAACAGCACAATAAGGCATTTTTGCGGGTTTTTGTTACAGTATTTACAGAAACAAGTCATAAGGCGTACTGAGAAAGGCTTTGAAATGCACTGCACTATGGTGCAGAGTATTGGCACGCGCGCCCTGCCCACTTGGCCATTCTATAAAATTCTGTGATTCAGGCTTTTGTTCACCACGCTGGCCGTCTGTGGGTTGGTAGAATCCATCAAGAACACTCTAGCACTCTCAGGTGTGCAGTTTCCTCACGATATTTATGCTGAAAATTTGCTGTTTATTTTTTTGCGTTCACAGCTTTGCCAACGAAAGTCCATTCGTTCGTAGCTAGTTGTCGAGTCTATTCTTAAATGAGTTTACAGAGGTGGCAGCAACAACATCCTTCGGTAGCTTGTTCCAATTATACCAAGGGTGTGGTGTGCAGTGTTGTTTTCGCTAGTATGCGACACAGTTATTTGTCATAGTTTGTCATTTGTGATATCATGCATTAGATATAACATCTTGCATATATTTATAAACAGCTAGGGTTGTTGATCGCTGTTTTCGAAATCCGTTTTGACCTTCATCGAAAATATTATGACTTCCACATACTTTCCACATACTTTATTGACTTCCACATAACAATTTAAATAAGTCCCTAACTCCAAAATTAGGTTATTCTTGTGTTTCAGGAGTTAGTTCCTTCCCAATTATTGGTACAGTATAAGGCTGGTCGTTAGTATTACAAAACAAAAAGAAAAATATAATGGTGAACTAATTAGAGAATAATTATACATTAATAAAATACATGGGTTGTTCACTTGTTTGTGTGTTGTATTTTGTGTAGTGGGCTGTGTTGTGACTTGATTGGGAGTGTATAAATGTGAGTGTGTATGATGGTGGGGGTGAGTGTGTGAGTGTTGGACGTGACTGATTATTCTGAATGTGAGTATATGTTAATCATGTGTATGTGGTGGAAGTGATTGTATGATAGGGATGCATGTGTTGGCATACTAACGTGATAACGGCGTAGGGACAACAGAGGCCATCACATAAGCTGCTATGATGGCCTGCAGAAGACTTTCCAATTCGTCATAGGAGTATTTATTTAACCATTCGATAATTTTTCTCTTTACTTGGAAATTGCTAAGGTTTTTGATGTCATGTAAGCCATCAATAATGTTGTACAGTTTCGGTGCCAAATAGTCGTATTGTTTTCTAGCAACACATGCTTTAGTTATGGGTACAGGACAATGTTTTACTCTTTTGTTTGAAGTTGGTAAGTAGGGGATGGTTTTACGGTGGAACCTGCGTAGACTTTGGTACATAAAAAGTTTCCGCACACTAAGGACTTTTGCTTTTGCGTATACCAGCGTGGTAGGATGTCTGAATGGAAGGTGCATCAACACTTTGAGTACTGCTCGTTGTGCACGCTCAGCTTCGATTAGGAGAGTTTTGGCAGCACCGCCCCAGGAACAAATACAGTAACTTATGACGCATTGACATAGAGCTTTATACGTCTGTATCAAAAGGGAAAAATCAGCGACGGCTCTCAGATTCTTAAAGGCAAATATAAGTTTTCTGGTTCGAGCCCCAATCGCTGATACTCCTAATAGTATCTCACTAAGAAACAAATTAATGTGAAGTCCATATACAATATTGCAAACATATTCCAATGCGTATGGTCAATAAAATGTGAAAAGAGCAATTCCCCGAGGCCGTTTCCTGCATAAATTCCCCAAGGTTCTGTAGAGGTGTGAATTAACTAGTGTTACTGGATCCAACACCTCATTAGTTAGGTCCAAACGAGCTCGGTACAAAAATAAACTCGCTTCAATATTTACATAATTGAATTACATTTGAATACTGCAGTTTTCTTGTAGGCTAGATTAGCGAGTGTTAGACATGGTCTCAAAGACCATCGCTTAATAGGTTATTGAACAGAAACTATGAAACTATGCTAAGTTATTTCTAGTTTATTAAGGGGAATTTAGCAGCCAAGTGGCGCCCCCATCAGTAAAAAAATTATTATTCGCTGAATGCATCATTAATCGAAAATTCGTTCTTAACGATTGAAGTACAGGTACTGGGGGCCTACTCGCGTTTGACGAACGACAAACGAAGTACGAACTTTCGGACTGATACCTACACAATATAGATAGGCACATAAAAAAGGCACAATAAAGATAGACTTCGGTTCATAGTCGTATGAAATTGATCAGAAAACAGAGAAACTACCGTCGAAACTCGATCATCGCATGCAATATGAGAACGATGGTCGAATTGAGTAGCAAATTGTGCGATGAACGATACGATGAATCGAATATCGTCGAACGCGAGTAGACCCCCCCAGTATTTTAATCAGAAACTATTAACTCTGTAAATTATACTTCGCTGTAGTTGTACATAGAATAAAACTTTTTAACAAAAAATTGAACCGACGAAAACAGAAACTGAAAAGCGAAAAATAACTAATTATGAGTCGGCGCCAAACAACCAATCAACGAAGATCATTAAATTACTTTAAATAAATAATAAATACAACGTGAAATTTTCAACGATAAACAATAACTTTCCAAAAATGCGTTCTCTGCTCGGCCACTTGCAACTTGCACGCACTTTGCTTGTTAAAAGTTCGTTTGGCGCCGACTCATAATTAGTTATTTTTCGCTTTTCAGTTTCTGTTTTCGTCGGTTCAATTTTTTGTTAAAAAGTTTTATTTTTCATTTTTTTGTGGTTAAAATCTAACTCCAGGTCTCCATTATGTCGCAGTGTCTAGAACTATATTTATGTGTGTCAAGTTTCAACAGAATCGGTTAACAGGTAAGAATTCAGTGGGTGAACAAACACTCATCCCCTGTTTTACTACCCTTAGGGGTGGATTTTGATTTTGAAATTTAAATGGGACCAACTTCGAGATATACCCTATCCATTAAAAAAAGAATCATCAAAATCGGACCACTCTGTAAAAAGTTATGCGTGGTCATACATAAAAAAAAAAAAAAAAAATATACGCGTCGAATTGAGAACCTCCTCCTTTTTTTCGTCGGTTAAAAAGTGCGAAAAACAGCCACTTTTGGCATTTTTTCTATCAACAACTACAGCGAACTACTGGATGCGGAAAGCGCAGGACTGGTCGAGTTTCTCAATTCGACGCGTATCTTCTTTTAGGATTCCGTACCCGAAGGGTGACAAACGGGACCCTATTACTCTCGCTATGCTGTCCGTCCGTCCGTCCGTCTGTCTGTCACAGAGCTGTATCTTTTGAACGGTAATATTTTCTCCACGACATGAGCTATTATCATTATGTAGCTCATGTCGACACGAAGAAGAAGAAGAACGGTAATAGGTAACCGGTTGAAATTTTCTCAGAAATTATGTTGCTATGAGGTGTATCACGACAAATATTAAAAACAAAAAAAAAACTAAAACCAAAGGGGCCCCATACAAGAAACCTCAAAAAACATGCATTTTTTTCAGCGTTTTTGTTCCTGCTCTATCTTCAAAACGGTAATATATACCAGCGTCAAACTTGGTCAGATTATAGTGCATATTATGTAGTTTAGCAACAAATAAAACTAAAAATAAGACAAACATAGACATATATGGTGGTACTTACGTAAGAAAGACATGCAAAAATTCATATTTCGCGCACTGTGCGTTGATGTCTTTTGATAAACTCTCGTAAATTAAATCGGTTTTTATGGGGTATCAGGTCGTTGAGAGGTACGGAACCCTTACTGCGCGAGTCCGACTCGCACTTGGCCGGTTTTTTATGTATGACCACGCATAACTTTTTACAGAGTAGTTCAATTTTAATGATTCTTTTTTTTAATGAATGGATTTAAATTACAAAATCAAAATCCACCGCTAAGGGTAGGAAAACTGGGGATGAGTGCTTGTTCACCCACTGAATTCTTACCTGTTAACCGATTCTGTTGAAATTTGTTGTATGATGATCTGAGGAAACTCTTTCTGGATATTGTTTTACCTATTTTTGTACTTCTGTTTGTTACTATCTGTTTTTTTCGCAAATAAAGTAAAATAAAATAAACTAAATGCTTGAAGGCCAGACCTGCGACTATTATTCGCGTCTGGATCCGCGTTCGACGTATTGCTTCCTAAATATTTACACATCATATTCATAATCTTTGTTGCATTCCACAATGTACATTTTAGGTGGTAAACTTAATGTTAGGTTTCAATCATGGACTCTGTCCGGCACAACAAATAATACCAGAGAATTTATACGTACAATTAATAAACAAAAATTAAGAAATGTACCTAACGTTTTATACAGAAGTTAAAATATTTTGACTACAAAAATTTTCTTGGAAAATATAAGTAATTTTAATTTCATCAACATCAACTCAGTCCACTGCTGGACATAGGCCCCTCCCAAGTTGCGCCACAACACTCGTTTAACATTCAATATTTTTTTAGAGTGGACCGGGACAAGGAAGTGCCTGGCGTAGCTGTCATAGCAGGCATAGCTGGCGCAGCTGTCGTAGTAGGCGTAGCTGTCGTAGCGGGCGTAGCTGTCGTAGCAGGCGTAGCTGGCCAAGGCCCGAGACAGAGGCGCAACGTGTTCCGCGCGCCCCAGTTAGGAGGGTGCGGCCGATATTAATGCCGTACGGGGAGAAGGTGTTCACCTTTTAGTGGTGATCCAGGACCTGTTGGGGAGGGTTGGCGAATGCAGAACATGTTCCACGCCCCCGGCCAAAGGTAGTTGAGGAACACCGTGGTGGTTTTCGTCGGTAAGAGTCCGACACTGGCTTCACCTTCCCCGGGCGATTACATATAACGCCAACGAGACATTAGAAATTGCATCAATCTGATAATATTAAATCAATTGATATACTGGCAATCTTTAAGAAAATCATCCGTAATCATACACATTTGTACGCCTGCTGGCATAACATAGCGGACTCTTTATTGTATTTAAGAACTTTATATTATTTTTTGTACCTATGTTACACAAATGAATAAATGACTTATGACTTATGACTTAATCGACAAATTCAACAGGTAAAGTCGTGTAAAAATATCACTAAACTTTAGATATATCCAGATAGCTATATGTATGCAACTTTCGTGATTGATAAAAAATCCACCCCTCTCGACAAGGCGTGATGATTTTATAGCTTATTTGATTACCGGAGCTTTACGGATTGGAACAGTGGAAATCCCATTAAAATCCGTAGAGCAAACAAAATTTTATTATTTTGATGGTATGTTTGCCAATAATGTTAGAGTAGACTGCCTCGTTGGTCTAGTGGTTGCAAGCGCGATTGCTGAGCGTGGGGTCCTGGGTTCGTTTCCCGGGTCGGGCAGTGTTATTGGGTTTGTTCATTAAGAAATTCTCAGTAGCATCCCGGAGTCTGGATTTGTGCCCGGTTGATGGCAATAGGCTCGCCCCCTATTACATGGGACTATAACATAACTGGCGGAATGTGGGTGTACTATTACACCTCTGCCTACCCCTTCGGGGAAATACAGGCGTGATGTTATGTTATGTTAGAGTATATCGGGAGAGTTATGTGAATACTGATTTATAATCCAATCACGTACTTTGTCATGACAGATAAGAGCTTCCGTAACATGTCATGTCATCAAAAGACGCGACGAAGGCGAAGGAAAAAACAAAAACTCTCGTATGGAAAAGCATTAGAAGAATTATAAAATTGCTTTTATAGGTAAATCTATAGAACTTATAGCATATGTAAAGTCATCATTCATCATTTCAGCCGAAAGACGTCCACTGCTGGACACAGGCCTCCCCCAAGCATATGTTGGGGGGATATGCCATAATCACCACGCTTGGCAGGCGGGTTGGCGATCGTAGTTGGTTGGTTAAGTACTCAGAGAACGCTGCTGCCCATCCTCTGGTGAATCCCTTAGTCGCCTTTTCCGACATCCATGGGAAGATATAGGGAGGTGCAATTCTTTACGTCCGGCACCACACGGAACATGTGAAGTACTTATTACTTATCCATACTAATATTATAAATACGAAAGTAACTCTGTCTATTTGTCTGTTACCTTTTTACACATAAACCGCTGAACCAATTTTGATGAAACTTGGTACAGAGATAGCCTGGAACCCGAGGAAGGACATAGGATAATTCACAAAAGCGAAATCCATGCGATAAGCGACATCCATGAGGGTGACCTATAGTCTGAAATATAAGGGGGCATTTAGACGCCCCCTTATATTTTAAACTATAGGTCACGTACAGGTCGCTTTGTAGCGAAAAATAAATGAATCTTGCCACACTTTTTGAAGCGAACCTTCTAAGCCGAGAAAAAACGTCACCGATAAATCGCACGCGCGTTCTTTCCACTCTTGCCAATTCGTAAAAGATGCGCTACTGTAGGGTTCTCCCGGGGCCATCGGCCGTATTTTTTGAAATTTACTAAAATGGTTCTAATCATGTTCTAATAATGTTTGTTTCCATTTGCACAAAATCTTTACTCCTTTATGAAACATGCACTAGACATTAATGACCATAGGTCCGTTCATGACAATTTGATGTGAAAATAATACGAAACCGATGAATTTTTCGTCAGTCATGTTATTTTAAATTTGCATGGTATGTCGATGTAAAATATTCTGTATTCCAAATTTTTTATTGAGGAAATGGTCTGTCTGTATGTCAAATTTCATCTAAACCAATCTAGTAGTTTCTGCGTGATGCTCGATTATACAAACAGACAATTTATTAAAGTTTTATTGTTAGGATTAACAATAAAATAGAACAAAGTTTAACCGGATTAAATCGCGTATATTATTTTAATTGGTTTTCCTGACGTTTCGAAAGCTTTGCAGCATTTCGTGGTCGCAGGTAGACTAAGATGACAAGCGTCTTTACAGATATTTCTAAAAAAATATTTTAATCTACTGTACAATATTATTAATTAAAATCGTTTCGATGCACGCAGTAATCACTCACAATATCATTATCATTTACAGTGTTGCGTGCTGTTTGGGACTTGATTATTTTTAGAACTGGGTTCCAAACAGGTGGTAGCTGCCAATCATCTTCTCTGTTAAAATTAGGATGTTTTTTAATTTCAATAGCCTCACGGAGCATTCTAGGTACATATCGGTTTTCCTTTTCCAGACTTGTGGTTTATCAAATCGAAGAAAATGGTTGGGTTTTGTCTAGGGCATGTTCACACACTGCAGACAAACAAATGCTGTAAAGTTTTCGAAACGTCAGGAAAACCAATTTAAATAAATATACGCGATTTAATGCGGTTAAACTTTGTTTTATTATAATGTGTGGTGATCGCGAAAACCTAAGAAATTATTAATAAAATAGAAATGTAGGGACACTGCTGACGCTTGAGAAAGTACAGCCGACCGCACGTCAGTGGTAACAGTTTGACATCGACAGCGCCTTTATTTGGTAAACAGTAAGGGCGGTTTTCTAATTCAAGTGTTACCACTGTCATGCAGTCGACTGTACAAGGCGCTCAATTATATTAGCGCGGCGCAGCATCGTCTCCCCATAGCCAATCCGTAGGTCGTACACTGAAAATAAAATTCGGTAAGCCCAATGTGTTTTAAATGTTGCGCGTCGTTAACTTTGACAATAAACTATTTTTCTTTCTTTCTTTCTTTCTTTCTTTCTTTCAATCGATTTTTCGGTAATATTCACCGCTTTGGTCAGTAAAAATAGAGCCTATTGTCCAAAAAAGTAAAACTAACTGAAAAAAAAACAGTTGAGTTATGACAGTAGATTTTACTGTGCATCTGCAACTGTTTTTTGGTCGGTTATTTTTACTGCTTGTAAGACTGTAAATGATAGTTATAATATAGAATAAGCTATGTATCTGGTACCAAAAGTAAAGTATTTATCGATACTTGACCTTCATTGGAACAACCACAATCATTCATAACCCCTAACGAAGAATAATAAAATTTGATACTTGATGTGACTTATTTAACATTCTACTAGATTTAAGTATTAAAATATTTCGGATTAATAACGTTGGACATTGCCAAATTATAACTTAAATCCGTCGACGACCAATACAGGCATTTGCTTCGATAAAGCTGATACATATTCATCAAATAACAAAATCCATAATCCCTTAGTCCCCCAAGATTAGATTGAATATTACAAATACTCTTAACATGTCAACATTTATAGCGGAAAGAAATTAATGAAATATACGACTGCTTACACCAAGCATCTGTTCCATTACAGTAATTAAAATCACTCTTTGACCTCTAATGTGCCTACAACAAATACTACCCACAGCAAATCTGTTGGTATAACAAATGCAAACGAATGCATTAATACTTTTTTTGAGGTTTAAGAGACAGAGGAAATCATCAAAATATGTACCTATTTAACCCTACACACACAAGTACCAGTAGTATGTTTTTTCTCTATTGTCTTATTTAGTCAATCTCTATTGTCTTATTTAGTCAAAGTTTCTCTAATCAAATAACTACTTTTAAAATTTAATTACTTAGTTTTGCACATGTAATCGGCAAAAAAATGTTATTTAGTGTGTGAAATTATTAACATAATGTCTTTTAATAATGATTATTGTCAAATTGTATTAAAAAGACATGCCATGATTGTTCATTAAATAAGACAAGTAAGAAAAAACAGAGATAACTCATATTGGGACAAAATTACACGCGTCAAAACATGACCTCGGTGGAAAATCAGTAGAGAAGTGTAGGAACACAATATTTACGTTCAATTACAAGCTTTTTGTTTATCACTAACGGTGTGAATGGCGAGGGTGTCCCAAGTTTGTGCCATAAAGGCGGCGATGACGACAAACTCCCTTGTTGATATGCATGACAGGCGAACCGCCCGTGCCTCGCCGTCGAAGTCGTGTCAGCTAAATTACTTTATTACTGTTCTATACAAGTAAATAGCTACAATACTAACTGCTGTTACGAGGCACTTGGAGGTTATATACGTTTATTTTGTGTGTTTTTATTTTATAAGCAAAGACAGAATCTATATTTAATGAGTAATCAAGTTTGATCTATACATACATATCATTAGAAAAAATAAAGTTTTTACCTTACCGGTATTTCGATATAAGCGTATACCTAGTTATTTTACGATAAATGTAAATCTAATCAAAACATTTACCAGGCAGGCACACCCATATAAAATAATACAGTAATATAAATAATCTAATTAAGTTAATAGATAAATCTAAAGCAACGAAAAATGTAAACATTTCAACAATGTCAATCAAAAACTATTGTTATTTAGCCGTTATTTTTATAATAGAGCTATATACTCCATTTTAATTAGGTTCATTTTCATCTAGTATTTACATAAACGTCCATAAAACATATTGAGTAAAACCATATTCAAATGTCTCTTGATAAATGTCGCCATTATTATTTTTATCTACGGAAAGGGGCGCGCTGGGACTCAAGGATTCACATAAGGGACGTGAACCCCTCCACTCAAGGGTTCACATAAGTAAAACTTTGCTTATTAACGAACAGAATCATCTTGAAATAATATTTTCATTACAGCCAGTGTATTTTGAGGGTCTCGTGTGGATAAACAGATAGGTGATAATTGATCAACGAGGTCCAACTCCTCAAGCTTATTAAGGTTCCAATCCACACAAATTGAAAGTCACTCAGTGAGCTATAGAGCGAGCTATGTTAGGAGTTTCTTTGAAGGATAGAATCCGTAACGAGATTATCCGAAGAAGAACCGTAGTGACTGACATATGCAGCTTGTAGGATCAGTAAGCTGAAGTGGCAGTTGGCTGGCCACGTCTGGCAAGTCCTTGAGTGGAGACCGTGAATCGGCAAACGCAACGTATGGTGCTCAGCCAGGCAAACGACCACCTGAAGAAAATAGCTGGATGCGAATGGCAGAGGACCGAGTTTTGTGGCGCAACTTTGGAGAGGCCTATGCCAGCAGTGAACTGTGATAGGCTGAGTTGATTAATATTTTCATTACGGCCAGTGTGTTTTGAGGGGTTCGTGGATAAATGGATAGGTTCCTCTTAAATACATTCAGCAACGAGGTTCAGTTCCTCTTACCAGTAGTATCCTGAATGGGTGACCGATTTTTTAAAATTGGTAGGCTACACTGAGCTCGTCAAGCTGCCAATCCTGAAAACTCAACAAGATGGTTATCTTAGAATATCAATAACCTCAGTAATTGTCAGGCTTGTTGCGGTCACTTTAAGTAAAGTACAAATACAACTTAATTGACTGCCTCGTTGGTCTAGTAGTCGCAAGCGGTTCGATTCCTGGGTCGGGCAAAGTAATAGGTATTGGGTTTTCTCAGTAGCAGTCCGGAGTCTGGATTTGTGCCCGGTTAAGGGCAATAGGCTCCAAGAACCAAGAAATGTACCTCGTGGACCTTTGCTGAAGAGTGGACTGTATATATATTTTGAAAAATAGGAGAAAATACAAAATGTATTGTATGAGACCTAATTTGAATCCCCGTCTAGCCAAGAGCAATCTCAATTCCACCACCCTAAGCTCCTCCCGTATCCTGGATCAGATCAGGCTTGCATTACATGGGACTGCTAACATATCTGACGAAATGTGGGTGTACTATGTATAGTGAAGAGGTGTATCTCTGCCTACCCTTTCAGGGAATACAGGCGTAATGATAAGTATGAATGTACAACTTAATTAGCACGTAAATCCTACAAATCTATTAAGTATTTGCCTGTGCTTGCGGCTTCACCCGTGTGGATGTCGTTTATCGCGCATCCCTCAGGAACTGTTCATTTTCCCGGGATAAAAAGTAGCCTTTATGTTAATCCGAGTCATGTTCTATCTGTATACCAAATTTGATTAAAATCCATATAGTAGTTTTTGCGTGAAAGAGTAACAAACATACATCCATACATGCTCACAAACTTTCACGTTTATAATATTAGTAGGATAGGATGGGATTTCATTCACAAAAGACCGTCAAACGTGTTGCCATCAATAGATATCTCTAGTGATAGCCTAGTGGTTGAACGCTAGCCTTCCATGCAGGAGGGTGTGAGTTCAAACCTGGCTCACACCTCTGACTTTTTGGATTCATGTGCAGATCAAAATTTGACTATCACTTGCTATAACGGTGAAAAAAAAACATCGTGAGAAATCCTTCACATCTGGGAATGCTTCATATACTTTTAATGGTGTGTGTAGTCCGCCGAGCTACAGTAGGCTTGTGTAGTGGACTAAAGTCTTAATTCTTCTCATTCTGAGAAGAGGTCCGTGTCCAGCAGTAGGACAGCAATAGTATGATTATGTGTGTATCATCAGTACCCTCTAGTGTGCACAAAACTAAAACTCCGTAATGATATCAACTGGGTGAAAATATCTATAAAAACGATATTCAGAGACATTCATAAAGCGTATAAATGTAAATGAGTACATGTCACAAGAATAAAAGAAGCGAGATGAAGGAGTCATGTAAGCAAATGAAATCGTAAAAGAATGTGTAATGAAACCATAAGTCGAGAGCGGACTGGAAAGTTGGAACGGACAAAGACGGACTGCTAAAGAAATCAGTTACGATGCTTCTTTTCAAATAAATTATGGACGTGGTTTAAAATGTATTTTTAAACTTTATCTTTTACGAAGATATTTTATTTTAGTCTCACACATAGCGTATTGTGTAGTTTTGGATACCTAAAATAAAAATGGCACTGAATGAACAGAACAGAACTGATAGATGAATATAATAAAGACGGAGTCTGTCATTGCTAAAAATGCCATAAAAACACCACTGGGTGTGCAATTGTCTGACGATGTCTGCGCGTTAAAGTAGATACTTTCTTCTTTCTTTAATTTTTTTATTGTTTTTTTTCTTCCTTTTTTTTCTTTCTTTCTATCCTTTTTTAATTTTTTTCTTTTATCTGGAAACGTGGTGTGAGATGCCTCCTAGCCAGAAGGATTGACAACCTTAACAAGGCTGCTGGCCTAGACTGGATGCGCAAAACACCGATTAAATTTTCTAACATAGGAGAACATAAAATGGGGTCCATTAAAATAATGTCCACGAGTGATGATATGCACCTAAGTATCCATTGTCCTAAGTAAGTGACATACGCGGCGCGATGCGATGCGACACAATGCGAAAATACAAAAAAATATAGCTGTACCTACACCCTTATCACTTGCATCGTCAGGTCGCTCCTAAGATTCCTAAGCTGTAGTTTTGTATAAGAGACGACTAATGAATGGACTCTTGCATATTATTCTGTGCAATAATAACCACACGCTGAATTAAGCATGTGGCAGACGTTGTTGCGTAGATCAGTCAGTTTGCAACTTGTTTTTTGTGTGACAAGATGCGTCCATTGCATGAAGTGGCTATCAAAGCAAAATATATTCTAGGAACAAGCAGTATACTTGTCCATGGTTACAATTGAAATTAACTGACATCGCGTCAGTCAGATAGGACACAGTATCGAATGTAGTATTGAGTCGTAATAAGTCGTATCGCAAGTATCGCAACGCGTTGTATTGGGTTGCTACTTGCGCTTTCCATCGCTCACCTAGGACAACGGTTCCGTACTTACGACCGAAGCTATCAGTCAGTCTCACTTCTAACTTTGCTGACTGGCTAGTTTTTTCACAGCCACTGCAAGAGCTATCCGCAGCAACAAGAGAAAATAAGATTGGGAGAGCCCATTGATTGGTCAGTCAAAGTCAAAAGTTTTTATTCTATCATCATGATTTCAGCCGAAAGACGACTACTGCTAGACATAGGATTTCCCTAAAGATTGCCACAACGACCGATCCTGCGCTTTTCGCACCCAACGGATTCCCGCGACCTTCACCAGGTCCACACTAATCCACATTAATTGATGTTATAAATGCGAGAGTTACTATGTCTGTATGTTTGTTACCTTTCATGACTAAACCTCTAAACCGAGTGCCGATTTCGAGTTTGAATCTTACGCATACGAGATTGAAAATTCAGTGGAATGCGTCGACTTTCATTCATAAATCAGTATTGCCTCCTCGTTTCCACCAGAGTCGCTACTGATTAGTCGAAGCATTCGATCGCGTATGCGTAAGTTTCAAACTCGCACTAGGAACTCAGATCAGAAAAAAGGTGGCAGGCTGTGACCTGGAGAAGGACATGAATATTGTTTCTCATTGTACTTTTGGTGAGTTGAGAATCTGGTGAGTTGAGATTCTGTTGAGTTGAGAAAATGGTAAGTTGGGAATCTGGTAAGGTGAGAAACCGGTCAATTGAGAACCTGGTGAACTGCTAATAAGCCTACTTTTTAACCCGGGCAAATAAACAGTTCCCGAGGGATGGGTGATAACGTATTTCTAAGATAAACAGAAATTATTTGAAGCTACTTTCATATAATTGTAGAAAGTCAACTCTTGTTACACGACGAACCCCTCGACCGTTTGTCACGTCATGTGAGTCTTCAGGGTGAGGGTAGCTCAGGTAGGAATAGGAGCAGTAGCAGAGTAGTAGCCACGGAGACAGCGGAGGCAGGAGAAACACGGTGATACGTAGAAACGGAGGTAAAGACCAGTAAAGACGGTCGGAAGCTCGAGGACTCGAAGACACAGTGACACGGAACATGGAGGTATGGAGGTACGGAGGTTCAGAGGAGTGGGTAGGTACGATGTGACGAATGATGAAGAAAAAGATGATGATGATGATAAAGTGGCCAGGAAATCCAAATTAGGTGAGCAGTATAACGCGTCCAGCCTCGTTACACGTTTTCTAATGCTTTATGCTTTATCCGTCAAAAGCCAACCTTTCTACGTTTACCTTCAGCTACGAAAGCTAATATAATGTAGCAATACTTATCGCATTAATACTTCCAATATTTGTGTTCCTATATTAGCTCTGACATTTATTGCGGCCTTTAGTCGGCAACAAGATTATTTCTATATCCGCCATCGTGAATTGTATTAATGGCTATTTGTATTATTTACAAGCAAACTTATATTTCATACAATACTCAGTCACCATACAAATATTATTTTCGTCAAAGTTAGTAGACAACAAACATAAACAAGTAAGGCACTAAATGAAATTGCAAATAAACGAAAACGTCAAGTTATACAAAGTTTAGTGCTTTCCTCACAGTTTTAATAAACAAACAAAGGAATAAGGAAAGTTTTGGGGGAGGGTACTTATTGTTTTGCTTGACCTCGATAACCGAAATTAGAATAGCGCGAGGCAAAACAAATTTGTGAAAACACTGTGACGGATATTTAACATGTTTTGTTACGTTACAACTCTAAATAAATTAGCCACTCGCATTTCTTATACAAGTTGTCCTTGAAATACATATATTATTACAGAATGTATTTCAATAAATATGTTTTTTTTTTATTCATAATCATCTCAGCTTGCGTTGTAACAGCTAAAAAAACTTACTTCTTAGTAGCAAAACTATGACAGATAAAACCAAAACTTGAAACAAAGCCGGAAAGCAACTTTTCGCAGAACCGTGATTCTCAAAACAAAACTCATGAAACTTTCGGCACTAGGTAAAATGTAGAACTAAAAAAAATATAAATTAGGAACAATTCTAGTGTACACACATAATAAAGATAGGGTCACCATCCGTCTCCTCTCATTCACCATAATATTTTTACCCGACTGCCCCAGAAGGAGGGTAATGTTTTTCAGGTGTGTATATATATATGTATGTTTGTCTTTTTCGTTGTGAGCTCCTGTAGCCTAAACGGCTTGACTGATTTTGAAGTGCAAGGTGTCATGACATATACATACGAACATATGTAGCATGTGTAGGTATTAAATCATGACACGCAGTCGGAGGTTACTCGTTTTTTGTCAGTTTGTGTATTACATAGTTCTTAGGTAGCCTTCGACTGCGTGTTATGATTTAATACTTAATTACTTAAACACATAATTACACATCACACGTATGTGTATATGTCTTGTATGCATCTTTTCGGTTTTTTAACACGCAGGTGGATTTTTGCTTTTTTACCCGATTGCGCCAGAAGGAGGGTTATGTTTTTCGAGTGTATGTATGTATGCAGTGGCGTGCATTGGCCTACTTCATTTGAATTTAATTGTGGTGTAAGTTATTGATTTTTTTAAGTAGGAAGATTAGTTTAGCATTAATAGGTCTATTAAATGATAAATAATCATCGTACTTTGAAAAAAATATAATAACTTACACCACTATTGAATTTGAATGACGGGGGCTCTGAGTATTGCCTAATTGCCTATATGCAATGCACGCCACTGTATGTATGTATATTTCTTTGGCTCGCTCTGTAGCCTAAACGGCTTGATGGACTTTAGCTTGAGAGGTGTCGTTAGATTCATCTTAATATAATAAAAAAATATCAAAGAGCTTCGCTTTGTATACTTTTACGTACTCAAAGTAAGCTATAGCTATTCGCTAAGCAATTGTTCCGAGAAAGCGAAAACTAATGACGAGATCGCCTATCACTGTAGGCTTATTTTTCCCAAACAATTTCGATTTGTTGCATTCATTCTTTCCGAAAATGAACGACCATAATTGCCCTTTCGCGTGAGGCGCTCTGATAGTTTTGATACAAAAACTACCGGTTATCTACTGCTGTACGAAATGAACGATTGGAATGAACTACAAGCGCCTGAATAATATCTACGTAGATATAGATATGCTTATGATATTAAATAATGGTATTCGTGACCAGTGCGTCCATTCTTTTCAGCTGGTTGCGTTTGTTCGATGATGTATGGCGACTTTGTTATTAAATTAGACAATGCGGTGACAGTCACAAGATTAATATCACTGATTTATAATACAGGCCTCAGATTGAGATACCGTTCAAATGTTATTTAGATCTGGCAAGGCGTATTCACACGTGCAACTCTAAGCTGTTTTTTTACCTTTTTTTTAGTTTTTATATAATACTTAGGCTCCTTTTTTCGCTTTTTTAATTTTCATTAATTTTTCCGTTAATTTAAATGCAGAAATTGATAATAAATGAAGTTCTCATAATATACTACCCCTTGAATTGGATCTAGAAAGCTGAAATTTTTCACAAAGTTTTTCTTTATAATGTAGATAATGAATAAGGATTTTTAGAAATTTCAAAGGTATTTTTTTTTTTTTCTAATTTTTTTTTCTACTCGTAAAATGTAAAATAAAAATAAATGTGCCTTACTAACTTAATTTTTTGGTGTTACAAACATTTTGAGTCCATGGTAACTTTTTTATGAGATTTAGGTCTGCTCTTGACCGCTAACAAGACAGCTTTGAAAGATGTCGTCGATAATGAAGCGAGCAAACCTATTAAGTGTCGATTCACCCCACTTTTAAAGACGTTAGGGTTGTAAGTTCCCCGAAATACATACATACATACAATAAAGATGTATTTTTATAAAGAGGATTTTACAACTAAAGTCCACGCGGACAAAGTCGTGGGCCAAAGCTAGTAGTTTAATAAAAATAAAAATAATTTTAAAAGTCTAGAATTTGTTGTAACTTAGTCTATTTAATGTTGTGCTTAAAATGTCAAGGAATGCTACCATTAATGTCTACGTAGCTTAAACTAAACGAAATATTTCTGACAATTTACCTACCAATTACTGACATTATGTTTTCCAAAAACGTTTAGGTATAGAAAGGCTTTCATTAATGTCCAAGCAAATTACGTTGTCGTTGTTTAAGTATCTTTATTAATCCTATTACTATTGCAAACGTGAAAGTTTGTGAGGATGTATGGATGTTTGTTACTCTTTTACGCAAAAACTACTGCATGGATTTTAATGAAATTTGGCATACAGATAGAACATAACCCGGATTAACATATAGGCTACTTTTTATCTCCAGAAGACGAACAGTTCACGAGGGATGCGCGATAAACGACACTCACGCGGGCGAAGTCGCGGGCATAGGCTAGTTTATTTAGTAGCCTTTATTATTATAAAGCCTTGCCTTTGCCTTTGTTATTTTTATATTATCTGGTATCTACCCACATTGTACTTATTTAATATCCTACCTTGTTAACTACATTTTTGTTTACCTGTTTGCATAGTCGATGATACTGATGTACGGTAAAACTCTAATGAGTTTATGTTTACATCTTTAGAATGTTTTTGTTATGTATACCACTGAACAAATAAATAAATAATAATAATAAAGGTATAGTTTTTGTATAAATTGAAAAAACTAAATGTGAAATGTGTTTGACGGGTTGCCTAACTTTGTAACATAAAACCGGTACCTAGTACAGTCGACCGCATGACAGTTACATTAGAAAACCGCCCTTACTGCTTACGAAATAAAGGCGCTGTCAATGTCAAACTGTTACCTCAGACGTGCGGTCGACCGTACCAAACAGGAAGGATTCCAACAACGGAAATCCCAAGAAGTTCCTGGTAAAAGTTGGTGCAAGTTGTAAAACAAAACTGAAAAACCGGCCAAGTGCGAGTCGGACTCACGAGCTCAGGGTACCGTACCACCCATCGACCTGGTACCCTGTAGAAATCTGATTTAATTTATGGGAGTTCACCAAAGGTCACTGCGCGTTGATGTCTTTCATAATTCCATCTCTTTCTTCACCAGGTAACACCACACAGATCTGTATTAGCCTTATTTTTATTATTAATAAATATCTTACTTAAATTCTTAAATTATAGATAAGCACCGAACATTGCTCTAACGAAAATGTAAGTCGGATTGAAGGACAAACATAACTTTGCAGTGGAAAAAATAAATTTGTATTATTTTATTAATATTTTACTGTATTATCTGTGTTTTTAACAACCAACCCGCCAACCCGCCAGCATTATGGTATATCCCCCCAACATGATTGGGGGAGGCCTATGTCCAGCAGTGGACGTCTTTCGGCTGAAATGATGATGATGATCTGTGTTTTGTGTTTATGCTATGCTGTCATACGATCTGTGCAAGTCAAAATAATTTTTTATTTTTATTTCTGTCATTCAAAAAAATCTTCTCCAGTACATCGATCGATCTACATCACGGTCCTTTCGCCAACTTCAATTGTAAGTTTGCAATCGTTATATTTTTTTTCCTGTGATATAACTACAAACTCATGATATTCAGATATTTTCCTTTACTTGTGCTGTAATGTGAAACCTTGCTTCTTTCCAAATTTCATGATTCTAGGTCAACGGGTCCCTATGGGTTTCGGTGAGTGAATTTGCTAGTATAAAAATATGTGACATAAATGGCCGTATCTTTTGATTGCGTTGACTTATTAGCTTGATTTTTTTATCCAAGGGACCGTTGACTTTAGTATTTGATATTGATTTCAACTAAATATAACGGTACCGGTTGCTGAGAAAAAAATCTTGACATACAGACACACGGAAAACAAAGTAATCCTATAAGACTTCCGTTTTTTCCTTTTAGTTACGGAACCCTAAAAAAATCAATGTAACGAGAAATGCACACGCTCTGAAACCTCGCAAAGTTAACCTGCCAACGTGAAATGTGCTTATACAAAAATAAATGCAGAATCGTAAGTAGGTATTAATCTAAAATAAAAAGCCAGCCGATCAGATAAGTTCTGCGTCCTACCTACGAAGGCATTGTCACAGTTGGCTGAGAGTCCGGTGCGCTTGCCAAATATGTCGCAACAGATAGCGTACCGTCGCGAACGCCCCACCCGCGATCCGCCAAAGATTTACTACTGAAATTCTGTCACAGTCCCTTCCAAACACGACGCGCCGAATGCACGTTCTATACTAACTCACAGACTTCTATACAACAGTTTGGGAAGTTCGCTGATTTATTTTCCAAATTGTAAAGAACTTAACAACAAATATTTGGTTTCTTGTTGGTTTGCCGTTGTATTGTATTTTCAGATCGAAGAATTTTGAAGTATTTTATAACATAAAAGTTACGTACCTACGTATTTCAATCACGAAAATTGAAGTTACGGACACACTGAATTGAATACCTAGTATGACAGTCAAAATGGTATCAAAACACGGAAATGTGAAAGGGACGCGGTTATAAACTCACTCGGGGACGACTGATATGCAAACGTAAAGTTGGTGTGTGGTTTTAAATTCGGAAAAGTTTTTTAATTTGTCGCTTGTTTCGGTGCGGGCGTCACGCGAGCTCTGCGCTCCACGTGCCGTCACCGCGCCTCTCAGAGGTAACGGTATCATAACATTTTCCGCTCAACTCCTGGTGGCACGTTCGAGCGAACACAAAAGGCGAGCGCAAGCGCCGATTCAACTATTCCGCAACTCGTCTACGTTCCTCGGTAAATTCACGCGTCGCCTCATTACTTTGCTTCGAGTCCGCTTCCTTCTAAATAAATGTTATTAAAATGCAAAAGTAATATTTTTAAAACGTCAAGTGTAAACGTTTCGTTGGACTAGTACGGCTTGGGCGCGTGCAATTAAGATTTGCACGTGTGCTTCGTTTTGTGGAATGTGTTTTAAAATTTAAATGGTTTTTTTAATCTTACGACTTTCAGGGAGAATTTAATAACTTTACCGGGTTTCAAGCGTGTGTGAAAACGTACATTAATTTACCACATAAATGATAAATGCCGGTGAAGATTTTTATCATTGTAGATATTTTATGGGTTGAGTACATTCACTCGTAGCTAAATAGCAAGCGTGTGGATTGTACGATCTGCAAGGTTAAGCTGCACTAGCCGCGGTCAGTCTGTGGATGGGTGACCATTTCGTTACACATCGAGACCCCTTCGAGCCTCGGAGAGCACGTAAAGCCGTCGGTGCTGCGCCTGATCTCTCTCCGGTCGTGTCGAATTGCCGTCCCATCGGATTATGATAGTGAGGGAATAGAGAGTGTTTGCGCACACACTTGTGCACTATAATATGTCCCGCGCAGATGGCTAGTCTCCATTGAGATTGGCCGCCGTGACCGAAATTCGGCCGGGAGGACATTATTCTAAGTGTTTTTCTGCCTTTTACAATGTTATTTAATTTGGTGAAATAAGAAATTCTCAAGAGTAAAAGGAACTTGAAAGTAACGGTATGATTTTACCTGTAGCAGCATAAAATTAAAACCTATTCCTATGCGGACCGAACGTTAAACAGGCCAACTTTTACAGGATTATGAAACTCCTAAAAAGAGCCTGATTGAGACCGAAACTTTCTAGAATAGTAATTAGTTTCCTTCGTCTGAAAAGTCTGGGATTTTCATAACCGGTAACTTTGATAAACTTTATTGGTTTCGGTTTGTTACAGTTGTGAAGATTTGCAGGTCTTAACTTCGACTAACATAAACCTCGACATTATGAAATCGATACCTGACTCGATTCTCCGATAAAAGAATTAGCTTCTATAGTTGCGTTACAATAAAGTGAAGTACTTTAAGGTTAGATCGCAGATACGAATAAAAGTCGATAAAACTTGCGAAGTTTTCGAATAAAGATCTTCGCTTCGGCACAGATGACCTAATTTTTCAATGCTGTAAAGTTTCTTTGGTGAAACTAGCACGACTCAATAATATATTTTTAGACGTAAGCATTCGAGATAAATTCATGAGATATTTAAACAGATAATAAAATAAAACTTCAAAAATCACTTCAAAGTAAACGAATTATTTTTACCTAATACAAATTTATTTCTTAGGTTTTCACGATCACTACACATTATAATAAAACAATTTTAACCGGATTACATCGCGTATATTATTAAAAAAAATTACCTGACGTTCCGAAAGCTTTGCAGCGTTCGTGGTCGCAGGTAGACTAAGATGACATGCGTCTTTACAGATTAAAAAAAAAAAAAAGAAAACTACCGTACAATTTTTATTAATTAGACAAATCTAATAAACCTAAACTCGGTGTGTCTATGTTAACCACTGCGGAGATTCTTTGGTCACCTTTAAGCTCTATAATCAGACCCTGATGATGGAGAAACTCGGGAACTAGTTAGAAAGTTACAAGATTTGACCACAAACTAACACGGCAAGTTAAATAAAAGCTTGTAAAATAGTCTAGTACAAAAATAACAAACAGACGTTCCATTATTGTATTCGTATTCTTGCTATTAATACACATAAGTAGTAATCGACTCAAAACAGCGAACGTGTCTCGGGGCGTCCATTTGGAGCAAAAACCTAGGCGGCGCTTCCGTTCACCGACAAAAGGAAATTCAATAAGAACGAATTTCCCGTGATTTACGACCACTATTTCCTCGTTAAGGCTCCGGCCCTCGAGGTGTGTTGCTGCACGAGATTTCATAGTAAAGACAATTCAGTTAGTATTGTAGTAGAGAAATACTAACTCCTAACTCCTTAGTGCGCTGTTTTAACCTGCCACGTGACCGGGATGGAGTTCCTTCGCTGGGAGGATGAATTGTATTTTTATAGAAGTTATACTGTGAGAATACGTGACATTGTACCCCCTATGTACGTGTAATTGGTGTGAGTTTAATTCAGTAATTTTTAAACTATTTCATTTTCAAGACTGTTTTCCAAGTAATTATTCGTGGGAGTCAAAGAGTAAAGTTTACCTACATATGTTTTACATGTGTATTGCGGTTGTATTGTTAGTTATTTTGTTACAAAGCAGTCAAAATACTGTAAGGCAATCTAATCGTTATCAATTAGACACAGATGAATGATGTAGGTATAAGTCAAACAAAAAAAAAACGCTGTTTCCTGACAATTTTCGTAAAAAACTAAATAAATCTGTCAATAAATGTTAACTCGGTGACCCGAAATAGGTTCCAAACCGTCCAAAGCGCTTAGCTTTACCTAACAAGAGCGAACTAAACTTGTCAATAAAATGTACCGACCTCATTTTATTGAGGGTAGTTGACCGGAAAAAAGTGTTTGGTAATCATATTAATGGTCTATAACGGTGATGTGTCTGGTTCTTTCTGATCTGATGATCTTTTATAGCAATGTAATGACGCATTCAGGAATGAAATTGGTGATTAAATTGTCGGCTAATACGTCATAAGGCATCCCAACCGGTGATAAGCAGGCTACAATAAGCCGAACTAATGACAGGTTGTACAGGACAGACAGATTCTGGAATCCGGACTGAGGACCGTACCAAGAAATGTCCAAAGAGTAGATAAGGATGACGAATGTTTAAGTGTGGAGAACGCTGATGAGAAACACTACCGAGAGACATCTAATGGTAAGTATTCATAAGGTATCCCAAATGGAGATAAGCAGGCTACAATAAGCCAAACTAATGACAGGTTGTACAGGACAGACAGATTCTGGAATCAGGGCTGAGGATCGTACCAAGAAATGTCCAAAGAGTAGATAAGGATGACGAATGTTTAAGTGTGGAGAAGGCTGATGAGGAACACTAGCGAGAGACATCTTATGGTAAGTATCTTAGGTAAGCCTACATTGAGCTTTTCGGGACGTACCAAAGGCGTAGCGCTATAGCCACATCGGCGCTATCCTCTGGAGATCCCGGAGGTGTCCTATTTTGTGCTGAGGATGGCCACCATGTGGTTTTAGTCGGTAGAAGACCAACGTACCCGTTCGCCTTCCGCAGACGGAGGGTACACTTGAGGATTTCTACTCGAAAACAAAATTCTGCATAAAATATGTAGAAAGGGCAAAGAAAGATTTTGTTTCTGAACACGGAAAATAAACATTTTAAAGAGCCGATTAAAGTAACCATACCAATACCTTAACTAACGTTTAATCACGCTTTTCGACACAAAACAAAAAACATTACAATCCTTTTATTTTGAGTAGTCATGTAAAAAGGCAGACCTTTCTATTTAGAACACACACACATTCCGACTATCTATCTCCGATAGATGTCCCCGTTGCATCGATCTGTCATTACTTTGCAGTTAACTCTCCTGTGTACATAGCACAACTCAATCAAAGCGCAAACTCGATTAATTCGTCTTTTAGTCGACTGCGTCGCATAGAAAAGTATTCGAGTCAGTTCAATCGACTAATCGATTGGTACATCCCTATTCAACTTGTATGCACGCTATTCACAAAAGGATTTTAAAAGGAAATATTCGCAGCGTGGAATATCCATATTGTTCTAGTAAATAAAATTCGCAGCAGGAAACTTGACCCAATGAAATTTCCGTATGGGGTTACAGAAGTTCCCGTGTGCTAAATGGTTACAGCATGTTGTTGTTGGTTGTTATTGTTGGTTGTTGTTGTTGTTGCATGTTGTTGTTGTTGTGTTGTTCCACTAGTGGACTAAGATAGACCAACATTTATAGACTGATTGTTGAAGGGAAAACTTCTTTAGACGCATTGAGCGATTTGGTAGGGGCAAAACTTACGTCAGTTATACAAAGTCTTTGGGCAAAACTTATAAAAAGTTCGCGTCACCCTACGATACGTCATCGACATGCAACCAAAGAGGATACATGCGACGTGCTAATGTGATAGTTTTAAGTTTTCACTCCTGTCAGCAGTCCCCATGACTGCCAATGTTTTTTTTTTTAAGTAAAACTTCTTTAAGCACGCTTGACTTGGGGGTAAGCTGGTGAATGCGTTACGAAAAGTGAGGCGAACGGAGGGGGTAGTGCGGGATGTAGGGAACGAGGCATGCGCGACGTCCGGCCTCGACACAGCGCCGCCACGCCGGCAGAGCAGACGCGCGCCACGCCACCATTCCTTTGTTCTCATTGAAATAGTATTGAGGGAGATATAAGTTAGTGAAGTTTTACTTCAGTCGTCACTCTAAAGCACACTCGTTTTTTTTTTCTTATTGTAAAACGATATAATGCCATAAGCACAGTTCTACCATGGTCTTCTTCTATCGTGTTGACATGAGCTACATAATGATAACAGCTCATGCCGTGGGAAAAAGATCAGTTTCATGTAAGGATTAATTCGTTGTATTGGAGGAAAAAATCTGAGCAGCAGAAGTTAGTCAGATTTGACAATAACTTGTTAAAAAAGATTTGGCTAACTTTATTGGTTTTCAAGGAAAGTCATGCCAATATCATTTTTTATTAAAAAAGAACAAACTCCAAAGAGAGTTTTCCCATATCCCTTTTGTTTTAGGTTTTGCTAATACTGCCCCAGTTAAATTAATCATCCCGTTTGTATAAAAGTTACTCGGTGTGTGTGTATGTAAATAGAAACATCAAAACAAAATTCACAACTTTGTATCGTCAATTATTCACTCGACAATTCACGAGCGCGGCTCCACACATTGAAATTACACACAACCGTATCAAGATGCCCAAGACAAATTACAGTACTTTCAAAACATTGTAAAAATGTACGCAGCCGGAAACTTCAGTGAGACCAAATAATGTCGGATAAAAACGTATGTGATGTAATTTATGTGTAAAATTTTCTCGTAAAAACTTCGCTCGCCGCGTGTTTTCTGTACATCGAGTTTTTCGAGTGGCTCTCTCTCTATCGTCATGAGTATCATTAAGCCACGATTTTAAAACGATCGCCCTTATTTTTGTTTTGTTTACAAAGATACTCCATATTTTTGTTCCTTAAACACGCTCCTGGGAAATCCTTTGATGACCTGAGTGCCTTAGGTACTCGAAAACCTTTGAACTGTTTCATTTGTGTGACGTGTAACAAAACATTGTTCTGAGTATTTGACAAAAAGTCGAGATTAGGACTTGAGGACGAAAAGAAACGACAGACTAATTGGGACACTGGAAATACTGGAATTAATAACACGGTAAACAAAGTATATAATATCTAATAATAGATTCGAACAAAGGGACACAGCAATGTATCTGTTAAAAAAGAACTAGTGTAGGTACATAATATTATTACTACTTCCTAAAATATTTGCTTATGGCTTGCTGTTTGATTTTAAATACAAATGGTCTTCAATTTGGTGACTGCAGGCCTTTAGAATACTAATAGGTACATAAGCAGTACACATAATTAATACCCTGGCCAGATAATCAAATTCATTCAGAAGCCTCATGAGCGCAAAGTAGCTTTCGGGCTTATAAAAAAATAATAAAATTAACCTACCAGCAAACTCGAGATTAGGTTTTGCAGAAGGGACTCTTAAACACTAGATTTTAGATGGCAAGACAACCATTCAACTTGGTCTAACTTTGTAACAGACAGCAATACAGGGTTATTGAAAAAATACCCAAAACCTCCAAGTACTAACTTCGCATCATGATCCTGAACAACGTTTGTTTTACGACTTTGGCCAAAAGTAAACAGCCCCCCTAGCCAAGTTGACAATCTACACAATCGTCAATCGTCAACGCTAATAGAAAACAATCAAAATGTATGGGAATGACATATCTGAACGAATGATTTTTTCGTTGAGATATGTCATTCCCATACATTTTGATCGTTTTCTATCAGCGTTGACGATTGACGATTGTGTAGATTGTCAACTTGGCTAGGAGGGCAGGCTACCAAAAAAAAATTTTTTTGTTTATTTTTGTTGTGTAAAATTTTCGTAACGTATTATGCCGCAAGCCCGGCGCTGTGGCTTTTCATTTGAACTCTCTGTTACGATACCTCTTCATCATCATTCAGCCGAAAGACGTGCGCTGCCGCGAAGCCCCACCGAGGCGACCCCGGCCGTTTGAAATATGCAGGATACAGAGTATTTTCATATTTTTGTATGAAAAAAAAAGTTTTGAATTATGAAAAGTAGTAGAACAAACATTGTTCAAGGTCATAATACAAAATTAGTGTTAAGAGGTTTCGGGTATTTTTTCAATTTCCCTCGGGTTGTATTTACGTTGCGCCACGCGTCAGGCTTTAAGCAAAGAAAAGAAAGAAAGAAAATTAATTTATTCAATAGATATTTGAGCATCCATTCCCGTTTCATATAAGTTATAACGCAACGCGAAAGTTTAAAAGTAAATAAGGGTCGTTTGGTAGATCGTTTCTTAAGTATCATTTCAATGTAGTGTATAATTTTGGATGTATTGATTATGTGTTTACAATACAAAAAAAAAAAAAATCCTAATAACATTCTCTTGCAGGATAAATACCTAATCTGCGAATTCGGCAGGCGTGCGGAAGACAGTCGTCGGCGGCGTAGCACGCGATCCTCTTGGTAAGTTGGCAGCCCCTCCAACACTTGGATTTACATGGCAAATGTTTTAGCACTGCTAACATGACTGCAAGCACGCCAACTGTGGGACATGAGTACTGTCATTGCATTAAAATGTGGCCCTATTTGTTCGACTGAGGAAATGTGCTGTTCTTTAAGCCCACTTAGATATTTGAGTTATTTATAGTTCGAGACTTTACATAACATAACATGATCAGCCCATTATTGTCTAACTGCTGGGTACGGGCCTCTTCTCCAAAAGAGAAGGTTAAGACCTTAGTCCACCACGCTGGCCTACTGTGGGTTACACACACCATCGAGAACTGTATGGAGCACTCTCAGGTATAGGTGGAGGTTTCCTCACGATGTTTTCGTTCACCGTTAAAGCAAGTGACATTCAAATTATGATCCACACATCAATTCGAAAAGTCAGAGGTGGGGGACGGCTTTGAACTTCGATCCTCCTGCAGGGAAGGCAAGCTTTCAACCGCTAGGCTATCACTGCATTTATACACACTTGAAACTTTAGAATAATTGTCAATTTGTAGAAGTCTACAAGAACAATGCACAAGCTACAATTAACGATCTTATATAGTATTATATTATCTTTGTCTATGATAAATATGCCCTAAATAAGTAAGCTTGACCGACTCGTAAACACAGTACCATTCCATCAGTTTAATCACAGACGGAAAATGAAAAATCACTTATTCTAAGCTTAAGTCGATTAACAAAGTATAAAAATGCCAATTATTCTCTATTATCACTGTTTAAACTAAAAAAAACATAAACAACGTAATCCAAATGATCGAATAAAAATAATGTTAACTCGTATAGAAAGGAAAGTATATAAAAGACCTTTGTACCTTTCTTAATTCAGAAATCGTGGCTATTAGCCCTTTGTTTCACTAGATCCGACATAAAGATTAGAACAGTAAAAGCTAAAGCAATTATCAGTGGAACAATCGTCAGTTTAACTAATTTAACGCAGTGCAAAAGTAATTGTGTCGGTTTGTGGGGGACCCTAATCTGGACACATAAATAGTTGGAGCGAGCAGCGGGCACAGGCCCTCCGCTCCGTAACCGCAGGCCACTGCTCTAATCGCAGCGCTGACTTACACCTACCTGGGTATAACTGCTACTTTTAATTATGTACACATTTAGGATAGTGTCTTTTATATTTTCAGGAGAATTGAATCAAAAATTTTGTCCTTATCACTTCAAACTAATAGTTTATCATCAGCTCTTTAACAAATCAGAACAGATGGACTTAAATCGTCACATGATTGATGCGTAAAGACGCACAAAGACCTTAATACGGTAGCAAACCTGCTACATATAACCATAAAGGTATTATACTTACGTTAGTATAGAAATGTCTTTGCATATAACTGACCACAAAAGCAGTGAAAAGAAAGAAGTGAACAGATAATGTAGTACACTTTTGTCCAGCAATGGCGATGAAAAGGTTAATAATAAAACATGCATAATATACTACAAAATCTTGAAATTTCCAATTCTTCAAGAATATAACAGACCAAATCGATCATGTCCAGCATGTTCCAGACTATTTTATTAACATTTCTATTGTAAAACTTCGGTTTGTATATCGCACCTTATAGGAGTTAGATACCAGGCAAGCTACTGTCCTAGTTCCCACAGTTTGGCTTGCAAATCGTATGGCCGAGAAGGGTGATTTCTAATGAGCAAACCTTTAGTGTCAACTCTAAATACGATAATTCCTATTTTCAAGGTATTTTACTAACAATAGTAAAGTATTACTCGTTTTATTTTCCCAAAAAAAGGCTTGTTAGAAATTCTTATCGAAAAAATAGACTACAAAAGCTGCTGTTCACCAACATAACCTGTCAACAAGTCCTGGTTAAACAACCGTTCACTCGAAGAATATACTAGAATCTTAAGTAAACGGTTGCTTAGTCAGAAAACACTGGTTTAGCATTGCGGTTGAAATGCATGGTTTTAAACCGCCCAAAAAAATGTAGGCAATAGGGTTTCTCAATTCAGCCGCGGGAAGAAAGCCGTATAAAATTTTTGATGGTATTTTTTGTTGGAAACCGCACGCAGTTAACCGCAATGCGTGCTACCTGAGGGTAGAAGCGAACTAAATAGAATAATACTAAGGGGGTCAAGTCAGGGATGTGATCAGAAATAAAAAACTAAGATCGCCGATCTGTTTGTCAAGCACGGTGATTATGACTATTTATTGAGACCTAAAGAAGACCTTGTTTATTGCGCAGCGTAGGGTGCCCCCCTGCCAGGTGGACCGATGACCTAAAGAACGTGGCTGGGGGGGACTGGACGCGGAAAGCAGAAGACCGAGCGTTGTGGCGCAACTTGGGAGAGGCCTATGTCCAGCAGTAGTGGACTGCGATAGGCTGAGTTGATGATTGAGACCTAGACATTTACGAACAGATAAAATAAGAATACACTATATTTTTATTTTATTTTATTAGATATAGATCTGCTCTTGACCACAATCTAGACAGCTTTGTCAAGATGTGGTCGAAGATGGAGCGAGCAAACCTATTAGGTGCCGATTCACTCCAGCTTTAAAGGTGTTAGGGTTGTAAGTGCCCTGAAATATATAACGTTAAAACACAAATAAACCAAGTGGGTGTACGATCTCCGCATGGGTATTGCATGGGTTGTTAAATCACGACGGCTTAGCTCCGAGATGTCCCTCTTTTCTTTTAACTGTCCCTCAGGACTCGAGATAAACAATGTACAGAAATCCTTTCTAAAGCCTACAGTGGTATCTGATGACTTATTTTGTCTCTTAAGCAAAAATGTGTCCTAAATTTTCTAATAAATTCGTACGAATAGAAGGAAAATACTTTCACTTCCACAGGGAAATCTTTTTTTTTTTCGCGTAGAAATCCCATTGGATATCCTCCGTCTGGTTGAGGGTTCTCCTACCGAGTAAAACTACACGATTGCTATCCTCAGCACAAAAATGAGGGCTCCGGGAACTCCAATGGACCGCGCCAGTGCCCTCTACTAGAAAATATTGCTTCGTCCCGGGAAAATATTGCTTCCTCCACAGCAGTACGCGACTACCACGTACTGCTGTCCTCCCCAGGCGACCCTGGGGAGGACAACATGGAAAACTAGTGAAATAATCAAGTTATAAGTTGTTAAAGTAACCGTTTTCTCTAATGTTTTGTTAGTCTGTTTTTGTATGTCTGTATGCAGCAAAACTGTCCGAATGAGGGACATATTCAAGAATACGGTAGAATCTGCGTAGACAAAATGAAAAAAATACCACGATAAGTCACGCGTACCTACAGGAGAAAAAATGCTCGCGCATGCTCTGGCTGTCTAGGGGTCTGCTGGCTAGTACAAAAGAAATATTGACCAATGGAGGCAATGGATACTGCCGAGCTAGGTGCATCACCTCACTACATGAAACTTTGATTAGTAAGCGCACAATTATTGATGAAATCGATTGGAAAGATACTTAAAAAATTAAGGTGCTATTTTTCTACATACCAGGCCCCTCAGAAAGTATTGCGAAAAAAAGTTTTTATATATGGGAGACTGGCCAGTTATAATGTTTTTCGAAAATATGATTATTTATAAGTAAAAATAAGTAAGTTCCAATTTCAAAATTTCCCTCCACATTTTTTGCGAGTTAATTCAAAGTATTGTGTCTCACTGAAATATGGATCTGCGCCGGGAACATTTTAGAGCTATGATTTTATACGATTTCAAGTGTCGCCTGAAACCGGATGAATCGTACGATAGACTTCAAATGGCATTCATGGATGAAGGCCCTTCCAAGGCAACCGTGTATCGTTGGTATAACGAATTCAAGCGCGGTCGACCAACTTTGGGGGATGACGAAAGAAGCGGTCGCCCTTTGACGGCTGTTACCGAAGAAAACGTGCTAGCAGTGAAAAATTTAATCCAAGACAATAGGCGAATTACATATCAGGAGATTCAACACATATTGAAGATTGGATCGGGAAGCGTTCACGAGATTCTACACAGCCATCTTCGCGTGAGGAGGATAGTATCACGCTGGGTGCCGCACAACCTCACCGATGCTCAGAAGCAGGCCCGGGTGGAATGGTGCCGTGATATGCTTAACAAATTTGAAGCAGGCTCGTCTCGGCGTGTTTACGACATCGTTACAGGTGATGAGTCCTGGATTTATCAATACGACCCAGAAACCAAGCGCCAGTCGACTGTTTGGGTGTTTCAAAATGAGCCAACGCCTACCAAAGTGAAGCGATCTAGAAGCGGGGGTAAGATTTTGATCGCTAGCTTTTTTAATTTGACTGGCCACTTGGTATCAATTCCCTTACGGGATCAAAGAAGCATTAATGCCGAATGGTATACTACCAAATGTTTGCCAGAAGTTTTCTCTGTTATAAGCAACAAGCGACCAAACACAGGGCTCCGCGGGCTACTGCTCCACCACGACAATGCACCTGCGCACACCGCACTCAAAACGAGGGACTTCCTGGACAGCACGCCAGTCAAACTCCTGGGTCACCCTCCTTACAGCCCTGATCTAGCACCGTGTGACTTCTTTTTATTCCCAAAAATAAAAAATCAGCTCAAAGGGATACAATTTTCGTCGCCGGAAGATGCGCTGGCTGCGTTCGAGCAGGCTGTAAACGAGGTGTCTGCGGCGGACTGGAAAAAGTGTTTTGAAAACTGGTTTAGGCGCATGAATCTTTGTATAGAGGCTGGTGGAAAGTACTTTGAAAAGATTTGATAAAAATATATGTACGTATAGAACAATTTTTTTTAGTTTCGCAAAACTTTCTGAGTGTCACGTATTTGCAATGATATTTAAAAGTATAGATATGTCATACCTTAAAAAATCAAATGTAAAAAAAATACGTACGTAGCGGCAGCACAATACACATAAACTAGTACAAAGTATGTTAGTAGTTTACTTCACTTTCGGGTGCTGGCCAGAAAACCTCCACGTGTGCCTGACGGCTGCTTGTTCTTCTGGACATCTATGGTCTGGAGGGAACGGCAGTTGTTTGGCCGGTGCATCCTGGGTACGGGCAATAGGATCCTTTCGAGGGATTAACCTTCGGGGGATCTTATTGCCTGTGGTGAATATTCTGGCGCGGGAGGGGCCCATTCTGTGCCAGTGGGGAGTTGCTCTACGTGTCCCTCTAATGCCAGCAGAGGGCACAGTGAAGGAGCAGGGGCGGGCCCGGTTTGCACTCACCCTGCCACTGGGCAGGCAGAGGGTGGACTGTCCTTCCCTGCCCCCGTCGATCTCGTAACCCCAGGAGTCCCGCTGAGTAGTTTTCTCGCGCCTCTTGGGACCGAGGGTCTTGGCTTCACCACCCGGATCGCGAGGATGAAAACCTCTATAAAAAAATACAGGAGGATGGGCCTGCGAGCAGCAGACTCGGGGTAGTCTGCTGCCCAACCAGCAGCTGGCGTAACTGGCACAGCTGGCATAACTGGTAAAGGCCCATGAGGTGAGGTGGCGTGCAGTGTTCTGTGTGCAACACCAAGGAGGATGCAGCCAACGTTAGGCCGCAAGGGTAGAAGGGGCTCGCCTGCTTATGGCGGGCCGGGACCTGTCAGGGGTGGTTGTGTGAATACTCACGGGTTCCCACGCCTCCGGCTAAGGTAGTTGAAGGAACACCGTGGTGGTTTTAGTCAGTAAGAGTCCGACCACCCCGGGCGGAGTGCGTCCATGAGGATTTCCCCACGGCAAGAAAAAATGGTTACTTCACTTTACTTTCGCGTCATAATTGTAACAATTTCTGTACACACAGGACGGCATTTTAGTTCTTTTTTTTTTGGCACTGGTTACGCTCGGTCCCTTACTTGACGCGGATTAATAGAAAAACGTCCTAATTAGGACGTTTTCGAGTCTTCAGATTGCAAGCGCAGTAACATATCTGTACCTTTAAATATCATTGCATATTTGGAACGAGAATCAAGTAGGTACTGAAAATACTCCTTCAATAAATTCCTCGTTCAACCAGTCAAACTGTATATCTTTACAAAGGAAAATAACATTACACCCTCCCCCCCCCCACACACTTACCCCCATTCTCCCATATAATATTGCTTTTTACTTTTTTTGGATATATAATCATTGGTTACTTTTACTGGCTTGGCATTGGCACCCGCCCGTCACTTGAAAATCAGCGCTGTGTTGGACTTACGTTACAACACAGCATCATGCTGAATGTCAACCTCTTTGCCGCAGCTACGACACTCAAAGTTAGTTTTGTTAAGATATCACAACTATGTTTAATTCTTAAAATGTACCTAATGAAGTTTAGTTATTTTTAGGTGCACCTACCGCATGTCGTTTTGTTGTGGCAATAAATAGTTTTACTTTCATTTATTTCTTTCTTAAATCAAATTATAAAGGAGATAGCCCGCTGGCACGTAATGGGTATGCAATTTGTGCAAAACTTTTGACATCACGTCTCTAACGAGCCCAAAAAAGCGAAAACGACAGATTTTGTGAGTAGGTAATATGACAAATGTGAAATGGAGTCACAGACGAATCCCTCAGGAACGGGAATGCCCGATAAAAAACCGCCATTGTCCTGCCCTCCTTATGATTGATGCAGTTTTCGCGTGTCACCGACACCGCTCTCGCTCCCGGACGCTCGGCACGTTTGTCTGACAACATTACACGACTGTGTGCACTAAGCACAATCACTACACACCCGCTCTCTGGCTGTTTCCACGAAACTTAAATGTCGGTAAGGTTTCCCAAATGTTACTCGTAAACAACTTTGTTACCTAGTCACTGTTAGACATGCACTAAATTATCATACTATGTGGAATGGATTTATTGTTGTACCATGAAATGTCGTAATTCATTATCGAATATGCAAACACATTGTGCAAATGTGCACTAGTGTCATACTAACGATAGGCCTACCAAGTATCGATAGGCATATCAGTATCGATTGGAAGGTATTCAACAATACTATCGATAGTACCAATATTATTAAACTATTGTTACGATACTATCGAAAGTACTGATATTATTAAACTATTACTACGATACTATCGATTGTTCTAAGTCATGCAATGGTATCGTTTTTTTTATAGTATAGAATGGCGAAACAGGCCCACCTGATGTTAAGCGGTTACCTTTGCCCATAGCAACTTCAATACCACCTAGGCTGTTACCTAAATGGGTACCATTTAGGTAACAAGTCGGTTCGCCAAACTGAGACATGAAGATGGAAAGTCTCATGTGATATCGATAGCATCGATATTGTCGTGCTATCGTTTAGATAGTATTGATGTATACGATTATTAAATAAATGGTTAATTCGGTACACCCTAACAGTGTGATATGTGTACCAATACAGATGGTAGGAAAATAAACTTTCTAAAAAGATAATTTTTATGTAAAAATGACGTCAATTAACACCGATAGCTATATTGCAATACTATCTAAACGATAGCACAATAGTACCGATAGTATCGATACTATTGCATGATTTCAAACAATCGATAGTATCGTAACGATAGTTTGATAATATCGATAGTATTGTTTGTATTGTTGTTGCATCTTACTGTACTCAGTCGCTAATCGTGAAGACCTATTATTGGCAGATTGTATCTTATACATCGTTGTTATTCTAAAGTAATTGCTGTTGGTCTTCCAAACAATAAATAAATACCTTCCAATCGATAGTATCGATACTATCGATAGGCCTATCGATATTAAGAATGATTTGGGGTTTTTCGATACTATCGATAAACAATCGATAGTCTATCGATTGTTAGGCAACTCTAATGTGCACCGATGGGAATATAATTATAAGGTTTGGTTTAACAATCGCAAATTAATGATCAATTCAGGATTTGATTGTAATGCCGTGCAATCCCAATAAAAATGGCTGGGGTAGTCCTCCAGCTGAGGGTCGGTTACAGAACGTAAGCTGCTCTCAACAATTGCTGCTTTTGAACTCATTAAGAGAGGATTAACGTTGACTTTGAGCGATCACATCTATTTGAAAACGGTGACGATCAGATAGGCCAACGCGCTAATCAATTCCATTCGTTCAGTTTCGTTTAACACCGAGTAATCAATAATGGTAAACCCAACTAGAATACTAATTCTCTTCCGTAATGCCTGCAAAACTGTACCTTGAGATTCAATTATTTTGAGGTCGGCTTCCATTCTAACCAACCAGATGCGGCTGAACATCAGTATTTTATTCGGAGCGACTGCCATCAGACCCCCGCAACCCAGTAACTGGGTAATGCTGACATTCTGAGGTCTTTCAGACTTTCGGGATTCTGACTACCCGTAATGACTGCCACCATAGTTATGTATGACAGCTTAACGTGTTCTCCGAGACACGGAGGGGTTTCGATTTGTAAAGAAGCAGTCTCCCAAGAATCCCAAGATCTTACAATCTCGCCGTTGTTACTTCGCCAGGAGCCGTTCTACCTATAGATTGAGATTGTCAGACAAAACGGGAACGGATGTGTGAATGTTAATTTTTTAAACAGTTTTAAAGTTTCGTGGAAACAAAAGAAGTTGAAAACAAACAAGACGACACCCCAACCGCACGCACCGGCTCGCGTCTCAGTAGCAATCGCAAGATAAACAAAAAGGGAGAGAAACTGTATTCGAAGGGATACTCCTGTATGCTTGCAACTTAAAAAGCGGCTACAAAGTCGTATCTTCGAAGTTAGATTCTATCTGAAGCACCAGGGAATAGGCTAGGTACGCGGCTCCAGCCAGTGTCAATATTGAATCAGCACGGTTCGTGTTTGTGAGAGGAATAAATTGCGGCCAGCCACCGGAAACTGTTCGCGACAGACGAATAATTTTCTTATCTATCTTTTTTATCTTACTTTCTTCCCCAAATAATTTGAAAAGGATCCCGGGCGCGCGTTATTTTTAATTTCTGTCATCTTTATTTAGTGTTGCGGCGTTCACGAATTTTAATGTTCCACCAATTTGTTTATCTGCTTATCAGGAATTATTGTGATAGAGCTCCAATTTTTGTCAAAATTCTACATTTTGGGTTTGTCTTTTGTATTCAACGAACCTAGTTCGGCACGTCCCGAAAATTAAATCTTAGTTATCAAACCTGACCGCGTACGTGACGACACAAATTACATTTCGTTCTATAAACGAGTTTTTAGACAAAAACGAGGGATTCCAGCTCACAAAAAAAGCAAAAAACGTAAATGCACTTTATTCTTTGTGAGCTGAATGCGTTATTGCATGACAATATTATTGGGGCAGTATAAGAGGCACTTGCGAAAGGAAATTGAAGGCAATTCAACAATCTCGAGGACGTAGTGCCTGATAATATACTTTACTGGCTCTTTGAAGTGTCCTCAGTCAAAATGCTGTGTATTCCCTTGCATATACAAGTTATGTGACTCTTACTTTTATGTAAAACCTGTTTCATTGAAAAGGGCGAGGAGATTGGTATCGTTGAGTGAATATGAATAATATATTATATACTTTCCTTTAAATTTATTCGGCCGGTCAAGACGCTCTTACTGAGTGGATATTGGGTAAACATTCATATCTTCGGCTGTGATGAAAGGCACTTTGGTTATCCATGGTAATTTCGACGGACTTTTTTTGCGGTGACATTGATAGACTTATGACAAGTAGGTACGTAAATTAAAAATAGTACATTTAGAAAAACATAGGTAGCTATAAATATCTAATGGGCTACTTGTGCGTATCGTATTGAATCTTTGATAATGAATAAAAATTATGCTTGATGTGTTGATTTTGTTGTTAATATGGGAGGACCAGAAAGAAACAAGGAGGTGTTTATTATGTAAGGAGCTGTGGAGCGATCTATCCTTTTTTTTTTTTTTGCCGGCAGAAGTAGGTACGGTAGTAGTACTTCCCCGGACGAGCTCCTTCACAAGGAGCTCTACTACTACTACAACGAACTAATCACGATAGGTAATTATGTTTTAAAATTTATATAGGTAATGATAAATGATTTTATTATTTTTTCTATCTATTCAGAAATACAGAAAAAACAATTATTCATTCCGGAGGACAAGAGTCACTTCCAAGCCGGAGGAATAAATAAGTACTCATCTATTTCTTATTTATTTCTGGTAACACTCAGACAAATCATAAAAATGATTGTTTTGAGATCACTACATAGTGATCTGCGATTGCACATGATAAAAAATCTATCATTGTGATCAAGATCTCTCGTCTCCTCTCATCTCGGTATTAGTAAACATTATATCATTGGTCTATAAACATAATTTCAGTTGTTATGCAATATCAAAAACTTCTAACGGTGCCTGCACCATATCGTATCTCCCTTTCAAACTGCTCTGGATTTAAAGTCCCATCAATACTAACACAGTTCTCATTAAATACACTGTACGCTGAAACTTCACCCTTCTTCCTCGGTCTTGTACGGGTATTCAGATAAATTCCTACTAAGATAGATACTACAAAGCATACAGCACCAAATTGTAATTTTAAAAATATTGCCCAAAATGTCAGCCATATGGCAGCAATTATTGACCATCTGATTAAACAATGCCTCCATGATTCTTCTTCTTCTTCAAATGATTCAACTTCACTGACTTCAGACATTACTTCATTTATTTCTTCTATTGGTTCCTCCTTTGGTGGTGGCTCCACATTCTCCATCAGTAATGCTTCTTCATCATACACTCTCCCCATGTCTTGAATTATTTTCGGAAGTTGCTTGAAGTTTCTATGAAGTATAAGATCCTTATCTACTATCGAGATTATCCTGAGAAGAACCGAAATGACCAAAATAGCTTGTAGGACCAGTAAGCTGAATTAAGTATGTAGCCCACTGGCTGGACATGTCTGTCGAGTCTGTTTTGAGTGGAGACCGTGAATCAGCAAATGAAATGGGGAACCCCCCAAGCCAGGTGGACTGACGATCTGCACGAGTAGCATGATCACTGTAGACTGAATACGGCAGGTGGAAGACCGAGTGTTTTGGCGCAATTTAGAAGAGGCCTAAGTCTAGCGATTGACTTCAATAGGCTGAATTTATGAAAATGAGACAAAAGCCAAATTATTTATAGGTAATTCTCGTAGCACTATACCTGATTGAAAGCAACCATACCTACATAGCCATAACATACATAACCATACATACATACCAGGCCTATGTCCAGTAGTGGACGTCTTTCGGCTGTAATGATGATGATACCTACATAGCGTACGACTTCAAAGATGAAAGTAAAATGACGGTACATCTGATTTCTTTCGAAAAGGTGTTTTCAAATTCAAAACATTTATTTGTGATACACAGGTGCTTTGTTCCATTTTCAGATAGTTTTGATATGAGTAGCACAGCTGCTAGTAACATGAACATTCCTTGGGTTCTAATTTAAACCTAATAAAATACTTTTTTCATCAAGCATTCTTTTTTTGAATCAGCTCATTTATTTACCTAAGAAGCATGGATTGAAAAAAAACGAGTGCGGTCAGGGACGAAGTCATCCTTAAATCATTTTTAACGGTCCATTATAATGCTAAATTTCGCAACTATAATACAACCAGATAACAGTTCACAGTTCGAATCCCAGTTCAGCATGTCGTTTTGTACGTTTTTTTTTTAATGATATATAGATCTGCTCTTGACCGCAATCTAGACAGCTTTGTATGTTTTATTTAAAGGTTAGCTGTAACTTTGATATTACCCACCAGATGGCGCTTAAAGGTGAGGTCAACTGACCACTCTATGTCCGTAAGTACTCTATGGGTATAACGCAAATCTAAGCGTGACGTGATGCTACATTTTCTCCCGAATCACACCCACTGTAAACCATAAAGAACCATTTTTTTTCTTTCCACAATTTAAATCTTTAGATTTCGTTTCGCATGCGTAAAATGCGTTGAAAATAATAAATAACTATAAGGAACTTCGTTCCAAAAAAAAACGACTTTTATTTAAAACGTCAAAAAGTAAAATACATAATAGTAATATATCATAGTGCGTACATTTGTTTTTTTTTGTTTTTTTGTATTTGTAGTATGTACAATAAAAACTAAACGATCACAGTGCTGGGTATCACTTCCAGGCCATTTGATCCGCTATAGCGCTATAAATGTGGAGGTTGTCCCCCCCCCTTCCGCCTGTTTCAATGGCCACTAACCGACACATAATACACTATAAACAATTTGTTATTGTACTCGGGCGCAAATATCGATAAAATTAGTCACAAATATCCCTCTTTATAATATTACAAAGGTTTTTCTATGATATCCTGCAAATTGCAGCCTTCATTTAAGAATGGAATACAGAAAAGGTTCGTATTTATAAATATGTGTTGGTAATGTAATTTTTTCGGTATTGCCGTTAGGTTTTTTTGTAAAATCGAATGGCTCTTCTACCTTTATGAAAACGATAAAGGGGAACGATTTGACGGTTCTAAATGACTTTCGCATTCTCTGATGGATTTTTCTATTTTTTTTTTTTAATAATAAGCTAAGTATGAATTTGAATAGTACGCTGACAATGACTATTGCAAACAGTACCTGTCGCTAGGCTAAATTTTATTTATCTTTATATAGTAACAGCCCCAGTTACCGACAGTGCGCCATTGTTCGACAAAACAACCAACATCAGAAAATAAGAGCAAAATTATAATTTGGTATACGGTTAAATACTATCTAATAAACATTGAACTGTTACATAGTGTACCATAATTACGTAAAAAATCAACATGAAACCAAATATGTATTTAAATTAATTAACAAAAACAAAAAACCCGACTGCGTGTAAAAATAACAGAAAAGATATAAACAAGACTTATCAACACGCAGGCGGAGGCTACATATGACCTATAATGAAATTCATGACCAAAAACATACGTAGCCTCCGACTGCGTGTTGATAAGTCTTGTTTATATCTTTTCTGTTATTTTTACACGCAGTCGGGTTTTTTGTTTTTGTTAATTAATTTTTTTATTTAATTTTTTTTAGTTTTGTCATGTTTTATTTATTATTAATATTTTTTTTTAAAGTCAAATTCATTTTTAGCGTTGAATATTTTGTTGTTTTTTAGCATTTCTCATTCCAAATTACATTTAAACATATAAGTTGTATATATTTTCGTAAACCATTTATAAAACCCTTTATTTTGATACCCCACTTGATAGGTTTTGAGCAAAAAAAAAATTTTGAAGTCACATAAAATGGCTCCAAAAAGCGGCCATTTTGATATACCCAGTTTCGCTCTCACAATTAAGACGAATCCAACGACACCTCTCAAGCTAAGATCCATCAAGCCATTTAGGCTACAGAGCGTGCCAAAGAAATATACATACATACATACATACATACAAACATACACTCGAAAAAACATAACCCTCCTTCTGGCGCAGTCGGGTAAAAATATTTGTGATCGTCCCTTAAAGTGTCGATAGTTGGCGATGTTACGTTAATTCAAGTCAATTCATATCTAAAATCTAATTTAACTAAAACTACGACAAATCTGCAAGCGTCGTGATTGAATTATGTAATAAATACAGATGGTTCTTCCGGGCCTAAGCGTTTGTGCTTGTGAGATTTGTGTCTATAAACGCACCCAAGGTAATACAGGAGAAATCTCAAGGTTCCCGCCAACGTTTTTTTTTTAAAATGTACTAACATAATCATGTCATTACTGTCCCACTGGTGGGCATGGGCCCCTTCTCTGTATTTGAAAGGTTAAAGCTTTAGTGCAAAACGCTAGCCTGGTGTGGGTAGTGGACTACATTGTACGTACACCACTGAAAACATTTTAGAGCCCGTTTAAGCGTGGTGGTCGAAGCAAGTGATAAATCTAATTTGATCAACACAATATGAATTCGAAAAAATAGAGGTGTGGAAGGTTCAACCTAGTCAGAAAGCTAACCTACCTTGCTTTCTGTAAGGATATATTATACACTATACGAAAAACTTAATGCCGATAGTCTGAATCCCGATTATCATAATACCGATTTTCAGAATTTCGAACGGTTTAAAATTCCAAATATAACAATACCGATTACCGTTCGAATTTTCATTTCTAAGGAATTATGAAATGCGGATTTTTGAAAATCGGATGAGATATTTCTAAATATTCGGGTGTTCCCTTTCTGCACATCCAAACTTTGCCTTACCGCATATTAGAACTACATAGTTGATACAACTATGTAGCATAGCAGGTAGTACATAGTTTATAATATACATCGAAACAGTTACCCCGATCACCATGGCACTCTGTACGCCCATAGTTTCCACGACATATCACTTTATAGTCACCCCGAGACGCTAAGCACCGCTTTTAATGTCGTCTGCATATCGTAATGTGAACAGACATACATATATGATTTTTTTATAATATAAACGGACATTGTATACTTTATCCTTTTTCCATAAAAGTACAATGGCGTCGTTTCTTTACTTGTTTTGATCATAGAATTAAAGAAGCTAAATAGAACTGTTACGATCATTGAAGATTAAAAACAGGAACTTCAAAAAATCTAATTTATTCCTATAGCAACATAAGTCAATCGGATTAGCTACTTATTCTCAGTAATCCCTGAATGAAAAACAAACAATAATTTTCTCTTCATAATATTAATCTTCGAATATACCTGTTTGTATAGCAAACCAACTTTTTTTTTTTTCTCTTTTACAGTTGTTAAAATAAAGGCTAACGGCCAAAACTAATATCCAATCTATCTACGATTTGTCCTACTGGAGATATAAATTTGACATAAGCTGCATACAAAATACGCCAAATTTCTATCTCTAGTAGGGCAAATCGTGGATAGATAGGATATTAATTTTGGCCGTTAGCCTTTATTTTAACAACTGTAAAAACAATAATATTACTGTCTAATACAATAATATTTTTTTTATAGATTCACTGCCACCGGCGTCTTTGCAACCGTTAATGAGTTGAATTGCTGTCTATGCCATTTTGCTAATATTTTGGGGTCGGCTTAGCTATAATTTAAATTTGGCAACATGTAATTTAGTAATAAGTTATCAGATCAGTAACTGCACTATCGATTTAGGAATTTCTGCAAAAGTAGCTGTAATTAATTTAATTAATAAATATCAACATATCAATATGATTACACCAGTTGACCAGTGAAACAGTTACCCCGATCACCATGGCACTCTGTACGCCCATAGTTTCCACGACATATCACTTTATAGTCACCCCGAGACGCTAAGCACCGCTTTTAATGTCGTCTGCATATCGTAATGTGAACAGACATACATATATGATTTTTTTATAATATAAACGGACATTGTATACTTTATCCTTTTTCCATAAAAGTACAATGGCGTCGTTTCTTTACTTGTTTTGATCATAGAATTAAAGAAGCTAAATAGAACTGTTACGATCATTGAAGATTAAAAACAGGAACTTCAAAAAATCTAATTTATTCCTATAGCAACATAAGTCAATCGGATTAGCTACTTATTCTCAGTAATCCCTGAATGAAAAACAAACAATAATTTTCTCTTCATAATATTAATCTTCGAATATACCTGTTTGTATAGCAAACCAACTTTTTTTTTTTTCTCTTTTACAGTTGTTAAAATAAAGGCTAACGGCCAAAACTAATATCCAATCTATCTACGATTTGTCCTACTGGAGATATAAATTTGACATAAGCTGCATACAAAATACGCCAAATTTCTATCTCTAGTAGGGCAAATCGTGGATAGATAGGATATTAATTTTGGCCGTTAGCCTTTATTTTAACAACTGTAAAAACAATAATATTACTGTCTAATACAATAATATTTTTTTTATAGATTCACTGCCACCGGCGTCTTTGCAACCGTTAATGAGTTGAATTGCTGTCTATGCCATTTTGCTAATATTTTGGGGTCGGCTTAGCTATAATTTAAATTTGGCAACATGTAATTTAGTAATAAGTTATCAGATCAGTAACTGCACTATCGATTTAGGAATTTCTGCAAAAGTAGCTGTAATTAATTTAATTAATAAATATCAACATATCAATATGATTACACCACGACCGTCCGTCCAGACAAAATACCCAGCATTTTGTTAACAAAGAAACAAAGATACTTCGCTTAAGGTTTCCATTCATCATTTGGCACAAAGCAGGAGACATCGCGATTGGATCCCTACGGTACAACTTTTAATTAAATAGAAACGCTCTCACTCGTACTTACTTGGAAATTTGTAAAGTCTGAAGATAACATTGTCTAACTGTAGAATAGCGAATGAATAAACGAACTATTCATTAGAAAACGATCAATGGCTACAGTTGTATAGAATTATATATATTACGTTCAGTGAAAATGGTGACTAAACTTCATCAACTCAAACGCAAACGCAGACGCAAACGCAGCGAGGGCGCCCCCCCGCGACAGGAGAGGCCTATGTCCAGCAGTGGACTGCGATAGGCTGAGTTGACTAAACTTAGGATCTCGAAATTCATTTTCATAGGTAGGTACTAAAATTCGAAAGTGAAATTATCTGGCCATCTGTATTTCCTTATTAATGATCACTTAAATAAAATCTTTATATCATCACCCTCAAACTGGATTTTCTAAAGGGCCATTTACAAATAAAGGATGTGTCAGCGGGCCAGGCCAAAAATAAGTAAATACGTACTGAATTAGTAATATTCATGTGGTATCTTGATTTTGGTCGCGGGCCACATTACTATGGTCCGAAAGCCACCTGCGATCCACGGGTCTTATGTAGACATGACTGATCTAGAGCTACAATACTAGTCAAGACAAATCAAACGAGCCCTAACACGATGGGGTTATATTGTGTAGTTGAGGAGTTCCTATGGCCACCTTCCGGTTCCATCATCAGACCAGCTGATGAATTGCGTAACTCACTCGCGATCGCAATCAAGAGGATTTCAATGTTCATTGCTCCGTGTGTTTTGACAATTCATCTTATCGGTAACTATGTACCACGCAATGAATATTGTTGTCATTTCAAAATTAAACCTAATGTCAATGTCAATGCATTACACAGTTACCCCGCAGCTCTATGATATCATAGTATTGAATTTTCACCAAAAACACCAACCAATTTCCAGGCAGGTGGCAGTTTCCAACCTCCGTCTCTAATGAAATTTGGATAGGTGTTCATCAGATAACCATGTCCAATTCAGCCTGGAGTAAGACAAAGTCAGCAGTGTGTGTACCAGGGATAATCCTCCTGAAGAGTCAGACACGACGGGTGACGACGATGCATGACCACCTCCGAGACCGGACGGTCTATAATCGCAAGCACACCGCTACACGGTGCGCTGTGTCTTCCGAAGTTTCCGATTCCGCAGTTCGGTCCGATACTCTTTGACACCGCCGTGCAACCAGCTCATAATTATGGGCTCCAGTCGAGTCCAAAACTAGTTGGAAACACCCGATGGAATTACGTCAGTAAAATCGGTGTTATTGGAATAACTGAATTAATTAGTTATGAATTTAACTCACGATAGTTCATTAAAATAACTAAAAACCTCTTAAGGTGAATGCTACAGGGTAGCCCGCGAAATTCAAAATTTCTTGTGTTTTTTGCTAATTGTGGCTCTGTTTCGTGTTGTACATCAATCAAAATACGATTTGCGGTAGTAATAACAATATATCTACTGAATAATACTTATGAAAAATATAAACCTAGCTTTATAAGCTCTAGAAGCTCGATAATCGATAATTTGATCGTAAATTAATATAATCGAGCTTGTACAGCTTATAGAGCTAGGTTAATATTTTTTATGAATATTATTCAGTAGATATATTGTTGTTACTACCGCAAATAATATTTAGATTTATACACAATGCGAAATACAACTACAATTTGCAAAAAACGCAAGAAATTTTGAATTTCCCGGGCTAGCCTGTAGCATAACCTTAAGGGGTCACTGGACTTCCCTACACATTTTGTCGATTTATGTGAAAACTAATGAAGGGAACAGCTGATTTTTTTCGCGATTTCAGGGTTGGTCCCTTAAGAAAACTTGTTCATACTGATGAATGCAGATGTTTTCACTTATTTTAATAACACATTGTATAAAAACAACCGAAACTAAATTCTCGATCGTTGTTAGGTACTTTAAATCGTTATAAAAAGAATCGTTACGATTTAATTTCCCCAAAGGTTTCTTCTGTCTTCAATTTTCAGATATAATAGTGATAACATACCCCCAGGCGTTTATTACAACGAATTTTGAAGGCAGATATTAATTCGAAGGTTAAACATATTATGCTTGGAAATAATTAAACGGTATTCATATACTGGTTTAATGTTTCAAACGGAAAATGTGTTAATTTTCTGTTGTCGGTGGAAAATTTGAGGTATTCATATGAAAATTAACAGAAGACTTGTCTCTTACATTTTATATTTTACAATTTATGAATTTTTATTTAGTGCGAGAATTCGAACCTGTGAACCTATGTGTGTTCATTTCAGCAGTCGCTTTTATTATTTATTTATTTACTCAGACCACTTCAGTCTACAATAGTGTTAGTAATAATTAAAATACTATGTTAGTTCAAATAAAATTACATATGTATAAATTAAATTTAAAATGGAATTAATAAAATTGAAATTGAATAATCAAATTTAATTAATTAAATTCAATTAACTACCTACTATTACATTACAATTGAATAAATTAAATTACAATTAAATTAATTAATTTAAAATCAATAAATTTAAATGTCATTCAATTAAAATAATCAATTTCAAAATCCAATTCAAACTATAACTCAAAAAGGGGTGCATTAAAAGAGCCTCCACGAGTGACGATATTTAATTGATCGTTCGGCGCACTCTGGGCAGTCAGCCCCGCTATCAACCTGCTGACTGGCTAATCTTTTCCCCACGACATGAGCTATTATTATTATGTAGCTCATGTCGACACGAAGAAGAAGAAGAAGACTCAAAAATAAAATCAAAAATCATAACTCCTAAGACAACAACAACAACAACAACAAGAGGATGTCCTCTGTCCAGTACTTCAGAAAAGGCCGCTGTACCCGCTGAACTGCCGTGGACTGTGCTCGTGATATCGAATTTAACTTCCACATTCGATGGTGACAGATAACAACATCTTATTGGGAAACAGTGCCTCTTCAATTGACTTGATTAACATTGCAGTTCATTCAATATCATATAGATGTGCCTACCCTTCATCATCATCATCATCAGCCTATATTAGTTCACTATTGAACTAGGCCGTCCGTGTGGTGCCGGACGTAAAGAATTGCACCACGCTCTTTCTTCTCATGGGTGTCGTAAAAGGCGACTAAGGGATTCACCAGAGGATGGGCAGCAGCGTTCTCTGAGTATTTAAACAACCAACTGCGATCGCCAGCCCGCATGCCAAGCGTGGCGATTATGGCATATCCTTTGGGGGAGGCCTTTGTCCAGCAGTGGACGTCTTTCGGCTGAAATGATGAATGATGATGAACTAGGCCTCTCCAATAGCACGCCACTGCATCGACCACTCGCATTCAGCTGCTACCAGTTACTTGCCAATATCATCGGTCCACCGAGCCTGAGAGCGTCCTACCCTACGTTTGCCAATTCACGGTCTCCACTCAAGAACACGTCTACCCCAACGGTTATTGGTTCTTCGGCTAATATGGCCAACCCACTGCCACTTCTATTGCTTAAGAAGGCTCAAAGTCATCCAAAGGCCAATGGAGAGGGCTATACTAAGAGTGTCCCTACGTTATCGAATCAGAAATTAGGAGATTCGCAGTAGAACAAAGGAAATCGACATAGCTCGAAAAACTACCAAACTTAAGTGGCAGTGGGCGAGGCACATTGCGCGCAGAACGGATGGCCGATGGGGCCAAAAAGTTCTGGAGTGGCGTACTGGAAGGGGCAGCAGATCTTCCACAAGGTGGGCCGATGACTTGGTGAAGGTCGCGGGTATCCGCTGGATACAGGAAGCGCAGGACCGGTCGTTGTGGCGATGCTTGGGTGAGGCTAAAGTCCAGCAGTGGACGTCTTTAGGCTGAAATGATGATGATGATGACTGCCATTTCAGCTTGCCGAGCTTGCCATTTGAGCTTTTGACGTCTTTGGTCTAGTGGTTCGAGTGTCGGACTGCTGATCATGAGGTCGTGGGTTCGATTCCCACAGGACACAAATATTTGTGTGATGAACATAAGTGTTTGTGTTGATCTGGGTGTTTCTTATGTATTATAAATAAGTATTTACAAAAAAAAACATAAGTATTATATCCACTGTCTAGTATCCATAGTACAAGCTCTGCTTAGTTTGGGACTAGATGGTGTTGTGTAAAAATGTCCCAAAAGTATTTATTATTATTTAGCCATTTCAGCTTGCTGATCCTGTGGACTACTTTGATTCTTTGTCGGATCACCTCGTTCCGGATTCGACCCTTCAGAGAGACTCCAAGCATAGCCCTTTCCATAGGACGCTGAGCTACGTTAAATTCGTTAAATTAGCGTCCAGGTTTTGGTTTGTGTCTACCCTTACCAATATTATTCTATTATTTTATTGAATTTAAGTAGTCAGTCGGGGCGAAGTCTAGAGATGTAAATATAATTATGATTAAAATGGATTTAATAAAAGGTACATTTATGAGTATAGCTATATTTATTAGTTGAACCTTTTACTATATTACTAACCAGCTTAAATAACAAAAGCTATATTTTTCAGTATATTTACTACACAATGAATATATTTAGACGGAAGTATGACGTAGGTATATGATGGATTACCGACCTCATCTCCGGGCTTACTCGAAGCGTAGTACCTACCTATCTACCTACGTACTGCATAATGTTCTTAATTGCCGTGTAAACAGCATCTGTGTACCATTCAATCAAGTAATGAACTGTAGTTACAATGTTGTACAGATCCACTTGACATCGACATCAGTGGAGGCTGGATTCATCTTGTTTAACGAATCCGACCCAATTCGTGAAGTCTCGTTCAAAAATCAACTCGATTGCACGATTCAAATATGTTTTTTTTATATATTTGTAGATGTATGTATAGATGTATCGACATTAATTGGGTTGTTTGAGATTCAAAATGAACTATTTATATTACTGTATTTTTACGCGTCTTCCGATAGCAAAATTTACCTTTAGTGTTTAGTAACTTAAAACTGTCGACTTTTTTTAAGTAATACTATCACGTGTAGGTTCTAGTAAACCACTTCCGCGTTTAAAAAAGCTTTTAAAGTAATTATCCGGAGAAGGCCGGTCGTTGTGGCGATGCTTGGGGGAGGCCTATGTCCAGCAGTGGACGTCTTTCGGCTGAAATGATGATGATGATGATCCGGAGAAGAACCGGAGTGACGGACATATTAGCTTGTAGGATAATGAAGCTATAAGAGACAGTGGGCTGGCCAAGTGGCCATGTCTGTCACCACGCAGATTCCGAGAGTCCAACTCTCGAGAAACCTAACACGATGCAGCAGTGGCTGCCGGGGGGACCTGTGGTGGGGTCCCCCAGCTGCACCCTGAGCCGAGGCCCAAGCTCCCCCCTGCGGACGCCCTCACGGTGTCGCAACCGGAGATAATCTCGTCACGCGAGATCGACCCTATGCTCTAGGGTAGTTCCTAGGAGTAGGCTTAACCGCCACTTTGTTAGGATTAGGTAGGTCTTCGCCCTCGCCGTTGAAACGCGTCACCCACCCGATATACCAAAAGTCCACTTTCGAGAAAACCATTCCCGATGCAGCAACGGAGGGACATAGCAGCGGGGTCCCCCCGCAATGCCCCAGTAAGCCGAGGTCTGAGCACTCCCTTGGGGGACGCTCAATCATACGGTTTTGCAACCGCGATTTTAGTTTATAAGTTAAGTTTAGGGAAATTTTTCAGCGGATGGAGTCTCTATAACGGGATTCTCCGCCACCCGCCCGGTTAAGCGGCAGGGCACCTACTTTGGGTGCCAATCTGTGAGAGTCACCACACCAGAGGACCGATTGTTGTGGCGCAACTTGGGAGGGCCTATGTCTAGCAGTGGACTGCGATAGGCCGAGTTGATTGATTTTAAAGTAGGCAATTGTATTTACATCAGAACTATATGCCAATAACACGAGTTGGCCTAATTACTTTCAAGATCTGTAGCACACAGACAAACAACGAAATAAGCTTAGTAAAAGCACTTAAAAAGAAAATATGGGAGGAAAATGTTTATCTTCAGGCAGAAAATACAGAAATTGATAAGCAAAGGTAAATAAAATATCTAATACAAGTGGGCCATTATTTGTTTTATCTAGTTTACAGTGAGTGGAGCCGCGGTTACTTCTAGTGTACAGGTCGTCGGACTGGTCGGCAATATGACGTCATTACGTGAGTAACGTTATTGTAATTTTAATTCGTAAAGACTTCCATATCGTCGTGGGTTCGATTCCCACAGGGCACCAATATTTATGTGATGAACATAAGTGTTTGTGTTGGTCTGGGTGTTGCTATATATTATAAGTATGTATTTACAAAAAAAATGTATATAAGTATTATATCCATTGTCTAGTACCCATAGCACAAGCTCTGCTTAGTTTGGGACTAGATGGTGCTGTGTAATAATGTTCCAAAGATATATAAGATGTATATGTAATTTTCGATATAAAACATGAGTTAAAACTTTTAAGACCAGATTTTTTTTGTTCACGTATACAACGTGTAACTGAAGTTCGAAATAAAACTTGAAACCCTGAAATCGCGAAAAAAATACCAAATGTTCCCTACATTTGTATTTCAGCTTTTCTCAACATTTTTGTTTATGTTTACATAAATCGACAAACAGCTGTTTCTTTTTCGCGATTTCAGTATAGCTCCCATAGTTAATGTTGTTCGTTATGATAGTATTTTTTGGACTTCTGTTATACTTTTTATAACATAATCATCCCGTTACCGTCACGATGCTGGGCCGGGCCTCTTCTTAGTACAAAGGTACGAGGAGGGAAAATGGCAACATGCGTTACCCAAAACATAATTTTGGGCGTAATCTAAAGCTACATTAAGTGACCAACATCCTACTAATATTATAAATGCGAAAATTTGGATGTTTGTTTGTTTGTCCTTCAATTCACACTGAAACGGCTAACAGATTTCGATGAAAATTTGCACACATATAGACCATAACCCGGATTAACATATAGATTACTTTTATCTCAGTAAAATACACAGTTTCTGAGGGATGCGCGATAACGTCTTTCTATGATAAAACGAATTTTATGCGGGCGAAGCCCCGGGCAAATGCTAGTAAATTCATATGAACCACAACTTCCCAAATAATCTTTTAACCACTACAAACAAAACAATCGCTATGTCCACTCGCCAATGCTTAAAATCCATCAAAGCACTCCAAAGTCCACACCCACCTTCAATAAAATTCATAATTACTTTAGTAATTCAATTCGTCACAAAGAGAAATCTGATTAAGTTTGATAACGAGTGGAACTTCGTCCCAGGGACCTATTCCGAAATATTATCCACTTAAAATTTCCAATGCGACGTTTCTCTTAATACAGTGGTTACAAGTTTTCAACCTTGATTGACGGAGTAAACTAAGTCGGGAAACTACGAAATTAACTTTGGTAACTAGCACCCTGTATGTGCTGGAGGTACTTAGTTTCACACCAGTCACCACTCTTGCGTTATGGTGCTTCAGTATACAAGATTATAGCTATAATCATTATGTAGCTCATGTCGACACGATACAAGAAGTATACAAGATGATTTTGAAGTAAGTAGCAACCCTTTAAGGGATGATTGTACTAATTAATTTGAACGACTTTTACTATGAACTGCAACTAGAGCCTGACCTTTCAAAAGTGCCTGTAATTAGGTTTATTTGAAATAAAAAACATTGAAATTGAAATTGAAATATGGGACCAACACTGAAATCGTAAAAAAAAATGGTTTTCCCTACATTTTGTCGATTTATGTGAACACAAACGACACACCATACAATACAACGATGTAGAAACCTATAAAAAGTATTAACATCAACCCATCAACGGGCGCAAACTACTGGCAGTCACGAATAAAAAAAACTATTGTGTCTAATTATCCGTTCTTTGATAAACTAATCCCTACGGCTAAGAGCTACAGCTTAGCTACCAACTTGAATAAAACCTAATAAAAAAGCATACCTACGCGTTCCTTTTCTCTTCAGACTTTCGCTGATCCCGTATTCAACAAAGTCTGACGAGGCGAAGATGAAGAGATTTTAGATTTTTACATCGATATTAAAATTTTCGAAACTTAGCCAACGTTTATTTGACGTGTTACTTCGGTTTTTATTCTAACACTAATAAATAAATAAATAAATTAATATTTTTGGGACATTTCTACACAGCACCATCTAGTCCCAAACTAAGCAGAGCTTGTAATATGGGTACTAGACAATGGATATAATACTTATATACTTTTTTTTTTTATATATAAATACATGCTTATAATACATACAAGTTTACATCCCGTTATTAACTTTTTTTCATCAGCATTAATACTGCAGTGCTTAATTCACCATAAGAACTTTTAGTTATAAAACCTGCACTGCAGTAAAATACATTGAAACGAACGCATGTAAACACAAAAAAAAACATTATTTATTTTTTTGGGCTTACTGAAAAACCCAAATACACAAAATATACGCAATCAACGTTATTGTACACACAAAACCTATTAGTTTTAATTTGTTCATATAGTTCCATGGCTCATTTATCCTAGGCATTCATCTGCCTGATATAAACGTACAAAAATGGTAGCAAACACGAAAATATTTATGACACAACATTTGGTGTCATGCGTGCCCGTCCATCACTAGCGACAACAAATGGTTTCACTTAGCGCAACCCTAGAAATGGCGGAAAGTTTAAATTTGACGTGACTCTATTGTTAATTCTAGTATGTTAGTGTACTATGCTTGGTACATTTAAACTTTTAAAGCACTGTATGTAAGTACTTTTGCCTCTGTATATATTTCTAAAGTAATTTTTCATACATATAAATACTAATTGCATACCGTATAGATTAAGTAACTTAAAATATTGTAGCGATACAAAATAGTGTATTGGTACCCTACAGGTTTATCTGCGGTGAAACTATAGGTCTAATATACAAAGTGGAGATGACAATACGACATTAAATAAAACCATATACAGGCACAGGCATTGCAAGCGCGACTGCTGAGCGTGGGGTCCTGGGTTTGATTCCCGGGTCGGGCAAAGTTTTATTTAGTATTTTCATTAGGAAATTCTCAGTAGCAGCCCGGAGTCTTGATTTGTGCCCGGTCCGTGGCAATAGGCTCGCCCCCTATTACATGGGACTATAACATAACTGGCGAAATGTGGGTGTACTATTACACCTCTGTCTACCCCTTCGGGGAAATACAAGCGTGATGTTAAGTTATTTTATATACAGAATATCACGTTCTCTGACGGTACACAAAAAATCAATCATCATCATCATCATCATCATCATCACCATCATCACCATCATCATCATCATCATCATATTTTCAGTCGAAAGACGTCCACTGCTGGGCATAGGCCTCCCCCAAAAGGGAGGAATATACCATAATCGCCACGCTTGGCAGGCGGGTTGGCGATCGCTGTTTGTTGGTTAAATACTCAGAGAACGCTGCTGCCCATGCTCTGGTGAAAACCTTAGTCGCTTTTTACGACACCCATGAGAAGATATAGGATGGTGCAATTCTTTACGAAACTTTTTCTTTTGTTTTCTTTAAAATCAATCAAATCCAGTTAATAGTTTAGCCACAGGAAATTATTTAATTTTATTAATTTTGAATGTCCATTTTTCTGGCATAGATCGTTAGGTCAAAGACCTGTGCGAATCCATAGGATTTTAAACTCTTTTTCTCATAGATTTAGAACACTATAGATAGAAAATCGACGTGCCCCTTTTAGATAGCAATAGTTTTTACTTCAGTGATACCACACTAAGATTTTTACCCCCATTTTTTTGAGATTAAGTTAAGGGCTCTTAGCGTACGTAGAAAATAACTTGAAAATGCGCAGTGATCAGTTTAAACGATTTTAAACTCTATGTCAGTATAGTAACAAGCGCAATCGTACCATCTTTGTTCAAGTTATTTGCCGGATTAACATTTAATGGAAGCCAGTGGCTCCTACACTCTCGTCTATGAATCGCGTATGTATGTAAAGGTAATTTAGAAAAGGGAAATTAAATAAAGTATTTTGGAAAAATAGGATTTATTGTAATTTTTTTTGGATATATTTATACATAGATATATTTTGGATATTGATTGGATGTATAGGATTTATTGTAATTTTAAGTGTAATTTATTGGCCTTTAAACAGAATCAATTTCGTATGAAAGTTTCTCACTCTATCACCTTTCTGTGAAACAGTTTTTATAAGGTGATGTATTCGTACATCTAAATATTTTAATGCAACAGCTTTTATTAGGATTACGAGGTGGCTATCCAGCGGGTTTTGATCTCTAACATGGTCGTTCAACGTAGTAAATGTGGGTTTCTCAATGTTTTTTTTCAAAATGGTCATAACCATATGAGCCATTGCCTTGTTAGTGGCTAAAAAAATTTATACTACACACATACTACACTGTGTGTACCCTACACATAATACTAAAACAACCAATCTACTTCATCAATAAATAAAGATGAAAATTAAAAACACCCTAAATAATGGGTACATAATTACGTAAATCACAGCAGCACTAATCACGGAATTATTTAAAACATACGTCTCCTTCAACAATTTAATAAAAAGCACCATATAACAGGTAGCACCCTAAATATTGGGAACGTAAACATGTCTATCATGGCAACACTAAACACGGAAATATTTTAGGTTATGTTATTTAGAAAACGCTGAAAACTGCTAATATTTCTATAAGAAATGGGTTCAAAATAGTTAACACTTACGTACTTGTAGAAACACATTGTATGTAGTTAAATAAACACAACAATTTAGATATAAAATGCCACTTACCCGTGGAAAGTTAAACCTTCAATGTGTTGCTCGCTGCGGCTCTTGCAGCCTAACACACTACACCCGACCATATCACGGAACTGTATGAGTGTTTTATCACGAAGTTTCACCATAAAATTATAGAAAACTACGAAGCACAATTAATAAAACTCTTTAGTTTGACAGACCGAACGCTTTGTTTGTCAAACTTTAAAAGTGTGACAACGAAAATATGGGTAACATGTAAGAGATGGCGATATAATATTTGTGTCTTGCTCTATCTTAGCAGCAGTGGCATAAGTCCATTTCTTTCCCACATACTCTAACGTAGTTAGGAATCCATCTGTAGTGTTCATAATCTAAGCTTTTTCTCATTTATTACAGATGTATACAAATGGTGATACTTATTATTTCGATATTGCAATATTTACTTTGTTCAAAAATTTTGTTTTATTAATTTTCGATAAACAACTTATGTGTAAAAAATGCTTCTATATAATAACCGTATTTTCATTTACTGTCGTATTTTCATATCTACGTTGTAGTCTAAAGTGTACAAGTTGACTAAAGTGTATATACAACGGATACACGATTGACACAAATGAAGGGGGACTGTCCTATTTCCACAAACAAATACTGAGCTTTCAAAACAAATTATTTGGTCATCTATTCCGAATCATAAACGATAATTTTACGACTTACGAAAAATATAATTTAATTGGGTACTTCAAATTATACAGTAAACAAACATCTCGATCGCGAACAAAACAGCCGTAAGTATCAAAGTTGAACTATCAAAATTAATTGGAGTATGAACCATACCATCCACAGTAACGGAGCTCGACTTAACTCAAACATAAGATAACTAACTAATCATACGATCTTGTGACCCGTGAATTAAACTTATTCGTCGGAGAAATAACATTGTACGGACATGGATATACAGGATGCTTCATGGAAGGAACGTACTTAGGGGCGTGCTAGTGTTGCCATAAATTTGTTTACACTTTTTTGTCAGAACTTATATATAAATATAATAATATTTTAATCTTTATTACTGGTCAGTATTGAATGTTTCTTCCTGGCGTTGGTTGAACATTGCGCCCTCTAGTGTAATTTGAGAGTAATATAGCTTTCCATAGCTTATAACATTAAAATATTAATTTATACTCGGACTCAGACCAATTAATGTCTATGCTATATCGAATATCGATGCTTACAACGCAATCTATTGCCATTTTGAGGTAACTAGTTTATACAATGAATTACTTTTAGATTATGAAGTATTTTGAAATAAATATCCTTTGTTTCTAGAATTTGCTACGTAGTTTGCTGTTGTATTTGTTGTACTTTGCAAAGATCATCAAAGTTGTATTTGTTGTACTTTGCAAAGATCATCAAAGATCATCAAAGATCAAAGAAGATACCTTTTTGTTTAGCAAAGTTTAATATTTGATGATCCGTATTAATTAAATTAATGTTGTAAATAATGTTAATATTATGATAATTATAATTCGAATATTCTAATTAGATTAATGAAATGATTAATTTAAATGTTGTTAATTTAATTTTGTGGTTCTGATAATTCCGCTTTATATTGTTTCATATTTTAATAGCCGGCATGATTTTTTGGTTTATATAATGTTTAGAGATTATGTAAATTAATATTAGTTTTATCACGACGACTGGTTAATTATTTTAGTGTTCATTTATAAATTAAAATGTATTTAGTGACTCCGTTGGGTCTATTTGATTGTAGTAATATAAAGATGGAGACACTGTGCTTTTGCGCGGGCTGTCATTCTTGTTGTGAAACTTCTTCTTCTGGTCAGTTCATGTAATAATCGGAAAATACATAATTTGTAGTAAAGAGAAATTTATTTCGTGATGAATCCTGATGAAACCTTGAGCTACGCGCGGACATACTCTAAGTATTGAAAATATGAATTTTAACATAAAGAAGACATCATATTCTTTTTTTAATTAGTGATTATGCATTCAAAGAATTAAAAAAAAAATGCTTGAGTCGGGAATGGACCTAACTCCTTCCGCTGATTGATATCGATGGCATCAGTAAAGAGGAGCAAAACTTTCTAACAAACAAGCATCTTAAACCAAGAAAAATCATTGATCTTAAATAAAAGTAAGTCCATGAAATTAGTCAACATCATAATCATCATTTCACCGGAAAGACGTCCACTGTTGGACATAAGGCCTCCCCCAAGAAGGGGGTGATATGCCATAATCGCCACGCTTGGCAGGTGGGTTGGCGGGTTGGTTGGATGAAATTAGTACTTAAAGCAAATAAGATAAGATATTTTTGAGTACAATTTCAAAATAAGTCAAATTTCCTTTTTCAATATTTATTTATAGTACTTTTCCTTCATGAAGCATAGTGTTAGGACATCCTGTATAGATAGAGCGACAATAATTATAAGATATATAAGATAAAGATTAAGTCATCCGGTATATGACTGAGACGGCATCAGTTGCCGTGAAATGTTCCAAGTTATCTTCATAAAGGCTCATTAGGTTGATAAGGTATTACCACATTGTCACACAGTCACACCAGGTACCTGATACGACATTCTCGCGCTCGTCGACGTAAAACACGAAATCGATCGACACCATGCCACATTGACGAACTAAAGACAACCTTAAGTGCATATATCCATTCCGATGCCGTTGGTAATGGAGTCTTTCATCGTTCAACCAGCAGAGATAAATGTACCGTGCTTGTGCAATTTGCGTTTGAAGTTTGCCTCGTGTGTGCGAACACTGTAATGCACTAAAGCACTCGTCTCGCCAATAATTTAACCATTTCAATTGAGTCTATCAATTGAGCACTAAAATATCCTTCGTGATGTAGGTATACTTTCTAGGGATGTTACGGAGCTTCGAGTCCGACTCCAAAAGGTCAGAACTTCCGATTGATTTTACACCTCCGACTTCGACTTCGGCTCCGATAATTTTGAATCGGAGGTTATGACGATGATCGAAACGCAGTGACCGTGGCCATAACACGAACGTAGGTTTGCCTTGTCGCCCGAGGAATCCCCTCACGTTTGTATTTCCCGTTCAGTCGGTGTGCCACCTTAGTGGTTTTACCACTAGAACTGGTAGTCCTGTACACTAGATCTGTTTTTTGTCTCCGCCTCCGACTCCGGCTCCGACTCCGACTCCGATAAATCATATTAAAAACCTCCGGCTCCGACTCCGGTTCCAGTATACCCACCTCCGTACCATCCCTAAATACTTTCAGCGGCTTGTTACATATTCATACGAAAGCATCAGGAAGCGGGAACTATTGCTATTTCCACACATGTAAGGCTTCTGACGGAGTACATCCAACTTGCTAAAATAAGTGAAAAGTAAGAAACTCTAGACAACTTGATAATACAAAGGCGGAAGCTTTTTATTTATTCACGCGTTTTGTCTTCCTCTTTCTTAACATATTTTTTTCAAGTTAGACCAAGTTTCTAATGAAACGAATTTAATAATGGTTTGCATCTTTTAAGTAACTTATCTGTTGTTTAATATTTTACCAGCTTATAACAAGGCTTATTAGTTAATGATGTTACTAGTAAAAAATATCTATAAGTAACTAGCCAATGCCCGCGGCTTCGCCCGCGTATAATTCGCTTAGAAATACGTTATCGCAAACTGTTTATCTGTCTCGGAAACAGTTATACCTGGAATATAGCATATAAAAATTAACGTAAAGTAATATTTTAATCTTAGTTATGGTTTATCCGTGTGCCAAATTAAATCCAAATCCGTTATGCCAATTCAGCGTGATTTAAGGACAAACAAACAGAAATCCATACATTTGCATTTACCTACATAGTTAGTAGGATTTGTAAAATTTATTCTTATTCTTATTCTTTATTGTACACACATATATACATTTATATTATAGTAGGAAAGTTTATGTACATCGGCGAGCTTAACTCAGAAATAATTAATATAATTATTATTATTAATTTAATTGATTAATTTACCACCGGCAACAACCGTACAAACATTACCATAAGCTAATATATCCTTGACAGTAATATACAAATCTTATACTTTTTAATAGCTAGATTAGAGAATGCAGAATGCGATATGATAACTTGAAAGTGAAAACGCTATCATCAGACAAAGCATATCATTAGATAAATCACAAACCACATTATAGCTAGATAGAGAACTACATAATACCTACCACCCCATATAAACACTTAGTACGCCATCTCATCACACGAACGCATCCTTATTCCGGTAGTGGTGGAAAAGATTATTAGATACCATTTTATTTTGCGAGATCTCGAGTGTAGGTGCAATCGGGTTGCAACTCTGGCTCGGGAAATAAATTTCAAACCATGTTAGTGCCGTGACACGGTCGGCGTTAGTTAAACGGAAAATATTTCTGTACCGCCCATGGGTGCGAAGCGGCCCGGCTCATACGATTTTCTCTGCGCTTTTCCGGGACGTGTTGTAGCGAATTTAAAATTTTCATTCGGTTTTCTATACCGATTCTTTGGAAAAATATATGTTGAAGCAATTTTTGAGATGGACTAGCCTGTTTCATGCACATTATTAATGCAGTTGGGCTTTATACCCTTTTTTTGGCTTCTACACACTTCTTGCTCTATTTCAACTTTTTTTACAAATTGCTTAATGACGGTTTGTTTCGTAACAAGTTGATTTAAACTGAAAAAAAAAAACAAAAAATAACTACAAAGTTTCGATCAAATATACTATAGATACACGATCGCCGCTTGAAAGAGGCGCTATCAAAGCTGTGCAATAATAAGTCATGTCTTGTGCACAGGTTTCGCTCTCAGCCGCTTGACGACCGAGCTAGCGGTGAGACGTTTTACGATGCTAAAACGTGTAAAAAAAAAACTATACTCCAAATGTGGAAACAAAGGATGGAATTGTCGTTCTTTTCGTTGTCGTAATCATAATTACTAGTACATTTTATCCCGGAGACATTTTTTGGGTTTGATTTTCTATAAGACCGTGCATCTATAGCATATTTGATCGGAGCTCCTAAAATATAAAGTTACTAATCTTAAATATAACGACATTGGGCTCAGAGGTATCAAGAAAATGTAGAACATTTCAAACATAAGTGTTCAATTGCTTAATAGAACAGGAAAACCTTCATGGATAGCTATATTTGGGTCGGTTGCACACTTCACAGAACTTTGGTACTTACCCAACTCGGCACAACTTTCAGTAGTGAAGTATAGATGAAGACCTACTTTCTCGTTTGACTTGTTCAGATTTGCAGTGACCGTAGTTCTTGATACTTACTATTAAATAATCATAATCAGCCCTTATATTAGCATCGCTGAAAATTAGTCATTTGCCTTAGCACGCGTCCACCTATTGATATCGTACGCATCCGACGGATCGCATTGTATAAAAAATGCAAATAACGTCATCGGCATTCGATTTTCAATATTAAAGGTGCAGGCACACAGCGGGCGGGACGGAACTGAGGCAGAGCGTCGACCGAACGTGGAGGGGGCGTGCATGTCACACTGCGGGCGGATCGCACGCAGGACTGAACGGCGGCGGCGGAATTACAGCGCCAGAAGAAAACGGTCCGCTCTCTGTGTGACTACTACTATGCATTCCCATGTAATGCGCCAGCCAGCGTATCGGTCGCGCACCACCCGGCGTTGTCTTTTCGCCCGGCGGAGCGGCGGTGGATCGGTCACGCCGTCAAAACGCCTGGCAGGACGGTGCTGTGTGCAGTGTCTATTACAGTGCAGTACATTACAAATTACAACACGATGAGACCCGCCGACGATACGCTTGAGTTCCGTCCCGCTTCTTTTCCGCTCGCTGTGGGTTTGCAGCTTTAAATCCGATTGCTCATAGAAATTCGTACGCAATCCGTACGCTGAGAATAGGTGGATGCACTACGCTATACGGTGCCTTTACAGTACGATGACACGATTCGCGCAGTGACTGAGCGATCGGCTTCTACGCTAAGGTTCGCAGACTTGTTTCCCGCACGGAAAAATATTTGTGTGGTTTACCGAAGGATAGTTGAAAACCAATTTAAACAATATACGCGATACAATCCGGTTAAACTTATTTTATTATAATATCTTTTTACGACGCGATGCTGCATAGAACTGAGACACAGATAAAAATAACGCACATAATAACATAGGTTAAACGATCGCGAGGAAGTAGGATTGTCCAATTGCGGTCGACGGCATTGTAGTATATTTATGACGGTATGTCTAATACCAATCGTACTTGTAATTGTACTTGAGGGAATAATAAAATAAATCAGTATTTAACCAACCTACGTGTGTTTTACTACATGGTGGCAGCGGTGCGTCGTTTTTAACGATTATTGAGCGTTAAAACGAAGTCGAACCAGAAACTCCTCAATTGAAACTCGATTTTTTTAATGTCCGTACCACAACCTCGCTAAAAGAAATTAATTGGTCCAATCATTGCCAGGAATCTAAATCCCCCGAACCAATGAATACAAATCAGAAGTTGTCGTAGGTACAGCTACATTACCAACACTACATTTGCCAACTAACGATTCATACTTGCATAAACTTACGGTGCATGCATTAGCACACGACGCGAAATGAATCCTTTGAAAACCATCGAAATACCCTGATATTTGCGTGGGACCCCATTTCATTCTCCCGAGAAGGCGAGTAGATTGCATTCGTGTGTCATACTACAGAAATGCAGTTCATGACGCACACAAAACATCCGATAGTGCGCACAGTAGACTGTAATTTACCTCAAGTGGGGCACTCGCAGTAGAGGCCGGGGCCCCCGTACCCGACGCGGCGGCAATCAGCCGACGAGTGTGTGCCCCATCGCTCCCCCAAGTCTGCCTCAAAAATAACATTAGAACCTAACACTTCGACGTCTATGATATAGATCATACGAGCATGACGTGCGACGCGACGGAAGATAACCTTGTTGCTTTTTTTTGCACGACTGAAAGTTTCATGTAAAGCAAAAGGAAGTAAGTATGGCGTCTCGGTATTTTTTAAATAATATTTAATCCAATTTTCACCACCATTTTCCTCGTCAAAAAACGGGAAATTTTCTAATCAGCTTTCGTATTAACAAAAGTGCCCGAAGCTGTCCTATTTACAAATCCAAATCAAGTATCTAATAAGATCGTTGGCCTCTTAAGATAAGGGATTAAATTACAATAAAAAATCATCTGCAACAAGATTATTTATGTAATAATAACAAATGAAATACACATTAGATACACACTTTTTCAACTGAAAATATAAATGACTACATTTCACCTCAAGAACGGAACAAAGATGGCATAAAAAAATCAATAAAAAAGAAATAAAAGAAATCAAAGAATCAGAGAGAGAAGAAAAAGTCGATTTTCTCGCAAAACAAGCTGAATCGCCGGAAGCGACAGGCACTACTGATTCCGATTTAGAAAACAATATAAAGCTGACTGTAGTTTTCCGTCCAATATTTTACCGATAATGATGTTTACTTGGACGAATAAAAAGAACGGACGTAATCCAGCTAAACAATAAGTGAGGCACCCATAGTACGCCAGCTCGCTTGTCGTACGAGCTGGTACGCACACATTCACACCCATAGTATACCAGACAGCCGCCATTACGCAACCAATCTCGAGTGACAGAAGTCGTTGTCGTAGTATCAAAAATTAAATAAAAATATGCCGTCGTGTGTTGTAAAATGCTGTCGAAACAACAGTGCTACAAAGAAAAAGTGTCAAGGGATTACCTGTCATAGGTACGTGAGTAATTTATCACTTATTTACCACATTTTTGTCAATAAACAAATCTGCACTTTTTTTGGAACACAAACCATCGACTAAAAGACCGGTGTTGTCAATTATTTAAAGGGAAATTTACCCGAAAGTATGGGACATTTGTTATTTTTTGCATTAAATTCCATTTTTTCAGATAATTAGATAATTATTATGTTACTAAATATATTACATACCTATCCATCTTTTAGGTTTCCTATAGGAAACGAAGAATTGAATTGATAAGAGAGTGTAGAGGGGAAAATGATTGGAGTCCATCCAAATCTAGTGTGATTTGTAGTGTCCATTTTAACACTGGTGACTTATACAAAACTAAAGGAGGACTACTTCGTGTTGTTCCTCGTTCATTACCAAAAAATTAACCAATCCAGTACAGTACGCGTAAAACTTCTTAACCAGCGTGAGTTGTAGTTAGTGGGTAATACAAGTGCATCCACCTTAATACCTTTATTTTTAGGGTTATCTTGTACATTTCTAGATTCACCATGGTGCAACAGATTTTTATTTTCATGTTTATTCCCTGAGAAATAAGCAAAAATATAAAAAAAAATACATCAAAACAGTTCGATTCCGTTTTGTTTTACGCACAATTTGCCGTTAGTTAGAAAGGAACAGTTCCAAAACCACTGAATGAGTAGATATATATTAAATATTTTAATATTATTCACTATTATTTTATTGTAGTTTAATTTAAAGGTGAAGCATAACGTGTGGTGCGTGAATTTATTTTTCAGTTATTGTTTATAATTCTACTAAATCAAATTTCCAGCCACAAGTTGCAACCATGCCCAGTGTGCGGTCGGTCGGTGTACGGTCACGGTGGAAAGTTTGAAAAAAAAAATGTTATTTTCCCTAGTGAGAAATTGAAATCATCATTGTCATCATTTGACATTTTACGCTAATAAATCTTTTTTTTTTTCTATATAATCTTGGATTCCTTTTGGTTTTAAATTACTGTTTTATGTGAAAAGGGCGTTAATATCAGTATTGTTTAACAATACAAAGTTATTTACGCAAAACACAAAATTACGTCTCAAGTATAATAAAATCCTAAGTAGGTCAGAAATACAAAAAAAAATCAGTACGGTGGCGGCCTCAAGCGATGAGCCTTAACTTTGCATCAAATATACGCATGTAAGGCAAAGGAGGCCTATCACGTCACGTTAACATCTAGAAAATTTAACTGTCTAGGTTTTCAAAGCATTTTTACCTAGTGTTAAAAAATGGGGAAATTTTGTTTCACATGACAACACTTCATTCACGCACATATACTTACGCCGCCGCCATTGCAGTGCATCAAATCTTTTCTTAGCGAAATTATGTCCGTTCTTTTCATTCGTCCAAGGATGTTTATATAACTTTGTAGACTCGATGACTCAGTTACTTGAACTTAGTGACCATGCACACTGGCTTGTGACCAAGAACAAGACACAGCAGAACATCACCACCACCATTAGACCGAAGAGCAACACATCCGGGGGACCGTATCATATAGCTGTACCCCTTTTATTTTTGTGTCACCATGACACAAAGAAAACCAATAAAAATATCTAATAGAACTACAATAAAAATGACAAAACATTCACGCTCATTAAGTAATAACAAAAATTATGTAAATTTTGTAACAGTTACGACGATTAAGGCTTGCTGTTAAAAGCGCCATTTACGTATCCAACAAAATAGGTAGTCGTGAGCAAGAAACATTTTCTTGTACACGTACAGGGGAGGGCATTAAAGCGGAGTGTCTAATTAAATTTGTTAGGTGTCAACATAAAGTTTCGTTTCGTCTGCCAGCGTCCGCTGACTTACATTTGAATCGCGCTGTTGTGAAGTCGGCTCACGTCTCGCACTGAATCAATTTCGCGTCAGGCTGAACTCCCTGCTCGACAGTATGTCGACTATTTCACTTAATGTCGTCGTATTCGACGCTGATAATATGTATAAGTACATGAAATATACGGAACAATTCATCAATTTTACGTGATCGACTGCAGTTACTGTGATATTTGTTAACTTAATAAATAGGCGTGGCTTAAGTTATGTGCTTAGTGTTATGATTTAAATTACGTCGACGATAAATATTTATCGAAATACTGTGCCCTAAATAGAAATCTTATCAAACTTTAAAAGTAACGTATAATTTTATTTTTGAGGTTTTTGACATTATCGCACCTTTAAAGACAACCCGTTAGTAAACGTTTTTTTTTCAAGATTTTATTTATCGATGTCATCTAAGTATCTGTAATCAAGATAAATGGCATTGATGACATGACTCAATTCTTGAAAAAAAATGTTTAGTAACAGTTTTTTTTTAAAGGTGCGTTATGTTATTTTAATATTGTAACAAGAAAAAAACATACAACCATATAATTTTTTGTAAAACATATTGTACATATTACATTTTCTTACAACAAATAAAATAATTAAGTTAACCTTAACGGAAGTGTGGCGCTGAAGGCAGCCGGGATGCACTCACCACTATAACGGGGCAATAAATTCCAAATAGTGCTACTATCTCGGGTAATGTAAACGTTCTTTAGTTAATCGGAAAATATTTGGTAGCTATACCTGTCAAGAACTGGGAACGTCTTCTAGAAGCGACATGGCGGAAATTATTCGATGTTTTCATAGATTACTGCGAAATTCAGTTAAATTCTTTGCTAGTAACATATATAGGTGTGTGAACTGTGAAGTCAGATAATCGTAGTCATACATTAATTTATTTATTGATCACAACTCACTTCTATCTTTACAGGCTAGCCCAATGCGATAGAGATGTAACCACAATTCAAAAACATAGAAAAAAAATAACAAACAATCTCTTAGGTACACATAATAATCAACATAATACCATAACATCACGCCTGTATTTCCCCGAAGGGGTAGGCAGAGATGTATAGTCAATAATAATCAAATTACCAATTATACACAAACGACACCTAATAAAATAGAGTACAACAAAGTATGAATGTTTAATCTTCAGATGTAACTTAATATGTACTTAATAATAACACCTACAAAAAATCGTACCATATTTTTTTTAGTTTTTAATTTCAGGCTACAATTCTCAGCTGCCTACTTCCCTTAATTCGAAAATCTCCAACATAAATACGTGTCAGCAAAAAACATAAGTATTATTTTAGTAGGCCTCATAAACTTGCCGCAATCCGACCAACACTGACTCACAATAAAATTTGCATTTACGCGCTGTTTCAAAATGTACGGATTTTAGTAGTGGGACCTGAAAATAAAAAAATAAAAATAGCGAAATATGTCTTTAAAACGTGCAGATTTTAATTATGGAGCCCTGAAAATCTGGACAATGGTATCGACAGAAATCCAGGTCCAGTGGGGTAATTGTGTAATGCATTCACATTGACATCAGCTTTCATTTTGAAATTACAGCAATATTCATTGCGTGGTACGTAGTTGTCAATATGACGGATTGTCAAAACACACAGAGCAATGAACATTGAAATTCAGATGATTGCGATCGCGAGTGAGTTACGCAATTTGGCAGCAGGTTTTCAAACTAGTTTACGTGTTACATTTCTTTGTATTTTAGTGGGCACCTTCCGACATCACGACTAAACTTGTGTGGAAAATTCTGGTTAATTTGACAGCGTTAAAATTGTTGCCATCCCTTTCTTGTAACTACTACCTATTATATTACGAAAAGAGAGCGATAGTTTGAAATAAGTTTAGTTCGTGAACAAGAGAATCGACACCAATTGGTCATTGTACACATCAGTATGAACAACTTTTGGTATGGGACCAACCCGGAAATCGCGAAATAAAATAAGCGTTCCCTACATTTTTTCGATTTATTATGTCTTAAAAATAGAGCGATTCATCTTAAAGCGGTCACATTCACGTACATTAACTTGAGTAACGTGAGAATGTATAGCATTGTTCACGAGTTTGCACACCTTTGCTGCACTAAAACCTGCATTTGTGGGCCCCAGTTGGGACTATGAACGTTTTCAACCTCTGTTTTAAGAGCTTTGTCTTTAGATTTACGGTGTATCGGTAAATCCAAATAAATTGAAATTTAGCTTGTAAAAGGCTGTATAAAATCTTTCAATAGCTTTCTTTTGTTGGCTTGATTCACATAGTCGGTAGGCGATTGGCTTTTGTGTTACAGGGCGCGGATTTCCGCTCGAACCAAATATTGTCATAGTCTATCTTACAGGGTAGTTTTCTGTTTCTGAACGTTTATTAATTTCACTTTCTTTCAGAGTGAATTATTTATTGCATTGCATATAGACAATTAAGCGATGTCTACCTGATTTGAATTCAGTTTTTCTTGTTTAATTTATTTAGTTATAGCCCATTAACATAACATCAAGTCTTCCCCGAAGGGGTAGACAGATGTGTATAGTAGGCTTACCCACCGTTCACCAGTTATGTTACAAGTCCCATGTAATAGAGGCGAGCCTATTACCATTATCCTATCCCATATATTACATATATATCCCGGTTAGTCAAGTTCGGCTACAGATGCTCCCATGGTTTTTGAAAGCTGAATTAGCCTACACCTTATTTGTCATTAGTTTAAGTTTTTATTTTCTATGGGGTATCAGGTCGATGGGTGGTACGGAACCCTTACTACGTGAGTCCGACTCGCACTTGGGCGGTTTTTCAATTATTTCGTTGAATATCTTACATCAATGTCACGAATTTTTGATGTGATGATATTCTTACATGCAATCAACATACTAAAGAATCAAGTTAAACTTTTTTTATATACATAATAATTAAGTTAAACTAGTAAGCTAACTAACAAGTTAAACTACTTAATATGTGTTGTTGCTGTGTTCTGGTGTAAAGGGTACCGGTGAAATTGCAATCACATGATACTTTCAATCTTCATCTCTCAGTTGGGTGAACCGACTCCAGATTCCATTTAAGCAACAGCCTAGATGGTATTACAGTTGTTATAGGCGAGGTTAACCGCTTAACATCAAGTGAGCCTTTAGCTCGTTTCGCCATCCTACAATAAAAAAAATTGTACCTAACTGGCATAAAAGTACTAGAACTTTTAAAATTTTCCCCTCAACAACGTACTCACGCAGGCTACGATACCTTCACCCCTCTGCGCCTATCACTCAAAGTAAGGTACATATATTAAAACTATATAGTTAAGTTGTTATCGTAGTGCAGTACAATAAAAACTTCCCCTAGGAAATTCATAAGTATTGCGCAGGCGAACAAAGAGACCATGCGTGCTTACATCTAAACAATACACGTCATCGCTGGCAGCTCAAGTGTTAACGCCGATAATATGGCGCTGGAAGACGATCTGCACGTTTTTTGAGATAGAGAAATGCGGCAAAGCTGAGATGTGCTGCTTTTCATTATATGCATGTACGCACATGTGTGTCATGTGTTCCGTGTGGTGCCGGACATAAAGAATTGCACCATCCTATATCTTCTCATGGGTGTCGTAAAAGGCGACTAAGGGATTCACCAGCGGATGGGCAGCAGCGTTCTCTGAGTATTTAATCAACCAACTGCGATTGCCAACCCGCCTGCCAAGCGTGGTGATTATGGCATATCCCCCCCTCATTGGGGGAGGCCTATGTCCAGCAGTGGACGTCTTTGGGCTGAAATGATGAAATGATGTACGCACATTCTGTTTATGTCTCTCATTCGTCCAGTCATGTTGTGTAATGTTTTACGAACATTTCATGAGAGTTTTGTCCATCCATTTCATTCCATCTATTATTTCAAATTCAAAATGACTCGGGGTTTTCATGTCAGGTCATCAGGTCGTCATGTCAGGGTTTTCGCTTCCATTTCACCTATAAACAATAATCTTTTTCATACTAACTTGGATACTGCCTCGTTGGTCTAGTGGTCGCAAGCCCGACTGCTGAGCGAGGGGTCCTTGGTTCGATTCCTGGGTCGGCCCATTTAATATTTTTTTGGGTAATTCTCAGTAACAGCTCGGAGTCTGGATTTGTGACCGGTTAATGGCAATAGGCTCGCCCCCTATTACATGGCTCTTATAACATAACCGGCGCAGTGTAGTTTGTACTATACACCTCAGCCTACCACTTTAAGGAATACAGGCAGCGTTATGTTATGTTAAAAAATCTGCCCGTGAGCGATTTCTTCTTTCCACAATTTAAACCGTTATACCTATTTCGCTTCGCATGCGTAAATGCGTTAAAAATAATAAAATAATTAATAATTATTATCTTGGCTTGGAAGATGGCATGCAAAACTGTAAAAATACAATATACAAGATAACTTTTTTTACTGTATGGAAAAAACAGGTATATTTAGAATGTAAAAAAGGCATCTGATACCATGTTTTTTTAATATTTTCTTTTGCAGATTCTATAACTATGAAATATCTGATATTGACTTGCCTGAATTGAACAATTAAAAAGTGTAACATCACCGTCGTTGCGTCAAAACTGTTGAAAAAAAACATATTAAACACCTCGTCAAAATAAAAAAGATTGCCAGTGCAGTTAGCTCCATTTTAGCCTCGCCTAGAGTCAAACACAGGCCACGTTGGGGAGGTGGGCCCCTGACGCGGTGCCTCGCAGAGAGTAGCCCACTTAAGCAAAATTAGCTTCTTCTGTAAGCGTAAAGAACACTATCGGCTGTTTTGTGAAGCTCTGATACGCCCCCCTTTTGACGTCCTCACATGAAAGGGAGAACGCAGACGAGTTGGTGTCCCAATAGGTATCAGAAGGTATAATTAACGATTTATCCTGCACGTATTGATAGGGTTAAAACAAGGTTATTGTCCCTACGTACGTTCGTGTTTTTTTGGTATTTACGCATTGCAGACCTTTCTGCAGTCATTTAAAATTAGGGGGCTCTGCAAGTATAAATGTCAGTTTAAATAGCATAGATACAAATAAGTTTCATAAACCTATTTGTACCTACTCGTGCTTTTAAGCGATTCCTAGAAAAGCGAAATTTTGACATGAAAGTTGACGACACTGAAATGTTAACAGAATATATGGAATATGATAGCGAAAAGTTTGAAGTGAATTAACTCGGCTTCATAACTTGCAGGCAAACCGAAATAAAATTACAACTACAATAGGCACACAATAGGTACCTACAACAACTTCAAAACGAAAGAAAATCTTTTTTCAAAATGCGAACATTGATTTTGTAAGTTTTGTGCAGAGGATGGCCACCATAAGGAATTCACTTAGAAGACCAGATAAAACACAATTTGTTTGGTTCTAGCGTTTGTAATGAAGATAAATCTTGATTTCAATCTTCTTCTATCGTGTCGACATGAGCTACATAAGAAAGAAAGTAAGAAAGAAAGAAAAATGATTTATTGCCACAACAAGACGACATGCGGTAGGTGCACATAAAAAATACTTAATTAGGTACATTTCTTGATTCATTAGAACTCATACCATGGAAACAGATAAGCCAGTCAGCAGGTTGGTAGTAGGGCTGACTGCCCAGGATGCGCCGAACGATCAAAAAGATCGTCACACGTGGATGCTCTTTTAATGCACACCATTGATTTAAATAATTCCTCATCATCAACTCAGCCTATCGCAGTCCACTGCTGGACATAGGTCTCTCCTAAGTTCCGTTCCACAACACTTGGTCCTCTGCCTTCCGCATCCAGTCGCCCCGAGCCACGTAAAAAAAAAAAAAAAAAAAAGACGTGTGGCACTCGGAGACTGCCGCGGTAAAGCTATTGCATACCATTTTTTATGTAAATACAAAGAGGAGGTGCCCTAACGCCGAAACTCTAAGCAGGCATGAGTCACCAGATTGCGGGGCGAAGAGGGGGATTACGCAAGCGCAGTAACGCCGATACAAGCAATGCCACCTAGAGGCGATTTGCAGAACTAAAGAGACAAGCGTGATATTTCAAAAAGTCATTAAAAGTTCTGCTATTCATCGATAGATGGCAAAACTAAAAAGTATCACCGCTGTGCCGGTCGGAGTGGGGGGTGTTAGGTTATTTTCGTTACGGAATTTCTGGATTCGGTCTCCACGCTCAAGGCCCGCGACAGAAGCTATGCAATAGCTTAAAAAATAATTCCTATTTATTAAAAAACAAAACTCACACCCTGAAGGCCAATTCTCGTAATCGTTACTGGACCAATTTGAAAGATATTTCATAAACTGAATAAGAAGAATGTGTACTGTGCCGCTATGCTTTTCCTTTTTCATTAATAGTTGTCAAATTTATACACTAGGCCTTTGGAGACAGCGGCCTAAATAAGCAATTTAAAGATTTTTTGAGGGCTTTTAGAAATAATTTATCAACAAAAACGAAACAAAAAAGCTGATATTTATTTTACTCTAAAAATCATTGCTCTGGGATTATAAACCAGAAAGAAAAAGTCGAGAGCGTTTGTATGGAGAAAAGACCACCCGCATTTTCTCTTCTTCTTCTTCTTCGTGTCGATGGTACAAAAATTTACTGACAGTGGCACAGTATCAGACGCTGCTGGCCCAGAAATTTGCCACGTCTTATCCTTCATAAGACTAATAAATTGGAACCATATTTTGTATATTTTTAATTAAGAGAATTTGCTCTCTGGTCTATTGGTCATTCTATGATCTAGTTAAAATAAAATGAACCAAAACTCCAGGACAGTAAGCCGTTTATGCCGTCACTAAATAAAACCGCCGGTTTCGCTCGCGGTTAGCGTCTGCCCGCAAATGGCTAACTTCCCCGGCGACTTACTACCCCGACTTATTATGCAATGCACTTCTGCTAAAATTGTCTAAACATTTTTCTAAGCTGGCTAAAGTTTTATATGCTTTTTTTTTATTAAATATGCAGAAAGCAAAAGGAAAGTTAACTTAATATTTCATAACATTCCGTTTGTAACTATTATAATCTACTTGAATTTTTATACAACTAGACTCGGACGAATAAAAAAGGCGGACGGAATCTCGCTAAACAATAAGTGCAGCAAAAAAGCTTAAAAGTACGGGCACACATTCACATCCATAGTGGTATACTAAAGGCGGCGATTACGCAAAAAATCTAATGTGACGTTAGTCATTGTTGTAGTGTCACAAATAAAGTAACAGTACAAATCTGGTGTTTTAAAATGATTTCGAAATTATAGTGGGTTTAGGAAAACCGGCCAAGTGTGAGTTGGACTCACGCAGTAAGGGTTCCGTACCATCCATCGACCTGATACCCCATAGAAACTGATTTAATTTAGTGAGTTTATCAAAAGACATCAACAATCGTACGCGAAATGTTAATTTTTGCATCTCTTTCTTACGTAGGTACCACCACAAATGTCTATGTTTGCCCTATTTTTAGTATTTGTTGCTAAACACCATAGTATGTACTATAATCAGACCAAGTTTTCCGTTGGTATATATTACCGTTTTGAAGATAGAGCAGGAACAAAAACGATGAAAAAAATGCATGTTTTTGGAGGTTTCTTGTATGGGGACCACATTTGTTTTTTTTTTTTTAACTATTTTTCGTGATACTCCTCATAGTAACACATATTCTCTGAAAATTTCAACTGGTTATCTATTACAGTTACAAAGATACAGCCCTGTGACAGACAGACGGATGGACGGACGGACGGATGGACGTACGGACGGACGGTGTAGCGAGAGTAATAGGGTTCCGTTAGCACCCTTACTTCAGTCTTTGTTTAGCGAGATTCAGTCCGCCTTTTTTATTTGTCCGAGCAACTAGGTAATTATTTCAAAGTGAACACCTTTTAAACATAGTTTAATGAAGAAGAGTTACAAGATTTTATCTACACGAACACGATTAAGTAAATCTCAATAATTTGTTTTTGTTTGGCTGCTAACATAACTAAGACATAAAGCTGTTAAAACATCTTCAGTACAAAATAAAATCTGTAAACTGCCAGAAAACTTGAACGAAAACATTAAGTTTACTTTTAAACTTTGTAGGGCGGAAACTGGCATTGTTTGTTGGTGTTAGAACTCCGGCAAATCCACATTTATAGCCTGCGCCTGCGATTCAATTACAGGCAAACTGTGGCAGCGGTGCGTATTGCATCGTAAACTGTCGGCAATAAGGCGTTATGACGCCGCGCTGAGAAATAAAAGCTACGAGTCTAGAACTACCTACCTGTGACCTGAATAGCACAGGTTTGAATAAATTTTATAATTTCTAGGCAAACGATAACCTTCTCATATCTGTTAGTTTTTATTATAGGTTTATTACTGAGCTGGTTTCAGGAAACAAAAAGAAAAATTATATATATTTACGTAAGCTAAACAAGTAGCGTTAAGCTTTAAACGATAATTTTAATCTAATTAACTATGTTGTTTAAAATTTACCAAAGTTGAAAAAATTATGACCCACCACCAAAGGGCAATGGGAAATTTTGGGCCCACCTCTCAATTGAAATACCTAATTGATAGGTATAGTGTGGGTAATAGGTAGGTGCCTTTGAATAGGGATTTTAAAGAAGAACTATACAGATAATATAATACCATAGGTTACGATTACGACCAAGATAAAATATTTGTACGTATGTCTTCGGACTTCGGAGCAATAACGGCGCAAAGGTAATAAAAATTTCATCATAGCGATTAAGATCAAATCGAAAATCATCAAAAATAAATCAAAATGTAAACATTTTGTAGTATTTTATCCACGGCTAAAACAAAAACCACTCAAGACTTCTGTATGAAATTAAAAACCTGCAACACAGCAACTACTTCTATTTAATTTTAAATGTTGCGAGTTTAAGTTCCCCACTACACATCGCGTGTCATTCGCTTTAAATGTTCCCTTTACGAGTTCTACTTTTATACCACAGAACTGTTTTCATAGTCTCTACTACTTTTTATTGTGTTAACACATGAAAATTACGACTTTGCTAAAAAGAAATAAGTACCAGATTTTATAGGCAAAGCTATAAACAACTTCCACTTCAGCAATAAGAATATTAGGTATTCCATATTCAAACTACAACTTCTTCATAAATTTACGATATTTACAAAATTACAAAAGATTTTCCGTACCTAACGTAAAGTTTTTTTTAATGCTTGTTAAATAAACAAGAGTAGGGAAAGTTTGAAACCTTAATTCAAGTATAAGTTACCCCATTAACATGCTTATTAAACCTCAGGAATAAAATACTAACTAACTATAACTATTGTGTTTGTTTTCTTTTGGTGTAATGTACAATAAAGAATACAATAAATAAATAAAATAACTTTTCAATTTTGTTGGTACTGAGTCTTATCATCATCATCATCATTTCAGCCGAAAGACGTCCACTGCTGGACATAGGCCTCCCCCAAACATCGCCACAACGACCGGTCCTGTGCCTTCCGCATCCAGCGGATTCCCGCGACCTTCACCAGCTCGTCGGTCCACCTTGTGGGGGGCCTACCCACGCTGCGCCTTCCGATGACCTCAGTAGAGCTTCTGATAAAGTGGGTCTTAAAATGAATATGGACAAGACAAAGGTTATGTTGAATTCCCATATAGCACCCATTCCCGTAAACATCGGAGAATCTACACTCGAAGTTGTTGACGATTATGTATACCTTGGACAAACTGTCCAGCTAGGTAAGTCCAACTTCGAGAAAGAGGTCAATCGTCGAATCCGACTCGGTTGGGCAGCGTTCGGGAAGCTACGCAATATCTTCTCGTCCAAAATACCGCAGTGTCTCAAGACGAAAGTCTTTGACCAGTGTGTGTTGCCAGTAATTACTTACGGTACTGAAACGTGGTCGCTCACAATGGGCCTGATAAGAAGGCTCATAGTCACTCAAAGGGCAATGGAGAGGGCTATGCTCGGAGTGTCCCTGCGTGATCGAATCAGAAATGAGGAGATTCGCAGGAGAACGAAAGTAACCGACATAGCCCGAAGAATTGCCAAACTTAAGTGGCAGTGGGCGGGGCACATTGCTCGCAGAACGGATGGCCGATGGGGCAGTAAAGTTCTGGAGTGGCGACCGCGTACTGGAAGGCGCAGCGTGGGTAGGCCCCCCACTGAAGGGAGAGACCAGACCAAGAGGGATACGAGATGGAGTTCATTTAGGACTGCCGCGAGGGACAGGCCGTCCGAGCAATCGGATGGTGTGGGTGTAGTCACTATGGGGGGATCAGTTCGCTCCTGGTATGTGTCTGTTATCAGACACGACCGTGGATGCGAACCAGTGCAGTGACTAGGGGAATGAGATAGGATCCTGGATGCAGGATATTGAAAGGTGAGGGAAGAGATAGGAGCGGCAGGTTTACTAGTCTATTATGGCTAGCAGACACAGTCTAATAAAGACTACAGGTCGGTCCGACCCGTAATCCTCATTGAGAGGAACGGGGGTCCTTAGGGGGCTGCGGGGAGACAACCCCTTTAACAAATCCAACACCAGGGGACCACACCCCTTAAAAAAGGCAAAGCTGTGTTCAGCAATCATGAAAGCGCATCGAAAAGAAGAATTACCCCAGGAGGGTACCGACTGCTCCGCAGTCGGAGAATCCCTCACCGAACAGAGTTCGGTCAGTCCCACGTATTCTGGGGGGGACAACGATCGCTTTTTGTCCGTACCGGACATATTCGGTTCTCCGTCCGTTGAGGACGCATTAAGCCAGGGAGGCTTACGTCCCTGTGATGTGGAGTCGTTGGGTTCTGTGCCCAACACGTCCGCATCATCGGGACCCGAACAGCAGGTGAGCGTCGACCTACTCTCCGACTCCCGGAGGAAGGACGGCTCAGCTCAGTCATTTTGCAGGAAAGAGGTGGTTCAGAGCGCTCCTGTTGTGGAGGCACGGTCAATGCCAAAGGCTGGTAAAACCCGAACACCCTTTGTGCGCCCACCCACTCCGGTTGCCGATGGGGCAATGAGTGATAGTGGTGAGTCTTACTGCTCGCAAATATCGCTCCACTCCCAAACGTCGTCAATGTCAAAGCGAACTCGCGCGTGCAAGCGGTCGCTACCAACGGGAAGTGACGAGTCGCTCAAAGCCACGAAGAAGTCTGCACCGAGCAGGCATTCGAGTGAGAGTGGGGAAGGGGATGGAAATCTCACAAGCACTCGGGTTAAGCAGAGCCCGAATCTTCCCAGGCCTGAAGAACTGGCCAAAAAAATGCAGGCGCAGCCGACAGCCGATCTTAGCGCTTGCATAATGGAGAATCTGCTAATGGTGGAAAAGGTTGCGGACGAATCCCGCAACCTTAAAAAGTGCTTCGTTCAAAGCCTCAAAGAAGCAACTCTAACGGTGCAAGCCGCAGTGGTGGAGATGACGCAACGTTCAGCCGTTGCGGTCAACGTTGTGAGGTTGGAAGCTGAGAATGCGGAACTGCGGTCCCAGATTATCAGCCTTACAACGCAGATGAAGAAGCTAACGCAGGACATGAACTTCTTGCGTCAGCAGGGTGACCTCGCGGCGGGTTTAAGCAGTGACGTCACACCATCGACTACGCAACATACGGCAGTCATATCAGCGGAATTGGCGCCAGAAGCCGTCTTGCGGGAATTTGAGCGTTCACTCATGCTCAAAATCGGCGGAATGATGGATGCCAAATTGGCTGGTATCGAGGGCAGGTTGCTCCCTGAACAGCGTCTCCGCCCAGCACTTGCTGCGGATGTAAGAGGGGTCAACACTGCGACGATCATCCAGACGCAGCCCAGTGAACCTCAACAACCCCAAGAAAAGAAAAAGAAGAGAGGGAAGAAGAACAACCGTGGTTTTGATCCGGTAGCAGATTTGCCTGCCGTGCCCACACAGGCTTCGGAGACTGCAGCTTCTACTGCCACACAGTCGCAGTGGTCGACTGTTATCGGAAAGAAGGCAAAGAAGACGCTGGACAAGTCGACACAGGGGCAAAAGGAAAAGCAGCCAGTTAAGCTGCCTAGAGCTCCTACGATGGCAGCAATCACTGTATCGTTGCCTGAAGGATCTACCGCTACCTTAGCGGGCGCGATGGCTGCAGCCAAACAGCATATAGCCCTAGATGATCTTGGACTTATCGGCCACCTAAAGTCGAAAAAGGCTGCCAACGGTGGGTTAGTGTTACAAGTGTCCGGTGCCGACAGCAGCACGAAGGCTGACCAACTTGCTAATCGCATGCGGGAAGTTCTTGCTGATATGGACGTGCGTATTGCACGTCCAATTAAAACCAGCGAGGTTAGGGTCATGGATTTAGATGATTCCATTACCCCTTCTGAGGTGGCAGCTGCGATTGCAGAGGTGGGTGGATGCTCTGTGGACGAAGTGAAGGTGGGAGAAATATACCGATCACAAAATTCGCTGGGAACCGCCTGGGTCCGTTGCCCATTGGTGACTGTTAAAAAGTTGACGTCGGTTAAAAGCATATGCGTGGGGTGGATGTCGGTCCGGGTTGAAGTGCTGGCCTCCCGGCCTATGATGTGCTTCAGATGCTTAGAGCTGGGCCACGCTCGTAGCCAGTGCCCTAGCACGACTGACCGGAGTAACCGGTGTTATGCATGTGGCGAGCCTGGTCACAAGAGGAAAGAGTGCTCGGCCCTGATCCTTCGATGTCCTTTATGTGCGGATCTTGGCCGTCCTACCAACCACAAGCTTGGGAGCAAAAATTGCGCTCCTAAGAAGCGAAAACATAAGGGGAAACAGGCCCCTCTTTCTCCTGCCACCGTGGCTGGTAACAGGTCAGCGTCGGGAAGTGGCCCACTAGAGGCGATGGAAACGTTACATTCCCAGCCCTAAAAGTCCTACAAGGCAACTTAAACCACTGCCGCAATGCGCAGAACCTGTTGCTGCAGTCTGTTGCGGAGCGGTCAGTTGCCCTAGCGGTGATGGCGGAGCCCTACCGTGTCCCGGACCATCCTCGATGGTTCGGGGACGCTGAGGGCTCTGTCGCAATTTACTGGGCTGGTGGGCCTCCCTGCTCCCTTTTGGAAAGGGGGCCAGGATTCGTCGCCATTGAATGGGGTTCTCTTTCAGTGGTAGGATGCTATGTCTCTCCCAACGTGTCTCTCGCCAACTACGAGCGATACCTGGACGGGGTGGCAAATTGTATACGTCTCAAATGTTCACCTCGTCCGGTGCTTGTCTTGGGTGACTTTAACGCTCATTCTCAACTGTGGGGGAGCACCCAGGACAGGCCAAGGGGAGAGACTTTGAAAACGTGGGCGGCATCACTTGACCTCCGACTTTTAAACCGGGGGTCTGTTTCTACATGCGTTCGGTGGCAGGGGGAGTCAATTGTGGACTTGACATGGGCGACTCCTTCTGTCGCCAACATGGTGTCAGGATGGAGGGTGGCGGAGGAGATAGTCACTCTATCCGACCACCGCCACATTGTCTTTGACGTGGCCCTCCACCCCCCTACTGGTTCAAGCCATCCGGGCTCTGGCCCGCCGTCACGGCGTTGGGCCCTCAAAAAGCTCGACAAAGATTTGCTTGTCGCGGCTGCCTACATTGCGGCGTGGTCAGAGGGAAGGGATATTGAAGGGATCTTGCCCGACCCCGAGGAGGAGGCAACCTGGTTTCGGGAAACGATGACGCTGATTTGTGACGCTGCAATGCCCCGGGCCAGGTGCACCACGCGTCGAGCGGTTTACTGGTGGTCGGAAGACATTGCGCAATTGCGCGTGGTCTGTCTGAGGTCCCGCCGCCGGTACACTCGAACTCGGCGCAGACGTCGAGCTACAGCCGAAGAGCTATCCGAAGCCTACGAAGCTTACAGGGCGGCTAGGGAAGCGTTCCACATCGCCATCTCGGTTGCAAAGTCTCGGTCCTGGAACGAGCTCCTCGAGGAGCTTAATAGGAATCCGTGGGGGCGTCCCTATAAAATTGTCATGGGCAAGCTGCGCCCGTGGGTCCCCCCGTTAACGGAAACCCTAGACCCGGACTTGTTGGGAAGAGTTGTTAATACACTTTTCCCTGCAGTCCAGGACAGTTCTTCGCTACCTCTGACTCTGCCGGATTGGTCCGATGAGTTAGGGGTGACGGAAGGGGAGTTAGACCGAGCCATTAGTCGCCTGAAAGCTCGTAACACCGCGCCAGGGCCTGACGGTGTTCCTGGTCGGGCGTGGGTGTTGGCTTTGGATGCTCTAGGGGACCGCATGAGGCGGCTTTTCAACAGCTGCCTCCGTTCTAGTGTGTTCCCCGCCGGTTGGAAGGAAGCCAATTTGGTCCTCTTGAAGAAGGAAGGTAGGGCCGCGGAGTCTCCCTCTGCATATCGTCCCATATGCCTGCTTGACGAGGCATCTAAGATATTTGAAAGAATAGTTGCTGCTCGCCTCGTCAAGCACTTGTCGCGGGTAGGTCCCGACCTCGCCGATAGCCAATTTGGTTTCCGGCAGCGACGTTCGACAGTAGACGCGATACTTCGTGTCCGCTCGCTTTCGGAGCAGGCAGTATCTCGAGGTGGGGTGGCGTTGGCGATAAGTTTGGACATTGTCAACGCTTTTAACTCCCTGCCTTGGGATGCGATTAGGGGGGCTCTTGTATATCATCAGGTGCCTCCCTACCTGCAGGGCATTGTCGGGGCCTACCTTCGCGATAGGCACATACGTTATGTGGGTAGGGACGGTAGAGTTCATCGGAGGGAAATTACGTGCGGCGTTCCACAGGGGTCAGTTATGGGCCCACTCTTGTGGAACCTAGCATACGACGCGGCCCTACGTATCGATCTTCCCGCTGGCGTGAGCGTCGTTTGCTACGCAGATGATACATTGGTCATTGCCAGCGGGGACACCTTTGAGGGGACCATCCTGCTTGCTGAGCTCGGGGTGGCAATAGTCGTGGCCAAAATCCGCGAGCTGGGTCTTGAGATAGCGTCTCACAAGACCGAGGCGCTATGGTTTCACAAACTGCGAGGCAGACAACCGCCCAGCTCGTCGGTTTGCGTCGGTGACGCGCAAGTCCAGGTGGGCCGGTGTATGAAATACCTCGGCCTAACCTTAGATAGTCGATGGGGCTTTGAAGAACACTTCGGACGCCTTATTCCCCGGATCGAGAGGGCAATGGGTGCCTTGCACGGATTACTGCCCAATCTCGGGGGACCACGGGAAGAAGTTCGTCGCCTCTATGCGGGGGTCGTGCGGTCGATGGCTCTTTATGGGGCGCCTGTGTGGTCAAATAGACTGTCAGGCGTCCGGCGCTGCAGAGCTAAGTTCAATAGCCTGCAGCGTAAAGTGGCTATTCGTATCGTACGAGGATATAGAACGATATCCTTCGAGGCGGCAACTCTCTTGGCGCGCTTTCCTCCTCTAGACATACTGGCGGATATGGACGCGAGGGTCTATGACCGGATCTGCGCTGTCCGCCAGAGTGGCGAGAGTGCGCCCAGTAGGGCGTTCGAAAGGTTGAGGCGGCAGGAGCGACGACACGCACTCGAGCGGTGGCGTGAGCGGCTTTTAGAGCCGCAGTATGCGCACAAGCGCGTAGTCGAAGCCATCCTGCCGTGCTTCGAGGCCTGGCTGAGTAGGAGTGAGCGCGTCACCTACCGCTTTACTCAGGTGTTCACCGGACACGGTTGTTTCGGTGAATACCTGAATAGGATCGGACGCGAGGCTACGGCAAATTGCCACCATTGTGGAGGTGACCAGGATACCGCCCAACACACGCTCGCGCATTGCCCTGCGTGGAACTCTGAGCGGCGGATCCTGGTTGACAAAATCGGGCAAGATCTCTCTCTGCCAGCAGTAGTGTCGGCTATGCTGGCAGAGACGACAAATTGGAGGGAAGTAGCCTCTTTCTGTGAGACCGTCATGGTTCAGAAAGAGGTTGCTGAGCGGGATCGAGAGAGGGCTGATCCTGCTCGGAGAAGGCGGCGCCGGAGAGGCAACCGCTCCAGCACCTAGCCCTTCCGGGCTATCGTCGTAACCCCCGCCCGATCGATTCGACTGAAGTGCGGGGGGCTTTCGAGGTCACGGGCATTCAGAGTTGGGGCTCTGATTGTCCACTAAGTGACTTCTGGGATGGCGGCGGCACGCTGTGGTCACGTGCCGCCATGTGCACCGGGAAGGACACAAGGAAACAAATTGTCTCCTTTAAGACGTGCCTTACAGGCGTAGCATAAGGAGGGCTCCGGAGGTATATTAATTTCCCGGAGTCTCCCCTTATTATGCTGTAGACGGCCACTGAGGGGGTTTTAGTGGGTAAGAATCCCACACACCCCGGCCTCCGTACCCCATGAGGCCGGTAGCCTTTTGAAGGTTTCCTCCTCGCAGCAAAAAAAAAAAAAAAAAAGGCCCCCCACTGAGTCTTATACAAAACGGTAAATTTTCAGTACATATTTGATACCTAATTGAGTATAAGAAGTAAACCTCACAACAAAAACATTGAACGATATCAAATCGCTAAGTAAATGGCCAACAGAATTACTTCAGTAATAGCCGAATAAACGAGCAATACAAGCTAAAAGTCACGTTCTCCGGCCATCCGTGGCTCGTTTCGCAGCTCCCGAATGACCTTAACATTGTTTTCCATATCGCCTTCGCGAAAGGTCGGCTCGCAATAAATTATCAATAATCGTTTGGATTTTGTTAAACTTTCAGGAAAGTCAAATTTTCGACGCAAAGTGAAAATCCTGTTTATATTTTGATCGGTGCACGCACCCTACGGAATCGTGGCTATAAACTCCCTTCCATTGTAATTTTGTTTTGTAACAAAGTTCCCGCCTTTAGGTCGAGCTGAAACGAAAGTTAAAACATTTACTAGACTACCAACAATTCACATAAATTCATAAGCCCCAAAATGAAATTTAATTCTTGCCGCCTTATCGCCGCCTCGTTTGGGCTCGAATAACTATAATGACAGAAACTATTTATTCTCAATTTTATCTTTACATTATGTATTTTACTGAAAATATAACAATGTACCATTAAAAGACGTTTTAATTGCGATCCCACAAAAAACATTGATTTATGAAAATGTATTTGTTTTCATATAACTTTAACTTACAAAATAATATATTCAATTCAATTCATTTAATTCAGCCAAGTCACAATAATATTATAAATCATCCATAGGTACATTATGTTTCTAAACAATAATGTAATATATCATGCAATGATATAATATGTCATACAATATATATTCAGGAATATATGCCAGCAACATTTTATTTTAATCATATAGTATATGATTCATTCATTTAGTTATGTTATATTCCTTCTTTACTCCAAAACACTGCAGTAACAATTTTAATTTGCAACAGAATTTTAGGGGCACCGTCTACCATTGAAGTGAGGAACCATTTAATCCAACGACAAATGTTCCCCGCTGGTCAGCGGCTAAAGTTTTAAATCGATTGAATAGTGCTATCTGTGTGTGAAGTGGTAGCAATTCGTCAACGTCCCGATATAATCCCCCCTCAATGAGTCCTAAGCCGGGCTGGAGGGATGTCGCGTCATCCATCACTAGCGAGTACCTACGAGCGATCCACCCCGCACCGCGAACCGCTAAGTCATCGCATACAAACTATTAAGTTGTTCTAAAAAACCTTCAAGACTAATAAATTACGGCTCAGTCTGTGTTCTGTTTTACGCTTTTTACGGCTCAGTGATCGGTTTTACAGGCCATTGACAAAAAGGTTGTTTTCAATTTACCTAACTCGAGATTAAGTTCTCTAGCGGCCAATAATGAAATTCACTATAATTTATATCAAAATGCGTAAATTTTCATTGAAAAGTTTCTAATACAGCTAGTACGTGTAGTTCATATAATTTTAATGTAATGAGAACAGGGGGGTTTATTAGAATCAACTATGGGTAGGGTTGAGCAGTATTTGAATTACTTGTAATCAAAATACGTAATTGAAATACGAATACATAGGTATTTGGTATTTGTAATTCAATTACTTCTTAAAAATTTCCTTTGAAAGAAAAGAAAGAAAGAAAAATGGTTGGTGGGAAAAAGCCAGAGGCACTCAATAACAATAATATACAATTTTATCATCTATAATACAACTCCTAAAAGTACAATTGTGTGCCCCACGGCTGCACCAAATAGGCCAATATTTGTAATTGGTATTTCAAATAATTATGGCTTCAAAATACATTTATACATAAATACATTTAGCGATATTATTAATGGGTTTGTTCTGCAGGAAATAGCGCTAGATGGCTTTCATAAGCAAAATGGCAAATTTCATAGTTCTATTTACATAACCTAACCCCTGACTGTATTTTGTATTTTATATTTCAAATACATGACTTAAAAATATGTTGTATTGCGTATTTTAAATACATGCGAGATAGTATTTTGTAATTTGTATTTTAATTAAAGCAGAGCATGTATTTTGCTCGCAGAACGGATGGCCGATGGGGCAGTAAAGTTCTGGAGTGGCGACCGCGTACTGGAAGGCGCAGCGTGGGTAGGCCCCCCACAAGGTGGGCCGACGACTTGGTAAAGGTCGCGGGAGTCCGCTGGATGTGGAAGGCGCAGGACCGGTCGTTGTCGCCATGCTTGGGGGAGGCCTATGTCCAGCAGTGGACGTCTTTCGGCTGAAATGATGATGATGATGGTGATGTATTTTGCCAGTTCTGACTATGAGAAAGAGGCTTGTCATTGTCAGCTGTGCATCAGTTGCTATATTTAGTTAATTATCATGTCCACAGTCCACACTTTACAGAAAGTAGCAATAAAAATTAACAGATAGGTAATGATTAAAGCAAAATCTTTACTAGAAAAATAGCATCCTTATTCGTCTCCTATTCTTGTGACTAAGCTATAAAGACACCGCCACTAACTTCTCTACAAGTTATTTGCTCACGTCTCCTTTTTACGCCTACAAAATAAACCTTAAAAATAATAATGTCAAGAAAGTGCGGTGTCTGGTCGTGTACAAGCGGCGTGCACATCTGCTACCAAATCAATTTATCGTAGATACGTGATGTTGGCTCACCGAGCCTCCAATACCCGAATCTGTGTCAATGAAATACTCCTACATTACTTATTACGATTTTCCCGATACCAATAGTGGTATTTATTGAATACTCTGATCATCTATCAAGTCATATTGGATACTTCAGACAAGTTTGTTTGTTTCGTCAAACGAGATTACAAGACGAAAGTTCGCTGAATGTCTGCGTTGAGTTACGATCTTATGGTGTTGACCACAGAAATCTAAATAATAAGGTAATAGAACCGTTATCTACTGTCTTTTAATAACAGAACGCGTCTCGCCGGTTTAGCACTACCAACACATAAATACGCAATTACGCCCACCATGTTTCTAGCACCAATGCAAAATAAATTAAGTCTAAAAAAAATCCGCTCAATTGTATGCAAAATACAATTTTGGTGGCTCCACGTCCAAAACAGCACTGATGATCAAGCAAACGGTTCGCGCACAGGGCCCTAATTCACGTAATTTCATGACGCGCCGATCAAGTTGCAGTGACGCTGCAGTTCGTTTCTGACCGCGATCGCGATAAGAGAATACGAAAACCATTGTTTTGAGCCAATTCACATAACTAAGTGCAGTTGTAGTACTGGTGTCCTAGACACCTGCACGCGGCCTCATGGCCTTTGCCACTTCTATTACCTTATTATTTAGATTTCTATGACATTGACTGTCCCGAATCGTGATCCACTTCCCAACTTTCGAGTGGGAAGTTGGGAACAAATAAGCGGGATTTTTTTATTCACCTCATTAACTTCGTCGTAGTGGGTTTAAGTTTTGCTATAACAGGGGAAAAGATCTATGATTATTGAGTAGGTAAATACCAACCAAAAATACGTAGGTACTTACAACTTTATGAGCCCCGTCTGGTATTTTTTGGGACAAAATGAAAGGGAGAATTAATAACAAAGTGGGCTTCGGGATTCGTTAGGGAGAGGTAAACCTAACAACTATCATACATAGGTAAACGTCTAGACTGCAAATCAGGGTAAACGTTAATCCTACATATAAAGACCATAAAATCTAGCATAAGTATACTTAATTTGATGACACATCCATAAACTATGAAAATGTTCGACGTTGTTTGTTCACTGGTAATACTTTATGTCAAGGAACGCCCACAGAGTACCTACTTAATCTACCTGAAGGCGGCTTTCTTCAAAATTCTGCGCACACAAACAAGTAAGATCAGAAAGGCAAATAAACACGTGAGGCTTACATCAGAGATAAGAAGGTAGCAAACAAGCTGACGTTTCGGATGCGCTCCGCTCCGTCAGTTTCCGGATCCAGCAAGGGCGGAAATCCACCGCTGGCATTAACGTCGTAAACATAAGAGAACTAAAGAAATGGCTTCGCGCACGACATCGCATGCGGGACATCAGATCTTTGCTCTCCAACCGTTTTATTGATGCCTCAATGATGATGAATTTGCAAATTGTACGGAAAATTGTATCGACTAGCTTCTTCCGCCTATTTGTCGTGGAATAGTCTTGTGAATGAATAGAATTTGGCTGGCTATTCATTGCTATCTCTTTTCACATATGAACAAGAAACTTTACGTCTTCTCTTTATGTAATCGAAAAGAAATGTTACTTTACATTTTTATCATGTGCCCACTTTCTTGTTACATAAATTGTAAACTATGTTTTTTTTTTCATATCGTCATACAAACAAGAATATCTTGCTCTCTGCTATTTATACGACATTATTCTTAGTTTACACTAAACCTCTTAAGCGGTCATTGTACTCATCATTGACAAAATGTGAACATGATGTGGGATAAGGTGATTTTTAAGCGATTTCAGGTTTTTCCCATAGTAAAAGTTTTTCATAATGTTGAGTACAATGACCCCTTAAGAGATTTAGTATAAACTAAGAATAAGGTTGTATATGGACAATGAACTTTTCTTTCTTTCTTTCTTTTCTTCTCTGAAAAATTACTTCACCTTTTTTATCATGTGCAATGCCCACTTTGTTACTTAAATTGTAAACTAGGTATTATTTTTCATATCGTCATACAAACGAGAATATCTCGCTCTTCTCTATTTATAAAAAAAAAGTTAATTAACAAACCCAAAAAACCCGACTGCGTGTTTAAATAACTGAAAAGATGTAAACAAGACTTGTGTAGGTAAGTCCATGTGAAAGTATCAAATCAACACGCAGTCGGAGGCTACGTATGTTTTTGGTCAAAGTAGTTCATAGTTCTTAGCCTAAGTAGCCTCCGCCTGCCTGTTGATTTGATACTTTCACATGGACTTACCTACACAAGTCTTGTTTACATCTTTTCAGTTATTTTTACACGCAGTCGGGTTTTTTTGGTTTTGTTAATTAACTTTTTTATTTTAAACTTTTTAGTTTGTCATGTTTTATCGCGCTGATTAATTTTTAACGTTAAATATTTTGTTGTTTTTTAGCATTTCTCATTCCAAATTACATTTAAACATGTAAGTTGTATATATTTTTGTAAAGCATTTTTTAAACCCTTTATTTTGATACCACACTCGATAGGTTTCGAAGGGAAAAATTTTTGAAGCCATTTAATATGGCGCCAAAAAGCGGCCATTTTGATTTTTGTAATTTTAATATACCCAGTGTCACTCTCACGGTTAAGACGAATCTAACGACACCTCTCAAGCTAAAATCCATCAAGCCGTTTAGGCTACAGAGCGTGCCAAAGAAATATACATACATACATACACTCGAAAAACATAACCCTCCTTCTGGCGCAGTCGGGTAGTGAACAAGAAACTTAACGTCTTCTCTTTATGTAATAATGTAATCGAAATTAAAAATTACTTGAGGTTTTATATCATCTGCCCACTTTGTTACTTAAATTGTAAACTAGGTACACAGACAGACAGTAAAAAATATAGACTAAGTGCTGCGAACAACCATAGTGAAGCCAACACAAACCGTGCTCCTTCATGTACAACCAGTGCTCATGCACACACATGCACATTAAACCGTGCTCACCCCTCTCAGTTCACATGTCACGGCAACTTCCAGTAAGCATCGCGAAAACAAATATCCTTCAGGTGCATGTGTGTGCATGAGCACTGGTTGTACATGAAGGAGCACGGTTTTTGTTGGCTTCACTATGGTTGTTCGCAGCACTTAGTCTATATTTTTTACTCTGTGACTAGGTATTATTTTTTCATATCGTCATACAAACGAGAATATCTCGCTTAGTCGTAATCTCGCATAAGATTGGCGTATCTACTGGAACAATAGCTGTCTCACTAAAGGAATGGCTGAACATAACACTCTTGTTACATGGGCTTTTAGCACGTTATACTGCGCTTTAATATTGCAAGTCAGCGTGGAAATTTCTATTTTCATTCTAAAGGTAGAAACTCATTTGATTTCAGTGTATGTTTATCTCTGTCGGAATTGTGTATTAAAACCCCAATCCTATTACGACGTATAAAATTAAGCCACGTTATCCGTGAAGCAGTTGAGTTTTACGTTTTCTATTACATAAAATCATAGCTATTTTATAGAGCGAAGAATCCTAAAGCAATATGTTTGGATTATCCACTACTTTCCGCAGAAAAGTTGCGAGGGAGGATTAGGAATGTTATGTCTTAGGATAGTATTTACTTGGTTGTGACTGTAAAAAATAGTTTTATGGGGACTTAGACGCATGTGAGGTAGTGTTTTCAAACTGTATCTCACGAAGTAGCAGTAGCAGTAACATTGTTGTTTTAACTGCGGAGCAGGGATACCGCAAATCGTTTAATGGCGTTTTATGGGCCATTGCAAACCTCGGCTCTGTTTTATGTGTCGCTTGTCAACTCGCATTTATTGCTTTTCGAATAATCACTCGTCGACTCATCCTCGATAAAATTAAAATTAAATCTGATTATTAAAGAGTGCCATCAAAATGCTATTGGAAATTTTATGACAAAATAGTAATTTCAAGGTACCTACATAAAACTTGTGTAAAAAAATAGTTATTACAAACGTTATTAACCTCTTTTTCTTTTTCAGTTGTATTATAAAAACATTTTTGAAAGAACCTTTCATGTACATATTCATAAACGGTGACTGCCCAAATAATAGCTTCGGAAGCCTTCGAAAACGTTGGCAGCTAACAAATTTTGTTTCCGTCAAATATGCGGGTAGAAACAAGATTTGTGATTGATTTCCTGGCGCATACGCTTCCTCCAGTCAAGTGTTGAGAAAATATGGGGCCACATACAGAGAATAAATAGTTTTTTTATTGAATCATGGTGATTGATGGTTGGGAAGTTGCGTCAACACGGTAGCTGCCAACTAAATAAAATTGAATAACAATGAATTTTCTAAGAGGTGTTGGTACGCTCGGCTACATAATTATCAAGCAAAATATCAAGCTATAAAGATGCAAGAAATGGATATCATGATATTAGATCATCAGTATGTCATCATGTATGAGTCTTGTATCATAACCAGCCCGTAACTGTCCCACTACCTCTTCTCAGGATGAGAAGGATTCAAGCCTTTGTCTACCACTCTAGACTCCTTGGGTAGTCCGCCAAGGACTACATGACATACTATCGAGAATTTTTGGAGAAGTCCCAGGTGTGCAGATTTCTTCAAGATGTTTTCCTTCTCTGTTAATGAAAGTGATAATCAAATTCTCTGTGAGTGAGTTTGACTATGAGTTATGTAAAGGAAAATGAAATATCATAAACCACTTCAACATATACGTCCTTCAAAACTGATACATCTGTGAAAGGATTGGTCGGTTTGAAATTAATGAGCGTCATCTTGAGGGTGAAATTTACATTAGCCAAAGTGATTGCCTAGCTTTTGGATAAGATATATTCCTAAGATTGCCTGCAAAATATGGCAAATACAGACTTTTGAAGTTAAGCTTTTATAGTGTCATGGCTCATTGTCAGAAAAGCTTTTAAACTGTTCTGACAATGAGCCATGTTAAAGTTGTTACAGCTTCGGATGCGGTTGAATCATAGGTGCTAGAACCACAGAACCTTACCTTTCTAAAGTTACATCACCTACTCATATCATCTCGCTTTTACTCATGCACCCTATATGCCCTAGACCAGCGGTACTCTAAGTGTGTTCCGCGGAACCCTAGGGTTCCGCGATACCCCTGTAGGGGTTCCGCAAGAATTTAGAAAAAAAAAACAAAACACCTCTCTCTGGTCACTGGTCGAACGTTTTGAATCCGCCCGCCGCGCGTATACTTGTGAGCGCGCAGTCCCTTTGATAAAAGCCGCCTCTGAATTAGACGCTATAGTTGTGAACAAGCGACTTTCGGCTCTATCTTCAAAAGCATAAAGTCGAGATTGTTTACAACGCATTTTTTTGTATTTATATTTTTATTTCCGCTTTTTGTTTATCAAAGGCGCCGACTCGAGTATTTTTGAGAATGTTCGAGTTCGAGTCTAGGACTAAGTATAAAAGCGCTATTATATAAAAAAAGTCGCGCCTCGTCAGTCAGTTGACGATTAGCGTTCGGAGCGATAAGTTCGTACCTACCTACTTACAAGCTGGCTAGCCTGCTGCCTTCTTGTAAGTTCTACTGCCCGCTGTATTCTGATTGTATCAGTTTTGTACATTTCTTCTTTGGACTTAACTTTGTCTCATAAACGCAGTAACGATTGTGCATTATTTTGACCCTACCATCCTAACGTGTAACATTATTAATAAAGAAGAATGGAACGTTGGCTTAAAGGTGTTAAACGTGTTGCAACGACATCTTCTAATGACGCTGAATGTTCAAAAGCAGTACGCGCGGAGAATACAGCAATTACCGATCCAGACGATGATGCCACGACGTCAAGCTCCACGGTTTCAAAGACGAAAAAAAGGAAGTATGATGAATCATATATCAGTTTCGGATTTGTTGATTCCAACGGCTCACCTCTCTGCATGTTATGTAGTAAACTGCTTCCTAATAGTTCCATGGCACCTGCCAAATTACGCAGACATTTAGAAACTGTACACCCCGAGTCTAAAGACAAGAATAAAGAATTTTTTGTTCGTAAAAAAGAACAGTTATTGGAAAGTCAAAAAAATATGATGCATGTAACACAAACTATCAATGAAAAGGCCACGGAGGCATCATATTTAGTTAGCTATCGCATTGCACAAGCAGGTGAAGCGCACACTATCGCTGAGAATTTAATAAAGCCATGTGTGTTAGACATAACAAAATGTATGCTCGATGAAAAATCTGCAAAGCATCTTTCTACTGTACCGCTATCAAACGATACTGTTTCACGGCGAATCCATGATCTGGCAAGCTACGTCAAACAAGAACTAGTTGCACGTCTACAAAAAACACGATTCGCCTTGCAAATGGATGAGTCAACTGATGTCACTGGTCTGGCTATCTTGCTGGTTATCGTGAGATATCCATATGAACGTTCTTTTGAAGAAGACATGCTTATGTGTTCACCGCTGCCCACAAACACTACCGGGGAAGAAATTTTTAATAAAATAAACATATATTTTTTAAAGAAAATAATCTTAGTTGGAACGATTGCATTGACATTTGTACAGATGGGGCCAAGGCGATGACAGGTAAAACAGCAGGAGCAGTATCACGAATAAAAAGTAAAGCGCCTAATTGTAGTTCCAGCCATTGTATTCTGCATAGACAAGCACTTGCGATGAAGCAAATGCCGTCAAATCTAAAATTAGTTATGGATGAAGCGGTAAAAATAATTAATTTTATCAAATCACGACCACTACAATCCCGATTGTTCTCATTATTGTGTGAAGATTATGGCAGCAAACATAAAACACTGCTGCTCCATACAGAAGTGCGATGGCTGTCTCGGGGTAAAACTTTAACAAGGCTATTTGAACTTAGAGCCGAGTTACAAATGTTTCTTTCAGCAGATACAGTTTCTTTTAATTTGAAAGACCGTTTGTATGATAAAACTTGGTTGTTCCGATTGTCTTTTATGGCGGATATCTTTCAAAAACTGAACGAATTGAATTTATCATTGCAAGGTAAACAGACAACAGTGTTCCAGGCCTATAACAAAATAACTGCCTTCAAAAGAAAATTAGATTTTTGGATTATTTGCGTTGGTAAGAGAGAAATAGAAAGCTTTACGTCACTCAGTGAGTTTGTTAGCGATAACGACTCGGAAATGTTTCAAGATGATGTGTTTGAAGAATTGGTCCAATATCTCACTTCGATGCGCGCATCTTTTGTAAAGTATTTTCCCGAAGAACATAATACAAAAATGAAGCTGAATTCATGGATTCATAATCCTTTTTTACCCAACTTGCAAAAGCCCGAAAGTATGTCAAACGAGATATATGAATCTCTTTTAGAAATGTCATCAGACACAAGTATGGAGTCACTGTTCAAAACGACGCCTCTCAACGATTTTTGGTGCAGAATCCGTGATGAATATCCAATGCTTGGCAGAATGGCTCTGAATATTCTTCTCCCGTTCCCAACAACATATTTGTGCGAAACAGGATTCTCAACCTATGCAGCCACGAAAACAAAATATCGCAATAGACTGGACGCCGAACCTGATATGAGACTTCAAATGTCTTCTATCAAACCTGATATCAACCAATTGATGAAAAATAAAAAACAGTTTCATACCTCCCATTAGTTAAGATTTTTTCATTTTTAATATCTTCTATTATTGTACTTGGCATGTGGTTAAAGTAAGTAATAATTAGTAACTGTTACATTGTACTTTTATTATGCTTATATAATAAAGAATACACTTTTAAAAACTATTGTTTTATTGTAGGGTTCCGTCAAGTATTTTGCTTGTCAAAAGGGTTCCGTGACCAAAAAAGTTTGAGAACCGCTGCCCTAGACAAAAACAACAGTTTGTTCCAGCATCATTTTACTTCTTCCTCATAGGTCTTGCGAGTACTGATAGACACCTTTTCCGGAACGGCCAAAAAAAAGACTGGATGTGTAGATACATACAGTACGCGCAATTTAACTTGACCGGAGTGAAGTTGTCACAAAACCGTCGCAGTAATCTTTTTATGGGTATCAATTCGAGCAAGAGGCGGAAAAACATGCGGAAAACATGCGCAGAAAACAACTTCACTCCGGCCAAGTTATTTTGCACGTACTGTATGTAGTCATATAAAATGCAGACAGTTTCCTAGTAGTAGAAAGTGTAAGTGCAACACAGGGAGCTGTTCGGAGTTTGGATCCCGACAGAACTACTTTTAATTAAATTGAGCTCTCTTACCTGCACTTCGAAACTCTTTTAAGTGATTTCGAGATAAACTTCGCAACAAACTGAAACAATACTTAGCCACTTACAATTGAAATAATATTCTTGTTATTTTGCATTTTATTAAAAACTTACATTAGGTATAATAGTTTGCAAACTGCACCTGCTTACATTATTCAAAGAAATCCGGTATAGTTTTTCTTACAAACTACGAGAGGGTTTGTGTAGTAACTAGTCACGCAATCTATTTTTGTTTTGAAATGTTAGGTACTCGTGATAAAAATTGCATTTTGCAGCTATTTAGTGGAAATTCTAAGTAGCAGCCCGGAGTCTGGATCTGTGCTCGGTCAATGGCAATAGGCTCGCCCCCTATTACATGGGACTATAACATATTTGGCAAAATGTGGGTATACTATTACACCTCTGCCTACCCCTTTGGGGAAATACAGGCGTGATGTTATGTTATGTTAGTGGACATTACAACACCCAGTTTATAATGTACGGTTTTATTTAAACTGACATCAGAAATATCAAAAACCGAAGTGCGGTCCAATTTCATGAAAAATAAAACCTAAAGCCTCGTACAATTATTGGGAAAAATGTTCCGAGTGGCTCACAAGTAGTTATGGCAAGTTATGATACAACTTTTATTAGTGCTTAGATCTAATAAAATCTTATATTACACGAAGCAAAAAGAGGAGGCGGTGTAAAAACTGTAACACGACAATGTCGTCAGGCCACGGTGACCGCAAAAACTTTAATGGTTTCTTTTATCGACCATTCGTGAAGCGTAATGGTCACCTCCTTGTGTTCGTAGCAGCAGTAATCTTTTAAGTAATGTTAAATTTTCATGTAAAATTCAGTGGGGTCATTAATTTACGTATATGCACTTAGAAAATGGTGGATTATTTTACGTTGAAGCCGTTGAAGCGAATTGCCTTATTTACGTGTTAAGCCTACACTAGGCTAATTGGCTACCACATCTACTGTTGTGTATTTTGTATGAACACCAACATACAACCATATAATACTTATAACAAATTATGTTAGAAATTTTATCATATCCAGGTACTTGGCCTTAAGTATAAGGTCTTCAATCATTGCGTCCAGGGCCCTATTAACGTAATTTCATGACGCGCCAAACAAGTTGCAGTGGCACTGTGGTTCGTTTCTGACAACGTTCGCCATAGATAAGAGAATACGAAAAGCATTGTTGATTGAAACTTATCTGCAACTGTATTTCTTTAGTTACGTGAATTGGCCTACTGTCGTCATGACTTACGGAGCCGAGACGTCGACACTCACGGTACGGTTGGTCCACAAACTTAATGTAGCTCAGCGTGCTAATATGGAAAAGGCTATGCTCGGAGTTTCTCTGAAGGATCAAATCCGGAAAGAGATGATCCGACAAAGAACCAAAGTTGTCGTCGACATAGCCTACAGGATTAAAAGCTGAAGTGGCAGTGGGCCGGTCACATTAGCCGAAGAACCGCCGGCCGTTGCTGTAGACGTGTTCTTGAGTGGAAACCGCGAATTAGTGAACGTAGGGTAGGACGCCCTCAGGCTCGGTGGAGCGATGATATTGGCAAGGTGGCAGCAACAGGATGCGAGTGGCCGAGGATTAATGTCGGTGGCGTGGGCACTGGAGAGGTGTCCAGCAGTGGACTAATATAGGCTGATGATGATGAGGTAGTTTCCGATCAAGATTGACGTCTCTTCCCCTGCGGGAGTCATAAACATGTAGAAAAGCACTAGTAATAACACTATACGCTTAACAATGTGTTCAGCAAACTGATTATGTCAATATTCCTTTATGGAAATACTTTATAGGATTCTACTAAAAGAACATACATTTTATGAGTATTCACGTTGGTAAAATATATACTAGCAACAAGCAGGATTTTTGTAATGATTTAATGTATATTTTATATTAAATATAAAATGATGTTCCATGTTTCGAGAAAGCACTAAATATTTATTCCATTAACAATATTGGGTCTATTTTGGTACCTAATCTTCTAGCTAGAAATTAACAATACCTAGCTATTGTTCATATTATTCTAGACTAAGTAACTATCTTTGTATTACATTATTATGTTTTGAGATGATGAATTTCTCAATTGATTAAGTCCTAATGAAAATAGCCGTATACAGAAATGCTGTTTTATATATTTTGAAATTATGGACTGGTGAGACTTTAATTGTTCTAAGATGCTAGATGCCATTTCACTATCATCATCACTATCACTACATAGTATAAAACAAAGTCGCTTCCCGCTGTCTGTCCTTTAGATCTTTAAAACTACGCAACGGATTTTGATGCGGTTTTTTTTTAATAGATAGAGTGATTCAAGAGGAAGGTTTATATGTGTAATACATGCATAATATAGTAGTATTGCACCCGTGCGAAGCCGGGGCGGGTCGCTAGTAATTGATAAGTCTTTCAAAATCGGGGGGCTAGATGATCAAACTAGATTGACTGCTGGCGCAGTATACCTAGAACCTTAGAACGACGCCATTGCACCGCGTTCACTTGTTTCCTATATCATCGAAACATGAAATACCTCTGACACGAAATATTCCACCAATATTACCAAGAAACAGAACAACAACACAATAGAATCAACATGAACTGTTCTAAACAGACAGTAAATTCTGGAAGCACATTTATCCAGTCCCCGTCACTGTACGATGTACGTTATACCCTGACACGCATTCACTGGATTAAGCTTTGCATATTCCACGGAGCTAGTTCCTAGCCTAACTCTGATTACATATGCAAGTGATGCAATAAATTGCCAAGTTAGCGACGGACACTTGCACTTGCTTTTATCTATACATTGTGGTTGCTGCAAGTTTTGGAAACATTGTTCGGGTTTTAAGGTTCCGTTTGTACAGTCGAGGAAAGAAAAGGTTCGTCACATTAAGGTAAATTTTTACTTGTTCTGGTGCATGATACGTCAAATACTTAATGACACTAGTTGTACGCAATACATCTGCCTTCTCTCGTGTGCAGTTACAAAAGGCTGATGGCTGATGAGGCTATGAGCTCGCGACACGTTTAAAGAAATGAATTTGAAAACTGACGAACCTTTTCGTTCCTCGACTGTAGGGGAGCGGGGGGCTTGTTGTAACAGTTTTTGGAAAAAACATTGTGAAAGGAAAACTACAAAGTATTTCTTGATTGTGAAATAATGTCTTGCAAGATTAACTATCTGTCTAGCTTTTCATCAATTAATATTAGGAAAATTGTTAATAGTATTTAATCAGAGGGTAATTTAAAAAAAAATGTCGCGTGTTACTACTTACCCCGTATTCGGGGCTAGTTGTAACAGCCTTGGGGCATGTAGTAACAATAAAAACCGGTACGTATTTGCTCCAGTTATAAATTTTCCCTTCTCTTTTCTAGTAGTTTTTAACTTACTCTCTGGTTTTCCTTGCTCATTTTCTATTTATTTATTAAATTTATGCACACACAGAGAAATAAAAATAAAATACACAGAAATTAAAATTTAAAAAGCTGTACCTTTGTAATAGTACAAAGGCACTGATTTTTCTGTTCATATGTCTTCTCTATCGCTTCTTTTTCCGGTTTATCAGTTAAATAAATTCTATTCTATTCTTAAAACACAGCATTTTATTTTACGTTGAATGCGGTTAGTCGGTTTCCGTGCTGGAGCTTTTGGAAAATGCTTAATTTTTGAAGGTGAAAAATCTAGTTTGCTTTGGAGTTATGAAGGGCCACCAGGAGTTGATTCACAAGCGTGTGCAATCACTTGTTCTGAATTATTTGAAGCAGGCTAGATTTCAGAGTGCGAGTTATTAACGTCAACGCTTGGGGGCCCGGAAGTAGACGCGGTAGATTGTTCAATCAATTCAAGTTGATAGAAACATCAATTTATAGACTCTGCACAAAATTGTGGAGAAAGTTGTAACATGTTACAACTTGCCCCGATATTTTGTTACTACTTGCCCCATGGTGTAATTTTTTACTAAAATTTATATATATAAAAAACAACATAGTTTGAATAAAAATCACATCTACCGATACATAATTAAAGACATGGTCTAGAATTTTGAATAAAAATAATAATAAAAAGCTACTAAAACGGAGCCAAAAAACAATAATTTACAAATACGTTTTTTTCCAAAACCTGGTAAAAACTAAGTGCATGACCATGACCACTTCATGTGACGTCCGGTGGGACCCTGGCAGTGCCCATATAATAGAGCGCGCTATGAAGGATAAATTTAATCGAAAATAATATAAATAAACGTTGGTTTACTACGGAAAAATTTTGTGTTACTACTTGCCCCTGCTACAACTAGCCCCCCGCTCCCCTACTGTGCTTTCAAGCACGCCTATTTAGCATACTAGTTATCACTTTTGACAGTTTCGTTGGTGTAGTGGTCGAAAACCCGACTGCTAAGCGTTAGGTCCTGGGTTCGATTTCCGGGTCGAGCTTAAAGTGTTATTGGGATATTTCTCTTAAGTTTTCTCAGTGGCAGCCCGGAGTCAGGAAGTAAGCGGTGCTTGCACTCCCGTGCTTTGGAGAGCACGTAAAGCCGTCGGTTCTGCACCTGGTCTCTCTCCGGTCGTGTTGGATTGCTGTCCGATGGGACGGATGGAGGGAATAGAGAGTGCACCTGTGTTTGCGCACACACTTGTGATCTATCTATATAAGTCTCGCACAGATGGCTAGTCTCCGTTAAAATTGGTTACTGTGACAGAAATTTGGCTGGGAGTACATTATTATTACCATTTTAGGCATTGCTGATAGATGATTCTTTTGACACCTCGAGCGACACAAACAACATAATAGGCATATTTCTCCAGCCCCGTTACGGTTTGCTCGTTAAGCATTAAAATACCTGACAGCCTTTTTGGTAAATAAAATGAAAATAGTTTTGTCATACTGTCAACAGCATACTTGCTCGCAGGACAACAATTTGATGGTGAATAAAGCAAGTTTATGTTTCCAAGCATCACTTTGTATTGGCAAGCAAAGATGGATTTCTTTCCACACTTTTCCAAAGTTTTTGCTCTATCATTCTTCGATGGAGCCAATGTTGGCAGCAGTTGCATTTAAGTCTTGCAGACTTAGCAGTCGGGATGTTTTTCTACTACTACTAAACTGAGGTACTTTGATTTTCGCCTTCTTATCAATTCAGATTTATAAAGAATGTGAATTTAATGAAGACTGTAAAACGTTTTTTTTTTCATATACCGATGTCATGTGACTCTTTGTCTTGATTATAATAGCCTATTATGTATTATCTTGACATATCTATACTGATATTATAAAGAGGAAAGCTTTGTTTGTTTGTAATCGATTAACTCTGAAACTACTAAACCGATTTTAATTATTCTTTCACCATTAGAAAGCTACTTTATCCAGAAGTAACATAGGCTATATTTTATTTCAGTATGCGGGCGAAGCCGCGGGCAACGTCCAGTTGATAATAAAGCCAATTAAGAAGACTCAAATTAATTAGTCTTAGATTAACATAAAATTAATCTTTTCATCACGTCTTGTGGTCATGAATGAGCAACAAACATTTCCTTGAAATTATAATAAGACTAGTTTAAGCGGATTATACAATACAATACAAATACTCTTTATTGTACACAAAAGAAAATAGCAACATATATGACTTATATAGAACACATGTACAATGGATTATATCGCGTATATTATTTAAATTAGCATATCATTATTATTGTTTTTTATTTGGCATTCGCGTATTTTGTTTTACTTATTTTATTATAACGTGTAGTGATCGCAAAAACCTAAGAAATTATTTTCTTGAAATGTATTTTTTTTAAATACGCCCACATAAAACGTCTCATCACATCTCAAAAAAACTGCACAAACTTAACTAATACAGCGGTTGTTCCGTTGTTAACGTCAACCTTAAAAAACCTTCTCAGTTTTATCCCCAACATTAGATCCACGTGTCGTTATAAAACACGGTACAGGCCATTTGAGCCCGCTACTACGGTAACATATTATAAGGGATGCTGGCTGTTATTTTTATAGCAAGTGCCCCTAGTGGACTACAAATCAAGATAACAAGCAGAGATAGAGGACAGACGGAAATATTTACACATAGTCCAGCGTATTTTATTCAGTACAACTGAATAATCATTCACAATTGGTACTTAAAGTGAATGCTACTGGGTAGCACGCAAAATTCAAAAATTCTTGCTATTTTGCAAATTGTAGCTCTATTTCGCGTTGTATATCAGTCTAAATATGATTCGCGGTAATTATAACAATATATCTACAGAATAATACTCATATAAAGTATAAACCTAGCTGTCGAAGCACTACAAGCTCGAAAATTGATAATTTGATCGTTAATAATATATCGAGCTTGTACAGCTTATAGAGCTAGATTAATATTTTTATGAGTATTATTCAGTAGATGTATTGTTATTATTGCTGCAAATCATATTTCGATTGATATAAAATGCGAAATAGAGCTACAATTTGCAAAAATAGCAAGAAATTTGAATTTCGCCTACCCTGTAGCACTCACCTTATAAAGTATGCTTCGGCCTAAGTCAATACTCCGTTACATTGAGTACTTAGTTTTAATTGTTTTTTGTTAAAAAGTTAATGTATGTCTCCAAACTTTGATTAATGTCCAAGAGGTCATTTGACTCAGTATTTATGTTCTTATAACATCTCAATCCAATGAGGGGATTGAGATGTTATTTCATTTTTAGGGTTCCGAAGTCCTACAAGGAACCCTTACAGTTTCGTCATGTCCGTCCGTCTGTCCGTCTGTCCGTCTGTCCGTCTGTCCGTCTGTCCGTCTATCCGTCTGTCCGTCTGTCCGTCTGTCCGTCTGTCCTAATCCTTTACAGCTTAATAACTTCTACAGTTATAAACATAAGTAAATGAAATTTTGTTAAAAATAGTCTGCATATAGATCTCAATTTTAAAAGAATAAAAAAATTGTTTTTACTTTCTTTAGGGGTGGCACCCATACATGTGAAATGGGGAAAAAATAATTTTTTTCGCTGCACCCCCTCGTGTGGAGTATCATTGAATAGGTCTACTAAAATGAAGGTAATGTTTCATACACCACTTTTTTATCAGGTGTACCAACTGCGAAATATAGCCCGCCAAAGTGGCTTGCAATGTGTCCCCCCCCCTGCCATTTCTAAACTATGCAACGTAGAAACTTATAATCTTCCACATTGATAGACCTTTGTGAAAACTCTCTTTTAAAATTATTTCAAGTATAATGTGATTATAATTTTTTGAGTTATAGACAGAAAACTCAAAAATACTTAAAACGTCCTAGTTCAAAGGTCATTGACCTTAGAGAAAATGATCATAGCAAATAATGCTCCTTTAGCTACTTTCTATTTTAAAAAATCACAAAAAGTAACTTTGTGTTATGTTGACGACACACTTCTTAAATTTGGCGCCATCTAGCGGCGTCGTACAACACTCTCTGGGTCGCCAATGCTGGCGTCAAGTGCCGTGTATTACATTTGGCACTGTATAGCGCCATCTAGCGGCTACTGACATCACTCTCTGAGTCGCCAATGCTGCCGTCTATTGCAAAAACTAAAATAGCCGTGATTAATATTCGATTTGATTTGTTTGTAACACCTACTTAAGGAACCCTATAATACTGAGCATGGCCCGACATGCTCTTGGCCGGTTTTTTATTAATAATTTTAAAATACGTTTCACGCCAGAGAAAAAACAAAATATAAGAACTAATTTCCTTTATTTTCTTTGTCAACAGTGTAGCTTCTTCCTCGACAATAACTTCTAAACGATGACAGTGCAACGGTCAGGGTGTGGTCACTTACCGCAACGGTGTGGGTTCGAATAATCCTATTGATTTACTGTGGTAAGTTCATTTCTAGAACGACAGTTAAACTTTGCAGGGGTTGGAAGCAATATCAAGTAATGCACCATTCATTTTCACGTGAAAAATCAACGACAACATAGTTTTGTGCTTACACAATTATTGCAAATAATCAAAATTTAGTTTTTTTCCAAACCAACAATGAGTGCACCATTTGTCTATAATGTGTTAGTTCAATTATCTACCTTTAAATGAAAAAGTTAACATAACATAACATCACGCCTGTATTTCCCCGAAGGGGTAGTGTGTGTACCATACATGGTACACCCACATTTCGCCAGTTACATTACAGAAGAAATAAACTGTGGGGTAACGTCCTTTGTTCTTCTTCTTCTTCTTCTTCGTGTCGACATGAGCTACATTATAATAATAGCTCATGTCGTGGGGAAAAGATTAGCCAGTCAGCAGGTTGATAGCGGGGCTGACTGCCCAGGGTGCGCCGGACGATCAATTAAATATCGTCACTCGTGGAGGCTCTTTTAATGCACCCCACGCACGCATGCACGTCCTTTGTTAAGAATTGTTATTGGGACTCGTGAAACAAAAAATCCTAGATTACTCTATAGGTTGATTTAGATTCTAGGTACTCTCTATTTTAATACCATTTGTACACATAGGTAACCCTTTTTCCGTCAGAATAAGTGTTGTAACTAAAGAAAAATCCAAATCAGCCAAATAGAAAAAATATAGATAAGATATTAATTTTCTATCACATAATATAAGATACTCACATAAATACAAAAGTTATAACAGAAAATAATAAATGAATAGTATGTTTTTATACGACAAACTGATATATCTTCCACTCTTGTTACTTGTAAAAACATTGGGGATGTGTGTTTGGTCTGCAAACATTAATCTATAGAACATTCCCTTTGTTTATTATAGAAATAAACAAAACAAAGTCTGTCAAGAAGGAACGCCATCGTAGGTATAACGAAAATTAATGCGATTTATTAATGAACTAAGTTGTGAATGCAACTTCACCTTCATTGCAGAAAGCTCAAAGTAAACATTAGTGCGATTAACCACTAAAACAACACCAAACTATGTTTTTACAGTATTGCATTAATTGCACCAGCAACTACTCTTAATAATAATTTTCTATTGATCGGCATTGGACTAATATCAAACCCTATGCTTTTAGAATAGAATAGAATTCTTTATTTGCCTGAAATATGGTATTTTAACAGATCTTAAAGTAGTTTTACAATTCTATATAATTCTCATACTTAGTTCAGACACTTCTTCATATTTCGCCTACTTGGTTCAACATGAAAATTTAACAAGAATATTTAGTGAAAATAACAATATGTCCTATATCGAGCAGTGGACGTCTTTCGGCTGAAATGACAATACATAAAAATACTAATTTTTGACTTTGTTATTCGATTAAATGCAATCAAATACATAGACGCGCTTCCTCCTCTCTCCTACCAAACTGTGCTGTGCCCGACAGGGTCCATATTTGATTCCTAATCTTAAGCCACCACCACCTGTTATACGTGGTATATATAGCCAGCCTATATACGTGCTGAAATTTTAATGGCTTCTTTGGGTCATTGTACTCATCATTATGAACAACTTTTACTATGGGACCAGCCCTGAAATCGCGAAAAAAAATCAGTTGGTCCTTACATTTGTGTTCACTGAAAACAATAAAATGTAAGGACCACCTGTTTTTTTTTCGCGATTTCAGGGTTGGTCCCATAGTAAAAGTTGTTCATAATGATGAGTACAATGACCCCTTTTCGGGAAAGCAGCCATTAAATTTCAACATGTATTACCAATATAGAATGCAATAAAGTATTGAGTATTGTGATCGGCATTATTTTCATGACTGATCGTTTGCCTAATACTACTTATTTAACTTCTTCTTCGTTTCGATGGTACAGTCGATTGCATGACAGTGGTAACACTTCAATTCGAAAACCGCCCTTACTGCTTACGAAATAAAGGTGCTGCTAATGTCAAAGTTTTACCACCGATGTGCGGTCGACTGTACAATTATGGTGGCAGGGCTATCAGATACTGGATACTGGCCCAGAAATTAGAGACTTAGAGAGCAGGATAATGTCCTCACGGCATAATTTCTGTCACGGCAGTCAATCTCTAAGGAGACTAGTCATTTTCGGACATATCGGACATATCGGGAGAGCAGGATAACAAGTGTAACATTTAACTTCAACCAGAGTCAAATATTTCATAAGTGCCTGTAATTAGGTCTATTTGAAATAAAAACAATTTAAATTGGATTTGCTCTAGTTTCCTAAAACAATGAATGTTTGTAATGTAATGTTTTAACATAGTTACCTATCTAAAAACTCTTTTCCCAATCCAATTTCCTTTACCCAACGAAATCTGAAAACTGAAACATAACTCAGTTTATTTTGCATTAAAATTCTATTTTTTATTTAATAATCGTATCCGTAAAGCCAATAACAGTACCGTTAACGATTGTTATTGTTTACTTGGGAAATGTGTCCACAGGGTTATTTTTACAATGTCTTGTTTACCGACAGTAATTGGCTATTTCAGCGTGCATTAATATTGCCGCCGACTGTCCGAACATCAGTTGTCCGGGTAACGACGTTACGTAAAGGCAATCCCTCACTGGGAGCATTCGTCTGTAATGTAACAGTTTAGATTCGAGCATTACATCAGTGAGTGAGGAGAACCGATCATTTTAGTGCGCAACCTTTTGTGAAGGAACGAGATATCATGTTCCTCCAACCAAAGGGAGGATCCTTCGATCAGGCTGGGTCTGCGCCTGGCGGGCTTCTGCCAAACGGTTGTTGTTTGGTGCTTATACAACGTGTTATTGAAATAACTGAAAACCTCTTAAGGAGTCATTGTACTCATCAGTACGAACAACTTTTACTACAGGACCAAATCTGAAATCGAGAAAAAGAAATCAGATGTTCCCGATATTTGTGTTCACATAAATCGAAAAAATGTATGGATCATATTTTTTTTTCACGATTTCAGGTTTCGTCCTATAGTAAAAGTTGTTCATAATGATGAGTACAATGACCCCTTATGAGGTTTTTGGTTTTATCAATAATACGTTGTATATATGCTAAGTTGCATGGTGACGCAGGAGCACACGAGGGGGCTGAGGGGTGCGCGGGGCGCACCTGTCCGAGCTCCACTCGTCGCCGGCTGCGCCAGCATTCACCGGAACGTGACACGGGCGACCATACGTCGATATTATCCTCGCAATTTCATTGTCGCGCCGCGGTTACGTGTATTTATTTACCAATATTCTCTTTATTATATCAGTTAAACCAGCATTACAGTCATTTCAATCAAGACTAAGTTCCCAGCTTAGGGTTAGCGGGCACAGGTCTCAACATGCATGTCATACTCTGCGTGCGTGCGTGATTCAGGATTTCTGTCGTCATCGACTTCGTCAGTGTTAGTTCCCATGTAGAGGGATGGATGATGGATGTCGTTACACTGTAATGATACAATTTGAACATTACAATCACCGGGAGCATTCGTCTGTAATGTAACAGTAGTAAGTGGAAGCACATGTATGTGATACAATTTGTAACATGAATGCGCACGACTACAGGCGAAAGGTGGTCAGTCAGGGAAGTAGTATTGTAACGTAATGCTCAAAATTGAATCTTGAATTGTTACATAACAGGCATATGCTCGTCAGTCACTGAGGCTTTATTGTTACGTAATGCTCAAAATCGAATCTTGGATTACATTACAGGCGAATGCTCCGGTCAGGAAGTGCCTTAATACGCTGACGAGCTTTCTCGACGCTCGCCGCTCACCGCTCGCGGCCGACGCCGGCTCACTCTCTCGTGATTAACTTCGGAATAAGGCAATTCATCCAAAGAACAAGTTTATTACTTTCAAGTTCTCCGTTCTATACGAGAAGGTCGCTGGAAATTCACTCGCACAATGGGCCCAATTACAGAAATCGTAAAGATTCGACAAATTTCACCAGTTTTCATCGTTTTTCGACACTTAATCTACTTTTGCTGAATGTCGGATATAATGATGGAAGTTTATGAATGCCAAAAACATTATTGCCGGGAGGTATTTGTATAAGAACGCTAATAACGCGTTCACGTGTGTGCGTACAATATTCTGCCATTGCTGGCTTTGTGTAAGCTCCGTACAATAATTCTTATGGCTCATAAAGTTGTGCAAACTTATTATAGGAGGTAATAGCTTTGTTTACTTTTGTTTATGCTTAGTAACCGCGAGTACCTACCATTTAGCATGCAGTGGGAGAAAATTATAGTTATAAAGTTGATGTCTGTGTTGTAGGAACATTACATTATGTGCGTAGCTGTAAGATCTCTTTTCTTTGTTAGAGAAAGCCCACGCCCGCCCATACCACCCAACACAATGTAGTTACAAGTTAAGACACGTCTTCTCTATTATTTATAACCGTTGTTTAAGGTTGGCGAACATACTCCGGAAGAATTACAGCTGATTTAACTGGGATGTTGGTAGTTTTCTTCTCTAAATAAGAATTTTTCGCTCATCTGGGGCCTAAAATAAAGAGAGCTTATTAGCTGCTCGTTCCACGTGAAGTTTTCACAATTACGAAGGGAAAGGATGTTTCTAAGTTTTGCAGGTAGCTTCTTCGAACATTGTATAATAATTATGCTATGATCTATAAAACAACCAACATTAAATGAATCTGCGAGGAAACACGGTAATGCCCGTGTGTGGGATGAGGAAACCTGCACACCTGAGAGTGCTCCATACAGTTCTCAATGGTGTGTGTAGTCCGCCAACCCACACTAGGCCAGCGTGTTGGACTAAGGCCTTAACCTTCTCATTAATTAGTGTTAGCATTAGTGGGACAATACCATTATTGTCATGCCAGCCCATGCTGATGATGATGATGATGATGATGAAATGAATTTGCACAAGGTGTGACTTGTTATTTAATAATGCTATGCCTGTATCTTACAAGCAGTAACGTGCATTGCATACAGGCAATTAGGCAGTGCCTACCTCATATTGTTTGTGCGGAAGTAATTGATTCTTGAAAAGTACGATGATTAATTTATTTAGTAATAGACCTATTAAGGCTTGAGAGGCTCGTGGCTGAGTAATAACCACATGGATTGCAAGATCTTCGTACCTAAACTGCGTTAACTGTAGTCAGTTCGTGGATGAGCGACCATTTCGTTGCACATAGAGACCCCTCCATGCTTCGCACGTTAAGCTGTCGGTTCTGGATGCCATGCGAAACCAGAAAGTCTGACAACTGATCTAGCTTTAAGATGTCGAAATTGTTCAGTAGGTAACTGGGTTGTGGGGGTCTGATGGCAGTTGCTCCATGTAAAATACTGACATAGAGCCGCATCTGATTAGACTGGAAGATGATCCCAAGATAGTTAGAAAAAGGCTCGGAGAAAGGAATGCCTGAATCTTAGGATTTAATTTTCTTTATTATTTTTATAGAACCAGCTTTTGCCAGCAAGTCTTAAAGATAAATCCAATCACCATTCCACGTTTCAGTTTCAATACGGTTTAAACGTGTAAACTGAACGTTTCTCCGTCACTACAGTAGAATATCTAATGAATTTGGCTTGTCTGAACCGTTGGATTTAGGAGTACCTACCTCGTTATCTTGACGATTGCCGTAAGCGCCGCGATTCAGCCAAGCTCTGTTTTATGACGCCGGAGACGCTGCTGCAATTTGTCAAAAGATTCAACTAAACGCATATCCATTACCTTTACATAAAACGGTAATATCTGACAGCGATACTGCTGGTGAATGCGATTCTTCTAGGTTGATTAACTTTATAGTAATATCCAATAATAGCTCTTAAAGTGGCTTTTATTGCACCGCAGCTTATAAAACACGCGTGTTTTTCATTTTACATTACCACACTAATGCTTATACTTCAGAGTTTGTTTTTAAATCTCAGCAAAAAATTTTATGTAAAAAAAAATTGTCAATGAAAAACTGTGTAATTTAAAATATGCGCTATTATTCACTAGTATTTCTATTAAATATGTTTTTTTTTTTATATAGTATAGGATGGCGAAACGAGCTAAAGGCCCACCTGATGTTACGCGGTTACCTGTGTCCATAACAACTTCAATACCATTCAGGCTGTTACCTAAATGGAACTGCAAGTCGGTTCGCCAAACTGAGACATAAAGATGGAAAGTCTCATGTGATTGTAATTTCACCCGGCACCCGTACCCTTCAGACCGAAACACAGTAATGCAAGCATCACTGTTTGGCGGAGAAGTAGGTACGGTGGTAGTACTTCCCCGGACGAGCTCTTTCACAAAGGAGCTCTACTACTACTTTTTCTCGCGTGTTGAAAAACGTCGTATCAAACGCGTGAGGATTATACATTATACTCTCGACTCCATTACGCCCTCACCTTCAGCTCTGGCTGCAATCCTGCCTCGAATACAATGACCAACTTAAGTCACTTGTATTATAATGTAACTATTTCTTGTATTATTCCGTATTATTCCTCCAAGGTTGTTTTCAAAACCAGTTAATTTTATAACGAGGTACTTTCTTAGTTTGTCTTAAGATATTTAAATATTCACCGTGGTATACTTTAATATATGGGAATGTGTGTATATTCAAGTATCTATGACCCAAGCTTGAATACTGAACAGAAAATAATACAACAATGAACTTGATCTTTGACTTTTTGGCCTTGAATGTTGGCCATGGTATAGAATCTACTACACACAGGTAAAGATAAGAATCGACATAAGAAATGCTTGATTTACTTAAATATTCTATTACTGCTATTAAAATTTCCAAACAACAAAAAAAAAAAATCAGAACAAAATCTTTAATTGATTAGGTACCCTCCAACGGACGAATTAAAGGCCACTGACAACTGCGAAACTAGAAAATCTTTTGTCTCATTCGCAGTTCTTTGATAGAATAGAATAGAATGTCTTTATTTGCAAGGATTTTTTTTTTTTTTTTTTTTTTAAATTAGTTATAGATGAAAGTTATTCTATTCTATATATCATATAAAAATGAATACAAACGTATTCTATTTTCATTCGAAAGTACGTAATCGTTCTTGATACCCTAGATTCAAATTTTTCATGTACATCCGTTTAATGTAAGGAAATTGATTTGCGTGGGATGCACATTTACAAACCGTGTCTTACGTGTTTAAATTTCAAATGAAGTCTTAATATTCAATTCGGAATTCATTTCATACTTAGTTTACGTGAGGAAAACAGAAAAAGAGGAACTGCTCGTGTATGCAAAAAGTCTTTATGCATTTCAAGGGTTCACCCTAACCGCTGAACGCGATGGAGGAATTGAAAATAGAACCCTTGTTATTTCGAGTACATGTGGAGTGGAATACAAAGGGGGACATTGTCTTTGGCTCCTCGTTATACGGCGCTCCAGACGTCGTCTGATAACAAACCGCGGGTTAGGCGCTTCACGTAAAAGTATTATTTTATTTGTTACCCAGTTAACTTTACTGTTCCGTGTTGTTGTGGTTTGTGTCAATAAGAGTACTAATATTGTTATGATAACATTTTTGTTTGTCATAACTTCAGATGTACACAATGCCTGTTCAGGTTTCCTGCACCGTGTTATAAGGGCTCATTTTACTAATCAGTATAAACAACTTTTACTATGGGACCATTCCTGAAATTGCGAAAAAAACAACTGTTCCCTACATTTTGTCGATTTATGTGAACACAAATGTAGGGAACAATAAGTGGCGTATATACATTGGCCTACTTTATTTGATTTTAATTGTGGTGTAAGTTATTGATTTTTTTATGTAGGAAGATTAATTTAGCATTAACAGGTCTATTAAAAGATAAATAATAATCGTACTTTGAGAAAAAGATAATAACTCACACCACTATTCAATTTGAATGAGGTAGGCACCGAGAACTACCTAATTGTCTATATGCAATGCACGCCTTTGAGTACAACTGATTTTTTTTCGCTATTTCAGAGTTGGTCCCATAGTAAGAGTTGTTCATACTGATGAGTACAATGAGCCCTTAAGAGGTTTTCAGTTATTTCAATATCACGTTGCCTATACGTTGCATATACCTATATATGAATCTTTACTAAAGGCTTACGTGATAAAAAGCCCAACATCAAGTTTCTTTAGCCATCAACTTCACATACCATGTACTACCTACGTATTGTCCGCCCTTCCATTGACAGAAAAAAGTGCGACGTCAGACTGATGGTAGATAGAACCAGCTTAGGCAATGGGCAGCAACGTCATCATCTCACTATCACGGATCTTCTTGCTTTGTGCTATCGATCATCATACCTTTGACAGCTGTGTACCACTCCTTGACTTGGGTTTGCCGAGCATTACATTTATGAGAAATGTAGATAATTTGGTACCTATGCAAAATGTTGCATGTAATGTTCTTATCCATATCGTGTTATTATTTTCATTTTATGTGATAAACAACCATGACCACATGACACTACAGATTTGTTAGCGGTTTTCTGTTATCAGTAATGATAATAACAATGACATTTTTATAATAATAAACTAAAAATGTGTTCTAAAGTAGCAAAAAACGTTATGTCATGCTTGACCCGGATCAACTTTTATTTAAAGTACTTAACATGCAGTAACGCTTAATAATATCATGAACACGTATACACGACATGACATACCATATCTACATATTCTATGTCGTTGTATATGTGACACACATTGATTGCAGATGTCTGTATTGAAATCATTTCCTGTGAATAACTCGATCATCCTGTATATAACTCTATACATATACCTACGTATATATACACAATATAGGGTGCAGTTTATGGTATACAGTATAATCTGATACCATACATGTTCGACGTGACACGGTGTGTAAGTAATTGCTGCAAATTCTTGCCATTCCCTGTGTCCCCGGAAAGTTCTTTGTGACGGCTAGTGCTAGCTGTAAAGGTAGCTATTTGAGTTATAACGTACCGGTATACCTGACAGACCCTGATAGGTGTACCTGTTCAGTTTACCTGTAATAAGAATTAAATCTAAATTAAAAATATACATTTTTAAAACAAAAATTTTAAAGACGTATTCACTGTAATTGTTATTGTTAATGGTTCGGGTTGTAAGGCCGAAATAGGTATTGTTACCTTCGATAAATGGCTGTTGCATAGGATCAACTTGAAGTAATGGATGTACAAGAAATCTCAAGGAATAGGTAGGTACTCACTGATGTCCGGCTAGTCCTGGAACTTCACCCTTTCGCACTATGGTCCGGGGCGCCCCGTATTGTTAGTACACATTTGATAATAGTCACTTTCTTGCTGCTTTGTTGTGTTTTTCTAGAGAGCCGGTGAGAAAACCGCCCATTTCGTAGTGGTGATTGAACGAGAGTATCGAGTATTTGAATGAATGATTGGAGGGGAATAAGGATACGGAAGGAATGATTGATGTTATGCTTACGTTTAGAAATCCCTTTTTAATTGTTATCATGTTGTGATTCTCATACATTAACAGTAATATCATCAGTAAAATTAATTAGTTTGGCATAAAAGAGTATACAAGGCACCACACACAGTTTTTTTTGGCTTCGCTATGATTGTTCGCAGCACTTCGTTTATATTTTTAACCAAATCTGTGATCTACAGGTAAAATTTATTTCACAACATGAACATAAGACGTAGCACTAAATATAACACGTTATCCTAAAATATCCCCAATTTTGCCACTTATAAAGATAGATCTCATCTTATAAAGGATCTACTTGTGTCCATAATAGCTAATTACACAAAGGAGGCTAATTATAACGGATATTAAAGGCTGTGTAATTAAACCAATGTTTAATATTACGTACATAAGAGCCTATGTACGAACTGAGAACTCAAGATATTATGTACCTATTGAGATAAACCTAACGAACCAGACCTTGGTGTGTTTACGTTAATTACAGCGGAGGTCCTGTGACCACCTTCCAGCTCCATCATCAGACCTGATAACCACTTGTCATCCAACTACTAATTGATACAAATCTATCGAATCCAAACTCGGTATGTCTGCGTTAACTACAGCGGAGATCCTGTGACCACCTTCTGGCTCCATTATCAGATCAGCTTAAGTAGGTATTATAATATTGCATAGACATCCAGTTCTGAATTATGTTTAAAGTTTCGAGTCATTAACTCATCGGGATGTTAGTTTTTACAATCGATTGCAAACATTTGTACCGAACGGACAGACAGGAAGAAAAGCGAGTTAATAATTAATTGATAGTTTGAGAAACTAAAAAAACACGCTATGAATTGTAATGAATGTGCTAAAAAGCCAAAAATAATTATTGAACCAGTCTTTGTTGTTAGATTTAAAAAAACAGCTGATCTCTTCATTTGTGTTCACAGCAATCGCCAAAATGTAGGGATCGGTTGTTTTTTTTTTTTCACGATTTCAGGGTCGGTCCCATAGTAAAACTTGTTAAAAGTTATTCGTAATGATGAGTATAATAACTCCTTAAGAGGTTTAGTATAAACTAAGAATAAGGTTGTATACAGCGTAGTTATCAAACAGTTCCGGTGAGTTTTATTCGTGGTTTTATTTGTTTCGATTCTACCTACCTAACTACCTACCTACCTTACCTGCCTGAGGTCACTGCATTATCTTAACAGCAGCTCACCGTCATATTCTCGCAGCTGTACCAAACCACTCCGTTCATCCGTGCCTCTGACCCTCTGACCCTCTGCGCCTCCATACCTCCGTGTTCCGTACCTCCGTGTATCCTTGTCTCCGTTCCTTCGAGCCTCCAAGCCTCCGTGTCTCCGTGCCTCTGCTGTCTCCGGGTTATACTACTCTATTACACTGTCTATTCCTAACTGAGCCACCCTCACCCTGACGACCACCTAATAGACTACGTGACAAGACTAGATTTCCACCTGCTATGATCCTGATACACCTCTCACACTTCATCTACGTTAATTTCCATGATAATAATTTGTCTTTACAATACTGCTACACCGGACACGGTTCATTTAACAAACACCTCTTTGTCATAGGTGTGACTGACAGTCCTCTGTGCAGAGCCTGCATGGAGACAGAGGAAACAGTTTTTAGTGGCATTCACAAAAGAAAGACAAGCGATTGCTGCAATCCCCGATGATTTTCTCTCATCCATTGAAGAGTTCCCTTCTTTATCTCCGAATATCTTCATCAGATTTTCTTCAAATGATACTTCCTGAATGCAAATGCTTGATTTGTTGATGAAAATACCAAAATCGCTATATGTATGCCTATAATATTTGAGGAATTCCCTCAATTCCACATGGATCCCACTATCAAAACTGGATTTTGATAAGAATGGGACTAATCTGGAAGTACATCCTTTTAAATAAAATAAAAAATCCAAATCGGTTAATAAATGGTGGAGCTTTGAGGTAACAACACTAAAAAAAAAAAAACAATCGAATTGAGAACCTCCTCCTTTCTTTGAAGTCGGTTAAAAACTTGTATTAAAATGAGAGTTCTATTAATTACATTATTTACTTTCTATCTATTAATTAAATTTCATATTATTTGACCGTGTTGCATTACTTTTTCTTTGTTTTTACTTAGTGCACAATATTCCCTAGCATTATGCCCTTTTTCTATCGTAAAGTTTTTATGCTATTTAACTGATTGTGTATAATTTTTAGACTACAAAAATATTTTTTCTATAGCTGGCTAGTTTCTAAAAATGGTAATCATAATTTTATCAGTATTACATATTTAAAATTAACGTTATTAGCAAATAACGATAAAACACTAACGTTTAATATCTATTAACTCTGTTTATAAAACGTTTCGTTACCTTATTTGAACCTCACTTTGTACAAACCTTGTGAGGTAAATATTACTCATTTGTAGGAGAATAAATCATACGTATACTATATCCTCCTGGGATCTTCGGCGACTTCATATGTACGGGAAATTGCATCCGTGTCCCATAAAGCGATAATTTATTAATTTGTCCGCACGTACGTGGTCGGGATCTTACCCCTGATGAATTATTAACTGCTAGTGTCTGACAACCTGACGGAAGTTCCGGAAGTAATGAAAATTGTGAATATTATGGTGCTAGTACACGGTGCATGTAACTGATGCGGGCTACATGCACGGGCACCGTGCACGTGCCAATGAGGTACATTCATAAAGTTTGCACAGGGTTTGCACGATGCATACAATGTGTTATTGAAAAAACTGAAAACCTCTTAAGGGATCATTCTACTCATCAGTATCAACAACTTTTAATATGGGACCAATCCTGAAATCGTAAAAGTAAAAAAAAACCGGCCAAGAGCATGTCGGGCCATGCTCAGTATTATAGGGTTCCTTAAGTAGGTGTAATTACAAACGAATCAAATCGAATATTAATCATGGCTATTTTAGTTTTTGCAATAATCGGCAGCATTCGCGACTCAGAGCGTGTTGTTAGTAGCGCCATCTAGCGATAAATTCAAGAAGCCAAATTTAAGACGTTTGTCATTTCAAAGTTACTTTTTGTGATTTTTTCAAATAGAAAGTAGCTAAAGGAGCATTATTTGCTGTGATAATTTTTCTCTAAGGTCAATGACCTTTGAACTATCGATGTGGAAGATTATAAGTTTCTACATTGCATAGTTTAGAAATGGCAGGGGGGGGGACACATTGCAAGCCACTTTGGCGGGCTATATTTCGCAGTTGGTACACCTGATAAAAAAGTGGTGTATGAAACATTACTTTCATTTTAGTAGACCTATTCAATGATATCCCACACGAGGGGGTGCAGCGAAAAAATTTTTTTTTTCTCCATTTCACATGTATGGACACCACCCCTAAAATACCGAAAAACGATTCTTTTATTCTTTTAAAATTGAGATCTATATGTCGACTATTTTTTAACAAAATTTCATTTACTTATGTTTATAACTGTAGAAGTTATTAAGCTGTAAAGGATTAGGACAGACGGACAGACGGACAGACGGACGGACATGACGAAACTATAAGGGTTCCTTGTTTCCTTGTTCCTTCGGAACCCTAAAAAACAGGTGTTCCCTACGTTTTGTCGATTTATGTGATGTAAAAAAATCAGGCAACACCTGATTTTTTTCATTTTTTTCCAGCGTTGGTCCCATATTTATTCATACTGATAAGTACAATGAACCCTTAAAAAGTTTTCAGTTATTTTAATAACACGTTGTATAACCTGCACAAATGCCTAAACATGCGCATGTTACCCGCGCCATGTACAATCAATCACCATTATTACATAAATCTCCGGAGGAGGTTCTCAATATGACGCGATTTTTTTTTCTTAGATATAAACAATGATTAATTTTTAAATTCGCAATCGTGTAAGAAGTTCTGATAGCAGGATTAGTTAAACGACGAATTGTAAATCCGCAGGACCTTAGTTCGATCCTCAGGATAATATGTCTTGTCATGTTTTTAACTTTAGTTTAGATGATGACGTCAATGTTCAAATAGGGCGTGACGGCATAACAGAGCGTCATACGGTTTGCCATCATGACATATGTGTCGCTCTTACCCCCAAGGCATTCCAGTAGATGTGTCATATCAAACATGAAAAACTTCATTCAAGGATTTTCTAAAAACTCGGACACAGCGCAGAAACCGAACCAAATTATTTTCCTTGGAACAATCTCAAGTCTTTTGATGTGGTAGTTAGTAATTTAGACTGTCAGAAATAAATCTAACTAAGTAACCCTATGTCTACAATAAGTAGAAAAAAACACTACATTAAATTACAAACATAAACACTACATTCTCGTTTCAATAAGGTTTAAGAGATCCCCATAAACCATAAGGCGACAGTTTACAAATCCCCGAGCTACCCCGTAACCTCATAGGCTACAATGTGATCCCCGCGATCGACTCACTACTTAAATGAGACGAGCAATGCTCTATTTTTGTTGCGATTTCCAATTGAGCACGGAGGAAAAATAGTTACAGAACCTGTGAAAGAAAATGTTCCTATGGGATGACTGAGGAACCATGGGAGCGATGCCACGGGTGAAAGCTAGTATTTTTATTATAAAACAATTTAGTTATGATGATGTTCTAAAGTCGTACAACTAAGTTTTATGGACTTAAAATAGACTTGATCTAAGTTGGTACCTACTTGATTAATTATACCTTTTAGTGAGAGGATAAGCTCAAAAAAATATCTCTCTCTCATTTTTTGACTTTATTTAATAATAAAGTCAAGAAATAACGAGAGAGAGAGATTTTATAATCCTTTCGTATAATTTTGATGAGATTTTATTTAAATGCCTAGGTCCATCAAAAATTTCATATCAGCCCGTGGATACTGACTGCGACGGGCGCGCCGAAACAGCTAATTGGATTTGAATGAAATTTGGCACACAGATAGACCATAGGCCAGATTAGTATATAGGCTACGATAGGATATTCCTCTATATTATTTATGCAATAAGTCTTCTTCTGTCGTGTCGACATGATCTTCTTCTGTCGTGTCGACATGAGCTGCATGGTTATAATAGCTAATACGGTGGTGTAAAGATTAGCCAGTCAGCAGGTTGGTAGCGGGGCTGAATGCCCAGGGAGCGCCGGACGCTCAATTAAATATTGTCACTCGTGGAGGCTCTTCTAATGCATCCTAATAATAAGTAATAAGTTTAAGTATAGATAAATATTTAAAATTAATTACAAAATGTAAATCCCATTAATTAAAAACGACGGAAAATCTCATTACGGACAAGTTCATATTGTGAATATGATGGAAAACAATAATTTTCTACGCCACGACACACAAAAGGTGACGTGTTACATAAAACAAACAAAGCATGTAGGTACATACATGTGCTGGTGCATATGTATACTGTAGCAGGACAATGCAGACCTTTACAATTTCAACTCTATTCATAGATGATATTAAATGAAATCGCAACGCAATACACTAAATTAAAACGAGGAGTTCAACCCGAGAGCAGTTACCGCATGAAATTACGCGAATGTGGCTTAAACAGATTAATAAAATTACATTTACACGTGTATGTGACTATATTTCTCCAGAAATAATTATACTAATGTTCTGATTTAAGCCTTCCCTAACACTATTCGAGAGCTATTAGGATTCATACAATCGAAAAATACTTGTGGGATACTTATATTCTAGGATACTTGACAAACCACAAACTCAACAATGCATTCATATAAACTGTTTCAAAGCTTACTTCATCTAACAAGACCACAAAACAAGCCAATCTTAAACGAAATTAAGTGAAAAGACGGAACAACTTTTAAAAATAGAATATAGGATCGCAGGAATCAATTTATAACGTCAATTGGACAGTGTGGTGCGGTCGGGTCGGTGGGACCTAAGCTAGAGTGGCGGCAATCCGTCAATGTCCAAAGTAAAGCCCCTTAAATGCGTTCTTAAATACGCCACGCCGCCGCCGCGGCCTCCCCGCAGGCCCACGGTCCGCTGTCCACTCTGATGCTCACCGCGATCGATAACATCCTTCCCTATACCTCGTCTGTTTTCACGTTCATAGCATTATACATACGTTAATAGATGGTTTCCACGCTATCATGCGTAAGCAATGCGCTTCCACCATGCGCAGGCTACGCACCACCCCCAACAGCATCCTAAAAACTATAGCAGACAGGTGGGACAGCCCCATACTGGAACATTGGATACGGCTACATGCCCCTGTGGCGTAATTATGTATTATGTAGTATAAGTATGTAATTACAACAAAAAAAGTATCTAAGTATTATATCCATTGTCTAGTAGGTACCCATAGTACAAGCTCTGCTTAGTTTGGGACTAGATGGTGATGTGTAAAATGCCCCAAAACTATTTTTTTTTATTTTTTTATTAAATCCTTGAGTTTAATTTTATTCACTGGTAGATAGATGTAAGTACTAACATTAGTTTCTAAGTTGTTTGTATACTAACCAAATGGACTTTACAGTCTGAAATAAAAGATTTTTAATTTTAATTCAATTTTATTTAACCCAGAATACGTCGTCATTCATTTTTACTGTAATTTTATTTAAGATTTCTACTAAAATTACATAGATTTCAAATCCATTTTTGAAAACGCTATATCATTTTCAATTCAACATCAAAGTAAACAGAAAACTTCTTTGCACAAAACATTTTATGTCAAATATAAGCTAAAGGATCACTTCAAACTTAGTTCGTATATTTCATTTCCTTTACGTAAAAGGTTATGTAAGCTTATTAGATAGAACTCTAGCAATATTCTGTTTACTCAATCTTTATATGACTTGTATGAAGTTTGTTACCTAAATCCCTTTCATAAAATTGCGTAACCCTGACGAATTTAACTCAACTTTACTATATTAAACCGAAGTTATCGTTTATTGATATTAGGCAAGGAAAAACGCGGTGTCTGTATTCCGAAGATAGGCTGTATGTGCAAGAAATGAGCAAATAAATCAATTACACACCGGCAGGCGGCGCCACGGGAAATAATTGGATTTGTACTCAAGCGCCCTGGGGGCCGATCGCCGGTTTATTGTCTAACATTCCTCGATTTCACGGAAAAAACTGACAGCGCTCGAAACACCAAACATCTTCGTGAGAAATTAGATGTCGTGTTATACGGAAAAACTGTTGTTCATTTGAACAAACCGTCTTTGTTTAGCCTAGTGTTGATAGTCTAGTGCAAACATCAAATTCTCAGTTACCTACAAAGTTCTCAGATCAACAGAGTTTACGACTCCACAGTAAATTGTTTCATCAGTAATCACGAGAGTTATTTAATTAAAACTGTTACAAGTAAGTCATAAAACTAAGCCTGAAATCTTTGTCGTAGTCGCTCGGCCGAAATAGCTGCGGAACTTGCCTCCAACTTATACCTACATTCGTTAAGTAACAAGTGTTAAAGTTTTAACTACACTTTACACGATTATACAGACGACATTTACAGTCATATCTAGGATTGCAAAATGAGGATGGTGCTTTCTTCTTCTTTGCTACAAAAATGGGCATGGTGCTTTCTTCTTCTATCTTACAAAAATGGGGAGGGCGCTTGCTTCTTCTTTCCAACAAAAATAGGGAGGGCGCTTTCTTCTTCTTTCCCATCTAAATAGGGATGGCGCTTTCTTCTTCTTTCCTACTTTAATGGAGATGGCGCTTTCTTCTTTTTTCCTACAAAATGTGGATGGCTCTTTCTTTCTCTTTTCTACAGAAATGGTGGTGGCGCTTCCTTATTTTTCCTACAAAAATAGGAATAGCGCTTTCTTCTTCTTTCCTACAAAAATGGGGAAAGGCGCCTTTCTCTTTCCGACAAAAATTGCGACGGCATTTCATATCTAGGGATCGTCAAACGTCAGGAAAACCAATTTAAATAATATACGCGATTTAATCCGGTTAAACTTTGTTTTATTATAATGTGTAGTGATTGCGAAAACCTAAGAAATTATTAATCTTACCCAGGAAATTATTAATCTTATCTTTATCTTACTTTCTTATTATTAATCTTATTTTAAGGGACTAGAGCTAGACTAGTCATCATTTGTTTAATTCTTTAAGTCCAGCGAGGTACTAAAGCGGTCTTGACGCCGTAACATGATTGGCGCATTGACAGTATAAGTGTAAGAACCCCTGCAGATTACAGACCAAACAATCAGCCGATAGTTGGGTTATATAATTTTTTATAGGAAATCGAGTCTGCCGATGTGCACACTCCCGTATGTCTCAGTACTGATAAAGAACCAGACTCAAATATTGGCCTATTAAAAGTCTGCAGTCTGCGAACATTTAATTTTATACAGGTGTCCCATCCCTATGCTACATGGAGGGAACGTACTTTAAATACTGAAAATATAAAATTTTACTTGAAGAAGATTCCATTTTATTTTTTAAAGCAAGTAATACGGCACTTATGGTGTTTCAAAAGTCCCTTCCCTGAACCGTGAATTGAACCTTCAAGTACTTATGCCAAAAAATGACATTCTGTATTTTTATGCCACAAATCGATAGAGTCGATATTAAGAATTAAATCATTCCAACAGACGTTGTGTCCTAGATTGAAGGAAAGCCACGAAATCTAACATAGCTTAAGTACATTTCAATAAACTGATACCAAGACAGCAAATATTCAAAAAACATCTTATTTTATTAGGTCCATATTTCAAGGACTTCCTTTAATAATTTTAAACACAGTTTGTTAAACAGATTTTATCCTTATTATTGACCCTATCAAGATCCATCAACAAAACCCATAAAATACAGAATGGTACTATACTTCACAATTTGTTATTTCGAATTTTAGCACAGGCAAGAAGAGATTGTTTAATAATCTGTGAATCCAGAATTTCTTATTTTTTTTTAAACTGATGAGACATCATAATCAAATAATTTTTATTTAAATTTCAGTAGGTACTTTTCCTCCATGAAGCATAGCGATGGGCCGATGGGACATTCTGTATAAAATCACGATAAAATTAAATACATATATTTGAATGGATAGCGTAATGAAAATTATTACCTTACTATTCTATACGTACATATTTAATAGTACTACATACATATACATCGTAATCAAATAATAATAAAATTATTACTATTTATTATGGCGGTAAGCTAAGTCCCCAACTAATCTTAATTATAGTCGCAGTCTTAATTTGCAGGAACTAAACCATATCACCCCAGGCATATCAAGGGAATATCCAATTCCACTCAAGACACCCACCCTACACTCTACACCAACAATGCAAACATAGAAACTGTGACAATATTCAATTTTTTGTCTTTGTTCTTCCTTTAAGAACTATCTCAGTAACAGAAATTCTAGACTTTACAGCACTTAATTTAGGTTAATGTTATTTAATGGTAGTTTTTATACTACATCGTTAAGTTCTACAGGTCTCTGGTTATTCCTTGAGACGTTTTAGGATTTAATTACTTGTTAACAGTAATTATCATGCGTAACTGCTAACAGAACATAATAGGTACATAAATGCACAACGTGAAACTTGCGATTATGTTTAGATAAGAAAAGCCAATATTTTTAAAGATGAAGTTTTTTTGTTGTTCCTGTTTGTATTTGCATATTATTTTTAAAGACTAGCCTGTTGCCCGCGGCTTCACCGGCGTGAATGTCGTTTATCGCGCATCCCTCGGGAACTGTTCATCTTCCCGGGATAAACAGTAGCTTATATTTTAATCCGGGTTATGTTTTATCTGATTGTCAAATTTCATTAAAATCCACATTAACATTTTTTTGGGGTGCATTAAAAGGGCCTCCACGAGTAACGATATTTAATTGATCGTCCGGCGCACCCTGGGCAGTCAGCCCCGCTACCAACCTGCTGACTGGCTAATCTTTTCCCCACGGCATGAGCTATTATCATTATGTAGCTCATGTCGACACGATAGAAGAAGATTAAAATCCATACAGCAGTTTATGCGTGAAATAGGAACAACCATCCATACATCCTCACAAACTTTCACGTTTATAATATTAGTAGGATAGGACATACTGTAATTTCTCTTCTTATCAGCAAAGTTTCAATATTCCATTATAAAGCATTAGTATTTGTATCACATATCACTATATAGTAGCTACGCTAATTTGTATTGTATTGAAGATAAAACTACCATGTTTGACAAAAATGCGGAAGTAATTCAGGGGCATGAATCAAAGAATAATAATATATTTTGCTTTAAGGTGCTACTAGCAGCTAAGTGGCGCCCCCATCAGTAAAATAATAATTATTCGCTGAGTACATTATTTATCGAAAATCCGGTGCTACAAATGATGTATTTAGCGATTACATACATATTATCACGCCTGTTTCCCATTGGGGTAGGCAGAGACTATGGATTTCCACCTGCTACGATCCTGACACACCTCTTTCGCTTCATCTACGTCCATTAACCTCGTCATGCATGCTCGTCGGTTTAGAGAACTCTTAACCTGGCATTTTTTGAGAACATCAGCGATTATGTTTTTACTAATGGGGGCGCCACTTAGCTGATAGTAGCACCTTAACAACCTTCTCCAAAAGTAAATAGTTTAGGAGAAGTAACTGTTCAAAATGTTCATAAAAAAATCACTGAGACACCCCATCATCAGCTGTGTTTATATTACAGGTATTTTAATAAATAAAAATCTAATGCTTTTGTGCGAAGAAAAATCTATTTCGAAAATATTACACTTACCGGGAAAAGTCATCAGTGATGCTTCGAAGTGTCTGCCGGTGAACTATTAATGACCCTTGAGCTTGAACATACATTATCTTGATATCAATAATATTCTGATAGTTGTTTTCCAATTTCATTGTTTTATATTAACCAACGTAGCAATAAGGCTCTAGGGAACCTTGTAGAACTACACAACATACATTTAATTTCAAAGTTAATCATTTGTAGCGACATCTACCGCGCTACATGGGAATTAACGCTGATGTAGTCGATGACGACAGGGCTCGGATACCGGTTAAATTTTGAAACCGTTATATGTACTTGACGCAAACCCCTAAATTTCGGTTTCGTTCGAATAAACCGGTTTTTTTAATTGGTCTTTTGAGGAATCTTTACATAAAGGTTTTTTTGGATTAATCGGCTTAGAGCAATAAAAACCGGTTGATACAGACAAACGCCGTTAAGTTTTTATTCAGTAGAAAGAAAATTTATGTTTCGGGACAAACGTTTATTCCATTGCTTCAATCAGTTCCGCTGCAAAACATCCAAAAATTGGTAAGTATCTACTTTTCTTTTCCTTCTTACCTGGCGCTCGTCGATTAAACCTGCTAATTTAGGTTAAGAAAAAGTTCTTTAAACGTGACGTTCTCAAGAAAAGTTCGGAGCTAAACCTCAATAAACCGGTACTAACCGGTATTTTTCAAACCGGTTCCGAGCCATGGATGACGAAACAAATCCTGAATCGCGCAAACTGAGTATGACACGCAGTTAACATAAATACAAGCACCCAACATCAACCGTCGGGCAGTAGTCCATCAGGCGCAGACCCAGCCTGGTCGGAGGATCCTCCATTTGTATAGGAGGAACACGATACCTCGTTCATCTAATTTTTTTTCTCTTTTCTTGCTAGTCTGGACACGAATATTTGACTGTTGACTCAATTAAAATTACTGCGAATTCCGCTTAATTAGCCATCCTATGAATTTTAAAGTATATAAATTTTCATGCAACCCGGATTCCTATTCTAACTAGACTAGGGGCCTTATTTCCAACTGGATCAAGTGCTGTATCAATCGAATATGAATTCGAGTTAGTGTCAAATCGTACTGCATTTTTCTAAGGAATTGACATTAGCTCAATTTGTTTCAGAGCTCGAACCAGTCGGGAGTAAGGCCCCTGGTATTTTAAATGCAAATATTTGTGAGAAGTGCAATCACAAATTGGGTGAATCTGTATATTATGTAAATGAGTAGCAGCGAGATAATTGTGTCGCTTAAGATACGCCGCAAACATGTAATGTGGGCACATTACTTGCAGGTGACGGGGGGTAACGGCCCACACTGTAATCTAATTATATGAAAAGAAAGTGTAGTTGCCACAGAAATGGGTACTTATAAGTAGGTGAGCTAAACTACTTAGCTTACTTTGTTATCTTTGCCTATATTCTCCTTCTGTTATAATCAAACTTTGTCGGTCACTACACATTTTAATAAAACAAGTTTAACCGGATTACATCGCGTATATAATTTAAATTGGTTTTCCTGACGTTTCGAAAGCTTTGTAGCGTTCGTGGTCGCAGGAAGCCTAAAACCAATTCAAATAATATACGCGATGTAATCCGGTTAAACTTGTTTTATTATAATGTTAGATAAGTTAAGAACGCCATAACTCAATTTAAAAAAAAATCGGATTAGGTGTAGAGTTTTCCAAGTTTAAACTATTATTCACTAATCAAGAAGAGTATAAATTCTTATCAATAACACACTTCATACATTTTTAGTTTTACTTTAAAATAGTCAATTATTATGTATTTCATGAATTACTAGTTGAGCCGAATTTTCTTGAAATAATTTTAATTGATAGAAAGATCGGCTTTTCCAACTATGCGTAAACCGATGTACCTTCGTGTTGATTGCTCTGTTTGCAACTATCCCGGGCACTGACTGTACTGACACTCTTATTAATTAGAGTATGCATTGGCAACGCCCGGCCCGCGGGCCAAATGCGACCCACCGCGAAATTTAATCCCGCCCACGGAACATATAGCAGTCGTACTAAAAATGTCTACTAGAATGCAGCAAACCACTGCACTTTGGCTAAATGCAAAAATAGTTGAATTCGTTGAATAGGTACAATCTCACTACTTTTTAACTGTAAACTTTAAAGTTTAAAAAGTAGGTATGAACAATTTATCGTTGTATTTCCTATAATACACATCTCCCTACGGCCCGCGACTTTATGAACATCTGAAAGTTTAGTCCGCGACTTTGCAAATGATGCCCACGCCTGAACTAGAAGAACGCCGTCAAGCTTACAATTGTAGCCAGCTACTGGATACTCTTGTACGATTTAATACTATGATGTTAAATATAATAAATAATAATAAATATTTTTGGGCCATTTTTAAACAACACCATCTAGTCCCAAACTAAGCAGAGCTTGTACTATGGATACTAGAAAAAGGATATAATACTTATATGCTTTTTTTTTTGTAAATACATACTTATAATACATAAGAACCACCCAGACCAAACACAAACACTTATGTTCATCACACAAATATTTGTGTCCTGTGGGAATCGAACCCACGACCTCATGATCAGCAGTCCGACACTCGAACCACTAGACACACAGACGCCGTCAATAATAACCGTTGCTGTTCGATAGCTCTTCAATTCAAAGCTTCTGTGTCTGTAAATTAATTTGTAGCGTATTATTGTGCAATTTGTAGTCAATTACTTTGTCTAACTGCTACGTACAGTCCATCCTCTCAAATAGTGGCGGTACACTCAAACGGCATGCAGGAATTTAATGTAATACGAAGGTGGCAGAAAATAATGTGGGGACAGTTTTGTTTCTTCTAATTAATAAGAATAAGAGCATTACCTTTCGTCATAATTTGTTATTGCATAATATTTATATCATATTTACCTATACCTATATAATTTATATGTATTTATTTAAGTATCTATTGCTTTATTAGAACTAATTTTAAGTTTCTTATCTTTTTTACACACTGTTGTCTACATTTCTTACTTATTTCTCCTCTCGCAGGTCTGCTGGTAGAAATTTCTTTGAAATAAGCAGTACCTTTGTACTAAATAATTTTAATGCTGTCTCCTTTCATATGTTATTGTGTGTACATAAATTATAAATAAATAAATAAAATTAATATGGCTAACTACATAAAAGTGTCCCCGGAATCATTGGGTGCCAATATTTAAGCGGATGATCTTTACTATGTAATCATTTCTGTATGCCAGTATGTGAATGAGTTTGACAGTAGGTTTGGCTTTATGGTGTACATTATTAACAAAACATAACATCACGCCTGTATTTCCCGACGGGGTAGGCAGAGGTGGGGGTGGGTACACCCACATTTCGCCAGTTATGTTATAGTCCCATATAATAGGGGGCGAGCCTATTGCCACTGACCGGGCACAAATCCAGACTCCGGGCTGCTACTGAGAATTTCCTAATGAAAAAACCCAATACCACTTTGCCCGACCTGGGAATCGAACCCAGGACCCCACGCTTAGCAGTCGCGCTTGCAACCACTAGACCAACGAGGCAGTCAGTCGTGTACATTATTGGTATAAAAAAAATGTTATCTGAACTACAATTGTTACTAAAACCAACAAAAATACCGTACCTACCCACGATCGGTTCCCATTCTTCTAGTCCATCCAAAGGTTGTCTGGAAGAGATTGCCTTGTGCGATAAGACCTTATTGTACTTACTTAATCTTTCTGTAAACTATTGTCTTTGTTTTCGTTTGGTGTAATGTACAATAAAGAATATAATAAATAAATAAATAAAAATATACAAAAACTAATTGACTTTCTACACCGTCTAAATTACGAGTATTGTTTTGTAGAAGCGGAGAAGCAAATATAAAAACCTGCTGTGAACTATTAGCCAGTACATTAACGAGCCACGGCATGGCCAGGAGTTAGTCGACAAAATGAAAATTGCGGCAACAGCAGGCCATGTCGACGGCTGCCAAACGAACTGTGAAAATAATGGGCTGGCGTAGCAGTAATGCGCGTCTTAAATCGACTAATGCACTCAACGCTGTGCCATGCCGTGGCTGCTTCGCCATATTTCACTAACAAACGTTAAACAAATCGACGTATAGCCAGCTAAACGAACGTTTGTTTTTGTTTTGCCTTTTCGTAGCAAAATGTTTTTATTTTATTTATTTATTTATTTTATTCTTTATGCACAACCTTTGTACCCTACAAAGGCGGTCTTAACGCCATAGGCGTTCTCTACCAGACAACCTTAGGGTAATGCAAAGACAAAGAATAAGGTAGATGCACCAGTAAAGTAGTAAAATATGTTTCGTACTTCGGACTATAATTACATATAAAAAAATAGATAAATGTACAAATGTAAAACCTATGTACATTATACATATTATTATAATAAAATATACATATTACATATTATTTTTAGGGCAAGTAGTCTGTAAAATCCATAAATATAAAACAGTTTTGTGACTACGGCCAAAATTAATATCCAATCTATCCACGATTTGCCCTACTAGAGATAGGAATTTGACATAAGCTCCATACAAAATATGTCAAATTTCTATCTCTAGTAGGGTAAATCGTGGTTAGATTGGATATTAAATTAGGCCGTTAGTGAATGACAGACAACGCATAGCCTAAACCTCCCCTAAACCTATGAATGTATAGTAAAAATGGCCTATGTACAGGCCTATGTAGCAGTGGACGTCTTTCGTCTGAGAGAAAACTATTCCCGATGCAGCAACTATTCCCCTGCCCTTTGTCGTTGTCTCGCAGTAATGTGGCCAATGTTTGCCCATGTTTGGCCAAACAACTATTTCCTCACTGAAAACACTCTGGAAATTAAAACCAGAGAAAAGTCTCGCGGGACATTAACTCGGGGAGAGAAAGGGATTTAATTTAAAATTTGTTTCGCGGCTTATATTTGTTTGTGGAAAGATGAATAAGTGCCAGTACTTCCCGGGGTACGACGTAAAATGCTTTCAGTGACGGTTGTTTAAAATATTCGCTTCTTAAAAGGCTACGAAATGAAAGGCTTTGCTGAAAGTTAAATAATTTATAGGAATTCTGTTTTCAAAGGTATTTAGTTTTTTTTGCGTTCTGAAATTGTAATATTACTATTATTTTTATGGTATTTCAGTGAAATTTTGTAGCGCATGGCAATTTTTTTTTTGTACTAAAGTAAATTTTAATAGAGTGGTTTCGATAAGAAACAAATACTGAACCAATATGCAAATCTGCACTCCTCAAAAAATTATCCTGTTTAACTAACTCCTTCGAAACCCTAAGTGACCGTCACCAAACAAAAAACCAGCCAAGTGCGAGTCGGACTCGCAAGCTAAGGGTTTTCTACTTTTAAGTTTAGACTTTTCATAACTTTTAGTGTTTGCTACAATAGAGGCTATAGAAACTAGAAACATATATTCTGTAAAAAAATTACTAGCTACCTGTTACGATTAAAAGATGCAATTCTGTGACAGACAGACGGACGGACTTACAAACGGGGCGTAGGCTTAACAATAGAGTCCCGTTGGCAGTGCCAACTCGGGACATTTTGGTTACGAAACCCTAAAAATCACTTCGCGTAACAGATCAGTCATCTGCTACGGCAGCGCGGCGTGGCCTACGTAGCTGATCACTTTAGTAACGCCGTAGCACTAGTTCAATCCCTTGTAATTAGGGGTACCATATTTTAGTATTTACGAAATAGATGCGAATAAATGCGAAATTTGTCAATATAAATATGAGTGATAAATACGAAATTATTTTTTAATACTTTTCTGGATAGTCTCGTGCATTAACATTTTTTAAATAGAAAAACTACTTAAAGTGTTTAAAACTACTTAACTAGTTTACCAAGAGTCTCCTGTTTGATGTTATTTAGATTTTAGTAGCAACGAAATGCTACTTCTTTAGCTTTGCAGAGGCAGCTATACAAATAAAGGCTCTCCAGTCAACAGTGAGGATGCTGAGATATTTTAGTATTTACAACATGGTTATAAATGACAGCAGACTGGGGCTGAAGGAAGAAAATGTAGCTTTCACCTATATATTTTATTATTATTGTTTTTTCTTTGAGAAAGACTCAATTTTGCGAATCAATGTGTATTTTTTTTTATTAGCGAAATATACGCATGCACGTACAGTCCGTATATCAGTGTTAGTAAACCGTTATAATCGTAACTGGCTTATTATGTATATTTCATAAAAGTCAGGCTCAGCTTATACTGGTTTTGTCACCATGGACTGCTTGGCTGTACTTTTAATATTTACAACAAAACGAATTATTCATTTCATTTTGTTCCGGAGTTTTCAGAAGTTTTCTTTTTACATTTTTTTTTTCTTAGAAGCTGCTATTCAATTTCGTTCTCTGCAAGTAACTAGTCTTAATATATATAAATCTCGTGTCACAATGTTTGTCCTCAATGGACTCCTAAACCACTTAACCGATTATAATAAAATTCGCACACCATGTGGAGTTCGATCCAACTTGAGAGATAGGATAGTTTAAATCTCAAATTATAGTCGTAATTTTAATTTATTGCTAATTATTTGTCTGTTATTATTTGACAGTCACAATTATCTGTTAACTCCAAATGATTCTAACAGATGTACCTTTCGACTGGGTTGAGTAAGTAATGAATAGATGGCGCTGCTATGGTAAATCTACGAACGTGTCATATAAGCTACATTTATTTATTTACCCGGTAGGTGGCGCTGCAGTCGTTGTGTCACCAAATTTGATTTGCTGAACAATTGATAACATGGGACGGGACATGGGACGGACGGGACAGGACATGTGACATGGGGGACGGGATATGGGACGGGACGGGACGGGACGGGACATGTGACATGGGGGACGGGACATGTGACACGGGGGACGGGACATGTGACATGGGGGACGGGACATGGGACGGGACGGGACGGGACATGTGACATGGGGGACGGGACATGGGACGGGACGGGACATAGGAAGGGACATGGGCCGGGACGGGACATGGGACATGAGACGGGACGGGACGGTACATGTGACATGGGGGACGGGACATGGGACGAGACGGGACTTGAGAAGGGTGTGCATCCTTGGCGCGCCGGGTGCAGGCCAGCTCCAATAGCATCCTGGGCATGATTGCAGGTAGGTTAAATTGCTGTCTTTTGAATCGCTGCTCCAGAATTTCTCCTGGAATTCTAAAATCTTTATTGTTAATTTTTTGTTTTATATAAATTGTATTATAATTGGATTGTATTTTAATATTACTAACATAGTTTTTAGGTAAATAATGTTACTAATCCTATGAGTCCTGGTTACTCAAATTAAATAAACAATAATGTTATACTTAGATTGTAGAAATACATGTTTCGTGAAGGAATCGAGTCAGTAGATGCAACTCAATTCAGCCACTACGCCGATCATGATATTTATGTGATTACGACATAAATGATATAATTTTGCAACAAATAGGGTCAAAGTGCACTCTACTCACGTATACAACATGACAAGCACCATAAAGAACACCGTGACTGACATATCTTAATTAAATAAAGAAAACAAAGATAACATTATCTACGTATTGTTACTTTTGTACACAAAAGTCATAACATAAATCAAACATGACATCAAATCATCATCATCATGATGTCATGACATAAATGTCATATTTTTTTTGGAATTGCCTCACTATAACTAGTGTAAGGTTTCCGTTGAGTCTGAAGCCACAAGTAATCCCGAAAAATGCCTGTGCGCAAAGCCAGAAACAATCATAGATACACATTTTCTAACAACACTTAAATATTATAATAAAACAAAGTTCGGTTTCAAAGTTTCCTTCGCCAGAACTTGTGGTTAATCAAATCGAAGAACATGGTTGGGTTTGTCGAAGTCTGCAGTGTGTGAACATGTCCAAATCTAACGGGGGTTCTCAGTTCTCATACAAGAAACATCGAATAAAATGTTTTTTTTCAATTTTTTTTTATTCTTGCTCTATCTTAAAACTTGTAATTCTGTGGTTATGGTCGGTAATGTGTGATCCTAGTGCATACTTTATCAACAAATACTAAAAATAAGGCAAACAAAGGCATGTATGGTCGAACCTGCATAAGAAAGAGATGCAAATATTCACATTTCACCAACAGTGCAGCACAGCTGGTAAACTCTAATGACATCTGTCAGTTTCTATGGGGTATCAGGTTGATGGGTGGTATGGGTGTTATATCTGTGGTGGTGTTGTTCCATAGGTATGGAACACTTACTGCACGAATCCGACTCGCACTTGACCGGTTTTTTATTAGTAGTCAATAGAAAAAAAATGTCAAGACAAATCAATTTAATTTCAATAGGGTGTTTGACTATTTTTGAAAATGTACGTAAAACGATGGCGAAACATCCAATTAAAGCATTCATTAACAAATAATTACTAAAATATGCTTGTAAAATTAAATAATCAAGATTTTAAATTCTCATTTTTAATTTCGCACTAAAACGCTAAGTCACGTGACATTATCGTCAAACTACGTCACTGTTCTAGTTCCGGTCAGTGTTCGGGTCAGTGTTGCCGGAATTCCCATAAAAGTACTACACGCTTACCAAAAAGGTACGAATTTGACAAAAAGTAAAAAATCGGAACGCGGTTTTTTTTTTGTCACATGAGACATGACTAAAACGTTTTGTAGTTTGTGTTTGAATCACGCACATACAAAACAAAAGCTTTTAAATTACGTTCAAATTACCTACAAAATGCTGATTAGTTTAATTGTTAGTAAGTTATAAAGTACATAACCTGGCTCAATAAAATAAAAATGAACCTAAATTAACAATTAACATGAATATAATTATTAATAATATACCTACTCGTTCAAAAACTGGTACATTTTATTTTTACGATCATGGCAACATTTAGCTCGCCCTACGTCGTACAGGACTATGACGTCACCCAAAATGGAGGCCAAGTCTCAAGACGTTTTGTATCACGTTATCAACAGATTAAAAAATCAAAATTTCAAACAGAAAAATAAAATATTTAGAATATATTTAAAGTAACATAACTTAGTAAAAGTTAATCTTCAACCTAAAATCTACGTTGTGTACAATTTTCATATTTTTTGGCAATACCTGTCAAACACCCTATTAAGAGGTGTTGAATATTTCCGCATACAGATTGCTCTCAATGCGCAAGACAACTTGTGACCACGATCCTGATCGAAACATCGAATAATTAAAGGTAAACTCACGTGTGAATTCCCACTTCTTAATATATTTTATGCCAAAATATAAAATTAAATTAAATAAACCAACAATCAGACATTATTTTAGCAGAACACAAATTGAGGCATTATACAGGATAATTGAAAAAATACCCGAAACCTCCAAGTACTAATTTCGTATCACGATCTTGAATAACGTTTGTACTACGACTTTCGCCAAAACCAAACAGTTTAGCCAAAAACAAAATTGTTTTTGATTATTTGTAGTGTGTAAAATTTGCGTATACTATAGCACATTATGCCGCAAGCCCGAACGCGTTTTACTAGCCGTGCAACCCCACTGACGTGTGACGCGATCCCAAACGGCCTCTCGTCGGTTGTCTAGAATATGTAAACTACAGAGCATTTTGCTCTGTACAAATTGTGTTCATACAAATGAAAAAAGAACTTTCGCATATGAAAAGTCGTAATACAACCGATGTTCAGGGTCATAATATAAAGTTAGTGATAAGAGGTTTCGGTTATTTTTTCAATTACCCTAATATTCTATCTCTAGGAATTTGTTTTCATAGCTAATTTTCTACTTAGCAATTTAAAAAAGTAGGTTACATTTTTTTTCATTATTTACAGCAAAGCACGCAATTAGGTAAATCTTTGGAAACAATTTTTTTTACAATAATCTTCACACTATCTTATGTGAATGCAGTTTACAAAACAGCATTATCACTATCATACATTGTTTATCACTATAAATTTATAGAATCACTAGTTTTACATAATATAAATGTACATAATATTAACAGTTTTAGAACTGTTAAGTAATTACTAATTAGTTACTTAGTACTATTTATTGTCAGTTAACGTATGGTGGCTGTGTAAAATAAACACATTACATTGGACATAACACATTAAAATTTACTGTTAACTCTTCAATTTATTAGAAAAACATACACTGTTCAAAACACTGTATGTACAAAATATTTAAGTATTATGTGATTTCACAATTTCTTTAAAAAACAAAAATATATTTTTCTAATATGAATTAAAATTAATAATTTCTATTTCTCTCTTACACCTTCGTTTTTCAGTCATACATGTAATATTTTGTATATTTTTCTGCGTCAATAAAATACCCATTAAAAAGCTAGTTGAGAGCTGTAAACCAGTAAACATTTATGTGTCATCCAATTCTCGTGATTATAAACGTTCAAAATATAGTTCCGAACTAATCTCAATGCTTTAAATCTCAATCTTCTGACAGTGTGTTTCTGATTTTTTTTTTTGACGTTTTTGTTTATTGGTGATATTAATGACCTAACTGACACAATAGTGGCGATTATGGCATATATGCCCTAGGGGAAGGCCTATGTCCAACAGTGGACGTTTTTCGGCTGAAATTATCATGATGATGAAGTGACACAATAAACGGCAAACAGGAACATCTACTGTCAGGAGATCGAGATTTAAGGCATTGAGGTTAGTTTGGAACTATATTTTGAAAGTTTTTAATTACGAAAATTGGCCGTCTGATCTGACTATTAGATGATACTTTTGTCGGTGCGGAACAGTTTATAAGCGTGAAGCTAGCTGGTACCGGCGCGGCGGGTCGTTCGTCTTTCGCTTGGCTTTGTCCCGCCGGGAATCAGATCGCTTCGACAGTCGCGATGGGAATCGAATCAATTTGTCGAGACAACATTGTGCTCATTCCATCTTCATCCAACGTCTCTGTCTCAAATCTAACATAGAAACAACATACTATGCCAAATGCATGCTTGACCTCTTTTATCAGCTCGTATAAACGTTAAATACCTTCAGTTTGTTTTTTAAACGAGCTTACAGTGGATTAATGTAAAACTGGCATATTAAAACAATTGTTAAGCCGCAGGTTACAATGATAGCATGTGAAACAAATATGAGGCTGGCAAGCGACGCGCGCCCCGGGCCTGGCGCACTTGCCAAATGTGCCATCCGATAGCGCCAGAACATTGTAGCAAATTTACAACCACCCTATTAGCACTAAATCTAAACATTAACCCGATTTCGGTAACCAAACTTCACGAATACTTGCACCGAATATCGGCCACTGATTGCGAGATAGTTCCGCTCGAAAGCTGTCATAAAAAAAAGCAAACATGCTTGGAAATTTGAACATGTTAGGGATGCTCGCCGCTCGTAATGCTGACTGGGTTCCAAGCGCTTCTCAGTAGTTCGCAGAGATCGCCATCTCTGCTTGTATAGCGACTGGCGATTGACATCCATTGCAATTTTGCAGTCCAATTGCCGTCAAACTATGGGTGAATGAGGCGCGGGCGAGGAATCTTAAATTGGCGGGGGGCGGTGAGTGGTCATCCTGTACGTTAGTACTATTAGATATTCTGTGAACATAGGCCACTTTGAGGCAAAATAATGTTTGGTTACTCCCAGTACCCAAGGTTACTCAAGGGGATAACATAACATGATACAAAACAAGTTAATTTAATTAAGTAATGTTACTCCAACAGGCACAATATCCTGATCCTGGAAGTCGTGGACCCACAATGGGTAAAGCACTGCGCGTAGGCATCATAGGAGTCAACGCGACAATAAAGGTGGCAGACACACTGGCTGCGGCTATGGCACACATTAGGGACCAGATTGTCGCCGATAACATTGCTAAGGGTTGTAAATTTGAAACCGAGTATGATGATTGAATATAACGTCCACGGACGAGAAAAAAAAGAAGGACTTCGCGCCACATATAACGAAAGTGAAGCACCCTAAGTAAGCCGATCCGGCTTGTTTATTTATATACACATACGTGCCTCACGGACTCACGTCATATTACGCCGATCGACCGCCATTGTGAGGCGTTTCGTTTCTCAAATTACGTACATAGTTCTGTAGGGTGCTTCACTTTTGTTGTATGTAGCGCGGAGTCCTCCTTTTTTTTCTCGTCCTTAATGTCCTTTTCGATCGTTTTTATTTAGTATTTTTTTCTGTGGGCTTTTTACCAACTCATATTATTTTGAAGCAAAGTATATAGTTAAAGTTTTTGACATTATCTTTATGACAGTTGTAAACAGTTCATTTTTGATATTGTGCACATAAGTTACTTAGTTTTTATTTGTATTAGTTCGGTTTTTACTTTTGATATTTGTCTACCAACTCAAATTACGGTTTGTGACATTGTATCACAGTTATTATATTATAACTGTTAATATGTTTGTACTTGATATTAAGTACCTTATACCGGGTTCCCGATATAATAACGTCCGAAGGAAAAATCTAGACTTATGTCGTGCCCCATCCGAAATGACCCCATATATTGTATTTACAAATTGGGTCCAAGGGTTTCTCTCAGAGAAAAATTCAGAGAGTATGGTATTCTGACTGTAGCTTCTCAATATATTTATGAAAATTTATTGTATGTGCAGAAAAATATTTCAGATTTTGTTAAAATGTCCGATGTTCACAGTTTTAACACAAGGTACAAACACAACCTTGCTGTACATCGTACTCGTCTCCACAGAGTAAGCAACTCGTTCATGGGTCAATCTATACGTTTTTACAACAAACTTCCCATTGAGGTCCGTAATTTATCCCTTAAGAGATTTAAAGCTTTTATTAAAATTAAACTTTGCAATAAAGGATACTATAAAATTTCTGATTATATTGATGATAAAAAAGCTTGGGACTGATCTGCTCGCTAGATACAGGCAATATTGTCTTTTTTTATATCTAGGTTTACGTTTATGTCATCTTTTATTTTGTACAGTTTTTATTGACATTGGATTATACCGTTTTTTTGACATGATTTATACACCGTTGTGACATTTTATTTATATACTTTAATTTGACAATTTGGTTTATATACATTTAACCATGCATATTTATTATATAACACAACAAACTTGTCTTGTCTTGTTGTCTGGACTTTAAAAGAGACTATGATCCCTGAGTTTGTTTCGGTATTTCTTCTCAGAGGTAGTCATATAGGAAATGCCGATGTCATCTAGTTTTTCTAATTAACCGACTTGTAAAAGTGATTTTTAACATCCAATTTGCAGAATAAATGATTTGTACTTATATTTATTTTTCCACGACATTTAGTAGATTTTGAAAAATTCACCTTTTATTAACTCCCATAGAAGTTCTACTAATTAGGTACATTTTCTTTGCCGATTTTCAAGGAAGAAAATCCGGTAAAGTTCTTGTTTTTTTGTATGATTTGGAGAGTATAGAATCCGTAGAAGTTTTTAAAATCAGTTTGACATCAAGACAACCATTATAAGTTCTATTTTTGGTTCATATCTTTAGATTCCGTTTCGACTCATTTCGGATGGGGCACGACATAAGTCTAGATTTTTCCTTTGGTCGTCATTTTATCGGCAACCCTGTATAATAAATAATTCGTTTTTTGTCGGTTTTATAAAAGTTTTCATTGTTCTATTTTTTTATTAATAAATTGAATTAAAAATACATTTCATATTATAAGACCTTTTCTTAGCGAGATTCCGTCCACCATTTTGTATTCGTCCGATGTGTGAATATAAATTGTAGAAAGAAAAATTCTTTCACGAGCAGGATACAAACCTGCGAGTCCTGCGACTTCTGGGGCCTGACTCCCGACTGGATCGAGCTCAGGAGGTAATGTCAATTCCTAGAGGAATGCAGTACGAATTGACACTAACTTTAATTGAAATTCGATTGATACAGAACTTGATCCAGTCGGGAGTGAGGCCCGAGTGAAATCTAAAGAAATAAATTAACTGTTTTTAGAAAACCACGAGCTGAGTCCACGGGAAACAAAAATAAATAACATAACATAACATCACGCCTGTATTTCCTCGAAGGGTATTTATCAGAGGTGTAATAGTAAAACCACATTTCGCCAGTTATGTTACAGTCCCATGTCATAGGGGGTGAGCCTATTGCCATTGACCGGGCACAAATCCAGACTACGGGCTTAAATAAATACATCCATAATTTCTTAAAAACCCGCGGGCACATCTTATGCCATTTTAATAACGAGTTACTATAATATAGAAGCCATCGATATAAAGACAACATTGTCTTCTGATATCAATAACTATAACGCAAATTATGTTATCACAATAAAATAAACTAATGACCACCATTTATCGCCAGTCAACGTTAACCGGCTGTGGGAGACACATTGCTCTGATTGGTTACATATATACACTAAAGTTAAAAACCACCTAATTTACGGATAAGTGATTTGAACCGTGAGTTTTTACTTATATATATTTATTTATATTGCCTACTACTTTAACATGGTGCAAAATATCCTCAAGATCAAACTATTACACTCGTCAATAATTAAAAAACTTCTTCTTAAAAAAATCTCAATTACTAAGGGGAACAGTGAAGTGTAAATCAGATTTTAAAATTAGTCTCATAACATTTGCTCTCACAAGATGATTATTTGTGAGTAGTCCTGAGGGCCTAGTAGATACGAGTTTGACACTTACGAATACTTTCATAGTTTTTGTCGACTTTCATTCGTAAATCAGTAGTTCCTCCTCTGATCCGCCAGGTGCGCTACTGATTTATGAATTAAATTAGACGAAAGCTATGAAAGTATTCGAAAGTGTCAAACTCGTACAGGGCGTGAAGCTAGCTGGGGCCTTACTCCCGACTGGATTGAGTGCTGTATCAATCGAATTTGAATTCGAGTTAGTGTCAATTCGTACTGAATTTCAGGAATTGACATTAGCTCGATTTGGTTCAGAGCTCGAACCAGTCGGGAATAAGGCCCCTGGTCTGGGTGGCGGCGGTGGCGGGTTGTTCTTCTTTCGCTTCACTTTATCCCGCAAGGAAACCCGGATTGCTTCGACAGTCGAAATAGGAATCGAAAAAATTCCTTGAGACAACACACAAAGTCTTTTTCCACCTTCATCCCACGTCTGTCTTACATAACCTCGATTCTAGCACAGAAATGACGTAGGTGTACTCTCGTCAATAAGCGCGTTCGACGCCAAATGCACTCTTGACCTCCCTTATCTGCGGTTTGGGTAAACGTTAAATAGTTACCTTCGTGTTTGTTTTCATACGAACATGCAGTGGATTTATGTAAAACTGGGATATAAAAACAATTGCTAAGCCGCAGGCTACAACGATAGCATGTGAAACAAATATGAGGCTGGCAAGCGACGCGCGCCCCGGGCCTGGCGCACTTGCCAAATGTGCCATCCGATAGCGCCAGAACATTGTAGCAAATTTACAACCACCCCATTAGCACTAAATCTAAACATTAACCCGATTCCGGTAACCAAACTTCACGAATACTTGCGCCGAATATCGGCCACTGAGTGCGAAATAGTTCCACTCGAGACTCGCTTATTTCTGAAAAGAAGAAGTTAAATAAAAGCTGTCTTCAGACGTAGTCGAAATCGCCAATCGATATCGAAAAGTAGGTATATGTAAACATTTGAAATGTTGTAAATTAAGTTAAACGATCAGTGACTGTTTTAATACATTTATTATTGCTGGTTAAGGTAGTCTGTTTTTTCTCTCTTGTCTTATTTAGTAAACAATCTTGGCATGTCTCTTTATTCAAATAATTACTGATAAAATATAATTATTAGTTCTGCACATGTAATTAGGTTAAAAACTGTTATTAAGTGTGTAAAATTGTTAACATAAAGTATTTTAATAATAATTATTGACGAATTGCATTAAAAATGCATCCAAGATTGTTTACTAAATAAGACAAGTAAGATAAAACAGAGAGTAGATCGAAGACCTTGGACAGCTAAAAGAACCAACAAGTCCATTCTTGACCAACTGTCCATCAAAACGGGACTATCGAATACTCGGCTTCTTTGGACACAGCGCGGAGAGAGCCAGAAAACCTCGAAAAACTTGTTATAGTCGGGAAGGTAGAGGGAAAGTGGACGATCACCTAGCCGCTTGTCAGACCAGGTAAAATCAGGTCTGGTCCCGTTTGGTCTGGCCTGATCTGGTCTGGTCAGGTCTGGTCTGGATCTGGTCTGGTCTGGTCTGGTCTGGTAAACTCACAGAAATAGATTGGGTAAACTGGTCTGCCGGTCAATAAAGCAATGAGGCAAACTGAGATCATAGGTCGACAGTCTACCTAATTAAAACTAAAAGCTGTGTGTCATCATCCTAACTTTCACCTAAATATTTTAAGGGTCTCCAGTCCATTGATCCTAAAATAATTTTCCAGTTAGCTCAGGCAAGATGTCGTCCCACAAGTTCATAGTGTCTCCACCGAAGATAATAGACCGGGAGTTCGTGAAGCCGCTGCTGTGTGGACCGGGGCCAAGTGACATATATCCTTCTGTCGCGGAGGCACTCAGCAAGCCCATCCTCACGCCTATCTGCGATGAGTTCTTCAACGTAAGTCGATTCGTATTAAAACTTTAAAGCTTGCATGCTATACAGGTTTATATTCTTCTTCTTCATCTTATCGTTTCAATGATTCAAATATTGTTGGAAAAAAAGTGGCAACTTCAATGACATTTTCAGTGGCGGCGAATACATCATCTCTTGTGCAGGTGTTCGGGCACAAGGGACACGTTAGCAAGTGCGACATGGATTGCTCTGGGTCACCGCAGTCACAGTCCAGGTTTATATTAATTATATGAATGATTCTCAGCTGAGAATATAAAGTCGATTTTCTTGACCAAGGCTGACGTCAGACGATACCGCAGTAAGTCGCACCATAAGAAATAAAATATTGCATTTTATAGTGGCAATTTTCCAGAAATTTCCTAAATGCCGAAATTACTCAAATATGTTAGACAGTCATCAATGAAAAAGTAACTGTGGTACCACTGGTGGTAGACTGGGATACCACGGTTAGGAAAAGTAACCGTGGTACCACTGGTGGTACGACTGGGGGTACCAAGGATACTAAACGTTATCATCATCATCATCATCATCATCACCATCATCATCATCATCACCATCATCATCATCATCATCATCGTCATCATCATTGGAGCCTGTCGCTTATCCAGTCTTGGATGTAGGTCTCTTCCCTCCTTTTCCATTGGCGGTCTTCTGCCTGACTCATCCAGTCATGACCTCTGTGCTGTCTGATTTCGTCGACCCATCGCTGCGGTGGTCGGCCTCTTTTTCAAGTGTTGGCTCTGGGTTCAGCTCTGACTTTTAAAATGTTCTCGTCCAGTGGTTGGTATCCATTCTTGCAATGTGTTCTACCCATGCCCACTTTTTCCCTGCTATAGAAGCCATCACGTCACTCTGTTTGGTTTTGCTTCTGATCCATTCGTTCCGCTTCCGGTCGTGCAGTGTTATTCCGAGCATGCCCTTTCCATGGGTAAGCTAGATAGTAAGTTACCTTTACTTAAAACAAATATTGCCATAGTATAATTAAAATCACTTAAAATCCAAATATTGACATAATTAAATGTTTAGTATCATAAAAATCACTTAAAAGTTAGCGTTCAGTACGCAGTCATGTCGAATACTGTTCGCCAGTTTAGATTACCAACTATAGTATTTTTACATTAATCATACCTAAAATTTAATATTTACAAGAAAATTTCAAGGTACATTCATTATAGATCTAAAACCAACTTAACTATTTCAGTCAATGCAGAAAATTTCGCATTCTTTCTTATTTTGAGCGGAGAAAAATGGCTAATATGACCTTCCTGTTTGGCTTTGCTAATGTTTCCACTAACTGTTCTAGTTTTGATAGCAAGATTGGGTTTCGTGTACCATCAGGAAACATCAATTTTTTCATATTTTAGGTATGTACGGTGCACTTATCGACAAAATTCGTGCCTATATCAAGAGCTAGTAGAATATACAATTCGGTCTGGCAAAATGTTGATATGGACCTATAAACTAAAAAAAATACCATTTCTTCAATATTCACTGAAATCTATATAAATTCTTCCTGAGTGTTTTTCCTATCTTTCTTGTCTATCTACTGTCTTAATTATCTGTGAAAACTTGTAATTGACTTTCTTTCCTAATTTGTTTACTACCTGTATGATATATTTGTAAGTTTGCTATGGAAAAAAAATATTAATCAGCTGAGTATATGGGAAAACGACTTAGCTTATGTAAAAAAACCTGAGTTTCCCTACATTTTCAAGGCAGTATTACATTAATAATAAAGTAAGGTCGCGCTCATGAGTAATAAGAACGCTGCAGTCACACTGTAATACTCCGGAGTGTTTGGAGGCTAAGTAAACAACCTTTTTGAGTTTGTTTCCATTATAAAAGGGTCGGCAAACATACGACAGTCCAAGGTTAGACCTCAAGAGGTCGGATATGAGTTGAGGTTTCTTTTCATCATATTTCATATTCGAACTTAATGACGCCTTCACTTGGTGAATACTTATTTGAGATAATCATTCAGAGAAAATGGTTCAGTATTTATTTCAATAAATCGATATGTTGTTTTAGTATCTTCATTATAAAATTCTCGTAACAATCTAAAACACTTATTTGGGTCTCTTCGAATTCTAATAATATAATTTTATTTTGTGATTTTCTGTAAAAATTAACAATTAATTTCCAAAAAAAAAAATTTAACTACTTATCATTTATTTTATTCATTTGACAAGGTCTTGTGAAAAGTGTATCCTAATAAAATATTTAAACAGAAAACAAAAGAATAATACAAAAATTAAAATACGGGCCGATTTTAATGACAAATGAAAAATAAAACCTTTTTTTTTATTTGGAAATACATATATTTTATAATTTTCTTGGGAATTATAATTGTATACACTTAACCTCGTTGTCACAAATTTTTTGGAAAGCAAGTAGTAAATTTCTGATGCATAAAAAAAAATACAAAAGAGGTCTTTAACACTCATTATAAACAAGTATCAGCTGGCTGTATGTCTGTCCGTCTGTTTGTCTTCTACAAATCTAGCAAGAAAATTTTAAGCCATTTTTTAAATTAGAAAAAATATATCAGCTGGATAAAGGCTCAAACTTGAGAAGCTACTCTCAAATGTGTTAAAAACACTACAAGACCCTTGACCCTTGAGACCCTTGAGACACAATAAAGTTGAAATCGATTTATATGTAGTTTATGGATGTTGCAGGCTATGGATGACATTCGTGCTGGCTTGCAATACGTGTTTCAAACTCGAAGCAAGTTGGTGCTGGCCATGAGTGGCTCCGGTCACACGGGCATGGAGGCGATCATCAGCAACCTCGTAGCGCCTAAGGAAACTCTGCTCATCGCGTCCAGGGGTATATGGGAACAACGAGCGTTAATCATAGCGAACAGATACGGTAAAATAATATTGTAACTTTTTCCAAGCTATTTCCGAGCGCTCTGACAGTCCTCTAGTAAAGCATTAGGTGGGCTTAGTTATAGGTGCTGGTAAATAAAATTAGTAAGTAAAGATATAAATTGTGGAAAGAGAAAATCGCTCACGAGCAGGATTCGAATCTGCGACTCCTAGTTCAGTATATACGCCAGTGCTTTAGCCACTAAGCTACCGTGCTCAGATACTCAAACCCTCATGTCTCAAACCTTACACTTCACATCCCATGTCACTTTACATCCCTGTTTTTTTTCCTATAGGCATTAAAACTGAAGTAATCAGTGTCCCACTAAACGTAACCTTCAGCCACGAGCAGCTGGAGCCAGAACTGAAGAGATTACGTCCAGCAGCACTCTTCATCACCCACGGAGACTCTTCCACTGGAACATTGCAGAACCTTCAGGGCTTAGGCGACCTTTGTCACAAGTAAGTACTGCCACTTACAAATACTAAAAAGTCTCGATCACCGGAGTTGCTGGGCTAGCCTATCGGATTTTTATCGGAAGCGGACTCTCGCAGAATTGGAACCCAAAATGGATACCCCTAACTGCTTAACCGGGCGGGTGTTTTATTGGATACATTTCGGTAAGTTTGCGTTGGAATTGCACAATCTAATTCCCTCAAGCTCTTTCCATCATCGGACGAACAGACGCACGGCGATACGCCACCGTTATATGGTAGATATTCCACCCTTACGCACGAACCGTTTTGCTAATAGCTTTATCATGCGTACCTACCTCTAGAGTGTAATTCCTTGTCAGTGTTTCCCGAGAAGTATAATCTGGTGGTCTTCAAGGCTCGAGTGTGTTTTTGCTGGGTAAGCGTAAACTATCGCCAGGTGGCGGTCAAATGCCCTTTAAGGATAAAAGAAGTAAATTGAACCTCCAAAATTGTTTAGATAAAGAATCGTACTATTATTATACTTGTTTTTAAATACCGATATAATAGTAAAATCTTAATAGAGTAGAATTACGATAATTAATTTAAACAGTTAACTCTTTCATCGACTTTATCACAAGAAGACCGTCTAGCTTTTTCCCAAAATAATAACGCTAATGCCATATAGACAAATGCGTTAAGTATGAGTAAACGTCTTATAGTCTGTCTGATTAATGTGTATTAAAAAAAATACTTGTACGATAAAAACATTCTGATGGCAGTTCCAAATTAATAGGTAAGTTTAGCTTTCCACCATAGCATGAGTTTTTGCGATATCGTGCAGTTAACATTATCGTGAAGTTATCGAAAAAATAAATGGTAATTTTACCAGCGCCACCGTGTGCGTATTTGGAACTAAATAATCCCATACATTTGTCGATTAGGTACCTACTCCACGATATCGTAAAAACTCATACTCGGGGCTCAGAGCTGTGCGAAAAAGCTGAGCAGTGAGTGAGGAAAAGAACCACAAAACTTGTCATAATAATTAGAATGACCAATTCATATTCACATATTAATACAGAGAAAACGACGTGTTTTTTTCAGTATATTAGTGTTTCCCATAGTTTTGTAAAGGAACTTTAACAAAGTCGCACAATAAAGTTTACAAAACATGAAGTTTACACCTATGAAAGTCACTTTTTTATTAAATAACTATGTAGATATACCCCAAAACCATTTTCACTGGCGACTAACACACACCGTGAAAGGCAGAGACTTAAAAAATGCGAATGTTATTTGCCCTAACGAATAAGGGATAACAGAATCACCGACAATACCTAGCTCAAGTCACAAGTCTAGTTTAAAGTAAGGATAATGTACCTAATCGAACAGGGTCAGTATCAAGATGCCACGTAGCTATCGAGTTAAACTAATTATATAGGCGTCTTAGAACTATTATTTGATCTATATGCCATACCTAGAATACCTACACTCGGCAAGCCAACATGTCTCGCATTACAAGTCAAGACAAGTCTTTATGATTACAGTAGTATTATCAACCGTAAAGAAAAAGATCGAAAGCTTAGGTAGTTCGATTTAATAATTTCGTGTCTTTTAAAACTCAAAAGTTAATTAGGAATAGAATCAAATAACAGTTTGCATCAGCTTCAATATGTGCTGCACATTGCTACGTTGTGTGTAATAATAATTTATTATTAATAATATTAAAGTTTGTTCTGGAAAAGTCACATTTTTACAATTAAAATAGCGCACAGTTAGTTGCATATTGGGAAGGCAGAGGACCGAGTGTTGTGGCGCAACTTGGGAGAGGCCTATGTCCAGCAGTGGACTGCGATAGGCTGAGTTGATGAGTTACATATTTGCCTGAACTACGTTGAAATGGTGCTTCAGGTTAGAAAGTGCTTAGTGCTTGTTAAAGATAAAGAGATCATTTATTTGTCAAAGATGCGTTTACATACAAATCAAGCATGCAAGATGTAAGATAAACTAGCTAAATGTGAGTTGGACTCACGCAGTAAAGGTTCCGTACCACCCATCGACCTGATACCCCATAGAAACTGATTTAATTTACAAGAGTTCATCAAAAGACATCAACGCACCGTGAGCGAAATATGAATTTTTGCATCTCTTTCTTACGCAGGTACCGCCACATATCTCTATGTCTACCCTATTTATATTATTTGTTGCTAAACTACATAGTATGTACTATAATGAAACCAAGATTGACGCTGGTATGTATTACCGTTTTGAAGATAGAGCAGGAACAAAAACGTTGAAAAAAATGCATGTTTTTCGAGGTTTCTTGTATGGGGACTTCTTTGTTTTTGCGTAGCGTAGTGAGTGAGACTAATAGGGTCCCGTTTGGCACCCTTTAGGTACGGGACCCTAAAAAAGAAGCACGTACGTGTTATATTATAAATTAACAATAAATAAAAAACTTAAATGTAAGTAATTACAATAATAAAGTATGTGCATTATAATAATCAAAAAAGCCATAATTTGGTAAAAAGTAGGACAAAGGTAACTGAAATCTAGCAAGCACTATACGTAAAGGCCAGTTATCTTAATTTATCTTTTCTTTCCTATCTTTGCTCCCTGTCTGTCAACTTAACGAACTGTTATAAAAACCACAATCCGAGCTTTGTCCAATCTGTGCTGAAACCATTTCCCCCGTCGCCCTTTCACTTCCAAATTAAAAAAGCAGCTAACTTTAGCAGAAAAACTATTTGATTGCCCGAGGAATACTGAGACTGGGACACGGGAACCGAACAATTTAATTACACTCGTTGTCTCTTTCATTCCTGACTTGGCTTTTTACTTAGATCTAGGTCTCCCTGAATGCGTTCAAGTTGAAAACTCTTTAATTGCATCCTGTGAAGGAGTCTGCAATTAGCATGCAGTGGGAAATACCAAGCGCGGTAAAAGTTAAGATAAAAAGTTTTTCGGCGATTCCGACTTCGAAAATTCTCTCTTCTCCTTAGGGCGAAGTCGTTTACGTGACTAACTTTTTGCTTTTCCTGTATACCTGTAAAATGTCCTTTGAGATTTGATCTTTTTACCTTTCATTTATTTTTATTCTGTTTTCCATACCTGAGAACGTATCGTGCTTTACAGATATGGAACCCTACTTCTGGTGGATACTGTGGTGTCTCTGGTGGGAGTTCCATTCTTCATGGATGAGTGGGGTATCGATGGAGTGTACACGTCCACACAGAAGGTGTTCAGTGGACCAGCCGGGATATCTCCGGTGGCATTCAGCGCCCGTGCTGAGTAAGAAATTAACATGTACCAATATGTAACCCATAGAAATCTAAATAATAAGGTAATAGAAGTGGTAAAGGCGCGTGAACTTGCCGCCGCGTGCAGGTGTCTCGTAGTACACCTCGTGAACCATTTGCTTGATCATCAATGCTGTTTTGGACGCGAACTCACTAAAATTCTATTTTGCAGCATATTTAACAGCGGAATTTATGTACTTTCATACATATTATCACGCCTGTTTCCCATTGGGATAGGCAGAGACTATGGATTTCCACCTGCTACGATCCTGACATACCTCTTTCGCTTCATCTACGTTCATTAACCTGGTCATGCATGCTCGTCGGTTTAGAATACTCTTAACCTGGCATTTTTTGAGAATCTTTGTAGGCTTAATTTATTTTGCATTGAAGGCTAGAAACATGGTGGGCGTAATTGCATATTTATGTGTTGGTAGCGGCAAACCAGTGACACGCATTCCGGTATTAAAGGACAGTAGATAACATTTCTATTACCTTATTATTTAGATTTCTATGATGTAACCAGATCATTATTTTATTCGGAAGAATTTGCAATACCTTCGTTAAGTTAGTATTAAGTACCTTCGTTACAAAAGCTAAAATAACCTATTGTAATAATTTTGATAGTAATTCAAAAGTGAAAATTTGATTTCCCTGTCAAGAACTTATTCGGTAAACAATGCTACCTACAAGAAAATACACATAATATCATTAATATTGCGATTAAAATTTTGGAAAGAAAAAATCGCTCACGAGCAGGATTGTTTTTTTTTCTTTCCACAATTTAAATCGTAAGATTTCGCTTCGCATGCGTAAATGCGTTAAAAATAATAAAACAATTATTAATATTGTTTTTTTTTTCTTTTAGAGAAAGAATAAAAAGCAGGAAACACGATACTCCTTTCTACTTCGACATTAAGTTGTTAGCGCAACAGTGGAACTGCTATGGAAACACAAGATCGTAAGTACGCACCAAAGTTCATGGCAGCTATGAAAACGAGTCGTATGGCGCGCAGTAGCAACATTTTGAGGCGGGTGTCAATCGGGGTGCGGGCCGCTGCGCAGCGCTAACTTCACAGCTGCCATAGAGATTGGTTCATTCGCGCTCTGACACTCGCCCCGAGAGGTCGTGCTGCTCTCGCTCCGTCCTTTCGTGCCGAGTTACGTGCCCGATATTTTTCGCTACGGCTCACCGTAGCGCCTTCCGCAGTCGCCCCGCCGGCTGCAACCCGATAAGTTCATTCGCTGTCTTTTTCAAGACAGCGGACGCGCTTTTGTCTCTGTCCGAGAGAGTCAGTCAAAACGTAGTGTCCCTTCAGGAATAAATCCACTTATTTACTGTGGTCCTCGGTGGATACCTAACGGTGCTAACGAACCGAGGGGCGTTGACCCGACACGCCAGCTGCGCTCCTTCAGGGCAAAGCAAAAATCCGAAGGAGCTAGGACCAGAAGGCCTTGGGGGATCTCCTAGTCTTCCCTAGCTTTAACCCCGTTTCGTCCTTCTAGAAATCTCTAGGGGTTCACACCCATTGCACTAGAGACTCAGGGACCTGTTTGCACATTAAGACTGGCAAACAGGAGAACAAGCTTAGGGCTCACCAGTAGGCACACAACCTCCCCGTCTATACCCGACGGGGAGGGTTTGAACACACTCCCGGGAACACCCACCCGAGGATCAAACCCCCATGGTAGGTCGCCACTAATTTTTCTCCCCTCTCATTGTTGCTAGGCTTGGCTTAGTCATCATCTGTACGATGGTGTCTGATGCCAAGTTCCTGAGCATTTTAAAAAACGTCCTCCTCAAGGACCCGAAATTCCTAGCCAACTATGGCGACCTCTTTTGTGACGATGAGGTGGCCAAACCACAACCATCCAAAGTCTCCGACTCTCCAGAGTCGATACCCCCCACCCATAAGGGTGAATTCCTTAAGGAGGAATAGGCGCCCCGCCCGTTCCGACAGCGATGAGGAGAGGCCGAGGTCTCCGCGTGGTCCGCCTAGGCGTTCAGCCAGCCTGGACCGCAAGGACCGCACCCCCTCAACTCTCCCCACCCCAGCCCCCACTCAAAACCTTGATCACTCCCCGATCCCATCAGACCAAGAAATGTCTTCGGACAGTGAGGTCAACTCCGACGAGGCCGGTGCCTTTACCACGGTAGTGGGTAAAGGTAAGAAACGCGGCCGTAAAACAAACAAGGCCAAGGCTCTCGCCTCAAAGACATTAAAACTCTCCGAGGCTAACTCTGCCCCGGCCCCTAACCCCCGTCCCGCCTCTTACTCCTCCTCGCAGGATAACAGGCCTTCCTCCCCTCATGTCCATACCTCTTCTTCCCAGATGAAGGTACCCATCCCGCCTCCCTTATTCATTCAGCATAAGGCTTATTGGACGAGTATCTCTGACTGGTGCAATCAATCAAAAATAACTTCACCAGTGCCCGTCCCACACAGCAGGGCATTAAAGTCGTTGTCCCCACCCCCGGTGATTACCGCAACCTTACCAGGTTGTTACGCGAGCGTGGTGTGTCTTTTCACACCTACGCCCTCCCGGAGGACCGACTCCTCAGAGTCGTAATCCGAGGAGTCCCTACCGAAGTTAGATGCGAGGAAGTGCACGACGACCTCGATCGTCAAGGGATCCCTGTAAAGGAAACCCACCGCATGTACCGTGGTAAACACGGTGACCCCTTCAATATGATCGTAGTCATATGCAACCCTAGCGAAAACGCTAAGGACATTTATAAGATCAAGACCGTATGCCAACTATCAGGCATCACGGTCGAGCGCCCCCACAAATCCAACCAGCCTGGAAAATGTCACCGTTGCCAGTTGTATGGTCATTCCCAGCGTAACTGTTACGCAAAGCCCAGGTGCGTTAAGTGCCTAGGCGATCATGGGACCAGCGAGTGCGAGCGTCCCAAGGAGAGGGACCAGTGCACTGAGCCCCCAAGTTGTGTCCTTTGCGGCCAAGCCGGGCATCCAGCGAACTATCGCGGATGCCCCAAAGCCCCCAAACTGCGCAACGCCAAATCGGCGAAACGCGCTTCCGATCGTGTTGCGAGGGAAGCCCCCTCCTACGCAGCTCCTTACCCCTACCAACCACCAAACCCTAGAGGCCCACTCGGGCCCTCTCCTAATTTCCGCGGCCCACTTTGGCCCAACCCCTGGTTTAAGGGAAACCAAAAGCCCCAATTCCCGCCTCTTCCGCCCTCTCGTCTCGCGCCCCCGGCCTCAGAGCCCCCCGCGCTGATGAACTTACCCATTCCCGCACCCTCTCTCAGGCCCAAAACTGCACCAGCAGCTAAAGCCCCCTCCATTAGAACCCCCCCTCAGGCTAGACCCTCTTCTGTAAACTCCCCCGGGCTTTTACCAAGAGAGTACCTCGAACCCAAGTCAGGGGAATCTCGTATAGACGCCTTCTCAAACCTTTGGGCCTTAACCGAAGGCAACCATGAGCAACGCCTCCAGGTACTTACCAAGTACCAAGACATCTTCAAAATCCTAAATTCCAGTTATAATGTATAATACGGCCCCACCCAAAAGATTCAAACCCCGATCCCTAAATTTAGGCTTTTTCAATGCCCGAGGCATTAGCGGTCAACGCGATGACGTAGCTGTCTTCTTGCGTGAGCACCAACTTGATATATTACTCGTTCAAGAGTCTTTTCTCAAACCCCATTGTCGTAATCCCAACATAGCCAACTATAGGCTGATCAGAAACGATAGAACGTACGCCGCACTAGGCGGAACGCTCATCTATTACCGCAATTCGTTATATTGCATCCCCATAGATCCCCCAGAGCTAGAATGCTTGGAGGCTTCAATCTGTCGCCTAGGCATGACAGGGCACCAGCCCATCACCATAGTCTCGGCCTATAGATCCTCAAATAAACCCGCGAGTCTGCTCGAGGACGACCTCAAATCCGTACTCGATCTTAGTAACTCTGTAATCATAGCAGGCGATCTAAACGCCAAACATCGTTCATGGAGCTGTGTCTCCAATAACACCGCTGGTATTCAATTAGAAGCACTTAGCGACAAACTTTCCTTTGACGTCATCGCCCCATTGCGTCCCACTCACTATCCTGACACAGTAGGGCAACGGCCCGACATCCTAGATATAGCCCTCTTGAAGCGCGTAAACCTCGGTATTCGCTCTATCGAGGTAATCCAAGAATTAGACTCAGATCATCGCCCTGTAATCATTCAACTGGGTCCCCGGGGTGGTCCCTCGGATCCCGGTACTCCACCCGTAACTAAAACGATAACCGATTGGAGGAGACTAGAGGACCGCCTCAAATTTACCTCATCCCCCCTACTAGATTCAATCCCTGACTCCATCGAGACAGTCGCGGATACGGTGGCCGCGATCACCTCGCTCACCAACCATGTGCAGTCCGTAGTGGGCGAATGCTCACGGCAGGTTCCGATGCTGGATGACCAGCGTTTGAAACTGCCGGACGATGTTAATGAGTTGAGGACCGAGAGGAACGCGGCCATCCGTGCCTATGACGCTTTTCCCAACGAAGCCAACCGTGCCCATATGCGCTCTTTGCAGAATACTGTAAAAAGACGTGTAGCTCAGGTACGGGAGGATCGCTGGGACAAGGAAGTCAGCGAAATCCAACCGTCTCATGTAGCCTTCTGGGCACTGCAACGCAGACTCAAATGCGAGACCACGGCAACTATGCCCCCCCTAAATCGACCCAATCAAAGGCCGGCCTTTGAAGATGACGAAAAAGCCGAATGCTTAGCCGACAGCTTGGAGTCCCAATGCACTCTCAGTACGCTCCCGTAAGCCAAACCCACCTTGACGAGGTAAATTCAGAAGTAGAGCGTAGGTCAGCCCTCCCCCCCCCAATAGATGACCCTGATGACCCGCTCCCACCGATCATCCCTGACGAAGTTCTCTCTATAGTCAAGGATCTAAAGCCCAAAAAAGCCCCAGGCGCAGACGGAATCACCAATAAGGTGCTGAAACGTTTCCCTGCCACCCTAATCGCTCTAATTACCGTCATCTTCAATGCGGCATTTAAAAACAACATCTTTCCCCAGGCTTGGAAACAAGCTACGGTAATCGGTATTTCCAAACCGGGCAAGCCAAAAGCTGAGCCGAGTAGTTACCGGCCGTCCTCCGCTCCTCAATGTCTTCGGTAAAATCTACGAGAAGCTTATTTATAAGCGACTCAAAGACTTCGCCGACTCAAATAAACTCCTTCCCGACGAGCAGTTTGGCTTTCGTACAAAGCACTGCTGCGTTAATCAACTGCACCGTATTGTAGAATACATCAGTGTAGGCTTCATACGCGGTGAAATGACCGGTACTCTCTTTTTCGACGTGGCAAAAGCTTTTGATAAAGTGTGGCACAACGGCTTATTATATAAGCTGTACACTATGAATGTGCCACATCGTCTCGTGCTCATCATCCGAGACTACTTATCGAATCGTACCTTTCGCTATCGCATAGAAGGGGCTCTCTCCTCCACCCATCCCATTCACGCCGGTGTGCCACAAGGCTCCGTGCTCTCCCCCCTACTGTTCACGCTGTACACCAGCGATATTCCAAAATGCGGTGCAGCCCGTATTGCCCTTTTCGCCGACGACACGGCAATCTATTACTCCGGCATGACCCATGTCGCTATTTCTCGTACCCTCCATTCCGCGGCCAACACCCTAGGTGACTGGTTCCGGAAATGGAGAATCGAAGTCAATCCCGAAAAAAGTGCAGCGGTCCTCTTCGATAAGAGACCCCTGTCACAGTACCGCAAAGAAATGAGCGTACCAGTTTCAATGTTCGGAAAACAGATCCCATGGCAAAGTGAAGCCAAATACCTTGGCGTGATCCTTGACCGTAGACTGACATTCAGACCGCATATCTGCAAGGTGAAAAACCGTGCCGCCTTCGTCCTCGGACGTCTCCACCCCCTACTCAATGCGCACAGTAAGCTGCCCACTCCTCTCAAAGTAAGGATATACACCACCTGTATCCGCCCCATACTCGCCTATGCTAGCGTTGTGTTCGCACACGTTAAGCCGGTGAGAATTCACATGCTTCAAACCATCCAAAACCGTTTTATGCGAAAGGCCGTAGGCGCGCCCTGGTACTTACGCAATGTCCAACTCCACCTAGACCTCAAACTGCCGACCATCAAGCAGTTTTTCAAGCGTGTCTCTAAACGCTATTTCGATTCCGCTCCCAAGCACCCCAATCCCTTGGTCGTGGCGGCCACCGTCTACCAGCCATCTGCTATTAGCAAAATCCGACGTCCCAGACACACACTTATTGAACCCGATGACGCTACTACACTCCTCCAGGAGTCAGATAAAAGCACAAGCACACTCCGACGCCGTCGTCCAAAATTTCGTCCCCGCCGGCGAGGACCGACGCGACACACACACAGAATCCGAGAGTCCGACTCTCGAGAAACAGAAACACATGCCGACGCAGCACCGGCTGCTGGGGGGACCGGTGGCGGGGTCCCCCTGCTGTACCCTGAGTCGAGGTCCGAGCTCCCCCCTGGGGACGCCCTCACGGTGTAAGCAACCGGAGATAATCTCGTCACGCGAGACCGGCCCTATGCTCTAGAGTAGTTCCTAGGAGCAGGCTATTGCGTAGCCACTGTTTAGGTTTTAGGTAGGTCTTAGCCTCGCCGGCGAGGCTTGCCGCTTAGCGGCGTTTAGCACGTCACCCGATAGACCGAAAGTCTGCTACTTTCAAGGAAACCAATTCGATGCAGCAACGGCTGCTAGGGGGACATAGGAACGGCGGGGTCCCCCTGCAATGCCCCAGCGAGGTTCGAGCCCCCCCCTTGGGGGACGCCCGCTTGCGCGGTATTGATACCGCGTATTTAGTTTGTAAGTATTTAGGAGTAGGGAATAAAACTTCGGCGAATGGAGTCCCACATGGGACTCTCCGCCAACTAAGTCCGGTTAAGCAGAAATGGGACCTCGGTCCCACCTGCGAGAATCCATTCGAAAAAAAAAAAAAAAAAAAAATATTGGTTCGCATTATTCTTTGTTGTATGAAGAGAAAGAGTGATTTAAAGAGTAAGAGTAATTATATCGTCTTGGATATTTGAAGAAAACACACTGAATCACAATTCGATTTTCAGTTATCACAACTCACATATAAATAATTAAATAAATCCATGAACAACCTACCCAATTGTTGTAGTGGTCGTTTCTATATCTGAAAAGCGTTTGGTTCTGTCTTTTATTTATTTTTAGATGGATAAAGTTGTACTGGTAGATAGCCCGAATACGCCCTAGATGCGTAAGGCGGAGGACCGTGTATTGTGGAGCAACATGGGAGAGGCTTATGTCCAGCAGTGGACTACGGTAGGTTGAGATGATGATGAAAGTCGTACTGACTTTTCTTAAGTAAACTTCGACTTAAGACGCTGACAACAGCCAAATATCCCAAATAGGATTCTTTTAAAAACATTTTAGCTTGTGGGAATGAAAAAAATATATGTTAATTTTGATCGTATTTTCTAAAACCCTATTTTGCCCAAAACACGTTTTCTTGAAGTTTTCTCTATAGAAAAAAATTGTAAACTAACCTCTTAAAACATGCTTTAAAGCAAACAATTTATATTATTTACAAAATATTAGAAAGGAAATTAAGAAGACATTGAAAATTTTAATTTAAGTTAAGCGGCGCACCCGACGACGTCCCGCCTCTCTTTCAGTTCTGTATAAAACGACAGAGACCGCAGAGGTCTGATTTTTTTGCTGTTGTCAGCCTCCAAGATATTTTGTTTGAAGGGCTTTTCGTTTAAATTGTATTCTGTCTTATAATTGTTCAGATATCACCACACAATAAGTCCACCACTCTTCTGGGCCCTGCGGCGTTGCCTGCAGGAGATTGCAAAGGAAACTCTGCCAATGTCCTGGGCTCGCCACGCTGCCAGCACAGCTCGCTTCCACAGGCGTCTGCAGGAGTATTCCTTCAAATTCCTAATCCCGAAGCCAGAAGACCGACTGGCCACCGTCACGACTGTTGTATTGCCCAGAGGATATGATTACATTGAATTCGTAAAATATATGAGAGCGAAGTAAGTACCTACTACCTATTCAATACGACATAACAATGTCCTCCCGGCCGAATTTCGGTCACGGCGGCCAATCTCAATGGAGACTAGCCATCTGCGCGGGACATATTATAGTGCACAAGTGTGTGCGCAGGTGCACTCTCTATTCCCTCACTCTCATAATCCGATGGGACGGCAATTCGACACGACCGGAGAGACATCAGGCGCAGGGCCGACGGCTTTACGTGCTCTCCGAGGCACGAAGGGGTCTCGATGTGTAACGAAACGGTCACCCATCCACAGACTGACCGCGGCTAGTGCAGCTTAACCTTGCAGATCGTACAATCCACACGCTTGCTACTTAGCCACGAGCCCCTTAAATGGTAACGCTTAAATGGTAACCCTTAAATGTTAACCCTTAAATGGTAACGCTTAAATGGTAATGTTAACGCAATACGACATAGCGAGATATAGAAAACAATGTTTTTTTTTATTGTGTTTGTTTTCATATGTTGAGCTTATGCTACACACATGTATTTAAAGTCAAAAGGATTTTTTTTTAGTATAGGATTGCGAAACGAGCTAAAAGTCCAGTTGATGTTAAGCGGTTACCTTCAAATTCAAATTCATTTATTGTGGATCACAGGTTCATAAGATGTGTAAAAATTATTAATAGGATCAGCCATGACCCGCCATTGAGGCATACAATCATAATTTAATTAAATAACATAACATAATATATCTACAGTAATAACGAAACAACAATTTTTAATTAATAAATAATAAATTTATAAGCATGTCCAATCTATTTAGGTACCGTCAATAGATAGAATACCTATAGACCTACACCTCCTATACCCATAACCATAATTATTATAAAAACAAGTACCGTTCATAACAACTGCAATCAAATACCACCAAGAATGTTGCTTTAATAGTATTGCAAGTAGCGTTCGCCAAACTGAACTGAACTGAGGAGTATTAGGCCTTGTCCACTTTGCTGGTCTAAACGCTTTGAGGATCATACACATCATCGAGAACTATTTGGAGCCCTCTCAGGAGTGCAGGTTTCCTCACGATGTCATTCACCGATGAAAAACAAAATTTAATTCTGATCAGCACAGGTAATCCTGCATTGGAAGACAAAGGTTCAACCGCTTTAGGCTTTGTTTTTATACTATATCGAAGTTATTCATCAAGAATCTTAAATTATTTGATAACAATATAAACATAATATAGGTAGATTACTTGAGTTATTTTAGGCTAAAATATGCATCAACACTGTTCTATTCTGATTTATCACGAGTGTTATCGATCTTCTCAAATTGATATAATTTTGACAAGGATAGAACTTCAGAACTGAATATAATACTATGACCTGCATCAATCATAATCAATAAAACAGATTGAGATTTGCGCTATCTCTCACACATGAAGCATGACCGAAGTATGAACCAAAAATATGATTTATTTTCATGATGGCCAATGCTTGTTCTACTTAATCATTATAAAAGTTTGTAGAGTTATTTAGATTACACCCTAACGGCCAAAATTAATATCCAATCTATCCACCATTTGCCCTACTAAAGATAGGAATTTGACATAAGCTTCATACAAAATATGTCAAATTTCTATCTCTAGTAGGGTAAATCGTGGATAGATTGGATATTAATTTTGGCCGTAACTCATCATCATTCGCATCATATACAACGTGTTATTGAAATAACTGAAAACCTCTTAAATGGTCATTGTACTCATCAGTATGAACGACTTTTACTATGAGCTCAACATTGAAATCGGGAAAAAAATATCAGCTGATCAGTACATTTTGACGATTTATGTGAACACAAATGTAGGGAACTGCTGTTTTTTTTTCGCGATTTCAGGGTTGGCCCCATAGTAAAATTAGTTCATACTGATGAGTACAATGACCCCTTAAGAGGTTTTCTTTTACTTCAATAACACGTTGCTTACACCATAAACATAACATAACATAACATCACGCCTGTATTTCCCCGAAGGTGTAGGCAGAGGTATAATAGTACACCCACATTTCGCCAGTTATGTTATAGTCCCATGTATTACATGGGGGCGAGCCTATTGCCATTGACCGGGCACAAATCCAGACTCCGGGCTGCTACTGAGAATTTCCTAATGAAAAAACCCAATAACACTTTGCCCGACCCGGGAATCGATCCCAGGACCCCATTCTCAGCAGTCGCGCTTGCAACCACTAGACCAACGAGGCAGTCAACACATACACTACAATTATTTTAATTACCAAAAAATCTTTACGGTAGTCTCTGCTCATCATTCTACACAACTTTCACTATGGGGACATACATACATATAACCACGCCGGTTTCCCATTGGGGTAGGCTACTACACTATGGAGGATTTCCACCTGCTACGATCCTGACAAACCTCTTTCGCTTCATCTACGTTCATTAACTCGTCATGCATGCTCGTTGGTCTAAAGCAGCGATTTCCAAAGTGGGTTCCCCGGAAGTTTTGGGTTCCGATGAAGGAAAGCCAAAACCTCGCATTTTTTGAGAACGTCCGCGATTTGTCTGCGATACGTTCGCCGAGGTCGTCCCCCGCCATCTCTTCCTTCCACACTCGCTTCGTATAGGTACTTCACTATAGGAACAACTCTGAATAAATAAAATTGACACTACCTATCGATTCTAAGTACCTATATGTGTTTCGTTTTCAAAACTACTTTAAATTAATTTCACCTGATAACTTCTTAGGTTTTCGCGATCACTACACAACATAACATAACATAACATCACGCCTGTATTTCCCCGAAGGGGTAGGCAGAGGTATATAGTACACCCACATTTCGCCAGTTATGTTGTAAGTCCCATGTAATAGGGGGCGAGCCTATTGCCATCAACCGGGCACAAATCCAGACTCCGGGCTGCTACTGAGAATTTCCTAATGAAAAAACCCAATAACACTTTGCCCGACCCGGGAATCGAACCCAGGACCTCACGCTCAGCAGTCGCGCTTGCAACCACTAGACCAACGAGGCAGTACACATTATAATAAAACAAAGTTTAACCGGATTAAATCGCGTATATTATTTAAATTGGTTTCCCTGACGTTTCGAAAGCTTTGCAGCATTTCGTGGTCGCAGGTAGACTAAGATGACAAGCGTCTCTACAAATATTTCTAAAAAAAAAGATAATGATATTGTGAGTGATTACTGCGTGCATCGAAACGATTTTAATTAATAATATTGTACGGTAGATTATAATATTTTTTTAGAAATATTTGTAAAGACGCTTGTCATCTTAGTCTACCTGCGACCACGAAATGCTGCAAAGCTTTCGAAACGTCAGGGAAACCAATTTAAATAATATACGCGATTTAATCCGGTTAAACTTTGTTTTATTATAATTTCACCTGGTTTAACGGCATGCAAAAGAGGAGGTCTATTCCCAGCTGTGGAATTGTAGAAGCTGAATATGATATTAATGAAATTCAAATTTCAACAGACACAATATCCTGATATTCGCGGGTCTCGGCCCGACCGTCGGCAAAGCGCTGCGCATCGGCATCATGGGCGTCAACTCTTCGATACAGGTCGCTGACGCAGTGGCTGATGCCATGGCTGACACTCTCAAAGCCCTCAAGAAGTCCTCACTTTAAAATTATTAAATGTAATAGTTTTCTACTATGTTCTACCCAGTCATTTTGCTTAAAGTGGTTAAAATGATGCCTTGGCATGTTGTTTTTTTACCAGCCAGTACGTGCCAGTACTTTGTATAATAAAAACGGCTAATTTAAAAAAATATTATATTATTATTGTACGTCACGGGATATTTACAATGTAAATCCTTTTTCAATCCTTTTTTTTGTTATTATACAACGTGTTATTAAAATAACTGAAAACCTCTTAAGGGGTCATTGTACTCATCAGTATGAACAACTTTTACCATGGGACCAAACATGAAATCGCGAAAAAATAACAACTGATCCCTACATTTTATCGATTCATGTGAACATAAATGTCAGGGTTGGTCCCATATTAAAAGTTGTTCTTACTGATGAGTACAATGACCCCTTAAGAGGTTTTCAGTTATTTCAATAACACGTTGTAGATTACGACAGGGTATGGAATTAAGATCTGAATAAGCTTATCAACTGAATTTATAAGATTATTTGCAGGGTGTTTTTTTTTAATTCAATCTAATTCTGAACGCAAAACCAGTAACGGGTTTTTTAGATGGTTTTTGTAACGAATCTAATGATGCAAGTTGCATCATTGTTGAGTGTGTTAATAAATCCGTTTCTGTTCAAGGAGTACGTAGTACAGTCAATCGCACGTCGGTGGTAACACTTGAATTACGAAAACCGCCCTTATTGCTTACGAAATAAAGATGCTATCAAGGTCAAACTGTTACTACTGACGTGCGGTTGAGTGTACCTACCTAACAATGTTGATGTGCTCTTAGATTTAAAAAAACACCTTGTTAAGTCCATCCGCTGAAATAGTGGCGCCTTATGATTCCGAGGACACTTCTACTGATGAAGTCATAGCGTTTAATTTTATGTAGTTTCTAGACTGTGGTCAATAAATAATATTTCTTTTTTTCTTTAGTTATAAATTCAAATCCATTTATTTGCCTGAATGTAGTTGTACAAAGTATGATCTTGAATTTTAATGGCCCATTTACATTCTACCATTACACATATGGTCTGCAAATATCTATTTTCAATTAAAGTAATGTAATTAATTTTATTCTTCATCATCATCAATTCAGCCGAAAGACGTCCACTGCTGGATATAGGCCTCCCCCAAGCATCGCCACAACTACCGGTCCTGTGCCTTCCGCATCCAGCGGATTTTATTCTTATTAATAAAAACTGTCACCACATTTTTTTCTGCCACCTTTTATATTAAGCCGCGCCGTTCGAGTGTACTGCCACTATTTGAGCAGATGGACTTTAAATGTATTTTTTATGTAGTTGTATGTTGTACGTAAAGGAACAAACGATCAAATAAATAAATGGATGAAAAATCAAAACGCATTGTGTTCACAGGTCATTTATTTCACATCAATGTGTGACGGTTTACAAACTATTGACTGGATGCACCTAGACAATCCAAATTGTGTAGTATAATTATTTTTTTAAGACGTTTAGAGTTTATCGAATTCAATCTAAAGAGTTCTAAATAAAATAAAATGAATATCATCCCGGTAAAATACCATTAGGTACATCGGTATTGAATGCAGTGATTTATAAAATAGAAAACAATGCAATACAAGCGAGTTCATAGTATTCTTTATGGCTATTAGTTATGTTATTCGCAAGCCATAGGTGACTACTTTTCTATTGTTAGATTATACAAAAAATATATTAGAACCAAGATAACTCTTGTGCTTAATCGAGTGATATTCTCGTTATGTCAAATAATAATAATATAATAGCCAATTTTTCATTAAAATAATACAACTCCTCAAAATTTTGACTGGACTAGAACCCACAACGAAATGTGACAAATTTAATTTACAAGAAACTTTTTTTGGCAAATGGACTCTCTCTCAAAAAAAACCAAATTGCTAAAAAAAACGTGCTGTTACGGCACAATATTACCTTTGGGTCTCATTTCCACGTGATGTAAAAACCGCAGCGGTTTTAAACCTATATTCCAATTTCAATTTTAATAAAGCCGCCTTCAAGCGCCCGCGCATAACATTTATAAAAGGCGTCTCACACGTGACCATGCCTACTTAAGAGGCTGACAACACCTAAAAGATCAGACCTCTGCGGTCACTGTCGTTTCGTACTGAAATGAAAGAGAGGCAACGAGCCGAGGGACGTCGGATACGCCGCTCAACTTGAATGAAAATTAACAAATTTTTTTTTAAATAAAAAACTAAAAGCTTATTTGAAAAATGGAAACAATAAATGTTTAGATTATTGTCTTTCTCAAATGTTCTCTTAATTTTATTTATAATATTTAGTAAATAATAGAGATTGTTTGCTTTAAAGCATGTTTTAAGAGGTTAGTTTACAATTCTTTTCTATCGAGAAAACTTCAAGAAAACGTGTTTTGGGCACAATACAGTTTCAGAAAATACGATCAAGATTAACATGTATTTTTTTCACAGCCACAAACTGAATAGATACAGCTAAAAATGTTTTTAAAAGAAGCCTATTTGGGGTATTTGGCTGTTGTCAGCGTCTTAACGCTAATGTTTTTACACCTAGTGACTATGAGGCCTCGGATACAACTTATAGTAATAAATTCCTATTATAATCAGTATTGAAAACAGACGTATCGCTAACTACATGGCATTCATATCCATCACAACAAAACATTTGGACTAGCTTCCTTAATTACGTAACTAAACCGTTAACCTAGTAATTAAACAAAACTAGTCACGAAATTTGTGTAAACTACACCTTATTTATATTGATTTATATCGGTAAAATACGTAATAGGTATCTGTGTAAACAGTACTTATTAAAATGTAAACTCTTTATTGAAATATAATATTTACAATTTTTTTAACAAACGTGTACCTAAAGTTTATTTATTAATTATAAGTATTAGAATTATTTTAGGAACAATTAGTACTTAACTAGTACTAATTGATCCTAAGACCGTTCGGATACATAAACCACTGGGATTACATTTCATAATATCTTGAAGCAACTTCAATTCCATTATGTCAATCGTTACTGTCTATATAATAACATTAAATACCTACCTCATCTCCTAGATCAACTATAACTAGATAAAATAACGCAGGTAATAGAAGATACCGGTCATTATATATAATGACACTCGTATGGTATTAAATAAAGATATACAAAACTAAAAGCAAATGCACAAACAAGGCGACCAATAAGATAGCATTTGTGATGGTTCAAATATGATTAGCTAAACGTGCGGTCATCCCGTATCATACACAATAGAGACGTAAATAAATATGCACATAAGTAGTATTATAATTTATATTTACATTTAAGAAAATATGGCACATCTGTTATCGACCGCGCTTGCAATCCTTGTCCCACAACCGAGCGATCGAGCCCTACCACTAAAATAATACGAATCAGAATCGGATCATGTAATGCGCCTAAATTTCAGGTTACCATAATACCAATTAAAATACCGGTGGGTAAGTAAATATTCAACGTCGTTTAAGGTGAATGCTACAGGGTAGCCAGCGAAATAAAAAAAAATTGCCGTTTTTTTGCAAATTTGTAGCTTTATTTCGCGTTGTATATCGGTCAAAATATGATTGGCAGAAATAGTAACAATAATTCTAAGGAATAATACTCATAAAAAATATTAACCTAGCTCTATAAGCTGTATAAGCTCGAAAATCGATAATTTGATCGTAAATTAATATTATCGAGCTAGTACAGCTAATAGAGCTAGGTTAATATTTTTTTCTCCCACTTGCTCGGAAATTGGTTCATTATTTAAAAAAAAGAATACAACAATCGGCTCTTTTCCGTACGCAACAAAATAACAGGCCGGTAATATCCAACAGGACAATAATAAAAATTGCTGGACACTTTTTATTTTTTAAATTATGCTACCGAGGTTTTTAAGTACGACACTTACATAAATTAGGTGTTTTTAGGTACAAAATATTTATAATGATAAATATTTTGTACCTAAAAACACCTAATTTATACAGGCTGAATGCGCATTTTTTTTTCAAAACTTTGAAAATAGAACTAGAACCGCGCGTGGGCGAATTGGCGTGAATGAAAATGAGATACTGTTGAATTAATTTGTGTTGTGTTGTGTTTCCTCGCAAATGAGAGAAAAGTACTATACAAGACTCGGCCGAAATAGCAATTAACGGCCTCGTTTAGTTAAAAACTGGCCAAGAGCATGTCGGGCTATGCTCAGTATTATAGGGTTCCTTAAGTAGGTGTAATTACAAACGAATCAAATCGAATATTAATCATGGCTATTTTAATTTTTGCAATAATCGGCAGCATTCGCGACTCAGAGCGTGTTGTTAGTAGCGCCATCTAGCGATAAATTCAAGAAGCCAAATTTAAGAAGTGTCAAAGTTACTTTTTGTGATTTTAACAAATAGAAAGTAGCTAAAGGAGCATTATTTGCCATGATAATTTTTCTCTAAGGTCAATGACCTTTGAACTAGGACGTTTTAAGTATTTTTCAGTTTTCTCTCTATAACTTAAAAAATTATAATCACATTATACTCGAAATAATTTTAAAAGAGAGTTTTTACAAAGGTCTATCAATGCGGAAGATTATAAGTTTCTACATTGCATAGTTTAGAAATGGCAGGGGGGGGGACACATTGCAAGCCACTTTGGCGGGCTATATTTCGCAGATGGTACACCTGATAAAAAAGTGGTGTATGAAACATTACCTTCATTTTAGTAGACCTATTCAATGATACCCCACACGAGGGGGTGCAGTGAAAAAAAAATATTCATCCCCATTTCATATGTATGGACGCCACCCCTAAAATACGTAAAAACGATTTTTTTATTCTTTTAAAATTGAGATCTATATGTAGACTATTTTTTAACAAAATTTCATTTACTTATGTTTATAACTGTAGAAGTTATTAAGCTGTAAAGGATTAGGACAGACGGACAGACGGACAGACGGACAGACGGACGGACATGACGAAACTATAAGGGTTCCTTGTAGGACTTCGGAACCCTAAAAAGGAAGGTTAAAAGTTAAAAGGAGGTTTCAAAATCACATGGGAAGTACTCGGCTTCGCCTCGTACTTCCAATATTACTCGGCCGTAAATTGCTTCATTTCAGGCCTCGACAGTAACGTACTATTATGAGTATTATTCAGTAGATATATTGTTATTATTTCCGCCAATCATATTTTGACCGATATACAACGCGAAATAAAGCTACAATTTGCAAAAAACGCCAAAAAAAATGAATTTCGCGGGGTACCCTGTAGCATTCACCTTAATTAATACACAGTAAAGCTACCGTCCGTGGTCGGTTGACTCCGAGCCTCCGCGCGGCCGACCGTCCTACCGCCTACCGTGTCACCGCCGCGACCGAACGCCGCGCACCACAGTCAAACAATCAGTCCGATGACGACAATTAACCTCTAATTGGCCCAGCCTCATATTTTTCAATTTACAACGTGTTATTGAAATAACTTAAACCCTCTTAAGGGGTCGTTGTACTCATCAGTATGAACAACTTTTACTATGGGACCAACCGTGAAATCGCGAAAAAAATATCAGCTGATTCATTTGAGTTCACATAAATCGACAAAATGTAGTGATTTCAGGGTTGGTCCCATAGTAAAAGTTGTTCATACTGATGAGTACAACGACCCCTTAAGAGGTTTTCAGTTATTTCAATAACACGTTGTATACAATCGAATTTATTCTCGTCGGGTATCGTAAAGAGAAAATTAAATTCTGTTCTCTTCATACTCGTGCAAACAAAAGACTATGCAATGTGCAGTGATTAAACTTTCAGTCAGCTTTTGTTTCAGTCGCACCGCGGACGTTCGGTTCGGCGACGGCGCGTCACCGATGACGCAATCTACAACTAGCACAGATCAGTAAGCCTCTAGACGCCTATTTGCCGGATACCCCCGGTCACAAAGCATATGCAGTAGCACTGCATATCTTACGCCCAGTCACCAATCGGGACGTCACTCCGTCAGCGAGCGGCATCAATCATATCACTGAACATTTGAGCCGACCAATCATAACGCGCCGTCTGCCCCCCGGTCCCCACCTACATTTTACGACTGTTTTTTATGTTGCGTCTTGAGGCTTACTGCCCCCCTAGCCAAGTTAACAATCTACACAATCGTCAATCGTCAACGCTAATAGAAAACGATCAAAATGTATGGGAATGACATATCTGAACGAATGATTTTTTCGTTGAGATATGTCATTCCCATACATTAAGATCGTTAAAAGTTGTTAAACTTTCGCGAATTTCACTCATATTGAACTAAGTTTACGGGACTTGTCGCGCACAGTTAAATCAAAATCAGTCTGCTCGTGACCACGGCCAATGCAACTTGACCGAAACGTCGAGGTTAGTCAAAATGTTTGTTATATTTTGATTTAATTGTGCGCGAAAAGTCCCGTAAACTTAATTCAATATTTTGATCGTTTTCTATTAGCGTTGACGATTGACGATTGTGTAGATTGTCAACTTGGCTAGGGGGGCTGGTCTGTGACAACTAGAGACACATTCGAATCGCACGAGTACATAAAAATATGTCAGTCTATAGAGCGAAGCGCTCAGTCACTTAGCCTAGGAGCAGTCTGGGGTATAGACGGGTGGTCGGGCGCAGTAACGCTGTGTCCGGGCAGGCTCAGCTGGCGGGCGCGGGGCGCGGGGCGCGCTGGCGGCGGTGGCGCGCGCAGGCGCAGCACGCGTCCACGCGCCGCCGCCGCGCGCACGCCGCGCGCCCGCAGCGCTTGCGCACGCACGTCACCTCGCCGTCCTGCAACCCACAACAACACACACTCAATTAGCAAAAAACTAATGGTAGATAGATAGATAGAATCATGGTACAATAAAATGTTTCACCAGATATTCTCTTCCCGCGATGACAGCGCGATGCCTCTAAGCTACGTCACGATCAGTGTTACCATTGATTGATATCTTCAATATACTTAAGGAGATTTTTGTTCATAATGAATATAAAATAAATTCCTAACTAGACTAACTATTTGTTATCTCGTGTTATTCGTCTAATTAGTTATTAAAGGAAACTATATTAAATTACTAGTTAAAAAGTAATTCTTTATAGAAGAAAGTAAATGAAAATATGCATTTTGCTCGGGTAATTTATCTTCACAAATTGGCAGCACATCAAACTGACAAGTGTCACGCTAACAGCCCGCTATTGGCTCCACGGCCGATGACGTAGTACGGAGGCAATCACGTGACCTAGCTGTCACGGGAAGAGACTACCTGGTGTTGTTATACCATGGATAGAATATACTTTTCTCCCACTTGCTCGGAAATTGGTTCATTATTCAAAAAAAAGAACACAACAATCGGCTCTTTTCCGTACGCAACGAAATAACAGGCCGATAATATCCGACGGGACAATAATAAATATTACTGGACACTTTTTATTTTTAAATTATGCTACCGAGGTTTTTAAGTACACACTTACATAAATTAGGTATTTTAGATACAAAATATTTATCACTATACAGGCTGAATGCGCATTTTTTTTTCAAAACTTTGAAAATAGAACAAGAACCGCGCGCGGGCTAATTGGCATGAATGAAAATGAAATACTGTTCAATTAATTTGTGTTGTGTTTCCTCGCAAATGAGAGAAAAGTACTATACAAGTCTCGGCCGAAATAGCAATTAACGGCCTCGTTTAGTTAAAAAGGACTCGGCCTTCGCCTCGTCCTTTCAAAATTACTTGGGAAGTACTCGGCTTCGCCTCGTACTTCCAATATTACTCGGCCATAAATTGCTTCATTTCAGGCCTCGACAGTAATGTACTATTATTGTACACCATGAAAATTGTAGTAACAGTATGGTAAAGTCCAACCGCACAAATAGTGGCGTACTACGATTTTGGGGACACTTCTAGTGAAGAAGAATAGCGTTGTATTTTATGTAGTTAGACCATAGAAATCTAAATAAAAAGGTAGGTAATAGAAATGTTGTCCACTGTCTTTTAATACCGAAACACGTGTCACCGGTTCGCCGCTACCAACTCATAAATACGCAATTATGCCCACTATGTTTCTAGCATTCAATGCAAAATAAATTAAGCCAATAAAAATGCTGCAAAATACAATTTTAGTGACTCTAAGTGGTTCGCGCATTGGTGTCTTACGAGACACCTGTACGCGGCGACAAGTTCACCCCCCTTTACTACTTCTATTACCTTATTAATCAGATTTCTATGAATTACCCGTATTAATTTTAAAAATCTGCCACCTTTTATCATTCTCCTCGCCTTTTCACAATTATATAGGTCTGCTTCCTGTCTAACCAAGTGTAACTGAAAATCAGTATTTTACACGAAGCGACTGCCATCAGACTCCCGCAACCTTAGTTACTGGGTTGTATTAACCAGTCTAAACCAGTTGTCAGACTTTCACACTTCTGACTACCCGTAACGACTCCCATAGATCATTGTATGACAACCAGGACCAACAACTTGAGGCCCCTCCGTGCCTCTCGATGTGTAACGAAACGGTCACCCATCCACGGACTGACTGCGGCAAGCTCAGCTTAACCTCGCAGATCGTACAATTCACGCGATTGTTACTTCGCCACAAGCCTCTCTACCACCTTTTATGTTACATTAAATTCCTGCATGCCGTTTGAGTGTACCGCCACTATTTGAGCGGATGAGCTAAAAATTAAATTTAGCGCCTTTACTGAGCACCACTACTCTGCCACTAGGTACTAGGAAACTGGAACTACGTCCAGAGAAAAATTGCCTCTCTCAAAAGGTACTACGTGTTTCCGAACGCACTGCGCTTAAATGCGCTTCACACCGACCAATAAGAATAGTTGCCGCGAGTCGCTCTTCTATTGAAGGTTTAGCATTAGGGAACTAGCCTTTGAGTTAGTTTGGAAGACAAAGAAACACTGATCAGGATTTTTCATAATTTATTAATTTTTTTTTTTTTTTTTTTTTTTTTTTTTTTTTTTTTTTTTTTTTCGAATGGGCTCTCGCAGGTGGGACCGAAGTCCCATTTCTGCTTAACCGGACTTAGTTGGCGGAGAGTCCCATGTGGGACTCCATTCGCCGAAGGTTTTTTCCCTACATACTTACAAACTAGATGCGCGCGGCATCAATACCGCGCTTAATCGGGCGGGCGCCCCCCAAGGGGGGGGCTCGAACCTCGCTAGGGCATTGCGGGGGGACCCCGCAGTTCCTATGTCCCCCTAGCAGCCGTTGCTGCATCGAATTGGTTACCTCGAAAGTAGCGGACTTTCGGTCCCTATCGGGTGACGTGCTAAACGCCGTGAAGCGGCAAGCCTCGCCGGCGAGGCTAAGACCTACCTAGAAAACCTAACCAGTGGCTACGCAATAGCCTGCTCCTAGGAACTACTCTAGAGCATAGGGCCGGTCTCGCGTGACGAGATTATCTCCGGTTGCTTACACCGTGAGGGCGTCCCCAGGGGGGAGCTCGGACCTCGACTCAGGGTGCAGCAGGGGGACCCCGCCACTGATCCCCCCAGCAGCCGGTGCTGCGTCGGCATGTGTTACTGTTTCTCGAGAGTCGGACTCTCGGATTCTGTGTGTGTGTCGCGTCGGTCCTCGCCGGCGGGGACGATATTTTGGACGACGGCGTCGGAGTGTGCTTGTACTTTTATCTGACTCCTGGAGGAGTGTGATATCGTCATCGGGCTCAATGAGTGTGTGTCTGGGACGTCGGGTTTTGCTGATAGCGGATGGCTGGTAGACGGTGGCCGCCACGACCAAGGGGTTGGGGTGCTTGGGAGCGGAATCGAAATAGCGTTTTGAGACACGCTTGAAAAACTGCTTGATGGTCGGCAGTTTGAAGTCTAGGTGGAGGTCGACGTTGCGTACGTACCAGGGGGCGTCTACAGCCCTACGCATGAAACGGTTTTGGATGGTTTGGAGCATGTGAATTCTCACCGGCTTAACGTGTGCGAACACAACGCTAGCATAGGCGAGTATGGGGCGGATACAGGTGGTGAATATCCTTACTTTGAGATGAGTGGGCAGCTTACTGTGCGCATTGAGAAGGGGGTGGAGACGTGCGAGGACAAGGGCGGCACGGTTTTTCACCCTGCGGATATGCGGACGGAAAGTCAGTCTACGGTCAAGGATCACTCCGAGATATTTGGCTTCTCGTTGCCATGGGATCTGTTTTCCGAACATTGAGACTGGTACGCTCAGTTCTTTACGGTACTGTGACAGGGGTCTCTTATCGAAGAGGACCGCTGCACTTTTTTCAGGATTTACTTCGATTCTCCATTTCCGGAACCATTCACCTAGGGTGTTGGCCGCGGATTGGAGGGTACGAGAAATAGCGACATGGGTCATGCCGGAGTAATAGATTGCCGTGTCGTCGGCGAAAAGGGCCATACGGGCTGCACCGCATTTTGGAATATCGCTGGTGTACAGCGTGAACAGTAGGGGGGAGAGCACGGAGCCTTGAGGCACACCGGCGTGAATGGGATGGGGGGAGGAGAGAGCCCCTTCTATGCGATAGCAAAAGGTACGATTCGACAAGTAGTCTCGGATGATGAGCACGAGACGATGTGGCACATTCATAGTGTACAGCTTATATAATAAGCCGTTGTGCCACACTTTATCGAAAGCCTTTGCTACGTCGAAAAAGAGAGTGCCGGTCATTTGACCGCGTACGAAGCCTGCACTGATGTGTTCTACAATGCGGTGCAGTTGATTAACGCAGCAGTGCTTTGTACGAAAGCCAAACTGCTCGTCGGGAAGGAGTTTATTTGAGTCGGCGAAATCTTTGAGTCGCTTATAAATAAGCTTCTCGTAGATTTTACCGAAGACATTGAGGAGACTAATCGGCCGGTAACTACTCGGCTCGGCTTTTGGTTTGCCCGGTTTGGAAATACCGATTACCGTAGCCTGTTTCCAAGCCTGGGGAAAGATGTTGTTTTTAAATGCCGCATTGAAGATGACGGTCATTAGAGCGATTAGGGTGGCAGGGAAACGTTTCAGCACCTTATTGGTGATGCCGTCTGCGCCGGGGGCTTTTTTGGGCTTAAGATCCTTGACTATAGAGAGAACTTCGTCAGGGGTGATCGGTGGGAGCGGGTCATCAGGGTCATCTATTGGGGGGGGGGGGGAGGGCTGACCTACGCTCTACTTCTGAATTAACCTTATCAAGGTGGGTTTGGCTTACGGGAAGCGTACTGAGAGTGCATTGAGACTCCAAACTGTCGGCTAAGCATTCGGCTTTTTCGTCGTCGTCAAAGGCCGGCCTTTGATTGGGTCGATTTAGGGGGGGCATAGTTGCCGTGGTCTCGCATTTAAGTCTGCGTTGAAGGGCCCAGAAGGCTACATGAGACGGTTGGATTGCGCTGACTTCCTTGTCCCAATGCTCCTCCCGTACCTGAGCTACACGTCTCTTTACAGTATTCTGTAAGGAGCGCATATGGGCACGATTGGCTTCATTGGGAAAAGCGTCATAGGCACGGATGGCCGCGTTCCTCTCGGTCCTCAACTCATTTACATCGTCCGGCAGTTTCAGACGCTGGTCATCCAGCATCGGAACCTGCCGTGAGCATTCGCCCACTACGGACTGCACATGGTTGGTGAGCGAGGTGATCGCGGCCACCGTGTCCGCGACTGTCTCAATGGAGTCAGGGATTGAATCTAATTGGGGGGATGAGGTAGATTTGAGGCGGTCCTCTAATCTCCTCCAATCGGTTATCGTTTTTGTTATGGGTGGAATACCGGGATCCGAGGGACCACCTCGGGGACCCAGTTGAATGATCACAGGGCGATGATCTGAGTCTAATTCTTGGATTACCTCGATAGAGCGAATACCGAGGTTTACGCGCTTTAAGAGGGCTATATCTAGGATGTCGGGCCGGTGCCCTACTGTGTCAGGATAGTGAGTGGGACGCATCGGGGCGATGACGTCGAAGGAAAGTTTGTCGCTAAGTGCTCCTAATTGAATGCCAGCGGCGTTATTGGAGACACAGCTCCATGAACGGTGTTTGGCGTTTAAGTCGCCTGCAATAATTACAGAGTTACTAAGATCGAGTAGGGATTTGAGGTCGTCCTCGAGCAGACTCGCGGGTTTGTTTGCGGATCTATAGGCCGAGACTATGGTGATGGGCTGGTGCCCTGTCATGCCTAGGCGACAGATTGAAGCCTCCAGGCATGCTAGCTCTGGGGGATCAATGGGGATGCAATACAATGAATTTCGGTAATAGATGAGCGTTCCTCCTAGTGCGGTGTGTGCTCTGTCGTTTCTAATCAGCCTATAGTTGGCTATATTGGGATTACGACTATGGGGTTTGAGGAAAGACTCTTGAATGAGTAAAATATCGATTTGGTGCTCACGCAAGAAGACGGCTACGTCGTCGCGTTGACCACTAATGCCTCGGGCATTAAAAAAGCCTAAAATTAGGGAACGGGGTTTGAATCTTTTGGGTGGGGCCGTATTATACATTATAATTGGAATTAAGTATTCTATAGATGTCTTGGTACTTGGTAAGTACCTGAAGGCGCTGCTCATGGATGCCTTGGGTAAAGGCCCAAAGTCTAGAGTAGGCGTCAATGCGGGATTCCCCTGACTGGGGTTCGAGGTATTCTCTCGGCAGGAGGCCGGGGGAGTTTACCGGAGGGGGGGTTCTCATGGGGGGGGGGGGCTTTAGCTGCTGGTGCAGTTTTGGGCCTGAGAGAAGGTGCGGGGATGGGTATGTTCATCAGCGCAGGGGGCTCTGAGGCCGGGGGCGCGAGACGAGAGGGCGGAAGAGGTGGGAAATGGGGCTTTTGGTTACCCTTAAACCAGGGGTTGGGCCCGAGTGGGCCGCGGAAATTAGGGGAGGGCCCGAGTGGGCCTCTAGGGTTTGGTGGTTGGTACTGGTAGGGGGCTGCGTAGGAGGGGGCTTCCCTCGCAACGCGGTCGGAGGCGCGTTTCGCCGATTTGGCGTTGCGCATTTTGGGGGCTTTGGGGCATCCGCGATAATTCGCTGGGTGCCCGGCTTGGCCACAAAGGACACAGCTAGGGGGCTCAGTGCACTGGTCCCTCTCCTTGGGACGCTCGCACTCGCTTGTCCCATGATCGCCTAGGCACTTTACGCACCTGGGCTTAGCGTAGCAGTTACGCTGGGAGTGACCATACAACTGGCAACGGTGGCATTGACCAGGCTGGTTTGATTTGTGGGGGCGCTCGATCGTAATGCCTGATAGGTGGCATACGGTCTTTATATTGTATATTGCCTTTGCGTTTTCGCTGGGGTGGCAGATGGCGAGGACCATGTTAAAAGGGTCACCGTGTTTGCCACGGAACATTCGGTGGGTCTCTTTAATAGGGATGCCTTGAGTTTTGAGGTCGTCAAACACTTCTTCGCATTTGACTTCCGTAGGGACTCCTCGGATTACGACTCTGAGGAGTCGGTCCTCCGGGAGGGCGTAGGTGTGGAAAGACACCTTACGTTCGCGTAGCAGCCTGGTAAGGTTGCGGTAATCGGTGGGGGTGGGGACAATTACTTTAATACCCTGCTGTGTGGGGCGGGCACTGGTGAAATTTATTTTGGACTGGTTGCACCAGTCAGAAATTCTCGTCCAGTAAGCCTTATCCTGGATGAATAAGGGAGGCGGGATGGGTACCTTCGTCTGGGAAGACGAGGTATGGACATGAGGGGAGGAGGGCCTGTTATCCTGCGAGGAGGAGTGAGAGGCGGGACGGGGGGTAGGGGCCGGGGCAGTGTTAGCCTCGGAAAGCTTTAAGGACTTAGGGGCGAGAGCCTCGGCCTTATTGGTTTTGCGGCCGCGTTTTTTACCTTTACCCACTACTGTGGTAAAGGCATCGGCCTCGTCGGAGTTGACCTCACTGTCCGAAGACATCTCTTGGTCTGAAGGGATCGGGGAGATCTCGGGGTTTTGAGTGGGGGCTGGGGTGGGGAGAGGTGAGGGGGTACGTTCCTTGCCGTCCAGGCTGGCTGAACGCCTAGATGGACCGCATGGAGACCTCGGTCTCTCCTCATCGCTGTCGGGACGGGCGCGGGCGCGGGCGCGGGATTCGAGGGCGCGGGATTCGAGGGCGCGGGATTCGAGGGCGCGGGCTTCGAGGGCGCGGGCTTCGAGGGCGAGGCGCCTAGCCCTTTTTAAGGAATTTATCCTTATGGGTGGGGGGGAATCGGGCGACTTTTGAGAGTCGGGGACATTAGGTGGTGTTTGTTGCTTGGCGGCAAAAGCGCTGCCAAACAAGCCGCCATAGTTGGCGATAAAGGTGGGGTCCTTGAAGAATAATTTATTAATATTTTGCCCTACTTAAGTACTAAAAAATATTTACAGAAAACACACAGAACAAATAGGTAATATTTAATTGACCAATGGCGAAGAGGCATGCGCGCTCGCAGTTGATGACGTAGTTTTGATTGAAACCCGAGGTTATAAATATTGGTGACAAACTACGGAGTGCCATTGCGATGCTAGGCAGCGTGCGCGGAGGACGCGCTGCCACAGTGCTCCCCCTCAAGCGAAGCGTACCGGTCGTCTGATAACGCGGCCTGAGCGCGATGTTTTGATTACATCGGGTTCGGGTGCGATCGTTGCAGGAACTTTTGATGGGGCTTCCTCTGCTTCTACGATGGTGAAGGCTGGCTTGAGACGATCTATCGAGATAACTGCTGTCCTTCCCGGTAGTTGCAGGGTGAAGGTCTTGCTATCTCTGCGTATAATCTTATACGGGCCGTCGTATGGAGGCTGTAGCGGTTTCTTTACCGCGTCGACTCGTACAAACACTTGCTTGCATGTTTGTAGATCGCGATGAACAAACACAGGGCGATTGGTATGATGCGACTGTGTGGGTACTGGGCGAGTATTACTGATAGCTGTCTTCAGTTTTTCGACATAGCTGCTGTCCATGGTGTTAGGTTGTGATGGCATGAAGAAATCACCAGGTAGTCGTAGATTTTGACCGTATGTTAACTCGGCAGCACTGACTTCTGAGTCGGTTCTGATTGCAGCACGGAGTCCTAGTAGTACTGTGGGCAATTCTTCAGTCCAGCTATTTGTACTGAGACGGGCAGTGAGAGCAGTTTTCATACATCGATGCCAGCGTTCTATCATGCCATTGCTCTGGGGATGATATGGTGTAGTTCTGAGTTTCTTGATCCCAAATAGCCTGGTCAGAGCAATGAAAAGGTGGCTTTCAAACTGTCGGCCTTGGTCTGTTGTCATTCTTGCTGGACAGCCGAATCTTGCAATCCATCCTTCATAAATGGTCTTGGCAACAGTGTCAGCAGTGATATCGCTCGCAGGGTATGCTTCGGGCCAGCGTGTAGCACGGTCGATCATTGTGATCACGTAGCGATGTCCGGTAGGTGACGTCCGTAGTGGTCCGACAATGTCTACGTGGACGTGCTCAAACCGTTGTGATTGTTCAAAAGTTGCTGTGGCACTTGATGTATGTCGTTGTATTTTTGACCGTTGGCAGGCGATGCATGTTTGAACCCATGTTTTGATGTCTGTGTTCATTGATGGCCAAAAAAATCTTCTTAGCATTAATTTTCTGGTTGTTCGTATACCGGGATGACTGAGTCCGTGGATGGCGTTGAATGCTATAATACGGAACTCTTCTGGTAGGTATGGACGAACGCTTTCAGTTGAAGTTTCGCAGTAAACTTGCTCTGTTGTGCCAGGTAACGTCACTTTCTTCAATTGTATGTTTGACTGACGAAGAAGTTCTTCAATGTTCTTGTCATTTGATTGTGCTTGAGCGAGTGCTTCGTAATTAATAGGGCTGGGACAGTTGATTGCGTCGACTCGGGATAATGCGTCGGCAACTACATTTTGTCGTCCACTTATGTGACGTATGTCGTTTGAAAACTCACTGATGAATAACAGTTGTCTTCGTCGTCGTGGAGTTTCAGAATCTGATGAAATCTTCTGCATAGCGTACGTTAGCGGTTTGTGATCGGTGAAAATGATGAGTGCGCGCCCTTCAAATATTTTTCTGAAATGCTTTACTGCCATGTAAATTGCTTGAAGTTCTCGGTCGAATGTCGAGTAGTTTTGTTGCGCTGGTGTAAACTTCTTTGAGAAATAGCCAAGAGGTTGCCATTTCCCTTCTATTTGCTGCTGTAGTACGGCTCCAGCACAGTAGTCGGATGCGTCACACATCAGTCCAAGCGGGACAGAGTGATGTGGGTGCGACAGATATGTCGTTTCCTGAATACATTTCTTGCAGTTTTCAAACGCTTGAGATGTATCTCCGTTCCACTGTATAATAGTCTTATCACGCTTCTTTGTATTGTGCAGGTATGTATGTAGTGGTGCTTGAATGGCGGCTGCGTTCGGAATGCTATCTCGGTAAAAGTTGAGCATGCCGAGGAAACGTCGTAGTTCTTCGATGTTTTTTGGTCTTGGATATTCGCTGATAATCTTGATCTTGTCTTCTGGTGGCTTGATACCTTCTGGTGATACTGTGTAGCCAAGGAATTTCACTTCACGTTGGCCGAATACACACTTTGCAGGATTAATTGTTATGCCGTACTCATCAAGTCGTTGCAATACAGTACGAATATGTTGTCTGTGTGTATCTTCATCTTCTGAAGCTAGTAACAAGTCGTCGATAAATGGATATACAAAGTCGAGTCTTCGCAGTACTTCATGAATAAACCGCTGAAATGTTTGTCCAGCGTTCTTCAAACCAGGGCACATTCTCGGGAATTCGTATAATCCAAAAGGAGTGATGATTGCTGTCTTCTCCACGTCTTCTGCACGAACAGGCAATTGTTGGTAAGCACGGTTCAAATCTATGGTGGTGAAAATTTGCTTGCCGCTGAGCTGATAGGTGAAGTCCTTGATCCTTGGAACAGGGTAACGATCAGGTTTTGTTACAGTGTTCAGTCGTCTGAAGTCTCCACAGGCTCGTAAATCTCCGTTTTTCTTCGGTACGATGTGTAGCGGACTAGACCAAGGGCTTTTACTCGGTCTGCACAGTCCCTGGGTGATCATGTTCTCAAATTCTTTTTTCACTCGTTCATAGAGATGCGGTTGTATCGGTCGTGCTCTTGAATGTATTGGCGGTCCGGTGGTCTCAATAAAATGTTCTACTTTGTGCTTCGGGTTGAGAGTCATTGCGGATAACCGAGTAGTTCCTGGATATTCTGCTAGTATGGCGTGATACGTCTGTTTGGAGTCGACGCTGCATATTGTAGGCGTGCTTGTATAACGGCCAGGAGCTTTGGAGGTGAGCTTTGTTGTGCTGTCAATGAGTTGTTGTTTACGTAGATCGACTAATATGTTGTGATAGCCGAGAAAATCTGCTCCAATGATTGGCTTCGAGACTGCGGCGACTACGAATTTCCACTTGTATGGTCTTCGAAGATTTAGGTCGAGTTCCAGTGTCTTCTCGCCATAGGTAGGTATGACTGTGTTATTTGCTGCGTATAGTTGATACGGAAGCGGCGTCGATGTGATTCCCTTTCTCTTCGGTATGACGGATATATTGGCACCCGTATCTACCAAAAAGGTCGTAGATGTAGTCTTGTCCGTGATGAATAGGCGGTATGATTTTTTGTTGACGTCAGGTTCCGCCACTGCCAACGCCTCCTTTAGTTTTCCGTCTTCATATCATTGTTAAAACTGCACGGTGTAGTACATCGTTTTGCATTCTTGCCGAAACGTCGATGATAAAAACAATACGGCGACGGGGTGGCTGAGCGCGAACGGGAGTGAGATGTTGATGGAGCTCGGTACGAGTTGCGCCTGCAGTGCCGCGGCGGCGACGAGCGCGAGCAGTCGCGGTTCTTGTAGCTGCAACTGTGACACGATGTTTTTATTTCAGCGATCTCCATGTGTAATTTCCTGATTTCTTCGACGAGATATTGGATTCCCACAGGTTGGTTTTGTGCTTGTTGACTTGTTGATACTGCTGCGACTGAGTGAGGTTCGCTTGTTTGTTCGAGCATTTTGTCGGCGAGCTTGGCTAATTCCTCGAGTGCTGTATCTTTGCTTATAGTGTCACTCACTACAAGCACTGAGCGGACATGCGCTGGTAATAAGTTTATCCACATGAGCCGGAGTGTGTTGTCAGGTACCTTCTTGTGACCGAGGTTTCTCATGCGACGTAATAATTGGCTGGGCTTTTGATCGCCTAGTTCCATGTCGGAGAGTAGCTTCTGTAACTGCTTGCTATCTGATTCTTCATAAACAGAAATAAGACGATCTTTTATGGCGGTGTACTGACCATCAGCTGGTGGGTTGTACAGTAAATCACTTATCTGCTCGATATCTTCTTTTTGAAGCTGGGCGATTACCATCTGGGCTTTCTGTGCTTCACTCTTCTTTAGATCGCGAGTAGCTGCTTCAAAACTTATAAACCATAGTCTAGGTTTATCGCGCCAGAACGGTGGTACTCGTAGTGATAGTGAAATACCGGCGATTTGCTGGGTGGACATCAAAACGTCGTGTGAGGTTTCTGAGCTTGCTGCTGCTGCTGACTCCATATCGGTTGGTTCAGAATTCTTCGGCATTCTGTTTCGGGTCACCACTTTAGCATTAGGGAACTAGCCTTTGAGTTAGTTTGGAAGACAAAGAAACACTGATCAGGATTTTTCATAATTTATTAATATTTTGCCCTACTTAAGTACTAAAAAATATTTACAGAAAACACACAGAACAAATAGGTAATATTTAATTGACCAATGGCGAAGAGGCATGCGCGCTCGCAGTTGATGACGTAGTTTTGATTGAAACCCGAGGTTATAAATATTGGTGACAAACTACGGAGTGCCATTGCGATGCTATTAGGCAGCGTGCGCGGAGGACGCGCTGCCACAAAGGCATATGTTTGGTCATGATAACAAATTCTAATAAGACTTGTAATGGTGGAAGTTGTATTGTTGTGTCTTAAAGTTTATGCCGTTTAACAAAGGCCTAATCATTTATAACTGACCCACCCCGACTATAACTACTGAATAATTCTACATGTACGTGGGACACTCAGAAAGTTTTGCGAAACTAAAAAAAATTGTTCTATACGTACATATATTTTTATCAAATCTTTTCAAAGTACTTTCCACCAGCCTCTATACAAAGATTCATGCGCCTAAACCAGTTTTCAAAACACTTTTTCCAGTCCGCCGCAGACACCTCGTTTACAGCCTGCTCGAACGCAGCCAGCGCATCTTCCGGCGACGAAAATTGTATCCCTTTGAGCTGATTTTTTATTTTTGGGAATAAAAAGAAGTCACACGGTGCTAGATCAGGGCTGTAAGGAGGGTGACCCAGGAGTTTGACTGGCGTGCTGTCCAGAAAGTCCCTCGTTTTGAGTGCGGTGTGCGCAGGTGCATTGTCGTGGTGGAGCAGTAGCCCGCGGAGCCCTGTGTTTGGTCGCTTGTTGCTTATAACAGAGAAAACTTCTGGCAAACATTTGGTAGTATACCATTCGGCATTAATGCTTCTTTGATCCCGTAAGGGAATTGATACCAAGTGGCCAGTCAAATTAAAAAAGCTAGCGATCAAAATCTTACCCCCGCTTCTAGATCGCTTAACTTTGGTAGGCGTTGGCTCATTTTGAAACACCCAAACAGTCGACTGGCGCTTGGTTTCTGGGTCGTATTGATAAATCCAGGACTCATCACCTGTAACGATGTCGTAAACACGCCGAGACGAGCCTGCTTCAAATTTGTTAAGCATATCACGGCACCATTCCACCCGGGCCTGCTTCTGAGCATCGGTGAGGTTGTGCGGCACCCAGCGTGATACTATCCTCCTCACGCGAAGATGGCTGTGTAGAATCTCGTGAACGCTTCCCGATCCAATCTTCAATATGTGTTGAATCTCCTGATATGTAATTCGCCTATTGTCTTGGATTAAATTTTTCACTGCTAGCACGTTTTCTTCGGTAACAGCCGTCAAAGGGCGACCGCTTCTTTCGTCATCCCCCAAAGTTGGTCGACCGCGCTTGAATTCGTTATACCAACGATACACGGTTGCCTTGGAAGGGCCTTCATCCATAAATGCCATTTGAAGTCTATCGTACGATTCATCCGGTTTCAGGCGACACTTGAAATCGTATAAAATCATAGCTCTAAAATGTTCCCGGCGCAGATCCATATTTCAGTGAGACACAATACTTTGAATTAACTCGCAAAAAATGTGGAGGGAAATTTTGAAATTGGAACTTACTTATTTTTACTTATAAATAATCATATTTTCGAAAAACATTATAACTGGCCAGTCTCCCATATATAAAAACTTTTTTTCGCAATACTTTCTGAGGGGTCTGGTATGATACTTAATTTTTTTCTTACTGGGCTTGCGTTTAACCACCACCTCACCTGATGTTAAGCGATGTTGGTTAATACACTATCAGGATTATAAAAGAGTTGTTATTACCTTTTTTGGACTGGACTCTTGTAGCAATAGACTGGGAGAAGTGGAAGGAGAGTATGGAGGCCTTTGCCCTGCAGTGGGACACTTCAGGCTTATAATAATAATAATCCGATAACCCAAACTAATTTATGATCATCTTTAAGTTAAGACCTACCCCAAATCCTAAGTTCACTGATCAACACTTGGCTTAGGCCCGTGCCATCAGTCATCCCGGTTAGCCGAGCAAAAATAAATGTACAAATAATATATAATAATAATATTACCTTGCACCGACACGTGACGCATCTCTGCTCCCCGTGCGAGTGTATGGAGGGGTGCACCTCCTTGCCGTTGGGCAGTGGCCCATCGGGGAACTTGCACCCGCCTTCCGCAAGGATCTCCTCAGCTGTGCGTGGCGCGCCCTGGTCTTTTGGAGTCTCTTCGTCTGGTTTCTTTGCTTTTACCTGAGATAAATTAAAATTAAAAATTTACAATATCATACTAAAAACGGAGACAGACCGAACAGTTTAAAATCGATAGAGTTTCCTTATACAGCATGAATTTTTAATCACCATCCAAATTTTAATATGTAATCTTTGCTGTAAATAATAAATCGTGTTTTTTCTGTTAGCATCACTCAGTACTAAAATATTGAGATATGGCATCACAAAGTTTACGTTTGACTGTGTTGAAAATAATAAAATACGTTGTTTTCTTTTTATTATCAATCAATCAACTCAGCCTATTGCAGTCCACTGCTGTCCACTGCTGGACATAGGCCTCTCCCAAATTGCGCCACAACACTTGGTCCTCTGCCTTCCGCATCCAGTCCCCCCCAGCTACTTTCATCAGGTCGTCGGTCCGGTTTATTATAAGTCGGTTAAAAATGACGTTTGACTTAGCAACTACACAGAAATTGATTATTTGATTATAATTTTATTGCGAAAATTGTATCTATATTTTTTTCAACAATGGATTATTTCAATGATTAAAGTTTAATTTAAGTTTAAGTTTTGTTTGATTTAAGTTTTTTTGTTAATATGTTATTTTTAGTTTTTTTTTCTCTCGCCTGTACCGAGACTGAAATAAATATTTTCTTTCTTTCCTTCTTTCTTTCTTTATGATACCTAATGCATTTAAAAAATGTTTTTTTTTTTTTTTTATTAAATTAAAAAGTCCTCGTTATAATAGGAATGGCTTTTCGTACCTCTGGACATACGCGGCAACAGGCCTTCTTATCTGGCCTATACGCTTCCTTCTCGCTGCAGCGTAGAGGCGGGCACTTCACTCTTGGGCACTGGATCTGCCTGGTCGCGAAGTTGCACGTACAGATGGCGCACGTATCGTACCCGCCGGGCACCAGGTAAGGGTGCCACGATGACCCTGGCGCGTAGGTCTGTCCAGCTAATAAGCAACTGCCGTTTTCTGACCATACCGCTGTAGTGGAGTCTGAAAAAAAGTTATTTTTTTAGTTTTTAAAATATTAGACCTCATCTTTTTAAACCTCTATATAGTGTAGTTATAGTCTGTGCTTATTCAAACTCATCAACTCAGCCTATCGCAGTCCACTGCTGGACATAGGCCTCTCCCAAGTTGCGCCACAACGCTCGATCCTCTGCCTTCCGCATCCAGTCCCCCCCGGCCACGCTCTTTAGGTCGTCGGTCCACCTGGTAGGGGGGCGCCCTACGCTGCGTTTGCCGATTCGCGGTCTCCACTCAAGGACTCGTCTGCTCCAGCGGCCATCGGTCCTTCGACAGACATGGCCAGCCCACTGCCACTTCAGCTTACTGATTCTACAAGCTATTATTATTCAAACTCAAAAAACCCAAATTTAAAATTTTTATTTTTAATATTTTATCATCAGTCCCTTAGAAACCTAATAAAGCTTCCATCACTTTATTAGGGTGTATTTTAACTAAAGACATGGCTAAAAGGTCTTAGCAACCAAGCCATAAAACTAAAAAAGGACCCAAAAAGAGTTAACAAAACCACCACACTTGGCGAGTGGATTAATGACTTGAGAGCCAGTCTTCCCGCATGTAATACGTGTCACGGTGACCCGTCCCTGATTTGGGTTTTGGTTCAGGTTTAATGGTTATACAGCTATCTACTCTCGGAGTCTAGTTATTTATTTATTCGCAATTTTTGTAACACCATAACAGAATTTATTCCAAGGGGACTATACAAAACATAACATAAAACTTACAATTATAAAACATAACAGTTTACAGTACTATTCCTTTTTCTATACACCTCTGTACTACTTCCATAAACTTGGGCAAACTATTAAAAAAAATGTCAACGTCTTCATCGACTATAATTTTATTAATCAAACATGCGGCGCGTGACAAGGTAGGCGCGTGTTATATGGAGACTAGTTCATATTTGTATTATACTGATATTGTCCAGATGGATTAATGGTGGATTTATGAAATAACTTTCAAGTGAGCATCGCACTAACTCCTATCAGCTATATTTTGAACATATCCTTTCTTATAATAACACCGCGAGCTAAGCTTGATGAGCTTAGCATAGCTCACTTAACTGCATGCATGCTCTGAAGTTCGCGATGTGAACCGAAGTATAAAAAGACGCCGCAGCTACGTGAACTAAGCTAAGTTAGCTCAGGTCCCGGTGTGGCCTGCGCTTTATACTCACTGGTACAAATAGGGCAGCACTGTCCAGGTGGTTTGATGGTGGGCACGAGACAGCTGACAGCCGGACACTGTACCGGCTCGCACCGTGGCATGCCCAACACGCACCAGCATTTTGAACAAGTCTGGAATTTTTATAAAACAGCAATTTTATATATCATGGCCAAATAAAATAAAGGTTATGCTTCCGTGATAACACGACTACGTAACGATAATATTCCCATCAATAACAAAATTTGCCAATCGCTTCGATCCTCCCTCGCCTCTTCGACTTAGCAATTCTTTCTCCCCTCATCAACTCAGCCTATCGCAGTCCACTGCTGGACATCGGCCTCTCCCAAGTTGCACCACAAAACTCGGTCTTCTGCCTTCTGCATCCAGTCTCCCCCAGTCACCATCTTCAGGTTATCGGTGGACCCTGGCAGGGGTCACCATACGCTACGTTTGCTCCAGCGGCAATCGGTCTTTCGATAGATATGGCCAGCACACTGCCACTTCAGCTTACTGATCCTACAAGCTATGTCGGTCACTCCGGTTCTTCTCCGGATAATCACGTTATGAATTTTATCCTTCAAAGAAACTCCAAGCATAGCTCGCTCCATAGCTCGCTGAGCGACTTTGAATTTGTGGACTAGCCCAACTGTCAGTATCCACGTCTCGGCACCGTGAATCCCTCTCGCCTAATATCTCTCCTTCCCTTTTCCCAATTACGTTAAGGTCGGCTTCCAGTCTAACCAGATGCAGCTAAACATCAGTATTTTACACAGAGCGACTACCATCAAAACCCCGCAACCCAGTTACTGGATAATAACGAAATCCTAAGGCTAGACCAGTTGGCAGACTATCGGGCTTCTGACTACCCGTAAGAACTGTCATAGATATTCGTATGACAACCGGGTACTCTCCGGGGCACGGAGGGGTCTTGATTTAGTTTTTCTGTGGTCTTGATGTTCAACAAAACGGTCACCCATACAAAGACTGACTGCGGTTAGTGCAGCTTAACTAACCTCTTTGTCTTAGCAGTACCCTAACATATATTAGCTATCACGTGCAAATTCAAATTCAAATGTTTATATTTCAAAAAAATCCAATTACAGGTACTTTTGGACTGTCAGGCTCTAATTGCACGGTTCCAAATTGTGGGTGCAATTTATAGTTCCGAATAATATTGTACAGTCAACTGCATATTGCATATCAATGGGTAAAATAACCAATATAAGCGGAACTGGCCTGGTATGTAAGTTTCATATAAGATAGGCTCTGCTTATACTGGTTATTACACCATCTGTATGCGTTTGACTGTAAAGTCAGCGCCAAAAATGTCGGGTCGAACATATTGTTCAAAATTATCTGAAAAAGTAAGAAAATGTAACTATATCTCAATGACACAAGCGGTGTTTCAGAATGAACATAGTACATGGCAACTGTCATTTTAACATGAATTTTATCCCATTGAGATACAGTTGAATTTTCTTAGTTGTTCAGATAATTTTGTTCAGTTTGTTGATCTATTCGTTCGTCCCAATCATGTCCCAATATTTTTGAAGCTGATTGTATGTTATAGTCAAGTTATAAATGCCCACCTCTGTATCTGTCCAAGTCTCTCCCAGCTTGTAGAAGTTATCTCTCTGCGTGCAATAATTGACGTTGAGCCGGAACAGCGAGTAGTCTGATATCTGGTCTTCTAAAGGTCCCGGGGTATACTTGGCACTTAGTTCGTTGTCCGAAGTCCCCGGGACCGCTGGCAAGCACGACGGTGGCACGCTTATCTGGAATTATTAGAAAAAAATATTTAATATACCTTTTTTAGAAACTCTCAAAAGTATAAGTCATGTTAGTATTTTAATGAACTTACCAATTATTTATCCAATCTGTTGCCGCATAAACAAATTGTTAGTCAAATTTAATATAGTTCATCTTAGTCTTATCTTAATTGCTAAAGAAATTAAGTTTTTTAGAATTAGTCCATAGGCTTGGCTTATCTCTGTTATTAAGGAAATTTGGTTTTTTATAGTTCGATTGTTCTACAGTTCAACGACTATCTAATGGACTAAATCGAATATCGTTAATTAATAGGCGAGGCTCGTCGAATATGATTCATGGTTTAATACTTTAGACTGCACTTCGTTATAAATTATTTTCAATATTACTGAACAATTGATTTGGGGATTGTACAGTACAACGTATATAGGTACCTACACCATCTTAACCAACAACAAAATACGAATTAGCAATGTTCGATAGAATAGAAGGTTTTAAACTTTCGCGAATTTCACTCATGTAGAACGATATTTTCTTAACTATATTAACTAGGACTTTTCGCGAACAATAAAATCAAAACAAAACAAACATTTTGACTAACCTCGACGTTTCGGCCAAGTTGCATTGGCCGTGGTCACGAGCAGACTGACGTCGAGGTTAGTCAAAATGTTTGTTATGTTTTTATTGTGCGCGAAAATATAGTTCGATAAAGTAATATCAGGAATCCAATTCGCTTGCCAAGAATGGTGGATAGTGATATTTTTGGGGAAATTCCTATGCAGTACACAAAATTTCTGATAACCGAACCATAAGTATTACAAATAACTAACTACGTTAACTTGTATTATATACTATTCTAACCTCTTAGACAAGTCTTTGATAATTTCAGAAGTGTGATATGACTAGATATACAGGATTTTTTTTTAACAAGTTCGCAATTTTTTTTGGTGGTTCAGTATGAGTAGTATTTCCATTAATTGTTCAATACATTTTTTTATATTTTTATCCGATTTAAAATCAGCTAAATATGGATATAATCTGTTCGTAATAACATAAAATGAAAGCGCTCGACGGCTGGCTCACGCGGCCGTCCGGGAGGGGGTTGTAACACCGATGCAAACCCGCAGCCATATGTAAAGGTGGGAAAAACGGCTTAAAATCGTAAGCGTATTTAAACGTTGTGCTTTTTTCTGCAAACGAATTTTTTTACGCTTTTGACGCTTTTTGTTTTTCACTTCTAAAAAAATGTACTTTTATTTGTCTACATTACACTATTCTATTGACAGTTAAACTATTTACAAAGTTCACTAAAAACTATACGAACAAACTACAACCGTCGCGTAATTACCGAGGAGAACATTCAAAAACACATTCACTCGTTGACAACGAAAAATAAACTAAGCGCCAAAGCAAAAGCAAATCAATCAAGATCAAAAATGTTTAAACGATACGAAAATAATCAACCAAATAAAAAAGTTCTGTCTCTAAACAAATTTTACGTAAACGAATAAAATTTAATTCTGCCGATTATCAAACCACTCGTCAACTTTGAATTTGGGTCTTATGCTAATAGAAATAAGGTTGCATTTCAAACGTAGTATTGAAAGCATAAGTTTGGTTTACGAAAAAGTCTAAACGAAATCTGCTTTAATCACTAAGCGTGCTTATACGCTTTTTTTTTATTAGACTTTATTAAGCGCTTTTCGTTTAAACGCCTACTTCTAGCCACATGAGCCAGCCGTCGCGCGCTTTCATTTTATGTTATTACGAACAGATTATGTCCATATTTAGCTGATTTTAAATCGGATAAAAATATAAAAAAATGTATTGAACAATTAATGGAAATGTGTTCTATTGCTCATACTGAACCACCAAAAAAAAATTGCGCACTGGTTAAAATGTTTTCCTGTATAGACGCTTACCTGTGGTACTCGCGTGCGCAGGATCACAGTGACGTTGTCGTGCGCGCGCAGCTCCAGATACGAGGCTCCTACGTGCAGCGCGACCAGCTCCGCAGCAGTGGGCTCCAGGACCCACCCCTCCTCACCCCCTAACTCTCGCGCCCCGCCTTCGGTGCCTGCATGAGACTCCAGCCACCAAGATGACCAGGAGCGAGCGTTGCTGCCCGTTACAACCGTCTAGAGAAATATAGGCAGTAAATAGCTTAGTAATTCTTTACTCAGTCCTTGTCTAAGGATCTTTAGATAATAATTATAACAAGACAGCTGGTTTAGTAAAAAACATCGTTAATTACCACGTTTTTATTAACTCGCTTTTTATTTTAATTAACACATTTTAACTCGCTTTCCTTCGTTGTCTGTTCGGTACAAAATTTGCAATTGATTTTTAATTAACTTCCCGATGAGCTTTAAATAGACTTGAAACTTTAAATCAAAGCTTTAAACATAGCTCAGACCTGAATGACAATGCAATATGCTTGCTTTCGTTTCAAAAACGTCGTATTTAAAAAAAAACATCAAATTATTTTTCTGTGCGTTTGTCTATTCGGTAAAATTATTGCATTCGATTTTAAAATAACTTCCCGATGACTTCAAACTTTAAACAGGACTGAATAGCAACGCTATATTAACTTTCATTCATTTTATGAATGTGGTGTACTTATTAAATTTTTTTCATCGAATTTTAGTTATTTACCCTCAAACATTTCAGTCAACTTTAGACAACAATCATCAGACACACAGAATTTAATTTCAAAGCGTACTTGAAGCTTCAACGTACCTCATAATACAATCCACATAGCGAGTCAACGGACAGCCAAGCGAGACCTGCCATGGTGGCTGGTAGCCGAACCTGTCCAGTTCTTCGCAGCAGGGCGGGACCTGACCCTGCCGCGTCAGGCAGCATGCGAGATGTCAGGCGTCCCCGCATTATAGGAGGACCTGTAAAAGTGGAATTAATGTAAATCAAAGACATGAGGGACAGAGAGTGTACAGTCAGAAATTTTTCCGGTGAACCACCACTAAGGCTAAAATCGCTTGCACTCAATATTCGATGGCAGCCGTAGGTACGTGTACTGTAGCAGGATTCGTTCAAGAGATTTTGTCATCAAAATGTACCACCGCGAAGTATTGTGACCACAGAAATAGATAGAATGATTGTAACCAGAATTTTACTTGCGATTCATGCGTGGCAAATTTCGACCAAACTACGCCTTACATATTGACGTCATTACTTGCTTAGCTTTTGTTACTGCAGTCAGAAACAGCACAATAAGCATTTTTGCGCGTTTTTGTTACAGTATTTACAAAAACAAGTCATAAGGCGTACTGAAAAAGGCTTTGAAATGCCCTGCACTATGGTGCAGAGTGTTGGCACGCGCGCCCAGCACACTTTTCCATTCTCTTCTGTGATTGTGACCGTACCTACATTATTGGGTTAAGTAACTATTTTTAAAACAACTTTAAGATGAATGGATGAACCTCAAACCATATTTCTCTTTCTTGTATCTAAATAAATAAATATCTTTACAATAGCAATTTACTCTAAGTGCTTAACAAAGCTGAGGCACATCTTAACAGGAACAAATTCAATAAAGCGAACATACGATTCGTTTCAATTGAGTACGCTACGGACAAATTACAGAGTAACATTGTAACATTCACTTTAATTAACCCGGTTTTATTATAGTCTTCTGCCAAGGAAATAAGTTGAACACATAAGTATTTAGCAGTCATCAGACGCAAAGGGCGAAAATTTTCAAAAGGGAAACCATTGCAAGAAAACCGACCATTGATTATGACCATAGAAATCTAAATAATAAGTAAGTCAATAGAAATGTTATCTACTGTCTTATAATAACGGAACGCGTGTCGCCGGTTTGCCGCTACCAACACATAAATACGCAATTACGCCCACTATGTTTCAAGCATTCAATGCAAAATAAACTAAGCCTAAAACAAATCCGCTGTTAGATATGCTGCAAAAACTATTTTTGTGACTCCGCGACCAAAACAGCACTGATGATCAAGCAAACGGTTCGCGCACTGGTGTTTTACCTGCTCGCGCTGACGCGGCGACAAGTTCACGCGCCTTTACCACTTCTATTACCTTATTATTTAGATTTCTCTTCCTTGAATCTAAATACATAAGAAGTCCGAAAGGTCATAAATATGGTTTGAGGTCCTCCATTCACTTTTATGTTGTGTTTTAAAAATAGTCCCTTATTCCAATAATGTAGGGATACTCTCTGTCCCTCATATTTTTGATGATGTATATTCATAGAAATCTTAGTAATAAGGTAATAGAAATGTTATCTATGTCTTTTAAAACCGGAACGATTGTCGTCGGTTTGCCGCTACCAACACACAAATACGCAATTACGCCCACCATTTGTCTAGCATTCAATGCAAAATAAATTAAGCCTAAAAAATCCGCTGTTAGATATGCTGCAAAATACAATTTTTGTGACTCCGCGATCAAAACAGCACTGATGATAAAGCAAACGGTTCGTGCACTGGTGTCCCACCTGCACGCGGCGACAAGTTCACGCGCCTTTACTACTTCTATTACCTTATTATTTAGATTTCTATGGTTATGACCTTTCGGACTTCTGACATTTCCTTTGACTCCTTATAGATGTTTAAAGAGGCACGGAGTACCGTACCGTACTTACCGGTATCAGCGCTGATATGGACAGCCAGCTGTTCCTCATACAATGGCTGGAAGATCCTGGCGCTGGGTCTCGCCAGCACTCCAATACGGGTATCGAGGATCTCAACCTGGGAGTGACGCTTGCCTTGCTCCTCCACCAACGTTATCTTGGGATTAGTTATCCCCAAATTGTCAACCTGAAAATGATAATAGAAAATCTGAGTTCATTGAGATACATACAAATACAAATACAAATCATTTATTCTGCAAATTGGATGTTAAAAATCACTTTTACAAGTCGGTTAATTATAAAAACTAGATGACATCGGAATTTCCTATATGACTACCTCTGAGAAGAAATACCGAAACAAACTCAGGGATCATAGTCTCTTTTAAAGTCCAGACAACAAGACAAGACAAGTTTGTTGTGTTATATAATAAATATGCATGGTTAAATGTATATAAACCAAATTGTCAAATTAAAGTAGAAATCAAATTAAAAATTAATCAAATTAGAGTAGTAGTAGTATTAGTAGTTGAACAATAAAGCTAACAGTTTACTTATTAACGATTTTCGCAATATACAAAATTATTCTTGTACTAAATCTCTTAAGGAGTCATTGCTTACCCTGAACTAAGATATTTGCATGTCAATAATTTGACTAAAGTTGTAAGAACAAATCCTAATTACATGTAAGACTAACTGTGTTATGTACCAACTTTTATGCGAATAAATGAATTGAATTGAATTGAATTGAATTGTACTCATCATTATGAACAACTTTTACTATGGGACCCGAAAAAGTATCAGCCGATTTCACACATTTCTGTTCACATAAATCGACAAAATACAGGGAACAGCTGATTTCTTTTTCACATCGTTAAAGTTGTTCTGAACAACTTTAACGATGTTAGAAAGATTTGTACCAAACCTTATGAGGTTTGGTACAAACTAAGTATAAGGTTTTATATGAGTATGAACAAAAATATTTTTAAGGCACCATAGAAATGTACAGTTGATTTCAACTGACTTTCTGACTAACTGATTTTCTGGTTGATTTGTGAGCTTATTTAAGCTCACGTCAGTGGTAACAGTTAGACCTTGACAGCGTCTTTATTGCGTAAGCTATAAGGGCAGGTTCGAGTGTTACAACTGACGTGTGGCCGACTGTACATGGATAAAATACGTCATTAAAAAAATTACAACACTAATCCTTGCAGGATAAGAAGAGTCGCATATATGTATGTAGGTAGGTACGGTCAACCGCACATCACTGGTAACTAACCATTATAAGCGGAACCGGCTTATTTTGTATTTTTCACAAAAAACAGGGTCTGCTTATACTAGTTTTTACCACCAACATGTGTTTGACTGTACGTTTATGATTTCATCTGCTACTTAGCTTAAGTGTTCTAATCTAACTTTAATGACTGATCACTTTATCCAAACATTATTAGATAAACCATTAACACTTGTGCCTAATACAAATCTAATAAACTGATGTGCATCTATATGACCTTAAGTAACCTATTAAGAATATTCTTTAACTTATGATAAAAATCATCAGAATCATTTTAAACTGGTCTGATTTAAATGAGCTAAGCCATTGGTTAATTGACATATTTTTTACTAATAGATAAAATTGAGTGGAAAAAATGGTTCTTTGGCGCTTATCTAAGAGTTTAATAGCCGATAAAATGTGAAAATTAATTTTAAAAAAAAATTGATGTAAAACTTCTTTAGGCATGCTTGACTTGAGGAGTAAGCTGGTGAATGCGTTACGAAAAGTGAGGCGAACGGAGGGGGTAGTGCGGGACGCGAGGAAAGAGGCGTGCGCGACGGCCGGCCACGACACAGCGCCGGCAGATGTACGCGCGCCGCGCCGCCATTCCTGTTCTCATTGAAATAGTATTGAGGGAGATATAAGTTAGTGAAGTTTTACTTCAGTCGTGTGGTCTAAAGCACACTCGTTTCTATTATTATATATATATATATATATATATTTTAGTTCTTCTTCATCTTCGTGTCAGTGGTACGACTGATCTTTTGTCAGACTTGACAAGTCCCAAACTTTGCAACCTCTACGGCGTTACCAGTGGCGGCGCAGAAGGCGCAATTTTTTTAAGTTGAAACGAGCTAATGGTCCACCTGATGCTAAGCGATTACCCATAACAACTGCAATACCACATGGGTCATGTATTAGAAGCAACGTTTGCGAAACTGAGACAATACATGAAGATGGAAAGTCTCATATGCTTGTAGTGAAATTACAAGCACATGAGACTTTCCATCTTCTATGCAACGTGTTATTGAATTAACTCAAAACCTGAAACTAGTTTGTTCAGAATCGAGAGTAAAATCCATTACACAACTTTTTAACATAGTTTAATTTTTACCAATAAAAATTTTTCATACCACACCGAGTCTAACAGTTTCATACGACGACGCGGCGCTGAGCGCAAAGGCGAGCGAGACCCAGTAAAAAAGTGTGATGGAAAGTAATGAAAACTTTTGGATAACATTTGTTACCTAATACTATTAAAACTTAACTTAATTTTAAGAGGTTATTCACCTCTCAACACCAGTAGCGTCGAGAGCGTCGCACGTTCGTGAATGAATCTAGCGCTATGAATCGATTAGAGTAACCATGATACCAAAAATTACCAATTAAAATTATTATTAATTATTATCCTTTACAATAATAAATGAAATTAATAATTATTTTCCATATCAATTTATTATAATAAAAACTAGTTGGGGTGTCTGTCTTGTTACTGAAACAACTGAAAACCTCTTAAGGGGTCATTATACTCATCAGTACGAACAACTTTTATTATGGGACTAAATTAATTATTATTTTCGATTTATTTGAACACAAATGCAAGGATATGCTGATATATTTTTCGCGATTTCAGTGTTGGTCCCATAGTAAAAGTTGTTCATAATGATGTGTACAATGACCCCTAAAAGGTTTTCAGTTATTTCAATAACACGTTGTACCTATATTAATCGGGGTTATGTCATCCAAATCCATTCAGCCCTTACAGCGTGATTGAAAAACAAATATCCAAACATCGAAACATCTTCACAAACTTTCACATTTATAATATTAGTTAGATTTCTTTGCATTTACCTGTATATCATAGACGAGCGAGCCTTCTTTGTCGATGTAGAGCATGGCAAGACCTTCCGACGCAGGAGTGGCTGGCAGCCTCTCAGACACTAGTGGTGTATTGTACACTTCGCAGGCGGCTTTCTGCCTCACGCTACCCACGATTCTCCTCTCAGGGGTCCCGACAGCCTCAACAGTGAGGAGCAGTCGACCCCTCGCCAAAGATCGCAATTCTGCGGCTGAAACCGGAGTAGACACCTCCAGGACATTGAAATCATAGTGGGGTTTGCTTACCCTCTGCATCTGGAAAAAATACATTAATTTATCTAAGACCTGAATTCATTATTACTCTAAATATCAAAACGACCTTGATTGTTGAACTGACTGAAGAGACTTGACGAAAGATTTATGTAGAAGCACAGACCAGTAAGCCTTAGTGGTCTGTGTGTAGAAGCAAACATAATTATACAGTACTTCATGAGCTCTTAATGTGTACTCTCAAATTAACGTATACTAGTAGTAATTAGCCACTTAAGAACCTCATTAACGCTAGGTTTCTGAAATGTTTTGTGTCACAATTTGTTTGGAATACAATATCAGCGGCGAACGAGTACGTAATTTTTGTTGAGGTATTTCGTTCGTTGCGCCTATTTCGCAAATCCGATGTATTAATGCTCCCTCATGTCATGACTTACGGTGCCGAGACGTGGACACTGACAGTTGGGCTAGTCCACAAATTCAAAGTCGCTCAGCGAGCTATGGAGCGAGCCGAGCGAGCTATGCTTGGAGTTTCTTTGAAGGATAAAATCCGTAACGAGATTATCCGGAGAAGAACCGGAGTGACCGACATTGCTTGTAGAATTAGTAAGCTGAAGTGGCAGTGGGCTGACCATGTCTGTCGAAGGACCGATGGCCGTTGGAGCAGACGAGTCCTTGAGTGGAGACCGCGAATCGGCAAACGCAGCGTAGGGCGCCCCCCTGCCAGGTGGACCGACGACCTAAAGAACGTGGCTGGGGGGGACTGGATGCGGAAGGCAGAGGACCGAGCGTTGTGGCGCAACTTGGGAGAGGCTTATGTCCAGCAGTGGACTGCGATAGGCTGAGTTGATTGATTGAATGCTCCCTCACTCAGTAGGATACCTTGACCGAACCTAAATAGGACCTATCTACCAATAGTAGAGAAATTTTTGTTGTCCAGAAATAAATTTGAATATACCTGATCAATGATCGTTTGATTCTTTTCTGGTAGAGTAAGCACCACTCTGACGAGATGGGATGTAACTGCGGTTTTAGGGAAGACTCCATTGAAGACCAGGGCCAGGTAGAGGCTGGGTGTGGCTCCCGCAGCCGCTGTGACAACGGCGGTGCCACCCCACCAGCCATCCTCGTACTCCATGGCGGGGTAGTCCCGACAGGAACCCTGGCCGATAGAAGTAGGAGGGTGTTCTGGCTCCAAGAGTGTAGTGAACATCTCCGATGATAGCGCCGGATACCTAAAATAGTATAGTTATTAAAATTTCAGCGTAACGCAAAAACATGCGTAACGGGGATATAGGTAATTATTATATCTGTTCCATCGCTAGAATGACCCCAATTGCAGCAGTAAACTACTGATAAAATATAAATTTTCCTCATCTTCCTTCGCAGTAAGGTTAAAAATAAGGTCAAATTAATTTACATTATTTTTCCTAGAAGCAGAATATAATCTTGTCCACAACATTTTCAAATATCACATAGCTCCTTGACCATAGCGAATATATATCTCGATAGCGCTAAAAGCAATTAAAAGTACAAATCAATTGGGTTTCCACTAACAGTATTATGGCCCGGTTATTAAACATGTGAGTCTAGGTTTTTTCCTAAAACAATTTATAGTGATGAACCTCAGTTTTCCGTTGTTAATCACGCGGTTAATTAAATTTACAATCCAAGGCGAACAGTACCACCATTCATATATGGCCGGGAATAATTACTGCAATAATATTTATTACACTGATTTGTTAGGCTGCTGAGATTACTCATCACCATCCTCCGAGCCTTTTCCCAATTATATTGGGGTCGGCTTCCAGTCTAGCCAGATGCGGCTGAACATCAGTATTTGACATGGAGCGACTGCCATCAGACCCCGGCAACCCAGTTACTGGCTAATACTGACATTCGGAGGCTAACCTAAACCAGTTGTCAGACTTTCAGGCATCTCATAAGGTGATATAAATCAAGCGCGGCGGTATGTACAAAGTTGATTTTCATTTAAAATTCCTATTCCTTACCTACCTGTCGATTCTGCCACTGAGAGCGCTATCTATAGAGTTGTTCCGCGCGTCACCCCATAGCAGAGCCACATGCAGGTCACCGTCTCTCAATAACGTCTTGTACTGGCGCGGCACTCGACGCCAGACACCGCAAAGCTGTAAACAACGCAGATTCTTATGTTTATTACCTATAACAAGTATTTAATGAGTGTTTACTTCAGGAATTCATAGAAACGGTATTGTACGCGTAATAAATTGAAATACCTTATCAGTTTTTTCTTCATACGTAGCGTGGATCCCTGGTATTTTCTTTAGCGACTGTTCTAGGAGTACTCGACCCTCTCGATCGAGGAAAGCGACTGCCCGAGGCTGGTTTTGTATCGAAGGGCTCAGGAGGACGGACCAGTAGAGGTGGCGTCGACGGAATGTGAAGCGAGCGGTGGCCACCCCTGGCGCGACCGGCACCCCTGACATGTCATCACGCCGAACACACAGCGGAGACCGGCCAGTCAGAAATGATGCGAAATCTGGAAAATGACAGCTTTATAAGTATCAACATTTCGATACCTTGATTCGCAAATCAGCTAACAGCTAACTCCATATTAGTAAAATTTTCATGAGACACTTAAAACTATCATATTTTTTTATTTATCGCACAGCTATGTATAAAAAAATCTTCGCGATGTAGATATACTAACAGTAGAGTGAATATTGGTTTTTTTTTTTGTTGTAACACGCGAAATAGTTTTTAGCAGAGGTCCAAACAAAAACGTAATTTGAAAGTACAAAGTGGAGTTAGCTGGATTACGAAATTTGGTATCGATTTGTAAAGAATAATCTTCAGAAATGTGTATAAGGAACTTACATTTCATGTTTTTTTCATCTTCTTCAGTCGTAATGACTACTGGACTATCTTCTTGGACGATATCGGGAGCTGAAACAAAAGGAAACAGTGATGAGTAATTAAACAAAACATCGTATAAGGCCATGGTTATATACATATTGCCTATAGACTCTTAAGAAGCAGGCAGTAAGGGGTGTTGCTTTGAACAACCTGCTTACTTTAATAAAATGCAATAGGGCACTAAAATATTATGCTTGATATCGATTCGATAAAATTACTTTCCAAGTAAACGGTGAAAGGTGCTTGCGACGTATTCTATAAACGGAGATGTGATGCTGCAATAGTGCTGCTTATTAAGACAAATTAAATTAACATTTATACAAGAACCGATAGATACTCATACATAATAGGGTGAGAACTAGACGGAAGGAAATATAATTTAAAGTAAAAGTTAATGTTTCCTTGTAGGTATGGAATATATATATGATAACTTTCTCCTCGCGACGCTGCTCATAAAAAGCCGTAGTGGGATCAATTGATTGCAAACAGTGCGTCGGCGTCGCGGGGCCTGTTCGCAAGACCTCCCCGACCCCACCGTTTGGGTTGATTGGATCAAATGTTATTCAATCGCAACAGGATCGGCGCGGGCGTCTAGACGGCGACGGTAGAATTTGCGTTTTGCATAGGTTTCTTGTTGGGTCTGCTATGGACAGAAATAGAGAGAGCACTGACATTTCGTGCGACAGTTTGATTGGTACCCGATTTGTCGATGTGCGCTCGTAAAATTCTCGTAAACCCAAATGCATCGGTTGCGAATTATATTTATTGTGTTTCCGTAACTAAAATACGTTACGTGTTATTACTATCAAGTTGTTACGCAATCCACCTTAATTGAGTGTTTTTGTGTTTACAATAGTTATAAACTACATATAGGTAGGTAGGCAGTCAGTTATTTTTCTTAAAAGAAAGACAGCACCTAATTTCTAAGTCTTTCAATGTATATATTTTTTCATATTCTTCATGGTTTTCATGAAGCCATGTAGCCTTTCAGGAGCCCGTAGTTTATGTAGATCACATACCTACAATGTCAAATCATAATAGCGGTGGCTACATTCCATTTCATCAACTTCTCAGTTCGTCGACTTTTTTAATCTATTGGTGCAAGAAATCCTATTTCGTAAACTTCAAATTCCTTCTAAGGGGAATGTAGCCAAGTGGCGCCCCCATCAGTAAAAAAAATATTACTCGCTGGATACATCATTTATCGAAAATTCGTTTTTATCTATTGAAGTACAGATACTGTAGTTTAATCACAAACTATTAACTCGGTAAAATATAGTTCGCTGCAGTTGTAAATAGAAAAACCGGCCAAGTGCGAGTCGGACTCGCGCAGTAAGGGTTCCGTACCTCTCAACGACCTGATACCCCATTAAAACTGATTTAATTTACGAGAGTTTATCAAAAGACATCAACGCATAGTGCGCGAAATACCACCACATATGTCTATGCTTGTCTTATTTTTAGTATTTGTTGCGAAACTACATAATATGCACTATAATCTGACCAAGTTTGACGCTGGTATATATTACCGTTTTGAAGATAGAGCAAGAACAAAAACGTTGAAAAAAATGCATGTTTTTTGAGGTTTCTTGTATGGGGACCCCCTTTGGTTTAGACTTTTTTTTGTTTTTAGTATTTGTCGTGATACACCTCATAGCAACACATATTCTGAGAAAATTTCAATCGGTTACCTATTACCGTTCAAAAGATACAGCCCTGTTACAGACAGACGGACGGACGGACGGACGGACAGCGTTGCGAGAGTAATAGGGTCCCGTTTGTCACCCTTCGGGTACGGAACCCTAAAGGGTCCCATTTGTCACCCTTCGGGTACGGAACCCTAAAAATGACAAAAGTCACAGTTTTTCGCACACGTTTTTCCCTTAAGGAAATCAGATTTTCACAGTAAGTATGCAATGGCATACTTACTGTGAAAAAGGAATGCCCTATTGTGCCTTACTCCCGACTGGTTTGAGTTCTGAACCAAATCGAGCTAGTATCAATTCCTAGAGAAATACAATACGAATTAACAGTAACTCGAGTTCAAATTCGATAGATACCTAACTCGATCCAGTCGGGAACTTATTCCCGACCTTAGCCCCTGATTTGTTTTTGTTGCTGATCTTTTTAGTATGTCGAACCGTGGTCGAACCATTATTTAAAAAAAGAGTAGGATCCATGTAGTTTCTTGCCGGTTCTTCTCCATAGGATCCACCATTTGGTATCTTTCAACTAGAGTCAAACGTTGCATATGTGCCTATAATCTAGTGTATTTATTGAAATAAAAACAATTTGAATTTGTTCAGTATTGTCCATTTATGGTTTCCATGGAAAGACCTCAGACCATTAAATTTATAATAAGTAATTTACAAAGTTATGTGCAATCATAATGAACAATACCTATACTATAATAGCTCACGACTTGAGATACTCTACATTTTCCGATATTTTTCCATAAATTTGAAACGTCACTTTTCAATAACCACCTGTATTTACAAGTAATTACTTTAATAGAATAAGTGCTTCTAGTCTTAATAAACATGTAAATGTCACATTGTAATATAATATCAATAATGGCATAATTATAATGCAACTTGACGATATCTATGTTTAAGCGAATTACGTATAGTTATGTATGTAATAACGCTGCGAGTTAGACTAATAAATCGTGTTATCTGATCATTGGTAGTGGACAGGGGAATGACATGATAAACAAGTATATAGCAACCAGTAAACATTGTGATGAGGGGACCTGTTTACGCGTCCACATTATATACGAAGGCAGATTGTGATCTGGCACGCTCCGGCGCCGTTCATAATTCACTCCGTAAATTCATTACATATCCAAGACAGCCCTAAATTTATTTGCAAATGGCGCCAAGGCGGCGATGAGTAGCTCTAGGATATTTGCAAGCACAACAAAGAGTAGCGCTCTCGGAGAGATGGCGACGAGGGAATGTGCCGCCAATACACAGGGCTGACGACACATTTATTGTACGCACTCCGCTAGCCACTACATTATGTCCGGCTATATTATACGGCTTTGCTCATGTCACCTGTATTCAAGGAAAAGCTTTGTTTCAAGATTTTGGGTACGATTTTGAACAAATCATCTCAAAACAAAGTCAATTCTTATAATTTAGAAATAAATCATTCATTCATTCATTCAATTATATTTATTTTCAATTTAATGCCAATTACTGTATATTTAGGAGTAAAAAAAGTTTCATTAGTTTTTTTAGTAATAAATAATATAAATTCCTATCGTAGTATCATTACAGTAATCTGTTATTATTTCCCACTAAAAGAAAAAAAACCGAAAACTTAAGGTTCATCATCATCATCATCATTTCAGCCGAAAGACGTCCACTGCTGGACATAGGCCTCCCCCAAACATCGCCACAACGACCGGTCCTGTGCCTTCCGCATCCAGCGGATTCCCGCGACCTTCACCAGGTCGTCGGTCCACCTTGTGGGGGGCCTAACTTAAGGTTAATTCAACGAAATTTTCAAGAGCATAGACAATAGTCCGTACGGTTACCCTACCAAATTACGTGGGACACTCAGAAAGTTTTGCGAAACTAAAAGAAATTGTTCTATACGTACATATATTTTTATCAAATCTTTTCAAAGTACTTTCCACCAGCCTCTATACAAAGATTCATGCGCCTAAACCAGTTTTCAAAACACTTTTTCCAGTCCGCCGCAGACACCTCGTTTACAGCCTGCTCGAACGCAGCCAGCGCATCTTCCGGCGACGAAAATTGTATCCCTTTGAGCTGATTTTTTATTTTTGGGAATAAAAAGAAGTCACACGGTGCTAGATCAGGGCTGTTAGGAGGGTGACCCAGGAGTTTGACTGGCGTGCTGTCCAGGAAGTCCCTCGTTTTGAGTGCGGTGTGCGCAGGTGCATTGTCGTGGTGGAGCAGTAGCCCGCGGAGCCCTGTGTTTGGTCGCTTGTTGCTTATAACAGAGAAAACTTCTGGCAAACATTTGGTAGTATACCATTCGGCATTAATGCTTCTTTGATCCCGTAAGGGAATTGATACCAAGTGGCCAGTCAAATTAAAAAAGCTAGCGATCAAAATCTTACCCCCGCTTCTAGATCGCTTCACTTTGGTAGGCGTTGGCTCATTTTGAAACACCCAAACAGTCGACTGGCGCTTGGTTTCTGGGTCGTATTGATAAATCCAGGACTCATCACCTGTAACGATGTCGTAAACACGCCGAGACGAGCCTGCTTCAAATTTGTTAAGCATATCACGGCACCATTCCACCCGGGCCTGCTTCTGAGCATCGGTGAGGTTGTGCGGCACCCAGCGTGATACTATCCTCCTCACGCGAAGATGGCTGTGTAGAATCTCGTGAACGCTTCCCGATCCAATCTTCAATATGTGTTGAATCTCCTGATATGTAATTCGCCTATTGTTTTGGATTAAATTTTTCACTGCTAGCACGTTTTCTTCGGTAACAGCCGTCAAAGGGCGACCGCTTCTTTCGTCATCCCCCAAAGTTGGTCGACCGCGCTTGAATTCGTTATACCAACGATACACGGTTGCCTTGGAAGGGCCTTCATCCATGAATGCCATTTGAAGTCTATCGTACGATTCATCCGGTTTCAGGCGACACTTGAAATCGTATAAAATCATAGCTCTAAAATGTTCCCGGCGCAGATCCATATTTCAGTGAGACACAATACTTTGAATTAACTCGCAAAAAATGTGGAGGGAAATTTTGAAATTGGAACTTACTTATTTTTACTTATAAATAATCATATTTTCGAAAAACATTATAACTGGCCAGTCTCCCATATATAAAAACTTTTTTTCGCAATACTTTCTGAGGGGCCTGGTATATGTTAAATCCTGTCAAATCATAAAAGCTGTCCTAGTGTTTATGTAATCGATTAACAAACAATCCACTTGAGTATTTATAATATTAGTTAGAATATTACCAACGTGTTATATCTGTGCATGGAGTATGTATAAATACAGTAAAATATGCTGTCGGCCATTAAAATGCATTAACAGTGACAAATACCAGCGCTAGCGGCATAGTAGGACAACCGTAGACACTTATAGTAATTTATATTTCCTTATAAATTATATCCAGTATTTTCGTAGCCCTCAGTGATGATATCCTTCTTTTCGGACTAAATTTTTCTCCATCATTTTTCATCGTCAACTCCATTTTCGCTGTAGGTATTTATACCTAGGTACACAATTTTCTTGCGACACCGCCGCCACCGCGGTTTGAGAAAATTTAATTGACAATTGATGCTGAAGAATTAGGTTTTTTAAGAGACTTGTCTCGTTTTAATTTTCCTTATAAACTTATAGTGAACTTGAATGTTCATAATATTTAGATGCAAAGAATGCGACTAGTTTGCAGCCCTAGTAGAGTGTGTGATCGTCGTCGGACACCTTTGACTCGGCCAAGCTTGGCTCACTCGTCGCGCCTGTGCGGGTATGAATATTTATGCGCTTGCATAGCGCACACTGCAAACAAACCGACACGTAGCATTTCAACCGATACCACTCATTAATGTCGTTTAGCGTAAATTTAAACTTTTAAAAGCAACCTCGAAGCCGCGACGTGACGCGACTAGGACCGTGATCGCTTCATTTCTAGTCTGGTCGCGGCCTAGCGTTTAGTCCGCTCCGTCGCGACGAGTTTTCCAATATTGTGATGTAACTCGGCGCCGCGCCGACGACGCACTCGCTGCTACCGTGCACAGAAACCGTCGCGAGAAGCGCACGACACCACTAAATCGACTCAAACAGGACAGATATAAAACTCATTCCATGTCATATCACACAAACGATTGAAATTGTACGACGGCTGCCAGATATCACTGCCGGCTGGCCCGGAACACAGATTAATACTTCTGTATGAACATCTGTCATTAATTAAAACATATTTTAACAAACATATATATGCTGATCACAGAAATCTTTTATATTTCTGATCTCAGATACATCACTCGTTAGATCGTCTTGAACTTTTTATTATGTCTAGGATGAAAGTGCTTTGAAATAAATGAGATTTTTTAACATCGTAATTTCATTACAAACTTTGTAGGTACAATGGTAATGCATCAAGAATGATTAAGTGCTCAGGCGCCGGTGCTATGGCGTAACTAGCCGTGTTCTGTCAACAGCAGACGGATCAGTCACTGCACTGACAATATGGCACCACGGATAGTTTTGTGCACAGGCAGCTCAAACAAGGATTGCACAATCAATCGTGGCTATATAAGACTTCTTAAGACAGCTCCATGTTTTGTACTTCCTAAGTAAGCGCCACGCATATTTATGTGACGTTTTGGAGCGGATCAGATAAATTATACAAATACTTTGCATCATCATCATCATAATTTCAGCTGAAAGACGTCCAATGCTGGACATAGGCCTTCCCCAAGCATCGCCACAGCGACCGGTCCTGCGTCTTCCGCATCCTTCGGATTCCCGCAACCTTCACCATAATACTTTGCTTATGCAAGTGTTATTCGGTTCCTGTTGAAAACATATCAAGACTCCGCAGATCGATTTATTATACATTACGGATCGACAAGTAAGTACATGGACAAATCATTTATCAGAATCATTTAATACTAAATGCAGTGTTATAATAAATATTTACATATTACATGAACATTGAACATGCAGACGCATCCAAGGTATGAACCTTGACCTCGACTAGACTGAAAAACTTCATTTACCGTGTCGGGTCGCGGTGCGCCCGCGCCGCCGCCGCCGGAACTATTCTGAACAAACTGACGACGCGTCTAGTGACGTCAGACTTGACGCTCCACTGAAAACACCGTCGCTCATGTCACCTCGACACCTAAACCACGTACCTGTTACAACTTGTAACTATGCCAGAAACTTTATTCTCCATTATTTTTTCCCAGACGACGTCGCTGATTCATATCGTTACATTAATCAAGTAGAATCAATAACACTTCTCAATCTTACACTAAGTACTCGACCTAATTAACCATTAACCTAAATGTATGTCACACAAGCTCGTAGATAACACTGATATATCGCGTCACGCGAACCATTGTTACAACTTTTACATGCGCGATTTTATTATCTATAGTTGAACGACGTCTCTATCTAATGCGAATAAAATAGTAGAGCCGTCAATATGATTGTAAGTAATAATGTTTTATATTTTCAATCACGCCTTGTTCAAAGATCTCGATTGGCTTCAAATTGTACAATAAATAACATTATGTAACCGTATTAGAGTGTTGGACTGACTGAAACGACGCAACGCTGAAATCAAAACACCACGAGGGATACAAGGATCCAAGGATTTGAGCAAATGCCATTTCGTCCATTTGGGACGTTAAATCTCTTTTTTTACGTTTATTTCTAAAGGCAATATTCTTACTTTTAAACTCTTGTTTATTTATGACATTACCCTTCATTAAACACATTATTTGAATAAATTTAATGTAATAAACAATAACCTATTTTAAAAAGAGTATATCCATGGAGTTTCTTGCCGGTTCTTCACCATAGGACCCACAATTTGGAACCGTGCAACTAGAGCCTGACGTTTCAAAAGTGTCTGTAATTAGGTTTATTTGAAATAAAAAACATTTGAATTTTAATTTGAAATCTTTGGACGAAATGGCGAATGACTCGCAATGAGTAACTTGTTACTAACTTGTTAATAGTTTTTAAGTACCTACGTACAAACATACTATGGGTCAAAGTTACCCAAATAAAGAATTATTCTATCTATATAATATTTTATTAACGCTTTATAAGTTGTGTTCAAGCCAAGATATTGATTAGCTCAAAATGTAAACAATAAATCGGATATCGGTAATGTCAGGGAGTGGTGATGGAGAAGCACGGTGCTGGCGCCATGCGGCAGCGTTGCAGCTGCGGTGCGGCAGCGTGGCGGGTCGCCGCTATTCCACAGAGAGGCTGACAGTGCTCTTGGGCGCACGGCCCTCATTGCGAATTCCCTCGACAGCAAGCGAGTTGTTCGCAGTCGGCTTTGTGCTAATTTATAGGTTATATTCGTAATGATTGTGGCAAAGAATGTTTATGGAACAAGGCGCGGTCTTATTGTTTTCGATAGGCATGCCGGCGTAGTGTTCGTGCCGCACACACGCCCGCATAACTGTCGCGCTGTAAGAATGCAATGAGCGTTGGCTTCGATTCAACATCCATTTCCATAAAATATAATTTCGCCTCGACGCGACGCTCTGGATGCATCTCGATATGAATGTTTTGACGCCGCCGCCACACATATATTACTTGCTAGAATTGCGAAAATTAATGCTAGTGACGTAAATTATTGCTCTACATCCGAATGCATACTAAATATTTGTTCTAAACTTGTAGCTACTCCCCGACGATCAGTGTTTGCACGATACCTAAACTGCGTGTTTTTCAAGTTTAAGGTGAATGCTAAATTCAAAATTTCTTGCGTTTTTTGCAAATTGTAGCTCTATTTCGCGTTGTATATCGGTCGAAATATGATTCGCGGCAGTAATAACACTATACAACGTGTATCAGAAATGCGTGGTCATATTTTAGGAGCTCATTCGGGGCATAGCATAGAACAACTTTTACTATGGGACAAACCCTGAAATCGCGAAAAAAAGATCAGCTGTTCCCTATTAAATCATCGATGTCACACGACAAAATGTGAGGATCAGCTGTTTTTTTTTTCGTGATTTCAGGGTTTGTCCCATAGTAAAAGTTGTTCTATGCTATGCCCCGAATGAACTCCTAAAATATGACCACGCATTTCTGATACACGTTGTATAGTGTTATTACTGCCGTGAATCATATTTCGACCGATATACAACGCGAAATAGAGCTACAATTTGCAAAAAACGCAAGAAATTTTGAATTTTGCGGGCTGGCATTCACCTTAACTAAAATGGGTGTAGGTACATGCTTGGAAAACATTGAACAAGGAGAATCGGTGCGTTCACGCCCGTGCCTCCCATGTACGGCGGCGGCGAACGAGCCATTGTACTGACCGCGGTATTTCTGCGGTGGCCTATGCACCGCCGTTTACGGACAACCGTTTACCCAAAAAAGTAGAACAACAAACCACGTCCGCGCTGTTTACAAGACGCGCAACACTCCGGCCGCATTGTCCTGCGGTGAAACGCTGGTGATTTGCATTTTACGCCTACAGCTTTGCTCGCGCGACGCCGCCAGAGAAAGCCTCGTGTTTCGCATTTCTCTCTATCTACGAATAAATCAATACATGCGTTATCTTCAGTGAAAATAAAACCCCGACGATAACGACGATTTCAATAATGACTACTGTTTCATGATGTCAATTGCTTCCTGCCTAGGCAGCTAGCTGCTAGCGGGGCCAGTTAATCGCTCGTTAACTCGCACTCAGAGATAATAATATGTAAACAAATATCGGGAACAAACACCTCTGCGTTGTCTCTGTCACATCTTAAGTTAAACGCCCATAAAATTGTTTGTTCTTTTAACTGTATACACACTCAAACGAGATAAATACTCGAACACTAGAATACACGAGCTTTCTATAGTTACTTTTAGATTTTTTTAAGCGTTCTAAACATTTTAATACATCATAGTTTTTTAGTACGATGCGACGAAGGGGTTACTTTTAATATACATTATATGAAGCACTAGACGCAGACGTCGCAGACAGATTTAGAAGAAAGTGCAGATCTGTACGCTACACAGCTTACATTCAAATTATGAAGTGCAGTGTAATGGCGGGCGATGGTCTCGTTGATTGAATTAATTAGAAATGAGGCGTACGAGTGCTGATTGGCGAATGTCGGCGTATCTATCATCGGAATATCGGCAGTGCAAGGCCGCCGGCCGGCCGCACGATTCGCACTGAATATACAAGTTATAAAAAATATACCTATCGTGCATCATTAATTACGAGAACCTTATGTTAACGAGTCATTGATAACATCTGTCAAAATCGTGATCTCCATTCATAGTATGGACAGCCCAGCCCTACTTTGAAGTACAAAGGAATTCGCGTGAGATTTTTTCCAATGCAAAATTCATACTGAAATGAAATGAAATGATATTATTTATTCTGCAAATTGCATGTTAAAATTCGCGTGAGATTTTTTCCAATGCGAAATTCATACTGAAATGAAATGAAATAAAATTATTTATTCTGCAAATTGCATGTTAAAATTCGCGTGAGATTTTTCCCAATGCAAAATACATACTAAAATGAAATGAAATTATTTATTCTGCACATTGTATGTTACAATAACATTTAGAAGTCAGTTTTTTTTTAAACTAGATGGCGTCAGCATTTCCTATGTACAGTCAGAAACCTTTCCTATGAACCACCACTAAAGCTAAAATCATTTGCACTCAATGTTCGATGGCAGCTTTGGTACGTGTAATGTAGCAGGATTTGTTCAAGGGATTTTGTCGACAATATGTACCACCGCGAGGTATCGTGACGGAAGAAACGCCGATACAAACTCAGGGATCAGTCTCTTTTAAAGTCCAAACATGTTGTATTAAGTAATTGTGAGAGGACAATGCGAAGAAAGTGCCAGGTCGAATTGAGTGGAGCTGTCCCAACTGATGGCACGCATGCATCAGCCATCGTGTAGCTCCACCATACTTTAGGGAGCTCAACGACCCGACGCACAACATTACTAGTATTACTACCAACCAGGACCATTCAAGTAGACCTTAAAAACCCAAACATATACAACGTGTTATTGAAATAATTGAAAACCTCTAAGGGTGCCAACCGACGATGGCGGTGACATGACGATGCATCCAACAGTCCGAATGGCGTCGCCGCATTCCAAAATCTGTCCGTGAATGTTGAAAACGTATGTTAATTTTAGAACAAGTCAAGCTTGCATTGCTGTGTTTCGGTCTAAAGGGTATGGGTGCCGGTGAAATTACAATCACATGAGACTTTCCATCTTCATGTCTCAGTTTGGCGAACCGACTTGCGGTACCATTGAGGCAACAGCCTAGGTGCTAGCGCTTAACGTGGGCCTTTGGCTCGTTTCGCCATCCTATACCAGAAAAAAAAAGTTTTTTTGGATGTAGTCATTAAACGGCGTCCGAATGGATTCATCGTCAGTGCCCACGTTTAAGTACTCATCCGTATAAACAACTTTAACTATGAGACCAACCCTGAAATCGCGAAAAAAATATCAGCTATTCCCTACATTTTGCCGATTTATGTCACAACTTGCCATACACGGACTCCCAGTCTTTATAATGTTATTAACTCTACATAAAATTTAAATTATAATCATATCATTAACACTACAGACTCTAAGACGACGTTACAATATAAAATATACGATAATAATTATTATATTTATCCTCAGTTGACTTGAATGATATTGTTACGAGCTGGGGGTTCGTATATGGATAGAAAGCCGATTAAATGCGTAGAGAACACTTTATTACAGCACAATTACACTGAACTACTAATTAACACACAAAGTTACTAGTTAAATCGCTCCGAATATCGCTTCGATGTTATCGCTTGTATCGCTTGATCCAAACTGAACTCCAACTCCTGGCGCTGAGCTGCGCCGTTTATATAGGCCGCGAATCGTGGTACTAGAAAGTCCTCGAACGTCATCTATCCTTGTCATAAGATAACTCTTTCTCACTTGCACATTCTCGAAATAGAAAGTTCTCGAACCTCGTCGAACCTCATCTATCCTCTATCTCACTCACTCACTTCTAGAATGGAATGTTCTCGAAGCTTGTCGAATCTCGTCTATCCTTGTCTTATATTAGCTATATCCTGCTCACTCTCTTCCAGGAGGTTCTTCGTCTATCCTTGTCTGATATTTAGCTCTATCTCGCTCACTCATCAACAATTTTACATGTGGGTGTCAAATGGCCATAAGGGGTCCTGAAAACGCCTGAAAATGGGATTTCAGGAAATGTCGGCATCGGATTTGTTGGCTCCTGAAACGGCCTGAAAACATGTTTCAGGCGCCTGAAAACAACGGCAACTTACTCAAAATTTCGATTCTTTGGTATGTGATAGAGCCTCCTCTGTTACGGACTGAAAATGCATTTCAGCCTGCTGAAAACGTCTCTAAGTCCAGGAAAATCGAGGTTGAAGTATTTCAGTCCACTCTGCTTAACCCTCCGTCGTAACACTACCCCCTCCTAAGACATGCTCGTCCCGAGCATCATTGTCTCCATAGTACCGGGCCAGTCGATCAATGTGTACAATCTTCGGTTGATTACGTCCTTCCTTTCAAATTCGGTAAGCGACGTCGTTGATCTTCGTGACGGCCCATCCCAATTAGGTTTGCACCCTCCAGGGTCATACGTCTTGATCTCTTCGTCAGTGGACGGCCACTTGGTCTTCTCGTCGACGGGCGTGTTGGACTCCTCGGCGCTACCTTCTTCCTTGAGTTTCACGCTGCCCTCGCCGTACTTCTTGTCTGAGGAAGCCTTCTTGTTCTTCTTCGCTGGTGGCCCCGCGTCTTTGGCAGCGGGTGCCTTCTTCTGTGCAGGTGGTGTGAGTGCTTTCCGCTTGACGGGCGTGGCCTTAGCGTTGACATTCTTAGCCAGCGCACCCTTGCGGCCTCTTGCCACGAGTGCCGGTGCTGCTGCCGCTGTCCGCCCACGCTTCGACTTGAGCTCCTGCTCGGACACCTTTGTATCGCTTCCGGACTCGTTCTCGCTCTCATTCTCCGACTTTTTACTTTCTTCTTCGCTGTTTGACTCTGCTTTTCGACCGTGACTCAGGTTACTTGGCCATCCCTTCTTGCCCTTGACCTTGCGGTCGCGCTTGGCGGGCTCGCCATCGGAGCGGCAGCGGCTCAGCGACTTGCGGCGCTGTGTGGCGCCCACCACTCCCTTGCCCACCTCCGGGTAGAAGTTGCTATCGTCCTCCTCCGACCCGCTCGGGTTGAACGTGCCATCTGTATCTTCTGAGTCATCTTCAGTTTCTTGACACATGTTAACTTCATCTTCACCATCATTTGCTTCATATTCGTCATCGTCCGATTCCTGGCTCTTATTGGCATCATCTTGTTCGGATATGTCTGCTTCACTAACGACAGCTTGATCAACCTTAATCTCTACCTCATCTTGTTTATTTTTAAAAGAAAGATAGAGTTCCTCCAATATTGCTCCTCGCTCAAATATCTTCTCCATTCTACAGAACCGCTCTTCTTGCCTTGCGGCTTGCTCTTCCTGTCTGCGTACTTGCTCTTCCTGCCTTGTGGCTTGTTCGCGTGTTTCGCGTACTTGCTCTTTCTGCCTTGTAACTAGTTCGCGTGTTTCGCGTACTTGCTCTTTCTGCCTTGTAACTAGTTCGCGTGTTTCTCGTAATTGCTCTTCCTGCATTCTTGCCATTTGCTGCATCAAATTGAATAAGCTGGTAATATCGTTATTCCCACCTTGAGGCTGAGGTCCCTGTTGGACGACCTCCTCCTGACTCATAGTTCTTGATGCGTCCTGAGCTGTCTGTCTTGCCGTTAACTGTCTCGTCTGCATCCGACTCGGCGTTTCATTACCAGTCGGTTCCTCCTCTCTTGGCGTAATCGGCATTTTCTATCCCGCTTTCTGACACCAAATGTTACGAGCTGGGGGTTCGTATATGGATAGAAAGCCGATTAAATGCGTAGAGAACACTTTATTACAGCACAATTACACTGAACTACTAATTAACACACAAAGTTACTAGTTAAATCGCTCCGAATATCGCTTCGATGTTATCGCTTGTATCGCTTGATCCAAACTGAACTCCAACTCCTGGCGCTGAGCTGCGCCGTTTATATAGGCCGCGAATCGTGGTACTAGAAAGTCCTCGAACGTCATCTATCCTTGTCATAAGATAACTCTTTCTCACTTGCACATTCTCGAAATAGAAAGTTCTCGAACCTCGTCGAACCTCATCTATCCTCTATCTCACTCACTCACTTCTAGAATGGAATGTTCTCGAAGCTTGTCGAATCTCGTCTATCCTTGTCTTATATTAGCTCTATCCTGCTCACTCTCTTCCAGGAGGTTCTTCGTCTATCCTTGTCTGATATTTAGCTCTATCTCGCTCACTCATCAACAATTTTACATGTGGGTGTCAAATGGCCATAAGGGGTCCTGAAAACGCCTGAAAATGGGATTTCAGGAAATGTCGGCATCGGATTTGTTGGCTCCTGAAACGGCCTGAAAACATGTTTCAGGCGCCTGAAAACAACGGCAACTTACTCAAAATTTCGATTCTTTGGTATGTGATAGAGCCTCCTCTGTTACGGACTGAAAATGCATTTCAGCCTGCTGAAAACGTCTCTAAGTCCAGGAAAATCGAGGTTGAAGTATTTCAGTCCACTCTGCTTAACCCTCCGTCGTAACAATATGATTATGTTCAATGAGTAATATGTTATATACTTACATCGAATGTGTGTGGGTTTATATCTATCGACATGGACATTACACATAAAAGCAAAACATAAGGGTCAGCTCACACCGACAAAGTGGCGGCGAAGAGCAGTTCACTGGTTGCAAGGCAATCCAACTCTTATGACCTCTTATTGGCCGGCTTTTATAGACGCTAATGGCCGCTCGACCGCTCTTCTAATTTTGGTCGTTGTGGCGATACGTGGGGAAGGGCTATGTCCAGCAGTGGACGTCTTTCGGCTGAAATGATGATGATGATTCAAATTTTAGTCATTTTAATAATTTTAGAGGCAAGTAAGGTTAAATTTCAATTATTACTAAATAAGCTTATTTATTACTTAAAAAGAGTTTATCCTTAGAGTTTCTTGCCAGCTCTTCTCCATAGTACGGTCAACCGCACGCCTGTGGTAACAGTTTGACATTGACAGCACCTTTATTTCGTAAGCAGTAAAGCCGGTTTTATCATTCAAGTGTTACCACTGTCATGCAGTCTACTGTACCAACTTTTTGGAACCGTGCAACTAGATTCTTAACGTTTTGAAAGTGCATATAAATGCTTATTAGAAATAAAAACATTTGAATTTTAATTTGATGCCGATTCGCCGCCATTTCGTCGGTGTGCGCTGACCCTTACTCTCCTCGCCACGGTCGCCAGGTAAAAGATGAAACCAACATAAAAATGGGAGTAGGCCAAAAGCTTATTTAATGTAATTTCATCCTAATATTTCAGTAGTTACTTTATTGCTTTCGCCATTTTCATTATTTAATTTTAAACATATGTCTTTGCGAGATCGTAATTCTTTTAAATTTTTCAGCATAATGCAATCTCTGAAGGAGATCTTTCCCACACGTATAAGATCGTCATTATGTATGTACTAAATGGCATAAGAGCTACAAGTATGGTACAATGAACTGATAAAGTAGGCTAATACGTGAGAACATGCACATCGTCGCAACGTATCGTTGATTTTCTAACAGTATCTTTAGCTTTAGTACGTTTTATACAGATTTTAGTAAGTATACAACATGTAAGAGAATTAACGCAAGACCGCAGACATCCCAATTAGAATATTCTAAATATTTTCTGGTTAAATATTTATTTTATTCGAAATCTCAATATCACATGCTTTGTAGGCATTAGTAAGTTCTCGAGTTGGTTGCTGGATAGCTGCAGAATGCCGTATTAGTATTGACGTATTAGTTTAATCAGAAACTATTAACTCTGTAAATTATAGTTCGCTGTAGTTGTAGGCTGTAGGTAGGTTCAATCAACTCAGCCTATCGCAGTCCACTGCTGGACATAGGCCTCTCCCAAGTTGCGCCACAACGCTCGGTCCTCTGCCTTCCGCATCCAGTCCCCCCCAGCCACGTTCTTTAGGTCGTCGGTCCACCTGGCAGGGGGGCGCCCTACGCTGCGTTTGCCGATTCGCGGTCTCCACTTAAGGACTCGTCTGCTCCAACGGCCATCGGTCCTTCGACAGACATGGCCAGCCCACTGCCACTTCAGCTTACTGATCCTACAAGCTATGTCGGTCACTCCGGTTCTTCTCCGGATAATCTCGTTACGTATTTTATCCTTCAAAGAAACTCCAAGCATAGCTCGCTCCATAGCTCGCTGAGCGACTTTGAATTTGTGGACTAGCCCAACTGTCAGTGTCCACGTCTCGGCACCGTAAGTCATGACTGGCAGGACGCACTGATTGAAGACCTTTGTCTTCAAACTTTGCGGTATAGGCGACGAGAAGACTCGGCGAAGTTTGCCAAATGCTGCCCAGCCCAGACGGATCCTTCTGTTGGCTTCTTTCTCGAAGTTGTGTCTACCAAGCTGAATTGCCTGCCCTAGGTAGACGTATTCCGTTACAACTTCGAGTGCCGACCCTTCGACGAATATTGGCCTCGGCATGACATGCATATTGAACATGACTTTAGTCTTGTCCAGATTCATGCCGAGACCGACACGTCGAGAGGCTCCGTTTAAGCTGTGCAGCATTTCGCCCAGTTGTTCTAGCGACTCAGCCATTACAACGATGTCATCGGCAAAACGGAGATGTGAGATGTTCTCGCCGTTAACGTTGATACCCTGTCCAGTCCAGTCCAGCGTCTTGAAGACGTCCTCCAACGCGTTAGTGAACAATTTCGGGGATATTACATCCCCTTGTCTCACCCCTCTGCGCAGTTGGATTGGCTTCGTCTTTTGGTCCTGGAGCTGAACAGTCATGGTAGCAGCGTTGTATAGGCATCTCAGCATCTCTATATACCGCTCATCAATGTGACATCGCTGAAGAGCATCCAGAACTGCCCAAGTTTCGATAGAGTCGAAGGCCTTCTCGTAGTCCACGAATGCCATACACAGCGGCTGATTGTACTCTTCAGTCTTCTGTATGATCTGCCGAACAGTATGGATGTGGTCTACGGTGCTGTAGCCTTTTCGAAACCCAGCTTGCTCTGGTGGCTGGAATTCGTCGAGTCTTCCGGCGAGACAATTCGTGATGACCCTCGAGAACAGCTTGTACACATCACTCAGGAGTGAGATGGGTCTGTAGTTCTTCAGAAGGGTTTTATCCCCTTTTTTGAAGAACAGTACCACCGCACTCCCGCTCCATGCCTCCGGTGTAGAGCCTTGTTGGATGACGGAATTAAACAGACTCTGTAGCTCCTTCAGGACCGGAGCCCCGCCTGCTTTTAGGAGTTCAGTAGTAATGCCGTCATCGTGTAGGTAGGTTAATGGAGGTTAATGGACGTAGATGAAGCGAAAGAGGTGTGTCAGGATCGTAGCAGGTGGAAATCCATAGTCTCTGCCTACCCCAATGAGAAACAGGCGTGATAATATGAATCTATGTATGTAGTTGTGGATAGAAAAAGTGCGAAAAGTGGCCGTTTTTCGAATTTTTTCTATCCACAATTACACCGAACTATAATTTACACAGTTGTTGTTTCTGATTAAACTACAGTACCTGTATTTCAATTGTAAAAAACTAATTTACGATAAATTATGTACTCGGCGAGTAATTATTATTTTTCTACTGATGGGGCGCCACTTAACACTAACTTAACTCTAACTAACTTAGTAGTGCCTAAAATCTAGACAGAACACCTCTGCCCACCGTTTTGAAGGATACTGGTGTAAAATATCATACTTTTGATCACGTGAAAAGATTATTTACATATTTGAATACCAGCAGAACACTTGCGAACCTATACAAATATAATAAACATAAATTTTCTTGTTTACAGTTTCTTCAAACATTGCATACACAGATAGGTAATTGAAAATGCATACAGAAATACGACATCATGCCAACAAACAGCAAATATTTAGCACATCCATCTTCACAAGACAACAGAAGGTCCATATATGGTAGCTAAACGTTAATAATTAATAAACATTAATTAAGTGCAGTGTTTGTGGAGCCAGGCCGTAGGGCCTAATGACCACACGTGGTCTAACACTCATTCATCTTCATTAGTATGTTTATTTTAGGATGGAGCAACACTTGTGACGCCTGACTTAGTCTGGACTCGTTTATTTGTTTAACCTTCACTTAAATGCAACACGCTAACTTGCTAAGTATTTAATATTGCACTATGACTGTTTAAGAACTTAAGAACAAATTGTGTCGTATTTATTATCCTAAAAAATGTGCTATATTTTGATAGAGGTCTAATTTATGAAAATTGCAAAAAACCTGGTGAAAAACAAAAAGATATAAAAAAGAAAAGACGAAAGGTAAATAAAAAGAAAGTAAAGACAAAAAGGAACGGTTTTAAAAGCTTTATTGGGACGGTTTACTCACACCAAACGTAACGCTGGCTGAACTTGGTAAGGAAACGCACCAGGGATAAATTCCACAAACTATAAAGGCCAAGTACTTCGGTAACCCAGGTACCCTCAGAGAGATCACCAGCAACACCAAGGCGTTGCTGGCCTTTTTTGAGGAGTTGGGGTGGATCGATCCTTTGTGAAAGAGCTCGTCCGGGGAAGTACTACCACCGTACCTACTTCTCCGCCAAATAGTGATGCTTGCATTGCTGTGTTTCGGTCTGAAGGGTACGGGTGCCGGTGAAATTACAATCACTTGAGACTTTCTATCTTCATGTCTCAGTTTGGGGAACCGACTTGCGGTACTATTTAGGCAGCAGCCTGGGTGGTATTGCAGTTGTTATAGGCAAAGGTAACCGCTTAGGTGGGCCTTTAGCTCGTTTCACCATCTTATACTATAAAAAAAACCAGTAAGCTCCCAAGAGATCAATCAAATGGATGTGGAAACAAACAAACTATCACATATTAAAAAATCTGGCGATTGTAAAAGAAAATATCATAGACAATGTACGCATTGCCATTAGAAAAAAAAAAGTTATTAATAGTGATATTCCCTGTTTTTTTCCTGTACCTACCCTTCTATTTCTATTGCCTGAAAATTCCTGTGCAAATATTTGTAGCAGACAGACAGATAGACAACGAAGTGAGAAATAAAAACTTGAAAATTAAATTAAGGCGTCGACGGTTTCATTTAACTTAGAAAAACCGCAAATCTCAATAAAAAATCTATACAATTGTCCGTTGGTAACCCTGGCACTCCCGCCCATACGAAGCAGCGATTTAATAAATCACTGAATCATTACGTAGGCACGCAAATATAAGACATGAGCATAGACAAAGGTCAACTGAGATTAAAAACACCGCCGGGTCATATCTGCAAAACAATGATTGGAAAACAAACACAATGGCCTTTGTTATGGCTCAAGATGAGTCTGTAGCAGTTTTATTGTTCATTCAGAACCTAATTATAAATAAATGTGCCGATACCAGTTTGTAACAATGTCGAGCCTTCATACATTTTATCTTTGGTTCTCTACATTCAAATTAAGATATTAATTATTAATTCATTTATTGGAAATGAAAAAGGGAACTAACGAGATAATAAAAAACCGGCCATGTGCGATGCGGGCTCACGCAGTCAGGGTTCCGTACCACCCATCGACCTGATACCTCATAGAAACAGATTTAATTTACGAGAGTTCATCAAAATACATCAACCCTCCGTGCGTGAAATATAAATGTTTGCATCTCGTTCCTACGCAGGTACCACCACATACGTCTATGTTTGCCCCATTTTTAGTATTTGTTGCTAAACTTAATACTATAAAGATAGAGCAGGAACAAAAACGTTGAAAAAAATAGATGTTTTGTATGGGGGTCCCCAAGAGTCCCCTTTGGTTTTAGACTTTTTTAATTTTCAGTATTTGTCATGATTCATGATAGAGGTCTTAGCAACTTATTTCTGACATTTTAACCGGCTAACAATTACCGTTAAAAAGATACGGCCCAGTGATAGACAGACGGACGGACGAACAGAGTAGCGAGAGTAATAGGGTCCCGTTTGGCACCCTTTGTGTACGGAACCCTAAAAAGTAACAATTAAAGTTATACTATAGAACACAACCCCCTAGTAAAATAAACTTCCCTACTTTATTCCTTCCTTACTTACTTCAAAAGAGACATTAATTTAAAAAGATTCAATTTGCTTGGCTGTATAATGCGGTCTACAAGATCTGTAAAGGTTAAAGTTTATTTAAACGACCAACAAAACATTCAACCTTGATCTTGGCGTCGGGGCAACAATAATATCACTGGTGGCGCCGTGGTTCCCCTCCTGAATGGCGCCCGTTGTCAGGCCACTCCTCGGCTCCACGGCGCCGCTGCGGCCATGAGACGTGGGCTCTCCACGGTCAAAGATCCACCTCCGTGACCTCCATTCTAAACCACCTCATCGCCATTACTAGATATTGTCTCCTATCAGAATACGAAGAAGCGGCATCGAATAAATTAACGTTTGCCATTATAAAATACTACTGTATTTTATAGCCGTAGTAAATAATTATATATGCGTGTTTACCTGTATTGTTTAATATAAAGTGGTGTTTGCTCATCACATCATCATTTGCGAAGGCTTCACTATAATGGTAGCTCATAAAGTATTGTTTGTACATATCTTTATGAGGAAAACAGTGCCTAGCCAATAACTAACCATTCTACAAGCGGTAAATACCTACCTAAATCTATGTAGGTATGTGAAAGCCTTAGAAAGGCACTAGGTACACGCGTAACTGGAAAATCCTATTTAAAATAAAATTAAAAGTTTTTTATTGGTTCTCATCACCGGCAACGTCTTATAGACGATATTGTAATTTCTTGGAACATGAAAGGGGAAAATATTTATTTCTTCATGAAAATTTTGGAAAGTCGTTTTTGAAATACTTTTTTAGCTTTTTTTGTTATTATACTTTATTTTACACACATATACACATTATTGTTATAGTAAAGCTTATGTACCTACATCGGCGAGCTTAACTCAAAAATGTGGTGTTTTAGGTACACTTGATAAGTAAAATGCTCGATGCTAAAATTTTAGATCAGCACAATAAACTTTCCCTTTTTCGCACGAATAAAATCTTAGACCGTCATTCGTAAAAATCTATTTTCAATTAACTGTATAAAAACTATAAGTGATACTATATAGAGTACACACAACAGTACGCATGTGTATCATATGTTCTATACACACTTGGCCAACTTTTTATTCCTACATACCTAGTAAGTAACTAAAAATATTTATTTCTATCTATGACGTCAGAATCGATTGATCATGGACTCCTGAACGCTAATAGCCATAATAGATATGTAGTAGAATACTATTTTCACTTTATACACGCAATGATTATATCATAACTAGTGTAGTTTAAGTGCTAGAGATTATTAAGACATATTTCTCTCGTAAATAATAGTAATTATTGAATCATTATATTTTTTATAGTCGCGCTGAGGCCTACAGAAAGGCCGGAATCAGATAATCTAAAATTATTCCCTCAAAAAGATTAGAGTATGAACAATCTCTTTATATTTCATTGATTAATTAATGAATTTTTTTGAATAGATTTATTGTCTTTTCGTGTTGAACGCACCTATTTCAAAAGACGCTTGTATTAGTTTCTCAGGGCACAGGTCGAGCCTGTAATAGCGAGAATCAATTGATTAGCATGAAAATTAATTGTCCAGCTTAGTTATTACAACGATGCGCATCAATTTATCGCATCAATTATTATTTACCTATTTATTGATCTGATCGATAAGTTAAATGTGAAGGGAACAAACAAAAACGTTGTTAAATCGCAAACTTGTGTAAATTACGATGGTAATGATTATGATTAGAGATGTACCGTGTTCAGATTCTACAAAGTAACCGAATACCCAGTTTTGACTCGGTTTAGTTTCCACCGAGTCGAGTACTCGGCCGGGTTACTCGGTTTAGGTTTACGCAGGTTTGGTGCGAAAACACGATACGTGATCGTGATGACACGGGCTATGATCGAGTCCTGTCCACCTCCACGGTCCACGCCCACCATACAGCTGATGTTGCTCGCCCGTCAGTCACACGGTACATTACACGGAACGCGTAAAAACCTGACAATTACTAGTTAGATTGTGTTTAGTGACTGTTCGAACAATGAATGTTTGTAAAACATCACCTTATTTTACATGATTCTTACTAACCAAATACTCGGCACTTGAACCGATTTATTCGGCTGAGTACGAGTACCTAGTCCAAAAATTACCGAGTATGCCGAATACAGAGTAATAAACGAGTACTCGGTACGAGTACGGTCCATCTCTAATTATGATGTTTATTTTGACAGCGATCCGTCAATTGGTTGCAGCGACCTCGTTATGCAACGTAATAAATGTAGCAACAGTGTTGCAACACTTGCAACTCAAAGACAATTGGCGGTAGGCTGGCGACTGCAAGCTTCATATTTATCTAAATATGTAGCAAGAAATACGCTTATCGACTGAACGTAAGATAGAGCGACTGATATTTTGGTCTGATAGTTCACGATTTAAGCGTCATTGCAGTTCTTAATACCTACGCCGTGGAAATTGCTACTAAAAGCCACTTCTAAACGTGGATTTAAATACTTAGATAATATCTTCGGTGGCGACTAAATAGGAATTCCATATGATTTTGAAATTAATAACTAACTGCCATTTAACCAGAACCCGCTATTAAGGCCTTCGTTACATCTCTATAAATTACGTTTGAAGAATTTGTGAACCAATACCACAAATTATTTATTAGTTATGCCAATACTAGCATAGCAAGAACAGAACATACATTTGCTTTCTAGTTACTCCGAAAGATTTCAAAGAGAGAATCAGAGACACATAAAAACCGCTCTAATAAATTGTCACTTACAATAATATTCTCAACAAAGTGCGTGACTGTACTGTCATGAACACTTATTAGGGTTCCCCAGGATATTAAATATATCATCTCCGGCCGGATTACGGTCGTGAATTTATATTATGTTACAGTTACTGTCAGATAGTAATCCTATTATAGTCGTTATCTATTGAAATCTGATCGTGTGACTAGAACCTACTGTCGGCCATGAAGTTGGTGAGACAATGTGACCTATTTGTTGGTCTTAGCAGTCACGCTTGTGTTTAATCCTTTATATTTTAATAAGACTGTCAATACTAGAGATGAAACGAGTCTCCGGCAACTATCTAGTATCTGGCCTATCCAGCCTCATTAAACTATCCGGCCGGATACCGGATAGATGGGCACCGGATACCGGATTTTCCATTAACTATGATAAAATCGAGTTTATTTCATTCACATAATAGATATTTACTCTAAACACGTAAATACGAATTAAACCACAATATCAAACGACGTTGGCGCAGGACCGATCATTGTGGTGATGCTTAGGGGAGGCCTATGTCCAGCAGTGGACGTCTTTCGGCTAAAATAATGATGATGATCAAACGATGTTAATTATTTGTTCAACAAAAAAAAGTTGGTACTCGTACTGAACTAAGGGCAAATGTAATAAGCCTAAGAATACACGTCTGTGCCCATCTCAGATCGCCATTCTATAAAATCTCACTAGCAAACTCACTTCTGAATCGTAGTGAAAAGTTGCAAAAACCATACGAAAAAAATCATTTCGGATTCAGTAGAGTTTGCTATTTCTAGTGAATTCTTCCAGAATAGCCTAGCTTGATCAGTTGGCTCAGATCTATTCGATACAACACGCTCGATGGCAATTTTTGGCAGAATGCCGGCCGCTGGATATCCGGCTATCCGGTTTATAGGGTGGCCTAATATCCGGTATCCGGTAAAACAGATATCCGTTTCATGTCTAGTCAAGACGTACGTATATTATTCGTAAATAAAAATCGTATGTAAGTATCCGATTTAGTGAAAATTGAACATTCTCTCATAATAATCGATTATTTTTAGTATTTATTGCTAGATGACTCGCTCTAGGAATGTCGTTGTCTGGAAGATTTTCCCCTCAATGGTTGCAAGGCGGCGGAAAACAGTAGATTATCTTTTGTGTTTTATTCATTAGCAAATACTTAATTCATGTTTTTTGACTGTTTGTTGACATTTGGACATTCTTGTACAAAATATTTATTCAATTATTTACTTAAACTTCCCTCACCCTTACCGTCAATGAAAATTTCATAGGCGTTGATTACGAAGTCCAGTAGCGCTGTTAATATTATTGTAACATCACTCTCACAAAAAACCCATTAGTAATGTATGTAACATTGTAGTCTCATCAATTCTCAGAACGCACATACAATTCAATCGTTGCTCGAGATACCGTTCGGTAAGTTTTAAGGATAAATCCCTCATCGCCGGCGCGCCATACACTACGAATGTAGTATTCAAGGCACAGTGTTTAAATGTTTATAAATTCCACTCATCGGCCTTTCGCACTAACATAGTTCAATAAACATACATGCCATCGCTTCTGTCTTACTTTACATCTAATGATTCAAGTTTAATTTGACAAGGCAAATGACCGATCCCAGGCTCCCAATGTTTATAACACAGGTAGGCGTGTACATTTCCTCTGGAATATTTTAAAACACGTTACCGCATCTACTTAAATCTCGATGCGACCTAATTCGAATTCAAAAATGGCTCATGAGTCAGTTCTTCCTGATCGGATGGTGCACTTACCGTAAATACGATTTGGAAATGCGATGTTTATTGATTCTGTCGATATGCTTCCTACAAAGAATAACAGCCGAAAGTCTGTCATATTTAAGAATTTTCATGAAGGGAATTCGGAGCACGTAAACAGTCGCTGGTGAAATTTTAAAATTCTTAACAGTTATTTTGAGGATGTCGCGCTATTCACATTCAAGTGAGGTTTTTAAGGTGCAGAGAGAACAGCGTTCGCGAACGTCGGATCATAAAAGTACACATGAACGAGTGTCCACACGGCCGCGGCGCCACATTTCTATGAACAATGAAATGCTATGGAGATGGTGCCACACCCTCCGTCATAAGACGCGCACGCGCATGCCATAAAACTGTATGTATTAACGTTTAGACTCCGTTTATGAGTTCTCCCGATTGTGTCACGTCCTTGGGTAATAGTAAAGCTTTCAAGAGCTTTGTGGTACCTTTAACTTGCCACATTCTTCTATTTCTTTTAATAAATAGGTGGAACCGCTTAAGCGAATGCAGTTTACAAATTATACGCACATATACTTCATTTAGTAGCACTAGCTTCTGCCCGCTGCTTCATCATCATCATCGACACAGCCTATCGCAGTCCACTGCTGGACATAGGCATCTCCCAAATTGCGCCACAACACTCGGTCCTCTGCCTTCCGCATCCAGTCCCCCCCCAGCTACTCTAATTAGGTCATCGCGTCGGTCCACCTGGCTGGAGGGCACCCTACGCTGCTTTGCACGTGTGTATTTTGGTTTATCACGGAAAGACGTTATAGCGCATCCCTAGGGATTATTTTTATTCCCGGGTTAAAATAGTACATTACTGTCCAGGCCAGAAATATGTGATTATAAAAGGACGAGGCGCCAGCCGAATTCTTTTTAACTAAACGAGGCCGTTAATTGCTATTTTAGCCGAGACTTGTATAGTACTTTTCTCTCATTTGCGAGGAAACAATACACAAATAAAACAACAGTATCTAACTATCATTCGCGCCAATGCGACCGCGCGCGTGTCTTGTTCTGTTATCAAACTTATGAAAAAAAAATGCGTAATAATATATATTTGGTACCTGATAACACCTAATTTACGTAAGTGTGTACATAAAAACCTCGCTAGCATAATTGAAAAAATAAAAACTGTCCAGCAATTTATATCATTGTCGTGTTGGATATGGCTGGCGTGTCGTATTGTTGCGTACAGGAAAGAGCCGATTGATGTTTTTTTTTTTTAAATAATGAACCAATTTCCGAGCAAGTGGGAGAAATAGAACATTACTGTCCAGGACTGAAATAAAGCAATTGATGGCCGAGTAATATTGATTGATTGTGAAAGGACGAGGTGACGACCGAAGTGATTTTAAAAAGACGAGGCGCTAGCTAAGTCCTTTTTAACTAAACGAGGCCGTTGATTGCTATTTTGGCCGAGACTTGTGTAGTACTTTTCTCTCATTTGCAAGGAAACAATAGACAAATAATTCAACAGTATCTAATTTTCGTCCGCGCGCGGTACTGGTTCTATTTTCAAACTTTTGAAAAAAACTATGCGCATTCAGCATATAAAATTATATATATCGTGTACCTAAAATCACCTAATTTAAGTGAAGTTTCTTAAATACGCAAAAAAAACTGTCGAGCAATTTCTATAATTGTCGTGTTGGAAATTGCTGCCGTGTATTGTGTTACGTACGAAAAAGAACCGATTGATGAATACATTTTTTGAAATAATTGAGCAATTTCCGAAAAAGTGGGTGAAAAGTAACGTTCTATGACCTTCTCTAGGTCCCAGGCTACCGCTTTGCCTTTCATTACGATCGGTTCAGGTAACAAAAAAACAGATAAACAGACAGAGTAACTTCCGCATTTATAATATGGATAAGACAAATACGGCTGACAAGGACATAAATATATTTTGATCCACTTCCCCATACAAAGTATCAGCATAAAATTGACCATTCAGGTGCAATAAATCAATAAATTGTCTTGCTTTTTACATTACAGTTTATTTTTAAATCTCAGCAAAGAGTTTTTATGCTTAATCAATCAACTGTATTAATTAAAATATGATAAATAAACATTTAAAAAACCATTTGAAAGTAACCGACATAGCCCGAAGAATTGCCAAACTTAAGTGGCAGTGGGCGGGGCACATTGCTCGCAGAACGGATGGCCGATGGGGCAGTAAAGTTCTGGAGTGGCGACCGCTTACTGGAAGGCGCAGCGTGGGTAGGCCCCCCACAAGGTGGACCGACGACCTGGTGAAGGTCGCGGGAATCCGCTGGATGCGGAAGGCACAGGACCGGTCGTTGTGGCGATGCTTGGGGGAGGCCTATGTCCAGCAGTGGACGTCTTTCGGCTGAAATGATGATGATGATGATGATGAAATAAACATTTCATTTCATCAAATTATTTATTTTTGTAACAAATTAACATTAAATTGTGTTATAAAAAATAAAATAAAATTATATTTTTACTGGCTGTTTGGCGGCTGCCTTCCACCACCTGCGCGCGCATAGCTATACGTCACTCAACCACAGGGTTCGACGTACGATTACAGAAATCCGCGCGTCATTTTTCATTTTTCCAAACCATGTTTATGATTTTCCTCGTAAGTATGTTGAAAAACGTCGTATGAAACGCGTGAGCAATGTTCATTATATTCTCGGCTTTACTACGCCCTCGCTTTCTCGGCTAGGGCTGCAATCCAGTCTCGAGTATAATGAACATCTTAGCTTACTTGTATCAGTTGTATCATAATGTACTATTATTTTTATAGTTTTCTTTACCTTTTAGGTTATGTTTTGTTTAGATAAGGGTATAATAAATGAAGTACATATAGGTTAATTTTCATTCTATTTTATCTATGTTAACTGCACTATAACATCTACTTTATTGAGTGGATTATGAAATTTTAATCATTTTAATCGAGATCCACGAATGTTAACTGCCGGCTGTATTAGTTTTAATTACTAACCTGCCGTACTTAAATATTGTTAAAGCTCCATATACCTACATATTAATTGCAACATGTTTACTCAACATAATTTGAAAATGTAATAGCTTATAACTCAATATAGCTATATTTTCTTATAACTCAAAATAAATGATAGAATTCGGTATTAAGCAGCTCTATCTCGGTATTAAGTATCTTTGAGGTGCGTTATCTGTTTTTTCCCGAATAAATTAGGTATACGTCGTTTTTTCTTCCCTCCTTTTTAACCGACTTCCGAGGAGGTTATTTTGTTTTCAAATGTACATGACTAAAAAATAAAAGATATTCTGATTTAATTCGGATCTTTGGCCCGCAAACTTTCGAATGTAAACACTTTCCCAAATTACTTTTAACTTCAATTGTGTGATAATTTTGATAACCTTCAGCTTTAGGTTCGATTTTCAAGTAATGAGTCCTTTAACGAGATGAAAAACTGTTCCACACAGAAAGGCACCAACTTACACAAAAACAGTTTTATTTATTCTTTTATGTATGTTACAGAACTCTACATTCCATTGTAGAGTTCACTCCAACTTCCAGTTATGACGAATACACCGAATTCCAGCCTACGACATTCTTTACAAATGATAGAAACAAGGTAGGTATTGTGAAAATAAGAAACTTGCCAATTCGTACTTTCCTTTTAGAGCGCGGTGGCGCGCGCACGTGCAATCTACCGAATTTGCTCAGAGCCGGCGCCGGCGCCACTCTACTTTCCGAATAGCCTTCGCGTCTCGCTTGTGACCTTTTACGCACGTAATACACGCCTTACGAGTCACTGTTCCACTCCTAGCTCATAAACTAATCACGACTTAAGGCGATAAAATATACAGAAAACCTAAGAGCGATTTCACAGTGATGATATTCCACAGGTATTCAGTTCCGAATACCAACTATATTAAATAAAATTTGAGGTTTGAACAGTGTGATTGGTTCGCGAATGTGGGCGCGTAATGTCAGTTATAAGTTAGTCTGGAGAGCAGTATTGAGCTCGTATGTGGGCTAATCAATGATCAGACAATATATTCAATTGAAGTTTCTTTCAGTTGATGATTGGCAATTCTCAGTTATGCGTTTTTGAAATAACACTCTCTATCCGTCTTGTGTGAAATAGTACCGGCTAATAAGAGTGGAAAATATATATTTTCGGAAAACTAGGCTAAAAACTATGCTTGCACTAATATTATAAACGCGAAAGTTTGTGAGTGTTATGATTGTACAATTATTATGGATAAAACATCATTACTAGAGATGGGCTGACCACACACACACCGACTAGTCGGGAAAATCGACTATTTAACATCATGTTTTCTAGTCGGCGACTAATCGGTGACTAATTGGCAAAAATGACCGCATATGCGGCATTTATTTTCAGTAAGTGTCAAAAAATAAAAGGCATATCAAAATACAAAATTATTCAAGTAACACTAACAAAATTTATTTTTATATTCATAGATATGTTTTAAGAGTCTGGGAGCCTCAGAAAATATAACAGACTTTCACAATAGACAGTGCTAGTGGGATAACTCAGATATATTTTAGCAATAGAGGGCCATTTCGGCAAATCTAGTATTATTCTGTCGCTACCACTCGCAAGGGTCTTTACTGGAGACTGCGATCGTTACAGCGAGACGAAGATGCTCCAAATTTGAGCAAAAGCAAGGATAATCGGTATTGCCGACTAGTCGGCCGACTAATAAATAAATATAAAATAAATGTTTTTGGACATTTTTACACAGCACCATCTAGTCCCAAACTAAGCAGAGCTTGTGCTATGGGTTTAATACTTATATACTTTTTTTTTTATAAATACATACTTATAAAGTTATAATACATTTCTTTATGTACACCCAGACCAACACAAACACTTATGTTCATCACACAAATATTTGTGTGCTGTGGGAATCGATCCCATGACCTCGTGATCAGCAGCCCGACATTCGAACCAGTAGACCACAGACGTCGTCAAATTGGCAATTTTCTGGCCTATTAATCGGATAGTCGGCTGATTGGCAAAATTCATAGTCAGCCCATCACTAATCATTACCAGACTGTTCTTAAGTAACGCTACTACTGCTGTGTTTGCGTATGGCTTGCATAATTATTATAAAAACGCAGTAGTTACAGTTATAAAACATACACAAGAAGTGAACCTAAAGATATTTGTATGACATTTAAATATTTGTCTAGAATCGGAATCTTAGCGTACCTATACGATTTATGCCAGAAAGGGCAACCAAGACACAATGAGGCCAGAATAAAGCATTAAACTTTATTATTTCATATACTTTATTACTTAACTCAATTCTCTTTATACAAATTGGCATTCACATGTAAAATACAAATATTTGCAGTAATACTTTATGTCGTAATAGGTCATTGCAAAGGGCTTTTTAGCTATTTTATAATGACGTACAATAATGTAGTGTCCTATTAGTTCAAGAAGATAACGATATTGGTTCGTCGACACCGCAAATGAGTGAAGATAAAACCTTAAAAGTAGTATAAATACGGCATTAATAGCGAATAAATTTAAATGATATGAATTAAATTAATATTAAATTATCAATATTACACTACACGATCAATTTTTATGGTCCGCGCTTAATATGTCATTTTTGTTTAAATATTATTTTAATTTACATATTGTTTAAAATTTTAAACAGAAATATGTTCGAAGTTTCGTTTTTTTAGAGTTGCGTATTTTGTAGTTTTTATTCCATGGTTTACAGGGAATTTAATAAAAAAATTGTATATGGAAAGTAGTAATAGCCTAGCGATTGAACGCTTGCCCTCTATGCAAAGTGGGTCTGAGTTCGAACCGGGCACGCATTCGAATTCATGTGCGGATCAGAATTTGATTATCACTTGCTTTAACGATGAAGAAAAACATCATGAGGAAACCTGCACACCTTAGAGTAAAAAAAGAAAAAGAAAAATGATTTATTGCCACAAGACATGCGGTCGGTAACTACATAAAACCGGACAAAAGTGATTTGGGCTCGCACTTTCAGTGTTCCGTATCAGAATTTTATCATCGCGTTGCGCTTACATGACTGTAGGGTTTGACAGAAATACAGGTAAACTAAAATACGTGAAAAGAAACTGGTGATATATCACAAATATTATGTATTTATTCACCATCAAGTGCATTATTTTCAGTTATCAACAATCAATCAACTCAGCCTATCGCAGTCCACTGCTGGACATAGGCCTCTCCCAAGTTGCGCCACAACGCTCGGTCCATATTCATATTATTTTCAGTTAGTGCCATTAATATTATCATGTAGAATCGAATACATAACAATCTAAATACTTCCAGTATAAGTTGACCTGCACTAAAAGCTAAACTTGGTACAAAGAGGGACTAATAACTTAAGAGGGACTACAACAAGTTGACATCGACGTTTGCGTTTAATCTTACTAATATTATGAATTTGAACGTTTGTTTGGAGGTATTTTTTTTATTATTTGAAACTGAATTACTAGTTAATTTTTGGCAGCGCGGTTTGATACAATGCCTCTGTTTATTACTCAATCACGCGTTAACCGTTGAACGGATTTGGATTTTGTTCACCAAAAATACGTATTCTTTTGCCAAAACTACGACGAGAAACAATAATGTACACACGGCTACACATCAAGCTGTACATTTCCAGTATAAGCTGACCTCGCATTGTATATGTTTTCCTTCCAACACGAGGTCAGCCTTTACTGGTTTTGTACAGCTTGATGTGTAGCCGTGTGTACATGCATGCTAACATTTTTTACGCGGGTAAAGCCGCAAGAGCACTGTTAATGTCGTATAAAATTGTAAAAATATAGAGCACAGCTATCTAGTTCGTCTGGATTAATAACACCTATAAGTGTTTTACACTCCTGCGTCGCACACGTATCATAAAGTGTCCTACAAGTGGTGATAAATGCAGACAATGCAAAAATGCAAGCGTGATGTCAAAGCCGCTGTAGATAGCCACCCGTAGGCCAGCCACAGATAAAGGAGTACAATGAGTCAACAAATCCCCGTCTTCGAATAACGAATGCTCGCGAACGCAGTGCTAATTAATAGCCCGTTTGTCACCACCTACACACAATCAATCGTTTCGATACAATAGCTAGCCATTGTGATTTATTTCATATACGCGACTTCGTATTTTTTGTGTTTAATTTCCAATATTCCGTTAGCAGAAATTGCTGCTGGATTTAGTTAAGAAGCGTATCGATGGAATTGTAGTCAACTGTTCCAAAAGCAAATAAAATTAACAAATGAATAATAAAAGACGTTTCAAATATTTCTTCTGAACATGCTCCATTACTCAGCTTTAAATGATTCTTATAGTGATTAATAGTTGGTATTCAATACAATGGCTGCTTGTTCTGAACAAATTAAACACTGAAACCTGCCAGCTGAACATCCAAACACAAAGACAGTAACTTACTATAAAAAAGACGAGCACCGCGCGTTTGGAATTGTAATATTCTATCAAGTTGATTTACTGCGTATACTTGTGTTGTGTCCATCGTGTCGTACTCTGCGAAATAAAATCAAGAGTCGTGCTCACATTAACCCGCATATTGCTGGCGCCACTATCTGTCACTGTTTCCATTGTATCTATCTACTTAGTAATAACAATAACAATAATGATTAGATAAAAGGATTTATCGCACGCGTTGACATCACGACGCATCACTAATGTTGCGTCTTGACAAAATTATTAATGTTCTAAAATTATCTTGTTACAGACAATTAACAATAACTTACGAATGAACTGCATGCGTACAAATAACTGTTTGTGCAACTTGAACAAGTACCTACTGGTATGTTTTGCTAAATCTTGTTCACAAATATCTACAATTATATACGAGCAGATATTATTAAGCTACTAATAAAACATAATAAAAAGTAATTAGTATTTTAAAGTCTCTGTATACGCCTGAGCGAACTCTTAACCGTTTCAACCTCAAGGAAATCTTTCATCAAACACAAGTTGTAGGCATTTAGTATGTGATCAGATTACCGATGTTTGTCGTCAAAGGTTGGGGGCCACTCAAAATATTGTAATTAGTGTAATGAAATAAGTATTCGCGTCGTAGATCGAGTGTCCTCGCGGCGGCGCCGGCTGCGCTGGCGCCGGGCGTCGCGACGCCGCCGCCCGCCTTGTTTGCACATCGCGTATGTTCTCTATTTACGCAAGTACGTTTTCGCATTATTTCAACAAACACGTACTAAATTACGAAAATCATGACGTCAGCGAACTTGTAAATATCCGATACTACTCGTGTTTCTGTTTTTACGACTTCGACCTTAAGCATCCATAATATCCTTTAAGAAATGCGAGGTGAGAGAAAACACTACGCAAATAGTTCAGCACGAGTCGGGCGAAGGAGTTGTAATTCGATAAACTAATAACTAGATAATCAACTGTCGCTTAGGTACACATAAAGAACCAAGCGACCCAGTTTAATCAAAAGATTAATGTTTAAGGTAATCTGAAAGGGTCTGGCGCCACAGAGCACTCGTCGGTGGGCACGCCGAGTCACGCACACTTCGCACCACAAACCACTCGCTATTACTCATGATAAGCCTGCCCACAAACCACATTCACCTAACACTGCCTCATTAGCCAACATTAAAGTAATAACGGGTGCGCTTGCGGCCAGCAACCATCTTTATTCAGACCATTTAAAATAACGTCAGCCTGTTTACTGACTCCGCTTCAAAAGAAATCATTAGTGATGGGTCGACTCTGGGTTTTGGTGACCAACCGACTAACAAACTAATTGGCTAGAAAATTGCCTATTAGTTAGCAATGCCGATCATCCGTACTTCAGTTAAATTCAACCATCTCCGGCTCGCTGGGACTTTTGCAGAGTCTTCAGTGAAGACCCTTTCGAGTGGTAGCGATAGAATAATATGAGATACCCAGGAATGGTCCGTATTGCTAAATTGAGTTGTCCCGCTAGCACTGTCTATAGTGTAATGAAAGATTGTTTTCTGAAGCTGGGAATTCATCTATGAACATAACATAAATAAATCTTATTATTGAATAATTTTGTAGTATTTTTAAAGCTTTATTTTTAGTAGGTATTGATAAATGCCAAATATTCGGCAATTTTTGACGATTAGTCACCGACTAGAAAATGTGCCGAATAGTCGGTTCTCTAAACTACTCAGTGTGCACTGGGCCATCTCTAGTAATCATATCTGTCGAGCCCGTGGTGGTAGCAGTGAGATATTTTAGGTATACGATCATCTGTATCCACTCACATCTACGCTCGACGTTCGTGCAACGGATGGAGCTCTTAATAAAAACAGAGCACTTTGACATCAAAGCGTTTTATGCAGTAAACGGCGAAAAAGGCTCAAACAAAATTATGCGCTGAGGAATGTGTTGCAGCGAGAGACACCGATTTCACAAAAATAAAACGTCGATTGTGCTCGGCAGCGTGCATCGGCGTGCACAAAACAAATTCCTCGGAGGCACTTGCTGTACACTGAATTAGATACACTCGTGATCGAGTGCAGTGGTGAGGGGCGCGCTGCTCGATGAACCGTGAACACCAACTGACGCACCACGTCACCCTTGCTGCGCGCACGCATGCAGGGGTCTACTCGCGTTTGACGATATTCGATTAATCGTACTACTACTCGATTAAAGGAACTCCGGTCAACCATAGCTTGCATATTGACGACGACGACGACTTTGGCGTTTAACGACGTTTGTGGCCTAGTGGTTCGAGTGTCGAACTGTTGTTGACGAGGTCGTGGGTTCGATTCCCACAGGACACAAATGTTAATATGATGAACATAAGTGTTTGTGTTGGTCTGGGTGTTTCTTATGTATTAAAAGTATGTATTTACGAAAAAAAAGTACTTATATAATTATTATATCCCTTTGCTAGTACCCATAACACAAGCTCTGCTTAGTTTGGGACTAGATGGTGCTGTGTAAAAATCTAAAAATGTCTTAAAAATATTTATTTATATTTATTTAGATGGCCGATGGGGCAGTAAAGTTCTAGAGTTCTGAAGTAGGCGGTCGCCAACCGCGTACTGGAAGGTGCAGCGTGGGTAGCCCCTCCACAATGTGGACCGACGACCTGGTGAAGGTCGCGAGAATCCGCTGGATGCGGAAGGCGCAGGACCGGTCGTTGTGGCGACGCTTGGGGTAGACCTATGTCTAGCAGTGGACGTCTTTCGGCTGAAATGATGATGATGATGATGATATTTTTTTATTTATATCGTGTGCGATCGTGTTTTGAAGTTTGGCTCTCTAATCTTTAGTCAATTTTATACGACTAAATACCCCTAAATGCCTTTCTTTAATGTGCCTTTTTAGGTGCCTGTCTTTATTATATCTGGTATCAGTTGGAACGAACATTCGTTCTTTGTTTGTCATTCGTCAACCGCGAGTAGCCACCAGAAGCCACTCACTGCGACTGCGACTCTATACATTAAAGTGACGTCACATGCGTACAATACGTAAGCTTTCAGTCATATTACAGAGGTTATCTCTATACACTGATTTTTTTCTCATGTATAAATATAGACCTGACATTGCATAAGATAACATTTAACCTTTGCATGTAACTCTGATTAATTAGGTCGTTTTACTGCAATATCAATTTTATTGAGTACCTACATCATTTGAAAAAATAATACAAGATAAAGTCAATGATTATAATGAGACAGTCGCTAATTTAACGCTATCAGTTAATTTACATAGCATCAATCATACACAGAACTCATGTCTCGTAAGTTTCGGCCTTTCAGCAATGCCTCATCCAGCTTATCGGTTACACAATAGTAACTGATAATCCTAAACACACAATTTGTTAGGCACTGTAAAGTGTAACGTCAACATAGCGACTAATTAAAAATAAATCTGTACCAAAGTAAGCTATATTTGCTCGGTAAGTGATTTGATAGTAAATTAATATTCGAGCCAATACAGAGCTACATAAGCTCTTATAGAGCTAGGATAATAATTATTGATTATGAGTATTATTCAATGGGAAACAGAGCTAAAATTTGGAGAAAAAACCGGAAAAGTACGAGTTGGACTCGCGCGCTAATGGTTCCGTACCACCCATCGACCTGATACCCTGTAGAAGCTGATTTAATTTATGAGAGTTTACCGAACGTGCAGCACTACGCATTGATGTCATTTATATTTGCATCTCTTTCTTATGCAAGTACCACCACACATGTCTGTGTTTGTCTTATTTTTATTAATAATTAACTTACTGAAATTCATAAATTACAAGTAAGCACCGAAAATTGCTCTAACCGGACGAAAACGCAAGCCGGATTAAAGAATACAATTAATATTTCAATGGACAAAGTAGTAGTAACTGGATGTATTTTTTACCGTATTATATGTGTTCTGTATTTATGCTGTTATGCATACGACCATATTTATGATGATACGATGATATTTATGCATACGTTCTGTGCAAGCCATAATACGTTTTTTTTTTATTTAAAATAATATTCTCTCATATATCGATCTACACCACAGTCGATGCTCCAATTGCCAAGGTAAGTTTGTAATAACATTTTTTATGTGATATACCTAACTACAAATTAACGATTTTCTGATTTTTTCCATTACTTGTACTGTGAGAGCTTGCTTTTTACACCTCCAAGGGACCGTAGATCTTCAACTTGATATCTTTACGACGGGTCGATATCTTTTGGTCTCTATCTAACCTTACCTTTACTTTTACCTTTTTTTTATTACGTGAGTGAAATAGTTTATATTTATTAATAATGTTGATAACTTTATCCGTTGCTGATAAAAAAAAACTCATAACAGACGGTCAGACAGACATCAATCAACAAAGTGACAAGGTCTCCATTTTTTCCTTTTAAGAAAAAAAAAATATTGCCACAACAATTTATATTTTTATTTTCGTTTTGTGGTACGGAACCCTAAAAACGCAAAAACATTTGAATTTGGCGAGCTACTGCTCCGCTATCACCTTAACAGTATTGTTATCAAAACTAATACAGGAATTCGCAGATCGTTTAAAAGAGACTAAACCATCATCCGGGAAATAAGAAAGTAATTTCAAAACTTATTTTCCCGTTTTTCCTAACGCCGAAAGTCAAGGTATTCTGTGAATTTCTGTGTATCACTCTAGATATTTATTAGCAAATATATAATGTAAACAAGCTATTCATGTACAAATATGTTCATCTAGTTAGCGTGACAAAATTATCTTCTTAACGCCAACACGACACCCTCAAATCGTGGTTATACAATTCTGAAAGCAAATGAATCATCACAATTTCTTTGGAACACATTAAATTGGCTCAGAATAACTCTCATTTCACTGACATTGCAAACTATTCCCTTTCAGAAGGCATGAAATTCATTTAGTTTATTACGGCAACACCTGGCTGGGATTCAATTAAAAATTATCCGTTTTACTGTCTTCGTATGGTACTGGGGATTTATTAAAAGCACGATAAACTATATTATTACGGTAGGCGGCCGGCAGACGGCCAACTCCAGTTCTCACAAAGGCAACTGTGAATCAGATTTGATGCGTTTTATAGTTACGAGCCTCAGATAGACTTTACGGCCGGCGTACAGTTCCGCCATGCCGAGGTTTAACTGCTTATAAACCATATCGGAATCACAATTAATTCATTGTGAGCATTGGACTGAATTCACTGGACTGTTGTGCAACTAGAACGAGATGGAAATTGCTGCAGTAAATTGCTCATAATAACATTAATCATTCCTAATAGAACAGCCGCTTTTGTTTACATTTCATGTTGTAAGCTAAATGAATGTCGACCAAGGAAAACCTATTTAACGATGAAAGTGAAAACACTGGCTAGACATTTATTGGAGCGAATATATCACATTTTTCTGAGAATATGACTTAGTAAATATAGTAAAAGAGCGCGTACGTTGACATCGACGATATTTCGTTCGCAAAAAATGTGTGTTGTAAGTTGTGTTCGCTAAAAAGGCGAGCAGACGGCGTCGCGGCGACGGGTCGACGGCCGCGCCCGGAATAACCAGCAGCAGCAGCTATATTTGCAGCAGCGGCGCGGGCGCAGGGGGGACCAGCGCGTGCCATTTCTGCACCACCGCCCGGTGCATCTGAGTAATGCCATTGTAATGCTCTCGATATAGTCGTAATGAGTGGACGCGGCCGGGCAGACGCGGCGTCGGCGACGTCGCCGTTGCGGCTGAGCCCGCGCCCCCGCCAGCGGGCGCACAGCCTCCACGCCAAGCAGCTCGTAAATCACTATCTGTCGCCACTGGCAACGGAAGATCCCAGATAACGCCATGCCAATAATTTGACAGCATTATTTATGTATTATTGAATTGATTATGATTTTACGAGTAAGAGGTGGATGATGATGAACCGTGGCGGGTGCGAGCGTGGCGTCCCGCGGCTCTGTGTAGCTGCTTACCTAATGTATATTGATGAGACTCGCTCGTGGGAGCCGACGGCGACGTTCGCCGCTCCACTGTCATTTGTCATCGCCAGTTCCTGTCACATCGCATACGCATACTTTCTTATTTTCTGCAATTACCTTTTAAAGTCGGCAAATTTGCCGATTGCATTAAAAATTACTTAATGGGATAATGTGCAGTGACAGTCAAGAATTACACCCAACTGTACGCTGAAGTAAAGGCGAACATTACTAGAGGGCGAGGGTATTGACTTAAATGACAAACATAATGTAGTCTAATGTTACTTGGTGAGTATATACAACATGTTGATCTGTATTTGTGCCATATTTAAGGAGGTGACTATACCGCTGATACTGAACACGAATCAATAAAAAAATCAATACAATTTTTTTATTTTTGTTGAAATAAGTATTTGTAAACAAACAAATTCCCCCCGAGTGGAGTGACGCGTGCGACACAAAAAAGATGCGTGCGAAACCACCAAAAAAATTTGCAGGTATTTCCCACCCTTTGACAGTGCCGCCAGTAACTGATTTTCGGAGTCGGTCGGGATTTATTCGCAAACCCTCGCTATGCTTAGTGAAAAATTGGAAAAATTAAATAATCGTAGAATTGGTTAATTATTTTTAGATGACTAACCCCCAGTTTCTGGAAGGCTGATCAATTTGATCTGTTTTCAAATCTAATGTCAGCTCCTTTGGTTGGTCGGCAAAAATACTAACAACCAATCACATCGCTTGACCTGAGATTTGACAGTCGATTAGTTAATATTAAGTATTACATTATTCATCATTTGCTCTAGAAATATGGCACGGTTACAGATCAACATCTTGTATTTTCTGTGATAAACCAAAGGTAATCATTAATTCATCAACAGATATAGAAACGAATAGTTATAATCGTTATTGAATAATTAATTCGACTCATCGAAAACTGTGGAAGTGTCGTGTTACACACGCAAAGCGGGTCGCACCAAAATCGCATATTAATAGTGGCCATCAAAGAGACTTGCAAAAAGTCCATAAAGTTACATGTCGTCCAGTTGATTTCCACATGTGTGGATAGTTTTCGCGACAGATGGCCCGTGACTCACCAACCTGTTGTCCACGATAAACGTTTCCAATGTAATCGAGATGACAATATTTATAAATCATTTTACACCGATATTAGACAAAAAATCAAATTAAACACGTCCATTAAGACAAAATTAAAGACTTTATTACCTATTAAACGACCGCTCCTGTTTGTTAAACTTAGGATATCAAATGTCTAGTCTATACGGTATGACATCAGCGCCGTGTTACTATGAACATGGTTGTAAAAAATGACATCATTAACAAGGAAATTAAATTGTCCAAATCACTGTGATGACGTCATGGCAAGTCTAATGAGAAGCATATACATACTTATACTTAACCTTTTGAGAGCGGTTCTTTAGAAATGCAAATCGTGTCGTGAAACTGGTCGCAGTGCGCACACTCCATTGTCGCAGAATGGCGGTACGGCGGTACACATGCGCGGAGGTGTCAGGCGATCACCTCACTTATCTCTTATTTCATTATCATGTTTACGGCGATATTATCAGGCTGGGTATCTGAGTGCGCGCCCGCTCCCGTGACGACTCCGCCTAATTAAACAGTCGCCGAGTGAACTGCGCCCGCGTCATTAATATTGTTCAAGGCAGCGTCTAGATTGGCCGCAGACCTATTGCTATCACGATGGTATTTCACGCTAACTACAAAACAACTAATAAAATAACTATATTGATCCTATCAGAATAAGCTGTCGCAAACTACTCGGAGTATTACGTTGAAATCGAAAATGAAAATACTTATTTTAACAGAAGTGAGATAGTAATGACTACATAGTCAAATATTGAAAAGTGCTAAGATACCTACTATCATTCTTTATAATATTGTACCTACAAAAAATAAAGTTCTAGACCCAATATCGCTTAAAATCTTAAGGCGAGTAGAGTAGCATTCCCATTTCCCATTTCCCGATCATTTCCATGTAATGTAACGTTCTTACGAATGGTACAATACAAGCAAAAGTTCTAAACAAGAGCATTTTCTCAAGCATTTCCACGTAATAAATAAATAAATTCTGTGCAAATTCCAACAAACGAACGGACAGACGGTGGCGTAGGCATAATAGTAATAGGGTCCCGTTGGCACCCTTTGGGTACCGAATCCTAAAAATATTACATGTGATTCCAATTAAGGAATAGGCAACTTCTTTGCCTACCGCGGGTGTCACAGAAAGCGTCTAATCAATGCTGGATCTAGGGGCAGCAGGGCACTTGCCCCGGATGGCGATGACTGAGTTGGTGGCCAGCCACCGGTCAGTCTCGCTGTCTGTACTATGCTGGACCGCAGAAGTGGTGCATACACGACCACGGCTTCGGATTTACATGAAACTTTGATTCATGTCATCACATCATTACCAGTTTCAGTAGCGGATTAGGAGACAGGAACGGTCCTATCCAATGAGTTGGATAACTTTTCGCAAGCTTTGCCAAATTTGATTGCCTATACAGATGCAGGACTGCCATAGCGTGTATAGAGTATGCTATAGGAACCGCACTGCAAGAACAGGGTGCGTTCAAATAGGCAACCACATTTCCCAGCGCCACGTAAGAACAAAAGACATAAACGCGCCGTCTGTCACTAAGTTGGGTTAAGCTGGGCTGAGCATGGAATAAATAAGTACTACGTACATAGAACGTTCTACGTACGTAGAAGGAAGCGGAAGGCAGAGGACCGAGTGTTGTGGCGCAACTTGGGAGAGGCCTATTTCCAGCAGTGGACTGCGATAGGCTGAGTTGACATATATACATACTTATTAATTTTATGGAGCTGACTTCTTGGACGCTAATGCCATGCATTGTCTGGGATTTTTTATATTATAAGTCATGTGAAATGTTTATCAGAATTTTTTTCAACACTAATATTTATTTAATTTTTAACTTCTAACTCAATCTTTTTATTGCATTCATATGTGCATAGGTGTTACATTTATAAGTCCTGTAGGTACTTATATGGTTTCAACATGAAGCCCGGTAAGGGCACAGCAACATACAAATACTTAAATGATATTTTTAAGGGAACAATCGTAACTACAGATATTTTTTATAACAATTAAATATTCTGATTTTCTAAAACTGCGACTCTGATCCCTAACTTCAGAAAAAAAAACTATATGGGGGAATATATCGAAACTATATTTCTTTTATTGTATATAGTTAAGGTTGTCTAACGGACATTTTCAATAACTTAACTATCCTCGATTTGCCCTGCTAGAGATAGAAATTTGATAAGCTCATTTTATGTCAAATTTCTATCTCTAGTAGGACAAATCGTGGATAGATATTGAGTTATTGAAAACAGCAGTCAGTTAGGAGAGCATTCAGTAGTGCAGGAGGCTTAATACAAGTTCGACACTTTTCATCATTGTCGTCGACCTTCATTCATAAATCAGTAGTTCATCTATATATCCACAGTGGCACCACTGATTTATGAATAAAAGCATCGATTTCGATGGAAGTATCGGTAAGTGTTAAACCCATACTAGGCCCCCAGGTTCACAAGTTGATATGATACGAATATAATGGTGATAAATTACTGAACATACTTTTAAGAAGATGTCGTCAGCCGATTGTGACTTTTTGACTTTATAAATTAGGAGTACGATCGAAAAATATGCAGTGTCATTTTAATAGAGAATGAGCAATTCCTATTTCCTACTAGTCTAGAAAAAAATTGATTAAATGAGTTCAAGGCCCCGTTAGACAGTTACAATTCTAAAAGAATACAGTTCTTGATCCTTGCAATGTTACAAATAATTCTGATTCCAATGTATACGCAACTGTAAAATAAAGTCACGCCACACGAACTACATAATTAAAAAAATATCCTAGCCTAGGAAATTAATACACGTAGTAGCATAGGAAACAACTTAATAACTTAATCGCCGAAGCCTTTTAGTGCTGAAAATAGCCACCACACTCTTTAAAGGTTTTCATCCAAAATCAAAAAGATAAATAAATAATGTAATCGTCACTCACAGTTAAGATCTCCTGGGCACGTTTTGCAGCATCTGCCGGGCAGAAGAACGGGAGTATCACACGATGGCTCCGGGCATTCATTCTTGATGTTCCGGCAGTGGACCTTAGCCACGACACGTCTTTTTTTTTGTACCTGCAATAATCACTTATATAAAGTGACTGTTTTTCTAAAACTTAACGTTATTTTTCAAGAAGAATGGGTACTGAGGCTGGTGTCGTTGCGTAAAACGTAAACACCATTGACAAGGTATTTTTCGAGTTTTATCTTCTTTTATTTATTTGGTGGACTAAAGGTGGTTTCACACCGGCGAGGCGAGGATTGGATGGGATGGGCGTGAATTGAAATCTCGCTGACCATTACACACCGAAAGATGTACATCGCGAGCAGGCGCCGTACCGTTTTGCAATGTAATAAATACTCTATTCATGCAGCAATAAAGTTTAATGTTGTACCTACAAATATTTCAATTCTCGCCTCGCACATCCTCGCCTATCCAGACCATTCACACCAAAGCCGGGCGTGACGTGAATTGAAATTTTGTTATACAAATTTCAATTTTCGCTCGGCCCATCCACGCCACGCCTCGCCTGCGTGAAACTACCTTCAGGCGAAAACCCTTTTCATTCTGAGAAGAGGTCTAAGCCCAGCAGTGGGTCAGTAATGGGCTTATTATGTGTGAATATGTCCCAGAAAACATCCTACCAATTTTTTTTATCTATACTCGATGCTATATAGTTTGGGAATACGTACCGCAACACACTCACATTTGATGCAGTACATGACGCCGAAGGGCGGGCCCAGGTCCGCAAACCACTTGGAACCCAGCTCCATTGCTTGTTTACCAAACAGACATTCTGCAACAATGAAAAATAATATATTGTATTTTGTTGAAAATATTATTATACTGGGTGTTAAATTAACAGGATATGTTCGACACACTGTAGAGTCAGAAATATTTCCGGTGAACCACCACTAAGGCGTAAAACGCTTGCACTCAATGTTCGATGGCAGCGGTAGGTACGTTTAACGTAGCAGGATTCGTTCAAGAGATTTTGGCGACAAAATAAATCACCGGGAAGGATCGTGACTGTACTGCCCTTTAAAACACAAATAGCAGACGTGGCTCGAAACATTGCTAAGGTAAAATGGGACTGGGCAGGATATGTCTGCCGCATGCTGGACGTATTGTGGGCCAAAATTGCTTAGGACTGGTGTCCCGAAGCAGTTACTCGAGGTCGCGCCAGACCGCAAAGGAGATTGCGGGGCGGAATGGATGCGTTCTTTAAAAACTCGGAGGAAAAGAAATGGCATCGGAAATGTGAAAGAAATGGAGGGAGGTCTTTGCCCAGGAGTGGTATAATAATAGTGAAATTCGGCACATGGTAGGGAGTACTTTAGATAAGTTAAAAAGGCTTCATACCAGTAAACTAAGAAATTTCACTGACGCACAAATCATATAATTATCATACCATTTCAAAATAGTATCTGGCTAAGGCGCTAAATGGCATAGATTAGAAACCGACTCAACACTCGGAGAATATAAGCGATTAAGAAAACAGTATGAATAAACAGTGAACGAGTATGATTATTTTGCTTTCTATAAACTCTAAGCAAATATACATACGTATTAGCGTATTTTATCTCTCATGCATGTAAATAATGATTTGCAGTCAATACAAGTACTCATAATATTTAAGTTTTATCATTCGTCAAATATTATTTTAAGCCTATTTTTTTTTACTAGAGATATCTGCTATTTGCTTAGTTTTCTAAGTATGAAGAAAACATCTAAGGACGTAATGCAAGCTACGGGTACCGTAATTTTATTTAGGTGTCGGTAATTTTCGGATTTAAAAAATTACAATCAACCGACTTGTGGTACCATTTAGGCAACAGCCTAGGTGGTATTGCAGTTGTTATGGGCAAAGGTAACTGCTTAACATCAGGTGGGCATTTAGCTCGTTTCGCCATCCTATACTGTAACAAAACAGCCATGTATAGTACTCCATTTTATTTGACTTGTAAGTTAACAGCTATGGTGGCTACGCAAGCAAGTTGCATTTGCATACCGAACTCGTGAGCGAACGTCTAAAAATAAAAGTTGCATCGTAGTGTTAAAATAAATGTAAGTTCCTACGCCAGCATATAAAATGACATTTGTATCCATGCGTAAGATAACCATGAGGTTATAATGCATGTGTCGTAGGATAATCGGATAAATCGAATCTTTGCTAAAATCATAGGACAATTGCAAAGAACCGGATAATGTGAATCTAAGAAAGATTTTTGTAATCTTAGGAGCAGGATCATTGCAAAAATGCGAGTTTGTTTAGGACGATTGGAAACTGGAAAGCTGACTGGATTGGCTACTCTAAGAGTCAATTTATAACATCTTTATTTTGGTTGGTCAGAACATGGCTCTTCATAAAGGTATATAGTATAGACATGGAAAAGTACAGAATTTACAAGGCAATGGAGGTATTAATTTAAATAAATTACCGATTTAAATTATAAATATTATCACAAAAAAGGTAGGTACATAGTCAACAAAACACTGAAAAGCAATACCAGACATAGTCGAAGGAATGTATGTAGCCGTTAGCCAATGAGCACACCTGTCAGTGCATAACACTCATATCAGCCAATCAGCGCTCATAACGTGAGCGGTTTTTCGCGACTTACCTAAGATAAGCTGGAGTTTTCAATGATATTGAAAACAGCTCGGATGATTGGGAAAATTTATCTTAGATTTCTATTATCCGGTTCTTTGCGATCATCTCTCGTAAACCACATGCTGTTTATGCATTCTTCCTACACACACCCAAACTGCAGATTTTTCTTTTTCGTCTACATTGGATCTAACTTTCTGGATTTGCTTAGTTGAAATTGTTCCACCGACTTATCGGGATCACTAGGTATTTAATAGAGATAAGGGAGCAAAATAATATTTTTACGGCGAGGGCGCTTTTTTGAATCCTGAACGTAGCGAGGGATTCAAAGTACGTCGGCTGAGCCAAAAATATATTATACGCCCGAGTGGTACACTCTACTTTTCATCACCCTCTATGAGAAAATAAAAGACGCCTGTAACAAAACCGAATGTAAATAAGACAAGTATCTATCGAAGTACAGGTTACAACAAAATGCGCATTTTAAAACACTATGGTTATACTTTACTAATCCACCATATACATAGTTACTTACTTTTACGAAAGTAAGAAAGACTTTTTCGGGTGCCTCATTAAGGAAAGTCTCCACGTTTTTGACTGAGAGCACTTTGGATTTTTTTGGTTTAAATCCATCAGACATCCTCTTCAGATACGCTATTAATTTCGAATATATGTGCAGTTTTACGTCGTTATTAGAACTGACTGTTGATTTTAGCATTGAGTAGGTACTCCAAAGAATGGAAGGTTATTTAGTTTTGGCTAAGTACTGGAAGTAGGCCAAAAACACAGATTCTGAAAAATTCTTGGCGCCTCTTGCATTTCTCCATTCAATAAAATTACCATAGGCTTTCATATATTTCTCCCGCGATTTTGCAGGTAATATATAACACATTACTTGCATCACATTACTTGCGTCAGTTCTAATACTTTCAGGAGTTAATTCTATACCTTCACTGTCACTTGAAGAATTCATTTTTCAAAACAAAACCATGAATTTCTAACAATCCGTGAAAATTGACGAAAACGCGGGCTGTAGTTCGCGCATTTTTAATTTGATTTCTTTTTTTTTTATTCAGCCGGCGGCGTGACTATGGGCCGTCGTACCAGCCAGTCTTTATTCAAACAATATTTGCGTTCGATTTCTTTGGCGCTGAACACTATGTTCCAAATTCAAAAAGTGCGCTGCAAAGATAATTGCGGCGCACTTATAAAGAGGATTAAAAACTCATTACTGCCCGCTAAAAGTTTCTTATAGAAAACACCACCTTTGGGTGCACATAAAGGCGAGCCAAATCGTCCTTTTCGAATAGATGGAATGAAAAACAATTTCCCAATGCACTTGCCATAAAAAGACCTCATTATTTCTTTACTTTCAGCAAGGTATAGGTATACTTCCACAATAATATCTTTTAGTTTCTTCAATGACACACTGATAACGTATGGTACAAAATCAGTCTTTCATAATTTGGAGATATTCACCGTAACTTGCAACATAACATGTAATAACCTCGTCTATATCCATAAGTTAAGCGCTAGTTAAGTGTATATATTTACGTTAAATACAATATTCCATAAATTGGCTAATTTAATTAGTTGTGATTAAATCCCGCATCTCTCTTCATCCCCGCAAACCCCGCCTTTTATATTTCAGATTTAATGGCATCATAGTTTACAGCAAAAATGATGTACGGTCGACCGCAGGTCAGTGGTAACAGTTTTACATATCAGCGCCTTTATTCCGTAAGTGGTAAGGACGATTTTCTAATTCAAGTATTACCACTGTCATGCAGTCGACTGTACAAACTAGAACATCAGTACAACTTAGCTTTTGTTGAAAGTCTTTAGTCCGATTTGCACTTAAAATCAATGCATTTACATCTCAATATAATAGTTATGTAATATTATAGTTCACTTAGCAAAAGGACAACAAGCGATTAGGTGTCGCAGATAGATCCACTATCAGATGCGTCGGGTCGATAAGGTGGCCGGCCTCTATATATAGGCGTCACCGTTATCTTCCTCTCGTAACTATTTAATTAACCTCACTCCCGAGTGCACTGATAACGAATGAGACATGTTGCGTGAGAACATATTGCTCTTGGTGTCCATTTGCAAATGACGGTGCCCATTTGCAACCAACATTGTCGCTAATCTAGGCTTCTAGGCAGAATATAAAATTTAACAAAGTTTTTGAAATTATACAAGCTCTGACATCCGTGGACAGAATGACATGCTCCACATGCCACGGTCAAAAATATTGTACGTGATTACATACATGTAATAAAGTAATGGGCAACTGAATAATGGAACTGGGTACCTATATGAATATAGTCGTGGCAGTCGACGTCACACGTAATGAGGAAGAAGGGTGACGCCAATGATGCGCCGGCGACCCATATTCAGGATGCAATGATCAATACGTGTTGCGTTACGGACGAGATACAGCAGACATTATCTCTGTATTTTATTGCAGAATTTGCACAAGTAGGTACGTCAATTTCATGAAAATTTTAAATTATGAATTCAGCTCCAGAAGAAAGTATTTGTTTATAATTTTTTCCTTTCATGTGCGTGGAGTACCAAAAAAGCATTATTTACCATCACAGCTATCGTTAACCGTCGCGAGAGAGGCGCAGGCGCATCGATACGCCCTCGCCAACACATTCAAACACAACCTATTTTATAAGTCGCGCGTGTTTCTGGACTTCTGAATGTATGTGTATAAAAATATTGTCTCTGACATGATTTAGGCATATAAAGTGAGGCGAGACATCGCGTAACCTTCCTTTCGTTTTCTCGGAAACGTTGGCGATGAGCCAAAAACACTTCGCCAGGGAAATGAAGTATTGGCGACGCCCGCCTTATGCTTCTTTCACGATCTGTTTATGGAATGTACCCGATACGACCCGCTGTTTATATTTTGAATTTATAGTCTGTATATATTGTTTTTTTTTTCATATTTAAAGGTATCCTTACCATAATTATTATGAATCTTTATTTGAGCAGTCAACGACCACTGCTGAAAAGCAATGACCGATACAATTACGTCACTGTGGGTACGTCTGGCTGAAGGATCGATAGTTGAAGCAGGTCGATTATCAGATAGAAAGATGCTGCGTCTCATCTCCTTCTTCTTCTTTTATAATACGTACCGCTAAGGTGTGGAATTCCTTCTGTCTGAAGTAATGTCTGTGTTTCCTGATAGGTATAACCTGGTGGTCATTAAGTCACGAGTGAATAGGTGGCTGGGCATGCGTGCACCATCGTAGGCCGCACGATCGCTTAACATCAGGTGAGGTAGCGGTCAAAAGCAAACCCATTTCAGAATTTAAAAAAAAAAATAGGATTCCATACCCAAACGGATGGCCAACGGGAACATAATATTACCCTACCTACGGCACCTACGCCGTCTGTCTAAAACTGAGGCCGGTGTTCATCAACGTTAATCTTCTGATTAAATGGCTGATTACTCAAAAAATTACTTAAATTATTGGTAAACGGTCGCTTAGCCAGAGAATTATCGTTTGTGAAATAAAGCCTTAGTGTGAATAACCGCATACTGTTTCGTTTAACAACAAATAATAATGAAAAATAAGGCAAACAGTGCAACACAGACGACGTGTGGTAGTACGGAACCCTTAGGTTAGAGAAGATTCTAAACTTTATTTTCATATATGAAAAAGACACGTATTAAAAGCGGCTGTCCTAAAAACTCGAACTATAAATACTGATTTTTTTATATAATTCAGTCCTACATCGGTTCAGTTCAGACATATTATCGTCTTGGTATAATTTGTAGGGTAGGGCCCCCACAAGGTGGACCGACGACCTGGTGAAGGTCGCGGGAATCCGCTGGATGCGGAAGGCGCAGGACCGGTCGTTGTGGCGATACTTGGGGGAGGCCTATGTCCAGCAGTGGACGTCTTTCGGCTGAAATGATGATGATGATGACAATTTGTAGTGTCCGTAGCGTAACGTGTTCGGCGTCAGGGTTGCTTCATTGTGTCATAGCATTGCATAGATCACGATGGTATGAGCTGCATGTCAAACCAGAAGTATATGGTCGGCTCATTGAAGTGTGCGCAAGTCGCTTCAATAAATCCTCTACATAAAAGGGTTGAAAGAGGCGTGCGCCGTATTTCAGCGAGCGTGGGCAGCGCATAAATTGTTCATTCTGAATTAGCCTTAAGCAGGATATTTTGACATTTGCTCTGCCGACACGCTGACTAGTTTACACTCGCACTCCAAGTGTGGAAATACTTCACGATACGATACGAGCACACAGATTACCATTCATCATCACAAATAAATACAACAACAACGTATCGGTGTTTCGTTTAACGAGGCATTGTATTGGCTTTCTTTTTATAGTATTATCGAATAAAACACGTAGGTACAGGAGGTCTACTCCAGTTTGACGAGCATTCATCGCACAATTACTTCGGTCAACCATCGTTTCCTTATCGCATGCGATGATAGTGTTGTGACGTTTTTTTCTTTGATCTTCGGTCAGTTTCATACGACTATGTCCGAACTTACTAACTACTATGAACGAACCATAGTCTATCTTTACTGTGCCTTTTTTATGTGCCTTTATTTATTATGTAGGTATCAGTCGGAACGAAAGATCGTACTTCGTTTGTTGTTCGTGAAACGCGAGTAGACCTCCAGTATCGTGTATTCTGCAGAGCGGCGCGATGTAGGCGACTCGCCGCAGATCAGTAAATTCGCTTTGATCACTGTATCAGTGTATCATTAGATACACACACCCACACGCTGAATGATTGCTCATTGTGCCGCCCCTTGGCGTGCACTTAGTATTACGTATACTTTGGTAGTGACGCGACCATACACAACCCACGACTATTATCTATAGTGCTGCTCCATACTTTTCTTGGCGTTCTTTATTTACGCCAAACTGAAACATGCTTATTTGGTATCAAACAATAAAGTAAAACTGTCTGTTACCTTAAACGGATTCGCGTTTCATTTCAATGTTGCCTGTATAAGTCAAATTACATGAGCCAAGCCAACCTATATTCCTTTTTTAGAAGTCAATGAGACGTTTTATTTTACATCCATATTGAAATGTACAAATATAGACCGTCCTATTTTAGCTCGGCATTGCTTTGAATTATTTCTGTGGGTCGGATGACATCGTCCAATACCTCTTAAATAGCATTGTTCTTTTTTTTTGGGTATGTAATCATTGGTTGCTTTTACTGGCTTGGCACCCACTCGTCACTTGGGGTTGATACCGACAATCAGCGCTGTGTTGTGACTCAAGTTACAACACAGCATCATGGTGAGTGTCAACATCTTTGCCGCAGCTACGACACACAAAGTTACTTTTGTTATGATATTACAACTATGTATAACTGTAATTCCTAAAATGTACCTAATGAAGTTATTTTTTATGTGCACCTACCGCATGTCGTCTTGTTGTGGCAATAAATCATTTTTCTTTCGTTCGTTCAATAACTCCTCTTAAACCCATTTAAGAGCTAGTCAGATTTATAGATCTGACTATTTTCTTATAAGAATAGTGTGCGTGGCGTGATTCGGTAGGTAGGTGTGCTCGTCCTCAGGTGTTGGTCGTGTGAGGAGGGTCGGCGCACGCGGTGGCGGCTGTGGCTAGGCGCGGGTATTATGTAAAGCGCGGAGTATCAAGTGTCACCAACAGGTGTCTATCGCCGCTAAAAAGAATTACTGTGGCGCATTGACTTGATCACTCGCTCCAATGAATCAACTGTAACACTGCCATTACGCGTTTAAGAAACACATCAGTAATCTGTATGAATCAACGACGGTCACGCGTGCATTCTTAAGCGGCGCAGGCGCAGCGGCCGGTCCTCACGGTTCAACAAATAGTTTTATGGTGCTGTAATGGACCGCGTTATTTACAAAACTATAAACTACGACATGTTCTTTAGTGGCTCTAAATCGGTCTAATGTGGAGAAGTTGGAATTAAATAGCTTTTTCGTAGAAGCTTGTAAAACTACCCAATTAAATTAACCGAAGGTGAACTCATTACTAAATTAATTGGATAAAGATAGCGGCATACTTGTCTTCACACTATTTTTTTATATAACGAGATGAACAGGACAAATAATACAAAAATGGTTAATAAATGAGCAAAAAGACTGGCGCCGCGCCGGGCCTGACTCTATATAAATATTTGTAAACATTTCTGTTCGAATATATATTTATTTTAATCGCTCCCTTGAACTTCTGTAGTAGATTAAACAAAAGGTAACCCTATGGTTTTTTGGCACGATTGCCACCGCAACTACACCCATGGGTGTCGTAAAAAGATACTTACTCTTTGAAAACGGTGCGCGGTAGCGTCCCTATATATGTTGGTAAAGCCCCCCGCAGACTGCAGACTTTTGACCGGCTGATAGTTTAGTTTGATTAGTACGAGGACATATTATACGGGAGCGCGCGCACTTCGCAGACCCGATTTTACGTACAAAAATTATTTATGCGGGTGTTGTAACAGATCCCACAGACTACAGACTAAACAGTCAGCCGATAGCTGGGTGATATAATTTTGGTATGGATTATCAGGTCTTGTGGTGCAGGTACTCGTACTGATTTGACATTTAAGTACTGACAATCCATTCCAAATTTAGTGATCATGACAATGTTAAATTAATAATGAGCCCTTGAAAAAATTCAGTGTCGAAAGTTTCTTTATACGTAGTATGTAACTATGATCAAGATTTAAAAAGTTCCACAAAACTACTACAACATAAGGACTCGAACATCGATCAACAGTATTGTTCAAAACTCGAAATCCGGAACACATTCCTCTATAAAAGGATTTATTTATTTTCACTTCGATGGTCAATGGTCAATATGAAAAATAAATTAAGAAGAAACAAAAACCAATACATTATCTCGTAACCGACACTTTTAAGAGAAGAAGCTTAAAATATTGACTGTTTATCCATGCTTAAGCAGTTTTTTATACTGTATGTACAGATGTTTCTTATTAAAAAAACTACTACACGAAGATATTTAGATATACTTATGAATATTTATGTGATAATGACATCATGATCACACATTAATTAATGTTAATTTACTCTAAATTTGCCAGACTGGCCGGCGAGATGAGCTGTTCACTCTGCCAGCTTTATCTAACACCTGCACTAGACTTCTCAGGTTACATACACACTAAAATTTTAATATTAATCGGTCACACTCATCATGTGGCTACATTTAATACTACACTCGAGAGCAATGAATTCGGGTCACCAACATAAACCTTAATATTTGGGAAACTAAGAATGACAGCTTATTCAAACAAAAAGTTGATAACAAAATACTAATCCCTACGTGACAGGGAATCCTAGTGTAGGGATTAGTGTACCTTATAAGCACCTTTTCTGTTATTGCTATAACTGTACCACAAGAACTGATTTCATGTGAATAAATAAATAAATAGGTGTATAAAATAGTAAATAGTCTATTGTTGATGATTATATAATGTGTAATATACATAGCCTATAAAATACTTTTTTTAGGGATTAATAAGCTATCATTCTTAATTTCAGAGATATTAAAGTTTTTGTTTGTGACCCAAATTCATTGTTGCCGAGTGTATTTCATAAGGAAATTATACAATTAATTAAAATAAGATGAATATTATAACTTCTGATTTCAATAGCACAAATTTTATTTTTATCGTTATTTATCGTGATGACGGAGATAAAAAATAATGTTATGTTTGGATTAATGTTTAAATAACTTTAGTTCAATGTAATAATTAATGAGAAAAGATTCTAAAATTAAAGTTAATTGAAATTATTTTCAGCAATGTAATGGTGGTAACATTTTAATGAAAGAAAACAAAAATATGCGACATTGTACGACATTAAGGTAGTCCACCGATTCGCCGAGGCCTGAGTTCGATAAAATTCTTCGACATCAAAAGGCATTGTTTCAGATTGTTACACAAAGCAGTGAAACAAGTTGGAATTTCTAAGAAAATTACAAAATGATTATGCTCATCAATTCCCCGTGTTGTGCAAACAAATAAACCAGTGAAATGTATTTTTTTTAATTATGAAACGTGTGAACTAGATGGTGCTGTGTAAAAAATGTCCCAAAGATATTTATTTATTATTATTATTTATTAACAAGTGGAAATAAAACTGTTAATGTCAACTCCTGCCTAGGTAGTTGCTGAAGATGCTGATGATAGTCGGTAAACTTTGTGATGAGACAGATACCAAAAGTATTTTTGTATTTTAAAAATATTTCACGAATTTATTGTTTGAATATTCAAGTGTACAGCGTTTTTGAAGTTACAAGTTTTATGATGGAAAATTCAAGATACGTAGTCAAAAACATACACACAATTTCATAGGAACAAATGCGGATCAAAAAATTCGCTCACGAGCACGATTCGAACCTGCGAATCCTGGTTCAGTACACCAGTGCTTTAGCCGCTAAGCTACCGTAACCTTACTAGGCCAGCGTGGTGGACTAAGGCCTTCGCGTTCTCATATTGAGAAGAGGCCCGTGCCCAGCAGTGGGACAGTAATGGGCAGGTTATGTTGTGTGTACCGTAACCTTTGCTCGTAGAATCGAATGCGAACATAACTTAAATAGGAACATAACTTAATTATATAGTATGAAACGGGAATAAACGCACACAAAGACACAGGCAAGTGGTGTGCTCGTGAGCACGACCAGTGGAACCTGGTCGAAACGTCTGGCCTAAAATAGGTATGTGCGCGTTAATTCTCGTTTCATACTATATTATTAAGTTATAATGCAACGCGAAAGTTTATAAGTAAAGTAGCCTATGCCCGCGGCTTCACTCGCGTTGATGTCGTTTATCGCGCACCCCTCGAGAACTTCATCTTCCCGGGATAAAAGTAGCATATATGTTAATCCGGGGTGTGTTCTATCTGTATGCCAAATTACATTCAAATCCATTCGACGACCTCTGTGGTCTAGTGGTACGAGTGTCGGACTGCTGATAACGAGGTCGTGGGTTTGATCCCCACAGGACACAAATATTTGTGTGATGAACATAAGTGTTTGCGTTGATCTGGGTGTTCCTCATGTATTATAAGTATGTATTTACAACAACAAAAAAAGTATTATATCCATTGTCTAGTACCCATAGCACAAGCTCTGCTTAGTTTGGGACTAGATGGTGCTGTGTAAAAATGTCCCCGAAATATTTATTTTATTTATTATTATTTTATTCAGCCTTTACACCGTGATTGAGTAACAAACATCCATATATGCTCACAAACTTTCACGTTTATAATATTAGTAGGATAGGATTAGGAACATAGTAGTTAATTATACCAAAATTTACTGTCCCACTGCTGGGCTCGGGCCTCTTCTCATAATGAGAAGGATTCAGAACTTAATCCACCACGCTGGTCTATTGCGGGTTGGCTCCATACAGTTCTCGATGGTGTGTGTGGACTACACACACCATCGAGAACTGTATGGAGCAATCTCAGATGTACAGGTTTCCGATGTTTTCCAGCACAATTAAAGCAAGTGATAATCAAATTCTTGTCCGCACATGAATTCGAAAAGTCATGAGGGGCGGACAGGGTTCGAACTCAGACCCCCTTGCACGGAAGGCAAATGTTGAAACACTATGCTATAACGCTTTCACTGCTTATAACTTTTGAATAAAATGTGCAATATGTAAGTGTCTTCATTTGATTTATCAAAACAAGAAGCAGGGGCTAACAATCAGTCTGTTTAGTGTTTAATAAAATTACGAGACGCACTTTGTTTAACGAGGCACGAGTGCAGACAGCATCACAACGACGCGTCGCTCTCGTCGAGCGTCGCCTGTCCCCTTTTAAACCTTTATAAAATTGTCATAACTCGCGCCTGAACATGCGCAAGCGCAACTGACTAATGTTTTTATTTTATTCTCAGACTAGCCCGAAACACACTTAAAAAAAAGACATTTGTGTTGCAAATAATTTTATTGCGTAGTAAAAAAAACCTTCATACCATATAGCTAACAACAGTATAACTTTCGTCTATAGTTAGACGTTTTCTCGAAAGTACTGCATGCAAAAACTGTCAGTTCTACATGATAAATGCTTAATAAATTCAATAATAAAAAATGCCATAGTTTTCGCATAGTTATACACTCTTCGTGTGTCATCGTTGTTGCTCCCGGCGAACAATAAATTATTTTTATAAAAACATTTGAACGCGGTGCAAGAAAAACAAACAGGATTTGCATAATTGATATTAATAGATACTATAACGAGATGATAAATACTGTATATTATCTGTATGTAGCTTTAGAGGTCGAAAAATCATATTTGCATAGTAGTTTCGAATTATCGATCAGTATCAGCATTGGATGAACAGTTTCTAAAGGAATCTCGATTTCATTAATGAAATACTAATTGGCAGTTTTACTTAAGTTAATTTGTGCAGCATCGCGATCGGTATGACGGTCTGGCGACACCGAGGCGACAACGAGGCATCAGCGTCTCTCGCTAAATCTGCGGGAGATGTTATCATGGCAATAGGCCGTTTTATAGTTGTGCTCGAGTGTAATCGTCCTCGCTTACATTATGTACACGGAATATGCATTGCAAGGTTGACGACATCGGCGCCAGCGCGCCTTCCTGTTCCTACAGACATATCCATTCCCTTTACTGACAGGCCTCCTTAACTTCTCGCTGGTGGTCCTTAACGATTCATAACCGACTTTATCCTATTTAAATTAAAGGGTACATAAATATGATCCTCTCGTATCGAGTCTGCCAGTTATTGATAGAACCACATATTTCTCGACGATTCGGTTGCGTCGAATAGGTAGGTACCAAAATGAATTATATCTTTCAACATTTTTATTTAGTTGTGATGTGTAAAATAAATTAATGTGTTTGATATAGATAGTTTAGATAAACTTATCAATTAAACAGATATTTAAAACATTATAATTCATTAAAAAAACAAAACACAACAGTTGTAAATGCGTTCATTCGGTCATCAGTCGGTATCTCGGAGCATAAATTGTCTGTGTATTAATAGTCTCGTTTCCCTCAACTTTTATTTATTATTGTAGACTTCATTGACTGGGGCTGGCGCCTGCTTGTCGCAATTGTGACTGGTTCTTCTCGTTCTATATGTCCATAATTCAACTTATATATGTTTATTTCCAGTGTATCCTGATTAAAATGCAAGAAGGCGACGTTAAGGCCGTTTACATTGTCGAACCAATTAGTAGAAACCATAAAAATCATACAAATCATTCTCCTTCCTTATTGAGCGTTAAGTTGACCAGCGGCGTGATCTTTATTTTCTTATAATTTTCGGAAGACTATTATATTGAGACAGTTTTACGAGGTGTAGACAGTTATTATAGTAGAACAAGGTACTCTGAGTGCGGTGCTAAACGCCATATCGGGAACGAGGCGCGAGCTTCCAGTTTCGGAATTCAGCTCAGTTTATACAATATTGTATACTTCTCGTAAAACCGATTGGATACTTAATGGCTTTTTATTGAATATGATAACAAAATATCCAGAAGCGAGCAATGGACGTGAGCCAACTTACTCAACAAAAATATCGTATATAATTTATTGGGTATCATTCTACGGATGCTTGGGGAGTGAGCGTGTCTTACAGTTGCACCTCATAAAAACAAACTTAAAAAATATTTTGCGAACATGTGTCGCCATCGAACCACGGATTTAGCCGGCGATGCATATTATGTTTCTCACGGAAAATAATATATCTGTCATTTCAGAATAGTTTTCACAGAGAAAACAAATGATGGGACATTACTTTCTGTCGAAATAAAACTTCTCGTCCTTTATGTTTAGCAAGGTCGCTAAACGAAATTGTGAGTAATCCAAATCAAAATAGAATCGTCTGGACACATTATTTAGATTGACATTACTTTCATACGTGTTACTCCCTCAGTTTATTTAGTATCTGGCTCGGCATTTACATGTAAACTAAATCCGACTATAAATAGACGAAAAGAAATATGTATATTAGAGCACATAAGCTGAAATTCAGTAAAACATAATTAGTACATGTATTATTTACAGTCTGTGGATGGGTGACCGTTTCGTTACACATCGAGACCCCTCCGTGCCTCGGAGAGCACGTTAAGCTGTCGGTCCCGGTTGTCATACGAATATCTATGGCAGTCGTTACGGGTAGTCAGAAGCCTGAAAGTCTGACAAGTGGTCTAACCTCCGCATATCAGTACCTATTACCCAGTAACTGGGTTGCGGGGGTCTGATGGCAGTCGCTCCGTGTAAAATACTGATGTTCAACCGCATCAGGCTAGACTGGAAGCCGACCCCAATATAATTGGGAAAAGGCTCGGAGGATGATGATTATTTACATGGACTCGAAAGGGCCTCGTGAACTCGTGGTTAAGAGGAATGTAGCAGCCAACGTTTGACGACGTCTGTGGTCTATTGGTTCGAGGGTCGGACTGGTGATCACGAGGTCGTGGGTTCGATTCCCACAGGACACAAATATTTGTGTGATGAACATAAGTGTTTGTGTTGGTCTGGGTGTTTCTTATGTATTATAAAGTACGTATTTACAAAAAGAAAAGTAAAAAAAAAAAAAAGTATATATGTATTATATCCATTGTCTAGTACCCATAGCACAAGCTCTGCTTAGTTTGGGACTAGATGGTGCTGTGTAAAAATGTCCCAAAAATATAAAAATAATTAATTTAAAAAAAAAAAAGTGGCGCCCCATCAGTAAAAAAAATATTACTCGCTGAATACATAACTTATCGAAAATGAGTTTTTAACAACTGAAGTACAGGTACTGTAGTTTAATCAGAAACTATTAACTCTGTAAAACTTTGCTGTAGTTGTAGATAGAAAAAACCGGCCAAGTGCGAGTTGGACTCGCGCAGTAAGGGTTCCGTACCACCCATCGACCTGATACCTCATAGAAACTGATTTAATTTACGAGAGTTTACAAGACATTAACGTACAGTGCGCGAAATATGAATTTTTGCATGGCTTTCTTACGCAGGTACCACCACATATGTCTATGTTTGTCTTATTTTTATTATTTGTTGCTAAATTGCATAACATGCACTATAATCTGGCCAAGTTTGACGCTGGTATATATTACCGTTTTGAAGATAGAGCAGGAACAAAAAGGTTAAAAAAAAGGAATTTTTTTAGAGGTTTCTTGTATGGGGACCCCCTTTGGTTTTAGACTTTTTTTTGTTTTTAGTATTTGTCGTGATACACCTCATAGCAATACATATTCTGAGAAAATTTCAACCAGTTACCTATTACCGTTCAAAAGATACAGCCCTGTGACAGACAGACGGACGGACGGACGGACGGACGGACGGACGGACGGACGGACGGACGGACGGACGGAAAGCGTAGCGAGAGTAATAAACCAAAATAAACCAAACGGGACCCCCGTTTGGTACCCTTCGGGTACGGAACCCTAAAAAGTGAGAAAAATGACCACTTTTGGCATTTTTTCTATCTACAACTACAGAGAACTATATTTTAACTAGGTGGCTTGTCCGATCGCCTTATATTCCGTTATCTGTGATCATAATCAAAGAATTAGTTAAAAAAATTGCGATCGACAAAAATCTTCCAAACATATACACTGTGTATCTTATTCTGAACATATACAGAAGGCTGTTGCAGGTTTATCCTAATATGCCAAACACAGAGTGCTTTCTTCATTATTACGCATTCGAGATTATGAGAAACAATGGGAAACAGACGTGATAATATTATGTATGTAATAGGGAAGGTGACTTATTTTTTTAAATTAGTTTTCATTAGTAATCTCGAAACTTTTTCAAGAAAAATAAGCAACAGTGGAAAAACCAATAAAATATTGAATGAAATGTCTAAGTTATAAGCGATTTAAATTTGTTCACTGGACAGAGACAGCAGTATTGAAGAATGACGTCATTGTTCAAAACCTTCATAGTAATTTGACATATCTCTGAACAATGTCCGTTTCGCACGACAAGGACAGAAAATGCCCCTTCCAAAAACTTAAAAAGCGTGTATCTCTCCCATTTTTTTATGGATTTTGTTTATTCTTTCTACAATGTTGTCCTTTCTGTACCTTTTTTTAAATGATATAACATTTTTAGTAATTTTTGACTGTAGTCCACTACCGGATTATGAGGTCCTTGATAGATGCAACACTAAGGTACGGCAAAACCGCATATCAATCCTACATGCGATAGTATGGATGTTTGTTTTTATTTTTTCGCGATTTCAGTGTTAGTCCAATAGTAAATGTTGTTCATACTGAGGAGTACATTGACCCCTTAAGAGGTTTTTAGTTATTTCAATAAACGTTGTATATTCTACGTTTTATCCCGTTGCTGTGATAAACCGAATTATACGCGGGCGAAGCCGCGGGCATAGGCTAGTGGTAAATAATCCATATAGCGACAAGAATGGATAACGTAATAAATGAATATGTCAGAGGTAGTTTGAAAGTGGCGCTAGTAAAAAGTTGAAAGGAAATCGTTTGGGTTGGTATAGGATGAAACGCATGTTACTAAGAGAGTGATGAATGTGAATGTTCACGGATGGAGAGGGAGAGGGAGACCAAAGAAAAGATGGATGTATTGCATGAAGATCCATATGGATTAAAAGGGAGTAAATGATGCATAGACAAAAATGGAAGAAGAAGACGTATCGTCACCTCAGTGCTTGAATGTCCAACCGACCATTGACCAAATTTTACCGGAGACGTTTTGTTTAGTTTATTATTGATTTAAGAGAAATATTTTAAAAACTTTGATGATTTAAGAATAATGTATACTATATATTCTCTCCTAGTCTATCTAGTCTCCGGTAAAATTTGGTCAATTGTCGGTTGGACATTCAAGCACTGAGGCGACGGTATTGCGCCGACTCCAAGTAATTTGAGACCAGGGCAGAAAGGTGATGATGAAGCATAACTGGCTTATTATGTAAGTTTCATACCAAACAGGCTCTTTACTGGTTTTGTTACCATGTATGCGCTTGAGTGAGTGTAGGTACATTAGCTATTTTCCAAAAGCACAGCGAAGAACATTACGAAGTGTTACCTATCTTATAAATCAGCGACATCTGCTCATCATCATGCATCATGCAGGCATAGTCGTAAAAAGCATTGAATGGCAAATACTAGTTTCTACCTTCGGCTACGCCTACCCAAATCAAATACCGCCTCACTTACTCAACAGAGTTATCAATCAGATGACAAGAATGCAAATTTTAATTGTGCTTGGGGCTGGGTCGCCGTCGCGCGGTATTATGATCGCAATTTATTTGCACGATAGTTGCGCGCATGCGCGGGGCGGGCCCGCACGCACTGCGCTGGGAGGGACACAACCGCCAATTATGAATAAACTAGCTCCACTACTATGTTAATAAGACTTGAGATTTTTCCTCGGCGATTTCACCAGGCGAGTACACTCATTAATGGTTTTGTGGCACCGTTATCAGACCTAGTAGAAAGCCTCATAATAATCTCTGATTAATTATGCAGTTCTCCAGTACCAACACTTGCTCCAGCACGCTGCACGCTGGCTAAAATTATAATAATGTTGGTACCATGGTATAATAAGATGTTTCACCAGGTATTCTCTTCCCACAATGACAGCGCGATGCCTCCAAGCTACGTCACGATCAGTGCTGCCATTGATTGATATCTTCAATATACTTAAGGAGATTTTTGTTCATAATGAATCTATATCTTCTATACATATAATAAGAATGTAAGTCTGACGTGTCTGTACATTGTATATTTTTGCAAAAAAAAAAATAGGGAGGAATAAGAATAAGTAATAAAATAAATTTCGAGATTTTTTTTAATGTTTGTCTGTTTGTCTGTTTGTCTGTTTGTCTGTTTGTTTGAACGCGCATCACGTTAAAACTACTGGATTTATTTGAAATAATTTGTAACAAAATTATTGGGCATACTTTGAGGTTACACTTAGTCTTTATTTGATAAAAATCGGTTCACTCTATCAGAAGTTATGTCAATTTAAAGTTTGCTTACATGTAGCGGTACTATTACACAATAATAGGTAGCGCTAAGGCTGAGGGCACGAAACGAGTGGTGGCCGGCGATGAATAAAATGGATGAATGACATGAGTTATAAGAGGTTGTAAGTAATGAAATCTATATCTATTCTATATACATATAATAAGAATGTAAGTCTGACGTGTCTGTACATTGTATATTTTTGCATAAAAATTAATAGGGAGGAATAAGAATAAGTAAGAAAATAAATTTCGAGTTTTTTTATGTTTGTCTGTTTAATATACATTAGAGTAATACCAGGCAAGTACTTTATTATGTGCCAACGACTTAGTAACATCACAATAATTATTTACAAGAAAAAAAATATAAGTTTGGCGCACACCTGCAAGGAAACAAAAGCCGAAATTTAGTTGGACCTCCATTGTTTTAGATGAGTGGGTACGGTCATAAATTAAGTCGGTACTTTTGAGTGCATAAAACAACGACTACTTTACTTATCTATACATACAATAAAATCCTTATAAAGAAAAAACTGAAAACTGTTTTTTTTATAATAATTGCTATGCTTACTAGGAACGATAAATTGCAATTTTTAGAGTTGCTGTCTGTTTTTAATAGATAAACGCCAAAACTACTGGTGAATTAGTTGAAATTTGGCAAAAATTGCCGTTACAGACCGGCTCAGGTTATTTATAGTCTGCAAATCATCACGCTTTTGTGCATGGGAGGTGAGTAATACCACATTATGTCTATAAAGCTGTTTTACAGCAAATATTATGATATGTTTCAATTTATATACTTACCCATAATTGTCACCATTATGTTAAAAGAATCATTTTTTTTTATCGACCATCACGCTATATCTCAAGGAAGCTAAACAACAGTTTTTTTAAACCAGAACGCGTATTTCGTAGGTAATTACTAATTTGCCTAGCGTCCTCACGGATGTCTTGCGAATGTTTGTTCTGAAATCGAATCCCAGCTTCCGTCTTAGATTTTAGGTTTGTTTTTTGTGATGAAGTTATGTTTTAGATTTTTTTTTTATCATTTTGTCTATTGTTAGTGTAGTCAATATTTTATGACGCACGGTCTTCCTTTTTCTCAGAATGAGAATTAGGTAACTTAATCTAACACGCTTGCCTGGTACTGATTGGCAGACTGCAAACACTCTCAGATATGCAGGTTTTTATCATTGGTATAATCACGTTTACTCATATGGTACAAGGTGGTATGTAGGCTAAAGTCATAGACAATAGACACGAAAACATGTTCCGAAAAAAATTACGATGCTCAGTATCTAAACACTGTACAAACAAAACACATGTATCATAAAAGTAAAGAAGGTATTCTAAACACAATAATAATAAAAGTCATCAAAGTTAGATGAGTTTTTGAGCAAATTAAGATGAGCTGTTCGGAAAAATGTGAATTAATTCATATTAAAAGATATCCTTACAATTGATATACTGTTTTATTTGGAATGAAATGTGCTATCTAGCTCTATTTATTGTGATTATTGAATATCCCCCCAACATATGCTTGGGGAAGGCCTATGTCCTGCAGTCTTTCGGTTGGAATGATGATGATGATGATGATGAGGATCTAGCGCTATGTTTGCCGTTGCATTGAAGTTATAATTTGTGGAACCGCACCCGTCACAAAAAAAAGGTGAAGTCAACGACATGCCGAGGAAAAATAAAAAAATCTATCAAGAAACCCGCGCCTAAATCAACCAAAACTTCATAGCAATGCGTAAAGATGTCGTATCTATTGTTTGAATAAAAAATCACATCAAATGGATACTAAGCTCATGAAAAACATCACAGCCGAAATAGATCATCATCAACCCAGCCTTTTCCTAACAGGTTGAAAAAAACTATTTTATGTGGCGCGACTCTTACTGTCTTACCTCCTACAATTCGATTACTTGGGGAAACCAATATTGTAAGTTTCAAGAAATACCTGTCGATTAATTCTTATGACTACCGGGACTGACAGTTTAACATACGTTTCTGGATTCAGAGAGATATCGATGTGTATGTAACAGTCAACCATCATCTAGCTAGGACATGAATACGCATTGAACGCGGGTCCTAAGCATAGTTTGATAGATGTATAATTTTGTCACCGGTTTCATTATTTAGGGTTTTTATTTGGAACAGCATTTTCCAATTAGAAAGAAAGAAAGAAAATATATTTATTTGCGTCTACGCACAAACTTACCAAAATTATAGAGAAAAAAAAAAAGAAAACAAATACTGGTACAAATATTCAAGTGGTAAGATATGCGTCACACCCGCGCAAAACGGCCATCGCCATTAGGTATAAGTATGACATTACATATTAAATATTGGGTGTTGTAGTTTTTTACGTCCTTAGTTCACATTTTTTGTAACGTTGTCTGCACAATAGAATTTCTCCTGTAATGTGCGTGCGTTTACAGACACTACGTTTTATACTGGAATCGAACTTGCCTTCAGTGGCAAGTATAAACAGTTTTATTTCCCTTTTCATCATTTGAACAAATTAAATGTAAAACAGAAGGAATTAAATCATTTCCAATACAAAGGAAACATTTATTAATTGCTAAAATGTTTTCCCAGTGAACAAAGTATAAATAATATTATAGTGTTATATTATTCCGTATCAATCAATCAACTCAGCCTATCTCAGTCCACTGCTGGACATAGGCCTATTCCGTATACCTACTAATAAAGAATGACTTTGCTACTTTACTACAAAGTTTTCTAAAAAAGAACTAGAAGACATCAGTAGATAATTATAGAAAATTACGACAATGTTTATATGAATACGACATGTTGTTACTTTCCGACATCCACGCGGACGAAGTCGCGGGCACTGCTAGTATAAAATAAATTCCTAACTAGCCTAACTATTTGTTATCTCGTGTTATTCATCTAATTAGTTAATAAAGGAAACTATATTAAATTACTAGTTAAAAAGTGATTCTTTATAGAAGAAAGTAAATGAAAAAATGCATTTTGCTCGGGTAATTTATTTTCACAAAGTGGCAGCACATCAAACTGACAAGTGTCACGCTAACAGCCCGCTATTGGCTCCACGGCTGATGACGTAGTACGGAGGCAATCACGTGACCTAGCTGTCACGGGAAGAGACTACCTGGTGTTATTATACCATGGTTGGTACGAAATCCAAATTGAAATGTTTTAATTTCAAATAAACCTAATTACAGGCACTATTGAAACATCAGGCTCTAGTTGCACGGTTCCAAATTGTGGGTCCTAATATGGAGGAGAACCAGCAAGAAACTCCATAATCCAAGAAATTCACATACATACATAAATAACATCACACGCCTTTATCCCGAAGGGGTAAGCAGATGTATATAGTACACCTTCATTTCGCCAGTTATGTTATAGGTAAGTCCCATGTAATAGGTGCCTATTACCAAAACTGAAACACAACAAAACGAAAAGTATTTGATTTAATACTGAAATGTATTCAGGGTTTTAATAAGACCCTACATAAATTAACTAATAAGGCTAACTCACAAGTTTCGGTCTCAAGAAACACAAGAACGGCCATTAATACAATAATTTTAAGTAACTCGCTGGATAGATACCAGTCTTAAAATTATTTTAAAAAAACCATTTAAATCGAATTCAATAATCATGTTAATAAATTAGCTTGTCGTCTAATTCGATTTGAATTTCTAGATACAACTCAATTATACGTAGACTGCCTACAGCAGATACAGAGTGGGTAATGTTGTTCATGTTGTTATACTGAAAGCGATACAGATTGTAAGTGTCACTTTTCCTTTAAAGCTCGTGTCAACTAGTTGGACATGAGATAAGGTGCTGTTAGCAAGCAGCATTACGAAACATATCTTTGAACTTTCACGAGGTTTCCAGTGTGGTCCCGCAGGGCGAGACGTAGCGCCGCGCGGCGTGGGCTTGACCCCATTTCCTGGTCTAAATATAATTTTACTTGATCATTTAATTATATGGAGATTAATGGGCGGGTGGGGACGCCAGCATCCACGTTAATAAACAGCAACATCGCGAAGCGTTGAACTACGGAGCGCGCGTCACCACCGCCACGCGAGGCGGACAGAGCCGCTGAACGCGATCTCGTATGAAGTAAACAAATGACTAGAATTTGATTATCACTTGCTTTAACGGTGAAGGAAAACATCTTGAGTAAACCTGCACACCTGAGAGTGCTCCATACAGTTCTCAATGGTGTGTGTAGTCCGCCAATCCACATTAGGCTAGCGTAGCGTGGTCTAAGGCCTTAACCTTCTCGTACTGAGAAGAGGCCCGCGCCGCGATTATGCAAACAAATTACTAGAGCGGTGTAAGTATTTAATTATACCAGTGACATTTTGTATTATGTGTGCAATAAACAACTTGATTGAATATAAGGTTGCCAGATTCAAAAAAGAAAATTCGGAGAAAATTCCGTACATTTACGGAAAAATCCGTACACTTTCTTTAAAATTTATAATTTCGCGGCATATCGATTTCCTGCGTGACGCGATGTATTTGTGATGCAAGTACCAGTAAGTGAAGTTTAAATAAATACATTCCGGACAACTTAGAATTCACCGCGCATTCCAGACAAAGGACCACCGGACATGTCCGGAAAATTCCAGATGTATGGCAACCATACTTTTAAAAACAGTATTATACTTTTTTTCGCTCGTTAGTACTTTTCACTGTTCTATCAAAAAAAGAATACCTACAAAATACTGTTTTCATGGCCGGTGGTATTCAGAGCTATAATGAAACCTAAATTATTAAATTGTTCTAGAAGCTCAAAAAATAAGTTATAAAAATGTGAAAAAAATTAAATACTAAAACTAAAAAACTTTAAACTTAAACGGTTAAACTTATTTTATTATAATGTGTTGTGATCGCGAAAACCTAAGAAATTATTAAGTATAATACTGTTTACTTTTCTAAAATACTGTTAATTTTTTTTCTTGTACAAAAAGTTATGTCAACCCTAATTGAATATTATTACTCTCAGAAACCTGCGCTTCTAAGAACACATCAATCCAAACACATTGATTATAACAGACTACATTAGTGGGCTTTAATTTGCCGCTCTAAATGTCACATAAATTGAATATAACGTATTCAGTCAAACACTGAGAGACAAAACCAATCAAAGTTTAAACCTTAGATATTTATTGGGGATCTTGGATTTTAAATCGGAAAATCATCAATTCTAGGAGTACATAGGTACCTATAATTTCTAGTATGACGTCTTATTAAAGTATTATGTCAAAAACCAGGCTAAATTATTGCATGCAGGTCTCATAATGATGGCATCGACTTAACGTAGGCTACGCGGGTGGGCTGCTTATACACATATCCGATGCATAGTTGCAAACCATGTTATTTACATCTCAAGTAATCGTGTCGCCGAGCGGCAAGAACTTTAATTCGATTATCTTATACATTTTGTTTTCATATTTCCCCTTAAAATATCATAAAGTTAAATCAATAAATACTTTGCTAAGGCTGCGAAGTTGGCGCTGCGCAAAAAGGAATAGAAACGGTTTATTGATTATTTCCATTTGAATTGGATAATGTGGTGCGTGGTGCGTACTGACTTTCCCCCGAGCCTAGGTCAACTAACGACTTGTATTTGCACTACATCTGCATCATAAGTGTTGACACCATATTTCGTAAAATATAGCTTGAGTCCTTTGACAGATGTCAAATACGTACGTTTTTAAAGTACTTTGACACTATTTGTTCCTATTTAACATCTGTTACAGGATTCAAGCTATATTTAACGAACTATCGTTGTCTTAGATTATAAACCTCATCTTTGTACATATCTCCTCTTATAGTGACTAGTGTTTTTGTCACAAAAATACATAAAATTAAAAATAAAATACACATATAACTAAAGCCATTAAAATGCATGTAGTGCTCTAGCGTGTTTAGTATGAAAGATTATATTTAAAAAAATATGAAAATTATTTCTTAATTGCACGACCCTCTTTTTATGAATACTAAACCGAGACAGTGTCAATGATGTTGAAGACTTTAGTTTGTTTGTTGGGGTCTAAATCTGAATTTAGTTATACATTTTATTTTTAATTTGACCCCTTTTCGGGGAAGAAGCCATTAAAATTTCAACATGTAAAAGTAATTGAAACTTTAAAACAAGCCCAAGACTCCGAAATAGTCCAAATGTTATCTCTGTTTACAAAATATGAGAACAGTCTTCATAGCATAGTAGATTCTTTCGTTAGTAGCAGTTATCTAGGTACTTTGTTATTTACGATATAACTACCAAAAACTAATAATTCCAATTTAAGGAAAATTGAGAATTTTGCTAAACGCAAGTCGCAAGAGCACTGCTAATTGAATTATAAATGTTATCGTCGAGTTTGACTTACGCAAGATTATAAGTAGCTGATGCACTCTACATTTGGTTTTCCCAGATTAATCCGGAAACGTAATTGATTGTAGTTATTATAATCATTGATTAAATTTACAATTTACTTAGAAACCTAATCATTTTGGATAATAATCGACAAACAATAGGTAGTGAATGTCAACTCTTACTTTTGACAAACTCATTAATCAGTCAAGATAATCTAAGAAACGATATTCAGTATCACCCTCTCCACTTTTCGCGAAACTCTTATCAATGTAGTATCAAGATAAAGTACTATTTTGATATGTCATAATAAGGAAGGAAAGACCAATAATGTTATCACTGGAAACAATATCTACCGAATCCTAAGATTAGTAATTGTAATTAACCGACTGATTTTTATTTATACCTCTTTTAAGAATCGTTTTGCTTTTATCATAATAATTATGAGAAGTTATTATTTGAGAAATGTGGCGAAAGAGCCACTCGGACGGTGAGCTAAAAGCGTTATTTATACGTGTTTGGTGACAGGGCGCCTCTGCGCCCGCGCCTCTGACCGCCCTAATTAAAATTTAAATTTGGAACCCGACTTTAGGATTAATTTAGGTACCCTTTAGCCTATAAATACTGTCACTAAAGCAACACAGAACCAATTTTGATAAAATATTTGACACAAACATAAACAGGATTATGGAGTTATTAAAATATTTTAAAGAATATGAAAATTATTTCTTAAATGCATGACCCTCTTTTTATGAATACTAAACCGAGACAGTGGCAATGATGTTGAAGCCGATATAGTATGACTAATAAATAAATACCTCACCTTTACAAAAGAAAGCATTAAACAGCCAGCAATTCTCCTAATCATAAAAATGAACTGAAAGTTAGAGTTAAGAGTTATTTTAAGATAGATACATATTAGCGAATAGCCACTTTTGTGCATACCTATACAAAGCAACACTTGGACATAGAGCTTGAAATAAGCTCATAATAACAATAAATAAAATAATAAAAAACACATAAATGGTGGACAGTAAATACTTACAAATAGCACTATAAGTAGGTGTACAATTTATCTGGTGGGTATGAAATGTTTGCTCATGGCTGCAGCTCTAGCGATGGCGTTTGTAGAGTATCTCATGTCGCTCTCAAGTTTCAATAGATGTCCTAGTGAATGATACGTCAGCGGGTGTTAGGTGCAGCAGAGCGCGCCACAGGATCCCAGTCCGTTCGCATGAGGAACGTGCATTACTTGCTGGATAAACGCTATGACAGCACATAGACCCGCTTTCATTTCACGTCAAAATAGCCACGGACGCGTTTCCCTATTGTGACGCGTGCGCAAGCTAGTGAAAATCTTCGGTTACAGAAGTGCTTTCTATGATTAATTATTTTGTTGCTTAATTCGAAATAAAATGAAAAGGTGATAATAAATGGAGGGCGAAGGGCGTGTCAGCGAGTTTGAGTAATGGCCGACGCGGGCGCTTCGCGTCTTGCGTCGCGCTCGCCCCATGCGCCCGCGCTGGTGACGCGCCCGTATTTGAATACAATGCCGCGATACCTCAGGGCCGCCCGTGTGCACGCATGCATAATCCTTTGCAGTTTATTTAAAATCTGCCACATTCTCCGCAAGACTGATGGCTACATCTACGAATCTGTAAACAATACGCCGACATTCGCCCACGACACGAACGCTTTTTGTACCAATTGACCTCCAATTACAATTAATACGACGGTCGAACGTCGAATGCAGCTCAGAGTTATTGACTCCATACTCGTTTTTTATTGATCATATTCAAGGCCGAGTTACCACCATGATGTATATTTGTAACAGGCCGTATATGACAATGAAGCCTCGGTAACCGCAGTTAAGGGAAATGCTCGCATAAACATGTCTGAAATGAAGATAAACCCTCTGTTGAATAGCTTGAAATATTAGCTTGGCTCGTGACGATGGTGGGTGTAGCTACAAACGCCAACTACGCCGAATGTCTGACAACAGCAGAAATACTGAGAAGAATTTGACTCCGCCTGACATTCTGGAAGCAGCAACGATTATGACTACCAGAAAAATCAAGAAAAACTTGTTTTTACTTTCATCTTTTATTCAGTCGTCTTCCCGCTCATTCTGAACCCTAACATTACATGCAATATTATGTCATATGTAATCATCGCAATACGACATACGTGGGACACTCAGAAAGTTTTGCGAAACTAAAAAAAATTGTTCTATACGTACATATATTTTTATCAAATCTTTTCAAAGTACTTTCCACCAGCCTCTATACAAAGATTCATGCGCCTAAACCAGTTTTCAAAACACTTTTTCCAGTCCGCCGCAGACACCTCGTTTACAGCCTGCTCGAACGCAGCCAGCGCATCTTCCGGCGACGAAAATTGTATCCCTTTGAGCTGATTTTTTATTTTTGGGAATAAAAAGAAGTCACACGGTGCTAGATCAGGGCTGTAAGGAGGGTGACCCAGGAGTTTGACTGGCGTGCTGTCCAGGAAGTCCCTCGTTTTGAGTGCGGTGTGCGCAGGTGCATTGTCGTGGTGGAGCAGTAGCCCGCGGAGCCCTGTGTTTGGTCGCTTGTTGCTTATAACAGAGAAAACTTCTGGCAAACATTTGGTAGTATACCATTCGGCATTAATGCTTCTTTGATCCCGTAAGGGAATTGATACCAAGTGGCCAGTCAAATTAAAAAAGCTAGCGATCAAAATCTTACCCCCGCTTCTAGATCGCTTCACTTTGGTAGGCGTTGGCTCATTTTGAAACACCCAAACAGTCGACTGGCGCTTGGTTTCTGGGTCGTATTGATAAATCCAGGACTCATCACCTGTAACGATGTCGTAAACACGCCGAGACGAGCCTGCTTCAAATTTGTTAAGCATATCACGGCACCATTCCACCCGGGCCTGCTTCTGAGCATCGGTGAGGTTGTGCGGCACCCAGCGTGATACTATCCTCCTCACGCGAAGATGGCTGTGTAGAATCTCGTGAACGCTTCCCGATCCAATCTTCAATATGTGTTGAATCTCCTGATATGTAATTCGCCTATTGTCTTGGATTAAATTTTTCACTGCTAGCACGTTTACTTCGGTAACAGCCGTCAAAGGGCGACCGCTTCTTTCGTCATCCCCCAAAGTTGGTCGACCGCGCTTGAATTCGTTATACCAACGATACACGGTTGCCTTGGAAGGGCCTTCATCCATGAATGCCATTTGAAGTCTATCGTACGATTCATCCGGTTTCAGGCGACACTTGAAATCGTATAAAATCATAGCTCTAAAATGTTCCCGGCGCAGATCCATATTTCAGTGAGACACAATACTTTGAATTAACTCGCAAAAAATGTGGAGGGAAATTTTGAAATTGGAACTTACTTATTTTTACTTATAAATAATCATATTTTCGAAAAACATTATAACTGGCCAGTCTCCCATATATAAAAACTTTTTTTCGCAATACTTTCTGAGGGGCCTGGTAAGTAATTTACATCGCTGCGAAACATACTTCAGTGTTAATTTCGACTGCCGACGTCAAATAACAAAGGAACTGATGACCAATCGACCTTTAGCATGGACAATTATCTGCAGTGACGCAATGCTCGCTCGGCACCTAGACGTTCTGAACTCAGAAATTACTCTATGTGGACATCAATCATGAAACAATATTGGTTGTAAAGCAAGCAAAAACGCATAGACAATGAAAGGAGGCGAGGAGCCGGTGTTGCGTCCTCGATAGCTGTGGTGGCGGCAGCGGCGTCGGCTCGACCAGTGCCTATTTGGGAGAGAGGGCTCCCTATTTGGAAGGCTGCGTTTCGAGTCGAGATCGATATCAAGCGGCCGCGCAGCGATGCGACGCCACCCGTCAACCAGCCGTCACTCTCGCGCAACCTCCTTCATCATTACCTTAAATTACACTACTACATTATTTACAAACGTACATTTTGCCTCAAATTACTCTCGCGTTTGAAATTGTTTCTGTTTAACTCGGAAATATTTATGAGCTCTTAAAACAATCGATAAACGTAACCTAAATACGAAGTGAGCACTCAATCCAGTTAACAACTACGTGTAACAAATATTATAAGTGCCTATATTATACATATAAATTATTTAACTGTTAAATCTATAAGAGATCGATATAGTACGATCATCTACGTAATACCACAGTATTAGGATTTTAAAACCGTGGTAATACCCACATACCTAATACGTTAACACAGCTTTGTATAAAGAACGGATGATATCAGGAGATTGTAAACATACAATCACGAATATTATTTTTGCACCTATGTTAACGGTGTGCGGCACGACTTAACACTTCAAATAACACTATTTAATACTATTTATATACAAATATGACTGTGAGTTCATGAAAGGTGTGATTCTAAGGGTTGTGCAATAATTATGCTTCTAGTTATAAGATAAAGTCATCATCTTCCTGCCCTGCGGTACTATTCACAAACTTTCGAAAAGTTTCCGTTTCCGATGTGAAAATTGACCAGCATACGAATCAAAACGAACGAACGAACTTCCTGCTACCACGAACGCTGCAAAGCATTCGAAACGTCAGGAAAACCAATTTTAATAATAATACGTGGTGTAATTCGGTTAAACTTGTTTTATTATGAAACAAAACGATTTGAGAATCGAACGGATTCAGAAACGCTATTCATAGTTCTTTCATTTTACATCGAGTGCTTTCCTAAAACAAATGGCTCTCGGAAGAATTTCCGTAAATTTCGCGTCGCGTTTCCGAATTCGTTCGGTTCTCAAATCGTTTTGTTTCTTAATGAAACAAGTTTAACCGGATTATATCGTGTATTATTATAAAAATTGGTTTTCCTGACCTTTCGAATGATTTGTAGCGTTCAGGGTCGCAGGAAGTGGTCGTTTTGTTTCATTTGCCGGTCAAATGTCACTTCGGAAACGGAAACTTTTCGCACGTTTGTGAACAATACCGCTGGTCCCAAATTACTTGGGGTCGGCGCAATATGTCGTCTTCTTCCATTTTTGTCTCTCAGCCGTCATCCTCCACATCCACAGTAATTTACTACCTTTTCATCCATCTTTTCTTTTGGTTTTACAGTCGGCCGCCTGCCTGACACTAATCCTCCTTAGGAATGCTATTGTTGGTGGTTTACTCGCCACCACACGGGTGACCCAAGATGCTTTATGGTATGCACTGGGTATCAAATTCCCTTGGTCGCCTTCTGCGACACCCACTGGATGAGATGAGTTAGCCCTATTATAACTACCGGGAGCTTGATCGGCACAAGTTATAAGATAAAGTAATTTCTATAATTGATTATCTAAGATTTGTGATGATTTATTAATTTAATAGATTATAATATATTAAACTGCCTCGTTGACTGCCTCGTTGGTCTAGTGGTCGCAAGCGCGACTGCTGAGCGTGGGGTCCTGGGTACGATTCCCGGGTCGGGCAAAGTGTTATTGGGTTTTTTCATTAGGAAATTCTCAGTAGCAGCCCGGAGTCTGGATTTGTGCCCAGTCAATGGCAATAGACTCCCCCCTATTACATGGGACTAATAACATAACTGGCGAAATGTGGGTGTTCTATTATACACCTCTGCCTACCCCTTCGGGAAATACAGGCGTGATGTTATGTTAGGTTATAATATATTGTGTATTGCAATCAATCAAAAATCTGATCAAATTAAACAAATGTTATTTAGTGAGTTCTAATAATATAATTTTCAAGGTTGTTTGTTATTTACTATCATTGTTTGCGGCTGTGAAAGTGTAAAGCACAGACTTCAGCGATATGCGTAACGTTTATAACTTCCGACGGCAGTGAGGCCACCCATCAGGGCCCTAATTCACGTAATTTTATGACGCGTCGTCACATTGCAGTGACGCTGCAGTTCGTTTCTGACAGCGATCGCCGTAGATAAGAGAATACGAAAAGCATTTTTTTGTTCGAAACGTAACTGCAACTGCACTGCAACTGCACTGCAACTGCACTGCAACTGCACTGCAACTGCACTGCAACTGCACTGCAACTGCACTGCAACTGCACTGCAACTGCACTGCAACTGCATTGCAACTGCACTTCTTTAGTTACGTGAATTGGCCTACTGCTCGTCTGCAAGTGGGTCTACAGGCTACACACGATAAACTGTGTGGTTAGTATGAGTAACGTTAATTTATGAGGGGCTCATACCTGTATATCAACGTGCCACTATATCGCTGTGACCGAATTACACTGTCCGAACAGTGTTCAACGCATTCTGTTCTATTATCAAATACCTCGTAAAATGTCTGAGCATTCACGTGAAATGTGCTAATAAATTTATGGACCAACATACATTAAGTCGTTAAAAATCACACAAATTTCAAGACAATTTATTCGGTGTTGAAATAAAAAGACAGTAAGCAAATTTTCCGCTTGTTTACTTCTAGTTTTTGATCTACCTTGAACGTCTGAAGTCTGGTCGCGAACGTATTTTTTGCTCAAACTCACTCAAAGTTCTGTTTGTTTACAAAATCATAAATTAATTTAACTACATCAGTTTAATTAAAAATATAAAGACAAGGAATCAAGTTAACAACACTAATATTAGAAATGGGCTGTCTTGCACACTAATAGTCGTTAATTATAGTCTAGTTTCCGTTGACATTACCAGAGGATATTTTATTAGCTAATGCTACAACTAGCTCCGCCGCTGGGGAGGGAACGCCTCCTCGAGTAAAACATGAATGGGCTCAGATATTCGCAGCAATTAAATGCGTGCGTGTTCGCAATTACATACGAACGTACCTACTTTGAGTCGATCAGCAAAGCGAATTTTGCTAATGCGAGTGGGTATTAAAAAGCATGGTCATATTTATAACGTGACGTGAAACCATGGCGGCGCAGGCGACGCGACGGGCGCGTGCCGTTAAGCTGAATGAGTGCTCGTTAAAAAGCAACCCGCCGTGTAATTAGCAGCCGGCACTACATCAGCCAATGAAAATAAAACAAAGTCGCCATGTCCCACGGCCCCGGGCGCCTCGTGACTGCTCTCACGGATCCATCACGAAATTTTACACTCGCACTGCATCTTATTAAGTGTTATGAAAGGCCCCTTGTAAGTGACAGTGCCTTTTAAGGCAACCCAACGCCCTATGTGATACCGACTGACCATTTATGCCGTATGAGTCTCTTTATATGTGACAAAATTTTGTTCATTATTATTTTAACGAACTTACCTAGTAGGTATAGCAAACATGTGATTTTACGGAAAAGCCACTGAAAATTTTATGTGAAAGAAATGAGTAAAACAGCAAATAGATAAAACCTATACGCTATTGACTCTACAGTATATTATTGTTTTTTTTTTTTTTAATCACACTATAAAAAAAGAAATGGATAACTAACATTTTTCAGTCCCTGTTTTTAGCATAAGACCCACTTTCTAATATATATTTACGTAAAAAACTTGAAAACGTTACTCATAGATCTGAGAAGAAAATGTCGATAGCAAAAATTAAAGACAAGAATACTTGAGCTAACGATTCAATCAAAAAGTTGATCAGAATGTACGTCAAACGAGACGTAAATAGGAAAACGCAGTTGCCGGGGGCGGCTATTATGGTGTCACAAAAAGCGAGTTTTATCTCTCAATTTAGTGATAATTTCATAAAGACAAGGAGGCGGCGCCGGCGCACAGCGTCTTGCGCCGCACGCGGGAGGTCTGCACTTGCATCGCTTAAGGTAACACTAATTGCAAACCGCTTTAAGGACGCTGATCGATAACACGATAATGTCTTTAATGCCGGTCTTGTGTCGGCTCTGAATATTACATTTTGTCTTGTCGACTCACTAAAATAATTATCGCTCCACACTGCATGTGCCGTAAATTACATACAGAAACGGAATGGAGCCCAATACCAATACATGTGAACTGACTCGAAATATCATCATACATCGCAGGGTCATTAGATTTGTTAGCTGCGTCAGCACATAAATCCTAAGATCCCTCGGTTGGTATGCGACATATATAGCCGTCGTTTTAGATGGAATTGATATGAGTTAGGCGCAAGGTGCCGCGTGCCTTCACGTGCTTCTTACTTCGGTAACATCAAACATGGATTTTTACATCATTTCAGCCGAAAGACGTCCACTACTGGACATAGGCCTCCCCCAATTAAGGGGAATCAATTATTTGCAAATATTGTAACCCTACGTAATATGTAGGTATCGTATCATTCGTAACTTACGAGCTGTGCTTACAAGTTTTTTTTTTTTTTCAAATGCTACGGAAAAGTTACTTTACATAGTCTCTCAAGTAGCTGTACCTACATGTATGCAGAAATACCGTAAACAAAAGCTTCTAGGAAAAAATACAGTACTTAAATAAATGGAATCCGGTTAGTGTCATATGTGAGGAAAATACTAAAGTCAAGGATAGTAGACAATAACCGACCATGAGCAATACAAAAAGTAAGGCAAATTCTTGGATAAAAAACTTAAAAACCTTGCATTAAAACTGCATCTTAACTTACGTTTTCGAATATCTTACAATTCTTTTACATAAAATGCTTACGACCCAAATGAAACTGTTTAATATGAACGTAATGTTCGCATCTATAGCAAAGCAACTCGTAAGTATGTGCGGGAGGCGTGAGACCGTGGAACAATTTAGCACGGCCGCAAGAGAGCACAAATTGCAACCAGTTGCATAACATGCATTATTTAAACGCGACAACCTTATAAGAAAGTATTAATGTGATAGAGACTACGTACGTCGCATGCGGTGACTCAGAGCGAGCTCAATGACCCCCGCTCACCCGCCGACGCATACTATTCCTGTGCTGCCATGCACTACATTGCTTCATTTTGAAACATTAGATAACTTGGAAAAATCACAATTAGTTTCTATCATAACCACTAAAATCCTCAAAAAAAATCATCCTCCTTGACCCAGCCGTCAACAAAAGCGATGTGCAGTCACACCGTCGCACGCTGATCACTGCTGTTTCTATTTAGAATTGATACAAATGATCTCATCAAAGGTCTACGTACTCTCGTAAACAAAATTAGTTCAGACGACCTTCGAAAAAAATGTTTGCCTATTTATTATCTCCAACACACTACGAATTGTGGTGTGAATCATTTAACATTTTCCAAAAGTTCGTCTGTGATACAAATATCTGAGAGGTCTATCTGGCGGCGAGGCTTCGCGCAACAACAGACAGACAGGATCGTGTCAGTACATCATTCATCAGCTGGCTGCAAACGTGTAAATTTGCATACGACCACGAGTGCAGTCTCGCGGGCGTCAACTGGAATTAAAGAGGGTCGAGAGAGCCGATCTCGTGTCGATACTGTCACATGACTAATGGAGCAGGCGCCGATCACAGATATCGACAAATAAAAATATGGCTGGGCCACCGCCGCCGCGCCGCTGCCGCACCGAGTGTTCCCACACCACCGCGCGCATGTGACTCACCATAAGACACAACTTGTTACTTGCCGCCTGACTTGACGACTCGATCATTGTGACAGATCACACTTCTACACTTATCAATATTATTATTTGCATACATGAATTCAAGAGCCTCAACTGACAGCAATACAACTACACGATAGCGCTGATGTTGGTTGAAGTCGTGTGTAAGGTGTCATATCTGCTGAAAGATTGGGGGTGCAAGTCATGCTCACAATTCAGAATTTCAGGTATAGTATACCTAGTACAGTAGTACAGTAGTGGTTTCAGGTGTACTAGTATAGTATAGTAGCTGACGATTTACCAACATTACGCTTTCTAAGTTTTTAAACTTTCGCGAATTTCACTCATATTGAACTAAGTTTACGGGACTTGTAAACAATTGGCCAAAGCAACTTGACCGAAACGTCGAGGTTAGTCAAAATGTTTGTTATATTTTTATTTAATTGTGCGCAACAAGTCCCGTAAACTTAGTTCAATATTACGCTTTCTAATTTTCCGTTTAACCACAGATAATATAATATTTAACCTAAAAGACTATAACGAAAAGTAAAAAAATTATGTATTCATAACCAGCCCATTAGTGTCCCACTGCTGGGCACGGGACCCTTTCCAGTTATTAAGACTTTTGTCCACCACTTTGGCCTAGTGCGGGATGGCCTACACACACCATCGAGAACTAAACATGTCTGTGTCTGTCGATGTCTATGTATACTTCTATGTTTGTTTGTATGTGTTCTTCTTTTCATCTATCTATACTTCTATACTATTTATATATTCTGTTATATTCTATTTTATATCTTAATATATATAAATCTCGTGTCACAATGTTTGCCCTCAATGGACTCCTAAACCACTTAACCGATTATAATAAAATTCGCACACCATGTGGAGTTCGATCCAACTTGAGAGATAGGATAGTTTAAATCTCAAATTATAGTCGCAATTTTAATTTATTGCTAATTATTTGTCTGTTATTATTTGACAGTCACAATTATCTGTTAACTCCAAATGATTCTAACAGATGTCGATACCTTTCGACTGGGTTGAGTAAGTAATGAATAGATGGCGCTGCTATGGTAAATCTACGAACGTGTCATATAAGCTACATTTTAACAGCATAATTACCACGTGTTGTTGACGCTATAAAATTAATTAAATTTATTTTGTAGTGAACGAAATACCGTATAATTGAATAGTACAAAGGCACTGCTTATTTCTTGCGAGAGGTAAATTTGATCTCCAAAACTGATAGATGATAGATTTTAATGATATTTTTTGTGTAGGTACGTTCGAGTCCGGGTCCCTGCAGGGTTTGAATTAACAAATGGACCCGGTAGGTGGCGCTTCAGTCGTTGTGTCACTAAATTTGATTTGCTGAACAATTGATAACATGGGACGGGACATGGGACGGACGGGACAGGACATGTGACATGGGGGACGGGATATGGGACGGGACGGGACGGGACATGTGGCATGGGGGATGGGACATGTGCCATGGGGGACGGGACATGTGACATGGGGGACGGGACATGGGACGGGACGGGACATGGGAAGGGACATGGGCCGGGACGGGACATGGGACATGAGACGGGACGGGACGGGACATGTGACATGGGGGACGGGACATGGGACGAGACGGGACTTGAGAAGGGACATGGGCCGGGACGGGACATGGTACATGAGACGGGACATTGGACATGGGACGGGATGGGACATTTAACATGGGACGGGACGGGACATGGGACGGGACTGGACATGGGGTGAGATAGTGGGATAGTGGGATAGTGACTGGACTGGACGGTCCGAATAAAAGGATGGATGGATGGATGGATGGAACTGGACTGGACTGGACTGAATTAACAGGATCCGTCACGTGGGTTAGCAGAATTTAACGCGAGTGAAGCCGCGAATATTTATTTCTTCTGTACATCTGATTGTCGCCTAACTCCTCCTAAACAGCTGAACCGATTTGGATGAATTTTTTTTGTGAATATTTCAATGGTTTCCTGGATGGTGTGAAAACACAATTGGATCCAGTAGGTGGCCCTTCTGTCTGTATGTCACTGATCTTCTCCTAAATGGCAGGGACGATTTTAATTATATGTGGCGCTGCTTTTCCGGGCAGGACGACGTCTGCCGGGTCCGCTAGTATATATATATAAACAAACATAAAAGCTCTTTATGTTGAATTTTGATGTTTGTTTATTTGTTTAAAGGCGCTACTCTGGAACTACCAGTCGGATTCGAAAAAATGGTTATGTGAAATAGTATAGGTTATTTAACATCACGCTACGAGCTTTAGGAGCTGAACAAAAGGAAAAAAGTCAGAAAGAACGCTAAGCTAAAACGAAGTAACAGCGCGGGCGGGTATTGCGACACGGCGGCGGGTGAAACCGCGGGGCACAGCTAGTCATCTTATCTTATATCTTAACTATTATAAAATTGTAAACGTCTGTTTGTTTATTTGTTTGTTTGTTTGTTTGTTCCAGCATCACGCTAAAACTACTGGACCGATTTTGATGTTTTTTTTTTGTTTGAAAGCTGATGATCTGACTTAAAAACTGGTATGGGTTTGAGAAAGAAAGAAAGAAAGAAAAAAAGAAAAAAATTAATTCGTGGGTTGCGTACTCACCCGACAGATCGAAGCTTCTATGTACGATGGAGCGGAGTGGAGTGGAGTGGTCAGGGGATGGGACTGGGGATGGGACTGGGGACGGGACAGGGGACGGGACTGGGGACGGGACAGTGGACGGGACAGGGGACGGAACATGGGACGGGACATGAGACGGGACATGGGACAGTACAGTGGGACGGCACATGGGACTGGACATAGGATGGGACATGGGACAGGACATGGGACATGGGACGGGACGATAGTGATATAGTGGGACAGTAGGACAGTGGCAGTGGGACGTTGGGACGGTGGGACAGTGGGGAAGTGGGGCAGTGGGGCAGTGGGACAGCGGGGCAGCGGGACAGTAGGCCAGTGGGGCTGTGGGGCAGTGGGGTATCGGGGTAGCGGTGCATTGGGGCAGTGGGGCAGTGGGGATGTGGGGCAGCGAGGCAGCGAGGCAGCGGGAGTGGGGCAGCGGGGCGTGGAAGCGGGGCAGCGTGGCAGTGGGGCAACGTGCCAGCGGGGCAGCGGGGCAGTGGGGTACCGGGGCAGCGGGGCAGTGGGATAGTGGGGCAGCGGGGTAATGGGGCAGTGGTGTAATGGGGTAGCGGGCAGCGGGGCAGCGGGGCAGTGGGGTAGCGGGGCAGCGGGGCAGCGGGGCAGGCAGTGGGGCAGTGAGATAGTGGGGCAGCAGGGCATTGGGGCAGTTGGGTAGCGGGGCAGCGGGGCAGTTGGGCACCGGGGCAGCGGGGCTGTGGGCAAGCGGGGCAGTGGTTTACCGGGGCAGCGGGGCAGTGGGGCAGTGGTATAGTGGGGCAGCAGGGCAGTGGGGCAGCGGGGCAGTGGGACAGCGGGGCAGCGGAGCAGTGGGGAAGCAGGGCAGGCTGTGGGGCAGTAGGATAGTTGGGCAGCGGGGCAGTGGGGCAGTGGGGTAGCGGGGCAGCGGGGCTTTGGGATAGTGGGGCAGCGGGGCAGTGGGGTAGCGGGGCAGTGGGGCAGCGGGGCAGCTGGGCAGTGGGGCAGCGGGGCACTGGGTTACCGGGGCAGCGGGGCAGTGGGGCAGTGGGGCAGCGGTCCATAGGGGTAGAGGGGCAGCGGGGCAGTGGAGCAGCGGGACAGTGGGGCTGCGGGGCAGTGGGGAAGCGGGGCAGTGCGGCAGCGGAGCAGGCTGTGGGGCAGTGGGATAGTGGGGCAGTGGGATAGTGGGGCAGCGGGGCAGTGGGGCAGTGGGGTTATCGGGGCAGTGGGGGGCAGCGGGGCAGGCTGTGGGGCAGGGGAAAGTGGGGCAGTGGGGTAGCGGGGCAGCAGGCCAGCTGGGCAGTGGGGCAGAGTGGAGGCGGGGCAGCGGGGCAGCGGGGCAGTGGGGCTGTGGGGTAGTGGGGCAGTGGGGCAGCGGGGCAGCGGGGCATCTGGGCAGCGGGCAGTGGGGCAGCGGGGCAGTGGGGCAGTGGAGTAGTGGGGCAGCGGGGCCAGTGGGGCAGCGGGGCAGCTGGGCAGTGGGGCAGCGGGGCATCTGGACAGTGGGGCAGCTGGGCAGCGGGGCAGTGGGGCAGCGGGGCAGTGGGGCAGTGGGGCAGCGGGGCAGTGGGGCAGTGGGGCAGCGGGGCCGTGGGGTACCGGGGCAGTGGGGCAGTGGGGCAGCGGGGCAGCGGGGCAGCGGGGCAGTGGGGCAGTGGGGCAGCGGGGCAGCGGGACAGTGGGACAGTGGACTGGACTGGAATGGACTGGACTGGACTGACGTGGGTTAGCAGAATTTAACGCGAGCGGAGCCGCGGGTAAAAGCTAGTATTATATATTTTCTTTCATTCAGGAACCATTTAAGAAAATAATAGTTAAACTTGAAATATTTATTAATTAACTAAAAGTAAACAGTCTTTTAATCTAAATATGTTTGTAATTGCCAAGCCGCCCGCCAAGCGTGGCGATTATGGCATATCCCCTCCTTTGGGGCATATCCCCCCTTTTTACGTCCAGCAGTGGACGTCTTTCGGCTGAAATGATGATGATGTTGTTAGTAAAAATTTAAAAAAAAAAATATATAAAAAAAAATATGACTTAAAATACACAAATATTTTACGTAAAATTAATTTGTAAGTTTGCAGATTTTTTAACTGCATATTATACAAAAATTCATTATAAGATTGTTTACCTTTATTTTTGTACATAAAAATTACGATTACAGATTGCAGTTTATAACGTGCGTTGGGCGGATTAGTCGTGAACTTGTGAGGCGGCGCGGCTTGGGCGGGGGCGGCCTTCTACGGCGGGACGATAACTAAAGGGTCAATGACCTCTCTGTTAACATTATCATTGTTATGTAACACCGACATTTAGGTATCAAATGTTGGAAATGTACTTATCTATTTACTCCGGAACGTTATCGCGACGGGAAAATTTATCTCTAACACTAATAGTTCCGAGGAAAATTTTATCTTTATAATAAGTAAATGTTTGAAACACTTTTATGTTACACATAAATTATGAGGTAAAATGGGTTTTTTCATGAATCATTCTTATATTATTCGTAGGTACTTTTTTAGGGTTCCGTACCCAAAGGGTGCAAACGGGACCCTATTACTCTCGCTACGCTGTCTGTCCGTCCGTCCGTCCATCCGTCTGTCTGTCACAGGGCTGTATCTTTTGAACGGTAATAGGTAACCGGTTGAAATTTTCTCAGAAATTGCTGCTATAAGGTGTATCACGACAAATGCTAAAAACAAAAAAAGTCTAAAACCAAAGGGGGTCCCCATACAACAAACCTGAAAAAACATGCATTTTTTTCAACTTTTTTGTTCCTGCTCTATCTTCAAAACGGTAATATATACCAGCGTCAAACTTGGTCAGATTATAGTGCATATTATGTAGTTTAGCAACAAATACTAAAAATAAGACAAACATAGACATATGTGGTTGTACCTGCGTAAGAAAGACATGCAAAAATTCACATTACGCGCATCGTGCGTTGATGTCTTTTGATAAACTCTCGTAAATTAAATCAGTTTTTATGGGGTATCAGGTCGTTGATAGGTTTCCATCCCTTACTGCGCGAGTCTGACTTGCACTTGGCCGGTTTTTATTGAATATATCACCATGAAGTTTTTGTTGGATATAGAGCATCTTCTAATAACATCGCTAGCCCGGTCTTGTGTCTCAGTCGTGTATCGACATCATATTATTCACAAGATAAGCAAATCAAATACTTGCCATTATATCAAAGTCACCTAGATAGCTGCAGAGAAAGTCTTTGATAGCTTCAATTCAGAAAAGATCAATGTGTAAACAAAATCAATGATGTACTCAGCGAGTAATATTTTTTTTACTGATGGGGGCGCCACTCAGTTCTTAGTAGCACATAAAAAAAAAAAAAAAAAAATCGGACATTTTTACACAGCACCATCTAGTCCCAAACTAAGCAGAGATTGTACTATGGGTACTAGACAATGGATATAATACTTACATACTTTTTTTGTAAATACATACTTATAATACATAAGAAACACCCAGACAAACACAAACACTTACTTTCATCACACAAAAATTTGTGTCCTGTGGGAATCGAACCCACGACCTCGTGATTAGCAGTCCGACACTGGAACTACTAGACCACAGACGTCAAAAAACAAAAACAAAAAAAAAACAAAAGCGAGTTAATATTGCATTGTCATCCAGTTCTGAGCGATGTTAATAGTTTCATCCCTCTTGCTCATCGGGAAGTTCGTTTATAGGAAGGAAAGCGAGTTAATAAAAACCTGCTAAAATAGGTATGCACTGTCAACTATATCACGCCAAATGTAATTAGGGAAATTGTTCACGTGTAGCTACCGTCATTGTAAAGTTTGACGTACATCAATAGACAAGCGCGTCAAATAGATTACGTTTAGACGTGTTTACAAGGTCCAGCGGAAACACGTCTCGCACTCATTACGGGACCTTGCCAAATGAGTAGTGCAGGCGCTGGTCGGGGTTGCACAGACGGGCGGCGCGCGCGCTCGCGAAGACAGACGCATCCGCAGCGTCGCGTGACGCGCCGTCACCACTAAATATATCGGCGTGACAATGAGACACATCGCCGCCGCCGCCCGATAATTGCCTAAAACTGAAAGTGCTAAACATCTCTATTCCCGCTTTTGTCAGCCTTAATAAAAGGAGGTTCAATAACCTAGGTGAGAACACGAATGACGCCTCGTCTAGATATATGCGGTATGCGGTTAATATCTACCGAGATCGAAATAAATCGCTAGGATTATTGCCAAGTGGAAATTATAATATATTGGACGCGCGGAATTCACTTTGACAATATTTTGACAGTGTGCGGTCTGGGAGCTTTAGTTTAGAGCCGTCCGCTACGAGCCGCTCGTGAGACTTTTATCATTATTTTTATTTTCTTAGCGTTTTATAATAGTGATTCATCGGATTCTGCTTAAGGATCTATTTTGATGCGGCTATTAATGTGTCCGAGTATTGTTATTTTGGGTGTAGGTTAGAATAGATGAAAGTTTTTGTGTTTCGCCACATGATGGTGTCGGCGTCGAATGTATTTGTGTCGTCAGAGTAGGCGTGCCCTTTATCTGCGCGTGAGTGGCGCGAGTCGCGAGTGGTGTGCGCGTCGCGAGGAGCGCCGCAGCGGCCGCGCCAAGAGAAACGGGCGCCGCCGGTACCCATCTAAGGAGCGCAACTGTACAACCGGACTGACTGCCCCCTATTTAGACTGATCAGCCCGTAATTTTGACTTGACATCTTAGCTCAGACTCTCGACTTAACCAACTTAATTCGAAAAATAGCAATAATTATAGGCTTTGCTTGTAGCAAAAGAAAATCATTTGTATAAGCTATTTTTAGAACCTGTAAGATTGTAGAAGCTACTTTCAAATAGCAGCCTTGTTCATAAAATTACAGTTTTACTACCATGATCAACTAACACTTTGTAAACACGTAATTAGCATAAACACTGGATTTAATTAATACTGTCTGTATGACTACAACTTATTAACTAATGTGTTGGTAAAACTGTACGAGTCTGTAGAAAGTGCTGAACGGTAGAGCCACTACACATGGCAACGGACTTTTAAAATGTTAAAAAATTATGAAACGATATGTGTTTTAATACAATTAAAGCATTATGCCATCACAAGGTTATGTGAACTGTTATGAGGTTGTGAGTCTGTCTATAACCTTTGTCACATAAATACAGTGGCATTCAATAGTGCAACTCGATAGGCTCATAAGTACTTCACGCTTGTTGATTTGTTTACAGTACCCATAAAACATGTCTACATTGTATTCTTTCTGGAACATCGAACATGAATACTGTAAAACAATGGATTATGGCAGGAAAACATTCATCAAGCGAGGCTGTGCTCAATGCGCCCCTGTCGCGAGGTCGACGTACTGTCATGTCATTACTTGCGTTACCTTTACCTATATACTTCAAAGTTTAAACACAAGTACAAATGTTCCAGGGGCCTTACTCCCGACTGGTTCGAGCTCTAAACCTAATCGAGCTAATGTCAATTAGGTTTAGGTTTAAAGAAATGTATTATCAATAAAAACACAAAGTCACTTACTTGAGAACAATATTAACTTAAGCTATGATGGTTTAGTTCGTCGAATTTAAAAAAAATAAAAAATTGTGGTTTACCCATCCGATGCATTCATTATTTTACAAGAGTTTTCTGAAATTTCATATAGCGCTAGCTCAGTTTTAAATGCGTTAAATGAGCTTAGATTAATACGTGAGGGTATTTTATTATAGAGTTGGACTCCTTCAAAATTTATCGTATTTTTGCCATAATTGGTTCTAATTTTTGGTAAAACTAAGAAACTAGCTCGTCTGTTTTATTTTGGTGAAAGTTATGTTAGTGCGGATGCTTTTTTTAAGAGCCTTTCGGATTAAAATAAATGTGTTAACTGATTGATGTTCATTATTTTAGTTTCTTTATAAATTTTATTTGTTGGAAATTCCTAGAAAAATGCAGTACGATTTGTCACTAACTCGAATTAAAATTCGATTGATAAAGTACTCGATCCAGTCGCGAGTAAGGCCCCAGTTTTTTTCGCTAAGCATCCTGGGAGTGCAAGGCCGTCACGATCAATTATCTCCACAGTGTAGGATTAGTGAAGAATGCCCTCGAGCTGCAGCCCGCAGACAGCGAGACGACCAGTGATATTCTACACCGCAATCAATCGCTCCTGCTTCTAACTACACGTGCACACATTATGTACTCGGACATAATTATAAATAGCTGCGTGACAAATCGACAATTACTGTATTAGTTGCATTTAAGGTTTCAAATGAATATAAAAAAAAAAAAAATTACACTTTTTTGATCTTGAAAGTATAAAATATAATCTTGTAATTTATATTTGCCTAAACATTGCTCGCCTGTTTGAAATAACGGCTTTCTATAAGTTAAAAGAAATGCAACCTCTGTTCTCAATTATATATTAGTTAATTAATAAGGAAGAGAACAGACAGTCGTTAAAAAATCGCATCTTAAACACATATGTACTAAAATAGGAAAATTCTAAAAATGCATATGCTGATCATTTATGTAAATAACATCAATGTTCAAAAGCTAAGTGCTTTGTCTTCGAAAAGAAGTATTATATGTAGAAAAATTGCAAAAGATTAAGATACTAATCCCGAATGTACAGTTTAGCAAAGCAATTAGTATCCAGGGTCGCCAGATATAGGTACGTGGGACACTCAGAAAGTTTTGCGAAACTAAAAAAAAATGTTCTATACGTACATATATTTTTATCAAATCTTTTCAAAGTACTTTCCACCAGCCTCTATACAAAGATTCATGCGCCTAAACCAGTTTTCAAAACACTTTTTCCAGTCCGCCGCAGACACCTCGTTTACAGCCTGCTCGAACGCAGCCAGCGCATCTTCCGGCGACGAAAATTGTATCCCTTTGAGCTGATTTTTTATTTTTGGGAATAAAAAGAAGTCACACGGTGCTAGATCAGGGCTGTAAGGAGGGTGACCCAGGAGTTTGACTGGCGTGCTGTCCAGGAAGTCCCTCGTTTTGAGTGCGGTGTGCGCAGGTGCATTGTCGTGGTGGAGCAGTAGCCCGCGGAGCCCTGTGTTTGGTCGCTTGTTGCTTATAACAGAGAAAACTTCTGGCAAACATTTGGTAGTATACCATTCGGCATTAATGCTTCTTTGATCCCGTAAGGGAATTGATACCAAGTGGCCAGTCAAATTAAAAAAGCTAGCGATCAAAATCTTACCCCCGCTTCTAGATCGCTTCACTTTGGTAGGCGTTGGCTCATTTTGAAACACCCAAACAGTCGACTGGCGCTTGGTTTCTGGGTCGTATTGATAAATCCAGGACTCATCACCTGTAACGATGTCGTAAACACGCCGAGACGAGCCTGCTTCAAATTTGTTAAGCATATCACGGCACCATTCCACCCGGGCCTGCTTCTGAGCATCGGTGAGGTTGTGCGGCACCCAGCGTGATACTATCCTCCTCACGCGAAGATGGCTGTGTAGAATCTCGTGAACGCTTCCCGATCCAATCTTCAATATGTGTTGAATCTCCTGATATGTAATTCGCCTATTGTCTTGGATTAAATTTTTCACTGCTAGCACGTTTACTTCGGTAACAGCCGTCAAAGGGCGACCGCTTCTTTCGTCATCCCCCAAAGTTGGTCGACCGCGCTTGAATTCGTTATACCAACGATACACGGTTGCCTTGGAAGGGCCTTCATCCATGAATGCCATTTGAAGTCTATCGTACGATTCATCCGGTTTCAGGCGACACTTGAAATCGTATAAAATCATAGCTCTAAAATGTTCCCGGCGCAGATCCATATTTCAGTGAGACACAATACTTTGAATTAACTCGCAAAAAATGTGGAGGGAAATTTTGAAATTGGAACTTACTTATTTTTACTTATAAATAATCATATTTTCGAAAAACATTATAACTGGCCAGTCTCCCATATATAAAAACTTTTTTTCGCAATACTTTCTGAGGGGCCTGGTACATGAAGATTTCTCAGGAAATTATTATAGAACGGTTTGATTAGGGTTTTGTATAAATACAGTTTAACTTTGTCCGTTATTAAAATGATATTTCACTCGAATCTTCTGAGAAAACTTCATTTATATCTGGCGACCCTGGATACTAATTGCTTTATTAGACTGTACATATTATAAGTTATATTAGGAAATGAAACAAAGATGATCTCTTTAATTTAATTCCATATCACTATAAATAATTTAAATACTCATAATATTTCACTGTATTATATATAGCACTTAAATGCAACCATTCCTTTAAAATTACATTGAGTAGTTACCTAAACACCTAACAAAAGCTTGAAGGACAGGGACTTCTACCTAATCAGGAGTAAACAGCGATGGTAGTCACCCAACACGTCGCCGAAATATTCACAAGTTATTGTGCACGCAATCAATTAAGAACGCCTGCCTACTCCGCAACATATAATACATAAACAATACATACAATACATCATATAAGCTCTCAATACATACACTCAATTAAGAACGCCTGCCTACTCCGCAACATATAATACATAAACAATACATACAATACATCATATAAGCTCTCAATACATACACTCAAGTGTCATTGCTGTCAGGAGAGATAATAACGTAACTGCATACTTTGTGTGCTCTAAGTAGTTCGACCACATAACTTAAAATACTCACGCTTAAGGACATAGTTTACACACATAGGCACTTACAGGCTTCGCGCTCAAGAGCTTGGATATGAAAGTCACACTAGCATTTATCCAAACACGTTTCGCGACCGATTGAGAAGAGTGCTCGGATCCATTACTTGCTGGGTGAATAAACAAAGTGTTGCCACTCAAATATCGCCATTCATGCATTTGCAGTAAGTGTGAAGATCGTAAGGTCGTGTCCACACAGTCGTGTTTGTTGTTGGCGCTTGAACGGCTCCGGTAATGGCCAATCTCTAGGAAATTGACATTCAGCGCCAAAAGGAGTTCTGCGAGTGATTGTGAGTGCACCATTTGGCGTATATTTATTGAGTCTGAGTTCATAAAAGGTCCCATGTTGATACTTAATTTCGTAATACACATTTATTTATTTATTCATTTATAGTTAATTAACACGGTGCAAAACCAATTACATTAATTAACGTGGAAACATGATATTACTACTTACATAGAGTATGCATGTAACAAAAACCCTGTTGTTCCTGTGAGCTACGTTATCAGAATCGATATTCATACGTCGGGACACAAGTACACAACTCATTTGGAAAAAAATCTTCAATAAAAATAATCAAATTAAATATTAAATCATTAAGCTTTCGAAACGTCAGGAAAACCAATTTAAATAATATACTCAATTTAATCCGGTTAAACTTTGTTTTATTATAATATTAAATCATTGTTTGGCAATAGGCTCGCCCCCTATTACATGGGACTAATAACATAACTGGCGAAATGTGGGTGTACCATTACACCTCTGCCTACCCCTTCGGGGAAATACAGGCGTGATGTTATCTTATGTTATGTAAATCATTGTTAAATGTAAGTTGAAAGTGATTACATCACCCAAAACTCACTGATTCAGTGATTATATCAATAAAAATAATCAAATTAAATATTAAATCATTATTAATTGTAAATTGAAAGTGATATAATCACTTTTAATAATGATTTATTTTATTTTATTATATTTAACATTTAATTAGATTATTTTTATTGAAGAGTTTTTCCAAATGAGTTTTGTCCTAATATATGAATATCGATTCTGATAACGTAGCTCACAGGCACAACAGAGTTTTTGTTACATACTGTATACGACAAATACCTTACATATTTAATTAACATGGAACAGTGGACACCCTTGCATACATTCTCTCACAGAACAGACATACTTGCAAAGTTTGATTCCATCAGTCCGCAAACACATCACATTCTGGGTTAGCAATCAGGAGAGCGTTGAGCGCCATACTGGGGACTCTGCCCTGGAGACAGTTCGACATGACGGCTGGGCGTACAATTCGAGTCGGTGGCTCTGACGGTGTCTGATGTATCTGTCGGGAACATATAGTCGACAGAGTAGGTCATGAAGCTCGGGATAGCCAATTCGTCCATGAAGGGTTTTACATGCTACCGTGAGCTGATCAAGGCCTTTCCTCACCTCCAATGAATTGCTTATGAGCTAACATTGCTTTTGTTTTGATAAAAATGTTAGCACGTCATACAAAATTATTGTAGCCCGCCTAGTTTCAAACAAAGAAAAATTTATGTAAGTAAATAAACACATAACAATAAAAGTTAATGAAAGCATAGTCCCACAAAGAAAAACAAAATTAAAGTGACCTATCTTTATTATGTAAGTATCAGTCGGAACGAAAGTTCGTACTTCGTTTGTCGTTCGTAAAACGCGAGTAGACCTACTGTTTTCATTTCACATTCGTTACTATTTTTTAATATTATTATATGAGTCAACGAGAATAGTAGTTGATTAAGTTATTAATGTGTACCTATATCTCTTTCATGTGAATGTCAACATCATACAGTACGTCGACACTGCACCATCACGAAAATCTACAACTCATAAAACAAACGAATAATGTACTAAGAGCAACATAAAGAGATATAGAAATAACAAATACCCGTATTTTGTTTTCATATGCCAATGCAAACGACTCTCATGCCAATTGCTACTGTAAAGAAAATTAACTTCTAAACAAATAATAAACACTCGAATAAATCAAATAAATCCTGTCGGTTTTTGGGGTTCTGTACCCAAACGGTACCCTATAAATCTGCCTACGCCACGTCCATCCGTCTGTCTGTCACAGGGCTGTATCTTTTTAACGGTAATAGGTAGCCAGTTGAAATTTTAACAGAATATGTGTTGCTACGGCTTCTATCACGACAAATACGAAAAATAAAAAAGTCTGAATCCAATCGTGTGATTGTAGTTCACATTATATAGTTTAACAACACTTAATAAAAATACGGCAAACAAGACTAGTTTGGTGGAAAGGAAATAGGAAATAATAATAAATTTACTGTGCAAAAAATATACATTGTACAATTTAAAAATAAATTCAATTTACACTAATTCCATATTTTAATGTGTCTGAACTAGATAAGGTGGTACTGCGTAAGAAACAAAAAAATGCATATATTTCTACAAATGTGCACGTTGATTGCCCACGGTGCGGCACGTTGATGTCTTTAAAGCTATCAACGCGCAGTACTGGACCTTTGATAAACTATCGTAAAGATTAGTTTCTACGGGGTATCAGGTCGATGCATGAGTGGCACGGAATTGCGCGAGTCCGAATCGCACTTGGCCGGTTTTTATTATTCGCAATGTCTGTCGATTTGTTTGTTTGCCACCAATTAGCCAATGTGCACTCGTAGACACTTTTATGTCTTGTGTCTCCCACTGAACGAAGATGCAAGTATTTGTATAACAAGGAAATTTTATTGTAGGCATGCTTGACGGGTTCCAGTACTTTTTATTTGTCAAGGTGATACCTTTGCAACGAGAACCGCATTGATGCATACAAAAAAATATTTGTAGACTTTAATTCTCATCGATTTACATAATAGCTTTTTAAATAAGGTAACATTATTTTTTCATGTGCGGCCATACGAGATACATTAAAATTAATTGAATATAATACCGAAATTCCAAGGTTAGACAGTTGTCATACTTTCGGGCTTCTGACTACCCGTAACGACTGCCATAGATATTCGTATGGCAACCGAGACCGACAGATTAACGTGCTCTCCAAGGCACGGAGGGGTGTCGATGTGCAACGAAATGGTCACCCATCCATGGACTGACCGCGGCAAGTGTAGCTTAACTTCGCAAATCTTACAATCCACGCGTTTACTACTTAGCCACGAGCCCCTCTGGAAACTACTGAACCGATTTGAATAATTCTTTCTCCATTAGAAAGCTTTATCCAGAAGTAACATACAAGATGATGATCTGTAATCGTGCCATATTTCTAGATCTGATGATAAATAATGTGCTTAATCACCTAAAAATACTTGAAAAATTCTACGATTATTTAATACCTACATTTTCACTTAGAAACATAGCGAGGGTTCGAGAATAAATTTAGTTTATTATATTATTTTATTTTATTATTTATGAACAACAGGGTACAAAGGCGGTCTTAACGCCATAGGCGTTCTCTACCAGACAACCTTAGGGTAATGCAGAGACAAAGAATAAGGTAGATGCACCAGTAAAGTAGTAAAATATGTTTCGTACTACAGACTTATAATTACATATAATAAAAATAGATAAATACCTATGTACATTATACATATAATAAAATATACATATTATACATACCTACATATATAACTATAAATATATAACATCAAGATAAATCAAATTCGAGCTGAATCTGTTAGTTTGCTATATATTTGAATAAATCCCGAACGACTCGGAAAATAAGTCATCGGTGGCATTGTCAAAGGGTGGAAATACCTGCAAATTGTTTTGGTGGTGTCGCACGCATCGTTTTTGTGTCGCACCCGACACACGGGGGGAATTTGTTTGTTTACAAATAGGTATTAAACAAAATTTTTTTTTTGAGGTATTTATTTTTTATTGATTCCTGTTCAGTATCAGTGGTATAGTCACATTAGTCACCTCCTTAAATATGGCACGAATACAGATCAACATGTTGTATAGGTTATATTTTATTTTCAGTACGCGGGCGAAACTGCGGGAAAAACTAGTAGTATTTTATAAGCTCATCTCGCTCGTCCATGTCTGATCACAGACACATCAGGTTTAACCTAACTCTCTCCGCGGTGAGAGAGACTAATTCTTACAGAAACCGAAAAGCAACGAATTGGTCAGGCTACAGAGACTGTCTCAAATCGAATTTGCTATCGGTCAATAGATGCGTTAAATCTATTGAACAGTTGGAGGCTACACCTTGAAGGCGGTATTAAATCTGCTTTCTTCCAGAACTGTCCGCTAAAAACCTCCGCTACCATGAGAGATGTTCCATGGTGGAATAAGAACCTAGAGCGACTCAGGAGAAACGCCCGAATCCTGTTTAACAAGGCCATGAGGGACGACACCTGGGATGACTATAGGAAGGCGCTGACCGCGTTCAACAGAGAATTGAGGAAGGCCAAGAGAAAGTCCTGGCGCGAGTTCTGTGAATACATTAAGAGTACCTCACAGGCAGCAAGGATCCACAAAATAATCTCAAAGTCTCCTCAATCCCATTTAGGGCTATTAAAATACCCGGATGGGACCTACACGAGATCCGCAGAGGAAACACTGAAGCTTTTAGCTAAAGTGCACTTTCCGGACTCTGTGCCAATAAATGGTAACGGAAGCCATACCTCTCAAAACCCTCGGAGCAACAGACCAAGGATAGAAGACTGGAGGATGGCTTCTCTTATATTTAGACCCGATCGGATCGAATGGGCCATTAACAGCTTCAAGCCCTTTAAGACCGGAGGGGAGGATAATATCTTCCCTGCCTTACTACAAAAGGGGTTGGATATTATCCTACCAACGCTGTTGAAGGTTTTTCGAACAAGCTTTGCCTGGGGCTACATACCCATTATTGGATGTGTCCGTTTAAGTCTGCAGAGGACCTATATTAATAGGTGAATCTTCATCTTCTCTGACAGCCAGGCTGCTTTAAAAGCCTTAAATTCAGAGGAAATTGACTCCAAACTTGTAAAGGAGTGTGTCCAGCTATTAAACTCACTAGGAGCGGCAAACTCGGTGGCACTAGGATGGGTACCTGGACACTGTGGCATTAGGGGCAACGAAGCCGCTGATGAACTAGCTAGAGCTGGTGCTGAAAGCCCCAATGTGGGCCCGGAGCCAATCTGTGGCATTCCTAAATGCACCACTACAGCCTACCTTAAAAACTGGGGAACTGACCAAAGCCTTTGGAAAAAATCCCCAGGCCAAGAACACTCGAAAGCGCTACTTGTGGGCTTCAAAAAAAAGGTTTACGAAAGAAGCGCTTTCGTTGAACAAAAATCAGATAAGAATCCTGACAAGAACCCTCACTGGGCACTGCAAGCTGAATAAACATCTTCACAGGATGGGCCTCAGTGATACCACAGGTTGCAGGTTTTGTCGCGAAAAGGATGAGACGCCCATCCATATCCTATGCGAATGTGATGCAGTGCACCACATCAGAAGCCAGCATCTTGGAGGCCACGTCATCTCAATGCAGGAGATCAAATCCTCCTCCCCCAAGGTCATAGTCGACTTTATGATTGACTTGCAGCTTGGGGAAGTGCTGTAATGCTGCAAGAGGCGTCACAATAGATCTTTTAGGTCGCAGTGGCTTAGGGGCGTTCAAGACCCTACCTCTTTCCTCAAATAATAATAATAAGTACATTTTTCCCAACAATAAAAATTATATGATGTCAAGTCTAAAAGTTTCATTCGACGCAACGCTCGTGAAAGCGATGTTAAACAGAACACGTCATAATATTATCCTTTGAAAAGATTCGCGTGGGTGGTGCACTATAGACGAGCGGGTGCGTCAATTAGAATAAGTCGACAACAAAAATTACCAATATCTTCTACAATAATTTATGAAAATAAATAATTAATTGCTATATCAATTAAGTACAATAAGAATTTGTTGGGGTGTCCGAGGTTATGAGTTATTCAAATAACACGTTGTATAGAATCGTTCGCTAACTATTCAATAAGCAAAATAACTTTAGATTAACATTCCACTGTTAAACTGCAGGGTTACGTAATGATGTGACCTGCAGTTGACTACAATGCCAGGCGCCGGACGCTATTCACACTACGATAAGAATACTTTTCAATTATAATAATTAATTGCTAATTTATGCGCATGTATGTAGTAAACAAACGATGACGATGCCTCGTCACACCTGTGCTCATACAATTAGCTTACAAACCCACTATTGCTCAACAATAAGCTCCATTCAATTGTTTGTCCGGCTAACACTAGAAATGTCCTAGCCACAGTACACAGTGTCCTACTTAGCCAGAAATCCACTACGCACATTTATATCGAACGTTAGTATTAAACCAAACACTAAGAGTCTCGTTATTCATTCCCCAGTATGAATAATTAAATATTGCGCAGTGAACTCTGATGTTTACGAGACAATCGCATGCAAATTACTTACTCGTACGCGGGTGTTATGTGTAATTTGTATCATGTTAATTATTACTACAAATGTTCTTATCTTCGGGCTGATGAAATTTTATACCCTTGTCGCGAGCGCGGGACGTAAAGCCACGGACATTATTAGTTTTGCTTACAATCAAAATGCCAATGCTGGAACTTCAAAGGCGTTAGATTTTATACATCATAGCTATCCTGTGACACCAGACGCTTGACAAACGCGATGGTGTAGTGTTGCGCCGGAGCAGTGCTGCGCGGGCGCGGCGGATGCACGTGCGGCGCAATGGGCTAGCGTGCTGAAGCGCGGCAAGCACTTCCGACTCACATTCATTCCCGCGCCATTCATACAACTGCGTCATTCATTTAATTCAAGTTCATAACGAGACCCGTATACGTGGGAGGAGCTCTGTAACTCGGCCGACACCCGCGCCCCGCGCTCGGCGACAACGTGCATTATCCAAAACTTTTAGTATCGATAAAGATAAACAGAGTCGTTTGCAGGTTCCGAACGTTCCACGCCGAAAATGTCCATAAAATAAATCGGATCGCTCAAAGTTCCGAATTACATTTATCGTTTCTGCGTATTCAATCCCGGGCGCTTTAAATTCTCCAAGGTGCGCAATATTTCACGGATTCTTAAGAGTAAACTTCTAATTAAATGCCGGCGGCGGCGGTGGCATCTCTGACACCGGACGTGCTCCTCCTTAGGGACCCGGACAGCTACAAAATGATCGAATTCAAGGATCGAGTCAGGGTGTAGGTGGCACGCAGTGCGGTATTAGCGGCGGCGCGGCGCGGCGGCCGCGTGGCGCCGAGATGGTATCGCATCGGCGCAGCGGCGTAGCGGCCCACCACCGTGCAATACTTTTCTAACTTTTTGGTTTGGCGGGTCGCGCTGGGGCATATTGTGTGCAATTGTAGCACGCGAGGGCACCACAGGCCGACGACCCGCCCGTCGCCCGCTCCGTATAATCCGACAGCATTATGGTCGACCCGGCGCCTTTGTAGGCTACCGGCTTAATGAGGGCCGTGGGTGGCTTATGACACGTCAGGATCTGATCATAAAGGTGCCAAAAATTCTACCTGCGTGGACGACATTCCTATCTCGCGTCTTTGAAAATTAATGTCTATTGTCTGCGGATGCTGGCAGGATTAAGAATGACACGATGTTATTTATTTCCAGAGGGCACATGAGTATGTCTGGTGCGATTAAAATATATTGAATTATTTGGTGTTCGGATGTAGCGATGACTCCTGGTGTAGCGTCCGCGTCGGTTTAATTGACATGTATGCACTCAAATTCTTTGACCCCAATTAATTTCGTGGAAGTGAGTTCGTCGGGCGTTAATTAAGTACGCTAATATTTGTGCGGAGAACACGCCAGCGGTCAAACACCATGCTCATTGTGATTGTAGACGATATTTCATTTAGCGTAAAGCTTGGCATTTTCTTTGTGAACCATCGCGTCATGCATGATTCAATAAAAGGATAGAAATAAATCTCATTACTATAGATCAACTAAATTATTCCATAAATGGAACGCATTCATTGCATTATGCACCCACAAAACCTGAACATGTCAAGAATCCTACCGTTTCGCACGTTTATCTTTCTATGAAATTCGCTTTGGGATATTTTATATATCTTATTTTTTATTTGGGAGTTTTATTCCGGTTTTTTTTATTCCGGTTTTGTGTTTGCACTTAGTAAAACTTAATGTGGTTATGTAGTACAATAATATGAGCATGTATGGTGTTGGTGATGATCGGTAATGCAATTTGGGTGCAATGGTAATGATGTGACGTCAGTCAGCGGGTCGTTTGTTACGCCCAGCTTCGCTGCGGGGCAATGAACCAGCGACTGAATTGGACATAAGTGTCCTGCGACGCTGCGCTCGCGCCACGGACATAACGCAACCCAACCACGATTTACGACATTACCAGTGACACCATGGAATATGATTGTAACTTGCAAAATTAACTTTACTTCTTCAATGAGCCGCACAGTAACATTCGCTTAAGATGGATCTTACATTAAAATGTAATTAATGGTGATGATAGTCTATAAATCTGTCAATTGAGTTTGATGTACATCTACACGAGATAATATATGGAAGACATATTAGGTAATGCACAGCCGTATCTACTTACTTAGTTACTTGTATGGTATGTCACTTTTTATCCTATCCAAACAGATCTTAAGTATAATTTGTTTATTTAAATTAACAGTTTATTCAAATGACCTACCGGTAGAATTCCGATACAGGAGAAGGTGATTGTAAAATAATACGAGTAGGTAAAGCGACAATTAGTGAACGATATCCGAGCGCAGCGGTGCGCGGGCGCAGCGGTGCAGCGGTGTTACAATGAGGTGCAATCAAGCGCGAGTACATTTTCATTCCGCGCGCGATGCGACTGCGTGCACGCAAATAATCTTATTTAATATTTGCGTATAAATGCGCATTTAAAACATTCCACAAATAAGGGTTGGGTATCCGCTAATAACTTGCATACTTTACAACTTCACATTCTACGTTTGAGAACTGAGATTGTTATCTAGCGTAATGCTTGCGCATATAATAACTACCTAACATTATAACAACTATCGTCCAAACCATTGCTAATTAGTATTTTATTCTTTATTTTTGCGGATTTAATAGCTGGCTCGGAAGTTTTCGCATGTCAAATTGAATAGAAACATAATTTTTAACTTAATTACGATACGAATCGCATGACTATGTGGTCATTATTTTAACGGCGAAACAAAAAATGTGATTGATATCAAATGTTGGGGAGTTGCTCCACGTGTCTCTCTGATGCCAGCAGAGGGCACAGTGGAGGAGCGAGGACGGGCCCGGTGTACACTCACGCTGCCACTGGGTAGGCAGCGAGAGGACTGTGTCCTTCCCTCCCCCCGTCGGTCTCGTAACCCAGAAGAAGGAACCCTACTGCTCGCTGAGTATTGTTCTCACGCCTCCTTTTAGGACCGAGGGTCTTGGCTTCACCGCCCAGACCGCGAGGAAGAAAACCTCTATAAGAAATTACGGGAGTTTGAGGCCTACGGGTGGCGGACTCAAGGTTGGGACTGCTGCCCGACCAGCAGTTGGCGTAGCTGATGCAGTTGGCGTAGCTGGCGCAGCTAGCGTAGCTTGCTTAGCTGGCGTAGCAAGCGTAGCTGGTGCAGCTGACATAGCTGGCCGAGGCCCGTAACGGTGGCACGTCGTGTTCCGCGCGTGCCAGTCAGGTGGGTCCAGCTGACATAAGGCCGCACGGGAAGAAGCGGCTCACCTGCTTGTGGCTGGCGAGCCGGGACTTGCCGAAGGTGGTTGTGCGAATACAGAGGGTTCCCACGCCCCCGGCCAAAGGTAGTTGAAGGAACACCGTGGTGGTTTTAGTCGGTAAGAGTCCGACACTGTCTCCGTCTTCCCCGAGCGGAGAGCGACAACAAAAAAAAAACACAAATAATTGTGAAATAATTATTAAAATCAGTTCAGTAGTTTCAGAGTTCATCGATTACAAATAAACAAACAAATCATTCATCTTTATAATATTAAAGTATAGATAAAGGTAGATGAAAGTTTTAATTGTAGTTCTAGTTTACACTCTTGATTTGTTTCTTTGATCGGAAGGTAAGGCCATGTTAAATTTACAGTAACAACTGAGCAGTATTGTAATACATATGTATGTACAATTCTATTCTCATTAAATAGCGGTAGGCCTGCATTCTAGAACATGGAAGCCTTAAGAAACCTTCTAGCAATCCTTCGGTGATCACATCCTTTACTGTTACGTAGCTGAGCCTATGTATGTTTTGTCTTTTAAGAAACAGATATATAGGGTAACAGACTAGGCGATATGAACATACACGGTGCATGTATATAAATACAACTGACATCACACCCTCGCAATCACCGGCATGGACTAAAAAGTCAAAGTAACAACAAATTTTGAATACCTACCCACTATCAGGAGTATAAAAAGTATTTTTGATGGCGTGCCGCTCTCGGGTTAAAAGATCAGCTCGATAACTGCGATCATAGTGTTAAAAATAACAAAGTACTTTTGTTTTCATGTTTATTAACGATCCGTGATGTTTTGGTCAGGACTTCCCGTTGCTCTTGTTTTTATTTTGTAGCAAATGAACATTTAACATTAATATTAAGGTCTGGCGGTACCTTGCAGGATCGGTTGTTCTTGTGCCATTCAGCTAAAATTTTCGCTCTACTACGGATGTAAAAGGAGAAAATCCGTGGAAAATTAGGTACTCTTACTTGGAGAAGTAAATATTATCAATACCTACTAACTAAGCAAGCTGCATGTTATCATTTTATACAATCTGAGTTGCATAAAAACATGAAATGCAGGCTAAATTTATTTCAAGCAGGTACCTATAGTCTTACTTTTTTTGTTTTAAAATTGTTGAATTTTGGGTAAGAAGTTTTTATGATTAACAACTCGTCTCTATCATAAATAATCATTATGTTGTTCAAAATTATACCCATCTGCCTTATAAATTGGACCATTTGTCCTTCAAATTACTTTCAAGAAAATTTGAGGAATGGTATCAAATTGTTGTTTTTGCCCACTTCATTATATATCTACTTATTTATTCAGTCATATGTTCTTCAACTTGAATTGCAGATATTTACAAAACAGAGATATAGTTGCACGACTCTCCATTTGTATCGATCGATAATAACAGAATTGATAAACCACGTCACAATCAATCAGAAATGTGACATTCGAAGTTGTCAGGTGACGAGAGGGCATTGGTGTCGTTCCGCGTTGTTTTCGTTTGTACTACAGTTACGCAAGTCTCAAACCTGAAATTAGCACGCCCTTTCAGCCTACACCCACTGCACTGCACGTCACGCGTTCACGACAAATCCACTCTGTGTTTCTTCCATAATTATAACAACTAAAACTGTCTTCAAACGACGTGTTAAAGAGCATTACCTTTCCTCCTATTTTTTATTGTATAATATTTATATCATATTTACCTATACCTATATAATTTATATGTATTTATTTAAGTATCTATTGTTTTATTAGAACTAATTTTAAGTTTCTTATCTTTTTTACACACTGTTGTCTACATTTCTTACTTATTTCTTCTCTCGCAGGTCTGCTGGTAGAAATTTCTTTGAAATAAGCAGTACCTTTGTACTAAATAATTTTAATGCTCTCCCCTTTCATTTGTTATTGTGTGTACATAAATTATAAATAAATAAATAAACGAATGAATCTACAACTAAAAATTCAGTTCTGCGTATGCAGATCTAAGAGAAAATTTTGAGAGTCCTCCCGGAACCGTGAAAATTATATAAAAACGAGCCAAACGGTTCGTCAAAATGTCCACAATGGTTTCAAAATTTCGCGTCACGTCACGTCTTGTCTCGGTCGTCTGTCTAGACATCACAGACGAGCACAACTTTTTTCTCTTCTCGGTAATACAATTTTTGGCAGACTTCTTAATACAATCTTGGCAAACATTTGTAACTTTTATCACGTCCGGAAAATGAATGAAAGCTGTCCGCTGGCCGTGAGTCACTGTGGCCAGCAGGCCTTAGAAAGCCCTTGCTGTCTATTCCAATGATAAAAGTAATGGCTTTGAAACATATTTTGGCTCCAAAATAAAAGAATAAAAAAAGTAACGGCATCATGGACACAACGCTGAAGCCAGAAACTTAATTAGAAGAAATAATTTTATTTTAAATCTATTACGAAAATAAATACATCGCAATGACGAAAATGAAAACAGCGCTAGGTATAACATTCTAGGATTATTTGTGATATTTCAAAATAACGTGATGCAATTGATGATTTAACGACACATTGAGTATGTCATTAATAACAAGAGGAGATATAAATAAATGGGTAATAAAATAAAGGCCTAAGCTAACACATATAAACTCTTTGGATCGTTTGCAGCAATCGTCACAATACCTACATTGTGATAAGATTGCGAAATCATACGACATTGATATTCACGTAATGTGCTTCGTGTATCTGATGATGATATAACAACTCGATGACAATACTACTTCATTGAATCATGTTGCATGTGAATTCACTATAGGACGCCCGCGGCTTCGCCCACTTAGATGACGTTTATCGCTTATTCCGCTGGAATCCTTTTATTTTTCATGATAAAAGTAGCCTTTGTCCTTGCGGGTTTCAGACTATGTCTGTACCAAGTTTCATGTTAATCGGTTCAGAAATTTAGTTGATAAAAGGCGACAAACAGACAGATAGACAGAGTTACTTTTGCATTTGTAATATTATTTGTGGATTTTAGTTAGGCCCTGTGATATTGCAGCAATATTCTAATATTTATTCAAAAATTACCTTTAAAATGAACTCTCTATCAAAATCTGATTTGAATTTTCATCAGTTTGTGTATGTATAGTACCTACACCCACATTTCACCAGTTTTGTTATAAGTCCCATGTAATAGGGGGCGAGCCTATTGCCAGGCACAAATTCAGACTTCCGGCTGCTATTGAGAATTTTCTAGTGAAAATACTCAATAACACTTTGCCCGACCCGATATCGAACCCAGGACGCCACGCTTAGCAGTCGCTCTTGCGACCACTAGACCAACGAGGCAGTTGCAGTAAAAACTTAGGTCTGCGCTAGCAATAACGAATATTAATATTAATTTACCTAATCCTTATTATACATATTTTAAAATCTACAAGAAATTGGACCTCACTTGGACACTCTAGACCCCACGACACAAGGAATCCTAGTGTGAGGTCTAGACCCACAACCAATATTTGGCTTCAACCAACATTTTGTATTAATTGGCACAATTTTTTTTTTATCTTTTAACAGCAAATTCCCATGTATAGATAAGTAGCTATGAATCAATTAACGGACAAAATTAATATCCAATCTATCTACGATTTGCCCTACTGGAGATAGGAATTTGACATAAGCTCAATACAAAATATGTCAAATTTATATCTCCAGTAGGGTAAATCGTGGATAGATTGGATATTAATTTTGACCGTTAGAGTAGCCTAACCCCCAGTTTCTGGAAGGCTGATCAATTTGATCTATTGTCAGCTTCTGTGATTGGCCGGCAAATTTTTTAACAACCAATCACATCGCTTGACCTGATATTTGACAGCTGATTAGTTAATTTTTGCGTTGATCAGCCTTTCGGAAACTGGGGCTTAGTAAGTAAATGTAAGTAGTAAGTACGAGTATTAAGTAGCAAATTTTCCACTTAGTACGTACCTATACAAATGAGAAAAACCCCGCTTATCTTTATGACTTTCATATTATACGACTTCTATTTCTGAAATAAAAATCTTGCTGAAACATATCCTGAAAAATTCTAGATCAGTTAAACTCTTCGTTGAAAGAATCACCTATGTAGAGTCAACGGCTGTATTTTTTTTTATTAGGTACCTACATCGAGAATCATTATTTTTTCTTTAGATATGGTAAAATTCTTAAATAGTTTGTTGTTACTGTATATTTTGTTGTTAATGTTTTGTTGATGTTCAACACAAAGTTTATGCTTACAATATCGGAACTGCGAAAACCTTTCGCAACGATCCATTGCCAAAAATTGATAAATTGATAAATGTTTAACAGATTACCATGAGTCTTTGTCCAATAACAGATTAGTTATTGTATCACTGTCCGAAAATAGAACCTCTCAAGATTTTTTTCTGTTTGTTGATATTGTTCAGACGAAAGTCAGCGGCTCTCACGTGGTATTGTTTTTATTATCCCTGAGTGCCGAAGCTAGTATCGGCATCACTGATAACGATACGAGAACCGATAAACATTTTAAAGCAAAGACAGCTCGCTAGTCACCTCTCTGAGACTAATGCGTACGTGCGTTTTAATTGATCTAGTAGTTGGAGACCGGTGCGGAAGGCTCGGAATGTAATTATTTACATAAACACACGTGCCTAGAGCCGTTCACCGTTTCCCATGCGAAATAGAGACGTAGAGCGCTGCAGCGAATAAAAAAGACGGACGGAATCTCGCTAAACAAAGACTGAAGCACTTGATTTTTTCATAAACCCACTATAATTTCGAATACATTTTAACACACCAGATTTATACTGTTATTTTATTTGTGACACTACAACAATGACTACCGTCACATTAGATTTTTTGCGTATATAATCGCGGCTTTTTGGCATACGATGTGAATGTGAGCGTACTTTTAAGTGAGCTTCTGTGGATGCTTCACTTATTGTTTAGCGAGATTCCGTCCGCCTTATTCGTCCGAGGCTGCAGCTGAGTGCAGCGCGATCGGCTCGCTGACTCTGGGCAGATGAGAAAGATCGATGTGCATTTAATAGAGTCGGGCGGCATCGTTGGCAGCGCCGGCGGTGCATGCGGAGTGTGCACTCACCGGCGGGGCGGGTGGGGCGGCGCGCGGGCTCGTCCTCGCGCAGGTCGGGCGCGTGGCGGCGCGCGGCGCCCGGGGCCAGCGCCGCCAGCGCCAGCAGCAGCAGCGGGCGCAGCATGGCGCCGCTAGCACTGTATTCTCACCGGGGTCCGACCAATCCCGGCCACGAGCTCACTATTTTGGCCGCGCGCGCTCTGTTCGTGCGGTAGATGCAGCGAGCGCAGGTTCGCGATCGTAGCGCGCGACTCGGAGGCGTCGTCGTAGCGCGACGGCTGAGCCGGACTGAGACGAGCGCCGCGCGATTTCCCGGCTGATGCGGCGAGGGGGCCGGCGCGCCCCTCGTGGAAAACGCGGCAATAGCGCGGTGCGGGCGGGGAAAATGCAGCGCTGTCATCCGCCCGCCCCGCCCGTCGCGCCGCCCGCCACGCCGACACACACCATTATTGAGTGCCGATCATTGTAACAACTTATCCCTACTACTATTTCTATGCTTTATACATAATTAAATACTTTAATGCTATTGCGTATTAAAGTAAAAATAAAGCCAATGGTGTCGATTCTCTTGTTCACGAACTAAACTTATTTTAAACTATCGCTCTCTTTTACTAATAGTAGATACAAGAAAGGGATGGCAACCATTTAAGAGCTGTCAAATTAGACAAAATTAAAATTTCCATACAAGTTTAGACGTGATCTCGGAACGTGCCCACTAAAATACAAAGAAATGTAACACGTAAACTAATTTGACAGTTCTAAAATGGTTGCCATCCCTTTCTTGTATGTACTGTTAGTAAAAGACAGCGATAGTTTAAAATAAGTTTAGTTCGTGAACAAGAGAATCGACACCAATATTTCAATAAATACAAAATTATTTTAGGGATTCTTTACTTTTTGATGAAACATCTCAACTAAACTACTTTAGTAAAGCCAACAAGTATTTTGTAGTAAAGCAATTTGTTTATAAAAATAAAATTAAAGCTAAGTGCAAAAAAAACGTACAAATTTATAAAAAATGTGTCTGTGCATTCAAGACATCTAAAAAATGTGTCTACAGTGAAGAATGAGTAGAAGCCAAAACGATATGTGTCGCGAATCTTGTCGGACTGTTCACAAACCGTTTGGACAGTAATGATAAAATGTTTGTGTGATTTTTTCTACTAATTCGTTATCTTTAAACATGCAAAAACAAACATCAAGCTTTACGAAAAAGTAACAGAGAGTGGCGAAAATATCTGTTTTTAAAGTATTTTTATTTAGGTATTATTTATGACCATTATAATAGACACATTTCTAATAGACCGAATATTTTTGACATCAACATCGGCCGTTATATTAAAAAGAAACATTTATTATTAGGTCTAATAGCCCTTAGCTACCACCGTCCACGTAAAACTAGATATAAATTATTACAAAAATTTTAAGATATATCGAATGTTTTAGGACTTCCAAACAAATATTTTGTTTCTGTTTGAATTTACTGTCGAATTGAGTTATCCCCGATTTTACGAGTCCATAGAATTAAACGTCTGTCATAAAAAAAAACACAAATTGTTATTGCTTTGTCTCGCCGCTTCGATATGCGTCGAATTCAGATATGTTGAACACATTCATAAGATTTTACAGAATTATTTACATATATTTGGTGCAGAACTGGATTTGGCAGCGGGCCCAACTAGTCATATAATAAATATTTCATATCTTTAGTGAATATAAACAGAAATATCAATACCTACTACAATACTAGTGTACCTATTGCTGTAAAAACTGTTAGCGTCATGACCGATGTGAAAATGTATAAATAATTATTATGAGGATCATGACCTCGTACTGACTCCGGGCTACGTATTTATGTAGTAGCACTAGACGTGGAAAAAGTAAACTAGAGGAGAGCCATTATATATAAACGTGCTATGTAGAGTTTGTTGCGGACGCAAGCCTGAACTTAATTAATGTAACTGAAAACTTGTGCTAACACAGCTGAAACGTTATGCACAAAGTAACAAGGGCATGAAATCTAGCTATAATCACACTATAGCTAGGTACAGATCATCAGCCAATCACAGTTTGATGAGTCATAAACCATGAACCAATCACAGGTCATAAGCCATACATAACTACAACTAGCTATGACTTGTAAAAATGTTGGAAGAACAGAGCAGCCGCAGGGCGCACTACGCGCCACTTGTGCCCCGCTGAATACTACTTAAGCGGGTGAATAAGCGGCATTTTGTTGAGCCCGATGACGCTATTACACTCCTCCAGGAGTCAGATAAAAGTACAAGCACACTCCGACGCCGTCGTCCAAAATATCGTCCCCGCCGGCGAGGACCGACGCGACACACACACAGAATCCGAGAGTCCGACTCTCGAGAAACAGAAACACATGCCGACGCAGCACCGGCTGCTGGGGGGATCAGTGGCGGGGTCCCCCTGCTGCACCCTGAGTCGAGGTCCGAGCTCCCCCCTGGGGACGCCCTCACGGTGTAAGCAACCGGAGATAATCTCGTCACGCGAGACCGGCCCTATGCTCTAGAGTAGTTCCTAGGAGCAGGCTATTGCGTAGCCACTGGTTAGGTTTTCTAGGTAGGTCTTAGCCTCGCCGGCGAGGCTTGCCGCTTCACGGCGTTTAGCACGTCACCCGATAGGGACCGAAAGTCCGCTACTTTCGAGGAAACCAATTCGATGCAGCAACGGCTGCTAGGGGGACATAGGAACTGCGGGGTCCCCCCTGCAATGCCCCAGCGAGGTTCGAGCCCCCCCCTCGGGGGGCGCCCGCTTACGCGCGGTATTGATGCCGCGCGCATCTAGTTTGTAAGTATGTAGGGAAAAAACCTTCGGCGAATGGAGTCCCACATGGGACTCTCCGCCAACTAAGTCCGGTTAAGCAGAAATGGGACTTCGGTCCCACCTGCGAGAGCCCATTCGAAAAAAAAAAAAAAAAAAAAAAACGGCATTTTGTGTGGGCAATATTTCATTCGATCGTCACTCGTTCTACGCTTCAGATCAAGACCTCAACCTATGAAGAACTGATCCTGACGTCCTGAACCCTGAAGCCTGAAGAAAGAATAACGTATTAGTCGCCTAGAACAGAGCTACGTAGGAACGAGTGTACTTTCAATTTAATACATATGGCAAGTGCCTTTCAACAGATCGTTCGTTTCTTTTATCATATCCTTGGGTTGTCCTCAACAGCCCAAGTTTTCTGGTCCTTCAGAAGCCGGATCGAAGAATCAATAGCAAGATCGAAGATTCAATAGCAAGATTGAAGATTCAATAGCAAGATTCAAGATCCAAGACCAAGAACGAACACGGTGCCGGGAGCTCAAGAGGAAGACCGTGTCTGCGAGCATCAGCTGGTGGTCTTCGAACGTAAAGATCGTCTAAAACGTGTCACTATTTCTTAGCGGGTGGACCGCGGCTCTGTGTCTCTGCCACCTAACGGTGTCAAACGGTGGAGGCCAGAGTAAACGCCGAACAAGGCGGTGTGGTATTGTGCGATACCACCGGTTCATCAAGAGCGCCTTTTTCAAGGCGCGAACCGAACCAGTACACTACGCCGGTAAGGTCGTGCGTGGTGTGGGGGCCGGACTGTAGGCACTGCTGACGGGTCCGGGTATTCCTACCGGCCCTGAGCACCCCACAGTGCGCACAATCCTCTGCTGAGTAGATCCCACCTGTCCAATCCTGCACGTATCCATCCCTGGCGGAGCATATCCTGGTTAAACCCGGGCCCTCCAAAAGGATTGATAGGGCTGTTAGGGGCGTCAAATGCCGAAGATGCCGACTACAAGAAGCCAAGCAGCTGAGGAGAGGACAGCAAGAGTGTACGAAGACCCCCCCGCGTCCCCGTCCGCACAAGCATCCGCGTCCGCGTCCGCACAAACCGCTACCACGTCGCGCGCGCATGCCGAACCGAACCCCCGCGTGCCCGCGTTACCCGCACAAATAGACCCCAGCATAGCCGCAATAAGGTCACGCGCCGCCGCCGCCACCACCGCCGCCGCTGCGCCTGATACTAGAGAAGAGAGGAGATCGAGGGCGCCGTCCGTGCGCTCTCAGAGATCAACTGCCAGCGCTGTTGCCCGAATAAGATTAACTGAATTCGAAGCCCAGGAACGTCTAGCCGAGATCCAGAGAAAAGAGCTGCAATTAGAAGCAGCACTTATCAAGAAAAGGCTAGCTTTGGACGTCGCCACTATACGGGAGGAGACTGACCGTGAGAGCGTCATCGCCCGTGAAACAATAGAAGTGGACAACCGAATCGCTGATTGGCTAAATAACACACAACCCAAAAGGGAAGAACGACCCCACATGACGGCATATGAAGACATGTCATCAGCGGTCCGCGTCTCGGCCCTGTGCGAACCACAGGGGGAACGTACCGAGCGCGCACCGCAGAACGAACGACGACGTATCGAACATGACGACAACGGAGCCACATTGTGTTACCAGCGCGAGAACGAAGGGCAACGATCACACCACTCTTTTTATAGATATGCGCCACCGCCGCAAGAACAAAGAGGAGTCACGATCGACACTCCGCGGCGCAACCGATCACCTACGCCCAATCCGAGACGAGACAGATCACCTACGCCAGCACGGTCCCGAGAACGAGGAATAGATAGATTAGCCGAGGTCTTAGAACGAATGGCCTTGAAACGCCCGCCGCCTAGACAAGCGCAAGAACTGCCTGTCTTCAACGGCGCGCCGAACGAATGGCTACTATTCCAAGCAGCGATGCGAGATTCGACCAAAATGTATAGCTATACAAAAGCTGAGAACCTGGCACGTCTCCGAACATGTGTACGAGGTGAAGCACGTGAAACAGTAGCAGCTTTATTGTGCACAGCTGCCGATCCCGCAATTATAATGCAGACGCTTGAACAGTATTACGGCCGCCCTGAGATCATTATTGATAAAACGCTGGACGAGTTAAGAAAGTTACCGCGACCCGGAACAACAGCCAGCGAACTGAACGCGTTTGCGATACGGCTTCAGAACATAGTCAGTGTACTCACTTGTATAGATGAGAAGGGGTACCTACAGAATCCTATGTTGGCCCGGCAAGTTACAGAAAAATTAAGTCCGCATATTAGAGCGAGATGGTGCGACTACGCAGAAGAGTATGGAAGTCGCAGCGAACCTGAGATTGTTACGCTGTCTCGTTTCCTCATGAGAGAGGCTGACCGTGCCGTACGATTCGCGTACTCCGCTGCAGGAAGCTCGACAAAGGAGCCAGCACGTAATACGCCAGCAGCTAAGACCAGTAGTTCGTCTAAACGCCAGGAAGGCAAGAAGCGAGGCGGAGCTGCGTACACTGCAACCGAAAATAAAAACGTAAAGATGTGTCTATGTTGCGGGGCCGAACATGATACGGTGAAATGTAGGAAACTGGAAGCGATGACATTATCACAGAGGTGGGAATGGGCAAAAGAAGCACGCGTATGTTTTCGTTGCTTGAATAGCCGTCACCGCCGTGCCAGTTGTACCGCAAAGAAATGCGGTATAGATGAGTGTCGCCATCCTCATCATGTATTGCTACACAGCGCACCGCAAGCCGCGCCAGGAGGCGAACAGAACGATCAAGAGATCACCGCCTCGGCTAACACCGTAATGTCAGCTGGCGCGGTCTTATTAAAAATATGCCCTATCACGATAAGAGGGCCTGATGGACTGGAAGTTGAAACTCACGCCCTACTCGATGAGGGATCTACGATAACCTTGATCGATGAGGAAATCGCTAGAGCAGTGAACGCGCAAGGAACGAAATGCGCGCTGCGTTTGCATGGATTAACTGCAACGCGGCAAGAACCCGAGAGTCAGAGCGTGTCATTGGAGATACGGGGAGCACGAACTAGCTTCCATCCAATACAGGCGCGAACCGTCAAGAGTCTCAACATTACCAGTCAAGCGATCGCAGCTGAGTGTTTGAACTATGAACACTTGAAACAGCTACCACGGAACGAGGTCTGCTATGGACAAGCAAGACCTCGCATACTAATAGGTGCAGACCATTGGCACTTAATAGTATCGCGAAAACTCCTGACCGGAGAATGGAACGAGCCGGCCGCATCACTAACTATGCTAGGATGGGTAGTGCACGGTACGGTGCCACGAACGATAGTGGCGAAGGAAGACCCGATAGATGGCGCTACAGTACTGCACATACGTGCGCCTCAGCATAGAGAACGATTTGATCATGATGATGAACTACATGAACTAATCACAGAACATTTTAAGATAGATGCGCTAGGAATATCATCCAAAAATAAACCTGTGAAGGAAGACGAGCGTGCAAAAGAAATATTCAATAGAACAGCGCGATTGGTCGACGGACGTTACGAAGTCGGCCTGCCATGGCGTACAGACGATACTCGCCTGCCGCCTAGTTATAATATGGCCCTAAGCAGATTGCGCTCGATGGAACGTAAAATGGATCGAAACACGGAATTTCGCAGAGCATACACGTCACAAGTTGACAACTTGTTGGCGAAAGGTTATGCAACTCGAGTCGAGGACACGGACGACAGCGCAATTGATTGGCTCCTCCCACATTTCGCTGTGACCAATCCGAACAAACCAGGAAAGGTGCGCCTTGTCTTCGACGCAGCCGCGAGTACAGGCGGGCGCTGTCTGAACGACGAACTGCTCGCCGGGCCCGATATGTTGAACACGCTTTACGGAATATTGTTCCGATTCAGAGAGAAGCCAATTGCTATAGCGGCAGACATACGCGAAACGTTCTTGCGAGTCAAAATACGACCAGAAGACAAAGCAGCGCAACGATTTTTGTGGCGTGGTGATGACCGAAAAAGCCCGCCTCAGAAATACGTGATGAATTCCATGATATTTGGCGCTCGGAGTTCACCCTTCCTAGCTCACAGCGTTAGAAACAGAAACGCTGAGGAATGTCAAGACGCGCACCCGCGCGCCCTCTATGCAATAACAATGAACCATTACATGGATGATTGGGTCGACAGTTTTGAAACTGAAGAAAGCGCCGCCCTCACGATCAAAGAGGTGCAGCGCATTCATGAGCGAGCCGGCTTTGAACTCGCCGGGTGGAATTCGAATCGTCCACACTTACTCGCTCATATCCTAGAACAGGATAAGGCTAACGCCCCGAAGGAACTAGGTGCGAATGCACACCCATACCTATGGCAAGACGCTGGGTATGATGTGGTCGCCAGAGACCAATAAGCTTGCATTCAACTCTGCGAGATATATGCCATATGTTGCGCATCGGCTGAGCGAGATAGCCGAACTTACCCCCGCTGAACGATGGCGCTGGGTGCCGACCGCTCAGAACGTAGCTGATGACGCAACTAGATATGGCAGAACGAGCCTCAATAAACACGATCGATGGTTCATCGGACCGGCCTTCTTACGCGAACCGGAAGAATAGTGGCCGAGCGAAGAGAACCAGGGCGAGGAAGAAACAGTAGCCCATGTTAGAGGCGAGGAGAACGTTATGGACCTGAAACGATTCTCCTCATATGATCGAGCATTGCGCGCTATGGCAAGCGTGTTGCTCTTTATAGAAAAATGTCGTAAACGCGCGACAACGATGGACGTGCGTCATCTCGAAGAAGCCGAACTAATGCTTATACGAGATTCGCAACGTGACAGTTTCTCTGAAGAAATTAAGAGATTGACGTCAGGAAAAAGCGTTGAGAGATCGAGCCGGCTCAGCAAGCTAGACCCGGTGTATGAAAATAAAATTATTCGACTGAACGGACGAATCAACGCAGCGAATGTACCAGAGTACAGGAAGAGGCCACCGATCTTAGACGGCAGGCATCCACTTGCGCGCCTACTTATAAAGCGTGAACATGAGAAGAATGGGCATGCAGGCCGAGAGCACGTAGTCAATAACCTGCGTCAGCGATTTTGGATATTACGATTACGAACGAGTGTGCGCGCTGTGCTGAACGAATGCATCGTGTGTCGCATGCGACGTAAAGCGCCACCTATACCGGTGAAAGGAAACTTACCCTGCGAAAGGCTTGATGCATACGCTCGCCCTTTTACTCGCAGCGGTGTTGATTGTTTCGGTCCCATGACGATCACTATAGGAAGACGTAGAGAAAAACGCTGGGGCATGTTATTTACCTGTTTGGTAACTAGGGCCGTGCATATAGAACTGTTACCGAGTCTCAGTACTGACAGTGCGATCATGGCCCTTAGAAGAATGGCCGCGCGCCGTGGATGGCCACGCACAATAATGTCAGACAACGGTACGAACTTCCGTGGAGCTGACGTCGAACTAAAAAACGCTTACAAAGAATGGGCGACTGAACTTAAGGATTACGCCCTTAATAAGGAAACCGATTGGCGTTTCATCGACCCTGGTGCACCAAACCAGGGGGGAGCCTGGGAGCGGCTCATACGTAGCGTGAAAACAGCCCTCGCTGTAATATTGAAAGAACGAATGCCAAAGGAAGAAACATTAATAACGGTAATGGCTGAAATAGAGAACATATTGAACTCGCGACCGCTTACTCACGTATCTGTGAACCCGGAAGACGCGGAAGCGTTAACGCCGAATCATTTCCTGTTGGGGTCATCAGCAGGGCTACCGGTCACTGGAACTTGTGACGTAGCTGATAAACGCGCTTGGCGAGCGGCCCAAGCGCTGGCAGATCGATTCTGGGCAAGATGGATGAAAGAGTATCTACCGACACTGACACCGCGCGGTGACGTCAGATCTAATCACGCTGAACAAATTAAAGAAGGCGATGTCGTCATAATCGCTGACGGCTTATTACCGCGGAATGTGTGGCCGCGGGGCCTTGTTGTGCGCGCGATAGTAGGTACGGACGGTGTTGTGCGGAGTGCGGATGTGCGAACTCGGGGTGGCATTTTTAGAAGGCCAGTTAGAAGGCTTATCGTCCTCGACCAGAAGGGAGAGGCTCGCGAGGCTACGCCGGGGGGAGACTGTTGCGGACGCAAGCCTGAACTTAATTAATGTAACTGAAAACTTGTGCTAACACAGCTGAAACGTTATGCACAAAGTAACAAGGGCATGAAATCTAGCTATAATCACACTATAGCTAGGTACAGATCATCAGCCAATCACAGTTTGATGAGTCATAAACCATGAACCAATCACAGGTCATAAGCCATACATAACTACAACTAGCTATGACTTGTAAAAATGTTGGAAGAACAGAGCAGCCGCAGGGCGCACTACGCGCCACTTGTGCCCCGCTGAATACTACTTAAGCGGGTGAATAAGCGGCATTTTGTGTGGGCAATATTTCATTCGATCGTCACTCGTTCTACGCTTCAGATCAAGACCTCAACCTATGAAGAACTGATCCTGACGTCCTGAACCCTGAAGCCTGAAGAAAGAATAACGTATTAGTCGCCTAGAACAGAGCTACGTAGGAACGAGTGTACTTTCAATTTAATACATATGGCAAGTGCCTTTCAACAGATCGTTCGTTTCTTTTATCATATCCTTGGGTTGTCCTCAACAGAGTTTATGTACACTCGAAGTTGTTGACGATTATGTATACCTAGGACAAACTGTCCAGCTAGGTAAGTCCAAGTTCGAGAAAGAGGTCAATCGTCGAATCCGACTCGGTTGGGCAGCGTTCGGGAAGCTACGCAATATCTTCTCGTCCAAAATACCGCAGTGTCTCAAGACGAAAGTCTTTGACCAGTGTGTGTTGCCAGTAATTACTTACGGTACTGAAACGTGGTCGCTCACAATGGGCCTCATAAGAAGGCTCAAAGTCACTCAAAGGGCAATGGAGAGGGCTATGCTCGGAGTGTCCCTGCGTGATCGAATCAGAAATGAGGAGATTCGCAGGAGAACGAAAGTAACCGACATAGCCCGAAGAATTGCCAAACTTAAGTGGCAGTGGGCGGGGCACATTGCTCGCAGAACGGATGGCCGATGGGGCAGTAAAGTTCTGGAGTGGCGACCGCGTACTGGAAGGCGCAGCGTGGGTAGGCCCCCCACAAGGTGGACCGACGACCTGGTGAAGGTCGCGGGAATCCGCTGGATGCGGAAGGCAGAGGACCGAGCGTTGTGGTGCAACTTGGGAGAGGCCTACCACGCCACGCCCAGCCACGTTCTTTAGGTCGTCGGTCCACCTGGCAGGGGGGCGCCCTACGCTGCGTTTGCCGATTCGCGGTCTCCACTCAAGGACTCGTCTGCTCCAACGGCCATCGGTCCTTCGACAGACATGGCTAGCCCACTGCCAGTTCAACTTACTGATCCTACAAGCTATGTCGGTCACTCCGGTTCTTCTCCGGATAATCTCGTTACGGATTTTATCCTTCAAAGAAACTCCAAGCATAGCTCGCTCCATAGCTCGCTGAGCGACTTTGAATTTGTGGACTAGCCCAACTGTCAGTGTCCACGTCTCGGCACCGTAAGTCATGACTGGCAGGACGCACTGGTTGAAGACCTTTGTCTTCAAACTTTGCGGTATAGGCGAATTGGAATTGCATTTTAGTTAAGTTGCTTTAAAGCTGAGCTGCTTTTGTTTTTATATCAAAACGTACTAGACAGAAAAGAATTAATACTGTGTATACAACGTGTTATTGAAATAACTGAAAACCTCTTAAGGGGTCATTGTACTCATCAGTATGAACATTTACTATAGGAGCAACCCTGAAATCCCAAAAAAAAATCAGCTGTACACTACATTTTGTCGATTCATGTGAATAAAAATGTAGGGGACAACTGATTTTATTTACGCGATTTCAGGGTTGGTCCCATAGTAAAAGTTGTTCATACTGATGAGTACATTGACCCCTTAAGAGGTTTTCAGTTATTTAGTTAGCAAGGTCAATGAACTTTGAACTTGAACGTCTAAAGTATTTTGTAGTTTTCTCTTTATTACTCGAAAAGTTATAATCACATTATGCTCGAAATATTTTACGAAATTAGAGAGAGTTATTAATAAGGTTTATCAACGTGGAAGTTTTTATGTTTCTACGTTGCATAGTTTAGAATAGGCGCGGCGCAAGCCACTTTGGCGGCCTATGTTTCGCAGACGGTCGTTATACCTGATAAAAAGTGATGTATGAAACATTACCTTCATTTCAATAATAAATAAATATTTTTGGGACATTTTACACATCACCATCTAGTACCAAACTAATCAAAGCTTGTGCTATAGGTACTAAACAATGGATATAATACTTATATACTTTTTTTTTGTATTAACATACTTATAATACATAAGAAACAACCAGACCAACACAAACACTCATGTTCATCACACAAATATTTGTGACCTGTGGGAATCGAACCCACGACCTCGTGATCAGCAGTCCGTCACTCGAACCACTAGACCACAGAGGTCGTCAATAGACCTAATCAATGATTTATACCACACGAGCAGCTAAAAAAATGTTTTATCCCCATTTCACATATATTGGCGATTGAGATTTACAACGATACAAACTAGCTTGTTCAGAATCACTAACGGCCAAATTAATATCCCATCTATCCACGATTTGCCCTACTAGAGATAGGAATTTGACATAACCTCCATACAAAATATGTCAAATTTCTATCTCTAGTAGGGTAAATCGTGGATAGATTGGATATTAATTTTGGCCGTAAGAGAATCGATTGGGATTTTTTTTTCAAATTCACAAAATTACATGGTTTTATAGCCACTTTTAAGTCCCCCAGTTTTTAGCGGAAAAAGTGAAGAATGTCATGCATGACTACCTGATGCACTGAAACGAATCAAGAGGAATATCCTGGACCTTAAGGACCTATTCACGATCCGTTGATGTACTGAATTTAATCATAATAATCAAATCGAGTATCATTTTCTTTTTGTTGTCAAAATGGAACCACGTATAAAAACTATTCCAATCGATTCTCCTGGTGATTCTGAACAAACAAGTTTCCCAAATTGCGTAAACAAAAAGTAACGTTGTATATCTAAAATATTTTTATGCAAAATTTCATGATTCACCTTACGTATGATAACTGAGTTATTAACGGACATGCTTCGGTTCCGTGTGGTTCCGGACGTAAAGAATTGCACCACCCTATATCTTCTCATGGGTGTCGTAAAAGGCGACTAAGGGATTCACTAGAGGATGGGCAGCAGCGTTCTTTGAGTATTTAACCAACCATCTGCGATCGCCAACCCGCCTGCCAAGCGTGGCGATAATGGCATATCCCCACCACTTGAGGGAGGCCTATGTTCAGCAGGGGACGTCTTTCGGCTTTCGGCTGATATGATGATGATGATGATGCTTCGCAAATAATTTTTCACAAAATTTCACTTCACAAACAACGTTTCATAAAAATTCATTTCGCAAACAAGTTTTTTAACAAACCATATCTTTCTAAAACCAACCTTTCATTATGTTTCACTTCGCAAACAAGTCTTTTTACACCTACATGTTTCTTAAAACAACATTTCTTCGTGAAAATTGTTTTTAAACCAGTAGCTTCTAAAAGCTACTTGTTTCTAAAATGTTATTATACAAACCAATCTTTGGCAATTGACTTTTTGATATAATGTTTCATTTGATGAACTTAAGGCCCTGTCCCTGCATGAATTCCAAAAAAATACATTGTTTCTTTCCACTTTTCGTCATAATTTCTTGAAGTAGGGAGAATGGAAAAAATATATGGTGGAGTTGAGTAGTTTATGTATCCATTTTGAAAGATCGATACACGATTTAGATAACTTCGCTTGATAGAAAAAAAATCCAAACATAGCCAATTTTTGACACTTTGGATTCATTTTATGACGAAAATTTATATAGAAGATGATTTTGAAACTTACACGATATATTTTATCGCAAGCCAAGTAATCCATTTCAGAAAAAAAAAAATATAATGTTTTATATAACTAATTGTTATCACGGGCCGGCGCGCCTCAGTGCTCCAGCTCCCCACTGCGCCCCGCAGTCCACCCCGAGACGTTTCGTGCAGGGACAGGGCCTTAAGTAAGCTTCTCTCGCACACTCGACCAGCTACGTTCAAGATACGCCGGCGCCGGCGCTCGCTGTGCTCGCCACCTCCCCCCTCTCGCTACGCTATGGTTTCGTGCACTCGTTCCACTCAGGAGCTCCTTCACGAGCTTCTGGCTCCACACTTTTAAATAAAACTAGAGGTAGGACAGTCTGACCACGTGCAGTCGTGGTGAGTTCATAGTTCCACCACCGCAGACAAAGGTAAAGGAAGGCAAACAATTATTCATAAATGTATCACTAAGAATTTTTACTAAGCTATTTAAAACTTGATCAAAAGTAGTTACTTATGTATGAAACATTGTTTTGTGAAATAAATAAATGATCAATCAGTAAAATGTGAAAAGTTTATTTAATAAAAGTAGTATTGTGAATTGATACATTTGCCGTTCACAAAACGTTTCTCAGTTAAAAGTAGCACTGGGAAGGGAAGTGATACATTTGCCAAATGAATACTTTACGAAACGTGAGTTTATGAAATGTAAGCTTGTCAAAATACAATTTTGATAACTATACTTTTCCAAGAAAATTGTTGTAGAAAAATGGTTTGCGAAATTATACATTTATGAATAATTGTTTGCAAAGTTGTGAAACTACGGGCACCCGTTATTAACCTGTAAGGGATTAGGACAGACGTACAGAAAGATCTTTTATTGTTTCCTCGTAGAACTAACAAACAAACAAAGTCAGAAAAGTCAGTGAAGTCAGTCAAACATACTACAGAACGCTACAAAGATAAATACATGCCGTCATGTATTTAACAGCATGGACTAACGTCCAGTGCTATTAGATTTTCACTTAGGAAAAACTCATATAACCAAAAAAACTACACGGGATCACAACCATACGCAAAAAAAAAAAACAAGTGAAATTTAAATAAGCACGTCCACAAGGATATTATCATTTGAACTCATGCACGTTAGATCGTACTTGTACTCAAAATAGACATAATATAATTAATTCATGCTCAAACAAAAAAATAAAAGCAGATGTCACATAATCCTATGTGTAAGAGAGCATAATCTACGTTACAACCCTAGAAATCCAATTTTCTCCAAAACAGTGACTCTTGCGCATACAAGTCGTATGTCCTTTTTGTAGGAAATTTCGTAAGCTACAAAGATCCTTTATATTTTTTCGATAAAAATGAACGTTTTCGAGATTTTCACAAAAAACTGTTTTTCGAGACCTTTGACACCCCATAAAATCTGAAGTGGCACTTGGATCTATGGGGACTTTTGATATTTTATTTAAAACCACATTATTAAGCTTTAAACCAAAATCTAGGCATCCTTGAATGTTTTCACAGTTTGGCCGTTTTTTAGGGTTCCGAAGTCCTACAAGGAACCCTTATAGTTTCGTCATGTCCGTCCGTCTATCCGTCTGTCCGTCTGTCCGTCTGTCCGTCTGTCCGTCTGTCCGTCTGTCCGTCTGTCCGTCTGTCCGTCTGTCCGTCTGTCCTAATCCTTTACAGCTTAATAACTTCTACAGTTATAAACATAAGTAAATGAAATTTTGTTAAAAAATTGTCTGCATATAGATCTCAATTTTAAAAGAATAAAAAAATAGTTTTTACGTTCTTTAGGGGTGGACCATACATGTGAAATGGGGAAAAAATAATTTTTTTCACTGCACCCCATCGTGTGGGGTATCATTGAATAGGTCTACTAAAATGAAGGTAATGTTTCATACACCACTTTTTTATCAGGTGTACCATCTGCGAAATATAGCCCGCCAAAGTGGCTTGCAATGTGTCCCCCCCCCTGCCATTTCTAAACTATGCAACGTAGAAACTTATAATCTTCCACATTGATAGACCTTTATGAAAACTCTCTTTTAAAATTATTTCGAGTATAATGTGATTATAATTTTTTGAGTTATATGCAGAAAACCGAAAAATACTTAAAACGTCCTAGTTCAAAGGTCATTGACCTTAGAGAAAAATTATCATGGCAAATAATGCTCCTTTAGCTACTTTCTATTTGAAAAAATCACAAAAAGTTACTTTGACATCAATCAGACTTCTTAAATTTGGCTTCTTGAATTTATCGCTAGATGGCGCTACTAACAACACGCTCTGAGTCGCGAATGCTGCCGATTATTGCAAAAACTAAAATAGCCATGATTAATATTCGATTTGATTCGTTTGTACACCTACTTAAGGAACCCTATAATACTGAGCATGGCCCGACATGCTCTTGGCCGGTTTTTCATCTAATTGCACTGAACTTTAAGTTGTGTATATATTTCTGTGTGAAATTTCAAATTTTAAGTTTGGATTTGTAACTACATAATTCGTAAATTCTCAAACATGATAAGTAGGTAGTTCGGCTTTGCGTGAACGTCACGCAGTCACGCTACATTGTGACGATCGAACATGCGTCACCGTGGCAGGATCGCCTAACTATTAGCACGATGTTGTGGAAAATGTTGAATTGCTAAATGACTTTTCGGGATGCTGGGTTAGGTTAGATTTGTGTATGCCGCTGGATGGGTCGCGAACGTCATACGTAGCAGATCTCGCGACCCATCTACCCAAAGTGAAAATAGACACACGGCGGAGTTTTTAGTGGGTGCGAGCCCTACATAAGCACACCGCCTTCCCGATGGTGTGACATGTTAATGAATTAGGGTTCTACCGTGAATTATGGACCCTTTGGAGTAAATTAAAGAATAACTTAGGAAAACTGTGTTTACTTCATTGCAAAAATATATTAGACTACGTTCCAAGTGATTATTTTCTCTGTGCTACGTTCTATGACATTTGTCACTAGCTTACTTTTTCTCATATCTAAAGAACTAATACAACTCGACAAAGCAGGTTTCATATCATAACATGACATGCGATAGGCGTTGGGCAACATGCTTCACACAAATCTGTTAATTTACACCATAAAATTGTTTGCTTGCCGCATAGGTCACATCACAAAATCTAATCGCAAAGAAAATCCAAACATCTACCTACAATTCTTACAAATCTTACAATACTTAGAATTCCACGTTGCTTCTACAATTCTTAAATATTTAATAGTCTCGTTGCTTCTAATTTAATTTTATTCATTCATGCATGGATTTCTAAATGTATAGATTGAAGTAAATTCAATTTATCGTTTTTAAGGTCTTAACAACATTATAATATAACTATTCTTTATTCTATACTATATCTTTAGGGCAGCCATCCACGCCCTGCTACGCTACGCTACGTAACGCTGAGCTCAGCGTAGCTACGCTCTACGCAGCTACGAAGCGTCTACTAAATACAGTAAACTACGTATCGGTAGTAACTCCCACACAAAGCTACGACACAAAATATAATTATCGTATTACGACTTCTGACATAATTACTATGCAAGTGGAAAGTTCATACTGAATTATGTTTCCCAACTCGTAGTAACCTACCTACCCACGTATGTTTTCTTTATCTAAAATTACACTCAGTTGTTACAGTGTTTGTGGCGTCATAACAATGATAATGATTCTTAATTATCATATTTAGGGCTTGCGTAAATGGGTAAGTAATTGTTTTTCCGTATTTAGTATTTTGTCTGAAAATTAGAAATGTTGTTTTCAAGTACATAAGTCTTTTGTTTCAATTTATTCAATCCTAAGTCCTGTCAGGTACGATAATTTTATAAAGGAAACCTATAGGTACAACCTACCAACCAAGTAAGTCAATATTATTTATTTATTATTTATATTTATATTTGCTTTATTGTACACCATGAAATATGAATATGTATTTAAACTATTGTAAATGGCGGCCTTATCGCAAATTAATAATTAATTTATAACTTACTAACTTACTTATTTTTTTTATTTTTTTATTAATATGCAAGCAATGAAACGCAAAGCAATGACAACGTCTGTGGTCTAGTGGTTCGGGTGTCGGACTGCTGATCACGAGGTCATGGGTTCGATTCCCACAGGACACAAATATTTGTGTGATGAACATAAGTGTTTGTGTTGGTCTGGGTGTTTTTTATGTATTATATGTATGTGGTGTGGGCGTGTACCTTTACGTTTTTGACGATACGTTTTGACGACGTTTTGACGACTCGTTTTTTGACGACACGTTATGACGACACGTTTGACGACTCGTTTTTTGACGACACGTTTTGACGATTACGTTTTTTGACGACACGTTTTGACGATTACGTTTTTCGACGACACGTTTTGACGATACGTTTTGAAGACTGGCAGGGGATAGCCCCACCGTACACCCACGCCTTTGGACAATAGTCCACTTGATGGCAGAACGTTCCTCGTTAAGATCAGGGCCGCCCGTGTCTCGTGCCACGCGGCAGTCGATCCTAGGCACCGTCCCAATGTTCGCCGGTCAACGTTCTACCCCGCGCACCCTGGTGTGCGATTTACCCAAACCACGACAATACCTTACCTCCAAAGGAACAACTCTTCGGGAAGGAAGGGTACAGTAATAACACAATCTTGAGGTTCACTCTTGACGGGTTCTCACTACTGAAGCACTACGTTTTACTATTCATATTTCTCTTCCGTGGTATGTTGCGACTGAATATCGGGCTTTCGTGTCATTTTATTTTATACCCTGCGTATTGCGTAATACCAAGTACTGATCTGACTGACTGATCACGTCATCACGAGCCGCGCAATTAGATTCCAAAATGTTTTCCAAATCTACTAATTTTCTCTATGTGAGAACCCTTCATGAGCCTTTATTATGCTTATAACCTATCAAAAGACGCGCCACGGCGCGGCGTCAGTTTTCAGTGTCTAATTGCTAAATCCTAACTTTAATAGCAAAATAGTTTCTAGAACAAAAACTGTTAAAAATTTACAATTTTCGATCGACCTAAAACTTCACATATGCCTAGCTTGCTTATTTCTTGTCCGATTCATATGCAAATTGGACTGTTAACCCTTTCTCTATATGCACTATGCATATTAACAGCCAATTAGCCCCAATTCCGTAAGACAAAAAATCCCTTTACTAAAAACAGCTAAACAAATAGATCGATCGTAGTTTGAAAATGCACTTTCTCAATTTTCCACTAATTAACAATTTATTGGTTTCCACTAACTGGAATCCTACTAAAAACTATGGTTCCGTAAGTTTTATTGACCTTTCTTAACTCTAACATGGTTTTTTATACAAAACAAATTTCATAAAATAACTTATAGAAAACAACTAAATTAGACAAAGTGGCATATAAAACCTTTATAAAATAGGGAATAACAACAAATAAAACATAATAAAAGCCTATCCTAATCGAAAACATAAGAAACCTCATCTAAACAACCTAATCTCTGTATTTAATTATCGATTTATTACCAAATCCGTAATAACTTTCTTACTTCTCATTTAATTCTTACAGGATTTTAATCCTAGCTTAATCTAGCATGCTAAGTTCAATATTTAATGTCTAGAAGAGGATTACAACATGTTCATTTTAAAAGTATAAATACATCATCAAAAATATTCTACGCGCGACATTCGTAAAATCCGACGCGCTGATTGGTCGACGCTCGACTGGCGGTCGTCGTATTGTGATGTTGCTCTGCTTGGGGCGTTGGGGCTCAGGAGTTACTCTGTCGCCGACAAAGTATGTATTTACAACAACAAAAAATTATATAAGTATTATATCCATTGTCTAGTACCCCAAGCATTCACGCTCTGACACTCGCCCCGAGAGGTCGTGCTGCTCCCGCTCCGTCCTTTCGTGCCGAGTTTCGTGCCCGAATATTTTTCGCTACGGCTCACCGTAGCGCCCTCCGCAGTCGCCCCGCCGACTGCAGCCCGATAAGCACATTCGCTGTCTTTTTCAAGACAGCGGGCGCGCTTTTGTCTCTGTCTGAGGAAGTCAGTCAAAAACGTTGTGTCCCTTCAGGAAAAACCCACTTATTTACTGTGGTTCTCGGTGGATACCTAACGGTGATAACAAACCGAGGGGCGTTGACCCGACACGCCAGCTGCGCTCCTTAAGGGCAAAGCAAAATTGGAAGAAGCTAGGGCCAGAAGGCCTTGGGGGATCTCCTAGTCTTCCCTAGCTTACCCCCGTTTCGTCCTATCTAGCATTCTCTAGGGGTTTACACCCATTGCACACTAGAGACTTAGGGACCTGTTTGCACATTAAGACTGGCAAACAGGAGTGCAAGCTTAGGGCTCACCAGTAGGCACACAACCTCCCCGTCTATACCCGACGGGGAGGGTTTGAACACACTCCCGGGAACACCCACCCGAGGAGCAAACCCCCATGTTAGTACGCCACTAATTTTCTCCCCCTCTCATTGTTGCTAGGCTTGGCTTAGTCATCATCTATATGATGGTGTCTGATGCCGAGTTCCTCAGCATCTTAAAAAACGTCCTCTTCAAGGACCCTACCTTTATCGCCAACTATGGCGACCTGTTTGGCAGCGCTTTTGCCGCCAAACAACCTGACGTCCCCGACTCTCCAGAGTCGCCCGATACCCCCCCACCCCTAAGGAGGAATAGGCGCCCCGCCCGTTCCGACAGTGATGAGGAGAGGCCGAGGTCTCCGCGTGGTCCGCCTAGGCGTTCAGCCAGCCTGGACCATAAGGACCGTACCCCCTCACCTCTCCCCACCCCAGCCCCCACTCAATACCCTGATCGCTCCCCAATCCCATCAGACCAAGAGATGTCTTCGGACAGTGAGGTCAACTCAGACGAGGCCGGTGCCTTTACCACGGTAGTGGGCAAAGGTAAAAAACGCAGCCGGAAAACAAACAAGGCCGAGGCTCTCGCCTCAAAATCTTTAAAACTTTCCGAGGCAAAATCTGCCCCGGCCCCTACCCCCCGTCCCGCCTCTCACTCCTCCTCGCAGGATAACAGGCCCCCCTCCCCTCAGGAACATACCTCACCTTCCCAGAAGAAGGTGCCCATCCCGCCTCCCTTATTCATCCAGGATAAGGCATATTGGACCAGGATATCCGACTGGTGCAATCAAAATAAGATTAATTTCACTAGTGCCCGCCCCACACAGCAGGGCATTAAAGTAGTTGTCCCCACCCCCACTGATTACCGCAACCTTACCAGGTTGCTACGCGAGCGTGGTGTGTCTTTTCACACCTACGCACTCCCAGAGGACCGACTCCTTAGAGTTGTGATCCGAGGGATTCCGTCCGAAGTCAGCTGCACGGAAGTGCACGCCGACCTGGATCGTCAAGGGATCCCGGTTGCTATAACCCACCGTATGTTCCGTGGTAAGCACGGTGAACCCTACAACATGGTCCTTGTCATTTGTCACCCTGGCGAAAACGCCAAAAACATCTACAATATAAAGACCGTATGCAATTTATCAGGCATCACGGTCGAGCGCCCCCACAAGTCAAACCAGCCTGGTCAATGCCACCGTTGCCAGCTGTATGGTCACTCCCAGCGTAACTGCTACGCAAAGCCCAGGTGCGTTAAGTGCCTAGGCGATCACGGGACTACCGAGTGCGAGCGTCCCAAGGAGAGGGACCAGTGCACGGAGCCCCCTAGCTGTGTCCTTTGCCGTAAAGCCGGGCATCCAGCAAACTATCGCGGATGCCCCAAAGCCCCCAAAATGCGCAACGCCAAAACGGCAAAACGCGCCTCCGACCGCGTTGCGAGGGAAGCCCCCTCCTACGCAGCCCCCTTCCATTACCAACCACCAAACCCTAGAGGCCCACTCGGGCCCTCCCCTAATTTCCACGGCCCACTCGGGCCCAACCCCTGGTTTAAGGGTAATCAAAAGCCCCAATACCCACCTCTTCCGACCTCTCGTCTCGCGCCCCCGGCCTCAGAGCCCCCCGCGCTGATGAACTTACCCATCCCCGCACCTTCTCTCAGGCCCAAAACTGCACCAGCAGCTAAAGCCCCCCCCCCCCCCCATGAGAACCCCCCCTCCGGTAAACTACCCCGGCCTTCTGCCGAGAGAACACCTCGAACCCCAGTCAGGGGAAACCCGTATTGACGCCTACTCTAGACTTTGGGCCTTTACCCAAGGCATCCACGAGCAGCGCCTTCAGGTACTTACCAAGTACCAAGACATCTATAGAATACTTAATTCCAATTATAATGTATAATACGGCCCCACCCAAAAGATTCAAACCCCGTTCCCTAAATTTAGGCTTCTTTAATGCCAGAGGCATTAGTGGTCAACGCGATGACGTAGCTGTCTTCTTGCGTGAGCACCAACTTGACATATTACTCGTTCAAGAGTCCTTTCTCAAGCCCCACTGTCGTAATCCCAACATAGCCAATTATAGGCTGATTAGAAACGACAGAACGTACACCGCACTAGGCGGAACGCTAATCTATTACCGCAATTCTTTATATTGCATCCCCATTGACCCCCCAGAGCTAGCATGCCTGGAGGCTTCAATCTGTCGCCTAGGCATGACAGGGCACCAGCCCATCACCATAGTCTCGGCCTATAGGTCCTCAAACAAACCCGCGAGTCTGCTCGAGGACGACCTAAAATCCTTACTCGATCTTAGTAATTCTGTAATTATAGCAGGCGATCTAAACGCCAAACATTGCTCATGGAGCTGTGTCTCCAATAACACCGCTGGTGTTCAATTAGAAGCACTTAGCGACAGACTTTCCTTTGACGTCATCGCCCCGATGCGTCCCACTCACTTTCCCGACACAGTAGGGCAACGGCCCGACATCCTAGATATAGCCCTCTTAAAGCGCGTAAACCTCGGTATTCGCTCTATCGAGGTAATTCAAGAATTAGACTCAGATCACCGACCTGTGATCATTCAACTGGGTCCCCGAGGTGGTCCCTCGGATCCCGGTACTCCACCCTTAACTAAAACAATAACCGATTGGAGGAGACTAGAGGACCGCCTCAAATCTACCTCATCCCCCCAACTAGATTCAATCCCTGACTCCATCGAGACAGTCGCGGATACGGTGGCCGCGATCACCTCGCTCACCAACCATGTACAGTCCGTAGTGGGCGAATGCTCACGGCAGGTTCCGATGCTGGATGACCAGCGTCTGAAACTGCCGGACGATGTAAATGAGTTGAGGACCGAGAGGAACGCGGCCATCCGTGCCTATGACGCTTTTCCCAACGAAGCCAACCGTGCCCATATGCGCTCTTTGCAGAATACTGTAAAAAGACGTGTAGCTCAGGTACGGGAGGATCGCTGGGACAAGGAAGTCAGCGAAATCCAACCGTCTCATTTAGCCTTCTGGGCACTTCAACGCAAACTCAAATGCGAGACCACGGCAACTATGCCCCCCCTAAATCGACCCAATCAAAGGCCGGCCTTTGATGATGACGAAAAAGCCGAATGCTTAGCCGACAGCTTGGAGTCTCAGTGCACTCTCAGTACGCTTCCCGTAAGCCAAACCCACCTTGACAAGGTTAATTCAGAAGTAGAGCGTAGGTCAGCCCTCCCCCCCCCCCCAATAGATGACCCTGATGACCCGCTCCCACCGATCACCCCTGACGAAGTTCTCTCTATAGTCAAGGATCTTAAGCCCAAAAAAGCCCCCGGCGCAGACGGCATCACCAATAAGGTGTTGAAACGTTTCCCTGCCACCCTAATCGCTCTAATGACCGTCATCTTCAATGCGGCATTTAAAAACAACATCTTTCCCCAGGCTTGGAAACAGGCTACGGTAATCGGTATTTCAAAACCGGGCAAACCAAAAGCCGAGCCGAGTAGTTACCGGCCGATTAGTCTCCTCAATGTCTTCGGTAAAATCTACGAGAAGCTTATTTATAAGCGACTCAAAGATTTCGCCGACTCAAATAAACTCCTTCCCGACGAGCAGTTTGGCTTTCGTACAAAGCACTGCTGCGTTAATCAACTGCACCGCATTGTAGAACACATCAGTGCAGGCTTAGTACGCGGTCAAATGACCGGTACTCTCTTTTTCGACGTAGCAAAGGCTTTCGATAAAGTGTGGCACAACGGCTTATTATATAAGCTGTACACTATGAATGTGCCACATCGTCTCGTGCTCATCATCCGAGACTACTTATCGAATCGTACCTTTTGCTATCGCATAGAAGGGGCTCTCTCCTCCCCCCATCCCATTCACGCCGGTGTGCCACAAGGCTCCGTGCTCTCCCCCCTACTGTTCACGCTGTACACCAGCGATATTCCAAAATGCGGTGCAGCCCGTATTGCCCTTTTCGCCGACGACACGGCAATCTATTACTCCGGCAGGAGCCATGTCGCTATTTCTCGTACCCTCCAATCCGCGGCCAACACCCTAGGTGACTGGTTCCGGAAATGGAGAATCGAAGTCAATCCCGAAAAAAGTGCAGCGGTCCTCTTCGATAAGAGACCCCTGTCACAGTATCGTAAAGAATTAAGCGTACCAGTCTCAATGTTCGGAAAACAGATCCCATGGCAACGAGAAGCCAAATACCTTGGCGTGATCCTTGACCGTAGACTGACTTTCAGACCGCATATCCGCAAGGTGAAAAACCGTGCCGCCTTCGTCCTCGGACGTCTCCACCCCCTACTCAATGCGCACAGTAAGTTGCCCACTCCTCTCAAAGTAAGGATATACACCACCTGTATCCGCCCCATACTCGCCTATGCTAGCGTTGTGTTCGCACACGTTAAGCCGGTGAGAATTCACATACTCCAAACCCTCCAAAACCGTTTCATGCGAAGGGCCGTAGGCGCCCCCTGGTACGTACGCAATGTCGACCTCCACCTAGACCTCAAACTGCCGACCATCAAGCAGTTTTTCAAGCGTGTCTCAAAACGCTATTTCGATTCCGCTCCCAAGCACCCCAACCCCTTGGTCGTGGCGGCCACCGTCTACCAGCCATCTGCTATTAGCAAAACCCGACGTCCCAGACACACACTCATTGAGCCCGATGACGCTATTACACTCCTCCAGGAGTCAGATAAAAGTACAAGCACACTCCGACGCCGTCGTCCAAAATATCGTCCCCGCCGGCGAGGACCGACGCGACACACACACAGAATCCGAGAGTCCGACTCTCGAGAAACAGAAACACATGCCGACGCAGCACCGGCTGCTGGGGGGATCAGTGGCGGGGTCCCCCTGCTGCACCCTGAGTCGAGGTCCGAGCTCCCCCCTGGGGACGCCCTCACGGTGTAAGCAACCGGAGATAATCTCGTCACGCGAGACCGGCCCTATGCTCTAGAGTAGTTCCTAGGAGCAGGCTATTGCGTAGCCACTGGTTAGGTTTTCTAGGTAGGTCTTAGCCTCGCCGGCGAGGCTTGCCGCTTCACGGCGTTTAGCACGTCACCCGATAGGGACCGAAAGTCCGCTACTTTCGAGGAAACCAATTCGATGCAGCAACGGCTGCTAGGGGGACATAGGAACTGCGGGGTCCCCCTGCAATGCCCCAGCGAGGTTCGAGCCCCCCCCTCGGGGGGCGCCCGCTTGCGCGCGGTATTGATGCCGCGCGCATCTAGTTTGTAAGTATGTAGGGAAAAAACCTTCGGCGAATGGAGTCCCACATGGGACTCTCCGCCAACTAAGTCCGGTTAAGCAGAAATGGGACTTCGGTCCCACCTGCGAGAGCCCATTCGAAAAAAAAAAAAAAAAAGTCTAGTACCCATAGTACAAGCTCTGCTTAGTTTGGGACTAGATGGTGCTGTGTAAAATGTCCCAATAATTTTATTTATTTATTTTAAAATCCAATGAAACCAATGCGTTATTTGTGTTTTTAATATTAATAATAATAAATGACCATGAAGACACAGTTGATTATCTACGAATATAATGGCGTTAACGCCTGCTGCTACGATTACTGCAATATTTCGTTTGTTTTCCCCCATAGCTCCTCCGGCATGCTCCAGATGTGACCAGCCCAGTTCCACTTAAGCTTGGCAGCTGTTTTGGAAAGCAATATAGAGTTTCTTAGACGATCAGTAAGTCTAACTCCTAGAATACTGCGTGCCATTGCTCGCTGACAAACTCCAAGTGCGAACTTTTGACGCTTTGTCAGTGACCATGTTTGCGCTCCATAGGTGAGGGTAGGGAGGGTGCGTCTGAGTGATGATGGGGTGTCTGAGGTTTTGGTGTCTCCTGTAAAAAATTGTCTCAAGCACATACGAGGTTTGCTAGTTTAGCCCAGGGTTGTTTTTTTTATATAAAAATCAGTAATTTAAATCAAAATTGATTTTTTTTTTCTATAAAGTTTCATTAATATATTTTAATCATAATGTTTATTTATTTATTTATTTATAATTAGGAAAACCAACAGCTATATAAAAATTAATAAACAGCTAGCATAGGTTACATTAAGCCAATTACAGGTTTCCACGGATAGTAATAGGATAAATTAACACTGATTTTAACGATCACTAGCAAGCACAAAAACTACAATTGATTAGAGTTGAAAAATATTACATAAAATACTTGAATATTAATTATTCGGTCATTCTAAAGAAGTCAAGGTTTAGCATATTGCGTACCGTAGAGATTTTTGAAGTAAATGGGTCAAATGAGAACTCTTTACAAAGTTCATTAAAGTCTTTGCTCGCCCGCACGATATATGAATTTTGCCTATAGTTCGTGGAACAAAAGGGGATGGAGATAGGTGGATTGAACCTAATCATTTTTCGGGGAACATTAAATCGTAGCTTTTGTAGAAGATCTGGGCAATCAATTTCATTACGTAGTATTTTAATAGAAATGTGCAATCAGCTAGTCGACGACGATTTACAAGTGGCTGTAAGTGAAACGTCCTGCAGAGATTTATGTAATTTTCAGGACGATATGGTATTCGTAGACGAAAACACAAAAAACTAATAAATCTTTTTTGGATATTTTCAATACGATTGATGTATTTATCATAACACGGGTTCCAAATTTGTGATGCATATTCAAGGTGACTCCTTACAATTGAACAATACAAAATTTTAAGGGTTTTGGCTTTTTTTAAACATCCCGCAAGTCTCATTACAAAGCCCAATGATTTTGAGGCTTTAGCTACTATTTGCTCAACGTGTACGTCAAATTGAAGTTTAGAGTCATGATAGACCAACGAATAAAGACTACAAATGTTTCTATATAAAAATTCATTCAATCTCATTTCAGCAAATACAATTCCGCATGTGTTAAAAAGTGACAAATAGTTGTTAGATGGTTGTTACTATGGCAACATTTTGTTGCTGACGTCACTAAAGATCGCCTTGCGGCAAATTGTGCGACATTTTTTGTCTACCAAGCGAGTACGTTAGGTGTCAAATGCATATAAACAAATCTTCTTATTAATAAATTTAGTTGATTAGAGTGATATTTACGACGATTGAACTTATTCAGTGTATAGTGCACATTGATGAAAAATGACTCTGTGTTATGTTGAGGGATGCAAATCCAATTCAAGGAAAAAGGAGCCCGGTATATCTTTTCATAGGTTAGTGACATTGTTTATTACAAAACTACGTTTAATTTCCAAAAATCTGCACCGTGGTTGTGTTTTTTCGTCTATAAATCAATTAATTACTCCTCCTTAATACGTTTTACATTAGTATTGTCGTTATTTAATCATGATCATTTTATAATGTTTGTTTACACAACAAATAAGGATGAGCTTTGGCACATAGAGATATCGATACTTATTACTACATATACGTTTTTTAATGAACTTACTTATAACTGATACTATTCCAAATATTGTTGGGAAAATTCCAGTGGTTCCGAAGATTAAAGGTAATAAGTAAAAAACTTTGATAAATACAACATTTCACTCACACTCATTTTGCTAGGGGCCTTACTTCCGACTAGTTTGAGCTCTGAACCAAATCGAGCTAATGTCAATTTCTAGAGGAACGCAGTACGAATTGACACTAACTCGATTTCAAATTCAATTGATACAGCACTCTTATCTAGTCGGGAGTAAGGCCCCTGGCCCTGGACACCCGCGATGCCATCTTTTTGTCATATGCTCCGGGACGTTAGTACTATTAGGTATTCTGTGCTCCGGGTTCCGTCTTTGAGTATATTTTTCATGTTGGGTATGATATATTTAGTTTCTGTTAGTTTCTATAGACAAATTATTAAGTGGACCATGCTTTCAAAAGTGTGCAATCAAAATTATACCTTAATTTTATAAATAAACTAGCTTTTACCCGCGGCTCCGCTCGCGTTTGATTCTGTTATACCCCCGTGACGGATCCTGTTAATAATAAGGTGTTTTCCTGTTACTATTACAAAACTGTAAATGTCTGTTTGTTTATTTATTTGAGCATCACGCAAAAACTACGGGACCTATTTTGTTTTTTTTTTGTGTTTAGACTTGTAAACAGGTATGCATTTTATGAAAAAAGAAAACGATTCCTGTAGGATGAATTGAAGAACAACGGAGTGAAACCACGGGCAAAGTCCTGTCCTGTCTAGTCCAGTCTAGTCAGATCCAGTCCGATTCAGTCCGATCCAGTCTGATCTAGTCTGATCCAGTCCGATCTAGTCCGATCCAGTCCACTCCACTCCACTCCCAGTCCCACTCCACTCCACTCCCAGTCCCACTCCACGCAACTCACCCACTCACTCACTCACTTACACACACTCACTCACTCACTAACTCACACACCCACTCACTCACTCACTCAGCCACTCAGTCACCTACTCACTCACCCATCCACTCAGTCACTCTCTGACTCACCCTCTCACATACTCACTCACACACTCACTCGCCCACTCACTAACTCACTCACTCACTCGCTCACTCGCCTAGTCACCCACTCTCCCACTCACTCATCCATCATACATTACTATCCGCTCGTGCAAATGCATAGAAGCTGTATCGGTCGGGTGAGGACGCACCCCACAAATAGATTTTTTTCTTTCTTTCTTTCTTTCTCAACTCATAACTCATACCAGTTTTTAAGTCTGATCGTCAGCATTTAAACAAAAAAATTTCATCAAAATCGGCCCAGTAGTTTTAGATTGATGCTCGAACAAACAAACAGACATTTACAATTTTATAATAGTTATTAAGATAACATAAATAAAAAATTGCTGGTAAGAATGTGTGTGGTACACACAATGTGTTTTATATTATTTACATTTTGTAAATTATGTAATATTTTATTATAATTTTTTTTTTTTCGTTTTTTTTTACACGCCACCATCTAGTCGCAAACTAAGCAGAGCATGTACTATGCTTTTGCTTTTACCACTTTTACTATTCTAAAAAATGAGAATTATAACTGTATAAAATCGTTTTAATGCTACAGACAGAGAAATGTGTTGCTGGGGAGTTTGTTGCGCCGTTTCTTCTTTCCAGCATAAACACTAGGAAGCGGTAAAGGGCGGGCATTTTTGGGTTTTTTTAGGGTTCCGTAGTCCTACAAGGAACCCTTATAGTTTCGTCATGTCCGTCCGTATGTCCGTCTGTCCGTATGAAAATTTTTTTTTTCTCGCTGTACCCCCTCTTGTGGGGTATCATTGAATAGGTCTACTAAAACAAAGGTATTGTTTCATACACAACTTTTTTATCAGGTATACCATCTGCGAAATACAGTCCGCCAAAGTGGCTTGCAATGTGTCCCCCCCCCTGCCATTTCTAAGCTATCCAATGTAGAAACTTATAATCTTCCACATTGATAGACCTTTATAAAAACTCTCTTTTAAAATTATTTCGAGTATAATGTGATTATACATTTTTGAGTTATAGTGAGAAAACTGCAAAATACTTAAGACGTCCTAGTTCTTAGGTCATTGACCTTAAATAAAAATGATCTTAGCAAATAATGCTCCTTTAGTTACTATCTATTTAAAAAAATCACAAAAAGTAACTTTGTGTTATATTGATTTGACACAATCCTTCAATTTAGCTTCTTAAATTCAGAGCTGGGTGGCGCTGTTTGCAAAAACTAAAATAGCAATGATCAATATTCGATTTAATTCGTTTGTAATTAGGAACCCTTTAATACTGAGCATGGCCCGACATGCTCTTGGCCGGTTTTTTTATATCAAATGGGCTAACGTTTGACCGCCATCTCACCTGATGTTAAGCGATGGTGCGATCTATATTTTTGTTGACGTTTAATAAGCGCTAATTGGCTTAAGCCTAAATTGAATAAATGCCATTTTGATTTTGATGATGTGTTTTATTTAATATCAGGGTTCGAAATTATCAACGACTATACAGCATACAGCCCAATAGACGCCTAATGTTGAATATAATGCGTACAATAAGTTCTGCTACTAGCTGAGGCACTGCAATCCTATTGGCCCTACCAAGGCGGCTATTGGCTAATCACTAACGCGGCAGTTTTCACGGCTCATGTAAGTGGCCGAAACTGATTTGAAGATTTCAAGCGGCGAATAGTGGCAACCTACATAAGTGAAATTTCATAGATGTTTTGCAGACATCGGTCACCTGTTATGAGGCGTCTATGGGTTGTATGGTTGTTGGAAATTATCAAGATAAATTAAGCTCTGGTCGAGTGTGCGAGAGAAGCGAAGGGGCGACAAAGGGAGTCTTCTGGTGGAACAAACTCAGAAACACTATAGCTTATCAAACAAAACATTATGCAGAAAGACAATTGACAAACGTAACCAATGTTCGATAACATTTTAGAAACATGCTTTTAATAACACGATTTTTAAATAGAAATATTGTGAAACGTTGTTTTTATAAACATGTAGATGTAAATAAATACTATGAAAGGTAGTTTTAAATGAAAAAAAAATGAAACATAGTGAATGGTTGTTTTTAGAAATATGTGGTTTGTCAAAAGACTATTTTGCGAAATGAACGTTTGTAATTTTTCACAAAATTTCACTTCAAAAACAATTTTGAAGTGAAATTTTGTGAAAAAATATTTGCGGAACATTATGGACCCATCGAAAACGATAATAATGTTAACTGTTTTTTATTTATGACAAATGAATTTTTAAGCTAATGCTGTTAAATTTCATATTATTATTATTTCATCATCATCATCATCATCATCATTGTCATTTTAGCCGAAAGACGTCCACTGCTGGACATAGGCCTCCGTAGTGCGTCGGCAATGTTTGCCAACGCGCGTACAGACGGATTCGACGTCGTCTGGTGTAAGAAGTCCGCCTCACTACTGCGCAGGCTGCGCGGCAGCCACAACACCATTCTGTACATGATAGCCGCCCGGGCTGATAATCCGCTTGTTTGGGCGCTAGGCGACCGGACCAAATCCCTTTTTACTAACATAGGTTAAGTTATATGTTAGTAACACATTGGATCCATTGTTGTCTTCAATAAATATATAAATATTTATGTTATCTATAGAGATTACATATATAATATGAAATTAAACAGCATTAGCTTAAAAATTCATTTGTTATAAATAAAAAACTGTTAACATTATTATCGTTTTCGATGGGTCCATAATGTTCCGCAAATATTTTTTCACAAAATTTCACTTCAAAATTGTTTTTGAAGTGAAATTTTGTGAAAAATTACAAACGTTCATTTCGCAAAATAGTCTTTTGACATTTCCTTAGTTTTCGATGTATACAACGACCTCCTATCGATAACACGTTTTCAGCGTTGGTACATCACTAGTGCAAGGGGCGGAGTCGACGCCATATTGTGTATACAAACTGCCGCACGTCACGTGACCTTAGCACTCATCCTGTGTAGTAGCTTCTTAAATCGTTGTGATAGACACCCAGGGCCCCAAGTCTGCTAATTACACTAAATAACCAACCATCGCCATTCCACCGACACCCTACTGACACTCATAAACAACTGTGACAAAATGGGTAGTCTGCTAAAACTTAAATCTCGACGGAATGGCAATAGAATGGTAATGTCAAATCGATGTTGCCAATTAAAATCTACCATTAGTTGTATTGTTTTTTATCAACCTTTTTTATAGTTTTTATCAATGAAATATTTAAATTAAGGATTTTATTGATATTACCTACCTCTTAAGGGGTCATTATACTCATCCGTATGAACAACTTTTACATTTACGTTTTTAGCGTACTAAGCGGCAATGCTATCGACATACGTGTTATTGAAAACCTCTTAAGGGGTCATTATACTCATCTGTATGAACAACTTTTACGTTTACGTTTTTAGCGTACTACGCGGTAATACTATCCGACATACGACGTGTTATTGAAAACCTCTTAAGGGGTCATTGTACTCATCCGAATCATCATCATCATCATCATCATCATCATCATCAGAATAATAGTTATTTAGAGACCAATGGCTATCCAATGACTTTCCACTGAACTACAATAAAATTAAAAACCATAAAATCAAAATCAAAATTAAAATCAAAATAATTTATTTGTGAAACATAGGTAAAAGTTAAAAACTTTGTGGAAAATTAAAATATTAAGTCACACTATATTTAACCTTGAAAGGCATACAAATTACATAGTATAGAACACAGCATACATAGCATTTTCATTTTTATTCCATTCGTTTCTACCATTCAACTGCCATTGGACTATTTGCTATTCTGTAAACCAATAGTGTATCAATGTCCTCTCGATAGCTTAAGTTTCGGTAGTCTACTCGTTATTTGACGTTTCTGACAATCGTCTCTCAATGACTTTTTGCCATCGAACTACAACTGAGAGGTCATTTTGCAAACATACCTTTTTTGCAGTTATTGTTATAACAATTGAACTTTTTTTTGTAAAATAAAGTTGAATTGTGTATTGTAGTAATTTATTTCGACGATAATATTCAATTTTAGACTATAAATGCGACCTTGAGAATCAGTTACACAATCGATGGGCATGTACTATTGACTATTGACATATTATAGCAATACTATCGTTAGTGTCTATATAGTATTTGACACTAATAGTGCTATGAATAGTATTGCATAAAAAGCTATCAATACGGTCGATAGCAACGATCGCTTCGATAGTATCTAAAGCTAACCTTGAGAATCAGTTACTCTATCGATAGTATCGATAGCATGGCACCTGCCAATATTATCGACATATATATTATCGTCAGTATAAACAACTTTTACTATGAACACAACCCTGAAATCGCGAAAAAAAACAGCTTATCCCTACATTTTCCTGATTTCGCGGCCCTACATTTGTGTTCACATAAATCGACGAAATGTAGAGAACAGCATTTTTTTACGTTTGAAATGTTTCAATTATTTTTCAACACACTTACTCGTTAAGTGGCTCTTATTGCACCACTTTTAGGTTCATAATGTAGCTTATAATAACGCCCGCGTGGTTTTTACTTTATATTATCGCACTAGTGCTTTTTAGTTTTTACTTTAGGTACTTACAGTTTATTTTTTAATTTTATAAAAGCAGCAAAATATTTTGATGTCTACACAAAATTTAAAAAAATTGTGAACAAATCAACTATTTAATTTGTGTTAAACATTTAATTTCATTAAATTATTTATGTTTGTCAACAAATTAACATTAATTTGTGTTATGAATAATAAATTATATTTTTAATATTAGGTTGTTTGGCGGTTTCCTTCTACCAACTGCGCGCGCATACCTATACATCACCGTGCGATTACAGTGATCCGCTCGCCATTATTCACAAATTCAATATTTGCCTAAAATACGTTCATATGTTTTTTCCTCGCAAGTGTGTAGAAAAACGTCGTATGACACGCGTGAGCATTATAATAAATAATAATAAATAGCCAACTTAGCTTAAGTTACTTGAAGCGAAGTTCGCTACGTCGCCGCGTCGTTTACGTAACTATTGGAACATGAAGCAACTACGTGAATCCTTAATTGATAAAAACCAACCATCGCCATTCCACCGACATCCTACTGACACTCCTATACAACTGTGACAAAATGGGTATTCTGCTAAAACTTAAATGTCAATCTCGTCGGAATGGCAATAGAATGGTAATGGGATATCAATTGTTTTCAAATCGATGTTGCCCATTTAAATCTACCATTAGTAGTTGTATTGTTTTTTATCAAACTTTTTTTAAGTTATTATCAATGAAATATTTAAATTAAGGATTTTATTGATATTACCTACAAAATTTTCATGTCTATAAAATAACTAAAACACATCAAACGTAAAAAAACAGCTGTTTCCTACATTTTGTCGATTTATGTGAACACAAATGTAGGGAAGAGCTGATATTTTTTGGCGATTTTAGGGTTGGTCCCATAGTAAAAGTTGTTCACACGGATGAGTACAATGACCCCCTTAAGAGGTTTTCAATAATACGTATATCGATAGCGTACTACGCTACACGGTTATACATCGACACACGTGTTATTGAAAATCTCTTAAGGGGTCATTATACTCATCCGTATGCACAACTTTTACGTTTACGTTTTGATCGTGCAACGCGGTAATGCTATCGACATATGACGTGTTAATGAAACCTCTTAAGGGGTCATTATACTCATCCGTCATTGTACTCATCTGTATGATCAACTTTTACTAAGGGACCAATCCTGAAATCGCAAAAAAAAAACGAATATGTACAATGACCCTTTAAGGGGTCATTGTACACATTCGATGTATGAAAAACATTTATTAGGGACCAAAGTTGAAATCACCAAAAAAAAATTATTTAAAAAAAATATGATGGCAAAAAAATCATCGTAAGACGATTGTGGGAAACGTCAAATAACAGCAGAATAGCAAATAGTCCAATGGCAGTTGAATTGTAGTCAATGGCAGTTCAGTGGAAAGTCATTGGAAAGCCATTGGTCTCAAAATAACTAGTAGAATACCAAATGGCTAAAACTATTCCACCGACACTCTACCGACACCCAACTGAAGCGTTTGTCAATTAGCAGACTCGGGGCCCAGGTCCCGTACTCCGTCACATCTTGATAATGATTGGCCTTTCAGTCTGTAACTAGTAGGTAATGGGAGGCGTTTCCGACTAAACGAAATAATTGAACATTTAGCAGGATTTAAATCCAACTTATTAATCTGACAGTATTCATCCAACCGACACAGGTCAGACTGAAGGGTCATGTTGGACTAGAAAAGAAAAAAACATGTTAAAAATTATGCAGTTTTTATTTTCTACTGAATATTGAATAAAATGGCAATAGCAAACTACCTACAAATAGTCTAGAAAATCGAGTTAGGAGATGCTTCAATTAGATATTAAATTAATTTTTCGGAACTTATTACAGACCACTAAAAAGTCTTAGAAGTTTGAATGAACTGTTTCCTACTTTTCTGTACTTAAGTAATACTGTCGTACTAAGATATACTTATGTTTTTTTTAATTCTTACAAAGTTACATACCTACTAGTAAAACTTTTCGGAAAAATATTCATAATAAGTGAATAAGTAAAAGTTAAGTAAATAAGGAGTAATAGATAGGTCTTCTTCAAGTTTAGTTTTTTTATTTTGTAATAAATATCCGTTCGCTTGTACCCGAGATCCAAAAAAGTGGTATGGTCAATTGTTACCCACATGACGCCACCCCTCCCACATGGCGCGCGGCGGCGCGGCGGCGGGCCCTCAATAAAAACTAATTTATGACCGATGACTCAAGTGTTGTATAAAAAAACGTTTTCTATGTCAGTAGATTAACATTAATGAAAACCATAAACTAGTTTTGGTGAAAAAAAAATGTTTTTTTCACTTATTTAGTTTTTTCTTCGGAACCATTGGGATTTTGTAGACAATATTTGGAATGCTGTCAGTTATGAGTATGCAAATAATAAAAATCAAGTGTAAATCCTTCAAAGTCAAATAAAAAGTGAAAAAAATCAAAAAAATCAATGATTTTTTTGTTTTTTTTTTAAAACAAAAAAAACTGTCACAAACAAAAAAATCATGATTTTTATCAACCCTGGTTTAGCCCATGGTAACGTAGTGGCACCAATAATCGACAAGCACCAATGATCGACACTATTTTCTATGATCAAAGAAATTAAGAATAGGAATCTGATAATTTAATGGGTCAACTCTGAACCACATACAACATACTTCCTACTATCATACAGAGAAACGTCAATACGATCTGCCATTTTACATTAAATTGGCGGCTGAAGAACTTGAGGGCAGTTGGTGTATTAGTAAAAAATCTGTGTTTACTCGAGGAATCATTTACGAGGTTAGTGCAATATTTTCCTCACCATGCTTAAACTATGAAAGCTATTTAAATTCTAGTTAATTTTATGGGTTTGTTAAGGAATTCTTGAGATCATTTTGATATTAATGACGTTGATAGGTCATTTTTCTGGCGACCAGGCTGGTGTCGATTACTGGTTCTCAGAAATTACCTTTCTTCAATAACCGACACATGTCGATAATAGGTTTTTAAAGTATTACTGCAGTTACCAAAGGAATATAACTAGTTTTCCTTTACTAATTAAGCTGATGTTTGAAAAAGCTTGATTAAGGTAGCAGTACCAGTAATCGACAATGTGTCGATAATTGGTACTAAAACATGTCGATAATTGGTTCTTACAGATGGCTCCGAGAAAAAAACTCACTTCTAAACAAATGGAAAAGGCCATTGAAGCCGTAATAAATGGAAAAAAGATTGCACTTGTTGCGCAACGATTTGGAGTACCTCATATTACATATCTTCGTGAAGAGAATTTTGCACCAGTGCTGAAAAAAACTCTCTCAAAAACAACGAAATATTGTGTCCACAATGGATTCCGAGCGAGGGTTTTTTTCGATTCGGACCTACGGTGCTATTCACAAACGTTCGATGTTTCCGTTTCCGAAGTGAAATTTAACCGGCAAACGAAACAAAACGACCACTTAATGCGACTACGAACGCTGCAAAGCATTCGAAACGTCAGGAAAACCAATCTTAATAATAATACACGATGTAATCCAGTTAAAGTAGTTTTATTAAGAAATACAACGATTTGAGAACCGAACGGATTCAGGAACGCAACGCTAAATTTATAAAAACTCTTCCGAGAGACAATTGTCGTCGGAAAGCACTTGGTGTAAAATTAATGAACTATGAACAGCGTTTCCGAATCCGTTCGATTCTCAAATGGTTTTGTTTCATAATAAAATAAGTTTATTTTTTATTCTCAGTAGCAGCCCGGAGTATGGATTTGTGCCCGGTTAATGGCAATAGGCTCGCCCCCTATTACATGGGACTATAACATAACGGGCGAAATGTGGGTGTACACACCTCTGCCTACCCCTTCGGGGAAAATACAGGCGTGATGTTATGTTATGTAAAACAAGTTTAATCGGATAAAATCGCGTATTATTATTAAAATTGGTTTTTCTGAAGTTTTAAATGCTTTGCAGTGTTCATGGTCGCAGGAAGTGGTCGTTTTGTTTCGTTTGCCGGTCCAATTTCACTTCGGAAATGGAAACTTTTCGAATGTTTGTGAATAACACCGCTGATTACATTGATTTGTCGAAATTCAAACAAACGGAATTAGGTAGCATCTTTAAGTAAACCTGCGCAAAAACCTACTACCTAGATTTTTGAATGACCAGAGTTGTGATTATACACAATAAATACGCTTTTTCATCCGAATTTTAGTTTTATTAAGCAATAACTTAACAATAACCCATCCAACTAGCACATCAATAAATTGTCGATGATTGGGTGTCGATAACTGGTTACTGTCGATAACTATATGTTGGATACTGGAGTTGTACAGTCGATTATTGGGGATTTTGATAAATTTTGATTATTTCGTTTTTCCTGATGACTTATGTATCTTTAATCATTAATAAATCAACACATACTATCCTTAACATATACTTCATCATTTTCATGCACTATAATTTTTCTAAGTACGACCAAATTTTTTAAATGTTTGGCACAAGTACCCAACGTCCTAAAAGTGTCGATTACTGGTGCCACTACGTTATAATAACACCAGGTAGTCTCTTCCCGTGACAGCTAGGTCACGTGATTGCCTCCGTACTACGTCATCGGCCGTGGAGCCAATAGCGGGCTGTTAGCGTAACACTTGTCAGTTTGATGTGCTGCCACTTTGTGAAAATAAATTACACGAGCAAAATGCATTTTTTCATTTACTTTCTTCTATAAAGAATCACTTTTTAACTAGTAATTGAATATGGTTTCCTTTATTAACTAATTAGATGAATAACACGAGATAACAAATAGGCTAGTTAGGAATTTATTTTATATTCATTATGAACAAAAATCTCCTTTAGTATATTGAAGATATCAATCAATGGTAGCACTGATCGTGACGTAGCTTGGAGGCATCGCGCTGTCATTGCGGGAAGAGAATACCTGGTGAAACATCTTATTATACCATGGTTTAGCCGACGATATAGCACTTATGTGGCAAGACGTGGTAAGTAGCTCCCAAAGTATCCAGCATGACACCCTTGCCCTAATGTTATAACAGCATGTTTTTGATCACCATTCCGGGTAGCCAGACTAGCCAGCGCGGCATAATGTTGACAATAATTTCCTTCTTACAAACGTTCTTGGTGAATATTATGAAAACCTTGGCGAATATAAGGATAGGTACAGGTACGTACTGCACAATGTTTGACAATAAGTACCCTACTAACCTGATGTGTACATACCACTGCAACACAGCTAACTAGTAGCTAACACAGTGATTATTATTACCTTTGGTAGCCAATAGGGGTCCTTTTCATAAGGTAAGACCAGGTATATCATGAAATCCATACAAACCAGTCTATAGTGGCGTAATAAACTATAGCCTCCTATATCGACTAGACCAGCTGTCTCAGCATGTTGTGAAATAAGTATAGAAGTTTTTTTTTTTAATAGTATAGGATGGCGAAACGACCTAAAGGCCCACCTGATGTAAAGCGGTTACCTTTGCCCATAACAACTGCAATACCACCTACGCTGTTGCCTAAATGGTACCGCAAGTCGGTTCACCAAACTGAGACATGAAGATGGAAAGTCTCATGTGATTGTAATTTCACCGGCACCCGTACCCTTCAGACCGAAACACAGCAATGCAAGCATCACTATTTGGCGGAGAAGTAGGTACGGTGGTAGTACTTCCCCGGACGAGCTCTTTCACAAAGTAAAGTATAGAAGTGTTATCCTGAAAAGGTTAGGCCTCCTCTTGATCTGTCTTGCGTTATTAGGGTGAGGGAGCAGTGTCTTCCCGTTTACTAATGTTAATGTGCCAGACTGCGATCACGCATCCGTGTGCCAAGCGTGCTTATTTCCCGTTTGTAACGGTCACTCTTTTTTTATTCAGCAGTGAATTTTCATGATCACGATGATGATGGATTATAACGGAATATCGTCGTAGCTACGGCACGTGTTCCGTGTGGTATCCGACATAAAGAATTGCACCACCCTATCTCTTCTCATGGGTGTCGTAAAAGGCGACATACGGCCAAAATTAATATCCAATCTATCCACGATTTACCGTACTAGAGATAGAAATTTGACACATTTTGTATGGAACTTATTTCAAATTCCTATCTCTAGTAGGGCAAATCGTGGATAGATTGGATATTAATTTTGGCCGTAAGGGAATCACCAGAAGATTGGCAGCAGCGTTCTCGGAGTATTTAACCAACCAATTGCGATCGTCAACCCGCCTGCCAAGCGTGGCGATTATGGCGCATATCCCCCCCGCTTTTGGGGGAGGCCTATGTCCAGCAGTGGACGTCTTTCGGCTGAAATGATGATGATGATGATCGTCGTAGCAAATTTAAAATCTCCTACTGCCATTTTGTACTGGCACAAGACTAGGGTGGTTGACACGCAAGTAGAAGCCTATGCAGTGGGCAAACGACCATACACAGCCTAATAGACGCCTAATGTTGAATAAATTGCGTACAATAAATTCTGCCACCAGCTGAGGCGGGGTACTGCAATGCGATTGGCCCTACCTAGGCGGCTATTGGCTAATCACTAACGCGGCAAATTTGACGGCTCATGTAAGTGGTCGAAACTGATTTGAAGATTTCAAGTGGCGAATAGTGACGACCTACATTTGTGAAATTTCATAGATGTGTTGCAGACATCGGTCGCCTGTTAGGAGGCGTCTATGGGGTGTATGGTCGATGGCAGTGGGATTGTGAAGACTTAATAATTATGATGATGTGATATTTGTGTCGAATTAGTTCGCAGAAACTTAAGAAACAGAAGGCTTTCCTTCAGGCGACCGATGTCTGCAACACATCTATGAAATTTAATCAAAGGATTAGCCATATTTTAGGGTTCCTTACCTCAAAAGGAAAAAAACGGAACCCTTATTTTTTTATTTTTTTTATGACTAGCTGTGCCCGCGACTCCGTCCGCGTGGATGTCGGAAAATAACATCGTGTCATATTTATGAACACAATGTCTTCTAATATATACATATAAGCAGCTACACAGACGACTACACTATTTACCTCAATCAATCAATCAACTCAGCCTATGGCAGTCCACTGCTGGACATAGGCCTCTCCCAAGTTGCGCCACAACGCTCGGTCCTCTGCCTTCCGCATCCAGTCCCCCCCAGCCACGTTCTTTAGGTCGTCGGTCCACCTGGCAGGGGGGCGCCCTACGCTGCGTTTGCCGATTCGCGGTCTCCACTCAAGGACTCGTCTGCTCCAGCGGCCATCGGTCCTTCGACAGACATGGCCAGCCCACTGCCACTTCAGCTTACTGATCCTACAAGCTATGTCGGTCACTCCGGTTCTTCTCCGGATAATCTCGTTTCGGATTTTATCCTTTAAAGAAACTCCAAGCATAGCTCGCTCCATAGCTCGCTGAGCGACTTTGAACTTGTGGACTAGCCCAACTGTCAGTGTCCACTGTCCACGTTTCGGCACCGTAAGTCATGACAGGCAGGACGCACTGGTTGAAGACTTTTGTCTACAAACTTTGCGGTATAGGCGACGAGAAGACTCGGCGAAGTTTGCCAGTTTTTTTGTTTTGCTATTTACCTACCATACTATATTTTGTTTTTACAACCAACCGGCTAAGGTGATGGAATTAGCCCTAAACTCTTCTCATTCTGAGAAGACGCTCGTTCCTAGCAGTGGGAAGTAATTGGGCTGATTATGTTGTTATTCTATAACACTAACCACACCTCTTCTTATTCTGAGAAGAGGCCCGTGCCCAGCAGTGGGACTGTAATGGGCTGATATTATGTTATTCTATAATACTAACAATATCCAGTTCATAAACTGTTCTCATTTTGAGAGGAGGGCCATACCCAGCAGTGGGACAGTAATGGGTTGACTACGTTATGTTATTCTATATTTTCTAGTATCTTAACTCTTCTCGTTCCGAGAACCACTAACCACATCTCTTCTAATTCCGAGAAGAGGTCCGTGCCCAGCAGTGGGGCAGTAGGTAATGGGCTGATTATGTTATGATAATCTATAATGGTGTCGATTCTCTTGTTTACGAACTAAACTTATTTTAAACTATCGCTCTCTTTTACTAATAGTAGATATAAGAAAGGGATGGCAACCATTTTAGAACTGTCAAATTAGTTTACGTGTTACATTTCTTTGTATAGAGTGGGCACGTTCCGAGATCACGACTACTACTACTACTACTATTACTAAATTCTGACTAATTTGACAGTTCTAAAATTGTTTTCATCCCTTTCTTATATCTACTATTAGTAAAAGAGAGCGATAGTTTAAAATAAGTTTAGTTCGTGAACAAGAGAATCGACACCATTGTTAAATATCCAGTTCCTTTACTCTTCTCATTCCAAGAAGAGGCCTATGTCCAGCAGCGGGTCAGTGATGGGCTGACTATGTTATGTTATTCTATATTTTCTATAATACTAACACTATCTAGTTGTATTTTTAGGAACCTGCAATCAACCAACAAAGAGACCTAAAGAGCGTGGCCGGGGGGGACTGGATGCGGAAGGCAGAGGATCGAGCGTTGTGGCGCAACTTGGGAGAGGCCTATGTCCAGCAGTGGACTGCGATAGGCTGAGTTGAATCAACCAACAATCATGACCTCTACTTTATATGCAACTTTAACCAATAGAGGGGTCAAGCTGTATCGCTGGATCTAGTCAACCGATTCAGATAAAACATACCCTATATTTTAAGTTAGACTAATACCAATACAATGCAAAGTTTCATTACGAGCCGTTCAGCTGTTTTCACGTGATGAGGTAACAGACAGACAGACATAAATTTTAAAAACGATTGATTCGTGTTCTATTACTTATTTATAGTTGATTGTTAATAAATACAGCAGTTTCTTTGTTCATGCAATTTAGTTTACCTGTATTTCTGTCAAATCCCTAGAATCAAGTAATCACGATGATAAAATTCTGGTACGATAAATTTACAACAACGATATCGGATTATGGATTACGACAAGATGTTTCGAATTTTTCTATTCACAATCATAACATCTGTTTGTCAGACAAGGAGATTATCGGGCCATAACCTACAAGTGATAGAAATTTAACCTAAGCTCCGTACATTTTATGTCAAACTTCTATCCCCAGTAGCGCAAATCGTGGATAGACAGGTTATTAATTTTGGCCGTATGGCATAATCTCTACACATTGAATAACAGAGGGATGAAGCTGGATGAACACTGAAATAAAATGCCATTTCTGTCTTTAGAAGTAAAAGAAGTGGTCACGATATTAACGACTTTACTTAATTAATTATAACACAAATTGTCCTTTAAATACAGTTCAGGCCCAGACTCCACCAAAGCGGAGAAGAGCGGAGATGTGTCGAACAACCAATAGGATTCCGTTATTTTAAATGTCATCGCCTAGATTTAACGCAATCCTATTGGTGTGGCTTGCGACACATCTCTCCGCTTTGGTGGAGTCCGGGCCTTAGCCTTGTAATTCCTTTTATTTGCAAATCATAATTGTGAAAGTTGTCAAAATATTTCATTATGAAGCCGTTTACACAAATCAAAAGTAGAGTTGTGCTAGCTACAATTTCGCCTAACGTAGCATAAGTTCAAGATTAACGATTTCTTCAATACAAAATCGTTGATGGAGACGTACGTTTTACAAATAAATAAATAAAGGTTTGTTATAGCTAGCTCCTGAAGTTTTCCGCATGTTAATGTTTTGAATGCATAAAATCAAAAATGAAACATTCGTGAGGATAATTTTTATTCCATAATACAGCATAAGATAAACCGGAATGTCACAATTCGCATTTTCATTATTTCTTGTTTTTCATAAAAATAAAAAAGAACCTCCTTCCATCACACTTGCCACAAAGTTACTGTGTTTCAACATTTTTTTCTAAATTATTATAAAAATGCTAAGTTACAATTAATTGTGTAGAGCGTGTACCACTGAGAATTCTGAGCACTGTTCCCTGCAGGCGGAAACACTTCTCAAAATGACACCGTTTATCTAATACATATTTATACCTAAATTACAAATTAATCTCGGTTCGTCATGAGAAGCTGTTGACTTTAAATGCAGGTCAATCACAACGAGCCGTTTGAATAAGCGAGAATTGTACGAAATGTTTTTTGATGTAAAATACATAACAGCTTAAACTACCTAGATAACTTCCATAAAAATAAACTACCATCGTTATAATACGTCAGGTGATATTAATGCACAAAACTGGTGACAATCGATCAGAAAGAACATGGGTATCAACAGCCCAAAGTCACAAAGCGATGTGTATAGGATGCGCCCGCGCACACCCGCCCTTGCACCCGGTGACCGATAGAACCTACGCTCCCAATACTGCTACATTTACCTACCCCTACGAACCGTAAAGTGTAGGTCACTAGTATCATAAACTAAATAATTAAAGTCATCAATTGTGAATTAACTTTAAATACTTTATTGCGACAACTTATTCCACATAGTATACATATAAAACATGTTATGATGTGATTCACTTTATCACGAGTCAGCTACAAACCTATCCACATCACAATGCACGATTATTCAGCGAGTCTAGGTACCACCGTTTTGCTCCGTCGAATATTTATATTGAAAACAAATCTGTAATAATTTTGTATCATCTTTACACACTATTTTTTGTTCAACGTCGTCAGGGATCGATCAAACAGCGCATTCTAATAACGTGGACCCTAACACCACATCGCAAGTAGCATGGTTTATTTGTACACTTACCACCAATATACCAAAATTAATTTTAAACGTTGTATGAACGCAAGTGGTTCGGAGTGAATGCGATGCTCGATCGGTCACCGGGTGACGCATATCAGTAATGCATTCGCAGGTTAACTCACATAATACATTGTATTCAATATTCAATAGCAAATAAAGTTAACATATCTTAAACCATAGTCTCTTTCAGTAATCAGATTTGTCTGTGAGTTGGTAGCGCACATGCAGTTAGCGGTTGGCGTTCTTCAGTTGGTTGGAGAGCCAGTCCAGGCCCTCGTACAGCCCGTCCCCGGAGGTGGCGCACGTCGCCTGGATGTACCAGTTGCGGTTGCGCAATGAGTGCAAGCCCAGCTTGTCTGTTATCTCAGCCGCGTTCATTGCGTTTGGCAGATCCTAGCAACACAATCTTACATTACTTTTATGTATTTTTTACGATCCTATTGGCACACATACTAATATACATCTTCAAAGAGGTAGGTTTAGAACGTTTTGGCTCGAAATACTGTATTTTTTTTAGATCTTGATCACAAAGGAATATTTATTATTCAGAATTAAACATTAAAAATAATGTTGAATCTACAGCTTTAAAATAAAACGAGGCCATTTTTGAAGCATCTAAAAAAATATTGAAATAAGCAAAACAGTTGGAATTTCTTTGAGGAAGTCAATTGCTTCATAAAATTTCTGCACAATGATGTTACCTGTTTGTTTGCGAAGATCAAAAGTACAGCATCCCGTAGTTCGTCTTCACTTAACATTCGCATGAGCTCCTCGCGTGCCTCTCCAATACGCTCTCGGTCATTACTGTCTACTACAAAGATGAGACCCTGAAACAAAACAAACATGAAATACACTTTCCTACTTTTAATTTATTAATATATAATACTACGTGTTATTGATATAACCGAAAACCTCTTAAGGCGTCATTGTACTCATCAGTATGAACAACTTTTACTATGGGACCAACCATGAAATCGCGAAAAAAAAAAACAGCTGATACCTACATTTTGTCGATTTATGTGAACACAAATGTAAGGAACAGCAGATTTTTTTTTTCTCGATTTCAGGTTTGATCCCATAGTAAAAGTTGTTCATACTGATGAGTACAATGACCCCTTGAGAGGTTTTCAGTAATTTCAATAACATGTTGTATAAGGTTTAATAGGTAATGTGGCGCATCTTAAGAGAGGCTTATATCCAGCTGCTTATAGACTCAATTGACTGAAAGATAATGTGATCAGTAGACTACTTGATACTAAATCAGTCCTCTAGCGGCCAAAATTAATATCCAATCTATCCACGTTTTACCCTACTGGAGATAGAAATTTGACATATCTTGTATGGCGCTTATGTCAAATTCCTACCTCTAGTAGTGCAAATCGTGGATAGATTGGATATTAATTTCGGCCGTTAGTCGGCCTAAACTTGTTTTAGATTGAGGATAATCCAAATAAATTGGATTAATTATTCGAATCAGAGTCATAATAACCATTTAGGGCCCCTTCACACTTAGCGTTTCTCCAGCGTAGTCGTTAGATAAACGTATGGCGACTCCGAATTTCCGCGAATTAATTTGACATTTAAAAAATGTAAAATCTATTTAAGCCTGTACACATAAAGGTCATAATTGCGCAAAATCACGCAATTATAACCAATCAATCAATTTTTAAACGTCAAACTAGTTCGCGAGATTCTGCAGTCAAGTTTAAGGCGCGTTTCCATTCACGTTACATTTGCGTGCAAAACATGTTTGCCAGAGCTTGTACCTGGCAAGTGTTTTTCATGCGACTGACATGTACGCGTGCAGTTTGCGTAACACTTGCACCCAAGCGACAGTTAGGAATTGTATAAACAAGTTTTTTAAATATTATATAGTATTCGGGATGATATGTTATGTTATATAGTATGGCAAAACGAGCTAAAGGTCTACCTGATGGTAAGCGGTTATCTTTGCCCCAACTTCAATACCACCTAGGCTGTTGCCTAAATGGTACCGCAAGTCGGTTCGACAAGCTCATTTACAGTAAACATAACATGAACACATACACTCATTCCACAAACACACCTAATCATCCTAATACACCCACGCATTCACAATCACTCTTACTCACAATCACTCTTACACACACGTAACACACTATCCCAAACTCCCAAGTCACAGACATATGCATACACACAAAAACTAAATATTAAATAACTAGGATTTTGGTTGCTGCAAATATAATTAATTAATGTTAACTCCAGTTTGACTCACACTTGTTCTGTCTGCAATTTTTATAATACCATACACTATGTCAAGGGCTTGAACCAGCGCCCTTAATACAAGTTATTTTTATAACTTAGCAAGGGCTCTGGTTGCATCACCTATTTTTTGTTAACCTGTTTTTTGTTAACTTTCAATAGTCAAGTATACCTACGGATGTTTAAAATACTTATGTTAACATTATTATTATTTTTGAAGAAATAAATAAATTGAAATTAAATTGAAATTACATTGAATTTAAATTGAAATTGAAACTGAGGCATGAAGATGGAAAGTCTCAAGTGATAGTAATTTCACCGGCACCCGTACCTTTCAGACCGAAACAAAGCAATGCAAGCATGACTATTTGGTGGAGAAGTAGGTACGGTGGTAGTACTTCCCCGGACGAGCTCTTTCACAAAGGAGCTCTACTACTACTACTAAAACACATGTTCAAAATTACCTGCATGTTGCATGCAGGTTTACGTTTCCACTACTCAAGCTGTCTTGCACGCAAGGTGCAAGTTACATAACTTGCACCTTGCGTAATGGAAACGCGCCTTTAAAATATGATTTTAACACAGTCCAATAAGCCTCAAGACGCCGCATAAACAAAGTTTTGCATGAGAACGCAGTCGTAAACTGCTGGCGGGGACCGGCGGGCAGATGGCGCGTTATGATTGGTCGGTTCAAAAGTTCGGTGGTATGATTGGTGCCACTCGCTGACGGAGTGACGTCCCGATTGGCGGCGAAGCGCATGATATGGAGTGCTACTTCATATGCGTGGTGACCGGGGGTGCCCGGCTAATCGGCGTCTAGAGGCTTACTGGTCTGTGGATTTTAACTATCCGGTTTTTTTTTATAGCAAGAATAAAATAATGTATAGGACAGCTAAAACAATAAACCAGTCATATACTATCATCGCGTAATTTTGATATCCACTATCTGATAATAATATTTCTACCAGAATTACTCATACACAACTGCAAATAATAGAGTTATGAAAACGGAATCACTGCGATAACACAAAACTGCGTAAAAAATACACAAATACACACCAAGATCTTTCTAAACAAGTACCTAACTGACGTCCAAAGTTCGCCGATGGTAGTTCGGTTCCAAGAATCGAAATTGTATTTTATTAATTGGGTTAGATCCTTATAAAATTTAAAATGCTAACACTTTTTTTTGTCCTGACGACGATCGACTTCGTTACCTAAATATTCAAATACGCAAAAAGCACAAGTGATTCTTATCACCTAGCACTAATTTCATTTTATAATTCTATGCATAATTATTATCAAAACAATAAACGCCAAGGCTAACGCGTTCAACTAACATGACACACTAAGCAACTTTATATTCGTTCTATCAACTCCAATATGCTAATTATAAACTTTGAAATACGCATCGATCTTTAAAAGGCGTGGCAAAATTAAATTACTTATTGAGTAAATAACTTAAGTAACTGTAGATAGACATCATCAACAAATCATTAAAATATTTTAATGTCAATAGGACATAGAAACTTTTATATTATCTGTGCCTAATGCACCAGACATGATGGCAAATATTTTACCACATGTTTGAAGGCATTTGAACACCGCAAACAAAAGTGTACCGGTCAGACACGCTTTGTAACAAGTGTTCAAATATTTCCACACATCTGGCACCAGCTTTAGACTTGAGTCACAAAACTCCACTAACAAAACATGCAGGAAAACTTAACGAATTGGGATATGGCCAACATAACATAAGGGAAGTCTAAAAATTCAAAACATAAACCTCATGCCTGATATCCGAAGGGGAAAGCATACTGTAATACACCCGACCAATCGAGCCTTGAACTTCACTGTCAGCAGATGTGTTGTGGAATTACTAGCGGCCAAAATTAATATCCAATCTATCTACGATTTACGCTACTAGAGATAGAAATTTGTCATATTTTGTATGGAGCTTATGTCAAATTCCTATCTCTAGTAGGGCAAATCGTGGATAGATTGGATATAAATTTTGGCCGTAAATCGATAATGCATAGAGACTGGAGATTATTTAATTTGCCTGATATTGGACAGCAATGGCCTAATTGGCCGTCATCTAAATGGCATCAAAATTTTAGTTTCCTGGTTGATAGATCAACACTTTGGGAATATTTGCTTCTTGCCTAAATATCAAATGCATGCATATACACCCTGAAATTTTAATGGCTATTTTCCTGAAAACGGGTCATTGTACTCATCATTATGAACAACTTTTACTATGGGACTTACCCTGAAATCGCGAAAAAAAATCAGCTGGTCCCTACGTTTTATCGATTTAAGTGAACACAAATGTAGGGACCAGCTTATTTATTTTTTCGCGATTTTAGGGTTGGTGTAAGGTTTATAATCAACTGAAGTTGATGATACTTAAATCGCGATTTCAGGGTTGGTGTAAGGTTTATAATCAACTGAAGTTGCTGGAACTTTAAACTTTGTTCTACGTTTCGTAGTAGGAAGTATGTTTAAGCAATCGCGGCCACTTGAGTGCTGTATTTTTGTTCCTGATCCTTTATCTTGTACTATTATTGATCGAAGCTTTCAATCAAACATTAAATTTAATTGAGAGACAAGCAGAGTCGGTCCAATAATAAAATATTAAAAAATCTAGCCCATTGCCTAAATTGGTTTTAGTAGTCAAGCCTAGCTATACTATAATTTCATTGTTAATCGTTAATCGCTTTTATTATTTTTGATTCTAGTTAATGACAATTTATCTCATTAACCTACATTGTTCTCACACAAATCTTACCACAATATTTTATAATTATGATTTGAATAGAAGACAAGAAACTATGGTTACTCATCCATAGTTTCTTGTCGGCACTTCTACGTAGGACCAACTTTTTGGAACCATAAAACTAAATTTATAATGTTTCCAAAATGTTTGTAATTATTAATATAAACGGTTTCACTCACGTTATATCATCGGGTGTGCCCGACCGGTTTCGAGCTCGACCGGAGCTCCGCGACGCCGCCGCGTAACCAGCTCATGATTAAGGGCTTTTATAAAGTATAGGATTTGCAAAACGGGAAAGAGCACTAGTATTATCATTAAGATGGTATGGTATGGTCATCATATCATACTCTTTTAGACAAATTCTCTCTACCAACTCTAAATCTAAGAAGACTGTGTCTTGATCAATCACTCTTATATAAAATTATTCATAATAAATTAGATTGCAATCAGCTTATGAACCAAATATACCTTCGCATACCAAGTCGTTCCCAAAGAATTCGTGATAATTATGCTCATAGACTATTTTCTCCCAAGCTCTGCAGAACTAACGCGGGTGAACGTGCTCCCTTGCGGCGAATTATGGAGTCATATAATGATAACTTTGCCGATACTGACCTATTTGTTATGTCACTCGCCCAATATAAAAACAATGTCACAAAAAAATGTTTTGCGAAATGAATTGTAAACTCCTTTTTCAAATTATGCATAATTATGCAAGTTTGTATACCTACTTTAACTTTCGCTCATAATTAGATATAAGTACATTAATTCTGTCTGCAAAAGTGCTTGCTGTATTCGTAAAATTGTATGTATTATTTTGTGGATAACGGTGCTGGTTGCGTGATTACCTAAGTTTTGTATATCTTTTTGTTTGTATTATGCATTATTGCGCAATTGTTTGTTGTCCTGAAGAATAAGAATAAAAAAAAAAAAAAAAAAAAAGAGAGAGCTTAAGGTTTTAACAATACTCAAGTGAAATCATCTGTAAGTATTAAAGTTAGAAACAATGACCTACTTTCACAAATGTGCGATTGTAAACAGCAAGAGGCACTCTCATGGCAATTTATGATCTCAAGAGACCATCTGATACATGAAAAATTGAAACCAGTATCGACATTATTTTTTGTCCTAATAACATATCAATAATAGTATTTTTTGTCCTTTCTGCCATTACCCAAAGACAATAATAACATATTTATTGTGTGCTTTATGGCTAACATTAAAGTGTTCAATGAATTATCTACACTAATATTATAAAGAGGAAAGATTTGTATTTTTGTGTGTATGTTTGTAATGAATAAACTCGAAAACAAAATTTTTTTCACCATTAGAAAGCTACATTCACCCTGAGTAACATAGGCTATATTTTCATGTCCTCCCGTGCGAAGCCGGGACGGGCCGCTAGTTTATAATATAAAGCTCGAAAAAATCAATCAATTCAACAGTTCTGTCACATTATAATCAAAATAATTAGGTAATTAGCTAAAGGTAAACAATGACGATCTTTGATGTGTGTGTAGTTATTAGAAACGTTTTATTATAAATTACAAATATTACTCGAAAATTTGAAAAAAAAATCACTTTTTTTTGTTTATTAAATAAATTAATTTAAGTTACATGGTGATAACAAGTATATACCATACAAATCATCTCGGGTTTAACAGTGGCAATGACCATTCAGCCCAATAGACGCCTAATGTTGAATATAATGCGTACAATAAATTCTGCCACTAGCTGAGGCGTGGTACTGCAATCTGATTGGCCCTACCAAGGCGGCTATTCACTAGTCACTAACGCGGCAGTTTTGACGGCTCATGTAAGTGGTCGAAACTGATTTGAAGATTTCAAGTGGCGAATAGTGACGACCTACATTAATGACATTTCATAGATGTGTTGCAGACATCGGTCGCCTGTTATGAGGCGTCTATGGGCTGTATGGTCTTTGAACAGTGGCATACAGACACATCATCTCGGTGCATAGCATATTTTACATGTACCCACTGGTTTAAAATTAATTACGTAATTCAATTCATAAGTTTGCAGATTTTATAAATGCGTATAAAAAAAAAAAATGACAAAAAAAAAAGACATAAAAATAGTTTACCTTTAGTCAATTACCTAAATATTTCGCGTAAAGGTGCACATTTAAGAAGACAGTGTGATATTAAACTAAAAAACGTTTGTTATTAGTCCATAGAAGCATTTTAAACATAAAACAGATAAAAAAATGTTAATCAAGAATATAAAAATCAAAATTTTCAGACATATAATGAAAAAATCGAAACAAAAGGTAACATCTTTTGTAATCATTAATAATGTTGAGAAATAGCATAGAACCTTAAGCTTAAGGTGGGCACTGACGATGTATCCATTCAGACGTCGTTTTAATGACTACAAAAGCTTGACTTGTTCTAAAAATAACATACGTTTTCAACATTCACGGACAGATTTTGGAATTTGGCCATGCCAGTCGGACTGTTGGATGCATCGTCAGTGGCACCCTTAACATTCAGAGACGAATCTGAGCGTGAACTCATGCTTCCAGCTGTTAAAATGCAGTGCTATTTGATAGTTGGAAGCATGAGTTCAGGCTTAGATTTGTCTCTGAATGTAAGTCATAGTGATTCGCAAATGTCCTTGACCTAACGATCATCAATTTTATTGGTAAAATGATCCTACATTTACAGCATGTTTAAAATTAAGAAAATCTAAATAATTTTGTGTGGCTAAATTATTGACTAGATTCGAGTGATTTTTTGTATATGGTTAGAGAATATGTATTTTTTTTAATGCCATGCCCTGTCATGCTCTCTTTGTATATGTCACCATTTTATTGTGAGCGCCGTTAGTTTATAATAAATCCAGCGAGATTATAAACTGTCGACAGATTGTGAATGGACAATATAGTTTACAATAAAACAAATACATTTTAAATAGTTTATATTCTAACAATGTCTAACTGCCAAAATGGTAAATTTACGAGTGACAAAACAAAGGGTGTGCTCTGATTGGTACAATCATGACAAGATACCTTACTCATTGTTTTCATATATTGTTTGAGGTTTTTTTATTTTATTTTTCCTTGCTGGCTTGGACCACGCCTCCATCCCTCTTTCATAGCTTTACTTTTAATCTGGGGTGCAAGATTATCATCGACAGTATATCTTTTGATGAGGTATTTTATAGAATGTCAGAATTACTACACAATGCCAGTAACATAATGTTTGTTCACAAACTGACGGAAATCGTCAGATTAGAAACCATCGAAAATATTTTTGAACTGAAGATGCTTATATTCGAGTGTCAAACATTCTGACAATTTGACATAATACTTGTTATGATAAAACTGCAAATATGACACTGACCTGTGTGTTCTGAAAGTAATGCCTCCACAGTGGCCTAATTTTGTCTTGACCACCGACGTCCCACACGGTGAAACTGATGTTTTTGTATTCTACAGTCTCCACATTGAATCCTGGAAACAAGTTTATGAAGATGATGAAATTTCAACCATTGAACACTGAGCAGAAAAAATCTCATAAGAAATTGTATAAGTATTACCAGTTTCTTATTTATCTATGTAAACCTGTATTGTAAAAACTTATACATCATTCAACACAATTTTTCAAAGTACATAATTGTGTTTAATGATTTAACTAAGTTTTTTGTTTATTGTTATGCAATTTCATATTTGAATTACACACAAGTTCACAGTTTACAACATAATTTTGATTAGATGGATTTTGTAAATACATTTCTTATTCAATTTTAATTCATAGAACAAAGTAATGCCAGTTATTAAGTGTAACAAATTGGTATGAATCATAGATATTAACTAAAAACATTGGTCTTAAAATAAGTCCATTTTGTTGAGGCAAGACATTTTTTTGTTGATTTGGTTTTGGATCTACAATCAGTTCAATCTATAAGCAGATTGATTGAGGCTTGAATGATTTTTAAGGTTTCGAGTGTGCCCTCCAGTGAGAACAACTACACATACTTTAAACAGTATGAATTTCATGATGATGCTGATAGAATGTCTTTTTGTCAATCGTTTTTGGTAGTAACGAGTTGTCAATGCAGCGGCCAGTTCATTAAGGTGGATATTTAATAAAATTATGCTATCATACAACATATAAAGCAACACGCTCAATGATATCAAATTGTCCCAATAACTAATACAATTTCACATGCAGGAGACCAATAATTGTCACACACATAGTATGACATAATTAATTTCACAGTAATTTTGCAAACAAGCAGTCAAATGAACAGCTGTCTTAATTTATCCATCTCTTTAGTATTCAAGGATCACTATTTTATACTGTTATAAGAATTTCAGGAACTCTCTCCAAGTAAATGAGATTAACACTTTCCAGGGCAGATAATGAGCCACAACATAAGTTTTACTGTTATCACATCTATAGGTGGGCTGTGTCCTGCAGTGTTAAATAGGTTTACTGAAGTAGTAAATTTGAAATCAATCATGTTTATATCTGTTTTTTTATTATAACATGAGGTTGAGTAGGTAAGTTATCTTTATTTTTTAATTGTGTTGAGTATAAATTAAAAAGATAAAAATCAATAGTAATGCCATTAGCCATATTACAATGTCAACGTAAGGCAGATAGCATATAGATTATCATTCGATACTTCCTATATTCATAGCATTTCATTTATCTACTACATATTATAGACACACAATGTATTTAAATAATATAAAAAATGATTCTAGTTCTCATGATGAAACAATAATTTTATGATCTGGCTTTTACTTCTTATTGATAGTTCATAGTGAATTTATTAGATAATATATTGATATTGAAATACTCACCAATCGTGGGTATAGTCGTAACAATTTCGCCTAATTTAAGTTTGTATAGGATTGTGGTTTTACCAGCAGCATCCAAACCAACCATCAATATTCTCATTTCCTTTTTGCCAAATAGGCCTTTAAATAAATTCGCAAACATATTCCCCATTTTGAAGCTTTACGATTAGTCTGAAAGAACAAACACTTATTAGAAATTTAACACATTTATCGTACTGAGTCATCCGTCAAGTCTGCACGTTATTTCAATCAATGATAATGACATGGCAGGTCCTTACTGAAATTTGACGTGTTTTCTAACGTAGTTCCTTACGACGGCCAAATTCGGGATGTTAACGATATTACAAAACATTAATGACTTCATAATCATCGCTGGGTACTAAAGCAACATCCAGCAGGGAAGATTTACAACAAAGATTGGCCGACACCGCTGTTGGTCTATACTGCGGTCACCACCCTCAGTTTGTAAAGTATACAAAACGTAACTTACATCTTATTTAGGATATCCAAATATTAAAAACGTTATAAAAGTATAAACAGATGGAAAACTTACATTTTCAGATGCCAATTTCAACACAATCAAGAAAAAAAGCTTTAAATCGGTAGATTCTACACAATTCACTCGATGTCAAAATGGCGGCGAACGTGGAAGTTGTTCGTGCCTATGCCACGTATTGGAAAAAAGTGGCCAGTGACAATAAAAAATATTCAAAACTACGATAACTTCACGTCTGTGTTTATTTTTAATGATAATTTTTGTAACTTGCAAAAAATACCTAATCCGTGTTAATTTTATAATTTGTTATGTTTACAAACAAAAAATAATTCGTATCTCTATGCCAAAAATCAGAGCCAAAAATACATCAATTTGTGACGCTATTTTTAAATTAAATCAAACAATTTGTAGTAGGTAGGTAGGTACCACTATAGCATCAGTAGAATTAGTACTCATGTATCGAAGAAGTGATACTACGCTACGTCTTTTTAGGGTGGTTTATTAAACTGAATGGCAAAAGCCTTATCCTTCTTACACTTTAAATAAGAAGGAAACGTCGCATTGTGACGTGGTGTTGCGTGGTACAGACACGGAGTTCCTTTCATCGTGTCTTTATGAGTCACAAAATCACACACACATTTTATGCGACGTGGCAAGGAAACACCGTTTCACTTTATTATTATTATTTTGAGGAAAGAGGTAGAACGCCCCTAATCCAATAGTTATTGTTGTTTGTTACTAACCTTCCTGTGTTGTATATATGGATGTCATGTCCGAAATAAATGATTATTTAATTTAATTTAATTTAATTCACTGCTACGTTATAAGATCTATTGTAACGCCTCTTCCCAAGTTGCAAGTCAATCATGAAGTCGACTATGTCCTTGGGAGAGGAGGATTTGAACTCCTGGGTTGTGATGACGTGCCCAAATAAGAAGCCACTAACTCAGAAGTTAGTGGCTTCTTATTTGGTACACTGCGTCACATTCGTATAGCATATGAATGGGCGTCTTATCCTTTTCGCGACAAAACCTGCAAACTGTGGTGTCACAAAGGTCCGACCTGTGTAGGTATTTATTCAGTTGGCACTTTGCAGTGCCTAGTAAGGGTTCTTGTCAGGATTCTTGTGGTTCCTTTTCAAAGAAAGCGTTTCTTTCGTAAACCTTTTCTTATAGCCTACTTTCGAGAAACGCTTTCGAGTGTTCAAGGCCTGGGATTTTTCCCAAAGGCTAACACCTTGGGCTTATCTCCAGATTTTAAGGTGGGCTATAGTGGTGCATTTAGGAATACCACAGATTTGCTCCAGGCCCACAGTGGGGCTTTCAGCACCAGCTCTAGCCAGCTCATCAGCGGTTTCATTGCCCATATTTCACTGTAGTATCCAGGTATCCTAGTGCCACCGAGTTTGCCACTCCAAGTGAGTTCAGTAGTTGGACACACTCCTTGACAACTTTGGAGTCAATTTCCTCTGAGTTTAAAGCTTTTAATGCTGCCTGGCTGTCAGAGTAGACAAAAATTCGCCTATTAGTATAGGCCCTCTGCAGACTTAAACGGACATACCCAATAATGGCAAAAGGTTAAATGGGTACATAACACATGCTGGTCTAATGGTTACCGGTATTGTGCTCCCTCTACATTACTTATGTTCCTAGTAAAAAATTCAAACGATACTAACGAAATTTTTGATACTACTTATCGACTGTTCCAAACTATCGATAATATCTATTGTGAGCATTGAACGCAAGCGATCACGTTCGATTCAGGCTCGCTCCGCTCGCGCAGGTAATTATTACCTACCAGGAATTCAGTGATTTGACAACACCCTCCCCGGTCCCCCCCCTAGTGGGCCCCTAGGCCAAACACCGGGTACACTCATGTACAGTACGGTACCTATCTAAAAACACAAAATTCTACTAATAAAACTTTACAACAGTCTTATAATGTAATATGTTTAACCGGATCACATCGCGCATATTATTTAAATTGGTTTTCCTGACGTTTCGAAAGCTTTGCAGCGTTCGCGAAAGCCTAAGAAATTATTACAACAGTCGTCGAAATCCCGTCAAAAATTCAAATGACATTTCAAAAGTGGTCATTATTTTTCTGACTGCAATACTGACGTCACGGCTTGTTAAACAAAGAACGCAAAATCACGGATCGCCTTAGAAAGAAGGAGGCGCACAGTTCATATTTTTTGTCTTTATCATAGTGAAACCTTTTTCTGACCTGTTGTTGTTAAATTAAAACTATTAAAAGTGACAATCCAAAGTCGGACGATGTTACATCCATAGACATGACATTTACCGCCGTAAATGTCATGTCTCTGGTTACATCATTCACATATTTTGTAAATTTTTGGGATATTTATCTACGTTTTACCCTGTGTGATTAATCTAAGATTTAGTTAATGAGAAAATAAGTGTGTGCAAAATGGGAGGTTGCAGTATTTTGGGCTGCAAACAACGCAGCGAAAGAAATCTGGCCGGCGGCGTTACATTTCATTCGTAAGTATTTATTTCGACATTAATTGGGTTTTAATAACATCGTAGATACAACAGGGATACGATAATTAGGAATTTCGGGCTCTTAACTGAAAATATTACGAAATAATGGTGCCGATTCTCTTGTCACAAAAATCTCTAAACTAGACTAAAAATCACCTAAATTTAGTTTAGTCCTGTCAAACGACGTTTTCTATTCTGAAATTCATTTTAAAACTAATTTTTGGTTTGACAGGACCAAAATTAGTTTAGTTATTCAACTTAGTAGAAATTGACATTTAGCTATTCTGTAATTGCGTTTTTCACCTAATATTAGAAATGTCAACCTAAATCTGACTATTTTTAGAAGGCATCAAACTACATGTCGACTATAATTAGTTATCAACAACTAAAATTACAAAGCTTATTTTATTCATTTTTATAGTTTTCAGGTAGTTTAAAATAAATAATGGATGCCTACTAAGTGGTTGCAGCTGTTGTAGATTCAGCAGAAAGGTAAATTGTTCATAGAAATATACAATGAAATTTATAATTTCGATAAGAAGAGGTACCTATATAATCAATGGATAAGAAGTGATTTTTGTGTTGAACATAACATCTATTTGTAAATTTTATCCATAAACTTATTTTACTGTAAGTTTATGATTTTATCACAGTTATATATCGCGACTTATAATTTGTTCCACAGACTACTTAGAAGATACATTTGTTCCTCGCTTAATTCGTAACAGTCTAGTCTGTTTCACTTAAATTCTAGTGTTGCCGGCAATCAAACAAAAAAAAGTCTGAAAGTTCTGAAACCGAATCAGAAATTACCCGTTTTGTGTAATAGTATTTTTTACAATAGGTAAGTATTGAAATAAATTATAACGTTACGTTTTTGTTTATCTTTTTTTTCCTTTAATATATTACATACATAGAATAATAACTTATGTCTTAGGCTTATATTCAGAGACGAATCTACGCGTGAACTCATGCTTCCAACTGTCAAAATGCAGTACTATTTCGTTCGTCTTCTTAATATAAGCCCAAAAATCGACGTATTCTACAATCCAATTGGACGTCGCAATTTAAAGTAACATTAAATTATATCATTTTATGCTATTAATATGTGTCCCTAAAAAGCCTGAATTCACAAATTTTCCCTCTTTTGGGGAGAGTCTCCAAGTTGGTAATCCTGCGTGGTACTTTTTAGCTTCTATTCTAATCAAAGGCATTTCATTTCATATTTTTTTTAGTATAAGTAACTCTATGATTCTAATTTATTCAAAATTTTTGAGAAATTTCGTGTCCCGGGTGCTAGAACTTTTTAACCACGTCTTTAAAAAGGGAAATTCTGGCCAGCTTTTTAAATTATAGAAATAGTTTATTATTGTGATTGCCCATGGAATTCAAAGGTCCTTGCGTTTTTTACAAATAGCTCTGTTTCTCGTTGTTTAAGATATACAATATGATACGCTGCAATAATAACAATATATCTCCTTTGATAGGTACTCTTAGGCCCGTATTACAGAAGGTTCCTCAAGTACAGTTTAAACTCCAATCACCTGATCACTACTTTACGGATAGAATCGTTACATGAGTATCGGTCTAATTCCAGAACGGTACCTAATTATAAACTTTAATTCAACAACATAACACACGAATTTGACCTTAATTAAAATATAAATCTCTACTCAAGCGTAGTCTGGACCAAACTAGAGTGATTGATTACATATCAAATCTCTGCTCAAATACCGAAACAGGTGACGGTATAAAATAAAGCTAAACTCAGCTGAACCGTGATCAATAAATCTCTGCTTGAGGAACGTTCTAAAATCAAAGCTCAACTTAAAACTAGTTTTAAACAGTGATCAACGCTTGAGTATCGTTCTGTAATACGGGCCGTAGAAAATAATAACCTAGCTCTTTAATCTGATCACATTATTCCAATTTATATATTTTATTGAAAATATAAAACAAAAATGTACTTTATTTCGTGACATGATTTTTTCTTCTTAATTTTAATGATAAACTAATAATTCCAAATATAATTATTATTTAATTTCCTTCTGTTTTTGTGAACTTACGGTCATTTCATTCACTCTTTAATAAATTTTTTAAGATGTATTGGTAACACCGCCAATTCAACTTAGATGCGTCAAAGTCAATTATTAGAGCTATCAACAAGTTTTCTAAAATAAGAAAAAGATAAACACAGAATAAGTTTTATGATTTTCTAAACTAAAATTTGTCAATTTTAGTTATAGTTAGGTTTAGGTGGGTGTACAAGAGAATCGGCACCAATGTGCAATTTTTCATCTATACTATAATAAAACTGTAAAGGTCGAAAAGTCTGTACATTGAGTTTTTTTTCGCGAAAACCGGCTAGGGGGACTAGAAATAAGCTATAGAACACGAATCAATCGTTTAAAAAATTTATGTCTGTCTGTCTGTCTGTCTGTTTGTTACCTCATCACGTGAAAACGGCTGAACGGATCGTAATGAAACTTAGCATTTGTATTGGTATTAGTCTAACTTAAAATATAGGGTATGTTTTATCTGAATCGGTTGAGTAGATCCAGCGATACAGCTTGACCCCTCTATTGTATTAAGTTGCATACAAAGTAGAGGTCATGATTGTTGGTTGGATGCAGGTTGCAGGTTCCTAAAAATACAAATGGATTCTATTAGTATTTTAGAAAATATAGAATAACATAACATAGCCCATCACTGTCCCGCTGCTGGGCATGGCCCTCTTTTTGGAATGAGAAGAGTTAAGGAACTGGATATTGTTAGTGTAATAGATTATCATAACATAATCAGCTCATTACCTACTGCCCCACTGCTGGGCACGGACCTCTTCTCGAAACGAGAAGAGTTAAGAAACTAGAAAATATAGAATAACATAACGTAGTCAACCCATTACTGTCCCACTACTGGGCATGGCCCTCTTCTCAAAATGAGAAGAGTTAAAGAACTGGATATTATTAGTATTCTAGAATAACATAACATTACCAGCCCATTACAGTCCCACTGCTGGACACGGGCCTCTTCTCAGCATAAGAAGAGATGTGGTTAGTGTTATAGAATAACATAATCAGCCCAATTACTTCCCACTGCTGGGCACGAGCGTCTTCTCAGAATGAGGGAGTTTAGGGCTAATTCCAGGAAATTCCATCACCTTTGCCGGTTGGTTGTAAAAACAAAATATAGTATGGTCGGTAAATAGTGTAATCGTCTGTGTAGGCGCTTATATGTATATATTTGAAGATATTGTGTTCATAATTATGACACGATGTTATTTTCCGACATCCACGCACGGGTGATAAACTTGGAACAAATAATTTCAACCGTATACAGATGTACTCTATGGTTAGAAAAATCATACATGACAGGAGACCCTCGCCCCCTTGTAACAGTCTTCACCCCGTTTAGGCCCTTTGCCAAGACCATAGATAATTTTCGACCGTCATACGTAGTATCTCTATGTAGTCTAAGGTCATTGTTAATTTTTTGACGTTAATTTTGGTTATTTTTGTGAGATTTCGATTTTTCCATATAATGTTGTTGATTAAAGTTTGCGTTGATTAATTTCTGTACTTATCAGTACTTATCCTCTTAATGATTTCTTAACTGTGATATTTTGCAGTGATAGTACAAGTAAGATGTAAGTACAACAAGTGTTGTATTGTTGTATCGAACATTGTGATAGCAAACGAAAGGACGCTAAGATGTATTCGCTTCCCGTTAGTGAGATAGGACTTAAAGTGGCTTATTTGCGCAGTTTAGCGTGCAAGATCTTCACAAACTATGTTTGTGTCAGAAGCATTGAAAAAAGGTTCATCAATGAGAAGTATCGGCTTAAAGTTGGTGCGTAACCTACATTGTTTTTGGCCGATGAAATAACTACAGGAATACAAAAGTTATGAAGGTTCGTACGTAATCACTAATCTACTTATAAAATGTTAGGTGTACAGCTACTGTAGTAAAATACGGAACCCTAAAAATGAGCATACTCATATCCACTCCAACCCGCTCAAGTTTGGTATCGAGTACCTATTGCTTTTTATTGGAATTTCTAACAGGCCGTGTCACTAGACCAGGCATCATGTACTATTGGCAAACTTACTGTAGTGAAATATATGCTGTTGACGCAGTAGACTGACTGAGACCCGCAAAGTTAATGCCAAACAGTATTGATCACTGATCCATCATCCCATATTGATGTAAAATGAGTGTTAGAAAATAGTTTAAAATCTATCTCTATCACTCAAAGGTTTGCTGGTAGAAAACTAATTTTTGAGTTAAGCTCGCCCGCTCGTACATACATGTACCTAATTTCTACTTATAATTTAATAGGTACTGCATTTTTCTGGTGTACAATAAAGAATTAGAATAGTTTATAGAATACTAAAGTATTTATTTTTTCAGATGTATGTCAGAATCGTGATAATAATTATTCTTGTAAAAGGAAACATGATGACCATATCTACCCATCTGCCGTTATAAATTGGTAAGATTAATTAACTATTTTAAATCTCTATTTATATGGTACATGCTGATTCATCATCATGATTTCAGCCGAAAGACGTCCACTGCTGGACATAGGCCTCCCCAAAAAGGGGATATGCCATAATCGCCACGCTTGGCAGGCGGGTTGGCGATCGCAGTTGATTGCTTGAAAACTCAGAGAATGATGGTCATTCTCTGGTGAATCCCTTAGTCGCCTTTTACAACACCCATGAGAAGAGATAGTACCTGCTAATTACTATTACGAAATAAAAGTAAACATTAGTGTTTTAATTTATTTAAACCAGTCTCATCATCATGAATGTTAATATAAAAATATAATATAATTATATTTTTCTAAATCTCGAACTTTGATTTACCATTTGTACCAAGTTTAATTCAAGTGTCATTAATTTGTTCTAGCTCAATATGCTGATGGGAAAGAAGATAGTTTCATCCTAAAAAATACTGCAGAAACAGTATCTTTTTTGACAAACTTTGTCTAAGTACCTACTCATTTGACTTCCTTTCTTGTGAAACACACGAAAAAACATAACCCTCCTTCTGGCGCAGTCAGGTAAAAAACTGAAGTGCCCTTCCTTGGCATGGTAATTCTTTTAATTTAAACTGGTGTTCATATAAAATATTGAAAGGAACAGATTTATCTAGGCTAATTAGAAAATCTCTTCCGAGAATGCAAAATAAGACATATTGTATTAAAAACTATAATTTAATAAATAAAAATCTGAACAAAATATGTTGTTTCATTTACATATTCTCAGTTCTCGTTTCGAAAATGTATAGTTGGTAAAATATAGCTTCAGTCCTGTGACAGAAGTCAAATACGTAAATTTTAAATGTATTTTTACGTATTTGACATCTGTTACAGGACTCTAGCTATATTTTACTATCATATTATGTTACTACGTGACATTTGTCAATAGTCGGATAATATCTTGACGGGGATACCAGCATTTTATTATATTTACCACTACATGTATTTAATTCTTTTAATTTCAGTTTCCTGAATGAACCATTCTTAAGAAATAAGTGGAATGAGAGTACGGGCCGAGTTAACTGGCATCCAAGTCGTCACCCCCGAATCTGCTCACGACATTTTGAAGCCCGTTGCATTCGGCGCGTTCATTTTTAGGCGTAGAAAAACGTAGCGTTTATACTAGTGCAGGAGTCAGGGAATTCTATAAAATGTACAAAGTAATATGTCAATAAAGATTATGAATTATTAATTATGAAAGCACTCTTGGTTATTACGTTTTGCTATAGACTAACCCTGAATATCAAAATAAATATCCGCTGTTTCATACAAAAATACATGAAACTGATGTTTTTAGTTGCTGTTTCAGAGTTGGTCATAGGATTTGATAAGTTATATTTACTAGATATCTAGTAAATCTGGTATATATAGACCTAGTAAACATCTTATAAAAAAGTTATAAATACGTCAGCCACTTGAAATACTAATGACAATGAATTGAATGACTTAGACGTAGTTCAACCAATAATACTCAATATGTACCAAATTACCCACATGATGGGGGTAAAAGTCTAAGTATGGCAATATTAATTGCACGTAGCTATAGTGATGTATTTATGTCGAAGTATCTCTATCTCATACGGCATACGCTGAGGACTTGTCTATTCTATTCTCTGTCTACGCAAAATACCTACTCCGCGTGGCAACCCCGCTTACCCCGCATTGTGGCCCATAGTACATGAGCTGTCAAGTAAATAAACTAGGGCTGTTGATATTTTTTAAATATCAGATTTTCGATATATCGATATTTTTAAATATACAGTCGGGGTTCGATATAATTATTGAAAAAAAAATCGATATATCGGTCAAACATGATTCTAGGTCAACGCGAAGTACCCTATAGGTTTTTTATGTGAGTCTACGGCCCGTATTACAGAAGCTTCCTCAAGTACAGTTTAAACTCCAATCACCTGATCACTACTTAAGGATAGAATCGTTACTTGAGTATCGGTCTTATTCCAGAACGGTAATTATAAACTTTAATTCAACAACATAACACACGAATTTTACCTGAAATTGAATAGAAATCTCTACTCAAGTGTAGTCTGGATCAAAACTCTGCTCAAATACCGAAACAGGTGACAGTATAAAATAATGCTAAACTCAGCTGAACTGTGATCAATAAATCTCTGCTTGATGAACGTTCTAAAATCAAAGCTCAACTCAAAACTAGTTTTAAACAGAGATCAATGCTTGAGTATCGTCCTGTAATACGGGCCTTAGAGTATCAAAATGTGACATAGTCGTATGATTGCCTTGACTTAGAAGCTTGATTTTTTTATGTCCTAGGAACAGCCGAACATAGTATTTGATATAATTGTATTATTTATTAGTACTTGAAAATGATTTTTATCAGCACACATCTCTGGTAAGAAACACGCGAGCATCGGTATCGATCCTTTTAGTTTTGATTACTTACTTCCCTAGCTATGGCCGCTATAACCATAAAGGTATTATACTGACGTAATAGAGACACTGTCACGTAATTATCACGTCACCGAAAGCGAAATGAATATATGTGCGAAATTGACACGTGTAGGAGTGATTTTTAGTGATGTGACATGGACGTTATTGCATTATCGATATATTTCAACTAGCCGGGCCTTACTTTTAAGGAGTGGTAGTATTTTAAAACTGCTAAGCTATTAAGTAACTATTGTTTTAAAATTACAGATATTTGAGACATAATTTTATTTGTTTTAATAGATTGAGTTACGCAATTAAGGGTTATATTATAATTACATTATTAAGGTGAATGCTTCAGGGTAGCCCGCGAAATTCAAAATTTCTTGCGTTTTTTGCTAATTGTGGCTCTGTTTTGAGTTGTATATCAATCAAAATACGATTTGCGGTAGTAATAACAATATATCTACTGAATAATACTGATAAAAATATAAACCTAGCTTTATAAGCTCTAGAAGCTCGATAATCGATAATTTGATCGTAAATTGATATAATCGAGCTTGTACAGCATATAGAGCTAGGTCAATATTTTTTATGAGTATTATTCAGTAGATATATTGTTGTTACTACCGCAAATCATATTTCTAATTATACACAACGCGAAATACAACTACAATTTGCAAAGTACGCAAGAAATTTTGAATTTCGCGGGCTACCCTGTAGCATTCACCTTAATGTCACGAAGGTAAGGAATACTTATGTAAGAAATTTAAAAAACCAATTAATCATTATTTCAGCCGTAAGACGTCCACTGCTGGACACAGGCCTCCCCCAAGCATATATTGGGGGGATATGCCATATTCGCCACGCTTGGCAGGCGGGTTGGCGATCGCAGTTGGTTGGTTAAATACTCAGAGAATGCTGCTGCCCATCCTCTGGTGAATCCCTTAGTCACCTTTTACGACACCCATGAGAAGATATAGGGTGGTGCAATTCTTTACGTCCGGCACCACACGGAACATTTTACAATTAATCATATTAGTTTTAATTAGGTGTATAGAAAGGTTTTCAATCCCGGAACAAGTTCCTATACACGATTCCGGAATTGGTCAAATTATTAAATTTTTATGAAAAATTACAATATCTATGAACTTGACAAGTTTTCTTGTCCAGTCAATTTAAGTTACACATCAGACTTATACATTATAATTTTGTCGACTTAGATTTAGAAACATCAGTGTTTCGATAATTTCTAGTTATTAGTTAGTTTTTATTTCAAATAGGCAAAGAATTAAATGTCGAGAATTTAGTTGCACGATTACAAAAACAAAGATATAGGATCTTTGTTTTTAGAATCGTGCAACTAAATTCTGAGGATGAAATTGGAGGTGGAGCATGATTTTCGATTCGATACAGACGACCGAATCATGTAAAATCAAGTCCGCGTCAGCTCAACAAAGAGTTTTCTCAGCGGCAGGCTAAATTTGCAACCGGCTAAGAATCTATCTCTTAGCATTCGCATACTTGACAATCTAGCATTTGCAAGAACCCATTTTCAAAATATGGTATATTTTTACAAATTGAATGATCACATGAGACGCGTCTTCATGTCTCAGTTTGGCGAACCGACTTGCAGTACCATTCAGGTAACAGACTAGTTGGTATTGCAGTCGTTATGGGCAAAGGTAACCGCTTAACATTAGGTGGGTCTTTAGCTCGTTTCGCCATCATATAACATGAAAAATAAGTGTATAAAACTTTTTTGTTGTATTTTTTGTATCTATGAGATTTGTTTTAGTAAAAAGGACCTATCTGATCAAACTTAAAGCCGCGGATAGCAACCTAGTCCCTTCCATGATTAAGATGCTCTATGAAGTTTCATGGGAATTTGTATTCCATGAGAACAGCAAGACCAGTGGTTTCTAGCAATGATGACCAAAGAGCCCCAGTTCGCGCGCCGTTAATACTGATGATCTCCCGATATTCGTGTGTGGTCATATTTGAAGAGCTTATTTATTGAGTGCTATCGAACAACTTTTACTACGAGGTCAATCCTGAAATCTAATAAAAAACAGCTATTCCCTACATTTGTGTTCACACGAATCGACAAAATGTAGTAAACAGCAGATTTTTTTCGCGATTTCAGGGTTGCTCCAGTTATAATAATGTACTCTGTGGTTGCTCCCATAGTAAATGTTGTTCGTTATGATGAGTTTTTATTTATTTTATTTATTCAATCACAGGTACAATTTCTTTAGCTTTAATTTACTAGAAAACTCACCAAACTATCAAGTTTAACGGCGAGATGCGCTCATACATATGTGTATTATCTTACCCTTACGTAAACATGCAACATGAAAACAAACTTAATTAGCAACAAATCAAACCGTAGGTATGGATCGTTGGTGATTTCATTAAACGATACAGTTATCCTTAAAATATCTACTGCAAACCCTGTAATTTTTTCGAGGCTTACAGCTTTTATTTTATTTTATTGTATAGGATGGCGAAACGAACTAAAGGCCCACCATATGTTAAGCGGTTACCTTTGCCAATAACAACTGCAATACCATCTAGGCTGTTACCTAAATGGTACCGCAAGTCGGTTCGCCAAACAACATGAAGATGGAAAGTCTCATGTGATTGTAAATACACCGGCACCCGTACCATTCTGACCGAAACACAGCAATGCAAGCATCACTATTTGGCGGAGAATAGTAGATACGGTGCTTATTCGTTTTAACATTTGTGCCCATCCATTTTTCTTCAATAACAGCATTTACAGGAAATCTGGAAGTTATGAAGCTAGCCGGTCAATATTTTACAGCATTTTTAGCCCGGCCGCACATTGTCATAAAATAGCACCGTATTTACATTTTAATATGTCAAAAGCAGACATACGATTCGGAAAATTCTGTCAGTCTGCGGGGCTGGTACTAAAATTAACTGTATAAATGTAAAATAAGCATTATGAAAGTAGTATTGTCCTGCAGATACTTACCTGTGAAACGTCTCTTTGCCATAGACGTACAACATACTATTATAACATCGTAAAAGTACAACCATGGTATAGGTTCCGGTGCGTCAGATTTTTTCTGTGATCAATGAATGAATCATTGTGATTTCCTTCCAATGTGCGGCCGGACTAAGGCCCGTATTACAGTAGCTTCCTCAAGTACAGTTTAAACTCCAATCACCTGATCACTACTTAAGTATAGAATCGTTACTTGAGTATCGGTCTTATTCCAGAACGGTAATTATAAACTTTAATTCAACAACATAACACATGAATTTGACCTGAAATATAATAGAAATCTCTACTCAAGCGTAGTCTGGACCACGCTTGAGTGATTACAGATCAAATATTTGCCCAAATACTGAAACAGGTGACAATATAAAACGAAACTAAACTCAGCTGAACTGTGATCAACAAATCTCTGCTTGAGGGACGTTCTAAAATCAAAGCTCAACTTAAAACTAGTTTTAAACAGAGATCAACGCTTGAGTATCCTTCTGGAATACGGGCCTAAATCAACCTTTCAATACTTTCAACCGACTTCAAAAAAAGGAGGAGGTTCTCAATTCGATTGTATTTTTTGAAAGCAGACACACAGCAGGGACACTAACTTGTGACATGTATGGTGCTAGGTAGTACAAAAAATATATAATTGAAACTATCGACATATCGATATATTTTGAGCAATCCATATGCGAAACGGTTTCATTTTCACGTACACAATATTTTTTTATCTAACACATAATTATTTAAAATAACACATTATATAGAAAATGGGGTATTTACTGCATGTTATTAATGTATTACTAAATAATTTTAAGAATAACTTCTATGAAAATAAGCATTATGAAAGTAGTATTGTCCTGCAGATACTTACCTGTGAAACGTCTCTTTCTTTGGGTTATTGATGTAAATTACACAGCAGTATAACACAGAACACTACACCAATACGATTATTGATATTAATTGGATAAAATACAGAACGATTGTGAAATAAATCATAAAATAATACGAGATTATATTTTGATGGGAAGCTATGGGAGATTACAATTTTCAAAATCGGTTCGACTGACATTTTATTATGTCTCTTTCTAGCATATAGGTTTTTTCGTAAAGATCGGTATCTCAGTCGCACACTGTAGTGGTCTATTACGTTAGTATAGAAATGTCTTTGGCTATAACAGTGGTCCGGATATTGTAGGTATACACGCTTATTTCGTATTACAAGTAAGTCCATAGGTACAAGTCAATAATAAAATAATAATAATATATAATAATATTGTTAATAGTCAATGGGTCACTGTCGCACTTTGACTAAGGAAAACTGTCCATTATCAAAGCTGTCATTAGCTGTCACACTGTCATTCTTCTGCAACGATTTAAGAAGCTGTAGTCTTTATTCGTTGTTCTTCTGTCATTAGTGTCATTCACAGTCAGTTCAGTTTGACAGTCAGCTGTCGGCAGGCAAGGGGAATATAATGAAGTTGTGCTTTCAGCCACATATACACCGCCGGTTCACTTCCATAGAAAATATTTTTGCTGTAGAGCGAAGGGGGAAAATAGAACCGCGTCCTCCGCGCACCGCATTCCTCCCCCGCGGTGGCCTGGGTCGCCGCCATCTTTGACTGGTTGTAGTTAGCTGTCAGTAGTAGCGTCAGTTAGTTATTTTTTCTCCTGTGAGTAAATAAATTCCGTAAATTCTGTTGTTTTCGTCGAGTTTTTGTAATTGATTTTCCGAGGATTTAATTAAAGTCGTTTATTTTTGGTGCAAAACTATAAACGGAGAGCAACAATTATGCGGACACCAAAGTGCTGTGTTGTTGGTTGTAGTAATAAGCGAGAGGACGCATTTTTACATTATTTCCCCGTGAGTGATGATATTAGACTTAATAAGTGGTTGGACTGTATAAACTCTGAAAATCTCAAAAATGTACCGAAAGTAAAACTTGCTAAACTCTCGGTTTGTCACATACATTTTGAGAAAAGGTTTACCAGGCCGAATTCCCGACTGAGGTATGGTGCCTACCCATCATTGTTTACACCTGAGGAAATTACCAATGGGGTTCCCGCACTACACATTGATGATATTTGTAAGTAGCCTAAAACGATATTAACTGTTTTTTTTTAAATATTGTTCATGCTAATTCAATATAAAATGTATAAGTCAACTGTCTTTAATCCCATTTCAGCCAACAAATGTGAAGAAATAACCAAGAAAAGACATTCAGACCATTCCTATTTCAAAGATGAAGAACCAATTCCAAAGGTTGCGAGATTCAGTGGTAAGCCACCAAGAAATACAGATTAAATATAAAAAAAACACTAATACTTATGACTTATACTAGTATAATAATTATGGCAATGATGTATGTATATGTTGTTACAGCTTCAGCCTCCACATGCAAGGACTCTGGTCATCACTTTGTAGAAGAATCACCTTACATTACTCATCCATTGACCAGCTCTCAAGCAAAAGGTTGGTTACTTGTAAATGTCAATTTTGCCATGTGTCATTTTTTGCACAGAAGTATGTAGTAAATGTGGTCTTAATGTATGGTATTTATATGTTTTTACAGCTTCAGCCTCCATATACAAGGACTCTGGTCATCACTCTGCAGAAGAATCACCTTATAGTGCTCATCCATCTACCAGCTCTCAAGCAAAAGGTTGGTTACTTGTAAATGTCAATTTGCCATGTGTCATTTTTTGCACAGGAGTATGTAGTAAATGTGGTCTTAATGTATGGTATTTATGTTTTTACAGATTCAGCCTCCATATACAAGGACTCTGGTCATCACTCGGCAGAAGAATCACCTTATATTGCTCATCCATCTACCAGCTCTCAAGCAAAAGGTTGGTTACTTGTAAATTTCAATTTTTGCCATGTGTAATTTTTTTGCACTTGAGTACATAGTAAATGTGGTCTTAATGTATGGTATGTATATATTGTTACAGCTGTAGCTTCCATATGCAAGGACTCTGGTCATTATTCACCAACAGAATCAATTTTAATTGCTCATCCATCAACCAGTTCTCAAGCAAAAGGTTGGTTTCTTGAAATAAGTTTTTATTATTATTGTACTAAGTTTTCGACATTTTATATTGTATAAAAGTGTGTTAGTGTGTGTTTGTTAGTGTTATTGGGTTTTTTCATTAGGAAATTCTCAGTAGCAGCCCGGAGTATGGATTTGTGCCCGGTTAACGGCAATAGGCTCGCCTCCTATTACATGGGACTATAACATAACTGGCGAAATGTGGATGTACTATACACCTCTGCCTACCCCCTCGGGGAAATACAGGCGTGATGTTATGTTATGTTATATTGTATAATTGTTATACTGGATAAAGTAGCTTTCTAATAGTGAAAGAATTATTAAAATCAGTAGTTTTAGAGTTTATCGATTACAAACAAACAAACAAATCTTTCTTCTTAATAATATTAGTATAAATAGGCTTGTGTTGGACCACTATCTCACAAAGTATTAAGCAATGAAATGGTTGACAATAGTGCATGCTTACCTAGCTATTGAATGCTACTTTAACCTAATCAATTGAAACTTGAAGACTCCTTGGTTTATGAAACACACACACATAACACATAATATCACGCCTGTATTTCCCCGAAGGGGTAGGCAGAGGTGTAATAGTACACCCACATTTCGCCAGTTATGTTATAGTCCCAAGTAATAGGGGGCGAGCCTATTGCCATTGACCGGGCACAAATCCAGACTCCGGGCTGCTACTGAGAATTTCCTAATGAAAAAACCCAATAACACTGCCCAACCCGGGAATCGAACCCAGGACCCCACGCTCGTCAGTTGGGCTTGCGACCACTAGACCAACAAGGCAGTCAGCAACTGGTAGCTGTTTATGAAACACTGACTCCAAATTATAATCTCAAATGAATATTGATAATGAGATGAAGTTTTTTTGCAGGCCCAGGTTTGATTCTCCTAAAAACACCAAAGGCATCAAGAAAAAGACTAATAAGTAAAATAAACCAATTAACACCCAATTGTGCAAAGCTGTATAAGATATACAATAAATCTAAGCACCAAATTGATTATCTGAAGAGGGCAAAAAGGGCACTGAAATTTTCTAAGGAGAACTCTTTTGAAGAGCTTACTTGTAAGATGAACCCATATGCTAAGCAAATAATGCAGATGCAAATAAACCTTTGTATGAAAAAGAAACAGGCCCACAGATTTACAGACTCTGAAAAACTAATTGCACTATCTATTATGAAACAGAGCCCAAAGTGTTACAGATTTCTACGGAAAATATTCATCTTACCTTCAAAATCCACATTGAATAAGCTAATATCACAGCTGAATATTGAAGTTGGGATAAATTCTGTGCTTATTGAAGTAATGAAGAAAGAGGTATGTCATTTTCAAACTTATGTGTATAGTGTGATATATCCCACATGTGTGTAGTGCACAATGAAAAAGTAACATTTATTTTGTTTTCAGGTTGCCACATGGAACACTAACAAAAAATTTTGCTCCATAATTTTTGATGAGATGCACCTTGATGAACGGCTAAGTTTCAATCAAAACAAAGATAATATTAATGGATTTGTGCACTTCGATCAAAAACATAAAGAGTTTGCAGACCAAGCTCTTGTCTTTATGTTAAGAGGAGCTGTATATAAATGGCAGCAACCATTTGCCTTTTACTTTTGTAAAGGTGCAACTAATCCAGCTGAGCTGAAACGCATAATAAAAAAAGTTGTCACTGCATCCATAGAGATTGGGCTTAGGCCCATTGCTACAATCTGCGATCAGGGATCGACATTTCGCAGAGCTCTTGGGGAGCTTCAACAAGAGACAAGGCGAGCACAACTCATTGCAGATCTGCCAACAGGTTGGTAAAGAATACACATACTACTCATGCAAATAAAGAATGGGATTGGAAATGGCGGCACTTTTACTGTTCTATGTGCCTCTCACTCTCACAATACTATATGTGTGAGCGAGAGGCGAATACAAATGCTACTATTTTCAGTCCCATTCTTTATCTGTGCCAATAGCACATACATAGACCATACATCAGGATATCATAACATTAAACATTTTTTGTTGAATTTTAAATTCCAATCTAATTTATAATTATTGTCTTTCAGATGACACTGTGGAGTTATGCGGACTAAAATTAAACATTATCTACGACCCCTCACACATAATTAAGGGTTTCAGAAATAACTTCCTTAACAAATGTATTAAATTGGATGGAAAAATTTCCAAATGGCAGGATATTGTAGACGTGTATTTGACAGACTGTAACCATGCTGACTCAAGACTTCTTCACAAACTCAATGATCATCATGTCATTCCTGAGAAAATGAGCAATAGAAATAAAATGAAGGTTTGTATTTTCTTTGCATTCCAAAACAACTTTAATACTATTTATAAATGAACTTCTCACTTGACCTAACTGTCTCATTTTGGAATGGTAGTATGTTCCTGTGATGCTACTGTTGATTTGGAAACCTAGTTGCTTGGTCAATAATTAAGTATATGCCATGCTAATAAAAACGGCCAATTTATACTGCACAGTAAAATGATGTAGTGCACGGTATTACTAATAAACACCCAGTTTATTGTTTACTGCATTGCTTTTCAGATTTGTAAGCATTAATTGAAATGAAAAATTTGCAGGTCAAAACTGCCGCGCGTGTGTTCAGTTCCACCGTATCTGCTGCCCTTTCGTATACTTCACAGTTTTGTAAGTTTTTTTTTCTATACTATTAAAAAACTATCTGAGCCATATCTTGTTAAAGATATATTTGAAAAACTGATAAGATGTAACATAAGCTGGGGCCTGGGGACCTTTGAAGGGGTGAATGTACTTATCATAAAGAACAACTTTTTCTATGGTTTGTGCTAGGGCTACTGTTTCCTACAACAGTCATCAATGTTGCTCGACAACATGTCAAAACAGCAGATTTTTTGTTTTCACTTTATTTTTTTCATAAATCTATTATTACATGACAGACCCTGTTTTTTTTTTCAGATGGTAAAAAGTCATATTAATTTTGTAATTGGTTAGGTGGGCTCCTATTCTTCTTTTCTTTATTTTGACTATGATTCTATGATATACTACAAACCTTAAATATAATCATTTTCTATTTCCAGCTCACTATGCCGATGGAAGACCAGTGAGTGACACCATGCCAAACACAGCAAAAACAGTGAAGTTTTTCGACAACCTATTTGACAGCATCAATGGTGCTGCCCTCCACCATAAGCATACAAAAGGAAAGGACCTGCGGAGGGCAGTTACTTCCACAACTAAGCACCATTCATTCTGGAAGGACGCCATTAACATTTTAGAAAAAATTCAATTTCTGGATGAAAAAGGCAACACAATATCAGTGCCCACATTAAAAAGCTGTGTTACTACCTTGAAAAGTTTAATGAGGCTGTGGCAGTTCTTTCAAGAGCAGGGTCTAAAAGTTATGCGTCCTCGCTATTTCAACTCTGATCCAGTTGAAAACTTTTTTGGGCAAGTGAGGGCGTATAACTTCAGACACAATGACCCAGACTGCTACAGCTTCATTTGCACATTCAGATCACTTCTGATAACACGGATGATCAAATTTCACAATGATACATTTAACTGTGAGGATGATCGGGCAGACCAACTTTTGAGCATGTCTCAAATTTTAAAACTGAAAACAAGTTCCACTTTTGAAGCCGAATGTGAGACTGAAACAACCTCACCAACTTCACCAACTCGGTCAAAGTCAAATTTGCCTGATCATCCTGACAATGTGAATGAAGTTGTCAATCGGGCAAGACAACAACGCCTGGAAGTCCATTCTCGGGCGTACACTGCCGGATGGGTAGTGAGAAAAGTGTTAGAAAGAACTCCCTGTGACGAATGTAAAAATTTATTGACATCTGAATCACCTCTTCAAATTCATGAATGGGTGAGTCACAGGGAGTACAACCAATGTAAAAAGCGACTAAGCTACCCATCTGAGAAAGCAGTTCGGTGTTTCGGCACAGTTATGGAAACGACAAATAATTTTCTGGAAAATAGCCCTCACATAAATTATATCTCCAAAACTATTTTAAAAGAAATTAAATCAAAAATGACGTACGAAATAAACTGCCCGAAACACCGAAACAATCAATTTGCATTAATTGTTGTGAAATTTGCCATCCATAACTGGTGTAACACAATTAATAAAATTTTAGGGGGAACCGATATTGTGCGGCTCGAAAAACGAGTGGGGGTACTGCCGCAAATTCAAAAAATGGCGTATGAAAAATATATAAAAAAACTGAAAAATAAATCAACTAAAAAATGTTCTGTTGTTTAAATTTTAATATCCCAGACACAGTCCAGTACTGTACGTACCTAACAGTATGGGTATAAAGGTGAAATTCATTAGGTGACATTTTTGGCAAAAATCAGTTTTTTTTTCCATCCAATTCCCTATCAGCCGAAAGTGATGTATATTTTGCTAAAAATGTCACTTAGTGAATTTTACCTATAAGCCCACGTAAATATAATAAAACATTTAGTACCTACCTATCTATACACTAGTATCATTTATACCTATCTACCTATAGATATATAGATACTGAAAACCTACCTACTTGCAAATGTCAAATTCTATTTTCCCCCTGCTACAGATTACTTAATCGATGAAAAAATTTCAAGGCAGTCGTCCGTCTGATACGTAGTATCTTCTAAGTAGTCTGTGCGTAGTATCTTCTAAGTAGTCTGTGCACATATATCATTAATCTGTGCTTTCAGCTTTGTGCTACAATTTATAAGATATATGGGGCCAAATTGAAATTAAAAATCCAATAAAAAGCATACTGAAATAACTGATCTGATCTTGAAGCCACATATTTCATAAATTTGAAATATTATATCAGTTATATAAAACGCAAGAGAAAAATCATGGAAATTCTAAAGAACATTGATAACAAAACATGGTTATCACAATCTCCGAAATACACAACGTTTAGAATAAATAAATTGAAAATGTTTGACGCCAGTGTTCTTCGAGAGTTTCTGTCAATTGTAAGTTTCATTAGCTAATAATAAACAAACCCCTTTTTTATCACCAAACAAATAAAGTCCTTAAATCCAGAAAACAACGTGACAGGAATTCTCAGATATTTATCTTGAAAAAAAGCTGTTTATAAAATTATGTAGCAATGAGACGAAAAAAAAATCCGTAACAAGATTATCCGGAGAAGAACTGGAGTGACCAACATAGCTTGTAGGATCAGTAAGATGAAGAGGCAGTGGGCTGGCCATGTCTGTCGAAGGACCGATGGCCGTTGGAGCAGACGAGTCCTTGAGTGGAGATCGCGAATCGGCAAACGCAGCGTAGGGCGCCCCCCTGCCAGGTGGACTGACGACCTAAAGAACGTGGCTGGGGGGACTGGATGCGGAAGGCAGAGGACCGAGTGTTGTGGCGCAACTTGGGAGAGGCCTATGTTCAGCAGTGGACTGCGATAGGCTGAGTTGATTGAGACAAAAAAAATAATTAAATTCTCCAAATAATATCAACTTAACCTTTAACTTCCAACATCAATTTATGAAATTTTCGTCTTTCGCACAATAATGTACATTGAATTGCCATTTTTAGTACTTATCTAACATATAATATATTTACAGCAAGGCAAAGAGCTAAATACTGAACATATACCAAAATTCTACTTCATAAAATCGGATTGTCTCATACTTGAACAATGGCCTTATGAAATTACTTTTGAAAAGACTGGAAAAGAAGTAATTGTAGATGCTCTGTGTGCAGCAGCTGTGTTAAGGGGAGCTCACGTCTTTGCACCTGGAGTGATGGGCCTGCCTGTTAGTAAGTTATATGCATCAGTATAAGGAAAGTAATGATGTTATGAGAAATGAGAAAAACATTAGCTGGTGCAATTTGACAGATGGCACCTTTTGTACAATGTTTGTGGTTTTAGTATTAAAAAATGAAAATAAAAAATGCAGTCATTTCAACACTGCTGTTTTTTTAAAATTAATGCTGGCAGGTGCAGTTGGTTGGCCTCCTAAAAGATTAAACATTTAGGATAAAATATTATTAACGTAACGGTCATTGATATTTTCAGACTACCAGTTAGGAGAAAGAGTAGACATTTATGGAGACCTAGAAGGCCACTGCAAAAGGGGCCTCAAAGTTCAGTATGAAGGTAAAAAACTGTATGTTGGAACAGGGTATCTGAAAATGTTACGTGCTAATTTATTTGATAATGGTGTTCAACCCAGGTACCTATAGATATTATAACATATTTTTTATTTGTGTAAAAGAAAAAACCCAATACAAGTCTATATATCACATTATTTTTAGTGGTATAGCAGTTCAGACTATTCTGCCAACATCCAAATTACCTGTGGTCAATGAATCTATATACCCTAAAGGAGAGGTACTACTACAAAACCTGCCCTCTATTGTCTGTGGTTGGGTAATGGATGCTCAACCCAATGAATATATCTTGGATATGTGTGCAGCTCCTGGAAATAAGACTACACATTTAGCTGAAATGTCAAATGATCAAGTTAGTATTTTTGCACTTAACACAGTGTTAAAGCTGACTTACATTATACTGACAGCTTATTTTCAGATTCTTTTGTATTAGATAGTTAGCCAGTATCATATCACTACTTGGCGAGGGATGATAACACCCTATTAGCATTCGGAAGTTTTTACGGCTCACTTAAGTGGTCGAAACTGATTTGATTTGACTGCTTTTATGATGTAAATGATTTCCTTAATTTTGCATGTTAATGTATGTTAGCAAAATAGAGAGCATAATTACCTACCTACATTCGTTAAATTACATAGATGTGTTGACAAACATCGGTCGCCTGTTATGGGGCGTCTATGGGGTGTATGGTCAATAGTATGCGCCAACCCTTATAGAGGCTCTAGTATAGATGTGTTTTATGGCTCTACTGTACTTAAATATTTTTATTTATGTAATGTTACAGGCATTTATAATAGCACTAGATAAAACACCACAGAAGGCAGCCAAAATCAAAGAAAGCTGTTGCATTCAAGGAGTCACTTGTGTTACCGCATATGCTTATGACTCAACAAAATGCTGTTCAGAACAAAATAAAGGAATTAACAGTGGACCTCCATTCCCACAAAACAGTTTTGATAAAGTGCTTTTGGATGCACCTTGCAGTGGACTGGGTCAAAGACCACAACTTATGAACAAAATGACTCCCAAAATGATAAGTTCCTATAAGTATGTTCAAAGAAAATTAATGGCAGAAGTAAGTATGCATAATCTATTAGAAATGGGTATATCAATGTGTGGTTGAATTGTATGCAATTTGAAATATTAAACAATGGCATAAGAATTTCAATTCTGCTGTATTGCTTTTTAGGGTTCCGTAGTCCTACAAGGAACCCTTATAGTTTCGTCATGTCCGTCCGTCTGTCCTAATCCTTTACAGCTTAATAACTTCTACAGTTACAAACATAAGTAAATGAAATTTTGTTAAAAAATGGTTTAGATATAGATCTCAATTTTAAAAGAATAAAAAAAACTTAATAACGTATTTTAGGGGTGGCGCCCATACATGTGAAATGGGGATGAAAATCATTTTTCCGCTGCACCGAGGGGGTGCAGCGAAAAAATAATTTTACGTCCTACGACGTCCTAGTTCATGGGTTATTGACCTTAGAGAAAAATGATCTTAGCAAATAATGCTCCTTTAGTTACTTTCTATTTTTAAAAATCACAAAAAGAAACTTTGTGTTATATTGATATGACACACTTCTTAAATTTAGCGCTAGGTGGCGCTGTTTGCAAAAACTAAAATAGCAATGATTAATATTCGATTTGATTCGTTTGTAATTAGACCTACTTAAGGAACCCTATAATACTGAGCATGGCCCGACATGCTCTTGGCCGGTTTTTATAATGTATAATTGGATTATATAAAAAGCATTACAGCATTCCCTGGTGTTGCGGATGACCATGGGTGGCGATGATTGCTTACCATCAGGTGACCTGCATGCTTGTTTGCCTTCCTATGTTATAAAAAATAAACTATGCCACATTCGCAAAATGACATATTGATGCAATATGTCACGTTCGCATAATGTCACATACATAAAAAGTCATATCGCTTAATTGACGGTAAAAGATTGTTTGACACTGAGTGACTTCATGAAGTAAGGCCAACGATTTGAACGGTAATAGGTAACCGGTTGAAATTTTCTCAGATATGTGTTGCTATGAGGTATATCATGACAAATACTAAAAACAAAAAAAAGTCTGAAACCAAAGGGGGTCCCCATACAAGAAACCTCAAAAAACATGCATTTTTTTCAACGTTTTTGTTCCTGCTCTATCTTCAAAACGGTAATATATACCAGCGTCAAACTTGGTCAGATTATAGTGCATATTATGTAGTTTAGCAACAAATAATAAAAATAAGACAAACATAGACATATGTGGTGGTACCTGCGTAAGAAAGACATGCAAAAATTCATATTTCGCGGACTGTGCGTTGATGTCTTTTGATAAACTCTCGTAAATTAAATCAGTTTTTATGGGGTATCAGGTCGTTTAGAGGTACGGAACCCTTACTGCGCGAGTCTGACTCGCACTTGGCCGGTTTTTTTATTTTATATAATCAATCACATTGTTTATCTGCTGATAGAGATGTATGGAAGAAAAAAACATGCTGCGCCGACCCCAAATAAATTGGGATAAGGGCAGGAGGATGAATCACATTGTTTATCTATAAATTTCCATTTATTTTAACATAAAATAAATTGAAAATGTAAACTGAAATAATTATTGATACTGTAGCAACCTAATGAAGACCGGTTTCCTCGCCGCCCGGCGACCGCGCAGCCTCCGCCGCATCTAGCGGCCGGCCGGCTGTTCCGCTAAGCCGCCCGCTCGCTTAAGGTCACAAGCCCAGTCCACAGAACATTATACTCAAGAGAAGAACAACAACTTCATACAACTATATTGCTTACATGAGAGCACACTAGCGCGCCCGTTTATGCCATCGGAAACTTTCGTGGAGCGCGGGAATGGCGGGAATTTTGAACAGTTGTTAGTTTATTTTTAATTTCTTAAACCTACAACAAATTTTCATTTTGCAGTTTTTAAACAATGTATGCATTATAAAATGTTTATAATACATACTCGTGCAAGAACAGCAAAATGAAAATTTGTTGTAGGTTTAAGAAATTAAAAATAAACTAACATCTGCATTAAAAATTCGCCGTAATAGAATGTCAAAGAAAACAAAGTTTTAGACATTTTTAATACATTTATTTTTCCTTTCATTGCTTTTAAATGCTAAATAAATTTGCGGCGTTCTCTACTACCGTTTCACAGATATTGTACTGGACGTAGACTGCTTCTTTCATCATAGTATTCCTTAAAATGATGTAAGTATAAGAATGATATAATATTTCAGTGTTTGGATCCGCAAGCATAATATTTTTACAATTAAAGCAACCATATTTTTATTATAAAATTGCAAACTTATGTTTACTTATGTGCTTATGCACATGCTAGCATTTCACCAGAACACTGAGTTATGTATTTCAATCTCTTCATCACCCTCGACATTCAATATAACTAGATAAGATATAGAGAAGGGTTTACAATTATTTTGTATCACTTATTTTTAATAAATACAAAAAAGTTACCACAATTTTCGATATTCACATGAGTATATACTTAGATTTATCAAGATACTGGTTTAAGCGCTGCAATAAATTGAACTGATGTGGGGTTTGGATTATATCTACAGTTAATTTCTACTAATGTACCCAAATATAAAAGTTATTAAATTGCATTCCTAGATTTGACAATTATTATCCTAAAAATTCTTATATGCCCATAACGGGCTGATTGATGTATGCAACACTATCATGTAACAACTGTAACTACTAAATCAAATAGAGCTTACTTTACTTAACAAAACAGTTGTGGTAGCAGATCTTGTTTAAACCTCTTTACAGTGTTCGTATATTAGGGCATTTTCGTTCAATGTGTACTGTGTGTACCCAATATTTTAGGATAAATATATGAGTATTTTTTCAGTTTTGTTACATAAATACTCATACCACAACATGCTCATAAATGTAAATAAACAGTTGTTCTAATAACTAAGATTGATAAATTATTCTTAATAAATCATTCTGATACGCAAATCAACAAGATATATTTTACAATTATTACAGTAAAATCACTAAAATAAACTAGTTTAGACCAAGATTACATAATACATTTTTTAAATAAACAGAAAACTATAATAGATGACCTTTGGTTTCTTAATAATTTATACGACAGCGCAAAATGCAAAGGGCACTCTTTATTGTAAATGCCCATTATATTTATTACTAGACTTTGACCGCGGCTTTGCTCTGGTATAATTTGGCTTATCACAGAAAGACTTATCATCACGCATCCCTCGGGAACTGTTTATTTTTAACCGACGAAAAAAAGGAGGAGGTTCTCAATTCGACGCGTATATATATATATTTTTTTTTATTATTTTTTTATTTATGACCACGCATAACTTTTTACAGAAAGGTCCGATTTTGATGATTATTTTTTTAATGGATAGGGTACATCTTGAAGTTGGTCCCATTTAAATTTCAAAATAAAAATCCACCCCTAAGGGTAGTAAAACAGGGGATGAGTGTTTGTTCACCCACTGAATTCTTACCTGTTAACTGATTGTTGAAACTTTACACACATAAATATAGTTCTAGACACTACGACATAATGGAGACATGGAGTTAGATTTTAACCAAAAAAAAATTAAAAATAAAACTTTTTAACAAAAAATTGAACCGACGAAAACAGAAACTGAAAAGCGAAAAATAACTAATTATGAGTCGGCGCCAAACAACCAATCAACGAAGATCATTAAATTACTTTAAATAAATAATAAAAACAACGTCACATCAAATACAACGTGAAATTTTCAACGATAAACAATTACTTTCCAAAAATGCGTTCTCCGCTCGGCCACTTGCAACTTGCACGCACTTTGCTTGTTAAAAGTTCGTTTGGCGCCGACTCATAATTAGTTATTTTTCGCTTTTCAGTTTCTGTTTTCGTCGGTTCAATTTTTTATTAAAAAGTTTTATCTTGGGATAAATCCGGGTTATTATCTACCGTGTGCTAAATTTCATCCAAATACATTAACGGCCAAAATTAATATCCAATCTATCCACGACTTGCCCTACTAGAGATAGGAGTTTGACATAAGCTCCATACAAAATATGTCAAATTTCTATCTCAGGTTGGGTAAATCGTGGATAGATTGGATATTAATTTTGGCCATTAGCTATTTCAGTGTGAATAAGTAACAAACATCAAAATCTCTTCAACAAATCTTGACAAACTTTCACATTTATGTTTTTATGATTTAAATTGTTAAAAAAATATTTCTATAGCATTTAGCGTCCTTAACCAACTCTTAGAACTTCATGGCATTAAAATATAATTTAATTGATTGAAATAAATTATATGAGGCCTGGTTGAGGTCATGTTTGTGAGGAATTCCTTCCCTCTGTTTTGATTTGGAGTATGTCTGTTCGCGGAGTCAAACAACTGCTCAATATTTGAAATGACTGTAGCTGTAGCAATGGCGTCTTGCAGTGATTCATCTGAAAGTAAAAATATATATTTAAAAACAATTATTTGATCATAGAAATCAATTATTAATACTGTAAATATCATTGCCATAATCACCAAGCTTGTCTGACGGATCTGTGATAATAATTTACTGCCAAAATTAATATCCAATCTATCCATGATTTGCCCTACTAGAGATATAAATTTGACATATTTTGTATGGAGCTTATGTCAAATTCCTATATCTAGTAGGGCAAATCGTGGATAGATTGGATATTAATTTTGGACGTTAGAGTTATTCACTGTCAGTCAAAGTAAGCGCTGGCAATACTCTTGGCAGGATTCCTTTTGCGCCTTTTTACGACATCCACAGGTGGTAAGGAGGTGGTCTATTCTTTTTTTCCCGTGGGCAAAATCCTCATGGACGCACTCCGCCCGGGTAAGGCGGAGCCAGTGTCACTGCCACTGATCTGATTTATGAGAGTTAACCAAGATGCAGTGCGTTGATGTGTTTCAAGATACTACACATGACCGTGATTGCCGTATGTTGTTGAACTATATAGTACGCACTACAATAACACATTCTGATGCTTTTATGTATAGCCATGTTAAGATAGAGCAGGAACTTGAAAAAATGCATTTTTTTCAAGGATTCTAGTATGGGGGACACACTTTGAGCTTAGACTTTTTAATTTTAAATATTATTTGCCATGGTAGAGGCCATAGTAACACGTCATCTATGAAAATTTCAATTGACTACCTTAAAAAGATACAGCCCCGTGACAGACAGACGGACGGACAGCGTAGGCAGAGTAATAGGGTCCCATCAGCACCCTTTGGGTATGGAATCCTAAAAAGGTTTAGACTTACCTCCTTAATGAGTAAAGCTAATTATTTGCTGTGACATGATCCCCCGATCATTAAAAGGCTATTGGTTGTTTGAAATGTCTCCAAAGCCATAAAATTAAAAGCATGGCTAGCTATTTCTGATGTTCGATCTTGATGAGCATGATCTCGGTAGCCATCTAACAGCAGATTTGTAACATCTCTTATAAAGCTTCTGTTTGGGTGTGAGTTCCACTCCTTTTTTGCATCAAGGATCAACAAGATACTTTTCCTCCTCCGTGACTCCTGGAAATGTGCAATTAATAATATCAAAGGACTGTTATTCACACATTTCTGGCTTTCACCAGTAGGTTCTACCATCGAAAAGTCAGAGATGAGAGGCAATGCGCCACCCTTACACGGTTGATATTCCACCATAAGGGTACATATACAAGGGTACAAAGAGTTTTTCTAACACTTTTATTATGCACACCGCTAAGTAGTAGAATGCCTTGCCTTGCTTATCTGTGTTTTCCTATAGGTATAATCTGGTAGTCTTCAAGGCACGAATGGTACACCATCGTCGACTGCACGATCACTTAACAACAGCAATCAAATGCAAGCCCATTTTTTAGTAAAATAATTATATTAAATACAAATTTCATCCAAATCGGTCCAGTCGTTTAGGAGGAGTTAGGTGACAGACAAACGTACAGAAGAATTATATGTATTAAGATTTAAATTGATAAAAATATAAAGATTTTAATTATTTTAAAATAAATATTAAAATTATATATTAAAAATATTAATATTGACTTTTTCCAATTACCTTTTTCAAGCTTGGGCTGTCAAGATGATTATACATATAAATGATGCTGAATATTTAACTCTTCTTTGGATTTGGAATACCGGGATGTACTTCCATTTGCACTTCAACGGTTGACTTTGGTTGCTGAAACATACAAATTCACTACCTTAATTTATTGTATACTATGATACGTTTGAATATTTAGGTGTTTTTATTTCAATTTTGTTTTTGAGAAAATCATTAATACTGCATATCTCCAGTAGGTATAAAGAAAAAAAAAGAAGTAAAAATGATTTATTGCCACAACTAGCCATGCAGTAGTCTGTTTTCTCTCTCTTGTCTTATTTAGTAAACAATCTTGGCATGCCTCTTTATTCAAATAACTATTGATAAAATGTACCTAATTACTAAATCTACACATGTAATTAGGTCTAAAAAAAATATTATTATTATCTCCTTTATTTAGTTATTACCTTATAAATTACATTTTTAAATATTTTTTTATAAAAAGAAAAAAAAACACCTAAATATTCAAACGTATCATAGTATTTTTTTATTTTTTTTTATAGTATAAACAAAAAATATAGGTTCGCCAAACTGAGACATGAAGATGGAATGTCTCATGTGATTGTAATTTCATTAACATAAGTGCAAAATCATTAACATAATGTCTTTTTATAATAGTTATTGACGAATTGTATTAAAAAGACATGCCAAGATTGTTTACTAAATAAGACAAGACAAAGAAAGAAAAAACAGGGTGTAGCTAAGTACAAATAAAAATAACTAAAAAGTATCTTAATTTTAAGAAATCTTATAATAGTGTCAACAATTATAAGAAAAGTAATGCTGCATGTTGTAGCTGCGGCAAAGAGGTTGACAATCAGCATAAAGCAAGTCAATAAAATACTACTCACTTCCGATTGTTGTTCTTCTCTAGATGGATTACACTATTCATTTCAAAATCGGGCTAATATATTTTGAGCTCCGGTAGGAATAGCAAACTTACTTAAGTAATCTTTTTCTGTCACTGCTGGTAAATTGCGAATCATCAAAACATCACACCACCACATAGCATCTTATGCTGTTTGTACTTCTCCAATAATTTATCCAGGCCCAATCATCGAAGAGGTCCAATCATCATCATCGGGATGACAAAATGTTGCTTGCAAACTTTAGTTCTGAAAAATGTATTTGTATGAAGTGTTAAATTCCAACTATTATACCTAGCCTTATTAATTAATGGCACTTTAGTCATCTACTTACATAAGAGACCCATTCATGGACGGGAGAGGAAACCTGTGAAAGAATCTTCCTTTGAGGTTATCCCGTATTTTGCGCACTTTACACTTTTTTTTCCAGCCATGGTGGAAAAACAATCCAAAAGCGTCAGTATCGAACAAATACATATAATGAAATCAATCAGATAAACTACACAAAAGCTTGAATTTCACACTGGAGTCTCTATCTCATAAATTGTTGTAACATAAGGAAAAAGTGTAAATTTCACACTAATGAGTTTCTATCTTTCAGCAAAATTCACAACATTGAACTTTAGGAAACAATCCGGCAGAAAAACAAGATTAATCAGGCATAAATTCGAAATAAAAATTAGGAACATCCGTATTTTATTTTTTGACAAGTGTAGTAAGTGTTGCCATTTCATAAAAGTGAATCCTATCATAATTTAGGTAATCTTCAAACACTGAAATATACTAAAATGGTAGATATGTATTCAATCGCGCTTGTTTCTACTATCTCATTCTTTCGTAGAGCGCTGTTCCGTTTTTGCAAATCCTTCCAGTGCTGGCATTCGTCGCTTAGGAAGTTGACACCCCCTGGCCCAGTCACTCCCGCGCTCAGACGGCGAATGCACGCCCGATTTGCGTCTCGACAAATTGCTAATAAGCACGCGTTATTAATTTCGTGAATGTTTATAATCTTTAATTCTTTCTCATATATTTATCTCATCTGCAAACCTTACTGCTTCGCCACAATACAATTACATAATATGTACAATCAAAATCGTTGCTGCTGAGAATCAAATATTGTATCTTTTTTTCAAAAAGCTTTTTGTTTGTAATCAGCTAATAAGTACCTCAAAAATCCAAATTGTAAATAAGTTTACTTCTTAAAGCTTTAGCTAGGTGGCATTATTAACAAATACATTAACGTCTTAATAAAAAAAAACGTGTGCGGTCAGGGGACCCCGCGTCAGGGACGAAATTCCTCACGCACAGACACTAGAAAGAGAGCGCGCAGTGTGCGTATAATAATATGATATGCCTGCTCATAACGCACAGAAATCTTACGTGACGTTACATTTTGTCCCGAATCACACCTACCGCAAGCCTCGTATCGTAGGAACTTCGTTTCAAAAACTTGACTTTGTGCGAAGTGACCGTTCGAGAATTATAGCATTTTGATAATGTGAAGTTTTGCGATGTGACTTTTTCAGAATATGACAATTTGAGAATGGCATTTTGCGAAATTCCAATAAGTAATTTTGTGAATGTGGCATTGTGAGAATCCACTAAGTTTATTCAAAAATGTGATTACCAATAATGCCAATACAGTGATTTATTGTTGTTTTCAGGCAGTAAAATTATTGAAAGTGGGTGGGAAATTAGTCTACAGCACATGCACTATTACAGACGATGAGAATGAAGGCATGGTTGCTTGGGCACTTGAAAAGTTCCCGTGTTTAAAACTAGTACCAGCAGAACCCCTTCTAGGTGGTGCAGGGTTACCTAACATTGGTCTTAATTATGAACAAAGGTAGGCTTACAAATATTTTTATTTTAAAAGTAAAAATATATTAAACAATAGTGGCAAGTAATTATGTTTTTTGTACTGGTATTATCTCATACTGGTACTGTATTATCACATTATATGTACGAGTATATGTATTGCAAATATTGTTTCCAGATTACTGGTTCAGAGATTTGGCCCAGAAAACAACGAAATGAGACCGGTAGACCACATATATAGGAATTCAATAGGTTTCTTTATAGCAGCATTTGTAAAATTACAATAATCAAAAATAAACTATTAAAAATAAAAACGTATTTCATTTACTATATTTGGGATTTTCTATCAAAGGGACCATTCACACCAAACATGTTAATAGTCAGCCACAGACTATATGGTGTAGTGTGCTTAAGGTTGGAAATTATGAAAAATCAGCAAACCACGTTAAGCTAGCTTACATTCGGCGGATGACTGTGATCAAGCGTTACTTTGGTTTGAACCGTCCCTTCAATCTGGTTCTGTAATTTGTACTCTGTACTTATAAGGATAAATATTTCAACTTTACTACATAACAGACTATTTCATATACAGTATGTAACAAAAACCCTATTGTTCCTGTGAGCTACGTTATCAGAATCGATATTCATACGTAAGGACACAACACATTTGGAAAAACTCTTCAAAAAATATAATCAAATTAATTATTAATTGTAAATTGAAAGTCATCACAGGAACAACAGGGTTTTTGTTACATACTACATGCTGAAATTTGAATCGCTTATTTCATTTTATCGATTTAAGTGAACACAAATGTAGGGACCAACTGAATTTTTTTTCGCGTCTTCCGGGTTGGTCACATAGTAAAAGTTGTTCATAATGATGAGTACAATGACCCCTTTTCGGGAAATAGCGATTCAAATTTCAGCGTGTACATATCATATTGTAATTATCATTTTCTCTAAAACAATTCACAGAAGAAAGATCTCTCAATTAATCTTTAATATCAATGGTATATTGCTGTATTTTACTATTTCAACTACTGTTTTAATAATACTAAGTTTCTTTGCTATTTGTACCAATTACTAAATGATCAATTAAAAATTCCTATATTTACTAAAAAGAAAACAATACTACAGTTTTCAAAAGTAACATTTTATAATTTACAGGATGCTAATTTAATGCGAGTTTGAGCAGCCCCCCCCCCCCCCCCCCCCCCGCCCTAGCGGATATTAGGAGGAACTACTGATCTATAAATGAAAGTTGACGAATTCGATGGAAGTATACGATATTGTCAAACTCGCACTAGGCATTTAGGCACCCTGATATCGTTATTATTTTAGGGTACATAAATACAGTTCATACAATTTAATTATCTTTACGTTTCAGATAATTTCAATTTACATTTAACTTGTTAGCACAAAATTCCTCCAGTTGAGAATTCTATTTTGTCTACTTAATATATTTACGTTATCAAATGCACTGAAATTTATTTTTATCTGAACATTTTCGGTTTATAGGCATTATTGTCTATTGCACGCGTTGTTTGTACTTTACATTACATTAAATCACTAAGAAAAACATGAAAATTTAAAATTAAATCGAATTTTAACAATACTGTTTTAAAGATACAGTCAACCGCACGTCAGTGGTAACATTTAAATTACGAAAACCGCCCTTACTGCTTACGAAATAAAGACGCTGTAAGGTCAAACTGTTACAACTGACATACGGTCGACTGTACAAAATATTCGATAAAAATTAATAATAGATAAATTAAACAATTCAAAGAGCTAAAGATATTAATTTAAATTGTAATTATGCCTTTATGGAAACACGCAGGCTGGCGCAATCAATATTAATTGCAATTTGAACCTTATGTTCGAGATATAAAGTTCGAATTGCAACAACACACTACGAATATAGGTACAGTCCGCGCGCGAGCTCCGAGGAATCGGGGCTGGGGAAGCGGGCGGGTATGCGCCGCGCCCGACCGTCATTTCATACCCCGCATCCTCCTGGTAAGTGTTGGGCTTGACGCGAGACCACGCTTATCTATCGATACCGTAATTAACCGTATTAGTCATATAAATTTTGTGCCTTTTAATTTCGCAGTCGCAGTGTTTATTCGTTACTCTTTAAGTTATTTTGTGTGTACAAATAGCAATTTAATAATGGATGAAGAAGAAATTGCGAGCATGAGCAATGACAACAGGCAGAAAAATATGTCGTTTATAATTCCTAGGCAAGCCCGCGAAATGGCAAAATGCGTTCTTTCGAGGTGTAAGGAAGAAAATGATCCAACTTTGTTTTTTTTATTAAACACCTACTGTCCTTATAGAATAACTACCTGTATTCTTGCGGCTTTGGCCGCGTAAAAAGTTTTTACATGCCTCGTACGTTTCCCGTCGAGGAAGATTTTTCATAGAATCTTTAACACCCCTTTTTTACCCCCGTTGAGTTTAATTTTCGAAATATTCTAATACACGTAATTAATTAATTGCTTTAAAGATTATTTATACCGAGTTTCGACTCAATCCAGCCACGCAGTAATATTCTTCCATACAAAATTCATAACCCTATTGCACCCTTTTTTAGGAATAATTTTGGAGAAAGAAAAAGTAAATGTTTCATTATTTGCTTCAAAAATTATTTTTCCCAAGTTCCGACTGAATCGATCCAGGAGAAAACATTTTTCATACAAACTCTAACACCCTATTTCCCCCCATTACGGTAAAATTTTCCAAAAATCCTTAGTGGGTGCTTACGTTACAAAAGAAACCTACTGTCCAAATTTCAGTAGTTTCGGCTCTGCGTTGATGAATCAGTCAGTCAGGACATCTGTTTTTATAAATATAGATTTTAATAATATCGATAATGTAAAATCGACTAAATTACTGGTTAGTACGTAAACATTCCTAAGATTCCTCGGAGCTTGCGCACTGAGTGCAGCTAGTGTGGACCATGGTATAATAAAATGCTTCATCACCAGGTATTCTCTACCCGCGATGGCCCAAGGCTACAAAGGAGATTTTTATTCACAATGAATATAAAATAAATTCCTAATTAGCCTATTTGTTATCTCGTGTTATTCATCTAATTAGTTATTAAAGGAAACTTAAAATGTTGTTTAAATGTTCAAAAGTTCTTATTAGAAGCAAGTAAGTGAAAAAATGCATTTTGCTCGGGTAATTTATTTACACAGTGGCAGCACATTAAACTGACAAATGTCGCACTAACAGCCCGCTATTGGCTCTAGTGCCGAGACGTAGTATTGAGCCAATCACATGACCTAGCTGTCACGGAAAGAGTATACCTGGTGAAGCATATTATTTATTATACCATGGCAACGTTCAGTAATACCGCCCGACGACTCACGAAGCGTACTTTGGTCGTTCAATTACTAAGATCATTCATACAAAAGATCGCCCGAAGAACGCTCCGTGCGTCATCCGCCGGGCTCGGACAACATAACTGAACGCAACCCATGGTGTGGACTACTTTATAAGTTTTCGATGCGAACCCACAAGCCGCCCTGTGCCTTCAGCAACAAGGATCGTTTATCAAACTGTATGGGATCAACCGTCTTCTCGCAAGCAGAAAATTTAAAGTTCCTTATGAGTTCGACCATTGCCAATTTTGCTGATAACATGGCGAATCTCAGACCTGTAACAAAGTGATAAGTATTAGGAAATGTGTTCGATATGACTATGACTAAGACTTGTTTTGGAACATGAATTATTAACTAATATAATGCTGAGAGCATAATTTATCATTCAGTTATTAAAAAGACAAATTAAAAATGGGCAAAATAAAAATTATGATATTAGTGTGATGATTTCGATTCAGCTCTCCAGTTTTATCATAAAGGTATTATACTGACGTAATAGAGACACTGTCACCTCATTATCACGTCACCGAAAGCAAAATGAGTATATGTGCGAAATTGACACGTGTAGGAGTGATTTTTAGTGATGTGACATGGACGTTTCCGCATTACCGATATAGTTCAACCGGCCTTACTTTTAAGGAGTGGTAGTATTTTAAAACTGCTAAGCTATCAAGGTGAATGTTACAGGGTAGCCCGCGAAATTCAAATTTTTTGGTGTTTTTTGCAAATTGTAGCTTTATTACGCGTTTTATATCGGTCAAAATATGATTGGCGGAAATAATAACAATATATCTACTGAATAATACTCATGAAAAATATTAACCTAGCTCTATAAGCTGTACAAGCTTGTTAATATTAATTTATGATCAAATTGTCGATTTTCGAGCTTGTACAGCTTATAGAGCTAGGTTAATATTTTTTACGATTATTATTCAGTATATATATTGTTATTATTTCCGCCAATCATATTTTGAACGATATACAACGCGAAATAAAGCTACAATTTACAAAAAACACCAAAAAATTTGAATTTCGCGGGCTACCCTGTAGCATTCACCTTAAGTAACTATTGTTTTAAAATTACAAATATTCGAGACATAATTTTATTTGTTTTAAAAGATTGAGTTACGCAATTAAGGGCTATATTATAATTACATTATTAATGTCACGAAGGTAACGAATACATAAGTAAGAAATAAAAAAATCAATTAATCATCATTTCGGCCTCCCCCAAGCATATATTGGGGGGATATGCCATAATCGCCACGCTTGGCAGGCGGGTTGGCGATCGCAGTTGGTTGGTTAAATACTCTGAGAACGCTGCTGCCCATCCTCTGGTGAATCCCTTAGTCGCCTTTTACGACACCCATGAGAAGATATAGGCTGGTGCAATTCTTTACGTCCGGCACCACACGGAACATTTTACAATTAATCATATTAGTTTTAATTAGGTGTATAGAAAGGTTTTCAATCCCGGAACTAAGTTCCTATACACGATTCCGGAATTGGTCAAATTATTGATTTTTTATGAAAAATTACAATATCTATGAACTTAACAAGTTTTCTTGTCCAGTCAACTTAAGTTACACATCAGACTTATCCTACTAATTTATACTACTACATGTAATACTAATGTAAATTTATAGTATAAGTATTTATAATTTTTAGTATATTATTATAGTATATTATTTTGCGAGTAAAGTCCACTTCCACCTCCACCTCTGCTCCACTCCACTCCACTTCACTTCACCTCCACTTCCACTCCACTTTCATTCATCCATCTATCCATCCATCGTACATTACTAACCGCTCGTGCAAATGCATAGAAGCTTCGTATCTGTCGGGTGAGGGAGGACGCAACCCACGAATCAATTTTTTTCTTTTATTCTTTCTTTCTTAAAACCCTTACTAGTTTTTAAGTCATGAACTTTCAAACACAAAAAGTTTCATCAAAATCGGTCCAGTAGTGTTAGCGTGATGCTCGAACAAACAATTTTATATAATTTTGTAATAGTTAAGATAAGATAAGATAAAAAGTAGCCTATATGTTAATCCAGGTTAAGTTCTATCTGTATGCCAAATTTCATTAAAACCCATTTAGTAGTTTTTGCGTGAAAGAGGAACAAACATCCATCCATCCATACTTACAAACTTTCACATTTATAATATTAGTAGTAGGATAGGATAGGATTTTTGGAACTAAAAATTATGACATTCTGTCTCCATAATAATTTGTCATCTTCGGTTGAACTAGTTTTTTATCTCTAACTCTTCTTGTATTATATTTATTTTTAACTTTTACTTTATACTCGTCACTTCGTAGATTTACCACTTTGAATATTTACCATTATTAAAGTAAAGACCTTTATAAGAAACAAACACCGACCCGAACAAATTCCGTAGGTATGGATCATTGGTGATTTCATTAAACGATACAGTTATCCTTAAAATATCTACTGCAAACCCTGTAATTTTTTCGAGGCTCTCAGCTTTTTTTATATTTTATTTTATTGTATAGGATGGCGAAACGAACTAAAGGCCCACCATATGTTAAGCGGTTACCTTTGCCAATAACAACTGCAATACCATCTAGGCTGTTACCTAAATGGTACCGAAAGTCGGTTCGCCAAACTGAGACATGAAGATGGAAAGTCTCATGTGATTGTAATTACACCGGCACCCGTACCATTCTGACCGAAACACAGCAATGCAAGCATCACTATTTGGCGGAGAATAGTAGATACGGTGCTTATTCGTTTTAACATTTGTGCCCATCCATTTTTCTTTAATAACAGCATTTACAGGAAATCTGGAAGTTATGAAGTTAGCCGGTCAATATTTTACATTATTTTTAGCCCGGCCGCACATTGTCATAAAATAGCACCGTATTTACATTTTAATATGTCAAAAGCAGACATACGATTCGGAAAATTCTGTCAGTCTGCGGGGCTGGTACTAAAATTAACTGTACAAATGTAAAATAAGCATTATGAAAGTAGTACTGTCCTGCAGATACTTACCTGTGAAACGTCTGTTTGCCATAGACGTACAACATACTATTATAACATCGTAAAAGTACAACCATGGTATAGGTTCAGGCGCGTCAGATTTTTTCTGTGATCAATGAATGAATCATTGTGATTTCCTTCCAATGTGCGGCCGGACTAAATCAACCTTTCAATACTTTCAACCGACTTCAAAAAAAGGAGGAGGTTCTCAATTCGATTGTATTTTTTTTAAAGCAGTAACGGACACTAACTTGTGACATGTATGGTGCTAGGTAGTACAAAAAATATATAATTGAAACTATCGACATATCGATATATTTTGAGCAATCCATATGCCAAACGGTTTCATTTTCACGTACACCATATTTTTTTATCTAACACATAATTATTTAAAATAACATATTAAATAGAAAATAGGGTATTTACTGCATGTTATTAATGTATTACTAAATAATTTTAAGAATAACTTCTATGAAAATAAGCATTATGAAAGTAGTATTGTCCTGCAGATACTTACCTGTGAAACATCTCTTTCTTTAGGTTAATAATGTAAATTACACAACAGTATAACACAGAACAGTACACCAATACGATTATTGATATTATTTGGATAAAATACAGAACGATTGTGAAATAAATCATAAAATAATACGAGATTATATTTTGATGGGACGCTATGGGAGATTACAATTTTCAAAATCGGTTCTACTGACATTTTATTATGTCTCTTTCTAGCATATAGGTTTTTTCGTAAAGATCGGTATCTCAGTCGCACACTTCAGTGGTCTATTACGTCAGTATAGAAATGTCTTTGAGTTTTATATTTACTGTAATCAGCTGTCATTCCCACGTCAAGTGTTGTGATTTCTTATTAGTATTTTTACCAATTAATCACAGAAGACCAATTCTCGTGATTAAAAACGTTCAAAATATAGTTAATAGTTAAATATAGTTAGTTTTAGCCTATAACGAGACTAAAATAAATTACTTCTTTCTTTCTTTAGTTCCAAACTAATCTCAATGCTTTAAATCTCAATTTCCTGCCAGTATATGTTTCTGATTGCCGTTTATTGCTGACATTAATGACCTAAGTGTCACAAATAAACGGCAAACAGGATTATGTACTGTCAGAGATTGAGATTTCAACCATTGATATTAGTTTGGAATATTTTGGACGTTTTTGATTACGAGACCTTCAGGTCAAATCGAATCCTTCCTAAACTGGGGGTAGGTGTACTAAGTTATTGACAAGGGCTTATTATATTATCAAGTGTATGCTTACCTATACAATTCCTAGGACCAGCACCAAATGCCAGATATAAATGAGAAGCTCTGTCTTTCTTGTCTTCATTCATGAATCTTTCTGGTCTGAACTCTTTTGGCTCTGGATAATATTCCGAGTCCATGTGTATTCCATACAAAGGTATGGCAACCACATTTCCGGGTTGGATTTGAATGGATGTTCCAGGCAAGACATATGGTTTAGTACAGACTCTATCCACTCGGGCCAATGGGGGGTACATGCGTAAAGTTTCTGAAAAAGAAGTAATACCAGCTGTATAAATAATACTCATTGCGCTATAACTTCGCAACAGGCCGGATAACGCTAGAACAAGTGTAAGAGGTCAAAATCAAAAATGAAGGTCATTGCGATTGTTATTACTCTGCTACCTATTTTTTTTTATCAAATTGAGTTCCAAAGTCAAATGACCAAATGATTAATTAAAGCCTGTTTCACACGGAGACGAAAAACAATGATGCGATGCACGGTGACAGTATCTATGGAGAAGAAAAATGTGCGTTGTTTCTTTATTAATGCTACAGACAAGAGATCGACCATACAGTCCAATAGACGCCTTATGTTGAACATAATGCGTACAACAAATTCCGCAAACTAGCTGAGGCGGGGTACTGCATTCCGATTGGCCCTACCAAGGCGGCTATTGGCTAATCACTAACGCGGAAGTTTTGACGGCTCGCATAAGTGGTCGAAACTGATATGGTATGAGGCGTCTAAGGGGTGAATGGTCGATGAAACAAGATAACCTTGACGTTATGATAGCATGTGTGTGTGTGTGAACAACATTTTTTTTTATATATTTGGAACATTTTACACAGCACCATCTAGTCCCAAACCACAGAATATCTAATAGTACTAACGTACAGAACTGCCACTCAACGCCCCCACCAATTTAAGATCCCCCCCCCCCCCGCGCGCGCGCAGTTTGACGACTTGGACTGCAATATTGCAATGGATGTCAATCGCCAGTCGCTTTACAAGCATGCCATCTCTGAGAACTACTGAGAAGCGCGTGGAACCCAGCCGACATTACGAGCGGCGAATATCCCAAACCTACACGTATGTGTGCGTTCTTAAAGAGACGTAATAGTAATCTTGTGTGTGTATGACGTAATCTTGCTAGAATTTATATTGTATTGAGTGTCCGAGGTGTACCCAGAGCTTATACTATGGGTAGACAATGGATACCATACTTATATACTTTTTATTGTAAATACTTACTTATACCTAATATAATACAAAAGAAACACCCAGACCAACACAAACACTTATGTTCATCACATAAATAATCGGTCTTGTGGGAATCGAACCCACGACCTCGTGATCAGCCGTCCCGCGTCCGACACTCGAACCATTAGACCACAGACGTCAAATTTATGTGATTTTTTCCTTCCATGTCAAATTTTTTCTATTCATATTAGTTTTTTCACGCTTTATTAAACCGGCAAAACAATAAAAAAATATTATTTCTTTTCTTCAAAACATGGTGGAAAAAACAAACATTGAAGAAGCAAATGAAGTATTTACCCAACAAAAATCCTTCAAGGTAATGCAGTTGAGCAAGGAGATCATAATCCAACTCTTTTCCTTCAGTCATTTCTTTCACATGGGCTCTCAGCTTGGTCTGTAATTCTGGCTTGGTGGCCAGTTCATGGATAGCAAAGGACAATAAGGTACTCGAGGTCTCATACCCAGCGATAAGGAACAGCAATAATTGCGCATCTATGGTGTCATCGTCCAAATCTGCAAGGAGAAATTATTTTTTTGTTAGTGTATTACGATAGCTTCTTTGTAGTCCCAAAAAAAATATTTCAGGGGCAGATAAAACTTGTAATACCCATCTGTCCCCATTTATAAGTTTGGAGACATCATCATCATCCTCCGAGCCATTTCCCAATTATATTGGGGTCGGCTTCCAGTCTAGCCAGATGCGGCTGTACATCAGCATTTTACACGGAGCGACTGCCATCAGACCCCCGCAACCCAGTTACTGGGTAATACTGACATTCGGAGGTTAGACCAGTTGTCAGCTTCTGACTACCCGTAACGACTGCCATAGATATTCGTATGACAACCGGGACCGACAGCTTAACGTGCTCTCCGATAAGTTTGGAGACAGATAACACGAAAATTCCCATCCGTCCCCGAAAGGGAATACTCCGTATTACCCAGTAATGGGTTGCGGGGTTCTAATAGCAGTCGCTCCGTGTAAAATACTGATGCTCAGCCGCATCTGGTTAGACTGAAAGCCGACCCCAACAACAGTTGGGAAAAAGGCTCTGAAGATGATGATTACATTAATAATTATACGATAATAATTAAACTACATACATATATACATATTATCACACCTGTTTCCCATTGGGGTAGGCAAACTAAAACTAAACTAATGTTATTGTTATCTAGTGTTTTTGATTATGATAACATAACAACAACACTTTACAAATTCACCGGTAAACAATACAGAGCACATCATTTACATTAGAATAACAATGCGTTTGACACAGTAGATATACATAACATAACCAGCCCATTACTGTCCCACTGCTGGGCACGGCCCTCTTCTCAGTACGAGAAGGCTAAGGCCTTAGTCCCCCACGCTGGCCTAGTGCGGGTTGGCGGACTACACACACCATTGAGAACTGTATGGAGCACTCTCAGGTGTGCAGGTTTCCTCACGATGTTTTCTTTCACCGTTAAAGCAAGTGATAATTGAATATAAATCCGCACATGAATTCGAAAAGTCACGAGGTGGGGGCCGGGATCGAACTCACTCCCTCCTGCATGGAAGACAAGCGTTCAACCACTAGGCTATCACTGCTATCAGTACAGTAGATATGCAAACTAATAATATTGAGTTAATAAGTGAACGTATGTTAACTATATCGTGAAAATGAAGTCGCACAAAGACAGTCGATCTTATTAAATAGATATATTATACACTTACGTATTTCAGATTTCGTGTTTTCGGATTCAGTTTTCTCCTTTTCCGAAAAATCTATCAGAATTTGGAGAAAATCATTTTTTCTGAAATTAAATGAGTGAAAAAAAAACATAGTTTAGAAGAAAATATAGAACGTCTAATAAAACTTGTAAGAAGAGATTACTTTCAACAGTAACATGTAACAAACAGACCGAGTTGATTGACTGATAATAATACGTTTCAATTGTTCTACGATAAACCCCATCATATAATGATATATCGTACCTTGCTTTGTATGGGAAGTCAAAACAAATTTTTCGTCCTACGACCTGAATTTCTAAAAGTTGTTCAATCGTATTGGTAGAATCCACGTTTAAAATTTTTCGTATGTATTTGATTTTATTCTATATACTTACAAATTGTATGTGCTACGAATATAAACATCCAACTTACTTAACACCAGACTGCCTTCGTTCAGCTTTTGCTGCTTTCAAAATTCTCACCAACTCTTTCGCCGATGTCAAGTTCAAAAATGAAAAGTTTATCAACCTAATCAGAGCCGGCATGAACATTAAAATGAAGAATAACATCATTCTTTTATAAAAAGGCATGTAGTCAAACTTCTCAGCCACCTACAATTAAATATTATTATATTATTTTGATGCAAGCACATAGGTAGTACCTACTTTAATAGTAGCAGTTATACAAGGTGTTGATCTGTAATCGTGCCATATTTCTAGATCTGATGATAAATAATGTGCTTAGTCACCTAAAAATACTTGAAAAATTCTACGATTATTTAATACCTAAATTTTCACTTAGAAACATAGCGAGGGTACGAGAATAAATCCGGAACGACTCTGAAAATAAGTCATCGGCGGCATTGTCAAAGGGTGGAAATACCTGCAAATTGTTTTGGTGGTGTCGCACGCATCGTTTTTGTGTCGCACGTGACATACGGAGGGAATTTGTTTGTTTACAAATAGGTATCTAACAAAAAAAAACAAATTTGATATTGATTTTTTTACTGATTCGTGTTCAGTATCAGTGGTATAGTCACCTACTTACAGTGGCGGTTCTGGGGGGGGGGGGGTCGCAGGGGTCATGACCCCCCCCCCAAAATCGTACACGTCAAATTGACAAATCTCCTAATTTAGACAATTTACAAAAATTAATAATTTAAATTATTGACTTCCTGCTTAAACGTCCAAAAGTAAACAATTAAATCAAAACTAGGTAAGTACTACATATTATCTGTGAGTATTATATTATCTGTGGTACTACCTACTTACTCAAACACGACATCACACGATATCTACGTACGTCAAAAAATACCTAACATTATTTTAGAGTTTTGTTTATGTACTGAAGTTCAATTTACAGCATAGGTATTATCATAAGAATAGACAATAATACTAGAATTATTATCTATTTTATGGTATTATTTTGCTCAAAATAAAGTATGAATGATATTTCCAGTATAATGACAAATAATATCACATACGGTAGTTCATTTTGTTGAACGGTTTACGCTACTTTACATGAGCCTGCCGGTGCGATTGGACACTCAAAGGCGCAAGCGATTGATGCTTTGGCGGCGAAAAAAAATTTCGCGCTCGCTTCGCTCGCGCTTCTTCATTAACGTATATAGCCTGCGACTCCAAAAAATGCACTTAAATTGAAGTCAACTTTTCGCATAAATATGAAAAATTCGCGCTCGCTTCCCTCGCGATTGTTTCCAACGTTCGTTTCCTCTTTGTTGACGTTCATTTTGTAAGAACTATTCTGTTACATAATAATATAACTCCAAACTTTACCTTGTCATTGCGAAAAAAAAAGGTAAATTTGGACCTTGAAACTGTACGTAAGCCAAGTTGACCCCCCCCAAAATCTTGGGCTGGAACCGCGCCTGCCTACTTAAATATGGCACGAATGCAGAGCAACATGTTGTAGTTAAATTCGAAACTACGAGCGGAGTTTACTGTAGTGTGTGGCTCGCCTTACCTCGTATAGTATATATTTAGGCATAAGTTTAGTGTTAGAGGATTCATTAAAGGATAGCCATTGTACTTGACAACACGTCTTTGATTGATACCATACGCCCCACATTGCATGGCGACCCTGCCAGTGCAGTGTCCTGGCAGGGTCGCCATGTAAAGGTGTGGCTTTACGTGTTGAATCAAAGACGTATATCCCACGAATTTTGTTATAATAATGCTCATTACAGAATATATAGGGGGAAGGCGCGTCACACACTACATTACGGTAGCTTAGTGGTAAATGACCGGCGCTCACCAACAGCACGGCATCGCAACATGGGCAATGGGCATGACAAAGGATAGACTAGCCGCCGCGCCGTATGATCGTCTCCTTGTGACGATATCAACGAAATGTGAATGCTAAGTTTATTAAAATAAGATTCAAAATCATTTCAGCTCACAAATATCCTTTGCCGAGCCCTGCCATTGGTGAGCGGACTGAACGTTGACTATAAAGCGACTGTGTACTAAAATCTAGAAGTCGCATGTTCGTATCCTGCTGCTCATAAGCGATTTTTAGGGTTCCGAAGTCCTACAAGGAACCCTTATAGTTTCGTCATGTCCGTCCGTCTGTCCGTCTGTCCTAATCCTTTACAGCTTAATAACTTCTACAGTTATAAACATAAGTAAATGAAATTTTGTTAAAAAATAGTCTCAATAGATAGAATAGATCTCAATTTTAAAAGAATAAAAAAATCGTTTTTCCGTATTTTAGGGGTGGCGTCCATACATGTGAAAAGGGGAAAAAAAAATTTTTTTCGCTGCACCCCCTCGTGTGGGGTATCATTGAATAGGTCTACTAAAATGAAGGTAATGTTTGATACACCACTTTCTTATCAGGTGTACCATCTGCGAAATATAGCCCGCCAAAGTGGCTTGCAATGTGTCCCCCCCCCTGCCATTTCTAAACTATGCAATATAGAAACTTATAATCTTCCACATTGATAGACCTTTGTGAAAACTCTCTTTTAAAATTATTTCGAGTATAATGTGATTATAATTTTACGAGTTATAGAGAGAAAACTGAAAAATACTTAAAACGTCCTAGTTCAAAGGTCATTGACCTTAGAGAAAAATGATCATAGCAAATAATGCTCCTTTAGTTACTTTCTATTTAAAAAAATCACAAAAAGAAACACACTTCTAAAATTTAGCTTCATAAATTTAGCGCTAGGTGGCGCTGTTTGCAAAAACTAAAATAGCAATGATTAATATTCGATTTGATTCTTTTGTAATTAGACCTACTTAAGGAACCCTATAATACTGAGCATGGCCCGACATGCTCTTGGCCGGTTTTTTCTTTATAGGGACAATTTTATTTATATCTTTAATTAAATGACGTGTGTATAGTTGAAATAATGTTTATTTTCGTGGAACTCGTACTTCTAGTATACAAGATGTTGATCTGTAACCGTGCCATATTTCTAGAGCAAACGAAAAAGAATGTGCTTAGTCATCTAAAAATACTTAAAAAATTCTATAATTATTTAATACCCAAATTTTCACTTAGAAACATAGCGAGGGTTTGAGAATAAATCCCGAACACCTCCGAAAATAAGTCATCGGCGGCATTGTCAAAGGGTGTAAATACCTGCAATTTTTTTTGGTGGTTTCGCAAGCTTCGTTTTTGTGTCGCGCGCAACACACAGAGGGAATTTGTATGTTTATAAATAGGTATTTAAGTTTAAAAAAACATATTGGTATTGGTTTTTTTATCAGTATCAGTGATATAGACACCTTCTTAAACATGGCACGAATACAGGTCAACATGTTGTATACATACGATAAATCATAATAAGATTTAAGAATTATAAGATACGTGGGACACTCAGAAAGTTTTGCGAAACTAAAAAAAATTGTTCTATACGTACATATATTTTTATCAAATCTTTTCAAAGTACTTTCCACCAGCCTCTATACAAAGATTCATGCGCCTAAACCAGTTTGCAAAACACTTTTTCCAGTCCGCCGCAGACACCTCGTTTATAGCCTGCTCGAACGCAGCCAGCGCATCTTCCGGCGACGAAAATTGTATCCCTTTGAGCTGATTTTTTATTTTTGGGAATAAAAAGAAGTCACACGGTGCTAGATCAGGGCTGTAAGGAGGGTGACCCAGGAGTTTGACTGGCGTGCTGTTCAGGAAGTCCCTCGTTTTGAGTGCGGTGTGCGCAGGTGCATTGTCGTGGTGGAGCAGTAGCCCGCGGAGCCCTGTGTTTGGTCGCTTGTTGCTTATAACAGAGAAAACTTCTGGCAAACATTTGGTAGTATACCATTCGGCATTAATGCTTCTTTGATCCCGTAAGGGAATTGATACCAAGTGGCCAGTCAAATTAAAAAAGCTAGCGATCAAAATCTTACCCCCGCTTCTAGATCGCTTCACTTTGGTAGGCGTTGGCTCATTTTGAAACACCCAAACAGTCGACTGGCGCTTGGTTTCTGGGTCGTATTGATAAATCCAGGACTCATCACGCGTAACGATGTCGTAAACACGCCGAGACGAGCCTGCTTCAAATTTGTTAAGCATATCACGGCACCATTCCACCCGGGCCTGCTTCTGAGCATCGGTGAGGTTGTGCGGCACCCAGCGTGATACTATCCTCCTCACGCGAAGATGGCTGTGTAGAATCTCGTGAACGCTTCCCGATCCAATCTTCAATATGTGTTGAATCTCCTGATATGTAATTCGCCTATTGTCTTGGATTAAATTTTTCACTGCTAGCACGTTTTCTTCGGTAACAGCCGTCAAAGGGCGACCGCTTCTTTCGTCATCCCCCAAAGTTGGTCGACCGCGCTTGAATTCGTTATACCAACGATACACGGTTGCCTTGGAAGGGCCTTCATCCATGAATGCCATTTGAAGTCTATCGTACGATTCATCCGGTTTCAGGCGACACTTGAAATCGTATAAAATCATAGCTCTAAAATGTTCCCGGCGCATATCCATATTTCAGTGAGACACAATACTTTGAATTAACTCCCAAAAAATGTGGAGGGAAATTTTGAAATTGGAACTTACTTATTTTTACTTATAAATAATCATATTTTCGAAAAACATTATAACTGGCCAGTCTCCCATATATAAAAACTTTTTTTCGCAATACTTTCTGAGGGGCCTGGTATTGTTACGACGGAGGGTTAAGCAGAGTGGACTGAAATACTTCAACCTCGATTTTCCTAGACTTAGAGACGTTTTCAGCAGGCTGAAATGCATTTTCAGTCCGTATCAGAGGAGGCTCTATCACATACCAAAGAATCGAAATTTTGAGTAAGTTGCCGTTGTTTTCAGGCGCCTAAAACATGTTTTCAGGCCGTTTCAGGAGCCAACAAATCCGATGCCGACATTTCCTGAAAACCCATTTTCAGGCGTTTTCAGGACGGACAGGAGGTTATGGCCATTTGACACCCACATGTAAAATCGTTGATGAGTGAGCGAGATAGAGCTAAATATCAGACAAGGATAGACGAAGAACCTTCTGGAAGAGAGTGAGCAGGATAGAGCTAATATAAGACAAGGATAGACGAGATTCGACAAGCTTCGAGAACATTCCATTCTAGAAGTGAGTGAGTGAGATAGAGGATAGATGAGGTTCGACGAGGTTCGAGAACTATCTATTTCGAGAATGTGCAAGTGAGAAAGAGTTATCTTATGACAAGGATAGATGACGTTCGAGGACTTTCCAGTACCACGACTCGCGGCCTATATAAACGGCACAGCTGAGCGCCAGTGGAGTTCAGTTGGAGTTCAGTTTGGATCAAGCGATACAAGCGATAACATCGAAGCGATATTCGGAGCGATTTAACTAGTAACTTTGTGTGTTAATAAGCGATTCAGTGTAATTGTTCAGTAATAAAGTGTTCTCTACGCATTTAATCGGCTTTCTATCTATATACGAACCCCCAGCTCGTAACATTTGGTGTCAGAAGTGGGATAGAAAATGCCGATTACGCCAAGAGAGGAGGAACCAGCTGGTAACGAAACGCCGAGTCGGATGCAGACGAGACAGTTAACGGCAAGACAGACAGCTCAGGACGCATCAAGAACTATGAGTCAGGAGGAGGTCGTGCAACAGGGACCTCAGCCTCAAGGTGGGAATAACGATATTGCCAGCTTATTCAATTTGATGCAGCAAATGGCAAGAATGCAGGAAGAGCAAGACGCAAGGCAAGAAGAGCGGTTCTGTAGAATGGAGAAGATATTTGAGCGAGGAGCAATATTGGAGGAACTCTATCTTTCTTTTAAAAATAAACAAGATGAGGTAGAGATTAAGGTTGATCAAGCTGTCGTTAGTGAAGCAGACATATCCGAACAAGATGATGCCAATAAGAGCCAGGAATCGGACGATGACGAATATGAAGCAAATGATGGTGAAGATGAAGTTAACATGTGTCAAGAAACTGAAGATGACTCAGAAGATACAGATGGCACGTTCAACCCGAGCGGGTCGGAGGAGGACGATAGCAACTTCTACCCGGAGGTGGGCAAGGGAGTGGTGGGCGCCACACAGCGCCGCAAGTCGTTGAGCCGCTGCCGCTCCGCTGGCGAGCCCGCCACGCACGGCCGCAAGGTCAAGGGCAAGAAGGGATGGCCAAGTAACCTGAGTCACGGTCGAAAAGCAGAGTCAGACAGCGAAGAAGAAAGTAAAAAGTCGGAGAATGAGAGTGAGAACGAGTCCGGAAGCGAGACAGAGGAATCTGAGCAGGAAACCAAGTCGAAGCGTGGGCTGACAGCGGCAGCAGCGCCGACCGTGGAGAAAGGCCGCAAGGGTGCCCTAGCTAAGAACGTCAGAGCTAAGGCCACGCCCGTCAAGCGGAAAGCACCCACACCATCCGCAGAGAAGAAGGCACCCACTGCCAAAGACGCGGGGCCACCAGCGAAGAAGAACAAGAAGGCTTTCTCAGACAAGAAGTACGGCGAAGGCAGCGTGAAGCTCAAGGAAGAAGGTAGCGCCGAGGAGTCCAACACGCCCGTCGACGAGAAGACCAAGTGGCCGTCCACTGACGAAGAGATCAAGACGTATGACCCTGGAGGGTGCAAACCTAATTGGGATGGGCCGTCACGAAGATCAACGACGTCGCTTACCGAATTTGAAAGGACGGACGTAATCAACCGAAGATTGTGCACATTGATCGACTAGCCCGGTACTACGGAGATAATGATGCTCGGGACGAGCATGTCTTAGGAGGGGGTAGTGTTACGACGGAGGGTTAAGCAGAGTGGACTGAAATACTTCAACCTCGATTTTCCTGGACTTAGAGACGTTTTCAGCAGGCTGAAATGCATTTTCAGTCCGTATCAGAGGAGGCTCTATCACATACCAAAGAATCGAAATTTTGAGTAAGTTGCCGTTGTTTTCAGGCGCCTGAAACATGTTTTCAGGCGCCTGAAACATGTTTTCAGGCCGTTTCAGGAGCCAACAAATCCGATGCCGACATTTCCTGAAAACCCATTTTCAGGCGTTTTCAGGACCCCTTATGGCCATTTGACACCCACATGTAAAATCGTTGATGAGTGAGCGAGATAGAGCTAAATATCAGACAAGGATAGACGAAGAACCTTCTGGAAGAGAGTGAGCAGGATAGAGCTAATATAAGACAAGGATAGACGAGATTCGACAAGCTTCGAGAACATTCCATTCTAGAAGTGAGTGAGTGAGATAGAGGATAGATGAGGTTCGACGAGGTTCGAGAACTATCTATTTCGAGAATGTGCAAGTGAGAAAGAGTTATCTTATGACAAGGATAGATGACGTTCGAGGACTTTCCAGTACCACGACTCGCGGCCTATATAAACGGCACAGCTGAGCGCCAGTGGAGTTCAGTTGGAGTTCAGTTTGGATCAAGCGATACAAGCGACAACATCGAAGCGATATTCGGAGCGATTTAACTAGTAACTTTGTGTGTTAATAAGCGATTCAGTGTAATTGTTCAGTAATAAAGTGTTCTCTACGCATTTAATCGGCTTTCTATCCATATACGAACCCCCAGCTCGTAACAATATGCAAAAAGTATGTGACGTTGTTTTTATTAACTGACTTCAAAAAAATTGTTCTCAATTCGATTGTATTTTTTTTGTTTGTTACCTCAGAAGAACTCCGTCATTTATAAACCGATTTGGAAAATTATTTTTTATTTGAAAGATATACTTCCATATTGGTCCCATTATTATCAAAATCCTGTTCTGATAATGGGATCCATGTGGAATTCAAAGAACTCCTCAAATATTATAGGCATACATATGTATAGTATATTTTGGTATTTTCATCAACAAATCAAGCTTTCAGAAAGTATCATTTGGTGAAAATCTGATGAAGACCTTCGGAGGTAAAGAAGGGAACTTTTCAATAGATGACAACAAATCATCGGGGATTACAGCAATCGCTTGTCTTTCTATTGTTAATGCCACTAAAAATAGAAGAAAAAAAAACCGACTTCAAAAAGAATAAAATTATTTGTGTTAAACAGTTTAGGAAGTCGGTGCCAATTTTTTCTTAAATCAACCCGAATCAAAGGCACCTACTTGTCTGTTTCACACAAATTATTTTATTCTTTTTGAAGTCGGTTTTTACTTTTGTTTATTAATCCTTTAATTTCCTAGTAAAAAATAAACACCATTTAGGCAACAACCTAGGTGGTATTGCAGTTGTTATGGGCAATCGTAAGCACATCAGGTGACATTTAGTTCGTTCCATCCTATACCATAATAAACCTAATAGACCTAAGAGAAACTAAGCTATCAACTCTTAATATTATGTATATGTAAATGGCATGAGTCATGACATACTTACATTGAAGAAGTGTGCATTCTCATCCGATAAAGCGTCACATTTGATTCCGAATGCACATGCCCCAATTACTTCTAACGTAAAGTGCCCTATTGTTTTCTTCATTTCAACATCTTTCTTATCTGGGAATTAAACAAACGGCTCAGTTCATGATGTTGTTAGTATTTAAGCTTAATGTATCATTATGGAACATACACATCTTTCAGCACACAAGCAATGCATATGTGTGTTGAGCCCACAGAAATACATAGAATGGCCAAGTGGGCAGGGCGCGCGTGCCAGCCTTACTCAGTACGCGTTATGACTTGTTTCTGTAAATACTGTAACAAAAACCCGCAAAAATGCCTTACTGTGCTGTTTCTAACTGCAGAAACAAAAGCTGTAAAGTACATTTAATGAAAGTTATTTTTTCTTAATTAATGACGTCAATATGGGAGGCGTAGTTTGTTCGAAAGTTGCCACGCATGAATCGCAAGTAAAATTGTGATTACAACCATTCTATCTATTTCTGTGGTTGAGCCTTTGATTTTTATTTCTGTAACATGTATCTACTACATAATCTTAGTAGCAAATATACAGTAGCTAAATCATGTTGAGAAATAATACACTGAAATAGCAGTAAACCAGTCTGATAAGTTACGAGATTATAAACTCGACTGACCCAATGGCCCTGTTAATATTATTCAAATAAATATTAGATATCACTTTATATCATCTTGGAAAGTTTGTGAAGATGTTTAAACGTTTGTTAAATTGTTAGTTAATCATGCATAAGCAGCTGAAATCGATGGGGGTTAGAGTAGAAAGGGTTCAATTGATAATTTCACCAAAATGAGATTTTTATGCTGTTGAATTTGTTATTCTATCTATTGAATATTTATCACTCCATCTAATATTTATCAAAATCACTTTTTTGTCAGTTGGACCCTTTTAACTCGAACTCCTTCAATTGGAATTGAATGTTTGGCACACACATATACCATGTCCTTGATTAAAATAATAGCAATTTTTACGTTTTTATTAACTCTCTTTCAGTCATGTCTGTCTGTTCGATACAAATTTTGCAATCGATTTTAAACTAACTTCCCGATAAGCTAGACTTCAAACATAGCTCAGAACTGGATGACAATGCAATATTAACTCATCATCATCATTTCAGCCAAAAGTCGTCCACTGCAGGACACAGGCCTCCCCCAAGCAGTTTGGGGGGATATGCCATAATCGTCACGCTTGGCAGGCGGGTTGGCGATCGCAGTTGGTTGGTTAAATAATCAGAGAATGCTGCTGGCCATCCTCTGGTGAATCCCTTAGTCGCCTTTTACCACACCCATGAGAAGATATAATATTACCTTGCTTTCGTTTTAAAAACGTGGTTTAAAAAAAACTCTTTTTTATCAAATTATTAACGATATTACGACACGAGAAAGGTGCATCAGTTAGTTTGTAATATAAAAAACATACCATATTGTTTCAAAAATTCAACCATTTGCTTTGAACACAGTTGTATGAGTGGTAGCATATTTCTTAGACGGGATGAACTGAAGACTGGTGTCAATGTGCTTCGAACGCCTTTCCATTCTGAACCCTGATGAAAAAAACTATACTGTATTTTTATTAGTCATGCAAACAGCAAAAAAACCACACGTTACCATTGATTTATTATACTAGTCTTTGATGATGTCTGCAGATCTCCATGATAAAGCAACTTTAATTTAACATCAATATTACAGATTTACATGGCCAAAATTCGTCTACTAATGCAAAGTTACACAATCAATTTGCTTAGGAAGTTGAGAAGAAATTTACATTCTTAAAATTAATTATCATACCGACAAATCTGTCTACTACCTACCCTGTCAAGTCTTCGAAAAACTTTTGCTGCGCAGAATTCTACCTATCCTTGAGATCAGCGCGATACCTAATCATAATTTTGGCTTGAGGCAGGAACACTCAACAATAGAACAAGTCCAAGTAGTTCAGTAGTTGACAAGTTCTGTCTCCTTAAATATCCAACAAGCTATTGACAGTCTGGCACAAAGGAGTGCTACACAAGCTACCGACAGACTTACCTTCCTCTTAGCTTCTACCTGTTACATAACTCATATATAACAGAATGCTAGTTTAGAGTAAAAGAATCACGAACAACTTCGAAGCTATTTCAAATCAATGCTGGTGTTCCCCAAGGCTCAGCGTTGGGGCCTGTACTTAATACTACCGTCTACACAGCGGAACTAACAAAAATAGATGGTACCACCACTGCCACATTCGCTGGTAATACAGCCATACTTGCGAGCAATAAGGATCCTACTACCTTTTTTTTAAATGAGGAATCCTTCAAAACGCTACCAGCCTCTCCCCCATGAGGCTGGTAGGGTGTGTGTAGGATTTTTACCACACTAAAACCTCCCATAGTGGCCATCTTTAGCACAATAGAGTATCAGACTCTGGGAATGGGTTATGCTACCAGTGCCCCCCCTGTCCTACGCCTATAAGGCACGTCCCGGGGGAGACTTGTCTCCTTGTCGGGATCAGTTAGTCTCGGGATCGAGTTGTAGATTCGACGTGTCATATCTCTGTAACCACTTCGTAATCTCATGAAGTCCTTTTTGCAGCGCTCATGATGCGGAAGGAACCTACTACCTTGTGTTTAAATATAAATTTACTATCAAATTATCGACTATCGAGCTTGTAGAGCATATAGAGCTAGGTTAATGTGCTGTGAATAGCTGGAATACTAAAATAAAATAAAACTAATTAAAATCCTTCAAAGACAAATAAAAAGTTAAAAAAATCTAAAAAATCTGTCATAAACAAAAAAAAACATTAATTTTATCAACCCTGGATTAAAACAAAGTGATTTAAATCACATTTTTTAAACACTGTTTAGAACAAATAAATATGTTCAATAAAAAATTAATTAACAAAAACAAAAAACCCGACTGCGTGTAAAAATAACAGAAAAGATATAAACAAGACTTATCAACACGCAGTCGGAGGCTACGTATGTTTTTGGTCATGAATTACATAATAGTTCATAGGAAGCCTCCGCCTGCGTGTTGATAAGTCTTGTTTATATCTTTTCTGTTATTTTTACACGCAGTCGGGTTTTTTGTTTTTGTTAATTAATTTTTTATTTTAATTTTTTTAGTTTTGTCATGTTCTATTTATCATACTATTAATGTTTTTTTAGAAAAGTCAAATTCATTTTTAACGTTGAATATTTTGTTGTTTTTTAGCATTTTTCATTCCAAATTACATTTAAACATATAAGTTGCATATATTTTTGTGAAGCATTTATAAAACCCTTTATTTTGATACCACACTCGATAGTTTTTGACGGTTTTTTTTTTTTTTTGAAAAGGTAGTATGGCGCCATAAAGCGGTCATTTTTGTTTTTTTAATTTTGATGTACCCAGTGTCACTCTCAGAATTAAGACGAATCTAACGACACCTCTCAATCTCAAATCCATCAAGCCGTTTAGGCCACAGAGCGTGCCAAAGAAATATACATACATACATACATACACTCGAAAAACATAACCCTCCTTCTGGCGCAGTCGGGTAAAAATAAAGTGTTTTAAAGGATGTTTTATTTAAATAAAAAACAATACAATATATTAAACAGTGTATATGAAACTGTTCGTTTTACAAAATTATAAAAATACTGTTTTTTTTTCATCCCTTCCAGCCACCCTAGGAAGGGGGGCTGCGGTCAGCGGACTCGGGTAGACAGCCATCCGATCAGTCAAGGCCCGTGACTGTCCCCGGAGGAGGCAGCCATAGAGGAGGAGCTGTACGAGGGGTACAGAGCAGCGAAGGTAGCCCTTCAGGGGGCCATCGCGGAAGCCAAAGTGGCAGGTTTTGACGCCACGCGAGCGACTCTGGACAGCAAAACGTGGGGGCGTCCATACCTTATGGTACGGGGCAAACTTCGCCCGTGGGCCCCACCACTATCCCAGAGTTACCGGCCTCAGCTGCTGGAAGGCGTGGTGAGCGCTCTGTTCCCCTCAAGGGCGGAGCACACCCCTCCGCCGATGATTCCTCCTAACATGGTGCCAACGCGGACGACGACGACGACGTGCCCGAAGTGACCCGGGAAGAATTGATGGCGGCGGTGAAACGGCTTCAGGGTAAAAACACCGCCCCAGGGCCCGACGGCATACCTGGCCGAGCATGGGTCCTGGCTCTGAAAGCCCTCGGGCCCCGATTGGGCGGGCTCTTTAGCGCATGCTTTGAGCGGGGCCAGTTTCCACGGAGGTGGAAGACTGGAAAGCTGGTCCTGCTGAAGGAGGGGCGCCCTGCAGATTCACCATCTGCATACTGCCCCATCGTGTTGTTGGATGAGGTGGGCAAGCTCTTTGAGAGAGTAATTGCAGACCGGCTTGTCCAGCACCTCATTAGGATGGGGCCGGATCTGGCGGACAACCAGTTTGGTTTCCGCCGGGGGCGCTCCACTGTGGACGCCATCATGCGCGTAAGGGCTCTGGCGGAGGAAACAGTGGCCCGGGGGGAGGTGGTTTTGGCAGTGTCTCTCGACATTGCCAACGCTTTCAATACCTTGCCCTGGAGTTGCATCAGGGTGGCACTCGAATTTCATCGAGTGCCGACCTACGTTCGTCACATTATCGGGGCCTACCTGATGGACAGGGCCGTCATCTACCCGGGTCGGGAAGGATGGGGTCGGCGAGAGATGTCGTGCGTCATGATGTCGGGTGTCGTTCCACAGGGATCGGTTTTGGGGCCGCTTCTGTGGAACATCGGTTACGACTGGGTGCTACGCGGTGCACTTCTCCACGTGGCGTGACGTGCTACGCCGACGATACGCTGGTCACGGCGAGGGGGAAGACGCACCGGGAGGCGACCATGCGGGCGACAGCAGGGGTTGCGCTAGTCGTTGCAAGGATCTGGCGATTGGGTCTCGAGGTGGCTCTACATAAGTCTGAGGCGCTTTGTTTTTATGGGCCTCGGAAGGGGCCGCCTTCGGGATCCCATATAGTGGTAGGAGGCGTCGGCATCGAGTCGACGATGAAATACCTGGGACTCGTCCTCGACAGCCGGTGGGACTTTGGGCCGCACTTTAAGCTGTTGGCGCCCAAGCTGTTAGGGGCCGCGGCTGCGCTATCGCGGCTGCTGCCAAACTTGGGAGGGCCAAATGAGGAGGCTCTACCTGGGGATCGTACGGTCCATGGCCATTTATGGGGCTCCAGTGTGGGCGGACACCCTGACGCCGGGCAATGTCACGCTGCTGCATAGGCCGCAGCATGCGATGGCCATCAGGGTAATTCGAGGATATCGTACGGTCTCCTTTGAGGCGGCGAGCCTTCTAGCCGGATCAATGCCCTGGGATCTGGAGGCGAGGGACCTTGCACTGAGGTATCATCAGCGTGAGGACACACCTGATCGGAGCAAGGTCCGCCAGATCCTAGTAGCCTAATGGGAGGAGCGACTTGCAACCCAGCGCAGGGCACGCCGCAATAGCGGCGGTAAGGCCCGTCATGGAGGAGTGGCTGAAGAGGGGCTATGGCGCCCTCACCTAGCGGCTGACGCAGATACTCTCAGGGCACGGTTGCTTCGGGAAGTATCTGTGTCGCATAGGCCGGGAGCCGACTCCCGAGTGTCATCACCGCGGGAGCTGCCTTGAGGACACGGCGCAGCACAAACTGGCGAAATGCCCAGCTTGGGCTACGCAGCGCCGTGACCTTATCACTGCAGTAGGCGGCAGCGATCTCTCGCTTCCGGCCGTTGTTTTGGCTATGGTCGGGAGCGAGAACGCTTGGGAGGGCGTCGTCTCCTTTTGCGAGGAGGTGATGCTCGCTAAGGAGGCGGCGGAGAGGGTTCGAGAGGCAACGACCTCTCTCCCCACCCGCAGGAGACGGACCGGGCGACGTAGGAGGGCGTACGCCCGTACGTGGTTTTAGTCGGTAAGAGTCCGACACTGGCTCCGCCTTCCCCGGACGGAGTGCGTCCATGAGGATTTCCCCAAGTAAAAAAAAAAAACCGGCCAAGAGCATGTCGGGCCATGCTGAGCATTATAGGGTTCCTTAAGTAGGTGTTACAAACAAATCAAATCGAATATTAATCACGGCTATTTTAGTTTTTGCAATAGACGGCAGCATTGGCGACTCGAGAGAGTGATGTCAGTAGCCGCTAGATGGCGCTATACAGTGCCAAATGTAATAGACGGCACTTGACGGCAGCATTGGCGACCCAGAGAGTGTTGTTAGACGCCGCTAGATGGCGCCAAATTTAAGAAGTGTGTCGTCAACATAACACAAAGTTACTTTTTGTGATTTTTTCAAATAGAAAGTAGCTAAAGGAGCATTATTTGCTATGATCATTTTTCTCTTAGGTCAATGACCTTTGAACTAGGACGTTTTAAGTATTTTTCAGTTTTCTCTCTATAACTCAAAAATTTATAATCACAATATGCTCGAAATAATTTTAAAAGAGAGTTTTTATAAAGGTCTATCAATGTGGAAGATTATTAGTTTCTACGTTGCATAGTTTAGAAATGGCAGGGGGGGGGGGACACATTGCAAGCCACTTTGGCAGGCTATATTTCGCAGATGGTACATCTGATAAAAAAGTGATGTATGAAACATTACCTTCATTTTAGTAGACCTATTCAATGATACCCCAAACGAGGGGGTGCAGCGAAAAAACATTTTTTCATCCCCATTTCACATGTATGGGCGCCACCCCTAAAATACCTAATCATGATTTTTTTATTCTTTTAAAATTGAGATCTATATCTATACTATTTTTTAATAAAATTTCATTTACTTATGTTTATAACTGTAGAAGTTATTAAGCTGTAAAGGATTAGGACAGACGGACAGACGGACGGACATGACGAAACTATAAGGGTTCCTTGTAGCACTACGGAACCCGAAAAAAGGGCTGTGACTATGGCGCTTAGTATTAGAGTGTTACAGTCAAAACTACTTTTGACTGCATTTGTAAGTCAAAACCAGTTTTGACCAGGACAAAGTTTTGACATAGATAAATATATTATAAATAAAATAATAACATTTCAATAATATGAATAGTGTAATTTATTTAAAGTAGTTACCTTCAAGTTGAGAAGTGAACGACTCCAGAACTTGGGCTCTACACTGTTCAATGAAATCCGGTCAGTGAAGTGATCGAAGTCTCGAATTGTGATAGCCTTAATTAGATCTGGATCCAGGATATTTAGTAGTGGTCTTCTTCCTTCAAATAACCCTAGATAGAAACAACATGATTTTTTATAATATAGTTAGTTTAGTAGGTATCTATAATTGTAAGAGATATTGTATATTGAAATGAAACCACAAAAAACATACCTAAAGCATTGATAAAAACATTTGCTACTTAAGAATGACAAATATTTCATTACTTATATTGTATGTGTCCTATAACAAGAATAGGTAGTGTAATTTTGTGGGATTTTATGATGACATCTTAATATGGATATGCCATAAAAGTACTGATAGGTGACTGATACATTTTCTTCAATATGATAAAAATAATCATAATTTTAAAATGCATTTAAGTTATTAAAACAAAGTATATACATTAGGAGTTTTATTTATTTATCCATAAAACCTTTTCCCGCTGGTGTATCCATACCAGGGTTGTTGCTGATCCAGAATTTTATCACATCAGCGGATGCTGATGCTGATTTTCGACATTGACATCAGTGGATGCTGATGCTGATTTTTTTGAATTAGAAATGTGTACCTTATGAATTTATATAAAAATGTAATTTTAATTTATTTATATAATATATCTTTTTATAAAAATCCGATATTGGTTAAAGTCAAAAAATAGTGCCTTTATAAAACTTTTACGGTGATTAATCAAATTTTAAAATTAATTGCAAAATAATATAACGAATGAAACTTTTTCATGTTTTCATAGAGCCTTAGGAAAACAAATTACGACCCTACATTTTTATTTACGAATTATTAACAAAAAAATATGGTAAATTATTGATAAACATGAACATTGAAAATCAACATGAGACAAAACCAAATTATTATTAGCTTGGCTTTTTATTAGCTGACTATAATAGCTCCACATTTCCCTTTTTGTTGGAACGCCTCTTTCAACTGTACTGTCTGCTGTTGACATTTGTCGTAATAGACAAGTTTGTTTTGGTTTTGCTAAAAATCACCGAAGTGCAATAATCTGTGCTATGATTGGTCAAAACCATAAACTTATTATACTAGCGGTCAAAACTCACAAGCGAAACAAAAAAATGTGCGATAATCCCCTCCCCCTTCGGTCACGTTACGACGTGAACATCAGCATAAATATCAGCATCATTTAATGCGGATGTTGAAAATGATGCTGATGATCAGCGGATGCTGATGCTGATATTCGCAACAACCCTGATCCATACTAATATAATGTTTAAGCATCATCAACTTGGACTATCGCAGTCCACTGCTGGACCTAGGCCTCTCCCGAATTGTGCCACAACACTCGGTCCTGTGCCTTCCACATCCAGTCACCCCAGCCACCATGTTTAGGGTTGTTAATCCTAAATTGCACTACCTATTCTGATCACTGATAATTATCACACTACTGTTTACTTACATGTATGTACAAATTATTTTATTATTTTAACGCATTTTACACATGTGAAGCGAATTCTAAAGATATAAATTGTGGAAAGAAAAAATCGCTCACAAGCAGGATTCGAACCTGCGACTCCTGGCTCAGTACGCCAGTGCCACTAAGCTACCGTGAACACTGCTCATGGTATCGAAATTATCCTCCACTATACGACCAAAATACAAATACTATTATACTATTTATACCCAAAGACGTATAGTGGAGGATAATTTCGATACCACGAGCAGTGTTCACGGTAACTTAGTGGCTAAAGCACTGGCGTACTGAGCCAGGAGTCGCAGGTTCGAATTCTGCTCGTGAGCGATTTTTTCTTTCCACAATTTATATCTTTAAGTATGTACAATTTATATTATTATCACTATGCAGGTAATAGGTTTTTATACTTTTATCATAAAATGTATGGAATAGTCAGGGACTTACTTATATATTGTTTATTTTATTCTGTAATGTACATAAACCAAACGAAAACAAAGACAGTAGTTTACAGAAAGATTATGTAGGTAAGTAAAATGCAGATATTACAAAAAAATACTTTAAAACTTTAAAAACCTACTAATAAAACAAAATAATCTATAATTACTTTTTGTGTACCTAGGTTTATTATATTGCTATTATTGATCTAGTTAAAACATGTTATTATGCAATATTTTTATGTATTAGCTTTAGACAATAATTATGGAAAATAAAGCCTCAAAACTCAAGCAATACATTTTAACTGTTTTAGTGTAATAAAAGTGTCATTTCTTCCTACAAAGTTCTTCTATAAAAGTTCTTAACTTACCACCATAACGATTTCCTTTAAAGTAATTATAAGCTTCCAATTGAAATTCGTGAAAAGATTGTATGCCTCGTAATCTGGGTCCTAAATTACCCAATAATATCACTGGCTTCTTATAAGGAATGCCTCTCTTTTCGAAAAAGTCAAAAGTACTCGTATAGTAAAAATATAAGCAGAATACAATCGTAAGGAATAAAAGCAATTTCCAGTCTTCGAGAATAAATAATAACAACTTCTTGGAACCACTGAAGTAATCCATGATTGCTCAAAATATGAAGCACAAGCAGAGATGCCTCTAATAATACAAGTCGCTGAACAGTTATAATTCAAATAACATAACCATTTTATTTATTTATTTTAGGCTATGGTATTGAAAATTTAATAGCAATACAAAAAACTAAAAAATCAGAAAAACTGAAATGGAAACTGGAAGTGAAGACAAGAAGAAATTCACACCGATACACAGACCAAGTAGAGATGCCACCGATATAATATGAAAGAAGGACCCGACTTAACACAGAGTTATTTGTTTCTTGATTCAGATATGCGTAGCATCTCTACTTGGTCTGTGATTCAGATTATTATATGACCCGAATTCCATTCAATTTACAAAAATCACAACACTTTTCGATCACGCAACCACAGACCAAGTAGAGATGCTACGCATCACGCAACGGAAAGCAAGACCACAGACTACTAGGGGATACTACGTATTGCTAGGGTGCGTTCACTATTATCGTCCGACGACGGCGGACGACGCCCGGAACGTTGTTTGGTCGTTCAGTTACTCGGAGTGATCGTCCGGGCGTTCACACCAAACCGTTCAGTATTGTGGGCGGGCGTCGTCGAGCGTACGCACCGGTCACCCCGTGAAATAGTAGGGATACGTTCACTTATTACACACTCAGTGTGAAAGTCACCCGGTGCGAATATCGCTCGATCATTGACGATTTTCTCAGAGATACTGAACGACTTCGGGCGACCTCATGAAACTGACACTAGAACAATGAAGCACTGACAATTATGACAATCGAAACCTCAAATTATCTGTCATTTCATACTTTTATCTGTCAACATGACAGCAGAGCGTCTTTTACCCTACTATTTCACGGGGTGACCGGTGCGTACGCTCGACGACGCCCGCTCACAATACTGAACGGTTTGGTGTGAACGCCCGGACGATCACTCCGAGTAACTGAACGACCAAACAACGCTCCGGGCGTCGTCCGCCGTCGTCGGACGATAATAGTGAACGCACCCTAGGGTAAAAGACGCTCTGCTGTCATGTTGACAGATAAAAGTATGAAATGACAGATAATTTGAGGTTTGGATTGTCATAATTGTCAGTGCTTCATTGTTCTAGTGTCAGTTTCATAAGGTCGCCTGAAGTCGTTCAGTAACTCTGAGAAAATCGTCAATGATTGAGCGATATTCGCACCGGGTGATTTTCACACTGAGTGCGTAGTAAGACTAGTAAGTGAACGTAGCCCTAGTATCAGTTTCATAAGGTCGCCCGAAGTCGTTCAGTAACTCTGAGAAAATCGTCAATGATCGGGCGATATTCGCACCGGGTGACTTTCACACTGAGTGCGTAATAAGTGAACGTAGCCAAGACAAAGCAAGACAATGGAGCACAGATCACTATAAAGTAGCTACGCTACAATGGACCAATGGAGCAAGCCCAAAGTTAGTGTTGCCAGGTACGATTTTCAAAATCCGGGAGGCTTATTATAAAAAAAGCTTACATCTTACTGCCCTGTGTAATAAAAAAAATTAATGTGTATAGTGAACATACGATACACTGGGAGTGACAGAAATATTCAGCGCGGCAACTTATCCGTCTGTTTCATTTTATGCAGTTTTTTTGCCTGGTTTTGATCATAAAAAATCGGGAGATTTTTGTCGAAAATCGAGAGATCGGGAGATTTTTAGAAAAATCTGTGAATCTCCCGGAAAATCGGGAGACCTGGCAACAGTGCCCAAAGCCGAACAACTGTCAGTCAGTGTCATTACTGTCAATTTGTCACTATCAATCAAGTGTCAACTTGTCAAGGGCCGTGTACCTCATTGACTTGTACCTATGGACCAGTAATACCTACGGAATTAGCGTAGTATACCTACAATATCCGGGCCACCGTTATGGTGGCCATAGCTAGGGAAGTAAGTAATCAAAACTAAAAAGTGTCGATATCGATGTTCGTGTTTCGTACCAGAGATGTGTGCTGATTAAAATCATTTTCAAGTAGTAATAAATAATGCAATTATATCAAATACTAAGTTCGGCTGTCCCTAGGACATAAAAAATCAAGCTTCTAGGTCAAGGCAATCATACGGCTATGTCACATTTTGATACTCGCAAACTCACATAAAAAACCTACAGGGTACTTCGCATTGACCTAGAATCATGAAATTTGGCCAATATATCGAAATATCTTTTTTTTTTTCAATATATCGAACTTCGATTGTATATTTAAAAATATCGATAGATCGAAAATCTGATATTTAAAAAATATCAACAGCCCTAGTTTGTTTACTTGACAGCTCATGTACTATGGGCCACATTGAGGGGTAAGCGGGGCTGCCACGCGGCGTAGGTATTTTGACATCCCGTAAAGATGTTGCCAAGCAGAGAATATACAAATAGCATGCGATCTCTTTCACTAGACGACATAACACGTTGGTTAACAAGAGACAAAGAATAGTTTCATAATTCAATATCGATTTAATAGATATTTGTATAAACTAGGTGGATATAGAAGAATGGGCCACTTCCATAGGTTTCTTACCTTCAAGGCCGCGTTCAGTATTATCGTCCGACTACGCCCGGAGCATACTTTGATCGTTCAGTAATCAGTTACCTTGAAGGAAAAAAGACCGGAGTCGAATTAGCAGGTGTACCACTTTCGCCAATGTCAAAGAGAATATAATTTTTTAAAGTCACACAGTTATACTTTTTGTTTTTTACCATTCTTCATTCCAAATTACATTTCAACATATAAGTTGTATATAGAAGTTTTTAAACTTTCGCGAATTTCACTCATATTGAACTAAGTTTACGGGACTTGTCGCGCACAATTAAATCAAAATATAGCAAACATTTTAACTAACCTCGACGTTTCGGTCAAGTCTGCTCGTGACCACGGCCAATGCAACTACAAACAAAGGCAGAGGACAGAGTGTTGTGGCGCAACTATGTCCAGCAGTGGACTGCGATAGGCTAAGTTGATGGTGATGATGATGATGACCCCGGGAAACCTCGAAATCGATACCCATATTAATTTTATTATAAAAGTCACGTCCGCCATCTTGAATCTCAAAATAGATGTTATATTCGTAATCAGCACCCCCAAAAACCTCGAAAACAATACCCATATTGATTTTATTTGAAAAGTCGTGTCCACCATCTTGAATCTCGAAATAGATGTTATATTCGTAATGAGCACCCTCGAAAACCTCTAAATCGATACCCATATTGATTTTATTTGAAAAGTCATGTCCGCCATCTTGAATCTCGAAATAGATCTTGTATTCGTAATCAGCACCCCCGAAAACCTCGAAAACGATACCCATATTGATTTTATTTAAAAAGTCGTGTCCGCCATCTTGGATGTCAAACATAACATAACATAACATCACGCCTGTATTTCCCCGAAGGGGTAGGCAGAGGTGTATAGTACACCCACGTTTCGCCAGTTATGTTATAGTCCCATGTAATAGGGGCGAGCCTATTGCCATTAACCGGGCACAAATCCATACTCCGGGCTGCTACTGAGAATTTCCTAATGAAAAAATCCAATAACACTTTGCCCGACCCGGGAATCGAACCCAGGACCCCACGCTCAGCAGTCGCGCTTGCGACCACTAGACCAACGAGAGTTGATATTATATTCGTAATCAGCACCCTCGAAAACCTCGAAAACGATACCCATATTGATTTAACTTAAAAGTCGCGTCCGCCAATTTGAATCTCGAAATAGGTGCTATATTCGTAATCTGCTCCCCCGAAAACCTCAAAAACGATACGTATTAATTTTATTTATAAAAATCGCGTCGGCCATCTTGGATGTCGAAGCAGATGTTGTATTCGTAGTCCAGCACCCCGGAATATAAACCATTTTAAACGAAATACAATTCGTCAACCTTTATGCCGTGTCCCAAACGAGATGTATGGCAGTTGGGGCTCGCACCCTTCCCTCTCTCACCCCTTACACCCCACACGATTGCTCTGTCTAGACGTGTCCGTTGGACGACTGGTAGGAAAGCAAGGGCGGATCCAGGGGGGGGGGGGGGTCATGACCCCCCCCTGGGCCTAGGTCAACCACAGATTTTTCTTGTTTAGGTACATAATTTACTAAATGAATATTCATTGAATGAATGAATGTATATAGGTATGTTGTTACAAGATACAAACAAAATTACTAAATTGAACTCGCATCTTAACCCGTTTGTTCAATGTGAATAATATTCGCGCGATTTAAAGTTTGATTTTGGCGTACCACCCGCACCGCGATATTCTTCTCCAATCTCGCTATCGCGTCACTGTCGATTGAATACTTAGCTAACCATCAACAACAGAAATAACTACTTTTCTACCATGTTAGCCAAAAACCTCGCCCAAGTAAAAATAATTCATAAATATAAGTTGACAAGTAGTTTTTTGAAAATCGGAATGCAAAAACATAATTTCAATCAAAAAAGCTCTTAAAACTCCGAAAGTAAATATAAACTGGGTTGGCAAAAAATTACCAAAAAAAAATCAAGCTGGCTACGCTCGTGCTATTCCTCTATTTAATTGCCATCCAAGTGTAGGACTGCCATTACTTGAATGTGTAAATTTTAGTTATTTTCGCTAAAGTATCTACTATTAGCCGCTCTAGGCACCGCAAGAACAGGTTGCGCTCAAATAAATATGTACACTTTTGTCACAGAATATTTATTCTTTTGTGAATAGCTAATCAGTTTGATCGTGAACGGTTAAAAAATTTCGCGCTCGCTTCGCTCGCGCTTGTCTTTCTGTCCTTCTTTCTTCTGTATACTGGGCGTATTTTGTAGTTAATAGAGACAAAGCCAATACTGAGAAAAAATTCGCGCTCGCTTCGCTCGCGCCAGTATGTGTATTTATTTTTGGTGTATAAGTTTTGTTACTAACTAACCGTTACATTAATATTCTACAAAGAGAAAATCTAAAGCTCTAAAATTCACTTCAATTCATGTTTTAGTAAAAATTACGAAAATTCTATAATTTAATTGGTTGAAAGTTTTATCCGGGACTGGATATAAGTACGCGACCCCCCCCCTGACATAAAAGCTGGATCCGCCCTTGTAGGAAAGAGCAGAGCTAGAGTTCCATAGACTGTGCTATTACTAATAAATGTACCCACTTGAGAAGTACGCATCATTTCCCTATTATAATTTAAGTGCATGATAAAATGATAAAGAAATAAGTAATTAGACGACGTCTGTGGTCTAGTGGCTTGAGTGTCGGACTGCTTATCACGAGGTCGTGGGTTCGATTCCCACAGGACACAAATATTTGTGTGATTAACATAAGTGTTTGTGTTTGGCTGGGTGTTTCTTATGTATTATAAGTATGTATTTAAGTAAGTAAGTAAGTAAGTAGTACCCATAGTACAAGCTCTGCTTAGTTTGGGACTAGATGGTGCTGTGTAACATGTCCCAAAAATATTTATTATTATTATTTATTATTATTAGTAGGTACCTACTAATAAGAATAAATAATAAATCGAGCCGTATCCTGAGGCGAAAGACCCGTAAATTATTTTGTCCATCGTAATGCGGCTATTAAAAATGTTAAAAAACATGGTCTTCCTTTTATTTGTGACACTACGTTATGTAGCAAAAAATAATCCTTATGATGAAGCCTTTCGATCGGTATGATAAAGCTACAGACTGATTATTTTTCTCATGTAACGGGTTCGATTTCCGGTTCCACCATGTAATTATTTCAATATCTATGAAAGCAGTTTAAATTGTTTTTTAAATTAAAATAATGTCTTCTTTCAGTAAAATGTTCCATCTACAATATTCAAGGTACTTTCCCTTCATGTGGCATATCCGTGGGACGCCCTTATATTTCGTAACCTCTTATTTTTCATCACCTTTTCATCACTTTACTAGGGTGTGTTTTACTTAAGACGTGCTAAAACGTCTTAGCAACCAGGCCATATAAAACAACTGAAAAAAAAAACCACAGACTACATAGAGATATGCAGAGACATGACATTTACCGCTGGTTTACCAGCGGCGTAGACGGAGAAACGAGTAGAGTTAAAATCATCATCACAAAAAATTACGTATTTCGTTTTAAAACCAAGTAGAGATGGTTTAAAACGAAATACGTAATTTTTTGTGATGATATTCTCAGCCATATATCATTACAGTGGCTGGACACTTAGGCCCGTATTACAGAAGCTTCCTCAAGTACATTTGAAACACCAATCACGTGATCACTACTTAAGTATAGATCAAAACTCTGCTCAAATACCAAAACAGGTGACAGTATAAAATGAAACTAAACTCAGCTGAACTGTAATCAACAAATCTCTGCTTGAGGGACGTTCTATAATCAAAGCTCAACTCAAAACTAGTTTTAAACAGTGATCAACGCTTGAGTATCGTTCTGGAATACGGGCCTAAGTGCCGTCTCTTGTAACGTAGTGATTATTTTCTCTGTGTATCATTTAGTACATATATCATTAATCTGTGGTATCATTAATCTGTGTTCTCAGCTATATAATGTACTCTGTGATGATATTATAAATAAAATAAAATGTAAAATGAATATTACGTTGGTAGCAAAACAAAGAAAGCTATTTTGTATTTAAAACCTAATATTTGTTAACCAAGAAACCATGGGCAAAACATCAAAAGATAAAAGGGATATATATTATAGGTTAGCTAAAGAAGAAGGTTGGCGAGCTAGAAGTGCTTTTAAACTGTTACAAATCAATGAAGAACACAATATATTTAAAGGTGTAACACGTGCAGTGGATCTCTGCGCAGCCCCTGGCAGTTGGAGTCAGGTGCTGACGAAAAATTTGCCACAAAACGCTAAAAATGTAGACGATGTTAAAATTGTTGCTGTGGACTTACAGGCCATGGCTGCTTTGCCTGGCGTAATACAAATACAAGGCGATATTACAAAATTATCCACTGCAAATGCGATAATCCAAGAATTTGAAGGACGCAAAGCTGATTTAGTAGTCTGTGATGGAGCCCCAGATGTTACTGGCCTGCATGACATTGATGAATATGTACAATCACAACTGTTGTTAGCTGCGCTTAATATAACAACTCATGTGTTAAAGATTGGTGGCATATTTGTAGCTAAAATTTTCAGAGGAAAAGATGTTTCACTTTTATATTCTCAACTGAAGCAGTTTTTCGAACATGTTACAGTTTCTAAGCCAAGAAGTTCAAGAAATTCTAGCATAGAAGCATTTGTTGTTTGCCAAAACTATCAACCACCTGATGGCTACACCCCAAATATGGTGAACCCACTGTTAGATCACAAGTATTGTGATTTCAATCAATTCACTGGTCCTAACAGGTTTATTGTACCATTTAATGCATGTGGAGATTTGAGCGCTTATGATTCAGATACATCATATCCACTTCTGCTGGAAGGCCAAACATCATATGAATACAAAGAGCCTATACAAAGTCCCATAAATCCACCTTATAAAGAAATATTAGAAAAAACTAAAAATATACAAATAAGAAATACACAGTGAAGCACCTAAAAGTAGAATGATTCCAAGTGTGAAAAGCAATACCTTTTCAATATGGTCAAGTTGGTCAACTAAGTAACTAAGCGTGTGGTTTGTAGCATCTAAGAAAATATAATATAGTGCATTTACAGTATACAATAAATGAAATATGACAGATTATTGTAAAAAAAAATGTATAAATGTATTAATATGGGAGTACTATTACACCTCTGCCTACCCCTTCGGGGAAATACAGGCGTGATGTTATGTTATGTTATTGTAAAAAAAATATTTCTCTTTTTCTTTAAAGAAAAAAGCCGACTGGCAGAGCCGTCTTTGCAGATGGCTCTGCCAGTGGGAATTTTGTCTGCTAGACAAAAACTACTGCTCCTGTCCGTTGTTGCCGGCAGCAGCCATGGGCATAATCACTATGAACTTGCATAACATTATAACCTTTTTTGTGAGGAGGAAACCTTCAAAAGTCTGCCGGCATCATGGAGGATGGAGGCTGGGTTGTGTGGGATTTTTACCCACTCAAACCCCCCTGGTGGCCATCTTTAGCACAATAATGGGGCAAAGATAATATAATCATTGCAAGGGGGACTCCAGAAATGTATTATGCCTCCTGAGCCCTTCCTGTGCTACATCTGTAAGGCAGTGTCTCCCTGTAAACTCCTGGGTATAAGTGTAAGTGACAAGTATGTACTGTAAGCATTAGTTACTAAGCTTGTGTAAACTTAGCATTTAATTTTATGTCATATGGGTACATACCTGAAATAAATGCATTTCATTTTATTTATTTATTTTATTAGTTACACTCCAATATAAAAGTTAATCTATGCCTGGTTACTGCTACGTTATGAGGCGCTCAGTCAGTTGTTTCACTTGCTCTACTCTACACCGTAGCACACATCCTTACTCTGTGACTGTAGGGTGCAGCACAGTCTTTACATAATTATGCTACGTTACGAGGCGGTCAGTCAGTCGTGTACTCATGTGATGTCACTTGTTCTACGCTTCGCCGTAGCTCGCAGTGCGGTTTTTTACATAATTGTGCTACGTTACGAGGTGGTCAGTCAGTCGTGAACTCATGTGATGTCACTTGCTGTACGCTTAGCCGTAGCTCGCCGCGCGGTTTAGTTACACGCTCATGCTGCGCTACGAGAGCGTTCAGTTCATCGTGTCACTTGCTCTACGCTACTCCGTAGCTTGCAGCGTGGTTTCACGCTCGTGCTACTAGACTAGAGCGTTCAGTAGGTCAATTCACGTAACTAAAGAAGTGCAGTTGTAGTTACTTTTTAACCGACGAAAAAAAGGAGGAGGTTCTCAATTCGACGCGGATCTTCTTCTTTTTTTTTTATGTATGACCACGCATAACTTTTTACAGAGTAGTCCGATTTTGATGATTCTTTTTTTAATGGATATCTCGAAGTTGGTCCCATTTAAATTTCAAAATCAAAATCCTTCCCTAAGGGTAGGAAAACAGGGGATGAGTGCTTGTTCACCCACTGAATTCTTACCTGTTAATCGATTCTGTTGAAACTTGGCACACATACGTGGGACACTCAGAAAGTTTTGCGAAACTAAAAAAAATTGTTCTATACGTACATATATTTTAATCAAATCTTTTCAAAGTACTTTCCACCAGCCTCTATACAAAGATTCATGCGCCTAAACCAGTTTTCAAAACACTTTTTCCAGTCCGCCGCAGACACCTCGTTTACAGCCTGCTCGAACGCAGCCAGCGCATCTTCCGGCGACGAAAATTGTATCCCTTTGAGCTGATTTTTTATTTTTGGGAATAAAAAGAAGTCACACGGTGCTAGATCAGGGCTGTAAGGAGGGTGACCCAGGAGTTTGACTGGCGTGCTGTCCAGGAAGTCCCTCGTTTTGAGTGCGGTGTGCGCAGGTGCATTGTCGTGGTGGAGCAGTAGCCCGCGGAGCCCTGTGTTTGGTCGCTTGTTGCTTATAACAGAGAAAACTTCTGGCAAACATTTGGTAGTATACCATTCGGCATTAATGCTTCTTTGATCCCGTAAGGGAATTGATACCAAGTGGCCAGTCAAATTAAAAAAGCTAGCGATCAAAATCTTACCCCCGCTTCTAGATCGCTTCACTTTGGTAGGCGTTGGCTCATTTTGAAACACCCAAACAGTCGACTGGCGCTTGGTTTCTGGGTCGTATTGATAAATCCAGGACTCATCACGCGTAACGATGTCGTAAACACGCCGAGACGAGCCTGCTTCAAATTTGTTAAGCATATCACGGCACCATTCCACCCGGGCCTGCTTCTGAGCATCGGTGAGGTTGTGCGGCACCCAGCGTGATACTATCCTCCTCACGCGAAGATGGCTGTGTAGAATCTCGTGAACGCTTCCCGATCCAATCTTCAATATGTGTTGAATCTCCTGATATGTAATTCGCCTATTGTCTTGGATTAAATTTTTCACTGCTAGCACGTTTTCTTCGGTAACAGCCGTCAAAGGGCGACCGCTTCTTTCGTCATCCCCCAAAGTTGGTCGACCGCGCTTGAATTCGTTATACCAACGATACACGGTTGCCTTGGAAGGGCCTTCATCCATGAATGCCATTTGAAGTCTATCGTACGATTCATCCGGTTTCAGGCGACACTTGAAATCGTATAAAATCATAGCTCTAAAATGTTCCCGGCGCAGATCCATATTTCAGTGAGACACAATACTTTGAATTAACTCGCAAAAAATGTGGAGGGAAATTTTGAAATTGGAACTTACTTATTTTTACTTATAAATAATCATATTTTCGAAAAACATTATAACTGGCCAGTCTCCCATATATAAAAACTTTTTTTCGCAATACTTTCTGAGGGGCCTGGTAAATGTAGTTCTAGACACTACAACATAATGGAGACCTGGAGTTAGATTTTAGCCACAAAAAAATTAAAAATTAAACTTTTTAACAAAAATATTGAACCGACGAAAACAGGAACTGAGAAGCGAAAAATAAAATGAAGCTTTTAGTCTTTTCCTAACTAAACTAATGTAAATATCTAATTTTATGAGTCGGCGCCAAACAAACTATATCAAATATAATATTCTATACCTACCATGGATATGCCACTGGTCAAATTTCTTTGTCCAATCCAATTTATTTGATGATCAATGTTTTATAACATACAATATTTGATGAAAATCATCCTATTTCTTTGACCAAAGTCACATTCGAGTGGCATACCACCCTTAGGGTTAGGGCCCAGTTCATCGTGTCACTCGATCTACACTACGCCATAGCTCGCAGCGTGGTTTGTTACACAGACTACTAGGGGATACTACGTAGTTTGTTACACGCTCATGCTACGTTACGAGAGCGGTCAGTTCTTTGAGTCAGTTGGTATACGCTATGCCCGCCGCCCGTAGCTCACAGCTCAGTTTGGTGGTCTGTGGTTTAGGTACACGCTCATGCTACATTACGAGAGTGTGAGCGATAAATTCAACTTGTCAAGTTGTCACGCTCTACGCTACGCCGCGTACCGTAGCTCGTAGCGCAGGTTTATTACACGCTCGCTCATATCGTAGCGTCATGGTATGGACATGTGATGAGGAGGAATGAGGAGCACGTTACGAGGAAAGTTTTAAGTATGAATGTTGATGGCTATAAGAAAAGAGGGAGACCGAAGAAAATATGGATGGATTGTGTGAAAGATTATATGAATAGAAAGAAAGTGAACACGGAGATGACGGCTGATAGAGATGTATGGAAGAAAAAAACATGCTGCGCCGACCCCAAATAAATTGGCATAAGGGCAGGAGGATGATATCTTAGCGCTCTACGGTGACTTGCTACGTACTTCCACGAAATGATGTTACCTACATCTTTCACAAAAAAAATAGCAAACTTGATCCTCCTAAAACGTAGTGATTAAGTTAGTATATTATCTTTGGATCCTCCTTTCTAAAACAAATCTGGTGACATAAAGTAACTGCTAGTTGTTGAACTATAAAATAAAAATAATTTATTTTTTTGTCAAAATTTTGAAGTTTAAATTTACCAAAAATTTTTTTGGCATGAATAAATTCATATTTTAGTATTTATTTTTGTAAATTACCTTGTTAAACACGATGGGGAAGTTTAAAATGCCAGCGGTTAATCAATTTCTCAAGAAAAAGGTACTTCTTTATCATTCCTTCTTGTTCTCCTTACTATGTGTTTGCTATGTGTAAACAACAACAAACACAAGCAACAAACAAATACCTACTCCGCCACGCAACATGCCTGATAATACTTTGGGTACCTACATTATAATACATATACCCTACCTACTTATCTGTGGTAGATACCTACATTTTATTTGGCACTTATTCCAATAGGATCGATTGCTTTTGCTGGTATTGGTGGATGTAGTGAACACCGTGATGTGTACACACAAAACTTTATCAGATTCCCTGTCATTTAAGTATTCCCAAGTACAGAGCGGGTTTTAATCCTGGTTATCCTGATAAGACCATTTTTAAGAATCGCGGCTCGTGCTACTGGACCTAAGTAGTTCCTTGCGCATCATATCCTTGCGCATCATAAAAAGCAGTTCTATGGAGAATTATTTTTCTCATTAGAACCAATTTTGAAAAAGTGAATCTATTGAGAACTTTCTTTCTCGTTAGATCGATTGTGTAGATCCATGAGATCTATATTGGTTCTATTGAAACGACGGTACCCTCGGTCGCTGTTTTCTTTAGTCTTTAGCCGAGTTTAGCCCGACGCTATGGTCCATCTGGTGGACAGCATCACATAATTTCTATTGACTAAAGGCCTCAAGAAAGGTGCCTGGTGAAGGTCGCGGGAACTCGTTGGAAGCAGAAAGCGCAGGAGCGGTCGTTGTGGCGATGCTTGGGGGAAGTATATGTCTAGCAGTGAACATCTTTCGGCTGAAATGATGATGATGATGAAAGGTCTCGAGCACTTGTCCATAAAATAACGTACCATAAATAATTAACTAAGTACTCTGATACATAAGCAGCCCATTATTGTCTCATTGCTGGGCTCGGGCCTCTTCTCAGAATGAGAAGGATGCAGGCAATTAGTCCACCACACTGGCCTAGTGCGGGTTGGCGAACTACACACTCCAGGAAGAACTGTATGCAGCACTCTCAGGTGTACAGGTTTCCTCACGATGTTTTCCTTCACCGTTAAAGCAAGTGATATCAAATTCTGATGTAAACATGAATCTGAAAAGTCAGAGATGAGAGCCGGGTTCGGACTCAGAACCTCCTGCATGGAAGACAATCGTTCAACCACTAGGCTGTCATTACTCTGATACACCTCATGAAAATGCCTTTATATAATGAATATTGTTTACTTATAGTGCATTTATGGCCCGAAAAAAGATCCAGTATGGGTTTATATAGAAAAGGAAATGCTACAAAATACCGCCAAGAAACCTTACAATGAAAGAGTGGGTAAATGGCTGCGATTCCTCAAAGAATTGAGGTACTACTTCCATTGCGAAGGTAAAATTTCATTTTTATCTGAATCACAAAAAAATTGTTGAAGTATTTTTGATATAATCCTCGCAGGAATGTATCTGAGATGGCTCCCATCCCAATAAGTATTCATTAAATAACTTGACTACAGCTTCACCTTTCGAATCCTAGCATAGCTATTAGGTATGAACTATTGTATTGACAAAACATTTAGATTGTGTGACACATGACCTAAAACGGTCAAGTCATTCAGAAGTTACACGATTACTAATAGACGCACCAACTATTATAAAGATTATTTGTTAGGACTGCCCCGAGACTAGCTTGATTTTCAAAGTAGGTGCTTAATTTTGCCGCGGTCAGTCCGTGGATGTGTGACCATTTCGTTGCACATCGAGACCCCTCCGTGCCTAGTCCCGGTTGCAATACGAATATCTACGGCTGTCGTTACGGGTAGTCAGAAGCCCGAAAGTCTGACAACTGGTCTATATAACCTCCGAATGTCGGTATTACCCAGTAACTGTGTTGCGGGGGTCTGATGGCAGTCACTCCTTGTAAAATACCGCCGCATCTGGTTAGACTGGAAGCCGACCGAAATGCTCGGAGGATGGTCTGTGGTCTAGTGGTTCGAGTGTCGGACTGCTGATCACGAGGTCGTGGGTTCGATTCCCACAGGACACAATTTTTTGTGTGATGAACATGAGTGTTTGTGTTGGTCTGGGTGTTTCTTATGTATTATGAGTATGTATTTACAAAAAAAAAAGTATATAAGTATTATATCCATTGTCTATATCCATAGTACAAGCTCTGCTTAGTTTGGGACTAGATGGTGATGTGTAAAAATCCCAAAAATATTTTTTTATTTTATTTTTTAATCAGATAGGAATAAGCCCTGTCTGCATACACACGTAAATGTAATCAATTGTTATTTAGCTAAAAGAAAAGAGAAAAGGCTACTAAGGGAAGCCGGTCCTCCATGGTATGTTGAACTCTCAAGTCATCAAAAGGAAGTCTTAGAACATTTGAAAGAGAATATCCACCAAGACTTATTAGAAGACGTACCTCGTCGCATGCGCAAGTCTTTAGATGATCTCGGAATAACACTTAAAATACCGAGAAAAATATTGATGAAAGCAATGCTAGATTCAGTTGAAGATCCCGGTGTTTTTATATGGAATCTTTATCAAGCGATTTATAAGACTTCTCCAAATGAATTGAGACAAAGTAAGTATATTGGGCGCTATGACACTTTCTGATGGACGGAAGTTTGCCGACATCCTGAAGAATTTTGCGATATTGACAGGGTCACCTAAATGCTCGCATGCAAAATCAATGTAGATACAGTCAACAAATCGGAATCATGACCCACTCAGCTGATAATTCGTTTGAAATCGTTAAAACAGTAAGGTTTTCTTCTATGCTGCAGTTAGGACATTTTGAATATTACAGAAACTGTATTAATACGGGTCAGAGGACTGTGCCATTTTGAGCTTTGTTATCAATGCAATAGATTTATAATTGGATTGGAAATGTTGTTTTTGATAAAGCAGGAATTGTTTTGAATTTCGAATTAGCAGTCGTTTCACGTGGTTTTCCTACAAACAACTATATTTTTCAAGAAACCTATACTAACTTTTTCGATTACAGAACATTTATAAAATAAAAATAAAAATGACAAATAATAAAACGTCAAGTATAAAATGGTGTTGAAAAAAAAAGGCGGGAAACCTTCGAATTAGGCGGGAGCGTTTTTCATATAACTTTTTGATAAAATTCATATTTTATTAGTAAAACGAGGCCAGTTGAGTAGATTTGTGTAAATATCATATATTTAGTTTATATTTCATTTAGTTTGTAGTGTATTGTGAATATTTAGGTAAGTTTTAACAATTTTTTCGTTTCTGACCCATGGATAAGGAGCCGCCTGACCGGGGGGACCCAGTCCCCTCGGTAGGCGAAAATATCACCATTGTTTCCTCCGTATCCTTGGAAAATGAATCCAGCATGGATACGGATGGGTCCGTTACTCGAGAGAGGAAAAGGACGAGGGCTTCACGTAAAATGTGTAAACACTGTAACAAAAGACGGCGGCATGGTCAGGAAGGTAATAGTACAGCGAAAAGTAGTAAAGGGAGTCACTGTCATTGCGACAGTGATTCTCAAATAATCACAGAATCAATTGCCACCACCTCAAAAGAAATATGCCAGGAGGGTCCTTCACCTTTACAATCTGTAAATGGTTTACGGCCTGAACAAAACATTGATGATAATAGTTCAAATAATCCGCAAAAGGCGCCTCAGGTAACCAGGACATCGTACGAGCCCACAGATCTGGCACCTTATGTTGTGCATATCCAAAAAGAAGGGAATCCAGCTACCACACTTCACCCAGTCACGTTAGGACATTTTCTCAAGAACCGTTCATTCCAAAATATTATAAATGGGAGTTTAAAGCGTATAGGTAGGAACCGAGTTTCAATTTCTTTTTCCAAGTATGAGGATGCAAACTCTTTTGTGAATGATATTTGTCTTACTAAGGAGAACTTAAGGGCCTTCATTCCTTCTTTTAATGTTTGTAGGATGGGTATAGTTAAGGGTGTACCTACTGAATGGTCTCCTGAGGAGATCATTGAAAACATTTCTGTGCCTGTAGGGTGTGGTAAAATTTTAAAAGCGCGACGGTTGAACTATAAAGTTCAGGGGCCAACCCCTGTTTGGAAGCCTTCTCAGACAGTAGTAATTACTTTTGATGGGCAGGTGTTACCGAAGAGAATTTTTGTATGTTACAATTCTTTACCAGTAACTTTGTACACTTTTCCAACGATTCAATGTTTTTCATGTTGCCACTTTGGACACACAAAAGTGCAATGTAGGTCAACCCCTCGGTGTTACAAGTGCGGACAGGGTCATTCTGCCGACACTTGTGGTATAGAGGATGAGGTTGATGCTGCATGCTGCCTTTGCGGTGGCCTACATTATGCAATTGATAAAAAATGTCCCGAGTTTGAAAGACAGAAATCAATTAAACTTTATATGGCTCAAAATTGTGTCTCATATGCTGAGGCATCAAAGTTACACCCCCCAGTGTCGAAATCATATGCAGATATTTTATTGTCCGCCCCATCAGCTCATAATAAACCTTCTTCTTCAGTAGTTTCCCCTTTATCCTCATCTAGATCATATAAAAAAACAGTATTCATGAAACCTCGAACTCCTCCAAAAACATCAAAGGGTTATGATAAGGCAGCTCATCAAGCTCTGATTAAAAATGACGCTCCATCTCTTTCTAATGGGTGTGCATTACAAAATATAACAAACAATGAAAATCAAATTTTAGCTTTAATCATTACTTTAATTAATACACTTACACAAAATAATAATATTTCACCGTCCAACGTTGCCCCTTTGATTGAAAATTTATCTAACTTGTTCACCTATAATGGACCTACACCTGTCCAAGATTATACAGTGGAACAGTCGTAGCATTATTAATAAAAAAACGGAATTGTCACATATTTTAAATAAATTCGAACCATGTGCGGTTGCTATTTGTGAGACATGGCTTAAGCCACTGTTCACATTTAGAATTCCTGGATATGTTTGTCTGAGAACAGACAGAAGCGATGGGTTTGGCGGAGTTGCCTTACTCATAAAGAATTCTTTTCCTGTAAATAATTTTCCTCTTCCCCCTCTTAGCGACGATATATCGGCTGTCGCTGCTATTGTAAATAACATTTGTTTAGTCTGTATATATTTTTCTCGTCCTACTGTAAATATTTTATCGGAAGTTAGTAATTTGTTATCGGTTTTACCTAAGCCATTCCTAATTATGGGAGACTTTAACTCCCATCATCAGTCTTGGGGTAGCTCTATTTCTAACTTTTATGGAGAGAAACTTTTGGACATCCTGGATTCTCATAATCTGTGTATCTTAAACACTGGCCTTCCAACTCGTCTCACAAGTCCAGATGAGGGGTTGAGTGCTCCTGATCTTTCAATTTGCACACCTGATATAGCATCTATTTTATCTTGGTCTCGTTTATCTTCTGTCCATAGTAGTGATCATTATCCGCTAGTTATTTCATTTCCTTATAAGAAATCTGTAACAAATATTCCAAAACCACGTATAAAGTATAGATTAGATAATGCAGACTGGGATTCATATAGAAGTTCTGTAGAGCAAAAAATTCTTGAACTTGCTGATTCTTTTCCAGTACAGGATCCCCAATTATTATCTGAAAAATTTACAAGCATTTTAATAGAGGTCGCAGAAGTTACTTTCCCTATTAAAAATGGAGCATTGGGCAAGATTCCTTCCCCTCCCTGGTGGGATGCTGAATGTACTCAGGCTGTTAAAAACAGAAAAGCAGCAGAGGAAAATTATTCTTGTGGTATGACTACAGAAAATTTCGAGGTATATCTAGAAGTAGCTCGTACTTCTCGTAAACTGCTTAGACGAAAGAAATTCGAAGGCTGGCAGAAATTTTGTGCCTCTATCTGTCCAGATGATAGCTGTTCTATTGTGTGGCGTAATATTAGGCGCTTCAGGTCTGCATTTAGTGAATCTTCAACTTCGAAATTGCCACCAGTCTTGGCTAATCAATTTATGGATAACTTAGCCCCTCCTTCAGCTCCAGAACAGAGTTCTTTTCTTCATGCTCCTCCTTTACCTATGTGTGACTCTGAGCTTAACTCCCTGTTTTCACTAGGCGAGTTGAAGGGTGTTCTTTCACATGTCAAAGATTCAGCTCCTGGTGAAGATGGTATACCCTATTCTTTTATAGCTAATCTTTCAGACTCTGCCTTATCTGTTTATTTAAATCTTATTAATACTGTGATGATATCTGGCAATATTCCACCAAGCTGGAAATCTCAAACCATTATCCCCATATTGAAACCAAACAAGCCTTCTTGTAATGCCACCTCTTATCGTCCTATTGCACTTTCATCAGTTCTTGCCAAAATTACTGAGCATCTTGTTAAGATTCGTTTGGAGTGGTTCGTAGAAAGCAGAAACTTACTAGCTTCATCTCAGTTTGGGTTTAGGAAGGGTAAGAGCACACTAGATAGCCTTAGTGTATTCACTTCAAATATTCGTTTAGCTTTCTCTTGTAATAAATCTGTAATCGCAGCATTCCTTGATATTAGCTCAGCTTATGATAATGTTTTAGTATCAGTTCTGAAACAAAAACTACAATCATTGAAAGTTCCATCAATGATGACAAATTTTATTATTAATATGCTCTCTGAAAGGTCTATTAATCTGTACCTTGATGATGAGTCCAAATTAACCCGATTAGTATGGAAAGGCCTTCCTCAAGGTTCTGTACTTAGTCCACTTCTTTATAATATTTACACCTATGATTTAGAATCTTCCCTTAATGAATCAGTACAAATTCTTCAATATGCAGATGATTTACTTTTTTATATTTCTGGAAATTCCGTTCAGGAAATGTGCACTTCTTTAACCTCCTCTTTGTGTTTGTTGAAATCTTGGCTAGGAAATAATGGTCTGGAACTTTCAGTTGATAAGAGCAGCATTGTATTGTTTACTAGAATGCGTAAACCTCCTTCAGTCAATGTCCAGTTTAACAACATCTCTATGCCTATTAAAAATCAAGTAAAATTTTTAGGTGTTATTTTGGATTCACATCTTACAGGGCTTCCACACTGTGAGTACATAGCAGCTAAATGTGAGCGCAATATAAACATCATCAGATGTCTATCTGGTGTTTGGTGGGGTGCTCATCCTTTTTCATTAAAATTAATGTACAATACTCTAATTCGAAGTGTATTAGATTATGGGACCTTTTTGCTGGAGCCTGGCAGTGCTGCTGGGTTGAAAAAATTGGATGGTGTACAGTCTAAGGCATTGAGAGTAATTTCAGGTGCAATGAGATCTAGCCCTATCAACTGTCTACAAGTGGAATGCGGAGACCCTCCCCTACATTTGCGAAGACAGTTTCTAGCAGACCGATTCTTATTCAGATGCTTACAATTAGCTAACCACCCTTTAAAATCTATAGTTTCCCGGCTGTCCTATGAAGTTGTTTCTTCAGTTTATTGGAGAAATAAAGCTACCCCTTGCTTGGTAAAAAGTTTAACAAAATTTAATTCAGTTGAAGCTCCCTGTCATAATTCTCAACTTCTTCCAATATTTCACTGTAAATACAATGCTTTAATTTTATCCCCAAACATTCACTTTAACCTAAATATCTACAAAAATGACACATGTCAAAATCAAAACTTCAATTACATTATGGATAGGGACTGGGGGGGATACCATCATATTTTTTCGGATTCATCCAAGCATGGGCACAATAGTTGTGTGGGGGTTGGTGTATACCACCCACGTTACAATGTGGTACAGAAGATTAAACTTCCTCCTGAAACATCAGTATTTACGGGGGAATGCTTTGGTTTATTTAAAGCAGTTGAATATATTTTAGTCATGGGGTTACAAAACGCAATTATTTTTACTGATGCAATGAGTGCCTTGCAAGCCTTAGCTAGATTTCCTTTTTATTCACAAAATCCATATATAGTTTTTGAAACTCGGTGTCTACTTTTACAGTGTTCTTTGAAGGGGTTTTCTGTGTATTTTGCTTGGATACCTTCTCATTGTGGTATTTTGGGTAATGTAAGAGCAGATCAATTGGCTAACGAGGCTGTGAGTTGTGGAGATGTATTCCCTTATAAAAACAGTTTTCAAGACCTGTCTGCTCTGCCCAGAATTCATTTACAGGAATCCTGGGGTGAGCTCTGGACAAAGCACTCGGAAAAGGGCCGATTTTACCGTTCAATTCAGCCTGATATCCCTACAAAACCATTGTTTTCTAAATTTAAATTCAGCAAAAAAATTACTTCTATCATTATACGTATGCGCTTGGGCCATGTGTGCACTCCGGCTCATCTGGCTAGACTTGGCATCGTGCAGAGCCCTATGTGTGCCTGTGGCGCTGATGTGGGTGATTTGAATCACCTAATTTTTGCTTGCTCCCTGTATGACCACACCTCTCTTATCCAAAGTCTTGTGTCCCTCCAAGTTCCTTTTCCTACCTCTATTTCTTGTATCTTACGTAATTGTAATATAGATATATACAAATCCATTGCCCATTTTATTGTAAATAACGATATTAAAATATAATTCTTGTGTACATAATAATACATTCATTCACCATTATTTATTTTTATTCAGTATAAAATGATATTTTTTATATATATATTTTCATGTATTTCTTTGTGTTTCCTATAATAACTGATCTCCTTTTCCTTTTCCAAATTCCGATCCAATTTGTTTTTTCGCGTTTCGTTTCCTGTTTTTTATAATTTGTCGGTGGCTAAAAGCACGAACAGTGCAAAGCCAGAAGGAAAAAAAAAAAAAAAAAAAAAAAAAATGGTGTCAAACATTATTTGGAGTTAAACATCAAGAATAAAAATTATAAAAAACAATTATAAATTCTGCGGAAGACCACGTAGTGACTAATCAATTATCTGGCCGAATTTCTGCTAACATGTGGGCCTGGTGAGTGCCGGAAATGTAGGCGAACTCGTCCAGATTTCTTCTCGTGCAAATTCAGTTGACATAATAGAAGAAACTATGTTACCGACGGTGCGAACGGTCGAACGGTTTACCCGCGAGAAGAAGTTCCGAACTTCTTCTACGTTCACGATACCTGTCCAGTGCATACAGCAAGAGTTGTCACCAGATTTCACCAGCATTTTCATAGCCATCTAGGGCCCCGGATCCCAATCCAAATGAAAATTGATTGGGCTTGATGGTCCAAATGTGGGATAATAGAAACGAGAGGACAAGGCAAGCACTTGAACAACGTTGTAACAAAATTTGGGATTATATGAGAGGAACGGACATTTGCAGTCGCCTAATCGGATCGATGCGTTCCAGACGATTGGACGTTATTGAAAACTATTTTGCTTACTCTCATTTTTAGGATAAATTAATTGTCATTCATTAATGTTATTGTGAATATTTTATTAACTATTTAAATACAGTCTTTTATTGTGTATTTCCCTTATCTCTTATTTAATTATGTTTTATGCAGTGGGTATGGTGACTGAATAATAAAGAAGTGCTTATTATTGTGAGATTTCACAAAACTGTCGTCGCATCAATCGATGTCTTTGATCGACGCCATTCGGGTATTACGCAGTAATACCCTTGCAATATGGCATCGAATTTTTATAACAAGTCAGTCCATCATGAGGTTTCGAAACTCAATGTGTCTATTGTACGCCATCATGCGTGTTAGCATTTGAAATTTACAGACCTACATAGGGAGACGACAATTTTATTGGTAAACGAACTGTCACTGTCAATAGCTAACACAATTGTTAACAAGTCTGTTGCCAGGGAAATATCTGTTTAAGCGAAATTCTACCTAATTGTATTAGAATGTCTGGAGGATATTAAGCTTATCGTGGGTCATGATTCCGATTTGTTGACTGTACCTATAAATTATATTATCTGTGCTATAACTTAGTTTTCTGTCATGAAAGTCTTACTAAGGCCGGTATTACAGAACGATACTCAAGCGTTGATCTCTGTTTAAAACTAGTTTTGAGTTGAGCTTTGATTTTAGAACGTCCCTCAAGCACAGATTTATTGATCACAGTTCAGCTGAGTTTAGTTTTATTTTATACTGTCACCTATTTCGGAATTTCAGCTGAGATTTGATCTGTAATCACTCTAGTGTGGTCCAGATTACGCTTGAGTAGAGATTTATATTCTATTTCAGGTCAAATTCGTGTGTTGTGTTGTTAAATTAAAGTTTATAATTACCGTTCTGGAATAAGACCGATACTCAAGTAACGATTCTATCCTTAAGTAGTGATCAGGTGATTGGAGTTTAAACTGTACTTGAGGAAGCTTCTGTAATACGGGCCTTAGATTCAACCTGGAAAGGAATTGATAAAAATAGGCGATAGGGTTGCCAATGGCGGCGTAGCATGGGTTGGCACCCGGGGCGGTTTTCTATTAAGCACCCCCAAAATAAAACAATAAGAACTAAACGTGCATACGTGACTTTATTTTGCTGAAATATTCAATGATATATCAAGGTTAGTCACGCTTGTCTCAATGCGGATCGCTACCGAAACAACAAATCTTAGACACAACACTAGACTCGGAACATACTCAGAATACCTAGTCCCATTTTACAGAATAATCTCAAAAGCTCCAAGGTTTCCACTGAACCGACACTTGGGAAGAAATACCTACTGGCGGCTTCCAAGTGGCGCCGGTGCCGCACGCACTTGTCACCCCTTGGTGCTTGGTACCCGGGGCGGACCGCTACTGAGGGTAGCCAAAGACATTAAATATTTACTAGTGATAGACAGGACAAGACGACCAAAATCGTAATCCAATACTTGTTACTAATTGGTAACAAGTCTCTCAGTCTAATGTCATACCCCTGCATGTTAGGTCGGATTACAGACTTGAATAATTTAATACGTGTTTCTGCTATTACACGTTAGATGTCGTCATTGTGAATTGGGATCACAGTTTTTCTTTGAGATTTCGTCTGATAGCCTCTAGTAAATATTTAATGTCTTTGGGGTAGCCCCAACATGGGAATCGCGATCATCATCCATTGATTAATTGTGTTTGGCGATATGTAATAAGTTGAAGTTCCTCATTGGATAGGTAAATACTAATTTTATTTCTGTTTAGAATACGACATGAACGCCATGATTCTAATGTCGTGTTTAGTATTCATTGATTTGGAAGAATGCGTAGAGAAACTTGACACGTTGACACATTATGACAAGCCAAAACCGAAGCTACCTAAGAAGAGTAAGTACCAAATAAACGTTAACCTTTCAAACGGCGTAAAGCAAGTGTAAGCACAATAGAAAAAATTGCTACTTACCTACTTATATTGTTCAGAGTTAGACCACAGATTAGATAACAGTTACTACTGGAAATTAATCAGAAACATTTTTTTATCTACTTGTAGCTGAAATTCATAGTTGCCATAACTCGTCTCAGTTTCACCACAGCTGGACATGGTTTCTTCTGAAGAACCAGCTTTGCGTTAGTGACACTTCTGCCAGTCACAACTGACTGTAGATAGTCAGTCGTTATAATGGACTTGCAAGTTGGATTCCGTCATTTATCACCTTAGACTTTAGAGCCTTGTAGATCAGATACTACTTATTAAATCCTACTACCTATAATAATAATCCTACTAATATTATAAATGTGAAAGTTTGTTAAGATGTTTGGAATTTGGATGTTTGTTACTCAATCACGCTGTAAGAGCTGAACGGATTTGGATAAAAATTGGCACACAGATAGAACATAACCCGGATTAACATAGGCTACTTTTTATTCCGGGTAAATGAACGATTCCCCAGGGATTCACGGTAAACGACGTCTTTCTGTGATAAGCCGAATTAACAAGCGGGGAAAGCTGCGGGCAAAGTCTAGTACACTCGGCGACACATCAAGCTAGACACCCTATATACCCATAACTGCGCTACATGCAATACAGAGAATCGTCGGAAAGGGACTAAGTATCGTGGCGTCGGCCAATCACAGCGTTTGTAGCGTTGCGCCTACACACACAGACGCACTTTTTTTGTAAAAAAAATATTGCTCATTTCAGTCAGACGTCAGTTAGTTCCCAACTATCGCTCGACTGGGATTAACGCGGCTGGAGTTATTGTTCCTACAGAGCAAAAATTCTTACGTAGTTGTTCCGTTCTCAAATTGTTTTTTACTGTGTAAGTTTTTGTGCTAGTGAGTGTTGCCCAAATATTAATGGCGCCACAATTAACCCCACAACAGCGGCAGCTGATAGTTGTGTTGCGGGAAGGTGGATATACTATTAAAGAGATTAAAAGAAGGACCGGAATAACGGTGAGTGTTACTTTTAATACATTAGTGACAACGTGCCACACGGCGATAGATAGCCCCGACGACACTGACTAGTGACGATGAGGTCAAGGATGTATTTCGCTGGCTCAGCAATAGCCTAGCCTAGGTATTCACTCTTGCCTTAAGGACGCGTTTGCAAATCTGACAGAAATAAGCTATTTTTCGGTAGATTTCGTGACAAAATAAAGCTAAATCATATGTAACTAATAATTACCACGGATAGATTATTTCTTTATCTTAAATATGTGTTTTTTTTCTTTCTTGAAATTTTTGTTTTTGTTTGTTTTTAACATTGTAAAAACTATTTTCCGTTGGTTACCTCTTCTTACAAATTAATGATATCGGGTTGAGTTTAGGAACATTTTTCTTCTAATAGTAACATATGTAGTTATAGTTGTTTAAAAATACAGCCGGTAAGCAGACATGTTCAACTCAAAAAGGTGATTAAACTATGAAAATGTTACAAATAGTTTCCGAAAAAATAATTAAATCACGTAAATTTTTTCACATATTTTATTTTTACGCGTGAATATTTTGCGGTAAGGGTTATCTTCCCTTAATTTCACTGTCTTGATTTATAGCACAAAAAAATCTACGTAACACAAAAATATAAGAGAAAACAAATATGTATATTTTTCAAGGTATCAAAAATACCTACTTATTATTCCTGAAGCTATCTATTTATGCGTGTGTGTGAGTTTGAGACGTGTCAATAAAGAGGTGCAATTGATGCGATTCGATACCTATTTATTTTGCAAACGCGTCCTTAAGAGACCCAAGTTATATGAATGAGCTATCTATTTATTTATTATTTATATAACAAATTAGACAAACTTAGGTATACCTATGTTTTTTGCAACAGTATTTAAGTAGGTATCTGTTGATATAAAATTTAAGTTAAATATAATTTTGTTTTAGAGGACAACAATAAACTTTTGGTTGCGACGCAATGAGGAGACTGGGGGTGACCTATCAGCTCACCACCGGCAGCTCTACCAACGCGCCACCACCGCTGAGCAAGGTGTTGCTATTGTAGCGGAACATAATAATCAGCCATTTTTGAACACGCAGGTTACTGCCACACAATATAGCGTAAGTTGACTACTTTTTCTAATTACCTACGTTTATTTGATTAAATCTGAAAAAAAAAAAACAGACGTTCACAAGTCACAACAGTTTTCCAACAGTAAACTGCTAACAAATCAATTAAGCGTATTTATTAGTTCGCGTGTAAGACGCAAAAATCAGACAAAAACTGAGTTTTTTTAAATCAAATTATCTTAAAGTATTATGCGTCATAAACATTAAAAACATTGTGTAACTTTAACCGTTTACGCTGCGCACGCAACGGAAGCTCTAAAAGGAATATTTTTTTCCCGTTTTTGCACCCTTTATCAATTATGCTCTGCATCTATTGGTCATAGCGTGATGTTATATAGCCTAAAGCCTTTCTCGATAAATGGACTATCCAACACAAAAATATTTTTTCAATTCCAACCAGCAGTTCCTGAGACTAGCGCGTTCAACCAAACAAACAAACTCTTCAGCTTCATAATATAATACATATAATAAAATATATATATATACATATATATAATTAATATATTATATATATTTTATGTAATAAAATAATAATAAAATAAAAAAAAAATATATATATATAAAAAAAAAAAAATAATAATAATTATGTATGCACACTAACATTTCCAACGCTCTAGAGGCTAAAATTATATAATTTAGTTGTAAGTACTTTTGTATCTCATTATAAGTGAACTGTTTGTTCTTATGAGAAATAAAATTCTTTAAACCTATATAATAATATTTATAATAAAAAAATTAAAAAAAAAAAAAAAAAATGTTTTACATAATATATATGTATTATGTATAGCATATAGAGTTTGTTTGTTTGGTTGAACGCACTAATCTCAGGAACTACTGGTTGGAATAGAAAAAAGCTTTTTGTGTTGGACAGTCCATTTATCGAGGAAGGTTTTAGGTTATACAGCATCACGCTATGACCAATAGGAGCGGAGCATAAATGAAAAATGTTGCAAAGACGGGAAAATATACTATTTATTTTTATATTAATTTAAAATATTATTATATACATTAAATATATTATATTTATGTATATTTATATTTTATATATTATATTATGAAATTGAAGAGTTTGTTTGTTTGGTTGAACGCACTAATCTCAGGAACTTCTGGTTGGAATTGAAATTTTTTTTTTGTGTTGGATAATCCATTTATCGAGAAATGCTTTAAGCTATATAACATTACGCTACAACCAATATGAGCACAGCGTAAATGAAAAATGGTGCAAAAACGGGAAAAATTTTCCCTTGAGAGCTTCGCAGTGGCGTGCAGTGTTCCGTTTGCGCCACCTAGGAGGGTGCGGCCAACGTTAGGCCGCACGTGGAGAAGGGGCTCGCCTGCTTGTGGCGGGCCGGGACCTGTCTGGGGTGGTTGTGTGAATACTCACGGGTTCCCACGCCCTTGCTCCCACGCCCTAAGGTAGTTGAAGGAACACCGTGGTGGTTTTAGTCGGTAAGAGTCCGACACTATTAAGGTTGGATAGCACTAGTAAAAATGTCTATGAGCGTTGCTAGGCTACCAACTGTTATCATCTCTCATGTCACTCGTTTGAAAATTGTAAAACAGGAAAAATCGTGTGCTAACTATATATATAAATATAAATACATTAAACTATCAGTGTCAAGTGTTCGCGTGTTATAAAATATCTCTAGAGATTCGGACAATACAAATCTCCGTGTATAATATCTTTTTCATCTTTCGTTTCCACATCATTAACACAGTTGGTAAGAAACCATCTTCTACTATTCATAACAGGTTATGGGCCCAGCACGGAAGTAAAATAAAGTATTTGCAATGGATTTTTCTACGAAAATAGAGATAGGTAAACTCGAAGGAAAGGAAAACTGGTCTACCTGGAAATATAAGATTTCCATTATGCTGGAAGGTACAGAAGGTGCCTTAGAAGCAGTTGAAGGTAAGCTCCACAAACCAATCCTTGCTGCAGAAGCAGGTGACGCTGCAATAAGCGCCTATAATGCTGCAATGGCAAAATATAGGAGGACTGAAAGCAGTGCTCTGCTCGTGCTCACTACGAACATGACTGAAGAAACATTGAAGAAGGTTATGAGGTATAGAACTGCACATGAAGTTTGGCAAGAGCTGCATAGACTATTTGATGGACAAACAGACGATAGGGCGTATAATTTATGCTTAGAGTTCTTCGGACTTAAACATAGTAAGGAGGATGACATTCCTACTCATATGTCAAAGTTGAAGAATCTATGGAATGAATTAAAAGTTGAGATTTCTAAAATTGACACAAACGCCAAGCTCCCTGAGTTGTTCCTCAAATGTAAGGTCTTAGACACACTTGACGATAGGTACTTCAACTTTAAGTCAAGCTGGCTAATGCTTAAACAATCTGAAAGAACTATAGACAGTTTAACGAGTCACCTTTGTACGTTCGAAAGAGATTTAGGCAGTCAAGAGAACTCACGACAAGAGGCACTAGTGACTACGCCCGCTGAACGTGAAATCAAGCAAGTGAAGGACAAGCAGCTGATTTGTAACTACTGTTCCGGGAAAGGACACAGAGTTCGGAAGTGTAAGAAGTGGATTAAGGATGGGAGGCCACCAAAACCAACTTCGAGCACCTCAGCTCAGACAGGATCAAAGTCCAAGCAAGTGCAACAGATTTCGCTGATGGTAAACGCATGCTCATTGAGTCAAATCCAAGACCGAGAGAACTGGTTTGTTGATAATGGAGCGACGACGCACATTGCAATAAAGAGGAATGCCTTCAATGATTTTCATGAGTTCGACTCGGATCACACCGTAACGACGGCAGACGGAACTATTATACCTGCGCTAGGGAAGGGATCCGTAGTGGTAGTATCGAATGTCAGTGGAAATAAGGAGCACATTACTCTCAACGATGTTTGGTTAGTACCATCATTAACGAAAAATCTTTTTTCGACGTTAGCAGCGCAAGATATAATGCAGAATAGCATTTTCACGTCGACAGTTAGAGAGTGTAAATTAGATATTGCAGGCACTACTAGAATTGTTGGCAAGAGGGTTCCGTATGGTGGACTCTATAAGTTGGATATGAAGACGGTCATTCCAACTAAGCATACAGCTATTGAGGTCAATGCTGTAACTGGCTCCAATATGCTACAGCTATACCATGAGCGCTTTGCTCATCAGGACAAGAGACACGTCATTCGCGTGGTAAAGCGTGAGTTAGGCATTAATCTGAGTCCAGACAAAGTAAAGTGTGAAGGCTGCATATATGGGAAGGCACATCGAAAACCGTTTGGAACAAGGGAAAGAGCAACAACAGCTGGAGAACTTATTCACACTGATGTTTGCGGTCCTTTCGCAACAAAAAGCATCTCCAAATATCAGTATTTTGTATTATTTAAGGATGATTATTCAAGTTACCGCATGGTCTACTTCATCAAAGAAAAGTCAGAAGTAAAGGATAAACTTCTACAAATGCTGCAAGAAGTAAAAAACGTTGGGCATACTGTGAAGACCTTACTTAGTGACAATGGTGGTGAATTTGATAATGAAGCTATCCGAAAGATACTACGAAATCATGGTATTCAGCATCGGCTAACAATGCCATACACGCCGGAGCAGAACGGCTGTAGTGAGCGGGAAAACCGAACTCTGGTAGAAGCTGCTAGATCAATTATGTACGCGAGAGGAGATATGCCGCAAGTACTCTGGGCTGAACTAATTAACACTTCGGCTTACGTTCTCAATAGGACAGGTCCCACTAGAGTCGATGGAAAAGTACCTTACGAGCTATGGCATGGTAAAAAGCCCAAGATAACTCACCTGAAAGTTATCGGAAGTGAATGTTTCGCCCATGTTCCAAAGCAGAATCGCAAGAAAATGACTAAAAAGGCGATCAAAGGAATATTAATAGGATATGAAAATGATGACGGTTATCGTATCTGGGATGGAAACAAAACGCTGAGGTCTAGGGACATAACGTTCGAAACTGATATCGAATTTAGAATTTCCACCAGTATATCTAATTGTTCAGAGGGAGATATCGACGATAACGGACATTTTCATGGACCTGAAAATCTTGAACATGTTCTAGAGGGAGATAGAACAGAGGCTAGAGAAGACCAAGTTCAAGAAGATGAAGTTCACGAGAGCGGAAATTTTGATGAACATCATATTGGTGATGATGTTGATTTGGTCGACGCTGATGGAGAGCCTTTAGAAGTAGTTGAGCCCCTGAGAGAATTGGAGCCTCGATACAATCTAAGAGACAGATCAACCATCACACGTCCTAAGAAGTTCGACGACTACGTGTGTTACGTAGGTAAAGAGAACTTTCCTGAAACTTACGAGGAAACTACTGAGAGGGTTGACAGTGCCGAGTGGCAGAAGGCCATGGCAAGTGAACTCAAGTCTCTAAAAGACAACGACGTTTGGACGTTGTGCGAGTTACCGTCCAACAGAAAGGCGCTTCCTTGTAAATGGGTTTTCAGAATTAAGCGTAACCCAGACGGAACTATAGACAAATACAAGGCCAGGCTTGTAGTAAAGGGTTTTAAGCAACGAAAAGGGATTGATTATGAACAAACCTTTAGTCCAGTTGCCCGGATGGCTACTATAAGATCCTTGTTAAGTGTTAGCGCCAAAGAAAAGCTGCATCTGACGCAATTTGACGTGTCAACTGCATTTCTGAATGGCAAGCTTAAAGAAGAAATTTATATGAAGCAGCCAGTTGGATTTAGTGACGGCACATCAAAGGTCTGGCGTTTAAAGAAAAGCCTGTACGGTCTTAAGCAAGCACCTCGATGCTGGAACTCGTGTTTTGAGGAGATGCTGCTGCAGAAAGGTTTCGTACAGAATACAGCTGACTGTTGTCTGTTCACAAAGAATGTTGGAGACAAGAAGATCTTAATTACTCTGTACGTGGATGATGGTCTCGTGGCCACGACAGATGAAGATCTAGCCAACCAGTTCCTCAAGGAGTTAGGAAAAACTTTAAAAATTACCACCAAAAAGGCATCTTATTACCTAGGATTGGAAATTGCGCGATTCAAGGACTGTTCCATACATATTAGTCAGAAATCCTACACAAAAAAGATTCTAGAACGTTTTAATATGTCAGAATGCAATCCAGTCTCGACACCCATTGACAGGGACCCGACTTCTGAATCAGGGAAAGTCAAAGACGGAGAACCTGAAGGGAAGAAATTTCCCTATCGAGAGGCTGTAGGTGCTCTTGCGTACCTAATGACAGGCACGCGTCCAGATATAGCCTATGCTGTTGGGGTTGTATCTAGAAAGTTGGAGAATCCAACTGAAACTGATTGGCTGAGAGTCAAAAGGATATTTCGATATCTGAAGGGAACAATATCCTACGGCATCGAGTATAAGTCTAGCTGTGTTAAAGCCATACTGGAAGGCTACAGTGATGCAGATCACGGCGGAGATGATCTAACTGGACGCTCCACGACCGGAGTAACCTGTTTATTTGCTGGAGGAGCTGTTTCGTGGCTAAGCCAACGTCAAACATCAGTTGCGATTTCAACTACTGAAGCGGAGATTGTTGCAGCGAGCGAAGGCGCACGTGAACTAGTGTGGCTTCATAGAGTCTTCAGCCAACTTACAAGTTTAGAAGGCATACCTACACTGAAAGTAGATAACGAAGCGGCCATACGCCTTGCAAATAATCCTGAATTTCATAAGCGGACAAAGCATATCCGACTGAGACACTTCTTTGTTCGAGAGACTGTACAAGAAGGTCTAGTGGATGTACAGAAAACAAGTTCTGCTGACCAGTTAGCTGACCTTTTGACTAAGGCAGTTCCGAGACCCAGACTAATGAAGATTAGAGCTGAGTTGGGGCTGCAAGACCTTTCTAACTAGTGAGGGTTATGAATAGCAGAAGATGGTTTCTTACCAACTGTGTTAATGATGTGGAAACGAAAGTTGAAAAAATATTATACACGGAGATTTGTATTGTCCGAATCTCTAGAGATATTTTATAACACGCGAACACTTGACACTGATAGTTTAATGTATTTATATTTATATATATAGTTAGCACACGACTTTTCCAGTTTTACAATTTTCAAACGAGAGACATGAGAGATGATAACAGTTGGTAGCCTAGCAACGCTCATAGACATTTTTACTAGTGCTATCCAACCTTAATAGACACTGGCTCCGCCTCAGCGGGCTGGTGAGCTTAGTATCGCGTTATCCAATTCAGTAATGGAAATTCCTATAGATCTTTCTATCTAATAGTATGAGAACGCCAAAAATCCACTTTTAGTTACTTTTATTGTCAAAAAAATGTTAAAGGGCTCTTAACTATATTAGTTGTAATTCTTTTTTCAGAAAATATATTTTTTACTATTGTTTCAGGTATCAACTCAAACAATTCGACGAAGATTACAGGCCGATGGGCTAAAGACTAGGATCCAGGCTAAAAAAATTGTATTTTCTCCTGCCCGTGCTCAGACTAGACTAAATACTACATTCCTACATTTACTACTACATTACTATATTCATTTTCATTACTATATTTACTAGAGTAAATTTTTGTTTGCAGTATTATGATTTCGATTGGTAAAATAATGTCGTCATATTTATTGTTGACGAAAAAACTTTTAAATCCGAAAATATTGAAACGGCGAGCTAACGAGAGATACACTATTGAAAACGTAATACCTAATAGGTCGAGTGGTCGGCTGAGCTTGGGATTCTGGGGATGGATGAACTCTGTTGGTCCTGGCGAACTCGTGGAAATATCAGGCCACATGAACTCTGAACAGTATGTGGACATTTTACGAGATGTGATGGTGCCGACTGTGCAACTGCACCATCCGACAAGAGCTATTCATCTTTGCCAGGACAACAGTTCCGTTCATAGTGCCAGAATTGTTCAGGCGTGGCTCCAGGCTCAGCCGGATATTCACGTTATACCATGGCGTGCAAAGAGCCCGACCTCAAACCAGAACCTATGGGGGCAGATGGTTCTCAATTAGGATGTATCAGAAGTGCGCAACGTAGATAACTTGCGGCAAGCGGCTATCCAAACGTGGGATATGATGAGGCGGATCCTCGTGACGTGTGCTATTGGTTACTGGAATGAAAGACAGGTTGTCATTTATAAATCACGATAGAAGTATGTGGTAAGTGTTAAACTCGCACTAGGCCCTCTGGTGTGCATTGGCCACGTGACGGGTTTGGTGTGGATTGTCTCATGTTACATAAACATTTGGCAGCCGCGGTTGTGCCGCCCCGCATCGCATTCGATATGTGGAGAGCTCCTTACTTATGTTTGATTATTGTTCTGATTCAGTTGACTATGTGTTAATTTCTAAATATCAATAACTTTGTTAATTCATGATTATAGTGATCTCATTACCATTTTTTTTTCCAAGTTTTGATTTATGTTACTCCTATGTATTAAACTGTTGTAACTATTTTTATTGACAATTTTTATATTGTTACTATTGTTCGGCTCCCGAGGTAAGTCATAGCTACCTATGTTAATATGGACAGCCTGTTCTATATTTGATTGTAAATATATATAAAAAAATAGTTGACTCTGCTACTGTCTGTTATTTTTCAAGTCGTAAATATAACACTATTTAACTGTTTACACAAAATTACTGTAGCTTGAGGATGTTTCTCATACCCATTAGTAGAGAGGGTTGTAACTGAATGAATACGATTTATATTTGTGTTGATTAAAATCTCTCATTTCAACTGTGTTGTATTAATATTTTTAACTATTGCTGGCTCCTAAGGCAACTTGAAGTTACATTTAGATTTTGACATAATTTATTAGTTATTTTATATAATAAAAATAAGAATACAAAAATATTCACCACATAAAGGCTGTGACATCTGATATTAAACTATACATTGGATTGTTAATTATTTTTAGACTTTTAGACTGATTTTATTTAGTGTCGTGTAATTTCGGAGACACATTGATGACCCATGCAATGACTCTATTTAGGCCGATTTAGATAAACAAAAGCAAAATTCGCTACCGCTGTGGTTAGCGAAAAATAGCGAGTCGTATTATTCCGCCTGGTAGGTAGGTATTTGTATGAACTTCCGCGGCTATCGCGAAACTAGAATATAAATACCCGGCGGAATACCACTCGCAATTTTTCGCTAATACCCACAGTGGTATATCTGAGTAGGCCCTTAGCTAAACTTTTAAGTCATAAAGTTTTATTTGCCTTAAAAGAAAGAGGTAACTAATGTTGTTATTACATTGAAATAAAGAGTTGATTGTTAATAGTTCAACGTTGTTTTTGTATTTAACCTATGAAAAATAAAGCAAGTAATCAATATTCCTCCACTTTACTGGACACGATCTTATAGTTTCAAGTTACCCCTAATCGGTTCAGTAATTTTGTTGTAAAGTGTATCAAACAGATATATTTATCTACTTACAGGCAGACAAATCGTTTGTCCCTATGAAATGATATATTTTCCCTTAGACCAACAGGATCTGTTGGTCTAAGATTTTCCCAGGCTTCCAACTACGTTTGTGCAAAATCACGTCGAATGCTCTGTTGTGAAGTTGTGACGTAAAGAAAGTGCAAACGAACACAGTTTAGCATTTAGGAATAAAATAATTGCGCAATGCAGGTCTTACACTCACATAAACACAACACACAAAACTTCGTAAAAGTGTAGTCTTCCCGTGTATGATGCCCATAACACTTTATCAAGTTATTTAGCTATTTATTTTGTTTAGCATTGGAAAACTAAAATGCCTTTATTGCATTTGTTAATTAAACGACTAGGACCTGTTTTATCAAAAAATATACCTACTTAATATGATAAAACTTAGCAATGGACACTTCTGCCAGTGCGCACGGAAGAGAAGGTGGTTTATTTTTTCATTTTAGGTTCTTGCCTAGGTTTCATCCTATTTCTATACAAATGGCATCAAAATCAGTTCGGGGGTTTAGCCGTGAAAACGTAACAAACAGAAAGACAGAAACACTCGCATTTATAATATTATATATATACCTACCTTTTCTTGCCGTGGGGAAGTCCTCACGGACGCACTCCGCCCGGGGTAGGCGGAGCCAGTGTCGGACTCTTACTGACTAAAACCATCACGGTGTTTCTTCAACTACCTTAGACGGGGGCGTGGGAAGTGGGAACCCGTGAGTATTCACGCGTCAGGTCCCGGCCTACCACATGCAAGCGAACACACTGCACGCCACCTCACCTCACGTTACGTCACGTCACGGGACTTTACCAGCTAACCTAGTAAGGCTTCAAGTTATTTGTTTACTTTTATGAGTAAAATTAAACAAAAAACCCTTATTACTTTTACACTCTTAATAAGAATAATAATAAAAGAGAAAAAGTAGGTAATTGAGTGAGTTTGTGTTGAGTGAACTTAAGGGAGTAATTTTCTAATTAGTCATCGTTTTTGCTAACACTAATAAAATAATGATTGATGATAAATAATATATGTATTGGCACAAAACAAACAATAGTAGGTAATATGGTGCAAAGGCGCAGCGCAACCGCATAATATCGAAAAACAAACTTGTAAGTTTAGTGCAACCGTAACCCATATTATTACGAGCTCAACTTGCTTAAAAATAATATTCATGCATAATACATACATATCTATAGGTATGGCATAGTATGAATAGAGCGCTGCATGAATGGCGCACCGCTTGCGCATACCGCCGCCGCCACCGCCACCGGTGCCGTGAGTGGAACGACATAACAAAAATATATCGTGCCCTCTCGCACGATTCGCAGCGTTCAACTTCTAATAGTACAAAGTCCAAACAGTCTAGGTTGATGTGTAGCCGACTGTACATAAATGAATCATTTATTCATATTGAACTATGTTTACGGGACTTGTCGCGCACAATTAAATCAAAATATAACAAACATTTTGACTAACCTCTACGTTCGAATCATTTATTGCACGCATAGGTACACCCATAGAAAACAATCAATATTGGTTGTTATCGAAATTGTTTTTCTGATCAGATGTTTATTTTGTAGAAAAAAGCAGAAACACACAACCGAACGTACGATACGGTGAATACTTACAAAAGAATTACATTCCCTTTTACACCCCCAAAGCAGCTAAGAAGGAGAAAGCTAAACCTTTGCCTCTTGGCTATAAATTCAGACTAAGGAGTGAAGCAGTAAGTTGGCATTCTTGACATTACTTTCATTCTTTAATCTTCTTCTTCTTCTATCGTGTCGAACTGTCGACATGAGCTACATAATGATAATAGCTCTCATGCCCGTGGGAAAAAGATTAGCCAGTCAGCAGGTTGGTAGCAGGGCTGACTGCCCAGGGTTCACCGGACGATAAATTAAATATAGTCACTCGTGGAGGCTCTTTTAATGCTCTAACTTATTCTATAATGATTTGACGACCTCTGTGGTCTAATGGTTCGAGTGTCGGACTGCTGATCACGAGGTCGTGGGTTCGATTCCCACAGGACACAAATATTTGTGTGATGAACATGAGTGTTTGTGTTGGTCTGGTTGTTTCTTATGTATTATAAGTATAAGTATGTATTTACAAAAAAAAAGTATATAAGTATTATATCCATTGTCTAGTACCCATACCACAAACTCTGCTTAGTTTGGGACTAGATGGTGCTGTGTAAAAATGTCCCGAAGATATTTATTTATTTATTTTATTTATTTATTAACTTATAAGTTCAGTTTAAAAGAGTCTGAAAAAGGAACGATTATTAATTTATTTATTTACAGAGCTATGAAAATGTATGCAGAGAAAACAACTTTGTAAGTATGACTCGGTATTTTCCAACCATTAGATGAATACATTGTTATCTACTACTATTATAAAATTGTTAAATGTCAGTTGTCTGTTTGTTTGTTTGTTTGTTTGTTTGTTCCAGCATCACTATAAAACTACTAGACCGATTTTGTTGAAAGGGTTTGTGACTAAAAACTTATGATTTGACTTAAAAACTGGTATGTATTTTACCTCGCTACGATGACGGGAACCGGTGATTTTTAATTATATTTTTCTACAACATTTTGCATACATTAAGGTGATTAAGGCGCTCATATGCAGCTGTCATTCGCACGCATGCGCTCTAGCGCGCACCTCCATAGAGAAAATACGGCTGCTAAAGAAATTGCATTAAAAACTTTTTGGTCGGGCCGAATTGTACAGAGTAGAAAAAAAAATCCTGTCGTATGTGGGTGGTGCCATCTTGGAAATGCAGTCTTTTGAGCCAACCGAAAATCAGAATCTTTCGACTTACAGACAAGGACTGGAAGCTACCTCTAAATTGCGATTTCTCTAATTTTTTGTATGAAAAGCAATAAAATTTAGAAGTACCTAAACGTTGTTATATTGTATCCATCTTAATATACGAATAAGCATAAAGTTATCTTGGTGTAACTAAAAAAATACTATTTTCAGTCTACAATTTTTAATTACCTTCTTCATCTTATATTATCTTAACTATTATAATCATAACTATTATAAAATTGTAAACGTCTGTTTGTTTGTTTGTTTCAGCATCACGCTAAAACTACTGGACCGATTTTGATGATTTTTTTTTTGTTTGAAAGCTGATGATCTGACTTAAAAACTGGTATGGGTTTTGAGAAAGAAAAAAAGAAAAAAATTAATTCGTGGGTTGCGTACTCACCCGACAGATCGAAGCTTCTATGCATTTGCACGAGCGGATAGTAATGTACGATGGAGTGGAGTGGAGTGGAGTGGACAGGGGATGGGACTGGGGATGGGACTGGGGACGAGACTGGGGACGGGACAGTGGACTGGACAGGGGACGGAACATGGGACGGGAAATGGGACGGGACATGAGACGGGATATGGGACAGGACAGTGGGACGGCACATGGGACTGGACATAGGATGGGACATGGGACAGGACATGGGACATGGGACGGGACGATAACGATAGTGATATAGTGAGATAGTGGGACAGTGGGACAGTGGGCCGTGGGACAGTGTGATAGTGGGACGGTGGGACAGTAGGACAGTGGCAGTGGGACGGTGGGACTGTGGGGCAGTGGGGCAGTGGGGTAGTGGGGCAGCGGGGCAGCGGGGCAGCGGTGCAGTGCGCCAGTGGGGCAGTGGGATAGTGGGGCAGTGGGGTAGCGGGGTAGTGGGGCAGTGGGGCAGTGGGGTTGTGGCGTAGCGGGGCAGCGAGGCAGTGGGACAGTGGGGCAGCGGGGCGGGGCAGCGGTGCAGCGAGGCAGTGGGGCAGCGAGGCAGTGGGGCAGCGGGGCAGCGTGCCAGCGGGGCAGCGGGGCAGTAGGGTACCGGGGCAGCGGGGCAGTGGGATAGTGGGGCAGCGGGGCATTGGGGTAGCGGGGCAGTGGGGCAGCGGGGCTGTGGGGCAGCGGGGCAGCGGGCCAGCGGGGCAGTGGGGCAGCGGGGCAGTTGGGCAGCGGGGCAAGAAGTGGGGCAGTGGGATAGAGGGGCAGCGGGGCAGGAAGTGGAGCAGTAGGATTGTGGGGCAGCGGGACAGCGGGGCAGCTGGGCAGCGGGGCAGCGGGGCAGTGGGTTACCGGGGCAGCGGGGTAGTTGGACAGTGGGGCAGCGGGGCAGTGGGGCAGCGGGGCAGTGGGGCAGCGGGGCATTGGGGCAGCGGGGCACTGGGGCAGCTGGCAGGATGTTGGGCAGTGGGACAGTGGGTTACCGGGGCAGCGGAGCAGTGTGGCAGTGGGATAGTGGGGCAGTGGGATAGTGGGGCAGCGGGGCAGTGGAGCTGCGGGACAGTGGGGCAGCGGGGCAGTCGGGAGGCGGGGCATTGGGGCAGCGGGCAGGCTGTGGGGCAGTGGTATAGTGGGGCAGTGGGGCAGTGGGGTAGCGGGGCAGCGGGGCAGTGGGGGGCTTCGGGGAAGGCAGTGGGGCAGCGGGGCAGTGAGGCAGTGGGGTAGCGGGGCAGTGGGGCGGCGGCGAAACGGGGCAGTGGGGTAGCGGGGCAGGGGGGGGCAGTGGGGCAGTGGGATATTGGGGCAGTGGGGTAGCAGGGCAGTGATGCAGCTGGGCATCGGGGCAGCGGGGCAGTGGGGCAGCGGGGCAGTGGGGTAGCGGGGCAGTGGGACAGTGGACTGGACTGAAATGGACTGGACTGGACTGGACTGACGTGGGTTAGCAGAATTTAACGCGAGCGGAGCCGCGGGTAAAAGCTAGTTTATAATATTATGCTTTATTTGTAGTTGGAGAAACGCAAGGAAAGAAATAAAAAAGAGAAACAACAAGAGAGAGCTTGTAATTACAAATTTTGGGAACCACCCAGCACCTTGCGTAAGCGCTTTTGTTTATTCTTATTCTTTATTTGTACACACAGATATACATTTTTTTATTTATTTTTTATTTTTATTGTTTGTACCTATATGTATGTGGTTTGTTTATTCACAAGTTATGAACTGTCGTTATTAGTCATTGACCATGCCAGTACTATTAACACAATGTACTCTGTGGTAACCAACTTCACCCCGGCCAAGCTATATTGAGCTTACTGTACCTTATGACTACAGGTTGACTGAGGGACTTATTGAAGAACAACGTTCAGTAGCCCTAGAACGAACCATTTTGACGTATCGAAACGTAAATGTAAGTTAATTTTGGATCTGAAATACTCTATCTCTGTAAGTGCACATTATGCATAAAATTAAATCAAAACGTAATAGAATCGTTATGTACAGTCGCCTGCATGACAGTGGTAACACGTCAATTCGAAAACCGCCCTTTCTGCTTACGAAATAAAGATGCTGCTAATGTCAAAGTGTTACCACCGACGTGCGGTCGACCGTACCTATGTATGATAGTATATAGAATCGTTTTGATCCAAAAAACGCTTACCTACCTACATTAACGTTTCGATACGTCAACATTGTTCGTATAGGGTTACACTACAGTACTTGATTCTCGATCCAACACCCATTTTTCCGATTTCATCAATCTGTGGACACTATTCCGCGCTTACAAATCAAAGTTCGTTGCAATGAAATGATGCACCTAGCACTGCAGTGTCCATCGAGCGCTATTTCCACCTTCTCTGCCTTTTGTACTAGTCAGCAAAACCCACAGAACCCCAGACAGCCAGAGATTACGCGAGCATTTTTTTCTCCGGTAGGAGAAAAAAATTAATTATCGCGTAATTTTTACCGTAGGTAGGTACTACGTAGTATTATATTCTCTTTGGTAGGTACGGACGGTACGGTACACGTGATTTATCATGGTTTTTTTTTTCAATATTATTTTTTTCTTTATTTATTCACACATTCTACCATATTCTTGAATATGGCCCCCGTTAACCCAGTCATGTTGTATAATATATAATAGACTTTCGTCTCTCTCTCTCTTTCTCTCTACGCTTCAATAATTATTGTATAATTAGTCGGGGACCACACAAGCGAAAAGTAAAAAAACTAAATAAAATTGATCGGGGCCCACTGGGGGCCCACAATAGCGAGGCACCCCGCCTGCTCGGCTTTATAAGGTGTGAAAGAAAGGTAGCCTTCAGTACTGGTTGTGGGCCTCCTTTGCCTTCCTTCCTTTGTGAAGTTAAAATCGATCGAATACTAAAGATAGTTAAGTAAATTCAATTTAAAAAGGTGGGTCCTCTTGCACATGATTTCGTTTGTTATTAACAATATTTACCATAATGCCATAATGTTTTAAAGGAAATACCGATCCAAAGATGGTTGCGTACGTGAACAAGTTACGTATGTTGAAGAAGAAGGCCCGGGCTCGGTACAAAACACCATACAAAAATGTGCAGTATCTGATCTCAGGAGTCGCCTTCACTGGTGGAAGGCCGAATTACCTGCTCGCTAGTAAGTATTCTTTCATTCACATATACATTCCAATATTTTACACTTACTTACACTTAGCTTCGTATTCCAGAACGCATCGTTCTTGAATTCGAAATGTTATTATGAAATTTAGCTTGTCTATCTGTCTGTTTGAATGATGCTGTTCTCATCACATGAATAGACGTAACTGGATATGAAAATTTGTGCATAGAGTAGGTATTGTAGGTGGAAAATTTAAATTTTACACGCGGGCTCAGCTTTTGTAGTATAATATACCTTGCTACACACGTGCGGTACACACTATAATTCCTCAGTTCATCAGTTTGACCCTCAGTGTCTGAAAATGTGACTAACGCAAAAATTTACTAAGCTGTCAAATCCCACGTCAAGCGTTGCTTAGTTTCTGAAAATCTGACTAACGCAAAAATTAACTAAGCTGTCAAATCCCACGTCAAGCGTTGCTCACTTTTTGAAAATCTAATCAAGGCAAAACTTAACTAAGCTGTCAAATTCCTCGCAAAGTGCTGCTCAGTTTCTGAAAATCTGACTAACGCAAAAATTAATTAAACTGTCAAATCCCACGTATAGCGTTGCTCAGTTTCTGAAAATCTGACTTACGCAAAAATTAACTAAGCTGTCATATACCACGCCAAGCGTTGCTCAGTTTCTGATAATCTGATCAACGCAAAAATTTACTAAACTGTCAAATCGCACGTCAAGAGTTACTCAGTTTCTGAAAATCTGATCAACGCAAAAATTAACTAAGCTGTCACGTCAAGTGTTGTGATTGTTTATTAGTATTTTTGTCCACCAATCACAGGAGCTGACATTAGATATGACAACAGATCATTGATCAGCCTTCCAGAAACCGGGGGTTAATATGAATTTTCAGCTATCAGCTTTCCGCCTGGTAAAATCATCTTGAGACTCAGATTTGCCTTTTTCTTTAGGTAATTATACGAAATCCCTTCTTTCCCCTTCACAGAAATATAGAAGAAGCCATCCCGAATCCTGAAACTTGTTCAGTTCCTTCTAATAAAAGCGTATGTTTGTTCGTTTATTTAGATGTCGCCCTATTGCCTACGGGTTTCATAGCAATAAACGGTGGCTTAGCTGTCGCTAACGGACAGCCTGTCACTTCCATTCTTGGCTTCTGGAAATACCCGAGAGACGAGAAAGAGAAATGTGACACCACTTGTGACTGTATAAATAAATGGTATTTACAAGTTCCTGCCTTTTATTAGTTTTATTTATTCCGTCAATACCCTTTTTCTCAGGAACGACTGGAGATACGCTGATGCGATCACGGAAAGGGATAGGAACATTATGTGATAAACCACTACTTACTACAAAACTTTATTCTTAACAATTATATCTTAAGAACATACATAGGTAAGGACAGTAGGAGTACAATGAAACAAAATAGTCCTTTGGAATTTTAGAATAAATATTATTCACGATATTGACAAGATCGGTGTTACATGGTCTAATTTAGTCTTTTCTAGCCGTTGAGCGTTAACAAAGTTTAAATAATCATCTTTAACTTTAAGATAAAGGAACAAAATCTAACTTTGACATAACAAAAACTATATTGTTTTTTCCAACTCGACCGCTATCCCACTTGTCCACTTGTGACTAACTTCACTTGCGTATGATACTATGCCGCTATTGGTCAAGGCAAAAGCACGCGTAAACATTGAAAATTAAACATTTTTAATAGCTTTGTTTTGGTGTGCCTCGCGTTTCAACGTACCCCAACTGCCCCTACTAGAGTACCTACCATCATTTCAGCCGAAAGACGTCCACTGCTGGGCATAGGCCTACCCCAATTAAGGGGGGATATGCCATAATCGCTACGCTTGGCAGGCGGGTTGGCGATCGCAGTTGGTTGGTTAAATGCTCAGAGAACGCTGCTGCCCATCCTCTGGTGAAAAAAAATCTACTAGAGTAAGATTAAGAATATTATAAAATAGGCATGTACTAATTAATTATAATAAATAAATACTATTACGTACAGGGAGCCAACTGTAATGGACTTTTTGAAGGAATCGACGTGTAGATGCGGCCATTTATATGATTTTTACAACGAAGGTCCGAAAGCTAAAGAGAAGTACTTTTATCCACCCACAAAGAACGGACCGTTTTGGATAGACAAAGCTAAAATTTACCAGCTGGATCCTATGGAAGATTTTATCAAGGATACATTCAGGGATGCAATGAAATCAAATGAAGCTACGGTGAGATCATATTTATATAATAACACATGGGGTTTTTTTTCGTTCCAACGACTCGCTCTTTTGGGGGAAATTGAAATTAAATAGAAATAAACTTTGTGGTAGGTACATAAACGATCATACAATAATAATTTTTGGTTAGCACCATTTAGGTACCTCATTAAGCATACAATAGAATCATACATGAATAATTAATTAATTGATTAATTTCATAATACTAAAAGATTATTTCCCCGAAAATATTATTAATAAGATCAGGTATCAGTTTCCCAAACCACATGGTACCTAAAGCCCTAGGAGGAAAAATAGAATCATAATTACTCCGAGACTGTACTTAGTACAGTCGACTGCATGACAGTGCTTGAATTAGAAAACCGCTCTTACTGCTTACGAAATAAAGGCGCTGTCAACGTTAAACTATAACCACAGACGTGGGGTTGAACGTACCTACCTTAATACACATTTAAAATTTGTTTCACAGCCTGAACCATCAACACCAACAATATCAGCGTCGGGTTTGAAAGAGAGTGAACTCCTCTCGGTATGATTCCTAAACGTGTTTCTATTTTATTCAGTTTATAACCATTTACCGAAAGTTCACTGTTTCTGTTAAATATTTTCAGGCGTTTTTGGCTGATCTGTCTGAAACACCGCTTTTGACTCCCCACTTGCCTCAAGCGAATCTTTTGACTAATCTTCAGGAGTGGGCCAGAACACGAGTAAAGGGAAAAGTGTCACCGAAGAAACACAGTTCGTATAAAATGGTTTACCTATCTTGTTTCTAAACCATAGAATAAATCTGTGTTCCGAGTTCTTAACGTGGAATCTCCACAATTCTGATGACAATTACCTAATTACCAATTTATTTATTTATTATTATTATTTTAAAACAACAACAACAAATTATAATAAAACAAAGTTTAACCGGATTAAATCGCGTATATTATTTAAATTGGTTTCCCTGACGTTTCGAAAGCTTTGCAGCATTTCGTGGTCGCAGGTAGACTAAGATGACAAGCGTCTTTACAAATATTTCTAAAAAATTATTTTAATCTACCGTACAATATTATTAATTTTAAAAAAAGGCTATTGAAATTAAAAAACATCCTAATTTTAATAGAGAAGATGGTTGGCAGCTACCACCTGTTTGGAACCCAGTCCTAAAAATAATCAAGTCCCAAACAGCATGCAACACTGTAAAAGATAATGATATTGTGAGTGATTACTGCGTGCATCGAAACGATTTTAATTAATAATATTGTACGGTAGATTAAAATAATTTTTTAGAAATATTTGTAAAGACGCTTGTCATCTTAGTCTACCTGCGACCACGAAATGCTGCAAAGCTTTCGAAACGTCAGGGAAACCAATTTAAATAATATACGCGATTTAATCCGGTTAAACTTTGTTTTATTATAATGTGTAGTGATCGCGAAAACCTAAGAAGTTATTAACAACAACAAAGATGAACAACAATTGATACAACACAAAGATTTTTATTTGCAAGAAATATGATTTTTACAAAATCATTAGCTATCAAATTTTGAGGTTGTTTTTACTATCTAATTTATTTACACAGAAACATAGACTTATATATAAAATCATTGCACAGAAACAAATAAATAAAAAGAGTATGTGGGTACAACAGTTACATAAATAAATAAGCCTCGTAATAAATTTTATCTCAAGTCTGTCAGATTCTATCAAAATGTTATTCTCATTTCTCCTCATATACTAAATGTTATCGTTTTTCTATTCCAGAACGAATGATCTTACAGTCACAGCGGCGATGGCTCGATTTGAAGCATATGGATTTCAGAGCCCGGGCATTCAGGATACCGTTCTCCTTAAAACAGTTGGAACATATTAAATGGTCACATCGAAAATTTGTGCAGAAATTGGTAAATATTTGTTTGTGTTAAAGAAAAAATACCTGAAATATACAACATGTAACATAATGAACGTAAGACCTCAGACACCCCAATTAGAATATTTTTAATACTTTCTGGTACTTAATGTTCTTTTTTTTTCAAAATCACAAAATTACATTGTTTTTAGGCATCGGTAAGTTTCCGAGTTGGTTGCTGGATAGCTGCAACTATAGTAAAAAACATTGTTTATTACTGAGACAACTTACATATCTTTTACAGTTTGATAAATTGTTAGAAGATTTTGTATCGAGAAATAGGCTGAGGCAGGTGGAACAAACACGTCTTTGGTGGTCTACAACTAAATATGACTATTATCCTAGCAAAGCGTTCTTGTGAGTAGTATCAAATATCGTTACTGATAAACGAAATATATCGCTCATTTATTATAATAATGCAAAAAAATACTTCAATTTTTAGGGATATATTCTTCACTTATATGCCCGGCAGAATGAAAGATACGCATTTGATCAACCCCTATAGCTCAGAGCTCACTCCGAAATGGGGAGCTAAAACGTGTCGCTTGGACTGAGATGTGCTATTGTAAAAGCTCATTGCTTAGTTTTATTACCAGAAGAATTTTGCCAATTTCCTTCTCCTAGTTAACAGACGCATTCTCTGGAATATCGCTAAAACTACTCGCATATCAGAATATTATTATTTTAATAAAGAGTTCTTCAAAATTATGTGATAAAGATTTTCTAGTTGTTTATTTGATCTGAATTAGTTCCCTTTTTGGAATACGTAACTTAATGTTTTGTAGGTAATTGTAACTTGTTTATCCTTTTTGATGCACAATCAATTAATTGTAAAATTACGTTAAAGTAAGATAAAATGTGTAAACCAAATTAATAAATAACTAACAACCTGCTTTATAACACTTTTATTTAACCGTTTGAAGAGGGCGATATCCACATCACTGGACTTTGATACGAAGGTATTCTACAAACTTATTTACGACCAAACTGTCGTCCAATAATTGAGTGATATAATTTTTGTATGGGTGGGCACCTCAGATGAAAAACCTCGTGGGCACGCAGTGTGCGCACTTCCGTATGTCCCCGTAGGTCAAAGAGTTATACACAGTAGACATGGGTAACTCAACAAAAATGCGTGAGCTGCAGCTCAGCTCACGGTTCAGGTCAGTGAGCCGGAGCTGTGAACCGGCTCACAGATCAGCTCAATTTGTGTATCTGCCTACTTCGAGTTATGATCTGTGATGCGAGTCGCTGAGCTTAAAGACCGTTCGATCTGTTTGAGCTGCGCTCGCTCGCTGACTCTGCGACTCACCGCGGATCTGTCGCCGCTCCAGCTCACCGGTTCAAACAGGTTTTTATCTATATAGACATATTTTATCTTCCGTGCAACAAAAGTTGTCGCACAGATAGATACTATTCTTTGAGCCGTGAGCTGCGTATTTTGTCATTGAGCTGCAGCTCAACAGCTCAAGCTTATTGATCTGTATATTTGAACCGATTCTGAGCTGAGTTACACACCTCTAATACACAGTGGTGTAACTAACCGTAAGAGGCCCGTGGCAAATTCATTGGATTGGGCCCTTCCAATGTAAAGGTCTGCCAAAAACGCTATTTGAAATATTTATGATACATGGGATAAGGGCAGGAGGATGATGATGATGATGATGACATGGCATTATAAATTGTAGTATCGAGAATTATTCAAGATTATTAGAAAACTATTACTGCTCCAAAGATATTACAAGTGTTTCAACCAAACCACGTACTGTTTCAATCGACCCCAGTATGGGGTAATTTGAACCACATTTTCGGTATGCGCTTCGGCGAACATCGCCGACGCACTACAAAAGCGCGGCAGCCTCAACAGCGCCCTGGACGATACGCAGAGCATTGTAAGCCCTTTGGGTATTATCCAAACCACAGGGCCCCCGAGTACAGCGATGTGCAGTATGCCTTAAAAAGGGCTATTTTGACTGCGACTGTACATCGAGAGAACCTGCGGGCCAGCATGTTCGCCCGAACTGACAATGCCCTGCGCTCCCTTTCCAAATCTATATTGTCTTTCAGGTCATCCGTTACCAGGTGGCCCAAGTATTTAAATTTATAAACCCTGTTTATCGGGAGACCTTTCAAGAAGAGAGGAGGGACCGTAGTAGGACACCTGGCACTAGACCTGAAGACAATATACTCGGTCTTCTTGCTGTTGTAAATTAAGCCGTGGTGTGTCACAGCATACGACTCGCACACCAACAGTAACTTACGGACAGCACCCACCGAGGGAGCCAGCAGCACCATGTCGTCTGCGTAGCTTAGGTTGTTAAAACAAACGCTATGCCATTAAGTATAAAATTATCGTACTGGAATAAGACCGATACTCCAGTAACGATTCTATTCTATCCTTAATATCCTTAAGTAGTGATCAGTTGATTGAAGATCAAACTGTACTTAAGGAACGTTCTGTAATACGGACCTGAGTAACTGAACGAACAAAGTACGACGCTCCATGCGTCTTCGGGCGATATAAGTGAACGCAGCCCAGATTGTCAAAATTGTCAAATTGTCTGTCAATGTCAAAAGTGTCAAATCAAAACATTTTAAAATTAATTGCGAATATTGAATTTTGAGCAATAGTGGTTATATTCTCTTTGTTTTGAGCTAGAAAAATGTCTGCAAGGCAAGCTATTCAAGTGGGTACAAAAACTGTAAGGCCAGTGCTCTCCTTAAACCATGGAGAGGCTAAAATGAGAGTGTTGAACCTGTACAAAGCCTGGTATCGCCAAATCCCGTACTTAGGTGAGGAGCCTGTTATGTCATCAATGTTGCTTCATTCTGTTTACTGCTGTGTGCCGTGAATATTACAGCATAACCTAATTATAAATATTATAGACGTTAACTACTATAGAAACTAGTACTTCAAGCTCGTATAAGCCTATTTTTTGACTAGGATTGTGCTTTATATTTAGCTGCAATGTGTTATGTTTGTGTAGCTGATTCCAATTCTCTTTCTGATCATTTGGACCGGATAATCTTGTTATGATACTTGTTGTTCAATAAATTCTCAGTTGTGGTTGTTTTATACTAAATTTTGATTTTAATAGAGTGTGAATATGATGGATTGGATGGCAAGCAGATAAATGCATTAAATATTATATACAGGACGCGCAACCTAACTTGGCCGGGGTGGAGTCATCACAAAACCGTCACAGTTGTCATTTTATGGATTTCAGTTGAAGGCAGGGGCCAGGGAAACATGGGCAGTGCCTAACCTCACTCCGGCCAAGTTAAATTGCGCATACTTTATGAAATATGTTTTTGTTTCTGTAAAAGTTGAAGTGCATTAAATATAACGATGTATTTTCAATTTTCAGTGATGGAATTTGATATTCCAAAGTCTGAAGCACAATGTCGTATTAAGTTGAAAGATATGTTCCTTAAAAACAAAGATGTTTCTGATATCAGAGTTATTGACTTGCTTGTCATTAAGGTAATCTAATTTTATTATTTATTCAGCATACCAAATTTTTTATCAGGTTTTATTCCCTCACATAGATTCCTGTCTAGATGAACCACTGTCAATATTTCAATATGCAGTTCAAACGTAAATGGGTAATTCTTATGTGTCTCATTGTTTGGGTCTCTTCGGTGGCACATTTTTCTTTAAGTTAAGACATGCTAACAGGAATCATGAAATATTAAAATAGAAGTAGAATGTTCCTAAATTTAATTTAGATTTGATATTTCCTGGTAACATGTCTCAACTTGAAGAAAAATGCGCCACCAATGAGACACCTGAGAATTACCCAAATACTGTTACTTACATTTTCAGTGTGATACATCTTTGTCCACAGTGTAGAGTATAGTAGTATAACAGGCTGGTTTCCGCAACTCCACGTCCAAGTGTGTATTTTGCGTATGGTAACCCACAGTGCAGAGATACTTCCATTGGTTCAGTTAAATGCCCTTTCAAAGATGATGAAATAACACACTCAGCTCCACTTGTAACATTTACAATACACATTTTTATGGTATAGGATGGTGAAGCAAGCTAAAGGCCCACCTTGTGTTAAGCGGTTACCTTTGCCCATAGCACTGTTAGAAGTTTGTGTATCGTTTTAGATAGACACATAGTAAAACCACGAAAAATATGGAACCACAACACTTACTGAACAAACTCAATTTGTTTGAATGTTAATTTACAGGGTCAAATGGAGCTCAAGGAATCAGTGAACATGTGGAAGCAAAAGGGACATATCATGGCATACTTCAAGCCTACTGAAGAGCCCAAGCCTAAAGGCTTCCTGTCAAAGTTCTTCAATGCAAATGAAAACTAAATAAATCTGGAATATTATGTAAATAGTCTCACTATATGCTAAGTTATTACAATTTGTTAAAGAATAGAGAATTCAGATTATAGTTAAGTATTGTAGTTTTAATATTATTAACCAGCCTATGCCCTTCGATTATCGCGCCTCTTTCGGGAACTGTTCATCTTCCCGGGATAAAAAGCCTATATGTTAACCCATGTTATGCTCTATCTATATGCCAAATTTCATCCAAATCCGTTCAGCCCTTACAGCGTGATTGAGTAACAAACATAACACAAACTTTCACATTTATAATATGTATTAGTAGGATGGTGGGATAAATAGGCAGAGGCACCCATTTGACTCCCAGTAAAACATAGTGATTATATTATCTTTGACTCCCAGAAGTCTAAACCTCAGACTACTTTCTGGTCTAAACAAAGATAAGATAAGATATGGTCATAGATCTATTGTAGCTAATTCACACTGCTTGAAAGGTTAATAAGTTCGCAAAGGTTCGCAAATTGTCTGTTAATTCTCACTCTATAAACAAATAATAAAATAAGACACTCCTAATAAAATTAAGATAATTTTTTTTTGCAGCAGTCATAGTCATGCCACAAATGGTCTACTAGCTATAAGCACAGAACATTAATAATATACCCTGACGGGCTATGACGTTGTCCTAATACAACGCGACTATCGCAAGTTCGCGCGAATTTGTTTGTGACAACGCGATGTCACAAACAAATTCAACGCGAGCTTGCGATGTTCACGCAGTAGCGTTGTGTTAGGACTATTGACATCGCGCGAATGACAATTATTGTAACGACACTCCTGCCTACATCGTAGTATTCGGCTGGAATGACACACCAAACGCGCCGAACAGTCGGCATTATGCGGTGTCTTGTTCAGCGTGCTACGCGGCGCAACTACGCGTGCCGAACGTTCGGTTGCGTAACGCGTCGCGTGATGTGTCGCTTGCTATGCAAAATACATAGAATGCGTTCTCGCGGTGTATTAGGACAATGCCTTAGGATACCTATTCAACACCGTATGTTTCTGCAGATCCGTACAAACAAAATTCGCGCGAACTTGCGATGGTAGCGTCATCACGTCGTATTAGGACGAGTGCTGACAATGTTTAATAGGCTCTTGTTAGGCAGCCGGGTACAAGCCCTATTCCTGATATTTAAAGAGTGTTATTCCTGTTGGCCCCCACTGGGGTTGAACAGGTTTTTCTTTTCGTTGTCCATTAACTGAAACAAATTAATATTTTTTTGTTTAATTATTATTTTAAACCGAATTTTTGTTATTTATTTAATTCTTTATGCACAACAGGGTACAAAGGCGGTCTTAACGCCATAGGCGTTCTCTACCAGACAACTTTAGGGTAATGCAGAGACAGAATAAGGTAGATGCACCAGTGGGGTGCTGGCCAGAAAACCTCCACGTGTGCCTGACGGCTGCTTGTCCTTCTGGACAGGTCTGGAGGGATCGGCAGTTGTTTGGCCGGTGCATCCTGGGCACGGGCAATAAAATCCTGTCGAGGGATTAACCTTCGGGGGATTTTATTGCCTGTGGCGAATATTCTGGCGCGGGTGGGGCCCGTTCTGGGCCAGTGGGGAGTTGTTCCACGTGTCCCTCTGATATCAGCAGAGGGCACAATGGAGGAGCAGGGGTGGGCCTGGTGTGCACTCACCCTGCCACCGGGCAGGCAGCGGGGGGCCTGTCCTTCCCTGCCCCCGTCCAGCTCGTAACCCCAGGAGTGCCCGCTGAGTAGTGTTCTCGCGCCTCTTGGGACCGAGGGTCTTGGCTTCACCGCCCGGACCGCGAGGAAGAAAACCTCTATAAAAAATTACGGGAGGTAGGGCCTGCGAGCAGCAGACTCGGGGTAGTCTGCTGCCCGACCAGCAGCTGGCGTAGCTGGCACAGCCGGCGTAGTTGGCGCAGCTGGTAAAGGCCCATGAGGTGAGGTGGCGTGCAGTGTTCCGTGTGCGCCATCGAGGAGGGTGCGGCCAACGTTAGGCCGCACGGGGAGAAGGGGCTCGCCTGCTTGAGGCGGGCCAGGACCTGTCGGGGGTGGTTGTGTGAATACTCACGGGTTCCCACGCCCCCGGCGAAGGTAGTTGAAGGAACACCGTGGTGGTTTTAGTCGGTAAGAGTCCGACACTGGCTCCGTCTACTCCGGGCGGAGTGCGTCCATGAGGATTTCCCCACGGCGAAAAAAAAAAAAGAAAAAAAAAAGGTAGATGCACCAGTAAAGTAGTAAAATATGTTTCGTACTACGGACTTATAATTAAATATAATAAAAATAGATAAATACCTATGTACATTATACATATAATAAAATATACATATTATACATACCTACATAATATATAACTATAAATATATAACATCAACATAAATCAAAGTCGAGCTGAATCTGCTAAATTGTTTTCACGGAAATATTTCCTTATCTTAATTTTAAAGGCGAGCCGACTGTTAGCCATCCTGATTTCATGAGGAAGCGCATTCCATAATAGGATAGATTGCACGAAGAATGTAGAGTGAACGAAATCAGAGCGGTGAGAAGGACATTGGAGAAGACGATTATTAGTGGAGCGGAGATATTTAGTATGACTTGTACATAGATACTGAAAATGAGAAGTTTTGTTAGTTACCGTTCACCCCAAAAAAAATTATTGGGACAACGGGAAAAAACCCGTTCATCCCCAGTGAGGGCGAACGACTGGAGGACAACGTGAGTAACCCATAAAAGATGTTTGAAAAAGGCATAAATATATATTTTTCAAAAAATTACATTAAGTTTTAATCACCGCCATGACAATGTTTTCGTAACTGAAATAATAGAGCCATATGCATCGCAAGCAAGAGCGCTACTAAAGTTACCAGAACCGACGTAACTACTCTTCCAAGAGCAGCGACCGCTGGCCAAGAGTGAACGGCTAAGAAGAAATTCAAAATATAAGTAAAAAATTAATATTTGCCTGGTAGAGCTCAGCGAAAGGTGATACGTATAAAACACTCGATTTTGTTATTTCCACAAAGGGACTTTCGCAAAGCAGCATACTCGGACCGACTTTTTTTCATAGGCCTAGGTTTCTATGTTTATCGTTGATTGGTTCATACCTCGTTTTTCAAACCTTATAATATTTTGTGTCAGCTGTCGAGTTTGACAAGAAATATACACTTCAAATTATCTTTGACTTCAACATTTCACCAGATTACCAAAATGTGTTCAAATCAAGCAACAACTAAAATCGTGAGACCTTTGATGTCCAAAGATTTTAATGACGCTCGTAGACAGGCTATCGGACTATACAGGGCATTTTATAGATACATTCCTTACATCAGTAAGTATATTGTCGTGAATAGGTAGGTTATTTGGGATCGTAGACGTCCACCAAAACGGTCAAAGTGGAAATTGCCACAATGATCACGCTTGGCAGACGAAAAAGTCATCAAAGTGTTTACTAGCAGGGTAGGGATCGTATCTGCCTCTGCCGGGGCAACTTCGAAGAATGCAAAACCGATACCAGCTCCCCCGGCCAAGATTAGTAGAAGGAACACCGTGGTAGCTTTAGTGGGTACCTAAATACAAGTCAAACATAACATAACCGTATATTCCCCGAGCGAAGGGTATCGACCAATATACAAGAGGATAGACGCCTTACGAAACTTTTTCGTTTGTTTTGTTAGGGTATAATAAGTGGTATAACCAAAGACATTTCTATATACCTATGTACCTACTTTAAAATATCGTTGAGATGTTCTGAATCAAGGCAACGCGCCCGTCCATCACTTTTCGCTGGTCTGCGAGAACACAGAATCAAGTGATTTTTGTTCGTTATACAATGTACAGTCAGAAGTATTTCCGGTGATCCACGACTAAGGCTAAAATCGCTTGCACCCAATGTTCGACGGCAGCCGTAGGTAGGTACGTGTAATGTAGCAGGATTCGTTCAAGGGATTTTGTCGACAAAATGTACCACCGCGAAGGATCGTGACGGTACCTACGACTTACTGTTGGGGTAGACGTGATCTAGAGTGGAAAATGCAAATCGGAAAACGTAGCGTGGAAAGCCCCCAGGCTAGGTGGCGTGACGAGCTACGTAAGGCGGCTGGTAGAAACTAGCTGAGAGTGGCCGATGATAGAAGTCAGTTGCATTATGCTATTGGAGAAGCCTATGTCCAGCATTGGACTGCGATAGGCTGATGATGATGTAGGTACTACTTAATTTTCAATAATTTAATGTTGGCATTCCCAGAAATAAGGTACCTATTCCTCATCTCCCGACACAAGATTCCTAGGTACCTAGGCACCTACTTCAACCGTAGAATATTCAACGTACCTACATGTCGTCTTCCGTTCAAATTACAGAAATGAAAGTCGCACCATTTAAGACCCGATATCACGGTATGTGATCGTGACTATCTAATGATTTCACTTTCAGTTAAAAACTTTGATATTCAAAAAAACGAAGAAGATTGTCGTTGGAAGTTGAGGGAGTATTTTTATAAAAACGCCTGCATCACTGATGTTCGGATCATAGATTTGCTTGTGATCAAGGTAATCACTATCACTATGCTGGCCTTTTCTCATTCAATGAACCAAGTAGGTAATTCTTACAGCTGACTGACACAACGGAGAGCCGGTGGCTGGAGGAGGATGAAATTTTGCACAAACATTTTTTAGATAACGTTGGTGAGCTAAGAAAGAATTATTGAAAATTCATCCCCTAAGCCCCTTTAAATAGGGGTTGAAAGTTTGTATGAAGGAAACACGGGAGCGGAGCCAAATATTTAAATTTATCCACAGTCTTGAAGGCCATTTCGTCTCAATGGAGGTACCTGCTTTGAAAATGAGAATCTCGCTCTTTTTAAGATTGAACTATGTTCAGATGCATAGGCTATTATTATTATTTTCTTTATTCAACTAAATTAACACATGAATTATATTTTTAAATATTTTCATACAAAAATAACAAAAAAAACATTTGAAAATATAAAAATAGTGGCCCACCGGTATCGGGTACTATTATTACTTATTCTTTGGTACAGGGTCCAAGCTAAATAAGTAAGGTTAAGGCTCCGGAGAATGGAACCTCCTAACAATACGCGACGTATCAAGGAGTACCACTCTGTATCAGGCCCTTGACCCAGCTGCCTAACGAGAGCCTCATGAGATGGTGGTCGAGGCTCTTTGCCACAATTAGCCGTAACAACTATCGGCACAATGATTGCTGATTCCACCTCCCACATGTCGACAACCTCGTGTGCTAGATCAAGATATCTAGTTTGCTTGCCTTTTTCAGCTTTCACAAGGTTCCCGTCATGAGGGACAGTGATACCAATAATCACTGCGCGGCGCTCAGGTCGATCTATCATCACTATATCAGGCTTATTATGAGCAATAGTCCTGTCAGTGATGATGGATTGGTCACAATACAATGTGACATGGCCATTTTCCAGAACTGGGTTGGGCATATACTTGTAGTTTGTAGTACGGCACTACATTCATGCATAGATAAATACATAATGTGGAGCTTGATAATTTGGATAACAAGGCTAGGGACTTCGCATCCAAATCTGTGCATGAAAAATATATAACCAAAGTAGGAAGTTGAAGCAATTATCTCGGGATAGCCATGGTAGCAATTCCCATAATTCTGATAATGTACCAAACACATTTCATACTTTCTATCCACGCGTTAAAAATTAGGTAGCTAGGTACCACTCGTCAATCAGGACCACAGAACATTATACTCAAGAGATCAGGACTCTCCGACATAGTACCTAGGAACTGTATGCAAAACGTCCATTCGAAAAAAAAAAAAGCCAATGGTCCGAGCTGTCGACGAATCAATATCTCCTGAGGATGCTCCGTGGAGGGGCGAAACACCTGTCGAGTATTGGTTTGGTTTGCATATTGCACAATACATTAATCGCACCTTCTGCATGTGCTTATTAAATATTTGTGGGCGGGAGGGCGGTGCTGCATGTTGCATTCAAGCTTGACGACCAAAGACATTTCTATACTATAATACCTTTATGTTGACGACCTACTTATTTCACGGAATTAACACTTCATATTTTGTACTACCCATAGACATATTATATTTCTATGATACTACCTACCTATATTACCACTTGCCTTAAAAACGAAGGAAAATCGTTGCATGTGGACACATCTGGCAAGGCATCAAAGATGACTTTCTCGCACCTGGGGGTCTACTCGCCTTGACGATATTCGATTAATCGTAAGTAGAAATACCATTCATCGCACAATAAGCTACTCCGGGCCACTGAGGTATCTCCGGTCCACTGAGGTATCTCCGGTCAACCATCGTTTGCATACCTATCGTGTGCGATGACCGTGTTTTGACGTTTGTCTCTCTGATCTCCGGTCAATTTCATAGGAATAGGTATGAATCGTTGTTTTTTCTTAATTGTGGCCACCACAGTGTGGTTGTGTGTGGTGTTGTGTGGTTTTCGTTGTGTGTGGTGTGTGTGGTTTTCTGTTGTGTGTGTTTTTATGTGCCTATCTTTATTCCTATATACGTATCAGTCGGAATGTAAGTTCGTACTTCGTTTGTCGTTCGCCAGCGTACTGGACTCAAACCAAAAACCTCTCATTCTGGTACATTTCAGATATAAGACACGTGTTCAGTAGTAGGTCAGAAATGGGCTGATTGTGTAAGATTTTTTAGGAACAAAAATAGTCACATTTTTCATAGGTATTTTACAGGATGGCGAAACGAGCTACAGGCCCACCTGCAATACCACCTAGGCTGTTCCCTAAATGGTACCGTAAGTCGGTTCGCCAAACTGAGACATGAAGATGGAAAGTGTGATTGTAATTTCACCGGCACCCGTACCCTTCAGACTGAAACACAGCAATGCAAGCATCAATATTTGGCGGAGAAGTAGGTACGGTGGTAGTTCTTCCCCGGACGAGCTCTTTCACAAAAACCGGCCAAGAGCATGTCGGGCCATGCTCAGTATTATAGGGTTCCTTAAGTAGGTCTAATTACAAACGAATCAAATCGAATATTAATCATTGCTATTTTAGTTTTTGCAAACAGCGCCACCTAGCGCTAAATTTAAGAAGTGTTACTTTGTGTTATCAATATAACACAAAGTTTCTTTTTGTGATTTTTTTAAATAGAAAGTAACTAAAGGAGCACTATTTGCTAAGATCATTTTTATCTAAGGTCAATGACCTATGAACTAGGACGTCTTCAGTATTTTTCAGTTTTCTCACTATAACTCAAAAATGTATAATCACATTATACTCGAAATAATTTTAAAAGAGAGTTTTTATAAAAGTCTATCAACGTGGAAGATTACAAGTTTCTACGTTGCATAGTTTGGAAATGGCAGGGGGGGACACATTGTAAGCCACTTTGGTGGGCTATATTTCGCAGATGGTACACCTGATAAAAAAGTGATGTATGAAACATTACCTTCATTTTAGTAGACCTATTCAATGATACCCCACACGAGGGGGTGCAGCAAAAAAAATTTTTTTATCCACATTTCACATGTATGGGTGCCACCCCTAAAATACGTTACCAAGATTTTTTTATTCTTTTAAAATTGAGATCTATATCTAAACCATTTTTTAACAAAATTTCATTTACTTATGTTTATAACTGTAGAAGTTATTAAGCTGTAAAGGATTAGGACAGACGGATAGACGGACAGACGGACAGACGGACAGACGGACGGACATGACGAAACTACAAGGGTTCCTTGTAGGACTACGGAACCCTAAAAAGTTCTACTGCTACTGGAAAGTCTCATGTGATTGTAATTTCACCGGCACCCGTACCCTTCGCACCGGAACAGCAATGCAAGCATCACTGTTTGGCGGCAGAAGAGGTAGTCCTTCCCCGGACAAGTTACTACATGGAAAAGAAAAGTTATGACCTGTTACTGTTACAGGGTTCCGTGTGGTGCCGGACATAAAGAATAGCACCACCCTATCTCTTCTCATGGGTGTCGTAAAAGGCGACTAATGACGATTCACCAGAGCGTGAGCAGCAGCGTTCTCTGAGTATTTAACCAACCAACTGCGATCGCCAACCCGCTTGCCAAGCATGGCGATTATGGCATATCCTACCCTTTTGGGGGAGACCAATGTCCAGCATTGGACGTCTTTCGGCTGAAATGATGATGATGATAATGACTGTTACAGGGTTACATCGAGCTTAAAGAAATAACGCAGATGTGGCAGCAGAAGGGTCATTTGATGAGGCACTGGAATCCAAGCTATGAAAATAAACCATGCGACTTTCTTGGAAAGTTCTTCGCTGGCAGTGAATGAATTTAATTGGTAAAAGGACTGTTAAACATTTTAAATAAATAAATAACAAATTCAAGATTTATTCATCGCTTTCATTCCACATCACATGCCTTCAGAAGGCGCATTGTAGATTAATGTATCTAGTTATATAATATGTATTTTCCTATCATGCTCATATTTTTACATAGATGGAATACTGGACGCTGGTTGTGTAAAAGTGTTCAATACATCATATTTAATAGCTAAGATATTTATTATCATATTTATTAGCTAATTATATTATTGACCTCATAAATACCAACCTATGAAGGACATGAATGGAAAATGTATGTATATAATGTGCTTAACGTTCAAAGGAAATTTTTAATTGTATCGTAAATCGTCACAATAAGAGATTGATTTATAATAAAGGTATTTAAGAGGTGAATAATATATTCATGGGTCAGTTTAACAAAAACATTTTCATAACAAAGGAAGATAAGTTATTTTCTACCAACTTATAGTGGAATAACGTCTGTATAAAAAAATAAATATATCGGTAACTATACTCATACTACTTTAATTCATAAGTATAACAACTCTGATGTAACTTATCATTCACAACCATAAAATTACAGATTTATTTTATTGTTATTGTAAGTAGACTTTTGCAAATAGAAAGTTTCATATACCTTATTATTGATTGTAGTTGAACTGGAGAGAAAAAATGTTTGCTGAAATCTGAGATAGCCGAGATAGGACTATATTAAATAGTAGCCTCATTTCATGAATATTGTAGGTGACTAATATGCTAAGGTCTTAGGCTAAGAATATAAATAATATAGATGTACATATTAATAAATAGATATAAGTAGGTAGGTACCTAAGATTATGGTTATACAAATAAGGTAGCAGTTTATTTTAATTCGCAACGAAATAAATTGAATAATGAGATGTAATGACAAGTTCTTTACGTCAAAATTATTAAATTTTATGTAATACGAGTAGGTAGGTATATCTACCTAGAGCTTTTCTTAAGATGTCTTTTGAAGTTACAAAATTACTGATCAAATTTAATTAGGCCGTGGGATTATTATACTCGGTAATCGGTAAACAAATTGCGTATGCAAAATATATAATCATTTATTATAAGTACATATAACTTCGATATCCTAAATTAGTTAACTACATAAGATGTTATTGTTATTAATTACAAAATTACTTCTACATATGTACAACAATTTCAACAGTTTTCGACTGCTAGGTACTTGAACGGCGTACCTAAGTACGCAAGCTTGATCTGCGAACATAAGGTATTCTCCACAGTACCTATAGTCTTGTATAGGAGACATACCAATTTGGTACAATACTAGTACCTAGTAGAAGTTTCCTCCTCCCAGTGCCTATTCGTTGAGGCATAGCCTAAATGATGGCATCCGTCTCACGCGATCAGATCAGGGACAACGCGGCGACGACCGTATCTCTTTACACTACCATTATAACTAGTGAGGTCTTGTTCAGCGAGGTACACGTTACAACAGCATCTTCACAAACTCTGAAATAAAAAAAAAGAGTTTTATTAAAAAAATCAACAAAACTATAACAAAAAAAAGAAAAGACAAATTAATTGGTTCCGCAACATTCATGATCCTCAAATCAAGTCTTTTGGGGAACTTTTCAGAATTTTAATCGACAGGGAAAAGTTCTGAAAACTGACCACCGACAATTCACAGGCACTAGGTACGTGTAGAAGAATCAAAACTATTGAAAAAAAACATAATTTAGATGAGATTCAGCCCTATGGAAACTGATTGGCAAGGACTACAGAACAAATACTCTGGCTTACAGCTTTGTGGCCAACAACTCGTTTGTATGGCGTATTTTTATGATTTTGGAAGTGAGCTATGTCCAGGTCAGGCTGTCATAAATAGATTGAAGGTACAAGTTTACCTTCATAGTCGATCCTGCCGTCGTGGTCGATGTCTCCAAGCGCCAGCACCTGGTTGAGCTGCGCGTCGGTCACGGGCTCGCCGATCATCTCGAGAGCGGCACGGAGCTCGTCCCGCGTTATGTACCCGTTGTCGTCGCGGTCGAACACCCTGGAATAATTTTGGAATATGTTTTTATATCTCTTCATTTAGAGTACACACGGCTACACATTAAGCTGTACAAAACCAGTAAAGGCTGACCTCGCGTTGTAAGGAAAACCTATACAATGCGAGGTCAGCTTATACTGGAAATTTACAGCTTGATGTGTAGCCGTGTGTACCTTCCTACTATGTGATATGGTTTTAGATTGTGGAAATGCTCCTATAAACTTTCTTTAATTCATTTTGGCAGAGCTAGTTATGTTAAAATTACTATACAACCATATTATTCTCTATAAACAAAGAACTCATCATTATGAACAACTTTTGCTATGGGACCAGCCCTGAAATCGCGAAAAAATATATCATAGTTGTTGTTCCCTAATATTTTGTCGATTTATGTGAACACAAATGTCACATGTTTTTTTGTTCGCGATTTCAGGGTTGCTTGTTCATAATGATGAGTACAATGACCCCTAAGAGGTTTAGTATAAACTAAGAATAAGGTTGTATATTAACTCTTCTGTTCGAATTTAAAATAAATTCGAACAGAAGAGGCGGGCGGTTATCGTACAACCAAAATGGGTTTTAGACAGGTATTTAATTTACTTATTTCTATAAATGCTCACTTTGGCCTTTTTTACGTAGATCTACTTTTTTACGGCTAAGTCTATGAGGAACTTACTTAAATGCTGCGAGCAGATCTCTGGTGATCTCCTCCTCGGAGTCGCCACCGCACGTCGTGACGTCCATCCCTTGTATTGCTTGTATTTTCGTCACCCACTGCATGAAATCGTTCTCATCTATTAGACCGTTACCTGCAATTAACATAATTAAAATATTAATGAACGTTTATGGGTCACAATGGCAAATAGCAATGCGGTAGCTACAGACAGAGGATAAGCTGGACTTCTTCATAAAAGGTTTCTTACAGAATTAGACAACGAATGATACGGGAAGAAGAGTAGGGAAGCCCCTTTGCACTTTGTCTTTCAGAGGCATACTTTAAGGTGGTTTCACAACGGCGCCGGCGCCGCCGGCGAGGCGTAGCGTGGATGGGCCGAGCGAGATATGAAATTTGTATAGCAAAATTGCAATACACGTCACGCCCATCTTTGGTGTGAAAGGTACAACATTTAACTTTATTAAAATAAATAAATAAATATCTTCGGGACATTTTTACACAGCACCATCTAGTCCCAAACTAAGCAGAGCTTGTGATATGGGTACTAGACAATGGATATAATACTTATATACTTTTTTTGTTTTGTAAATACATACTTATAATACATAAGAAACACCCAGACCAACACAAACACTTATGTTCATCACACAAATATTTGTGTCCTGTGGGAATCGAACCCACGACCTCGTGATCAGCAGTCCGACCCTCGAACCACTAGACCACAGACGTCGTCAAAAATTGCTGCATGAATAGAGTATTTATTACATTGCAAAACGGTACATCGCGAGCAGGCGCGTGCCGGCGCTGGTCGGCGCGTGCCCGCGATGTACAGTCAACCAAACGGAATCATGACCCACCATAAGCTTAATTTTCTACAAACATTCTAATACAATTAGGTCGAGTTTCGCTCAAAGATATTTCCGTGGCAACAAACTTGTTATCAATTTTATTGTACAGTGACAGTTAGTTTCTTCTAATTTGATTGACATTCTTCTGGAAATAAAAGAGTTCGTATAGGTTTTTGAATAATAAAAATTTTAGTTCTTTTTAACCGACTTCATCTATAGGTAAATTATGCGGAACGACAGTTAATTCGAAATTCAAAACATTATTCTGGCTTTATCAAAAACGTAACTTGTTATCCAATTATTAATCTATTACATTTAACAACAAAGCTCAAAATTGCATAGACCCGTATTAACGCAGTTTCCTTAATATTCAAAATGTCCTAAGTGCAGCACGATGCTGATAAGAAGAAAATTTTACTGTTTTGACAATTCCATATGAATTATCAGCTGAGTGGGTCATGATTCCGATTTGTTGACTGTACATCTTTCGGTGTAAAAGGGTCAGCGATATTTCAATTCACGCCCATCCCATCCAATACTCGCCTCGCCGGTTTCAAACCACCTTTAGGCTCATAATAATTTAAGGTTTTATGACTTATTACGTATCATCTATTATTGACACTAGACAATTCCACAAATAACGGGATAGCCTCAAGCCGCAATGGTTTTTTAAAACAAACTTCTTGATTTATGGGCTCTCTCTACCTTTCTGCTGCACCTGCGTGTTTACGGCCGTGCCCTAAGGCCGTGTCACTCCCTCCGCCCTGAGTAAAACCTTATTAAGATCAAGAAAATAATCGAGTGCGTGTCAGCCACCCGTTACAGGAAAATACAATTGATTATATTATCTTTGAATACAATTAGTAAAACCACGGCGTAGTCACCTCCCAGAATAAACATACGAAGTACTCATTTATGTATACTTGTATAGGATAGTCTCATAATTAAGACTGCACAAGTGCACAGATTTCCGTGTTTTTTTGTTATATTTGTTTTTTTTTGACATGAGAGAAGAGAGAGTAATTAATACAAAAGTGCAATGTGTAATGCCGGCCACTTGCATACTGCGATATGACAATCGGCAGATGTTCCGTCAAGTGGCATATATAGTGTAGTGGCATGTCCTTTCAAAAATTTCGCCCACCCACCGTCATGCATACTTGATCAAGCCTATTTGATCATTTATATTTAAACCTAGATGTACCTATGTTTTTAATAGTTGGTACTCATATTTATGAATCACTAAAATATAAAAATAATACCGATTATGAATTGTAATGTCACCAGAACATTTCACTAGTAGGCATCAAATAATATCTGTTATGATGCGTGTTGCAAAACACAGAATTTTAAAATAAGAAGTAAGAAGCTCCCTCTCTAAAACCTTACAAACATAAACAGGTAACCACGTTTTTAACGACTTTCTTTCATAATGTGTTCTGATCTGACATACCCAAATAATACCTATTACCTAGAAAAATTCTTTAGGGTCGCAGATAAAGATTTACGAGTTAATAAACGTACATACTGCCACCATATTATTAAAATAAAATAAAATCGTGACCAAATAATCTGTAACAAAATGTTATGTGACAATTAACAAAAGGGCTTTAAGTCGTTAAATCTTAATTAACGCGGTGGTAGGGAAACTCGTTAAAGTCATGACGTCAGCAGTTCACCCTCTGCTCACAGCATTAGCTCCAGTTAATTATAACAGTCATTATCAATGTTTAGCCATAAACTGAGACCCCGTCATTCATAAACTTTTATTATTGTAGGCAGTCTTACGTTCATAATATATTTTTATGTTGCTTACTAAGATTAATACTGTTCGTTCCTGCTAATAAACTAAAATATTTTTCCCTGCATTTAATTCGGGGTTCATTTAGAGCTTATATTTACTGTACGTAATTTATTCAAATTTATACAAAGTGGAGCAGATGTGCAAGCACTCTTGGAGGCAGTATGGCTTACAACGAAGACATTGAACACCACCTGTGGCTGCCCAACTGCAACTTTATACTGTCTTGAATTTGTTCTGTTATATTTCTATGGTTCTGATGATATTTTTTATTAAAATAAGGTATTATGGCTTTTATTACAGAAACGTACGTACGTATCTAGTTTTATCTTCATAGCGTAAAACATGGCTGATGCTGACTCGTCAAAGAGTTTGACGAGTCAGCATCAGCCAATAAAGAGACTTTATTACAATCAATTTAATCAATCATCATGCATGATAAAATGCTACAATAATATACAATATTATTTGTTGGTCAAATTTAAACCTTTTCGGAACTCTCAATAATGAACGCCGTCAAAATATTATTCGTGTGAAACCCCATAAGACAGCACTTTATTCTAATAGTGTTTTAGGTATGGCTCCAAAATTATGTAATAAATTGCCTAAAAACATAAATTTACTGATGGATGATGAATTGATGACTCGTAAATTTAAAAAGAAGCTCCAAGTTTTTCTTGTTCAGAAAGTTAACTATTCAGTGAATGATTTTCTGACAGATACAACTGGGCAATTCTCCATTATGTGATGTTTTTGCATAATTTATATGGTAATTTTTTTTATGTATTTTTGCAAAATTTACCTTACTCATATAAAAGTGATAACATCAAGAAACTGAATGCTACTAAAGGCACTTAAATTGACTCGATGGTTAATGAGATATAGCTCATTGAAAATTTTCATTACCAGCTGAATGAGATGTGATCAGATAAATGAGGAATAGGGTACATATAAATTAGTAAAATGATAAATAATAAACTCGGGCATAGTTCCATCAATCATTTGTTTTAATCAATAAATCACAGTCTGGCACAGACTTGATTTAAAATCAACATTAATTAAAAATAATTGAAAACCTGCATTTAGTAGGTTCACCAACGTATACTCTCTCTCTATCCAATAAAATATTGAGCTTATGTAATGGTAATTTACCATTTAATGAAGTTAATTTTAATTTTTAAATTATAACAAAATAGGACTTATTCGCTTGAGCATTATTGATTTTTCTAAAATATTGATAATGATAATAATACATTTTACCCGACGAAAAAAAATGAGGAGGTTCTCAATTCGACGCGTATTTTTTTTATTTTTTTATGGCCACGCATAACTTTTTACAGAGTAGTCCGATTTTGATGATTCTTATTTTAATGTATAGGGTATATTTTGAAGTTGGTCCCATTAAAATTTAAAAATCAAAATCCACCCCTAAGAGTAGGAAAACAGGGGATGAGTGCTTGTTCACTTGTTCACCCACTGAATTCTTACCTGTTAACCGATTCTGGTGAAACTTGGCACACATAAATGTAGTTCTAGACACTACAACATAATCGAGAGAAAAAAATTAAAAATTAAACTTTTTAACAAAAAATTGAACCGACGAAAACGGAAACTGAAAAGCGAAAAATTAATTAAGCTTTTTAGTCTTAATAACTATTCTCCTACCTAAACTAATGTAAATAACTTATTATGAGTCGGCGCCAAACAAACAATCAACGAAGATCATTAAATTACTTACTAGAGGTATATGTTAGTGAAGTTTTACTTCAGTCGTGTGCTCTAAAGCACATTAGTTTTTTTTATTCTGTGCCCGTTTGAGACACGCATCCTTTCTGATCGTTTGTATTTTGAATATTAGTCCAGCCTTGTTTACGTAATAAACTAATCTCTTTTGTAAATTCCGCTAATGGTACAACAACATCATTAGTGTTACTTGAAGGCAGTTTGTAAAAATCTAGGTGCTTTCCATGAGGACACAAAATACATGATGCAACTTGTCTATCTTGATTAATAGGTGATGTAGGTTTACAAATATGTTTTAGGTCAGATAAAATTGAAGGGGACGGCGATAAATCAACTTTTTCTTGTCGAACAAGTTCAATGTCAGATCCATGTTCACTTTGAGAGGGAGTATTATTTGCAATCAACTGAGAATTTTTCTTGTGTTCTTTTTTCTTAAATAGTAAGCGTTAAAATTCTTCCTCCATCTCTTTCTTTGAATTCTCTGTTGTCTTGGTGAAATTTCTGAATGTTTAGTTGCTTTTTGTCTTCCTTACGTCTAAGATATCTGAGATTGTCGGCCTTTTTCTTTTCTTTCCATAAATTTTCGTCATTCTTAATACGGTTATATCTTCGTCTCTCTGCAATCGTTTTTTCAAAAGTCTTTCTTCCCTCTTCTGCTTCTTTATCTTCCCCATTTCGTATTACATGAAAAATACAGTACAACAATCAGTTTTTGGTAGAATAGCCCATAATATTGCTAAATATCACATTTACCTGGACCCTAAATCATTTACCTGCCGCAAATTCGCCAGAAAAATACAGAAAAATTAGAGCCTGATAAATGAGATATATTTATTGAAATTAATTTATCTTTAGATCGTAACACAGCTAAAGAGCAATAAATACATAGTAGCCTTATAAAACTTCTTTGATTTTTGGTCATGTTATTTCGGTAATATCCTGTAAGTTTTTCTATATTAAAACATGACCATAAAAATGAGACCACTTACTTTACTTACTTACAAAAGCAAGAATCGATAATATTATCGTGTTTAATTCGCTACTCGAGTGGCACAGACACATCCTTACTTCACGTTAGCGCGGCAGCAAATGACAGGAAACGAATGTAGAATCGAGTCGGCTGTTACGTTAGACGGTTTTTGTAGAAACTTAGAGAAAGCATGAGCCATAGAAATTATGCTTAAACGATTGGAAATTTTAAAAACTTCTCTAAATACAATTGTTTATTATGAAATAAACTATAACAAGTGGAAAATTACAGGCACATATTTGAAGTATCGTTGCAAGTGCATTGATTCAATGAATACATTGCATACTTAAAGTTTTAATGACTTATATTGATAAATTGTGAGTTTGGACGCGCCATATTAATTAGATTTTGGATGTTTATAAGTCAATTACTAAAATTTTATAATATTAAACGAAAAAATAAGTACAGGCCATAATGGAGCACTACTATAAGAGCAATATTCAATAAATATATAAGCATAAAATATTTAAAAACATATGTTATCTAACGAAAAACCTGTCTAATTCGCAGTTCAGAGAATTGCCCAACTGGATACACAACAAACTTTAGGTAAATACACATGATTCCGATTTCCTTAATAAACTATTCATTATCCTACCTACAAATAGAAACCGTTATTATACAATAAATTTCCACAAATCTGTAATATTATCAAATTTGTACGCCTATCAAGGCAAAGCATAGTGACACTGCATTTCTTAGATTTGTACATCCAGTGGCCGTACCTATTAAATGGGCCCTGTATCATAATTTGTTGGCGGCCCCTTTTTACCCGACTGTGGCGATGCCGAAGGTTGTTTTATGCAAATGATTAATTTGTTCTAGTTGCTATAGATCAGCGGTACTCTAAGTGTGTTCCGCGGAACCCTAGGGTTCCGCGATACCCCTGTAGGGGTTCCGCAAGAATTTAGAAAAAAAAAACAAAACACCTCTCTCTGGTCACTGGTCGAACGTTTTGAATCCGCCCGCCGCGCGTATACTTGTGAGCGCGCAGTCCCTTTGATAAAAGCCGCCTCTGAATTAGACGCTATAGTTGTGAACAAGCGACTTTCGGCTCTATCTTCAAAAGCATAAAGTCGAGATTGTTTACAACGCATTTTTTTGTATTTATATTTTTATTTCCGCTTTTTGTTTATCAAAGGCGCCGACTCGAGTATTTTTGAGAATGTTCGAGTTCGAGTCTAGGACTAAGTATAAAAGCGCTATTATATAAAAAAAAGTCGCGCCTCGTCAGTCAGTTGACGATTAGCGTTCGGAGCGATAAGTTCGTACCTACCTACTTACAAGCTGGCTAGCCTGCTGCCTTCTTGTAAGTTCTACTGCCCGCTGTATTCTGATTGTATCAGTTTTGTACATTTCTTCTTTGGACTAAACTTTGTCTCATAAACGCAGTAACGATTGTGCATTATTTTGACCCTACCATCCTGACGTGTAACATTATTAATAAAGAAGAATGGAACGTTGGCTTAAAGGTGTTAAACGTGTTGCAACGACATCTTCTAATGACGCTGAATGTTCAAAAGCAGTACGCGCGGAGAATACAGCAATTACCGATCCAGACGATGATGCCACGACGTCAAGCTCCACGGTTTCAAAGACGAAAAAAAGGAAGTATGATGAATCATATATCAGTTTCGGATTTGTTGATTCCAACGGCTCACCTCTCTGCATGTTATGTAGTAAACTGCTTCCTAATAGTTCCATGGCACCTGCCAAATTACGCAGACATTTAGAAACTGTACACCCCGAGTCTAAAGACAAGAATAAAGAATTTTTTGTTCGTAAAAAAGAACAGTTATTGGAAAGTCAAAAAAATATGATGCATGTAACACAAACTATCAATGAAAAGGCCACGGAGGCATCATATTTAGTTAGCTATCGCATTGCACAAGCAGGTGAAGCGCACACTATCGCTGAGAATTTAATAAAGCCATGTGTGTTAGACATAACAAAATGTATGCTCGATGAAAAATCTGCAAAGCATCTTTCTACTGTACCGCTATCAAACGATACTGTTTCACGGCGAATCCATGATCTGGCAAGCTACGTCAAACAAGAACTAGTTGCACGTCTACAAAAAACACGATTCGCCTTGCAAATGGATGAGTCAACTGATGTCACTGGTCTGGCTATCTTGCTGGTTATCGTGAGATATCCATATGAACGTTCTTTTGAAGAAGACATGCTTATGTGTTCACCGCTGCCCACAAACACTACCGGGGAAGAAATTTTTAATAAAATAAACATATTTTTTAAAGAAAATAATCTTAGTTGGAACGATTGCATTGACATTTGTACAGATGGGGCCAAGGCGATGACAGGTAAAACAGCAGGAGCAGTATCACGAATAAAAAGTAAAGCGCCTAAATTGTAGTTCCAGCCATTGTATTCTGCATAGACAAGCACTTGCGATGAAGCAAATGCCGTCAAATCTAAAATTAGTTATGGATGAAGCGGTAAAAATAATTAATTTTATCAAATCACGACCACTACAATCCCGATTGTTCTCATTATTGTGTGAAGATTATGGCAGCAAACATAAAACACTGCTGCTCCATACAGAAGTGCGATGGCTGTCTCGGGGTAAAACTTTAACAAGGCTATTTGAACTTAGAGCCGAGTTACAAATGTTTCTTTCAGCAGATACAGTTTCTTTTAATTTGAAAGACCGTTTGTATGATAAAACTTGGTTGTTCCGATTGTCTTTTATGGCGGATATCTTTCAAAAACTGAACGAATTGAATTTATCATTGCAAGGTAAACAGACAACAGTGTTCCAGGCCTATAACAAAATAACTGCCTTCAAAAGAAAATTAGATTTTTGGATTATTTGCGTTGGTAAGAGAGAAATAGAAAGCTTTACGTCACTCAGTGAGTTTGTTAGCGATAACGACTCGGAAATGTTTCAAGATGATGTGTTTGAAGAATTGGTCCAATATCTCACTTCGATGCGCGCATCTTTTGTAAAGTATTTTCCCGAAGAACATAATACAAAAATGAAGCTGAATTCATGGATTCATAATCCTTTTTTACCCAACTTGCAAAAGCCCGAAAGTATGTCAAACGAGATATATGAATCTCTTTTAGAAATGTCATCAGACACAAGTATGGAGTCACTGTTCAAAACGACGCCTCTCAACGATTTTTGGTGCAGAATCCGTGATGAATATCCAATGCTTGGCAGAATGGCTCTGAATATTCTTCTCCCGTTCCCAACGACATATTTGTGCGAAACAGGATTCTCAACCTATGCAGCCACGAAAACAAAATATCGCAATAGACTGGACGCCGAACCTGATATGAGACTTCAAATGTCTTCTATCAAACCTGATATCAACCAATTGATGAAAAATAAAAAACAGTTTCATACCTCCCATTAGTTAAGATTTTTTCATTTTTAATCTTAACTATTATAAAATTGTAAACGTCTGTTTGTTTGTTTGTTTGTTTGTTTGTTCCAGCATCACGCTAAAACTACTGGACCGATTTTGATGTTTTTTTTTTTGTTTGAAAGCTGATGATCTGACTTAAAAACTGGTATGGGTTTTGAGAAAGAAAGAAAGAAAGAAAAAAAGAAAAAATTAATTCGTAGGTTGCGTACTCACCCGACAGATCGAAGCTTCTATGCATTTGCAAGAGCGGATAGTAATGTACGATGGAGTGGAGTGGACAGGGGATGGGACTGGGGATGGGACTGGGGACGGGACAGGGGACGGGACTGGGGACGGGACAGTGGACGGGACAGGGGACGGAACATGGGACGGGAAATGGGACGGGACATGAGACGGGACATGGGACAGGACAGTGGGACGGCACATGGGACTGGACATAGGATGGGACATGGGACAGGACATGGGACATGGGACGGGACGATAGTGATATGGTGAGATAGTGGGACAGTGGGACAGTGGGATAATGGGACAGTGGGACAGTGAGACAGTAGGACAGCGACAGTGGGACGGTGGGACAGTGGGGCAGTGTGGCAGTGGGGCAGTGGGGTAGTGGGGCAGCAGGGCAGCGGGGCAGTGGGCCAGTGGGGCACTGGGATAGTGGGGTAGCGGGGTAGCGGGGAGGTGGAGCAGTGGGGTTGTGGGGCAGCGAGGCAGCGGGACAGTGGGGCAGCGGGGCGGGGAAGCGGGGCAGCGAGGCAGTGGAGCAGCGGGGAGGCGAGCTAGCGGGGCAGCGGGGCAATGGGGTACCCGGGCAGCGGGGCAGTGGGGTAGTGGGGCATCGGGGCAGCGGGGCAGCGGGGCAGTGTGGCAGCGGGACAGCGGGGCAGTGGGGAAGCGGGGCAGTGGAGCAGCGGGGCAGGCTGTGGGACCGTGGGATAGTGGGGCAGCGGGGCAGTGGGATAGTGGTGCAGCGGGGCAGTTGGGCAACGGGGCAGTTGGGTAGCGGGGCAGTGGGTTACCGGGGCAGTGGGGCAGTGGTATAGTGGGGCAGCGGGGCAGCGGGGAAGTGGGTTAGTGGGGCAGCGGGATAGTGGGGCAGCGCGGCAGTGGGGCATCGAGGCAGCGGGGCAACGGAGCAGCGGGGCAGCGGGGCAGTGGAGCAGCGGGGCAGGCTGTGGGGCAGTGGGATAGTGGGGCAGCGGGGCATTGCGGTAGCGGGGCAGTGGGATAGTGGGGCAGCGGGGCAGTGGGGCAGCGGGGCAGTGGGGTAGCGCGGCATTGGGGCAGTGGTGTAGCGGAGCGGGGCAGTGGGGCAGTGGGGCGCAGCGGGGCAGGCAGTGGGGCAGTGGGATAGTGGGGCAGCGGTGCAGTGGGGCAGTGGGGTAGCGGGGCAGTGGGGCAGCGGGGCAGCTGGGCAGCGGGGCTGAGGGGCAGCGGGGTAGTGGGGCTTTGGGGCAGTGGGGTAGCGGGGCAGCGGGGCAGTGGGGGGCAGTGTTTCAGAGGGGTAGTGGGGCAGTGGGGCAGCGGGGCAGCGGGGCAGCGGGGTAGTGGGGCAGCGGGGCATTGGGGCAGTGGGGTAGCGGGGCAGTGGGCAGCGGGGCAGTGTGGCAGCGGGGCAGTGGGGCAGTGGGATAGAGGGGCAGCGGGGCAGTGGGGCAGCCTGGCTGCGGGGCAGCGGGGCAGTGGGGCAGTGGGGCAGCGGGGCAGCGGGACAGTGGGACAGTGGACTGGACTGGAATGGACTGGACTGGGCTGGACTGACGTGGGTTAGCAGAATTTAACGCGAGCGGAGCCGCGGGTAAAAGCTAGTATCTTCTATTATTGTACTTGGCATGTGGTTAAAGTAAGTAATAATTAGTAACTGTTACATTGTACTTTTATTATGCTTATATAATAAAGAATACACTTTTAAAAACTATTGTTTTATTGTAGGGTTCCGTCAAGTATTTTGCTTGTCAAAAGGGTTCCGTGACCAAAAAAGTTTGAGAACCGCTGCTATAGATAGACTAAAAACTAGCATTATTTTCATTATTCATTCATTACAGGCCTCTTATCAATAAGAATTTGAGATTGTGGAAAACTTCTGGGAAAACTTCTGGAAAAATTTTGATACCTATGTTTGACAAATAAATAATTTTGAATTTGAATAATGTATAGTTTTTACGTGTTCAGAATTAACCTAGTTGAGGCTTGGCTTGAACACAATCTGATTGGATCAAGGGATTATCATGGTAGATAGAGCGCCGCGCCGCAGTGGACGGTGGCGCGGGGATACCCCACTCAGTCCTGCGATAGCCATTTTCATTAGATACGTTTGTGATTGATAAGTTTTCACAACTGATCGACAATCTTAAGAAAGACGTCTTCTGACTACACTATATTATTTACTAAGCGTCGAGTAGGTATAATTTATTTAAAGAAACAATGAAGAATGTTTTAAAACATATTATGCATTTGGCAAAGTGTTCCCATCTTGTAAATTATAAGTACCTACTACTCATTAACCGACGACAGAGACATACAATGCCAATACTTACTAGGTAAGTATAAAATCATATTTACAAATAAATAAAGACTGAAATACGGGTACGGGTGCCGGTTAATTTAAATCACATGAGACTTTCCATCTTCATGTCTCAGTTTGGCGAACCGACTTGCAGTACCATTTAGGTAACAGCCTAGGTGGTATTGCAGTTGTTATGGGCAAAGGTAACCGCTTAAAACCAGATGGGCCTTTAGCTCGATTCGCCATCCTATACCATAAAAAATAAAAAATAAAACATTTTGGTCTTAATTTTAGTTGAAATAGACGTAAAATATAAGTCGCGGGAATCCGCTGGATGCGTAAGGCGCAGGACCGCGGTCGTTGTGGCGATTTTTGATGGAGGCCTATGTCCAGCAGTCAGCGACCAGGGGCTCTGTGGTCGCTGCCAGCAGTGGACGTCTTTCGGCTGAAATGATGATGATGATGATGAGACGTAAAATATAAGTTATTTATAAGTTTTGTAAGACATCATAAACCCACCAATCAATGCTTACGCCATCGACCATACAGCGCAATAGACGCCTAATGTTGAATATAATGCGTACAATAAATTTTTCCACTAGCTGAGGCGGGTACTGCAATCCGATTGGCCCTGCCAAAGCGGCTATTGGCTAATAATCACTAACGCGGCAGTTTTGACAGCTCATATAAGTGGTCGAAACTGATTTGAAGATTTCAAGTGGCGAATAGTGGCGACCTACATTAGTGAATTTCATAGATGTGTTGACAGACATCGTTCGCCTACTATGTGGCGTCTATAGGGATTATGGTCGATGGCTTATGCTTGCGACGTAAGTCTACAATACTGAAAGTTAACTGTGTAGGCTTGGACGAATAAAAAAGGCGGACGGAATCTCTCCAAACAAAAAGTGAAGCACCCATAGTAAAACGGCTCGCTTAAAAGTACGGCCTTTTTTTTGCCGTGGGAAGTCCTCATGGACGCGCTTCGCCGGGGTAGGCTGAGCCAGTGTCGGACTCTTACCGACTAAAACCACCACGGTGTTCCTTTAACTACCTTAGCCGGGGGCGTGGGAACCCGTGAGTATTCACACAACCACCCCCGACAGGTATCGGCCCGCCACAAGCAGGCGAGCCCCTTCTAGCCGTGCGGCCTAACGTCAGCCGCACCCTCCTCGGTTGCGCACACGGAACCTTGCACACCACCTCACTTCATGGGCCTTTACCAGCTGCGCCAACTACGCCGGCAGTGCCAGCTACGCCAGCTGTTGTCGGGCAGCAGACTAACCCGAGTCTGCTGCTCGCAGGTCCTACCTCCCGTAATTTTTATAGAGGTTTTCTTCCTCGCGGTCCGGGCTTTAAAGCCAAGACCCTCGGTCCCAAGAGGCGCGAGAACACTACTTAGCGAGCACTCCTGGGGTTACGAGGTCGACGGGGGCAGGGAAGGATAGTCCCCCCACTGCCTGCCCAGTGGCAGGATGAGTGCACACCGGGCCCGCCCCTGCTCCTCCACTGTGCCCTCTGTTGGTAACAGAGGGACAAGGGAGCACCTCCCCACTGGCCCAGAACGGGCCCCTCCCGCGCCAGAATATTTGCCACAGGCAATAAAATCTCCCGAAGGTTCATCCCTCGAAAGGATTTTATTGCCCGTACCCAGGATGCACCGGCCAAACAACAGCCGTTCCCTCCAGACGTGTCCAGAAGGACAAGCAGCCGTCAGGCACACGTGGAGGTTTTCTGGCCAGCACCCCTAAAAGTACGGGCTTGCACGATCACATTCTCACCCATAGTAAGACAAAGCCGCGATTACACAACAAATCTCATGTGACGGTAGTCATTGTCGTAGTGTCACAAATAAAATAACAATATTTATCTGGTGTGTTAAAATTCTGTCGAAATTATAGTGGGTTTAGGAAAAAACTATGGGACTATAACATAACTGGCGAAATGTGGGTGTGCTATACACCTCTGCCTACCCCTTTGGGGAAATACAGGCGTGATGTTAAGTTATGTTGTTATGTGTGTTAGGAAAAAACTACCTAGCGAAATTCCATCCGCCATTTTTTATTCGTCCGAGTGTGCAGGTATATATCTGGGGTCACGCAAAGTAATGAACCAAATTATATAGCCAAGTAGGCACTCCAGTGGTGAGTATCAAGTGGAACTTTATCAATTACGTCACGACTCGGAAAAGCGCAGGTAAAGTAAGTAACAACCCTGGCCGCCGGGGGTAGCACGCGCGCCGGAACTGCCGGAAGCCGCTCGCCTTACGCGCGCACGCCATTTTACAATAACCTTCTAAATTAACTGCCTCATTGATTTAATCAGCCATAAAACTTACTGGCTCACGAAATTTTGTATTCTAATGCAGCAAAAAAGCTGATAACGAAAGTTTTTAAATTCCTACCTAAATTGAAACATTTTATGCCAACATTCTTTCGTCAATTACTGAAACTAAATATGACGCAGTATATCAACGTAATGTATACAGATTTTAATTTTAACTGTCTGCCGCTCTCTGTATTCACTCTTTGTAACAAGCAATTTCCAGTCACGGAACATTTGCTTGCATATAAAACAGTGCAATATCCCAAGTAATTTATTAATGTCAAAAAAGACGTGCTATGTTGGCAGAAATTCAATGTAAAAACAATTCTACTATAAGTAGATAGTTATTTTGATTTTATGTAATATCTAGACATTTTACATATGAGTTCTAATTCGTTTTGAAAACACCCTTTGAAATAAGCAATTTGCACAATCTGAAAGGTATCCATTTAACCACATCACCGATACATCACCGCAGGTGATAACGATATCTAAAATCAAGCTAAAACTTAATTTCATATTTTAATCATAAACGTGCGTGCACTAGAAATTCTAGCTTTTCAAAATATAGGTACTATGTATATTCTGTTGTAGACATTTATCTCCTTCATTAATAGCCGTGGTTTCTATTATTTATTAGTGTCCAGATACATAAACATATAAAATGTTTATTCAGTAACAATAATTCTTATAAGACGTTAAAGTCAATGGTTTTACGTAAGCCCTTTCGGATTCAGCGGATCCAGCACACATTCTGCGTGTTTGCTACTGAACCATATTGAGTCATTACGAGATACTTCGATAGTTCATAAATATATCATCCTGCATATTGAGTTGTTAACGTGTAGTTTGTGTAGCGATACCGCGTTATAGAATACTGAAAGTCTTCAGCAACTTTCCGATAAAGATGACCTCTTCAGTGCCTCTTCGTGTATTTTATCTATTGCATAGTATTATATTATATTACCTCTGGATGCGGAAGGCGCAGGACTGGTCGCTGTGGCGATGCTTGGGGGAGGCCTATGTCCAGCAGTGGACGTCTTTCGGCTGAAATGATGATGATGATGATGATGATGATGATGATGATATTATCTGTGCTATTGCTAAAGCAAGATATCCTGAATACGTTTACATCACGTGTTTCCTTGAAGGCGGCAGCTTAACAAATTTTTGTAAAACAGCTTACTAAACACAAAAATAAGAACAAACTATGTAGGCCACATACAACACGCAAGGCCCACATAGGGAGAAAGGCCGCATCCCCTGCCACCACATCTGGCAGGGAACTTCCGGGATCGTGGACGCTTAGAGTGGGCGGACTCAAGGAGTCTATTAAGCGACTCTGGGGAGGACAGCAGCACGTGGTGGTCGTCTGCTGCTGTGAGAGAAATAATATTGTTTTCCCGGGACGTGCCAAAGGCGTAGCACTAGAAGGGCGCCGGCGCGGTCCAATGGAGTTCCCGGAGCTCCTCTATTTTGTGCTGAGGATGGCCACCGTGTGGTTTAACGGCCAAAATTAATATCCAATCTATCCACGATTCACCCTACTAGAGATAGAAATTTGACATATTATGTATGGAGCATATGTCAAATTTCTATCACTAGTAGGGCAAATCGTGGATAGATTGGATATTAATTTTGGCCGTTAGTCGGTAAACGTCCGACATATCCCTCCACATTCCTCAGACGGAGGATATCCATGAGGATTTCCACCCGAAAACAAAAAAGACCACATACAACAATACAACCTTTTTTATAGTATAGGATGGCGAAACGAGCTAAAGGCCCACCTTTGCCCATAACAACTGCAATACCACCTAGTCTGTAGCCTAAATGGTACCGCAAGTCGGTTCGCAAACTGAGACATGAAGAAGGAAAGTCTCATTGTAATTTCACCGGCACCCGTACCCTTCAGACCGAAACACATCAATGCAAACATCACTAATTGGCGGAGAAGTAGGTACGGTGGTAGTACTTCCCCGGACGAGCTCTTTCACAAAGGAGCTCTACTACTTAAACCTTTTGGGAATCAAGATCTCTAATAGCAATAGCAATAGCAATTCCCAAGTTTTGATCCGTGAAAATACAGACTAACAATGTTGCGATGATCGACAAATGTAGCAGTTCAGTTTACATTGAATGTCCCATATTTCATGGATAGAAGAAAATCGTGACCCTGTCATGATCGACAGGCCGCGGTCGTCATTTGCGAGCGAACGGCTACGATTCACGCCCGCCGCCCATCGCCCCATTACCGAAGTTGATGGACTTCTTGCATGCAAGCGGAGCATGAGACTTAATGTACGTGACGTAGGCTGCGTTGATTATAGCCTACGGTTCACGGAGTAAAATAGAAACGAAAGCAATGCGCCTTGATAAAGTCAGTTTCTAACGCGAAGCGCACAATATTACAATTTTATGGACGGCTCACACCAAACGTAACGCTCGTTCACAGTCAGCCGCCGAACGTGGTTTGCTGATTTTTCATAATTTTCGACTTTATGTACGCTACGGCATAGTCAGTGTCTGACTATATGTTTGGTGTGCCTTCCGGTAGATGAGCATTACAAAGATTTTTTCTTCCTAATGGACTTGCGTTTGACCGCCACTTCACCTGATGTTTTAAGCGATGGTGCGATCGACGATCGTACTCGCTTGCCTATACCTATACCTATTTACTTGAAGCTTGAAGACTACCAGATTATTACTTATCGGGAAACACAGACACCAAGCAAGGAACTCCACTCCTTAGCGGTACGCATTATAAAGCTATCAGCAAAACTCATCGTACGTAAGGGTGAAAAGTCTGCCGTGCGTCCGGTTGTCCGATTGTGGAACGGGTTTGGGGGACTTAAATTGGGTAATTCCAATGATTTTGTCCCAATTTTGAGACACACATGGCGCATGACTGTCAATGACTGCTGTACTTAACTATTTTTTCCTCGCTTTGTTACTCATGTATTACTTCTTCGTCTATAAATATATATATTTCTTTTGTAATATGTGTCGCAGTACTCGCAGTTGTGTCAAATAAATGTTTTTTCTTTTATTCATTATTTCAATGGACATTTGCCGAAATCCATCCAATAAAAAACCGATAGGTTAACAACTCTGCGTGGAGTTCACAACTTTGTAGTTTGGCGTCGACCAAGTATTACGTTAATTTACATTATTTTACATTGAGGAGATGTACGTACAATACGTACATCTTTAGTCGGTACTTGGAAGAAAGGAATATCGAGGTTTGCGAAATAGTCATGGACTATAATCAATAGTAACAATTGACTCCCGTAATTAATCCCGATGTTTCTGCTGTGTTTTTTGGATAAACTATACTTAACAAGGCACCAGATCAATAGGGGGGGCAAAGGAGTAAGCAGGTCACCTGATGGTAAGCCACGAAGAACAGCACAGAGCTGTAACAGCTTTAGTTAAAATTACTGATGACATCCGGCTGGCCATGGAAAATAAGCAACTTACAGTTTTGGTATTACTGGACTTTAGCAGTGCTTTTAACTCAGTTGATTTTGACATCCTCCTGAGTATCTTGACCTCCTTAAATGTATCTTCTTCTGTGATTGACTGGTTTGATTCTTATCTTCGGGGTCGATCGCAGTCGGTTCGCTCCAATGAGGCTTTCTCGGAATGGTGTGATCTGGCTGCGGGCGTTCCCCAAGGTGGCGTCCTCTCTCCTCTTCTTTTTTCGGTTTTCATTAACGCCATCACTAAAATTGTATCTTCACACTATCATTTTTACGCAGACGACTTGCAACTTTACCGTCATTTTAAAATCGACGAGCTTCCTGAAGCCGTGGATGCCATCAATAGTGATCTTCAAAACATCAATGAGTGGGCTAAATCTTTTGGCCTCATGGTCAATCCAACTAAATCACAAGCTCTCATTATTGGTGGCAAATACTACTTCAATCTCTTGGATCAGCAGTCTCTTCCGCCGGTTTTGTACGACTCCGTCCCTATAGCTTATTCCAAAAGTGCCAAGAATTTAGGTGTGTTTATTGATTGCAATCTCTCGTGGAACGTCCACATTGCAGAAGTAAGCAGGAGGGTGTATTACTCATTTCAGTCTCTCAAACGGCTCCAGAAGTTCCTGCCTTTTCCTACTAAAATCACTCTTGCCCAATCTCTTCTTCTTCCGCTTTTGGATTATGCTGATGTCTGTTTTCTTGATGCAACGGAGGAACTTTTCAATAAACTCGAACGACTGCAGAATCTGGCAATCCGCTTCATTTTTGGCCTTCGGAAATACGACCATGTGTCGGAATTTCGGATGCAGTTGAAGTGGCTGCCTATTCGGCGTCGTCGAGATACTCACATTCTTTCTCTTCTCTTCTCCGTTCTTCACAATCCTAGTTCTCCATCTTATCTTCAGGAACGCTTTGAGTACCTTGTCCCCAGGGGAAAACCTTGCCGCTCATCTTCTTCCCTTCTCCTCCGTATACCCCATCACACAACTAGCCGTTACGATGGTTCTTTCACCATACGTGCCGTGCGTCTGTGGAATTCTCTCCCACACTCTTTGCGCGATAGCCCGTCACTGAATGTCTTCAAGAGAAGAATTAAGGAACATTTCCTCTCAACATGAGTTATATTACATGTTATGTATTATATATCTATATATATATATATATGAATGTATATATTCTTATGTATCTATTATATATTCTTATGTATCTATTATGTATATTTAAGTATCTATATATTATTTATATTATTATTAGCTAGTACTGTAAGTAAATAAAGTAGGTTTAATTTATGTTGTACACTTGTTTCTGTCCTCTATATTCAACATCTCTCTATCGCTCTAAGGTTTGCTGTTAGAAAACTCAGTTCTGAGTTAAGCTCGCCGATGTACATAAACTTTCCTACTGTAATATAAATGTATATCTGTGTGTACAATAAAGAATAAGAATAAGAAGAAGAAGAAGATTGGCTAAAGAATTTTCGTAGACTACAATAATTAAATACTTCTTTCTACTCACTCTCACGACCGACCATTATCCAGTAGTAGACCCAGCTCTATAGGCTAATATGTTATAAAAAGTCAAGTTCAGTCGAGGTACTGACCAGTTTTACTGGCGTCTTTGATGAGCTCGCCGATGAGGTCGTCGCTGACCGTGATGCCGAGGTTCCGCAGCATGAACTGCAGCTCGGCAGGCGTGACGTGGCCATCACTGTCGCGGTCCAGTAGACCAAACGCCGTGCGCAAATCTGTAACAATGCATTCATCGGTTAGTTGAAGTTCTGGCGACAAACGCTTAGACCAGTGATGACAAGAAGTAAGATGACTGACTATGGTTAAGGCCATAATTGTCCAGCTATAGACTACATAGGAATAATCGTATGATTAAATGTTAGTAAAAAGATATTGTCTCGTGATTACCAGTATGATAAGGCATAGTAATGTATTGGAAGGACCACCTAGGTTAGTTCATAATTTCTGGTCACAAGGCCAGCAGGCCTGTTATTTCTGTACTTATATAAAATATTAAAATGATTTTTTTGTAAGATACCTACTGCTGTATTTGCCTTTGAACCCCTAATTATCGTGATATGAGGAATATGTCTATTACATCGAGAATTGATCTTTGTTTTATGTTGTTTACTATTTGTCCTTCAAAGCGAAGCACTTACGTAATCAATGTCCATAACCACCATCATGTGATCATCACAAGACAAAATAATATTGATAAATATAATTTAGACTATCAAAATAGTTGGAACAGAAAAGATCTCTTATGATGAAAGTGTTCTGTAACCGATTCGGAAAAATGGCATACTTATGTAAAAATATTGTAGCTCTAAGCTATTGAGTCACAACCCCTTTCTACAGATACCTACTGCTTCTTGGGGTAGAAGATTGTGGATATTGACGCGTCCCAATGACGCGTCACGTATAATAATATGCTTGTCGATAATATTTAGAACCAATAATTGTCGATCATAAAAATAATGCTACGGCGTAGCAAGATATCGTTCAAATTCCATTAAATCAAAAGCGTAGCAGCTACGCCTATACACGGTGAATTTTCGTTGGTTTTGGAAACGAAAAGGGGTTATTTTATTGTACTCATCATTATGAACAACTTTTACTGTGGGACCAAGCCTGAAATCGCGAAAAAAACCAGCTAATCCCTACATTTGTGTTCACATAAATCGACAAAATATAGGGGACAACTGATTTTTTTTCAAATTTTTTGGGATTGGTCCCATAGTAAAAGTTATTCATAATGATGAGTAGAATGACCCCTTTTCGTTTCCAAAACCAACGAAAATTCACCGTGTATAATCCATACACGTATTAATTAAGTTAAAAGTATTTCACCGTAGCGATTAGTGTAACCTTTCAAGTAGCAATCTTTGACTATATACTTCGTAGCAATTAAGACCACAGCAACAGACCAGGCAATTAAGATCTTTAATATTATTAAACGTCAGTTACGACAGCTTTATTCCTTTTCGGGGAATCTGAGAAAATCGCAGCGAAACGCAGCAAAAGCAATTTATTATGCGCTACAAATTATATTTCTCCAGCGTTATGAGTCTTCTCGCAGACGTTTGAGATTAATTCAGAATTTCAAGAAAGGTTGGGAAAATAAAAACATTATTTATTTTTGACTGGCAGAAAACACGGCGCATAAAAAAGTTAAGGGCACTTACCTACCTGAGTTTACTACACGTGTACAGAGATACGTGCCTGACATCGACCGCTGATTTCAACAAGAGTAGGTACCCGAATAGCTCGAATAATTCCGGGAAAATACACATAATTGGACTGACAAAATGCTTGGTACTTACAGAACTCATTACCCCTATTAAAAGGCATCACAATAATAATTACAATAATAGACGATAATTTCAATACAAAGATTCGATAAATTTTGTTATTCGTGTTTCGGGCACATCTTACGTTTATCACTTTTATCTAGATGTGACCGCTATCTGCAACATGTTTTCACTAAAATTGTCGTCTCGTCTCGTCATATACATACCCGGCAATATTGACTAAAGATTAAACAATGTTACGTGTACCTGTTTTATCTCAGCACTAAATTATTTTGAGCCTTTGCTACCCAGATAAGGCAAGAAAACATCAATAAACAGGTACAGTCGACTGCACGTCAGTGGTAACACTTGAAATAGAAAAGCACCCTTACTACTACGAAATAAAGACGCTGCCAAATGGTGCCGATTCTTTTGTTCTCGAACTAAACCTATTTTAAACTATCGCTCTCTTTTACTAATAGTAGATACAAGAAAGGGACGGCAACAATTTTAGAACTGTCAAATTAGTTTACGTGTTATATTTCTTTGTATTTTAGTGGGCACGTTCCGAGATCACGACTAAACTTGCATGGAAATCTAAATTCCGACTAATTTGACAGTTCTAAAATTGTTAGCATCCCTTTCTTGTATGTACTGTTAGTAAAAGAGAGCGATAGTTTAAAATAAGTTTAGTTCGTGAACCAGAGAATCAACACCAATATCAAACTGTTACCACCACAGAAATAAATAGAATGGAAAAGTGAGCAGGGCGCGCGTGTTAACACTCTGTACCATAGTGCAAGGCATTTCAAAGCCATTCTCAGTACGCCTTATGATTTGTTTCTGTTAATACTGTACCAAAAACCCACAAAAATGCCTTATTGTGCTGTTTCTAACTGCAGAAACAAAAACTGTAAAGTACATTTGATTAAGGTTAATTTTTAAAAGTTAATGACATCAATATGTAAGGCGTAGTTTGTTCTAAAGTTACCACGCATGAATCGGAAGTAAAATTATGATTACAACCATTCTACTCTATCTATTTCTGTGGTTACCACTGACTTGTGGTTGGCCGTACATAGATCGTTAAGAATTAGTATCTACACACATACCCAATGAAAAATCTTTGAACAAAGAACATGAAAGTCACAAATTGAGAAATTCGGAGAAAAAAACTGTGTTTAAGGATATTATTTCATCAAGGTCCTTTGTTAAGGAAAATGTAGACGTAAATAAATGATTTTGGCATAGTACTCTTGGCTCGAATTGACTTACCTACCAAGATAATAATAAATTTGGAATAGTTAGGTACTGCAAGAATTTTCAGAGAAAATCAAAAGAAAATTTACTGCTGCTACCATTCCAATTTTTTTCTAAAACTTATTAAAAACATTCAGGTGAAGTCCAGCAGAAGCGATATGTCCTTAAATATTTTTTTTAATTTTTTTTTAGTGTTGATTTGTCACTGGGTACAAATAAAGAGGTTCAATTCGTAAAAAATTGATTTCCCGAAAAACGACCAACGGCATTGTGGCAGGCCCAGGCGAAGATGGCGGGACGAGCTGGACTCGTATAGAAAAGACTGGTCCACATCCACAGTTCTACACTTGCGCTTGACCGGAAAGAGTGAAAAAATTAGGGAGGCCTTTGCCCTGCAGTAGGACAACATAGGCAGAAAATAATAATAGTAATCTTTACCAAATTTTCTAACTTTCTCTAGCATATTTAAAAAAAAAATTAACTTAACGTAACATAACATCACGCCTGTATTTCCCCGAAGGGGTAGGCAGAGGTGTATGGTACACCCACATTTCGCCAGTTATGTTGTAAGTCCCATGTAATAGGGGGCGAGCCTATTGCCATTAACCGGGCACAAATCCAGACTCCGGGCTGCTACTGAGAATTTCCTAATGAAAAAACCCAATAACACTTTGCCCGACCTGGGAATCGAACCCAGGACCTTACGCTCAGCAGTCGCGCTTGCAACCTAGTGGTTGACCAACGAGGCAGTCGAGTTTTTTAAATTAAACATTCGAATAAACTTTATATGCTTAAAATATGGTACACATAAAAATAATGTAGTGGTAAATGTGGTAAATATTACCTACTCACAAATCTTGGAATAGAATCCAACGACATCCTACGGAACATTTTAAAATACGTGTTTTCTTCTCGGACTTGACCATCATTTATGTAATGTTCTTGTTACGAGCGCTCGTCTTCTGATGTTATTTCCGAATTTTCCGCTTAGAGGAGACATCTATCAGACTGCTTTTCGCTGGATCCCTTGCTGCAGATATTATGTTGTATACTAGTGGTGTGAACCGGAGGCATTTTCAGCCTCCGGAGATTATGCGGAAATTTTATTGAAAAACCGGAGATTATCCGGATATTCTCCAGTTATTCAAAATACTCTAAATCTATATATATGAGAAGAAAAAACACGCAAAAAAAAAAGGCACATTTCACAGCACATTTGGGTGCTTTCTGCAACAAATGAAATAACCGGTAGTTTAGTGCAATCACTGATTAGTCTCCGGTACTCACTCTAACCGGTGATTGAGAACCGGTTCACACCACTATTGTATACATGTTGTGTTCTCTTTAATTTATCCTGTTACATTTGCATGTAATATGTATATTTTATGTATGAGTGGTAAAATAAATGGTTTAAAATTTTAATATTCCTTCAAAATTACGATGTTTACACGGAAACCAGACTGTTAATCAAAGTTAAGCAACCTGTATAATAAGCATGTGGCTTATTGCACTACTAGCCTATGCGCGCGGTTTCACCCGCGTGGATGTCGTTTATCGCGCATCCCTCGGGAACTGTTCATCTTCCCGGGATAAAAAGCCTATATGTTAAGGGCGCGTTTTCATATCAGGCAAAATTATGCTGTTTTTCGGTACATTTTAAGGAATAACCAAACAAAATCCAATATAACTAATAACTACCTCGTATAGATTGGTTCTTCATCTTCAAATGATAGGAACTTGATCATCGAAAATTTTAGTTTTTTATAATGTAAAATCGATCTGTCGTTGCCATTTTTCACAAATTGGGTTGAGTTTAGGTACATTTTTTGTGCTATTATTAACATATTTTAGTATTTCTAAAAATACTATTTGTTGGCAAACATATTCAATTCTTAATGCTATTTTTTTTTTATCTAAGTGCCATAAATAGTCGCAGAAAAAATTAAAACCGAAACTTGTTTTTTCACATTTTTTTCTCTTCTGGATGACTCTTAATGGATTGCATTAGGGGTTATTTTATTTTTGATACCCGTCTTGACTTATTGCACAAGCATTTTGAATGAAACTAGTCCGCGCGCGACCGCCGTTGAGAGTGGACACGTATCGCCTGTTTAGAGCGCCTCGAGTTGAAAAAGATCGCTGTACAAACACAAAATATTCGATAAACAAAATTTGATACTTGACAAAGTAAGATTTTTATTCTATTTTATTTCGCTATAAAAAAAAATTGTAAGTAGGGTTTCTAAAAGCCTATTCGTCCTGGACTTGGAGTGACCTGAAGGTGTACTTCGGTGACTGCTACTGGAATTCCTTGACGTGTTGTACTAGGTGAGCCGAGTTTGGGCTCGTTTTGTTAGTTATGATGAGACCTTACCTCCGGACTTGATGGAGTGACCTGAAGGTGTACTTCGATGACTGCTACTGGAACTCCTTGACGTGTTGTACTAGGTGAGCCGAGTTTGGGCTCGTTTTGTTAGTTATGATGAAACCTTACCTCCGGACTTGATGGAGTGACCTGAAGGTGTACTTCGGTGACTGCTACTGGAACTCCTTGACGGGTTGTACTAGGTGAGCCGAGTTTGGGCTCGTTTTGTTAGTTATGATGAGACCTTACCTCCGGACTTAATGGAGTGATCTGAAGGTGTACTTCGATGACTGCTACTGGAATTCCATGACGTGTTGTACTAGGTGAGCCGAGTTTGGGCTGGTTTTGTTAGTTATGATGAAACCTTACCTCCGGACTTGATGGAGTGACCTGAAGGTGTACTTCGGTGACTGCTAATGGAACTCTTTGACGGGTTGTACTAGGTGAGCCGAGTTTGGGCTCGTTTTGTTAGTTGTGTTGAGACTTTACCTCCGGACCTGATGGAGTGACCTGAAGGTGTACTTCGGTGACTGCTACTGGAACTCCTTGACGGGTTGTACTAGGTGAGCCAAGTTTGGGCTCGTTTTGTTAGTTATGATGAGACTTTACCTCCGGACCTGATGGAGTGACCTGAAGGTGTACTTCGGTGACTGCTACTGGAACTCCTTGACGTGTTGTACTAGGTGAGCCGAGTTTGGGCTCGTTTTGTTAGTTATGTTGAGACTTTACCTCTGGACTTGATGGAGTGACCTGAAGGTGTACTACGGTGACTGCTACTGGAACTCCTTGACGTGTTGTACTAGGTGAGCCGACTTTGGGCTCGTTCTGTTAGTTATGATGAGACCTTACCTCCGGACCGGACCGGAGCCCAAACTCGGCTCACCTAGTACAACACGTCAAGGAGTTCTAGTAGCAGTCATCGAAGTACACCGTCAGGTCACTCCATCAGGTCCGGAGGTAAAGTCTCATCATAACTAAAAAAACGAGCCCAAACTCGGCTCACCTAGTACAACACGTCAAGGAGTTCCAGTAGCAGTCACCGAAGTACACCTTCAGGTCACTCCATCAGGTCCGGAGGTAAGGTCTCATCATAACTAACAAAACTAGCCCAAACTCGGCTCACCTACTACAACACGTCAAGGAGTTCCAGTAGCAGTCACCGAAGTACACCTTCAGGTCACTCCATCAGGTGCGGAGGTAAGGTCTCATCATAACTAACAAAACGAGCCCAAACTCGGCTCACCTAGTACAACACGTTCCAGTAGCAGTCACCGAAGTACACCTTCAGGTCACTCCATCAGGTCCGGAGGTAAGGTCTAATCATAACTAACAAAACGAGCCCAAACTCGGCTCACCTAGTACAACACGTCAAGGAGTTCCAGTAGCAGTCACCGAAGTACACCTTCAGGTCACACCATCAAGTCCGGAGGTAAGGTCTCATCATAACTAACAAAACGAGCCCAAACTCTCCTCACCTAGTACAACACATCGAGAAGTTCCAGTAGCAGTCAGTGAAGTACACCTTCAGGTCACTCCATCAAGTCCGGAGGTAATTAGTAAAAATATAAACAGCAAAAATATGTTTTTTGTAGGTAGTAGGTACCTACCAAAATTTTATTACAAAGAAATACGTAAAAAAAATGAATCTTTCAAAGTATCAAAATGAGTTCACTTGACTACTATTATCGAAGTTAGCGAGCGTACACTTGTGTGTATGACCCATGTCAATGTAGTAGTTCGATTCTGTACCTATCAATTTTGCGAACGCGTCCTTAATCCGGGTTATGGTCTATCAGTATGCCAAATTTCATCTAAATCCGTTCAGCCCTTACAGCATGATTGAGTAACAAACATCCAAACATCTTCACAAACTTTCACATTTATAATATTAGTAGGATTTGCACGCGACGTATTTGTATCATTTAATTTTTACTTAATTTACACCTAAACAATTATTCACCTTTCAATATTAATTACTTTGAAGCTCAGCTTTGAAGCAACAAATTTTTTAAAAGTCAATTAGCTTTAATCGCTAGGCAACCAGTTAAATGAGAACATACATTATGAAGGAATGTTTGGTGATAATGACCAGTCTAAACACTGTATTATTCCCGGCGTATCGCCACGCTTCCAGAAATATCACCCACCTATATAACGTTCTACGAAACGAGTTTTTTTTTGTGACTCAACTCATTTTCTTTGATTTACTTGATTATTTTAAACGTTCCTAGTAATGCAGATGCTAGCTCTCATCGTAATGTAGCAAAGATAAAGACGAAGAACAATTAAATTTTATAACATACAACTTGTAACAAAAACCCTGTTGTTTCTGTGAGGTACGTTATCAGAATCGATATTCATACATAAGTCATTTGGAAAAACTCTTCAATAAAAATAATCAAATTAAATATTAAATCATTATTAAAAGTGATTATATCAATTTCAATTTACAATTAATAATGATTTAATATTTAATTTGATTATTTTTATTGAAGAGTTTTTTCAAATGAGTTTTGTCCTTACGTATGAATATCGATTCTGATAACGTACCTCACAGGAACAACAGAGTTTTTGATACATATTGTATAGCACTTGTTCATTTATATCACACTAAGTCTGTCAATGAAAATAAATAGCAAGTACCTACACCAAAACGTTACGCACTTATCTGTAGAAATGTTTACACTGCAGATAACATTTTGATTGATAATGTTCTCGGGGATGAAGAATAGGTGGTGTGTGGATACATTTGTGTATTGTATCGCCGACGTAGCTTACAGCCTTGTTTTTGGATTGTTATCGTGTAAATGCGGAGTGCAAGTATCAAAACAATTATAATTATAATTGTACGCGGCGGCTTTGGACACGTAAAATTATACCACAACAAATTTTTCTTCAAGGTCATGGTGAAAATCCATTAACTACGTTGTAATTTTCCACGAAAACCTAGACATACGGACATAAATTTTGTTCTCTGCAGTAGTAATATACCTACCAAGGTTTTGTTGTTGCTAAATTTTCCGAGATAACTACGAAAACCGAAAAAATGTGGTGACGAAGATTTAATTAAGCCAATTAATCAATGCGTCAACAGTCTTAACGCAAAGGTGCTAGTAGATAAAGGATAAAATATTATAAAAATAAACATACTGCCAGCAAACATCGACTTTGGACTAATAAAAAATGACTCTTTAATCTTTGAAAATAATTCCATATTTTCAAGCATTACTGTTTATTCTTTAATAGTTTCAGAGGTGCAAAGTCTCACTTTGTGTCAACGTATACTATCTACGTGATACGTTTAAAAAATTAGGATTCTGGGATCAACACTAGAAAGTTTTCCATGAAAAATATAATGTAAGAACTTCAAGTACTTAACTATTTCCACAAATACTTACTCAATAGAGATAGAGTATACTTTATTTTCGCACACCCTAAAAATAAAACGAAAGTTATAACAAACATGAGCACTGTATTAACAATTGGCGGTCTTGAGTAGTTTTTCCATTATTGCAGAAGTACATTTTAAAAGCATATATCAGACGAAGAATTTGAAAGAACAGGTAGGTATATAGGTAAATCGAAAATGAGATTAAAAACTTATAAAATACAAACTTGACTACATGTTAATCATCATCATCATCATTTCAGCCGAAAGACGTCCACTGCTGGACATAGGCCTCCCCCAATTAAGAGGGGATATGCCATAATCGCCACGCTTGGCAGGCGGGTTGGCTATCGCAGTTAGTTGGTTGAATACAACAAGTTAATAGTACAATGCTTCTTTCAAGGTTTAACCAGATTACCTGAACCTATTGTTTATTCAACTTACACATAATATTTGAATGTTTATTAATCCCAGCTTCATTTCTTTTAGTCTAGCGTTTCAGAATTAGTTTCTAATCGTGTCGCTAATAATTTGTTAAATCAGTCCATGTCGAAATTAATATCGTTCACATTCAAACATGTCCGCCTACCCAATACTCATTAATCAGTTCTGTTAATCGTTGATAGTCACTATTAATACGACTGTTGTAGGTACTTGGTACCATTTGTATTTAAAATGATGCAGCAATTAAACAATCACGATTAGCTTATCTTTTGATTGTTGATGAGATCGCTCTATAAAGTCGTTAAGTATTTCAACAAACACTACATAGCTAGGTCATAAGTGTGACAATGAATTATATTGTTTTTGAGCCATTCTTCCTCTCGGTTATGTACCCAGATAAGTTTGTTTTTATTGCCATCCATAATCATCACCACTTTTATCGACTAAGGAAAAGTTAAAAGAAAAACGCTTTCATTTTCAGTGTTTAATCGGCTAAAGACTTATTTGATTACATTAACCAACTAGGTATTGGCGTAAAAAGCAAAATTCTGCGTATGAAAATAGACAACTTTGAAATAGAAAGTAAACAAACAAAGAAATAAAATGTAACCAATGTAATGGACGTTCATGGAAATGACGACAATAGTGCTGATTGATGTCAAACAAAACAAACGTAAACAATACCTGATTTCACACACTGGTACCGAACTTCCCATGTACTGGTAAACGAACTGAGTAACAGCCAGACTAGTGTGGGTGGATGAATCGATCATACAATTAGCCCAAACCCATATTATTCACATCAATCCACGAGGCGACAAAATGTAAACATCAATTAAAGTATCGTGTTTTGTTGGGCTTTTAATAAAAACTGTTATGGATATTAATTATAATATATTAAAACTATCACTCAAAATTAAATGGGATTTATTTTTAAAACATGCTGGAAATATATTATAAAACAAATCTTCAAGAGATGTCACAGCGAGTACGAGAAAATAGTAAAATAAAATACTTAATTGCATCTGAGAAATAGAAACTCAAAATTTCCAAACATTTGATTAATATTCGTTATTTACATCGCGCTGTCTTATTCGAGTCACAGTTGTAAAATTGAAAAAGTAGGTGATGTGATACATTGGATTTAAACAAAATAAATGGAAAAAGAAACTCTTCTAAACAACCTCACAAAACGGATTACTATTCATATGCCTTCTCTGTGCATGCAGTAAGATTATGGAACTCACTCCCGCCTTAACATACGGAATTCTCAATCTACGTGGGACACTCAGAAAGTTTTGCGAAACTAAAAAAAATTGTTCTATACGTACATATATTTTTATCAAATCTTTTCAAAGTACTTTCCACCAGCCTCTATACAAAGATTCATGCGCCTAAACCAGTTTTCAAAACACTTTTTCCAGTCCGCCGCAGACACCTCGTTTACAGCCTGCTCGAACGCAGCCAGCGCATCTTCCGGCGACGAAAATTGTATCCCTTTGAGCTGATTTTTTATTTTTGGGAATAAAAAGAAGTCACACGGTGCTAGATCAGGGCTGTAAGGAGGGTGACCCAGGAGTTTGACTGGCGTGCTGTCCAGGAAGTCCCTCGTTTTGAGTGCGGTGTGCGCAGGTGCATTGTCGTGGTGGAGTAGTAGCCCGCGGAGCCCTGTGTTTGGTCGCTTGTTGCTTATAACAGAGAAAACTTCTGGCAAACATTTGGTAGTATACCATTCGGCATTAATGCTTCTTTGATCCCGTAAGGGAATTGATACCAAGTGGCCAGTCAAATTAAAAAAGCTAGCGATCAAAATCTTACCCCCGCTTCTAGATCGCTTCACTTTGGTAGGCGTTGGCTCATTTTGAAACACCCAAACAGTCGACTGGCGCTTGGTTTCTGGGTCGTATTGATAAATCCAGGACTCATCACCTGTAACGATGTCATAAACACGCCGAGACGAGCCTGCTTCAAATTTGTTAAGCATATCACGGCACCATTCCACCCGGGCCTGCTTCTGAGCATCGGTGAGGTTGTGCGGCACCCAGCGTGATACTATCCTCCTCACGCGAAGATGGCTGTGTAGAATCTCGTGAACGCTTCCCGATCCAATCTTCAATATGTGTTGAATCTCCTGATATGTAATTCGCCTATTGTCTTGGATTAAATTTTTCACTGCTAGCACGTTTTCTTCGGTAACAGCCGTCAAAGGGCGACCGCTTCTTTCGTCATCCCCCAAAGTTGGTCGACCGCGCTTGAATTCGTTATACCAACGATACACGGTTGCCTTGGAAGGGCCTTCATCCATGAATGCCATTTGAAGTCTATCGTACGATTCATCCGGTTTCAGGCGACACTTGAAATCGTATAAAATCATAGCTCTAAAATGTTCCCGGCGCAGATCCATATTTCAGTGAGACACAATACTTTGAATTAACTCGCAAAAAATGTGGAGGGAAATTTTGAAATTGGAACTTACTTATTTTTACTTATAAATAATCATATTTTCGAAAAACATTATAACCGGCCAGTCTCCATTTCTTACTTATTTCTTCTCTCGCAGGTCTGCTGGTAGAAATTTCTTTGAAATAAACAGTACCATTGTACTAAATAATTTTAATGCCGTCTCCTTTCATAATATAGTATTGTGTGTAAACAAATTATAAATAAATTAAAAAATGAGAAAATGTCAATATAAAAATACTTACTGTTGAGCATAGCTTCGCTGGGCGCAGGCACTACGGGCCGGTCGTCCACCGGAGACTGTTTCTTCTTATTCTTTTTCTCATCTTCCTGCTGTGAATCAAACAGTATACTGTTATCAGACATACACACGATTATTTGCACTATTTCACAATATATTTTCAACGAAGCTGCACTGCCAACACGCAGTGTTTATCAACAAGTAATGTAAGAAAATAATGCCAACTGATACTGTTTTTTTTTATCAATTTGCTGGTGTTATCAATCTTGTCATTCGTTTTATCAGACCATTGTCTGATCAATAAAGTGTGCTTATCAAGTAAAAATAATGATAAGTTTGTCTAAACATGGCGTAAATGAATAAGGCTAATGTTAATGTTATAAAACTCAGGACCTACATGATTCATAGTCAGGGTGGTTATAGTTGCTAGTTACGTCGCTAGTCTGTGGCTCTGGATGTAGTCGGCGAAGAGAAATGGACTGCTCTGGCGGTCGTAGACATGCACTATTTATAGGAGCATGTCATTACCATCCTGATCTTTAAATGTAACACGTTACTTTATACTACTTTTGGCTCTGAGCACCGATATGTATATATCTAAATACATGATGATTTACACCTACCTATATTTCCCGCAAACAATATTTGAAGACACAACGATAAACTAAGTATTTCTCTGAAACGTTTGTTTAAAAATAATCTCTATGGAAGCTTGGTTCAGGATTTTTTTTTTACAATTATTGTAAGATTGCCATAATATTCGCCTAAAATGGCAAAATTCCCGTTCAGTGACATTTGAGTTTACCTCGGTCTTCTCTATATTATGATGTTAACAAAATCATACTAGTCTCCTTATAAAACTTCAGAATAGAAACACATATAAGACATGCCCTACAAAATACAAGAGTAAAGTATCACATCTCAACGTTATGTGCACTCTTCGAGGCCCCGGAAGCTCGTTCCGCCCGCACCCGGGCAATTCCAACACTTTATGTAAAATTCTCAGAAGGTTCTCTCAAACTTCAGTCGTTTCGCGCCATTATGTCAAGGCTCTCCTGCATACTTCATGGATTGTTTCGATAGTGGCTCCATGAAAAACACACGTAGACAAACTAGCAGTAAACAAGGTAGGTACCACGAAAATACGTTAGAGGAAACTCAACTATTTAGTTAGTTTACTAAATTATACAAGCTATTTTATTATTCTCTAAAAGTAAGGAAACTTCAGAACCTTAATTACCGCAGAAACAGGAATCACAAGCTTTTCGCTGTGCCTTCATGTCGCACTGTAACACGAGCTAAATCCCAGATGCAGTGTGAAAGGGGTTTATTAAAAAAAAAACTATGTATTTTATGTGTAATTTTTTCTATCTTTAATTAGTGTAGTTGATCCAAGACCGTTGTATAATTAAAGTAAAATAAGTAAATAAATAGCTACAAAAAAATTATTAAAATTACTAAGGGAATCAATAAAAAAGTCAGTTCGATACCAACATCAAATATTTGTGTGATTTGATTAACATGGCCAATTCCCACTATTTCCTACTACGATATGCAAGGAAGGAAACAAAATTAAAGAAACCAGGATTGAGCAGAGTTAGATATAGGCGTGAAAATCCAAGCATGTAGTATGTATAGGAAGTGTCCTACATTGTACACGTTAACTGTCCAGACAGAACACAACAGTTAAACAATCGCCAACATAACAAGATATACATATAGATATGGCTTATTGGACAGGGAATGCGTAATCGGAAAAATTATATGAATGATAATGAATATCATTAGTCATATCAAATTTATTATTTACTAGCTGTGCCCGTGCCCACGGCTTTGTACGCGTATTGAAATAAAATATAGCTTATATTATTTCTGGATTAAGTAGCTTTCTAATGGTAATTTTTTTATTAAAATCGGTTTCGGAGTTTATCGATTACAAAGAAATAAACAAATCTAAAAAAAAAAAAACGCGCCACACGTGGTCATGCAATCTATGGAGGCATGTTATTTATAATAGAAGTAGGTACCTAATGGTTTATGCAAAAACAAACATATATAATTAGAATTATTTTAGGGAATATCTAAAAAAAGTTTGGTAATATAAATAATTTTTCGCTACAAAGCATTTTTGGGACTTATAAAATTATTCCTTAAAAATTTTCAAATTAATAATTTAAGATCTTATTGATAACGAATACGGCTTTCTTTCCGCTGTAAAGACCAACAGATTAGCTTGTGTTCCCAAACACCGGTGTTCCGAGCACCTATAAGTTTAATTCTCCATTGATCAAACATTTACTAATAATGAACTATTTATGATGGACTATTTATAATAAATTAGAATTTGTATTTATTGTAACCTTGACATAGCTTGCGCGTGATCACCGCGCTTCGAGCCAATTCGTTTATATGGGCTGATAACCATGCCAAATCGGAGTAAGTGAATTCTAACGACCTAATGAAATACACACAACGTACTCATGCACTTAGAAAATATGCTTTTACAAACAAACTTCTGAAGATCGAGAAACTACGCTCTCTTCAGTAAATTATATTTTTATTTTGATATTATGGCAATCAAAATATTTATGACCAGAAAATATTGATCGTAATTCATAATAACGGATACAAATACATGAAAATCTCACTAACATTGACCCGAATCTTTACCTACATTAATGCGCAGCGTGAAATGGGATTTTTATAAACAAACTAAGTCTAAATAAAAATAAAAACGTAATGATTGATAGAGAGATTAGCAGCAGAAGCACAGTGGGGTGCGAGTGTGACCGAGAGGAGTTTGCATTGAAATAGCTCGTGTCGCGCTTGGCACGGCGTCAAATCGCGACGTGCCCAGTAAACATCTCCGGCTTTGTGAAAAAATGTGACATGCCCAGTTCTCTGTAGGTAAATAAACCGAACCGTGATGTATCCGGCATTAAGATGAGTAGACGATGTACACGCCGCGCTTCAAAGAACACGTTAAATCAAACCGTTTAATTGTTAAACAACACTAGCATCGAAACAAGGCGATCCTAAAATTAAAACAGCTTTCCCAATACGTTGCAGATGCTAGATTGCGCACGAAAATAATTGTTCAAAAATAATTATAATACTATGAGCTATTGAGCCGCATTGACCCAATTGTAAGGACTTCACAACAAATAGATATAGCGCCTGGAGTACTGAAGTTTTTTAATTATGAAAATTCTCATTTGTTTGGCAAACAGAGTCCGGCCGGTGGTATTCCATTGATTGCTATGCAAAACAACGAGCTTGACAGTTACATGTAAATAGAACATCATCAGATTCTCCGAATAAAAATAGAATAATGTGGATAGTTTACATGCATGTATAAAACACAACACATAAACATTACATTGACGACCTCATTGTTTGTCATGCGGCCACTTAAACACCTTGCTCACCGGGCACGGTTGCTTCGGTGAGTACCTGAATAGGATCGGACGCGAAGCCACGCCAAATTGCCACCATTGTGAGTGTGACCAGGACACCGCACAGCACGCGTTGGAGGAGCGCCCTGCATGGGGCTCCGAACGGCGGGACCTGGTCACCTTGATCGGACAGGATCTTTATCTGCCAGCAGTAGTGTCGGCTATGCTATGTGCTGATCCTGCTCGGAGAAGGCGGCGCCGGGGAGGCAACCGCCCTGGCGCAAGGCCCAGATAGGGTGAAGGGTCGCATCCCCTGCCGCCACATCAGGCAGGGGACCTTCGGGATCGCGGACGCTAAGAGTGGGGGGACTCGAGGCGTCTATTGGGGAACCTGGGGAGGACAGCAGTACGTGGTGATCGCGTGCTACTGTGGGGGAAACAATATAGTTTTCCCGGGACGTGCCAAAGGCATAGCACTAGAGGGGCAACGGCGTGGTCCAATGGAGTTCCCGGATCTCCTCTATTTTGTGCAGAGGTTGGCCACTGTGTGGTTCTAGTCGGTAAGAGTCCGACGTACCCCTCCGCTGTCCCCAGACGGAAGGTATCCATGAGGATTTCCACCCGAAAACAAAAAAAAAGGTAATGTAGAAGACTCTCATCATTATATTAAACCCATGTTCACCAGTTCATAACCCCTATAGTATAATAGAACATTGTATAACTTAGTTGGTAACAACGAGGCAGGGCAGCTCAAACGAGTCAAATAAATGACCACCCCCAACGAGGAATGTTTCAAATTACATACATAGTTGTGAAATGTTCACAAACATACGCTGCATACTTGTCGACCCTCGTTGGTTGAGGCTGGTGAGCGGCGCTTTGAAAGATTCCCAACATTTTAGCAAGCAAACAAATGTCATAGGTATGTCCTCTAGAAATTCTTGGCGAAACCGCACTAAACATTAAAATACGTTTCTGACGTTGCCAGTATATATTTATTCTTATTTACGTTACGTAGCCGTGAGAGATCATTGCAAAAGTTTCAACTATAAAAGACACAACTTCAGTGCAGAAGTTATTCCTGATACAAAATCGACATTTGTATGAATGGTTCGAAAGGATGAAAGGAATATGTGCTTACGTTAAATAGAGTTGACAAAAAGCTAATGATAGGATGGTGTCCATGGGCGCCGGCAGGGGGGTGCCAGGGGGTGCGCTTGCACCCCTTGGGAATCTCGGGATCAACAGGAATTATTGAAATAAAAAGCCGTCTGTTGGAAATCAGATTCATAATGAATAGTCAGTTTGTAAATGTCTCGAACATTCCGACTAAAATTTCATCTTTTTATTAACAATCATATACGGCAAAGATTGTAAGAAAACTAAAATCTGCACCAGCTGGAAATTATTTCTGCCGGCGCCCTTGAATGGTGCCCCATCATAATGTTTCATGGACGGGAAGTACCATAGAAATCTAAATAATAAGGTAATAGAAGCGACACAAGGCGCATGAAAGAACGCCGCGTACAGGTGTCTCGTAGGAAACAAGTACGCGAACCGTTGGCTTGATCATCAGTGCTGTTTTGGACGCAGAGTCACTAAAATTGTATTTTGCAGCATATCTATTAACAGCGGATTCTTTCAATCTTAATTCATTTTGCATTTAATGCTAGAAACATGGTGGGCGTAATTGCGTATTTATGTGTTGCTAGCGGGAAACCGGCGACACGCGTTCCGGTATTAAAAGACAGTAGATAACATTTATATTATTACCTTATTATTTAGAGTTCTATGGCTACTCATACGTTAAATATTGGAAATATGAAATTTTACATATAGGGAGGAGATTTTGCCTCGGAGAGCACGTTAAGCTGTCGGTCCCGGTTGTCATACGAATATCTATGGCAGTCGTTACGGGTAGTCAGAAGCCTGAAAGTCTGACAACTGGTCTAACCTCCGAATGTCGGTATTACCCAGAAACTGGGTTACGGGGGTCTGATGGCAGTCGCTCCGTGTAAAATACTGATGTTCAGTCGCATCTAGCTAGACTGGAAGCCAACCCCAATATAATTGGGAAAAGGCGCGTTGGATGATGACATATAGGAGACTTTCCTACTCAGATTATTAATAAATAAATAAATATTTTTGGGACATTTTTTTACACAGCACCATCTAGTCCCAAACTAAGCAGAGCTTGTATTATGAGTACTAGACAATGGATATGATACTTGTATACTTTTTTTTTTGTAAATACATACTTATAATACATAAGAAACACCCAGACCAACACAAACACTCATGTTCATCACACTAATATTTGTGTCCTGTGGGAATCGAACCCACCACCTCGTGATCACCAGTCCGACACTCGAACCACTAGACTACAGAGGTTGTCAGTCAGTCATCAGTAAATCTTTTGCCTGAGCCATGAATCGAACTAGCTCAGTAGCGGAAAGGTACCATTCTGTATTTTATGGCTTTTGTTGATAGATATCAATAGGGTCAACAAAGAGCACCAAATCTCTGTACCAAACATAGCATCTTAAATTAAAGGAAGTCTATAAAATAAGAAATTTACGTAAAATTTCCTATTTTCAATATTTAAAGTACTTTCCCTTCATAAAGTTAACTAAGACTAAGTTAGTTAAGACTATTGTCTTTGTTTTTGTTTGGTGTAATGTACAATAAAGAATATAATAAATAAATAAAGTTGTGACATGAATTAAATTAAAATGAATCAACACTTACTTTTCTCCTACTCCTCGACGTAGTTGCCATGCCCTGTAAAGATAGAAATACCAATATTAACTTAAATTACACATGATTATTCTTCAGGCCCTACTAAGAGCTAAGGGGCACCCTCTTCAGTAAAAAAATAATTACTCGCTGAGTAACTACATCATTTATCGAAAATTTGTTTAAAAAAAATTTATTACAGGTACTACTAGGTAGTTAGTTGATTTAGTTGTACCTTGAACTACAGTAGGTACTATCACAACACGGGAGTATTGAGCCACTTGCTAACATTCTTAATTCGGCCGTGTTGGCAAATCGGACAAAGTCAGTAGGTCTACTCGCGTTTTACGAACGACAAACGAAGTACGAACTTTCATTCCGACTGATACTTACATAATAAAGATAGGCACATAAAAAAGGCACAATTAAGATAGACTATGGTTCATAGTCGTATACAATTTACCGGAGATGAGAAAAAGGGGTCACTTGGGGTTGACACTGAAAATCAGCGCTGTGTTGTGACTCACGTTACAACACAGCATCATGCTGAATGTCAACCTCTTTGCCGCAGCTACGACATGCAAAGTAGGTATCATACATTGATAAAATGATTCAAGAAATGTACCTAATTAAGTATTTTTTATGTGCACCTACCGCATGTCGTCTTGTTGTGGCAATAAATCATTTTTCATTCTTTTTTTTTTCTTTCAAAAACAAACGTCAAACCACGATCATCGCATGCGATTAGGGAACGATGGTTGACCGGAGTAGCAAATTGTGCGATGAATCGTATGATTTATCGAATATCGTCGAACGGGAGTAGACCCCCTGATATACTCGTGCATGAAAAAGTTGCCCGATTTGTAGAACACACACGGCCAAGTTAAGATGATAAGCCAGTGGCTCAACTTTCGCGTGTTGTGATTGTACTTGTACTTCAATTGAATTTTAGATAAATAATGTACTCAGCAAGTAATTATATTTTTACTGATGGGGGCGCCACTTAGCTCTTTTAGTAGTCTCTTGGCTTGGAAACTCAAGACTACACCATTACTTAACTGGAAATCGACGTCAAATACCAACTTAGAATAATTAGTAAAATTACGTCTGTTCTTATCAAAGAAAATGAGTTGATGAGTAACTACCTTAATGAGCTGTCGGTTACTCATGTAATTAGATCAAATGAGCTTGACTCTTTGGACGTGTTCTCAATTACTCAACAAGTGATTTGTAGCGTATCAACATTGTTGATATCTATTGTAGCTTCCTTTTCTACAACGTGTTATTGAAATAACTGAAAACCTCTTATGGAGTCATTGTACTCATCAGTATTAACAACTTTTACTATGAGACCAACCTTGAAAACGCGAGAAAAAAACAGGTGTTCCCTACATTTTGTCGATTTATATGAACACAAATGTTGTTCATACTGATGAGTACAATGACAACTTAGGAGGTTTTCAGATATTTCAATAACACGTTATTTATTCATGTTCCTTGAAGCCTATTCATGAAAGAAAGTATTTAAAATATCTAAAATGCAAAAATAACCCTAAGACAATGAGGTACTACGGAGACTTACCGTTTCCAAAAAATTATCAGATTCTACATCACTGTGGAGAAAATTGTTTGTAAAGAAATCGCGTTTTTAATCGGGCGTCATTTCGCATTTTTCTATATTTTTGCTCTTAGAAAGAGTTCAAAGCACTGTTATTTACATCACTACATTTTAATGTAAAATAATGTGACAATGGGTAGTCTGAAGTAAAACACATTAATATTAATTAACTGAGTTAATGAACACAGTAAGTGGTCAACGACTATCTAAATCACTTTAAACTATGTCTAAAAATTACATAAATGTTCTATACCTATTGTGTTGATAGCTTTTTAGACTGCTCCACGAAGCAATATTATTGCAATTTAAGTGGCACTAAAAGCTTTTATTTGCGTTATTCGGCTAATTAAATTAGTTTAGACGATGGTCCCTTTCAAATAATAATCAATTTGACAGATATTATTCACTACTTCACATAAGAAAACTTTTATTATAATAAAAGATAATTATTCTAGGTAGACACCGCTTACCTAATTAAATAGATTGATCAATTTAGAAATTAGTTTCTATTATGAATAGCCTCATTTCTTTAGCCTACGAGAACCTAACTAGTAAAGTAGTAAGGCTCAAAGTTACTCAAAGGGCAATGGAGAGGGCTATGCTCGGAGTGTCCCTGGCGTGATCGAATCAGAAATGAGGAGATTCGCAGGAGAACGAAGGTAACCGACATAGCCCGAAGAATTGCCAAACTTAAGTGCCAGTGGGCTGGGCACATTGCTCGCAGAACGGATGGCCGATGGGGCAGTAAAGTTCTGGAGTGGTGACCGCGTACTGGAAGGCGCAGCGTGCTTAAGTCCGATTTACATTGGTCAAGTGTTTAACGAAGTCAATAAGGGAACATACCCATACTACGTGACCCGTTGAGGGCTGGGGGAGGGGTTGGATGTGTCCGTTTAAGTCTGCAGAGGACCTATACTAATAGGCGTATCTTCATCTTCTCTGACAGCCAGGCAGCATTAAAAGCTTTAAATTCTGAGGAAATTGACTCCAAACTTGTAAAGTTAAAGAATTGGAAAAAATGGGTCGTTACGTTCCCTAAGTACAGTGGGTAGGAACACACGGTTTACACTACTGACTCGCCACTGTCCGATCGGTTTTCATTACTGTCCTTATCCACTTTACTAATTCACTTCGCTAAACACACATATCAATGTAAATCGGGCATTACAGGCTTTAGGTATTTATTAATGACTATAGATAGATTACATTTGAATAACTAAACTTGCATTAATTAAATCAGTGCTCGCCTTTTATTAAAGACATCTCCAGGCGGTTGGTCGACAAAGAATAAGCACTGCCATACGTCGTGGCAATGCTCCCAGTCTTTACGATTATTTAGATGACTTCTCGTATTTATTAGTTATGTTTTAGGCTATTGTATTTATAAGTGTAAATACCCGTTATAATATTACCTACATTATGTAATGCAAGAAATAATTGAGTATTATTCAGGTGCTTTTAAGACCAAGGACAAAATTCAACTGGCAGTTTTTTCCATAAGATTAAAATTGATTAGGTAGGTACTACTTACGCTATAATATTATCCCGGTATAACTACCAAACAAACCAACAACCTAATTTTTGTTTGAACAAAAATATTTTTATGGCGATTCAGCTTATGTAAATAATTATTTTACCTTGTCATAACTCATGACCTATCATACCTCAACCTTTTTTTATTTAAAATTGGCCATTTTCCAAAAAAAACTGAGAGTAAAATAATATAAAACTTTTACTTACAGCAACGCTCGCTCAGTGTTTGTGAGATTTTTGATTTATAACTTCTAAAACTTGAAAAGCTACACTGCAGTCGATTTTATTTTATAATGTACTTCTACTGACATTATATACAGTTCACAACACGATATAGCATCAGTTTCCACGTAAAACGTTTATTATTGAACAGTTATTCTCGTAAGCGGTACACGTCAAATACATTTTTGATCATTAACATACTGACATAAGTGCTAATATTAGAAGTTATGCTCCCTGTATAGCCAGATGTCAATGACCTTCTGTCTCTAGGTCAAGGTTACTGAATAGGGAGACAGATAATTATTATTCAGATAAGTTCCGACCTCCTAATTGATCGGAGTTATGAAAGTCATAGATATTCTAAAGGTTTTTGAACTTTTACTCGCACCAAGATTACTATCCCGTATACCTTATGAATATTAAGTACTTTTATTGTAATACATTTTTTTATGAGAACTTTCATGAAATAGAGAAAATTTCCATGCATAATAAAGTAAGCTACAAAACAAGGCCCTACAGATTTTTTAGTAAAAAAAATTAAGAAGAAAAGACTTACGCAATTCGCGAATCGCTGTAACCCGACACGTATGTTCCGAAACAAGTGTCCCCAATGACAGCGCAGATTCATAGTCAACAAGTTTCCGCTAACCTGGCCGTGTTCTTGATTTTGGGACAAGTTCCGATCCGAAATAGCAGGAGCAGTGGCCGAGTTCCCCGATTGTGTTCTCTATTTTCTATTTATAATCTTCGAACTGTACCAGCTGATACGAAACACTGTCCGTTTGCTATTCTCCGACTGCACAACCGGTAACGACTTACTAACAGAAGTTATTTATCTTCAGTTTTACAGACACCCGTCTTTCGTTCTCCTGTGACCAGTTTGGATTCGGTTCAACATAACAAATCCTACGCAATTTTTAAAAAGGTTCACCCACTACGTATGTACGGGGCCAAATAAAAAATTCTTCGTATTATCTCTGGAATCACAATTTAAATACTAAACAGAAGCCACACACTTTTGAATATTGCTACAAAAGAATGTTCAAGTGCGAATGTCATATTTACGCACCGATTCAGTACAGTGGATAATAACATTATAAAAAATAGACTTTGCACGCGGCTTCGCTCACGTTCTACCCCCCTAGCCAAGTTGACAATCTACACGATCTATAATCGTCAACGCTAATAGAAAACGATCAAAATGTATGGGAATGACATATCTCAACGAAAAAGTCATTCGTTCAGATATGTCATTCCCATACATTTTGATTGTTTTCTATTAGCGTTGACGATTGTAGGTTGTGTAGATTGTCAACTTAGCTAGGGGGGTTGAAATAAAATATAGCCTATGCTGTATATGAATAAAGTAGCTTTCTAATAGTGAAAAAAATATTAAAATCGGTTCAAAAGTTTCAGAGTTTATCAATTAAAAACAAACAAATAAATCTTTCCTCTTTGTAATATTATTATAGTATAGATAGATAAAGAATAAATACTTATGTTGTTATATAATAAAATGAAATTGTAGAATTTTAGGTCCCACCAAGGGTTTCGTTTCAATATTCTCGTAACGGAACCCTAAAATCAAATGTTCGTGAATCCGCAACACAAATCACTATAATTTTAAAATGTTTTAATGCTTCGAAACATTGAATAGGAATGTGAGTAACCATTTGGATTTTTAAATGTAACTACTACGAACATGCTAGTCTTTCTCCTATACATTATAAAGTGGAGAAACTTCAACGATATACAACGTTACTTTTTGTTTACGCAATTTGTGAAACGAATTTGTTCAAAATCACCAAACGAATCGAATGTGATCGTTTTTATACCTTGTTAGATATTAACCTTGAAAACATTTTGAAACTCAATTTGGTTATTCTGGTTAAATTCAGCACATTAGCGGATCGTGAATAGGGCCTTAAGGCCAAGGAAGATCGTCTCGATTAGTTTCCGTACATCAGGTAGTCCCTGTGCATGACATTCTTCGCGATTTACCGCTACCAACTGGGGGATTTACAGTGACTATAAAAGCATGTAATTTTGTGATTCACAAAAAGAAAACATCCCAATCTATTCTCCTGGTTATTCTGAACAAACTAGTTTCTCAAATTGCGTAAACGAAAAGTATACTATACTATAATAACACTATACTGATCGACAAGTGATCACGCATAGCGATCAACATTGTTCGTATAGCGTTCATATAGTACCCTATAAAGCGCTACGATATGCGCCGTAGTGGAATAGGTGATTTTTTCGTACCCGTACTTCAGTCCCCCAAAAAGTGCTACGACAAGCGCTACGCCAAAGGTTACGGCCTACGGCCGATGCTTACGCTACGAAGTCTTTTTTAGATTTCTTCTGTTATTTATTTTAATTATTCAAATAAACCTTTACTATTTATATGATTCTACTCCTTACAATTTATTTGCTGGTTACTGAGTGATACACAAATTGAGTATTAGGCATCGAGAGCCAAGAAAAACTCAGATGCACAAATGGAGCTTGTTTCTGATATAAAAACTTTTCGTGGTCCAAAAAACGGTCACTTTTTTCTCTTGCAACTAGGAACTTACAGTAACTCTAACTACTACTAACTCTTAAATACTAACCCTAGTATTAACCCTAAAATATAGTTAAGCTACATGATGGCTGATGCATGCATGCCAGCAGTTGGGGCAGGTCCACTCAAATTGACCTGGCACTTGTCTCTTCTCTTTTCTTGTCCTCGCATATATTCATAATAGTCTGGACTTTAAAAGAGACTTTGACCCCTGAGTTTGTTTCAGCATTTCTTCTCAAAGGTAGTGACATAGGAAATGCCGACGCCATCTAGTTCTTAAAAGAAATGACTTGTGAAAGTGATTTTCACATTCAATTTGCAGAATAAATGATTTCATTTCATTTGTGGTTTAGAAGAAATAAATATATTTTCAGATGGTTCTAATGTAAATTTAATTGGGGTGTTTGAAGTTTGCACTATTATGCCTGTTATAATATTATGATATTGTCAGTTAATTTCAGTTCACGGCTGGACAAAGTCGTCCCGCGTGTACAGATATTTATTTTCTATGGGTCCATATTAATGAGTGGCTACATATTATCACGCCTGTTTTCCACTTGGGTACGCAGAGACCATATGGATTTCTACCTACTATGATCCTGATACACACAAAAACTACTAGTCTTTCAATAATTTTGAACTACAGTCAAAATTGAATCACACTTTACACGATTACCGATGAGATAGAACATTCTGAAAACAGCCAATTTTGTTCTCTAGCTGACTTGTAATTTTCTGAACGACTTTTATGAAAATTATATTAGCATACAGACTGTAATGTTGTTATAGCTGTAGGTACAATCAAGTTAAACTTATAAGTTCAGCTATCTTTTAGAAAATAATGTGGGCATGGTATAATGGCTCCAAGGGGACTGAATGAAATGGGCCCACATGTAAATTAAATTGTAACTGTTACTTAAATGTTGAAAATTGACATAATAATAATAAAAAACAAAGTTTCATTTTAAAGAGAAGCAGCTCCCCTAGCCAAGTTGACAACTACACAATCGTCAACGCTAATAGAAAACAATCAAAATGTATGGGAATGACATATCTGAACGAATGATTTTTTCGTTGAGATAGGTTGAGATATGTCATTCCCATACATTTTGATCGTTTTCTATTAGCGTTGACGATTGACGATTGTGTAGATTGTCAATTTGGCTAGGGGGGCAGGAATTAAGTCAGGTTTTAAAACTAAAAGCATAATTATGCTGCCACGGTTCACGCACGCCGCACTGTCTAACGTATTTGCTAGTGAGTTTTAAGAAAACCGCTGAAAACGATGTAATCAAACGCATGCTTGAATGCATTTATTGTGTCATGGATTGCAATATAATTTGCTACAGAAAGCTGCAGCAGAGTTAGATGGTACTGACACTGTTTCGATTCATTTATTTTTGAAATCGAATACTTTTTAAACCCTGCTAGACATCAAAGTAGTATGAAGTTATTTATGTACGTCATAATTTTATACTTGAAATTAACCTAAGTTTTATTCAGTTTCAATTCGAGAATTTTCCTGGGCCTGAAGCCCCATACAAATTTGTCAATGTCATTTAGACTTTTATCAGAAGTACTTGTGTTGATTGAAGAAAGCGCGCTACAGCAGGGTGGCTCGCCGATCGATGCGCTCCACCGTTAGAGCAACCTTGCACCACGCTCAAACAAATAGGTATTTGTTTGTAGGTATACAAGTGGTTCTAAGTAGGTACTTATGTTGTTAAGTAGTTATGCCTAAACATTATCCAACTTGCTAGTTACAAGACCCTATTATAATCAAGTCTTCTTTGATAGAGCTGAATAGAAAGTCAAATCATTTACTATACAAAATTACCTAATCTAAATTGCTTTATGATATCTACTTACTAATGGTCTACATAATAAGAGTAAGTTATTTTATTATAATAAAGATTATAATATGTTATTATTAAATTCAATTCTAAAACATATGATATTATTGTAATGTTATTTAATTGTTTGTGCGGCCGGAGGGAATGCGTTTCGATCAACACGAAAACTTTGCGCTAAATAATTGTAGTTTATTGTGACGTTATAAATAATATGAATAGTTTTGAACACATATTAAATATTGTATCAGTAGTACATATAAACGAAATTAAAAAAAAAACGTACATTTTTTGCCATTTATAATTAAAAACAGGAACTGCCCAGACAGCATTCTCTCAGCGGCCGCACATTAGATTATAGCTTTTCAAATAGGTAGATTGGTATGTTTGGTTTACCAACTAAAGCATAGACGCTTGAAAGTGGATACGATTGAGTTAAATAAGAAATTTAATCGTTCCGTAAACAAGAATTTGTAACAAAAACAAAAACGAAAACAAACAGCACACCTCTACTATTTCAAATTGCTTCGGTCTACCGGCTTGGAGATCGGCTCGCCGCATCCGAACAGATAAACAAACTGCACTTATTGCTGCAAGCCGAACAAGAATTTAAACACAATATCTTCAAAATGATTCCTTACTTTCATTTTGTCCGATGCGTCTATGATTATCAGATGATTGACTCGTGGTCCCACCGCACTGTATTGCCACAACACAGGATTTCCAATTCAACACTGACCAACACTTTCAAATATCAACGAATCCTTTTGTAATGCTTAGTAAATAGGGAAATGTTATCTGTTAGAATTGAAGGTAGGTATGTCAGTTATTAGTTCTGTACCTAGGACTTGGTGCGGAGACGAGTGGTGGGAGAGTGGAGTGGCCGCGGAGCCGGCGGTGCAGAGTCGCGAGACAGTGCAAGAAGTCAGCGGCACAAGTGGTGCCGGTGGTGGCCGCAAGGTTGCTGAGGGAGCACGAGTGCGGAGTCGCGGCCGGCCTTAGTACGTCGCATCAGTCGGCGGGCGTTTAATGCGCGGGTATTTCTGTAGATCACAGCCATCGGACAAATCGCGACCGTGCGACCCGGCCTCAACGAGCACTCTAATTATAAACTTGTTTATATTTTTTATTCCCTCCATGACTTTTATTCTGATTCTTCACTGATGTCCAGCACCAGACGCCAAGGCCTCGCTCATCGACCTCGAGGACCACGTGCGCCTCAAAATAGACCGCAACGCGACACTCTTCATCGAATCTCGTAATTTATCGGCAACGGATAAAGCGAAACAGCGCCAAAATGCGATTTGGACGGTGGCGGTGTCATAAAGAATAGATGGCGAGTAGGTAGTGTGTAGGTGTGGAGTAGAGTTTCGGTGCACGTGGTGGGTACGTACCGAGAGCGTGTCAGAGAGCGCGCTGCAGAAGGCGCTGAAGCCGGTTTGCGCGGGGGGGCTGGGCGGCGGGCTGCTCGCCCGGTCCATGGCGCGGTGTGCCCCGGCGGTCGGCGGAGCACTGCCGACTGCCGCCGCGTACTACCGCGCCCTCGCGTTACATAAACCTCGCGGCTTGCCCGCTGCCCGCTCCCACCTGTCTGTTGTCACCACGTTTTGGCATCACATGCAAACCACAACAATAACACTAAATAATTATAGAAATACTATTTTAAGCTCACTCAACGCCGACTCAGACTAATTTGTTGCACTTTATCTTAACATAGCATATGATTTTAAGCAGACACGCAAACTGAGTGGGTTAGTGATGTTATTTTTTTATTTCCACGTAACAGTCCTATTCACTTCCACTTCCATTCATTTCATCGTTTCATAGACAATAAACCAAGGTTAGGTTAATGTGTGTAGGTACTTACGTGACATAGTATGTGAAGGTACTTACTAACGTGGGCTCATAATGAGTAATGACTTGTCAAGGGTGACCTGTGTTCGACCGAACATTTGACTTTGGCTAGAAACCGCCTTCTTTTACGCCGAAAACGTAATTGCTTTTACCGAAGGTATAATGGTGTAGTAAGTCACATTCCAGTATCTATGAAGGTCACATCTAACGTATAAATAACTGGAACCTACTTATAACATTACTAGGAATCATCATCATCATGATTTCAGCCGAAAGACGTCCACTGCTGGACATAGGCCTCCCCCAAGCATCGCCAATAGGAATATCCTATATTAATTGGGTAAAATAATACATGCTGAAATTTTAATAGCGTCTTTCCCGAAAAAGGGTCATTGTACTCATTATTATGAACAACTTTTATTATGGGACCAACCCTGAAATAGCGAAAATAAATCAGGTGGTCCCTACATTTTATCGATTTAAGTGAACACAAATGTAGGGACCAACTGATTGAACTGAGGGTAGGTCCCATAGTAAAAGTTGTTCATAATGATGAGTACAATGACCCCTATTCGGGAAAGAAGCGATTAAAAGAATACAAAATTATGAATACACTACTCTACAATCGAAAATCTGCCTACACAGAAAACAAAACCGAACGCGCGGAAATGGGTTTGGGCTTTGTCGAAAAATTGCTATCGTGTAGTCCCTAGAGCGCTGCAACCCTGATAAAGAACATAACAATAACATTAGGGTGGCCTTCGACGACCGCTACCCACCCTTCATTTTAATCAGACTTTGAACACAATGAGCATATGAGCACTGCTTTCGTTATATTTTATTGGTAAATTATGCAAACTCATTTGTGAAGTTTAGTTCACTCGACTGACCATCGTGAGGTTCTGAGTGATTTGTTTTTTATTTTTAGTTTTGTACTTGAGACGTTCAAAATTAGATAATACCTACTTTAGATAAGTATTTTGATATGGTGTACGGATCTAAGTCAAAAAAACGGAAAAACTCGACAATGTGTTATAGAGTGTAAAACTTTGCTTTGCCCTATCGTCGGTGATAGACATGATAGTCCAACACCGCATAACTTTGTTTTGCTCATAGAGTTATTATACTTGCTATAAGGCCCAATTACAATGTTATTCAATTCAAAATTTGGCTGTATAGTAAAATGAGGTAACGCGGTTTGGACTATCACCGACGCGTGACCGACGCTGTCTTCGTGTTTGGCAGCCGTGCTTGCGACCTGAAGCCCAATTCCGTACCTCAAAAGGAAAAACCGGCCAAAAGCATGTCGGGCCATGCTCAGAATTATAGGGTTCCTTCATCAACTCAGCCTATCGCCTATTTTTCTCTAAGGTCAATGGCCTATGAATCTATGTAGGATCAGTAAGCTGAAGTGGCAGTGGGCTGGCCATGTCTGTCGAAGGACCGATGGCCACTAGAGCAGACGAGTCCTTGAGTGGAGACCGCGAATCGGCAAACGCAGCGTAGGGCGCCCCCCTGCCAGGTGGACCGACGACCTAAAGAACGTGGCTGGGGGGGACTGGATGCGGAAGGCAGAGGACCGAGCGTTGTGGCGCAACTTGGGAGAGGCCTATGTCCAGCAGTGGACTGCGAAGGGCTGAGTTGATTGAATTTTAATAAAAATAAGGCAAATACAGACATGTGTGGGTAGTACCTGGATATGAAAGACGTCAACGGGCAGTGCTGCACCTTTGGTGAACTCTCATAAATTAAATCAGTTTCTACGGGGTTTCAGGTCGATGGTGGAACAGAACCCTTAGTGCGCGAGTTCGACTCGCACTTGGCCGGTTTTTTTTATGTTTAATGCATCCGCAAACACTTATTCCTGTCCAAGTGATTTATCATACGTTCAAGATAAACAAAAACACTTTATTGTAAAAACATTTGATTTCAACTCAACGAACTCGACTGCTGTAAATGTTCGCTTAAACACCTGTTCACATACAACAGTAATTTTATTTATCGTCACGACATTTCACAATAGTCTTTACTACCAACTTTAACAGTTCTATATACAATAATTAAGTACTTTCAAATATTTTTACAATTGTTTTAAAGAATTTTTAACGCGTTATTTCTATCAGTTCGTAGGTTCTTATTACCTAGCTATTTGTAATTGTTTGTAGTGGAATGTGTTTTAAAGAGAATATGATGGTTTTTACTACAGTACTTGTAAACGTTTTAAATGTTTGTTTATTGACACAATGTGGCAGAGTCAAGAGAGTGGTTGGAGCTGTAGATGTCGAGTGTGGTATTACATATTTTTTTAATTTTAAAATTAATTAATTAATTTGATGATCGCAAAGATGCGACAGGAGATTAAGTTCTAAATTATATTTCAAGCAAACCTAGTACTTCAACACGACACTCAGTTTTAGAGAAACAAAATCATAGTTGAATGATTTAATTTAAACTTTTTATTACTACCTCTTCTTCTTACCCTTATCTCTTCTCATGGGTGTCGTAAAACGTCGTATAAGGCCTAACTTTCAATGCGAATCTAACTTCCCATTGAATAACATTTATTTTATAAAAATAGCAAATTGAAGTTAGGCGGTATTGCACGCTCACCGACGTTATGTTTATAGATCTATTACGCACACACACATTACACACGTTTGTGTGTTGTGTTTGTGGAAAGCCTGGGTAGAAAGAAACCCAGGCGTATGAAATCATCCCCTCGTCGGCATTTCACAGTCATTAGCCAGGTCAAAATATCACGTTTCTTTGTTTATAGACATTCATGACGTTTTTATGATCTTCATGTAACACGTGCGCGGTTGCGGCTTAGCGGTTTTCATACGCCAGAGACGATTGGGCTCTATAGTCGTTGTCTTACGCGTTCTAAATACTAAAAGTGTAATTTTTTATAAAGCTACTTTAATAACTGAACACCACTTAAGGGGTCATTGAACTCATCAGTATGAATAACTTTTACTATGAGACCACATTTATGTGAACACAAATGTAGGGATCAGCTGATTAATTTTAGCGATTTCAGGGTTGTTCCCATAGTAAAAGTTGTTCATAATGATGAGTACAATGACCCCTTGAGAAGTTTGCAGTAATTTCAATAACACGTTGTAGATTGTAGACATAGCAAACCTTCAAACAGGCATAATTCTAATGCCGCAAAATCAAGCGATTCGCTGGGAATCGAACCCGAGACCAGATCGCAAGGTTACCAGCCATGCTTGCATAACTATACTAATCAACAAGGTGATAAAATGTGCATCATTGAAGTTTTTTTATGGCATAAGATGACAAAACGAGCTAAAGGCCCACCTAATGCTAAGCGGTTACCTTTGCCCATAACAACTAATAATTTTGGTAAATGGTTCTAGCCTAGGTTTGTTGCCTAACGGCCAAAATTAATATCCAATCTATCCATGATTTACCCTACCAGAGATAGGAATTTGACATAAGCTCCATACAAAATATGTCAAATTTCTATCCCTAGTAGGGTAAATCGTGGATAGATTGGATATTAATTTTGGCCGTTAATGGCAAATGGCGTTCGCCAAAGACAGACCTAAAGATGGATTTACTCGTGATTGTAATTTCACCGGCACCCGTAACCTTCCGAGCAATGCAAGCATTACTGTTTGTCGGCAGGTATAGGTACGCAAGGCTACACATCAAGCTATAATTTCCAGTATAAGCTGACCTCTGATTGTACGGAAAGTCTATACAATGCTAGGTCAGCTTATACTGGATCTGTAAATGATGATGTTTAGCCGTGTGTACGGTGGTAGTACTTCCCCTTACGAACTCTTTCACAGGAAGCTCTACTACTACTCAAAATACTAAAGTTTAATATTTATACCAACATCATCATAATTTCAGCCACTGCTGGACATAGGCCTCCCCCAAGGAGCGATATGCCATAATCACCACGCTTGGCAGGCGGGTTGGCGACCGCAGTTAGTTGAATGAACACTCAGAGAACGCTGCTGCTCATCCTCTGGTGAATTCCTTAGTCGCCTTTTACGACACCACGGGAAGAGATGGGGTGATGCTATTCTTTGTGTCCAGCACCACGCGGAACATTTTACATTTATACCATAATATGTTGACATGAAATTTTTCGTAGGTTCGTTTTCAGACACAAATCTCACATGCACAAACTCCCACCCGGAACAACTATCTTCGTTCGTTCAATTTTTAGGGTTCCGTACCCAAGGATGCCGAACGGGACCCTATTACTCTCGCTACGCTGTCCGTCCGTTCGTCCGTCCGTCCGTCCATCTGTCTGTCACAGGGCTGTATCTTTTGAACGGTAATAGGTAACCGGTTGAAATTTTTTCAGAATATGTGTTGCTATGAGGTGTATCACGACAAATACTAAAAACAAAAAGAGTCTAAAACCAAAAGGGGTCCCCATACAAGAAACCTCAAAAAACGTGCATTTTTTTTTCCAAGTTTTTGTTCCTGCTCTATCTTTAAAACGGTCATATATACCAACGTCGAACTTAGTCAGATTATAGTGCATATTATGTAGTTTAGCAACAAATACTAAAAATAAGACAAACACAGACATATGTGGTGGTACCTACGTAAGAAAAACTTGCAAAAATTCATATTTCGCGCACTGTACGTTGATGTCTTTTGATAAACTCTCGTAAATTAAATAAGTTTTTATGGGGTATCAGGTCGTTGAGACGTCGGAACCCTTACTACGCGAGTCCGACTCGCACTTGGCCGGTTTTTTTAAATTACACGACAGTTATGAGTTTTCATAGTAATTTATTTGGCCGCTAAACAGGACAGATATGGATTTTCCTTTGATTATAAACTTGTCTAAAATCTTTGGGATTTTCATACTATAATATTGCTGGCCGCTGCTCGCATGTATTTGACTAGTACAGCAATTTCGATTTATCTCGAAAAAGGTTGTCAAAATAATGATCAAATTTCCAAGCATTTTTGAGAAAAGTTAATTAACAAAACCAAATAATCTTCCCAGGATAAAAAGTAGCCTTATGTTAATTAACAAAACCAAATAATCTTCCCAGGATAAAAAGTAGCCTTATGTTAATTAACAAAACCAAATAATCTTCCCAGGATAAAAAGTAGCCTTATGTTAATTCGGATTATGGTATATCTGTCTGCCGAATTTCATCCAAATCCGTTAAGTCGGTTTAGCGTGATTAAAAACAAACAAAATAAACATCCATACTTTCGAATCTATCTTCTATCTATATAGGTATAAAGACAAAAAAAAATTGCCGCATGTATGACAGTTACAAGTAAAGATACTTGGGAACGGCTCGACCGATAGGGCTGGATTTCTTTATTGTGTTCGTAATTGTCAGGATAAGGTTTGTACGAAAGAAAGAAACAGAAAAGGGAGAACACAAAAAGAAAAAAACTGCACCCGTGTGAAGCCGGGGCGGGTCGCTAGTATAGAATATACTATTAATATTATAAATTAATAGTATATTCTATACTCGGACGAATAAAAAAGGTGGACGGGATCTCCCTAAACAAAGACTGAAGCGCTTAATTTTTTCCTAAGCCCAATATAATTTCGGAAGCATTTTAACACACCAGATTTTATTTGTTATTATTTGTGACTCTACAACAATGACTACCGTCACACTAGGTTTTTTGCGTAATCGCGGCTTTTTGGCATACTATAGATGTGAATGTGTGCATGCGTGGCCCGTACTTTTAAGCGAGCAGGCATACTATAGATGCTTCACTTATTGTTTAGCGAGATTCCGTCCGCCTTTTTTATTCGTCCTATAATCTATAGTTGAATGTTGAATTGGCTAATCAAGTTTAGACAAGAGGAAGCTAGCTTACGGCCAAAACTAATATCCAATCTATCCATGATTTGCCCTACTAGAGATAGGAATATGACATAAGCTCCATACAAAATATGTCAAATTTCTATCTCTAGTAGGGTAAATCGTGGATAGATTGGATATAAATTTTGGCCGTTAAGCTCCAATCAAAATATGTCAAATTTCTATCTGTAGTAGGGTAAATCGTAGATAGATTGGATATTAATTTTGGCCGTTAGTGAACATTTACAGACATCGAGGATTTTTGTTGATAGAAAATGTTTTGCAAAGGGACTTCCTACAACTTATTTTATTTACATGCCGTGCACTGATAAGGCTGCAGTATTGAGGAGGAAATGTGATTTCCCCAAGGATTGCAAAGGTCAGAAGGTAAACTCAATAAACCCAAACCCGGGGCATCAGAAAGAAACAGAAGGAGCTATAACTGCGCATGCTAATTGTAGTGGACAATCGAATCTATTTATGCAACGCGTAACCGAAAGGGTCTATCTATCCAAAAAGGGTGAAGATTACATCTGGCATAGAATCTCTATGCATAATTTTAGCTCAAAATAAATAACTCGAAAAAATCATAAAAAAAACTATTTCATTTTATTGAATTCAGATCATAACAAACGTATTACTGCACTAGGAGGGTGTTTATCTTTTCAAATCACATGCTAATAAATAAATAACAAATAAAATAACATTTCTTTATTTCAGGGAAGGCCATAAGAATAGACAATATACTAGTATTATTATCTATTTTAGCATTCGAAACAAAATAAATTAAGCCAAAAAACAACTATTTTTAACGCTGCAAAATTCAATTTTTGTGACTTTGCATCCAAAACAGCATTGATGATTAAGCAAATGGTTCGCGCACTGGTGTCCTACGAGACACCTGTACGCGGCGACAAGTTCACGCGCCTTTACACCTTCTATTACCTTATTATTAAGATTAATAAATATAAACATCTTTGGGACATTTTTTACACAACACCATCTAGTCCCAAACTAAGCAAAGCTTGTGCTATGGGTCCTAGACAATGGATATAATACTTATATACTTTTTTTTTGTAAATACTTACATATAATACATAAGCAACACCCAGACCAACACAAACACTTATGTTCATCACACAAATATTTGTGTCCTGTGGGAATCGGACCCACGATCTCATTAACAGCAGTCCGACACTCGAACCACTAGACCACAGAGGTCGTCTGGATTTCTTAGCCCAAACCATTTCTCAATCTTTCTCACTACATCTTCTTTCATGTTTTCGTATTATAGGCACACAGCCCCGCTTCTCAATCTTTCTCACTACATCTTCTTTCATGTTTTCGTATTATAGGCACACAGCCCCGCGTAGCATCTTTACGAAACTCAAGCAGCCTACAGCACTTATGTGGGACTACATTCCTTTCGCCACACTATGCCCTGACAGCAGCACACTGTGTGCCCCACGGTGAAGATCAGTACACCTTGCAGTTGAACAACTACTGCGTCGAAGACAACGAGGCACCGCCCAGAGCCGAAGTATTGGAGATTATCAAACATCAATTGTATGATCCGTAAGTTGTTTCTTCGTAAATTGTAATACAATCAGACCACAGAAATAGATGATAGAATGGTTGTAATCACAATTTTACTTGCGATTCATGCGTGGCAACTTTCGGACAAACCTCGCCTCCCATGTTGACGTCAATAATTAAAAAAAAATTACTTTAATCAAATTTACTTTACAGATTTTGTTTCTGCAGTTAGAAACAGCGAAATAAGGCATTTTTGCGGGTTTTTGTTACAGTGTTTACAGAAACAAGTCATAAGGCGTACTGAGAAAGGGTTTTGAAATACTTACTCACTGGCTACTACATACTATATTTTATTTTATATTATTGAGGACCTCCAAAAAAAGATGTAGGTACCTACATGAAAAATCACAGCAACAAACAGATAAAGGATTGTAATATATTTCTAGAATTGAGGATGTGTCGAATTGAGAATTTTTCTATTACGAAGACAACCACTAAAACTATAGAGAGCATTGTCCTTAAAATACTTCCTATCAAACCATGTACCACAGAGTGGAACAAACTCCCTGATAGTGTGATAATGGCACCCACATAATTGAACTTCTTGAAGCACAGACTAGACAAAATCTCCAAATCACAAGACACATGAGTCAGCTAATTAAGCCGCTATGGTTTCTATATTATTAATAGTCGTTTATGAAGATAAAACTGTCACTGTCTTGCTGATCTCGGTGGATCGGTGGATAGACATTTTAATGGATGATATAAGCAAAGCGTTTTTAATAACTTATAATACTAGCCTTTTTAATAACTTATAATACTAGCCTTTTTAATAATTTATATATGCTACGAAATTATATACAATGTATCTTAGGTAATAGATCGTTATATATGCTGCTTGTCTGCTCCACTGGGCAGCGAACCCGGGACAACTGCTAACCACCTTTTACGACCTACTTCGTACACCGACTCAGTGGCGGCGTAGCATGGGTTGGCACCCGGGGCGGTTTTCTATTGAGCACTCCCCAAAATAAAACGAGAAGTACTAAACGTGCATAACTGACTTTACTGTGCTAAAATAATTATTAACATTATCAAAGTTTACTTTCCTTTTCTTTTCAATGGAAAAATGGAATGTTGGTTAATCGCGCTTGGCTCATTGTGGATCTTATAAGTATACGATTTTATCAACTTTAATTTTGAAAAGCTTCTTTCACAAGCCACCAAAACACAAATAGTCAAGAAAAATCTTAGACATAGCGCTAAACTCGGAACAGACTTTGAATAGTCCCAGCTTACAATGAATCTCAGAAGCTCCAAGGACTACATTGTGGTCTCACGGACAGACTCCAGTGCACTAGCACTGGACTGCCAATTGGGAAGATATACTGGTGGCTTCCGAGTTGAGCCGCAGTCGTTCAATCTCCAAATCAATCTCCTCTCCAGAAAATTCATCATAGATTTTTGTCAGATTCGGAACTATACCACGAAGTTCATCTGCTGTTGTCGTAAACAGAGTTTTAGGCTGCACAACACCAAATTTTATGAGAATGTCATACATTGCTCTGTAACGATGGTCTAGTTCTTCGTTAGAAATTCTAACATTGCTCTCTGCAGCTCTTCTGGCTATGTTATTCCAGCATCTCCTGGCATAAGTTTTCGAAATTGCGGAGTGCCGCCACTGACCCCGACACAGTGCTACGCTGTTTTCGTAGCTCGTCGCAATACCACAAAGAGAACCACATACTCGTGCACAAAGCCGTGACTGATCGCCTTAACGAAGTTAATAAAAACAAGACTAACAGTATAAATGAGCGGCTGCAGGGATTACGACTGAGTAAATCCGCGTCAGCACTATATCAGCACGTTGTACGGTTTCAGGTTCACGAGAGCGCATGACGTGGCTCTGCTGCGAGTCACCCTTCATCTCGATGATGTCACCTGGCTTAACCACACGCTCTTGCCTACATCCTCGTTCGGTATTTCAGGTGATTGTTCGATAATATATTTTATTATTAAAGTACTACGATCTTGACACCTCAAGATCGTAGCTGTAATATATTAAAACAAAACAAAGCATTGGTATTATTGGACTAGTTCATTAATTAAATTTCGTGATTCGGCAATAATTCAAGTTGCTGTTACAACAAAAATTGGAACTCGATATTACTATTTCGTAGGGTTGAACTGGGTTGAACAGAACTTCAAGGGTAAAAAGAACGGATTATTCAACACAAGTAATAAAATATTTAAATAAGTTCATACTGCGAGTATAAATCTAAAATAAATCCAGCTCTGCATTGTATTAAAATATAAACCACATCTACAGTTATTAGGGTAGGATAAGGTGTAAGGTCGCATTAATATTTAGATCGTCTGGTTCAGATATTACTCAAGTCCTTTATTGGAGGACGACGAACACGTTTCAGGTGAATGTACAATATACGGGTACGGGTATAAAGATGTGGACATAATGGAGACTTCGAACCGTCTTCTGGCCGGTACATTGAGAATAGTTTCGCTGGACGACTGCACGGGGGCACTGGGCCCGTACGTGGCTCCCCGCCATGACAGCGGCATGATGTGCGCTGTTGGCGACGGCGTCGACGCCTGTCAGGTAACATTCAGGTGATAAATTGATCCAATTCATTTTCATTACTGTTTCTTAATGTAAGTCATCAATTAAGAACCCCCGCAGACTACAGACCAAACTGTCGGCTGATAGTTGGGATTTTGTGTGGATGGCTTGGTGTATTGAGTATTTTTTTATGAGAAATCGGTTTGCTTGTGTACGCACTCGCGTCAAGGGCGGATCCAGATCCTTTTTTTTGCTTACGTAATTAACGTGGTAAACGTTAGCTTTAAAAAATCTCGCTCAAGCCAAAAAAAATCAAGAACATTGACATTAAATGATGGTAACACGTGTTTTGAAAATTGCAATGAAGAATTTCCTGATGATTTTTTTTATTTTATATTTTCTTAGCGGGAATTAAAAACAGAAAACTTCGCGCCAGTATTACGCCCGTTTAGTTTGTGTCTATTGTAAGTAGGTAACTATCCTGTAACAATAATATTACATTAGGAGAAACCCAATTTAGTATTTTTATTAATGTTATTGTTGTGCTGTCCTGTGTTCTGTGCCAAATAAAAGTTTTTCTTTCTTTCTTTCTTTCTTTCAAAGCTCTTAAAATTAACGTAAACTGACTCTGTTTTTGCAAAAATACCGAAAACACCCCGCTCACTGCGCTCTTCCTCGACGATCTTTTGCTATATTTGCGACATGTTGAGTTTGTTGTCTCCTAATTCTTTCTCTAACAGAATAGTACAATAATAATACAATAAAAGAAAACCTAAATCTCTTAAAATTAACGTAAACTGACTCTGTTTTTGCAAAAAATACGAGAAAAAAAAAACGCCCGCTGCGCTCGCGCTCTACCTCGGTGCTCTTTTAATATAGGTATTTGCGACATGTTGGATTTATTACGTCTCACAACTCTCTTTAGCAGAATAGTTACAATAATATTACAACAAGAGAAAACCTAAAGCTCTTGAAATTAACGTAAATTGACTCTGTTTTTGTAATGAATACCAAAAAAAACCCGCTCGCGCTCAATCTCAACCCGCTTTCAGTGTTGGTACGTCCAGTCTAATATATAAGTAAAATTCGAAAGCTGGATCTGCTTATGCTGGATAAAGGTATTATACTGACGTCAGTATAGAAATGTCTTTGCTTCCAACTGATTAAGAAAACTCAAACTGTGCTGATCCAATCTTGTACCTATAAGAACTGTAATGTACCACTGTTGACACAATAAAGATTATATACTATACTATACCACAGATAATATAATACTATACTAGTAACTATACTAAGAGCCCCACTATACACTATCGGCCGATTGAAAGTCTGCAGTCTGTGGCCCGACTTAGTAGCCTTTAGCCGATATGTAATGTTGTTGTTGTATGTTGTTGTTGTTGTTGTCTGTACTTCACTTATTACGAGCTACTGAAAAGCTATCTAGAATACCTATCTATCTAAGGTAATCATTTCTTATAAATTTTTATAGCATTTTCAAGCGCTTTTCGATCGTATCGTGTAGAAGTAGTTTCCCTTGTAGGAGAGATAGAATTTTGGTGAGAGCCCTAAAAATAACTATGGTAAGGTACAGTCTAACAAAGCAATTGGTATACAGGGTAGAGAAATATAAATGAAGTTTTCTCAGAAGATTATTGATGTTTTCGAGTGAAATATAATTTTAATAACGGACAAAGTTAAACTGTATTTATACAAAACCCTAATCAAACCATTCTATAAAAACTTCCTGAGAAATCTTCATCTATATCTGGCGACCCTGTATACTAATTGCTTTGTTAGACTGTACCTACTTATAAATCTGTCAGCTGTTTATAGTATGCAAAATGTTTTTTTCCCTAGCCTTGTCGTCGTTTGTCAGCGGTAAAATAACATAATAGATGAGCCGTGAAAGGCCTGCAAAGTTAAAAACCTTACAAGATTGTAATGTAAAGGTTACCCCTTAGAATGTACCCCTTCTTCCCTACATTGTGGATTTACTGACTTCAAACAGTAACCGAAAGTTTTATTTGTATTTCTTTATTCGCCGGTTGGGCGAGTCAAATTGCTAGGACGGCCGGATTAGCCACTGGCGAAGCTTACCTAAGTTACTAGTATAGTATTATATTATCTGTGCCTAAGTCAAGATCGCGAGGTATAAAGTCATTTACTATGAAATTTATGACTACTCGTTTGAGTTTGGGCATTTGTTCACTTGAATTGTATTTCTACTGTTCTCTCTAAAAGTGCCTACACAATATACTGCTAAAAGTTTAGACGACAATTTATTTTGTTCCAGGGTGATTCAGGAAGCCCATTAATTTGTTCCGGCGGTACTATCGAGGGAGTCAGTAGTTACGGCATGAGCTGTGCAGTGCCAGGCCTCCCTGGAGTATATACTAGCATCGGAGCGCACGTACCATGGATACGAGAAGTGATAAAAGATGATAAAATATAATAATTGTAAAATCATTTCACGAGCACTGTTTTATTTACTGAGAATGGGAGAAAATCGAGATGCGAAGAGAGCCTATATGGGTCGACCGAATGGGCGACGTTCGGTCGGTCGCCCTAGATATCGCTGGAGATACCGATGCCAGTGATTGGCGAAATACTGCCAAAGATCGCGGCAAGTGGTGTTCTCTCGTTTCGGAGGCCAAAACACATTTTGTGTCGCTGCGCCAGCGGAGTAAGTAAGTTTTATTCACTCTGACTGCCAGTTATGCGTGCTTATAGATGTCCCAGTCAGTGACTGGGCAAACTATAAGCAAGCAGCATTGATTCAAGAATTCCCAGCGACGCAAGTTATTGTAAGTAGGTAGATAAATGATTTCACTAATGAGAACACAATCGCCTTAATTATAATTGAACTGACTTTGCTTCCCTGACAGGACCTAATCGTATATAGAACCAACAAAAAATAATACTAACTAAAGGGCATGGATCAAGGCTCTTGCTATTAAAGGATAAGGATTTTTTGTGCTAGACCGTGCCGGGTCCGAGCGGAGGCACAGACGAGACAACGATTACAGAACAATGCTGCATAAAATGAAATTTATATGGACTAGTTCACGTTGCACCGAGCTGAGTTCGCATCTCTGACGAGTAGTCATTGTGTTTTGGTCAACTCGGAGTCGGCACGGACCCGATACGGTCTAGCATAAATAATCCTATATTCTAAACTTTGTTACGAACTCTCATTATTTTTTATTCGTAACGTAAGCATTTGTCGTAGCCCGTAGCAAACAGCGTAGCGCCTGGCGTAGCACCTTTTGTGGGACTTTAGACACTACAAAAAAAATGCTACGAGAAAAGTGATTATGTTGTCATAGAATAGAATCTATGACAACGTGATCATTTTTCTCGTAGCAATTTTTTTGTAGTGTCTAAAGTCCCCCAAAAGGTGCTACGCTTTATGCTTAGTTTATCTAAACCTCTTAAGGGGTCATTTTACTCATCATTATGAACAACATTTACTACGGACCAACCCTGAAATCGCGAAAAAAAAATCAGTTGATCCCTATATTTGTGATCACATCAATCAATAAATTGTAGGGTTCAGCTGATTTTTTTTCGCGATTTCAGGATTGGTCTCATAGTAAAAGTTGTTTACACTAATGAGTAAAATGACCCCGTTATTTGAATAACACATTGTATAGTACGATATATTTGGTTGATTATTTTTGTTTTGTTCGTTATGCTCCCGGGGTGAGAATAGAATAACTCAATTGAATGTGTTCAAGGACAAATCCGGAGCAACCTGTCCGTATGGCAGCCCTACATATATACCTACATAGGTACGTCTTTTTATCGTCACCACACACGGGAGCGAGGCCCAGTAAGTATATTATCGATGGCCACGGGTATCAGCTAGCGTTCTTTATAAAATAATTATTTCGTTGAATGCCTAATAACGCCATGGTACATTGTTCTGTCTTGCCTCGTTTTCACAGACCATTCACTATTTATACAACGTTTAACAGAATTAACGCCAGCCCTGTAGTTTGTTCAGGAGGTCTACTCGCGTTTAACGATATTCTCATCGCACAATTTGCTACTCCGGTCAACCATCGTTTTCATATCGCATGCGATGATCGTGTTTTGACGTTTATTTCTCTGATCTCCGGTCAATTTCATACGACTATTATCTATCTTTATTGTGCCTTTTTTATATGCCTACATTTACTGTTTTGCAGGTATCAGTCGGATCGGAACGAAATTTCGTAATTCGTTTGTCGTTCGTTTGAGACGCGAGTAGACCCCCAGAATCACTCTGGAAAATCGATTGGTAAGGTTTTTATATCAACGTACCAATTTTTTTTTTCAAAATTCAGTTTGGATACTAAGGATGCACAAGTACCTATATCAGCGGATCCCGAGTAGATCCTTGAGGTCCAGGAAGACCAGTAAAATGGGTTTCTTCCAGAAAGACCGGTGAATTGGGTTTCTGTGTGCCAGAAAATACTAAACGGCACGCGGCATCCTGCAGCTATCCAGCAACCAACTCTGGTACTTACTAATAATGTCACAAAACCTTGTAGTATTGTGACTTTGAAATAAATATACATGCTGAAATATGAAACGCTTATTTCCCTAAAAGGGGTCATTGTACTCATCATTATGAACAACTTTTACTATGGGACCAAACCTGAAATTGTAAAAAAAAGCAGATATTCCTTAAATTTCGTCGATTTATGTGTTCACATGTAGGGATCAACACAAATGTAGGGTACTGTTTATTTCGCGATTTTAGGTTCTATCTGTGTGCCAAATTTAGAAATACAAATTTCAAATTCCAAGTCCGTTTGGTCCCATAGTAAAAGTTGTTCATAATGATGAGTACAATGACCCCTTTTAGGGAAATAAGCGTTTCAAATTTCAGCATGTATATGTATTCGTGTTATTGAAATAACTAAAAACCTCTTAAGAGGTCATTGTACTCATCAGTATAAACAACTTTCACTATAGGACCAACACTGAAATCGCGAAAAAAAATTCTGATGTTCCCTACATTTTGTGGATTTATGTGATCACGAATGTAGGGGAACAGCCGTTTCTTTTTCGCGAAAGAAATTTTCCCTTAAGAAGTTTTCAGTTACTTCAATAACACGTTGTAGGTATTACCAACTAAATAGAATTCATGATATTCTAATTGGGGTGTCTGAGGTCTTACGTTTATTCTGTAACACGTAGATATATGGATAAAGACCAACTCACAGATTGCCATTTTTGATCATACATAGGAAGTTGAATAAAACCAATATTCTTGATAAACAATCATTGTATTTGATCGACAACATTTAGTTATCGTATAATTTTAAACATCAAGCGATAAGTTACATTTTTTAACATAACTCGGAAAAGTTGAAATATGCAATAAGTATTTATAGCCGTTTTCATTTGTGACCTAATAATCTCAATTATATACAATATCAACGATAGCGTATTACTATAATTTTGAGGACGTCATAATTTTAATACAATGTTGTGGCTTAAAACAAACGTCATAAGAACTCACAGTACAAATAATAAACCTAACACCGATCTAATAAACACAACACACCGAACTAATCAAACCAACATTTGTAATAAATTAAAAACACAAACACTATATCCGCACAATGGGCCAGCCAACGAAAACATGCAGAAGCAACTTCACGAGCGAACAACTGGCAGCGATTCCGTCGAATTATCGCCGCAATGAAATCCCCGTTTTTAAATCAAATTCAAAAGTTTTTATTTCGAATAAGTATTTACATGCAATTTCAAAACGTTTATAAGGAATCTATTTGCACGGTTGTAAAACGTTGGTCCTATGGAGAAGAGCCGGCTAGAAACTCCACGGATATAGGTACTCTTTTGAAACATTAACCCCCAGTTTCTGGAAGGCTGATCAATTTGATCTGTTGTCAAATCTCATGTCAGCTCCTGTGATTGGCCGGCAAAAATTTAAACAACCAATCACAACGCTTGACCTGAGATTTGACAGCTGATTAGTTAATTTTTGCGCTGACCAGCCTTTCGGAAACTGGAGGCAATGGTACCAAATAGTACACAGGTATTTTTTTTTTTTTCGAATTGACTCTCGCAGAATTGGTACCCAAAATGGGTACCCTAACTGCTTAACCGGGTGGCGGAGAATCCCGTTAGGGACTCCCATCTGCCGGTACACACGGCTACACATCAAGCTATAAGCTGGATTTTATGTTTAGGCTCGACCACAATAGGAGGGACAATTCAACGATCAGATACTCTAGAAAATATGCCATTAATGGCTACATTATGCTCAAATTTATAATGATCTATAAGTGTAGGCAGTAGTTGCTATTTTGCTATTAACGAACAATCATTTTAAGGCTGTATGTATTTTGGAATGAATAATAGGAAGGAAATTTTTGAAGCCAGAGACCATGCTTTAATGGGTCTTGGCTTCACCGCCCGGACCGCGAGGAAGAAAATCTCTATTAAAAATTAAGGGAGAATACGGCAAGCGGGCGGCATGGCGCGAAGTGTTTCGCGCGGCCAACCGAGGGTGCAGCCGACAGACAGAAGGGGCTCGCCTACTAGTGGCGAGCCGGAACCTGTCGGGGGTGGTTGGCGAATACAGTCTATCCAACACCCCCGGTCAAAGGTAGTTAGGAACACCGTGGTGGTTTTAGTCGGTAAGAGTTCGACACTAGCTCCACCTTTCCCAGGTGGAGTGCGTCCATCAGGATTTCCTCATGTGGAAATCCCACGGAAAAAAAGTCTTGAGTAGAACATAAGCAAGGCTTCGTCACTCGCTCGAGGTCGCGTGTTGGCTAGCGTACTCCCGAGAGTACAAGTGTATCATATATATATATATGAATATAAGTATCAGTGGAGCGTCCTCAACTCTCGGTACGCGTACAGGTATATTTCTGCTTACAGCTAACGCCTAGGATTATTATAAAAATGTAAGCTATTATAGTGAAGGTATTTTAGCTTTTGTATGGGAGTAATGTATCTGTTACGTAGTAACTACCTAATCTGTGACATAAGATTCAATAAGAACTTGAGTTTCTAGGTCGCGTTATACAAATTGAAGCTTACTAGATGTTGGCATGTTTTGGCTGGCCCAAATATAACACATACATAAATAATATAGTGCTACATAGATAACTTATTTTTTACTTAATATCTCAAGAGTATAAAACGATAAGTCAAAACATTATCTCTGGCAGGAAACAATAAGCATCTAGCTTCATAAAATAGTTATTTCCGGTTCAAGCATAGTCCAGTCATATAACTATCTACATTTATATGGAAACTACAGCTTTAGTTCAAGAACTTTGGTCAGTACTTTTATATTATATTCTTCTAGAACATTAAACAGTATATTGCACATATAACACGCATATAACTAGCTTACATTACAGTATTTTTCATTCAAATCAAATCCTTAGTATGTACCTACCTATGATAATTGTCCAACTTATTCGACATACCCGTTTGTTTCTTAGTTACACACTTTGTGTAGATAATTTGACATTACTAAAATACAACCATTCTTTAAGTAAAGGCCTTGCTTGTTGAAAGGCTACTAGTTAACACACTATCAAGACAATGGCGCCGATTCGCTTTTATACCGAACTAAACTAAATTTAATAACATTATAGTCCAGTTTCTGAAAAGCCGATCAACGCCGTTCCTAGGACCAACGGAAAAATTTAAATTTACTAATCAGCTGTCAAATCTTATGTCAAGTGTTGTGGATTGGTTGTTAGTATTTTGCCGTCCAATCACAAAAGCTGAAATTAGATTTGACAACAAATAAAATTGATCAGCCTTCTAGAAACTGGGTGTATATCTCTTTCTTACTTACATTATTGAAAAAGGACAGAAAATATTAAGAACTGTCAAGTTAGTCTAGACTCTAGAGCATATAGCCCTTATGATTTACGGGAAAATAGTCGTGTCCTAAAAATATAGCGACGAAATTCACGTAGAAAACTATAAAGTCGACTAATTTAACAGAACTAAATATCTCTATCCTTTTCTGATGTTTTTGTTAGAAAGAGACATAATGAGTCAAATTAGTTCGTAAACAACAGAATCAGCGCCAATATACTAACAACATCATCTAAAACATCTAACATAAAGTCATCTAAAACAAACATCAACAACACACGTCATATTATTATTATAATATATGAAAATGTAATTAAAAGAATGTAATATAGGAATAGAGTTCCCTCTCAGGGTTCACAGTCAGACTAGGCAGAAGCTTTGATTATACAACGGGTTATTGAAATAACTGAAAACCTATTAAGGGGTCATTGTACTCATCAGTATGAACAACTTTTACTTTGGGACCAACCCTGAATTCGCGAAAAAAAAACAGCTGATCCCTATATTTGTGTTAACATAAATCGACAAAATGTAGGAATCTGCTGATATTTTTTTTGCGATTTCAGGGTTTGTCCCATAGTAAAAGTTTTTCATACTGATGAGTACAATGACCCCTTAAGAGGTTTTCAATTATTTCAATAACACGTATTATACTAGTCTAGATAGCGCACCACACTGGGATTACATTTGCAATAACAGGCCAGAATCGCGCTGACAGTGTGCGTCTAAAGCCGGGTCTCCTGCGACAAAAAACTTAGAAAACATGTTAATATTTTGTTTTAGCCAATCAAATGCGGCAAAACACACACACACACACACACACACCACACACACACACACACCCACACCCACACCCACTTTTTGGGTCTCCTGCGACCAAAATCTAACAAAACATGCTAACATTTTGTTTAGGCCAACCAAATGTAGCCAAACAGCTAGGCCACGCCCCCATTTTGTTAGAAAAACAAAAATATGATGGCAGGAGACATAGCTTTAGATGTTAGAATTAACAAAAATATGGTCGAAGGAGACTCCACTTGTACACTCGCACCATGTCTTAGTGAACACGTGCATAAACAGCGTGGTCGCAATATGCGCGAACAATAGCCTCTAACAGTTAGCGGCTATTTTTTTTTTTACATGTTTTCGCATGCGTTTGTCAAGATAGAGTCAAGTATTGTCTGTATAGTATAACGGGCTGGTTTCCGCAACTCCACGTCCAAGCGTGTTTTTTCTAGACAAGTAAATGTTTAGTGAACACATGCATAAACAGCGTGATCGCAATGTGCGCGAACAATAGCCCCTAACTGTTAGCGGCTTTTGTTTTCTACGTTTCTTTCTTTCTAGACAAGTACATGTTATGTCAATGCAGCAGTAAAAAAGTCGCCTAAATATTTCAATATACATATGGCTGAAGTCTTGATCCGATAATTTTGTTAAGTCAACAGTAATATTATTGAAAAAAAAACATAATATCGCTTACACATACTTTATATTGTTATAAAGGGAACCATTTCCCGTTCCCAAAGTCAATCTCCAAAAATACACCACTGACTAATCAGTTTATGTACTACCATGGTAAATATTTGGGGCGGGAAGGTGCCTTCAAACAAAGTAACTGACATATATTATAACTTAAGCAAGCAAAACTTATTTAAAGTCTGTGTTCCTCTCTTGTTTTATTGTTGTAAACAATCTTGGCACGTCTCTTTATTCAAATAACTACTAATCTTAAATATATAACACAAAGTCGGGTTAGTTACGCCATTTATAACTCAAGAACGGTTGGACCGATTTTAATGAAATTTGGCGTACAGATAGAACATGACCCGGATTAACATATAGGCTACTCTTTATCTCGGTCTCCGAGGAATGCACGATAAACGACATACACGCGGGCGAAGTCGCGGGCATAGTCTAATACAATATAATTACTAGTTCTGTTACTAATTATTATTGACGAATTGCATTAAAAAGACAAGCCAAGATTGTTTACTAAATTGTACAAGTAAGAACATTGTTCACACATGTTGGTAACAAAGATGTTTATAATAAAGCGACTGTCTAGTGAACTGTCTTGTTGCCACATAAGGATGCTGAATCATATTTTTTTTTATCTATTAATAAATATGAATAAATCTATTAAATATGTTTGGTATTTAAATTTAAAGGCACCTTGAAACCCCACACTATTCTTGCTCGATCATTGTCAACTTCTACTCACTCACTGGCCACTGCTTGTTGTACACACCAATATTACATCAAGCAGGCATTCAACTATAATTCGATATAATAAAGGTTCCCATAAGTTAGGTTCTATTAAATAATATTGTCTAACTAACACCATTTTGAACATGAGTATAAACTTATACGTAAAACAACTAGGAACAAAATTGCATCTAATTAATTATGAAATCATAATGGAAGATATAACTTCGAAGGCAATAGGTGAACACATCAAGTCGACAAAATCAAACCCTGTCGTGACATCAAGATGAGATCAAAATCAACATTATTCTGAAGGGCTTGAAACCATTCTCGTACATTTAAAATCCACAGATTTTTACTGTCTTGCTGTGAAAACTAAAAATAACGTATAGTAAGTATATAGTTTTATTTCATTTTACACATTGTTTTTATCGTTTTGAAAACGATCAACGTAGTCTCTATAGCAACAATGGCCTCGATTCGTAGCGTCAATTGAAAAAAATAACAATATACAGGAAAATATTTTAAGATTATTAAAATTTACTTTAAAATAAAACAAAATGAAAATTTGCATTTGTATGGCGTGCGCTACAAAATGTTGTGTCTCCCAGACAAAGTCGAGTTTTTATTTTGTTTTAAAGTTAATTTTAATAATGTGCTTCCATGTGAACAGATTACAGATACCGATCCATTGATCCATTATATAAAATTTCCACACTTGAAAAATTAACCTGTATTTTTTCCCAAAAATCAGAATTATTACCAATATATGATTCAATTCAATTTTAATAACAAACAACCAAAATTGTTACGATTAAACTGAAAAAAGTGAATATTTCTGCGAGTTAAATGGTAAACATTCATATTTTTCGGGATTTTTTTTTTTTGAAAATTTTAAATTAATATAGAGCCTATGTTTTTCGTTTTCAAAAAGACTAAAATTTCAGCGTGTATAAACTTCAAAGAACTACTTGTCAAGAATATCAGTTGCAAACTTAAAAAACCGGCCAAGTGCGAGTCGGACTCGCGCAGTAAGGGTTCCGTACCTCTCAACGACCTGATACCCCATAAAAACTGATTTAATTTACAAGAGTTTATCAACGTACAGTGCGCGAAATATGAATTTTTGCATCTCTTTCTTACGCAGGTACCAACACATATGTCTATGATTGTCTTATTTTTAGTATTTGTTGCTAAACTACATAATATGCACTATAATCTGACCAAGTTTGACGCTGGTATATATTACCGTTTTGAAAATAGAGCAGGAACAAAAACGTTGAAAAATATGCATGTTTTTTGAGGTTTCTTGTATGGGTTTTAGTTTTAGACTTTGATACCTATTACCGTTCAAAAGATACAGCCCTGTGACAGACAGACGGACGGACGGACAGCGTAGCGAGAGTAATAGGGTCCCGTTTGGCACCCTTGGGGTACGGAACCCTAAAAATAATAAAATAGACAACAATTGACTAAACACAACTGGGGCCGTATTATGAAGCGATAAACCCATCATCGTTTCGGTGCGAAGAGGGATATCGCCATACGTCCTTTAAAGCTCTGTCTCTCTCTCGCAACGGAACAATGATGATTCTAACACTTCATAATACGGCCCCTGATCTAACCAACTAGTATTCAAGCCCTTCTCAGTGGTGGAACTTAAGACCAGTTGAACCATGACCGACCTTCCGCCGTTGGAGTACTGCTCGTACTTTTGGGTGATTTAGGAGTCTTGGGAGTCTGAGGATTGGAAGACTCGGAGTTTTTGTCCCCGTTGGTGCCCTCAATAACCTCAATGGTATTTTTCAACTGAAATAAATTAACGATGTAGTCAGTAACAGAAGTATCGAGACTACTGATTCAATATTGCTATCGTAGTCATAAAATATTGCTTGTAATATTTCTAGTAAACCTTATCTAGGTCAAACTAACAGAATTTGATGGGGCTTGGCTGATAACCAGTGATCGGAATAGGTAGAGCTAATGTACCTAAATTTCAAAGAAAAGAGAAAAGAAAGTGGAGACTTCCTTACGACAATATTTTTTTTGGAATATTTGTTTTCGATAAATAAAATTATAATGAAAATCTTATTTGTTTTTAAGCTATTGCATAGCTTCTATCGCGGGCCTTGAGCGTGGAGACCGAATCCAGAAATTCTGTAACAAAAATAACCTAACACCCCCCACTCCGACCGGCACAGCGGTGATACTTTTTAGTTTTGCCATCTATCGATGAATAGCAGAACTTTTAATGACTTTTTGAAATATCACGCTTGTCTCTTTAGTTCTGCAAATCGCCTCTAGTTGGCATTGGTTGTATCGGCGTTACTGCGCTTAAGCTATTGCATAGCTTCTATTGCGGGCCTTGAGCGTGGAGACCGAATCCAGAAATTCCGTAACGAAAAAAACCTAACACCCCCTACTCCGACCGGCACAGCGGTGATACTTTTTAGTTTTGCTATATATCGATGAATAGCAGAACTTTTAATGACTTTTTGAAATATCACGCTTCTCTTTAGTTCTGCAAATCGCCTCTAGGTGGCATTGGTTGTATCGGCGTTACTGCGCATGCGTAATCCCCCTCTTCGCCCCGCAATCTGGTGACTCATGCCTGCTTAGAGTTTCGGCGTTACGGCACCTCCTCTTTGTATTTATATAAAAAATGCTATGCAATAGCTTTACCGCGGCAGTCTCCGAGTGCCACACGTCTTTTTTTTTACCTCTACCTTGTTAGTTCTAATTATTAAAGCTGGTATGTAAATTACATTAGCTTCCGCGCTTACTTACGTCGTTCAAACAAAGGTGAGGAGAATTCCTTTATTTTTTGAAAACAATAAAAATCGTGCAAACTCTTTTTTTTTTAAACAGAAACAAGAAATGAATTCAATAGTTGTTTTACTTTATTAATTTTAGTTGTACTTCGGAATATTTGTTCCGAAATTCGGAACAAATATTCCGAAAAAAAAATGTCGTAAGGATGTCTCCACTTTTTTGTCTGTTCTTTGAACTTTAGGCACATTAGCTCTACCCATTCCGATCACTGCTGATAACAAACCTTGATATTAGTTTTCGCTTGCATCTCGCGCTCGTATTCCCTCACATCCTCTATAGTCATGTTGTACCAGTCGTCCATCCAGGCAAATGCTTGGCGATGACCAAGCAATAAGATTTCACGGATGGCCTGTAATATATTCATATTAATTATTTGTATTCCAAAATGAACATTAGGTGGTAAACATAAATGGCTTAGTAGCTAGTCACAATTAAAGACCCTGTAGGGCACAGCAAAATTCAATACAAACCATATTTATGTCATTATATACATAAAGATATAAATTATGGAAAGAAAAAATCGCTCACGAGCGGCATTCGAACCTGCGACTCCTGTGTCAGTACGCCAGTACTTTTTGCCACTAAGCTACCGTGACATCAGTCTCGTTTTATTTTTCTTTCCACAATTTTCGCTTCGCATGCTTAAATGCGTTAAAAATATTAAATGCATAATCCAAATCATAATCAATTTATATTAAATTCATAATAATTTTTTATTGAAAATACATATAATAATAAACATACAACATATAGACAACATTATATATATACACACCGGCACAATTAGCGGAACAGAAAAAAAGTGAGACTATGAGATAATAACGCATATATTTGACGAAAATGTAATTAGACACAAAATAACAAATTGATTAACATCTTTTAACAACGACTTTGAAGTCTTCGTTATTTTTTATTGAAAAATGAAGAAATTTGAAATAAGTGAAATTTTTAGATGATTATGAACCATCACAAAAAATAAAAAAAAGTAAGCATTAAATGATTTAACAATAAAATTAAAGCAAAATTAATAACGAGTGTTTCCCCCTCTTGCTCTGATTACGGTTTCCATTCGTCTGGGCATGCTACAGATTATGTTATCGATGATTTCTTGAGGCAACCGCTCCCACTCCTCAAGTAATGCGTTTCCAAGTTCATTCAGATTGTTAGGGGGTGGCATTCTGGATTTAACACTTCTTTTTAGCAAGTCCCAGACATGCTCTATCGGATTAATATCGGGAGAATTCGCTGGCCACTGCATCACCGGTATACCTACGTGGCTCAGATATGCCTGTACCGATTGTGCACTATGAGCACGAGCATTATCTTGCATTAGAATAAAGTCGTCACCAATAAATGGGGCAAATGGTACAACATGTTCTTCTGAAATGTCTCTGATGTATCGATCTGCTGTCATGGTCCCTCCTGTGACTATCACTAACTCCGTGCGAGCTCCCAAACATATCCCTCCCCAAACCATAATCGAGCCGCCACCATAAGCCACTGTGTGTTCAAAATTAGACTGTATGTGGCGTTCTCCTTTGCGTCTCCATATTCGCTGTCTCCCATCGATCTGTTTTAAAAGAACTCTGCACTCATCAGTAAAGAGAACCTGCTGCCATTCGTTCAAATCCCAATGACGATGTTCTCGCGCATAGCTTAATCGGTTTACGCGGTGACGTCTCTCAAGTTTTGGGCCTTTGGCAGGTATATACGACCCTAAACCAACTTCTTCAAATCTCCTGCGAACTGTACGCTCACTTACTCGTACTCCTCGAACGTCTTCCAGTTCATTTCGAGCTTGTACAGCCGTTATTCGCGTATTCCTACGAACTCCAAGTTGTAAAAAACTGTCATCTCGCCTCGATGTACATCTTTTTCTACCTTGACCCCTCCTCCTCACAAGAGAATTAGACGATCTGTACCGCTGGATGCTGCGATGAATCGTTGATACTGGTCGACGAAGCCTTGAGGCAATCGATCTGTAGGTATGGCCATTTCTTCTCATTTCATCAGCCCTAATGATTTCCAGTGATGTTAAGTCAGGCATAATAAAGAGCTTTTAATAAACAAAATTGCCTATAGAATAACAAATTTATAAAAAACCATTAAATGCAATTTTTCAAAAAAATTACAATTACGTAGTTATTACTCGAACAAGTTGACAAAACGTATTGTTCGGGAAAATAAAACAAATTAATGAAAAAAGTGTATGTCATCTAATTTTCTATTTTCAAATTTGACAATAAATTAAAAAAATATCATAACTGGCCAGTTCCTCAAGTAAAAGATTTTAAAATCCTGCTTTTTTTGTGTTCCGCTAATTGTGCCGGTGTGTATAATGCGCACAAAACTGAAAATATTTTCATTAGATTAAGTTGCATCTCAACTACGAGCCACTAAGCCCAGATTAGCAACTAAGGGCCGAATTCGCGGACATTGAAATAACCACTGTTTGCGAAATCAACCTGTTATTCAACAACAGATGTTTAACAATGACGCGGGAATTTTCATGTTCACGACTCCTTTCTGATCGTTGATTCTGAAACCGAGGGTTCTGGGAATGAAAGAACGAATGATGTAACACGATTAATCAAAATGGTAACTAAATGGCAACAACACTATGAAAAGAACGACAATTTAAAACAGTTGCATATTAGGTAACTCTTCCAAAATTGACGACCTCTGTGGTCTAGTGGTTCGAGTATCGGACTGCTGATCACGAGGTTGTGGGTTCGATTCCCACAGGACACAAATATTTGTGTGATGAACATGAGTGCTTGTGTTGGTCTGGTTGTTTCTTATGTATTTTAAGTATGTATTTACAACAAAAAAAAAGTATATAAGTATTATATCCATTGTCTAGTACCCATACCACAAGCTCTGCTTAGTTTGGGACTAGATGGTGATGTGTAAAAATGTCCCAAAAATATTTATTTATTTATTTAAATTAAAAATCCTAGTGCTACTCTATACATTTGACATATCTTTTTAATTTGGCAGAATAAGCGGTCTTTGTTGTCATAGCAACCGATTAAATACGCCATTTTGATGTTTGAATATTAGGCCGCTAACACACTCGACAGGGTGCTCAATCTTAGAACAAATAATCGGATACAACAGCTTTTACAACGCTGCAAAAAAACGTAATGCTTCGAATGCTAGTAGATAACAGGTAAGATGGTGGTTTTTAATTTAGTAGCATTATATTTGTTACTGTTACGGACTAAAAGTAATAGATGGCAGGTTTTACAAATTTAAGAAACGAGGTATTGTAATAGTTTATTCAATATTTGATAGATGTCGCTACATGACCCCATATTGGATAATTGCTCCAAAGAGATTAAGATTTCATTTCACGAGATAATTGTACAGATTTTTCACCAAATATTACATTATTAAATAAATATCTATTTCAGAGCCATTTTTGTTGTTTTTTTAATAACAAAGTATTCTACTTTTATTGATTTTGACTGGTTGATTATAGTGCTAAAATTCGCAAGTCAGAAGTAAGTTTTGGTAGCAGTACGATCTTGCGGTCAGGTTTATAAATGCATGACGTGGGTTCAATACTCAAGAAATGCTTCTCTTTTTGCATTTTTTATTTTTAGTTCAGATGATGTACTAACAGTAGTATCGCACTTCTTCTTCTTCTTCGTGTCGACATGAGCTACATAATAATAATAGCTCATGTCGTGGGGAAAAGATTAGCCAGTCAGCAGGTTGATAGCGGGGCTGACTGCCCAGAGTGCGCCGGACGATCAATTAAATATCGTCACTCGTGGAGGCTCTTTTAATGTATCGCACTAAAAGTATCAGATGGCGCTAGTAATCGGTTACCTGTTTTGAGGTTGAAGATTGGTCTCTATTTCAGTATATTACAATGTACTCTGTGACACTCGAAGTGTATCGGGCGGGCGCGTTTCTTGAAACATGATAAAATTCTGGTAGTAGTGCTTAGCCAAAAGTATCGGTAACATTGTGCAGGTTTCGTCCGAGCATCGTTTATAAGCCGCATTCATTTTTATTAATTGTACAAAAAAAATATAAATAAAAAAATAACGTACTACCTCAATAAGACAAAAACAGTTATGTTTACACATTTTTCATAAGTTTTCTCAAAGCATAAGCAATATGTCTGCTTTGTTTATGTTCGTAAAAGAAAAATGCACGCTCGAAAAACGGCAACGTGGTCCGGCCCTTATTTTAATCGGTTTTTATTGTAAATTTTATGAATATGGTAAAATGCTATTGTTTACAATATTGGGGAGTAATAATCCTAATATTAATATTTTATGCAGCATAGATTCTTCTAAAATTGCGAAAAACAATCAAATACAGAATATCAATGAATAACCTCAACAACTTCAACCAACAAACGTCAAAAATTGTATTTAGTACTTAAACGACGTCCCCGACATCGGTTAAAAAAATCGATTGATTACTGTGATATAACGGTTGGTTATCGTTGGTGTATACCAAAGTTCGGGTTAAACATCTGGTTTTTACATAAACATCTGTTATCTTCTGGGTGAACTTGCCCCTAAGGGGCGAGTTCGCGGACAATGAAATAACTACTGTTTGCAAAATCAACCTGTTATTCAACAACAGATGTTTAACCGGGACGCGGGAATTTTCGTGTTCACGACTCCTATCCGATCATTGATTCTGAAACCGAGCGTTCTGGGAATGAAAGAACGAATGATGTAACACGATTAATCAAAATGGTAACTAAATGGCAACAACACACAGTGTGATAAGATCCCGGTTTTTGTCTCATCGTGTTTTTATTGAATTAATCGATAGAGTTTACAATTCCGAAGATTAGACTAAAACTCCGGGTTCGCTCAGACTTGAGGTTTTTTTTTAAAAAAATGTCAAAGTTTCGCAATATCCGACTCTTGAAAAATGAAAAAAAAATCATTATAATTTAATGGAAGTACTTATTACAGAATTTATTTATTCTATCGAAAAATGGAATAATAGCCGACCGTTCTACCAATTCCTGTTGCATTAGTATGAATGGGTCGAGAGATATGATTTTTTTTCTCATTTTTCGTTTTCATTTTTTTATTCATCTAAACCACCGTAGTAGGTGGTCATTCCTACATCAAAAAATTGCTGATACTTTCTATTATGTGTAGTATTAATTCCAAAACCTAATTCGTTGGTTTCCAGGAGTTATTGGAGATTCAAAATTTTCCTTAGGGGTGACACTTTCATGTATCCGAAAAAAAAACAATAAGAATATATTTTATCTGAAAAAAAAAGAAGGTGTTTTAAATACTTTTTAATAATTAATATGGAGTTGGCTATTTGAAAGAAAGAAAATGAAAGAAAGAAAAAATTTTTATTTTTAATTTTTTTGTGGCTAAAATCTAACTCCAGGTCTCCATTATAAACCCGACCCTAAACATATTGCCGACGTTTTTAAACATCATTTTAAAGTGGAGTCACCTTTAAAAACGTGTGTCTTACCTAGCACTGTTACCAGTGATGTCTGTTGCGTTACACATCCAATTCGAATTACTAGTGGGGAGGTACGTCAGGCTATTGGCAATATGAAAAGAGGAAAATCGCCGGGGCATGACGGGCTCAGTGTGGAGCATCTTAAGTATGCGGGTGTTCACATACATAGGTTGCTGTCTATGTTGTATACTCTGTGTATAAGGCATTCATATTTGCCACCAGACTTAATGAAAACTATTGTTGTACCACTTGTTAAGAATCGTACGGGAGATATATCGGACAAAAATAATTATAGACCAATCTCACTTGCAACTGTGATTGCAAAAGTACTAGATAGGATAATGGACGAGCGCCTTAGTGGATGCATACAACTTCAGGACGCTCAGTTTGGTTTTCAATCAGGTTTGTCAACGGAAACGGCGATTTTGTCACTTAAGCATACTGTGAACTACTATGTTGAAAGAAAAACACCAATTTATGCATGTTTCCTAGATCTATCTAAGGCGTTCGATCTCGTGTCCTATAACTTACTTTGGGCTAAGTTGAAACAGGTGGGTGTTTCTCTGGAGGTCATAGAAATGTTCTCATATTGGTACGGTCATCAGAAAAATATTATAAAATGGGCAAATGTTTATTCAGATGAATACTCATTAAATTGTGGTGTGCGACAAGGAGGGTTAACCTCTCCTAGACTTTTTAATTTGTATGTAAATTAGCTGATTGAGGGGCTGAGCAGCATGCATGTCGGCTGCCGAATGGATAATGTTAGTGTTAATAACATTAGCTACGCAGACGATATGGTGCTGCTGAGCCCGTCAATCGGCGGTTTGAGGAAACTTCTCAGCGTATGTGAAGTTTATGCTGAGGAACACGGTTTAAAGTATAATGAGAAAAAGAGTGAGTTTATGGTTCTGGTTGGAAAGAATAAGAGACCTAACAGTGTTCCACCTTTGACTCTGAATGGAGTTCAGCTGAACCGTGTTCCTCAGTTTAAGTATCTCGGGCACATTATTACTGAAACTTTACGCGATGACCCGGATATAGAGAGGGAAAGGAGGGCATTGTCGGTGCGTGGCAATATGTTGGCTCATCGATTCACTCGTTGTACGGTAGAAGTCAAGCTTACATTATTCAAGGCTTACTGTCAAAGTTTTTACACGAGTGGTCTATGGGTTAACTTTACGCAAAAATCCTACAATGCCCTCAGAGTTCAGTATAATAACATCTTCAGGGCTCTGTTGCGCCTCCCTCGGTATTGTAGTGCTTCAGGCATGTTTGCGGATGCACATGTGGATGATTTTCATGCCATCATACGCAAGAAAATTGCGTCTGTTGTGCAGAGGATGCGGGGGAGTAGCAATGGAATCCTGAAGATGTTAGCGGGAAGGATGGACACCGCCGTCCTCAGTCGTTTCATTGATTTACATGTGAGAGGTGCGAATCAATGACTCGACATTTGTTAATATTTATTAATGATTGTTATCTGTGTTTACTAACATAGTTGTTTAAGTTTTTCATTGTTACTAACAAAAATGATTATGGAATGTTGTTTTCTGAAGATAAAATATTTTATTATTATTCCATTTATTCATTTCATAAACTTATTAATTACATTTTTAAATATTTTATTAAACAAAAACAAAAAACATTTAAAAATATAAAAAATAGTAGCCCACCGGCATCGGGAACAAGGTCCAAGCTACCGGCGGTCAGGGCCTCAGAGAGAGGAACTTCCTCACGATACGCGCCGTGTCCAGAAGAACCGCTTTCTGAATCAAGCCCTTGACCCAGCTGCCTAATGAGAGCCTCTGTAGGTGTTGGTCGAGGCTCTTTGCCATTATGCCATTGGCCGTAACGACAATCGGCACGATGACTGCTGAGTCAACATCCCACATGTCGACAACCTCGTGTGCCAAGTCAAGATATTTTATTTCTTTATCTTTTTCGGCCTTCACGAGATTCCCGTCATGCGGGACGATGACATCAACAATCATCGTGCGGCGCTCCGATCGATCTATCATCACTATATCAGGCTTATTGTGTACAATAGTCCTATCAGTGATGATAGACCGATCCCAGTATAATGTGACATGACCATTTTCGAGAACTGGGTCGGGCACATACCTGTAGTATGGTACTTCTGTATCCACAAGGCTGTATTTCAAGGCAAGTTGCTGGTGTATAATCCTGGCCACCAGGTTGTGTCTGTGCAAGTACTCGCCGTTAGCAAGACGAGAACAACCAGAAATAATATGTCGGATGGATTCCCCGGGACAGTGGCATGCCCGACATATGTCAACTGTGCCGTCCTTTACAATATATTTCCGGTAGTTGTTCGTCATGATAACTTCGTCCATAATCGCACAAACAAAGCCTTCGGTCTCTCCGAAGAGGTCACCGAAACGCAGCCAGGATACGGACGCTTTAAAATCTACATCGGGCCCATGAAGAGCCCGGTAGAAGCGTCCGTGAAGCTCCTTGCTCTGCCATACCTCCCTGCGGTCATTGGTATCCAGTACCACAGGTTTGCGCCAGTTCTCTTTAGCCAAAGAGAGCGGGGTGAGTCCCTTGTCCACTGCAACAACATCTCGGTGCATACCCACGTCCAAGTGAAGGAAATATTCCCTTAGACTGCACACCTCACGGTTGTGGAGGGTCTTAGCATTTAAAAAGCCACGACCCCCACACTTCCGCGGGATGTACAGCCTCATCACCGATGACCGTGGGTGATGCATACGATATGCCATCAGTAGTGTGCGGACTTTCCGATCCAGGGCGTCAAGACCCGTCTGAGTCCACTTGAGTATACCGAAGGAGTACATCAAGACCGGCATGACCCAACCGTTAAAGGCGCGCACCTTGTTTCCGCCTGATAAAAGACTATTGAGAACCTTTTTCAGGCAGCCAAAGAAGCGCTCCTGCAACGATTGCATCATGTCGGCCTGGTTGATGCCTAACGCCTCCGCCATACCCAAGTATTTGTAGGTGTCGGTTGGGGAGAGGGACCCAAGATGTGTAGAATCCGAGAGTTGAACACCCTCGGATTCCACAATCTCACCATGCTTTACATGCATGACTGCACATTTGTCCACACCGAATTCCATCCTAATAGAATTACTAAAGTTTTCAGTTACCCTTAGTAGCTCCATCAGTTGCAAGTCGGTGGGGGCAAACAATTTAAGGTCATCCATATAGAGCAAGTGAGATATTACTTGACCTCCTCTTCTCAACCGGTAGCCAAGCCCCGACTCCTCCAGCAAAGTACTAAGAGGATTCAGGGCCAAGCAAAACCACAGGGGACTCAGACTGTCACCCTGAAATATTCCCCGCTCGATCTTTATCGGTTCTCCGTTACCTTGTGGCTGCCGACACGCTGGATAGCGAAGGACTGTTCTCCATTGCCCCATACATGACCTCAGGAAGGCGCGTAGAGTTGTATTAACTTTGTACAACTCCAGCACCCTCATGAGCCATGTATGTGGCACTGAGTCGTAGGCCTTCTTGTAATCTATCCAACATGTCGACAGATCCCTTCGGGATCGACGAACCTGTTGGTTAATGGTCATGTCAATGAGAAGTAGCTCTTTGGTACCACGAGACCCGTTCTTACATCCATTTTGAGTAGCAGACATGATGGAATTACTTCCAACGTGATGACTAAGTTTTGCCCTTAAAATGGACGTAAGAAGTTTATAGACCGTCGGCAAACACGTGATCGGTCTATAATTTTTGGGTTCCGTGGTACTACCTGATTTGTAGAGCAGGTGGGTTACTCCTGTTGTTAAGAATTGTGGTAACGACCCAGACTCTAAAGATGACTGGAATTGTGAGGCCAAGCAGGCATGTGAGCTGCGCAACCATTTCAACCAGAAGTTGTGCAGTCCGTCCGGGCCCGGGGATTTCCAATTGGGTATTGGTCGGACTGCACTGGCTACGTCTTGGGGAGTGATGATAATCTCCTCCATTTCATTGATTGGCTCACATGCCTGCTGGATCTCCTGCATCCAGCCACCCTCGGTATGAGCAACAGGCACCGACCAGATATTGTACCAGAATGCACTCATGGCATCATTATCCGGTAGGTGCACGTCACCCACACCTTGGTCAGGTCGTTCCCAGGTTCTATAAACCCACCTTTGGTCGCTTTGGAACATGCAGTTCTGAGTATAACGATCCACACGTCGTCTGTATCTGCGGATACGGTTAGCCCATGCACAAACTTTCTGCTTCAGGAAGTCGATGCGCTCTGTGACACGAGATAAGTATTCTCCAGGACTGACATCAGTCCCAGAGAACGCTCGCCTCACAAAGCGCATCACTCTTGGTCGTCTATTGCCCTCCCTGAAGCAGGTGAGCTTACCGATAAGCACCCTGGCCTCGCTGATACGCCGCTCAATCCTGCACTGCCAAGCTGGTACGGCTGATTTAGGTCGTGCAGCTCTGTCAGTATTTGGAAATTTGATATGAGCTACACGACATGCCGCGGCAGCCGCACAGTACAGGATTGAGTGCGTATCTTGGAGATCTTCGCTATTTTCAAATAAATTTGATAATTGCGAGTCCAGGGCACATACCAGCGCTCTATTACGGTTGTGCATAGGCAAACGCGGCAACCGTGGCCTTTGTTCAGGCGGTATCGATCGGTATTCTCGAAGTGCATCCTCCAAAGTACTTCTCAATATGTCATTATACTGGGTATCTGCAGATATAGCTGTGTCCTCCTCCTCTTCGTCAACTTGATTAGACCCCAACGCATTTACAGGGGTTACTTGTGGCCGCGTTGAGAGCTGCGGCGTGGGAGGGATGACATGGCTACTCTGCATTTCAGAGCGTAGCCGATCAAGTGCAGTATCATCCAACCTATGATCCCGTTGAATGACACGCACCTGATCCGACAATCGTTGCGCCGAGACATTAACAGCCGGTTCAAGAGCCTGAAACAAAGAGAGCATCCGGCCACGGTACGCGGTCAGATTAGTTCCTCCCTCTGTAGCCCCAAAGTATGCGCGCATGACGTTTTCGTTCATTGCATACGTCCATCGCATGCGCTGCACACTTCCGCCGGGAGCGGGGACCCTGTCAGAGGCCGGTGGGCCTCGAGGTCCCAGGCTGGCCGGCGGTCGGCCTCTTCCTCGCCGTCGTGCTGCTGGTGGTGACGACGGTGGTGAGAAATATTCATCGCTCGAGCTCGATGCAACTGCAGCGGCCGGTGTCACACCACTTACGATTGAAGCGGGTTCCAGCGGCTGCGAGGCGGAGCTGAGCGATGAAGCCGAAGGTGGTGGGCGTGTCAATTGGGCTCTGGCGCGAGATCTTGTCAACATTTTGTGGTCATCTTGTTTTTTTCTTTGGTTTCATTGTTGTTATTGTGATTTTTTTTCCGATTTTTGCACTGTCATATTTGTGTGTGTCACTGTCATCTTAGTAATTTATTGGTTTTTCTTGAAATAATGGGTTATCACTTTGTTTATTGTTATTATATACTTTTTTTGTTGTTGTTTATTTGATGAGTGCTGATATTTGAAGAGGTTTTTCTGCTATTTCGTGCTTATTTTAGAATTAATACAGCGTTTAGTAAGAGATGCCTTGTTGACGGAGCAGCCTTATTATTATTATTATTATGTTGTAGTGTCTAGAACATTTATGTATGCCAAGTTTCAACGGAATCGGTTAACAGGTAAGAATTCAGTGGGTGAACAAGCACTCATCCCCTGTTTTCCTACCCTTAGGGGTGGATTTTGATTTTCAAATTTAAATGGGAGCAACTTCGAGATATACCCTATCTATTAAAAGAAGAATCATCAAAATCGGACTACTCTGTAAAAAGACGAATTGAGAACCTCCTCGTTTTTTTCGTCGGTTAAAAAGTAAAACAAAATTGATTTAAAAGAATTGTAAAATTAATAACAAAGAACTAAATTGACTAAGAATATTTAATAAATTGTCAAAAATGTTGATATAGGTATATTACTCATGTTTAATGTTGATTTATATACTTATGAGACATCGGAAAGGATTTTCTTTTATTTACTATTAGTTGAGTCTTTTGGGTTAGAATTTATAGACGGTTTACAAAAAACGTGTAACAGTCAACATGATACCAATTTCTCCATTAGTTTTTTAATTTCCTTTATAAAATTACTCAATCTATGCCATCTAAGCCACAAAATAATGATATCTTGTTATGGTCGTGATAAGGAAGCTAAAACTTAATAAAAATAAACAAATTATGTTTTGGTTGAAGTGGCAGCCCTAAGTACGGATATTTCGGATATTACTAAAATTTCCAATAACTCCTGGAAACCAACGAGTTAGGTTTTGGAATTAATACTACACATAATAGAAAGTATCAGCAATTTTTTGATATAGGAATGACCACCTACTACGGCGGTTTAGATGAATAAAAAAATGAAAACGAAAAATGAGAAAAAAAATCATATCTCTCGACCCATTCATACTAATGCAACAGGAATTGGTAGAACGGTCGGCTATTATTCCATTTTTCGATAGAATAAATAAATTCTGTAATAAGTACTTCCATTAAATTATAATGATTTTTTTTTCATTTTTCAAGAGTCGGATATTGCGAAACTTTGACATTTTTTTTAAAAAAAACCTCAAGTCTTAGCGAACCCGGAGTTTTAGTCTAATCTTCGGAATTGTAAACTCTATCGATTAACTCAATAAAAACACGATGAGACAAAAACCGGGATCTTATCACACTGTGCAACACTATGAAAAGAACGACAATATAAAACGGTTGGATATCAGGTAACTCTTCCAAAATTAAAAATCCTAGTATAATGCTACTCTATACATTTGACATATCTTTTTAATTTGGCAGGATAAGCGGTCTTGGTTGCCATAGCAACCAATTAAATACGCAATTTTGATGTTTGAATATTAGGCCGCTACAAACTCGAAGTGCATCGGGCGGGCGCGTTTCTTGAAACATGATAAAATTCTGGTAGTTGTGCTTACCCAAAAGTAGCGGTAACATTGTGCAGGTTTCGTGCGAGCATCGTTTATCAGCCGCATTTATTTTTATTTTTATTAATTATACAAAAAATTATAAATAAAAAAAATTACGTACTACCTCAATACGACAAAAACAGTTATGTTTACATTTCTTTCATAAGTTTTCTCAAAGCATAAGCAATATGTTTCTTTGTTTATGTTCGTAAAAGAAAAATGCACGCTCGAAAAACGGCAACGTGTTCCGGCCCTTATTTTATTCGGTTTTTATTGTAAATTTTACGAATATGATAAAATGCAATTGTTTTGTTATATTGGAGAGTAATAATCCTAATATTAATATTTTATGCAGCATAGACTCTTCTAAAATTACGAAAAACAATGAAATACAGAATATCAATGAATAACCTCAACAATTTCAACCATCAAACGTCAAAAATGTCATGTTTAAATACCCGGTTAGTACTTAAACGACGTCCCCGACTTCGGTTAGAAAAATCGATTGATTATTGTGATATAACAGTTGGTTATCGTTGGTGAACACCAAAGTTCGGGTTAAACATCTGGTTTTTACATAAACATCTGTTATCTTCTGGGTGAACTTGCCCCTAAGTGACGCGGAAATTAAATAATATAAACAGATGCTACAATTCAATGAATGTCGTTTCAAGACATAAATCATTAATTTTTTGGTTTAAATTTAAAAAGATTGATAAAACTCATCAACTTACCCCTTGCACATACTCCTCCACCCTGGTCTGTAGACCCCACACTTCGAACTTAACGCTGACAGCCTTGTAGCAGCACATGATGGGCTGGTGCGAGTCTCTCCAGCCCTCCACGAGAGGCCCGCGCCCCGTCTTCAGCGACTTAAAGAACTTCGGATCTTCTGCCTCCTTGTAGTGATGCGGTTTGATCTCGTCATAAGCTATGTCCAAGAAGTCTACCTCTCTCTGTTCTAGCTCTTCTGGAGTCATACCCAAACACTGAAAATAAAAACATAAAAATAAAATCAATTATGAAATCAATTATTTTTATTTTAAAGCAATGCAAGATTCATGCATAGATGCAATTTAATAACTTACATTTTCCGTTGTCCCATTATTATCTTCATATCTTGTTTGAATAGAGATAGCGAACTTCGGGATAAAGGAGCACTGCAAAAATATACACATTCTTAATTCAGAGTAATGATAAATAATAAAAACCATAATAAAAAATAATAAGTATAAGTTAATAACAGCATAATAATAATATTAAGGTGTTTTTAGTACACATTGATGAAAAAAAAATGTTTTGGATACCCTAGCCTAGCCCCTAGGAGGCCTAGATAACTTTAAAAGATAATAATTGTGATCGGTAAATAGAAAATACTCACTGTATATTCTGTGAAGAATCAACAACATGGAAAAGAAAAAAAAATCAGTTAAAGCATTTGTAAATTAGAAGAAGCTAACATAATATAATAACAAAATAATGCTGGCTCAACTCACATTTTTTTTAATGAATACAACAGGAAAAATATAAAGTTGTATTGAAATTACATTCATATCGAATTAAAAAACGAATCCGATTTTTTTTATTTTGGTTATTGTTATTGAATAATCTTGATTACACCAAAATTATTCATCATCATTTTAGCCGAAAGACATCCACTGCTGGACATAAGCTCCCTCGAAGCATTGCAAAATTGTTCATTTGGTGTTTAATAAATATTATAAAAAAATGAAAAATTGACTTGATCTGCCAGTATTATCTTTAAAGGAAATTATTTACCTGTGATGGTATAAGGGTAATAATTCCATGCCTTTTCAGTGACATAAAATATTTTTGGTATCAAGGACTGGACCCAATAAGGTAAGTGACTGCAAAACAAGGAAAACAGGTAAGTACTACATGTGGGAATAATTTACTATTATAGGTAGGTAGGTAGGTTATTTGTTTAACAATGCACATTAACTTATCATGTTTTTTATTTATTTAGTTATACATACAAGTATTATTCTATGGCTGAAACCTCAGCTATAGGATAAGAAAAACATTTGTTTTCCTCCAGTGAAAAATTTAATTAATTTTACTAACACATTCATTTCAGTTAAATTCCTGAATAATTATATCTAAAAAATATTGTAATATATGTTTGTGGTGTTGAATAGGTTAACATAATTAAGTTTGTATGTCATGCAATATAATGGCTGTATTTTCTGCCAATAATGAATTTATAATTTAGTCAAAATATTAAATAGCAATGGAAATAACAAATACGTTTCAACAAGAAAATTAAGAAATAGTACTTTATTTTTTCGTGCCACAAGGACTTTATGCACAGCTATTATAATGTCGTTGCGACTTTAAGACCTCTTATGCGTCACTGTTTGCAAAATCACTTTTATATACCAGTCGATTCTAGATTTTGAACTTTTGAAGCTCTATCGAATGCAAAAACTCTCATGTGTATATGACTTTTCAATCAAGAAATAATGAGGTCCCATATTTTTTGTAATAAATAACTAAATATTTGGGACATTTTTTGCACAGCACCATCTCATCCCAAACTAAGCAGAGCTTGTACTATGGGTACTAGACAATGGATATAATACTTATGTACTTTTTTTTGTTGTAAATACATACTTATAATACATAAGAAACACCCAGACCATCACAAACACTTACATTCATCACATAAATATTTGTGTCCTGTGGGAATCAAACCCACGACCTCGTGATCAGCAGTCCTACATTCGAACCACTAGACCACAGACGTTGTAATAACTAGTTGGTTCCATTTTTTTTCTTTTAGTAATCGATTTTTCTCGTAAAAGTAACTTTCGGTTGAAAGTCGCAACGATAATTAACATTCCCCTCAAGATCTAGATGTGAAAATTTGTACGGAGCATGAGTATTGGCGATATTGTGTAGTTATAAAAAAAGGGGATTTTACCATCGCCACTGTGCATATTTGGAACTAAACAATCCCATACAAAATTTGTTGATAACACAATAATGTCTACACAATACCACAAAAACTCATGCTAGGGGCTCAAAGGTATAACATGTTCTGAATTAGGACAAAGGCTAATTATCATCCTGGAAAACTGTGTTTATAAACAAGAAATCTCAACATTACTGGATAGAACAAAAAATACCAAAAGATGAAAAATCAACAAAGTCATGATGTAGATTAAATAAATATATATCACACCTAGACAGATGGATTCTCTTCTCAGTATACTGTCCAACTCCATTGACTTCATCCGTGATCTGCTCATTAGCCACCACCTCCACTCCTTCTCCATTGCTGGATTGCTCGAAACTATGGCGAGCAATCATATACAGCTGGCCAATATGGTACTGGAAGTAAGCATTGCACTGATACATGTGTTGGAGATATGCTTAGTGAGAATAATTACATATTATTATCTATGTAACTAGTTACGATAAAATCCATTGAGCGGATATCTGTGCCCTTACTGTTATAAGAATATATTGTTATGACTAGTGCATCATAGTAGATAGTGTAAACTTAAGACCTGTACAAACCAAAAGCAGGGCAGTAGCAGCACGGGGCATGAGCAGTGTTACACATGTCACACTAAAACACAGGCAGTTAAATAGCATTATTGACAGCTGGCCCGCCATAGAACTGCTTTCAGAATGACATGTTGTGTCGGTTGTCAAACAATACAACTGCCTCATAACCGGTTTGACGTCACATTGACACGCCACCGTCCTGCTCCGGTGTGGCCAGTTAGTATGGAGGCCATCGTGATTACAATCACGCCGCTCCTGCCTTCGTGCCGCTCTGCCTGGTCCAGAGCATGACAGGAGCGGCGCAGTTTGCTAGCAGGCCCGCGCTAGTATCTAGTGTGTCGTGTTTCATATCTTTATAAATCTTAATAACTATCGTGAGTTAAATTCATAATACGCACACCCGATGGAATTACGTGAGTGAAACGTTTACATTCATAATTGTCTTTCATATTGTTCCTAGTATCACAACTTGTGCAGGCCCAGCTTCAACATGCGCTGCTAGTGACCTGCTTTTGGTCTGTATGGGCCTAGAGTAATATGCACTGCAGACGTCTATCTGCAGCCGTACATAGGTACTGATATGTATATATGTAATATAAACCAAATGCTAATCTTTTCAAGGCCCTTCTTGTCGTAAACACGTATATCCACATCGTAACACACCAACAATAAATCAAAGGTGGAGTAAACAAATTATTAAGATTATATAAGCAAGTAATAATAATAAAGTATGCATACTAAGGCGACACTCTGACCATAGTTTCTGCAACAAAATATACCGTAGCACTTATTACAAAATAATGGAAATATAAAGCGCAGTGAACCAATGAGTATACCTCTTCGACCGTCATCGGCATGCTTATTCTAAATTCCTTTGTTAAAACCATTTTAAACGTTTGATCAAATAAAACAGGACACTAGCTATTTATCTATAATATTTCTTTTGAAACGATAAGCAATTATTCTAATTCTATTGAATAAAATGAGCTCACATAGCACAGTGTGAACTGTGAATTATTGCTATTTGATATTTGACAGTTGACTGATAGTTGTCATAGTTGACACTTGGTTGACACTACTTGACACTGTTGACACAACTCAGCGTTGCCAGGGGTACGTTCAGTATTATCGTCGGACGACGGCGGACGACGCCCGGAGCGTTTTTAGGTCGTTCAGTTACTCGGAGTGATCGTCCGGGCGTTCACACCAAACCGTTCAGTATTGTGAGCGTGCGTCGTCGGGCGATCGCACCGGTCACCCCGTGAAATAGTAGGGTAAAAGACGCCCTTCTGTCATGTTGACAGATAATAGTATGAAATGACAGATAATTTGAGGTTTCGATTGTCATAATTGTCAGTGCTTCATTGTTCTAGTGTCAGTTTCATGAGGTCGCCCGAAGTCGTTCAGTAACTCTGAGAAAATCGTCAATGATCGAGCGATATTCGCACCGGGCGACTTTCACACTGAGTGCGTAGTAAGTGAACGTACCCCAGGGGTGCGTTCACTATTGTCGTCCGACGACGGCGGACGACGCCCGGAGCGTTGTTTGGTCGTTCAGTTACTCGGAGTGATCGTCCGGGCGTTCACACCAAACCGTTCAGTATTGTGAGCGGGCGTCGTCGAGCGTACGCACCGGTCATCCCGTGAAATAGTAGGGTAAAAGACGCTCTGCTGTCATGTTGACAGATAAAAGTATGAAGTGACAGATAATTTGAGGTTTTGATTGTCATAATTGTCAGTGCTTCATTGTTCTAGTGTCAGTTTCATGAGGTCGCCCGAAGTCGTTCAGTATCTCTGAGAAAATCGTCAATGATCGAGCGATATTCGCACCGGGTGACTTTCACACTGAGTGCGTAATAAGTGAACGTAGCCCAGAAGGTAACTTTTTTTACCTGTTAAGTAACTTTCAGCTCCGTTAGGTTACTTCCAACATTACTCAAAAGGTAACTCTTAGGCCCGTATTACAGAAGCTTCCTCAAGTACAGTTTAAGGTGAATGCTACAGGGTAGCCCGCGAAATTCAAAATTTCTTGCGTTTTTTGCAAATTGTAGTTGTATTTCGCGTTGTGTATAATTCGAAATATGATTTGCGGTAGTAACAACAATATATCTACTGAATAATACTCATAAAAATATTGACCTAGCTCTATATGCTGTACAAGCTCGATTATATCAATTTACGATCAAATTATCGATTATCGAGCTTCTAGAGCTTATAAAGCTAGGTTTATATTTTTTATAAGTATTATTCAGTAGATATATTGTTATTACTACCGCAAATCGTATTTTGATTGATATACAACACAAAACAGAGCCACAATTAGCAAAAAACGCAAGAAATTTTGAATTTCGCGGGCTATCCTGAAGCATTCACCTTAAACTCCAATCACCTGATCACTACTTAAGGATAGAATCGTTACTTGAGTATCGGTCTTATTCCAGAACGGTAATTGTAAACTTTAATTCAACAACATAACACACGAATTTGACCTGAAATATAATAGAAATCTCTACTCAAGCGTAGTCTGAACCACACTTGAGTGATTACAGATCAAATCTCCGCCCAAATACTGAAACAGGTGTCAATATAAAACGAAACTAAACTCAGCTGAACTGTGATCAACAAATCTCTGCTTGAGGGACGTTCTAAAATCAAAGCTCAACTCAAAACTAGTTTTAAACAGTGATCAACGCTTGAGTATCGTTCTGGAATACGGGCCTTAGGTTGCTTTTTGGAATCAAATTACCTAACTATTTTATTGGAATGTTGATATTATAGCAAAAGCAGAAACAAAGATTATACCTAAACGAGTATATGAGTAACGTAACCTCTTTCTTTCTCTCACTAATAAATACTAGGGATACAAAATAATATCTATTTAAATAACAAAACAGAGATTGTTTCAGCGTTTCTTCTTAAGTACCTACACCTACAGCTAGGAAACGCCAAAGCCTTAAAGTACTGTGACTTGGACAAACGTTGAAAGCAACCTACTTACTTACACAAAACATATTTAGATTTTGGGATTATCTCATAATAACTATGTTCAAGCACAGTTCAAGGAAGCTCACTAATGGTAATATATGAAAAGAAAGTTGAAAACTAATTTTCAAATGAGCTTAAAATGGTAGATGTGATGTTTTTATTGCAAATGCCAAAAAACTTTTCGGTCACTTCACTCGCACTACTGTACGAGGTAATTTGTGACTTTGTCCCATATTTTAGATACCTACCTAAATGTTTTGTTATTTATAATTTACTTAATAAAACTCAACACACATTGCCAACTTAAAATACTGCAAAAAAATGTAAAAGGTAATTTTTCTTAATCATCATCAACATCATTTCAGCCGAAAGACGTCCGCTGCTGCTGCTGGACGTAGGCTTCCCCAAGCATCGCCACAACGACTGGTCCTGCGCTTTCCGCATCCAGCAGATTCCTGCGACCTTCACCAGGTCGTCGGTCCACCTTGTACGGGGCCTACCCACGTTGCGCCTTTTTCTTAATAAAAGCACATAAAAGGTTACTTTTTGATCACTCTCAGGTAAGTTTTGACAAAAGCGCGTTGGCAACACTGACTGATAGTGACAACCACTGTAGCTATGTGTCGTTCGTTCAATTTTGGAGATCCAGATCAATACTGACCCGTTGAGAAAATGACCCGGGTCTTATGACCCGTTCAATCGATTGATAGTTTGGCGCGCGGATAGTAGGTAGATCCTTACCTACTTGGTTCAATCACGATCCAAACATTAAGATTCAATAGCTCATAGCTCAATCAATCCGTATATTTTAATCAATCACTAGCTAGTAGTTCGTGTGTACGGTTCTCAGATCGGATTATGAATGAGTAAAGTAAACACTTTACAGCTCGCTTTTCAAATATAGTCCTTAATGTCTTTACTATAAGATAGGTTTTTTATTACTTTAACACTTAAATACATGATTTTTTGTTTTGAATTAATAAAAAGTTGAACGCAAGTAATTACGCAGACACTCAGGTTTTTGAAAAAAATTACGTGAAAATGAATGTAACTAGACAAATCAACTCATAGCTACATAAATCAGTAGGTCATGTACCTATACCATTCTCAAATCAATTGGGTACCTACCCAAAAAATACAAGATTTTATAAGTAAACTAATAGGTATAATAATTAGAAAATAATGCAAGTGAGATAACAGATTGTGAGTAAACACTGCTGCGCTTTGCAAATTTAAATAGACCTTTACACTTTAACTATAAGAAAGATTTTTTATAAAATTAGCATGCGTTCGGCGACAATTTAAATCCCGCCGCCGCCGCGCCGCACCACCTGCCGCTCGCGTTCACCCGTTCACCACCGTTCGCCTACGCAGAATCGAATGAACGAATCATTATTTTCGTAGGGATCCGATCGTTCGCGAACTGTTGGAGACCCGGGTCAATTGATTCGTTCAATCGCGAACGACACATAGCTAAACCACTGCTGGTTGGCGGGAAAATTCGGAAAGATCGTGTTGTGGATTTTGTATTATTTTCCTAAATTTGTGTTTCTTCGAGTGTTAATGTGTAATAATGGTGGATTATTAAATGTTAAGTGCTCGTTAACGTGTACAAGTGTGGGTAAATGGTACAAAGTTGAAAAACGTGACTTTCGTATTTTCTCGTCATCCGCTCAAAAACCTGGTAAAGTTTCCATCACTTTACTAGGGTGAGTAAACTAAAGACTTGGCTGGAGGGTCTAAGCAACCAGGCCATAAAACTACTCACATATAACAAATAAATGACTTGGCTTAAAGGTCTTAGCAACCAGGCCATAATAATTTAAAAAAAAAAAAAAAAAAAACAACCACTGCTACCAATGGGCCGCGTTCAGTATTATCGTCCGACGTCGTCTTTCATATATATTACAGACCACAGATCACTATATAGTAGCTACGCTATTACAGACGTCGTCGTCGGATGACGCTCGGAGCCAAAGAAATTGTATGCTTTAGTACAATTTCTTTGCTCGGAGCGTTCCTTGGGCGTTCGTTTGTATAATCGCTCTGAGTATTAGCTAGCTACTAATATAGTAATCTGTGCTGAGTATCTGAACGACCAAAGTACGCTCAGGGCGTCGTCGGACGATAATACTGAACGCAGCACTGGTGGTGGTGACAAATTCAGACAAATCAAATCAAATCATCTGACAACCTGTCAGTTTAATAAAAATCACATAAAAATACTACTTTAGTTTTAGTCCAAATGTTCTAATTAATTTATTGGAGTAACCCATCGATGTTTTAGCGCTACAATTTAAACGTAGTGGTTATATACTCTTTGCTACAATTTATGTATGCAAATCTATGAATTGAATACATAGTGGTCAAAAATAAGTAAGAAAAAGCGATCCAACATCATAGTCACAGATTAGTGATCATATTAACGTGATACTGGTAGGTCGACGATCGACTGACGGTAGATTTGTGCATAAAATGGATCCCAAGGAAGTGGTGGAACACTTAGTTGCGTTGAAAGTGATGAGGTTGACCAAACCTGCTTTAGTGAGTCCAAAAATCGTTACTTGCGATTCCAAAGACTTACCAGGTAATATCCTGAACAACTATCTCAAAGACGATGCTACTTCGGTCACCCAAATGGAAACCCTTTCTGCTGGCCAGTTCCTATTACTTCCACAAAGTTTCGGGAATATCTATTTAGGTGAAACATTTTCCTGTTATGTTTGCGTACACAATGAAACTAATAACCCTGTACAAAGTGTATCTATAAAAGCTGATTTACAGACAAACTCTCAGAGAATATTGTTAACAACTCAACAGAACCTTTCTCCCACAATGCTTGATGTGGATGAAACGCTAAGTGATGTCATACATCATGAAGTTAAGGATCTTGGCACACACATTCTTGTTTGTGAAGTAACATACATGTCTAACTACAACACATTAGCATCATTCAGAAAATTCTTTAAGTTTGAAGTGATGAAACCATTAGATGTGAAAACAAAGTTTTACAATGCTGAGTCTGATGATGTCTACCTTGAAGCTCAAGTTCAAAATATTACTTCCGGTCCAATCATATTAGAACAAGTTTCTTTGGAAAGCTCTCAACAGTTTAATGTTAAATCATTGAACGAAGTTGATAATGAAATTTCTGTATTTGGAGATGTCACTTTACTCCAACAACAGGAAAGCTGCCAATACCTCTATTGCTTGACACCAAGAGAAAACATTTCAAAAGAAATAAAATTATTGGCAGCTGCTAAAAATATTGGAAAACTGGATATAGTGTGGAGGTCTAACTTAGGTGAAAAGGGGCGGTTGCAAACAAGTCAATTGCAGAGAATGACTCCTGACTATGGAGATATAAGGCTCACATTTGAAAAATTACCCAGTAAAGTATCTGTGGAAGAACCTTTTGATTTCCAATGCAAAATAGTCAATGCTAGTGAGAGGACCTTGGATTTAATTCTAAAATTACGTTCACTTCAAGATTCTAGCCTACTTTGGTGCGGCATATCAAACAAGAAACTGGGCCCATTGGAGCCAAGTCAATCTTTTTACATCAACTTAACGGCTCTACCTATAAATACTGGTCTATGCAATATATCTGGAGTATCATTATTAGATTTATTCTTAAAAAGAACTTATGATTATGATGATCTAGCATCTGTTTATGTCTATTAAATGTGTAATGTTTTATTAAGTTAATATATAAATTCTGAATTAACTATTATTTTAATATCCTATGATCACTGAACAGGGCTGGATTTACCATTAGCACAGATAATATAATACTATACTAGTACCATTAGGCAGAGTAGGCAACTGCCTATGGGCCCCGCATAGGCTAGAGGCCCAGCGCATGTACAAAAATAATTGAAAATGTTTCATACAGTGAAAATTTTATTGGAAAATTTGTATCCTCAATGAGATTAGGTATTATTGCTTTTTTTCGATGCATGCTGTCAGCTGATGAAATTCTTTATACTTACAGAACAGAACCATCTAGTATTGAGTAGTAGAACTAATAATATGGATGTGTCATGCCTATTGTATGATAAACAAATGTTTTGATCTGTAATAGCTATTTGTGAGTTTTGCAACCGTGATCCCTTCATCAACTTGAAAAGAGCTAATAATCTTCAGACGGCTGAAAAGAGGCCTCGAGAATTGCATTGCCTAAGGGCCCCAACATGGTTAATCCGTCCCTGACTGCAACCCACCATTTTTTTACGACTGAATCAAAGACATTTGAAAAGGGGCCTCGAGAATTGCATTGCCTAAGGGCCCCAACATGGTTAATCCGTCCCTGACTGCAACCCACCATTTTTTTACGACTGAATCAAAGACATTTGAAAAGGGGCCTCGAGAATTGCATTGCCTAAGGGCCCCAACATGGTTAATCCGTCCCTGACTGCAACCCACCATTTTTTTACGACTGAATCAAAGACATTAAAATACGTACTATAAAATAAATAAATAATAATAATGTATTATATTTAATCTCTTTGGACTGAATGTAATGAATTTGATATTTTTTTGCTAAAAGGATCAGTTTCGATTCCTGGATGAACCAGCTGCTTTTAAAAATATCTAAAAATTTAATTTTTTATTTTCTCCAAAATCGAGCTCACAACTCCCTTGACGACTTTTCTCTATACCTTAGGCCTACCCCGCACTGCGATTTTTCCTCGCGCGAATTTTTATCGCAAAATCTGTAACACATGGAATCATATGCAGGTGCCCGCACTGCGAATAAAAATCGCGCTGCAAGAAAACATTTGCCGCAGATTACGCGCGACAACGCGCGACAGTATTCTGTAACACATGGAATCATATGCAGGTGCCCGCACTGCGAATAAAAATCGCGCGTTACGGTATGGGGGGGCGTCGGGGGTCGGGGTAAATAGGTGCCAGTCGGTCCGCCGACTCCGCGGCAGGCGGCAGCTCTCAGTCACGCATCAATGTTTGTAGTAGGATGTCGCGCTCTCCGTCTCACGCTCCGGCGTGGCAGTGCCAGAAAACGATGTCGATATAGAGCAATTAATAACGTAATATCTGTTTTTTCTTATTTGCCTTCTTTAGTAAACAATCTTGGCATGTCTTTTTAATGCAATTCGTCAATAATAATTATCAAAAGACATTATGTTAACAATTTCACACACTAAATAACATTTATAACCTAATTACATGTGCAGAACTAGTAATTATATATTATCAGTAGTTATTTGAATAAAGAGACGTGCTAAGATTGTTTACTAAATAAGACAAGAGTTAAGAGTTTTGACGACGTCTGTGGTTTAGTGGTTCGAGTATCGGACTGCTAATCACGAAGTCGTGGGTTCGATTCCTACAGGGCACAAATATTTGTGTGATAAACATAAGTGTTTGTGTTGGTCTGGGTGTTTATATAAGTATTATATCCATTGTCGAGTACCCATAGTACCTGCTTAGTTTGGGACTGTGTGATGTGTGTGACTGGTGCTGTGTAAAATGTACCAAAACTATTTATTTATAAAAAAAGACGAGAGAAAAAACAGAACACAATGTGTTATTGAAATAACTGAAAACCTCTATGGGGTCATTGTACTCATCAGTATGAACAACTTTTACAGCGGGACCAACTGTGAAATCACGAAAAAAATATCTGCTGTCCTCTACATTTTTGTTCACATGAATCGACATATACAAATGTCGTATCTTGGTAGGTTATTTATAGCAGGACCAACTACACGTACTACATTATTGGACGATTCTTTTGTCATTCTGTAATATCCGAAAAATTCCTTACATTTTGTCGATTTATATGAACACAAATGTAGGGAACAGCAGTTATTTTTTTGGCGATTTCAGAGTTGGTCCCATAGTAAAAGTTGTTCATACTGATGAGTACAATGACCCCATAGAGGTTTTCAATAACATATATACGTGTTATTGAAAACCTCTTAAGGGGTCATTGTACTCATCAGTATGAACAAGTTTTACGTTTACGATTTTAGCGTACTACGCGACAATACTATTGACATACAACGTGTTATTGAAAACCTCTTAAGGGGTCATTGTACTCATCCGTATGAACAACTTTTACGTTTACGTTTTTAGCGTACTACGCGGCAGTACTATCGACATACAACATGTTATTGAAAACCTCTTAAGGGGTCATTATACTCATCCGTATGAACAACTTTTACGTTTACGTTTTTAGCGTACTACGCGGCAGTACTATCGACATACAACATGTTATTGAAAACCTCTTAAGGGGTCATTATACTCCTCCGTATGAACAACTTTTAGTACTATTACGTTTACGTTTTTAGCGTACTACGAGGCAATGGGTACTATCGACATACAAGTTATGACGTGATAATGAAACCTCTTAAGGGGTCATTACACTCGTCCGTATGAACAACTTTTACGTTTACGTTTTTAGCGTATTACGCGGCAGTACTATCGACTATCGACATACAACATGTTATTGAAAAACTCTTAAGGGGTCATTATACTCATCCGTATTTACAACTTTTACGATAACGTTTTTAGCGTACTACGCGGTAATGCTTTCGACATAAGACGTGTTATTGAAAACCTCTTAAGGGGTCATTATACTCAGACGTATGAACAAGTTTTAGTACTATTACGTTTACGTTTTTAGCGTACTACGAGGCAATACTATCGACATACGACGTGATAATGAAACCTCTTAAAGGGTCATTGTACTCATCCGTATGAACAACTTTTACGTTTACGATTTTAGCATACTACGCAACAATACTATCGACATACAACGTGTTATCGAAAATCTCTTGACGGGTCATTATACTCATCCGTATTTACGACTTTTACGATATCGTTTTTAGCGTACCACGCGGTAATGCTATCGTCATAAGACGTGTTATTGAAAACCTGTTAAGGGGTCATTATACTCAGACCTATGAACAAGTTTTAGTACTATTACGTTTACGTTTTTAGCGTACTACATACTCTGTGGTACTACGAGGCAATACTATCGACATACGAGTTACGACGTGATAATGAAACCTCTTAAGGGGTCATTATACTCATCCGTATGAACAACTTTTACTATGGGACCAACTCTGAAATCGCCAAAAAAATAACTGCTGTTCCCTACATTTGTGTTCATATAAATCGACAAAATGTAGGGAATTTTTCGGATATTACAGAATGACAGGAATCATCCAATAATGTAGTACGTGTAGTTGGTCCTGCTATAAATAACCTACCAAGATACGACATTTCTATATGTCGATTCATGTGAACAAAAATGTAGAGGACAGCAGATATTTTTTTCGTGATTTCAGAGTTGGTCCCATAGTAAAAGTTGTTCATACGGATGAGTATAATGACCCCTTAAGAGTTTTTCAATAACATGTTGTATGTCGATAGTACTTTCGCGTAGTACGCTAAAAACGTAAACGTAAAAGTTGTTCATACGGATGAGTGTAATGACCCCTTAAGAGGTTTCATTATCACGTCGTAACTCGTATGTCGATAGTATTGCCTCGTAGTACGCTAAAAACGTAAACGTAATAGTACTAAAACTTGTTCATACGTCTGAGTATAATGACCCCTTAACAGGTTTTTAATAACACGTCTTATGTCGATAGCATTACCGCGTAGTACGCTAAAAACGTTATCGTAAAAGTTGTAAATATGGATGAGTATAATGACCCGTTAAGAGATTTTCACTAACACGTTGTATGTCGATAGTATTGTTGCGTATTACCCTAAAAACGTAAACGTAAAATTTGTTCATACGGATGAGTACAATGACCCCTTAAGATTTTTTTTAATAACACGTTGTATGTCGATGCAGTCGATGTATAACCGCGTAGCGTAGTACGCTATCGATATACTTGTCATTGAAATCCTGTTAAGGGGTTATTGTACTCATCCGTATGAACAACTTTTTTACTATGGGAGCAATCCTGAAATCGCGAAAAAAAAATGTTCATATGGATGAGTACAATGACCCCTTATGAGGTTTTCAATAACACGTTATATGTCGATAGTATTGCCGCGTAGTACGCTATCGACGTTCAACGTGTTATTGAAAACCTCTTAAAGGGTTATTGTACTCATCCGTATGAACAACTTTTACTATGGGATCAAACATGAAATCGCAAAAAAAAAGTTATAAAATAAAATAAAAATGTCTAAGTATATTGTGCCAAAAAATATAAATAACATTTGGTACAAGTCGTCCACGTTACACCGGTTACACGTGCGTCTCAGCCGAGCACTGCTTAGAACTGGCCACAGAGTACATTGAACTCAAGAAAATCGCGAGGATTTTAATCGCAGTGCGGGGTACCTAAAATTTTGTGCGCGAATAATTACAGCGCGAATAAAAATCGCGCGAATAAAAATCGCTGTGCGGGGTAGGCCTTATAGTTTCGGATTTGGCCCACCTGCACAATTTTTTTCAAAACTGTTGGATTCAAAGTTCCGTGAACATGGGAATGACTTCTTGCAAAACTGTTTAAGACGCTGACAACACCTAAAAAATCAGACCTCTGCGGTCACTGTCGTTTTGTACTTCATCTGAGTTTTTACAGAAAAGCACCAGAAAAGAAAGAGAGGCAACGAGCGGAAGGACGGAGGGACGTCGGGTGCGTCGCTCAACTTGAATGAAAATTAACAATATATTTTCTTAACAAAAAAATAAAAGCTTATTTGAAAAACAGAAACAACAGTGTTTTAGATTATTGTCTTTCTTAAATGTTTTCTTAATTTCATTTATAATATTTGGTAAATAATAGAGATTGTTTGCTTTAAAGCATGTTTTAAGAGGATAGTTTACAATTATTTTCTATAGAGAAAACGTGTTTTGGGCACAATACAGTTTTAGAAAATACGATTAAGATTAACATATATTTTTTTCACAGCCACAAACTGAATAGATACAGCTAAAAATGTTTTTAAAAGAAGCCTATTTGGGGTGTTTGACTGTTGTCAGCGTCTTAAGACTCTTAAGTGTTAGGCAACATCACGAATAAGAGACAAGTAGATAGAGAGAGTGGTAGAGTTTCAAAGCGATTTCGTGTCAGGAAGAAAACGTAGGTAGCTTTGTCAGAAAGAAAAACTTGCAGATGTATTTTGTTTTTAACAAGTGATTCACTTTTGATCTGGGGTGGGCCTGAAGGTTTCCAGATGAGGGCGTGCCCCCTTTGGCCCCAACCTGGCTACGCCCATGTGCCCAAGTAACACAAAAACCATTTTTTTAATACTATTTAACGTGTACCTACAAATGTCGGTAAATGGTATAAAGTTGAAAACCGGCCAAGAGCATGTCGGGCCATGCTCAGTATTATAGGGTTCCTTAAGTAGGTGTACAAACGAATCAAATCGAATATTAATCATGGCTATTTTAGTTTTTGCAATAATCGGCAGCATTCGCGACTCAGAGCGTGTTGTTAGTAGCGCCATCTAGCGATAAATTCAAGAAGCCAAATTTAAGAAGTCTGTCATGTCAAAGTTACTTTTTGTGATTTTTTCATATAGAAAGTAGCTAAAGGAGCATTATTTGCCATGATAATTTTTCTCTAAGGTCAATGACCTTTGAACTAGGACGTTTTAAGTCAAATAAGTATTTTTCAGTTTTCTGTCTATAACTCAAAAAATTATAATCACATTATACTCTAAATAATTTTAAAAGAGAGTTTTCACAAAGGTCTATCAATGTGGCAGATTATAAGTTTCTACGTTGCATAGTTTAGAAATGGCAGGGGGGGGGGGCACATTGCAAGCCACTTTGGCGGGCTATATTTCGCAGATGGTACACCTGATAAAAAAGTGATGTATGAAACATTACCTTCATTTTAGTAGACTTATTCAAAGACACCCCACACGAGGGGGTGCAGCGAAAAAATGTTTTTTTTCCACATTTCACATGTATGGGCGCCACCCTTAAAGAACGTAAAAACTATTTTTTTATTCTTTTAAAATTGAGATCTATATGCAGACTATTTTTTAACAAAATTTCATTTACTTATGTTTATAACTGTAGAAGTTATTAAGCTGTAAAGGATTAGGACAGACGGACGGACATGACGAAACTATAAGGGTTCCTTGTAGGACTTCGGAACCCTAAAAACAGGACTCGTATTTTCTCAGACTCATCATCCCCTCAGAAACCTAGTTTTCAATCACTCCACTTTACTAGGGTGAGTAATCTAAGGACGTTGCTAAAAGGTCTCAGCAACCAGGCCATAAAACTACTCGAAAAAAACTGTCTGTCATTTCATTTCATTTGTGTGTGAGAGTTTGGTAGATTTTAGTAAATTTAATTCAAGTTTTTATGTATTATTTGACATTAAATTCAGCAATAGATGATTGAAAACAATTAGTAAAGTTTAGTCAACATTATTAAGTTTTGTTTGTGGACTAAATGAAGATTAAAAGGCAGTTTAATTTGCTGTAATCATCATACTGAATGTTCCTATTGTGAACAATTTTAATCTGATGTGGCCCAATCATGTCGAGTCGATCCGTGACTTCGTTATCTTAGCTAATGTGCTTATGAATGTTGAAGTGAATAAACTAATACATTATTGAACTGAAAAATGGCATATCAAACGCTTCTCCAGGAATACATGCTCATACCTCCAGTGACGAGAGCATACACCACAGCTTGTGTGGTCACTACATTAGCTGTTGTAAGTGTCCTTGTTTATTTAATTATACGTGTCATTTGCTTAGTCATTTTTTATTTTTTTGTTAATGAATTACACCACGTAATTTTATCACTTAGCTAAAGTTTGATAGGAACCTTTTGTGTATTTAATTTTGAACTTAGCATAATATTTATGTTTCAGCAACTGGACCTAGTCTCACCATTTCAGTTATATTTCAACCCTAACCTTATACTAAGGAAATACCAATTATGGAGGCTAATAAGCACATTCCTTTTTTTCGGGAATTTAGGATTCAACTTCTTTTTCAATATGATATTCACCTACAGATATTGTAGAATGCTGGAAGAAGGCTCATTCAGAGGAAGAACAGCTGATTTTGTTGTTATGTTTGTGTTTGGAGGTGTTCTTATGATTGTATCCTTTTTAATTTCAAAGCTATCTATATTTGAATGTTACTTACAGTATGCATCAAACTAAATATTGTAACTAGCCTTTATTTCCAAAGTGCTTTGTGATTGACAGCATTTTTATGCACAGTATGTCAGTGGATGACTTACAATTTACAATACTTATAGGCATGTTGGTGCTGGACAGTTCTGTGTGGTGCCAGACATAAAGAATAGCACCACCCTTATCTCTTCTCATGGGTGTCGTAAAAGACGACTAAGGGATTCACCAGAGGATGGGCAGCAGCATTCTCGTGAGTATTTAACCAACCAACTGTGATCGCCAACCTGCCTGCCAAACGTGGCGATTATGGCATGGCCCGTAATTGGTGGAGGCCTATGTCCAGTAGTTGATGTCTTTCAGCTGAAATTATGATGTTATTACATTAATAAATATCAATCAGTTGTGAGTTGGCTCACAACTGTCAATCAGAAATTAAGATCTGGATCATTTCCAATTGGAAACAACAGAAGTCTGACAAATATTTTTAATTTCCTTAACACTTTTTAACAGCTGTGTGCTTTCTTTGTGAATTTATTATTTTTAGGACAAGCATTTACTATAATGATTGTATATGTATGGTCTCGGAGAAATGTATTTGTGAGGATGAACTTCTTCGGCTTGATGAATTTTCAGGTAATGTAGTTGATTTATGTACTAACCAATATTATTTTATTTTATTTTACTGGTACAAGTGGTACATTTAATTTGCCACAGCTTGTGTTATGATTAAAAAGCACTAAAATTTAGTGTAAGTCTCCATAATGTGCACATACATATGAAATTGGATAAATCTAGACATAATTTTTTGATTGGAAAAATTATAATCAAAAGATAAATAAAAAAGTTTGGAATATACAAATTCACTTTTTCATTAATAACTGTGGACATGGAAAGAACGTGATTTTTGAATCAGGTGGTCTATCATGTTAAAACAAAAACAGTATTGATTGTAAATAACAGGCACTGCAATATGATATACCTCAAAAAAAAACCTACTAATTCTTCTTAGTAATTCTTACTAAGAAAGATAGGATAATCTGACAAACCGAATATTTTCGTAAATCCTAGGATGATTGCAAAAACTGGATAATTGGAATCTTACGAAAATCTTCCTTAAATTCTAAATATCCAGTCCTTTGCAATCATCTTAGGATATTAGCAAAGATCCGATTTTTCCTATTGTCCTATAAACCCAAAAAAATGAATCTACTATAATTTTTCCTGTTGATAAAATTATATCTTGTTTCACCCAATTTCATAAGTGCACTTTATGGAGACACACTGTATTTATACTGAGACAGACTGGTGACAATTTTGTGAATTAAGTTTTTTTTTATAATTTTTAGCAAAATTATGTCTTCATGGTCATACAAAATTATTGATGACTTGAGCTCCCAACATACCTATTGCTATTTGATCAACCTGTTTAAATTATAAAGTAACATATTATTTTTTCAGGCTCCATACCTTCCTTGGGTGTTACTAGGTTTCTCTGTATTACTTGGTAATGCTATATCAGTAGATTTAGTGGGTATGGCCATTGGTCACATATATTTCTTCATGGAGGATGTGCTGCCAAGACAAAATGGAGGTCAAAAAATATTGAAGACACCAAAGTTTTTGTAAGTTTGGAACTGTATTCCAAAATGATTATATTAAAATATTTAAATTAATGTTGTTGAATCAAGCATTATACATTTCTGATTTCAGGAAAAAGTTATTTGATCCTGCCCCAGAACCAGATTATGGTCCACTCCCAGAACTGGATCACATAAGGCCTGGTGGCTTCGACTGGCGCCGCCGCAACAACGAGGACGACGATGCTAGATGAACTAGCGAGTGCGAGTGGTTACAAGTGCAAATATAATGCAATTTAAAGCCAAAATATTTTAGAATATGTATAATGATTTCTAATCTTCCCTCTGATGCTTTGCTCTTTATCATAAACAATTTTATCAAACTTGTAAATTATATATAATATAATATCTATAATTCAAAATAAACTCATTTGATAGTTAATATAAAGAGCTGTGCATTTTGGTTCCTAAAAGTTTTTATTTACTAATTTTTAACAGACTTCAAAAAAGGAGGAGGTTCTCAATTCTACTGTAATATTTTTTTTGTGTTTGATACCTCAGAACTCAGATGAAGATCTTCGGAGATAAAGAAGGGAACTCTTCAATGGATGATAGCAAATTATCAGGGATTCCATCAATCGCTTGTCTTTCTACTATTTAAGCCACTAAAAATAGAAAAATAAAATGAAACTTAAAAACAGTAAAAACAGACTTCAAAAATAATAAAATATTTTGGGTGAAAAGATTTAGGAAATCAGTGCCAATTTTTTCATAAATCAAACCACCTACAAAGGCACCTACTGCCTAAACTGTTTCACAAAAATTATTTTATTCTTTTTGAAGTCGGATTTTACTTTTTATTTTTTAAGTTTATTTTATCTTGTCAAAACTTCCAAAAAATATACCTTCAAGATAAAACTTTAATTTTTTTAGGTAATTAGTGAGATAGACATTTAATTTAGAATACCTAGTTTTCTCAGTGGTAATGGATTTATCAAACAATGAAAACATTGTATGAATTTGTACAAAACGAATGCAGATGTGATTTCAATGACTTTGTTAGCAGTGAATCGATATTATGTAGGAATTGTGTGTAAAAAGTTTATTGATAAGGGTCTGTTAATTGTGAATACAAATGATTGATAAATATGAGTACTTTTATTGCAGTAGTAGAAATGATGTGTTCCTCAGTTCAAGTTAATTTAACGGAAACATTTTATGTATTCAATATGGATCCGTGTAAATTATATTTAGTTGGTTTGGTGAGTTCCGACGCCGCGTGTCGTTTTCGTGAATATTTACAAAGACTGCTACAGATAGCTCTGCCAGTACTTAAAACTTACTGAACTGTAATGCTATTTTACTAAAATCCAAATCGATCCTAACGATAAGCCTATGGTCCCATGTTTCATTGAATTTATCAGTTAAAAATGGTGTTATAACGGCACAGACCAGTAAGCCTCTTAATGGTCTGTGCCTCGCTCGGTACGGTACTCAAATGAAAGAAAGGGTCGATGAGATCTAGACAAATAAATGGTCAAAACTTCTGATGTCCATATCTCCTACACTACAGGTCTTAGACCCATCGTGTTGGTACTCAAATAGAAGGGTTCGACCAGCTCTACACAGATACATAATAAAAACTTCTGCTAAGCTATTATCGACCTTACTGACATTTTGGGGAAAAACTATTTCCTTTCAACATTTGGACTAGTACTAACTCATAAAGGTATTATACTGTCTTTGTACTAACTACAAATATACTGTACTTCAATCGTTATGGACGCGTTTGCAAAATTGATAGGTACAGAAACGAACTACTACATTGACACGGGTCATACACACATGTGTACTCTCGCTGACTGCGAGAATAGTAAAGTGAACTCATTTTGATACTTTGAAAGATTCATTTTTTTTTACGTATTTCTTTGTAATAAAATTATGGTAGGTACCTACAAAAAAAATATTTTTGCTGTTTATATTTTTCCTCCGGACTTGATGAGTGACCTGCTACTGGAACTCCTTGACGTGTTGTACTAGGTGAGCCGAGTTTGGGCTCGTTTTGTTAGTTATAAAGAGACCTTACCTCCGGACCTGATGGAGTGACCTGAAGGTGTACTTCGGTGACTGCTACTGGAACTCCTTGACGTGTTGTACTAGGTGAGCCGAGTTTGGGCTCGTTTTGTTAGTTATGATGAGGCCTTACCTCCGGACTTGATGGTGTGACCTGAAGGTGTACTTCGTTGACTGCTACTTGAACTCCTTGACGTGTTGTACTAGGTAAGCCGAGTTTGGGCTCGTTTTGTAAGTTATGATGAGACCTTACCTCTGGACTTGATGGAGTGACCTGAAGGTGTACTTCAGTGACTGCTACTGGAACTCCTTGACGTGATGTACTAGGTGAGCCGAGTTTGGGCTCGTTTTGTTAGTTATGATGAGACCTTACCTCCGGACTTGATGGTGTGACCTGAAGGTGTACTTCGTTGACTGCTACTTGAACTCCTTGACGTGTTGTACTAGGTGAGCCGAGTTTGGGCTCGTTTTGTTAGTTATGATGAGACCTTACCTCCGGACCTGATGGAGTGACCTGAAGGTGTACTTCGGTGACTGCTACTGGAACTCCTTGACGTGTTGTACTAGGTGAGCCGAGTTTGGGCTCGTTTTGTAAGTTATGATAAGACCTTACCTCTGGACTTGATGGTGTGACCTGAAGGTGTACTTCAGTGACTGCTACTGGAACTCCTTGACGTGTTGTACTAGGTGAGCCGAGTTTGGGCTCGTTTTGTTAGTTATGATGAGACCATACCTCCGGACTTGATGGTGTGACCTGAAGGTGTACGTGGGACACTCAGAAAGTTTTGCGAAACTAAAAAAAAATGTTCTATACGTACATATATTTTTATCAAATCTTTTCAAAGTACTTTCCACCAGCCTCTATACAAAGATTCATGCGCCTAAACCAGTTTTCAAAACACTTTTTCCAGTCCGCCGCAGACACCTCGTTTACAGCCTGCTCGAACGCAGCCAGCGCATCTTCCGGCGACGAAAATTGTATCCCTTTGAGCTGATTTTTTATTTTTGGGAATAAAAAGAAGTCACACGGTGCTAGATCAGGGCTGTAAGGAGGGTGACCCAGGAGTTTGACTGGCGTGCTGTCCAGGAAGTCCCTCGTTTTGAGTGCGGTGTGCGCAGGTGCATTGTCGTGGTGGAGCAGTAGCCCGCGGAGCCCTGTGTTTGGTCGCTTGTTGCTTATAACAGAGAAAACTTCTGGCAAACATTTGGTAGTATACCATTCGGCATTAATGCTTCTTTGATCCCGTAAGGGAATTGATACCAAGTGGCCAGTCAAATTAAAAAAGCTAGCGATCAAAATCTTACCCCCGCTTCTAGATCGCTTCACTTTGGTAGGCGTTGGCTCATTTTGAAACACCCAAACAGTCGACTGGCGCTTGGTTTCTGGGTCGTATTGATAAATCCAGGACTCATCACCTGTAACGATGTCGTAAACACGCCGAGACGAGCCTGCTTCAAATTTGTTAAGCATATCACGGCACCATTCCACCCGGGCCTGCTTCTGAGCATCGGTGAGGTTGTGCGGCACCCAGCGTGATACTATCCTCCTCACGCGAAGATGGCTGTGTAGAATCTCGTGAACGCTTCCCGATCCAATCTTCAATATGTGTTGAATCTCCTGATATGTAATTCGCCTATTGTCTTGGATTAAATTTTTCACTGCTAGCACGTTTTCTTCGGTAACAGCCGTCAAAGGGCGACCGCTTCTTTCGTCATCCCCCAAAGTTGGTCGACCGCGCTTGAATTCGTTATACCAACGATACACGGTTGCCTTGGAAGGGCCTTCATCCATGAATGCCATTTGAAGTCTATCGTACGATTCATCCGGTTTCAGGCGACACTTGAAATCGTATAAAATCATAGCTCTAAAATGTTCCCGGCGCAGATCCATATTTCAGTGAGACACAATACTTTGAATTAACTCGCAAAAAATGTGGAGGGAAATTTTGAAATTGGAACTTACTTATTTTTACTTATAAATAATCATATTTTCGAAAAACATTATAACTGGCCAGTCTCCCATATATAAAAACTTTTTTTCGCAATACTTTCTGAGGGGCCTGGTACTTCGTTGACTGCTACTTAAACTCCTTGACGTGTTATACTAGGTGAGCCGAGTTTGGGCTCGTTTTGTAAGTTATGATGAGACCTTACCTCTGGACTTGATGGAGTGACCTGAAGGTGTACTTCAGTGACTGCTACTGGAACTCCTTGACGTGATGTACTAGGTGAGCCGAGTTTGGGCTCGTTTTGTTAGTTATAATGAGACCTTACCTCCGGACCTGATGGAGTGACCTGAAGGTGTACTTCGGTGACTGCTACTGGAACTCCTTGACGTGTTGTACTAGGTGAGCCGAGTTTGGGCTCGTTTTGTTAGTTATGATGAGACCTTACCTCCGGACCTGATGGAGTGAATTTGGGTCTGGGTTGACAGAAATAAGGTTACATTTCAAACGTATTATTGAAAGCATAAGTTTGGTTTACGAAAAAGTCTAAACGAAATCTGCTTTAATCACTAAGCGTGCTTATACGCTTTTTTTTTTTTTTTTTGGACTTTTTTAAGCGCTTTTCGTTTAAACGCCCACTTCTACCCCTAATGCAATCGATTAAGATTCATCCAGAAGAGAAAAAAATGTGAAAAAATAAGTTTCGGTTTTAATTTTTTTCTGCGACTATTTATGGTATTTAGATAAAATTTAAAAAATAGCATTAAGAATTGAATATGTTTGCCAATAAATAGTATTTTTAGAAATAGTAAAATATGTTAATAATAGCACAAAAAATGTACCTAAACTCAACCCAATTTGTGAAAAATGGCAACGACAGATCGATTTTACATTATAAAAAACTAAAAATTTCGATGATCAAGTAACCTATCATTTGAAGATGAAGAACCAATCTATACGAGGTAGTTATTAGTTATATTGGAAAAATATTAAAATATACCGAAAAACAGCATAATTTTGCCTGATATGCAAACGCGCCCTTAAAAACGAATTTTCGATAAATGATGTATTATGCGAGTTATATATTTTTTTATGGATGGGGGCGCCACTTGGCTTCTACATTCCCCATAAGTTTATTTTTTATCACTGGGTTGGTTCAGCATCAGGTGATAAATCAAAGATTAGATCGTAATCAGAATTGTTTATTCTATTTTCACGCAATATTCATGGTGACTTTTAATAACACAAATTAGAATCGATAAGTCCAAATCTATTAGCAATGATAAGCGTTTGTTCAGTGACTGAGTGTCAATACCTTGACATACTTTTCAAAAAGCCGCGAAAACATCTACTCTCATCATCATCATCTACTTTATACACGCTGAAATTTTAATCCTGAAAAGGGGTCATCGTGCTCATCATTATGAACAATTTTTACTATGGGACCTAGTTACCCTGAAATCGCGAAAAAAAGTAAAAGTTGTTCATAATTATGAGTATAATGACCCATTTTCAGGAAAAGAATCATTTAAATTCCAGCGTGTATATTTCTGTGCTACTGAAATTTATTTACAAATAAAATTGTTACCTCACAAGAACTCTCTAAATTGGTTAACTAACACCATGGATTCTACTAACGACATAAAGTAGGTTCTTTCCTCGTAGGTTAACACTGACAATAGGTCACGGCTATAAAGAAAGTTTTAAGCCAAATGACATGATAAAACGTCATCTTAATGGGAATTAGCAAGTAGCGTTAAGCCTGCAGGCCACTGCAGGCGTAGCGCGACGACTGTAGACAAGGATTTTGTCTTCGAAATAATAGACAAAATTACATTAATAGCTCTATAAAATGTAATTTTGTCTACTTCGACTTTTCCGTAGACAAATCTCTTGTCTATAATGGTCATGATACGCCTGCAGTTTTGTTATTTACTTATACGAAAGCATGAAGGATAAAAAAGGCGGACGGAATCTCGCTAAACAATAAGTGAAGGACCCATAGTAAGACGGCTCGCTTAAAGGTGGGCACTGACGATGCATCCAACAGTCCGAATGGCGTGCCCGCATTCCAAAATCTGTCCGTGAATGTTGAAAACGTATGTTATTTTTAGAACACGTCAAGTATTTTTTTGTATGTAGTCATTAACACGGCGTCTGAATAAAAAATAAAAAAATACGTTTATTAGCAACCAAATATGTTTCATAACAATGGAGTTGTCTCCTGAACTAGGTGACAACCTGTATCTCAGGAAACAGTGCCTTCCCTAAAACTAAGCTCGAAGTATTATATTCGGTAAGAAGTAGGTACATTGCTTTTCATTTGAATGAACGCATCGTCACTGAAGTACGAAGTACGGGCTGGCACGCACACTTTCACACTCATAGTAAGACAAACAGCTACGCAACAAATCTCGTGTGACGGTAGTCATTGTCGATCGTAATGACACAAATAAAATAACTATATGCCGTCTGGTGTGTTAAAATGCTGTCGAAACTATATAGTGGGTTTAGGAAAAAATTAAGTGCATCAATCTTTTCTTAGCGACATTCCGTCCGCCTTTTTTTTTTCGTCCGTGTACGTAATTTGTATTGTGCATTGTCTGGACATCAGCCCGTGAAACTAACGGGAGCTAAGTTTCGTTTCAGCCTCAACATATTTTAATGTTTAGTAAAAAATGCTCTTTAAAAATTATTGCAGCATGCTCAGCTAAAGATTCTCTATGCTTTCTAACCTTAGCGGTCTAAAATACATCCAAATTCCAAATGTGTTTGACTATATTAAATGAAATTATAACAGCTGCAATAAAGGATTTAATTATCATTTTTATAGAAAAATAATGAGACGAACATTCATTACGCATATAATTTACATAAAAATTTATAAAAAGAACAAAGTGTTAGTATAGAACCGCCACTTGTGATAGTTTCAAATACAGTTCGTAACATTATTAAAACTACCAGTAACAACAAGAACAGTATATCTAGTTGTATTCAGTCTTCATTCAAACTCTCACACTCAATTCCAAAACACAGAGCTATTGTAAAATCAAATATTTATGAAGGAATATACACGTCAATTTTGAAATCACACAATAATAAAACTATATTCTACTATTTTGTACAACTGGGCCAACAAAATCAAAATATTTAAGGCCTCGTTTATGGACACGCGGTGTCGGGCGGGGCGTCACGCGGCTCTCCGTGGCGATACTAGCGACGGGGTCCGCGGCGTAGCGATCGGACGAATCGTATTTTTTTCAACTCGAATCATTTGAGTTGAAGTGATCGTTGATCCGAATCACGATTCGAGTTGATTCGACTCGGTCGACAGTATCAAACACGTGGTGCGAATGCGACGCGTATGTTCTAATGTATCGAGCTGACTCGAGCCACCGAGTTGGCCACAAACAGCGAGCCATCCAAGTTAGCGAGCGGCGTCGAATCGGGCGAGTCAGGTCGAGTTGATTCGTTTACACGAATCGTGGCAATTTCGTACCGTCTAATATTTTTTCTCGCTTGAACTCGTAGTTCGCAGCTATTCGCTGCCTCATTCGCTCGCTTACCGCCACTTGCCCGGGAGAGCGAGTCACCGAGCCGAGCGAATCAACTCGGTTTTGAAGTACCTCAACTCGAATCAACGAGTTCAAAGGATAACTCGAGTTAAATTATTCGAATCGCCCATCGCTACCGCGGCGTCACACGCGCTAATACAAACATGGCGATCGCAGACTCCATCGCCGCGGGCGACGCAGCGAGCAACGCTGTATATCAAAAAATCGCTTCTCCGTGAACGCTCTCAGACATGGCCAAACGTTTGAATTCTCCGCGCAACGCGCCGCCCGACGCCCCGCGTGTCCATAAACGAGCCCTTAGTATACTAAAAAGGAGACAAAATATTTTTTCTATTTAAATATAGTTTGTTCTTACATCCTTATTAAGAAGGAAAAATGTCATAAAGTAATCTAGTACAAAATACGGTGACCCATACAGGCTTACTGTTAGTGTCCTCACAAAAAGTGTCGTCAACCTGGCATATACCATGTATATTACGATTTTTAGGATAAAACATTTAAATAAAACAATACTTATATTTTTACGATATCTTTCAATAAAAGTAAAAGGTTTTATGCATTATTATTTTATTTGACCTAAATGTCGATTTTACTAATATTATAAACCACGCACATTCCATTTGTGAGATCACTACAAGTCCACGTGGGTATTCTATCAAATTCTCACGAGTTTGTGTAAAATCTTAACAGATAGTAGAAGTAGGTCTGTTGTTTCAAAGATAACTAATCTCGGTCATGGACTTTCGCTGACCCAATTACATTCAGAATTCTCTAAATTTATTGGTAAACTGCACAATTATTCAGCATTATAACAACATCAAGCAGCTTCATCTAAATCCATCGACAAATACACCCCATAGACGCCTCATAATAGGCGACAGACGTCTGTCAACACATCTAAGAAACTTCACTAATGTAGGTCGCCAGTATTCGCCACTTGAAATCTTCAAATCAGTTTTGAACACTTACATGGGCCGACAAAACTGCCGCGTTAGTGATTAGCCAATAGCCGCCTAGATAGGGCCAATCGGATTGCAGTACCCCGCCTCGGCTAGTAGCAAAATTTATTGTACGCATTATATTCAACATTAGGCGTCTATTGGGATGTATGGTCGATGTGTAAATCACACTAATTTAGAAGCAGGATAGTCAGATCATAAATTCACAGCGTGTATCTCTGAATAAACAATTCTATTTAACAACTAACACAGGTAGACAGAATCAAGTTTAGGAGGTGACCTATTGATGACTACATGGGCTGGCCCTGTACATATAAAACATACAAACAACTTTTGAGATCATACAGAAATATTTATTACAAAACTGAAGTTATATAGTACAAAAAGTATTTACACATTACTATGCACAATGTAACAATTAAATGACAAATATACATATAAAACAGATGTTCAGAAACATCTGTCTAATCATAATAAATCGCAATGAATAGAATAAAGTGGGCACCTCCTTCACTTTTTAACCAAAGACATCCAAAAATAATTACAGATCAATTACAAAAAAAGGTCCAAACTTCAATTTTTGGTTTCGTTGTTTATCACTATTATTTAACTAAATTTTGCATTAATATTGAACAAAAATGTACCTAGAATCTAGCTACATAAATCACATGGGGACATTTTCATAGCGCTACGATAGCAAGTAGCACCGTTATGTCATCTGGTTTTCCCCCTGCAAAACAAAATTTAAAATTAGTCACTATGTTTATGATAGTGGCAAAATTGCAATACTTAACGAAAAATACTTCAATAATTTTAGTTGACTATATCAAAATAACAACGGAATTTAATTATTATCATGATCATCATTTCATCCGAAAGACGTCCACTGCTGGACATAGGCCTCCCCCAATTAAGGGGGGATATGCCACAATAGCCACGCTTGTCAGGCGGATTGGCGATCGCAGTTGGTTGAATAAATACTCGGAGACAGCTGCTGGATGGGCATAAGAGCATGTCGGGCCATTCTCAGTATTATAGGGTTCCTAATTACAAACGAATCAAAACGAATATTAATCATTGCTGTTTTCGTTTTTGCAAACAGCGCCACCTAGCGCTGAATTTAAGAAGCTAAATTAAAGAAGTGTGTCATAATAATATAACACAAAGTTACTTTTTGTGATTTTTTTAAATAGGTAGTAACTATTGGAGCATTATTTGCTAAGATCATTTTTCTCTAAGGTCAATGACCTATGAACTAGGACGTCTTAAGTATTTTGCAGTTTTCTCACTATAACTCAAAAAATTATAATCATATTATACTCGAAATAATTTTAATAGAGAGTTTTTATAAAGGTCTATCAATGTGGATGATTATAAGTTTCTACGTTGCATAGCTTAGAAATGGCAGGGGGGGGGGACACATTGCAAGCCACTTTGGCGGCCTGTATTTCGCAGATGGTACACCCGATAAAAAAGTTATGTATGAAACATTACCTTCATTTTAGTAGACCTACTCAATGATACCCCACACGAGGGGGTGCAGCGAAAAAAAAATTTTCATCCCCATTTCACATGTATGGGCGCCACCCCTAAAATACGTAATCACAATTTTCTTCTTCTTTTAAAATTGAGATCTATATCTAAACTATTTTTTAACAAAATTTAATTTACTTATGTTTATAACTGTAGAAGTTATTAAACTGTAAAGGATTAGGACAGACGGACGGACATGACGAAACTATAAGGGTTCCTTGTAGGACTACGGAACCCTAAAAAGTATATAAGTATTATATCCATTGTCTAGTACCAATAGTACAAGCTCTGCTTAGTTTGGGACTAGAGATGGTGCTGTGTAAAAATGTCCCAAAATATTTATTTATTTATCTAGTTAGTAGTTAATTCTTCGGGCAATTGGATGCGGAAAGCGCAGGACCGGTCGTTGTGGCGATGTTTGGGGGACGCCTATGTCCAACAGTGGACGTCTTTCGGCTGAAATGATGATGATGATGATGATGATGATTGATAAACATGAAAAATTGCAGTTTGTTGAAGCCCTTTAAAATCAAAACATTGACATAATCACGAGTTCTTACTCACCGATAGCATCAATGCCATTCTGTCTGGCGCTCTTGGCGAAGGGCGACATGTAGCAGCCATCGAAGGAGAGGTTGCGCGCCATCCACGCGATGGAGTTGGCGACGGCCTGCAGCCGCTTGGGCTCGGGGGCCAGGCCCTGCGCGCGCCGCATCTCCGCCACCAGCACCGGCTCGGGCACGTTGTCGAACACGCCGTCCGTCGCCACCAGGATCACGTCACCACTTTCCACTGTGAATTCTGACGTCTCCGCTGATTCTGGCCTGAGTAAACAAGTTGATAAATAAAAATCAGTCTGACTTCAAAAGTTCTCGATGAAATTAAATTATTTATAATCACTTTTACAAGTCAGTTCTTTTAAAAACTAGATGGCGTCGGCATTTCCTATGTCACTACATCTGAGAAGAAACGCCGAAACAAACTCAGGGATCAAAGTCTCTTTTAAAGTCCAGACTTTTATCTTGTATTATTAATTTGTGCGAGAAGAATGCAGGGCAACGGCAACGCCTGTACTGGCCTTTTGAAGAAAGTGCCAGGTCAATTTGAGTGGAGCTGTCCCAGCTGATGGCACGCATGCATCAGCCATCGTGTAGCTCAAACATATTTTAGGGAGCTTATCGACCGACGCACAATATTACTACCAACCAGGACCATTCAAGTAGGCTCTAAAAACCCAAACCACCAGACAGTGGTTTGTTTAGTTGCCAACCCGCACTAGGGTAGGCTTTAAATAACCTTTCTCAATAGGAGTAAAGCGTAGCAGTGGGACATTAATGGGCTGATATGTTATTTGTGCCACAGCTTGACAACCGCCTTACTTCTTACCAATTGATGTCTGTGGTCTAGTGGTTCAAGTGTCAGACTGCTGATCACGAGGTCGTTGGTTCGATTTCCACAAGACACAAATATTTATGTGATGAACATAAGTGTTTGTGTTGGTCTGCGTCTTTTTTATGTATGTATTCACAAAAAAATAAAATACGTAGTACTAGTTTCATTCTGTGGTACTATATCCATTGACTAGTACCAAAGTACCAAATTCAATTCTTTATTTGCGTATTTCAATAGCAAAAGCTCTGCTTAGTTTGGAACTAGATGTTGCTGTGTAAAATGTCCTCAATATTTATTATTCACTAGCTGTGCCCGCGACTCCGTCCGCGTGGATGTCGGAAAATAACATCGTGTCATAATTATGAACACAATATCTTCAAATATTTACATATAAGCGCCTACACAGACGATTACACTATTTACCGACCATACTATATTTTGTTTTTACAACCAACCGGCTAAGGTGATGGAATTTCATGGAATTAGCCCTAAGCTCCCTCATTCTGAGAAGACGCTCGTGCCCAGCAGTGGGAAGTAATTGGGCAGATAATGTTATTCTATAACACTAACCACATCTCTTCTTATGCTGAGAAGAGGCCCGTGTCCAGCATTGGGACTGTAATGGGCTGGTAATGTTATGTTATTCTAGAATACTAATAATATCCAGTTCATTAACTCTTCTCATTTTGAGAAGAGGGCCATACCCAGTAGTGGGACAGTAATGGGTTGACTACGTTATGTTATTCTATATTTTCTAGTTTCTTAACTCTTCTCGTTCCGAGAAGAGGTCCGTGCCCAGCAGTGGGGCAGTAGGTAATGAGCTGATTATGTTATGATAATCTATTACACTCACAATATCCAGTTCCTTAACTCTTCTCATTCCAAGAAGAGGGCCATGCCCAGCAGCGGGAAGAGGGCCATGCCCAGCAGCGGGAAGAGGGCCATACCCAGCAGTGGGACAGTAATGGGTTGACTACGTTATGTTATTCTATATTTTCTAGTTTCTTAACTCTTCTCGTTCCGAGAAGAGGTCCGTGCCCAGCAGTGGGGCAGTAGGTAATGAGCTGATTATGTTATGATAATCTATTACAGTAACAATATCCAGTTCCTTAACTCTTCTCATTCCAAGAAGAGGGCCATGCCCAGCAGCGGGACAGTGATTGGCTATGTTATGTTATTCTATATTTTCTATAATACTAATAGAATCCAGTTGTATTTTTAGGAACCTGCAACCTGCAACCAACCAACAATCATGACCTCTACTTTGTATGCAACTTAATACAATAGAGGGGTCAAGCTGTATCGCTGGTTCTACTCAACCGATTCAGATAAAACATACCCTATATTTTAAGTTAGACTAATACCAATACAAATGCTAAGTTTCATTACGATCCGTTCAGCCGTTTTCACGTGATGAGGTAACAAACAAACAGACAGACAGACAGACAGACAGACATAAATTTTTTAAACGATTGATTCGTGTTCTATAGCTTATTTCTAGTCCCCCTAGCCGGTTTTCGCGAAAAAAATCTCAATGTACAGACTTTTGGACCTTTACAGTTTTATTATAGTATAGATTAAAAAACCAACCAAGTGCGAGTCGGACACGCTCAGTAAGGATTCCGTTAGTACTTACTACCACCCATCGACCTGATACACCTACTACCATAATATATATATAGGGGGGGGTCGCGTACTTATATTCAGCCCCGGAACTACATTTTTAAAAGGAGGGTGCAGAGTCCAATTTGCCAACCCTCTAGGAAAAAACATTCAACCAATAAAATTCTAGGATTTTCGTAACTCGTATTTTGCTAAAACATTAATTCTAGAGCTTTAGAATTCCTCTTTGTAGAATATTAATTTAACGGAATAGTTTCTTGCAATACCTTATTACCTACACCTACGCCAAAAAAGAAGAAATAGTAACTTACACCGGCGCGAGCGAAGCGAGCACGAAATTTTTCTCAGTTTCGGCTTTGTTTCTATTAACGTACTTAACAGAATAGTTGTTTACAACATACGTCTAGTACGCAGAAGAAAGAAAGAAAGAAAGTAAAGCGCGAGCGCAGCGAGCGCGAAATTTTTTGGACTGTTCATAAACAAACTGATTAGCTCTTCACCAAAGCATAGATATTCTATGACAAAAGAGTACGCATATATTTGAGCGCAACCCGTTCTTGCGGCCTCGTAGCGTAAATAACTAAATATAAATTTATGTTATGGCAGACCTACACTCACATAGGCAAAGAAATTGACCATGAGCGCGAGCGCAGCGAGCGCGTAATTTTTCGGTATTTTTTCAAACCGAGATTATATTTACTTGGTCTTTTTAAACTTACTAACTTTTTAAATTGGGAAATTATTTTTCCATTTCGATTATCAAAAAACTAATTACTTATCATCTAATATCGACGTTTAAAGGTTCTTGAATAATTTTTATTTGGCCTAGGTTTTATATGGCTAACATGGTAGTTAATTAGGTAGCTATTTCTGTTGTTGATGGTTAGCTAAGTATTCAATCGACGGTCGCAACGGGGAGATTGGAGAAGAACCTCGCGGCGGCGCGGCGTAGGCGGTGCTGCAAAATCGAACTTTAAATCGCGCGAATATTATTTACAATGAAAGAACGGGTTCGGGTGCGAGTTCAATTTAGTAATTTCATGTGTGTATCTTGTTTCATTAGTATGTAACACGTACATACATTCGTTTATTCATTGTATATACATTTGGTAAATTATGTAAACAGGAAAAAAACTATGCTTGACCTAGGCCCAGGGGGGGGTCATGACCCCCATGACCCCCCCCCCCCTGGATCCGCCCTTGGATACAATACAACGTAGAAAATGATTAAATTTATGAGAATTTACCAAAGGTACAGCACTACACATTGATGTCTTGAAAGTCATCAACGCGCTCACGAGCACTATCAACGTGCACCTTTGGTGGGATATGAATATTTGCATCTCTTTCTTACGCAGGTTCCACCGCACATGTTTGTGATTGCCTTAATTTTATTGTTTGTTTTTAAACTATATAGCATGTACCACAATCACACAAAGTTTCACGCTTGCATTTATTACCATTTTTAAGATAGAGCAGGAACAAAAAACGTTGGAAAGAGGCATTTTTTTAGGTTTCATGTATACCTGTAGGCCAGGGTGTCTACTCGCGTTTGTCAAACAATAAACGAAGTACGAACTTTCGTTGCGACTGTTACCTATACAATCAAGATAAGAAGATAAAAAGGCACAATAAAGATAGACTACGGTTCATAGTCGTATGTGATTGAACGTAGATCAGAAAAACAAACGTCAAAACACGATCATCGCACGCGATATGGGAACGATGGTTGAGCGGAGTAGCATATTGTGCGATGAATGGTACGAATAATCGAACATCGTCAAACGCGAGTAGACCCCCTGTAGGCTTTATGAATGTTTTTGGGACTTGTTTCTGTTTTGTTTTTGTGTTTAGATGTTTGTAACCTTTGGGTTTAGACTTTGTTTTTAGTATTTGGCATGATAGAGGCTATAATAACCATCTGTGAAAAATGTAACCGGCTACCTGTTCTGTTACGATTACAAAGATACAGCCTTATGACAGACAGACGGAGTTTCGGACGGATGGCGTAGGCAGACTTATATAATGGGTCCAGTTGGTACCTTTTGGGTACGGAACCCTAAAAAACGTTGGATTTTATTATTATTTACTTATCTACATAGTATAATAGGTGTAGTGTGCAGCTCACTAACTATAAATGTAACTGCACACTCATTTTAAATAGTATTATTACATGAACCATTGATCCGAGCAGTACTCTTTCATTGCACCTACGTCACTCCATTACATGGCGACCCATGGCCAGTCTTTTCTGTGAGTCTGTAAATTGCGCGAAGAGCGAAGATGTCTGAATAAAGAAGATTAAAAAAAAATGAAAACTAGAAGCCGGAAAAAGAAAACAATTATGGAAAATGAAGACCTAGACAGAAGACCTAACTAATCACAGTACTCAGTAATCAGGGCGCTAAGATGTAACAACTCAATTGTAGGATTTTTGTACTACACACTAGTAACATTTTTTTTAAGAGCTGATGTTGACAGAGTTTATTTGATGTCATTGACGTAATTTAATAATAGTGTCAACGACCTTACAGCTATTCCATTCTTACATCTCCTGACGTCGCGCGTCGTTGGAACATCCGATAATTACACTGTATAACATTTAAAGAAGTTAATTTATTTCGTAAAACTTACCAATAATAACAAGTAAACACAATTCCATAAATTTTAAGAAAACGCGCGAGTTTAAATGTCTGGCAAATATCCAATGAGCTAAAAATTCTAATATTAGTGCATACAGAAATACTACAGTTGTATGTGGAATGAGCACATGACTACTAGTCTCGTGGCTGAAGCATAATAGGTCTTATGACTGCGGCGACTAAATCTGGATGCGAGTGAATGTAATGTATGTAACGCACATTTCATATTTCCTGGCTGCCAAGACTTGTGATAAGGAAAACCTTGTTTTAGCTAACTAATCACGGAATTGCGGTGTGTTTCGACATATTGATCTGTGTGACCAGCTAACGCGATTGTACAAGGTCATAAAGGTTCATGCATGTGCACTTTATAACGAGTCCGAATTAACTGTTATGTAATATTGTCAATATGCATTTATCACTAATCAAGATCTATTGTCGTCAAGCGCAAAATGTTATCGTTCCAAATACTTAGCGTAATTAATTATAAATAGATCTTCAATCTTTATGAATTAGAGATGGGCCAACCACACGCCGACTAGTCGGGAAAACCAACTATTCGCCATGTTTTCTAGTCGGCGAAAATGCCAAAATTGGCAAAAGACAAGGAAAAATGCAAAGTTATTCAACTAGCACTGACAAGATTCAGTATTTATTTTCATAGATATTTTGAGCCTCAGAAAATAATCTAGTGGGATAGCTCAGATACATTTTGGCAGTACGAGCCATTTCTGCGAATCTCGTTCTATCGCCACCACTCTCAAGGTTCTTCATTTGAGGTTGCAATCGTCACAGCAAGCCGGAGATGCTCTTGGCCGTAGTAAGGATGATCGGCATTTCAGACTAGTCGGCCGACCAATCGCGATGAACCATAGTCGGCCCAACACTTATAATTAAGTCTCCTATGGTTACATAGCATTTTTTATTATCACGCTAGCGCTCCCGTTAGTCAAATCATCTTCATCAGAAGTCCCCCAATCGTATGACCTCACAATTTAGCTAAATGACATAAACCGGTACACCAGTTTGTGATCACTTCTCTAGTTATTACCGCTTCACAGCGACACAAACGACAGACAAAATGATGCATATTATTATGGTGGGTAGATGTTTACGACGCGACACAGTGTATTTACGAATCTGCAGCATTTTTTTAGAAACAAAGAAAAAAAAAAGGATTTGGCTCAATATCAAAATAAAAGTGTCAACAATACCTACGCAGCAACGAGTTTTTACTATACTATTGTAGAATGCGCGACATTCTTATGGTAAAAATAAGCTTATTGTAAGGTATTTTAAAACAGAATCCTATTAACCATAACACACATAAAACCTTCAATAGTATTTACTTTATTATCGGTATTGAACTAACCTTACGCTCTAATTCTGATATTATCATCAAGAAATTATGACGCACTCAACTTCTTTAATCAAATAAGTAAAGAAGCGATATAAACGCATAAATAACAGCGTATCTCGCACAGTTAGTACAAATAATCTTGATTTGATATCACCAACCTTGTTTACCTCTAATATTATTTTTATATCATTATTTGACTTTAGTTCTTAATAAGCTGACAAATAGGTGGTTTCTTTAAAAAAACTGGTTATTACTGAGTGAGCATGGCGAAAAGAAAATGCGATGCTTTTTGTGTAACAACCTTTTCCCAAAACTTAAAGACACCAACTTCAATATTTTCGACTTCGTATTTATGTCGAAAATATTGAAATTTTAGTCTTAGTATTGACTTTGACAATAATTTCTAAATATCTTTTTGAATAAGAAACCACACACGGACTGAAGCTGTGCTGAAGGCCTAAAGGCTAGGTCAAACCAACTACAGACGTAGTCGTGCGACTCGCGCGCTTGGTGTGTCATCTCATCTCCCATAAGATTTCATACAGTACGCGTAAAGCCGCGTCTTCTGCGACCATATTTTCGTTATTTCTAACATCTAACATGTTTTTCTAACAAACTGAGGCCCGGCCTAGCTGTTTGGACACGTTTGATTGATCTAAGCAAAATGTAACATGTATTATCAGAATGTTTTGTTAGATTTTGGTCGCAAGAGACACGGCTTTATATAACTGTACCGCCCAGATACCAGGCTTTGCAAAGGGCCGCGCAGGTACAGTCGCGAAGTGTGATCAAGACATAAGGACGCATCGAACACAAACGAATGACTGAGACAGCCAGAACATGCTGCCCCCGCCATCTTGCCACTCAGATGAACAACCTATCAGTCTTCCTGCCATTACTGCGAATGCGCGCTACTGATTTAGTTGCAAAATTGACTACTGCGCAGCCACCTGTTTCTCACATAACAGCGGCACAGTTATATTACGCGTACTGTACATTACAACGCCAACATCACCTGCTGCACCGCGAGCACAACTCGGCCACTCAATACAAATGAACGCTAGCACCACCTACATACACAAGATTACGTCTGTATACGAACGCACACACCCGTGTAGGGTAGGTTAGGTTAGGATAGGTAGTAGGATTCTATCATCCATGCTGCAAGGCCCTCGAGCTGCAGTGATGTCCCACGTGTGCCCGGACATCGCTGAAGGAGAGTTTAGGTTGGAAGTGAAAGGTCCTGAAGTGGGCCGCGCTGGATGGGTTGCGAATGCCATGCATTGCAGTTCTCGTAGCCCATCCACCCAAGGCGAGAGTAGGCACACGGCGGAGTTTTTAGTGAGTGCGAGTCCCACATACCCACACCGCCTCCCCGGGTGGTGTGACAAGCGATAAGCATTTTTCCGTCTCAAAAAAAAAAAAAAAAGGTAGTGCCGACTGGGTTCCAAGCGCTTCTCAGTAGTTCCCAGAGATGGCGTGCTTGTATAGCGACTGGCGATTGACATCCATAGCACGATTGCAGTCCAAATGCCGTCAAACTACGGGCTCGTGCGGGCCGCGGGTATTCTGTACTATTAGATATTCTGTGCCGCGAGTCCGCAACGCGCTGCGCTGTGATGTGCTGCAGTTGGTTTGACCCAGCCTTTACGCTGAAATGTTTGTAGTTTACCTGTCGCTGAGTACATTCCTGTCGTGCCCGGGCGGCGGCAGGCTGAGCTGGTAGGGCGTGTTGAAGTAGTGCTGCTGCTCGTGCGAGCGGTGCACAACGCGGCCGCCGCGCACCACCATGTACCCGCTGTCGCCGATGTTGGCCGCGCGCATCACGCTCTCCGACCGGTCTAGGATCATCACACATGCTGTGCTGCTGCCTGTAATAAAAAATATGCAAAATGACGACTATTAATAAGAACATTCAAGGCCGCAGGCAGGGGGGTGTTGGGGATTCAAACCCCCCGGAAATGTCTCAAAACTCTTAATACTCGTGACGCTACCTGTGTCTACGGCGGTTTTTCAATTTATAAAGTTTTTAGTCTCTAGTTTGTAGTTTGACTGCCTCGTTGGTCTAGTGGTCGCAAGCGCGACTGCTGATCGTGGGGTCCTGGGTTCGATCCCCGGGTCGGGCAAAGTGTTATTGGGTTTTAACTTTAGGAAATTCTCAGTAGCAGCCCGGAGTTTGGATTTGTGCCCGGTTAATGGCAATAGGCTCGCCCTCTATTACATGGGACTATAACATAACTGGCGAAATGTGGGTGTGTACTATACACCTCTGCCTACCCCTTCGGGAAATACAGGCGTGATGTTACGTTATGTTAGTCTCTAGTTCGGAGTTCGTTTTTGAGAAGTCACTGTACACTTACAATAGTAGTATATTCTGGTAGATGACATCTCAAGAAACAAAGTCACTACGGCAACCAAGCTCTAAAAAGTCGCTGTGGAATTACAATAGCAGTACACTTGGGTAGGGAGGACAGCAGTACGTGGTGGTCGCGTGCTACTGTGGGGGAAATAATATTGTTTTCCCGGGACGTGCCAAAGGCATAGCACTAGAGGGGCACCGGCGCGGTCCATTGGAGTTCCCGGAGCTCCTCTATTTTGTGCAGAGGATGGCCACCGTGTGGTTTTAGTCGGTAAGAGTCCGACATACCCCTCCGCCCACCCCAGACGGAGGTTATCCATGAGGATTTCCACCCGAAAACAAAAAAAAAAACAAAAAAAGGTGACATCTCTATATTATAAGTCACTGTGACACCCAAGCTTTTACATCATAGCTTATCTGTTTCCAGATTTTTGTACACACGGCTACACATCAAGCTGTAATAAACCAGTAAAGGCTGACCTCGCGTTGTAAGGAAAACCTATACAATGCGAGGTCAGCTTATACTGGAAATGTACAGCTTGATGTGTAGCGTAGTACTTAGATGACTATCATTTTTTTAATCATATTTTAGATATATTGTAAATTGCAAGCAGCATTATTAATATTATTACCAAAAATTGTAGCCTTAGTAGATTCATCTTTATTCGTGTAGTGTCATACTCCAGGGATAAAGACGAATCTAATGACATTTCGTACTTCAAAATCCGTCAAGCAGTTTAGGCTACAGGAGGTAACAACGGAACAGACAAACATACATACATACACCCGAAAAACACCCTACTTCTGGAGCAGTCGGGTATAAAAACGAGTCGTTGGTCGTTTCGTCCAAGGATTTAACGTCCCAAATGGACGGAACGGTGAATTAAAAAATAATGTTGTATTGTGTTCTGCGTTTCGTCCAAATGTCTTTATAATCAGTTTAATTCATCAAAGTAAGGTTAGCAAGAAAAATGTTAAGTAAAGAAAAAAGAAAAGAAAGAAAAATAGTTTATTGTCACAGTTAACGACGCGCAACATTTAAAACACAGTGATAAACACAAGCAGGCAACTTATAGGTGGGGTTTCATAGAAAGTAAAACAAAAAAAAAACTAAAGTAGATTTTATTAAATTTATAATGACATTTTGTACTTGTGGAGTAACAATTTACCGTGTTACGTAGGTACTTAAAAGAAAGTGGTAGGTATTAAAAATATTTCAAACTGCTTTTGTTGATTGTTTAAAATATTAAGACCGATTCTAATTTTTTTTTTTTTGTTTTATATTGTCTTTTATATTCTATTTTAGATAGGACTGATTTTTAAAATCATATTGATTTACGTAAGTGTGTTTTTTCAATTTTAACCTGTTTTTGTTGATTGTTTAAAATTATTTCCTAAGTTAAAAGACTGATTCTCAATCCTTTTGTTTTTATATTTTATTTTAGATTAAGACTAATTTTAAAAATCATATTGGTTTAATTGTGTTATTATTATATTAACCTGTTTTTGTGGATTTTAGTAAAATTATTTACGTACTCTTAACTGATTCCCACAATCCCTTAAATTTGTCAAAACTGTTTACATTATTTCCTGTTGATTTATTTTAATTGTTTGTGATAGTAAAAACATTTATTACAAGTTAAGACTGATTTTACATTTAGATTGTATGATTGACAAAGATTAAAGTACATTTTACATTAAGCGTAGTCTTAAATTCTTGCGAAACCCATTAAGTTTAATTTTTAAAGTTAACAATTTTGTATCTGACTCTCTGACTGTACTTAATTACTACAACATTTTAATTTTAAGGAAGAGATTTTAAGGAATAAAATTATTTGGACGAAACGCAGAACACAATACAACACTATTTTTTAATTCACCGTTCCGTCCATTTGGGACGTTAAATCCTTGGACGAAACGACCAACGACTCGGAATCTAAACAGGAAGTATCAATACCAATAATAAGAACAAGAAAAAAGAAATTATAATCATATCTGGCTGGCGCTTTATCAGTAATTTATTATGCTGGACACTACAACAAATCATCGTTTTGCCTCGCAGAAAGCTACTCAACTCAAGGAAAATTTTATTATAAAAGGACTTTGTATTGTTCAATTGAGACAGTTAAATCAAATCATAAATCTTTATTTCAACAAATGGAACAACTTAATTTTTTTTTTTTAATTATAACTTTTAGGTAGGTACTAGTGAATGTTTACAACAGAAGATAGAATAAATTAGTAGGTACCATAAAACATAATTATCACTTACGAGCGTAGCAAGTTGTATCAAGTCCGATTAGCACTATACCCCGTACTAGTTAAAACTGTATTACGGAAAGAACGAAAGAAACTCCTTCTCGAACACAAACATCGTCATAAATAAATAGTAAGTCTCATAATAATAATATGGTTGGAGGAGCGCGAGTTGTGTGCAATATAAATAACCATAAATACATCTTAATCAAGGAAATATACATAGCGCAAATAACACAGCACACCATCAATATCTAACTATATTCAGTTGGTCAAGGCGAGCCTTTTTTCAAAGCAGTTTAGTGGAGCCGTCGGACCACGATTTATCACATTTCGCCCCTTGCGTATTTGCACTTTGCAGTTCAGGCATAAATGCATATTGTAGCAACCCCAGCGCACAGTGTTGTATGTGATAAAGTGCGAATTACTTACTGTTTTAAATTTAATGTGCATATAATAGAAAAGCTGGGTGCTGACACTTCAAGTGCTGATGAGTCTTTGACTTTAGAGATTGGTAATAGTACATGAGATAATGGAGCTAAAACCTTCATTTAAGTGCAATAGGTATATTCTGATTAAAGTATTTACAAACCTAGTATTGGTTTTTTATGTTCCAATAATTCGTAATAGGACTTGGCCAGTAGGTCCCCAGGTTCTGACATCTTGAAGTGTCCCATTTGGACGAGCCTCTCGCATGTTCTCATGAGGTACGAAGAGAACTCGCCAGGGTCAATGCCGTAAGCTCGCCATCCTCCTACGCCATCTGCTACACCTGTTGAAGATTTAGTTTTATTAGTGTGAAAATGTCATTTTTGTTTAAAATCTATGATGAATGTAAATTTTTCCTGAATGTAAGTTTAACCTTTACCGAACCGGATATTCGGCCGAATTATTCGGTTTACCATTACATTGTTTTGTCATCCATCATACATTACTATCCGCTCGTGCAAATGCATAGAAGCTTCGTATCTTTCGGGTGAGGGAGGACGCACCCCACGAATCTATTTTTTTCTTTTTTCTTTCCTTCTTAATACCCTTACCAGTTTTTAAGTCTAATCATCAGCTTTCAAACACAAAAAGTTTCATCAAAATCGGTCCAGTAGTGTGCGTGATGCTCAAACAAAGAATTTTATATAATTTTGTAATAGTTAAGATAAGATAGGATAAAAAGTAGCCTATATGTTAATCCAGGTTAAGTTCTATCTGTATGCCAAATTTCATTAACATCCATTCAGTAGTTCTTGCGTGAAAGAGTAACAAACATCCATCCATCCATACAAACTTTCACATTTAAGGATTAGTAGGATTGATAATACTGTCCGAGTGTCCCACGTAGGTGGGGTTACATAGAAAGTAAAAATGGATGGGACATAGGATGGGTCATGGGACAGGACACGGGACAGAGGATGGGACAGGACAGGGGACGCAACATGGGACGGGAAATGGGACGGGACATGAGACGGGACATTGGATGGGACATGGGACGGGACATAGGACGGGACATTGGATGGGACATGGGACTGGACATGGGACGGGACGATAGTGATATAGTGAGGCAGTGGGACAGTGGTACAATGGGATGTGGGACAGTGGGGCAGTGGGACAGTTGGACAGTGGACTGGACTGACGTGGGTTAGCAGAATTTAACGCGAGCGGACCGCGGGTAAAAGCTAGTATAGTAATAAAATAGTAATAGTAGTAATACAACAAAAAAACGACAGACAGACAATAAAGTGATCCTATAAGGGTTAAGGGTCCTCCGTTTATTCCTCCTGAGGTCCGGAACCCTAAAAATGAAAGTGAAAATGACTATGACAGTAAATAAAAATTAATAAATATTATTTGGACATTTTTACACAGCACCTTCTAGTCCCAAACTAAGCAGTGCTATGAGTATTAGACAATGGATATAATACTGATATACTTTTTTATACATAGAGTTAACATTTATGAAAACTTTCTTCGTTTTTTCTTTGGAACCCTGGGATTATTTCGACAATATTTGGGATATTATGAGTAAGTTAATTAAAATAAACAAGTTAAAGTCCTTCAAGGACAAATAACAAGGATAAAAATCAAATAAATCAAGAAAATCTTAATCCCATTTAATTTCTCTAATTCATATCATCATCATCATCATCATCATCATCATCATCATTTCAGCCGAAAGACGTCCACTGCTGGACATAGGCCTCCCCCAAGCATGTTGGGGGATATGCCATAATCGCCACTCTTGGCAGGCGGGTTGGCGATCGCAGTTGGTTGGCTAAATACTCAGAGAACGCTGATGCCCATCCTCTGGTGAATCCCTTAGTCGCCTTTTACGACACCCATGAGAAGATATAGGGTGGTGCAATTCTTTATGTCTGGCACCACACGGAACCTAATATACGAATACAGTAAATTAGTAATTATTAATTAATTATTAGTTAATTAGTAATTAGTTTATTTATATGAATATAGTAAATAGAATTATTGACTTGAATACCAATATGAATTAAAACATTGAAAATAATGCTTTTTTTGACAAAAAAAATTAGATTTATTGCAGCAAAACAACTTTTTTGTTCATCATTAACTTAATTCAATTTATTTTGTACATTAGTAAGGCAGGGTAAGTCTTGAAAAAAAAAGTTATGTTAAGCGCATTACCTGTTAAAAAGCATGTTGACTGCATGTTTTTTGGAAGGTCAAGAGAAAATAATTATAGATAGAATAAAACCAGTAAAGTAATGAGTCTCAACGTCATTGCTACTTAAGGAATACAATTAGCTTACCAATAACATCCGCGTTGCAGGAATTTGTGGAGAACCATGCGTCGTCACCGAACTGTCCTTTGCGCGTTCTTCCATTAGCAATGTCTTTGGGAAAACCACAAACCACTGACACTAAATATGGGTGTTTTGTTGTCGAAACGTTTAACTCAGCAGCACTTGAGAAATTCGAAAGTCCATTTCGTAAAGCACGTGATAGCAGTCTCCCTGTCCAGAAAATAGACTGCATCATTCATTAGTTGAATTGTACTTTGACACCAGCCTTTTACAAGAGATCAGATGAAACCAACGTTAACATTTTTGGAGAACTAAAACACATATGATTGTCATAATTAGCTACACACAACACGAACTTTAAAATAAAGTTGTATACAAGTTAGAGACGTATATTTTAGATTTTTTCACATTTGTCTCGTGATCATGAATTCATGACTGAAAAGCTACTATTATCTGATCTGTGGACTGAAAGAACGTCAAGAACCAGTGTTGCCAGATCGATGAAACGAAAATACGGTGCACAGTGGGTCAAAATCACAGAAATAGATGAGCTAGAATGATCATAACGATTACTTAGTACGAGAAACAGTGTCGCCAAACTCACACATTTACAACTGAAATTGTACATTACAATACACAAAAAACCGCGAAGTGATTGGGTCCCAATTTTAAATTCAAATCGGGCCTTAAACTCGTACAGTGTTTATTTAATTCAATCTTAATGCGAGTTTTTAAAATTTGTTTTTAACGATCATGTCAAAATCACTTAAGACGTTTTTCCATTCTAATCAAATCGTGCGCAACTTCTAGTGAGTTCAACTACTCGAAGCCAGATGGCGCTTCATTTAAATGACGCTATTTTGGCCTCAACGGCATTAGGCATAGATATTTTGTTCGCATGCATGCTGGGTAGCATAGCAGATAACTATTCCTGGCTATAACCAACGAGTTCAACTACTCGACGCTAGAGGGTGCTTAAATTAAAGTACGGTATATGCACTCAATTACATTAGAAATAAATGTTATATTCGCATGCATGCTGAGTAGCCTGTCTATTACGGGAATGTCATTCAGCGAACCAACGAGAGTCATTCGCGTAACAATACATTGCTTCCTTAAAATTATCGCAGCTTCCACCGCAAGGAACATCGTACGTAATGAATATTTTTTAAATTGTATTTTGCTATGGAATCGTTTTCAACGACTACTACATATTTTTTCAAAATTTTGCAATATTTCTTAATTATTAAGGTATTTAATACTCATTGGTGAAAATAAATCCTCCTTTTTGATGTACTGAGTACTTGGATTCTTGCTTTACAACTTATAACAGCACAGGACGGCATTTTAAACTAATAAAAGCCCCAGCTCTTTACAGCGATACGTTCCGCGAGTAACTAAATGCGTCGTTTGATCATATCATATTACCTAAGTTATGAGCTGTATGCTATGAGCTTCATGTTCAAAGTTAAGGCGCGCCCACCCCGCCCACATAGTTGTTCTAACTATTCTCCTATTTCTGTGGTCAAAATTACCAGAAATACGGTAAATCAGTTTAAAGAAATACGGCAGATTCACGGTGATAAATTTTCAGAATTTTCTGCCTATAATTGAAGGTAATACTGGTGATTGCGACGTAGTAACCCTCGAAACTCAAAATTTCTTGCGTTTTTTGCAAGCTGTATATTTCACATTATATACCTATTGATCGGAATATTTTTCGCGACAAAAATCACAATATCGTAGTAATATAGTGCGTAGTAGTAGGTATTTAGTACATACTAGTAGTACCAGTTCCAGCTTGGATTCCAAAAATTACGGTAACTTTCATACACCGTAATTTATGACTACGGTAGGTGGCAGAAATAAAAATAAAAGCCAAAATTACGGCAGATCTGCCGTAATTACAGTGCATATGGCAACACTGTCAAGAACGTACTACACAGTGTTGCCAGCGCGCTCAAAGTGAATATAACCACTACGTTTAAGCGCGCTTTTAGAATATATCAAGGAACTTATATATCAAGAATATACATGTATATAAAAAATACCAGACAGCAGTGTCACCAGCGCGCTTCTGTAAAAAGTGACCTGAAAGTGCTGAAAAGTAACCTTTTATTAAGAAAAGTTACCTTTTATGATTTTTTTTTGCAGTATTTAAGTTGGCAATGTGTGTTATGTATTATTAAGTAAATTAAGAAGAACAGAACATTTAGGTACATCGAAAATATGAGACAAAGTCACAAATTACCTCGTACAGTACAGCGAGCGTAGCGGCCGAAAAGTTTTTTGGCATTTGCATGCATCTTTTTGTGTCGCACGTGACACACGGCATTTGTTTGTTTACACATAGGTATTTAAATAAATAAATAAAAATTTGGTGATTTTTTTATTGATTCGTGTTCAGTATCAGTGGTATAGTCACCTCCTTAAATATGGCACGAATACAGATCAACATTTTGTATAATTTTATGTACCTTGTATCAACTAGTGAGAGAAAGAAAGAGGTGACGTTACTCGTATAGTAGTGTAGGTATAATCTTTGTTTCTGCTTTTGCTAAAATTCCAACATTACAATAAAATAGTTAGATCGATTTCGAAAAGTTACCTAAAAGTTACCTTTTGAACCGTGTTACCTGGAAGTAACCTGACGAAGGTAAAGGTTACCTAAAAGGTTACAAAAGTAACCTTCTGGCAAATCTGGTTCTGGTACAACAAGTACGTAGGTCTGTGAACAAGTGTTACCACCGACGTGCTGCCGACCATACAACCACATCTCTAGTACTTGGTCTGGTGCATACCATTGTACCATCGGACAAAAGTGTTGCCAGTACACCCGAGGCCGCGTCCATGCGGATGCGGCCAAACATCTAACAGCTAATAGTGAGGAGTTGCGCGCACGCTCTCCACGCATATGCGTGCGCGCATGCTCATTTCTCTCTACTTACGTTGCTAAAGGCAGAAGCAAATAAGTAAGGATAATAGTAAGCCACTAAAGGCAAACAAACACAGAGAAAAGTCAGTAGCGTCTACTTGGGAAATGTATAAAGAGCAGCGAAAAAAACCACCGGTTGTGTTTTTTTTGTAATTTTATACATAAAACACATTTTATATATTAGTTTAAGTATGAAATATCCTTTACCCCGGCTCCACATGTTGGCCCGAACGTTGGCGGCAACGCTATTCGCCAACGTGTGGGTCGGGAAAATGGAGTTGGCCCGAACGTTGGGGCGAGCATTGGCAGTTCGCGGACGCGTGTCGGTTTTATCAAAGGAATTATGCGCCAACTTTGGCGATGGACCCACACGTTGGCGGTTTGCTCAGTCTTACCGCAGCACTCATGCAGTAAGGTGCATCGAATGATCTTGTTCCTACGGTCACCGCGTCTTGAAAATGTCATCCGCGTGAATGGACGCAATAGTTGTAGAATTTCTATAAAAAAATCTTTATGTTTATCTCTTGTTTGTCAAAATATTTTTCCAAGGCGACGTCTATTTTTTAACTATTGTGTTATTTTAATTGACAGTTCAGCTCTTAAGCACTCAATAATCTTAAAGAGCGCAGTGCAACATCTATTTCAGACATCTTTACATTGGCTCTGACGGAACTAAACTAACATTATCTCCAACAGAACGTAGTGATTATATACTCTTTGATCTCCAACGTGTGGACGCTAGGCACAATTACGGGCTAACGCTCACCCCAAAGTTTGGGCCAACGTGTGGAGCCCACCTTAAATGAATGAAATAATCTGTTGATAAATCATTTCCACCGTGATCCTGATTTAGTAAGTGAGAATTAATTTATTTCAACAACTAATAAATTAACGAACAGCAATCAGCTTCGAGACCTACGATTCTGGGCCCAAGCCGCATGCCATGCCGCCGCGCCGCCGTCCGAGTAGAGATGTTCGATATTCATCGATGTTGAATAAACATCGAGGTTTAACTGAAAAACATCGATGTTTTGACATCGATATGTTGACTACGATATCATCGAAACATCGATGTTATAAGAATAAAATATCGAAACGTCAATTATTCTTTAGAGTGCCATCTAGCGTGCATTGGATGTACTAGGTTCAACTATCTAGTTAAGTCTTTGAGTATATACCATAGGAGGGAGTAATAACAGGCGTACCCCTCTGCCATGTTAAAGTGGCGTATGCCCATTGACGTTTATAAAAACTAGTTCACTCGCAATATCTGGCCATTCTGTGTCGCTTTGTGTCGCTTTATACCACTCATACAAAAATGGTTATTTGTTCGGTGTTTCTGTGCAAAAGGTGATCTACTACCTCAAACCTGCGGGAGCATGGAGTTTCCTCTCACATGTAAATATTATTTCTGTCTAAAATGCATACATTTTGCATAAAATCGAAGATAACTAAATAAAAATTATACCTCCGTACCACGTTTTATTACGACAGAAAAATTATAGTACAAGACGTAGTGTGGGGACATGGTGAATAGTAGTTGAATGAACGAAATTAAAAAGTGGTTCACCGGTTGTCATACTATTACTTGGTGCTTTATCTTATTGTTTTATTTTATAATAATGCCTTGTTAACTGAAAATAATTAAATTATTTTGAATTTAAAATTGAAAAAAATTGTATATACGTGGGACACTCAGAAAGTTTTGCGAAACTAAAAAAAATTGTTCTATACGTACATATATTTTTATCAAATCTTTTCAAAGTACTTTCCACCAGCCTCTATACAAAGATTCATGCGCCTAAACCAGTTTTCAAAACACTTTTTCCAGTCCGCCGCAGACACCTCGTTTACAGCCTGCTCGAACGCAGCCAGCGCATCTTCCGGCGACGAAAATTGTATCCCTTTGAGCTGATTTTTTATTTTTGGGAATAAAAAGAAGTCACACGGTGCTAGATCAGGGCTGTAAGGAGGGTGACCCAGGAGTTTGACTGGCGTGCTGTCCAGGAAGTCCCTCGTTTTGAGTGCGGTGTGCGCAGGTGCATTGTCGTGGTGGAGCAGTAGCCCGCGGAGCCCTGTGTTTGGTCGCTTGTTGCTTATAACAGAGAAAACTTCTGGCAAACATTTGGTAGTATACCATTCGGCATTAATGCTTCTTTGATCCCGTAAGGGAATTGATACCAAGTGGCCAGTCAAATTAAAAAAGCTAGCGATCAAAATCTTACCCCCGCTTCTAGATCGCTTCACTTTGGTAGGCGTTGGCTCATTTTGAAACACCCAAACAGTCGACTGGCGCTTGGTTTCTGGGTCGTATTGATAAATCCAGGACTCATCACCTGTAACGATGTCGTAAACACGCCGAGACGAGCCTGCTTCAAATTTGTTAAGCATATCACGGCACCATTCCACCCGGGCCTGCTTCTGAGCATCGGTGAGGTTGTGCGGCACCCAGCGTGATACTATCCTCCTCACGCGAAGATGGCTGTGTAGAATCTCGTGAACGCTTCCCGATCCAATCTTCAATATGTGTTGAATCTCCTGATATGTAATTCGCCTATTGTCTTGGATTAAATTTTTCACTGCTAGCACGTTTTCTTCGGTAACAGCCGTCAAAGGGCGACCGCTTCTTTCGTCATCCCCCAAAGTTGGTCGACCGCGCTTGAATTCGTTATACCAACGATACACGGTTGCCTTGGAAGGGCCTTCATCCATGAATGCCATTTGAAGTCTATCGTACGATTCATCCGGTTTCAGGCGACACTTGAAATCGTATAAAATCATAGCTCTAAAATGTTCCCGGCGCAGATCCATATTTCAGTGAGACACAATACTTTGAATTAACTCGCAAAAAATGTGGAGGGAAATTTTGAAATTGGAACTTACTTATTTTTACTTATAAATAATCATATTTTCGAAAAACATTATAACTGGCCAGTCTCCCATATATAAAAACTTTTTTTCGCAATACTTTCTGAGGGGCCTGGTATATCAAAAATTGCTAGTGCGTCTGTTAGTAATTGTGTAACTTCTGAACGACTTGACCGATTGAGGTCATATTCACATACTCAGATGAACAACCTATAGATGGTTAATCACCGACATTTCAGCTAGTTAGATAGAGAACGTTAAATTACGTAATATCTATGAAAGAAGGAGACGATAGATTAATATTTTGTCCTTATCGTCCTGGCCGGTTTTTTTAAAACTACAATACTAACCCCCAGTTTCCGAAAGGCTGATCATCACAAAAATTAACTAATCGACTGTCAAACCTCCTGAGATTTGACCTGTCAAGCGATGTGATTAGTTGTTAGTATTTTTGCCGATCAATCACAGGAGCTCACATTAGATATGACAATAGATCAAATTGATCGGCGTTCCAGAAACTGGGGGTAAGTAATAAGCAGGGATGTTATGGAGCTCCGTAACCGTAACCGTATCCATCCATCCATCATCATCATCATCAGCCTATCGCATTCCACTGCTGGACGAAGGCCTCTGCAATAGAACGCCACCGACTTTTATCCTCGGCTACTCATCTCTCATCCAGTTTCTACCATAAAGTGTACAGTTATTAAATTGTGACATGAAAATTTGAGAAAGTAAATACCTACTTTTTAATTATTATTATAAAATTAAATACTCATGATTTCTTTTTAAATACGCCTTATTTCCTAAAATTTATTTAATTCAATAACGTATCAAAATTAAAGTTCAATTATTATCTCCTACAATGCTGTACTAAATACCTACATGTAATTCCATAACCTATCTACAACTACAACCTACAAGCTTTTCAGTAGTAATCAGAGATGGCGTGCTTGTATAGCGACATTAATTCAAATTCAAATTCATTTATTGTGGATCACAGGTTCATAAGATGTGTAAAAATTATTAATAGGATCAGCCATGTCCCGCAATTGAGGCATACAATCATAATTTAATTAAATAACATAACATAATATATATATATATATATTAGCGACTGGCGATTGACGTCCATTGCAATCTTGTGGTCCACTTGCCATCAAACTGCGGGTGCGTGCGGGGCGTGGGTGAGGGATCTTAAATAGACGGGGGGGGCGGTGAGAGGCTGTTCTGTACTTTAGTATTATTAGGTATTCTGTGCTAGAACTAGAATTATATACATAATATACACGCTGAAATTTTCATCGCTTTCATCCCGCGGTGTCCTACTCTATCTCAGTAGTTACTATCTTTTAGTCAAAACAGTTTACAAAAAAAAACCTAGAATACAAAAACTGGCAAGTGAAAATAAATAAGTTATGAAATCGTTGAAATTTGTAGTAAGGGACAAACACACGAAAGTAGTTAAATACGGCGGCGCGGCGTCGGCGGTGGCCGGAGCTACTGCGCGTTATCGTACCTAGGTAGGTATTTTATTTAGGATTTATTAAATAAATTAATAAATTTGTAGGTAAATGAATGGTTTAGGAAAGTTAAAGAAAAGACAATAAATTATGTTTCTGTGGTATCTAAAGATTTGTTTGAATGCCATGTAGGCAGGTAAATGATCGACGTGACATAAGTAGGTACCTAGGTATGTTCAAGTTTGCAGGAATTCAACAGCTGCCCCAAATAAATACCCAGTAAGGGGTTGTAACTAAATTTTACAGAAGCGCGTAAAAACATAAGATGACAAATACGTAGACAGTGTTTAAAAAGTTTGTAGGTACGTCGACTGCAGGACAGTGGTAACACTTCAATTCGAAAACAGCTCTTACTGCTTACGAAATAAAGATGCTGCTAATGTCAAAGTGTTGCCACCGACGTGCGGTTGACCTTACGTCCTACTGTTATGGAGTCGCTACACCGCGGTATTTAATCGATATAAATTTCAGCGTGTATAATATGTGTATATCTTAATATTTTAAGAAAATATGTAAAATAGTCATAATCATCGTATACATGACTGTTACAAATGTTATAAAAAAAATAGCAAATAATTATATTCTATTCTACATATAATAAATTTTAACACAGTGTTTTATTTTTCATTTTCAAACAATGAATAACTACAATTATGTTTTCTACGATATCAAATCAATTCCTGTATCATTCAGTTTATCGGTCTTTATTAGTCTTTAATCATACCCCATCACTAGTTTTTTTGCGTCTGTTGACATACGTGAACAAATATATACGACGATAATGTTGTTAGTGTGCGTGTTTTTTGTTTGTATTCTGAGTTTGTTTTAGTGTGAGTTCATTGCGACACGATATATTTTTGCACTTGTGTGCTATTACCTGTAAATGTGTGCTGTACGTGTTTTCCTCGTACCCCACCAAAGTTGGCAGAAAAAAATGTTTGTGAATTTGCGCGTTGCGACCTCCTATGGTATATACTCAAAGAGTTAAGTACGGAATTAAAAATTTATTTAAAAAGCCCGGTAGCTGATTTAAAACAAGACCTTTTAATTTTTCTTTATCTTTTGTAATTTACAATAACAATAAACACATTTCATAAATATAATAGACAATTTTATTTGTTACCGAAAACATCGATGATTTTAGACATATCGATGTTTTTCAATCGATATTTATCTTACATCGATACTTTTATTCGATGTTAACATCGATGTTGACATCGACGTGGACGTCTTTCGGCTGAAATGATGATGATTATGATGATTTAAATAGGGAAAGTGCACTGATCCTTATGAATTTATTTGTAATATGTAAAATAACATTTTTATAAAATTTCGATAACTGCTCTAGGTTTAAAGCCAAAATTGGTGCCTTTTTGTAATTTTGACAGTGGTGTCGATTCTCTTGTTCACGAACTAAACTTATTTTAAACTATCGCCCTCTTTTACTAATAGTAGATACAAGAAAGGGATGGCAACCATTTAAGAGCTGTCAAATTAGACGAAATTAAATTTTCCATACAAGTTTAGTCGTGATCTCGGAACGTGCCCACTAAAATACAAAGAAATGTAACACGTAAACTAATTTGACAGTTCTAAAATGGTTGCCATCCCTTTCTTGTATCTACTTTTGGTAAAAGAGAGCGATAGTTTAAAATAAGTTTAGTTCGTGAACAAGAGAATCGACACCATTGATTAATCAAATTTTAAAATTAAACGCAAAATGGTTTAATAAATGACAGTTCTTAATGTTTTTAATTTAGAGCCCTAGGAACAAAATCGCAACCTACCAGTTTTTATTAACGAATTATTAAAATCTCGTAAATTATGAACAACAGAACATGAACTTTGAAAACCTATACGAGACAAAGCCATGAAGAACTCTGTATGTAGCAAAAATTTTTGGAGTTTGCGAAACGTCACAACATTCTAGTTGAGTTTTAAGGCTTTTTTTTTCATATATTAGCCATTTGAGCCTTCTTTCACTGTGCTTGAACAAATGTGAGATAAATATACATGTAAATAAAATTAAACATTTTGGGAGGACCAAAATGACATTTATTTGGGCTAGGCTAGAGCTAATTTGCGCATACAAAAGAGCAGGACGAGCGCAACGTGAGCCTTTTTTTGTTTTTATTTGAAATACATAATAATGTAGCTTGGCTTTTTATTAGCTGACTATAATAGCTCCTCATTGTCTTTTTTGTTAGAACGCCTCTTTCAACTGTACTATGTCTACAGTTGACATAGATAGTTTGAATGCAGTGATAGCCTAGTGGTTGAACGCTTGCCTTCCAGGAGGGTGTAAGTTCGATTCCGGCCCGCACCTCTGACTTTTCGAATTCATGTGCGGATTTATCTTCGATTATCACTTGCTTTAACGGTGAAGGAAAACATCGTGAGGAAACCTGCACACCTGAGAGTGCTCCATACAGTTCTCAATGGTGAGTGTAGTCCGCCAACCCGCACTAGGCCAGCGTGGTGGACTAAGGCCTTAGCCTTCTCGTACTGAGAAGAGGCCCGTGTCCAGCAGTGGGACAGTAAAGGGCTGATTATTTATTTATTTTATTTTATGCACATTAATCACATTATTCGTCAGTACCTATGAAGAACTTTTACTATGGGACCAAACCAGAAATCCCAAAAAAAATCAGCTTATCCCTACATTTTGTCGATTCATATTGTGAACATAAATGTAGGTAACTACTGATTTTTTTTCGCGATTTTGGTCCCATAGTAAAAGTCGTTCAAACTGATGAGTACAATGACCCCTTAAAAGGTTTTTAGTTATTTCTATAATACATTGTAAAGCTAGGTAATGTTTTTCATGAGCATTATTCAGTAATTTTATTGTTATTATTGCCCCAAATCATATTCCAATAAATTCCAATAAACTGACTTAAGTAACACAACACCACAGTAGTACGTACGGTAGTACCTACTTACTTACAATACAACCACAGATTACTATATTAGTAGCTAGCTAAATACAACCTCCTTGCACAGTAACAATAAATAAATAAAAATAAATAAATATTTTAGGGACATTTTTACACAGCACCATCTAGTCCCAAACTAAGCAGAGCTTGTAATATGGGTACTAGACAATGGATATATGATACTTATATACTTTTTTTTTTTTTTTTTTTAATACATACTTATAATCTATACTATACTAATATTATAAAGAGGAAAGATTTGATTGTTTGTTTGTTTGCATTGAATAGGCTCCGAAACTAATAGACCGATTTGAAAAATTCTTTCACCGTTGGAAAGCTACACTATCTCCGAGTGACATAGGCTATATTATATTTTCAAAAAAATTAGGGATCCTTACTAAAACTCCAATAATGTAACCCAAGGTGTAAAAAAAATACCTATAAAATTCCTTTCATCGCGTGCGCTGCTAAAACTATTGATGATAGAATAAGATAATGTACTAAAACTTTGCAAAACCCGTCATTATCTACAAAAAATGTCGCGACAGCATATGTCTAACTGTTATAGTTATGTCACAATAAGTGTTCTTTTATTTTAAAAAAAACAATTGAAATGCCGCCGCTAGAAAAGGCTCTTTATTTGTACCTTGGTATTAATCCTTATCAAAATAAATTACTTTATACTGAAGACTGCTTCAATACCTTTATATAACTTTTTGAATTATTCAATTCGGACATTCCATTCGAAAGATATCACGAGTTCAAAAATGTAAGTATTAGAAAAAAGTCGCGTGGTGGCTGCTCACTCCGCTCGGCTAACTATTGCAGGTCGGGCAGCAGACTACCCTGAGTCTACTGCTCGCAGGCCCCATCCTCCCGTAATTTTTATAGAATTAGTTTTCTTCCTCGCGGTCCGGGTGGTGAAGCCAAGACCTTCGGTCCCAAGAGGCGCGGGAACACTTCTCAGCGGGCACTCCTGGGGTTACGAGATCGACGGGGGCAGGGAAGGACAGTCCCCCCACTGCCTGCCCAGTGGCAGGGTGAGTGCATACTGGGCCCACCCCTGCTCCTCCACTGTGCCCTCTGCTGACATCAGAGGGACATGTGGAGCAACTCCCCATTGGCCCCCATGAGGCCCCTCCCGTACCAGAACATTCGCAGGCAATAAGATCCCCCGAAAGTTAATCCTTCGAAAGGATTCCATTGCCAGTACCGAGGATGCACTGGCCTAACAACTGCCGTTCCCTCCAGACGCGTCCAGAGGGCAAAGGAGTTGTCAGACACACGTGTAGGTTTTCTGGCCAGCCCCTACAGGGAAGCTCTGACTTAATTTTAATGGCTTTTGTTTGTAGTTATGATCTTTTTACAAACAGTAGAAATAAAAATGAAATAATCGAATATTAAAAAATAATGACAAAAAAAAATTAAAATCTAAACTTTCTATATAATGTACTCTTTCTTATTAACCCGACGCCACAGACCAGTAAGCCTCAAGACGCCGCATAAACAAAGTTTTGCATGCGAACACAGTCGTAAAATGTTGGCGGGGGCCGAGGGCGGATGGCGCGTTATGATTGGTCGGCTCAAAAGTTCGGTGGTATGATTGGTGCCACTCGCTGACGGAGTGACGTTCCGATTGGCGGCGGGACGTACGATATGCAGTAGTACTGCATATGCGTTGTGACCGGGGGTATCCGGCTAATCGACGTCTAGAGGCTTATTGGTCTGTGCCCGACGCAAAAAGAAGGGTGTCTGTGTGTGAGTGTATATTATATGTGTTAAAATTTATAATTTTTGAATTTTTTCCTAAATACCCGTGCGAAGCCGGAACGGGCTGCTAGTATACATATAAGAAACACCCAGACCAACACAAACACTCATGTCACAATACACAAATGTTTGTGTCCTGTGGGAATCGAACCCACGACCTCGTGATCAGCAGTCCGACACTCGAATCACCAGACCACAGAGGTCGTCAAACAATGACACTAACTTTTTATTTATTTTTTAGCTTATTAAGTACCAGTTTCAGGTTGGGTTCTAAAAATTACGGTATCTTTCATATTACCATAAGTATAGAAATGTCTTTGCATATTACCGTAATTTATAACTACCAGTAAGCTTGTGGCAGAAATGGAAACAAAAGCCAGAATTACAGAAAATCTGCCGTAATTACAGTGCATCTGGCAACACTGGCCTTATCCCAGCCGTCAAAAGGAGGTTGGCGGGAAAATTCGGAAAGATCGTGTTGTGGATTTTGTATTATTTTCCTAAATTTGTGTTTCTTTGAGTGTTAATGTGTAATAATGGTGGATTATTAAATGTTAAGTGCTCGTTAACGTGTACAAGTGTGGGTAAATGGTACAAAGTTGAAAAACATGACTTTCGTATTTTCTCATCATCCGCTCAAAAACCTGGTAAAGTTTCCATCACTTTACTAGGGTGAGTAAACTAAAGACTTGGCTGGAGGGTCTAAGCAACCAGGCCATAAAACTACTCTCATATATAACAAATAAATGACTTGGCTTAAAGGTCTTAGCAACCAGGCCATAATAATTTAAAAAAAAAAAAAAAAAAAGCCGTCAAAAACGTTTTTGTACGAATTGAAACTTTAAGACTATGGAGTTAGCAGCTATAAAAGCATGAGCACCCTTTAGATTGGAGTTTTATATTGATCCATAAACAATATGCACCGTCTGACGTTTCAAACTGATCTATGGAAAAGGAAGGCGTTGTAGAACTTGTAGAATTAGCTGAAGAAATCTCGTCTTTTCCAAATAATTGTCTAATTGTAATGACGGCCGCTAATTGATTAGTTGAAATTCAACGCCGATTAATATTTTTTTCCTCTTGTACTTTAGTGTTAGTATTTTGGAGACATTATTTCGATTTAAAGTGTAAAGAAAAGGCATAAAACTGGTGTTCGATAAGTCACTTGGCAATATGCCTGCCGTCAGGGGAGATGGAATGCGAGGGCTCGCAGTTTTCATATCCGACATAAGAAACTGCAAAAGCAAAGAAGCAGAAATAAAGAGGATCAATAAAGAACTGGCTAATATAAGAAGTAAGTTCAAAGGTGATAAAACTCTAGATGGTTATCAGAAAAAGAAATATGTATGTAAACTCTTATTTATCTTTTTGCTGGGTCATGATATCGACTTTGGTCATATGGAAGCGGTCAACTTACTTTCATCCAACAAATATTCTGAAAAACAAATAGGCTATCTTTTCATATCAGTTCTGGTCAACACCAACAGTGATCTAATTAAGCTTATCATCCAGAGTATTAAAAATGACCTGCAATCACGTAATCCTATTCATGTAAACTTGGCTCTGCAATGTATTGCCAATATTGGGAGCAAAGATATGGCAGAAGCATTTGGTACAGAAATCCCAAAACTTCTTGTCTCTGGAGATACAATGGACGTGGTTAAACAGTCAGCTGCTCTTTGCTTGCTAAGACTGTTCAGAAAGTCGCCAGAAATAATTCCTGGAGGTGAGTGGACTTCCCGAATCATACATCTCTTGAATGATCCACACATGGGTGTTGTGACAGCAGCAACATCTCTGATTGATGCTCTTGTAAAAAAGAATCCAGATGAATACAAGGGTTGTGTAACACTGGCTGTTGCAAGACTGAGTAGGATTGTAACTGCTAGTTACACAGACCTACAAGATTATACATATTACTTTGTGCCAGCCCCTTGGCTTTCAGTCAAATTGCTGCGCCTCCTACAGAATTATACTCCACCATCTGAAGAGCCTGGTGTCAGAGGGCGTCTTTCTGAATGTCTGGAAACTATTTTCAATAAAGCCCAGGAACCTCCTAAATCTAAAAAAGTACAACATTCAAATGCAAAGAATGCTGTATTGTTTGAGGCTATAAGCCTTATTATTCACAATGATAGTGAGCCTAATCTGCTTGTGCGTGCATGCAACCAACTTGGCCAATTCCTTAGCAATCGTGAGACAAATCTAAGATACTTGGCTCTTGAGTCCATGTGTCATCTTGCTACTTCAGAATTTTCTCATGAGGCTGTCAAAAAACATCAAGAAGTCGTCATTCTCTCAATGAAAATGGAAAAGGATGTATCAGTCCGGCAGCAGGCTGTGGACTTACTTTATGCAATGTGTGACAAAACAAATGCTGAAGAAATTGTCCAAGAGATGTTAGCTTACTTGGAAACTGCTGACTATTCCATAAGAGAAGAAATGGTTTTGAAAGTAGCTATATTGGCTGAGAAGTATGCAACAGATTTCACATGGTATGTTGATGTCATTCTTAATCTTATTAGAATTGCTGGAGATTATGTATCAGAAGAAGTTTGGTATAGAGTTATACAGATTGTAATCAACAGAGAAGAAGTACAAGGTTATGCTGCAAAAACTGTGTTTGAAGCCCTACAGGCACCAACTTGCCACGAGAATATGGTAAAGGTCGGTGGATACATTCTTGGAGAGTTTGGTAATTTGATAGCTGGAGATACTAGATCCTCACCTCAAGTTCAGTTTGAGTTGCTTCATTCAAAATACCATCTATGTTCTGCAGCAACAAGGGCTCTTCTTTTATCAACATACATCAAACTTGTCAATCTGTTCCCAGAAATAAAGAATCGTGTTCAAGAAGTATTTCGTGCTGATTCTAACTTACGCTCCTCAGATGTGGAATTACAACAAAGAGCCTCTGAATATCTTCAGTTAAGTATTGTGGCTAGTGCTGATGTTTTGGCAACAGTACTGGAAGAAATGCCTGCTTTCCCAGAAAGGGAATCTTCTATTCTGGCTGTATTGAAAAAGAAAAAGCCTGGCCGCATACCAGATGATGTAAGAGAATCAAAGAGCCCCCAGCCCACAGCTGCACCTGCTGCAGTAATTAACTCATTAAATAATACTAATAGCTCAAGTGCTGATTTGCTAGGACTTTCCACACCTCCTGGAACTGCAGCTCCAGCAACAGGAAATGGGTTGCTTGATGTTCTTGGAGATTTATACACAGCTCCGAAAATCAGTCCTAGTACAGTGCAACAAAACAATATAAAAAAATTCTTATTCAAAAATAATGGCGTGCTTTTCGAAAATGACCTGATTCAGATTGGAGTCAAAAGTGAATTCAGACAGAATTTGGGAAGGATTGGTTTATTCTATGGTAATAAAACACAGTTTGCTATTCAAACTGTTCGTCCTGAACTACACTGGACTGATTTACATAAACTTAATGTACAGATGAAACCTATGGAACCAATATTAGAAGCAGGTGCCCAAATCCAACAAATGCTAACTGCTGAATGCATTGAAGATTTCATTGATGTTCCAAGTATGTCTGTTTCATTTGTGTACAATAATGTGCCTCAAAAAATCACTATGAAACTTCCACTCACCTTGAACAAATTCTTTGAACCAACAGAAATGAATGGTGAGTCATTCTTTGCCAGATGGAAAAATTTAGGTGGAGAACAACAGAGAGCACAAAAAATATTTAAAGCTCAAGGTTCTATTGATATACCTGCGACGCGCACCAAATTAGCTGGATTTGGAATGCAGTTGTTAGATGGAATCGACCCTAACCCTGATAACTTTGTGTGTGCTGGTATTGTACACACCAGAGTGCAGCAAGTAGGCTGTCTCATGAGATTGGAACCTAACAAACAAGCTCAAATGTTTAGACTGACTGTGAGATCTAGCAAGGAAACAGTCTCCCATGAAGTTTGCAATCTGCTAGCAGATCAATTTTAAGTTTAGTTTAAAGGAACCATGAAATATGAACAACATTGTTAGACAATGAAGTTGGTGTTATAGTCGCCTAGAAGTTCACAGTCACTTTACATGTAGAGTTGATAAAAATAATGCGTACAATTTGGAAAGTATATGATGCAAAACACTTGTGAACGTTGCACTGAACTAAGAATGAAATGAAATCTCTTGTGTACAATTTTGGATTTATTTTATTGCTAATATAGAGTTAGGTGTTTTGTAAACCAAGATTTATTTTAGTTAACATTTAAAAGTGATTTATAAGATTTGATAAGATGTTTAAAAGACAAGGAATATGTTATTACAAAAATATTTATCTTACCTAATTCATTTCTAAATCAAGATTCCATTCGTAAAACCTAATTTGATATTAGTAGTAGTATAATAAAAACATGTCATCTGTAATCATGATCAGCAGCCTGTCTGATTGCTTGATCGCTTTATGTATGTTTACATAATCTTTTATGTGTGGTATAACATCTATACCAATTAATGCTTGATTTGTATATATAGTTACATCATGGCTAAAAGTTTGTATTGTTTGGGCGATGAATAGGTAGCTATTTAGTGTCACAGATATACTGTTGTCTCGCATATTTCTAGGTATATTCAGATGTATTTATGGTATAAAGTAGAAAGTTATAATTCATACCAAAGTAAGTATTTGGCTGTTAATGTCATGATTATCAAAATTTGTATTGGTTTATATGGTATTATACTCAGCAGTAGCTTTGCAAACTATATGGATTTATTTATGGATGGAATAAAGTTAAAAACAAGGAGATTAAAGCATACTTACAATATAATAAATATAACTCTTGTACTGTTGAGTACAACATTTCTATGTCAGTAGACATTATCTTATGTAACTTGTATCACATATTATGAAATATTATATATTGTTTTCCAGTTGGCTTGTGTTTAGGCTTTTTACATTTTGCAGCCGTCTCACTCTAATTTTAAGCCTTTTTTAAAGATTGTAAAAGATTTTAAGTGCCTATTACACTACACTAAATTCAGTCATCCTAATTAGGATTTAGGAAAGGAAGCTCTTTATTACACAATAAAGAGGTTCCTTTCCTAAATCCTAATTAGAATTTCTGAATTCAGTGTAGTGTAATAAGCACTCTAGGGGAAATTGAAAAATTTATTCAATTATTATCCTTCAAAGTGTCATCATAAATATTTAAACAATAGTTTTATTTCCATACATGATTTATATAGAAAAAAAAAAAACAATTTTTTGTTATCTCCTAAGCAACCTTACATTGAAGGATGTTTATACTGGGTGTCAGGGAAACGCTCCCGAAACTGAAAGGCTATTATTATACTACCTAAACACAATCGAATACCAATAACCATTAGCCTTATACTTTTGCAAACTAGCAATGTAAAGCGTACAAAACTCGGGATCAATGCCGCGCGTACCTTGTCACGTCGTGGCCAGTGTGGGAAGCTCAGGCAGGAGAACTCGCAGGGTCGAAGGTTCGGTGGTTTGGCACAAACAATAAAAACACAACAGGAACGATTTTGGTATACTGTATCTCACTAACTGTTAAATTGATACATTGACTATTGTTAATAAAATAATATAATGATTATAAGACACAGTCACAGACACATGAGTGTCTTTCAGCGTACAATATAGAACTGTATAAGTAAAATAATATAAAAAAACTGTAATGGTCGGACACGTCCATGCCCGGCCAAGGCTGCGATATAAGTCTTTGTTTTTTGATAAAAATAGAAAATTATGGAAGAATTTAAAATTTTGAATTTGGATAGGTAAAGTTTTATAAAGTGGCCAGGAAATCCAAATAAGGTGGTGAGCAGCGTAACGAGTTTAGCCTCGTTACAACCTAACCTACCTACGCTCGCTACGACACGGACTGCGTATGCGAGCGGATGTCGTTCACCCCTAGCGCCAGCTGATATTTTATTTGCATTGCGAACTTTTAAAAAGTAAATAAATGGGGTTTTTTTTGCAAATCAGTTTTATTTAACTGCCCAAATCTGGTTAATGTATGCAAAAAAAAAAAAGAAAAAAAAAATTTATATGAAAAAATCTAAACAAAGAATTGCATTTTTTTTTGTGGTTTTGTATCAGTAATCACCAGCACTATCACCTATCTTCGTTTTCGGAAGCGTTTCCCTGACACCCAGTATACATAACATTTTTCAATATCCCCCAAAATCTCTTGATATCTTTAAAAAAGTGCTAAAATTAGAGTGAGACGGCTGTGAAACATGAAAGGCCTCTTAACATTTACTAGTATATTATTATATTCTTTGCAATTGTAATACAAAGCTCCTTTATTTTTTCCTGTAATGTTCCTGTTAACTCGTAGTAAATTATATAAATTGCAATAATAAGTATCTTACCTCCAAATGGAAGCTGATATACAGTGTATTAATTATGGGAATAAAAACATCATTATGATTTATTATCATGTATCATCATAATATAAATATGTAATCATCTTGAAAGTATATTTAGACCTGGATAAACTCAGTTCTTTTTATAGTTACCATGCATAAGCATAATTTAGAAATACTAAAATATCAAACAATCTCAGTAACTTATTCACATTCGTCAGAAGTACCCAACAACCCAAATAGGACTGACTTGAAACTTTTATAAGTCATCTGTGATCAACAACCTCATCGGGACTGGTGCTTCTCAAGTGTTAAAAATATAATAATAATGTACTTCACAAACATTCCTATTAGTAGGTCAATTTAATATTGTTTTAAAAGCAATGGTCAGGATTCTTTTGCAGATAATTTTTATGACTTTATATTACATTAACTTTAGTTTTTAAATATAATCCCAATTAACTATTTTAACGATACCAGATTATCATTTGAAAACCAATGCTGCAATTTAAATTAATGAGTGTCAGTATATCAGCTTCATACTCATGACATCTGAAATGTAGTTGTTTGTTAGATATTAATTAAATTGTGTTGGTGTGTCGTGAGTATAATGATATATATTCTTGAGTCAATAGTAGAATCTCACAAACCTAGAAGATTTTATTTTCATATGTACCACAAAATAGAGATTAGATTTAGGGACTTTAGTATTATGGACATAAAATGTTGTTATAAATTTATTAGTAGCGACCATGCTAAGTTTTCTGTGCATGGTAGGTTTGTTAAGAGAACATGAATAATAAATTAATATATCAGTATAAACGTTTTTATTAATCTTGTTAAGAATGTGGTACCTATAACATTGTATGTATATTATGAAATTTAAAAGAAAATATATGCTTATTTGATACATGTACACTTCTTATAAATGTGTGTTTATCAAATGTAAAATATCACAAAGCGGGTGTGATTCTGTAACAGATATAGATGTTTGTTCTTGCGCTTCAAATTCATCATTGTAACTCTTAAATAAAATATTTATCCTATACGTATTTTGTGCATTTTTATTTAAGGAAATATTAAATGTCCAAACACAAATGAAAACATGCAATAATAATCATTTACTTATATTCTGAAATTAATATAAGAATACTTAAAATTATACATAGGTAGTAACTTTGTACTAATCAAACCATTCTTCTACGTTTGGTGAATTCTCCAATACATCATTTGATTCACTGAAACAATTACAAAACAATTATTGTGGGGAGTTTAACAACTCTCTCTATAAGGCCTCATTATCAGTCCATGAGTTATCACGTAGAGTAAAACCACAGAATATCTAATAGTACTGGGTTCCATACCACCCATCGATGTGGTCAGGGCAAAAAAATTACAGAAGTATAATTGAACACTAATAACTAACTATTGGAATACCTTTTCATTTTCCAACCCTTAATAAACTTGTCCAATCGAATGTCGAAGAATATTGTGGCCCAGACAATTTTGCTCATAACTCATTATTTACTTACAATGATGAAACTTGACGTTGTTGTGGACAGTTATAATGGTGCAAATCCACGTTAGAAGTTAGTCTTATAAAGCACCTTTAGAGCATTCATATTCGATGTACTAGGACTTAATAACTTTATTTAATTTTATAGCTTCTGGACGTATTTTTTTTCGTATTTTGTTTTCACAAACATTACACACAAATGCATAGCAACATGTGTAAAAAAAATCACAACTATTCGCCTAACAGCTTAGGATATCCAGCAAACGGCAAAACGTCAACGCAGCGGAAACATGAATATACTCGAAGTCTTTAGACACACAAATTTAATTTACCTTTCTCAACAAGACAATATTCCTAGATTCCTACGCGATTTTAAGGGTTAACTTTGGGAGTTTTGGGATTGGACCCCACAAGTGGGATGTTTTTACCGATAAAATTGAGTGTATTTATCACCCTTAAAGTTTTATTACTACAAGACAGAGACATCCTATCCTACTACCCACTAATATTATAAAAGTGAAAGTTTGTGAGGATGAACGTTTGTTACTCTTTTACGCAAAAACTACTGTATGCATATTAATGAAATTTGGGATACACATAGAACATAACCCGGATTAACATATAGGCTACTTTTTGTCCCAGAAAGATGAACGGGAACTGTTCATCTACAACAGGGATGCGCGATAAACGACATTCACGCGGGCTGGTAAAATTATATGGCGGAACAGAAAAACCTTCTAGAGTTACGAGGTTATCATTCTACAACGACGATTGTGGCACTTGCTTCCCCCTAAAATACGTGATTCTAAAACTATATCTCTGTTCAAGAAAAATGTCAAAGAACATTACCTTTCCTCAGTATATTGATATTTTCTCTGTGTTGATTATATCATATTTTTTATTTATTATATAGGTATATATTTTTATTGGTATAGGTAGGTATACGTAGGTAGTTTATTATTTATTATCGTAAGTATGTTTATATTTAGTATGTATTTAATGTCACACATTGGTGCCGATTCTCTTGTCACAAAATTCTCTAAACTAGACTAAAAATCACCTAAATTTAGTTTAGTCCTGTCAAACGACGTTTTCTATTCTGAAATTCACTTTAAAACTAATTTTTGGTTTGACAGGACCAAAATTAGTTTAGTTATCCAACTTAGTAAAAATTTACATTTTGCTATTCTGTAATTGACGTTTTTCACCTAATATTAGAAATGTCAACCTAAATCTGACTATTTTTAGAAGGCATCAAAATACATGTCGACTATAATTAGTTATCAACAACTAAAATTGCAAAGCTTATTTTATTCATTTTTATAGTTTTTAGGTAGTTTAAAATAAATAATGGATGCCTACTATGTGGTTGCAGTTGTTGTAGATTCAGCAGAAAGGTAAATTGTTCATAGAAATATACAATGAAATTTATAATTTCGATGAGAAGAGGTACCTATATAATAAAGGATAAGAAGTACATAAATCCATACAATGGGAAAAAATAAATCTATGTTTGACATTCAATTCTATCATTTTATGCTAATATGTGTCCCTAAAAAGCCTGAATTCACAAATTTTCCCTCTTTTGGGGAGAAAGTCTCCAAGTTTGTAATCCTGCGTGGTACTTTGTACTTTTTAGCTTATTTCCAACGATTTAAGAAGCTATGCTTATTTCTAATTTATTCAACTTTTTTGAGGAATTTCGTGTCCTGGGTGCTAGAACTTTTTAACCACGTCTTTAAAAAGGGAAATTCCAGCTTTTTAAATTAAAGAAATATTTTATTATTGTGATTGCCCATGGAATTCAAAGGTCCTTGCGTTTTTTGCAAATAGCTCTGTTTCTCGTTGTTTAAGATATACAATATGATAAGCTGCACTAATAACAATATATCTCCTTTGATAGGTACTCTTAGGCCCGTATTACAGAAGGTTCCTCAAGTACAGTTTAACTCCAATCACCTGATCACTACTTAAGGATAGAATCGTTACATGAGTATCGGTCTTATTCCAGAACGGTAATTATTATAAACTTTAATTCAACAACATAACACACGAATTTGACCTGAATTAAAATAGATATCTCTACTCAAGCGTAGTCTGGACCACACTAGAGTGATTGATTACAGATCAAATCTCTGCTCAAATACCGAAACAGGTGACAGTTTAAAATAAAGCTAAACTCAGCTGAACTGTGATCAATAAATCTCTGCTTGAGGAACGTTCTAAAATCAAAGCTCAATTCAAAACTAGTTTTAAACAGTGATCAACGCTTGAGTATCGTTCTGTAATACGGGCCGTAGAAAATAATAACCTAGCTCTTTAATCTGATCACATTATTCCAATTTATATATTATTGAAAATATAAAACAAAAATGTACTTTATTTGGTGACATGATTTTTTCTTCTTAATTTTAATGATAAACTAATAATTCCAAATATAATTATTATTTAATTTCCTTCTGTTTTTGTGAACTTTCGGTCATTCCATTCACTCTTTAATAAAAAAATTAAGATGTACTGGTAACACCGCCAATTCAACTTAGATGCGTCAAACTCAATTATTAGAGCTGTCAACAAGTTTTCTAAAATAAGAAACAGATAAACACAGAATAAGTTTTATGATTTTCTAAACTAAAATTTGTAAATTTTAGTTATAGTTAGGTTTAGGTGGGTGTACAAGAGAATCGGCACCATTGTCTACGTCTTTCTTTTATCCTTCTTTCCTGTTGCAGGTCTGCTGGAAGAAATTTCTTTTAGAGATAAGCAGTACCTTTGTGCTCAAGTGTTTGTTCTGTATGTTTACTATAACGAAATGACTTGTGTGTACATAATTTAAAAAAAAACTAATAAAAAGACGTGTGGCACTCGGAGACTGCCGCGGTAAAGCTATTGCATAGCATTTTTTATGTAAATACAAAGAGGAGGTGCCCTAACGCCGAAACTCTAAGCAGGCATGAGTCACCAGATTGCGGGGCGAAGAGGGGGATTACGCATGCGCAGTAACGCCGATACAACCAATGCCACCTAGAGGCGATTTGCAGAACTAAAGAGACAAGCGTGATATTTCAAAAAGTCATTAAAAGTTCTGCTATTCATCGATAGATGGCAAAACTAAAAAGTATCACCGCTGTGCCGGTCGGAGTGGGGGGTGTTAGGTTATTATCGTTACGGAATTTCTGGATTCGGTCTCCACGCTCAAGGCCCGCGATAGAAGCTATGCAATAGCTTAAAAAAACTTTAGGCGTAAATTTTTTATTCGACTTGAATTTGGTCCCCCTCTGACGATGAGGCCCGGGGCGGACCGCCCCTGCCGCTCCCCCTTAGTCCACCCCTCAGTGGCGGATTTACACATTTGCCGCCAGTAGGCTATTCAAATTTTGCCGCCCCCACCGACCTTCAATGTCAGTTTACAATCCAACGATTTAGTTAAGATTACACACCGAAACAATCGCTCACGGGCATGATTCGAACCTGTGACCCCTGGCTCAGTAGTACTGAGTCAGTACGCCAGTGCTTTTGGCAATAAGCTACCGTGAACACTGCCCGTGGTATCGAAATTAACCTCCACTTTTTAGATATCCCTGAGGTCCATACAAGAAACCTCGAAAACATGCATTTTTTTCAACGTTTTTGTTCCTACTCTATCTTCAAACGGTAATGCATACCAGCGTCAAACTTGGTCTGATTATAGTGCATACTATGTAGTTTACCAACAAATACTAAAAATAGGGCAAACATAGACATATGTGGTGCGTAAGAAAGAGATGCAAAAATTCATATTTTGCGCACGGTGCGTTGATGTTTTTTGATGAACTCTCGTAAATTAAATCAGTTTCTATGGGGTATCAGGGCGATGGGTGGTACGGAAACGTGAGTCCGACTCGCACTTGACGGTTTTTTTTTGTGAAAATCAAAATATAAAGTTCCAAATTACCTGTCCAGTGAGGGATCATTGCTGAACATTTCAGTTGGCACGGTGGGTGGTGCACGCTCAGGTAGCAACTCCATATAAGACTGACGAGACTGTAGGTGTCGCTCCACTTCCTCGGGAGTCATGTGGCCATCACCAGCGGAAAGGCCGAAACCTAATGCTGGTGAAACCTTGGACAGCATTAAACCGCTAGACTGGTGCTGAAAAGTGGATTGAAAACATTACTATAGTTATGAATTTTTTTATTTAACTTTGCATAGGTATAACCAGGGGTAGAGTTCTGAAAGCTCAGTATTTCTCTGACATTGTAAACCCTATTATAAAACTGTAAATGTCTGTTTGTTCGAGCATCATGCAAAAACTACTGAACCGATTTTAATGAAACTTTTCGAGTTAAAAAGCTTATGATTAAACATAAAAACTGGTATGTATTTTATCTTGCTACGATGACGGATTAACAATAAAACCATATTAGGGTAACTACATATTCAGGTCGATTCAGATTTGTCCATAGAAAACACGATTTTTGTATGGAGATCGTACGCATCCGTTCAGCGGATACTACACAAAAATCGTGTTTTCTACAAAAATCAAGTTTGTGTTTTTGTAAGAGCTTTTGGGGTGCATTAAAAGAGCCTCCACGAGGGACGATATTTAAATGATCGTCCGGCGCACCCTGGGTAGTCAGGCCCGCTACCAACCTGCTGACTGGCCAATCTTTTCCCCACGGCATGAGCCATTATCATTATGTTGTTCATGTCGAAAACGATAGAAGAAGAAGTGGCTTTATACAGTAGCCATATACCAGGCCCCTCAGAAAGTATTGCGAAAAAAAGTTTTTATATATGGGAGACTGGCCAGTTATAATGTTTTTCGAAAATATGATTATTTATAAGTAAAAATAAGTAAGTTCCAATTTCAAAATTTCCCTCCACATTTTTTGCGAGTTAATTCAAAGTATTGTGTCTCACTGAAATATGGATCTGCGCCGGGAACATTTTAGAGCTATGATTTTATACGATTTCAAGTGTCGCCTGAAACCGGATGAATCGTACGATAGACTTCAAATGGCATTCATGGATGAAGGCCCTTCCAAGGCAACCGTGTATCGTTGGTATAACGAATTCAAGCGCGGTCGACCAACTTTGGGGGATGACGAAAGAAGCGGTCGCCCTTTGACGGCTGTTACCGAAGAAAACGTGCTAGCAGTGAAAAATTTAATCCAAGACAATAGGCGAATTACATATCAGGAGATTCAACACATATTGAAGATTGGATCGGGAAGCGTTCACGAGATTCTACACAGCCATCTTCGCGTGAGGAGGATAGTATCACGCTGGGTGCCGCACAACCTCACCGATGCTCAGAAGCAGGCCCGGGTGGAATGGTGCCGTGATATGCTTAACAAATTTGAAGCAGGCTCGTCTCGGCGTGTTTACGACATCGTTACAGGTGATGAGTCCTGGATTTATCAATACGACCCAGAAACCAAGCGCCAGTCGACTGTTTGGGTGTTTCAAAATGAGCCAACGCCTACCAAAGTGAAGCGATCTAGAAGCGGGGGTAAGATTTTGATCGCTAGCTTTTTTAATTTGACTGGCCACTTGGTATCAATTCCCTTACGGGATCAAAGAAGCATTAATGCCGAATGGTATACTACCAAATGTTTGCCAGAAGTTTTCTCTGTTATAAGCAACAAGCGACCAAACACAGGGCTCCGCGGGCTACTGCTCCACCACGACAATGCACCTGCGCACACCGCACTCAAAACGAGGGACTTCCTGGACAGCACGCCAGTCAAACTCCTGGGTCACCCTCCTTACAGCCCTGATCTAGCACCGTGTGACTTCTTTTTATTCCCAAAAATAAAAAATCAGCTCAAAGGGATACAATTTTCGTCGCCGGAAGATGCGCTGGCTGCGTTCGAGCAGGCTGTAAACGAGGTGTCTGCGGCGGACTGGAAAAAGTGTTTTGAAAACTGGTTTAGGCGCATGAATCTTTGTATAGAGGCTGGTGGAAAGTACTTTGAAAAGATTTGATAAAAATATATGTACGTATAGAACAATTTTTTTTAGTTTCGCAAAACTTTCTGAGTGTCCCACGTAACTAGTTATAAATTGACACTGCACTTACAAGATGACTAGTATTGGGAGGCTTCTTTGGCACAACTGCCCTTTTTCTCTTTATTGCACTTGAACCCTTGAGTGACGAACTCGTTGGCATATTCTGGTTTGCAGCATTGTTTTCCATCTTCTTTCTGTATTAAATAAAAAAAATAGATCAAAAAATATAAACAAAACATCAAAATTAAGGGATGAAAGTTCGAAAATCCAGTCCAGTTTGCGAACCTAATAAAAAAAATAGTTTTATGAATGAAAATTATTATTTTTGTTTACTAATGTTAACTGAAGTAAATTATTTTTAGTAGGTATAGCCACAGATAATATGTATAGCTATGATTTTTAATAGATGACGTTAGTCAATTTGTATAATTTTAACCAGTTTGCTGTTTATTGGCAAAGGCAATTTAATTCGGGCAAAGTATCTATAATGTCGATTGTATTTTAAAAAAACCGGCCAAGTGTGTGTCGGACTCACACAGTAAGGGTTCCGTACCACCCATCGACCTGATACCCCATAGAAACTGATTTAATTTACGAGAGTTTATCAAAAGACATCAACGAACGTACGCGAAATGTGAATTTTTGCATCCTTTTCTTCCGTAGGTACCACCACATATGTCTATGTTTGTCCTGTTTTTTTTAGTATTTGTTGCTAAACTAGATAGTATGCACTATAATCATACCAAGTTTGACGCTGGTATGTATTACCGTTTTGAAGATAGAACAGGAACAAAAACGTTGAAAAAAATGCATGTTTTTCGAGGTTTCTTGTATGGGACTTTTTTTTGTTTTTAGTATTTGTCGTGATACACCTCATAGCAACACATTTTCTGTGAAACTTTCAACTGGTTATCTATTACCGTTACAAAGATACAGCCCTGTGACAGACAGACAGACGGACGGACGGACGGACAGCGTAGCGAGAGTACTAGGGTCCCGTTTGCACCCTTTGGGTACGGAACCCTAATAAAAATAATTGTAAGATCCATGAAATCGTTATTTGTTATACAAGGCTGCCAAGTTGTTATTCTGCGTGAGTGGTTCTATTGAATACCGAGCTAGCGAAGTATTCAACGGCCTGAGACATCTGCTCGATAAACGACGTTTTATTCCTCAATAAGTGCAAGCAAAGTTTACTTTTCTTTAAGAGACTGTAGGGACACTGCTGAAGCATGGGTTTAGTACAAGGCGCACAATTGTATTAGCGTGGCGCAGCAGTCGTCTCCCCGCAGCCATACAGTTAGGTCGTAATTATGCGTAGTTATAATGTAGTATATTTAATTACATATATTAGTATATTTACGGGCGCACGTACAAGACTTATGTTGAAAACATCCACAATCTCCAATTACGTATATTAAAGACAATTGTACCCAAAACAATAAAATCACAATTTCAAGATGATGAAACTGGTCTACTCAAACATTGTCAGATTGTGAATGTCTTCGACAAGGTCCGCATTTGCGTACTGAGCGAGAATCATCATAATTTAGTAACCATAGAAAAAATGTAAGACCAAAGTCGTTGCGCTGTTTGTCATACTTACCCACATATAAGACACCTAAATATAATAATGTTTACGGAACAAGGACGTGGGAATACATGCTGCCATCAATACTGAATGGTCTACCTATCGAAATCTACAACTCAATAAATGCAAAAAACTGTAAAAAAGTACTAAAAAAACATTTTCTTTGTTATAATTAATTTTATACTTGTGGGTACCTATATATAACTTTGTATGTTATGCACCGAGATGATGTGTCTGTATACCACTGTTAAACCCGCGATGGTTTGTGTGGTATATACCTGTTATCAATATGTAACTCTAATTGACTTAATAAATAAAAAATAAAAAAAAAAAAAAAATTGTTAAACATGTCTGGTACCAGTAAAGTATATATTTCAATAAGACCATCATTCCAAATACTTCAAACCCCACCCCCTAAAAGACCTTTATTTATAGCGGGCAGTAATGTGTTTTGAATTTGAAACATGAATATTATTCCTTAGTGTTCTGCAACCAAAGAGATAACAACCAAATTCGGCCGTGGCGACTGCTTTTTGGCAACAAAATAATCTGCACTCAAATTTTGGTCGTAGTGTAGAAATCTTTACTACCCTTTGCGGATGTGTGAGGTTTAAAATGTGGTAAAAAAGTTCGCACTTCATGACTAAAATGTGTCAGCAAGCATTTTGGTTGTAATGCTCTGTAAATAACACCACACTGTTTCTACATGATATAACCAAGAACAAAACTATCCGAATTAAATGAAAAAAGAGTAGTATAGGTCTTCTTCAAGTTTTTCATTTATGAAAACCATATTTATTATGAGCCTGTGCTGTCCCACTCCTGGGCAAACGCTTCTCTCCATTTCTTCCACTTTTCCCGATCCCGTGCCTCTTCCTTCTAGTTTTTAAGGAATGCATCCATTTCGTCCCGCCATATCCTTCGCGGCCTGCCGCGACCTCGTGTAACTGCTTCAGGGTTCCAGTTCTGAGCCATTTGGGTCCACAGTACGTCGGACATGTGGCAGATATGTCCTGCCCAGTCCCATTTCTTCACTTGGCAGCCTTTTGAGCCACATCTGCTATTTGTGTTTTAGGGCGCAGTAAATTGTTTCGAACACGATCTGTTAATTTAACACCTAGTATACTACGCTCCATAGCTCGTTGGCAGACCTTGAGTTTGGACTTCAGGTAGTTAGTCAAAGACCAAGTCTGTGCTCCATAAGTTAAGACGGGTGATGTTATATTGACTCCCCATATAGTTGTATTTTTCTTGGTGTACTGTAAGCCATGATCTTGGTCGAAGACCAAATATAAAAAAATAGGTACGATTTGGAATATGATCTCATAGTATGTAAATTTAAAAAAATCTAGTTTAAATCCTTCAAAGACAAATAAAAAGTTAAAAAATCTGTCATAAACAAAAAAATCATGATTTTTATCAACCCTGATATGTTTTTACATTGGATAGTAATCGTAGTGATTTATATTCTCTTTGTTGGATAGTTTAGAAATGGCGGAGGAGGGGACACACATTGCAAACCAAACCTGACAAAAAAGTGATGTATGAAATATAACTTTCATTTCAATAGACTTATTCAATGATACCCCACATGAGGGTGCACCGAAAAAGAAAATCCCCATGGCACATGTATGAGCGCCACCCCTAAAATACATAATTACTATTTTTTTATTCTTTTAAAATTGAGATCTATGTTTAAATTATTACCTACTGTGCAAAATTGTATGCACTTGTGTGTGTAACTGTAGAAGTTATTATTAAGCGCTGTGGATTATATACATACGGCAGGACAGAACAATATTAGGGTTCCATGTAGTACTACAAAACCCTAAAAATGGTCGACACAACCTTTTACTCATCTCGATTTTATACAACATATTTTGTTAAAATGTTAGCTTGGCGCTGAGAGGTGCACTGCGCTTTTTAGAGCTTGGTGGTGAAAAGATTATTGAAAGCTAGTGAAAGGAATGTAGCTGAAAAATTCTCAATTATAATATTGTTGTAACATTTTACCTTTTGACATCCATGCGGTAATACTCAGGATCATCTGATGATTCTGTGTCCTCACTCTCTGAAGTAGTACTTTCTGGCTTCTCATATTGCAATAGTCGGTCAAGAAGGAAACTGCGGTCTCTTGACACTTTCAGTAGTCTTTTTTGACTGCATCTCAGGGCGTCTTGAAAACATTCATTTTCCTGAAAAGCACAAAAATAGGCACAATTTATTTAATTTATCATCCATGTCTCCACCACTAAGAAGACACTGGCTATGGGTGTGTATGGTATGTGTGTTGGTTATAAGGTTAAAGTTGATGGAAAAACAGGTCAAGGAATGGAGAAGGCTCCATTTTGTCTGGGTCAAGTGGACCCAACTATGCCAAAATATACCAAGCCCCATCATTTTGGTTTTGAGAAAATTATGTTTATAGTTGTTGATATTTTAGGCCTCTGTCTCGAAGGCAGCTGTCAGATCGCGTGGCACTAGAGTGCTGGGTCATGTGTCACAAGTAATTCAAGTTAACAAATATTAAGTGTAACAATATTAGCTGAGGTCCTTGGGGTCAATGTAAACATCATAACAAACAACTTTTACCAAGCTTGAAATCGCAAAAAAAAAATGGCTGTTCCCTTCAAAATCATTAATGTCACTCTACAAAATGTATTGGACATTTTGTTTTAGCGATTTCAGGGTTGTTCTCTTAGTAAAAGTTACTTGTTATGGTGAGAACATTGACCCCTTAAGGCGCTACTAAGAACTATGTGGTGCACCCACCAGTAAAATGATAATTACTTGCGGAGTACATTATTTATCGAAAATTCGTTTTTAACAATTGAAGTACACTGCAGTTCATTCAGAAACTATTTACTCTGTAAAATATAGTTTACTGTAGCTGTAGATAGCAAAAATGAAAAACCTTCTTCTTCTTCGTGTTGATGATTGAGTTTAATTATATTATTGTGGACCAAAATGTAGCCACGTCAACAGCACTATCAGTAGGTAGGTAGTAGGTCTTTGATTGTGCAGGTGGAATTGCACAATGAGCAGGTCAAGAGGTGATTATTATTTCACTGATGGGGGCACAACATAGCTCTTACAGCATAATAAAACCGCATTGACCTTCAATATTCAGTTACTTTTGTATTTCTTCCCATAACTGGTTAATTACCCTCTTATTTTTATGATTTACATCTTTGCTGTTCCATATCAGTGCATTACCAAAAATCATTGAGACAATTTGATCCAGCACATCCGCTGACATTCCATAATGATGGTTCCGTGTAAATCTATGCATTTGAACACACCACTCCCACGCCTCTGCCTTTGAGACTTAGGCCTTAGAGTTATGATTACTCTTGGGTACATATGGGTTGGTTAAAATGTACCATACTAGCGACCCACTCTGGCTTTGCACGGGTAGCAATTATAGCCTTTAACCTTCTTAGATAATCCCTCTTTCTATTGTGGGGGACTTTAATTCATAATATGTAGTGATTTCTATATTTTTGGATATATTATCTGCAGCTCATTTTACTTGATAGTATTAAACCACATTCTGATTACTTTGGTATCATCATCATTATTTCAGCCAAAAGACGTCCACTGCTGAACATAGGCCTCCCCCCCCAAGCATCCCCACAACAACCAGTCCTGCTCTTCCAGCATACAGGGGATACCCGTGACCTTCACCAGGTCGTCAGTTTGGTGTCATTCACAATTTTACTGAAAATTTTTGCGTTGGCACTTTTTGGTATAACTAGGTCTAGGTAATATTTTATAACATTAAAACCCCTTAAATAAAATGCATTAACAACCACACAGGCGTGTCTGGCATGAATGTGGCAAGACACAACAGATTTTTAAGTGTCTGTTATTCCAGTAATAAACAGGTTAATTTTAGTTCCATTCTTATGCAATACTTATACAAAACCTTATAGTAAAAGCTTACATAAATTAGGTATTTGAGTTTCTTTTTTAATGCCGTATATTGAACCCTGTAATTGGGTTCTGGTTCAGGGTCACTGCTGCTGTCACTAGAATATTCCTTATGAGAGTCACGCGCCTGTGGGGGCACAGCTGGTACATTATTGCTCACACTCGCTTCGCTTGCTTGCATGTTTGCTATAGAGCGGCAATACCACCCGTCTAGCATTTTCTGCAATGACAATATGTGATCAAGATAGTAATTTTAATAATACCAACATTAAATTAGCTTAATAATTAGGTTTTAATGTGGGTTTGTAGCGTTATAAAAACAAACAAATATATCACAAATACATTTGAATATACGTTTAACAGCCCAGTAACACAACCTTAGAATAATTTTCCGACGCCAGTATAAAAACTGTAATACACCTAAGAAAATAGTTTATTTCTCTTACAATATTCGATTTTTTCTGGTTTTTTTTCTAAATGTTTTGGTTAGGATTAGGAGGCTCTTTGTGTCTTTGACTATGACCACAGATTAATGATATATGTACTAGTAACTATGACGATGACATAATTAGGGATGCAAAGATACATCGATATTTTGAAACCCCTAACAACGACGATACATCGTTCGTGAACGTTCTTTATGAACGATGTTTTATCATAGCACCATCTGTGATTCTGTGCTTTAGATGCAGAGCAGCACGTAGTATTGTATTCGCTAAACAGATGTCAGCACATCATTCCTCATATAAACAGTGATCTACCTCAGTCACACGCGTTCATTCTTTTGTTTAGCATCTCGCTCTCAATCGCCTCGACACTCAACGACGGCCTTTGTTTGTTTGATGTCTAATAACTAATAAGCCACTAACCGATGTCAACATGTCAGTGAAGTAAAAATAAAATAAAAAAGCTGATTCAGAATGTATATAAATTGGTAAACTATAAACTGAAGATCTGTGTGTTTATGTACGAGTAGGTATTTATATTAGAAACTGTGCGCGAGGTTGTAAAAACTGTTGTTTCTGAATTATATTTTGCAAAATAAATATAATTCAATAACAATATAATATAATTAATTAATAATTATTATTGTTATCGTTTTCTTTTAATAAACATATTTTCATATTATAATAAAACAAGTCTAACCGGGTTACATCTAACCGGGTTACATCGCGTACATAATTTAAATTGGTTTTCCTGACGTTTCGAAAGCTTTGCAGCGTTCGTGGTCATCGGTTATTATACTATTCGACCATCGAGTGTGTCATCGGTTCAATAATTAAGCGTTCCGCAGACAAGGGTTATCATCATGTAACATCTCCCTCCGCAAGATCGGCAGCTATTTTAAAACTCTAGCGTGGTCTCGACTCGACCACACTTGAATGATTACAGATCAAATTTCTGCTTAAAAAACCGGATCAGGATGTCAGTGTAGAATAAAGCTAAACTCGGCTGAAAGATTCATTGATCACAGTTCAGCCGAGTTTGAGGCAATTCTGCTTGAGGAATATTCTAAAATTAAATTACAACTCCAAAATAGTTTTAAAGAGTGATCACAGCTTGAGTTTCGTTCTGTAATACGGGCCGAAAGTGCCAAGCATCTTTAAAGATATAAAAAAAAACACTTTATTTTATTATTAAGCTGTTTTCAAAGTACTTTATATCTGTTTCATTTTAAACAGATCTTTTCCAAAACATCGAAAAAACATCTATTATCGTTAATACTACTTTTGAAATCGTCGATGAGAAACATCGATGTTTTTTATGAGCGATGTCACATCCCTAGACATAATTTCTTAAGTTTTGTTTGACAAAAGGATGCTAAAATTGCCAGATTTAAAATCAGAAAAAAAAATATCGACGTGGCGCCGTTGCATTTATCCGGATAAATACTAAAAATGGATAAATACTCTTAAATATCTATTTTTACTCGAGTATTTATCCAAAACAGCGGATAAATATTTTATGCGTACAATTTTCGTTTCTTGTATGATATGTAACGTAAATTTGCTAATTTTACACACAAAATAATTGGTTATTAAATGAAAATCTGAAATTATAGAATTGTGCCTTATTATAATCAATTCTCTACACTATTACCAAAGACTTACAAAGAACTATTGTAAGTCTTTGACTATTACTTAAGTCGTAAATGTCGAAAAGTCTGTTTATTAGGTTTTTTTCGCGAAAACTAGCTACGGGTCAATAGAACTCGAATCAACCTTTATTTTAAATCATGTCTGTCTGTCTGTTTATCTCAACACGTGAGAACGGCTGAAAGGATCGCGATGAAACTTTACAGTTGTATTAGTATTAGCCTAACTTACGGTATATTCCACTTTGTTGTGTGGAAAAATTGATGTATGTGGTAAATCCTGGAATACAGCTTGACCCCTCTATTGTATGAAGTAACATATTAAGTAAAGGGCATGATTGAAAGAAAAGAAATAAAGAAAAATGGTTTATTGTGTCGGTTAACGGCGCACGCGCGGATTGTTGGTTGGTTACGGTTTCCTAAATATACAACTAGTCCAGTTATCTAGTTGAACTAGATACCTATTGTTATTGAGATTTGTTTTAATTAAAATCAACTAGAGGGATGAAAAATGAGAAATATAACAAAAACCATCAATTTTTGGAGGTGTTTTATCTCAATTAGTTGAGTAGACCCTGAGATACGTCTTGAACCTTCTATTGTGGGCATTCACATAAAAATAAAGGTCGTAATTTTGAAATAGTGAGCAAAAGAGAAATTACCTGAGACCTCCTTCACGCTTAAAGATTACGTACGCTAAAAAGGAGTACTTAGTTATCGTTCATCTAAAATACTCATCAAAATCACTGATTGATCAGTCAAAGTAACCAATTGGAGTCAGAATCTGAATTTTATGGCTGGTTCACATTATTCCCTCATTATTCCAGCAGCATTCCAATCCAGGCTTGGTTAATTTGATGATATTAACATCCCCAATGCCGTTTCAACTAAATATGTAGCTTTCTTTTTTCAATACAACCTTTCGAATAATTTCACTGCATCTTCCGGGTGTCTTGAGGTATTCAATGATATTCACAATATCTTGATTGGAGCGTTCTTTGCCTTTTGCAGTAGTTGTACAGACAAGTTCATTGATTTCAACGAACTTGTCACACATGTCTTACGATTTCGTAAGACATGTGTGATAGCAACTCTATATAGTTTGTAGACATGTTTATCAGATCTTTTTATTTTATTTTATCGGGATATTATGGAACTTAATGGAACTACCTACTAACTTACTCTGTGAATGTACTGGGGCCTCATAATGGAAGATTGTAGCCAGCCTGACTCAGTCTAACACAAAGAAAAACCACCTACTTCATCTTCCTTGCCTTGCCTTCTGGCACCTGCTGCATATGCATATATTAGAGGGTGGAAGGGTGGTGCTGCGTATTGCATCAAAGCTTGACGATCTAGTTTTGGAAGAATTAACACTAAATATTGTAACTTCATATTTTGTATCTCACGGATTTCCGCAGAGTAACGCCTGATTCCATTCTTTATCAGAAGTTTGGAAAGTTCATGGTGTACAACTATCTTAAGACAGTACACTATATCAATCACACTCCCTTTACAGTTCCAAACAGTTCCGAAATATGGCACACGGAGCATTTCCTTGCATTAAAAAAAATGTTGATTTTGATGTCAAGCGGATCGTGCGTATCTATTTTCCAATAATTTCCATCCCTCAACAAAATAAAATATATAAATCAAAGAGAACTTGAAAATTCCTAGGTAATAGTATAAAATTCTAGTTTCAAACCACTTTGCGACGCAAAGCTAAGTTCTAGATATTACGGGGCGCGGGGGGTGGAAGAGCTAAGTAAGCAAAACCAGAAAAATAGCGGCGACTGCCGCGGTAAAGCTATTGCATAGCATTTTTTATGTAAATACAAAGAGGAGGTGCCCTAACGCCGAAACTCTAAGCAGGCATGAGTCACCAGATTGCGGGGCGAAGAGGGGGATTACGCATGCGCAGTAACGCCGATACAACCAATGCCACCTAGAGGCGATTTGCAGAACTAAGGAGACAAGCGTGATATTTCAAAAAGTCATTAAAAGTTCTGCTATTCATCGATAGATGGCAAAACTAAAAAGTATCACCGCTGTGCCGGTCGGAGTGGGGGGTGTTAGGTTATTTTCGTTACGGAATTTCTGGATTCGGTCTCCACCCTCAAGGCCGCGATAGAAGCTATGCAATAGCTTAAAAATTGTTACTTTGTTATTCAAGTCAGTGAGCACCTAGTTGCTCGCGAAACTCGAAATTTCTTGCGTTTTTTGCAAATTGTAGCTCTTAATTCACGTTGTATATTGATCGGAATATGATTCGCAACAATAATTACAATATATCTACTAAATAAAGCTCATAGAAAACATTAACCTAGCTCTATAAGCTCGAAAATCGATAATTTGATTGTAAATTAATATTATGGAGCTTAAAGAGCTAGATTGCTTTTACTACTACTATTTCGTAATATATTAATATAAATATTGTGATTATTCTCGCGAAAAACATTCCAATCAATATACAACGCAGGTAGAGCTAGAACTTGCAAAAAACGCAGGAAACCTTGAATTTCGAGGGCTACTGTGTCGCGTGTCCAAAATTGCCTTCAAGGCAGAAAAGTATGAAAATTGATCACAAAAAAAAAACAAAAAACCAAATAAAACTACGGTTTATTTTTAACTGAAATACCGTTTTTCTGGTAATTTTGACCCACTGTGCACCGTATTTTCGTTTTATCAATCTGACAACACTGTAAATAGACGTCATTGATTTAAAAATTGTATTTTATGTCAAATTATGTCACTAGATGTCTCTACCGTCATTGATGAAAACTTGTAGAACGTTCAAAAACTTTTTTTCTATAGCTTGCTGTAAATTTATCGCAGCGTCAAACAAAATATCAATCATAATCAGCAATGAACAAGCAATTATGCTATACTCTTATTCGAATTGTCGATTTTTTCATCTGGTACGTTTATGTACACCTATGATATTGTGTAGGCCATATTGTCTGAGGATTAAATGAGAAACTGTGTATTTTAAAATTTGAAGGGTTATACTACTGAATTGCGAACTCTTGTTAGTCCAAATTGAACCTTATGTCTACCGCATGTGTTCTTTCAGCTGAGTGGAGCCGTGTTCGTTGCGGTCAATCTGAACCGGATTGATTCTTCGTGTTGTGATGGCTCTCGGTAGTGAAGTGAATGATAACTCTTCGAAAAATCCTTCCAAAAATGTGAAAAAATGTCCAGCGAACAGTACCGTGAACGAAAAGAGTAGCAGTGGCAATGTTAACCATGGTAAGTATTAAATGGTCATGCCCTCAGTTATGTAACATTGACAACGGTTTTTAGAGCTACTATCAGTTTTCCATGTTAAAATAATTGCTTGCTCCTATTAGGTGCATTTTAGTCATGTGACTTCATTTGGTAAATCATGTGATCCATTGATTTTAATGAAAACGCTATGTATTTTTCATGACATATAAACAACTGTTATTTTCTCCTAGTTGTTATACCTAATTTAACAATTAAACTATATTACAGTACTCTGTGCAATTAAACCTTGACGTTCAACTTGGACTGTAAGGAAAATAAAATACGAGACTTAGGTGCACTTATTTTAAAAATGTAAATTATTACACAACTTCTCAATAAGTTACATATTCATAAAAACATTATAAATTTATTTTAACTGTTGTCAGTCCACTGTTAGGTACATAAATATTAAATTAGTATATTTTCGTTCTGCAGCATGTTATCGACTAATCATTAGTGGCAATGCAATGGTACTCCATGGTTTTAGATCCTTGAATTTTAGTCCAAGGAACTGGATTGAGCTAGTCCTAAATTAAAATACTCTCAAAAATGCATACTTTGTGACCTATAATGACCTCCACTATATATTATTTATTCATGTTTATTGAAGCCTTTTTATGTGCAATGTGCTCAGTAATGATAATTTATTGTTTTGGAATAATAATTTTTTTCCAAGTAAGATACCTGATTGATCATAAAATTAAGAGGTTTGTGTCATAAAAACAAATGTAACTAATGGTTATAATTTGACAAATGAAATCCTACTTATATACAACTATTATTATTTCCTTTATTCATTTAAAAACTTATAATTTACATTTTTAAATATTTCTTATCAAAAGAAATTAAAAAGTAAAAACATTTGTAAATATAAATAACAGTTAAAGTGTGATTGAGTAACAAACATCAAAATATCTTCACAAACTTTCACATTTATAATATTAGGAGGATGTGAATTTTTGTGAAGATGTGTGGATGTTTGTTACTCAATCACGCTGAAATGGCTGAATGGATTTAGATGAAATTTGGCACATAGATAGACCATAACACGGATTAACATATAGGCTACTTTTTGTCCAGGAAAAATAAACAGTTCCTGTTACACATTTGTGAAGCCCTGGGAAAAGTCTAGTAAATATAATAAATCCCATTGATTTACACAAGCCTTACTCAATAGAGTTCTGTGATTAAGAATAGTACATTGCTGTCCAGACCTGAAATAAAGCAGTTAACAGCTAAATAATATTGGAAGTACTCTGCTTCGCCTTCTGTTACCAAAGTGATTTTAAAAGGAGGCGAGGAGGTGAGGCGCCAGCCAAGTCCTTTGCTGAGCCCTTTTTAACTAAACGAGGCTGTTAATTGCTCTTCTGGCTGAGACTTATCTAGTAATTTTCTCCAATTTACGAGAAAATAAACAAATTAATTCAATAAACATAATTTGTTCTGCTAGATGTCACTGCTCAGAAAGCTTTTGTGACTTCAGTCTTTATCCTTTAAAATAACAGTTGTAGGTCCCTCATGTAGCAACTCAATTAAAAGTGCTTGATGAGTTCTAGACAAACAAATGGTCAAAACTTCTGAAGGTCGTATCTCCTGAAGCATAGGTCTTAGACCCGTTGCGTTGTAACTCAAATGAAAGAATTTGATGAAAAATGTACTGTCCAGCAATTTCTATTATTGTTGTGTTAGAAATTGCTGGAGTGTTATTTCATTGCATATAGAAAAGAGCCGATTGCTGTATTGTTTTTTAGGGTTCCGTAGTCCTACAAGGAACCCTTATAGTTTCGAAATGTCCATCCGTCTGTCCTAATCCTTTACAGCTTAATAACTTCTACAGTTATAAACATAAGTAAATGAAATTTTGTTCATAAATGGTTTAGATATAGATCTCAAAGAATAAAAAAATCTTGATAACGTATTTTAGGGGTGGCGCCCATACATGTGAAATGGAGATGAAATATTTTTTTTCGCTGCACCCCCTCGTGTGAGGTATCATTGAATAGGTCTACTAAAATGAAGGTAATGTTTCATACATAACTTTTTTATCAGGTATACCATCTGCGAAATACAGTTCGCCAAAGTGGCTTGCAATGTGTGTCCCCCCTGCCATTTCTAAACTATGCAACGTAGAAACTTATAGTCTTCCACATTGATAGACCTTTATAAAAACTCTGTTTTAAAATTATTTCGAGTATAATGTGATTATAAATTTTTGAGTTATAGTGAGAAAACTGAAAAATACTTAAGACGGCCTAGTTCATAGGTCATTGACCTTAGAGAAAAATGATCTTAGCAAATAATGCTCCTTTAGTTACTTTCTGTTTAAAAAAATCACAAAAAGAAACTTTGTGGTGTTATATTGAAATGACAGACATCTTCAATTTAGCTTCTTAAATTTAGCGCTAGGTGGCGCTGTTTGCAAAAACTAAAATAGCAATGATTAATATTCGTTTTGATTCGTTTGTAATTACACCTACTTAAGGAACCATATAATACTGAGCTTGGCCCGACATGCTCTTGGCCGGTATTTTTTTTTCAAATAATGTAGCAATTTCAGAGCAAGTGGGAGAAAAATAACATACTTAGAAAAAGGTTCAAAATGGTGCATGTTTTATTATAGTGGTTGTCAAACAGTGGGGCGCGCCTCACTTGGGGCGTAAAGTGAACGAGGCGGGTCAGAAAAAAAAACACTGTATTTTTATAAAAATGTATGTTCTTGGTATTAGAAAAAATGTCTTGATGCCAACAACCCTGAGGTAGCAGTGACCTGTACGTAACCAAATCAAGTTACTTGATGTGAATCAGCGTACGCAGCACACGTCATTGGCTCCTTGTAGTTTTACAATAACAGGCAAGAGTGGGGGGAGTAGTGAGATTAAAGACAAACATTAAAATAAATTAAAACAAAACAACTAGGGGGAGACGCGTCTAGTAAAAGTTTGGGAACCCTGTTTTATGAGATAAGCAACACAATTTTTCCGTAAATGTAAAATGTATTTTTAACCGACGAAAAAAAGGAGGAGGTTCGCAATTCGACGCGTATATTTTTTTTTTTATGTATGACCACGCATAACTTTTTACAGAGTGGTCCGATTTTGATGATTCTTTTTTTAATGGATAGGGTATATCTCGAAGTTGGTCCCATTTAAATTTCAAAATCAAAATCCACCCCTAAGGGTAGTAAAACAGTGTTTGTTCACCCCTGAATTCTTACCTGTTAACCGATTCTGTTGAAACTTGACACACATAAATATAGTTCTAGACACTACGACATAATGGAGACCTGGAGTTAGTATTTAACCACAAAAAAATGAAAAATAAAACTTTTTAACAATAAATTGAACCGACGAAAACAGAAACTGAAAAGCGAAAAATAACTAATTATGAGTCGGCGCCAAACAACCAATCAACGAAGATCATTAAATTACTTTAAATAAATAATAAAAACAACGTCACATCAAATACAACGTGAAATTTTCAATGATACACAATAACTTTCCAAAAATGCGTTCTCCACTCAGCCACTTGAAACTTACACGCACTTTGCTTGTTAAAAGTTCGTTTGGCGCCGACTCATAATTAGTTAATTTTGCTTTTCAGTTTCTTTTTTCGTCGGTTCAATTTTTTGTTAAAAAGTTTTATTATCTGACCACTTGTGGTAAATGGAAGTTTAATGTAAAGAACCTCTCTGATAATATTATTTAACCACTACTGGTATGTTCATTCTAGATTGCAATGTATGGTAGGGTTGCCAACCATTATTTTACTATATTTCGGCCCAGCGTACTATATACTGTTGAAGAAATATATGATACACAAAAATACTATATTTCGCTCGAAGGTACAATGTGCTTCTGATTTTCCTGCAGGTAGATAATTTTTAGTTTTCATAGGTAATTGTCATTTCATGCAGCTTCAGGTTTCCATAGACCTCTTTGTATTGCCTTTGAGAACCCCATTTATTTATTACCCTGTAAGTGCATTTATTACCCTGTCCTACTACCTATATTAGTTTTCTTTTTTATTAAAACTGCAATACCACTCAGCAAAATTCATAATTGCAAAATACTTTATTTGCATCAGGTACATTTAGAAAAACACCCATAGTAATTATGTAAAGAGAAAAATATTAAAACTGTGACAGACAGTCGGACGGACGGACGGACAGCGTAGCGAGAGTAATAGGGTCCCGTTAGCACCTTTTGGGTACGGAACTCTAAAAAACTAAAACACTGAAGATGGTATGATTTTGCACAATACCTGAAAATTAAAATTGTTTTCAATAAATAAATAATTTGATATTTTTTCTAAAAATACTATATTTTCCTTCAGTTTACTTCAATACTATGTTTTTAACCCGTGACAAAAGAGAGGGGTATTATGTTTTTGAGGTGTGTAACTGTGTATCTGTGTCTGGCTGTGGCATCGTAGCGCCCAGACGGATAAACCGATTTTGATTTTGTTTTATTTTTGTTTGAAAGGTGATTTGATCAAGAGTGTTCTTAGCTATGATTCAAGAAAATCTGTTCAGCCATTTGAAGATTATCAGCTCTTTACTAGTTGATGAAGGCATGTGAGCAACCTCCACAGGTCTGATTGATTCGAGATATCCTGTTACTACAATGATGTTGTAAGAACATGGTAACCTTGACCTGATTCTGCAGAATCAACTAGTCTGCAGGATACCAAACTCCTTACCAGCTTACAGCAGAAATATCGTGTTTGGGTTCAATGAATAAGTTATAGATAGATGGTGATCAGGGTCTGATGATGGAGCAGGAAAGATAAATGAGAATAAAACTTTTTAACAAAAAATTGAGCCGACGAAAAGTGAAACTGAAAAGCGAAAAATAACTAATTATGAGTCGGCGCCAAACGAACTTTTAACAAGAAAAGTGCGTGTAAGTTGCAAGTGGCCGAGCGGAGAACGCATTTTTGGAAAGTTATTGTTTATCGTTGAAAATTTCACGTTGTATTTGATGTGACGTTGTTTTTATTATTTATTTAAAGTAATTTAATGATCTTCGTTGATTGGTTGTTTGGCGCCGACTCATAATTAGTTATTTTTCGCTTTTCAGTTTCACTTTTCGTCGGTTCAATTTTTTGTTAAAAAGTTTTATTTTTCATTTTTTTGTGGTTAAAATCTAACTCCAGGTCTCCATTATGTCGTAGTGTCTAGAACTATATTTATGTGTGTCAAGTTTCAACAGAATCGGTTAACAGGTAAGAATTCAGTGGGTGAACAAAAATTCATCCCCTGTTTTACTACCCTTAGGGGTGGATTTTGATTTTGAAATTTAAATGGGACCAAATTCCCTATCCATTAAAAAAAGAATCATCAAAATCGGACCACTGTGTAAAAAGTTATGCGTGGTCATACATAAAAAAAAAAAAAAAAAAATATATATATACGCGTCGAATTGAGAACCTCCTCCTTTTTTTCGTCGGTTAATAAATTGGTGAGAGATTCAAAGCTACTTTCACTCGTTTGATTGATATGAAATTTTAGTATACGATGTAGTACCGTTTATGGCGAATTAAGTACTCGACTGTGTCGGTTGCTGCCGCGTGCGCGCGCTTCCGCTACGACGCCAACGCGTTGCGGACGCGGACCGTTCGGTGTAAACCTTACATTAGTCACAGATAATATAATACTATACCATTAGTGTATGAATGTGTAAAGTAAATGAGTGAATATGTTATGTGGGGGGATTTTTAAATTTTACAAATTTATATTATTATTTATAACTTGGCCTGAAAAAAATACTATTATTTCCCGAAAAACAGTTGGCAACGTATCATACAATGTGTAGTAATTTTTATGAAGTAATAGCTGTACCATCTTTGCAATGCCATCTTTATTTTGGGCCAGGAAACTTCGCGGGCGTACGTAGAACGACTCACCTAAGGAAGATAAAGTTGTTGTTTTTACTATTTTCCTCGTAATTTTTCCATATTTTCTCACCATTCAAACTTTCCCTGGACTTCCACAAATAGTTCAAAACCAAAATTAGCCAAATCGGTCCAGCCGTTCTCGAGTTTTAGCGAGACTAACGAACAGCAATTCATTTTTAACCGACTTCAAAAAAAGGAGGTTATATATTCAGCGGTTTTTTTTTTTTTTCATTTATGTACACCGATTACTCCGAGATTTGTGGGCCGATTTACGTGGTTGTTTTTTTATTTGGTAGAGGAATCCCGCGCGGTAGTCCCATATAAATTTTATCGACTTAGGTTGAGTAGTTTTTTAACCAGCTTCAATAAATCAGTTTATTTTAGCTTCGCCTATCTAGATGATCTGCTCATTGGTACGTTTTTCTGAGAATTCTTGGCCGATATGTTTTTTTTTCACGATAGTGATTGGACGTTTGGAAGAACATGAGCGACCTTGGTTGCTATAATGCTCCTTTAGTTATTTTATATTAAAAAAAATCACAAAAATAAACTTTATGTTATATTGATATGACACACTTCTTCAATTTAGCTTCTTAAATTTAACGCTAGGTGGCGCTGTTTGCAAAAACTAAAATAGCAATGATTAATATTCGATTTGATTCGTTTGTAATTAGGCCTACTTAAGGAACTCTATAATACTGAGCATGGCCCGACATGCTCTTGGCCGGTTTTTTTTTTGGCAAGTATAAATATTTTGTTTAGTGTAAATAGAAAGATGTAGCTCAGGGAAATCATTTAAAATAACTCCTTGTTCTCACTGATACATGTTTAAAAATGCATTAAACTGTAGTTGCAGATTTAAAAAAAAACTGTTTATTTTAAACCTTAAATCTGTTACTTTAATCGTTTAAAAAAAAAAAAAAAACCCGCGGAATACATAACCTCCTCCTTTTTTTGAAGTAGGTTAAAAATAGATCCTTGTTTTCACTGATACATGTTTAAAAATGCATTAAACTGCAATGCAGTTAAAAAAACCAGTTTATTTTAAAACTTTAAAATCTGTTACTATAAAGTAACAGTTGTATATTACACTAGCTTTTACCTGCGGCTCCGCTCGCGTTAAATTCTGCTAACCCATGTCAGTCCAGTCTAGTCCAGTCCATTCCAGTCCAGTCCACTGTCCCGCTGTCCCGCTGCCCCGCTGCCCCGCTGCCCCACTGCCCTGCTGCCCCACTGCCCCGCTGCCCCACTATCCCACTGCCCCACTGCCCCGCTGCCCCGCTGCCCCGCTGCCCCGTTGCCCCACTGCCTCGCTGCCCATCTGCCCCGCTGCCCCACAGCCCCGATGCCCCACTGCCCCGCTGCCCCTCTGCCCCACTGCCCCGCTACACCACTGCCCCGCTGCTCCGCTGCCCCACTACCCCGCTGCCCCGCTGCCCCACGACCCCGCTGCACTGTCCCCCACTGCCCCAATGTCCCGCTGCTCCACTGCCCCGCTACCCCACAGCCCCACTGCCCCGCTACCCCGCTGCCCCACTGCCCCGCTGCCCCACTGCCCCGCTGCTCCGCTACCCCACGGCCCGACTGCCCCACTATCCCGCTGCCCCGCTACCCCACTGCCCCGCTAACCCACTGCCCCGCTGCCCCACTGCCACAATATCCCACGGCCCCAATGCCCCGCTGCCCCGGTAACCCACTGCCCCGCTGCCCCGGTTTCCCACTGCCCCGCTGCCCCACTGCCCCGCTGCCCCGGTAACCCACTGCCTCGCTGCCCCACTGCCCCGCTGCCCAGCTGCCCCGCTACCCAGCTGCCCCGCTACCACACTGCCCCACTGCACCGCTGCCCCACTGCCCCACTATCCCACTGCCCCACTGGCCCACTGCCCCGCTGTCCCGCTGCCCCACTACCCCACTGCCCCACTGTCCCCCCGTCCCACTGCCACTGTCCTACTGTTCCACTGTCCCACTGTCCCACTATCTCACTCTATCACTATCGTCCCGTCGCATGTCCCATGTCCCATCCTATGTCCAGTCCCATGTGCCGTCCCACTGTCCTGTCCCATGTCCCGTCTCATGTCCCGTCCCATTTCCCGTCCCATGTTCCGTTCCCTGTCCCGTCCACTGTCCCATCCCCAGTCCCATCCCCTGTCCACTCCACTCCACTCCACTCTATCCGCTCGTGCAAATGCATAGCATAGAAGCTTCGATCAGTCGGGTGAGTACGCAACCCACGAATTATTTTTTTCTTTTTTTCTTTCTTTCTCAAAACCCATACCAGTTTTTAAGTCAGCTCATCAGCTTTCAAACAAAAAAAAAACATCAAAATCGGTCCAGTAGTTTTAGCGTGATGCTGGAACAAACAAACAAACAGACGTTAACAATTTTATAATAGTTAAGAAGAAAAGATAATATACTTGAAGAAGAAGGTAATTAAAAATTGTAGACTGAAAATAGTATTTTTTTAGTTACACCAAGATAACTTTATGCTTATTCGTATATTAAGATGGATACAATATAACAACGTTTAGGTACTTCTAAATTTTATTGCTTTTCATACAAAAAATTAGAGAAATCGCAATTTAGAGGTAGCTTCCGGTCCTTGTCTGTAAGTCGAAAGATTCTGATTTTCGGTTGGCTCAAAAGACTGCATTTCCAAGATGGCACCACCCACATACGACAGGATTTTTTTTTCTATTCTGTACAATTCGGCCCGACCAAAAAGTTTTTAATGCAATATCTTTAGCAGCCGTATTTTCTCTATGGAGACGCACGCTAGAGCGCATGCGTGCGAATGACAGCTGGATATGAGCGCCTTATTCACCTTAATGTATGCAAAATGTTGTAGAAAAATATAATAAAAAATCTCCGGTTCCCGTCATCGTAGCGAGGTAAAATACATACCAGTTTTTAAGTCAAATCATAAGTTTTTAGTCACAAACCCTTTCAACATAATCGGTCTAGTAGTTTTATAGTGATGCTGGAACAAACAAACAAACAAACAAACAGACAACTGACATTTAACAATTTTATAATAGTAGTAGATAAGTAATATACAACGTGTTATTGAAATAACTGAAAACCTCTTAAGAGGTCATTGTGCTTAACAGTATGAACAACTTTTACTATGGGACCAACCCTGAAATTGTAAAAAAAAGCAGATATTCCTTAAATTTCGTCGATTTATGTGTTCACATGTAGGGATCAACACAAATGTAGGGTACTGTTTATTTCGCGATTTTAGGTTCTATCTGTGTGCCAAATTTAGAAATACAAATTTCAAATTCCAAGTCCGTGCATCCATTACAGCGTGATTGAGTACCAACATCCAAAAATCTTCACAAAATTTCACTTCACTTGGATTATAGTAGAATAGTAGGATTATCTACTCTACTACTATTATAAAATTGTTAAATGTCAGTTGTCTGTTTGTTTGTTTGTTTGTTCCAGCATCACGATAAAACTAAGGGACCGATTTTGTTGAAACTGTGACTAAAAACTTATGATTTGACTTAAAAACTGGTATGTATTTTACCTCGCTACGATGACGGGAACCGGTGATTATTAATTATATTTTTCTACAACATTTTGTATACATTAAGGCGCTCATATCCAGCTGTCATTCGCACGCATGCGCTCTAGCGCGCGCCTCCATAGACAAAATACGGCTGCTAAAGAAATTGCATTAAAAACTTTTTGGTCGGGCCGAATTGTACTGGGTAGAAAAAAAAAATCCTGTCGTATGTGGGTGGTGCCATCTTGGAAATGCACTCTTTTGAACCAACCGAAAATCAGAATCTTTCGACTTACAGACAAGGACCGGAAGCTACCTCTAAATTGCGATTTCTCTAATTTTTTGTATGAAAAGCAATAAAATTATGTTAGAAGCAGGCGCGGATCTAGGGGGGGGGGTCACAGGGGGTCATGATATCTTATTAAGAAACATTGTTTCTTAACCGACTCGACTAACTTTTGCAGTTAAATCAAAGTTGTATAGATATGCACCCTTACTAATTATTTTATTATTTTTAACGCATTTTACGCATGCGAAGCGAAATCTAAAGATTTAAATTGTGGAAAAAAAAAATCGCTCACGAGCAGGATTCGAAACTGCGACTCCTGGCTCAGTACGCCAGTGCTTTAGTCACTAAGCTACCGTGAACACTGCTCGTGGTATCGAAATTATCCTCCACTATACGTCTTTGGGTGACGTCAGCGATATCTTAATAAGAAACATTGTTTCTTAACCGACTCGACTAACTTTTGCAGTTAAATCAAAGTTGCCTACCCTTACTAATTATTTTATTATTTTTAACGCATTTTACGCATGCGAAGCGAAATCTAAAGATTTAAATTGTGGAAAGAAAAAATCGCTCAAAAGTATGGATGAAATTTCCAATTCAACGGTGTGCGCTACTTTGCACGAGCCTGCCGTTGCGATTGGACACTATATTAAAGGCACAAGCGATTCAATCCTTGGATGTGAAAAAATAAATAAAAATGAAAATTTCGCGCTCGTTGCGCTCGCGCTTCCTCTTTAATGTGTATTTTGGGCTTCTGTTATGCTACATTTTTATATTAAGTACTCAGCGCGGATAATAAATGGAATTGAAAATGGTGGCATTTTTATTCTATGTGTCTCACGCTCACAAAATACTGTGAGCGAGAGGAAAATACAAATTCCGCCATTTTCAATCTCATTCTTTATCTGCACAAGTAGTACATAGCCTAAAACTCCAAAAAAATACACTTAAATTGAAGTCAACTTTTCGCATGAATATGTAAAATTTCGCGCTCGCTTCGCTCGCGCTTGTACGCGCCGATAGTTTTTTCTTTATCAACGCGCATTGTGGAAGTAATTTTTCTGTTGCATATTTTTTTTTTATAACATAGGGGGCAAACGAGCAAGCGGGTCACCTGATGGTAAGCAATCTCCGCCGCCCATGGACATCCGCAACACCAGGGGAGTCACCGATGCGTTGCCGACCTTTTAAAAAGACGTATGCTCGTTTCTTGAAGGCTCCCATGTCGAATTGTTTCGGGAAAACCGCTGACGGGAGTTGGTTCCACAGTTTTGCTGTACGAGGCAAAAAATTACGTGTGAAACGTACAGTAGTTGATCGCCAATCATCAAGACGGTGAGGATGGAATTTAGATTTATGGCGAGTGGTACGATGGTGGAAGTCAGCGGCTGGTATAAGGACGAAAAATTCCTCAGAGCATTCCCCATTGTAAATGCGATAGAGTATACCAAGCCCCTCAGAAAGTATTGCGAAAAAAAGTTTTTATATATGGGAGACTGGCCAGTTATAATGTTTTTCGAAAATATGATTATTTATAAGTAAAAATAAGTAAGTTCCAATTTCAAAATTTCCCTCCACATTTTTTGCGAGTTAATTCAAAGTATTGTGTCTCACTGAAATATGGATCTGCGCCGGGAACATTTTAGAGCTATGATTTTATACGATTTCAAGTGTCGCCTGAAACCGGATGAATCGTACGATAGACTTCAAATGGCATTCATGGATGAAGGCCCTTCCAAGGCAACCGTGTATCGTTGGTATAACGAATTCAAGCGCGGTCGACCAACTTTGGGGGATGACGAAAGAAGCGGTCGCCCTTTGACGGCTGTTACCGAAGAAAACGTGCTAGCAGTGAAAAATTTAATCCAAGACAATAGGCGAATTACATATCAGGAGATTCAACACATATTGAAGATTGGATCGGGAAGCGTTCACGAGATTCTACACAGCCATCTTCGCGTGAGGAGGATAGTATCACGCTGGGTGCCGCACAACCTCACCGATGCTCAGAAGCAGGCCCGGGTGGAATGGTGCCGTGATATGCTTAACAAATTTGAAGCAGGCTCGTCTCGGCGTGTTTACGACATCGTTACAGGTGATGAGTCCTGGATTTATCAATACGACCCAGAAACCAAGCGCCAGTCGACTGTTTGGGTGTTTCAAAATGAGCCAACGCCTACCAAAGTGAAGCGATCTAGAAGCGGGGGTAAGATTTTGATCGCTAGCTTTTTTAATTTGACTGGCCACTTGGTATCAATTCCCTTACGGGATCAAAGAAGCATTAATGCCGAATGGTATACTACCAAATGTTTGCCAGAAGTTTTCTCTGTTATAAGCAACAAGCGACCAAACACAGGGCTCCGCGGGCTACTGCTCCACCACGACAATGCACCTGCGCACACCGCACTCAAAACGAGGGACTTCCTGGACAGCACGCCAGTCAAACTCCTGGGTCACCCTCCTTACAGCCCTGATCTAGCACCGTGTGACTTCTTTTTATTCCCAAAAATAAAAAATCAGCTCAAAGGGATACAATTTTCGTCGCCGGAAGATGCGCTGGCTGCGTTCGAGCAGGCTGTAAACGAGGTGTCTGCGGCGGACTGGAAAAAGTGTTTTGAAAACTGGTTTAGGCGCATGAATCTTTGTATAGAGGCTGGTGGAAAGTACTTTGAAAAGATTTGATAAAAATATATGTACGTATAGAACAATTTTTTTTAGATTCGCAAAACTTTCTGAGTGTCCCACGTACATACAGATGCAACGTCTCTACGCAAGGCTAGAGGGTCAAGCCGATTGGGAACAATATAGTCGCTGACTATTCGAGCCGCTCTACGCTGATATTATACTAACTCCAAAAAAATTTGCTGTCGTTATTGCGTAAATTAAAAAAAAAACATTTTTTGCTGGTACATTTGGACCTTGAAACTGTACGTAAGCCAAGCTGACCCCCCCCAAAATCTTGGGCTGGAACCGCGCCTGGTTAGAAGTACCAAAACGCACAGGACCGGTCGTTGTGGCGATGCTTGAGGGAGACCTATGTCCAGCAGTGGACGTCTTTCGGCTGAAATGATGATGACCTAAACGTTGTATACCTGTATTGTATCCATCTTAATATACGAATAAGCATAAAGTTATCTTGGTGTAACTAAAAAAATACTATTATCTGTCTACAATTTTTAATTACCTTCTTCTTCTTATCTTATCTTCTTAACTATTATAAAATTGTAAATGTCTGTTTGTTAGTTTGTTCGAGCATCACGCTAAAACTGCTGGACCGATTTTGATGAAACTTTTTTTATTTGAAAGCTGATGATCAGACTCAAAAACTGGTATGAGTTTTGAGAAAGAAAGAAAGAAAAAACTAAATTCGTAATTCCTTCGCACGAGCGGATAGTAATGGATGAATGATGAAAAAACACCAAGAGTGTGAGGGTGAGGGTGCGGGTGAGTGTGAGGGTGAGGGTGAGTCCGAGGGTGAGTGTGAGGGTGAGTATAAGTGTGAGGGTGAGTTTGAGGGCGAGCGTGAGTGTGAGGGTGCGGGTGAGTGTGAGGGTAACTGTGAGGGTGAATGTGAGGGTGAGGGGGAGCGTGAATGTGAGTCTGAGTGAGAGCGTGAGGGTGAGTGTGAGTGTGAGGGTGAGGGTGAGTGTGATGGTGAGTGTGAGGGTAAGTGTGAGTGTGAGTGTGATGGTGAGTGTGAGGGTGAATGTGAGGGTGAGTGGGTGGGTGAGGGAGAGCGTGAGCGTGAGTATGTGCGTGAAGGTAAACGTGAGGGTAAGCGTGAGTGTGTGTGAGCGTGAGTGTGGGGGTGAATGTGAGTGTGAGGGTGAGCGTGAGTGTGAGGTTGAGTGGGACTGGGACTGGACTGAACATGACTGGACTCGACTGGACTAGACTGGACTGGACGGTCTGAATGAAAGAATGGATGGATTGAACTGGACTGGACTGAATTAACAGGATCCGTCACGTGGGTTAAAAAAATTTAACGCGAGCGGAGCCGCGGGTAAAAGCTTGTAATATAATATTATTATAGTAGGATTATAAGTAAGATATATTATAAGCAAATTTATTGATTATTGACACGGAATACTTGAATAAGAATGGAATTGGTATAGTACACAATTTCTTTGGAAACCCGTGTCGCCTAACTCTCCCACTATCCGTCTCACTACTACATAAGCACAGTGGCGTGCATTGCATATAGGCAATTAGGCAATACCTACTGCCTTCCTCATTCAAATTCAATAGTGGTGTAAGTTATTATATTTTTTTCACAGTACGATGATTATGTATCTTAAAATAGACCTATTAATGCTAAATTAATCTTCCTACATCAAAAAATCAATAACTTACACCACAATTAAATTCAAGTGAAGTAGGCCAATGCACGCCACTGCATAAGCACTGTATCTAGCTTGTATCTAGATATCTAAACGCATACGCGTGCAAGAAATACTACACTGAACGCGGCCCTACTATTAGCTGTCACGTCTGTCACACATAAACGTCGACCATGTGCGAACGCACCACTACATTCGAACAGGTCGTTAGTGATGTCCATGTACAAAAAACTAATTTTATGAATGTTATCGATATTTTCAACGATTTTCGCACATGGTCTTGGAATAAAAATAATTTGTCCTACATAAGGAATTGGAAAGTTACTGTTTCATGATATACTTAATTATTGAAAATAACGTCTGACACGTTTTAAAACAAGCAGCGAAAAATAAAAAGTAGTTTTTCGATTTTTAACCTACTTTAAATTTGTTATAAGACCTGGTTTGGTGTTTTGCGTAAATAAGATATACAATTCTGCATATTTACGGATTGGTTTTATTTTTAAATCGTAACTTATAAAATAATTACTGCCCAACATACTAAAGTCGTCAAAATTTGTTAGTTTTTTGTATTGTATTGTATTGAAAACTAAAAATAAAATAATATGCCCCTTATTACGAAAGTTTAGACCACGTTTAAGGGGAATATAGCAGCTAAGTGGCGCCCCCATCAGTAAACAAATTATTACTCGCTGAATACAAGTACAGGTACTGTAGAAACTATTAACTCTGTAAATTATACTTCGCTGTAATTGTACATAGAAAAAATGCGTAAAACGGCCACTTTTGGCATTTTTTCTATCTACAACTACAGCGAAATATATTTTACAGAGTTAATAGTTTCTGATTGAACTACAGTACCTGTACTTCAACTTTTAAAAACGAATTTTCGATAAATTATGTATTCAGCGAGTGATATTTTTTTTACTGACGGAGGCAACACTTGGCTGCTACATTTATTTATTTATATATGCTTTATTGTACACCATAAAAAACATTAACATTCCCCTTAAGCACTTGTTAAAACCGGGTGTAATCCAAACTCCATACATAACAAAGGTATTTAACCACCAAAACGAAGTGGAGAGGATATGTGTCGAACAACCAATAGGATTGCGTTATTTTCATATTTCACCGCCTAGCTTCAACATTATTTATTTATTTAAACTTCATACAATACATGTACATAGGTGGACTTAATGCCTTTGGCTTTCTCTCCCAGTCAACCAGCTATTCTATATCTAACGCAGTCTTATTGGTGGCTTGCGACACATCTCGTCACATCTCGTCTCTGCGTTTTGGTGGAAACCGAGCCTAAAACCCGATTTTTAACCGACTTCAAAAAAGGAGGAGGTTCTCAAATCAATTGTATGTTTTTTTTTGTATGTTTGTTACCTCAGAACTCCGTCATTTATAAACCGATTTCGAAAATTATTTATTTGAAAGGATATACTTCCAGATTTGTTCCATTTTCATCAAAATCCAGTTTTGATGATGAGATCCATGTGGAATTGAGGTAACTTCTCAAATATTATAGGCATACACATAGCGATTTTGGTATATTCATCAACAAGTCAAGCATTTTCATTCAGAAAAAATCATTTGGTGAAGATCTGATGAAGGTCATAGGAGATAAAGAGAGAGGGAACTCTTCAATGGATGACAGCAAATTATCCGGGATTACAACAATCGCTTGTCTTTCTATTGTTAATTCCACTCAAAATAATAAACTAAAAAAAAAACGAACTAAAAAAAAAAAATCTTTATAACTTTTTATTTCAGTTTTTTCTTAAATCAATCCGAATCAAAGGCACCTACTCCCTAAACTGTTTCACACAAATTTTATTATTTTATTCTTTTTTAAGTCGGTTTTTACTTTTTTTAATGTGGTTTATGATAATTATGATAATTGATAAATATCAAAACTCGAAATTGCGAATAAATAATTTCGACAAAGAATCTACCTAAAAATAAAATTATTATGCATTTAAAATAATAAAAATGAGGAATATTTATTTTAAAACAGAAAGTATACACCGAATTAATTATATCGATAATGCATTCAATATGTTACTACACCAGCGGTACTCTAAGTGTGTTCCGCGGAACCCTAGGGTTCCGCGATACCCCTGTAGGGGTTCCGCAAGAATTTAGAAAAAAAAAACAAAACACCTCTCTCTGGTCACTGGTCGAACGTTTTGAATCCGCCCGCCGCGCGTATACTTGTGAGCGCGCAGTCCCTTTGATAAAAGCCGCCTCTGAATTAGACGCTATAGTTGTGAACAAGCGACTTTCGGCTCTATCTTCAAAAGCATAAAGTCGAGATTGTTTACAACGCATTTTTTTGTATTTTTATTTTTATTTCCGCTTTTTGTTTATCAAAGGCGCCGACTCGAGTATTTTTGAGAATGTTCGAGTTCGAGTCTAGGACTAAGTATAAAAGCGCTATTATATAAAAAAAGTCGCGCCTCGTCAGTCAGTTGACGATTAGCGTTCGGAGCGATAAGTTCGTACCTACCTACTTACAAGCTGGCTAGCCTGCTGCCTTCTTGTAAGTTCTACTGCCCGCTGTATTCTGATTGTATCAGTTTTGTACATTTCTTCTTTGGACTAAACTTTGTCTCATAAACGCAGTAACGATTGTGCATTATTTTGACCCTACCATCCTGACGTGTAACATTATTAATAAAGAAGAATGGAACGTTGGCTTAAAGGTGTTAAACGTGTTGCAACGACATCTTCTAATGACGCTGAATGTTCAAAAGCAGTACGCGCGGAGAATACAGCAATTACCGATCCAGACGATGATGCCACGACGTCAAGCTCCACGGTTTCAAAGACGAAAAAAAGGAAGTATGATGAATCATATATCAGTTTCGGATTTGTTGATTCCAACGGCTCACCTCTCTGCATGTTATGTAGTAAACTGCTTCCTAATAGTTCCATGGCACCTGCCAAATTACGCAGACATTTAGAAACTGTACACCCCGAGTCTAAAGACAAGAATAAAGAATTTTTTGTTCGTAAAAAAGAACAGTTATTGGAAAGTCAAAAAAATATGATGCATGTAACACAAACTATCAATGAAAAGGCCACGGAGGCATCATATTTAGTTAGCTATCGCATTGCACAAGCAGGTGAAGCGCACACTATCGCTGAGAATTTAATAAAGCCATGTGTGTTAGACATAACAAAATGTATGCTCGATGAAAAATCTGCAAAGCATCTTTCTACTGTACCGCTATCAAACGATACTGTTTCACGGCGAATCCATGATCTGGCAAGCTACGTCAAACAAGAACTAGTTGCACGTCTACAAAAAACACGATTCGCCTTGCAAATGGATGAGTCAACTGATGTCACTGGTCTGGCTATCTTGCTGGTTATCGTGAGATATCCATATGAACGTTCTTTTGAAGAAGACATGCTTATGTGTTCACCGCTGCCCACAAACACTACCGGGGAAGAAATTTTTAATAAAATAAACATATTTTTTAAAGAAAATAATCTTAGTTGGAACGATTGCATTGACATTTGTACAGATGGGGCCAAGGCGATGACAGGTAAAACAGCAGGAGCAGTATCACGAATAAAAAGTAATGCGCCTAATTGTAGTTCCAGCCATTGTATTCTGCATAGACAAGCACTTGCGATGAAGCAAATGCCGTCAAATCTAAAATTAGTTATGGATGAAGCGGTAAAAATAATTAATTTTATCAAATCACGACCACTACAATCCCGATTGTTCTCATTATTGTGTGAAGATTATGGCAGCAAACATAAAACACTGCTGCTCCATACAGAAGTGCGATGGCTGTCTCGGGGTAAAACTTTAACAAGGCTATTTGAACTTAGAGCCGAGTTACAAATGTTTCTTTCAGCAGATACAGTTTCTTTTAATTTGAAAGACCGTTTGTATGATAAAACTTGGTTGTTCCGATTGTCTTTTATGGCGGATATCTTTCAAAAACTGAACGAATTGAATTTATCATTGCAAGGTAAACAGACAACAGTGTTCCAGGCCTATAACAAAATAACTGCCTTCAAAAGAAAATTAGATTTTTGGATTATTTGCGTTGGTAAGAGAGAAATAGAAAGCTTTACGTCACTCAGTGAGTTTGTTAGCGATAACGACTCGGAAATGTTTCAAGATGATGTGTTTGAAGAATTGGTCCAATATCTCACTTCGATGCGCGCATCTTTTGTAAAGTATTTTCCCGAAGAACATAATACAAAAATGAAGCTGAATTCATGGATTCATAATCCTTTTTTACCCAACTTGCAAAAGCCCGAAAGTATGTCAAACGAGATATATGAATCTCTTTTAGAAATGTCATCAGACACAAGTATGGAGTCACTGTTCAAAACGACGCCTCTCAACGATTTTTGGTGCAGAATCCGTGATGAATATCCAATGCTTGGCAGAATGGCTCTGAATATTCTTCTCCCGTTCCCAACAACATATTTGTGCGAAACAGGATTCTCAACCTATGCAGCCACGAAAACAAAATATCGGAATAGACTGGACGCCGAACCTGATATGAGACTTCAAATGTCTTCTATCAAACCTGATATCAACCAATTGATGAAAAATAAAAAACAGTTTCATACCTCCCATTAGTTAAGATTTTTTCATTTTTAATATCTTCTATTATTGTACTTGCCATGTGGTTAAAGTAAGTAATAATTAGTAACTGTTACATTGTACTTTTATTATGCTTATATAATAAAGAATACACTTTTAAAAACTATTGTTTTATTGTAGGGTTCCGTCAAGTATTTTGCTTGTCAAAAGGGTTCCGTGACCAAAAAAGATTGAGAACCGCTGTACTACACTATCGATACGCGGGGATTTTGGTAACAGTCAGGCAAATAAGGTGAAGGCGACATCGAAAGAAACGCAATACATTACGCGGTTACTCACGTAGTGAAAGTCGATATCCATGTTTTATAAGCAATGTATAATTTTTTATCAGTTTGCGATAACATCGTTTTTGTCATGAATCACATAATACTAAGAAAATATTTGCAAATATCACAACTAAATAAAGGTTTTTAGACTTACCGATGAAAATAAATCCCTCCTTTAGTTAAACTACACACCTCGCTTCTTTTTCGGCATGATATAATGGCGCAAGACGGCATAATTTTTTTTTTTTCGCACAGCAACGTACTCTGTCACAGCCTGGCCGCAATGTTTAAGCTGTGACGCGGATTTTGGTTACATTAGCGCGTCTGCTCAAAAGCGCGGCGCGCCTATCCCGCCCACAATTCCCCTCTATTTATATTCATTTCCTCTATGATTATTGAACCTGGCTTGAGTTCAGCAACAATAATTATCTGGTTAACTGACCGGTTACCTAAAATTTAAGTAAACATGTAAACATCAACACATTCCCATTTACAATATAAAGTATTATGGGATATCTATGTACAACATTGTCTTGTTCACCAATCAACATTTAATTGGGGAAGCCCTATGTTAGTATATTCTTGATTGCCCTAATTGATGCAAGGAAAACTAGGTACACATGAAGCATTGGGGTGTGGTACACACGTATAAAGCGATACGCGATATCGCGATGTCGGAAGTTCAATTTTGGCCATAAATATCGACCTGTTTTTCTATCCTATTTATGAATGTAGATAATTTTTATCACTACGTACAAAAGTGGTACTGGTACCTATATTTCATACTAACGGATGGTTTTCTCATTGCTCCATTCGCTTTCAGTAGTAGGTAGAAGTAGACCTTCCTAAATAGACTAGCTAGGATATACATAATAATAACCTACCATAGGTAGGTACCATCATAGCACTTTGATTAAAATTCTTTGAGCAGAACTCAAATTCAAAGTGTTTTTTATTCAAATACCAGGCCCCTCAGAAAGTATTGCGAAAAAAAGTTTTTATATATGGGAGACTGGCCAGTTATAATGTTTTTCGAAAATATGATTATTTATAAGTAAAAATAAGTAAGTTCCAATTTCAAAATTTCCCTCCACATTTTTTGCGAGTTAATTCAAAGTATTGTGTCTCACTGAAATATGGATCTGCGCCGGGAACATTTTAGAGCTATGATTTTATACGATTTCAAGTGTCGCCTGAAACCGGATGAATCGTACGATAGACTTCAAATGGCATTCATGGATGAAGGCCCTTCCAAGGCAACCGTGTATCGTTGGTATAACGAATTCAAGCGCGGTCGACCAACTTTGGGGGATGACGAAAGAAGCGGTCGCCCTTTGACGGCTGTTACCGAAGAAAACGTGCTAGCAGTGAAAAATTTAATCCAAGACAATTGGCGAATTACATATCAGGAGATTCAACACATATTGAAGATTGGATCGGGAAGCGTTCACGAGATTCTACACAGCCATCTTCGCGTGAGGAGGATAGTATCACGCTGGGTGCCGCACAACCTCACCGATGCTCAGAAGCAGGCCCGGGTGGAATGGTGCCGTGATATGCTTAACAAATTTGAAGCAGGCTCGTCTCGGCGTGTTTACGACATCGTTACAGGTGATGAGTCCTGGATTTATCAATACGACCCAGAAACCAAGCGCCAGTCGACTGTTTGGGTGTTTCAAAATGAGCCAACGCCTACCAAAGTGAAGCGATCTAGAAGCGTGGGTAAGATTTTGATCGCTAGCTTTTTTAATTTGACTGGCCACTTGGTATCAATTCCCTTACGGGATCAAAGAAGCATTAATGCCGAATGGTATACTACCAAATGTTTGCCAGAAGTTTTCTCTGTTATAAGCAACAAGCGACCAAACACAGGGCTCCGCGGGCTACTGCTCCACCACGACAATGCACCTGCGCACACCGCACTCAAAACGAGGGACTTCCTGGACAGCACGCCAGTCAAACTCCTGGGTCACCCTCCTTACAGCCCTGATCTAGCACCGTGTGACTTCTTTTTATTCCCAAAAATAAAAAATCAGCTCAAAGGGATACAATTTTCGTCGCCGGAAGATGCGCTGGCTGCGTTCGAGCAGGCTGTAAACGAGGTGTCTGCGGCGGACTGGAAAAAGTGTTTTGAAAACTGGTTTAGGCGCATGAATCTTTGTATAGAGGCTGGTGGAAAGTACTTTGAAAAGATTTGATAAAAATATATGTACGTATAGAACAATTTTTTTTAGTTTCGCAAAACTTTCTGAGTGTCCCACGTATACCTAATTTTAATTAAAGCCTTTGAGGCTTTGACTTAAACTGACGAATGATGAAATACTTTACGTTTTACAAAATACTTCAGTCAGCCTTCTTAATCTTCTTGCAAATGTTTGCACGGCAACGAAGATACTAAAAATAATTAAGGAAAGTGGGTTATTGTGTTCAATTTTAGCCTAGATGTTTTTTGAACTCATAACCGCATTGTTGGACATATATTTCCTAGACACAACAAACCTATCTGAGGGTTGTCTTGATCTCCATTTTCGACTAACCCCCAGTTTCTGAAAGGCTGATTAATTGAATCTGTTTTACCTGCTGTGATTGGTCGGCCAAAATGCTAACAACCAATTAAATCACTTGACATGATTTGCCTTGATCAGCCTTTGGAAAACTGGGGTAAGTCCATCTAACGAATTCATACGTAGGTACCTACGCGGCCGCCGCGCGCCCTACTAGTGTGGTAGTAGTTTACTACTATAGTACCAGTTACTGTTAATTTTCATCAGTTCCCACTATATTCTAGAATCTTTTTTCAGATAGAGCACTCTTATCGTCATTTGCGCTCTACATTAAAAGATGCTTAGTTGGTGAACTCTACTGCTTTCGGATAAATTATAAAAAAATTCACAACGTGTTCATCAATTTAGAATTCTATTACAATTTTATTGGTTTTCATCAATGACTCATATCGCAAAATTTGTACCCCTACACTACTTTTGCGCCAATCTGTCTACTTACCAGCGAGCTTCTCGATGTCACAGTGGTCAATCAATGTTAAAAACTGCTTGATGCAGCTTTTAAACCAAAGCAACGGTCTCCCTACACAACGTCTCTTTGAATGCAAAGAGACGTTGTGTAGGGAGAGCTACTAATAATAATTGAAGCATCTCCTAACTCGATTTTTAAACGACTTCAAAAAAAGGAGGAGGTTATTTATTCCGCGGGTTTTTTTTTTCATGTATGTACACCGATTACTCCGAGATTTGTGGGCCGATTTGCGTGGTTGTTTTTTTATTTGGTAGAGGAAGTCCGCGCGGTGGTCCCATATAAATTTTATTGACTTAGGTCGAGTAGTTTTTTAACCAGCTTCAATAAATCAGTTTAATTTAGCTTCGCTTACCTAGATGATCTACTAATAGTTTAGTTTTTCATTGAATTATCAACTAAAAAGTATGAAATAAAAACTTTTTAACAAAAAAAATAAAACCGACTTCAAAAACCTTAACTAAAAAGTAAAAAATAATCCTTGTATGTATTTCAAAATATTAACATAAACCAAAATTTTGAAGGGGCCGCGTGTTTTTCATGTATGTTCGCATAAACTGTTTTTAACCGACTTCAAAAAAAGGAGGAGTTTTTTTTTTTTTTTTTTTTTTTCTCATGTTTGTACACTGATTACTCCGAGATTATTGACTTAGGGTGAGCAGTTTTTAACCAGCTTCAATAAATCAGTTTATTTTAGCTTCGCGTATCTAGATGATCTGCTCATTGGTTCGTTTTTCTGAGAATTCTTGGCCGATATGCGTGTTTTTTTTTCACGATAGTGATTGGACGTTTGGAAGAACATGAGTGAGACTTTGCCCAGCAGTGGGATAACAAAGGTTAATAAAAAAAAAAACTTATTGGTTATCTAAACATTTATGAATCAACCCTCGCAATTATCAACTAAAAAGTATGAAATAAAAACTTTTTAACAAAAAATAAAACCGACTTCAAAAACCTTAACTAAAAAGTAAAAAATAATCATTGTATGTATTTTAAAATCTTAACATAAACCAAGATTTTGAGGCGGCGCGTGATTTTCATGTACGTTCACATAAACTGTTTTTTACTATAGATATGCGCTCGACTGTACATTATATTTACATGACGCAAAGGGTCAATCACGCGCCGCCTTCAAAATGTTGGTTTATGTTAAGATTTTAAAATACATACAATGATTATTTTTTACTTTTTAGTTAAGGTTTTTGAAGTCGGTTTTATTTTTTGTTAAAAAGTTTTTATCTAGTTTGCTATTGCCATTTTATTCAATACTAGCTGTGCCCGCGACTCCGTCCGCGTGGATGTCGGAAAATAACATCGTGTCATAATTATGAACACAATGTCTTCAAATATATACATATAAGCGCCTACACAGACGATTACACTATTTACGTACTATTATTTGTTCTATGTATTTACCGACCATACTATATTTTGTTTTTACAACCAACCGGCTAAGGTGATGGAATTTCATGGAATTAGTCCTAAACTACCTCATTCTGAGAAGATGCTCGTGCCCAGCAGTGTGAATTAATTGGGCTGATTATGTTAAGTTATTCTATAACATTAACCACATCTCTTCTTATGCTGAGAAGAAGCCCGTGTCCAGCAGTGGGACTGTAATGGGCTGGTAATGTTATGTTATTCTATAATACTAACAATATCCAGTTCATTAACTTTCTCATTTTGAGAAGAGGGCTATACCCAGCAGTGGGACAGTAATGGGTTGACTACGTTACGTTATTCTAGATTTTCTAGTTTCTTAACTCTTCTCGTTCCGAGAAGAGGTCCGTGCCCAGCAGTGGGGCAGTAGGTAATGAGCTGATTATGTTATGATAATCTATTAAACTAACAATATCCAGTTCCTTAACTCTTCTCATTCCAAGAAGACCAGACCAGCAGCGGGACAGTGATGGGCAATGTTATGTTATTCTATATTTCAGAATCCAGTTGTATTTTTAGGAACCTGCAACCTACCAACAATCATGACCTCTACTTGGTATGCAACATAATACAATAGAGGGATCAAGCTTTATCGCTGGATCTACTCAACCGATTCAGATAAAACATACCCTATATTTTAAGTTAGACTAATACCAATACAAATGCTAAGTTTCATTACGATCCGTTCAACCGTTTTCACGTGATGAGGTAACAAACAGACAGACAGACATACATTTTTTAAACGATTGATTCGTGTTCTATTGCTTATTTCTAGCCCCCTAGCCGGTTTTTGCGAAAAAAAAATTAATGTACAGACTTTTCGACCTTTACAATTTTATTATAGTATAGATTCAGTAGAAAATAAAAACTGTATAATTTTTTATATGAATTTTTATTTTCTACTTAACATTATCATTATCCATAAAATTTCATTGATTTAAATAAATCAATGAAATTTTATGGAAAAAATCATGTTTGATTTAAATCACTGATTTTTATTAAAAAATCACTTGATTTAAATAATGAATGATTTAAATCCATCAACCCTGGTCTTAAGTCAGAATTCGTACTTTTATTTAGTCTTACAACCTTCGTGCAAGCATTCTGTAATTTCGTTTCATGGTCTGCATTTCTGTATTATGTAATTTACTTGTTGTAGGTAGGTATTTCAAATTTTTTAAGGCGGCGCGTGATTGCCCTTAGGGTACGTACGTACCTATGATAATAAATGATTCCTTCCTTTTAAATAAATAATGATCGCCAAGACAGAAAATATGGTAATTTATATTTTATTTAACAGTACGATGAAATGAAATATCTAAATGACCTCCACTAGAGCAGTCTGTCACTATGTCATTTTTTGTCCTTAGAACTTAGTGGTTCGAAAGCATGAAACATGTGTGTGTCATGTGCTGTCTGTTAAAGTAGAAGGTTTACCGAAGTCTAATTACCTACCTATCTACATTGAATAAAGAAACCTATTGCGTCGTCTTTTATAGGGTTAAGAGGTTAAAAAGCATCTATGTCATAGTCATAATGTAGCGTTATCATTATAATATGTCATATGAGTAATATATACTACTTTATTTTGAGCAGTTACGATGTAAAAAATTAAGTGAGCGTGGCATGTCTATGATTGATCCATTGTAGGTACGTACGAGTACATAAACTAACTTGTTGATAACGTTTAAATGTGATGTGATTTCTGTTCGAAAGATAAGGATGTCTATTTGATTATTTGGTATCGGCCCATAGATATACAGCGAAACTGGGTTTATACATAATGTATTTGCAAGGTGTAATGATATAGATAGCAAACTGCATAAATGCACAAAGGATTGGCATGCGCTATAATAATTAAAAAAATATTTTTAATTTGGCCCATCCGAGACAGAAAAACATACTGAGCGCTATATTATGTCAGAAGGTAAGTATGTTATTTGATGAAGGTACGATGATAAATCATAAAATAAAGTTGTTTGAAAAACTGGTAAACGTTTAGTGATAGGTAATTCGTGTCCGGTAACGGAATTTGTAAGTTGCCATAAACGTTGTCGTGAGCACCTAATTTGCAGTTCCTAACACGTTGCTAAATAATAGCATAGCCTCCATGCAGTATTGTTGACCCGAATACATACTGTTCGTATATTTTTAAATTGCCTCATAGTTTACTAAACCTTTCGACTACTTCTGGGCCACACGATTAGGGCTTCGGTGAAATAATATAATATTAGGTATATCTATTTAGCAGTTTTTAGGGTTCCGTTAGGAGATGAATAAATATGAAATGCGCTCAACGAATACTTTTTTGTAGTTCGTCAACTGGTGATGAAACTGTTCCGTCAATTTGATTTAGAATGGGCGGAAATACTTGTGCTCTCAGATTACTAAATCTGAGCTTGTGTTCATGAAAATGGAGCAAGAGGTCGAGTTAATAGATTTTCTCCCACTTGCTCGGAAATTGGTCCATTATTAAAAAAAAAGAATACATCAATCGGCTCTTTTCCCTACGCAACGAAATAACAGGCCGGTAATAACTTCAATCGGCATTTTACTATACAATAGTATAAGCACGTATAAGTATACAAGTCCGCCGAAATAGCAATTAACGGCCTCGTTTAGTTTTAAAATCACATCGGAAGTCTTCAGCTTCGCCTCGTACTTCCAATATTACTCGGCCGTCAATTGCTTCATTTCAGGCCTCGACTAGGTACTGTCACAATTTCTCCCACTAGCTCGGAAATTGGTTCATTATTCAAAAAAAAAAAGATAACTTCAATCGGCTCTTTTCCGTACGCAACGAAATAACAGTATGTCTACTCGCGTTTTACGAACGACAAACGAAGTACGAACTTTCGTTCCGACTGATACTTACATAATAAAGATAGGCACATAAAAAAGGCACAATTAAGATAGACTACGGTTCATAGTCGTATACAATTTACCGGAGATGAGAAAAACAAACGTAAAAACACGATCATCGCATGCGATAAGGGAACGATGGTTGACCGGAGTAGCAAATTGTGCGATGAATCGTACGATTTATCGAATATCGTCGAACGGGAGTAGACCCCCAGGCCAGTAATATCCAACACGACAATAATAGAATATGCTGGACAGTTTCTATTTTTAAAATTATGCTACCGAGGTTTTTAAGTACACACATACAGAAATTAGGTGTTTTAGGTACAAAATATTTATCATTTTTATAATGGCTGAATGCGCATTGTTTTTTTAAATTTTCAAAATATACCAAGAATCGCGCGCGGACGGATTGGCTGAATGAAAATTAGATACTGTTGAATTAATTTGTGTATTGTTTCCTCGCAAATGACAAAAAAGTACTAAGTAGTATACAAGTTTCGGCCGAAATAGCAATTACCGGTCTCGTTTAGTTAAGAAGTCGGTTAAAAAGGACTCGTTAGGGGGTACTCGGCTTCGCCTCCTACGTCCAATATAAAATACTCGGCCGTCAATTGCTTAATTTCAGGCTTCGACAGTAATGTACTATTAACACAGTGAAACCTTTTCGAAATATCATGTCAATATAATTATATAAGGCCCAGTTGAAAACCAGCGCCAGGCACTAGTTGTCTGGCATTTTTGCTGCAACTGAGCCTATTTGGCGCAGCCGCAGGGCACACAATGATACTTTATTAGGAGTAAGCTGTATTTTGGTGTTATGATAAAATTGTATATTATTGTTATTATGTGCCTCTGACTAGTCAGTAAATTATTTTTCATTCTTTTTTAGGGTTCCGTACCTAAAGGGTGCCATACTGGATCCTATTATTCTCGCTACGCTGTCCGTCCGTCCGTCTGTCTGTCACAGGGCTGTATCTTTTGAACGGTAATAGGTAGCCGGTTGAAATTTTTGCAGAATATGTCTTTCTATGAGCCCTATCACGACAAATAATAATAATAAAAAAAGTCTATAACCAAAGTGGGTCCTCATACAAGAAACCTTGAAAAACATGCATTTTTTTTCAACGTTTTTATTCCTGCTCTATCTTCAAAACGGTAATGCATACCAGCGCAGCGTCAAACTTGGTATGATTATAGTGCGTAATAATAAAATAAAAATAATAATGTCCTACCGGCCGAATTTCGGTCACGGCGGCCAATCTCAATGGAGACTAGCCGTCTGCGCGGGACATATTATAGAGCACAAGTGTGTGCGTAAACACAGATGCACTCTATTCCCTCACTCTCATAATCAGATGGGACGTCAATTCGACACAACCGGAGAGAGATCAGGCGCAATAGAGTAGTAGTGCGTAATATGTAGTTTAGCAACAAATAATAAAAATAGGGCAAACATAGACATATGTGGTGGTACCTGCGTAAGAAAGAGATAACAAAAATTCATATTTCGCGCATGGTGCGTTGATGTCTTTTGATTTACGACTATGGGGTAAAAGGTCGAAGGGTGGTACGGAACCCTTACTGCGTGAGTCCGACTCACACTTGGCCCGTTTTTTACTTGTGTCAGCCAAAATTTTATCGACAAAACAAATGTAATTTATATTCATGACAGTATTGTACCCTTTTAAACATTTTATCGATTCTTTGCTAAAGCATATCACCTGGGAACGTTTTATTAGCCTTACTTACGTGCTTACTTAGAATGTAAATTAATTTAAAATGCATAAAATACATACATACACAACTTCTCGGGACAAAATTTCTACTTTCATCTATTCTCAGCACTATCGAACTTTTGTTCATGTATTTGTATGAGACGGATAAAAATACATCTCTATTTATAGCGTTATTCACATGGTAACTAAGTTCAAGGACCTTACAGGATCCAAAGGCCGAAATTCTTCATGATTTGATTAGGTACCTATGTTAATGTTTGTATAGATAACGTATTACCTACTTTGTGGAAAAAAATCTAACTGGGACGTTATTCAAAAGCTGCTAAAATGTCATCAAAGATAATTACACTCAAATATGTCAAAATTATTTAAAGTAGTTCGTTTAGGAAAAAAACATATTCACATTTAGTATTGAAGAAATTCTTGCAAAATTCATATTTGCCGCGGCTGTTTATGTAGTTGTGCGTATATTAGTTAGAGATTGTCGGATAATAAACGTGTAGTATAAAGGATACAAAGAAAGGTAAGGTCAAGGAATGAGAGCATAAAATAGTCAATGATCTAAGGTTAAATATTCAGCGACGTCGCCAGCGCTGGCGAGCTTGTTTCTGCTTGCATAATTCATTGATCGATTCAGTTGTGGCTCGAACTGTAACCAGCAAACGCGTTGTTTATCTGAATTTAAAATCAACACTTCTGACTATGCTCCTTGACGTCAAACTTTCAATAAAATATCCCACTGTTAAACTACAATATTTGCACCAGGTGGGTTTTAACTTGTCGCTCTGGCTACAGCGGCATCTGCTAAACTTTGTATTGCTCCACACGCAGATGAGACACGTAGCTCTTGACTATGTGCAAGATATTTGGAAATCTATTCTGATCTTTCTTCAGTTATGTCTATGCAGCCTATGTATTCCTAACCACACCAGGCCTCTTCCAAAGAGGAGGCAATGTTTTATACCCAGTCACTAGTACAACGCTGGAGAAGCAGGTTGCTGACCTCTTCTTATGCATAGGTGAGTCCGCTGCTCATCCCTGAGCTGTAGACTGATTGCAGTGTGGGAAGCTGGTTGATGAGAAAAGAAAAGGAAGTCTCGCTCCTGCATTCCGTTTTTTACTACCATTTGTTCAAAGATTCATTTCACGCAAGATACGTCAGAAATGAAAGTATTTTCGATAGGTACTTTTTTATCAATAAGTATAAAGTATAGTGTAGCAAAATAACGTAGGATACGTTACTATAAATTGTTGGCAACCCTACCAATTTGTGTATTTTTCCTCGCTAACCGCTCGGCTTCTTCACACAGCTCTGGTGGTAAGCCACCCTTATGCTTACTGCGGTTATAAGACGAATTTATAGACGCAAACGTACATAGTTTTCTTGCTTGTATTCGACTGATACCTACAAGTTTAGCTCATGTCCCAAATATTCTTACTGAACTGATATTAGGATTTACTCACGGCACTTGCTCGCACGACGTGCATAGGATGTAAAAAATACATGTTGTACGATAGCAAAGAAAATAAATTGTGTCAACGGCAGTTTATCATGAATTTTGATTTTATGCTTATCTTGAGTCCCAGGCGCTATGTTGCTATCTTGTTTGGTAAAGGTAAGGAAGATAACATCAAACATTTTGGTGATAAATTTTATCTTCCCGTTCTCGTATATGAATATCATTGCGCTGCGTTTTCTTTAATGATCAGTATAAGTCTTCTTTAGATTAGAGTGATTATACGTGGGACACTCAGAAAGTTTTGCGAAACTAAAAAAAATTGTTCTATACGTACATATATTTTTATCAAATCTTTTCAAAGTACTTTCCACCAGCCTCTATACAAAGATTCATGCGCCTAAACCAGTTTTCAAAACACTTTTTCCAGTCCGCCGCAGACACCTCGTTTACAGCCTGCTCGAACGCAGCCAGCGCATCTTCCGGCGACGAAAATTGTATCCCTTTGAGCTGATTTTTTATTTTTGGGAATAAAAAGAAGTCACACGGTGCTAGATCAGGGCTGTAAGGAGGGTGACCCAGGAGTTTGACTGGCGTGCTGTCCAGGAAGTCCCTCGTTTTGAGTGCGGTGTGCGCAGGTGCATTGTCGTGGTGGAGCAGTAGCCCGCGGAGCCCTGTGTTTGGTCGCTTGTTGCTTATAACAGAGAAAACTTCTGGCAAACATTTGGTAGTATACCATTCGGCATTAATGCTTCTTTGATCCCGTAAGGGAATTGATACCAAGTGGCCAGTCAAATTAAAAAAGCTAGCGATCAAAATCTTACCCCCGCTTCTAGATCGCTTCACTTTGGTAGGCGTTGGCTCATTTTGAAACACCCAAACAGTCGACTGGCGCTTGGTTTCTGGGTCGTATTGATAAATCCAGGACTCATCACCTGTAACGATGTCGTAAACACGCCGAGACGAGCCTGCTTCAAATTTGTTAAGCATATCATGGCACCATTCCACCCGGGCCTGCTTCTGAGCATCGGTGAGGTTGTGCGGCACCCAGCGTGATACTATCCTCCTCACGCGAAGATGGCTGTGTAGAATCTCGTGAACGCTTCCCGATCCAATCTTCAATATGTGTTGAATCTCCTGATATGTAATTTGCCTATTGTCTTGGATTAAATTTTTCACTGCTAGCACGTTTTCTTCGGTAACAGCCGTCAAAGGGCGACCGCTTCTTTCGTCATCCCCCAAAGTTGGTCGACCGCGCTTGAATTCGTTATACCAACGATACACGGTTGCCTTGGAAGGGCCTTCATCCATGAATGCCATTTGAAGTCTATCGTACGATTCATCCGGTTTCAGGCGACACTTGAAATCGTATAAAATCATAGCTCTAAAATGTTCCCGGCGCAGATCCATATTTCAGTGAGACACAATACTTTGAATTAACTCGCAAAAAATGTGGAGGGAAATTTTGAAATTGGAACTTACTTATTTTTACTTATAAATAATCATATTTTCGAAAAACATTATAACTGGCCAGTCTCCCATATATAAAAACTTTTTTTCGCAATACTTTCTGAGGGGCCTGGTATTACGCAAATAGGTCCCTGCCAATTTACGTATTCTACGCTTATGTTTTTTATTTAACGCCATTGCTATCAGCTTAATTAGGTACTAGTTTTATCACTGTCATATGCATAACTGTGTCACAAAATCTCTGAATATAGGCCAAGCGAGTTTGATGTGATTGTGTGAGAATAGTGTACCGTAGTACCATAGTATTAGTGCGATTAAGGATGTTGTTAAATTAAATGCAAATCATATCATAAACCCACGTCGTAAAGCAACAATTTATCCAGCAGGAGTCTTTCCATTTGCTCTGTTTGACTCTGCATTATATGGGCATTGTATTTATGTTTACTAGATCATACTGAAAGATCGTTCGATCAAATATTTGATTTCGTTCAAGATTGTTTAAAAAAATACACGGGCAAATATCGAGTTTGCGCGTAAGTCTGTGTTGCGTATGTACAACATCGATGGCGTCTATTGTTGGCGGCAACCCGTTGCCATCTATTATTGACTCGACGCTGGAGATAGTTGGCGATGCGCCAGCGCAGACCACGTGTGTGCCCGTCACGGGACGAGACATGCGCGTTAGAGTCCAACCACTACGTCCCCTGCGCGCACGTCTTACTCCCGTGCGCGCTTACTACCGCTGTTAGCCTAAAAACCTGTTTCGATACCTGTTTTTACACATGAACCACGACAGCCACAGTTATAGAAATAACAAGTACATAATGATTTCCTTTGCTCCACGTGGGAACACTTACTGCTTATTAGATATTATTTATATTATAAGCCTGAAGTGTCCTACTGCAGGGCAAAGGCTTCCCTACTCTCCTTCCACTTCTCCCTGTCTATTGCTAGAAGAGTCCAGTCCTTTTGGAAGGAGTCCAGCTCATCCCACCATCTCCGTCTGGGCCTGCCGCGTTGACGTCTGCCATGTAAAGGGACAGTAAGTTGCCCAGTGGTCGTCTGACATGCGGCAGATATGTCCAGCCCAGTTTCACTTTAGAGTGGAGCCTTCCTGGTGACGTCAGCTATTTTTGTTCTGGAACGGATCGTTGTGTTCCTTATCCGGTCTATAAGTTTTATGCCCAGAACTCCATTCCATAGCTCTCGGCTTATTAGATACATACAATTTTTATATAATTCTTCTAAGCATACAAATTATTGGACCTAAATTACTGTGATTAGCACAGTATACTAAATATAAGTTGTTAGATGAATTTCAAGTTGATATCGAAAGATTACCAAGGTGATAATATTTCCTTGTTGTAGCTGAAAAGCAAGATAAACAATCGGCAAAAATGAAGAATGATAAGAAGGAAGTATGCGTAAAGCCGGTGGTTTGTAGTAACGGGCACGCGAGTACGCCTAACGGGCGAGCGGACGACGAGGGCGGTGGCGGCAGCGCGCCGGCACCACGTGTGTCGTATGCGGCTGCGGCGCGCAAACCACCTTCGCCACAAATCAACAACACACCCGCGCCCTTCCCCCCTAGTACAGGTTACTATTTACACTTGACAATTCATTCCCGTTCGATAGGTCATTTAATACCTGAGGGCATTGCATGACTAGCATCTTACACACAGCTCCTTATCTTGACTGGTTACACTACTTAATATAATAACACTTACAGATTCACAGAAAACAAAGGCTAATATTGAGAAGTCCCCACAACTGAAATCTGGAGCTTGTACAATGAAAGTCAACGGAGAAGGATTAATACCCAGTAATAATGATAGTAAGGATGATAAAATAGGTACCAAAGAACCATTAGTAAACGGCACAGACAAAATTGAGACCATTGTTAATGGTGACCCAAAAAAAGAATTAGATTGTGATATTAGCAGTAGTGATAATACTAAATTAGTTTCTAATGGAATTAACAGTGACTCCGATGATCCTAAAACGAATAAGTCTGAAGAAAACCCAGAAGTTATAAAACCCGTTTGTCCCAATAATCCTGAAAGTAAACAGGTATCTGAGAAAAAGAAAGATAAAAAGACTAAAATGGCAGACAAATCTAATGATTCGGAAAAGAAAAAGGAGTCTGGTAAGGATAAAAACACTGAAGGTAAGAAAGATGACGCTAGTCTTAGTAAAATTGACGCAGCGGATAAAGTTAACGGAGATAGTAGTAAAGTTTTGAATGGCGATGGAGACAGGGAGTCATCTCCCAGTGAAGACGGTGATGAGAAAAAGAGAGATGCCGAAGTTGTTTTCATTCAGGACATGGGCTTTACTGTCAAGATTGTGAGCCCTGGAGCCGAGCCCTTAGATATTCAGGTGAGACATTCTTTGATTTTCATTATTATCATATAATTATAACTGGGAATGTAGTAAATACACGATGATTTATTTAACTGGGACAGTTTAGGCAAATCCTTAACCAAAGGAGATACAGGAAAACTTTTATTGGAGACATTTACGCCGTTTGTACACTAACACATTTATAAGTAGTTTTTAAAGAAATTATACACGATGATTTATTTAACTGGGACAGTGTAGGCAAATCCTTAACCAAAGGAGATACAGGAAAACTTTTACTGGAGACATTTACGCCGTTTGTACACTAACACATTTATAAGAAGTTTTTAAAGAAATTCATGTAATCTTGTTGTGCAATAAAGAGTATTATTACTATTTACTGTTTTTGTGTAAAAATTACATTAGCATAATTAGATATTTGGTCAAGCGCGAACTTGAAAATTAATAAAGTTGGCAGAACATTTTGTATGAAAAAAGCTTACTTTTTTATACTAGCAAGGAAAGTTCGCGCTTGGTTATAAATTTAATTATGCCAATATAATTTTTATAATAAAAAAATTAATTAACACGCAGGCGGAGGCTACCTATGAACTATTATGTAATTCATGACCAAAAACATACGTAGCCTCCAACTGCGTGTTGATAAGTCTTGTTTATATCTTTTCTGTTATTTTTACGCGCAGTCGGGTTTTTTGTTTTAGTTAATTAATTTTTTTTTTTTTTTTAGTTTTGTCATGTTTTATTTATCATACTATTAATGTTTTTTTTTGAAAAGTCAAATTCATTTTGACGTTGAATATTTTGTTGTTTTTTAGCATTTTTCATTCCAAATTACATTTAAACACATAAGTTGTATATATTTTTGTAAAGCATTTATAAAACCCCTTATTTTGATACCCCACTCGATAGAATTTGACGGAAAAAATAATTTTTTGAAGAGGTAATATGGCGCCAAAAAGCGGCCATTTTAATTTTTTTAATTTTGATGTACCCAGTGTCACGCTCAGAATTAAGACGAATCTAACGACACCTCTCAATCTCAAATCCAACAAGCCGTTTAGGCCACAGAGCGTGCCAAAGAAATATACATACATACATACAAACATACACTCGAAAAACATAACCCTCCTTCTGGCGCAGTCGGGTAAAAAGGAGTAAATTTCTCGAAATTTAGTTTTTCTATATCTCCTTACGTTTAGGCTTTGTCCGTACTACTTCAGTTAAATAAATCATTTTGTGTATAATTCAGGATAATTTTAATGTTAACAGGTGTCAAGTATGGAGCTTGTACAAGAAATCCATCAAGTGCTGATGGACCGTGAAGATACGTGTCACAGGACATGCTTCTCTTTACAATTAGATGGCGTCACTTTGGACAACTTCGCGGAGCTTAAGAACATTGAAGGGTTAAAAGAAGGATCGGTCATAAAAGTATGTAGAACTTTATTTAGTGCTTTTTTTAGTAAAATGTCCATGATGTGGTGATAATTATGTCAATATTGCATTAATTCTTTCTCTCAGCCCCGTGCAAAAAATCTACAGTGAAAAAGTTACAAGTTTACCCATAAACATGGTATATGTATAGTAAAAGTTGAACTTCGTTAGCCATGAAACCTTGTATTTTTTGTTGTTTGTATCTACATGAAATTTTGTTGTAGGTAGTGGAAGAACCATACACAATGCGCGAAGCTCGCATCCACGTTCGTCATGTTCGCGATCTTCTCAAGTCCATCGACTACACGGACGCTTACGCCGGACAAGAATGCAGCTCCTTAGCTTTCCTCAACGTCATTACACAAGGAGATATTTTAGGTAAACCACACTAAGGTGAATCAAGTTTTGCTTCATACATTATTGTATGAAGCAAAACTTTATTCAGTCCGAACTTGAGTCTCATCATTCATCATCATTTCAGCCGAAAGACGTCCACTGCTGGACATAGGCCTCCCCAAGCAGTTTGGGGGCATATGCCATAATCACCACGCTTGGCAGGCGGGCTGGCGATCGCAGTTGTTTGAAGAACGCTGCTGCCCATCCTCTGGTGAATCCCTTAGTCGCCTTTTACGACACCCATGAGAAGATATAGGGTGGTGCAATTCTTTACGTCCGGCACCACACGGAACTTACGTTCAGCACCACACGGAACACGGAACTTGAGTCTAACAACAGACAAATACTTGAAAAAATTACACTCCACTCAAAGGATCTGGCGTAATAAGTTAGGATTAGCGCATAATACATCGTCTTCGTTAGTCATAATAATACGTTAACGAATTGTATGAGTTCATATTGTTAATAGAAGACTTGTCAACGAAACAAACCTTGCATTTGAAATATAATGCATTGTCTATTGTTTGATATCTCTAGCGAAAGATTACGTCAGAGTATACAATATGTTGATCTGTATTCGTGCCATATTTAAGGAGGTAACTATACCACTGATACTGAACACGAATCAGTAAAAAAATCAATACAATTTTTTTTTTTTTTGATTAATATCTATTTGTAAACAAACAAATTCCCTCCGTGTGTCGCGAATTACGAAGGCTGCGGCCGGAGGACTTAAAAAAAACCAATTTAATTTTAAAGTGATTTAATTTTAAGTAAACTTATTACAGTAAAAATATTAATAGCTAACTAAAACCTATTGTCCCGATCGATGATGTATCAGAAGTGAGTGCCCTCATGGCACGATGCGACGGTCTTCATCGATATCGCTTATTCAGCTACTCGTGCCTCGTGTTGCGAATTAAGCATTTAACTTGTTTATTGAAAATTATTGAGGGCAAGCTTCGTCAGCGGTTTGCCTATGCTACGATGGCGTAACACCTCCACCCGTAGATCAGCAACTATTTTAAAACGCTAAGTGAAAATGTTGCTGGGAGCTTGTCTTGCTGATTATGTAATTTTGAAGTTTCAGGAACGGCGTATTCATAATTTTCAGTTCCTCTGGATACAGCATCTTTCCTGGTCTTTAGAGTTCTGGAAACATATCTCCAAATTATGAGCACAGCCGTTATGATAATTGCAAGAAATATTATAGTGTAAAACGGTATAGTAGTATGGTATAACGTTTCAGTAATTCTGTCTGCTTGTATTGGCGCCTGAAGTGTTATTCTGTCCTGAAGACTATGAAGTTTACTTAAGTTAACTGAAGCCAAATTCGCATGTATTAGACTTGTTCCTTGTGTTTCAACATTATAAGGGACCTTCAGTATTTTTACAGGTTGACCTTTAACCTCGTCTCTTGTATTAATTAAGGTTAGTTCTGGTGTACGTAACGAACAGTGCAGTGGAATTGTAGCAAGATAACTGCCTTTCAAAGTGTCGTAGTCGTCATTTCCGCAGCTCATGTGAACCCTCGTTGGATTTGGGAATGAAATAACATAGTGTCGGCTGTCAAGTTCCTCTACGGCTTCTTTTGCTAATTTTACAGTTTTTAATGTACAGGATTCATCCAAAGTCTTGCTTGAAATGAAAGTTTGTATGCAGTCTGCTTGGATTTGAACGTAGTGGTTAGTTCTTTGTTCACAGAGATACCGATTATTATTTAACTTCGGGCATTCAGCCTCCATGTACATGAATGCCTTCCCATTAGTTGCTATTAAAGGATAGGGAGGAATGAGAGCCTGGTCGTGTTTATTAGGAACAATAGAAAGTCTATAAAGTAAGTAAGTATCTACTGAAACTACAGGAAATCTAAAAACTATAACTATTTTCCTATCATCATAATAATAACCTGATTTTATTATATCATAATAGTCCCGTAACTCTAAATCTAATATATGATTACTATCGTAAATCCCCTTTAATTTATCTAACATACTACCTAAAATATCTATTCCTAACATACTATGATGAGTTGTCATAGCCCGAGTAAATGCTAGAATATTTTCTATCCTATATAACTCAGATAATAAATCTTCTATATTTTCGCTAATAATAGTTAATATTTGTGCGAAATGTGCAAAATGTATGAGATTTTGATTGTTTTGAGTGTAACCGTCTATCAATAAATCTAAAGTGGTATTAATTTTACTTTGATTTTCGACAATTTTATTCAATATATTGTTGTGGGATAACATCCACTCTTTACTGATACTAATGTGCTCATTAAACTCATTAATAGTTTTTCTCTGGTTGTTCTGTAAAATTTCTATGGCATTATTAAACCGAATAGCATCCGTATAATCAAGGTTTCCTGTAATGCTCTTAATAACAGACCCTAGGCCGTCTACAAGGCCTCTTTTAAAACGACTAGGTTCTAAAGAATGTAACTGGTTATTGACCTTAACCAATTTACTCACGAGATAATCTAACTAATATTCGTATAAGGAAAAGGTTTCGTTAGTCATGCGTAGCTTAAAATCCTGTAATTGAGTCTTTAGTACTGAAATATTATTTTCGATATCGTCCAGCTTCACATATTGGAGAAAAGTATGGTAATGAGTTATTAATCTAGTCGGTCCAAGTTTAAACGGTAGAAGTCCAATTCCAGAGTCTAAGGTCTCAAGTCTTATCTCCTGGCTTCGTGTCAGATGTAGGGTCGCTATCAGCACCATCCTGTAACAATTTCGCAGTCTTAGGTACTCGTTTCAGTCTTGATTTCGCTATGGGGCCACGTTTCTTAGAGGTGTAGATGTGAATAGGTAAGTCAGCTAAAACTACGTCATGGGTGTATCTAGGGGCTAATTTTTGTCGTGAGGCGACTGGATTCTTAACAAAAATCTGTTGCTGAGGCTGATACTCTTCTTCTGGTTCGCGGGTCTTATTCCTATTCTCAATTATTGCGGTACGATTGTTAAGAGAGGTTTCATTTATGATTTGGTATACTGTTTTCATTTGTTCTTTATGATTTAAGATGTACTGCTGTAACATGTGACTACTTAAATCGATGTCCCAAGGATCTCGGGCATCAAAGTGACCGGTTATTACATCAAAGGGTCGACACTTAGTGAAACTATGAATCGAACTATTGTAGGCAAGTAAAGCATAAGGCATAAGATTAATTGCAGGTTCATCTTTCTGCTGTAAACGTAAAATACGGAGATGTTCAAGCAATGTTGAGTGAAACCTTTCTATATTACCGTTATCATTAGGGCTATGTGCTAAGGTTTTATGGTGATTTATTTTATGGAGTCTAGTGAATTCAGCGAACAATTGATTCGTGTACTCAGTGCCATTATCTGTAATTATAGTTTGCGGAAAGCCATGATGAGTACAAAATTGTAGTAAACCCTGCAAAATGCTAAGCGCTGTACCATCTCTCATAAGGTACGCTTGTCCGTACTTAGAGAAGACATCTATAAAGGTTAAATATTTCTCATTCTGAACAGTAAAAAGATCCATATGAATAATTTCGAACGGCTTTATTGCTGGTGGTACAATATTAAACTTCTGTTTGATAGGATTACGGTCGTACTTAGCCTGACCACATGTTGTACATTCATTTATATATTTAGTGATTTGGTCTTTCATCTTAGGCCAGAAATACTTTCGCGAGAGGGCTAGGTAACATTCAGTTATCCCACGATGGTTTGTTTTACCGTCGTGGTAATGCCGGATTATATCCTGCTGTCTAAGGAATTCTTTCACATTTTCTAATTCTAATTTACATAGTTCAAGATTCATTGCTGAGCTCTTAAAACTGTCCTGAATTATAGGAATTATATCATACATGCTTAGAGGAGGATTTATGAGAATACCAGTTTTCACCTTCGGATTAACGTACTCTTTTATAGCGTTAATAACATCGTCTATTAAGTTAGATTGTGAAACCTGAATGGAAGTACGAGTGTGTGTATCAAATGTCTTGGTTACCGTCGGTCTTTTCTTAATGTCACCTACCACAGTCATAACTATTTGTCGATGGAACATATTCAGAGGCTTGTCAGTTATAGGGACTTCAAGTATGGGGTTTTCATTACTTGTATGAGCTGTTTCAGTACTTGAGTCAGTCACAGAAGGTGGCTTCTCAGAGGGATTTGCTATCATTGAACTAACTTCATCATTATGGATTTCAACTCGCGATAGGGCATCAGCGTTGGTGTTATTTTTACCCATTTTGTATATTACACTAAAGTCGTATTCGCTGAGTTTCAATCTCCACCTAGTGAGCCGTGAGTTAGGCTCTTTTAGATTCATCATCCACTGTAATGGTTTGTGGTCTGTAACTATCTTAAATTTGCGACCAAAAAGATACGGTCGGAAATATTTGGTAGCCCACACAATAGCTAAGAGCTCCTTTTCTATGGTACTGTAATTTAATTCGCTTTCATTTAGAGTACGCGATGCATATGCTATTGGTCGGTCAGAGCCTATTGGTCCTTGTGATAATATCGCTCCTAAAGCTACGTTGGAAGCGTCAGTGGTCAGAACAAATTCCCTAGTGAAGTCTGGATATTGTAAGATCGGGTCGTTTGTCAAAAGTCTCTTGCATCGTTCGTAACAGTCAATGTAATCTTTATTAAGTGTAATGGTCCTGCCCTTCTTTAAACATTGAGTAAAAGGTTTTGTAATTCTAGCGAAGTCTGGTATGAATTTCCGATAATAACCGATAAGTCCAAGAAATTGTTTTATCTGTTTTGCTGTTTTAGGTATGGGATATTTTTTTATGGCATTAATTTTGTCTGGATTCGGCTTAATACCTTCACCGCTTATTATATGGCCTAGAAAAGCAGTCTCTAACTTTAAAAATTCCGACTTGTCCATCTGAATTTTGAAGTTAGATTCCCGGAGTCTTTGAAATACTTTTTCCAGGTTATCCAGGTGTTCCTGGAGGGAGGTACTGAATACTACTATGTCATCCATGTAGACTAAACAGATAACGTTTTGAAGACCTCTCAACACATTATCCATAACGCGCTGAAATGTTGAAGGGGAATTTTTAAGTCCCATAGGCATCCTTAAAAATTCGAAATGCCCATGTTCTACATTGAATGCTGTTTTCTGAATATCATCAGGGTTCATTTCTACCTGGTAGAAACCACTGGCTAAATCTAAGGTGGTGAAATACTGACATTTCCCTAACTTATCTAGGACATCTGTTATATTCGGAATAGGGTATTTGTCGTCGATAGTCTTTTCGTTTAACTTTCGGAAGTCTACGACTAGCCTCCATTTCTGTTTTCCTGAGGCATCAGCCTTCTTCGGGACAACCCAAATAGGAGAGCTCCAGGCAGAATCAGAAGGTCTTATAATATTCTGATCCAGCATCTTTGATATTTGATCTCTAACTTCTTGTCGGTGTATAAAAGGATATCTATAACTTTTCGTGTAAATAGGTACCTCATCTAAAGTTCTTATATGGTGCTTAACCTTATTAGTGAAGGACAGCGGTTCGCCTTCAATGTAAAAGACATCCGCATAACGCGAGCAAATATTTTTCAAGTTAATTTTTTCCTCTTCGTTAAGATGATCTATTCGCAACTGTGATAATACTTGATTGATGCGAGAGGCATCCGGTGCCTGCTCAATGTTCATACATTCAATATTGGAATTTACAGCTTCTACAGGACGATCTAACGATAAAATTATATCGTTGTGCGATGTATTTTCTACTTCAACTAATCCGCGATTATTAGAAACTGTTGTAATACATTCATTTATAATACAGTTATAAAATTTCTGCTGAGGAATATGCACATCTCCATCTGGAGCATTTATGGGCAAACGAATGAGCCTAGTAGTATTAGCTGGTATCATATCCTCGTATAAGTTGACGTTCCGAGAGTTAAACATTGTTATAGGATTTGTAGCGTTATCTGTAATTAATAAATTATTTTTCAGGTCAATTTTCGTATTCCATTTACTTAGTAGGTCTAGTCCAATAAGTCCGTCGAAAAATTTATGAAAGTCAAAAATAAATAATTTAATATTATTATGATCATTGAATTCCTGAAAGGCTGGTATGATAATTGAATAGTCACTTCTACTGGTAGCGTGGGCGTTGGTAACCTCAAAGGGGTCAAAATTAAGTGGCATGTTTGAATAATATTTTTCCACAGCTGAAGGACTAATGAATGACTGGTTGGCTCCAGTATCAATTAGAAAATTTAATGGAGGATTCGATAATTTTATATAAGGAAGTTGACGTTGAGTTTGTAGGTTAACTTCTATTTTGAGGGTTTTAAGGGGTGGTCCGAATAAAAATCCTGCTCCTCATTACTAGTAGAAGGTTGAGAATTAACGTAACTGTCAGGTAACTCACTAACTGTGCAGTAAGGCATAGGTGGCTCATACTCATAACTGTCATGTAAGTTACAGTCAGTATAGTCAGTATATTCGGTTTGGTCATAGTCATATGAATAGTACTCGTTGTCCGGATAATAATTAAAATCATAATCATTAAAGTTATTAAAGTTCATCTCGCGGGTTTTAAAATAATTAGTTGGTGGTGGGTTGCCAGATTTACTCCAGTCATGACCCCTGAACTGCATCGGCTTTGATACATAGTGGCTAACTCCACTCATTGGCTGAGGGCCTGAGGTTTGATGACGTGGTTGAGTTCTAAATACGTTACTATTAGTGTTATAATTAGGCGGCGGCGCGCGGAACATCTGCTGAGTACGTGTAGGCATGTTAGGTGCATTAGGTGCACGTTGAAAACCATTTGACTGATCACCATGGGGTTGGAAGATAGGCTTCTGAAAACCATGTGACTGGCTACTATGTGGTTGGAAGTTATCCAGGCCTCCAACTATTTTGTGGTGGCAACGGACGTTGCCAGTAAGGAGTATGCTGTTGATTAGCTGAAAAACCTGCAGAATACAAAGGTAACTTAGGCATAGTAGCGATTGGAGGTGGCCTTTTTACGTGCGCATTATCGCTACGATTTTGTAAGTACATCACATTTAATTCCTCCTGGACAAATTCTAATGCCCTTTCAATATTATCCGGGCGCATACAACGTATACGAGAACCTAATGGTTCTTTAAGGCCACGTACAAACGCTTGCATCGTTAATTTTTTATATAATGTGCGCTTCGCTTCTACGGTAGTAGGCAGAGTTTCATGCAATGAAATATAGGTCATAATAGTACTAAATAACGACTGACAATGGTCGTAATATTCCTGCGGGGTACTGTTACCTTGCATTGATACTAAGAGGTCATTGTACAGGGCCGTCTCGTCCCTTTGGTCAGCAAAACTATTAATTAAAGTGTTTCTTATTCCTGCCCAACTATCCGGAATGCCATTTGAATTAATTCGACTTGCCGCGGGGCCTTTAATTTTATTTAATATTCCGTTTATTAAGCACAAATTTCCTAATTCACTACCAGGTGCGTTACTAAGGTAAGCAGCAGCTATCTGGTCACATAACTTAATAAATCTAGTGAGGACGTTGGGGTTCCCATCGAACTCAGGGACTGGGCGCAGAGCCTTGTGAATCGTATCTGGTTCGTGCGCCATAGTGGATTCCTCGAATAAAATATCTAAACCTAAATTAATATCTCTATTTAAATCTAGCCCTAATTGCCTGCGATTCGGTCTACTCGGTGTAGACTCGCGAGGTCCTACGTTCCTTGGATGGAAAATTTTGAAGGATTATATTATGGAAATACACAGGAAGCAACACAGGGAATAATTCAAGTGTACTTACAAAACCTTCATATCGGTCTCTGGGGTCGATATCTTGATCCCTTTCTCTCCCGGCAGCAATCCTTAGGTTCTGGATACTCGATGAGGCTGGATAGCTCGATTAGCCGCGATCGCTCACGCACGGTAGCGATAGATTATCGATATAAGATAGCCCTAGCTAATCTCGAGTATCCTACCGACTGCGCCAATTACGAAGGCTGCGGCCGGAGGACTTAAAAAAAACCAATTTAATTTTAAAGTGATTTAATTTTAAGTAAACTTATTACAGTAAAAATATTAATAGCTAACTAAAACCTATTGTCCCGATCGATGATGTATCAGAAGTGAGTGCCCTCATGGCACGATGCGACGGTCTTCATCGATATCGCTTATTCAGCTACTCGTGCCTCGTGTTGCGAATTAAGCATTTAACTTGTTTATTGAAAATTATTGAGGGCAAGCTTCGTCAGCGGTTTGCCTATGCTACGATGGCGTAACACGCGTGCGACACAAAAACGATGCGTGCGACACCACCAAAACAATTTGCATGTATTTCCACCCTTTGACAATGCCGCCGATGACTTATTTTCCCAGTCGTTCGGGATTTATTCTCGAACCCTCGCTATGTTTCTAAGTGAAAATTTAAATATTAAAATAATCGTAGAATTTTTTAATTATTTTTAGGTGACTAAGCACATTATTTATCATCAGATCTAGAAATATGGCACGATTACAGATCAACATCTTGTACATATTATATATTAGACTCAATGTTGATGATTTTATTGTTTTATAGAAAAGAAAAAATCCCGTCCGGAGAGTGTAGACTGCACTCCTCCTGATTACATAATGCCAGGCAGTACTGAGCGTCCATTGCTGCCACTGCATCCAGGACTTACTAAGGAAAACAAGGCTCCACAATGCTTGAAGGTGAATATTCAAAACGGGAATCGACTCCTGGACAAAAAGTAATACAATTATACAAACTAACAATATAACGTAATAACGTAATATAATATATATATATGTTGTTTTTATACAACGTGTTATTGAAATAACTGAAAACCTCTAAAGGGGTCATTGTACTCATCAGTATGAACAACTTTAATTATGGGACCGACCCTAAAATCGCCAAAAAACAGCTGTTCCTTACATTTGTGTTCACATAATCGACAAAATGTAGGCATTGGTGGTGGTAGGGGTTGGTTCCATAGTAAAAGTTGTTCATACTAATGAGTACAATGACCCCTTAAGTGGTTTTCATTTATTTCAATAACACGTTGTAAAGGAGCAAGAAATTTATAAAATGAATGTAATGTAAACTCTTATTATTAACTTGAAAACCTTACAATATTTTTCGCAGTACAGTGTTACGACAAATACCTGTTCTTTCTAACAGAAACTTGAAACCAAAATAAAATAATGGTTTTTAACTGAAGTTTTCTCAAAAATATTTGACGATACGATATTTTGTTTCTACTAACAAATCGCAATCAAACTACTGCTTTTCGCAGTTTTAATCGAACAAGTTCCATAGTTTTGGTTCAGGTCAAAGCCAATTCTCATAATTTAAAAACGTTCAAAATATAGCTCCAAACTAATCTCAATGCTTTAAATCTCAATCTCCTTACAGTAGATGTATCTGATTGCCGTTTATTAGTGGCATTAATGACCTAAGTGTCACAAATAAACGGCAAACAGGAACATCTACTGTCAGGAGCTTGAGATTTAAAGCATTGATATTAGTTTGGAACTATATTTTGAACGTTTTTAATTACGAGAATTGGCCTTAGATCTATCTTTATGTTTGTTTGTATACCATAGCAGAAAAGCTTTTTGGTTTTTTAACTAATGACGAGGAATAAAGACGCAGTAGAATTTGAATTCTAACTTGATGAGCTGGAAATAAGTGGAATTGGCTCCCATCTTGTTCGAAAGCAGGCTGTGAACTGCGGAACAGTTTTAACTAACTTGATGACGTTTGTCGTCAGGTCCTAACCACGTCCGGCTGGAACCCGCCGCCCGGGCCGCGCAAGATGTGCGGGGATCTGCTCTACCTGCATGTAGTAACGCTCGAAGACCGCCACTTCCACATCACGGCGTGTCCCAGGGGATTCTACCTTAACCAGTAATTTATTGTTTTTTTTCTACGACGGTTCTCACACGGTTCTATGAACTGCCTACTTAACACCAACATCTTTTAGGTTAACTGCACTCTGGTTGTTTGCTATAGTTACAGGTGGCCAGCAGCAAGTTTAGACTTTATTATCTATACTAATATATTAAAGTTGAAGGTTTTTTTATTTCTTTGTTTGTTTAAACGCGATAATTTCTGGAACTACGAGTCGAATTCGCATTCGAATTCGATACAAAAAATGTTTTTGTATATAGCCAGATTCATGAGGAATACTTTAGGAGCCGAGCAAAGAGAAAAAAAAGTTAGTAAGAACGCTAAGCTAAAACGAAATTATAGTTCAGGCGGGCGATGCGACGCACGGCGGGTGAAACCACGGGGCACAGCTAGTTATTTATAAAGTCTGTTAGAACCCACCGTGCGGTGCACGTGCGACTGCTAGTGTCGAGATTAATGTTTTAATAATGGAGTCAGATTGTGGCTGTTTCGAGAGTTCTTGCAGAGTATCTAATAGTATCTATATTCTACACTTGTGTCTGAATTTCGAAGTGTCATATTATTCCTTGACACATCCTTCCTAGTACATCTTTTTGAATGGCGTGTCTATTTATCTGTACGCAGTATATGGATGTCGACGACTTCAAATTTTAATCAAGAAATGAAATATCATCTACATATAGATTTGTTTATCATGTTCGTGATTACTGAGATAATACAGATCAATGTTCAAATTCCATGTTGTAGTCGATGTTATAAATTATAGTTAAATACCTTAATAATCCCATGCTGACTCATTTAATTGGATTAGATAACTCATGACAACGCGACGGCGACGTTAAGATAACATATATTGCGTCTCTAGAAAAAATGCACTTATACAGGTTGTTGATCTGTAACCGTGCCATATTTCTAGAGCAAATGATAAATAATGTGCTTAGTCATCTAAAAATACTTGAAAAATTCTACGATTATTTAATACCAAAATTTTCACTCAGAAACATAGCGAGGATTTGAGAATAAATCCCGAACGACTCTGAGAACAAGTCATTGGTGCCATTGTCAAAGGGTGGAAATACCTCAAAATTGTTTTTGTGGTTTTGCACCCATCGTTTTTGTGTCAATCGACAAACGGAGGGAATTTGTTTGTTTACAAATAGGTTTTTAAAGAAAAAAAATTTTTTGGTATAGATTTTTTTATTGATTCGTGTTCAGTATAGTCACCTCCTTAAATACGGCACGAATACAGATCAACACGTTGTAGATATAGTGTAGCTTGATATCTAAGTACAAAGAATATCTAGCTATAATCTTGAGACTTCTTAAGCGAATGGTCATAAGTCATAAGAGATATTAAAGCACAGGTAAATTCATAACCATCAGATTTCTCTTAGAATCCATAGTTCGTATTTTGTCGACACTCCTGTTTGGAGTGTGCAACAGGAGTGTCGACAAAATACGAATAGGAACTGCGACTTGAGGTTAAATTATAAATAAATAAAACAAAAACAGGTCCACCGAAGAAGTGTTCAACCCTCGGCCGGCGACTCCATCGCTGCTATGCCACTCGTTGATCGAGCTGCTCAGCATCGTGTCGCCGGCGTTCAAGCGCAACTTCGCGCTGGTGCAGAAGAGGCGCATGCAGAAGCACCCCTTCGAGAGGGTGGCCACGCCCTACCAGGTGTACCAGTGGGCGTCGCCCATGTTAGACCACACCGTCGATGCTATTCGCGCTGAAGACAGTAAGTTCTAAACCAATACTTCTCTTATATCGGCGGGAACTATAAGAATCATGTCATTGGAAAATAAGTAGAGTCACTAAGGTGGTAGCGCGCCTGAATCCACAGTAAACATAACATGCAGTACGGAAACCACGTACAAACGCTCGAAACGATGTACTCACACAGACGCACGCCTCAACAAGGCCTCTAAGCGGGTGTTTGCACTGACAGCACTGCGACGTACGCTTAGGTTCTTGTTGAGGCGTGCGTCTGTGTGATTCAATCTAGAGCGTTAGGACCTAGTTTCCGTACTGTATGTTATGTTCACTGTGCTCAGGGTGCGCCCTACGTACATTTAAGTATCACCAATCGTGGAGGCTGTTTATTTGACTATTACTCGGAATAGGCCTAAATAACAAAAATAAGTATAGGTATATATTTACAAATATTTTCCTTAAAATCCCATATTACTTTTATAGTGTAATGTACCTATTTTCCTTGAAATCTCATAGTATTCTTATATGCTTGCGTACTTTTATTAACATGTTGTCTTCACTGGGACTTTCCCAGTGCTAAAATTATTCCTGGTCGACAGCATAATAATATTAATTAAACATATTCGTTTTCTACGGGTAATTTCCTCAAACAGAATATCACTTCACAATGTAGAGGTTTACAGACCATTAAAAATGTTGTAATGCATACGATTTTACAAGCTTGCAAGATAGTAATAAAAACCGTAAAAACAACAAAAAAATAATCATTATTAACGATCCCCCAAAGAAAAGAAACCAGAAGGACAATTCTCGTAATTAAAAACGTTCAAAATATAGTTCCAAACTAATACAATACAATACAAATCCTCTTTATTGCACAACAAGATTACGATGATGATTATGATTAATCCCAATGCTTATATCTCCATTTCTTATCAGTAGATGTTCCCGTTTGCCATTTATTAATGACACTTACACCCAGTTTCCGAAAGGCTGATCAACGCAAAAATTAACTAAACAGCTGTCAAATCTCAGGTCAAGCGATGTGATTGGTTGTTAACATTTTTGCTGGCCAATCACAGGAGCTGACATTAGATTTGACAACAGATCAAATTGATCAGCCTTCCAGAAACTGGGGGTTAGGTCATTAATGTTACCAATAAGGGCAATCAGAAACATTACTGTTAGGAGATTGAGATTTAAAGCATTAAGATTAGTTTGGAACTATATTTTGAATGTTTTTAGTTACGAGAATTGGCCTTCAGGTCTAACTTCAAACTCCATACATAATAAAGATGTTTAAGCCCGGCTTAGGCTAAACCTATTGCTAAACCGCCTGTAATAAGGTGGTATAGGAACATAATTTAAAAGCCAAATAAAGTATCGTGCGTAAACGGACGTAGCTAATATCCATAATGAAAATGACATTGTAATGCACGGGAATAGAATAGCGCAATATATTTACATGAACTTTGTTATGTCTTGTTTCTATGCATTATTGTTGTATAGTCTGTGTCAATCCAATTAAATAATTGATGTAATTGCCACTTTCACAAATTTCAGCGTCCATGAAAACCAAGATGAATTCAGAATGACAAAATCTGTTAAAATGATCTTAAAAATATTTACATTGCAAAGGTAACCGATATTTGTGTCTTGTTCAGAAGGGTTTTCATTCCGAAATCATGTTGCGCGCCGTTCACTGGGAAAATAAACAATTTTTCTTTCATTCTTTCTTTTCTTTCATATCAATTGTAAATAGGATTGACATATACTTTATGAGTCGGCTCTTTCAATGGAGTGTCAAAATATAATTGCACGCTACGTATGACGTTTTCAAATGTAATTTTTCAAATTTAGACCACGTTTTAGCTTATATTCAGTCTATCAGGAAAAAAATCCAATAAAATTAATACTTTATTAGATTTGTTTTAATAATGTGATGTAAATTTTGGCACCTTTCATAACGTTCTCGCTTTGGTTGGCGGTAGTTTGGTTAATAACCAAGCTAAGCAAATCCATTTGTGGAATTGTTTTTCCTTATCCCCTTTTCTAGGATTTTTAGCACAGGAAATATTCCAAATAATTAACAAAAAAAAAAAAAAAACAATCGCACTCATGGGGACTGCCGACAGAAGTGAAAACTTAAAACTGTCACATTAGCATGTCACATGTATCCTCTTTGGTCGCATGTCGATGACGTACGGTGACCACCCACGTTTCGCCAGTTATGTTATAACGGCGCCTACTCTGACTGGTTCAGCATCGATAAGGGTGTGAGACAGGGATGTGTAGCGTCGCCGTGGCTGTTCAATCTATTCATGGACAGTTGTTTGAAAGATTTGAAAGAGAGTGAAAATGGTTTAGAAATGAATGGGTTACTTGTCAAATGTCTCCTCTATGCCGATGATCAAGTTATCCTTGCATCGTCGGAGGGGGAGTTACAGAAGATGGTAACAATTATGGATGGTGCTTTGAAGAGTAAAGGAATGAAAGTTAATGTTAGTAAGACAAAAGTTTTGGTTTTTGAAAAGGAAGAAGTTATGACAGAGTGCAATATTTTGATAGGTGACGAAAAGGTGGAACAAGTGAAAGATTTTGTATACCTGGGTTCCATGTTTACGAGAGATGGCAAGCATGTGAAGGACATTGAAAGGAGAGTGAGTGCTGGTAATCAGGTGAATGGGGCACTACACACCTTCATGAACAGCCGCAAAGTGTCGGAAAAGGCACGGCTGGCTGTTCATGGGGGAGTGTTAGTGCCTACACTTATGTATGGTAGTGAAAGTTGGGTATGGCAGAAGAAACATGAAAGCAGAATAAATGCAGTAGAAATGAGAGCTTTGAGAAGTATGTGTGGTGTAACTTTGAGAGATAAAGTAAGGAATAACATGATAAGGGAGTGTTGTGGAGTGAAAGAAGATGTAGTGACAAAGATTGAGAAAGGTATGTTAAGATGGTTTGGACATATAGAGAGGATGGACGAGAGGAGATTGACGAAACAAGTATACGAAGCGAGTGTGGATGGAAGAGTTGGAAGGGGACGACCTCGGCGAACGTATCGCGATCAAATCGCGGATGTTCTCAAAAAATGCCAGGTTAAGAGTTCTCTAAACCGACGAGCATGCATGACGAGGTTAATGGACGTAGATGAAGCGAAAGAGGTGTGTCAGGATCGTAGCAGGTGGAAATCCATAGTCTCTGCCTACCCCAATGGGAAACAGGCGTGATAATATGTATGTATGTATGTTATAGTCCCATGTAATAGTGGGCGAACCTATTGCCATTAACCTGGCACAAATCCATACTCCGGGCTGCTACTGAGAATTTCCTAATGGAAAAACCAAATAACACTGCCCGACCCGGGAATCGAACCCAGGACCCCACGGTCAGCAGTCGCAATATTATTATTAATTTACTATAATTTTATGGTACAGCATTCTCATCAAAGCTGGGTTATGAGGAACATATTCCTGGCCAAACTAGGGACTGGAATGAGGAGTTGCAGACGACCCGAGAGCTTCCTCGCTCAACACTGCCGGAGCGTTTGCTTCGCGAGCGAGCCATCTTCAAGGTTAGTAGCACACGTATTTAAACACATTACACGCGCATGCAACGCTTGCAACGGTTAAGTCACTTTCATTGATAGATTAATTATTAATGACAGCGCGAACTGTTGAGTGTACAGTAATACATACTACTATAACAGTTAAACATCATCATCAACTTAGCCTATCGCAATCCACTGCTGGACACAGGCCTCTCCCAAGTTGCGCCACAACACTTGGTCCTCTGCCTTCCGCACCCAGTCCCCCCCCAGCCACCTTCTTCAGGTCATCGGTCCACGTCGGTGGAGTAAAACATGTGGAGACGTAATAGAGACGTAAACGTGTTTGAGTTAAATGTCTCCCATGCTTGCATTAGCAGTTTTCACGGAAAAATCCTTAGTTTCTCTATCAAGAGCCTATAAAGCAGTGTTCGAAGTTGTTAAATCTTGTTAAAAACTGCGTTATATTGTTGTATCCAGTAAACGTGCAACTTCGCGAAGAACTCATCAATCATGCGACAGTAAACTGCAGAAGTAACCCTTAAAATTTTCTTGTATTAGTAAACGTTGGATTTGTTCCGTATGGTGCCGGACATAAAGAATAGCACCACCCTCCCTATCTCTTCTCGTGGGTGACGTAAAAGGTGACTAAGGGACTCACCAGAAGATGGGCAGCAGCGTTCTCTGAGTATTTAACCAACCAACTGCGATCGCCAACCGCCTGTCAAGCGTGGCGATTATGGCACATCCCCCCCTTTTGGGGGAGGCCTATTTTCAGCAGTGGATGTCTTTAGGCTGAAATGATAATGATGGAGTAAACTTTAAAGTTACCTGAGTTTTTTGGTCGTTATCTCTTAGTCTTGTGTCCTTATTTATGCCTTCCGAACATAAAACCGTATCTGGAACTCTTAAACATGGCTGGACTGATTTTTAAAGATCACGAATGAAGCAAATGAAATGGTACCAATATTAGTCTGGTATTCCACCAGAGCTGTGCGAGGAAGCAGAGCGGTGAGCGTGGAAAACATTCACCGATAGTATTGATTCATTTTGCTAGCTTCATACAACGCAGCTCTGGTGAATAGCCACCCAGGGGGGAGATTATCGCGTCGTAGACATAATGTCGAAACAATGGTGGATGTCGATTGAAAACTAATTTTCGTATTCTCGGAATGTCACGTTAGTAATAATGTCTACGACCAGCGCTTGACATACAAAGAGCACACTGACACACACCAAGTCTGAGCTGACTTCTGTAACACAGGTTTGTACCTAGTTCAGAAGTCAGGGACTTTACAGATATTTTATGTAAAAGTTTTTGTGAATAAAAAATGTATTTATTAATTTATTAAAGAGTGGTTCATAGCAATCGACATTATCAGCCAATTAACAGCGTCATTTATCGTAGTAAAATTAGAGATTATCTCGAATTAGACAAATATCTCTATAATGCGAAAATTGGGGCCCTGTACAAGAACCTTCAAGTCGTAACATAACTATCCCTCTTCTATTGTGTCGATCATGTTACTGATGACTCTTAATGAATCCGGGCTTCTAATTAAACACCATTTTATAGGAGAAGTTCCATCTTATTGTCCTAACTATAGCCAATGTTTCATAGGTGCACAGTGACTTTGTAGCCGCAGCGACTCGCGGCGCGATGGCCGTAGTTGACGGCAACGTGATGGCCATCAACCCCGGCGAAGAGCCCAAGATGCAGATGTTCATATGGAACAACATATTCTTCTCACTTGGCTTTGATGTTCGCGATCACTACAAGGATCTTGGCGGTGATGCTGCTGCATTCGTAGCACCGGTAAGCTATTTAAATAAATTATTTACGGCCTTACTAATAAAGGTTGTATAGCGGTTGAATAGTTACACAACGGTTTCTCACTTTCAGTCATCAGTAATTTGACATTCGAAAGAAGAAGACAAAGCATTGTGTAACTATACAACCGCTATACAACGTTTATTAGTAAGGGGGTTAGTATATTAAAATATGACGTAATTGTCATTCATTTAACCTTACCGGTATCTTAAAAGGTTTTTAAAGGTCCTAATCATCAGTCATTTTAAGCAATAGTAAATAAATTCAAATTGCATAGTAACTAATTGGTAGGTATTAAAAATAAAAAAATAAAATTACTGCTCTTATGCCCAGAGACCATAAATCGTCTCTCTTATTAGCATGCATTTGCATGCATATAAAGTAGGTGATTGTGACGACTATTGTGAATTGTATGCGTGAACTTGGAAGCGTACTTTTTGACAAAAAAATATGTATTTTTCTTCAGTTTATCAACACCTACTTCTGGATTTAGACCTTTTATTATTCATGTCGTGGTACAGTCTAACAAAGCAATTAGTATACAGGGTCGCCAGATATAGATGAAGATTTCTCAGGAAATTATTATAGAACGGTTTGATTAGGATTTTGTATAAATACAGTTTAACTTTGTCCGTTATTAAAATGATATTTTACTCGAAAACATCCATAATCTTCTGAGAAAACTTCATTTATATCTCTCTACCCTGTATACCAATTGCTTTGTCAGACTGTACTTAGTAAAATCACTATACGACCATGTTTACATTCAGAAGAAACTATAACAGCTGACTACATTTGTTGTCTGAGAAAATATTTTCTTCTCCAGCGCAACGACCTCCAAGGCGTACGAGTATACAGTGCAGTCGACACAGCCGGCCTACACACGTTAGGTACAGTAGTTGTGGACTACCGCGGCTACCGCGTGACTGCGCAGTCCATTATCCCGGGAATCCTGGAGAAGGAGCAGGAACAGAGCGTCGTATACGGAAGCATCGACTTCGGGACCACGGTCCTCTCGCATCCCAAATATATGGAGCTGGTGAGTCTATCTTATTTCATCTGAGAAGTCGACGAAGCTCGGACAGTGGTTGTAGACTACCGCGGCTACCACGTGACTGCGTAGTCCATCACACCCGGCATCCTGGAGAAGGAGCAGGAACAGCGTCGTGTACGGCGGCATCGACTTCGGCACCATAGTCCTCGCACCCCAAATATTATAGAGCTGGTGAGTCGTAAATTAGTTCATTAAATCTACTGAAGAACCATCCTTGGAAAAAACGCACGCCATTCAACAACAAATGAGTTGGAGCATTATTAACTTGAATTCACATCCTGTCACTGGTTTGTAGTATATGAGCTGATTAGTTGAATAGCTATGACGCAATCCAGCTGACGTCAGAGCCACAGCCACAGAGTCGGAAAGAGGCTGTCTAATCCAGCCTAGACTAGTACAAGTTTCTCCTTATAGATACCGCATCAAAAACGGAGTAAAGGGTTTGGCCGAGGGCGTGGGATTCGCTGGTGCTTTATGTGACTGACTACAGTTCATTTAGCCTCAAAGGGATATTAAAAAGAAAGAAAAAATAATTGCACCACCCTATCTCTTCTCATGGGTGTCGTAAAAGGCGACTAACGGCCAAAATTAATATCCAATCTATCCACGATTTGCCCTACTAGAGATAGGAATTTGACATAAGCTTCATACAAAATATGTCAAATTTCTATCTTTAGTAGGACAAATCTTAGATAGATAGGATATTAATTTTGGCTGTAAGGGATTCTGTAGGGGATGGGCAGCAGCGTTCTCTGAGTATTTAAACAACCAACTGCGATCGCCAACCCGCCTGCCAAGCGTGGCGATTATGGCATATTCCCCCCTTCGGGGAGGCCTTTGTCCAGCTGTGGACGTCTTTCGGCCGAAATGATGAATGATGATGAAAAGGGATATTAAGCTTGGTGAGATCCTCAGGTCATAGTTTAGTGAAACACAGTGTTGCCTTTCGTTGACTATTTACTTAAAGTACTTTGATATTATGTACCAGAGGCAAGTTTTTGCAGAAACATCGTTATAATTTAACGGCCGAGCACACCCTCACATGTTTTTACAACAATGTTATCGTCATAACGGATCAATTAACGCGTTCGTGTTGGGAGACACGCTGATAGGTGTTTTCAGTAATTGATCGCGTGTCCGCTCAACATATGTTTTAACCTTCGCAAAAAATATGTTAATTCGAATTGATAATAATAATTGGTTAGTTGCGAGATACTTCTTGATACCTTAGAAAGAAAAAAATTGAGGACCTATTCCCAGTTTCTGGAAGGTTGATCAATTTGATCTGTAGTCAAATCTATTGTCAGCTCCTGTACAGTACGCGCTATTTAATTTGACCAGAGTGAAGTTGAGCACTGCGCATGTTGTCCCGCCTCCCACCTCCCAACTGACACCCATAAAATGATTACTGCGACGGTTTTGTGACAACTTCACTCCTGCCAAGATAGATTCCGCGTATTGTAATTGGTCGGCAAAAATACTAACAACCAATTACAACACTTGACATGGGGATTGACAGCTGACGCGTTTTTCGTCGATCAGCTTTTTTGAAACTGGAGGTTAGAACTTGAAGTTCTATTTCTCGCAATCTTCTTGATATAGGCTTCTCAAAAAGCGACAAAAATATCGTGTCTACTATTTTTTACAAGCTTTTATTTAAATTTCACTGTTTTATTTATTGAAAGAACAACAGCAATTACCTTAGATTAACAGATGATTTTGATGAATTTGAATAACAGATATACAGATGATGGATACGAAAGGTAGACAACCGATCTCCTCACTGAATAACAGTACATTGTGTACGTACAGTATTTAGCCCCATTTTGATCAGCTTACAGTACCAAATCTGTGACTTATAATATAAAAGCTTGTCTTGAAAAATATATTTTTCAACGAAAAAAACTTATTTAAAATATGAACTGTATCTTTTTCATCAGCTAAGCAAAGCGGGCCAGCAGTTGAAGATAATGCCGCACTCAGTGATCAGCGCCAACGGGGAGACTGTCGAGCTGTGCTCCAGTGTCGAGTGTAAGGGAATCATCGGAAATGACGGGCGGCACTATATCTTAGACTTGCTGCGAACTTTTCCGCCTGATGTCAACTTCCTGCAATGTGAGTTTATTCCGTACAAATTCTTATTTTGGTGACACTAACATTTTACTTTTTAGATGTGCATTTCATTAATGAGTGTTGTTCTTATTTTTCAGTGGAAGATGACGAATTGAGGGAGGACATCAAAACAATGGGCTTCCCAATAATCCACAAGCACAAACTATGTTGCCTTAGACAAGAATTAGTTGATAGTTTTGTTGAGTAAGTATAATTACCGAAAAGTCTTTAATATATCGTCCCATAGCCAAGTTCTAACAATAACTGGTTTTTCAGGGCTCGATATTTCATGTTTATCCGCTACGCCGCTTTCCACCTACAACAGTTAAGTGCGAAGCGTCAACGCGATAATACTGCACAGAAATCCATAGAAGCCAACAAGGAGAATGATACGAAGGAGGCTGCCAATGAGACTGAAAAAGAAGTAAAACGTGACATCAAGAGCCAAGAGAAAGAAGTTAAAGACAAAAAACAGAAGAAGGAAGATAAAAAAGAAAAGGAAAGTGCCAAAAAGGAAGATGCAAAGGAGGTGGAAAGTGATAAAGCAGAAGCGAAAGGTGAAAAGAAAGATGATGAGTTGCTCCTGAATGAGAATTATTCTGAGATTGATACTGATGTCGCAAAGAAGATTGTGGAGAGCATAACAGATTCTATCTGCAGTGGAGGAGATAAGCAAGAAAGTGATTGTAAGTATATTTCTTGAGTCTCCTACTGCTGATAAAATAAGTTTTTTTTGTAGTTCTCGCTTTCTAACCCATCTTGGGAATTTGAGTAATGGCTTTAGCCCATTGTCTCAACACTGTAAAAAATCTTTGCTGACCGTTATATTTGTATCTGCTATTCCCCACCAGTCTTATTACAATTTCAATTTACAAAAAATTACAGTTACTTACTTTGATTACATTTGATACAATTACTTAGGTTGAAAAGTTCACCTAGTTGACTCCGTTTTGTGCTATTTATCGTATCATGTATTTTCCAAACCAACACCTACCCCCATCCCTTCTAAGACGTTAAAAAACTTATCAACGGGAATCAAAAGATGGGATAGTAGCGTTCTATGGCCCGGTAACTCCTTCATCCGTATAAAGTGGGCCAAAAACCAATCTTGATCCAAAGATTGTGAATGCAATTTTTTTTTTTAACTTTTGAATTAAAAATAGCACAACAATAGGAATAAAAGTAAAACAGAAAATAAGAAAGAAAAAATATTTATTTGCTTCAAAAGTGACGCACAAATTACCAAAAAATTCAGGAACACAACAAATGCTGGTACAGAACCAAGAAGTATTAAAACGACTTGAGAGTTTACCACAGACTATTTATTCAGACTAATATCCACAGATACATAATTATAAGGGTGGCGCTAGTTATCGTACATTTATTTTGGTATCTTATTCTAACACCTCCGCTTAACAAAATAAAAATACAAACCAGTAATTACAACTACTTAACTGGTAAAATACCAAGCTTTTTCATAAAATAGTTATGTTTAACAAACCCTAAACTTTTAGTCAAAATATCAGCTGGCATTTTAGCAGTTTCAAGATAAGATATTTTAATAAAATTGTTGGCTACAGCCTCTCTTACAAAATGATATCTTATATCTATATGTTTTGATCTCCGATGAAATATAGGATTCAAAACTAGTTTTTGTGCGCTCTGACTATCATTATATAAAACAATTGTTTCTGAATTTCCTAAGATTTCACATATTAAATTTTTTAACCAAATTGCCTCTTTAGTTGCCTCTGACATAGAGATGTATTCGGCTTCTGTCGAAGAAAGAGCTACATTCCTTTGTTTTCTACATTCGAAAGAAATTATTGTATTTGACAATTTAAAACAAAACCCAGAAAATGACTTTCTATCATTTACATCTGAACCCCAGTCCGCATCAGCAAAGCCTTCAATACAAGAGTTATCTTTGCAAAATACAAGACCATAATATTTTGTTCTTTTTAAATACTTAAGCACTCTTTTTGCATGCTTCCAGTGAGTCTCATCATAAGAATTATTAAACTGACTAAGATAGCTGACACTATAGGCAATATCTGGCCTGGTCAAAACTGCCAAATACATTAGACTGCCTATAAGTTTTTGATATGGGTAATCATTACAAACATTCTGCGATTTTTCTAATTTTAAATTAGACTCCATGGGAGTTTCTGCAGTTTTACATAGTGACATATCAAATCTTTTTAATAAACTTTCTACATAATGTTCTTGATCAACAGTTATAATATTTTCACTTATTTTTACTCTTAAACCTAAGCATTGTTTTAACTGACCTAAGTTCTTGATTTTAAATTTACAACTTAACTCATTTACTAATTGTTCTGTAGCTGTTCTACAATTAGAAAAAACGAAAAAATCGTCAACAAAAAGTGCTATAATAATTTTTACACTACCTTCAAATTTTGTAAATAAACAAGGCTCATACTTAGATTTTTTATAACCTAAATTTATTAAATAATCATTGACTCTCTGATACCAAGCTCTGGAAGATTGCTTAAGACCATATATAGCACGTCTTAATTTTAAAACTTTATTGTCATCACTAGACACATAAGTAACAGGTTTCTTCATATATATGTTTTCACTCAAAGAACCATTTAAAAAGGCAGTGGTTACATCTAAATGACTTACGTCTAAATTTAACTTTACTGCTAGCGCAAATAGTAATCTTAATGTAGAATATCTTAGCACAGGGGAAAAAGTCTCGTGAAAGTCTACACCGGCTTTCTGTGTAAAGCCTTTTGCCACCAATCTTGCCCGATATCGTACATTATTAGAACTGTCATATTTCTTTTTAAAGACCCACCTGCACTGCACCACTGTACTGTTTTGAGGATGATCAACCAGTTCCCATGCATCATTTTCTTCAAAAGAGTTTAGCTCCTCCTGCATACTTGCTCTCCAAAACATGCTTTCCGGTCCATTCAGAGCTTCATCAAGTGTGATCTCTCTGTCATTGTTGTCTTCACACTCTGCTAAACATAAATTGTTATAGCCATACCTAACAGGTTTCCTTCTTTCACGCTTGTGTACAAGTTCTGGTTCACTCATATTCATATGAGTAAGGTCTGGATCTGAAGTTGTGTCAAATAAATTATCATCTAAAGTATCCTCTGAAAGATTTTCTGAATCAGGGATAAATGAATCATCTCCTGTCTTCTCTTCCTCTGAGTATGAACTTTCAGTGTCTTCTGACCTGTTTTCCTCCGCTGAAGACTTGCATTGCATTGGTATGTCTACTGTACTTTCAGTCGGAGTCTCCATGATGACTATATCTCTGCTTGTAGTTATAGAGTTGTTCTCAGGGTCATAAACCCTATAGCCCTTCACATTTTCAGCATAGCCAACTAAAATTAATTTCTTAGCCTTTCTGTCCCATTTCAGACGTTTTTCCTTCGAAACATGCACCATAACTGTACTTCCGAATATACGTAAGTAGCATAAGTTTGGCTTTAGGCCCGTCCATACTTCGTATGGTGTCTTGTTATTCAGCCCTGTAACAATAGATCTATTTCTTAAGTACACTGAAGTATTAACCGCCTCTGCCCAGAATTTTTTATCTAAACCGGCATCAAAGATCAAACATCTGGCCTTTTCAACTACTGACCTGTTCATTCTTTCACATAAGCCATTCTGTTGCGGTGTATAGGGATTAGTTCTCTGATGAACTATTCCTTGCTCCTTTAAATACTTCTCAAACTCTCGACTACAGAATTCACCTCCATTATCTGTCCTTAGAATTTTAATACTTCTTTCTTTTTGTTTTTCACCCATGGACTGAAACTCCTTGAAGTATTTAAAAACTTCACCTTTTGTTTTCAAAAAATAAATAAATGCCATTTTGCTGTAGTCATCCACAAACAAAACATAATATCTAGACCCTCCAATAGATGTGCTTTCCATTGGGCCGCATACATCTGCGTGAATTACCTCCAGCATATCCTCTGTTTTAGTTAAACTCTGCGGAAAAGGTAATCTCGCCTGTTTGCCTTCACAGCAAACAGTGCACTTAGATTTATCTATGTTTGCCTCTTCTGGGTATGAAATTCCTTCTACAGCTCCTCTTTTCATTTTATTTAAAGTAGTACTGTTTATGTGTCCCAAGCGTCGGTGCCAAGTCTCACTCGAAGCTATTGCAGTTGCTGCTAATGACTGTTCTGTATTTATTGTGTATAATCTGTACACACCCTCTATCAATTCTGCCTGGCCAACGAGTTCTTTCTGTCGATTGTAAATATAGCAAAAAATTTCTTTGAAAATCACACTGTTGCCTTTCTTAATCAACTGACTCACAGATAGCAAATTGGTTGTTAAATTTGGTATGCACAATACATCCGAAACTGTGATGTCATACTCCTCACCGTTCACAACTGTCACGATGTTGACATCACCAGAACACAGCACAGGAACACTTGTCTGGTTTGCAATTATGATTTCTTTGGTTTCAAGTTGATGTGACGAATTCACAATGTTTTCCTTTCTCGCCGTCATGTGTTTACTGGCCCCACTATCAATATACCAATGATTACTGTTAAACTTTCCACTAAAGAAAATAGCACTGAATGCATTTGTTTGCTTTCTTTTGCTTATTTCGGAGTTAGGACACTGATTTTTATAGTGCCCTATTTGTTTACATTTGTAGCATTTCACTATTTTGACATTGACAGCTTTTGATTCATTTGTTTTAGTTTCTTGTCTATGGTTGCTTTTAGAGTTGCCACCATTATTCATACTATTTGATCGTCGCATTCCTTTAGCTACAAATGCGTTCTCGGAACCGGAAACTGTTGTACCAACATCAGCACACATATCCATCAACTTTGTTTTTATGACGTCCGCACTGATTTCAATGCCCGAATGCTCGATGGCCATTATCATGGGAGCATATTTTTCGGGTAATCCTGCTAACAATAATGCACCTATCCATTCATCGGTTATTTTAAATCCTGTTCCCTGCAGTCGCTGCCCGGTTTCGATGATTTTCGTCACATATTGCGTCATGGAGTCGCACGTTTCTAGCCGAATGTTAATGAGATTTCGTAGCAAACTGATTTTCCTTGTATGGCCAGAATCATCAAACATATTCTTCAGCTTACTCCACAAATCAAACGTTGTCTCTGCGTGTTTTATGTGGACGTAAAGCGATGCGTCGATAGTCAGCACCAATTTCGCCTTTGCTTTTGAATCTTCAGTCTTCTCAGCTAAAGTAACCGAAACCGGTAGCGGTTGCTTTATGGCGGACGCCATGCCTTCCAACACCAACACGTTTTCCGCAGCAAAACACCAATCTTCGTAATTTTCACGACCTTTTAATTTTGGTACATTAGCAATGTAGTTTGACGTCATTTTCTTTTTCTTTCACAATTGCAATCACGTTATAAACAGTAAATTTTGAATTTCTTTTTTCGTCTGGGCCCATAACCTATTAAAACGACTTGAGAGTTTACCACAGACTATTTATTCAGACTAATATCCACAGATACATAATTATAAGGGTGGCGCTAGTTATCGTACATTTATTTTGGTATCTTATTCTAACAAGAAGTGTGGTAAGATATGCGTCACATCCGCGCAATACGGCCACCGCTCAGCATGTAGTTGCTGTCGAATATGTCCATGCCAAAAGTGTACCAACTCAGCATTTGCTGGGCGTTCCCACGCCGTTGTGTTGTGTTATTTTTGGCTGGGTGTTCTCACCCAGCGCTGATTTTCAGTTGGCACTTGGCACCCCTGCAGTGGCACGTGGAAATCCTAAGAGGCTAAGAGCTTGTTCACATTAAGTCGGACCGACACATTAATCGTCAGTATAGTGTGAACAGCAACAGCCGACCGACGGTAAAACTGCACCGGATATAAACCAGCTCTTAATCTAAAGATGTAATTAATTTCGGCCGTATGGCGATTTCTTCTCATGCCCCATGATCAAGAATGGATGTTTTTTTTTATAGTATAGGATGGCGAAACGAGATAAAGGCCTACCTGATGTTAAGCGGTTTCCTTTGCCCATAACAACTGCAATACCACCTAGACTGTTGCCTAAATGGTACTGCAAGTCGGTTCGCCAAACTGAAACATGAAGATGGAAAGTCTCATGGATTGTAATTTCACTGGCACCCGTACCCTTCAGACTGAAACACGAGGAGAAGTAGGTACAGTGGTAGTACTTCCCCGGACGAGCTCTTTCACAAAAGAGCTCTACTACTACTACTACAAAAAAAAGATTTAATTAATTTCGGCCGTATGCCGATTTTCTCTCATGCCCCATCATGATCAAGAGATAACGTTTTAGGGTCTCCGTAATGATGTTATTGTATCGCGAATAGCAGGTGAACGTTCCCGCGCAGTGGTCGCGGCGGCGGCTCGCGCGGTGGCGTCGCTCAAGGAGTCGGAGTTCGACGTGCGCTTCAACCCGGACGTGTACTCGGCCGGCATCAAGCACGCCGCCTCGCCCGAGCAGCTGGCCAAGCAGCGACACCTCGTCAAGGAGGCTGCGGCGTTCTTACTTACCACTCAGATACCGGCTTTCGTGAGTTTAACCACTTTTTTTTATAGTATAGGATGGTGAAACGAGCTAAAGGCCCACCTGATGTTAAGCGGTTACCTTTGCCCATAAAAACTGCAATACCACCTAGGCTATTGCCTAAATGGTACCGCAAGTCGTTTCGCCAAACTGAGACATGAAGGTGGAAAGCCTCATGTGATTGTAATTTCACATAATATCTAATAGTACTAACGTACAGAAGGCCACTCACCGCCCCCCGCCAGTTCAAGATTCCTCGCCGGTGCCCCGCACGCGCCCACGTTTTGACGGCACTTTCACTGCAATCGTGCAAAATGGCTGTCAATCGCCAGTCGTTATATAAGCACGCCATCTCTGGGAACTACTCAGAAGCGCTTGGAACCCAGTCGGGATACGAGCAATACGAGCGGCGAGCATTCCTAACCTATACATGTGTGTGCGTTCGTATACAGACGTAGTCGTAGCAGACGTAGTATATGTAGGTGGTGCTAGCATTAATATTGTATCGAGTGTCTGAGGTGTGATTTTACTTCTGATTTTTTCATTTTTGTGAAGTATTTGACTCACTTTTTTACTATGGTACAAACTACAAACTAGAAGTATAACGTATCAATTTTGATGTTTTCACGTAAAATCTAAATTCTTACAAAGTTATTTGCCACTGATCCTTCCCCACTCCAAACGGGACATTACAAAACTCTGCCAGTTTGGCATGCAAATATTGAAAGATATCATATATGGCATTTGTAGGTTACCAGGTTTTTTATGGCATAGCATAGTGAAACGACTTAAAGCTCCCTGATGTTAAGCGGTTACCTTTGCCCATAACAACTGCAATACTACCTAAAGTCTGTTTTTCTCTCTTTTCTTATTTAATAAACAATCTTGGCATGTCCCTCCATTCAAATAACTACTGATAAAATATAATTACTAGTTCTGCACATGTAATTAGGTAAAAAATATTATTTAGTGTGTGAAATTGTTAACATAATGTCTTTTAATGATCATTATTGATGAATTGAATTATAAAGACATGCCGAGATTGTTTACTAAATAAGACAAGTAAGAAACAACAGAGTGTAGGTTGTTGCCTAAATGGTATTGTAAATCGCGTTCTCCAAACTGAGACCTAAAGATGGAAAGTCTCATGTGATTGTAATTTACCGGCGTATCCTTCGCACTGGATCACGGCCATGCAAGCGACATGGCGACAGAAATGGGTGAGGTTGTAGTACAGTCTTAACAAAGCAATTAGTGTCCATGGGTCGTTAGATATAAATGAAGTTTTCTCAGAAGATTATGGATGTTTTCGAGTAAAATATCATTTTAATAACGGACAAAGTTAAACTTTATTTATACAAAACCCTAATCAAACCATTCTATTACAATTTCCTGAGAAATCTTCATCTATATCTGGCGACCCTGGGTAGTAATTGCTTAGTTAGACTGTACTTCCCCGGACGAGTTGTACTACAATTAGGGACTAAAATACAGTACATCGTTTAGTGTAAGGGCGGCTCCATACGTTGGCCCCAACATTGGGACGAGCGTTGACCCGTAATTATGCCTAGCGTCACACGTTGGAGATAATGTTAATTTAGTCCCGTCAGAGCCAATGTAAAGACGTCTGAAAAAGATGTTGCACTGGGAACTTTAAGATTATTGAGTGCTTAAGAGCTGAACTGTCAATTAAAATAACAACACAATAGTTAAACAATGGATGTTGTCTTTGAAAAATGTTTTGACAAACAAGGGAATATCATTATTATTTGTCAATAAACATAAAGTATTTTTTATAGTAATTTTATAACTATTGCGTCCATCCATGCGGATGACATTTTCAAGACGCGGTGACCGTAGGAATAAGCTCAATCGATGCACCTTACTGCACGAATGCTGCGGCAAGACTGAGCAAACCGCCAACATTGGCGCATAATTCCTTTGATAAAACCGACACGCGACGGCAAACTGCCAATGCTCGCTCCAACGTTGGGGCCAACGTGTGGAGCCGGGGTAACAGCGTGTGTGTGTGTGGGCCAGGTGCGCGAGTGCCTGGAGCACACGTCGGCGCCCATGGACGGCGCGGGGCTGGCGGAGGCGCTGCACGCGCGCGGCATCAACGTGCGCTACCTGGGCCGCGTGGCCGCCGCGCTGCAGCCGCACGCGCAGCTCGGCTACCTGCACGCCATCGCCGTGGCCGAGCTGCTGCTGCGCGCCGCCAAGCACATCTACACCGCCTACCTGCAGGTACAGTACACTGTACAGCTCACCACACACATCATTTCAGCCGAAAGACGTCCACTGCTGGGCATTTTATTCTTAACGCATTTACGCATGCGAAGCGAAATCTAAAGTTTTAAATTGTGAAAAGAAAAAAACCTGCTCGTGAGCGATTTTTTCTGCACATTTGGGTGCTTTCTGCAACAAATGAAATAACCGGTAGCTTAGTGCAATCACCGATTAGTCTCCGGTACTCACTCTAACCGGTGATTATCCGGTTTTTTGAGAACCGGTTCACACCACTAGTGTACTGACCCGTATTGCTCGAACTTATAACACAGATTTCTCTCATGTTGATATATTTAACTGTACTAAACCTACATTTAAAACACAGTTATGGAAAACAATAAATGAAGGCAAATAGCAAGCAACCCAGCTGTTCGTTATTCGGCATCATATAAGTAATCTAACAATAAATTGACTAAATTTTAAACTTAAATCTAAGTATTATTGTATTTTTTAACTTTAATTTTTTTCTTTGTAGTCCGTTCGCATGTTTTATGCTTACCTGGTTACACAGGGAAACCTATTATTAGCCACACAATACTGTAATACACATATTCTGTAATTTATTATATGTATCGCTGTTGGTTTTCGCTGCAGGCTCTCTTAGGCCCGTATTACAGAACGATACTCAAGCGTTGATCACTGTTTAAAACTAGTTTTGAGTTGAGCTTTGATTTTAGAACATTCCTCAAGCAGAGATTTATTGATCACAGTTCAGCTGAGTTTAACTTTATTTTATACTGTCACCTGTTTCGGTATTTGAGCAGAGATTTGATCTGTAATCACTTTAGTGTGGTCCAGACTACGCTTGAGTAGAGATTTCTAATCTATTTCAAGTCAAATTCGTGTGTTATGTTGTTGAATTAAAGTTTATAATTACCGTATTGGAATAAGACCGATACTCAAGTAACGATTCTATCCTTAAGTAGTGATCAGGTGATTGAAGTTTAAACTGTACTTGAGGAACCTTCTGTAATACGGGCAATTCTGTAATATTCTTAGGTTCGACGCATTATTTTTGTCTCTTTCACACTGCCCTGCCACTACCTTATCATTCATTTATATCATCCTTCACACAATCCAGCTATCTTTTCTTTGGTCCCCCTCTACCCATCAACATTCATCCGATTATTAAACCTTGATTAATTATAATTAATGTGTAAAACTACAAATTATAGATTTAAAAAACTACTTTTTATTGAGTTATTTACGAAAATTCTAGGCACGGAAATAAGACTTTTTTTGAACGCTAATAAAAATTACTACACGCGCGGATAAAGAATGGGATTAAAAATGGCGGCCTTTGTATTTGCCTCTGACACACACGTAAGGTATTGTGTGAGCGAGAGACACATAGAACAATAGAAGTGCCGCCATTTTTCATCATCATCATTTCAGCCGAAAGACGTCCACTGCTGGACATAGGCCTCTCCCAAGCATCGCCACAACGACCAGTCCTGGTCATGTTGAGGGGATATGCCATAATCGCAATACGCTTGGCAGGCGGGTTGGCGATCGCAGTTGGTTGGTTAAATACTCAGAGAACGCTGCTGCCCATCCTCTGGTGAATCCCTTAGTCGCCTTTTACCACACCCATGAGAAGATATAGGGTGATGTAATTATTTACGTCCGGCACCACACGGAACCGCCACTTTTAATCCCATTCTTCATCCGAACGAGTAATTTAATAATAATAATAGTAATAAAATTTTACGCTGCACGACATTTGGCTACCGAGTTGTCCATGTCAAGGAACTTATATATCAAGCTGGAAAGCGGACGGCTGACTAAAATTCGGTCCGATGATTGGGGAGCCCTTGGTCTCTTTCTATAGGGTGTCCATACTTGCAGGAAAGGGACAGTGCGCTCTCGGTAGTGCTATTTTAGAAAACCGGGCTCTCCCGGTATTTTCTCCCTGATTTTGATAAAAGATTTTGGACCTTACATGAACGGGATATTATTCATTTTTGAAGTTCTTAAATTTCTCCGTCCGCATTCTATCTTGGGTAAAAATTCTTTGGTCCATGTACAGGGTTGCGAGCCGATGTGCATCGGTGCAGCAGTGGCGCACTTCCTGAACTGCCTGGTGGGCGGGTGCGCGAGCCCCGCGCTGTCGGCGCCCGAGGGCCCAGGGCCGGCGCGCGGGGGCGCCCGCGGGGGCCGGGGCCGGCGTGCGCGGCGCCACGCGCACTCCGCGCCGCAGCCCCCCTCGCCGCACCCCGACTGGCAGAACCTCACGCCCAAGTCGCTTTTTACTCACATCAAACACGAACTAAAGGTAAGGGATAGCGTAATTTATCACGTTTTTATTAACTCTCTTTCAGTCATGTCCGTCTGTTCGGTAAAAATTTTGTAATCGTTTTAAACTAACTTTCCGATGAGCTAGAGACTTGAAACTTTAAACATAACCCAGGGGCCTTACTCCCGACTGGTTTGAGCTCTGGGCCAAATCGAGCTAATTTCAATTCCTAGAGGAATGCAGTACGAATTGACACTAACTCGAATTCAAATTCGATTGATACAGAACTCGATCCAGTCGGGAGTAAGGCCCCAGGACTCGATGACAATGCAATAATAACTAGTTTTCTTTTTAAAAACGTGCTTTAAAAAAAATATTTTTCATTAAATTGTTGTCATCCTGTCTGGACCTGTCTGGACCTACGGCATACAACTCTGGGGAAGCTGTTGCAACTCAAATATAAGCATAATACAGAGAGTCCAAAATGTAATTTTGAGATCCATATCGAATGTGCCCTGGTATGTGAAAAACACTGAAATCCATGAGCAACTCCAAATGAACACAGTAAAGGAAGAAATCCTAAATGCATCTGTAGCATACCGAAGTAGACTGGATAACCACCCTAATGAACTGGCCGCTGCGCTGACAACTCGTTCCTACCAAAAGCGACTCCGACGAAAAGACATTCTGTCAACATCATCATAAAAGTCATACTGATTAAACTATGAGTAGTCGTCCTCACTGGAGGGCACACTCGAAACCTTAAAATCACTCAAACAATCAGCTTATAGTACGAAAAAAAAAAAAAAAAAAAAAAAAATTGTTTGTTATTTATACTGGGCCGCCAAGCCAATAAAGGCCGGCTCATCAGCCGCACGGCACGGCATGCCACATCAAAAGATTTTTGTAAGCTGAAATGATTTTGGATCCTATTTCAATACCCTTAGCACTCACATTTTGTTAATATCATCACAAAGAGATTTGAGCATACCGCGGCGCGCTTTGCCACGTATTTGTTTCTCTAACTCTTCAGCGAGAACTCTTATTATCACTAAATCCTAGTCTATCAGTTTTTAACACACACCAACTCTGAGCGCCGGCCTCATGTCTTATGTACAATATCCCACGGCATCAGTCGGCATCCCGAAGGACGCTTTACTTCGGCATTCTAATGAATACTTTGCCGTGTCATTCCGCACCGTGCCGTTGGTGAGCGAAGTGAAGTCATACGAAGCTAACATAGATCATTTTAGAATACTCAAAACATTATTCGTGCGTTGGGAAATAAAACAATCCATAATTGGTTTTAATCATTGTGGCAATGCTTTATTTATCCTTTTTTTTCAGGCATACTGGGGTTATGAACTTAATGCGGACAGCATGGATTCTGTCATAGAGAAACATGGTTTACAGAAAATTTCACTTCTCAGGTATATTATTTTTCTTTTCTTTTTCAAAACCTCAATTCCTTTCATACTTGATAAAGATTAAGTAACCATTATTTGAAGTAACCATTATTTATGGTTAATTACAGATCTTTTGCGCTCAAAGTTGGTCTACAGTTGATGTTGCGCGAGTATGACTTTGATAGTAAGAATAAGGCGCCGTTTACCGCAGCGGATATTATGAATATCTTCCCGGTCGTCAAACATATCAACCCAAGGGTGAGTAAAAATACAAAATAAATACTTCTACACAAAAACTGTCATGTTGAATGTACACAATAGCTGTTTACTTCTACTTTGTCATAGTAGTTGACCCAAAGAAGTAACCCATATTTTTAACAGTTAAAATAAAGACCCCAAGTTAAGTTCTTTCGAGAGTTGAAGAGTTGCGCTGATGTCCCAGGTGTGCCTGACGTGTATTCCCAGAAGTCTCATTGGCTCATTAAAAGGACTACTTGGATTTGTGAATTGTGTGACAAGTTTAAGCAAACCCGGATTGGGAGTGTAGTTGTAAAAGTCACGGAAGTTTTGGGAAGAAAAATCCCAGTAGTCCCGTCACGTGACAACTTCAATGGGACTTCTGGGTATACACGTTGGCCAAACATCGCCGAAGGAGAGTATGTTAAGAAGCGGCTGGCCCAGCCTGCGGACTGCGGTGGATGAATCGCGAATGTCAATCATTCCAGTTCTCGCAAATCATCCACCCAAGACTTAGAGGGTGCGAGCCCCACATAACCGCGCTGTCTTCCCGGGTGGTGTGATATGCAATAGCCATTTTCTCCGTCTCAAAACAAGGATGATGGATGATTTACACACGATCAGACATAGATTTTTGTTAACATTATAAATTATTTCTCAGGCCTCTGACGCATACAACTTCTACACGACCGGTCAGAACAAGATCCAGGCAGGCGCCGTTTCCGAGGGCCACGAACTAATTGCTGAAGCCTTGAACCTCCTCAACAACGTGTACGGAGCCATGCACGGCGAGATTGCGCAGTGTCTCCGCATGGTGGCGCGACTGTGCTACGTCACGGGAGAGCACAGGGACGCTATGGCGTACCAACAGAAAGCTGTGCTTATGTCTGAAAGAGTCAATGGAATTGATCATCCGTATACGATTACTGAATATGTAAGTATTGGTTTATTTATCTGGAAGCTTTGCTTATTTAAATTCTATTGTTGTAGTGATCTTATGGAAAATTAACTTTTGGAAAACTTCAAATTATTTAAAAAGATTTCATATAGGAGCACTATGCGCAATTATGGCGGTTAATATCGCCTACTAAGTTCAATTCCAAAGATGGTCAAAATGTGTGCGGAAGCGGTAATCGACGTCATTGTGCGAAGACCATCGACCATACACACCATAGACTGCTCATTACAGGCGACTGATGTCTGTCAACACATCAATGATATAGCACTGATGTAGGTCGCCACTATTCGCCCCTTGAAAACTTCAAATCAGTTTCGACCACTTATGCAAGCCGTCTAAACTTTCGCGTTAGTGATTGGCCAATAGCCACCTTGGTAAGACCAATTGGATTTCAGTAGCCTCAGATAGTTGACAGAATTTATTGTAAGCATTATATTCAATATTAGGTGTCTATTGGGCTGTATGGTCGATGGCGAGGACTGAATTCGCCTCTACGAAGTAAATGGAATAAAAATCTAGTCTTTACAAATATTTATTTTCGTTTGTTTCCAGTCCCACTTGGCGCTATACTGCTTCGCCAACGGTCAAGTGAGTACGGCGCTGAAGCTGCTGTATCGCGCACGTTACCTCGCGTTACTCGTCTGCGGCGAGAATCACCCCGAGATGGCCTTGCTCGACGTAAGTTTTTCAACTATAAATATTTTTCTCCCACTTGCTCGGAAATTGGTTCATTATTCAAAAAAAAGAATACAACAATCGGCTCTTTTCCGTACGCAACGAAATAACAGGCCGGTAATATCCAACAGGACAATAATAGAAATTGCTGGACACTTTTTATTTTTTAAATTATGCTACCGAGGTTTTTAAGGACACACTTACATAAATTAGGTGTTTTAGGCACAAAATATTCATCATTATACAGGCTGAATGCGCATTTTTTTTTTCAAAACTTTGAAAATAGAACAAGAACCGCGCGCGGGCGAATTGGCGTGTGAATGAAAATGAGATACTGTTGAATTAATTTGTGTTGTGTTTCTTCGCAAATGAGAGTTCTTCGTAAAGTACTATTTCTGAGTAGTTATTATTTAGTGAATGAGTGGAGTATACAACGTGTATCAGTAATGCGTGGTCATATTTGAAGAGCTCATTCAGGGCATAGCATAGAACAACTTTTACTAAGGGACCAACCCTGAAATCGCGAAAAAATATCTGCTGTTCCCAAGTAAATCATCAATGTTGCTCGACAAAATGTAAGGATCAGCTGTTATTTTTTTCGCGATATCAGGGTTGTTCCCATAGTAAAAGTTGATCGATGGCATCCTCTGAATAAGCTCTTCAAATATGACCACGCATTGTTTTTTTTTTTTTTTTTTATGGTATTGGATGGCGAAACGAGCTAAAGGCCCACCTCATGTTAAGTGGTTACCTTTGCCCATAACAACTGCAATACCACCTAGGCTGTTACCTAAATGGTACCGCAAGTCGGTTCGCCAAACTGAGACATGAAGGTGGAAAGTCTCATGTGATTGTAATTTCACCGGCACCCGTACCCTTCAGAGCGAAACACAGCAATGCAAGCATCACTATTTGGCGGAGAAGTAGGCACGGTGGTAGTACTTCCCCGGACGAGCTCTTTCACAAAGGAGCTCTACTACTACTGATACACGTTGTATAATAATGCCGTGTGTTGGTCGCAGAGCAACATCGCGCTGATCCTGCACGCGGTGGGCGAGTACGAGCTGTCGCTGCGCTTCGCGGAGCGCGCGCTGCGCGTGACGAGCGCGGCGCACGGCGCGCGCTCGCTGAAGACGGCCGTGGCGCGCCACCTGCTGGCGCGCACGCTCTCCTGCCTCGGCGACTTCCGCGCCGCGCTGCAGCACGAGAAGGAGACCTACTCCATATACAAGCTGCTGGTCACTATCCACTCGCTACAGACTAGTATACTAATAATAAACTTAACTATTATAAAATTTTAAACGTCTGTTTGTTTGTTTGTTTGTTCCAGCATCACGCTAAAACTACTGGACCGATTTTGATGTATTTTTTTTTGTTTGAAAGCTGATGATCTGACTTAAAAACTGGTATGGGTTTTGAGAAAGAAAGAAAGAAAGAAAAAAAAAAAAAAATCGTGAGTTGCGTACTCACCCGACAGATCGAAGCTTCTATGCATTTGCACGAGCGGATAGTAATGTACGATGGAGTGGAGTGGAGTGGAGTGGACAAGGGATGGGACTGGGGATGGGACTGGGGACGGGACAGTGGACGGGACAGGGGACGGAACATGGGACGGGAAATGGGACGGGACATGAGACGGGACATGGGACAGGACGGCACATGGGACTGGACATAGGATGGGACATGGGACGGAACGATAGTGATATAGTGGGACAGTGGGATAGTGGGACAGTGGGACAGTAGGACAGTGGCAGTGGGACGGTGGGACAGTGGGGCAGCGGGGCAGTGGGGCAGTGGTGTAGCGGGGCAGTGGTGTTGTAGGGCAGCGAGGCAGTGGGGCAGCGGGGCGGGAAAGCGGGGCAGTGGGGTACCGGGACAGCGGGGCAGTGGTGCTGTGGGGTAGCGGGGCATCGGAGCAGAGGGGCAGTGGGGTTGCGGGGCAGTAGGGGAGTGGGGCAGCGGGGCAGGCAGTGGGGCACTGGGATAGTGGGGCAGTGGTATGGCGGGGCAGTTGGGCAGAGGGTTATCGGGGGGGGTAGCGGGGCAGGCAGTGGGATAGTGGGGCAGTTGGGCAGTGGGGTAGCGGGGCAGCAGGGCAGTGGGGTAGCGGCGCAGTGGGGTGGGGGGCAGTGGGGCAGCGGGGCTGTGGGGTAGCGGTGCTGTGGTGCAGCTGGGGAGCGGGGCAGTGGGCCAGTGGGGCAGCGGGGTGGTGGGGCAGCGGTGTAGTGGGGTAGCGGGGCAGCGGGGCAGCTTGGCAGTGGGGCAGCGGGGCATAGGGGCAGCGGGGCTGTGGGGCAGTGGGATAGTAGGGCAGCGGGGCAGTGGGGCAGCGGGGCTGTGGGTAGCGGGGCAGTGGGGCAGCGGGACAGCGGGACAGTGGACTGGACTGGACTGACGTGGGTTAGCAGAATTTAACGCGAGCGGAGCCGCGGGTAAAAGCTAGTAAATAATAAATTTATTTATTTGCAACCCACACAATACAGTATTTTGTACAAGTTATAATCAAAGAATAATTAGAAAATTGGGTTTAAGACATTCAGGAAGGTAAGGACGCTGATACCTAAACTAGGCCGCAGCCTGTACTATAGGCATCAGTGTTCACCCCCATTACACAATATGTTCAGGAATAAAACGGTTAAATTACACATAAATATTGTACAGTAAGACAAAAATAAATTGTGTTTATGGTAGATAGCTGCAAATATTTAAACAAGAAAAAAGGGAAATAAAAAGAGACGCGCGTGTATAGCGTGTATAGTTTACAAGGTGTATATTGCGAAGTGTGAAGTGTGTCGTATGTGTCAGAGGTGTGTGAGATGGGGTGTGTGTGTGTTAATCAGTATAAAGATATAAGCAATATAATGGAATTTGATAGCTTCACCTCACAACGGTCAGAAGACTTTCAGTGTCGTCATAGTTGAGGCTATGTAGCCAATTAAAAAGAGTTTTTTTATATTTGTAGGAATTTTGTTTCGTCAATTTGCATTCTTTATTGATTTTATTATAGAGGAAACCGCCTAGAAAGCATGCGAACCGGTTCGTGAAGAAGGTTCTAAATTTCGGTGCATTAAACACCTGATAATGACGACGCTGTTTTCACTAGCATGTATAGAAATAACATCGATACGTTTGTGATACCTAAGCATTAACTTATGAATAATAAAAAGCTGTCTCACTGTTAAGACGTTACTATCTTGGTTTAATGTTACTGTAGGATACATGAATGGACGAAATTGACTTACCTTTAGTATAGTATAGTATAACGGGCTGGTTTCCGCAACTCCACGTCCAAGCGTGTATTTTGCGTACGGGTGGGAATTTACTCGATCCACCCCAACTCCTCGAAAAAGGCCAGCAACGCCTTGGTGTTGCTGGTGATCTCTCTGAGGGTACCTGGGTTACCGAAGTACTTGGCCCTGTATGTGGCGACCTCAGGGCAGTCTAGAAGCACATGGGCTCGCTACAGACTATCCACGGAATATAGAATAGAAGCTGGAAGTGCCACACGGCCACCGCAACACTCACTCAATCGCGCTTATTTTCCCGCTGCGACCCGACGAGGTCTCGAACACTTAAGTGAAATACTAGGTTATACCTTATTGTGCAGAACGAAAAATGATTCTCGTAGGAGTGTATGATATCACCATTATGTGTTCAATTTTGATATGTTTCAATAAAATAATTTTAATTTTAACACTTTGTACTATAATTGAATATAAAAAAACATTACATGGTTATTAGGCCCAATTTGAATTTTAAATAGACCCAATCACATAATTGTTTTTTGTGTATTGTAATGTACTATTTCAGTTGTAAATGTGTGAGTTTGGCGACATTGGTTCCCGTACTAAGTAAACGTATTCGTAATGGCACTTCCACCTTGTTTTTTATATTTCGTGATCTTATCATTAAAAAGAAGCCTGGACAACCTCGTTGGCGTGGTGGTCGCAAGCGCGACTGCTAAGCGTCCTGGGTTCGATTCCCGGGTCAGTCAAAATTCTCAGATGCAACCCAGAGTTTGGATTTGTGCTCGCTATTAACCGGCCAAAGCCATTAGGCAATAGGCTCGGCCCCTATTATATGGGTCTTATAACATAACTGGCAAAATGTGGGAATACTAGTCGCCTCTGCCTACTCCTTCGGTGGTTCAGACGTGTTGTTATGTATGTATTAAAAGGAAGAAACTTAAACTATAAAAACTACGGACGTAAGCTGTGGCCAAACACTAGTTGACGCAAAAGTGGTGTGGGTGTAAGCCGAGGTTGCTCCCAACGCATTTTGAATTTGTCTGCCAACAGGCTAGCGATCGGCTACCGCCACGCGATTATATTTTAATCCATCATGACCGTGAGCAAGTGTTATTCACTAGGTGGCCCACTAGCTGAAATGGAGTCGCAATTATAGCCCATCCACCTCCAAATTTATTGGGCAGTCTTGGGGTAGGCAATTGGTAATTTCGTAGCAGAAGAACTGAATATTATTTTGCCAGAATAACCTTTTTAATAACCTTCTTGTTTAGTAACTGCACCTACACAATAGGGAAGATGACAATTTTTTTTCATTAGTTTTTATAAGAAATCTCGAAGCTTTTTCAAGAATAATAAGTAACAGTGAAAACGTCAATAAAATATTTAATTAAATGTCCATGTTATAAGGTAAGTAAGTATATGAGCCAGGAGTCGCAGGTTCGAATCCTGCTCGTCAGCGATTTTTTCTTTCCACACTTTAAATCGTTCGATTTAAATTTGTTCACTAGACAGAGGCAGCACTATCAAAGTATGACGTCATTGTTCAAAACCTTCATAGTAACTTGACATCTCACTATACAATGTCCGTTTCGCACGACAAGGACAGAAAATGCCCCCTCCAAAAACTTTAAAAGCGTGTATCTCTTCAATTTTTTCATGGTTTTTTTTTTCAACAATGTTATCGTTTCTGTATATTATAATTTTGGTATTTTTTGACAGTAGTCGACTATCTGATTGCATTAAAACATAAAATGCTAGGAGGCTGACAACACCTAAAAAATCAAACCTCTGCGGTCACTGTAGTTTTGTACAGAACTGAAAGAGAGGCAACGAGAGGAGAGATGTCGGGTGCGCCGCTCAACTTGAATGAAAATTACGAATGATTTTTTTAATAAAAAACTAAAAGCTTATTTGAAAAACAGAAACAACTATGTTTTAGATTATTGTCTTTCATAAATGTTTTCTTAATTTTATTTATAATATTACGTAAATAATAGAGATTATTTGCTTTAAAGCATGTTTTAAGAGGTTAGTTTACAATCCTTTTCTATCGAGAAAACTTCAAGTAAACGTGTTTTGGGCACAATACAGTTTTAGAAAATACGTTCAAGATTAACATATATTACTTTCACTGCCACAAACTGAATAGATATAGCTAAAAATGTTTTTAAAAGAAGCCTATTTGGGGTATTTGGCTGTTGTCAGCGTCTTAAGACTTAGTTGTATGTGTGTGTTACAGTTGGGTGAGAAGCACGAGAAGACGCGCGAGTCGTCGGAGTGCCTGCGGCACCTGACGCAGCAGGCGGTGGTGCTGCAGAAGCGGCTGGCGGAGGCCTACGCGCGCTCCCCGCACCCCGCGCCCGCGCCGCCGCCGCTGCACATCCAGCCGCCCGGCATGGCCTCCGTCATCGACATGCTCAACCTCATCAACGGAATACTCTTCGTGCAGATCAGGTACACAGCGCCACTATACACGCCTCCTGTAACGCGTTACAATACATTTTGTTGCACAACTTCAAAGATAAAACCGGACAAGTGCGAGTCGGAATCGCGCAGTTTCCGTTACCACCCATCGACCTAATACCCTGTAGAAATAGATTTATTCCAAAGGTGCAGCACCACCACATATGTCTACGTTTGCCTTTTTTCATTTCTTGTTAAACTATATAGTATGCACTGGAATCATACAAAGTTTGACTCTTGTATGTGTTACCATAGAGCAGGAACAGAAAACGTTGCAAAAATGCATGTTATTCCAGGTTTCTTGTATAGGAGGGTCCTTGTGGTTTACACTTTTTTTATTTGCTATAATAGAGGCCATGTAACAAATCTGTGAAAATTTCAACTGGCTACATATTACGGTTAAAATGATACAGCTCTGTGACGGAGAGATGGCATAAGCAGAGTAATAGAGTGCCGTTGAGCCCCCTTGGGCTCGGAACCCTAAAAAGTAAGCCCCATTATAAAGTACAAGTTGTCTCGTATTTTTGTTCTCAGAAGTAACCCTGAGCATCGAAATAGGTGACATTACTGTTATTGAGTTGATCAACAAATTTTCAGCAACATTAAATATTTTTCCAGCCCGCAAGACATCGAACAGTTCAAGGCAGAAATCGAGAAAAGACAGCTGAAGGAGCTGGCCATCCCCGGCGTGCTGGGCGAGCTGAAGGAGCTGGGCGGGGAGGGGGCGGCGCGCGGGGACAGGGAGGCGCCCGCAGACAGTTGAAGCCGCCGGGCGCCGGGGCCGCGCCGCTCGCCACATGTTCCACTCGTATTGGACGTTTAACTATATACATTGTTACTTTAATATAATTATTGATTGATGATATTGTTCCTTATCTATGAATGTATGCGGTAGTGAATAGTGTGCTAAGGTTTGATGTAGATTTTTTTGTTAGTAAAATTTTGTGGATATTATTTTGATCAAATAATTAAGTGTTATTTTGAATGAATTCTCGCGGAGTGCGATAGTCGATGCATGTGCGTACATTTCGCTCAAATCACGCAGATCTAGTTTTAATTTTACGCTTCCGTTTGGAATTCATAATTTATGTACACCCAAAGTAGTGCAATTTCAAGTAGTGATAATAGCAATAAGTTTTGGTTGTGAACCTGAGACCGTGTGCGTCGCTATGTTATGGTAACTGGTGCTACTGCCAATTTGTCCTTCGTATATATTATAATGGTTTTATGAATTGTTATTTGTCGAGTATTATTTTTTTAATTAGTACGGGAGTATATTGTTGAAACACCTGTAGCAGTAGAAATTCAGTTATATTGTGATTGAAATGTAACAGGATTTGAATGGCCCAAGGCTGTGACTTGGAGCTGCGAAGGTGTCTATGAATTACTAAATTGGAGTAGTTTATAAAGAACAGCTTGAGAAGTTCCACTCGATATTTATAAACACTGCCTTTTAATGTAACATTTTTTGTTTCAGGTTTAGTTGTTAGTGCCATATGAATGTAGTGGATGTAAGTTTTGTGTAATATTTTTGTTAGTCTGTGATATAGCATGTTTATCATCGAGTCACTTGCCTTTTATCGCAATAAATGAATTATATCTGGCAATAGTTTCGGCTTCTATATATGTTTGCTACGTAAATTAAGATCTATGAAATCAACAAACCATAAATTTGTGAATGTAATATAATTAATGATATAGTTGTCGTCGATATAATGTAATATACGAGCCTTGTCAAGTAACACGTAGCTACGGTGTATTCATGTTATACTTCTATAATATTAAATCAACTATTCTTATAATTGTATTGATATCTTGTCAGTGACGCCAAATGAACAAAATGTTAATGGATGAGTGTTTTGGGAAAAGCTGTATTTTAAGAGTACTTTGCCTTTCGAAATCAATAGTTTCTATTACATGTCGTTTATCGTTGTCAACATTGTCGCTACATATCTGAATTAGCTTTGTTGTGTGATTCAGTAGAAATCGGAAATCGTCTAGAATTCACTTTAAGCATCGAAGCATAAGCCTCCAATAATCATAGTTGCCTTATTTGTGTGAAACTTGAGAAAATAACGTAATTTATAGTCGACAATTAAAAGGACAGGTGCCCTGTTATGAAGTGTTAGAATCATCACACAGACCAGTAAGTATCTAGACGCCGATTAGCCGGATGCCCCCGGTCACCAAGCATATGCAGTAGTACTGCATATCACACGTTCCGCCGCCAATCGGGAAGTCACTCCATCAGCGAGCGGCACCAATAATACCACTGAACTTTTGAGCCGACCAATCATGACGCGCCGTCCGCCCCCTGTACCCCACCAAAATTTTACGACTGTATTCTCATGCAAAACTTTGTTTATGCGGCGTCTCGAGGCTTACTGGTCTGTGGAATCATCATTATTTCGTTGCGAGAGGGACATAGCTATGCAGTAAGTGCTATAGCGCCATCTCTTTTCATACCGAAACAATGATGATTTAACACTCGATAATACGGCTCCAGATGTCAATAACTGTTGGCAGTCATCCATGCTATTTACGTCATATTATTTGTAGCTGTTCATGTTGTAATAACCTACTCTAGTAGTGTAACTTATTGGTTTGAACTTTAAATAGATCGTGCTTTCGAGTCAATTCTCTCAAATAGTTTATTTTCAGTCCATACATTATGTATGAGAAACGTACACCAATACTACTCACCTTTTATATTATAATAGATTGCACGTTTATGCGTATCGATAAAGTCTTGTTATACACAAGGCAATCCATCGTCAGATTCATTTCCTTTTACATCAATGATATTTAAAAGTATAGATATGTCATACCCTAACAAAACAAACGTATAAAATGTTCCGTACGCAGCGTCAGCACAATACACATAAAAAAAGTATGTTGGTTACTTCAAGTCTACTTTCGCTTCATAATTGGAACACTTTCTGTACACACACGATTTTAGTTTTTTTGTCACCGGTCACGCTCGGCGCCTCACTTGACGCGGATTAATAGAAAACCGTCCTAATTAGGACGTTTTTGAGTCTTCAGATTGCGAGCGCTAGTAACATATCTGTACTTTTAAATATCATTGTTTTACATCGTCATATTGTAGCATTGCATCGCTAACATTATATTTGGACAATATGCGTGGAATATGAATCGATAAGCCGTGTCTCCTGCGACCAAAATCTAACAAAACATGAAAACATTTTGCTTAGGCCAATCAAGTTAGATGTTAGAAATAACAAAAATATGGTCGCAGGAGACGTGGCTTTAGAGTCATGGCAGAGTTTGTACATAAAAATAAAGAATGTTAAAGATGGAATAGTCCTACTATTGGTCCTTGGCCCCTAAATAATAACTTTCGGCATTAAAAATATTTTATACAAAAAATATTCGAAAAAGAGCTAATTTCTGAACAAGACGTAACGCCATCTGTCAATTTAATCACGTTCAGAAAATTAAATGAGATCAATGATAACAATGGAATGATAAATTGTTTTTTTTTGCGGGGTTTTAAAAATATTATAAATGGTTGAAGTTGATCCTTATCAAGCGAAGGCGAATTGATTTTCGCCTTCGCTGTAATGTCCACATAAAGTTCGCTGTAATGTCCACATAAAGTGAACGCCAGCACGGCCGAACGCGAACGAAGGCTGGCTTTCGCTCGCTTTCGTTAAAGCTTCCACAATGAACGTGCGCATTCGCTCGGTATTATATTATTTGTTCTCTTCACGATAACGATCAATCTAAACGCCATTCTGAATTCTCTAAAAGCAATGTATGGGACTCGCCGTGATTCTTTATCCCCTATGAACTTGACGATAAATCGATAGATATATTGTCAACTACGTCGAGAATCGATTGCGATCGATACGCACACCATACTGTGCTCGTTAGCTAAATATATAAGAATGTTGTTCGATGAAGTACGTGCCTAAGCAAACAATAATCAATCGTTGTTGTTACATTTCTTTAACAATATGATGACCATGTAAATACGGCGCTGTTCGTAGTATGATAATAAAAAATCGTTTTTAGTAACTTGTTTTATTTACTTATTGTAATACATACAAAACAAAATACCTTAATTATACACGCTGACAATTTATTCGTTTCGAAAACGAAGAGGGGTCATTGTACTCATCATTACGAACAACTTTTGCTATGGAACCAACACCGAAATCGCGAAAAAATATCAGCTGATTTGTTGATTTATGTGAACACAAATGTAGGGATCGGTCGGTTTTTTTATTCGCGATTTCAGGATTGGTAGTAAAAGTTGTTCATAATGATGAGTGCAATGACCCCTCTTCGTTTTCGAAACGAATAAATTTTCAGCGTGTTATGCTAAATAATAAGGTACAATCGCATTCAATGAAAGTAGTCCTGCTACAATTACGTTGATAAATTATATATGTTATAAAATGGGTAAGCTGTAAATGGATACCACATAATGAAAAAAAAGTCGTACTTATACAAGTACTCTACTTATCTGCTACTTATATTGAAACTTAGTCGAAAAAGGCGGCAAAAATGTCTAGACTTACTTTCCCATAGATGCTGGAGATTGCTCAAAAACCTGAAGTGCAGAGATATTCGAACTTATTTGTTAGGTTGGCCGACCCGATATTCTGCTTATTAGCTGCATTGTCTCTACATTCGACACGGTCTTTTAGCGTTATTGAAGCTGAAACTAGACTGTCGGATCAGCTAACGAACGGGCAAATCATGATTGAACCTACATAGTTATGATAGCATGATCAAACCCAGAAAATTACAATAAAAATTGTTAATGACATCGGACTTATCACAAGTATGTAGGTATATTACTATCCAGCAAAAACAGCTCAAGCTATATTCAAAACTGGGCTACGTTCAGTAATATCGCCCGACGACGCACGGAGCATACTTTGGTCATTCAGTTACTCAGAGCGAACAAACGAACGCCCAAAGAAAGTTCCGAGCGTCGTCGGGCGATATAAAAGAACGCAGCCCTGACAATATGGTATATTTTGGATCAACCAAATACCAATCTGAATTTTCTCGGAATCACTACGATGTGATTTGGTACATTATGGCTTATAGGGGTCCAATCCAATAAAATAGTTGTGAGACGTGGTTATTTCCTTGCGCGTGGTCTGGGGCGGGGTCGGGCGCGGGGGCGGGGGCGCGGGCGGCGGCGCCGTGCGCGCGAGTTGCGGCCGCGCTCCAGCTGCGCCGCCACCAGCTCACCCAGCGCCCCGCGCTCCGCCAGCATTGACAGGAACGTGCAGATGAATTCGTCATAGTTGTGTGTACGCCGGCAGTCGTCAACCTAAGAAAACAGAGTAAATTAATCTCTTTGTAAGAAAAGCCACCTATAATAATATGTTTCACCAGGTAATCTATTCCTGTGACAGCTAGGTCATGTGATTGGCCCAAAACTACGTCATCGGTTGTGGAGGCAACAGCGGGCTGTTAGCGTGACACTAGCCTGTTTGGTGTGCTGCCCAACTAGCCACTATGTGTAAATAAATTACCCGAGCAAAATGCATTTTTCACATACTTGCTTCTATAAAGAAGCACCTTTGAACCAGTAATTTTATACCGTTTCCTTTATTAAGTAATTAGATGAATAATACGAGATAACAAATAGGCTAGTTAACAATTTATTTTATATTCATTATGAATAAAAATCTCCTTAATTGTATTGAAGATGCCAATCAATGGCATCGGCAACACTGTTCGTGTCGTAGCCTTGGGATATTGCAGGAAGAGAATACCTGGTGAAACATATTATCATATCATGAGCACAACGATAATTTCGAATAAATGTTATTACAAAAAGACAAATTTTCTAAAGGGCAAATTCATATAAAAGGCATAAGCCAGCATCAAAAATATCGGGACGAACAGACTGTTCAAAATGATATGAAGAAAATTAAACTGTATCTCAATGACACAAGGAGTGTTTTAGAATGAACCCAATCATTCCCTCTGTCCTCCACCTACTTGTCCCCAACTGGTCACTGTACCGATTTTTAAAAATAACTTTCACTGTCCACCCCTGGGGGGACAAACCTACCTCGAGTATCGCAATAGGAAAAAAGCACTGACGCTGCGAGTTGCACTTTTAATTATACAAAACATTAGCTTACGTGTGTGTACCTTATACATATCTCTTTTATCATTCTCATCATTGAGAGCTTGCTGGCACTGTTGCACCTCGTTCACAATGCTGCTCATCAAAGCGTTCAGCTCTGAGTGGGTCAACAGCAGCTTCCTCAGTTTGAGAGGTTGATCAGGTTCCGGCTCACAACCAACCAGCACGGGAGAATCATTGCTCTTCACTAAAGCAGTGATAGAAGTAGGGTATAACTGAAATAATACAGTATTAATACTAGAAGCTTAACAGAAATTACATTCATAGCTGAAAACAAGGTAATAAAGATCAAAAACCAAAAATTTGTTTCATGTGGTGCTGGACACAAAGAATAGCACCACCGCATCTCTTCTCGTGTGTGTCTTAAGGGGCGACTAAGGGGTTCATCAAAGGATGGGCAGCAGCGTTCTCAGACTATTTATTCAACCATCTGCGATCGCCAACCCAGGCTGCCAATCGTGGTGATTATGGCATATCCCCCCCTTTTGGGGGAGGCCTATGTCCAGCAGTGGACGTGGATGGAAGATTAAAGAACGGTCGGTAAATTTGTCACAGCCAATACCGCGCGAGCGGAGGCGCGATCTTAAGCTAGTTTATTATAAAGTGGAAATCGACTCGAAAAACGGAGGCAGTAACCAATCTATTGGTGTTGTTCATAAAAAATATTTAAAAGATGAGTACTTACATCTCCTACAATTTGATTGTCTCTATTGATTGTGACAAACTTCACAACTGCACCCTGCTCTACTGGATCAACTGAAAAAGTTAAATTGTTTAGGTAGATTATAATTTCCTGGTTACACAAATTGAAAAATACTACTGCTAGTACATGAAGAAAGAAAGAAAAATGGTTTATTGTCACAGTTAACGACGCGCAACATTTAAACAACAGTGATGAACACAAGCAGGCAACTAACAGGTGGGGTTACAAAGAAAGTAAAACAAAAAAACACATAGGTAAAATAAAAAACCCGGCCAAGAGCATGTCGGGCCATGCTCAGTATTATAGGGTTCCTAATTACAAACGAATCAAATCGAATATTAATCATTGCTATTTTAGTTTTTGCAAACAGTGCCACCTAGCGCTGAATTTAAGAAGCTAAATTTAAGAAGTGTGTCGTATAAATATAACACAAAGTTACATTTTGTGTTTTTTCTAAATAGGTATATTTTGCAGTTTTCTCACTATAACTCAAAAATGTATAATCACATTATTCTCGAAATAATTTTAAAAGAGAGTTTTTATAAAGGTCTATCAATGTGGAAGCTTATAAGTTTCTACGTTGCATATTTTAGAAATGGCAGGGGGGGCGTCACATTGCAAGCCACTTTGGCGGGCTATATTTCGCAGATGGTACACCTGATAAAAAAGTTATGTATGAAACATTACCTTCATTTTAGTAGACCTATTCAATGATACCCCACACGAGGGGGTGCAGCAGAAAAAAATATTTTCATCCCCATTTCACATGTATGGGCGCCACCCCTAAAATACGTAATCACGACTTTTTTATTCTTTTAAAATTGAGATCTATATCTAGACTATTTTTTATTTATGAAAAATTTCATTTAATTATGTTTATAAATGTAGAAGTTATTAAGCTGTAAAGGATTAGAACAGACGGACAGACGGATAGACGGACAGACGGACAGACGGACGGACATGACGAAACTACAAGGGTTCCTTGTAGGACTACGGAACCCTAAAAAGGACAGTCAACATAAAATATAAGTATAGTATGAAGCAGATGAGATTTATTGATGGCAGATGAGCAGTGACTGGAATAGGTAGAGCTAATGTAACTTTAGGCACTAAGGCTCCACTTTTTTTTGTCTCTGTTCTTTGAACTTTAGGCACATTAGCTCTACCTATTCCGATCACTGCAGATGAGTCATAGTCAACTAGAGCATTTTTTTATCATACCTAATGGGCTTGCGTTTGACCTCCACCTCCCCTGATGTTAAGCGATGGTGGGATGGTGGGGTCATCCATAAAAGTGTTTGAACTTGTTTTAAGCAGATGTTTACCTAAAATAATACTGTTATCTTGGTGTGGTCGATCATTGGCCCCAATCTCTATCGTAATAGGCCGAGTGTAGTCCACGTCATATATCTGCAACTGTGACGATTCCAATGCGGTCAGTATGGTCTCCTCACTAATCTGACCGATGTTCTCATTAAGGGAGTTCTCATTGTCACCTTCTGATAATATTTCACCTTGTTCTGTAAAAAGTTGTTAAATGTTTGTGTAAATCAAACATATAAATATTTTTTATATTGTATTGTGTTTCCTGATTCATGCACTCAATAGATTTAAGTAAATTTCTGTATTCTGTGATTTTATTGGTTCCACATGAAAATCTCGGTTGACGCCTAAACGTCCCACCTCATAATAAGTTTTTATAAGTTGCTAATACATTATCACAATCGGAAATTAAATTAATTAATTAGGTTGAAATAAATATATAATTTACCGCTGAGTTCCCTGCGTTTCGCTAATAAATGTCGCAAATGTTTTCCGATTTTCGAGATTGCTTCCTTTACCCTCTTCTGATTAAGTTCAAGAGCATTCAGCTTTTGAGTCACAGCCAACCTTCTGTCAGGTACAACTGCCATCAAATTGAATCTAAAATAGCAAAGCAAGTAACTAGTAAAGCAAAAATTATAATCTCTTATTTATGAACTTCTTTGTCTATTCATTAATAAACAATGCCTAGTGGGTATTGCCCAGTCCACTATACTTCATATCCCTATACTTTAGTCACAATGAAACTAGATCCGCAACCATAAATTGTTGCCTAACATTCATTTAACAACAACTAAGAGCTATAATAAAGAAGTCAACATAAAAGTAGAAAGGTTTTCATACTACAAAATTTCTGTTAGAGTTATTTTACAACTTTACTATGTTTGTTCAACTTGAATAGCACACACCAATTTCTAATACCTTATATCATGCACCTGCTCTCCAGCATCTTTTCCAAGTCTCTCAGCCATGACTCTTTTAAACTTATCAGTCCAGTCCTCATCAGATGCCCAAGGTCCATGATCTGTGGGGTATGGCTTGAGACCATCCAGCTCAAACAAATGTCCATTGATTGGCACAAAGCATACAAAATGATATGCTTCTCCTGAAAATATTAATAAAATATGGGTATAAATTATAATATACTAGCTGTGCCCAGCGTGTGTTGCAATGCCATTTTTTGTTTTGGCCCAGAACCTTTGCGGACATACAAAGTTTCATTACAATTGGATGAATGGTTTAGGAATGCATAAAAGACAAACATACAAAAGTCATTCTTTTTACAAAGTATTTATTCATATAAATTAGATAATATTTGTGTTTGTATTTTTCTAATAAGTACATAATATCTCCAATAATAAATAATTAATGCATTGATGTCTTACACACCTGTGAATCGACCCGTAGAGACTCCAGCATTCTTATCAGCCTTTTTCCTAGCTTGTGGGATGGCATGGGAATTATGTGCACAAGCCAACTCTGGAGCGTTACCAATTGCCCAGCCTTTATTCTCTGGGTTCATACCCAGAGTGTGATGCTATTTAACAAAGAAGTATCATTACAACATTTAAGAATACAAAAAAATGTAGCTTAACTATTGTTTTTAGATAACAAAGGGGGATTACCTTCAACCTGCTGAGTGTTTCTCCTAAATGAAGATTAGGATAGTTCAGTAATATTGATAACAGAGCATGGGTGGCACAACTATTTGGGACCATTTGTTGTGCAAAAAATATACTGTTTATAGTCTCTTCGTCGCGTACGAAACTCTCAATCTGTTCCACGAACTTCCTGCGTGAACGTCTCTCTTCTATCCATCGGAATAAGAATATAAACCCATAGACTGGACTCTCTAATGGTTTATGTAGGTCATAAATCTCTTCTACCTGAACCCCTTTAACTCCGAAGTCCTCTAACAATAGCGTAAACAATCCTGGATCACTTTCTAATTCGAGCCATCCCTCTATCAGACTGTTTATCTCTACCGGCATATTTTTCATAGATGATGATTATATTGAACGAAGTACAACTTAAATTGGTTCAATTCCAGGCATTAAACAATAAATAGATATTTATTTTCAATGAGAAGTGTTCATGTTATTCTTATAACCTTTGCAGCAAAAGCAGCTGTCAAAGTCAAAGTACATATATCATTAATCTGTGGTCAAATCTTTGTTAAATTCAGTGTCAAATTATTAAAATGTTTTTTTTTTTTTTTTTTTTTTAAATTATTATGGCCTGGTTGCTAAGACCTTTAAGCCAAGTCATTTATTTGTTATATATGTGAGTAGTTTTATGGCCTGGTTGCTTAGACCCTCCAGCCAAGTCTTTAGTTTACTCACCCTAGTAAAGTGATGGAAACTTTACCAGGTTTTTGAGCGGATGATGAGAAAATACGAAAGTCACGTTTTTCAACTTTGTACCATTTACCCACACTTGTACACGTTAACGAGCACTTAACATTTAATAATCCACCATTATTACACATTAACACTCGAAGAAACACAAATTTAGGAAAATAATACAAAATCCACAACACGATCTTTCCGAATTTTCCCGCCAACCTTATTAAAATGTCAACCTAACTCAGGGTTGCCAGATAAGTACAAGTGGATTATCGTACTGATGTTCTAAAATTATCGTATATCAAGGAATTTGGTGAAAAATTATCGTAAACAGTACTGAGCTACGAACAAAAACAATGATTTTCAGCATCAAAAATTATCGTATTTCAATCAATTTTGTATCGTACCCGAGCCAAAATTATCGTACGTCTGGCAACGCTGACCTAACTCCAACTGTCATTTTAAAGGAGCGTTTGCAATCGGAAGGCTTTAAAGTAGCGCATTCACAATACAAGTATGTAAAGAGTTTCCGAGACGTTCAAGCAGCTTGACGGCAAGCGCGTAGTTTTGTTTTTCTTGTTCAAGCAGCTTGATACATGCGTCAAGCGGCTTGATCAACATGAGGCATCTTTTAAGAATTCTTACTGCTATATCCACGGCAGTGTATCAACCAAGTTCGCAAAGGAAAAGGGTGACACACCAGCCGTGGTATTCCACGGTTGGTGTTTCGACCCGTCATAACTTAAGATCTATTATCACTTGCGATTATGCGTGTCTCGTAAGACCAACGACCATACAGCTCATAGATGCCTCATAACAGGCGACCGATGTCTGCAACACATCTATGAAATTTCACTAATGTAGGTCTCCAGTATTCGCCACTTGAAATCTTCAAATCAGTTTTGACCACTTACATGAGCCATCATAACGGCCGCGTTACTCAATAGCTTATAGTCACCTTGGTAGGGCCAATCGGATTGCAGTACCCCGTCTCAGCTAGTGGCAGAATTTATTGTACACATTATATTTAACATTAGGTTAGGTGTCTATTGGGCTATCTTCTTCTTCGTGTTAATGGTTCTTATGTAGTTCACACTGTATTCATGTGGTATTTGACCACCTCTATGGCGTTGTATGTGGCTTTGTTTAAAGCCATGGTTTAAAGTTGGGTTATATGGGCGTTGCATAAGACCACACGACGCCCGGGGCGTACTTTTGTCGTTCAGTTACTCAGAGCGATCATACAAACGAACGCCCAAACAACGCTCCGAGCCACGTCCGAGTGTCGTCCGACGACGTCGGGCAATATAAGTGAACGAAAGCGAGCGTTGTTTGGGCGTTCGTTTGTATGATCGCTCCACAGACCAGTAAGCCTCTAGACGCCGATTAGCCGGACACCCCCGGTCACAACGCATATGCAGTAGCACTGCATATGTTACGCCCCGCGGCCAATCAGGACGTCAGTCCGTCAGCGAGCGGCACCTATCATACGATATCGCACCACCAAACTTTTGAGCCGACCAATCATAACGCACCGTCTGCCCCCCGGTCCCCGCCAACATTTTACGACTGTGTTCTCATTCAAAACTTTGTCTAAGCGGAGGCGGCTTGAGGCTTACTGGTCTGTGGATCGCTCTAAGTAACTGAACGACAAAAGTACGCTCCGGGCGACATCGGACGATAATACTGAACGCGGCTAAGAACCGATCAATAAGTTTACAGTGTCACAAGCTTAGTTTTTTTAGTTTCAGTTTAAAAAAAAGTGCGGGGCTGAAAAATATTTTCAAATGGCCGAAAAAAATAAAATAATCATGCTCTTTCATTCAATACATATATGTGAGATTGCTGTTAAAATTTTCAATTATTTTTATCCTAGGCTTGTTTTTGAAAATTTTATGATTTTTTTCTCGCATCGGAAGAAATAAGGATTAATAACAATAAGGTGTTTGACTGGTATTGCCAAAAATTATGAAAATTGTACACAACGTAGATTACAGGTTGAAGATTAACGTTTACTAAGTTTTGTTAATTTAAATATTTTCTAAATATTTTACTTTTCTGTTTGAAATTTTATTTTTTTATCTTTTGATCATGTGATACAAAACGTCTTGAGACTTGACCTCCATTTTGGGTGACGTCAGAACCCTGTACGACGTACGGCGAGCTAAATGTTGCCATGATCGTAAAACTACAATGTATCAGTTTTTGAATCAGTAGGTATAATAATAATAATGTATTCATGTCAGCCGGTTAATTTTTATTTTATTGAGCCAGGTTATGTACTTTATAACTTACTGAAAATTAAACTAATTAGTATTTGTAGGTAATTTGAACATAATTTAAAATATTTTGTTTTGTACGTGCGTGATTCAAAGAAACTACAAAACGTTTTAGTCATACTCATATCTCATGCTAAGAAAAAACCGTGTTCCTATTTTTTACCTTTTGTTAAATTCGTACCTTTTTGGTAAACGTGTCATACTTTCAAGGGAATTCATACCGGCAACACTGACCGGAACAAGTGCAGTGGAGGTTGGCGGGAAAATTCGTAAAGATCGTGTTGTGGATTTTTTATTATTTTACAAAATTTGTGTTTCTTCGAGTGTTAATGTGTAATAATAATGGATTATTAAATGTTAAGTGCTCGTTAACGTGTACAAGTGTGGATAAATGGTACAAAGTTGAAAAACATGACTTTCGTATTATCTCATCATCCCCTCAGAAACCTAGTAAAGTTTCCATCACTTTACTAGGATACAAGTATAATATGTTAAATGATTTCGATTGAAGGACAAGTATCCATGGTCATGAATAAATAAAAATAAAACAAGTGCAGTGACGTAGTGGCACGGTAATGTCACATGACTTAGCGTTTTGGCGCGAAATTTAAAATGAGAAATAAAAATCTTGATTATTTAATTTTACAAGCATATTTTAGTAATTATTTGTTAATGAATGATTTAATTCGATGTTTCGCCATCGTTTTACGTATATTGCCAAAAATTGTCAAACACCCTCGCCGCTATTCCGTCGGTGTGCGCTGATCTATAGTGTTGCCGAGGTTAGGGGCCAAGTTTGGCCTCGAAGTTGGTAACTTGAAAATAAATACAGTTTGTTGGTACCTATTTGGTTGATATTTATGGTATTCTGCTGACTCTTTGCATCCTTATTATGGAACGTAGGTACCTACAGTGTAAATATAATGGGTAGTCACACAGATTAAGTAGGTACCTATTACCGAGTACTTAATCTGAGGGTAGTCAGAAACCCGAGACTGACGACTGGTCTAACCTCCGAATTTTGCCATTGTCCACTAACTTGGTTGCGAGGGTCTGATGGCAGTCGCTCCGTGTAAAATACTGATGTTCAGTCGCACCTGGTTAGACGGGAAGCCGACCCCAACACAGTTGGGAAAAGGCGAGGAGGATGATGACAGTGAAACTATGACAAAAGTTTCACCCGTAGAGCTACCTACCTAAAGATTACATCTGTTTAGATACCTACAATAATAAATAGGTAACCTTTGTATCAACCCATCAATCTTAATAATAAAGGTAATCTTTGTATCAGCCTATCGCAGTCAACTGCAGAACATAGGCAGCCTATGTTCTGCAGTAGACTGCGATAGGCTGATATGTTAAATTGCATCACAATAATCAATCTTTTCATGCGATAACTTCTACTGTTATTAGTCTATCTATGGTGTTCCCCAGGGCAGTCTGTTGTGTGGACTATTTATTATATCACAAATCTGTGACCTATTTATTGGTGCTAAAAGAGCACATACACACGTTTAATATTACATAAATAAAACGAAATGATCTCTCAACAACATTTATTTTTTTGTTTATATACACTCTTATCTTCCGAACTTTGTACAATGTACAAATAATAAATGCACAACTTCAGCATTGTAAAATCCTCATAAAGACTTGCAGGCACCAGCAGGCACACGCTTTTTGAATCAATTAGTATAAGCACACGATTTAAGTATTATTTAAAAACAGTATTGGTCCCATTTTTTATCATTCGAAAGCACTCGGCTGTTTATGAACGTAAATGATGATTTTACCTCCTTCACCTCCAAGAATAATTGCCCATTTCACACTTTTTTACATTATTTAATATGTATTATCGCTTACCCCTCTGTTTTTCAAGGATTTTCAGAGTTTATAGATGATATACTGGTCTATCAAATATTTTTGTTACAGAACGCTTTGAACGCAATGGGCACGGTGTATCATTTTTGATACGCACTGTATTAACATGCGTGTGCAAGAATGATACACTAGTGGTGAAGGTGATGATACACTAGTGGTGAAGGTATTAATAAATCTATTGCTTGTTATGCATAGACCAGTAAGCCTCTACTGGTCTGTGTTGTTATGTAATTCTATATTCCTAAAGTTGTTAGGCGACGAGATCCACAACGAAGAAGATTCTCGAGTCTTGTAAATTCTATTTTTAATCGATTATCAATGCGTTAGTATCCAAATATGATATGATGGTTACGATTGAGTCGTCTAATTTGATACAATGAACTTCGTTAGTGTGATATTTTGACTGCATTATTAACTTCAAATCAACTGCCTTTAATGCCCAATCTTCAATCTAATTGTACTTACTGTAAATTTTCGAGATGTTTTGCATTGGGCATATTGACTAGCACATCTCCCAGTATGATATACAGTTGATTATGCATGTTTTCCTTATTTCAATTTGATAACCACTTGTAATGAGCGTCACTTAGTTCAAAATCTTCAAGTTGTGCAATCAGAATAAGTACAAATTACAAATTATTATGCATGACTGGATAATCTAACAGAAAATTTAAGTAAATATCAAAATATGCTTTAATTTGAAGACTAGAATAGACAAATTGGAACAGGAAACTATATCTCTACTAAGATTACAAACGCGAAAGTTAACTAAAACGATGATACTAACGTACAATCATTATCACGACAAGTTATCAATCAGTTTGAAATATGAAATCTTTTAATTCCTTTTTTTAAAACATTGTTCAGACATTTCCAATTCATCAAATGTTGTTAAAGTTCATATCTCTGATGATTGTGTTTCTGTACAATTCTCTTTTGCGTCTAGCAAAGTGATACCTAGTAAGTAGTGTGCCTTATTTCTACAGGCTTGTGAGCAAAACTACAGCTAAGGAAACAATTGTACGCGACAACACTGATGTGCACGTGCACCAGTGAGAACATTCAGGGGACTTGAGAATGGCACAGTGACGTAGGACACAACTACTGCATTACATTTATAATTGATTTATTTATCAGATATGTACGGATGTTTCACGTCAACTGGCCGACTGTTCGGCGAATCAATGACTTATTCTACTTTACAATTATTTGGAACCACAGAGGTGCTCTGTTTGGAACACAATTTTATAAAATAATTATTGGAAGAGTTTTTCACTAAACTGCCTAACTATAAGGTACATAATTAACAAAACACTATGTTACAAAATTTCATAATTATGTACAGAGCAGGAAATAAGTAACTAATAATAACTTCCCTATTATCACATAAGTACGCAACGCTCCATATACTTGACCACCTACATTAAATAAAAACAATAGTTTCATGTTAGGATATGTACGTACAATATAAATATAATACCATGACATTGTTGCGATGTCAACAATGTGGACTAATTGCTATATACGAGTCTCATCACATGAAACAGCAGTCGATTTAAAGTAACAAAGTTGTCCGGCCGGCCTTTCATCTGATGGCGTGCGTGGGGTTGTATGGCGGCGGCGGCGTCTTGGGGACCTGCGACCGGTGGACGGGCGCGATGGCCGAGAGCGGGCTGGTGGGCGGCCCCGCGTCGTCTGGCTGGCCGGGGATGACGGCCGCGTCCGCGAGGTGTGGCGTCGCCGGCAGCTCGTGTCGTGCGCTGCTCGTCGCGGGGAGTAGTCTTGCGGGGTTCAACTTGATGGCGTCGTCGTACGTCGGCGGGGCTCCCGCCACCGTGTCGTAGTCTGGGGGCTTCTGCTGCATTGTTTCTTCATCTGGCATCGATATTACGTGGATCGGATCGTCAATCTGAAATTGAAAAAGGTTTTGGTGAAATACTGTTGCATAGAAAGTACTAACTAGTATGTAGTAGAAAAAGCTTGATCATAAACACTCATCATCATCATCATTTCAGCCAAAAGACATACACTGTTGGACATAGGCCTCCTCCAAGCATCGCCACGACGGCTGGTCCTGCGCATCGCGCATCCAGTGACTATTGATAACAAAGTAGATTTTCCATTTTTATTTTTTAGAAAATCTGTAAATCATTTTGGATTTAGTATTCCATCTACTTATCTATGTAAGTAAGTAGGTAATAAATGTGGAAAAAATCCAAAAAAGTCTAGTTTCATCCTGACTTAACTAAAGAACAAGAACTGGGTTCAGCATGTAAGAGTATTTAGCACTTTTGTACCCGTATGTCCTCGCCAAGATAACTTTGCTTGTTTGACTATGGAGGGTCACTCAACTTTGTACTGTATGCGTTTGTAATAAAAATCTTTGGCGAAGTTTTCTGTGATGTCAGATTAGGTAGCTTGAGGATTGAATGGATTACAAACGTCGCTGAACTCTGATTTTATAACGTTCCGATATGTTCTGAGGGCCTCAAATTCATTGCAAAAGTTGAAACTTATAAAACTCACTTGATGTGTGTCAGGCGATGTGCGGTCCGTCTGCGGCTGCCTCGCGGGCGACTGCAACCAGCAACACATGGCCGCGCAGATGAGCAGCGCTCCTGCTACGATGCAGGCCACGCCCACGTAGCGCACGGGCTCCGCGTAGTCCTCCGCCAGGCCCAGCCAGTTGATCAGCGCGCCGGCGCACAGCAACACCATGCCATACCTGTACGGCCTCTGCGATTGTCTGCCTTCGTCTAGGGACATGCCTGAAAATAGAAAACGCTATTTAATACATTGTTTATGGTTTCTGTTCGATAGGTAGAGGTCAGTAAAATACTTTCGCTTTTGTTACATTTGGCGACACTTTGCTGTCGGTCACAGGAAGTAGGTAGATCCGGAAGCTCTAAACTGTTAACTCATCAAATCGTGGAAAGTATATGCCATGTAGTTTACTGGGGCAATGACACGGCGTAATAACGGGATTCTATATTCACGAACCGGTGATCAAAACGAAAGTTGGGAAAGTTCACAATTAGATGACACGAAACGTGGATTGTTCTATAGAATTAATGTGGGTTCTTCAAAGACCCGTGATTATAGAAAAGGTCACGAAAACAATTGTTTTTCCTGAGGTGGCGGGCGTTGAGGAATACTTTATGAGAGATAATTTCGAGGTGCTCGAGCGTCGATGATCGAGGTTAGCGCGAAGACAATGGTCTCTCGGGAGAAGTGGGTCAAGTTCACGACGTGTTGTAGCGCCGAGCGGTCACGCGTTGCCCGCACCACATGAACGTAACCACGATGATCGAGATGTCACACACGATCACAGGAATTAATTTTTACCGCGCGTCATTGAGCATTTCATTTTACAAAGATAAAGCAGACATAGAATTCGGTTATATTCGAATTGAGTTGAGGTCATAGACTTATATATTACTAGCGGTTGAGGTTCTAAAGCCTCTTTCAAATATAAAACTGCAATCATTTATAATACTAATAACTCGCTGTAGGTTTAACTTATAAGTAATCTGTGCTGTAGGTCCTGCTTTCTCCTTGAATTGGGTCCATCACTGAGACGAGATTTTATTCATTTCATTATTTTGTTGAGATAACGGATTACGGGAGTTAATAGCTGTTAGTCTCATCGAGGAAATTGATACATATTAATACCTAACATGAGAATTGATCATCCACATGAGTGTTCTCTGAATTAAAGCACTTATAACACAGAGTGTTTTATGGCGTTTGACAACATGATAATATGTAGCAATATGATCGGTAATCGTGTGTGCGATTGTAGTCGAGTGTTGCAGTCGTGCAAACTGCAGGCGATAACACTGATTGCTTTATGTTATTGCGTTCTCAATTATTCAAACCGCACTACCTATATACCTTTACACGGTGTAACGGTCGCTTAAAAACGGTCGAATGCAAATGAATCATGGTCTTAAAGCGTTCGGGTTTTTATGCGTCTTATAGTGATAATTACGCGTAAAAGCATTGCCGCTATCCGCCTTGTCTCAGAAGTATTTGTGGAAGTATTGTACTGGATGACAGGACTCTCCGGATTTGTGATTGAAATGGATGAATGTACCCTTTGAACTGGAATGATGACGGATCAAAGTTCATTAGAGTTTATAGCAAAATAGGATTGAATGAATTCTGTTAACTAAGTACAATAATTCATTCAACCCTATTTTGTTGTGAATAAATCATGATAGAAAGTATCTCACTATATTCTATTGTATCATCTGATTTAAGAAAAGTAGGCCGGACAGAGCCTATCTTTATTACTTACTAGCTTTTGCCTGCGACTCCGTCCACTTGGACTTTGTGCTTTTCAACCCCGTGGGAATTTTGAAAAATCTTTATTCCTTGTCTACATCATAAAGGCAACCTCTGTGCAAAATTTCAGCTTTCTAGGTTAAAGGGTTTGGACTGGGTGGGGATGAGTCAGTCAGTGAGTCGGACTTTTCTTTTCATTATTATGTGTATAGAAAACAGTACCGTGACTGACTGACTGACAAACATCGCACCGGCTAAACCGGTGGACCTAGAGATTTGAAATTTGGAGGAAATATTCCTTGAGTACCGTATAGAGCTGCACCAAGGAGATATGACCTATTTCTTATAGAAATAAGCAGTGCCTTTGTACTATTCATTTCTATGTATTATATTATTATTTCTCTGTGTGAGCAAAAATTTAATAAATAAATAAATAACGAGGGATTTTTTGAAATTCCATCTCAAAAGGAATTGAATTACAAACCAATGTAATTTCACCATTTAAATCCTTGCCCATTTTAGTACCCATTCATCCCTGCAATCTAATCTAACAGAGAGTAGGCTTTAACTTAGCACTGGGTAGATACAAACTGAAATTATGATGATGAGATGATGTTCAATAAACTACTCACAACCTGGTTGTCCTCTTAGATCGCGATCGTAGATGCCGTACGGATATATTGTGGCCAGGGTCGTCATTTTACTAACTACTGTATATTTGAATTATTTAAAATATGTTACGCAATATAATGCAATATGGTCTATGTGACGTCACAATTATTTTCACAAAAATAAAAAGTATTTTATTTACACAAATATGCAAACACTTCATCTCGATTATCAGATATTACTGAACAAAAATCATCTATGAAAGGTAATCTTATCGGTTATTCGACGCAGAATCAAGGGTATGTTAGATTATAGGTCAACATCTTGACAATGAAATAATTTGCCCATTGGCCTTTTGTTTGCAGTACGCTACCTACTAATGAGAGAAATCAATATGGTCCGATACATAGAAGGGCAAATCAGTAAAATACTTGAACCAAGGGCGGATCCAGGGAGGGCACAGGCGACAGGTTCACGCACCCCGCACACGGTTAAAATAAACCAATGAGCTTTTTTTTTTTTTTTTCGAATGAGTTCTCGCAGGTGGGGCCGAAGTCCCATTCCTGCTTAACCGGACTTAGTTGGCGGAGAGTCCCATGTGGGACTCCATTCGCCGAAGGTTTTATCCCTATACTTACAAACTAAATACGCGGTATAAATACCGCGCAAGCGGGCGCCCCCCAAGGGGGGGGCTCGAACCTCGCTAGGGCATTGCAGGGGGACCCCGCCGTTCCTATGTCCCCCTAGCAGCCGTTGCTGCATCGAATTGGTTACCTCGAAAGTAGCGGACTTTCGGTCTATCGGGTGACGTGCTAAAACGCCGTTAAGCGGCAAGCCTCGCCGGCGAGGCTAAGACCTACCTAAAACCTAAACAGTGGCTACGCAATAGCCTGCTCCTAGGAACTACTCTAGAGCATAGGGCCGGTCTCGCGTGACGAGATTATCTCCGGTTGCTTACACCGTGAGGGCGTCCCCAGAGGGGAGCTCGGACCTCGACTCAGGGTGCAGCAGGGGGACCCCGCCACTGATCCCCTCAGCAGCTGGTGCTGCGTCGGCATGTGTTTCTGTTTCTCGAGAGTCGGACTCTCGGATTCTGTGTGTGTGTCGTGTCGGTCCTCGCCGGCGGGGACGATATTTTGGACGACGGCGTCGGAGTGTGCTTGTGCTTTTATCTGACTCCTGGAGGAGTGTAATAGCGTCATCGGGTTCAATGAGTGTGTGTCTGGGACGTCGGATTTTGCTAATAGCAGAAGGCTGGTAGACGGTGGCCGCCACGACCAAGGGATTGGGGTGCTTGGGAGCGGAATCGAAATAGCGTTTAGAGACACGCTTGAAAAACTGCTTGATGGTCGGTAGTTTGAGGTCTAGGTGGAGTTGGCCATTGCGTAAGTACCAGGGGGCGCCTACGGCCCTTCGCATAAAACGGTTTTGGACGGTTTGGAGTATGTGAATTCTCACCGGATTAACGTGTGCGAACACAACGCTAGCATAGGCGAGTATGGGGCGGATACAGGTGGTGTATATCCTTACTTTGAGAGGAGTGGGCAGCTTACTGTGCGCATTGAGTAGGGGGTGGAGACGTCCGAGGACGAACGCGGCACGGTTTTTCACCTTGCGGATATGCGGTCTGAATGTCAGTCTACGGTCAAGGATCACTCCAAGGTATTTGGCTTTACTTTGCCATGGGATCTGTTTCCCGAACATTGAGACTGGTACGCTCAGTTCTTTGCGGTACTGTGACAGGGGTTTCTTATCGAAGAGGACAGCTGCACTTTTTTCGGGATTGACTTCGATTCTCCATTTCCGGAACCAGTCACCTAGGGTGTTGGCCGCGGATTGGAGGGTACGAGAAATAGCGACATGGGTCTTGCCGGAGTAATAGATTGCCGTGTCGTCGGCGAAAAGGGCAATACGGGCTGCACCGTATTTTGGAATATCGCTGGTGTACAGCGTGAACAGTAGGGGGGAGAGCACGGAGCCTTGTGGCACACCGGCGTGAATGGGATGGGGGGAGGAGAGAGCCCCTTCTATGCGATAGCGAAAGGTACGATTCGATAAGTAGTCTCGGATGATGAGCACGAGACGATGTGGTACATTCATAGTGTACAGCTTATATAATAAGCCGTTGTGCCACACTTTATCGAAAGCCTTTGCCACGTCGAAAAAGAGAGTACCGGTCATTTGACCGCGTACGAAGCCTGCGCTGATGTGTTCTACAATGCGGTGCAGTTGATTAACGCAGCAGTGCTTTGTACGAAAGCCAAACTGCTCGTCGGGAAGGAGTTTATTTGAGTCGGCGAAATCTTTGAGTCGCTTATAAATAAGCTTCTCGTAGATTTTACCGAAGACATTGAGGAGACTAATCGGCCGGTAACTACTCGGCTCGGCTTTTGGCTTGCCCGGTTTGGAAATACCGATTACCGTAGCTTGTTTCCAAGCCTGGGGAAAGATGTTGTTTTTAAATGCCGCATTGAAGATGACGGTCATTAGAGCGATTAGGGTGGCAGGGAAACGTTTCAACACCTTATTGGTGATGGCGTCTGCGCCGGGGGCTTTTTTGGGCTTAAGATCCTTGACTATAGAGAGAACTTCGTCAGGGGTGATCGGTGGGAGCGGGTCATCAGGGTCATCTATTGGGGGGGGGAGGGCTGACCTACGCTCTACTTCTGAATTTACCTTGTCAAGGTGGGTTTGGCTTACGGGAAGCGTACTGAGAGTGCATTGGGACTCCAAGCTGTCGGCTAAGCATTCGGCTTTTTCGTCATCATCAAAGGCCGGCCTTTGATTGGGTCGATTTAGGGGGGGCATGGCTGCCGTGGACTCGCATTTGAGTCTGCGTTGAAGTGCCCAGAAGGCTAAATGAGACGGTTGGATTTCGCTGACTTCCTTGTCCCAGCGATCCTCCCGTACCTGAGCTACACGTCTTTTTACAGTATTCTGCAAAGAGCGCATATGGGCACGGTTGGCTTCGTTGGGAAAAGCGTCATAGGCACGGATGGCCGCGTTCCTCTCGGTCCTCAACTCATTAACATCGTCCGGCAGTTTCAAACGCTGGTCATCCAGCATCGGAACCTGCCGTGAGCATTCGCCCACTACGGACTGTACATGGTTGGTGAGCGAGGTGATCGCGGCCACCGTATCCGCGACTGTCTCGATGGAGTCAGGGATTGAATCTAGTTGGGGGGATGAGGTAGATTTGAGGCGGTCCTCTAGTCTCCTCCAATCGGTTATCGTTTTAGTTACGGGTGGAGTACCGGGATCCGAGGGACCACCCCGGGGACCCAGTTGAAAAACCAATGAGCTGGGAGCATAGACTTATATATCTAGCGTATTGGGAAATCATTGGCTGGGAGATTTACGATACTGCTTTAATAACATTCGTTTCTTTTTGCGTAGGTACATAAGGTGGGGTATACTTCTGTCATTGATAAAGAAGACTTAGCGCTATACTATAGGGTGGATAACCCTAATGGGTTTCCGATAATCATGATTATTGGCAGATTTAAAATATCAGGCCAGTGCAACCGGGTGCCACTTGTAAGCAGTCTTTTCGCCCACTCGTATGAAGTAGGGTTTCGCGTCGCGGTTGCCGTTTTCGTTAAAGCGATAATATTCGTTAAATGGATTAAACCTACACAATAGCTGAACATGGCGCGACGTGTTCCTACCTATTGTTATTTTTTTATTATAGAATGTCACCAGCTTCTTGTTGTGCCTCTAGGCATACATTTTTTCAGTACCTAGTGTTAATAAAAAACAAAGTACCGACGTTATCGAGAGGCTCATTTGTGAAATTTTTGTTTGGTAGACGAAGGCACATAAATCATCGTCAGTCCTTGGTTATCTTATCAATACCATGTTTAATGCCCGCCAATGCACGGACTATGCCAGACTCGCCGAAGGTATAAATAGAGACAAAAACATAATACGTAATAATACCTATACGTTGCGTCTAATTTTACATTTGCTTTAGCAAGGTCTCAGCATTTTTTTTCCATAAGACAACAAACAAGACATGTAATTATCGATATCTGCTATTCATTTCTGGTTTATTAAATGCCCAATCCACATTCTCGGCCGCGAACCTGCGAAAACGATGAATAGTTTGGCATAAAAGAGTACACAAAATGAGGGCACCAATAGTCTTACATTTAAACTTCAAAAATCGCATTTTTTGCAGAACTTTGGATAGTATTATTCATATAAATCCAATATACCTAAGTGATGGTGAAGGTCGCGGGAATCCGCTGGATGCGGAAGGCGCAGGAGCAGGACCGGTCGTTGTGGAGATACTTGGGGGAGGCCTATGTCCAGCAGTGGACGTCTTTCGGCTGAAATGATGATGATGATGATGATGATACCTAAGTGTTCACAGGCACATATTTTGCACGATAAAAGCCAGATTAACACAATAATGACAAAGATATGCCAGAATGTACTTTCCTACATTGCTCTGAGCTTATAGTGCAACTATAAAGATATTTGGTTAAAAAAACACGATGTAAGCAGCGTATAGCGTCTTCGTGGGTTTGCGGCCGCGAATATAGAGCGGGCATAAGTTGGAAGACACATCGTGTATTGTTATTTTTTTTGTAAAATCATACAATTTTAAATAATCTTAAAGTAATCTTTTGGCTTCAAATGGTATTGAGGATATGAATATTATTGGAGCATTTTTAGAATATTTAGCGCGTTCATTCTTCTGCTCAACGACGAACAGTGTTTGCAAAATTAAGATTAAATTCGGATCAGTAACTAATCGGCTGATGATATTATGATTTTATTCCCTAACATGTAATATAAATCAACATAAATCTACAATCTTTATGGATTTATTAGGCGGACAGGTTATTAGTATTACTTAGGTGCGGTAATGGTCGAATCGATGTTTGCTCCATAATGTCACATACTGATTAAATACGTACGTAAACATTAGTACTGGCTATAAAAGAAGTTTGACTATCGTAAGCAAGAAGGAAATGTTATTCGACGGAAAGTCCTACAACCTACAACCTTTTCTATCTTATTCTTTTGTCCTTATCAACGGCTCTTTCTAGAATAAATTAATGGATTTCAAATATTTCTTCTCACTAGATACATAGGTATTTTTATTCGAAGCTTTGATTGATTCGATAAGCTTTAATTTTTGTCTGTCTTGACATTTGTTTCTAATAAATTATAAGTATAGAAATTACGAAAAACAGTAAGTAGATATTCTACTCAATCCTAGTTATTTTGTGGACGGATGTTTGTTTATGTCCTTTAATCATGCTGAGACGGCTGAACGGATTTGGATGAATTGGCACACAGATGGACCATGTCCTAAATTAACACATAGGATGCTTTTTATCGACATATCTCAACTTATCTAGGAGTGAAGCTGCAGGTTTTAGCTGGTTGGATATAAGTCTTATCTTTGTTACTGTATCTACCTAGTACGTATTAGCATAGAGTTAATTATTACTAGTGGGAATGTAACTCTAAACTTATTATCGGGAGACCACCGCTGCACCGCTACGTCAGTTAGTTCTACATAGAAACATTCTAAGCAAAAAAGGTGTTTAGTTATCGATTATGCAAAGTAAGGCTATCTAGCTGATTGTGATTTTTTAATTCCCACGACTGCTCAATGGCACAGTCATCGACCGGATAGCTTGCAAATGCTTTGTCATATCTATCACTATTATTATTATGAGTTTGCAATTATATCTACGTGAAACAGGTAGAGGTTTTGATTTTAAGTAACCAAGGTGGTTTGTGTAAGTTTTGCAATCAGAATGATCGCGAAATGATATTGAATTAGAGACGGGTTTTTAAATTAATTTAGAAAAAGTATCAAATAAGAAAAACTACAAAAAAACATTACCCTCCTTCTGGGGCAGCCGGGTAATAAAAAAGCACCGTTTTTTTCGTGTTTTAAATATGGCAGTTTGAATCTATTTAAGATAGCTTAAATCTTTTGATACGATTCTGGGGGTCTACTCGCGTTTCACGAACGACAAACGAAGTTCGAACTTTCGTTCCGACTGATACCTACACAATAATGATAGGTGCATAAAAAAGGCACAATTAAAATAGACTACGGTTCACTGTCGTACGAAACTGTCTGGAGATCAGAGAAACAAACGTCAAAACATGATCATCGCATGCGATAAGGGGAACGATGGTTGACCGGGAGTAGCAAATTGTGCGATGAATGGTATGATTAATCGAATATTGTCGAACGCGAGAAGAGCCAGAGATTACTTAATACTTACTTGGTAGAGCCCCTGTATCTATACTTTGGATACAGGTTTATTTAAGTATGTTTATGATCGATTCCTTCTAGAAATGGTTTTTAATTGGAATGTTATGTTCCAATTGTGCGTCCTTTAAACAGTTGACAGACCGCGCTCATTGTTGATCGACCACGTAATATAGTATAACGGGCTGGTTTCCGCAACTCCACGTCCAAGCGTGTATTTTGCGTACGGTTCGGACGATCGACCACGTAGCAAATATATATAAAAACTTGGAATGTCATTCTAAAGTTAAATATATTGCTAATACTTTTGAAAAAATAACGGGATTTTAGTCCACCAAGGTGGGTTGTTAGTGCTCATGCACTTATGTAGATGTACGTAGATATTTTACTATGTCGATAAGATACGATGATTTATTACGTTCTAATAGTATCCGTAATTTTAATTCCGCATGCATAATTCCTATTAGTACTATAGTATTATATCATCTGTGCTATTAGTAACAGTGTAATAAAAGTAGAAAAGATAATATATGACAACTCACGGTCAAAGCAGCATGGATTAGGTAGGGTTTTAGATAACTTTCTCAATGCCAAGAGTCATAATAAAGCAATCATTAATAAATAAATGGTATAATACAAACCGATTTCACGTGTAAATAAAATTATAGGTAGTTACTCGACTAACTAGCTAGTTTCCGTTTCGATTTTAGACAATATTTATTCGAATTTTGAGACAAAAAGTTGGAATTGAATATGGTCACGCAACGACATTGGGCAGTGAGAAAAACAACAATAACGTTTTTTAAAATTATTTAAAAACACTTTTTAGTGCATTGTGTCAATTATCTGGAAACCATGTCTGCGTTCGGCAGTGACCGAAAAGTTCAGTGAACCAACACGTAAAAAGTGGACTATTTTAAAACACAATCACGATACCCAGTTATTTACTTCGTTTTGGCTCAGCGTTCAGAAAACAATTCTTGAAATATCAGCGTTTTCATTTATTTTGATAACCTTCAACATAAGTGTTTTCAGAAAAACAATAGGATGCAGGCCGAGGATATAGGTACTAGGTATAGTCGACTGCATGCCAGTGGTAAAACTTGAATTAGAAAACAATTTATGCCCCACGCATTCCTCCTCTTTTCAATATTTATTACTAGTGACCTGCCCAGGCTTCGCACGGGTAGCACTGATCATTCATAGCCTATAACCTTCTTATGTAATTCCTCTTTCTATTTGAAAACCGTATGAAAATCTATACAGTAGTTTCTGAGATTAGCCCGACCAAACACAAACTCGGCGCGGCGTGGCGCATTTATAATATGTAGTGAACGTAGTAAAGAAACCAGGGGCCTAGGAGCTCCTCGTATCTGCCAGGGGCGCTACTGATTTATGAATAAAAGTTGTCGAAAACTATGAACTTATTCGTAAGTGTCAAACTCGTACTAGGCCCCCAGGAATGTTGAAAAGTCCAGTCAAAACTCATAAAGACGTCTGGATAAACAGTAGCGTCATAGCATCAGTTTGTATTTTCATCTTCCCGTTCTATCGTAATAATACGCTAATATATTATCTTATTTATTCAAATAAATACTTTTATCTAGGTAGGTATTCGCGGAGTTTACGTTTTAAAGTAGATATGCTGAAAGATCTTCGGTATAAATATTATAAATAGTAATGACTATATCGGTCGGATATGATTTTATTTACATAATTTGTTTATCATTAGTTTGTCTGATATGTTCATAATTTCTCAGACTTATCAGTGGGATGAATTTGTCTGGGTCGAAAGTCGCTGAACTACGGTTCATTGGTACAGAAACAGAAATTAATATTTCAGTCGTTGTATCTATGTCTCTGTCGTATTTACGGTAAAACTTTGAAACTTTCTCTTAATTTCACTTCACTACCTACGTACATACAAGATGTTGATCTGCTGTAACCGTGCCATATTTCTAGAGAAAATGATAAATAATGTGCTTAGTCATCTAAAAATACTTAAAAAATTCTACGATTATTTAATACCCAAATTTTCACTTAGAAACATTGCGAGGGTTTGAGAATAAATCCCGAACGACTCTGAAAATAAGTCATCGTAGTTTTTATGAAATACACGAGAAAAACGGGTAGTGTCGGGGACGGCTGACAGAAGCGAAGCCTCTACGCGTTTGCAAGCGCGAACAGAACGCGCGCGCGTATTTAACGGTCACGTTTTTTCTAGGTTTATTCACCGGCAGCCGAGCGTGCAACATCGCTATACTTAGAAGTGTCACCACAAAAGGGTATGATCCTTTTTTATGGGACTTCACACCGGTGTTTTATTCACAAGTATTAGCTTCTGTATCAGTATACAATACGTAGCTAGTTGACAAGGTTTCCACAACCCCTGTTCACACCGCAGCATATCGCATTACCAGCCGGTCGGTGACATGTGGCGGGCGTAATTATGTATATTGAATACCGTGGTTATCCGTCACCACAGCAGGACAATATACCATGCGGCACCTACAATGAACCGCTAATATGTTGTACCTAAGTTTCTGAACGATAATGTGGTAGCTAAATTGTTTTTATTTTTGTTAATTATTAGTTTTTGTCTTCGTTCTTTTGTTAATTATGAATGTTTTAGATATTTTTTTAATGTTTACAATTTGCGTTGTTTAAGCGTACCTTTCCATGGTTCTGATAGAAATTGCTGCTTGTATGTGTTGCTAGCATAAAAAAAATATTTGAATAGACACACCAGCGAAACAATAAAAAATTTCGTTAAAATATATTCAGCTGTTTTCAGAAATATTGCAAAAAAGATAACATGAACATAAATGTTTGAAACTAAGAACAGATCACTGTGTCTTTTTCTACCTTAACATTGGCAAAATCAATCATTGAATAACGATGGAGCGCTAATTAAAAAAAAATTGAATTGTTGAAAATATTATTTTAATTATGTATGAGAAACAATAAAAACGTAAACATATTATTGTGCAATAGATGAAGGTCTTCGTATCTTACATAACATGTTTACACTGAGTTTTTATTATTATAAAGTGATAAAATACCTGTGCCTATGATGTACGTGTTTATGTACATATAAATGTACTAAAATTACGTCAATTAAAACATGATAAGTATTTGTAATCTTGAATATGCATTATAAACTTGATCCTTCGCATTAGCAAAGAAAAGACGTAAATATTTCTGTGAAAAAAAATAGAAGGTACTTTCAAAATGCGCTCAAGAAAACCTGAGGTGTACCTACGGACCTTGTTGAATTGTTGTTAGGAAATATCTTTTAATTAGAACAATATGCCACACATGGTTTTTCGCTATAATGAAGAGAAACTTACGCAGCCCTCGGCGCTTGGTGCTTGCTTTGTCATGGCTGAGACCATGGAGGACCTCAATACAATGCTCAATGCTCTAGTAGAGCTTCCGATTGAGTGGGTCTTAAAATGGATATGGACAAGACAAAGGTTATGTCGAATTCCCTTAAAGCACTCATTCCCGTAAACATCGGAGAATCTACACTCGAAGTTGTTGACGATTATGTATACCTAGGACAAACTGTCCAGTTAGGTAGGTCCAGCTTTATCAGGTTTAGAAACACGTAATTGGCCGGCAATACCAATATCTAAATTCAGGAACGTGGTGATAACGGAAAACTGTTGCCACTTGACACGGTTACATTGTTTTGTTATCGATAACCTTTTATTTACATCGAAATCGGTATCAAAGTAGGGCTCTCCCCCACCCTAAGGGCTTTGACCGTCCCTGTACTAAATTTCGGGAATACCCCGTCTACGAACGCCTCGTAACATTTAAACTTAATTTTAACGCCGAATATCGGAATCCTGTTTTGTTCAAGTATTATATGACTCAATAGCAGCCTTGGATACGCAATCCTATTAATCATAAATGCGTTATAAAAGTTCTAAAACTAAATAAATAACTCTATTTTTAGACGAAAATATCAATGACAGTCAAGATTTATCGGTCATTTACGGATGTCGTTTTTTATGAATGAGACCTTAGGGTTAGATAATGAAAATAAACGAACATTTTGCCAAGCCTGTTCTATTCATAATGGCATTAAATAATTCGTAACTTTCTTACTTTCTATTTTTTTTTTTTGTTCGATGGCACTGCCATATTTCATGCAGGAACTGCTAATTCATCATTACAGCCGAAAGACGTCCACTACTGGACAAAGGCCTCCCCCATTAAGGGGGGGATATGCCATAATCGCCACGCTTGGCAGGCGGGTTGGCGATCGCAGTTGGTTGGTTAAATACTCAGAGAATGCTGCTGCCCATCCTCTGGTGAATCCCTTAGTCGCCTTTTACGACACCCATGAGAAGAGATAAGGGTGATGCTATTCTTTAAGTCCGGCACCACACGGACTCTGATGGGAAACACCACACAGGAACTGCTAATGATGTCGATTAATTATTTTCTGTCAGTTTTTGAGAAAGTGTTTTGTACTAAGTTTTTTGGTATTGGCAATACGTAATCATCCGGACGGAACTACGTTTTCGTAAATGATATTTTATGCTCTACGAGATACTGGGGGCCGCCCGCACCCGGTCTACGAAAAATAGGCCATCCTATATTTTCCCGTAGGCGGCCTACGAGAAAAGATAACGTGCATTCGCTACATGGGATTGATAACCTACCTACATAGGTAGGTAAAGTGAGGTGAGGTTGAGTGGATGAGTGGAGTCTAAAAACGTTTGACGAAACAACTTAGAATATGGGTGGAGGACAGTCCCCCAAAAACGCCCGTCCTTCACTGCTCCATCCTCTATCCACTCTATCCTGTTACATACATTGAAGGCATCAATACAAAGAAAATAACTCCGTAAGCTTTATTCCAGCAAGCAGCCAGTTCTACGTAACTGCTACATCTGGCTCTAGTTTTTGACGCACGATAAGGTACCGGCTGTAATTCTGCTTAGCCCAATAACAAAGGGAAAACGATAGACATTATTTTTTGACATTAATTTTTTTCTGATTTTGTTTTATGGGAAAGCGGCCCCAATCCACACACGTGGGCGGTCTACTTGTCACGGAACCGACAAACGTGTGAGTATTTATATACGATTGCGTATGCGCAAATGTCAGTTTAACATTGTGTGCGTAGGTGCATACGAATACGGAAGTTAGTTTATGATTGATCTTGGATTAATGACACCGGTTTAGCAGTCTATGTTAATATTTTATCTTTGACAACAGCAATATAAAGTTATACTACAAACCTGCATGTTTAATAGTACTAAATACTTGAAAATCCAGTGGTATTTGTGTATTTATTTTATTTTTGTCTTTTGAACCTGTTTTTAAAGGTCTGTTATCGGTATGCTAACCGGTAGATTAAAGCAGTTTTATAATTGTCAGTCCTTAAATGTTCAATATTATTATTAGCAATACATGGCAATCTGAATTAATGGCTTATTTTTCAATTAAATTGAGATAAGAAATGGATTTTTAGAATAGGCCTTAACTATCGCACTATGAAGTTGATATTGAGACGCATATAGCCCACAATTTAAAATAATTTCACAAGCTTTCCAACGAAAAAGCTATTCTTGACAGATCATTGAGATTATGATTACTGTCTATGGGGGGTGCGGGATGCGGGCTTCCTGCACTCACCAATAAGAGGAGTTAGATACCAAAAGACCAGCCAGCCAGCTTGCTTGCTTCATTGCTTCATTGACCAGAATGCTCAGTTTAGCCATATCTTACCTGAAACAAAAGAATAGACTCATTAATATTTCGTCAGGTTCTACATGAGGTTAAGTAACAAAGAGATGGTATTAAAACGGCGGTTACGCCATCTTATTTAGTACAATGGCGGTAGGGCAATTTGTGTGGGGTCGCAAGGGATTGTTCGCGGTCGGTCGACGCACGCGCCGTGAAAATGTAGCGGTGCTCTGCGCCGGCGCATCCTCCGTGACTCTATTATTGTGATTGTAAAAGCTTCTGATGCTTATCGGTACAATCTTACGTTTACCTTTTTAGATGTGCTTTGGAACATTGTAGCCAAATGCTAGTTTAACAGAAGTTGGATTTTACTTGTCTTCTTCTTCTATCGTGTCGACATGAGCTACATATTGATTATAGCTCATGCCGTGGGGAAAAGATTAGCCAGTCAGCAGGTTGGAAGCGTAGCTGACTGCCCAGGGTGCGCCGGACGATCAATTAAATATCGTCACTCATGGAGGCTCTTTTAATGCACCCCATTACCCCCATTTTACTTGTATCTTGATTATTCAATTATGTACCTATAATGAAAAATATACGTGTTGTTACGGTCTTGTAGTTTTAAAGATAACTATTAAACATAATAATTGGTACTACAGGTATCATTACAGTAAGTAGATAAAGTTTTTTTAGCTGTTAAGGTTTACTGGTTGTAATAAGGCCGCGATGGTCACGACTTCACGAGTTGTCTATAACCAATATGATTTAGGTAGGTAAGTAGTACAATTAGTTCCGAGACTTATTTTATGCTTCTCACTCTGATTATTTATAGGTACCTAGGTACGTCTTCACTACGAAATAAGTAGGTAACTATCAATATTTTGAAATTGCATGAGGTTAGTCTGTTTGTGTGACCACTCACGATGCCTACATGACAAATGCAATTAAGGAAACGGTTGTTAAAAACATCAACAGGAGAAAAAGAAATAATTCATAAATAATTACCTACCTATGCAAAATAAAAATGAAAGCATGTAGGTACCTAAGTGAGTGTATTCTGTTAATGTTTTTTATTTTTGCCAAGATATTTTAGGACTTCTCTGTTCTACGGAAATTGAGCAATCGATATATTATAATTGTTCGATTATACGACTTGTGGGTACTTGCGTAGCACTTCATTCAGTGCAAGTTTCATCAGAATTCTAGTATTTTCATCATCTATATTTGTATACAATACCTACATTTCCAGTGATACCAGTCCTTTTGTTCAAATAAACATTATTGGTAGGTGTTATTTATCTTAATCTTGATACGAATGTATAAACTGTTTTTAATCAAATCAAATCAAATCAAATCATTTATTCGCCACAAGATATCGTGTACAAAGATATTATAATGAATTACAAGTCCGTCATATCTTGCCTTTTTGTAGGCATGCGAAAATTATTTTACATTTACAATAAAATTATATTAATACACATTACCTACTATTGAACATTAAAAATATTTATATACCTATATCATTACTATTTTATTATCATTATTATGTCTTAAATTCAAAATTTGTTTATATTATTATTAATATATACTTATGTTACAATATGATATCAAATAAGTATTAAAATTTGTGTGCAAAAAAGTCTTCAATGGTGTAAAAAGAACAATCTGTAAGCAATTTTTTTAATTGTCTTTTCATTCGTGTTCTTGGCAATTCTCTTATGGCTTTAGGTACTTTATTAAATACTTTAATGCACATTATAAATGCATTTTTATGGAAGAAAGCTGTTTTACATGCTGGCATTAGCAAGCTGGTTGGATCTCTTTTACCAATAATAGAATTATTACGAGCGATAATGAATTCGTTTGGATTCTTTTTTACAAACATGCAGACCTCCATTATGTACAAGCCAGCCAAAGTTAAAATTCTGTTACTTTTGAACAAAGGTTTGCATGTCTCAAGTGGTCCTACATCACATAAAGCCCTTACACATTTTTTTTGGCTTATGAAAGCTTTGTTTAAATCTGTGGAGTTTCCCCACAGTAGCAATCCATACCTTAACACAGACTCTATATATCCATAATATGCAGTCAGTCCTGCTCTTTTACCAACTATACGTTGAAGTCTACGAAGCGCATAGACAAATTTATTTAATTTAGTACATACGTTCTTTACATGCAGCTTCCAATTACAGTGTTGGTCTATTGTAATACCTAGAAATTTAGTATCTGTAGCTTCTTCAAGATTTTCACCCTTATATGTGACATTTAACATAGGACGATATGCCTTATAATTAGAAAATTGTATGAATTTTGTTTTCGATACATTTGCGCGAAGGTTATTAGCTGCTAACCAGGACATTACTGATCCTACACAATCATTTATTGTCTTTTCAAATGCACAGGAATCATTATTAACAATATTAGGTATTATTATTGACAAGTCGTCAGCAAATATATTAAATATATAAATTAATTTACACAATGGATAATAAATTAAAGGCTTTCTCGTAAACCTATACAAGATGGTGTTTATACAGCTTGCTGTGACCTTCCACTTCTGCGGCGATGTCGCAACGAATGACCCTATATCGTGGTAACATGGTGATGAATACTAACAAACCTTAGATGAAGGATATAAGCACAGCTGGAAAATACTTTAAAACTAAATATTTACTCCACACAGAAACAATATCGCAAATGATCGTGATTGTCAATTCTATTCACTTCATTAATGGCTTTGTGGATTCATAGTTATTATTTAAAAATTACGTATTAATAACGTTAATGTGAAAATATGAATCGCAGAAGTACGACGCGTTTCAACCACTTAAACTTTGCTTGAAGGTGTGTGCTGACTTGCTACGATGAGCCGTTGACCTTTCGACCCGGAAACTATACTTATGTTGCCATAACCTTCACTGGTCGTAAGTTCTGAGTGTAGGTACGCAAACCTTACCGCAGCCAGCTGTGCTAAAAGCGCATATAATTTCAACGTAAAAGCAAAACAGAACGTGCTTCTGCACAGAATGATACATAAACATTCTTACACGTACTTAAATAATACATTATTTTGACTGGAGCCAGTCAATTGGCTATTTGCTTACATTGTAGATGAAGTTAGTTCTTAAAACCAGATGTGTACTTGTTGCCGAGTTACTTTTTACTGAGAAGGTACGTTGTGTTGGCGTCGAGTACTAGATCATCTAAGGAGTCAGGAAACTTTGCACTCAAGTGCGGTTACTCGACCATTTGTCTTATAATGGCCAGGGGCACTCCGCTTTCAGTGTCCGCTGAGAATATCAATGGCATCATAAGCATAATGGATTTAGTCTTCTGCACGCGTCTCGGGCACCATAAATGGGCTCTCACACTTTCACTTGAATTATGATGGCCTCCTTTTAAGGATGTGTTGTCACAACAAAGTTTAAAATAAGTTTAATATTCTAAACAAAGCGTATAAAGTTTACGTGTATATTTAGGTTAATAAAACCAATGAAGTGAGGTGTTTAAAACCAATTTATGGTTGGCAAAACTGTAACTTCCGTTTAGTGATTCTAAAATGGTAGCATAAATCCAATTTCGTTAAAGTAGAACTCTCTTCTAGGACGGTTTAAAATGCAGTTTGTACTCAACCTTGAACGCTGAATCTGTCTGAAAAAGTTGAATCAAGTTTTTGCAAGAGGTAAGTAAACTATAACTTACGTGAGTATTTCATTTAACGATTTCTGTGCCCCCACAAAAAACTGTGAACACAGCGATCAAAATGAAAAAATCACTGCTTTTCAATACACTATGCTGTAAAAATAGATGAAATCTGCTGTGTGGAAGTTTTTGCTGTTGATCATTGTGTTGATCCGATTAGATTGAAGGTAAACAAAATCACCTTGACGGAAAGAGTGGTTGAGAAAAATACTAACTTCGATTACTCCAACAAATCAATGGATTGATAATGTGTATCGTTTATTTTTCCTCAGTAAACCTTATAAAGGAAGAAAACACATTTAACCTCTCTTATCGAACGTGGATCTATACGAGACATAATGGAATTTTAATTGTGTCTGGAATACAAGAGGTTAAGGACACACGCAGTAAAAGTAAGTGTATTATAAGTTAATTAGTCAGTAATAGCTGACTGTATGACTGAAGTTGTTTACTGTGATGAATCATGATTCATGGGAACCTTACTTAACTCTTTTTAGGGTTCCGAAGTCCTACAAGGAACCCTTATAGTTTCGTCATGTCCGTCCGTCTGTCCGTCTGTCCGTCTGTCCTAATCCTTTACAGCTTAATAACTTCTACAGTTATAAACATAAGTAAATGAAATTTTGTTAAAAAATAGTCTACATATAGATCTCAATTTTAAAAGAATAAAAGATTCGTTTTTGCGTATTTTAGGGGTGGCGTCCATACATGTGAAATGGAGAAACAAAAATTTTTTTCGCTGCACCCCCTCGTGTGGGATATCATTGAATAGGTCTACTAAAATGAAGGTAATGTTTGATACACCACTTTTTTATCAGGTGTACCATCTGCGAAATATAGCCCGCCAAAGTGGCTTGCAATGTGTCCCCCCCCCTGCAATTTCTAAACTATGCAATGTAGAAACTTATAATCTTCCACATTGATAGACCTTTGTAAAAACTCTCTTTTAAAATTATTTCGAGTATAATGTGATTATAATTTTTTGAGTTATAGAGAGAAAACTGAAAAATACTTAAAACGTCCTAGTTCAAAGGTCATTGATCTTAGAGAAAAATGATCATAGCAAATAATGCTCCTTTAGCTACTTTCTATTTGAAAAAATCACAAAAAGTAACTTTGAAATGACAAACGTCTTAAATTTGGCTTCTTGAATTTATCGCTAGATGGCGCTACTAACAACACGCTCTGAGTCGCGAATGCTGCCGATTATTGCAAAAACTAAAATAGCCATGATTAATATTCGATTTGATTCGTTTGTAATTACACCTACTTAAGGAACCCTATAATACTGAGCATGGCCCGACATGCTCTTGGCCGGTTTTTGTTGTTGTAATGATTTCCCTGAAGTATCATTCATGTTGTACCACCTATTGTTCATGTTTCAATAAAATGTAGGTAAGTTTCGATTTACCTGTAATCTAAAATAATAAATATAAAAATAACCGATATAAATATGGAAATTTTACATTTACAGTCTGATAAAACTCTATTACATTTTTTATACTCTACCTTTTTAACCAATTTTTATCATTATGTTAAAATAAGAGTGATTTAATTTGAAAAAAAAACGGGTTTTGCAGGTTCTATAACGTCATAATAACTTAATGACATATGGTCTATGTTACTCCAATAACAAAATGTTGCGTAACTTTATTAACTTCGCCATGTAACAACCTAATAGTTTTTATACCTGTCTATTCCAAATCGTACAGACGATAACTAAGTTAGGCAAAAAGTGGCGATCGTTAATCACGTATTAAGACGCTGACAACAGCCAAATACCTACCCCAAATAGGCTTCTTTTAAAAACATTTTTAGCTGTATATATTCAGTTATCTAGGCAGTGAAAAAATATATGTTAATCTTGATCGTATTTTCTGCAACTGTATTGTGCCCAAAACACGTTTTCTTGAAGTTTTCTCGATAGAATAGAATTGTAAACTAACCTCTTAAAACATGCTTTAAAGCAAACAATCTCTATTATTTACTAAATATTATAAATAAAATTAAGAAAACATTTGAGAAAGACAATAATCAAAACATTTGTTGTTTCTGTTTTTCTAATAAGCTTTTATTTCTTTATTAAAAAAATATATTGTTAATTTTCATTCAAGTTGAGCGACGCACCCGACGTCCCTCCGCTCGTTGCCTCTCTTACTGTTCTGTACAAAACCACAGTGACCGCAGACGTCTGATTTTTTAGGTGTTGTCAGCGTCTTAAATATCGAAAATGCATACACTTAGTCCATGTTCGGTTTCAATGGCACTTTGCATACAGGACGAAACAGCCGCCCGGCGCAGGCACCGCTCGCCCGCAATATATCCGGCTACGGTCCAAGGAGAACTTTCCATCAAACATATGTCGACATTACCTACTCAATAATTCAATATCGCTATTCCATTAGAACAAGACCTATCGTATTAAAATGGATGAATAGAACTGATCAAAAAATACAAGGCAAACATTACACATGTTTGGATACGCGCCAAAAAGAGTATAGTGCTCGTATTGTACGCCCATACGTCTGCATTCGAGAAAATCCCGACGTACTCGTATCTATCTGTTTGTGGCGTGTTTTTGAAACCTACCAGACCGAGATTTGTTTCGTTTTCGCATTCTATTAATGCCATACCACCATCGGACCGCAGTAGTGACATAGCAGGACCATACAACACTTGATGTTAAAACCTTTACAATTATCGGTTTAACTTGTAATTATTCAGTATTGTTTCAAAAATTGCTAACTTCTGTCGTGCTTTATCGTTGCACATGTGTGTACACAATCTATGCTCGTTTTGTTACATAAGCATGAAACAATAAATGGTAAGCAAGGTTGCGTAATAATAACGGATTTTGTTTGGTTTTCGCGACGGCTAAAATGAGCGTCAACGGATGCAAAGATTCGAATTGATTTTTCATAAAATTTTGCGTAGGTAGCAAGGTTTTTGACACAGGTAGTGTGAAAATTGGTATAGCCTTCTGTTTTGTGAATATTGATAAAGACAATAAAGGTAGTTGTATCCTGCTACAGTGACAATCACAAAAACAAAGCATTTTGCGTGTAGATGTGAATGATAAAGATGACCAAACTTAATCTTAAGTATAGACTTTTTTCAAGGCCCAAAAAATAATCAAATTCATTCTACTTTTTTATTCACGTTGTATTGTTAATTATTCATTGTAATATTTAAGTCTGAAGACTTTTCATGCGAAAGTTAAAGTAATGTAGAAAGTGTAGCTTGAGTCATTCATAACGAAAGATTTTCAGATTGCCCTCAAAAGAGTTTTTGAGTACCCAACTTGCGGTTTCTGATAAGTTAACTAATTTAATTTCTCAAATCTCATGTCAACTTCTGTGATATTTGACAGCTTGTGGTAAACTCGTCTATGTCCACGACTTCGCCCGCGTATAATTCGGTTTATCACAGAAAAACGTTGTCTCGAATCCCTCGGAAACTGAGTATATTCTTGGGATAAAAAGTAGCCTACATGTTAATCCTAATTATGGTCAATCCATAAAGGTATTATACTGACGTCAGTATATACAAAGTCTTTGGGTCAATCTGTGTCATCCAAATCAATTCAACCGTTTCAGCATGATTGAAGGACAAACAAGCAAACATCCATGCTTTCACAATCTACTAATAATATTATAAATGCAAAAAGATTGGATCTTTGTTTGTTTATCCTTCAATCACGCTGAAACGAATAAACGGATTTGGACAAAATTTGGATCACAAATTGATCATAACCCGAATGAACACATAGGCTACTTTTTGTCCCGAGAAGATACACAGTTCTCGAGGGATGCGAGATATCATATTTCTGTCATCATCCTCCTGACCAGTTGTCAGACTTTCTGGCTTCTGACTACCCGTGACGACTGCCACTGCCAGATATCATATTTCTGTGATAAACTGAATTAAACGAGGGAGAAGCCGTGAGATTTGACAGCTTTTAAGTAGTAGATTTTGCGTTGATTAGCTTTTCAGAAACCGGAGAAATTGTTGTAAATAATGGCATATTATGAGAGTCGACTCTATTATTCGAAGAACAGGCATTAAATTAAGCCTAGAGGGAACAAAAGTGGATATTAAAGTAGGAAGATTCTCATCATTATCATCTAGTATATAACTGACTACTCAAAGAGAAAATGTTTCAAATTACCCATGATGTCAAATTGCCGTAATGATAGAGATATTGCACAATTGTAAAATGTCTTGTGTCGTAACCTTAATCTGTAGGTAATGTTCTCAAAAGTGTCCGTTATTCAAACAGCAGGTATGACCATCCGTGTCTAAGATTTTTTATGTTTCTAGTTAGGAGCTTATGATTCATATTCAAATTCGTGGAGCATAGTTGAAAGTAGCCGGAAAACTATTGGCATGCGTACCTATATGTACATATGTGTGTATATGAGAGTGTCTAACACCAGCACTATGTCAAAACTTGTTTATATTTAATTTATCTGTGAAGCTTCGAGAGTTAATTTAGTGGTACTAATACTAATACAAAAAATTATTGATACATACTTCTATGAGGAAAATATGTGCATTATTCAGTTTTTATGTAAAAATAATTTTTATTAGACACTCAAACTATGAACGCCAGATTTTTATAAAAATAAGTACCTGTTGATGTTCCTGAGGCGATATCCAAAACCGGTAAATCCTTATCACAACCACAATTTCACTTCAAAACACAGGAGACCAAAGAAAAGTCTATTCTCTACGGCGTACAAAATAATTAATAACTTGTATTATGACGTCAGAGAACACTTATGTTGTATTGTGAGTTATCAGTTAATTGTAATGATAACGAGCTCTAGACATTGACGGCGACCGGTTGTGACGAGGTGCTTAGTACGTATGGAGGCGTGTGCGATCCACTAGCACATTTGTACGGCCACGCGGGCTGACAGCCGGCGCTCGTCGTGACGTGTGCACCCTGACGCATGACACAGAACACCCCCAAGTTTCACCAAGCTACGTCACAACTTTTGGAAGTCTCCGATCACTTTTAGTTACCATAAGCACTCTTGGGTAAACTGACCTTTACATGTATGATATTTTCCTACAAGAATTGACTTCTTTAATTATACCGGCATTTAATATTCCGTGTTTCTTTTTGTTGAGAGGCCACAGACTTGTAATAACGACATTAGTTCCAGCTGTCTGATACTCAACTTATTATTACAAATATATTTACATATAATAAGTATAAGTTGGAAACAAGGAGGGATCTAGCTCTGGCATCGTATATGCTTAAAGTGTTACGTGGTAGCATAAGTAATCCGGGTGTGCTGCAGTGTATGGGCTTGTGTGTGCCCGATAGGGACGTGGAGCGGCGACGACGACCGAGCTTGTTCGCGGTACCGCGCGGTAGAACTAAATTGTTGGACAACACCCCCCTCACGCGAACAATGCACACACTTAATATAGTCAGCGAGAAAGTCGATTTGTTCACGTGTTCGCTGAGCGAATTCACAAGAGTGGTATTGTATATATTATGTTATTTGTGATATTAATTTAATTTTTGTTTTTTAGTAAATGTGTAATTGTTTGGAAACATGTGGTTAAGTAATACCTAGTTATCAGATCAGTGGCTGCACTATCGATTTGGGGAATTCCTGTAATGGTAGCTGTATGTAAGTTAATAAATAAAAAAATAAAAAAAATATATATATATATTGGTAAATGTGAGCGTTTCATATATTCGCATACGGAATTCATTATATTATTTACGCTAAAGGCTTGTTGAATAAGCGTGAAAGTTTCACAAAGACATCGTAGGCAGGGCGTAACTAGTATGAATGCTATTTACGTTAAAAACACCAACATGAGGCTGGCATTTATAATTCGCTTACAAGAGGTATGACATTATCGCTATAATTATATTTTCAAATAGAATTGTGCATAAATTAGCTGTTAGTATCTACATATTTAAGAGGAATTATGATTATTATATTATAATAATTTTCTTGATGCAGTCATTGTCTTCATGCACTTGGTCACGTATTACTGTACGGTGCATAGCTCTTAGTTATATTTATATATAAGGTCCTACATAATTAATCCGAAATATTTGAAGTGGTGAATCTAGTCATCATAAAAAATAACATTTACTATGGGACCAAACCTGAAATCCCGATAAAAAAAATTAGTTGGTCCCTACATTTTAGTTCACTTAAATCGATAAAATGTAGGGACCACCTGATTTTTTTTTCCCGATTTCAAATTTGGTCCCATAGTAAAAGTTGTTCATAATATTGAGTAGATTCACCCCTTCAAATATTTCGGATTAATAATGTAGGATCTTGTATAGATACGAGCAGGTTAATTTCGTGTTGAATTACCTGATTACAAGACTGCGACAAACTCATAGCTAAAGATACTGGGACCCTAGGGTAGCAGGTACTTAAGCCCGAGCATAGGAGGTCCTTTATCTTATTAATCGAGGGCCCTGGGGCATTGCCCCGGGTGCTTCAGTTGTGGGCGTTGTGGCTAAGGTCCTGCTGCAAGATCATCATCGAAATAGTCTTAAGGTTTCACCTGTTACTTCATTGTTCTACATCGGGATACTATCTACTATGTTCAGCTTATCTATTACTTCTACGACTTCTATCTGATCTAATTACTGGTAATCAGTGGTTCAGTATTAAGCAATTAGACGCATAGTGTTATTTTCCTGGTCACATTATTACTCGCGGGTTTTAACAGCTTATAGCATGCATTTAATGTCTATAACTTCTTCATTTTCCGGTATAATACACCTACTCTCATAAAGTATAGGTATTTTGACTAGGGTTTTTATTTAATATTATGTGGATCGTGTACCTACTCTAAACGTATGATTTATGCTTAGTATTCATTCATAACAAAGTTTTTCAAGCAATTTTCCTCTAAATTCTTAATGGTTTTATCTTAGGGTTTTATTATGTTTCAAGTAAATCCAACTAGAATTTCCGAAAAACTGACGTCATTTTACGACAACTGGTTTTGTCATCCTATTATTTGCTTTACCATATACTAAATTAAGCAGGTTTTATTAACTCGCAAATTTGGCGAACTTATCTGAAAGAAACCTCAATCTTGCTGTGAGATAACAATGTTTACAGCACGCAGAAATAAAAACCGCATTACCTACACGTAAAAAATATGAAAATCGAAAACACGTTGTTGTTACAGCTAGAAGAGCAATCTAAATCAGGTTGTACATATTTGTTAATAACACCCACCTAATCCTTATACTTACGATATAATTATTTTAAAATTCGCAGTGGAAAATGTTGTGACAATTTTATAACGAAACTAAATGGTGCTAATTTTCAAACGCCTAAACCGTAATTTTACCTGATAACGCTAAATGTTACAAACAAGTTTGTATTAAACTGCTATTAATATACAACGTGTTATTGAAATAATAATAATATAAATAAATAAATAATAATAAATGAAAACCTCTTAAGGGGCCATTGTACTCATTAGTATGAACAACTTTTGCTATGGGAAAAATATATATTAATAGAAAAAATATTGCCTGAAATCGTAAAAAATAATCAGTTATTTCAATAACACTTTTAAGTGCAAACCACACACAGCGCGGGTGCGGGACGGGCGCGGGTCGGGTCGGGTCCGCGGCGGGTATATTAACCTGTTTTTATATGGATGACATCACACACAGCGCGGGCGCGAATCGGGCCTGAGTCGGGTGGAGCGCGGGAGTCGCGTGTGTCTCCCGCCACTACAGAGAGAGCGCGGGCCACACGTGTTGTGAGCTGCGGGACCGACCCGCACCCGAAACGCACCCGCGCTGTTTGGTTTGCGCTTTATACCATTTTGGTTTAAAAAAAATAAAAATAAGACGTCCTTTTAGTATCCTTTTAATAATTGGTTTGGATGACGGTTGCTGCGTAGGCGCTGGCGCTGGCTAATAGGCTTGCCGGCAAATAATATCAGACGTTGAAATAAAATCATAAATACCGCACCAAAGTAAACAACGCATTCATGAAACACACGCAAATATTTATTAATGTATGAAAGTGACTTCGTATCGCTGCAAATTTTTCTTTTGTTGATCGAGTATTGATGTCTGTCTGCGCCGCACTATTAGCGTTAATAGATTGTAGGTAGGTGTATAGAGCGGTTTCTAATATGCTTTAAGTAATTAGTAGACTGGTTGACTGGTAGCAACGGCGATGGGAATAGCTTGGAGTTGGTTACTTGTATTGCAGTGCTAATGCGTGAGATACACTACACAGACCCGAATCGGTGTACAACTCGGGCTCGACTCTATTTCTGCCCGGTGTTAATGACTTCATATAGATACACTCGCCAGTTGACATTTAGGTCATTCTATTATGGTTTTATGATGTTTTTCTGTATTTTTACGTATGGGAGATAAAGAGGTTAAAGACCCACGCAAATTAGCGAGTACACGTCGATGTCAAAGTCAAATATGTAAACAAAACCTAAATACGATTTTCACTTTGAATTGAGTGCAGTATTTTGCAAGTATCACCTTGCTTTGAATTGGTGTTAATGGAAATACGTCTATAGAATAGACGTGGATTTTGCGAACGATGATGTGAAAGAATACATTGTTAGTTTTCAGGTATAAAAGCTTGTTCCGGTGACCCTGTTTAAAAAAAAACGTAGTCATTCTAATAAAAAGTTTGTAAGATTTTAGTTAAAGTATAATAGTTTTAGTACTATACCTAAGTCTATTTTTCTGATCAACATTCTAGCATCATTTAGGTCTGTTTAACAATTTTATTCGAACCTTAATACTAACTGGTTAGTTCCAGTACAAATAAAAGTACAAAAGTAAGTACTACGATATTTGCGGTTTAGATAAGATCGTAAATCGCTTGCAACTAAATCATGGGCGCTATCGACATTTTATAATAGACGGGTATAATAACGGGGTCATAAAGAAGATTGAGAACGTAGCCTAGCTGTATAATTGCTGATATACAAAGTGTGTGAATGACTACACATTAACCCGAGGTAAGAAGTACTTATTAAATAATTAACAGAATTGACCTTAGCTGAGCAGGTCAACACTCCGTTAGGCAAAATATCACTCGTCTTCACTTTCTTTGCCATAATAAACTACAAGAATGACTGAAATTACTATGTGATATCACTTTTTTCGAGTTTCTGATAGTTTGGCACTGTTACAAGAGCGCCATGGTCACCGGTAAACTGAAGGGTGAATGTTTATGAGCAGATAAACCGATCCACCCTCTTTCTTTTTAGTTTTGTTCGCTGGGTGCCGCTACTACTACTAAATGTCACTCGCAACCCTGGGGGCTGGGGGTCTTCTCCCGTTCGACGAATGATAAACAATGTACGATACGAACTTTCGTTGCGATGGCTACGTATACAATAAAGATAGATACTTAAAAAGGTATACATATTGAACTTCTGTAGTCTGTGTGTTGAACTTGATACATTTCATTTTCTTCCTTAATAATAGCGTTGTATATCATGCTGTGCGATTACGTTAGGGTATCAATCTGTACAACACCTATTATTTTATGACCACCTATACCATGTGATTGTTACTTGTTGTAATTGCCTTATGAAATAAATAAATAATAAAGAGAGACTACGGTTCATAGTCGTATAAAATTTACTGGAGCACAGAAAGACAAACGTCAAAACACGATCATCGCATGCGATACTGGAACGATAGTTGTCGTAGTAGCAAATTGTGCGATGAACGTTACGATTAATCGAATATCGTCACACGCGAGTAGACCCCTGGTTCCCGACATACGAAACTCAATTTTCTACTCGTGAACTTTTTTTTAAATTATTTGCATGGTAAATATTCCGTCTTCTTCTTCTTTTACCGTGTCGACATGAACTACGTAATGATAATAGCTCATGCCGTGGGAAAAAGATTAGCCAGTCAACAGGTTGGTAGCGGGGCTGACTGTCCAGGGTGCGCCGGAAGATCAATTAAATATCGTCATTCGTGGAGGCTCTTTTAATATCCCGTGACGTATAATAATATCAGTGTAAGTTACCATGTGCGTTTAAAAACTCATGTAATACTATGTATACATGTTAAAACTTCGTAGACAAGGCAGAGGTAAATAGATTCCAGTCACATCTGGTTATCACAGTATTCATTGTTGACGAATATGCCAACCTCTATAAATTCAGAACCAATAGTGTACAATGTTTTTGACCTACAAATTAAATCTCTAATTATTAGTGGCAAATCTGTAGTAGAGTCGTTTGTTTTCCTTGTATGATACTCACACAAACTCCCCGAAAATAAATTCTGCACCTGCCTTTCTACTAGAAACATCATCTTTTCTCTTCCTCATAGTTGTAAAATGTATACGCAATTTTGTACGTGTGTCAGGCTCAAAGACAGAAAACGCTCAAAACGTCCGTCACGTAGCGTTATGGAAAAACGTCCACAACGCGCTGTGCTATCTTGAAAATTTCAACTATGCGAAATTTGAGTCGTGGCTTTCGTGATAGGTAATTACAAAAATCGACGACGCGAGTACATAATATTTGTTGTTATTAGTATTAGATTAATTTATTAGTTGTACTTTCCTTCCAGTTCACCTTTCACAGGTCTGCTGGAAGAGATTTCTTTAGGAATTCTTAGCAGTATTTTTGTACTTCTTTATTTTGCTGAACATAGTATTTTTTCTGTAACTTTCTGTATGCATAAATAGTTAAATCTACATCTACACTAATAACTACACTAATCTACACTAATATTATAAAGAGGAAAGATTAGTATTTTTGTGTGTATGTTTGTAATGAATAAACTCAAAAACTACTGTGCCGATATAAAAAAAAAATCACCATTAGGAAGGACATTCGCCCTGAGTAAAATAGGCTATATTTTCATGTACACCCGTGCGAAGCCGGGACGGGCCGCTAGTACTTTATAAAGTAATAACTTGCTCACATAATGACGACTTAACTATGGAACGATGAACCGTATAATAAATTAATAACCTTGTTATAGATCTGTCTTAAACATAACGTTACTTTATACGCCACAATTCAAGTTACTTTTACTAATTCACCCACGTTTATGTCAATGGTTTAACGCAAGACTTCGGGTCAATCGATAGCGTGTCTCATTAAAAATGTATACCATAATACCATAGAGTGAAGTAATCCATCGATCATTTGTTCGATATCTAACTCGACATTTGTATGACGTATTGGTATCTAATGGTGGAGTGGCTTACCCTAACAACCAAACCCATCACACTCAATTAGGTATCTGAGGTCTTGCGTTAAATCTGTTACACGTTGTATGGTAAATTATAATGTTAGTTAAATGTGTAGGTTACAGTCCATTACTAACATAACATAACATCACGCCTGTATTTCCCCGAAGGGGTAGACAGAGGTGTATAGTACAACCACATTTCGCCAGTTATATAATCAGTCCCATGTAATAGGGGGCGAGCCTATTGCCATTAACCGGGCACAAATCCATACTCCGGGCTGCTACTGTCCATTACTAGGATATACATAACCTTATAATCCTACCGATAGGAGCATAAGGACATATTAAACATTATTATTTTTATTTGTAAGTTGTTTCATTTTGGTGAAATAAAGATTTATTTATTTATTTATATTAGTCCTCGTGCTCCTACCAGTAGGAAAACCCAGTATGAGCATGTGGAAACGGTAATTAAAAGTCAAGATATTATATTTATTGGATTGTAATAATGCTACCTACACTAATATTATAAATGCGAAAGTATGGATATTTGTTTGTTTGTTTGTCCTTCAATCACGCTGAAACGTCTGAATTGATTTAGATGAAATTGGCACACCGATAGACTATAACCCGGATAACCATATAGGCTTACATATTATATAGTAGGTACTTTTTTATTCCGGGCAGATGAACAGTTCCCGAGGAATGCGCGATAACATCTTTCTGTGATAATCTGAATTATACGCGGGCGAAGCCGCGGGCATGGGGTAGTTGAGTCTAATTAACACTACTTTATATATAAATATAATATAATTATATTGTTTTAACGATAGTTCACACGCGATACTTATAGTATTACTACGAAATACGATAAAAATACACACGCGAACTTTTTAAATACTAATAATCAGGCTTTCATCAGATTATAACGGGGTCGTTACTTGTTTGATGAATTACAGCCATAATTTACTTGTTTATTTATAACACATATTATTTATTTACTCATGCATGCTACATAAGGGTTCATGGCTTAGTTAAACGACTTTTAAAAGTCTTGCATTTACCGTAACGTAGGTGCCTATTAAAAATATTTTTAAAATGCCGCTTATTTCTATAAATTATTTACCTATGCGAAAAAAAATTCATAAAAAAAACAGGCCTAAAGCATGTCGGGCCATGCTTAGTATAGGGTTCCGTAGGTAGGTTTAACTACTATTTTTGAGCAAAATTACATGTACTTAAGTTTATAACTGTGGACTTAAGGATTAAGACAGACGGACAGATGAACGGAAATAACAAAACTACAAGGATTCCTTGTGGGACCTACGGAACCCTAAAAACCGTCACATATGCAAGAGAAGGAAGCATTGTTAGCATTTCGGCAATAGGTACATAGTTGGTGTCCAAAAGCCGCAACGTATTTGAAGGCTGAATATAACAAGAAGTAGAGGTCATATATTGTTTGTATGTTAGTAAATTACTGTCTTTGTTCGTCTTTCAATATAATAATATGTATTTCTTGTAAGAAACCTGTTTGTTAATATTTGATAAATGTTTAACTATGTTTTTTGGCTTTACAACATGGATTCGATACCACAGAAATAGTGCGAAGACTAAGAGGGACAAAGCCATTTGAATTAGTGTAGTGAATAGTGTAGTGACAGACAAAATGTAGTGATAAGTGCTGCCTATACATGAACAAAGTCTTTTCCCCTTAATAGAAACTAAGAAAAGTTATTGGACGCATTCTTAGAACATGTTTACATAGCAATTTAGGTTAAAATTAAATTAGCCGCAAGGCTAGATTGTAATTCAAATAAAGTATCTTAGAGATAGTTTACAGTAAAAAAAAATGATTGACTTGGTGATTTTGTTACACACTAACGGCCAAAATTAATATCCAATCTATCCACGATTTGCCCTATTAGAGATAGGAATTTGACATAAGCTTCATACAAAATATGTCAAATTTCTATCTGTAGTAGGGGAAATCGTGGATAGATTGGATATTAATTTTGGCCGTAAATCAATACCAGTAAAAAATAATCACGTAGTACCTATTTCTTTCGACTTTTCAATACGGCCTACATCGTAGGATAAGTAAAAAAAAAGTAGAAAGCATTGCAGAAAAACATAAGTACCGTACAGTCAGAAGCAATAATATCTGCCTTTCGTCGGATTTAAAATCGCCGATAGTATCTATCTGACACAAGCCACGAAAAAAATTATATCTGACTGGTGGGTTGAAGGATCATCTCCCTATCAATCAATCAATCAACTCAGCTTATCGCAGTCCACTGCTGGACATAGGCCTCTCCCAAGTTGCGCCACAACGCTCGGTCTCCCTATAAATAAACTTATTTATCCGTTCTATCAATATAATCAGACAGCAATTATTTGCGATTTACGGTCAAAATTAATATGCTATCTGTCCACCATTTACCCTACTAGAGATAGTTTGACATAAAATGTATGGAGCTTATGTCAAATTTCTATCTCTAGTATCTACTATATTAGAAACCTCATATTTCTTGTACTTTTAAATAAAACAACTTTACCTAGATGTGCCATGTATGCCATCATGCATCCATGCTAGTTGTTGTTGCCGGCTCTTGATTATCGTTTAAAACCTGCCACTGTACAATCGTGGCTAGATAGGATATTAATAAACCATCGATAGGCAGATATTACTGCTTCTGACTGTATAAAGGTATATTTTGCACTAATTCATATTCTATAATAGGTATAATCGATAATACGAACCGTAAAATCACGACTGATGAGAGTTAACCCATCAAACAGGCATGAGACCTAATTGAGCAGCCATGGTGCATTGATGTCACAGCTAGTGGGACAGTTACTAGAGGCCAGCTCGTGTGATGGCCGACCCAAATTGTGTTTATAACGTGTGGACAAACACCATAAACCGTATTTGCCGGCAAGCGGACACTGTCCCGTATTACGTGCGGCTTTCCGTTAGCTCTGACGGTTTTTAAGAAATAAAGCCAATATAGATGAATTTTTGAAAAGAAAAATAAAGATTTTTGTTTAATAAACCACGCTTTAAAAACGAGAGCGAGATAATATTAAATTGTGATCCAGTTCTGAGCTATTATTAAAATTTCAAGTCTCTCTATCTCTCATCGGGAAGTTAGTTTAAAATCGATTGCAAAATTTGGTCCGAACCAACAGACAGACAAGATAGCGATTAAATAAAAAACGTGGTAAGTTTATTACTCTATGGTTTATTCACAGATATAATATTTATACAAAAAAAAACTTCTGCCAAACTGAAAAGCAGTTTGTTGTCAGATGTACTTTACTGGTGCATCTACCTTATTCTTTGTCTCTGCATTACCCTAAGGTTGTCTGCTAGAGAACGCCTATGGCGTTAAGACCGCCTTTGTACCCTGTTGTGCATAAAGAATTAAATAAATAAATGTAGCTTATCCCTTACATAATTTTAATATTCTTACAAATATTTTCACCTATAAATTATCAAAAAATACACATGAACACTTTTTGTACATCATACATCGTGTATCAGAAATGCGTGGTCATATTTTAAGAGCTCATTCAGGGCATAGCACAGAACAACTTTTACTTTTCTCTGTTAGAAAATCATTGATGTCTCTCGACTCTCGACAAAATGTACGGATCAGCTGATATTTTTTTCGCGATTTTAGGGTCGACCCTGAAGTACAAGCTGTTCGACATCATTCCCTGAATGAGCTTTTAAAATATGACCACGTATTTCTAATACACGTTGTAAATACCGTATATACCACCTGTATTTTATATTTTACCGTGCACGAAGGGTGACATTTGTGTATAGTAACATAAGAAATTGATATAACATTCACGCAATTTCTATACTGAGACTTTAACAAAAAAAAATTGGATAGATGTCTGTTTGGTACTCAATGACTGAACAGACTTGTATTTAATTTGACGATTATACTCAAGTCGGAGTACTTTTTTTTAATATACTGAAACTCAATTCTACACTCAACTACTCAAGTAACTTGGGCAGTCAGCCTTGCTACCATACTACCGACTGGAAAATATATTAATCACGGATTGACATTCTTCTCGAGCTTGTGTCGACACGAGATAAGAATGCTTATTGTATAAAAGTAAAGGACTCTTGTATTTTTCTTTTATTAGGGTTCCATACCCAAAGAGTGCTAATGGGGCCTATTCCTTTGCCTATGTTGTCTGTCCGTCCGTCCGTCTGTCTGTCAGAGGGCTGTATCTTTTTAACTGTAATAGGAATCCAGTTGACATGTTCTCAGAATATGTGTTACTATAGCCTATACCCCCCTATACACGGTGGACCTACGACCTGGTGAAGGTCGTGGGAATCCGCTGGATGCGGAAACCACGGAACCGGTCGCTATGGCGATGCTTGGGGGAGGCCTATAATCTTTTATAATCTTTATTGGAACCAAAAAAAAACACATTTTACATTAACTATAGTGTTCGATAATAACTACATTAGTTTATCACTGTGTCGTAGCTATTAGCGCCCACCTCTCAGAGGGAGAAGACGTCAGCGTTCCGATTATAAAGTAAAATAAAACAAACAATAAAAAATTTGAAATTAAGACTAAGAAAGTGAGTGTGGTATAAGGTGCTATGGTATGTTTGTTTATGTATTGTGTGTGTGTAAGGGTAGAGTGGTGGGTGCGTGTGTGAGAGTGTTAGAAGGAGATGAGTCGTGTTTAGTAGTAAGTGTGTCTGTGTTGGAATGAAATTCGGACTAGAAATCTTTAAACTTTTACTAAATTCTCCAGTTCATCGTACGTGAGAGTAGCAAGCCATTTATCAGCAAGTCTCTTGCATTCCCTAGAAGAATGTGGGTAAATATTTAGTACCCTATTAACCCTGTTGTATAACGTGGGGCTAAAAAACATATATTGACGTCGAACAACTTGAAGTTTAGTAAGGTATGTACGGCAGACTATGTCTGATCTCCGTTTTCGTCTACACAAATCAGGGTCAAAAAACAAATCAGCATGTCTACGCAAGATAGTATTGAGCACGAAAGAATGTCTCACTCTAGGTAGTTTACACAGCTCATATAATTCGTTAGTAGGAAAGCGAATGGGCTTCTTGGCCATGACCTTAAGAACAGCCCTCTGAGCTCTCTCCAGACGCAGCATTAAACATATCCCAGCATTACCCCAAGCTGGTATACAATACGTCAGAACGGAGTGGGCAAGGGCAAAGTAGACAGTCCTCAAAGTAGAGAAATCGGATGAGCTTCTTAAGTTTTTAAAAACAAATATGATTTCAAACTTCAAACTTTGGGGTATAGGTAACGAGAAGACTTGGCGAAGTTTTCCAAATGCTGCCCAGCCATGCTGAATTCTTTTGTCGGCTTCTTTCTCGAAGTTGTGTTTACCAAGCTGAATTACCTGCCCTAAAAAAATCTTACAATCTTAAAATATTTGTAGCAGGGGCGGATCCAGGATTTATTTAGATACCCTCCTAGTGCCCCTATAGTACTGCACTATGTCTTTGGGACAGCCTCGGTGGTGTAGCAGTAACGTGTTCAATAGCAGATAGTGAGGTCCTGTGTTCAATCGCAGATTGTGAGGTCCTGGGTTCGATTGCCGGGTCAGGCAAAAAGTGTTATTGGGATTTTTCTGTCAAGAATATTTCTCAGTAGCAGCCTGGAGTCTGGAACTTGGCAGCGGTGCTTACACTCCCGTGCCTCAGAGAACACGAAAAGCCATGGTCTTGCTCGGGTAGTGTCAGATTGCCGTCCCATCGGATTATGAGAGTGAGGGAATAGAGAGTGCACCTGTGTTTGCGCACACACTTGCACTATAATATGTCCCGCGCAGATGGCTAGTCTCCATTGAGATTGGCCGCCGTGACCGAAACTCGGAGGACATTATTTTTATCAATGACATACAAGATCAACATCACACGCAAGTCGGATTGCCAGAGGCGACAAGACGTTTCACTCACGTTCTTTCTGTCGATGTTTTGTGAGTTATTGTAATATTTTGCGATTTGCGGTATGAATGAATGAATGTTTTTTTTTTTGTTTAAAACATGAGTATACAATACAATGTGAAAGCACATGCATGCAAGGTGTTTAAATAGTAGGTATAGCAGCTACAATGTTTTGCCACTGGGGGCGTACAAATACTTTTGATTCTAAGTTACATTGACACTTACTAAAATATAGCAAGTCTTCTTGTTCTACATTACCTATATAAAATGAATTAGCTATTGCAGAAGGACACAATAAGTATAAAAAGGTATGAAAATCGAATATAATGTACATAAGCTTTCCTACTGTAATAAAAAATGTGTGTGTGTACAATAAAGTATAATAATAATAGGTAAAATGTCAGTAGAAAATTAAAACAATAATAAAAATGAGATGTCAAAATACAATTTGTTGGAGAATAGGCATACTAACACATACTCGGTAGTATGCTACTTATGTAAACAAAAAGAAACAAATGTTATTAAAGTGGTATCGTATTAATCTCCCAGATCCTTATTTTAATTGAACCGTCTGAGGGCACTGAGGCAGGCCCCCCCCGAGCCTGCCCCAGTGCCCTCCCCCTGCCTCTGAATCCGCCTTTGATTTGTAAAAATTCGTAAATAAACAAGATTCCTGTCAAAAGATAATAAACAATGTCTAGAGTTCGTCACCAAACCTTGATCTGTTAGAAATCTAGCACTCTAAGATAATCTCGGACGTTCATTAATACACTGACATAAATTCATGATGATATTCATTGTTCTTAGTTAATGAGCGTGTGCAATAATTATTCTAGATCAGGGGTTTCCCAACCTTTTATCAGACACGCCTCCCCCAATTTCCTCCTAAAATTACTTCGCCCCCTTACCTGTTAGGGTAAAACTAGGAGCCGGGAGCCGATGACGTGTGCCGCGTACGCTGATTCGTGTCAACCAAATCTAGTTATGGTTACATATAGGTCACTGCTACCTCAGGGTTGTTGGCATCAACATTTTCTTTCTAACACCAAGAACATATTTTTTAAATAAATGTAGTTTATTTTTGGAGCCACCACGCTCCCTTTGGGTCACTATGACCCCCAAGTTGCGCGCCCCACTGGTTGGGAACCACTGGTCTAGAAACAGAAGAATAAGATCAGTCGCATATACTGACATACTGTGATTGGTCGCTAACCAGTATTGATCAACTCAATTTATCACAGTCCACTGCAGGCCACTGCTGGACAAACATCCAGTATTAAATATGAAAATCCTTATAATAGGTTTTGTTTTTAGTGGAGTATTTTTATTATCTAACAGTAAGTGCAACGTTTATTTATACTGTACTGTACTTTATTGTCTTTTAAATTACATTTTATGTCATACCATTTATGTAAAGTCTACAAATAAGTACAAACGTCTGATTAGTAAATACAATTCAAATCCTTCTTTGATCGTAACCTAGGAAAAAAGTACAATAAAAAATACTTTTATTCATAAAATGTACTACGTATTAATTTCATGGGTTATGACTTATGACGAAAGTTTTAAGGCTTACATTAAACTTAAAATTGTTCGATATCGTATAGGAAAAAATACACAAATAATAGGTGTTCTAATTTCCGAGATTGTCATGATTTATTTTATTTCTGAATTGTTTTGTAAATATATTTTTTGTGGAAACATTAATTACTGTAAACGTTAATGTTTCTGCATATGAATATAGTTTTTACTCTACGCCGACGCTAGATGAAATCAAATATGTACAATGTACAAACGACGAAGGATAATGCAACGTAATGTATGGCCAGTATGGCGCAAAAGCCCAGAATCAATTACGATAGTCTATATATGGATTGGGGCATTAAAAGTAGATTTTAATGTGTTATCACTGAGGTATTATTACACCTCAGTGTGTGTTATTCGTTTTTCTTAAAACCGTCTCCGAGAGGCCCTATGTAAGTCCAAAGTGGCAACGCCGCAAGCGTCATCGGGTAACCGATTTCTGGTAGTGAAAGAGACATCATTTGCATCAAATCTTTCTCCGAGCCTTTTCTCAAATTATGTTAGGATCGGCTTCTAGTCTAACCAGATGCTGCTAAAAATCAGTATTTTTCATAGAGCGACTGCTAGCAGACCTCCGAAACCCAGTTATAGGGCAATATTGACTTCCTTAGGCGAGACCAGTTGTAAGACTTTCAGGCTTCTGATTACCCGCGTAACAACTGTCATGGGACCGACAGCATCTCTCCGAGGCACGGAGGGGTTTCCATGTGCAACGAAAAGGTCGCCAATCTAAAGACTGACCGCGGGTAGTGCAGCTTAACCGCGCATTGACATGGTTTTTAGAAAAACTAATAACATATTTGTGACCAGCTATTTACGCCATATCATATTAAATCTTTTCTTAACCGACTCTGGTTTTTTTTGTGGCATTCTCCTTTTAAAGGAACAACTTACAATATACAAACAAAATTGGACTTCCCATACAAAATCCATAGCGATATTATCTGTGGCGATGGACATGTATCTGATTTCATCCTATATATCAGAAAAATCATTATGTAAAGTGTGTCTAAAGACACAGTTCTCGAATGAAAGTTCGTAAAAACGGACGATAACAACGGATTTTTTGAAAATATTCGGCGTAAAAAAGTATGCTGTTTTTTCATCCTCCAACTAACATAATTATTCTTTCTATTGCTTAATCAAATAAGTTGTCAAGCCCGATGTCAGATACCTAACATGTATGTCTAAGTACTAATAATAACTATAATGTAGAAAGAACAACGGTAACTTCAGTTTCAGTATGCCAAGAGCGCGGAGAAAAAAGGGCAAAAGAAGATGGAAGTAAAAAAAAAAGCTATGAAGATGACAACGAATTGGCCAGTCCAGGCCCAATGTTCCCTGAGCCGAACGGAACTTTTATGTACTTCAAGTTCGACGAAGTGAACCGCGGATCGTGGAACCTCTCACATTGTGTGTCAGAACTACTCACTTGTTGGGAAATAGTCAGGTACCAATGTCGTTCACAATAAGATGTATATGTCGTAGGATCAGACAAATCGAATCCTTGCGAAAATCCTAGGACGATTGCAAAGAACCGGATAATTGGAATCTACGAATGATTTTCGTAATCGTATTACGAACTATTATCAGGATCATTGCGAAAATCCCAGTTTGCTTGGGAAGATTGGAAATATGAACGCTTATGAGCTAATCTATATAAAGTATATAAGTATTATATCCATTGTCTAGTACCCATAGTACAAGCTCTGCTTAGTTTGGGACTAGATGGTGCTGTGTAAAATGTCCCAAAAATATTTATTTTATTTATTTATCTAAAAGTCGACTTATAACATCTTTATTCTGGTTGGTCATGGCTCTTCATAAAAGTCTATAGTAAAGACATGGAAAACTAAAAAAGTGACATGGTAACAGAGGTATTATTTTAAATAAAGTATTTTAATGTTAAAATATTATCACCAAAAATGTAGGTACATAGACAACAAAACACTGAAGCATTATCAGACAACAAAAAACGACGAAGGAATGTAACCGTTAGCCAATCAACGCATCCGTCAGTGCATCTATCATATCAGCCAATCAGTGTCCATAACGTGAGCGGTGTTTTGAGACTTTCCTAAGATAAGCTGCATTTTTGCAATGATTCTTAAAATAGCTCGGATTATTGCGATATTTTTTCTTAGATTCCAATTATCCGGTTAATTGAAATCGTCCAAGGATTTTCGCTATAATACGATTTTTTCCGATTATCCTACGACATATACAATCATTCAAATATTTATATAAGGACATGCCGCCGTTAGTAAACTACATCATACATTCTGGAACGGAAACCTGAAAGTATACTTATTATACGAAAATTAATAATAATGTTCATTCAGTCTGGCACAACGAACCACTAAACTAAATAAAAAGTATTTTCAATGGTCGAGAGCGAGAGTCTACGTGGCTTTTATTTCCAAACCCGCTTTGCCCGCGATGAGCAGACAATGGTTATAACAACTCTAATGCTATAGTAATTTTTATCCGATTCTATGTATGTATGTACAATCATTCAGTGACATTATGTTTATTACACATATTTTTAACGTTTAAGCCTTGGTCCAAAATTAATGTTATCCTATAATCTATATTATTATTGACTATTAACTTGCTTTTGTATCGTACAGAGGCGACATAATATGCTCGTATGAGAAGTACACGGAGTCGATTTGCGGGAATGTAAAGAACGATTGTCACGAATACTACGGGAAGCTTGACAGTAAGTGTATTTGATTACTTTGTACGGTCAACTGGATATCAATGGTTACTAAATCATTATAAGCGGAACTTGCTTGGTATGTAAGTTATATACACGACAGGCTCTGTGTTTACTGGTTTTTTACCATCGATATGAACTTGATACGTAGTGCTAGCATAGCCGAGAGCCTGCGCTGTTGGAGCCATGTAGCGCAATAAGACCAAGTGATAAGAGTACGCTAAGCCAGCGGGAGGGCTTAGGCCTTACTAATACTGCAGTTCTATCGCACATGAAGGATTCGAATAGTCTAAGGCAGTGAATCTTAACCTTTATGTAGGGGGGACCATTTCCCAAAAAAATATATTGTCAAGGACTACCAATTGTTTACCAGTAAAAATTATTTTAAATTAATTACTATTTTATTAGGGAGGTACGTTGATGTTGGATGGCTTCGCGGGCTACTTCTGATCCTTTCACGGACCACCGGTTAAGAACCACGGGTCTAGGATGTTGCGGCAAGTAAATGACATTATGCATGTGTATGAATTATCCCAATCTCTATACATTGGAGTCTAGTAGATAGATTGTGCGTGATTGATCAGTCTAGCTAGTGCGATTTGCGTTGACGTTATCATTTCTTATGCAGTGATAGCCTAGCGGTTGACCAACAGAAATAGATTGATATAATGGTTGTAATCACAATTTTACTTGCGATTCATGCGTGGCAACTTTCAGACAAACCCACGCCTAATTTTGAATTTGAAAAATTTAACTTTTATCAAATTAACTTTACAGCTTTTGTTTCTGCAGTTAGAAACAGCGCAATAAGGCATTTTTGCGGGTTGTAGTTACAGTATTTACAGAAACAAGTCAAGGCGTACTGAGAAATGCACTATTAGTGCAGAGTGTTGGCACGCGCGCGCTTCACCCACTTTTCCATTCTATCTATCTATTTCTGTGGGTTGAACGCTTGCTTTCCATGCAGGAGCATCTGAGTTCAAACCCGGTCCGCACCTCTGACTTTTCGAATTCATATGCAGATCTGAATTAGATTTTCACTTGCTTTAACGGTGAAGGAAAACATCGTGAGTAAATCTGCACACCAAATGGTCAATACAGTTCTCGATCGTGTGTAGTCTTCCAACCCGCACTAGGTCAGCGTGGTGGACTAACGCCTAACCTTCTCATTCGGAGAAGAAGCCCGTGCCCAGCAGTGGGGCAACCATTGGCTGATTATGATATGATTGTGTATCATTTTCAGATTCCTGGTATGAATATACTCTGTTTGAAGCTTATTGCAAGACCGAAGGATTTCAAGAATGGACCAAGTGAAAACTATTGTCAAAATCAAAATGCACCATTATATTTTTTTATACATATCACCGCCAATTTGATACTCTCCGTTCTCTTTCTACATCTGGATCGTCTTTCATATTCTCCGTTTAGAAATAATTATCCTGAATATTTAAATGAACACGGGCGGCGGTTCAAGTTACCACCACTGCCCTCCATACTAAGACAACCGTAACTAGGATACGAAGCACAGTTGGTAGATTGGAGGTTTTTTCGCAATTTTGGGGAATAAAATCGTTCTTGGGAAAAATTTGGGGAATGAAATCCATCGGTAAATTTTGAAGATTATTTGGGGAAGGGAAAATAAAGATACTATACAGATATTGTACTAGTTTATGTAATGTATATGGGAAAATAATTGACGGTTTCAATACAGACGAAGTATCGAAAGTTTTAAATATCATCCACGAATCACGATATTCTTAAAGCAATTTTTTTAACAAATTTAGTCTTATATTTTTCAATTTGTAATACTTCCTGTTTGAAAAAAAAAATGGGGAAAAATGTTGCAAAACATATCATTTTGGGAATGTGAATGGGGAAAATTCAGGAACTCGATCTAGCAACCCTGATACGGAGTAAAATAGAGTTTAGGTTGTCTTAGGAGGACAGAATAGGAAATGAGAATTTAAATAAAATGGTTGAAACTTGAACTTTTTTTCATGTTTTTCCATACCATGGATAAAATAACCCAGTAACCCGATTTTTTTAGAATGATTGTTTGGATTTTGGGTCTATTAGTGACATGTTCGCTAAAAGGATACGAGCGACTCGTTGACGGCTTACATTTGGGTATAACAAGGTCCCATGACCGGCGGTCACGCGAACCGCACGTTTTTAAAACCTCCCACAGGACTAGTTCATTATTCATGTGTAGATAAATTATTCTGCACAGTTTCGGTGTGACTTTTATACTCGACCCATTCGATTTTTCATGGGTTTTAACTTTTGTACACAAATAGAGATGTATATACAACCTTATTCTTAGTTTATATCTACTAAACCATTTAAGGGGTCATTGTACCTATTATTACTAGTGTTAACTATGGGACGAACCCAGAAATCAGGAAAAAAAATCAGCTGATCCCAACATTTGTGTTCACATCAATCGACAAAATATAGGGATCAGATTTTTTTTCACGCTTTCAGGTTTGGTCCCATAGTAAAAGTTTAGTATAAACTAAGAATAAGGTTGTATATTCTACTAACAGGCCATTCATGAAATTAGTAATTTATTTATTTTACCGGCATTGCGCTCTGTGTTAAGACAATATTTTATTTTATTTTTCGTAAAGTTAACCTGTTATAATTTTGCTACAACTATGCAAACAGTTCATCGTATCAATCAAATGATAAGTTTTTAGAGGAATATCTACCAGTTTTTAGGGGAATATCTAACAGTTTTTAGGGGAATATCTAACAGTTTTTAGGGGAGTATCTAACAAATCTTCAAATAAGTCCAACATTAGCATCATTCATTTTAGCATCAAAGCGTCGCGTCGTGTATTATTTTTGGCGTCCTTCATAACAGTTACTACTTCCCAGTGGCGTAGCTATGTAACCAAGGGCCCCGGGGCAAAACGTTAAAAGTCTAAAATTGTTTATTCAACTAGGATATTATATAACTATTTCAAACGTCGTTCAAGGAGGCCGAGGGGCCCCTTGAGCTTGGGGGCCCCGGAGCGCTGCCCCGCCTAGCCCTACAGTAGCTACGCCACTGCTACTTCCTGTATCTTAAATCGACAGAAACGAAGAATAACGAATCGAATGAAAACTCCTGAGATACTCCAAGATCTACATTTCAGTATTTACATACATGTAGTTACTTAGTATTACTTAAGCAACGGTACCTACTTTTACTTGAAACATCAAACAATTAATAGTTTTCTCTACTTAACCTTTTAATTTTGCCTTTGCCCTGCAGTGGGACAATATAGGCTGAAAATAATAAAATAATAATAATAACCTTTTAATTGTCAAAACATGTGTTTAAACATTCATATATGCAAATATAAAACTCGTATGTTACACACAAAAAGAAAAAAATGTTTTGGCAAAAATGTGTTCGTCCAAAGTTCCGACGACCAGACAAAGCAAAGAAGGTGTATGTGCTCTGACAATATCTTGTAGTCAATAACCTGAAACTGGAACCGATTTTAGGTATCATGTGACTTTTTGTGTTGAAATTTAATTAAAATGAGTAAATATTACACTATGAGAGTGTTTATAAGCAGAGATCGGAATAGACAGAGTATATTGACCTAAACTTCAAAAAATAATCCTAACACAGGGATCAATTGCAAGGAGACTCCATGCACTAACTTGTAAAATTATTTGTTTAAATACAGTAAACTATTTTGTATTTGTATAATACGCATAGAGTGGATTTAGAGCTCTCTCTGAAATCCCGGAATAACAATCAGTTATTTTTCAAGCAGTAAATACACGCAGAATACCGAGCGTTGTGGCGCAACTTGGGAGAGGCCTATGTCCAGCAGTGGACTGCGATAGGCTGAGTTGAGAGTTGAGAAATACACACAATAACCAGCCAACTTAGTTTTATTTTCCTAATTATGAAAAACAAAGCACTTTAATTTAACACTGTTTCGGAACTCTAAAAACGTAAATAAGATTTGTCGAAGTGCAACAAATAATTCGTAATTTCTCAAATCCTGGGATAAAACCTTAATATTATCATTTCGGGATAGGGATCCCAGGTATTATACACTCTATCTGTATTTATTGGGGTTTTTATATTATTACTCTGCCTATTTCGATCTCTGGTTATAGGGTCAAAACACAAAACTGCGAATTGGTACGATGTGAATTTGCAACGCAGAACACTACGACGCGAATTGCTACGATACGATGCGATTTCATGCGGCAAGGCGTCTTTCTGGCCATAGTTCGAGTAATCATGGTAACCATTCGAATATCGCAGGAATGCGTGACGCGAATCACGTCGCAAGTTTACGAGCTCGTAGATATCTGCGATGCGACGTCGCATCGCAGTTTTATATTTCGACTTTCGACCCTGGAGGTCTACTCCCGTTTGACGATATTCGATTCATCGTACGAATCATCGCACAATTTGCTACTCCGGTCTACCATCGTTTCTGTATCGCATGCGATGATCATGTTTTGACATTTGTTTCTCTGATCTCCGGTAAATTTCATACAATTATGAACCGTAGTCTATCTTTATTGTGCCTTTTTTATGTGCCTATATTTATTATGTAGGAATCAGTCGGAACGAAAGTTCGTACTTCGTTTGTCGTTCGTGAAACGCGAGTAGACCCCCTGCTACGGATAAATCCTAGGCTTAATTTGATTCTGTGACAAAAACACGGCTTCGCTTGGATTGTCACGTAATGTGAAGCCTTTCATTGGCTTCATGTGTGTTATTGCGGATGACGACAAGAAGCTTCGATTACAGTCTTGTTTATTTTCAGCATTATTAAACACTGTGATAAACATGTTTCTGGACAAAAATTCAAGAAGATTCTTTGGTTATTTAATCAACTTCGTTATTGCATGAAATATCATTCAGTCAATTTAGAACTTATACCAGTATACATGATTTATATCCAAGCACTGGTATATTTAGTTTAATGTTGTAGTTTTGTGTTAGAAATGGTTGGTAAAAAAATATGTCGTCCTAAGGCTCTACATCCGCCTAGCCTTTTCCCAAATATTTGTATAGGGGTTGGCTTTTAGTCTAACCAGATGCAGCTGAATAGTATACGGCCCAACTATAACTTTAAAACACAATTACATTAATGATTAATGTTTAAACTTTAGATTCAGCATCATAATATACTATAATAGTACATTATGATACAAGTGTGCTAAGTTGGCTATTATACTCGAGGCTGGATTGCAGCCGAGAATGGAGCCGAGAGTATAATAGTCAATGTTCACGCGTATCATACGACGTTTTCCAACACACTTGCGAGGAAAAAAACATATAAACATTTAGAATTTTAGACAAATACTGAATTTGTGCAAAATGGCGCGCGGATTACTGTAATCGCACGCCACGGTACGGTGACGTAGCTAAAGCTATGCGCGCGCAGGTGGTTTAAGGAAACCGCCAAACAGTCTAATATTAAAAATACAAATACATACACTCGAAAAACATAACCCTCCTTCTGGCGCAGTCGGGATTTTTTTTTATTTTTTTTAAACACCAATTAATGCTAATTTCTTGACAAAAATAAATAATTTGATGAAATTAAATGTTTATTTATCATATTTTAATTAATACAGTTGATTTATTCACAAAAATGAATTTTGTTTAGACATAAACTCTTTGCAAAACAAACTTTTTAAAAAGCACTAGTGCGATAATATAAAGTAAAATAGGGTCCCGTTTGGCACCCTTCGGGTACGGAACCCTAAAAAGCACGCGTGCGTTATAAGCTACACTATGAACCTAAAAGCGGTGCAATAAGAGTCACTTTATGAGCAAGTGTGTTGAAAAAAGTTTTTTTCTCTCATATTTTTTCTAAAATAGGTATATAAAGCAAGTGGCCAAGATATTTCATAGTTTGCGGTAGTACATACATATCGATGTAGTTTGCAAGGATATTATATTTCATGAAAAGATTTAGTTTAACTCCGAGAAAAATAATAATTTGTCTCTTTAATAAAAAGTGAAACCGCGAAAGTGAAACTGTTGAAATTTTAAGTCAACAAGTTCACGGGTGTTCTTTTAATTACCCAATTATGCGAGCACCTTGCTAAATGGAAATTTACCGACCATTCTCCTTGGCATTGATAAGGCTCGCGTCAGAAAGTATAATAATCCGATAAAGGCATAATACAGTGGCCTTTTATGCCATTGTAAGTGCCCCTGTGCCGCTCCCCTGAAAGGTTACTAAGGAGCAATTAACGGAAGGTAACAGCCCTTGATAATGCAACTGTCAAAAGACGTTCATTTTGAAATCTTTTGGTGGGGGGAAATGCGGTTGAGGTAATTAACACATCTCTGAGGTGAGATTCTATGCGGCACTTTACTGAAAGTATAAATAGATAAAATGGTATGTAAATTTATAATTATCATAGTCTGTAAACAGTGAGGAATGTAGGAAAGTTTCAAGAATGAAAAATTCCAGGAATATTTATCAAATAAATAATTTACAATTAGCAATATCTCGTGAAAATACATTTTTAGCCCGTACGAATGAGAATGTGTCAAAAATATCAATTTCGTGTGTAATTTTAGATTTGGAAATAAGCTTCGTAAATATATTTATGAATGTCACCAAAACTGCTAACAAGTTGTTTTATAAATAGATTCCATAATCAGTGTTAAATGTTGTGTAAAAACTTTGGCACACCTAACTAGAGTCGTATTTATCCAAAGGGCTTTTATGGCGCAAGACTTGACAAATTTATGTGTCAAACCTGTCGACTACTCGCGCCGCAGACGATGCTCATTTTGTGTGCCGGAGGCTTTAGATTACGTCACCAATCGTAGCCGCGAGGTAGGACATAATAGAGGAATCGATCTATCGAGCTCGTTAATCAAAGTCCTGACCTCCAAGCCATTGGAAATCAGGCCTATATTTAAAACCAAGTGATTTTAGAATTTCTTTAATAATAGGCTGTGTTTTCTTGGAATTAGTTTTTTTTTGTTCCAAAGTGCCCTCTGATTGCAATAGCTTACATGGCTTTTAATATTTTAGTGAAACACTTACTTGCCTGGTCCTGCCAGTCAATATCTTTGTTGTTATTGAATACCTACATGCCGAACTGTTTTACTCATAGAGATCCAGAAAGGAGGTGCACTTACGTTATGATTTACGATACTACATTTTCATATTCATTTTTCCGGTCGATATCTTATATTACACTTCCCTCAATTCATACGTAAATGTTTTTGAAGCTGTCAATTGTTCACATTTCACATAAATCGTGTCGTCGAACGCGGTGAGTCCCCTTTATCAACCGAGATGTCAAGTCGGTAGCCTTAATGTACCTACTGTAGCGTTAACCCGCTACGGATAAAAACTTTTTGCATTTTTTATTACTACCTTTTTTTGTAAATTCTTTATAAAAAATTCACTTGGCGTGTCATTTTTGAACTTCGATTTCTTAAATTTCTATCGTCAATTTTTTATTTTCAAAGCGCGTGATTGCAGATTTGGTAGCCATCAGAACTGGTTTTCTTCTTGTGTTCGTTCATTTACACCAAAATTTTGCTGATGTGATCATAATTGTCCGGTTTTACACCGTTGTTTGGTTATCTAGTCGGCTACATTTTGTACTTGTAAAAAGGTGTCGATGTCAGTTTGTTCTCTCCTGTTATTTTGAACGTTCATATTAGTACACAAGCCGGGTTTCGGCTTCACCCCGTGGGACCAGCTGCATGGGGCCTGGTTTTGATCCGGCACCAAAGCAGTGTTGCTGAGGGTCCAGGACGGAAGATTTGAGGAAGAAAGAGCCAAATCTTCGTCGCTGTACTCCACCCAAATTGCCTTCCGGGAGTGCGGAATCCCTACCATCTTCACAAGGACAGCAGTTTATTTCAAGACCTCACTTTTATTTTCTTTTAAAGTAGTGGTATATAGCAAAGTATTTTTTTCCTGTTTGTTCGGTTACTTATTTAAAATTTATTTACTTTTTTCGCCATCCGCGGTATATAATATTTTATTTTATGTAAGGGGACGGAAAAACTAAACGTTGCATGCAATCTTTTATTTTTTTCGAGACAGTTTGTGTTTAGCTCGATTAACATCCCGGTCAATCTATACGTAAATATATCTATATATAAAATCTCGACTCTGCAATGCCTTTTTTTCGTATTATCTTTTTTTACCCTTTTGTACCTTTTTGTTTTAAAATATTTCGACCTGTTATTTTTTACCTTAAATTAAACGTGTTTATGTGATGTGAAAAGTGTGTTTTCTTCCATATTTTTTACGTTACAAATTGGCGCCCGAATTTAAAGTAAGTATTTTATTTTCATTAATACTGATATAACTATTTTTTTTTGTTATCTTGTGTGTGGTGCTCCTAGCGAGCAAAATTTTTATCGATTTTTTTTTCCTCTTTCTATGCTTCAGGTTTTAGAGTCGTACAGAGTCCTGAATAGAAGTTGAAGGAATAGCGTGTTTCTCGAAAGATCCATTTAATGTTTCTCATCTCACGAAATTGCCTGAAGAAATCATGATACTTTGCTTTAATACATTGTTTGTGAAATACAATTTTTAATAAGAACCTTGTAACTATTCCCAATATTGAACTCTTTTATTATTCCTTCCAAATAATAATTTTAACCCGAATTTTATTCTGATCCTGTTGTTAGTCTTAGTTAGTTTCCCGTAGCGTGTGTTTGGTGTGTGGATGTTTAGGCGTCGTGACCAAAGGTAAGCTGTTTGCACGGTTGTTTGAGTCTATTTCTTATTTAGTTCTTAGGTCCGACCTACTTCTTGTTTACCCTTTTTGTAATTAAACATGGCAGAAGAAGCTCCTATCTGTGAGACTCCTCTTCGCGAAAGTCCTATTATTTCCAGACCACCACCGATTCCACCTAGGACAACGCATGGTTCTAGTCATTCTTTGCTTCCTTCTCCAATGAAATCGGAAGACTGTCCGGTTTACGTCCAAAAACGATTTTCACTTAAAAAGTGGCAAATTGTTTATGATGGTAGTACGTGTGTTCGGCAATTTTTCTTGAGTATTGAGGAACAGAAGGAAGCGGATGATTTGTCTGACGGATATCTTTTGAAACGCTTCCACGAAGTTTTGTCCGGAGTCGCTTTAACTTATTATAGGTCGATCCGCCGATCTGATTTAACGTATCTGGAACTTAAACAGTATTTTGTAAAGACTTTCGGTTCTGTAGATTTTGAATTTAAAACCGAGCAACAGGTCAGGAATTTAAAGCAAAAACCTGATCAAACTGTTAAAGATTTTGTTATAAGGATTTCTCAACTGAATGACTCCTTACGCAAACCGGTCAATGAGTCAGATCTTTTGGAAATTATTATACATAACATGCATTCCAGATACTTCCCGTGTCTATCGATTCATAAATTTACTGATATGGACTCTCTTATTGATATGACTTCACATTTCGAAAGCTTTTTATCCGAAACGACTAAATTTGCTTCGAGCACTACCACCCAATCGCAAATGTGCCCAAAATGTAATAAAACAGGACATCCCTATCGTACTTGTCCTGACTTCCCTGGTATGCTGTGCTTTAAGTGCCACACGCCTGGTTTTATAACCCGTGATTGCCCTAAATGCAATCCAAAAAATGTTTAATCCACCGGCGACACGCATTGCTCCGTACAGTGTCACCGGTGATAACGTCCGATTCGTCTGATAACCGACCGTTTATCGAGATTTTATTGTGTAACCGTGTCATTAAAGCGTTACTTGACTCTGGAGCACAAATGTCCCTTATTAGTGATTGTTTTACCCAGCAACTAGGTATCTCTCTGGGTAAAAACGATTCATGCCCTCGTGTTATTTCTGCTAATAACTCTCCTATTGATATTTTGGGAACAATTTATCTCCCAGTTAAGTTTAATGATACAACTTTTGTCCATGAATTTTTAGTAGCTCGTTCTATGTCTTCTTCTGTTATTCTAGGTATTGAATTCTGGAATAAGTTTGGTTTAACTTCCGTTTTTAGTCAAGCTTTTAACAAAAATATCAAAGGCAATATGTACCTTCCTTCCGACAACCACTGCCTTCCTCAGGTTTCTTGTATTAGTGAGGTTCGTTACGTACATCCGCGTAACGTTCTATTACCTGAACAAGAACTATGTCTTCAACAGGTCATTGATGAGTTCGAAGTCATTTCATCTGACAAGATTGGTCTGGGTAAGACTACTTGGTTATCACACAAGATTAACACATGTGGACCACCAATTAGACAAAGGTTTTACCCTCTTTCTCCTGTTAAATTAAAGATCCTCAACGAGGAGATTGATAAGATGCTGGAGGTGGGTGTCATTCGTCCCTCTCGTTCTCCGTGGGCTAGTCCAGTGGTTATGGTAACTAAGAAGGATGGGTCCGTTCGTTTCTGCGTTGACAGTAGGAAATTGAATAGCGTTACTACGAGGGATTCTTATCCTCTCCCTCGTATTCACGATATCCTTGACAACCTTCGCGGCGCAAGATATATAAGCTCGCTTGATTTTAGAAGTGCTTTTTGGCAGATCCCTCTTGCTGATGATGAGAGCTGTGAGAAAACTGCTTTTATAGTTCCTCAACGTGGTTTATTCGAGTTTGTCAGAATGCCATTTGGTCTCACAAATGCAGCCTCTGAGATGCAACGTCTTACCGATATGATTGTTAATTTTGAATTCACTTCTACCAGTGATAACTGTGTTTTCGGTTACGTTGATGACTTAATTCTGATTTCAAAAGACTTTCACAGTCACGTCGCGCTCCTTAGAAAGGTTCTAAACCGTCTTAAGGAAGCCGGTTTATCTATTAATCTTAAAAAATGCGAATTTTGTAAAAGCGAACTAAAATATTTGGGTTATATTGTAAATGAGAAGGGTTTACAAACTGACCCCAGCAAGCTTGATGCCATTAGGGACTATCCAACCCCTACTACAGCTAAGTCACTACGTGGTTTTATTGGAATGTGTTCCTATTATAGACGCTTTGTTGATGGTTTTTCTTCTATAATAGCTCCACTCACTGCCCTTATTGGAAAAAAGAAAGGTCGTGATCTTATAAATTGGGATAATGCCGCCGAAGACGCATTTATCAAATTAAAGGTCGCGTTAATCAATACACCGGTTATGGCTTGTCCGGATTTCTCGAAACCATTCTTTTTGCAGTGTGATGCGTCAGCGGTTGGTCTCGGTTCAGTTCTTTCACAAAAGATTGATAATGTTGAACACCCTATCGCTTATTATTCCCGCTTATTTTCCAAAGCTGAACGCAATTATAGTACTACTGAGCGCGAACTTTTGTCTGTACTTGATTCTATTAAGCATTTTCGGTGTTATTTAGATGGAATGAAGTTTAGTGTTATAACTGATCACATGGCCTTGAAATGGCTCCTCACGCTTCATAATCCTTCCGGCCGTTTAGCTCGATGGGCTACTATTATCTCCCAATATACTTTTGATATCGTTCACCGTAAGGGTTCGCAACACGTCGTACCTGATGCTTTATCTAGGATGTACGCAAGTCCGGTTACATTTGATCAAGGTCCTGAACATACTAATGATAGATGGTATAAAAGGGTTTATGTTGGTGCTCGAGATACTCCACAAATGTTTCCTGCATACGCAATTCGGAACGGTGCTCTCTTAAGACGCATGCCGATCATTACTCCTTTGTGTCCTGATCCTTGGCGTGTAGTTTTACCTGCTGAAAAGGTTCCATCCGCGATTTGGGAAGTACATAATAATCCTCCTTCGATACATCCTGGAGTAACCAAGACTTATCATAAACTCAAGGAAATTTTCTATTGGCCGAACATGTTTCGGGATGTAACCACGGCTCTTAAGCAATGTGATGTATGTAAAGCTTATAAGATCGCTAATACTCAACCCCGTGGTCTTATGTGTTACCCCAAGGTGGTTTCCTTGCCTTTACAAATGATTTCAATCGATATCATAGGCCCATTACCAATCGCTTATTATGGGTTCAAATACATTTTATCTATGCTTGATGTTTTTTCTAAATATGTCTGGCTTGTTCCCCTTAAGAAGGTTGACACCAGTTCAGTTATTAAAGCTCTGGAATCTGAAATATTTTTTAATTTTGGTGTTCCACGGTCTATTCTCTGTGACAATGCTACCGTTTTTCGTAGTAATCAGTTTTTAAACTATCTTAGGTCTTTTCACATTGATTCCCCGTCATTTACCCCATATTATACACCACAGGCCAATACGGTTGAACGCTATAACCAAAGTGTCATTACGTGTTTGAGCATTTTGGTTGGCGAGAACCAAAGGAATTGGGCAAAGATGTTGCCTAAAGTCAAACTATATCTCAATTCTTGTCTTAATTTAGCCACTGGTTTTACGCCAAACTTTCTCATATTCGGTAGAGAAGTCTATATGGATTCATCCCGCGCTATTAACCAGACTCCAAGCAATAATTTAGCTGGATGTCGGGAAATACACGCTAAGAATCTAACTTCCCTAGCCGATGTTTATGCGAAAGTAGCTGACAATCTCTCTACTGCCTTTCTCCGAAATTCTCGAACGTATAACGCGAACCGTACAGCGGTTACACTTAACGTTGGTGACATTGTATGGAGGCGTAATTTTTCTAAATCTTCATCTGCTGAATACTTTTCTGGTAAACTCGCTCCCCGCTTTATTAAATGCCGTGTTATTAGGGTCGTTTCTAGAACCACTTATGTCCTTCAAGACTGTGATTCTGTTCATTCTGGACAATATCATATTAAAGATATTCTTAAATGATTCAATCTGTTCAATAAGACCATAAGAATTACTTTAACTCTAACTTCTTAAAATTATAAATTAATTTTTGAAATAAATATTTCGATTATTATAATCAACTAAATAGCGACATCTAGCGGTTGTGTCTTGAACTATTTTCATGACCGGTTATTTAATTGTTTAATCTTACGCCGCTAGGTGGCGCTATCAATCGTTCTGTTTAGAGTCGGTATAATTTTTTCTATTGTTTAGACACTCATTTCACTTGAATTTTGAGTTTCATTTAGTTATCTATCCAATGTTACAGGATTTCCTCTTGGTTAATAACTTAAGAATTCCCTCCCTTTGTATATTTATCCTATTACAAGTTGTCCTCTCACTTTCGAACCTTCTGTTATGTGATATATTCTAATTCTTTTGAATAATTCACTATAAATTATTTTTCGATATGTCATCCTTTTATCTGGTGAAAGTTACACCACACCCTGTAGGATATTCGTTTACTATTTAATTTCACATCTGGAATTTATTTATTTCCTCTCTTGTTTTAATACTTATTCGTTGACTCCGTGTTGTTTTGTTTGACTGGAGTCGTATCTTTGACTGAGGACGTATATTTTTTTTTTTACTGAAGCCGCTAGTATTTTCCTTAGACGGAATTTTTTTGTTTGAAGTTTCGTTTATTTTTATTTTTTTCTTATTATTTAGGGATCTCCAAACTATAATTTGGTCTAATGTGATTTATCATTTCCTAGCTTTAATGTTTTCCGTTATTCGTAAGTTAAGGCGACGCATCTGAAGCTCGCACTGATAACGTTTAGGTGAAGGTCAACTTTCATTTTTATTCAGTATCTGCTGCACTTCGTTGATGTTAATTAGAGTAATTTAGTTTATATATTAAAGTATATTTGTACTAAGTTAGTTTAATTTAAGTTAGTTTATTTAACAAGGTTTATTCAATTTCAGTAAGGTCTTAGGTTTTTTCTTTTCGTGTTATCACTCCTTTTAGGGTTGTCACGTCCTTTTAGGGTTGTCACATCCTTTTAGGGTTGTCACATCCTTTTAGGGTTGTCACATCCTTTTAGGGTTGTCACATCCTTTCAGGGTTGCCACAGTTTTTTTTTTTTTTTTTTTTTGTTGGAAAAGGGGTACTGTAGCGTTAACCCGCTACGGATAAAAACTTTTTGCATTTTTTATTACTACCTTTTTTTGTAAATTCTTTATAAAAAATTCACTTGGCGTGTCATTTTTGAACTTCGATTTCTTAAATTTCTATCGTCAATTTTTTATTTTCAAAGCGCGTGATTGCAGATTTGGTAGCCATCAGAACTGGTTTTCTTCTTGTGTTCGTTCATTTACACCAAAATTTTGCTGATGTGATCATAATTGTCCGGTTTTACACCGTTGTTTGGTTATCTAGTCGGCTACATTTTGTACTTGTAAAAAGGTGTCGATGTCAGTTTGTTCTCTCCTGTTATTTTGAACGTTCATATTAGTACACAAGCCGGGTTTCGGCTTCACCCCGTGGGACCAGCTGCATGGGGCCTGGTTTTGATCCGGCACCAAAGCAGTGTTGCTGAGGGTCCAGGACGGAAGATTTGAGGAAGAAAGAGCCAAATCTTCGTCGCTGTACTCCACCCAAATTGCCTTCCGGGAGTGCGGAATCCCTACCATCTTCACAAGGACAGCAGTTTATTTCAAGACCTCACTTTTATTTTCTTTTAAAGTAGTGGTATATAGCAAAGTATTTTTTTCCTGTTTGTTCGGTTACTTATTTAAAATTTATTTACTTTTTTCGCCATCCGCGGTATATAATATTTTATTTTATGTAAGGGGACGGAAAAACTAAACGTTGCATGCAATCTTTTATTTTTTTCGAGACAGTTTGTGTTTAGCTCGATTAACATCCCGGTCAATCTATACGTAAATATATCTATATATAAAATCTCGACTCTGCAATGCCTTTTTTTCGTATTATCTTTTTTTACCCTTTTGTACCTTTTTGTTTTAAAATATTTCGACCTGTTATTTTTTACCTTAAATTAAACGTGTTTATGTGATGTGAAAAGTGTGTTTTCTTCCATATTTTTTACGTTACACTACCTAGCATTATTAAATGATTATGAATATAAATAATTTTTATTAATATGTAGAATAACTTGTTATTAATGTCTGATTAATTTCAAAGTGATTTGTACCATGTCTACGTCGATAGGAATATGTATTGCATACCTTTTTATTATAAGATGGTGAGACTAAAGCTAAAGGCCCACCTGATGTTAATAAGTGGTTAACTTTGCCCATAACAACTGCAATACCACCTACGCTGTTGCCTAAATGGTACCGCAATTCGCATTCGCCAAACTGAGGCATGAAGATGGAAAATCTCATGTGATTGTAAACTAAACGCTATTGACACTAAACTACTACTCTTATTACCTATCGACTTAAGAATAACTTTATTTAATGTGAAATAAAATTAAAATCGAATTACCGATATTTAAATACAGGTTTATATGTATAATAATTTCCTGTAACTAGACGTCATTAATAAATTAAAAACCAGTTTTATCCCGGATGTTAGAATTATAAGAATTAACATAGCTTACGAATTTATTATTAATACGATAAATGTGCATTTATTGGAATTGGTAACCGAATGAGGCAAAATTTTAATGTAAATATTATTTTATTATACATGTAGGATTGTAGGTAACATACTTAATTAATTACTTTTAAGAGTATCTAACAATGAGGATGACGTTTGAAGCCGTGGTATACCTACCATAGCACAGGGTCCTCACTCCCGATTGGTTCGAGTTCTGAACGAAATCGAGCTAATGTCAATTCATAGAGGAATGCAGCACGAATTGACACTAACTCAAATTTATTTATTTATTATTTATTTATTTATTTCCACAAAAAAAAAACATACATTTGGCAGATACAGTGAAGCCCATAAACCAGTTTAGGTTTTTCTGTACACCGCTTGGTCCGTCGACATTCATTACAACAAGATGTGGGTGGGTGAAAACGACGCATCGCGCTCGCTCGCCCCATGCAAAAATTCTCAAATACCCTCAACTAATTTATATTACATCTCAATAGCAAACTGCTTACAAAAATACAGGATCTTTTTTTTTCTTAATGCTATAAAAGACAAAAATTCAAATTGAAATTCAAATACTCGATGCAGTCTGATAAGGCCATAGGATATGTTTAGATGTGTGATAATTAAAACTCGATCAGCTGTGTTTGCTACAGTTAGGTATAAGACAAAGACAAAGACATTTATTGCTCAAACTGTGTACATAAATGTAAGTATGAAGAAATAAGGTAAAATGTAAAGGTAAATAAGGTATATAGAAGTACCTTTTTGAAAAAACTACGTAATTTTTTAAGTCATTCTTCTATAAAAACTAGGTTCCTATACATATGTTTAAGGATAGAGATATGTATATGTATAACCATCTTCTGTACTACTATTATGGTGTTCTGTGGTACAGTCAACAAATCGGAATCATGACCCACGAAAAGCTTAATATCCTACAGACATTCTAATACAATTAGGTTGAATTTCGCTTAAACTGATATTTCCCTGGCAACAGACTTGTTATCAATTTTGTTAGCTTTTGAAAGTGACAGTTAGTTTACCAATAAAATTGTCGTCTCCCTATGCCATCTCCTTTCGTGCTTTCGTGCATAGAACGTGAACTTTCTTTGACACGTTTGGCACTAACCATAACATGTGAAGCTATAAATTTCAAATGCTAACACGCATGATGGCGGACAATAGACATTGAGTTTCGATACCTCATGATGGACTGACTTATTATGAAAATTCGATGCCATATTGCAAGGGTATTACTACGTAACTAGACGTAACTGCGTATAAACACATCCACCCGAATGGCATCGATCAAAGACATCGATTGATGCGACTACAGTTTTGTGAAATGTCACAATATTATGCACTTCTTTATTATTTAGTCACCTTACCCACCCACTGCATAAAACATCACTAACTAAGACACAATAAAATACTGTATTTATTTATTTAATAAAATATTCACAATAACATTAATGAATGACAATTAATTTATCCTAAAAACGAGAGTAAGCAAAATAGTTTTCAATAACGTCCATTAGTCTGCAACACATCGATCCGATTAGGCGACTGCATATGTCCGTTCCTCTCATCTCTCATATAATCCCAAATTTTGTTACAACGTTGTTCAAGTGCTTGCCTTGTCCTCTCGTTTCTATTATCCCACATTTGGACCATCAAGCCCACTAAATTTTTATTTGGATTGGGATCCGGGGACCTAGACGGCTATGAAAATGATGGTGAAATCAACTAATGACAACTCTTGCTGTATGCACTGGACAGCTATCGTGAACGTAGAAGAAGTTCGGAACTTCTTCTCGCGGGTAAACCGTTCGCACCATCGGTAACTTATTTTCTTCTAATAAGTCAACATAGTTAATTGAATTTGCATGAGAAGAAATCTGGACGAGTTCGCCTACATTTCCGGCACTCATCCAGGCTCACATGTTAGCTGAAATTCGGCCAGATAATTGATTAGTTACTACGTGGTCTTCCGCAGAATTTATACTTGTTTTTTCTAAAAAAAAATCTTGATGTTTAACTCCAAATATTGTTTGACACCATTTCATAAGTACTTGACGTTTTAGTATTTGTCATTTTTATTTTTATTTTATTAATGTTTTGTAATCGAAAAAGTTAGTATAGGTTTCTTAAAAAATATAGATGTTTGTAGGAAAACCACGTGAAACGACAGCTAATTCGAAATTCAAAACATAATTCCTGCTTTATCATAAACATAATTTCCAATCCGATTGTAAATCTATTGCATTGATAACAAAGCTCAAAATGGCACAGACCTCTGACCCGTATTAATGCAGTTTCTGTAATAATCAAAATGTCCTAAGTGCAGCATAGAAGAAAACCTTACCGTTTTGACGATTTCAAACGAATTATCAGCTGAGTGGGTCATGATTCCGATTTGTTGACTGTACATATAACGAAGTCTTTTAATACTTGATAATAGTACATTACAACGGAGTACAAGAACGCGGCGAATCGAGAATCGGACCTTACGGTTTGGGGCGCAGAAACCACAGGGGCCAAATGTTAGTCAACTTCTTGGAGTCCCAGGGGCTCTTCTTAATGAACTCCTTCTTTAAGAAGAAGCCCCAAAGAAGATGGACCTGGAAAAGCCCCGACAAGGTGACAAGGAACGAGATAGACTTTATCATGACGGATAAGAAGCACATATTTAGAGATGTCTCTGTGATCAATAGGTTCAACACCGGAAGCGATCACCGACTTATCCGAGGCACTCTAAATATCAATTTTAGAGCTGAAAGAACGCGCTTGATTAAGTCTACTCTCCGACCTTCGCCGCTCCAAACCAGTTTGGGCTCCGAAAGGTTCCAAGCGGAACTTCAAAATCGATTCGACTCGCTGGAAACCACGGGCAATATTGAGGAGAAAACCAACACCATGGTCAAAACATTGCAGGAACTGTCTCGAAAATTCTTTCCGCCGCAGCGTGGAAGCAAGATGCCCAGGCTTTCGACTGAGACTCTCGATCTGATGAGGAAAAGACGGGAAATGTCAGCCGCGCATTCGTTTTCATCAGATAATAGGTCCTTAAACCTACAGATTAGGAAGCTGATGCGACGTGACCTCCGCCGCTCCAACACCCGCGCCATTGAGGCTGCGATTGAGCAAAATAGGGGGTCGAAAGTTTTCGCTCAGCAGCTAGGGAGGACCCATCTGATGAAACTGAAAGCTGCGGATGGCAAAATTGTCACCTCTAAGATCGAGATGCTTGATGAGGTCGAAAACTTCTATGGGCATTTGTATTCCACGAAAACGGCGAGACCAGCAGTTCCTAGCAATGACGACAAAAGAGCCCAGCTAACGCGCCATTACACCGAGGATCTTCCGGACGTTGACCAGGGCGAGATTAGGGCGGCCCTCGAGCAGCTTAAGAACAACAAAGCTCCCGGCGATGACGGCATTACTACTGAACTCCTAAAAGCAGGCGGGGCTCCGGTCCTGAAGGAGCTACAGAGTCTGTTTAATGCCGTCATCCAACAAGGCTCTACACCGGAGGCATGGAGCGGGAGTGCGATGGTACTGTTCTTCAAAAAAGGGGATAAAACCCTACTGAAGAACTACAGACCCATCTCACTCCTGAGTCATGTATACAAGCTGTTCTCGAGGGTCATCACGAATCGTCTCGCCGGAAGACTCGACGAATTCCAGCCACCAGAGCAAGCTGGGCTTCGAAGAGGCTACAGCACCGTAGACCACATCCATACTGTTCGGCAGATCATACAGAAGACTGAAGAGTACAATCAGCCGCTGTGTATGGCATTCGTGGACTACGAGAAGGCCTTCGACTCTATCGAAACTTGGGCAGTTCTGGATGCTCTTCAGCGATGTCACATTGATGAGCGGTATATAGAGATGCTGAGATGCCTATACAACGCTGCTACCATGACTGTTCAGCTCCAGGACCAAAAGACGAAGCCAATCCAACTGCGCAGAGGGGTGAGACAAGGGGATGTAATATCCCCGAAATTGTTCACTAACGCGTTGGAGGACGTCTTCAAGACACTGGACTGGACTGGACAGGGTATCAACGTGAACGGCGAGAACATCTCACATCTCCGTTTTGCCGATGACATCGTTGTAATGGCTGAGTCGCTGGAACAACTGGGCGAAATGCTGCACAGCTTAAACGGAGCCTCTCGACGTGTCGGTTTCGGCATGAATCTGGACAAGACTCAAACTCAAACTCAAAAACTTTTATTGCATTCATGTGTACATAGGTGTTACATTTATAAGTCCTGTAGGTACTTATAGTATGGTTTCAACATGAAACCCGGTAAGGGCACAGCAACATACTTATAAATAATAGGTTTCATAGCAATGATAGATATAAAATTATTAAAAAATAGAAATTCGATTTGTATTGATAATAACTAATTTTCTAAATCTCAATTTTATTGATAATTTGTTATATAAATTAAATTTGTATGGAATTGTAAAATGTTTTTGTTAAAATTGAAATTTGATTTGAAATAATTAAAATACCTAATTGACCATTAAAATTTACAATTTTTGTTAAGTTCTTAATCATTTAAATTTTATTTATTACAATAAGAAAAATAATGTAAGTCCAATCAAGAGTATGCTCCAATATTCATAAGATAATATAGGTATGGTTTGGTAAATAATAAGGTTTATAACTTGTAACTAATGTATTTGTAAGTATCTAGTAGGTAATTTACCCATAACAAGTAATATTTACTTTAGCTTAATTGAATTGCAATATTATTATTAAATTAATGTAGTGTTTAATTATAATAAAACAAAGTTTAACCGGATTAAATCGCGTATATTATTATTAGTGTTTAATTATTTAATTTAGTAGTAGTGTTTAGTTAGTAATATTTTATGTATTTAATTTTATGAACCTAATAATGTAATTTTAATCGTCTTACGTTATTTATTTATTTCATTTTAGTGTATTGAGATATCTATCACATGCATTAATTAATTAATATCTGGCCCTAAGTATTCTGCGACTGAGTAAAAGCAATTTTGTATTAGATATTCTTTCAAGTATCTGTTGAATATATTAAATTTTTGTTCTTCTTTAATTTTTGCCGGTAATTTGTTGAAGATTCTAACTGCCATGTAGTACGGGCTTTGGTTGAGCATTTTGATTCGAGAGGGTGGAAGGTATAGTCTATTTCTATGGCGCGTATTAAAATTATGAGTGTCTTTTAGTTTTGGAAAGATATTGGTATTTTTAAATACAAAAATGCAAATGTCATGTATATATATGGAAGGTAAGGTTAGGAGTTTTAATTTTATAAAATATGGTTTGCAGCTTTGTGCATTGTCAATATGGGCCAGGATTCTCACACATTTTTTTTGTACTATGAACATTTCGTTTACATTAACACTATTCCCCCACAGCATCACTCCGTATCTCAGCCACGAATATGCGTAGGCATAGTATGCTGATAGTGCTGTTTCTATATTCGTGCTGTATTTAAGTTGGAACAGAGCGTAGCTAAATTTAGATAATTTAGATTTGATACTTTCTATGTGGTTTTTCCAATTTAGGTGTGTGTCTATATTTATACCTAGTAAATTAAATGTTGTTACCGTGTCTATAGGTATGTCATTAAAAATTAAATTAGTTTTAAGGGGGGGTTTTTTATACGATCTAAATTGTATCATTTTAGTTTTGCTACAGTTAATTTCTAAATTGTGATCCTGTAGCCAAAGTGTTACCGTGTGCAGAGTATTTTGTAAGATGTCATTAGGGGCACAATTGTCGTCACATTTCACAAGTATAGAGATATCATCGGCAAATAGTACTGGTAATGCAATTTGTTTGTCAAAGATTTTTGGGAGGTCATTAATATAAATTAAAAATAGTATGCATCCTAGGACACTTCCTTGAGGGATGGAGCATGTTAGGTTTCTTACTTGAGACCGGACTGTTATTATCTCCTTTTTCTTAATATTATGGTCTTCAATCTGGACTATTTGTTTTCTGTCGCTTAAATATGATTTGAACCAATTATAAGCAGGGCCACGTATGCCTGAGCCGTAAAGTTTTGTAAGTAATATGTTATATAGTACTTTATCGTAGGCTTTTGACATATCGAGTAGTAGTCCCAATGCATACTTTTTGTCATTTATTTGTTGAAGAGCCGATTGGACATACCTGTAAACTGCGGATGTTGTGGACCTTGACTTCCTGAAACCATTTTGACAGTCATCAAGAATGTTGTATTTTTCCAAAAAAAAGTTTAATCTGTTACACATAGCCTTTTCAAAGATCTTTGAAAAGGTAGGCAACAGGGCTATGGGTCTATAATTATTAGGGGTGTCAATATCGTCTTTTTTGTGTATGGGTTTTACAAGGGAAATTTTTAGCAGGTCTGGAAATTTTCCATATTGAAAGCTTTGATTTATTAGGAAGGTGAGTGGAGTAGACAATTCTGCAGCACATTTTTTTAATAAAATAGGGGGTATGTCGTCAATTCCGCAGCTATGCTTATTTTTTATTAATTTAATTATATTAAATATTTCCTTTCGGTCAACTGGGCGTAGATACATTGATGTAGTTGGAGAGTTGATTACTGGGCGTCCGGTTTTAAAAGGTTCATTTTTATTTTTATCAGTCTTTGTTTCACCTACTGTCGCAAAAAAATCATTAAATATATTTGATATTCTTTTAGGGCATGTAATAATCTCATTATTTATTTTTAGTGATATATTTTTATATTGTTTTATCTTGGTTTTGCCAGTTTTGTTGTTAATAATATTCCACATAGTCTTAGTTTTATTATCTGACTTATTCATTTGTCTTGTATATTCTATTCTCTTAGAAATTTTTATACTACGTTTTAATACCTTGCTAAATGTGTTATGGTATTTTTTTATAATATTGCTTTTAGTTTCGTTTAGTATAATCCTTAGCGCTCTTTTGTGTTTGCATGATGTTTTTAACCCTGTTGTCATCCATCCTTTGACATTATTACATTTTAATTTCAATCTTTGTTTTGGTATTATTTTATCTAAGAGCTGTGTTATAGTTGTGATAAATATATTGTAGTTTTCATTAACGTTATTATTTTTATTGTTAATTACTTGCCAATCAATTTCTTTTAATGATTTTTTAAAGTTAATTATGGTTTTATCTGTAAATATTCTTTTTTGTGTATACCATATTTTATTATATTTCGAATATAGGCAATTAGTATTTAATTTTAAGTTTATGGATTTATGATCGGAGAGGCCGTAATCTTCAACATATCCTTTTTTTACTATAGATTTATAGTTGGTGAAGAGTAGATCAATGCAAGTGGAAGTTTTTTTGGTTACTCGTGTGGGTTCGCGTATTATTTGTTTTAGATTATGTGAGCGCATTAGGTTTAAAAAATCCTTTGTTTGTTTGTCTTTTTCCAGAACGTTTATGTTAAAATCTCCACCAAGTATGATATATTTATTTTTATCCCTAGTATTTAGTCTATTTAGAAGTTTTTCCATTTGTTCAATAAATATATTTAAATTACGATCCGATCTATATAATCCTATGAATATACAGTTTAAATCTGGAACTTCAATTGCACTAAATTCTATTATAAATTCTTTGGAATATTTTACTATATCTATTCTTTCTATAAATTTTATATTTTCTCTTATAATTAAGCAGACACCTCCACCTTCTCGGGCCTTTCTACAGAATTGAGATGCTATTTTGTACCCTGGAAATAATACAGAGTTACAATAATGTTCATCTCGCCATACTTCTGACAAAGATAGTATATAAATATTTTTCTCTAGTAGCAAATGTTCAATTAAATCTACTTTATTTCCTAAACTTTGAATGTTTTGAAAGGTAATTGTCATTTCATTATCGAAATGTCTTATTAATTAAATTTTTCGACATATTTATTTTTGCTGGTGAGGTATTTGCGTTTGGCTGTGTGGACGAGTATGCAGTTGATGTATTTTCCTTCTCCATGACGGGTGATATATTTTCGCTATTTTTATTCTTATTAAGGTTTTGGTTTTGGGGCATTTCTGTTGTAGTATAATTAGAGCTAATAAATTCGTTCCCATTTATGAATAATTTATTGTTTTTAATAATGGCATAATCTCCATTTTTTCGAGCCTTTATTAAGTTTTGTCTTAATTCATTTCTTTCTTGAAGTGTTTTCCCATCCATAAATTTTCCGACTGCTATTCCGGTATTCTTAAAGAGTCTCGCATTTTCTAGTATGTAGTTTGTCATTCTTTTGCTAATCAGTTCGACGGCGAGAGGCCTTCGATTTCCTCTTTTTCCCATTCGCTTAATATCTTCTATATAAGGATTAATATTTACATCCATAATTTCATAAAATAATCTAGACACACGGTCATACAGGTCAGTTTCAGTCTCGCGGTGTTCTTCTGTCAACCCATAAATTACAATTTTCTTGATATTCTCTAGATTTTGAAGTTTTTCGTGAATATTTTCAATTTTTACATTTACTTTTGTTATTTCTTCCTGATAGGCTTTTTGTGTTGTTAAAATTCCATGGTTATTGTTCTGTTCAGGGTCATTCTGAAGGTTTCTGATGGCATTTTTAATTTCAATTTGAATAGTATTCTTGACATCTACCAGTATTGATGATTTCATCTTGTCTAGCTTAGCATCCAGCAGCAAGCTGATGCTATTCAATGTTAGGTTCTCATTATCCTTATTATTTGAATAGCCGTGACCGTTGAAATCATTCATTGTATGGTTCATTATAGTGTTACCAATAATTTCATCCACCGAAAGATCGTTTTCTAGACTATGCATGTCATATTCTCCCAAACTCGGATTTACGATTGTTTTTTTTCGCATTGTAACATTTGCATCAATTGACTCATTTTGAGTGCTACTTTGCATCAGTTGCCTTATCGGAGTGTTTGTTTTGTTTTCTTTAGGCATTTTACATACGCAGCCTTGACATTTCCAAATTAATTTGTGATCTGTTGTCATTGTAGTATGGAAGTGACTTTCAGGAACATTAGCGCATGTCAGATCATAGTGGGCATTGCAAAGAGAGCATTTAAGAGACTCCCCAATTGGAGTTTCCTGGTAACAACCTGCACACTGGACCATTGTCGTGGAAGAAAAATAAAGCTAGTAGCACCCTCTTGTGGGTGACAGTCAAGTAACGATGTTATTGATAATGCGTTCTGCTAGGGTTGGATTTATCTACTAAGGATACAAGTAAAAAAAATTTTTTTTTTTTTTTTTTTTCCTTTAGTAGGTATTTGAAATTATATTTTTGGTGAATAACTGCACTTGAAATTCATACAATTATGTAGGCTTTAGAGTTGTTTTTCAAGCTGGTGAACGTTATGTATGCACATTCAATGTTATTCACTGTTTGTTCCGGGATATTTACAGCTTTTTGTCAATAACAAAAACCTCGGACATCAGTTTATTTTTCACTTTGGACTTTGCACTTTTCAAACGGTCACTTTTCTCAGTTCTCTTTTTATACTTTATTCTGTCCGTAGTTTTAATTGTTCACTAGACAAATACACACTATTTATTTCGTTCCTTGTTAACTTCAGCCAGAATTGAGCACTTCGTACATTTTTAATAAATAAATATTTGCGGACGGTGACAGATACTTGTTTACGCTCCTTGTTTATGACCACAAAAAAAAGACTAAAGTCATGTTCAATATGCATGTCATGCCGTGGCCAATATTCGTCGAAGGGTCGGCACTCGAAGTTGTAACGGAATACGTCTACCTAGGGCAGGCAATTCAGCTTGGTAGACACAACTTCGAGAAAGAAGCCAACAGAAGGATCCGTCTGGGCTGGGCAGCATTTGGCAAACTTCGCCGAGTCTTCTCGTCACCTATACCGCAAAGTTTGAAGACAAAAGTCTTCAACCAGTGCGTCCTGCCTGTCATGACTTACGGTGCCGAGACGTGGACACTGACAGTTGGGCTAGTCCACAAGTTTAAAGTCGCTCAGCGAGCTATGGAGCGAGCTATGCTTGGAGTTTCTTTGAAGGATAAAATCCGAAACGAGATTATCCGGAGAAGAACCGGAGTGACCGACATAGCTTGTAGAACCAGTAAGCTGAAGTGGCAGTGGGCTGGCCATGTCTGTCGAAGGACCGATGGCCGCTGGAGCAGACGAGTCCTTGAGTGGAGACCGCGAATCGGCAAACGCAGCGTAGGGCGCCCCCCTGCCAGGTGGACCGACGACCTAAAGAACGTGGCTGGGGGGGACTGGATGCGGAAGGCAGAGGACCGAGCGTTGTGGCGCAACTTGGGAGAGGCCTATGTCCAGCAGTGGACTGCGATAGGCTGAGTTGATTGAATAGTACATTATGATACAAGTGAGCTAAGTTGTTCATTATGCTTGAAGCTTGATTGCAGCCCGAACCGAAGGCGAGGGCGTAATGAAGCCGAGAGTATAATGAACAATGCTCACGTGTTTCATACGACATTTTTCAAGGAAGGGAGGAAAAAAAACATAAACATAGGACGCGTGGATTTATTTATTCACGCGCCGCCGGATGAGTTACGTACAGCTAGGCTATGCGCGCGCAGCAGGTGGAAGGAAATCGCCAGTCTAATATTAAAAATACAATAAACAGTTTTTAGGGTTCCGTACCCGAAAGGTGCCAATCGGGACCCTATTACTCTCGCTACGCTGTCCGTCCGTCCGTCTGTCTGTCACAGGGCTGTATCTTTTGAACGGTAATAGGTAACCAGTTGAAATTGTCTCAGGATATGTGTTGTTATAAGGGGTATCATGACAAATACTAAAAACAAAAAAAATATTAAACCAAAGGGGGTCCCCATACAAGAAACCTCAAAAAACATGCATTTTTTTCAACGTTTTTGTTCCTGCTCTATCTTCAAAACGGTAATACATACCAGAGTCAAACTTGGTCAGATTATATAGTGCATATTATTTAGTTTAGCAACAAATACTAAAACCAAGACAAACATATAAAATATCTTGACTTGGCACACGAGGTTGTCGACATGTGGGATGTTGACTCAGCAGTCATCGTGCCGATTGTCGTAACGGCCAATGGGATAATCGCAAAGAGCCTCGACCAACACCTGCAGAGGCTCTCATTAGGCAGCTGGGTCAAGGGCTTGATACAGAAAGCGGTACTTCTGGACACGGCACGTATTATTAGGAAGTTCCTCTCTCTGAGGCCCTGACCACCGGTAGCTTGGACCCTGTTCCTGATGCCGGTGGGCTACTGTTTTTATATATTTTTAAATGTTTTTATTTCTTTTTTTTGTAAAAATGTTTAAAAATGTAAAAAAATGTGTACTTTAATTAATAAATGGAATTATAACAATAATTTATTCATTTGAACTTAAAACACCATACAGAGCACGAGGAACAACAGCAGGTACTTTAATTAATAAATGGAATAATAACAATAATTTATTTATTTGAACTTAAAACACAATACAGAGCACGAGGAACAACAGCAGGTACTTTAATTAATAAATGGAATAATAACAATAATTTATTTATTTGAACTTAAAACACAATACAGAGCACGAGGAACAACAGCAGGTACTTTAATTAATAAATGGAATAATAACAATAATTTATTTATTTGAACTTAAAACACAATACAGAGCACGAGGAACAACAGCAGGTACTTTAATTAATAAATGGAATAATAACAATAATTTATTTATTTGAACTTAAAACACAATACAGAGCACGAGGAACAACAGCAGGTTGTACATTTTTCCGGCCCCTAAACTAGGTACGCAGACCTGTATCTTAGGAGTCGGGAGTTTCTACGACTTCAGTTTTATAATACAACCGTGACATAAATGCGATGATAATAATGTAAAAAGCACGAGTGTTTTATAAATTGCATTATGAAGTTAAAATCGGTGCACTAAGAGCCACTTTACGAGCAAGTGTGTTAAAAAGTTTTACTCGTATATTTATGAATATAATATTTAATGTTTCAAGATCAAATACGTATACGCATTATCGTTAACTGTATCTTATATCGTTAACTTTATTCTTGTCATAATTATGTACTTGATAAGTAACGAGCAATTAAGAAATATAGGTAAAACTCGTTATCAAACTTTATTGTTATGGTCATGGTAGAGACCATAAAAGATGATATTGTTGCAAAATATGGTACTTCTAATTACATTAATTTTTTTGTTTTTGTTTTAGTTTATTGGTGTAATATTTTTAATCAGTCTCATTTAATTTACTACTAAAAACCATTATTCTTAAATTATTACTTTCTTCTTACGTAAGAACAATATTAAATTAAGAAAATATTTTTGTTTGAGTAAAAAGTGTAAATCTTAAAGAACTTTGCGTACATAACCATAAGATATCTTATTGATGCTCAAAGTTCAGGCCATGACCCAAATGTGTACCAACATAAATACCTATCTCTCTGTTATGAGTGGGTTCATCATTAAGTTCAGAGAATCAAGACTCAATAGAATAACGACTAGATCTCGTAATCCTTTGATTTATTTAAAAAAATATAATGTACCTACCTAAATAATTGCTTATTTCACCTGCTTTCACAAAAACCTGCGCTTTACCATAATCGTAACACACTATAGATTTTTCAGATATTAATCTCGGCTAACACCTATTTCATCTAAAATTGCTAATTACCAATTTGTCCATTTAAGGCACGCCATCCACCTTCACCAACCACGGACGGATCGCATTGTATAAAAAATGCGGATGACGTCATCGGCACCCGAATGTTAATATTGAAAATCCATTTTCTCATAGAAATTCGTCGTCAATCTACACTGCGGATAGGTGGACGCACTACGCTACACGGATTCGTTTAATGCGATCCGTACGATGCGTACGATACAGATAGGTTGACGCGTGCTTTTAGAAGACTTCTAAAGTACACGTTTTGACAAACCATTGTTCTATTTCGTCATAAAATGTAATTAAAGCCGCTATCCTTGACTTTATTTTTAAAGTCGTTGATAGTCTGAAGACGTCGAGCCTATTAAACTAATTTAGTGCAGTTAAGTAGGATGGGTCACAGGTCAGGCAGATGCAACATTCAAATCAATGACGAACAAACAGGCCATATTATTTATATCCCAAAGAGAAGACAGGTACTAGTATCAGCAAACTTTCCGTTGAACCAGCACTAAGGCTAAAATCGCTTGCGCTCAGTGTTCGACGGCAGCCGTAAGTACGTGTAATGTAGCAGGATTAGTTCAAGGGACTTTGTCGACAAAATGTATCACCGGGAAGGATCGTGACTGTACATTGGACGATATCAATTGTGTATTTTTATTTTTTATTAGGCCTTTGTCCAGTAGTGGACGTTTTTCGGCTGAGATGAATTGATTTATGTGAGCTGATTTATATGAAAAACATTTGCAAGTCTTTTAGGTTATTATTTTTAACGCATTTACGCATGCGAAGCGAAATCCAAAGATTTAAATTGTGGAAATAAAAAATCGCTCATGAGCAGGATTCGAACCTGCGACTCCTGGCTCAGTACGCCAGTGCTTTAGCCTCTAAGCTACTGTGAATACTGCTCGTGGTATCGAAAAGACCTCCACTTTGGTACGTCTTTGGGTGACGTCGACTATATCTTTTAGGTTTTACGTAATTCACGTGTTTTTAGGGTTCCGTAGTCCTACAAGGAACCCTTATAGTTTCGTCATGTCCGTCCGTCTGTCCTAATCTTTTACAGCTTAATAACTTCTACAGTTATAAACATAAGTGAATGAAATTTTGTTTAAAAATAGTCTAGCTATAGATCTCAATTTTAAAAGAATAAAAAAATCGTTATTACGTATTTTAGGGGTGGCGTCCATACATGTGAAATGGGGATGATTTTTTTTTTCACTGCACCCCCTCGTGTGGGGTATCATTGAATAGGTCTACTAAAATGAAGGTACTGTTTCATACATCACTTTTTTATCAGGCATACCATCTGCGAAATACAGTTCGCCAAAGTGGCTTGCAAAGAGTCCCCCCCCTGCCATTTCTAAAATATGCAACGTTGAAACTTATAGTCTTGCACATTGATAGAACTTTGTAAAAACTCTCTTTTAAAATTATTTCGAGTATAATGTGATTATAAATTTTTGAGTTATAGTGAGAAAACTGAAAAATATTTAAGACGTCCTAGTTCATAGGTCATTGACCTTAGAGAAAAATGATCTAAGCAAATAATGCTCCTTTAGTTACTTTCCATTTAAAAAAATCACAAAAATAAACTTTGTGTTATATTCATATGACACACTTCTTAAATTTAGCGCTAGGTGGCGCTGTTTGCAAAAACAAAAATAGCAATGATTAATATTCGATTTGATTCGTTTGTAATTAGACCTACTTAAGGAACCCTATAATACTGAGCATGGCCCGACATGCTCTTGGCCGGTTTTTTATATTTCTGTGTTACACGAGCATATAATTAAACGACTTGTATCATCCTAAGTCATGTCTTTGTCTCCAAGTCCCGGAACTAGAGCCGATGTTGGGGGCGTCTACGCCGCTCACCTTCACGCGGTCGTGTCATTTACAAACTTGATTTCATACAGTGCTCATCAAAATTGGCTAATATTAAGTGCCTCTACAGGTTGGCCCAACATTATAAACATTGGAATGTTGATCATTTTTCGAAACACTTAACGTTTTTTGATGAATGCTTGAGGCACAGAACAGGGGGTCTACTCGCGTTTGACGAACGGTAAACGAAGTACGAACTTTCGTTCCGACTGATACCTGCAGAATAAAGATAGGCATAAAAACCGGCCAAGAGCATGTCGGGCCATCCTCAGTATTATAGGGTTCCTTAAGTAGGTGTTACAAACAAATCAAATCGAATATTAATCACGGCTATTTTAGTTTTTGCAATAGACGGCAGCATTGGCGACTCAGAGAGTGATGTCAGTAGCCGCTAGATGGCGCTATACAGTGCCAAATGTAATACACGGCACTTGACGGCAGCATTGGCGACCCAGAGAGTGTTGTACGACGCCGCTAGATGGCGCCAAATTTAAGAAGTGTGTCGTCAACATAACACAAAGTTACTTTTTGTGATTTTTTCAAATAGAAAGTAGCTAAAGGAGCATTATTTGCTATGATCATTTTTCTCTAAGGTCAATGACCTTTGAACTAGGACGTTTTAAGTATTTTTCAGTTTTCTCTCTATAACTCAAAAAATTATAATCACATTATACTCGAAATAATTTTAAAAGAGAGTTTTCACAAAGGTCTATCAATGTGGAAGATTATAAGTTTCTACGTTGCATAGTTTAGAAATGGCAGGGGGGACACATTGCAAGCCACTTTGGCGGGCTATATTTCGCAGATGGTACACCTGATAAAAAAGTGATGTATGAAACATTACCTTCATTTTAGTAGACCTATTCAATGATACCCCAAACGAGGGGGTGCAGCGAAAAAAATTTTTTTTCCCCATTTCACATGTATGGGCGCCACCCCTAAAGAACGTAAAAACTATTTTTTTATTCTTTTAAAATTGAGATCTATATGCAGACAATTTTTTAACAAAATTTCATTTACTTATGTTTATAACTGTAGAAGTTATTAAGCTGTAAAGGATTAGGACATACGGACAGACGGACAGACGGACAGACGGACAGACGGACAGACGGACGGACATGACGAAACTATAAGGGTTCCTTGTAGGACTTCGGAACCCTAAAAAAGGCCCAATATTGATAGATTACAGTTCATAGTCATTTAAAATTGACCGGAGATCAGAAAAACAAATGTCAGAACACGACCATTGTATGCGATATGGGAACGATGGTTGACCGGAGTAGCAAATTGTGCGATGAAAGTACTGTTATATCTATATAATGCACCTTTTATTGCACACTTGTCTTCCCTTCCTACACAGTCAGCATTTCTGTCTTAGTACAACTTTCATTCATTTTCACTTCAGTCTCATACCGAGTCCTATCCATGACTGTTGTCTTAAATCCTTATCTCGATTTTTTTTTTAAACCCAGTCTCCTCGAGGCCCATAATATCGTCAAACACGTGTAGGCCCCCTGGGACGTGTTTTCGTCGCCAACGCAGGACAGTACTAAATGTTTGTACCAATATGCTGCATCCCACACGTCCAGCGCGTGGTACTCAACCTCAATTATTAAACTGTCTGGAGCACGTGACATTGACATAAATCAGATTGTTATATAACAATCAAAATGCTCCACTGACTATGATTACATAGAGCGTTGAAAACAACCTCAGACATTCTCTGCGTCTTCAGTAGCACAAACAACGTATTGTCTTATCTAATGAATGAGGCATCGTTTTATCATCAATATCAAGCAGTTGAGGCATCAACCTCACGTAGGTTCCTACCCACATATTTATGTGCACGTTCGAATCGGTTTTTCGAGATTTTCCTGTATGTTGATCAGTATTCTGTATTTTTACAAAACAGAAGACCTACAATTTACATTAAATAATAATAATACCCACGGTTTTATGAAGGTAGGTACTGAGAGAAGTCATTATTTAAACGAAATTAATGTAGGTAAATACTCTATCCAAAATACATATTTACTTGTATGATGACAATTTTTTTGTAAGTTTTTCCAAAAAAAATATGTATAATTATTATAATATATCCACTGTCTAGACCCATAGTACAAGCTCTGCTTAGTTTGGGACTAGATGGTGCTGTGTAAAATGTCCCAAAAATATATTTATCTATTTAACTCTATTAATTAAATCAAACAAAAACAAAACATGCGAAAAGGTCTCTAAATAGTTTTTAGACAGACCGATTGTAATTATCGAGTGACAATCAATTGTCAATATGTATAAACATAGTCAACATTCGATCTAAACCTTGAAATTTGCTTCCTGAGACGTGGTCGTCTTGTATTTTATGGTCACCTTAAAACCAATTGTAATGTAACCACACATTGTCTATATTAATTACGTCATTTTAAAACAGGCTTAACCAGTTTTTGCAAAAATACATAGCAAACCTAATTTTTGCTAGATCAGGTTTTACGCAATCATCATTTATTAGAGGTAACCCTAAAGTCATCGAGTCGCGTTGAGACGGATGACCGGCGCCGTCACGAGCGACTCGAGCAGTGTGACCAATGAATCTGCCGTGGTGACGATTTCAAATGAACCAATCGACTGTAACTAGTTGCACCTGATCAGAAATAATAACACTGATGACGACATTGTTTTAAGTGCTGAAAGCGCGTTAATTAGTGGTTGAAGTGCAACTCTCGTTAATTAGGGCCGACCCGACACGAAAGGTTACTTTGCATTTTAGGGAGAAACATCCTATGATCGGTCGTGCATCCCTAAATTAAATAACCTTAATATTAATTTATGATAGCGTACGCAGTTTATGGTACGTCTACATTTTTAATATAAAATGTGAGGGAATCTGAATATTTTGGTGAGGGAAATATTCGACACTTGACTAACTTTTAATTCAACCTAGAGTCGCGCGCAAGTTAAGTCTACGCGCGGCAGAAATCGTATCTAATCGTGCTTCGCTACGTAAGGTACCTACATAATGAATGTTATTTTCAAAGTTTTCTTCACAAGCAGAGCCCTCCGTTGCGCACACTCTACGTAGAACCTGCACGAGTCAAGATCAAAGTTTCCTTCAACGAACTCTTTTATTATTCATATCTTCATACATAGACAACATAAATAATAAAGGTGACGAAATGTACTAAAAAGGTGTAATACTGTGTGTGTATCATAAAATTACTGTAATGATATAAGTGTATTATAATGTCTATCATGAAGATAGTTTAGTAATTAAGATACCATGTTCTAGTAAAAACCCATAGGCCTAGTGGTATCAATGATATCATTTGATTGCTCCCAGGGTTCTCTAATCCAGGTTATAACAGTTATAACTGTAATTATGGAAATTTCTTGCTTTTCTCAGCGTCACGAGTTTTTATCTTTACTATTGTATGTTAAATACACCTCTTTTGATGTCGAAGTCAAGTCTCGCGCGCAAAGGAATGAATATTACATGACGCGGATATTATTCCTACAGGATCTTATTTAGATGGCATCCTTGTACGTGAGTTGGCCATCTGTGTGTGTACAGGTCATATATATCATATACATATAAAAATTATATACTTACTAATAATGTTCGGGAAAATTGTTTTAAGTGCATTTTGGTACTCATAGTATGTGAATAAGGAACAGTGTTAAGTAATTATACAGAGCGTCCCACGGATATGCCACATGGAGGGAAAGTACCTTGAATATTGTAGTAAATGGAACATTTTACTGAAAGAAGACATTATTTGGATTTAAAAAACAATTTAAACTGCATCCATAGATATTTAAATAATTACATGGTTGAACCGGAAATCGAACCAGTTACATGAGAAAAATAATCACCAATCACACAAAAAATAGCCACATTCTTCAAGTCGTCGGTCCACCTGGCGGGGGGGGGGCGGTCCATCGACAGACATGGCCAGCCTACCACTGCCACTTCAGCTTACTCAAGCATCCTACAAGCTATGCCGGTCACTACCGCAAGTTGCAAATCGCAAAATCTCATATCATACCAGGCCCCTCAGAAAGTATTGCGAAAAAAAGTTTTTATATATGGGAGACTGGCCAGTTATAATGTTTTTCGAAAATATGATTATTTATAAGTAAAAATAAGTAAGTTCCAATTTCAAAATTTCCCTCCACATTTTTTGCGAGTTAATTCAAAGTATTGTGTCTCACTGAAATATGGATCTGCGCCGGGAACATTTTAGAGCTATGATTTTATACGATTTCAAGTGTCGCCTGAAACCGGATGAATCGTACGATAGACTTCAAATGGCATTCATGGATGAAGGCCCTTCCAAGGCAACCGTGTATCGTTGGTATAACGAATTCAAGCGCGGTCGACCAACTTTGGGGGATGACGAAAGAAGCGGTCGCCCTTTGACGGCTGTTACCGAAGAAAACGTGCTAGCAGTGAAAAATTTAATCCAAGACAATAGGCGAATTACATATCAGGAGATTCAACACATATTGAAGATTGGATCGGGAAGCGTTCACGAGATTCTACACAGCCATCTTCGCGTGAGGAGGATAGTATCACGCTGGGTGCCGCACAACCTCACCGATGCTCAGAAGCAGGCCCGGGTGGAATGGTGCCGTGATATGCTTAACAAATTTGAAGCAGGCTCGTCTCGGCGTGTTTACGACATCGTTACAGGTGATGAGTCCTGGATTTATCAATACGACCCAGAAACCAAGCGCCAGTCGACTGTTTGGGTGTTTCAAAATGAGCCAACGCCTACCAAAGTGAAGCGATCTAGAAGCGGGGGTAAGATTTTGATCGCTAGCTTTTTTAATTTGACTGGCCACTTGGTATCAATTCCCTTACGGGATCAAAGAAGCATTAATGCCGAATGGTATACTACCAAATGTTTGCCAGAAGTTTTCTCTGTTATAAGCAACAAGCGACCAAACACAGGGCTCCGCGGGCTACTGCTCCACCACGACAATGCACCTGCGCACACCGCACTCAAAACGAGGGACTTCCTGGACAGCACGCCAGTCAAACTCCTGGGTCACCCTCCTTACAGCCCTGATCTAGCACCGTGTGACTTCTTTTTATTCCCAAAAATAAAAAATCAGCTCAAAGGGATACAATTTTCGTCGCCGGAAGATGCGCTGGCTGCGTTCGAGCAGGCTGTAAACGAGGTGTCTGCGGCGGACTGGAAAAAGTGTTTTGAAAACTGGTTTAGGCGCATGAATCTTTGTATAGAGGCTGGTGGAAAGTACTTTGAAAAGATTTGATAAAAATATATGTACGTATAGAACAATTTTTTTTAGTTTCGCAAAACTTTCTGAGTGTCCCACGTAGAACACATAGTACAATATTACATTCCTTACATGTCTGGCCCTCGTGCCCTTCCTAGAAATAAATCCTGGAGCCGCCCTTGCTACGATGCACACGTATCAATTTATGTATATAATAGCACAGAACACGTAACTCCTTGCCGGAACGCAGATCCACGCGAGACATAACGGAATTTTAATTGTGTCTGGAACTGCGGCATGCGAGAGGTTAATAGTCTCGAAATCGGATAATTCGGAATAAAACAACCAATTGCAACGTTATGCTAATGTTACACTTACGAGAAAGTGTTTACTTCATCATCATCATCATTTCAGCCGGAAGACGTCCACTACTGGACATAGGCCTCCCCCAAGCATCACCACAACGACCGGTCCTGCGCCTTCCGCAACCAGCTGATTCCCACGACCTTCACCAGGTCGTCGGTCCACCTTGTGGGGGGCCTACCCACGCTGCGCCTTCTAGTACGCGGTCGCCACTCCAGAACTTTACTGCCCTATCGGCCATCCGTTCTGCGAGCAATGTGCCCCGTTCACTGCCACTTAAGCTTGGCAATTCTTCGGGCTATGTCGGTTACTTTAGTTCTCCTGCGAATCTCTTCATTTCTGATTCGATCACGCAGGCACACTCCGAGCATAGCATAGCATAGTGTTTACTTAGCGAAGGATATTTGCTTTCGCGATGCTTACTGGACAATGCCGTGACGTGTGTGTACTGAGAGGGGTGAGCACGGTTTGAGGTGCATGTGGATGCGATAGCGCTGGTTGTACACGAAGGAGCACGGTTTTTTTGGCTTCACTGTTTGTTCGCAGCACTTCGTCTATATGTTTTACTATGTCTGTGCTTTAATCCAACATATCTTACGGTGTGTTATCGATACCTGTTAAAACAATGTTTTTTTTTAAATTGCTATTATGTTTTTTTTTATTGTTATTTATTAATTTTCTTAGTCTACCTGCGACCACGAAATGCTGCAAATTTAAATAATATACGCGATTTAATCCGGTTAAACTTTGTTTTATTATAATGTGTAGTGATCGCGAAAACCTAAGAAGTTATTAAAAATTAGCTTTTAATTTTCCGCCGTAAACATGGCACTGATTGCACCTACATTGTTTTCAATATTTTCTTTGGTTCATGGTAAACAAACGTACATTATTTAATATGTACATAATGTGGAAATATAAATAGCTAAGTTGTTTGTTATGAAAACTACGTCTACTGTAGTTATTTTGTTTTTACGTAACTATATATTTTTTTTGTATTATAAGTATGTATTTACAAAAAAAAAAAAGTATATAAGTACTATATCCATTGTCTAGTACCTATTGCACAAGCTCTGCTTAGTTTGGGACTAGATGGTGCTGTGTAAAAATGTCCCAAAGATATTTTATTTATTTATTAATAATTATCTCCATAAAATACGATCTACAACGAAAACAAAAGTACCTACGTGTTACCTACTTTAATTCTATATCAAATAATAAACACGTGTATTATCAGTGTCGTTTCATGAAAGAACAATTAAGATCAACATGACGAAACACCGACGCTACAAATTATCTTGTATTTGTGTAGAATGCGCAAAATAGGTTGAAAAACAATGAGATTAATATTTATTCAACAACTTATCGCAGTTAAGATTTCCACACGACATACAATCAAGTTGAAAAGAACAATGCTTTGGTATGTCAATGATTCCGCATTACAGAATAGAGAAGCATAGTTTATAAAGTATTTTTGTGATAAATAACGGAGTCTTACATAGAATCTATTCATAATACATACGCCGAAGAAGTTGTCTCGATATTGAGAAAGACGTTATTGTTTAACCTTCGAGAATACAAAAGACAACTAATCAAATAGATTTAGGTATATAGTGGTAACTAATATAAAAAATATATAGAATAGAAACTACCGTGTAATTATTATATAGATAAAATTATAGTAAAAACGAAGCAAAGTGAGAAAGATATATGAAGACAAGATTGTTTACGCTACGAAGTCACAAATATTCGGAAATTTTGGCACGTTATCAAAATAAGAGAAATCGAAGGAAAAGACACGCGCCTCATTCTGCCTTGTCTAAACAGTGAATGAGTACGGACTATAGAAATCTAAATGACAAGGTAATAGAAGTGACAAAGGCGCATGAACTTGTCACCGCGTACAGGTGTCTCGTAGGACACCACTGCGCGAACCCTTTGCTTGATCATCAGTGCTGTTTTGGACCCAGAGTCACTAAAATTCAATTTTGCAGCATATCTAACAGCGGTTTGCTTTTTAGGCTTAATTTATTTTGAATTGAATGCTAGAAACATGGTGGGAGTAATTGCGTATTTATGTGTTGGTAGCGGTAAACCTGAGACATTTCTATTTACTTATTATTAAGATTTCTATGGTACGTACTGTTTTCCACTACGTAGTCCTCTAGGTAAAAACAAAAAGGTCACTGTGAGGTAATTATTATTAGTAGTTTATCACAGCCTTGAATGTTCGTTGATTTCAATAACCTTCTCTTTTATTGTCAAAACAGCAGTGTATCGATGATAACGGTAGGTATGATGACTATCGGCCAAAATTAATATCCAATCTATCCACGATTTACCCTACTAGAGATAGAAATTTGACATATTTTGTATGGAGCTTATGTCAAATTCCTATCTCTAGTAGGGTAAATCGTGGATAGATTGGATATTAATTTTGGCCGTATATGGATGCGGTATAATAACTATACCTACTATTGCTTGGTCCTCACTCCTCATACTTTGCAACTGACATTTAATTTGAGAATCTGTATTATAGGTATTTTTATAATGTCATGTCGCGGGCATGAACAAGTTAAACCGGTTTGTGGGTGGGTTATTGGTTATATCAAGATTTGTATCTTGTGCATATTAATGTTGATAACGAAATGATACTGATCGATGGTTATCAGTATTAATAAAAATAAAACCCATTATTTGTATCAGATAATATACCTAGACAAAATGAGCCCAGACTGGCATCGGTTGGGTGGAACTCAATTATGCATAAATACGAAACCCGACATATTAAAACGTCTGCAATTTTTTTGTGAATTAATGCTGCACGAAGGCAGCGTTGTTTAAAAATGCACTGAATAATCTTACGAGAAACTAATGAAGTTAATTGATTCTAAGCACGTCCCGCTGGCTGGCGTTGTACAACTTATGCCAAACATGCTCGAATGTTACCGCACACCATAAACAAAGCTCCTTCTAAATGGAGATTAGCTTCGGGAAATAATTGCCGTACGCCTTACGTTACGTGAACGACCCACTTTCTGACAGGGAAAAGACTGCCCACCTTACGAACTGTTGACTAATTGCGTTGCATTAGCACAGGGGTTATCAACCTTTTACCAAACGCGCATCCCTCAACTTTCTCCTAAAATCACTACGTCCCCCCTTGCCTGATAGGATAAAACCGGGGCTTCGTAATGACAGCGTCAATAACTTGATTTGGTTATATACAGGTCACTGCTACCTCAGGATTGTTGGCATCAAGACATATTTTTTAATACTAAGAACATACAATACAATACAAATCCTCTTTATTGCACAACATGATTATATTAATTTCTTAAATAACTACATTTAAGAACCATACATTTTAATAAATATACAGTTCATTTCTGGAGCCGCCGCGCCTAATGTGTGCCACGCTACGCGGCGTAGAGCGCTTCTCACGGGTTGGGAACCCATGCATCAGCACATCATCAACAGTAGTTCTGTTTCTATGAGTTACATAAAAGCATAATTTATAAGGCGTTATTTTGGTGTGGAATGAATCACCTTATGGCATCTAAGAGATTAATTTATTATTTAAACTATTCAGAAAACACCAATCAACATGCATCCAAGCTATAATTCCCTAAAACATCTATTTTTTGAAAAACGATTAACGTTTTCATTAAAAATAATCGTAGTCTTTTAATCCACAGATTTATGATAATGTCATAATAGAGGATAACAAAAACTTATACAAATATTCAAAACAGAGATAAAATAATAACATTTGTACGACGTGTTGCAAAACTGTGAATATTTGTATCTTACTCAAAGTCAAGGTGCGTGACAATGCCAGCAGTAAAATAAATACCTACAGCAAGTTGTAATTATCAGGCGGGTTAAAAGTGAGGGAATCGTATTATAACAGTTTGTGAAGTTTTCTCGTATCGGCAGACACAACAATAATACATGATGTAACAGCTTGACAGACTGTCTCTGAACTGCTGGATCAAGGGCCTGATAGGGAGAAAGGCCTTGAATAGGGTGCGAATTGTCAGTGTAATTAAGAGTGTCAAGCAGCATTGTTCCATTTTACTTTGTGGAGAACTGTTTGTATAGGTAGCGAGATATTAGCTTATAAAATAATTTTTTACATAATATTTTTTGGAAACCTAATCGTGTTTAAGCGAAATAAATTATACGTACTCTCTGTTTTTATTACTTGTCTTATTAAGTAAACAATTTGAGCATGTCTTTTTAACGCAATTCGTCAATAATAATTATTAAAAGTCATTATGCTAACAATTTCACACACATTAAATATAATTTTTTAACTTAATTACATGTGTAGAACTAGTAATTATATTTTATCATTAGTTATTTGAATAAAGAGACATGCCAAGATTTTTTACTAAATAATAAGACGAGAGAAAAACCGGCCAAGTGCGAGTCGGACTCGCGCAGTAAGGGTTCCGTACCTCTCAACGACCTGATACCCCATAAAAACTGATTTAATTTACGAGAGTTTATCAAAAGACATCAACGCACAGTGCGCAAAATATGAATTTTTGCATGTCTTTCTTACGCAGGTACCACCACATATGTCTTTGTTTGTCTTATTTTTTGCTAAACTACATAATATGCACTATAACCTGACCAAGTTTGACGCTGGTATATATAACCGTTTTGAAGATAGAGCAGGAACAAAAACATTGAAAAAAATGCATGTTTTTTGAGGTTTCTTGTATGGGGACCCCCTTTGTTTTTAGACTTTTTTTAATTTTAGTATTTGTCGTGATACTCCTCATAGCAACACATATTCTGAGAAAATTTGAACCGGTTACCTATTACCGTTCAAAAGATACAGCCCTGTGACAGACAGACGGACGGACGGACGGACGGACGGACAGCGTAGCGAGAGTAATAGGGTCCCGTTTGGCACCCTTCGAGTACGGAACCCTAAAAACAGACTTTATACAAATCGTAGTATGACTTCACGACGATTGAGGCTTTAAAAAAAACATGCATTCGCGTGTTCGAAACTTCGAACGCAAGTCAAGTCGCGCGCTCAAACGAGACACAAGGCACGTCCCTCACTATGTGCAGTCACCAGCTCCACACGTTGGCCCAAACGTTGGCGCCAACGCTATTCGGTCAACGCGAACGTGTGGATCGGGAAAATGGCGTTGGCCCGAACTTTGGGAGAGCATTGACAGTTGACCGTCGCGTGTCGGTTTAATCAAAGGAATTATGCACCAACGTTCTCGATGCGACCACACGTTGGCGGTTTGCTCATTCTTGCCGCAGCACTCATGCAGTAAGGTGCATCGAATGAGCTTGTTCCTACAGTCACCGCGTCTTGAAAATGTCATCCTCGTGGTCGAACGCAATAGTTATAGAATTTATATAAATGAATATTATTATTTTATTATCAAATAATAATGATATCCCTTTGTCTGTCAAAACTTTTTCAGACACGACGTCCATTGTTTAACTATTGTGTTATTTTAATTGACAGTTGTGCTCTTAAGCATTAAATAATGTTAAAGTGCCCAGTACAACTTCTATTTCATACGTCTTTACATTGGCTCTGATGGGACTAAACTAACATTATCTCCAACGTGTAGACGCTAGGCATAATTTACTGGCCAACACTCGTACTAAAGTTGGACCCAACGTGTGGAGCCGGCCTTATAATCTAGCAAGGTTGCAGGTTAGTAAACTGTCGTTTCGCACCTTCGATCAACGTACAATTGTTGATCTGAGTTTTGCACTTATGAATATTTCGACCGCCATTTGAGACTTCGATTTCGTTTAAGTCTTCATCCTGCAATATATATTTTGTACGTCTTCGATACAAGCAGGGCAATAACACTGCGTTTTATTAGTTTTCACACCCCTTTTATTTTGAGGGCCGAGAAGAGCTTTAAATGGAAACATCTCGGGAGAATACAAAGGGTCAACAAAAACAGATTTTTCAAAATTGGTCCACAAGTATTATTGACGGAGAAATCGTTGAACATTCATTTAAAAAAATACACAAGTAGAACATAGAACCACCTCCTTTTTTGAAGTCGGTTAAAAGTCAACGTCATTTTGACTATTCTAAGAAAATGAAAGTAATTAGACATTCGATTGTCATTCCTTGAAACAAAATAGTGAGTGTTTAAAATAACCGAAGTAACGAAGAGCTATTGTTTTAAATTTAATATCTATTAATCTGGTTCGTGAGAACTGACCAAGACGGCAATGTTACATTTTGAAGGTCAATTGTGTTCTTAATATAACGTGGACCGTTATAACTAAATGTGTTAGTAGCATGCGAGTTTCTTAACTACTGTGTATAAATCTGTTATGATGTTCTGTGTGTAAAATGTATAAACTGTGTTGATAACCTGGGAAATGGTGGGTACGACTTTCTGCAAAATTATGTAAGTATTTGTCAAAGCATTAATTAAGTTTGTAAAGACATCAAGCATATTATCTAGGTATCTATACACGACTTAGCATTAATAAAATGTACCATCTAGTGATTTCGTTAAACAAATTTTTTGGCTATCTTACTAAATTCAAATTTAAATGCATTTTATTTCAAACTAGCTGTACCCGTGGCTTTGCTCACGTTATCATAAGGTTAACTTTCAAATAAGTCAAATTTCAAAGATAATGGACAAATGATAGCAATAATTAAGTTTTTGGCATTATTTTTTTGTTAAAGCGCTGGGCGCAAAGTCAAAGACTAAAACGTAAACCGAGAACCTAGGCCACAAACAAATATTGAGCATAATTTACAAAAAAAATACAGAATGATGTGAATGTATACAATAAAACGCCTTTTTACAAAACCTTCAGCAGCCAAAATGTACAGAGTGTCAGGGCTGGTGACGCGAGAGCAAGCGACGTACAGTTGTCCATATGAGAAGCAGCTGGTCCTGAGGTCGACAGCCGCAGCCTTCAGTGTCTGCCCCTGCTACTTATTGATGGTCATCGTGAAGCACAGACTCACAGGAAACTGTATGCGCTTGAATTGGAAAGGGTAATTGTGGGGAATCAGTGGTATACGTGGAATAAACACCATCTCGCCAGCGGCACACCCAGTGAGAATCTCTGCCTCTATAATGTGCCTCTGCAAGGATATGACTTTGAGTCGGGTCCCATTACACAGCTTAGGCGGTGTTAAGTTCCACAAAAGTACACCGGACTCCGACTTTAAATTTGATAAGATGGGCAGAAAGTCCACTTACAGAGATAGAGAGAGTTAAGGAATACTACTGGATAATGAGTAGCGTCATCTAGATCTATAGTGGTGTTTATAGAAGTATAAACCACTTCATTCCCTTAAATTTCTGAGAGAATGCTATCGTTAATGGCAGCGGCTTGGTCATTTTTTGGTATTAAAATGGCCCTCTCACACAACCAAGAATTCTGCTGGTGCGAGATTTGGCTGATGTCCCCATAAACAGAACGAATTAGGTCCTCTACCGTTGGGACCACTCTACAAAACGTTTCCGGTAGGTCCACCTGGCCACTCTCCTCTGGATAAGTTCCTACTCCAATGTTTAAAAGGACTTCAGCGAATTCTTGAGCATGTGAATTCCCGCCAAGCCGTGCTCTCATGTTGACCGTCAAGCACAATCTGTGAACTTGCGGCCAGAGAGTAGAGCGTTTTAACGAAGCATTCACCTCATCAGCCCTAGTAGCTCGCGTCACCACAGGCAGCGTCTGCCGAAAATCGCCGCTAAAGAGAACTGTTACCCCACCCATTATGTTGTGGTTCCTGCGGATATCTTGCAGGGTTCGGTCAACAGCCTCCACTGCCTTTCTGTTCGCCAATTTGCATTCATCCCATACAATAAGAGAGCAGTCTCGTAGAACAGCGGGCTTGTCACTGTTTCGTGAAACGTCTCATTGCTTTCTAAGACTATGGGAATCTTAAACATTGTGTGCGCAGTTTTGCCACCAGGGAGCAGTGTTGCGGCGATTCCGGAAGAAGCTACTGCGAGGGCTATTTTTCCTCGCCTTCTGACCTCTGCAAGGTAGCCTGAAGTATGAAAGGTTTTGCCTGTTCCTCCAGGAGCATCCAAAAAGAACATTTTCCCTTGGCAGAGTTCAACGCTCTGCAGGATAATTTCGAATAGCTGTCTTTGCTCTGAGATGAATGATGAACAATGACAGACATTGCGCCCGTACTGTAGTCAGTTTCGGCGGCGTATTCACGATTAACGCGTGGTTTGGTTGTGGGGTCGGTAAACCGTACTCAACCAATGAATTGCAGCCGATCGAAACGACCATGTCTTGAACTCTTGAAGTGAAAAAAAACAGCTATTCAAAATGCGTTCAGCATATCAACATAGGTCCATAAGAATCGCCAATTGGTGAGGTGTAAAATGTAAAATATCGCAATTCGTAGGTACTAAGTATTTCAAGACAATTAAAGAAGCAAATAGAAAGACAACAAAGGTAACCCCCGTTTCTCTACCCATAACATCACATTTTGTGAACGAAACCATAGCGCGATCTAATTCGACGTTATCGCCATCTGGTTAGGAAAGAAGGAGTATTTTAAATTAAGTTAATTATTTACAAAACTAAGTAAGCGGGAGACGTCGTCATAAATTGGTTATATTATCCATAGGTTAAGGATAACAATACAAATAAAAATTCACGCTTTTTTTGGGTTAGGGGACTCGGCAGTTAGTAAAATAAGTGGTTCAATGGCACTTTTTGCACAGATTTAAAAAAAAAATTTCACTGTTAAATAGGTAAAGCACTTTTTAGCGGACAATACTTTACTAAACTACTGTTAGAAAACTACTGTTTGTGGTAGAAAGTAAAATAAATAAAAATAAATACGGAAGCAGAAAATAATCAACACAATGCACTATTGCTCACCCCTCATACTAAATAGCGTGATCATTAATTGTTTTATAACTTAATAAACCGCTCTTTAGCGGACGTTGTTGCTAAATAACTTAATTTGTTGAAGAATGTTAAAGATGTTTTTTTTTAAATAACAAAATGCAAAAAATAATCTAAAAACTAAGATTGAGGCTGAGATTCGATCTTAGAACAACACAATCGTGATCCACACGCCAAGCCACCAGGATGAGTAATTATTTACGCGAAACTACGAAATAAGCATTTTCATTGTTAATATCTGTCGTTTAGCTCCCTTTATATATAGCGTGATGGTTATTTTTTTAAAATATTTATTTTGACGTTCTGATAACGAATTATTTTAGTCTATAAATTATAACATTTCAATATATTAACTGCAAAACATAACTTTGTAGACATTTTGTTACTCTACTCACCTCCCATGTACAAAAGCGTGATGATTTGTAGCCTATAACCTGACCCGGTCTGTAACCGACATTTTTGCCAAATTTCAACTAATTCTGTTCAGTAGTATTGGCGTCATGCTCAAACATACAAACAGATAAACAGACAAACAGATAAACAGACAAACAGACAGAAATTCTAAAAATTATAGTTTTGGCATCAGTATCGTTCCTAGTATGTGCAGCAGTGATTTTTTTCAAAAAATATTCAATGTACAGTTTTTTCATCTCTACGATTTTATTATATGTATAGAAGATATAGATAAACCACTTCATTCCCTTAAATTTCTGAGAGAATGCTATCGTTAATGGCAGCGGCTTGGTCATTTTTTGGTATTAAAATGGCCCTCTCGCACAACCAAGAATTCTGCTGGTGCGAGATTTGGCTGATGTCCCCATAAACAGAACGAATTAGGTCCTCTACCGTAGGGACCACTCTACAAAACGTTTCCGGTAGGTCCACCTGGCCACTCTCCTCTGGATTAGTTCCTACTCCAATGTTTAAAAGGACTTCAGCGAATTCTTGAGCATGTGAATTCCCGCCAAGCCGTGCTCTCATGTTGACCGTCAAGCACAATTCACCTCATCAGCCCTAGTACCTCGCGTCACCACAGGCAGCGTCTGCCGAAAATCGCCGCTAAAGAGAACTGTTACCCCACCCATGATGTTGTGGTTCCTGCGGATATCTTGCAGGGTTCGGTCAACAGCCTCCACTGCCTTTCTGTTCGCCAATTTGCATTCATCCCATACAATAAGAGAGCAGTCTCGTAGAACAGCGGGCTTGTCACTGTTTCGTGAAACGTCTCATTGCTTTCTAAGACTATGGGAATCTTAAACATTGTGTGCGCAGTTTTGCCACCAGGGAGCAGTGTTGCGGCGATTCCGGAAGACGCTACTGCGAGGGCTATTTTCCCTCGCCTTCTGACCTCTGCAAGGTAGCCTGAAGTATGAAAGGTTTTGCCTGTTCCTCCAGGAGCATCCAAAAAGAACATTTTCCCTTGGCAGAGTTCAACGCTCTGCAGGATAATTTCGAATAGCTGTCTTTGCTCTGAGATGAATGATGAACAATGACAGACATTACGCCCGTACTGTAGTCAGTTTCGGCGGCGTATTCACGATTAACGCGTGGTTTGGTTGTGGGGTCGGTAAACCGTACTCAACCAATGAATTGCAGCCGATCGAAACGACCATGTCTTGAACTCTTGAAGTGAAAAAAAACAGCTATTCAAAATGCGTTCAGCATATCAACATAGGTCCATAAGAATCGCCAATTGGTGAGGTGTAAAATGTAAAATATCGCAATTCGTAGGTACTAAGTATTTCAAGACAATTAAAGAAGCAAATAGAAAGACAACAAAGGTAACCCCCGTTTCTCTACCCATAACATCACATTTTGTGAACGAAACCATAGCGCGATCTAATTCGACGTTATCGCCATCTGGTTAGGAAAGAAGGAGTATTTTAAATTAAGTTAATTATTTACAAAACTAAGTAAGCGGGAGACGTCGTCATAAATTGGTTATATTATCCATAGGTTAAGGATAACAATACAAATAAAAATTCACGCTTTTTTTGGGTTAGGGGACTCGGCAGTTAGTAAAATAAGTGGTTCAATGGCACTTTTTGCACAGATTTTAAAAAAAAATTTCACTGTTAAATAGGTAAAGCACTTTTTAGCGGACAATACTTTACTAAACTACTGTTAGAAAACTACTGTTTGTGGTAGAAAGTAAAATAAATAAAAATAAATACGGAAGCAGAAAATAATCAACACAATGCACTATTGCTCACCCCTCATACTAAATAGCGTGATCATTAATTGTTTTATAACTTAATAAACCGCTCTTTAGCGGACGTTGTTGCTAAATAACTTAATTTGTTGAAGAATGTTAAAGATGTTTTTTTTTAAATAACAAAATGCAAAAAATAATCTAAAAACTAAGATTGAGGCTGAGATTCGATCTTAGAACAACACAATCGTGATCCACACGCCAAGCCACCAGGATGAGTAATTATTTACGCGAAACTACGAAATAAGCATTTTCATTGTTAATATCTGTCGTTTAGCTCCCTTTATATATAGCGTGATGGTTATTTTTTTTAAATATTTATTTTGACGTTCTGATAACGAATTATTTTAGTCTATAAATTATAACATTTCAACTCTACTCACCTCCCATGTACAAAAGCGTGATGATTTGTAGCCTATAACCTGACCCGGTCTGTAACCGACATTTTTGCCAAATTTCAACTAATTCTGTTCAGTAGTATTGGCGTCATGCTCAAACATACAAACAGATAAACAGACAAACAGACAAACAGATAAACAGACAAACAGACAGAAATTCTAAAAATTATAGTTTTGGCATCAGTATCGTTCCTAGTATGTGCAGCAGTGATTTTTTTCAAAAAATATTCAATGTACAGTTTTTTCATCTCTACGATTTTATTATATGTATAGATAAACCTAATTATAGGCACTTTTGAAACGTCAGGCTTTAGTTGCACGGTTCCAAGTTGTGGGTCCTGTGAAGAAGAACCGGCAAGAAACTCCATAGAAACTACGAAAATAATAATGTTTAACGTGAATAGCAATTAAACTTCACCTAATTTAGTAACTATAACTTTATTACAAAAAATACATCACTTCTTAACCGCGATAGTCAAATGTTCTCGTTTCCGTTGACTAGCCAAGCGAAGCTGCAGCCACATCTAGTCTACATCAGACTGTTAAAATTATTTTGACCTTACTAACGTGTCATGAAAGAAATGAAATTTACATATATTTCTATGGCAACGAAGAACCCAACACCATTACAAGTAAATGGTAAGACACTTAGACTTTTTTAGGAAATTAAAAAGAATATTGATTGAATAACGATCCAATTTTAGCTGCCTTAATGTTTGACGTTATAAATCCCACGCAAAAAACGTCTATACTATAATAAAACTGTAAAGGTCGAAAAGTCTGTACATTGAGTTTTTTTTCGCGAAAACCGGCTAGGGGGACTAGAAATAAGCTATAGAACACGAATCAATCGTTTAAAAATTTTATGTCTGTCTGTCTGTTTGTTACCTCATCACGTGAAAACGGCTGAACGGATCGTAATGAAACTTAGCATTTGTATTGGTATTAGTCTAACTTAAAATATAGGGTATGTTTTATCTGAATCGGTTGAGTAGATCCAGCGATACAGCTTGACCCCTCTATTGTATTAAGTTGCATACAAAGTAGAGGTCATGATTGTTGGTTGGTTGCAGGTTGCAGGTTCCTAAAAATACAACTGGATTCTATTAGTATTATAGAAAATATAGAATAACATAGCATAGCCCATAACTAGGCGGCTGCTGGGCATGGCCCTCTTCTTGGAATGAGAAGAGTTAAGGAACTGGATATTGTTAGGGTAATAGATTATCATAACATAACCAGCTCATTACCTACTGCCCCACTGCTGGGCACGGACCTCTTCTCGGAACGAGAAGAGTTAAGAAACTAGAAAATATAGAATAACATAACGTAGTCAACCCATTACTGTCCCACTACTGGGTATGGCCCTCTTCTCAAAATGAGAAGAGTTAATGAACTGGATATTATTAGTATTCTAGAATAACATTACCAGCCCATTACAGTCCCACTGCTGGACACAGGCCTCTTCTCAGCATAAGAAGAGATGTGGTTAGTGTTATAGAATAACATAATCAGCCCAATTACTCCCCACTGCTGGGCACGAGCGTCTTCTCAGAATGAGGGAGTTTAGGGCTAATTCCATGAAATTCCATCACCTTAGCCGATTGGTTGTAAAAACAAAATATACTATGGTCGGTAAATAGTGTAATCGTCTGTGTAGGCGCTTATACGTGGGACACTCAGAAAGTTTTGCGAAACTAAAAAAAATTGTTCTATACGTACATATATTTTTATCAAATCTTTTCAAAGTACTTTCCACCGGCCTCTATACAAAGATTCATGCGCCTAAACCAGTTTTCAAAACACTTTTTCCAGTCCGCCGCAGACACCTCGTTTACAGCCTGCTCGAACGCAGCCAGCGCATCTTCCGGCGACGAAAATTGTATCCCTTTGAGCTGATTTTTTATTTTTGGGAATAAAAAGAAGTCACACGGTGCTAGATCAGGGCTGTAAGGAGGGTGACCCAGGAGTTTGACTGGCGTGCTGTCCAGGAAGTCCCTCGTTTTGAGTGCGGTGTGCGCAGGTGCATTGTCGTGGTGGAGCAGTAGCCCGCGGAGCCCTGTGTTTGGTCGCTTGTTGCTTATAACAGAGAAAACTTCTGGCAAACATTTGGTAGTATACCATTCGGCATTAATGCTTCTTTGATCCCGTAAGGGAATTGATACCAAGTGGCCAGTCAAATTAAAAAAGCTAGCGATCAAAATCTTACCCCCGCTTCTAGATCGCTTCACTTTGGTAGGCGTTGGCTCATTTTGAAACACCCAAACAGTCGACTGGCGCTTGGTTTCTGGGTCGTATTGATAAATCCAGGACTCATCACCTGTAACGATGTCGTAAACACGCCGAGACGAGCTTGCTTCAAATTTTTTAAGCATATCACGGCACCATTCCACCCGGGCCTGCTTCTGAGCATCGGTGAGGTTGTGCGGCACCCAGCGTGATACTATCCTCCTCACGCGAAGATGGCTGTGTAGAATCTCGTGAACGCTTCCCGATCCAATCTTCAATATGTGTTGAATCTCCTGATATGTAATTCGCCTATTGTCTTGGATTAAATTTTTCACTGCTAGCACGTTTTCTTCGGTAACAGCCGTCAAAGGGCGACCGCTTCTTTCGTCATCCCCCAAAGTTGGTCGACCGCGCTTGAATTCGTTATACCAACGATACACGGTTGCCTTGGAAGGGCCTTCATCCATGAATGCCATTTGAAGTCTATCGTACGATTCATCCGGTTTCAGGCGACACTTGAAATCGTATAAAATCATAGCTCTAAAATGTTCCCGGCGCAGATCCATATTTCAGTGAGACACAATACTTTGAATTAACTCGCAAAAAATGTGGAGGGAAATTTTGAAATTGGAACTTACTTATTTTTACTTATAAATAATCATATTTTCGAAAAACATTATAACTGGCCAGTCTCCCATATATAAAAACTTTTTTTCGCAATACTTTCTGAGGGGCCTGGTATGTATATATTTGAAGATATTGTGTTCATAATTATGACACGATGTTATTTTCCGACATCCACGCGGACGGAGTCGCGGGCACAGCTAGTCTTGAATATAATGCTTACAATAAATTTTTACTGGACAATGTTTAAATGAGCTAGAATTTTTGAATGCTATAGGATAACTTGTGACAATCAAGGTTAAATTAAAGCTAGATAGAAACTAAACCTGAGCTACAGGTTATTAAATGTGGCGCAAGCGCAACCGATCCGTGCAAAAAATTTGAATTCAACTGCCATCAATAAAGTAACGAAATGGTATTAAATATGTAGGTAATAAATAAACGAATATTAAGTACTAAATTGCTATATGTTTAAAGAATCAAGAGAAGATATCAAAATAATCAAGGTTAAACTATAAAGTTTAAAAGCCTGAAACCGCCAAGTATGATTCAAATATCGTAATATTACCAAGCGAAATTCGAATTCCATGTATTACTCTATCTAATGAGGCTAATTTTCAAAGCCTTGCTGCTTATCCTTGGAACCTTATTATTGGTGTTGTGAAATAATAAAATTGTCATGTGGGAACTTACAAAATATTGTTAATTATGCTTCAAGATAACCTCAGACAAGGTTTAATTGAGTTCAGAATAAAACAAAAACCTGAAACAACGAGGTCTTAAACAAATGTCACAGCTGTTCAATCTTAATGCCGGCTGGTATTAAAAAGAAAACGGTTCTATGCAAAACAAAATATAAAACCTAGTGAAACATTGAATATTTAATCAAAGGTTATGGTCGTATGGAAGACTTTTGGGAAAAAGACAAAAGTTGATAATATGTCATGCACTAGCATGCTGAAGGATAACTTCAGACAATCAAGGTTAAAGTGAGCTGGGGTGCTGGCCAGAAAACCTCCACGTGTGCCTGACGGCTGCTTGTCCTGCTGGACACGTCTGGAGGGAACGGCAGTTGTTTGGCCGGTGCATCCTGGGCACGGGCAATAAAATCCTTTCGAGGGATTAACCTTCGGGGGATTTTATTGCCTGTGGCTAATATTCTGGCGCGGGAGGGGCCCGTTTTAGGCCAGTGGGAAATTGCTCCACGTGTCCCTCTATTGCCAACAGAGGGCACAGTGGAGGAGCAGGGGCGGGCCCGGTGTGCACTCACCATGCCTCTGGGCAGGCAGAGGCGGGACTGTCTTTCCCTGCCCCCGTCGATTTCGTAACCCCAGGAGTGCCCGCTGAGTAGTGTTCTCGCGCCTCTTGGGGCCGAGGGTCTTGGCTTCACCGCCCGGACCGCGAGGAAGAAAACCTCTATTAAAAATTACGGGAAGTAGGGCCTGCGAGCAGCAGACTCGGGGTAGTCTGCTGCCCGACCAGCAGCTGGCGTAGCTGGCACAGCCGGCGTAGTTGGCGCAGCTGGTAAAGGCCCATGAGTTGAAGTGGCGTGCAGTGTTCCGTGTGCGCCACCGAGGAGGGTGCGGTCGATGCTAGGCCGCACGGGGAGAAGGGCCTCGCCTGCTTGTGGCGGGCCGGGACCTGTCGGGGGTGGTTGTGTTAATACTCACGGGTTCCCACGCCCCCGGCTAAGGTAGTTGAAGGAACACCGTGGTGGTTAAAAAAAAAAAAAAAAAAGCTTAAAGTGAGCTCAGGATAAAAAGAAAACCTGAAACTGCGGAGTCTGAACCAAATGTAGCAACCAAACCGTGTCAACAAAATTTTAAATTTATCCAACATTAAAGAACACATTTATAATGAGGTTCAGCTATTTTAAAGCCTTCTAACCTTATTGTTTGTCTTGCGAAACAACGTCGATGTGGGAAATAGAATACCGCATTCATATTGGATTACAACTGGCAAGAGTGTCAAGGTGTAATGTGATGCATCGGATAAGGTCTGATAGAAAACCTGTCGGTGATAAACCAGTACTAGTCTGTTGTTGCTACGCAGAAGTTCACCACAGCCAAAAATGTGTGACGTCAGCAACCTTGAGAGTACATTCTCTTAACCAAATCCTTCCGAAGTCAAGCATACCTACCCGGACATAATATACTTAGTTGTATTAAAATAATAGTGATAGTGATCAATCGTGACGTGATTGTTGTTCGTGTTGTGAAATGTATCAATGTATGTGATTGTAGCTTTTGGTATCACGTTTTGACATTAGAATGGGTCTGTGGCGTTATCTATACAAGTTGTTGATCTGTAACCATGCCATATTTCTAGAGCAAATGGTAAATAATGTGCTTCATCATCATCATCATCATTTCAGCCGAAAAACGTCCACTGCTGGACATAGGCCTCCCCCAAGCATCGCCACAACGACCGGTCCTGTGCCTTCCGCATCCATAATGTGCTTGGTCATCTAAAAATACTTTAAAATTCCTAGTTTTTTTTTTTCCCTCGAGGTCGTGGGTTCGATTCCCACAGGACACAAATATTTGTGTGATGAAGTTATGAATTATATGTATGTATTTACAAAAGAAAAGTACATAAGTATAATATCCATTGTCTAGTACCCATAGCACAAGCTCTGCTTAGTTTGGGACTAGATGGTGCTGTGTAAAAATGTCCCAAAGATATTTATTTATTTAATACCCAAATTTTATGAAGAGAAATCAAAAGTTTTTTTTTTAATTCTTAACTGTCTTGCGTTTGAATTGTGGAAAGAAAAAAAAAGAGCGAGTTTTTCTTTCCACAATTCAAACGCAAGCCCGTCAAGAATAAAAAAAAATATCTTTTGATTTCGCTTCATAAAATTTGGGTTTATATCTTTAGACTAGCAGTGCTCTTGCGGCTTTGCCCGCGTAATAAGTTTTAACATGCCCCGTGCAATGTATCCCGTCGTGGTATTGGTATAAGAAAAAAAAAATCTTTATTCATTTAAAGAGTAGGTATTTGTGTCTAGTGTGACCCCGGGAAGATTTTTCATAGAAACTTTAACAACCCTTTTTTACGACGTTGAGTTTAATTTTGGAAAAATTCAAAAACACGTAATTCATTAATTGCTTTTAAGATTATTTATACCAAGTTTCGACTCAATCCAGCTACGCAATAATATTATCCCATACAAAATTGATAACCCTATTGCATCCTCTTTTAGAAATAATTTTGGAAAAATAAAGGATAAAGATTATTTTTCCCAAGTTTTAAGTGAATCGATCCAGGAGAAAATATTTTTCATACAAACTCTAACACCCTATTTCACCCCCTTGGGGTTAAAATTTCCAAAAACCCTTTCTTAGTGGGTGTTTACGTTACAAAAGGAGAATTACTGTCCAAATTTCATGTTTCTAGCTTCAGCTTTCAGCTCTACGTTGATGAATCAGTCAGTAAGGACATCTGTCATTATAAGTATAGATTACAGTACATTAAAAGAAGGCCTTCCACGAGTGACGATATTTAATTGATCGTCCAGCGCACCCTGGGCACTCAGCCCCGCTACCAACCTGCCGACTGGCTAATCTTTTCCCCACGGCATGAGCTATTATCATTATGTAGCTCATGTCGACACGATAGAAGAAGATCTTTAGATTTCCACTTCGCATGCATAAATGTGTTAAAAATAATAAAATAATTAGAAAGGGTAGGCACATGTATACGACTTTGAATTAACTGCAAAGTTAATCGGGTCGGTTGAGGGACACGGTCTGTTGATGATGTAGATGCTGCTGAGGTCACCGAAAGACGTTAGTGTAAGTTAAATTCGGTACCACGAGCAGTGGTCCCTGTAGCTTAGTGGCTAGCACTGGCGTACTAAGCAAGGAGTCGCAGGTTCGAACCCTGCTTGTGAGCGATTTTTTCTTTCCATAGTTTATATCTTTACTCATTTGAAGTGACCTAGTGATCGCAAGTGCAGCTTTGAAGCGGGAGGTCCTGGATTTAGTTCCTAGGGAGGACAGAATGCCATTATTGTTTTTTTTGTACGGACAGTCTGAGTTAACGTCGGTGTTCAAATCAAATGATGTCCCAGTAAGGACATCATTCCCGCATCGGTGAACTCAATATGATAGTAAATCTCTACCTAACTCATTGCGAACAACAAGCGTGATGATCTTATTGTGGCATATAAAATAATAAATGTCATTCATTTTGAAACCTTCATAGGCGACATGATCACAATTATTATTCATAATAGGTCCTCTTTATTATTGTTTAGATGCGCGGCTCAGTCAAACTACTAATGCCCTCATCGCTTATTACCTTGGCAGCATCGCTTGTTTACATTTTTCGATAACACTCGCATTGGAAATGTTTAAGATGCAAATTAATCATAAATTGTATAAATTAATTAATTAATTGTATTAATTTCCATGCTCTGTTGATTAGACTGCATTTGTGGCTGGATCTATGCGAGTAGGTATTATACTAGAAGCAAATAACGGATTGTTTACTTGGAATGTAATGTCCCCTATAGCCATGAAGGCTGTTAATTATTTCCTTTATTAGGTACATAGTTAGCATATTAAGTATGCAAGCCTTGTTGTTTCCTTAAAGTCAATCTTACTTACCATAACTAACAACGGCAATTTATGTATGGGCACCGGCCCAATTAGTTTCTGATACACTAAGGACGTTGACGCGACTGTTAATTCAGACAATCTTTCATTTTCAATCAATTGGAGCGTCTCTGAAATAAACACGACGGCATCTCGTCGTTTGTCGATACGATTTCACTTTATAATATCAAACACGTTTTGTTAACTTTTGCAAACAGTTCTCGGTTTAGAAAGGAATAGGGTGGGTCCACACCAACGAAGGCATTAGAAAGTGGCCGAGGATCTCACCTGCTCCGCATGAGTTCTTCCAGAAGTCGCAAAACTTGCTGCACGCACACATCTCGATGTACGTCACTTTGCACTAGTGCCAATGTATTTTTAAACTTCACTTGTACAGTTTCGCAATCCTTCAGCCGATGCGCATTCACACGATCGCGTTAATGTAGACAGCTGAGAAAAACTTTATTCATGTTATAGTAAACAGTGGCGGCGTAAACATGTCAGCTAGCGGCTCAGATGCTAGCTTGTGTACCGTTGGAGCGTAGAAAGCGAACGCGCGTGGTCGGGGCCGCGGTAGTCGGCATCGTACGACGAGCGGCGGGTTACAGACACGCGACGTGCTACCGGTGCGGGCGCCCTCGTGCGACTGCCGACCGAAGCCCCCAAGCCCCAAGCCAACCACAACCGCCACTTCTCAGATATAATAAAACCGAGGAAATGCACAGATTTCGCGAGCAACGACGTGATTATTAGCGCTGATTGACGGAATCAACTTGGTGAAACCAAAGGCGCTGAAAAACGCGGGACAACATAGAAATCTAAATAATAAGTTAATAGAAATGTTATCTACTGCTTTTAATACCGGAACGCGTGTCACCGATTCGCAAATAAATACGCAATTACGCCCACCATGTTTCTAACATTGAATGCAAAATAAGTTTAGCAAAAATCCGCTGTTGCAAATTAAAATTTTAGTGATTCAAAACAAAACAAAACAAAACGAACAAAACAGCACTGATTATCAAGCAAACGGTTCGCGCACTGGTGTCCTATGAGACACCTGTACGCGGCGACAAGTTCACGCGCCTTTACCACTTCTATTACCTTATATTATTTCGATTTCTATGGTTTGTATAGATAATTTCCGTATGAACTGGCTTTGTCATATAAATTATTTCTTTATCAGTTGTACACTAGCACATTTAATTTGCTTATCACGCGTAGTTGAAAGTTGAACTAAATTATTTTTCACGCATTATATTTTAAGCGTAAGTATATTAGATGAAGTGAATGTAAATAAATTATAAACATTTCGAGACAATACAAAACTCCGAATATTGTCGTACAAAAGAGTTCAACGCTCTGCCAATGTCTACCCGGGTTCGTGAGCCGGAAGCGTGATCAAAATGCCTAATATAGGCACCGGTAACCTACGTACATTAGGCTATTTACTTTAACATTGCTTGCATATTAACCTTCAATATTTAATTAAATTAAGTGTAAATTATTATCAACGAAAAAAAGACCTTGCCAAAAAGTAAAGTAAGTTTACAAAAAGTAGGGAAATGATAATTTCTATAACAATTGATTCATTTACCGAATTCGATAATTTAATTGAAATTAGAATTATACACGTAAAAGGTGTATGGTATGTCCAGCAGTGGACGTCTTTCGGCTTAAATGATGATGATGACGTAAAATGTTTTAAATGTTGCGCGTCGTTATCTGTGACAATAAACTATTTTTCTTTCTTTCTTCTTCTTTCTAAAAGGTGCCACAAGTATTATACTGATAATACGTTATGTGGTTGGCAGTCGCTCCGTGTAAAATACTGATGTTCAGCCGCATCTGGTTACGGGACCCTATTACTCTGGCACCGCCACAGTCTGTCCGTCCGTCCATCTGTCACCAAAACTTTATTATAAATTACCTAAAGAAATAAGGCTCAGTAAGAATATGAATGAATTTAAACGTAAAATGTTTAAATTATTGAATGATAAAGCATATTATTCTATTAAAGATTATCTGAATGACAAATTTTAATAATATTTTTTCGTGTCTATTGGCTGTAGTATAATTAAAATGTAGATCCCCCATGTTAATGAATTATTGATTATTTTGATTGCCATTTTTAATTTTCATCTTTTAATTTATACGATTTTGTGACTAGTTTTATTTTTCTGACACTTTATTCAGACTACATAAATTATGAATTGTTATCTTAAGCATATCTGACATTGTATTATAAAGTATTATTATTATTATTTTAATATTGTAACTAAATATTTTGTATGCCGTCTGGCGGGACACAGGAAGGACCTAAATTGTGTAACTATCATCTATACTGTATACCCTGTGTTCACAAAATAAATAAATGATTGATTGATTGATTGATTGATCTGTCCGTCTGTCACAAGGCTGTATCTTTTAAACCGTAATAGGCAGCCAGTTGAAATTTTACCCAACAGGATCCCCTAGGGATACAGTTGGGAGACTGCTAAATGGGTATTGTGTGGTGGGTATACTCTATAGTTTAACAACAAATAATTAAAATATGGCAAACACAGACATCTTCTGTGGTACGGATCCCTTAGTGTGCGAGATCGACTCGTTTTTATTAATATTTCGTTTTCCTTCTACAAAAATCTGGTAAAACATGTTCTATATCGGATTTATTTCGATTTGCATGCTCTTGCGCATGCTTGCATCCAATGCTTTTATAAGTAAATAAGAAAAAAAAAACTAGCTTATAAAACACGTATGACGACAACAAAGCAGGAAGTGTTTTTTTTCGTTAAAACGTGTCCTATCAATTATAGCTACAGTTTATTGACTCAAAAGTATCTAATAGCTGTATTGATGACGTTATTATGTCTAATATGTTATTATGATCACATTTCCGGTATATAGTTAATCATAATTTTTAATAGCTGTGAATATTGCATAAGTTTATTTAATATAAGACTGCTTAGATAGTTTTAAAACCTCCATTGTGATTTTTCTCCCACGGTTACACGTGTATGTATCCAGTGACTATAGGTGACCTATTTCATTCGTAGATGTCGTAAAAAGAGGTCGAAAGATTGCGATCACCAAACAATATGTTGATTGACTACGGTAACCCATTTCCTATACAATAAGCCATATAAGGAACGCACGGCTACGTATCAAGCTATAATGTCCAGTATAACCTGCCCTCTCATTGTACGGAAAGTCTATACCATGCGAGGTCAGCTTATACTGGAACTAACAGCTTGTTATGGAGCCGTGTGTACAGGGTGTTTGTTTAACTATATTAGCGTCTGGACAGTGAACAAATATATCAGGACATTTCATAGTAGCGGTAGACCTGAAGGATGTTCAACCACGGATGCTCTTTACTTAGGATACGTTTTCGATCCGATATTTTTTCCGGAACAAAGACACAAAGGCGTTTAATTTGAAAAAGATATCATGAGAGTCCATAGAACAAAGTCATTGAATAGTTGTCGTCACTTATTGCAAACAAATATTATGGTTGTATTTTAAAGATTCATGGAACATGGATTTAAGAAACCTTACAGTGTTGTGGATATGTCCAGATTGAACTAAAGGGCCTGGCCAGAGGTTTCAGTTGATGGGCTGGCAGCTTAGGGGCAGCGAGGTGAACCCTCCATCGACAAAAGATTAGATTACATAGATTGTGAAGCTAAAGAATAAACGGGGATGATCATAACTTAGACGCTCCACGATGTCTGCAGTGTGTGAACATGCCCTATACAAATCCAACCAGTTACTTCGATTTGATAAACCTCAAGTCGTGGCGAATGAAAACTTATATGTACCTAGGATGCTCCATGAGGCTATTGGATTTTAAAAATATGCTAATTTTAATAGAGAAGATGGTTGGCAGCTACCACCTGTTTGGAACCCAGTTCTGAAAATAATCAAATCCCAAACAGCACGCTACACTATAAAACATAATGATACTGTGATTAAATAGAGTAGATTAATATTTTATTAAATATCTGTAAAGATTCTTGTCATCTTAAGGCCAAAATTAATATCCAATCTATCCATGATTTACCCTCTAGAGATAGAAATTTGACATATTTTGTATGGAGCTTATGTCAAATTCCTATCTCTAGTAGAGCAAATCGTGGATAGATTGGATATTAATTTTGGCCGTTAGTCTTCCTGCGACCACGAACGCTGCAAAGCTTTTGAAACGTTAGGAAAACCAATTTAAATAATATACGCGATATCCGGTTAAACTTGTTTTATTATGAAGTGTAGTGATCGCGAAAACCTAAGAAATTAATATGTTCACAACTTCATAAGCTACTCAAGTTTAAGTTTTATACGTATGCTACGTGTTGCTGAGCTTCGTACATCACGCTACGCATCGACTACGCGTTTGCCATCAGTCATGCTAATTTTTATGTTGGCTGCTTGCTACGCGACTGACATACGGAAGTCCTACTCCATTTGATTGTAATTTACATGTCGAGTAGTTTGCAAAATCCCTATTTTTACGAAAGTCGGTAGCCTGCTACTGGTAACAAACGCGTAGCCGACGCGTAGAAGCCGCGTAGTCTCACGTATTCACCGCGTAGACGCTGCGTAGTCGCTGCGTAGCCGTGGCGTAGCAGCTGCGTAGTCGCTACGTTGTCGAAGCGTAGTTACTGCGTAAACGCCGCGTACGCGTGTGTTGATGATTACCAATTTAACAGTGATAAACTTAATAGTTTTCCCATTCCTAATTAATGACTAACAACATAACAACATAACGCTGGAACGCTGTCGCCTCAATCCTTTTGAAATGGGCGTAAATGACTGCGACACAGTTAATAACTAATGCAGTCATTTTCGTACACATATTTTATGTAAACGTGTTTTCCGTTCCAATAAAATTATTATTTATTTATAACATCACGCCTGTATTTCCCCGAAGGGGTAGGCAGAGGTGTATAGTACACCCTCATTTAGCCAGTTATGTTGTAAGTCCCATGTAATAGGGGGCGAGCCTATTGCCATTTACCAGGCACAAATCCAGACTCCGGGCTGCTACTGTGAATTTCCTAATGAAAAAACCCAATAACACTTTGCCCGACCCGGGAATCGAACCCAGGACCTCACGCTCAGCAGTCGCGCTTGCGACCACTAGACCTACGAGGCAGTTATTAATGACTATTACTGTTACATAATAGCTTAATCTCACACACTTGTAGATTTAAATCAAGATCGAATGAACAGTGTATAAATACCACCAGCTTGCAACCCAATGCCATTGTTTTCCAAGACTAATGAATGATCCATTCGCCTCGCATGACTCCCTAACAACATGTGTGGGATGAAGACATCTTGCTAAACTAGTTTTTACTGAATTAAAAAAAAACGCATGTTAAAATACCGCCATGCATGAATGCTTATTGCCTAGGCGGACAAAGCGCGACTACCGAGCGTGAGATCCATCTGATACGAAATGCCTAGTAAATAGATGCTAGTAGATATTACTAGTGATTCGCCCCCAAACGGAGCCTCGCGATAAACGTCTTGACTGACTAAATCGACACATTTCTCTCAAATAAATAAATTATATAGTTTGAAGACTGAAATTGGTGCTGTGGCGTATTTTTCAGACATAAATCTTATTTTGTTGAATATTGACCTCTGAATGAACAGCAGATTTCAAAGACTGACCAGAAAGTGCTAGTGAGAAAATGTTTTTGCATTTATTGCTTATAACTTTTCTTACCGATCTTCTTCTTAGCGAGTCGATGGCAAATTTTGACAAATTTTGTTGTCCCAGTGTTCCGCAACGCGCTCTGCGTTGTGGGTGCAGGACATTAGCTCCTCCGCGCAAATAATTGAAATTTTTTAGTATTTGTTGGTTAAGTACAGGATATTACTAAAATCATGTTCGTAAAACTTTTGACGTGGAGCCGTTTTTAAGATAGACCCCGGGACAAAATAGGTCTAAAACAGCGACTTTGGATGCCCACCAAATTGTTAATCTATGACATTGAATATTTCTATAAAGGATTCAACGAACTCCAATTACAACAATACAATTACAATTACATGCATTAGTAGGACAAGTATTTTTTTGCTCCTTTGCATTCATGGACGCCCCCATCAACTTATTTTTCTAATTTTAAGTATCATTATCGGCTTTGGCCTAAAGTTTTAGGTTTTATGTGAGATTTTTAGTTGGAAGTTATAAGGTTCTGACAGACAGACGGACAAAGTGCTGAGCGGCCTAGTTAACTCAGAGACCTCGCTTCGCTCGGTCAATTATACTTCTTTGCTATATGAATTATTGTACCACGGAAGAACCAGCACAACTAATTTGGATTTAATAGCTTCATACCTTGGAGCCTAAACAAAAGACATCCGTATTTTTTTTCTGTCTTAAAATGATTGCAAATTGATCTTCTTTGAATAAAACTTAATTTTAATCAAATTACTTAAATGTACGTAGGTATTTTATATACATATTAAAATTTAAGGGTATTAACAACTTTCGCGTTGTATTATAACTTATTAATTTAATATGAAACGGGATTTAAAGCGCACTGTAAGCCCGACTTTTCTACCAGGTTCCATTGAACATTCATCATTATTATTACTATTTTCATGGTGTACAATAATAGTACATTACTGTCGAGGCCTGAAATGAAGCAATTTACGGCCGAGTAATATTGGAAGTACGAGGCGCAGCCGAGTACTTCCCAAGTGATTTTGAAAGGACGAGGCGCAAGGCGTGTCCTTTTTAACTTAACGAGGCCGTTAATTGCTATATCGGCCGAGACTTGTATAGTACTTTTCTCTCATTTGCGAGGAAACACAAAAAAAATTAATTCAACAGTATCTCACTTTCATTCACGCCAATTCGCCCGCGCGCGGTTCTTGTTCTATTTTGAAAGTTTTGAAAAAAAAACTGCTCATTCAGCCTGTATAATGATAAATATTTTGTACCAAAAACACCTAATTTATGTAAGTGTGTAGTTAAAAACCTCAGTAGCATAATTTAAAAAATAAAAAGTGTCCAGCAATTTATATTATTGTCCTGTTGGATATTACCGGCCTGTTATTTCGTTGCGTACGGAAAAGAGCCGATTGTTGTATTGTTTTTTTTTGAATAATGAACCAATTTCCGAGCAAGTGGGAGAAAAGTATATTCTATCTTTCTATCTATCTATCTATTATTATTCATGAGGGTGGATGAACATTCTTCCACCTTGGAATCGGAGTGACACCGCTGCACGACCCAGGCCCTTAAAATTTTATATGTATACGGAGCGGATATTACAAAACGACATTAAATAAAACCGCTTAACATCTGGTGGGCCTTTAGCACATTTCGCCATCCTATACTATAAAAAAAAAACAAGTACAGAGTATCACGTCCTCGGACCGTATACAAAAAATCAATCAAATCTAGTTAATAGCTTAGCCACATGAAAATATTTTAGCATAACATAACATAATATCACGCCTGTATTTCCCCGAAGGGGTAGGCAGAGGTGTATACACCCACATTTCACCAATTATGTTATAGTCCCATGTAATAGGGGGCGAGCCTATTGCCATTGACCGGGCACAAATCCAGACTCCGGGCTGCTACTGAGAATTTCCTAATGAAAAAACCCAATAACACTTTTCCCGACCCGGGGATCGAACCCAGGACCCCACGCTCAGCAGTCGCGCTTGCAACCACTATACCAACGAGGCAGTCGAAATTATTTTAATTTCATTAATTTCGAATGTAGGACCATTTTTCTAGACAAAGATCGTTAGGTCAAAAACCTGCGCAAGTACATATGATTTTAAACTCTCTTTCTTAATTATTACAGATGATTACAAATGGTGTTACTTATTATTTCATTGTTTCAATATTTATTTTGTTAAAAAAAAATGTTTTTATAATTTTCGTTATTCAACTTATTTATGTGTTTAAAATGCTTCTATAGACTAGTAATAACCGTGTTTTCATTTATTGTCATATCCACGTTGTATGGAAAATAAGGGTGAATAAAGCTCAGTTGGCAAAGTCAGTTGTTGGTGGACCTAAATAGCGGTGGACCGATGATATAATAGAAATTGCTGGGTGCACATGTGCAACCATTGCACAAAACAGATACAAGTAAAAAAACCTGAAGGAGGCTTTTACCCTTATGGGATCCATATCCAATTTATAAGAATGGAATAAAAAATAACCCCTAGAAAATAAGGAAAAAAAATACTAACAAACACATTTAAATTGTAAAATTCTTATGGATATGGAAATAAAACGCTATGTATTATATATAAATCTCAGTTGTCATTATGTTGGTTGGTACTACTGACAGGCATCGCACAAACTAAGCTAACGAACTGTTGAACAAGTGTTCTGGAAACATAATGTAAGTTGTTCCTTTTGAATTTTCTTTCTTAATATTTTTTTACATAAATGCCTTCTTATAAAACTCTTTTATCGGATAGCAGATTATGATATAAGTATTAAAGAACCACGTGTTGGAGTTACACGGCTTCATTGGCATTAGACGTCTTCAATATGCTAAACGATTTTCCTCTAAATTAATTAAGCAATCCTGCACGTTTCTTTACGAAACACTTTTCAGGTTTTATCACAATTTTTATATTGGTTCAATGACATAAATCGTTTAGATCCAAAACCTTTGAGAATGGAAGTCCAAAACCAGTATTAATAAACTTGACATTTGGCAGAATTGCAAGAACAAAACAACAAAAAAAAGGTTTATTAGGCATGCGAGTTATTATTGAAGTAAAGGAGCTTTTAACATGGATTCCACTCATTTATTTACGGCCAAAATTAATATCCAATCTATACACGATTTGCCCTACTAGAGATAGGAATTTGACATAAGCTCCATACAAAATATGTCAAATTTCTATCTCTAGTAGGGTAAATCGTGGATAGATTGGATATTAATTTAGGCCGTTAGTGAAATTTTGAGTTACGATCCCTAGAAGTTATGATCGAAATATCTTCCACATAAAATACCAGGCCCCTCAGAAAGTATTGCGAAAAAAAGTTTTTATATATGGGAGACTGGCCAGTTATAATGTTTTTCGAAAATATGATTATTTATAAGTAAAAATAAGTAAGTTCCAATTTCAAAATTTCCCTCCACATTTTTTGCGAGTTAATTCAAAGTATTGTGTCTCACTGAAATATGGATCTGCGCCGGGAACATTTTAGAGCTATGATTTTATACGATTTCAAGTGTCGCCTGAAACCGGATGAATCGTACGATAGACTTCAAATGGCATTCATGGATGAAGGCCCTTCCAAGGCAACCGTGTATCGTTGGTATAACGAATTCAAGCGCGGTCGACCAACTTTGGGGGATGACGAAAGAAGCGGTCGCCCTTTGACGGCTGTTACCGAAGAAAACGTGCTAGCAGTGAAAAATTTAATCCAAGACAATAGGCGAATTACATATCAGGAGATTCAACACATATTGAAGATTGGATCGGGAAGCGTTCACGAGATTCTACACAGCCATCTTCGCGTGAGGAGGATAGTATCACGCTGGGTGCCGCACAACCTCACCGATGCTCAGAAGCAGGCCCGGGTGGAATGGTGCCGTGATATGCTTAACAAATTTGAAGCAGGCTCGTCTCGGCGTGTTTACGACATCGTTACAGGTGATGAGTCCTGGATTTATCAATACGACCCAGAAACCAAGCGCCAGTCGACTGTTTAGGTGTTTCAAAATGAGCCAACGCCTACCAAAGTGAAGCGATCTAGAAGCGGGGGTAAGATTTTGATCGCTAGCTTTTTTAATTTGACTGGCCACTTGGTATCAATTCCCTTACGGGATCAAAGAAGCATTAATGCCGAATGGTATACTACCAAATGTTTGCCAGAAGTTTTCTCTGTTATAAGCAACAAGCGACCAAACACAGGGCTCCGCGGGCTACTGCTCCACCACGACAATGCACCTGCGCACACCGCACTCAAAACGAGGGACTTCCTGGACAGCACGCCAGTCAAACTCCTGGGTCACCCTCCTTACAGCCCTGATCTAGCACCGTGTGACTTCTTTTTATTCCCAAAAATAAAAAATCAGCTCAAAGGGATACAATTTTCGTCGCCGGAAGATGCGCTGGCTGCGTTCGAGCAGGCTGTAAACGAGGTGTCTGCGGCGGACTGGAAAAAGTGTTTTGAAAACTGGTTTAGGCGCATGAATCTTTGTATAGAGGCTGGTGGAAAGTACTTTGAAAAGATTTGATAAAAATATATGTACGTATAGAACAATTTTTTTTAGTTTCGCAAAACTTTCTGAGTGTCCCACGTATACACGAATTTTAAGTTAAATGTTAAATGAAGAAGTCTCGTCACAATCTTAATTTTATTTCTTCCTTTTCCTATTTGAAATTGAAATTGAATTGGGCGCTACTATAAGACAAATGATGATGATGATAAGATAAATACCTACATAAACTGAGATTTCCTCAAAAAGTATCTGTTTTCGCGCAACATACCCATGTGGGTATTGTGGGTGTTTTAGATAGGCCTTGATGCTATTATTTAACCACAGATACGACATTTACTACGGTAGTAAATGTCAAATCTGTGGATTTTATCAATGGTTTTCGTTTGGACCATGAAAAACGTGACACCGTACATTTGTTTAAAAAAGTGATATTATGCGTACTGAACCGTATTAACAAGATATAGAATATGCAAAATAGAAGGCAGCCAGCCTACGTATTGTGTCGATTGTGAAGGTCATTCGGCCTCTTATAGAAATCGGGAAGTGTTTTCGACTGACGTTGAGCATTTAACGACTGCCTCGTTTATAACAAGCCGCTTTAAATCTAAAGTTAATAAAGCTGAGATATAACTGAAGAGTTGTCTAATAAAATAGTTTAGGATAGCTGTCTATTTTTTTATTTTTTATTATCGAACCGAAACGATCTAAAGGCCCACCTGATGTTAAGCGGTTACCTTTGCCCATAACAACTGCAATACCACTTAGGCTGTTGTCTAACGGCCAAAATTAATATCTTATCTATCCACGATTTGTCCTACTAGAGATAGAAATTGGACATAAAATGTATGGAGCTTATGTCAAAATTCTATCTCTAGTAGGGAAAATCCTGGATAGACGGGATATTAATTTTGGCCGTAAATGGTACCGCAAGTCGGTTCGCCAAACTGAGACATGAAGATGAAAAGTCTAATGTGATTGTAATATTTCACCTACACCCGTACCCTTCGCACCGGAACACAGCAATGCAAGCATTACATGTTTGGCAGCAGAAGTAGTGGCGGTGGTAGGTTGTCACGATATCGTATCACGCAAAAAACTTTAATGGATTTTAATAGAAACTTTGTTGAGATAGTTTTTAAGTTTTTCAGATACAAGTTAACTTCATTATACAGGGCTACTTTTAATTCAACAATTAAGGTACACAGACATAGTAAAAAATATAGATGAAGTGCTACGAACAATCATAGTGAAGCCAAAAAAAACCATGCTCTTTCGTGTACGCACGGCTACACATCAAGCTGTACATTTCCAGTATAAGCTGATCTCGCATTGTACGGAAAGCCTATGCAATGCGAGGTCAGCATAAACTGGAATGTACAGCTTGATGTGTAGCCGTGTGTACAGCCAGCGCTCACGCACACACATGCACCTCAAACCGTGCTCATCCCTCTCAGTACACATGTCGCGGCAGCGTCCAGTAAGCATCGCGAAAGCAAATAATGCAAATATCCTACAGGTGCATGGTGTGTACGTGAGCGCTGGTTGTACACGAAGGAGACCGTTTTATTTTGCTTTACTATGATTGTTCGCAGCACTTCATCTATATTTTTTACTGTCAGGGTTATTGTAACTACAATACAAGGTACATAACGAAAACATATAATTAGCCCTTTCCAAGGTCAGTAAATGACCATGACGTGTAAAGCAATAAAAATCATACAATATTCAACGTCTGACAGAGGTAATTTTGTAAATAAAATGTGTAGGTACTTAGTAATCGCGAAAACCTAAGAAATTATTAATTTATTATATTTTCGTCGTTACAAAATATATTACGTATTTACTCAATAAGAATAATGAAATGTTCAAATTTTTTCAAAAGGGTTCTTTGCTCCGTTTGATTGAGCCGTAAGTAAATGTATAAAAATGAAAAATTACAGCACATGTAGATACGAGTACGCACGGCTATATATCAAGCAATGCATTTCCAGTACAAGCAAATCTCTCACTGTACGGAAAGCCTACACAAGGTCAAGGTCTACGCAAGGTCAGCTTATACTGGAAATGTATACCTTGATATGTAGCCGTGTGTACATTCCCGAAGAAATTTCAAGAGCTCAGTGACCACCGCGATCAGCGCTGGCGATAACCTCCGATACAGAAGTTCATTGTCGTCATATATCGCTGTGTACTACAATCGTACTCATATATAGAAAGCAGGAGACAACCCCGGCTCGAGATAAGCCGGCCAGGATTCGGCCAGCCGCACGTCAGTGGTAACAGTTCGACATTGACAGCGTCTTTATTTCGTTACGCAGTAAGGGCGGTTTTTCTAATTCAAGTGTTACCACTGTCATCCAGTCACACATAATCACATGGGATCTAAGTGTCATAGTCTTAGATTAGCAATCTATTATTGATCGAAGGTCGTAGTATCATGTTCAATGGGTTCCTATACAACTAGGGTTGCCAGGAGTCCGGCTTTCTACAATCGTGTCCGGCCAAATATAACGTAAGTCCGGTCTGTCCGGCTTTTGTTAGGCTGTTGGTCTACTTTTGGTCAACCCCGTGCCGCCAAAAGATGCCGAACGGAAGCGCGCGATCGACTCACGCGGACACGCATGACTCGCGAACTCGCGAATTACAAATTAATTGGGTAAGAACAAAATGTAATTTATAATAACATATAATTAAAAGCACAGTAAGTCTCAAAGTAATAACTGCAATAAATACACGAATAAAAGTACCTATCAATTTATTTTTCCTTTTAAAAACCAGTGTGTCAGGCTTTCAGTGTGTGTTTCAGGGCAAAATGACCGGCTAAATATGAATCTGTGTCCGGCTTTTCTGTTTTTGGGCCTGGTAACCCTATATATACAGCACGATTGCCGTGTGGTATCCGGCAAGTAAAAAAATAGACCACCCCCCCTCTACCCATGGGTGTCGTAAAAGGCGACTAAGCGTTGAAATCAGGAGGATGGGCAGCAGCGTCCTTCTGTGCACTAACATCGTGCAACATCACCCACTGCGGTCACCAACCCGCCTGCCCAGCGTGGTGACTATGGGCATACATCCAAAATGAACGCACAACAAATACAACGGCCCCCAGTTCCCGGAGGTCCCTCTATTCCCGACTACGGTAGCGGTCGTGGTCCAGGTAGACCGACGACCTAAAGAACGTGGCTGGGGGGGACTGGATGCGGAAGGCAGAGGACTGAGTGTTGTGGCGCAACTTGGGAGAGGCCTATGTCCAGCAGTGGAGTGCGATAGGCTGAGTTGATTGAGCTCTGATTGTAACAATTCAACATTATTGGCAGTACTTAGTTACACTATTTTTTTACCGGAACCGCGGAACCGTGAAAATTAAGGCAGCAAGATAACAGGTTGAAAAAGTTGTTAATTTTAACGGGTTTGAAAACATTTGAATTTTTTTTTTTCAATGTTAACGTTATTCCGTTTAAACAATTTCATTTTAAGAATTAATATTAATTAACGTTTTTCATACTGAATCAAAAATGAGTTGGTTTTTGGAAACAATTCGTTTGTCAATGCATAAGGATTTTGTAACCTGTTCGTTTGTCAAATGCATACATTTTTTTCAACCAGTTTTTTGAGCAATGGAAAACAGTTAATTCGTTTGTGAAAAAGCTGTTAAAATAAGTCGTTCGTAGATTCAATGCCCACCGCTAGTTTGTATAAAGGCGACTCTCCATAACGCGAACCACCACGACCAACGAATACCACCTATTACGTAGTTTTGTTCTTTACGGCTTGGAGCATGTTGCTCGCTGCTCGGTTCAATTCTCGTAGTCGAGACGCAGCTTTATAAACTCATAACAGTACCTATCTACGTAATATACTTTTGAAGTTTCAATGAAATCAAGATGGTAAACAGGATATACATTTTACTGCACCGAAAATAAATAATTCGTTATTTTGCGCGGACTGACGAAATATTTATTTTGTACCTTTGTTTTTGAAGCTGTTGATTCATTTAATCAGTGATTTGAACTTGCAGTCTACCTTACGGGTTATTTTAACACCATATGATTTTCTTTTGATGCCTGTAATAAACATTGATTAATGAGTTTTATTTTAAATTCAATAAATAACAGCGCAATTGATTTTTTAGTATGAAGCGTGAGTGTGGATCTTATGATCCTGAATTCAATTTTGGGTCGATCAAAGTACTCCACAAATCATGGTAGACTTTATACCGTACTAATACAACTTTTAGTTTTTTTTTTCCGATAATGACAGGTGTCATCATCATCATTTCAGCCGAAAGACGTCCACTGCTGGACATAGGCCTCCCTCAAGCATCGCCACAACGACCGGTCCTGCGCCCTCCGCATCCAGCGGATTCCCGCGAACTTCTCCAGGTCATCGGTCCACCTTGTGGGGGGCCTACCCACGCTGCACCTTCCAGTACGCGGTCGCCACTCCAGAAATTTACTGCCCCATCGGCCATCCGTTCTGCGAGCAATGTGCTCCACCCACTGCCACTTATGTTTGGCAATTCTTCGGGCTATGTCGGTTACTTTCGTGTATTATATTATCTGTGCTTTCGTTCTCCTGCGAATCTCCTCATTTCTGATTCGATCACGCAGGGACACTCCGAGCATAGACTTTGAGCCTTTTTATAACAGGTGTGTATTGTAAAATTAAATTATATTAACTATTTCACGATTATTTTAACGCATTTACGCATGCAAAGCGAAATCTAAAGATATAAATTGTGGAAAAAAAATCGCTCACAAGCAGGACTCGAACCTGTGACTCCTGGCTCAGTACCTACGCCAGTGCTTTAGCTACTAAGCTACCGTGAACACCAAGTTTTTTATTTTACGATTACATAAGTGTAAATATATTATTTCATCGATGGCAAATTATTATTATTTTTAATTTTAATCCTGTGTTTATATTTATCTTTTATTGTTACTTTCGTTCACTATAAGAAAACAGAATAAGTATTATATATAGTAGATTTACTAATATTTGATTACGTATTCATATTCACAGGTATAGTATACACCCATGCACTCACATGACATCATAGTAGATAATGGCCAGCTAATTGCGCTTCCCAGTTGAAAAATATTGGCTTATGAAATTGATATGTGAGGCCAACTGTTAACTTTCATATGTATTTTTGAACGAACTACTACACTAGACATGGGCTAACTAGCTCCGGTAAAAGATTGGATATGTAATATATCATTCCAAGTAAAGATATCATCATCCTCCTGCCCTTATCCCAATTTATTTGGGGTCGGCGCAGCGTGTTTTTTTCTTCCATACATCTCTATCAGCCGTCATCTCCGTGTTCACTTTCTTTCTATTCATATCATCTTTCACACAATCCATCCATATTTTCTTCGGTCTCCCTCTTTTCTTATAGCCATCAACATTCATACTTAAAACTTTCCTCGTAACATGCTCCTCATTCCTCCTCATCACATGTCCATACCATGATAGTCTGTTGCTACTTAACTTCTCTGTCACTGGTGCTACTTTCAGACTCCCTCTTATATATTCATTCCTTATCCTATCCATTCTCGTTACACCACACATTCCTCTTAACATTCTCACCTCAGCTGCATGCACTTGCCTTTCATTATTTCCTTTCGTAGCCCAACATTCCGATCCATACAGGACAGCAGGTCTTATCATGGTCTTATAGATTTTCCCCTTCAGTTTAAGAGGAATTCGGGAGTCACATGTAGTTCCCGTGACCTGCCGCCATTTCAACCATCCTGTGTTAATTCGGTGCTTGACTCTCCGGTCTATTTCGCCATCGCTTTGCACAAGTGAACCGAGGTACCGAAAGTCTGAGCAGACTGGCAAGTAAAGATATATGTCCGCTTAATATATCCGGGACTGAAGTAACTTTACGTTGCATGCTATGTCATGTATGTATGTGATCTCTATCGCACTTACAATGGGGAATGCTCTGAGGAATTGTTCGACCTTATACCAGCCGCTGACTTCCACCATCGTACCACACGCCATAAATCTAAATTCAATCCTCACCATCTTGATGATTGGCAGTCAACTACTGTAAAAACAAAACCAAACCAATGACCAATTTAAAATAAAACCAATGGTTCTAAGGAAATGCTGTAATAAAACAGTAACCATTTTTATGTAGAGTGTAGGTAGACCGATAAATCAAGGCACTAAGCTGTTTCCGTTAGCCATTACATAGAGAAGAGTAAGTAAGAAACTCATGGTTTCTTTAAAATTAAAACGATTCTGCTGACCTGTTTAAGAAAGTGCCATAGCAGTTAAAAGAACTTGTGGCGATTTTCCTTATGCGGTCAATTTATGGATTGGTAATATGTATGCGCAGTATGGTCCCTGTATGGTACTACAGGAAGATGCTGTATATTTTTTGACATGATCCCATAATGATGTCGGTCACCTATTCATTGCCAAGGACAACACAGCCAAAAAAGTCAGACATACAATGCACTTTTGTGTGATTAAACTGAATATTGAGTCTTATTATAAAAAATGTTCGCAACTATCACTAGATAAGTTTTTTAATAAAAAAAATAGTTGCATCTACTTGCTTCTTCTTCTTATCGTGTCAATGGTTCAAATATGGTTGGAATAAAAAGTGGCCACTTCAATGGCGTTTTCAGTGGCGGCGAATAAATCATCTCTTGTGCAGGTGTTCGGGCACAAGGGACACGTCAGCAAGTGCGACATGGATACAACACGGATCCATCTACTTGCTAGTTAAATTGGACAGGTAGCTCTTCGTAACAATACTGACATTAACGGAGAGAAAAAAAAGTTCATATTTAAATGGAGTAACAATAGTAAATTATGTCTATGAACAATATTTAATACCCAATCAATAATAATTAAAAGTATTTACCACGTGTACCTAATCTTCTTTCGTATGACGTCAGACGTGAAGGTACTTCATCGTGTTATTGAAACAACTGAAAACTTCTTAAGGTAGGTATCATTGTACTTATCAGTATGAACAACATTTACTTTGGGACCAACCCTGAAATAGCGAAAAAAATATCAGCTTTTCCTTATATTTGTGTTCACATAAACCGACAAAATGTAAGGAACATGTTTTTTTCGCGATTTCAGGATTGGTCACTCAGTAAAAGTTGTTCATACTGATGAGTACAATGATCCCTTAAGTGGTTTTCAGTTATTTCAATAACACGTTGTAGTAATAATTTCTTACAAGAGCTAAGATAGATTTTCCATATCGATTTTGAATAACGTTGGTTGTGTTTCTAATTCTCCTGACAATTCGATGTTTTTGTTTCGTCTCACAGGTGAGTACGTCAGCCTATGTGTCATAGCCTTATTGAATCATTCATCAGCAAAGGGTACCTAGAACGTTGCTATGTCGTCTAATATCGGTTAGGCTACTTCCCCACTTTTTGTGAGAAGACTGTAAAACGAATGATCCTACCCCAATGGAAAACTGGCTTGATGATAATTATAAAATGTATGTATCTAATCTATATTTTAGAGAGAGGTTCACCGTATGCAATAGAATAATATGAGCTAAGCAAGTATTTTTAAGCTGAATCCACCATCCTATCCCACTAATATTATAAACGTGAAAGTTTGTGAGGATATATGGATGTTTGGATGTTTGTTACTCTTTTACACAAAAACTACTATATGGATTTTAATGAAATTTGGCACACAGATAGAAAATAACTTTTTTCCCCGGGAAGATGAACTGTTTCCGAAGGAATGCGCGATAAACGACATTCACGTGGTCGAATTCGCAGGCATAGGCTAGTAGTTTAATAAACAGAAAGATGATAACGGTGTGTCGTGTAGTTAGTACATAGATATAGTTAGGTACATACCTAGCTGGCAGACATGGAAATGTGGCGCGGTTGCCATGCCCTCGCCACGGATACTCTCCAAGCTTCCCGACCTGCGTCGCCAACTCGCATCACTTACCTGCAACAACAAAGAAACATTAATCACTTACTGGTCTGGTCAAGTGGGTATATGTACTGTGAAGTAGATGAGTTCAATGATCAAACATTAATCCCTAGGTTCAAACACAGTGCAATAATTAACTTTATTTTTGTGAAACTAACTTTATTTTGCGCAAGAGAACCGGCTTTCCCAAACGTCAACTTTACCTGACTAACGAGTTCAAACTAGTCACTGGAAACCGACCGAATCAATGGGGGATAAAAAAGCCAAAGAGTAGCGTCATCGGTGCAAACGTGACCAACCAGGCAGCGTAATAAATGCAAGGACCGAAAAGCACAAGCAGTAGGTACTTTCTACGTGATGTACGAAATATACTCTATCATAAATTTATCCATAATACACAAAGGACGGTTTTATGAACTGACATTGACGTATTTATAAGCCATATAGCCTGACCTGTTGAAGCTCAAGGTCATAGTCGATGTTATAACTGGATTGGTTAAAGGTGCTGTTTATAGGTGCTGTTATCTTGATGAGGCGTCAACCCTACCTCTTTATCCAGACACAAATCACAATATACATAATTATACAGGTAGTTGTACTATAACCGTGTATGTTTGTATTTCATGTCTGTCATCTTCGAAGAAACCAGACATGACGGTACCGTTTATTAATTCATTACTCATTTATTGAACTACCTCACTAGACAAACATGCTGTTAGAAGTCGCTATTATTCTGTATAGGAAGCCAATTTTATTGTAACACAATGATAATCAACAATAATCAGATAATCACAGTTTTTTTTATTATTCTTATTGGGCTTGCGTTTGACCGCCACGTCACCTGATGTTAAGCTATTGTGCGGTCGACGATGGGTCACGTTTGCCCAGCAAAAACCTATTCACTCGGGCCTTGAAGACCACCAGATTATACTTCTCGGGAAACCACTCTTTAGCGGTACGCAAGATAAAGCTATTAGCAAAACGGTTCGTGCGTAAGGGTGGAATATCTACTACCATACATAGTAAAAATATAGACGAAGTTCTACAAACAATCATAGTGAAGCCAACAAAACCGTGCACCTTCGTGTAAGTACAAACCAGCGCTCACGACATGTAGTATGTAGTACCTCAAACCGTGCTCACCACTGCAACACCACCGCGTTCAGTAAGCATCGCGAAAACAAATATCCTTCAGGTGCATGGTGTTCGCAGCACTTCGTCTATATTTTTTGCTATGTCTGTGACAATAATATTGAAAATATGTTCCGCGAATATGTCGCCTACGCATAAGTCCGCATGAATTATTATTAGTAGTAGATACAACCGATTCTGATATTTTTGTTTGCTAGTGAGATTAAAATAGATTTCGCTTTACTTTATTTCTGTTCATCAGCGGGTTTTGTGGGGAACAATAATTTTTAACATTAACGGATTTTCCTCCTTTCAATGTCACACGGCCAATGGCAAATGTAGCCTATTTATTAGTGTTAAATAACTAAATCAGGTTTTTTGTATTAGAAAAGGTCAGAAGAATGTGCTGTAAAGTAAAGTATTTCTTTTCCTTTTCGAATAAAGTTAAAGTATTATCACACAGTTTATAGAACTCTTCCCATTACCTATTAACAGCTTAGCACAGACTTCTTCTTGTCAGTCTTCTGCTTTTCACTATCCTATACCTAACCTACCTACCTACCTATTATTCTTTACCTTACCTTACCTATCTGCAGAAATCACAATGATTGTGCAAAAAGGCTGGGTTACTGACAGCTAAGAAAATTAACGAAATTCTAAAGGTCCTATAAATGTTTATTTATAACTTTTATATACCTACCTGCGAATAGTATATCACCTACTACAAAATAATACTAATCTTCTTCTTGCGTGTCAATGGTTCACACTTTTTTCATATAATACTAATAAAATCACCATAATGTAAGACATTCTAAACCAATCCAAGTACTAGGTTGACATGAATAGCAAGGAGCTATATTGTCACATCTGACCTGAACAAATGTGTAACAAGATCATGCTCTTCAAGATGGGGATAATGGTGATGGCGTGTTGAGTAACATTTATTTTTTGTTTTCAAAACTCAATCATGTAATAAATAAGCGGAGTAAGTACCGTTTTACGAGGACACTATATAGTTTCTTTGAGTAGTCATGTGATGCTTTATTCAGGTTTTTGGTGACGTCTAATTGTTGAAAAGTACCTATTCCTAATTAAGAAGACATCGTTATAGTATTAGGTAGGATTTAAAGATAACACATTTTTAAGAATTGAATTACGAATATGTTTGACTTGATGACTATTATCCTGCTCACGTCGTAAAGGATGAGTGTCTTTATTACCTAATTTTGTGCAAAGTAGGTATATGTGTACCTATATATTAGTAGAATTACTTGATTCAACGAAACAGTTTGACGTATCATTCAAATTGCCACTTACCGAAACCCGAAACCATGTTTACTTCCATATTGACGTGAAAAATAGTTCACTCTTTTTAAAAAATACGCCTACAAAAATAATGTTCTAAAATATGACACAAAGAAAAGGTAAATACCTGATTGTTTTAGTAGTAATTGTTCAATTTGCCTAATAAATCGTATCGTAAAGCGTAACATAATGACAATGATTAACGTAATATAAAAAAAAACTACCTTAAAGACTGTTTTTTCTCTCTTGTCTTATTTAGTAAAGAATTTTGGCATGTCTCTTTATGCAAATAACTACTGATACAATTTAATTACTAGTTCTGCACTTGTAATAATTAGGTAAAAAAAATATGTAAAATTGTTTACATAATGTTTTTTTAATGATTATTATTGACGAATTGCATTAAAAAGACATGCCGAGATTGTTTACAATTAAGACAAGTAAGAAAAAACAGAGTGTACAATAATCACGCCTGTTTCCCATTGGGGTAGGCAGAGACTAGGTATTGATTTCCATCTGATACAAGCCTGACACACCTCTTTTATTTGATTTACGTTTATTAACCTCGTCATACATGCTCGTCAGTTTAAGTTGGCTACTCAAAGCATTGATAGCAGGGCACTGCATGCAGAGTCAGATTAAAAATGCCAACGCCCTTCAAATACAACGTTTTATTAAAGTAACTGAAAATTTCTTAAGGGGTCAATGTACTCATCAGTATGAACAACTTTTACTAGGGACCAACCCTGAAATCGCGAAAAAAAATCAGCTGATGATTGTTGATTCATGTGAACAAAAATGTAGGGGACAGCTGTTTTGTTTTAGCGATTTCAGGATTGGTTCCATAGTAAAAGTTGTTTATACTGATGAGCACAATGACCCCTTAAGAGGTTTTCAGTTGTTTCAATAACACGTTGTATACACACTTCAACATTTGGCAGGAACTGGGCTCAGCTTGCATTGCTTAATAATTGCCCCTTATTACAAAGGTTTAGATCATGTTTCGACACTTATCTTCTATTCAAACAGGATCTAACGCCAAACTTCATACATAAAAAATCAAGTACTCGCTTTTTAACTTAGGGAAAAGTTTAAATCGACTCGAGTAAACCCACATGGTGTTTTTGCGCAGTTTCCTAGTAACAACCAAACTAGCAAAGCTGTTTTCTTTACTTTGTGGCTAAATGTTGTATGTTGTTTATTTATATAGCCACGTAACAGCGATGCGTTCGACTGGCCAACTGCAAACGAAAACCTTGACTCACTCTCCAAATAGATAGTTGAACTCATAAACTTATGGGAGTATTGTATCTGGTTGATGTTATTCAATTCAATAATATCTACTACGTTCTAAAAGCTATTTGAATGAGTTCTAATTTTCTCCAATTGGAAAATGATCATTTTATTCAATGATATTTATTTTATTCAACTAAATAAGTCCACCGCCAAAAAAGTAAATACACGTAGCCATTTGTAGGTTAATAATATTTAAGCTGACAAAATTATTAATACTTCTCCAAAGGCGTCAGTATTATGAACACTTTTTTAATAACATTTAAAAAGATCTACGTAAGTAACGCGCAAAAAGATATTTCCTATTCTATTACAATGCTTTTTAATCAATTTAATTGAAGGGGGTGCGTTCGTTTTAAGGCTTATTTTAAATAGTTAGAATAAAATAATTTAGATTAATAGTTAATTCTCGTAGGCAATAAAATAAAAATTAAAACGTAATCAAATGTCCATTAAGATAATATGATTAGTGGTAATGATCCAAGTTTTATCCACGATACTATGTTCAATAATACATGGATGTTCACTGATCAAATGCATTTACACTATTGTTAATGTTATTGCATTTATTTCTAATAAATAGTGAATACCATTTATTTACGAAAGTGGCCCGTCGCTAGGGGAGAGATTGAAATTCGATCAGCTTTGTTTGAGCAGACACTTTTCAATTAAAAGCACTGCGCTACTGTGATGGATATTGCTTGACCCGGCATGGCTCTCGCCGGGCGGCCCACAAAGGAATAAATTAAATCGCGCCTCTAGGGAACTGTCAAACGACATAAACTTATATCGAAATCGAACAATCACCTTAGTCTATGGTCGATATTGGGTTATATCACTTATATCGTAAAACGTCTGCGGTGGTAATGTTCTATAATAATAATAATTTCAGTCTTTATTCGGACATTCGTTAAGGACTGGTCTAACCTCCGAATGTCTGTATTACCCAGTGACTGGATTGTGGGGCTCTGATGGCAGTCGCTCCGTGTAAAATACTGATGTTCAGCTGCATCTGGTTAGACTGGAAGCCGACTCCAACATGCGAGGAGGATAATGATTCGGACAACCATCAGCCCATTACATAATAGTAAGAACATAAAACTATATTAGTATTTAATAACTAAGAGAAACTTACCCCTAGATTCTGGAAAGCTGATCAACGTAAACATTTGCTAATCAACTGTCAAATTCCATGTCGAATGTTGTGACTGGTTGTTAGTATTTTTACCGACCAATGACAGGAGCTGTGACATTAGATTTGACACCATCACACCAGACAACAGATCAAATTGATCAGCATTCCAGAAACGGGGGTTAGTTCTCTAGATGAGATTGCACACCAGAGGGTTGTGAAACCTATGAGCTATCAGGTTCAGGGTGCTGTTGCTGCTCCCACGGACTCTGATTAGCAGTGAGGCTGTCTTTTTACGCCAAATAGCATCAAAATTATTATCTGTGCGTGACTCAGTCTTCTTCTGTCGTGTCGACATGAGCTACATAATGATAATCATGGTATAATAACACCAGGTAGTCTCTTCCCGTGACAGCTAGGTCACGTGATTGCCTCCGTACTACGTCATCGGCCGTGGAGCCAATAGCGGGCTGTTAACGTGGCACTTGTCAGTTTGATGTGCTGCCACTTTGTGAAAATAAATTACCCGAGCAAAATGCATTTTTTCATTTACTTTCTTCTATAAAGAATCACTTTTTAACTAGTAATTTAATATAGTTTCCTTTATTAACTAATTAGATGAATAACACGAGATAACAAATAGTTAGGCTAGTTAGGAATTTATTTTATATTCATTATGAACAAAAATCTCCTTAAGTATATTTAAGATATCAATCAATGGCAGCACTGATCGTGACGTAGCTTGGAGGCATCGCGCTGTCATTGTGGGAAGAGAATACCTGGTGAAACATCTTATTATACCATGATGATAATAGCTCATGTCGTGGTGTAAAGATTAGCCAGTCAGCAGGTTGGCAGCGCGCGTGACTCAGTAAACATTAGTAGACACACTGCAGAAGCGTCCAGTGCACTATATGTGCCAAAGCGAAAAAATGATTTTTTATTATGACAATTTTCTAAAAAAATTGTAGTACATTAAACCGAAACGGTGACATTGCTTGCGGTCAGAAGTACCAAAAAAAATCGAGACGGTCTTTGTTCTTTACTATTCCAATTTATCGTCATTTGACAAAGGAAATGATTTACTAGAAATCCAACGCTTGAATAATAAATTCTAAATGTATGGTGTGAAAAACGCCACCTGCCATTCGTGAACTAGGCCCGGTATAAGATGATTGCAGTTAACAATTTTTTGTTTTGTTAGAGTCTATTCAGACCGTCTGCATTTGAACTGCAATGTATAGTTACAAAATAGCAGTTTGGATGCGGTTTTGGTGCAGTTGAAATAATTTTAACTACGTTGAAGCTGTTGACCGACTGCTTAGTCTTTAGTCGTTCAACAGCCAGCTTGCAGTTCAAATGCAGACCGTCTGAATAGACCCTTATAACTTTTAAAACAGCTATAAAGACTCATATTTAGCAGTGACCGTAAAATCGTACGATCTTTCCTTTACTAGATATATCTAATTCTGCTTAGACCGTGAAGGACAATAGCGTAATAACATATTGCTTGTTATAGTCTATGGCCTAACTCTATGATATTATTGATATTCCTCATAATATTTTTGAGAAACGATATTTATCTATTACTCAATGTTTGTCTTCGCTCCAGGATAAGCGTGAAATAGAAAAATATGCGAAAAAATCTGTAGGCATTCGACGCTGGAAAATCTTCAACAGTCGTTTTTCTGCATAATGTTTACAAATGTCCGATTTTCCGGACCCCACTGAAACGTTTTTGATTCTGCGATAAGAGTTTATGTAACCACGAAAATTAAAATAATTATTTTACCATTTTATGTAAACATGTATAAAGTTTTTCTTAAACAATTTCAGTAATACGTACATAATAAAGCGTAACAAAGAAACTCGTTTTCTCGGAAAAACATTGATTAGTCAACCCTTGCAGAGTGACCCTGCCGATGCCGGTGATGGGGGTAATGTACTGACCTGAATAGCTTTTACTCCACTTTCAGACGGTAGGTACACAAAAGCCTTAAGTAGATTGATAACGTTTTAAATTAAAAATATTTGAGTAACCGCTCGTGTATTCCTTGATAATAATTTAACTTAATTTTTATTCTTCTTTTTCTTTTTTTGGGACATATTTACACAGCACCATCTAGTCCCAAACTAAGCAGAGCTTGTGCTATGGGGACGAGACAATGGATATAATACTTATATACTTTTTTTGTTGTAAATACATACTTATAATACATAAGAAACACCCAGACCAACACAAACACTTATGTTCATCACACAAATATTTGTGTCCTGTGGGAATCGAACCCACGACCTCGTTATCAGCAGTCCGACACTCGTACCAATAGACCACAGAGGTCGTCGTTATTCATACCTAAATGTTTATTAGAATAATTTGAAAATAATCAAAGAAGTCTTTTCCTGAACATTACGACAATACTGGCTGACAGAATTAATAAACTTTAATAGAAATATAATTGCATAAGGTAAAAGAATTTTACATGGAAACATCGTCATTTGAAGGTCATTTAGGATGATTTGCTGTGGAAGTATCAAAGTAGAGAGACCGATCCTCACGCAATTATCTTTATTTCGTAGAAAAACGAACAAAAATGTATAAATTTTTGTTTAACTGTTAGGTTTTATAGATTAGTTAGAGGAGAGGTTAGATTCGACATAAAAATCGATATCTCTGAACCGTTAAATACATACCATTTTGAAAAAGTAGCCAAATACCCAATTTAACACTTTATTATATTTTTAACAGTATACTCACAGATAAAATCGTGGAACCTACCGGCTTTTTATTACAAACAGATGAAAATGAAGATGGCGGTACGGAAATGAAAGATACCTACCCAACACGGACTTTATGGACGACTAATGAAGTACCTACTACAAGTTGTCGGGCATTCTGAAGTAGCTAATAATGAAACAGATAGAGATAAACACATTATTACCTGTTCATCATCAGTGCAATGTTTTGTATAGGATCTTATTCTACAACGTAGGTATTAAGTCGAGCGTCACTTTTAAATTGATAATAAATTGTTCGGGGAATATTTTTCAAGTTCTTAGTCTGGGTACTAGTAGAGCTCCTTGTGAAAGAGCTCGTCTAGGGATAGGCTTGTCAGATATCGGATTTTTACAATCGAGTACGGCCTGTCCGGCTTTTGTTAGGCTTTAGGTCAACCCCGCCCTGCCAAAAGCTGCCAAACGAAAGCGTACGAGCGACTCACGCGGGCACGTGTCGATTCTCTTGTTCACGAACTAAACTTATTTAAAACTATGACTCTCTTTTACTAATCGTAGATAGGTACAAGAAAGGGATAGCAAAAATTTTAGTGCTGTCAAATTAGTTTACGTGTTGCATTTCTTTGTATTTTAGTGGGCACGTTCCGAGGTCGCGACTAAACTTGTATGGAAGTTTTAATTCCGACTAATTTGACAGTTCTAAAATTGTTGCCACCCCTTTCATGTATCTAAGATTAGTAAAAGAGAGCGATAGTTTAAAATAAGTTTAGTTCGTGAATAAGAGAATCAACACCAAAGTTTTTTTTTTTTCTTTAAAAAACCAGTGTGTCAGGCTTTCAGGGCAAAATGTCCGGCTAAATATAAATCTGTGTCCGGATTTTCTATTTTTGGGCCTGGCAATCCTATCCGGGGAAGTACCGCCACCGTAGTTGTTTCTGCCGCCAAACAGTAAAGCTAGCACACTGATATGTTCAGGTGTGAAGAGTACGGCTGCCAGTGAAATTACACTCACATGAAACTTTCCGCCTTCATGTCTCAGTTTGGCGACCGCGATATGCAAGATGAATATGTCCAAGACAAAGGTTATGACCAATGTCTTTGGTGATTCAATCACAACAGTTATGGTTGGGAACGAGAAGCTAGAGGTGGTTGAGCACTATGTGTATCTTGGACATATTCTATCTTTCGAAAAGAAGCATCCCAATAAAGAAATTTCCAGGAGAATACAGCTCGGGTGGGCGGCATTTGGAAAGCTGGAAGATGTCCTTCAGTCAAAGAGAATCCTTCAGTGCCTAAAAACACTTTTATTTAACCAGTGTGTCCTGCCAACTATGACTTATGGCGCCGAGACATGGACGCTTACAAAGGAGACTGTCCACCGAGTGCGAGTGGCACAACGGGCCATGGAGCGTGCTATGCTCGGCATAAATCTTCTCGACCGAGTCCGAAACACCGAGATCCGTCGTCGGACGAAAGTCTATGACGTCGGTGATAGGGCAATTAAGCTAAAGTGGAGTTGGGCGTGACATCTGGCTCGGCGTAGAGATGGCCGATGGAGTAAAGCGTTGACCGAGTGGTGGCCAAGGTCAGGTCGGAGAAACCTGGGCCGTCCGAAGGCGCGCTGGGTTGATGATATCGCCAAAGCCGCAGGAAACACCTGGATGAGGGACGCACAAGATCGAAGAGGCTGGCAAAAAAGAAAGGAGGGGTATACCCAGCAGTGGGTGATACCGGGCTAGAATGATGATGATGATGATCATCATCCTCCTGCCCTTATCCCAATTTATTTGGGATCGGCGCAGCATGTTTTTTTCTTCCATACATCTCTATCAGCCGTCATCTCTGTGTTTACTTTCTTTCTATTCATATCATCTTTCACACAATCCATCCATATTTTCTTCGGTCTCCCTCTTTTCTTATAGCCATCAACATTCATACTTAAAACTTTCCTCGTCACATCGTAACATGCTCCTCATTCCTCCTCATCACATGTCCATACCATGATAGTCTGTTGCTACTTAACTTCTCTGTCACTGGCGCTACTTTCAGACTCCCTCTTACATATTCATTCCTTATCCTATCCATTCTCGTTACACCACACATTCCTCTTAACATTCTCATCTCAGCTGCATGCACTTGCCTTTCATTAATTCCTTTCGTAGCCCAACATTCCGATCCATACAGGACAGCAGGTCTTATCATGGTCTTATATATTTTCCCCTTCAGTTTAAGAGGAATTCGGGAGTCACATGTAGTTCCCGTGACCTGCCGCCATTTCAACCATCCTGTGTTAATTCGGTGCTTGACTGTCCGGTCAATTTCACCATCGCTTTGCACAAGTGAACCGAGGTACCGAAAGTCGGAGCAGACTGGCAAGGGCACGCCATCTAGCGCAATAGCAACAAAACCGGAAAGACCGCCGAAGTCGCAGAACATGTATTCCGTTTTAGTTCTGCTGATTTTCAAGCCAACGTTCTCCAGATTTTGTTGCCATTTTGCAAATCTACTCTGGACCTCAAGTCCATCTTCACCAACAAGGACAATGTCGTCAGCAAACAGCATGCACCAGGGTGCCTCTTCCTGGATTTCTGATGTCAAAGCATCCATTATCAGCAAGAAGAGGTAAGGACTTAGAGCCGACCCTTGGTGCAAGCCTACAGCCACACTGAACTCGTCGGTGTTGCCAGCGGCCGACCGAACGTGGGTACTAGATTGGCTGTACATAGCACGGATTAACTCCACATACTTTGCAGGCACACCTTTCTCTTTCAGCGCCCACCACAAGACCTCGCGGGGTACTCTGTCGTACGCCTTCTCTAGGTCAACGAACACCATGTGCAAGTTCTTATGCGCACGTCTATACTTTTCGCATATTTGGCGGAGTGCAAATATGGCATCCGTTGTCCCACGACCTGGCATAAATCCCATCTGGTTTTGGGTGATCTCACTCTCCTCTCGCAATCTTTTCTCTATCACCTTCTCCCATACTTTCATACTGTGTGACATGAGCTTTATTCCTCGATAGTTGTTGCAGTCTTGTACATCACCCTTATTTTTGAAGATGGGCACTAGCGTACTATTACACCATTCTTGTGGGATCGTTTCTTCATGCAACAACTTATTGAAGAATAAATTCAGCCAGTAACATCCATCTTCTAATAATTTCCATACTTCTACTGGTATACCATCTTTTCCCATGATGATGATGATATGCAATACTATTTACGGCCAATATTAATATCAAATCTATCCACGATTTACCCTACTAGAGATAGAAATTTGACATATTTTGTATGGAGCTTATGTCAAATTCCAGCGAAAAGCAAATGAGGCAGCAGCCTAGCTGGTGGTATATCAGTTTTTATCGGACTTATGGGCATAGGTAACCACTTAAGATCAGGTGGTCCTTTAGCTCTTTTCACCATCCTATACCACAAAAAAGTTATAGATTATATTTGTAGAACAAACAAACATAGTTATAAGTTCCCCAGTCCCTGTGGTAGCGATTTATCGCCGCTACTCCCACTTTTAATAAATAACTGATATTCTATTAATAATATTCATATTATGTCACAACATGTTTACTTTAATAACTTGGGTATTTGTTACAAGGTGACTACATTGCATGCGTATTTTAGAATTCGATCGCAACAATGTTAAAATATCCAGGCGTAACACAGACAAAGAATTTAGAACAGATTAATTAGGAGGAAGTTAGTAATGTCAATTAAGATTGAATTCGAATCATTTTAAAGGTGTATTTAAAGTAGCGTAAAAGAGTTTCTCCATCCGCTATTCTTTTATTTCTAAGGGATGAGCAGCACATGGCTGTGGCATTAACTAAACTTCACAAGCAGGACATTTTCTAAAATTATCCCGACGTCCAATCGATACACCCGTACTTCCCTTCTCGTCTAGACAGACATATGTATACCTATACGCTAATATTGCCCTGTTTAACCAACCTAGAAGTAACTGTATGAAATTAACGCAACAGACTGTACACATTCCGTGTTTACAAGCCCGTAGAATATTTTCTCGCACGATAGTGTGACATATAGCCTAATTGTGCTCCAATTTTAGAGAGATAAGAGATAGTAAACAAAACACGTTCCGTACACAAGCATTAACTACGATAAACATTGTAATTAATGAACTACGTTTCGTTAACTTCTGTTCGATATAAAGAGGCGTTAACTGCAGCTGAACATACGAATTAGATACTAGAACTTGTATGCCGAGCTCTTACCGTTAATTCGTCTGTCAGACAGTGTATCCTCCTCGTCCCACCAGGGTTGATCCAGAATCCTGCGTGTTGGCGGACGGTCGAAATTTCCGTAATATTGAAACTCCATTTTCAACACTACGTCTATGTTATCACTTTCTTTTGGAGAATTTTAATTACACAGGCACTTAGACATACACAAACACCACGCCACCTTAAACGCTTAAGTGATACTGATTTGTTATTAACTCTTCTGGACCAGACACAAATGAGATAAACGACTGACGCTGAATAATAACACATAGGGTCATTATTATCGACAATAATACGGTAACTCGCTCGTTTGTCGTCGACGGGCCGCCGGCCGTCGCGAGTCGTGATAAACTTTGCCTCTGGCGTTGTTCTCGACTCTCACCTTTTGTGTAGGGTTTGAATGTTTACTCTTGACGTGTGAACAACCGACAACAAACACTACCAGCCACTTGCACAAACATAGGGAAAGGAGACGTGAGATTGACTCTATCGCCGCTGTTTTATTGAACAAGAATACTTATTGCGTTTTTATTGGATTCTAGGAAAAAAATAAAATTTGTGTCTGAATGGTTTAAAACCTTGATGAGACTGACAGGTTTATACGTTTTAATTAGGTTATTAGTAGTTATAAGTTTGTTGGCATTAAAGCTTACTCGGCCTTAGTTGTCAGACGAAAATCGGTCACGTCAAGAAAAATGATAAGAAAAAAGATTTTTAATTTACATACATTTAACAAGCATTTAACAGGTTTAAACACACGTCTACAGCTGGTCAAATAATGACCTGCTCGTTCTTGATATGTAGAAATCATTGATGTGCCAAATATTACAATTTTGATTGAAATTATAAGAATCTACAGAAGTACGATGGGCACATGGTGTGCTTACTAGTGATGAGCCGACTATGGGTTAATGGGTTTTGCTGATCATCCGACTAGTCGACTAATTGGTTAGATAATTGCCGATTAGACGTCCGACTAGTCAGCAATGCCAATCATCCGTACTTTGGTCAAATTCGCGCATCTCCGACTCGCTTTGACGATACCAGTCTTCAGTGAACATGCTTTCGAGTATCGGCGGCAAAACAATACTAAATATCTACCCAGTAACTGTTGTTTGTTTGATGATATACGTGGGACACTCAGAAAGTTTTGCGAAACTAAAAAAAATTGATCTATACGTACATATATTTTTATCAAATCTTTTCAAAGTACTTTCCACCAGCCTCTATACAAAGATTCATGCGCCTTAACCAGTTTTCAAAACACTTTTTCCAGTCCGCCGCAGACACCTCGTTTACAGCCTGCTCGAACGCAGCCAGCGCATCTTCCGGCGACGAAAATTGTATCCCTTTGAGCTGATTTTTTATTTTTGGGAATAAAAAGAAGTCACACGGTGCTAGATCAGGGCTGTAAGGAGGGTGACCCAGGAGTTTGACTGGCGTGCTGTCCAGGAAGTCCCTCGTTTTGAGTGCGGTGTGCGCAGGTGCATTGTCGTGGTGGAGCAGTAGCCCGCGGAGCCCTGTGTTTGGTCGCTTGTTGCTTATAACAGAGAAAACTTCTGGCAAACATTTGGTAGTATACCATTCGGCATTAATGCTTCTTTGATCCCGTAAGGGAATTGATACCAAGTGGCCAGTCAAATTAAAAAAGCTAGCGATCAAAATCTTACCCCCGCTTCTAGATCGCTTCACTTTGGTAGGCGTTGGCTCATTTTGAAACACCCAAACAGTCGACTGGCGCTTGGTTTCTGGGTCGTATTGATAAATCCAGGACTCATCACCTGTAACGATGTCGTAAACACGCCGAGACGAGCCTGCTTCAAATTTGTTAAGCATATCACGGCACCATTCCACCCGGGCCTGCTTCTGAGCATCGGTGAGGTTGTGCGGCACCCAGCGTGATACTATCCTCCTCACGCGAAGATGGCTGTGTAGAATCTCGTGAACGCTTCCCGATCCAATCTTCAATATGTGTTGAATCTCCTGATATGTAATTCGCCTATTGTCTTGGATTAAATTTTTCACTGCTAGCACGTTTTCTTCGGTAACAGCCGTCAAAGGGCGACCGCTTCTTTCGTCATCCCCCAAAGTTGGTCGACCGCGCTTGAATTCGTTATACCAACGATACACGGTTGCCTTGGAAGGGCCTTCATCCATGAATGCCATTTGAAGTCTATCGTACGATTCATCCGGTTTCAGGCGACACATGAAATCGTATAAAATCATAGCTCTAAAATGTTCCCGGCGCAGATCCATATTTCAGTGAGACACAATACTTTGAATTAACTCGCAAAAAATGTGGAGGGAAATTTTGAAATTGGAACTTACTTATTTTTACTTATAAATAATCATATTTTCGAAAAACATTATAACTGGCCAGTCTCCCATATATAAAAACTTTTTTTCGCAATACTTTCTGAGGGGCCTGGTATATAATTTAATATCTACTGCAAATAAATGGCGAATATTTGGCAATTTTTGACGATTAGTCGCCGACTAAAAATATGCCGAATAGTTGGTTTTCCCGACTAGTTGGTGTGTAGTCGTTCCATCTCTGATGCTTACAAACGGTTAAAATTAGTAAGTTCTACGACCGGTCTACGTGATCACATTACAAAAGATCAAGAACCTAACGTCCTGAAACGAATGTAGAACAAATGTTAAGACTAAAAGTACATTCTGAAATTGATTACACTACTGAACGTTTGTGCGGTATTTTTCAGTATGTTTGTGGAGCTATTGTGACGGTACACGCCACTTAACACTTTAGACGCATTGGTATTATTCACGGAGACCTGCTAATAGTATAAACATGTACTACGAAATAAGTTGACACAGCCAATTTTACTAATAAAGGATACTACGCCTTGTATGCGAATGTAAGTACTGAAAATATATTGCATCAGGAATAGCTCTAAACATTCTATTTAAGTTTTTAGTAACTTATTTGGATCGAATATTTTTTCTCGATGCTATTTCAGTAGTAAGCCAAAAAGAAAATTAGTACCTAAGCGATAAGTTTCCTTGTTCGTATCTATCTATTAGTACTTGTCTGTGATATAGTTCATGTGCGCTCAAATAGTGGCGGTACACCCAAACGGGGTGCAGTAAAAGAGCCTCCACGAGTGACGATATTTAATTGATCGTCCGACGAACCCTGGGCAGTCAGCCTCGCTAACAACCTGCTGACTGGCTAATCTTTCCCCACGGCATGAGCTATTATCATTATGTAGCTCATGTCGACACGATAGAAGAAGAAGACCCAAACGGTATGTAAGATTTTACTGAAATATAAAAAGTGGCAGAAAAATGTGTGGCTTTTTTTTTATTCATCTTCATCATTTCAGCCGAAAGACGACCGGTCCTGCGCTTTAGCTTTTTTTTTTGTCGTCGGTCCACCATGTGGAGATTTTTTTTATTAATAAGAATATAATTAATATGGCTCACTACATAAAATTAAACGCTGTGTGTATTTGAGTGGATTGACTTTACAACTTTTACGTATTATTGTTAATTATGCCTACAATTAAAGTAACTATTTGAGATCGATCGAGACATACGTTTCTCATTAGTTAGACCGTAGTAATTATAAATGGGAGTTTGAGTCATACTTTTCACCTCTGATGTCACATTGTAAAGTGAAAAACTCTTGGAAAAACATTTTTCTTGTTACTAATGTGGTTATTTTTTCATCACCTCCAGCATATTTCTTTTGTTTACCGGAGTGGTTCGTTCATCCGAGAAATCAAGAAGTAACGAAGTAAATAATTGTCGAATAAAATAGATAATATAATATAAAGTATTGGTAACACTTACCTCTTTATAATATTGTTCTCATTTTATTTTATTTTTGGGTATACATATAATCATTGGTTGCTTTTACTGGCTTGGCACCCGCTCGTCACTTGGGGTTGACACTGAAAATCAGCGCTGTGTTGTGACTCACGTTACAACACAGCATCATGCTGAGTGTCAACATCTTTGCCGCAGCTACGACATGCAAAGTACCTTTCTTATAATATTACAATTAGGTATCACTGTTATTCCTATAATGTACCTAATGAAGTTATTTTTTATGTTCACCTACCGCATGTCGTATTGTTGTGGCAATAAATCATTTTTCTTTCTTTTATTTCTTTCTAATGAAAGTTCATCTGAATGATATTTTATAACTATTTACAGTCATATCCACTTTATGCATTGTCTGTCTCGTAGGTACATATGTATTCTATATCTTTATTGTTTATAGTCACACATTAAGCTACGTAGCCGGTATATATCTTGCCGTTATCATGTTGATAATTATGACGTTTTTGTGGCAGTATTTATTAAATTATTACTTCAATAATAAATCATAGCGCGCAACTTCACGATATTATAGATTATGTTCTTAAAAGTTCATTTGCTACCTACTATTCTATATAAATAAACCCTAATGAACCTGCAAGTATAAACGAGTTTTATATGATAGTGTTTTTTATGCGAGAATTTAAAATTATTAAATGTACTTGATAAGTTAATGGATCATCAATCAAGAATAAAATCATAAAATAATTATTGTTTTCATCTTTATTACTCATATGACCTTACAGTATGTAGTAGCAGATAGTAGTTTAGTATTTGCCATAGGCCATATAACACTTGAAAATATCAACTGGCTATCTAATATTATTAAAACCTGTACTGTCCCACTGCAGGAAAAAGCCTCCCTGAAGGCTAATTCTCGTAAATAAAAACGTTCATAATATAGTTCCAAACTAATTTCAATGCCTTAAATCTCAAGCTCCTGACAGTACATGTTCCTGTTTGCTGTTTATTTGTGACACTTAGGTCATTAATGCCACTAATAAACAGCAATCAGAAACATCTACTGTCAGGAGATTGAGATTTAAAGCATTGAGATTAGTTTTGAACTATATTTTGAACGTTATTAATTACGAGAATTTGCTCTCGTTCCACTTTTTTTTTATTTTTTATTATTAAAAATGGAATTACGGTTGACCACCACCTCACCTGATGTTAAAACGATGGTGTAGTCGACGATAGTACCAACACGTGCTCTATCTGTAGCTATTAAGGACCAGGGGGTCTACTCGCGTTTTACGACCGACAAACGAAGTACGAACTTTCGCTCCGACTGATACCTACACAATAAAGATAGGCACATGAAAAATTCACAATTAGGATAGACTACGGTTCATAGTCATATACAATTGACCGGAGATCAGAGAAACAAACGTCAAAACACGATCATCGCATGCGATGAGGGAACGATGGTTGATCGGAGTAGCAAATTGTGCGATGAATCGTACGATTTATCGAATATCGTCAAACGGGAGTAGACCCCCTGTCTTTTTGAAAGGAATCCAGTTCATACCTTTTACGGCTACCTATTATGCCGTTTATGGCAGACACTGCCGTATTAGATTAGAAAGATACAGCCCTGTCACAGACAGACGGACGGAAAAACAGGCACCATTGTGTACCGAACATTAAAAAGTATGCATTTCTAAGATGAACCAATTACACTCGAGAAACGTATTTAATTAAAATCCTAATTATGCAGTTTTGAAGGCTTTCCATAATCAATAATGCTAATAACATCTTTATCCCGAATAATTTCCCGACGCGACCTTGATTGATAAGCTCAACAATAATCCTAATATTTTGGCATCGACAGACTACATATCGATAAACGCAATTTATTACAATCATTATTTTATTAGGTTATTATAATTAAGATAGCCAAGGATGTATGAACGCTGTCTGCTCTACATGTTGTATCTAATCTCTGTTTTTCTTACATGTCTTATTTAGTAAACAATCTTGGCATGTATTTTTAAAGCAATTCGTCAATAATAATTATTAAAAGACATTATGTTAACAATTTTACACGCAAAATTAATTTTTTACCTGTTTACATGTGCATAACTAGTTATTTTATTTTATCAGTAGTTATATGATTAAAGAGACGTGCCACGGATTGTTTACCAAATAAGACAAGAGTGAAAAAACAGACCGTAGATTATGATATAATTTTATCAGCAAATACAGTCAAGCGCATATGGATTGTAATAAAACCAGTATAAGCAGAACTTATCTTGTATGATACTGACCTACTAAGCGGTTGACTGTGTATTTACTATTGAGTAGGTATAGTTGATCTACCTTTAAGGTTGAGTTTGGTTGGAGCTAAATTATACGTGGCTAAGGGCAACCAGTCCCAGAAACCTCAATAGAGCAATGGTGTCGTACAATTTACTGCATAATTTGTTAAAAACCAAGCATTCGAGGTCGTTTCCATGTAAATACGGGCCGCTATCGCATTACGAGTATTAATACATTTTAGGTGCATTTTTTATAATTGATGTTTCTTTATGACGACCTCTGTGGTCTAGTGGTTCGAGTGTCGGACTGCTGATCACGAGGTCATGGGTTCGATTCCCACAGGACACAAATATTTGTGTGATGAACATGAGTGTTTGTGTTGGTCTGGTTGTTTCTTATGTGTTATAAGTATGTATTCACAAAAATAAAAGTATACATATACGTATTATATCCATTGTCTAGTACCCATAGCACAATCTCTGCTTAGTTTTGGACTAAATGGTGATGTGTAAAAATTTCCCAAAAATATTTATTTATTTATTTATCTACAAGTATAAAAATAAAAACATTATACATTATATAAAAATAAATAGTACTGTAAACTGTTAAGTATTATAATTGTAAGTTTTTGTGTTATGTTTTGTAACATCCCCTTGGAATGAGTTATGTTATGGTGTTACAAAAATTGCGAATAAATAAATAATTAATAATTATTTTATTAAATGTTGGGAAAATCTTTTGTTTATTGCTATTTCAAAAATTTCGTAAATTGATAACTTCTAGTAATTGTCTTTCATTTAATTTAATAGATGGACAATTGGGCATGCTAGTATTATGTACCTACTCGAATGTTTAAATAGATTGTAGAAAGCTTCCAAAAGCTTATTATAAATAAATCAATAAATAAAACTTTGAAAGGTGATTCAGTAAAATAAATTATCGTTCTCTGATTTCAGAACAAATAAATTATAATTTGCTTTTAAATTAATTTAAAACAGATTTTTTTAATACGCCTAGCATATTTTTTGATGAATATTTATTGTTATTTCACGACAAAATTAGTAACAATTATTTTCATGCGTTCCTATTACCCATGCGTTATTATCAAGCATCATAAAAGATAGTACTCACAATGGTATTTCTACAACCTCCGTACATTTCGATTTTTGACGTCGACACTGACACACGGTTTTATTTGGCTCGGGCATCCGCCGAGCGTTTGATCGGAGGGTGTTTAACAACTATATTGAAGCCGCGGCTATTTCAAGTTAGTTTGAAAAGCGACTCACGACGGACTCACGACGTGTTTCGCACAACTGACAAATTTTCGCGGACAGCGAACGCGACACGTTAAGTGCCTAATTCCATATTGATAAGCAGTATAAACTGAAACTCACGCCTGTGAAGAGACAAACCAGATTCCCTGCGGTCCGCGGTTTTGCTCGATTTTAAAATGGAATGTTGATAAATAGTTCATAGTGGCTACTTATTCTTACTAGAACAATGGAAATATTATTTAACTAAGATTTTATTAGTAAAGATACTACATAACTATTTTTTATTATTTTTTATTTTACTATAAAGTATACTTTATTTGTAAGTACATATTACAATCTAGCATTGAGGCTAGTGAGTAATTTAATTATATCCTAAATTGCTATGTAAACTAAAATCTAAGAATGCGTTCAATAACTTTTCTTAGTTTCTATTAAGGGCAAGACACTTTGTTTGTGTGTTCTTTATAAGCAGCACTTATCACTTCATTTCATCTGTCAATATTCACTAATCACTACACGAACTATGAATTACATATGGTTTTGTCCGCTTTAGTCTTCGAACTGTTTCCGTGTTATCGAGGAGCTGGATTGCCTCGACATTCACGTGGTGGTGAAGTCTAAATTCATGAGCTTCTGCGTATTTTTTAACCGACGAAAAAAAGGAGGAGGTTCTCAATTCGACGCGTTTTTTTTTTTTTTTATGTATGACCACGCATAACTTTTTACAGAGTGGTCCGATTTTGATGATTCTTTTTTTAATGGATAGGGTATATCTCGAAGTTGGTCCCATTTAAATTTCAAAATCAAAATCCACCCCTAAGGGTAGTAAAACAGGGGATGAGTGTTTGTTCACCCACTGAATTCTTACCTGTTAACCGATTCTGTTGAAACATGACACACATAAAAATATAGTTCTAGACACTACGACATAATGGAGACCTGGAGTTAGATTTTAACCACAAAAAAATTAAAAATTAAACTTTTTAACAAAAAATTTTACCGACGAAAACAGAAACTGAAAAGCGAAAAATAACTAATTATGAGTCGGCGCCAAACAACCAATCAACGAAGATCATTAAATTACTTTAAATAAATAATAAAAACAACGTCACATCAAATACAACGTGAAATTTTCAACTATTAACAATAACTTTCCAAAAATGCGTTCTCCGCTCGGCCACTTGCAACTTACACGCACTTTGCTTGTTAAAAGTTCGTTTGGCGCCGACTCATAATTAGTTATTTTTCGCTTTTCAGTTTCTGTTTTCGTCGGTTCAATTTTTTGTTAAAAAGTTTTATTTATAATTGTGTCTACAAAGTCCACATTGAGGTCCCTATGAGTATCGATGTTTCTGATGTACCAGGGCACAGATAATATAATACTATACTACCAGGGTGCATTAACCATATCTCTGAGTACTTTATTTTGGAAACGCTGGATGTTTTCTCTATTGCTCGTTCTGGTACGTAGGCCGTATAGTATAGTACTAGTACATAACTAATTTATAACATATAAAATTAAAAATGTAATGTAACATCTTATGGTAATTATATACTTTAAAATAATATTTGAGAAAAGCCTGTAAACTACAACGACAAACATCCCTCTGATTCAAATTCGTCTCTAACGATCTTACGGCGGAAATTATTTTTTAATCATGTCATCATCATCCTCCGAGCCTTTTCCCAATTATATTGGGGTCGGCTTCCAGTCTAGCCAGATGCGGCTGAACATCAGTATTTTACACGGAGCGACTGCCATCAGACCCCCGCAACCCAGTTACTGGGTAATACTGACATTCGGAGGTTAGACCAGTTGTCAGACTTTCAGGCTTCTGACTACCCGTAACGACTGCCATAGATATTCGTATGACAACCGGGACCGACAGCTTAACGTGCTCTCCGAGGCACGGAGGGGTCTCGATGTGTAACGAAACGGTCACCCATCCACAGACTGACCACGGCAAGTGCAGCTTAACCTTGCAGATCGTACAATCCGCGCAGTCGTTGCATCGCTACGAGCCCCTCTATTTTTTAATCATGTATTTATTCGAAATTAAGCTTTCTTTTAATTGTGTTTACAATAAATTCATTCCTAATTCAAAGTAATTGTCCTAATCCTAATTCAAATGAAACAATATTTTCAGTAGTATCACATGTATCTGAGTACCCAAAAAATAAAAAATAGGTGTAATTCACACGCTACGCCACTGCTACGCCATTATTGTATAGTAACGTCAAGTCGCGAATTGGTCAGACAACGCTAGTTTACCGATGTTTCACGAAGTGTACAAGATGTAATCAAATGCCTAATATTTAATAAAAACACTCTTGTTTGCTCCTCGTGACAAGCGTCACAATGTTGTGAATAGAGTTCCGTATAGAATGTGTGAATTTTATCAAAATTGACTTGCTGTCGCTAGTGCCTTTAAAGCTAATATCTGCGTCATTATCATTATTAATAATGCAAATATTATTATTATGTATAACCACAAGTTTGCACAGTTATTATATAATCTATAGATCTAAAACAGGTTGTGAACTACTTTGATTATGTGGTTTTAGTTATGGGTTATACGTACCACCTGTATATCTATTCCTTATAATAACACAAGTTTAACCGGATTACATCGCGTATATTATTTAAATTGGTTTTCCTGACGTTCGATAGCTTTGCAGCGTTCGTGGTCGCAGGTCGGTGATTTTAATTAATAAAAAATTGTACGGTAGAATAGTTTTTAGAAATATCTGTAAAGACGCTTGCCATCTTAGTCTTCCTACGACCACGAACGCTGCAAAGCTTTCGAAACGTCATGAAAACCAGTGTACATAATACCTATACGTGATGTAATCCGGTTAAACTTGTTTTATTATAATGTGTAGTGATCGCGAAAACCTAAGAAATTATTATATCTCTTCACTAAAACGTAATTTACTCCTGTAGCATCTGTAGCCCCAAAACAAACTTTAGATGTCGATCATGTGATGATGTGACTATCTGCTGATGACAGTGTATGTATCTGCATTATATAGATATGAATAATAAATAAAAACCGGCCAAGTGCGAGTCGGACTCGCGCAGTAAGGGTTCCGTGTCTCTCAACGACCTGATACCCCATAAAAACTGATTTAAATTACGAGAGTTTATCAAAAGACATCAACGTACAGTGCGCGAAATATGAATTTTTGCATGTCTTTCTTACGCAGTTACCACCACATATGTCTATGTTTGTCTTATTTTTAGTATTTGTTGCTAAACTACATAGTATCCACTATAATCTGACTAAGTTTGAAGCTGGTATATTATACCGTTTTGAAGATAGAGCAGGAACAAAAAGGTTGAAAAAAATGCATGTTTTTTTGGTTTCTTGTATGGGGACCCCCTTTGATTTTAGACTTTTTTTGTTTTTAGTATTTGTTGTGATACACCTCATAGCAACACAATTTCTGAGAAAATTTCAACCGGTTACCTATTACCGTTCAAAAGATACAGCCCTGTGACAGACAGACGGACGGACGGACGGACGGACAGCGTAGCGAGAGTAATAGGGTCCCGTTTGTCACGGAACCCTAAAAAGAGCATTTATACACGTTATATACTAAACCAGATTTCAGCAACCTCATTATATCTAAGACATGGTAAAACAAATTAATTGTGTTACATATTTGCTTTAATTTTATCAGGCCATGCAAACCATAGTGGAATTATTTTTTGCGTCACTTTATAGACTTAAAGTCTTTGCAAATATATAACGGAATCTCGCTATATAAGCATTTAATCTCAAATTCAACAGCGTTGGTGATAAGTGAAACAATTAAGTACTTAGATATGTTATCTATTTATGTTTAACTGTTATCATGGCAAATGGCTGAATAGAATGCTTTCTCTTGTCGGTGCATCAAGTTCAAGTTTGCTCGGACATGAGTAGGTACATGCGTGCCTATGACAGTAGGTGCTTGTAAATATTTTATTTTTCTATTGTGTCATGAAACTCATGAATCATGAACTACACAATAATACGTAGTTAGCTATATTATTGTATTGTATTATAATTAATAATAAAAAATTGCCACTCATCTTTTCTGCCACCTTTTATATTAAACTCACAGACATGGTAAAAAATAACACTAGAGTTTGTCCGCGTCTTCACTCGAGTATAATTGGATTAATCACAATACATCGCACATCCCTCGGGAACTGTTTTCTTTTCCGGTATAAAATAGCAATAACCACCACGCTAGCCAAATGGATTACCGGTTTTTTGTTCCTACGTAAGTTGTTGTTGTACAAAGAAATATACAACTGGCTTTGATGTAATACGAGTAAGAGCTTGAAAACTGACAAAAACAAAGAAAGCCTAACAGCACGCTTTACCGCGGTAATCATGGTATCCACGTGATTTTATAGAATTTTATCATCACCATCCCCCTGCCCTTATAGACACATGTCTTTTTCTTTCATACACCTCTCCATCGTCAACTCACCTCATTTTCACTATATTTTCTTCTATCCTTCCACATTCGGAGTCAATACTTTTTTTATCATGCATCATCATTTCAGCCGAAAGACGTCCACTGCTGGAGATAGGTCTCCCCCCCAAAAGGGGGGATATGCCATAATCACCATGCTTGGCAGGCGGGTTGGCAAAAACTATGGCATAATAGGGACATATAATAATTCCCAAAATGTTATTTGTTATGTTCACCCACAGAAATAGATATAATGGTTGTAATCACAATTTTACTTGCGATTCATGCGTGGCAACTTTCTGAACAAACTACGCCTAACATTTTGACGTCATTATTAAAAAAAATGCAAAAAATAATACTTAATTAATTAATTATTATTTTGCCCGGGTCGGGCAAAGTGTAATTGGGTTTTTTCATTAGGAAATTCTCAGTAGCAGCCCGAAGTATGGATTTGTGCCCGGTAAATGGCAATAGGCTCGCCCCCTATTACATGGGACTATAACATAACTGGCGAAATGTGAGTGTACTATACACCTCTGCCTACATACATTTTAATCAAATGTACTTTACAGCTTTTGTTTCTGCTGTTAGAAACAGCACAATAAGGCATTTTTGCGGGTTTTTGTTACAATATTTATAGAAACAAGTCATAAGGCGTGCTGAGAAAGGCTTTGAAATATCCTGCACTATTCTGTGTTTCTGTGTGTTTAGCTACCGCATGTCGTCTTGTTGTGGCAATAAATAATTTTCATTTTCTTTCATATTATGTCGTTCGTATCGTCTTATTGTGAAACTGATAAGCGGTCACTGGCCGTGAGAACGAAAGTGCTAAATTAGTGGTCATAAAATTCACCTGACGCTGACCTCAACGTATTGCGATATCGGTGTTTACGATACGAATACGTAAAATGTGGCCAAGTCCAAGTTAATGTGATCATGCGCCGACGACGACCGCGAAATATATTTACATTTAATATCGATTGTAATTTTTTAAATAATTGCGTATAATAATAAATATAGCCTCATTCTGTCTTAAGACTGTTGTAAGCAATAACACCAATAGTGATCTTAACAAGTTTTATGGTATCATAAATTATGAAACCAATAAATTGGAGAGATTGGACTAATTTAATCCACATTCATCAATCTCTCTAAAATAACTATAGGCAATCACATAGTGGATACATGTATATGGTTAAGAAAGACCTGGATTAACAGCGTGTTGTGGAAAAAAAACCAAGGCTTCAAAAGTTTTGTAGTAGACGAGACCCGGGATGGGGAGAGAGGGAGAGCGTCACATAGGTTGTGCATAAGCCATTACGTGGGACACTCAGAAAGTTTTGCGAAACTAAAAAAAATTGTTCTATACGTACATATATTTTTATCAAATCTTTTCAAAGTACTTTCCACCAGCCTCTATACAAAGATTCATGCGCCTAAACCAGTTTTCAAAACACTTTTTCCAGTCCGCCGCAGACACCTCGTTTACAGCCTGCTCGAACGCAGCCAGCGCATCTTCCGGCGACGAAAATTGTATCCCTTTGAGCTGATTTTTTATTTTTGGGAATAAAAAGAAGTCACACGGTGCTAGATCAGGGCTGTAAGGAGGGTGACCCAGGAGTTTGACTGGCGTGCTGTCCAGGAAGTCCCTCGTTTTGAGTGCGGTGTGCGCAGGTGCATTGTCGTGGTGGAGCAGTAGCCCGCGGAGCCCTGTGTTTGGTCGCTTGTTGCTTATAACAGAGAAAACTTCTGGCAAACATTTGGTAGTATACCATTCGGCATTAATGCTTCTTTGATCCCGTAAGGGAATTGATACCAAGTGGCCAGTCAAATTAAAAAAGCTAGCGATCAAAATCTTACCCCCGCTTCTAGATCGCTTCACTTTGGTAGGCGTTGGCTCATTTTGAAACACCCAAACAGTCGACTGGCGCTTGGTTTCTGGGTCGTATTGATAAATCCAGGACTCATCACCTGTAACGATGTCGTAAACACGCCGAGACGAGCCTGCTTCAAATTTGTTAAGCATATCACGGCACCATTCCACCCGGGCCTGCTTCTGAGCATCGGTGAGGTTGTGCGGCACCCAGCGTGATACTATCCTCCTCACGCGAAGATGGCTGTGTAGAATCTCGTGAACGCTTCCCGATCCAATCTTCAATATGTGTTGAATCTCCTGATATGTAATTCGCCTATTGTCTTGGATTAAATTTTTCACTGCTAGCACGTTTTCTTCGGTAACAGCCGTCAAAGGGCGACCGCTTCTTTCATCATCCCCCAAAGTTGGTCGACCGCGCTTGAATTCGTTATACCAACGATACACGGTTGCCTTGGAAGGGCCTTCATCCATGAATGCCATTTGAAGTCTATCGTACGATTCATCCGGTTTCAGGCGACACTTGAAATCGTATAAAATCATAGCTCTAAAATGTTCCCGGCGCAGATCCATATTTCAGTGAGACACAATACTTTGAATTAACTCGCAAAAAATGTGGAGGGAAATTTTGAAATTGGAACTTACTTATTTTTACTTATAAATAATCATATTTTCGAAAAACATTATAACTGGCCAGTCTCCCATATATAAAAACTTTTTTTCGCAATACTTTCTGAGGGGCCTGGTATATGTGACGTTAGATTAACATGACAGCTAAAAGTTCATCCTAGTATTGTTAGCAGTGTTGGGGTGTACTTAGGTTTACACATCAATAGTTATTATTATAGCTCTCAAGCTAGGATGCAGAAGACCTGCACAATATCTGCGGAGGCGACGGCGTACGTACTTGCAGGTGTTGCAGGTACGGGGTGTGCCTGGGACTTAAGGGGCCCAGGTGCTCGCCGATGTCCATCGGCAGGGAACGGACCATCAGGCGGAAAGTGGCAGACGCCCACCGCCTGAAGTCGTGACGAGGTGGGTCGCAGGAAAGCACAGGCTGCCTTACTATAGGGGCAATGGAGGGAGAGGCTGGAAACGCCTAGTGCTGGTCATTGAACAGTGGGGGCTCTCCAGCCAATCCTTGAGGAATGGGTATAGATGCCATCTGGTGCAGGTGTTGTCGGGGCATGGGTGCTTCAGTAAATATCTGCACAAAGTGGCAAAACGGGAGGGTACTCCCGTGTGCCACCATGGCAGTGCGGCTGTAGTGAGGACACGGCCCTTCATACCGCCGTGCTCTCAATGCAGCAATCGGGGGAGACCTCTCGCTGCCGGCTGTGGTCAGGGCTACGGCTGGTCACTTCCTTCTACGAGATAAACGCAGGAGGACGCGTCTACCTCCCGGGCCGCCCCACTATCAGAAGCAGCGGAGCGGGTCAGAGAGAAAGACTCTTTCTTTTGCGGATCCGTTCCACCGTACACCGCAGGAGGACAGGTCTGTGCAGGTGTCATTATGGCGACCCAATGCCACTTTAAAAGGGACCAATGGACGACAGATTGGGGGTCTATCGACCGCATTGCACGGCCCTGGAGTTGCGGTGATGTTGCAAGTGTGCTCGGACATCGCTGAAAGAGAGTAGTCAAGGAGGAAGAGGAAATGAGCGAAGTTTTTAGTAGGTGCGAGCCCCACATAACTACGCTGCCTCTCCGGGTGGCATGAACTGCGACAGGCATTTTCTTCGCTAGGACATTTCATTTAGACCTACATTTTATATTATACAACGTGTTTACATTGTGAAATATAGTTGGGCAAAGCTAGTTAGATTATTTTTAGTGCTATTAATTACTCCGTTCTAATGTCGGCAGCGCGGCAGCATGTGCGGTTTCCGGGCAGGACAGCTGTGACATGTGGACTGACAGACGGACACCGAAGTCTTATCGAAACAGTTCACGTTACATTTTACATGACAAAAAACATGATTAACACCAGGTATGTACAATAGGGTGGAGCGAAAAAAAGTTTTTTTTTTTCAAATTTTGTTTTTCCTGTATTATTAATTATTGACCCATGGCCTAAGAAGCACTAGTGCAAAATTTTAGTCTGCTATGTCAACATCTTGAGGAGGCGCACTACACTTGAATGTTTAAAAAGAAAATAAAATATGAGCTGCAAATAGGTGTCAGTTTAATGAGATATAAATATTGAATGTTAATTATTAAATTAAATTATATTAAAACAAGAAACATACAGCAAAACTTTCAAAGTTATGTTTAAGAGAGACTTCCTAACTTCCTTGTAGGCGAAAATATTGGATTTGGTTTCAAAATTGGCAAGTCTTTTCTGGTTTTAATTGTGGTCCTTGTACAGTCGACTGCATGACAGTGGTAACACTTCAGTTCGAAAACCGTCCTTACTGCTTACGAAATAAAGATGCTGTCAATGTCAAAGTGTTACCACCGACGTGCGGTCGACCGTACAATGTACATATTGCACCATATAGCTACTTCCTTACGGTATTGTGGATAAAATACGATATCTTATCTTTGAGTCCCTCTAGTCTGTCTAAATAACAAACCAAGCTGCATAACATCAATCAATCAATCAATCAACTCAGCCTATCGCAGTCCACTGCTGGACATAGGCCTCTCCCAAGTTGCGCCACAACGCTCGGTCCTCTGCCTTCCGCATCCAGTCCCCCCCAGCTGCATAACATGACATGGTGAAAATATTCAATTTTTTATTCACGAGTGTGTGTGTGAGTGTGTGTGTCAGTGTTAACAGTTTGACCTTGACAGCGTCTGTATTTCGTAAGCAGTAAGGGTAGTTTTCGTAGGTAATCCAAGTGCTACAACTGACGTGCAGTCGACTGTACTATTAGAGTCTGGCGTAGACGAAATAGAACAGATACATTTCATTACGTATTCAATTATCGAACTGAACACCAATACACACAGGTACGATAATTACTTATGACCTCAGTAACATTTTGAACAGAGTAGTAGAAACGGGTGGGTCCTTATATAAAAATTAAAAAAGATAAAGTCCTCACCTTCATCGTCTTTCGCTTCAACGTCGAGCACGAACGCTCCCCTCAAGAGGTGACCCATCCTTGAAGATTATGCTTACGATGCTGAATTTGTGCAAATTTTCGAGTGTGCAAAAATAAATGAATCTTTACATCTAACTTAGCTACGATTAACACAAATACACGATTATAAACTTTAAAAAGGATTATACAATTATTATTAATCTAGGCAAATAAGATTACCGCGCGAGTCGGTGAAAACGATAAAAGGGCTACATCTCTGTAGATATAATAGAGATATTCGCTTTTGCAATAGAAGAAAGCCAATGAATGTAGTTAGAAGCGTCACCACTTCACAAATGGTGTAAACTGAGCGCTAACCGAAAATATAGGTTGAGTTAAGAAAACGAACACAGAAAATAATGGAGTAGCCACGAGAAAAAAAAAAAAAAAAAAAAAAAAAAAATATATATATATAAATCTTGTTTATAATCTGTCATCGTAATGTTTTGGTAAACTTGCAAATTTTAAGTATTTTAATTTTTCCTAAAAAAATTAACCTTATCAAACATAATATGCTTTAATTTTTGTAAGAACCTAAATATTTTAAACTTATATTATGTATAACCAGCCCATTACTGTCCCACTGCTGGGCACGGGCCTCTTCTCAGTACGAGAAGGCTAAGGCCCTAGTCCACCACGCTGGCCTAGTGCGGGTTGGCGGACTACACACACCATTGAGAACTGTATGGAGCACTCTCAGGTGTGCAGGTTTCCTCACGATGTTTTTCCTTCATCGTTAAAGCAAGTGATAATCGAATATAAATCCGCACATGAATTCGGAAAGTCAGAGGTGCGGGCCGGGATCGAACTCACACCCTCCTGCATGGAAGGCAAGCGTTCAACCTACTAGGCTATCACTGCTATATGCTATATGCTATGTATTCCATGTATAAATATCTAGGCTTACGGTACTATTATTGATCGAAGGCTTACGTTAATGCATCTCCTCTTATAGGTAAGTAGTACATTCTATTTCAAAAAAAACTTCTTGATAATTCTGACGTCCACCCCAATCTAAATACTTATGAATACGATATAATCCCAAAATTATATTTTTTGTTGGAAAACATCTGACAATTCTGACATAACTGATTTTAAACAACGAGCTTAACCCTATTGTTTATATTTTGAGAAAAGCATCGTAAAAAGAAAAATCAACATGGGCCGATTCCACAGTAGCTGTCGTTCTGTCGTCAGCTGTTGACATAAGCAAGGGAACAATGAAGTTATCTGGCATGCGCGCGCGCAACCGAGCCGCGCATGTAAACAGCTACCGCCAGATATCAGAGCCGAGCGCGGAAAAGCAAGTAAAAGCGGAAAAAAAGATTTCAAAAGGAAACATTTAAATATTAAAGTAAGTACCTATTAAAAAATGCAAAAAATATATTCTCAGTGGCGATCAATGTCTGAAAGACGCAACACTAAGCTCAATTTTTCCGACTTCGTTCTAATACCTACCATATTTTTGTAAGCTTAGCTTAACTTGCCTTCGTCTAATAACATACTAGACTTTGTACACGGCTTCGCCCGCGTATGATTCGGCTTATCACAGAAATACTTATCTCGCATCCCTCGGAAACTGTTTCATTTCCCCGGATAAAAGCTATAGTCTATGTCAATAAAATTTTCTTCCTAATCCGTTAAACGGTTACAGCTTGAAAAAGTAACTACTATTTACTTACCTCAAAGCAATTATTCTTTTTGGAGATGCTATTTCATGATGAAGATTCTGGAAACATTACACGGACACATTTTTTTCCTCATTTTATTCATAATAAATTTGTTTAAAAATCGATGATAAAATCACACACTAAAGGACAGTTTTAAGAAGAGTTAGAAAATTACGTGATAAAAACGATTTATTTCAACGAATATTTTTCTACCCATAGTCCTTTCAGAATATATTGAATGAAATGTCAATATTTCTACCTTGAGAAATATGAAGCAACAATGTAACAATTCACTTCAATTTATTTATTTTTCGTGAATATAGGTACAACAAACAGTACTACAACTAAATATTTTATGCAATAACAGCTAATAGATCGTTTGTTACGTTATTTGTAAAAAGACGAGAAAAAATTTATTTGACAAATAAAATATGTTACCTGTTACAACAGTCAGAAGCACTGTTATAATAATAATTGTTTTATTTTTATTTTAAGATTTTTAAGAATTCTTGTAAGATCACGGTCTAGTGTTGCTATGTAAACTAATAACTAAATATATCTGAGGTCAATACTCTTTTAAAAAGTGCAAAAAATATACGATTCGCTTCTTCACAGCTGTATTAGCGTTCAACTCCCTCAGCTCGTCACTTAAACTGCCGCCCTATGTACACAGCAGTTTATAATATCTCCAACATTTACAGCTAGTAATATATATTTACTATCTTAGGACTCCCCCAAGGTCTTCTTCATCTTAAAAGAAAAGGTTACCTGATGTATAAAAACATTTGTGTCCTACGAATTATCTGAATTTGATAACTAGGTAGGTACTATCAGCAAACTTACCGGTGAACCACCACTAAGACTAAAATCGCTTGCACTCAATGTTCGATGGCACCCGTTTAGGTACGTGTTATGTAGCAGGATTCGTTCAAGGGACTTTGTCGACAAAATGTATCACCGGGATGGATCGTGACTGTACGTGAAATTAAAATAATTTAGTTCATTATTCTTATTCTTTATTGCACACAAGAAAATCACAACAATACATAATAGTTTTAAAATTACATGTACAAAGGCGAGCTTAACTCATAATTGAGTTTTCTACCTGCAAACCTTTGAGTGATAGAGCAAATATAAAATGTAAAACTGAGGGTAAACTTTCAGTGTACATAACTAATGTCACATAATTATTGTGTATAACAGTAAACAAAAAATCATTAATTTCAAACATTAATGCAAGAGTATTTTTTTAACCCATCCACATCCTCTTATGTCCAACCAACCATCTAGACAAGCGTAGTGATTTTGACATTATTTCAACTCGACCTAATAGTCTGAGAACTCAAACATTTATTTTTGCTTGTACTGGTACTGGATATTTACGATGATGATGATGAAAAGTGTGTTAGGAGAAATATATTTTGGGTAGGCAATGAAGGGTAGGTCTTGTGCATGATTTCAAAAATTCTTAAATAGAGTCCCCGCAGTCTACAGACTAAACCAGTGTGGGCAGCCTTTGGAAAGTCGCGGGTCAAAGTTTCGAACGTTCACGAAGTCGGAGGCCGTAGAGAAACGTGTATAGGAAAAACAACGCTTTATTTTTACATCATCTGACAACCTCACTACTTTGTAACTTGAAGTAGTGAGATTGATAGACAGATGATAGATTGATAGTAGGTCTGCCAGGTATTCCGCGGGCCGGATCAAAGGCTGCGGCGGGCCGCGCCTTGCCATGCATGGACCCGCTAATTGGGTGACATAATTTTTGTATGGGAAATCGGATGTACTGGTGTGCGCACTGCGTGTCCCCCGTATTGATTAGGAATCAAACTAGACTATTGGCCGATTAAAAGTCTGCAGTCTGCTTTGGGCAAATTATCTCAAATACGATTAATCGGTACGAGTACGAGTAACATGTGAATAGAATTTTCTAAAACCTCAGATTAATTAGGCTTAGAACCCCAGTAGTCGCACGCTGAGTGAAGCAAATTCAAGTTGGCCTTAAAAAGCTACGTGCAGTACAGCTTACGCAATTACGCATGCCTCTGTGTCAGCGAACATTTTATGTGCTGTTTTTGGGCACACATCGATTGTTTTTGTGCTTCAACTTTGAGCCGGAACTTAGAATGAAACTATCATTCTATGTTTTATTTATTACTCTAAGCCTAAAACTATAAGGCAATTTGAGTATTTAGTCAGCTATTTTTCAACTAAAGCAACTGTTCCCTTGACGCTGTCTAGGAAAATAAAAACGTCTAGTTTACAAGTGATAAATTCACCCAAGTAACCTTGTGGTGTCGCATTACTACCTTACGAAAACGACAAAATAAATATTGAGATACTCTAAACTTGCGCAAACATTTAGTTAGACAATACAGGGGCCCTAGTACGAGTTTGACACTTACCGATACTTCCATCGAATTCGACGACTTTCATTCATAAATCAGTAGCGCCCCTGGCGGATACGAGGAGGAACTACTAGTTTATGAATGAAAACCGACGAAAACTATGAAAGTATTATAAAGTTTCAAACTCGTACTAGGCCCCCTGAACTAGACATATTTTATCGTGTTCATTACGGAAATTATACATATAATTATAAACTAAATCACCTCGAAGTGGCTAGTATGGCTGCCTAATACTAGGTCTTACGTTAAGTCAGGTAGGTACAGTGTTAATGGGGTGCTGGCCAGAAAACCTCCACGGGTGTTTGACGGCTGCTTGTCCCTCTGGACACGTCTGGAGGGAACGGCAGTTGTTAGGACGGTGCATCCTGGGTACAGGCAATGGAATCCTTTCGAGGGATAAACCTTCATAACACAACACAACATAACATTAACCCTCGGGGGATCTTATTACCTGTGGCGAATATTCTCGTACGAGAGGGGCCCCATGTGGGCCAATGGAGAGTTGCTGCACGTGTCCCTCTGATGCCAGCAGAGGGCACAGTGGAGGAGCAGGGGCGGACCCGGTGTGCACTCATAGATTGTCCTTCCCTGCCCCCGTCGATCTCGTAACCCCAGGAGTGCCTGCTGAGTAGTGTTCTCGCGCCTCTTGGGACCGAGGGTCTTGGCTTTACCGCCCAGACCGCGAGGAAGAAATCCTCTATAAAAAATTACGTGGGAATGGGGCCTGCGAGCAGCAGACTTGGGTTAGTCTGCTGCCCGACCAGCAGCTAGCGTAGCTGGCGTAGTTGGCACAGTTGGCGTAGCTGGCACAGCTGGCGTAGCTGCCACAGTTGGCATAGCTGGCATGCTGACCTGGCAGCATGCTGGCGTAGCTGACACAGCTGGAGTAGTTGGCGCAGCTGGCATAGCTGGTAAAGGCTCTTGAGGTGAGGTGGCGTGCAGTGTTCCGCGTGCGCCGCCTAGGCGGGTGCGGCCAACGTTAGGCTGCACGGGGAGAAGGGGCTCGCCTGCTTGTGGCGGGCCAGGACCTGTCGGGGGTGGTTGTGTGAATACTAACGGGTTCCCACGCCACCTCACGATATGCATGTTCATTTCCGTTTCATAGTATATTAACAAGGTATAGTGATTCAAGTATTCCGTGGTATAGTGATATTGAATGATTATTTTATTAAGAAATAAGTATATAAGAAGCCCAGAATTTGCAAGGAAATGTATGCCTGCCACTTCTAATACAGGCATTTTAATTATTTTTCTCAAAGTTTACCTATACCATCTTTATTTTCTACTTCATCGTAGCGTTTTTTCCGGTTTATTATCATGGATAGCTTTGTATAGACATGGGAAAATAATCGTTCACTCCTCAGAAATAAGCGAACGAACGAACACTTCCTTTCATCCACACCACACAGCCCTCTATCCTAGAGGGTTTCTGCTGTTACGACCTTTTCTGATCTTCACAATCCATAGGAAAGAGGTAAAGGTAGTCAGTTTACTATAATTATATCTAATGATTCAGTTGAAAGCTGCTGCCTATGCAGCTAAGTCCCATATTGTCGCCCAGGAGTGAAACCCGTATTTGTACGGAACGTAATTTTACAGGACAAGAAAATAACTACTATTTATCTGGTAAGAAATAGAAGTTCCTTTGTTTGAATATGCAACGGGTGTCAGATTTACGGATACCTAAAAAACAAAGCCGCTATTTTTATATTCTAATTTTTATATCCAACCAAAAATGTTACATAGATTAAACTTCGGGCTTTCACTCCAGTATACGGCATGAGCCGCAGTTGAAAAAATCGAATTGCGCTTTACATCGAATTGTGGTTTACGAGCTTTCACTGCAATATACGGCATGAACCGCAGTTGAAAACATCGAATTGCGCTTTACGAGCTTTCACTCCACTATACAACATGAACCGCAGTTGAAAACATCGAATTGCGTTTTACGAGCTTTCACTCCAGGACTCAGGACTCGAGTATACTGCATGAACCGCAGTTGAAAACATCGAATTGCGCTTTACGAGCTTTCACTCCACTATACAACATGAACCGCAGTTGAAAACATCGAATTGCGTTTTACGAGCTTTCACTCCAGGACTCAGGACTCGAGTATACTGCATGAACCGCAGTTGAAAACATCGAATTGCGCTTTACGAGCTTTCACTCCACTATACAACATGAACCGCAGTTGAAAACATCGAATTGCGTTTTACGAGCTTTCACTCCAGGACTCAGGACTCGAGTATACAGCATGAACCGCAGTTGACTTCGTATTAAGCATAGCCAACAAGAACCCATCAACTCAGCCTATCGCAGTCCACTGCTGGACATAGACCTCTCCCAAGTTGCACCACAACGCTCGGTCCTCTGCCTTCCACATCCAGACCCCCCAGCCACGTTCTTTAGGTCGTCGGTCCACCTGGCAGGAACAAGAACCCGTTAATTACATACTCTTAGAAGTCAGCAATAAACAAAACAGAAAATACCCTCACGACACAAAATTCGCGTCATAAATGTGAATAGATAACTGGAAATTTTCAAATATATCGTTTCGGAAATGTGCTTAGCAGAAAGTAAATTGAGCGTGAAATGACAGCCGGGAGCAGGCAACGCCTTGATTCACGAATTTGGGTCAATTTTCGTCAGAAGCCGGGACCTGGTGTACCCCGACCCTCACTTCCGTGTTCTATTTATATCTGTTAGTGCCGTAAAACTGTAATAGGTGTTATAATAATAAATATGCACATCAATATAGCTTGACAGGTCGGTGCGTAAAGTTACAACATGCATAATTTAGGACGATATAAAAATATTATTGCAGTACACACGACATCCGTGTCCATGGTGTTCCCAATTGTTGAGTTGTGGATTTAAGCGGCTTTTGCTGCACATTAAAGTTATTTATGATTTAGTCGATCGATATACATATATCCTAGTCAGGTTGGCGATGATAAATAAATAAAATAAATATTTTTGGGACATTTTACACATCACCATCTAGTCCCAAACTAAGCAGAGCTTGTGCTATGGGTACTAGACAATGGATATAATACTTATGTACTTTTTTTTTGTAAATATATACTTATAATACATAAGAAACAACCAGAGAAACACAAACACTCATGTTCATCACACAAATATTTGTGTCCTGTGGGATTCGAACCCACTACCTCGTGATCAGCAGTCCGACACTCGAACCACTAGACCACAGAGACCACAGGTTGCCGGTTGGATGGCACGGGGGTTTTATTTATTAATTTAAACTTTATGCAGCAAATAGGTAGAATATCTGAGGCATTCTCTACCAGCCAACCTTAGGGTGATGCAGACTTAGGTAGTGGGTTATGTAGACTATCAAACTGCATATGGGTACCATTTATGCCAAATAATTGAATTCCATGCCAGCGTCTTTTTCCCGATGAGTATAATCTGGTGGTCTTCAAGGCTCGAGTGAATAGGTTTTTACTGGGCAAGCGTGTATCATCGTCGAACGCACCATCAGAGGGTCGATTTCAAACGAAGCGTAAAAAGTGTTTTCATGAAATAATTTCTACAATTTTGCTGAAATTTACATAGTCCTCATTTGATGTGATACTTATGTTATGCCTTTATATGGTACAGTTACAAATATTACATTATTACATTTCATATTTAAGATAATCAAAAAAAACTGTCAATTTATTCATTCGTGGCACCTGGTTTTTTATTGCTTTTTTAACAAAAAGTGAATTTAAAAAAATATGATCTGGTGAAATTGTACTTTAACTTCATTCGGTTACACATTAATAACCATAAAGTCTAGTGACACCTATAGGTACTAACTACCACAAAGCAGAACATGATTCCTCTGCGATTCATTATACGATAATTTTTTTCAATCATTAGTGTAGATCAACAAAAAAAATCTATTAAAAACAAACTGTGAATTTCTGCCCATGCCTTACTCCTGCACTACGCAGAGGAGCCCCAAGGGCACCTGAATATACGGTGAAAGCAGACGCACGCTTTGTTATTCCGGTGAGAAATCTATATGTTTGGGTTTCAATGCTCAAGACAAAAATACAATCATTCGTGTTTATAGAAGTATAAAAACGAGTCTTTTAACAATATATCCACTATAATGCGCGTATGGTAGTACCTAAAAACACGGATATTTTGTTTCCTTCAAATGGCGTCTAGGATGTTCTATGATGTTTTAAATCAGATTTTTCGCAAAAAATTTGATTTGTGCCACTTCATTCGTGTCGTTTTTAGCATAACACTAATGAAATTGATTTTACACAAATGACGTGGTCTTTAAAATGACTGATTAGAATTTAAAAAAAAAAAACGAATTTGAAAAAGGTTAAAAGGGTGTAATGGAAGGGTACTATATGGCACTTGCGGCTTGACCTTCAGATTACCAGTCCAGTATGAGTATTAAATGACGTCTAACTACACAACTTTTGTATTACAACTTTACACAAAAGTACGTTAAAAACGTGCCATACATAGCGCCTAGCGCAATAAAGTATCCTCATGTAGATCACCTTGAAAATCACTCAAACCATCTTTTTAATTGTATAAACTGATTGCAGATACAACAAAAAAAAATTTGATACACAAAAATATATATTTTATTATTTTTAACGCATTTATGCATGCGAAGCGAAATCTAACGATTTATTTATCAAGCTATTGCATAGCTTCTATCGCAGGCCTTGAGCGTGGAGACCGAATCCAGAAATTCCGTAACGAAAATAACCTAACACCCCCCACTCCGACTGGCACAGCGGTGATACTTTTTTTAGTTTTGCCATCTATCGATGAATAGCAGAACTTTTGATGACTTTTTGAAATATCACGCTTGTCTCTTTAGTTCCTCAAATCGCCTCTAGGTGGCATTGGTTGTATCGGCGTTACTGCGCTTAAGCTATTGCATAGCTTCTATCGCAGGCCTTGAGCGTGGAGACCGAATCCAGAAATTCCGTAACGAAAATAACCTAACACCCCCCACTTCGACCGGCACAGCGGTGATACTTTTTAGTTTTGCCATCTATCGATGAATAGCAGAACTTTTAATGACTTTTTGAAATATCACGCTTGTCTCTTTAGTTCTGCAAATCGCCTCTAGGTGGCATTGGTTGTATCGGCGTTACTGCGCATGCGTAATCCCCCTCTTCGCCCCGCAATCTGGTGACTCATGCCTGCTTAGATTTTCGGCGTCAGGGCACCTCCTCTTTGTATTTACATAAAAAATGCTATGCAATAGCTTTACCGCGGCAGTCTCCGAGTGCCACACGTATTTTATTTATTCATACATGTATAAATTCTGCAATATCACTATGCCCCACAAAACCGTGTTATCGGTATTTAAATAGTGGAAAAAAAAAATAAGAAACACTGTTTCTTAATAAGATATCGCTGACGTCACCCAAAGACGTACCAAAATGGAGGTTAATTTCAATACCACGTGTACCAGTGTTCACTACCGTGAACTTAAGCTTAGTGGCTAAAGCACTGGCGTACTGAGCCAGGAGTCGCAGGTTCGAATCCTGCTCGTGAGCGATTTTTTCTTTCCACTAAATAAATCGTTAAAAATATATACGTGGGACACTCAGAAAGTTTTGCGAAACTAAAAAAAATTGTTCTATACGTACATATATTTTTATCAAATCTTTTCAAAGTACTTTCCACCAGCCTCTATACAAAGATTCATGCGCCTAAACCAGTTTTCAAAACACTTTTTCCAGTCCGCCGCAGACACCTCGTTTACAGCCTGCTCGAACGCAGCCAGCGCATCTTCCGGCGACGAAAATTGTATCCCTTTGAGCTGATTTTTTATTTTTGGGAATAAAAAGAAGTCACACGGTGCTAGATCAGGGCTGTAAGGAGGGTGACCCAGGAGTTTGACTGGCGTGCTGTCCAGGAAGTCCCTCGTTTTGAGTGCGGTGTGCGCAGGTGCATTGTCGTGGTGGAGCAGTAGCCCGCGGAGCCCTGTGTTTGGTCGCTTGTTGCTTATAACAGAGAAAACTTCTGGCAAACATTTGGTAGTATACCATTCGGCATTAATGCTTCTTTGATCCCGTAAGGGAATTGATACCAAGTGGCCAGTCAAATTAAAAAAGCTAGCGATCAAAATCTTACCCCCGCTTCTAGATCGCTTCACTTTGGTAGGCGTTGGCTCATTTTGAAACACCCAAACAGTCGACTGGCGCTTGGTTTCTGGGTCGTATTGATAAATCCAGGACTCATCACCTGTAACGATGTCGTAAACATGCCGAGACGAGCCTGCTTCAAATTTGTTAAGCATATCACGGCACCATTCCACCCGGGCCTGCTTCTGAGCATCGGTGAGGTTGTGCGGCACCCAGCGTGATACTATCCTCCTCACGCGAAGATGGCTGTGTAGAATCTCGTGAACGCTTCCCGATCCAATCTTCAATATGTGTTGAATCTCCTGATATGTAATTCGCCTATTGTCTTGGATTAAATTTTTCATTGCTAGCACGTTTTCTTCGGTAACAGCCGTCAAAGGGCGACCGCTTCTTTCTTCATCCCCCAAAGTTGGTCGACCGCGCTTGAATTCGTTATACCAACGATACACGGTTGCCTTGGAAGGGCCTTCATCCATGAATGCCATTTGAAGTCTATCGTACGATTCATCCGGTTTCAGGCGACACTTGAAATCGTATAAAATCATAGCTCTAAAATGTTCCCGGCGCAGATCCATATTTCAGTGAGACATAATACTTTGAATTAACTCGCAAAAAATGTGGAGGGAAATTTTGAAATTGGAACTTACTTATTTTTACTTATAAATAATCATATTTTCGAAAAACATTATAACTGGCCAGTCTCCCATATATAAAAACTTTTTTTCGCAATACTTTCTGAGGGGCCTGGTATTATAAGAAATCAGTAGAAATACCTACATATACAAATATCCAACCATATTCTTAGTTTATACTAAATCTTTGGGATCATTGTACTCATCATTATGAACACATTTTACAGTGGAATCAACCCTGAAATCTCAAAAAAATCTGCTGTTCCTTATAATTATGTCGATTTATGTGAACACAAATGTAGGGAACCGCTGATTTTTTTATCGGATTCAGGGTTGTTCCCATAGTAAAAGTTGTTCATTATGATGAGTACAATGACCCCTTAACAGGTTTAGTATAAGCTAAGAATTAAGTTGTATATAGAAATATAATAAAAAACTTTTTAACAAAAAATAAAACCGACTTCAAAAACCTTAACTAAAAAGTAAAAAATAATCATTGTATGTATTTTAAAATCTTAACTTAAACAACATTTTTAAGGCGGCGCGTGGTTGACCCTTTGCGTCATGTAATGTACAGTCCAGCGCAATATCTATAGTAAAAACAGTTTATGTGAACGTACATGAAAATCACGCGCCGCCTTCAAAATGTTGTTTAAGTTAAGATTTTAAAATACATACAATGATTATTTTTTACTTTTTAGTTAAGGTTTTTGAAGTCGGTTTTATTTTTTGTTAAAAAGTTTTTATTTCATACTTTTTAGTTGAGGGTTGATTCATAAATGTTTATATAACCAATTTGAGAATATATTTTTATTAACCTTTGCTATCCCACTGCTGGGCAAAGGTCTCGCTCATGTTCTTTCAAACGTCCAATCACTATCGTGAAAAAAAAAACACTCATATCGGCCAAGAATTCTCAGAATGAGGAACCAATGAGCAGATCATCTAGATACGTAAAGCTAAAATAAACTGATTTATTGAAGCTGGTTAAAAAACTACTTAACCTAAGTCAATAAAATTTATATGGGACCACCGCGCGGACTTTCTCTACCAAATAAAAAAACAACCACGTAAATCGGCCCACAAATCTCGGAGTAATCGGTGTACATACATGAAAAAAAAAAAAAAAAAAAAAAAAAAAAAAAAAAAAAAAAAAACCTGCGGAATACATAACCTCCTCCTTTTTTTGAAGTCGGTTAAAAAGTATGTCACATTCTGTTGATCATAAAAATAATTTACCTAATGTTATTTTTTTTTTTATTATTTAAAGTATATATACATTTTTTCTGAAATAATGCTACATAATATTATTTGGAATTTTTGGATTATGATATATCAAGATTGCAGTTAATTATTGTCATAAAAACGTATTGGATACAAATTGAATTAAAAAAAAAGACGTGTGGCACTCGGTGACTGCCGCGGTAAAGCCATTGCATAGCATTTTTTATGTAAATACAAAGAGGAGGTGCCCTAACGCCGGAACTCTAAGCAGACATGAGTCACCAGATTGCGGGGCGAAGAGGGGGATTACGCATGCGCAGTAACGCCGATACAACCAATGCCACCTAGAGGCGATTTGCAGAACTAAAGAGACAAGCGTGATATTTCAAAAAGTCATTAAAAGTTCTGCTATTCATCGATAGATGGCAAAACTAAAAAAGTATCACCGCTGTGCCGGTCGGAGTGGGGGGTGTTAGGTTATTTTCGTTACGGAATTTCTGGATTCGGTCTCCACGCTCAAGGCCCGCGATAGAAGCTATGCAATAGCTTAAAAACGTATCCAAGTTTCCTTGTTTTTATTTCTCGATTAGATAGATACCTTAGAATCACCATCGCCCGCTTCATTAAATACCTTGTTATGTATTTTCCAATAAAATGTTTTACAAAATCATGGTTATGAATGTTGTCCAGCTCGCAAATCATTAGTGTCCTACACATTTCATTGGCGATTAAAGAATTTCATTTGTGTAAAAACTAATTCATTCGTGTTTATCTTTTTTTGGTTTTCTTATATTTTTAACTAGATGCGCCCTGTATTTTTACATCGCACGTGTATAACTTCATTATAGCAATGAAATCGACCCCAGAAGGCAAATTCTCCTAATTATAATCGTTCAAAATATAGTTCCAAACTAATCTCAATGCTTTAAATCTCAATTTCCTGACAGTAGGTAGATGTTCCTGTTTGCCGTTTATTTGTGACACTTAAGTCATTAATGTCACCAATAAACAGCAGTCAGAAACATCTAATGTCAGGAGATTGAGATTTAAAGCATTGAGATTAGTTTGGAACTATATTTTGAACGATTTTAATTACGAGAATTGGTCTTCTGCTGGTGAGGTGGCGGTCCAACGAAACTCCATTATGAAGAAATAAATAAAAACTGGTCGAGTAGTGCATTTCGTTCGGTCGAAATGAAGGCTTCTACTACTAACGCATCTACTCCTTTTATAATAGAAGCTACTTATTGTATCTGCGTAAATTACTGTATAATACCTAGGTACATGTTCTGGTCTGGTACCTTCGAAGATTATTTATAATGGCGATAGAAATTCTTGCACTGGTATTTCCTGAAGCTAACGATGCTATAAACAGGGGCACCTAGACAGAGGTATTCCTCCCATAAACCTTTGGTTTGAAACTAGCTAATAATAGGGGTTTGGGACTAGACTGCTTATCCCTAGATAGCCATACTTGGCGGGGTTCAGCCAATATTCGGGTTGGAGCCCAAATATTGGCCACACGTGGCACACGTTGCGTTTGAATTAACAAAAGATATTAAGGAAAGGCGTATTATGGGGGAAGGTCTATTATTTTATGTAGATGCGGATACAACATTCGTCAACTTTGTTTAGTTTGATTCCTTCCAGTCTGCACCAAGACGACTATGATGGCAGTTGCGTAGCGGCAACCTGCTTGATAACCTTCCCCATCGTCTTCATGGATTCGACACTCTCGAAGTTTAGATTGTATGTTTAGTCTAGATATTTTTCACTTACATTGTTATTATAACAGAAGTGTTTTTTTACGTTAGTGTCAAAATGTGAAATCCATATCCTTAATTATATACATATAAATACAGATGACCATGCCACAATATAGCCTGCGGTCGCTATGATCATGTTTCTTGTCCTGTAGTAGTTTATTTTATTACATTATCATCGCTTATTATATATAAGTATCATCATTATCCTCCGAGCCTTTTCCCAACTATGTTGGGGTCGGCTTCCAGTCTAACCAGATGCGGCTGAACATCAGTATTTTACACGGAGCGACTGCCATCAGATCCCCTCAATGCAGTTACTGGGCAGTAACGACATTCGGAGGTTAGACCAGATCAGACTTTCAGACTTCTGACTACCCGTAACGAGTAACGACTGTCATAGATATTCGTATTCGCTCTCCGAGGCACTGAGGGGTCTCTGTAACGAATCACTGATCGCGATAGGGCCGCCAATTGTGTAAACATATACTTATAAAATAAATACTTAAATAAATAAATATTTTATTATTATGCTAATTTTTAACCGACGAAAAAAAACGAGGAGGTTCTCAATTCGACTCGTATTTTTTTTTTACGTATGACTACGCATAACTTTTCACAGAGTAGTCCGATTTTGATTATTCTTTTTTTAATGGATAGGGTATATCTCAAAGTAGGTCCCATTTAAATTTGAAAATCAAAATCCACCCCTAAGGGTAGGAAAACAGGGGATGAGTGTTTGTTCACCCACTGAATTATTACTGTTAACCGATTCTGTTGAAACTTGGCACACATAAATGTAGTTCTAGACACTACGACATAATGGAGACCCGGAGTTGGATTTTAGCAAAAAAAAAATGGATCGTTTTAACAAAAAAATTAACCGACGAAAACAGAAACTGAAAAGATAAGAATAAACTGAAGCTTTCTAGTCTTAATAACTATTCTCCTTACTAAACTAATAAAATTATGAGGCGAGTAAATAACTAATTATGAGGCGGCACCAAACAAACAATCAACGAAGATCATTAAATTACTTACTACTAATAAAAACAAAATAACGTCAAATACAACATGAAATTTTCAATAACTTTCCAAAAATGCGTTCCCCGCTCGACCACTTACAACTCGTACACACTTTGCTTGTTTGTTTGGCGCCGACTCATAATTAGTTATTTACATTAGTTTAATTAGGAGAATAGTTATTAAGACTAAAAAGCTTCATTTTATTTTTTGCTTTTCAGTTTCTGCTTTCGTTGGTTCAATTTTTTGTTAAAAAGTTTTATATCACACTTATTTCTAAAATTTTATTATATAAAAACAAGTTAATTTTAAATCTTGTATTAGCATCTATTTCTACTTTTTATAATTATATTGTACTCTAGCCTAGACGCAATCAATTTGATAGGCATCAATACCGTGTTTATATTCGACCAGTGTTTGTTTGGCGAGGGTCACTATGGCAACGGACCTCATCGCCCTATCGCATCTAAGACAAATAGCCAATAGTAAATTAATGGTAATGCCGAGGTCATCTGCTATTAGAAGCACCTGTTTTACAATATTGAATTAGTTTCCGAAAGAGTTAACTGACTTAAGAGGTCAATTAAAAGTTGAAGGCCGGGCTGGAATTAAAGGTGTAGATAAGACAGTATTTTGTAAGAAATTAAATGACTAGGTACATATTGCTGTCTCATTTCCACCCGCCACGATCCTGACACCTTTTTCGCTTCATTCACGTTCATTACCCTTATCATGAAAAATTGTAAAGAGAATCTAACCACTCTGCAGGCGGCAACGGAGTTTTAGGTCACCCTACTACTTATATGACAAAATAAATAAAATAACAAACATACATCCTCTCTCAGGTCGTCAAACCAAAACTAAAATTAAGAATTGGCTATTAGGACTAGATTATGAACAAACAGAAATGTTGCTTTCTGCGCCCATGTATATTCACTCCACATTCATTCATACTCACACCCACACCACACCCACACGAACACCCCTCCACACGCACACAAACACAACACATATCCACATCACGTATACATTTTATAAAACTGTTATAAATTATTATTCACTAATTTGTGTTAAACTAATGGGAGAAGACACTGACTTCTGTAACACAGGTTTGTACCTAGCTCAGAAGTCAGGGACTTTACAGATATTTTATGTAAAAACATTTTGTGAAAAAAAAAAAAATTATTTACTGTCTTTGTCCTCATGCATGCTCGTCGGTTTGAGTGCTCTTAACCTTGCCTTTCTTGAGAACGTCCGCGATTTGATTGCAGTACATTCGCTGAGGTAGTCTTTCCCTTCCAACCCTTCCATCCACTTTCGTCTCGTATACTCGTTTTGTCAATCTCCTAATCGTCCATCCTTTTTACATGTCCAAACTATCTTACCATACCTTTTTCAATCTTTGTCACCAAATCTTCTTTAACTTCACAACGCTCCCTTGTCACGCTATCTCTCAAAGTTACATGACACGTCAAACTTCTCAAAGCTCTCAATTCTGCCGCATTTATTCTGCCATACCTAACTTTCCCTACAATACATAAGTGTCGGCACCAATACCAACATGAACAGCGAGCCATGCCTTTTCCGACACTGCGGCTGTTCATGAAAGTATGTTGTGCGCCCCATTCACTTGATTACCAGCACTCAGTCTCCTTTCAATGTCCCTCACATGCTCCCTATCTCTCGTAAACAAAGAATCCAAGTCAGGTATACAAAGTATCTTTCTCTTTTTATTATAATAAACAAACTCTTCCAGTTGTTCCACCTATTTTTCATCTAGCAGAATATTGCACATAAAACTGGGTAAGACTATTTGAAACATCTTCAGTCACCTGGTAAAACAATTAAAATGTTTAATTTCATAATGGGTATGTACGGGAAAAGGCATGGTGGCCTAATACTTGTAAAGTTAGGATTGCAAACCACACTGCCCAAGTGCTCAATATGATAGAAGCATACAAAAGTTGCAATATCAAAACATAATTTATTACTTATTATCAAAGTGATACAATTAACATTAATCGGGAATTAAGTGACACCGGCTAATCCAACCTCTGCAAACAGATAGGCGTAGGACTCGATACTAAAGTAAGCTTCGAACTCCCATGAGCTTATGTACACGTCTATCAACTTTTCATCTCTGCTATGAGCGACATTCTCTGAAACAAGATGCGCACGTAATGTTATTCTCTATGTATGTACGGACAAATAGACGTCATACTTATACTACAAAGAGGCTTTTCCATCAATTAAATATATTTCTTGCAGTGATAAGCTACAGATAAAACCTGCATTCCTTACATCCCCATCTGTTTTGTCCAAAGAATTTTTACCCAAGATAGAATGCGTACGGAGAAATTTAAGAACTTGAAAAATGAATAATATCCCTTTCATATAAGGTCCAAAATCTTTTATCAAAATCAGGGAGAAAATACCGGTCTAGCCTGGTGTTCTCAGATAGTATTACCGAGAGCCCGCTGTCCCTTTCCTGCATGTATGGACACCCTATAGAAAGAGAAAAGGGCTCACCAATCATCGGACCGAATTTTAGTCAGCCGTCCGCTTTCCAGCTTGATATATGGACCTGGTGAACGTCGCGGGAATCCGCTGGATGCGGAAGGCACAGGACCGGTCGTTGTGGCGATGCTTGGGGGATGCCTATGTCCAGCAGTGGACGTCTTTCGGCTGAAATGATGATGATGATGATGATATGGTTGCTTTCCTTGGTTTTGTCATTGACATGATATTTTATCTTGCTTGACGCAGACGCATAGTTTTGCATTTAAAATTAATATACCTATACATATTAGTTAGTGGGCCTACTTATAATCGTTTTTTTTAGTTTCACACATCGCATGTATACTCGGACATAGGAGCGATGGCAATATATTGCCATCTTGTTGTAACAAGATGCATTCATTGCAATAAGCGAGATTTAAGAGTTTTTTGGTAGTAAAGTCGTCCCGACTTCCGTATAGCAGATATTTTAAAGTATGAGCCTAGTTTAGTGTATGGTTCGCAGATATAGGAGTAAACAGGTAAACAGGTACCTTATATCTGCGTCAAATGAAGTGCGAGTTGTCATGGGCCAGCGTTATAACTGTAAAGGAAATTGAATTGCCCCATACCGGATTGGCGTCGGCGTTTCATACTGATAGAAATATAAAATAGGAACGCAGTAAGTGTGGCAGGCAGAGCATCTAACTGTCATCATAATCATAATACAACCACAGAGGAACGAAGAACATAATCTGTAAGCTGGGGCATCGTTAATCAAAGGTTTTGACATATTTAAGTAGGTGTGTTTAAATCAAAGACATTTCTATAACAGTATAATACCTTTATGGTTTAAATGTTCCTTATGGCGTGTTCCAAATGAGGTGTGTCGGAAGTATGGGACATCTACACAATGATGCTTGAATAAAAGTGAATTTAACTAATCCACTACTTAATAACAAAGGCAGTTAATAAAATCTCCAGGCTAATCCAGCCTGGATTAATCTTCTATTGTACAGATCAGATTCAGTCGATGTAGGTAAGTAAAATTAATAAGCTATTCATCCAAGATTTGCCCTACCAGAGATGAAAAAAAATACGTTATTGAATGGAGCTTGCGTAAATTTTTCTGTCTGATAGTAGGGCAAATCGTGGATACCTAGATGGGTTATTAATTTAGGCACTATGAATTTTATAATGTATCTAAATTTATGGTTGTATTGATAATATGCTTTAAATAAAATTCATCAATGTTTCGCTAATCAGACAAATTAGATATAATCCGCCGCCACCGCCGGTGATCTTGCGCCCGTTGATGAGTTAAATTAAATTTTAATTTCCGGACACTTACAACCCTAACGCCTTTAAAGCTGGAGTGAATCGAAACCTAATAGGTTTGCTCGCTCCATCTTCGACCACATCTTGACAAAGCTGTCTAGATTGCGGTCAAGAGCAGATCGATAGAACATTAAAAAAAATGCAGTCGTTTACACCGACGTTCCGCTGAACATGCATGGGATTCCGAATGTCTGCTATGATAGAAGGTAAGGTAAGGGATAGACGGGATAGTGAATACACTATAGTGAATACACTATAGTGAATACACTATAGTGAATACACTATAGTGAATATACTTGGCAGATGCTTTGGTGGTTGTGGGGTAATTTGTAATTTATGCAAAGGAGGACGCTACTACTAATTGTTAAATACTGATGTGCTGTTGTTGCTGACGCTACCTTAAATCGTATTTAAGATAGAAGTCAAATTCGGTAGCACGAGCAGAGTTCATACATAAGCTTAGCGGTTAAAACGGCTGGTGTACTGAACCAGGAGACGTAGGTTTGAAACCGGCTTGTGACCAAATTTTTCGCCAGGTGAGCAAAGCGCGAGCATAAACATTAGCCTGGCCGTGGCTCCAACCCTAAGACTTAGACCCTTAAGTCAGGTCCTGGAGGTGGCCCACTAAAAATACACTGACCTTACTCGCAATAGGCGGCCAGGTCGCGGCGGCCAATATGTCCCAATAATTCCACAGGTCGCTTTATAAATGGATATCGAAGAGTTAGCTGTGCTTGTGTATAGGTATGCAGAAAAAAAAAAACACACACCAAAAAAATATTGTGTGCGCCCATTATTGTGCCATGTGAGACATAATAAATAAATAAATAAATATCTTTCGGACATTTTTACACAGCACCATCTAGTCCCAAACTAAGCAGAGCTTGTGCTATGGGTAGTAGACAATGGATATAATACTTATATACTTTTTTTTTTGTATATACATACTTATAATACATAAGCAACACCCAGACCAACACAAACACTTATATGTTCATCACACAAATATTTGTGTCCTGTGGGAATCGAACCCACGACCTCGTTATCAGCAGTCCGACACTCGAACCACTAGACCACAGAGGTGGTTAATTGTATTATAGTTCCAAAAGACGTCCACTGCTGGACATAGGCCTCCCCGAAGCTTCACCACAACGACCGGTCCTGCGCCTTGCGCATCCAGCGAATTCCCGCGACCTTCACCAGGTCGTCGGTCCACCTTGTGGGGGGCCTACGCACGCTGCGCCTTCCAGTACGTGGTCGCCACTCCAGAACTTTACTGCCCCATCGGCCATCCGTTCTGTGAGCAATGTGCCCCGCCCACTGCCACTTAAGTTTGGCAATTCTTCGGGCTATGTCGGTTACTTTCGTTCTCCTGCGAATCTCCTCATTTCTGATTCGATCATTTACTTTTTATTCAGTGCCGTAAGTAATTACTGGCAACACACACTGGTCGAAGACTTTTGTCTTGAGACATTCTCTAACGTGACATTCTGAGAATACGAAAATGTATTTTCAATCGACATTCGCCATCTTGTTCGACATTCGACATTATGTCGAGTTCGAGATAATGCCGACGACGCGAGAATCAACCCCCTGGCTGCTGGCCGCTTGTCGTTCAATGCGTGCGATTTTAAAATGTATGAGCAAATGTGGCAGTGGGCAGGGCACATTGCTCGCAGAGCGGATGGCCGATGGGGCAGTAAAGTTCTGGAGTGGCGACCGCGTACAGGAAGGCGCAGCGTGGGTAGGCCCCCCACAAGGTGGCCCGACGACCTGGTGAAGGTCGCGGGAATCCGCTGGATGCGGAAGGCGCAGGACCGGGTGTTGTGGCGATGCTTGGGGGAGGCCTATGTCCAGCAGTGGACGTCTTTCGGCTGAAATGATGATGATGTTGATGAGCAAATGGCTAGTGTAGAATATACACTCTCGTGCATCCTTAACAGCTAGACTTCAGTGGCCGTCGCCACCTGGCCGCCTAATGCGTATGTATGCTGAATATAGTACATACCTGTTATGATCTGTTTAAGCTTGTATTCATTTTCTAGAGATAGATATATTTTCATAACAGTTTGTGAGATTTTACTGACAGGCCACGTAGAAATCACTGGGTCATCAGTGGGCTGCAATTTAGCTAGTGCCTGTAGTTGATTATTTAAAAAATTTACTCCTGGAACAATGGCAAGAAAAACATTTATTAAAAAAATAACAAAATGTACAGATAAAAACATAATTCGTTTCAGAATGTTTTCTCTATAATCTTTACATCTATACTTATAAACAGAGTTGTTCTGACTGACTAATTCATCAATGCAGAGCTGAAACTACTACCCATTAAGAAAGGATTTTTGCAAATTAACCCTAAGGGATAAGGGTGTTAGAGATTATATGAAAATGTTTTCTCCTGGATCAAATCACTCAAAAATTGGGAAAAATAATCTTAATTGTAAATAAGTAATGATAATAGTAAATAATGATACTTTTTTTTTTATAGTATATATAGGATGGCGAAACGAGCTAAAGGCCCACCTGATGTTAAGACATTTATCATTTCTTTTTCAAAAATTACTCTGAAATGAAGGTACATAAGTTTTGTTTGTATGGGAGAATATTGTGTGGCTGGAACAAGTCGAAACTCTGTATAAATAATCTTTAAAGCAATTAATTCAGTTTTGTTGAATTTTTCGAAAATTTCACTCAACGGTGGTAAAAAGCTTCCTGAGATCACACTTGACACAAATATTCTTTAAATTAAATAATAATAAAAAAATCGTATTTTTCTTTTCCCAAGACTATGACGGAAAACATTAAGCATGTTGAACTTTTTATGTGGGCAAAGCTGTAAGAGCACTGCTAGTTATTATTTGATTGTTGGTGCATCTGTATTAGTAATCATGTAACTTCTGAATGACTTGACTGAATTTTTCTGTAACAAAAAGAGGTTTTATCACTACATTGAATGTCTTTAGGTTTTACCTACCATCAACAACATCTTTTAAACTGTCCAAGACATCCAATAAGCTGTCCATCAGCGGCTTCAGTTGGCTCGGATAGTAATCATTATCACACTCGTGTAACTTCAAGGCAGATATTGCTCTTCCGAGACGAACACCTTTGTCTCGCATTTTCGCCCAGTCATTTAGTAGGCCGTGCAACTTTGACACATGGGAGAACACAGTCTTTGATACTCCTTGCTGATCTTTGTTAGGTGTACTTATTTCTGAAATGTAAAATACAATGTTATTAACTAAACTATTGGTCTATTTTAAAAGCATTTCAAAACAGCATGTTCAAGTGTTGTTACCCCTAGGTATAAAGGTATGAGAAGAATCCGTTTTTGTTGGTGTCTTCGACATAATCTTAATATAATTGTGATAACAGGAATAGAATAATATTATCAATTATGTGAACTTTAAAAGATAACATAACCTAAAAATACAAAACAAATCATAACAAAACAAATCAACTGACACTTGACAGAATTGACACATCTTAGTCTGTGAATTGACAACTTGGCTTGACACTGACAGTGTCGGTTTTTTTCTTGTGGGCTGCGTTCATCAACCGACGTCGTCAGACGCTCGGAGCGTTCCTTGGTCGTTCATTTGATCGTTCGCCCTGTGGAAGGCCTGGCATCGGCATCAAGCATGCACTGTGGTTTTTCCCACCCATGCACCGTGATTTTGGCTGCAGGAAATGTAGCCAATGGGGTTGCACAATTCAACCGCAATTATTTTCCATTGTCTACATTTTTTGACGATTTAAAAAACGGCAACCGAACCGCAACCCTTTGATAATGGAACACAGATTAATGATATATGATAATGGAACTAACCGCAACCGCAGTATGTGACGTTTCTCTATGGTGCGGGCTCTAACTAGTGGTGTGAACCGGTTATCAAATAACATGATAATCACCGGTTAGAGTGAGTACCGGAGACTAATCGGTGATTCACTAAACTACCGGTTATTTGATCTGTCAGTCTGTCAATAAAAGTAACCTATATCATTAATCTGTGAAAGTAACTACCTAATATAGCAATCTGTGGTAACTAGTGGTGTGAACCGGAGGCATTTTCAGCCTCCGGAGATCATGCGGAGATTTATTGAATCACCGGAGATTATCCGGATGTACTCCGGTTATTCAAAATACTCTAAATCTATATATCTGAGAAGAAAAACCAAGCTAAAAAAAAAAAAAAAAAAAAAAAAAAAAATTGCATAACCGGTAGTTTAGTGCTATCACCGATTAGTCTCCGGTACTCACTCTAACCGGTGATTATCCGGTTTTTTGAGAACCGGTTCACACCACTAGTGGTAACTACTGTCCACAGACTAAGAAGTGTACTACGTATAGACGACCCACTCCCATACAAAAAAATGGCCCGTAGTAGTTGGAAAAATTGAACATGACAGTTCGTTTTTTTTTAAATTCTTTTGTTGAATTTTGGGCAAAGGCTCACACTGTATGCCTTATTTAAGCTGTTGTATATTGTTATTTCAACTTTAGTTCGTAAAATATAGCTAGAGTCCTGTAACAGATGTCAAATACGTAAAAATACATTTAAAATTTACGTATTTGACTTCTGTCACAGGACTGAAGCTACATTTTACCAACTATACATTTTCGAAACGAGAACTGAGAATATGTAAATGAAACAACATATTTTGTTCAGATTTTTATTTATTAAATTATAGTTTTTAATACAATATGTCTTATTTTGCATTCTCGGAAGAGATTTTCTAATCAGCCTAGATAAATCTGTGCCTTTCAATATTTTATATGAACACCAGTTGAAAATTAAAAAAATTACCATGCCAAGGAAGAGCACTTCAGTTTTTTACCCGACTGCGCCAGAAGGAGGGTTATGTTTTTCGTGTGTTTCACAAGAAAGGAAGTCAAATGAGTAGGTACTTAGACAAAGTTTGGCTTGGTATGGTGAACCCGATGTACAGGCTACGTGAAAGTTTCGCTCTTGATGTCTTACTATTCAAGCTAGCACAATTCTCCAAGTTGAAAAGATTGTCAAAAAAGATACTGTTTCAGCAGTATTTTTTAGGATGAAACTATCTTCTTTTCCATGAGCATATTGAGCTAGAACAAATGACACTTGAATTAAACTTGGTACAAATGGTAAATTAAAGTTCGAGATTTAGAAAAATATAATTATATTATATTTTTATATTAACATTCATGATGATGAGACTGGTTTAAATAAATTAAAACACTAATGTTTACTTTTATTTCGTAATAGTAATTAGCAGGTACTGTCTCTTCTCATGGGTGTTGTAAAAGGCGACTAAGGGATTCACCAGAGAATGCCCGTCATTCTCTGAGTTTTCAAGCAATCAACTGCGATCGCCAACCCGCCTGCCAAGCGTGGCGATTATGGCATAACACAGCAAACCTTTGAGTGATAAAGATAGATTTTAAACTATCTTGTAACACTCATTTTACATCAATATGGGATGATGGATCAGTGATCAATACCGTTTGGCATTAACTTTGCAGGTCTCAGTCAGTCTACTGCGTCAACAGCATATATTTCACTACAGTAAGTTTGCCAATAGTACATGATACCTGGTCTAGTGACACGGCCTGTTAGAAATTCCAATAAAAAGCAATCGGTACTCGCTACCAAACTTGAGCGGGTTGGAGTGGATATGAGTATACTAATTTTTTTACTACATTAGCTGTACACCTAACATTTTATAAGTAGATTACTGATTACGTACGAACCTTCATAAACTTTTGTATTCCTGTAGTTATTTCATCGGCCAAAAACAATGTAGGATAAGCACCAACTTTAAGCCGATACTTCTCATTGATGAACCATTTTTCAATGCTTCTGACACAAACATAGTTTGTGAAGATCTTGCACGCTAAACTGCGCAAATAAGCCACTTTAAGTCCTATCTCACTAACGGGAAGCGAATACATCTTAGCGTCCTTTCGTTTGATATCACAATGTTCGATACAACAATACAACACTTGTTGTTCATCTTACTTGTACTATCACTGCAAAATATCACAGTTAAGAAATCATTAAGAGGATAAGTACAGAAATTAATCAACGCAAACTTTAATCAACAACATTATATGGAAAAATCGAAATCTTACAAAAACAACCAAAATTTACGTAAAAAATTAACAATGACCTCAGACTACATAGAGATACTACGTATGACGGTCGAAAATTATCTATGGTCTTGGCAAAGGGCCTAAACGGGGTGAAGACTGTTACAAGGGGGCGAGGGTCTCCTGTCATGTATGAAATTTCTAACCATAGAGTACATCTGTATACGGTTGAAATTATTTGTTCCAAGTTTATCACCCGTGCTACTGTCAATCTGTGTCGTGCAATCTATTTGTATTTAATATTTTGTGTATTTTCAATTTTCTCGATTTTGAATTCTGAAATAGTTTTGAAAATATCACTTCTGTAAGTTATAAGACTTTAAGAACTTGATTAGTTTCATTTATGAAATTAATTTTGTGGACGCTACAGAAAATAGCCTATAATTAAAAGTTTTAAGAATGATTATTTTATCATGGTTTTTCAGGTTCGTTTACTATTTAAAGAAGCTTGATTAATTTTCAATTATGGCTGGACCTATACAAGACGTTGTAGAAGAGGATGCAGCAGATTTACAGTTCCCTAAAGGTAAGGAAATGTATTCTGTACCAACCACCTGTAGGGGCAATATAGTCAAATCACTAGCATCATTCAATGCATTGACCGACCAACAAATTTTACAAATTTCTTCTTCCATTGTGTCGACATGAGCTACATAATGATAATAGCTCATGCTGTGAGAAAAAGATTAGCCAGTCAGCAGGTTGGTAACGGGGCTGAGTGCCCAAGGTGCGCCGGACAATCAATTAAAAATCATCACTCGTGGAGGCACTTCTAATACACCTCAAATTACTGATTTTAATATATTGCAAATTTAAATTTCAGAGTTTGAAAATGCAGAAACACTGTTGATATCAGAGGTTGACATGTTGCTGGAACATAGGAAGGCTCAAAATGAGTCTGCAGAGGAAGAACAAGAATTCTCAGAGGTTTTCATGAAGACTCTAACCTACACCAATATGTTTAAGAAATTTAAAAACAAAGAAACTATAGCTGCTGTGAGAAAGTGAGCCCCTAAGATACACAGATTTACTCAATTGTACATAAATTTACCCATCCACTGCTGCCAGCAAACATAATTTTAGCATAATGATGCACATTTTAAGTGCTTATTGGTGGTTTACTGCTGAATTTGTGCCCGGTCAATGGCAATAGGCTCGCCCCCTATTACATGGGACTATAACATAACTGGCGAAATGTGGGTGTACTATTACACCTCTGCCTACACCTTCGGGGAAGTACAGGCGTGATGTTATGTTATGCTGAAATTGTTAATTTTAGTGAAAATTACTTTCTGCTATATCTGGCCTATTCATTAACATTGATGCTGAATTTATAAAGATATCCTTTTTTGTTTCAGCCTCCTTCAATCCAAGAAATTGCATAAATTTGAAGTGGCAAGCTTAGCCAACCTTTGTCCAGAGACATCAGAAGAAGCCAAGGCTTTAATACCATCACTAGAAGGAAGATTTGAAGATGAAGAGCTAAGAATACTGTTAGATGATATACAAACTAAAAGAAGTTTACAATATTAGTAAAATTAATGCTATGTTATTCCATTATAATCTAACACATTGGCATTGGATCAACATTTGTCTATGATGGTATGGTATGGCTTTGCTAGCTGGGGTGTCGCTTAGTATTTGTATGAAAACACAAAACATGTTTGTGTGTGCCACACATCTGAAAAAACAAGGTGCGTTTTCCTACATTCAAGGTCTTAATACCTTTTTTGTTAAGACTGAATTTTAATAAATTTTCTGATTCAGTATCCTTTTATTTTACTGCTGCTATTAATATGAATCTCCTCATTTCTGATTCGATCATGCAGGGACACTCCGAGCATAGGCCTCTACATTGCCTTTTGAGTGACTGAGCCTTCTTATCAGGCCCATTGTGAGCGACCACGTTTCAGTACCGTAAGTAATTACTGGCAACACACACTGGTCAAAGACTTTCATCTTGAGATACTGCGGTATTTTGGACAAGAAGATATTTCGTAGCTTCCCGAACGCTGCCCAACCGAGTCGGATTCGACGATTGACCTCTTGAGGAGATTCGCAGGAGAACGAAATTAACCGACGTAGCCCGAAGAATTGCCAAACTTAAGTGGTAGTGGGCGGGGCCTATTGCTCGCAGAACGGATGGCCGATGGGGCAGTAAAGTTCTGGAGTGGCGACCGCGTAATGGAAAGCGCAGCGTGGGTAGGCCCCCCACAAGGTGGACCGACGACCTGGTGAAGGTCGCGGGAATCCGCTGGATGTGGAAGCCACAGGACCGGTCGTTGTGGCGATGCTTGGAGGAGGCCTATGTCCAGCAGTGGTGGACGTCTTTCGGCTGAAATGATGATGATGATGATGATGATGATGATGATGATGATTAATATGAAATGGGAATTAAAGGATTTACAAGTTAATAAATGCGGTTTCATGACTATCCTTGATCGTACCTTGTATTGTATGTTGATTGTATTCATTCATCTTTGTCAAAAAATTTTTTTTTTTTTTTTTTTTATAGTATAGGATGGCGAAACGAGCTAAAGGCCCACCTGATGTTAAGCGGTTACCTTTGCCCATAACAACTTCAATACCACCTAGGCTGTTGCCTAAATGGTACCGCAAGTCGGTTCACCAAACTGAGACATGAAGATGGAAAGTCTCGTGTGATTGTAATTTCACCGGCACCCGTACCCTTCAGACCGAAACACAGCAATGCAAGCATCACTATTTGGCGGAGAAGTAGGCACGGTGGTAGTACTTTCCCGGACGAGCTCTTTCACAAAGGAGCTCTACTACTACTAAAATATATATGTCACTAGATGCAAGGGGATGATGTAAATCACCACTGAAATTTTTTACCGTTATTTTAGCTAGCTTTTTTGGTTGTCTTCTAACACAAACTCTTTAGAGCTGTAATCAAATAACCAATAGGACTGCAATTTTTTTCACATCTTTCTGTTTAAGGTGAGTATGCACTAAAGCATTTCCATGTAATGTATCATTCCTGCCAAAGAGATTCAATATAGTAAATATCAACAGTGTTTGATGAAATGCTCACGGCAAGTGAGCATTTACCTGTAAGATTCCTCTATTTTGTTTTTACTCTTTTGTTGAAATATCGGATCTGCAGGTTGCTTGTTCTGTGTTTATTGCTTGTTCTGTTTATCTTTAAGGTCCGTATTACAGAACTAAGTACACTTTGATCTACAATCCACTGGTCACTACCTAAGGATAGAATCGTTATTTGACTATTGGGCTTATTCCAATATGGTAAATATAAACTTGAATTCAACAACATAGCACACAAATATAACCTGAAATAGGAAGAAATCTCTACTCAAGCATGGTGTCGACCAACCTTGAGTGATTACAATCAAATCTCTGCTCAAATACTGAAACAGGTGACATTATAAAATAAAGCTGATCAATGAATCTATGCTTGAGGAATGTTCCAAAATTAAGTCTCAACTCAAAACTAGTTTTAAACAGTGATCAATGCTCGAGGAAGGTTCTGTAATACGGGCGTAAGAGTAATATTAAAAAAAGAGAAATAGAAGCAATTGTAGCAAACTTAGCAAATGATCATTTACAATAATAGACGAACTTTTGACAGTCTACAATCTTCCATCTTGCGCTCATGTCTTTGCTTGATGAAATATTACACTTGCTTGTTGGTTTGTAAACTTGAGTTGTAACAAAGCATCGAGCATAGTGGTGTGAACGGTAAAACAGTAGAGTGGCTTGATGTTCTGTTACAAGTAAATGCTCTAGTGTATACTCACCTTTAGATTCAATGCAATTCTATTAATTGGTTGTTTACAACACATCTCTGCTTTGGTGGATACCGGGCTTTATGTAGGTAATTATTGGAACACATTGGTATCCTAAGGTTTTTAGGTTGCCTACCTTTTGCTCATAACACTTGATCATTTACGGCCAAAATTAACATCCAATCTATCCACGATTTACCCTACTAGAGATAGAAATTTGACATATTTTGTATGGAGCTTATGTCAAATTCCCATCTCTAGTAGGGCAAATCGTGGATAGATAGGTTATTAATTTTGGCCGTTAGTGTTTTTGCTTCTCTTTCTTTTACAAAATATATCAAAATAAAAGGCGACAGTTTAAATCAGTCTGTATATTGGATATGTCTGCAATACAGCAAGATACATTACAGTGAAAACAGATAAAAGTGATAAAATATTGGAAACAAAAATAGTAATTAGAATTTCTTCTCTGAAACAAAACTATAATAAAACCATTCTTATTATTACTTAAAAGTAGATACTATTAATATTGATGTTAATTAATGCCTCTAACTAAACAAGCCCTTTGTTGAACATGATTTGTAAAAAAACTCAAGGATTTTTTTATCAATAAACCTCAACAATTTTAGATAACTTAAAACTCAACAATCCTTCGATAATTTTTCTTATTTTCTAATTTTGTTGCTTAAACATTTTTTAACAAAATGCCGAACAAAAGGCTTGCTTGAATTATAAACTTATCTCAATGGGCACTTTTGGTTTAGTTTAAATGTTAGTTTTTAATCTAATATTGTATTAATAAAAATTACAAACTTATCATTCATCTAAAAGCAAACATTAAAATAATATTAACCATCTATAAAAGAACTATCAAATCTAAGGTCCTAGCCAAGTTACTTTTATGGTACAACTGACCCATCTCCTACCCTGAACATATAAAAATATCTTTATGTACTTTAAAAACATTTCAAGTTCTCAAATAAAGATGTTCTTCAGAGTAGTAGTTCTCTGCTCGTACCAAGTGTCGTAATAATATTGGTGGTAATACAAACATCTTTATTTAAGAACCCCTGTCCACATCCCAGTGGTTTACTTTAAATTAAACAGTAAGGGGACCATTTTATAGCACACATTTATTAACAGCTAATAATTTTTCGGGTCCTTTACTAAAACTTACTAAACCTTAAATTAGGTAACGACATCAGGGAGGCTTATATAAATCCTAAATTACAACCTGGACCTGTGACATAACTCTATTATTAGTAAAGCATAATATTGTTTTGGATTCCAAGTTTGGGGAGTCTAGAAGCGACATGGAAGCTGTTAGGAAGCAATGCAAACAAAATCATGAAGCATACTTTACAGAAAATGTGTTTTCACGACAATGATCTAGCAACTGAAAATGTGGATCCATAGATGCATGAAGAGAATTATAAGAAATAAAATTTACATATAATCCTCGAAATGTATATCGTAAATTGTTTGCTTGTATATTTATTCGAAATTACAGCTATATTTTGCACTTATTTCAGAAACATTTTACACAGAAATCCGGATTTTAAATATTGGCTCGGCTCTTCTTCCATGTTAACGTTTTTGCACAATCTATTTAATCACTATTTAAAATGTCAAATTATTAACGACTGGAGTGGCATTTTATGAAACATATCCTCGTAAACGTAAAAATTATTATGTATGTATGTTAAAATGAATGATGAAAATACTTTTTGTATGTTTCCAAAACATTTTCTTCATGGCATCGGAAACTGGTTCTGTTTGTCACATTCGCAGTCAACTCGAAAATGATCTCTGCCGTCTCGGTGCGATTGCTTACACAATATAATCGCATCCCTAACACCCTGCTCCCTTGTCACAAGTCGGTTAGTCTGTACACACTTATAGTCACTACGCAGCACCTTCGATAATTCTTCACAACTTAAGGATACTGTTCCTTTTGCGCAACATGTTACAACATGGTTACTGTAGCACTAGTACATAGCAGTATCGAAAGTTGTCAAGCCACGATCAATATTCAGATTCGACCGTTTCTCTTACATTATCACAATTGTTTATTGAATAACCAATATAATCAATAGGTACTAATTTACATCAGCAACTGGAAATATTATAATCACTAAGTTACATTTTCAAATTCGGCGTATATCATAAGTGTGGCTCTTAATAAAAATTTTGTTTGAGCAATGATAAGATTTACAATACTATATATTCCAAAGATGAGCCATCTAAAATATATATTTGCCGTCGAATTTCAAAAAAGGTTTAAAAAATAATTGCGTATGTCCAAAAGCAGATCTAACTATGTTTATGTGTAAGTTGTCAACATACTACATTATCAGTCTCGATGATAAAAATGCATTTTGGCCAAAATGAGAAATCCAACAAGTGCGGTCCAAACTTCCCTAAACGTATGTTGCACAAACATATGCCTCATGTACCTGATACAGATACTGACGAAACATTATGCCAAAGATCAAGTTTTAGAAACAAATAAGGTACTACTGAATCGAAAAGTTAATAATTGAAGAGTAAACAAACAAGTAAGCATGTTCATAATAGGCACTTTCTAGTACACTACACTACATAACAAATAAGTCAAGTTACCTGTATCAAATTATGAGTAAAGTTTAAAAATTCAGTCTATTTTCTTACTTACATTTTCTTTCATCAAATCCCATAAGTTAAAGCTCTTTTGCATTAGAAAATCGTTCTAGCAACCGATATATCCATAACCACAAATAAAACGATCTGGCCTTTTCAGAAATTTGGTCCGAAGTAATTTATCTTCAATGATTAAATAATAATAAAACGTATGTATGTTGAAAATTAAAAATGACTTATACTATAACACTTTAAAATTCTATGCTTGCAACATGTAGTGTTATGTACATAATTTTAAAATAATACATAAAATGAGATCAAATATATATCCAGTCATGTAGTCAAATTAAGCTGGAGCAGTGAGTGCTAAAATATCTACACAAACATTTTAGAAAAATAGCTCCTTCATTACCTAATGTATTGATTAAAATAATATCAGGGCAAATAACACATATCGTAAACACACATATTGTATTTAATATGAAATATTTTTGCCATTTGTTTGGCTTCGTTAGTGAATCTAATGCTGCGATTAAATTGCTTTGGTAGCTCTGTTTGTTAAAGTCACAGACCAGTAAGCCTCAAGACGTCACATAAACAAAGTTTTGCATGAGAACACAGTCGTAAAATGTTGGCGGGGACCGGGGGTCGGACTGCGCGTTATGATTGGTCGGCTCAAATGTTCGGTGATATGATTGGTGCCGCTCGCTGACGGAGTGACGTCCCGATTGGTGGCTGGGCGTAAGATATGCAGTGCTACTGCATATGCTTTGTGACCGGGGGTATCCGGCTAGTAGGCGTCTAGAGGCTTACTGGTCTATGGTTAAAGTAGATAATTCGTGCAAAGTAATTGCATGTCAAAAACAGGAATTCCTAATTTTTACTCTCACTCGAAATTTGGTAGAAATTGACAACCATTCAATACTTCCTGTATCAAAGGACATCGTATTTTTTTCACAATTAATATAAAGAATGTTCATTATTGTCACAACAGATTAAAAACGTGTACTATGAATAGGTGATAAGACTTTGGATGCCACTAACACGTTTTAACTTTATGTAATAAAGTAATTAGTTATTGCATTTATGCAGGTGCTGTGGGAAGCTATGCTATTTTGTAATTGTACAAATAAATCACTAGCTTTACAACTTTGACATCTGCCATATATTTATGAGTGATTAATTTATACGTGACAAAATATAATAGCTGGTAAAACTAACGTGAAATTGAAAATAATGGTTAATTTTCAGTTTCAGCAAACACAGGACAATTAATAAGAGAGTTAGATAAACGCAATGTTGATAAAATGTCGAGTTTGGTGTAAAAGGAACCCTCTTGTCCGGAGTGTGGGCACATGCGGGGAGTTAGTGCGTCGCGGGCGAGTCAGTGGGGGGTGGAGGCGGGCGGGGGCGGCGGCGCGGGCTGCAGCGGCTGGAAGGCAGAGCCCAGCGACGGCCGCAGCGTGAAGCCCGGAATGGTCGGCTTCATTACACACACTGATTCTGAAAACGCTCCTTCACCCGCTTTCAGGTTCACCTTAAAACATAAACATACAATATTAAGACCTACCATAAACATAAAAACTTAGTTAAACAATCTTAGCATCTCTCTTTATTCGTTGGTCTAGTGGTCGCAAGCGCGACTGCTGAGCGTGGGGTCCTTCGATTCCCGGGTCGGGCAGTGTTACTGGTTTTTTCATTAGGAAATTCTCATTAGCAGCCCGGAGTCTGGATTTGTGCCCGGTTAATGGCTTGCCCCGTATTACATTGGACTATAACATAACTGACGAAATGTGAATGTACTACACACTTCTGCCTACCCCTTCCGGGAAATACAGGTGTGATGTTATGCGTTATGTTACTGATAAAATATAATTTACTAGTTCTGCACATGTAATTAGGGTAAAAATTTAATTTAGGCTTGATTTCACAAACGACAATTCTCTGGTTAAACAACCGTTTACCCACAATTCCAGTATATTTTCTTAGTAATCCGCCGATTAGAGAATTAACGTTGATGAACACCGGCCTTAGTGTATGAAATTGTTTACATCATTTCTTTAAATAATTATTATTGACGAATTGCCAAAAAAAAAGACATACCATGAAGTAAGAAAAAAAACAGAGTGCACAATACAACTTACTTATCAGAAGATTACGAAGAGTAAAAAAACCCAAGGGCATAATTTTAAAACTTCTTCAACATAATAGAAATGCGAAAATTATAAGTAGAATACTTTAAAAAAAAAAGGTTTACCTTTTCACAACCATCGGGAGGTTCACGAGCCAAGAAGCGATTTATTTGCGGCGACGTGCCCAGCTTGGACCCGTCAAGATCTGGAGACGAGCAGACACTGCCGCCTGGAATACATAACAACTATGTGAAACAGATTCCTTTATATTTCCTAAATTTTAATATAAATAACGAATAATCCAACTTCTGAAAAGCAAATCCAAGAAAATTATAATAACTACTTCAAGTTTTATTCTCTCTACTGCTATTTATGTTCTACAAAACCTATAAAAGCAAGTAAGCCAAGAAATTGATAACAAAACCACATGCTTTGGGACTGTCAAACCATTCTGGTGTTGTGCATAATTATCAACTATTAATTGCTAGGGGCTGTCTAAAAGGTATTGTTAGTTATAGACCTGCGGCCAACAGCTCTGCGGACCCACCGCTGGAGAGAGACTCCCGGGACGGTGGATCTATGCCCACAATATATTGTTTAGATATTTGGTTATTTATTTATGTATTAGGACAAAGTAATATTCAAATAAACTAGTTGTATGTATATGCATAATTATAATAAATTGTATTGATATTGCAATTTGAAATAAAAACTGAACAGATTGGTAAAAAAGAATAGAGAAACATATATTTTAGGAATATTTAAAACAATGTTTATTCTCTTGTTTGCAAACTTAACTTATTTTAAACTATCACTATCTTTTACTAATAGTAGATACAAGAAAGGGATGGCAACAATTTTAGTGCTGTTAAATTAATTAAAGTTACAATTTCCATACAAGTTTAGATGTGATCCGATTGAAAATATGAATAAGTGTAACATGTTAACTAATTTGATAGGACTTAAAATTGTTGCCATGCCGTTTCTGTAATATAAGAGAGTGATAGTTTAAAATAAGTTTAGTTTGAGAGAAGAGAAGAGAATCAACAACATTGACACAAAATAGTTTCATACATTAAAAAAAACAAAGTTTAAAGATTGTATACAACATGTTATTGAAATAACTAAAAACCTCTTATGGGGTCATTATACCCATCAGTATGAACAACTTTTACTATGGGATCAATCCTAAAATTTGGAAATTGCGAAATAAAAATTAGTTGTCCCCTACATTTAAATAAATAAAAATAAACAAATATCTTCGGGAGATTTTTACACAGCACCATCTAGTCCCAAACTAAGCAGAGCTTGTGAAATAGGTACTAGACAATGGATAACATTATACTTATATACTTTTTTTTGTTTGTAAATACATACTTAAAATACATAAGAAACACCCAGACCAACACAAACACTTATGTTCATCACACAAATATTTGTGTCCTGTGGGAATCGAACCTACGACCTCGTGATCAGCAGTCCGACCCTCGAACCACTAGACCACAGACGTCGTCAATTTAGTTGATTTATGTGAACACAAATGTAGGTAACAGCTGATTATTTTTCGCGATTTCAGTGTTGGTTCCATTGTGAAAGTTGTTCATACTGATGAGTAAAATTACTCCTAAGAGGTTTTCAGTTATTTCAATAACACTTTGTAAAGATCGCGCCATCCACGAAGATGCGCCCCACTCTTCTTCCTAAATTGCTTACAATACAAGTGGGCAACATTCCGATAGTGTTTTAGTTTTGTCGATACACACTAATTAGTCTAATTAATTAATTAGTAATAATATTAGTATTAATTAGTTGTTTAATTTGTTTGCACACGCACACTACTATAAATAAACTAATCAATAATGCTAATAAATAATGTACTGTAAGCGATTAGGAAGAAGAGTGAGACGCGTCTTCGTGGATGACGCGATCTATAAAATGTTACGATTGTCACATCCATTTTAAATTTAACTCAAGTTTTTTTAAAGATTATTTGTTATACACAGATAGTAAAAAATAAAGACGAAGCGCTGCGAACAATAATAGTGAAGCCAATAAAACCATGCTCCTCCATGTACAAATCAGCGCCCACCATGCACCTGAAGCACGGAACAGTAAGCCTTAAGACGCTGCTTTAACAAAGTTTTGCATGAGAACGCAGTCGTAAAATGTTGGCGGGGATCGGGGGGCGAACGGCGCGTTATGATTGGTCGGCTCAAAAGTTCGGTTGTATGATTCCGTATGATTGGCGCCGCTCGCTGACGGACTGCCGTCCTGATTGGCGGCGGGGCGTATGATATGAAGTGCTACTGCATATGCGTTGTGACCGGGGGTGTCCGGCTAATCGGCGTCTAGAGGCTTACAGGTCTGTGACCTGAACGATATTTGTTTTCGCGATGCTTACTGGACGTTGTCGCGACATGTGAACTGAGAGGGGTGAGCACAGTTAGAGCTGCATGTGTGTGCGTGAGCGCTGGTTTGTACACGGTTTTGTTGGCTTCACTATGATTGTTCGCAGCACTTCGTATATTTTTTTACTGTCTGTGGTGTTATACTAAATACTTGATACTGGTATGAGGATATTACCTGATGAATGAGCAGTGTGACACAGGTCGTGTGGTGTCTGTGTGTTGACGGAACGCCTGAGGAGTTCTGCAAGGGGCGCACGATGTCCTTCTGGTGTAACCTGCAATTTGAACTTTCAATGTTAGCAGACTTCTATTTATTTTGAAAGGTGGAATCATAGATAAATAAATATTTTGGTACATTTTTATACAGCACCATCTAATCCCAAACTAAGCAGAGCTTAGTACTAGACTAAATAATGGATATAATACTTTTTTTTTACGGGCTTGCGTTTGACCGCCACCTCACCTGATGTTAAGCGATGGTGCGGTCGACGATGGTACACGCTTGCCCAGCAAATGTGAAAGGACGGCAGTGAAATAATTCGACCCATCCTGTCAAGTGGCTACAGCGGGCATCGTACCGGAACACGACTAGGTCGCTTGGCGGCACGTCTTTGCCCGGTGGGTGGTCGCAAGCCGTCCGGCGTGGCCTACCACCACTAAGTAACCTGATTTGCACCACCCAGGGATCACGTGTAGGGATTCGGAAAAGGGTTACTCCCCTACGGAGGTGGGTGACTCGATCCCCATTAATTGTCCTTTTTTTTTGTAAGTACATACCGTCTCTATGATTGTATTATCTGCGAGGTTAAGCTGCGGTTGCCGCGGTCAGTTTGGTGATGGGTGACAGTTTCGTTACACATCGAGACCCCTCCGTGCCTCGGAGAGCACGTTAAGCTGTCGGTCCCGGTTGTCATACGAATATCTGTGGCAGTCGTTACGCGTAGTCAGAGTCTGAAAGTCTGACAACTGGTCTAACCTCCGAATGGCAGTATCACCCAGTAACTGGGTTGCGGGGGTCTGATGGCAGTCACTCCGTGTAAAATACTGATGTTCAGACGCATCTGGTTAGACTGGAAGCCGACCCCAACATAATTGAGAAAAGCCAGTCTTACCGACTGACACGGAGAATACAGAGCCAGGAGTCGCAGGTTCGAATCCTGCACGTGAGCATTTTTTTCTTACCACAGTTTATATTTTTAGAATTCGCTTTGCATGCGTATTTACGCACTACGCATTTACGCGTACTAATAATACAATAATTAGTAAGGGTAGGCACATCTATAGGACTTCGAATTAACTGCAAACCACAGAACCGTAAGCCTCTAGACGCCTATTAGCCGGATACCCCCGGTCACAAAGCATATGCAGTGGCACTGCATATCTTACGCCCAGCCACCAATCGGGACGTCACTCCGTCAGCGAGCGGCACCAATCATATCACCGAACATTTGAGCCGACCAATCATAACGCGCCGTCCGCCCCCCGGTCGCCGCCAACATTTTACGACTGTGTTCTCGTGCAAAACTTTGTTTATGCGGCGTCTTTAGGCTTACTGGTCTGTGCTGCAAACTTAATCAGGCAATTTGAGGAACACAATCTGTTTCTCAATGGGATGTTACTGACGTCAACGAAAGACGGAAGTGGAAGTTAAATTCGATCCCACGAGCAGTGTTCACAGTAGCTTAGTCTCTAAAGGACTGGCATACTGAGCCAGGAGTCGCAGGTTCGAATCCTGCTCGTGAGCGATCTTTTCGTTCCACAATTTATATGTTTAAAATATGCATTGCTACAGCACAATTTTCTCTCGAACGAAACGTTAACACACAATACATATTGTATGTAAACTTCCAATTAGCAGCTCTATGTGGACTATTTATAGTAGAGATGAGGATGTTATTGTTTAAACATTCTAGGCTTATAACACAGTTTAGCTCTAGAATGAAATGGTTATCCTAAATTCACTCTGCAAGTCCTTACAATGAATGGAATGTATATGACCATGGTTACATCTTGTTTTGTCTTTTGCAGATGTTTATGCAAATAGATTCTCAGTAATCTACTAAGGACCTACAAAATGGCTTACAAGCTAAAGGGGCCCCTCGGCCCCATGAACGACGTTCGAAAAAGTTATATAATATCCTAGTTATTTAATTACAAAATAAAATGGTTACATATATCCAAGGGCCCCAGGGCAAAAAGTTAAAAGTCAAACATTATTTTATTCAATTAGGATATTTTCTTTGCAAACATTTATATTTATTGTCAGTGCTACGCCACTGGCAATAAATATAAATTAATAGTGAATACTACATATACATACTTTATCTCGTAGCCGGTCTAGATGTGGGGTTTGTGTCCCACTGGCTGGGTACAACACAAGTCTCTCTATCTCCTGGTTGAGACCTTCCACTGATGACCGTGCTGCTCGCAATGGGACACTGCTGCCACCGAAACGTGACCCTGATTTACAAACATATTATGTAATGGTAAAAAAAGAGCTCCAAATGTGAAGTAAAATTCCAGACCCTCCACCAGACTCCATCCATAGCCAAACTGTCGTGAAAAAAGTTAATTACCAAACCAAAAAACTCGACTACGTGTAAAAAATTAAAAAGATGTAAACAAGACATACCAAGTACATACATGTGCATAAGTATTAAATCATAACAGCAGTTGGAGACTACGTAGTATGTTTTTGGTCAGTTTGTGAATAACATAGTTTATAGGTAGAACGTGGCTGGGGGGGACTGGATGCCGAAGGCAGAGGACCGAGCGTTGTGGCGCAACTTGGAGAGGCCTATGTCCAGCAGTGGACTGCGATAGGCTGAGTTGATAGGTAGACTGTGTTATGATTAAATACATCATCATTTCAGTCAAAAGACATACACTGCTTGGCCTCCCCCAAAAGGTTGGATATGCCATATTCGCCACGCTTGGCAGGCGGGTTGGCGATCAAATACATATGGCCATATAATACACATGTATGTATAATAGAAAGTAACCGACATAGCCTGAAGAATTGCCAAACATAAGTGGCAGTGGGCGGGGCACATTGCTCGCAGAATGGATGGCCGATGGGGCAGTAAAGTCCTGGAGTAGCGACCGCATACTGGAAGGCGCAGCGTGGGTAGGCCCCACACAAGGTGGACCGATGACCTGCTGAAGGTCGCGGGAATCCGCTGGATGCGGAAGGCCCAGGACCGGTCGTTGTGGCGATGCTTGGGGGAGGCCTATGTCCAGCAGTGGACGTCTTTCGGCTGAAATGATGAGGATGATGATTTGGAACACATGACGTTTCAAAAGTGCCTGTAATTAGGTTTATTTGAAAAAAGAAATTGAAATAGAAATATGCCTTACATCATTGTGTCTCAACAACTCGGCCTATCGCAGTCTACTGCTGGTCATAGGCCTCTCCCAAGTTGCGCCACAACACTCGGTCCTCTGCCTTCCGCATCCAGTCTTCCCCAGCTACTTTAATCAGGTCATCTGCCCACCTGGCTGTCTGGCCCTGTGCTGCATTAGCTGATTTGCAGTCTCCACTTAAGGACAATCAGCTCCAATGGCCATCGGGCCCATCGGTCCTTTGACAGTCATGGCCAGCCTACTGCCACTTCAGCTTCCTGATCCTACAAGCTATGTTGACCACTCTGGTTCTTCTCTGGATAATCTCGTTACGGAAACTCCACCTCATTCAAGGAAACTCCAAGCATAGTTCACTCCATAGCCCACAGAGTGACTTTGAGTTTGTGGACTAGCCCTACTGTCGGTGTTCATTTTTCGGCACCATAAGTCATAACAGGCAGGATGCACTGGTTGAAGACCTTTGTCTTCAAACTTTGCGGTATAGACGACAAGACTCAGCGAAGTTTGCCAAACACTGCCCAGCCCAACAGGATCCTTTGGTCGGCTTCTTTCTCAAAGTTGAATCTATCAAGCTGAACAACCTGACCTAAGTAGACATATTCCGTTAATTTCCGTTACAACTTCGACTGTCGACCCTTCGTCGAATATTGGCCTCGGCATGACATGCAAATTCATGCAATGCATGTCATCATCCTCCTGCCCTTATCCCAATTTATTTGGGGTCAGCGCAGCATGTTTTTTTCTTCCATACATCTCTATCAGCCGTCATCTCCGTGTTCACTTTCTTTCTATTCATATCATCTTTCACACAATCCATCCATATTTTCTTCGGTCTCCCTCTTTTCTTATAGCCATCAACATTCATACTTAAAACTTTCCTCGTAACATGCTCCTCAAATTCATGCAATGCATGTAGTGTAATAAATAAATAAATGCATATTGAACATGACTTTAGTCTTGTCCAGATTAATGCCGAGACTGACACAACGAGAGGCTCCGTTTAGGCTGTGCAGCATTGGTTTATCAAATTGATTTGATCGATTGATCATGTGATTTTAATAGTAAAATACGTAAGTAAGACTTTGTAAGTATCACAGATGTAAGTATAGACTTACAAAGTGCAGTGCTCATAGAATGGCTTGAGTAGTCCCCAGATGCAGATGGCTTATGTGGTCTTTGAAGACGACTGCGCAGGAAACGATCTAGCTTGTCATCATCAGAACTCCGTGAGGAGCGACCTGATGCTCCACCACCATCATCAGTCTGTATAAAAAAACAATTTACTATAAATAAAAAATTTAAAAAGATTTATGCTTGAGTTCACCAATGAAAATTCTCTGGTTAAACAACCGATTACCCACAACACAATTCTAGTAAAATTTTTGATTAATTGGTTGTTTAATCAGAGAATTAACATTGATACCAAACTTAATATTTTATACATAATAGAAATAAACTAATTAAAATAATTAGTATAAATACTTGTATGTGAGCTTCAGTTTAACACATTGTTAATCTCAGGTAGTCCAAAAAATTATGTTTAAAAATATTTTTTTATTAAACATAAATAGGTAACTAAAATACCAACACAACAATACTATTTAGATTGGGTGGCAAACTATTGAAATTATCATATAAAAATAACATGTACTTGTGTGGATTTATCAACTTGCAACTGGCCAGCATGTAGATAATAGTCCCTGGACCACTGCCCTTTGTGATACAAAGTGTCTAGGGATGCCGTGCGCCTGATGACACTGGCACCAAACCTGCCTTTGCCTAGAATACACATAAAATAAATTTTAATGTTTTGAGTATAAAAATAATAATAAGTAAATTTTTGAGCAACCAAAAAATAAAAGCTCCAATATTTTCAACCAAAACTACAGCAAAAATTCAGCATTACCATGTTGGCTGAAAGAGAAGACTGCTTTCGTGCTGTGCAAACCATCAAGATTAGATTTAGAAATCAAATAAAAATATTTGTTGCAGAGAAATACCTACTATAAATGTTGCTGCATTTTGTCACTTAAAACCATGATTAAAATATTTTTATAAAAGACTACTACTACTGAATACTACAGGTCCTTGGAATTGAAATATCTAGGTTGAAATAGACCTCTATGATGTAATGATGTTACAGATCATTTGTTATCACAGGTTAGCAAATCATGTAAACATCTACTGACTTTTCTTTTCATAAATAATTTACACAAAATAAAATTGATGTTCAAGTGGACCTGCAATATGTAAAATGTATGTTTTAGAAATAACAACATGGCAGTAGACTTTACCTTTGTAATTGACAGCTCCAGGGCTTCGCTGGCCTGAAAGGGCGTGATCTGGCGATATCCGGCGCCACGCGTTAGTGGGCGACAGTGTCGGGCTGTTGCTGGCGTTCTTCTTCAGGCCGCCACTCTGCTTCATCACCGAAGACACCGGCAGCGTCGCCCGCATCGGGCCCTGCTTGCCCACAGGACAGTCGGACTGCTTCCTTACACGTCCCGACATCCTTGCTTCCATTCACACTTCACTACCTTATAAGCACCCCTTTTTCTTCATCAAACGAAACACTCAACTATCACTGTGCAAGAAAATTAAGTAGGTATTTCAATCGCCGACGCCGCACCAAGCTCTTTGTAGAGGGAATAATCAGGGCACAGAAAACGAAGCCCTGTTGTGTTACTACGAGTGTTCTAATTATGCAATACGGTAATCAGCACTTTCGTAAATGTAATTGGATGTAATAACGGGTGAATCTAATATTCAACTAGCACTTATTACATAAAAACAAAATTACAAAGCGAACAAGTCACATTTTTTCTGCACAATGGATGAATGAATGAAGCTGACAGATGACAAGGGACATCGCGCCATTCCTTTTTTCATACAATAAATTTTAAATTACTTTAATAAAAACATGTAGGCGTTGCATCATTAGAAATTAGTTAAAACTTGATAAAATACTAAACTAATTATTACCTACAAGAATTATTCACATATTCTTTAGCATTGCAATTAACAGCTGATTATTCCGCCATGTCAACTAAGTTGTCTATGGTCAGTGTCAAAGATAAAACACAGACGTACTAGAGATGCGTATTCAGCGCCTTCTATGTAAGGATGTGAAAAAAATATCGATTATTTTTATTTTTTAATCAATTATTTTGCGTCAATTATTATTTCTAGAAAAACCAAATATTCAAAAATCGATTTTTCATTTTAAGCGTCGTGTGTTTTCGATTTTTTCTACTGTCTTCGTCAAGGTCAAGCAAAAGTCATGTGACTTTTAACTAGTTCATTCATTTTTTTTCTAATCTTTAATTCAAGTTCTCGTTCCGCGTTCGTTGGTTCATTCATTTTGTTTTGTTTCGAACACGTTTCGAAAATAAATTTGTGTTCAGTTCAGACCACAGCAGACGCTTCTTTTTGTGCACAGAATGTCTAGCACCAAACCAAATACCTACGTTGCTGAAGCTTTTGTTTCTTAATGCCTTACCAAGCAATAAGTGGTAAAAAAATTGAAAAAAGAAACAATAGCTTCAGCTTTGGCCCTGAATTATTAATTACTATTGTAAAGTTGATTTAATCTGTTCTTGATATTTTTCATTTATTTAAACGATAAATAAATAATAAATAAATCGATTTTTTTATTAATTGATTTTAATGAAACTAAAAATAATCAATTATTTGGCAACCATAGAGAAACGACTCTGGCAACCACAGCTGGTAATCTGAGGTTTTGATCCCGCTTTGTTACACGAATAAAAATTAAAAACTTGAGCTGTAATATTTTATCCCGGTAGTATATTGCTTACCCCGGCTCCACACGTTGGCCCAAACGTTGACGCCAACGCTATCCGCTAACTTGTGGATCGAGTAAATTGCGTTGACCAGAACGTTGGGGCGAGCAAGTGTCGGCAATTGGCCGTCGTACACGAATATAAATTAAAACTTGAGTTGTAATATTTACTCCGGTAGTATATTACTGTACTTATATTCCTGGCCCCGGCTCCACATGTTGGCCCAAATGTTGACGCCAACGTGTGGATCGAGTAAACTGCGTTAGCCGGCCCGAACGTTGGGCAAGCGTCGTCGGCAGTTGCGTGTCGGTTTTATCAAAGGAATTATGCGCCAAAGTTAGCGATGCGTCCACACGTTGGCGGTTTGCTCAGTCTTGCACGTGGCGATTATATTATCTTTGAGTCTTGGCTTGCCGCAGCACTCGTATAGTAAAGTGCATCGAATAGCTTGTTCCTACGGTCACCGCGTCTTGAAAGTGTCATCCGCGTGGATATACGCAATAGTTATAGAATTTTTATAAAAAAACTTTATGTTTATTAACAAATAATACAAATACGATACAATACAAAAGGTTTATTTTATCAACACGATATAGGTAACATTAGTTGGTGATTGGAGTCTCCTTTTAAGCAAATAATGCCTGTATTAGGAGACTCCGCTCTTCAATAGATAGCTTAAATAACTTATTAAAATATAATTTTCCTTTATTTATCTGTATACATATTAATTATTATGATATTGTATATGTGTGGGGGTAAATAATAATGATATTCTCCTATTTTTCAAAACATTTTTCAAAGACGACGTCCGTTGTTTAACTATTGTGTTATTTTAATTGACAGTGCAGCTCTTAAGCACTCAATATTCAATAATCTTAAAGTGCCCTGTGCAACATCTATTTCAGACGTCTTTACATTGGCTGACGTGACTAACATTACCTCTAATCTCTAACGCATGGTATAATAAGACGTGAAACATCTTATTAAACCATGTTCTAACGTATGGACCAACGATCGTCCTAACCAAAAAGAATATAACTACGTTTAGTCCTCCTAACATTGGGGCCAACGTGTGGAGCCGGCCTTTCCCCAGATATCAACCATGGACTGGCATGGACTTACTATAATAAATACCTACTCTCTGTGCTTAAAGCATTGAATTAAGAAACCTATTAAAGGCAGGGCCAAAGAGCGGGCGGAGTAAACTCAGAGCCGGGAGTTTTAAAATGGATCGTATGCCGAGTCGTATGCAATGAACATGATATACCTATTCATGTTCTGGAAAGAGACCTCAGTGAATGGGTCGCGAATGCCATGCATTGCAGTCGTCTTGGCCCATCCACCTAAGGCGAGAGTGCCTACTCTATACGGCGGAGTTTTTAGTGGTGTGAGTCCCACACAACCACACCGCCTCTCCAGGGTGTATCATGTTCATGAGATAGGTATTATCTCCGCTTAAAAAAAGGGGGGGGGGGGAGTTCCTTGTCCATATTTTTATAGGTGTTTTTCACAAAGATCCACCCACGCACACCACACTTCTTGACTCTGTACCTGTATTTGTTGTGTTTTAATTAATTTTTTTGGTATTTTTATGCGTCACTCTTGGGTCTTGACACAAATAAATATATATACCTATATTTTTTTTTTCATTCTTTCATATTTTCACTTATAGTGATTCATACGCAGCTGAATAATGTTATTTTACTATAAAATAATCGTGTCAGCTATAGCTACAGTTAAGTTAATGTTTTCTGTATTATTTAGTAGATAATATTATTGTGATTATTATATTCCAATAACTACAATTTAAAATTAACACAAAATAAAACCGACTTCAAAAACCTTAACTAAAAAGTAAAAAATAATCATTGTATGTATTTTAAAATCTTAACATAAACAACATTTTTAAGGCGGCGCGTGGTTGACCCTTGCGTCATGTAATGTACAGTCGAGCGCAATATCTATAGTAAAAACAGTTTATGTGAAAGTACATGAAAATCACGCGCCGCCTTCAAAATGTTGTTTATGTTAAGATTTTAAAATACATACAATGATTATTTTTTACTTTTTAGTTAAGGTTTTTGAAGTCGGTTTTATTTTTTGTTAAAAAGTTTTTATTTCATACTTTTTAGTTGAGGGTTGATTCATAAATGTTTATATAACCAATTTGAGAATATATTTTATATTAACCTTTGCTATCCCACTGCTGGGCAAAGGTCTCGCTCATGTTCTTCCAAACGTCCAATCACTATCGTGAACAAAAAACACGCATATCGGCCAAGAATTCTCAGAAAAACGAACCAAGAACCAATGAGCAGATCATCTAGATAGGCGAAGCTAAAATAAACTGATTTATTGAAGCTAGTTAAAAAACTACTCAACCTAAGTCAATAAAATTTATATGGGACCACCGCGCGGACATTCTCTACCAAATAAAAAACAACCACGTAAATCGGCCCACAAATCTCGGAGTAATCGGGGTACATACATGAAAAAAAAAAAAAAAAAAAAAACCCGCGGAATACATAACCTCCTCCTTTTTTTGAAGTCTGTTAAATGCAAGCAATTTTTAATTTCGCGTTATCAACCTTATCGTGATGTAGCTCTTCCAACGCATAAGTAACAATGTACAGAGGGAAAGCACGCAGAAATAAGTATTGCTATTTTCGCCCTGGTATAGGCGAGGTTTTACGAAATTTACAGTCAGCGAAATCTGCTGCATGACAGTGGCCCAGAATATCTAATAGTACTAACGTACAGAACTCACCGCCCCCCGCCAATCCAAGATTCCTCACCCGCGCCCCCCGTTTGACGGCACTTTGACTGCAATCGTGCAATGGATGTCAATCACCAATTGCTACACAAACACGCCATCTCTGAAAACTACTGAGTAGCGCTTGGAACCCATTCGGCACTATGAGCAGCGAGCATCCCTAACCTACACTTGTGTGTGCGTTCGTATGCAGACGTATTCTTTTGTATGTAGGTAGCGCTAGCATTCAAATTGTGTTGAGTGTCCGAGGTGTGACAGTGGTAACACTTGAATTAGAAAATCGATCTAACTGCTTACAAAATAAAGGCGCTGTCTATGTCAACCTGTTACCATTGACGTGCGGTCGACCGTATCTCATCTGTGATCATCTGAGTGTGTTTGTAATTTTGTATGAGTAGTCAAAACAAATTAGGACACGGATTTCATAAAAAATATGCAGATAGTTCAAGAAATATATTAATAGTAATTATATCTAATTATTTTTATTATGCTAAATCATAGACTGAAATATGATTCACATAGACTGAAAATTGTAATTTATCACAATATAAAGGTTGGTACACACTTAACTGAAAATGAATACCTACCCAGTAAAATACATTCCAATTACAACCATTCGAAATAACATCGATAAGATTAGGATGAACGAAAATTTAAAACAAAATAAATATTAGAATAAAAAATAAAATACATCACTGTAACTGATATGTACCCGAAATTGGATAACTAACTAAAATTTACAATAATTGAAATTATGATACAAATCACACTATTTCACTTGACAAAAACCACACAAACCTCTCATATCAAGCGTCCTTAAATAATATGTATAGTATTGCCTTCAATACGAAATCTACTTGCTAAAATAACCTACGTTACGTACTAGCTTGTCTAGTAAAATATACAAAAGCCTATTTATACTGTCTTCTATTCATTACTGGTCGGGTTTTGAGCAATATTCTGCTTCTGTTGAGCAATCCATGCTTGGATCCTTTCTTTAAGTTCAGTGTTGGACTTCACTTGATCCATGGACAGTGGCGAACGGTTGAACGGATCTGATTGATCACTCAAGAGATGTCTGAAAAAAATAAAATAAAAATCAGCCAATATCCATTTATTCCAACCACAGACCAGTAAGCCTCAAGACGCCTCATAAACAAAGCTTTGCATGAAAAAACAGTCGTAAAGTATTGGCGGGGGACAAGGGGCGGACGGCGCGTTATGATTGGTCGGCTCAAAAGTTCAGTGGTATGATTGGTGCCGCTCACTGACTGACGGAGTGACGTCCCGATTGGCGCTACTGCATATGCTTGGTGACCCCGGCATCCGGCTAATCAGCGTCTAGAGGCTTACTAGTCTATGATGCCAACCTAGTTTAAATTAAACTTGGGTAAGAATTCACTCTACTAAGGGTGCAGTGAGAGGCGACTGAAAGACTTCATTAGCTTACTTTTGGGAAACCATTTACCAGACAACATGGAAAACATTCCGTCTTAGGCGGCCCATACACCTACAATATAATTGCTCAATATTTGCAATTGCGCAATTATATTGACCGTGTAGGGGTAAGCGTAAGATTTGAAAGACAAATGAAGATCGGGACGATATAATAATAATTGTGCAATATTAATATTGCGCAATTATATTTTAGGTGTATGGGCCGCCTTAGCGAATCGCTAGCGAAGCCCAGAACTAACCTACGGCATACGGGTACTACACTAGTATCATGTCATCTGTCCCCGAACTTATAAATGGGGACAGATGGGAATTAAAAGTTTTATCTGCCCCCTAAAATAATTTTTTAATAGTGTCTGTCCTCGAATGGGGGCAGATGAGAATTTTCATGTCATCTGTCCCCGAACTTATAAATGGGGACACGGATGGGAATTAAGTTTTATCTGCCACCGAAATAATTTTTAGTAAAATTTTATTCTGAAAACCGAGCACTATTTCTAAACTTTTAATTCCCATCTGCCCCATTTATAAGTTTGGAGACATATAACACGAAAATTCCCATCCGTCCCCGTGCGGGGACGGACACTCGTAGACAGATGGGAATACTCCGACCACACCTGTTGTTTTCCAGACGGTAAAAGTAAAAAAGTAAAAGACATCCGGTATAGGTTCTCCTCGGCTTTATAACGCATACATATTTAGTGGTAATACAGTAAATGTACCTTGCGATAGTGGTCCTGTCAACAGTGGTGCGTGAACTGGGCAGTATGACGGGGTCCATCATGAGGGTGCTCATGATGGGGTCCAGGAACTCCTCGGGCGCGTTGGCGAGGATCTCCTCGTCACGTTGTCGCTGCACCGCGAACCTCTCCACGCAAGTTGCCACCTCTCGTAGCGAGCCTATCAGCCCACCGCCCCCGATGCGCGCTGTGAATTATACTGGGATTATTGCTAATGTCTTCTCTTAGGATATAAATTGTGGAAAGAAAAAAACATTTACAAGCAGGATTCAGACCTGCTGGTTTAGTACACCAGTCAAAAATCAAATATCATAGATGCATGCGAGATCACCGCTCGAAAAATCCAATCAAAACTGTGCAATAATCAGTGGTGTGCACTGTTTCGCTGTGTCGCTTCACGATCGCGCTAGCGGTGAGACGTTTTACAAAATTTCGCTACAATGTGTAGAAAAAAAAACTATAGTCCAAATTTGCAAACAAAGCATGTATTGTCGTACTTGTCGCTGTCGTAAACATAATTATTAGTATATTTTATCGCGGAGACGTTTTTTGCGTTTGGTTTTGTACAAGACCGTGCATCTATAGCAGCCTTTCCCAAAGTGGGCAAAACCGCCCCCTTGTGGGCGCTGCAAGCCTAAAGGGTAAGAGACCCAGAAAAAAAATGGGGGCGTTGTGTAAAGGCTTGGGGGGCGATTTGTAATTTCATCTAGCTACTGGAGGACTCTTAGACACCGACTGAACTCTCGACTTTCGACTACAACTTGTGAACATCAATTAATATTAATTAAGAGATTGCTCAAACTTGGTTCGATATTTCTCTCCGCGTAGTTCATATATCTGTCCTGTTTTATTGAATAAATAAAATAAAAATCATGTCAATCGGTCGCTCCGTTTCACAAACTTATTAAACAGCATCAGATTCATCCTTCATATTAGTTTTTATATAAGAATCGATTATGTTTGTTTTATTTTGAATAAAAGATACTCTGACGTCTGAATACTATAAAGTTGCGTTTCAATAATCATTCTCTTGGCAGGTGTAGCCCGTAAGAGTTAACTTGAGACCTGAGCGCCATTGTGTACTACCTACTGCGCTTAAGTTAACTCTTGCGGGTTATAGTAAGCCTCGTTTAGAATGAATGTTTAATCTCCGCTAATATAGCTCACAATAATTAATTAATTTAATTTGAAGTTATAGTGGTTTAGGTCAAAAAATGGGGGGGCTAAAAATAATTTATTCTCAAAGTGGGCAGTAGACAAAATAAGTTTGAGAACCACTGATCTATAGTATATTTAATAGGAGACACCAGTGCTGTAGCCGCTAAACTACCGTAAACTGCACATGGTATCGAATTTAACTTCCACTCTGAATCCGTCTTCGGATGACGTCAGCTACATCTTATTAAGAAACAGACCCTCACACAGTCTTCTTTTAGTTTTATAATAATCCTACTATTATTATAAACGAAAGAGTATATTTGTTTGTCCTTCGATTACACTGAAACGGATTTGGATGAAATTCAGCACACAGATAGACCATATCCTGGACGTGGCGTTCGTATACAGACGTAATCTTGTGTATGTAGGTAGTGCTAGCGTTTGTACTGTATTGAATGTCCGAGGTGTGCTAAAACTGTTATAATGCAGTATTAAAACATTTAAGGTGACTTACCCAGCACAGCTTCAGCCAGTGTGAACAGTTGCGGCGAGTACGACCGTCCGTCGTCCGACACGGCCGCACAGAAGCGCTCGTTGTTGCCCAGTTCCACGTACATACGGCAGATGTCCAACACAGTGCTGGCTGGCTCGAACTCGTATTCTTTCATGTCTTTTACCTGAAGATATAGAGGGGGAGGGTTATGTGTAATTTTTACGTGCAAAAATGATAGCAGGACCTTTGATTATATACCTCAAGATCTAACCTAGCGGAATATTCAATTGACGCAGAGTGTGCAAATGTATGAGTGACATTGACTGTTTTTTGTGTATTTAAATATAAATAAATATTTTTGGGACATCTTACACAGCACCATCTAGTCCCAAACTAAGCAGAGCTTGTGCTATGGGTACTAGAGAGTGGATATAATACTTATATACTTTTTTGTATATACATACTTCTAATACATATGAAACACCCAGACAAACACAAACACTTATGTTCATCACACAAGTATTTGTGTCCTGTGGGAATCGAACCCACGACCTCGTGATCACCAGTCCGATACTCGAACCACTAGACCACAGACGTCGTCATTTTAATGTACTATGCATGTCAATTGTCAATGTGTGATTTTGGCGACACTTTCTCCCGTATTAAATAATCGTAAAGGCACTTCCACTTGTTTTCTTTATTCCGTGGGCTGCATGGTCAATGGAGCAAAGTAATTACTGAAGACAAGCTGAAAGACTTTAGACTAACCCATGGTATAATAAGATGTTTCACCAGGTATTCTCTTCCCGCAATGACAGCGCGATGCCTCCAAGCTACGTCACGATCAGTGCTGCCATTGATTGATATCTTCTGGAGATTTTTGTTCATAATGAATATAAAATAAATTCCTAACTAGCCTAACTATTTGTTATCTCGTGTTATCCATCTAATTAGTAAATAAAGGAAACTATATTAAATTACTAGTTAAAAAGCGATTCTTTATAGAAGAAAGTAAATGAAAAAATGCATTTTGCTCGGTAATTTATTTTCACAAAGTGGCAGCACATCAAACTGACAAGTGCCGCGCTAACAGCCCGCTATTGGCTCCACGGCCGATGACGTAGTACGGAGGCAATCACGTGACCTAGCTGTCACGGGAAGAGATTACCTGGTGTTATTATACCATGGACTAACCTTAAAATTCTTCTTATTAGGTCCAACAAGATGCAGTAGGAAGTAGTTGAGCATGGAGGCGATGCGCTCCACCAGCGTGGGGTGGCAGAACACGTAGGGCGCGTGCGCGGTGAGGCGCACCAGCGTGCGGATGGTGTCGCGGCCCAGGATGTTGTCGAACCGCGCCAGCATGCCGATGTGGGACAGGTTGGACAGGTTCTGAGCTCGTTCCTGGGACGGTAGGCTGGCCCAGGTGCCAGATTCTCTGCGAAAAGTAATGAAGTGGTATAATATACAACGTGTTAGATTGTGATGTGTATAGATTTCACTCTAAAATTAATGTTTTTAAGTTTTTAGTATACAATGTGTTATTGGAATAACTCGAAACCTCAGACACCCCAACTAGTTTTTAACCGACTTCAAAAAAAGGAGGAGGTTATGTATTCCGCGGGTCACCGATTACTCCGAGATTTGTGGGCCGATTTACGTGGTTAATTTTTTATTTGGTAGAGGAAGTCCGCGCGGTGGTCCCATATAAATTTTATTGACTTATGTTGAGTAGTTTTTTAACCAGCTTCAATAAATCAGTTTATTTTAGCTTCGCCTATCTAGATGATCTGCTCATTGGTTCTGAGAATTCTTGGCCGATATGCGTGTTTTTTTTTCACGATAGTGATTAGACGTTTGGAAGAACATGAGCGAGACTTTGCCCAGCAGTGGGATAGCAAAGGTTAATAAAAAATGTATTCTGAAATTGGTTATATAAACATTTATGAATCAACCCTCGCAATTATCAACTAAAAAGTATGAAATAAAAACTTTTTAACAAAAATTAAAACCGACTTCAAAAAGCTTAACTAAAAAGAAAAAAATAATCATTGTATGTATTTTAAAATCTTAACATAAACCAACAGTTTGAAGGCGGCGCGTGATTTTCATGTACATTCACATAAACTGTTTTTTACTATAGATATGCGCTCGACTGTACATTATATTTACATGACGCAAAGGGTCAATCACGCGCTGCCTTCAAAATTTTGGTTTATGTTAAGATTTTAAAATACATACAATGATTATTTTTTACTTTTTAGTTAAGGTTTTTGAAGTCGGTTTTATTTTTTGTTTATTACTATAATAAATTGATAATTATGGAAAGTAATTATTAATTTTAATTTCTTATTGTAGAAGATATTTGTAATTTTTGGTATCATGGTTACTCTAACCGATTCATAGCGCTAGATTCATTCACGAACGTGCCGCGACGCTACTGTGTCGGGAGGTGATGACCTCTTAAAATCAAGTTAAGTTTTAATAGTTTTAGGAAAAAAATGTAACCCAAAAGTTTCTATCACACTTTTACTGGGTCTCGCTCGCCTTAGCGCTCAGCGCCGCGTCGTCGTATGAAAATTTTAGACTAGGCATGGTACGAAAATATTTTTTAGGTAAAAGTTAACCCATGTTAAAAAGTAGTGTAATGGATTCTACTCTCGATTCTGAACAAACTAGTTTCAGGTTTTTGAGTTAATTCAATAACACGTTGTATATGATTTTTAATTATATTTACTAGATTCTGCTATAGGGAAAACACGATTCAATAAAATTTACTCGATAGATTTATTTTCCAAAGTAAGATCTGTTTTTGCACTATCGCGCATTGCATTGGGAAATTCCAATAGTTTTTACTATTGTTTTTTGAGAATAAGATGCATCTTGTATATATCTAGATGCTGGTACAACAGATTTTTATTAACATGTTTATTCGCCGAGATATTCGCAAAAATGTAAAAAAAAAACCATCGAAACGGCTCGATTCCGCTCTGCTCTCACACGTGCAATTTGCCGTTTGTTAGAAAGGGACGGTTGCAAGTTCAGTGCAGCACCATAAAGTAAAGGTTCGGTAAATTTTCTCAAGGATTCGGAAATGCTCTTTTGTTTTAATATTAACACTGTAAATAAAAACTACATACTGTGCTGTCTGCATGGTGCGGATTTGAGCCATGTTCCCGAGCGCTTCGTCCAGTAAGAAGATGCCGTCATTCATGAGAAGGTTCACGAATCGTAAGAATATCGGTGGGTGCACTGCCTCCATGTTGGATTCCGCTTCTTTTGCTAGTCGCCTGTAAATTGTCAAGATTTTTTTAAAAATATAATTACAAAATGAGTTTTTAATACTCTCATCACGTTAAAACATCATGAGATATTGTCATTATCATCCGGCGGTATCCTAATACAACGCTACTACGCGACTATCGCAAGTTCGCGATTGTCTATAAATTTCATCCAAATCGGTCCAGTGTCCAAAAGTTTTTGCGTGATGCTCGAACAAACAAACCATTCATCATCAGCATCATTTCAGCCGAAAGACGTCCACTGCTGGACATAGGTCTCCCCCATCAAGGGGGGATGTGCCATAATCACCACGCTTGGCAGTAGGTTGGTTAAATACTCAGAGAATGCTGCTGCCCATCCTCTGGTGAATCCCTTAGTCGCCTTTTACGACACCAATGAGAAGAGATAAGGGTGGTGCGTGGTGCAATCCGGTAGTTGACTACTGTTAAAAATTGCCAAAAAATTTATATTATTTAAAAGGAGGTACAGAAACAATAACATTGTAGAAAAAATAAACAAAATCCATGAAAAAATGGAAAAGATACACGTTTTTTAAGTTTTTGGAGGTGGCATTTTCTGTCCTTGTCGTGCGAAACGGACATTGTACAGAGATATGTCAAGTTACTATAAAGGTTTTGAACAATGACGTCATTGTTTGATAGTGCTGTCTCTGTCTAATGAACAAATTTAAATCGCTTATAAGTTGGACATTTTATGGAATATTTTATTGGTTTTTTCATTGTTGGTTATTTTTTAAACAGTTTCGAGTTTTCTAATAAAAATGAATACAGAAAATATGGTCACCTTCCCTATTCTTTAGTCCGGCACCACACAGAACAAACAATTACACATTACAATATGTTCTACTCACGTAAAAGCATCTCTGTGTTCCTCCATTCCCCAGAGGAAATCCATAACGAGATACATGGGGCGACGGTAGTTGAACTTTTGTTCGAACTGCACGCTCTGACCCGTCATCTCGATGCCCACGAATACGTCCAGTAGAGACGGCACTAGCTGGAAGTTAGGAGGAGAATATAATGCGATTATAGGACTGGTTCGTAAAAGTTTGACGAGATAAATGACGCCATCGAAACGTGGACATTGGTCACTTCAGTATCATGACTGCCTCTTTTGCGCTCCGTACAAGGGGCCGCTTCGCGGGTCAGTCCAGTGAGACAGTTCTGTACTGGCCTCTCACTGGCCTCGTGTACGAACACATTTGAAGACCGGCGGCCGGTTTTTATATTCACTCGTGACTTATACCTCATTCGTTAAAATTACTAGAATAGATTTTATTCAATGGACACACTAAGTTACAATTTATGTGAATGTTATACTTTGTTAATGCGGCATTGTTAAATAAAAATGGTAGGTATTTTCCGGTTGTTTATTGGTTTATAATTTTAACGCATTTACGCATGCGGAGCGAAATCGAAACATTCAAAAGATATAAATTGTTGAAATAAAAATTCGGAGGAGTCCCAGGTTCGAATCCTGCTCGTGAGCGATTTTTCTTTCCACAACTTATATCTACAAAAATCCCACATGCAGAGACACCCAGACCCAGAACAACTATCTGTGGATTACAGAAATATTTGTTCCGGGTGGGAATCAAACAGCTGAGAGATCAGGAGGCCGATTCTCGTAATTAAATACATTCAAAATATAGTTAATGTTCCTGTTTGCAGTTTATTTGTGACACTTATGTTATTAATGTCAGCAATAAACAGCAATCAGATACATCTACTGTCAGGAGATTGAGATTTAAAGCATTGAGATTCCTTTTAACTATATTTTGAATGTTTTTAATTACGAGAATTGACCTCCTGATCTCTCAGCTACTGCTTTAATCGTGTCAATTCTTGAATTTATATATTTTTTTGTATTATAATATAATAACTTGTTTGTGTAGTCTGAATGTTAGCAATATACCTGCAATCGATGTGGATGCTCCTTAAATAGCTGCTCTCTATAGAATGATGCTAAGCTGCTCAATGGTTGCTGATCGTCTGGGTGATTGGGTAGCATCGCCTCGAGACATTCTGCTAGCCGAGCCCTGGACGACAAAAATAACGGATTCAGGGCATAGTATAGAACAATTAGTATTTTTAGGCGTCGCGTAGCCTTATCGCATCTGCTACCGAATTGTGTAACCGAGTCGCGATCACAATCATGTTGATTTCAATGATAATTGCTCCTTATGTTTTGACAATCCGTCTAATCGGCAAAAATGCACCACACACAGAATATTTCTGCAATATCAAAATGAAAGCTATTGTCGTTGTGTGTTACAAAATTACCTCATTGGTGGCCTAAATATCCCGAGTTTCGTACTTTGTGTATAATGTATGTAGAGAGCACGTAAAGCCATCGGTCCTGCGCCTGATCTGTCTCCGGTGCGGTAGTGTTGATTGCCGTTCCATCGGATTATGATAGTGCACCTGTGTTTACTCACACACTTGTGCACTATAATATGTCCCGAGCAGATGGCTAGTCTCCGTTGAGATTAATGCCGTTACCAAAATTCTGCCAGGAGGACATTATTATTAACACGCTTATATTAGTTTCACTTGTAACTATGTATGTAGTACTTCTAATTATTGTCGTATCGATTTCAAACTATGCAAATGACAATAAAATAATTTGGTACCATCGTACTGATCTGATGATGAGCTACAGTACCTCTAAAGGTGTGTTTTTTTGTTTTTAAAACTATTATTTATTTATTTTATTGATTATAGACGAGCAGCACTATTGCTGATATGTCTATATCACACAGTGCTGAAAATTTGCCGTTTTTTTTTTTTTTTTTGCGTTCACAGCTTTGCCAACTAGAGTCGATTTGTTTGTAGCCAGTTGTCGAGTCTATTCTTAAATGAGTTTACAGAGGTGGCAGCAACAATATCCTACGGCAGCTTGTTCCAATTATGGACCACCCTATTACTTAAACTTAACCTATTGTTGGTTTTCGCTAGTATGCGACACAGTTGTTTTCTCCTTGCTCTAGGGATGGTCACCGTTTCAAACATGCAGTGAATATCAGGAAGATTGTACTTTATTATAAAGCCTCCTCTCATTAATTTATTATAAAGCCTCTGATACACATGCCTGTAACTTGCAAGCTTGAATACTAGCTCCTTGCACGTACCAGCTACTTTCACTGGCATGCATGCACCGGACATACAAGTAGATTGCACAATATTTGATTTAATGGCATACAATATGAAGGAGGGACCGAGCGGGGGGGGCTCAAAACCAGCACGTGTGAATGTACGCGGAAGCTACAGGCATGCCAGTGTCAATAAAATACGTCTTCTCTTCATTTTTTGTCTCATTAATTTAGCTACACATTCTACTGCTAGTAACAATATGACATTATTTAACTTCAAATGCTTTCTGTTGATGCAAAAACTAGAAAATGTCCTGTCAAGACGTCGGTAGCGTGGCATACTGGCTTGTGTCTACTTCTTGCAAGTTACAGACATGCAAGTAAGCAAATTGCACACCAGTTTACTTGCACATGCCGTTAGCTGGTATGCAAGCTACTGTTCCATTTTATAGGCATGTGTATTCCGGCCATAATGTCGATGACGTGTTTTGACGATGTCTGTGGGCTAGTGGTTCGGGTGTCGGACTGCTAATCATGAGCTCGTGGTTTAGATTCCCACAGGACACAAATATTTGTGTGATGAACATAAGTGTTTGTGTTGGCCTGGGTGTTTCTTATGTATTATAAGTACATATTCAGAAAAAAAAGTATATAAGTATTATATCCATTGTCTAGTACCCATAGCACAAGCTCTGCTTAGTTTGGGACTAGATGGTGCTGTGTAAAAATGTCCCAAAAATATTCATTTATTTATTATTATTTATTTATGCATGCATGGCTCAAGTTAAACTCATTACTATCATGTGATAATTATTGTAACCTATTCCTACCTATCTTCATATTTATTATTCCCTTTATTGAATTCAATTAACATATAAATTATATTTTTAAATATTTTCATACAAAAATAACATTTGTAAATATAAAAAATAGTGGCCCACCGGTATCAGGTACAGGGTCCAAGCTACCGGTGGTCAGGGCTTCAGAGAAATGAACCTCCTAACAAAACGCGCCGTATCAAGGAGTACCGCTTTCTGCATCAAGCCTTTTACCCAGCCGCCTAACGATAGCCTCATGAGATGTTGGTCGAGGCTCTTTGCCACATGACCAGTAGCCGTAACAACTATTATTATTCTTATTAATGTACCTCAGATGTGGATTATATGTGCGTGTAGAGTCGCCCATGAAGGTTAGCACGAGGGTCAGGGCGGGCCGCAGCACGCTTGCAATGTCGGCCTCTTCAGTTATCGCGCCCACTGTACGTCGAGCCATCGTTATAAGCACTACCACGTTCTCCAACACGAACTCGGGAACACATCTGTGAATTGTCATGTGAACTTAAGTTTTTTTTTATTTAACCTTAAATCGTCTGTAAAGTCAAAAATAAATTGTTTATAATGTGAATTAGGACAACATGGTTTTTTTTTTGCAAAAGGAAACTTCAAGCAAACTTTATTTGGAGATATTACTCATTTTTAATGCAAACAATATTTTATATCAATACTAATTTTCAAGCATAAACTTTCCGTCATTTAGATTTTAGGGTGAATAAAATATGATATAATTAGCTAGCAGTGCTAACATTGACTTAATAAACTTTAAGAAAAGTAAAAACAGACTTTAAAAATAACAAAATAATTTGTGTGAAACAGTTTAGGAAGTAGGTGCCTTAGTATAGTATAACGGGTTGGTTTCCGCAACTCCACGTCCAAGCGTGTATTTTGCGTAGGTGCCTTTGATTTAGTTTGATTTAAGAAAAAATGTCACGGTTTTTTTTTTCTAGTTTATTCTATTTTTCTATTTAGAGTGACATAAACAACACATAGCCAAGCGATTTCTGCAATCGCAGGTGATTTGCTGTTATCTATTGAAGAGTTCTCTTCGTCATCTCCGAAGATCATCATCAGATCGTGACCAAATTTAAATGGGACCACCTCGAGAGCATACCCATTCAAACAATTTTTTTTTTTAAATCAGTCTACATTTGACGGAATAATCGCGTAACAAACATACAAAAAAAGAAACATACGAAAGAGTGCCTATACAGCATGTAACAAAAACCCTGTCGGTCCTGTGAGGTGGTACGTTATCAGAATCGATATTCATACGTAAGGACACAACTCATTTGGAAAAACTCTTCAATAAAAATAATCAAATTAAATATCAAATCATTCTTAATTGTAAATTGAAAGTGATTATATCACTCAAAACTCACTCACTCAGTGATTATATCAATAAAAATAATTAAATATTAAGGTGAATGCTACAGGGTAGCCCCCGAAATTCAAAATTTCTGGCGTTTTTTGCAAATTGTAGCTCTATTTCGCGTTGTACATCTGTCGAAATATGATTCGCGGCAGTAATAACAATATATCTAATGAATAACACTTATAAAAAATATTAACCTAACTCTATAAACTGTATAAGCTCGATAATATTAATTTATGATCAAAATATTGATTTTCGAGCTTGTAGAGCTTATATAGCTAGTTTTATATTTATTATGAGTATTATTTAATAGATATATTGTTATTACTTCCGCGAATTATATTGCGATCGATATACAACGCGAAGCAGAGCTACAATTAGCAAAAATCGCAAGAAATTTTGAATTGCGCGCTACCCTGTAGCATTCACCTTAAATCATTACTAATTCTAAATTGAAAGTGATATAATCACTTTTAATATTTAATTTGATTATTTTTATTGAAGAGTTTTTCCAAATGACTTGTGTCCTTTGAACATCGATTCTGATAACGTACCTCACAGGAACATTGAATTAAGAAACCTATGGAAGTGGCCCATTCTTCTATATCCACCTAGTTTATACAAATATCTATTAAATCGTTATTGAATATTGAAACTATTCTTTGTCTCTTGTTAACCAACGTGTTATGTCGTCTGGTGAAAGAGATCGCATGCTATTTGTATATTCTCTGTTTGGCAACATCTTTACGGGATGGCAACCCCGCTTACCCCGCAATGTGGCCCATAGTACATGAGCTGTCAAGTAAACAAACTAGGGCTGTTGATATTTTTTAAATATCAGATTTTCGATCTATCGATATTTTTAAATATACAATCGGAGTTCGATATATTGAAAAAAAAAAGATATTTCGATATATTGGCCAAATTTCATGATTCTAGGTCAATAATGCGAAGTACCCTATAGGTTTTTTATGTGAGTTTGCGAGTATCAAAATGTGACATAGCCGAATGATTGCCTTGACCTAGAAGCTTGGTTTTTTATGTCCTAGGGACAGCCGAACTTAGTATTTGATATAATTGCATTATTTATTACTACTTGAAAATGATTTTAATCAGCACACATCTCTGGTACGAAACACGAGCATCGATATCAATACTTTTTAGTTTTGATTACTTACTTCCCTAGCTATGGCCACCATAACGGTGGCCCGGTTATTGTAGGTATACCACGCTTATTTCGTAGGTATTACTGGTCCATAGGTACAAGTCAATGCACAGGAACAACAGGGTTTTTGTTACATGTTGTATACTAAAAAATTAAAACGGAAGAAAATCCATACCTCAAAGTATCGGGTGGTGGTGTAGTAATAGGCATGTTAATGGGCACCACAGTGATGGGTGCGTAGCAGGGCTGCGGAGTCGCCGGGTCCGGTCTGACGGCCACCTGCACCAGCCACGTGCACGTCGTCGCCTGCAGGCGGTTCAGGTTCGTCAGCATCTCCTTCTCCAGCAACGCGCAGCGGAGACTCACGAATCTGATGAATTAAGAAGTACATGATTTAAATTAGGTCCTACAGCCACAAAAATAAACCCTTTCTCTGTCCCATGACCGCATATGACTGACGGCTAACCCCTTTTTAGGGTTCCGAAGTCCTACAAGGAACCCTTATAGTTTCGCCATGTCCGTCCGTCTGTCCTAATCCTTTACAGCTTAATAACTTCTACAGTTATAAACATAAGTAAATGAAATTTTGTTAAAAAATAGTCTACATATAGATCTCAATTTTAAAAGAATAAAAAAATCGTTTTTACCTATTTTAGGGGTGGCGTCCATACATGTGAAATGGGGATGAAAAATTATTTTTCGCTGCACCCCCTCTTGTGGGAATAAAAAATCAATTATATAATCAATTAATCATTGAATAGGTCTACTAAAATGAAGGTAATGTTTTATACATCACTTTTTATCAGTATAGCCCACCAAAGTGGCTTACAATGTGTCCCTCCCCCTGCCATTTCCAAACTATGCAACGTAGAAACTTGTAATCTTCCACGTTGATAGACTTTTATAAAAACTCTCTTTTAAAATTATTTCGAGTATAATGTGATTAATTGAAACTTTGTGTTATATTGATAACACAAAGTAACAGCGCCACCTAGCGCTAAATTTAAGAAGTGTGTCATATATTGTTTGCAAAAACTAAAATAGCAATGATTAATATTCGATTTGATTCGTTTGTAATTAGGAACCCTATAATACTGAGCATAGCCCGACATGCTCTTGGCCGGTTTTTTTTAGTAGTAGTAGAGCTCCTTTGTGAAAGAGCTCGTCTGGGGAAGTACAACCATCGTACCTACTTCTGCCGCCAAACAGTGATGCTTGCATTGCTGTTTCGGTGTGAAGGGTACGGGTGTCGGTGAAATTACAAACACATGAGACTTTCCATCTTCATGTCTCAGTATGGTGAACCGACTCGCAATAACATTTAGGCAACTGCCTAGATGGTAATGCAGTTGTTATGGGCAAAGGTAACCGCTTAACATCAGGTGAACCCTAAACTCGTTTTGCCATTCTATAATATAAAAATATATAACTTGTCTTGACTGCCTCGTTGGTCTAGTGGTTGCAAGCGCGACTGCTGAGCGTGGGGTCCTGGGTTCGATTCCCGGGTCGGCAAAGTGTTATTGGGTTTTTTCAGTAGGAAATTCTCAGTAGCAGCCCTGAGTCTGGATTTGTGCCCGGTCAATGGCAATAGACTCGCCCCCTATTACATGGGACTATAACATAACTGGCGAAATTTGGGTTTACTAAACCATTTAAAAACCATTTATTTTGCCACACATACACAAAATATACACATTACATGCAAAGGTAACAGGACAAATTAATGAGAACACAACATGCATACAACATAATATGTGTGGCAAGGGGTCCAGCTCAGTATTTGCTGTGCATGTAGGTATGCACAGCACTGATTTTCAGCTGGTCCCTCCCATCTGTATATCTTAAAAGTGAAATTTACGCGCACAAGAACAAAAAAAAAGTAAATATAAGAAGACATCTGACATCAAATACCTAATACAAAAAAATAGAATTTTACTTCGAATTACACCTCTGCCTACCCCTTCAGGGAAATACAGGCGTGATGTTATGTTATGTAACTTGTCCAACCACCGAAGAGAAAGCGACGGATGATCGACTATTCTCGCTCAAAAAACATACAATTTGATGATTTAAATTGTGAAAAGAAAGGAAAACCAATTAAAATAATATACGCGATGTAATCTGGTTAAACTTGTTTTATTATAATGTGTAGTGATCGCGAAAACTTAAGAAAGAATAGTTACTTTGACATAAGATGGTGGGCTCGCTGTCTCATGGGCTCGACGAGGTGGTGTGCCCCGGCTGACACATCGGCCAGTGCGCGCTGAGCTTGGCCTAACTCCTGACCACACCGCCATAGCTTCTCGGCGCATACACGAACCCCTGCGAATTTCAAATCAGTGGTTAATTTCATCATCATCAACTCAACCTATCGCAGTCCACTGCTGGACATAGACCTCTCCCAAATTGCGCCACAATACTTGGTTAATTTAAACAGTAATAATTTGAATATTCAGAAATCATGTACATGTATTTGTATTTGTTGCAGCGTTCTTGGTAAGATAATTGTATTCCTTATGGAACAACGTCGTCGTTGGAGTCTCAATGTCATTGCCACTTATGTAGCAATGACATTGAGTCTCATTACTTTACTGGTTTTATTCTATCTATAATTATTTTCTCTTGACCTTCCAAAACACATGCAGTCAACATTCAACATGCTTTTTAACAGGTATGCATTTAACATAACTTTTTTTTTCAAGACATTAGTAAGACAGGGCAACCTGTCTTACTAATGTACAAAATAAATCAAATAAATTGAATCAAGTTAATGATGAACAAAAAAAGTGTTTTGCTGCAATAACTCTTTATTTTTTTGGTCAAACAAAGCATAATTTACAATTTTTCAAGTCATATTGGTATTCAAGTCAATAATTCTATTTACTATATTCATATTCATATAAATAAACTAATTAACTAATAATTAATTAATAATTACCAATTTACTGTATTCGTATATTAGGTTCCGTGTGGTGCCGGACGTAAAGAATTGCACCACCCTATAACTTCTCATGAGTGTCGTAAAAGGCGACTAAGGGATTCACCAGATGATGGACAGCAGCGTTCTCTGAGTATTTAGCCAACCAACTGCGATCGCCAACCCGCTTGCCAAGCATGGCGATTATGGCATATCCCCCCTGTAAGCGACGCAAAAGTACCTTCTTTATTAAAATGTAAAAGGGGCATGCGGAGTACGCGGGGGAACGGTGGGTCACAGCCGCGCGCGCTGTTGTAGAAAAATCCAGTTTGAAAACGAGCCTTGCGTACACCGCAAGCTGCCTTTTCTCGCGCAATTTTTGTATATTTTTCGGAAAGACAAGAATTTCCAAGTACTTTCCTTATTTTATTAATACTGCTGCAACGCACCGCGATCACCCCCTTTTTGGAAGACGTCTTTTGGCTGAAATCATGATGATGATGTACGGTCTCAATCCTTCCCGGTGGTACATTTTGTCGACAAAGTCCCTTGAACGAATCTTCTACATTACACGTACCTACGGCTGCCGTTGAACACTGAGCGCAAGCGATTTTAGCCTTAGTGGTGGTTCACCGGAAAGATTTCCGACTGCACATTGCACACAAGGTTTCAGGCATTTATCAAGGTGCAATTTAAAATTAGAAGCTGTGATAGCCTAGCGGTTAACTGCTTGCCTTCCATGCAGGAGTGAGTTTGAACCCGACCCCCACCACTGACTTTTGGAATTCATGTGTGGAACAGAATTTAATTATCACTTGCTTTAACGGTGAAGGAAAACATTGCGAGGAAACCTGAGAGTGCTCCATACAGTTCTCGATGGTGTGTGTAGTCCGCTAACCCGCACTAGGCCAGCGTGGTGGACTAAGGCCTTAACCTTCTCATTCTGAGAAGAGGTACGCGCCCAGCAGTGGGACAGTAATGGGCTGATGATGATAAATATAAAATTATAAGACTTGTCATTTTAAGTAGTGAAAAGCAATATCTGTTTTGCGAAAATGGTACTTACCGTAATTTTTCCTCTAAGTAAGGTTGTTCCCATCAAAAACGGAAAAAACCTCGCGGATGCTCAAGCAGTTGTTTGTTTTCATTGAATAAGTAACTGTATCAAATTCGTATTGACTTCAAGTAGACATTGCCCTTGATGTCTATTTTGAATTTTATACTTAGTCAATACTGATACAGTTACTTATTCAGTGAAATCAAAGTGGTGCTTGAGGATTTTTCCGTTTGGTGTAAACTGACCCTAATTATGTTGTAGTGACAAGTATGAATCATGACCATCAGTGAATTTAATCACATCCCTTAATACATAATTATATCCACCAAATGGAAGGTTATTTCACTCACCCAAATCAATACACTTTTGTGTCATGAAGAAGCACTCGGTAACAAAGTTGTATGTTTCAGCAGTAGGTCGTTTGACTGACTGGTCATCCTCTGTTACTCTTGATGGCAGTAGGCAAGTTTCACTGTGCAGGCAGTCCAAATGCACTGATCTTGCTGGACAATCTTGAGGCTATAATTAGAATATAATATTATATTAACTTTTATAATAGGAGTGACATAAAACTGTAAATATTTTGGGCCACAAAACTTGGAGCAGCGGTTGTACTTTTATTTAATTTATTAGAATAATAATTCTCAAACATACTTTCACAAAAACAAAACAACTGCTATTGTTCCCTATAAATAATTGGAATAAAGCCAAGAAGGTGACTAATTGGAATTAAACTTGCATACTCGAAAATACAATTCATGGAGGTAAAATTTTACCAGAAAATCTAATGCTTACCAGTACTGCACCATACGTAGGATCGATTTTGAGCGACTTTGGGTCTTCAGCTGAGTTGCAGAATGGTTGGCATAGCTGCAGTAGAACTGCACCCAAGTTTAGCATAAAACCATCTGATACAGTACTTAAAGTTGCTGCACTAACTTCGCCATGCTGTAATAAAAAAGAAGTAGTGGATATAAAAAGTAATGTCAATGGTTTAGAAGTGAGTATTCTAGGCTAGAGGTTTTCTATGAATTTAAATTAAAGTAACTGGATTTTGTATCATAAAAAAAAGAAATACCATTTTTTTTTATTGCCCTTATTTTTTAATAGAAGAGAATAGAAGCTTAGAATTCCGTTATAAACTGTATATTTTGCGCCATTTCTATCAGGATAACAATAAGTAAAGGCATAACATGTTCACCTGGACATTCCAAAGCTTTCCTCTACCAATGTTTGACTTCAAACACTTTCCGATCCATGTCAATAACCGGTTCCTCAAATGCGGTCCACCCTTAAGGATAGTCAGGAATATTCTGTGCAAGTTGTTTGTGAGGTGGGACGATGCATTCCAAACTGATGTCTCTATCATTGATGTAGCAGCCTGGAATAATATTCAATAATACCACAGATAATATAATATTATATAATACTAATACAATGATGTCTGTGGTCTAGTGGTTCGAGTGTCGGACTGTTGATAACGAGGTCGTGGGTTCAATTCCCACAGGACACAAATATTTACGTGAAGAACATAAGTGTTTGTGTTTGTTTGTTTGTGTTTGTGGGTGTTTCTTGTGTTTTATAAGTATGTATTTACAAAAAAAAAGTATATAAGTAATACATCCAGTGTCTAGTACCCATAGTACAAGCACTGCTTAGTTTGGGACTAGATGGTGCTGTGTAAAAATGTCCCAAATATTTATGACAAAAAAAAACAAAAAAAACTTTTTCGTTTATTTCTGTAAATTTAATTTAATACGTGATTCTCTTTTTTCTTAGGTTTTCGCGATCACTACACATTATAATAAAACAAGTTTAACTGGATTACATAGTGTATATTATTTAAATTGGTTTTCCTGACGTTTCGAAAGCTTGCGTTCGTGGTCGCAGGAAGTCTAAGATGATAAGCGTCTTTACAGATATTTCTAAAAAATATATTTTAATTTACCATACAATTTTTATTAATTAAAATTGTTTCGATGCATGCAGTAACACAATGGCACTATCTTTTACAATGTATCATGCTGTTTGGGACTTGATTATTTTTAGAACTGGGTTCCAAATAGGTGGTAGCTGCCAACCATCTTCTCTATTAAAATTAGGATGTTTTCTTGAATTTGAATCTTAGTCTTCCTGCTACCATGAACAATGCAAAACTTTCAAATGTCAGGAAAACCAATTTTAATAATATACATACATATTATCACGCCTGTTTCCCATTGGGGTAGGCAGAGACTATGGATTTGCACCTGCTACGATCCTGATTTTATTAATATATGCGATGTAATCCAGTTAAACTTGTTTTATTATAGAGATTCTCTGTAAAAGTAGGTTGCATTTTCGGTAACATAACAAATGCATAGATTTATTTGAGTCAAGTGGATGTTTCAAGGTACAGATGCAAGTAATCAAGAGGAGTGCACCATACAACTGGGATAAAATAAACCAATATCTTACAATACATATTGAAAAATCGGTATTGAATTTATTTTACCTGATCCATAGGATTGTCAAAGAAGTCATGCGGCAATGATACATTTCTTGGTAGAACTGAAAGACTCATTAATGCACCAATGACTGAATCCTGGTAGAACCTTCCATTGGTCTCATTCTTGGGTTCACATGCCTCCAACAAAATGGGGGCTAACCACTGATTGGCTATAATAGGAGAAAATAATAAATTTTCATAAAGGTTCAATTCAAATTCTTTTGTGAAATCATGGGGATTTCACAAAAGAATGCATAATGATCTAACAAAATTGAAACACGAAAATAAATGTTGAAGTCTTTAGAACAACATGCCGATTTGGCATCAAAACAAGTTTATACTGATATAAATTTAGGGAAGGCAACAACAGAATTACTCATCAAGAACAAAACAAAGAAACACCTTTCCGAACCGAATAGAAGATAAAAGTAAATGGTAACCAAACAATGTATGATTAATTTGTAACTTACCAGCAAACAGTTGTATACATGGCAGTACATAAATTGGCAGGTTAATTAGATTTGCTTTATTGACATCAATATGGATCCTCTTCAAGACAGTTAGCATGGTATCTCTCAACTGTTCTTGTGAGCTTGGATCCCCTATAATTTAAAAAAATTATAAATTGTAGAATTAATTTGTTATTCTTTAAGAGGAAATGTGGGTAGTCTTTTCTCCATACAAACACTCTTGACTCGACAACCCTAGAGCAATGTTTTTTCATTTTTAAAGTAAAATAAATATCAACTTTTGCTGTCTCCATGTTTTAGTTTTTGTTGATAAATTATTTCTATAAGCCCTAAAAAAATCTCTAAATTGCAATCTACAGAGTCCTAGTGAATAATTTGACAACTATTAATGAAATAGAAAAAACATAGCAGCACAGTATATATTCTTCTTATTCAGTCTATGAAATATCTTTTAAATTGTCCAGTTTCAGAGGAGAAAATAGTCGAGAGCCAAAACTCGAATTATTACGTTACTTTGACTATTCAGTCAGAGCTACAGATGTCCTTATCACACTTATTTGAGGCTGAGGGCTTGCAAGGCGACAGCAATAGTTTCTTCAAATACCCAATTCTCAAGTCTCTACCCACATTCCCTCTTAAATAAAAAATAAACATAACAATGAAGCAGAATGTGTGTTTACCATCAGACATAAATGCTTTCACTATATCTATGAAAAATGTATGACACTGAGGATCAACATGTTGCAACAGTTCCACAAGCTGTACAGAAAAGTCCTGTCCTTCAAACAAAGCTGGTTGTTTTAGCGCTGTCACTGAATTCCTGAATATAAGTTCCTTCATCCTTTGTACTGCAGTCTTTACAACAGGTGCAGATATCTGCTCATAGCTCTGAAGATTCTGAATAGAACTAAACAAGTAAGGGAAAATCTGTTTTTGTACAACATGGTCTTTGTACACTCTACTTGTTTTCGGTATAACACTTGTTTCAATGTCTGTAAGAAGTAATCGTTCAAACAATGCCTGCTCTAAAGCTTCTAAATCTAAATGCACTTGTGGCTTGGTGGCTTCTGCCAATTCTTCCAAGAAGACAAGTTGTCTTTCTCCAGGTGGATAGCCTTCCCCAGCATTTGGATTAATTGTAAAGTGAAAAACATTTTCCACTATATTATTTATTGTTTCAGTTTCTTCGTCGCCTGGAGATACTTTAGAGTTAGTTTGAAATGCAGCATTGTCGTCGACGCGCGGTGTTTCAATTGCTGATGATACTTCAGAGGCTCCTAACAGCCCAGCGAATGGGTTATTTGGTTCGGACATCCTAAGTAAGTAATGTCTTCGAAAGTCGACGAACTATATCAATATCAAGATATATTTTAAATTTTTCTTAATACACCTTCACTTTCAGCGTTGACGAACATTTTGTTTATAAAGAACTGGGTATATATTATTGAAATAATACGACGGGCAAAATAAAAGAAAAGTAAAATTTTGTATTTTCGTGAAATGCTGACTTAACACAAAATTAATATTTTAAATGACATTACGATTTCGATGATCATGATGACATTTACATTCGGTTTAGAAATACAGCACAGACTACTTAGAGATACAGTTCTCTCAGTTTTCTGATTCAGATGTTTTAGCATTTAGGTTTTTTTTGCATATAGATATAAATGTATTGCTATTTTCATAATTACTTCATCAATGAAAATAAATCTAATTTGTTTTTTCTTGATTATTTTTCTATTAAATTTTATTGTTTAATAAAATATATTTTTGTTGTTTGTAATAAATATATAATTAAATTGGCAACATTACGACGATGGTTTCAGTACTATTTTAATTTTAATAAGTAATCATTCTTAATTGAAATATAAGTATTTTGTAAAATTTGACTTATAATTTTACATCAATAAATAACTAAAGAAAAGATCAAAAATTATATCTTTGATTTAAATAAAGTTCTGTTGAGTGGAAATGTTGGACCACAAAATTCACTGCAGAACAGTATTGCCAACGCTAATTTTAGAAAGTTCATGAAGTTCCAAAAATTGGTAGCAGTTTGTAGAATTTGAAATGAACAATCGGTAGATCTATCGTAGTTCAGTAAATATTTCATACTTAATTATAAATACTTGAAATTATTTCAAAAATGAATCTGAATCCATGATGAATGACTAGAAACAGCACATAACATATTAACTGTAGTATTTATTATATTTCAACCAAGTTATGGAAATTACGACACAACACAAAACTTACCCTACCAAGAAAAATCCCCCGAAACGAAATAGGCAAGAACTCATATAGCACAGAACTTACTTCAGTCAAAAACAAAATTGTCAGTCAAGTACAGTAATATAATATGAACAGTTAAAGTTTATTATTTATGCACATTATTTGGAACCGTGCAATTAGAGCCTGACGTTTCAAAAGTGCCTGTAATTAGGTTTATTTGAAATAAAAAAACATTTGCAATGGTTTTTTTTCAGCCGAAAGACGTCCACTGTTAGACATAGGCATCCCCCAAGCATCGCCACAATGACCGGTCCTACGCTTCCCACATCCAGCGGATTCCCGCGACCTTCACCAGGTCGTCGATCCACCTTGTCGGGGATTATTGACGACGATTATTTGACGACGTCTGTGGTCCAGTAGTTTGAGTGTCGGACTCCTGATAACGAGGTAGTGGGTTCGATTCCCACAGGACACAAATATTTGTTTGATGAACATAAGTGTTTGTGTTGGTCTGGGTGTTGCTTATGTATTATAAGTATGTATTTACAAAAAAAGTACATAAGTATTATATCCATTGTCTAGTACCCATCGTACAAGTTCTGCTTAGTTTGGGACTGGATGGTGTTGTGTAAAAATTTCCCAAAAATCATTATTTATTTATGCACGCATGGCTCAAATTAACTCATTACTATCATGTGATAATTATTATAACCTATTTATACCTATGTTCATTTTCATTGCAGGTAAAAGATGTTTTTAATATGTAGATGTTGTATTTGAAAAATAGGTAAATAAAGAATTATGGTGGAAGATAGATAAACTGGAACCAAAATAAGTAGATCTACCAATAAGTTGATAGAGTTGACAACGATATATTAGTCTATGGCTAGAGTGGGCGTGAATGTGTTGCAGCTAGCGCTTCCATATCCAGCGTGTTAAAATTTGAAACTAAATAAAATTTGGTCGCCTCGTTATTCTGCTACAGTCGTCTTTCGATATCATTATAGCGTACTCGACTCGAATTGTTACGTCTTTATGCAGGACATGCCCGAAAATATTACATTTTATATGGCGTATAGTAGTCGCACATAGTGATTCGTTCATTAATGTAAGATTGGTAACAATTAATATTATTTACTCGTTAGGCCATATGAATGCGTGTCCCCTTTTACATGAAAGTGCTTGGTCAGCTAAAGGAAAAATACCATACACGTGCAACATCAATCTACGTTACACATTTTTGTTTAAACGCGTTTAAAAGGAAATATGCATAATACAAATCGGTAATCGTATCATTGATCAAATTCTTAAATTTCTAATGCTACTTTGGCCAAAATGGCGGCTGTACCAACAGCGCTATGCTTGGCAGCCATTGCCGTGCCCACTTGCCCAGAATTCTATGTAAAGGTTTAAATAATCCTTCATGTTCATCCCTGAAACAATAATTTTTGTGCATGATGTTACTTTCTATCTACTCTATTTTTTTAATAATGTATATTTGTGTATGTACTTATAAATAAAATTATGCCATAGGGGTTATAGTTGGTGTTGGTCGGTAATGTGAATAATTCTCTTTTAAATTACTCATTTTTTGCACAGAAAATGTTATTTTTTAGTTTCTAGTTTCTCAGTTCATAAATTATTAGCGAAACCTATAAAATCAATTATTTGCATTATAATGCTACTAAATTAAGAAGACTGCTAGGTACCCAGTGTATGTAGGTTACACGCATACGCCATGTTTACACGTAGAGAGAAATCGACTACTACGATATTTTGTGCTAGTGTGTGTGAGCGTTATACGCCTCGTGACCTCGATGAAAGGAAGGACATTGATATCTCTTGCCGTTCTAGAAGGCTGACGTCATTCAAATCGTAGCGAGAGCGCAGCGCGCAGCTAGATATTGTGAAATGTGAACGGCCACCCACTGCTTGCTTGGCTACCTAAATTATTCTTGAAAGTAGTGGCTATGAGCAGTTATTGTACTGACTTCTGCCATACATGTCGAATTTCAAACTGCGCAACACCTAAGTAATTTTGTGAATCTTGGAGATACATTTCCAATGCTTATTGTTCCGACGAATATTAGGTATAGTATTATTTGAAAGAAATACACGAGATTCATTCTCGTTCAGAAGATGTTACACTTAAATTAACCAGCAAACTAATTATGTAGTAGTTCCTTTTTATACATTTTGCACCGTCACAAAGGACGTGTTATTGCATTTTTAAGTACCTACAATGTGAAGTCTTTGTGTGCATTTCTGTAAGATTAAATTATTGCAATAATTTTTCATAGGTCGCTCATGGACGGAAGTTCTATTAATATTTTAATCAAATACCTGTGACGTTTAAACATATTATTTTAATTGAAAATCTCCCTAATTCGGTCGCATTATACGGCAAAAATGGCGAGTATGACATTGTAGATTTTCTTTGCATGACGTATTTGCCGTTTCACCCAGAGTTATTAGTATTTTTAACATAGTCGTTGTCCCTTTCTGACTTCCTTTAGAAATCGGTAAGCTATCGTGCCACATGCTAAGAATGCTACGTAGTTGATGTCGGCAGGAACGCAGGTAATAAGATTTGACCATGACTTAATTTTACAGAGAATTCAGATTTGCTGGCCATATTACTCATATATTCTTATAACCAATGATTGCGCAAATTACTTTAAAAAGAATATTTAGCTTGTTATAGTATTAATCTGAGGTTATAGGTACCTACACTCCTGTTACTTAGATGTCCTAAGGCGACACTGACCGAATAACTATCACTTTTCAGCCTTGTTTTGGTAATATGTGCATGCTTTGGAAACAAGTAAACAATAATTAAATTATTGTTATTTACATAGGTACCTACTAAAAGAAGCTATCAAAAATAAGAGCTACGCGAGTGTGGTTCTAAAGATTTTACAGCCTTTAGCAAAAAGTTCACTACCTATCCGTTAACTTTTTTGTTTTTTCTCAAATTCTAAAGAATTTAAATGGCCGCCAAATAATAGAAGGAAGTGATAATTAGTTTTAGATAAGCTAATTAGTTTCTATCATAAACTTATATCGTCTAACTGCTTCAAAAACATTTTCATGCTACTTTTCCGTTGCGTTATGGTCAGAAATGGAATACCTAATTACCTACCTAGTAATATATATTTAGTGGATGTGGAAACGAACGTATAGGTACCTACATCTGCTTAGATATTTGGGAATTATAAACGCGGCAGTCATGTAAATGAAATGTGCACAAGCGCCATCTATTTGTACATTCAGAGTAACTATTTTGGTACTGGAATTTAGCTTTCTGCTTAGGGGACTACAAAAAAATAGTCAAATTGCAATGTTTTAAAATTACAAACAGTTGAACAAACACTGGCACATTCGCAAATTAGTAACAATCTTTATATTTTATTCGATCTCTTGAAATTATTTTTCTATATTCATTCGTATCGTTTTCAACTTATCGCATTATGTAGGTGTTAAATTAATCAATATAATTTTCTTAAGTAGGTACTGCTTTGATTTTGAAATGTCTATCACATGAACTTTTAACACATAGCACGAATTTATGCTATCAAAGTTAAACAATTGTCAATATTATGATTAGGTACTTTGATTTAGTTGTTTGCAGACTGATTGAAAACAAACATTCAATAGACAAGAGATATAAGTAGATCACAATTAATTGACATTGGAATTTTATCTAATTTCAGTGACACTTTTAAGATGACGGAAACTGTGCCCACTGCGGAAGTAGAAGATTTGGAGGATGGGGAGATCGAGAGTGAAGCTGAAGAAACAACTGAAGCTCATTCAGAAGAGAAAGGTATAGAAACTGTACCGACTATCGACGATAAATTACCTCTGGAAAAATCTGAATCTCAAGATTTTTACTATTCAAAATCAGGTAAGAAAAAGAAATCAAAGTCTAATAAAGAACAAAAAAATAAGGACAAAAATAAAAAGAATCGCAAATACTCTAGCCCTACAGAAGATGATTTTGCTGGTAACATCGAAAAGGCCATCAGAAAGGCCATGAACAAAAATGATGGAGTTGATGGTCAAAACGAAGATGACGTTGAAGAACGTCGTAAACATAAAAAACGAAAGAAATATGATAGCAAAGATGGTCTTAGTAAAAAGCGTAAAAAACAAGAATATTCAGATGAGATGGATGAAAGTGAAATGATGTGTGTTAGAGGTGCTTCTCCAGTACATAGGCAATCGCCTGATGATGTTTATGCTGATGATGATAGAGATTCATATGCATCTGATAGTAGTCAAGAGTCAAGAGGACAGCAGCAGCATCTACGGCAACAGAGAAATAACAGACAGCGTGAACGTAACAAAAATAATAAGAACGACCGAAGAAGAGGTGCTCATCCAATGCAAGATCCCGACGGTGTCTGTTTATATTATATGCAAGGTAAATGCCACAAAGGCGACGATTGCATTTATTCCCATGATGCACAACCTCCAAGAAAAATGGAATTATGCAAATTCTATTTAATGGATTGTTGTGCCAAGAGAGATAAATGTTTGTACATGCATGCTGATTTTCCATGTAAATATTATCATACTGGGCTTCCGTGTATATACAAAGATGAATGTAAATTCGCACATGGTAAACCATTAACTGATGCATTAAAAAACATACTTCTGAAACACATAGAATCGGCCCCTAAAGAAATTTTAGGAGACTTTCCACGACTTAATAGAGAAGGTGCGTTAAAAATGTTACAAACAACTCAAGCAAAATTAATTCAACAATATTCCGACTCTTCAGAAAGTCATGAAAAAAACATTCCATCTCTTTTTGAATTGAATATACCAAACCCCCAAAATACATCGGATTCATTACAAGGACATCAATATATGAACGAGAGGCAAAATAAAATATCACCAAAAGTACGACAATCGAGGTGGCAAAACGATGTATCTAATCAAAACTTTAACCTTAATTCGTCTCCAAATAATAATACGAACTCAAGTAATGTACTTGACATAAAAAATTTAACTGGAGTTTTGGCACCACGACAAATAGCGGACCTAACGAAAATGGGTATAGAAAATCTAGATCAACTGGGCCAACTAACAGTATTACAGCTCAATAGCATTGGGTTGTCTTTAAAACAAATAACTGAAATTCAGTTAAACACGATGAATATTCAGAAGTTAGGACTGATCAACAATGAACCTCAACAGTTTATGGGCCAAACGGGTTCTAAAGATTTAGATTTGAGGGTGCCACCTGTACCCGTACCTGTGTCTAATAATGCATCAGTTCCGTCTGATTTACCGGGAAAAGACATTGATATGCGATTCCAGCCATCGGCAATGCTTCCAACAACCGAAGGTGCCTCCATAAATAAGGGTAGTCAAAAAGAGTCGCAGATGAGTAAGGATATGATTGACATAGATCAGTACACAAAAGATGCCTTAAAGTTTGCGTCGAAGGATAAAGAAAATATTGATATTTCGAACGAGTCTTACGACATCGAAAAACCTGTCATTTCTAACGAGTCGAAGGATGTTGATCACAGAGTTATCCCTTTTTCGGACGATGGTCCTAGAATTCTACATTCTACTATTGAGGACAATCACGTGATAAAAGAATGCGATACGGATATAAGATTTCTTCAACCAGAACCATTGTTCAAAAATCCTGAAAAGAGACATCGTCGATCAACTACAGATGACGAGGACAACAATTTATTAATAGATGAAAAATGGTATTCAAGTGATGAAGAAAAAGGAATGAAAAAGAAGTCTCCAGCTTCATCGCCAAAACAGAAACCGCCTTCTCCGCAACCGCTCGCACCACAACTAATTGAACCTTCAGCTGTACTGAGTAGACTCGGCGATCTCTCTAAAATAGATATCAGTGAAGAGGTAACAAAACTGTTGTACACAATGAAAAACAATCTACAAGAAAACAAAGTTGAAAATAGCTCCGAGGGTGCGGCTTCACCAAAAAACAGGTCAAGGGATCCTCGTGCTAGACGGTCTCCGGATAAATCAAGTGATTCCAATAAGAACACTGTTAAAAAACCACCCAGAGTATCGATTTATGAGTGTATTGATGGCGAGCCTACGGACGGACGGCGAAGAAGGGATGTCGATTTACGGAAGTCAGATTTCAATCTTCCTGCTTTTGGTGATACCGATTTGCGTCAAACTAGCGGAGACATTGATTTTCGTTTAGGTTTGCCATTTAAACCTCTGCCTAATTACACTCCTGCTTCTGAAATAAACGGTTCTATCAACAACCATCCACCGATTCCGTATAAAGTAGTACCAATTGACATACCCCGGCCAGACTATACGGATATTAGAAATAGTACTGCTAAGTCACAGGCATTAGTAGATCCCAGGCTTAGAAAAGTGTTTAGATTATCTGTTGATGAATCTAATAGTGACAGCGAAAAGTCGATTAAGACCTCAACTACTACCCCTACAGGCCCTAGAATCGACCCGCGAAGAAAACCCAAAGACACAATTGAATCGATTATCCAAGATCAAAAACCCACATTGGATTTGCAAACTATACTACAAAATTCTAATTGGTATAAGGAAATGAGTTCAACACAAAAAATATTTGTAAACCAACATTTAGCCCCAGTGACACAAATGATTAAACAATATCAACAAGAAAGGACACCTGGCAAGATATTCGACTTGGCGATAATACAAGGTAATAGTGTGTTATGTAATATATTTACGAACTTGGGTATTTCATTAGGAGAAAACGGTGAGTACTCCTATTTACCTAAACCCAAAGAAGCTTTACTTAAAACTCCGGTTAATTTTAATCAAACTCCATTTGGTATGAATAGCAACATGGCAGTGTCTCAGGGCTCCATGGATGGCGGTAACATGAATATGATGAATATTTCACCAATGGGAATGGGGGGTATGAATAATATGAATTTAAGTAATATGCATGGGTTTAATCAATCGATGCAGGATCCACGTGGGGGTCCGGCGCCTGGACTACTGGGAATAGCTCCAAATATTCCGCATAATTTTAATAACAAGTTTGGTGGACCTAATAATTTCGGGAACATGCCGTTCAATGGTCCGGGTCCCGGTAATGATTTTAACTTTATGGAAGGTGACCAAAATTACCCAAGGTTTCCAAATCGAGGAGGTCATCGAGGACGCGGCAACGACCGGTGGAATCGCGGGGGTTCTGGTAGAGGGCATAGAGATCGGAAAAACTTTAATGATCGTGGAAATTGGAAGAATGATAGAAATTAGGTTTTGTATAATATTTCTAAACTGTATACCATAGTATACCATAAAGTTAACGTAATAAATTATTTTATCTAACGTAGAGAACTCCTTCCACATGCAGCAAAATGTGATCAAGGTGATAATATTATTAATGACAGACTTATGTAGGTACGTTGTATTTTTAATAGTATAGAAATAGGTTACGTGTATAGTTAATGTACAAGGTCCCATTTACTGTAAATATTTTTTACTTAGCAGATAATTGTTCAATTTCAGTATCATTATCGATGTAATTAATTTTAAATACTGAATTAAGTTTATTAAAAATAAAAATTACTCATTATAAGAGCCAAATGTTTTAAGACTGAGTGCGTGCGTCGGTATTTATATGTTTTTTTCAATAAACATGAATGCAATAATGTTTCGATTCTTGAATATCAACTTCTGTTACTATTAACACAAACTGAAAGTTTTGTATAATCAAGTGTGGTGGAAGGTATCTATGCTCGGTCATAGTGTTTAAGCAATATCAAAATACCTCTAGATTGTTGAAATGTTAATTGTGTAGGTATAGGTATTGATTTTAAAATTGTAATAAAAAATCATAGAGACGGGCCTACTCACTTTAAAATAAATTTATGTTTTTAATTAATCAATGTCTTGATTTTCATACCTTTACTTTCACTAATTTATTTATTTGTGTATTTTACATTTACATTCAAAATATTACGTTTAATAATAGTCTTAACAGGCGACGAGCTTGCTCTTTGATGGAGACTAGGTTCTTGACAGTATAATTCTGGATGATAAATTCAATTTAATTCCTACATAGTACATTTGTAATCATTTAATATATTCTACATACTTTCTGTATTCTCCCGAAGTTAAGCAAAAATATTTTGTATTTATTTACGAATCTATATTTCATCTATTATTCAGTATTAGTCTATGCCCGCGGCTTCGCTGCGTATGATTCTTTTTATCACAGAAAGACGTTATCGCGCATTTCTCGGCAACTTCACAACTTCCCTGGATAAAAAGAAGCCTATATGCTAATCCGGGTTATAGTCTGTTTGCCAAAGTTCATGTTAATCAACCTTTTCAGCGTGATTGAAAGACAAGCAAACCAAGAAAAAAACATTCATACATTCGCATTTATAACACTATAAGACGTATAATTTAGGATAAAAAATCATATTATTGAAATAAACTAACAGAACCTTTATGGCCGTGTTTTCACCTGTAAGAAAACTTTTGCGAGAAATATCCGACACTTTGCCGCACAACTATCTTTTTGCTTCTGAAACTATCCCATTTGCTATATTGTAAACTGTGTAGCCTACACAGTACAATCCAAGCTAAGATTTTCGAAAATTTCTCGCAGAAGTTTTCTTGCAGGTGTAAACGAGGCCTAAAGTTCTATAAGTAACAACAATGAGATTGATGTAAATAGGTAGCTTAGGTCTAGCTTAAATCTAAGAACCATTTTAATACATGACTTCAACTCCGCCTATCGCAGTCCATTGCGACACACAATTTTATAATTCATATCGGTTAGGCTGGAGTGCTGTCAACAATAAACATCATGTTTTATATACCGTAGAAGTGTTTTTGCTGACAATCTGTAAAACAGTGTAGATACTATGTATTACAATTTTTGTGTCGTCCCAATATACAATGATCATTAAATCATCATTTCCCCAGCTGATTCCCTCATCCATGATCACCTATGATTTTTTTTAGAGGCCGTCTTATGGAGGTGATCAGTCAATCAATGAATGGATGTATTTCAGTAATCAGCGAATGTTCGGGTTGCATGACGTAAGTAATGTAAGTATACACGGAGGAGAGAAATCAAAGTCTGACGGCGAGATAAGATTATGCAGTCTTTATTTATCTAATGATTGTAGAACTGAAGTAATGTAACTGACGAAGTCTATTTTTAAACGGTTGCCATCAGTTTTTAAATTAATTGCAACTTGAGATACCTTGGAAAATGTAGGAGCTGAAAGAAAGTATGACATCATTTTTCGAGAACATAAGATTCAGCCAGGATGGATGTTAATTGATAACTTACAAAGACTTAATGAATCCATTTCTTCTTGATCATCAGTGCAATTGTAAAATAGAACACATTTTTTTGCCGACAATTTAGGCTGTGAGACAAAGTAGTTATATAAAAGTTCCATTTCTCTTGCTGCTGCTTGAGCGGTGTTGGGAGAACAGACTAATACGACTCCTTGAACTCCAAGTCTTAGAGACGGCCAGCAAGATTCAAACCTAAAAAATAAAGTTAATATTTGAACCGGCCTTACTCTTTAAAATTATTCCAACCTCAATCCGGTACCTACCAATGTCAAAAAGTGACAAGAATAAATGAGTATTCTTCATTAAAAATATACACAATACACAATTTTAATTCTAATAAAGTTTAATTCTAAAAACACTAAATTGTTAGCTAATTTATTTCTAATTTTGCATTTAAAAGTAGGTAGTACGAATTGACACTAGTCCAATGCATCGATCGGAATTATTTTCAAGAGTAAGGCCTCTATCTAATGGTACCACGGCAAAGTAATGGTCCATCATCATCATGATAGTAACCTATCACAAAATAAATAATCCTACAAAAAATATGAATTAATATGTAAAGGTTTTCCTATCGGAATACCTTAGGTATTAAGAGGTCATAAATGTAGGAGGTACCTACAAGGTTCTTTCAATCACTAAAGTGAAAGGACCGATAATCCACCGTCATGTCATGTTACGTAGTTACTACTTACTTAATCCAACAGTTGAAGCTTTCTTTCGATGGATGGCGCTTTTTATAAGTTCTACTTTAGAACGGCTATTATATACTTTACACTAAGGGATTATTCATATTTATTCCGCTTTTGTCCATAGAAACACAACACAATTTTTGTATGGCATCCGTTCAGCGACGTTCAGCCTTATTATAAACCTTACCTATGATCACCGCTACAGTCCCACAGTTCTATGTCAATGTTGGTAGATTTCCCATTAACATTTAAATTGGGGAGTTCAAACTCCACAATTCTGACGCCCTGGGTGGGACGAGGTGATTCAGCTTCTTCGACGTTTATCGAATCTGATATAAAGTTTGCTATTCTCGTTTTGCCACTCTAGAACAAGACAAAATACTTTAATAATTACCTACCTTACTGCTAGAAGTAAAATGGGAACCTACTCTAATAAAGTGGGAAATAAGGCAGGTACTACTAGGTACTTACTTTGACTATATACCTCTGTACTAAGTACTATCTTTTATTAGGTAAATGATAGGTACCTCAGGATACAGAAGTGATAGCTACATATAAAATAGGTCAGACTCAAATACATTAAAATACTTTTATAATACCTATTTAATATCTTTGGTCAGACTATAAATGAATTAATTACCTCAGAAGGTCCAATCATCAGAATTTTCAGTTTGTTCGGCTGCATCGCAAGATATACCTATAAACACCCTAAAAACTAAACTTTCTGTAGATTCAAAATATATCTTAATTCATTTAATCGGTAATAAAACACGTGCTAATAAGCCTGCACTGACATTTACAAAGAAATAAATCAATCATGACATATTGTTGTTTTTATAATCATTACCAAGGCAACCTTGACTGGCTTTTACCCGCGGCTGCGCTCCCGTGGTTCTTTAGCATTATTTTAGGATGCTACCTACTGTATATAGGTACAATGATGTTGTATGATAGTTTGGTGTTTTTTTAGGGTTCCGTTCCTAAAGGGTGCCTAACAAGACGTTATTATTCTGCCTACGCCGCCGTCTGCCCGTCCGTTCATCCGTCTGTCTGTCCCAAGACTTCCCGTTCCCTATCTTTTAAATGGTAATAGGTAGCCGGTTGAAATTTTCTCAGAATATGTGTTGCTATGACCCCATCACAACAAATACTAAAAATAAATGAAAGTCTAAAACAAATGGGGGTAATACAAGAAACCTCGAAAAACATGCACTTTTTTCATCGTTTTTGTTTGCTCATAGAGTTACGTCAGTATACAAAGTCTTTGTATCTACTAGCGTCAAACTTGGTCTGATTATAGGGCATACTAGGTAGTTTAGCAAAAAATACTAAAAATAGGGCAAATATATGTGGTGAGAGAGAGATGCAAAAATTCATGTTTCAATGATGATGCACGAAGCGTTGATGTCTTTTGATGAACTCTCGTAAATTAAATCAGTTTCTATGGGGTATCAGGTCGATGGGTGGTACGGAACCATTACTGCGTGAGTCCGAGTTACACTTGGCCGGTTTTTAGGGTTCTGTACCCAAAGGGTGCGAACAGGACGCTATTACTCTGCGTCCGTCCGTTAGTCTGTCACAGGGCTGTATCTTTTTAACCTTAATAGTTAGCTATTTGAAATTTTCCAATTTACCTAAATAAAGTTTAAGTTCATACAAAAAAACTAGTTATTCAAAGTTCCTGCTCTATCTTAAAAACGGTATTACATACAAGCACCTTGTGGTCTAACAACAAATGATAAAAATAAGACAAACATAGACATGATTGTCTGGTAGTACGGTCGATCGCAAGTCGGTGGTAACACTGACATTAGCAGCATCTGTATTTCGTAAGCAAGGGCGGTTTTCGAATTGCAGTGTTACCACTGTCATGCAATCGACTGTACCTGCATAAGAAAGAGATGCAAATATTCATATTCCACCGAAGGTGCACGCTGATTGCGCACGGCGCCGCCCGGCGCGTTTATGTCTTTACAAGACCAACTCGCAGTGCTGCATCTTGGTAAACTCATGAATATCAGTTTCTACGGGGTATCATGCGGCTCCGTTGCTGATGCGTCAAAGAAGAACGAACACATTTTCGCATTTATACATTAGTTTTAGTTTACCTATACTAAACCTGAAAAGGGGTCATTGTACTCATCATGATGAACAACTTTTACTATGGGACCAACCATGTAAATCCCGAAAAAAATCTGCTGTTCCCTACATTTGTGTTCACATAAATCGACAAAATGTAGGGAACAGGTTTTTTTATTATTATTTAGGTATTGTGTGTGTTATTTTTGTGTTTATACATATTATTTTAGTTCCCTATTTCTTATGTGACTACATTTTATTTTTCCAGCTCTGCTGGAACAAAATTTTCGAGATAAGCAGTACATTTGTGCTCTTGTCTTTTTAGGGTTCCGTACCCAAAGGGTGCCAAACGTTACCCTATTACTCTCGCTACGCTTTCCGTCCATCCGTCTGTCTGTCAGAGGGCTGTACCTATCTTTTGAACGGTAATAGGTAGCCGGTGGAAATTTTCTCAGAATATGTGTTGCTATGACATTTATCACGACAAATACTAATATATACCAGCATCAAACTTTGTTTGATTATAGTGCATACTATGTAGTTTAGCAACAAATAATAAAAATAGGACAAACATAGATATAAGTGGTGGTACCTGCGTAAGAAAGAAATGCAAAAATTCATATTTCGCTCACGGGGAGTTGATGTCTTTTGATGAACTCTCGTAAATCAAAGGGGTTATTCCCGTTGTCCCCCAGTCGTTCGCCCCCACTGGGGGTGAACGGGATTTTTTTCCCGTTGACCCCCAGCGGGGACAACGGGAATTTTTATTCCCATTGGCCCCCATTAAAATATTATAAATTCCCGTTGTCCCCCGCTTTTCAGACTATTCCCGTGGTCCCTCAGTTCCTCGCCGATACTGGGGGCTAACGGGATTTTCTTTTCCCGTTGACCCCCAGCGGGGACAACGGGAATTTTTATTCCTGTTGACCCCCATTTAAAAATGCTGTAGTATATTGATTTATAATAAACATTCATAATTTGTATTTGAAACACGAAATACAAAATAATCAACATAAAATATACTTAAAAATAAAATTCAAATGGCTTAAAATTACAGTTACAAAACAGGCGAGTATCAAAGAGTAATTTAGGCATAAGGTAGGTTTATAAAATAGGGGTGCTGGTCAGAAAACCTCCACGTGTGCCTGACGGCTGCTTGTCTGTCTGGACACGTCTGGAGGGATCGGCAGTTGTTTGGCCGGTGCATCCTGGGCACGGGCAATAAAATCCTGCCGAGGGATTAACCTTCGGGGGATTTTATTGCCTGTGGCGAATATTCTGGCGCGGGAGGGGCCCGTTCTGGGCCAGTAGGGAGTTGCTCCACGTGTCCCTCTGATATCAGCAGAGGGCACAGTGGAGGAGCAGGGGCGGGCCCGGTGTGCACTCACCCTGCCACTGGGCAGGCAGCGGAGGGACTGTCTTTCCCTGCTCCCGTCGATCTCGTAACCCCAGGAGTGCCCGCTGAGTAGTGTTCTCGCGCCTCTTGGGACCGAGGGTCTTGGCTTCACCGCCAGGACCGTGAGGAAGAAAACCTCTATAAAAATTACGAGAGGTAGGGCCTGCGAGCAGCAGACTCGGGGTAGTCTGCTGCCCGACCAGCAGCTGACGTAGCTGGCACAGCCGGCGTAGTTGGCGCAGCTGGTAAAGGCCCATGAGGTGAGGTGGCGTGCAGTGTTCCGTGTGCGCCACAAAGGAGGGTGCGGCCAACGTAAGGCCGCACGGGGAGAAGAGGCTCGCCTGCTTGTGGCGGGCCAGGACCTGTCGGGGGTGGTTGTGTGAATACTCACGGGTTCCCACGCCCCCGGCTAAGGTAGTTGAAGGAACACCGTGGTGGTTTTAGTCGGTAAGAGTCCGACACTGGCTCCACCTACCCCGGGCGGAGTGCGTCCATGAGGATTTCACCACGGCAAAAAAAAAAAGGTATATAAAATTGTGTATAAATCACATCTATGCGTTAAATAAAGTTTCTGTTTGATAAGAATTTAATAAAACAAGTTTAGCTATGTTAAATTACTAAATATAATCCGTCATAAAAAGGTATTATATTAATATTAAGATATGAATAAATAGTAAATATATAAAATCAAAAAATTTAAATACTTATTTTTATATATCATCTTTTATAGTATATTAGGCGCAGGTACGTTAAAACAAAACATTAGATAGGTATTTACTTACTTTAATTTTCTACCTTTGGAACTGTTGAACATTACGTAAAATAACACGTGTTAATTTTATTTGTATGGCTCATCCTATCAAATCTATGTCACTATATTCCTGGAGATTGGCGCTATACGCCGAGATACAGGTATCTCGCCTAGTTCGGCGGCAGAGTCTCCCAATATTTATATCAACATCGTGAGATGATTCATCACGTGAGACTTTGCATCTTCATGTCTCAGTTTGGCGAACCGTCTTGCGGTACCATTTAGGTAACAGCCTAGGTGGTATTGAACTTGTTATGGGCAAAGGTAACCGCTTAACATCAGGTAGGCCTTTAGCTCGTTTCGACATCCTATACTATAAAAAAAACATGTACTAGTTCATAAGTCATCAGAGTTTAAATTTTTGAATAAATAAATAAATAAAATTAAAATCAAATAAAACTTTGAAAACATAACAAGCAGTGTGTGTCTTCATAATAATATCATATCTTTCATGTTAAATGTCGACATTAAACCAAATCTAATATAATTTTAATAAAAAACCAAACCCCAATTTAAGTGGGGGCCAACAGGAAATTTTTGTTACCGTTCACCCCCAAAAAATTGTGTTGGGGGACAACGGGAAAAAAAAATCCCGTTCACCCCCAGTGGCTGCGAAAAACTTCAAGACAAGAGTAATAGCCTCATAATATCACGTCTTTCATGTTAAATGTCGACATCCAACCAAATCCGATATAGTTTTAATAAATAAATAAGTCCTAATATTTAAGTGGGGGTCAACAGGAATTTTTTGTTACCGGTCACCCCCAAAAAATTGTATTGGGGGACAACGGGAAAAAAATTCCCGTTCACCCCCAGTGGGGGCGAACGACTGGGGGACAACGGGAATAACCCAATCAAAGCAGTTTCTATTGGGTGTCAGGTCGATGGGTACATGGTACGCAACCCTTACTGCGTGAGTCCAACTCGCGCTTGGCCGGTTTTATTTATATATCTTATTTAGGTGTTGTGTGTGTACAGTGTACATAAATTAATTAATAAACTCATCACTAATGATATGTTTCTTTTGGTATCGAATTATTCAATTATGTACCTATGTATGTAAAGTAAACAAATCGGAATCATGACCTATTCAGTCGATAATTCGTATGAAATTGTCAAAACAGTAAAATTTTCTTCTTATTAGCATCGTGCTGCACTTAGGACATTTTGAATATTAAGGAAACTGCTTTAATACGGGTCAGAGGTCTATGCAATTTTGATCTTTGGTATTATATGCAATAGATTAATAATTGGATAAAAATTCAAGTTTTTGGTAAAGCTACAATTATGTTTTGAATTTCGAATTAACTGTCGTTCCGTATAGTTTACCTATAAAAAAGATTTTTTTTTTCAAAAAAAAGGTTTTGAAAAAAATTATCTTTCAATTCCAGAAGAATATTAATCAAATTAAAAGAAATTGGTAACCTAACTGTCACTGCCCAATAAAATTCATAACAAGTTTGTTGCCAGAGAAATATATTTAAGCGAAATTCGACCTAATTCTATTAGAATGTTTGTAGAAAATTAAGCTTATGGTGGGTCATGATTCCGTTTGGTCTAGTGTACCTACCTATTACCTTGTACAAATGTTCACTACCTATCCATATTTTTTTTCCTGGTATGACATCGAAATATCAGGAAATTGCGATGACTCAGTGATGTTAGGGGTTTATCATTTAAGTAATGATTATTGCTTAGCTATGATTAGGAAACAATAATTAATTAATAGTAGGTCCGTTAAGGTATTTATGATTATAAATAAGTAACTACATTTATCTTTAGATTAGATGCATTATAATGTAATGACGCATAAATAATTGTATTTATTGGTAAAAACTTTCTATGTATTTAATAAGTATTCAATTTAATATTAAAATAATAATTACCTTTTATGAAACATCGTAACATTATAAACAAGCATGAAACAAGTAGGTACCAACCAACAAAAATGCATTTAAAACTGCTTGAAATTGATTTTAAAGTTTGCAAAACTCAGGTCCCACCGAGATTTGAACTCAGATCGCTGGATTCAGAGTCCAGAGTGCTAACCATTACACCATGGGACCATTGGAGACCGCGACGAAATTGACGTGTGCTATTTTCTATAGGTACCTGAATACACAAATGTGCAATTGATACAAAGTGTAAGTGCGCTGACATCTAAAATTAACTAGGCTGCCTGGCACGTTGTCATTGAATATTGCTCGACATTTATTTTTAGGTACTGTTTTAGTCTCAATCAGACCTATGTCTGTTCTATCGACGATACGTTTGTATAACTACAATGGGCTTGATATTTTTTTAATACAACGTGTTATTGAAATAACTGAAAACCTCTTAAGGGGTCAATGTACTCATCAGTTGAACAACTTTTACTATGGGACCAACCACACAAGGACCAACCCTAAAATCGTGAAAAAAAATCAGTTAATCCCATAAAGGTATTATACTGAGTATGGAAATGTCTTTGGTTAATCCCTACATTTTGACGCTTCATGTGAACAAAAATTTAGGGGAAAGACACAGGACATATTACCTCAATGGGGACAGCTGATATTTTTTTCGCGATTTCAGGATTGATCCCATAGTAAAAGTTGTTCATACTGATGAGTAGGTACATTGACCCCTTAAGAGGTTTTCAGTTATTTCAATAACACGTTGTATTTATTAACTAGGTGATGCCTGCTGCTTCGCTCACAGCGCCACCCTTCGGGTCCAGATATTGTGATTTTACTTTTTGGCCCTAAAACAACCATCCTCCAACTAAACACATAACTTATAGGTATGTAGTAGGTTTATTGTATTTTAATCCATTTTGCTCAACACGTTCACGTGTTCATTTAACACGTTACCGCGATGTGATCAAGTAGGGATTCAAAACACGCTCATTAACGGAAAACATATCACCTGTATTTTTATGCTACTCATTAATAGGTTCAATAATGAGAATCAGATTACTCCAATAAGCTCTCCATTAAATCTGACATTAGCTAAGGTACCTACATTCCATTAAAAATACAGCACGGCAGCAAATAGTTACCTACTCCGAAATACCTTATTTTATTTGCTGTTCAGTGGCGGCTTTAGGGTATGTCTTTTATTCTATTATCGGGGTGGTCACCCCGGGGCGCCAAGGTCAGAGGGCACCGCGCCGCAGTGTCTCTTGACCCTGGCGCATGTCTTGACTCTTGGTCCGTGAAAAATGAATAAATCGTGTGCTACACGGTGAGCAACCAGCATCCCCACCAAGGTGACCTTGGTGGGAGGTTGGTCGCTGACAGCCGTCGTCAAACGAAATTTTATGACAAACCACTGTCTACAAGGTTGGAAACCAGCAAGGTCACTTTGGTGGGGAGGCTGGTTTGTCACGGCGTAGCAGACGCTTGACGCGACCACAATATAGTAAAAATAAATAAATAAGGAGAATCACCGAACTGTTGAGGGTAGCCTTCTAGCACTTCTAGCCTACAAGAGGCTATCGATAAATACCTAAAGGGTCGTTAGGCAGTTCCTTTCTCTGGAGTCCTGACCACCCCGGTAGCGTGGACGCTGTTCACGATAATATATAAAAATATTAATTATATGTATAATCGAAAGGCTAAGAACTTGCAATTTGTGCCCGGTCAATGGCGATAGGCTCGCCCCCATTATATGGGACTATAACATAACTGGCGAAATGTGGGTGTACTATCACACCTCTGCCTACCCCTTCGGGGAAATACAGGCGTGATGTTATGTTATGTTAAGAACTTGCAACAAGAAGTTCAAGTCCCATATAAGTTGTGTCTAAAACTTGCACGATTGTACGGTCCGACCGTACAATCGTGACCGTAACGGTCGACCGCAGGTCATTGGTAACAGTTTGACATTGACAGCATCTTTATTTCGTATACAATAAGGGCGGTTTTCTAATTCAAGTGTTACCACTGTCGTGAAGTCCACTGTACGTCAAATGATGTAAGAGAAAACTTTTTACCGTAATTTACATCATCTACCTACAGGAAATCCATTTGTAAGGACGAATGATGAATTGATGACACAAATGAAAACAACCGGGGTGAGATGTCTAACGGTAGAGACGTTCTTGGCTGATACTTAGTAACTGTTCCTAACCACAGTCCCTGGCAGTAAAATAAAAAGTGCCATATTCCAGCCGGTATTCCTTTATTAGGTGGTTCTGGGACCCGTTACTTAGGATTATAGAGTATTCCATACGGCACCATAACTACATACCACGTGCTAATTGATCTTTACTTTTTTCTCATTTTATATTAAAGGAGCATTCAACAATACAATTTATTCAGGAATATAACAATTGCATCTGCAATTGTTAGGCTTATTCCTTCTTTATAAATTATCTGTTTTATTTATTATTCGTATGTAATGTTCCGTGTGGTGCCGGATGAAAAGAATTGCACCACCCTATTTCTTCTCATGGGTGTCGTAAAAGGCGACTAAGGGATTCACCAGAGGATGGGCAGCAGCGTTCTCTGAGTAATTAACCAACCAACTGCGATCGCCAACCCGCCTGCCAATTGTGGCGATTATGGCATATTCCCTAACATGCTTGGGGGAGGCCTATGTCCAGCAGTGGACGTCTTTCGGCTGAAATGATAATGATGATGATGTAATGTAAATTTTTATCATGGTTCCAGTGTTAATTCCTTTCTAAGTAGGTATCGATTATGATGGGTAGATTATAATGGTTATGTAGTTAAGAGTGGAAATTGCATAAAATAGGGTCACTCTTTAAGAAGAGTGCAATTTTTTGTCAGGTTTTTGCGGTAAAGCGTATCATAGAGGAGTACCTGGAGAGGCGCCATCATCTACCGGCTGACACAGATACTCTCAGGGCACGGATGCTTCGGGAAGTATCTGTGTATCCATAGAATTTAGATTTCTGTATACTGAGTGTGTAGCCGGGAGCCGACACCCAAGTGTTATCTTATCACTGCGGGAGCTGCACTGAGGGAGGACACAGCGCGTGGCGCAGCACACACTGACAGTGACAGAGTGCCCAGCTTGGGCCACGCAGCGCCGTGACCTCATCAATGCATTAGGTAGCAGGGACCTCTAGCTTTCAGTTGTGGTTCTGTTCATGGTCGGGAAAGAGAGCGTTTGGGAAGGTGTTCTCCTTCTGCCCCACAGTAGCCCGTTGCCCGACCAGCTCCCCGATTCAGAACCACACTATCGCGTGGTTATCACCAGTAGTCGACCGATTCGGTTTGTTATCTCTTTTTCTCTCGTTGCGTGAATCGTAGACTAAAACGAGATAACAAACCAAACCGGTCGACAACTGGTTATAGTATGGTTCTGAATCAGGGAGCAGGCTCGCGCATTTTAGGAGGGTGCGGAAGGTCTACTAAAATGAAGGTAATGTTTCATACAACACTTTTTTACCAGGTGTACTATCTGCGAAATATAGCCCGCCAAAGTGCCTTGCAATGTGTCCCCCCCTGCCATTTCTAAAATATGAAACGTAGAAACTTATAATCTTCCACAATGATAGAACTTTGTAAAAACTCTCTTTTAAAATTTTTTGAGTATAATTTAATTATAAATTTTTGAGTTATAGAGAGAAAACTGAAAAATACTTAAGAAGTCTTAGTTCACAGGTCATTGACCTTAGAGAAAAATGATGCTGGCAAATAATGCTCCTTTAGTTATTATCTATTTTAAAAAATCACAAAAAGTAACTTTGTGTTATGTTAACATGCGACATTTCTTCAATTTGGCTTCTTGAATTTATCGCTAGATGGCGCAACTAACAACACGGTCTGAGTCGCGAATGCTGCTGATTATTGCAAAAACTAAAATAGCCATGATTAATATTTGAACCCTATAATACTTAGTATGGCCCGACATGCTCTTGGCCGGTTTTTCTATAATAATAATCAGCATTCAATATAAATCACTATTAATACAAAACCAAGGTAGTATCAAATTATAGTCTTTTTTGTATTTATTATTATTTATGGACACGAGGTTTCCGGAAAAAAATACCCCTCTCCTTCCACTCTCGCGGGTATCGTTAGTGACCATAGAAATATTAATAATAAGGTAATAGAAATGTCATCTTTGTCTTTTAATACCGGAACGCGTGTGGCCGGTTTGCCGCTACCAACACATAAATACGCAATTACGCCCACCATGTTTCTAGCATTCAATACAAAATAAATTAAGCCTAAAAAGAAAATCGTAATTAGATATGTTGCAAAATACAATTTTAGTGACTCTGCGTTCAAAACAGCACTGATGATCAAGCAAACGGTTTGCGCACTGTTGTCGTACGAGACACCTGACGCCGCGACAAGTTCACGCGCTTTTACCACTTCTGTTACCTTATTATTAAGATTTCTATGGTTACAGCACATGCCATGAAATTTAACAATAGATTATTCAACTTGCTTTAAGTTAAACAGATATACTGTATGATACTTACAGGTCAGCCCTAGCCAAGTTGACAATCTACAATCGTCAACGCTAATAGAAAACAATCAAAATGTATGGGAATGACATATCTCAACAATAAGTCATTCGTTCAGATATGTCATTCCCATACATTTTGATTGTTTTCTATAGCGTTGACTATAGTAGATTGTCAACTTGGCTATTGGGGCAGGTATCATCATTTCAGCCGAAAAACGTCCACTGCTGGACAAAGGCCTCCGCCAATGGGGGGGATATACCATAATCGCCACGCTTGGCAGGCGGGTTGGCGATCGCAGTTGGTTGTTCAAATACTCAGAGAACGCTGCTGCCCATCCTCTGGTCAGGCAGGCAGGTGGTCTGGGGCAGGTATACCGACGTCTAACTGTCTATTTAGTAAAATTGGATAACGGGAAGCAACCTTGCGGTCTGCTTTCACTCCAGCCAAGCCTCCGGTCATAGTGTAATATTAGAATTTATTACATTATGCTCCGGTGCTTTGTATAATCCTGCCGCATAGAACGCCTCTCACTACCAACCCGTTATAATGTCCAGTATGTTTAAACTTCTTGCTATCATATCTTGGTAACGGAATTCTCGAGAAATGTTGCAGGTTATCGCAAATGTAGATCATAATGTAAATGTGCTTGCATCGTTGACAGGTACCTATGTTATGTGGCTTAGAGGCTGTCTGGTATGGGCGCCGGCAGAAATAATTTCCAGGTGGTGCAGATTTTAGTTTTCTTACAATCTTTGCCGTATAATACAATACAATACAATTCTTTATTTACTGAACATAGGTTAACATTGGTGTTATAAGTCACATTAATACAGTCCTCATATTCTACCTTTAGGCATGCAAATATTTTATATATGATTGTTAATAGCTGCAGTTGCTTTTTAAATGAGAATTGTGTAATTACTGCCTACTAATTATTGTGAATAAAAAAATGATTTCCAACAGACGGCTTTTTATTTCAATAATTCCTGTTGATCCCGAGATTCCCAAGGGGTGCAAGTGCACCTCCTGGCACCTCCCTGCCGGCGCCCATGCTGTCTGGGTCTTATTGTTTAGGCGTAAGATAGATTACCGCTGGTATGTTTTTTACTATGTTTCGCTTTAAAGAGCCTGTAGTGTTTCAAATCGTTCTACTAGTTTTCCTTTTTAGGGTTCCGTAGTCTTACAAGGAACCCTTATAGTTTCGTCATGTCCGTCCGTCTGTCCTAATCCTTTACAGCTTAATAACTTCTACAGTTATAAACATAAGTAAATGAAATTTTGTTAAAAAATTGTTTAGATATAGATCTCAATTATAAAAGAAAAAAAAAATCTTGATAACGTATTTTAGGGGTGGTGCCCATACATGTGAAATGGGGATGAATTTTTTTTTTCACTGTACCCTCTCGTGTGTGGTATCATTGAATAGGTCTACTAAAATGAAGGTAATGTTTCATACATAACTTTTTTAACCGACTTCAAAAAAAGGAGGAGGTTATGTATTCCGCGGGTTTTTTTTTTTTTTTTTTTTTTTTTTTTTTTTTTTTTTTTCATGTATGTACACCGATTACTCCGAGATTTCTGGTCCGATTTGCGTGGTTGTTTTTTTATTTGTTAGAGGAAGTCCGCGCGGTGGTCTCATATAAATTTTATTGACTTAGGTCGAGTAGTTTTTTAACCAGCTTCAATAAATCAGTTTAATTTAGCTTTGCTTACCTATACTATACCTAGATGATCTACTAATAGTTTCGTTTGTCTGTGAATTATCAACTAAAAAGTATGAAATAAAAACTTTTCAACAAAAAATAAAACCGACTTCAAAAACCTTAACTAAAAAGTAAAAAATAATCCTCGTATGTATTTCAAAATCTTAACATGAACCAAAATTTTGAAGGCGGCGCGTGTTTTTCATGTATGTTCGCATAAACTGTTTTTTTAGGGTTCCGAAGTCCTACAAGGAACCCTTATAGTTTCGTCATGTCCGTCCGTCTGTCCGTCTGTCCGTCTGTCCGTCTGTCCGTCTGTCCTAATCCTTTACAGCTTAATAACTTCTACAATTATAAACATAAGTAAATGAAATTTTGTTAAAAAATAGTTCACATATAGATCTCAATTTTAAAAGAATAAAAAAATAGTTTTTACGTACTTTAGGGGTGGTGTCCATACATGTGAAATGGGGGATGAAATTTTTTTTTCGCTGCACCCCCTCGTGTGTGGTATCATTGAATAGGCCTACTAAAATGAAGGTAATGTTTCATACACAACTTTTTTATCAGGTGTACCATCTGCGAAATATAGCCCGCCAAAGTGGCTTGCAATGTGTCCCCCCCCCTGCCATTTCTAAACTATACAATGTAGAAACTTATAATCTTCCACATTGATAGACCTTTATAAAAACTCTCTTTTAAAATTATTTCGAGTATAATGTAATTATAATTTTTTGAGTTATAGAGAGAAAACTGAAAAATACTTAAAACGTCCTAGTTCAAAGGTCATTGACCTTAGAGAAAAATTATCATAGCAAATAATGCTCCTTTAGCTACTTTCTATTTGAAAAAATCACAAAAAGTAACTTTATCGCTAGATGGCGCTACTAACAATACGCTCTGAGTCGCGAATGCTGCCGATTATTGCAAAAACTAAAATAGCCATGATTAATATTCGATTTGATTCGTTTGTAATTACACCTACTTAAGGAACCCTATAATACTGAGCATGGCCCGACATGCTCTTGGCCGGTTTTTTTTACTATAGATAAGCGCTCGACAGTAAATTATATTTACATGACGCAAAGGGACAGTCACGCGCCGCCTTTAAAATTTTGGTTTATGTTAAGATTTTGAAATACATACGAGGATTAATTTTTACTTTTTAGTTAAGGTTTTTGAAGTCGGTTTTATTTTTTGTTAAAAAGTTTTTATCAGGTATATTATACCATCTGCGAAATAAAAACTATGCAATGTAGAAACTTATTATCTTCCACGTTGATAGACCTTTATAAAAACTCTCTTTTAAAATTATTTCGAGTATAATGTGATTATAAATTTTCGAGTTATAGTGAGAAAACTGAAAAATACTTTTATTTTTTTTGTTTTTTTGCCGTGGGGAAATCCTCATGGACGCACTCCGCCTGGGGTAGGCGGAGCCAGTGTCGGACTCTTACCGACTAAAACCACCACGGTGTTCCTTCAACTACCTTAGCCGGGGGCGTGGGAACCCGTTAGTATTCACACAACCACCCCCGGCAGGTCCTGGCCCGCCACAAGCAGGCGAGCCCCTTCTCCCCGTGCGGCCTAAAGTTGGCCGCACCCTCCTAGGCGGCGCACACGGAACACTGCACGCCACCTCACCTCATGGGCCTTTACCAGCTGCGCCAACTACGCCGGCTGTGCCAGCTACGCCAGCTGCTGGTCGGGCAGCAGACTACCCCAGGTCTGCTGCTCGCAGGCCCTTCCTCCCGTAATTTTTTATAGAAGTTTTCTTCCTCGCGGTCCGGGCGGTGAAGCCAAGACCCTCGGTCCCAAGAGGCGCGAGAACATTACTTAGCGGGCACTCCTGGGGTTACGAGATCGACGGGGGCAGGGAAAGACAGGCCTCCCGCTGCCTGCCCAGTGGCAGGGTGAGTGCACACCGGGCCCGCCCCTGCTCCTCCACTGTGCCCTCTGCTGATATCAGAGGGACACGTGGAGCAACTCCCCACTGGCCCAGAACAGGCCCATCCCGCGCCAGAATATTCGCCACAGGCAATAAAATCCCCCGAAGGTTAATCCCTCGACAGGATTTTATTGCCCGTGCCCAGGATGCACCGGCCAAACAACTGCCGATCCCTCCAGACGTGTCCAGAAGGACAAGCAGCCGTCAGGCACACGTGGAGGTTTTCTGGCCAGCACCCCAAACTGAAAAATACTTAAGTCGTCCTAGTTCATAGGTCATTGACCTTAGAGAAAAATGATCTTAGCAAATAATGCTCCTTTCGTTACTTTCTATTTAAAAAAAATCACAAATAGATATTATAGACTTCTTAAATTTAGCGCTAGGTGGCGCTGTTTGCAAAAACTAAAATAGCAATGATTAATATTCGATTTGATTCGTTTGTAATTAGACCTATTTAATGAACCCTATAATACTGAGCATGGCCCGACATTCTCTTGGCTGGTTTTTATTTACTATGGTTCGCTTTTACTGCAGTGTTTCAAATCGTTCTACTAGTTTTCCTTTTTTTATCTCGGAGTCAGCGCTAAGCACTAAGTTATGAAGCTTTACTAATGAATAGGTATCGTACCTATTTAAGATTAGATGTTGTATCTACTCATAATATTATCACCCTCATAGTTCCTCTTCCCCCCCTCACAACCCATTTCCTACACACACTGGCACACACCTCCTAACACCCACCTTTTCGTAGATACACCCCCTCAGAACCTAAAACTCACACCATTTCGCACTCACCCTCAGTGGCGTATTGGCAGTGGCGTTCATTTGAATTTAATTGTGGTGTAAGTTGTTGATTTTTTTAATGTAGGAAGATTAATTTAGTATTAATACGTGTATTAAAAGATAAATAATCATCGTACTTTGAAAAAAAGATAATAACTTACACCACTATTGAATTTGAATGAGGAAGGCACTGGTCACTGCCTTATTGCCTATATATACAATGCAAGCCACTGCTCACCCCCTACAAACAGTTTTTCCTTTAAAAATAAGTACTACTTTCTTACTCGAGTCGGTTAAGAAACACGATGACGACGATGATGATGACGACCTCTGTGGTCTAGTGGTTCGAGTGTCGGACTGCTGATAACGAGGTCGTGGGTTCGATTCCCACAGGACACAAATATTTGTGTGATGAACATAAGTGTTTGTGTTGGTCTGGGTGTGTTGCTTATGTATTACATAAACATAAAACATAACATCACGCCTGTATTTCCCCGAAGGGGTAGGCAGAGGTGTACAGTACACCCACATTTCGCCAGTTATGTTGTAAGTCCCATGTAATAGGGGGCGAGCCTATTGCCATTAACCGGGCACAAATCCAGACTCCGGGCTGCTACTGAGAATTTCCTAAGAAAAACCCAATAACACTTTGCCCGACCCGAGAATCGAACCCAGGACCTCACGCTCAGCAGTCGCGCTTGCGACCACTAGACCAACGAGGCAGGCTTATGTATTATAAGTATGTATTTACAAAAAAAAAGTATATACGTATTATATCCATTGTCTAGTACCCATACCACAAGCTCTGCTTAGTTTGGGACTAGATGGTGCTGTGTAAAAATGTCCCAAAGATATTTATTTTATTTATTTAAGATATTGCTGTCGTCACCCAAAGACGTACCATAGTGGAGGATAATTTCGATACCACGAGCAGTGTTCACGGTAGCTTAGTAGCTAAAGCACTGGCGTACTGAGCCAGGAGTCGCAGGTTCGAATCATGCTCGTGAGCGATTTTTTCTTTCCACAATTTAAATCTTTAAGTACCTACTACTTACCTGTATTTAATCCTGGTAATCAACTGGCTACCTTAGGAGAAACGTTAGCAATTTCATTGCACAAGCAGTAATTAGTAAAATTTTACATAAACGAAGGAGTGAGACTATGTCGCCATATAAGTTACTATATAAACATATAAGTATCATTTGGACTGCCTCGTTGCCTGCCAACCACTACAGTGGTTGCAAGCGCGACTGCTTAGTGTGGGGTCCTGGGTTCGATTCCCGGGTCGGGGAAAGTGTTATTGGGTTTTTTCATTAGGAAATTCTCAGTAGCATCCCGGAGTCTGGATTTGTGCCCGGTTAATAGCAATAGGCTCGACCCCTATTACATGGGACTATAACATAACTGGCGAAATGTGGGTGTATTATTACACCTCTGCCTACCCCTTCGGGGAAATACAGGCGTCTTATTATGTTATGTTATGTTGTAATGTTATGTTAAGTATCATTTGCAGAAGCAACGAATAGATATTTACCTCAGCACATACAGTTAGGTGTTTCCGGAAACATAAAAGATACATAGTGTGGGTAGCATAAACAAGCATTGTAACTGTATCCAGATTCCAGACTGGTCTAAACTGGATTTTATCTGCGACGAGTCTGTCTAACTCTAGATAAAACTATAACTATTAGCATAACGTGGGCATTGTAAGATGCTTTGAAACAAGGCTTACGATTTCTAAGCTTACGATATGTTTGTTCACATTACCTATGCCTGTGAGCCTAAAATTATCAATTTTAATAGTCTAGAAAAAGGAGGCAAAATCACAAAAAAACCACTCTTCTCATTCTTGCTTCTTAGGGTGTATTTCAATTCATTCTTGAGTGTCGTAATAAAAGCTCGTTTGCTCTTAAACATTTTTCTCTTAAATAAGGTACTTACTTAACTTAAGTCTTATTAGGCAACCGCGTTGGTGACTGACATCCATATTCTAAGTTGTTTCCTCAGACATTTCTACACTCCACTCAACCTCACTTAATACAATATTTCCTCCATGGTTTCACAGTTGCAAAAAAATCTCCGACACTTGATTTCCTTACTCAAGGTGAGGAAGAACTCTTACACTCATAGTACATTTGCGATGTGATTATTGTTGTTTCTATTATGAAATAATGTCCGATTTTGACAAATATATCGAATACATACGTACCAATAACCATACAACTACCCGTCGCGGCGTTATTTATTTTCTTAAGATACATTGAGAAAAGGAAGAATACTTACCGATTTTGATATTATTTGTAGGAACCCATAAGGCCTGCTTGATTGAGTTTGACGTTTGAGGAAACAACTAAGAATATGGGTGTCAGTAAATTTTTTCTTCTACTAGGTAGTTAACGTTATGTTGTTAGGCCAAATAATGTCTTTGGGCCAGGGCATGTATGGTGGACTGGCAGCTCCTATCATGAGTTTTTGCGGTATCATATAGTTTAACTATCGTGTAGTTATCAGCAAATTTTGTATAGAAATGTTTAGTTCCAAATACGCACGGGGTAATATACACGGGATATCGCCAAGCCGCCTGCCAAGCGTGGCGATTATGGCATATCACCCCCCCACTTGGGGGAGGCCATGTCCAGCAGTGGACGTCTTTCGGCGGAAATGATGATGCTGATGACGCACTGGGTGGCAATGGTAAAATTTCAATATGAATTTTGTCGATAACTACACTATAACATGTCGCAAAAACTTATGCTATGCTCTTAGCGTCTTTATTCATTTCTTCGCACTTTCGGATTCGCAAATGGTCGGATTCTCATTTCGCCTAAGAAGAAAAACTGTTTTATATTTTCTGTCAAAATTATACTTTATAAATTTAAATTTCACAAAGTAGGTTGAACTGTATAAATGTGCCTGGTGATTGATGATTATAGAGACTATTTCAGGTGTTTGCTAGCGCTTTTCCGTTATTACCTTAGTTTTAATATATTTTTATGTCGATAGATCAAGAAAGTCCGCGGGTGAAGTCTCGGTGTAGGTTATAGCAAGCATGTCAACGGATCGACGTTTTCTGCATATGATTTTATTGCAAAATCTCGTATTTTATCTCCCACTGCACGACACCTACCTAGTGTTCTCAGCAGGTAAATAAGGTTTGGTGGAAAATACAAACGGCACTTATTATTCACAATGGATTGATTTGATATTATGGGTTGGTCAGCAACATCGGTCATCATTTTAAAATCTCTGACCTTTTAGTTTTGTATTTTTACAAAATTGTGGCCGTTGCCAGCGACTCGCTGGTAAGTTTCGGAGTTGGAGACATTAGAAACCTACTCCAAAATTTTAAGATTAAGATCATGATGTTTGGCTTTTTACAATGGAGCCTCGGTAATCTGGGCACCGCCTAATCCGATGATCGCCGTAGTCTGGGCGGGGCAGTCACGGCTCAGTCACAGAATACTTAGTAATTTTCCACTCACTCAGTTGATTTACAACTATAGGTATAGGACAAGACACAAGCCAGTTTTGCATCCGCGAGCCCGTAATACCTTTTTTTTTGTTTACGCGTGGAAATCCTCATTGATACCCTTCATCTGGGGAAGGCGCAGGGGTATGTCGGACTCCTACTGACTAAAACCACACGGTGGCCGAACTCAGCACAAAATAGAGGAGCTCCGGGAACTCCTGTGGACCGCGCCGGTGCCCCTCTGGTGCTATGGCACTTGGCACGTCCCGGGAAATCAGTTCTTTTCACACCACAGAAGTACGCGACCACCACAACGGGCTACATGGCATTCGCTCTCTATATCGTGAAAAGACAGTGTTTTATTTTGAAAGAAAGAAAGAAATGTTTATTTGCATGAGACATGGGACATATTGGTGTTACAGAAGGTATAGGTTCTGCTAAATGTATCTACCCCGTAAACATGTAGGTAACATCATTGACCATAATAATTTTGCTCTCACATTTTCTTCTCCGAACACCCCGCTTGTTTTAAGTGATCCGGATTAAAGAGGCTCTACTGTATTTATATTTTGTTATTAATACGATGTGGTTTATAAATGAACACCTTAAAAACAAAAAAATACTGACAAACAGGTCAAAGGAACAAAAAAACAACAACAAAACAATAGAATACGTAGTTGATTGTATACATCTAGGAAAAGAAATATCGTTCAATAAAAACAGAAACATTGAGGAAGTAAAATTTTGGAGTTACAAACACATCATGAAATCCAACTTACTATTAAAACTAAAAGCTAAAGTCATGAACTCTTGCCTGTTGCTATGCCTTACATGCTTGCCAGACTTGGATCTTCAGTGGTAAAACTAAACAAAATACAAGTTTACCAAAGGGCGATGGAGAGGAAGCCAGACTTGGATCTTCAATGGTAAAACAAAAAAAAATACAAGTTTGCCAAAGGTCGATGGACAGGAGCATTCTAAACATAAGCACAGATTACCTATTAGTTACTGACATAAGACAAACAACGAAATTCGCTGATAAAAAAAAAGACATAATTTGTTATTGCATAATATTTATATCATATTTACCTATACCTATATAATTTATATGTATTTATTTAAGTATCTATTGCTTCATTAGAATTAATTTTATGTTTCCTATCTTATAATAAAACAAAGTTTAACCGGATTAAATCGCGTATATTATTTAAATTGGTTTTCCTATCTTTTTACACACTGTTGTCTACATTTCTTACTTATTTCTCCTCTCGCAGGTCTGCTGGTAGAAATTTCATTGAAATAAGCAGTACCTTTGCATTAAATAATGTTAATGCTGTCTCCTTTCGTATGTTATTGTGTGTACATAAATTATAAATAATAAATAAATAAGACACAAGTAGGTATTAGATGTTCTTCAATACACTCAAGCACTGAAGTGGAGATCGGCGGGCCACCTGGCGCGATTAGACGACGACAGTTGGACCCAGAAAACAACCACATGGAAAGGCCCAAATGGAAAAAAGAAAAGAGAAAGACCTGTAGAAAGATGGCAAGATTAGATAGGTAACAGAAATGGAAGACAAAACATGGATTAGGAAAGCTCAATACAAAACAGACAGAGCTCGAGTGGTCCTTAATTAGTTATTATTCTACACCTATTAATAATTGAATATTATCATAATTAAGACAGAAAGAAAGAAAGAAAAATCTTTTATTTGACAACTGATACACATATAATAGAAAGGATATACATGAACAAGAAATCGATTTATAGACTTAAGTGTAAAACCTTTTATAAAAGGTTTTTTTATTTTATTTACTATGTCTTTCGTTACCATCCTATCCGAATCAGAAAAAAACGGTGATCGTTACCTAGCGTCAAGTGCAGTAAGCTTATTACATAAAACGTCCAACAGTGACAGCTCGTTCTTACCTAAATAATGTAGCAGTTTTAACACATCGTTTATTTGTATGTCCATCCTGAGCCTTTAGAATGTGTAGGAAGGCACGTGCATAAACATGAGGCCAAAACGAAATAAAACACTATACGCCTGGCAGTTCGGAGGCGTCAAGTCCTATTTCACTTTCCGAGGTCCGCCCACTCGTCGAGATACATTGCAGTTGTGAGTTGTGCTCCCAACACGAATGTGAGAATAAGTGAATGCAATACTTTGATGTATTGTGTCTTGATATGCGAGGTTTAAATGAAAAGGAGAGTGAAGAGAATATTAGGACTTGGAAGCCACTAAGTCAAGACAATCAGCTGATTGGTGTAGGAATTTAATATAATCCAGATTAATAAACCTGGATGATAATAATGATGGAGGATAATAATCCTCTTAATTTTGTATAAAAAAAGCTATCTTCATTAACGGCCAAAATTAATATCCAATCTATCCACGATTTGCCCTACTAGAGATAGAAATTTGACATAAGCTCCATACAAAATATTTATTTATTTATTTATTTATTTAATTCTTTATGCACAACAGGGTACAAAGGCGGTCTTAACGCCATAGGCGTTCTCTACCAGACAACCTTAGGGTAATGCAGAGACAAAGAATAGGGTAGATGCACCAGTAAAGTAGTAAAATATGTTTCGTACTACGGACTTATAATTACATATAATAAAAAATAAAAAAAATAGATAAATACATATGTACATTATACATATAATAAAATATATATATTATACATACCTACATATATAACTATAAATATATAACATCAAGATAATTCAAAGTCGAGCTGAATCTGCTAAATTGTTTTCACGGAAATATTTCCTTAACTTATTTTTAAAGGCGAGCCGACTGTTAGCCATCCTGATTAAATATGTCAGATTTCTATCTCCAGTAGGGTAAATCGTGGATAGATTGGATATTAATTTTGGCCGTAAATCAGCGGACCACACTTCTTTACTAAACCGAATAAAAGTATCTGCCGAGAGGAAATGTTGGCTTCAATGCTTGGTAAGTGGTTTGGTAGTTAGGTAATAGTGCTTTGTTATTATGATACTAGCAGTGCTTTTACGGGCCTTACCCGCGTAAAAAATTATAACATGCCCCGATAATCATTCCAAAAAATTAAAAATAAGTAATTCATTAATTGTTTTAAAGATTATTTATACCGAGTTTCGATAGAATCCAGCCATGTAATAATATTTTCCCATAAAAATGCATCACACTATTGCACCATATTTTAAAAGTAATTTTGGAAAAAGAAAAGACAAATTAATGTTTCACTATATACTTACTTTTAAGATTTGAGTGAATCGATCCAGGAGAAAAGATTTTTTATACCAACTCCCACCCTATTTTACCGCCTTAGGATTAAAAATTTCCAAAGATCCGTTCTTAGTGGGTGCTTACGTTACAAAAGGAACCTACTCTCCAAATTTCATGTTTCTAACATGAGTAGTTTCGGCTCTGCGTTGATGAATCAGTCAGTCCGGACATCTCTCTTTTTAAGTATAGATGATTACAAGTTCATCTAGATTGCAACATGTTAGAGGCCACCTCTTTTCCTATTTTCTTTCAAAATCTGTGGTATTGTGTACAAATAAGAAAGGTAGCATCATTCAACAGAATCAAAATTAATATATAAAGGAGGAGGCGTGAATAACCTACAATCCTTTTGTACCTATGCCAGTGAAGCCGGTTACAATCATAACCAAAAGTGAAAAATCCACGTATGGAAACTTACTGCTAATTTCTGCAAAATAAATAGTTTCTTATCACTGTATTCAAGGAACAAAACAACAAAAGATAAACAAACTACTACTACATAAACTAAAACGGTAAAGTTGATACAAGCTCGGTATTTACGTGGGATGAGATTAATGAGAAAAAGCACTTACCCTCTTTGTTTTAGATAAATTAATTCCATTCCCATCAGTTCAAGAAATCAATCACGCTGTTATAAAACCATGGTTAGTTAGCACTTCAATGAAGGACAAGAATAAACGACGATGGTGGGATGCCAAAGCTGAGCATGAATCGAATACAATCGTGATGAAGTTTTAATGCAATTTATTACTTTTCTCATACAACGCCTATAAGAATGGACCCCAAGCACTTATGTGCTTTTTCGCTTTGTGCGTCTACTGATTTCCAATTGTAATGTTGGATTATTATGCATTATAGCAAGCAATAGCTGCTTAGGAGTATAATAAGAACTAGGTTTATTTTATAAGTTTCTTGTAAAGTTACAAGAAAAATGACATCTTTTCAACATAGATTAGCGTTTTTTTAACGATCGATTAGTATTCGCTAAGAATTAACATTTTACAGGCTATAAATAAAATGCATTACCGAAACTAGTTATGGTAAGTCCAAGTCTTGAGTAACATCTGTGGGGGCTGATTCTGCTCATAAAATTGTACTCAAATATATTCTTCATTGTACCCTGATATAAAAGAAAAACATTAAAACCACAGCTTTTAACTGTTTTCGTAGGTATTCTACTAATGGACAACTTCAGACGTTTAGACAATGACCCATCGAAAGCATTTAAAATGTCATTATGCTATCTCGGTCATAAGTACAGTCATACCTAGGGCCGGATTAAACGTGTTGGGGCCCTTAGGCAATGCAATTCTCGGGACCCCTTTTCAGCCATTTGAAGATCATCAGCTCTTTTCAAGTTGCTGAAGAGATCACGGTCGCAAAACTCACAAATCGCAATTACAGATAAAGCATTTAAAAACTTTTGTTTATCGTACAAAACGCTACGTAACGCATCCATATTATTAGTTCTACTACTCGATACTAGATGGTTCTGTTCTGTATGTACCTATATAGTAGTTCATCAACTGACAGCATACGTCGGAAAAAAGAAATAAAACCTATTGTCATTGAGGATACAAATTTTCCAATTAAATTTTCACTGTATGAAACATTTTCAAATAATTTTGTGCGCGCGCGGGGCCCCTAGCCGATGCGGGGCCGCTAGGCAGTTGCCTATTCTGCTTAATGGTTAATTTGGCCCTGGTCATACCTTCTTGAACGTGCCGTTTTGTGTTCAGTTTGTATGACCAAAATAGACGAATAGCATTTTGGATGTCGACCAAAAAGAAAACAGAATCAAATGTGAATCGAAACATGTTAGGCTGTAAATTTTTAGAATTGGCCCCCTACCTTGCGATATTATGTAAAGGAGTAGCATTACTTTCTCATGTAGACTTGTAGCGCAAATGTTGTAATGTCTAGCATGATGTATCTGTACACAGCACTGGGTAATAAAACAATTTCCAGTTATTATCAAGAGAGAGCCAAATGGATACCATTATTATGTGAAACGAGAGCTTGTTCCTAAATGCGGCGTTTATGGAAATGTTCTGAATAAAAACATTAACCATTGATGCATTAAAATAGTAAGTGGTTTCGTCCATTATAAGGATACGCCTACTATAGAATTTACATAGTGTAATAGGTAATAAAATCTCAAAATAATTTTATTTTCAATTAGGTAGTGCGCAATTGCAGTTCTAAAATATTTTATTCATCGCGGAACAAAAATAACAAAGTAGAGATTGATCGTAGCGTAGATATAATTAGGTTGCTAAAAGAAGGACCATAATAAATTGACATAAGAGCACGCACGTAAATAATTACGAGAGTTACGTCTAACTTACTCAAATAAATAAATATTTTACCTTTTTACACAGCACCATCTAGTCCCAAACTAAGCAGAGCTTGTACTATGGGTACTAGACAATGGATATAATACTTGTATACTTTTTTTGTAAATACATACTTATAATACATAAGAAACACCCAGACAAACACAAACACTTATGTTCATCACACAAATATTTGTGTCCTGTGGGAATCGAACCCACGACCTTGTGATTAGCAGTCCGACACTCGAACAACTAGACCACAGAAGTTGTCAACTTTTTGTCAACTTTACGTCAAAATTATGAGAATTATTATGTAGTTGAGCGTGTCTTCCTGTTTACAAAATCTTGTAGATATTTAACACACTGCTGCGTCCGTTGTTAATATGCAAGCACATCGTTGAACTCCATTGAAGTGTGTCTAATATGGCTATCAGATTGTAGTACATACTGCCATCGTAATATCAGTCTACCATGCTATCATGCTGTATAGTACTTAATTCTTATTGTCCGTGAGAACATAGCATATGAATTCACTGAGGTATTACCTCAGTGTATGAATTTTTGAAAATAAAAACTTGTAGATATATGCAATATTTTTGTTCAGTTTCTTTAGTAAGGAGTCCTTATGGATACAGGCTTACATGCAAAAATCGTTACATTGAATTTCTATAGACGTTGCTTGCCATTTTATGGTCTAATGCGGAATAACCATCATTACATTAATGCCTCGTGCTCTCCGTGATATATTGTTATGGCATATTGATTTTCAAGAACTTTAACTTACTTCCTATTTATTAGTGGTGCATAGGGCCATATAAAGGGACATGGATCTTTGATATTCTGTTAGTGGTATAGGGGTATTAAAGCGCCAAATTTCTTTTGGGAATATTGCGGATTAAGGCCAGGTGGCCAGTTTTCTGACAAAAAACTGCCAGTTGTATTATTATGACACAACACAACACATCGTAATTTATATAGTTTGCCACATTGAAGAAATAATAAATCTATGGTTTTCCATTACCTATGTACCATTTCATAAAGGGCGAGCTAATGAAATTTATAAATCCGGCTGAAAAATCCACACAAAGGGCGTGAGGTTACACACTGGAAATTTAAATCAAACCAGTTTACTTTTGGATACTACTAACTCCATCATATAGGTACATTCTGATACATTGGGTTGCAAAGGTTAGACGGTTATTGCCCCGTGTAAAACCAGAAATTGGTGGCGGATGAAGTCTGAACTCTCAGTAACTCGGTAGTGTTACCATTAGCACTCCCTGCTAATGAGTATTCGTAATTTCGTACGTGTCTCGTATATTTTCGTATATTGCCTGCGTGTTAGCTCATCAGCCGATAGGAAATCAATTGTAATGATGTCCGACGCCAGTCACCTTTGCAGCCAGCCTTTGTGTTTCTGAACACACAATATTAGCGAGCAGAACAAAATACACGAGTTATTAAAATCACTGAAAACCTCTTAAGGGGTCATTGTACTCATCAGTATGAACAACTTTTAATATGGGACCAAACCTGAAATCGAAAAAAATCTCCAGTTACCTCAATTTTTTTCACATAAATCGACAAAATGTAGGAAACACATGTTTTTTTTCGCCATTTAGCGAGCAGAACAAAATACAACGTGTTATGAAACACACTGAAAATCTCTTAAGGGGTCATTGTACTCATCAGTATGAACAACTTTTATTATGGGACCATCCCAGAAATGGCGAAAAAAAAACATGTGTTTCTTACATTTTGTCGATTTATGTGAAAAAAAATGTAGGCAACAGCTGATTTTTGTTCGCGATTTAATTTTAATCTAGATTTTAAACTAAATCGAAAAAATGTAGGAAACATGTTTTTTTTCGCCATTTCTGGGATGGTCCCATAGTAAAAGTTGTTCATACTGCAATGATGAGTACAATGACCCCTTCAGAGGTTTTCAGTTATTCCAATAACACTTTGTATATTGTTCCAATACGAATCATGGACATCATAGTGTTGACATATAACAATGATTCAATTCTACATATTATATGTATGATATGCAGGAGCTTAAGCATACACAGCTAAACGTATTCGATAAAGTGTTTTTACTGTCGTCTAAAGTTTACTCATTTTAAATAATATTGTTACCATACGACTATCTTCGAGTTGTTGTTATAGCAAACAGTATCTGGCAGAGTGGATTGTTTACGAATACAGCGTTATAATGTGGCTCGCTCCATGCAATAGTAAATGTTGTAGCATTATAAATGCAAGGTATCCGGGTTCGTCGTGCTATCCAGCCCGCGCACCTAAACTGTACCTACCGACCTAGGTATCCTAACGCCGTTCCTAGGTCGACGAACCTTCCTAGCCTCGGAGGCGGTAGATTCGCAGGATACGATAAATTTCAATAGTGCATTGACTGCAAGTACCCGGTCCAGGCTGGATAGACAGCAACTGCAACGTAAAATCATATTCATTAATGTCTAATCTGAATTATCTTTAGAGAACTTCCTTATTGAGGGGCCGTCTTTAAAGATTCAAATTATGTTTAATAGAACAGAAAGATTTATTCCTTGAAATTTATACCAAAATATATTATTATTATTATTATTATATATATATTTTTTATACCAAAATAAACCAATTTGTCAGCTTTTGTCATAAATTTTTAACTGATTATAATTAGACTTATAAGAATTATATATGTACCTAAATTATAACTTAGCCTACTGTACGTGTTGGGCAACTGTAAGTACAGTAGGCAGCTGTTAAATAAATAAATAACAAAAGGCTTCTGATGTAAGAACGCACATAAATCTAAGTTTTTATTACTTACTGCTTTTTCAATTTTGCTTTCACAGGACGAAAACAATGACAAACTGCGATACATTACTTGATATACTTTTCCTTTTACTTTGACTGGAAGGTCGGAAGATGAAAGTCTTTAGACTTGCTTTCAAGATCGCTATTCGCAGCCTGTGGAACGCAATCAACCATGACTTGACCATTAGCGCCGTGTCATTGGAACTTTGATGTGTTTATTCAGCCGCTGTAAATGTCCACTCCACTAAGGTTGTATACCTGTATACTGCAAAGAGATAAGTAAATATTTATGCTAAGTTACAGAACATTACACTAGGTTCAAGAAAACACAGATGAGTAAAGTTAAGTGTGGAGGCAATGATATTTAAAAGTACAGATATGTTACTTTCGTGCGCAATCTGAAGACTCGAAAACGGCCTAATTGGGACGTTTTGTTATTAGTCCGTGACAAGCAAGGCGCCGAGCGTGACCGGTGACAAACAAAAAACAAAAATGCCGTCGTGTGTGTATAGAAAGTGTACCAATTATGATGCGAAAGTAACTTAAAGTAACTATCTGACTTACTTTGTACTAGTTTATGAGTATGTGTGCTGCCGCTGCGTACGGAACATTTTTCGTTTGTTTTGTTAGGGTATAACATATCTATACTTTTAAATATCTTTGTATGGAGATAATTGTTTAACTATAGCTTTAACTTTCCCTTAAAAAGTACTGTTATGGACATCATCCTGTCCGATTTGAAGAACAAATTATTCGCCTGAAACTTTGTAATTATAATTATTATGGTTTTATGATGCCCAATAGAGTCAAGGCGTGTTGTAAATACTGAACGCAGCAGTTTTGTAATTTTAATATCCTGTGGCCAGCTTTCTCGGGTGTCTGCCACTTATGTGCTCACATTCCATTTGCATCATTACAGTGATTGTTAGTGCACTATTGTAAACTGGGCTCGTTTTTTGTGGCGTGTAGTTAAAAGCGTTGTCTAACAACGACATTTACGGCGGTTATCCACTATAATAAAATTAAATTTAATGTTGACTCTAAATGCGAGGGCTAATATAACTGGACGCCAATTCGTTGATATTAATAAGAGGAGATGTCCTACATTCTTGTTACTTGTTTGAGGTTTTATTGGAGGCTTTTATTTTTTTTACAAATTGGAGAAGTCGGTAAGGATATATCATTTCTGTTCTAGATGTTCTGGTGGATTTATATTTAACTGCTAAAATATTTAAGTCGCGATTATTTTTGTAACTTTTTATTTTAACCGGATTACATCGCGTATATGAAATTTTATTACGCTTTACGATAAAATTCAAACCTGCAAAAGTACGCTCAATGAACATGTTTCAAAAGTGCACGGTAATTAGGACGAATTTAATTTGCATTTTACACAAAACTTGTTAAATGTTCAAGGAACTGCCGACAACGATGTAATTATGTTATTATGTGGAATTACGGAGCTGTGAGGGTGAACTTCTAAGTAATATCTGGATAATACAATTGGCGCGAGCGGCGTGCGCGGACGCACGTCTCATCGTCGCCTGCGCAAGGCGCAGGGTCGGGACGTGCCACATAGCTCATTAGTGTTTTTGCTTAACTACATGAAGTGTTCTTTAGCCAAATTAAATATGAAATATGCAAATTATTTTGTCTGTTCTTATTTAAGATTGCAACAAAGTAATTTTTAAATTATTTTCTATGACAGGCTTCAAATTTTATTGCCCGATTAGTATCCAAAAGTGGAGTATAGTGCAGTTTTTAACCTTGTAGTTACGTAGTTGAGAGAATCTATTGTTAGTATTTGGTTTTATTTTACTATCATTATAATATATATATCATCATCCTCCTGCCCTTATCCCAATTTATTTATGGTCGGCGCAGCATGTATTTTTCTTCCACACATCTCTATTAGCCGTCATCTCCGTGTTCACTTTCTTTCTATTCATATCATCTTTCACACAATCCATCCACATTCATACTTAAAACTTTCCTCGTAACATACTCCTCATTCTTCCTCATCACATGTCCATACCATGATAGTCTTTTGCTACTTAACTTTTCTGTCACTGGCGCTACTTTCAGACTCCCTCTTACATACTCATTCCTAATCCTATCCATTCTCGTTACAGCACACATTCCTGTTAACATTCTCATATCAGCTGCATGCAGTTGCCTTTCATTAATTCCTTTCATAGCCCAACATTCTGATCAATATAATATATATATACCTACATATATACGATATATTTCGCATCCACTGTTATCTAGTTGAATAATGAATACTGCTTAGTAATAATTATAGTTGAATTAAATATACTGTCCTATTATGAAGTTTCGATCACAAATCCGTTCGTTCTTAACCTTGGCAATGCCTATCATATGATGTATAGATAGGCTAAGTTTCAGCTCAGTTCTTTATGGAACATTCTTTTTATCATGAATTTAATCTACGTAGGAGCCGAGATTGTATCCAGTCAGCCAGACCCGGTCTCGTATGTCATTTACTTATAATTTAGTACTCAGCTACTCGAAAGATGTAAAGTGCTACTTCGAAGTTTGTCATGCTGATGTTCCATCAGACTTTGAGCCAACCGAATAAGATTGATATTAGCATGTAGATTTTCTTCTTAAAATACCATCCTAAGAAATATATAACAAATAGGCAACTGTCAATTAGAAAGATAATTTAGTACTTGCAATGGGGACATTTGGTATTCAGCGCGAAAGCCTGAGTCATGTCTGCGGCGTCATAAATCAATCATTATCGGATATGATCGGTCCTACTTACTTTTAACAGTTACTTGCATACATAATACAGGATATTAGGCATGTGACTTAGAGTAGAGAAAGCGTATTAAAATTTTGATGACGGTGAAATGAAACCCACCGACCCGATAGATTTAATGTAATATGATGTATGCATGCATGCATTGAAAATGAAGATACCAAAGACTATGTGAAATTCCTAGAAGTAACGTGAAATCACGGATGATGTCAAATATTCACCCAGGGTTGTCTCTAGGTTTTCTGGCACTGGATTACGAACCCAGCTCAGGCGCCTCTAGCCATTTCACCTCCCCCCTCAATGGTGTAGGTTTGGTACACCTACACAGCGCGCAGCATTAATAGTTATTTGTTATACAAGAGTGCAAAGTTGCTTTTTAACCGCGTGCTCAATTTTGATGACCGAGCAAGCGAACGTTTAAAAACTAGAATCCTGAGCGTTAGCGAGGGAATTAAAAGAGCACAAGGTGAAAAATCTTTGCACTCGAGTGCAACACGTAATTTTTCATCCCACCTCAGCGAGGAAATGACTAAATGCAAATAAAAACATTTACAATCATAAGATACTTTTATTTCAGTTTATGTATTAACTACTACATTATGATAGGTAAGTATTACAGAATAATCTTAAATTATACCAGGCCCCTCAGAAAGTATTGCGAAAAAAAGTTTTTATATATGGGAGACTGGCCAGTTATAATGTTTTTCGAAAATATGATTATTTATAAGTAAAAATAAGTAAGTTCCAATTTCAAAATTTCCCTCCACATTTTTTGCGAGTTAATTCAAAGTATTGTGTCTCACTGAAATATGGATCTGCGCCGGGAACATTTTAGAGCTATGATTTTATACGATTTCAAGTGTCGCCTGAAACCGGATGAATCGTACGATAGACTTCAAATGGCATTCATGGATGAAGGCCCTTCCAAGGCAACCGTGTATCGTTGGTATAACGAATTCAAGCGCGGTCGACCAACTTTGGGGGATGACGAAAGAAGCGGTCGCCCTTTGACGGCTGTTACCGAAGAAAACGTGCTAGCAGTGAAAAATTTAATCCAAGACAATAGGCGAATTACATATCAGGAGATTCAACACATATTGAAGATTGGATCGGGAAGCGTTCACGAGATTCTACACAGCCATCTTCGCGTGAGGAGGATAGTATCACGCTGGGTGCCGCACAACCTCACCGATGCTCAGAAGCAGGCCCGGGTGGAATGGTGCCGTGATATGCTTAACAAATTTGAAGCAGGCTCGTCTCGGCGTGTTTACGACATCGTTACAGGTAATGAGTCCTGGATTTATCAATACGACCCAGAAACCAAGCGCCAGTCGACTGTTTGGGTGTTTCAAAATGAGCCAACGCCTACCAAAGTGAAGCGATCTAGAAGCGGGGGTAAGATTTTGATCGCTAGCTTTTTTAATTTGACTGGCCACTTGGTATCAATTCCCTTACGGGATCAAAGAAGCATTAATGCCGAATGGTATACTACCAAATGTTTGCCAGAAGTTTTCTCTGTTATAAGCAACAAGCGACCAAACACAGGGCTCCGCGGGCTACTGCTCCACCACGACAATGCACCTGCGCACACCGCACTCAAAACGAGGGACTTCCTGGACAGCACGCCAGTCAAACTCCTGGGTCACCCTCCTTACAGCCCTGATCTAGCACCGTGTGACTTCTTTTTATTCCCAAAAATAAAAAATCAGCTCAAAGGGATACAATTTTCGTCGCCGGAAGATGCGCTGGCTGCGTTCGAGCAGGCTGTAAACGAGGTGTCTGCGGCGGACTGGAAAAAGTGTTTTGAAAACTGGTTTAGGCGCATGAATCTTTGTATAGAGGCTGGTGGAAAGTACTTTGAAAAGATTTGATAAAAATATATGTACGTATAGAACAATTTTTTTTAGTTTCGCAAAACTTTCTGAGTGTCCCACGTATTAACAGTTTCAGTCAATTATGTTGGCGTCAAATAAACTTCCTCGTCGCTAGAACCACTCATTTTAGGTTTTTCACTTGTTTTCAAGTTTCTTGTTTTTAACCTAATATTTATGTATTTAACAATATGACATGAAAAGGAAATGGCCCGCGCAAAGCAAATAAAAAAAAAAGTACACCAAGAAGGTTCCGAGTCTGAGTTTTTAACAAATTAAAAAAGTACAACCTTTTTGATAAATTCGGCACCATTGAGGGAGAAGTAAATAGGTTTAATGATGTTTTGAATTCACAAACGTAGTGCACACGGTGTTCTAAATTCAATTTACTTTATCGTCTAGGGGATAAAAACGGCTTTTGCACTCGGATATCGAAGAGCAAAAATACTCTTTCCGAGATGGGGGGATGAAAAAATAATTATAATTACAGGTACTGATGTATACCGGTAGGTATCTACAATGATGAATGAAAGTTTGAGCTAAGTAAAATAATGTCTCGGGTCCACCCCTTGCACCTGGGTTGGGACGGCCGGGCGCAGCCCTAGTAGGTAATCACCACAGCTGGAAGCACTGAACTAATTTCCAGCAACTTTTCTTATAGGTCATAAAAAAAACAGTTGAAACGTGATAGTAGTCCACTTCAGGACGTGACTCGAGTAGTGGTTTACACATAACGAGCTGGGCAAACAGATTGATGACCGCAGAATCAACCCTCTTTGCAGAACTAATGATTTTGGTTGAAAACAACATAACATCGCTGGGCCTTCAAAAATCGCTGTGCATGTTTTTTCATCATCATTTCAGCTGAAAGACGTCCATTGGTGGACATAGGCCTCCCCAAGCATCGCCACAACGACTGGTCCTGTGCTTCCCGCATCCAGCGGATTCCCGCGACCTTCACCAGGTCGTTGGTCCACCTTGAGGGGGACCTACATGTTTTTTTTTTACTATTTTTATTTATTAATTATATTCTTTATTGTAATACCTACACCAAACGAAAACAAAGACAATAGTTTACAGAAAGATAGTGTAAGTACCGGTCTCATCGCACAACAACGACTAACGGCAAAAAATAATATCAGATCTATCCACGATTTGACGTACTAGAGATAGAAATTTGACATATTTTGTATGGAGCTTATGTCAAATTTCTATCTCTAGTAGGGCAAATCGTAGATATATTGGATATTAATTTTGGCCGTAAATGGTCGTTGTCGCACAAGGAAGACAACCTTTAGATAAACTAAAAGAATGGGAACCGATAGTGGGTAGTTATGGTGTACAAGTATGTACGTCGCGTCTCGTACATAATATACTTCAATATAAGAATATAAAGTATATGGCATTTACATAAATAAGTTTAAGAAATATACAACATTAAAGTAATAAATAAATAAATTAATAAATATTTTTGGGACATTTTATACATCACCATCTACTCCCAAACTAAGCAGAGCTTGTAGTATGGGTACTAGTTCTAGACAATGGATATAATACTTTTTTTTTTTTAATAGTGTCGTAGTTGAGTAATTTCAAGAAGTTGTGAAACAGTTTGACAAGTAGTTAGTAGTTTTAACCCCCGATGCAAACGGAGGGGTGGTATGTGTTTAACGTGTGTATCTGTCTGTGGCATCATAGCCCCCAAACGAATGAACCGATTTTGATTTAGTTTCTTTTAGTTTAGTTTGAAAGGTGACTTGATCGAGAGTGTTCTTAGTTGTGATTCAAGAAAATCTGTTCAGCCGTTTGAATTCCATCAGCTCTTTTCTAGTTGTTGAAGGGATGTGATCAGGTCAAATCGATTCGAAATGTGGTTTCCTGTTACTTTAATGATATTGCAAGAACATGGTAATCTCGACCTGATGCTGCAGCATCACCTGGAATCTGCAGGATACCCAACTCCTCGCCAACTTACAGCAGAGGTATCGTGTTTGGGCTCATTGGAAATTTTTCAATGAATTAGATAGATGATGATCGGGGTCTGATGATGGTGCAGGAAAGAAAAATGAGGATAAATTGGTGAGGGATTCTAAGCTACATTCACTCGTTCAATCGATATGAAATTTTGGTATACGATGTAGTGTCAGCTGTGGTGAATTAGTATATGAATGTGTAAAGTGAATGAAATAATGAATGAGTGAATGGGATGTGTCGAGGGTCTTCAAAATTTAAAATTTATCTTTATTTTAATACACTTATGCTGTAAAAACAGTTTTGTGATATATTTGTGATTATTATTTTACTTTATTGTACACACAAATACACATTAATATTACAATAGGAAAGCTTATGTACATCGGCGAGCTTAACTCAAAAATGAGTTTTCTTACAGCAAGCATTTGATTATGATGATAAATTCAATCGAACCTTTTTAGTTCTAGGGGAATTTTTTTTTTTGGATGTCCCTTCCTTTTGCTATATGCAGGGAAAGCAAGTAGGTACCTTAAATATTGAAAATTTTAAATTTTACTTGAAGAAGACTTCAGGACTTTGTTTTTAAAAGCAAGTAATACTGCATTCAAGGATTTTTCAAAAGTGTCTGCCCTGAGCCTGGACCGAACCTTCAAGAATGCAAAAAAATATAACCCGTATGTTTATGCCTCCAATTGGTAGAGTCAATAATGAAGATTATATCACTGCAACAAACAAACATTGTGTCCTAGATTTAAGGAAGTCCACGAAATTAAACAGCAGCAAATGTTACTCAAAAAACACTTTATTTAATTTGTTGTTTGTCCATATTTCATGGATTTCCTTTAATTTTAGACACTATGTTTGTTGGGACAGATGTTATCCTTATTATTGACTCTATCAAGATCTATCAACATAAGCCATACCTAAAACACAGAATAGTACTGTTTCGCGATTGTGATAGTTCGATTCCCATGTTTCCCATAGTTCAGGCAAGAGATTTTTAATAATCTTTGGATGCAGATTTCCTTATAAAAAAAACCAATATTTAAAGAACTTATCCTTTATGAAGCTTAGCAATGGGACACCCAGTATAGCTACGGTATTTGTCTTTCATAGAATTTATTAGAAACTAGCCTATGCCCGCGGCTTCGCTCAAGTATTTTTATTTTATTTTCATGATCTGCTCTTGACCGCAATCTAGACAACATTGTCAGGATGTGATCAACGATGGAGCGAGCAAATCTATTAGGTGCCGATTCATTCCAGTATGGTTAATATAGTAAAATATATAATAGTATTAGTATAGTATAATTTGGTTTATCACAGAAACGCACATTCCTTTATTTTCGCAAGATAAGTATTTAAAATGTTCAACTGGACTATGATCTATCTGTGTGCCAAATTTCATCTAAATCCGTTCAGCCGTTTCAGCGTGATTGAAGGACAAACAAATAAACAAACAAACTTCCATACTTTCGCATTTATGATATTAGTAGGAAGTGGAATAAGATAGCTTCTAACGATAGATGAGGCCACCTATATCGCCGTACCACCGGTTGGCCGATACATGGAATACCAATCATTCATCACAATGATTGACACTCAATTAATGTACCCTCACTTACCCGCGGGTTTACCAACATACAACTATTTTAATGATGCTCAAATCACTCGAATGAAACTTTATGAATGATTAGCTTGTTATTAATGGTCCCGAGGTGGACCATCAATTTTCTAATGCAATTTTAGTCGTAATTGCTATCAGGTAGGATGGTGAAGTATTGTTTGTTATCTGTACTAATCTAAATAAGTATACTAATTATTATAAGAGGAAAGATTTATTTGTACGTTTGTAATCGATAAACTCTGAAACGACTGAACCGAGTTTAATAATTCTCACCATTAGAAAGTTACCTTATCCAGAAGTAACAAAGGCTATATTTTATTTCAGTACACGGGCGAAGCTGCGGGCACAGCTAGTCAATTAATAAGGCAGAAAAGGTTTACCTTTTGATATTATTTTATTCTCCAATATTATTTAAAGCAATGGTTTTCTTTACTTCATCATTTCAGCCGAAAGACGTCCACTGCTGGACATAGGCCTCCTCAAGGGGGGGATATGTCATAATCGCCACGCTTGGCAGGCGGGTTGGCGATCGCAGTTGGTGGGTTAAATACTCAGAGAACGCTGCTGCCCATCCTCTGGTGAATCCCGTAGTCGCCATTTACGACACCCATGAGAAGAGATAGGGTGGTGCAATTCTTTATGTCCGGCACCACACGGAACTCCTTTACTTATTGGACACTAATAGCATTCTTATGTTGTATATGTTCTGACTATACAGTAACTGTTTTCAACACGTTAAATGGCCAATACACTCACATGAACTTAGAAGCCGCTGCAAGGCGAAGCGGTGCTTATTGCCATTACTTGAGTGGCGTGTTTCCCTCTGTAGATTTTGATTAAGAATCACTGCTACCTGCATCTTGGCCTTAAGTGTATGCATGCGTCAGCGTCGGTGGAAAAGAGGCCTTGCACCTGCTAATGCACCAAAATGACATCACTAAAATGCGAGGCATCGTAATTGTAATGGCCACCACTGACACCGCACTATCTCCCATCGCGCGCAGTAAGTGGACTGATGGTATCGACTGCTGGACAATGAGCTACATCACTACCACTACCGGCTCCTTCATTATCAATATATTGGTCGTATTGTTTCGCATATCGATCTTATCATTTATTTATGTGTTTTTGACCATCGACAGGTCCACATTCCTATTCATCATTAACTTACTTGATACATACAAAGAAAATGAATAGTTTATCAAATGATTGCCTCAGTTAATGCACTTGAATGCTATTTTAGTCATTCTAAATGATGCTCTATCGGCTTCGTTCGTCTCTGACGTCTAATTTATGAATGATCGCAGCGCCTAACCAACCATTTGAGTCGCATGATTGACGGGTGTCGAACAAAACACGTTTCAATTCCATAAATACGGCTCAGGTTAGGTTTGATGATGGCTGTGATGTTGATTACACCAGTTGTACCTCCATGATTGATAACTTCCACACCTAAGTTAATCCACTGACTGTTATTGACCTTATATTCTTATTTGTGAAATCTACAAGTAAATGGCATCAAAAATCAAGGCGCATTAAAATCTGCGATACAAAAGGGTATAAATTAACTCTGAGCTCAGTCCTAAATAAACAGAGTAAATTGAATATAATATGTTATTTTCAATCTTACTTTTTATCGTGCATCTGCGAAAGTAACGAGTGTTTAATTTTCGCGGCGTCGGGAGCGTCAATAAAAATGTTTCGCTATTGAATGGGAGCGCGTACGTAGGCGGTAGTACCTAATTGATTACCGTGGCGAACACGGTATCAGCTTATCGCTCCATCGGGACGTACGCACAATGTCCAATAAACAAGGTGATGTTATCTGTCGTTGTAAATGAATCAGTTCAGCTCAGCTCGAAATTCTAGACGAGGGATGAGGTGACGGCTATACTTGCTTAAGTACTACAGACAGGCATTTAATCTTATTGTTAAGTTCGAGCTTATTCCTGACCTTTAGCTGAATATATTTCGTATCCAGTTGCATGAACGGTCGTTACGAATCACTGAGCAGTTGAATAATGTGCAGTACTTAGTAATTCTGATGTTTCTTTTGTACTGCTATATAGGGGTTGGATTTAATTCACCTCCGTGAATGTAATGTTATGAATTCATTACTTGCATAATGTATCGTTCAGCATAATCAGATTAAGCATAATACAAGTTTAAAGAATGTTAATATTCCAAAATACTTTTGGCGCCTTATTTTATTAAACAAATGTATAACAACATTTTATACCGCATGTAAAGATAAAGAGATCGTTAAACTGAAATAAATTCCTGCAGCTTTAGTAACATTTAAATCGCACTTCGACTGAAATGCTTTTTATGTTGATTATTGAGATTTTTAACATTATTTTTTATTCTGCAGACGAACATGGTAGTAACATGTAGCTCGTGTAAGGGTATTTGTTCTGCGCAGGCGCGGCCGAGGTGCGTAAAGTGTAATCCTAGAGACAGATACGAGGGCATTACGCGAGGCAATCTGCGCCTATATGTGCTGGCCGGTACAACTACGCAGTATTTGCGATTAGATATCGAAAAAAATAAGACCAGAGGGCCTAGCATTAGTTTTTGCGGTATCGTGTAGTTAACGTTATCGTGTAGTTATCGACAAATTGTATAAGGAAAATTTACCAGCGCCAGGTGCGTCATCATCATCATCATCATTTCAGCCGAAAGACGTCCACTGCTGGTCATAGGCCTCCACCAAGCATCGCCACAACCACCGGTCTTGTGCCTTCCGCATCCAGCGGATTCCCGCGACCTTCACCAGGTGTGCGTATTTGGAACTAAACAAGTCCCATATACAATTTGTCGATAACTACACGATAACGTTGGCTACACGATACCGAAAAAAACTCATTCTAGGCCCTCAGCTCCCCGATTCAGAACATTTCGATAAGCAGTTGTCGACCGATTCGGTTTGTTATCTCTTTTTCTCTCGTTACGTAAACAAAACGAGATAACAAACCGAGTCGGTCGACAACTCATCATTCTATTCGACTTTTCCCAATTATACAACCCCAAGTCTAACCAGATGCGGCTGAACATCAGTATTTTACACGGAGCGACGACATCAAACCCCCGCAACCCAGTTACTGGGTTATACTGACATTTGGAATACACTACCCGTAATGTCTGCCACAAATATTCGTATGACAACCGGGACCGATAGCTTAACGTGCTCTCCGAGGCACGGAAGGGTCTCGATGTGTAACGAAATGGTCACCCATCCACAGACTGACCTCGGCAAGTGCAGCTTAATCTTGAAAACTAATCGGTCGACAACTACTTATTGAAAATGTTTTGAGTCGGGAGCAGGAACCGAACTTTTTATGTGTATTAGAGAGATCATTTTAAAGTGAGATTATTAAACTAAGTGAGAACAGAACACTAGGTACACACATAGAGACAGAGGGAGAGAGAGGACCAGAACCTTAAAAAAATAATAGGATTTTAGATTTTTAACGATGAAATAATAACGATTTGCATTTCGGTAAAGAAGCCTTTTTTGGACTGAAGCTTATGATGACTAAGATGCAAATGCGAAAATCCTCTTTGCTGTAAATAATGATTCAGAGGTCCGCAATGTGGGCATTTATTGTTTAGTCCTAGTGTTGTATGATAGATCACAGCGTCACGTACCATCTAGATAATGTGGCAGCATGTGAGGACACGTCATTATAACCACATTACCGATTTATTTCGTCACACACGACTACGCTCAGACGTTACTTTTTTGCCTGACTGAACACGAAGCTACGCAATATGGTCGCTCATAAACAATTACGCAAAATGATTGTGATGTAACTTAGTTCTAGAGCTATGAATATTTAGACGGTAACTTATTTGGCTACATCCCATTTGGCAAACATACAATTTCGTCAACTATTTCCATATAGGTAATAAGGAGTCCAATTTCCCCATTTTGTTAACTCCGATTTTATATTAGTAGGCAAAAGTAAAGTTGACGAAATTAGATGTTTACCAAAATGATGGGGTGTTGCCACTTATTCACTGATTTTCTTATATGATAAGGGTCTCTATATATTTTTGTTGGCCAGCAAGTTTGAAAAATATGCCGTTCGAAGATTGGCCTCTAGGTTACCTTCAAAGATAAGACCCCTCTTCAACCCTCTGATTGTATATCGACTAAGTTAGTCGCCTTTAAGACTACTTAATAACAAGGTTATGCCATAAAGTAGATAATAATACTAGTATTATTGTCTATTCTTATGGTTATGCTACATAATAGGTCTTCTTAAAGAGTGTAAACTATTGTGTGCTTATTATAATAAACTATAGCCTATGCCCGTAGCCTCACCCACGTATGATTTAGTTTATCACAGAAATACGTTTTCATGCATCCCTCGGGAACTGTTTGCCTTCTCGAGATAAAAAGTACCCTATATGTTAATCCCAGTTATGTTCTATCTACGTATCAAATTTAATCAAAATCCGTTGAGCCGTTTTAGCGTGATTGATGATCAAAAAAACAAACATCCATACTTTCGCATTTATAATATTAGTAGTTGGGGTAATTGTGTAATGCATTCACATTGAAATCAGCTTTCATTTTGAAATTTCAGCAATATTCATTGCGTGGTACGTAGTTGTCAATATGACGGATTGTCAAATCACAGAGCAATGCACATTGAAATCCAGATGATTGCGATCGCGAGTGAGTTACGCAATTCGGCAGCTGATTCTTACAATATTTCCTAATACTGACTTGTAGGCTAGGAGACCTTTGCGCTGCAGACAGGCTGCAGAAGACAACACCGTACACGTGGCAAAGTTTTGGTCTTGCTAAGTTTGCTATACCAGGGACACGAAGAAGTTTAATGTATCGGTCATTAGTGGCCAAAATTAAAGGTCATGTTTATAAGTCAGGAGGAATGACAATAAACCACAAAAGCACGTTTAAGCATATGCAATGTTTATCAAGTAAATTCTCGCTGACCGACGACAGAGACAACTGGCAGCTATTGTTGACTGGATAACCAACAAGTAATCCAGATAAACTGAAAAAAAAGTTAAAGTTTTGGATAAACTAAAAGTATTTCGACTAAATAATCAATCATCAAAAAGAGTTTGAGGATATTCGTGCTAACTTAACCGCCATATAATAAGAGCCATTATTAATTATTATTACCTAATATTATTTAAATTTCAATTTGTTCTGAGTCATTGTTAATAATATTTTATAGTGTCACTGGCTTACAGTTTGTATTTGTTTTATATATATTAGAGATCTACATTACTTTTTAACCGACGAAAAAAAGGAGGAGGTTCTCAATTCGACGCGTATATATATATATATATGTATATATATATATATTTTTTATGTATGACCACGCATAACTTTTTACAGAGTGGTCCGATTTTGATGATTCTTTTTTTAATGGATAGGGTATATCTCGAAGTTGGTCCCATTTAAATTTCAAAATCAAAATCCACCCCTAAGTGTAGTAAAACAGGGGATGAGTGTTTGTTCACCCACTGAATTCTTACCTGTTAACTGATTCTGTTGAAACTTGACACACATAAATATAGTTCTAGACACTACGACATAATGGAGACCTGGAGTTAGATTTTAACCACAAAAAAATGAAAAATAAAACTTTTTAACAAAAAATTGAACCGACGAAAACAGAAACTGAAAAGCGAAAAATAACTAATTATGAGTCGGCGCCAAACAACCAATCAACGAAGATCATTAAATTACTTTAAATAAATAATAAAAACAACGTCACATCAAATACAACGTGAAATTTTCAACGATAAACAATAACTTTCCAAAAATGCGTTCTCCGCTCGGCCACTTCCAACTTACACGAACTTTGCTTGTTAAAAGTTCGTTTGGCGCCGACTCATAATTAGTTATTTTTCGCTTTTCAGTTTATGTTTTCGTCGGTTAAATTTTTTGTTAAAAAGTTTTATTATGTACGTATATATATTTTTAACCATCATTATAATTGTAATTGCACCATTTCTTTTTTATTTTGTTTCGAGCGTATGGCACTCGTGGGTCGCAGCTCAAAATCGGCGTTGGGTAGTCGGTACCTGTACTGCTACCTAACATTATGCTGAGCTGGTGGCCCGTTGGCACTTAAATTTTTTTTTTAATGTTCTTTTCAGTTTCGTTAATTTTTATTGTTTGTGCCAATAAAAACATTTTCTTTCTTTCTTTCAACAAACGTGATGACTGGTGACATTACCTCCCTGCTAGACTGCGAAGTAAAATAGCAGCTTCTTAAACACACATAAAATTGACTTGAAAAGTGATGTTTTTGCATTTAGTAATATTTGACTTTCCACATCCAACATGCTATATTTATCTAAATCAAAACCAGCAGGTCTATTTAAGGTCAAAGAGCTATCAATCTACTTTCACAACTGATGGGTGCCTTCATAGTTCTCTATCATATTCTCTATATAAATATTTAAGAAGTATTTTTCGCATGCGCTCTAAACCACGTGCCTATAGTAGGTTCACGGCTCTATATTAAAATATCTTTTATCCTTTCATAATGGAAATCTCTGGCATTTTGCATAATATATGCATTTAGTCGTGTGGAGTTTAGTGCCTGCATTTATTTATGAACATGCCTACGTGTTATGGTATACTGATTTTATGTGTTTGCTTACAAATGTAACGTTAAGATCATGGAATTGAATTTTCATGATAATATTAGGATGATAAAAAAATTTCTTTAGCTTACTACCTAGACCTAGCTTTAGTTGTTAATGAATAAATTGAAATATAACTAAAAGAAGTTCACAGAGAACTTACACCATTATTGCATTGTTTTGATCTGCAATTTTACTTAAATTGCACGGCTGGTATTTTAACTAGAATATAGAAAAACCCACTTTAAATTATCTTTAAAAGGAGATTACAAAGATTTGTGACAGTGGTAGTTATAGAGTTGGCTTCATAATCCCTGGGTTTTCTACATAAGACTTATTATGAAAATGAAACGCCAATTCTCAGATAACATTTATTTGGGTGCAGATGGCGACAGCGAGGGCGCGCGTGAGGCGGCGGCGCAGGCGCAGCGCGGCGCGGTCGGTGCGCGCGCGCCGCCCGTACCGCGCGCACTCGCCCACCACCGTCGTGTTGCACGACTCCTGCGAACGTGATTATAAGCTCACAACATGCCCTTATTTATTAGAGAAATATTTGAAAACGTGAGCTAAATATCCCTTCTTATTGCCGGTACAGTTATATGTGGTAACAGTGCAAGAATTCCATGGTTAAGGAGCATATAGTAGCCAAGTGGCGATCCATCAGTAAAAAAAATATTACTAGCTGAATACATCATTTATCGAAAATTAGTTTTTAACAATTTGAAGTACAGGTACTTTAGTTTCATCAGAAACTATTGACTCTATAATATTTAGTGCGCTACAGTTGCAGATAGAAAAAGTGCCAAAAGTGACGAATTTTCGATTAATGATGTATTCATAACATAACATCACACCTGTATTTCCCCGAAGGGGTAGGCAGAGGTATATAGTACACCCACATTTCGCCAGGTAAGTTATAAGTCCCATGTAATAGGGGCGAGCCCATTGCCATTAACCGAGCACAAATCCAGACTCCGGGCTGCTACTGAGAATTTCCTAATGAAAAAACTGACCAACCCAGGAATCGAACCCAGGACCCCACGCTCAGCAGTCGAGCTTGCGACCATACACCACCGAGGCAGTCAAATGATGTATTCAGCGAGTAATAATTTTTTTACCGTTGGGGGCGCCACTTGGCTGCTGATAAACATATACAGTTGCGGCGACCCTTTGTAACAATCACACACAGTTTTATGCAGCTGAATGCGCTTAAATGAAATTTTGTACAGAATAAGCCTGTGTTTAGGAAAACATACTGATTCTCAAACAATAATTTTCAGTTCTCACCTTATAATGATTGAGCTGCACTTCTTTAAAGGGCGCCGACCAGCCGACGGACCCTGACGCCCCGAGACTTTTCAAAGGGTAATGGTTGAATGCCGTCAACACCTTTTTAGTCAGCATCCAACTTTTACTGTAGAATCCTATAGGACTTATCACCGCCGAACTTACTACGTGTGTTGCTAATTTAGGTGTAGGGATCTCACTACCACATCTAGATTTGTACTTTTCATTAAGCACTTTATCTTGTTCACTATCATCTATGACTTCATTGTTTAAATTATTCGAATCTAACATTAATTCTATTTCATCTATTTCTAAATCAATAGATTTTTTAATTCGCACATCGTCTCTTTTGGTGTAAATTTTGCTCTTTACTCCTCTGCCATTCATGCTTCTGTATTTGTCAATATCTTGCATGAAATCAAAGAAAAATACGTTCTGTATCATTATAGAAGAGCGTTGTGAAGAATTCCAACCGTATTTATTTAGACGATTTAGTAATTCTGGCCACGTATCAGCAATTTTTGGCAAAACTACTTCGTCAATATCCAGTGGAACTATATACTCTGATTCTTTTATATTTCTATACAAACAATCATTATAAGTTAAAATATGATCCCTTCTTCGTTGCCAAAGAGATCTACTTGACTTATGCTTAATAGGAACATGGAATAGTCTAACGATACCTGTATTTTGATAGTGCAGTAGAACTTCTTTTGTTTTTTCTGTGACTTCATCTACATACATGTCTATTAAATCTACACCAAGTATTTTATTGGTTTCGATCCATTCAACTAAGTTTGGTGATATGTCTTTACCAAAATTCATATCTTTGACACAAATTGTAAACATTCGTTTTCTTTCATTTTGTTCTAAATGGGGTTCCAATTGAAATGCATTAGTGGGGTCATCGCAGGGTTCAGTTACGACTGACACAACTGAAGGGCCATACAGGGGTTCTGTTAGAGGGCATGACAGAAGTAGCGGGGTATCTACTTCTGACAGAGTAATGTCCCACTTGTGCCACCAAATTTCCAGAGGCTTCGCTGCAACGACTTCAACTGCATCTTCAATTAGAACTCCGTTTCTTGAACGTGTTTGACAGAACAGTGGATCTTCCGTTGAATAATTTCGTCCTGTAAAAGGAATATTAATAAAATGAAGTAACTAGACAACATGTTGTCTTGAATTGATTCTAAGAATAAGGCAGACGTAGATAATCAGAATAATTTTTGCGAGATAATAAAATGATTCCTACAGTTAAGCGAGATGTGAGTGAACGGAAAGTGCTCCCCGGCACCGTTTCAAAGATCTTTCCGACACCCATAATTCATACAGAGAAACTACATTAGTTGGACTTATATAATAGTAATTTGTTGAAATGATTTCCTCAGGTACACTTGCGGTACTTTGCGAGGAACTGTCATTAAAACGGTTCTTCAATTACAGGCTAGCCTGATCAGGATGAAACGTCATCCTAGTAGATACGGCGAAGAAAGCAATTCCATTTTGGTACCATTTGTACTAATGTTTATGTATGATATAGTTTTTACCGTTGGATAGTTTGTGACAACTAAAACATCTTAGAAGATTGCAGATGGTTCTTAATGACGATTGACTTAGTAGGGAAAAGTGATCAATGGGACAGACTGATTTGTGTGCATTACTTCTTAAACACAATCTATAATAAAGTTTTATCTGTTTTGCATGCTTAACCCGTCAATTCGCGGAACGGCCGACGGGCTGAGCAAACAATAGGTTTTTTATTGTTTATACCTACTATTGATGACTAGAAAGGTTAAAAAAAAGCTTTTTACAAAACACTCTCCATAGTCTACATACTTATCTATGTAGATATATCCTATCGGAAAAAATCAAATCAATTACTTCTACTATACTCTCTAAAAGTCTATTGCAAACATGTCATTTAAAATGAAACGGTTAAGTAACGAGTTAGTTGAATCTCTACCACTGAATTCAATACGCACGTTTATTTTTAACCGCAAAAGGGAGCTATAAAATCGACAAACAATCTTTCCAAATCAAATACAAAACGTAAAAGCGAAAGGCAGCGAGAGAGGCCAGTGTTTAATCCGTCTCTCATTCCTCACCACAACATAGGAGTTGGGTGGGTTTATCTCGGCCGGGAAGGAATTTACACGACGCGTACGATCGCCTTCAGTGACAAATGAGTGTGAGCTTATCGGGCAGCGCGCACTGTCGCTGTCGCCGTCTGCGCACTTTCCACTCCAGCTTTTGTTACTTTAAATCCTTTAATGTGTTACAAAAATACTTTTACAAACTATACTTAATACTAGCACCATTTTAATGAGACATCCTACGTGACTTATTGGTAGCACATATCTTAAAACGAAAAAATCCATCCCTTGATTAAGTTGCGAACGTTGCCGCTTTTTGCTTTGTACACGGAGAAAATAAGGACGGCGATCGGCTATCACAACCTCCGGTAATTATGGCGTTGGTTTATCAGTACTTGAGATTTCCCTGATGTCTTTATTGACCGAGATTATTTTGTTTACCTGGCTTTTATTTATTTTTTCTGTAAACGTGGGCAAGGCTGTAAAATCTTTATTAAGCCGTCTGTTGCAGCTAATCCCAAGAATTACTGGGTGGATTTTGACGGTTTTCACATATACTGTGCGATTATCGAGGAGTTGAGAAAAGAGAAAAAGAATAAGAAGTCAAAACGCCTAGGGTGTGAAATTATGGGGCGTGTTAAATAAATTTTGTATAGTCCGATATAAAATTCGCGCATGCATGTTTATGTCATAAAAGTTTATGTTTATTATCAAGGTTTTTAAATTGATTCTTGAGAAAACTAGACTTGTTTGCATATTCCATTAAAGTGTAATATGTGTTTAGGGCAAATTTATATAATCGTCTTATATCGTTAGGGAGAAACGTACGAGTAGGAAAAATATAATTACGCGCATTATACTTATACTCGCGGGACAAGAGGCGGGAGGACAGGAGCGCTCGCGGCGACGCGCGTGCGATCCAATACAAACAAATAATAATATGACTTAATTGCTGATTAAGTTTTTGTATAAAATTAAAACTTCGAAACGCACGAAGTTCATGCGCTTGCGTGGGGCGCATCCAGATTACATCTTGTAAACGAGACGGAATGCGAAATCTGATGAATAAAAGCACAAACTTAACAAATATGGTTAGACTAGTGGTTCGCCCCGAACGGAGACTTCGCGATAAACGTTTTGACAAACTAAATTGACACATTTAATCACAAATAAAAAAAAAATTATAGAAAACTGTGAAATTGGCTTGCGTATCTTTTCCAAACATGAAACTTATTTTTGTTAAATACCCTTGAATAAACAGCAGCGTTCAAAGACTGGCCAAAATTTTTTTCCTACTTATAATTGATAAGTATTCGTTATTGAAGTTCAGGATATTACTGAAACTATCCATAAGTAGCAACTCTGGACGGGGAGCAGTTTTTCAGATAGACCCCGGGACAAAACAGGTCCAACAACAGTGACTTTGCATGCCCCAAATACAATGCACGAAATCGTTGATCTATGACATAGAATATTTAAAAAAATAGTTTTAAACCCTGGTAAAAAAGTTCTTTTCAACGATACCCCACATGTAATAGTAGAATGAAAACATTTTTTGCCCCCTCTTTGCATGTATGGACGCCCCCCTTAAACATTAGTTTACAACTAATATATCATTTTCTACTTTGGCCTATAGTTTTAAGAATATTTTTTTTTTATAAGTTTTGCTTTTGACCGCTGTCTAGACAGCTTTGTCAAGAGGTCGACGATGGAGCGAGCAAACCTATTAGGTGCCGATTCACAGCTTTAAAGGCGTTAGGGTTGCCCGGAAATACAGTTGTTTTCCACGATGAGTGAATTCCACAACTTAGCTGTGCGCATTATGAAAGAGTTCTCAAAGCGCTTGGTCCTGATAGTAGGGATTTCTACCAAATTTGGATCATATCCTGCAGTGCGTCGTGTAGTCTGATGAAATAAAGGAGATGGCGGAATAAGCTCATGGAGCTCTTGCGCACAGTCTCCAAAGTACAGCCTGTAGAACACCGACAAACAAGCATCTGTGCATCTATGGGCTAAGCTTTGTATAAGTGAGATGTGAGAATTTGAAGTAATAATATCATTGTGATTGGAAGTTATAAGGTTCTGACAGACAGAAAGAGGGACAACGTGCTGAACGGCTTGGTTAACTCAGAGTCCTCCCTTCGCTCAAAAATATTTGATATCTTAAGTGGTGTACGCATTTAGTTAATTTTTCGAGTTCATTAACATAATTATAATGCACTTACGTATTTTAATTTCATAAAATACATGCTTAGCATATGTAGCTTGATTACAAGTTCTAAACCAGTTATGTTTGCTAGGATTATAGAGACTAATTGCAAAAAAAAAAGTGTGGAACTTGAACAATTCACATAACGTAGGTAGGTAACTTTTAATTAAGTGTCGCTAACCCTATGCATGCGATGACGTGCTGTCAATTACACAGACGGTAATGTTTTGCAGCAGTCACATACTATGTAGGAAGATGGCCACAAATTAGATGGGCCATATATGTAATTTATAATAAGCATTACTTAAGTGGCATATAGTGGTTATTAACTAGAAATTTGTTGAGTTATCGTATAAATATAGGGTTGATTTTCTTAATCTATGATTTGACATTCGGAACTTTCGATAGGGAGTTTGGGTGCTACCAGTTCTGTTTTTAGTGAAACTTGTGAGTTCCAGTATTCAGCAGTTCCCCTGAGGTCTGCTCTATTTTATACAATATGGCAAATTATAAGAGCCCGAATTCCTAATAAAAACATAAGATCAAGCTCGGCTCGATAGATGGCGCTAGTTGTGTGCAAAATGTCTGCCAACATATTAATTTTCTTTTTCGAATGGACTCTCGCAGATGGCACCCAAGGTAGGTGCCCTAACTGCTTAACCAGGCGGGTGGCGGAGAATCCCGTTAGGGACTCCATCCGCCGAAAATTTCCCTAAGCCTGACTTATAAACTAAAATCGCGGTTGTAAAACCGCATAAGGGCGTCCCCCAAGGGAGGGCACGGACCTCGGCTTACTGGGGAATTGCGGGGGACCCCGGCGCTATGTACCCCTGGCAGCCGTTGCTGCATCGGGAATGGTTTTCTCGAAAGTGGTGGACTTTCGGTATATAATAAAATCAGATCCTTAGTTTATCAGCGTACCGTGGAAGGTGGCGAGAATACGCACGTAGCGCTGCGCGGTCCGCTCGTCGTAGTACGCGGCGTACAGTGATACGCGCGTACCGGCTACATGCTGCCACTCCTGCGCACGGCGCCCGTCACCAGGCCAGCTGCGGTTCTGAAATAATTAAATATGTGTGAGTTGTAAAGTTAAATTATCATCATACTTCTACAGAAGGGTATTCATGATCACAGGCTAAAGAAGAGAAACAGAAGTGCTTCATTAGGTATAAGATGTATACATATTCATCATCATCATCATCATCATTTCAGACGAAAGACGTCCACTGCTGGACTTAGGCCTCCCCCAAGCATCACCACAACGACTGGTCCTGAGCTTCCTGCATCCAGCGGATTCCCGCAACCTTCACCAGATCGTCGGTCCACCTTGTGGGGGGCCTACCCACGCTGCGCCTTCCAGTACGCTGTTGCTACTCCAGAAACTTACGGCCCAATCGGCCATCCGTTCTGCGAGCAATGTGCCCCGCCCAATGCCAACTAAGTTTGCCAATTCTTCGGGCTATGTCGTTTACCTTCTTTTTCCTGCTAATCTCTTCATTTCTGATTCGATCACGCAGGGATAGGTATACATATTAGTCGTCGTCAATGGTCGCGAATATTGCCATTATTTTGCTATCGTAAAGATATAGTTCAAAGAAGGGTTCTGTCTAGCCTAATCTTAGTCCTAATCTTTTCGCCTTTATTACACACTGATACCACACGCCCAAAGCAAATTGATCTCAGACCACGCAAACAGCAGTTTGAGTGGGTTTAACAGCAGTTTTGTAAATCGTGTAAAGAATTTATGTAGGAACACGTCACCTAGTGCCACATGGGAAGCGTTTTCGAACAAAAGATATAAACGCGCCATTTGCCCGTGTACTGATCTGCCTGGGTTGGATTCAATGTTCGGCCGGTCTTATTTTTTGCTAGAATACACACAGCTCGTGGTTTTTGATCGATAAGAACTACGACCACTTCATTGCCTTTAACACCATTTGGTTTAGTATCGGGACATAGATTAAACTACCACCAATACAACAAATAAATGAATCTTACCTCTCATTCAATTGCTTATACTGTTGCTTGGAACCACTAAATTCTGTTTTTTTTTTGTCTTATTTAGTAAACAATCTTGCCATGTCTTTTTAATGCAATTCCACAATAATAATTAATTATTAAAAGACATTATGTTAACAATGTCACACACTAGATATTTTTTTTACCTAATTACTTGTGTAGAACTAGTAATTATATTTTATCAGTAGATATTTGAATAAAGAGACGTGCCAAGATTGTTTACTAAATAAGACAAGAGAGAAAAAACAGACTTTAGATAGGATGCAACCAAAATGATTACTACCGGTACCTATTCCAATCCTAGTAGGTACCGTAAACTGCTAACTTGGCCCACAAGCCTTACTTTGCCTAGTGTTTTTGAGTAAACTATAATAGCTATAATTTCCGTACTTGGGGAGATTTAAAACTATGACAACGCTACATTTAGGTTCAGTTATAAAGTGACAGTGCGTGTAAAAATCAAGCTAATGCCTTAGGCAAAGTAGGGCTTATGGGCAAAGTTAGAGCATTTTATGGTACTAAATGTGACATTGTGACCTACTCGTGACTCACGCACACAATATTTGATATGTTTTGTGTCAGCTTTTCCTATGGCCCATATGCAGTTCATTGTTCTGTAAACTGTAAGTAGTTACAGGTGTTATCTTTTGTTAATTCCTAATAACCTAGTTTGCATCAATGAATCTAACATAAGCAGTGCTTTATTGACATTATAAAGTATTAATAAAAGTTACGGTTACGGCCAAGCGGTTTAATGTTACTCGTATTATAATTAACTATGTATAGAAGCACATCTACATCATCTAGTGTTATTGGGTTTTTTCATTAGGAAATTCTCAGTAGCAGCCCGGAGTCTGGATTTGTGCCCGGTCAGTGGCAATAGGCTCGCCCCCTATTACATGGGACCATAACATAACTGGCGAAATGTGGGTGTACTATACACCTGTGCCTACCCCTTCGGGGAAATACAGGCGTGATGTTATGTTATGTTATGTTATGTTAGAAGCACATCTAACTACTTAACGGTATGAAAATAATCATATTTCTATACAGGGTGACTGGGTGAACGTTAGAAAGCCCCTGGGTTTAGCTGAAGGGAAGCCAGGGTTCCGAAAATATTTAATTTATACAAATTATAATAGTTTATTAATTGTTTCGCTTCCATATTTTTTTTTATTGTTTTGAAACCATGACAATTTGGGTGGCGTTGGCCCCTACCCAGCAGTGGGTGATACTGGGCTAGGATGATGATGATGAAAGACTGACTGCATGAGACCTTATCATCAACTATGAAAACTGAGTACCTACCTCCTTGCGGAGGATTTAACCCTTTCTTTGATCAACAGATCCTTCTCATTCTGAGTAGAGGCCCGTGCCCAGCAGTGGGGTAGTAATGGTCAAGTTATTTGTTAAGTTTGAGCAACAAAAATGATGCTTCGGATCATCATCATCATAATTTTAGCCGAAAGACGTCCACTGCTGGACATAGGCCTTCCCCAAGCATCGCCACAACGACCGGTCCTGCGTTTTCCGCATCCAGCGGATTCCCGTGACATTCACCAGGTCGGCGGTACACCTTGTGGGGGCCTACCCACGCTGCACCTTCCAGTACGCGGTCGCCACTCCAGAACTTTACTGCCCCATCGGCCATCCGTTCTGCGAGCAATGTGCCCCCCACTGCCACTTAAGTTTGGCAATTCTTCGGAATATGTCGGTTAACTTCGTTCTCCTGCGAATCTCCTCATTTCTGATTCGATCACGCAGGGACACTCTGAGCATAGGCCTCTTCATTGCCCTTTGAGTGACTTTGAGCCTTCTAATCAAGCTCATTGTGAGTGACCACGTTTCAGTGCAGATGCTTCGGATAAGGCACATTAAACTAGCTGTTACGTACGGAGTTTAAGTAAAAAAAAACAATACTCATAATTATGTTGATGGGTGTTTATTAGTGGCAGTGGTACAGTCGACTGCATGACAGTGGTAACACATGAAATAGAAAACCGCCCCTGCTATTTACGAAATAAAGGCGCTGTCAATGTCAAACTGCTACCACTGACGTGCGGTCGACCGTACAAAATTCAAAACAAGTTATCACATTACTTTTTAGGGTTCCGTACCTAAAGGGTGCCAAACGGGACCCTATTATTCTCGCTACGCTGTCCGTCCGTCCGTCTGTCTGTCTGTCACAGGGCTGTATCTTTGTAACGGTAATAGATACCAGTTGAAATTTGAACAGAATATGTGTTACTATAGTGCCTATTACGACAAATACTAAAATTTAAAAAAAAGTCTGAAAACAAAGAGGCCCCATACAAAAAACCTCGAAGAATGCGAATTTTTTTGTTCCTGGTCTATCTTCAAGACGGTAATACATATCAGCGTCAAACTTGGTCTGATTATAGTGCATACTATGTAGTTTAGCAACAATTACTAGGCAAAAGGGCAAACATAGACATATGTGGTGGTACCTGCGTAAGAAAGAGATGTGAAAATTCATATTTCGCGAATGGTGCGTTGATGTCTTTTGATGAACTCTCGTGAATTAAATCAGTTTCTATGTGGTATCAGGTTGATGGTAGGTACGGAACCCTTACTGCGCGAGTCCGAATCGCACTTGGCCGGTTTTTTATTCATGTTATTACGTATTTTCCACTGTATTTTCTAGTATGATTTAAATTAGATAATAAGTTGTTCGACATTGTCGATCAAGGTGTCTTATTAGTGGGTGTGTGACTGGACATTATAGATTCATCACGGTGTTCTTCATGGCAGTGTAACTTTGTAATTAGATTGTTAGCAGGCCTTTGGTTGGTCCACTAAGGATGTTGGTTTGCTCTTGATTGGTCAGATTAGTTTCTTAGGGAGTTATTGATTGGTTGTTTTGGAACGCGTTGATGTATAATGCAGGTGAGCTTGGAGGTGCAGACTGTAGCGAATTGGATGCTAAACTATAGGATTCAAGGATATTATTTATTAGACTACAGTTGGTATTAGCAATTCGTTTCAAATGGGCTGAAATGAGCTTTTTAATTTTAAAACGTAGACAAAAAAAATACTCGAAGTAAGAAAGAAGCCTACCTATTTATTTTACGAAATATACCTGACCTGAATTTATAAAAGTCAAATAGGATATAAAAATCAACTTTCTGATTAAAGTATACTAATATTTAATCAAAATTATATTTTCAGCAGCGATATATCAGAGCCTGATAAGATTGACGATATAAGTAATATGTCATTTTTAACAAGAAACGAGTAAAAAAACCGTATGAGACTTGTACTTATTGGTCTTAATTTCTTAAGATGCCATTTGACGTAATGTTTCTGTAAAGTACCACTATTAAACATTACATATTTGTTGAATATGTCCAGAAGATAAAGGTACCGTTTGGAATTTAAATCTTGTTTTTCTGTGTATTCGAGCGCATATAAAACATAATTTTGAAATACTGACAAGCTTTTGACGTCGTACCAAAAGTAAGCCCCCAAATAAACTTTTTCAAGCTACGTAATAGGTACTACGTTGTTACGCAGCTTGAAAAAGTTTAATTCTGAGAATGTATATCCTAAAAGAACTACAGTATGGAATTGTATCCACTATAATATTATTGACTACACCTACCATACATAAAAAGTAGAGATGTACCGAATTCGGATTTTACCGAGTATAACCAAATACCGAGTTTTCCGCAGTTTTGTTTTCACCGAGTGGAGTACACGGCCGAGTTACTCGGCTTAGGTTTACGCATGTTTGGCGAACAAAAACGTTTATATGCGTGATCGTGAAGACAGGCTGTGACTGCTGCGAGTGAGAGGAATATCAACACCCACCTCCAACCTCACCGACGACGATGCTCGCCCGTCAGTCGCTTAGTAAGTATTTGTCAACAAACAATACACGCAACATGTTTAACTATTTAACTTTAAAATAAGAGATAATGAGACAATGACTGATGTTTATAGCTGTTGGTGTATTAATAATAAATAAATAGACCCATGAAAAAAAACAGCTTTGAATATAAAAACCTGACAATTACTAGTTAGATTGTGTTTAGTGACTGTTCAAACAATAAAAGGACCTGAAAAATCACATTATTCTACATAAACCTTACTAACCAAATACTCTGCACTTGAACTGAGTTATTCGACCGAAAACGAGTAGTCCAAAAATTGCCGAGTGTGCCGAGTAGCAAGTAGTAAACTCGGCCCATCTCTAATAAAAAGTTTAAAAAAAGCTGAGGTAATGAAAAATCATTACGAAATAAAATGTAGGAAAAATGTGTTTATTATCACGCCAATTAATAATGTGAATGTAGTGTAATAATTAACTCCTTAGCACGTTAAAATTGAAATCTTACTAACATTCATTCATTTCATTTAGGGCCGGTTTTTCAAGCGTCTGGTAACTTTTAACTGAGGAACACACATCACATTTAGATGTGTGTTTTCTAACGACAACTGTAAAAATGTCAAACTTATTCATCAGATAAAAGTTAACTGGCATTTGAAAAATCAGCCCTTACAAACCTAGACCTAGACTCTAATGAAGCCTAGTTGTAGGTGACTGACCGCTTTTTGTAATCTTTAATCATCATTTAATTTTTAAACACTGTAAATGTGAGCATCAGTAGCCATTAATGACATAGTGTCATATCGATGGGTTACCTCCTGTTATGGTTGAGCCTAAACATAATATCATTATTAATTAGTTTACTTCAGCGAATTTGTATCGGTCATTCACCTACATTGTTCTCACACAATTCTTTCCAAATCATGTAAGAAACCGTACCATTTATTAGTTGAAAAGAGTACATCCATGGAGTTTCTTGCCGGCTCTTCTCCAAAGGACCAACTCTTTGGAACCGTGCAACTAGACTCTTAACGTTTTGAAAGTGCATATATGCTTATTCGAAATAAAAGCATATGAATTTTAATAATTAACCTGGCTGCCTAAGCTTTGGAAATCTTTCAGCAAACCTCTTATTGGCAATATAAGGTGTAATATTATAATCTGAGGTTCTTTTAAGGAGTGAATGTAATTATCATAACGAACAACTTTTACTATGGGAGCAACTCAGATATCTCGAAAAAAACAGCTGTTCCTTACAAAGTCATCGATGTTGCTCGACAGAATGTATGGGACAGCTGTTTTTTTTTGCGATTTGAAGGTGGCTTCCTTGGTAAAACTTGTTCGTTATGATGAGACATGAGTAGATCTTATCTAATAAATGTTACACCATATTAGTAAACAATCTTGGCATGTCTCTTTATGCAAACTATGGGTACAATATAATTACTAGTTCTACACATGTACTTAGGTTAAAATTGTAAACATGATGTATTAATTGACGAATTGCATTAAAAAGACATGCTAAGATTGTTTACTAAATATGACAACCATGAAAAAACAGAGTTTACTTTGGTTATCCTCATATCGTATCAGCGTGTAAACACCCAAGCTAGAAAAAGTTCAAAGCTTAGGATGCCTTTGATTACAAAACTTTTTTTAAATTGCCACCATTAGGTCTATAAACCGGTTAGGGTATTAACCCGGTTCATTATCTACTGCAACCAGTTAACCCTAGCTGCTTGACACAGGACGTTGGACAATTGGGTGAGTTGTGAATTTGAGACACGAGACACAAACTATATGCAATGTGGGAACAAAGATTATCATTATGCATAGAGTAACTAATTGAATTAAAGTTTACCACACTACGCTTATCGCAAAATCTTTGCAATGTAAAGGAAAAATAAATAGGCGATGAATACAATTCTCACAGTACTATTATTTGTGAATTGTAACGAAGTCGGTGTGAACAAGGCTATAAAATCGGACCGCGTGCGCAAGTGCAAGCTCATTGCCTACAATTTATTTTTTAAAGGCGTTTGAGACCGACACATAAAAGTTAATGGTTCCAGTTTCAAAGTAATATTGAAATTATTATAAAATTATTAAACCAAGAATTTATTAATATGCTTATTTTAATCAATTAGAATTGTTTGTTGCGAGATTTCAGGTTTTACGTTTCTAATTGCTTCTAATAACAGAGATTTTAGATAAGAATATCTTTATTATTGCTGTCGGCTCGAGTCTGATCTTCAGTTGCTTTACATATAGGCTTTTGGAAGAACTGTTACTACATTTCAAGTCAATAATATTCACCTCACTCATTTTGGTTTCAACTATAAATCGAGCCGTGGAAGATTGATTCGAGAACACGGAATAAAACATGTCTGATGATTGATTTGTTGTATCATTAAATGCTTTCCCACCATCTTGAAATGTTTGTCGAAAACTGACAGACACGATTATTGGCAATTACACGGCGATTATTATTATTGATTTATTATTAGCTATGCTTGGAGTTTCTTTGAAGGATAAAATCCGTAACGAGATTATCCGGAGAAGAACCGGAGTGACTGACATAGCTTGTAGGATCAGTAAGCTGAAGTGGCAGTGGGCTGGCCATGTCTGTCGAAGGACCGATGGCCGTTGGAGCAGACGAGTCCTTGAGTGGAGACCGCGAATCGGCAAACGCAGCGTAGGGCGCCCCCCTGCCAGGTGGACCGACGACCTGAAGAACGTGGCTGGGGGGGACTGGATGCGGAAGGCAGAGGACCGAGCGTTGTGGCGCAACTTGGGAGAGGCCTATGTCCAGCAGTGGACTGCGATAGGCTGAGTTGATTGATTGACACGGCGATTACTATAAACTTCGCGGTTCGTTAGTCGTAGACCGCCAGATGTCTATCTCATATTAATAATTACTGGTGAACCAATATCTGCGTGTAAGATATATTACAGAATATACCTATCCCCCTTAGGTTCTAGAATAACTAATATTCATACAGAAACATGGACATACAGTAAAGTCGTTATACATTACGACACAAACAGTTAATGTAAGTAAATGTTAAACATATTCTTTACATGTGAGGTAAAATCTCACTGAGTGACACGCTAACAGCGGCACTTAGGTCCGTATTAGAGAACGTTCCTCAAGTACAGTTTGATCTTCAATCAACTGATCACTACTTAAGGATAGAATCGTTACTTGAGCATCGGTCTTATTCCAATACGGTCATTATAAACTTCAATTCAACAACATAACACACGAATATAACCTGAAATAGGAAAGAAATCTCTATTCAAGCGTGGCCTCGACCACACTTGTGTGATTATAGAACAAATCTCTGCTCAAACGCCGAAACAAGTGATAATCTATACATATAATAAAATCGTAACGAAGAAAAAACTGTACATTGAATATTTTTTTGAAAAATTGGTTGCTAAGCATTTTAGGAACGATACTGATGCCAAAACTACAATTTTTAGAATTTCTGTCTGTTTGTCTGTATGTCTGTCTAGGGTTGGAGCAAATACTAGTGGATCGATTTCATTGAAATTTTGCATAAACATTTCTTAGAGCCCTGCTCAGAAACTGCAGTATAAATCATCACGCTATTCATTATAGGAGGAGAGTAGTAGAACAAAACGTGTACACCAAAGCTATATTATGAGATAGTATTTATCTGATGTAAAAAAAACAACGGATTCTAAAAGCGGTTATTAAAACCATCAACCTAAATTAAGAATCATCACGCTATATCCAAAAGGGGCTAGACGATGATTTTTAAAAACAAGAACGCCTATTTTGAATGGCTTAGGAAGTGACTACGTAACTGGGTTGTCTAATGAGTAAGATGGGATTCTTCTGTTCTGAGATGGGGAATCACAACTTCAACTTCACTTTTTGTGATTATTTTTTTAATATTATGTGTGATTTTCAATAATTTTTCCATAATTTTATATTACTGGTAATAATGTGAGACAAATAAATATTTTTGATTTTAGTTTTTTTTAGAGTACATAGGTATTAGGTAAAATAAAAATTTATGTGTATTCATTTCATAATTCCGTTGTAACAAAAGCGTTAAAAACCCAATGGATGCCTACTTTACGCTTCTTGAAAGGGTAAACTAAGCCTGTTTAGGTTCACTTATGAACCCATGCAGGCACTTCCTCTTATACTTACATTCTTACATACACATCACGCCTGTATTTCCTAAAGGGGTTCGCAGAGTTGTACTATTGTACACTCACAGTTTAACATAGCGGCACAAATTTCAAGTACCTAAACGATATAAGCTACATATTTTTTGCCGCCATGGTGGTGTTTTGGAGACAAAATTGAAATTAAGCGACATGTAAGTCATAGTGACTGAGCGATTGGCTTTCTATACCTCGGGTCGTGGGTTCGATTCTCACATAATCGGCCACGATGCTTGCTTGGTACAAGTTTGATTACCTACCTTATGGAACAAAGATTTGTATGACCTACAAATTCAAGTTCTCTGAAAAATCAATATTGCTGCCCGTAAAGAGCTGTTTTTTTTTTTCTAAAAAAAAATGTCGTTTATGTAGGTAAATCAGGCAAACTTTAAAACGTTATTAAAATTGTTGGTCAGAATCACTCCTGTAATGAATAGCCTAACCTGGGTCAGAAAATTTTGGTAATGAATGCATAAAAATACCATAGACTGAGAACTGAAAACTATGAAGATAATCCAGCCTAGTAATCAACATAAAATATGTTCTTTTTTTTCTCTAAAACTATGGTTTCCTTAGTTTCGGACTGAATTAATTGAAACTGAGGCAATTGAACTGAATTAAAGAATTCATAATTATGTAAAATAAATGAGTTTGAAAAGAATCATCATCAGCCAAGCCGTTTCATGGCTTCGTTTGGGTAGGTCTGTTTACAGCCTGGATAATTTGCTCAAGGCTGGTTTGCAAGTAGGTTTTTTTATGTGGAGCGGAAACTGAGAAAATTTTAGTATGTGAGCTGGTTCTTCTGAAAGGTTATTCGAATAAAATTAATATTCAGGGTGATTTATTTCAATGGGTTTGTGGACGAGTGGGTAGCTCTCAGGAACCTTGACGTCGATGAAAGAGTAATGAAAAACTGCATTCAAGGATTTTCAAAACTGATACACAGCGCGGGAATAATTTCCTTGAAAAAAATTAAAGTCCCTTTATCATGGTAATTTGTAATTTAGGTTGTCAGGAATAAATCTTACTAGCGAACCCCATATCCACAATGAGTAGAAAAATATTTGTTTGAAATTGTTTGTAGAATTGAGTAAAGTTCAAAATGTCAGCCAGTTACATGTTTTTTTGTGTGTTTTAGGATGGTGAAACGAGTTAAAGACCCACCTGATGTTAACCAGTTACTTGCCCAGAACAACTGCAATATCACCTAAGCTTTTGCTTAACAGTTATTGCGAGTCGGTTCGGCAAACTGAGACATGAAGATGGAAAGTCTCATGTGATTGAAATTGCATTACTGTTTGTCGGCAGAAGTAGCATAGCATAGTGGCAGTACCTACTTTCAGACAAGCGCTTTCACAAAGGAGCTCCACTATAACCAAAATATGACGCAATTTGCTCTTTTTATGTATCTAATATATTAGTTGAGTTTTGTAATTTGTGTTGTTAATTTGTGTTCATGTGATTTCTAGGACTGCTGTTTATGATTTCTCTACGATTTCATAGCTGTTTTGATGAATGCCATCATTGGAGCTTTTTTTTTCGTGGGGAAATCCCCATGGATGCACTCCGCCCGGGAAGGCGGAACCAGTGTTGGATTCTTATCGACTAAAACCACCACAGTGTTTCTCTACCTACCATTGGCTGGGGGCGTGGGAAACACTCTGCATTCACCAATAACCCCCGATAGGTCCCGGCTCGCCACTAGCAGGCGAGCTCCTTTTCCCTGTGTGGCCTCAACATCAGCCACTCCCTTCTCCTCACTGGCGCGCGCGGAACACAACGCACCACCGTCACGGGCCTTGAGTGGTGGGCAACCCCGAGTCCGCCACCCGCAGTCCCACTCCTAGGGTGGCTGGAGGTCAGCGTAGGCCCTCCTGTGGTACCCAGTCAATCTCCTGCGGGTGGGGAGAGATGTAACTACCTCTCGCACCCTCTCCGCTGCCTCCTTCGCGAGCATCACCTCCTCACAGAAGAAGACGGCACCTTTCCAAGCACTCTCGTTCCCGACTATGAACCACAGCCTGAAGCCCAACTCAAAACTAGTTTAAACATGTTTAAACAGTGATCAAAGCTTGAAGAACATACATATAATACGGGCCTAAAAGCGACCAAACTATTCATAGACACGTGCAGGGCTAGGAGTGGACACAATTGTGCATACATACTCAAGGGACGGCGACGAGAGATTTCAATACATATAGCGAATGAACTATTGCGAAGGAGTAAGCGTTAAATTATATTAAGACATAAAGCTGATTTAAGGTATGCTTCAATCCGCTTTAGGTTTCAGTCCGTTTAATTTGCATAAGTCTAAGCTAGCTGGTCTCGACGTGTGGTTTTACTGCCCTCCACTGATTTATAAGGGGCATGCAACGCGCCAGGATTGGACTCTCTCGTGCTTTCGTACGCGCCTAAAAAGAGAAATATTACTATTCTCACTAACGATGCGAGGTGTAGGACTATAGGCCCACTCGAGAGCCGCCTAAAGGTAACAAAGGTATAAAAACATTTTTATATCTATGGTAGTTTTTAATAGCCTTTTTCTTAGCTGGGGGAATTATTAATCATTAAAAAATTTAAAGAAAAAATGCAAGGTGAAATTATAACTTTCGAACGGAAAGTTGGGTATTATAATAAAAATTATGAATAAAGTTTTCAATTAATTTATAAAGGTTTATTTTGTGATAGAAAATTATCTTTATGGAGTAATTGGACTTTTGATTGTTTACGTAATGATACAGTAGATATTCTCAGGTAAATTGAAGTTAGCTCCATGCTATATTTAACTTTTTAAATGCTATATTGAACTGAATGAATACAAGCATATTTAAATATAGTACGATTTTTTCACAACTTACAATTCGTTCAACAGTGAAAGTGTTAATATAAAATCCCTTTGTGACTACTTACGGTATTTTATATTGTAATACCATTATCTTTTGTCACGTATCTATATAAGTAGGTACTATGGATTCTTTAGAATTCTGGCATACCAAAATAGCCAAGTTATAATGGAATCACAAAACAGTGAATTGATATGAATTGTTAAGTCGTAGGTAGCAAGTAAGGGTATTAATAAAACTAATAAATCTTAGAGAGTACAAGTCTCTAGTACTAATTATTCAGAGCTAAGGGTATGTTCATTAATTAATTTCAAAAATATGGGTAGCTGCATCCTCCTGCACGCAAACAAAAAACTGTGATTTCCCATCGATTTACCAACCGTGGTTATTATGGCATATTTTTCAGACTTTGCTCTAAAATAGGATTTTTCCTGTACCATGGTGGGTGCGTTTACAGATCATGGCAAAATCTGTCCAAAAAACAAAGATTTTTAGAGAAGTTGGAATAGTTTATTAATCTTGGTTCCTAAAAAATAATTTTCGGTAATAAATATTTTTAGAACGCCGGAATAAAATGTATTTCGAAGTAAATAATTGAGATTATTTCTGAACGCGTCGTAGAACCAGCTGTCAATTTAGTTACGTTCAGAAATTAGCTAATTAAAACTATGGAATGATAAATTGTGTTACATTTTTATTGCGGGGTTTTAAAAATGTTTTTAATGCCGAAAGGAAAGGATCAAAACTAAACTATTTTTTTTGTAAATTTAGTTTTTGTGATTATTTCACATGCACAAATGCCTAGACCCAGAACAAATAATTTTAGGCCTTACAAACAGTTAATGATATAAATTGTGCAAAGAAAAATTCGAACTTGCAACTTCTGGTACACCAGTCGCATTATCCGCTAAGCTACCGTAAATTCTGCTCGTGGTAGCGAATTATACTTGCACTGTGAAACCGCCTTAGGGTGACGGTACCATACAAATAGTTATTCTGTGTAGGAATTGACTCACAAACCGTAGCGCAGCAGCCCATTGCTTTGCCACCGTCAAATATAATATGGGATCACATATTCATTGAAGTATACAAACCTACGCTCATGTTCAGTGGATTGTTAGTATGTTTTATGCTTGGATGACTTCATAGCAATCATTAGTTTACGAATAGTAGGAAATGGGAATTTATTCTTGTTTCATATTAAGAAAGGTTTACATATTTCTTGGTATTTACGTAATAACATACTCACTCAATCGTCACGCTTATGATTACAGAAGGGAGTAGTCGTTATGACATCTACCTTCGAACTCACGTACCGAGGGTTCCGTACCTTCCTTGGATGTATTTGGGTCATAACCGTGGTTAAAAAGTCGAACCGCATAACTAAGTTTGTTTGTGAAGAATTTTTGATAATTTCTAAAAAACTGTGCTAGTGTAGAAACATCGTTCTTTTTTAACAGTAGCCACAGCTTAACTCAGCTTTACTTCCATAGTGATTTTAAAAGTACGAGGCGCTAGCCGAGTCCTTTTTAAGTAAACAAGGCCGTTAATTGCTATTTCGGCCGAGACTTCTATAGTACCTGGTCTATGGTAAAAATACACAATTTATGTAAGTGGTTAAAACCTCGCTAGGATCATTTAAAAAATAAAACTGTCCAGCAATTTCTATTATTGTCGTGTTGGATATTGCTGTCGTGTTATTTCGATGCGTACGGAAAAGAGCCGATTGATGTATTCTTTTTTAAAAATAATGAACCAATTTCCGAGCAAGTGAGAGAAAAATTATAATTATTATGCTGCCTTGTAGGTACTTCGGAGTCAACGAAGCGTATACTGTCTTAATTCTACGGTTTACTGATGGCTGTACTATTTGATAAGGAGCGGCTTTATCTAATCCTTAAATAAACGATTCTTGAAATCTACGAGGAAAGAACCTACTTAATTATTTCAAGTTTGTCCTTAATCGTGCCTTGAAATAGGTATTATGTCTGCTGTAGGTAAAAAATAATTTTTATTCAATGTTTTTTTTTGTCAGTATCGTCACAGATAATATTATACTAGTATCGTGTTTTAATTTATTTGTCTCCATCATACGTGTTCAGGTATTACGTATAGCTGCAATTATAAAGCTGTCTCACCAATTTTAAAGGTAAGTATAATAAGATTGCTTAAACCTAAGCTATTGTATTAGCTCAGTAATGATACCATTAATAAATCAACGGTATGTGGTTTCAATGTAGCAGCTACATACATTAGTAAACCACTTTAGTGTTACTACGACAAAAGAAACAAAGAGGGGTCGTAAAAATATAATGACAGCAATAAAGTGTAATAATACACCGAACGCGAAATACGTGGCCTTATTTCACGCGGACCAAATATCATTCGCAGCTGTATAATCTTATTTTATAACAGTAATAATAGGTAATCAATTCACATCTTCATCCACACAAAGCACAATACCAGAAATAAGTTCGAGGTGAGATGTGTCCGCAAATCACATTTTGTTTAACCAAAATCGTGAGCTATTAAAGTTTTTGCTGTATTAAATGTCAATTTTGTTCAGACAGACATTTTCGTGACAGGAATGGTAAAAAGGAAGTTATTGTTAATCTTTATTAGTGATCGTCTGTGGCAGCACTAATAAGGCCCGCCGTGCACTAAATCTAGCTTGCCTAGCCCACACAAAGAACATGGCGTAGATGGTTTTGTAAAAAGTGTAAAGTAATTCTGCACCGCAAATATCGTTCTACGTCATGTCACTTGGAAGCATTTACGAACAAAAGACTTAAACGCGCCGCTTACACTCGGCTAAGTCAGCTGTGCTCTTCTGCATTGGGTTAAATACGCGGCGAGCCTTAAGATTGTGACATTTTTGGTCTAGTTTGTGGTTGATACTACGTGGTGATAATATTCTGTATTCTAGTATATATGGGTAATTCTATGGTATGTACAATAACCTAGATTATTTATAATTCTTATTTCAAAATTAAACTGTCCACTAAACATAAAAAGCAAACACCGGAAAACACCTTAAAAAACTAGCAAACGCGACAGGATTTCAAAAATCGAACCTATGGAAAATAAACAAATTCTGATTTTTTCGAAACGATTGAAACGTATTTCGTTTATTCTTCCTATTATCTAACCAGTGCGGGAATGGGAAGATGGGGCATAGCATACCGGTCCAATATTTATTATGTACTGCGATGTTTGAAGAAAAAAGCATTTGTGGAAATAAACGAAGGCGTGGAGTTGTGGTTTCATGCGTTTTCTGCTTAAAAATGCTTAGTGAGTATAATGTAAGCAGTGATAGCCTAGCGGTTGAATGCTTGCCTTCCATGTAGGAGGGTCTGATTCGATCCCGAACACCCCCGTAACTTTTCAAATTTATGTTCGGATCAGAATTTGATTATCGCTTGCTTTGACGGTGAAGGAAAACATCGTGAGGAAACTTGTACACCTGAGAGTGCTCCATACAGTTCTCGGTGTGGGGTGTGTAGTCCTCCAACCCGCAGTAAGCCAGCATAGTGGACTAAGTTCTGAGTCCTTTTTATTCTGAGAAGAGGCCCGTGATCAGCAGTGGGACAGTAATGGGCTGGTTATGTTATACGAGTGTAAGTTTAGATACCCGATGCTGTAACATCTTACTATAGTGATGTGTGGATCGGTAAAAATATATTTCCGTAGATACGGATACGGATATTTTCTATATAAATAAAGCAAGTTTGATTGCCCTAATTTGGTAAAGTCTAAGCTACCTGGTTCCTCGAACAGTGCATGCGCGGAAGGTGCGCACCAGGTACTTATTTGATACCAGTACTTGTAAAACAAATTCTGGTCTGCGCTCTCCACTGCGCCGCTTAGTGGACACATACAACAAGCAATTCGGTGCAATCGATATATTATTTCTAAATAAGAATAAATATAAAAATAATGTAATTAAAATTCTAAAAGAACAGCAGTATGCCCCGTAGGTTCCATAACGAATTATTATATCTCTGTTTAATGCATCACACATTCATGAACGTCATGTAATTAATAAAATCTTAGATTTTCGAGATCACTACACATAAACCAACAAGTATTTTATTATAATGTGAAGTAATAACTTCTTCTTATTTTGTTGCCACTTTTTTTTTCATCTCTTAATTTTGTCTTCTATTACAGTTAGTTAACCTTGTCAACAGTTAACGTCTGCTAACAGTTATAAATTTTACTTAAGTAATCTGTGGAAAATGTTGTGGGTAGTATATTTGTTAAGATTACTGTTAAGAAATCATTGTATATGTTTAATATGCTACTGTTTGTTTTCCCTATGTAATAAATAAATAAATCCGCGAATACGGATCCGGATACGGACTTCAACTTTCGTAGTATTTTGTACTCTGCCGTCGTCAGTGCGCGTGATTTAGACCGACAGTTGACGCTTTGCGTTACTAGTAGTAGATATAATTACGTGTTTTGACTTGCTCTGTGCATGTTTTTTTTTGTAGTTTAGTGTGACACAGGATAGCAAAGTTTACGATTTTATTTAAAAAAAAAGTTATTAAGTTAATTAGAAATAAAAATATGTGATATTTTAAGAAATAAAAAGTAATTTGATTTGCAGTTATTAGTACTAATTTTATTGCTACCTTTCTTTAAAATGTCATATACGTAATGAAATTTATTAATAATAATAAATAATAATAATATTTTTGGGACATTTTACACATCACCGTCCCAAACTAAGCAGAGCTTGTGCTATGGGTACTAGACAATGGATATAATACTTATCTAATAATTTTTTTGTAAATACATACTTATAATACATAAAAATCAACCAGACAAACACTCATGTTCATCATACAAATATTTGTGTCCTGTGGGAATCGAACCCACGAACTCGTGATCAGCAGTCCGACACTCGAACCACTAGACCATAGAGGTCGTCAAAAAAAGAATAATAAAAAATGTAGAACAATGTAAAAGATCCGCCAAAAAGTAACGGATACGGATATATATACGGATCTTATTTTTACCACGGTTATCCGCGGATACGGATATCAGGCACATCACAAATTTTTACTAACGAAACTATAAGACTTTAACAAAAACGCAGAATTAGCATTTATAACTACCAACGAACCTTCGGGGTCCTAGTCAACTACACCAACCCGGTTAATTATGAAACACGTTTCGTAATTGCAATAACGTATGCTATCATTAGATTAGATTAATCTGATCATTGGGTTGTCGGTGCGGCGGCATTTATTAATGACCGAAGTTAATGTTGGCTAACTAAAACGCTGACTTGATAACTTACACACAATGATTAAAAAAAATATAGATATGTATGTTTTAGATATGTCATACCCTAACAAAACCAACGAAAAATGTTCCATACCCAGCGGCATCACAATACACATAAACTGGTAAAAAATAAGTAAGTTGATTACTTCAAGTTACTTTCGTGTCATTATTGGAATACTTTCTGTACACACATGACGGCATTTTAGTTTTTTTTTTTGGTCACGCGCGGCGCCTTACTTGACGCGGATTAATAGAAAAACGTTCTAATTAGGACCTTTTCGAGTCTTCAGATTGCGAGCTCAGTAGCATATCTCTACTTTTAAATATCACTGGTAATACATTAATCGACTAAAGACGCACCTTCACGCAGTTTTTAATCGAAAATACGTCGTCTATTTTCATAGCGGTGAGTTCGAAGCAGTGATAGATTAAATGCGTGATTGAAAAAATCTATGAGATAATGTTATAAACGGCATCTGCACGACTGTAATGTACCGAGTGGATTTCCAGCAGTAGCATGCAAGCAAATCAGCTTATAAATTTTCTTTAGTCCTTACTTTAAACTTATCTATACATTTGAATATACAACGTCTAATTGATATAACTGAAAACCTCTTAACAGGTCATTATACTCATCAGTATGAATAACTTCTACTGCACTAACTGGGACCAATCCAGAAATCGCGAAAAATATAGCTGTTGCTTGATATCAATCAACTCAGCCTATCGCAGTCCACTGCTGGACATAGGCCTCTCGCAAGTTGCGCCACAACATTCGGTTCTCTGTCTTCCGCATCCAGTCCCCCCCCCAGCCACAGCCAGCCAGCTTGATATACCATTTTACATTTCCTACAATCTGAAATTTGTGATTTTTATTATATCTAATTTTTTTGTAATTGTGATAAATAAAATTGACATATTTTTTATTATACAAGTTGTTGATCTGTAACCGTGCCATATTTCTAGAGCAAATGATAAATAATGTGCTTAGTCATCTAAAAATACTTGAATAATTCTTCGGTTATTTAATACCCAAATTTTCATTTAGAAACATAGCGAGGATGTGAGAATAAATGTGTTGTAAACGTGAACATAATGTAGCCATTAATGGCATAGAGTGTCGGATCGTTGGGTTGGGATCCTGTTATGGTCGAGCCTAAACTTAAAATCATTATTAATTCGTTTACTTCAGTGAATTTGTCTCGGTCATTAACCTACATTATTCTCACACAATTTTTTCCAAATCATTGTACCATTTATTATTCGAAAGAGTATATTCATGGAGTTTCTTGGCGGCTCTTCTCCATAGGACCAACTTTTTGGAACCGTGCAACTTGATTCATAATTAAAGTTTTGAAAGTGCATGTAAATGCTTATTCGAAATAAAAGCTTTTGGCTTTGACTACATTTTGTCAAGTTATGCGAACATAAATGTATGGAGCAGTTGATTTTTTTTTCACGATTTCAGCATTGGTCTTATATTGTTGTTCATAATGATGAGTACAATGAGCCCTCAAGAGCTTTCAAGTTATTTCAATTAGACATTGTACATGTAAATACATAACATAAGTTAGCTAAAATTTTATGTTACACGACAAGTCTGGTATCGTTTCTACAGAATATTAAATGATAAAGCTTGTATTCAGTGTGTATTTGTACATAATTTCTACGGGTCAGTAAATTTTCACATTAATAAACGTATTTTTGCCATCATACCATATTCGAGTATATCTTGGGATGCAGATTTATACGTTGTAAAATATTCCTAGTATGAAATGATGCATGCACGAGCACGACGGAGATCCTACCTATAAGGCCAGCAGTGTTGCCAGGTCCGATTTTCAAAATCCGGGAGGCATATTATGAAAAAAGCGGGAGATGTATTGAGGAAAAATGGAAAAAATCGGGAGATTGTTTTTCAACAAAAATCAAAGTTTTTGAAGTAATCCCGGTATTATATTTTGCTACCATTCCAGCTGTTATATTAAAACCAAAGCAGTTTGATATTTTACCGCACTGTTTAATAAGTGACGGAAATATTCAGGGCATCAACTTATCCGTCTGTTTCATTTTATTGCATTTTATGCAGTTTTTTTGCCAGGTTTTGATCTTATTCCTATTCTTAGGCTTTATACATGGATTGTAAAAAATCGGGAGATTTTTGTCGAAAATCGGGAGATCGGGAGACTTTTAGGAAAATCTGTGAATCTCCCGGAAAATCGGGAGACCTGGCAACAGTGAAGGCCAGTAAGGAGTTACCGACCTCAGGCAATTTACCGGAAATGGGTATCTATTTCTATTTATGCATGCAAATATGTTACTGTATCGGAACTATGCGGCTATGCGCATTTCTGATTAGCTATGTGTTTATCTGGCTATAGTATGTAGAGCAGGCAGCGTGCCAGTGGCGGCATACTATTAGAAATGCCCGTAGAGGATATTGATTTCGATTTATTTTCCATTCGTGACCAGCATCGGAATAGATTATCGCTGCACAAAACGAGTTGAAATAAAACCATCCGAAGCTCGCGCTGCGCGGAGGCTATCGCCGTTTGTGCGATACCACTCGATTCTTATCGTCGACAATTTGTTTATAGCAATCATTTTGTTTAGATGACGTGAGAAATAAGAAACGATATGTTTTTATGTCTATCTGTCTGTAGGTGAACGCGGGCTATTTTGTATCTTTCAGTTTCGTTCCACTGTGTTTATAAATAAGAAAAGCTTTGCAGTTAATGTATGAGAACGGTAAGCAATTCGTTTATGAACTCGACGTTTGAGTTGACGTTTCGAAAGATCTCTGTTGGTTTTGTCAACGTTTTATGTTATTAGCGGAGAAAAATGTTTACTTTCGTAGCTCGGCGAGTGTTTTAAAGTTCCCTTTAAGTTAAGGCATTATGATATCAGATTGCTCATTAAATATAATACCGGGACGAGTAATGCTTTACGGTAAATTAAAAAACCAGCAAAGTGTGAGTCGGACTCACGCAGTAAGGATTCCGTACCACCCATCGACCTGATCCTGATACTCCATAGAAACTGATTCAATTTACGAGAGTTAATCAAAAGACATCAACGAACATATGCAAAATGTGAATTTTTGCGTCTCTTTCTTACGTAGGTACCACCACATATGTCTATGTTTGCCCTGCTTTTAGTATTTGTTGCTAAACTTCATAGTATACACTATAATCCGACCAAGTTTGACGCTGGATTGTATTACCATTTTGAAGATAGAGCAGGAGCAAAAACGTTGAAAAAAATGCATGTTTTTCGAAGTTTCTTGTACTCCCTTTGATTTTAGTTTTTTTTTAGTTTTTAGTATTTGTCGTGATATACATCATAGTGACACATATTCTGTGAAAATTTTAACTAGTTATCTCATACCGTTACAAAGATACAGCACTGTGACAGACAGACGGACGGACGGACGGACGGACGGACGGACAGCGTAGCGAGAGTAATAGGGTCCCGTTTGGCACCCTTCATCCTAAAAATAGCGTCTGTAGTGGTTGGCGAGAACAGGAAGTGATGTTGCATACAAAGTAGTTGTGACAATAGATCGTATTTTCTTGGAGATGTGTTTTCTCATCCATTATTGTCTGCAATATTAGCATGCGCGATATGAGGCGTGATTTGTACGTTATTCATGTAAATTTCAACGGATTCTGTAATTGATTCGGGTTTAATGGAATTCTTAACGCGTAGTTTTTTTATTGTTTCTTTATTATACCTTTGTGAGAAAGCTTTAATAAATGCTTAAACTACCAAAGCACTAAAGAAGATTCTTTTCAATAGAATAGCAAGTAAAATAGAATTTAATAGAATGTTATCTACTTTGGTTGCGATTTACTAGTGCTTTTTAGGGTTCCGTACCCAAAGGCTGCCAAACGGGACCCTATTACTCTCGGTACGCTGTCCGCCCGTCCGTCTGTCACAAGGCTGTATTTTTGTAACCAGTTGAAGTTTTCACAAAATGTGAGTAACTATAGTGCCTATCACGACAAATACTAAAAATAAAATAAAAATGAAAACCAACCATACAAGAAACCTCGAACCTCGTTGAAAAACATGGAATGTTTTCAACGTTTTTGTTCCTGCACTATATTCAAAACGGTAATACATACCAGTGTCAAACTTGATCTGATTATAGTTCATACTATGTAGTATAGTAACAAGTAATAAAACTTTTTAACAAAAAATTGAACCGACGAAAAGTGAAACTGAAAAGCGAAAAATAACTAATTATGAGTCGGCGCCAAACGAACTTTTAACAAGCAAAGTGCGTGTAAGTTGCAAGTGGCCGGGCGGAGAACGCATTTTTGGAAAGTTATTGTTTATCGTTGAAAATTTCACGTTGTATTTGATGTGACATTGTTTTTATTATTTATTTAAATTAATTTAATGATCTTCGTTGATTGGTTGTTTGGCGCCGACTCATAATTAGTTATTTTTCGCTTTTCAGTTTCACTTTTCGTCGGTTCAATTTTTTGTTAAAAAGTTTTATTTTTCATTTTTTTGTGGTTAAAAGTTAACTCCAGGTCTCCATTATGTCGTAGTGTCTAGAACTATATTTATGTGTGTCAAGTTTCAACAGAATCGGTTAACAGGTAAGAATTCAGTGGGTGAACAAAAATTCATCCCCTGTTTTACTACCCTTAGGGGTGGATTTTGATTTTGAAATTTAAATGGGACCAACTTCAAGATATACCCTATCCATTAAAAAAAGAATCGTCAAAATCGGACCACTCTGTAAAAAGTTATGCGTGGTCATACATAAAAAAAAAAAAAAAAAAATATACGCGTCGAATTGAGAACCTCCTTCTTTTTTTCGTCGGTTAAAAAATAATAATAGGGTAAACATAAACATATGTGGTGGTACCTGCGTAAGAATGAGATGCAAAAATACATATTTTACTCACGGTGCGTTGATGTCTTTTGATGAATTCTCTTAAGTTAAATCTGTTTCTGTAAAAGGTCGGCAACGCATCGGTGACTCCCCTGGTGTTGCGGATGTCCATGGGTGGCGGAGATTGCTTACCATCAGGTGACCCGCTTGCTCATTTGCCCCTCTATGTTATAAAAAAAAAAAAAATGGGGTATCAGGTCGATGGGTGGTACGGAACCCTTATTGCGTGAGTCCGACTCGCACTTGGCCGGTTTTTCGGGTTAATGCAGTTTTATGTTTTTTTGTTATTCATTTTCAATTTACTTGGAGTTGCTTCATTTGCATATGGTTTAGTACCGGACGCTAATATACTTGTGTTCAACAAAAAAATAAAAAAATATTATGTTGTAATAAACATAATTTATGTAATATAAGTATCATAAAAAATGACATTAAAATGCGGTCTATCTTTAGGTGTGGCTTAATAGAACTGTTTAATTTCTATATTTGGCTTCGATTTTTACAAGTTTTTGCACAATCATTTAAACTTATAAATTAATGGATTCCGCTGATAATTATCAAAATTTACGCGTAAAAATGTTATGTTCTTCAATATGTCTTCATTGTTTAGCAATATTTATTTAAATAATATGTTCACTATCCTCGTTTAAAAAATGCTGGTGATATTTAAAATTAGTAATAATAGGGAGAAAATGCTAACGATATGAGATAACTTCGGGAAAACCGGCAGGCTGTCGCAGCTGACAGGTGTTGGCCGGTCCATCTCCGCCTGCTTGCCCTCCGAGTACGCCACTATAGTCCTCATGGTCGACCTGGCAGTGCCCAGCTGCCCGCGACTGCTGCTCCAGCGCACGGTGTGCCACTCGCTCAGGCACGCTATCCAGCTCACGCAGAACACCGTCACACCTGCCAGCAAATACTTCACGACACGCACGAACTTTCGCCCGTTGACTGGCATTGTACTAATTATGCCATTACGATAATTGATAAAATAGTCTCATTCATGAACTGGCGGAAGCTTTACGACGTGCGCGTGCGACGTCGCGTGGTGACGGCGGGGTCGCGGAGGCGCGCGCGCATGCGCTCTGGCCGCGCTACCATGGCGGACTGCGCGCAATCAGCTGATAGCGTATCAACAAAGCGTCCCTTACGGCTAATCGTTCTAAACGCCAGCAGACGTGGAAATCTAGTTTTTCATACCAGTTTGCACTTACTTTTGCAACTACGCGACGTGAACGCACTTCTAAACGCGACTAGTATCTCTAAAAAAAGTTGAGATTGTGGCAATCTCACGCGGAACAAGAAATTTTATGGCAACTCTAGGGACAAGACTCGCTCCATCTAGCCATTTGTTTAATTACGTTAGATCGATTATAAATGGCAGGCACTATAATTATGGATTGACTTATGTGTTCGTGTGCCTGCAGTTTCCACGGATGTCGCATCGTGTGGCTACTCAAGTTCACTCAACTTTATCTTCAGGATCATTTGAATTATAATATTCATTACGTTGGTAGTATCACGTGCTTGAATAAATATTTTTTAACTACATAGATATCAACGTGTAATAAGAAAAACATTTATTTATTTATAATTAGGAAAACCAACAGCTATATAAAAATTAATAAACAGCTAGCATAGGTTACATTAAGCCAATTACAGGTTTCCACGGATAGTAATAGGATAAATTAACACTGATTTTAACGATCACTAGCAAGCACAAAAACTACAATTGATTAGAGTTGAAAAATATTACATAAAATACTTGAATATTAATTATTCAGTCATTCTAAAGAAGTCAATTTATAACACGAAGTCGCAAAACCAATCTCGTATATTATTTTATATACCTTTATCCGAAGCTAACTACATACACATAAAACGGAAACATTACAAGACGTAATTTTTGCTTGTAAAACATTCAAAACAAACATCTATAGGAAATTCGTAAAACTTTTTCTCACAGTCTTTCGAAGTTACGAATAAAAGCAAACTTAACGTAATGTAAAGAGAATAAGCGAGTTCTCAATAATTAGCCGAGACGCAAGTATTGCGGTCGTAAAAGTCGTAAATTACTTACGACAATTTAATAAACACATCAAGTTTTAAACGCTTTTTCAATAGCTTCTGATTACATCTGTGGTATTAATTTGACAAGTTGCACAGCTTCTGTTTCTCATTGTACCTTGTCCTCTGGTATATAATTAACGAGTATTATAAAATCATTTAATGTCAACCGATTTTTTGTTTCATTAAATCACAAGAAAACTATTACGTCTAGGACGTAAACAAATAGAGAAATTGCATTGGAGGTATTATTAATTACAAACTTCGAGCCATTTTTCGTATAAAAAGGGATTAAATCTCTTTGGTTATTAACTATACTTCTATTACATATTAATGGGTTTTAACTATAGATTTGTATTCTGATTGCGGTGTTCAAAACACGCTATCTCCTCAGCTGCGTTTATTGCACTTATGTAATGGAAATTTTATGGCTCCAAGGATATTTCTGATGTTACCCTTTGTGCGTAATCAAGCGGAGCATAAAACAATTTCCTGTGCAATCGCAAACAACAACTTATATTCCCACAACCAGCGGGCTATTGTAGTCTAAAAAAAGGTTGTTTTTGCATTTTGCGGTTCCAATCCAGGTGTTAAATTTTTATACCAATACTAGACTTTGCCAGCGGCTTTGCTCGCTTATAATTCGGCTTATTACAGAAAGACTTATCGCTGTTAAAAAAAGTCTCGGAATATACAGGATGTACACACGGCTACACATCAAGCTGTACATTTCCAGTATAAGCTGACCTCGCATTGTATAGGTTTTCCTTCCAACGCGAGGTCAGCCTATACTGGTTTTGTACAGCTTGATGTGTAGCCGTGTGTACCATCGCAATGCTTCATTGAGGGAAAGTACTTTAAATATTGTAAACAATAAATTTTACTCAAAGGAGACCTCTTTTTTTTATAACAAATTTTGCATTCACAGATTATAAAAAAATCTCTTGTCTGAGCCAGGAATCGAACTAACACTATCGCGAAGAAGTACCATTCTGTATTTTATGGCTTCTGTTGATAAATATTGATATTAAGTGTAAAATCTGTCCGACAAATTTAGTGTCTAAATTAACGAAAGTCCATAAACTATGGACAAACATCAAACGAAATATAATAATAATCAAGTCCCAAACAGCACGCTACACTCTAAAACATAATGATACTGTGAGTGACTATTCCGTGCATCGAAACGATTTTAATTAATTAAAATTGTTCGGTCGATTAAAATAATTTTTTGAAATATCTGTAACGATAACGATGCTTGTCATCTTACGGCCAAAATTAATATCCAATCTATCCACGATTTGCCCTACTAGAGATAGGAATTTGACACAAGCTCCATACAAAATATGTCAAATATCTATCCCTAGTAAGGTAAATAAATAAAATAAATACCTTTGGGACATTTTTACACAGCACCATTTAGTCCCAAACTAAGCAAAGCTTGTGTTATGGGTACTAGACAATGGATATAATACTTACATACTTTTTAAGCTATTGCATAGCTTGTATCGCGGGCCTTGAGCGTGGAGACCGAATTCCGTAACGAAAATAACCTAACACCCCCCACTCCGACCGGCACAGCGGTGATACTTTTTAGTTTTGCCATCTATCGATGAATAGCAGAACTTTTAATGACTTTTTGAAATATCACGCTTGTCTCTTTAGTTCTGCAAATCACCTCTAGGTGGCATTGGTTGTATCGACGTTACTGCGCATGCGTAATCTCCCTCTCTTCGCCCCGCAATCTGGTGACTCATGCCTGCTTAGAGTTTCGGCATTAGGGCACCTCCTCTTTGTATTTTCTTTGTTTTTTTTTTGTTGTAAATACACTCTTATAATACATAATGAACACCCAGACCAACACAAACACTTATATGTTCATCACACAAATATTTGTGTCCTGTGGGAATCAAACCCACTACCTCGTGATCAGCAGTCCGACACTCGAACTACTAGACCACAGAGGTCGTCAAAAAATCGTGGATGGATTGGATATAAATTTTGGGCGATAGTCTTCCTGCGACCACGAACGCAGCAAAGCTTTCGATACGTCAGGCAGGAAAACCAATTTAAATAATATACGCGATGTAATCCGGTTAAACTTGTTTTATTACTTACTAGCTTTTACCCGCGGCTCCGCTCGCGTTAAATTCTGCTAACCCACGTCAGTCCAGTCCAGTCCAGTCCATTCCAGTCCAGTCCACTGCCCCGCTGCCCCACAGCCCCGATGCCCCACTGCCCCGCTGCCCCTCTGCCCCACTGCCCCGCTACACCACTGCCCCACTGCCCCGCTGCCCCACTACCCCGCTGCCCCGCTGCCCCTCGGCCCCGCTGCCAAGCTGCCCCGCTGCCCCACTGCCCCGTTACCCTACTGCCCCACTATACCACTGCCCCACTGTCCCCCACTGCCCCAATGCCCCGCTACCCCACTGCCCCGCTGCCCCGCTGCCCCACTGCCCCGCTACCCCGCTGCCCCACTGCCCGGCTGCCCAGCTGACCCGCTGCCCCACAGCCCCGCTGCTCCGCTACCCCACTGCCCGACTGCCCCGCTGCCCCACTATCCCGCTGCCCCGCTACCCCACTGCCCCGCTACCCCAATGCCCCGCTGCCACACTGCCCCGCTGCCCCTCTACCCAACTGCCCCAATATCCCACGGCCCCACAGCCCCGCTGCCCCGGTAACCCACTGCACCGCTGCCCCGCCGCCCCGCAGCCCCGGTAACCCACTGCCCCGCTGCCCCACTGCCCCGCTGCCCCACTGCCCCGCTGCCCCTCTGCCCCACTGCCCTAATATCCCACGGCCCCAATGCCCCGCTGCCCCGGTAACCCACTGCCCCGCTGCCCCGCCGCCCCGCTGCCCCTGTAACCCACTGCCCCGCTGCCCCTCTGCCCCGCTGCCCCGCCGCCCCGCTGCCCCGCTGCCCCGCCGCCCCGCTGCCCCGGTAACCCACTGCCCCGCTGCCCCACTGCCCAGCTGCCCAGTTGCCCCGCTGCCCCGCTACCACACTGCCCCACAGCCCCGCTGCCCCACTGCCCCACTATCCCACTGCCCCACTGGCCCACTGCCCCGCTGTCACGCTGCCCCGCTGCCCCACTACCCCACTGCCCCACTGTCCCACCGTCCCACTGCCACTGTCCTACTGTCCCACTGTCCCACTATCTCACTCTATCACTATCGTCCCGTCGCATGTCCCATGTCCCATCCTATGTCCAGTCCCATGTGCCGTCCCACTGTCCTGTCCCATGTCCCGTCTCATGTCCCGTCCTATTTACCGTCCCATTTTCCGTTCACTGTCCCGTCCACTGTCCCGTCCCCAGTCCCGTCCCCTGACCCGTCCCCAGTCCCATCCCCAGTCCCATCCCCTGTCCACTCCACTCCACTCCACTCCATCGTACATTACTATCCGCTCGTGCAAATGCATAGAAGCTTCGATCTGTCGGGTGAGTACGCAACCCACGAATTAATTTTTTTCTTTTTTTCTTTCATTCTCAAAACCCATACCAGTTTTTAAGTCATCTCATCAGCTTTCAAACAAAAAAAAAAACATCAAAATCGGTCCAGTAGTTTTAGCGTGATGCTGGAACTAACAAACAAACAAACAGACGTTAAAAATTTTATAATAGTTAAGATTATAATAGTTAAGAAGATAAGATAATATACTTGAAGAAGGTAATTAAAAATTGTAGACTGAAAAAAGTATTTTTTTAGTTACACCAAGATAACTTTATGCTTATTCGTATCATAGCTTTTACCCGCGGCTCCGCTCGCGTTAAATTCTGCTAACCCACGTCAGTCCAGTCCAGTCCAGTCCAATCCAGTCCAGTCCACTGTCCCACTGTCCCGCTGTCCCGCTGCCCCACTGCCCCGCTACCCCACAGCCCCGCTATCCCACTGCCCCGCTGCCCCACTATCCCACTGCCCCGCGACCCCACTGCCCCGCTGCCCAGCTGCCCCGTTGCCCCACTGCCCCGCTGCCCCGCTGCCCCGCTGCCCCACTGCCCCGCTGCCCCGCTGCCCAGCTGCCCGCTGCCCCACTGCCCCGCTACCCCACTGCCCCACTGCCCCACTGCCCCGCTGCCCCGCTACCCCACTGCCCCTCTGCCCCGCTACCCCACTGCCCAGCTGCCCCGCTGCCCCACTGCCCGCTGCCCCGCTACCCCACTGCGCCTCTACCCCACTGCCCCACTGCCCCGCTAACCCAAAGCCCCGCAGCCCCACTGCCCCGCTGCCCCACTATCCCACTGCCCCGCAGCACCGCCACCCCACTGCCCCACTGCCCCAAAACCCCGCTGCCCCACAACCCCGCTGCCCCACTACCCCGCTGCCCCACTATCACACAGCCCCAAAGCCTGCCCCGCTGCCCCACTATGCCACTGCCCCACTGCCCCGCTTCCCCACTGCCCCGCTGCCCCCCTGCCCCACTGCCCCGCTGCCCCACTGCCCCGCTTCCCCACTGCCCCGCTGCTCCACTGACCCGCTGCCCCACAGCCCCGCTGCACCACTGCCCCGCTTACCCACTGCCCCGCTTCCCCGCTGTCCCACTGCCCCACTGCCCCGCTGCCCAACTGCCCCGCTGCCCCGAATCCCCACTGCCCCGCTGCCCCGCTGCCCATATGCCCCACTGCCCCACCATACCACTGCCCCACTGCCCCGCTGCCCCACTATCCCACTGCCCCGCTGCCCTGGTAACCCACTGCCTCGCTGCACCACTGCCCCGCTGCCCCACTATCCCACTGCCCCAATGCCCCGCTGCCCCACTGCCCCATTGCCGCGCTGCCCCACTATCACACGGCCCCACTGCCCCACTATCCCACTGCCCCACTGCTCCGCTGCCCCGGTAACCCACTGCCCCGCTGCCCAACTATCCCACTGCTCCGGTAATCCACAGCCCCAATGCCCCACTACCCCACTGCCCCACTGCCCCGCTGCCCCACTATCCCCCTGCCCCACTGCCTGCCCCGCTGCCGCACTCCCCTACTGCCCCGCTACCCCGCTAACCCACTGCCCCGCTGCCCCGCTACCCCACTGCCCCACTATCCCACTGCCCCGCTGCCCCGGTACCCCACTGCCCCGCTGCCCCGCTGTCCCACTGCCTCGCTGCCCCGCTTCTCCGCTGCCCCACTGCCCGGCTGCCCCACTGCCCCGCTGCCCCACTAACCCACTGCCCCACTGCCCCACTGCTCCACTGTCCCACCGTGTCACCGTCCCACTGCCACTGTCCTACTGTCCCACTGTCCCACTATCTCTCTATATCACTATCGTCCCGTCCCATGTCCCATGTCCTGTCCCATGTCCCATCCTATGTCCAGTTCCATGTGCCGTCCCACTGTCCTGTCCCATGTCCCGTCTCATGTCCCGTCCCATTTCTCGTCCCATGTTCCGTCCCCTGTCCCGTCCACTGTCCCGTCCCCAGTCCCGTCCCCTGTCCCGTCCCCAGTCCCATCCCCTGTCCACTCCACTCCACTCCATCGTACATTACTATCCGCTCGTGCAAATGCATAGAAGCTTCGATCTGTCGGGTGAGTACGCAACCCACGAATTGTTTTTCTTTTTTTCTTTCTTTCTCAAAACCCATACCAGTTTTTAAGTCAGATCATCAGCTTTCAAACAAAAAAAAAATCATCAAAATCGGTCCAGTGGTTTTAGCGTGATGCTGGAACAAACAAACAAACAAACAAACAGACGTTTACAATTTTATAATAGTTAAGATTAAGATGGATACAATATAACAACGTTTAGGTACTTCTAAATTTTATTGCTTTTCATACAAAAAATTAGAGAAATCGCAATTTAGAGGTAGCTTCCGGTCCTTGTCTGTAAGTCGAAAGATTCTGATTTTCGGTTGGCTCAAAAGACTGCATTTCCAAGATGGCACCACCCACATACGACAGGATTTTTTTTTTCTACTCTGTACAATTCGGCGCGACCAAAAAGTTTTTAATGCAATATCTTTAGCAGCCGTATTTTCTCCATGGAGGCGCGCGCTAGAGCGCATGCGTGCGAATGACAGCTGGATATGAGCGCCTTATTCACCTTAATGTATGCAAAATGTTGTAGAAAAATATAATTAAAAATCACCGGTTCCCGTCATCGTAGCGAGGTAAAATACATACCAGTTTTTAAGTCAAATCATAAGTTTTTAGTCACAAACCCTTTCAACAAAATCGGTGTAGTAGTTTTATAGTGATGCTGGAACAAACAAACAAACAAACAAACAAACAGACAACTGACATTTAACAATTTTATAATAGTAGTAGATGTTGTTTTTTGAATAAATTTTGAAAGAAAGTAAAAATATTTATTGCCACAACAAGACGACAAGGCGGTAGGTGCACATAAAAAATAACTTCATTAGGTATTTTTTTTTTTTGCTGCCTTTGTATCATTTTATTGAACTGTACTTAAGCTATCTCAGATTTCGTGGTCTTCCTTCAATCTAGGACACAATGTTTGTTCTAGTGATTGAATCCTTATTATTGATTGAATCGATTGGTGGCATAAAAATACAGGATAATATTTTTTGGCACTCTTGAAGGCACGATTCCCGGCTGACACATTTGAAAAATCCTTGAATGCAGAATTACTTGCTCTTAAAAATAAAATGAAGTCTAATTCATGTAAAGTTTCCAATTTCAAATATTTAAAGCACTTTCCCTCAATGAAGCATAGCGATGGGACAGCTTGTATACCAGGCCCCTCAGAAAGTATTGCGAAAAAAAGTTTTTATATATGGGAGACTGGCCAGTTATAATGTTTTTCGAAAATATGATTATTTATAAGTAAAAATAAGTAAGTTCCAATTTCAAAATTTCCCTCCACATTTTTTGCGAGTTAATTCAAAGTATTGTGTCTCACTGAAATATGGATCTGCGCCGGGAACATTTTAGAGCTATGATTTTATACGATTTCAAGTGTCGCCTGAAACCGGATGAATCGTACGATAGACTTCAAATGGCATTCATGGATGAAGGCCCTTCCAAGGCAACCGTGTATCGTTGGTATAACGAATTCAAGCGCGGTCGACCAACTTTGGGGGATGACGAAAGAAGCGGTCGCCCTTTGACGGCTGTTACCGAAGAAAACGTGCTAGCAGTGAAAAATTTAATCCAAGACAATAGGCGAATTACATATCAGGAGATTCAACATATATTGAAGATTGGATCGGGAAGCGTTCACGAGATTCTACACAGCCATCTTCGCGTGAGGAGGATAGTATCACGCTGGGTGCCGCACAACCTCACCGATGCTCAGAAGCAGGCCCGGGTGGAATGGTGCCGTGATATGCTTAACAAATTTGAAGCAGGCTCGTCTCGGCGTGTTTACGACATCGTTACAGGTGATGAGTCCTGGATTTATCAATACGACCCAGAAACCAAGCGCCAGTCGACTGTTTGGGTGTTTCAAAATGAGCCAACGCCTACCAAAGTGAAGCGATCTAGAAGCGGGGGTATGATTTTGATCGCTAGCTTTTTTAATTTGACTGGCCACTTGGTATCAATTCCCTTACGGGATCAAAGAAGCATTAATGCCGAATGGTATACTACCAAATGTTTGCCAGAAGTTTTCTCTGTTATAAGCAACAAGCGACCAAACACAGGGCTCCGCGGGCTACTGCTCCACCACGACAATGCACCTGCGCACACCGCACTCAAAACGAGGGACTTCCTGGACAGCACGCCAGTCAAACTCCTGGGTCACCCTCCTTACAGCCCTGATCTAGCACCGTGTGACTTCTTTTTATTCCCAAAAATAAAAAATCAGCTCAAAGGGATACAATTTTCGTCGCCGGAAGATGCGCTGGCTGCGTTCGAGCAGGCTGTAAACGAGGTGTCTGCGGCGGACTGGAAAAAGTGTTTTGAAAACTGGTTTAGGCGCATGAATCTTTGTATAGAGGCTGGTGGAAAGTACTTTGAAAAGATTTGATAAAAATATATGTACGTATAGAACAATTTTTTTTAGTTTCGCAAAACTTTCTGAGTGTCCCACGTATATAAATCTCGGAACTGTATATTTTACCGGCATAAAAAGTAGCCTGTATGTTAAACCGGGTTATGGTTTATCTGTGTGCCAAATTTCATCAAAATCCGCCGTTTCAAGTAACAAACATCTTCATTTATAACGCTATAAGGATAGTTCGAAGAAATAATTTTGTATCAGTAAAGTAAGGTAAATAAAGCCAATATACTTCGTAGTGATTGATGCTGTATCTTACATCGGTTGAACCTACGAGGGTTGAAGAAATAAGAACAGCTTACAAATCCATCACTCTGTAGAACAAGAAGAACAGCTGCCGAATTGCGTAACTCACTCGCGATCGCAATCAATAGGATTTCAATGTTCATTGCTCCGTGTGTTTTGACAATTCGTCATATCGGCAACTATGTATACCACGCAATGACTATTGCTGTAATTTCAAAATGAAAGCTAATGTCATTGTGAATGCATTACAAAATTACCCCACAGGTATCTGTATTATTAAAAAATATATATTTGCTTAAAAACTCAGATGTAAGGAGTGTTTGCAAATCGGGAACAATAAGAAAACATAACACTCGGATCCTCGTTTCTAACCACAGAACAATATCTTACACAATCGTAATAAATATGAAGCATGCGCACGATGCATGTGCTAGTGTCACAGTCACAGTACCAACGCATGCGCTATTGAAATGCAGGCTTTATCGGCGTGCGCGCATCTCGTTCGTTAGTCGCATGCGCGGACGCCGTCTATTGAACCCACTATCGGCGTTAGAGAGGCAATAACCAGCCAAGCCGTGGTGTTCCCACTTTTATTTCACTTGCAAATGCTCGACGAACATGCGACTTCTAATGAAAGTTTCTCATTAGTGTTTAGCTCTTTAGCACAACGTGTGAAAATACCGAGAGGGTCGCTATGCAAAATACTTAACGTGTAACCTCTAAAGCTGTCATTTTACATTTATTTTTGTTACTAGGATTTGCCTGCGTATAATTCTGTTTATCACAGAAAGAGGTACAAAAAGTATCATAACATAACAACAACATAACAACAACATAACATCACGCCTGTATTTCCCTGAAGGGGTAGGCAGAGGTGTATAGTAGGTACACCTACATTTCGCCAGTTATGTCATAGTCCCATGTAATAGGGGGCGAGCCTATTGCCACTGGCTGGGCAAAAATCCAGACTAAAAGTATCATATATCCTATATATATTATATAGCCCAGCTTATGGTTTATATGTGCGCCAAAACAATGAGCTGATGAACTGAATTCCTTCAGCCGTTTCAGCGTCACTGAAAGACAAACAAACAAAAAACAAACATCCATACTTTTACGTTTATTGTATATTCATCATTATCATCACTTCAGCTGAAAGACTGTCCACTACTGGACAAAGGCCTCCCCCAAGCATCACCAGAACGACCGATCCTGCGTTTTCCGCATCCAGCGGAAGCTTTATTTTATATTAGTAGGATGTAAACGTAAGATGTTAATTAAGTGATTAATTTTGGTATTTTTTTACCCAACTGCCCAAAAAAGGAGGAGTACCTGACTGTTCCAAAAATAAATAAATAAATATTTCGGACATTTTTACACAGCACCATCTAGTCCCAAACTAAGCAGAGCTTGTACTATGGGTACTAGACACTGGATATAATACTTAAGTACTTTTTTTTTGTAAATTCATACACATTACACAAATATTTATGTCCTGTGGGAATCGAACCCACGACCTCATGATCAATAGTCCGACACTTGAACCACACGACAGAGGTCGTCAAGAGAGGGTAATGTTAAAATCTTTTAAGCGGCGTAGGTATGCACAATAGAAAATCTGTTGTTCTGGACTTCGAACTTTGGGCACTTAATACATAAAAAATTATATACATAATTAGCTCATTATTGTTCCACTGTTGGGCACGGGCTTCTCCAAATGAGAAGGTTAAAGCGTTAGTCCACCACGCTGGCCTAGTGCGGTTTGGCGGAGTACACACACCATCGAGAACTGTATGGACCACTCTCATTAAGTATGCAGGTTTTCTCAAAATTCCTCACGATGTTTCCCTTCACAATTAAAGCATAGCGTAAGAGCAGAGCTATAGTTGCTTAGACTGTGGTTAAAGCATGTGATCAAATCTAATCCGCACATGAATTTCAAAAGTCGAGAAGAGCGGGCTATATTTGAACTCAGACCCTCCTGTATGCGAAGGTAAGCGTTTAACCCCTAGGCTACCACTGCTAAGTAATACATCCAGACATTTCACATTGTAATAAACCTGAACCGATAAAGTTCAAAGCTCTTCTAAGCCCTCAGGCATACAATGTGTCGATTAGATGTTTACTATTCCATAAAATATAAAACAGCATAATAAAATGCTCTTACAAAGTTTCTCTAAGCATTTACCTGTCTTTTACAGGTTTTATGAGAGGATACTTTTAAGGCTTCAACACACTAAAAGCATGCAAAAAACGGCGCGGGGCATGAGTAACGCGGGACACGTTACATCACACTAGGTAGTTTTAAAGCGTTATAAATGCTTTCAGTGACATGTTTTTGTTTTTAATTAGTCTATAAATACTAATATACGATGTTGTAAAATACATATAATTTGGTTAAATTAAAATTCGAAGTAAAATTCCAATTTTTTGTATTAGGTATTTGATGTCAGATGTCTTCTTTCATTTACTTTTTTTTTGTTCTTGTGCGCGTAAATTTCACTTTTAAGATATACAGATGGGAGGGACCAGCTGAAAATCAGTGCTGTGCATACCTACATGCACAGCAAATACTGAGCTGGATCCCTTGCCACACATATTATGTTGTATGCATGTTGTGTTCTCATTAATTTGTCCTGTTACCTTTGCATGTAATGTGTATATTTTGTGTATGTGTGGCAAAATAAATGGTTTAAATGGTTTAATGTTTTGTCGGTTGTAAAACAGTACAACTAACTGCCTTGTCTAGTCACCGCTTCGACACCCCGTACTGACGCGCTGCCCTGCCCCGCTCTGATGTAATCAGTAGGTATGGCGGCCATAGTGATACATTTTCTTCAGATATAAATATCAATATTTTTGGTTAATTTTTTACACAGCACCATGTAGTCCCAAAATAAGCAGAGCTTGTACTATGGGTACTAGACTTAGGATATAATACTTATATCTATACTTTTTTTTGACATACTTACAACATACATAACACATAACACCCAGACCAACACAAACACTTATGTTCATCACACAAATATTTGTGTCCTGTGGGAATCGACACGACCTCGTGATTAGCAGTGCAACACTGAACCACTAGACCACAGACGTCGTCGTATATCTATGGATACCTACAACGCAACTTCAAAACTCCTGCCCTGCATGCGCATCTCACGCGCCGCTGCCCGGTTTGTGACCCGACTTTACCGCGCGCGGTGGCGCGGTGGCGGCGCGGCGTGCTTAAAACAGGGCAGGCGCGGCACAGTTCGTCGGCGGGTCCACGCTCATTTTTCGTTTATCTTTTCTTATATTCCAATTTACGCGGGCCCGCCTTCAATCAATGCTGCTACAAATATATACATGATTTTGGTGTGCTGGGGCCTTTAGATCGAAGTTATATTTAAAGTCTGGTGCATATTGGAGTTGTTAAGGTGCCTTAAGAATTAGCTTGATTAGATAATATTGAGTATATGAATAAGGCTCACCGCAAAATTAACCCAGCCCACGCACAGCACACGGCTCGGGTGTGGATGGTTTTGTAAAATGTGTAAAGTAATGCCGCACCGCATATTAGTCCCTTGTGTTGCAGTTTGCTGAATTGGGCTGGGTTGGGTTCAATATGGGCTTCAGAAATATTCACGATCAGCACCCACGAAGAATGCCTTTTTGTTGCTCGCTAATAAGAAGTTAGATTTTTGTTAATCGACATGTATCAAATTTATTTTAATTTATTTACAAAAATCAAGTAATATTTACCACAACTGTCAGCTCTTGTTGAAGAGCTTTGAAGCAGCTTGTTAAGCGACAACATCGATCGAGTAAGTTTATAAGCACCTTTAAAGGCGTAGGTCAGAGTCGTGGGTCTTCAGCTCATTGTTAAAAATGTATTTAATTGGCGTCGTGTGTTGCAAATAGTTTGAACGTGGTGGAAATGTGTTGAGCCTCACGTTCTAACATTGCGCCTGCCACCAGCCATGCAGGTACCATTCCGACACTTAATTGGATCCTTTATGCTCTGAAAAAACACACGTAAATTTTATAAAGATTTATATTGAACTATATTTACGGGACTTGTCGCGCACAATAAAATTAAATCATAACAAACATTTTTACTAACCTCGGCGTTTCGGCCAAGTTGCATTGGCCGTGGTCACGAGCAGACTGAAGTATGCGGGTGTCATCGTCTTAAGCGGCGGGTGTTTTCTCGAACTACCCGCGGTTGGTTTTTCGTAACGTCACTGTCCGTAACACGGTATGCTGAATCACGACACACAATACTGACAGTTTCGGCGGACATACATGTAGACAAACCACGAAGCGAACACTTCTCGATTATGTTATGTTTTGATTTTATTGTGCACGACAAGTCCCGTAAATATAGTTCAAAATGAGTGAAATTTGCGAAAGTTTAAAAACTTATATTTATAAAGATTTGTTTAGGTTCCAACTTCTCACGATGTTTATTGTTTTTTTTTTTTCATGTGTCAACTAATGAATATAGCATAATAGTGTGGACACGACAATAATTATATGAATTTGTATTCACTGTTGTGAGAAAACACGCTTTAAATGTTACGATCCTATTAATATGGTTTATTTATTTATATTTTTTGAGGGTGTAAGTAGACGTATCACAACCACAATCACGCTACAACGACAAAAAAGTAGCAGAGCACAAACCACCAACCACCACCCGCCCCACGGCCACCGACTCTCCCACCCGATTTTGTGGCTGCCACAACGCAACAACATCGCAACCACACGTAATTTGTGGCTGCGACAACGCAACTTCAGGCAGATGCAGCGAGACCAATCAGACACGACCGCTGCCTGGCAACATTTATATCACTGTAGTGTGGTTGTTGGCCTGTCTGAATAGACGCTAAATCTTAGTGATTTTGCGTAGAACGATAGCTAATAAAAATATATGTTTTGTCTCTCAAGTTTATATTGAAAGAAATAAAAAAAAACTTTATGCAAGGAGTTCAATAACAACTTAACTAACACAAGAAAGGGCATTCTTAAGTAGTGCCTACATAATTAAATTATACACTTGCTACATTCATTTCATAGGTACGGTTGGTATTGGTATTGGTATAACGGGCCATTTTCCGCAACTCCACGCTCGGCGTGTTTTTTGCGTGTGGGTGGGAATAACAAATAATAATAGGTAAAAAAAAAAAAAAAAAAAAATAGTTTGGTGGGAATAATAATAGGTACGGTTTTAGATAACAATAGTGCATGCATATCATGCATAACTAATGACATCTGGCTACCATGCTTGCCAAAGAAAAAAACTTTGCAAGCAATATGCTCGTTTAGTAGTACTACTAAATTAGTACCCTTACGATGCAGCGATGGTGGAACTGTAAAGATGATTTCAGTACAACAGTGAAACCAAATTATTTGGACTTATACCACTCAATTTATTATATACTATATGCCTATTTATACCTCTCCATGCTATTTCAAAGGAAATTACTGTGTAGGTAATGCAAATATAAATAAATAAATTAGGTAACATACATAACCTTCAACAAAGCTGTTTTCTAATGTTAGCTAGACAATCCAGTAAGCATAACCCATAACCTTATTTTATACACGTGGATGTTACACCGAAAACACCTGAAGGGCAAATTTACACCTAAGTTCATCCACAGTTTACTGATAAAATACATTGGCCCTTATTATGCTTTTATATGGAGTGAGTCTTTATATTTCCATTTTTAAATATAATTTCAATTTGTACAGTCAGAAACAAACATGCCTTCTTCGATTTGTTACCAACCACCCAACATAATCATTAGTAAGAGTGTCGACTTTCAATTTAAAGCTATAAAAATAAAAGTTGTGTTAAAACACAGAGAACCAAAACATAGCATAGTTATTTGCACGCAATTCCGAAATAAATAGCTTCGTAAATAGTGTGCAGGGCAACATTATGTCGAGTTACCGGCGTTAAGAGAGAAAATGCCCTGTGGTCAATATAAATTGAATCTACAATACGGTATTGAGTGGTCGTTACGGTGATATGTGGGGGTACATTCACTTGAAAACATTTTTAATAATACTCCACTCAGTACTTATAAATTGCAACCCGAAAAATGCATCAGTACCAACGAATTTTCGCATATTTGTGCCACATTAATTGCTTCTACGATCTTGATTACATTTGATTAAATTCATGCGATGCCGTAAATACGACAATATTTTCGAAATTTCACTTGTTTGCAACGCAGCAAATATTGCACAGTGGAATTTTGACAAAAACTGAAGTAATATTGAACAAGAATCAAAAATCTGTACTGTTATTAAGTTGTTAAGTGTACATCAACATCAAAGGTTAGCTTTTTGCTCATCACCGTGATTGGCTTACATTGGTCGTAGAAACAAGCGCTTACTCGAACTATGTTGCTAGTGCTACCCATAAAAATGCCTATGGAACGAATGTTTCCGAAAGGATTTTCTATGTAGCGATTACGAGTTGATTGCAGAACATATATTTAGTGTAGAAAAAAGGATGTAAGATGAGGTTCAAAGGGGTTCGTTGCTTTTTGCGCGCATCGCAGTTGCAATCTCAATAAACCAATTTGCGACGGGTCCCGGCACTGTGACGTTACTTATAGGCTTTTGTTTCGGCTGTCCCCGGCTTGCAACAGGACAATGTTCCGACCATCTAAGGACTTAACTTGTTATTTACTTCATTTGAGTGCTCTCCCACTATTCCTTTTGAGACTTCCAGTGTATATCTGTATCTGCAGCGGTGCTGTTTATGGAAGCCGATTGTTTCAAATATTATATTTAGAAAAGGAAATCCTATCTTATTATTTTATTCGTTCGCATATGGCCTTACATAAAACTTACCTCTCAAAAATACGCAGAGACCCAGATCTCTTTCATAACATTTACTATTGGGCAATAGTAAAAATATATTGCGTACTAAATGGTTATTACGCTTCGTGTGTTCGTGACGATATCCACAAAGATTCTACTTTATCTGTGACTGTGTGTCTAAATGGTCATACATACGATACTTTTTACTCGATAAAGATAAATATTCGAGTATATCACTTTTGAGGACACAGTACCAACGTTCTCGAACATCAAAAGGCGGTAAACGTTTCAATAGAAATAATAGTACACTTTAGGTTGAATTCAGTGAAAAATAGGGTCTAATGAATAGCTTCAATAAGTGAGGAAGCAATTTCACGTGTGTATTATGGTCATGGTAAGTACAAAGAATGCACTGTTTAAGTAAATATTAGGAGCGTGTGGACAGACGCGTGGGATCATAACTGTCGCCATTGTTGCATTGTGGGTTACTCGCACAGTTACTGCTTCACGCCGTACGCCATTTTACTAAACTATGTGTGAACATTTAACTGTTTGCAGAGAAGCAATTACGTTTGATGTGTTGGGTACAAAATTTATGGTGTTTTGTTTAAGAATTTGTGATTTGTGGCTTTATCGCTTATATGGTGTGTGAAATAAATAGAGCTGTTTTCATAATAGACAACCATTCTTGGATTTACTGTTGAACATGGGGCAAAAATACTTATTTTCATGAATGAGCAAGTGGTTTGGTTGGTGTAAAACTACCCGATTTGTGATGATGATAATGCAAAATTACCGTTATGTACTGTTTCACCAGATTCTCGCTACACCAGATTCCCATTTCACCAGATTCCTGGTTAACAGATTCCCGTTTAAGTCCAGAAGTATATAATCGTGCTCAGTAAACATACACTGGTAATAAGCATTACCCCATCATACCCATCAAATACCCAATCATAGTAACGTGGTTTTATAACTTTATGGCCCAATATACTGAGTATGCTTGTTATAAAACAAATCCTAACTAATATTCAACTTTGCAAGTGGTTTTCAAATGAATTTTATTACAAAACTATGGTGCTTTTTAACGTGCAAACCCGCTGGCACATCATTTACAATTCATTTATTAATAAATACACTTTTAACTTTCCGCACAAGACCAGCACTGATTATGGATTACGCTTCCTATTCGCATGACACAACACCTTTCAAAATTACGAGTTTTATCTCCCGAAATAAGGAAAAATGCTCTCGGGAGTTATAATAATGCCAGAGAATTTGTTGCGTGGGTACAACATTCTTGCTTCAAGAAATAAACTAACATACATTAGAAGGAAAATGTAGCTAAGTTAACATTTGCAGCCTCCGCAAACTATTCAATCTGAATTGTTGGGCGTAATTTTCACCCGATGACATAGCATCTACATCCTACGAAAGTTTGTGAAGATGTTTGGGTGTTTGTTACTCAATCACGCGTTAACCCTTGAACGAATTTGGATGAAATTTGGCACACAGATAGATCATAACCTATATTAACATATTAGGCAGAGGCAGTACCCAGACAATTAGGCAGTACTCAGTGCCTTCCTCATTAAAATTCAATAGTGATTATCTTATCTTAATATCTTAATTATCTTTTAATAGACCTATTAATGCTAAATTAATATTCCTACATTAAGGAATCAATAAATAACACCACTATTAAATTCAAATGAAATAGGCCAATGCACGCCACTGATTATAGGCTATTTTTTATCCTTGAAAAATAAACAGTTCCCGAGGGAGCATTACTATAACATATTTCTGTGATTAGCCGAATTACACGCAGGCGAAGCCGCGGGCATAGGCTAGTAAGATCATCATATTCGCCTAGTGCAGTGGTGGTCGCCGCAACCAAGGCATTCGCACTTACGCGGGTTCTTGGTTCTGGATTGGATTCCCAGGCTTGAACGGGTTGAAGTTGGTTTTTCCCAAAGTTTTAAATGGTGCCATGAAAACACACATTTAGAAACTGTAAGCTGTTATCGGTAACAAGTGCTCTTCGGGGAACTCAAGGGAAACATCTTTGATTATTTAAACAATAATCACTGGGTGATATTTATTTATTTTACATTTGAACTCGACATTTTAACACAGCGAGCAAAAAATTACATTAAAACAAAGACTAATCTGAAATGCGTTAACGTAATTAGATATGATCTTGATGGATGCTGTGAGAAAATAATGTATTACCGACCACACAAAAAAGGTTCGCATTGGTCAATTTTAAGGTTATTGATCCAACATACAAATTGGTTCAGCTGCTCGTAAATGACTATTGCTTTGATCTAAACAATTTAAATAATAGTATCAGTTATACATGTACCTACGTGATATAACTAATAACAACAAATAGGTCAAACACATTATGTTTTATTTTATTTTCATAAGGTAGATGCCACAGTAAGAGTAAGGCAAATTCATTAACGTTTTGAAACATTTTGTATTTTTATTATAAACTAGCCTATGCCCGCGACTTCGCCCGCATGAATGTCGTTTATCACGCATCCCTTAGGAAATGTCCATGTTCCCGGGACAAAAAGTAGCCTATATGTTAATCCGGGTTATGTTCTATCTGTACGCCAAATTTCATTAAAATCGGTTCAGCCGTTCTTGAGTTATAAATGATGTAACTAACCCGACTTTGTTTTATATATTAAGATTACACTACGAAATTAATCTGAAAAGTTTTGAGCTTTTTAGAGTTTTCTGTAAGAGAGGTTTGAGTTTTGAAATGACGAAGTCAAATAAGATTTTTTTTTACCGATGTGCGATTGATTGGACATAAATAAAATTAATTATAGTCCCTAATAACATTCAATAATTCGCAATGCAGCAAAATAAGCTAGCTCATCATCATCAACTCAGCCTATTGCAGACCACTGATGGACATAGGCCTCTCCCAAATAAGCTAGCTCGGGTTATTAAAATTTTGTAGATCTTCTTATCGTGTCAATGGTTCAAATATGGTTGGAATAAAAAGTGGCCACTTCAATGGCGTTTTCAGAGGCGGCGAATAGATCATCTCTTGTGCAGGTGCAGGTGCCTGAAACAAGGGACACGTTAGCAAGTGCGACATGGATTGCTCTGGGTCACCGCAGTCACAGTGTGCAAGGCTAGGGTCCCTAAACCCCCATTCACACATATTAAGTCTACAGCGACCAACCTGGGTGCGAAGGTGATTGAGTGACTTCCACATTGGCCACTGTAGATCGTGTCCTGGTGGTAACCTCTCCCAAAGCCAGCTCTTAAAATCATCTTAATTAATTTTGTAGATTAAGCGATATACAACACACGCATACTCCAATTACATTATTTTTTACGATAATGCCACCACAATTTTTAATTAAGCACCGAAAGACACTAACATATTACTACGCCAATGTGCAAATGTGTGCTCGTTACACAGATAAAGTGGTAGTCATCAATCGTTTCTGTGTTAAATCAATATCTTATTCACACTTCTATTAATAATGAGTATGTACCTCGCTCTGCTAAGTACATGTCAAAACAAATTGCCCGTTCTAATCGGGGCTTACGATCGCAATTTGCGTTGCCCAGTAATAACTTGAGTGGATTTTGATTAAGTATATTATTATAATTTTTTAGTTACTTGTTTTTTTTGCCACTGTGTTGATTATGGAATATGAATTTGGTTAGTGGAAATAGTAAAGTGTTGTTTTAAAAGATTTTATATGTTAATTCTACAGAATTTGGTTCAAAAGAATGATTTGTGTTCTGTTTGATGGCCAAAATGTTTATTTTACAGACTTGTCGCTATGTTACTATGTGGGAAAGTATAGACCTACGGTCAAAATTAATATCCAATCTATCCACGATTTGCCCTACTAGAGATAGAAATTTCGCATAAGCGCCATACAAAATATTTATTTATTTATTTTAACTTCATGCAACATGTGTACATAGGCGGACTTAATGCTTAGTCATTATCTTCCAGTCAACCTTAGGGTGATACATAGATAACAAGGCTGGTGCAATATTGATTCATGACAGAAAATAAGATGAGAAATAAATTATTATATTATTAAAGAAATAAAAAACTAAAACAATAAATAAACATACATAGGTATAAATATATAACATACAATAAATACTAAATATATATTATAATATACTATTAGACATAGATAAAATATTAATGAGATGATTCTGCCAAAAGATTATCTAGAAAGAACTTCCGAACCTCAATAAGTCAATTTTTTACCTCTAGTAGGGTAAATCGTGGATAGATAGGATATTAATTTTGGCCGTTAGAGTACCTACTTCCTTTTGTTCTGCAAGAAAGCGTATGCCCAGTATTGGGATGATAATTCTCTGGGAAACTACAAACACGCAAGAAATCTGCGTTTTAAGCTACTTTTTGGCGTCGTAGATCTCAGTAATAGAGGTGCTTATTAAAAAAATGTTTGTGGAATATGATAGTTTTATTCAAATAAATAAATAAATATAAATTTTGTAGAATTTACATTTATTGCGTCTAAGACTAACGAGTTTTTTTTTCCTGCTGCTACGTTGGTTAAACGCTAAGAAGTGCTATTTTAACATCCTGGATTTCAGTTATCTTGTACTACAAACTGTTTAAAAATAAATCATAATAATCGGAATATATTCCCATTGGTACAAATTTACAACTTTTTTGAAAAATATCTTTAGTCCAGCAAAAGTACCACTTTAAAATACCTATTTTATAACTGGAAAATATGTTTATTAAAATAAACAATAAAAATATACAATAAAAAATAGGTCTATTATTAAATAATTTTTATTAATTAAAATCGTTTCACGCAAAATTGTACGGTAGATTAAAATGTTTTTTTTAGAAATATCTGTAAAGATGCTTGTCATCTTGGTCTTCCTGCGACCACGAACGCTGCAAAGCTTTCGAAACGTCAGGAAACCTATCTAAATAATATACGCGATATAATTTGGTTAAACTTGTTTTATTATAATATGTAGTAATCGCAAAAACCTAAGAAATTATTATGTTTTTTAAACCTAAAATAAATAAAGTTTCTAAAACAAAAAACATACAACATAAAAATTCTGATTTTTCCAAAACAATTAAATTAAAACATGAAAGTAATTAAAAAGATATCAGTCTTATCATAAACTTTAACAATAGTTTTTTGTTACTTTATTATTTTTAACGCATTTACGCATGCAAAGCGAAATCAAATAGTCTTTTGATTTAAAGTTTATTCTATTTCCTTGCGCTCGCGACGTGGTCTCAGTATCACACGATCTGGGCTCAGTATCGGGATATCTTAGTCAGTAATGGAAATTTCTATAGATCTTTCTATGGATTAGAATGAGAACGCCAAAAATCCACTTCTCGTTGCTGTTTACATCAAAAAAATCTAAGAGGGTTCTTAACACTTACTTACTACTACTACTGTAGCAATTTGGTTAAGTTTAATTGTATCATTAGTCTCTTTACCCTCAATTTGTGAACAGCCCTGTGAGCTGCAATATTGTTTATTCATTTGTGTAAATTATATTGTGGCTGTTTGTAGTTCTTAAATCTGAATAAAAATAAATTTATACTTTGAGCTTATGATAGCCAGTCTTAAGTACGACGAGAAATCAAATGTTTTATTAAACAATTTTTAAACGGCAGTATAAAATTCACCATGCTTACGTCACCGGGAATCAAGATAAAGTGCATTTCACTGAATAAGAGTGCCCACAAAATAAAATGTATTTTAAAGTTGCATTTTCGTGCATATGCTTAAAAAAGGGTAAATTATGCGTACACGCATTATCGAGATAAGCATCACTTCCCACGCTGCAATCGCGGTACCTACTTTAACTTTATACATAATATTTCATTCGTTTTGGTCCACAACATTTTATTTTCAAGTTTCGTTTCGATGTCCGTTTTAATTTTACTTTATCTCTTGACATTTGCGATGGTATTGTCTCGCCCACGTGCGAATATTTAAAAAGCAAATGCATGTTGGAGCAAGGAACAGCTAATACGAAAATATTATGCCTTGCCTTTTCGTCCATGTATTCAAGTTGAATGAGACTAGCTTTTTAAGCTTTTGTTTAGTTTGTGATGTAAACGTATTAGAAATTCGTCTATTTAGAGGCAAATTATGTTAAATTATGTAAAAAAATTAAACAGAGCATTTTTTTTTTTTTTTTTTTTTTTTTCCTTTTTTTTTTTAATCATACATATTTTTGCCAGTTAGAGTGGTTTTCGTAATTCAAGCATTACGACTGACGGGCGATCGACAGTACAACCTTACTTTTGTTTATACAATATGTAACAAAAACCCTGTTGTTCCTGTGAGGTACGTTATCAGAATCGATATACATACGTAAGGACACAACTCATTAGGATTTATGCCTTAGTCTACCACCAGAGGATGGGCAGCAGCGTTCTCTGAGTATTTAACCAACCAACTGCGATCGCCAACCCGCCTGCCAAGCGTGGCGATTATGGCATATCCCCCCAATATATGCTTGGGGGAGGCCTGTGTCCAGCAGTGGACGTCTTACGGCTGCAATGATGATGCCTTAGTCTACCACGCTGTCTGGTCTGCGGGTTGACGGACTACACACACCATCGACATCATTTTGGAGCCCTCTAAGGTGTGCAGGTTTCTTCCCGATGTTTTTTTTGATAGCCAAATAGAAACAGTCGACCGCACGTTTATACAACATGTAACAAAAACCTTGTTGTTCCTGTGAGGTACGTTATCAGAATCGATATACATACGTAAGGACACAACTCATTTGGAAAAAACTCTTCAATAAAAATAATCAAATTAAATATTAAATCATTATTAATCATCTTTAATAATGGTTTAATATTTAATTTAAATAAATAATAATAAGGAATAATACTAATAAAAAATATTAACCTAGCTCTATAAGCTCTACAAGCTCGAAATTCGATAATTTGATCGTAAATTAATATTATCGAACCAGTACAGCTTATAGAGCTAGGTTAATATTTTTCATGAGTATTATTCAGTAGATATTTTGTTTTTATTTCCGCCAATCATATTTTGACCGATATACAATGCGAAATAAAGCTACAATTAGCAAAAAACGTCGAAAAAATTGAATTTCGCGGGCTACCCTGTAGCATTCACCTTAAGGGTGGTTGATTAGGTGTATTCTTTGCAGTTCTATAACTATTTAAGTATTGCCCATGTTTCTTCTATCATGTGATCTACAGTTGTTATGTTGAATATTTACATAAAATATTTAATGTATTGACAGTATAAATAAAGTGAGGAGTATTTAATTTTTCAGCTTTCTTTGATCCTACATGACTTAAAAGTGAGTTGATATTTATAAGTATTTTCCGCGGTAAAAACGTCGCAAGGTGGGTAGGCTCACGGCCACAAGGTGCACCGACGACCTGGTGAAGGTCGCGAGAATCCGCTGGATGCGGAAAGCACAGGACCAGTCGTTGTGGCGGTGCTTGGGGGTCTTTCGGCTGAAACGATGATGACGATGAAAGTAAAAGTTACTGCTGGTTGCAATACTCAATAGGTTTTGTTTGAAAGTCAGTATGAAATGAAATAAAAGAATGTAGAATAAATAAATAAAAATAGGAAGAGTAAAAGTAAAATTAGCATGATGTTATGTTATGTTATTATTTCTACAAAACTTTAACCACAGAAACTTTGTTCCACTAAGTATCGCGAAGATTACGTGAAGACATGATTTTTGAAGGTTTAGAACATCTGAGTAAGGTCAAATCCAATGAAATCATTTATTTGCACCATATGTAGTATGTAGCTAGATCGTCCTTAATCAAAAACTGACAAATTATACATGCAATGTAGGAAATAATAAACTAACGAAGTTAGTTGTTAATTATTTTCGTTGAACGACCACCACGAATGGTTGTCTCCAAGATTAATGTCAGGACATATAGGGAAGTACTCAAAGTGCAGTCGTAAAATTATCCTCAAGTGAGCATCCTCGTTAGTCGGTACTCCACAGACTCTAATGACCCTGCTGACAGCTAAAGGGTCCGTCAAGACCCATGTTTATAGCTTTCTAACGTTAAACTGATTTTCTATTATAAAAAGCCAATTACAGGGAGTAACTGGCGAGGTAAAAAAAAAATGTTAACATATACAACGTGTTATTGAAATAACTCAAAACCTTTTAAGGGGTCATTGTACTTATCAGAATGAACAGCCAGCAAAAAAATCTGCTGTTCCTTACATTTTTGTTCACATAAATCGACGAAATGTAGGGAACAGCAGTTATTTTTTCGTGATTTCAGGGTTGGTCTCAAAGTAAAGGTTGTTCATACTGATGAGTACAATGACCCCTTAAGGGGTTTTCAATTATTTCAATAACACGTTGTATAACGAAGTTTATGCTTTTAGCTCCCATGAGCTAAAAGCATCATTGTTGCTCTACATCAAATTGAGTCATTCACATCATATTTAGCCCCAAGGTAGCAAGTAGCACTATAAAATTAAATCAAACAAAAATGTATTAATATTACCATTGCAGTCACAAATACAGTCGGTCCACACAATATTTTTTCTTTATAGTGTTTATGTCGTAAGTGGGCAATAATATTGTAAAATAATACTACTGACCATTACGACCGCTCGTCTGTTCATAGTATTTAGACTGTATTTCTTGATATGAAATCACATTGCAAATTGAAAAAGTCGTGAGTATCCGCGGGTGGTGGACTCCGAGTACTCCAACCTACCTCACTATACCCATCGCGATACAAACCCTGCTACGATAAATTACAAAACCCGAGAGCACCCAGCATCCATATATGATTTAGTTGACATCGAAATCACTTCTTAAGTTTATTCTATTCACGTTGGCTTCGCTGCTACATTGTATTAAAATCTTAATTGTTTCCAATGCTCATATTTTTGCGGCGCGTATGAAAGCAACGTTTAATGAAATGCATTGTTTTTTAATTTAAATTTCATTTGCGTATCATAAAGTTTTGATTGTGAGTGCTACTTTGATATGCGATACATCCGAGTAATTAACAAGAGATTTAAGATAAGAAAGAGTGGGTGTAATAGCTGCCTTATAAATCTTCATTTGGCCTGAGTACCGATTTGTTTTTTAAATAAATGGTTTAATTACTGAGAGTAACTTTCAGTTCTCGAAGACATTTTCGTGTAGAATTTACCATATAAAACTCATTAGAGACTCAGTCTCTCATAGAAAGTTGGAAGTCGCCCACTGTCACGTGCCGACTTTTTTAAATCTTATCTCCCCGTCTCACATGGTTTATAAGGATTGTTTGTTTTTCGTTGAAGCTTATGAGGTTGGGCCGCGGTGCGACAGAGACAACCTTTTACTGTTTTTATACGGGAATGATAATAAGGACAATTCGTATCGGAATCCGCTCGGAAATCTTTTGTGTATCTTGTCACTTAACAATCACATGCATCAGTGCGCATCGATTGGAGTGATCGTCGCACGCGCATGGACGTCGGCGTTCAGACAGCTACCATTTATTTACCAAGTGGTATGGAGACTCGCCTATTCAAATGTCTCGCACTGATAAATTGCTCCCGATTTGCATATAAAAGACTGGGAAAAAGAAATTAAAGTTCAGATCCTAACTTTGTCTTTATTGAACTCGTTTATGGTACATCGATTCCTTCTATTGGCATAAAAACTAGGAGACGTATCCATCCTAGATACCGCCATGTAGAACGCGGAATAAATTATTTCTGTTGAGATATCTTCACTGGATTGTTTTATTGAAAAGGCTTTGTGTGAACATTTGTTCAACCGATTGCTAATTAATGTTAATTGGTCTTCATGCTGTTGCAAAGATATTTGGTAGTAGGAAACCGACAATTATTTAATGTATTGTTTTCTAATCAGTTAGAGAACAATATAATAATAACAAAAAATAAAACCGACATCAAAAACCTTAACTGAAAAGTAAAAAATAATCATTGTATGGATTTTAAAATCTTATCATAAGCCAACATTTTGACGGCGGCGCGTGATTGACCCTTTGCATCATGTAAATATAATGTATAGTCGAGCGCATATCTATAATCAAAAAAACCGGCCAAGTGCGAGTCGGACTCGCGCAGTAAGGGTTCCGTACCTCTCAACAACCTGATATCCCATAAAACTGATTTAATTTACGAGAGTTTATCAAAAGATATCAACGCATAGTGCGCGAAATATGAATTTTTGCATGTCTTTCTTACGCAGGTACCACCACATATGTCTATGTTTGTCTTATTTTTAGTATTTGTTGCTAAACTACATAATATGCACTATAATCTGACCAAGTTTGACGTTGGTATATATTACAGTTTTGAAGATAGAGCAGGAACAAAAACGTTGAAAAAAATGCATGTTTTTTGAGGTTTCTTGTATGGGGACCCCCTTTGGTTTGAGACTTTTTTTTGTTTTTATTATTTGCCGTGATACTACTCATAGCAACACAATTTCTGAGAAAATTTCAACCGGTTACCTATTACCGTTCAAAAGATGCAGCCCTGTGACAGACAGACGGACGGACGGACGGACGGACGGACGGACGGACAGCGTAGCGAGAATAATAGGGTCCCGTTTGTCACCCTTCGTGTACGGAACCCTAATAATAGGGTTCCGTTTGTCACCCTTCGCGTACGGAACCCTAAAAACAGTTTATGTGAACGTACATGAAAATCACGCGCTGCCTTCAAAATGTTGGTTTATGTTAAGATTTTAAAATACATACAATGATTATTTTTTACTTTTTAGTTAAGGTTTTTGAAGTCGGTTTTATTTTTTGTTAAAAAGTTTTTATTTCATACTTTTTAGTTGATAATTGCGAGGGTTGATTCATAAATGTTTATATAACCAATTTGAGAATATATTTTTTATTAACCTTTGCTATCCCACTGCTGGGCAAAGTCTCGCTCATGTTCTTCCAAACGTCTAATCACTATTGTGAAAAAAAAAAACACGCATATCGGCCAAGAATTCCCAGAAAAACGAATCAGTGAGCAGATCATCTAGATAGGCGAACCTAAAATAAACTGATTTATTGAAGCTGGTTAAAAAACTACTCAACCTAAGTCAATAAAATTTATATGGGACCACCGCGCGGTCTTCCTCTACCAAATAAAAAAACAACCATGTTAATCGGCCCACTAATCTCGGAGTAATCGGGGTACATAAACGAAAAAAAAAAAAAAAAAACCCGCCGAATACATAACCGCCTCCTTTTTTAGGGTTCCGAAGTCCTACAAGGAACCCTTATAGTTTCGTCATGTCCGTCCGTCTGTCCGTCTGTCCTAATCCTTTACAGCTTAATAACTTCTACAGTTATAAACATAAGTAAATGAAATTTTGTTAAAAAATAGTCTGCATATAGATCTCAATTTTAAAAGAATAAAAAAATAGTTTTTACGTTCTTTAGGGGTGGCGCCCATATATGTGAAATGGGGAAAAAAAAATTTTTTTCGCTGCTCCCCCTCGTGTGGGGTATCATTGAATAGGTCTCCAAAAATGAAGGTAATGTTTAATACATCACTTTTTTATCAGGTGTACCATCTGCGAAATATAGCCCGCCAAAGTGGCTTGCAATGTGTCCCCCCACCTGCCATTTCTAAACTATGCAACGTAGAAACTTATAATCTTCCACATTGATAGACCTTTGTGAAAAATCTCTTTTAAAATTATTTCGAGTATAATATGATTATAATTTTTTGAGTTATAGACAGAAAACTTAAAAATACTTAAAACGTCCTAGTTCAAAGGTCATTGACCTTAGAGAAAAATGATCATAGCAAATAATGCTCCTTTAGCTACTTTTACACAAAAAGTAACTTTGTGTTATGTTGACGACACACTTCTTAAATTTGGCGCCATCTAGCGGCGTCGTACAACACTCTCTGGGTCGCCAATGCTGCCGTCAAGTGCCGTGTATTACATTTGGCACTGTATAGCGCCATCTAGCGGCTACTGACATCACTCTCTGAGTCGCCAATGCTGCCGTCTATTGCAAAAACTAAAATAGCCGTGATTAATATTCGATTTGATTTGTTTGTAACACCTACTTAAGGAACTCTATAATACTGAGCATGGCCCGACATGCTCTTGGCCGGTTTTTTGAAATCAGTTAGTAAAAAATAAAAAAAAACCCGCCGAATACATAACCTCCTCCTTTTTTTGAAGTCGGTTAAAAACTACACCATACGTAGCAAAACCATAGAAAAAAAAATAGTCTACATATCTTATTTATAGGGGCTCGTGGCTAAGTAGTAAACTCGCGGATTGTATGATCTGCGAGGTGAAGCTACACTTGCCGCGGTCAGTCCGTGGATGGGTGACCATTTTGTTGCACATCGAGACCCCGCCGTGCCTCGGAGAGAACTTTAAGCTGACGGTCCCGGTTGCAATACGAATATCTATAGCAGTCGTTACGGGTAGTCAGAAGTATAATTCACGCAGCTCTAATTTTATTTGCAATCACAGACCAGTGAGTTTGCAATAAACTGAATTAATTTAGAATTATAATAATTCCTGCTAAGGTTTTATCTAGACAACATCAGCTGCATCATGATGTAGTGTATGCTAGCTTTATAGACCAAGTATTGGACCATCTAACCCTTGATAGGGAGTCCAGTTTTTATCAAGTCCCGGTCTTGCGTAACTTGCTGTACAACGATCAACTTTTTGTCCTAATACATACCTAAACGGGTTTCTAGTCACATATTCTTGTTGTACATCTTGTACAGATGATTCTGACCTTTAAGTCTTTAAAATAAGGAGTAACGAAAGTGTTTTTTCCTTGTAAGTGTCAGGTCTTGAAGATAGTTCTTATAATATTAATATGCAGTCATCACCCTCTGGGAGAGATTGAAAAAAACTTGGTATGCGAGGATTGTAATATCTCATTAATTAATATTCGCAATACTGTACTTACTTATACGTTCTTTATAGTACTTAAAACATCTTTGTAGGTATTAAGAATGGTGAGTTGTTTCTATGCGATAGCTTGCAGTAGCTAATAGTCGAAGCACGCGTAGCTGTACCCCTACGTACGGGGAAAGACAAATTTCGACTGAAAACCTCCACGTGTGCCTGACGGCTGCTTGTCCTTCTGGACACGTCTGGAGGGAACGGCAGTTGTTTGGCCGGTGCATCCTTTGTACGGGCAATAAAATCCTTTCGAGGGATTAACCTTCGGAGGATTTTATTGCCTGTGGCGAATATTCTGGCGCGGGAGGGGCCCGTTCTAGGCCAGTGGGGAGTTGCTCCACGTGTCCCTCTGTTGCCAATAGAGGGCACAGTGGAGGAGCACGGGCGGGCCCGGTGTGCACTCACCCTGCCACTAGGCAGGCAGCCGGGGGACTGTCTTTCCCTGCCCCCGTTGATCTCGTAACCCCAGGAGTGCCCGCTGAGTAGTGTTCTCGCGCCTCTTGGGACCGAGGGTCTTGGCTTCACCGCCCGGACCGCGAGGAAGAAAACCTCTATAAAAAATTACGGGAGGTAGGGCCTGCGAGCAGCAGACTCGGGGTAGTCTGCTGCCCGCAGCAGCAGCTGGCGTAGCTGGCCAAGCTGGCGTAGTTGGCGCAGCTGGTAAGGGCCCATGAGGTGAGGTGGCGTGCAGTGTTCCGTGTGCGCCACCAAGGAGGGTGCGGCCGACGTTAGGCCGCACGGGTAGAAGGGGCTCGCTTGCTTGTGGCGGGCCGGGACCTGTCGGGGGTGGTTGTGTGAATTCTCACGGGTTCCCACGCCCCCGGCTAAGGCAGTTGAAGGAACACCGTGGTGGTTTTAGTCGGTAAAAGTCAGACACTGAATTCGTCTACTCCGGGCGGAGTGCGTACATGAGGATTTCCCCAAGGCAAAAATACAAAATAAAAAAAAGGAATCAAAGAAGAACCAATCAACATACTTATCATGATCATTCGTGATTATTTTTAACAAGATTTATACTTAAATAAAGTCTGTAGAAGTACATCGTCAAATTGTCTTAAATCAATCATATTAATTACAAACGGACGAAGACATTTTAATGACAACATTTTCAAAATTAATTCATCATTTTCATTTCAGTAATGTCCGTATATTACGTACAGTAAACAACAAATACTAAAACTTATGAATTATCAGTATGAACAATAGTTATAAGCAATAAAAGCAAAAAAAATACTAACTAGAACTTTGTGGCCAGTCTTTGAACCCTGCTTTCAAGAGTCAATATTCAACAAAAATAAGATTTATGTTTGGAAAAGATACATCAATTATCAACTCAGCCTATCGCAGTCCACTGCTGGATATAGGCCTCTCCCAAGTTGCACCACATAAAAGATACGTACAAGTCGTACAACATCAATTTCACAGTCTGTATAATCTTTTTATTTGATTTGAGAGAAATGTGTCGATTTTTTTCGTCAAACCGTTTATCGCGAGGTTCCCGTTTGGGGCGAACTACTAGTTAAGTTTGGTGTATTTCTTATTATTTATTTATTTATTCTATTCTTTATTGTATATACACCAAACAAAAACAAAGACAGTAGTTTACAGATACATTATGTAAGTACAATGGGCGGTCTTATCGCACAAGGAAATTTCTTCCAGACAACCTTTGGATGGACTGGAAGAATGGGAACCGGTCGTGGGTAGTTACGGTGTAAAAGTAGGTACGTTTCGTCATAATATACTTAAATATAATAATATAAGTACATGCCATTTACTTAAATAAGTATAAGAAATATATATCAATATATAATATTAAATTAATATCAAATCGCGGATGTTCTCAAAAAATGCCAGGTTAAGAGTTCTCTAAACCGACGAGCATGCATGACGAGGTTAATTGACGTAGATGAAGCCTCTGCCTACCCCAATGGGAAACAGGCGTGATAATATGTGTATGTATAATATTAAAATTATTATTTTTGATTTAATATTTAAATCTTTGGATTTCGCTTCGCATGCGTAAAATGCGTTAAAAATAATAAAATAAATATATATCATATAATATACTAATAAATACAAATATATAGTGTATTATCATCAAATTAAATTGTAGTTCAGTACGTTTAAAAGCAAAAATCACAAAATATGCCTACTAGTATAACAAGTTTAAAAAACACGAGATTCTGTCTGAAAGCAATTTATAATTACAAATTCCTTATTCATAAATAAATTGAAACAAGTATAACGTATGTAAAGAACATGAAATCCTATAAAGGCATAATTATTTCAACACGAACATTTACCATATTTTCGTAAGGAGGAGGCTAGGGCGTGCGCAACGCTTTAGGCTAGGACGCTGCGCGGGCGCCGACGTCCGTCATTGAAATACGTTGCCATTGTGAGGCGCTGGCTGAATAAATATTTTAGTTAGCGTACCACCCAGGACGGCGGCCACAAAGACCACGGTCATGATTGATCCTTGAAGGGCAGAATTAAATTTATCGATACAAAGTCACAGTCTGCCGCGGTATGCTCATTTGTTTTTATTGGGACATGCACCAAATAATCATTTATTTATTGCCCGTGATTGGCTCGCTAAAGGCGGTTTTGCAAGCCAATTTAAAGTTTTATTTGTTTAAGTTTAGTTCGATTGGATCAGAATTAAGCACGTTTTGTTGCTTGAATTCCATTTCAATGCAATCCAATTCCACTGATCAAGCTTTGAACATTTATATTTTCTTTATTTCGTGTATTTAGTAGATAATAATGCAGGTGATTGAGTGATTGTCATCATTTGTGATTTCAGCATTTGGAAATGCATATATAAGTAGCTATCTTAAAAGCTCATAATTACTCATAAGCATAGTCATATGTGTAGCGGCTGTTTAATATTTGGTCAAAAAGAAAAGTCAAAGCCTTTCTCTTTCTTTTGTTACAGAGAACTTATGGTTGAGCTTAAACGTAAACGTACTTAAACATACTTATGCTTGTGCATTGCGTAAATATTATATTGTTGTGAGAGCTATTAGCCCTCTCAACAATTTTCAAATATTACGCTCTCTTTTTTACATTTGTACGAAACAGCACAAGTGCGACTAGTGTAAACATTGATCTTAAGTGGGTCTTATTGCATTGTTCGTTACTTAAAATTAAGATCTTCGCACTGGAGAAGAAATATGAAAATAGTGGAAGATATTGTGGATCAGAATAAAGGCAGAATATCGAAGATTTGCCTTTTTTTGCGCTTATTCAGTAACAGAAAAGCTCTTGCCTTCTCTGCACATTTTAGTATTTCGTTTAAAACAAATAGAAATTATCTATACCTATAAAACAGTACCGTGAGTGATTGACAGACTGACAAACAACGCACAGCCCAAGCCAGAGGGCCTAGAGATTTGAAAATTTGAAGAAATATTCCTTGAGTAGCCTAACGGTGCATTAGGGATTTTTTTTAAATTCTGCCTCTAAAGCAGTTAAAAGCGACAATGATTTTCTTTGAATATCTAGCCGTATAAAACAGTGTTCCGAACTGATAAAATTAACAGTATACAAAAGAAAACACTATCATTCAAACTGAAAACACTTATCTAATTGTTTCAAGAGTTATCCAACAGAAAATATAACCAACCACGTCTAATTTGTACTGTCAGTGCCCGATATGATTATGCCTACGTGACTTCAGCCAGTTCTATGCATTAGCTCCGTATTATTTAGCGAACAATGATAGTGCATAGAAAGCAAATAAGGCTTCATGGTAGGTCGACTACGGGTCCAGCCTAGGTAGCCTTATTGTTCTGGCGGTAACAAATGCCAACCGTTACATTGTAGTTACTTGTATTTGTACCAATGGATGATTATTTTGGCCGAAAACGAAAACGAAATTTGGTCGGGCTCTAACCTGGTTGAAGTTAGGCATTAGTAAATATACTAAGTATGGTAGTTTACCGCTTAGAGCATTTTTAGTAATTGACCTGATAATTTAGGTTCACTCACTTGTCATAATATTGGAAACTTTGTCTTGTATTTGGTGGTGGTGGGGGGGGGGGAGGGCAAACTGTAGATGTAAGTTAATCATACTATACCTCGGTCTAATCTGTGGAAGATTTGAAGCCTACATTTTATGCTATGTTAAAAGATTGTTCTTGTAACATAGCAGAAAATTTAGGCTCTTTAATATGTGCTCCCGAACTTTCCATTAATCTATGTTCAGAACCTTTCACCATCATCATTTTAGCTGAAATACGTCCACTGCTGGACATAAGCCTCCCCCAAACATCGCCACAACGACCAGTTCTGCGCTTAACCTTTGAACCTGTCATACCACACAGCAAAACACGTATCGGCACAACCTTTGCCTAACCGTTATTATTTCATTTTATGCATAATCTTAAATGGAACTTTACATATCATATGTCTCCGTCCACTTCATTAATAATGCACCAGATTTATTAAACATTATTGGTTCTTTGCAATCTGGAGGGCTCGGGTTATGTCGGCAACCATCGGGGACGTCGGACGTCGGACGTCAATCACAGTCGTTTTTGCTCGGCTGCGGCAATAATTGCACGTCATAAATTCTCATTGTTGACACGACATGATAAATGTAAATATGTATAGAGTGGCTAATGAACCAGCCTATGCATGTCTGTGTGGAGGAACCAGTATTCTGATTAGAATCCGCTGGGAAATATATGGTGGTTGATAATGGGAGTTAATTACTTAGTATTTATTGGAGTTAATTTTGTATTAGATAAAGTTAGGACATGTTAGTTTTTTTAATAATAGAAGGGGTAATGGGGATGGTAAGAAATCACCGCCGCCCATAGACATCGGCAACATCAGGGGGGAGATTCTCGCGTCGTAGACATTAACACGAACTCGACATAATTTCGAAACAAAATGGCAAATGTCGAATGAAACCTAATTTTCGTATTCTCGGAATGTCATGTTAGAGACATTTCTACGCCCAGCGCTCGACATACAACGAGTGGTTCATTGCAATCGACATTGCCAGCGACATTACTCATAGAAATTTAAAATTAAAAGATTATCTCGAATCAGAAATGGGTCGCCGCTGCGTTGCAGACTTTTTAAAAAGACATATTATGCTCTTTTCTTGAAAAGTTATATCATATGTCGAATATGTTTATTTATTTTAACAGCTGCCTACTGTACTTACAGTTGCCCAACACGTGCAGTAGGCCAAGTTATAATTTAGGTACATATAATTCTAATAAATCTTAGGTATCACTTAAAAAGTTTGGGAAAACCGTTTAGTTCTACCAATAAGAAAAAAAACAACAATTAAGATTTCAGCGATATTATTATAACAGTAGGTAAAGCTCACTTTTAACAGGATCATTTCTGTAATTCAAAACAGATTTCCCCAAAGATTCGCCGCGTCCTCATTCAACTAGTTTTCCCTGCTTGGAAAAACTGGTTGAATTGTCATCCTATTCAGCTATGAGGCAATATGATAATGATACTCATAGCAAAGTCCTTGTTCTTGTATAACTTATAGACTCAAAATTTTAATACAATGGACTTTATTTCTAAGAATCTTTCTTCTTTTTCACACACTGTTTATTATAAGCCTACCCATCCTTCTGATGCAGTCACTCCCTTATACGGCCTATATCGCCTTCTTTTATATTCTATACTATAGTAAAATCTTAAAGGTCTGTACATTATATTTTTTTGCGAAAACTGGCTTTTGTGACTAGAAATAAGCAATAGAACACCTAGCAATAGGTCTCCACTCAAGAAAACGAAACCCCAACTGTTATCGGTCCTTCGGCTAATATGGCCGGCGCCCACTGCCACTTCAGTTTGCTGATCCTATGGGCTATGTAGTTAACTTTTGTTCGTCGCCATATTCTTATTATAAATAAATAAATATATAACATATATTCGGGACATTTTTACACAGCACCATCTAGTCCCAAACTAAGTAGAGCTTGTGATATGGGTACTAGACAATGGATATAATACTTGTATACTTTTTTTTTGTAAATACATATTTATAATACATAAGAAACACCCAGACCAACACAAACACTTATGTTCATCACACAAATATTTGTGCCCTGTGGGAATCGAACCCACGACCTCGTGATCAGCAAACCAACCCTCGAACCACTAGACCACAGACGTCGTCAAACTACATTATACTTTGGGAATAGCCGCGGGGATGAGGGCACGTTGATATAAATAAGTATGACAATAAAAAATACCAAAATCTTCTAAAATAATTTATGAAAATTTAAAATCACTCCATATCAATTTTTAATACCTAATAAAAATTTGTTGGGGTGTCTGAGGTTTTGAGTTAGTTAAATAACACGTTTTATTGTTAAAGAAGATATTGTGTTCATGATACGATATAATGCTATATTTTTCGACGTGGACGGAGTCGCGGGCACTCCAAGTTTAATTTCTAAACATAACATAACATAACATCACGCCTGTATTTCCCCGAAGGAGTAGGCAGAGGTGTAACAGTACACCCACATTTCGCCAGTTATGTTGTAAGTCCCATGTAATAGGGGGCGAGCCTATTGCCATTAACCGGGCACATATCCAGACTCCGGGCAGCTACTGAGAATTTCCTACTGAAAAAACCCAATAACACTTTGCCTGACCCGGAAATCGAACCCAGGACCCCACGCTCAGCAGTAGCGCTTGCGACCACTAGACCAACGAGGCAGTCAGTTTAATTTCTAAAACCCTTCTAAGTGCTATTTTCATATTATGGCATCAGATTAAAGTACCTTCGAACGTGAGAATTATTAAAACTTCGCATCTTGAAGTTTTTTAATTAGACTGCTCTATTTTTAAAAGCACCTTCTTGTCTTATATTAAATGGGTGCAATTTAAACATTTAAATGCTATTAATTCTATTACCGATAATCACTAGGTACATAGGAGTGAATGATTACAGCTACAATACGTGCCCTGCCGTTGGTTCGACTGGGCAGTACAATAGAGAACCTTGCAAAAGTTTCAAGCTGGATTTCAATATTATTCAATGTAATTAAGATATACTAACTGTTATAACTATTGGGCTGCATGTGTCTGAATATGAGAATGATAATAAAAACGATAAATAAATAAATAATTTCAAATTTGAACGAGATAAATAAGTCTTCTACATTTTATTGAAAGCTCTTAATATCCGAAACGTTATGCTGCTTAGCTTTTATTTTAAATCAGATTTCGTAACTTTATAAACAATAATAACTTCTTAGGTTTTCGCAATCACTACACATTATAATAAAACAAAGTTTAACCGGATTAAATCGCGAATCAGAAATGGGGTGATTCGCAGGAGAACGAAAGTAACCGACATAGCCCGAAGAATTGCCAAACTTAAGTGGCAGTGGGCGGGGCACATTGCTCGCAGAACGGATGGCCGATGGGGCAGTAAAGTTCTGGAGTGGTGACCGCGTACTGGAAGGCGCAGCGTGGGTAGGCCCCCCACAAGGTGGACCGACGACCTGGTGAAGGTCGCGGGAATCCGCTGGATGCGGAAGGCACAGGACCGGTCGTTGTGGCGATGCTTGGGGGAGGCCTATGTCCAGCAGTGGACGTCTTTCGGCTGAAATGAAATGATGAAATCGCGTATATTATTTAAATTGGTTTTCCTGACGTTTCGAAAGCTTTACAGCATTTTCGTGGTCGCAGGTAGACTAAGATGACAATCGTGTTTACAGATATTTCAAAAAAAAAAAATTTATCTACCGTACAAATAATAAAAACAATAACAATGCAATAATTTTTACATTACCGATATTTTTCATTTTTTTAGATTACCGATTTAAAATACCTATTTTCTAACAAGAAAATTGCTTTTTTAAACATCAATTTTCCCTTAAAATAAATTAAGTTTCTGAAATAAAAAATATATCTACAACATAAACATTCAGACTTTTGCCAGCACAATTAAATCAAAACATGAAAGTAATTAAAAATATATCATAAACTTTAAATCAAAAGACTATTACATTTCCTTGCGCTTACGACGTGGGCACAGTATCACACGATCTGGGCTCAGTATCGGGATATCTAACGGCAAAAACTAATATCCTATCTATCCTCTCTAGTAGGGTAAATCGTGGATGGATAGGTTATTAATTTTGGCCGTGAGTCAGTATATATATGTATAGCGCCTAAACTCACCCAGCGGAACAAGTCGGAACAAACTCGGGAGTTTTCTTGCGAACCCACTCTCCTACAATCCAGTCAGCAGTGTACATGTGAACCGATATATTTATTTTCTATAGATCTTTCTATGGAACAGAATAAGAACGCCAAAAATCTACTTTCTCGTTGCTGTTTTCTTCAAAGAAATGTAAAAGGGCTCTTAACAACAACGTGTAAATGTGTTCTCATTAAAAATAATGTTTAAAGAAACAGTGTTTTACGTAAACCGTTTAGTTGTACGATAAAATGAACAAGTGAGACGAAGATTGCTTTTTACAAAAAAAAGTTGCCTGTAGTGTGCGAAGCGGGAGAAATAATGGGTTAATTTGATGCATTTTGCCGTGAAATAACTATAACGAGTGACTGTAATTAGACCACAGTATGTAGCTAATGGTTATTCATGGTATTCTAATGACGGTTCTCCGAGTTGGCTTGAGACCCAGTGGTACAGTTTTCGAACACCTATATATTACGATGGCCACAAAAACGGAGGTGATCCTGTCAGTAATTGCGCCAGCGCAGCTTTCACGAGCGATGTTTTTGCGCACCGTACCGCATCGCTGGTGTCACGCACGTAGCTCGGATTGCTTGTAACACACTAAACTAATTAGTTGATGTGTTTTTTTTTTTCAAATAAAGGATTTATTATTATTTTATCTGTGCTCTACATTTGTGTCCACGAACCCCCAAAGACGCTGTACATTGCGTTTTTAAAACAAACATTGTAATAGTTGTATTGAGAGCTCAGACAATGTACAGTCGACCGTCAGTGGTCAGACTTGACAGCGTCTTTATTTCGTAACCAGTAAGTGCAATTTTTGTAATTCATGTGTTGCCACTGACGTGCAGTCGGCAGTACATCGTTTTCGCGAGTTAGCGGCCTTGAATTTGGAGCGGGCTGTAGAAACATCTGCCTTATTGTAAACAAAGGTAGTACCTAATTACACACAAAAAATCTCGTGTTTTTAAAGCATGAACATGATGATGATATTCATTTTTTCTTTGGACAAGACAAGAAGGCAGTACTACAACAAAACATGACCAGAAACATCATAACAGAAACATGTCACTACTGTATTACGGTGAGAAATAATCGTACGATTGCAAAGGAATTCGTGAAAACTTTGTTTGGCAAAGCAGACACTAGTTAGAGAACAGATTTCAAGAATACGTGGGACACTCAGAAAGTTTTGCGAAACTAAAAAAAATTGTTCTATACGTACATATATTTTTATCAAATCTTTTCAAAGTACTTTCCACCAGCCTCTATACAAAGATTCATGCGCCTAAACCAGTTTTCAAAACACTTTTTCCAGTCCGCCGCAGACACCTCGTTTACAGCCTGCTCGAACGCAGCCAGCGCATCTTCCGGCGACGAAAATTGTATCCCTTTGAGCTGATTTTTTATTTTTGGGAATAAAAAGAAGTCACACGGTGCTAGATCAGGGCTGTAAGGAGGGTGACCCAGGAGTTTGACTGGCGTGCTGTCCAGGAAGTCCCTCGTTTTGAGCGCGGTGTGCGCAGGTGCATTGTCGTGGTGGAGCAGTAGCCCGCGGAGCCCTGTGTTTGGTCGCTTGTTGCTTATAACAGAGAAAACTTCTGGCAAACATTTGGTAGTATACCATTCGGCATTAATGCTTCTTTGATCCCGTAAGGGAATTGATACCAAGTGGCCAGTCAAATTAAAAAAGCTAGCGATCAAAATCTTACCCCCGCTTCTAGATCGCTTCACTTTGGTAGGCGTTGGCTCATTTTGAAACACCCAAACAGTCGACTGGCGCTTGGTTTCTGGGTCGTATTGATAAATCCAGGACTCATCACCTGTAACGATGTCGTAAACACGCCGAGACGAGCCTGCTTCAAATTTGTTAAGCATATCACGGCACCATTCCACCCGGGCCTGCTTCTGAGCATCGGTGAGGTTGTGCGGCACCCAGCGTGATACTATCCTCCTCACGCGAAGATGGCTGTGTAGAATCTCGTGAACGCTTCCCGATCCAATCTTCAATATGTGTTGAATCTCCTGATATGTAATTCGCCTATTGTCTTGGATTAAATTTTTCACTGCTAGCACGTTTTCTTCGGTAACAGCCGTCAAAGGGCGACCGCTTCTTTCGTCATCCCCCAAAGTTGGTCGACCGCGCTTGAATTCGTTATACCAACGATACACGGTTGCCTTGGAAGGGCCTTCATCCATGAATGCCATTTGAAGTCTATCGTACGATTCATCCGGTTTCAGGCGACACTTGAAATCGTATAAAATCATAGCTCTAAAATGTTCCCGGCGCAGATCCATATTTCAGTGAGACACAATACTTTGAATTAACTCGCAAAAAATGTGGAGGGAAATTTTGAAATTGGAACTTACTTATTTTTACTTATAAATAATCATATTTTCGAAAAACATTATAACTGGCCAGTCTCCCATATATAAAAACTTTTTTTCGCAATACTTTCTGAGGGGCCTGGTATAATCAAAAGGTAGCACTGTGCGTATTTTTTGTAGAAGCCATAGGTATTTGATCTAGAGATTGTTAATTAATTCTTAATTGTCGTACCTACTAGGCACCCGATGCAGCCATATTGCGCAGTACCAACTAGCAATAATTAGGGAACAGAAAAGTTTTTATGACGATTTCCTTTACTGGCCAGAGTTGTTCATTGAATATTTAAAAAAGTACAGGAAAAAATAAAGGTAAATCACACTTTGTAAATGCGAAAGTTTGTGAGTGTGTATGTACTTATGTAGGTATATTTGTTACTTCTTCACGCTGCAACGGCTGAATGGCGTTGGATGAAATTTGGCACACAGATAGAACATGATAGCTTAAGTGGCAGTGGGCGGGGCACATTGCTCGCAGAAATGATGGCCGATGGGGCAGTAAAGTTCTGGAGTGGCGACCGTGTACTGGAAGGCGCAGTGTGGGTAGGCCCCCCACAAGGTGGACCGACGACCTGGTGAAGGTCGCGGGAATCCGCTGGATGAACCCATGAGAAGAGATAGGTTGGTAAAGTAAAGTATGATGCCGGACGTAAAGAATTTTTCGCTTTAATAATAGAAAATCTTTGATCAGGACTCAGGACCATAAACTGTTCAACTTATCTTATATCCACTGCAAGATATCTGTGACTAAAAAACGAACTGCAGTTACACAGTACAGTCAACCTTTCGTCACTGGTAGATAACACTTGAATTTCGAAAACCACCTTTACTGCATAAGAAAATAAAGACGCTCTCATGTTCAAACTGTTATTATCACTGACGTGCTGTACATCGTTCTTCAGTAGGATTTAGCTTACATGGAACCTTAAGATTTACATCGACTGCAGAGGTCAAGTGCGATATCATAACGCTATGAAGAAGAATTATGAGTACAGGCAGGCTATAATAAAATGTATTTCTGACACAAGGCCTGAAAGATTAAGTCTACAATACGACTACAATAGACTTAATCTTTCCATTTCCGAACTGGGAATAAATCAGTGACCCCGCTTATTGTCATTCTTGGATCCGGCACTTATTCTCAATGAACCGATGGGATACTTAAGATTTATCGGCTGAGCATGATATATGATGGTAAAACCTTTTATTATGGCGTTGGCTGCACGCTACTTAGATGATTAATGAAGTAAGAAACTGAATTATTGTTTTAATTCTACTGAGCTTGCGGGTTTATCTCGCGTGTTTGGAATTGTATTGGGATGAGATTCGTCGGTACTAGAAATGTAAAGAACATACGTAGTCCTAGGTAGGACGTTACGTAGGCACGTATCATATATAACTTTTAAAATTGACTTTCAGCGAGGGTGGACTTTCTTTTTGGGACATAACTGGAATAAAATGTCATGAGAACTTCTCAGTATTTGTCGAAGCAAATACCATTTGACCTCTGTAACCCGACGAAAGGTAATGTTGTCACATTATGATGTAATCAGATTAAAATTAGTTTGTGGTATAGTTGATGTTGCACTTGAATTTGACTTCTTTTTTTCCCGCGAGGAGTGAAAGCGTATCCGTTCAAGGAAAGAATACACTTTAGATATGTAAATAGAATAATGCAGAGCCCTCCCGTGATCTCTATTCAGGTCACTCTTACAGATTGCGTAGGATGACAAGATGATACCCTTTGTATATATTCTATGTTGGGGTTAAATATCCCTGAGTCAGCATGAAAGTGGATACTGAGAATAGATGTAAGGGCAACACATATTCACTTTGTAATTTATTGATTGCCTTTGTATTGCATTACCTTAGATATAGTACCTATACTTACACAATTTGTGTAAGAACTTTGGATACGTCAGGATAGGGACTCAGGTATACATATACCTACACGTTTGATCTTAACTTAAATATTGCTTATCAACAAACAAAATCCCCTTATATGAAAATGAAATGTGTATAGAGCCCGTAGTCTCATCATAAATACCTACATACATGCTGAAATTTTAATCGCTTTTTTCCAGAAAAGATGTTATTTTACTCATCATTATGAACAACTTTTACTATGGAACCAACCCTGAAATCTCGAAAAAAATTCACTTGGTCCCTACATTTTATCGATTTAATAGGGACCAACACAAGGTACAATGACCCTTTTTCGGGAAAGTGATTAAAATTTCAGCATGTATAAAGGAGATAGGTACAAGGGTTAATAAAAAAAAAAAAAATTAAGTTCAAATGGACTTGCAAGCCGAGCAGTGCAAGATAATAATGGTTTTATACCAAAGAAGATTTGCAGCAATCATAATGATGGTCATTATTGCCTAGCGAGCCATAAGTATCCAATCGTTTCTTAGCCTAACTGCCCTCTGATTGTGAGGGCCATACATCTTTTGTCCTAATAGATATAATCTGCGTAGTGACTGATAGTCGGCAGGATTTAAAGCTTGGTTACATCGAAAGCAACGCGTTATACATTTTGATGCGTAAGCATGTGCATAAAAAGCTTTTTATAAGAATCACACACTACTCATATCAAAAAATTTGCTCCATCTCACATGTATTTAAGAATTGGTGTTAATTGTTAATTGTTTGGTGTGAATTGGCCTTGATTGCTCATTTAGGTGTGCGAAGCTAAGCTAAGTGAAGCGAAGTTAAGCTCCCACCACCACTGGATTTTGTTGTACCGCAAGAACACCTGCTCCCAGGTCACGATCTCCCGTGGCCAGACTGGAAATCCCTCAACCAGCTCCGGACTCAAGTCGGTCGCTGCAGAGAAAATTTGTGCAAATGGGGAATTCGAGACTCTTCAAAAACTGAATGCGATTGTGGGGCCCCCATTCAGTCCATGGCCCATTTGCTTACTTATCCCTTGTGCCCTGTCAACAGTACAAGAGCCGAACTAAATGAAGCCACGAGCACCGCCATAGAAGTGGCCAAATATTATATAAAAAAGTGTGAACCATTGACACGCAAGAAGAAGGTGTGCGATTTAGTAGGACTTTGATATTATGAAACTAAATACATTACGAGATTATTGTTATTTTGTGGTAAGGCACACTAACAGCTAATTAGATAGTAGAGATAGGTATTTCTTTGTCAGGTCTGTTTTATATACAGTTCTGTGTGGGAGCCATAACAACACTTTCCGATGAGATGTCTTTATTAATCACACTGAATATATGAACAACTTTCTGGTAAGGCGAGAGTCTATGTAAATATACAAAGTGTATCAGAAATGCGTGGTCATATTTTAGGAGCTCATTCAGGGCATAGCATAGAACAACTTTTATTATGGGATCAACTCTGAAACGCATAAAAACAGCAGTTTTTTTTCCCGATATCAGAGTTTATCCCCATAGAAATCTAAATAATAAGGTAATAGAAATATTATCTACCGTCGTTTACTACGGGAACGCGTCACCGGTTTTCCGCTACCAACTCATAAATATACGCACCATGTTTCTAGCATTCATTGCAAAATAAATTAAGCCTGGAAAAAATCCGATATATGCTGCAAAATACAATTTTAGTGATTCTACATCCAAAAGAGCAGATAATCAAGCAAATGGTTCGCGCACTGGTGTCCTAAAAGACGCCTGTACGCGGCGACAAGTTCACGCGCCATTGCCACTTCTATTACCTTTACTTAGATTTATATGTTTGAACCCGCAGTAAAAGTAGATATAGAACTTCTTTTACATTCCCTGGATAAGCTCTTAAAATATGACCACGTATTTCTGATACACGTTGTATATCGTGTTGCTAGCCATACACGTGCTGCATTTCGTGTGGACATTCTTTAGAGATAGAACGTTTAGATAGTATAGGACTGGTTACTATTAAGGTAAAAGTGGCTTGGCTCACCCGGCTAACGTCTCGCTAGTCGTCAAAAGCCAGTCAGAGCTCATCAGACGTGTTCGCTGCGGCATCCTCATCCCGGATGAGCAGGGGGTTTTCGAGGAGGCTACCAATATTGGTCGCACCCTCGCCTACCAGAACCCCTTGCTTGGTATTGAGAAGTGGGTGCTTCTGCAAGCAGTGAAACAGACCGCGGCGTGGTTCGTGGTGGTCGGAGTCCCTGAGGACCAAATTCCGACCCTGATGAAGGCTGGACGCCGCCTCTCAATGGGTTTGGGGGCGGTGTACATTAAATACCAGGGGCCGAGAGGTAAATTTACCGAAGTCCCTCAGGGATGGGACCCGGCCACGGGAACCATCCGTAGAGAGCTGCCAGCTGCACCAGCAGGGGAGATTGCTCCTCCACCAAACACCCTGGCAACGGCCGTGGCTGAACCTGCTGCAGCAGAGTCGGCCGGCCCATCTGTCGTCATCTCCCATCTTCGGGGGAGGAGCCTGACATCAATTTGTCTTCGGCTTCGGACCTGGAGGGGGATGACCTCGAGACTGGCGACTTGTTAGCCGGGCTACACCTTGGGGGAGACAAGGAGGGTACGACCAGTGATGGCGTCCCTTTTGTCGGCCTGTAGGGTAGTCCAGGCAAACCTCCACCACAGCCAAGCCGCGACGGCTCAGTTGCGCAAGTGGTTGGAGGTTCAACACACGGCCATTGCCTTGATTCAAGAGCCGTGGATCAGGGCTGGCCATATACAGGGACTATCCAATCTCGGAGGTAAGATCTTAGTCACCACAGATCACGATCACCCTAGGTCGTGTATCTTTGTCACAGGTAATATCAAAGCACAGCTTTTAACGGATTTCTGTTGCAGAGATCTGTCTGCCATAAGGCTGCTCATACAGCGTGACGCCAGGGAGGTGGGGATCACCTTCGCCTCGGTCTACATGCCTGAGGGGGAGGAGCCGCCCCCTTACGACCTCATCCGCCTTGTAAACCATTGCGAGAGAACCGGGATAGAGGTTGTAATTGGGGCCGACGCCAACGCTCATCACCCTTTATGGGGCATGGATACGCAAAACGATAGAGGTAAAGCTTTAGTTGACTATCTTTTTACTACTAACCTATCCTTACTAAACACTGGTTCTGAACCAACTTTTGTAACCAGGCGTAGCCGCACAATCATAGACCTCACTCTGGCATCAGAGGGTGCAGCGGAAATCACCACAGGGTGGCAGGTCTCCAAGGAGGCCTCATGCTCCGATCATAGGTGGATCCGCTTTGACATCCAGGTCTGTATAACACCAACACAACCTCGTCGGAATCCACGCAATACGGACAAAACTACTTACACGTGCACACTTGAATCTAGACTTGCACCGTTAAACGATTCGCTGACTTTCGTGCACACGACACATATCGATGAGCAAGTAAGTCACCTCACGGAATCAATGATAAGCAGCTACCACACTGCCTGCCCAGAGACCATCCCGCCCAAAACACCGGGCAAACAGCCCTGGTGGGGCGCGGAGCTGGAGCGCAAACGTGTAAAGGTTAGAAGAGCTCTGAACAGAGCCATGAATACTTGTGCGGACGAAGACTGGGATGTCTACTACGCAGCCAAACTCAGCTACAAAAAAATGCATCATATTCAGGAGTACCATGGGATGGCGTAAATTCTGTGGTAACATTGAATCCTGCCAACAAGCCAACAGGGTAAGGAAGGTTCTGGCGCAACAGAGTTCATCTGTGCCTGACACTCTTCGTAAGCCTGACAACACGCTTACAACATCACCAGAAGAAGTAAGACGCGTCCTCATTGAAACTCACTTCTCAGGGTGCGTATTTACTCATGCAATCGATTGGCAAGATGTACCTCAAACACCATCGGATGGCGACTGGCTCTGCGCGCACAAGATGGTAACGATGGAAAAACTCCAATGGGCCATCCGGAGCTTCCATCCTTTCAAAGCAGCGGGCCCGGACGGAGTGTTCCCTGCCCTACTACAGTGGGGTGGAACGTCCGTTGCCAAAAGACTGGTGCCCCTAATGAGAGCGTGCCTGGCCTATAGATACGTTCCCAAAGGATGGAGGGAAGTGAAAGTTATATTCATCCCAAAGCCAGGTAAGGGCGACTACACAAACGCCAAATCCCACCGACCAATCAGCCTGACCTCCTTTTTGCTAAAGACCTTGGAGAGGCTCTGCGAAAGGGAGCTGAGGGACGGCGCACTTAAAACTATACCACTGCACGGCAACCAACACGCATACAGCTCAGGTAAGTCCACAGAATCTCTCCATCTGGTGGTTAGTCAGATAGAGAGAGCGATACACAACAAAGGTACTTGCCTGGGCACTTTTATAGACATCGAAGGAGCATTCGACAAAACAAACTTCTCCAGCATAAGAACAGCCCTCTCCAAGCACGGAGTGGAACAGGTACTAACTGACTGGATTGCAAACATGTTAAGTAAACGGGTGGTTCGTCTTGAAGGAGAGCAACAGATGGCCATGATAGCTAGAGGCTGCCCCCAGGGAGGGGTGCTGTCTCCCCTTCTGTGGAATCTGGTAATTAATGATCTCATTACCAAACTCAACGACAACCACTACTACACAATAGGATATGCAGATGACCTCGCCATCCTCGTATCGGGTAAGGTGACTGGGACCATCTGCAACCTCACCCAACAAGCGCTTCGTATTGTAGAACGCTGGTGCAGAGAATTTGATCTTTCAGTGAATCCCACCAAAACAGAGTTAGTCATGTTCACCCAAAAGCGAGCATTAGGACCCTATTGCTTACCCAAACTGTTCAGTAATGAACTCCAGCTGGCCAACGAAGTCAAGTACCTCGGTGTCATCTTAGACAGTAAGCTAAGTTGGAGTAATCACCTAGAAAACAAACTAAACAGGGCCTGCATCACCTTCTGGCAATGCAGGAAAATGATAGGTAAGAAGTGGGGCCTATCCCCTAAAATTATACTATGGCTATACAGCGCGGTAATCCGCCCCATGATTGCCTATGGGGCCGTAGTTTGGTGGCCTAGAACCAAGCTGATTACAGCTTCAAACAAACTACAGCGCATGCAAAGACTTGCCTGTGTGGCGATTACAGGCTGCATGAGGACTACCCCGACTGCAGCACTCGAAGCCATGCTGGGAATTCCACCGCTCCACCTTTTTATACAACAGGAGGCGGTGATGGCGGCAGTACGTCTAAAAACACTAAATCTATGGAGTAAGAGTAGTACACAACACACCGCGTTGATAGAGGAACTCAGCAATGAATTCCCTCTGTTGAAATCCATTAACGACCGGATTCCCAAGCAATTTATTTTCGACAAGAAGTACAAAATCCAGCTGTATGGGGATCACCGATGCGAAGGGCTGTGCCCTGCAGAGGTGCGAATCTTCACGGATGGATCCAAAACAGGTACAGGTACGGGTGCCGGGATCTTCTCGGAAGACCTCAATATACACATAGCCACACCATTGGGGGTCCATAACACGGTGTTCCAGGCCGAGTGCATGGGCATTTCCCTGGCAGCTTCGGCGATTATAGCCAGGAAGGTTAAAGACTACTCAATTCGTATACTCTCGGACAGCATGTCTGTACTACAAGCACTAAGCAGCCACACGGTAAACTCGGGGCTGATACACGAGTGCCAGCAAAACCTCAACCAGGTAGGTAATCTCAATAACATAACCATTCAATGGATAAAAGGACACAGCAGTTCCCGAGGCAATGACGCAGCGGATGAACTGGCCAGAAGGGGATCGAGTATGGTAGTCGTGGGACCTGAACCCATAGTGCCACTCCCCTTTGGATACCTACGCAACTTGGTAAGGAAACGCACCAAGGACAAACACTACAAACTATGGAAAGACCATGGTGAGTGCAGGCAGGCCAAGGAGGCACTTCCCACAATCGACGGCCGGTTTACGAAACAGGCCCTCCGATTGTCAAAACAACAGCTGCGTACAGTCACAGCTGCTATTACTGGCCACGGGTCCTTTAACAAACATCTTTTTGTCATAGGTGTCACGGACAGCCCACTGTGCAGAGCCTGCATGGTGGAAGACGAGACAGCAGCCCATGTGCTTCTAGACTGCCCTGAGGTCGCCACATACAGGGCCAAGTACTTCGGTAACCCAGGTACCCTCAGAGAGATCACCAGCAACACCAAGGCGTTGCTGGCCTTTTTCGAGGAGTTAGGGTGGATCGAGTAAGTTCCCACCAGTACGCAAAATACACGCTTGATCGTGGAGTTGCGGAAACCAGCCCGTTATACTATACTATACTATACTAAGGTAAAAGTGATACTCAGTACGTCGTTACATGAAGATATGGTCCAGCAACTGGTGACTATGTTAAGATATGTCGCAATAAAGGTTTCCTCCAGGCTGTTCTTTTGTGGAGGTAACTAGAAATAAATAACAAGTCTAGGACCACCTGTTACTTGTTTTGCAATAGTAGTACTTAAACGATAATTAGTTACTACCACAATTTGATGAGTGTTATTAATAAACAATTTTATTAAGAGGTATGAAATTGTTATTTATTTAGTTAATCGTTATGTGGTATCAGTCGTGTGTTTCCTTGGGACATTAATAATAATATGTATTATTATTGCATAAAATGATTTGTTATTATAGCATGAGAGTATTGTAGCAGTTTTTTGGCGTGTAAACATATAAAGAGAAAAACAAGCTTTAAGAAGTTTTTTTTATAGTTCTATGAAATAAACATTAAAAATATATGTATATAAATTATAGGATCATATTATTATTTACAGGATTATAGATTATAGTATCCTTCAATTTTTTATTAACATTATTTTAATGATTTATGTTAGTAAAAAACCGGCCAAGAGCATGTCGGGCCATGCTCAGTATTATAGGGTTCCTTAAGTAGGTGTTACAAACAAATCAAATCGAATATTATTCACGGCTATTTTAGTTTTTGCAATAGACGGCAGCATTGGCGACTTAGAGAGTGATGTCAGTAGCCGCTAGATGGCGCTATACAGTGCCAAATGTAATAGACGGCACTTGACGGCAGCATTGGCGACACAGAGAGTGTTGTTAGACGCCGCTAGATGGCGCCAAATTTAAGAAGTGTGTCGTCAACATAACACAAAGTAAATTTTCGTGATTTTTTTTAAATAGAAAGTAGCTAAAAGAGCATTATTTGCTAAGATCATTTTTCTCTAAGGTCAATGACCTTTGAACTAGGACGTTTTAAGTATTTTTTAGTTTTCTCTCTATAACTCAAAAATTTATTTTATTTATTTTCTACGTTGCATAGTTTAGAAATGGCAGGGGGGGACACACATTGCAAGCCACTTTGGCAGGCTATATTTCGCAGATGGTACATCTGATAATAAAGTGGTGTATGAAACATTACCTTCATTTTAGTAGACCTATTCAATGATACCCCACACGAGGGGGTGCGGCGAAAAAAATTTTTTCATCCCCATTTCACATGTATGGGCGCCATCCCTAAAATACGTAATTATGATTTTTTATTCTTTTAAAATTGAGATCTATATCTATACTATTTTTTAACAAAATTTCATTTACTTATTTTTATAACTGTAGAAGTTATTAAGCTGTAAAGGATTAGGACAGGCGAACAGACGGACAGACGGACGGACATGTCGAAACTATAAGGGTTCCTTGTAGGACTACGGAACCCTAAAAATGATCAAGATTGATTAAAGAAGAATTACTATAGTACATTACAAGTGAGGTAAATTTACTATTATACTCGAGGCTGGTTTGCAGCCCGAGCCCAAGGCGAGGGCGTAATGGAGCCGAGAGTATAATAGTCAATGCTCACGCGTGTCATACGACGTTTTTCAACACACTTGCGAGGAAAAAAACATACACACATTTTAGATAAATATTGAATTTGTGAAAAATGGCACACGGATTATTATAATCGCACCACAGACTACTTAGAGATACTCGGTGACATACAGCTATGCGCACGCAGGTGTTCGAAGGAAACCGCCAAACAGCCTATTATTAAAAATAAAATAAATTGATTTTTTTATTTAAAACACAAATTAATGTTAATTTGTTGTCAAAAATAAATTATTTGATGAAATGAAATGTTTATTTATCATATTTTAATTAACAACAGTTAATTTATTCCCAAAAATGTTTAATATTTTGTTCAGGCATAAAAACTCTTTGCTGCGATTTAAAAATAAACTGTTAAGTAAAAATCACTAGTGCGATAACATAATGTAAAAAGCACGCGTGCGTAATAAGCTACATTATGAACCTAAAAGCGGTGCAATAAGAGCCACTTTACGAGCAAGTGTGTTGAAAAATAAATTAAAATATACTAAATTATTTTTTTCATTTTTTTTATGATTTTCTTATAATCTAAGTATTAATCACATTAATAGATATAAGGCGTATCTATAAGCAAAAGCAAGTCCAATTAATCAATATCAACCATTATTGTAATAATAGCCTATGCCCGCGGCTTCGCCCGCGTTTATCTGGGCTCGCGTGGATGCTGTTTATCACGCATCCCGGGAAATGTTCATCTTCCCGGGTTAAAACGTTGCGTATATGTTAATTCAGTTTATGTTCTATCTGTATGCCAAATTTCATCCCAATCCGTTTAGCCATTACAGCGTGATTGAGTAACAAACATCCAAACATGTACACAAACTTTCACTTTTATAATATTTTATGTGCACGAGTTGATTAAAATGATAATTAATAAGCTCAAGCAACATCGTTGATTTCCAACTTAAAATTTCAACAAACGAACAAAACTACATTAGCGCGGGCGCGAACTTTCGCGCTAATAACAAGAGCACATCTCAACAAGCGCGAATAACATGACGCGTACTTGAGGCGTGGTTATCCTACAGTATACCACGTAATAGCATTAATTTCACCTGACAGCTCAATTACCTCCAGACCCAGACCATCATACAGTACAGCACCACTGGCACCGTGGGCACCACTTTGATTTGTGCATTACAGATCGCATTACAATAATTTTATCCTGTCTTCTTTACGTCAGACCGTCAGACGCTTATCTTAAAGGTCTGGCAGCCGCTATTTTGTCTCTTTATTGTGTTTGTAATTGCGTTTCTTTGTGAGGTTTCGTTATTTAGTGCTTTTATTGCAGGCTTGATGTTTAACTAGCTCTTGTGATGAGTTCATCTTCATGTGTAGTTTTTTTGTTAAGATAAGCATTTTAAATTGCACTGACCAGTGGGGCAATTGTGTAATACGCTAGTAATATATAAGTCTATGTGTAATGCATTCACTTTGACATTAGCTTTCATTTTGAAATTACAGCAATATTCATTGCGTGGTACGTAGTTGCCGATAAGACGGATTGTCAAAACACACGGAGCAATGAATAATAATGAAAATTAAAATCCAGATGATTGCGATCGATCGCCAGTGAGTTACCCAATACGGCAGCAACAATACAACGTGTAATGGAAAGGGTATATACATATCAAGTGCACGGCTTCTTTGGATGATAACAAATTATACGACAAGGGTTTTAAACCCTATATCTATATATTAGGAACATAGGAGAAACTCCAATATAAGAAACCAAACACTGCAAACTGAAATTTACACATAACTAGCACGTATATATATACGTGTATGACTTAAATTCAATCAACTCAGCCTATCGCAGTCCACTGCTGGACATAGGCCTCTCCCAAATTGCGCCACAACGCTCGGTCCTCTGCCTTCCGCATCCAGTCCCCCCCAGCCACGTTCTTTAGGTCGTCGGTCCACCTGGCAGGGGGGCGCCCTACGCTGCGTTTGCCGATACGCGGTCTCCACTCAAGGACTCGTCTGCTCCAACGGCCATCGGTCCTTCGACAGACATGGCCAGCCCACTGCCACTTCAGCTTACTGATCCTACAAGCTATGTCGGTCACTCCGGTTCTTCTCCGGATAATCTCGTTACGGATTTTATCCTTCAAAGAAACTCCAAGCATAGCTCGCTCCATAGCTCGCTGAGCGACTTTAAATTTGTGGACTAGCCCAACTGTCAGTGTCCACGTCTCGGCACCGTAAGTCATGACTGGCAGGACGCACTGGTTGAAGACCTTTGTCTTCAAACTTTGCGGTATAGGCGACGAGAAGACTCGGCGAAGTTTGCCAAATGCTGCCCAGCCCAGACGGATCCTTCTGTTGGCTTCTTTCTCGAAGTTGTGTCTACCAAGCTGAATTGCCTGCCCTAGGTAGACGTATTCCGTTACAACTTCGAGTGCCAACCCTTCGACGAATATTGGCCTCGGCATGACATGCATATTGAACATGACTTTAGTCTTGTCCAGATTCATGCCGAGACCGACACGTCGAGAGGCTCCGTTTAAGCTGTGCAGCATTTCGCCCAGTTGTTCCAGCGACTCAGCCATTACAACGATGTCATCGGCAAAACGGAGATGTGAGATGTTCTCGCCGTTAACGTTGATACCCTGTCCAGTCCAGTCCAGCGTCTTGAAGACGTCCTCCAACGCGTTAGTGAACAATTTCGGGGATATTACATCCCCTTGTCTCACCCCTCTGCGCAGTTGGATTGGCTTCGTCTTTTGGTCCTGAAGCTGAACAGTCATGGTAGCAGCGTTGTATAGGCATCTCAGCATCTCTATATACCGCTCATCAATGTGACATCGCTGAAGAGCATCCAGAACTGCCCAAGTTTCGATAGAGTCGAAGGCCTTCTCGTAGTCCACGAATGCCATACACAGCGGCTGATTGTACTCTTCAGACTTCTGTATGATCTGCCGAACAGTATGGATGTGGTCTACGGTGCTATAGCCTTTTCGAAACCCAGCTTGCTCTGGTGGCTGGAATTCGTCGAGTCTTCCGGCGAGACGATTCGTGATGACCCTCGAGAACAGCTTGTACACATGACTCAGGAGTGAGATGGGTCTGTAGTTCTTCAGAAGGGTTTTATCCCCTTTTTTGAAGAACAGTACCACCGCACTCCCGCTCCATGCCTCCGGTGTAGAGCCTTGTTGGATGACGGAATTAAACAGACTCTGTAGCTCCTTCAGGACCGGAGCCCCGCCTGCTTTTAGGAGTTCAGTAGTAATGCCGTCATCGCCCGGAGCTTTGTTGTTCTTAAGCTGCTCGAGGGCCGCCCTAATCTCGCCCTGGTCAACGTCCGGAAGATCCTCGGTGTAATGGCGCGTGAGCTGGGCTCTTTTGTCGTCATTGCTAGGAACCGCTGGTCTCGCCGTTTTCGTGGAATACAAATGCCCATAGAAGTTTTCGACCTCATCAAGCATCTCGATCTTAGAGGTGACAATTTTGCCATCCGCGGCTTTCAGTTTCATCAGATGGGTCCTCCCTAGCTGCTGAGCGAAAACTTTCGACCCCCTATTTTGCTCGATCGCAGCCTCAACGGCGCGGGTGTTGGAGCGGCGGAGGTCACGTCGCATCAGCTTCCTAATCTGTAGGTTTAAGGACCTATTATCTGATGAAAACGAATGCGCGGCTGACATTTCCCGTCTTTTCCTCATCAGATCGAGAGTCTCAGTCGAAAGCTTGGGCATCTTGCTTCCACGCTGCGGCGGAAAGAATTTTCGAGACAGTTCCTGCAATGTTTTGACTATGGTGTTGGTTTTCTCCTCAATATTGCCAGTGGTTTCCAGCGAGTCGAATCGATTTTGAAGTTCCGCTTGGAACCTTTCGGAGCCCAAACTGGTTTGGAGCGGCGAAGGTCGGAGAGTAGACTTAATCATGCGCGTTCTTTCAGCTCTAAAATTGATATTTAGAGTGCCTCGGATAAGTCGGTGATCGCTTCCGGTGTTGAACCTATTGATCACAGAGACATCTCTAAATATGTGCTTCTTATCCGTCATGATAAAGTCTATCTCGTTCCTTGTCACCTTATCGGGGCTTTTCCAGGTCCATCTTCTTTGGGGCTTCTTCTTAAAGAAAGAGTTCATTAAGAAGAGCCCCTGGGACTCCAAGAAGTTGACCAACATTTGGCCCCTGTGGTTTCTGCGCCCCAAACCGTAAGGTCCGATTTTTGATTCGCCGCGTTCTTGTACTCCCACTTTAGCGTTGAAGTCCCCCATAACAACGTTGTAGTGAGCCTTAGCGGTACTATTCATAGCCTTAGCTATGTCTTCGTACATCGCTTCGGCTATATCGTCAGAGTGTGTCGAGGTCGGCGCATATACCTGCACTATTTTCAGCTTGTACCTATCATTTAGCTTTACTACAAGGTACGCTACCCGTGTCGACACACTACCGATTTCCACAACGTTGTTCACGAGGGCCTTATTGACAAGAAAACCAACACCACCTTGGGAGAGCTGATCACCTTCGCGGAAGTAGAGTAAGTGTCCTGACTCCAGGGTTATCGTGTCCTCTCCCTCTCTACGGACTTCGGATAACCCCAGTATATGCCATTTTATATGACTTAACTCTACTTCAAGCTCGGCGAGGTGATGGTCCAGTCTCAACGTTTGTCCATTATACGCTGCCAGATAGAGTCGTCGGTTTTGGTAGCCTGCCGTAACCCGGGGATTCTTCGCACCCCCCGTCCCACCGTTACCACGACCGCTACCGTAGTCGGGAATAGAGGGACCACCGGGAACTGGGGGCCGTTTTTTTAGTTGTGCGTGCATTGAGATGTATGCCCATAGTCCCCACGCTGGGCAGGCGGGTTGGTGACCGCAGTGGGTGATGTTGCACGATGTTAGTGCACAGGAGGACGCTGCTGCCCATCCTCCTGATTTTAACCCTTAGTCGCCTTTTACGACACCCATGGGTAGAGGGGGGGTGGTCTATTCTTTTTATTTGCCGGATACCACACGGCAACTAAACTTATGAAATAAAAAATTGGGGATAATTTTTTCGAGTAATTTATTATGGGCTGAAATTTTGCACAGAGATTCTATACCAGATGTACTCTTTACCCCTTTCGGATAGATATACCCTTTCCACGTTGTAGATATCTCACATTACAACTTCAGGACTATTTATGCTAGACCGTGCCGATACCGATGCGATGCCGATGCCACAATGTTGCGTATAATTTATATGGACTAACTATTAGTTCACATTGCACCGAGCCGAGTCCGCGCCTCCAAGGAGTCTCAAACTTAGTTGTTTGGTCATCTCAGGCTCAGCTCGAACCCGGCACAGTCTAGTCATCTTTTTTAGGGTTCCGTACCCGAAGGGTTCCAAACGGGACCCTATTACTCTCGCTACGCTGTCCGTCCGTCCGTCCGTCTGTCTGTCACAGGGCTGTATCTTTTGAACGGTAATAGGTAACCGGTTGAAATTTTCTCAGAATATGTGTTGCTATAAGGTGTATCACGACAAATACTAAAAACAAAAAAAAGTCTAAAACCAAAGGGGGTCCCCATACAAGAAACCTCAAAAAACATGCATTTTTTTCAACGTTTTTGTTCCTGCTCTATCTTCAAAACGGTAATATATACCGGCGTCAAACTTGGTCAGATTATAGTGCATATTATGTAGTTTAGCAAAAAATACTAAAAATAAGACAAACATAGACATATGTGGTGGTACCAGCGTAAGAAAGATATGCAAAAATGCATATTTCGTACACTGTGCCTCGATGTGTTTTGGTAAACTCTCGTAAATTAAATTAGTTTTTATGGGGTATCAGGTCGTTGAGAGGTACGGAACCCTTACTGCGCGAGTCCGACTCGCACTTGGCCGGTTTTTTTTTCATCATTTCAGCCGAAAGACGTCCACTGCTGGAAATAGGCCTCCCCGAGCAGTTTGGGGGGATATACCATAATCACCACGCTTGGCAGGCGGGTTGGCGATCGCAGTTGGTTGGTTAAATACTCAGAGAACGCTGCTGCCCATCCTCTGGTCCCTTACGGCCAAAATTAATATCCAATCTATCCACGATTTGCCCTACTAGAGATAGGAATTTGACATAAGCTCCATACAAAATATGTCAAATATCTATCTCTAGTAGGGTAAATTATAGATAGATTGGATGTTAATTTTGGCCGTTAGTCGCCTTTTACGACACCCATGAGAAGATATAGGGTGGTGCAATTCTTTACGTCCGGCACCACACGGAACACGGTCTAGTATAACGTCAGTAAAGAAATAGTGTTTGGTGTGTTAACTAAACATTAAAGTTTGTCAATGCAAATGCAAATAGATTTATGTAGAAAATTTCATTAAATGCAAAGAATGTCAGTGAATGCTCAACGGGTATAAATCTAAATGAAAATGCAAGTTTTCCGACTCAAACCCCGTCTAATTGACACTAATTAAATAATGTACAAAAATGCATCATCTAGTGCTCCACCGTATGTCAATGCACTCCCAAATGTAGGTCGCGATCAAAGTGCAAATAAAATAAATAAATAAATAATAATAAATATTTCAGGGACATTTTTACACAGCACCATCTAGTACCAAACTAAGCAGAGCTTGTGCTATGGGTACTAGTAAATGGATATAATACTTATATACTTTTTTTGTTGTAAATACATACTTCTTCTTCTTCTATCGTGTCGACATGAGCTACATAATTATAATAGCTCATGCCGTGGGGAAAAGATTAGTCAGTCAGCAGGTTGGAAGCGGGGCTGACTGCCCAGGGTGCGCCGGACGATCAATTAAATATCGTCACTCGTGGAGGCTCTTTTAATGCATACTTATAATACATAAGAAACAACCAGACAAACACAAACACTCATGCTCACCACACAAATATTTGTGTCCTGTGGGAATCGAACCCACGACCTCGTGACCAGCAGTCCGACACTCGAACCACTAGACCACAGAGGTCGTCATAAAATACATTTTTTTATATATTTTTTACTATGTCTGTGCATAAATATTATAAATTTGAAAGTATGGATGTTTGTTTGTTTGTCCTTCAATCACACTGTAACGGCTGAACGGATTTGAATGAAAATTAGCAAACAGATAGACCATAACCTGGATTAACATACAGCGTGTTATTGAAATAACTAAAAACCTCCTAAAGGGTCATTGTACTCATCAGTATAAACAACTTTTACTATGGGCCCAAACATGAAATCGCGAAAAAAATAGTCTAACAGTTGTTGCGTACATTTATGTTCACATTAATCAACAAAATGTAGGAAACACCTGTTTTTTTCGCGATTTCAGTGTTGGTCCTATAGTAAAAGTTGTTCATACTGACGAGTACAATGACCCCTTAAGAGGTTTTCAGTTATTTCAATAACACTTTGTATAGTAGGCTACTTCTCATCCCGGGAAGATAAACATTTTCCCAGGGGTGCGCGATAAAAAAATTTCTGTGATAAACCGGATTATATAACGCAGGCAAAACCGCAGGCATAGCTTAGTCTTTTATATTATCTCAGTAAATAGTAAGTTCTTAATATACATATTTAATATTTAGTGATAATAAACCAAAAATAAATGTGAAAAACTGCAGTGGAAATTGTCTTAAACTACAGATGGCCCAGTGTTACATTTATCATAGATTAAATGAAAGTGTTAAGCAATTTATAGCTGTGTAATTCAAGTATTAGATGGACACTATTGCAATAAATATTATGGTCATCCTTCATTTTTCATACAGTAAATAATAGGTAGGCCTAACTTATTTAATAGGTTAATTTATTTTCTCTAATTTACGTATGTTTTGACAATCCGTCTATCTTATCGGCAATTATGTACCAGTGCACTACGCAATGAATATTGCTGTAATATCATAATTAAATCTATTGTTATTGTGAGTGCTTTACATCAAGGAAACCCACATGTTCGAACTCTGCTCGTCAGCGACAAACTATAATTTTTGAACTTGATTTTGTCAACCTATGACAAGTAAATTGTTTCTTTCTAAACATCGATCTATATGTACTTCTTGTGTACTTCGTACATTCTAAAGAAGAAATTTATCTTGAATGGTTCAGTAAAAGCGACATCTTTTAGAAATGCTCAGAACTAGAACTGGTTCCACCCCTTACAATGCTACGTGTTTACACTCACTGCACAGTGATGTTAACGCTTCTTTCCCTGCATGGTTCGAAAGATGTCTTGTAGAGGGCGCTAAATGCGCATTTTTACTTAAGCTAGCAATAATATTTATTTGTGTGAAGCCTAATAAGGAATAAGGAAACATAAGTTAAATTATCATAATGTTTATCAAATCCCAAAGCTGGAAATAGACCTATTTGAAAAGGTGCTACCGTAATACCCTTTTGCACATTATCCAGAAGAAAATAATAAATAAATAAAATATAAATTTATTGTTATATGCTGTAAAAATGTGCTGTTATAAAACATTAGGTGGAATTGTCGATTTGATCTTTTACCAAACAAACAACAAAATAAACGGGGAGTGAAGTGAAGCCGTCCAAAACATATTCAATACTATTTCCCGCTTTTCCTCTCAACATGGCTGGTTTGGTCCGTTTTTTAACCCTTTTGTTTTACCTGTTTTATCCTTGATAGACAAGTAGCCGTTACCGTACTTTGAGTTTATTTTCCAGTAGCTTCGGCTCTGTGTTCAATTAGGTTTATATTTCGTATTTTTGGTTTTGAAACTTTTCCCGTTGATGAAAGTGAATTACCATAAAGCCTTAAATAAAACCTTTTGGGGAAACAATGTGAAATGTTGCTTAGTGACGATCTAAGTAAATTATCGCTTTTTAGTGTAGTGCTTATGTAGCAATATGTTATAATAATAATAATAAATAATAATAAATTCATTTATTTGCCAAGAAACAACATTACATAATAAGGAATTATTATTTGACGACGTCTGTGGTCTGGTGGTTCGAGTGTCGGACTGCAGATCATGAGGTCGTGGGTTCGATTCCCACAGGACACAAATATTTGTGTGAACACATAAGTGTTTGTGTTGGTCTGGGTGTTTCTTATGTATCTATTATAAGTATGTATTTACAAAAAAAGTATATAAGTATTATATACATTATATAGTACCCATAGCATAAGCTCTGCTTAGTTTGGGACTAGATGGTGCCGTGTAAAAATGTCCCAACAGTATTTATATTTTATATTTATTATGTTGACATATTTAGCAGTGCGAAGTTTACGAGTTGATTGTATGATAGTATACCTAATTACTAGAAACTCTATGGGGTAATATTGCCTTACGCACTCACAATAATAAATAATAAGCAAATATTCGTTGCGTGGTGCATTTTTGTCGATAAGAAAGATGGATTGTCTGTGCACATCACATATCACAAGATACCGCCCCAGCCCACGCTACAAATCCGACTTTAAGTTGTTAATGATAGATTCCACTTCACGATAGGCAGTGTCCAAGAGGACAAAAGACGAATACAGGACACTGTTATTTATGTCTGGAGATACATCAGAATAATTTAATTAAAATGATATTATTATACCACGGTTTTAAAACTAAAGCAAGTTAACATTGCAATGTCATGTAATTCTGAGCTATGTTTAAAGTGTCAAGTCTCTAGCTCTTCGGGAAGTTAGTTTAAAATCGATTGCAAAATTTGTAGGTAGGTACCGAACAGACAGACATGACTAAAAGCGAGTTAATAAAAAACGTGGTAATGTGGTAAAAAAGTCAAAAGCGAGCTGTAAAGTAAAGATAATGTGCAAGATGGAAAGATGCATAGACCATGCATGCGTTGGAGCATGCTTTGCTCAGACAAATGTAACCGTTATTGGTACAACTGTGACTTAAAACGCGTACAGAATAAGCAAAATTTCATTGCCAGTGCAATTCATAATAAGGATTAATTAAAACAGCGGTGTTGGCTTGTAGACCGCACCGCACCGCTCGGCGCTCCCGTGATCTATTTAAAATGAAATAACTACCTCTTGCATCCCCCAGCGGTTCTTCTGAAGAATTTCCTCCTTTATTTATTCATAAGCCTCACAAAGAACCTATGTAAGTAAAGTACAGGTAGAATTTAAAAGCTCTTTCTTAAGAAGGTAACATGATGAAGGTGTGTAGTGTACAGCGTTTTATATGAATAAATAATAACGTAACAGTGTGGTTTGTCAGATATATGATCTTGGTTAATGGTAAGAGTTATGTTATTTCTTATTTTGCTTATGGGGTAAATAATATCATTAGTCTGGAGCAAAGAATTTTCTAGAAGATCTAACGCTGTATAATTCAAATAAGAGAAAACAGGTTCGCCAGAGGATAGGCAGCAGCGCTCTCTGAGTATTTATTAACGGTCAAAATTAATATCCTATCTATCTATGATTTACCCCTCTAGAGATAGGAATTTGACATAAAATGAATGGAGCTTATGTCAAATTTCAACCTGGATAGATAGGATAATAATTTTGGCCGTTAACCAACTGTTATCGTCAACCCGCCTGCCAAAAGTGGAGATTATATTCTGTGATTATGGCATATCCGCCTTTTTTGAAATGATGATGATGGAAAAAAAAGACGAGGAAAAGTAATAAAAATAAATGATAAAGAAGATAGATGAATGAAGAATGAGCAATAGCATCCACTTTAATAACATGATATGGTTACCAATCGGATTGAACGATGATGGTTAAAGACCCCAACTTAAATCTGTGCAAGACCAACACAAAATAAATTTCTTTCTTTCTTTCACTACTGCTAATTGGAGCGGTCCCTATTAAGTCATGCAAGTTAAAAGATTGCACAGTTATGGCAAATGAAACATACATTTTCGGAGTCAAAATAATCCCAAATGTGAATCCAAAATAAATCTATAGTGCATTTCTGAACCCCGAGACATGCAATGCAAACCAATCGCTCCAGCACTGCTGACACAAGATGTATTGGAACCGTCTGCAGACCTCATTGCTTGCTTATGTTAGTCGAGAACTGGGTCAACGTGTATGCAGAGCTCCAAGAAACGGTTGATCGAAACTGGCGGTCGTTTTGAATCTAGCTTCTAAACGTACAGCTTTTGTGCTAGTCCAGTTATTAAACAATAGGTACTTGCTTTCGTATATTTTTCGTACCTGACAATGTCTTTATAAGGTCATACATTATTAAACCGAAATATTTAAGGGAGAAAATCCACAACGTGTTATTTAAATAACTGAAAACCTCTTAAGGGGTCACGTACTCATCAGTGTGAACAACTTTCACTATGGGACCAACACTGACATAGCGTAAAAAACTGCTGTTCCTTACATTTGTGTTCACATAAATCGATAACATTTAAGGAACAGCTGATTATTTTATCGTGATTTCGGGGTTGTTGGTTGGTCCCATAGTAAATGTTATTCATACTGATGAGTACAAATACCCCTTAAGAGGTTTTCAGTTATTTCAATAACACGTTGGTATAGGTCGCAAAGATGCTTTGAAGCAGGGATGTTATGCTCCGTAACCGTAACCGAAACTATAGGATATCCGAAATAATAATCTACCCGTAACCGTAACCGAATCCGATATAAAAGTTTCGAATAATTTTGATAGGAGAGGAGTCTAAATGATACATGTTATGATATGTTTTAGTTTTTGCCCGGCTGAGCAGACACACTAGTCGCGCGCGTCCCTTGCATTGTTTGGTATTTCTATTGCTTTTTTCTTTAACTTTTACAATTCCTTAAAAATCTAATATCCATAACCGAAACTATCCGAAACTAACGGATAACCCGAAATAATTCCATATCCGTAACCTTATCTGAAACCGGTATAATATTATTCCTACATCCGTATCCAGATCCGAAATTTCATATCCATAACATCCCTGCTTTGAAGCAAAAAAATATTCATTTCATCAAACTTTTTTGAGACATTTACAGAAATTCTTTCTCATAGTCAGTTAGTCTTTTAGGCTTACATTCAGAGACGGATTTAAGCGTGAACTCATACTTACAACTGTCAAATAGTTTGAAGCATGAGTTCATGCTTAGATTCATCTCTGAAGGTAAGCCTTAGTCACAGTTTTAAAATCTTCCCAAGTACGAAATCATATTAGGTCGAAGCAATGTATTATTAATTGTAATATTAACATTGTGTAAAGTAATATTCCGTTCATAGACATAATCGTATGTATTATATTGACAAGTGTTCTTGTGCTTGGGGCTAATAAATAGGTTCAGTCAAGCGGATAACGATGGTAATAAAACCAGTATAAGCAGACTAAGCAGAGCTTATCTTGTATGAAACTTGCATACTAAGCCAGTTCCGCTTAGAATGGTTTTGTTACCATTGATATGCGGTTGACTTTACTTCCGCTTTGAGTGTGTGATGATTGATGAAGTTGAGGAATTTAGGATTTCTGGTATCCTTTTTTTTAGGGTTCCGAAGTCCTACAAGGAACCCTTATAGTTTCGTCATGTCCGTCCGTCTGTCCGTCTGTCCGTCTGTCCGTCTGTCCGTCTATCCGTCTGTCCGTCTGTCCGTCTGTCCGTCTGTCCTAATCCTTTACAGCTTAATAACTTCTACAGTTATAAACATAAGTAAATGAAATTTTGTTAAAAAATAGTCTACATATAGATCTCAATTTTAAAAGAATAAAAGATTCGTTTTTGCGTATTTTAGGGGTGGCGTCCATACATGTGAAATGGAGAAAAAAAAAATTTTTTTCGCTGCACCCCCTCGTGTGGGATATCATTGAATAGGTCTACTAAAATGAAGGTAATGTTTGATACACCACTTTTTTATCAGGTGTACCATCTGCGAAATATAGCCCGCCAAAGTGGCTTGCAATGTGTCCCCCCCCCTGCCATTTCTAAACTATGCAATGTAGAAACTTATAATCTTCCACATTGATAGACCTTTGTGAAAACTCTCTTTTAAAATTATTTCGAGTATAATGTGATTATAATTTTTTGAGTTATAGAGAGAAAACCGAAATATACTTAAAACGTCCTAGTTCAAAGGTCATTGACCTTAGAGAAAAATTATCATAGCAAATAATGCTCCTTTAGCTACTTTCTATTTGAAAAAATCACAAAAAGTAACTTTGAAATGACAAACGTCTTAAATTTGGCTTCTTGAATGTATCGCTAGATGGCGCTACTAACAACACGCTCTGAGTCGCGAATGCTGCCGATTATTGCAAAAACTAAAATAGCCATGATTAATATTCGATTTGATTCGTTTGTAATTACACCTACTTAAGGAACCCTATAATACTGAGCATGGCCCGACATGCTCTTGGCCGGTTTTTCTTTTTTTTCCGTGGCGAAAATCCTCATGGACGCACTCCGCCCTGGGAAGGCGGAGCCAGTGTCGGACTCTTACCGACTAAAAACCACCACGGTGTTCCTCTACCGACCCTTGGCCGGGGGCGTGGGAAATACTCCCGTATTCACCCAACCATCCCCGGCAGGTCCCGGCTCGCCACTGGCAGGCGAGCCCCATATCCCCGTGCGGCAACCACAACGGCCGCACCCTTCTCTTGACTGGCGCGCGCGGAACACTACGCGCCACCGTCACGGGCCTTGACTGGTCGTGCAGCGGGCCACCCCGAGTCCGCCGCCCGCAGGCCCACACCTAGGGTGGCTGGAGTCCGGCGTACGCCCTCCTACGACGCCCAGGTCATCTCCTGCGGATGGGAAGAGAGGTCATCGCCTCTCGAACCCTCTCCGCCGCCTCCTTAGCGAGCATCACCTCCTCGCAGACAACGCCTTCCCAAGCGCTCTCGCTCCCGACCATAGATAGAACCACGGCCGGAAGCGAGAGATCGCTGCCGCCTACTGCAGTGATGAGGTCACGGCGTTGCGCGGCCCAAGATGGGCACTCCACCAATGTGTGCTGTGCCGTGTCCTCTGGGCAGCTCCCGCAGTGATGACACTCGGGCGTCGGCTCCCGGCCTATGCGACACAGATACTTACTGAAGCAACCATGCCCCGAGAGTATCTGCGTCAGCCGGTAGGTGAGGGCACCATGGCTCCTCTCCAGCCACTCCTCCATGACAGGCCTTACCGCCGCGATTACGGCGTGCCCTAGGATTTCTGGTATCCTAGTGGTAACACTATTGCCTTCCATGCAGGACTGCAACCCTTTCCAAGCTGACTTTTTGAGTTCGTATGCGGTTTACTTGTGTTAAGGTGACTGCTACTTAGAAACCCGCGAAAATCAAAATTTCGGCAATCGATGATTTGATAGTAAAATAATATTATCGAGATTATAGAGCTTACAGATCTGTTTTTGTATTTTTATGAGTATTATTCAGTAAATATATTTAAAATTATTGCCGCAAATCATAGCTATTCCGATCAATATACAACGTGAAATAGAGTTACAATTTGCAAAAAACGTGCTTGAATTGACGTATTTAATCTACACATTTATGTAAATTAAATCATATATAAATAGATAAATTAAACGTTTATTTAGTATAAAACAAGACACAAGACAGAGATTAGTAATAAATTAAATGTAAAAAAACTTTATTAAAAACAAGCTTTTATTTAAATGCGCTAAAAATAATAAAATAAACTTAGCCTTTAAAACTTTTACTATCAACTTATAACGTCATTACACAATTTTTATGATATAAAGCTTGTCGCGAGATTTAAGTAGGTACTCGTATTTACTTAGTTAGAATTTTTTTATTATTAAAATAAATCAGATCAAGTTATTCAATTTACTTGTTTATCTACACAGGTAAATCTCGCGATAAGCTTTTATATCATACTAGCAGCCCGTTCCGGCTTCGCACGGGTATTTAGGAAAAAATTCAAAAATTATAAATTTTACGCATATAATATACACTCACACACAGACACCCTTCTTTTTGCGTCGGGTTAATAAGAAAGAGTACATTATATAGAAAGTTTAGATTTTAATTTTTTTTTGTCATTATTTTTTAATATTCGATTATTTCATTTTTATTTCTACTGTTTGTAAAAAGATCATAACTACAAACAAAAGCCATTAAAATTAAGTCAGAGCTTCCCTGTAGGGCTGGTCAGAAAACCTACACGTGTGTCTGACAACTCCTTGGCCCTCTGGACACGTCTGGAGGGAACGGCAGTTGTTAGGCCAGTGCATCCTCGGTACTGGCAATGGAATCCTTTCGAAGGATTAACTTTCGGGGGATCTTATTGCCTGCGAATGTTCTGGTACGGGAGGGGCCTCATGGGGGCCAATGGGGAGTTGCTCCACATGTCCCTCTGATGTCAGCAGAGGGCACAGTGGAGGAGCAGGGGTGGGCCCAGTATGCACTCACCCTGCCACTGGGCAGGCAGTGGGGGGACTGTCCTTCCCTGCCCCCGTCGATCTCGTAACCCCAGGAGTGCCCGCTGAGAAGTGTTCCCGCGCCTCTTGGGACCGAAGGTCTTGGCTTCACCACCCGGACCGCGAGGAAGAAAACTAATTCTATAAAAATTACGGGAGGATGGGGCCTGCGAGCAGTAGACTCAGGGTAGTCTGCTGCCCGACCTGCAATAGTTAGCCGAGCGGAGTGAGCAGCCACCACGCGACTTTTTTCTAATACTTACATTTTTGAACTCGTGATATCTTTCGAATGGAATGTCCGAATTGAATAATTCAAAAAGTTATATAAAGGTATTGAAGCAGTCTTCAGTATAAAGTAATTTATTTTGATAAGGATTAATACCAAGGTACAAATAAAGAGCCTTTTCTAGCGGCGGCATTTCAATAGTTTTTTTTAAAATAAAAGAACACTTATTGTGACATAACTATAACAGTTAGACATATGCTGTCGCGACATTTTTTGTAGATAATGACGGGTTTTGCAAAGTTTTAGTACATTATCTTATTCTATCATCAATAGTTTTAGCAGCGCACGCGATGAAAGGAATTTTATAGGTATTTTTTTTACACCTTGGGTTACATTATTGGAGTTTTAGTAAGGATCCCTAATTTTTTTGAAAATATAATATAGCCTATGTCACTCGGAGATAGTGTAGCTTTCCAACGGTGAAAGAATTTTTCAAATCGGTCTATTAGTTTCGGAGCCTATTCAATGCAAACAAACAAACAAACAATCAAATCTTTCCTCTGTATAATATTAGTATAGATAAATTGTGTAATGACGTTATAAGTTGATAGTAAAAGTTTTAAAGGAAAAGCTCATTTATTATTTTTAGCACATTTAAATAAAAGCTTGTTTTTAATAAAGTTTTTTTACATTTAATTTATTTTTTATTTTTTTAGTTATAGCTGGACAGGTTTTTTAACTCGTATTCGTACATTCAGCAAGTCCTTTCATTTGGTACCCATATGGTAGGAAACCATAAAAAACATAGTCCGCCATCTTTAGAAGTCCGCCATATTGGATTTAGAGTGACGTCACTTTATTTTTCGAGTTATTCTCAGAATGCCCTTTCATTTGATACCCATATTGTAGGAGTGCATTAAAAATAACTAGTTCGCCATTTTGGGTGTTCCGCCATGTTAGATTTAGAATAACGTCACACAGATAACCATGCATTGTCATCCAAACCAAACGTGTATACAAAATTTCTGCTCAATCTAGGAAAGCATAAAAAACTTAGTCCGCCATCTTTAGAAATCCGCCATATTGGATTTAGAGTGACGTTACTTTATTTTTAGAGTTATTCTCAGAAAGCCCTTTCATTTGATACCCATATTGTAGGAGTGCATTAAAAATAACTAGTCCGCCATTTTGGGTGTTCTGCCATATTAGATTTAGAATGACATCATACAGCTAACCATGCATTGTCATCCAAACCAAACGTGTATACAAAATTTCAGCTCAATCTAGGAAAGCATAAAAAACTTAGTCCACCATCTTTAGAAGTCCGCCATATTGGATTGAGAGTGACGTTACTTTATTTTTTGAGTTATTCTCAGCAAGCCCTTTCATTTGATACCCATATCGTAAGAGTGCATGAAACATAAATAGTCCGCCATTTTGAGTGTTCCGCCATGTTGGATTTAGAATGACGTCACACAGCTAACCATGCATTGTCATCCAAACTATACGTGTATACAAAATTTCAGCTCAATCGGTTGAAGATATCTGCTTCAAAATTGAGTTGCAAAATTCCACCTTAACAAATTACATACATCAGTACAGTTGAAAGACGTCCACTACTGGACATAGGCATTTTACATACATACATACACACATTGCAAGTTAAAAAATAAAATAATAAAAGCTTGTAAAAAGACACTATTCAAAGACATATTTTACAAAAGAGGAAAAAAGAATATGAAAACAAAAGAAGCATAGTCACTTTTTATATTTTGTTGCCTTACACACATATGTTCATAGCATCACGCCTGTTTTCCCCAAAAGGGTACGCAGAGGTGTATAGTGCACCCATATTTTCGCCAGTATGTGATTTTGTTGTCTTTGCATGAATAAAGGCAATATTTTGTCTCAGGATTGTATCAAATGGGTGACCAGCTCAGCATGTCTAGAATTAGATGTGACGTTGAACTTATTCGAAATGTGTCATTCTTTACACTTTGCACAATTTTTGCTTCTAGATAGTATCCTAATATTAGGACATACCCAGAACTCTGACGCATCCTGCAGTCGTTCTATATTGACTAAACCACAGAAATAAAACCAAGCCATTTCTCCGAAAGAAAAATACCGTGAGCAATACGTATTGTTACCATCTACCAGCTTTATTGCCTTTTTCCTGGAAAAATGGTTTCCAATTTCTTTAACACTTTCTCAGGCATCAAGAAATTCGCTGAATACAGAGCTTTTCTTGGTAATTGTTATGTTTTGTGTGTTGTAGGTAAGTGGGAACGTGTTTAAAGTGACAGTTTATGCACGTAAACCAATGATATTTAGTAAAGATACGTTATACGCTCACAAAACAAACGCAAATAATGTTCCCTAACGCAGCGGCGGCACACATATTTTTTTTTTCTTTTAAATTTTAGCACCCATTACATAAACGCATTACACACAACGGTATTTTGAAGCCTTAATCGACTCGAACACGTGGCTAGCAGGAGAACGGTATGTACGTACGGTCGACCGCACGTCGGTGGTAACACTTTGACATTAGCAGCATCTTTATTTCGTAAGCAGTAAGGGCGGTTTTCGAATTGAAGTGTTACCACTGTCATGCAGTCGACTGTACGTATCGTTTACTTAAGCGAGACCGACTGAGGCTATGAGGCGATATTTAGCTCCTCTTGTACCTACGCTTCACTTTGGTGCACTAGTAACGTATCTACCTCTTTTTTATATATATATCATTGCGTAAACCTAGTTATGCAAAATACCTATAGGAACAACTGATGTTAGTGTGTCCTAAAAGAATACGATAAACTGCTATTAAAAGTTGCCAGTTGTAAATAAAAACAAGTAACAGTTTCAAAAACCCGTAACAAATAGTCCCCTCGACAACATGAATTTCTATTAAATAACGGTGTATGTGTAAGTACCTATGTTAGCGTTCCTGTGCCCAACAGAAAATACCCCGAGGCGGCGCGGTATTTAGATATGGTATTGAAACGCTACCGTTCCCGCCCCCGCTACCGCTTGCATGAATGGGGGAAATCAATCGAAGTGCATCTATTCTAACATTCGTTTTTAATTTCGTCGTCCGTCATATTCATGTTGGACCAGCCGATGCGGAGCTCTACAAACGATAGATTAGATTTTTTTACAAATACACATTGGTTTCCATTGATGTTACCAGTCAAAGTGTTAGTCTGGCTTGTTTGTATTGCTTTGAAAACAGTTTATATGCAGTATTTTTTAAATAAATGTTCAAATGTTAGAGCTATTCAGAATTGGATGCATATTATGCGATATTTTAAAATACTTTTTTAAAATGTTGTTGCAGCAATTTGTACATTTTTACAAAAAATTGTCTAGTTTTAGTATTGAATAATAGTTTAGATGTTTGATTCGTCATTGACTCGGTGATTTCAATTATCATAATTTTGACAGAGCTGCAGGGTGATTCAAACACTTGTGCTAAAAATGTATTACAAGTCTCATGGGCATCACCAGGAAAGAGCGGAGTGGGGGGCTGCCCCCCAGAGATTAAAACCAAGATTTTCATAATAATAGTAATAGAGTAAGTATAATACTAGTATGTTGTCGAAAAATTCCCAAAAAACGCAAGATTATTTTTTAAATAAGATTTTTTTTTGTAGTAAGCGATTAAAACTTTGCATAACACATAACATAACATAAAATCACGCCTGTATTTCCCCGAAGGGGTAGGCAGAGGTGTAATAGTACACCCACATTTCGCCAGTTATGTTATAGTCCCATGTAATAGGGGGCGAGCCTATAAAACTTTACAAATTGTATTTATTTTACCTACAATTCATATCTTCTATCTATCATCTTGCCCCCCCTGACTCATTGGCTGGTGAAGCCCTTGATAAGTTCTAAAACGTTAAATTTGTACCTAAGTTAAATCATGAGGCTTGGCCAGGACTTTCAGAGAAAAAACTTTTCTCGAACATAAGTTTATTATATTCCACTTTTATCATAAAAAAACTCTAACAATAATTAGAAGTTAATATGGTTAACATCGGTACCCTATATCTACTTAGATTTTTATGATCCAACCTCAATCAATCAATCAACTCAGCCTATCGCAGTCCACTGCTGGATATAGGCCTCTCCCAAGTTGCGCCACAACGTTCGGTCCTCTGCCTTCCGCATCCAGTCCCCCCAGCCACGTTCATTAGGTCGTCGGTCCACCTGGCAGCCAACCAACCAACCAACCTCGGACGAATAAAAATGGCGAACGTAATCTCGCTAAGAAAAGATTGAAGCACTTAGTTTTTTCCTAAACCCACTATAACTTCGACATAATTTTAACACACCAGATATATATTGTTATTTTATTTATGACACTATGACAATGACTACCGTCACACGAGATTTGTTGCGTAATCGCGGCTTTTTGTCTTACTATGGGTGTGCATGTGTGCGTGCTAGCCCGTACTTACTATGGAGCCGTCTTACTATGGAGCCGTCTTACTATGGGTGCCTCACTTTTTGTTTAGCGAGATTCCGTCCGCATTTTTTATTCGTCCAAGGATCCAACCGCGAGTTTGGTTATTGGCATTATAAAAAAAAGCTTTTTTTTTGTAGCGTTGCCACTGCTTACAGAATCCATACATATGTACCTAATTACCTATAAATACTTACTTAATGTTTATAATATGTATGTATGGGGTGCATTAAAAGAGCCTCCACGAGTGACGATATTTAATTGATCGTCCGGCGCACCCTGGGCAGTCAGCCCCGCTACCAACTTGCTGACTGGCTAATCTTTTCCCCACGACATGAGCTATTATCATTATGTAGCTCGTGTCGACACGAAGAAGAAGAAGATAAGTATGTGTATGTGTGTGTGTATAATAAGTAGATACCGCTTACCGCTTATTTCTGTATTTTATGTCATAAGGGTGCCAGTTACCTGAAATAAATCCTTTTTTTTAAGTCATAGGTACCTAAACCTAACTGAAACAAGTACGGAAAATATGAATGAATAATTACTATGACACATTTAATATATAAAACATCTAACTACAATAATTACATAAAATTAAACATCACTTCTAACTTGCTCAAGAAACCGGATAATAGCTCATAATCGCCTTATGTTAGATCGTATTTCTGTGTTCATACTACAGGGGTGAATTATGATAAACCCCACGCAGCGCAATTATGCTGAGGTTAATTTCCCCAGCGAGGTGACTTGATTGAGAGAAAAGAATCTAGGGAAGTGATCCCTCTCCTAGGATACAGTGGAATAAATCTACTGCTTGCAAAGACGTTAAAGTTATGTCAATCTATCTAGAAAACTTAAGTCATGTTTTAGTACCTACTTACAGGATTTAAGTGGAAAAAGCAAAGTAGGAAATAGTTATTTGGAGAAAGTTCGATATAAAGTATTAGGTATAAAGCAATGCCAAAAAAATATGCTCAAACACTGCGTGACGTTTCGAAAGCTTTGCAGCGTTCGTGGTTGCAAGAAGCAATGATTTATAATAAGCTCACTGGCAGGAAGACTAAGATGACAAGCGTCTGTACAGATATTTCTAAAAAATATTTTTATCTACCGTACAATTTTTATTAATTAAAATCGTTTTGATGCACGCAGTAATGACTCAATGTCATTTTCTTTTACAGTGTAGCGTGATGTTTGGCACTTGATTATTTTTAGAACTGTGTTCAAAACAGGTGTTAGCTACCAACCATCTTCTCTATTAAAATTAGGATGTTTTTAATTTAAATAGCCTCACCGAGAATTCTAGGTACATATCGGTTTTCCTTCGCCAGGACTGTGGTTTATCAGATCGAAGAAAATGGTTGGGTTTGTCTAGGGCATGTTCACACACTGCAAAGTTTGTGGAGCGTCTGTTCTTGACGTCGGCTATATGTTTTTTAAAATTCTAGTGGCTATATTACACTTTGTTTGCCCTATGTTTGATAACCCTGTGGGTTTTGGTAGAAGTACGCTTCAATATATGACCAATTCTGTCGGTGACCCCTTTGCTGAATGGTAGAACAGCAGGTCGACGATCAACTGTGCTGGGTTTCAGGCGGCGTTGGCGATGGGGATGCGGAGCTCGCAAGTTGTCATGCAGAAGAAGATGGGGAGATGAGCTGAACTCCTACTTTATGGATTGGCCACTAATTGCCAAAGACCGAGACATGTGGAAGAAAAGAAGGGCATAGGCCTTTGCCCTGCAGTGGGTCGAAACAGGCTTACAAAAAAAGCACATAGAGTTAATAATTTCTTAGTCTTCCTGCGACCACGATTGCTGCAAAGCGTTCAAAATGTCAGGAAAACCAATTTAAATAATATACGCGATGTAATCCGGTTAAACTTGTTTTATTATGATGTGTAATGACCGCGAAAACCTAAGAAATGATTCTATGTGATTTTTTATAAGCCTGACCTACTGCAGGGCAAAGACCTTATGCCCTTCTTCTTCTTCTAATGCGTACCACATTATGGTTTTCGGTTGTGTGGGATCTAGTCAGTTTCACTTTAACTTAATAGCAGCTGTGTGGCCTACGTCTGCAATTTAGGTTTGGAAACGCAGTATTTAGTTCCTTATACAATCAATAAGCTTGATCCCAACAGTTATTTCAGAGGTTTAGAGGCTTTCCGCAAAATTGTTCATGTCTTTGATGTCAAATGCACGATTTGATAAAGCAACCCCAAATAAAAAACAAAGAACAAAGTATTGACGGACGCAATACTACAAGTAAAATTATGAATAGTAACGAAAGGATAGTTTCAAGTGAATAGGAAATTGCTTGCGCACGGTTTGTCCGCATCACAAACGAATCGGAGTTTCATTTCATCTTTACAATAACTTTGAGGTAAACTATTTGTGCTGTTACGTCGGGTCCAGATGAAGAACCCAGCTTCTCAAAGAACTTAAGTTTATTAACTTTCAACATTTCCTGTATACAAGCACACAGGTTTTGAAGAGTAACTTCATTGTTACAATTCTCTCTGTTGTTCACATACTAATTTTCATATCTGGGTCAGCTTAGCTCCAAGTACAAATTTCACACAACGTAATAAGTTTGAACTAGGCCGACAAACAAGTTAGCAAATAAATTAGCAAACATCCAATTACTCCCGAGGCTCTTGTTTTTACAAGAGCCTCATAGTTACATGAAAATACATCACACTTAATCATGCACAAGCAAGACCTTCAAAATAATTCAAATGTCTGACGGAGGACGATTCCCTTTTAAATAATTCATAAGGCTTTTGGGCTATGTCACAGCTGCCACTAAAACCTTCTGATACAAACTTTAAGAGGAAGAAACGGAGATAGCCTTTGATTTCATTTAGTTCGCTTCGTTGGACATGGCCCTCCATCTGATAATTTATATCAAAGGATTTGTCGCATCAAAGAGCTTCTTTAAAGCCCTCTCTGGCTATACCTTGTTTCTTGCATAAGCTTAAAATAAAGAGACAATTTCGCGGTTTTAAGCGACAGAAAGATTTTCTTTGTTCTCCCCAAACCTTAATTAAGTTTAAGTAGTGGAGCTATTACAGCGAACATAAACTGTATACCGTCGGTAGTTTGCTTCTATGTAGCGTATGTTAGAAAACTCATAAAACGAGGTGAATCACCTGCTCAACTTTAACTAAGTCTCTATATATGCAGACACTTTTGCAGTACTTCTTTTCTTTATTTTTGCAGTACTTCTTAAATGCGAAGGAAGTGAAGTTCATCGGAGTAGCTGTTACAGAGATTAAGATAGGCAAAAGTGAGGTAGACGTTTTACGAGTCGACGAGTGCGTAGATATATCTTCCTTGGGACTACATTCGCACATGGGCAGGTGATAAAATCAGCATAAATTGTGTCGCGCTCGCAGGCTCCCGGCTCCCAGCAGAGCTACTATTATGTATAGGTAATGCGTGTCGAAGTAATGGCTCCTACCTAGTTATGCTAATACGCATTTACGTCAGCCAAGCTATTCATCATCGTGATCACAAGGTTGAAGTCATTTTCGTTAATGATATTACAATAATTGTAATTTCATTGATACGTAAATTTTCAAAGACTTTGTATAAATTTTACGGCATAAATTTTTCTCTGCAGACAAAATTATTTAGATAACAGGAAATACCAAACTGTTTTGAAAAAATGAAAATAAATAAGTCTTTTTATTGCCTCGCACTGCAAAACTGTGGAACCAACTTCGTTAGCGGTTTTTCCAAAGAAATTCGACATACGCCTTCAAGAAAATAGCATGATAAAATTATGTCTTTTTAAAAGGTAGGAAACGCATCGGCAACTCCCCTGGTGTTGTTGGTGTTGTCCATGGGGAGCGGTGATTGCTTATCATCAGGTGACACGCCTGCTCGTTTACACCCGAATCATAAAAAAGAACAAAAATTTTTTTTCTAGATAATGCCTCGTCATATGAGCAAATCTGAAAAAAGAAAATACGAGTGTAAAAGTTTTTCTTTTTTATGAGAGACTTCTCTATTTAATTACCTATTTATTACTCGTATACAATAATTTTGGCATGGAATACCTACCATTTATATTGTGACCTGTGTAGCAATGATAACAGAAAACCTACACCGGCAAGATATTACTGATGACGTCACACTACACGTCCAGTGACGCCATATAATGCTATGCTATTCAACTGCGAGATTGGAATCCCGAATCCGGGCCATGTCCACCGCTTGATTGTGCGTTTGTCGTCTATTGAATGTCACAGGTTTAGGCCAGCGGGCCAGCGCCATACCAATTTACTGCTACACAACCATAACCAGATTTCCGATGCTGGATATTTGTTTTTGGAGCAATAGCTCTAAATGAATGTGAATGAGTAATATTTCGTACGTTTATTAACACTTTCGAGCGCTGAAGACGTGTATAGACGCACCTAATAACAATAAAACTTCTATTGTGTCTTTTAACAGCGCTCGAAAGTGATTTCAAAAAATCTATTCTTTATAACAGTTAAATTAAATTTTAGAAAATTGTACCCGTTTCAAGTTACGAGTAGGTCAGTTTAATAATAAGCGTGCGATTTATATGCACAGTTTCAGAGTAAATTCTGTTTCTAACAATACTTCGTGATCTAAAATTGTGTGTGTTCTCGGAACATGTAACCCAGAACATTTGATGTCATCAACTTGGGCCCGCCATAAGTAGGTACATTGGGAATGGACTCATTCATTGTTTAATTGAATTCAATTATTTTGAAACACTGAGTGATATGAAAATCTGTTTTATTTATGAATTGTTATAGTAAGTAATAACTAATATTTAAACAACAGTGATTTCTAATTACCTTTAACTGACCTAAGAAAAGTTAACAATGTCATAAAAAATAAAATTTGTTTCGTCTTAAATATAGTGAAGTGTTTTATCTCCGAAATGGAGTCAAAACAACTTATTTTGTATAAGTTAGAGCACAAAAGAGAGGACACAAAGCAAACTGAAATTAAAATTGAACGTAGACAGAATACAATACTCTAATTATAGAAACATCATAGCATAGATCAGCGGTACTCTAAGTGTGTTCCGCGGAACCCTAGGGTTCCGCGATACCCCTGTAGGGGTTCCGCAAGAATTTAGAAAAAAAAAAACAAAACACCTCTCTCTGGTCACTGGTCGAACGTTTTGAATCCGCCCGCCGCGCGTATACTTGTGAGCGCGCAGTCCCTTTGATAAAAGCCGCCTCTGAATTAGACGCTATAGTTGTGAACAAGCGACTTTCGGCTCTATCTTCAAAAGCATAAAGTCGAGATTGTTTACAACGCATTTTTTTGTATTTATATTTTTATTTCCGCTTTTTGTTTATCAAAGGCGCCGACTCGAGTATTTTTGAGAATGTTCGAGTTCGAGTCTAGGACTAAGTATAAAAGCGCTATTATATAAAAAAAGTCGCGCCTCGTCAGTCAGTTGACGATTAGCGTTCGGAGCGATAAGTTCGTACCTACCTACTTACAAGCTGGCTAGCCTGCTGCCTTCTTGTAAGTTCTACTGCCCGCTGTATTCTGATTGTACCTATCAGTTTTGTACATTTCTTCTTTGGACTAAACTTTGTCTCATAAACGCAGTAACGATTGTGCATTATTTTGACCCTACCATCCTGACGTGTAACATTATTAATAAAGAAGAATGGAACGTTGGCTTAAAGGTGTTAAACGTGTTGCAACGACATCTTCTAATGACGCTGAATGTTCAAAAGCAGTACGCGCGGAGAATACAGCAATTACCGATCCAGACGATGATGCCACGACGTCAAGCTCCACGGTTTCAAAGACGAAAAAAAGGAAGTATGATGAATCATATATCAGTTTCGGATTTGTTGATTCCAACGGCTCACCTCTCTGCATGTTATGTAGTAAACTGCTTCCTAATAGTTCCATGGCACCTGCCAAATTACGCAGACATTTAGAAACTGTACACCCCGAGTCTAAAGACAAGAATAAAGAATTTTTTGTTCGTAAAAAAGAACAGTTATTGGAAAGTCAAAAAAATATGATGCATGTAACACAAACTATCAATGAAAAGGCCACGGAGGCATCATATTTAGTTAGCTATCGCATTGCACAAGCAGGTGAAGCGCACACTATCGCTGAGAATTTAATAAAGCCATGTGTGTTAGACATAACAAAATGTATGCTCGATGAAAAATCTGCAAAGCATCTTTCTACTGTACCGCTATCAAACGATACTGTTTCACGGCGAATCCATGATCTGGCAAGCTACGTCAAACAAGAACTAGTTGCACGTCTACAAAAAACACGATTCGCCTTGCAAATGGATGAGTCAACTGATGTCACTGGTCTGGCTATCTTGCTGGTTATCGTGAGATATCCATATGAACGTTCTTTTGAAGAAGACATGCTTATGTGTTCACCGCTGCCCACAAACACTACCGGGGAAGAAATTTTTAATAAAATAAACATATTTTTTAAAGAAAATAATCTTAGTTGGAACGATTGCATTGACATTTGTACAGATGGGGCCAAGGCGATGACAGGTAAAACAGCAGGAGCAGTATCACGAATAAAAAGTAAAGCGCCTAATTGTAGTTCCAGCCATTGTATTCTGCATAGACAAGCACTTGCGATGAAGCAAATGCCGTCAAATCTAAAATTAGTTATGGATGAAGCGGTAAAAATAATTAATTTTATCAAATCACGACCACTACAATCCCGATTGTTCTCATTATTGTGTGAAGATTATGGCAGCAAACATAAAACACTGCTGCTCCATACAGAAGTGCGATGGCTGTCTCGGGGTAAAACTTTAACAAGGCTATTTGAACTTAGAGCCGAGTTACAAATGTTTCTTTCAGCAGATACAGTTTCTTTTAATTTGAAAGACCGTTTGTATGATAAAACTTGGTTGTTCCGATTGTCTTTTATGGCGGATATCTTTCAAAAACCGAACGAATTGAATTTATCATTGCAAGGTAAACAGACAACAGTGTTCCAGGCCTATAACAAAATAACTGCCTTCAAAAGAAAATTAGATTTTTGGATTATTTGCGTTGGTAAGAGAGAAATAGAAAGCTTTACGTCACTCAGTGAGTTTGTTAGCGATAACGACTCGGAAATGTTTCAAGATGATGTGTTTGAAGAATTGGTCCAATATCTCACTTCGGTGCGCGCATCTTTTGTAAAGTATTTTCCCGAAGAACATAATACAAAAATGAAGCTGAATTCATGGATTCATAATCCTTTTTTACCCAACTTGCAAAAGCCCGAAAGTATGTCAAACGAGATATTATTATATGAATCTCTTTTAGAAATGTCATCAGACACAAGTATGGAGTCACTGTTCAAAACGACGCCTCTCAACGATTTTTGGTGCAGAATCCGTGATGAATATCCAATGCTTGGCAGAATGGCTCTGAATATTCTTCTCCCGTTCCCAACAACATATTTGTGCGAAACAGGATTCTCAACCTATGCAGCCACGAAAACAAAATATCGCAATAGACTGGACGCCGAACCTGATATGAGACTTCAAATGTCTTCTATCAAACCTGATATCAACCAATTGATGAAAAATAAAAAACAGTTTCATACCTCCCATTAGTTAAGATTTTTTCATTTTTAATATCTTCTATTATTGTACTTGGCATGTGGTTAAAGTAAGTAATAATTAGTAACTGTTACATTGTACTTTTATTATGCTTATATAATAAAGAATACACTTTTAAAAACTATTGTTTTATTGTAGAGTTCCGTCAAGTATTTTGCTTGTCAAAAGGGTTCCGTGACCAAAAAAGTTTGAGAACCGCTGGCATAGATTATTTCGACGTACTCTTTTTCTCTTGATACTTAGGAGGGATATTAAAGGTATAAAACTTAGTTTAAATCAAGTTAGTATAGAGTTTTGGGAATGGTCTGAAAATAAAGCTGTATTCACCAAAGATTTTTCGTTCAGATCTTCAACAATCTCAAGCCCCAGCTAAAAGTTCTTACTAGAAGCCACGTTAGGAAAGTTCTGGCATGTAGTTTCCTTTATCGACGGTCAATCTCCTGCCACGAATTTCTTTCGTACTAGACAAGTCGACATGAATTTACTCGCTTGCACCATTTTTACTAACCATGCACTGTATCCAATATAAAAGTTCATTTAATTAAACTTTACTCGTTTATAAATGTCCACAAAATGCTCCTTTTTTTCTGAAACACAAGTATTTACCTAGGTACAACATTACTTTAGTGAGCACTGAATAGTAAACGAGTGCAGCCAATCCGATTACCTTGAGTCAAATATTCTTATTGGTCGCTAAATCTTGTTTTGCGTTTTCTGCAAATAATGTTTTTCTTTTCTAATCATCAACATGACCGTATAGTAAAAACCTTTATACTACCTCAGTGTTATACTAGTGATTCGCCTCGAACGGAGACCTCTAGCGATAAGCGTTTTGTTGAACTAAATCGACACATTTCTCTCAAATAAAAAAAATATAGAGTTGAAAGACTAAGAAATTAGTGTAAATCGTAAATATAAATCTTATTTTAGTAGAATATTGACCCTTGAATATACAGCACAATTCAAAGACTGGCAAGAAAGTGTTTGTGAGAAAATGTTATTGCTTTTATTGCTTATAACTTTTTTTATTACATCAGTATTATAAAATTGATGAGGTATTTGTTGTTTAAGTACAGGATATAACTGAAGTAATCCATAAGTAACAACTTTGAAGTGCAGCCGTTTTTTGGATAGACCCCAGGACAAAATAGGTCAAAAACAGCGACTTTGGATGCTCACCAAATTGTTAATTTGCTAAAGTCTAAAAATAGTTTTATACTCTGTGAAAAAGTTATTTTCAACTATACCCCACATGCATAAGTAGAACGAATATATATAGCAGTGCCTTTGTACTATTCATTTCTATACATTATCTCATAAATTTAATAAATAAATAAACAATTTTCTTGCCCCCTCTTTGCATGTACATTTTGCCCCCCTAAAATTAAAAAAATTAGATATCCAATTCAGCTTTGGCTTAAAGTTTTACATACCATGTGAGATTTTAAAGTAAATATAATATTATATTTTTTGGACTGGAAGTGATAACGTTCTGACAGACAGACAGACAGACGGACAAAGTGCTGAGCGGCCTAGTTAACTCAGAAAGCTCGCTTCGCTCGGCCAATTAGAGAATAAGTTCAAAGAATCAAATGGTACATCCTGTTCTTCGTTTATTTAGATTTCTTTAGAATTTATTTGGAACCCGTATTTAACTTCGATCAGTAAATTAAGCCTCAATTCTTTTGTTTGATTGTAGAATTTTATATCTAAGGATTGCTCAGTTACGCTTTGTTAGTTAACAAAGATTTGTATGACTTACACACTTTTAAATATAAATAACAGTAAATATGAGCGATAAGACCGCCCATTGTACATGTGTTCTATATAAGTCATATATGTTGCTATCTTCTTTTGTGTACAATAAAGAGTATTTGTATTGTATTGTATTGTATTGTAATAACTGATTTTGGTATAGACGTTTTCTTAGTTAACACGCTGAAACTTTAGTTGTTTCGAAAACGAAGAGGGGTCATTGTACTCATCATTAAGAACAACTTTTAATATGGGACCAACCCTGAAATCGCAAAAAAAAACAGCTGTTCCCTACATTTGTGTTCACATAAATCTACAAAATTGCAAATCTTGGGGTGCATCAAAAGAGCCTCCACGAGTGGTGATATTTAGTTGATCGTCCGGCGCACCCTGGGCAGTCAGCCCCGCAACTAACCTGCTGACAGGCTAATCTTTTTCCCACGGTATGAGCTATTATCATTGTATAGATCATGTTGATATGATAGAATAATAAAATAATAAATGTAGGATTGGTGCAAATTGTATGAAAGTTGTGAAGTACGGAACGTAGAGGTATGAGTGAAAGGGAATGATTGTGAAAAAGAGAGAGAGAAAAGAAAAATAATGAAGAACGATAATGGCGGAGTGTGTGCTGAGTTGTGAAAGACGTTAGAACGAAGTTATAATATTATTTTGCTTTAGGACGTTTAAAATTGAAAATACTTAGTAGAAATAAAACTAAATCATTTCTACAAGGTTTTTTAATTGTGCCACGAACCGAAATCTACATTTTGGGGGCTCGTCCAGGATCGTGGCCATTCAAAAAAAAACAAACGGCGAACGCGGTACGTGCATCAGAATATCAAAGACGCTAAGACGACAAAGACGAATTACGCTGAAATACGCATACACCAACGACGGAGATCATGTCGGAGAACAAGGACGCGTTCTTCAACATGAAATTGTATGAAACGATGAAATTCAACGGAGAATACCACATAAATGAATATTTTTGGGACATTTTTTTTACACATCACCATAGAAGAAGTCTACGTGACATTGGTGCCCAACGTAGGGCGCCAATGTCACGTAGTGGTGTTCGAGTTCAGGGTGAGGGTAGCTCAGGTAGGAGTAGGAGGTGTAGAGGAGTAGTATAACCCGGAGACAGCGGAAGCACGGAGACACGGAGGCTCGGAGGTTATACTACTCCGCTACACCTCCTACTCCTACCTGATCTACCCTCGCCCTGAAGACGAACACCACTACAGGAGTGAACGAATATTCCTGAAACTAGACATCACTTTCAACATTCACTACAATGAAACAATGGTTTAGTTTAGCTTTCGCCAAAGCACTTAAACGTGCATGTTTCCTGCTAGCTTTGTATACAGATTATACTATCCGATTCAACTTCACTTGTATACAGTATCACAGAGTGATTAATGCCAACACTTCGGGAATGTACCCCGAGTACATGGAAACAGTGGAACACAATGTCAGGGATGACAGGCATGTTGTGGGTGAATCAGGGTCACTACTCCCCGCACGTTCGATGCTCTAGATTGCAAGGCATCCGGTCGTCATTGTCTACGCTCCTGGACTATAAATATTTTGATATTTTCCTTTCATCTTGTTTCTTGATTTCTTCCGCTTTTTTGTGCGGCGATAGAAAGAATGACGTGCTGTTATTTATTTTGATCTAAAATATTTCCACTTTATTACGCAGAAGACAATACTCAAACTGTGGCAATACAATACCGGAACTTCGTTTTAATTACAATTTGTAAACTTTGTTAGACCAAAATTGTCTTTATGAGATGAGAGATGAGAAATGTTTACATGAGATTAGTTTTAACTTTTACTTTGTATATTTTTCTGATATTTTAATTAGATTCAAGATCCATTATTCTACGCTGCAGACTTTTAATCAAGGTCTGTAAAGGCTTCCATATATCAAAGTCATTGTAGCCGCAAGCAATGCATAAACGAACTCAAGAACTTTGGCCAATGATTAATTAAACTTTTTTATAGAATCCTCCTTGGTCCCAATTTCCTTAAAATTTTCGCAGCTTGTTCGAGCGAGCATAAGTTTCTCAATAAGTGGTGACCCGGGGTCTCGGCTACGTGTTGTGGTGGGGAGGGGGGCCGTTTTCGCCTAATTCTAATTAGTTCCAGGTCGGCGGTACATCAAAGTTGGGGTAAGTTCTTTCGTTTAATTGACCGTAAACTTGAGGCGACGCGGATACATTCACCTGGAAGGGCTCAACTCGAGCTTGGAGCTCCGAGTCCGTCGTCATCCTGCGTGATTAATGTGTTTTATGTTTAGCGGATTGTCTTGTTTTTCTAGATACTTTTATAATTTTATGGTTATTTTCTTATTTTTTATTTTTAAGGTTTAAAAAAATACGGTATTCGTATGTTTATCTTAAATTGATTCTATTCCATTCTGATTACTAAAGTAATTAAGAAATTCATAATTACGTCGGGCTTAAGTGTAATTTGCAACCACAAACGTAATACACGTTTGTTCTTAGCTGCAAATAATATGCAGATAATTGCAAGACAAGGCTCTCAATGGGCCTGATAAGAAGGCTCAAAGTCACTCAAAGGTCAATGGAGTGCTCGGAGTGTCCCTGCGTGATCGAATCAGAAATGAGGAGATTCGCAGGAGAACTAAAGTGTCCGACATAGCCCGAAGAATTGCCAAGTTTAAGTGGCAGTGAACGGGGCACATTGCACGCAGAACGGATGGCCGATAGGGCAGTAAAGTTCTGGAGTGGCGACCGCGTACTAGAAGGCGCAGCGTGGGTAGGCACCCCAGAAGGTGGACCGACGACCTGGTGAAGGTCGCGGGAATCCGCTAGATGCGGAAGGCGCAGGACCGGTCGTTGTCGCGATGCTTGGGGGAGGCCTAAGTCCAGCAGTGGACGTCTTTCGGCTGAAATGATGATAATGATGAATTGCAAGACAGAGCCGTGGCCGATTTACATACTTGTTATGTTCAGGAAACGACTAATAGGTTCCCATATAGATACTATAGATAGATAGAGTACCTATACCTCATTGTTTGCACACCATAAAAATAAAACTAAAGTTATAACAAACATGAGCACAGTAGTAACAATTGCAATTTCTTACAGACAACCATACAATTGTGTATAAAATTAAACGTTGCACAATATAGTCAATTTCATATGTAAAATTATGTGATAAAGATATATTTATTTGCAAAAAAATGTGTAGATGGTTGAGATGCCTATTAAAGATATAAATGATGGTTTGGATCAACATGTTTGACAATGACTGTTTGACTTTAACCTTAAATTTTGTGGTCATCATGAACCTGAAGGCCAAAAATCTTAAAAATACAAAACAATATAGGGCAGCGGTACTCTAAGTGTGTTCCGCGGAACCCTAGGGTTCCGCGATACCCCTGTAGGGGTTCCGCAAGAATTTAGAAAAAAAAAAACAAAACACCTCTCTCTGGTCACTGGTCGAACGTTTTGAATCCGCCCGCCGCGCGTATACTTGTGAGCGCGCAGTCCCTTTGATAAAAGCCGCCTCTGAATTAGACGCTATAGTTGTGAACAAGCGACTTTCGGCTCTATCTTCAAAAGCATAAAGTCGAGATTGTTTACAACGCATTTTTTTGTATTTATATTTTTATTTCCGCTTTTTGTTTATCAAAGGCGCCGACTCGAGTATTTTTGAGAATGTTCGAGTTCGAGTCTAGGACTAAGTATAAAAGCGCTATTATATAAAAAAAGTCGCGCCTCGTCAGTCAGTTGACGATTAGCGTTCGGAGCGATAAGTTCGTACCTACCTACTTACAAGCTGGCTAGCCTGCTGCCTTCTTGTAAGTTCTACTGCCCGCTGTATTCTGATTGTACCTATCAGTTTTGTACATTTCTTCTTTGGACTAAACTTTGTCTCATAAACGCAGTAACGATTGTGCATTATTTTGACCCTACCATCCTGACGTGTAACATTATTAATAAAGAAGAATGGAACGTTGGCTTAAAGGTGTTAAACGTGTTGCAACGACATCTTCTAATGACGCTGAATGTTCAAAAGCAGTACGCGCGGAGAATACAGCAATTACCGATCCAGACGATGATGCCACGACGTCAAGCTCCACGGTTTCAAAGACGAAAAAAAGGAAGTATGATGAATCATATATCAGTTTCGGATTTGTTGATTCCAACGGCTCACCTCTCTGCATGTTATGTAGTAAACTGCTTCCTAATAGTTCCATGGCACCTGCCAAATTACGCAGACATTTAGAAACTGTACACCCCGAGTCTAAAGACAAGAATAAAGAATTTTTTGTTCGTAAAAAAGAACAGTTATTGGAAAGTCAAAAAAATATGATGCATGTAACACAAACTATCAATGAAAAGGCCACGGAGGCATCATATTTAGTTAGCTATCGCATTGCACAAGCAGGTGAAGCGCACACTATCGCTGAGAATTTAATAAAGCCATGTGTGTTAGACATAACAAAATGTATGCTCGATGAAAAATCTGCAAAGCATCTTTCTACTGTACCGCTATCAAACGATACTGTTTCACGGCGAATCCATGATCTGGCAAGCTACGTCAAACAAGAACTAGTTGCACGTCTACAAAAAACACGATTCGCCTTGCAAATGGATGAGTCAACTGATGTCACTGGTCTGGCTATCTTGCTGGTTATCGTGAGATATCCATATGAACGTTCTTTTGAAGAAGACATGCTTATGTGTTCACCGCTGCCCACAAACACTACCGGGGAAGAAATTTTTAATAAAATAAACATATTTTTTAAAGAAAATAATCTTAGTTGGAACGATTGCATTGACATTTGTACAGATGGGGCCAAGGCGATGACAGGTAAAACAGCAGGAGCAGTATCACGAATAAAAAGTAAAGCGCCTAATTGTAGTTCCAGCCATTGTATTCTGCATAGACAAGCACTTGCGATGAAGCAAATGCCGTCAAATCTAAAATTAGTTATGGATGAAGCGGTAAAAATAATTAATTTTATCAAATCACGACCACTACAATCCCGATTGTTCTCATTATTGTGTGAAGATTATGGCAGCAAACATAAAACACTGCTGCTCCATACAGAAGTGCGATGGCTGTCTCGGGGTAAAACTTTAACAAGGCTATTTGAACTTAGAGCCGAGTTACAAATGTTTCTTTCAGCAGATACAGTTTCTTTTAATTTGAAAGACCGTTTGTATGATAAAACTTGGTTGTTCCGATTGTCTTTTATGGCGGATATCTTTCAAAAACTGAACGAATTGAATTTATCATTGCAAGGTAAACAGACAACAGTGTTCCAGGCCTATAACAAAATAACTGCCTTCAAAAGAAAATTAGATTTTTGGATTATTTGCGTTGGTAAGAGAGAAATAGAAAGCTTTACGTCACTCAGTGAGTTTGTTAGCGATAACGACTCGGAAATGTTTCAAGATGATGTGTTTGAAGAATTGGTCCAATATCTCACTTCGGTGCGCGCATCTTTTGTAAAGTATTTTCCCGAAGAACATAATACAAAAATGAAGCTGAATTCATGGATTCATAATCCTTTTTTACCCAACTTGCAAAAGCCCGAAAGTATGTCAAACGAGATATATGAATCTCTTTTAGAAATGTCATCAGACACAAGTATGGAGTCACTGTTCAAAACGACGCCTCTCAACGATTTTTGGTGCAGAATCCGTGATGAATATCCAATGCTTGGCAGAATGGCTCTGAATATTCTTCTCCCGTTCCCAACAACATATTTGTGCGAAACAGGATTCTCAACCTATGCAGCCACGAAAACAAAATATCGCAATAGACTGGACGCCGAACCTGATATGAGACTTCAAATGTCTTCTATCAAACCTGATATCAACCAATTGATGAAAAATAAAAAACAGTTTCATACCTCCCATTAGTTAAGATTTTTTCATTTTTAATATCTTCTATTATTGTACTTGGCATGTGGTTAAAGTAAGTAATAATTAGTAACTGTTACATTGTACTTTTATTATGCTTATATAATAAAGAATACACTTTTAAAAACTATTGTTTTATTGTAGAGTTCCGTCAAGTATTTTGCTTGTCAAAAGGGTTCCGTGACCAAAAAAGTTTGAGAACCGCTGATATAGGGGATTGTTAAAAACTAATTATTTATAACGGAATTAAGTACTTTTTTATACATATTGCAAATTTAAAAAAGGCAGTATCTATTTCATCTAGTATGAACTTTTACCTCGAGAATCTTCGTTGGCATCAGCGGGATTGTTCCAAGGAAGCTGGTGAACCCTTAGCGAATAGTTAAACTTAATGAGGCCGAGCGAATGTTGCCTGCCTACTGCTTCACTCAGATTGTTTCCGGGGCTAGAGAAAAATATTAGTAGAAACATGACAATGAAACGGAATTATGTTGTAAGATTTCGTTGTAAGGTTGCTGGGATGTTGTAGGCATACCTAGCTGGAATATCTTTAATGGAAAAGTTACGGTTCTTTTCTCATTAATCGATTATTTTTGTAATATTTTTCATCTGTTTTGTTGGTCTAGTGGTCTCAAGCGCGACTGCTAAGCGTGGGGTCCTGGTTTCGTTTCCTGGGTCGGGCAAAATGTTATTGGGTTTTTTCATTGGGAAATTCTCAGTAGCAACCTGGAGTCTGGATTTTTGCCCGGTTAGTGGCAATAGGCTCTCCCTCTTATAGATGAGATCATGGGACATAACATAACTGGCGAAATGTGGGTGTACTATACACCTCTGCTTACCCTTTCGAGGAATACAGACGTGATGTTATGTTGTTGTTGTATTTTTTCATCTCGTTTTTAATTTTTAAAGGAAGTTTAGTTCAACGGAGTAAAAAAATTAGGTTACCTGAATATGAGACGCGTTTAAATAAATTAGGTGAGGTGGCTGTGAAACGCAAGCTTAACACTATAACTACATAGTATAAAACAAAGTCCCGCTGTCTGTCCCTATGTGTGCTTAGATCTTTAAAACTACGCAACGGATATTGATCCGTTTTATTTATAGATAGAGTGATTCAAGAGAAAGGTTTATATCTATAATACATGCATAATATAGCAGCATTGCACCCGTGCGAAGCCGGGCGGGTCGCTAGTTAAGACTAAAGTAATAAATAAATAAATTGTGTCCAGTTAAAGCGTTTTACGCCCGTTTCGAGAAAACTAGCAGATTATAAATACCTAAAATCTGACCACGAAAGATGAATGCGTTGCCAAAGAATACTATTACTACGGCGTTGCATAGTGACTGACTACACGGTTTAATAAAAGTAAAACATTTGAATTTCAAGAACCTACCTATGTAGCGATGAAAGTAACTTGAAATTAAATAAAGAAAAGCGGCGTTCCAGCTATTTTAGAACCAAGCGGCTTGGCACGTGACAATGGCAAGAGACCAGATGGTATGTCTTTGTTACCATGGAAGATGGGTAAGTCTCTGGTGTGGGACGCAACGTGCGTCGACACCCTTGCGCCATCCCATCTTCCTAGCTCGGCAAGCTGTGCTGGCGCTGCCGCTGCCGCTGCAGAGAACCTCAAACGGCGAAAATATAATAACTTAGTTAGTAACAATTATATTTTCGAGCCGTTTGGGGTAGAAACCCTCGGGTCGTGGGGTCCGAGTGCCCACCTTTTATTTAGAAATATTTCTAGGCGGTTAGTCGACATCGACACTTCACGTGACCAGAAGGCTGGCCTTTACTTTGGTCAAAGATTAAGCATTGCCATAAAACGCGGCAATGCTGCCAGTCTTCTGGGCACGTTACCAGTTGAAAGCGTCGCGGAGGGATATTTTGATACTCCTTTTTAGTTTTTAGCTTTAGGTGTAGTTTTATTTAAGGTTTTTTTGTTATTTTTAAATAATGTATTTTATGTTTTAATTTCGATGAGAGGTGTGTCATATCAATATAACATTAAAGAACAAAAGAATAAAGACAGGTATTAAAAAATCTATTTCTACTGTTTGCTGCTCCGACGGTCTTTGGGTTGGAAGCATATAGCTAGTGATTGGCTCTAGCCAACTGGTGTCGATTCTCTTGTTCACGAACTAAACTTATTTTAAACTATCACTCTCTTTTACGAATAGTAGATACAAGAAAGGGATGGCAACAAATTTAGAACTGTCAAATTAGTCGGAATTTATATTTCCATACAAGTTTAGTCGTGATCTCGGAACGTGCTCGCTAAAATAACATAAATGAGCTGTGCTCACTCCCCCTTACTAACTGTTCCGTGTTTACCTATGCTGACGATACAGCTTTGTTAATATACGGCAATAACTGGAAAGAAACCGAACAATTTGCTCAAGAAGCACTAAATATGGTCATGGATTGGCTTACTAAAAGTTTACTAACCCTAAATGCAGAGAAAACTAAAATAGTGCAGTTTTCAATTAGTATCCGTACCCAGCCAAAAATACCATTACTTATCAAGGCTCACACCTGTCCTGGGCGCTCAAACCATCTCTCTTGTACATGTCCTCCACTGGCACTTGCACCTAATGTAAAGTACCTAGGCGTGTTGATTGACCAAAATCTTAATTGGTATACTCATATTGACAACTTAGTGGCAAGGACGCGAAAACTTATCTACATATTTAAAAAATTACGCGATTCAGCAGGCTCAAATACTCTCATGTTAGTATACTACTCGCTCTGTCAATCAATACTTGCTTATTGTGTGTCAGCATGGGGTGGCGCTTGCAAGACCCACTTTCTTAAATTAGAAAGAGCGCAAAGGGCCGTTCTCAAAGTTATGTTCTGCAAGCCCTACAGATACCCTACGACGGCGCTTTACATGGACTGCAAAGTTTTGTCAGTTAGAAAACTGTTTGTGCTCCAATGTATACTGAGAAAACATCGTGTGCCAATGGAAATCACCACAAAACGTCGAGCTGATATTGTTTTCCCAGCTATAAGACATTTTACCACCTTCGCAGAACACCAGTTCTACTATCTCAGTCAAAAACTCTACAACACAATAAATAAATTACTCTCAATACACAAGCTTAACTTACATCGATGTAAAACCACAGTGAAAACTTGGTTGATGGAACAAAACTACGATGAAATAGAAGATTTACTTCTCTCTCCAACTTAAAAATACTACACAAACACTCACACTCGCATATACATACGCACTCCCACAACCACATTCAGCCCCCTTCCCCACACTTTCATACACTAACTCATCCCACTCTCACACAACTTATACTTCAGATGATTGTAAATCTAGTTTGAATCAAAAAACTTAATTTGAAAAATCTAGTTTGAAGTAAATCAATATTGTATAATTGCCTACCTACTAGGATTTTTCATTTCATTTTCCTATTTTTTTTTTCTACCGACATTTGTTTACTACGTACATACATATGTAAAAAATAATTTTTGGAGGAACACTGACTCCCAAGTCACAGGTAATAACCTAGTTTGGGAGCCAGGGAACCTTTTTATTGTTTGTGAAAAAATTTGTATGATGAATAAATAATTTAATTTAATTTTAATTTAATTTAAAATACAAAGAAATGTAAAATCTATCATTGTTGCCATCCCTTTCTTGCATCTACTATTAGTAAAAGAGAGCGATAGTTTAAAATGAGTTTAGTTCGTGAACAAGAGAATCGTCACCATTGTCACTGATCGAGCCAAGTGCGATCTTTCGTTTTGAAGGCAATACACATATTGCGTTACTGAGCCAACGAAGTAAGTAACTGTATGTAGCGGTGGAGAAGGGTGAATATTTTCAGAAGGGAAGCCGTAGGTACCTTAAAAATCCTAAAATAGCTATGATCGCACGTTAATAAAATAAAAAACAATTTAACAACTTTTAATTTAATTTTACATTATTTTTATGTACTTTAGAACAATAAATTAGCATAGAAATGTCGTTGATCTGTATTTAAGCAATTCCTAAAGGGAAGCCGGTGGGAATCGTGTTATATGGACCCTTGGCCACTCGTGTGTAGTAAGTAATGCTTACATTATTTAAGAATATTATTATAATTCAATGATGTGTAGACTCCCAAGCTGAATAAACTGAAGAGAGTAGGTTATTTTAGTAATCATATGATGGAATACCGTTGCTTATTTAACCACAAATTCTAGAACACATTATGGTTATATGTACAATCAATTTTTTCTTACTTGTCTCATTTAGTAAATAATCTTTGTATGTCTTTTTTAAGCAATTCCTCAATAATAATTATTAAAAGAGAGTATTATGTTATCAATTTCACACACTAAATAATATTTTTTAACCTAATTACATGTGCCTAACTAGTAATTATGTTTTATCAGTAATTTGAATAAAGAGACACGCCAAGATTGTTTACTAAAAAGACAAGAGAGAAAAAAACTATTATACTATTAATATACAATAATACACACATTATTATTACAGTAGGAAAGCTTATGTACATCGGCGAGCTTAACTCAAAAATTAGTTTTCTTACAGCAAACCTTAGAGCGATAGAGAGATGTTATATAAAAACAAGTGTACAACAGAATAACAAAAATTTAGACTACATTTAACTTATCTAACAAAATACCTTAATACCTTTATACTTTATGTAGTCATACCACCACAGATTATCGTATAGTTACTACGTGTACCCGTATAACATTCATCTTTGAGTGGTAGTTATGTACTTAACGTTTATACGGTACGGTACCGCTTGTTTTATTTTTATGAAGTTCTTTGGCGGAACATGTTAGATTTAACTTTAGCAGTAAATTCGAGTTGCAGGTGTGATGAAGTTTAAGTATAGTCAGCTGAAGTGAAGCTGTTTTTTCCTATGCTTTTATTTGAAATTTTATTTTGAGGTAGGTATTTGGGTCTCTAACTATAGGTACCTCTATTTGTGCTCTTATTATACTATTCTGATAATTATCTAGCTGCGTAGTCGTCGCAGTCACATCTTGTGATAAGAATCTGTATATGTTTTTAATCATATTTTGTTCAATTTCCCCCTTATTACAAAAGCTTAGACCCGTGAGACCCTTATTTAAGCCGGGCTAAACGTCAAACTCCATCAACTCGATCGCCAACTCGCCTGCCAGGCGTGGCGATTATGGCGGAACCCCTTCTTTGGGAGAGGCCTTTGTCCAGCAGTGGACGTCTTTCGGCTGAAATGATGATGAAACGTCAAACTCCATACATGAAAAGGTGTTTAAGCCTGGCTTAAGCAGAATCTATGATTAAACCCAATTTTGTAATAAGGTGGTAAATGTTTCTACATAAATTAATAACTACATTTCGGTTAAACCTAGCTTAATCCATCAACGTTAATTGTAAATCCAGTGGGATCGCCACATTTAATTGATTCCTAAAAAACTAGATAATCACAGTAATCCCTTCGAGAGTAAATAAACTAACAATAACAACTGTTACTGCTGCTTTCCCCTGGGAAATAGAATTATAAAATAAACAGACATGCTGGCAGGCAGGACGAAATGAAACGTCTAACACCTGGTTTTGAGCTAACTTTATTACGGGAACGTCTGGGCGAACGTTACGCGGAGGGCGCGTAAAATATTTTTCCCTCGGAATGACGCGTTCCGTCGGTAGCGAGTCGTAAACTGCGACATTTATTACGTTTGATACCGGCAGCCGACGTAGCCGGCAGTCTTTATTGCGTTTTGTAAAGGTGTCTTTTGAGGGACGCAACCGACACAAGCGACACGAGACAGGAGACAGCGAAAGCAGCAGCAGCACTGGCCGGTTTTGGCAGTGTCTCTTGACATCGCCAACGCTTTCAACACCTTGCCCTGGAGTTGCATTAGGGCGGCACTCGAATTCCATCGGGTGCCGAACTACCTCTGCCACACTGTCGGGGCCTATCTGATGGACTGGGCCGTCATCTACCCGGGTCGGGAAGGATGGGGTCGGCGAGAGATGTCGTGCGGTGTGCCACAGGGATCGGTTCTGGGGCCGCTTCTGTGGAACATCGGTTACGACCGGGTGCTGCGCGGTGCTCTCCTCCATGGCGTCGGCGTAACATGCTACGCCGACGACATGCTGGTCACGGCGAGGGGGAAGACGCTCCGGCAGGCGATCATTCTGGCGACAGCGGGGGTTGCGCAGGTCGTTGGAAGGAACCGGTGGTTGGGTCTCGAGGTGGCTCTACATAAGTCTGAGGCTCTGTGTTTCCACGGGCCTCGAAAGGGGCCACCCCCGGGAGCCAACATAATGGTAGGAGGCGTCCGCATCGGCATCGGGTCGACGATGAAGTACCTGGGACTCGTCTTCGATAGCCGGTGGGGCTTTGGGCCGCACTTTCAGCGGTTGGCACCCAAGCTGATGGGGGCCGTGGCTGCGTTATCGCGGTTGCTCCCAAACTTGCGGGGGCCAAACGCCTCCTGCCGGAGGCTCTACGTGGGGATCGTACGGTCCATGGCCCTCTATGGGGCCTCAGTGTGGGCGGACACCCTGACACGCTGTAACGTCGTGCTGCTACGTAGGCCGCAGCGTGCGATGGCAATCTGGGTGATACGGGTATATCGTACGATCTCCTTTGAGGCAGCGAGCCTCCTAGCCGGATCAATGCCCTGGGATCTGGAGGCGAGAGACTTTGCGCTAAGGTATCACCAGCGCGAGGACCCGCCTGATCGGAGCGAGGTCCACCAGATCCTAGTGGCTGAATGGGAGGAGCGACTTGCGCAACCCAGAACAGGGCACGCCGTTATCGCGGCGGTAAGGCCCGTCATGGAGGAGTGGCTGGAAAGGAGCCATGGCCATCACCTACCGGCTGACGCAGATACCCTCGGGGCAAGGTTGCTTCGGTAAGTATCTGTGTCGCATAGGCTGGGAACCGACGCCCGAGTGTCATCACCGCGGGAGCTGCCCAGAGGACATGGCGCAGCATCATCATCATCATCATCATTACAGCCAAAAGACATCCACTACTGGACATAGGCCTCCCCCAATTAAGGGGGGGATATGCCATAATCGCCACGCTTGGCAGGTGGGTTGGCGATCGCAGTTGGTTGGTTAAATACTCAGAGAACGCTGCTGCCCATCCTCTGGTGAATCCCTTAGTCGCCTTTTACGACACCCATGAGAAGAGATAAGGGTACGGGTACGGCGCAGCATACATTGGTGGAGTGCCCAGCTTGGGCCACGCAGCGCCGTGACCTCATCACTGCAGTAGGCGGCAGCGATCTCTCGCTTCCGGCCGTGGTTCTGTCTATGGTCGGGAGCGAGAGCGCTTGGGAAGGCGTCGTCTCCTTCTGCGAGGAGGTGATGCTCGCTAAGGAGGCGGCGGAGAGGGTTCGAGAGGCGATGACCTCTCTTTCCATCCGCAGGAGACGACCTGGGCTGACCTCGAGCCACCCTAGGTGTGGGCCTGCGGGCGGTGGACTCGGGGTGGCCCGCCGCCCGACCAGTCAAGGCCCGTGACGGTGGCGCGTAGTGTTCCGCGCGTGCCAGTCAAGGGAGGGTGCGGCCGTTGTGGTTGCCGCAGGAGGAGAAGGGGCTCGCCTGCCAGTGGTGACCCGGGACCTGCCGGGGATGGTTGGGCGAATACGGGAGTATTTCCCACGCCCCCGGCCAAGGTAGTCGGTAAGAGTCTGACACTGGCTCCGGCTTCCCCGGGCGGGGTGCGTCCATGAGGATTTTACCCACGGAAAAAAAAGGGCCAACCAGTCGGTCGATGTTTAGTGCCTCGAGAACGTGAACATGAACATCAATTTGTAAGCCCAAAAATGACTTCAAATATTGCGTAAAGAAGAAGAGGGTAATGATGACCTAATATTGTTTTATATGGCCGGAATATACATGCCTGTATAATGGAGCAGTAAGCTGGCATGCTAGCTAACGAAATATGCAAGTAGCTCGCACACATTTTCAAGTAAACTTGCATGCAATTTGATTACTTGCATGCATGTAACTTGCAAGACGTATACACGAGCCAGTACGCCACGCTACCGATGTGAGACGTCTTGACAGCACATTTACTAGTTTTTGCATCAATGGAAAGCATTCGAAGCGAATTAAATAGTGTCATATTGTTCTGTTGTGTATCTAAATTAATGAGACAAAAAAACATTAGAAGACGGATTTGGGTGACACTGGCATACCTGTAGCTGGCGCGTACGGACACACGTGCCAGTTTGGCAGACCCCGCAACCCTCACTCATATTGCATGCCAGTATATCAAATGTTGTGAGATTTACTTGTTCGCCAGGTATAGGCATGCCAGTTCACGTATACATATAAAAGTAGCTGGCACATGCAAGGAGCTGGTATGCAAGCGTGCAACTTACGGGCATCAGATATAGGTATCAGAGTCTATACATATATATATATTTATACAGAAAAAGACAATGTGACATGAGTTTTTATATGTTGCACTTTTTGGACCATACAATGATTTATTTTATTCTGTTAAATTAATAAGATCTTTCACAAAAAACTTTAAATCCGGTCTACTGTCTCGTGTCGCGTGTCGCGCTCACCTGTCTCGGTCGCGTATCTCCATTCCGCGAACGTTGCAGCAACAAGTTACGAATTATGTGTGCATGTCTAATATTGTAAATATTGTAGTAGAAGCGTTTTGGCGTTGAAGTATTCTGTTTGCTGATGCACTATATTCTGTTGGAAAACTGCAAAAATACTTGTAGAGTTTTTTTGTTAGATTTCTGACGTAGTTGATCAACAATGTAGTATGGTTTATAGATATGAAACTTACGCACAAACTACTTGGAATCATATTTATTTCATCATGTCAGCCAAAACACGTCTACTGCTGGACATTGGGGGAGACCCCAAGGGTGGAGATATGTATGCCGTAATCGCCACGCTTGGCGAGCGGGTTGGCAATCGCAGTTGGTTGAGTAAATACTCAGAGAACGCTGCTCCCATCCTCTGGTGAATCCCTTAGTTGCCTTTTACGACACCCGCGAGAAGAGATGGGGCGGTACTATTCTTTGTGTCGGACACCACACGGGATATTTATTTGTTTGAGTATAATAAAATTGTTTGTAAGGTTAGACGAGATCGGAGAGCATAAAAAATAAACTGTCATGCTATCGTCCCATAAAAATACTCAGTTTTCCTAAACTTCTAACTAAGAAAACGAATAAACACTCCACAAAATTAAAACAAACCTAATAACATCGTTGGCGAATCAACCAAGATCGAACAAAGACATCACAGTATTCAACCATTGAATAGGGACCGTCAAAGTGAGAGGCGTCTTTGAAACGCGGGTTACACAAAGAAAAATAAAATTCCCACCGTCGGATTTTCATGTCAGTCACGTCGGAGATTTTTTTTCGTAGGGTAAAATGAATTCCATTCCGACAAACAAATCACCACAGATCCAATCAAAGGCGACGACAACGGTCGTGTATTTTATAAAAAATAAACTTGTTGATCATATTCTGAGCATTTTCGTCTTGTTACGTAATTAGCTTTTCTTTTGGCTGAAGTTGTGGTTCTTTTTGTTTAGTCTCAAAGTTTTGCTTACAGAATTAGGGTGAAACTTTGTTTAGTTCTTTCTTCTTTTGTTCTTTATAATCCCTATGTAAGTTTATGACATTGTTATATCTTCTTTAGACACGAAAATTTTATGAACATTAGTATCTAAACTACTTTTTGAAATGCATCGGCCATGACGACATACACTTAGAAACTTCACCTTAGTTATTTAGTACCTAATTGCTCAAATGATTCTGCAAATCCTTGAGCACTTAAGTATGATTGGAATCTTATTGGAGAGCTTCAGAGCGGATCATCTCATCAATTCTTTGATTGAGGCTCAGAACCACGACGGATTAAGACTCGAATACGTTTTTGAGAGGGGAATTCTTGGGCTAAGTGTTTCTAAGAATAAGACGAGTATTTAGACTATTAATCTAACGCTCGATAAAATTTTAGATAGCTCGGCAAATATTAGAACTGCCGACTGAAAATACTGCACGTTTCAAATTTAATTCTTAGTTTGAATAAATAAATGACAGATTTTTTTAAATATAAGTACGTACAATCACTGTCTCTCTAAATGCCCCCCTGCTAACACTGTTCTTGGTAGTTCCCCTGTCGTTACTAAAATAAATGCATACTTACGTTGGCACGTTTACAGAATAACAAGTTTCCGCGAACGCATTTAATGAATCTTATAACAATTTGACGTTATGGGAGATCACAGACTACCGATTTTTTGTAGGTCTTTTGTTGACGACTTGCAACTGTGGGGCATCAATAGAGTCCCTTGCTTCCGTCGATGATATTGATCGGCCAATTGTTATAGATCTCAACGATTTTTAGGGTTAATTCCCTGTGGTTCCAGGGCACCGTACTACAAAATGCTACTCCTGACTGCGTTCAGTTATATCGCTAGACGTCGTCGGACGACGCTCAGAGCGTTTTTTGGGCGTTCGTTTGTATGATCGCTCTGAGTAACTGAACGACCAAAGTACGCTCCATGCGACGTCGGGCTATTAACTGTAAGCAGTCCTTAACCTTCGACAAAAAATTGGACAACAGATGTCGGTCATCTGTGTTCTACCTAAAACGTGCGTGGCTGACATTCTTGCTTAACAATATTGTACGAAACTATTTCTTCACTAAACTGTTGCTGCTCAAAAGCGGGTTGAAGATCAGACGATACGGCACGTCTTGTGTTTGACCACAGCCACTGCAGCCTTGTTCATACTTAATCAATGTTTATAGCACTTTAGAACTTTTCCTATCATTGCTGTTAAAGTTTATGAATATTTAACGATGTACTGCATGTAATCGGAAGCTAATTTAAAACTTTGCGCTATATCATAACTCCAGTTCTGTAGCTCCAAGTTGTAATTATGGATTCAATCTTATGACGTCATCTCAAGAATATTGGGTTCAGAAATAGATTATTGGGGTACTTAATTGTAGGTATAAGTAAGATTCACGTCGTCCCTACTCAGTACTCATCCGTTGGCGTACCTTGATCGAGGGATCTGTCCAAACGATTACCTGTCGAATGTAGTAGACTGTATTAATGACTTAAGTTTTGCCACGTTCAATAACTTTTGGCTTTCGAACGAAATGAACTTTACCTGAAGATTCAGCGCAGAGAATTTTTGGTATTGGCTTAACTATTGTTCGAGATGTTCCGTGGTTGAAAGAATTTTCAGCGAAACGTTGCAGCCGAGGCAGTAAGCATACGGCCGGAATTCGGAGAGCCCGCAATCCACTCCGGTTGCCCGCTGCTGCTGTTCCAGATATTGAAATAAACAGCCAGCTGCTTCATTTAACTGCCAATTGTATCTGCCTTTCCGATCCATTATATTTTCTACAGTATTTAACTTTTTTTTTTATCAATAACTTAAGCTCAGAATACAGAAAAAAAACTATGGAAACAAGTAACTAATCTTATGAGTGATTTTAATGTCACATGGATATTTTTTGGAAGGGTGATTTCTCAGCATGTATAATAGTAATGAGTCGGGCACAAGACCGCCAGGAATGGAAAAGGAGGGAAGAGGCCTACATCCAAGAATGGATAACTGACAGGCTCCAATGATGATGATGATGATGATAATAGTAATGAGATTTTACAAGCGGATGGCACTGTTATTATAACTTGGTAGCGCCATGCTAGCGATTTATGTTATGTATTGATATGTGTGGTTACTGGTATAGTAAATACTTTAAGAAATTGCCGTTGCAGAGACAATATCCCCATGCTTTGTGAATGAAATGTGCTAATGAGGGTAATGATCAATTGATTTATTTTATTCATAGATGTTTAGCTAAACCATATATTTACACCTAAATAAATATCTAATAAGAGGTTTAAATGTCCTAAGCTTATAGGTACGTATTTCTCCCAGGACGAGAGCGTCCCACGAGACTGGAGTACTTGCTGCTGCCAAGGAAAACGGCTTGAGTTTATTGCATGTATGCCTTTAGTGGTGGGCTGCTATTACATCTCTTTATATACTTCCCTTAGCGACTCTCAGTTACGGAAACAGTTGCGTATATGTGTTAAGTGTTCAGCTTTTGTTTTTTTATTGAGATTTAAAGAAAATAGTAACAGTTTATTTCGTCATGAAATACAGCCTAAACGTTGTGTTGGTAAAAAGATGGAAGGCATGCATATTAATGAAAAAAAGGAAATAAAATGGAATTAATTGCAAATTTCAAGTTAGATGATAGAATTAACGGAGAATGCATTTCCTATTTGATCACCTCTAAAAAGAATTGCCTAAACAAACTTAACTATCTTTTCGCCAAAACTGCAATATTAATCAACTAATCAAAGCATTTTAATGACTACATACTCGGTGATACAAATTTCCAAATGATCAGTTCAGCAATCGACGCAGCGCACTAAATATTCGGGCTCCGAGCATATCTGGTCCGCTTCGCAAATACCTAACCTGTCTATTTGAAGGCCGCCTCCTCTGTAAACACGCCGAAATTGATTTTGAAGCTTATCGTACTCGAACCGCAACTCCCGCAACCCGCTACTCCCGCATGGCTCCATGATGGAATTTTGTAATTCGGAAGCTCCTATACGTCTGTGTGCCTATGGTATTTACGTCATTAACAGTTTCATGTTGTTGTGAACCAGGATTTATACTGCGTCGTTAAACCTACATTGTGCTGGTCGTAATTAAATAGAATTTCGGCTTAGAATTGCGCTGTCTTGCGAATCGTGTCTATAAAAAGTTGTGTGTATTTTGCTAAATTTAGTAGCAGTAGCAACTTTGTGAACGAGCCCGTCCGGGGAAGTACTACTACCGTACCTATTTCTGCCACCAAATAGCAATGCTTGTATTCCGGTGTGAAGGGTATATACATGTGCCCGTGAAATTACATTCACTTAAGACTTTCTATCTTCATGTCTCAGTTTGGCGCTAACGTGACTTGTAATAACATTTAGACAACAGCCTAGATGGAAACCTGGATCCTGAAGGCTGGATGGGTATCACAGTTGTTATGGACAAATTATGCGGACATATTATGCGATCACGATGGTCAGATGCGATTAAGAGGGCTGTCGGAAGCAGCATGTACCGAGTGGTCCACATAGCGGTAGACCGCATAGCTTGCAAATGCTTCGTATGTGGTCGCGATCCTCAGCAGTGAGGGAACGACGAAGAAGAGATGGACAAAGCGAAGGTAACCACTGACATCACACGGGCCTATGCTCGTTCGTCATCCTAAGCCATTATCAACAAACCACGATCAGCCATTTAAAAAGTAACTCTTTGTTAGTAATCTCTGTTGTGGAGATTTATTTTTAAATTTTATGTTAGCGCATTGATTGTGATAGTGATGACCAATTATCTAATTTCACTAAACTATTTTTCAATCTCGTGATTGAACAAACAATCAATGTTATTTGGTAAATAACTTCATGGTAAATTATTTATTGCTAAATTTCAGGAATCAGTGTCAATATTCAATATTGAACAATCAGGATATATATTGTATATCATATATGTATATCTTATCTGAGGGGCTCGTAGCGAAGCAACGACTGCGCGGATTGTACGATCTGCAAGGTTAAGCTGCACTTGCCGCGGTCAGTCTGTGGATGGGTGACCGTTTCGTTACACATCGAGACCCCTCCGTGCCTCGGAGAGCACGTTAAGCTGTCGGTCCCGGTTGTCATACGAATATCTATGGCAGTCGTTACGGGTAGTCAGAAGCCTGAAAGTCTGACAACTGGTCTAACCTCCGAATGTCAGTATTACCCAGTAACTGGGTTGCGGGGGTCTGATGGCAGTCGCTCCGTGTAAAATACTGATGTTCAGCCGCATCTGGCTAGACTGGAAGCCGACCCCAATATAATTGGGAAAAGGCTCGGAGGATGATTTTATTTTATTAAAAGAGGAACAACAAACAGCTACATTATATAATATAACTAATTATATATCTTATGTAAATAAATAATAATGTAGCCCACAGCGCTGTTCACAGATTACCATAAAGTGTATAAAGCTTTAAGTCGCTAGGAAATGAGCTGTACATGCAAGACAGCTGTTATTATAATAAAAATATTAAAAAGAACCATTATCCTAGAAGTGTCTCATATAAAAGGCTTCGAAACCTTTTCATGGAGCATGCAAAAATATCAATATGTTCGAATGTTTCATTATATGTTGTTGCCATTCGTCGAATTGGTGAACGGAGGCCAGTGTTAGATCGGCAGGTACCTACTGCAAAGAGTTCGCCTGTTTTTTTTCGCAGTTACTTTGTTGATCCCATAGTAAAAGTTGTTCATACATCATACATGTTGTGCATCAAAAGAGCCACCACGAGTGACGATATTTAATTTATTGTTCGGCGCAGCCTGGGCAGTCAGCCCCGCTACCAAACTGCTGACTGGCCAATCTTTTTCCCACGGCATTAGACATTTTGGCATGGGCATTATGTTGCTTATGTCTAAACGATAGAAGAAGACTGATGAGTACAATGAACCCTTAAGAGGTTTTCAGTTATTTCAATAACCCGTTGTATATGCACGTTACACTGTGTGGAAGAACAAGGTATTATGTCCCTCCAACACATAGGGTTCCGTGTGGTGGTGAGGTGGTGCAATTCGTCACGTCCAACAGGACGTAAAGAATTGCACCACCTTATATCTTGTCATGGGTATCGTAAAAGGCGACTAAGGGATTCACCAGAGGATGGGCAGCAGCGTTCTCTGAGTATTTAACCAACCAATTGCGATCACCAACCCGCCTGCCAAGCGTGGCGATTATGGCATATCCCCCCAAGCTACTTGGGGGAGGCCAATGTCCAGCAGTGGACGTCTTTCGGCTGAAATGATGATGATGGTGAACACAAAGGGATCCTCCAACCACGCTGGGTCTTCCTGCCTGGCGTGCTGAGATGTTGTTGATGCGGTTGATGCTGGGTGCTTGTATTATGCTAACTGAGCGTCACATCTTGCTTGCGCGATTCAGGACTAATGACATCATGCCATTAATATTGCCAATGTCACACATTGAATTTTAAATTACTGTCAATTCGACAAGGTAGTATCTACTACGAGAGGTTTTTCATACATAAGTCAATCAAACTATTGTCTGCCCGAGATGAAATATGCACACACGGCTACACATCAAGCTATACATTTCCAGTATAAGCTGACCTCGCATTGTAAAAGATTTCCGTACAATGCGAGGTCAGCTTATAAGTATTTATAAGCTGGAAAGTTATAGCTTGTGTAGCCAAAGTACACAAGTTGTAGTAGTATAAGTATTGCCACAGTGCAAGAAACAAGAGCGAACGTACTGAACATCTAAATTACACGCCAGATAAAGTTGCTAAACTTCCTGCTTCCTTCAAAGGCTCTGTTAACTCCATAATTACACCATAGACGGTTGGTGAACTTAAAATTCGTTTTGAATTGAAGTAGAGGCGGTATTTCTTCGGAAGTTTTATGGGTTGCTTGTCAGGTTGCCGCTACCGAAGTTGCTTAAACGCCCCCCTTAAACAACCCATGGGGTTCATGGGCTATTAAACGCGGGATTAGTTTTAAGCTCGGGGAATAAAAAGATGTGCAGTATGGAAAATGGCTAACCCGCTGCTGTGTGGCGCTGCAGCTATTAATGTCATTAAGCTATTAAGGAAATTAAGGATTCAGTTCCATTTAGTTAGTTGAAAACGCTGTAAGACAGTATATTTTACAAAGAGTAGGTCAATTCTCGTTGTGTTATAATATGTTCAAAATACAGGTATCCGATCGCTATGCTTCATGATGGGAAAGTACTTTAATAATATTAGAAATATGAAGTTTTACTTAAAAGAGACTTGTTTTTTTTTTTATAAAATCCTAGTGAGTATGCCTACCTTTTTTTTCCGTGGGGAAATCCTCATGGACGCACTCCGCCCGAGGTAGGCGGAGCCAGTGTCGGACTCTTACCGACTAAAACCACCACGGTGTTCCTTCAACTACCTTAGCCGGGGGCGTGGGAACCCGTGAGTATTCACACAACCACCCCCAACAGGTCCTGGCCCGCCACAAGCAGGCGAGCCCCTTCTCCCCGTGCGGCCTTACGTTGGCCGCACCCTCCTTTGTGGCGCACACGGAACACTGCACGCCACCTCACCTCATGGGCCTTTACCAGCTGCGCCAACTACGCCGGCTGTGCCAGCTACGCCAGCTGCTGGTCGGGCAGCAGACTACCCCAAGTTTGCTGCTCGCAGGCCCTACCTCCCGTAATTTTTATAGAGGTTTTCTTCCTCACGGTCCGGGCGGTGAAGCCAAGACCCTCGGTCCCAAGAGGCGCGAGAACACTACTGTTCTCGCGCCTCTTGGGACCGACTTTGGCACTCCTGGGGTTACGAGATCGACGGGGGCAGGGAAAGACAGTCCCCCCGCTGCCTGCCCAGTGGCAGGGTGAGTGCACACCGGGCCCGCCCCTGCTCCTCCACTGTGCCCTCTGCTGATATCAGAGGGACACGTGGAGCAACTCCCTACTGGCCCAGAACGGGCCCCTCCCGCGCCAGAATATTCGCCACAGGCAATAAAATCCCCCGAAGGTTAATCCCTCGGCAGGATTTTATTGCCCGTGCCCAGGATACACCGGCCAAACAACTGCCGATCCCTCCAGAAGTGTCCAGAAGGACAAGCAGCCGTCAGGCACACGTGGAGGTTTTCTGGCCAGCACCCCGAGTATGCCTACCTAATGTATCTCCGTTGCACACAATTCGTGTCAAAAGTGGGTGTTTATCAGTATTGAATTTATCATAGCGTATAATTTTTATTTATTATAGACACGCTTTTACATGAGTCTGATGGATTTCCAAGTAAATATTTCAGCAAAACAACATTTTGTATTCTGTATTGTGTTTCGAGTCCCTTGTTATGATAAAATGTTCCTACCTAGTATCTATCTAAAGATTCAAATCAACAGATAAATCAGAACGAACCTGATACCTATATATAAAATGTAAAGCCATATCGCTCAGAGTTGACACCGTCAAACCTCATTTGGAAATGACCCTTCTACATGTCAAGATATAGGTAAATCGTTGAGCGCGGCACATTTAAGCTGATTGCGAGCCCATAAATCCGGGCTATGACAGCGGACAGGCACTGCCGCATCCGACTTTTGACGCGTCAACTTAGCCGGGTTGGACCTGGCTGATTATTCAAACGAGAATGTTACTGTAAACCAGGGTTGGCGTGCGTTTGCTAAAGCAATTTCGATAATGTTCGGAAAATCGGTCCTCAATCTGATATTCGAGGGTATTGCATATGGTACCTATTTTAAAAGCAGTGTTACAAATCTCCTTCAACTTCATCGTTTATATTGTGCGATGAATTGATCGTTGTTGTTTTACGTGAGCTTTATAAAAAAGGCTTGTAATTCAAGTCTTTATTTATCGAAACCTTTCAAAAACACCTTAAAGAGTTAAATCAGTAAAGGCGGCGCTTTCAAGTTAATTCTTCTACTGAAAGTGTGTAGCGAAGCGAAGATCCGTGTTCTTACTAGCCTTTGTATACTAACCTTTACGAATCTCCAAAGGAATAAAATACTTTTGCGAGCAATTTCAAGTGAGAGACAAGTTGCAGCATCTTTATGACTGAGACGTTTTCTCTGAGAAACTAACAGTGTCTGCATGGAGCTTCGGTTAATTCACTTCATGTATTTTGTATACATATTTTAACAGCTGTTTGGTTAGGAAGACATTCACTTGTTGTATATTATATATTACTAGCTTATGCCCGCGGCTTCGCCCGCGTGGATATCGTTTATCGTGCATCCCTTGGGAACGGTTCATCTTCTCTGGATAAAAAGTAGCCTATTTGTTAATCTGGGTTATGTTCCGAATTTCATCCAAATCCTTTTAGCCCTTACAGCGTGTTTGAGTAACAAACATCCAAACTTCTTCACATTTATAATCATCATCATCATTTCAGCCGAAAGACGTCCACTGCTGGACATAGGCCTCCCCCAAGCATCGCCACAACGACCGGTCCTGCGCCTTCCGCATCCAGCGGATTCCCGCGACCTTCACCAGGTCGTCGGTCCACCTTGTGGGGGGCCTGCCCACGCTGCGCCTTCCAGTACGCGGTCGCCACTCCAAAACTTTACTGCCCCATCGGCCATCCGTTCTGCGAGCAATGTGCCCCGCCCACTGCCACTTAAGTTTGGCAATTCTTCGGGCTATGTCGGTTACTTTCGTTCTCCTGCGAATCTCCTCATTCCTGATTCGATCACGCAGGGACACTCCGAGCATAGCCCTCTCCATTGCCCTTTGAGAGACTTTGAGCCTTCTTATCAGGCCCATTGTGAGCGACCATGTTTCAGTACCGTAAGTAATTACTGGCAACACACACTGGTCAAAGACTTTCGTATTGAGACACTGCGGTATTTAGAAATTAATTATAATAATAAGTGGGATTTGCTGAGTTTTTCAGTATTATTTACCAATCTCTCAATCACCTTTCTACTTAACATATCGCAATCCACTGCTAAATAAAGGTCGCTTCTTAACTACAGTACAACAAATAGTGAGACAGTGGTTCATTACAATATTGTTATCCCGGGACGTGCCAAAGGCATACCACTAGAGGGGCACTGGCACGGTCCAATGGAGTTCCCGGAGCTCCTCTTTTTTGTGCAGAGGATGGTCACCGTGTGATTTTAGTCGGTAAGAGTCCGACATACCCCTCTGCCCCAGACGGAGGGTATCCATGAGGATATCCACCCGAAAACAAAAAAAGGTAATCAATCGTAAGGCTAAGTGAACATTACTGCGTTGCGGATCACAATTGCGGAAACATCGTAGTCGTACATCATGTAACAAATGGATCAGTGTAAGCTGCAACTTCAGCTATAATGACTAGAGACAGTTCATTTGGAAGTAACTGTTGGTCATATAGTAACTAGTGGTATCAATAGTAGACTTATAAAAGATTAGAACTTTCACTGTCCACGAAGCAGACACGGGACACGAAAATGGTCGAAGCTTCGATATTGTTCGACAGTACTCACATAAGTTCTATGGTTGTTGACTGAAAAGCATGCACCCCTTTAGCTGAAAAATAATTTCCTGTAAAATATGAAAATTAGCATAGTAATCGACCCGTTGGTTCCAAATAATAATCTCGGTATAATGTCATGTTTCCTGTCATGAATATTGTAATAGGAAGAACCCACGAGGGCGTTTGTTGGTCACGATGACCACAAGGAAACTGTGTTTTACCAGAATCTTATGAATATATTATTTAAAATATATCCGAGGCTGAATTATGTGAGCACGTGTGTTTTACATATAGATAAGATTGTTATTAAAATGATAAATTTACCTGGGCGGCCGAAATTTGATTTACCTTATCCTTTTTGTCTTGTGACGATAACCTTTAGTCTCATGTTTGGCTTTGAAGAACATGGATCTGATCAATAAACTACACATAACAAAAGGGTTAAAGAAAAAAGTCTTTGTGGAATGTTTTTATTATTAAAATACCTTGGATCAGATAACAAAGCTGAGCCATATTCAGTGGACATTTGACAGACATTCTGTCTGATATGACCGATGATAATAACGGATAGGATATCTATCTATTTAATTTTAAAAGCTAAACAAAATCATTTAATTATACATATAATAATTTTTTTTGTAGCAGATGGAGTTTGGTAGTAGAGAAGTTAGTAGTAATTCGACAAAACTACTACTTACATAAGTTAGATTTACAAACAAAGCATAGAGCATGCAGTAGAGAGCATAGTACAAATTGTGGATAGATATGTGAAACAGGTAGATAATCGGATTATGCCACGTCCGCTGTTTGCAGTACTCGGCGCATCGGCAGGGCACGTAAAATCGTTACTGCTCGATTCCATCGATTTCACCTCAACTCACTCAACTCAACTCACCATCGACAAACATTTGTAGGTACATATTCCGCGGTTTGATCCATTTTTGCAGACACAATTATAGGTACCTAGAACACATTTTAGGTTTTGTTGAACCAATAAAACGGTCTCTTTCACTTTCATAAGAAATGGGTTAAAACAAGCTTGTTGCCTACAATATATCTTCAAAGCATACTCATTATATTTATTTGACTCATAAGTATAAAAATCGGTTTATGGTTTATCAGTTTTGCAAGGCTCTGAGAGTTACCCCATTTATTATCAAAATTTAAATTCATTTGTTTTTATTTAAAATAATATACCTAATTACAGGCACTTATGAAACGTTAGGCTCTATTTGCACGGTTACAAATAATGGGTGGTTACAAGAAACTTCATGGATGGTGTTTTTCAGAATAACTCTATTTAGACGTGATTTGACGACGTCAATATAATTGACTTAGCAATCGTATCATTATCATGTTAGTCGGAGCTTATCAACTCTTAGACAAAGGCGGTCCCCTAAATGAGGGAGCTTCCAGTAATGAGCTCGCTCGGCAGGGGAGTCCCAATCGCAGTAGGATGTTATTAGTTCACAGGTGGAAGCCACTGCCCATCCCCTTGGCATTATGTCTTACGACGCCCCGGGGAATCGCCGGGGTAGTCGTGTTCCTGGAACTTGCAAACTTGGGGTTTACAATATGTAACTAAGTTTGACACTAATTCACTCACCTGATAGATCGATTGATTAATATCATGTTGGCAATTAATTGTTTTACTTATGCAGATCAATGGTAAAATGAAACAACACCACTACTACTACTTGAGAACACCATTCGAATTATTATCAGCTGTTGTAATTCAAAAAACTTAACATAACATAACATAACATCACGCCTGTATTTCCCCGAAGGGGTAGGCAGAGGTGTAATAGTACACCCATATTTCTCCAGTTATGTTATAGTCCCATGTAATAGGGCGAGCCTATTGCCAATGACCGGGCACAAATCCAGACTCCGGGCTGCTACTGAGAATTTCTTCAAAAACCATTTCAGTGTGAAAATCTATTCTATCTATAAAATTATCTAGATTACCTTGTAGTTTGGAATAGGCGACAAGATTCGCGCGGTAGTTCTGCGCTGAGGGTTGCGGGTTCGATTCTCGCACGGAACAAATATTTGTGTAATCCACGAAAAAAGAGAAACAAATAATCCTATTGTGGGGCAAAGTAAAAAAAAAACAAATGAAAAATTCGACTGATCCCATTAGCAGTGAAGCTAAAATATGTTTCAACAAACTTGAGACAAAGTTAAATTCAGAAGTAAAATATGATAATCCATCGTTTCGTGATGCACAGGTGTTCCTAACAAAGTTCCGGATAGGATAATGTTCATTGTTCGTTCATAATAAGAACAAACATAGTAGCGAGTGAAGGAGCTAATTCTCGTCGGCTTACAAACCAGCTCTTTAAGCCCGGAGTGGCACGAAAAGCTTAAAAATCAACCAACCGACTCCATTCACTCGGAGGTGTTACGTGAATGCAATGTTGGCTCCTCAGTTCGTTCATTCTCCACAATTGAAATGGTAATGTGGCCCCGCTCCAGTTCTAATTGCCATGCAAATGTTGGAGCCGTACCTACTGATATGTTTATAGCTCGGTAAGGAAGTCGAATCTTCTCAAAGAGGTGATCATGCTCGAAATGGTTCGTTCAGTCGTCACTGGCTGAACGAGGAATGCAATCTAGTAGTAGTTTAGCCTCGGGTAGTAGAACTATGTTACCATACGAGATGCAAGGTGTAATTTACTAAATTAATGCACTTCGGAGCTCTGGTATGCTCGAAATATTTCTTGTTGCAGTGTTGTCGAGTAATTAACATACTACAGCAAATGAATTCAAAGAAAATTAACTACCGTTTAGTCTCTGAACAAAAATATGAATTTAGTATTTAATTTCGATCACTTCAAAATAGTTTTTAATCATTGATGAAATATTTTAAATTACGCAAACTCAGTTGGAATTTACATTATCTATCTGTTTTAGTTTTGGCTTGTGACCTATTAACACAAATCCTGACGATTTGGTTAGGCTTCCAATTTGTAAACATTTCAGCTTAATTTTCGTAAATTAAACCGATTTCAGTAACAATCACCGCTATCCAATTATTCTTATACATTAAACTGACACAATGAACCAATCATGGCGACTTTTGTAAAACTGTGGCGTTCAAACTCGAACTAACCCTAACATAATGAGTAAACAATGTAAATGTGGTGTATTGTTTGTGATAACTGTAAAACAAACATGGCTTCCGCCAACAAAGGGACTTTAACAAATAAACTATTCCATGTGTTCAACAAAGTTAGGTTAAAAGCAGCAGAATTCAAGTTGCGTAGTTGCGCCGGGCGGACTTGTCACAACCGCTTGTATACAAATAATAAGTGCTAGGAGCATTCTCATGGAATATGGTGCCAATAGAATTTCGTAGTATAGGTACAACATGTTATTGAAATAACTGAAGACCTCTTAAGAGGTCATTGTACTCATCAGTATGAACAACTTTTACTAAAGGACCAACCACGTCACACGTCACGTCACGTCATCATTGCGTCTGTGGTCTAGTGGTTCGAGTGTCGGACTGCTGATCACGAGGTCGTGAGTTCGATTCCCACAGGACACAAATATTTGTGTGATGAATATGAGTGTTTGTGTTGGTCTGGGTATTTCTTATGTATTATAGTTATAAGTATGTATTTACAAAAAAAAAGTATATAAGTATTATATCCATTGTCTAGTACCCATATTACAAGCTCTGCTTAGTTTGGGACTAGATGTTGCTGTGTAAAAATGTCCCAAAAATATTTATTTATTATTAACCCTGAAATCGCGAAAAAAATATCACCTGATCCCTACATTTGTGTTCACATAATAAATCGACAAAACGTAGGGATCAACTGATTTTTTTTCGCGGTTTCTGAGTTGGTCCTATAGTACAAGTTGTTCATACTGATGAGTACAATGACCCCTTAAGAGGTTTACAGTTATTTCAATAATACGTCATATACTTGCATATTTTCTGTTTTAACAGTTTTTAAACGTTTGGTTAGTAATTTTAATTTACACTGAAGGGCTGATAGAAAAATAAAAAGAAAGAAAAATGGTTTATTGTCCCAGTTAACGCATTTAGTATTTGCATTGCTTATTCGTTAAGTTTGTTAGCTTCACTAGCACGTTGAAATATTAGATCACATAATTACACTCATAGAAGGCCAATTCACGTAACTAAAGAAGAGCAGTGCAGAGTTTTGATCAAAACAATGCTATTCGTAGTCTCTTATCTACGGCAATCGCTGTCAGAAACGAACTGCAGAATCACTGCAAGTTGATCGGCGCGTCATGAAATAAGGTGAATTAGGGCCCTATGTATCACTATAATTACTAGTGTAAGAAGTTATTTTTTATGTTCACATACATACCGCGTGTCTTGTTGTGGCAATATATCATTTTACTTTCTTTCTTTCTTTGTATGTGTATCGAACAAAACTTAATGTTAAAAAAAAAAACTTTAAACTCCGCGTAAGGGAAAATGTATGACAACCAAGACGAAAAGTTTCATGTACAGTAATTTCATCAATTTATGACTCAATGGCTATGTATTCACAATACATTCTGCAGTTCACAAAGGGTCAATAAAGTTATAGAGTGAGATGTCAGGCGGCAGTATTCAGGCTCCACAGCTCCGCTAAAGTTTGGTCCCACCGCGCGTGTACCATGCTCGGCATTGCGCCGGATGCGTGCCGCTATCATCCGATACTCATAATAGAGGTTCCTACATTGGTACCTGCATTCAATATGCACGTGATACTGGAACTCCTATTCGATAGATATATTTATAAAGAAACAGAGCTGTTGTTATAGACCACAATTTTTTTTAATGAGCAGACTTTGACCTCAAATTTTCTCCACAAGTTATACACTTAAGGGAGCAAATATGAATTCATAAAAAAAAATGCTGTTCTACATTATTTAATGTTGATATTAGGAATCTGCTTAATTCTAGGAACAGCTAATATTTTTTCACGATATCAGAATAAGTTGTGGTGAAGCTAAGTGATGAGCAGTCTGCTCTCAACTTTTTTACCATAAGTAAAATTGTGTAGTGTGTATACTAGAAATCTTCTGTTTTTAATCATAGTGCATGGATTTTAATGAACAAAGTGTTCAGCCGGGCTCAATAATATACTAAAATTTTGTTCCACCTGCGACCTAATTTGTTTGTCGATAAAGGATAAATCAGTTAATTACGTATCGTTACTGTTTACTAACATTGACAGACGATTCATTTGTTTTATTAGTAATAAATAAATAATAGAGAAATAATAACCAATAATAGGTTAATAGTAGGGTATAACAATAGCCTATATTATGCATAATTATTTTGTGGTTAGATTAGTGGGTGGTGGTGGTGGGTGGGTGTAATCTACATACCGTATACATTTTGGTCAAGTACACGAAACATTTCCTAACGGATATCTTTTTTCACGAATTCACAGTTGGTCCCATGATAAAAGTTGTTTAAATGATGAGTATAATCATCCCTTAAAGATTAATTACGAATGAAAAATAACACTGGTAGTTTAATACGAACGCTGCTTATTACTACGTTTTTATTAATTCGCTTTCAGTCGCTTTTTATTAATTATACTTTTAGGAGTCTATGTTGATTAAAATTGTATATTATAGTTATTGTGTGCCTCTGTTGATTGGCCGCCGTTACCGAAATTCGGCCGGGAGGACATTATTATTTATTTTATTTATATTCGACGTCTTAATTTTTACCTCGATTACATGCATACATGCCTGAATTTTGGTCTCATTCAATCGTAATTACCAAAATCATCAATACTCGGCATAATTTCTTTTATCAAGCACCTTCCACCTTTTATTTTGATACTCCGCGCTGGACAAATCATTGAAATTAACAGAGATCTGACTTTTAATCTGTGATCTAATCCATCTTGGTTATAGAACATCTCATCGAGTGTTCCAGATTTACTAGTTTTCTTTGCTTCAGGAATTGTCTTTGTTAGAGGTTTATTTGTGGTGGATGACTGCGTAGGGCTGCGTGAATGTCTTTTGTAGGCTGGTAATCCAGAAGCTAAAGTGATCGCCATCAGCAGGAGTAGTGTTTGCATTGCTTGCACTTTCAGTAGCAGTGCTGAAATATATAATGTGCGTAAATAAGCGTTTTGTTTTTATAAGAAAATAAAATTATTAAAGTTGGAGAAATATTTAAAGCTTCAGCCGCGTGGGTTTCTTTAATCACGCATCCCTCGGAAACTAATCATCTTCCCGGGATAAAAAGTAACCTATATGTTAAATCCGAGTTATGTTCTATCTGTACTTAAAATTTCATCCAAATCTGTTTAGCCCTTACAGCGTGATAAAGTTACAAACATCCAAACATCTCCACAAACTTAAACGTTTATAATTGTTGCGGTTATGTATGTGCTAGTCTGTGTGGCCTGTTTGTGTTATTTGTGGATATAATTTTTTTAGTTTTTTAAAATTATTTATGACTTATAACCATACACAAAAGTGTGGGGCTCGTGGCGAAGTAACAACCGCGCGGATTATACGATCTGCGAGGTTAAGCTGCGTTTGCCGCAGTCAGTCCGTGGATGGGTGACCGTTTCGTTGCACATCGAGACACCTCCGTGCCTCGGAGAGCACATTAAGCTGTCGGTCCCAGATTGTCATACGACTATCTGTGGCAGTCGTTACGGGTAGTCAGTTCCTGAAAGTCTGACAACTGTGGGGTAATTGTGTAATGCATTGACATTGACATTAGCTTTCATTTTGAAATGATAACAATATTCATTGCGTGGTAGATAGTTGCCGATAAGACGAATTGTCAAAACACACGGAGCAATGAACATTGAAATCCTATTGATTGCGATGGCGAGCGAGTTACGCAATTAGGCAGCTGGTTTAACCTCCGAATGTTAGTATTACCCAGTAACTGGGTTGTGGTAATCTGATGGCGGTCGCTCCGTGTGAAATACTGATGTTCAGTCGCATCAGCAGGGTGATTCAGAACCACACGATAACCAGTTGTCGACCGATTCGGTTTGTTGTCCCGTTTCGTCTGAAGATTCACGCAACGAGAGAAAAAGAGATAACAAACCGAATCGATCGACAACTGGTTATCGTGTGGTTCTGAATCAGGGGGCTGGTTAGACTGGAAGCCAACCCCAATCTAATAAGGAAAAGGCGAGGAGGATGTGGACCATACACAAACGTATTTATGACATATTTATTATACATAATCAGCCCATTGTTGTTACAGTGCTCAGGCCATAGTCCACTACGCTGGCCTAGTGCGGGTTGGCGGACCAACACCATCGGGAGCTATTCCAAATAGTTCTCGATGGCCCTGTCAGTTGTGCAGGCTTTCACACAATGTTTTTCTCCTCCATTAATGCAAGTGATCAAAAAGTTTTGAACAGTGAAATTACACGTGTACCAGAAATGCCTGAGATGCGGTCGAACTCAGACCCTCCTTGATGGAAAATATGCTTTTAACCGCCTAGCTTAGGCCACATAACACATAATAGTATCTATTACATAGGCTGCTCTATCATTATAATTCATCATCATCATCATCCTCCTAGCCTTTTCCCAATTATATTGGGGTCGACTTCCAGTCTAGCCAGATGCGGCTGAACATCAGTATTTTACACGGAACGACTGCCATCAGACCCCCGCAACCCAATTACTGGGTAAATACTGACATTTGGAGGTTAGACAAGTTGTCAGACTTTCAGGCTCTGACTACCCGTAACGACTGCCCCAGATAGTCTTAATATGACAACCTGGGACCGACAGCTTAACGTGCTCTCCGAGGCACGGAGGGGTCTCGATGTGTAATGAAATGGTCACCCATCCACAGACTGACCGCGGCAAGTCGTTGCTTCGCTATAATTATTAATAATAAATATTTTCGTTTACCTTTTTAACTGCCTCGTGATACAACCGGCCACAATCACTGATACTGGACTGAACTATAACGAGGATAATTTAATGATCATTATTAATAGTTTATTTATGATCAATTTTAATAATTTAATAGTGTAGTGAAAATATAATGTATACCTAATATAAATCTACAATCACAAACAATTGTTGATTTATGGTGATTAGGTTAAAAAAGAAGTACTAAAATGTACCAGTACCTACGCGTGGTTTTAGAGAATAGATACCGAATTATTAACCCTACCTACCAACGACCCTACAGCCCAATAGATGCCTAATTTTGAAGATAATGCGTAGCTACAATAAATTCTGCCACTAGCTGAGGCGGAATACTGCAATCCGATTGGGCTACCAAGGCCGCTATTGACTCAAAAATAATAATAATTCAAAAGTTTTCATTTCGAATAAGCATTTATAGGAGGGTGGGAGTTCGATCCCGGCTCGCACCTCTGACTTTTCGGATTCATGTGCGGATCAGAATTTGATTATCACTTGCTTTAACGGTGAAGGAAAACATCGTGAGGAAACCTGCACACCAGAGAGTGCTCCATACAGTTCTCGATGGTGTGAGTAGTCCGCCAACCCGCACTAGGTCAGCGTGGTGGACTAAGGCCTTAACCTTCTCATACTGAGAAGAGGCCCGTGCCCAGCAGTGGGACAGTAATGGGCTGATTATGTAAGCATTTATATGCACTCACTTCAAAAGTTAAAAATCTAGTTGCACGGTTCCAAAATGTTGGTCCTATGGAGAAGAGCCGGCAAGAAACTCCATGGAAATACTCTTTTAAATAGTACAAAATTAAATGTATATTACATGCTTTGCTAAGAATTGTGTGAGTACAATGTCGGTTAATGAGTGACACAAATTCACTAAATAAAACTAATTAATAATAATAGTTTTTATGTTTTGGCTCAACCATAATAGAAGGTAACCCATCGATCTGACATTAATCACTAACGCGGCAGTTTTGACGGCTCATGTAAGTGGTCGAAACTGATTTAAAGATTTCAAGTGGCGAATAGTGGTGACCTACATTAGTAAAATTTCATTGATGTGTTGCAGACATCGCTCGCCTGTTATTGAGGCGTCTATACAGCCTCGGCTAGTGGCAGAATTTCTTGTACGCATTACATGCAACATTAGGCGTCTTGGGCTGTATGGTCGTTGGATAAGACCAACATCACACACGTGGTGCGCAGTGTAAAAAATAGTCGAGTGTCAATTTTATTCAATTTATGATGTGATCGGTAGTTGACGTCGTCGTCCATTGTTATCGAATATCGGGAAAATTGGACTAGGAAAGACTGACTTAACTTAATGCTAGGAGCGTACACTGCTAGTAAATGACGGGTTTCGTTTTACAATTGATTTGTGCTGATACTTCACCAGGAGCTTTGTTAACAATTTTTGAGTGTTTTGCGAACTACGAGTGAAATGAAAGTTAAAAGTCAAAATATACATACACAACCAACATTTTTTCTTTTAAAGTCTTTAATCGCAGAATACTAGTTATCGGAAACTGATGTTTGTTAAGAAAAGAATAAAAACCTTAACTAAAAAGTAAAAAATAATCGTTGTATGTATTTCAAAATCTTTTCATTAACCAAAATTTTGAAGGCGACGCGTGATTGACCCTTTGCGTCATGTAAATATAATGCACAGTCGAGCGCATATCTATAGCACAGATAATATAATACTTCTATAGTAAAAACTGTTTATGTGAACGTACACTCGACAGTTAATTCGAAATTCAAAACATAATTCCAGTTCTACCAAAAACGTTATTTTTTGTCCAATTATTAATCTATTGCACTCATAACAAAGCTCAAAATTGCACAGACCTCTGACCCGTATTAAAGCAGTTTCCTTAATATTCAAAATGTCCTAAGTGCAGTACGACTGTAAGAAGAAGAAAATTATGTTTTGACAATTTCACGCGAATTATCGGCTGAGTGGGTCATGATTCCGATTGGTTGACTGTACATGAAAATCCTGCGCCGCCTTCAAAATGTTGGTTTATGAAAAGATTTTGAAATACATACAACGATTATTTTTTACTTTTTAGTTAAGGTTTTTGAAGTCGTTTTTATTTTTTGTTAAAAAGTTTTTAACTAAAACTGCTGGGCAAAGGTTTCGCTCATGTTCTTCCAAAAGTCCAATCACTGTCGATAAAAAAAAAACACGCAAATCGGCCCAGAAATCTCGGAGTAATCGGGATAAACAAATGAAAAAAAAAAGCCGCCGAATACATAACCTCCTCCTTTTTTTCAAGTCGGTTAAAAATATTACAGGACGAGGGCGCGTTTTCATATCAGGCAAAATTATGCTGTTTTTCGGTATATTTTAAGGAATAACCAAACAAAATCCACTATAACTAATAACTACCTCGTATAGATTGGTTCTTCATCTTCAAATGATAGGAACTTGATCATCGAAAATATTAGTTTTTTATAATGTAAAATCGATCTGTCGTTGCCATTTTTCACAAATTGGGTTGAGTTTAGGTACATTTTTGTGCTATTATTAACATATTTTACTATTTCTAAAAATACTATTTGTTGGCAAACATATTCAATTCTTAATGCTATTTTTTTTTTTTTATCTAAGTACAATAAATAGTCGCAGAAAAAATTAAAACCGAAACTTATTTTTTCACATTTTTTTCTCTTCTGAATGAATCTTAACCGATTGCATTAGGGGTTATTTTATTTTTGATACCCGTCTTGATTTATTGCACAAGCATTTTGAATGAAACTAGTCCGCGTGCGACCGCCGTTGAGAGTGGACACGTATCGCCTGTTTGGAGCGCCTCGAGTTGAAAAAGATCGCTGTACAAACACAAAATATTCGATAAACAAAATTTGATACTTGACAAAGTAAGATTTTTATTCTATTTTATTTCGCTGTAAAAAAAATTGTAAGTAGGGTTTCTAAAAGCCTATTCGTCCTGGACTTGGAGTGACCTGAAGGAGTACTTCGGTGACTGCTACTGGAACTCCTTGACGTGTTGTACTAGGTGAGCCGGGTTTGGGCTCGTTTTGTTAGTTATGATGAAACCTTACCTCCGGACTTGATGGAGTGACCTGAAGGTGTACTTCGGTGACTGCTACTGGAACTCCTTGACGTGTTGTACTAGGTGAGCCGAGTTTGGGCTGGTTTTGTTAGTTATGTTGAGACTTTACCTCCGGACATGATGGAGTGACCTGAAGGTGTACTTCGGTGACTGCTACTGGAACTCTTTGACGGGTTGTACTAGGTGAGCCGAGTTTGGGCTCGTTTTGTTAGTTATGTTGAGACTTTACCTCCGGACCTGATGGAGTGACTTGAAGGTGTACTTCGGTGACTGCTACTGGAACTCCTTGACGGGTTGTACTATGTGAGCCAAGTTTGGGCTCGTTTTGTTAGTTATGATGAGACCTTACCTCCAGACCTGATGGAGTGACCTGAAGGTGTACTTCGGTGACTGCTACTGGAACTCCTTGACGGGTTATACTAGGTGAGCCGAATTTGGGCTCGTTTTAGTTATGATGAGACCTTACCTCCGGACCTGATGGAGTGACCTGACGGTGTACTTCGGTGACTGCTACTGGAACCCCTTGTCACGTCAAGGTCCGGAGGTAAAGTCTCAACATAACTAACAAAACGAGCCCAAACTCGGCTCACCCAGTACAACCCGTCAAAGAATTCCAGTAGCAGTCACCGAAGTACACCTTCAGGTCACTCCATCATGTCCGGAGGTAAAGTCTCAACATAACTAACAAAACCAGCCCAAACTCGGCTCACCTAGTACAACACGTCAAGGAGTTCCAGTAGCAGTCACCGAAGTACACCTTCAGGTCACTCCATCAAGTCCGGAGGTAATTTTTCATCATAACTAACAAAACGAGCCCAAACCCGGCTCACCTAGTACAACACGTCAAGGAGTTCCAGTAGCAGTCATCGAAGTACACCTTCAGGTCACTCCATCAAGTCCGGAGGTAAGGTTTCATCATAACTAACAAAACGAGCCCAAACCCGGCTCACCTAGTACAACACGTCAAGGAGTTCCAGTAGCAGTCATCGAAGTACACCTTCAGGTCACTCCATCAGGTCCGGATGTAAAGTCTCATCATAACTAACAAAACGAGCCCAAACTCGGCTCACCTAGTACAACACGTCAAGGAGTTCCAGTAGCAGTCACCGAAGTACACCTTCAGGTCACTCCATCAGGTCCGGAGGTAAAGTCTCAACATAACTAATAAAACGAGCCCAAACTCGGCTCACCTAGTACAACACGTCAAGGAGTTCCAGTAGCAGTCACCGAAGTACACCTTCAGGTCACTCCATCAAGTCCGAAGGTAAGGTTTCATCATAACTAACAAAACGAGTCCAAACTCGGCTCACCTAGTACAACCCGTCAAGCAGTTCCAGTAGCAGTCACCGAAGTACACCTTCAGGTCACTCCATCAAGTCCGAAGGTAAGGTTTCATCATAACTAACAAACCCAGCCCAAACTCGGCTCACCTAGTACAACACGTCAAGGAGTTCCAGTAGCAGTCATCGAAGTACACCTTCAGGTCACTCCATCAAGTCCGGAAGTAATTCGTAAAAATATAAACAGCAAAAATGTGTTTTTTGTAGGTAGTAGGTACCTACCAAAATTTTATTACAAAGAAATACGTAAAAAAAAATGAATCTTTCAAAGTATCAAAATGAGTTCACTTGACTACTATTATCGAAGTTAGCGAGCGTACACTTGTGTGTATGACCCGTGTCAGTGTAGTAGTTCGATTCTGTACCTATCAATTTTGCGAACGCGTCCTTAAGTCACCATCTTGTACCACGCGACGCACCGACAGTTCACATACCATCACACATTTTCATGATTTTTCCTATTCATATTCATATTTAATGAGTCGTTGGTCTAGTGGTTGCAAGCGCGACTGCTGAGCGTGGGGTCCTGGGTTCGATTCCCGGGTCGGGCAAAGTGTAATTGGGTTTTTTCATTAGGAAATTCTCAGTAGCAGCCCGGAGTCTGGATTTGTTCCCGGTCAATGGCAATAGGCTCGCCCCCTATTACATGGGACTATAACATAACTGGCGAAATGTGGGTGATACACCTCTGCCTACCCCTTCGGGGAAATACAGGCGTGATGTTATGTTATGTTATATTCATATTTATGATTAATATGTCAATAAAAAAAACCAGTTCATAATTAATCCCGGTTCATAGTTTCATTCAATTTCAAATAATGTATGAAATCCACGCTATTTGTTTTATTCAATGCAGTTAGTGAGATTGCGATTTCACATTCCGACTATTAATAGGTCAAATATATATTCCAAATAAATTGCAAATTTTATTGTAATAGACGAGGTGCTGCGAACAATCATAATGAAGCCAATAAAACCGTGCTCCTTCGTGTACAAACCAGCGCTCACGCACACACATGCACCTTAATCCGTGCTCACCCCTCTCAGTTCATATGTCGCGGCATAGTCCAGTAAGCATCGCGAAAATAAAATGTCCTTCAGGTGCATGGTGTATACGTGAGCACTGGTTGTACAGTCAACAAATCGGAATCATGACCCACGATAAGCTTAATATCCTACAGACATTCTAATACAATTAGGTTGAATTTCGCTTAAACAGATATTTCCCTGGCAACAGACTTGTTATCAATTTTGTTTACTATTGACAGTGACAGCTAGTTTACCAGTTAAATTATTGTTCTAAATTTTATTCTTGATGTTTAACTCCAAATATTGTTATTTATTTATCATTTATTGCGTGAAACAGAGGATATTATAAATTAAATGTATGTTCCACATATTTGGCCGTTAAGTTATGAGTATTGTTTGACACCTTTTCATACTTGACATTTTATTAGTTGTCATTTTTATTTTATTAATGTTCTGTAATCGAAAAAGTTAGTATAGGTTTCTTAAAAAATATAGCTGTTTGTAGGAAAACCACGTGAAACGACAAATTCAAAAAAAGCAAATTCGAAATTCAAAACATAATTCCTGCTTTATCAAAAACATAATTTCCAATACAATTATAAATCTATTGCATTGATAACAAAGCTCAAAACGGCACAGACCTCTGACCCTTTTCAATGCAGTTTCCGTAATATTCAAAATGTCCTAAGTGCAGCTTAAAAGAGAACCTTACTGTTTTGACGATTTCAAACGAATTATCAGCTGAGTGGGTCATGATTCCGATTTGTTGACTGTACATGAAGGAGCACGGTTTTTGTTGGCTTCACTATGGTTGTTCGCAGCACTTAGTCTGTATTTTTTACTACTATGTCTGTGTGTACAAGTGGATTTTTATTGGACTTTGAATATTACCGTGCTTCAACTTCATTTCCGAGCTCATAGGAATATTTTTGCATATTTCCTGCTTTCACGGAGCGATTTACTCCAGTTTTCTAGATTGAATTTTCGCTGAAAGTATAAAATGCGTGGATCCCATGTCTCGCCCACTCGAGTGCGGCAACCGAGCTTTCTCAGCGATATTGAAACTTAATGATGCGTTCCCAATAGTTACGTGACTGAAGAAAATATTATTTCATCTTTATTCTGCCTTAAATGGGTAAAGGTTATTATTATTGAGTCGTTATTACTGTAAGTAGGTTTTTATATTAAGCGCAAATCATACACAAGGCGGGTGCGGGTCGGGCGTGGGTCGGGTCGGGCCCGCGGTTGGGATATTAACCTGTTTTTATATGGACGACATCACACAAAATGCGGGCGTTGGTCGGGCCCGCGGCGGTTGGAGCGCGGGAGCCACGCGTGTCTCCCGCTACTACAGACAGAGCGCGTGTCGGAGGCCGCGCGCGACTCCCGCGCTCCACCCGACCCGACCCGCAACTGCTCTGTGTATGGTTTGCGCTTTAAAATAAGTAGGTAGTTAGATTTTATTGATCTAACTTATCTTATATTGTACGTTCTATTAAACTTCATGGAAAACATGGATCAAAAGAAAGTTATCTCAATTTAATCTAAATTCGAAAAACACTCGCGGTTTTAGCGGTCATTTTGCGGAATTGAAAAGAACAGAACAGTTTGCTAACAAGCTTGGCGAGAGTTGGCGAGTTTAGTGAGTAGCTCGGTGTGTGCCTGCGCCGCCGCTAACGACACCTTGTTGCTGTGAACCTCATTCGAGAGCGAAGACTCCGCACAACTTTGCTCAGTTCATAAACGGAAACTTTGCAGCAATCGGTATAGAGCCTGCTATTCAGAAATTACTTCGTTTTTTTATTTGATTATTCTTAGAAAAGAATCTGTGTTGATGATGTTGTCATTCAAAAATAAGTTTTTAGAGCTGCGTGCTTAGTAGAAAAATGTGGATTATTTTTGATGATGTATCTAACTCATGCATGATAGTGCAGTACCATATATTATGTTCTTAGTTATTAGTATTAAATATAATTTTTCAAAGCACAGCTTTCCTGTTTTGATATACTTATATACAGCTATCAGTGACCACGGCACACAACACCTGTCGATAAGGATTACAGATGTGCTTATAAGGAAAATATTAACTACACCAAAAATGGGTTTACTACTGTAATAACATAAAGCTGAGGTGTGTTTGCTTGTTTTGCTATTAGAAATCACAATATATTTGTGTCGATTAAAATTGTGGAAAGAAAAAATCGCTCATGAGCAGGATTAGAACCTGCGACCCCTGGCTCAGTACGCCAGTGCTTTAGCCACTAAGCTTCCGTGAACACTGCTCGTGGTATCGAAATTAAGCTCAACTTTGGTACGCCGCGGCGTACCAAACCGAGTCGGTTAAGAAACACTGTTTCATAATCAGATATCGGCAGAGCTTGTGCTATGGGTACCTATAATACTTCTATGCATTTTTTTCTTATAAAACATAAGAAACACCGAAATAAAGCGATAGTCATCTGATTTCCGCAACACAAATGACAAGGATACCGGTACCGTAATAGAGAGGCTACTCGCAATATATTGCAAGTGTACACAGCACCAAATACCACGGCGTAATGATAGGATGTCCCCGGGCGGTTGCACGTGATACGACTAGCAAGCTTGCCGCAAGCTATCACCCTCATCGAATGCTTTATAGCGCCTCTCTCCATTCATATAATACCACGCACATTGGTACTATGTGTTGCTTGTTTATTATAGATTTTTTGGAGATTTCTGCTTCGATGATTCCTGGTTTGTGATAGGCTTTATAGCCCTCAAGATTAGGTAATGATTTGCCTGTGTAAAGTAGTGCGTAAAACATTTGTTAATATAAGCTTGACAGGCAGAAACTAGTGTGGAAAACATTCAGTATAAACTTGGTTGGGAGAAAAACATTCCCACTAAAGTATTGACGTTCGCTACATGTTACAATATTTTTTGAGTTAAGTGTTAAGTATGTCTGTAAACACCTTCGAATGTAACATTTTATAAACCCTATACATACTTACATGAAATCACCACAACTGTAGATAGCCAAAACAGCCAGCAATGAAGCGTGCAATATCGAACTCCGCTCACAAAGAGTATTGACTGCCTGCTTGGATATAGTTTTACAGTGTAATATTATTCTCAGGTACCGGTGGTACCTGAGAATAATATTAACATAAAGCAGCAAAATACCTAACCTATTTACAAAAAAATTGCTAACCGAACTCATTGGCTGTAACAAGAGCAAGAGCATTTATGAGCATCGTATCTACTCGTACACGTACTTTCCACGTCAAAAGCGACGCCATAACGAACTTTTCCCGGCCGAAAGCCGACAACTTCTATAAATAATTGAACAGCTAACTTCGCTGGCGACTTCAGATGATAGCTCCTGCACTATATTATCGAAAGAGGAATCGTTTAAGTGTTCCTGAATATTTGCCGGCGCTCCAGAAGTTTCTACAATTTACATTTCTATATTTTACGACCGAATAAATTATACAAATGCATATTATTATGTAGGCGTAGAGATCGTATCACACGTGATATGTGTTATAGTTCTACTGCTATGAATAATGTTTTTTTAAATGAGATGTAGTAACTAGTAAGATGTAGATGTAGTGATGTGAATAAGACGAACAAAACATTGAATATTTTCAAGATTTTATTTCCGTTTACCGTCAAGATTTTCATTACGTTTGTATTGAACATCAAAGATAGTAAAAATTTACAAAAATCTGAACACAAGAAAGAAATTATAAGGAAAACTCGCGTCCTTCCACTATTGGTATTCTCTAAAACTTTAGCAGTCTCTTTTATCAGCCTCTTTTGTACATCCTTCGGAATGAGCTATTAAATAAATAGCTAGTGGCCCTTACCAAACCGAATAAAAGAACACGACCTTCCCTCTAACGCCAACAACGTTCGCAATTGAAAAATAAATCGGGTTCCCTTCGAATATATTTTTTCAGATATTTTGACTGAGACCCTCATCACATCCTTTGTATTCTTTAAATATACCCTTTTCAATTTATACAACTAAACTACGACAGGAGAAAATAAAGCTTTCCATGTAATTTCACATATTCTTTATTTTAAAAGTTTTACGAATTCTAATTAACTGGTAACTCAAATATCACAAAATGAAAATCACATTAAAGTAATAAAATAAATAATCCAAAAACAAAACAATTAAAATTAACAAAATGGAATACACATTTATATTAAAAGTATAGGATTCAAGCTCGTTGGGAATGATTTATTATATGTATAATTCCTATGTATAGTCCATCAGCTCAAATAGTGGCGGGTGGCAGTGCACCCAAACGGCAAAGGTGGCAGAAAAATGTGTGGCAGTTTTTTGGATACGAAGCTTGTTAACGCGGCTTGCAGCAGGCGTGATTCGGGAGAAATAAAAACGTCACGAAAGATTTTTGCGTTATGAGCAGGCATATACGGATATACGCACACTGCGCGCTCTCTCTTTTCTTTCTAGTGTGTCAGTACACGTGTGGGGTTCCCTGACGGTGATAGGTTTTGTTTTTGTTAATAAGAATAAAATTAATATGGCTGAATACATAAAATTAAACGCTCTTCTTCATCACTAGAAGTGTCCTTGGAATCATAGGGCGCCACTATTTGAGCGGATGGACTTTGCTTGTATAAATCGTCTAATATGTACTTTGTTATTTAATATTGAAGTCAGAAGCTCTGGGTTTATTTTATTAATGCGTGAGAGTATTTCGTTATCACAGTGTTCGGCAATTAAATACAGCGTGGTTAGTGAACTTTTATGATGTAACACATTTTACTTACAAAAGTTTTATTCTACTGCTTAAAATTTTGTATTTCAACCGGTGTATTGACGAAAAGTATAGCCCTTCTCTTTTCGTGGGTGTTGTAAAAATCGACTAAGGTGCTTAGCAGAGGATGGGCAGCAGCGTTCTCTGAGTATTTATTTATCCAACTGCGATAGCCAACCCACCTGCCATGCGTGGGGAATTATAGCATATCCCTCCCTTTTGGTTTTGGTTTCTAGTCTTTGACCAGCAGTGGACGTCTTTCGGCTGAAATGATTGACACCGCTTGAAATATTGTTTACAAGAGTTTTAAAATCACTTGTATTGACTACTTACATTTTTATAAGTAAAATGGTCAGTGTAAAAACTTATTCGAAAACATTAGAAGTTACACATATTAAACTACTATCCTGTAACCTGTATATTGTAATTCTGAATATCATAAGACAAACAAATGTTTAACTATTATTATTATAAAACTCAGTCTATTTTGCTTTCACAAATTCATTTGAAAGTAATGATATGCGACTTTGTACAAAATGATATTTGCGTCCGCACAAACTTTGGGTTCAATATTAATATTGCCGTTAGTTATTCCCTTAATGTAAACATTGTTATGGTTAAAGCTACCAAAATACACGGCTCTATTGTGTGTATTTTATAATTGATTGAACCAATCAAAATATCGGATTGGTCCTTACCATTTGCAAAGATTGAAATTAGATTTTTTATTCTAATCTCATACTGTTTTACGATTTCTATATTACAGAGGTTTTAACTCTTCTAGGATTTATTTTATTCATAGAATTTCTATTTAGAAAATCTATTTATTTTCCACTATTTTTCGGACATCACCTTAGGTTGATACGAAATTTAATAATGACTAGAATCTTTGGTTTCTATAGTTACATTCAATGAAATTGAATATTGAATCTACTAATAATGCACGATTACGAATTTCTAAAGTAGGTACTTTATTTTTCTTTGTCATATTCGGTTCAACTATTCAAAGGATCACGATATTTAAACCAATTTTCTATTATCAATAAGTTGTAGATAATTAGACAGTTTGTATTACATGTATACGACAGGGTACTGAGGACAAAGGGATTTACATCTCAGGAAGGGAACACGCTCTAACCAAAATAACATTTAGTAAAGGACACATTTAGAGCTTTGTCATACAAGTGATTTCTGAGAGCAGGCGGAGCAACGGTGACATAGCACCGTATCAATTACATATAATTAGTCCAAATTTTGTTATTTAGTAAATTTTGATAACTAGGTAAATCCTGCATTGTATGAAATCAGAATTGGATAATATATATCGAAAATTAAGACAAAAATCGTTAATCTACGATACACGTATCTAATAGACTATTAACGGCCAAAATTAATTTCCTATCTATCCACGATTTACCCTACTAGAGATAGAAATTTAACATATTTAGTATAGAGCTTATGTCAAATTTCTATCTCAAGTAGGGCAAAACGTGGATCGATTGGATATAAATTTCAGCCGTTAGACTAGTAAAAGGTTAAATGAATGCCGGTTGCTGCGATTTCGTCACGGTACTGAGGGTAAATCATTGCCTGTGATCGGAAACCACTTCCATGGTAAAGCCCTTGAAGTAATTGACATAAAGATGTGTCTACACTGGCGACTTAGTGCAGGCGTTGATGTCGCCGATGCTCTTGACGCGCCGGTGTCGCTTCTGCTTCAACAGCGCGTCGTCCGCCGACTTGGCCGGAAGAGGCGAGCTCACTCGGTGAGCATGGTCCGCTTTGTGTCCGTACCTTTTGGGAAATACATTACTTTACGGTTTCGATTTTCTTTGTAAGTTTTTAACACGTCGACGGACAGTAAATGGGACGCAATAGAAGTTTTATTGTTATTACGTCTATATCTAATGTGATGAAGTACCTACACCACATTAGAAGTCAGCATCTTGGAGGCCACATAATCTCAGCTTATGAAATCAGATCCTCGACTGATCCATCGACCCCAAGGCAGTAGTTGACTTTATGGTTGGCCTGCAGCTTAGGGAGGTGCTGTAGTCTACTATTAGAGGCGTTACAATAGATATTTTAGGTCGCAGTGACATAAGGGGCTTGCAAAGACCTTTCCTTTTTTCCCAAAATAATAACAATATGTCTAAAGTTACAATGGAAATGTGGTAAAATATTATGGTTTCCATTTTGGCAGGCAGCTGATTTTGTGTGAGTTTCTGTAAATTACATTATATCATTTAATGTATTATCATGTGCCACCAGATTTATCATTTTGAAGTCATCATTGATAAAAGCACATCATCATTTGCTTATTACTGTAATATAAAGTTCTTTTTTAGATTGGAAATCTTTGGAAGCCTGATGTGACGAAACGATGCATGACCCAGTAAAGTATTACTATCAACTCAGCCTATCGCAGTCCACTGCTGGACATAGGCCTCTCCCAAGTTGCGCCACAACGCTCGGTCAAAGTAAAGTATTACTATGCCAAAGGATAAACCGTAAATCGAGTGACGGTGAGAAGTTCGGTCTTTGTCTGCACGGTTTGCGCTTTGTGCAGCTGTTTTGGATGAGAAAAGAAGATAATATCTTTACTATTGTGTTATTTTTTTCAGATAAACCTAAATAAATAAGACTTACAAAATGTCGGAGCTACTAAAATATAACTGGAGCAAAATGTAAATGTAAGCCAAATAAGGTTACCTACACAAACTCCAGTAGGCGTATTCTCAACACCTACGTATATGTTGAGCGTGGTATATATTCGAAGAATCTTGTACTACTTCCGAAAACAGTAAAGCTTTATCTAACTCTTGAAAATGCAATTGGGTCATCCAATCCTGTTGGCTTGAAAACACAAGCTGTATCTAAAGAAATTAAATATAAAACAACGACTTTTAATCTCTACAATTTCACCAGCCTGCAGAGATATTATGCAAGTAAATAGTTATCGACAGCAAAAAATTTGCCATTTAGATAATTCGTTTTCATGTGAATTAAAAACTCTGAAACTTGCTTTAGACAATATTGACACAGTTCAATAGAGTTGAATGGAATATTACAATATAATTAACGAAATGGAAAGTTTTGGAATGCCATTCAAATCATCATCAACGATTTTAAACAGAAAAACTTCGGATGGACAAAATCATGTAGAAACAAAAATGAGTCGACGAGTACCCAAAACACATTTTGTAAAGTTAGATGAAAATGAAATAATAACCAAAGACAGACAGCTCCGAATCTGTTTATCAAAAATTACTGTTATAGACTGTTACTGCTTTTGAAGATTTTGTGATTGATTTTTGTGTATGTACCCAGCACTTTTTACCTGAACAAGAGGATTTTTGAACTACGTAAATAGGCTAAATTATTATGTTTTAGATGCAGATTTTATTTCCATAGTTATGTCTGAACTATTTGGACAAGATTTACTTTGCAATTGGTTAACACAAATTATGGGATAGGATACTGGGATGAAAATAAAAATCTTTGGTAGCACACTTACCTATGAGTAATACTAGAATTCTCTTTGATATCGTTCAGTCTCGTCAGACTATCCCTTGTCGACACACTGGACTGGGAGTATAGACTCAGCGGCGTGTATATCGGCTCGTACTCCTGCAGCGTGGGTGGCGGCGCGTACGTCATGCTCAGCTGTGACAACGTGCGCACGGCTATCGGAGGCGAGTACGACAGCTGGTAGGGCTGCGTTAGACTCAACACGCTCGAACTCTCGCTAGAACTTGAGGGTGAAGTCCGCTCGTGCTTCGGTTTGAGCACCCCTAATGCTCTGGTTATTGAGCCCTGGAATAAATTTGCGGTTTTATGCTAATTTCTTTGTTTTAGTGACATTATGAAACATTTCATATCATAATGCAGATAAGTAATCGTTTTACCCTCAAACTATGTCTCCTGGAGTCCCCGCTAAGATCGATTCCTGGTAATCCAGTGGCAACAGACCTTGAGAACGGTCTACCCAACATCCTGATTTGGTGACCAAATAAATTTCTGAAAACCAATTACAATTTCATTTCACTACACAACGGAAGCAGTACAAATTTGAGATCACATAAAAGCCAGGCAGAGCGTTTTTTTGCGTTAGTTGTGGTCGCTTTAATCTCTCAAATTTGCACTTATTTGTGTTTAATATCTGCTAACACAAAAAGCTCACATGCAAATTATTTTAACTTATATTTTACAGTCGCAATGTTGGGATCTCAATACTGCATGTTTTTTTATTCCTAGCAGGAAAAATACGTAAACATTTTTCATTATTCACAGATTTATGTTCACTGGAAGCTACGAGAGACAGTTATAAAAGTAAATTGTAATTCAATAATATTCTGCATAGACATCAAAAGCATGATGCACTTTGCTGGAAATGATACGAATCATGCTGATTGTGTACGAATATGGATATAAATAAAAATAAATAACATGAGTAAAAATTTATGGATTGTATGACAAAGAAAAGTACTGGATCCAATATTGATCTTAGCAACAAATATTTGGAGGTAAACGTCTTTGAAGCGGATAGTACTCTTCCTTGTTCGCTCGAATTGAAATAACAACAATAATATAATCAAAATGTCATAAACTAAATTTGTCAAGCACGAAATATCAACGTGTCGGAAATTATTATCATAAAACAAAATGGAACGTTACATGGAAGGAGAAAAAGTGGACAGACTCTGATTATTATGTAGTGCGGACTAATGATGATGACAGAGGCATTCATGATGTATCGATAAAATGATCGTTACCGTTCTGTCTCGATGCAAGGATCGCCAAGTTTAGGGTGATGGATAATTAAAAGAAACTGACTCGATGTCCCTTAGGTTTATCTTTTTCATCAGGATTTATTCACATTTATAGTTCAATCGATATCGTTACAGGTGAACCTAATATACAATGTTGTCAATTTTACAGTATTAATGTATACAAGTCAAAAACATAGCTATCTTACAGTATTAATAAATGCTATTATTGTTATAATCCTAAAGCTATGGTGATGGTTCCGTCTTTACACCTATGAATATTCAATAAATTATAAAGATTTTAAAATCTTCGATTATTACAATTATTCAAAAATTGTCATCAAATTGAAACAAATCCTTTTCAATCGTTTTAATGAATGCAGGTAATGGGATATGAGTACCCCCTATGAATAACACGAAGCATCTCATGCTTATATCTTTATAATATCAACTAAGTTGTATACATTTACTAGTTTACCAAATTGATCAATCTCGAATAAACATTAACGTGACGAATCTAATCTACGGCAAGATCGGGACTCTAGGGGGTCACAATGTCCAACATTGAATCTAACACTGACGAAGGCGAAGGAACAAAATTAAATAATTGTGAATGTGACCGATCGCTCCAAGTTTTTGATATTCTTTACTTACAATTCACGATCCCTACGATAACTTATCAGTCTTCACCGCTCATAAAGTTTTGCATCAAAAAAGTTCAAAATAAAGAGCAAGTTTCGACGGTAGATGGTACAAATTTTCTTACGCAAAGAAAGCATTTTGTGTAAAAATAGCGAATTTACAAACATTTTGATACAGGAAACTTTACATAGATACAGGTTTGGGCACCGAAGCGATAATTTATTTTTTAAACGAGAGTTTTTTGATTTTCGTGGGTTTATCTTTGTTTGGTGGACAACATGGATGCTCGGGCAGCCTCCACTTGCAGTTCTTCCACCTGGCAAAATATCGTATACCTGCAGGATTGCACCTCACATTATAATAAACTACAGATGCTCGAGTACGGGAGGGGACTGTTCAGTGCCACTGAGCCACTGGCCACTAGTCACTACTGTGTACTCATACAACTGGGTTCATGCAATGTGCATCTCACCACAACATCGTTGCACTCGGTCACCACTCAAATACTTCGTTATCACATTTGTAACAATGCGGTAATGGGAGAAACATTCTATGAACTTTATAATGATTACTGTGCTCATTGTCACCAAACAAACTGCTAGATGTATTCAAGGATATAAATTGTAAATACATAATTCATATCTTATCAAATAATAAGAAAATATAACATTTACATACATACATATGCAACTGGTGCGAAACATATTGATTCGCAATATGATTGATGCGATGGAACTCAGATAAATATTTACCGAATTGGTGTCTGGAGCAAATATTATATTTTCCCGCATTGGCATATAAATGAGTGTGTTGTAGACTCACCTCGCTGGTATGACGAGCGCATCGAATTCGGCCACCAAGTGTCTTCTGATAATGCTCTTGGATGGAGGAATGCCGAGTGCGGTCGCCATTGTCTCGCCGGTGAACGACGGCTCTAGTACCACGAGCCCGCCGTGCACTCCACTGTCTGTTGTAATAAGATTATCAACTACGTGACCGACTCTCTTGAAACGGATATCATTAGCAAATAGACAGTATTAAGCCCGGGGAACAAACGTACCTTTCAGATTTTCCGCAAATTCACCTAAATCAATATTATGAGCCCATCGCATAAACCTCTGATTGGTCCAAACTAAGGGATCAGCGTCAACGTTCTCGCACTGATGCCGCCTGACGGCGAGCGCCTACAACAAACAAAGAAGTTGTAAAAACTTAACGATGATTGATCGGCTGGGTAATTTATAACGTTGAAAATAAGAAGGGAAATAATAAACGTGATGTAACAGGTTTTTAGCTAACTGTCGACCAAGAAAGAGCGGAGTGCACGATGATTAATGGGTGTACATTACAGGGGCACGGCAATGCGAGACGGAACATTTTGTTCCAGCTCATTGGATAATCGCTCATTTGCTTTTCGTTATCTCACCCCACTTATCGGTAGGGACGTGAAATGGTTTTCTCATTTCGGGCCACGCAATTTGTAAATGAGACGAAGAGTATAATTTATGTCATTGTCACCTATCTTCGCTTCTTTTTTTATCTCTGCATTGGGTATTTCATTATGGTCAAAACTGAACTTAATACAGGATCATTTTGAATTCATTTGCAATTGGTCGACACTTCGCGTGACCAGAGGGCTGGTTTGTTCTTTGGCCAAAGAATAAGCGTTGCCATTCAACGTGGCAACGCTGCTAGTCTTCTGGGCACTTTTCCAGATGACAGCGATGTGGAGATTCACTTTGACGACTAAGCGCGCCTTTTTATACAATTTTATTTTGTACTTGTATTTTATATTAGTGTTGTAAATATTGTATATAAATACATATGTAGGCTTATAGAATTATTAGGTGTTACTCATTATTTCGATATTTCAATATATTACATTGTTTTGGTTGTAATTAAAATAAATAAGATTCCCAATTTGCAATTCTTTAAGGGATGATTGGATCTTTTTTGTGGCTGGGGGGGACTGGATGCGGAAGGCAGAGGTGTTGTGGCGCAACTTGGGAGAGGCCTATGTCCATCAGTGGACTGCGATAGGCTAAGTTGAAGGGATGATTGTACTCATCAATTTGAATAACTTTTCTATGGAACGAACCCTGAAATCTCGAAAAAAAAACTGATATTCCCTACATTTGTGTTCCCCATAAATCGACAAAATGTAAGGAACAGCTGTTTTTTTTTTCAGCAATTCTTTAAGGGATAGATTATCATCCCTTAAATAATCATCCAGTATAGTGATGGTAAGGACATAGTCTTGGAAAATTAAAGCACATACTAAATAGTATTTTTGTCATCGCATATATAACTGAGAAAAATATTAAGAAACTGTCAATACATTTCTACCGTACTTAAGATTGCCATAGAAGACTTCCAGTCTGTTTGTCTTCCTTGGCAGTAATCAGAGATGGTGTGTAGGTGATCAGTCAAAACATCAAGCATTCCACACTGACCTGTCGATCATACTTCATTATTCTAAGCAGGTGTATGCCGTGCACGATGGAGGCCTGGTGGAACTTCCTAGTCACTCCGAGGTATTTCTCCAGCTCCTTCTTACTGATGGTGTCCAGCATACGGGCGTCCACTAAGTTCGCCAAGAATGACTCTGCGTACTGTTGGTTTAAATTGATTTGAATTGGAAATGTTCTATGACCTAAAATTAAGTATAATATTAGAACCCCTGTAAACTTTTCTGGTGCCCTAATTTTTTATTATTTTTTAGACTGTTGGATTAGTTTCATATTTAAAAAATGAGTAAGCTACTATTAATGGTCTGGAAGATTATCTTCATCAGTATCCTATAACAGTTACGAAACATAATCACTGATTTTAAATTGGGCAGTTATTTCGGTACAACAATATTAATTGATCAAAGACTCACTAATGAGACACGATAAATAAACTAACGTGTCACCGCTACCGGCGGCCTTGCACCCGTTAACGGGTTAAAAGTGTGTATTAGTGGAGAAGGATTTTTTTTATTTCGAACCATCAAAATTTACTGCCTCGACTACCTCGTTGGTCTAGTGGTTGCAAGCGCGACTGCTGAGCGTGGGGTCCTGGGTTCGATTCCCGGGTCGGGCAAAGTGTTATTGGGTTTTTTCATTAGAAAATTCTCAGTAGCAGCCCGGAGTCTGGATTTGTGCCCGGTCTATGGCAATAGGCTCGCCCCCTATTACATGGGACTATAACATAACTGGCGAAATGTGGGTGTACTATACACCTCTGCCTACCCCTTCGGGGAAATACAGGCGTGATGTTATATGTTTTTTTTATCAAAATTTAATCTATCATGTTTGCGAGGGTAGTTAAATCGCTTGGCTTTAGGTAAATCGATTCTATTTTCCACTAAATATGTTTTCGTACCTGTCCCAATCCCAGATCCGGCAGCCACTCAGCGGCGACCCAGGCGTGTGTCAACTGTCCTATAGTGGGGTTCCTCACGAGGTCGGGTCTCCTCCGCTCTTCGATGGCCAGCCGCAGCTTCTTGCGGTGCATCGGCTGCGAGATGCCCAGCCCCACCTCCAGGTCCGCGTCAGACAGCTCGAGCAGAACCTGCCCATTCAAAGCACGGATCTAGAACCAACCAGAACACAATATTTGACGCTTAATGCGCGTCTCTCGCTCTACTACATACATACCTACCAAATGTTATGAATTTATCAACCGAACTCGACTTGAATAACTTTAGAGTTTCGTGATTTTCGTTTTATGTCATAAGAAATGCCTACTGAAAAGTCAACATATAAATAAGCAAATTCTGCGATGAATTTATCTTGGTGTTGTGTATCGGTCCCTGATTTCCATACAGATCTAATAAAATGAGCGCATTCCGAATAATGAATGGATTTGCGGGTAATGAAAATGGTTTTTTATTCCATTCGAAAATATAATACACGTCGTTTTCATTGAGAGTTATGACCGGCCGAAATGTAAACATTGATTTTAGCGTTCACATAATTCACACTGAAAATAACCATTTTATTCAACGACTTCAAATATTTTATTATTGAATTTTCAACGATGTGAATTGTGGAATAAGTTATTTTTGTGGGATATATAGTTATATTGCGGAGGCTTTTCTAGCTTGTTAAAATAAATGGAGTCACTAAGTTTTGTGGTTAGTACTGCTTGAAGCCTCATTACGGTTGGATTAAACAGAGTATAAGTAACGTTGTGTTGCTAACCTTATGTATATGAATATTAGGTTTATAATTATATACTTAGCTTTTATAAGTAGATTTAATTTTATTTGTAGCCGCAAAAGTTTATTAAAAGTTAGAAAACTAGACATGGGCAGGGCCGTCTCTTGCTTATCTGGTGCAAACCCTACTTAGGTGCTAATAGCTATTTCACAATCTCCCCACCTCTCAGTGGTGTAGATTTGGTAATGGCTACAACATACAATGCAACTTGACCGAAACGTCGAGGTTAGTCAAAATGTTTGTTATATTTTGATTTAATTGTGCGCGACAAGTCCCGTAAACATAGTTCAATACAACATACAGCACCCGAAGAAAATTATCGTTTGTTAAAATTGTTTTTAATGTAAGAAAACAATTATAATTATATGTACTGTATACTTGTAGTGTGAATTTACTCCTTCATCATCTAAGCATCAAGGACTGGCAGCGACATCTCTAGTCAAGATATTACCAATATTATACTTGACGCAACGTCATACCGTACCAGAATTACCGTAGCAGAAACTTGTGTCTGTCGATCTCGTGTGGGGTGTTGTACACATACATGTAATTGTGACTATATCGTGTAATGCTTAGCTGTGTTATAGGTGATTATTATTGTGCAATGTGTGATGTTCGGTTGTGTCACTTAACCGTTTCAAAAAAATGTTTTTCTTAATTAATTTTTTTTCAAGGCCTTTTTGTTTATTTATATAAAATACAACTTGTATGTACCAAATGAACATAATTATTGTGACTTATTAGTCTATAAATACTAATATACGATGTTGTAAAATACACATAATTTGGTTAAATTTAAATTCGAATTAAATTCCAATTTTTTGTATTAGGTATTTGATGTCAGATGTCTTCTTTCATTTACTTTTTTTTTTTCTTGTGCGCGTAAATTTCACTTTTAAGATATACAGATGGGAGGGACCAGCTGAAAATCAGTGCTGTGCATACCTACATGCACAGCAAATACTGAGCTGGATCCCTTGCCACACATATTATGTTGTATGCATGTTGTGTTCTCATTAATTTGTCTTGTTACCTTTGCATGTAATATGTATATTTTGTGTATGTGTGGCAAAATAAATGGTTTAAATGGTTTATACTATTTCTCGATCGCGATTGGTTAAGGTAAATATTGTTCCCTGCACCCCCTCTCCTTGAATTTTGTACAAGAAGTAAAATGGCCATGACATGAAACTTTTCTCACCAAACTAATGCATATTTTATTTGCCATCCAACACCTTGCTTTCGAATCAAATCCTCACCGCTGCTGCTACAAATGATCCCACCCATTGAACTCCCACCCCGGTTTGAGACGGCCCTGCTTATGGCTTACTAACTCGCGCACTACAGGTTTGTATTTTTGTGCTAATCATAGAAACAGCGTAGGTATTATCATGCAGTTGTCCACACCTTAGATCTCCTGACGTTTGCGACAAGCGAGACATGTGATGCTGGCAGGTGTATGACACAGGATCTATGAAGCATTCTCAATGAGATTCAATGATACACATTCACGAGGTACGCACCTTTCCACTTTTTACGTTATCAGCCACTGCAGCTGCATACTGCGGCATGCCGAGCGCCAGCTCAAGCCATGCGATGATGGCCGGCGCCCGCCATCTTGACAATGGCAGTGACGCTGCCTCTCTCAACGCCGCTTCACTGCCCAGCGGGGACCAAGCGCGAGTGCTACCAGTACCGGAGTAGATCGGCTCTGAACAACAAGCTATATTGAAAACATTGAAAATATTGATATGTGACCTGTATAGGTCACCCGAAGGTTCCCAATATTGGTGCACCTATGAATACACATGAGATCTGAATAAACAGTAGGTTATTGAAATTGTCACAATGCAAGAAAACTTAAGCTCTGAACCTGACCTAAAAAGAAAATCAAAAATTTCAATCCAATAATATTTATGACAATCACAATGAAATTAATAAATATAGCTAAAAGAATTAGAGTTTGATTTGAACAATTTGATTAGTTATTAAAAAAGAATGCAGTGTTACAACTTGCAAGTGCAGTTAACTTAATCTTTTGTTCTCTTTTTATTGAATTTAATTTATAAACGTACTTTTTTGACCTACAAGTACCTTTCCGATAAGTTCTTGAACTCACCACTCTCATGTCCGCTAATTGCCGCACTACCCGACTTGGTGCGATGTCGTGAGCGCGCAAACACACGTGATATGGAGCCCCAGGCCGAACCGCGTCCTCGCGTGCCTTTGCTGCCCGCGCCCGAGCGCCCGCGCAGCCCGCCCAGCAAAGCCGCCTCACATTCACCTGGGCTTGAGAGCTGCTCCACTGACCTGACAAGATAAGGGCAATAATATAACATGACCATTAATGACCAATGAGCTATGCCTGCAGCCGTCTCTGCGTTACGGCCCGTATGACAAGATGTCGGAGGAGCCATGGAAAAGTGGTGGGATAAACCTGATGAGATACAAGGTGTAGATACATTTCAAAACAATCGGGACCTATGGGAAAATACCATTTCTGAAAAGTAGTTCAAAATAAGAGGCGACTGAGCGGAATAGCGCAAGAAACAAATTAGTTAGATATAACGTGACAAAGTTCTCAAAGGCTCTGTTATAGAAATTCGTCGAAAAGTAATGATATAACCTGAAGAATTCTTTCATAACAGAAGCAATACAAGACAAAAATTATTCAGTACCTAATATAAACGACAGTTCGCATTGAAATATAAATGCCTGCTAGGCATTGGCGCAGGTGTTTTTGAGAAAACAAATCTAGGTTGGTATTTCTGTAAAAGAAAGCCTTTACAAAGGTTTACCTGGGGAGGTTTATAAAGAGAATAACTATATTACGTAAGTAGTCAGGCAAAGTAAATATTCTGTTATATTTGAAGATGAAAGGAATCTATTTAACTTGCATCAGGTGTGCTTTCTCCACAATCAATCAAACACAGAATTTAAATTTGACACCCAATCTGCAGGATACTTTTCATTCAGCAGACGTTGTTCTGGCTCTTAAAATATTGCAAGTTGAAAAATTATGAAAGATAACAGCCTGTGAACCGTGACGGAAAATGGTAAGCAATTAATTAAGCCGGAAATAAAAGTAATTTTGGGTCCAGTGACAGCTAAATCGGATAATACCTACGAGTAAAGAAATAAGGATAATACGCGATAAATTTACAGTCAAAATTTAATAATATCGCCTTTAGTTATAAAATAAAACGTCCGCCCGTAAAAGTAATAAGATCTTATCTTCATAATTCTCATTGGCTTTTAGAGGACTAGGTAGGTATAACGTGCAGCAGATGAGCGGAATCTACAATTGTGATAATTTCTCAGAATTAGATTTGACTTCCAATTTACAGACCACTTATCATGCAGCAGTCGTTTTGCTCTTTAAATATTGCAGGTTGTAAGAAAAGCGAACAGTAACGGAAAATAAAAAATAATGAAACCGGAAGAAAATGTAATTTCAAGTTACTATTGCTGAATTGCGAATCCCATAATACGCGATAAATTTTACTGTCAAAATTCGATAATATCGGCTGTAGTAATAAAATAGCCCGTAAAAGTAATAGAATGTTATCGTCCCGTTTCTTATTGGCTTTTAAATTTCTGCGCCCGTATCTAATAGTCCGCTAGGCTGTTCCAGAGAATCTGCTAATGCCAGCAAATAAAGATGAAAACTCATTTACAGTAAAATAAGTTCTTGAAGTCGCGTTGGATTATTGATGAAAAGATGAAAATATGGGTTATTTACAGAACTCTCAACATGCAAGGAATATAGTTAAAAAAACTTTGTTTCATGGCTTTGTGTTCATTACCATTTTTATTCTGCTATTAACAATTAAAAGAAAACATTTTGGTTATAAAACGTACAATTCTTTTCCGAAATCGCTCTATGGTATCGTATCTTAAGATTAACTAATTAAAAATTTTACCTTTTGACCACCCCAGTCAGATTTTTTATTTTGTGGATTTTTTTTTATAGGTACGTCCATGTCCGTTTCGGACACGATTTGTCAATTTTCATTTGTTGATTTGATAAATCCGACCGAGACGTTCAAAGAGTTAACAATGATCTGCTTAATCTAATAGTTTTGTCCCTTTCTAACAGCCGAAGGAAGCAAATCCATTATCAATATAAGAATTTTAACTGAAGACTATATTGATCTGTAAACTAGTCTGCAAATAATGTAATGAATGACTTTTAACTGTCTTCATCATTATAATCATCATTCTAGCCCGGTATCACCCACTGCTGGGTATAGGCCTCCTTTCGTTTTTGCCAGCCTCTTTGATCTTGTGCGTCCGTCATCCAGGTGTTTCCTGCGGCTTTGGCGATATCATCAACCCAGCGCGCTTTCGTCTTATACAGCCTAAAGATAAAGATTTTGAAGACACACAAATATAAAACTAACCTTGACAGTGATCCCGCATCAATGGAGCGTGTGAAGGGCGAAGCACTGTTGTGTGGCGATAGAGTCGGACTGCAGTCACGCGGCGTGCTCACTACGAGGACAAAAGTAATTGAGTGATTACTCCTTTAACGGTAACGGTCTGGATTGATGAATTGACGAATCTATGGAACTTGGGATCCTTCTCTAAAATAATATTAATGCAAGGGAATTTGAAACATCGTCGAAACAAGCCTCATCATTTACTGTTTTGTGAACTAATAGTAATGGATAGATCCGGTGCGACGGTTCGGGTGCCGGTGAAATTACAATCACATGAGACTTCATCTTCAATGTCTCGGTTTGGCGAACGCGACTTGCAGTACCATTAAGGCAACAACTAGAAGGTAATTGGAATTGCAGTTCATCCTCCAAACCTTCCAGTCCAACCAGATGCAGCTAAACATCAGTATTTTACACGAAGCGACTGCCACAAGACCCCCGCAACCCAGTTACTGGGCAATACCGACATAGGAGGCAAGAACAGTTGTCAGACTTTCAGGCTTCGGACTACCCGTAACGACTGCCATAGATATTCGTTTGACAACCGGGACTGACAGCTTAACGTGCTCTCCGAGGCACGGAGTGGTCTCGACGTGTCACGAAACGGTCACCCATCCACGGACTGACCGCGGCAAGCGCGGCTTAACCTCGCAAATATTACTGGTGTAGTTGTTATTGCCAATGTAACTACTTACATCAGGTGGGACTTTAGCTGGTTTTGCCATGGTAAACCATAGAAAAACATGAACACACGTACATGTTCTACGAGAACCTGCAATATTCCATTAGGTGCATCAAATAAGATCCATTAGGTGTATCTGGAGCTTATTAGGGTTCCGTGTTATTTGCCATGTTTAACAATAAAAAAAAAAAAAAAAAAAAAAAGAATACCATTCCCTAACCGTATTAAGAAAACTTGAACTGAGAATGTGTTTTTTTTTTCTCAACGTATTGAATCATCATATATTGTCGCCATTGATATCTTGGTAACGTAACAAGTAGGTATGTAAAAAATAGGCGAGGCTTACAAACTACTTTATATTACTTAAGTTTTTATCCCCGCCGGGATAAAACCCTGTCCCGATGCATCTATTGGCGGCTCGTGTAAGAAAAATATGTTCAGCGTGAAGTACAAAAGCGTGGAACTGGAATTTGTATATTTTTTATACTTTTCTGCCAGTAGGTACTGTAATTTGGAGGCGTTTAAATAATTAATCAAACATGAGTTAGTGTTTTGTTTTTCAACACAACACAACAAAATGACAAAAAATAGGAATACTAAATTGAGCTTACGTATTAATACGTACAATGGAAACAAGTTAAATTTGGCATCTGACATGAAATAGGAACGGTCTTGAAGATCGAGGAATAACAAGCTGCAGACTTTTACGAACATTTTTGCTATCCATTTCCTCCAGTCGGTTCATGATAGCTAACACGAGAATATAGGTAGTGAACGAGACGGACTTGATGAAAGTGAAATGAAACGTGAATAAATGTTGTAACTGAATATTTTTATACAATGCCCAGTTCATTGTAAATACTAAATACTCATTTTTTTTTTTTTAATTTTCGTTTATTTTTTTCTAAAAACAAAACAACGGACTTTTTAGGAATATCAGCCTTTTGAATAACGGGAACTGGCTCAAAGTTGATCTGCAATATTTCACTGAATTGCCTTCTCATTGGTTTTTGTCTATTAAGACAGTGTTTTCATTCATTTGGGTTCGATTCCCGGGTCGGGCAAAGTGTTATTGGGTTTTTTCATTAGGAAATTCTCAGTAGCAGCCCGGAGTCTGGATTTGTGCCCGGTCAATGGCAATAGGTTCGCCCCCTATTACATGGGACTATAACATAACTGGCGAAATGTGGGTGTACTATACACCTCTGCCTACCCCTTCGGGGAAATACAGGCGTGATGTTATGTTATGTTGTTCCATTCATCCAATTTGCCTCAAAATCTAAAGCATCACAGAAAATTAATAAAGTTGCCAGTTGTTTTTTCTATTTGTAGATATACAAAAGAAAATCACTTCGGTTATTACAAAAGCATATTCAGTAAAAGCGAACTCCAATATTTGTGCAATAAAAACGATATGAATTTGTTCCGGCCTTACGAAAAAATGAAAACAAAAACATGGAAAATTTGCAACAGTAGGTAACATAGTTTTCAGGAGTTTAATTGTTTAATGTATACCTACTGAATATTGAACATGTTTCGTAATACAGAATGTTAACTGTTAATATTGACTACTGCCTCCAGCAATTTTAGTTGTTAAACTGTGTGCAAAATTTAGAATGCAGAATGCGTTGTTATTTACCATATTGTTGAGTTCCAATCATCATTATTTTGCATTTCACAATATTTCGAACTACGGCAATTTTTTGTTGAATAAATTATTTAATTGTTAGCCACATTTTATAATAACAATATGGAATTATTAAGAAGTTATATACTTACCTAAAGTATGAAAAAAAATTTTTTTTGCTCATCAGAAATTGACATTACTTTTCGTCGGAAAATAACATCATGTCATATTCATGAACACAATGTCTTCTAATATACTTAATAGGCTACACAGACGACTACACTATTTACCTACCATACTATATTTTGTTTAAACCAACCAGCCAAGGTGATGGAATTACACCTAAACTCTTCTCATTCTGAGAAGAGGCCTACCTATGCCCAGCAGTGGCACAGTAATGGGCTGAATATGTAATGTAATTTTTTTAACTGTACACGAAATAATAATAATAATACAATAATCTCAAGGGTAATTCTTTTTGAGTCTGGGTTTTTTGTTATAAGCTTTAATACACATAAACATACTATATCTGCGGTAAAGGTTAGTTCTACAGATTGGCACAACTTCTTTCTGAATTCTATGGGCACAACTAACTTTGTATGATCTCTTGGCTATACAGATTATTTTTACAATTTTTTTTAAACAAATTTTGGTGTTTCCTTATAAAATTCTTATTCTTTATTGTACACACATCATCATCATCATCATTTCAGCCGAAAGACGTCCACTGCTGGACATAGGCCTCCCCCAAGTATCGCCACAACGACCGGTCCTGCGCCTTCCGCATCCAGCGGATTCCCGCGACCTTCACCAGGTCGTCGGTCCACCTTGTGGGGGGCCTACCCACGCTGCGCCTTCCAGTACGCGGTCACCACACACATACATACATTTATTTATTTATGTACACACAACACATTAAAATTAAGTACTGAAAATCCTCCTTCAATAAGTCCCTTATTCAACCATTTAACCTGTATAACTGCAAAGATTCATTACGATCTGTTCAGCCGTTTTCACGTGATGAGGTAACGAACAGACACGTAAAAATGATTAATTCATGTTCTATTGCTTATTTATAGTAAAACAAGCCGGTTTTCTTGAAAAAAAATAAACGGAATGTTATTCCTGACTGTACAGAAATACTTGGAGTGATTATTTTCTCTGTGATACTTGGCATATTCATTGTCAGTCGGGTTGACCAATAAATTTTTTAACAATATTAAATCGTATCAACTCGGTCATTTGGTCGAGATTTTGTCGGTTGAGTTGAGTTGTTGAGTTTGAGTTGAAAACTCACGACTTTTTGACCGATATCTTGTGGCGAATAAATTATTTGATTTTATTTTAATATTTTTTTTAGTATAAAGATAGATAATTAATTAAAGGCTACATGTTAAAAACCGGCCAAGTGTGAGTCAGACCCACGCAGTAAGGGTTCCGTACCATCGACCCGATACCCCATAGAAACTGATTTAATTTACGAGAGTTTATCAAAAGATATCAACGCACCGTGCGCGAAATATGTATTTTTGCAGCTCTTTCTTACGCAGGTACCACCACCCATGCCATGCATGTTTGCCCTATTTTTAGTATTTGTTGCGAAACTACATAGTATGCACTATAATCAAACAAGTTTGAAGCTGGTATGTATTAACGTTTTGAATATAGAGCAGGAACAAAAACGCTGAAAAAATTGCATGTTTTTCTAGGTTTCTTGTTATTTCCCTTTGGTTTTAGTCTTTTTTTATTTTTAGTATTTTTCGTGATAGCAACACATATTTTGAGAAAATTTCAACCGGCTACCTATTACTGCTCAAATGATACAGTCCTGTGACAGACAGACGGACGGACGGACAGACAGTGTAGCGAGAGTAATAGCGTTTGGCGCCCTTTGGTTACGGAACCCTAAAAACTGTATCTAAAGATTGATCGCCCGGCAAAGCTACACAATTTTGGCATTCAATCAAATAAGTGATAACGCCGTAGACTGTTATTATAATTTCTATTTAAATAAAGTATCTAGTCATAACAGTAGTACCTACTAACATAAATCCGAACATAATAACTGAACAAAAAATCTGTCAGTAAGCTTGTAAAAAGATGTTCGTCGTTTATCAGAGCTCGTTGTCACACAGCTGTATGAAACAATTTGATTTCATCGTTAACAAAGTTTTCTCTCTAATAAAAAACTCGTTTCTCGAGCGGAAATTTTGATTGTTTTTATTTTTCACGCTTAAAAGCCCTTCAATAAGAATGATACAGCACACTTTGTAATTTTGTATTAATTGTATGGAAAATATACAGCTAAAGAAACACTTATAATGAAATTGTAAAACAGAAACCCAATTACAGATTTTCGCATGTAGAAATTATATTTATTTATTTATTATTATTTATTTATTTCTTTCCACAAAAAAAATACAGACATTTGGCAGATACAGTGTAAAGCATAAACCAGTTTAGGTTTTTCTGTACACCGTTTGGTCCGTCGACATTCATTACAACAAGATATACAACGTCTTATTGAAATAACTGAAAACAGCTTAAAGGGTCATTGTACACATCAGTATGAACAACTTCTACTATGGAACCAACCCTGAAATTGCGAAAAAAAACAGCTGTCCCATAATTTTTGTTCACATGAATCGACAAAATATAGGGATCAGCTGATTTTTTCTTCGCGATTTCAGTGTTGGTCCGATAGTAAAAGTTGTTCATACTGATTAACCCTTTAAGAGGTTTTCAGTTATTTCAATAACACGTTTTAGATAACTGTCGGTGTTTGAACTCGAAGTTAACTTAATCATAGGTAGGTACTTACTTCATTATTTTGCAGTATATTTATGTACAATGTTTTGTGTGTAATGTGTGCGTATTATTAAATAAGATGTATTTTTAATATTTACTGCAGAACCCTCTGTTTAAATTAGTGTTACCTAAAGTATTAGTCTAGGTCTTGAGAAAATGCAAGAACACGAGTACGAGTTTTTGTTAGTGTTGCTCAAAGTTTGGTGTTGCAGTCTAGTGGTTTTGCATTTTCCCAAGACCAAGATCAAGACTTTCGAAATACAAAACCACCAGACTGCAAGACCAAAACTTCGGGCAACACTAACAAAGTCTCGGTCTTGCGTTCTTGCTTTTTCGCCAGACCAAGACTTTGGGCAACACTATTTTTAAAAGATAATATTAAACAGACCAAAACTTTGAGCAACACTAAAAAAGTCTCGGTCTTGCAGTCTTGCATTTTCGCAAGAATAAGACCGAGACTTTGGGCAACACTTAGTCTAAATGACTCATTAAAGTGTGAAATATTGTTCAAAATGTAATAGTCAACAAAAAGTTTAATGTTCGACACGACGACAGATATCATTATACTTGTTTTCAACATGAGCGAGTTGCAATCCGCTTTATTTTCCAGCTGAATCATGGAAATCATATTTCACTTCATAACAAAAATGCTGTGGATGTTGTGGGTAACCACATTAAAAGGGATTCGGTTAAGTTAAATTCGTCAAAAATTTACGACAGAAATTCGGATTTCAGATTGATTGTTCACGTAAAATTAAGTTGGTTTGTTGCATAATTTTTAAATAGCAAAAAAATTATCATTATTATTATTATTAATTATTATTTTTGATCATGAAAATTATTTTGGGATGTTATTTGGATAGGCCGCCACAGCAGGAACAAAAAAAACACAAGAGAAATCATAAGTCTGCCACACATCCTAATTGATCAAAGGTTTGCTAATGATACAATATAATTTAATAATTGATAAAAATCGTGGGCGAAAATGAGATAGATATGCAGCATCACTGTCGGCGCCACACACATGTCGATTATATTCTTGTATCTTCTGAGCCAGAATATATACCGCATACTGACGTCACATCAGATAAATCAGCAGCCCTTGCAACCTTTGCGCTAATCATACCTAAAAAGCAGCTAACGCCAGCGCATTCAATACTACTATTCAATTTCAATGCCTGATAGTGTTTTTTTATATCAATCGCACTTCATAGTAGAATGTGTTATCGTGTAACTTACGTTGATAGATATGGTGTGCAGATGATACGAGGGAGACTGCGTCTGTGTCATAAGCGTCGAGGGTTGGAGGTGCACCTTCCGCTGTTGAGTCTGATAGGTTTCCACCACATACTGAGGTTGCACCCCCGTCACTGCTACCTGTCAAAAAAAATCGTTCGCTTTGCATTTGATGCAGATATTTTGGAAAATGCACCATGATACAAGACAATAAATGAAAATTATATAATTATTTGGAGACAGAATATTGAGAAAGCTAGAAATATTTAGAGACTAGACTAGAGACAGAGAGATATGGCCAATCATAAAATAGTATTATATTCTTTCAATATATACCTCTAACTCCAGAGTCAGCGCTGCAACTTCCCCTATCACCAATCAAGCCAGAGGGTCCCCCCAGCATCATCGGTGGACCCATGCCCAGTGAAGCTACGCTCTCGCCTTCTGATAAACATCCTGCCGCCTGAAGCTGTCTTCGAGCCTAAACGACGACATATCGGTTATAGTTATAAAAAATATAGAACATCATCCTTTGTATACCAAGTTTCAACGAGAAAAGATGAGTTACAAACGTTTGCACTAGTATAGTATTATATTATCTGTGGTTTGGCCTTATCGGGCTGTGGTGCCTTAGCACGATAAGAACAAACGTTTCTAAAGCTGCACAATTATTGACGTAAAAATAATATTATCTTAAGTATATGTTATAGTAAAACAAAGTTTAACCGGATTAAATCGCGTATATTATTTGTTTTATTATAATGTGTAGTGATCGCGAAAACCTAAGAAGTTATTATATGTTATAGTCAAAGGCCGATATGTAGCCCTTCCGTGGAATGACTCGTCTATCCTAGGTTTGACCAACGCCTTTCTGCAAACTCCAAAAAGATTCTAATTTCGGCTTTTGACTGACGTATTTTAGTCTATCTTAGAAATACCCAAACTTGGTATTATAGTCAAACGTCTAAAGTAAAATACATACCTACATGCACGAAGACATAGCGTAGCTTTGGTCGAGTGTGCAAGGGAAGCGAAGGGGTGTTAAAGCGAGTCTTCTGGGGCAAACTCAGAAACACTTACAAATGCTTGGGAAAGAGTTTTGACTGCAACAACTATACCTAATTTAGGTCTGACTAGTTAAATCCCGATTTCATCAAATTGAGTTGCAGCGTTTGACCGTCCAAGTTAGTAGCTCTTAGGATTAGACAAAAATTCGTTAGTCAAAGGTCGAAACACACAATTGGTTTGGACTTTGACTTATACGGTCAAAATTAATATCCAATCTATCCACGATTAGCCCTACTAGAGATAGGAAATTGACATAAGTTCCATAAAAAATGTTGGCCGTAAGACTTCTTGTCAGATCTGAGGATTGGCTAGCCTGACCTAGGAATGACGAAGCTTTGGTCTTTGACTATAACAGATACATTGCCACATACTATTGCCCTTAGTTGACTTTACAATATTTTCTAGTAATCGGTAGTACAACGTCAACATTTTGAAATCACCATACATTAGATCGCACAATGCCTACTTTATTATTTATTATATAGGTATATCGCAGTTTGCCAACATTGTGAGAAATGAAGCGGACGATTGCTATCATACAGAACAGTTACAATTTATCGTGCATGGAAACAACGAATTTTTTTTAATATTCTTCTTTTGTTTCTCACGAAGCATGGTAGCATAGATTTCAAAATCATTCTTTTAGCGCGTAAAATTTTATGCCGACCATCCTGGCTATACTAGACACCTTCCACTATTTCGCTAAATGCTACACAACTAACTAGAGTAGACGATACCTACACACATTCATATGTTTAGCAATTACAGTGCAAAGCTATTAGCATACAGGTGGATGTTACTGCCAATGCTCATGATGTAATCGCTCAATCATTTTTTACGACACTCGCGAGTACTGGCAGAATGATTCCTACCTAACAGCACATCCCAAACACGATTATAGTTATACCTCCATCGAAACACCCTTTTAATGCTTCAATTAATTTCGATTGGGGATTTAATTTGGATAGGATTTGTCCGCTCGAATGGGACATCCCGTTGCGAGCCCGCATCAACGTAATGGTATCGAGCGTCCCGCGGTCGCAGGTTAATATCCGGATTATGCGTATAACGGAAAAACTTGTAATACCAACCGACTTATAGTAGTAAGTCGAGGAAACAGTTGCGTTTAATTCTCCCTACAATTTAGATCAGAGGGAGCAATTTGAAACGGTAATTAACACGAGCGAGTGATGGATGGTCATGGTTCACACGTACATCACGCCACCTATTCATCATAGTACTGAGCTGTCGATAAAAGTTTATTTATTATTTGCGGAACCACTTCATCACTGAAGTTGTTCATCAAAAACAATTTTGTATAATATCGATTTGATTCCGGTTCAGATTGGACAGGTTTTGAATGGATTAATTATCTCCTAAATTGTTTCTGTATTGGTGATTTCGAAGTAGATAAAAAGTTTTTAACAAAAAATTTAACCGACGAAAACAAAAACTGAAAAGCGAAAAATAAAATGAAGCTTTTTAGTCTTAATAAGTATTCTTCTACCTAAACTAATGTAAATAACTAATTATGAGTCGGCGCCAAACAAACAAGCAAAGTGCGTGCGAGTTGCAAGTGATCGAGCGGAGAACGCATTTTTGGAAAGTTATTGTTCATCGTTGAAAATTTCGCGTTGTATTTGATGTTAATTGTTTTTATTATTTCTTTAAAGTAATTTACTGATCTTCGTTGATTGTTTGTTTGGCGCCGACTCATAATTAGTTATTTACATTAGTTTAGTTAGGAAAATAGTTATTAAGACAAAACGCTTCATGTTATTTTTCGGTTTTCAGTTTCTGATTTCGTCTGTTACATTTTTTGTTAAAAAAAATTTGTTTTGTTTTTTTTGTGGTTAAAATCTAACTCCAAGTCTCCATTATGTTGTAGTGTCTAGAACTACATTTATGTGTGCCAAGTTTCAACAGAATCGGTTAACAGGTAAGAATTCAGTGGGTGAACAAGCACTCATCCCCTGTTTTCCTACCCTTAGGGGTGGATTTTGATTTTCAAATTTAAATGGGACCATCTTCGAGATATACCCTATCCATTAAAAAAATAATCATCAAAATCGGACTACTCTGTAAAATTATGCGTGGTCATACATAAAATAAATACCAAATATGCGTCGAATTGAGAACCTCCTCCTTTTTTCGTCGGTTAAAAAGGAAATGTGTTTAATTTCAATGTCTATTGTAATTCCCAGACTCAGTCGTCTTTGGCCCTTTCTGAAAACACAATTTTTAACCGACTTCAAAAAAAGGAGGAGTTTATGTATTCGGCGGGTTTTTTTATATACAGTCATAATGTATTTGTTAGAAAACCTACCTCAAACAGTTGCTCTCTAGCGTGTCTAAGCTGTGTATCCCTTGCACTGAGCGCAGCAGCGAGTTGCAGCGATCGCTCAGCTTCATCACGAGCGTGTCGGAGTAACGCCGCTCGCTCCCGCTCCCGCTCGGCTCGCTCCGCGCCCAGCGCTGATGATGCACCACCCCGGGAACGCATCTGTACAAACGTAGCATACTATAACAGAAATAAAAGCAAAGATCCATTTTCATACATTAGTTTTACTTATACAGGGTCTACCAAGCAAGGGCAAATGCCAGTTTCATTATTAAAAAAAATACATGAGCTAAACAATCCTTATTATAGCGCTCAATTATTATACTAAATAAATAAATGAATTAATAAATACTAATTATGAAAAAACTGTTTTTGTTACGTCAGCAAAGTTGAAATTATAAATAATTCGCTTAAAATCGCTACTAATCATCATAAATTTTAAAATAAACCTTCTAAAAAATTATTTTGTACTTAGTTGGACTTGATGCGTTTCTGAAAACTTAATTAAAGTCATGAAAGTCAACTTCATGCATAATTATTAAAAGTTAAAACTTCATAAAAACGAAGGGTAGGCGTTGTTTAAAAAAATATATGAGGAATAACTTATGATATACAACGTGTATCAGAAATCCGTGGTCATATTTGAAGAGCTTATTCAGTGGATGCTATGGAACAACTTTTACAATAGGTCCAACCATGAAATCGCGAAAAAAAAAATCCTTACATTTTGTCGAGCGACTTCGATGATTTGGTGGGAACAGTTGATATTTTATCGCGATTTCAGGTTGGTCCCATAGTAAAAGTTGTTCTATGCGACTATGCTATGCCCTGAATGAACTCTTAAAATATGACCATGTATTTCTGATATACGTTGTACATAAGAGCATTCACCGAGATCTTTCTGTGTGTGTAAAATTCGATAAGCTGTGAAACAACTGAATAAGTTATGTGTGACCTAGATACTATCCAAGCATAATGAGCCTTGCAAAAGTTGCTAGATCAGGAGATATGAAATAAATTGAGTGTCCATAATACCGTGGTTCCACACCAAATGACTACGTTAATGCTACTGGAATATTTCGGAACAGAAGGCCAATAACCCTAGATGGGGATTTTAAATTTTGGAACTCTGTATAATGTTTTAGAGGTAGCAAACCCTTTTACGTGACAACGCATTTCCATCGCACCATCTAACAACGTTATTGGATTACTTGCTATGCTAATGTTCGCCTTCAAAATACAAAATGATTAAATTTAACCTGTTCATAGTTTCTTATGAAGTCCCGGAGCTCTTTCTCTTTGTCTTCGAGCGTAGCGTAGAGTTGTTTCATTTGGTTAAGTAAATCAAATTTCTCTGCTTTCAACCTCTTTTTGTCTGCTTTCAAAGCTGGAACAAAATGCTTATCATACAAAGTCAACATAACTAGTACTTATATGCAGTAATTTTACATGTAACTCTGAAGAAAATGGAAAGAAAAGATAGTAAAATGTTTGCTGGTCTGTTGATAGAGTACTCTATCGTTTAGGATAAAACATGAATTTATTTCGAAATAGATCATATAAATCGAGTGGTCTAGTAAACGACAAACTTGTTTGTTGATACACTCTAGCGATCTACTCAATCCCGAGTGATTCAAACTCTTTGAGCGCAGGCTGCTCCTTTGTCGCTCCGCTCTCTATGCAGATCCGCTCAACTCGGACATTTGTACGATTCCAACGTTTGATAGGAAAATAAAACACATCCGGGATTGATCTACATTTTACCGTTTTTGCAAACGCTTCTAGAGACTTGTCGATCGTTTTGACGATTGCCATCACTTTGGAAGTTTGGAAATTGGATTTCAGTTCCGGGCTCAGATTTTATTGGCAATCATAAAGTTCATGAATTTTTGAGTTTTTGCACTTCCGGGAATAGGTCGAAGGTGGACTATTTTAAAGTTAGTTTGACGAATGATGTAATATTAATTTAGCACGTTACTAACGTGGTTTATGGATTGTGTGGTTAGTGTGTAGGCAGGCAACAACCCTTTGATTGTGGTTTAATCGATCACGTCTAACAATTACATAAGGTTAACACATTACGTGGGTATATATGTATGTACTTCTAACACAAACATATGACCGTTTGTTCTCGTTACGTTCCTGTACACATATGTATGTACTTAGAAGGTGTACTAAGTGCCCTTTACTATGTAACCAGACGCCTCACTTTACGAGAGAGGCCCATTTTGTTTATATACCTATCCAAGAACTAAAATATTTTGAGTAGCTATCTTAATCTTAATTATATATGTGTCTTTATGTTCAAAATACTGCCGTCAAAGCGAATTACTTGGCAGCAGCATAAAAATATATAGTTTCTAAACGATAATGAAACAAGTTTGAGTTCTGACCTCCTTAGAAACCCACATCCTCAGTATTGAAGTGTTCTGCTTATTTACTTGGTACAACCACTGGACGTGACTTCATTATTTTGCCTGCCTTCATCGATCGCCCACAAATGGAGACGCAGTTGGCCCAACTACAGCCAAATGATACCGGCTTAACTTGTCACAACATTTCAAATTATGATTGAACCATTTATAATTTTATCTAGCTCAATTTACTAACTGTTTCGATGAAGTTACTTAATTTGTTCCATTTGTCTTGTCTTTTACCTACGATTGATAGACACAAAGGATTTATTAACTAGTGAAGTTTTGTAGTCGTATTTGATTAAAGTTGCTGTTTTTATATCGATTATCGAAATTGTGCTATAATTTTTTTATTAGTACATATTACAACCGTTGTATTCAACGTGAAGCTAAAGATGATTGGAATCGTGACCTACTTATTCGATTATGGTGTTCGTAAAATGAGGGCAATGGAAATTCGATATGGTGAATGTAATAAAGTGAATAAGGTTTCAAAGTCTGCACTAACTTAGATAAATTGTGAAAAGTTGCTGTCTAGCTCGTTAAAAAGTTTTGAAATGGCTATTTGAATAGTTTTACAAAGTCGGTATCAGAACCTCTATAGTAGGTTTGCGAATAATGATTTTCTTTGATACTAAAATGAAAGTCACAGCACATAATTGCTGTACTCAAGTTACACCGATTTATTAAACATACTTGATCGTAATACAATGTCATCGTCAATGTGTTTTCTTAACCAAGATATATGTATTTACTACTATTACTATACTATTACTATTAATTACTACTATTAATATTACTATATTTTTTTTTTTTTTTTTTTTTAGTACTTAAAATTGATGGAATTTTTCAATTATCCTTTCGCCGACTTCAAGCGATTACAACTAGCAAAGTCTAACTTTTCTTGTTATAATCAACGTTTCACTTGAATTCAATCAACCACTTGAATTGTATCTACCACACGTTAACATTCAACTTGATTCAACTGCTAAAACATACACATTCTCACAATTCTGACATCTTTCGTCAGCGTAATGACATTAGTGAAAATGTCAGCCGAAGTAACAGGGCCCGCCCTTAGGAGGACGTGACCCGCTTACTGATGTGGGTCTGTAAGGCACTGTACCTTGCCAAATGTTATGAGCATAGTTTATCAAAATGTCGGCTTACTCCACGCTTCCCCGGTATCGGGCGGCACTCAACAAATTGCCCACTCTTGTCGGATCGAATAGGATTATTGTGATAAGCCACTGTAGGTGTAAGTTCTCTATTTATTAGAATTTCTTGATAAGTATTGTAGAAAGTTTCTTTTGCAACCTTAATCCATGTTTTTAAGACCATTTTAAAACGGTTAGCCCGTAAAAATGTTCAAAGTATTTTTAGATAGGTTTTTCTATTTGAATTCCCCAAGTCACTAGTATTTTACAAATATGACAATTTTATTCGCTTCACGTTATGATATGAAGACTTATCGGTTTAAACGTGAGCGCCTGTGAGCTCTCATGATTCAACATTTTCCACGAATAGATTTAAAAATTCAGCCAGTAACATTGAATTGATTTATCACTGTTATAAGTTCTTATGACTTTGCACTTTTAATATACGTAACGACTTTTCAATAAGTACTCTCTAATAACTCGATATTTAACTGCAGTTTTGGGTGTAAATGGTGAAGTTTAATACTGGTATTAAATGTCTTTAACAAACTAATGCCATAAAAACATAACGACTAGTGTAATGGTGACATTAACTTCTTTAGCAAAGTAATACCGACATAAACCGGACCATTATGTTTTTTTTTGTGAGATCTAGTTTGATATATTGTATAAAAAGTTTCCTTTGGAAAATAGGAGAACGAAGCTGGAATTATGTATAATCTTAATAACAGTGGAATGGCCTATTCCAATTTTTTTAAAGTTTTGAGTTATTGCTCTGATCGAAGATTGCTTGATCAGAATTTTATTATCACTTGCTTTAACGGCAAAGGAACTTGCACATCTGAGAATACTACTCTATCCATGGAGTTTCTTACCGGCTCTTGTCATTAGAATCTCTTTTTGGAACCGTGCAACAAAATTCTCGATATTTCTTAGGAACATGTACCGTGCCTTTTTAAATAAAGACTTTTTGAATTTTGTATTTTTTTCACTCCATAACAGTTCTCGGTATATATTACTGAGAAGAGGCATTTGCCCAACAATGGGGCAGTAATGGGTTGATTAAAATCGAAAATTGCAGCTGTCTACAGTTCTTGATATTTTATGTGTTACGGCTATTCCCTTCGCATAAACTCTATATTTACCTAGTCTTAAATATAACCACCTCCACCAGTGGCTGTTCAGTTGGTTCAATCGAGAATAGCTCGTAAAACATATAGTTGAGAGATAATCGACACAACTATAGTGATTTTTTCAGTTATTGTTATTTAAAACAAGTCAGTCTTGACGCACTCCTAAAGTAAGGGATACCCAATAGTGCTTAATAAGTGAAGAACATTGTCCTTTCCAGCAACCTTTATAGAACTCGGCTCCCATTTAGATCTCAGGTTGTAGATCCCAGGTGGCACAAGGGCACAGTTACCTTTCTGTGCTTAATAATTAAAAGAGACAAGTTTTGGCGTGATTGAACCTAGAAAAAAAAACAGTAAAACAAACAAACGTTGTCTGGAAGATATAGCTTTTAGCGATAAGACCACCAATGAATTATATGATATTCCTGTTTACTGCTATTTTCATGGTGTACAATAAATGTATCTCTCTATCTAAAACAAGGTATCACTTACAGTTAACAGCTTCTCTAGCCAGCAGCAGTTCCTTCTCCAGTTGTTGAGGCTCTAGTTGAGGTCCGTCTTGTGTATCAGGCTTGGCTCGCTCCAGTAATGCATTTCCCGCTTCACCTCTTTCCGCGGCCGCCACCAATAGGCGACGCACTCGAGTTAATTCGGCCTGTACAAGAATGGAATGCAGGTAACTTCAATAATCAACCCTTCAGGCTATATTGACCAACATTTTTGATAGGTAGGTACTGCCATAATCAATTTCACAAGCTCAAAATTTAGATTTTTGCAATAAATAACTTTTACTAAGTATCTAGGTATTCCAAATTTTTTACAATCTGATAGGTACTTTTGGATAAAGTAGCTTCCCACGGAAGGGGTGCTGGCCAGAAAACCTCCACGTGTGCCTGACGGCTGCTTGTCCTTCTGGACACGTCTGGAGGGAACGGCAGTTGTTTGGCTGGTGCATCCTGGGCACGGGCAATAAAATCCTTTCGAGGGATTAACCTTCGGGGGATTTTATTGCCTGTGGCGAATGTTCTGGCGCGGGAGGGGCCCGTTCTGGGCCAGTGGCGAGTTGCTTCACGTGTCCCTCTGTTGCCAACAGAGGGCACAGCGGAGGAGCAGGGGCGGGCCCGGTGTGCACTCACCTTGCCACTGGGCAGGCAGCGGGGGGACTGTCCTTCCCTGTCCCCGTTGATCTCGTAACCCCGGGAGTGCCAGCAGAGTAGTGTTCTCGCGCCTCTTGGGATCGAGAGTTTTGGCTTCACCGCCCGGACCGCGAGGAAGAAAACCTCTATAAAAAATTACGGGAGGTAGGGCCTGCGAGCAGCAGCCTCGGGGTAGTCTGCTGCCCGACTAGCAGCTGGTGTGACTGGCACAGCCGGCGTAGTTGATGCAGCTGGTAAAGGCCCATGAGGTGAGGTGGCGTGCAGTGTTCCGTGTGCGCCAAATAGGAGGGTGCGGCCAACGTTAGGCTGCACGGGGAGAAGGGGCTCGCCTGCTTGTGGCGGGCCAGGACCTGTCGGTGGTGGTTGTGTGAATACTCACGGTTTCCCACGCCCCCGGCTAAGGTAGTTGAAGGAACACCGTGGTGGTTTTAGTCGGTAAGAGTCCGACACTGGCTCCGCCTACCCCGGGCGGAGTGCGTCCATGAGGATATCCACACGGAAAAAAATAAAATTAAAAAAAAAAAGCTTTCTACACCATTAGACCAAAGGACCACTAAAATCGGTTCAGTAGTTTTAGAGTTTATCGATTAGAAACAAACAAAACAAACAAATCTTTAATCTTTATTATATTAGTATAGATACTCATTGTCTGGTCTCATTATTGATAGGTCTATTCAGACAGACTACATTTGAACTACAAGATAGCTGCAAAATACCAGGGCCCTAATTCATGTAACTTCATGACGCGTCGATCACGTTGCAGTGACGCTGCAGTTCGTATCTGACAGCGATCGCCGTCGATTACAGAATACGAAAAGCGTTGTTTTGATCTTAACTTAACTGCAACTGCACTTCTTTATTTACGTGAATTGGCCTACTGTTTGGTTGCAGTTTTGGTGCAGTTGATATAACTGCATCGAAACTGCCGATTGCGCCGCGCCGTCAATTTGCAGTCAACGTGCAGTTTGAACAACTAAAGACTAAGCAGTCCGTCGCTAGTTTTTTTCTTTACAGCTAGTTTGCAGTTCAAATGCATTCCGTCTGAATAGACCCTTTGTGAGATCGATACGATAAATGATAGAGTATGTCCCTGAGTTTTTTTACGACAGGAATTATGTTTACCTATGAAGTGGATGGTAATTTTCTGAATAAACAAACATTAAACTTAGGAAAACTTGGTAAGTGGTTATATTTTTCATCGACAATTTCATTCAAGGTTTAACAGCTTGACAGAGGATCAGAATTAATAATTAATGACCTAGTTTAAGCTTCTAGCGTTTAAGTATCTATACTGTTAATCATCATCATCAACATCATTTCAGCCAAAATACGTCCATTGCTGGACATAGGCCTCCACAAAAGGGGGGATATGCCATAATCGCCACGCTTGGCAGGCGGGTTGGCGATCGCAGTTGATTGGTTAAATACTCAGAGAACGCTGCTGCCCATCCTCTGGCGAATCCCTTAGTCGCCTTTTACGACACCCGTGAGAAGATATAGGGTGGTGCAATTCTTTACGTCCGGCACCACACGGAACATACTGATAATAAAACAAGAAAAATATTATTTTCTAAACTAATCATTTCATTCAAGTCAGCTGATCACATGATCAAGAGTCACGGGACGCGTGACCTTGTAGGATATAAGTAGGATTTTTTTATGGTCTTTGTTCAGAAATTTGTGGAGCTAATCATAGATATAAACTAATCGTCAAAAATACTGTTAGCGCGTCCCGCGGCCCTTAACCCGTGATTAGCTGGCTGTAGTTGCAAATATGGTTCACATATTTTTTCTTGTTTTAGTATCATTAGGTATCGATTCCCATCACATCTGTAAAGTTTCGCCTGCTAATTTGAGTAAACAATGTAACTAAAGTTCCAGATAATCTTTAGTATGCATAACAGCTATGGAATGGCAGTCACATGGCTCATTAGTGCGTAATATCTTATCGCTTCATATCCAACTATCCAAGTAATAACGCTTCTATCAAAAACCAAAATAGCAACAGAAATATGTTCCCTCCTCACGTATTCTATGGACAGTCGAATATCATGAAATAGTTATATATTAACGAAATCGACTTCCCAAAGGTCCATCGAGAGAGTAATAAACTCACAGTATCTTATTTAACATCGGCCTAGCTCCGGCCGAGTGGAAAAAGGTTAAGTAAAAAATTGAAACTTGAACGCTACGAGAATCATTAATGACAGTTTTTTGAGGAAATGTACCTTTCATGTATGTAACTGGTTACTTTGGAACACTTTTGTAATTTACCAGAAGTAGCAGAACTCATAATCATTCTTGAAGAGGTATAATTAAAGGTACAGTCGACCGCACATCAATGGTAACAGTTTGACCTTGACAGCGCGCAGCGTCTTTGTTTCGTAATCAGTAAGGACTGCTTTCATAATTTAAATGTTACCACTGACGTGTGGTTGACTGTACTACCTTTCCCTCGATACTAATAGTAGACAAAAAGTAAGCTAATTTGATAAATTAATAAAAAGAATGAATAACATGATACATAATTTTTCGGACTTAGCAATACCCAAAAACCCATTAAAGTAAGCCTTCAAAATCCTTTCCTGCGACTCTGCCAATGGAACAACAAAATACTCACCACTGCCCTAAAATTGGTATTTATACAGAGTGTAACAGAAATGTGAAATAATACTTTTGGGGATAAAAGTTTCTACTCATTAATGAAAACAACTTTTAGTAAGGCCGCAACTCTGAATTTGTGTAAAATTTTCTGACTTCACAATACTCAAAAACTCATCAACGTAAGCCTTCAAAATCCATGGAACAACAAAATACTCGTCCAATGCTCTAAAATTGGTCTTTATACAGAGTGTAACAGAAAGATGAAATAATACTTCAGGGAATAAAAGTCTTATCAATAAACAATATAACAGCTTTTATTGAGGCCGAAAATCTGAATTTGTGACAAAAAAACAACAGCTGTACTATAGAAACAATACCATATTGGTTGACAAAATATATATAAGAACAGCTGTTTTTTTTTTCACATAAGAGTCGCTGTCATACTAAAAAAAATCTTATTAATGAGTGCCTTTATCCCCTAAAGTATGATTTCGCCTTTATGATACACTTTGTACAAGCTTATTTTACCTCTACCTGTAATCTTTCATTCTCCATCCGGAGTCTCCTGGCCACTTGTGCGGCGGTGAGCATCCCGGGGGAGGCCGGGACCTCTTCCTGTCGGGATCTGTCTGAGCGCCCGCCCGGGGATGGCGCATCTGTACCACAAATTATACCATTTCATTCAATGAATGTTACATAAGTGTGAAGCAGAATCATTCAAAAAGCTTATGTTTAGAGATGGAGTTACAATTAAAAATAAAATAAAAAGTGTCTCGTGAAGGAATTGTCCTTACAAGACAAAGATTCAAAGATTTATTTTGCCAACTGTACATATTGGTGGTAGGTTATAAATATAGTTCTTACAAACTTAGTCGCCTTTTTCAGGCATTGCAACATTTTTGGACTTAATTAATTACAATTAATTATATTTATATTAGATAAGTATTGAGCTTATGCATCTAAAATAAAATTAGTAGATCGCCGTATTAATTTTGGCGGAAATTTATTTAGATAATATAAAAAAACTACTGGATAATTTTAAAGTATAACATATTAATTAAAGTTATTATTTTCATCATGAATATAGTAGCAAAATTATCCAATTTTAATTCAATTTATTCAAATTTGATTTAATATGTTCAATTTTATTAATTTCATTTAAATATTTTTATTTAGACTCATCTTTTGAAGAAAAAAATGGGTCTCACTTTGTTTTAAACCCATTCATTACTTAACCCATTAATTTCATACTTAAACTACTTCATCGAATCGCTCAGCTTAATAATTTTTTTGCAGCATTGTTTATTTTTTTACCGTCACGCAACGTCAAACTTAATTACGAAAATGACATCCCTATTTAAAATGATTTCGTACCTTTTATGAGAAATATATTGCTTTACACGGATTTACGGCCGGAAGCGAGTTAATTAACGCCCGATTGTTTGTACGACTTATTAATTTACGATGGAACTTTTTTATTACTTTCATGCGTACGTATTAATACGACATCAAAATATTGAGAACCTAAATTAAAAAACTTTTACGCAATGATATTTAAAAGTACAGATATGTTACTAGCGTAAAATATCATTGGCTTTATGTGATTATACCTTTTTAACTTTTTGTGTCAACTCGGTGTCCTAATTCAAGCCTCGTTTACTCGGTATTATTGCCTTGTTTATAGCTTAACTTCCACAAAGTTGTATCCTTGTTTAGCGTTCAAGGGCTCACGTTGTAACCCTCATTATTAGCTGTCGTACTATAATATGAAAAGTTTTGTAAAGTACGGTGCTGCCGCAGTCATATAAATGGAATTGGTTATGGCGACGTAAACGTTGTAATAACGCGAAAGTTTCCCGAGTCACGAAAGCCGCGACTTTGGCCGGTCCAGACACATCGATCGCTCGCATGTAACACGCGTCACGGGCTCACGTGACGGCACAGCGGCAGGTGTGCGGGACGCCTACTTTATTGTACCGTCGTGCATCGTTCTGAAAGAGACATATTGACTTCGGAAAAATAACGCCTTTCCGACACCACGTAATTATTCTCCTCTAGCCAACCTCTAATTCCGCGGAACAAATAGAGTGAGAAAACCCCGAGGATCTACTGCTTCACATTAATAAACGTACGAGCCCCGCACTCAGATGCGAGGAAAAAGAAATAATAAGCTGAAGGATTAGTAACAAATGGAGCAGTGGCAAATTGGTCGCTGAGCGCCGGCTCTATCGTGAACAAATACAAACAGATTGCAAATAAATTATGCTTCGGCGCACATTGTCCCAATGATCCTATTATCCTGCTTGCTCTGATAAGTCAATACGGTGAAGCATTGCACAATTGTCTCCGGGAACAATTGTTACGGATGAATGCGCAAGCTACCACAGATAACCCAGGCTGTATAATATACATACAGCTGTAGACATAAGGAAGCTTTCGAAACTTTAACAATATTATTCAAGTAATTATTTTATTATTTTAAATCTTTATTCAAGTAAGTTTTAAATAAGCTTCGATCAAATATACTACAGATGCACGGCACGATCGCCGCTCGAAAAACAATGCAATCAAAACTATGCAATATATACATACAGTCGCGTGCAGTTTCGCTCTCAGCTCCTTCGTGATTACGCTAGCGGTGAGACGTTTCACGATGCTAAAAAGTGTAGAAAAAAAAATAAAAAAAATCCAAATGTGCAAACAAAGGATGCAGTGTCGTACTTGTCGTGTCGTAAACATAATATTACTAGTGCATTTGATCGCGGAGACATTTTAATTATTTGATTTTGTACAAGACCGTGCATCTATAGTATATTTGATCGTAGTAAATAAGACTAAAATACTAACTTAAATACTTACTTACTAATTAAAACATTGAGAAAAGAATTAAATGACAAATTGCAACATCAGGCGGAAAGTTTCTTTCTCGCGGAGTTGGCTGGCTGTGCAGTGTGCAGTTAGTCGGCAAATGAGCTTATTCCCCAAGGCTGCGCGCTCATTAGCAACGCGGATATTCTACAGAGAACGGGCCGCACAATATATAGATGTTTTCACTACACATACTTCGTGTCACCTCTTACTTGCGATGATGAAAATATTAATTTAGTTGCACTTGCGCTTAGTCGCTTTTAATAAATTGACTCAAACGAAAATTCATGGGAAAGCTTTTAGACTTTAGCGCAAAGGGAATGTGCGCAGTTGTTGTTTTATGTTTATTAAAACTGGGAGCGCGACGTTCTATAACTTTTGTTTGGAAATAAAACTGAATTTTCAAAACAAGTTCAAATACAGTCGGGAATACGTATTTTTATCATTCCGTAGCATTTATTTATTCAGCAGCATATAAAATATTTTCCTAAACTACAAAGTCAGCCTCTTACGTGTTACGTGTATACGTGTAGTCTGTTATGTGAGGAGAACATAATTGTATTCAACATGTGTAGTCTAAGACTGAGTTGAACGACGCTCATAACATTCTCAGCTTGTAGCAGCACCTATGAAGAATTTCAAACTAACTTTAACTTAGTTCATCAACAAAACAAACATACCGTCTCGACTAGTTACGAACTATTATCTCTCGGATTACAGACTCTTAAGACAAACTCTAGCTGCCAAGTTTACCTTTTCCGCACCCCTCTTGTTTTATTTCATAAATATTTTGGATAAATACTTAAATTTATTTATTCACACTGGTGGGCCGCGTTTTCATTGTGAACACGCTTTTATTAGGTCGACCTGTATGTAACTAACTATGTAATGGAATCTAAGGTAACTAATTTAACCATCTTTCAAGAGTCGTAGCGTAATGAAAATTGGCAGCTGTTTGTAGTTCTGATGACAATACAATAATATGGTACTGTCGAACTGATCTGACAATGGAGCCGGAAGATATGAACTGGAACTTCATGATGGAAAATCGTATCATAGCTGTTTTGGATTACTTAGAAAAGTCTTGTAATGCACTTTGACCATGATTAGGTTTCAAGGTTTGATGATGAAGCCGGAAGATAGGCACTGGCATTCCATGATGGAATATCGTATCATAGTCGTGTTTGCACTTGTGAGAAAGGCCACGTAATGGACTTTGAACACGATCAGGTTTCAAGGTTATAAGCGTGTTTTTCTAGTGTTTTTTAAACTATTAATTTATTTAAGCTTTAAGCGACAAAATGGAAAATACCACTTGAAAAGTATTAAACAATGAACAACACGTTCCCTGTTTAAAAATAAAGTAAAATCTCCGGCGATGTTAAAAAAAATACGTACCTGGATCTAGTGTAGCGGTTATATCAGCCCTAGGTTCAGGTCCATCGCTACTTCTTCCTGGAGATGTGGCATCTGGCAATGGTACTTCTTCTTCAGAACTGTCAGCTGGATCAAGGATATTTCTTTCACTGGTATTACTATTGCCTCCGTTGCCGATTTCAGCGTAAGTTCCACTATCGCTACCATTTTGTATTGACCATTTCACTGGGGACTCTAGCTTGCCGTTCGCTTGGTTTTCCTTATTGTCATCGTCTAGGAAAAATAAAAAAATTAAATCTTACAAGGTATTTATAAAGCTTCTTAACGTTGAGTTTGCATTAGATGATTAGTTACCTATATGATAATCCTATCCTAACTCAAAAGGTAGGCCATAAAGATGTTACCGACTTGAGTTTTACAACGATAAAACATTGTCCGGTTAGGTTGACTACCCGATAATAATAAATTGTCTGTGAAACAGTGGCTGCAATACTTTTCGGGATAACAATCCGAATACAAGTGGCCATCTGGGTGATTTAGTTGGATGTAGCTTTATTGAAGATTCTTTTTTCTATTGTTCTGTGAGCTGTTACGCAGCATCGGGCTCTCGAATGTGAGTAGGTTTTTTAATACGAGCAATCCCAGGATAATTCTTCCGACCTACGTCCTGATGGACTTGTCCTATTAAACGTACTTTTTGACGTCCTTCATAACGTAGTTTGTCAAGCGTCCCAATGAGAAAGCATCGTTCGGACGGCATGGGTCAGTCAAAACCTATACTTATCTGACAAATGTTTTAGATGCTTACCTATGAAGGGATTATCCTTCCCGTTCCTTATAGATAGTCGGGTGGTCCTATTGAGCGTGCCCTCCTTGTCGATGCTGAGTCCTCCATTTCGCTTGTCCAGTGTCCCGATGAGCAGGCGTCTTTCGGGCGGCATGGGCCGGTCGTGCTCGGGCCGTTCGAGCGCCGAGCTGGCCGGCGTGATGAGCGGGTCAGCAGGCTCCGGCTCGGGGTCCGCGTCAACCCGAGCGCCCACCGACACTTGCTCGTCGACCATCTTGCGGAGTTTCGCCTGTGTGAATTTGTTTGTGGTACATTTATGAGCTACGTCGATGATGTGTTACTTTGTTGAAGGTCAGAAAAGACATAACATTTACTGAATAAACGTGACAATTGAATAAAAAGAAAATCAAAAATGTTCCATTAGAAATAACGGAATAACACCCACTAAATTGAAAAATGTGTAGGTCTTATTTGATTGATTTAGTTTGAGTACATATTAATTTTCATGCCCATAAATTGTGTAACTAATTGGTAATAATAATAATAATATAATTGTCATTTACATTATTACCAATAACTATGTGTGTAACCATAACCATTATGCAAGTGGCTTTCAACTTTATAATGGAAGCGTTTTGTAGTGCCAGTGATCCAGTTTATTTATCAACTCGGTTTGAGAACAACAGCAATATATTTTGGGCATCCACCGACGCCATATCTGTAGCTATTAATCTGAGCAGACCCCTCTTGCTTAGTTAATTCACCTGCTCCCGTTTGATGTAATAGTCGTTTAAGTCTGTTCGTCGTACCGTGCGGGTAGAGTGGTGACACCGTGTCCTCATTAGTATTTATACTTTCGTTTTAATGATGTTAAATATTATAAAGATAATCTAGTCAGGCTGTTCTGAATTGAAACTTGTACGAATATGTCACAATTTTCACGTTACCTTTTCTACTTTCGTCTATTCACAAGGATCCCTATTTGTAACCATAACCATTTATTTGCCAACAAGCAATTATTTTTACTACTTTGTTCCATTCAATTTACGACACAAATAGGTAGTCGCGTGTGTAGGTATCGGCGTGTGTGCACGCTACCCGCATGTCATGTAGCAGGATGTTGTCAAGAGTTTCCCCGCTAAACGCTCTAACAATGGCTTGTCGGAGTGTGGCATGCGCTAATCGTGCATGTGGTGTGCTCACCTGGGCGTCGCCTAGTATGCGGCGCACTAGCGCCATCAGGCCGCCGTGGCAGGCGCTGTCATGCTACCCTCCCCCTCCCCGCCGCCCCATTGTCTCCCGCGTGACACCTGCCACACGCTCGTTACACTTCCTATTCACCACTAAACTTTCAATACAAATTGAAACTATTCCACTTTGCTGTGCGCTACCCTTTGTCTCAGCACTTCGATGACAGCCCGGAATGAGGACGTCGCGGTTGCTTCCCCGGAATTATCTGAAACAAACATATTTCATTGTTAACTTCATGATAGAGCAGACATACGCTTGTTATAGTTTGAATTAACTTCCCCGTGTTCATATAGGTATACCGTCGATGTCAGATCGTTATATTAGATAAATAAATAAATAAATATCCTTGGGACATTTTTACACAGCTAGTCCCAAACAAAGCAGAGCTTGTGCTATGGGTACTAGACAATGGATATAATACTTATAAGAATAAGAATAATTTATTTTCACAAATAAGATTTACAGCAGTGTCATGAAATAATGAAATTTACAATTTTTGGCGCATAACAGAAAGTAGTGTAACGTTGGTACCTGTACTAATGTATAAACATTGTATCACAGGCACCAGCGCCTTCCACTAGAATGTGGTACAATTTAATGCATTTAATTAAATTAAACATGCAGTGACAGCAGACACCTATTTTTTATCTTTTTAATAAAAAAATGTTTGTTTTTATTTTTTTTTGAATAAAAGGTAAACAATTAAATTAAGAGAAAAAGAACATGCATGGTTTGACTGTGTGACTGAGGGAGCAGCGTGCCATTTGGCACACAACGAGAGTGAGCAGCGTGCCATTTGGCACACAACGAGAGTGAGCAAGTGTTAGGGAGTGTAAGGGTAAGTTTACGCGTTAGTGTCAGGGAATGTGTTGTGTGTGGTCCCAGGATGTTGGGGGGTATGTGTGTGTGTAGGAATGTGTTTTGTATTTTTGTTAAGAGCGTATGCTCGGTCCGTGGGCTGTTTTGCTCAAAAACGTAACTTTTCAAATCTGATTATTCATCAACCACTTATATTACGAACATATCAATTACTAATAATTTTAGAAAATGTTATCGTCTAAATAGTAGATAGTTTATTTTGTTCGATTATTAGAGTATTTGTGAAATCTATCAAGATAACTGAACAGAGGTTTTCTTAATTTCACTTTCAGCGTCATTTTCGAAGCTTCAAATATCTGAAATCACTGACAGACCTAACAAACAAAAATTTTTAACCAACTGGGAAGATCCTTGAAAAAATAGTTACTAGAAAGGATTTTTTTATTTTAGGTTGAATACATAAGAAATAAAAATCCAAACAATGTGAAATTATTCAGAAATTATAGTCGATACAATTATTATTTTCACCACTATATCTTACATAATTTAATATAATAATAAATTACTATAATAGAAGAACATATTCTTTAAAAAGTTACACTTAAAAATTTCAACTAAATTAGCTCTATAATTTTTTTACAAATATTTTAAAACTACTATAAAACTTCGCGTTCGAATCGATTCAAATCACTTCGCCACGAGCCCTTCCAGAGAGTGGTCACGTCGCTCGGTGCTCCGACGGGGGTTGACGACCTTTGCCGTGCGTTTATACAAGGATACTGCAAGTTTTTAGGGCGATCGTCAAATCTTAGTACTTTGGTAAATGAAATATTTTATTTTTGATGACCGACAATATTTTATAGTATTATCATAAGTACTTGGTAAGTATTTTTTATGACTGACATTGTTTTATAGTGACAATAAATTATGTTTTAGACGGTATGGGAAATAAAACAAAGGTGTTTTTTGAAAAGAGAAAACGCAAAAATTCGGAAAATTTGGCTAAGGCAAGAGCTAAAAGGTATTTTTGACGGCGTTAGTGGTCTAGTGGTTCGAAAATCGGACTGCTGATCACGAGGTCGTGGGTTCGATTCCCACTGGACACAAATATTTGTGTGATGAACATAAGTGTTTGTGTTGGTCTGGGTGTTTCTTATGTATTATAAGTATGTATTTACAAAAAAAAAGTATATAAGTATTATATCCATTGTCTAGTACCCATATCACAAGCTCTGCTTAGTTTGGGACTAGATGGTGCTGTGTAAAAAACGTCCCAAGGATATTTATTTATGTTACACTAGCTTTCACCCGCAGCTTCGCCCGTGTGAAATTCGGTATGTTACAAGTGTTCTAGAGTGTGCAATCGATTCACGTTTGGAACTTCATGTTTTAGGGTTTTGGATAAAAAAATTAGAGGTTAGGGTTTTAATAAAAATAAACGTAAGTTATTCTGGTTTAGTAGAAAAAAAAAACAAAATCGTTGGTTTTTTATTTATAAATAATGTATTTTTAAGTTTCCGTACCTAGAAGGAAAAAACTAAACTCTTATAGAATCACTCTCTTGTCCGTCCGTCCGTCTGTCTGTCACAGGGCTGTATCTTTTGAACGGTAATAGATAACCGGTTGAAATGTTCTCAGAATATGTGTTGCTATGAGGTGTATCACGACAAATACTAAAAACAAACAAAAAGTCTAAAACCAAAGGCCCCCTTTGGTTTTAGACTTTTTTTACCCATACACGAGACCTCAAAAAATGTGCAAATCAAAAAAACTTCAAATTACTAGATCTCTGAAAAAACTTGTAAAACGTAACATTTTGGTAGCATTAAAGTATGTATTTATTGTAGTTTGGCCCTCTACTATACGAATCTATAAATTACTCTTTGAGGTATTGTGAGTTTTGTTATCACTTTATCTCCTACTGTCGATAAATTTTTCTTCATAAAAATGATTTTAAAAAGCATAATCAAAGATTTTGGAAGCAACAGAGTATACATTTATTGTAGTTCGGCACAAGCACTATATGAATATATGTATACACGAAACTTTGATGTAACGTAAGGTTTTGGCGTAAAACGTCTTTCTCTCCATACATAAAAAATTCAAATGGCTGTATCTCTAAAAATACTTGTAAAACCATATTGAACATTTTTGAAGCATCACAGTATGTATTTATTATAGTTTGGCATCTCTATATGAATCTATAAATGAATCTTTGAGGTATTGTGAGGTTTTGGCGTAAAACGCCAATTTTAATTTTATCTTTAACTGACGATTTTTTAAGAGTAAAAATGATTTTTAAAACCAAATCGAAGATTTTTGAAGCAACAGAGTATGTATTTAGTGCAGTTTGGCACTAGTACTATATGGATCTATACCTACACGAATTTTAAGGTAATGTAAGGTTTTGGCGTAAAACTCCAATTTAACATTCTCTCCATACAAAAAAAACTTCAAATCGCTATCTATATCTTTGAAAATACTTGTTAAATGAAAACACTGAGGCAGCATTTTATATTTGCATTGATAAGTAGAATCCGAATCCGTTATAATATTTACAAAAAAACGTATTACATTTTTAAATTTTCATTCATAAAAAATAAATAGTCAAAATAGGTCCTAAAAAAACAAAAGTATCAAAATTATTCGTGCTAACGGTTCAGCACTCACGCACACAGAGGAACCATCGTATCGTGCCGTAGTGAGTGTGCCATGCGATAGATCGTGTAGATTTTGACTTGCGCTAAATCGAACATACGCTCTTAAGGCGTATAAGGGTAATATAGCGAATTAGTCAAGACATTACGTATAATAAATTTTCTGCCTCGTTATAATCTAATTTTAGTAACCAGTCTTGTATAACTTTCTTACATTCTTTTTTTGAGAGCGGGTAGACATAGTTAATCTTATTGATTCGATTGTATAAACGGGAACCAGTTATATAAAAACTTCTGCTGGCAAGTGTCGTCCTGTGAGGTACAATTTCACAGATTAAATCTTTCCTTCGCGTATCTTTGGGTTTAAATGGGATCGACGTATGCTTGTACAAAATAGTCTGAAGCACAAAGAGCTGCCTAACTGTTAATACGGAACATTCTTTATATAAAGCTGTTGTCGAATATCTGCGAGGTTTTCGTGACATGAGCCCTTTCTAATTTGAGCATATATTTTTTAGCAGCTCCACCCCAAGCAGAGATGCAATAGGTCAAAACCGATTGAACCAAGGTAAAATATACAAGCTTTAGAGTCTTCAAATCAGCTGATGATCTGAGCTTTTTTACTATGTAGATCAACTTTCTCGTGCGCCCAGTTTGGATTTCTATATGCTTATCCCATCGAAGGTGAGCGTCAATCTGGACTCCAAGATACCTTATGCTAAGCGTTTGTTTTAAGGGAGAACAGCTGCAACCTGAGTTGGAATAAACTAAATTACAACGGTGAGCTATTAGTTGAAGGTTTGTATGGGGTTGCGTAAAGGATGTTGGGGAGAAAGTCATATATTTAGTCTTATCTAGGTTTAGAGTGAGAAGATTTGCGGTAAGCCAGGACATTACAACAGAGAGAGCAAGTTCAGCATGCTTATAGGCCAGATCCCAGGTATCACCATGTACAACTAAGGCGGTGTCATCCGCATACGTGATGATTTTACAATTTTTTACTCTTAGTTGGCACAGATCATTGACGTAGATTAGAAACAGGGTCGGCCCAAGCACGCTGCCCTGTGGGACGCCATACGCAAGTGTCTCTTCATCACTAACATGTTCGCCAATCCTCACACACTGAGAACGGTTTTCAAGGTAGCTACGGAAGATATCATGAACACAGCCTCTCACACCAATAGCCTCCATCTTATCTAGAATAATGGGAACAGATACAGTATCGAAGGCCTTAGAGAGATCCAAGAATATAGCCAAGATCTTATATTTCTTATCTATTGACTGTATCACAGATTCCGTAAGTTGAATAATAGCGTCTTCTGTTGATTTCCCTTTAGTGAAACCATACTGATTATTCGAAATGATTTCGAATTTTTCAAGATAGCTAATTAATCTGTTATTTAATGCTTTTTCGAGAATTTTTTATGTTGCAGTCAATATTGAGATAGGCCGATAGTTAGTGATACCCTTATGGACCGGGCTGACAACGGTTTTCTTAAACACTTTCGGAAAGATGCCCGTTGATAAACAGAGGTTTAGAACGTGCATAAGCGGCGGTATCAAGGCCTGGCGTGAAGATTTCAGAATGGATGATGACATACCATCCCAACCCACTGCACAATTTTCTTTATGGCCTGTGATTATTCCCTCTAGTTCAGCCTCAGTAATATCACTTATTACCATTGAGGTGCCCGAGTTATTTTTGGCTGGTAATGAAAAAGTTGCAGGGTCTGTGTTACTAACTATGTTTCCTTGGATGTTTAAGGCAAGAGATTTACCGATGTTCGAGAAGTATTTGTTTACGATGTTTGTGGATACTTTTGGGTCTTTGTTTAGAACAAGAAGTTCATTTGGTGCAGCATTATGCTGACCAGTATCAGTAATTGACTTGATGGCATTCCAGGTGGCTTTTGAGTTACCCTTGGCTTCCTTTAATATATTTTGTTCATATGTGGTTTTTAATTTTTTTAACAAGTTATTGCAAAAATTTCTGTAACGTTTGTAAGTAATGAATAGAATAGTATTATTAGGGGACTCTCTTGATTTTTGGTGTAAGGTGTCTCTATTTCTGATACATTTTAAGAGCCCTGGGGTGATTTACCTGTTTGGTGTGAGACTGGATGATATGCGAGATTACGGATACAAAGTATTCAGCTGCCAAATTAGCATTGTTTATTTGATATACGTACGAGAAGTCAAGGTGCTGCAAATCGTGACTAACAGCAGCTAAGTCCGTACGTTGGGCATATTGTTTTAATTTTATAGATGTGTTTTTGAAGTCGATGCTTAGTAAAGTAAGTAGATGGTCAGTTATTTGGGTGTTCAGAATAAGTTAAGTGCCATCTTATGTGATTTTAATATAATGTGATCCAGACATCCATTGCCACGAGTTGCAAAGGTGTGGGCAGGAAGAAGTCCGTGTGACGAACATATGTTTAAATATTCCTCTGTATGTGCATCTAGATGTTCTGCAATAATATTTATGTTGATATCACCGATAATGGCTATGGTCTTATATGCTCGAAGTGATCCCAAAATCTCGTTTATACTGCTCAAGAAACTGTCAAAGTCTTTTTCAGATGGGGATCGATAAATGGCAACGATTACAGTATCACCAGTTGCACAAACTAGACATGTGGCACCTAAAAAAATTGGTTAATGAACAGAATGAATCAATTCTGATCTAATATAAATACTTACACCATCGTTCTGGTTTGAAAATGAGGACTGATAGCTTGTGTATCCGTCAAGAGTGGGTATAGTACTTGGTACTTTGCTAAACCAGCATTCTGAGAGTACTACTATTCTGCAAGAAATATCTATAGAGTCCAATAGAATAGTAAGTTCATCGAAGTGGAAGTTTATGCTGCATATGTTCATATGGAAAACATTTAACGTATTGTTACTCTTACTTAAGTACTGAGAGCATCTGTCAGGTGAACATATAGCTGTTTTGCTTATATACTTTTTTTTTGTAAGTACATACTTATTATACATAAAAAGCTTATTTGATTATTATTATAAACCGTTAGGTACATAAATATTCCCAGAAATAGCAATATTTAGTTTCATTTTATTTATTTACAGACCTTTTCAGTATTTCTATTAGCATGTTTCCACAAAGTCTGAGCAAGTTTTTATAAAATGAAAAACATTTTTCTGCTACGGAAGCCTTTTGAATCATCGTACGAACTAATTACAACGTCCACTAAGAAAAATACTAAAGGGCTCTTAATTGCCTGCTAAGTACAAACCGTAATAAAGTTCCGTCAAAATACTTGTGAAACTCATTATTCAGGTCTCTCTTAACGGCTCTCGTCTTTGACGTCAGCATCTGATTCTTTTTGTCAATGCCCCCTCACGCTGCCCGCGGCCCCACGCCTCTTGCTGGTACAAAGAGAAAAGGGTTGCTGTTCACAGAAATATATTCCGGAGCGAGAAAATCGTCGATGATAGAAATACACAATAAAAAGCTCTTGTTTATGGAACATCGGAACAGCTGTTCACGTTGTTACTGGCAACTGACGCAATTACACAAACGCGGAACGCTATATTGCAAACGTAAAGCATATTGTTTTATGTAACCGAGCCTGTTATGCAAATATGAAGAACGAACTCGGTTTTTTAAATTTAGGAGCCTTAGCCTGATGAATATAGTCCAAGCAAACGTTTTAAGGCGGTAATTTGTGAAGTGTGGCTCGTTGAGCCCGCCCGCGCCTGTTATTGGCCGCAAAATTGATTAAAATTCCAGCTGCGTAAGGGAGTCTCATCTACTTTTTTATTAGATTGCGCTCACTGAAGACTGTTTAGTAAGTTTCTATTCGTGTCCGACCATTTGATTTCGCCGAGTAGTCAGATCGTGCTGCCGTGAGTTGCCCTTCAAGAAGCGAGATTGAGTTGCTCTGTGATGGAAGTAAACATCGTAAAAAACCGCCGCTTATATTCTTTTTATGTTTTAATTTAGTACGAATAAAAGCGTACCTGAGTGCTTCCTTTAATGAACGTTTTAGATTTACTGTAGGCTGTCAAGGTTTTTTTACTTCTCTTTTTAAGTAGCTCTAACATTCTCCAAGTGATAAGTAAATTGAGTCGTAATTCAATACTGGCATCATCATATCTTTGATTAAATTACTTACCCAAATAAATAGTACTTAAGTTTTTCAATTTAAGGATTGGCCACAATTTCCATAGACCGCAAAATGGAAGAAATGAAGGAGGTCCTTTGCCCTGCAGTGGGACAAAACAGGTTTGTAAAAAAAATCCTGTAGGTACATAAAATAATCGACTACAAAAAAGAAACATGAGAAAGAATCGTAATTCAACTCACAGAGGCCATTGTTTAAACGATTCGATGTCTCTAATTTAAATCAATATAGATACCTGGCATTTAATTTAGATTTAGCGTGCCCCCATTCTCACAAGGGTCGTCACGTCACGAGTGCAGTATTCATCAAAGTAATTGCGCTGCTTCATTAAAAGTCACGGCACATCCTTCAAGATTTGCATAAAAAGGTCTCCAGGCCTTGCTGGGAAGCTTCCCCTCGACTTAACATTAAACCAATTTTTAAATGTCACTTACTTCTAAAAAGTGTCACGCTTGAAGAGCAAAGACCGTAAACGGAAAGTTGGACGAAGAATTTGTATTGACCTCTTAACAATTTATGAAACAAGGCGGCGATTTTCACAATAAATAACGATGTTTATTGGACATTTCATTACAATAAATACAGTAGAATTTTCAGTAAATTGTATTGGTGCTATTTGGACAAGTTTAAATAAAAAGCTTTTCCGGTCGCGTAATTCTGTATCACTCAATAGGAAACCTTTTTTCCAGTAGGTATTTATTTACGCTTCACTCTCTGTCTTTGAACAAAAATAATTGCCTCAGTAAAGTATCAATTGCTTGAACAGTTTTATAAACCAAATCACATGTTATGATTAATTTGATAAACAACACTCTCATCAAAGAGAATCAAGAGGATGCGGGCTCGGCCTCATAGAACTTGAGTTAGTTATACAAAAGTTCTACGCGGTCGTGGTGCTACGAAAACACGTAATCCTATGTTTTGAACTTTGTTTCGCAGTGAGTCTTTCATTTGTAATGTTTTAGGAATAGGTAGTGAAATTTACTCACAAGGGTCTTCAAAGTCGGTATTTCATGCAATATTCACTTTCATTTGAGAGGGTACGGAATTCCGAATTCCACGTAATTGCGAATGAAAATGACTTATATTATTCATTCATTTTAATCTCATTGCGTTCCCTGGAGGTTTGATTTGTATGTATGATCGCTGTAGTTTGTATAGTGTAATATAAATTGTTTTCCAAGCTTGTAAGCTCGAGCTATATTTAGAGATGTAAAAGTTGACTATACTGTGCATGTGATTAATGTTTAAAATAAACATCTACCTTTTTAAAAGTTGTATGCCAACCAAGGCGAAACATAGTGAAACTTTTTAATTAATTTTAAAATCACTTTAACCTGTGATTCATCATTCTCCTGCCCTTATTCCAATTTATTTGGGGTCGGTGCAGCATGTATTTTTCTTCCATACATCTCTATCAGCCGTCATCTCCGTGTTCACTTTCTTTCTATTCATATCATCTTTCACACAATCCATTAATGTTTTCTTCGGTCTGCCACTAACCTGTGTTTATGACATATAAATGAATCTGAATCTGAGCCACGAAACCGGTGGGGGCTGAAACACGCGGAGGTCGGTGGATCATATTCGGTCTAACCGTTATTCAACCTAAAGTCAAGCCTAGCTATAATTCAAGAGAGTGGAGCACCGAGCCTCGTTATTACAGCCTTTGAATACTTCATATTTTAATTAAACCGTAGTCACAGGGATTTTATTTCTAGATACATATGCAAACAACAGTTGTGAAACAACAGATACGTGATTAAGTTATTATGCGTAGACTACGTACACACTACGTCCGTGTAATTGATAATAACAATATGACTTCGACTTATAAACGATTTCGAGAAGACAATTTTTTTTTGTGAATTTTGTTACTAAGATCCTGAGATCATAATTGTAACGGGTGGAAATCTATAGTCTTTGCCTCGGACGAATAAAAAAGGCGGACGGAATCTCGCCAGCAAAAGATTGAAGCACTTAATTTTTTCCTAAACCCACTATAATTTCAAAAGCATTTTCTGGTATATATATATTTTTTATTTGTGACACTACGCAAATGACTACCGTCACACGAGATTTGTTGCGTAACCGCGGCTTTTTGTCTTACTATGGGTGTGAATGTGTGCGTACCAGCCCGTACTTTTAAGCGAGTCGTCTTACTATGGGTGCTTCACCTATTGCTTAGCGAGATTCCGTCCGCCTTTTTTATTCGTCCATGGTCTCTGCCTACCATTGGGCACAACGTAATATAATCCTAAAAATCGTAAAAAAATATAAACTAGGTGTACCTATCTACTTCATAGAATATTTAGTTACTTACCTTCAAATTGAACACATAACACATAAGTTATCAGTGAATAAGTTTCCACTTGAGTTAGGAAAATAGTTTCCATTGCACCAAGCGAATTTAAATAAACATAAATATGATTTTAGAACGAATAAAAAATCGATATGTTGACGGTCAACACATCCGCATGTTCACGGTCGGTTGACGACATTTCCCGCATTAAAAAAAAATATTTATATCACCAAGCAAAGACTTTCTTCATACAGCCTGTTCTAATAGGCGAATTCGAATTAGACTGTAATAAAAATTTTATGTGAGTAAGATTTTCTGCACAAATTATTTGCTATACTTATAGTTTAAAAGCATAATATTTTAGAAAGAATATTTCTTGTAGAAAGAATATTTCTTGTTGTAATGAATTCATAAAAATGTTTTTTATAAAGTAGACAGTTTGTGACACAGGTGACGGGAATTATCCAAAATGGTCGGGACCGCACCGGTACTGAGACTATATTTACGATGAAACTTACACGAAGTGCCTCCAACTGTTCCATTATAATAGCATAACAAATAGCTGAACTTTAAATCCCAACACTATTACATCTTGTCCTTTATCCTGCTTTGACATCTTATTAAGGGTTCAGTGTAGATTTTTTTCTTCTATTTCCTAAGCTTAACCTAATTTTAAAGTCGATCAATGTAATTATTGGCATTTTTTTTAACATACCTTAAGAATACATACAGGTTATTATAAATCTTGGTTTGAGTATGTTTGTCTTTATTAGGTATACAGCCTCCTTTAATTTTATACAACTGGCTATTCCTTTCAATAAAAATCGAGGACGCCATTAAAAATACAATGTTTTTATTTTATTTTCTCTAATGTAATTTTTTTGGTTCTTTACAAAAACAAGCCAGTATTAAAGACATTAAATAAATGTTTTAATTAATTTAAATGAAAAAATATAGTAAATAAACGACAAAATTATTTTACAAAAACCTTCACTAATTAAACTATATAAATTTACTATCATGATGTTATAGTTTGATTAATGACCGGTTTAAAATATAGTGAGAGCTGCTGTATGACAACGTTTAAGACATTTTATTTTACTTTAATTTTGAATAGAATATTCAGCCAAATGTAATTTTTGATAAATTATCGAAAAGAAAAAGAAAGAAATAACATTACGAAAGCAAACATGTAACCTTTGACTATATACTCTTGTAACTATGCTTTATGTATTTTCATTAACAGAATGATAAATAAATAGAGATAGAGTATTCTATTATGTACACCAAAAGGAAAAAAAATACAATAAATTGATGTAAAGACTAGCACAGTACAATTTCCGGTCTTATCGCTAAAATCAATGTTCAGGCAATCAAATCAATGAATGAATGCTCAGGTAGGGTAAACTGTCTAGGTCCACAGAGAGTCATGGCAGTCAGGGTCATACGCGGATACCGCACAATATCTGCAGAGGCGGCGTGTACATTAGCAGGCACTCCCCCGTGGGACTTGGAGGCTCAGGTGCTTGCCGAAGTCTATCGGAACGGAGCGGAACATCAGGCGGAAAGTGGCAGACGCCCTGAAGTTGTGAAGATGTGGCGCAGGGAGGCGCAGGCTGCCATACTGGTGCAGTGGAAGGAGCGGCTGGAGACGCCTAGTGGCGGTCTCTGGACCGTAGGGGCTATCCAGCCAATTCTTGAGGAGTGGGTGCGGAGGCGACACGGGACGTTGTCCTTCCGTCTGGTGCAGGTGTTGTCAGGGCATGGTTGCTTTGGCAGATACCTGCACAAAGTGGCGAGACGGGAAGCTACTCCCGTGTGCCACCAGTGCGGCTGTAGTGCGGACACGGCCCTTCATACTCTGGCGCAGTGTCCTGCCTGGGTGGTGCAGCGCCGTGCTCTCACGGCAGCAATCGGGGGAGACCTCTCGCTGCCGGCCATGGTCAAGGCCATGGCCGACAGTGAAGAGGCGTGGGAGGTGGTCGCGTCCTTTTGCGAGAAGATTATCTCGCAGAAGGAAGCGGCGGAGCGGGTCAGGGAGGAAGACTCTCTCGCTGATCCGATCCGCCGCAGACGGACAGGGCGGCGCAGGCGTCTATATGGCGATCTGATGCCGCCCTAAATAAAGCCACTGGGCGATAGATTGGGGAGTCTATCGTCCACATTGCACGGCCCTTGAGTTGTGGTGATGTCCCAGGTGTGCCCGGACATCCCCAAAAGAGTGTGTAAAATTAAAGTATGTAGGCCCTGAAGTGGGCCGCGCTGGATGGGTCGCGAAAGTCATACGTAGCAGTTCTCGTGGCCCATTCACCCAAGGCGAAAGTAGGCACACGGCGGAGTTTTTAGTGGGTGCGAGCCCTACATAACCACACTGCTCCCCCGGCAGTGTGACATGCGATAGACATTTCTCAGCTTGAAAAAAAAAAAATACCTATTCGATGTATTTTCATTATGAAAACTCCCTATTTAGGAGATCAAAATTGTTATATCGACGGTGATGGACGAAAGGGCAGACATTGAGGATAGGTTTTGTATGGATTAAATTGTAAAAGCGTTGAACAGAATGAAATCAGGAAAGGCTCCAGGGTATGATAGGATATCAGTCGAAATGCTGAAGGCTGGACAGGGCGTGGTGGCTAGTCTGCTGTACCGTCTTTTCAACTTGTGCTGGAGTAATGGCCTGGTACCAAAAGACTGGTGTAAGGCCGTGATTGTGCCGCTCTACAAAGGAAAAGGGTCACAGCAAGACTGCAAGAATTACCGTGGCATTAGCCTTTTAAGTGTTGTCGGCAAATTGTATGCAAAAGTATTGATTGAAAGAGTGATGAAAGTAACTGATGAAAAAATATGGGATGTGCAAGCGGGATTTAGAAAGGGCATGGGGTGTACGGATCAGGTCTTTTCCTTGCGATGCATAGCTGAAAAATGTTTGGCCAAAGGTCAAAAAGTCTATTGCGCTTTCGTGGATTTGGAAAAGGCCTACGACAGAGTGATGAGGAATGAACTATGGTCTGCTTTGTCTATCTATGGGGTGAATAGCAACCTGATTCAAGCGTTGAAATCTCTCTATGCGGATTCTAGCGCTTGTGTCAGGATTAACGGTGCCTACTCTGACTGGTTCAGCATCGATAAGGGTGTGAGACAGGGATGTGTAGCGTCGCCGTGGCTGTTCAATCTATTCATGGACAGTTGTTTGAAAGATTTGAAAGAGAGTGAAAATGGTTTAGAAATGAATGGGTTACTTGTCAAATGTCTCCTCTATGCCGATGATCAAGTTATCCTTGCATCGTCGGAGGGGGAGTTACAGAAGATGGTAACAATTATGGATGGTGCTTTGAAGAGTAAAGGAATGAAAGTTAATGTTAGTAAGACAAAAGTTTTTGTTTTTGAAAAGGAAGAAGTTATGACAGAGTGCAATATTTTGATAGGTGACGAAAAGGTGGAACAAGTGAAAGATTTTGTATACCTGGGTTCCATGTTTACGAGAGATGGCAAGCATGTGAAGGACATTGAAAGGAGAGTGAGTGCTGGTAATCAGGTGAATGGGGCACTACACACCTTCATGAACAGCCGCAAAGTGTCGGAAAAGGCACGGCTGGCTGTTCATGGGGGAGTGTTAGTGCCTACACTTATTTATGGTAGTGAAAGTTGGGTATGGCAGAAGAAACATGAAAGCAGAATAAATGCAGTAGAAATGAGAGCTTTGAGAAGTATGTGTGGTGTAACTTTGAGAGATAAAGTAAGGAATAACATGATAAGGGAGCATTGTGGAGTGAAAGAAGATGTAGTGACAAAGATTGAGAAAGGTATGTTAAGATGGTTTGGACATATAGAGAGGATGGACGAGAGGAGATTGACGAAACAAGTATACGAAGCGAGTGTGGATGGAAAAGTTGGAAGGGGACGACCTTGGCGAACGTATCGCGATCAAATCGCGGATGTTCTCAAAAAATGCCAGGTTAAGAGTTCTCTAAACCGACGAGCATGCATGACGAGGTTAATGGACGTAGATGAAGCGAAAGAGGTGTGTCAGGATCGTAGCAGGTGGAAATCCATAGTCTCTGCCTACCCCAATGGGAATCAGGCGTGATAATATGTATGTATGTATGTAAAATTGTTATTCACTTTAATGAAGTTGGTATTACAAAATATTACTGGTAAATCTACAGGTACTTATCAAGAATGGGACAACATTATGTGCAGACAGGCATTCAATTCAAAATTTGAAAGCCACATAAAGCTTAAAAGACCCCGCCCAATTACGAGCGAAACAGCCCTAAGGCCTCAACCAACAAAGCGAACAGCATTAAACAAGCCATTAATAACACAATCTAGTTATGTATTAAATAAACTCTTTAGTGTTTATATGGCCTGCTATATATTCATTTTGTGGAAATAATACCGCGGTATGACCCGAGTCCCGACCTCCATTGTTTCTGTAATGAAGATATGTGCGTATTGCGTCCGACGTCGGAATACTAATATGTTCGCAAATAAACAGAAGAGACAGAAACTGCTGACATAAACAATAAAAGAAAATAATTATAATTCACGTTGCGGTATGCGCGTCCTTGCGCCCGAGGTCGACGCAAATGAAGCCGGTAGTGTCTTTATACAGGGTGGATATGACAATACGACATTAAATAAAACCAGGTACAGAGTATCACGTCCTGTGATGGTATACAAAAAATTAATCAAATCTAGTTAAAAGCTTCCACAGGAAATTATTTTAATTTCATTAATTTTGAATGTAGGACCATTTTTCAAGGCCAAGATGGTTAGGTCAAAGATCTGTGCGAGTCCATATAATTTTAAACACTCTTTCTCAATGTTTACAGATGATTACAAATGGTGTTACTTAATATTTCGATGTGTTAAAAAAAACGTTTTTTTAATTTTCAACTCATTTATGTGTTTAAAATGCTTATATAGACTAGTAATAACCGTTTTTATTACATATACTATTTATTGTCGTATTGTCGTATCCACGTTGTATACACTTTTCTTCTCCCGACACCCGACCCTTTTTGACCAAAAATTTCTTATTATTGAACTCTATTACTGGCTCCAGGAAAACTGATTTGAAAATAATTTGAATGTATAAGAAATAAAGGTATAAGTAACAACACAGGAATGGTAATGCAGCGAGAATGATATGCTGTAAATTTTTATGCGATTAAGTACCTACTTCTATCACAAATTTTAATCCTACTATCCTCCTATTAAAATTATAAATGTGCAAGTTGGTGAAGGTGTTTGGATGTTTGTTACTCAATCATGCTGTAAGGGCTGAACGGATTTGGATGAAATTTGGCATACCTACAGAGAGAACATAACCCGGATTAACATATATCCCAGAAAGATGAACAGTTTCCGAAGGGATGCGAAATAAACAACATCCACGCGGGCCAAGTCGCGGGCATAAGCTAGTAGATCATAAACATAAATTCAATTGAAAAGTACTTTTATACATTCTTCTCGAAATGATTATCTAAAAAATATAAATTAACAGGAATTATGTAGTTTATTCATTTATTTTACATTGAACATTCAGGTATTCGCAACCACTAATCTACATTATGTGTTCTACATTTCTCATCACGAGCTAATCACTTAAAACTTTCCTAGAGACATTTGCGAGACACTACTCGTATGTGGTGCTAAGCTAGCGAAAGCCGAAGTCTCCGACTTAATCCGTTTGGCGGTCGCTAACCAGGCGTATCTCTTAAACGGATGGCCTGACTGGCGGTAAGACCGAGCGCTGTGTGCCCTGACCGCGAGACGTCCCTTCTACCAACACATTTACATATACCTCCTGAATCTCCTTACTGCCTGGTACATTTGGTTTCTCATTAAGTTCAATTTATGGTTGAATCATACAAGTTCGCAGTTTAGTTTAATAGACAAGCTGAAACAATTTGAATTTGTTCTCCTTATTCATGATGTCCTACTCTGAAACCCCTCGTTATAACTTCTCTTTGTCTTCTTGTACATGATAGTAGGAGTCCTACTATTAGGAGGTTTCTCATGCTCCAACTAATACGAATAGATTGTACAATTAACCACATATCAATGATAAAACTCTATTTCTGTGGATAAAACCGTTATATTAAGCGGAACTAGCTTAATATGTATGTTTAGTACAAGACTGTTTCTGCATAAACTGAGTGATGATTCCGAGTTTGACACTTACCGCATCAGCGATCGAATGCGTTGACTTGATTCTAAATCAGTAGCGGCCCTGGCGGAAACGAGGAGGAACTACTGATTTAAGAATGAAAGTCGATGCATTCGATCAAGGATGCGTTAATTGTCAAACTCGCACCTCTGGTAACCCTCTGGTTTTGTTACGAGCGATATAATACTCTTAACCAAACTATTGATATTCATTAAAAGTTAATGTATTCAGAATACAACACGCCTTGTGGTTCCGGAACGAATAAACCACCACATGCAGTTTCCCCTAAGAGCCGACTTAGGAGGATGTAGTTCCCGTGTGTGTGACTAGGATACTAGGATGTGCAGCAGCGTCCATAAATCATGGGATGTGATCATGGGCTTGCATGAAATACTTACTTCCGTGATGGTAAGCATATTTCTGATTCCTCAAAACTTTCCCATTGTTTTGTACGTGTATAAGGGGAACATCTAAATTAGACAGTTGTATTACAAGGGCTTTATTGTACCGATAGCAGTGATAGCCTAGTAGCAGTGATAGCCTAGTGGTTGAACGGTTGCCTTCCATGCAGGAGGGTGCGAGTTCGATCCCGGCCCGCACCTCTGACTTTTCGGATTCATGTGCGGATCAGAAAATGATTATCACTTGCTTTAACGGTGAAGGAAAACATCGTGAGAAAACCTGCACACCTGAGAGAGTTCCATACAGTTCTCAATGGTGTGTGTAGTCCGCCAACCCGCACTAGGCCAGCGTGGTGGACTAAGACCTTAGCCTTCTCATACTGAGAAGAGGTCCGTGCCCAGCAGTGGGACAGTAATGGGCTGATTATGTATTGTACCGATAATAACGTTGCCAAATACAAATTTTAATCGGTAGAAATAACTAAATTGCTGTCAGAGATATGAAATATGTACACACACCTTTTATTGAAAAATGGCGAAATGTGGGTGTACTATTACACCTCTGCCTACCCCTTCGGGGAAATACAGGCGTGATGTTATGTTATGTTTATTGAAAAATCGCTTAAAAGATCGAAATAGCATCTAAACACTATCAGTTCTCATCATAAAGGTATTATACTGACGTTAGTATAGAAATGTCTTTGGTTCTCATTGACTGAATACATAGATGTAATCAATATTCAGACAGAAGATAGATCAGTAAAAATGATACAAACGCGCAACAGCAAAAGAAGTTACAACCATAAACATAAGAAAAGATACCTGTTCTATGCTATAAACTTATTATACTATCGTAAATAAAGTATGATAATTTTATGGTTACAACTTGACAAATATTCGATTCAAATAGTCGAACCAACTTTATCTCTGAACGTCACTCGTGTGGTTTGCGCTAGCCTAGGTAAAATGTTTTTGATTTAATCGACGGGCACTTTCGACGCACATCGCTGGTTTTTACTGATTTCAAGTGACTTTTCTTGTTACCTTTCGTTCGGGGACTATTTTACCTGTGTTCCGCGGACCCGTGGACGTTTATTTTATTAATATTAACTTCGTAAGCACTCCCAGCTCCATTACAACCCTACAGCTTTTGAAAACAAACGACGTAAGCATACAGTTTGTCCGACAATACGTTTTCGTACTACTTTCTCAATGACATTTCAAGTTTCTAGGAAGCTACTTGTATAACAAATTACATGAAATCTTGTCTATGTACCCCCTCACCAAGCAGTGCTGTAAAGAAAAACTAATGAAGTGGTTACAAAAATTAGATTATGATGCCACCGAGCAACTACTTTTTATACCCTCTTAACAAGCAAGATGGAACTCACACAAACATAATTATACACTCGTACAAACTCATACGACCGCGTACTCGCATCCACGTGACAAACACATAATAATACATTCTACCGTGACTACTCACACACGCACATCCCACCTCACAACACTCACTCACAATTGCACTCTACACACTACATTCATTACCTCGATTCCTCACATACATACACACCAACTCACACATCACATCTGTTAGTTCAACTGCATATGTTTATATAATAGTATACTTTCTCTTCTATTGTATTCACATGTTATGCTTAAGTAAGTACTTTTTTTTTCTTATTGTAAATAATGTGACAGCATAATGTACAACATATAATCGACTATGGTGACATGTGCTACTACGATTTGATTTCAGTCTTTGATTTGATTTGAAGCTCGACCGGCTGCTTAACAATTGTATCAGGTTCATTTACAATCTAAGAAAGTATGATCATGTTTCTTCACTTATGTCTCAACTTAAATGGTTGCCCATCCTTCAGCGGAGACAAGTACGTGCTTTGACTACGCTTTTTTCTTTACTTAATTCTCCTTCCCCCCCTCTTTACTTAACTCCCCACTTTCAATATTTATGCTCTACACACACTAGAAATCTACGGTCTTCTAATAATCGTCTTCTACATTGCCCTTATCATAGCTCTAATTTTGTTCACTCATCCTTTCATATTCAATCAATTCTTCTTTGGAATGAGCTACCTCTCGAGCTTAGGATGGCCTTCAATCGGGACTCTTTTAAAAGGAAAGTTCGGAAGTTCTTTCTAGATAAAATTTTGGCAGAATCATCTCATTAGTATTTTATCTATGACTATAATAGTATATTATTATATATATTTAGTACTTATTGTATGTTATATATATACCTATGTATGTTTATCTATTGTTTTAGTGGTAATTTATTTCTCATCTTGTTTTGTGTCGTGAATCAATATTGCACCTGCCTTGTCATCTCTGTATCACCCTAAGGTTGACTGGGAGAGAATGCCTAAGGCATTAAGTCCGCCTATGTACACATGTTGCATGAAGTTTAAATAAATAAATAAATAAACATATTTAAAACCAGGGTTAGGGCCTGGTGATCCGTAACACAGGGTTTCCCTAGTACGGACTCCAGTCTCTCGCAAAGGGGCTCCTACGCACCTATATGTCACGTAAATGTATTTATTTTAAGCCAACTTTGTGAAGAGAGAAATAAAAATTTATTTATTATTTATATTTATGACTTACCTACAGGGTTGATACTCTACTTCTGTGGTTGATACGATGATGAATCAGTAAAAGTGTGATAAAATTTGTTGCCTATGCCTGTTGCCTTGGCCTGTAGAAACGTAAACTTATCTTAACTTATTATTTCCCAATTAGGTATGTAATTAAAAACTTTAATAACACAGACAAAATAAGAACTACGTGGAAGTAGCACGGCCCTAAAAATAAATTTTTGGAAAGTTTGAAGAAAGAATTTATAAAGCGTGCCAGCGACATAATATTGTGCCTGAAATAATGCGCCATTCAGACGCGTCCGCAGGGAAAGTTGGTGCAAGTTCCCTTAGGAGCCGACGTCGACAACACTACCTATACAAGTTCTACTCCACACAAACTCGCTAACTAGATAGGGGCTTGTCTCGAAGTCCTTCATAGTTAATAAATATGAGGTATTTCGTTGTTGTCCCGCTTGATTTGCTGAACAAACCAATAACGAACGAACAATATTAAACTACTAGCTGTGCGTTGCAATGGCAACTTTTTTTTTCATCAAAAACCTTTGCGATAGGTATTTCATACAAACTTTCAACCCCTATTTTAACCTCTTAGGTTGATTTTCCAATTATAACACTGAAACACGTCTAAACCATTTTTAGGGTTCCGTACCCAAAAGGGTGCTAACGAGACCCTATTACACTCGCTACGATGTCCGTCCATCCGTCAGTCAAACCAAAAGGGGTCCCCATACAAGAAACCTCGAAAAACATGCATTCCAACGTTTTTGTTTCTGCTCTATCTTCAAAACGGTAATACATACCAGCGTCAAAATTGGTCTTTTTATAGTGCATATTATGTAGTTTAGCAAACAAATACTAAAAACAGGGCAAACATAGACATATAAGATGGTTCCTACGTAAGAAAGAGATGTAAAAATTTACTTTTCGCGTATGATCGTTGATGTCTTTTGATAAACTCTCGTTAATTAAATCAGTACGGAACCATAACTGCGTGAGTACGACTCACACTTGGCCGGTTTTATTTATACATCTAACTTCAAAAATGACGGATTTTTATACAAACTTCAACCGCGATTTTACCCCCTTACGGGTGGAATTTCTAAAAATTCTTCCGTAGTGGATGCCTACGTTATAAAAGGTAGGTATCTATTGTTAAAATTTCACGTTTAAAGCCCCAGCGGTTTGGTCTCTGCGTTGATAAATCAGTGAGTCAGTCAGGACATTATAATTATGTATGCATAGTTAGAATATAGATATCGGTATTGAAACTAACGGAATTAAGCCGTGCCTTTCGAGTCTCGGAGGTCTGTTACAACTTACGACATAAGCCATTGCGATAAATATGCCTATTAGCGTAACCCCATATTGCCCGAATTATAACAGATTGCATTATGTAAGGACTTGTAATTTAGACGAAGGTTATAAAGGAAATATTATACTTTGTTTTTAAGGAAGATACTTGCTGCCGTTTACGCACTAGTCAGTCTGCTGCGGTTATGCCTGGGATGGGTGACCTCTATGCTCTTCGATATGTTGTCGTAAGAATCATAGGAATAACAATCTCAGAAAAGTAATTACGGGTTGTCAAAATTCCAAAGTCTGTCATTCGTAACCAAAGGGAAATCCCCCGGGAATATTTATTGTGGAGTTCATATTATACTGAGAAAGAAGCACCGTCGCTATAAGTAAAATACATACTAGTAATGTAACCCAATCTGCTTGATTGCTTGATGACTAAAAGTTGAGCAAATTTTAGACCACCGGTTAGTAAAATATGTCCTACTAATGTTATACATGCGAAAGTATGAATCGTTGTTTGTATGTCCTTCAATTACGCTGGAACTGTTGAATGGATTTGGATTAAATTTAGCACACAGATAGACCATGTCTGGTTAGCACAAAGAATATTTTTATTGCATAGGAGCAGAGCCGCGGGTGTCAGCTAGTAAATATTTACAAAATTAACTTTTCAGCTTCAATTTATGTATAAATAATTCAGTTGACGTGTTTAACAGCTACAATAATTTTCAGTGAGTACAAACAACTGACCGCTTTGTAAAACAAAACAGTATTTCATGAAATATGGGTATTTAACGCCGTTTGGCATGATAAAAATAATATTAAGAATTATACAACGTGTATCAGAAATGCGTGGTCATATTTGAAGAGCTTATTCAGGGGATGCTATCGAACATCTTTTACTATGGGACCAATCCTGAAATCGCGGAAAACATATCAGCTGATCCTTACATTTTGTCGAGCGACATCGATGATTTAGTAGGGATCAGCTGATAGTTTTTTTCGCGATTTCAGGGTTGGTCCCATAGTAAAAGTTGTTCTATGATATGCCTTGAATGAGCTCATAAAATATGACCACGCATTTCTGATACACGTTGTACAAATGTCGCTTTATGTAGGTACCTAGCGTAAGAACGAAGAGGTACAAATTAACACGTATGTATGTAAATCATTATCATCATCATCATTTCAGCCGAAAGACGTCCACTGCTGGACATAGGCCTCCCCCAAGCATCGCCACAACGACCGGTCCTGCGCCTTCCGTATCCAGCGGATTCCCGCGACCTTAGCCAGGTCGTCGGTCCACCTTGTCCTTGGCCTACCCACGCTGCGCCTTCCAGGACGCGGTCACCACTCCAGAACTTTACTGCCCCATCGGCCATCCGTTCTGCGAGCAATGTGCCCCGCCCATTCCATCTTCATGTCTCAGTTTGGCGAACCGACTTGCGGTACTATTTAGGTAACAGCCTAGGTGGTATTAAAGTTGTTATGGGCAAAGGTAACCGCTTAACATCAGGTGGGCCTTTAGCTCGTTTCGCCAACCTATATTATAAAAAAAAAAAAAAAAAATATGGTGCTACATGTGTTTTGACAACGAGAATGACATCTTCCTTACACCTACCGAAGAAATCTATATAATTAGCCTTATTATTTAGATTTATGTGGTACCTACTAACAAACAACATTGCAATCGTCAAGTAAACATAGTAATAAAGTCGGCACCTACCATTTATAACTATTTGTAAGTAATAACTGTGTAAAGCAAGTGTAAAGAGACCTTTACAAAACGGTGCTAATTATGAGGCGCTGGATGGTAGGATCGGTTTTATCGAAATTGCTAATTCAATTTATTGATTTCGGACAAATTACATAATTACAAATCAACCATACATTAGTTTTAAGATTAATATGTTCCTATATAATATCATCATCCTCCGAGCCTTTTCCCAATTATCTTGGGGTCGGCTTCCAGTCTAGCCAGATGCGGGTGAACATCAGTATTTTACACGGAGCGACTGCCATCAGACCCCCGCAACCCAGTTACTGGGTAATACTGACATTCGGAGGTTAGACCAGTTGTCAGACTTTTAGGCTTCTGACTACCCGTAACGACTGCCATAGATATTCGTATGGCAACCGGGACCGACAGCTTAACGTGCTCTCCGAGGCACGGAGGGGTCTCGATGTGTAACGAAACGGTCACCCATCCACAGACTGACCGCAGCAAGTGCAGCTTAACCTTGCAGATCATACAATCCGCGCAGTCGTTGCTTCGCTACGAGCCCCTCAAATACATGAAATATACCTACACATGTTCCTATATAATATGTGTAGGTATATTTCGTGTATTTTTCTGACGTTGAATAAATAAATACAATTTAACAATATATATGTATAATGAACTACAATAATGGAATTACTGGCTCAGAAATGCATTATATGCAGTTTTGTCCAGTACTCCATGAAGAAGCAGTCCGAGTCCATTCTTCCAGCAATGAGTTGCAAGAAGCTATTGCGGCTGCCCCGCAAGTGGCGCATCAGAGACGCTATTCTTTTGCGACGAATCGCTGTAAAGCCATCCCCTTGTGCATCTGCAAACATACCTGCGCTACAAAAGCGTGGCAACCCTATCAACATCCTGAAAGCATTATTGTATTGGACACGCAGGATAAATCAGTCTTCTGCGTATGCTTCATCCATATGCTACACGTATAAAACAACTAAGTACGCCTTGAATAAAGTAAATTTTTACCTATACAGTGCAACGTGCAAACCTACGGGCTAGCATATTAGCTTTAAATGACAATGCCCTGCGTTTGGGATCTCTAAATCGACGTCATCTGTGAGGGCCTCGTTCTGCTATGGTTAATGAAGTGGAGTCAAAGTTTTGCTGTCGGAACCAATAAAACTGATTTTAGGTCTACCTTCTATGACGTAAATCAATGATTAAGTAGTCAAGAACTTGGCTGTTTGTGGAACAACGAACGTTATTTATTCATCTTTTTAATATTGGGCTGTTTGGTGGTTACCTTCGACCTGCGTGCGCATTATTATTATACTCTCAGCTCCATTAGCCCGCCCTTGGCTTGGGCTGCAATCCAGCCTCGAGTATAATGATTAACTTAGCTCACTTTTAATGTACTTTTAAACATGGCACATGGTAAAATTTGCCCCTTTGGTAATACATTTCAAAACCACGTACTCCAAGAACTTTAAGAGCTCCCGCCATCAATAAAACAAGTTAACTAAACAAACTCTGCAACAAAACAAAAACCTTTTTACATTCGACTGAGCAGCCATCATTATTTAAACCACCCTAATAAGGCCCGCCACACACAGACATGGAGATGAGCCTTCCTAATTATGATCACGTAATATAATCGTTTCTATAAATTCCGTCGCTCGTGTGAGTGTAATTGAAATGTCAGGTGAAGCTCGTACGTAATCCAATAAACTCGCGCGTGATCATATCACCCGTAGGATTCCTATCCTATGTTTATTTTTCTATTTAGGCAAGGAATTTAGCAAAATTCGCGTTTCGGTATTAATTCTGTATATGAAAAACCTATTATTAAAATAAAAAAGTTTTCTGATTTATTGACCCCTTTTATACGACTCCCGCAAGTCGTAAATTATAGTCTACTTTGTTTAATTTATACTTAAGTATCAACTTGAGTTATCTTCAGGGCTTAACTTCACATACGATGAAGTGTTCAATTTCCTTCAGTAGATGTACGGCCAGTTTAACTAACTCCATTAGTTTTACTAAATCACAGCGGTAACTTAGAGCGATTTATATAGCGATTTCCCTAAAATTCGCATACGTTGTAGCCAGCACGAATATGATACAGATTAAAATTAATATACGAGATGGCTTACTAACTTGTGACAGGAACAAACTTTGATATATTAATCCACTTAAGTTGGAGCATTCCTTATAAGCGATATTAAATACGGACCATACCCGCGACGTAATACCCGTAGTTTATATATATACAATCTCGTTTAGTTTAGCTGTATAAAGCAAGGGGTACTGGAGTAGATGAAGATGTTAATTTCCTATGCAAACGCTGAAAGCGCTTTGAGCTCAGGTGCTCGGCGCAGATATTGCAATGGCCGACGTGAGTGCAATTAAACGTATAAATTAAAGGTATAGATATAGACCATCAAAACAATGTTGCTCTTCATTACAGATGAGTACATTTTGATATTCCTAAACGCAAAAATAATAATGTAAATTTTTTTTTTTTGCTTTTACTAATCAGTTGTTTCTTACCAGATTAAAGAAAAATATATATTTAAAAGGTGGCATATATCTATCATAGAATAATTTTGTGATAGAACGCACTATACCCAATTAAAAGAGAGCAAACATCATCCCGGGGTACCATCTCAAATTTATCTTCCTTAAATAAGTTGCAAGGCAAAAATACGATCTCTTATAGATGTCGTCCGTGTGGTGCCGGACGTAAAGAATTGCACCACCCTCTTTCTTCACATGGGTGTCGTAAAAGGCGACTAAGGGATTCACCAGAGGATGGGCAGCAGCGTTCTCTGAGTATTTAAACAACCAACTGCGATCGACAACCCGCCTGCCAAGCGTGGCGATTATGGCATATTCCCCCCCTTTGGGGGAGGCCTTTGTTCAGTAGTGGACGTTTGTCGGCTGAGATGATAGATGTCAAAAATTGTTATAACAAAACTTGACAAAATATAGGCAGAATTTTCAGTTACTCCATTTGCCTGGTTATATAATTAAGCCTTATTAATGAGAACGGTATTAAAGCAAACTTCTGAGTTATCGAAACAATTCTGTAAATGATACTATTAGAAATGTTTCAATATTAACTTAGAAATATTTACAGTAAATATTTGAATCAGAGTAGGTATTCATTCCACTATTGAAAGGCTTATCTTCATTAGAGAAACTATTTATTGGTTTAATTGGTTATTGGTTGGTTTCGTGATTTCTGTTAACTTTTGTGATCAATATTTTTCTCAGCAGAATACATGATATTATTGTCATCTATTTTTTTTTTGAACAAAACTAATTTTCTCTTTAACGCTATATTGTCTTAAGAATTACCGGAGGATTGTAGTTTTTTTTCGTTGTATAGATACCTACCTTTGCATTGTTTTGTTATTCAAATGATGCACGCTGCTAACTGGGACGATAAACAATTTTTCTTTCTTTCTTTTTTGTTTTTGTTAATTTATGAACAAGGTATTTTATTTTTTGACGACCTCTGTGGTCTAGTGGTTCGAGTGTCGGACTGCTGATAACGAGGTCGTGGGTGCGATTCCCACAGGACACAAATATTTGTGTGATGAACATAAGTGTTTGTGTTGGTCTGGGTGTTGCTTATGTATTATAAGTATGAATTTACAAAAAAAATAATTAAAAAATAAGTATTATATCCATTGTCTAGTACACAAAGCACAAGCTCTGCTTAGTTTGGGACCAGATGGTGCTGTGTAAAAATATCCCAAAGATATTTATTTATTTTATTTTGTACTATCCTACTAATATTATAAATGTGAAAGTTTGTTAAGGTGTTTAGATGCTTGGATTTTGGATGTTTCTTATTCAATCACACTGTAGGGGCTGAACGGATTTGGATGAAATTTGGCATACAGATAGAACATAACCCGGATTAACATATAGGCTAATTCTATAAATTTCCCAAGGGATGCGCGATAAATGACACTCACGAGGGAAGCCGCGGTATTCTATTTATTTAGTTATTTATTAGTATAAATTTGGCATACAGATAGAACATAACCCGGATTAACATATAGGCTAATTCTATAAATTTCCCAAGGGATGCGCGATAAATGACACTCACGAGGGAAGCCGCGGTATTCTATTTATTTAGTTATTTATTAGTATAAATTTGGCATACAGATAGAACATAACCCGGATTAACATATAGGCTAATTCTATAAATTTCCCAAGGGATGCGCGATAAATGACACTCACGAGGGAAGCCGCGGTATTCTATTTATTTAGTTATTTATTAGTATAAATTTGGCATACAGATAGAACATAACCCGGATTAACATATAGGCTAATTCTATAAATTTCCCAAGGGATGCGCGATAAATGACACTCACGAGGGAAGCCGCGGTATTCTATTTATTTAGTTATTTATTAGTATAAATTTGGCATACAGATAGAACATAACCCGGATTAACATATAGGCTAATTCTATAAATTTCCCAAGGGATGCGCGATAAATGACACTCACGAGGGAAGCCGCGGTATTCTATTTATTTAGTTATTTATTAGTATAAATTTGGCATACAGATAGAACATAACCCGGATTAACATATAGGCTAATTCTATAAATTTCCCAAGGGATGCGCGATAAATGACACTCACGAGGGAAGCCGCGGTATTCTATTTATTTAGTTATTTATTAGTATAAATTTGGCATACAGATAGAACATAACCCGGATTAACATATAGGCTAATTCTATAAATTTCCCAAGGGATGCGCGATAAATGACACTCACGAGGGAAGCCGCGGTATTCTATTTATTTAGTTATTTATTAGTATAAATGCAAAAGTGTGTTTGTTGGTTTGTTCTTCCACACAACAACGGAGCAACGAATCGACGTGATTTTTGCATATTAGTATTTCATGGGCTTAAAGAATAGCACCAACCTTATCTATTCTCATGGGTGTCGTAAAAGGCGACTAAGGGATTCACCAGAGGATGGGCAGCAGCGTTCTCTGAGTATTTAACCAACCAACTGCGATCGCCAACCCGCCTGCCAAGCGTGGCGATTATGGCATATCCCCCCTTAATTGGGGGAGGCCTATGTCCAGTAGTGGACGTCTTTCGGCTGAAATGATTATGATTTCATGGGCCAGAGTGTGACATAGACTATATTTTATTCCAGAAAAATTCAAGGCTCCTGTGGGATAAAGAACCCCGACAGCGAAGCCGCGAGTAAAACCTAATTATACAAATATAATAAATTCGAATGAAAAATAAACTCATATAATATATTTTTGTCCTTTAATCACGCTAAAACAGCTGAACGGATAAGGATGAAATTTTAGGAACATAGACCATGTCCTGGTTTAATAGAGAGAGTTGAGTGAACGTACAGATGCCCTTTCTGTTCTCTATGCGTGCGACGCACGAATCTAGCCTAGTCAAAGAAAGAAAGAAGAAAGAAAAATGATTTTTTGCCATAACAAGATGACATGCGGTAGGTGCACATAAAAGATAACTTCATTAGGTACATTTTAGGAATTACAGTGACATAACAAGATTAACTTTGCATCAAAGACATTTCTATACTCACGTAAGTATAATACCTTTATGCTTTGCATGTCGTAGCTGCGGCAAAGAGCATAGCAAGACACTCAGCATGATGCTGTGTTGTAACGTGAGTCACAACACAGCGCTGATTTTCAGTTACTTCATAGTAAAGTACAAATTATATTCATACATATTGTATGAGCGCCTTGCATGCGCTCCGCGTACGGGAATGTTTTGTTCGAGCGAAAATAAGTTTTAAGTTCTTCAGTTTAGAGATTAAATTGTATTGTCGTTACATGATAACTATTCTAAAGTATAGTAGGTGCGTAATATTGATGTTTGATGATATTTTTTTAGATATTTTGTGATTCTTTTTAAAGGTATTATGATTTTATGGACGGCCTCGTTGGTCTAGTGGTTGCAAGCGCGACTGCTGAGCGTGGGGTCCTGGGTTCGATTCCCGGGTCGGGTAAAGTGTTATCGGGTTTTTTCATTAGGAAATTCTCAGTAGCAGCTCGGAGTTTGGATTTGTGCCCCGTCAATGGCAATAGGCTTGCCCCCTATTACATGGGACTATAACATAACAGGCGAAATGTGGGTGTACTATTACACCTCTGCCTACCCCTTCGGGGAAATACAGGCGTGATGTTATGAACTGGTAGTGCAGCGCACGAGTGCACTTAAGGGATAGCCGCCACTGCCCACCATATTTATAGAATACAATGCAAAATAAATTAAGTAAAAAACAACCGCTGTTAGATATGCTGCAAAATATATTTTTTGAGACTCCGCGTCCAAAATAGCACTGATGATCAAGCAAAGGGTTCGCACACTGGTGTCCTACGAGACACCTGCACGCGGTGACAAGTTCACGCGCCTTTACCTTTTCTATTTATTACCTTTAGGTACGAAAGTACAATGAAAAAAAGTAAAAATAGCTGTTTTGGGGCGAAAAAGCACGAACATATTTATGTAGGTACCTGTTTAATGGGACATACATTGTGGTACATTAATATGTTAGTAACTTTGACCCGAAAGGGGTGTTGTGCTCGTTAAAATGAACTTTATCACCTTAGCTTACGGCCTTCAGGAATATGAGATATTAACATACCTACCTGTTGTTTCTCCATTGTCGGTTTTGTATGTTACTTACATGGTTATATTATTATCTCGGAGATAGATAAATTAGTCTTTATTGTGCACATAAAAGTATTCATGGTCGATACTCCATCAGAAATGAACACTTTTTTGTCAGTGTTTTTTCTTTTCTTTACTTTAGTGAAACGATAGATTAGTTTTATTAGTTTATTGAGTGGGTAAAAAATGAAAGTTCGTAAGTACCACATAAATCTAAATAGTCTTAACATTTGTGTATTTGCGTTTGTGTTTACTTGTGTTTTGTCCGGGCAGGTACTACTATCGTTCCTACTTCTCCGCCAAATAGTGATGCTTGCATTACTGTGTTTCGATCTGAAGGGTATGGGTGCCGGTGAAATTACAATCACATGAGATTTTCCATCTTCATGTCTCAGTTTGGCGAACCGACTTGCGGTACCATTTAGGCAACAGCCTAGGTGGTGTTGCAGTTGTTATGGGCAAACGTAACCGCTTAACATCAGGTGGGCCTTTAGTTCGTTTCGCCATCCTATACTATATAAAAAAAACTATGGTTTGTACCTATCGTATTACTGAGAGGTTCACTGCAAAATCTCTTGAGAGTAAAATGTTTGCAAGGATTTACCGATTTTACTACTGTCACCCCCAAAGAAAACAGTTTTATTGCCTTTGGTCATCCTGCATTGAACTTCATTACTTTGAGCTCAGTACAAAATCAAATAGATGTAATATTGCTGCATTACAGTGTGTTTTGCAAGTAATTACTTACGGCACTGAAACGTGGCCGCTCACAATGGGCCTGATAAGAAGGCTCAAAGTCACTCAAAGGGCAATGGAGAGGGCTATGCTCGGAGTGTCCCTGCGTGATCGAATCAGAAATGAGGAGATTCGCAGGAAAACGAAAGTAACCGACAGCCCATAGAATTGCCAAACTTAAGTGGCAGTGGGCAGGAAACATTGCTCCCAGAACGGATGGCCGATGGGGCAGTAAAGTTCTGGAGAGGCGACCGCGTACTGAAAGGCGCAGCGTGGGTAGGCCCCCCACAAGGTGGACCGACAACCTGGTGAAGGCCGCGGGAATCCGCTGGATGCGGAAAGCGCAGGACCGGTCATTGTGGCGATGCTTGGGGGAGGCCTATGTCTTGCAGTGGACGTCTTTCGGCTGAAATGATGATGATGATGATGACTTTACAATAACGATGTCAAAATAGTAAGTAAAAAGTATAACCTAATTCAGTACCATAAAACAAATTTCTTTGAACACAATCTAACTCATTTGTTATGTTTCTTCCATTTTATCAGCGCAGCATCTCTCAATATCGTATTGTTATACGTAGTTCAGCAACCCTAGGTCGTGAACTCAGCGCACCGGGACCGTTTAACATATCCAATTAATATTTGACATCATCATTCCAGGGTTATGAACCTGCTTAGTGTATACTCAGGATTTTTTTAAATTTTAATTTGTCAAATCACACTGCGCGTGGCCTCTATGTACACTTAGCTTTATTTTACCCACTATCACAGACCAGTAAGCCTCAAGACGTCGCATAAACAATGTTTTGCATGAGAACATAATCGTAAAATGTTGGCGGGGACCGAGGGGCAGACGGCGCGTTATGATTGGTCGGCTTAAAAGTTCGGTGGTATGATTGGTGCCGCTCGCTGACGGAGTGACGTTCTGATTGGCGGTGGGGTGTATTATATGCAGTGGTACTGCATATGCGCGGTGGTGCGGGGGTATCCGGGTAACCGGCGTCTAGAGGCTTACTGGGCCCTAATTCTCGCGTTATAGGGATACATTTCTAATTCGAGATAATCTCTAATTTTAAATCTCTACGAAAAATGTCGCCGGTAACGTCAATTGCTTTGAACCACTCCGTGTATTTAGAGCGCTAGGCGTAGACATATCTCTAACGTGACATTCTGAGAACACGAAAATTTATTTTCAATCGACATGCGCCATCTTGTTTCGACATTGTGACGAGTTCGAGATAATGTCTACGACGTGAGAATCACCCTGGCTTGTGCCCATTGCTGCGACATTTTAATAAGCCGGGCCAACCACTCGTACATATTAGTCATGAATCGCTGGCCGGTTAGCATTTGCCCTATTACTTTGTAACGATGAGAGGTCCACATTACAGTAAGTGTAGCCCGCTTAAAAAAGGACCCAGGATTATTTTAAGCCTTTAGATAATGTTAAAGGTTACAAAATAAGTTAAACACCGTGTTTTTCACGTGTACGCTAATTCTGTTGAGGGATTAACAATTTTCGTGTTCTATTCCATCTACTCTGTTATTAAGGTGTAGGCGTTTGTTTAATGTAACGAATTAAATATCTACCCTTTTTAGTTACCTTAAGGCTTTACCTATAAGTTAGTGAGCATAAGTTAGTTTATAAGTTTATTTATAACTTTAAAGTTAGTTTATAACTCTAAAAGGATTTTTCTATTCGTTTCTGTCAAAATAATATGTTGGCAACAGAGAATGAAAATGTGCCAAACTTTCATCTTTATAGTTTCTGCAGCTGCCGCCTGCGGCTTCGCTCCCGTGGTATGTCGATAAAAAATATCCTATCTATGTGTTTATCCAGGGCATGGTCTATTTGTTTCTAAAATTTCATCCAAATCCGTTCAGCTGTTTTAGCGTGATTGAGGGACAAACATATATTGTATTGGTTTTTTTTATTCTAATTTATTGTATTAGTATAATTAGGTTTTACCCGCAGCCTCGCTGTCGTTGTTCTTTATCCCGCAGGAAAATTGAATTTTTCTGAAATAAAATATAGCCTATGACACACTCCGGCCCATGAAATATTAATATGCAGAAAATCATGAAATCATGTTGTTGTGTGGAAGGACAAACCAACAAGCACACTTTTTCATTTATACTATTAAATAACTAAATAGGATAATTTGTAGTAAAACCACTAATTAATCCTACAAACAATTCAGAGGAGAATCGGTTAGGAGCTTCCGAGAAATACACTGGAAATAAACAGTGTTGTGATTGAACAAAGTAAATAATCTCTTAGTAATGGAGTTGCTACCTTCTTGCAGAACATCGTTAGTGAAGCTTTACCGTTAGTAACACCCCCATTCATTCAACAACTTAGCACTTGTGTACTTACAAACTTAATAGAGATAAATCCTTACACATTTATCTTATAAAGTAATATTTATGTCTTCAATTCAGTGATGTTATAAATTTTATAATAAAAAAAGAAAAAAAAAATAGAGAATGATATAGAAAATGAAATTTTCTTTATTTTATTTGACAGGATAAAGGCCCGAGCAGACTTAAAGCAGGTCTGTAACGACGTAGGTTGAGGGCGGCCCGCGCAAGTTGTAATACAAGGAACGATATGAAACACCACACACCAAATATTAGCGCGGGCCCGCTGACAAACTGCGCTGCTCCTTCCCTGCTCTGGACCCGCCGAAAACAAACCAGGCAGCGCGGCGCACAGACAGGAGTGCCACGCAGTTGTGTTGCATCACTACGGCCGCCATACTGGAGGTTCATATATATTTCAGTACTCTGTGACTGTGTACTGGAACAAGACTGGCCGCGCGGCGCGACGCGTCAGTGTGACGTCAAAGCTGTTACGAGGCAGTTGTATTGTTTGACAACCGACGTAACATGTCATATTGAAAGTATTTATATGGCGGGCCCGCTGTCAAAACTTTTTAAAGCTGGCCTACCTTTTATTCTGCCGCGCTGCTAATGCCCAGCGCTGCTACTGACCTGCTTGTAGTTTGTATGGGTCTAAAGCTTACGAAAGTTTCTTCAACTGGTCTGATTTCCTAGTCTGTCGCTTTTCCTCAGCTTGGATTTTAAAATATCAGTAGCAACATTAATCGTAGCCAATAAATAGGTGGGGGACTACGCCACTTCTCCGGGGGTTATATCTGCCACGTTCAGTCACGACCTTCCCGGTGATACATTTTGTCGACAAAGATCCTTGAACGAATCCTGCTACATTACACGTACTCATACCTACGGCTGCCATCGAAAACTGAGCGCAAGCGATTTTAGCCTTAAAGGTGGTTCAGCGGAAAGTTTTCTTATAATACATACCAATAAACTTATCTAACATTGATGTCATGAAAATAACACCATATTTTATAGTATAATTAAAACTTTAAGTACGGAGCTGCTTTTACTTTTGTGTACATATTATACCATATCTGAAATAATGTTTCAACATCCGCAGTTTACAGTTGTTACAATAAACGACAATAAACATTTACTGTTTATCCTAGCTGCCTCATTTCACAACACAAGTGCGGCTAACAAACGTTAAGACCTGTGTTGATTTCCAGATCGGGCATTGCCATTGAATTTATACTTAATTATTTGAAGCAGCCCACAATGCTTTTACATACTATTTTTATTATAGGTACTATCAGCAAACTTTCTGCTGAACCGGATAATGTAGCAGGATTCGTACAAGGGACTTTGTCAACAAAATGTATCACCGGGAAGGATCGTGACTGTACATTATGTGAAAATTAAGTTTGGGTCTGTCATAGAAATCTAAATAATAAGGTAAATTAGTTAGATTTCTATAGGTTCTACATTTTGAACACCTCGACAATCTCTTCATCGAATATGGGCGTGGTTTAACTAATTGTTACAAAAATATCACATCTATACTAATACTAATTCATCATCATCATTTCAGCCGAAAGAAATCCACTGCTGGACATAGGCCTAATACTAATTACTAATAATCTATCTATATCTACAATATTATAAAGAGGAAAGATTTGTTTGTTTGTAATCGATAAACTCTGAAACTACTGAACCAATTTTAATAATTATTCCACCATTAGAAAGCTACTATATCCAGAAGTAACATAGGCTATTTTATTTCAGTACGCGAGCAAGGCCGCCAGTACAGCTAGTCTATAATAATTATAAATGCACACACTCCCACAAATAAATCACATACGTACACCTCGACATATCTAAAAAAGCTTGTCAAATATTTTTAATACAGTGTCGCGTTCGCAATAAAGTTTTATTGTGATACAGAAACATTAATTTCCTTTGGGATGACACCCAGGTGGCTGTAATTTACGAAGCTACACCTACACAAAGCTTCAAACCCACATCAATATTGAATTAAGCTTATGCGTATCTGGCATATGTGGCGTAGTCGGCGTAACCGACGTATCTGGCGTAACTGACGTATATTCGCTTTTAGAATTCTATTCGGAAACTCGCGAACTTATCTATAATGTGGTTTTGATAGACATATTTCGTAGATATATTTTGAAGGGTAAACATCAAAGCGCAGACATATAAGGCGCATTAGTTATGCGTTTGAAATGTTTGAATTATTCAGTATCTGAGACATGATTCAATTACATTGTCGAATTTTCGAGAAAAAATAAATAGGTTGTGTTTCTGTTTTACTGAAGTGTAAAAAATACTCAATGTATTTCTTCGAATATGGATGTTTGAATAGTTTTAAAATCCAATATTCTTTTTTCTCCGAGCCTTTTTCCCAATTATATTGCGATCGGCTTCCAATCTAACCAGATGCATCTAAACATTAGTATTTTACACGGAGCGACTGCCACCAGATCTCTGCAACACTGTTACAGGGATACACCAACATCCTAAGGTTAGACAGTCAGACTATTGAGCTTCTGAATACCTGTAACGGTAGCTGTCGGTCCAAGTTGCCATACAAATATGCAACTGGGATCGACAGCTTAACGTTCTCTCTGAGGCACGTAGGGGTCTTGATGTGCAACTAAACGGTCACCCATCTAAAACATGACCACGGCTAGCGCAGCTTTACCTCGCAGATCCACGCGGTTACTACATAGCCACGAGCCCTTCCAAATACAATATACAGGATGTCCTATAGCTATGCTTCATGGAAGGAAGTAACTTAAATATTGAAAATAGAGAGTTTTACTAAAAGAAGACTTCATTTAATTTTTTAAAGCAAGTAATACTGCATTCGTGGATTTTTCAAGTGTCTTCCTTGAACTGGGAATCGAATAGTTAAATATTAAATAATAATAATATCTTTGATAAATATCTTTGGGAAATTTTTACACAGCACCATCTAGTCCCAAACTAAGCAGAGCTTGTGGTATGGGTACTAGACAATGGATATAATACTTATATACTTTTTTTTATAAATACATTCTTATAATACATAAGCAACACACCCAGACCAACACAAACACTTATGTTCATCACACAAATATTTGTGTCCTGTGGGAATCGAACCCACGACCTCGTTATCAGCAGTCCGACACTCGAACCACTAGACCACAGAGATCTGCAAAAATATACCAAAATATATATATGTTTTATCTGTCTAAACAGAGTATCATCTGCCTTACAAGCGGTATTCACAGGTAAATTTAGAGACGCTATAAAATCCTTCTGATTATGGCAACCTGTACCCTAGATTACCCGAAAATGTCAAAGTATTGGTAAGTATTGGTATAACATAATTTTCATGTGACGAAACATTTTGAATAATACAAGTGTAAGTTAAAAAAAAATATACCCCCGACACAACCCATTCACTCATTCATTCTTTCATTCACTTGACACATTCATACACTAATTCGCCACAACCGATATACTACATCTTATACCAAAATTGCATATCGATTGAACGAATGAAAGTAGCTTAGGATCCCTCACCAATTTATCCTCATTTCTTTTTCCTGTTCCATCATCAAACTATTATCACCATTTTTCTATAACCTATTCATTGAAACCATTCCAATGAGCCCAAACACGATAGCTCTGCTTTAAGTTAAGGATTTGGTGCATATTCCAGGTGATGCTGCAGCATTAGGTTAAGGTTACCATGTTCTTGCAATATCATTGAAGTAACAGGATACCAAATTTGGAATCAATCAGTTCTGTAGAACTTGCTCACATCCCGTCATCAACTAGAAAAAAACTGATGACCTACAAACGGCCGAACAGATTTTCTTGAATCATAGCTAAGAACACCTTCAATCAAGTCACCTGTCAAACAAAAAAACTGAATCAAAATTGGCTTATCAGTTTGGAAGCTACGATGCCATATACAGATTACAGATACATACGTTACATAAATACCCCTCTGTTTGCGTCGGGGGTTAAAAATAGATACCAATAATTGTTCAAACACACTTGTAATCACAAAATAATCATACTTTTTACTTCCGAGGACATAAACTCAACCAAATCACGTATAAAACCAAATATCACTAGTGTAGCAACCCTAGTATCTTTGGTATCGTGCAGTGAGCTCGTTAAAGAGTAGGGGGTCGGAATAAACACCGTGCCATGATAGTGAGCCCAGAGTGGGGCAAATCATCGCACTAACAAGCACCATCGGAAAACAATCAAAGCGGGGACATGGTTCTTCTCACGTAAAAAGTGGATTTACGATTCGATAGAAAGCTGTATAATATTATCTATAACATAAAGGATAAACATAAGAATTTTTCGTTAAATGGTAGGTAAACGTTTTTCCGATGACATAAAAATACTAGTATTGACGGATACGAGTTTTGTGTAGAACCATGCTATAAAAATAACCCTAAGTTTTAGAACCTACTATATATTTTTTCTATTGGCGTATGAAATAGTAAGCATTATACAAAAAAAACATGTAGTTTATTACAGTCTCAATTTTTTTTAATAAAGACTACCTTTAGCTGAATAAACATTTTTTATGGTTATGTTATGAAAACATACGCCATTTCAGAAAGGGCTACTAGGTATTATCTTTTACTATTATTTTTAAAGGACATGAACTAAGAAAAAAAAAACCATACAAAGAAAAGTTCTAGAACAAAATTTCGTCGCAATTCAATGATATTTTGGTACGCCATCTTCTGTTTAGTTTACTGTAAAAACATTTATGTTATTTATTTATTTATGTTACAAAGCAATCACAAACTGACCAAACGGACAAAAAAACAAAAAAAAAAATGCTATGCATACAGCAGACCGCGGGAATGTGAAAGCTATTAATTAATTATTTGGCCAAAGATATAAGCTTTGCCATACAACGTGGCAATGCTGCCAGTCATTTGAGTACGTTCTCGGTTGGTACTTTGATTTTCTCTTGTAGTTTTATTAGTTTTATTTTAGGGTATTTTATTTATACACTAGCCCGCGTCTTCGCCGGTTTATAATAAAAATATGTAACTGCGCATCCTTCGGGAACCTTCTCAGGATAAACAGTAGCCTTTATAGTCTAGCTGTGTGCAAATAAAATATAATTATGTTGATAGGCCCAGGGCCTTTAAGATCTCAATACAAAAAACTGTTATGTACAGGTGGCTACAAAACAGCATTATTGAAAAAAAGTATTTTGTCAATGGGACCTGCAATCTGGCTTTGTCCTGAATGACTGACGGATCAACGCACAGCCTAAACCGCTGATCGTCGAGACCTGAAACTTGGAGGGTGTGTTCTTTGTATGACGTAGGCATCCGATAAGAAAGGATTTTCCGAAATTCTATCCCAAAGGGGGTGAAAAAGGGGGGCAAAGTTTGTATGGGACAACGTGATTCCTTGGTTCAATCTACTTCAAATTTTGCATGAACCTTGTTTAACAGAATTGATGGAAGACCTGTTTCGTATTTTATTGAAATTCATCCTCTAACGGGGTTAAAAAGGGGTAAAAAGTTATTTTGCCGGTGATATGCTTCGAAGTTGATATCAATACTTCTTAGTGCTTTTGATTTAAATTATTTGATACATGTTTGAAAACTCAATCCGATTTTATTCAAAAAAGTTTGAACTGACTTAAAAACATAAGGCGGGCTCCACACGTTGGGACGATCGTTGGCCCGTAATTATGCCTAGCGTCCACACGTTGGAGATAATGTTAGTTCAGTTCCGTCAGAGCCAATGTAAAGACGTCTGAAATAGATGTTGCGCAGGACACTTTAATATTATTGAATGCTTAAGAGCTGAACTGTCAATTATAATAACACAATAGTTAAACAATAGACGTCGTTTTTGAAAAATGTTTTGACTAACAAAATAATATCATTGTTATTTGTTAATAAACATAAAGATTTTTTATAGAAATTCTGTAACTATTGCGTTGATGACATTTTCAAGACGCGGTGACCGTAGCACAGTGTGATAAGATCCCGGTTTTTGTCTCATCGTGTTTTTATTGAGTTAATCGATAGAGTTTACAATTCCGAAGATTAGACTAAAACTCCGGGTTCGCTAAGTCTTGAGGTTTTTTTTTAAAAAAATGTCAAAGTTTCGCAATATCCGACTCTTGAAAAATGAAAAAAAAATCATTATAATTTAATGGAAGTACTTATTACAGAATTTATTTATTCTATCGAAAAATGGAATAATAGCCGACCGTTTTACCAATTCCTGTTGCATTAGTATGAATGGGTCGAGAGATATGATTTTTTTTCTCATTTTTCGTTTTCATTTTTTTATTCATCTAAACCGCCGTAGTAGGTGGTCATTCCTATATCAAAAAATTGCTGATACTTTCTATTATGTGTAGTATTAATTCCAAAACCTAACTCGTTGGTTTCCAGGAGTTATTGGAAATTTTAGTAATATCCGAAATATCCGTACTTAGGGCTGCCACTTCAACCAAAACATAATTTGTTTATTTTTATTAAGTTTTAGCTTCCTTATCACGACCATAACAAGATATCATTATTTTGTGGCTTAGATGGCAAAGATTGAGTAATTTTATAAAGGAAATTAAAAAACTAATGGAGAAATTGGTATCATGTTGACTGTTACACGTTTTTTGTAAACCGTCTATAAATTCTAACCCAAAAGACTCAACTAATAGTAAATAAAAGAAAATCCTTTCCGATGTCTCATAAGTATATAAATCAACATTAAACATGAGTAATATACCTATATCAACATTTTTGACAATTTATTAAATATTCTTAGTCAATTTAGTTCTTTGTTATTAATTTTACAATTCTTTTAAATCAATTTTGTTTTACTTTTTAACCGACGAAAAAAACGAGGAGGTTCTCAATTCGTCTTTTTACAGAGTAGTCCGATTTTGATGATTCTTCTTTTAATAGATAGGGTATATCTCGAAGTTGCTCCCATTTAAATTTGAAAATCAAAATCCACCCCTAAGGGTAGGAAAACAGGGGATGAGTGCTTGTTCACCCACTGAATTCTTACCTGTTAACCGATTCCGTTGAAACTTGGCATACATAAATGTTCTAGACACTACAACATAATAATAATAATAATAATGGCAACACCATCTTGTCAGCGCATCATACAAATTTTCAGATATTCAATTTTATTTTTATACAGTTTACACATCAACCTATTTTCAATATAATTATACTACATACATTCCCAAAAAGAAAAATTATATTAAGAAGAGACCATTTTACAAGAAATAAGAAAATAAACATTTAAAGAAGAAAAATATACATAAGTCACCATGAGTGACAGATCTGTCGTCAACAATATAAATGAAAAATTTCAAAATCTTGAAACCGGAAAAAATTGTGTGGTGATTAAATGTTGACAAGAGCTAGAGCCAAAGCAAAAAATGCACGCCCAACATCCCCGGACTCGCCGCCGAGCTCCGCCTCGCAGCAGCAGGAACCGGATCCTGTCTCACCCGCTGCTGCAGTAGCGTCGAGCTCCAGCGACGAGTATTACTCCCCGCCGTCGTCGCCACCACCTGTACGTCGTCGGGGAGGTTGCCGGCCGCCGGATTGTTTGGGACCCCGAGGCCCATCGGCCTCTGAAAGGGCCCCCGCTCCCGGCGGAAGTGTGTCGCGCATGCGATGGTCCCAACAGATCAATCTAAGTGTTATGCGCGCATACTATGGGGCTACAGAGGGGGGCACCAACCTGACTGCGTACCGTGGTCGGATGCTCGCTCTGTTTCAGGTGCTTGAACCAGCTGTCAACGTTTCGGCCCAACGACTGTCCGACCAAGTGCGGGCAATCCAGCGTGGTCACATGTTGGATGACACCGTGCTTGATCGACTGCGCTCAGAAGTACATTGTAGCCCGGTCATCTCTCCCCCGTCACAAGCTGTGGAACAATCGCAAAACCTACCCGTTGCATTACCGCGGCCCGAGCACGCTGAGGAGGTAGTTGATGACAGAGCTACAATCGTAAGTACACAGTGCAATGAACATTTGAGGAGTGCTATGGAGGATGCGATTCTGGAGTTCAGGTCCATACAACCCGAATTTAGACCACATATACCGCGTTTGCCTATGCACAGAAAAAACAAGGCGCTGGTGTGCGCCCTAGATTCGATACTGTCAAGTTATTTTGACAGTAGCGAAAATCTCGGTGATACTCACTCGATCCTGTACTGCGCGGCTGTTGCCGCATGTCGTGTAGCTCATGTTCAATTTCCAGATGGTAATAGAGCTACACGACCGAAAAACGTCGTACCAGCTTGGCAGTGCAGGATTGAACATCGGATTGCCGAGACTAGGGTGCTCATCGGCAAGCTGATCAGTTTTAGGGAGGGAAATAATAGGCCAAGAGTGATGCGCTTTGTGAGGCGGGCATTCTCGGGGACTGATGTCAACCCTCGAGAGTACATGTCACGCGTCACAGAGCGCATCGACTTCCTAAAACAAAAAATCTATGCATGGGCAAACCGTATACGCAGGTATAGGAAACGAGTCGACCGATTTACCCAGAATCGCATGTTTGATAGCGATCAAAGGTGGGTTTACAGAGCTTGGGAGCGCCCAGACCAAGGTGTGAGTGACGTGCACTTGCCGGATGAGGATGCCATGAGTTCATTTTGGCGCAGCATCTGGTCAGTGCCCGTCAGTCACACCGAAGGTGATTGGATACGGAATGTCGAGCGCGTGTGTGAACAAATACCAGAGATGGAGGCTGTTGTCATCAGCCCCCAAGACGTGGCCAATGCAGTCCGTCCGTTGCCAAACTGGAAATCACCAGGGCCGGACGGGCTGCAAAATTTTTGGATAAAATGGCTGCGTAGTTCACATGCGCGTTTGGCGTCCCAGTTCCAGTTAGCTTTGGAAACTGGGGCGCTCCCACAGTTTCTAACAACAGGTATTACTCACTTGCTCCACAAATCAGGTAGTACCGTGGAACCAAAAAATTATAGGCCGATAACATGTTTACCGACGGTCTATAAGGTTCTTACATCCATTTTGAGAACAAAAATTACTAATCACATAGACAGTAATTCTATTATGTCTCCGTCTCAAAATGGATGTAGGAATGGGTCCCGCGGTACTAAGGAGCTACTCCTCATCGACATGGCCATAAGCCAACAGGTTCGTCGATCCCGAAGAGGTCTGTCGACATGTTGGATTGATTATAAGAAGGCCTACGACTCGGTGCCACATACATGGCTCATGAGGGTGCTGGAGTTGTACAAAGTTAATACAACCCTGCGCGCCTTCCTGTTGACATGTATGGGGCAATGGAAGACGGGCTTTCACTATCCGGGATGCCGACGGACTCCGGGGAACGACGAATTTATAACGATTGAGCGGGGAATATTCCAGGGCGACAGTCTGAGTCCCCTGTGGTTTTGCTTGGCCCTGAATCCTCTTAGTACTTTACTGGAGGAGTCGGGGCTTGGCTATCGGTTGAGAAGAGGAGGTCAAGTAATATCTCACCTGCTCTATATGGATGACCTTAAACTGTTTGCCCCCACCGACTTGCAACTGATGGAGCTACTAAGGGTAACTGAAAACTTTAGTAATTCTATCAGGATGGAATTCGGTGTGGACAAATGTGCAGTCATGCATGTAAAGCATGGTGAGATTGTGGAATCCGAGGGTGTTCAACTCTCGGATTCTACACATCTTGGGTCCCTCTCCCCAACCGACACCTACAAATACTTGGGTATGGCGGAGGCGTTAGGCATCAACCAGGCTGACATGATGCAATCGTTGCAGGAGCGCTTCTTTGGCCGCCTGAAAAAGGTTCTCAATAGTCTTTTATCAGGCGGAAACAAGGTGCGCGCCTTTAACGGTTGGGTCATGCCGGTCTTAATGTACTCCTTCGGTATACTCAAGTGGACTCAGACGGGTCTTGACGCACTGGATCGGAAAGTCCGCACACTACTGACGGCATATCGTATGCATCACCCACGGTCATCGGTGATGAGGCTGTACATCCCGCGGAAGTGTGGGGGTCGTGGCTTTTTAAATGCAAAGACCCTCCACAACCGTGAGGTGTGCAGTCTAAGGGAATATTTCCTTCACTTGGACGTGGGTATGCATCGAGATGTTGTTGCAGTGGACAAGGGACTCACCCCGCTCTCTTTGGCTAAAGAGAACTGGCGCAAACCTGCAGTACTTAGTACCAAAGATCGCGAGGAGGTATGGCAAAGCAAGGAGCTACACGGGCGCTTCTATCAGGCTCTTCATGGACCCGATGTGGATGGCTTAGCGTCCGTGGCCTGGCTACAGTTCGGTGATCTCTTCGGAGAAACCGAAGGTTTTGTATGTGCAATTATGGACGAAGTTATGATGACGAACAATTACCGAAAGTATATTGTGAAGGATGGCACGATTGACATCTGTCGGGCATGTCACCGTCCGGGAGAATCTATCCGACACATTATATCCGGATGTTCGCGTCTAGCTAACGGCGAGTATTTGCACAGGCACAACCTAGTAGCCAGAATTATTCACCAGCAACTTGCTTTGAGATACAATCTTGTGGAATCAGAAGTACCGTACTACAAGTATGTGCCCGACCCAGTTCTTGAAAATGGCCATGTCACATTGTACTGGGACAGATCTATCATCACTGACAGGACTATTGTTCACAATAAGCCTGATATAGTGGTGATAGATCGATCTGAGCGCCGCGCAATGATTGTTGATATCTGTGTCCCACATGACGGGAACCTTGTGAAAGCTGAAAAAGACAAGCAAATTAAATATCTTGATCTAGCACACGAGGTTGTCGACATGTGGGAGGTGGACTCAGCAACCATTGTGCCGATAGTTGTTACGGCCAATGGCCTTTTAGCAAAGAGCCTCGACCACCATCTCATGAGGCTCTCGTTAGGCGGCTGGGTCAAGGGCCTGATGCAGAAAGCGGTTCTCCTAGATACGGCGCGTATTGTTAGGAGGTTCCTTTCTCTGGAGCCCTGACCGCCGGTAGCTTGGTCCCTGTACCCGATACCGGTGGGCCACTATTTTTTATATTTTTAAATGTTTTTTGTTTTTTTTGTTTTGTAAAAATATTTAAAAATATAATGAATATGTTCAAGCAATTAAATAAAGGAAATAATAATAAAATATTTTATCTTCAGAAAACAACATTCCATAATCATTTTTGTTAGTAACAATGAAAAACTTAAACAACTATGTTAGTAAACACAGATAACAATCATTAATAAATATTAACAAATGTCGAGTCATTGATTCGCACCTCTCACATGTAAATCAATGAAACGACTGAGGACGGCGGTGTCCATCCTTCCCGCTAACATCTTCAGGATTCCATTGCTACTCCCCCGCATCCTCTGCACAACAGACGCAATTTTCTTGCGTATGATGGCATGAAAATCATCCACATGTGCATCCGCAAACATGCCTGAAGCACTACAATACCGAGGGAGGCGCAACAGAGCCCTGAAGATGTTATTATACTGAACTCTGAGGGCATTGTAGGATTTTTGCGTAAAGTTAACCCATAGACCACTCGTGTAAAAACTTTGGCAGTAAGCCTTGAATAATGTAAGCTTGACTTCTACCGTACAACGAGTGAATCGATGAGCCAACATATTGCCACGCACCGACAATGCCCTCCTTTCCCTCTCTATATCCGGGTCATCGCGTAAAGTTTCAGTAATAATGTGCCCGAGATACTTAAACTGAGGAACACGGTTCAGCTGAACTCCATTCAGAGTCAAAGGTGGAACACTGTTAGGTCTCTTATTCTTTCCAACCAGAACCATAAACTCACTCTTTTTCTCATTATACTTTAAACCGTGTTCCTCAGCATAAACTTCACATACGCTGAGAAGTTTCCTCAAACCGCCGATTGACGGGCTCAGCAGCACCATATCGTCTGCGTAGCTAATGTTATTAACACTAACATTATCCATTCGGCAGCCGACATGCATGCTGCTCAGCCCCTCAATCAGCTGATTTACATACAAATTAAAAAGTCTAGGAGAGGTTAACCCTCCTTGTCGCACACCACAATTTAATGAGTATTCATCTGAATAAACATTTGCCCATTTTATAATATTTTTCTGATGACCGTACCAATATGAGAACATTTCTATGACCTCCAGAGAAACACCCACCTGTTTCAACTTAGCCCAAAGTAAGTTATAGGACACGAGATCGAACGCCTTAGATAGATCTAGGAAACATGCATAAATTGGTGTTTTTCTTTCAACATAGTAGTTCACAGTATGCTTAAGTGACAAAATCGCCGTTTCCGTTGACAAACCTGATTGAAAACCAAACTGAGCGTCCTGAAGTTGTATGCATCCACTAAGGCGCTCGTCCATTATCCTATCTAGTACTTTTGCAATCACAGTTGCAAGTGAGATTGGTCTATAATTATTTTTGTCCGATATATCTCCCGTACGATTCTTAACAAGTGGTACAACAATAGTTTTCATTAAGTCTGGTGGCAAATATGAATGCCTTATACACAGAGTATACAACATAGACAGCAACCTATGTATGTGAACACCCGCATACTTAAGATGCTCCACACTGAGCCCGTCATGCCCCGGCGATTTTCCTCTTTTCATATTGCCAATAGCCTGACGTACCTCCCCACTAGTAATTCGAATTGGATGTGTAACGCAACAGACATCACTGGTAACAGTGCTAGGTAAGACACACGTTTTTAAAGGTGACTCCACTTTAAAATGATGTTTAAAAACGTCGGCAATATGTTTAGGGTCGGGTTTATAATGGAGACCTGGAGTTAGATTTTAGCCACAAAAAAATTAAAAATAAAAATGAAATTTTTTTCTTCCTTTCATTTTCTTTCTTTCAAATAGCCAACTCCATATTAATTATTAAAAAGTATTTAAAACACCTTCTTTTTTTTTCAGATAAAATATATTCTTATTGTTTTTTTTTCGGATACATGAAAGTGTCACCCCTAAGGAAAATTTTGAATCTCCAATAACTCATGGAAACCAACGAATTAGGTTTTGGAATTAATACTACACATAATAGAAAGTATCAGCAATTTTTTGATGTAGGAATGACTACCTACTACGGCGGTTTAGATGAATAAAAAAATGAAAACCAGATATAGATATATGTAGATTACCAGAGGATCTAAAAGAATGTGATAACATGAATGTGTTCAAAGCTAAGCTAAAGAATTATGTATGCACACTAACATTTCCAACGCTCTAGAGGCTAAAATTATATAATTTATTGTAAGTACTTTTGTATCTCATTATAAGTGAACTGTTTGTTCTTATGAGAAATAAAATTCTTTAAACCTAAAACGAAAAATGAGAAAAAAAATCATATCTCTCGACCCATTCATACTAATGCAACAGGAATTGGTAGAACGGTCGGCTATTATTCCATTTTTCGATAGAATAAATAAATTCTGTAATAAGTACTTCCATTAAATTATAATGATTTTTTTTTCATTTTTCAAGAGTCGGATATTGCGAAACTTTGACATTTTTTTAAAAAAAAACCTCAAGTCTGAGCGAACCCGGAGTTTTAGTCTAATCTTCGGAATTGTAAACTCTATCAATTAATTCAATAAAAACACGATGAGACAAAAACCGGGATCTTATCACACTGTGCGTAGGAACAAGCTCATTCGATTCACCTTACTGCATGAGTGCTGCGTCAAGACTGAGCAAACCGCCAACGTGTGGGCACATTGCCAACGTTGTCTCATAATTCCTTTGATAAAACCGACACGTGACGTCGGCGGGCTCCACACGTTGGCCCCAACGTTGTGGCGAGCGTTGGTCCGTAATTATGCCTAGCGTCCACACGTTGGAGATAATGTTACTTTAGTTCCGTCAGAGCCAATGTAATGATGTCTGAAATAGATGTTGCACTGCGCACTTTGAGTGCATAAGAGATGAACTGTCAATTAAAATAATACAATAGGTAAACAGTGGACGTCGTCTTTGAAAAATGACACGCGACGGCTAACTGCCAATACTCGCCACAACGTTCGGGCCAACTCCATTTTCCCGATCCACACGTTGGCGAATAGTGTTGGCGCCAACGTTCGGGCCAACGTGTGGAGCCGAGGTAACTGCCAATGCTCGCCCCAACGTTGGGCCAACTACATTTTCCCGATCCACACGTTGGCGCCAGCGTTCGGGCCAACGTGTGGAGCCGGGGTAAGCAAATACTCTTTAAAATTGGAAGGTCTCCAAAAATATCTGTTTGATTTGTCGTGTATAATAATACTTATAGTTTTATTTTAGTTTGTCTTAGATGTTTAATTTAGTGTGTATTGTTTTTCGCAATTTTATTCCTAGAGATTCTCCTAACACCATCGAATTACTCCTTTGAATTCAAGAGAGTGCAGTTCATCAAAGTCTGCTTCGCAATAACTATAAAAAAAGCTCAAGGTCAAACTCTTAAAGTAGCGGGAATAGACTTGAGGGAAAGCTGCTTCTCTCACGGCCAGTTGTATGTGTCATGCTCCAGAGTAAGCACACAGAGTAGCCTGGTATTCTAGCTCCAGAAGGAAATACAAAAAATATATTTTACAAAGAAATACTGCGGTAGGTGTGTAGTATTTCAATTTCGTTGTAAAAAGATAATACCCCCGTGTAACTTTCACCAAATCAAAGGCCGAGCTTCGTGCTCACAAAATATAACGAATTTTTATTTTATTTTCATTTAACCTTTAAATCCCTACACTATAATAAAGATTGTTATATTTTATAAGTATTTGAACATAATAATTTCTAAATTAATAACGTATAAAACCAACAAAAATCCTATTAGAACCATTTTCGACTTCTACGCGGACGAAGCCGTGGGCAAAAGCTAGTATACAATAAAATACCCCATAGCATAAAGGAACAAACAATACGAATATTTAAAAATAAGTTAATGACATTACTAATTGAAAAATGTTATTATTCAATAGTAGATTTTTAAATGACAATAATGTTTAAATGATAATAATTTATTGGACATTGAAATTTAACTGTGTGAAACTTTATAAACATACTTTATTTATAATTGTTAAAGTCCAGGACAATGATAATTTTAATTTTAATATTTATGACATGTGACACAATATTGTTTTGTATAATTTAATTTATTGCTCAAATTGCTTAGTTAATAATTTAAATGTTTGTATGCCGTAAGGTAGAATGTACTGGGACTTTTTATGTTTTTCCATCTTATGTAGGTATGTACCTACATTGAATACAAAATAAAGATGATTGATTGATTGATAAAATTTATCCTGTGGTAATCCAAAATGGTCTATCTGCGTGCCAAAATGTATGCATGCGTAATGCGTTAAAAATAATAAAACAATCAGAAATAAATAATAAATTTTCATCCAAATCCGTTTAGTCATTACAGCGTGATTGAAGGACAAACATCTATGCTTTCGAATTTATAATATTAGTAGGACTAAAGGATTAATTAAATTATTTTCAATTTAAGATAGGTCACATCATTACCACTAAATCTGGTATACAAAAGTTTACGGTACACACGGCTATATGTCAAGCTATAAATTTTGCAGTATAAGCTGACCTCTCATTGTACGGAAACTCATTGTATAGCTAGGTGAGCTTATACTGGCTTATACATTGTGAGTGATTACTGCGTGCATCAAAACGATTTTAATTAATAAAAAATTGTACGGTAGATTGTTTTTTTTTTCGAAATATCTGTAAATACTTTTTATCTTAGTCTTCCTGCGACCATGAACGCTGTTAAGCTTTCGAAATGTCAGGAAAACCAATTTAAATAATATACGCGATGTAATCCGGTTAAACTTGTTTTATTATAATTTGAACTGGAAATTTATAGCCTGATATGTAGCCATGTGTACCTATACTCTGAATCTGAATCGGAACTATCTGAAAATAAATAATTTTGTAATTATTGAACTTTTTGGGCCATTGTTTACGGTTTCTTGATCCTCTTTTCGATTTAAATAATAACTAACATTTCATTGTTTCCAATAACAAAGATTCCTATTATCTATTCCAAGAGTGCTTGAGAAAACTGATCAATGCATGAAATTCTTCGAAGCGTGTGTCTGTGGGCGTTTAATACCGCCCACTAAAGCAACTGAAATAGCTATGTAAATTATATTATGATTGAGTGCTTTTATACCTAAGATACACAAATTCATTGTATTACCATTCTTTTCATCTACTAGGGGTAGATGAAAATAATGGTAATACATTTATTGACGAAAAAGGAATTGGTAAACCAGGCATAAAATTGAGTGAAAACGCGTAGTTTCAATCACACCGAGGACCGATTCCGATGCACTTTGGGCAGTCAAACCCGCTGACAACCTGTTGACTGGCTAATCTATTTTCTATGGCAAGAGCATATTGTATAGCTCATATCAACACAATAGAAAAAACCACACTTGAAGGACGATTGGTGGACGCAATGTATCATTATTTTCTTGTACAAACCTAGTTCGGCTACAGATGCTTTACTAATTTTTGTACTTTGAAAACATAGATGTTTAATTTCAAACGCTGTACTATTTTTAGGGTTCCGTACGGAAGGGTGCCAAACGGGACCCTATTACTCTCGCTACGCTGTCCGTCCGTCCGTCCGTCTGTCTGTCACAGGGCTGTATCTTTGTAACGGTAATAGAGAACCAGTTGAAATTTTCACAGAATATGTGCTGCTATGAGGAGTATCACGACAAATACTAAAAACAAAAAAAAAGTCTTAAACCAAAGGGGGGACCCATACAAGAAACCTCAAAAAACATGCATTTTTTTCAACGTTTATGTTCCTGCTCTATATCCAAAACGGTTATACATACCAGCGTCAAACTTCGTCAGATTATAGTCCATATTATGTAATTTAGCAACAGATACTAAAAATAAGACAAATATAGACATATGTGGTGGTACCTGCGTAAGACAGAGATGCAAAAATTCATATTTCGCGCCTGTACGTTGATGTCTTTAGATAAACTATCGTAAATTAAATCAGTTTCTATGGGGTATCAGGTCGATGGGTGGTATGGAACCCTTACTGCGCGATTCCGACTCGCACTTGGCCGGTTTTTTCGTTATAATCGTTATTTATTTATTATAAAAAGACACCTTCCTTTGTCAGGCAAGAACCTCTACATAATTACATTATTTTACATCAACTCAGCCTATTGCAGTCCACTGCAGGACATATGCCTCTCCCTTCCGCATCCAGTCTCCCCTAGCTACTTTAATCAGGTCGTCGGTCCACCTGATTGAAAGGCGCCCCACGCTGCGTTTGCCGATTTGAGGTCTCCACTCAAGGATTCGTCGGCTCCAACGGCCATCGGCCACTTCAACTTACTGATCCTTAGCTATGTTGGTCACTTTGTTTCTTCTCCGGTAATCTCGTTACGGATTTTATTTAAATTCTTTAAATATTATCATCCACAAGGTTCATCAATATTTTCACCACGGCAAGAATATGGGGTTCTGCAAAAATGGAACACGTATATATGTAGGTAAAAGTTACGCAAAATTTCTGGTAGGTCACTCGTAAAGATATATGAAAAAGTTCAGTATAGTCGTTCAAGATGAAAGAGATCGGTCAAGTGTGAGATACGCTTTGGTTCAACCAAAGATTATGCGTAAGTTGTTTTCTGAAAGGGTTGACTTTGACCTACATGAGACATACAAATGGTATCTAAAAGGATATGAATAAGTACTGAGAATTGTACATACACCTATTTTCTTAAGTACGGATTTTGTTTTATTTTTTTATTTTTACCAATAGGTAGCATCTGTCATATCAATCTTCCAATACATCTTAGATACGAATCGTATACAATACAGTGGCGAAGGGTCCATATAACACGATTCCCACCGGCTTCCCTTTAGTAATTGCTTAAATACAGATCAACGACATTTCTATGCTAATTTATTGTTCTAAAGTACAAAAAAATAATGTAAAATTGAATTAAAACTTGTTAAATTGTTTTTTTTATTTTATTAACGTGCTATCTAAGCTATTTTTAGGTACCTACGGCTTCCCTTCTGAAAATATTCATACTTCGCCACTTTTTTTATAGTATAGGATGGCGAAACGAACTAAAGGCCCAACTGATGTTAAGCGGTTACCTTTGCCCATAACAGCTGCAATACCACCCAGGCTGTTGCCTTAATGGTACCGCAAGTCGGTTCACTAAACTGAGACATGAAGATGGAAAGTCTCATGTGATTGTAATTTCACCGGCACCCGTACCCTTCAGACCGATACACAGAAATGCAAGCATCACCATTTGGCGGAGAAGTAGGGTACGGTGGTAGTACTTCCCCGGACGAGCTCTTTCACAAAGAAGCTCTACTACTACTAAATACACTACTATTAATATGCCACTGATACAATACTATTTTTTATTTGCCGTTAAATCTTTAAGGGCAGACTCAGTAAATCATTTAACACAATTTTACTTTAGGACATTTTGCAGAGTGAGGAGCAGAGTTGTCCCTTAATATTTTTCAGTAAATACTATTTTTGGGTGGACTTAAACTACATGTTATCAATACAAATCCTAGACCGATACATCCTGAGGGAGTTGTAAGACAAGACCATAATAATTTTAAGGGGATAGGCAATATCCATTTGTGATCTAATAACATTATTTTCTGATAATTGCACTATCAGTCGCTACGTAGACCGCTTCGTAGCATTCTCGTAGCGGTGGTCTACGAAAATAACCTGTTCGCATGCAGTGATATTTTAGAAATATGTTTTAAGTAGTAGTAATCTACTGTAGTTGGAAATAACATTATTAAATACTTTTAAGCTATTGCATAGCTTCTATCGCAGGCCTTGAGCGTGGAGACCGAATCCAGAAATTCCGTAACGAAAATAACCTAACACCCCCCACTCCGACCGGCACAGCGGTGATACTTTTTAGTTTTGTCATCTATCGATGAATAGCAGAACTTTTAATGACTTTTTGATTTTACGCTTGTCTCTTTAGTTCTGCAAATCGCCTCTAGTAATTGGTTGTATCGGCGTTACTGCGCATGCGTAATCCCCCTCTTCGCCCCGCAATCTGGTGACTCATGCCTGCTTAGAGTTTCGGCGTTAGGGCACCTCCTCTTTGTATTTACATAAAAAATGCTATGCAATAGCTTTACCGCGGCAGTCTCCGAGTGCCACACGTTTTTTTTTTTTAATGTTTTGTTTTAGAGACACACTTTTATTATTTTGAGGAAAGAGGTAGGGGTCTTGAACGCCCCTAAGCCACTGCGACCTAATAAGATCTATTGTGACGAGACACACTTAAGAAGGCTGCAAAAAGTTCTTAATGAGATGTGTAGTATGTTAACCCGCATCAGGCCGTATACTCACGTTCGACGTACGACAAATACTGTACGTAGGTACTTTCGTTCTGACTGATACGTACACGATAAAAATAGGCACATAAAAAAGACACAATACAGACAAACTTTACGGTCATAGTCGTGTGTGATGGACTGGAGTACAGAGATACATGTGTTAAACCATGATCATCCGTATCGCATACGATACTGCAATGATGGTTGATCGGAGTAGCAACAAAAGCAGCCCATTATTGCCCCACTGCTGGGTACGGGCCTCGTCTCAAATGAGAAGATTAAGAGTTAAGACCTACCATTTAACATGAAAAGAGTATTTCCATGGAGTTTCTTGCCGGCTCTTCTCCATAGGACCAACATTTTGGAACCGTGCAACTAGATTCTTAACGTTTTGAAAGTAAATGCTTATTCAAAATAAAAACTTGAATTTTTGACCTTATTTTACCACTAGCGGGTTAGCAGACTAATAAACACTATCGAGAAATGTATGGAGAACTCTCAGGTGTGCAGGTTTCCTCACGATGTTTTCCTTCACCGTTAAAGCAAGTGATAATCAAATTCTGATTCGAATATGAATATATTTGATTGATTATCACTTGTGTATGCATAGTCAGAAGTGCGGGTCGGTTTCGAACTCAGACCCTCCTGGATGGAAGCATTCAACCGCTAGGCTATAACTGCTACTACGGAGTAGATAATTATGTGATAAGTGGTTGTATAAATTGTTGGTGAAATAACCGTTATTTATAAATTTTCGGTGAAATTACCGTTATTAACATTTTCTGATGAAATAAACGTTATTTATTATTATGAAATGTTACGATTAATTGAATAGCGTCAATCTCAAGTAGTCTCCCTGCTCAGTGTGGTTGAATAAGGCTTAAGCCTTTTTTATTCTGAGAAAAAAAGCCTGTATCTAGCAAGGATATAGCATTAGGCTCACAGTAGCGTATGTTTTTGTATTAGGATTGTCTTAAAGACAGTTAATATAGATGTAACTGAAGTTCATAATAATTCCGCGCAGTTTATAAGAGTCATCATAGTTAAAGTTTTCTTCGAGGCGCAAACTACGAGTGACAAACTAGCAGTTCGTGACTACTTTTACACTCTCATATGTTTAAAACACTACACTTCTGTGTCACTTATGCTATGCTTACTGGAACTTATATCTACTTATGGAAATTGTAGCGGTAGCGAAAAAATGTGAACGCTAATGTTCATTTGTTTCCTTTGACTAATAATTTGGATCAATTAGGTAGGTACCTACCTGTAGATTACTCATGATGCTTTAAAGTTTTACTATTTAATTAGTTATGATGGAAACTTGCTATTTCAGATTCACATATTATTATAACGCCTGTTTTCCATTGTCATTGGGGTAGGCAGAGATATGGATTTACAACCGCTAAGCTTTTGACACACCTCTTTCGCTATATCTACGTTCATTCAACTCAGCCTATCGCAGTCCACTGCTGGACATAGGCCTCTCCCAAGTTGCGCCACAACGCTCGGTCCTCTGCCTTCCGCATCCAGTCCCCCCCAGCCACGTTCTTTAGGTCGTCGGTCCACCTGGCAGGGGGGCGCCCTACGCTGCGTTTGCCGATACGCGGTCTCCACTCAAGGACTCGTCTGCTCCAACGGCCATCGGTCCTTCGACAGACATGGCCAGCCCACTGCCACTTCAGCTTACTGATCCTACAAGCTATGTCGGTCACTCCGGTTCTTCTCCGGATAATCTCGTTACGGATTTTATCCTTCAAAGAAACTCCAAGCATAGCTGCCTCCATAGCTCGCTGAGCGACTTTAAATTTGTGGACTAGCCCAACTGTAAGTGTCCACGTCTCGGCACCGTAAGTCATGACTGGCAGGACTGGTTGAAGACCTTTGTCTTCAAACTTTGCGGTATAGTCTACGTTCATTAGTCAAACATAAAAAGTTCACGACAAAAAAAAAAAAAAAAAAAACTAGTATTTTTTTATTTTATTTTTGTAGTATAGGATGGCGAAACGAGCTAAAGGCCCACCTGGTGTTAAGCGGTTACCTTTGCCCATAACAACTGCAATATCACCCAGGCTGCTGGTTGTAGGCTAGGCCTAAATGGTACCGGAAGTTGGTTTTCCAAACGGAGACATGAAGATGGAAAATCCCATGTGATTGTAATAACTTAGAAAGTTTGCATGCGTGTTTATTTACGTGAAATATTAAAATTAAAAAAAAAAACTGTGGTATCTCACCCTGTTTTTATACCACACAATGGTTTTAAGATGTAAAATCTATAATAATACCAAGTTATTGTATCTCATGAATACAAGTTATTACAGACAACAGACCCGATAGATTAATAATGCCTATCCAACATTGCTGCACGCCTTGATAGCAATACTGCAATACCATCACCTAGGCAATAGTGAGGGCATTCCATCTAGATAATTCTAGACCGATAGCGCTTAGCATAGTTATTGAACTGTATTGCTATGAATAACTAAGTATCCACGATCTATAGTAAGACTATTAACTTTAATAAGAATAGAGGCCTTTAATATAGAGGCCCTAAAAAAAAAACTATTGTCTCATTTAGGCGCTGCTAGTAGCCAAGTGGCGTCCCCATCAGTAAAAATAGAAATACTCGCTGAGTATATCATTAATAAAAAAATCGGTTTTACCAATTTAAGTAAAGGAATACTGTCGCTTAATCAGAAACTGTTAACACTGTAAAATATAGTTCGCTGTAGTTGTAGATATGCCAAAAGTTGCTGTTTTTCGCATGTTTTCTATCTACAACTACACCGAACTTATATTGTTACGAGCTGGGGGTTCGTATATGGATAGAAAGCCGATTAAATGCGTAGGGAACACTTTATTACAGAACAATTACACTGAACCACTAATTAACACACAAAGTTACTAGTTTAATCGCTCCAAGTATCGCTTCGATGTTATCGCTTGTATCGCTTGATCCAAACTAAACTCCAACTGAACTCGACTGGCGCTGAGCAGTTTATATACGCCGCGAGTCCTCGAACGTCATCTATCCTTGTCATAAGATAACTCTTTCTTACTTGCACATTCTCGAAATAGAAAGTTCTCGAACCTCGTCGAACCTCATCTATCCTCTATCTCACTCACTCACTTCTAGAAGGTTTTCGAAGCTTCTCGAATCTCGTCTATTCTTGTCTTATATTACCTCTATCTTGCTCACCCTCTTCCAGAAGGTTCTTCGGCTATCCTTGTCTAAGATTTAGCTCTACCTCGCTCACTATTCAACAATTTTACATGTGAGTGTCAAATGGCCTAAGGGGTCCTGAAAACGCCTGAAAACGGGTTTTCAGGAAATATTGGCATCAGATTTGTTGGCTCCTGAAACGGCCTTAAAACATGTTTCAGGCGCCTGAAAACAACGGCAACTTACTCAAAATTTCGATTCTTTGGTATGTGATAGAGCCTCCTCTGATACGGACTGAAAATGCATTTCAGCCTGCTGAAAACGTCTGTAAGTCCAGGAAAATCGAGGGTGAAGTATTTCAGTCCACTCTGCTTAACCCTCCGTCGTAACAATATTATAACGAGTTTATAGTTTCTGATTAAACTACATTACCTTTACTTCAATTGGTAAAACCGAACTTTCGGTAAATTATGTAATAAGCGAGTCATTATTGTTTTAGTGATGGTGATGCCACTTTGCTGCTAGTAGCGCCCTAACCGTTTTTGTATTAATGTAGATCTCATATAATTATAAATAATAGAGATGCTCTGTAGTCCGAGGTAAATAATTATTGAAGAGGACGAAGGCGACGAGCTCCAAATAGCTGAAGATGTTTATAAAGTTCTCGAAAAGAATAATGAGCTTTGAATCTGTGTGAATGGGCACAGTTACTTGAAGGAGGGCATGCGCCTCATAGCCCAGGCTGCCGTCGCCAAAAGCAGTGATAGCCTAGTGGTTGAACGCTTGCCTTTCATGCAGGAAAGTGTGAGTTCAAACCCGGCCCACACCACTGAATTTTTGAATTTATGTGCGGATTAGAATTCGCTTATCACTTGCTTTAACGGTAAAAGAAAATATCCTGTACACCAGAGAGTGGTCCATACAGTTCTTGATGGTGTGTGTATTCCGCCAACCCACACTAGGCCAGCGTGGCGGACTAAGGCATTCTCGTACTGAGAAGAGGCCCATGCCCAGCAGTGGGATGGGCTGGTTAAGTATGCGCCTTATAATCATACATACTCGTACGATCTGTATGACACACAAACACTAAGCTTAAGGCCGTAACACACGACAGCTATAATGTAAAAATGGATTTTATAACCAAACATATTTCAATACATCTTACCATGGAACCCTGTAGAGCCCACACATGGCAGGGATAATGTATGTTTTACATCTTTCATCTTTAAGGTACCGAGCGATATGGAAATACATATTAATGTATATCTCAATACATCTCGATCTGCGTAAGTCCGTTTACAGCAGTCAGTGAAGGAAAGATATAAATTACGTTATCTGATAACGTACACAACAGATAACAGATAACGTAATGTATATCTCAACAAAACAAATGTATATCACAACAGATAACACCAAGATATCTTACATAACATAACATAACATCACGCCTGTATTTCCCCGAAGGGGTAGGCAGAGGTGTAATAGTACACCCACATTTCGCCAGTTATGTTATAGTCCCATGTAATAGGGGGCGAGCCTATTGCCATTGACCGGGCACAAATCCAGACTCCGGGCTGCTAATGAGAATTTGCTAATGAAAAAACCCAATAACACTTTACCCGACCCGGGAATCGTACCTAGGACCCCATGCTCAGCAGTCGCGCTTGCAACCACTAGACCAACGATATCTTAAGATAATGTAATAATGTAAAAAGGAACAATATACAATACGTTATCTGAAAACAATACAATACAATACAAATCCTCTTTATTGCACAACAAGATTATATTCATTTCTTAAATAACTACTTATGCGCTAGTGTACAACTGTAGTGTACGATAACGTACACAACATATAACGTAATGTATATCGCAACAAAACAAATGTATATCACAATAGATCTCGGGATGTAATATACAGTCAACAAATCGGAATCATGACCCACTCAGCTGATAATTCGTTTGAAATCGTCAAAACAGTAAGGTTTTCTTCTATGCTGCACTTAGGACATTTTGAATATTTTATTTCATGTAAACTGTCACTGTCACTTGATAATAAAATTTATAACAATTCTGTTGCCAGGGAAATATCTGTTTAAGCTAAATTCAACCTAATTGTATTAAATGTCTGTAGGATATTAAGCTTATCGTGGGTCATGATTCCGATTTGTTGACTGTACATTACCGTTGCCCGTATCTATAGTTTCAATAAGAATATCAAAAGTGGAACCTATTACGCTATGTTAACAAGCTTAATAATGATTAAAACCGTAATTTGCGCTCACTTATCACAAGATAAGAATTAATTGCAGAACGCACAAACAATCATGTTCCCCGCGTTAACCATAGAGTTTAATTAAAAAGCTCAGCGTTCAAGTGGTTGGTAATAGGGCATCACAACAGCGCTCCCCACGTGCTGCAAGTACTTGCGTCAAGTACCTGCTGACTTGCCTGCGGTACTGTTATGTTAAGGGGAGAAATCAGTACCTGAAGCATGACTTGCAAGTACTGTAAAAGCAAATGAGAATGTAATAAATTGCAAAGGGCAAGACTGTTTTGAGTGGCAAAAAGTAGGCACAAGTAGGTACCTATTATTTTTATAGAAGGTATAAAAATTGTGAAAGGGACTACAATTACTCTTGATTTAGGTAAATGGACTTTGCTGAGCTTGAGGGATGAATACTGTGCCTTAATTATATCGTATATTTTTCCTAAAACGGGGTCGCGGGGTCGCAAGCAGAAATGTAAAGTTCAATGTTTCAGAATTCTACATTTTATCTTCATGTTCAAGCTGCTTGCTGAACAATGGCGTCTATTCTTTGTGTAAAAAAGGTCAGAAATATTGCCTCGTTGATCTAACAAGCGCGACAGCTAAGCGTGGTGTTCTGGGTTCAATTCCCGGGTCGGAAATAATATTATTGTGTTTTTTCATTGGGAAATTCTCATTAGGAAGCTCTGAGTCCGGATTTGTGCCCAGTTGATGGCAATAGGGTCGCTCCCATAACTCGCTTACATGGGACTTATAACCTAACTGGCGAAATGTGGGTGTACTATTATACACCTCTGCCTACTCTTTCTGGGAATACAGGCGTGATATAAAGTATACAACCTTATTCTTAGTTTATACCAAACCTTTAAGGGGTCATTGTATTCATCATTATGAACAACTTTTACTATGAGACCAACACTGAAAATCCAAAAAAAAAAACAGCTGTTCCCTATATTTCGTCGATTTATGTGAACACAAATGAAGGGGTCAGCTGTTTTTTTTCGCGATTTCTGGTTTGGTTCCGTTGTAAAATTTGTACATAATGATGAGTATAATGACCCCTTATGAGGTTTAGTATAAACTATAGCGACCACTGCCGCTACCGCAACCGCTTCTGCTTATGAGCAGTGAGACATCGGCATAAAATCGGCAAAAAAAAACCTTGGGGTCACCAATGAACCAACCAGCTCAACTATCCTAGGCCGCTTCTTATGTGTACCTACCACACACTCTGCATTCGGTGTAGCTAGCTTGCGCTTAACGCTCTGTACTTGTTTATTAAGTCATTTGGTTTTTATTTGTTTTATAAAGTAACTAAGAATAAGGTTGTATAGGTATGTATGTAGGTCAGAAATCTTAAAAAATAAAAAACAAACATTACACTTTAATGTTTTCGAATAAAGGATCATAAATTCAATTTATTTTCCAATTGAATAGAGGCACGGTGATGCGGGGCTTCCACACAAAAACGCTTTTAGCGCCGACACCGCCACCACAGTAAAACTGAGTTCGAACGTTCGAACATTCTTTGTGACCATAATAAAAGGAGAAAGGAGCAACGTGTGAATACCTCTAATATCGCGGAAGTTATGTTCGAGGGAATTTATTTGCGCAAGAATTTGTGTAATCGCACCTTGGAACGTGCAAGCTTCTTGAGAAATTACTAATTTTCACGGGAACATTATGTAACAGAATTTCAGCCAAATGGATTACTTTGGGTATTATGTGGGATATGGAAACAAAATTATTTCCGCCTACCATTTAATTTGACCTAAAATTTCAGGCTAAAGTTAAGTGAAAAATAATCTAACCCCGTCAGAATGACAGAGTTACAAATTGAATTTTTAATGCCTCGTTCCTCAAAGAAAAAGGAATAAAAAAGAAAGCGATACTTTAATTAGCTCGACGTTAATTGGTCACAAAAACAGAGGCGTGACGTAATTTCTTTAATACCTCGCAAAGGCAACGGGAACATTTCCTTTTTAATCAGCGAGTCCTTCGCCTCGCAGGATTTAATTAAGGCTCCTAAACATTTTACATTGGTAATAATTGAGCCCGAGGAAATTACAAATCTGTTTGTATCAATTAACACGAAGTGCTACTTGTAATAAGCATCTGGCGACAATCACATCCGATACTCATAGATTTTGTATTCTGAACGTTGTTGATATTCGCTTTGCGAGCACTTTCGTGAATTAAATTATAGCAATTCATAAAATGAATACAAAATACATAACAAAAACATGCTCGCACTAATCATGTTGCAAATATATGATTTTATCATCATTGTCATCACGCTTGGCGGGCGGGTTGGCAATAGCAGTTGGTTGAGTAAGTAAATACTCAGAGAACGCTGCTGCCCATCCTCTGGGGAATCCGTTAGTCACCTGATTTTATCATGTTACACTAAACAACATAACATAAAATCACGCCTGTATTTCCCCGAAGGGGTAGGCAGAGGTGTATAGTACACCCACATTTTGCCAGTTATGTCATAGTCCCATGTAATAGGGGGCGAGCCTATTGCCACTGATCGGGCACAAATCCAGACTCCGGGCTGCACACAAAAATGTTACACTAAAATGTTTGGTAAATTCGAGAAACCAAACGCGAAATGCACAAACATTATTTCGTTTATCAATTAATATATTTGTGCAAAGCACTAACTGTTTTCATAATAACATTTTCCGTTAAAACGGTTTCATTAAAACAAATAAATGAAATGTTTCCACAAACAAGCGACATTCACGGAATTAATGAGATCAAAAAAGGTCGAATAACAAGCCACAGTTTCCCAAGGGGCCTTATTTTTCGTTGAAACAAAAAATTATGTTTAAAAAAAGAATGGCATAAGTATAAGTACATAAACCCTAAAGTGCTTGGTACTGAAAATGGAACACAAATTCTGAATATAACACAAATTAAACAAAATAAAATTTAGAGCCACCTACGCAGGCGCGCATTATTTGACAAGGTATTGTCAAAGTTTTAATGACAGCTACCTAATAAATTTGGAGCCGGGGGGATTAAAGAACAAGTGAACTGTAAGACATTGAGAGTTAGAAATTGTTACCAGTGAATTCTGAAGATACCTATTCGTTATAAAGGTAGTTTTATATCAGGTTTTCAGTCTCGACTATAGGATGGGTGGAAATGTAGCCAATTTTGAGCAAAACTCGTATCGATATAATCAGTAGCCATAGCACGCACAATTTTGACGCATCAAAACATTAATGTAAGCGTTTTTTTAATCAAAAATACAACAGTTCTGTAACATTTTGATTTCATTTTATGCTTAATGCTCACTTTTATTTTACAGAGATATGGCTAAAATCTTCAAGTTAAAAGAATATTATGTCTCGAACGAGTATTTCAGATCCAAAGTTACTTACGTAACGTACGTACGTCGTACGTCTTAAGTTACTTTTAGGTTTCGATACGTCAAAATGGTTCGCGCTATGGCTACTGTTTTCAATCTTCATTACTTATCTTAAGCGATGCACGGACTGGCAGGTAGCCTGTCGAAAAAGTCATTCGTTGAGATATGTCATTCCCATACATTTTGATTGTTTTCTATAGCGTTGACGATTATAGATTGTCAACTTGGCTAGGGGGGCTGATTTCTATTAGTAATTTGACGTAGTTGATGTAGCACCATAAAGGTAGTATAGAAATGTCTTTGTGTAGCACCTTCCATTTGGATAGAAAGTAGATATGCACCCTAATTCAATTGTTTCAGCTGTGATAAGTTCGTTTCAACACGCTTAAGCTTTGTTACTGCTGAATTAGGGATATTAATTATCGTTTCGCTCTTTCTCGTTGTAACGTGAGCAGAAAACTCATCAAATTTTTTAAAAACTTTTGCCATGATGAGAATATTTTATAGTACAACATACATTCATACATATTATCACGCCTGTTTCCCATTGGGGTAGGCAGATACTATGGATTTCCACCTGCTACGATTCTGACACACCTCTTTCGCTTCATCTATGTCCATTAACCTCGTCATGCATGCTCGTCGGTTTAGAGAACTCTTAACCTGGCATTTTTTGTGAATTTCCGCGATTTGATCGCGATATAGTACAACAGTTCCTACTATTATGGATTTGTGAACAGTTCAAGAGATTCTGTAAACAAACTTGATACATTACAATTATCGTCTATTTATCTATTTACCCCTGTTTTATTTTCAAGTTTCAGCGTGAACGTCACCGGCTAAAACCTGACACTATTGAAAAGCCCAACAACCCCGGTCACTTTTAGCTGAACAACAGAGCGGTTAGCCCCAGTTAACCCGTGTGTGCCACAACAAACACTCCAGCTATTCACGGCAGCGCGGCGACGCCTTCAAGAGATAAATTAAGATGGAAGCGCCACCCGGGTGCAGTGCCGTCAGTCGCACGGATTTATCACTTACCTCCTGACCTTTTGAATAAGAACAGCTTCTGTTTTATGATGATGTAGGCAAATTTATTTACTAATGTGATTCATATCGTATATGAAGGAGATGTATAGCTGTGCCTTTTTGTCAGCTAAATAAGTCACCAGTTTGTCTGCCAAGTGAGACGACTATGAAAATTTCTGTATGACTGTTTATTGTAGTCGCTATTAAGAGTTATTTATGTTGTTTTCAACTATAGGCTTTTCAAATGTAAGTACTACCACCTTATCGGGTTTATTAAACCCGGATGCCCACCCAGCATAAAAATTCTCCATTAAATGCTTGAAAAAATCCGCTACGAGCTGAACAAACTGTTGAGATACAATCACTTTGATGCTTTAACCCCAACAAAGATCATGCTAGGGTCAAGATTAATCTTAGGAACCGGTAGTTTCATGACACAAGTTTTGTTCTTAAAGAGTCTTCAAATAGGGTAATATTTTTCAATTTCTCAAATCTAGGTATTAATACCTACTTACAAAACGGTATCCGTTCCTCAAAATTAATAACCTGTAACTAATTACATTTAATGAACTTTACCTATAAATACTTGATGCTTGAAACGATCTAATTTAATAAAGTCGTTACGGTTGCTGTGCCCATCGAAAAATTTAACAAGATTAACGTTTTTCGATTAAAAACGATAAGAAACGAGCGGATCCGGCGCTCAAATTATATTTATATTGCAACATCAGTCGGAGGGTGCCCTAAGAGCACCTGAGGGGAAAACATGGGAAAGGCATCCAATTTAATGGTATGAATTTTGCTGATGTTATTTTTGGTTATGAGTCCACATTAGACAGTTTTACCTAGGAAACCATGAATGTTTCTGGAAGTATAATACAAGAAAGTCTTTAGTTTCCAAAAAAATATACTGAAAGATACAACTGAATGCTAGTATAACTCTGTATGTATGCTTAAATAGAGTCCACATGTCGGGATTTTTCGGAGTGATATTAAAAATTGCTACATTTCAGTACAGTTTTAACACCACATAAAACATTTATCTACATAAGTTCTGGTGTTTTAATTGTACGCGTCAAGCCGCTGGCTGGTTGTTCTGACAACTGCTGGCAGAGCGCCAGGAGTATATAACTTGCCGTCATTGAATAAAACACCATAGTATAGAAACTTAAAGTAAATTGTAGCAAAGCTAACCCAAAGCTTTCATCCACGTCTAGCCTAAGCTAAGGATAAGTTAAAACCAGATTAAGCATATCTACCAGGTCACTGCGGGCATGGGCTTCTTTATAATAGACACAATCGTTTATGAAGAAACATGAACATAATCTGTACCCATAGAAATTTAAATAGTAAGGTAATAGAAGTGGTCTTTACCACTTCTATTACCTGTGTAGTGGCAGTGGGCTGGCCATGTCTGCCATAGAACTGATGGCTGCTGGAGCAAACGAGTCTTTGAGTGGAGACCACTAATTGGCAAACGCAGCGTAGGGCGTCCCCCAGCCAGATGGACCGACAACCTGAAGAAGGTGGCTGGGGGGGACTGGATGCGGAAAGCAGAGGACAGTGTTGTGGCTTAACTTGGGACAGGCCTATGTCTAGCAGTGGACTGCGATGGGCCGAGTTGATGATGTTTAGCAAATGGTTTGGTATTGACATAACATAATCAGCTTATTACTATGCTACTGCTGGGAACGGGCCTCTTAATTCGAAAAGAGGTCATAAAACATGCTGCTGCCAAACCAATAGCAAAGATAATTAGAATATTAATATGAATTTAGCTGATATGAAAATGATATGATATGAAAATTTGTTAATGTTGACTAGAACGACGACGTTATAAAACAGTAGAGTAGGTAAAGAAAACAAACTTAACACAAAACACAGCTCACAACATTTGCAACAAAAATCCAATTCAGTTGAATCCTAACAGAAATCCAATATAAGGACTTCAAGGTTTACAACAGTATTTTCTTGGACTACAGAAACGCTATATTTTGAGTTGTCATTTGTTTTCCGTTTGCTGACAGCTGAAGATATAGGAGCCAGAGTATAGTTCATAAGTTCTAGGTAACATCTGCGATTTATGTTTAAGCAGTTATGTAAGCGACCATAACTATAAAACTGATTTATTATTTACTGATATCTACGGAGGTACAATTTTATTCCGAATTTAGAAGCTTGCTAGTTTCCTTGACCTACAAAATCTAGATATAAATAAGATTGAATATTCAGATACAAGAACGATGTTTATCGTTCTTGTAAAAATAGTGACCTACTTTGCCTAGATACTTTAATGTTTAAACAGCAGTCACGCCTTTATTTTCTAGAAAGTGTAAGTAACTACAGTACCTTCATCCGAGTAACATTGCAAGCAATAAAAATTAAAGAACAACATAATAACAGTTCACCGCACCTAGAAATCTAGCTCAGGACCTCAAGTGCGTTTACAAACACTAAATGAGAGATGAAGTACCTACAATCAAATCGTTTTTAATATCGGCATAAACATAAGTAAGTAAGTAAACTTTATTTTTTCTGATTGAGTGGTTACAGTTGCCATACATACATGATAGTGTTGGATACATCAATCAGCCCATTTTGGGCATACAATAAGGCATATAATCTAAGAATTCATTATAATAACAATCAAATTAAATTATATTTACATTCAAAAAACTCCTTAATTGTATAGAAACCTTTTTCAGCTAGCTATTGTTTAACTTTACACGAAATAATCTTAAGGGATCTCTAAGAGTCTGTGGTATTTATGTAATAAACAGGCCATTATTATTCTTCAAACTGTGGGACTCTTCTCAGAATGGCCTTAGTCCTCCACGCTGCGCTGGTGCGAGTTAGTTTTTAGAATCATCATCATCATCATTTCAGCCGAAAGACGTCCACTGCTGGACATAGGCCTCCCCCAAACATCGCCACAACGACCGGTCCTGTGCCTTCCGCATCCAGCGGATTCCCGCGACCTTCACCAGGTCGTCGGTCCACCTTGTGGGGGGCCTACCCACGCTGCGCCTTCCAGTACGCGGTCGCCACTCCAGAACTTTACTGCCCCATCGGCCATCCGTTCTGCGAGCAATGTGCCCCGCCCACTGCCACTTAAGTTTGGCAATTCTTCGGGCTATGTCGGTTACTTTCGTTCTCCTGCGAATCTCCTCATTTCTGATTCGATCACCGAGCTCCGAGCATAGCCCTCTCCATTGCCCTTTGAGTTTTTAGAATAAAGTAACAAAATAAGACTCATTTAATTTTTAATTCTACCATTTCTGTTTACTCACTAGCAGTTCATTGCAGCATCTATATTCAAGCTAATAGAATATTAATTTGTTGTTCTCAAGTATAGCCCATTAGTGTACTCACGCGTCTACAAAGTTGTTTTACAAAATTTCTCACTATAAATTATTACAAAGTGGTTTATTACACATAGCATGCATTTTTAGCATCCATTTTAATTTATGAATTTGTTAAATAATTAAATTTATGGTTAAATTTCTCCTTTGTAATACAATATGATTGCATGACGCTCTTGTGAATCGAAGCCTAAGAATTTCTGCAAACTCATAGCCAGCTAATGTATTCATTCTTAATACCCACCCATCTGTCTACTTCCGGATATAAATACAATTAACAAACATTTTTTATTAATTTATATTTCACGCAAATAATTATGGCGATACGACCCCATATGAACTGTGTATATTTTAGCTGGAAAACATTGACTACATAATTTTCCCCAGCTAAATATAGATCGTCCCACGCTTGAAATAGGTGAAAGGGATTATATCGGATGAATTAGCAACTACCTGCATGGTAACACATTATACATACTACGGATCCAAGTTTTTCCTAGTCTCTTCAGTTTTTTTAGTACTTCATTTCATCCATAATCTTAATCATACATTGAGTATCTATGTGGTTTTGTTTTTGAAAAGTTGATAAAACAAACTCAAAGGGCGGAAAAACGCTAAAATAAAAAGATTTTGATTATGATGATTTTCCGCTCTTTTTAGATAACTCTTTTTGTCGATGGTACGTATAATAAATTCAACTAAAACAGATTTAATAAAACCATTGAACCCAAAAATAAAATTTTATATCTCCAACAATTTCACGGACACTTCGAATATTGCTTTAACTGCGAAAGCTGTAATTTTAAATACAAGGTACGAAGTATTAGAGATTCTCTCTGTACCACAGATTCATTAGTTGATAATCCAAGCCAGTACAAACCGGTCGCTCGGTAAGACATGCTGCAGTATCGAAGTAAACAGCCACTTCATGGCTCGCAAAGCGAATTTTCATACAATTGGATTGACTACACAATATTATTAGAAATTATTATTAAAAATATTGTAAGAAATCGGATTGGATAATAAGTGTCACCTACAGTAATTGTCTTAAAGAATAATATTATGTAAACTAAGTAACAATGTGTTTGAGCATAATAGGTATAATTATTTTATTATTTTAACGCATTTTACGCATGCGAAGCGAAATCTAAAGATGATCTGATGTTACCCAAAGACGTTAGTAAGTGGAGGTTAAATTCGATACCACGAGCACCGTTCACGGTAACTTAGTGGCTAAAGCACTGGCGTACTGAGCCAAGAGTCGCAGGTTCGTACCTATCCTGCTCGTGAGTGATTTTATCTTTCCACTATTTATATCTTTATAATAGCTATATCCAAAATTATTTGGCCATATAATGTGTGAGGGGCTCAATCAATCAATCAATCAACTCAGCCTATCGCAGTCCACTGCTGGACATAGGCCTCTCCCAAGTTGCGCCACAACGCTCGATCCTCTGCCTTCCGCATCCAGTCCCCCCCAGCCACGCTCTTTAGGTCGTCGGTCCACCTGGCAGGGGGGCGCCCTACGCTGCGTTTGCCGATTCGCGGTCTCCACTCAAGGACTCGTCTGCTCCAGCAGCCATCGGTCCTTCGACAGACATGGCCAGCCCACTGCCACTTCAGCTTACTGATTCTACAAGCTATGTCGGTCACTCCGGTTCTTCTCCGGATAATCTCGTTTCGGATTTTATCCTTCAAAGAAACTCCAAGCATAGCTCGCTCCATAGCTCGCTGAGCGACTTTAAACTTGTGGACTAGCCCAACTGTCAGTGTCCACGTCTCGGCACCGTAAGTCATGACAGGCAGGACGCACTGGTTGAAGACTTTTGTCTTCAAACTTTGCGGTATAGGCGACGAGAAGACTCGGCGAAGTTTGCCAAACGCTGCCCAGCCCAGACGGATCCTTCTGTTGGCTTCTTTCTCGAAGTTGTGTCTACCAAGCTGAATTGCCTGCCCTAGGTAGACGTATTCCGTTACAACTTCGAGTGTCGACCCTTCGACGAATATTGGCCTCGGCATGACGTGCTTATTGAACATGACTTTAGTCTTGTCCAGATTCATGCCGAGACCGACACGTCGAAAGGCTCCGTTTAATCTGTGCAGCATTTCGCCCAGTTGTTCCAGCGACTCAGCCATTACAACGATGTCATCGGCAAAACGGAGATGTGAGATGTTCTCGCCGTTAACGTTGATACCCTGTCCAGTCCAGTCCAGTGTCTTGAAGACGTCCTCCAACGCGTTAGTGAACAATTTCGGGGATATTACATCCCCTTGTCTCACCCCTCTGCGCAGTTGGATTGTGAGGGGCTCGTGGCTAAGTAATAACCACGTTTATCGCAAGATCTATAAGGTTAAGCTACACTCGCCAGGGTCAGTCCTTGGATGGGTGACCATTTCGTTGTATTGAGAGCGCTCCGTGCCTCAGAGAGCTCGTTAAGCTGTCAGTACCGGTTGCCATACGAATACGTATGGCAGTCGTTACGGATAGTCAGAAGCCCGAAAGTCTGACAACTGGTCTAACCATCGGTATTACGCAGTAACTGGGTTGCAGCAAGCTATAACTTAGTTTGGGCGGCAGCAGTTCAAAATTAGTGACATTAATTTCCAGTCTTTACATTGTTGCTAAGAACTCTGTATCTAGCTGAAAGCAAAGCTGACCCCAGATTCGTAAAGGCTACGTTGAAGAATGTTTCCGACTATATGGCCTCTTTCTGTTGATCGGGGGTGAGGAAAGCAAGAAAGTTCAATTGGACCTTATACTTAAGTTGGAAACAGACATTTTAAGGTCCAAGGTGTGAATTTAAAGCCAAAAGAACCGTTTTTGTCGAGCAAGGTCAAGAGACTTGACATAAATGTCTTTTTCATAGCGATTTAGGTTCACAATTAAAAACGTTATTTAAGCTTCCTTGGATTTTTTGTAATGCTGGTCGAAATTAACTTTTTACATAATTTGTTACACTGTTGAATTAAAAAAAATACAAAATCATTATTGAAACTTAACCAGCTTTTATTGCAACTACCTATTACATATTCACAAATCTGCACTCTATTATTTGTTTTATTTACAATGCAATAGCTAATACTATAGCAAATAAACGGTGAACAATGTAGCTTGTGAAGCGGCAATAATTTGCAATACCGATAATTACTGGGTTAACTAAAATTCCCAATGTGTACCGTGCAATATTTGCTACCTCAATGAGTAAGTCCGAAAGTTGAAGCGGTGGTTATTCATCATTACATTTATGTTTCTGAAATTCAGTTTTGCACATGAGCAGTAATTTATAAATGATGGTAAATACATTGAGGTAATATGTACTACGTACTAGAGTAGACGTTACAAACAAAAAATATCGCGCAACTTGCTGGCCGCGGAGCACGCGCACGGCGAGCGTGGCTAAGCGAGTGAGAGTGCAGGAACTCTAAAACGCGCTACAAACATTTTGTTTGAGGTGTCTTCTCTAGTACGTAGTACATATAACCTCAATGGGTAAATAGTACTTAATGTTTCTGGCTGCACCTGGATTTCTGCACCGCGTTATAAATAAGACTAAATAAACATACATAGCAGATGCACCGGACGGGCGGAACAGGACTTATAAACAAGAGTCGCTGACGCCCAGTACCTATGGATTCTTGACTTCACACGCCGAACTGAAGACTTTTTTTTTTAGGAACACTGGGAGAGTTTACGGGAAATTAAAACACCGACTTGACTATTGATATGACGAGCTTTAGGTTTTTGCTTCAATCAATCAACTCAGCCTATCGCAGTCCACTGCTCGACATAGGCCTCTCCCAAGTTGCGCCACATCTTTTTTCCTTACTCCATTGTAATTATGAAGGCTTTGAACTGTAGTATACATACATTACATACCCAGTCCATGAGTGTGCCATTGCTGGGCATGGGGCTGTTTTCAATGAGTTGGTTCCAGGCCTTAGTACCCCACGCTAGCCCACTGCGGGTTGGCGGACTGCACACACCATTAACAATTTTATGGAGCACTCTCAGGTGTGCAGGTTTCTTCAATATTTTCCTTCACCGCTAAAGCATGTGATAATCAAATTCCGACCCGCATATGAATCCGGAAAGTCAGGGATGCGGGCTGGTTCAAACTTAAACCTCCCTGCAGAAAGGCAAGTGTTCAATGGCTTGGCTATCACTGCATATGCTGTAAACTCGATATTTTTTTCTTAATAAATTACGTAAGTAAGAAATAAAGGTAAAGAGTAGATGGATTAACCTACCACGCTCGTCTAGTGTGGGTTGGTTGGTGTGTAGTAAGCCTTCTGACTCGATCAATGATTACTGCCTTTGACGGTTGATTTAACAACCGTTCTTCCGACACCAATCAAAACTAACATCCTGCGCTAATGTCGGTTGTTCTCCCATCTAGACCGTTCAAAGCTACTGGTTATATGCCCCAAATAAAAGCGACACACTTTAACGCCATGTCAGGGGTGCGTCACAGTTTAACGTTGTCGTGTCGTTGCCATAGACTGCGGAAAAGTGGAAGAAAAAAGGCCTTTGCCCTGCAGTGGGATAAAACACTAGGCTCGTAAAAAATAAATAAAGTTAAGCTATTGACCTTTAGACAAAACCATCGACTACACAGCTCAATAGACGCCTAATGTTGAATGTAATAATGTGTACGATAAATTCTGTGAACTAGCTAAGGCAGGGGGTACTGCAAACCGATTGGCCCCACCAATACGGCTATTGGCTAATCACTAACGCGCCAGTTTTGACCGTTCACTTAAGAGACCGAAACTGATTTGAAGTTTTCAAGTGGCGATTAGTGGACACCTACATTAGTGAAATTTCATAGTTGGTTGACAGACATCGGTCGCCTGTTACGTGGCGTCTATGGGGTGTATGGTCGATGGACAAAACGAATCTTCATAGTAAGTAAGGAAAACGGTTAACTGTAGTACCGTAAGCCTAAAAATACAGAAGTCTACTTGGATTTTATCTTCAGAATTTCATCAAAGTTTAAAAAATTTCACCTTGGAACAAGTACGTAAGTCCAACAAATTGGCACCTCGTTCTTCTTAACGCCTCTAATGTAATTCGAACACGAAAAAAGTGGATACTTAAAAGGAGTTTAGTTCAGAGTTCCATCGCCATCTGGTACGAATTGGGAGAACTGCCAAAACAAACTAACAGTTAAGTTGCGGGAAAATCGGATACCAACTTGAGGAACGTACTAAAAGGAAGGCATGTATAAAACTCTCGTATACTTAAGATATTCTCCACAAAAAACTACAACACTTAAAGGTTAAGGCACTAAAACCTTTCTGATTTCTACAACTAAGGCAAAACGTCGGCAAAACATGCGTTTTTCTTTACTAATAGATAACAAAGAAAATTGTAATCTTTAAAGCGTTAATCAGATCAGCAACAGCGGTCCGAAAGTTTTTGCAGCCTGTCTATAGAACACTTACGAGAGGATCTTGCAAAGAAAAACGTGAATGGATATAGATCGACAGTAAACTTATTTAGAATAAGCAGAATAATGATAATAAACGTGTTTGTGTTGGTCTGGGTGTTTCTTATGTATTATAAAGTATGTATTTACAAAAAGTACCTATTTAAGTATTATATCCATTGTCTAGTACCAATAGTACAAGCACTGCTTAGTTTGGGACTAAATGGTGCTGTAAAAATTGACAAGAAAAAAAAGGATCTTAGATTCCTAGTATGTTTCCTTTTAAAACGTGCTTATATAGTTGCTAGATAAAACTAAACACTAAAAGGTATCCTTCCATAAAGTTTTATTATAGGTATTAAATAGTATATTTGCAAACATAAAACATCAAACATAATAATATGTCAGACCTAGAAACAGAAACATCAAACAAGCTTAGTGCCTTTATCACACAAATATTATAAATGCTAAAGTTTGTGAGTGTGTATGTATGTATGTTTGTTTGTTACATCTTCACGATGTAACGGCTAACCGGATTTGGATAAAAAATGTCACACAGATAGAACATGTCCTGGATTAACATATTATAGGCTTTTTATTCTTTATTGTACACCAGAAAAATACAGTATTAACTTACAAATATAAATTACATGTACAAAGGCGAGCTTATCTCAAAAATGAGTTTTCTACCAGCAAACCTTTGAGCGATAGAGTGAGTGTAGAAAAGAGGCTGAGGGTAAACATAGTGCACAACTGTTTAGGTCTAGGTCTATATAAATTACTTAATAATCAAACTTACATAAAACCTACTTGAATAAACTACAAATACATATATAATTAGCATAATATACCTACATACATATTTTATATATATACCTACACAAATACTAAATAAATATATATTATTATCATCAGTTATTAGTTATCATTACCTATTATTATATTATTGGTATTTGACCTCTGTGGTCTAGTGGTTCTAGTGTCGGACTGCTGATAACGAGGTCGTGGGTTCGATTCCCACAGGACACAAATATTTGTGTGATGAACATAAGTGTTTGTGTTGGTCTGGGTGTTGCTTATGTATTATAAGTATGTATTTACAAAAAAAAAAGTATATAAGTATTATATCCATTGTCTAGTACCCATAGCACAAGCTCTGCTTAGTTTGGGACTAGATGGTGCTGTGTAAAAATGTCCCAAAGATATTTATTTATTTTTATTAGTTTTTATACCGGGAAGATAAATAGTTCCTGAGGAACGCGTGATAATCGACATCCACGCGGGCGAAGTCGCGAGCGCGGGCGCCTTCTAGTTTAATATAAGCAAAGCCTATTTCTTTGGTTAAGCAAATAGGTGTGCTTACAAAAAATGTACATTTTGTTTTCAAAAGACAAGTCTAACCTCCTTTATTAAATAAAAAGTCAAGGTAAACGTTTAAGACGTGCGTATTCTTCCAACTTGTAACGCCTACATTCAACTTTCCCCTTTCTACAAATTGTCAATACAAATTTGAATTCGGCGTAGTTTAGCGCGACGATACAACTTTTGCCCGGAGAAATCAACAACGAAACTTGGCGACCCGAAAGTTATATTACACCTATATCAAGTTCCAAAGAACAATAAAGCTTTTTGGGAACTTGTGTCAATCAAGAACGCGCCTTTCTTAGACGCTAACGTTGGTATAGAATGGGCTCTTAAATCACACTTGAGTCTTATTTTTATATAGTATAGAATGGCGAAACGAGCTAAAGGCCCACCTGATGTTAAACGGTTATCTTTGCCCATGACAACTGCAATACCACCTATATAGGCAGTTGCCTAAATAGTACCGCAAGTCGGTTCGCCAAACTGATGAAGATGGATAGTCTAATATGATTGTAATTTCACCGGCACCCGTACCCTCCACACCGAAACACAGCAATGCAAGCATCACTGTTTGGCGGCAGAAGTAGGTGCGGTGGTAGTACTGCCCCGGACGAGCTCCTTCACAAGGAGCTCTACTACTATTTACGATATTCATTCATACATTACAAAAAGTACTCTATTTTATTAGGAGTAGGTTTTCTTTCATAAAGTTTTTCTATCAACCATTCGTGTTATTTTCGAGTGTGTAACATGACATAGTCACTTGATAACCCCTTGGATGTTGACATGCTCGCGTGATTGAGATTATTCCATTCCAAACCACCAATTAAATTTTAATCGAATAGGTACCCAATCATAATATCGTGGTGTTATAACGTTATGGCCCGGTATACTGAGTATGCTTGTTATAAAACAAATGCTTTTTAACGTGCAAAACCGCTGGCATATAATTTATAATTTATTTGTTAATGAATACACTTTTATACTTCGGCGCAAGACCATTAATGATTATAGACTACGCTTCCTAAAAACATGAAAACACCGTTCTGAATTACGAGTTTTATCTTCCGAAATAAGGAAAAATGCTCTTTCGAGTTATAATAATGCCAGATAATTATGTGCGTGGGTACAACATTCTTGCTTTAAGAAATAAACGGACTTAAATTAGGAGGAACATGGCACATTTATAATAAAGCTAAATTAACATCTACAGCCTCCGCAAATTATTCAATCTAAATTGTTGGGCGTAATTTTCACCCGATGAACTACATAGACTGTAAGTTTATTTGTGCTCAAAACCTAACAGATAAACATTTTATTGATAATTAGTTAACATTATACGTCACAATTTATAGATTTTTTTACATTCATCAAGCAGATTGTACCTATACCATAATAAAACTTACATGCTTCCGCCTCAGATCAAAAAAAAAACAAAGGCTACCACTATTAAAAAAAAATCAATGTAAAATTATGAAATCAATATTAAAACCATTGATTGATTGATTATTAAAAGCAGTGATAGCCTAGTGGTTGAACGCTTGCCTTCCATGCAGGAGGGTGTGAGTTCGATCCCGGCCCGCACCTCTGACTTTTCGAATTCATGTGCAGATTTATATTCGTATATCACTTGCTTTAACGGTGAAGGAAAACATCGTGAGGAAACCTGCACACCTGAGAGTGCTCCATACAGTTCTCAATGGTGTGTGTAGTCCGCCAACCCACAGTAGGTCAGCGTGGTGGACTAAGGCCTTAGCCTTCTCGTACTGAGAAGAGGCCTGTGCCCAGCAGTGGGACAGTAATAGGCTGGTTATGTAAAACCATTGATAATTCATCTACAATTGAGTAATGTAAGTCTTAAGTAATGTAATCGTAGATTTGATTGATTGATTTGATTTCAAAAACAGTAAAATAAAAGTGGGTCTCAGTCAATCCTTATTATCTTGACATTGGTCAAGTTACAGAAACTTTAACGCGCCTCGTTTGTCAAGCGCGTCCTACGCTCGTCTATCTTGGAAAAAGGAGACAATTTTGTCGGTCAAACATAAGAAGCTTAACTTAAGAGACCCAAAACTGAGCATTTTTTCTTTTAAGCTGTTAATAAGTAATCACTTAGTTAAAGCTTAGTTGTAAATATAGGTAAGTACGATTTATATTGGCCTTCATTAATAACTGTTATCTAAACAATTTTGAGTTAACGAAAACAAGAAAACTAATAAGCAACTAAAGTTATCAGACTAAACAAAATATTGCCTAATCGATCCGTCAGTATTATATTGCCTGTCTGGGCTCAGAATTAAACCAATACCAATCTATTTACTGAAGCACTGTTGCAAGGGAACAGCCTAAATAATAGCAGACATTCTCCTAATAATTAAACTGGCATTAAATCGTGCGCCCTCTCGCGGCAATCTGGGGAGGATATGGTTTCACGACATCAATAATCTGTCGACACTGTAAGACGCGGCACCTCTCGTCTCGTGACTAAATGAGATTTCTGAAGCTGTAATCCTATGGTACAATTTCACAAGATAAGGGGTGTACACAATGTTGTGTGAAAAACAAGATGTTGTGTGATTTTCAGGTTTTTCTTTAACTGTATTGGCGTAGAACATGGCAACTGTCGTGCTGACTTTATTGTAGAAATAATTTTACTGATAAGTACAATTACCAAGAATTTTTAGACGTTACTTTTTTATATTAAGGATGGCGAAGTGAGCTGAAGGTCCACCTGATGCGAAGCGTTACTTTTACCCATAACAACTTCAATACCACCTAGACATTTCCCTAAAATGGTACCCAAGTTGGTACGCCATACAGAGACCTGAAGATGGAAAGTCTCATGTGATTGTAATTTCACCGTCACTAGCACCGGTTACTTGACAGTTTGTCATTGTCATATTAGTCATTTGTACCCACAGATTTGACATATACCGCCGGTAGAACGTGGTAGATTTCAAATCTGTGTTTGTTGTATGTAATACATACATATATAATGTTCTTGGTGTGTACCTTTAAAAAAACAACAGCAACATCGTAATTGCACAATCTATGTGCATAAATCAACGTCAAATAATAATGTCTGTCAAACGACCTCATTTTTTAGGCTTACTTGAACACTTCATCTTTAATACGCTCGAATATTTTATTCCAAAGTTTCTGAGCGTATTCCGCGCTAACTTGTCTCTCACAAATTCAGATATGTATGCGAGTTAAGGCTAGGCTCCCAAAATGAGGAGACTTTTTGAAAACATATGCTGAGTCGAACACATGCTTGATGAATGTCAAATTTAGATACATATTTTTTTGAACCTTTGTCCAACGCTTGACTAGACAGTTACATAATTAGTTGATTTTTGTTCGATACTTTTATTTTTTGAAAATCATTCGTTTTTAGAGATGTTTCGAATATTTATCCTTTATTATTTAACTTAGCTATATAAAATATACGCAAATAGGAAGATAATAAAGTTTATTAAATACTAGCTAGAGGAAATTTGTATAGATTGTTTAGTATTCTTGTAATAAAAAGAAAACTGTTTTGAGATTTACGACATTTACTTCCGTGGTAAAACACGCGAGAATGATTTTTTCGAAAATGAGTTCTATTGCAACTCGCATAAAATTTACGAGAGCGGCCCGCAGTTGCGGTGTGTAAGGGGAGTGCGAGGGTGGGAATTACGTTTTGGGAGCGTCCTCTTAACCGAAAGTTACACGGCATGTAAATTTTAAATGAAAGCAATATGTTTAAGTAGGCCGAACCCTTCAGAATTGAGAGTACATAAAACTTCCTAGAACAGTCGAACACCCACTCAAACTGAATTTATAATTGATAAAACAATGAGGACAGAGAGAACAAGTTGGAAATCTCTTTATGATTTCCAAGAATTTTCGTGTGACTTTCTATCATATTAGAACATCAATTTGGATTTAATTTTCTTCTTCTATTGTGTCGACAAAAACTACACAAAAATCTCTCTTATCGTGGAAAAAAGATAGATAGATCATTTATTTGTCAGAATATGGTACAATACAGCTAGCTGTATACAAAAAAATTGGATCCATCATATTCTGCCGTATCCGGCGATAAGAGAGGTAGTATGTTGGTAGCGAGACTGCAAGAAGAGAGCCTCCCCGAGTGATGTTAATAAAGTGGTATACATACCCCCAAACGTCTAGCGCTCCCTGAATACCTTAGCACTTGGGGATGCAGTCTATATGATTAATTCTTTCACCACCTTGGTACGACACGGTCTTTGTTTTTAGCTAGGCTGACTTTTTTATCGCGTGGAAGTTCTTATGGATGTACTCCACCCGGGGAAGGCGTCCGACACTGTCTCTAGTCGGTAAGCAGACTAAAACCACCACGGTTTTCCTATAACTACCTTTGGTCAGAAGCATGTCAAAGTCAAAGTCAAAGTATTTATTGCTTTCATTCATGTGTACTTATGATCTAAAAATACAATTATTATAGAAACAACATGAAACCCCGTCAGGGCACAGCACTTTAAATTACACCATTTAATAAAATTATGATAATTATTTTATTTAATCCTTAGCTAAAACAATTGTATTTTAATTTACGAATTATATTCTAGTAATTACATTAACGGTGTGATTATTATTTTGTACCTATAGATATTACATTGTCATCATCAATATTATTAGTATACATTATAAAATTATTATATTTATACTGTTTAAGGAACCATTTTATTGCACAAAATTGTCTTACTACCTAATATAAATCATTTTGTCATCGAAAAACTCGTGCAGCGTATAGTAGCATTTATGTAATAGATATTTATGTAATTTATTTTTGAATATGTTATCATTAATACTTTGTTTTAAAGTTTGAGGTATTTTATTATATATTTTGATGCACATGACATATGGACCTGAATGAAATATGGATAGGCTGGATATTGGTAACGCTAAACTGTATTGGTGTCGTAGGTTACGGGGTTGAGTGTAATAGTCCTTATTTTGAGGAAAGAGTGATGTGTGTTTTCTGACAAAGAGGCATATTTCAAATATATAGAGAGAAGTTAGTGTTAGGATGCGATGTTCTATGAAATGTGGTCTGCAGCTTTCCATGCCGTCAATGTTTGACAGGATCCGTATGCACTTTTTTTGAAGTTTGAATATTTTATCCGCGTCTACACTGTTACCCCATAGCATGATGCCGTACCGGAGCCAGGAGTGGGCATACGCATAGTATGATGCTTTTGCCGATTTTACATCCGTAGTTATTTTTAATTGATATAAGGCGTATGTGAATTTAGATAGCTTACTAGTAATATTTTTTATGTGGGATTTCCAATTCAGATTTGAGTCAATGTTGAGGCCTAATAATTTGAAATTGTCTACACAGTCTAATTTTAATCTATTAAATGAAAAGTTAATGGCTAAAGGACGTTTCTGGTACGGTTTAAATTGCATGAGTTTTGTTTTGGAAAAATTTAGTTCGAGGTTATGTTCGTTTAACCAAGTAGATATGTCAGATAGTATTTTATGGATCTTTGTGTTTGGGTTTTCATTGTTTGCACATGGAAAGACTATTGAAATATCGTCAGCAAATAAGACACTAACGGCATCTATTATTTTTGGAAGGTCGTTTATATAGATCAGAAACAAAATACATCCGAGTACACTACCTTGCGGAATTGATTTGTCTATTTTTAATTCTTTTGATTTAATATTTGAGATCACTCCAGTTCCATAGTTATAGTGCTCGAGTTCTACGTATTGCTTACGGTTATTTAGGTAGGATGTAAACCATTCGTGTGCAACACCACGTATACCGATTCCGTCCAATTTTTGCAAAAGGATGTTATATTGGACCCTGTCATATGCCTTGCTCATGTCCAGTAGAATGCCTATTGCATATTTTTTTACGTTTATTATATTTAATGTTTCTTGGATAAATTTATAAACTGCGTTTGTGGTCGATCTATTTCTTCTGAACCCGTTTTGGCTTTCATCAAATATATTAAATGTTTCGCAGTATGAATACAAGCGTGTTGTCATCGCGGTCTCTAGTATTTTAGAGAAGGTAGGTAAGAGTGATATTGGTGAGTGAGATTGGCCGGTAGTTGGTGCAGTCTGTTTGAGTGCCCTTTTTGTGGATTGGTTTAATGACAGATATTTTGAGAAGATTTGGAACGGTTCCTTCTGAAAAGGATTGGTTTATGAGGAAAGTAAGTGGTCTGACTAGTTCTTTTGCACATTTTTTTATTAGTATTGGTGGTAGTTCATCAATACCAAAGCTGCGCTTATTTTTTAAATTATTTATTATAGTGAGGACCTCATAGGGGTCTAGGGGGGTAGGGCATGGGATAGGCTCTGCATTCTCCTACCACCCCCAAAAAGTCTCGGCTCAGCACTAGTACCTAGGCCACTTTCTCCCCGTGCGACCTAACGTCAGCCACACCCATCTCCTGACTGGAATACTGCGCGCCTACGTCACGGCCCTTGACTCAAAAATTCAAAATTTAAAAGTTTTTATTTCGAATAAGCATTTACATGCACTTTCAAAACGTTATGAATCTAGTTGCACGGTTCCAAAATGTTGGTCCTATGGTGAAGAGCCGGCAAGAAACTCCATGGAAATACTCTTTTCATGTCAAACAGCACTGACTGGTAGACACAAATTATAGTACATTGGTAGAGCGGTGGACTACCACGAGTCTGCAGGCATTCACCTAGGGTGGCTGGAGGTTGGCGTACCTACGGCTCCTTAGCGGAGCTGACTACTCAGTGCGCACGATAATTTGATCATAAACGTCACTCGTGGAGGCTCTTTTAATGTTCCATTTGTTACCTATAAAGAGCTTATTTATGTTTATAAATTAGAGCTACTCAGAGAGCGAGAGCCCTTGATATGACCTTTCCCAAAATTCAAACCTCTTCAAGTTACTTAGAGAATTTTCTCTCACATTTCACGTGTAATAAATTACAAAATGTAATGGACTAAAAATATTCACCATTTATCCGTGTCATTATGTTAACTACGGCTGTTTTGTGAACTCAAGTTTCTACAGATACCTTCTTATTCACAACAGATTTAATTCAAAAATCCATGACAAAAGAAACTTCTCCCTCACTCTTTTGTCTTGAAACATAAAGATCAAAGTCGCCTGGCTCGTTCAGTGTCGTTTTTAATCAAAGACCTTCGAACTTCTGTTTTGTTTTCTTGTTTGTTTTACGTTAATAGAAAAGTTTTTAATTGATACCACTCTTTGTTTGTTCTTTGCGTTGCACGATCGATAGGCTACCTGAATTGTTAAGCCCTGATTTAGTATGCTATGATTTAGTACAGGTACCTATATAGCTGAAAAATCTATGGCAATGTTGTAAATTTCTATAATTTTGACCGACTTCCAATTTTCGTAATTCATCATCATTCATCATTTCAGCCGAAAGACGTCCGCTGCTGGATATAGGCCTCCCCCAATGGGGGGATATGCCATAATCGCCACGCTTGGCAGGCGGGTTGGCGATCGCAGTTGGTTGGTTAAATATTCAGAGAACGCTGCTGCCCATCCTCTGGTGAATCTCTTAGTCGCCTTTTACCACACCCATGAGAAGATGGTGCAATTCTTTACGTCCGGCACCACACGGAACTAATAAATTTTCATAATAGTAATATAATGATATCGTGAACGTGTTATGACCATAAACTTATCATACTTTACGCTAGTATAATAAGTACTATATGTTTATGACAGATCACGGAAGCAAAAATATCCTGACATTTTAATTGATGAAACGGAAGTTCTCTCAATAATTCCCAACACGTACAGATATCGACTATCCTACCAAAAACAAATCACTGGCTCGCACCGTTCACAGAATGTTTTATCTCGCCATGCCAAGGAGCAACCCATTTCAAAATAACCCAAACAAAAACTACTACTCCCAAATAGCCGAACTCGCCCTTTTCAGTATTCAACAAGCACTTTAAAAGTTTGGTGAAAATATTCAATGAGCCCAGTTCATATGGGTGGTAGACGTGCCAACTACATGCGGAGCCCGAGAGCTGCGAACTTTAGGTGGAGTCGCTGCGCCCTATTTACACACGACTTGCTTATCGACGCGACGTTTATATTTTAAAAGTTAAAGATGTATAAACTGAGCTTCTCTTGTATGAAATTTACATACTGAGCCATTATAATGGTTTTATTACTGTAAGCGATACATAGTTTAAATTTGTTTTGTAGTGAAAATATTAATGTAAATTTTATTAAGTAATAAAAAAATGTAATTATAATAGTTATAAAAAATTAAAAGAAATGAGGTTTGAACGGTCATTGGAAGGGTCAGCGATTGACAACACTGTTCACTTGCCGCTCTGGTTCCGGACGACAAAATGGCCGCATAGTCAAATTTAATGTGTTAGATAGATGCAAAGAAAGTTTTATTTTGTAATTCGCGGCTACCAAATGGTTAAAACGTATATTTTTAACCGACGAAAAAAAGGAGGAGGTTCTCAATTCGACGCGTATATTTTTATTTTTTTTATGTATGACCACGCATAACTTTTTACAGAGTGGTCCGATTTTGATGATTCTTTTTTAATGGATAGGGTATATCTTGAAGTTGGTCCCATTTAAATTTCAAAATCAAAATCCACCCCTAAGGGTAGTAAAACAGGGGATGAGTTTTTGTTCACCCACTGAATTCTTACCTGTTAACCGATTCTGTTGAAACTTGACACACATAAATATAGTTCTAGACACTACGACATAATGGAGACCTGGAGTTAGATTTTAACCACAAAAATATTAAAAATAAAACTTTTTAACAAAAAATTGAACCGACGAAAAGTGAAACTGAAAAGCGAAAAATAACTAATTATGAGTCAGCGTATTATTATATTCCTCCCAGAGGAAATTCATGTCAAAACCGTCAAAACATAATCCTATGCAGCTGACATTTCTTTATAAATATTAAAGAAGATCGTCGGGATAGCCTAGCGGTTAAACCACAGAAATTTACTATTTCTGTGTGTTAAACGTTTGCCTTCCATGCAGGAGGGTCTGAGTTCAAACACGGCCTGCACCTTTTACTTTTCGAATTCATGTGCTGATCAGAATTTGATTATAACTTGCTTTGACGGTGAAGAAAACCATCGTTCCATACAATTCTCGATGACGTGTGTAGTCCGCTAATCCACACTAGGTCATCGTGGTGGACTTAGGCCTTAACCTTCTCTTTCTGAGAAGAGGCCCATGCCCAGCAGTGGGACAGTAATGAGCTGATTATGTTTAAAACTGAAGTATCAACTTTGTTATCTTATTGTCTAATTGGTTGTTTGGAGTTATTCTGAGATCAGACCAATGTTTAATTTTACTACAATGCAATTGCCTGAAACATCACCTTTTTATAGTATCTATCAATTTGCATGAAAGCCACATAGTTAACACTTCGTGTAAAAACCACACTACATTAAACAACCAAGAACATGAAAATTTATATATAGCTTAATTTATTTAATCAAGTAGTACAGTTTTACATTTCATACTAACGTTACGACATGTTTATTTATCAAAACATAAAATTAATGTTACCGCACAATCTCTAATGCAGTTTGTTCGCGAAAGTACACAAAGTTGTGCTGCGATATACATATATATGTACATACATGTTTGTCATGCAAACATGCAATTTATGCATGGCTGCAGACCAGTAGTGAAATTCTGTTAGGAACTAACCTCAATATCGACGGTCAACTCGACATAGACATAACACAGTAGGTATGTATATGTATAAAATATTTCAGAGTTGGTTCCATAGTAAAAGTTGTACAAAAAGATAAGCTGAGCTTGTCCATATTTTTTTTACGGTACATACAATTTAGTGGTGTACAAGCTCTAGCATACACCCATTGAAATCGCCCAGCATAACAATTAGCGCTTGGTTTTGCTAACCACACTGTCATATGATTATTATAGATCCTATCAGGAGCAAAGCTAGCCCACTTTAGGTAAACTCACGCATAGCTCGGCGATGTGTGCGTGACGACACCATTGACGGACGTATTTTTAAAGAGATTATATTGACGAATTAAGTGATTTTACGATTTCCGTGTTGCTAAAATAAGATGTTTAAAAATCATTTTTTTTTTAATAAAATGAAATACACAAGTTTTCTAAAGTTTTTTTACGTGTCAAATTAGGCTAATTATTTTTTATTACTTTTATCATTTTATAAATTATTGAATTCCTAATTTTAGAGTGGTTTTGTTTTTGTAAAACTTCTTGTTATAATTATGTGATGTGTACTTCATGTGACCTGTGTCATTATAGAATTTATAGATGCCGAATTAACAGTCGAGATCGAGGAGAGTTTCTTACAGAATCATACTACAAGTACAGATAGTAACAAACTGCCAAATCTCATCGCTCACTGAACGGCTACGGTATCGTGGGGACATAATATTTCTGTGAACGGCTTAGAGCGCCGTTCAAATATCGTATGAGGATATGATAGGGCTGCCATATTTAACATCAAAAAATCCCGACCTATAGAAGTTTTTTTCTTCATCATCATCATCATCATTATTTCAGCCGAAAGACGTCCACTGCTGCACATAGGCCTCCCCCAAGCATTGCCACAACGACCGATCTTGCGCTTTTCGCATCCAGCGAATTCCCGCGACCTTCACCAGATCGTCGGTCTACCTTCTAACCACGCTGCGCCTTCCAGTACGCGGTCGCCACCCCTGAACTTTACGGCCCCATCGGCCATCCGTTCTGCGAGCAATACCCCAGTGCCACTTAAGTTTGGCAATTCTTCGGGCTATGTCGGTTACCTTCGTTCTCCTACGAATCTCCTCATTTCTGATTCAATCACACAAGGACAATCTGAGCATAGCCCTCTCCATTGCCCTTTGAGTGACTTTGAGCCTTTTTATCAGGCCCATTGTGAGCGACTGCGTTTCAGTGCCGTAAGTAATTACTGGCTACATACACTGGTCAAAGACTTTCGTCTTGAGACACTGCGTTTTGTCTTAATAAAACTAAAAATTGGAGCATATTATCTTTCTGTATTTCGATAAACTTAGGTAGAACAACTGAGATACTTATGGTTCTTAAAATGCCTGCCTTCTTTTATTGTAAGCCAACGTTTGTTAATGACGATATAATAACTTACCAAATGCTTAACATTCTGAACCGGACAAAAAATCTGTAATATACAATTTTCCGGGTCACTACCAGTGTGGCAACCCTTGTCATGAAAAGGAGTTTGAATTTTGTTGCAAAATTTTAAAATGCTGAAAAGGATTTTCATTTTAGTCACGTCATGAAGCCTTGTATGTTAATAGGAGATAACATAGTCGTTGAAAGACCGTGTGACAATATTAAAGATGGCTAGAGTGGAAAAGACGGTTATACCATAAATATCACTTCGGCACCAAGGTGTGATGCAATGTGGTATTATCGACGTTGGTCCTCTTCACCCAAAGTCAACTTAGGCATTGTGACGTCATGAGAATGTGTATTAAATTCTTTGCCTTAGACAATTACTAGCATTTGTTAAGCAACACGTAGATTGCGATGCGATTCATTGCCGACATACGGAAAAAATAACCTATCTATCCACGATTTGTCCCACTAGAGATGAAAATCCATACCTACTAATATTATAAATGCGACAGTATGAATGTTTGTTTTGTTTGTCCTTCAATCACTCTGAAATGACTAAGGCCAAGCCCGCGCTCGCAAAATTTGTAACACTTTTTTTCGCAAATTTTGCTACACATGGAATCATATGCAAGATAACGCACTGGTGATTAAAATTTCTCGGTGGAAAAAAACGTCTCAGTGCGCGAATAAAAACAGCTCGATTAAAAATCGCGCGATCAAAATCCGCTGTGCGGGCTAGGCCTAATTTGATTTGAATTTGTTTTTGGATTTGAGGTTTTGAATGGTCTAGTGGTTCGAGTGTCGGACTGCTGATCACGAGGTCGTGGGTTCGATTCCTACAGGACACAAATATTTATTTGATGAACATAAGTGTTTGTGTTGGTCTGCGTTTTTAGGTACCTGCCTACTTATATATATATATATATATTTTGTGGATATTATACTCACATTAAAAATAACACACTAACGCAAAGCAATCATTCTTAAATTTTCTCATGTATCTGGTCTGCTCGACGTCCGTATGTCACTGCAGGGATCCAGCAGAATACCAGCGTCAGGTATAATACCTGGCACATGCTGAGCTGGACACCCATTTGGTACAATATTGAGACACATATCACACTTTCTTATTGTATTTTTACTTGTATGTCCTGTGTCTTGTTTTTGTACTAAATAAACGTTTTATCTATCTATCTATCTTTTTCTTAGGTTTTTTTTTCATATTATATTATTCATATTCATTTATTTGTAAAGTTAATTTACACGTCAGTGGTTTCATAAATAATAATATTCACAATATAAACTTGTAGAAAAATAAAATAAAAGTCACAATAGCAAAATAATGTCAAATTCGAATGTCACAAAATAATAAAAATTCAAAAAAATAAGCATGTCATAAATTTGTTATACTGATTCAATTAAAAATACAATCATTTTTATAATAATATTCATAATTTCAATTTTATAAATGCATCATAGCATTATTATCATTATTTTATAAGTATGTATTTACTATAAAACCGACTTCAAAAACCTTAACTAAAAAGTAAAAAATAATTATTGTATGTATTTTAAAATCTTAACTTAAACAACATTTTTAAGGCGGCGCGTGGTTGACCCTTTGCGTCATGTAATGTACAGTCCAGCGCAATATCTATAGTAAAAACAGTTTATGTGAACGTACATGAAAATCACGCGCCGCCTTCAAAATGTTGTTTAAGTTAAGATTTTAAAATACATACAATAATTATTTTTTACTTTTTAGTTAAGGTTTTTGAAGTCGGTTTTATTTTTTGTTAAAAAGTTTTTATTTCATACTTTTTAGTTGAGGGTTGATTCATAAATGTTTATATAACCAATTTGAGAATATATTTTTATTAACCTTTGCTATCCCACTGCTGGGCAAAGGTCTCGCTCATGTTCTTCCAAACGTCTAATCACTATCGTGAAAAAAAAACACGCATATCGGCCAAGAATTCTCAGAATGAGGAACCAATGAGCAGATCATCTAGATACGTAAAGCTAAAATAAACTGATTTATTGAAGCTGGTTAAAAAACTACTTTACCTAAGTCAATAAAATTTATATGGGACCACCGCGCGGACTTTTTCTACCAAATAAAAAAACAACCACATAAATCGGCCCACAAATCTTGGAGTAATCGGTGTACATACATGAAAAAAAAAAAAAAAAAAAAAAAATATAAAAAAAAAAAAAAAAAAAAAAAGCCGCGGAATACATAACCTCCTCCTTTTTTTGAAGTCGGTTAAAAAAAAAGGATATAAGTATTATATCCATTGTCTAGTACACCCATAGTATAATCTCTGCTTAGTTTGGAACTAGATGGTAAATGTAGATAGATAGATAAAACGTTTATTTAGTACAAAACAAGACACAAGACATACAAGTAAAAAGAAAATAAAAAGACATAAAAAAGGAGCTTGAAAAACTCTGAAGAAAACACAGTGACTTTTTATATTATTACTATCTTGCCATCTTAGCATGCATAAGTAAAGTGAATGTCCCAAAATATTTATTTATTTAATGAAAATTGGTACTCAGGCCATATCTTGGATTAACACATAAGATACGTAATTTTTGTCGAAAAACAACGGGAGCAAAGCAGCGGGTGTCAGCGAGTTTGGCTTAAGTGGTAGGTATAGAGCTTATGTCAAAGTCAACTTCCATCCCTAGCAGAAAAAATCGTAAATACACAGGCGATATAATTTTTTGCCGATAGTGCTGATAAGTGTGCTTTCCTCTATTTTCATTCACATTTGACCACCTCTGTGGTCTAGTGGTTCGAGTGTCGGACTGCTGATAACGAGGTCGTGGGTTCGATTCCCACAGGACACAAATATTTGTGTGATGAACATAAGTGTTTGTGTTGGGCTGGGTGTTGCTTATGTATTATAAGTATGTATTTACAACAAAAAAAAGTATATATGTATTATATCCATTGTCTAGTACCCATAGCACAAGCTCTGCTTTGTTTGGGACTAGATGGTGCTGTGTAAAAATGTCCCATAGATATTTATTTATTTTACATAAAGAAATCTTAACAATAGGTGTTAAGACGGTAATGATTCGTTGCTAAATTGACGTACAGTGTGCTCTTGACAAGACACAGAATCATAGGTACCTACTTACAAGTTACAATCTTCCTCTCACTCTGTGATACAGACCTGAAAAAGAAAATTCCAATTAAATTGAAATTTCACTTTGTAACAATAAAATAATTGGGAGCTGCTGTACCCGAATTAGGTGGAAATTTTATCTCTTTTTAATTTTATTTTATTACCTACCCCTTTGTTGCGTTTGAGTGTGTTTAAAATAACCAATTTTAAAAAGTAAGTAACTTTCGATTCTAAAAAAACTAGTTTCAGATTTTGTGTTATTTCAAAAAAACGTGCGTTGTATATCGACTCCTTGCCAAAAAAAAACAATTCAACATAATTGTGGTAGAGGTATCTACAATATCATTTTGAAGTGGTTCAATTTCATTAACAAAAGTAATATTATCTTAAATAATATACCCGAAGTAATCCGGTTAAACTTGTTTTATTATAATATTATCGAAAAGTTTTTATTGCTAACTGTTAATTAAATTATTTTGATAAATCATGGCATAACCCAATAACGCCGTGAGTTAAAAACTAATTAATTTCGTTTATATCCAAAATTATTCATTACGTAGATTTCATTGGTTTTTAGGGTTCCGTAGTCCTACAAGGAACCCTTATAGTTTCGTCATGTCCGTCCGTCTGTCCGTCTGTCCTAATCCTTTACAGCTTAATAACTTCTACAGTTATAAACATAAGTGAATGAAATTTTGTTTAAAAATAGTCTAGATATAGATCTCAATTTTAAAAGAATAAAAAAAATCTTGATTACGTATTTTAGGGGTGGCGCCCATACATGTGAAATGGGGATGAAAAGATGTTTTTCGCTGCACCCCCTTGTGTGGGGTATCATTGAATAGGTCTTCTAAAATGAAGGTAATGTTTCATACATAACTTTTTTATCAGGTGTACCATCTGCGAAATATAGCCCGCCAAAGTGGCTTGCAATCTGTCCCCCCCCCTGCCATTTCTAAACTATGCAACTTAAAAACTTATATTCTTCCACATTGATAGACCTTTGTAAAAACTCTCTTTTAAAATTATTTCGAGTATAATATGATTATAAATTTTCGAGTTATAGAAAGAAAACTGAAAAATACTTAAGACGTCCTAGTTCAAAGGTCATTGACCTTAGAGAAAAATTATAGTAGCAAATAATGCTCCTTTAGTTACTTTCTATTTGAAAAAATCACAAAAAGTAACTTTGTGTTATGTTGACATGGTGTGTCATGTTAAATTTGGCTTCTTGAATTTATCGCTAGATGGCGCTACTAACAACACGCTCTGAGTCGCGAATGCTGCTGATTATTGCAAAAACTAAAATAGCCATGATTAATATTCGATTTGATTCGTTTGTAATTACACCTACTTAAGGAACCCTATAATACTGAGCATGGCCCGACATGCTCTTGGCCGGTTTTTTAATATGTTTTAATTAATTTTGTTTTACACACATGGTTACTGCTCATAATGTTTCATATTCATAACCAAATATTTAGATACGTACCTAGTATATAACCTTTAGCAAATAATCATTAGAATTCATCTACGTTCATAACATAATTGGAATGTTCTTCGGATTTATTTTCGACTGTATCTACCAACGTATGTTACAATCTTTGTAATGGACGGGAAAATCTCGAATAAAATAGGTCCAATAGTAAAACTCTACGTCTAGGTAACTTATGGACTAAACGGACACTAAAATCCAATCTGCACAGACGATTTCTATCTACTATCTCCCTGCACAATCTCTTAAATTTTATGAGGACCATTACTAATGAGAAACAACATTTGGCCAAACATGTACCAGGCCCCTCAGAAAGTATTGCGAAAAAAAGTTTTTATATATGGGAGACTGGCCAGTTATAATGTTTTTCGAAAATATGATTATTTATAAGTAAAAATAAGTAAGTTCCAATTTCAAAATTTCCCTCCACATTTTTTGCGAGTTAATTCAAAGTATTGTGTCTCACTGAAATATGGATCTGCGCCGGGAACATTTTAGAGCTATGATTTTATACGATTTCAAGTGTCGCCTGAAACCGGATGAATCGTACGATAGACTTCAAATGGCATTCATGGATGAAGGCCCTTCCAAGGCAACCGTGTATCGTTGGTATAACGAATTCAAGCGCGGTCGACCAACTTTGGGGGATGACGAAAGAAGCGGTCGCCCTTTGACGGCTGTTACCGAAGAAAACGTGCTAGCAGTGAAAAATTTAATCCAAGACAATAGGCGAATTACATATCAGGAGATTCAACACATATTGAAGATTGGATCGGGAAGCGTTCACGAGATTCTACACAGCCATCTTCGCGTGAGGAGGATAGTATCACGCTGGGTGCCGCACAACCTCACCGATGCTCAGAAGCAGGCCCGGGTGGAATGGTGCCGTGATATGCTTAACAAATTTGAAGCAGGCTCGTCTCGGCGTGTTTACGACATCGTTACAGGTGATGAGTCCTGGATTTATCAATACGACCCAGAAACCAAGCGCCAGTCGACTGTTTGGGTGTTTCAAAATGAGCCAACGCCTACCAAAGTGAAGCGATCTAGAAGCGGGGGTAAGATTTTGATCGCTAGCTTTTTTAATTTGACTGGCCACTTGGTATCAATTCCCTTACGGGATCAAAGAAGCATTAATGCCGAATGGTATACTACCAAATGTTTGCCAGAAGTTTTCTCTGTTATAAGCAACAAGCGACCAAACACAGGGCTCCGCGGGCTACTGCTCCACCACGACAATGCACCTGCGCACACCGCACTCAAAACGAGGGACTTCCTGGACAGCACGCCAGTCAAACTCCTGGGTCACCCTCCTTACAGCCCTGATCTAGCACCGTGTGACTTCTTTTTATTCCCAAAAATAAAAAATCAGCTCAAAGGGATACAATTTTCGTCGCCGGAAGATGCGCTGGCTGCGTTCGAGCAGGCTGTAAACGAGGTGTCTGCGGCGGACTGGAAAAAGTGTTTTGAAAACTGGTTTAGGCGCATGAATCTTTGTATAGAGGCTGGTGGAAAGTACTTTGAAAAGATTTGATAAAAATATATGTACGTATAGAACATTTTTTTTTTGTTTCGCAAAACTTTCTGAGTGTCCCACGTATTCGTAGTCTAGACTCAGCGACGGGGCCTACACTACGAGACAGGACGTTAGTTTCACCTTTGCACGCGATCCTCTAATTTCTCGGGATACACTATGAATATTTTGTTTGTTTAGTCGAGCGTGACATACAGTAATTAATTATAAGATGCCAAACTTAAAGCATGTTATGCACTTTTTGATTTTTTGATAAATAGTTTGCTGACAAGGAGAAATTAATTAATGTTGGAAGTTACTAGGTATTTTTAGGTTGGGTAAATAACTTCGTATAGGAATGTAGACATTGCAAGTGTTATATTTTTTATAAATCCAAGTATCTATTGAAATTTATGATTTCAGATGAGATGGGGCGTCACTTGGCTGCTACATTCCCCTTAAGCAATCGACTAAATTATTGGAAAATCAAAAGTCTAGGAACTAAGAACGCAAAAATAATGTTTTTACACTGGATAAAGAAAATAAATTGCTTTATCGTAACATAAGCTTGGTAATGAGCTCACCTTCAACTTTCTTTAAGTAAATGAAGTCAGACTCTGCTGATAGATTGAAAAAGGCAAACCTAAGAATAAAACATGAAGAAAATTCAACATTTTCTACTCTCAAGCTTGTCTACTGAATCCAAAGTCTAAAGCTTGTGTAAGTACTATAAACTTTTAAGTAGTACATATACTTTATAAAGAACTCAAGCACAAATTAGATTAATTCAAAATTTTCAATTAAGAATCCTTTTAACCTACTTAGTTAATTGTTTCGAAAGTACCTTTTTTATTTTATTTTTTTCCGTCGGGAAAATCTTAATAGACGCACTCCGCCCGGGGAAGGCGGAGCCAGTGTCGGACTCTTACCGACTGAAAACCACCACGGTGTTCCTCTATCGACCCTTGGCCGGGGGCGTGGGAAATACTCCCGTATTCGCCCAACCATCCCCGGTAGGTCCCGGCTCGCCACTGGCAGGTGAGCCCCTTCTCCCCGTGCGGCAACCACAACGGCCACACCCTCCTCATGACTGGCGCGTGCGGAACACTACGCGCCACCGTCACGGGCCTTGACTGGTCGGGCGGCGGGCCACCCCGAGTCCGCCGCCCGCAGGCCCACACGTAGGATTGCTGGAGGTCAGCGTACGCCCTCCTACGACGCCCAGGTCGTCTCCTGCGGATGGGAAGAGAGGTCATCGCCTCTCGAACCCTCTCCACCACCTCCTTAGCGAGCATCACCTCCTCGCAGAAGGAGACGACGCTTTCCCAAGCGCTCTCGCTTTCGAAAGTACCTACGTTAAGGGGGAGGTTGCTGGGCAAAATACCAAATCTATAAAAAAAGAATTATAATAAGAAATAGCGTAAGTTACTTGAATTGGAAATCTGAGAATACCCATTTGTACTGTATCTGTTAGGCTCAATGTACGAAAAAACAGCTCGCAATGCGCTCCAAATTCGTGTTATGGCTCTTATAGAAACGCCCCTGACGCGTTGTGGCAAACACAGAAAGGCCACAGCGAAATTCATGTCGTGACTATCATGCTATTCGACCACAATGCATTTTGGCTATGAAGAAAAGCCATGATGCATTTGGCACGTCAGCTAATTAGCAACCATGATAGAATACGACGAACAGTGGTTTGTAATATGGCCCGGACAAACCAAAAGCAGATCAGCGCGGGGCATGAACAGCGCGACACGTGTCTAAAAAGCAGGCAGTTTTAAAGCGTTTTTTTATTTTTTATGTGGGATATTTTACACAGCCCCATCTAGTCCCAAACTAAGCAGAGCCACTATGGGTATAATAAGTAATATACAATGGATATAATACTTTTTTTTTTTTTTTGTAAACACCTACTTATAATACCTATGAAACATCCAGACCAACACAAACACTTCTGTTCATCACACAAATATTTGTGTTCTGTGGGAATCGAACCCACGACCTCGTGATCAGCAGTCCGACACTCGAACTACTAGACCACAGACATCAACACAGTCACAGTCGTCACAGACGTTTTGACGGCGGGCCCGCCATAGAATAGAACTACTTTCAGTGTGACGTGTTGTGTTGGTTGTCAAACAACACAACTGCTGTGTGAAGAGTTAGTACAGCGACCATAGTGATACAACGCAACCGCACCGCTCCAGTCCTACGCATCTCACACACCGTACTGACCGGTTTGTCGTCGGCGGGTGTTGAGGGCAGAAGCGGTGCAGTTCACCGGCGGGCCCCGTACTAATATTTGATATGTCGTGTTTCATATTATTACACCGTTCTTTGTATTACAACTTGCGCGGGCCGCTTCAACCTGCGCTGCTACTGACCTGCTTTTGGTTTGTACAGGCCTTAAAAGATCAAAACTCTGCAGTCTGCGGGGGGATTACCTGTAAAAAGATGTGAATTCATTTCGCAGTAAAGGGATCATCATGATAAAACAAAACAAACCTCTTTTTTACGTACATTTAACGAAGTGCAGAAGGAAAAATGTGAAGTAGTAGATAATTGGAAATGTGAAAATGCAAAACGTCGTACGCGATAGAAATCGTGCCTTGCCTTCGAACATCCCTTACAGTTGGTCACGTAGCTGTTCAATTTTATACCTGTGACTGTGAAAACTGTCGCATACTCAACTAATGTCATAAAACCATGATCTTCTAGAGTATATTGCCATTCTGCAATTTATTTTCAACTGATACGTGGTTTATTGCAAGTAACTCAGGTTTTTGTTTCTTGTGAACCTGCTAGCTAATTCACAACCTTCCGAAAGTGACCTTTCCGAATCCGTGAGGAAAGTTATTGAACGTGTACTCTAACTATACGCTATTCACAAATCCAATCTATCTATCGATCTGCAAGGTTAAGCTGCACTAGCCGCGGTCAGTCTGTGGATGGGTGACCGTTTCGTTACACATCGAGACCCCTTCGTGCCTCGGAGAGCACGTAAAGCCGTCGGTCCTGCGCCGATCTCTCGATCGGTCGTGTCGAATTGCCGTCCCATCGGATTATGAGTGTGAGGGAACAGAGAGTGCACCTGTGTTTGCGCACACACTTATGCACTATAATATGTCCCGCGCAGATGGCTGGTCTCCATTGAGATTGGCCGCCGTGACCGAAATTCGGCCGGGAGGACATTATTATTATTATTATTATTCACAAATCCGAGGCTTGGAAGAGTTTCACGTTGAAGTTATTCAATCAATAGAACCGTCGTAAATTTTCAATTTCAGATTTGTGAATAGCGTTAAAAGTAGCGGATTCGGAAAACCACTTTCGAACAGTAGTGAATAACCAACTGGTGCTAATTTTCATCTCATCATATCAATCACTTACTCGAAAAACTTTTCCGACAAAGTTTAATCGAAACATCAGAACTGGGTACCTATAAGCGAATTAATAACCTTACAGACGAAAAACGGTAAGTAAAGAAAATATCTAGAAAGAAGAATTTGCAATAGTACAATAAATACTTGAATCGAATGCAAAGTTAAACTTGGCTGGAAAACAAAGAAGAAGATTAATTAGTGCAATTTGAATTCTAACACTAATTAGCTGAAGTTTCCATATCTGAAGAGATTTACTGCATCACTTGAAAGTTTGGGAGATTTATCTAGCACTTACAGTTTTGATGAAGAAAAGGAACCCCTACTTAATTAGGTCATACATATGATGTGCTGACACAATATTTTTGAATGTTCAAAATTTTCTCATAAGTTTGAGTTCATTTCACACGCCTAAAAGTAAACTGGCATAACTAGAAATTTTAATTTCTAAAATCAATATTGTTGTTAAGAGTATCATATGTTACAAATTAGATATGTTTACTTTTAAGCGTGTGAAGTATTTGTCCCTACAGAGGCCATAAGCAGTGAACAGTGGCAAATTTTGGACTGATGTGAGTACGAAGATTTACTGAACATAATACCTAGTTATTTTTATACTTTTGCTCTAAAATTTTCATTTTCTCTACAAGAAAATTGAACATAATTTTATGATTATAATATTAAAATTGAAAGTCGGAGATGGCGGATTGAACTGGACTCCTTCCAAAAAGACTGGTCCATAACAGGCACAGATAGAGAGAGGTGGAAAAAGAGTGGGGAGGCCTTTGCCCTGCAGTGGGACAGTAAAGGCTCTTAATAAATAATAATAAATAAATAATAATATTAAAGGATTACCCGGATTGCATCGCGTATATTATTTATTTGTACGGTAGATTGAAATAATTTTTAGAAATATCTGTAAAGACGCTTGTCATCTTACGGCCAAAATTAATATCCAATCTATCCACGATTTAACCTACTGGATATAGAAATTTGACATATTTTGTATGGAGCTTATGTCAAATTCCTATCTCTAGTAGGGCAAATCGTGGATAGATTGGATATTAATTTCGGCCATTAGTCTTGCGCCCACGAATGCTGCAAAGCTTTCGAAACTTCAGGAAAACCAATTTAAATAATATACGCGACGGTTAAACTTGTTTTATTATAATGTGTATTGATCGCGAAAACTATAAGAAATTATTATATTGAATATTTTATTAAATATTGTTACGAGCTGGGGGTTCGTATATGGATAGAAAGCCGATTAAATGCGTAGAGAACACTTTATTACAGAACAATTACACTGAACCACTAATTAACACACAAAGTTACTAGTTAAATCGCTCCAAGTATCGCTTCGATGTTATCGCTTGTATCGCTTGATCCAAACTGAACTCCAACTGAACTCCAACTGAACTCACTAGCGCTGAGCTGCGCCGTTTATATAGGCCGCGAGTCGTGGTACTAGAAAGTCCTCGAACGTCATCTATCCTTGTCATAAGTTAACTCTTTCTCACTTGCACATTCTCGAAATAGAAAGTTCTCGAACCTCGTCGAACCTCATCTATCCTCTATCTCACTCACTCACTTCTAGAATGGAATGTTCTCGAAGCTTGTCGAATCTTGTCTATCCTTGTCTTGTATTAGCTCTATCTTGCTCACTCTCTTCCAGAAGGTTCTTCGGCTATCCTTGTCTTAGATTTAGCTCTATCTCGCTCATTCTTCAACAATTTTACATGTGGGTGTCAAATGGCCATAAGGGGTCCCGAAAACGCCTGAAAATGGGTTTTCAGGAAATGTCGGCATCGGATTTGTTGGCTCCTGAAACGGCCTGAAAACATGTTTCAGGCGCCTGAAAACAACGGCAATTTACTCAAAATTTCGATTCTTTGGTATGTGATAGAGCCTCCTCTGATACGGACTGAAAATGCATTTCAGCCTGCTGAAAACGTCTCTAAGTCCAGGAAAATCGAGGTTGAAGTATTTCAGTCCACTCTGCCTAACCCTCCGTCGTAACACTACCCCCTCCTAAGACATGCTCGTCCCGAGCATCATTATCTCCGTAGTACCGGGCCAGTCGATCAATGTGTACAATCTTCGGTTGATTGCGTCCGTCCTTTCGGATTCGGTAGGTGACATCGTTGATCTTCGTGACGGCCCATCCCAATTAGGTTTGCACCCTCCAGGGTCATACGTCTTGATCTCTTCGTCAGTGGGCGGCCGCTTGGTCTTCTCGTCGACGGGCGTGTTGGACTCTTCGGCGCTACCTTCTTCCTTGAGCTTCACGCTGTCCTCGCCGTACTTCTTGTCTGAGGAAGCCTTCTTGTTCTTCTTCGCTGGTGGCCCCGCGTCTTTGGCAGCGGGTGCCTTCTTCTCTGCGGGTGGTGTGAGTGCTTTCCGCTTGACGGGCGTGGCCTTAGCGTTGACTTTCTTAGCCAGGGCACCCTTGCGGCCTCTCGCCACGTGTGCCGGTGCTGCTACCACTGTCCGCCCACGCTTCGACTTGAGCTCCTGCTCGAACTCCTCTTTATCACTTCCGGACTCGTTCTCGCTCTCATTCTCCGACTTTTTACTTTCTTCTTCGCTGTCTGACTCTGCTTTTCGACCGTGACTCAGGTTACTTGGCCATCCCTTCTTACCCTTGACCTTGCGGTCGCGCTTGGCGGGCTCGCCAGCGGAGCGGCAGCGGCTCAACGACTTGCGGCGCTGTGTGGCGCCCACCACTCCCTCGCCCACCTCCGGGTCGAAGTCGCTATCGTCCTCCTCCGACCCGCTCGGGTTGAACGTGCCATCTGTATCTTCTGAGTCATCTTCAGTTTCTTGACACATATTAACTTCATCTTCACCTTGATTTGCTTCATTTTCGACATCGTCCAATTCTTGGTTCTTAGTGGCATCATCTTGTTCGAATATGTGTGCTTCACTAGCGATAGCTTGATCAACCTTAATCTCTACCTCATCTTGTTTGTTTTTAAAAGAAAGATAGAGTTCCTCCAATATTGCTCCTCGCTCAAATATCTTCTCCATTCTACAGAACCGCTCTTCTTGCCTTGAGGCTTGCTCTTCCTGTCTGCGTACTTGCTCTTCCTGCCTTCTTGCCATTTGCTGCATCAAATTGAATAAGCTGGCAATATCGTTATTCCCACCTTGAGGCTGAGGTCCCTGTTGGACGACCTCCTCCTGACTCATAGTTCTTGATGCGTCCTGAGCTGTCTGTCTTGCCGTTAACTGTCTCGTCTGCATCCGACTCGGCGTTTCGTTACCAGTCGGTTCCTCCTCTCTTGGCGTAATCGGCATTTTCTATCCTACTTCTGACACCAAATGTTACGAGCTGGGGGTTCGTATATGGATAGAAAGCCGATTAAATGCGTAGAGAACACTTTATTACAGAACAATTACACTGAACCACTAATTAACACACAAAGTTACTAGTTAAATCGCTCCAAGTATCGCTTCGATGTTATCGCTTGTATCGCTTGATCCAAACTGAACTCCAACTGAACTCCAACTGAACTCACTAGCGCTGAGCTGCGCCGTTTATATAGGCCTCGTCGAACCTCATCTATCCTCTATCTCACTCACTCACTTCTAGAATGGAATGTTCTCGAAGCTTGTCGAATCTTGTCTATCCTTGTCTTGTATTAGCTCTATCTTGCTCACTCTCTTCCAGAAGGTTCTTCGGCTATCCTTGTCTTAGATTTAGCTCTATCTCGCTCATTCTTCAACAATTTTACATGTGGGTGTCAAATGGCCATAAGGGGTCCCGAAAACGCCTGAAAATGGGTTTTCAGGAAATGTCGGCATCGGATTTGTTGGCTCCTGAAACGGCCTGAAAACATGTTTCAGGCGCCTGAAAACAACGGCAATTTACTCAAAATTTCGATTCTTTGGTATGTGATAGAGCCTCCTCTGATACGGACTGAAAATGCATTTCAGCCTGCTGAAAACGTCTCTAAGTCCAGGAAAATCGAGGTTGAAGTATTTCAGTCCACTCTGCCTAACCCTCCGTCGTAACACTACCCCCTCCTAAGACATGCTCGTCCCGAGCATCATTATCTCCGTAGTACCGGGCCAGTCGATCAATGTGTACAATCTTCGGTTGATTGCGTCCGTCCTTTCGGATTCGGTAGGTGACATCGTTGATCTTCGTGACGGCCCATCCCAATTAGGTTTGCACCCTCCAGGGTCATACGTCTTGATCTCTTCGTCAGTGGGCGGCCGCTTGGTCTTCTCGTCGACGGGCGTGTTGGACTCTTCGGCGCTACCTTCTTCCTTGAGCTTCACGCTGTCCTCGCCGTACTTCTTGTCTGAGGAAGCCTTCTTGTTCTTCTTCGCTGGTGGCCCCGCGTCTTTGGCAGCGGGTGCCTTCTTCTCTGCGGGTGGTGTGAGTGCTTTCCGCTTGACGGGCGTGGCCTTAGCGTTGACTTTCTTAGCCAGGGCACCCTTGCGGCCTCTCGCCACGTGTGCCGGTGCTGCTACCACTGTCCGCCCACGCTTCGACTTGAGCTCCTGCTCGAACTCCTCTTTATCACTTCCGGACTCGTTCTCGCTCTCATTCTCCGACTTTTTACTTTCTTCTTCGCTGTCTGACTCTGCTTTTCGACCGTGACTCAGGTTACTTGGCCATCCCTTCTTACCCTTGACCTTGCGGTCGCGCTTGGCGGGCTCGCCAGCGGAGCGGCAGCGGCTCAACGACTTGCGGCGCTGTGTGGCGCCCACCACTCCCTCGCCCACCTCCGGGTCGAAGTCGCTATCGTCCTCCTCCGACCCGCTCGGGTTGAACGTGCCATCTGTATCTTCTGAGTCATCTTCAGTTTCTTGACACATATTAACTTCATCTTCACCTTGATTTGCTTCATTTTCGACATCGTCCAATTCTTGGTTCTTAGTGGCATCATCTTGTTCGAATATGTGTGCTTCACTAGCGATAGCTTGATCAACCTTAATCTCTACCTCATCTTGTTTGTTTTTAAAAGAAAGATAGAGTTCCTCCAATATTGCTCCTCGCTCAAATATCTTCTCCATTCTACAGAACCGCTCTTCTTGCCTTGAGGCTTGCTCTTCCTGTCTGCGTACTTGCTCTTCCTGCCTTCTTGCCATTTGCTGCATCAAATTGAATAAGCTGGCAATATCGTTATTCCCACCTTGAGGCTGAGGTCCCTGTTGGACGACCTCCTCCTGACTCATAGTTCTTGATGCGTCCTGAGCTGTCTGTCTTGCCGTTAACTGTCTCGTCTGCATCCGACTCGGCGTTTCGTTACCAGTCGGTTCCTCCTCTCTTGGCGTAATCGGCATTTTCTATCCTACTTCTGACACCAAATGTTACGAGCTGGGGGTTCGTATATGGATAGAAAGCCGATTAAATGCGTAGAGAACACTTTATTACAGAACAATTACACTGAACCACTAATTAACACACAAAGTTACTAGTTAAATCGCTCCAAGTATCGCTTCGATGTTATCGCTTGTATCGCTTGATCCAAACTGAACTCCAACTGAACTCCAACTGAACTCACTAGCGCTGAGCTGCGCCGTTTATATAGGCTGCGAGTCGTGGTACTAGAAAGTCCTCGAACGTCATCTATCCTTGTCATAAGATAACTCTTTCTCACTTGCACATTCTCGAAATAGAAAGTTCTCGAACCTCGTCGAACCTCATCTATCCTCTATCTCACTCACTCACTTCTAGAATGGAATGTTCTCGAAGCTTGTCGAATCTTGTCTATCCTTGTCTTGTATTAGCTCTATCTTGCTCACTCTCTTCCAGAAGGTTCTTCGGCTATCCTTGTCTAAGATTTAGCTCTATCTCGCTCATTCTTCAACAATTTTACATGTGGGTGTCAAATGGCCATAAGGGGTCCTGAAAACGCCTGAAAATGGGTTTTCAGGAAATGTCGGCATCGGATTTGTTGGCTCCTGAAACGGCCTGAAAACATGTTTCAGGCGCCTGAAAACAACGGCAACTTACTCAAAATTTTGATTCTTTGGTATGTGATAGAGCCTCCTCTGATACGGACTGAAAATGCATTTCAGCCTGCTGAAAACGTCTCTAAGTCCAGGAAAATCGAGGTTGAAGTATTTCAGTCCACTCTGCCTAACCCTCCGTCGTAACAATATTATGTAATTTTATGATTCCTATACCTATATCTAGATTTCCATTTAATTTAAAACAATAAATTTCTTAAATATTAGAAGAAATTTATAGAAGAAACTTCTTAATTACAGGCACATTTAATATCTCTATCAATCTGAATCTACAAAAGTTTGAGGCACCTTTGTTTTCAAAGACGAACGAAACTTACATTTCGAAATTACAAACTTAAAATAAAATAACTTTTTAGTAAAATCAGTATTATCGACATCAAGAAAGCTCTTTTACAGAACAAGGTGCATTTAAAAACATCGGCGCACCTACAAAGGCGTGTCCATTATAAAATACAGTGCAAAGTCTTGGAGCAGGTTTAGGGAGCGGCTTGAAGTCACGTTACATTTTACGAGCCCATCAAACGCCAGCGTGCAGTCAACCGAAACTTGTAGAAAATATTATGTAATAGCTTAGTATCCCATTTATTAGATATATGATCAAATCATGAAAGATGAAAGTTTATTCTCATGAAGTTATTGGGTTTTTGTTTTGGAATAGTGATACTGGATTATTTATAAATTAACACCATGTCTTGTACATCATACCAATGTTTGACAAATAAATAATTTTGAATTTTTTTTAATGTTTTTGCTTAAAATATTAATTGCTAACTACTTAGCTTTATGTTACCACAGACATAGTAAAAAATTTAGACGAAGTGCTGCGAACAATCATAGTGAAGCCAACAAAACCGTGCTCCTCCGTGTACAAACCAGAGCTCACACACACACCATGCACCTGAAGGATATTTGTGACACATGCACCTGCAATCGTGCTCACCGCGCTCAGTACAAATGTCGCGGCATCGTTCAGTATAATAAGCATCGCGAAAACAAATATCCTTCAGGTGCATGGTGTGTGCGTTGTACACGAAGGAGCACGGTTTTGTTGGCTTCACTATTATGATTATTCGCAGCACTTCGTCTATATTTTTTATATGTCTTTGTGTTACTGAATTGTTTTAGAAGAAAAAGTAGTTCTTCCATTTTAGCTCTGTTATGTAAGTTATGTTAATAGAGAGTTATTACAATATTGTATTTTTGTAGTCCGTGTGGTGCCGGACTCAAAGAATAGCACCACCCTTATCTCTTCTCATGGGTGTCGTAAAAGGCGACTAAGGGATTCACCAGAGGATGGGCAGCAGCGTTCTCTGAGTATTTAACCAACCAACTGCGATCGCCAACCTGCCTGCCAAGCGTGGCGATTATGGCATATCCCTCCCTTAATTGGGGGAGGCCTATGTCCAGTAGTGGACGTCTTTCGGCTGTAATGATGACAATATTGTATTCTAAGCTTCCCAATAATTTCAGTATCAAATTGATGCAAATTTAATTTTCCTCGATTTGTTACAAAACGTAAAACTCTCAAGTATTCGGTTTCCTTCTTAATGTAATTGCTTCAACGAATCTCTCTCCTTTATATAATATGCATAAATAAATATGTATGTAAAGATTTCATAACATTCAATACCGCGAAACGTAATAATGCTTAAACGGTATTTAAGGGAGTGCGGTACTGCCTACCGCACTCCCTTGAGCAACTAATATAAATCTTAAAAGCCTCATCGCGTCGCGGAATTTCCCATTAGATTTTATGGATTTCCCTCTTGTCCGCACATTAAATTATAACCGGGGGGTAAACTGAACCAGGGATTGAAATTTAATTTCACCATTCTGCACAAAAACATAATTCGCAGTGAAATGAAAATTCAGTTTTGTGAGGCACAGTAGACAGTAGACACAGATTGTCATTTACCTGAATTTTATGTAAATTAACTAGACCTAAAACACGCATAAAACCATTACGAGAGAATGGAAACATTGTGAACACAATCGAACAATACGAAGCGCAAACAAATCTCAGTCACGCGAAGCTTTGTGAAACAAAAGACTTTATTTATTTAAGGAAGCACTCAGCGGTAATTATATTATGAGGCGGTACAAGGTCAGGTCGGGTAACAAGCAACGACGCGGCGTAAAGCACTGCTACTGCGGAGACGGGATTTCCAAATGAAAGCTGATGGTTGCATCTCTTTAGAAGAGATTATAACAATGTCAATGTTACTGAAAGTATTTTAACTTCACGAAGGGGATTGTAAAGTGTCTGCGATTTGAAAGGTTTGGACACGGCTTTAAAAGCACTTAAGGCAATGTCTGTTGGTCCTTTTTACGGTTATAGTTCCCTATTTTTATTTACCTATATCAGCCATTCCCAAAGTGGGCGATAACGCCCCCCTGTGGCCGCTGCAGGCCTAAAGGGGGGCGGAAAGAGACCCCAGAAAAAAATGGGGGCGTTGTGTAAAGGCTTGAGGGCGATTTGTAATTTCATCTAGCTAGGAGGACTCTTAGACACCGACTGAACGCTCGACTTTCGAGTAGACAAAATAAGTTTGGGAACCACTGACCTATATCGTTCGATTGTATTAGATCTGAATCAAATGCTCAGAGTACCTAGTCTCCAGTTCTTAAGTGAAATAAAAATAAATCAAAGCACTTTTGGCACCCTTCGTGAGGATACCTAACTTAGGGGAGGGTGAGACTTTTGAGAACAGCCACTTTTTCTCATCTCAGAAATGCAGTCGACAAATTCCTAAGTAAATGAAAATTTTCCATGCAGCCGTATTTACAGAAATTTAATTAGAGTCGCCCTCTAGAAGTGCCCCCAACATTATTCCACGCATTTCGTTGATATTTCCCCGCATATTTTCCCCCTTTTCATTACTTTCTGAGTACTTTTGTTTTTACAGAGACGAAATAAATATATATTCAGCTTTTAAAAATACTAGTATAGTAAAATAGGTTTTACGTAGAATACTACTATTACGAAGTAACAAGGGTTAACTTAAGTTAGATCGTCGGTGTCGGGAAAGTAGAATTGTAATATATTTATGTTGTAATATTAGGTAGCCGTCAGTCCCGACTTGTGACGTAATTCTTAAACAAGTTTTGCATTTTATTTCACTCATTTCGTCTGATTATGGTAGTCTACAGGGCTATGTGACGAACTGTTGGGGGTATAAACACAGCTAACTAGAATGCCCTAGAGAGTTGGTCAGGACTTCGTCCCTTTGTCAATATTGGTCGGTAAAATCCCATGGGTCCCTGTAAGACTCTCAAACCTGGCTTACGTAGTTAAAGGGTCAGAGAAAGACCGCTAAAGCTTGGGATTGGAAATAGCTTTAGGCGTAATAACATGGAAATGCATGAGCATATCGTGTTGTGATACCAGTTTTATCTTTCCGCTAGATAGGCTAGTGTATTAATAATAATAATAATTCATTTATTTCAGGCATTAAGGCCTATAAAAAATACTTAAAACAATATACAATAATATAAAATACTATATATAAAAAATAATAAACAATATAATAAAACAAAGTTTAACCGGATTAAATCGCGTATATTATTTAAATTGGTTTCCCTGACGTTTCGAAAGCTTTGCAGCATTTCGTGGTCGCAGGTAGACTAAGATGACAATCGTCTTTACAGATATTTCTAAAAAAATATTTTAATCTACCGTACAATATTTATTAATTAAAATCGTTTCGATGCACAAACCTAACGAAACCAAACCAAACGATGTTGTTTTTCGAAGGAAAACCGATATGTACCTAGAATGCTCCGTGAGGCTATTGAAATTAAAAAACATCTTAATTTTAATAGAGAAGATGGTTGGCAGCTGCCACCTGTTTGGAACCCAGTCCTAAAAATAATCAAGTCCCAAACAGCACGCAACACTGTAAAAGATAATGATATTGTGAGTGATTACTGCGTGCATCGAAACGATTTTAATTAATAAATATTGTACGGTAGATTAAAATATTTTTTTAGAAATATCTGTAAAGACGATTGTCATCTTAGTCTACCTGTGACCACGAAATGCTGCAAAGCTTTTGAAACGTCAGGGAAACCAATTTAAATAATATACGCGTTTTAATCCGGTTAAACTTTGTTTTATTATAATGTGTAGTGATCGCGAAAACCTAAGAAGTTATTAATAATCAACAAGTTATAATTATAACTAAACTTAGAATTTAACAAAATTGGTATCGGTATTGGTTTCGGTAACGGTACCGATACCGATACGGTATCGCTATTGGTGTTCATCTTGAAATTCAGCGCGTCACCGTTTACTGTATTATTTAAAATTCAAGATTTATATTCAAAGCGACTGCTTTAATCTATGAAAGAGGATGACAAACCTAGATAATCACTAGTCATACTTTTCTTGGTCATTGTAAAGCGGTCTGTGGAAACTGGAGGCCTACTCGCGTTTGACAATATTCGATTAATCGTACCATTCATCGCACAATTTGCTACTCCGTTCAACCATCGTTCAAATATCGCATGTTTTGACGTTTGTTTCTATGTTCTCCGGTCAATTTCATACTCTTTATTGTGCCTTTTTTATGTGCCTATCATTATTGTGTATGTGTCAGTCAGAACGAAAGTTCGTACTTCGTTTACTTTGTTGTTTGTCAAACGCGAGTAGACCCCTGAAAAGCTTTTAGCTTTTATTATTCTAAAAATATATATTATCAAACAACAGTTTTTACAAAATTACAACTTAAATAATAGTTAATACAATATAGGGTAGTGGAACCAAAAGATGAACACCCCCCAATAGATGAACATTTGGTCGAAAATTATAAATATTGAGAATACTATACTACTAATGTGAAGGTGGAATTTTTTTCCACAAACAACACCAGTTTTTGAACCAAATTCAAAATAATCTATATCTTTTAAACCACCGACGCGCTTATGATAATTCGTTGTTTCGGAGTTTCCCACCAAAAATTCGCTTACAAAGGAAATCTAGTTAAGGTAATGCACTGAAAATTTAAGGTTTTGAATAAATTAGAGAAAGTGTATAGTATCATTTGAAGAAGTTTTGCGTTCACTAAAATGTCGATTAATGTTTCTTCCATTATACAGGTGCAGATTTGTGTTACTTATTAAATTTACTGTAATATTTACTGTTCAAGTAATGGATTCATTTATTTTATCTTAATCCAAAAGTTGAACGGCGTTCATGTATTGGGCAAATCTCACTTTTGTTCAGACATTATAAACCAAAATGAATTGCATATAAAGGAAAACGAAAATACACAAATCGATCATAACGTAACTGTTGACTTAGTAACCAAAAGTTGAACATGTATTTTTAATTATCAAAGAGTTTTAAGACTTTATTTTTGTATGGAAACTTACACTGTTCATCTTTATGATTTATGCCTAAAAGTTGAACTTTAAGAACTGTTCAAATTTTACTAGTTCATCTGCTGGGTATTAACCCCCAGAATCTGAACTAAATGAATAACATAGTTTGGATTTTGGTCTTTTTATAAACCGTGAACAAATATGTGCCCGGTGCCGTCTACTGCTTCTTCTTACTATTGTTTTCTTTATTTTATTGAATTGAGGTAAAAAAGAAAGACATATATGAGCAGAATACTCTTGAACAGGCCGTGAGAATGATACGGACCAAAAATAATCTCTGTCTCTGTCTGGTTGAAGACTTTCATTTTGGAACTTTTCGGTATAGGCGACGAGAAGACTCGGTGAAGTTGAAGTGCTGCCCAGCCCAACTGAATTCTTCTGTCGGCTTCTTTTTCAAAGTTGTGTCTACCAAGCTGGATAACCTGCCCTAGGTAGACGTATTCTTGTACAACTTCGAAAGCCGTCCCTTCGACGAATATTGGCCTTGGCATGACATGCATGTTGGACATGACTTTGGTTTTGTCCAGATTAATGCCGAGAACGACACGCCGAGAGGGTCTGTTTAGGCTATACAGAATTTCACCCAGTTATTCCAGTGACTCAGTCAAAACAACTTGTAAACAGTTATAATTATTAATATTCCTTTTTTGTTATTAATTCAAGTTCTTAATAAATTAGTCTACCGTAAAATCTACCATATTATCCTAGTTTTTGTATTTTACAGTCATCAAACTTCCCAAGAAACATTAGTTCAACAATTGGACACTGAATGTTCATAATTAGGGCACAGTGTTCAACTTCAGGGCAAAACCCTTATTTTTTTAGAAATTATTTTTATATAAATTCCTGGTAAGAAATAGTAAGGTTTGATTTAAACTCATCATTTGTTGAGTATATTAGAAAGCATTAAAAAATTATTTCCAAGAGTTATTGTAAGAAATGACTGAGAAAGAAAATGTCAAACCTACCATAGTCTCTTAATCGTTCATTTATTGGTTCCACTACCCTAATTTATTTTTAAATGCGCTTTGAAACGAGGTCAACAATGCATTTAAAGAAACAGTTTTTTCGTAGAACATTTAAAAATGATGAGTTGTACAAGTCATTGAGAAAAGCAATTAACCTAAATATTTTTGTACCCGACGATACAAGGCTTACAGGCTGTACGGTACAAGGGTTGATCGGGTGTGTTAAATCGGCAACCTTGCCGGTATTGTAATAAATTAATAATTAATGGAGTATTCGACCTTTCTATATCATTGGGCAAGGTTCATGATGTCAAACCATGAGATAAAAGACTCGGACTGTCAAATTGATCGTTGTTTTTCAATTAATAAAACACACAATATTATTTAATTTTATTTGCGATAGTGACCCATATTCTTAGTTGTTTCCTCGAGCGTTTCTAGACTCAAACTCAGATAAGGATGCCTTTGATTGCCAGTGGTTGAGTTATGTATAACTTTGCGCGCGCAGGTGGAAGGAAACCGCTAAACAACCTAATATTTTTTTATTCTTAATTTATAAATTAAATAATACTAAGTTACTAACACATCATCATCATCATCTCAGCCGAAAGACGTCCACTGCTGGACATAGGCCTCCCCCAAGCAACGCCACAACGACCGGTCCTGCGCCTTCCGCATCCAGCGGATTCCTGCGACCTTCACCAGGTCGTCGGTCCACCTTGTGGGGGGCCTACCCACGCTGCGCCTTCCAGTACGCGGTAACCACTCCAGAACTTTACTGCCCCATCGGCCATCCGTTCTGCGAGCAATGTGCCCCGCCCACTGCCACTTAAGTTTGGCAATTCTTCGGGTTATGTCGGTTACTTTCGTTCTCCTGCGAATCTCCTCATTTCTGATTTGATCACGCAGGGACACTCCGAGCATAGCCCTCTCCATTGCCCTTTGAGTGACTTTGAGCCTTCTTATCAGGCCCATTGTGAGCGACCACGACTACTAACACATATTTTAGACAAAATGAAAAATGGCGGACGGATTTCTATAATCGCACGCCGCCGCGCCGTGCCTGTGGTTGAGTGACGTCAGACGTATAGCTGTGAGCGCGCAGGTGGTGGAAGGAAGCCGACAAACAGCGTTATACTAATAATATTAGGTAATAATAGATTATTTATATTTATAACGCAAATTAATTTTAATTCGTTGACAACAATTAATAATAATTTCTTAGGTTTTCGCGATCACTACACATTATAATAATCGATGTAATCCGGTTAAACTTGTTTTATTATAAAAATAAATAATTTTATGTAATGAAATGTTTTAATAAATATTAATTATTTTATTTTTATTTTTATTACCACAATTTATTTATTCCTAAATATGTTTACTATTGTTTAGACATACAAACTCTTTGCTGAGATTTAAAAATAAACTGTAAAATAAAAAGCACTAATGCGATACTGTAAAATAAAAGCAAGCGTGTATAATAAGCTGCATTATGAATCTATAAACGGTGCAATAAGAGCCAAATTACGAGCAAGTGGGTTGAAAAGCAAATTTACCGTACACCCAATTTAGAAATAATTTCTTTTTAAAGTATTTTTTCTCTTTTTATTTAAGCTCAAGAACTTTTGCGACTAATAACGCTGTAAAATAAAAGCATAGCAATAAAATACGCAAAGATTGTAATCTCTAACACTTTTATCACCGTCTACTGTCTCTATTTATTTTTACAGCCTTCATTTAATGACACAAAGGAGACTAATTAAATTATTTATCATCGCCATCCTGAACACGGTTTTTAATAAAAGGCGACAGCGCGTTCACTGGTATATTATTTAATTAATGACAACATTATATTCTCCTCTCATAGAAATATCTAAGCCTCCTCTATTAAATTGAGTCATCTGGATCGAGATCACAACATTCCAGCAAATATCTTGAAAGAAAATTTTAAAGAAATGTCAAGACATGATATTTCTTTTAAATTTAATTGCCGGTCTAGATCTGGAAAAATATCTTACAGCTGGACTATCCCATAGGCACAGGCAGTAAGACATTTTTAGGCTATCAAAGCTATCCACTCCGGGTTTTCCATTTCCACGTTTTGAAAACATTGTCATCATCATTTCAGCCGAAAGACGTCCACTGCTGGACATAGGCCTCCCCCAAGCATCGCCACAATGACCGGTCCTGCGTTTGAAAATATTGTTAATTTAACAAAGATCGAGATCACGACATTCCCGATATTATCTTGAAAGAAAAGTGAAAAAAAGTCTACTCATGACAATTATTTTAACTTTTCTTTTTCTTACAGCTGGTCTATCTTAAAGGCTATCAAGCCTTGACTCCGAGTTTTCCATTTCTACATTTTCGTTGATATTATAAAAGGTAACAAAGATAATTTGTCAAGAAGAAGAGAAGTAAATGAATCCTGAATGAATGAATGACAGAATACATTAGAAAGGAGGGGTCGGCATCCGCTATTGCCTTGTTATCGCACACGAACTATATTATACTCTACGGGTTACTCTGATACTGATCACCTAATCGTGTTACATCCAAAGTTTCATCCTTACATTCTACACGTAAGGGTTGACAGGTACCTAATCATTTTGTTAATTATTCCTAGTTTCTAGGCCTGAGATGGCTCTTCAATATCTCGATATTATTTTATGCGAGTACCCATTTAAATAGAGACACGAGGAGCTTATTGGTTACCTTGAACAATTACAGTTAGAAATCTTTCCAGTGAACCACCACTAAGGCTAAAATCGCTTGCACTCTATGTTCCATGGCAGCCGTAGGTTCGCGTAATGTAACACGATTCGTTCAAAGGATTTTATCGACTAAATGTCACCGCGAAGTATCGTGTCCGTACATTAGTATTTTACCTACTAGATAGAGAGAAAATGTCTTTGTGAAAGGATCGATTATTGTATAACAAGCTGTGTCCCAGTTAGACAGGCAGGGCATTCCTTCAGATGTGTTCATCCCTGAACTTGGACCCCTGAGAAAAGATATAATATGATACTCAATCCTTTTCTGTGTATAAAGATGGTTTTGTTTAGCAGTTCTGTCATAAAGATGTAGCAAATCGACAGACAGACAATCGTTCGACATATTCTCCCACAATCCACACCTACTTATGAAATATTCGAGACGGATAAAGCGAATTATAGGTGAATATTCCTCATTTTGTTTTATATAAACCTTTACACACAAAGGAAAATCAGATGTTGCTGTATATTTATGAAAAAAAAAAGATAAAGTGATTTTCCTTAGTAGAATGTATCGAAATAGGCCGATAGCTTTGAAGCCGTTCTACCGCTGTCGATATACTAATATTTAGGAACTGTCGGCACGCGATGTTATGAGTGTCTGCTGTGATCGATGGCTCACATAACCGACTTTATTCCACCCATACATGGTTTATTGGGGAAACTCGATGTGACTTGGGAGTGGATTGACAGGCTCACGAGATCGATTGGATGTCCTCATAAATATTACATCATTTTGTAATGAAAATAAATGAATGGTCGCAGAATATACACAAAAAAACTCAATATTTATTATTAAACGACATCAATAACAATAAATGGGTTGCGGAGATCTGATGGTAGTGCTCCGTGTAAAAAACGCATCTGGTTAGACTGGAAACAGACCCAAACATAATTTTAAAAAGGCTAGGGGAGAGAAGAAGAAACAACATCAACAATAAATAAATCAAACATCATCATCCTTCTCGCCTTTTCCCATCATTGGGATCGGCTTCCAGTCTTACCAGATGCGGTTACACATCAGTATTTTACACGGAGCGACTGCCATTAGACCCCCGCAACCCAGTACTGGGTAATACCGACATTCGGAGGTCAGACCAGTGGTTAGACTTTCGGGCTTCTGACTACCCGTGACGACTGCCATAGATGTTCGTATGGCAACCGGGACCGACAGCTTAACGTGCTCTCCGAGGCACGGAGAGGTGCAACGAAATGGTCACCCATCCGCGGACTGACCGTGGCAAGTGTAGCTTAACTTTGCAGATCATACAGTCTGCGCAGTTGCTACTTAGCCACGAGCCCCTCCTAAATAAATCAAACATAATGTTGCTATAGATATAAATTGTGGAAAGAAAAAAAAACGCTCACGAGCAGGATTCGAACCTTCGGTTTTTTCTTTCCACAACTAACATCTTTAGATTTCGCTTCGCATGCATAAATGCGTTAAAAATATAAAGTAATAATGTTGTTACTTTAAGAGGAAACAGTAGTATTATTTAAAATAAATATACTCAGCCTGCTTCACCAACAGTTTTAAACAAATGCTTGGTTCTGACCCATATCCCCACAATAGTATTCCCAGAGTGCCATTAGAAGCACAAATCACGTGCATCGACATCTAGACTTAAAACAAACAGCTTTAATCCTAAATGTTTGACCTGAAGCGAGGATCCGTTTCTCGGAGCGCGCAAGACAAACTTTACGCCAATCTGGGTTATTCATTAATGGCCGCTTGAATACGCACGCAATTCCGAGCTAGAAGTATTACACGGAAATATTGCAACAATATTTTCCATTGGTGGAAAATGAACATAATTATTTGGCATTTTAATAAACAAGTTTAACCGGATTACATCGCGTATATTAGTTAAGTTGGTTTTGCTGGCGTTGACGTTGGTGAAATTGTATGGTAGATTAAAATATTTTTTGAAATATCTGTAAGGATGCTTGTCATCTTAGTCTTCCTGCGACCAGGAACGCTACAAAGCTTTCGAAATGTCAGGAAAACCAATTTAAATAATATATTTGATGTAATCCGGTTAAACTTGTTTTATTATAATCTGTAGTGATCACGAAAACCCAAGAAATTATTTGGAATTCCACAAATACCTAATAGGCACACTAATACCACAGAATCTAATAGTACTAAACTTCAAACGCTAGAGACAAAGGCACCTAATTGACCAGTAACCCCAAAATCAATACGGATAGTCCGTGGTCACTCTGTGGACGTGATACGAAATAATGATCGCATTGACTCAGGTACTTCCATAGGCTGTGGTCGCACACGCGGGGCTCGGTGAAATACCGCCCTTGTCTACACATCGCACTAATTGCACATTGATCGCTTTGTAAATTACATAGCTGTGTTATACGCTTGTTATACGAAATGCTCCAAAATGAATGGGGTTTTGGAAAAGCGTCAAAACCTGATAAATATTTGCCAGTTGAGGAGGCCTATGTCCAGCCAGCAGCAGTGGACGTCTTTGGGCTGAAATGATGATGACGTTGAAGGGTGCCAGTGACGATGCATCCAACAGAGCGAATGGCGTGGCCGCATTCCAAAATCTGTCCGTGAATGTTGAAAACGAAAACGTATGTTATTTTTAGAACAAATCAAGCTTTTTTGATGTAGTCATTAAAACGGCGTCCTAGTGGATGCATCGTCAGAGCCTACCTTTATACAGCGTCCTATAGCAAGATAGCGAAGGCTTTATGGAGAAAAGTACTTTAAATATTGGAAATATGGAATTTTACTAACTGACACTTCATTTTATTTTTCTGCATTCACAGATTATTAACAAATCTCTTGTCTGAGTCGTGAATCGAACTTACACAATCGCGAAAAAGTACTTACTATCATGTATTTTATGGCTTAATCTGTTGATAGATTCGATGGGGACGACCAACAACATAAAATCTCTATAACAAACATAGCAGGACGTCCATGAAATTCCAACTAACAGAAAATAACAGGTGTTTTTAATAACTTTTGCTGCATTTATGTCATTTTATTGAAAGGTACCAAGCTAATATTACTTTTTCTATTTTCAATATTTGTGGTACCTACCTACTTTCTCTCCATAAAGCAGTGTGATGGGAAATCCTGTGGGGTAATTGTGTAATGCATTGACATTGACATTAGCTTTCATTTTGAAATGATAACAATGTTCACACGAAGCAATGAACATTGAAATCCTATTGATTGCGATCGTGAGTGAGTTACGCAATTCGGCAGCCTAAAGAGCATGCAGATTGTATACTGGCATCATTGGTACTGGCATTATTAATCCCTTAAAAAGCTCGGCTTGATTATGCGTGACAAAAGTATAAATGAATTTACGAGCTATCGAATTCGACTATCGTTATGATAGCATGGCTACCATTTATGACTCGGTTTTCAATAAGTAACGCTCAGCTTTAATTAAATATTATAATAACTGGAAAAAAAAAATGCTCTTTATTTTTTACTAGAACTGCGTGTGCATTAATTATATTCATGAAAATTTAAAAATGTTCATCGCAATACCCATTTAAAATGCACAAAGTTTTATGAAAAACTCTTTGGAAAATTAAATATACAAATGAATTATGAAAGAAAATTTAATTCGCTGTTTTTTTTTCGCTGTACTGAAGTAGGGTTGCCATCATATAATCACATAAAATATTTTAGCTAGGGTCCAAGCTGACCGTAATTATTTAGGGGGAGGCTGGCCGGGGTTCGATCTATAGAAACATTATTAGCTCTCCGCTCCTCGATGGCGTATTTCGATCGACACCGTTTGGGAAAGCTATAGTCATACTATATTATTGTAACATGGAAAAGCTTTTCTTTCTTGACTTTATATGACGGGTAAACTCAGTATTTGAGTGGAATATTAATTCAGAACGCCACCTACGTTTACTTATCGCCTTGAGCTGTTTTTTTATTGTATACATTATACGCTTCTTATACATATCTAGCTCTACTTTGTCAAAAAAAATACCAAAGTAAAAAAACATTATTTATTATACCTAAATTGAACTATTATAACTATATTACTACTACACTATTTTAACGTTGTTTAATCTACTTCATTCATTAATCTCTAAACTAATCTCGAAGGTGAGCTAAATTGTGAAAATAAGTATTTCACACACAGTTAAATACTATGATTTAAATGTTATCCGCTTAGAGTCACCACCATAGCTAATCGGCTTAAGTATAACAATGAACAAGTTTGAACGGCCCCTAAAGCTTTTTAGTAGCCAGCACTAAACACCTATGAAGCCGTAGAAGTCTGTAAAATATATATATCGGAAACATGATGACATTTGATGTGATTAAAAAATAAACAAAGCAACATATAATTTATGATTAATCGTGTAATAGAGTCTGACCTACAGTTGTAAAAAAACGGGTTTTTTTCTAAGATGAAAAAAAAAGTTTAAATAAAACATGAAAAAATACGGTATTTTTTCTGAAGTAGGTTTTTTTTCAAGAGTACTAAAATAAAAATATGGTAAGGCGGCTATCGTATATGAGTTGATATTAATTTATTTTTTGTTTAATAAGAAAATACCATTTGTTTTTTGTTAAATAGTACATAAATATCTTAAAATAATTGGCGATTGGCGATGCCGATAAAACAGTATGCGTAGCTATAGCTACTGACACTGATTCAGATGATTCTGATTTTAACACACTAAGTACTTTCTCAGTTCATAATAATAGGTACCCATTGATTTAAACATAATTTGACTTTAATTAAAAACAAAACAATAAAATAAAAAAAGTATTTTATTCCATTTTAGTTATTGTTTCACTTTTTCAAAAAAAAAACCAAATGTAGAAATAAAACGACTGTGCCATGTTTTTTTCATGTTTTTTTTTCAAGAATGTGAAAAAAAACCATTTCGTTTTTTTCAATTTACATCTCTAGTCTGACCACACTATCTCTGCAGTGTAATTATGGCAACTCCATAAATAATAACTATCAAAATCTCTGTAATGATCGTATTATTATAATGCGGAGTTAAATTTACTGGTCTGTACTTGCATAGGTTCTTAGTCTGACAAAACTAACTCTGCATTGGAATAATAAGAACATTACAGAGATTTTGATAGTTATTGTTTACGGTGTTGCCATAATTACATTGCAGAATTAGCGTAGTAAGACTCTACAATCATTTAAATGGATTAGTAAGCACAGTAAAAATCGTAATTTACTCGTACGTATTTTGAAGCACGTGGGCAATTTTCATTTCGGAAAATAATGAATGGTAAAACATACAAAAAGTAACTCGTAGCCAAAAGTTTGTATAAATAAAATCTGTCATTATGTAAGTCAAAAGCTTGTATAAATAAAATCTATCATTATGTAAGTCAAAAGCTTGTATAAATAAAATCTATCATTATGTAAGTCAAAAGCTTGTATAAATAAAATCTATCATTATGTAAGTCAAAAGCTTGTATAAATAAAATCTATCATTATGTAAGTCAAAAGCTTGTATGAATAAAATCTATCATTAGGAAAGTCAAAATAAATAAGTGTACCGGGTAAAACGGGGTGAATAGCAACAAAAGTGGGCAAGGCAAATTATTCTTGTGTAAATGAATACTTAGAAGATAAGTCAGTAATATTTACAATATAGATCAATTAATACCATGTTATTATGTAAGCCTAATTATGTACCTATTGTTGACATTTTATTATTTAATTTTTCTATTAAGTTCCCCAAGTATGTTTGCACCTGATACGTGACAGGATATGATAAAACACTTAATTTCTATAACACCTATTTTATGTACCATATCTTAGCAAATAAATAATTTGAATTTGAATTTGAAGGATTTTAACATTGAAATAAGATAGTTTGTTGCCCACAATGACTTTAGAATGTTTACCTAATTATGGCAGAACATTTTTGAAGTATTTGTGAGTAACAAAATATCTTATTTCAATGTCAAAATCCATGCCCACTTTTGTCCCTATGCACCCCTGTATTCCTATACAACATGCTGATCTGTATTCGTGCCATATTTAAGGAGGTGACTATACCACTAATACTGAACACGAATCAATAAAAAAATCATTTTTTTTATTTTTTTAAATACTTATTTGTAAACAAACAAATTACCTCCGTGTGTCGCGTGCGACACAAAAACGATGCGTGCGAAACCACCCAAAAAATTGCAGGTATTTCCATCCTTTGACAATGCCGCCGATGACTTATTTTTGGAGTCATTCGGGATTTAGTCTCAAATCCTCGCTATGTTTCTAAGTGAAAATTTGGGTATTAAATACTCAAAGAATCAAGTATTTTTAAATAACTAAGCACATTATTTTTCATTTGATCTAGAAATATGGCACGGTTACAGATCAACATCTTGTATACTTCATTTTACGGTAAGTAAAGTTTATCGAATGAAAAAATATCGTTATAAAGTCAATGTCAGAATTCATAGAGTTGCTTATATTGAGCAGTAATCACAGAGCGACACCAACGTCTCGACCTCATTTTGTTTCCCATCTATGGATATGAGACAACATCACGTCTTGTTCGCATCCGTTTCTATCGAGTTTCGAATGAATATTCGATTTCATATTATTTACTCATTTGTGTGTCGTGGCCATACAATGAACAACTTAAATCTTTACACATGTCATGTGTCAAGGGATTAAAAGCAATCATGTACCAATAACAAGAGATTAAAGCAAAGCGACCACATCTATTCTCATGAGTTAATATTTTAATAAAAGGAAAAATTAATAACCATTTCTTGGCTAACATCACAAAACATCAGAAAAACAATGGAAGTAATGTAGGATGATAGTCCTCACAAAATGTCTCAAAATGGGAATGTTTTTTTTTTTAAATAAAGGCATGAAAACCGTCATTTCGATTATGAACACATACCTCGGATTCACTTCAGAAACGGGGCAGCTTAAAAACATCCTGCAAATATTATAATATTGGATGCGTAAGATATCTAGCGATCTTTTGGTGCAATTGATGCGTAGACTCCCCGTGTACAGACCCTGACAACACGCCTTGAAGAGAGTGATTTTTACCCGTCGGAATAACTGGAGAATCTACGTCTCATCTCAGACCACTAGTGCCCACGCTCTCGATATCCAAATTATCTATAAAGTCGTCGGTTAGTATGTGCCCCAGATATTGGAATATATTCACTCTTTTTATGTTCAAGCCATTTAGAGAAAATTTGTAAAAGAATCAGGGCATTTTTTAACATTGTACACTAGCCCATGGACAGCAGTATAATTTTCGCTTTCAACATCTCTTTAATAGATCCTGCAGTGGGCCCAGCAGCATGCCATGTCGTCCGCGTAGCTGATGCTGTTAATACTAACACCACCAATACGACATCCGACACGCATGCTACTGAGCCCAAGCTCATAGTATAGTTTATAGTCAACTATGAACTCATTAACATGTAGGTTGAAGAGCTTAAGAGATTTCAACTACTCCTATCTCACACCGCTCTCCAACCCAAAAAAGAAAACAAAGACCAACAAACTTACCTCTCAAAGAGTGTGTTGGACCACTTTACGTTATTAATTTGGTTCGCGTACCAATACAACAATTTTTTTCAAGAACATCCGGTATTTCCATGTCACTCAGCCTCCAGAAGTATATGTCACCGTCTGGAGAGATCCAGGAAACAGGCTGATACAGGTTTTACGATCTGTATAATATTAGTTGGTATTCTTGAGATTTAAAACTGCATGTACTTTCCGTGGAAAGTTCAGGTCGAAACCGGAATTGTGGATCGTGCAAGCACAGATATGTTTTCAAGCACGAATCAAGCGTACTTTCTAATATTTTAGCAAAGGTGAGAGAGGACCGGTCGTTGTGGCGAGGCTGGAAGGCTTATGTCAAGCAGTGGACGTCTTTCGGCTGAAATGATGATGATGTTGATGATGATGATGAAGAGAGATTGGTCCGTGTACATTTTCCCTTATCCAAGATATCTTCTATCCTGTTTTTTTACTATCGGTGCAAATTAATAAAACACGCTCAGTAATAATAAAGATCTTACAAAAAAAAAATTCTGACATTTATATCGTATGTAGACAAGCTTCAGTATTCAACGAGTTATTTAGAGGATCAAGGCCACGCTTAAACGTACATATTTTATCAGTCAGCCGAACGAAACGCGTTAGGATCTCCTTCTCACAGATGAAAATGAAATTGTTATCAGAGAGCTCTTATTTTGTATCCCCCTAATATATTATTGCCGTTGTTGTGTTATTCAAAACACATCCTACAGATGTCTGTTTTACATCGTATTTTTAGGATATATTTCAAAGTAATGTAGAGGTACTAAAAGAGAATTTTATTGAATACTAGCTTTTACCCGCGGCTCCGCTCGCGTTAAATTCTGCTAACCCACGTCAGCCCAGTCCAGTCCAGTCCAGTCCAGTCCTGTCCAGTCCAGTCCAGTCCAGTCCAGTCCACTGTCCCACTGTCCCACTGTCCCACTGTCCCACTGTCCCACTGTCCCACTGTCCCTCTGTCCCACTGTCCGACTGTCCCACTGCACCGCTGCCTCGCTGCCCCGCTGCCCCGCTGCCCCACTGCCCCGCTGCCCCGCGCTGCACCGCTGCCACACAGTCCCGCTGCCCCGTTGCCCTGCTGCCCCGTTGCCCTGCTGCCCTGCCCCACTGCCCTACTGTCCCACTGTCCCACTGCCCCGCTGCCACACAGCCCCGCTGCCCCGCTGCCACACTGCCCCACTGCCCCGCTGTCCCGTTGCCCTGCTGCCCTGCCCCACTGCCCTACTGTCCCACTGTCCCACTGCCCCGCTGCCCCGCTGCCACACAGCCCCGCTGCCCCGCTGCCACGCTGCCCCACTGCCCCGCTGTCCCGTTGCCTGCTGCCCTGCTGCCCCGCAGCCCCCTGCCCCACTGTACCACTGCCCCGCTGCCCAGCTGCCCCGCTGCCCCGCTGAACAGCTGCCCCGCTGCCCGCTGCCCTACTGCCCCGCTGCCCCACTGTCCCGCTGCACGCTGCCCCACTGTCCCACTGCCCCAATGTCCCACTGTCCCACTGCCCCACTGTCCCACTTTCCCACTGTCTCACTATATCACTATCGTCCCATGTCCTGTCCCACTGTCTCACTATATCACTATCGTCCCGTCCCATGTCCTATGTCCTGTCCCATATCCCATCCTATGTCCAGTCCTATGTCTCGTCCCATGTGCCGTCCCACTGTCCTGTCTGATGTCCCGTCTCATGTCCCGTCCCATGTTCCGTCCCCTGTCCCGTCCCCTGTCCCGTCCCCAGTCCCGTCCCCTGTCCCGTCCCCAGTCCCATGTCCATTCCACTCCACTCCATCGTACATTACTATCCGCTCGTGCAAATGCATAGAAGCTTCGATATGTCGGGTGAGTACGCAACCCACGATTTTTTTTGCTTTTTTCTTTCTTTCTTTCTTTCTCAAAACCCATACCAGTTTTTAAGTCAGATCATCAGCTTTCAAAAAAACAAAAAAATCATCAAAATCGGTCCAGTAGTTTTAGCGTGATGCTGGAACAAACAAACAAACAGACGTTTACAATTTTATAATAGTTAAGATAATCCAATATTGATCATATTAAACGCTACAAGTTGAATGTACATCAATGCAATAAGATTAAGATAGACTTAAGCTTTGTTTTAGTTTCAAACATTTTTTTTATTGTTTCAGACAGGTTATCTTCAGTATGCGAATATATCTAATATTACAATCAAGCTCGCACATAAATAAAATCGATAATAATCATATCAAATTACTAAAGTTAAACTATTTAATACATGTGTACTCACAAGTACCACCCCGGATTCCAGTGAGCAGCGAAGTTACAATTTTCGCGCTCACTCAACCTTGAGGCGGGGCAGGGGCATTAGCGGGGGAAAAATTAGATTTAACCCCGACACCGTGCACCAGGCAGCGTCGCCCGAGAGGTTTTACCTACACGTCTATGTCCCTTTTATCCTTAGCTACTCCTCCCCGACAGTTTAACCATTTTATATTTTCTCTCGGCCACGAAGAACGAATATGATATATTTCTTAATTTGAAAGGGAGGCCACCGTGTTAAGTTTGCTTGTTTTGTTTAATTTTATTTCGGTAAATAGTCCTTGTCCATACTTGATATTGATATTACGACTGGGGTAATTATTTTCTGGTTTTTAAAGTTTCTAAAGTAAAATCCTTGAAATACACACAAACATATTTTATTAATTATAGTATGGCCCTGAGGTAATACTAGAGTAGACATTACAAACAAAAAATATCGCGCAACTTGCTGGCCGCGGAGCACGCGCGGCGCGAGCGTGGCTAAGCGAGTGAGAGTGCAGGAGCTCTAAAACGTGCTACAAACATTTTGTTCGATGTGTCTTCTCTAGATAATGTTTTTTTTATATAAATCATCATCATCATTTCAGCCGAAAGACGTCCACCGCTGGACATGGGCTTTTTATAAATAATCTAACACAATTATATTCCAACGCAAACGTCTGAGAGGCTCATAAAAATAACATAACATATCATATTTTTAAAAACGCATTAGGTATTAAAAAAAGTTCAGTGTCGCTACCACCGAAAAAAATCTGTAATCCCAAAATTAAACGCTGCCGCGTCCATGCAATGTCATTTATTTTACTAAAAAGTCCTACCTAGACTGTATAATTGAATTTGTAGGTGCAAAGAAAACAATTTTGGTGGCGAATTAACATTTACGCAATAATAGGTTGACGGTGGCTGAAGCGGGGTGTTTACGGCCCTCCCTTTGTTCTCCAACTAAAAGGGTTAAGTTTAAACATCGCAGCTCTTAACCCTAGCCTGTTCGTGTGAACATAATATGTTGAACAATATTTTCCCCGCTCTCGGTGCGACACGTTTCACGTTGTTTTATAAAAGCGATCGTGTTTTTCCTTTTGAGTATTAACGCGTGAAAATTGTGTGACTATTTTTGTATGTATGTGATGTTTTTGTATGGAAATGTTGGTAATTGTATACATGTGTGGATGGATTAACAGCTGTGGGTACAAATTGTCTGTTGACAGGGGACGGGTGTTTGGATTAAGTTATAAACAAGGAGACGTTTCTTTGTTTTGCTTTTCTTTATGTTCTTAAGCTGTTATTTATTTTTGAAATACAGGGTAGAAATTACTTTTTCATCTTGGAAATAAAATATTAGACATTCCGATACTTTAACATACGTTCGAGGACTTAAGAAGCTCTTTCTTGTTTGTTCAGTAGTAAATCTTAGGTTGATGTGGTTTGCAATGGTTATGGCACAAAAAACTACTTAGAATTAACAACAGAGATCGCCTGGCTTAGAACATTGCTTATTGACACATAAAATTACAAATCCATAAGCTGAATTACAAGGATTACATCATCAATCTAAAGTCTTATCCCTAACGAATCTATTGACATGCGACACAGCGTACGTGCTAAGTTCATTGTTTTGTTCTAAACGGCCTATCGCATCGCCTCAGCCGACTATGGCGGGATTAGTCGCTCGCTTCATTTTACGGGTCAATGCGCAACAGACAAGACGGACGGCAGTTTAAAGGTTAAATTACATTTGAACTGATACGGTTGTGCTGGCATTTAATTATACTTCAATTAATGCATTAACAATAGAAAACTAAAGTGAATCAGCAGCTCAAACCCTGTCATACTAAATTTCGTCAAAATAATAACTTTTGCAATGTTAATAGTATATTTTTAGGGTTCCGAAGTCCTACAAGGAACCCTTATAGTTTCGTCATGTCCGTCCGTCTGTCCGGCTGTCCGTCTGTCCGTCTGTCCGTCTGTCCTAATCCTTTACAGCTTAATAACTTCTACAGTTATAATCATAAGTAAATGAAATTTTGTTAAAAAATAGTCTACATATAGATCTCAATTTTAAAAGAATAAAAAAATCGTTTTTACTTATTTTAGGGGTGGCGTCCATACATGTGAAATGGTGATGAAAAAAATTTTTTCGCTGCAAATAATGCTCCTTTAGCTACTTTCTATTTGAAAAAATTACAAAGTGTTACTTTGACACGACATCACACTTCTTAAATTTGGCTTCTTGAATTTATCGCTAGATGGCGCTACTAACAACACGCTCTGAGTCGCGAATGATCATCATCATCATCATCATTTCAGCCGAAAGACGTCCACTGCTGGACATAGGCCTCCCCCAAACATCACCACAACGACCGGTCCTGTGCCTTCCGCATCCAGCGGATTCCCGCGACCTTCACCAGGTCGTCGGTCCACCTTGTGGGGGGCCTACCCACGCTGCGCCTTCCAGTACGCGGTCGCCACTCCAGAACTTTACTGCCCCATCGGCCATCCGTTCTGCGAGCAATATGCCCCGCCCACTGCCACTTAAGTTTGGCAATTCTTCGGGCTATGTCGGTTACTTTCGTTCTCCTGCGAATCTCCTCATTTCTGATTCGATCACGCAGGGACACTCCGAGCATAGCCCTCTCCATTGCCCTTTGAAAGAAAAGAAAAGAAAGAAAAAATATTTATTTGCCTCAAAAATGACGCACAAAATTACCAAAAAATACAAGAACACAGAACAAATACAGGTACAGAGTCAAGAAGTGTGGTAAGATATGCGTCACATCCGCGCAAAACGGCCACCGCTCAGCATATTGCTGTGCCTCATGCACGGAGCAAAGACACAGCGCTGGTTTTCAGCGACAGCCGGCGTCGACACAAATTCACAATGCAATAACATAGATCAGTGAGGCGTGATGTTGGTAAATAACGATAAAAAATAAATAAGTAAGATTATAATTTTTTTTTTTTTTTACTGTTGTATTTTATGAACAGTGTAGGTAGATGAGTGTTGTGTAGTGTTGATTTCCAGGAAGTCTTACACAGGCCAAAACAATACAACAGAGTGACCTTGAGTGACTTTGAGCCTTCTTATCAGGCCCATTGTGAGTGACCACGTTTCAGTACCGTAAGTAATTACTGGCAACACACACTGGTCAAAGACTTTCGTCTTGAGACACTGCGGTATTTTGGACGAGAAGATATTGCGTAGCTTCCCGAACGCTGCCCAACCGAGTCGGATTCGACGATTGACCTCTTTCTCGAAGTTGGACTTACCTAGCTGGACAGTTTGTCCTAGGTATACATAATCGTCAACAACTTCGAGTGTAGATTCTCCGATGTTTACGGGAATGGGTGCTATATGGTGCTATATGAGTCGCGAATGCTGCCGATTATTGCAAAAACTAAAATAGCCATGATTAATATTCGATTTGATTCGTTTGTAATTACACCTACTTAAGGAACCCTATAATACTGAGCATGGCCCGACATGCTCTTGGCCGGTTTTTTTATAGTATTAAATGGTATAACGAGGTGGGCTTTTATCTCGTGGTGTTAAACGGTTCCCGGAAGGGTATATTACGACTATAGGGTATATTGCATATTACAACTGCAATACCACCTAGGTTGTTGCCTAAATGGTACCGCAAAGTCAGTTTGCCAAACTCAGACAGAATAACTGAAGATGAAAAGTCTCATGTGATTGTAATTTCACCGGCACCCGTACCCTTCGCATCGGAACACAAATATTATCTTTCTCAGAGCCTTTTCCCGACTATCTTGAGGTTGGCTTCAGTATTTTACACGGTGCGACTGCCATCAGACCTCCGCAACCCAGTTAGTAGATAATACTGACATCCTACCAGTTGACCAGTTGTCAGACTTTCGGGCTATTGACTACCCGTAACGACTGCCATAGATACTCGTATGGCAACTGGGACCGACAAGTTAACATACCTGACTGACCGCGGCTAGCATAGCTCACCATATGGGTGGATAACCTGGATGTCGGTATTACCCTACTGGGTAGCGGAGTTACTACTGGGTGGTGGAGGTCTGATGGCAATCACTCCGAGTAAAACACTGATGTTCAGCCCAAAGACATTTCTATACTGACGTCAGTATAATAACTTTATGGTTCAGCGGCATATTTTAATTTGATAGGTATAACTACAAATTAACGAATGCAAATAAAATGATACAGTCATTATTTTTTATTTTAAATTAATACTAACAATATTATTTTATAATTATTACCCCATTTTAAACGAATTACAAATATAATATTATCGTTTATTTTCAGTTGCATTTTAATTTTATCGATTATAGCAGCTCTAGCTAAAATCTAGTTTTAATACGACATTCAACCCTGACAAAAATTATCCGGAGAAGAACCGGAGTGACCGACATAACTTGTATGATCAGTAAGCTGAAGTGGCAGTGGGCTGGCCATGTCTGTCGAAGGACCGATGGCCGCTGGAGCAGACGAGTCCTTGAGTTGAGACCGCGAATCGGCAAACGCAGTGTAGGACGCCCCCCGGCCAGGTGGACCGACGGCCTGATGAAAGTAGATGGGGGGGACTGGATGCGGAAGGCAGAGGACCTAATGTTGTGGCGCAATTTTGGAGAGGCCTATGTCCAGCAGTGGACTGCGATAGGCTGAGTTGATTGATTGATTGACATGAACTAAAAACGATTCTCGGTGCAGTTCCGGCTGACTGCAACTGACCAATTGTTTGCACAAAAAATGTCTAATGGAACCTTTGTTAAGAGATTCTACCGCTTCTGTGACCTGAACAAGTAGTGATGTAATGTATCTTAAGCTCGCATGAAAACAAACTTATCTGTTTAGTATATGAACGTAAACCCAGCCTCTCCTCGTAGCGCTAAAAGTATTGCGTACGAAGATCCTAATCAAGCGTTCGTGCGGGCATCATACCCTCGAGAATTCACGCCTTCATAAAACTGTTCACTATTCCATGGACCTCGAATATTAACCCTAAGAAGTAGGCCGGCTACAATCTTAGAAGGCAGATTTCAATTATCGAAACCCTCCAAGGGATAATATTGTTCAGTTTACCTAGCTAGTCGTGTTTACTTGAGCGTAGTGGACGCCTCATAAGGCTGTGCCTACATGTCGATATTGACGTGGGTGCGGCAAGAAATCGACTATTTATAACGGACGCCCGACTAAATGGAAAAATAACGTGAGAATACATAATACAACGACCTCTGTGGTCTAGTGGTTCGAGTGTCGGACTGCTGATAACGAGGTCGTGGGTTCGATTCCCACAGGACACAAATATTTGTGTGATGAACATAAGTGTCTGTGTTGGTCTGTGTAGTGTGTATTTACAAAAAAAAAAGTATATAAGTATTATATCCATTGTCTAGTACCCATAGCACAAGCTCTGTTTAGTTTGGGACTAGATGGTGCTGTGTAAAAATGTCCCAAAGATATTTATTTATTTATTTTATAATGTTTTATGAGAACACTTATGTAGTTATGAGTGTACTGGCCATTGGCTTTTTGGTGGTTCCTATTTCCTAAAAAGAAACCTTTTTCTTATTTATGGTAGTTTATTTTGGTATTGCCAAACTGCTCCTGTAAAGTCAATCGTGTAAGCCATTGCATTGCTTGTTTCTACATGCGTACTATCAACAAACTTTCCGGTGAAGCACCACTAAGGCTAAAATCGCTTGCGCTCAGTGTTTGACGGCAGCCGTAGGTACGTGTAATGTAGCAGGATTAGTTCAAGGGACTTTGTCGACAAAATGTTTCACCGTGAAGGATCGTGACTGTAAATTACCATTATTTATTGTTACCAAAAAAACTTGAAGGGCAGTCCCTGCTCATCACTTTGGGCAACTTTTACAATTGGAACAACTCTGAAATTTAAAAAAAACCAGTTGTTCCATACGTAAGTTGATAACTAAATCGATCAAAACGATCAAATTTTCACGAAAACAGATTTGATCCCTTATAAAAGTTGTGCAGAATGATGAGCAGAAATTATCCTTATTTTTTTTTTTGGTATTTCTAAAATAGGAAGTATTTATGAAGGTACTACTACCGACAGAAGTTTTACTTTACAGGATAAAGGTAAAGAAACATGACACATATATTTATTCAAAAACAGTCAAACGTATGTAGATGTTGTATCGCCTTTTCCAAGAATTACTCGGAGGCTAAGTGGCTGTGTACAACACGACTTCTTGCAACGTCTTTTAAATGATTTTAAGCCGTAATCATGTCTTGTATATTTATATTTGGCAAGTAATGCCTGTTTCTACCTATATTTAGGTACCTATTAAAGTATAAGTAGATGTATAAGTTAGTATTTGAATTCTACAAAGTTAAATTTTAAATTAGTACATACCTAGTATATCTAATAACGAATACCTATGTTATACCTAGTAAGTATAGTGAATGATAAGGTCTATATTTTTTATTTAAGACAATAATTATGTTTCTAAACCTTTTTTTACTCAAAATTGCAATAAAGATGGAATGCTTAGAATTTTTGCAACAAAAATCATTACAAGTGGGATACTAATCGGACGTGTTTCTACGAAAAACTTACAATGGCTTATTGAATAACGTAATGGTATAAATAGGTATCCATTTTCAGAAAATATCAGTATCAATGAAGACATACAAAATCAAAACTCATACGAAATCTATTTGAATTTTCTTTTAGGTAAACCGAACAAAATATTTATTTTCACACATACTTAAATCACGCCTATTTTATTTTCAGGCTTCAGCAGGGTTAGTGTATTCTATTAGTGCTAAAATACTTCTTGGAAACCTGGTCATGGATGCAATGGATAGAAAAACTCAATTTCATTACATGATATGACAGTCTGGCAACTTAACACTCCATTATTAGTACCACAATAACTTATTCCATCATCAGCATCAGCTCGAATCTGCCCTCTTCTGAGAAAGCAAAGGACTCTCTTCGCTTACTCCTCATCATCATCAACTCAGCCTATCGCAGTCAACTGCTGGACTAAAGCCTCTCTGTAGCTGCGCTACAACACTCGGTCCTCCGCTTTCCACATTCAGTCCACCACAGCGTCCCCAACTACTGTCTTCAGGTCGTCGGTCCACTTGGCTAGGGGCGCTGCATTTGCCTCTCTTCGCTTACGCCCGCTATTCTCGTGAACGTATTTTTTAAATATTTTTGATGGGATTGTGTTTGACTGCCACCTCACCTGATGTTAAGCGCTGGTGCGGTCGACGAAGGTACTCGCTTGCCTAGCTTACACTGGAGCTTTCAAGACCACCAGATTATATTTACTTTCTTATGTACATGTTTTCTTCATGATTAATCAACTTAATAAATCCCAGATCACACAGTTCAATTTCGTCATAAAAGTTCAAAGGATTGGTATAAGTTAGAGAAGAATGTATTTCAGTAGAGGCATAAGTGGCGGTAGCCTATACCGCAAAGTTTAAAGACAAAGGTCTTCAACCAGTGCGTCCTGCCCGTCATGACTTACGGTGCCGAGACGTGGACACTGACAGTTGGGCTAGTCCACAAATTCAAAGCCGCTCAGCGAGCTATGGAGCGAGCTATGCTTGGAGTTTCTTTGAATGATAAAATCCATAACGAGATTATCCGGAAATGAACCGGAGTGACCGACATAGCTTGTAGGATTAGTAAGCTGAAGTGACAGTTGGCTGGCCATGTCTGTCGAAGGACCGGTTACCGCTTGAGCAGACGAGTCCTTGAGTGGAGACCGCGAATCGGCAAACGCAGTTGTGGCGCAACTTGGGAGGGGCCTATGTCCAGCAGTGGACTGCGATAGGCTGAGTTGATTGATAAATGGCGGTCAAACCAAGTTTACAGAAAAAAAAAGTAAAGGTACAATGGAATTAGTACAAAGAGTATTTGAGTTTTCATAAAAAAAATCTTTAATAGGTCCACCTTTCTACATAAATTTTGCGTTATAAAAATCGTACGCAAGTTGCACTTCCATACTGATATTGGTCGGACGACGGATCCGTCAACATAAAAGCTGGCCATTTTAAGCCTGAAATCAATAATTAATTCACACTCTCATATGTGACAAAGCTGATGTCAATTAAGTAACGTTAAAGGCTTCGATCAAATATATTATAGATGCACGATCACCACTCGAAAAATGGCGCCTTCAAAACTGAGCAATAATCAGTCGCGTGCACAGTTTCGCTGTCAGCCGCTTCACGACTGCTAGTGCTAGTGCTAGCGGTGAGACGTTTCACGATGCTAAAATCTGTAGAAAAATACTCAAAATGGCGATGCTTGGGCGTATATCCAGCAGTGGACGTCTTTCGGCTGAAAGATGATGATGATGATACTCGAAATGTGGAAACAAAAGATCGACGGTCCACTTGTCGTTGTTTTTTGGGTTTGATTTTGTACAAGACCTTGCATCTATAGTATATTTGATCGAAGGTGAAAGGGGTGAATTAACTCTTGTTTTTAAATAATTTTAAGTTTAGCACGGAAATAAACATACCTGGTTTTATGACAGTTGTGGGATCTATCTTTTTTGGATTATTGACGCGTAAAGAAGTACTTTAGATACCTAATATAACTGTAGTAGTGCATAAAATAATCCTCAAAAAGATAAACCTAAATCTTTTCAATACCGTAGAAAATTAGTCTACAGTATATGATTGATCTTTAACCGTCGAAATCCTATCCGAAACTCATCGAAATACCATGACGTCACTGAAGTTTACACTCCCCACAGTACAAATATTAGAAAAAAATATTTCTCTACGCGCCCGTCTACATTTATGGAAACAATAAAAATGCACGAGCCCCAATTTCAATTTGTACAGGCTTTGTTTGTGCAGGCAGACTTTGACGCGGGTCGCACGGGGTGCAGACATCCCTTGCCACTAAACTACCCTGTGCAGGAAATATTTAGCCTGAACACGCGCCTTATCGAGCGTGACGTCAGAGCTCATTTATTTATGGTAATATTTTGCAAGCGTAAAGGTGTAGGCCTCGGATGAAGGAATTTGAAGGGCTGGTAAATATAATGTAGCTTACAGATTCAATCTATCTTCTATCTATCTTCTATACTATAATAAAACTGTAAAGGTCGAAAAGTCTGTACATTGAGTTTTTTTTCGCGAAAACCGGCTAGGGGGACTAGAAATAAGCTATAGAACACGAATCAATCGTTTAAAAAATTTATGTCTGTCTGTCTGTCTGTCTGTCTGTCTGTCTGTTTGTTACCTCATCACGTGAAAACGGCTGAACGGATCGTAATGAAACTTAGCGTTTGTATTGGTATTAGTCTAACTTAAAATATAGGGTATGTTTTATCTGAATCGGTTGAGTAGATCCAGCGATACAGCTTGACCCCTCTATTGTATTAAGTTGCATACAAGTAGAGGTCATGATTGTTGGATGGATGCAGGTTGCAGGACTTGCAGGTTCCTAAAAATACAACTGGATTCTATTAGTATTATAGAAAATATAGAATAACATAACATAGCCCATCACTGTCCCGCTGCTGGGCATGGCCCTCTTCTTGGAATGAGAAGAGTTAGGGAACTGGATATTGTTAGTGTAATAGATTATCATAACATAATCAGCTCATTACCTACTGCCCCACTGCTGGGCATGGACCTCTTCTCGGAACGAGAAGAGTTAAGAAACTATAAAATATAGAATAACATAACGTAGTCAACCCATTACTGTTCCACTACTGGGCATGGCCCTCTTCCCGCTGCTGGGCATGGCCCTCTTCTTGGAATGAGAAGATTTAAGGAACTGGATATTGTTAGTGTAATAGATTATCATAACATAATCAGCTCATTACCTACTGGCCCACTGCTGAGCACGGACCTCTTCTCGGAACGAGAAGAGTTAAGAAACTAGAAAATATAGAATAACATAACGTAGTCAACCCATTACTGTCCCACTACTGGGTATGGCCCTCTTCTCAAATTGAGAAGAGTTAATGAACTGGATATTATTAGTATTCTAGAATAACATAACATTACCAGCCCATTACAGTCCCACTGCTGGACACGGGCCTCTTCTCAGCATAAGAAGAGATGTGGTTAGTGTTATAGAATAACATTATCAGCCCAATTACTTCCCACTGCTGGGCACGAGCGTCTTCTCAGAATGAGGGAGTTTAGGGCTAATGATTAATATAAACGGTTTCACTCACGTTATTTCATCGGGTGTGCCCGACCGGTTTCGAGCTCGAACGGAGCCTTTAATCCCTTTTTGTTAATAACGTGAGTGAAACCGTTTATATTAATCAAACTCACGATAGTTTTTGTATCAATTATTTAGGGCTAATTCCATGAAATTCCATCACCTTAGCCGGTTGGTTGTAAAAACAAAATATAGTATGGTCGGTAAATAGTGTAATCGTCTGTGTAGGCGCTTATATGTATATATTTGAAGATATTGTGTTCATAATTATGACACGATGTTATTTTCCGACATCCACGCGGACGGAGTCGCGGGCACAGCTAGTAGTAAAAATAAAAATAGAACGTCGCTAATTACTTATTTTATTTCATAACTATTTACCAGTGGCGTGCATTGGCCTACTTCATTTGAATTTAATTTTGGTGTAAGTTATTGATTTTTGTATGTAGGAAGATTAATTTAGCATTAATAGGTCTATTAAAATATATATAATCATCTTACACCACTATTGAATTTGAATGAGGAAGGCATGGGTATTGCCTAATTGTCTATATGCAATGCACGCCATTGCTATTTACACACATTTCGAAAGCACATTTCATCAGCTGAAAGACGTCTACTGCTGGATATAGGCCTCACCAAAGTATCGCTACAACGATGTAGTCTACCTTACGAATTACGATACCAGCGATTTCGGACATTTACGAACTCCATGTAGGATATTTTAATAACTATGAAAATCGTTAAAAGCTTACCAAATATAACATTTCTGATATTATTTCTATCAGCATAAATAAAGCAAGCTCATTTTCTAGTTTCATTAAGAAACTTGCAGTTCACAGTCACTAACTGAAAATGGATGTGTCGTAGTGAACAAACTATTCAATTTCTCTCGGTTGACTTCTTAACAGGGATGAGAAGCGACTAATATACGCGATGTGTTTACTTTCAATCCAGTGGCAACGTTGAAATTGAATTCATTTGTTTATTTTTTATTTTTAGTATTGTAATCTGTGGTTTCATAAAAAAGCCATTAAGCTATAACGCAACCATTCATTGTAGTGAGCAGTAGTAAAAAATAATAACCTAGACTTGACTTTTTTTTGCTTTTTTTCTCACATCAACATAAATAAAATATAACTCCCTTATTCAACATCCTGCCATCCCCAACATACTCGTATCCTCCTACAGCAATGTATAAGTACAAAAGCATGTAACTACATAATGTACACTACATATTCACATTTTCCTGAAATTCGTCGACATTACCCAAGTAAATTTACTCAAAGAACTACCGAAATGGAAGAATCATATTGTAGCACCGAATATTACCACTACAATATATCCTACTGAAGCAGTTTTATTCGATCACTATTCAATTTCACAGGAATGAAGGTAATACATAGCAACAAAAGCTACTAAACACGTAATTATCTCTTATTCTTCATTTCAACTTTCAATAACTAGCTATGAAGAAACAACGATTCGAATATCATAACATAAATTAATATCGAATAGAATTTAATCAATAATCGAGTTTAAATTGTGTATGTAACGTGGCTAAAGACTATGCCACAGACTAGTAAAAAGGGCAGAAGTTCTAAAGAGCAATTTTTTTCAAAAATATGAAGTCGCAAAACTTAATCATATCATAAGTACAATATTTAATAAAGCATTGATTTATCTGTTATAGTTATATTATATGTATCATCATCATCATCATGTCAGCCGAAAGACGTCCACTGCTGGACATAGGCCTCCCCCAAGCATGTTGGGGGGATATGCCATAATCGCCACGCTTGGCAGGCGGGTTGGCGACCGCAGTTGGTTGATTAAAAACTCAGAGAACGCTGCTGCCCATCCTCTAGTGAATCCCTTACGGCCAAAATTAATATCCAATCTATCCACGATTTGCCCTACTAGAGATAGGAATTTGACATAAGCTCCATACAAAATATGTCAAATTTCTATCTCCAGTAGGGTAAATCGTGGATAGATTGGATATTAATTTAGGCCGTTAGTCGCCTTTTACGACACCCATGACAAGAGATAGGGTGGTGCAATTCTTTATGTCCGGCACCACACGGAACATACCATATTACCTGTAGTTTAATGAAGTAATTTAAATTTTCAATTTCATTTATTTATTCGGAGAATCTCCATTTATGTTAGTAACAATTTTCTTAAAAAACTATGTTAGTATTATTAAGATTCTTAAATGTACTGTACATTATTTAAATAAGACATTTCATTCGAGCCCTGGTCAGACAGCTAATATAAAACTATCTGATCATAACCCGAATGAAAGTCTTCATTATTGCGGAGTCCACTTTACCAGCAATAACTTGCTTAATACTTAATAAAGTTTTAAAACACAGCATGGTACGCTGAGAGTCCGGAAGAATGCCGAAATCGAAGAGCTAGTGGACGAGCCTAATATCATTGGCGTAATCAAGGGCGTGGCTCGGCCACGTCGAACGCATGGGGGAAGATCGAGGAGCCAAGAAAGCGTATCTGGGTCAACCAACCGGACGTAGACCAGTAGGTCGCCCCAGATATCGCTGGGGAGATGCTGTGGAGACTGATCTACGTAAGTTTCAAGCTACCAACTGGCGAGATATCGCGCAAGATCGAGGAAAGTGGAGAGTTCTCGTTTCGGAGGCCATGACTTACTTTGGGTCGCTGAGCCAGAGGAGTAAGTAAGTAAGTAATAAAGTTTTAGGAAACATTGGAAAGTTAAAATACGTAGATCCTAAATACCTAAAACACAAAACAGCTTGTCTCAATTCCCATGAATTTTCTGTTCTGTGGAAACTACGGAATTTTGTAGTTAGACCACGAAACAACCACGTTATAACTCAGTATGACGTAGCTACTAGGTGTTTGCATTGAAAATTAGTTTGCTTCACGAAAATAAAGTGCCCTAAGTTATGCTGCAAAGTAAGAATTAATATCGCCGGAGGAACTAACCAAACAATTCCACTTAGTTTGAAAGGAAAATTGTTTTTGGAATATTAAAAATGACGCGTTATTAAATATTATAGATCTACGGCGCAAACTGTCTGAAAATAGATTATTATTATAACCATATTATGACATATTCTCGTATGTCACTCGATATTTGAAAAAAAAAACCGGTCAAGTGCGAGTCGGACTCGCGCAGTAAGGGTTCCGTACCTCTCAACGACCTGATACCCCACAAAAACTAATTTAATTTACGAGAGTTTACCAAAAGACATCAACGCACAGTGTACGAAATATGCATTTTTGCATGTCTTTCTTACGCTGGTACCACCACATATATATAGATATATGTGGTGGTAAAAATAAGACAAACATAGGTTTGTCTTATTTTTAGTATTTGTTGCTAAACTACATAATATTTACTATAATCTGACCAAGTTTGACGCCGGTATATATTACCGTTTTGAAGATAGAGCAGGAACAAAAACGTTGAAAAAAATGCATGTTTTTTGAGGTTTCTTGTATGGGGACCCCCTTTGGTTTTAGACTTTTTTTTTGTTTTTAGTATTTGTCGTGATACACCTCATAGCAACACATATTCTGAGAAAATTTCAACCGGTTACCTATTACCGTTCAAAAGATACAGCCCTGTGACAGACAGACGGACGGACGGACGGACGGACGGACAGCGTAGCGAGAGTGATAGGGTCCCGTTTGGGACCCTTCGGTTACGGAACCCTAAAAAATAACATTCAAATTCAAAGATGAATAAAAAATGGCGGACGGAATCTCGCTGAGAAAAGATTGAAGCACTTAGTTTTTTCCTAAACCCACTATAATTTCGACATAATTTTAACACACCAGATATATATTGTTATTTTATTTGTGACACTACAACAATGACTACCGTCACACCAGATTTTTTGCGTAATCGCGGCTTTTTGTCTTACTATGGGTGTGAATGGGTGCGTGCCAGCCCGTACTTTTAAGCGAGCCGCCTTACTATGGGTGCTTCACATTTTGTTTAGCGAGATTACGTCCGTCTTTTTTATTCGTCCAAGACTAGCTGTGCCAATTGCGTTGCAATGCCAACTTTTTTTTCGTCAAAAATCTTTGCGGGTGCACCCATGATATTCCATACAAACTGTCAACCCCTATTTTACCCCCATAAGGGTTGATTTTCCAAAAACACTGAAACACGTAGTTCTTAATTTTCAACCAAAAAGCCGAATACCGTTTTTTATACATCTGACTTCAAAAGTGACAGATTTTCATTCAAACTTTTAACCCCTATTTGACCACCTTAGTGGTGGAATTTCTAAAAATCCTTCCTTAGTGTACGCCTACGTTACAAAAGGAACACACTGTCTGGAACTTACTGTCAAAATTTCTTGTGTCTAGCCCCAGCGGTTTAGGCTCTGCGTTGGTCAATCAGACAGTCAGTCAGGACAAGTAATTATAAATGTATAGATTTTGTACAACAAGGCACATGAAAAACAAAAGACTGATCAACTAACTGTCAATGTAAGAATTCAACCATTATAAATTAAATTGGAATATAAAATAATTAACATAACATAACCAGCCCATTAGTGTCCCACTGCTGGGCACGGGCCTATTCTCAGAACGAGAAGGCTAAGGCCTTAGTCCACCACGCTGGCCTAGTGCGGGTTGGCGGATTACACACACCATTAAGAACTGTATGGAGCAGATGTGCCGGTTTCCTCACGATGTTTTCCTTCACCGTTAAAGCAAGTGTTAATCGAATATGAATCGAACTTAAACCCTCCTGCGTGGAAGGCAATCGTTCAACCACTAGGCTATCACTGCTATCATTGTTACCATATTCATAATTAAACTGAACATGAACGTTCAACAAGTTTACAAAATAACATTCATTAAATTTTATCATATTACCCAAAATATTTCGACTGACCGTTGAATAATTTGATGTGGTCACAAACATAGAGTTAATTATTACTACAGAATTGAATTAAGTCGTTTGAATTAGTGATAATGTTGGCTATTCTCTCTCATTGCATATAGTTCCCATAGGATGTAATACATTTGACCAGTATAAAGATTTAAAGACTTAAAATGCCTTTGTTTAGCCATAGAAAGACCATAAAAGCTATTTGATAATAAATCCGTTCAAAGCAGCAATTTAATTACCTTAAAAATGCTCATAATACTATCACAACAGTCTGTTAAATATCGCCATCTGTTCTAGGAGCCATTATTTTCATTCCAACAAAGATTCTCGTTCGTTCCGACCGAGATTCGAAGAAAAAACCTTTGTAACAGACAATTAACTGCAGCGACGAGGAATTAATTCCTTTTCATGGCCGGGATCGACCGAGGATTCTTAATATTTCTTTTGTGAATACATAAAAAACATAAAACTGGATTAAACTCTGTACTAAGGACAAGGTAAAGTCGATAGATATGGGTGTAATTCGCTGCGCGAACGACGCTTTTTACGTCACAGAATGGACACATCAGTATCAAAATGAGTATTATCTTGGTTATTTCACACCGGCAAGCATCTAATTTGAGAAAGAACTCTGAATTTTGTAGAATAAACTCTAACCAGAAAAAGTATTCTTAGACAATTCTTATGTGAATAAAACGTAATTACACAATACTTTAGTTTACATTAAACTTTATTTACTCAAGATTGCTTCTAAAGTGTAATTCCGCTCAAAAAAGTCGTTTACAATACCGTTAACTCTTTCTGCAAACACGGAATTTTCCTGGCAGTCATCTTCACAAACTTCTTCATCATAATTTTCATATTTCATTTCAGTCATTTTGAGGGCGTCTTCATATGGCGCAGTAATGATCATCATAGAGACTAAAGCCTCTATTAACCCGAGCACGGAATATTCTTTTAGATGTTTTTGAAAGATACTTCGAGGGTAAACTTTGTCGACGTCCAAATTACAATGTCGAAGGACTGCAGTTAATGTTCCGTAGTAAATTTCGAGAAGATGGCCATAGTGTTTGTTGAGGAAATCCCTATCCGTGGACATGTAGAAGAAGTACGAAATATCTGTGACCGGCGAGGCGAACCGCGTCAGCTGGTAGTCAATGAATATTACGTCCACTGGCTTGCAGCCCTGCAAACGAAGAGCGTATCTGATAAATCTGTTTTATTGTATGATGCTGAAGAAATATTTACAATAACAGGGTTATTTGATGAGCTTTATTGTGATTTTTTGTTTTTTTTGTTTACATACATTAAAATTTAATTGTGTTAGATATTTGGTTGTTATTAACTTACAACTTCAACAAAAATATTCTAGTTTGTTTTCTTACCTTATATTTATAAAGTACGTTGTTGTTCCAACAGTCACCGTGACAAATAGTACTGTAGGAATCTGGCTGAGTGCATTTATGCAGAACTGTCAGTATGTCTGGAGCGAGTTGACTCAACTTATCTTTAGCGACGGCATCTAACACCACGTTCACAGAGGCTTCGTAATACGACCTCATACTCTTCGGCGCCGGTCCAGGATTAGAATACTGCACGTCCTCACGGCACAAATGGGTTATCTCCTCAAATTCTTTCGGATTTGTTTTCTCCAGTACGAAGGACAGCGCATGCAATTTGGCTAAATTTTTCATAACGAGTGAGACGTGGTCAAAATTCGCTTTAAAAAGTCTGTCACGAAGTCTGAATCCATTTTCTTTTAATCCCGACACAACGATGGTTTCTTTGTCATATTCGGTGCTCGCGAAAATGCAATTGGGAAATTTCATTTTCAACCCCTCAACGTTTTTAAAACAATTTTGAACATCCAGCAGCTTCGGCAAAATTTGTTGATAAAAGACGAATTCGCGTTTGTACGACTCTCTAAAGCACGAACGCATTTTTGGGTCTGCATGCCATTTTATCACTACTACTTTTCTGATTTTCTGCCCATCCCTCACTCCTTTTAACTTCACTTTAAATAAACCGGTGAGAAAACTATCAATATCTTCACATCCGAATTCAATAAAGTATTCAATAAGCTGTATATTACTTATTTCTGCTATTTTATAAATTAAATCTATAATATCTTGTTGACAACGTGATACTTTCTTCGGCGGCATGTTTCACAAGTTTCACTCTAACTAGTTTTTCACGTGTAATGATGAGGTTTACTAACCTCTGTATGAAGATTTCTTGGCCAGAAGATGACTGGCTTATCTTTTCTTGTTATCTTACACCTCAGTATCAATCAATAGTAAAAACGTCAAATTCTTGTATCTCTATGATAAATTACGAACTAAAAATTACTTTTCGTGATTTTACTTCCACTGATATTTTATTTGAGTATGTCGCAATTGTTTACAAAACCAAGCGATGAAAAAACACAATCTGAATGGCATTGTGTCGATTAGATTGTATCATCGTCACATTACAGAGGTACGAGCTACTGAGTTATAGAGTGTGACCACGCTTACTCTGCAGTGGAAATACGGCAACTCCGTAAACAATAACCATCAAAATCTCTGTAATGATCTTATTATTCCAATGCAAAGTTAAATTTACTGGCCTGTACTTACTTAGTCTGACAAAACTAACTCTGCATTAAAATAAAAGATCATTACAAAGAATTTGATAGTTATTGTTTACGGAGTTGCCGTATTTCCACTGCAGAGTTAGCGTGGTCAGTAGCGTGGCTTATTGAGAACTCAAAAAACGCATATGACGATGATAATCAGACGAAATTCGTGTTTGCCACCGTTTTATCAGTGCTGTGATGCGGCGGGTACAAATGACAGACGTTTTGAGCGTTATCAGTGCGGAACAGTCTCAACGAATGGCCGCGAGATAAACTAGTCCCGGCGCACACAATACCTTTTGTAATGTCACTCAATGGGCGTCCTGCAGCAGCGCTTATGTGTGTGTGCGTCATACAACTGGTTTTATGCATTCAATGTCGTATTGTCCGCTATTGTCGCACTCCTGACCACGGGTCTTGGAATACGCCCAGTGAAACGTGCATAAAATAGACCGTCCGCCATTCTGTCTGCCTTACGAGAATACAAGTAGTTTGTCGTATTTCATATTCATATTCCTACCCGATCGGCTCACATGTAGATTTTTATGAAATTGTGTATTGTGAGTAATATGGGATGAAATATTTTATCCATTTTGGTTAGGTTTTTGTGCTTGGGCTGGCTAGGATATTCTTTAGGACATATTTGCCTTACCTATCTTTATATACGTATCCCTTGAGCAATAAGACAGTAAATACAATCCAAAAAAAAAAAGCCGGGTAAACGGACATCGTAAACAAAAGCAAATAAAGAAATACCTCACAAAAAGCATTTTCAGACGTCTAATGAAACAAACAATTTGTGTATCTCTAACGACTACTAGCGCGGGCTGAAAGTGAAAATGAAAGTGTTGGTATTTACAAAACTAACTCATTTCGCTCTTTTTTTATCACGCAAATAACAGATGAGTCACATCACATCATACAGTTTTTCACCTTTGTGATAAATTGAGCAATCCACTACAGCGTTCGCTGGCAGCGGACGGTAAAGAAATGCCTTGGGCGAAAGCGATAGCTGCCACCTGGCGGCAAGTCTTATCAAGTCTTATCTTATCGTCTTTTGCTACAAGATAAAGCCATCTATCAATCTTATTTATATGTTATGTTGTTCAGGAATAACAGGGCTACCATTTAAGGCTAGGCTCCCAAAATGAGGTGACTTTTTGATAACATATGCTGAGTCGAACACATGCTTGATGAATGTCAAATTTATATACATGTTTTTTTGAACCTTTGTCCATCGTTTGACGACGTTTACATAATTAGTTGATTTTTGTTCGATACTTTTATTTTTTGAAAATCATGCGTTTTTAGAGATTTTTCGAATATTTCTCCTTTATTATTTAACTTAACTATATAAAATATATGCAAATAGGAAGATAATAAAGTTTATTAAATACTAGCTAGAGGAAATTTGTATAGATTGTTTAGTATTCTTGTAATAAAAAGAAAACTGTTTTGAGATTTACGACATTTACTTCCGTGGTAAAACACCCGAGAATGATTTTCTCGAAAATGAGTTCTATTGCAACTCGCATAAAATTGACGAGAGCGGCCCGCAGTTGCGGTGTGTAAGGGGAGTGCGAGGGTGGGAATTACGTTTTGGTAGCGTCCTCTTAAACGCGCAAGACAACCAAAATTTCAAATAAATAAATAAACCACTTAATGTGCTTTTTTATGCCGGTATTTTGTTAGTACTACTTCAGGGTAGTAGAAGTACTTCAACGTATGTGATAAAAAAGGGTTTATTTTTTGTATATGAATAACAATTATTATTTTGGATAACCATCAATATGCAAGTAGAATAAATTATTATTGCATTTTTGTACAGTTTTTGACATCGTCATACAATTTTCACGTCTAAATAAGGGTTTAAAGTTGACGAAATTCAAAATTGCCGCCATTTGTAAAAATATTTTTCTAAACTCTTTGTAAACTTTTTATTTTCATGAAAATATCATGAAAATTATAAAAATATTTTTTTTTGTATGGGTTTCTTATTAGAATATTGAAATATCTTATAGGAAATGCAAGTAGGTACAAAATGGGCGGGGCCAAGTCAAGTTCAAGAACGCAATTGCCATTTTGAATTTTTTGAAATCAAACGCTCGAGGGGATAAAGTAGAGTCACCCTTTTGATTTAAAACGTAGTCTAAACATACACGTATATGGTGCTTGAAAATATAAACCCACCACATACAACATGTCCCTAAAATATTTATATATTTATTTTGTTTATCTATACTTATAATATAATATAATAAGCCCTCCTTATCCTGAACTCTCTATGCAGTTGTTTCCCTGTTACAAAACGTCTCTGAATTCTGTGTGCCTCCTGGCAAAGGCCTCCTCTAACAGTTTCCATTGCTTTCTGTCTCTTGCAACTCTTCTATACTTATCTCTACTTAAATATTTTTTCTTTCTTTTCTTTTACTTAATATTATAAAGAGGAAAGATTTGTTTGTTTATTTGTAACCGATAAACTGAAACTACTGAACCGATTTTAATTATTCTTGCACCATACTGCTATATATTATTTTAGTACGCGGACGAAACCACCAGCTGAAAATCAGTGCTGTGCATACACATGCACATTGCACAGCAAATACTTAGCTGGATCCCTTGCTACACATATTATGTAGTATACATGTTGTGTTCTCTGTAATTTGTCCTGTTACATTTTCATGGAATATGTATATTTTATGTGTGTGTGGCAAAATAAATGGTTTAACCCACTAATATTATAAATGTGTTTGTGAAGATGTTTGTAGGTTTGATACTTAATCACGCAAAAACGGCCAAATAGATTTAGATGGCATTTGCCACACATATAAACCATATCCTTTTTTTTTGCGTGAGGTAATCCTCATGGACGTAATCCAGCCGAGGAGACAGTGTTGGACTCTAACCGACTAAAACCCTATTCTGGATTAACACAATAAGATACCTTCTATTGACACTGTTTGACATACGTGTACCACGCGAGCGACGTGGCGAGCGTAAGCTAGTATTTTTAGGGTTCCGTACTAACAGGGTGCCAAACGGCACCCTATTACTCTCGTTACGCTGTCCGTCCGTCCGTCACAGGGCTGTATCTTTTGAACGGTAATAGGTAGCCGGTTGAAATCTCAGAATATGTGTTGCTATGACTACTATCACGACAAATACTAAAAATAAAATTAAGTCTAAAACCAAAGGGGGACCATGGGGTCCCCAAGAAACCTCAAGGACAAGAAACCTCGAAAAACATGCATTTTATTCAACGTTTTTGTTCCTGCTCTATCTTCAAAACAGTAATACATACCAGGCTCAAAGTTGTTCTAAGTATAGTGCATACTATGTAGTTTAGCAACTAATACTAAAAATAGGGCAAACATAGATATATGTGGTAGTACTTGCGTAAGAAAGAGTTGCAAAAATTCATATTTCATGCACAGTGCGTTGATGTCTTTTAATGAACTCTCGTAAATGAAATCAGTTTCTATGGGGTATGTCGATGGATACTACGGAACCCTTACTACGAGAGTCCGACTCGCACTTGGCCAGTTTTTTTACTGTGAGGCTACTTACATTTAATTTTTTTTAAACCATCTCAAAAAAGAAAGAAAATTGTAAAGATTTTTTTTAAAATTAGAATTGAAGCTTTATATTTCATCAAATTAAATAAATAAAAAATTGAAAAACACACTTAAGGCCAAAATTAATAAACAAACGAACAACGATTTGCCCTACTAGAGATAGAAATTTGACGTATTTTGTATGGAGCTTATGTCAAATTCCTATCTCTAGTAAATCAAATCGTGGATAGATTGGATATTAATTTTGGCCGTTAGAGGTTTTACAAAAGCGCTGCATCAATCATAGTGGTCTGGAAGTAATTGCTTTTAGCGATAAAACTGCCAATTGTGCTGTACTGTTTGCATGAATTTTTATTATTTTTACCCGACTGCGCCAGAAGGAGGGTTATGTTTTTCGAGTGTATGTATGTATGTATGTATATTTCTTTGGCACGCTCTGTAGCCTAAACGGCTTGATAGATCTTAGCTTGAGAGGTGTCGTTGGATTCGTCTTAATTGTGAGAGTGACACTGGGTATATCAAAATCATAAAAATCAAAATGGCCGCTTTTTGGAGCCATTTTATGTGACTTCAACATATTTTTTTTGCTCAAAACCTTACGAGTGGGGTGTCAAAATAAAGGGTTTTATAAATGGTTTACGAAAATATATAGAACTTATATGTTTAAATGTAATTTGGAATGAGAAATGCTAAAAAACAACAAAATATTCAACGTTAAAAATTAATTTGACTTTTCAAAAAAAACATTAATAGTATGATAAATAAAACATGATAACTAAACAAAAAAATTTCAAATAATAAAATTTATTAACAAAAACAAAAAACCCGACTGCGTGTAAAAATAACAAAAGAGATATAAACAAGGCTTATCAACACGCAGGCGGAGGCTACCTATGAACTATTATGTAATTATGAGTTACATAATTACATAACAGTTCATAATAGATCATGACCAAAAACATACGTAGCCTCCGACTGCGTGTTGATAAGTCTTGTTTATATCTTTTCTGTTATTTTTACACGCAGTCGGGTTTTTTGTTCTTGTTAATTAATTTTTTTATTGTTATTCTTGGTGTGCAATAAAGCACATTCTACCTGTCTATCAAACAAGAGCGTCAACAGCCAATGGGTCAGGGGGGGGGGGGGGGGCTAGATGATATATAGAGGATATGAATTTTAGGTAAAATATCTATTTGTGAAGTTTTAATCGTTTAATATTTTAACATGTATTTTTGCATAATGTTTACATATGTTTGTTGGTTTCCATTTGCTTATTGCCGTTCAGATATTTAACTGAACGCTCAGTTCCGTAATGTACGACTCCCTTCTCTTTGAAGGCAGGTGTGCCGTTTTGTTTATTTATTTTGACGACGTCTGTGGTCTAGTGGTTCGAGGGTCGGACTGCTGATCACGAGGTCGTGGGTTCGATTCCCACAGGACACAAATATTTGTGTGATGAACATAAGTGTTTGTGTTGGTCTGGGTGTTTCTTATGTATTATAAGTATGTATTTACAAAACAAAAAAGTATATAAGTATTATATCCATTGTCTAGTACCCATATCACAAGCTCTGCTTAGTTTGGGACTAGATGGTGCTGTGTAAAAATGTCCCGAAGATATTTATTTATTTATTATTTATTTGGTACACTTTCGCGCCATGACAATCGCTCGCCCGAAGCCATTTTGAATTTTTCATACTATTAACTATATTTAGGTAGCACTAATTAATGTTTGGCGCTCGATAGTAATTAATGTTGCCATCAAATTTATGTTTCTATTCACTATTTGATTGGGAATATTATCTGTGTTACCAGTGATATTTTTTTTGTTGCATAGGAAAGTTTATGAGGCGTGAAATGAAAACGCAAATTTCTTTTTTAGGTTTTTTTTTTTTTTTTCTTTTTTTTTTTCATCTCATTGTGTATATGTACAATAGATTAGGTAGGTATTTGTTTTTTTATGTTATAGGATGGCGAAACGAGTTAAAGGTCCACTTGGTGTTAATCGGGTACCTTTGCCCATAACAACTGCAACACCTAGGTTGTTGCCTAAACGGTACCGCAAGTCGGTTCACCAAACTGAGACATGAAGATGGAAAGTCATGTGATTGTAATTTCACCGGCACCCGTACCCTTCAGACCGGAACACAGCAAAGCAAGCATCATTGTTTGGCAGCAGAAGTAGGTATAGTTCCCGGCACGAGGCGTGAGCACAAATTGTACCTGCTTAGTAGTCTCTGTCTTCACCGTATTCTAGTATTCCGTTTTCTACGTATATTCAATTACGCATGATCATATTATTAAGCCAATGCAAGTGCCCGTTTCTGGTCTGTTGTACTGTGAACAGAAATTCAGCCACTTAAGCAGTGGAATCTGTGCTCACGACTCGTGCCGGCAACTATACGTTGGTAGTATTTCCTCGGATGAGCTTCTCCTCAAGGAGCTTTACTAAAATAATAATAATAATACCCCATACCGGTGGGCCACTATTTTTCTATTTTTAAATGTAATCTAATGTTAATTTATTGAATAAAGGTGAAAATAATCTCGAAAATAAATAATAATATAATATTTCTCTAATTTATAAATAGCGCACATAATCTTAATTGAGCGCTATTTTATTGTATAAAATCGTTGAACGTTTGTGTAATAAATAGTTTTTTTTTTATGCTACTGAATAAGCGTTATCATTAAAGCTTGTATCAGTCAATGTTCCATCAAAAACAATATGAAATATATCGTGCAGCATAATTTAGTAGGGGGAACGTGTCTAGACGTGCAGGAAATCAGTTTTCCGTAGAAATCGACGTTGACGCCGGCTTCCCGCTTCAGTTCGAGTTACTTTTTTATTAGGGTTCCGTACGCGAAGGGTGCCAAACGGGACCATATTACTCTCGCTACGCTGTCCGTCCGTCCGTCCATCCGTCCGTCCGTCCGTCCGTCCGTCCGTCTGTCTGTCACAGAGCTGTATCTTTGTAACGGTAATAGATAACCAGTTGAAATTTTCTCAGAATATGTGTTGCTATGAGGTGTATCACGACAAATACTAAAAACAAAAAAAAAGTCTAAAACCAAAGGGGGTCCCCATACAAGAAACCTAACCTCAAAAAACATGGTTTTTTTTCAACGTTTTTGTTCCTGCTCTATCTTCAAAACGGTAACACATACCAGCGTCAAACTTAGTCTGATTATAGTGCATACTATGTAGTTTAGCAACAAATACTAAAATTAGGGCAAACATAGATATATGTGGTGGTACCTACGTAAGTAAGAGATGCAAAACTTCACATTTCGTGTACGTTACTACACAGTCTAAGGAACTCTAGCTCTGCTCTCTTCACTTCTCAAAAAATAGGCCTTTAAAAAGAAGATAGCTGAGGGGACTGGATGCGGAAGGCGAAGGATTGAGTATTGTGGGGCAACTTGTATGAAGCCTACGTCCAGCAGTGGACTGCGATAGGCTAAGTTGATGATAATGATGATGAAAATAAGTCGCTACACGACAACCAGTTTTCGTATTTTTCAGTTTAATATTTTGTTTCATTAAAATAAATAGACTTCTAAATTAAATTATACTTTATTGTACACACAGTCTTGTACAAATTATTGTTATAGTAGGACAGCTTACTTAGCGATACTCAGCGACTTCTAAGTGAATGAAAATGTAATATCGAAAGGATCGAGTATCGTAACAAATGAAATCAGTGCCTGTTATCGAAGGAATCGAGGCGAGTAATACTGCTATCATAACAACATACTTATTGCCATTCTTATAGCACATAGAGGACCTTCTTCGGAGCAATACTATTTTATGTATCTGCATAATAATACTAAACTTAATGTGCTACTTGCTGTAGAGTTCATAAAATTAACACATATGGTAATATGTGTATTACACTTATAAAAACATTACTGTAAAGGCTGGGTCAAACAAACTGCAGCGCATCATAGCGCAGTTAATAATGATATATATATAATAATAATAAATGTACTTTCGACCAAGTGTTGCATCGGGGAATGATACGTTTGACGAATAGTTGTCGGTAAAACGTGTTTCGGTGGATCGTATTTCGGGGAAACGTAGTGCTCCCCTTTCGAACAAACAACGCCTTAAATATTGACGTCATTAATTTTTAAAATTATTCGGACATGACCAGTGATTGCCTACCTCTTTAGGAAACTATGTCAAGGATTACAAGTTTTACACTAAGATTTAAAAATTAAAATAGAATTTATTACGGTTCTATTATTTCGAATAAAGCCAAGGTTAATTATCTGAAAAAACAGAATATTTATTGCTTCCGCTTTGCTTTTATGCACTTCCTGATTTTGACGTTTCGTTGTATCCATAACAATCCATAATCATCCGTTAACCTAACTCATGATAACCTACATATTATGGGAACAATAAACTATGAGCGAGTTATTTTCGGTCAAGTGAATGTTAAAAACAAGGAATATATATAATTACGTTTATTTATTGACACGTCTACATTTATTGACACAATACACAATATAGGTAATGTTTTAAAAATAACTACAAAGTATAAAGGAACGTTATTTTATTCCATTGACATTGCATCTGACACTAGTGGCGGACTGCTGTGTAGGGACCATTAGAAATGTCTTTGGTAGGGACTGCAATCTATTGAAAAATATCTACAATTCAATCGATTCGAGTCAAAGCATGAATAATCGATTCACAAGAAATCGAGATTCAAACAGATTTTTAAAATGATATTTTATAGTTTTAAACTATGTTATGATATAATATTAATAAGTATAGGTTTATTATGAAAATGTAAAGAGTTATATTCAATTAAACATTCGACATTTTATAATTTCATTCGTAAAAAGGGGGATTTACAGTGAGTAAATCCCCCTTTTTACGATATATACATTGCCTTATTTCGTTTTATATTGAAGTCAATGATAATTGAGTAAAAGACACGGTTGTATATTCGGTTGAGTTACTATCCAATAAAAAATACTGATTTCGATTTTAGTGTGTTGGTCAACTATCGATTTATACATTTCAGATCGCCATCCCTACTTGCACCTCTAATCATGGCGTTAGAAATGTTCTGTGCAGGTTATCTTTGGGTTAATGAATGAATGAACGTTTTGTTGCAGTAAAGACAATACCTATAATCACTGTGCATTGCAGTTCCTCGACATCGCTGTGTTTACGCGATCGTTGTGTACTGTGTGATTATTGTGTTCTATTTCTAACGACGATTGCTATTTTATATGGACTGACATCTTCAAAACCCGATTACCATTGTTGTTCATACAGGATTCATCTGTTTGCTATTCTGTTACTGAAGAAGCCGACAGTGAGAGATTGCTAGGCCATATAATGGTCTGTTGTGAGTGTGGTCTCAGTCACAGGACTACGTTTCTAATAATAATTGTAGGTAGGTACTTTGTTTATATTGCCTGTCTTTCCTACAATTCAGCTTTATTTTTGTTTCCTAAGCCAGTTAGCGCATTGATGGCGGGTCGAATGGTAGTAAATCATTTTTAAACTCGATAACCACAACGCCTAGAGAGTCATTTAATGAAAACTTTTTTTTTTTTTCGGTTTTTTTTTGAGCTTTAAGACTCTTGAAACTTTTTTATCTGTAAACTGTAAAGTACTGCAATTGCAAAAATAAAAAAATCTTTGCTGCACATTGATTTTGACACCTAGGCACGCGCCCATAGTCCCACTGGTCATGTCCTTTAATCAAATATACTTTACAGCTTTTGTTTCTGCAGTTAGAAACAGCACAATGGTGCCGATTCTCTTGTACACCCACCTAAACCTAACTATAACTAAAATTTACAAATTTTAGTTTAGAAAATCATAAAACTTATTCTGTGTTTATCTTTTTCTTATTTTAGAAAACTTGTTGACAGCTCTAATAATTGAGTTTGACGCATCTAAGTTGAATTGGCGGTGTTACCAGTACATCTTGAAAAAATTATTAAAGAGTGAATGGAATGACCGAAAGTTCACAAAAACAGAAGGAAATTAAATAATAATTATATTTGGAATTATTAGTTTATCATTAAAATTAAGAAGAAAAAATACGAAATAAAGTACATTTTTGTTTTATATTTTCAATAAAATATATAAATTGGAATAATGTGATCAGATTAAAGAGCTAGGTTATTATTTTCTACGGCCCGTATTACAGAACGATACTCAAGCGTTGATCACTGTTTAAAACTAGTTTTGAGTTGAGCTTTGATTTTAGAACGTTCCTCAAGCAGAGATTTATTGATCACAGATTTGATCTGTAATAATAAATCACTCTGGTGTGGTCCAGACTACGCTTGAGTAGAGATTTCTATTTTAATTCAGGTCAAATTCGTGTGTTATGTTGTTGAATTAAAGTTTATAATAATTATCGTTCTGGAATAAAACCGATACTCATGTAACGATTCTATCCATAAGTAGTGATCAGGTGATTGGAGTTTAAACTGTACTTGAGGAACCTTCTGTAATACGGGCCTAAGAGTACCTATCAAAGGAGATATATTGTTATTATTGCAGCGTATCATATGTATATCTTAAACAACGAGAAACAGAGCTATTTGCAAAAAATGCAAGGTCCTTTGAATTCCATGGGCAATCACAATAATAAACTATTTCTTTAATTTAAAAAGCTGGAATTTCCCTTTTTAAAGACGTGGTTAAAAAGTTCTAGCACCCAGGCCACGAAATTTTTCAAAAAAGTTGAATAAATTAGAATCAGCGTTGCCAGACGTACGATAATTATCGTAAATATACGATAATTTTGGCTCTGGTACGATACAAAATTGATTGAAATACGCATAAATAGGATAATTTTGATTCTGAAAATCATTGTTTTTGTTCGTAGCTCAGCACTGTTTACGATAATTTTTCACCAAATTCCTTGATATACGATAATTTTAGAACATCAGTACGATAATCCACTTGTACTCATCTGGCAACCCTGATTAGAATATAAGCTAAAAAGTACCACGCAGGATTACAAACTTGGAGACCTTCTCCCCAAAAGAGGGAAAATTTGTGAATTCAGGCTTTTTAGGGACACATATTAGCATAAAATGATAGAATTGAATGTCACATAGATTTTTTTTTCCCATTGTATGGATTTATGTACTTCTTATCCTTTATTATATAGGTACCTCTTCTTATCGAAATTATAAATTTCATTGTATGTTTCTATGAACAATTTACCTTTCTGCTGAATCTACAACAGCTGCAACCACATAGTAGGCATCCATTATTTATTTTAAACTACCTAAAAAATATAAAAATGAATAAAATAAGCTAATTGCAAAGCTTATTTTATTCATTTTTAGTTGTTGATAACTAATTATAGTCGACATGTATTTTGATGCCTTCTAAAAATAGTCGGATTTAGGTTGACATTTCTAATATTAGGTGAAAAACGTCAATTACAGAATAGCAAAATGTCAATTTTTACTAAGTTGAATAACTAAACTAATTTTGGTCCTGTCAAACCAAAAATTAGTTTTAAAGTGAATTTCAGAATAGAAAACGTCGTTTGACAGGACTAAACTAAATTTAGGTGATTTTTAGTCTAGTTTAGAGAATTTTGTGACAAGAGAATCGGCACCATTAAGGCATTTTTGCGGGATTTTGTTATAGTATTTACAGAAACAAGACATAAGGAGTATTGAAAAGGCTTTGAAATGCCCTGCACTATGGTGTATGGTGTAGGATGTATACGATTTCATACATTACAATGTCACCTGTTGCAACGCAACGCGCTGCGCTGTGATGCGCTGCAGTTAGTTTGACCCAGCCTTAATTCTCAAAAAGTTACTGCACTCTGTGTCATAATTTTATTACTAAGGCGTCGTGTATAACTGAGCCTTTTATTTCATAATTAACGTTTATTAGTAACACACACGCGACTATTGTAAGTTAATAGGTTTAAAAAATCACATTAGTGAGGCGGAACATATCGTATCGAGACTTTAATAGTTTATAACGGCGCAGCCTGTCAAGGTTATTATACTCAGATCAGTATCACCCTCAATAGAACACAATGCCTTTGAATCGGGTAATCGTCTCCCAGGATCATATAAAGGGAAAATAATAAAACTTTCCACACAAAACGAAAGAAGGGGCGAAATAAAACGTATTACCTCAAGACAAACGCATTTCAAACACAAATATAAGACCACCTTTTTATCGCTCTTATAAATTTTCTTCAAAGCTCAAATTTTTCGCCGAAACGGTGAAAGCACTTCAAAGAGAAAGTAATGAAAGAAAAATGAAGAATGTTTTAATAACTGCTTCTTAGTGTTACAACATTTATCTTTTACGTGCATGGGAACTTTTCCGATACCCACCCCTTTGTGTTAAAAGCAGTCTTAACAATTCCGGAATTTGTTTTTAGGTCAGTAGCAACCGAAGTCTTTGAAAAGAATTTCAATTGAGTCCATTTGTGCCGAGCTCAGCTCTTTGTTTACGGTAATGATGTACTGATAGTACAGTCAACTGCATGACAGTGGTAACACTTTAATTCGAAAACCGCCCTTACTGCTTACGAAATAAATATGCTGCTAATGTCAAAGTGTTTCCACCGACGTGCGGTCGACCGTACGTACAATCACAAACACTACGGTGTTGGCTTTAAAACACTGAGACCGTAAAATCAAACAAACAAACATTTTACTTAAAAATATGTATCAACATCACGCTTATTCCAAAGAGCTCCAAAAATAGTTTGCGCCTGCATTTTTAACAAATAAAAATAAATTCAGAGAGTTGGCTGTAAAAAAATATGAATGCAATTTTCTAACTGGACGAAATTGGAATAAATTTTATCCGGGTAAAACTGACGCATCAGCTAGATATTTTATAAAACCGTTTTATAAAATATAAATCATTTTAGAGGCGCAGCCTGGCACGTCGGCGTCGGGCACCGCGCGGGTGACGTCTCCAATGCAATAGTGGCTTATTTTACATTTTAGGAAACGCTTTTAAGAGGTTAGTTAATATTTAAACATTTTTTGCCACACAAATTGTTTTCTCTGCGTGTGTTTTTAAGCAAAGTTGCCTGGAGAATTTTGCGCTGGCGCTGACTATGCAAATGACCCGGTTTTAAGCTAGGAACACATAGACTGTATGGTTTCCATACCGTTGCGTTGCCTGCGAGCTGTGTACCGTCATGTTAGGGGTGCATTAGGCCGGGCAGAGGGGTGCGTATCGATTGGCGACCCCCACCCGGCTCCCTCGGCACTACACAATATTACTCTGCACTCCGAAACCCACCCTTTCGTTACTTTTGCAACGTTTACTTGTGGGTCGAGATCATTGTTTTAAAATATTTGATTTCAAATATATTTTGCATAAAGTATCTGCTTTGTATTTAAATATTTGCAATATACTCCGATTATAGATGGGCAATCTACCGTGTTTAAATCCAGTGCTTGGGTTAAAACCCAATAAACACACACAAAAATCCAGGATACACCCAGTTTTCTGATTGTTTATCGGGTTCCAACCCAAGCACCGGGTTTTAACCCTGGTGGATTGCCCATCTATAACTCCGATACATTCAAATAGGATTTGATAAAAAATGTACTTGATTTGAGACTTAAGTACCTATTATAGTGTAATGTTGCTAAGGACAGGTCTACTATTTCCGGCATTCCAGTGACCGAGTTGATCTATCGATTGATTAACGACTTGGTATTAGTAAGCAGTAGAGTTGTAACTTGTAACTCAATTAAAAACGAATAATAAACTTCACAACTAACAAAAGAAAACAACAGACAATAAAAACAGGAATAAAAAATTAACAACAAAATATATTACATCCTAGATTCATTGAACCGCACACAAAGCAATTCCATGTCAGGCGCACGCGTCGATGGCAACAATCGTGATGATTGCATGTAGACTACTTGTAGGGGCATCGAGGGCACTTCGGAATCACGCAGCTCAAGTTTTATCTCGATAAACAAGAGAGCTAGCTCTATTTCGAGCCAGGGTGCGTATCGAGTTCTTTTTTGCTTTTTTTTGTTCTATCTTCGAAGCGTGAGTGTTTTTTGTTTTTGTGTTCTGTACACGACTAGGTACTACAAAATGATAATTCGAATACCTATGTATTTTTTATTAGTTTTAAGGGTTCCGTACCCAAGGGGTGCTAACGGGACCCTATTACTCTCTCTACGCTGTCCGTCCGTCCGTCCATCCGTCCGTCCGTCCGTCCGGCCGTCCGTTCGTCTGTCTGTCACAGGGCTGTATCTTTGTAACAATAATAGATACCTAGTTGAAATTTTCACAGAATATGTGTTACTATGGTGTCCATTACGACAAATACTGAAAATAAAAAAAAGTCTAAAACCAAACAAGATACCTCGAAAATTATGCTTTTTTTCAACGTTTTTGTTCCTGCTCTATCTTCAAACCAGTAATATATACCAGCGTCAAACTTTGTCTGATTATAGTGCATACTATTTAGTTTAGCAACAAATACTAAAAATATGGCAAACGTAGATATATGTGGTGGTACCTACGTAAGAAAGAGATGTAAATATTCACATTTCGCGTATGTTCGTTGGTCTTTTGATAAACTCTCGTAAATTAAATCAGTTTCTATGGGGTATCAGGTCGATGGGTGATACAGAACCTTACTGCGTGAGTCCGACTCACACTTGGCCGGTTTTTCTGTTTTGGTTTTGAAAGCTGCTGCAGCTGAAATTATTCTATCTCATAATACATTATTCTATCTCATAATCTACTTATTTTATGCTTGAATGCGTATCGAGATTTATACAGAGTTATGTTTTTGTATTCTGTGAACGAAGTAGGTATAAGAGAATAAATTCGTGTAGGTATGTGATGTATTTTCTGCTCGTTTTAGAAGCTATTTTTCGTTTTTATTACGAGTCAAAGTCCCTCAAAGATCACGTCAATCTTAATTTTTATATGTGTTCATATTCTGATGAGATGACACTTTGAAGGATGCATGAGCATATTTTATGATTTACATAACGGTCTCTTAGCAATTTTATGTTCTCATTTTTTTTCAAGTTTTTTTCTTGTTTCAAAATTCCTTAGATGCAAATATCACAGCATCTGTGCTTGTATGAGCTAATCATGCATGACTTTTTAATCACCATCAACATTTTTATACAATACAATACAATACAAATACTCTTTATTCTACACAAAAGAAAATAGCAACATATATGACTTATAAAGAAGACATGTACAATGGTTATATTAAGATTTTTTGCTGAAAATAATAAATAATAATAATAAATATTGAGGTGTGGCATCACGACGTGGACACTGACAGTTGGGCTAGTCCACAAATTCAAAGTCGCTCAGCGAGCTATGGAGCGAGCTATGCTTGGAGTTTCTTTGAAGGATAAAATCCGTAACGAGATTATCCGGAGAAGAACCGGAGTGACCGACATAGCTTGTAGGATCAGTAAGCTGAAGTGGCAGTGGGCTGGCCATGTCTGTCGAAGGACCGATGGCCGTTGGAGCAGACGAGTTCTTGAGTGGAGACCGCGAATCGGCAAACGCAGCGTAGGGCGCCCCCCTGCCAGGTGGACCGACGACCTAAAGAACGTGGCTGGGGGGGACTGGATGTGTAAGGCAGAGGACCGAGCGTTGTGGCGCAACTTGGGAGAGGCCTATGTCCAACAGTGGACTGCGATAGGCTGAGTTGATTGATTGATCACGAAGTTTACGTTTGACTTACGACCAAAATTAATATCCAGTCTATCCACGAATTTACTCTAGTAGAAGTAGAAATTTGACATATTTTGTATGGAGTTTATGTCAAATTCCAATCTCTAGTAGGGCAAATCGTGGATAGATTGGATATGAATTTTGGCCGTTAGTAAAAACTGTGTTGAAAATCTGTGGTTGAAAATAATAAAACACGTGTTTTTCCTTTTATTATCACCATAACATATCAGTACTAAAATATTGAAATATTGCATCTCAAAAATTACGTTTGACTCAGCAACCACACATTGGTACTTAATCTGAGGAAATTGATAATTTTTCCGGCAAAAAATATTTTATTGCAAAAAAATTACCTTTTTTTTTCAAATACAGAGTCTTTGAATGATACCTAATGCCTATAAAAATTTGGATGTTGATTAAAAGGTCACCTGTATAAGCTATGAAAATCAAGTTATTGTTGGATTGACTACGTAATTATCTACATATTATAATTAAATCAACTGCATAAGTTTAATCGAATAGTAGCTTAGTAGTATTATTAAATTTCTTCATGTATGCATCTGAACCCCTTTTTTTATTTAATAGTTATATTTTCGCGTGCCTTATACAGGAGATAAGAGTTGCCATGATTTCATTGTTTTTCATATTTTTATGACATCATAAGCCGACACAATGTGATGCAATAACGTGTTACGTGTCGTATCTAACAACAACTCATCAGTTATGTCATCAATATATCGCCTTTTACGACACCCATGAGAAGTTAAAGGGTGGTGTAATTCTTTACAGCACCACACAGAACTAGTATAGAATAATCAGTTAGGTCCTTACATATGAAATTGGCGTTTTGTACGGGAGGAATATAAAGTTTTTTTTTTTCGTAAAATATATTTAATTAATCAAAGTATGCACCGTTGTTATCTATGCACTTTTGCCATCTCATAGGTAGTTAATTGATCCCTTTACTAAAAAAACCATGGGGGCGAGAATCAATAAACTCTTTGAAGGCGGTTTGGACTGCCGCCTCAGAGTTGAATTTTTTTCCTTGTAAGAAGTTGTCCAAATTCCGGAAAAAATGGTAATCTGTTGGAGCAAGGTCCGGGGAGTACGGTGGATGTTGCAGACATTCCAATTGTAGCTCATCTAACTTAGTGGTTGTTTGTTGTGCAGTGTGTGGTCTTGCGTTGTCGTGAAGCAGCAGTGACCAATCTCGGTTGTTTAGCAGCTAGTTCTTCCTTCATGGTTTGCAGTTGCTGACAATAGATATCTGTCTGATATGTTTTTATGGTGTACAATAAAGCATATATAAATAAATATAAATAATAAATCTGCCGTAATCGTTTGGCCAGATTTTAGAAAGCTGTAGTGAACGACACCGGTGCTAGTCCACCAAACTCTCACAAGTAACTTTTTCTGAGTCAATTTTCGTTTAGGGCAGGATTTGGCTGGGTCTCTAGGGTTCAGCCATTGCGACGAGCGCTTCCGATTATCATACAGTATCCACTTTTCATCAAAGTTGGTTGCAAAGGTTGAGCAAAGTAACACAGCAGTCGACGCGTGTTTGCAAGTTCGATTCACTCAATTCATGAGGTACCCATCGTTCAAGTTTTTTTTACTTTCCCGATTTGCTTCAAGTGGATTAATACAGTTTCATCACTTATCCCGAAGCCTGCAGCTATCTCTGAAGTGCTTTGTGATGGATCCGCTTCCACAATAGCCTGAAAATGAAGAATTAATCATTTTCGACTTTGGTCTTCGGCCGTCCACGGGGTTGGTTCTGAAGGTCGAAATTTCCAGAACGAAAACGTTGAAACCAAAAACGTACCGTGCTTTCTTTTGCGACACCAGCGCCGTACACATCATTAATCCTTCGAGCTGTTTCTGCAGCACTGGTGCCACGGTAGAACTCGTACCCGTAAATATACCGATATTTCATGTTTTCCATTGTGCAGTAATAAGCGACGCCAAAGAAAAAAATTATGAGGAAAAAACAAATAAATGACTGTTTTCAAAACTCAAATGTACCAGCTAAATTAATTTATAAATTTGAATTTGGAATTCTTAACCAAAGAGGAGATATTTCAGATCAAAGTGGTCAGTACGACAAAACGCTAATTTCATATGTAAGGACCTACGTATTATCTTTTATTTTCGGTCGAAATTTTATATTAAATTTTAGACGTATGCTGCTTTCCATCACTGTGGCGAATTCTCTTAATTACCAGCTAAAAGTGAAATTATTTAAGGTACCGAAAAAATACAGATTTACCTATGTAATTATTTTACAAGGTAAAGCGTGTGTTACAAGGTGAACAACCAGCCTCCCCACAAAGGTGGCCTTAGTGGGAGGTTGGTCGCTGACAGCCGTCGTCAAACAAAATTTAGTGACAAACCACTGTCTACATGGTTGGAAACCAGCAAGGTCACCTTGATGGAGAGGCTGGTTTGTCACCGTGTAGCAGACGCTTTAGACTTTTCAAATATTTCGGCTTCTACTGTTGTGACTTTAGGATTCACAAATTATGCTTCGCAACAATATTACTATGATTTTAACAATCATGTAAATAGCTACGTACATTATCGGCAGTAAATAAAAAGATAAGCCAAGCAGATCAGGTGTGTCAATCAAAGCGAATACACCCATAGGTTAAACCTGCGTGATCGCCTGCCGGTAGAATTGATGTACAATTGCGTTAACCGTGTGCCACTGGCCGGCTTCTAATGAATCAAACGACAACTGTATTGGCGATAGGGATGGGAAGCAGTCGTCTGAAATTGATGTGTTGTAATGTGTGACTTATCTATTTATATATTGTAATGTGTTAATTAACTTTTTATACAACGTGTTATTGAAATAACTGAAAACCTCTTAAAGGGTCATTGTCTTACTATGGGACCCACACTGAAATCGCAATAAAAATATCAGCTGTTCTGTTCCCTACATTTGTGTTCACATAAATCGACAAGATGTAGGGACAACTGTTTTTTTTCGCGATTTCAGGATTGCTCCTATAGTAGAAGTTGTTCATACTGATGAGTACAATGACCCCTGAAGAGGTTTTCAGTTATTTCAATAGCACGTTGTATATTATGTGTTGTAAGTGTTTCTTAACTATTTATACAACGAGTATCAGAAATGCGTGATGATATTTGGAGAGCTCATTTAGGAATTAGCAGAGAAAAAAAAATTGGGACATTTATACATAGCACCATCTAGTCCCAAACTAAGCAGAGCTTGTGCTATGGGTACTAGACAATGGATATAGTACTTGTATACTTTTTTTTTTTGTAAATACATATTTATAATACATAAGAAACACCCAGACCAACACAAACACTTATGTTCATCACACAAATATTTGTGCCCTGTGGGAATCGAACCCACGACCTCGTGATCAGCAGTCCGACCCTCGAACCACTAGACCACAGACGTCATATATATTATATTTATTATTTTATACATTTCATCATCATCATTTCAGCCGAAAGACGTCCACTGCTGGACATTGGCCTCCCCCAAGTAGCTTGGGGGGATATGCCATAATCACCACGCTTGGCAGGCGGGTTGGCGATCGCAGTTGGTTGGTTACATACTCAGAGAACGCTGCTGCCCATCCTCTGGTGAATCCCTTAGTCGCCTTTTACGACACCCATGAGAAGATATAGGGTGGTGCAATTATTTACGTCCGACACCATTTTTTATACATTACTTAGATTATATTTCATATTCGTATAGTATTATATTATCTGTGGTACGGTCTTGTTATTGTCATGTAACAAAACTTTAAGGTAGTATCACAGACATAAGTATCTATGTCTGTGGCTGGTATGCACTAGATTATTTACTTGTATCAGAACATCGAGCTGCTCTACTGTTTTATCATTCATCGTTGTTTCACGAACCGAATAGAGCACTACGCTCAACGCTTTGTTACAACTTTAATTTACAAACCAACGAGCTAGTTTTTGGAACATATCATCGTGCAAAGATTCGAGCTATGATAATAAGATGGCAGGCAGATCGCAGACCGCCAAAAGATTGTTTATTGGTCTTGGAGTAATTTTATCTCCTCCAAGTTACAGATAATTGATCACTCGCCGTGAGCATTTCGTCAAACCCAGCGTCGAGCATTCGCAGGAACATGGAAATGCTCGAGAAAATGCTGTAGTGTATACTCACCTTATATGATAAATGATATTTGCTGTACCTTAAATCCCCATAATTAAGGATTTTTGGTGCATTAGTATAATATACGAAATCAGAACTACTTGCTTGAATCGCAAAGTAACTAATAGACAATGTGGAATAGATTAGTTATAATATTTTCTCTACGTGGGTATACTAAGAAGACTGAAAACATTTAGGCACACATTTAACATTTACGGCACATAAACGCATTACTCTTTTAAAGGTTATTAAACTCGAGACGAGTGTCTGGAATGTAGTATGAAATGTTATACAGTGTGTTTCCTCCTTATAATGCGACCCAAGTTTTAAAACTTTTGTGAAGGAAACAGAAGTTTTAATAGTGCTCCTAAGCGATGAGTCAGCAACCTGTCGGTTTATTTTGCAACCTTGCGTTCTAATGACGTATTCGTATTTTTAAGTTTTACTATCTAGTGGATATAACTGATCTAAGGTGGTTGCCGCTGTAGTTCATGTTTGGTTTCTAGATTAGGCAAAGGGTTTTTCTGTTTGTTTATGGTATAGGATGTTGAATGTGGGTGTACACCACCTATGCCTACCCCTTCGGGGAAATACAGGCGTGATGTTATGTTATGTTGTTAGGATGGTGAAAAGAGCTAAAGGCCCACCTGATGATAAGCGGCATAGGTTGTTGCCTACATGAACATACTGTTGGGGGTCACTGAGGTAATATGTACTACGTACTAGAGTAGACATTACGAACAAAAAATATCGCGCAACTTGCTGGCCGCGGAGCACGCGCAGCGCCAGCGTGGCTAAGCGAGTGAGAGTGCAGGAGCTCTAAAACGTGCTACAAACATTTTGTTCGAGGTGTCTTCTCTAGTACGTAGTACATATTACCTCAGTGTTGGGGGTATACGTAATTGCAGTCTTGTTCCCTACAACTTGTTCCATATGCCTAGGTCGTGACATGAGATAACATAGGTATGTTATCTCATGTCACGACCTGTATCTCTTAGAAACTCTCTCTTTGACTTTACTAAACTCTTCAGGAATAACAAACATGATATTTGAGACTTTGTCGATTTTAGGAATTTGTATCATTATCATCCTCTTGCCCTTATCCCAATTTATTTGTGGTCGGCGCAGCATGTATTTATCTTCCATACATCTCTATCAGCCGTCATCGCAGTGTTCACTTTTTTTCTATTCATATCATCTTTCACACAATCTGTCCATGTTTTCTTTGGTCTGCCCCTTTTCTTATAGCCATCCACATTCATACTTTAAACTTTCCTCGTACATGCTCCTCATTCCTCCTCATCACATGTCCATACCATGATAGTCTGTTGCTACTTAACTTTTCTGTCACTGGCGCTACTTTCAGACTTCATCTTACATACTCATTCCTTTTCATTCTCGTTTCACCACACACTCCTTTTAACATTCTCATCTCAGCTGCATACTTGTTGCCTTTCATTCATTCTTTTAATAGATTTACACATTCCGATCCATAAAAGTTTAGTAGGTTTTATCATGGTCTTTTAGATTTCCCCTTCGGTCATTTCATCCATTATGTGTTCATTCTACGCTTGACGGTCCGGTCTATTTCGTTTATTTTAGGAACTTGTATTACGAATGAAATAATCTACTCGTTACTCGTTCACACTTTACATTGCAGCAGACATCGCAGCAGCTCTATGACACACGTGACGTCAGTGGTTGCGGTCTCTGTAAAATGTGGTCTGACTCGTATGCGACGCATTTAACATCACTCAGGATTTGTACCACTCTATTCTGCTTCCCATTTGTCAGGTGAGCAAGTTATATATTTTATGTAACTGATTACAATGTATTACGTCTGTACTGTACACTTGTTTGACTGTCTCGTTGGTCTAGTGGTCGCAAGCGCAATTGCTAAGTGGGAGGTCCTAGGTCCAATTCTCGGGTCGGGCAAAAAGTGTCATTGGGAATTTTCTGTCAAGAAAATTTCTCAGTAGCATCCCGGAGTCAGGATGTTGGTGATGCTACACCTCCGTGCCTTGGAGAGTACGTAAAACCGTCGGTCCTGCGCCTTTCCGTTCCGCTCCGGTCGTGGCGAATTGCCGTCCTATCGGATTATGAGAGTTAGGGAATAAAGAGTGCACCTGTGTTTGGGCACACACTTGTGTACTATAATATGCTCCGTGCAAATGGCCGCCATTACCGAAATTTGGCCAGGAGGACATTATTATTTTTTGATTACAGTGACAGCCTAACGGTTGAAGCTTGCCTTCTATGCAGGAGAGTCTGAGCTCGAACCTAGCCCGCACCTCTGACTATTCGAATTCATGTGCGAATCAGTATTTATGTAAGTAAGTAAGTAATTTATTCGCAGAAGATATGGTACATAAGTTCTTAAAAATATAATGCATGTTCAATAGCACATCTCGCCTTTAGCAGGCATGCGAAAACTTCAGAATGATTACTGTATTTAATGATGAAGGAAAATATCGTGAGAAAACCAGTAATAAACCATACAGTTCTCGATGGTGTGTATAGTTCACCAACCCACACTAGACCAGCGTGATGATATCAGGCCTGCAACCTTCTCATACTAAGACAATGTAATGTAAGTACGTACTTCGATAAATCTAGTAGGCGATTGTATATTATAAAATATCTAAATCAGACCATTAGAAATATCAATATGTAAGAAGAACTAAAAAAAAGTGCAGTTTAAAATTTCCTGAATGTTGGAGTAGTCCGTGGTCAATAACGGTTCTGACCGCTGATGACATGCCGCACGTCATCAAATAGGATAACCGCAATCATCATACCATTATCTTGTTCTCTTTGCCCTTACACCTGCACATTGAGCGATCTGAATAATGCTACAGACAACGCAACTAAGGTGGCTAATTTCTGGGCCAGCAGTATATGAATATTGTACCATCGACACCGAAGAAGAATAACTCTAAAATGTAATTTTGTTATGATATGTGAAAATAAAGTAGGTATGTAAAATATATCAATAATACGATGTAGGCTACAAAAATCTGTTGTGTAATCATCAATTAATTACATAGGCTTTTCTCCAGACGTTTGAATACGTTAATTTTATACATAAGAAGTAAATACATAAGACGATTAGACGTCTGTGTCTAGTGGTTCGAGTGGCGGACTGCTGATCACAAAGTCGTGGGTTCGATTCCCACAGGACACAAATATTTGTGTGATGAACATAAGTGTTTGTGTTGGTCTGGGTTTTTCTTGTGTATTATAAGTACGTATTTACAAGTATATAAGTAATATATCCATGATCTAGTACCCATAGCACAAGTCTTGCTTAGTTTGGAACTAGATGGTGCTGTGTAAAAATACGTCTTGAAATATTTATTTATTTATACGCAATCTAATTTGACTAATATAATGCTAAGTATCAAAAAACAAATCTTTTTGTACTAGTGACCAGCTGAAATTTAATTGTTTTTTTTTTAAATTTAAATTCATTTATTCGCATAAAAGTTGGTACATAACAGAGTTTGTCTTACATGTAATTAGGATTAGTTTTTACAACTTTAGTCACATTATTGACATGCAGATATCTAAGTTTAGGGTATATAAATGTAAGCAGTTCCACTGACATGCAAACATTCTTCTTCAGTATAAATGGCTATAATTTAAACAACAAGAGATACAAGGGTACTTGTTTACATTGTGATTTAATTACATAATAAGATTAATTAAGAAGAAGTGATGATTTCAATGTTTTTTTCATGAATTATCATGTCAGATAAAATTGAATTATTTCGTTTTTTAATAAGTAGTCAACAGAGTAGGAGGATTTTTCTATTAGCCACATTTTTAGCTTTTTTTTGAACAACATGAAGTTAAGTTATTAGTTTAGTTTTAGTTAGTAACATGCTCTCCGTGCCTCTGAGAGTACGTTAAGCTGTCGGTCTCAGTTGCCATACCAACATCTATGACAACTGGCCTAACCTCCGAATGTCGGTATTACCTAGTAACTGGGTTGCGAGGGTCTGATGGCTGCTATCCCGTGTAAAGTACTGATGTTCAGCCGCATTTTGTTAGACTGGAAGCCGACACCATTATAGTTTGGAATAGGCGGTGAGGATGATGATGTTAGTTTAGTTTTAGGATGACATTAGGTATACCAGTTGAATGCTTGCCTTCCGTGCAGGAGGATCCGAGTTCGATCCCAGTCGGGCCTCGTTTCGATATCATGGATTAAAATTTAATTCTAATTATTAACTCTTCCATTAACGGTAAACGAAACTACGCGTATAGACCTACACAAATATTCAAAAATGGGTAAACTATTCTCGTCCTAAAATGAGGCTTGTGACAGCGGGAGAACAAGGTAGGAGGTATACCTAATGTCATCCTAAAACTAAACTAACATCATCATCCTCACCGCCTATTCCAAACTATAATGGTGTCGGCTTCCAGTCTAACAAAATGCGGCTGAACATCAGTACTTTACACGGGATAGCAGCCATCAGACCCTCGCAACCCAGTTACTAGGTAATACCGACATTCGGAGGTTAGGCCAGTTGTCAGACTTTCAGGCTTCTGCCTTCTCGTAACGACTGCCATAGATGTTCGTATGGCAACTGAGACCGACAGCTTAACGTACTCTCAGAGGCACGGAGAGCATGTTACTAACTAAAACTAAACTAATAACTTAACTTCATGTTGTTCAAAAAAAAGCTAAAAATGTGGCTAATAGAAAAATCCTCCTACTCTGTTGACTACTTATTAAAAAACGAAATAATTCAATTTTATCTGACATGATAATTCATGAAAAAAACATTGAAATCATCACTTCTTCTTAATTAATCTTATTATGTAATTAAATCACAATGTAAACAAGTATCCTTGTATCTCTTGTTGTTTAAATTATAGCCATTTATACTGAAGAAGAATGTTTGCATGTCAGTGGAACTGCTTACATTTATATACCCTAAACTTAGATATCTGCATGTCAATAATGTGACTAAAGTTGTAAAAACTAATCCTAATTACATGTAAGACAAACTCTGTTATGTACCAACTTTTATGCGAATAAATGAATTTAAATTTTAAAAAAAAACAATTAAATTTCAGCTGGTCACTAGTACAAAAAGATTTGTTTTTTGATACTTAGCATTATATTAGTCAAATTAGATTGCGTATAAATAAATAAATATTTCAAGACGTATTTTTACACAGCACCATCTAGTTCCAAACTAAGCAAGACTTGTGCTATGGGTACTAGATCATGGATATATTACTTATATACTTGTAAATACGTACTTATAATACACAAGAAAAACCCAGACCAACACAAACACTTATGTTCATCACACAAATATTTGTGTCCTGTGGGAATCGAACCCACGACTTTGTGATCAGCAGTCCGCCACTCGAACCACTAGACACAGACGTCTAATCGTCTTATGTATTTACTTCTTATGTATAAAATTAACGTATTCAAACGTCTGGAGAAAAGCCTATGTAATTAATTGATGATTACACAACAGATTTTTGTAGCCTACATCGTATTATTGATATATTTTACATACCTACTTTATTTTCACATATCATAACAAAATTACATTTTAGAGTTATTCTTCTTCGGTGTCGATGGTACAATATTCATATACTGCTGGCCCAGAAATTAGCCACCTTAGTTGCGTTGTCTGTAGCATTATTCAGATCGCTCAATGTGCAGGTGTAAGGGCAAAGAGAACAAGATAATGGTATGATGATTGCGGTTATCCTATTTGATGACGTGCGGCATGTCATCAGCGGTCAGAACCGTTATTGACCACGGACTACTCCAACATTCAGGAAATTTTAAACTGCACTTTTTTTTAGTTCTTCTTACATATTGATATTTCTAATGGTCTGATTTAGATATTTTATAATATACAATCGCCTACTAGATTTATCGAAGTACGTACTTAGCCAAATATTTCACTCTCAAAAATGATAAGGCGCCAGTTTCGTGCGCGCCTTTCACAATTCCGTATTCTGCTGTCACAAAAAATATTCCTGTATTTTAAAACATTTCTCCACAGATCTCATACCTACATTTCTCTATTTATTTGTCAGTGGCGGTTGAAATATCAGGCCACACATATTATGTTGTATGCATGTTGTGTGTATGTGTGTTGTGTGTGTCATTAATTTGTCCTGTTAACTTTGCATGTAATATGTATATTTTGTGTATGTGTGGCAAAATAAATGGTTTAAATGGTTAAATACGTCACGTCAGTCAGTGTGGTTGCGGAGCACAACGCAAAATGTGGTGCGGCGTCCATCGCGTGTGGAGATATGCGGACGACATTCTCTATGTGAGGGAAACAATGTAGTTTATATAGCCCAATACGTCAATGATGCTGATTCTGTTGTTTACGAACTAATTTTGTCTCACTATGTCTCACAAAAAAACATTAAAAAACATTACCCTCCTTTTGGGCACCGCCGCTGTCGGGTAAAAAGGATAGGTGATTTTAGTCCTGTCAAATCTATGGCACTTTCTTGTTTCCAACGTGAATTTTTAATCATTTTCATCACAAAGATCGGTCTTAAAAGTTCTATCACGAAAACCTCGCAGATACCCTACTACAGCACTTTACCAAGAACTCTCAGTGTTAACTGTAAGACAGCTTTTTGTGCTACAAACCATCTTACGCAAACACCTCAATCCCATATAAACCGAATGACAAGCGTAGAAAAGACCTTATATGTGACGTTGAGCAGCATAGACTTAGCCTAGCATGTAGAAGTTTCTACGTTAAGAGTTGCCAATTATACAATCTCATAAACAAAATAACGTACCTTTATCCATTAAATGTAAAAGAGTGCAAAAAATCTGTAGCAAGCTGGTTGAAAAAAAACACCTATCAGTACACTGAAAACTTACTAATAATTCCCAGCTAGCTGACGCTGCACTAAACACACACTCCACACATACACCCAGACTCACCCCATCCATACTCACCCACACCCTATACCATACACACCCCCACCCATACTCACCCACACGCACCCCCATACACACCCTACATACAACCTCACATCCTCTTTCACCCTGTCTCACATCCACTTCTTGCATGATAGCTAATATATTATTTTAATTTTGTATCCTAATATTACTATTATCAAATTACTTCAAATAATGTTTTCTTAAAGTGCTTTACTTGTACTGTACCCCATAAGTGGAAGTTCGCTGATGCCTGTGATACAGTGTTTTACATTACTACAGGCACCAACGGTTCAAAATTATTGATAGTATGTACCTACCTACTTAAACTCATTTTTGTTAAACCATTTTTAGTGCCAATAAAGAATTTATTTTAGTGCCAAAAAATGAATTTATTTATTTTCAATTCGAAAGAAACTGGATTGTTTTGAGACATTTATGTACCTAACTGTGATAAACGACAGTCCCACCCGACGAAGTATGTCCCACAGCTTATTTTCCTGTAAATTATAAAGGCATACTGAGCACTGGCATACAAAGGCACTAATGAGTGTGAATAGAATTAGTTAAGTGCGACTTAGGAGAATCGGCGCCATTGTATAGGGATGTAAGAATACTCTCTTAGTACGTATTTTGTGCTATTGCGTTATAAAAGAGTAAAGAAAAGCATGAAACTTTTAAAATAGCAGAAGATAATAAAACTCTTTCTAATTTTAATAGCACACTAACTTTCGGCACAGACTAACTTTATTTTTAACCAAAAATCACTTCATAACAATATGTAGGCGACGCGGCGACGACGACGTCGAGGTTATCGTAGACAACTGTGTGCATAACAATGTATGAGTTTACTGCCCAATACGTTGTTGCGATGTCTGCATCTTCTGTGTAGGGATGTAAAAAGCAGGGCAAGCGTGTATCATCGTCGATCGCACCATCGCTTAACATCAGGTGAGATGGCGGTCAAAAGCAAGCCCATTAGATATAAAAAAAAAAACTGGATCCTGATTTTATGGTACGTACAGGACAACGCAAGAAGTTCGTAAAAAAATAAGTTCGAGTTTTAACCTGCCTGCTCGATATTATCATATCACACAACACTTATTATTTTCTCCGTTCTGATTTTCATCAAAGATCAATAACAAAGATAGTTTCTGTTTTTTTTACATTTATCCCATTCGACTTAATAATGAATAGGTCGTATTTGGGTATGTGACTTAATCATTATTATGTTATAATTAAGTAGTATAGATAGTAACATAACTGGCGAAATGTGGGTGTACTATTACACCTATGCCTACCCCTTCGGGGAAATACAGGCGTGATGTTATGTTATGTTGTTAGATAGTAATAATTTCTTAGGTTTTCGCGACCACTACACATTATAATAAAACAAGTTTAACCGGATTACATCGCGTATATTATTTAAATTATTTTTCCTGACGTTTCGAAAGCTCGTGGTCGCAGATAATATACGCGATGTAATTCGATCCTGTTAAACTTGTTTTAGTTAGTATTTGCCTGCCTTATGGCAATAGGCTCGCCGCTCGCTCGCTTGGTCTAGTGGTTGCAAGCGCGACTGCTGAGCGTGGGGTCCCGGGTTCGATTCCCGGGTCGGTCAAAGTGTTATTAGGTTTTTTCATTAGGAAATTCTCAGTAGCAGCCCGGAGTCTGGATTTGTGCCCGGTCAATGGCAATAGGCTCGCCCCCTATTACATGGGACTATAACATAAATGGCGAAATGTGGGTGTACTGTACACCTCTGCCTACCCCTTCGGGGAAATACAGGCGTGATGTTATGTATGTATGTTGCAAGCCTTCAACCAGTCTTTTTCTTCAGGTCATATTTTATTTTTGATATATGCTAAAAAAAATACAAATTAAAGAGCTCTTGCACGAGTATGACACTGTATTCACGCAACATTAGGTATATTTAAATTTTAAATCAAATCCCTGGAAAAGGAAAAGTAGTTATAGCTAATGTGCTGGAAAATTGTGACATTTTCCTGAGAACAAATAAAATAAATGAGCATTTCATCGACAACGATAACCCTAATTAACCATTTCCTAAAACTGATTATTATACTTAATGTTTCTTATTTCTTCGAAAATATAGCGCGGAATATCTTATAGAAAAAGTGTACAACGTGTTATTGAAATAACTGAAAACCTCTTAAGGGATTATTGTACTTATCAGTATGAACAACATTTACTATTGGAACCCTGAAATCATGAAAAAAATATCAGCTGATCATAAATCGACAAAAATATATGGACCAGCTGCTTTTTTCGTGATTTCAGGGTTGATCACTTAATAAAAGTTGTTCATACTGATTAGTACAATGACCCCTTAAGAGGTTTTCAGTTATTTCAATAACACGTTGTAGAAACAAACAAATAATGTAAAATGGAAATTTTATCATAATTCCAAAAAAGCTATAGTTTCATAGTTGTGAAATGATATGGTATAAAAATAGAATTATTTATTGCTAGAATATGTAAAATCTAACAAAGAGATAAGAAACCAGGGTCGCAAGATATAGATGAAGATTTCTGAGGAAATTATGTTAAAACGATTTGAATAGGGTTTTGTATAAATACTGTTTCTCTTTGTCCGTTATTGAAATTATATTCCACTCGATAACACCCATAATCTCCTGAGAAAACTTCATTTCTAACTGGCAACCCTGGATTCTTATCTCTTTGTTACACTGTACCTACTTACTGATGTAACCGATTCTATCAAAATACCTTTTTGCGATGAAAAATTCTACCCGCAGAAGACGAATGCAGATGAGGACTCTTACTGACTAAAACCACTATGGTGTTCCTCTTAGATAACGGAATATAAGAAGATCGGGCAAGCCGCCTAGATTGCATGGAGTCCGAGCGTCGCAAGCTCAACTTACGCACACAACGCAAGAAACGCATTAATAAATTACAACAAAAAGCACGCACACATAATATATAAAACAAGCACACTTGTATTCTTACGGAATTTTGGAAATAAATGAAAGTTTTCTCACAAACTAGTGCGCATACTCACTCTGGTGCAAGTGACGGTGAACTAGCGGCAGTGTATGCCCGCTGTGCATACAACGGTCAGCCTTTACGCGGCGGCTTGTCCTCTCTCTAGTATTCTGTTGCTCTGAGGTGTTCCTCCTATTAACTTTGGCTAGAGGCGTGGGATACGCTTTGTATTTTGCCCCCACCCCAACAGAACAGTCTATTATGAATACCTACCTATATTCTACTAAAATCATTACATTATTTGAAGCAACATAATTTGAAAATAAAAATTGAACAATCAATAGAAGGTAAATACATCACTTTAAATATTGGGATCTATAGCAGCTGTACAGGAGCCTTGTAATTTGAGTACGAGAATGGAGGCATCTGTAAACTTGGCTTAATCTAAATCTAAATATATAAAACAAAGTCGGGTTAGTTACATTATTTATAACTCAAGAACGGCTGAACCAATTTTAATGAAATTTGCCATACAGATAGAACATAACCCTGATTAACATATTGGCTTTTTATCCCGGGAATATGAATAGTTCCCGAGGGATGCGCGATAAACGACATCCACGCGGGTGAGGCCGCGGGCATAGGCTAGTTATATCTAAAGAGTACCTACCTAAACCATAACAAAGTTTTCTCTTGCCTCTACTAAGAAGAAAACCTTCTGAATAGGTACCAAAACATAACATTGAAACCAATCTTCTCAAGATATAATAGAATAACATGAACAAGGTAGCTTTTAAACAGGTGTATCGGTAATTACGTCTCTCGTTCCGTTTTGAAGCCTTTGTTTTCTTTTCTACCTTCCTCCTATCCTCTAAAGCAACATTATACGTGGGACACTCAGAAAGTTTTGCGAAACTAAAAAAAATTGTTCTATACGTACATATATTTTTATCAAATCTTTTCAAAGTACTTTCCACCAGCCTCTATACAAAGATTCATGCGCCTAAACCAGTTTTCAAAACACTTTTTCCAGTCCGCCGCAGACACCTCGTTTACAGCCTGCTCGAACGCAGCCAGCGCATCTTCCGGCGACGAAAATTGTATCCCTTTGAGCTGATTTTTTATTTTTGGGAATAAAAAGAAGTCACACGGTGCTAGATCAGGGCTGTAAGGAGGGTGACCCAGGAGTTTGACTGGCGTGCTGTCCAGGAAGTCCCTCGTTTTGAGTGCGGTGTGCGCAGGTGCATTGTCGTGGTGGAGCAGTAGCCCGCGGAGCCCTGTGTTTGGTCGCTTGTTGCTTATAACAGAGAAAACTTCTGGCAAACATTTGGTAGTATACCATTCGGCATTAATGCTTCTTTGATCCCGTAAGGGAATTGATACCAAGTGGCCAGTCAAATTAAAAAAGCTAGCGATCAAAATCTTACCCCCGCTTCTAGATCGCTTCACTTTGGTAGGCGTTGGCTCATTTTGAAACACCCAAACAGTCGACTGGCGCTTGGTTTCTGGGTCGTATTGATAAATCCAGGACTCATCACCTGTAACGATGTCGTAAACACGCCGAGACGAGCCTGCTTCAAATTTGTTAAGCATATCACGGCACCATTCCACCCGGGCCTGCTTCTGAGCATCGGTGAGGTTGTGCGGCACCCAGCGTGATACTATCCTCCTCACGCGAAGATGGCTGTGTAGAATCTCGTGAACGCTTCCCGATCCAATCTTCAATATGTGTTGAATCTCCTGATATGTAATTCGCCTATTGTCTTGGATTAAATTTTTCACTGCTAGCACGTTTTCTTCGGTAACAGCCGTCAAAGGGCGACCGCTTCTTTCGTCATCCCCCAAAGTTGGTCGACCGCGCTTGAATTCGTTATACCAACGATACACGGTTGCCTTGGAAGGGCCTTCATCCATGAATGCCATTTGAAGTCTATCGTACGATTCATCCGGTTTCAGGCGACACTTGAAATCGTATAAAATCATAGCTCTAAAATGTTCCCGGCGCAGATCCATATTTCAGTGAGACACAATACTTTGAATTAACTCGCAAAAAATGTGGAGGGAAATTTTGAAATTGGAACTTACTTATTTTTACTTATAAATAATCATATTTTCGAAAAACATTATAACTGGCCAGTCTCCCATATATAAAAACTTTTTTTCGCAATACTTTCTGAGGGGCCTGGTATAAACCTACTTTAAATGCTAAAACAATAAATCTCTCAATTTTGTACGCCATTAATCAAAAGATTCCCCTGATTTTAAGTACCGTTACGATCCCTTATTTATGTAAAAGATAACATTCAGAACAAATTAGCGAACTAATTAACCGAATTTCATGTTATCAAGTATTTCTCCAATAAATCCTACGCAAAGAGACGCCAAGTTAGTATAAATATTTGTTAAATACAATCCAATGGTTTCTCTAATCAAGGAGACGATTTATACGAAACCAATTTTGGTACCCACTTCTATGTAAATTGGCTTGTGATCACTCACTCGGAGCTAATATAATTGGCAATATTGTTATTGAGTGCCAGCACTTCACCGCATGACGAACATTTCGTATTTTATTGTTTCATTTTAATGCCCTCAACGGCCTTGGTACAATGATATTTAGTAAAGATACGTTATACACTCAAAAAGCAAACGAAAATATTTTTATATCATACGATATACGTCCTTACATATAAAATTACCGTTTTGTACGGGAGGAATATAAAGTTTTTTTTTTTTGTTAAATATATTTACCTTATCAAAGTCCGTGTGGTACCGGACTTAAAGAATAGCACCACCCTTATCTCTTCTCATGGGTGTCGTAAAAGGCGACTAAGGGATTCACCAGAGGATGGGCAGCAGCGTTCTCTGAGTATTTAACCAACCAACTGCGATCGCCAACCCGCCTGCCAAGCGTGGCGATTATGGCATATCCCCCCCTTAATTGGGGGAGGCCTATGTCCAGTAGTGGACGTCTTTCGGCTGAAATGATCAAGGTCCGGGGAGTACGGTGGATGTCGCAGACATTTCAATTGTAGCTCATCTAACTTAGTGGTTGTTTGTTGTGCAGTGTGTGGTCTTGCGTTGTCGTGAACCAGCAGTGGCCTAGAGCGATTGACCAATCTCGGTTGTTTAGCAGCTAGTTCTTCCTCCATGGTTTGCAGTTGCTGATATCTGCCTTAATCGTTTGGCCAGATTTTAGAAAGCTGTAGTGAACGACACCGGCGCTAGTCTACCAAACACTCACAAGTAACTTTTTCTGAGTCATTTTTCGTTCAGGGCAGGATTTGGCTGGGTCTCCAGGGTTCAGCCATTACGACGAGCGCTTCCGATTATCGTATAGTATCCACTTTTGCGCAGCGTGGGTAGACCCCCCACAAGGTGGACCGACGACCTGGTGAAGGTCGCGGGAATCCACTGGATGCGGAAGGCACAGGACCGGTCGTTGTGGCGATGCTTGGGGGAGGCCTATGTCCAGCAGTGGACGTCTTTCGGCTGAAATGATGATGATGATGATGATGATCCACTTTTCATCACAAGTAATGATTCGATTTAAAATCCCTTCATTATTGTGTCGGTTGAGCAAAGTAACACAGCAGTCGACGCGTGTTTGCAAGTTCAATTCACTCAATTCATGAGGTACCCATCGTTCAAGTTTTTTACTTTCCCGATTTGCTTCAAGTTTTCTATTCAAGTTTTTTATTAGCAGACAGTAGTTCCGATTTTAGTTTGTCTATTTTTTCTTTCATTGAGGCAATATCATCAGTCAGTCCGGTGTCATAGTTGTGTAAACTTTGATAAGAAACGTCAATCTCAAATTCCTCACTAATATTTAAATTATGTTTTATTGGTTTTTGTTATCTTCAAGTGGATTAATACATTATAATAAAACAAAGTTTAACCGGATTAAATCGCGTATATTATTTAAATTGGTTTCCCTGACGTTTCGAAAGCTTTGCAGCATTTCGTGGTCGCAGGTAGACTAAGATGACAAGTGACTTTACAAATATTTCTAAAAAATTATTTTAATCTACCGTACAATATTATTAATTAAAATCGTTTCGATGCACGCAGTAATCACTCACAATATCATTATCTTTTACAGTGTTGCGTGCTGTTTGGGACTTGATTATTTTAAGGACTGGGTTCCAAACAGGTGGTAGCTGCTGCTGGATTAATACAGTTTTATCACTTACCCCGAAGCCTGTAGCTATCTCTGAAGTGCTTTGTGATGGATCTGCTTCCACAATAGCCTTTAACTCTTCATATTCCACTTTGGTCTCCGGCCGTCCACGGGGTTGGTTCTGAAGGTCGAAATTTCCAGAACGAAAACGTTGAAACCAAAAACGTACCGTGCTTTCTTTTGCGACACCAGCGCCGTACACATCATTAATCCTTCGAGCTGTTTCTGCAGCACTGGTGCCACGGTAGAACTCGTACTCGTAAATATACCGATATTTCATGTTTTCCATTGCTCGGTAATAAGCGACGCCAAAGTAAAAAATAATGAGAAAAAAAACAAATGAATGACTGTTTTCAAAACTCAAATGTACCAGCTAAATGAATTTATAAATTTGAATTTGGAATTCTTAACCAAAGAGGAGATATTTCAGATCAAAGTGGTCAGTACGACAAAACGCTAATTTCATATGTAAGGACCTAATATATATATTTTTATAAGATATACTTGACCGCAATCGAGACAGCTTTGTCAAGATGTGGTCAACGATGGAGCGAGCAAACCTATTATTCCTACGCAGCGGCGGCACACACATATTTTTTTTCTTGTACATTTCATTACGCTTTTTATTTACGCATTACACACAACGGTATTTTGAAGCTTTAATCAACACGAACACGTGGCTAGCGGGATATGTACGTATCGTTTACTTATGCGAGATCGACTGAGGCTATAAGGCGATATTTAGCTCCTTTTCTACGCTTAATTTTGGTGCGCCAGTATTGTATCTACCTCTTTTTATATCATTGCCTTCATATTAGTGATATTAAATATACATATTTTCTTTTATTAAAAGTACTAAATATCATATTTAATATGAACACAATTCAAAAGTTCTAATTTCGGGTAAGTAATTTGGCCCTATGAAGTAGAGCCGGCAAGAAACTCCATATATACACTTTTTGTATACACCTTGGCACCGACCAACCTCATTTTTCAAGAGATTCTCTCCCCAAAACGTTTCTAATTCCTCACGTAGCGTATCACGCTTTTACAGCATAACTAGGTGAATGATGGAAATATTAAAAGATATGGTAAAATTTGTGTACAAACAATAATAAAAAAATGTTACAAAAATATTCCACTTTATAAAACAGGAGTAAAAATGCTCGCACAAACTCTCGACTGACTAGGGGCCTGCGGCTAGTTAAAAATGCAGAGAAGCTGAAAATAGTGACCAGTGGACACTACCGTGCTAAGTACATCCCCTCGTGATGCTAATTTGTTTTATAAGTGCGGAACAGTGTCCACAGTAATTGATGAAATAGATTGGAAAAATATTAACAAAAATTATATACAATTTTTTTAATATTTGGAACGAGAAGCATGTACATCTCCCCTCTATAAGTCCCGCGTTCAAACAATCACGCTGCATAGCACAAGACATACACACACAGTACAGGTACCAATTATGAAATTCCGACTGAAAAAACCGTTTCCACAAAATTTACAATGGCGAGTGCACCGCTTGCCGCCGCACGTCTGCGGAACAAATAAAAAGGGCGCCCTTCCGACGAAACGCGACGAAATGTATTATGGAACCTTTTCCACGTCGATAAGTAAACGTTACCCTTGTCCCTACGAGTTATGAACCCTCCACAGAAAGGTACATAAGCGTATTTTTCCCGAAGCTCTTCAATTCAAACTCTTCTCTTTAGACGGATTACAACGGACGGCCGAATGACAGAGCTAGCAACTTTAAGAGGCTCTTAGGATAATAGGATTCACATTGTATCATCGCCGTATTATCTATCTTTCTGATTGGGGCTTCCCACGAAACTAGCAACAGGTAGCGGCAAGTTGTCGTCGGTAAAGTAATTGCTTGTCGATATTGGGCTAGCCGCGCTGACCTATTTAGGACAATTAAGTCAGCTAACCTAGCAAGAACAGTATTATTTATCGAGTATTTAAAATCTAAAAAAAATGGGGAGTAAATCGTACAGGATCTATTCTTTTTCTCAGTACATAATAATCCGAATTAATTGACTTATTTAGGTTAGCATTCGCGTAACACGGAACGTTCGGGGGCGCATAATTGAAAAGGCAGAGTGTCGCTTCTAAGCATTCGTCCGTCTGTTTGCTAGGCCTCCCCTCGGGCGCCCGGAAATATTGATTGTACCTGTTGTGCTCTCAGACCGAGGAGCACCCCCTGCCTCGTCTGTGCCTGTAATAATGGGAATTATTATTTAATTGGAAAAGGACGAGCTTTGTGGGTTTTTGAATTAGTCGATGTCAAAAACGATGAAAGTAATAATACGTTTTGTATAAAACAAACTCGACAACTGGGAATTTCTTAGCTCAACAACAAAGGAATGTTATTAGTAAACACAAGACTTTTATTCAATGTTGGAAAAATAACAGTTCTTTTTATCAAACAACATAATTTTGTAATTGGTTTGTTATTCTTGAGTAAGTTTATTTTAAAACGCCTTCATCATCATCATCAAATCAGCCTATCGTAATCCACTGCTGGACATAGGCCTCTCCCAAAACGCCTTACTGGCAAATTATACACAACTGGGAATTTCTTACTCAACAACAAAGGAATGTTATTTGTAAATCCCAAGATCTTTATTCAATGTTGGAAAAATAACAGAGATTTTTTAACAGACAATATAATTTTGTAATTGGTTTGTTATTCTTGAGTAAGTTTATTTTAAAACACCTTCATTATCATCATTAACTCAGCCTATCGCAGTCCACTGCTGGACATAGGCCTCTGCCAAAACGCCTTACTGGCAAATTATACAAATGACTTTTTAATCACCATCCAATTTTTTTATAGGCAAGGCTATCAAAGCAGGTGGAAATCCTTAGTCTCTGTCTACCCCATTGGGAAACAGGCGTGATAATATGTATGTATGAACAAAGGCCCCATTTTGAAAAAAAATATTGATTGATAAGATGTTCGCAATAAAATGAACAATTTATGTGGTTGATAAGTCAAACGTCATTTTTGAGATACAATATCTCAATATTTTAGTACTGAGTGACAATAAAAGGAAAATCACTAGGTACCTATTTTATTATTTTCAACACAGTGATTACTAAGTCAAACGTAAACTAAATTAACGTAACTTTGTTATTTCATATCTCAATATTTTAGTCATCATTTCAGCCGAAAGACGTCCACTACTGGACATAGGCCTCCCCCAATTAAGGGGGGGTATGCGATTGATAATCGCCACGCTTGGCAGGCGGGTTGGCGATCCCAGATTGGTTAAATACTCAGAGAACGCTGCTGCCCATCCTCTGGTGAATCCCTTAGTCGCCTTTATATATATTTTTTTTTTTTTTTTTATGTTTTAGTACTGAGAAGAAAACCACGTATTTTATTATTTTCAGCAATGATCAATTTGGATGGTGATTAAAAGTGCATGCTGTATATTAGGTAAATCAACTCAAGTGATTTTTGAATAATAACAATACTTTTGTCTACTTAAATATGTAACTCTTTCCCTTTCTTCCACTTTTCTTATCAAATAAATGGATGCATATTCCGGAACAGATAAATCCTTGAATCCATTTAAAACGCTGGTTATGTCCGCCAAGGGATAAAAGTTTTTCAATTCCCATTCAAATCTCGACGATCACCACCAAAATATTGTTCAGTCTTCCTACCATAATAACAAGCAAGTTACTTTAGTGCCCTCGTATTTTTAAAATTTCAATCCACGATTTTACCTCATAGCAGAAGTATACTTGACTCATATTAGGTAAAACAATTTAATGAAAGTCTTTTTAAACTTATAAATGGTGATACCTTAATATCAGTTACAGATTTTTAGCGCGTTATAATATTGATTTAATTATTTCATATAAATGATCACTAAATAAGGATCACAAAAAATGTACACCATTGTAGTCTGACTAGTAATTTATTTTTGATTTAATGAAGTGCAGTGTTAAGTTATAATATATTGTTTATTTATATTATTTTCCATTATTGTATATTTTATTGTAGTTTGTATGGGCTTTGATGCCTGAAATAAATAAATAGTAATGATGACAGCCCGCTATTGCATTAATTAAATTGATGTGTAAACTCTTTCGTAACAAAATTCAAAGGACCTAGTATTTTCTTTCGTAATAGAGATTTTTCGTTATAATTATAGTTTTTTCCGCCCTTGAACCACCTTGCGACGTGGTTAATTCTGGTCAACAATAAGATAATACAATTACAAAAGAATCGTCAACACGTAGAAGAAGAATTGTTTGTATAGTCAACCTTTATCATCTAAAAAGTAAGTAAGTAAGTAAAAAAAGTGTGTAGAGAACGCAAAACAAACCTATCTCTTTACGCAACCAAAATAGGATTAGTTTTAAGAAAGAAGTAACTTACAATGAAAATATTACTTTCAAAACTTTTATCTTCTACGACCACAAAAGACTAATAACTTATCACAAACACAGACAGTTCCAACAAATCGGTTTTCATGAAACATTGCCAATATCGTAATGCCCTAAATCGAGAATGTTCAAAGATACGCGTCCAACCCCCTCCGGTACTCTAAGACCTCCCTGGAGTGCCCTGAGCAGTAAAGTGTCACTTGATTCAAAGCTCTTCGACTCGTAAAAGTCTGTTCAGTTCTGGAATACCTAAGGAAAATATAAAACTACCTAGATATATGGAAATACTCGGTTTATTGACTGAGTGTTAAGTACGATGGTATTTATGATGGCGTATTTATATTTCTTTATCAAAAATTTATCATAGCGCCACCTATTGGATCCTAGCATAGCTTCGAACTGTCCGTCTTGATAAAACAAATATATTATGTGAATATGAATTCAATCGGTCAAGTCTTTCAGAAGTTACACGATTACTAACAGACGCACCAACGATTGTATAAATGGAAAACTTTGAGTTCTGTGGACACCTGGATCGGGCAATAATGTTGGGTTTCTCTTTTAGAAATGTTAAGGCTCCCGAAATTGGTATTGCGTCCCGAACAATATATAAACCAATTACGTATGAGACCTTGGAATGCTTTCGCTAAACTTCTAACAAAGAAAAGTTATTTCTTACATGGCATATCATACGCAGAAAATTCTAAACTGCACAATTCATGATATAGGTAACTAATATTGATAGATGTTGAACTATATTAACGGGACTCTTCGCACACAAAGAAATTTAAAAAAAAATGTTTTGACACCCTGAAGTTTTGGCCAAGTTAATGCAACTTGGCCTTGGTCAGGAGCAGACTGAAAAAATTTACAAAATGTTGAACAAATGTTTGTTTTGTTTTGATTTCATAGTGCGCGAAAAGACCCGTAAATATAGTTCAATATGAGTGAAATTCGCGGAAGTTTAAAAACTTCAATTAATACAAGTATTGCATACTTTGATCACCATTGTTGATACATACGATATATTATACCTATAAATAAACTGCTGTGGGCGATGAATTGTACCCAAATTTTATCTCATGACGCGCCTGTCATATGCACAAAGGCTAAAACCGCGAGCTAGCGGAACAGCCCCCTATTTACCGAGCGTGTCACCCCGTGACAACGCACCCTATCTTCTGCACTCTGCCTTACTTTCAACCCATCGGTTATGGTAATGCATTACGGCTTTTTACTCTGATATTGCATTATCATTTCATATCAGACCTTATTACGAAATGCAAAAGCTTATAGTTGAATGTGAAAGGTAAATAGGGAAACGTAAGGTCTCAGTTATATTATTAGTCTTGTGATCTAGTTGAAATGGAAACTGCAGGTCAAAGGTCATGTCTAGGTTAATGAGATCAGTCTTTATTGAGACAAGAACGAGTAGGTTGTACTTACCATCGTAGATTTATCATAAGTACTAATATTTTATTGCGGATAATTTATTTGTTTGTTGTCACAAAAATACATTTTCTGATTGCTGTGATAAGTATCGGAAAGAAGGCCATAAAACTTAATTGTTTCAATCAGAGTGACCTCGTAAATAATAACGATATATTGTTATATTCGTTCAGAAATAGTATGAGAATCCATGAACAATATCTAATACTTTGTGAACTATAAACAACTTTGAGAAGAGACAATATTCTTAATAAGATATTGCAACTCACTGCTTCTGTTCGGCAATAAATCTGTTACTTCTCAACTTATTCTCAATAAAAATACAGTAAAATAAAAGTCATAAATATATCAGTGATGGAGACAACAAAATAACTTGATATAGATACAGGTGGAATGAAATATTTTATAGTGTGATTGATAGATATTAGTATTTGAAGCACAATCTTTTCACATATGAGTACCCATTTGAAGCAGTGGACTGCGATAAGTTGAGTAATAATATAGTTATGTGCGAATAAAGTCTGCGTGATATTATCTTATTTAAATATAATGAGTACGGTAACAGCAGCAGGATAGAACAATGCCTTAAGAATAAGTGTAAAAGAGACTTCACCACAATTTTTTTATTTGACACCTGTGACCGTACCCGTACCATTACATAATTAGCCCATTGTCCCAATGCTGGGTATGGGCCTCTTCTCAGTATGAAAGGGTTAGGCTTAGTCCACCACGTTGGCCTAGTGTGAGTTGAACTACACACCACACACCATGAACAACATTGAGAACTATTTAATAGTATTAACCGACGAAAATAAGGAGGAGGTTCTCAATTCGACGCGTATATATTTTTTTTTTCAACACTTGCTCGTAAAGTGGCTCTTATTGCACCGATTTTAGGTTCATAATGTAGCTTATAACGCACGCGTGCTTTTTTCATTATATTATCGCACTAGTGCTTTTTACTTTACAGTTTATTTTTAAATCGCAGCAAAGAGTTTTTATGCTTGATAAAAATTTGGGAATAAATCAACTGTATTAATTAAAATATGCTATATAAACATTTCATTTCATAAAATTATTTATTTTAGTCAACAAATTAACATTAATTTGTGTTATAAATAAATAAATATAAAAAAATTATATTTTTAATATCAGGCTGTTTGGCGGTTTCCTTCGACCACCTGCGCGCGCATAGATGTATGTCACCGTGCGATTACAGTAGGTAATCCGCGCGCCAGTTTTCACGAATTTAATATTTTTCCTCGCAAGTGTGTTGAAAACCGTCGTATGACACGCGTGAGCATTGACTATTATACTCTCGGCTCCATTACGCCTTCGCCTTCGGCTCGGGCTGCAATCCAGCCTCGAGTATAATAGTCAACTTAGCTCACTTGTATCATAATGTACTATTATACAACTTTATTCTTAGTTTATACTAAACCTCTGAAGAAGTCATTTTACTCATCATTATGAACAACTTTAACTACGGGACCAACCCTGAATTCATGAAATAAAAACAGCTGGTCCTTACATTTGTGTTTACAGAAATCTACAAAATATAGGGAACAGCTGTTTTTTTTTCGTGATTTCAGGGTTGGTCCCATAGTAAAAGTTGTTCATAATGATGAGTAGAGTACCCCTTAAGAGGTTTAGTATAAACTAAGAATAAGGTTGTTTAGTTCTCGTTGGTGTCGGTGTGAGTGACACTGAGAGTGCTCATAATGTACTCTCAGGTTTAGGTACAGCCCCCTAGCTAAGTTGACAATCTACAATCGTCAACGCTATAGAAAACAATCAAAATGTATGGGAATGACATATCTCAACGAAAAAGTCATTCGCTGAGATATGTCATTCCCATACATTTGTTGATGTTTGACTGTACGCAAACGCATGCTATGTGAAAAAGATTAAAATAACAAATGAAGCTAATGTAAATGAACGATACCTATACGATAATACATAAAAAACTGTTTTGAGCGCTACCGAAATAGAACTTTACAGCAAAACATGGGACAATGACAATATCCTCTCGTATTCCTGAACACGTCTCCAATAACTCAATATAAACACATGTAAGTACTTGTATTGAATAACACAATTATTGCACAGTACCAATATTTTCTACACCATACACGTTCCTGACTATTAAAAACAATGGCAAGCAAACAGCCACAGAACATTTTAATTACAAAATAAAAGCATTTCACTCACTTCGTTCAAATATTTGCTTCAAATATTGGAAAAACCATTGCGTATTTCATAATTAATATTCCGTGAAAAACAAATGTATTCTTTTAGTTTTCTATTCAATCGGCACTGCCTGTTTCAAAAATATATATAGTTTTATTATTACTCTGGGCGATATTCGACCTACATTTAAAAGCATCTCGTAAAACAACAATAAAATTTTCATTATCAATTTGTACTTGTTCTCAGACTAAAAGAATAAGAGAGTATCGTATTCTTTTGATTCAGGAGTTTGTGCTACATTATTTATATTCTTCTTCTTCTTTGTGTCGATGGTACAATATTCATAACCTGCTGGCCCAGAAATTGGCCGCCTTAATTGCATTGTCTGTAGCATTGTTCAGATCGCTCAATGTGCAGGTGTAAGGGCAAAGAGAGCAAGATAACAGATGTGGCATTTGAGGATCAACATCAATGGTACAAGCTGTATCCGTTTTGTCTACGTAGCCCCATTTGCTCATGTTCAGATTACATCTGCCTACCTGGGTCCGCAGACGGTTTAGAGACTTCCATGTACGCCAGGGGTTATTATGACCTGCAGGGAGCTTCTCTCTGGGTTGGATATAATTTGCGGGTGGAGGTAATTTTTCCAACCAATTATTTCTATTACGCCGTCCATTCACATTTTGACGCAAAATTTGTCCCTTTAGCTTTACCTTTCAATTTGACCCCTTAGGTTCTTGGTTAGGGGACTATGAAAAAAAGAGACTTGGATTTTTTTGCAAATAAAGACATAAGTTTTTTTGCGAATGAACATCGCCTAATCACGCCTTCGGGTGCGATGAGATGTGGGAGTAGGAAGGGTAGGGGGAAAATCATGGAACGGAATGAAAAAGAATGGACTGAATTGCTCGAGAGATCGGCGGCTTCGCACGCCACCTCTCGCTACGCCACGGCCTCAAGCACTCAGTAATAAATTCGATGCCCATTAAAATTATGATTAGTTTTGACCTTCTAGCTCAGTGGTTGTTGATCGTGAAAATATTTACCATTGCAAACTTTGCTCTCCTTGATGTCCGTCATCGGATGAGACCATTACATTACAGAAAGATAAAATTTCTATTAATAATCTTGTGTCGTTTCCTCAGTGCCCCATTACAGTCTGTTTTTTCTCTCTTGTCTTATTTAGTAAACAATCTTGGCACGTATTTTTAATCAAATAACTACTGATAAAATATAATTACTAGTTCTGCACATGTAATAAGGTTAAAACAAATTATTTAGTGTGTGATATTGTTAACATTTTTTTTATTAATAATTATTATTGACGAATTGCATTAAAAAGACATGCCAAGATTATTTAATAAATAAGACAAATAAGAAAAAACAGAGTTTACGTACAGCTACTCCAACCAAAGTTTAAAGCGTTTTGTATGGGGAAACTATGTGTGTATGTTCACTTACTTTACTTGCTTATGATTTTTTTTCTGCACATCTATGGCACAGTACCTTCGAATGATATAAATTTCATTCTCCTCCTTTTTTAAATAAATTCAAAAAAAAAACGAACGACAACCTTCGATGTTCACGTATTAATATATAGATCGGTGAATTTGCGTTGCAAAGAACGTGGGTATGCAATGATCGTATTTCGCAAAGATCTGTAGTTTCTACCTACCGAAGGGGTAATAAATTGACGTGATGCTATGATTTTTTTATGTAATAAGGTAAATAGACTTATACACTTTGATTTCAAGGAATTTACACTGCCATCAAAAACGCTGGTATAGTCAACTTTTCCAGATTAATATTGTTTCACGTTAATTATTAATTAAAAGCTCATTTAAGAACTTAAAAAACAGAGCCCTGAAAACGCTCCGCCTACTAATGTGAACATCACTTATATGCTCATATGTTACATAACACATCACGAAACGCGTCAGTAGGCGGGAAATGTGGAATATTCTCACATTACGCTAAGTGGTCTCAAAATAGCTGGTACTATCAAACGTATATTGAAAGGACACAAATCCTAACATTTATTACCATTATCAATATTTTACGGGCGACCCCATTTTGCCGTTAATGGATTTTCTTCCTCTTATTATGTTTCGTGTACACAATAACAACAAGAAAATGAAGTTGATTATATCAAAGGTTTTACGTATAAGTACATTAAGTACATCAAAGGTATAAGAATAAATATGTGGCATATTATGTGACTGGTATGAAAAGGTATAGGTATACTTTTTGCAGAGTTGTGTTCTAAGAATTAATCACTATAAGAAATATTTGCCACTTAAAAGTCTTATAATTAAACACGAAAGAAAATCCTGGTAATTTTGGGAAATGACTATTATTTTCTGCTAGAAATCAAAATAAAGTGAAAATTCTCAGAAATGTAATTTTCTCTGAATCTTCTAATAGGCTTATGTGGCGTCTTTTAATATTGCTAATTAAGCGTTTCTTTGTTACATATACAACGTGTTATTGAATTAACTCAAAACCTGAAACTAGTTTGTTCAGAATCGAGATGATAATCCATTACACTACTTTTTAACATAGGTTAATTTTTACCAAAAAAATATTTTCATACCATGCTGTGTCTAAAAGTTTCATACGACAACGCGGCGCTGAGCACAAAGGCGAGCGAGACCCAGTAAAAAAGTGTGATGTAACTTTTTGGTAACTTTTGTTTCCTAAAACTATTAAACCTTAACTAAATTTTAAGAGGTTATTCACCTCCCAACACAGTAGCGACGCGGCACGTTCGTGAATGAATCTAGCGCTAGGAATCGATTAGAGTAACCATGATACCAAAAATTACAAATATCTTCTACAATAATAAATGAAAATTAATAATTACTTTCCATATCAATTTATTATTGTAAAAACTAGTAAGGATGTCTGAGGTTTTGAGTTATTCCAATAACACGTTGTATACTAAAAACTTAAATACATTAATTTTAGAGTGAAATCTATTCACACGAGTATCATAGACATTTGTGTATACACATGTCTATTATAATTAACTGCGTTTAAGGCTTGATTTTACAGACTATAATTGTCTGGTTAAACAACCGTTAACCCACAATTCAGTATTTTTTTCTAGTAATCTGCTGTTTAATTAGAGAATTAACGTTGACACCTAACTAAATAAAAGATTAAAGGAATGATTAAAAATAAACAATATATCCAAGGTTATTTCAGCTCATATTTACTATAAATCATCCGGCTATCATGAAGACACTAGTGAAAAGTTATTTATATGAAAGGCTGCCTCTAGGGACAACATTAAGAAGTAATCGGTTATCATATACCAGGCCCCTCAGAAAGTATTGCGAAAAAAAGTTTTTATATATGGGAGACTGGCCAGTTATAATGTTTTTCGAAAATATGATTATTTATAAGTAAAAATAAGTAAGTTCCAATTTCAAAATTTCCCTCCACATTTTTTGCGAGTTAATTCAAAGTATTGTGTCTCACTGAAATATGGATCTGCGTCGGGAACATTTTAGAGCTATGATTTTATACGATTTCAAGTGTCGCCTGAAACCGGATGAATCGTACGATAGACTTCAAATGGCATTCATGGATGAAGGCCCTTCCAAGGCAACTGTGTATCGTTGGTATAACGAATTCAAGCGCGGTCGACCAACTTTGGGGGATGACGAAAGAAGCGGTCGCCCTTTGACGGCTGTTACCGAAGAAAACGTGCTAGCAGTGAAAAATTTAATCCAAGACAATAGGCGAATTACATATCAGGAGATTCAACACATATTGAAGATTGGATCGGGAAGCGTTCACGAGATTCTACACAGCCATCTTCGCGTGAGGAGGATAGTATCACGCTGGGTGCCGCACAACCTCACCGATGCTCAGAAGCAGGCCCGGGTGGAATGGTGCCGTGATATGCTTAACAAATTTGAAGCAGGCTCGTCTCGGCGTGTTTACGACATCGTTACAGGTGATGAGTCCTGGATTTATCAATACGATCCAGAAACCAAGCGCCAGTCGACTGTTTGGGTGTTTCAAAATGAGCCAACGCCTACCAAAGTGAAGCGATCTAGAAGCGGGGGTAAGATTTTGATCGCTAGCTTTTTTAATTTGACTGGCCACTTGGTATCAATTCCCTTACGGGATCAAAGAAGCATTAATGCCGAATGGTATACTACCAAATGTTTGCCAGAAGTTTTCTCTGTTATAAGCAACAAGCGACCAAACACAGGGCTCCGCGGGCTACTGCTCCACCACGACAATGCACCTGCGCACACCGCACTCAAAACGAGGGACTTCCTGGACAGCACGCCAGTCAAACTCCTGGGTCACCCTCCTTACAGCCCTGATCTAGCACCGTGTGACTTCTTTTTATTCCCAAAAATAAAAAATCAGCTCAAAGGGATACAATTTTCGTCGCCGGAAGATGCGCTGGCTGCGTTCGAGCAGGCTGTAAACGAGGTGTCTGCGGCGGACTGGAAAAAGTGTTTTGAAAACTGGTTTAGGCGCATGAATCTTTGTATAGAGGCTGGTGGAAAGTACTTTGAAAAGATTTGATAAAAATATATGTACGTATAGAACAATTTTTTTTAGTTTCGCAAAACTTTCTGAGTGTCCCACGTAGACCGCCCATACTACATATATCCATAAGGGTAAGAATTGATAGTTAATACCATTCGTTCTTTCTTACTGATTTTTTTTATCGTTCTGGAAATAAAAAACAGACTACAATAATAGAAACGTTTGGTAAGGACAATGAAAAAAATTTAAAATTCAATTAATCTATTCTAGTTGCATGGTTCCAAATGGTGGGTGTAATTCTGATTTTCGGGAAAACAAAATTAAATATTATTATACAACTTAAGTACTTACTTACTTAACTTACTTACATACTTACTTCTCGTACTGAGAAGAGGCCCGTGCCCAGCAGTGGGACAGTAATGGGCTGGTTATGTTATGTATACAACTTAAAGAAATCTTCACATCTTCAAGTTTAATTGTAATTTTTTAGATTATAATTTAATTTTATTAGTAAAATTTAACTCGAAGAAGTGAAAATCTTACGCAAAGTTACGTAAGTTGCCTAGGTCATTAAGCAATTAGACAAAATCTTTTACTACTAGAAAATGTAACTTAATATTACTCTAATTGAGCATCCATTAGCACCACTTTTAAGCAACGTTTATATTGTAAAAGAAACTGATCTTGTAATGGATATTTCTTGAAATTATATGTATTCACACTAATCACAAATTGTTGTTGCTATATGCTGCTATGACTGTTCATTCAGAGGATATATCTTGTAAAAATAATTGATTAACTATACATGGTATCTAATACTTATAAAATCGTTAAGAAAACCACACACAAGCCTGTTGCTCGAATGAAGACAATATAACCTTGCCTCTCGGGGCCACTAGGGCGTGCAGTGTACTAGAGCAGCTCCGCGTAATGTGCACTCAGCCTAACGACTTGCATTCACGTCGCGACATCTATATACGAAACACGACACCTAGAACACAATTATGACGGATGACGTCATAATTAAACTGGTAAGTTGAAAATGGAGTTCTTTTTATCAATACCGCTAATGTCGTGATGCATCCAAAATATTTATTACCAATATTAGGTATTTGTAGTTTATTACTTTCATGTGAATTAAGAACAAAAGTTTTATAATTAATAATTAATACAACGATACAGATAAATGTTCTGTATTCAAATTAAAATTAAGTATGTTCTAGTTTAGAAGACGTTTTAATTACAATACGAAATTAGTAATTTTAAAAGTAATCCTCATTTAAATTATGCATACAAATTATATTATTATTAATAAAAATTATGCATATATAATTTTTCTTTAGGATGCTTCGTTATAAAATGTATAGTGACCTATAATAAACAGGAAGATTTTAATTACAAACAGACAAAAAAAACATCAGTTGTAAACAGATAAAAACTTTCTTTTTTTACCCTGAATCTTAATTAAATATTTGTTTTTTTTTTTAGTTCCTTTTTTGTCTTATTTCATCCCCCTTAATATACGTAAAAATACATCAAAACAGTGTTTATTTTATAAAACCCATATGTAGATATATGCAATCGTCATTGTAAGAAAAAGGTCCACATAAAATGCTCCCCATCTTCCTTGAATGGAAAAGCTGTGTTTTCATCTTTTTACCTCGGGCTTTTCTCGTACAGCCTTCAGAGTACGTATGTTCAGCTTCGAGAAGACAGAAAGAAAATAAAAGGAAGTGATTAAATGCCGTTAATGTACCTACGAGACTAATGATTTATAATAAGACGAGACAAAGAAAATTTATAACCAGTAGGTATAATTTTGCAATTTTATTGAAATGAATTATGTAGGCAGAGATAGACTAAAATATAAGCATTGGGTCGTGTCATCAATTTGATGCTGACACTGACTTAAGGCCAAAATTAATAACCTATCTAGCTACGGTTTGCCCTACTAGAGATAGAAAGTCTAATTTAGATAAGGATATGTATCACAATTTTTCACAGTACGTCTGCCGTCTAACAAAACCCAGCTCAAAAAAGCCTAATAAATTTAATATATCGACAAATCTCATTTTGAGTGATGCTATTTGTTTTTAATAATAACCAATCATAGTACAGTTGACTGCATGACAGTGGTAACACTTGAATTATAAAACCGCCCTTAATGTTTAAGAAATAAAGGCGCTGTCAATGTCAAACTGTAACCACTGAAGTGCGGTTGACCGTATCTAGTTGACTTGAGATATTATTATAACGGTTGTACCCTTCTTTAAATAATATAAGCTATGCTTTCCTGTATTGTTTGCCGTAGAACAAAAATTAGGCTTTGAACAGAACAAAGCATTATGCCAAAATTCTACACAAAGAAAAAAATCTCTCTTCTTTCAGATTTCTATTCACATTGTACCGAAAAATATTTCTTAAACATAAGCCAATTCAGAAATTGATACCCACAATTTTTCTTGAGGTTTCTAGCATCAGAAAATTCGAGAATGAGGCGAAGGCGAGGTGTAAGTCGTAACAATAATTCACTGAGTGAAATATTGCCAACACCCGTGCTACATTCCGTCGCTTCCATCAGTATTCAGAATACGCTTAATGTTAGTGGGTGTCCGGTAATTTATGATCCTGTTTAAATACTTAATGTTGCTTTTTAGGGTTCAGTATTATTATTTATCTACACTCGTATCGTAAAATTCGAATTATGAACTCGAAAGTAATGTCATAATGACATACTTTACGCACATGCACCTGTAATGAATTTAAAAAATTTCATTACGATACACTTTGCTGAACAAAACAACGATGTAATTTAACTTTTTTTCCATAACCGCACACTTCAGCCCAACTAAGGAGTTTTTAATGCCACTTCGACCCAACCAAGGAGTTTTGATACCTTTTTTTTAGCAGTCGTACAGTTTGGCACCATTGAGTATACAAAATTCAGGGTGGCGCCACTAGTCACATAATGAAAAATTGTATCGTTTAAAATCGCGTTTTTGGCAGAACTTTGGATTGTCATATTGCTTTTAATTATATTTAAGTGTTTACAGGCATATTTTTTGTATGATAAAACAGAGATTGACGGAATCCTGACAAGGATAGAAAATTAGTTCCGATTATAATGTTTTCGCCAGACTATATTTTATTATGAAACTGATAACTCTGACACACTTCAGCCCAACTAAGGAGTTTTTAATAACACTTAGACCCAACCAAGGAGTTTTGATACGTTTTTTAGCAGTCGTACAGTTTGGCACCAATGAGTATACAAAATTCAGGGTGCCGCCACTAGTCATATTATATATTGAAAAAAATTATCGTTTAAAATCGCGTTTTTGGCAGAACTTTGGATTTTCATATTGCTTTTAATTATATTTAAGTGTTTACAGGCATATTTTTTGTATGATAAAACAGAGATTGACGGAATCCTGACAAGGATAGATAATTAGTTCCGATTATAATGTTTTCGCCAGACTATATTTTATTATCTGTGTAGTCGCGCGCCAGGGCGCGTGCGCGGCCGCGCGCCATGACCTACTGGATTTGGTCATCGTTACTTGTAAATTTATTGTAATTGTTTACGTTATTATTATGGTTTTGTATATCTAAAGCTTTATTCTGGGCAAAAATATCTGACTACAGCAGTGATACTGAACTGAGGAGAATATGACCCCGCCTGAATTTCTGGATGCAGCAACGTAAATGACGAACAATCTTTTACCAGAAAAATCAAGAAAAACTACAACAATGTTACCAAGATTTTGACATTGATATTTTATTTAAAATTGTATGAGTTTTTTATTTTATTTAAAAATATATTTTATTGGGGCTGACACTATTAAGTATAACATTAGTTAAATTCTTCACAAAAAAAGCATAACACAATAGTAGTGTATGAAACTGACATAACTAGGTATTAAAACACTCGTGTGATACTATTAAAAACCTCGCCTGTGGCTCGGTTTTTAAACTCACACTCGTGTTTTAATAACCCCTGTTATGCAACAGTTTCATAAACTACTATTGTGTTATGCTTTTTTTGTGAAGAATTTAACTAATGTTATACTTAATAGTGTCAGCCCCAATAAAATATATTTTAGGTACTAGAGGGGTTCGCTTGGATGTCGTTTATTACTCATCCCGTTAAGCTGTTACAGCGTAAAAAAGTACCAAACTCGAACTTTCGCATTTATAATACCTATTAGTATTACTATACGTTTATGACACCCTGGTACATATTATGCCAAGTGTTTGTCGTCATTTTTTTTTAATCGTTTATCGCACATCCCTCGGGATTTTTTGAGTTACATTTTAAACACGACGAACGAACACGATTGAGTACTTTATTGAAGAGAATAAATACCTGGCGCGGTCTCCGTGAAATCATAAAAGTTATACAGGAAATCAAACGCATACGAAAAATTTTAAGATGGATTCTGGTTCTACTAATAAAAAGAAACAACTTTTCTTTAGAAACATGTGTTGTCAGAAGAAAATTAAATTTTGACTTCCGATTTAAATAAACAAAGTACAGGACTATAGGCAAGTGGAAACCAAACAGCTACAGCCTGCGTGAATTGATCCTCAATTAATGCCACACTTGGTATGTTGCTCTTTATGTCCTAGCCAAGAACGTTATATAACGTGTTATTGAAATAAATCAAAACCTCTTAAAGGGTCATTGTCCTCATCAGTATGAAAAACTTTCACTATGGGATCAACCCTAAAATACCGTAAAAAAAACCAGCTGTTCCTAACATTTTGTCGATTAGTGTGAACACAAATGTAAGGAACATCTGATATTTTTTTTGAGATTTCAGGGTTGGTTCCATTGTAAAAGTTGTTCATACTGATGAGGACAATGACCCCTTAAGAGGTTTTGTATTTCATAACACGTTGTATATGTGTGTATTTAGATTCATGGTCCTAGTATTTGTACATTGAGCGATATCAACAATGGCACAGACAATGCACAAGACGTGGCAAAAATCTGGGCCAGCAGCATCTGATTACTGTGCCCCCATCAGTATTTTTTTGAATGTACCATCGACATGAAGAAAAATAAGGTACAATACATACAGGTATATGATAACAAACTTTTCTTTAGTATATCATCATCAATATTATCTATATTATATTTAATATTGTTAATACAATTAGTTCGCGACGACGCGATACCAACGTCCCCGTCAATCGACCGTTGATAGATGACCGCAGCACTCCGATTACACTTCCTTTAATATTGCATAATTTAATAAGACTTCTCTATATTTTCTCATGTGAGAAAATAACTCATGGTGTGATGAAATGATCAACCAATCAGCAAGACTAACTGTGAAGATGCGCCGGACGTACTGGAGGTCAACTCGCGTTTGACGATATGCGATTAATCGTACCATTCATCGCTTAATTTACTACTTCGGTCAACCATCGTTCCCATATCGCATGTGATGATCGAGTTTTGACGTTTTTTTATCTGATCTTCGGTCAATTATATTCAACGTCGCTCAGCGAACAATGGAGCGATTGCAGGATAAAATTCGTAACGAGATTATCCGGAGAAGAACCGGAGTGACCGACATAGCTTGTAGGGTCAGTAAGCTGAAGTGGCAGTGGGCTGGCCATGTCTGTAGAAGGACCGATGGCCGTAAGAGCAGACGAGTCCTTGAGGGGAGACCGCGAATCGGTAAACGCAGCGTTTAGGGCGCCTCCCAGCCAGGTGGACCGACGACCTGATTAAAGTAGCGGGGGGACTGGATGCGGAAGGCAGAGGACCGAGTGTTGTGGCACAACTTGGAAGAAGCTTACGTCCAGCAGTGGGCTGCGATAGGCTGAGTTGATGAAGCCGCGGGCATAAGATAGAACATATACAACATGTAACAGAATAAACGCAAGACCACGGATACCCCAATTAGAATATTATTAATACTATTTGGTAAAATGGTTATTTTTTCAAAATCGCAAAATTTCATGGTATTTTTGGTTACCGAGTTGGTTGCTGGATAGCTTCAGGATGCCGTTTAGAGGTGAGCTGACTCACGGAAACCCATTTCGCTAGGCTTCCTGGACCTCAAGGACCTACTCGGGATTCGTTGATGTACTTATTGACCCGTAGGATCCAAAAAGAATCTTGAAAAAAAAAGAGGGTAAAATGTAACATGGTATAAAAACCATGGCAATCGATTTTCCTACGGCCAAAATTAATATCCAATCTATCCACGATTTACCCTACTAGAGATAGGAATTTGACATAAGCTCCATACAAAATACGTGGGACACTCAGAAAGTTTTGCGAAACTAAAAAAAATTGTTCTATACGTACATATATTTTTATCAAATCTTTTCAAAGTACTTTCCACCAGCCTCTATACAAAGATTCATGCGCCTAAACCAGTTTTCAAAACACTTTTTCCAGTCCGCCGCAGACACCTCGTTTACAGCCTGCTCGAACGCAGCCAGCGCATCTTCCGGCGACGAAAATTGTATCCCTTTGAGCTGATTTTTTATTTTTGGGAATAAAAAGAAGTCACACGGTGCTAGATCAGGGCTGTAAGGAGGGTGACCCAGGAGTTTGACTGGCGTGCTGTCCAGGAAGTCCCTCGTTTTGAGTGCGGTGTGCGCAGGTGCATTGTCGTGGTGGAGCAGTAGCCCGCGGAGCCCTGTGTTTGGTCGCTTGTTGCTTATAACAGAGAAAACTTCTGGCAAACATTTGGTAGTATACCATTCGGCATTAATGCTTCTTTGATCCCGTAAGGGAATTGATACCAAGTGGCCAGTCAAATTAAAAAGCTAGCGATCAAAATCTTACCCCCGCTTCTAGATCGCTTCACTTTGGTAGGCGTTGGCTCATTTTGAAACACCCAAACAGTCGACTGGCGCTTGGTTTCTGGGTCGTATTGATAAATCCAGGACTCATCACCTGTAACGATGTCGTAAACACGCCGAGACGAGCCTGCTTCAAATTTGTTAAGCATATCACGGCACCATTCCACCCGGGCCTGCTTCTGAGCATCGGTGAGGTTGTGCGGCACCCAGCGTGATACTATCCTCCTCACGCGAAGATGGCTGTGTAGAATCTCGTGAACGCTTCCCGATCCAATCTTCAATATGTGTTGAATCTCCTGATATGTAATTCGCCTATTGTCTTGGATTAAATTTTTCACTGCTAGCACGTTTTCTTCGGTAACAGCCGTCAAAGGGCGACCGCTTCTTTCGTCATCCCCCAAAGTTGGTCGACCGCGCTTGAATTCGTTATACCAACGATACACGGTTGCCTTGGAAGGGCCTTCATCCATGAATGCCATTTGAAGTCTATCGTACGATTCATCCGGTTTCAGGCGACACTTGAAATCGTATAAAATCATAGCTCTAAAATGTTCCCGGCGCAGATCCATATTTCAGTGAGACACAATACTTTGAATTAACTCGCAAAAAATGTGGAGGGAAATTTTGAAATTGGAACTTACTTATTTTTACTTATAAATAATCATATTTTCGAAAAACATTATAACTGGCCAGTCTCCCATATATAAAAACTTTTTTTCGCAATACTTTCTGAGGGGCCTGGTATGTCAAATTTCTATCTCTAGTAGGGTGAATCGTGGATAGATTGTATTAATTTTGGCCGCTAGTGATTCTGAACAAACTGCTTTCAGGACTTGCGTTTATCATGATACACGTTGTATATTATCACACCTGTTTCAAATTGAGGTAGGCAGCGAATGTATTTCCACCTGCTACGATCCTGACACACGTCTTTCGCTTCATCTATGCAATGTAATTTTTATAAGAGCTCCTTCACACTACCATTTCTCGCGTTCTGAGTGCCAAGTGTGAATTTGAAACTTACGTATGCGCAATCGATTGCGTTGACTTTCATTCATTAATTAGTAGCTTCTGGCGGAAACGAGGAGGAACTACTAATTTATGAATGAAAGTCGACGCATTCAGTAGCGTTTTCGACAGCATAAGGTGAATGCTACAGGGTAGCCCGCGAAATTCAAAATTTCTTGCGTTTTTACAAATTGTAGTTGTATTTGGCGTTGTGTATAATTTGAAATACGATTTGCGGTAGTAACAACAATATATCTACTGAATCATACTTATAAAAAATATGAACCTGGCTTTATAAGCCCTAGAAGCTCGATAATCGATAATTTGATCGTAAATTAATATAATCGAGCTTGTACAGCTTAGAGAGCTAGGTTTATATTTTTTATGAGTATTATTCAGTAGATATATTGTTTTTACTACCGCGATTGATATGCAACTCAAAACAAAGCTACAATTAGCAAAAAACGCAAGAAATTTTGAATTTCGCGGGCTACCCTGTAGCATTCACCTTAACGTAAGTTTCAAACTCAGAATTATCATCATCATCATTTCAGCCGAAAGACGTCCACTGCTGGACATAGGCCTCCCCCAAGCATCGCCACAACGACCGGTCCTGCGCTTCCCGTATCCAGCGGATTCCCGCGACCTTCACCAGGTCGTCGGTCCACCTTGTGGGGGGCCTCCACGCTGCGCCTTCCAGTACGCAACTAACTCGGAACTCTGAATCAACACTCTGTAAACGTATGCGCAGCGCAGACAACACGAGGCATGCGTCGCGTTGTTGTCGTGTTGTCGAAATCCATTCATTCATGTGGACATTATGAACTAACTAACCGAAACATAAAACTATTACTTCGAGATATCTGATAGTGAAGTATATCTATTTATGTAATAAAATAATAATAATAATTAATAATTAATATTAATATAATCTTGTTGTGCAATAAAGAGGATTTGTATTGTATTTGTATTGTATGTGCTTGTATATCTACTTACAATAGTAAAATAAAAAACGATCGAGTTCATAGCATGTTGGACAAAAATTATTACAAGAAAATATAACATCGCTTATTTTATCCTTATTTATTTTAATTTTATCTTTGTACAATTATAATACAACAAAAAGCATTACATATGACTATAACATAACTGGTGAAATGTGGGTGTACTATTACACCTCTGCCTACCCCTTCGGGGAAATACAGGCGCGATGTTATGTTATGTTATGGTAAAAAGCATTACATTTTGTAGTTTAAAGCCGGTATATATTCTCAATACAGAACAAATTAAACTATTTACACAAGTAAGTGTACCAGAGAAACTCATATTAGCTCATTCTTTAGAAAATATAGCCTGAGGACTGCCGTTAAAAGTTATTCAATCGCAAAACCCAGAAGTTTGAATTGATTGTGTCTTTATAAACGTTGGAATGTTGATTTTATAAAGCCTTATAGAAACTTATTATATCCAGGGTTCAATTACCCGTTTTATGTCTAAATAATATCCGTCGTGTTCCTAACAAAGGGGCCAATGAACCTGTTCAATCAATTACTTAAAGGTCAAAACTAATGTTTTATTGATGACTTATCTATTATAAGGCTACTTTCTTCATAAAAGAAATAAAACGTGTAACGTTTTATAAGCTTTCTCAACATTTATAATTCATGAAACATGTAACGCAAGGTGGCACCTATCCTTATAAATTATTCTCGACCCCACTCCGGATCCCATCCCTTTGTTGCGTATTACTTTTAACGGCCTGTTCAAAGACTCAGAATCTGACGTATAAGGTACCTACTATTTTTGTTCTTCAATACAAACATGTCTTAATATAAACACAATAGAATAACAGAACAAGTATTCTGGTATACACTTAGAATGACAAATGGGCGACAAATGTGTCGGCTGGTAAATACGACTGTAAAACAAACACGGAGAGTAAACAGAGTAGTCTTAGTATCTGGTACTTGATCAATATCCGTGTCCTTGACATTAGAGCAAACCACTCGCATCCGAGCTCTCAATACCTATTCATATCTCGTTATTCAATATTCACCCACCTTATGGTCGCTGCGGAATAGTTCAGCACAGCTATTTCAGATACAGAGGAAGCACACCACTTGATATTTCACTAAATAATTCCGGTTTATTTCATATCGTCTCACAGTCACTGGCAAATAATTTCGGCTTGCCGTAGCAGCGTAGTTGCGAGTCGCTACGTGTCGTAGCGGCGCGTAGCGGACGGACGTAGCAGCGCGCGAGAGCGGGTCGACTGCCGCCCGCCTGCTGCCGCGGACACGGATTGCCGTACACAGGGTACTTACGGTGTAGAGATAAATTTTCCTTTACCGTACGTAGTATGGTAGGTTAGTTTGATAGTTCGAGGTTATAAGATCTGTGTTTTGATATTTAATTTATAAATCCGGGCATTTTTATTCTTCTAATGTTTGCGATTATTGTATGTATATGGTAAGCATTTGTATGAATGACTACTTTTATAAAATTATTTTAAAAAACAATACTGTATGAGGAAACACCCAAAAGTTATTTAGTCATGAAGTACGTATTTCTTGTCAAATAAAAAGATACTATATTCTACTGCATCAAGTACATAATTATACTTATACAAAACCATGAAATCATAAAAAAGCTCTCAATACACTATTCTATTTTTAGACCATTATCATAACTACGAGCACGATATTTCATGTTCTTCAACCACCGAATAATTGAATAGCACCGGCAGCATCTGTGTTCGTACGCTAGTCTGTGATCAAGGAGTCGCACGGTGCGCAGGCGCGCGTGGTGTCAGCGCGTCCCCCGCGCCGCTCGCCCGCCCCCGCCGCCCACACCGAGTCGGACCGCGGCGCAAACCGCCAGCTCCATACATCACTACCCGACACACGACCAACGTGATAGAATGCTAGGTACTAAAGAAAAAATGCAATGGGATTGCAGGCAGAGTCAATTATTTCAAAGTTACATGAACAGAAGTTTCCCCATTTATTTTATAAGCATACTAGACTTTACCAGCGTATACTTCGCCTTATCACAGAATGACTTATCGCGCAGGTATAAAAAGTAACTTATATTTTAATCCAGGTTATGGTCTACCTGTGTGCCAAATTTCATCTAAATCCGTTTAGCTGTTTCAACGTAATTGAGTAACAAACATCCTAACATCTTCACAAACTTTCACTTTTTTATGTATATAAATAAAAATCAATTGCTACATGTATGACACAGCATCACTTGAGAACGGCGCGAGGTCGCGACCGATTTGACTGTTTTTTTTTGTTTGTTCGTAACTGTCAAGACAAGGTTTTTACGAAAGAAAAATGTTTGGAAAATCCACCGGAATAGTCGGTTGCACCCGTGCGAAGCCGGAGCGGCTGCCGAATTGCATAACTCACTCGCGATCGCAATCATCTGGATTTCAATGTTCATTGCTCTGTGTGTTTTGACAATCCGTGTTATCGGCAACTACTTACCACGCAATGAATGTTTCTTTAATTTCAAAATGAAAGCTAATGTCAAAGTGAATGCATTACACAATTACCCCACGGGTCGCTTGTTTAAAATATTAGTAGGATGTAACATATTAGGATTACGAGTATGTTGCGTTTGACTTTTTATTTCTTTTGCTGAATAATTTAAGCAAATACTATAAGAATGCAAAACGAATCTACTACTATATATACCTTGCTTATTTCGTATCTCAGTTCGCAGTACGTGAAATCTCAGCAAGTACTTCATACAGCTTGACTGCTAGTGGCGAAGTTTTATGCATAACCTTGTTAGGAACTTGTAAGTTGCTGAATATTCTGATATAGGTACTCTCTCATTTATTTTATATTATAATGAGGAACTACAACAAATAATAAACCTTCAGGTCATTCGTTTTAAATCTTGTGTTTCTTTAATTTTAGATCACATTGTTCAAAAATAATATAATCTACAGAAAAAAACAATTTTTTTTTAAACAAAACAGTTAACGTTACTCTGGAATACACATCAAAGTTAAGGAAATAAAATATGAAAACAAAATTGAATTTGGTATGTAATAAATGTGTGTGTGAATGAATGAATAAACGCAAACAAAACACATTATACTAATCAAACACAAACAGTACTTAAATAGGCAAAATTCAAAAAAAGAAGTAGTAGGTACATTTTAATCGAGTGTATGTCCGCACGTCACCTTTAATCGACTTTAATTCGCGATTGACTGTAATTCGCGGAGTTCATCTAATTAACTACTAACCTACCTTGTCAACTTTATTATGAATACAACATTGTAAATGGAATACATACATTGTAGGCCAAATGTTTTGACCTAGATCGACACAATTGGCAATTATTTTTATTATTTTAGGCTTATGCTCTGATCTACAATCATGTTATTCAATTACGTTCTCTAACAATAAATAAATAAATATTTTTGGGACATTTTACACATCAGCATCTAGTCCCAAACTAAGCAGAGCTTGTACTATGGATACTAGACAATGGATATAATAATAACTTCTTAGGTTTTCGCGATCACTACACATTATAATAAAACAAAGTTTAACCGGATTAAATCGCGTATATTATTTAAATTGGTTTTCCTGACGTTTCGAAAGCTTTACAGCATTTAGTCTACCTGCGACCACGAAACTAAGTCCCAAACTAAGCAGAGCTTGTAATATGGATACTAGACAATGAATATAATACTTAAATACTTTTTTTTTTCTTTTTTTTTTTTTTTTAGGTTCTGGACTGGAAGGGGCTAGGCATTAACATAAACGGCGAGTACATCACTCACCTTCGGTTTGCCGACGACATAGTAGTCATGGCTGAGAACATGGAGGACCTCGGTACAATGCTCGATGACCTCAGTAGAGCTTCTGATAGAGTGGGTCTTAAAATGAATATGGACAAGACAAAGGTTATGTTGAATTCCCATATAGCACCCATTCCCGTAAACATCGGAGAATCTACACTCGAAGTTGTTGACGATTATGTATACCTAGGACAAACTGTCCAGCTAGGTAAGTCCAACTTCGAGAAAGAGGTCAATCGTCGAATCCGACTCGGTTGGGCAGCGTTCGGGAAGCTACGCAATATCTTCTCGTCCAAAATACCGCAGTGTCTCAAGACGAAAGTCTTTGACCAGTGTGTGTTGCCAGTAATTACTTACGGTACTGAAACGTGGTCGCTCACAATGGGCCTGATAAGAAGGCTCAAAGTCACTCAAAGGGCAATGGAGAGGGCTATGCTCGGAGTGTCCCTGCGTGATCGAATCAGAAATGAGGAGATTCGCAGGAGAACGAAAGTAACCGACATAGCCCGAAGAATTGCCAAACTTAAGTGGCAGTGGGCGGGGCACATTGCTCGCAGAACGGATGGCCGATGGGGCAGTAAAGTTCTGGAGTGGCGACCGCGTACTGGAAGGCGCAGCGTGGGTAGGCCCCCCACAAGGTGGACCGACGACCTGGTGAAGGTCGCGGGAATCCGCTGGATGCGGAAGGCACAGGACTGGTCGTTGTGGCGATGTTTGGGGGAGGCCTATGTCCAGCAGTGGACGTCTTTCGGCTGAAATGATGAATGATGATGATGACTTTTTTTTTGTAAATACATACATATAATACATAAGAAACACCTAGACCAAAACAAACACTCATGCTCATCACACAAATATTTGTGTCCTGTGGGAATCGAACCCCGACCTCGTGATCAGCAGTCCGACACTCGAACCACTAGACCACAGAGGTCGTCAATATTTATATTCTAAAAGTAATACCTATAGTGCGGAAAACTTGCACAGTGGTTAGTATATTTTGAACATACTACTAATAATATAAATGTGAAAGTTTATGAAGATACGTAATATTTTACGTGTTCAATTTTTTTCCATTGTGGGACACCTTTTAGTAACAAGCCTCCAGAACGTCGTTTCGCAGCAAATATGGTAAGACATAAAAGACCCTAGTAATACGTTTAATATACTCACAAAATAAGTACATTTCGTATTTCGTCTCTCAGTAAAGACACCAATCTTGCTTTTACAAAACTTGTTCAACTTCAATAAGATCTTTCATCCGTGTAATGGGGTATATTTCTAAAAGAAACAATGAAAATAAAATAACTGAAGCAAAATACAGGCGAGTGTGAGTGAAGCAATGTATGGTGTTGAGACGCATCTGAGCGGAATTCTATGATGGTCATATAAAAGGAAGGGACCGAAGTTTTCTCTGAGCCCTTTCTATTTGGGGTTGTCATCGGACCCCCGCTGTTACACTGACCCTCACGAGGGGCCTGGCGGCACAAGTAAACTACTTACGTCATAAAATGATTTTGTTTTTTTTAATTTTTTTGGCAACTGGTTTTTTTTTGTTTTTGTATTATGTTTGAATGTTGGGGATTATATTATTATTAATCCATAAACAGAAAAAGATGGTAACCTAAAAAAAATCCTTATAAAAAAATATCCTTAATCCTTATGAATGAAAATATATTAAAAATTCTGTCGCTACGAATTGAGTCTCAAAAGAAAATAAAATATTTAAGCTGCTACATTTAACAGATAGACTTCCATTTAATAGAGCATTATTTTTCTCCTTTGTATAGCGACATGAAAACAAATGATAGCTACTGTCAGCTATGTGTTTTGTTACTGTGTATTATGATTCAATGAAGGAAATAGCTTAACGTGGTGCTCCTAGAGGAAATAGGAACGGATTATCCGCTTAGGCATAAGCGGTACACACACCAATGACTCTTGCTATGTGATATTTCATTTCTCCTAAATGAACTTCGGATTTCTTTCTTCTAAGGCTATGAATTTATGTTTTGCTTAACAACTCTTCATGGTATGTGCAATTTGTTCTACGCAATGTTTTTATTAACGAACGCACTATTTGATCGATCTTTCCAAAGATGGCAATGACATAACATTACATAACATCACGCCTGTATTTCCCCGAAGGGGTAGGCAGAGGTGTATAGTACACCCACATTTCGCCACTTATGTTATAGTCCCATGTAATAGGGGGCGAGCCTATTGTCATCAACCGGGCACAAATCCATACTCCGGACTGCTACTGAGAATTTCCTTATGAAAAAACCCAATAACACTTTGCCCGACCCGGGAATTGAACCCAGGACCCCACGCTCAGCAGTCGCGCTTGCGACCACTAGAGCAACGAGGCAGTCAAGTTAGTCAGTTCAAATACTCATTCACAATCAATAACAAATGTAACGATACAATAAAAAAACGGCCAAGTGTGAGTCGGACTCACGCAGTAAGGGTTCCGTACCACCCATCGACCTGATACTCCATAAAAACTGATTTAATTTAGTGAGTTTATCAAAATACATCAACGAACATACACGAAATGTACATTTTTGCATCTCTTTCTTACGTAGGTACTACCACATATGTCTATGTTTGCCCTATTTTTAGTATTTGTTGCTAAACTACATAGTATGCACTATAATCAGACCAAGTTTGACGCTGTTATGTTCTATTATCTTGTTTTTCGAGGTTTCTTGTATGGCCCCCTTTGGTTTTAGACTTTTTTTTAAGTATTTGTCGTGATACTTCTCATAGTAATACATATTCTCTGAAAATTTCAACTGGTTATCTATTACCGCTACAAAGATACAGCCCTGTGACAGACAGACGGACGGACGGACAGACAGCGTAGCGAGAGTAATAGGGTCCCGTCTGGCATCCTTCGGGTACAGAACCCTAAAAACATAATTCGGGAGTAAAAAATCATTAATCACGAATAGTTGCCCGCTTGCTCTCCCGCCACAGACCTCACAGTAATATTGGGGCTATTAACAGAAATGCTAGTGATCGCGTGATATCGTGTCCCCCCCCGGACTCGCCTCGTCACCGCGTCGCATTGTATCAACTGTTGTCACGACCCTTATTAATGCATGCGTCTCGTCAACTGGTATTAGAATGAAACTGATTTTGAGGGGATTAGAAATTAAAAAATAACAGCATGTTCGCTGTGCATTTGTTGTCCTATTATGTTAATGAATAACATTTTAATCATTAGACAAAATTATAAGTTATATTAAAATGAGAGCTATAGAATATTGACAAATTCTGTTTTTTATTTATTTGTTGATTATTCCTCGTAACTACCTATAAAATATATCAGAAAATTATCTACCGATTAGGTATTTTTCCATTTCACATTTCCGTTTTTCAGATAATGTAATCAGTCAGTTAGATTTAATGCAACTATTATTATAGGATCTACATTTTGTTTTTCAAATAGTCTACACTGTACAAAGCGTGGTAATAAATTATATAAAAACCAAACACGGATTATTTTTGTCAGTTTTCTGCGTTCTGCTTCTGCATCTTACTCATAAACCTAAAACGTACTATACATATACAACAACCTTATATGCATTTTTCAAACAACCTCATTTTCTATCAAAGTTACTCAAAACTCGATGAAAGTAGGTCTTATATAGCATTTAGAAGTAGGTAATTGAATGGAGTGAAACGTAAGTACTATCAATATTACTCAGAGTCTGGCTAACTACCCTGTCAGTACACAGACACATACATAGTTGCATGCATTTAATCCTAATGGTTCCTGTAGACGGTTGAGCGTCAGTTATTATTGATGGATCCCTATAATATAATTGATGGAAGTCTTGTATTCAAACGGGGCGATGCACGTTAATGTGCTTAAAGTGTTGCTTATGTGTTCAAAAGCCATTAAGGTGTGAATGCACCTGTGTTGAACCGCCCTTTAGGCCCGTATTACAGAACGTTCCTCATGGGTGACCACTGTTTAAAACTAATTTTGAGTTTGGATTTAATTTTAGAACAGTCCTCAAGCATAGATTCATTCATTCATTCGTGGTCGAGACCACGCTTGAGTAGAGATTTCTTTCCTACTTCAGGTTATATTTGTGTACTATGTGGTTGAATTGAAGTTTATACCGTATTGGAATAAGACCGATGCTCAAGTAACGATTCTATCCTTGAAATATAAACCGGCCAAGATCATATCGGGCCATGCTCAGTATTATAGGGTTCCTTAAGTAGGTGTTACAAACAAATCAAATCGAATATTAATCATGGCTATTTTAGTTTTTGCAATAGACGGCAGCATTGGCGACTCAGAGAGTGTTGTTAGACGCCGCTAGATGGCGCCAAATTTAAGAAGTGTGTCGTCAACATAACACAATGTTACTTTTTGTGATTTTTTCAAATATAAAGTAGCTAAAGGAGCATTATTTGCTATGATCATTTTTCTCTTAGGTCAATGACCTTTGAACTAGGACGTTTTAAGTATTTTTCAGTTTTCTGTCTATAACTCAAAAAATTATAATCACATTATACTCGAAATAATTTTAAAAGAGAGTTTTCACAAAGGTCTATCAATGTGGAAGATTATAAGTTTCAACGTTGCATAGTTTAGAAATGGCAGGGGGGGGGACATGCCACTTTGGCGGGCTATATTTCGCAGATGGTACACCTGATAAAAAAGTGATGTATCAAACATTACCTTAATTTTAGTAGACCTATTCAATGATCTAAACGAGGAGGTGAAGCGAAAAAAAAAGTTTTCATCCCCATTTCACATGTACGTGGGACACTCAGAAAGTTTTGCGAAACTAAAAAAAATTGTTCTATACGTACATATATTTTTATCAAATCTTTTCAAAGTACTTTCCACCAGCCTCTATACAAAGATTCATGCGCCTAAACCAGTTTTCAAAACACTTTTTCCAGTCCGCCGCAGACACCTCGTTTACAGCCTGCTCGAACGCAGCCAGCGCATCTTCCGGCGACGAAAATTGTATCCCTTTGAGCTGATTTTTTATTTTTGGGAATAAAAAGAAGTCACACGGTGCTAGATCAGGGCTGTAAGGAGGGTGACCCAGGAGTTTGACTGGCGTGCTGTCCAGGAAGTCCCTCGTTTTGAGTGCGGTGTGCGCAGGTGCATTGTCGTGGTGGAGCAGTAGCCCGCGGAGCCCTGTGTTTGGTCGCTTGTTGCTTATAACAGAGAAAACTTCTGGCAAACATTTGGTAGTATACCATTCGGCATTAATGCTTCTTTGATCCCGTAAGGGAATTGATACCAAGTGGCCAGTCAAATTAAAAAAGCTAGCGATCAAAATCTTACCCCCGCTTCTAGATCGCTTCACTTTGGTAGGCGTTGGCTCATTTTGAAACACCCAAACAGTCGACTGGCGCTTGGTTTCTGGGTCGTATTGATAAATCCAGGACTCATCACCTGTAACGATGTCGTAAACACGCCGAGACGAGCCTGCTTCAAATTTGTTAAGCATATCACGGCACCATTCCACCCGGGCCTGCTTCTGAGCATCGGTGAGGTTGTGCGGCACCCAGCGTGATACTATCCTCCTCACGCGAAGATGGCTGTGTAGAATCTCGTGAACGCTTCCCGATCCAATCTTCAATATGTGTTGAATCTCCTGATATGTAATTCGCCTATTGTCTTGGATTAAATTTTTCACTGCTAGCACGTTTTCTTCGGTAACAGCCGTCAAAGGGCGACCGCTTCTTTCGTCATCCCCCAAAGTTGGTCGACCGCGCTTGAATTCGTTATACCAACGATACACGGTTGCCTTGGAAGGGCCTTCATCCATGAATGCCATTTGAAGTCTATCGTACGATTCATCCGGTTTCAGGCGACACTTGAAATCGTATAAAATCATAGCTCTAAAATGTTCCCGGCGCAGATCCATATTTCAGTGAGACACAATACTTTGAATTAACTCGCAAAAAATGTGGAGGGAAATTTTGAAATTGGAACTTACTTATTTTTACTTATAAATAATCATATTTTCGAAAAAAATTATAACTGGCCAGTCTCCCATATATAAAAACTTTTTTTCGCAATACTTTCTGAGGGGCCTGGTATGGGCGCCACCTCTAAAACACGTAATCACGATTTTTTTATTCTTTTAATATTGAGATCTATATCTAGACTATTTTTTAACAAAATTTCATTTACTTATGTTTATAACTGTAGAAGTTATTAAGCTGTAAAGGATTAGGATAGACGGACAGACGGACGGACATGACGAAACTATAAGGGTTCCTTGTAGGACTACGGAACCCTAAAAAGTCGTGATTAATTGATTGATGATCAAACTGTACTTGAGAAACGTTCCGTAATACGGACCTTAGCTTGATTACTATGTCAAAAGAAATAATTAAGGTTACCAACATTGTTCATATAATTTAGTGTTAATAGCTGATTGCTGTACTACATTTATAATCTTCTTATATATATATAAATGAATGTTTCTTTGTTTGTTTGTCCCGATATGCGTTCCTATACTATTCATCCAATTGCAATTAAACTCTGTTGAGTTGTTGTGCCCGCGCCCGCAAAGATTATGACGAAAAAAGTTGGCCTTGCAATGCATACACACAATTTAGTACAGTAAGTAATAAATAAATAATGATGATAATATAACCAACCCTCGTGGAGAAAGGGAAAAATATTTTCCGCGTTTCAGTCTTCTGCCACTAGCTGAGACGGGGTACTGCAATCCAATTAGCCCTACCAAGTCGGCTATTGGCTAATCACTAACGCGGCAGTTTTGTGACGGCTCATGTAAGTGGTCGAAACTGATTTGAATATTTCAAGTGGCGAATAGTGGCGACCTACATTAGTGAAATTTCATAGATGTGTTGTAGACATCGGTCGCCTGTTATGAGGTGTCTATGGGGTGTGTGGTCGCTGGGTACATAATACTATCTTATTTTATTATGCATTTTGATGTAAACGAGTGGTAATAATTATAATCTCCTTAACTCACATTACACGTATCTTCACAAACACACTAACGCTAGACTAGGATACGTTCTAATTCGAATATTTTTATAACGGTGTGTCTAAAACTTTGACTAGTGCCGTACGTCTTTGAGGCTTCATCCAACTGACAGTTTTTAATGAGTTCCCCTCGCGATTAGACTGTCTTGAATTTTGTACTCAACGTTAACAGACTGTACCAGTTTCAACCTTTTAATTCCTCTTTTGGCTCTTTTAATGAGTGTAATTAATATAAGAAATAGGTTAGTTGGTACAGTGAAGTTAAAAATGTAGGTGATCTGGCAACGCTACCTGCGTTGCCAGATGTCCCGCTTTTGACGGGACGTCCCGTTTTCCAGTCCTCTCAGGACGCGTTCCGTCACCCTGAGCGGGACGCCCAGATTCCGCTTTTTCATATTAAGTAGCCAATTTGGTACGGTTCAGCTAAGGAAGAAGCGCATGACGCAGGAGAGTGCGGATTATAACCATTGTTATAAATTTTTTCTACATCCTCATTTTTTCGCCCCATTACCGCTTACCGCTTTTTTGTTATTTTATGTCCCGATATATGGAAAAACGGATGTGGCAACGCTAGTGATAGAATAAAGACTACGTAGACATTGATTACGATTTATTTCTAATCTACTGTAGACATTCATGCAGTGCATACTATTACTGAAATATTCTTTTTTTGCCCTTTAAAGAACTATAGAAACGGCGAGTCACCCGACTGATCCGCTACTTATAATAGACCGTTAACTTCACGATCGGTTTTTATTTGTGGTGATTGCTTTTTTATTCACATGATGTGTTCACACGAATCGCCGATATCAGATTAGATCAAACAACGTAACGTTAACGTTATTGAATGACTTGTGTAAACTCGCCCATACAATTTCACATGCCAAAAACTATGTCATTTTAATGTTACAGTTAAAATTTCCATGTGAACGGGCCGTAACTTTTTCAATTCATTTCCACACTTTTTCAACTTCGAATTGTCAACCACTGAACTATTTATCCGTAACTTGCTAGTTATTCAAATTCCTTCACCATTTCTGACAGGAACAGACAGGGAAACGGTGAAATATATTAAAGTGGCTACCAGGATCGCATGACTGAAACGAATCCCTCAAAAATTGTCGTTGATTACGAACATCAGACTGATACTCGACTTTTATTTATGTTCATAGATTAGCAAATATGCCAAGTATCCGGGTCAGGTATTATGGATTGTTCTATGTTCTCATTTACATATTCAAGTTCTATGACTTTTCCAAAAATGTATAAATCTATATTCATGTATAAACAGTAATTTTAATTGAGTTTATTGTGCGGATATGTTTCTGTTTAGAATTAGTTGTAGTCCCGATACCAAAACATGTAGTAAACAAGTGTAAATAAATAATTGCAATATTATTATATACATTCATAAAAATTATAATTATAAACATTTGCATACTATGATATAAAGCATATAGCGGAATAAGCGGACTATGAATGAATGTACTAACTACAATGTACCTATTCCTTGCAAATAAAGACATTATATTGTATTCTATTCTAAAAATGTATCGTATCTATCTCACAAAATTTATATCAACGTCGGTAATGAAAATGTATAAATATTTTATTTTATTTTCTCACACCATAGCACTGTTACCATGAGCCATATTTACCATTGATAGATGCTGTGATTAATAAATCCTTAATTCTGTCTAACTGCGTGGTGGTTTATTTCTACCATCTGAGTGGTACCACAACGTCTCGTACTACCAGGGCGTCATAATGCCAAAATTGTTTCTCAATCTTTCTTACGATTGACGGGGCCCGACCTCGGTCTTGTGACCTCTTGCTAGCTAGGTCAGTGAATTATATTGTGGAGTGCAGTGTGGTGTTCCGAACTGTATCTGTTAATTGAACATCTGAGAACCACGCTCCATTTCACGCTGGCAAACATCGAGCTACAACTAGACATAATTACATACATATGTAAGGCAGACAATAACAGAGTTTGCAACTAGATTCTCTAATTACTAATAGGTTTATTATTATGACATAATTCTGTCAATTTTGTTATGATATAAGAGAAATCCTGCTATTCAGTACATTGAAGATTTGCAAATGAGACACAACCATTGAGGAGTTAAAAATCCGTCTTCATGGAAAGTTTTGTGAAACAAAACTACAAATTGTTTGATTGTTATACTTCTAACACGCAGACATAAGAACTACTGCAAACAATCATAATGAAGCCAACAAAACTGTGCTCTTCTGTGTACAAACCAGCGCTCACGCACACTTCATGTACCTGAAGTTTTTTTTTCTTAATGCTTACTGGACGATGCCGCAACATGGATAGAGAGCGGGATACATGTGTGAATCCCGCTTTCATTATGATTGTTCGTAGCACTTCGTCTATATTTGTTACTATGTCTCTGTTCTGACATAAGTATAATTGTAAGTGAAGTATAATTTTATTAATAACTAGCTTTTACCCGCGGCTCCGCTCGCGTTAAATTCTGCTAACCCACGTCAGTCCAGTCCAGTCCAGTCCAGTCCATTCCAGTCCACTGTCCCACTGTCCCGCTGTCCCGCTGCCCCGCTGCCCCGCTGCCCCACTACCCCACTGCCCAACTGCCCCGCTAACCCTCTGCCCCACTGCCCCGCTACCCCACTGCCCCACTGCCCCGCTGCCCCACTATTCCACTGCCCCACAGCCCCGCTGCCCCGCTGTCCTATTGCCCCACTGCCCCGCAGCCGCGCCGCCCGACTGCGCCGCTACCCCACTGCCCCACAATCCTACTGCCCCGCTACCCCACTGCCCCGCTGCCCCGCTACCCCACTGCCTCGCTGCCCCACTGTCCCACTTCCCCACTGTCCCACTGCCCCTCTTTCCCACTGCCCCTCTTTCCCACTGCCACACTGTGCCTCTGCCCCACTATCCCACCGTCCCACTGTCCCACCGTCCCACTGTCCCACTGTCCTACTGTGCCACTGTCCCACTATCCCACTGTCCCACTGTCCCGCTACCCCTCTACCCCACTGCCCCGCTATCCTGCCCCAGTGCCCCGCCACCCCGCTGCCACACAGCCCCGCTACCCAACTGCCCCGCTTCCCCGCTGCCCCACTATACCACTGCCCCACTGCTCCGCTATCCCACTGCCCCGTTGCCCCGGTACCCCACAGCCCCTCTGCCCCGCTGCCCCCCGCTGCCCCGCTACCCCAATGCCCCGCTTCCCCACTGCCACACTGCCCCGCTCTCCCATTGCCCCACTGCCCCGCCGCCCCGCTGCCCCACTGCCCCGCTACCCCACTGCCCCACTATCCCACTGCCCCGCTACCCCACTGCCCCGCTGCCCCGCTACCCCACTGCCTCGCCGCCCCGCTGCCCCACTATCCCACTGCCCCACTGTCCCACTGCCCCACTGTCCCACCGTCCCATTGTCGCACCGTCCCACTGTCCCACTATCCTACTGTCCCACTGTCCCACTATCCCACTGTCCCACTGCCCACTGTCCCACTGTCCCACTTTCCCACTGTCTCACTATCTCACTAAGTCACTATCGTCCCATGTCCCATGTCCCATATCCTGTCCCAGTGTCTCTCTATATCACTATCGTCCCGTCCCATGTCCCATGTCCTGTCCCATGTCCCATCCTATGTCCAGTCCCATGTGCCGTCCCACTGTCCTGTCCCATGTCCCGTCTCATGTCCCGTCCCATTTCCCGTCCCATGTTCCGTCCCCTGTCCCGTCCCCAATCCCGTCCCCTGTCCCGTCCCCAGTCCCATCCCCTGTCCACTCCACTCCACTCCATCGTACATTACTCTACCCGCTCGTGCAAATGCATAGAAGCTTCGATCTTTCGGGTGAGTACGCAACCCAGGAATTAATTTTTTTCTTTCTTTCTTTCCTTCTCAAAACCCATACCAGTTTTTAAGTCAGATCATCAGCTTTCAAACAAAAAAAAAAACATCAAAATCGGTCCAGTAGTTTTAGCGTGATGCTGGAACAAACAAACAAATAAACAGACAACTGACATTTAACAATTTTATAATAGTAGTAGATGCAAAAAGGTAGGTACACATTCCCAATCATCACAATTGAAAGCATCAATCAGGAGCATAGCATCTGACGATATGCTCGAAATCTCGCCGAGGCACGAACATGACGGGCATCCGCGACTCGTAATGAAGATTTATCGGCGACCTCCGAACGGCCCCGCAAATTACCCACTGACACATCGGAATGCCGTTGTTGCCAAAATGGACCAAAAATATAAACCAACAGGAAAATTAATAGCGTGGAAACTCAATTACCCATTACATCGGCCAAGTTAATGGTTTTAGCTTATTTCTTGAACTTTTTGAAGAAAAATTGGTTGATCCAACATAAAATTTACGTCGTTTCTTTATACTAAGGAACTCTGTTATCAAACGCCGGTTAGTGTAAAGCTGGGTTGAAAAAATGGGGGTCTGTAAATAAATATTTGCTTAATTTTCTTGTATTTGCATTATCTGACCTCAGCGCAGGATCTCCTAACTAGAACGGGAGAAAATGATAATCATGATAATAGGCTACCGTAATAAATGCTGGGTACAGATCGAGCCAACGAAGGCAACGAGATTCAGCGGTTTTTGGTACCCCACGTTCGTTGGGCTAAGAAAGTATTAGGAAGAATTGTTTAGTGTCCCAGTTATCAGTTGTTAACAAGTGTTAAGATGTGTTATATTGTATAAAGCATTATGTAACTAGATTACAATGTTTATGAATTTGTATATCATCATCATCATTTCAGCCGAAAGACGTCCGCTGTTGAACATAGGCCTCCCCCAATGGGGGGATATGCCATAATTGCCACGCTTGGCAGGCGGGTTGGCGATCGCATTAGGTTGGTTAAATACTCAGAGAACGCTGCTGCCCATTCTCTGGTGAATCAGTTAGTCGCCTTTTACGATACCCATGAGAAGATATAGGGTAGTGCAATTCTTTACGTCCACACGGAACGGAATTTGTATATATACAAGATATAAGAAAAAAAAACGGAACGAAAAAAATACTAGCGAAAGCCAGTCTACCAGTTCCAGTAGTACTAGCGAATATAGCAAGAAAACTTCGAAGCACTCTGCTCTCCGTGCTCAAAATTCTACCACGTAATTACGAAAAGATACGTAGGGACGCACCATTAAAACAGAACAAAAACAAAATCACCCAACGGAAAACATAAAAAAACCTACATACATTACATTACATACCTTGTCCTGTGCTAAATAAAATCTTTCTTTCTTTTCTTTTCTTTCTTTACATCTCTGAAAACATGCCATAAACTTTTTCATAAGAAATAAAAAAATACCTGCATTCAGAAATATTTCTTTTACGGAAAATATGTTAAAGACAGATGTTAATAATATTTTCATAGAACATAAATGAAGGCGGAAAAACTGTGACTTTCGCGTCAACGTCACGGAAATTATTTGTCATAAAAATACGACTTTGATGTTTTAAAGGGTGAAGGATATTTTTTCCTAGAATACTGGAAGGTTGGCTGATGTTTGTTAGCTCTGCATTTTATATTCATTGGACTATGAATTTTAAACACCTGTTGTCGCGGAATCTGCCGTAGGTATACAACATTAGTTTTATTTATACTAAACCTGAAAAGGGGTCAAACCCTGAAAACCTTTTAAGGGGTCATTGTACTCATCAGTATGAAAAACTTTTACTATGGGACCAACCCGTAAATCGCGAAAAAAAAATCAGGTGTTCCCTACATCTTATCGATTTATGTGAACACAAAAGTAGGCAACACCTGTTTTTTTTTGGCGATTTCAGGGTTGGTCGCATAGTAGAAGTTGTTCATACTGATGAGTACAAAGACCCCTTAAGAGGGTTTCAGTTATTTCAATAACACGTTGTAAACAAAAATCTGGTCAAGTGCGAGTTGGACTCGCGCGCTAAGGCTAAGATTCAGAGATGAATCTAAGCGTGAACTCATGCTTCCAAATGTCAAATAGCACTGCATTTTGACAGTTGGAAACATGAGTTCACGCTTAGATTTCTCTCCTCTCTGAATCTCTCTAGAAAACCGATCTTACTTCTTACGAAACAAAGACGCTGTCAATGTCAAACTGTTACCACTGACATGCGGTCGACCGTACTACTACTTTTAGTTTAGACTTCTATTATTTTAGTATTAGCTATGATATAGGTCATTGTAACACTAAATAATAGTACGGAAACACAACATAGATATTCTGTGAAAATTGACTACTTATTACGGCTAAGAAAACTGTGACAGACAGACGGACGAACAGATGACGTAGCCTTAGTAATAAAAGAGTCCCGTTGGCACCCTTTGGTTACGGAACCCCAAAAATTATGAAATCTGATTTATCTCAACAAAAAGGATCCTTACACAACAAGTAAAATTACTCCACAAAATGATCCGTTTATTTTTCCGCTAAGTCGTGCTTTGTGTGCGCAGGCTCATTTAAATCACTGTTTATCTTTTCCTCTTTTTTACGTTTTTGTTCTCTCTTATTTACGATAGTGACTTAGGTTCACAACAACTGATGCTGCATAATACTTCAACGTGCAACATTCAATTATTTAAAAAAAGGTTTATGTTAGAAGTTTGTTTGTTGAAGTCTGTGCTTCGGGAGCACATAGCTGTGGGTCCCAGTTGCCATACGAATATCTATGGCAGGGTTACGGGCAGTCAGAAGCCCGAAAGTTTGACTTACTGCTGCCGAATTGCGTAACTCACTCGCGATCGCAATTAATAGGATTTCAATGTATATTGCTTCGTGTGTTTTGACAATTCGTCTTATCGGCAACTATGTTCCACGCAATGAATATTGTTATCATTTCAAAATGAAAGCTAATGTCAATATCAATGCATTACACAATTACCCCACTGGTCTACCCTAAAGGTGCGTCTATGCAAGACGAACCGAGCACGAGCAGAGCACAAGCCGAGTACGAATTCGTGTAGCTTGAACTGACTTACGCGCCTCGAACGAGCACGCCACGAGCGTTTGGCTCGTGCTCGGCTGTGTTACGCCAACTGTCGGTTTTTTAACGAACACAAAGGGATTCGCATCGCACTCTCAGTGTGCTCCATACGCTCGTGTTGTAGACTCGTTGTAAGTCCACACTAGACGCCGCGATCGACGATGCGGAGAGCGGCTCCGCCCGAGCTCGTCTAGCGTAGACGCACCTTAAGGATTTCGGTATTACCCAATAACTGAGTAGTAGGGGTCTGATGGCAGTCGCTCCGCGTAAAATACTGATATTCAGCCGCATGTAGTTAGACTGAAAGCCGACCCCAACATAGTTGTGAAAAGGCTCGGAGAAAGTTGTAAGAAGTTTTATAACAACCCGCATAATGTCCAGGAAATATGGTCATCATTATCACACTATAAAACGGACGTCGAACATGGTGCAATGTGGGGCTTATGGTATCAATGAAAGACGTGTTGTCAAGTACAATGTCTAATATTTAATGAATAACCATATGCTAAGCTTAGGCTAAATATACTATACGAGGTAAGGCGAGCCACACACTACACCTCCCCCGTTTTTGAAAGAAAAAAAAAATTTAGACATTTTTTTTTATTAAAATTTGAAATAATATCTTATGAACAATTACATTTTTATTTTTTTTATTTTTACCATAACAAATTAAATAAATTATGGTTACATATAGCTAATAGGATAATTATTAATAAAAGAGTGCACTGTTTACAATAACCATAGACCAGTAAGCCTCTAGACGCCGCTTAGCTGGACACCCCCGGTCACAACGCATATGCTCTACCACTGCATATCATACGTCCCTCCACCAATCGGAACGTCACTCAGTCAGCGAGCGGCACCAATCATAAGGAATCATACCATCGAACTTTTGAGCCGGCCAATCATAACGCGCCGTCCGCCCCCCTGACCCCACCAACGTTTTACGACTGCGTTCGAATACAAAACTTTGTTTATGCGGAGTCTTGAAGCTTACTGGTCTGTGACAATAACCTACACACAAAAAAAAAAACATTTTTATTATTCTGAAATTATAACAAGTACCTAACCAACATTGAAAATTATTTACCTGTCTATTTTATAACAACCCACATTTTATTAAATTTCTCATGTTTTCATTATTTTTCCTTTTATACTATAAACAAATCACTCAATTCTTAGCTCTGATTCTATCATAATCACAATCTTTATCTCGATTTTTCCGTAGGTACACTTTTACGAAACCCGATCGGGCATAATTATTTATTATTAGGTACTCTTTTTATATTCAAGACTCTCGGTGCCTGGTATTATAAAACAAACATAATTATCATATATCATTAGGGTCATGATTTAAGACTTCCTTGGTCTCCAACTGTTCTCACAGAGAAATCTCGTTTACACCATGATCGAACGAAGGAACCGAACCCTATGTAGTACCTTTGTGTACCTATCTTATAATATTTGTACCTTTTCACTTCCAATATCACAACTATGAAACACTATTTATCCAAATTGAATACTTTGGTACATAAAATTCCAAATCGCGTTTGGATGATCAGTCCAACTACGTATCTAAAACCTTACTTACCAAATTATTCCCAACTGCCATTAAACAAACTTTCATACAGCCAAAACATTCTCAATTCCATTCCAAATATATTTACCTGTATCACCATATTAACTACTAACTAATATTCATTCTCAACAAAATAACTCATGATCTAATCATTCAAATCAATCCCTTTATCATTCAAAGGCAAAATTATTCCTTACAAAATTGGTGCATTGTTTAATTGTCGAGTCAGATATTGCAGTTCGAGTCATTTCGCAACATCAAATAACAGAGGTGACATCATTCTTACACGAGTATGTGTTACTAGGTGTCACTCACTGCAATTTGATACGTTGTTTACCGATACCTTTCGCGACAAACTAAATTAAAAGAATTTATGTTAAAATAAAATTCTAGTTATTATCAACAGGCGTTACAAATCGATAACTCACGTATTTAGCACCTATGAACTATCTTAATTAATAACGTCTCAGCGTAAACTTTTCACCACAATCACCAAAAAAACACATCACCAGTTTGAGCATGCGAAGCACGGCCTGTTGGTGAGGCCTCAGGGTAGCGGAGATTCCTCGACGCTGCTCCCTGGTCACCATCGTCTCCCAGCCGGAAACACATCGGGCACGAACTACTCCCGGCACCACTCAATTTCGCACCAATAATAATTTTGTTTCTCCTTGTTGCCCCACTTGTTCCAGGCACAAATGATTATAAAAATTTTGGAACCAACATACGCAGCGCTGCCAACGTGGCAGCACTGGCAGGGTCGCCATGCAATGTGGGGCTTATGGTATCAATGAAAGACGTGTTGTCAAGTACAATGTCTAATATTTAATGAATAACCATATGCTAAACTTAGGCTAAATATACTATACGAGGTAAGGCGAGCCACACACTACAATGGCCAATCTGTATAGATCCTTTAACATAACATAACATCACGCCTGTATTTCCCCGAAGGGGAAGGCAGAGGTGTAATAGTACACCCACATTTCGCCAGTCATGTTATAGTCCCATGTAATAGGGGGCGAGCCTATTGCCATTGACCGGGCACAAATCCAGACTCCGGGCTGCTACTGAGAATTTCCTAATGAAAAAACCCAATAACACTTTGCCCGACCCGGGAATCGAACCCAGGACCTCACGCTCAGCGGTCGCGCTTGCAACCACCAGACCAACGAGGCAGTCCTTATAGATCCTTTAGACTTTATTATATCACAGACACTAAAAAATATAGACGAAATGCTGCAAACAATCATAGTGAAGCCAAAAAACCGTGCTCCTTCGTATACAACGAGCGCTCACGCACACTCATGCACCTCAAGCCGTGCGTTAGTATACATGTCGCGGCATAGTTCAGTAACTATCGCGAAAGCAAATATCCTTCAGGCACATGGTGTGTACGTGAGCGCTGGTTTTACACGAAAGAGCATGTTTTTTTTTTGGCTTCACTATGATTGTTCGCAGCACTTCATCTATATTTTTTACTATGTTACTATTTCTGTGGATTATATCAACTAAATTTTATTAATTTCTCATGAGAGAATTTTCGATATTAATAACATCAATAATGGTACATACTAAATTGCTTCTATAACTCTTGTCATAGTCATCCCTGAGCAATCATTATTTACTTTCGTAAGACACCAATCGCGGTAATAGAAATAAAGTCAGAAATGGGAGTTCATATTTAAAACACTTTGATAAAGCATGGGAGTTGAGCACAAAATAGCTTATAGGAAGATAAGTACAGAAGAACAACTTTTAACAACGTGGAATGAGTAGTACCTTTTTTTTTGTTTTCGGGTAGAAATCCTCATGGATACTCCATCTGGGGAGGGCGGAGGGGTATGTCGGACTCTTACCGACTTGAACTACACGCTCTCCGGGTACTCCAGTGGATTCCGCCGGTGCCCCTCTAGTGCTACGCCTTTGGCACGTGCCGGGAAAACAAAAAGGTTTCCCCAACAGCAGCACACGACCACCACGTGTTGCTGTCCTCCCCAGGGTCACTTCATAGTTCAACCGTGATGACCATAGTCATAGCCATGAAACATGGGTCATACGTCCATGGTTATAGGTTTTAATAATGTTTATGTTTTGTGTTTGGTGCGGAGAAGAAAGTGGAATCCACATATTGCATTGAGTTACCTATCGCTGCAGAGAAAACTTGTGCTCACGGGGAATGCGAGATTGCTTCAATACTAAATGCGATTGCGGGGGCCCCGTTCAGTCCTTGGCCCTTTTGCCTTGTGGCCCCTTGGCCTGCCACCTGTACAACAGCCGACCTAAACGAAGCCAAGAGCAACGCCGTTGAAGTAGCCAAATATATAAGAAAAAAGTGTGCACTATTGACACTCAAGAATAAATGCTTACAATCCTAGTCTCCTGTAGCACTACGTGGACATCCGGTTTTGTTATAAGAAGGAAAGTCCTCTTGAACTGTCATACTGCCGGCCTGAGTGCAATAGACCTTCTTATCATGTCTTTTTATAAGCATGGGGTAGTGTAGGGCCCAGTCAGAGGTCCCCAGTGCTGAGCCGGCTGGCCTGTCTCATTCGATAACAATTTGCTTCGGACCGTGATTTATGGCCTTAATACCCGCTGTGGTTACTTAACCGATGTAGCTGTATTAACTTTTGACTATATATTGAGAAAATTTGTATCGGCACCGGTGCCGGCTGTGTTCATTTATTTGGAATTGAAACTAAATTGGAAAGTTCCTGGTGGATCATTATTAAAACCTTAGATAATCAACATATTTTTTTCAATAAACATTCATGAAAAACTAATTGTAAGGCTTAATCATAACAATAAGGTCAAACTTTTTTTTTTTCATACTAATATGTAAAATAAATCTTGAAATTAGTGACACAACAGAAAAATTCTTAGTCTTATTCTTTATTGTACATACATATATACATTTATATTACAATAGGAAAGACAGAATTGAGTTTTTTAACAGCAAACCTAAGAATCAATTAATTCAGAAAAAAATTGTACTTTTCTTTCGTATTATAACAGCAATTTTCTTCCTCAAATCACTACTTTGTTAATCAACATCAACCCATTATGTACTTATTAATATACTGTTATTAGATACTGTCCCACTGCTAGGCACACACATTTCCCACATGGGCCTCTTCTCAGAATGAAAATGTTAAGGCCTTATAAAATGATATTTGAAAACTGTTTCTCGACCAATTAACTAATTTATCTTTCTTTATAATAACAGCTATTTCCCACCCCAACAACTACATGATGACATTGCAATTCTGAAATCACTCTCTATTTATATACTGCACAATTGCTCATCAGTTCTCCGTAGGAGCGATCATTAGGAACCACATAAATCAGGGCACTCTTCCGACCACGATACGATCTCAATGACGTCGCCTTCCGACTTCATCCCAACCGTGAATATAGAATACGCCTGTCGAGCATGTGTTTTGTTTTTTTCAACTTTTGTTGCGCTGTAAATACATAACATATAGTCGTAGTTGACGCGAATGTTGTAAATAAAGAAAATGTGACTTTTGAAGTAGTAGTTCTTCTTCTTCGTGCATACCTAGAGTAAGTTTTTTAGTATTAGAACATTTTGTCACTTTTATGGGCTTCAGTAACAACAAAGAGTTTGCTCAAGATGCAGTTTGTTGGATGTTCAACTTCTGATACACAGTCCCCAGAACAGTTAAAGGTAGGTAATATCATTGTTTGAGGGCCTCGTAGCGAAGCAACGTCTGCGCGGATTGTACGATCTGCAAGGTTAAGCTGCACTTGCCGCGGACAGTCTGTGGATGGGTGACCGTTTCGTTACACATCGAGACCCCTCCGTGCCTCGGAGAGCACGTTAAGCTGTCGGTCCCGGTTATAATATCTATGGCAGTCGTTACGGGTAGTAAGAAGCCTGAAAGTCTGACAACTGGTCTAACCTCCGAATGACAGTATTACCCAGTAACTGGGTTGTGGGGGTCTGATGGCAGTCGCTCCGTGTAAAATACTGATTTTCAGACGCATCTGGCTAGATTGGAAGCCTACCCCAATATAATTGGGAAAAGGCTCGGAGGAAGATGATATAATTGTTTGAGGATTAGTGTGATCTATATTCTATCACCATTTTTAGATAAATACTAGCTTTTACCCGCGGCTCCGCTCGCTTTAAATTCTGCTAACCCACGTCAGTCCAGTCCAGTCCAGTCCAGTCCAGTCCAGTCCTGTCCAGTCCAGTCCAGTCCAGTCCAGTCCAGTCCAGTCCAGTCCAGTCCAGTTCACTGTCCCACTGACCCACTGCCCCACTGTCCCACTGCCCCATTGTCCCACTGTCCCACTGCCCCCATGTCCCACTGCCCCACTGTCCCACTGCCCCACGGTCCCACTGTCCCACTTTCCCACTGCCCCACTGCCCCACTGTCCCATTTTCCCACTGCCCACTGTCCCAGTCCCACGTTCCCACAGTCCCACGTTCCCACAGTCCCACTGTCCCATGGTCCTACGGTCCCACTGTCCCACGTTCCCACTAACCCGTGGTCCCGCTGTCCCACTGTCCCACTGCCACACTGTCCCATTGCCCCACTGTCCCACCGCCCCACTGTCCCACGGTCCCACTGCCCCACTGCCTCACTGTTCCACTGCCCCCACGTCCCACTGTCCCACGGCCCCACTGTCCCACTGCCCCACTGCCCCTCTGCCCCACTGCCTCACTGTGCCACTTTCACACTGCCCCACTGTCCAACTGCCCCACTGACCCTCTGCCCCACTGCCCCACAACCCCAATGTCCCACTGTCCCACTGTCCCACAGTCTCACTTTCCCACTGTCCCACTGTCTCACTATATCACTATCGTCCCATGTCCCATGTCCCATGTCCTGTCCCACTGTCTAACTATCTCACTATATCACTATCGTCCCGTCCCATGTCCCATGTCCCATCCTATGTCCAGTCCTATGTCTCGTCCCATGTGCCGTCCCACTGTCCTGTCCCATGTCCCGTCACATGTCCCGTCCCATTTCCCGTCCCATTTCCCGTCCCATGTTCCGTCCCCTGACCCGTTCCCTGTCCCGTCCCCAGTCCCGTCCCCTGTCCCGTCCCCAGTCCCATCCCCTGTCCACTCCACTCCACTCCATCGTACATTACTATCCGCTCGTGCAAATGCATAAAAGCTTCGATCTGTCGGGTGAGTACGCAACCCACGAATTAATTTTTTTCTTTTTTTCTTTCTTTCTCAAAACCCATACCAGTTTTTAAGTCAGATCATCAGCTTTCAAACAAAAAAAAAACATCAAAATCGGTCCAGTAGTTTTAGCGTGATGCTGGAACAAACAAACGAACAAACAAACAGACGTTTACAATTTTATAATAGTTAAGATTAGGTATAATTGAGAAAAATGGCAGTGCAATGAACAAACAGTTTCACGAAGATAATAAAGTAGTATCATTAATCTCTTATAAGCATTACAGTAACGAAAAGGCTTAATAAAAATAAATATATTGGAAACTAAGAACAAGGATGAAGAGTTTTATTTCGCTGCAATCCTATGCTACAAAACTCTTCATAAAAAACTTTAGTTCAAACATAAAAGTTTGCGGTAGCCGGTGTAGTTACACGCAGCACCTTGTAAACATAGAGATATAATGTTCGTATGCTGTTGATTCACCGTTCACTACAGCAAAGCTAAAAGGTTTATGTCACGAACAGGATATCGCGTTCATGATTTCGAATGGGTCAAGCAGATACATTTTGTACCTTATCTCTGCCATATTGTAAAAGGGAGTAAAATTTCACATATTACCTAAATAAGTTAGAATTGAAAACTTTATTCGAGCTTTAAACTTCCTTATGATGAGTTGATTAATTTTAGAATTTCTAACTAAAACTCTTAGAACTAAAATAAATTTATCTCATTCGACTTCTAAAACTCTTGGATGATAAACTGTATTCTCATTTATTATCCCTCGAAAATCGACGTAAGTATAAGATTTATCTTTCATTAGAAGATTAGCTCCCATTCTCTCTGATTCCCTAAATAACCTTCCCCTTGATGAACGAAAATTGGCAATTTGAAGGAAAAGTTTTCACCCCAAGTAAACGAATGTGTAACTAAAAGAAAAATGGCGAATGTATTCCCCTATTGTGAATATACTGATACGGGGCCCTCGTCTCGGCTAATTTAATTTTTCTCTGTTACCTCATATACAGCTGGGGGCTTTTCTGTACGAACATTCCCCCGAAATAAGTACGTGCCGAAACACAAAATCTTTGTGAGAATTTACGTTCCAAAACTCCAATTACGACTTTGCGGTTGGCTGTGTTTGTCTCGCTTTGTTCATCTTAAAATATAAACTTTATTTTCTGTCCGTTTCTTTAATACGTGTTTACTTATAGATTTTCCAGCCAGCCAGGATGCAGTGACTGCAGTGTTAATAAGTACAGTGATAAGTGATTCGGTGTAATCTACAGGTAGAGAATTGTTGGTTTTTCTGCTCAAGTTAATATAACCAAAATAAGTCGAAGTCCACACAGTAATAGTTTATTATTGTTCTCAGCTTCACTTACGGCCAAAATTTATATCCTATCTATCCACGATTTCCCCTGCAATGAAAGAACATTCATCGTAGGATTTCTCCCACTTGAGATAGAAATTTGCCTCTTTGACTGCCTCGTTGGTCTAGTGGTTGCAAGCGCAACTGCTGAGCGTGGGGTCCTGGGTTCGATTCCCGGGTCGGGCAAAGTGTTATTGGGTTTTTTCATTAGGAAATTCTCAGTAGCAGCCCGGAGTCTGGATTTGTGCCCGGTCAATGGCAATAGGCTCGCCCCCTATTAACTATGGCGGAATATGGGTGTACTATTACACCTCTGCCTACCCCTTCGGGGATATACAGGTGTGATGTTATGTTATGTTATGAGATAGAAATTTGACATAAGTTGTATGGAGCCTATGTCAATTTTTTATCTCTAGTAGCGCAAATCGTGGATAGATAGGATATTAATTTTGGTCGACAGCACTTTTTGAGCAGGCAATATTGCAGACACTATTTTGGATAAGAAGCAGCAACTTTAAAATTTACGTGATCAGCAGGCGTAGCATGACGACAAGGCTTTTATTAAATAATAAATAAAATAGAAAATATTATTGAACTCGGTCTGTTTCTCAATGGGATGCTGCTGACGTCACCGAAAGACGTAAGTGGAAGTTAAATTCGATACCACGAGCAGTGTTCACAGTAACTTAGTGGCTAAAGCACTGATGTACTGAACCAGGAGTAGCAGTTTCGAATCCCGCTCGTGAGCTGTTTTTTCTTTACACAATTTATATCTTAAGAAGATTTCGCTTCGTATACGTAACTGCATTCAAAATTATAAAATAATAAAGCTTTTACTGTCGACGAAAGAATAGATAAAATGGATTTTTTAGTTACTTTTCCGTAGACAAGTCATGATTGCTACGCCTGCCGCAAATGAATGTCCTAAATAATTTCTTCTGATGTGTCAATACTAGATGCGTCATGTTTTGACTATCAAGAATTGATTTGTTTTAAATCACCCGTAAAAGTGTAAGTAGATACATCTCACTTTTTATATATTTAAGGCTCCTTACCTCGCTGATTCTTTTCTTAGTTGATAAATCGGCTTCCTAAGGAAACGCCCGCAACACTCTACAAGATTTATTGGCTGAGTTTTTCCATTTGTTCTTATTATTTCTACACTAATGTTAGAATTATAAACTCTTGGCGATTGGCTAACAAATTTATACAATAGGTGTGATTTGTTCTTGGGCTTTTTATGCATAATGACCTGATTATTCTTATCTCCTTTATTTTCTTATATACATTTAATTATATTTTTAAATATTTTCATACAAAAACAAAAAAGCATTTAGAAATATAAAAAAATGTGGGCCCTCGGTATCGGGTACAGGGTCCAAGCTACAGTGGGGTAATTGTGTAATGCATTCAAATTAACATCAGCTTTCATTTTGAAATTACAGCAATATTCATTGCATGGTACGTAGTTGTCAATTTGACGGATTGTCAAAACAAAGATAAATATATTTATTCGCAAGGATATGGTACAGAAGATGTTAAATATACATGTTTTTACACATTAGGTGTCCGACAAATCCACCTTTAGTAGGCATGCGGATTTTTGTGCACGTATTTACAAACGGAGCAATGAACATTTAAATCCAGATGAATGCGATTTCGAGTGAGTTACGCAATTCGGCAGCAGGTCAGGGCTCCAGAGAAAGGAACCTCCAAACAATACGCGCCGTATCAAGGAGTACCAATTTCTGCATCAAGCCCTTGACACAGCCGCCTAACGAGATTCTCATGAGATGGTGGTCGAGGCTCTTTGCCACGAGGCCATTAGCCGTAACAACTATCAGCACAATGATTGCCGAGTCCACCAGTCCCACATGTCGACAACCTCGTGTGCTGGCAGAGTGGGACATGGACTGATAATGATTAATTATAATGGACCAAATTGGGTCACCATCGGTAAAAAATAATACTTAAGAACACCGTTGCTAGACTTTGTATGTAGGTAGTTATTAAATTAAAGAAAGACAACACTTTTTTAATTGCTTCGCTTATAATCAAATGCCATAATTATTTTAACGTCATACGCATATTAAGACTAGGTATCTAATAGGTACTGTTTACTGTCACTATCCACCCGTTTTCTAAGGGTCTATTCAGACGAACCATGCCACAACCAGACCACAGCGACAGCGGTCGTGTGTGAATGGTCTCGCTGCAGCTGCCTGAAGTTGTATTGCAACCATAAATTACGTGTGGTTGCGTTGTGACCGTGATGTCGATATTGAAGTTACGTTCGCCACAGCCACGACTGCAAATTGACGTCCGTTTGAATGGAACTACGCGTTTGCATACAATTTTTGTTTGCCGCTGTGGTGTGGTTTTAATTGTGGCACGTCTGATGGACCTTAAGTATGGCAATTATGCAAAAACTCCCTCAACCGATTTACAAGGCCCATGATTATAAAATGAATATTCACTCCACGGGCTATCATATCATGAAAAATAAAAAATTTAATTTACATTACACAGTTTGAATGTGTTTACGCCTACGTAAATATAAAACTTCATTCATCGTCTAGTGTTTGCTATTCAAATCGTCAAGGCGCTATTGATAATATTTTTCCACGCGTACCTACATTAACTCTTAATTGTTCCTTTGTTTTATATCAGTCGCGAACATTTTGCTCCGACCTTTTTTATTGTTAAAATTTATATTTACTGGATTATACCAAGTAATCTCAATACGGGAGTTTCATTGAAGTACTTTGAAGCCCCAACATTATGGCGACCGTGACATGACCTGCAATATTCGGAGAAAACAAGTTCGATCTTTGTGACGACACGTGCCGGCCGGCATCTAACTATTGCGCCGCAGCCAGTTTTCATCACAATTTATCATCATTCCTGGGTTCCTTGGAGGTGTACCAGCCATTGCAGCCACCGCCGGTCAGCGATCAGCATTCAGCATCGTACCGCAGCCTCGGCCAATGCAGCTAAGTGCCCTTTTTTCCTTGTGAATTCCCTTTTACCTATCTACCATTACCATTCTACCTACGTACCATTACCCTTTTACCAAACCCTTTCTAAATCTACTTAATCATCTACCTAATACCTATTTCAAATAGCTTTTTTTGTGCATTAGTGTCTATAGTGTTTAAAATAATTAATAATTTATAGGTACCTACCGTACGCAATTCATTAAAAGTTATTTTTTTTCTTTCTTTCGATCAACGTTAACCGTTGCTACTATATAGTTGTAACGTACTAGTATGTTATAACAACACAACTATTAAGCTATCTCCCAGTAATATTAGCCTATTTTCTATTACATTACAGGCTTATTAGTTATATTAAAAGCATATATTTCACCCACTTTGCCGAACATTCCAGGCTGACCTCTCCGGGCTACGCTACATCGGGCTGCGCAACTTCGGGCCGTGTCACAGTGTGACAATCGGAACGCAGTAGTCGCTAGTCGGGCCCACTGCTGGGAGCACAGGGCCGGCCTCAGGTGACGTTAGGCGAGGAGCGTGAGCTAAATTTATATTTTATTTTCGAAATATTACTTACTTTGTACCTGTTCATTTCCATGATCAATCCTTTTGTTTACATAACTTTAATATAAAATACAATTAGTTAATTAAATTACATCTACAATATTTTACAAGTTTCTTAGGTTCACAATGGGTAAAGATTGTGGAGGTGAATCTGGCACAAAGGATCCTCAAGATTTACAGGATCTTTTAGTGAAACGTAGTTCCATAAAAGGACAAATCACAAAATTTAGAAACTTTTTATCAAATGTTAAGGAAGTGCTTTCTCAAATTGAGTTAGCTGAATTAACATTAAAATTAAACAAATTTGAATCTATTTATAGCCGTTTTGATGACTTGCAAAATCAAATAGAAGTGTTAAACTCTGATAATTTACCTAATGAGATAGATGAGCGTGATACTATTGAGCACCTGTTTATATCCAACATTGCTATGGCTCAAAGTATCATACAAAAACATAATTCAAACCGGCATGATGAAAGTAACTACAAGGATTTGAATACAAGTCAATCATCTACAGGTCAGTGTAATAATGAACATCATGATATAGGTTTTAAATTACCTCGTATTCAAATTGCTAAGTTCGACGGGTCTTACTTTCGTTGGCTTGAGTTTCGTGACACATTCTTATCTATAGTACATAATAACGACCGCATCGCTCCGATTCATAAGTTCCATTATCTTATTTCATACCTGACGGGCGATGCAGCGCGTATTATAACTAACTTGGAGGTATCCAGCGTTAACTACACGAGTGCTTGGAAATTATTATGTGAAAGATATGACAATAAACGACAATTAATAAGTCATCATATAAACTCATTGTTAAATATACAGCAAATCACACGTGAGTGCGACAAATCATTAAGATTTTTTGTGGATCATATAACAAAAAACTTACGTGCTTTAACTAATCTCGGACTAGCTACAAATGAGTGGGATATTTTAATTATTCACATAATGAGTTCCAAACTTGATGGTCACACCATTGCGAAGTGGGAAGAGTGCCGTGGCACGTTGAATACTGATACACCCAAGTTGCAACATTTTTTTAAGTTTCTTATTGACCGTGCTGATGTACTCGAGTCAATAAATCGTAGCCATTCATATCCTAAAACTAAGACTCAGGCAACGCCAAAACCTATGGTTTCTAATACTAGGTCTCATCAGTCATACGTTTCTAATAGTGAAGGCAATACTATTCCTGATATATCGTGCGGCGTTTGTAACGGTAGTCATCGCCTTTACGACTGTCCCACATTTTTGGCTAAGAGTGTAGATGACCGTATCAGTGAAGTAAGCAGATTGAATTTATGTCATAACTGTTTAAGGTCTGGCCATTCTGCACGTAACTGTCGTATGCATCCATGTCGCATGTGCAATTCGAGGCACAATAGATTGTTACATAAACAATTTATCAACCATAATATTTCCAGTGTTGTCACCACTTTACCCGACAATACTGACGATACTATTGTAAATTTTTCTAATCAGAATGCTAACCAAGTTTTACTGTCTACTGCCTATATTGAGGTATCCAATCCGATCACCAACCAAACACAGAAGGTTCGCGCTCTTATGGATTGTGGTAGTCAGTCATCATTTATTACACAATCTCTTAAAACAAAACTATGTTTACAATCTAATTCTTCTTTGCATGTCAATATAATTGGCATAGGCAATAAGACCACCAGTCAGGCTACAGAAACTTGCGTGGTGCAGTTGAAGTCTTTGATGAAACATTTCAACGTCACTTCTACATTTCTAGTGTTGCCAACGTTAACCGGTAATATACCTAGAATACCTGTTGATATTAAAAAACTTAACATATCGAGTGATATCTTTCTGGCAGACCCTAATTTCCACCAACCAGCACCCGTTGATGTCCTCATCGGTGCCGATCTTTTCTGGGACATTCTGGGCCATGAGCAACTTTCTCTTGGTCTTAATTTTCCTATATTAAGAAGTTCCCATTTTGGTTGGTTGATTTCAGGTCCTATTTATTTTAATTATCCCACAAACAATAAGTCAAATTATACAAATACAGAATGTAGTCATTCAATCGCTTCTTACACGTCATCCGATGACAACATACATCATGAACTAACCAAGTTCTGGGACTTAGAAAATGTTCCCCAAACGAAACCACTTATGAGCCACAGCGAGAAAGCATGTGAAACACATTTTTTATCTCACACTTTCCGCCTGGAAACTGGTAGATTCTCTGTTGGTCTACCCTTAAAGGATACACCTGATTGCCTTGGTGAATCTTATTCATTAGCTAAAAAACGTTTATTAAATTTAGAAAAACGTTTTCGCAAACAACCCCAAGTCAAGTCACAATACATAGAATTTATGCGTGAGTACGCAGACCTAGGGCATCTTTCTGAATCCGCTGTACCTATACCTTACACATCTTACTTTCTTTGCCATCACGCTGTCTTTAAGGACAGTAGTGAGTCCACAAAGATTAGAGTTGTATTCGACGGCTCGGCTCCTACTTCATCGAGTCAGTCCGTCAATGACATCCTCTTGGTCGGGCCTAATATGCAGGACTCGCTTTTCTCCATTTTAATAAGATCTCGACAGCATAAGTACCTCCTCACTGGTGACGTTGAGAAGATGTACCGTCAAGTCCGTGTCCATGAGGAGGATCGTAATCTTCAACTCATTTTATGGAGAGAAGACGAGACTATGCCCATCAAAACACTTCAGTTAAGTACTGTGACGTACGGAATGGCAAGTTCCAGCTACTTGAGTACTCGATGTCTATGGCAGATTGGTGAAGAATCCTCTGATCCTATGATCAAGAAAATAATACAACATGATTTCTTCGTGGACGATCTTATCACAGGTTCTGAAAGTGAGGACACCTTACGATATATCCACCAAGCTGTAACTGAAGCACTGAAAAAAGGATGCTTCAATCTTCGTAAGTTCAAGACGAACTTACCAACCTTATTTAATTCATCTGATCACAGTGATGACAATCTTTTAGTAAGCGAATCAACTAGTACTCTGGGCATGGGATGGAATCCATCGACTGATCAGTTACATTTTCCTATTAAGGTTCCACTTTCCACTAATAGCAATCATTTAACGAAAAGATCTTTTCTCTCTTCTCTGTTTAAAATCTTTGATCCTTTGGGATTAATCAGCCCGTGCGTAATAAAAATGAAGATTTTATTACAACGATTGTGGCTGCAAAAATTAACTTGGGACGATCCAGTCCCACACGAAATTCAAAGAGACTGGGATACTTTTACACAGTCTTTACCTTCTCTTCTTACGCTAGAAATTTCCCGGCGTGTCCTCTGCGATGAGCCCACATCTGTCGAACTACATTCGTTTAGTGACTCATCCCAACACGCATACGGAGCTTGTATTTATTTGCGTTCTGTTAATTCTGCGAAAGAAGTCACAGTTAAGTTGCTATGCTCTAAGTCCAAAGTAGCTCCAATCAAAAGTACAACCATTCCCCGACTTGAATTGTGTGCAGCTTTGCTGGCAGCAAAGTTATGTAAGGCTGTCAAAGAATCACTACCATATGAAGTTCAGCATCAAGTACATTGGTGCGATTCTTCAGTAGTGCTAGGATGGCTCCACACCAGTTTTAAAAATCTGAAAACCTTTGTAGCCAATCGGATTTCTGAGATCTGTGAGCTAACAGAAGCTTCATCGTGGCGCTACGTGCCTACATCTGTCAATCCTGCAGACCTCATATCAAGAGGAATCAGCCCCGATCAGCTCGGCAGTAGTGAGCTGTGGTGGTCAGGCCCTTCATTCCTCATGGAGCCTGAAAGTAAATGGCCTATCTTAAAAAATAAAACCAATAATAATAACTTACCGGAAACTAAACCTAATTCTATTACTTCTAATGTTGCTACTCCAAATGTGCCTATAATTCAATTTAAAAACTTTTCTAGCTTAACTAAATTAAAACGATCTTTTGCCTACGTACTAAGATTTATTAATAATATAAAAAATAATAATGATAAAATTCTCGGCAATTTATCTGTTGATGAATTAAACAATTCGTTTCTTTGTTTGTGCCGTTTAGCACAGCAGGAATCATTCAATGAATACAATTTATTACTCAACAACAAATCTTTGAGTCCTAAATCAAATATTTTATCCTTGACTCCATTTTTAAGTGATGACAAAGTCATCCGAGTAGGAGGCCGACTAGGCTCCTCTGATTTTAATTATAATAAAAAACACCCGGTTCTACTGCATGCTTCGCATCATTTTACCAAATTGATATTCGAATACGAACACAGACGCGGATTACATGCTGGCCCACAGTTATTGCTGGCCGTTGTTAGGGAATATGTTTGGCCGATTAACGGGAGGCATTTAGCGAGACGCACTTTTCATAACTGCTGTAGGTGCAGACGCCTGCAGGGAAAGACGATTGCTCCTATAATGGGACAGTTGCCCGCACAACGTGTCACGCCAAACTTTCCATTTCAAACAGTGGGCATAGATTTCGCTGGTCCATTCTTAACTTTAAATAGAAAAGGACGTGGTGCTTGTTTAGTCAAAAGCTACCTTTGTTTTTTCATATGTTTAAGATATAAAATCTCACATCTAGAGGCGGTGAGCGATTTGTCAAAAGACGCTTTCATTATGACATTCCGCAGATTTGTGTCACGAAGAGGCAGCCCAACGGAAGTATTCTGCGACAATGGACGCAATTTTGTCGCAGGAGCTAAAGAAATTAATGACTTTTTTAAAACTAACATTAACGATCTATCTGATTTTGCATGTGCGGAAGGCATAAAATTTAACTTTTCACCAGCTTATGCTCCTCATTTTGGCGGAATTTTTGAGGCCGGTATCCGCTCAGCTAAATTTCACGTTAGACGAGTAATGGGTAATTCTCATTTAACCTTCGAAGAGCTCCATACGCTGTTCGCACAGGTAGAAGCTATTCTAAATAGTAGACCTCTATGTCCTTTATCCACCTCCCCTGACGATTTCCAGTGCCTTACTCCTGGGCATTATCTCATTGGTCGAGCGCTCAACTCACTGCCTGAACCTAATTTGGAGGATTGCAATCAAAACAACTTGCAACGGTATGCTAGACTGCAGCAGATACAACAGCATTTTTGGCGGCGCTGGCAGCGCGAATATATTGCCGAGTTACAACAACGCCGCAAATGGAAGACCAATACTGCATCTGTCAAAATTGGAGACTTAATTTTACTGCAAGAGGATGGCGTCCCACCCTTATGTTGGAGACTTGGACGAATTTCAAGATTGTTCCCAGGACCAGATGGAATCTCGCGTGTTGCTGACGTGAATACTACAAGAGGCACCGTGCGACGACCTTTAGTTCGCATTTGCCCCTTACCAACTGAAGAGGAGTTATTAGAGGGTTGAAACCTAATAGTTTCAACGGGGCAGGATGTTTACGCCTACGTAAATATAAAACTTCATTCATCGTCTAGTGTTTGCTATTCAAATCGTCAAGGCGCTATTGATAATATTTTTCCACGCGTACCTACATTAACTCTTAATTGTTCCTTTGTTTTATATCAGTCGCGAACATTTTGCTCCGACCTTTTTTATTGTTAAAATTTATATTTACTGGATTATACCAAGTAATCTCAATACGGGAGTTTCATTGAAGTACTTTGAAGCCCCAACAGAATGTAATCATTAATAGAATAAAACTGTGTCCTTAAGTATAATTAATAGGTAGGTATATTGAAACAAAACAAATTGAATTAATGTTAAATATTATTTGAAGGCTTTTTTAGCCGAATTGTTATAGCAACAATTATGGCTGTGGAAATGCAGTTTTCATAACAGATGAAAAATAACAGGTAAATCATTTAAAAGAAAATTAGACACATAATTTAATTAAATAAAGAACGCTTATGGCGTTAAGACCGCTTTTATACCCTGTTGTGCATGAACGATTAAATAAATAAATTAAAATTATAATAAAACAAGTATAACAGGATTACATCGCGTATATTATTCAAATTGGTTTTCCTGACGTTTCGAAAGCTTTGCAGTTAAACTTGTTTTATTATAATGTGTAGTGATCGCGAAAACCTAAGAAATTATTAAATTAAAATTATATTATCTACCGGATATATATGAAACAATTCAACAAATAACAATAGTAGATTGTATCATAAGGGAGCAAAATATTATTTATACGACGAGGGCGCTTTTTTGAATCCAGAGCGAAGCGAGGGATTCTAGAGTAGAATCCCGAGCGTAGCGAGAGATTCTTTAGTAGAATCCTGAACGTAGCGAGAGATTCAATGTACGTCGGCCGAGCCAAAAACATATTTTGCACCCGAGTGATACACTCTACTTTTCATCACCCTTTATGAGAAAATAAAAGGCGCCTGTAACAAAACCGAATGTGAATAAGACAAGTATCTATCGAAGTACAGGTTACATTAAAATGCGCATTTTAAAACACTATGGTTATACTTTACTAATCCACCATATACGTAGTTACTTACTTTTTCGGCAAAAAAGACTTTGTCGGGTGCCTCATTAAGGAAAGTCTCCACGTTTTTGACTGAGAACACTTTTGTTTTTTTTATGTTTAAATCCATCAGACATCCTTTTCAAATACACTATTATTTTCGAATGTGTCCAGTTTCACGTCGTTATTAGAACTGACTGTTGATTTTAGCATTGAGTAGGTACTCCAAAGAATGGAAGGTTATTTAGTTTTGGCTAAGTACTGGAAGTAGGCCAAAAACACAGATTCTGAAAAATTCTTGGCGCCTCTTGCATTTCTCCATTCAATAAAATTACCACAGGCTTTCATATATTTCTCCCGCGATTTTGCAGGTTTGATTATCCATCACATTTCTTGCGTCAGTTCTAATACTTTCAGGAGTTAATTCTATACTTTCACTGTCACTTGAAGAATTCATTTTTCAAAACAAAACCATGAATTTTTAATATGAGTTCTTTTTTTTTTATTCAGCCGGTGGCGCGCATGTGGGTCATCGTACCAGCCAGTCTTTCATCATCATCCATCATCATTTCAGCCGAAAGACGTCCACTGCTGGACATAGGCCTAGGCCCAGCCAGTCTTTATTCAAACAATATTTGCGTTCGATTTCTTCGGCGCTCAACACTAAAATGTTCCAAATTCAAAAAGTGCGCGGCAGAGATAATTGCGGCGCACTTATAAAGAGGATTAAAAACTCATTACTGTCCTCTAAAAGTTTCTTAAAGAAAACACCACCTTTGGGTGCACTTAAAGGCGAACCAAGTCGTCCTTTTCGAATAGATGGCATGAAAAATATTTTAATAAATAAAAGTTTCTGTGTTTATAATACAATTACGTCACCCGTAATTGTGAGACCAATTCAGGGTGAAAACTGGTACAGGGGATGTTGGACTGAGGTATTTCTCATTTAAAAAACTAAAAACTTTACTTACAGGTGGAGCCGCGGGAACAGCTACTACAAAAAATACCATTAAAATTATTAATTTCATTACAATTTGAAATACCAGACGAGCAAGTACGCGACGAGACAAGATGGCTGGTGGTAGAGACCTTTATTTGAATGCAAATATGTATACAACCATCTGAATTTTACATAAGCTCAAGAAAAATAAAATTGCATAAATGAATACACTTAAGATTACTGATGACTAAACTCCATTTCGCACGTTTCGTCTTTAAAAGATTGTGATTTCTGATATTTAGTTACTACTGTTATATCTCATTCTGTGAATAATACTTCTTGCTGAATTCGTTTTTGACACGATTCAACTCTACTAAAGACTTGAGACGTGTAAATGAACTTATGGTGCTGAACCTGAATAATACTCTGCTCGTGATCAGTGTAAATTGTATTATTCATAATTATAAAGTTAAAGTTAAAATGGTGCCAGCCCGTGGACAACCTGTCGTTTACATGACATCGATACTCTGTCATTTTCACCGACACATTTTTTTCAATTTAATCCATGAATTGACAGCGGCAAATAATCTGCTAATTTGAAAATTAATAAAGAATTAGTACATAAATTAAATTAAATTAAATATTCTTTATTCGGGTATCTAGGGCCAATAATGGGTTAGTACAAATTTAACAACTATTGTTAGTAACAATACAATAAAATAAAATAAAATCTACGTTTTGTCTGGATTCTCTCCACATGCGTCGCTATACAATGATTCAAGTACAGAGAATCCAGACGGCCTTTTATCATAGCCATGACGCGGTCGGGGCTGGCTTGCACTCTGCAGAGCAAGGATGCGCATCGTTTGCGAATAATGGTGTAAAAGCAGTCTACTCCTGCTACCGCGAACATTCTTGATAGCGGTGGGCGATTATGAGATATACTAATGAAATCATTCGATTATGAAGATGTCTCGAGATATCTCGATTATAGCAGTTAGTAGTTACTAATTTAGTTAGTAATCGTGATCCCGAGTCAACGTAGAGCAGAACGAGCGAAACACGATAGTCGGTCAGGCAGGTACCTACACTAAAAAATTAAATTTAGTTGTGGTTAATTGCCATTGACTCGTTTTGTTGATTTAATAGAAATCTATCAGTATCAAAAATTAAATTATGTAAACTTACTGTTTTGACTCCACCAAAAAAGCCACTTTTTACAACAAGATTAGTAATTCAAATTAGTAGTACAAAAACTCGAGTCGAAAAGTAGGGAACTTTTTAGTACCTACTAATTTGTACTACTAATCGTGTTGTAAAAAGTTTTTACTACAGGATTAGTAATTCAAATTAGTAACGTCATTCGATTATGAAAATAAATTAGTTACTAATTTCATAATCGATTATCAACATTAGTATTACAAAATAATTCGATTATGGGAATCATTCATAATCGCCCACCGCTAATTCTTGATGCACTGCAGAATCGAGGCAGGCCCACCAACGCCCGGAAACCGTTATTAAATCGGACCCGCAGAGCGTTATACGATTTTTGAGTTTATCTTGCCCACAATGCACTGGTGTAAAAACAGGTACAATACGCTTGGAACAAGGTGATCTTAGCCTCCAATGAGCAACGCGCAAACCTGCGGGCAAGTATGTTCGCTCGCACGGTCAACGTCCTACGCTCTCGTTCGATGTCTACATAATGTATGTTTTATACGTTGCTAACAAAAACTAAAAAACTTATTATAACTGTAAACACGTCTTGTAAGTATGCTAATTCTGTTTTGGAATACTGAGAACAGATAGCTGAAGATATAAGGGATATTTGCATAAACGGAACTGCGTGAACTTGGCGCAAACATTGTTAGCTTGTTATCTTATTAGAGAGTACCCCAAGCCGAAGTATCCCATATTTTATACTATGTATTTACTCACTTGTGTCACCTTATTTGGTTGAAAGAAGCCAGGGAGTCCTGGTAAAGTTAGTCGTCAGACCTCTGCAATCATTATAAAATCTAGAATTTCTTTAATTGATGATGTATGTACTGTACTTACTTAAGACAAAATCAAAGAAATTAGTTTTGTAACTAATTGCCACAGACTAGACGAAGTGCTGCGAACAATCATAGTGAAGCCAACAAAACCTTGCTCCTCCGTGTACAAACCACATGCACACACATAATATACTTCGAACCGTGCTCACCGCTCTCAGTACACATGTCGCGGCTTCGTCCAGTAAGCAAAGTCAAAAGTTTTTATTTCGAATAAGCATTTACATGTATGCACTTTCAAAACGTTAATTATGAATCTAGTTGCACGGTTCCAAAAAGTTGGTCCTATGAAGAAGAGTCGGCAAGAAACTCCTTGGATATACTCTTTTCGAATTGTGTGAGAATAATGTAGGTTAATGACCGAGACAAATTCACCGAGTTCAAGCATCGCGAAATCAAATATCCTTCAGGTGCATGGTGTGTGCCTGAGCGCTGGTTTGTACACGGAGAAGCACGGTTTTGTTGACTTCACTATGATTGTTCGCAGCACTCCGTCTATGCTAATGCATAATAATGTAATGTTTATGTCTGTGCTAATTGCCAACACGTTAAAGTTGTTGAAATTTTGCTCAGAGCTAGTGAGCTAAGTTGAATTAAGTCAAGGTGAAATTTTAACACCACAGATATCAAGAGTATCTGTGGTATCAAGACTTCTCATTACAATCCCATGTATCAAGGTGATAGGTAATAATAATATAATTATCCATCATCTTTCTAGCCGTTTTGTTAAGGCTTTACTAGCAGCTAAGTGGCGCCCCCATCAGTAAAACAATAATTACTCGCTCAGTACATCATTTATCGAAAGTTCGATTTTACTAATTGAAGCAATGGTACTGTAGTTTAATCAGACATGATAAAAATCAAATTCAAATGTTTTTTATTTCATATAAACCTAAAAATGACAAGAACTTGTTTTTTTTTTTTTTTATAGTATATGATGGCGAAACGAGCTAAAGGCCCACCTGATGTTAAGCGGTTACCTTTGCCCATAACAACTGCAATACCACCTAGGCTGTTGCCTAAATGGTACCGCAAGTTGGTTCGCCAAACTGAGACATGAAGATGGAAAGTCTCACTTTAACTTTTTATTAACTCTTTGAAATATAGTTCGATGTAGTTATAGATAGGAAAAGTGCCAAAAGTGGCCGTTTTTCGCATTTTTTCTATCTACAACTACAGTGAACTATAATTTACAGAGTAAATCGTTTCTGATCAAACAATAACAGTACCTTTACTTCAACTGGTAAAAACGAATTTTCGATAAATGATGTACTCAGCGAGTAATAATTTTTTTACTGATGGGCCACTTAGCCGTTAGCGCAATAAACATGCTAAAATAGCTATCCGCAGTCTTACCAGATACAGGTGAATGTCAGCATTCTACACGTCGGCACAGCAGTGACACTCCCCTTGAGGGAGCGCGTGTACAAGCAATATATTGGCTGGGGCAGCCGCAAGACTGCCGTTCCACACGCCGCGCACCGCTCACGGCCCCCGCGCTCGCCCCGACCCTCACAAACAGCCGCGATCAATTTTACGAGCACACATGCTTAAGGTCGCTTCTTGTCGTTAGTATATGTATATTCTATGACGTCGGTCCTTAAAAAGTTACTATAGCTTCAAGTCTTTTAAAAAATTGTCTGTTTTATCCTTGGGTAACTCCCTTACAATATCAACATTATGAGCCCGTTACTGTTCCACTGCTGAGCGTGGGCCTCTTCTCATTATGAGAAGGATCAGACCTTAGTCCACTACGCTGGCCTAGAGCTGGTTGGCGAACTACACACACCATCGAGAACTGTATAGAGCAATCTCAGGTGTGCAGATTTCCTCACGATATTTTCAACACGTGATAAATGAATTGATCAATTTGATTTGATTGATTGACCATTGATTGATTGATTGATTGGCTCGTTGGTCTGGTGGTTGCAAGCGCGACTGCTGACCGTGGGGTCCTGGGTTCGATTCCCGGGTCGGGCAAAGTGTTATTGGGTTTTTTCATTAGGAAATTCTCAGTAGCAGCCCGGAGTCTGGAAATGTGCCCGGTCAATGGCAATAGGCTCGCCACTATTACATGGGACTATAACATAACTGGCGAAATGTGGGTGTACTATACACCTCTACCTACCCCTTCGGGGAAATACTGGCGTGATGTTATGTTATATTATGTTGATAAATTAATTCGAAAAATCAAAGGTTCGAATTTATGCCGTCCTGTATGGAAGGGGAACGTTTCACCGCTCGGCTAATAGGTACTGCTTTTTCCTTTACTCCCTTGTTAATTACAAGTATTAATAATACTAAATTTTAATTGTTTTATTTACTTCATTTTTAGGGACCTCCCAGGAAGAAGTCTACAATTGGAGACATAAATGTTTAATTATTCTGAAGTGTTAATGTAACTTTCGTGTTTTAAGACTGAATGTCATTAATTAGACGGTTCGTTCGAAAAATTCTTCGCCAGTGGCAGAATAATTAAATTTGTTGTTTGGAATAAATCTTCCTAGTACATCTAGAAGGTTCAATACATAGAAATCTAAATAACAAGGTAATAGAAATGTTATCTACTGTATTTCACTACGGGAACGCATGTCGCTACTAACACATAAATACGCAATCACGCCCACCATGTTTCTAGCATTCAGTGCAAAATAAATTAAGCCTAAACAAAATCCGCTGCTAGATATGCAGCAAAGTACAGTTTTAGTGACTCTGCGTCCAAAACAGCACTGATAATCAAGCAAATGGTTCGCGCACTGGTGTCCTAAAAGACACCTGTACGCGGCGACAACTTCTCGCACCTTTGCCACTTCTTTCTTCTTCTTCTTCACTTGTCAAATATTTGTATGCTTTTATAGCCAAATATGGATGAACTTCACATATTGTAACAACCCTTTTACCTGTGTTTACAAATAAATAAATTCTATTCTATTCTATTACCTTTATTTAGATTACTATGGTTCAATACCTACTAAATGCTTCTTTATTTACTCTTCCTATGTATTTATTGTCATACTGTTCTGAACTTATTGCATGCTATTTTGCAACGGATTAACTCTAAGCTTTTTTACCTTCTGCTAACTTATAAAGTATAAATTCCAGCCGTGTTCAATTCATATCTCGTGGTCTTAAAGGCTCGAGTGAATAGGTTTTTGCTCGAATTGCACTATCGCTTAACATCAGGTGAGGACCTCACCGTGAGGTGGCGGTCAAACACAGACCAATTACGAATAAAAAAATTAAATTATGTAAATCAGTCCTTGATTTATTTACACATAACAAACGACACCAAACCACATTGGCACCTACTAACATAACAATTATTTATCCATGTTTAATACTTTCAAAACCTAGAAAAAAGGTTACGATAGAAATAGAAAACAATTTCATTTGAAGAGTGAGCTTAACCGTTTCTTTTTTCATTTTTCTGTTGGCCTGTATGGCTTGAGCTTTTCAATCCCTGTGGGCTGGTCAGGATGTAATATCGGGATAGATTGCCCCTATTCCCGCGTAGTTGTGTACTCGAAGCTCTAAAGAAGGTAGCCCAAATAAAAAATAACGTTTAACCAAAACATTAATTTTGTACCTATGACGTAGGCAATACGCTTCTAGAATAATAACTTGGTTACATTTTGATATATTTAATTAAATTTTTCTGTAACATACGAATAAAGTTTGGCCTCACTCAATTAAGATTCTTTCAAATCCTGATTGCGCAATACATTTTGGCTTCATAATAAGAGTATTATAAAGAAAATATATAAAATATAATTAAATTAATAATAATAACAGTAATATAATAATAATAATATAGAAATATAGTAATATATTTATAATTCTCAGTAGCAGCCCGGAGTATGGATTTGTGCCCGGTTAATGGCAATAGGCTCGCCCCATATTACATGGGACTATAACATAACTGGCGAAATGTGGGTGTACTATACACCTCTGCCTACCCCTTCGGGGAAATACAGGCGTGATGTTATGTTGTTATAAAATATATGGCTATAATAAAAGAGGCAGACCGAATAAAACATGGATGGATTGTGTGACAGATGATATGAATAGAAAGAAAGTGAACACGGAGATGACATGAGATGAGATGACGGCTGATATAGATGTATGGAAGAAAAATACATGCTGCACCGACCACAAATAAATTGCGATAAGGGCAGGAGGTTGATGAATAAGAGTATTATAAGTAAATCACCAAGGAACGACATAACTACTTTTAATGTCAGTCTTGCACAAACTAGCTGAGATGTCACTATATTGTATATCTCGATTTAAAATTTAGTGTTTAATTATTAATTTAGTTTAATTTAATATTTAGTTTAGTTTAATTACATGTGAATTATCACAAGTACATATTTGCACACCTGTTAAGGTAGGATATGGTAAAAGAACTTTGTTTTAACCTAAGTATCACCCCATGTACACCCGTATTCAAGCAAATAAATGATTGATTGATTGATTGAAAATCGAGATATGCATTATTCATATTCACATATATTATTCAATTTAGATCATGTTTTTTTCTTGTTTTGTTATCATTAGATATACCCATCACTTCTGTGCTGTTTCGCTAACTGATTTGATTAAACGTTGTATTATGAAATGAGGCTTACTTGCTTGTTGAACAGAACATGTCTTGAATGTTCAGACAAGAACAGTCTTCAGTGACAAGAAAACTTCTGTATGAATGAAATGTATTTTCTTTTCCCGCTACGAGAATACACAGGCGTGAAAGGTCTAATTTCAAAACAAAAGACTTTAACTACATTCATGAATCATCAATTCATTATCCATCCACTGTCGATTGTGTTGCTAAACTAAAAAGACGCTTCAGTGCCTTTACACAAAGTCTAAACAACTCACTACCCAATCCCATTACCCAACGTATTACATCTGGTGGAACGTTCACCAAAGCCGACGAGTACGTTGACACGATCAATCACAGCGTTCCGGGAAATATGTAAATTTGTTTTGAAAAAGTTATGCGCCCAATCTACGGTATCCTTCAGCGAGATTAGGAGGGCGGCACTAGAGGGATTTAAAAAGGCTTTTGTATCAAATTCTGGCTATAAAAGCCTTCAACCCTCAAAATCGCTTGGTCGCCGCAGTCGCGGTCCTCGGGGCTCGCAATCAGCTGCGTCTCATTTATCTTCTCATCCGCTTTAATATTATAATGTTTATTGCAAAATAATTTTGTTATAAAGGTTTCATGTTTTTAAAAGCCTAATTAAGTCAAGGTGGATTTTAATTTTGTTTACTTCGCTTTTAATTGTTTTTGGCTTATAAACAAACAATCCTGATGAATTTTTTATTAAATTATCTTGTATAGCATTACCTGTCGCATTTAAGATGCAATGCACACCAACAGTATTCGAACGATATTTTTATGGTGGTGTAGTAATAATTTAATGGATATCGTGTAAGATTAATGTAATATCATGTTATTAAATCCATTTTGATATTTGCATGCCATGTGGCTGAATATATTATTACTGCTTTATATTTAGTACACCACCTCGCTGCTGTATGCTTAAAATATTCCTTCAAATAAATGATTAAGAAAGAAAGATAGAAAATTGTTTATTGCCACAACAAGACTACATTCTGGTAGATGAACATAAAACATAACTTCATTACATTTTGGGAATTATATTGATACATAGTTGTAACATCATAACAAAAATAACTTTGCATGTCATAGCTGCGGCAAAGAGGTTGACACTCAGCATGACATTATTATTATTTACATAATTATTGGATTTAACACGACACGCTGTATTTAATTTTGGCCGAATTAAATTAGTACCTTATAGACTTAGGTATTTTTATTTTTATTATTTTATTAAAGCCATTTAATCAGACCATTTTTGAGTATACATAATACATATTCTTGCATGCATAAGAAAATTGTACTTGAAACTTTTACTTAAACTATTAATTAATTATTGTTTATTTGACACCGATGCTTTGGTCTGTGTGCCTTTTGGCAAAGGCCTCCTCCATTTCCTTCCATTTTTCTCTGTTGCTTGCTACTCTCGTCCATAGTTTTCCACTATGTATTGTATAAAAATCTGTGTAGTTAGTATGTGTACTTAGGTGGTTCCTATTCGCTACAGACCTCCTCTCTTCCTTTGTTCATTCATCAACATCAATTCCTTCCTTTTTTCATTAGAACAATGGAAATGGGACCAAACCGTTAGAACCAAATAATTAGCAAAGCAAAGCTGGTAATCTGATTGTTTAAAACTTTAAAGTGCTTGCCACCATTAGGGTTTTTGGACCTCTCAACAGCAAATAAACCTGCCAACACACTTTACGTAATGTGGTTAACTGATAAACTAACATTTGGTTAAACTGTTTTGTTTTATTTCAACGTATAAATCGATTAATAGTATAATCGAATGAAGATTGGCATGTAAACTTAACATAAGTTTGGATTTATGTAAAATACGTATCCATAATACACCCCGTATGAAATTAAATGCAGCTGGGTCTAGCCAAACAGAGTTTAATCTACTAGATGAGGAGAAAAGTAGATTATGTGACGTAAACTGGAAAAAGCCAATGTGAATCTCAATAGACCGAGTCTTTAATTCTTTTTTTTTAATTCTCTGATTTTATTTTATTATTTTAATTTTATTGCCATTGAATCCCTGACATTGAATCCATTTTATTTTTGAATTAGTTGACATTGTTTTAATTATTAATTTGTAAATTGATTATTATTGCTTTTGAATGTGACATTATTTACCTTGTTTTGTTTTGTTGTATATGGGTGTAATTTGCCTGAATAAAGATGATTTTAATTTAATTTAATTTAATTTAGATGCTCACATAAGTGGTAGGTTGGTTTTTACTTAGTTCCAAGGTCCTAAGTCCTTTCTTCTTCTTCTTTTAGAGCCGATGGCAAATTTTGTTGGCAAAGTGTTCCATAAAGCGCTTTGCATTTTGGTAGGCGGTCATTAGCTCAAGTCCTTTTAAATACCTTGTTTCATTCATTCAATGTTGTGTTCATAAACACATCGTGTCATTGTGTGTGTTGTGTGTTGTGTTTTGTGTGTTCAGTTGTGTTGTATATATTCTACCATTACTTCTGATTACGGTAATGCACAATGATAGCAACACTAGCCATGACACTACGACGATTACTGTTTACAAAACTCCATTTAATTAAGAAATAGATAGATTAGTTTGGATTAGTTTTTTTTTATAAAGGTATTAATCAAAACACTAGTGATGCCAACTGCCAAGTTAACATAAGTTTGGCTCCGTGCCATGTATGGCACCGAGGCTTGTATTTAAGATCATGAATACACTAGCTATCTAAAGACGATGCCGACCAAAACAAGCTCCAGTAGCAGCAACAAATATCCTAACAATGTTTCGAAAACTGATGACTCGATATTTAGCCTAATTAGACAGTTCCGACCCTAACATAAATTTAACTCAAGGTGATAAGTCACTTATAACTAGAAGGTGATACTCTCCACAGAATAATGGTGAAAGGATGGAGGTCTTTGTAGATAATAAAACTGATGAAAGAGTGGAGGAGATACAAAAGAAATACTGATTTTTTCAAGTTATAAAGTTTTCAGGCTTTTACAGTTTTTGGGGATTTTCTATTCACATACTTACTTACACCTATATAATATCATATCATAATAAGGCAGGATTTTCTCGGTCAGCTGGATTTATATTTGGATATATATATCTAATGACTAAAAACCATACAACATCAACCTCCTCGCCTTTTCCCAATTAAGTTGGGGTCGGTTTCCAGTCTAACCAGATGCGGCTGAACATCAGAATTGTTCACGAAGCGACTGCCATCAGACCCCTGCAACCCAAGTACTGGATCTTACCGGGTTTAGACCAGTTTTCAGACTTTCTCGGTGTGTAACGAAATGGGTGACCATTTCGTTACACACCGTGATCCATAAACTGACCATATATTTTCTATCATATACATATATGGTTATGTATATGATAGAAAATATATCAAAGACTAGCGTATGGCCGCGACATCACCCGCGTGATTGTCGTTTATCGCACATCCCTCGGGAACTGTTCGTCTTCCCGGGATAAAAAGTAGCCTATATGTTAATCCGGGTTGTTCTATCCATAACAATCCATACAGTAGTTTTTGCATAAAAGAGTAACAAACATCCATACATCCTCACAAACTTTCACGTTTATAATATTACTAGCTTTTACCCGCGGCTCCGCTCGCGTTAAATTCTGCTAACCCACGTCAGTCCAGTCCAGTCCAGTCCACTAACCCACTGTCCCGCTGTCCCGCTGTCCCGCTGCCCCACTACCCCACTGCCCAACTGCCCCGCTGCCCCGCTACCCCACTGCCCCGCTACCCTACTGCCCCACTCCCCCGCTGCCCCGCTGCCCCACAAACACACTGCCCCACTGCCCCAATGCCCCGCCGCCCCACTGCCCCGCCGCCCCACTGCCCCGCTACCCCACTGACCCGCTGCCCCACTATCCCACTGCCCCGCTGCCCCGGTACCCCTCTGCCCCGCTACCCCACTGACCCGCTGCCCAGCTGCCCCACTATCCCACTGCCCCGTTGCCCCGCTGCCCCGCTACCCAGTTGGGCAGTGGCCCCACTGCCCGGCTGCCCCACTGCACCGCAGCCCCGCTATCCCACTGCCCCGCTGCCCCTGTACCCCGCTGCCCCTGTACCCCACTGCCCCTGTACCCCGCTGCCCCGCTGCCCCACAGCCACGCTGCCCCGCTGCCCCACTGCCTGGCTGTCCCGCTGCCCCACTGGCTGCCCCGCTGCCCCACTACCCCACTGCCCCACTGCCCCACTGCCCCAATTACCCGCTGCCCCACTGCCCCGGTACCCCTCTGCCCCGCTACCCCACTGACCCGCTGCCCAGCTGCCCCACTATCCCAATGCCCCGCCGCCCCACTGCCCCGGTACCCCTCTGCCCCGCTACCCCACTGACCCGCTGCCCAGCTGCCCCACTATCCCACTGCCCCGTTGCCCCGCTGCCCCGCTACCCAGTTGGGCAGTGGCCCCACTGCCCGGCTGCCCCACTGCACCGCAGCCCCGCTATCCCACTGCCCCGCTGCCCCTGTACCCCGCTGCCCCTGTACCCCACTGCCCCTGTACCCCGCTGCCCCACAGCCACGCTGCCCCGCTGCCCCACTGCCTGGCTGTACCGCTGCCCCACTGGCTGCCCCGCTGCCCCACTACCCCACTGCCCCACTGCCCCAATTACCCGCTGCCCCACAATCCCATTGCCCCACTGCCCCAATGCCCCACTGCCCCGCTGCCCCGCTACCCCACTGCCCCATTGCCCGGCTGCCCCACTGCACCGCTGGCCCGCTCCACCACTGCCCCGCTGCCCCGCTATCCCACTGCCCCGCTGCCCCTGTACCCCGCTGCCCCGCTGCCCCACTGCCACGCTGCCCCGCTGCCCCACTGCCTGGCTGACCCGCTGCCCCAATGGCTGCCCCGCTGCCCCACTACCCCACTGCCCCACTGCCCCACTACCCCACTGCCCCACTGCCCCACTGCCCCACTTCACCGCTGCCCCGCTACCCCACTGCTGCGCTGCCCCGCTATCCCACTGCCCCGCTGCCCCAGTACCCCACTGACTCACTGCCACTCTTCCCGGCTGCCCCACTGCCCCGCTGCCCCACTGCACCACTGCCCCCTGTCCCACTGCCCCACTGTCCCTCTGCCCCACAGTCCCACTGCCCCACTGTCCCACTGCCCCACTGTCCTACCGTCCCACTGTCCCACCGTCCCACTTTCCCACTTTCCCACTTTCCCACTGTCTCACTATCTCACTATATCACTATCGTCCCATGTCCCATATCCTGTCCCACTGTCTCACTATCTCACTATATCACTATCGTCCCATGTCCCATATCCTGTCCCACTGTCTCACTATCTCACTATATCACTATCGTCCCGTCCCATGCCCCATGTCCTGTTCCATGTCCCATCCTATGTCCAGTCCCATGTGCCGTCCCACTGTCCTGTCCCATGTCCCGTCTCATGTCCCGTCCCATTTCCTGTCCCATGTTCTGTCCCCTGTCCCGTCCACTGTCCCGTCCCCAGTTCCGTCCCCTGTCACGTCCCCAGTCCCATCCCCAGTCCCATCCCCTGTCCACTCCACTCCACTCCATCGTACATTACTATCCGCTCGTGCAAATGCATAGAAGCTTCGATCTGTCGGGTGAGTACGCAACCCACGAATTAATTTTTTTCTTTTTTTCTTGCATTCTTTCTTTCTCAAAACCCATACCAGTTTTTAAGTCAGATCATCAGCTTTCAAACAAAAAAAGTAGTTTTAGCGTGATGCTGGAACAAACAAACAAACAAACAGACAACTGACATTTAACAATTTTATAATAGTAGTAGATTAGGACAATGCGTTCCTAAAACTGAAATTGGTAAAAGAATCCATCACTAACGGCCGGTTTCTGAATTGAGTTTTTCAGCTTTACTTAACTAAAATATCATAAAACCTATACTAATAGAAACAAAATGTTATTTTAGAGCGCTACTCAGTAGCGGCTACTATGAGAAAAATTTGTTATGCTCCTAAAAGAAAAAAAAAAACAACTATCCGCGCTCGCGTTTCTATCTAACCACCGGCCAGTACTATTCGCGCGCTATTTGCCTACAGACGCGGGAATGTTTCGCCGCAAATACTAAACATTATTTACGAAAACGTTTGACGTACTGTTCCCAGTATCCCGACTTTACCCCGTGGTCATGCGAATACACCATAAAATGTGTTCCCATGTGTACCGTAAGACGTCATAACAGATAAACGTGAGGAACGGCTATATAAGCGAGGAAAACTCTACTACGTATGGAAATCTTACAATAATCTTATGCCCAACCACACTCCGGGCACTCCCTACAACCGCGTTGATTTAAGTACCTACTACTTTTATTATATAAACAGATGACATTTGTACACGCGTCGAATGTGTGTGTTAACATAGGGCTTCGGTCACTGATGACGTCCGCGTCATTCAATTTGTAATTAATTTTTGCGAAAATTTTGTTAATTAATTTATCAATCTAAATTATAAATACGTCATATCGCGATCGGATATGTTAAACACAGAACAAAATAATTACATTCTGTGACAGAAAAAAATACCATAAAAACTTCAGTTTTTATCGTGTCTTGATGAAGATAATCAACCAAACACAACACAAGTACCTACCACCTAAAGTAAAAAAAAAAGTATTTATTTCTACCTACACAAAAACATTAAAATATAACGCAAACGAAGTGAGGTCTGAACTCCGGGTGGGGTGAAGTAAGTCGGTTCGGCGGCAGGAGACGAGATGCCATTCGTAGTATAAAGAAAACACCTTCAGTTGAATATAACGATCTTTATTCGCACTACTACACTGCTTCACCGTCACACAACGACTGACTTCTTGCCAACCAACTCAAACTAAAATGGCCGTTCAACCCCACCATGAAATACGGCTGTGTCATAACAACCTTCTTTTTTTTTTTTTTTTTCAATTTATTCATGACCATGGATACTTGTCCTTCAGTCGTAATCATTGAACATATTATACTTGTATCCTAGTAAAGTGATGGAAACTTTACTAGGTTTCTGAGGGGATGATGAGATAATACGAAAGTCATGTTTTTCAACTTTCTACCATTTATCCACACTTGTACACGTTAACGAGCACTTAACATTTAATAATCCACCATTATTACACATTAACACTCGAAGAAACACAAATTTTGGAAAATAATAAAAAATCCACAACACGATCTTTACGAATTTTCCCGCCAACCTCATAACAACCTTCATTTCAATAGTGTTGCCATACTATAAAAATACAAATAAACATGCGTATTGATTCTGCCAATGAGTCAGTGTTGCTACAGTTTGTAATTATATTACTTTCATCGTAAAACAATTATTATTTTTAAATTAAATTAAAGCAATCATAACACTCGGCCATCCGACGGCGTGCTATCTCCGGAGCACGCAATAATCATAACACTGAGCTCACATGACCCAGTACCAGTTTTAACTTATTTACTACGGAAATTACTACAGCATAAATGATTGATACTAATCGATAATAGCTCTATTTATAAATAAATAATAATATTTATAAATAACAATATATTTGTATATTAAGTAATTCTTAATTATAAATCTATGAAATAATTTATAATAAACAACAATAATTACTTTTCCGAATCAGACTCTGTACCGGAAATGTCAGAATCAGATGAATCGCACTCTGAACCAGATAATTTGTTAACTTCCAGCGATTGAATATGTATCCATGGGCGCATTCTATCTGCAGCTATTACACTTTGATATTTATTTGTATTCAACCCTGGTACGTTGACGACCTCATATCTATCATTTCCTAAGCATTTTGATACTCTGTATGGACCTATAAATTTAGGAAGCAATTTTTTACTCTTGCCATCATTTTTAAAATTAGTTTTAGTAATTTTTACGAGATCATCTACTGAATAGGAAACTGCAGGAGATCTTTTAGAATCATAGGCATCTTTCATTCGTTTTTGACTTTCATTAATATTGATCGAGGTCTCGCGTCTTATTTGATCAATAGTTGATGACGTAGATGGGGATAAATCTCTGTCTTCTAAATTAGTCTCATTATTGTTATCTGTCAACATATTCTCAGTAATACCGTTAAGTTTTATGCCAAATAGTAATTCTGATGCACTTTTTTTTGTAGTAGCGTTTACTGTATTGTTGATACCCCATTGTACTTTACCCAGCTGCTGATCCCAGATGCGTTCATCTTTACCAAAGTTCTGTGTAGACAAGGCCGTAAGAATAGTCTGATTGAACCGCTCTGCTTGGCCATTTGCTCTAGGACAAGCAACTGCGTTAAGCACATGTTTTATACCCTTACTAGAGCAAAAATGCTTAAACTGGTTCGACGTGAAAGCTGTTCCTCGATCGGAAATAATTCTAGTTGGCACTCCAAAATCAATAAATAAGTTTTCAAGGACTTTAGTAACATTTTTGGTTTTGGTGTCTTTAACTGGTCTAGCAAAAAGGTATTTGGTAAAAGCATCCACTATTGTTAGTACATAAATATTACCGCATTTACTACGTACAAACGGTCCTAAGTGATCCAAATGTAACGTATGAAATGGCTTCTCAATCTTCTCTATTGGATGCAAAAATCCAGTTCGTATTCTAGCCGCGTTATCTTTATTGAACGCACATTCTATACAAGCCGCACATACTTTTTAACGAAACGTCTTAGCTTAGGGAACCAGTATTGACTCTGAATACGCTCAAGGGTCTTTGCATATCAAAAATGACCAAGATCATCGTGGTTGGCTTTGCAAATTTGCCACCTAGCATTTTTAGGAATGACTAAACGGATATCATCCCCTAGTTGCCTATGTAATGCATGATTTTTAACTATATAATTTTTTTTAATTTCTATACTCTCTTCATCTAGATTTGGCTTCAAAATTTTTATAATTCGTTGAAGTTCTGGATCGGCCATTTGTAATGTAAGTATCCAGTTGTTTGTGGAAATACTTAAGGTCTTTACAGTATTTGGCAGGTTTGTATCGATTTGGGGATTTCTACTAAGAGCGTCGACATGACCCATATTGCAACCCGGACGGTATTCAATATTAAAATCAAATTCACTTATTTGCAACCACCAACGTGCAATACGGGGAATTAAATCCCTTTTAGTTAAGGTAGTTCTAAGTGCATTGCAGTCAGTGAATACAGAAAATTTGAGACCTAATAGGTATGGACGGAATTTTTTAAGGGAGCAAACCACAGCTAATGTTTCTAATTCGTAAGAATGCAGATGTCGTTCGTCTGCTGTGGTTTGCCTACTAAAGTAGGCAACTGGCTTTAGAACTCTAGGCAAAGTTTGCCACTGCATTAAGATTCCTCCTAACCCCAAAGAACTAGCATCTGTATGTAGCTCAGTATCTAGTTTTGGGTCATACAGAGCTAACAGCGGACGTTCTATTAAATGTTTCTTCAAGGTCTTAAAAGAATCGTCTTGATCCTGGTCCCATTTAAATGTTATATTCTTTTTAAGCAAATTAGTTAGAGGTCTAGCAACCGCACCGAACCCCTTAACGAATCTACGGAAATAGCTCGAAAGCCCTAAAAATTGGCGAACTTCATGAATGTTAGTTGGAACGGGAAAGTTATTGACAGCACTTATTTTTCTTTCGCTTGGTTTAATGCCATCTGCAGAAATTTCATAGCCCAAGTATTCTATCGTCTTGTCAAAGAAACTACACTTCGATAACTTTAAGGTAAGGCCAGCGTTGCTGAGCAATTCCAAAATGTCTTCAAGTTTTTTGAATCCTTCCTCAATATTAACCGATGGGATAAGAAGGTCATCCATGTAAGCAAACACAGAATCAAATCTCCTTGAACCTAACAATCTATTCATCATCTTTTGAAATACAGCTGGAGCATTTGCCAGTCCAAACGGCATACGTTTAAACTCATAATGACCGTCTGGAGTGACAAACGCCGTAAGATGACGGCTGTCTTTTCCCATCGGTATCTGATAATACCCAGACGCCAGATCAAGTGTAATAAAATATTTATATCCACTCAGGTTTGAAATCTGATCATCGATTAGAGGTAAAGGATATTTATCTTTAACAGTTTTATTATTGAGGGCCCTGTAGTCAACACAAAGTCTAGATTCTCCGTTCTTTTTCTTTACAATGAGTATAGGACTTGCATAACCAGACTCGGATTCCTGCACGATATCATTTTCTACCAGTTCATCAATGATCTCTCTAACTTTCTGACGTTCATGGTATGACAATCGGTAGGGTCTATACACAACAGGAGTCCTGTCATCCAAGTCTATACTCATCTCACTTTGGTTAGTGCAACCTATCTCATTAAGATTTTGAGCAAAACATTTTCTGTATTTCTGCAAAAGTAGATATAATCTTTCAGAAGTGAACCTGTCTATATCTTCTCCGATTTTAATATCCGATTTATTGAGCGGCAAGAGTTCTTGAGGGTTAGATTTTGTATTAATGGAAAAGATCTTAGTTTCTGCTATAGGGTTTACTCTAGCTATCAAGGTATCGGCTTGGATTTTTAAAGGAACCGCCGTCAATGAAGTAATAAATATAATTGATTTACTATTATTGATCTTATAGCAGCCTTGATGCACGTGATACTCCTGGTTGGGACTCATTCGCGTACTTCCATCAAGATAAAAGTCACCTGTATAAGGTTCCTTAGTATAGACTTCAATTAAACCGCCTTTGACTATGGTTAACTCTTTTTCAACGTAAAGATTTACAGTGCAATTTGAGTTATTGGCGACTTTATTTGATGGAGTATAATAGAAAAATAAACTCTCATTATCTTTCATAACAGTCACTGTGGGCAATTCGGTAAAATTTTGCCCCACCAATACTGATGCTGGCAAATACTCATCGTCAACAGCCAAAACAATCAACTGGGTCTCTACTTCATCGATTCGAATTTGAACAAAAGACTGGAATTTCGGTGTAATAACAGCATTACCAAAACCTCTTATCATTGGTAATCTTTTATTATTTTCTTTAAGTTGGAGCCCTTTAGCTATGGAATATTTAATTAAGGAACAGTCACTGCCGAAATCTATGAAAGCATCGGACATACTCCCATTGATACAAATATTCTTAAAAAACTTATTGTTAGTATCTAATAAAGTACCAATATTCTGAATTGTGATATGAGACTGATTTTTAGAACTATCAACAACCATATCACTATATTTGATAGGTTTTATCTCAGAACTAATTTTTAAAACTTTCTTGTCAGCAGATTGCTGGTCCCGGCCGTTGACGTCATGAGACAGTAAAGGTTTTCTACTGCAATTGTCATAATTATGACCTATTCTACCGCATTTGACACACTTAACTATCGGCTTAGAACAATTAGTGTAACTGTGTCCTCGTTCATGACAGTTAAAACAAGACGGATCGTTGTTCCTATTAGGAAGACCATGTGACTTACTGTGATAACTAGTAGTTCGAAAATCACGCTTTCTAAAAGAATTAGATGTAGAGGGTGTTTTGGAAATATCTTTTGTAGTACTAGGTTGCTGAGAAGCTAAGTAGTTCAACAAATCCTCTGGTTGTTTACATTTCAGTGCTTGTGCTCCATTTCTAATTGAACTATCACTTATTCCATAAATTATACAATCTACTGCCTTTTGGCCATTAATGTCGCATCTACTAAGCAACGCTAACTTATCATAGAAATAGTCTCTAAGGGTCTCATCTGTACGAGACTTCCGATTCAACATTTCTTCCAAAAGTTTTCCAAAATTCTCGTCATTTGGAAAAGCTTTTTTCATTTTGGACTGCCACTTTTTCCACGAATAATTGAGCGTTGGCAAAGATTCGTACCATTTCTTGGCTAATCCACAAAGTTTTTGAAGTGCATAGTGTATGGTTTGTTTTTCATCCCAATTATAAATAACAGCGCATTCATTAACTTTTCTTAGCCATCGCTCAATATCTTGAGATCTATTATCGGGATCGAAATCCGGCACAACATTAGTAGTTGGAGTACTCTTACGTGATCCTTTCTGTACCGCGGCTATAATTTTCATCACATCATCCGCAGTCATTCCTTCAGCAGTTCGCCTAGACTTTGAAGGTACCTCTTCAGATGCACTCGATGAAGACCTCCGGCGCCGTCGTCGTCTTGGACGTTCAGGAGTGAAACTCTCATCACGCTCTGGGGTGGAGCTCTCATCTCGCTCTGGGGTGAAGCTCTCAACTCGCTTGCCTGAAATTATTTTTTAAAGCACTTCATATTCTTTTATCATAACTTCCTATGAAAAACTTCTTATGTTATCATCACATTGTTGTAACATGTAATTACAGACAGTATTTCTGGAGTCTGCCTATATTTACTTCCCTAGTCGCCTACACGACTAAGTAATAAGACATCTTCAACTTGATGATGATCACCATCATCATCACCACCATCGTCATCATCATCACCATCGTTATCATCATCATCATCATCATCATCATCATCATCATCATCAATATGTCCTATCAACAGTTCCGGAATTCTATTGTTTTATAGATACACCTATAATGTAAGTACAAAAGTAACCTACTTATGTCGCTTACATGATTCAAAGATTGCAACTCCAATAAATTACCACTTACATAGGTAGTTCAATAAACTGCTAATATTAAATTAGTCTTCTGATATTTTAAATACTTGGAACACCTACATAAACGGTGTTATGCATGCATGCACACGAGTATAGTTTGTACTTGTAGTATGTAATAATGATATTAAAAGCTTCACGATGACTTTAGAAAGGAACAAGTTTTATTTATACCAATAGGTTATGCTAATAGCATCAAAATAAAAAGGAAATAATTAAAATTGCATTGCAAAGGACGCTTACGCATCTAAGATTCAACGGGAGTGCACCTACATTACTCCATACCTATATTGTTTACCTTAAAACACACCTACATGGTTTTATGGAAACATACCTACATGGTTTCATAAAGGTAAACAATAAGCATAACTTCGTTCTTACCATACCTACGTGGTTCCATAAGAGCACGCCTACATGACTACATAAAAGGATGCCCACATGGCTACAATAGAGCACACATACATGGCTCTACAAGAGCACACCTACATGGCTACATACGAGCACACCTACATGGCTACATAAAAGCACACCTACATGGCTACATAACAGCACGCCCACATGGTTACAATAGAGCACACATACATGGCTCCACAAGAGCACACCTACATGGCTACATACGAGCACACCTACATGGCTACATGAGAGCACGCCTACATGGCTCCACAAGAGCACACCTTCATGGCAACATACGAGCACACCTACATGGCTACATAAAAGCACACCTACATGGCTACATAACAGCACACCTACATGGCTACATAAGATCACATCTACTAGGCTACATAAGGGCACACCTACACGGCCACATAATAGCACACCTACATGGCTACATACAAAATTTATTTTTCAGCAAAGCAGACCTATAATATCGAATACTAACATTCACTTTAATTAATTTATTTGAATCTTCATGTTTTCACAATATGTATACATTTTAATCACTTCATACAATTATAAGTCTGCTTGGTCAAATATAAATTTTATTCTTATTCGTTATCATACTTCAGAAAAATACGTTACGAATAGAGCTTCTATATAATCCTCTTTTTTAGTAGGTACCTACTTCTACTAAAAATTATAAAGTAAATATAAACTTACGATTTTTCTTAGGCATGGCTCGCGGGTCTTGTCACTTCTGATATATAAAGAAAACACCTTCAGTTGAATATAACGATCTTTATTCGCACTACTACACTGCTTCACCGTCACACAACGACTGACTTCTTGCCAACCAAGTCAAACTAAAATGGCCGTTCAACCCCACCATGAAATACGGCTGTGTCATAACAACCTTCATTTCAATAGTGTTGCCATACTATAAAAATACAAATAAACATGCGTATTGATTCTGCCAATGAGTCAGTGTTGCTACAGTTTGTAATTATATTACTTTCATCGTAAAACAATTATTATTTTTAAATTAAATTAATACAATCATAACAGTAGTACTATTATTTGTTCTGTGGTCTAACCTATACTGACTGACACAGCAGTGGGTGAAAAAAGAGACGATATAGGTATCCACATAGAACAAAATCTACTCAATGTGCTGAAGTCTGCGATTTTAAGCTTTGTGCGTTGAATGTGCGTAAAAAAAATATCAATTTGCGTTTCACTTTTGCGGATTCAGGCGGAGTGAGAAAGCAGATATTTAAATCTGATCGCAAAGATCATAATTCTGAAAATATCGGTAGGTAAAATAAATTAGTTTTTTTTTTTTTTTTCTTAACGCGCTTGCGTTTGACGTAGTGGTTATATTGCCTTTGCGTATGACCCCCACCTCACCTGATGTTAAGCGATGGTGCGGTCGACGATGGTTCACGCTTACCCAAGAAAAAACTATTTGCTCGAGCCTTGAAGACCACCAGATTCTACTTCTCGGGAAACACTGGCAAGGAATTTCACTCTTTAGCGGTTCCTACGCATGATAAGTTATTAGCAAAACAGTTCGTGCGAAAAGGTGGAATATCTACCATATAACGGAGGCGCATCGCCGTGCGTGTGGTCGTCCGATGATGGAAAGGGCTTGGGGAAATTAGATTGTGCAATTTCAACGCACACTCGCCGAAATGCATTCGATAAAAAACCTTTAGGCTAGCAACTCTGCGCCGATGCTCGAGATTGTGTAGTTTGGCAAAAATAAAATTTTCAATCAACTTAGTATGTACTAAAAGTAAGATAAATAATCAAAATTAATCTACATGCTATTCATGTACACTGGCCAGAAAATTTATTTCAGCAATTTACATGAATTTCGATCCTCAATAAATAAAACGAAATTCTCTTGTGCTGAAGCGTTCAATTTTCATGTTAATTAAGTAATAACTTTTCTAGGCACTTGATTTACTATAGTTAAAATATTTCTTTTTTGTAGTTTTCTTACATAATTTCTTACGTTACGCCTAATATTTTTGCTTAATAGTAATATTTAAACCCATTATCAGGGCGAGCATATTGCCATTTACAGGCCACAATTCGGTATAAACTTCTGACACTAAAAACCTTACAGAAATTCAAAATCACTTTATATACACACCGGCACAATTAGCGGAACACAAAAAAAAAAATGAGGATTTTAAAATCTTTTACTTGAGGAACTGGCCAGTTATGATATTTTTTTAATTTATTGTCAAATTTGAAAATAGAAAATTAGATGACATACACTTTTTTCATTCATTTGTTTTATTTTCCCGAACAATACGTTTTGTCAACTTGTTCGAGTAATAAGTACGTAATTGTAATTTTTTTTAAATTGGACTTAATGGTTTTTTATAAATTTGTTATTCTATAGGCAATTTTGTTTATTAAAAGCTCTTTATTATGCCCGACTTAACATCACTGGAAATCATTAGGGCTGATGAAATGAGAAGAAATGGCCATACCTACAGATCGATTGCCTCAAGGCTTCGTCGACCAGTATCAACGATTCATCGCAGCATCTAGCGGTACAGATCGTCTAATTCTCTTGTGAGGAGGAGGGGTCAAGGTAGAAAAAGATGTACATCGAGGCGAGATGACAGTTTTTTACAACTTGGAGTTCATAGGAATACGCGATTAACGGCTGTACAAGCTCGAAATGAACTGGAAGACGTTCGAGGAGTACGAGTAAGTGAGCGTACAGTTCGCAGGAGATTTGAAGAAGTTGGTTTAGGGTCGTATATACCTGCCAAAGGCCCAAAACTTGAGAGACATCACCGCGTAAACCGATTAAGCTATGCGCGAGAACATCGTCATTGGGATTTGAACGAATGGCAGCAGGTTCTCTTTACTGATGAGTGCAGAGTTCTTTTAAAACAGATCGATGGGAGACAGCTAATATGGAGACGCAAAGGAGAACGCCACATACAGTCTAATTTTGAACACACAGTGGCTTATGGTGGCGGCTCGATTATGGTTTGGGGAGGGATATGTTTGGGAGCTCGCACGGAGTTAGTGATAGTCACAGGAGGGACCATGACAGCAGATCGATACATCAGAGACATTTTAGAAGAACATGTTGTACCATTTGCCCCATTTATTGGTGACGACTTTATTCTAATGCAAGATAATGCTCGTGCTCATAGTGCACAATCGGTACAGGCATATCTGAGCCACGTAGGTATACCGGTGATGCAGTGGTCAGCAAATTCCCCCGATATTAATCCGATAGAGCATGTCTGGGACTTGCTAAAAAGAAGGGTTAAATCCAGAATCCCACCCCCCAACAATCTGAATGAACTTGGAAACGCATTACTTGAGGAGTGGGAGCGGTTGCCTCAAGAAATCATCGATAACATAATCTGTAGCATGCCCAGACGAATGGAAACCGTAATCAGAGCAAGAGGGGGAAACACTCGTTATTAATTTTGCTTTAATTTTATTGTTAAATCATTTAATGCTTACTTTTTTTTATTTTTTGTGATGGTTCATAATCATCTAAAAATTTCACTTATTTCAAATTTCTTTATTTTTCAATAAAAAATAACGAAGACTTTTCAAAGTCGTTGTTAAAAGATGTTAATCAATTTGTTATTTTGTGTCTAATTACATTTTCGTCAAATATATGCGTTATTATCTCATAGTCTCACTTTTTTTTCTGTTCCGCTAATTGTGCCGGTGTGTATATAACTCAGGAATCAAACTGAAGACAACAAAAACTACGAAGCGGTTATTCATCACAAAGAGACTTACAGTAAGAAGCATAAAGGCACACGTCCAACTATCGGTAGGTACACACGGCTACACATCAAGCTGTACATTTCCAGTATAAGCTGACCTCGCATTGTATAGGTTTTCCTTACAACGCGAGGTTAGCCTTTACTGGTTTAGTACAGCTTGATGTGTAGCCGTGTGTACCTATCGTACGCATCGGACGGATCGTATTGTATTCAGATTGTTTGACAACGTCTGTGGTCCAGTGGTTCAAGTGTTGGACTGTTGATCACGGGTTCGATTCCCACAGGACACAAATATGTGATGTGAATTATGTGATGAACATGTGTTGGTCTGGGTGTTTCTTATGTTTTATAAGAATGTATTTACAAAAAAGTAAGTAGTAGTATTATATCCATTGTCTAGTACCCATAGTACAAGCTCTGCTTAGTTTGGAACTAGATGGTGCTGTGTAAAAACGTCCGGAAATATTTATTTCTTTAGATGTGCGGATGACGTCATCGACATCCGAATGTCAATTATGAAAATCCAATTGCTTATAGAAATCCGTACGCTGCGGAAAGGTGGACGCAAAATGCTTATTACGGATTTGTTTGATGCGAACCAAACGATGCATATGATACCGATAGGTCGATGCGTGCCTTTAGTCGATAGAATATCGAAATTCGATACGTAGACGAAAACACAACGCAGCATGGTATCTACATCATTATGTCCATTTCGTATCGTATACCTAGACGTTTGAGGGATTACGTGAAGAGCAGACACGAGCAGTACATGAGATCCCTGTAAGCTTGTAACGAGGCTAAACTCGTTACGCTGCTCACCACCTTATTTGGACTTCCTGGTCACTTTATTAAAACTTTACCTATCCAAATTCAAAATTTTAAATTCTTCTATAATTTTCTATTTTTATTAAAAACAACAGACTGATATCGCAGCCTTGGCTGGGCATGGACGTGTCCGACCATTACAGTATTTTTTTATATTATTTTACCTATCCCGAGTTCTATATTGTACGCTGAAAGACACTCATGTGTCTGTGACTGTGTCTTATAATCATTATATTCAAATAGTCAATGTATCAATTTACCAGTTAGTGAGATACAGTATACCAAAAACGTTCCTGCTTGTGTTTTTATTGTTTGTGCCGACCTACCAATCTACCTACCTACCTACCTGAATCCTGCCTCCAGCCCGAGCTCGCTGCATGGGCATAGCTTTTTTTTTTTTTTTTCGAATGGATTCTCGCAGGTGGGACCGAAGTCCCATTTCTGCTTAGCCGGACTTAGTTGGCGGAGAGTCCCATGTGGGACTCCATTCGCCGAAGGTTTTTTCCCTACTTACAAACTAAATACGCGGTATCAATACCGCGCAAGCGGGCGTCCCCCAAGGGGGGGGCTCGAACCTCGCTGGGGCATTGCAGGGGGACCCCGCCGTTCCTATGTCTCCCTAGCAGCCGTTGCTGCATCGAATTGGTTTCCTCGAAAGTAGCGGACTTTCGGTCTATCTATCGGGTGACGTGCTAAACGCCGTTAAGCGGCAAGCCTCGCCGGCGAGGCTAAGACCTACCTAAAACCTAAACAGTGGCTACGCAATAGCCTGCTCCTAGGAACTACTCTAGAGCATAGGGCCGGTCTCGCGTGGCGAGATTATCTCCGGTTGCTTACACCGTGAGGGCGTCCCCAGGGGGGAGCTCGGACCTCGACTCAGGGTGCAGCAGGGGGGGGTGCTGGCCTGAAAACCTCCACGTGTGCTTGACGGCTGCTTGTCCTTCTGGACACGTCCAGAGGGAACGGCAGTTGTTGGGCCGGTGCACCCTGGGCACGGGCAATAAGTCTCCTTTGGACCGGGGGACCTTATTGCCTGTGGCGAATATTCTGGCACGGGAGGGGCCCGATGTGGGCCAATGGGAAGTTGCTCTGCGTGTCCCTCTGAGAAAACAGAGGGCACTGTGGAGTAGCAGCGGCGGGCCCGGTGTGCATTCACCCTGCCACTGGGCAGGCAGCGGGGGGACTGTCCTTCCCTGCCCCCGTCGGTCTCGTAATCCCAGGAGTGCCTGCTGAGTAGTGTTCTCGCGCCTCTTGGGACCGAGGGTCTTGGCTTCACCGCCCGGACCGCGAGGAAGAAAACCTCTATAAAAAATTACGGGAGGTAGGGCCTGCGAGCAGCAGACTCGGGGTAGTCTGCTGCCCGACCAGCAGTTGGCGTAGCTGGCACAGCCGGCGTAGTTGGCGCAGCTGGTAAAGGCCCATGAGGTGAGGTGGCGTGCAGTGTTCCGTGTGCGCCACTGAGGAGGGTGCGGCCAACGTTAGGCCGCACGGGGAGAAGGGGCTCGCCTGTTTGTGGCGGGCCGGGACCTGTCGGGGGTGGTTGTGTGAATACTAACGGGTTCCCACGCCCCCGGCTAAGGTTATTGAAGGAACACCGTGGTGGTTTTAGTCGGTAAGAGTCCGACACTGGCTCCGCCTACCCCGGGCGGAGTGCGTCCATGAGGATTACCCACGGGAAAAAAAAAAAAAAAAAATTATAATAAGGGTGCAGCAGGGGGACCCCGCCACCGGTCCCCCCAGCAGCCGGTGCTGCGTCGGCATGTGTTTCTGTTTCTCGAGAGTCGGACTCTCGGATTCTGTGTGTGTGTCGCGTCGGTCCTCGCCGGCGGGGACGATATTTTGGACGACGGCGTCAGAGTGTGCTTTTATCTGACTCCTGGAGGAGTGTAATAGCGTCATCGGGTTCAATGAGTGTGTGTCTGGGACGTCGGATTTTGCTAATAGCAGATGGCTGGTAGACGGTGGCCGCCACGACCAAGGGATTGGGGTGCTTGGGAGCGGAATCGAAATAGCGTTTAGAGACACGCTTGAAAAACTGCTTGATGGTCGGCAGTTTGAGGTCTAGGTGGAGTTGGACATTGCGTAAGTACCAGGGGGCGCCTACGGCCCTTCGCATAAAATGGTTTTGGACGGTTTGGAGCATGTGAATTCTCACCGGCTTAACGTGTGCGAACACAACGCTAGCATAGGCGAGTATGGGGCGGATACAGGTGGTGTATATCCTTACTTTGAGAGGAGTGGGCAGCTTACTGTGCGCATTGAGTAGGGGGTGGAGACGTCCGAGGACGAAGGTGGCACGGTTTTTCACCTTGCGGATATGCGGTCTGAATGTCAGTCTACGGTCAAGGATTACTCCAAGGTATTTGGCTTTACTTTGCCATGGGATCTGTTTTCCGAACATTGAAACTGGTACGCTCATTTCTTTGCGGTACTGTGACAGGGGTTTCTTATCGAAGAGGACCGCTGCACTTTTTTCGGGATTGACTTCGATTCTCCATTTCCGGAACCAGTCACCTAGGGTGTTGGCCGCGGATTGGAGGGTACGAGAAATAGCGACATGGGTCATGCCGGAGTAATAGATTGCCGTGTCGTCGGCGAAAAGGGCAATACGGGCTGCACCGCATTTTGGAATATCGCTGGTGTATAGCGTGAACAGTAGGGGGAGAGCACGGAGCCTTGCGGCACACCGGCGTGAATGGGATGGGGGGAGGAGAGAGCCCCTTCTATGCGATAGCGAAAGGTACGATTCGATAAGTAGTCTCGGATGATGAGCACGAGACGATGTGGCACATTCATAGTGTACAGCTTATATAATAAGCCGTTGTGCCACACTTTATCGAAAGCCTTTGCCACGTCGAAAAAGAGAGTACCGGTCATTTGATCGCGTACAAAGCCTGCACCGATGTGTTCTACAATGCGGTGCAGTTGATTAACGCAGCAGTGCTTTGTACGAAAGCCAAACTGCTCGTCGGGAAGGAGTTTATTTGAGTCGGCGAAATCTTTAACTCGCTTATAAATAAGCTTCTCGTAGATTTTACCGAAGACATTGAGGAGACTAATCGGCCGGTAACTACTCGGCTCGGCTTTTGGCTTGCCCGGTTTGGAGATACCGATTACCGTAGCTTGTTTTCAAGCCTGGGGAAAGATGTTGTTTTTAAATGCCGCATTGAAGATGACGGTCATAAGAGCGATTAGGGTGGCAGGGAAACGTTTCAACACCTTATTGGTGATGCCGTCTGCGCCTGGGGCTTTTTTGGGCTTTAGATCCTTGACTATAGAGAGAACTTCGTCAGGGGTGATCGGTGGGAGCGGGTCATCAGGGTCATCTATTGGGGGGGGGGGAGGGCTGACCTACGCTCTACTTCTGAATTTACCTCGTCAAGGTGGGTTTGGCTTACGGGAAGCGTACTGAGAGTGCATTGGGACTCCAAGCTGTCGGCTAAGCATTCGGCTTTTTCGTCATCATCAAAGGCCGGCCTTTGATTGGGTCGATTTAGGGGGGGCATAGCTGCCGTGGTCTCGCATTTGAGTCTGCGTTGAAGTGCCCAGAAGGCTAAATGAGACGGTTGGATTTCGCTGACTTCCTTGTCCCAGCGATCCTCCCGTACCTGAGCTACACGTCTTTTTACAGTATTCTGCAAAGAGCGCATATGGGCACGGTTGGCTTCGTTGGGAAAAGCGTCATAGGCACGGATGGCCGCGTTCCTCTCGGTCCTCAACTCATTAACATCCTCCGGCAGTTTCAAACGCTGGTCATCCAGCATGCACGGACTGCACATGGTTGGTGAGCGAGGTGATCGCGGCCACCGTATCCGCGACTGTCTCGATGGAGTCAGGGATTGAATCTAGTAGGGGGGATGAGGTAGATTTGAGGCGGTCCTCTAGTCTCCTCCAATCAGTTATCGTTTTAGTTACGGGTGGAGTACCGGGATCCGAGGGACCACCCCGGGGACCCAGTTGAATGATTACAGGGCGATGATCTGAGTCTAATTCTTGGATTACCTCGATAGAGCGAATACCGAGGTTTACGCGCTTCAAAAGGGCTATATCTAGGATGTCGGGCCGTTGCCCTACTGTGTCAGGATAGTGAGTGGGACGCATCGGGGCGATGACGTCGAAGGAAAGTTTGTCGCTAAGTGCTTCTAATTGAATACCAGCGGTGTTATTGGAGACACAGCTCCATGAACGATGCTTGGCGTTTAGATCGCCTGCCATGATTACAGAGTTACTAAGATCGAGTAGGGATTTGAGGTCGTCCTCGAGCAGACTCGCGGGTTTATTTGAGGATCTATAGGCCGAGACTATGGTGATGGGCTGGTGCCCTGTCATGCCTAGGCGACAGATTGAAGCCTCCAAGCATTCTAGCTCTGGGGGATCTATGGGGATGCAATACAACGAATTGCGGTAATAGATGAGCGTTCCGCCTAGTGCGGTGTACGTTCTGTCGTTTCTGATCAGCCTATAGTTGGCTATGTTGGGATTACGACAATGGGGTTTGAGAAAAGACTCTTGAACGAGTAATATATCAAGTTGGTGCTCACGCAAGAAGACAGCTACGTCATCGCGTTGATTTGTGGGGGCGCTCGACCGTAATGCCTGATAGATGGCATACGGTCTTGATTTTATATATGTCTTTAGCGTTTTCGCTAGGGTTACATATGACCAGGATCATGTTGAAAGGGTCACCGTGTTTACCGCGGTACATGCGGTGGGTTTCCTTTACAGGGATCCCTTGACGAACGAGGTCGTCGTGTACTTCCTCGCATCTGACTTCGGTCGGGACCCCTCGGATTACGACTCTGAGGAGTCGGTCCTCCGGGAGGGCGTAGGTGTGAAAAGACACACTACGCTCGCGTAACAACCTGGTAAGGTTGCGGTAATCTCCGGGGGTGGGGACAACGACTTTAATGCCCTGCTGTGTGGGGCGGGCACTGGTGAAGTTAATCTTGAATTGATTGCACCAGTCAGAGATCCTGGTCCAGAATGCCTTATCCTGGATGAATAAGGGAGGCGGGATGGGTACCTTCATCTGGGAAGACTAGGAGATCCCCCAAGGCCTTCTGGTCCTAGCTCCTTCCGATTTTTGCTTTGCCCTGAAGGAGCGCAGCTGGCGTGTCGGGTCAACGCCCCTCGGTTCGTTAGCACCGTTAGGTATCCACCGAGGACCACAGTAAATGAGTGGATTTATTCCTGAAGGGACACTACGTTTTGACGAAACTCTCTGTTTAAAGAGACAAAAGCGCGCCCGCTGTCTTGAAAAAGACAGCGAATGTGCTTATCGGGCTGCAGTCGGCGGGGCGACTGCGGAGGGCGCTACGGTGAGCCGTAGCGAAATATTCGAGCACGGAACTCGACACGACAGGACGGAGCGCGAGCAACACGACCTCTCGGGGCGAGCGTCAGAGCGGGAAAATGCATGGGCATAGCAGCAGCTCAATTGTTTTATAGTCGGAGTTGACCTACCACTCCTCCGGCCCTCCGTACTACTGACCCTCTGTGCCCTCCATACCTCAGAGGAGTTCCATAACTCCATATCATTAGTTCCTGCAGTTCCTGTACCACTAGTTCCTGTCGTTCCTGAGTTCTGTTCCTGTAGTTCCTGTTCTCCTCCTACTTCCGTGTGTCACCGTGTGTCAAGCCACCGAACCTTCGACCCTGCGAGTCTCCTGCCTGAGCTACCCATCACCGGCCACGACGTGACAAGCTGTCTTCTCTATGTGGTGTGAACATATTGAGATGCACTGAAAGGGTTTGATCCTGATCCTTCTATTGTGAGGCACGTTCTTTTAAAAAGATTTAGTTTACAAAACTATCGATAAGGCTTAGGTCATAACAAAGGGACCCTATTTTTTACATTGAAAGTTAGTAGTGTAATGTTCGAAACGCAAAAACATTTGTGACGTCATTGAAATTAATTATGAAACAGTACCTGATATGCGAAGATGATTATCACCATTTCATAGTAATTTTCAATCTTGTGACTTTAAAATGATAGCGAAAGTAAAAATTCCAACATTTACTAACCTTAAATGCCTCACACAACTGAAGGGCCCATCAGTAAATAAAAGACACTCTCGGAAATGATTTACATTTTCATAAAAATGCCATTCGAAAGAAAAATTTATAGCCATTCGTTTGATGTGCCAAAAAACTACAAAGAACGCGTTGATTGCTCTAAAAATCCAGTATCAATGAAACATGAACGTCAATAAAACAGGTTCATTTATTTTCAAACTAGCGTAGAAAGTCCACATTGCGAGCAAAAATTATTTAATATGGTCACAGATAATAAATAAATATCTTCGGGACATTTTTACACAGCACCATCTAGTCCCAAACTAAGCAGAGCTTGTGGTATGTGTACTAGACAATGGATATAATACTTATATACTTTTTTTTTGTAAATACATACTTATAATACATAAGAAACAACCAGACCAACACAAACACTCATGTTCATCACAAAAATAATATAATACTATACTAGTATGGTCTACTACTATACTAGTATGGTCAAACTCATTAAATATAACATGCACACAACAACCCTCCACGTACACACCCACACACACAAATATCATTTTTTTTTGCTGTTTTGTTATTATTTTTATTTATAACTCTTTGACCATTCTTCTTCTTCTTCGATTGTGTCGACATGAGCTACATAATGATAATAGCTCATGCCGTGGGAAAAAGATTAGCCAGTCAGCAAGTTGGTAGCGGGGCTGACTGCCCAGGGTGCGCCGGGCGATCAATTAAATATCGTCACTCTTGGAGGCTCTTTTAATGCACCCCATTTTTGACCATTGTAAAGAACACATTGTTTATTAAATTCATTCTGAACCGTGTCAACTATGTCTTCTGGACTGAAAGAGACTAGACCCTACGACCCAGGGAACCCTATATAGTGTGAGGTCTAGGGATTCAACCAATGTTATGTATTTTTTGGCACAATAAAGAAATTTTTATTTTTATTATTATTTATAAGTACTTGACAAACCACATACATCAGTAAAATAAAAAACTGTTTTCTTACTTTTCTTTCCAGAGTGTACTCCTAAAGGATGTATTCCTTAATATGCAATTTATTCCAAACTTGCTTAATGTCGATTATTTCTTTTACTTCTGTAATCTTTAATTGCTAGCTTATTCCTTAATGAAAGTCATATAAATAATGATTTGGTACATTTACTTCTAGTCCCACAAGTAGGTTAACCACAAACCCACATATTAATTAACGTAAAATCAGACGTGCTCAAAAGAAATAGTTCACTCTAGCCAGACGTTAATAGTTAAGGAAGTATGCGCAATGGCCGACCTCTCTTGTACTCTAAATTGATTCCAAGCCCGTACGGGGGTACTGGCCTTTAGTTATCGACCAATAGGTAATGGAGCACTGCTTACTCAACGCTCACTATGAATATTCCAAACGTAATTTAATTTTCTGAAGGAACTGGCTGCGTTACAAATTGTTGTTTGACAGACGTGAGAGTCGTCTTGGATCACAGACATTAAAGCCAACATAGTTACGTTAAACTCAGGGTCTCAGGTTATAATTTCATCATCTATAATAATCTATTTAATCGGCTTAGTTACCAGACTCCGTAACTCTGTTTTGAAAAATTAAACCAAAATTTCTAAATTTTTCATTGAATGTCATAATAATACTCAACGACGACCAAGGTGGCTGGATGAGAGTGTCAATCGTGTGCTATTGGAGAAGTCTATGTCCAGTAGTAGACTGCGATAGCCTGATGTTGATGAAGACTCAATTATAATCATCATCATCATCATTTCAGCCGAAAGACGTCCACTGGTGAAGGTCGCGGGAATCGGAATCTGGATGTGGAAGGCGCAGGACTAGTCATTGTGGCGATGCTTGGGGGGGGCCTATGTCCATTTATAATATAATCAGTTATTATAATATTCAATCAAAAACTTAAAAATAATGCCTTAATTAGACAATTTTTTCTTCCTTCTATAAAATAATTCAAAATGTAGTTATGAAGTCTGATAAATAAACCATCGATGTCACGGTCGAGACCCCATGTCAGAGTTAACGATGTCACAGTTTTCGCGTTTTAGAATTCGTTTAATCGATTGGATTTACGGTGTACCAAATTAAACAACCTATCAAATACAAAAATTGGATTCTAACTGTACTGGTGCGATTCAATCAAAATTTCACGTGAAATCACCGAACACTGGATTTCAATTCGGGGACCGCAAAAGCAAATCGTTTTTCAAGATCGGAACCCATTTTAACCACAATGCCGGTAATCGGGTGGTAGCAATTCCAGTCAAAATTACGTTCCAACCGCTCTCGCGACCGTCCACTTCAGTTGGAGAGCTTGCTATATTTAAAATTGATTTATTACATCGCTTATATATTTTTTGACGTGTAGGGTCAGTATTCAAGTAAGAGGTGAGCCAGCAATTAGAAACATAATTTTGATGGATACTAGAAAGATTTCACCGATTCTATAAAATTATTTAAACATTAAAAGACCCAAAATATAGGAGAAAAACTAAATAATGTAGAAAATGTTATTCCTATTCAATTGGGCTATATTTTGCCTTATAGCCTCCCGTCGTTCATTCTGCCTATTCCTAGTAACCAATTTATTCAAACTGTACGTTGGTTGGCTGCCTCGTTGGTCTAGTGGTTGCAAGCGCGACTGCTGAGCGTGGGGTCCTGGGTTCGATTCCCGGGTCGGGCAAAGTGTTATTGGGTTTTTTCATTAGGAAATTCTCAGTAGCAGCCTGGAGTCTGGATTTGTGCCTGGTAAATGGCAATAGGCTCGCCCCCTATTACATGGGACTATAACATAACTGGCGAAATGTGGGTGTACTATTATACCTCTGCCTACCTCTTCGGGGAAATACAGGCGTGACGTTATGTTATGTTATGTTAATTTGTACGTTGGTCCAAACAATATCTCCCATGTGCCCATACCTAATGCCATGTCTAGATTCTGGTTCCACGGAAACTATTGAATAGATAAATTGTGTTTCCAGAATTCTCGGGAAAATCAGATTTTCCCAGAATGTATAGCTTGATGGGATACCTTTCTACGTTATATTGTACTTATGAGTTTAAACGCCTGAAATGGCATGAAACGTAATGATCATTGTGCATGAACAAGATATCATGTTACTCCAAGATATAGTGAGGATCGTTATAGGAGGAGGCTTATAACCAGCAGTGGACGTCTTTCGGCTGAAATGATGATGATGATAGGGAGGATCCTGGGTTGATGTTGGGCGCTTGTATATAAATAAAGAATAACATCTTATTCTTTTGGTCTAAGGTCTTAGTCTGCTTGTGCGATTATTATTGTTGTTATCAACTAGGTACGTCAGTGTTAGTTCCCATGTAGCGCGATAGATATCGCTACAATCAATTTCTAGCGGGAAGTAGCTCTCCTCCATTGAGGCACTTCAGGAAACGAATGCCTTCGTTAAGCCACAGAAAAGTAATAACAGTTATCACAATAATTACTTATTAAACTTTGTTTACCATACCTAACGCTTTAACACGGCTTAAAACAACTGTAACCCTTCCGAAATAATCCACCATTACAATAAAGTAACAAACTTAAACCCCTTATAAACGGTAAACCATTTAAAGTCTGTGGTAAATCGAATAATAAATAAGCTGCAAAAAGATGAAATCTTTTATCTGTATCGGCTGAAAGCTGTCATGGCAGCGAACACGATAGGCGGCGCAGAATTACCGTCGAGGTGGAAAAATCAGACTGGTCTCGGGCTTCGCACAGCCTCCTCAAAATAAAATCTGCGCTTCACGCCCCAGTTACCAGGCCGGAAGATTCTCCATTAATTTCGTTCACATGTGTTTACGCTACGAATCCGGATGTATTCGAGCGCGACGATATGCCAGCAATCTTCGCATTTTAGGCAGATTATTGCTTTTTGTGTGACAGCTTTTTCGGGTACCGGTTTCGGTAATAGGGTTCAAATCTGTGCATTTGAATGCATTCGGTGAGCTTTCATCTAGAAAATGGTGATCTCTACTCTAACCGTCAGAGTCGTTAAAAGTAAGAGACGATTTAATTAAGATGTTGTGACGTTGCCCTCATTAGGCACGATGAATGAGGCGGCCAGATACAGGGTAAGCTGATTTCCTGCAAAGACTTAATAATAATAATAAATATTTTGAGACATTTTTTTACACAGCACCATCTAGTCCCAAACTAAGCAGAGCTTGAACTATGGATACTAGACAATGGATATAATACTTATATACTTTTTTTTTGTAAATACATACTTATAATACATAAGGAACACCCAGAACAAAACGCAAACACTTATGTTCACCACAAATATTTGTGTCCTGTAGGAATCGAACCCACAACCTCGTGATCAAATAGACGTCGTCAAATTGCTTAGTGTTTTTTGTGGTAGACGGGTTCTTGTGTGGAGACCGCGAATCGGTAAAGTAGTAAGAGTACGACGCCCTCAGACTCGGTGGAGCGATGATATTGGCAAGATGGCTGGTAGCAACTGGATGCGAGTGGCCGAGGATCGATGGCAGTGGTGTGCCATTGGAGAGGCCTATGTCCAGCAGTGGACTAATATAGGCTGATTATGATGATAGTGACTTTAAAAATAAATGCAATAATAAATGAAGCTGCTCTACATAAATGTGTGTATGTGTGTAAAAAACATATTATACATTTGATATTCTTTTAGTAAATAATATGTTGTCATAAACTAGAAATACTACCTAATTGGGACATTAGATAGATTTCAGACTTCAACCTAGAACAAAGATTTATTAATTCTAAATAGATAAGACTACTTTCAGACTAGGTACCGTTTTTACGAGTACACTTTAGGTACTACAAACCTTTTACGATCATCCCTTTCCCATCCTAATCGAGCAATTTCAATAGTAATCAGAATCAGATTATTCTATTCGTTTTATCTGTACATAAAAAGAATTACTAAACGACTACCTACATATATTTTTCACTTTTCTTGAACTGTGATGATTGAACTTCAGAAACGATTTTTGTTTGTTGGAGGATTTACCCATGGCAAAGCCCATTAAGTTATGCAATAAAAATTCTGTTTTTAAAATTAAATTTTAGACTACCGTTACACGCTCTTAGCCAAGTGTTCCTACACCCCATCTCTTCATTAACATAGAAAAACACAATTCATGTTAATAAATAATTTGGTGGCAACACCAAAGCTAAAGCGTAGTAACGCCTGGTCGACTCGGCGGAAATTACCAGCGCCGATGGATTCCGCCGGGGCCACGTCTGCAACGCAATAAGACCCGAGGAAATACGGACCTCAATATATCCTAAATGTTGCCATATGGAAATGTGAGAGTGAGACTAACATGCTCCGTTACACAGAGAATTAGAAACGAAATGAGGTTTATGTGTCATCGTCATCGGGGAGAAATTTTGTGTTTCTTGATAGTTATTTTTACAGGATATGAAAAATATAATGTGAAACTTAATAATATAATATAACATTAAATAACTTTATTGATACAAAAACCTTAGAGAATTCTTAAGACTAGAATACATTGTTTTTTATAGTTACAGGTCACACGAATAGAGTAAACCCTGACTCCTAAACTAGGTGATCCTGTGACTTAGGAGTCAGTGTTCTGCTGTCACTGTGATAACAAAAAACCTTTATTAGTTGTGTTCTTACAGTATTCAAAGCAAATAATTGATTTCCTAGGTTTTTAAGTACCGACAATAATATTAATAAGGAATTATAAAAGAAAAGTGGTTTAGAAAGAAAGAAAATTAAAGAAAAGCATAGAACATTGCAACTTATTACCTCTAAGGTAATAAGACCACCTTACCTTACCTACCTTACCTTACCTTTTTATTAAAGGTATTAGAATCTAATAGCGATACTCAAACTGCGGCCCGCCAAACTAATGCGAGTGGCCGGTCATAGCCAGCAGGCTCTAAATCTAATAATGATAAGCGTTGCAGGTTGCAATACGTTCGCCGAAGTCAGTCCTCTCAAACTCTTCCATCCACGTTCGCCTCGTATACCTACTTATTTCGTCAATCTCCAATCGTCTCCACATGTCCAAATTTCTCAATCTTTCACCAATACATAATCTTTCATTCCACAAGTCTCCCGCGCTGTGACTTCTACAGAAAAACTACGAAAGTGAAATCCGATGATGTAACGATAACTATATCCGGAAGTTGAAAAACGTACTACAAATGAAAATAGAGTAGACATGATTAATGCTTAATTACCTGAATAAACAATTAACGTTCACCTATAATAATACACTGGACCATTGAACTAATTAACAAATATTCTAAATTGACTCATTTAACATACTAATGTATGTTTACAATACAATGAACTCTTACGAAATTCTCTGTCGCCAGAATATGTTTTGTGTTTTACTTACACTTACAATTTAAATTTTAAATCGGTTTCTTTGTAGCCTATATATACTAGAAGACAAGTAATAAGGGATCAGTGTGTGTCCAAGAACAGTTAAAATAAGATATATTTCAGTATTATTTTTTTAACACGAAGGAGGTAGGTTACATTGGAATTTTTGTAAATTATATTTATTCATAGGCCTAGGCCTCCTCCAATTAAGGGGGGGATATGGCATAATCGCCACGCTTGGCAGGCGGGTTGGCGATCGCAGTTGGTTGGTTAAATACTCAGTGAATGCTGCTGCCCATCATCTGGTGAATCCCTTAGTCGCCTTTTACGACACCCATGAGAAGAGATAGAGAGGCCTATGTCCAGTAGCAGACGTCTTTCGGCTGAAATGATGATATTTATTCAGACAATATCGTATTCAAGGTATCAAAAACAAAATATAAACAAAAGACAAACTACTATCCACTCTGAAATTATTTGTTCGTCATCAGCCTACCGCAGTCCACTGCTGGATATAGGCTTCTCCAATAGCACGTCAACGAACTCAATCCTCAACCACTATCGTCAAGCTTTTACAGTATGAAATCAAATACATATTACGAAAAAATTTAAAGGTGGAAGCATCCAAATAAATAAAATAATATGTACCATAAAAAACCTTATTTATCGCTGTGGTTTTTGTATCGGAAGTCATATTCAATTTTTTCGGGAATACGGCTCATGTTTCTTAGGAAAAGTTTTTAAATTTAATTGATAAGTAGAATCAAACTTTAAAATTTATTGCATGTATTTGATTTGGTCCTGTGTATACCAGCCACCTTACGAAGGTCGTCACTCCACCATAGCTTGCGGGCATCCCACGCTACGTTTGCCGATTCACGGTCTCTGCTCAAGAACATGTGTACCCTAGCGGTTATCGGTTTTTCTGCTAATATGGCCTTCCCATTGCCACTTCAGATTGCCTATCATGTGTGTTGTCGACAATTTGGTTCTCTATAAGTTTAAATTCCTTTGTTAGGAAGTGTCAATTTTGCGAACCACAAAAGTGATAATTGTATAGTGGATAGTATTTGTTTACCCATTGTTTTTTGCTTCCTTGAATAAAGTTCTATCATAGAATATCAAATATAGAAGTTTAAATATTCTTTTGATTGAAAGGAAAATTGTGTACTAGGTACAATGGCAACAAGATTTATCGAAGCATATTACTCGCATCTGCAAAACTTTTATCGAAATTCATATCGGGATCGACGAACAGTATATTTAGAAGAATCTAAAGAGTATTTAGGGGTAAGCTTATAGGACAACAGTCTTGTAATTATAGTCTTGTACCTAATAATCTGACAGTATAGTCTTGTAATAGTCTTGTGATTCTTTTCAATTAAATTTCATTCAAGAGAATTTTTGCCTTTTTTTAAGCCTAATAAGTTGTTAAACTTTATTAAGGAGTCAAGACAGACGACGAACCGTTCGCTGTGGACTTTTTTGTCGGCGAGAATAATCAGTATAAACAGACAAAATAATTTCCATCGAAAATTATCACAAATTATTGTACGAATAGATGTGATAGCACTGTACATTTTCACCAAAAAGGCCGCACTGGACTCTCCGTCGTCAGCATCGACCACAGAAATAGATAGAATGGAAAAGTGGGCGGGGCGCGCATGCCAACACTCTGCACCATAGTGCAGGGCATTTCAAAGCTTTTCTCAGTACACCTTAACTTATTTATGTAAATACTGTGACAAAAACCCACAAAAATGTCTTATTGCGCTGTTTCTAATTGCAGAAACAAAAGCTGCATTTGATTAAATTTTATTTTAAAAATTAATGACGTCATAACATGGGAGGCGTGGGTTGTCCGAAAGTTGCCACGCATGAATCGCAAGTAAAATTATGATAACAACCATTCTATCTATCTATTTCTGTGGCGTCGACCCTTATTCTCGTCTTTTATTGTAATTTCAGTACTTGCCAACTGAAGTTAACGAAAACTTTAGTCGAAACTCTAAATGAGGTAATCAAATGCATCTGCGGTTTGAACAAGTGCAATTATTAGACTTAACAAGTTTTAACTTCCTAGCAATTCATCTTACGAGGCAATTGTAATTTGTACCGTTAACTTAAACCACGTCAGAAATTGTAGAATAAACTTTGCAATATTTATAATAAAACAAGTTTAACCGGATTATAGGATTAACACCACCTGTGTCCGACCCATTCTCTCCTACGCAAGCGTTGTGTTCGCACACGTCAAGCCGGTGAGAATTCACATTCTCCAAACCCTCCAAAACCGATTTATGTGAAAGGCCATAGGTGCTCCATGGTACATACGCAATGTCCAACTCCACCTAGACCTCAAACTGCCGAACATCAAGCGTGTCTCTAAACGCTACTTCGATTCCGCTCCCAAGCATCCCAATCCCTTGGTCGTAGCGGCCACCCTATACCAGCCTTCAGTCATCAGCAAAATTCGCCGTCCCAGACCCACACTCATCGAACTCGATGATGAAATAACCCTCCTCCAGGAGTCAGGATAAAAATACAAGCACACTCCGACGCCGTCGTCCTAAATATCATCCCCGCCGGCGAGGACCGACACGACACCCACACAGATACCGAGAGTCCAACTCTCGAGAAACAGAACACGATGCAGCAGCGGCTGCTGGGGGGACCGGTGGCGGGGTCCCCCAGCTGTACCCTGAGTCGAGGTCCGAGCTCCCCCCTGAGGTCGCCCTCACGGTGTCGCAACCGGAGATAATCTCGCCACGCGAGACCGGCCCTATGCTCTAGAGTAGTTCCTAAGAGTAGGCTTAATAGCCACTGGTTAGGATTAGGTAGGTCTTAGCCTTGCCGGCGAGGCTTGCCGATTAACGGCGATTCGCGAGTAACGCGTCACACACTCACAAACTTTCGGCGAATGGAGTCCCACATGGGACTCTCCACCACCAGCCCGGTTAAGCAGAAATGGTACCTCGGTACCAGCTGCGAGAGTCAATTAAAAAAAAAAAAACCGGATTACATCGCGTATATTATCTAAATTAGTTGTGCATCGAAACGATTTTAATTAATAAAAATTGTACGGAAGATTATATAGATAATAATTTTATAGAAATATCTGTCTTCGCTTGTCATCTTAGTCTTCCTGCGACCACGAACGCTGCAAAGCTTTCGAAACGTCAGGAAAACCAATGTAAATAATATACGCGATGCAATTCGGGTTAAAACATGTATATTTAACATCTTCTGTACCATATCCTTGCGAATATCTTTATCTTTTTAACTTGTTTTATAATAATTTTTAGTGATCGCGAAACCCTAAGAAATTATTTTGCAGTATTTGTTTTAATCGTCGAAAAAATAAAATACGTATCTTATTCCGCCAACCCTCACCAGGCCAGTGTGTTGGACTAAAGCACAAACCCTTTTCGTTCTGAGAAGAGGCCTGTGCTAAGGAATAGGCAAGTAGAGTTAAATTTAAATTTTCGTTTTAAATATTATGGTAACTACTTACATATTCAGAAACGTTGATTATTTAGTTTAATTTTTAAACATTAGGTCCTATCGAGAAAATCTGGCAAAAACCTCCATGTAAACTATTTTAATTAAAATACATCAAATCAGCCATTGTAATATATAATATATCTTTTATATAAATCAAATATATATTTTATTTGTGTACAATAAAGAGTATTTGTATAGTTTGAGTAGCCAAAATAATAATAAAATCACACGTTTCTTTCTAGATCATGCCGCCTCAAGTGGATCCTGTTCCCAGTGGGGTGGTCTTCGAGTCCGACACACAGACCTCAGACCTGGGCCTCGCTAAAGACGTGTCCGTACTGAAACACGCCAGTCCCAGGAAACACGAGTATGTGTGGTTCAACATATTCTGGTTTCTGTTCCTGCACATAGCTTCTGTGTACGGATTGTATCTAGTGTTTACATCGGCTAAATGGCAGACAAATGTATTTGGTAAGAAGCTTTCCAATTATGTTTTTTTTAGTTGAAAATAATGCAATAACATGGTTTGTCAAGTGCGTAATACTTTTCTCGGATTTAAAGCATCATTTCTGTAATAAGTCTAACTTTGCCCCACACAAACACACCCGGACCTGGGGCCTGATTCACAAACGTTCAAAAAGTTTCCATTTCCGAAGTAAAATTTGACCGGCAAATGAAACAAAACTACCACTTCCTGCGACCACAAACGCTGCAAAGCATTCGAAAGCTCAGGAAAACCAATTTTAATAATAATACACGATGTAATCCGGTTAAACTAGTTTTATTAAGAAACAAAACGATTTGAGAACCGAACGGATTCGGAAACGCAAAGCGATATTAACGGAAACTCTCCCGTGAGCCATTTGTTGTAGGAAAGCACTCGATGTAAAATTAAAGAACTATGAATACAGTATCCTTATCGTTGTGGCAGGCCGAATAGATTGCCCAATTTTGTTGCGGGCTATTCGGCTGCATACGGAGAAATGAGTGTGATCAGCGATATTATTTTAATATCATATGTATCGCTGATTACATCCATCTCCACGATTTTTTTTTATTTTTTGTAAGTCGTTATATCTATGTGTATATGTCTCTCTTTTACTAACATAGTTCTTAAGTTGTACTAACAATTATGGACCACGGTCTGAAAATAAATGATTTAATTAAATTAATTAATAAGCGTTTCCGAATCCGTTCGATCCTCAAATCGTTTTGTATCTTAATAAAACTAGTTTAACCGGATTACATCGCGTATTATTATTAAAATTGGTTTTCCTGATGTTTCGAATGCTTTGCACCGTTCGTAGTCGCAAAAAGTAGTCGTTTTGTTTCGTTTTCCGGTCAAATTTCACATCGGAAACGGAAACTTTTCGAACGTTTGTGAATAGTACCGCTGGAATAATTATATATGTATCTGTAGGCGATACAAAAACATGTATGTACCGTGCTCCCGAAGCCCGCGATACGTTACATAGCTCCAAGCGCTCAAGGTGTTGGTTTTACCTGGATTGTTTGACCGTCGTTACAGTGAAGAAGTCGATTAAAAATCCGACCTATTTTTCTTGAAATGGAAAATGAAACTCATGAAGCCTAGCGTTAACGTCCACTGTTAAACAATAGGCTACTTTTCTGCATCAATAAAGACAAAATCTTCTCAACTTTTCAAGATAACGTTTTATTCCAGCATTTTCCGTACACCTAATGTGCGCCATAGGAATTGGGGCTGGATCTCATCGTCTCTGGACGCACAGATGTTTCAAGGCTCGCACTCCTCTGCGTGTAGTGCTTATGTTATGGCAAACTATGGGATTCCAGGTAAGCACACTATACCCTTGCTAGGAATAGGTACAGTCACGATCCTTCCCGGTGATAAATTTTGTCGACAAAGTCCCTTGAACGAAACCTGTTACATTACACGTACCTACGGCTTCCTTCGGACACTGAGCGCAAGCGATTTTAGCCTTAGTGGTGGTTCACCGGAAAGTTTGCTGATAGTACCTAGTAGTACCTACTCGAACCAGAATAATTTAACAAGCTTTTTAGACAGCAAGCAAAGCCTTTTTTCGGAACTTCCTAAAAGTTTGCTCACGTACTCTTTTTTTATTCCTCAGGGGAGTAACGGGTACCTAGCAGTATTTTATGAAATGAATGAACTAACTACTGCAGAATTTTTATTTTTATTAAGCTCAGGGTCTTGTTAGTTTTTTTGTTTTTTTTTTATAACATAGGAGGGCAAACGAGCATGCGGGTCACATGATGGTAAGCAATCTCCGCAGCCCATGGACATCCGCAACACCACGGAGTCGCCGATGCGTCACCGACCTTTTAAAAAGACGTATGCTCTTTTCTTGAAGGCTCTCATGTCGAATTTGTTCGGGAAAACCGCTGACGGAAGTTGGTTCCACAGTTTTGCTGTACGAGGCAAAAAGTGGCGTGTGAAACGTACTGTAGTTGACCACCAATCATCAAGATGGTGAGGATGGAATTTAGATTTATAGCGGGTGGTACGATGGTGGAAGTCAGCGGCTGGTATAAGGTCGAACAATTCCTCAGAACACTCCCCATTGTACATGCGATATAAGACACATAGAGATGCAACATCTCTTCGCAAAGCTAGAGGGTCCAGCCGATTGGGAATCGCATAGTCGCCGACGATTCGAGCCGCTCTACGCTGAATGCGGTCAAGTGGAAGGAGTAGGTACTCGGGTGCTCCAGCCCAGAGGTGAGAGCAATATTCCATGTGCGGCCGGATTTGTGCCTTATAAAGTTTTAGGCGATGAGCCGGTCTGAAATATTGTCTCGCTCTGTTTAGCACCCCGAGTTTTTTGGATGCCATACTGGCTTTACCCTCGAAGTGACCACGAAACTGAACGTTGTTCGATACGTCGACGCCTAGAATTCCCAATTTTGGCGTAGCTAAGAGGGGAGAGCCCTCTAAGTGAGGTGCTTCGACAAATGGGGTCTTCTTAGCGGTAAACGCGCAGACTTGTGTCTTAGTGGGGTTGAAGTGGACTAGGTTTAGTCTGCCCCACTCAGAGACTCGCTCCAGAGAAGTCTCAATTTCAGACACAAGTCCATTCCGGTACTCCACGACATGTTCACGCGAGAGATTAGCTTGGCCAGAGTAAAGTGCATCCACAGTGCTGTCATCTGCATAGCAATGAATGTTGCTTATGCGCAACATGTCATTGATATGCAGAATAAACAAAGTTGGGGATAGCACACAGCCTTGTGGGACACCAGCATCCACGGGCATCAATTCAGATATATATAATAGTTTATACAACCTTAGTCTTAGTTTATACTAAACCTCTTGAGGGGTCATTGTACTCAACATTATAAACAACTTTTACTACGTCAGTATATACAAAGTCTTTGCTTTTACTATGGGACCAAACCAGAAATCACGAAAAAAAAACAGCTGGTCGCTACAGTTTTGTTCACATAAATTAACAAAATGTAGGTCAGCTGATTTTTTTTTCGTGATTTCAGGGTTGGTCCCATGTTAAAAGTTATTCATAATGATGAGTACAATGACCCCTCAAGAGGTTTAGCATAAACTAAGAATAAGGTTGTAATGTTTAGAGAGACGTATACTTATAACCACAAATTCTATGCTTATAACTATTTAAGATGGTAGTAATATGTCGAACCACCCTTCAGCGTGAGGACGTTTACTTTGATCATTAGCAGTCGTCTTCAAGTCAATTACTGTTGAGTAGGTACTTACGCTGTTATGTCAAGAACTTGACTGTTTACTTGGATATTATTAGGTAAATTGTTTATTCAAAGGATAATTACGGATTATATTCTATAGATAACTAAGTAATACTAAGTAAATACGGATTGTAGTTCTACCTTAAGCAATCTAAATAAAAAATTAAATTATTAGAGGTACTTAAATAGGTAGACGTAAGATTTTCTTAAAAAATAAACCAATAATCTGGCAGATTTAGACTCTACACTAGTAGAGTAACTATAACAGCCTGATAACTATATCAGCCCCTTATAATAATGGTGTTGATGGTAGACCAAGCCCATTAAGACGATCATCTGCTATTTGTGGTGGGGGTAGGATTAAATTTACAAAGAACTCAGTCTATCGCAGTCCACTGGTCATAGGTGCTGCATAGATCTCTCCCAAGTTGCGCCACAACACTCAGTCCTCTGCCTTCTGCATCCAGTCCCCTCTAGCTACCTACCTTCTTCAAGTAATCGGTCCACCTGGCTGGGGGGCAACCTACGCTGCGTTTGGCGATTCGCGTAATTCACAATAAAACCAACTAATTACATAAAAAACATTCCAAATAACACTGCTTCTCTTACGTAAGCAATAAACGCTATACTATCATCATCATCATCATTTCAGCCGAAAGACGTCCACTGCTGGACATAGGCCTCCCCCAAGCGGATCCCACAACGGATGGCCGATGGGGCAGTAAAGTTCTGGAGTGGCGACTGCGTACTGGAAGGCGCAGCGTGGGTAGGCCCCCCACAAGATGGACCGACGACCTGATGAAGGTCGCGGGAATCCGCTGGATGCGGAAAATACTATACTATAAATATTAGAAATCTCAGAATCATGTTTCATTTCCATGTACCAGGACTGCATATTCGAGTGGGCGCGCGACCACCGCACTCACCACAAGTACGCGGACACTGACGCGGACCCTCACAATGCAGAGCGAGGCCTGTTCTTCTCTCACATGGGCTGGCTCTGCTGCAAAAAGAGCCCCGAAGTCATCGAAGGTGGAAAACGCCTTGATCTCAGTGATCTGTATGCTGATCCCGTTGTTATGTTCCAGAAGAAGTAAGTCGATCAATTATATCCATTTAATCACAGTTCACTGTCACACAAAGCATCTCTCAAAATGAGAAGTAATGCCCGTAATGTGAAACATCTGAAATCCAAAGGGACAATGCTTAAAATTGAATTCAACAGTAGACGAAACAGTCTATTGGAATGAGTACCTGATTATCATGACGTGCCGAGCATAAAACTGTTTTTGCAATGTTGAACATTACAAAAACATTTAAAAATATCTCTTCACCGAGCAACTTCTAATACTTTTACGATCTAAAAAAACATTACAGATAGTTTTCCTACAAATACATAGTATTATAAAACACGTTTGTCTAATATCCTCCAGATATAACAGAAACCATAAGTCTCTGCGAGCGGTTGTCGCTGCTTCAATGCTTACAAAAGCCACTGCTGTACTCGGTATTAAAAAGAAAAGCAAAACATATTTCTCTAAGACATTTATGTCTTTTAACTGCGAGTTAAATAAAGAATCACGACGTATCTGAACCACTCACACTCTCTCTGAAAGTTTAATAACATTTTATTCCAGTCTTCAGTTTTTTTTTTTGATATTCATGTGATCACGTGTAGCCTGAGGTCCCTACTTGAACCGTTAGTCCTAGGGTATTATGAACTATGAAATAAAGTTGATGTCGACATAAATTTAAACTTGTTTTATGTTGTAACCAAACCTTGATAGTCCGACGGAGTTGAAGGTTTCATGTTTAGAAACGTGACTCGTTATTTTAAATACAAAACATTCAAGTGAAACATTATTTTTTCACGTACTTATGCAGGTTCATTAAATTTATTTAATGCAGTTAGTTAGTTGAAATGACCTATCCTATTACATTAATGTAGTAAGTAAGTAAGTAAGGGGCTCGTGGCTAAGTAGCAAGCGTGTGGATTGTACGATCTGCAAAGTTAAGCTGGACTAGCCGCGGTCAGTCTGTGGATGGGTGACCGTTTCGTTACACATTGAGACCCCTTCGTGCCTCGGAGAGCACGTAAAGCCGTCGGTCCTGCACCTGATCTCTCTCCGGTCGTGTCGAATTGCCGTCCCATCGGATTATGAGAGTGAGGGAATAGAGAGTGCACCTGTGATTGCGCACACCCTTGTTCACTATAATATGTCCCGCGCAGATGGCTAGTCTCCATTGAGATTGGCCGCCGTGACCGAAATTCGGCCGGGAGGACATTATTATTAATGTAGTAAAAACATGCATGTCATCCCAGCTCTTTTCTTCTACCGTGCCCAACGTAGCTGCAAATCTACAGAGTAGGTACTGAAATATCAGATTAAAAACTCTAATAATATTTCGTTGATTAATAGTAGTAGGTATATGTCAAAAACCATTAATAAAAACTTTATATTCAAATCTGTAGACCAACAACAAGTTTACAGATAAACGACGTAAGTTTTGAATTAAACCTCTTAGTTCATAATAATTAAACAAACAATGAAAAAAACAGATCTATTTTTATGTCAAATTCAAGTTCAAATTCAAAGTTTTTATTTCAAATAGGTACATTTGTTGCACAGTTCCAAAACGTAGATCCTATGGAGAAAGGCCGACAAGAAACTCTATGGACGAATCATAAAAATGAAAAAAATACAATCTGGTATTATTACAAACATGTGATTACATATTTTATCACAAGAGAGAGAGACAAGAGAGAATTTAGTTCTTGTGGTTAATTTTGTTTTGTTTAGGTTGTTGTTAGTGTTTTGTTTGTTTAAGTTTGGTATTTTTCCACAGGCATTACATGAAAATGATGCCGCTGCTGTGTTTCGTGCTGCCAACCGTGATACCAGTCTACTTTTGGGGAGAGACCTGGACGAACGCGTTCTTCATCCCCACCATCTTGAGATACACCTGCGGGATTAACGTCGTGTGGAGTGTTAACAGTTTCGCTCATATCTTTGGATACAGACCTTATGATAAGTAAGACTCTTCATATCATCAGTCTCACATTTTCCCAAATGTGTTTTAGCTACATACCTGATACAGCTGAATTCCAGCAGTTTACATGCATGCAGTGGTCTCGAACATACCGATTTTTCGGTATTTCTACCGATATGAGGACTGTCCTACCAATATACCGAAACCGAACAAATTTTTCACGATTTCTGAGCAATTTTTCATCCACGTCCATTCATTCGTCAATATTGAGCGCTTGTTCTCGTTCATTAATAAGTCAATAATTACATACAAAACCAATAAAATGAGTTGAAGCTTCAACATCATTGTGTAACTACAAAATAGCTATGTCTAAATAAATATGGTACAATAAATAATATGATTGTATTTACAAGGATAACGAAGTTTTAAACATTGAGGTACGTACCTCAGTGTTTAAATTTAAATGATGAAATTCGATTAAATGTTAAATTTTAACTTAGTGTACCGATTTTAGGTACAATTATACCGATTTTTGAGGGTAGCTGTACCGATTTTGCATTTTGACGTTCGAGACCACTGCATGGATGACTAATGAAGCAAAATATGAGATGGTCGACATCATAGGGTCAGACACAAAGTAGTGTGGCTTTTGGGCAATCACTTATAGTAATATGGTGTTCCATCAAAACTAATAGAATAGAATAGAATAATAATTAATTTGCAAAGAATGTAGGTACATGAAATAAAGGTAATAATAATCTTTTACACTCTATATGTATGCAAGTAACCCGACCGAGCTGCTGTCAACCCGACCTGATTATCACGAAATAATTGATGACCTTTGGGCACATTATTGTTCCATGAACTTTGTTTTCACAACAAGTAAAAATTTGATTATTTATTAGGGAAACAAACACATATATTAATAAATTCAGCTATTGAATTTAAACAATACATAATCCAATACAGTTTCCACAAATAACCTTGAAGAGAACGTTAGTTTTCCGTGGTACCATTAGGTAGTACCGTTGATAGTACTAGGAGAACGGAAGAGAAGATAGCTTACGAACGTAAACTTTACAGAAAATTAAAGTTTAAAAGACAAGTTTACTTTTGCATTATAATATAATTCACATCGTACCCGAGGTTTCTGGTTATTTATGTTAGGTACTCATTGTATAGATATAGGTGATCAGTTGATCACTTAAATCAATTAACGACAATAATAGTCCATGAATAATAAATCGCAATCAAGTAGGCAGTCTACTTCACTACTAATTGATTTACATCGTTATTATACTTGCTGTAAGCCGATTAACGTAAGCGTTTATAGGTAAGGCTGGGGAAGGGAAATTCTAACTCATGTAGTCCAATGAATTATTACGATTTCAACCTCGACATAAGAGATCAGAGGTAAGGTCTTTGCAAGCCCCTTATGTCACTGCGATCTAAAAGATCTATTGTAACGCCTCTTTCGTAGACTACAGCACTTCCCCAAGCCACAGGCCTACCATAAAGTTGACTATTGCCTTGGGGTTTGAGGATTTGATCTCATTAGCTGAGATTGTATGGCCTCCAAGAAGCTGACTTCTAATGTGGTGCACTGCATCACATTCGCAGAGGATATGAATGGGCGTTCCATCCTTTTCGCGACAAAATCTGCAGAATGTGGTATCAGTGAGGCCCATCCTGTGTAGATGTTTGTTCAGTTTGCAGTGCCCTGTAAGGGTTCTAATCAAGATTCTTATGTAGTTCCTGTTAAGAAAGCGCTTCTTTCGTAAATCTCTTCCTGAAGCCTACTAGAAGCGCTTTCGAGTGCTCTTGGCCTGGGGATTTTTCCCAAAGTTTAATGCTTTGGTGAATTCCTTGGCCTGGGGATTTTTCCCAAAGTCTAATGCTTTGTTGAATTCCCAAGTCTTTAAGATAAGCTGTGGTGGTGCAATTTGGAGCCCCACAGTTTGGCTCCGGCCCGGCCAGTTCATCAGCAGCTTCATTGCCTCTAATTCCACAGTGCCCAGATACCCATCCTAGTGTAACAGAATAAGAGATAGAACAACGCTACGTAATTATAAAAAAACTTAACTAAACTATTTCGGTTCCAAATACCTACTATAAGAAACTGTTCTTTCCTTTGATTTTTGAAGTGTTATAATATGATTTTTCGAACAATACGGCGAAGTATTAGCTAAGTGCCTGGTACGAATTAGACACTTCATACTCGATTGAATGCGTCGACTTTCATTCGAAACGAAGGAGGAGGAGGAAGGAGGAACTAGTGGATTCTATTTCCACATGTAACAAACATTATTTGTATGACCCTCAGATTGTTGCTCCAGGTCTGGGTGTTTGTGCAATGTGCATGTGAAATTTTTGTCAGTAAATACACGCATGGTAAGACACACAGTCGACCTCACGTAGATGGTAACACTTGAATTACTGCCTACGAAATAAAGATACCACAGAAATAGCGCTAAGACTAAAAGAGACAAAGCCATTTAAATCAGTGTAGTGAATAGTGTAGTGACCGACAAAATGTAGTGATAAGTTCTGCCTATAAAGAACACATGAACAAAGTGTCTTCCCCTTAATAGAAACTAAGATTTCGCAACTGACAACTGGCGAAATGTGGGTGTACTATTACACCTCTGCCTACCCCTTCGGGGAAATACAGGCGTGATGTTATGTGTTATGTTAAGATTTCGCATTCTTAGAACATGTTTACATAGCAATTTAGGTTAAAATTAAATTACTTAATAGCTGCAAGGCTAGATTGTAATTCAATTTAGAGATACTTTACAGTAAAAAAACCAAATAAAGACGTTGTCAAGGTCAAACTGTTACCACTGACGTAAAGTCGACACTACAAGAGAAATCCTAGGATGGGACAGCGTTTATGTTATTGAATGTCACGGGATATTTACTATGTATTTCCTTTTTAGGGTTCCGTAGTCCTACAAGGAACCCTTATAATTTCGTCATGTCCGTCCGTCTGTCCGTCTGTCCTAATCCTTTACAGCTTAATAACTTCTACAGTTATAAACATAAGTAAATGACATTTTGTTAAAAAATAGTCTGCATACAGATCTCAATTTTAAAAGAATAAAAAAATAGTTTTTTACGTACTTTAGGGGTGGCGCCCATACATGTGAAATGGGGATGAAAACATTTTTTTCGCTGCACCCCCTCGTGTTGGGTATCATTGAATAGGTCTACTAAAATGAAGGTAATGTTTCATACATCACTTTTTTATCAGGTGTACCATCTGCGAAATATAGCCCGCCAAAGTGGCTTGCAATGTGTCCCCCCCCCCCTGCCATTTCTAAACTATGCAACGTAGAAACTTATAATCTTCCTATTATAATTATAATTTGAGTTATAGACAGAAAACTGAAAAATACTTAAAACGTCCTAGTTCAAAGGTCATTGACCTTAGAGAAAAATTGTCATGGCAAATAATGCTCCTTTAGCTACTTTCTATTTGAAAAAATCACAAAAAGTAACTTTGACATGACAGACTTCTTAAATTTGGCTTCTTGAATTTATCGCTAGATGGCGCTACTAACAACACGCTCTGAGTCGCGAATGCTGCCGATTATTGCAAAAATTAAAATAGCCATGATTAATATTCGATTTGATTCTTTTGTACACCTACTTAAGGAACCCTATAATACTGAGCATGGCCCAACATGCTCTTGGCCGGTTTTAGAGTCAACGTTTCATAATCAAGATTAAACGAAGTCAACTACACTGGCCGTCAAAACATAATACCACACTTTGAAAATTACAATTTCTCCTAAACTATAGAAGTCAGAGATTTGAAATAAAAACGTTTTGTAGAAAATTTCATCAGGTTTCTTTGAAATTTTAGTTTATCATACATTAGTATCGTTTTTAACTCATAAAAAGATCAAAACCAAAAAATTGCCAATTTTAACTTACTGGCAAAAAATTCAAACAACATTTATAAGTTCGTTTTACGCCTAATTTACATTTTAATAACTGGTATTGCCTTCTCGGGCTTTGATTACAGCTTCGAGCTGATTTGGCATACTGAATACGAGGTTTCGGAGGCAATGTTGGGTAATATTCTCCCATTCTTCCATCAGGGCCTGTTTTAGGGCCCTGAGGGTAATAGGAGGTGGTCTGCGGCTTCTTACCAGCCTCTCGAGCTCATCCCAGTCTTGTTCAATCGGGTTGAGATCAGGAATTCATGATGGCCAAGCCATCAAGTTGATACCAACCTCCTGAATGTACTCTTGTACGATCCGAGCGGTTTGTGGCCGGGCGTTATCCTGCATCAGTATCGATCCATCACCCACATATATTTACTAAATATGGCCCTGCATACTCATTAAGGATCTCTTCTTGAGCATATCTTTCCTTATTTTCTATGGCCACTAGCTCTGTGCGACCTTTTGAAGAGATGTCAGGCCATACGTGTAGGTACACTTGAACAGAGCTATTAGAGTCTTTCTGTGAAGCAGGCTTTACCAGATCGCCTGTACACTCTTCGCCTTCCATCGGAAGTGAATAGTGAGAATCGAGAATTCGAGACTCATCAGTGAATAAAACTCTTGCCCATTTTTCTTCACCCCACTGTAAGTGTTCATGTGTTCAGAAGGTAATCGACTATAAATTTTTATATAAAAAATTAAATTATTTTTGTAATCCTTTTTATTTCAAAAATATATGAATGAATGAATGAATGAAAAATGTATTTGCTTAAAACATGAGTATACAATACAATACAAAGGAGAGGCCTATGTCCAGCAGTGGACTGCGATAGGCTGAGTTGATTGATACAATACAATGTGAAAGCACATGCATGTAAGGTGTTTAAATAGTAGGTATAGCAGCTACAATGTTTTGCCACTGGGGGCGTACAAATACTTTTGATTCTAGGTTACATTGACACTTGCAAAAATATGCAATTCTTCTTGTTCTACATTATATAAAATAAATTACCTATTGCAGAAGGACACAATAAGTATAAAAAGATATGAAAATCGAATATAATGTCAATGTAATAAAATTAGGCTAACAATGTCATGATAGGTAAAAAAATGGGAATAGGTAGAAAATTAAAAATTTATATATTGTGTACTTTGAAAGTTACTGCAATTTTAAAAGTATGGTACTAAGTTTTGAAGGCCAGTGTATAAGCCACAACTATATTCAGTAATCTGAGGCCACAACACTAGGTTTGAATTGACGTTTCCAGTAAAACTAATCTTGAATCAGTCGGGTCTTGACCCATAGGTCTTTGTAAGACACATTCAAATGACACTTCTCTTAACCAAATAGAGTGGATCGGTTTTAACCGATTTTTAAGTATTTTAATACTTACTAGTTCAAAGATTAAAATTAAATATTTTTTCCTTAAGGTCACTGAACCCTCGTGAAAACATTGGAGTGTGGCTGATCTGTGTGGAAGGTTTCCACAACTACCACCACACTTTCCCATGGGACTACCGCGCGACTGAGCTACCCCTCTACAATATGCTCACACCCACCATCGTGTTCATCGACCTCATGGCAAAGGTATGTTTCCATTGTGCCTTGTGAATAAAATTATTGTACCCCTTTTAAAAAAACTGTACAGCGGAAAAATAAATAGGCGTACCCTTGCACGGTCAGTCTGAGATTAGGGCTGCCATACTTTAGAAAAAAAAAAAGAAAACCTGTCACCCAGAAATCTCTACTGGCAGTTGGCATTATGAATAAAATTACAAAAACAGTTTAAAATATTATTGATAAAATAATAAAATATGCCAACCCTAATTCAAGCTGGGTGTGCGCTAAAAAACGAATAGCCAGTTATTTATCTGAACTATGCTCGCAAAACTTTAATTTCATCTGGAAACTTGTTATAAGACTTTATGGGTAGAAGTTTAAATGTTGGCACTGAAACATGAACACGGTCATGCATCGAAAATTAATTACCTATTCATTTTCGACCTTACCTGCATATTTAGTTTTTTATAAAAGTAATAAAAATAATGATAGTGTGATGCACTTTTCTCACGAATGTCTACAACTTTTAGTCAGTACCTATAAATAATAGCGCCTTTGGAGTAAACTGATGATGAAGAGGGCATGGTCCCATTGAGAGCTATTAACTATTAGATGTGAGCTATTGACAATAAGATTGATTGCTAATAAACTATTCTCCAATAGCGTTCATATTAATTGATGAGCTAAGCTACTAACGCCGTAGACGCCAAGACGTATCGCTCATAGACGTCAAACTGCGAGTGAGTAGATACTGTAGAAGCTCAGCTCAGTTCAGTTACTGCGACTAGTGTAGGTACTAGTCGCAGTAGCTGAGCTGGAATTTTAGTAGTTAATAATTGTAACCTGAAAACTATTATGTATATTGATCTATTATATTGCCATTTCTGTCTAACTATGTAGATCAAATTGCAGTTTAGTAGTCTTCTTAACAACATAACATAACATCACGCCTGTATTTCCCCGAAGGGGTAGGCAGAGGTGTATAATACACCCACATTTCGCCAGTTATGTAGTAGTAGTCTTCTTGAACTACAAAATCGCTCCAAGCTACTAGTTAATAACTCTCACTGGGACCGCGCCCTAAATAAGCAGGGAAATGAAAATTTCGCTTCTCATTATTGAACAAATTAACCTAACAGTAACACTGACAGCTATGAAAATGAGATTCGTGAAGATGAGTCATACTACAGTCGTCGAGTATTCTACAAAGGTTACGGGATTCCTTACATCCATATAAAGAGAAAGTAAAAAACAGTTGCTAATAATTTTATCATAATATCTACCTATTTATGTTGACATAAGTAATAGCTTCTGTTTACCAGAAAGCAGTACAGTATGCACAAATCATACTGCTTGTATTTAAAAAAAATCTACCTACCTGCCAATTCATTATCATTAATGCAATTTTTTTTAAACAGATCGGCCAAGCGTACGACTTGAAATACGTGTCCCCAGAAATTATAAAGCAGCGTGCACACCGGACAGGGGACGGTACACACCACCTATGGGGCTGGGACGACCCTGAATTCAACGAGAAACTCAAAGTAAAATACGGCGCGGTCAGCCACGCTGAAGACAGGAAACAAGCATAATTTATTTTTCACTCCCATTTACTTTTAATGAAGACTGTAGTAGAATTTAAGGGTGTAGAATTGTACAACTCAAAGTTTTTACGTAGGTACCTAAGCAAATTTTTGTAAAAATATAATAAAATTAATTTGCACAAAATCTCAAACTTTTGTTTTTCTGTCGTTCAAAATTGGTTTTTATTTTGCCACATTTTCATTATATCGTGGCTTAATATTAAGTATTATCAGACTTCACAACTCTGTTTTGACCAATTTTACAGGAGGAAGAAACAAAAGTGCACTGAAATATTTTTAAGGTAGGTTTTTTATTATTATTCAATGACATGAAAAAATCAGGTGTTCCCTACATTTTATGGGTGGGCGATGGCAGCTGCGACACAGTGCTTACTACTGCAGCTACTATCGTACTCTTGTACCTTGTTATACTTGTAATAATGTTGCTCAATAAACTTTATCTTATCTTATCTCTTATTGATTTACGTGAACACAAATGTAGGGACCAACTGATTTTGTTTTCGCGATTTCAGGTTTGGGCCCATAGTAAAAGTTGTTCATAATGATGAGTACCCCTTTTCGGGAAAGAAGCTATTAAAATTTCAGCATGTAGATATTCAATCAAAAACTTAAAAATTATACAAGTGAAAAAAAATTGAATTTAATTCGAGGGACTAAGTTGGATCCCGAAAGCAGCGAAGGATTCTAAGATTCAAAAATAGAATCCTGAGCGGAGCGAGGGATACAAGGACCGAGATGAAATATTTTTTCACGACTTGTGTACTCTACTTTTTACCATTGACTGCGAGAAAATAAATAGTGGTATATAGCATGACCAACGAAATATATACATCGTTGAGCATGACCGGGTGAATGAGAAACATATTCAAGAATATGGTAGAATGTGCGTACACATAAAGAAAAAAAGATAAAAAAAATATTCTACGACAAATCACACGTAGGTATATAGTCAAAATGCTCGCGCAAGCTCTGACTGTTTAGGGGTCCGCTGTCTAATAGGTACAAAAGGCAAAGAGGGTGAAAATAGCCACCGATGGACACTGCCGTGCTAGGTGCAACACCTCACTGCCCGAAACTTTGATTTGTAAGCGCGGAATAGTGACCACAGAAATCTATGAAATCGATTATAAAAATATTTCAAAAATTAAGGTACAATTTTTCATAGGTACATTTTGTAACGAGAATCCGGTACTAAACATCCTCCTTCAATAAGTCCGTCGTTCAACCCAAAGACATTTGTATACTGCTTTATGGTTCAACAAAAAAGTATTTATATTTTCTTAATTTAAATTTGATAGCTCTATTCTGCCAGCCAGTAGGTACGTTCGGCACGTTTTATACATTTCTTAGTACATAATTCGTGCTTGTTCCAAATTCAAAATGTTTTTACTCACTTGTGAGTAAAAGAGTGTTTTATTCACTGTTATCGATGAATAAAATGCCCTTTTTCGAGTGGCAATGGTAAAAAATATTTTTAACAAGCACGAATTATGTACTAAGAAATGAATAAAACGTGCTGAAAGTACGTACTGGCTGGCTGAATGAAGCTATCAAAATTAAAAAGAAGAAAATAAAAATACTACAGGTTGAACGAGAGACTGATTGAAGGAGGATGTTTAGTACTTGATTCTCGTTCCAAATATGTTTAAAAATTGTATCTTAAAATTTAAAATATTTTTTAATATAATATAATACAATACAATACAAATACTCTTTATTGTACACAAAAGAAGATAGCAACATATATGACTTATATAGAACACATGTACAATGTATTTCATCAATTTCTGTAGACACTTCCGCGCTCACAAATCAAAGTATTATGCATTGAGGTCGGTGGCTATTTCACCCTCTTCGCCTTTTACAAGACAGCAGACCCCTAAACAGAGCTTGCGCGAGTATTTTGACTACTATACCTACGCATGATTTGTCGTAGAATATTTTATCATATTTTTTTCTTTATGTGTACGCATATTCTACCATATTCTTGAATATGTCTCTCATTCACCCGGTCATGCTATATACCACTATTTATTTTCTCGCAGTCAATGGTAAAAAGTAGAGTACACAACTCGTGAAAAAAAAATTAATCTCGGTCCTTGCATCCCTCGCTCCGCTCAGGATTCTATTTTTGAACCACTCGCTTCGCTTAGAATCCTTCGCTGCTCGGGATCCAACTTGGTCCCTCGAATTAAATTCCTTTTTTTTCACTTGTTGTATAATCTACTATTAAGTACCTATAGTACCAGACATTTTTTTTAAATCCTGAATGGGCTTGCATTTGACCGCTACCTTCCAGAAGACAAATTCTCGTAAACAAAAACGTTCAAAATATAGTCCAAACTAATCTCAATGCCATAAATCTCAATCTCCTGACAATACAGTTTCCTGATTGCTGTTAATTGGCGGCATTAATGAATTAAGTGTCACAAATAAATGGCAAAAAATAAAATATTTACAGATATAACATCACGTCTTTAATGGAATTTTAAAAGCTTCGGATTTCTCACCGCTATTGAGGGGATGGTGGTATGTGGTAGGTTATACTAAATACTTTCATCATCATCATCATCATTTCAGCCGAAAGACGTCCACTGCTGGACATAGGCCTCCCCCAAGCATCGCCACAACGACCGGTCCTGCGCTTTCCGCATTCAGCGGATTCCCGTGACCTTCACCAGGTCATCGGTCCACCTTGTCGGGCCTACCCACGCTGCGCCTTCCAGTACGCAGTCGCCACTCCAGAACTTTACTGCCCCATTTGGCTACACGTTCTGCGAGCAATGTGCCCCCCCACTGCCACTTAAGGTTGGCAATTATTCGGGGTATGTCGGTTACTTTCCTTCTACTGCGAATCTCCTCATTTCTGATTAGATTAGTTTGGAATTATATTTTCACCGTTTCTAATTGCAAGAATTGGCCTTCTGATGTTAAGCGATCGTGTGGTCAATTCTTTTTTCTTCCTCATGCAAAATTAGCCTAATAATTTATTATGTAGGTATATTATTTGAGTTGCTTTTTCATGCAACGGAAACAATCCTGCGTAAAGCAATGTAATCGTCACCCATCCATGTTATCGACAAGCGACAATAGCATTTGTACCCCATCAGCTCTACACGTAAATGAGTAAAATGAAACAAGCTTGAAATCTTTTTCCAATGGTTCGCATCTGGCGCCGTCGTAAGCGATAAGCGAAAATCGATATTGGTCTTCCATTAGCGAGGTATAATTAATGCAATGCAATCGTGTGCTTACTACGGTGAAGACCGGTAGCGACGGTTATGAATTATTTTGAATTGACCGCATCATTACCGATACAGCTGTTCCGAAACTTTGATTTCGAATTAATGGATACTTCCTAATCCCCGTACCTAATTATCTTGACTTAATTATATTAGGAAAATATCGTGAGGAAACCTGCACACCTGGGAGTGCTCCATACAGTTCTCAATGGTGTGTGTAGTCCGCCAACCCGCACTAGGCCAGCGTGGTGGACTAAGGCCTTACCCTTCTCGTACTGAGAAGAGGCCCGTGCCCAGCAGTGGGACAGTAATGGGCTGGTTATGGTTATGTACCTAATTATTGACAAGACTTGGAATTCTTTTGTCTGAATAAATGGCCGTCATATAAATTTAATTGCTCGCATGATACGCGAGGCCAAAATGACAGTGGTGGCGTAAAGAGGGGCGATGGGGGTGGTCCGCCTCGGGTGCCGAGCACCAAGGGGTGACAAGTGGATGCGGCGCCGGCGTTACTTGGAAGCCGCCAGTATTTCTTCCCAAGTGGCAGTCCAGTGGACTTTCTTAGAACTTCTGAGATTATTCTGTAAAATGAGTCTAATCTGAGTCTGTTCCGAGTCTAATGCTGTGTCTAAGATTTGTCGTTTCAGTGGCTTCATGTCGAAAAATCTGTTATAAATTTAAGATAATGAAATCGTACATAAGATCCGCAATGAGCCAAGCGCGGCTAACCTTGATAATGTCATTGAATATTTTAGTAAAATAAAGTCACTTGCAGGTTTAGTTTTTATTTTTTTATTTTGGGGGTGTACAATAGAACCGCCACGGGTGCCAACCCATGCTGCGCCGCCATTGCTACATGACAAGATAAGTAGGTAGATATAAGTGGCGTGCATTGGCCTACTTCATTTGAATTTAATTGTGGTGTAAGTTATTTTTTTTTGTAAGACCACTTTGACCACTCGTATAACAATACTTTCTTTCTAATTAATCTACCACAGTCCACAGCTGGACATAAGCGTCACACAGTCACAACTAGGGCTTCGATTCCGAGATTCCGAGATCTCGAAATATCGGAATCTCGCTTCATTTTCTACGTATTTATAATATCGGTATTAGAGAGTAAAATGTCGGAATTCCGATATTTCGGTATTTTCCAGAAAATGTATGAGAACATCAAAAAATCCGAGAGCTAGTTATTGTTTAAGCAAAGACTAGTTGTGTGCCTCGAACGGAGACCTTACAACAAACTTTTTAATTTGTAATGTATTTTCCATTCATAAATCTTATATTTGTTGAATATTGATCCTTGGCAGAGTTAGAAGACTAGCTAGAAAGTGCTAGTGAGAAAATGCTTTTGCTTTTATTGCTGACAAAGTTTTTTTCACTTATAAATGACCATTTTCTGAGCCATGTCTACAAGCTGTTTTCGAGAGTCATTACGAACCGTCTTTCGCGTAGGTTTGATGACTTCCAGCCTCCCGAACAAGCCAGCTTCCGAAAAGGCTTTAGCACCGTAGACCACATACATACACTGCGGCAGTTTATACAGAAGACCGAAGAGTATAACGTCGTGCCTCTTTGTTTAGCGTTTGTGGACTACGAGACAGCCTTCGATTCGTCCGAGACTTGGTCTGTACTACAGTCTCTTCAACGGTGTCAGATTGACTATCGGTACATCAAAGTGTGTTTGTATGAAAACGATTACAGTACCAAGCCTCAAAACCTATCCTTCTGCAGCGAAGTGTGAGACAGGGAGATGTGATCTCTCCGAAACTGTTCACTGCTGCATTGGAGGATGTCTTCAGGTTTCTGGACTGGAAACGGCTAGGCGTTAACAAAAACGGCAAGTATATCACTCACCAGTTTGCCGATAACATATAGTCATAGCTGCGATCATAGAGGACCTCAGTACAAAGCTCGATGACCTCAGTAGAGCTTCCGATAGAGTGGAAATATGGATAGGACAAAGGTTATGTCGAATTCCCAATTTCCCATTTCCGTAAATATCGGAAAATCTACAATCGAAGTTGTTGACGATTATGTACCTAGGACTTTGAATAATCAAAGACCTAGGACAAACTGTCCAGTTAGGTAGGTCCAACTTCGAGAAAGAGGTCAATCGTTGAATTCGACTCGGTTGGGCAGCGTTCGGGGAGCTACGCAATATCTTGTGGTCCAAATACTGCAGTGTCTCAAGAAGAAAGTCTTTGACCAGTGTGTGTTGCCAGTAATTACTTACGGTACTGATACGTGGTTACTCACAATGGGCCTGATAAGAAGGCTTAAAGTCATTCAAAGGGCAATGGAACGGGCTATGCTCGGAGCGGAGCGTCCCTGCTTGACTGAATTTCAAAAGCAACACTTTTGGCATAGTCTCCACTTTTTACTCTACAAACAAGATAAGGTTATCATTTTAAATCAAGTTCTAGTAGTATTTAAAAAAATTGTGACTCAATATCGGAATCTCGGAATTCCGATATTTTGAGGTCAATATCGGGTCCAATTCCTATATTGGAAAAAAGGCGATATTGAGAAGCCCTAGTCACAACCTTGTAACACAGTCCATCCCGGCAGCGTATATGGCTTTCAGTATTCAGTACCAGTTGTATTCTTTTCTGTCATAGAACTGCAACATGTGTGAACTGTTTACAATTTTTTAATAGGTGATTAAAATGTAAAATGTAAGTATCATGTGGCCATTAATATTTTTACAGTAATTCTATATATTCCAGCCTATTTGTTGTCTAGCAGTATGAGTCTGTCATGCTCACTTAAATGTCATGCTGATGGTGGCGTTGTTCCCTTCAATATAGTTGAGTTAAACGATGGCTGATGCTCGCGTCATGCTCGTGAACGGGAGCCGTCTGTGGGGACAGGTCAGCTTCTACATACTATAGCAACTCTTTTTACGTTTATTTCTAAAGGCAATATTCTCACTATTAAACTCTTGTTTATTTCTGACCTACATTATACTCACATTATTTGAATAAATTTGATGTAATAAACAATAACCTATTTTAAAAAGAGTATATCCATGGAGTTTCTTGCCTGTTTTTCTCCATAGGACCCACAATTTGGAACTGTGCAACTAGAGCCTGAACTTTCAAAAGTGCCTGTAATTAGGTTTATTTGAAATAAAAAACATGGAAATTTAAAAAATTGTACGCCCTCCAGCGAGAGATGAGTTAGGTAGCTACGCTTTTCTAAGGGTCTACTAAACAACTGAAATACCGTACATAGTATGTCCCCTCGAGGCGAAGAATTAGATACGTACGTTTTTTCAGCTATCGTATAAGTTATCTAGATCTTACGTCCTCTTTGTCCATCCAAAGGTTGTCTGGAACAACAACAACAACATAACATCACGCCTGTATTTCCCCGAAGGGGTAGGCAGAGGTGTATTAGTACACCCACATTTCGCCAGTTATGTTATAGTCCCATGTAATAGGGGGCGAGCCTATTGCCAATATTGCCATTGACCGGGAACAAATCCAGACTCCGTGCTGCTACTGAGAATTTCCTAATGAAAAAACCCAATAACACTTTGCCCGACCCGGGAATCGAACCCAGGACCCCACGCTCAGCAGCCGCGCTAGCAACCACTAGACCAACGAGGCAGTCAAAGTCGAGGTTGTCTGAAAGATATCGCTTTTAGCGATAAGACCGCCCATGTACTCATAATTTATACGTTGTTCCTGTTTACTACTATTTTCATGGTGTACAATAAAGTATATTCTGTCTATCTATCTAGTAGATTGGTTATTACGCAACAGAGTTTGTGTTCATATTTAAAACATACAGAAAGTCCAGGGCCGTCTCAACCCGGGCGCTAAGGCATCAGGGGCGCCTCGGCGTCTCCGCCGGGTCTTTGAGTTCCCCTGGTTGAGATTAACTCGTTAACGGAACACGATTTTTTTTTTTTTAGTAGCACTTTATGTCCTCTTTAAGCCGTCATTTTGGATTTTATGTGACGTCATATAGCTTATAACCAGCGGAAAAACAGGACGCTTCCAACGATACCTCATTTGCCATAATACGACGAGTAGATTAGGAGATCTGAGCTACTGATGACCTTCATACATAGCCTGCCTTACTCTGACTGGTTCGAGCTCTGAATCAAATCAAGCTAATGTCAATTCCTAAAAAAATACAGTAGGTACGATTTGACACTAACTCGAATTTAAATTCGATTGATACAGCGCTCGATCCAGTCGGGAGTAAGGCTCCTGTTAAAATCTTAAATAACCCTTCTTTTGGCTTTGCTGTAGTCGGGTAAAAATTACTGTCAGTTTCTACACCGGTAACTTTGAGTAAACTACACGAAAAGATCGTTACGTAGGTGTGTCCGGCGCGTCCAATACAATAATGCTTTTAGGATGTTGTTGCGACTGCCTCGTTTTTGCAGTGCCTCAGAAATGTTCGCGGTAACTCATATCGATGATGATGATGATGATGTTACTGCCCCCATCTATTTTTCACGTCTTCCTTGTCCATCCAAAGGTTGTCTGGAAGATATCGCTATTAGCGATAAGACCGCCAATGTACCCTTATTTTACATGTTAGTCCTAAGTTTAATAATGTTATTGGTGTACAATAAAGAATATTCTATCTTCTATCTATTCTATCGATGGATTTTATACTATCATCCCCAAAAAACGGCCTCACTACTGAGAAGAATAACAGGCAGTCCCAACAGTATCCTGAATTCTATAGCAGCTGGTACTTCCTCGAGTAGCGTTCAGCTAACGTAGTGGTTATATACTCTTTGTACCTACTCAGATCAATCGTAGGTACAAACGAACGACCACAGAACGCTCAGTGTGTCGTCCACCGTCGTCGGGCGATATAACTGAACGTAGCCCTGTAACTAATCGTAGCCCTGTTATCAATGATATTTAGTATAGATAGTCATACCCTAACAAAACCAACGAAAAATACGTTCCGTACGCAGCGGCAGCACAGTGCACATAAACTAGTACAAAGTAAGTTAGTTACTTTATGTAAGTTTCGCGTCATAATTAGTACACTTTCTGTACACACATGACGGCATTTTTGTTTTTTCATTTTGTCACACGTCACGTGTTCTCTTTGCCTTGCTTGACTGCTTGACGCCAGATCTGTGCTTGACGCAGACTAGTAGCAAAACGTCCCAGATTAGACTTACTGAGCGACTTCGGGCGACTTTATGAAACTGACACCAGGGCTGCGTTCACTTATATCGCCCGACGTCGTCGGACGACGCACGGAGCGTTCTTTCCGTTCGTTTGTATGATCGCTCTGCTCTGAGTAACTGAACGACCAAAGTACGCTCCGGACGTCGTCCGTCGATAATACTGAACGCACCCCTGAACAGTTTGGTGTGAACGCCCGGACAATCACTGAGTAACTGAACGACCAAAGTACGCTCGGAGCGTTGTTTGGGCGTTCGTTTGTATGATCGCTCTGCTGGTAGGTCTGTGCTCTGCTGAGTAACTGAACAACCAAAAAGTGCGCTCCGTGCGTCGTCAGGTGATATAAGTGAACGCAGCCCTGAACAGTTTGGTGTGAACGCCCCAGTGAGTTGTAGAACGTCCGGAGGCCCGGACAATCACTTTGAGTAACTGAACGACCAAAGTACGCTCGGAGCGTTGTTTGGGCGTTCGTTTGTATGATCGCTCTGCTGGTAGGTCTGTGCTCTGCTGAGTAACTGAACGCCCAAAAAGTGCGCTCCGTGCGTCGTCAGGCCATATAAGTGAACGCAGCCCGGGAATTTTCAGAAACGTCAACGTCATAATAATAATTTATTTGACAATGACAACTTTAATCACAAATAAAGTCAGTCATAGAAAAGCAGAAATGTTATTGTGGAAAGTTATTAATAATTATAAAAGTACTGTGAATTACATGCTTATACTTAATAACTATGTGACCTACTTCTAAATACAATAAGAATTATTTAAACAGTACCTACAGCATATCGTAGTCGTTAAGCTACAAAAGATTTTGCGATTCTGAAATAAAATATTCCTATTTACCATTATGTTATCTTCTCTTATAAAGGAACACCAAGCAAAGCAAGCTTCAAAAAGAGTTATACAAGGTGAATACTAAAACTGTAATTACAAATTAAAGAATTTACTAAGTTACAGACAATAACTGACGTATTGAACTTGCCTCTATTTTCAGAACAAAAACGTAAAGAATGCATAGCAGCAGCTAATGATTTAACTCAGGCACTCGTCGACCACCTCAATGTTGGGTTAGTATAACAATTAGCGTGTATTCCATTAAATTAATCAGAGTATTCACGATGGGAATTTTCGTGTTATCTGTCCCTGGAACTTATAAATGGGGAAAAAAAAGAAATAAAAATTATTTATAGTCCCAGTTAACGGCGCGCAACATTTAACAGAAACACAAAAAACAGGCAGGAATTAAAAGAATATTTTTTTTTAAATTAATTCAGGGACAGATGGGAATTAATAGTTTTATGTGCACCTGAAATATTTTTAATTAAATGGTCTGTCCTTAAAAGGGAATTTTCGTGTCATCTGACCCCGAACTTGGCAGAACTGGGCAGATGGGAATTAAAAGTTTTATCTGCTCCTAATATTTTTTTATTAAAATTTTGTTCTGAAAACTGAGTACTATTGTGTGCAGATAAAACTTATTCCCATCTGTTCCCATTCAGGAACAGAAACTTTAACTAAAAAATCAACCTGTCCCCATTTATAAGTTCAAGACACTCTAAAAAAAAATACTCGAATAAATACTCTATACTTCTATAGGAATACTCTGATTTATCACTTATTTGGTGAACTGGTTATTGGCTATTTATTTATAATACATCTCTAAAATAAAAAAATAGCACCACCCTTATCTCTTCTCATGGGTGTCGTAAAAGGCTACTAAGGGATTCACCAGAGGATGGGCAGCAGCGTTCTCTGAGTATTTTACCAACCAACTGCGATCGCCAACCCGCCTGCCAAGCGTGGCGATTATGGCATATCCCCCCCTTAATTGGGGGAGGCCTATGTCCAGTAGTGGACGTCTTTCAGCTGTAATGATCTCTAAAATTACAAGTACATGAATAACATAACGTCGCTGCGCCTGCCAAGTTCCATTTGTGATTTTTGATAGGTAAATAATACATTAAATAAGAAAACAAATAATAACAATGTTTTTTATACTGCATTATTAGTTTTCTTATTTAATATATTGTTTAGAAAATAATATGTTTTTTGTTGTTTCCCGAAACCTATCAAAAATCACAAATGGAACTTGGCAGGCGCAGCGACGATAACATAACTTGTAGGAACATAAGTCTGCAACAGCCAGCATTAATCAAATTGTACAACCCATTTTTTTTTTATTTTTTTTATTTAAATTTATTCATGACCATGGATACATGTCCTTCAGTCGTAATCATTGAACATATTATACTTGTATCCTAGTAAAGTGATGGAAACTTTACTAGGTTTCTGAGGGGATGATGAGATAATACGAAAGTCATGATTTTCAACTTTGTACCATTTATCCACACTTGTACACGTTAACGAGCACTTAACATTTAATAATCCACCATTATTACACATTAACACTCGAAGAAACACAAATTTTGGAAAATAATAAAAAATCCACAACATGATCTTTACGAATTTTCCCGCCAACCTTGTACAACCCAGAAATGTGGATATTGCCATGATAATCAATTTCCTTATATTTACCAATTAGCAAATAGATCAGTGAAAGCAGTTGTTTTTTAACCCATTAACACTCCTACCTATAACTTGATTTTCTGTTTGCAGAGTGGCACAAGCTTACCTAAATCAAAAGAAACTGGATGCCGAAGCAAAACTCTTGCATCAGGGAGCCATAAACTTCGCGAAACAGACACAGCAGTGGCTTGCCCTCGTAGAAAACTTCAGTAGTTCCCTGAAAGAAATAGGAGATGTAGAGAACTGGGCCAGAAGTATTGAGAATGATATGAAAATCATCACAGATACACTAGAAAGAGCCTATGAAATGACACAAGAACAACCAAGAAGTACTAGTAGCACCAGTAATCAATAAACCCTAGTTATTAAGTCTTGTTTAATTAATGTTTATTTTATATCAGAAGGCCAATAGCTCTAACATGAACAATTTTGACATATCAAAATGTTAATGTAAGCATTTTTTAATCAAAAATACATCAGTTCTATTACATTTTGATTTAATTTTATGCATAATGTGTACTTTGTATCATACGGAAATATGGCTAAAAGCTCCAAGTTAAAAGAATATTATGTAATAAACGAGTAGTTCACTTACATTTACATTTCAATAGTCAAAATGGTTCGTGCTACTGTTCTCGTAATTAAAAACATTCAAAATAAAGTTCTAAATTAATCTTAATGCTTTAAATCTCAATCTCCTGACTGTAGCTGTTTCTGATTGCCGTTTATTGATTTATGACATTAATTACCTAAGTGCTAGGGTGGTATGCCACTCGTCAAATTTCTTTGTCCAATGTGACTTTGATCAAAGAAATTGGATGATTTTCATAAAATGTATGTAAAACAAAACTTGTCATCTAACAAATTGGATTGGACAAAGAAATTAGACCAGTGGCATACCACCCTTACCCGAAATAAAATAAAGAATTAAAAAAAAAAAAAAAAAAAAAGGCAAACTGGAACATCTACTGTCCGGAGATTGAGATTTAAAACATTGAGATTAGTCTGGAACTATATTTTGAATGTTTTTTAATTACGAGAATTGGCCTTCTGGACACTATTTATGTTTACTAAAAATTCCACAACACTTACAAATTAAAATTAATGTTACCCTTATAAAACCCTGTCTTATATTGAAGATTGTGGTAGTCTGAAGGATACACCCTATGCTCAGAGTTGTGGGTCAAAAGTAGGATATTATTGTAGTCTTGTGCAGAGAGATCTTAAGGGGAATGTAATAGCCAAGTGGCACCCCCATCAGTAAAATAATTATTACTCGCTGAATACATAATTTATCGAAAATCCTTTTTTAACGAATGAAGTACAGGTACTTAAGTTTAATTAGAGACTATTAACTCAATTTATAGTTCGCTGTAGTTGTAGATACAAAATATGCGAAAAACGGCCTCTTTTGGCACTTTTTGTATCTACAACTATATAATTTACAGAGTTGATAGTTTCTAATTAAACAACAGTACCTGTACTTCAATAGTTAAAAAAGGATTTTCGATAAATGACGTATTCAGCGAGTAATAATTATGTTACTGATGGGGGCGCCACTTGGCTGCTACATTCCCCCTAATAGTTTAATTATTGAAGATCTCAAATACCATTTTAGAAAGCCATTAAATGCTGTGGCTGAAATTAAGCAAGCACAGCTGGAAAAATTAGTAGATAAATAACAGGACTATAAAAAAATATATTACTTTTAAATATCATTGACTTAAGAAATATGGTATGCTTTTTTTATATGTGAAAATATAGTTTATTGTTAAACTGGGAACCGAACCTAACATCTCAAGTCTGTAGCCAGTTGACTATACCATATGAAGTAAATCTACATCAATGATTAGTTATACCAGACAAAAATCCACCCAACACCTACCACACAAGTTATCTAATCTTATAGTGATAATTGATTTGCTATATACTAGGTATGCACTCCATCTGCCAAGTCACACACACATCATCTAACAGTGTGATTATGGTTCGAGAGCCGAGTGCAAGGGATTACAATTTTGTTAGGTATCCCACACGGCTCTAGTTCTAATATACCTACTCTGGGGCACTAGTCTATTTTTCAAATAATTTTGTCCCAAGATAGAAAGCGGACGGAGAAATTTAAGAACTTCAAAAATTAATAATATCCCGTTCATGTAAGGTCCAAAATCTTTTATCAAAATCAGGGAGAAAATACCGGGCGAACCCGGTGTTCTCAGGTAGTATTACCGAGAGCCCGCTGTTCCTTTCCTGCATGTATGGACACCCTATAGAAAGAGACAAAGGGCTCCCCAATCATCGGACCGAATTTTAGTCAGCCGTCCGCTTTCCAGCTTGATATATAAGTTCCTTGCTATTTTTAGAGTTTTTGGACGACCCCTCTGCTGTCAAGAAATTTGAATGAATGAATAGGGTTGATAAAGATTCCTGTTCCCCATAATGATGGAGTTCCTCATTGTTTTTTGGTTCTGCATTAATTAGCGTATTCTTTCTCTTCCCCAAAAATCTAATTCATAATTTCTGCTTCCTCATCTTAATAAAACAAAGTCGGGTTAGTTACATAATTTATAACTCAAGAACAGCTGGAACGATTTTAATGAAATTTGGCGTACAGATAGAACATAACCCGGATTAACAATGCAATGCAATTAATGCATATTCAATGTACTGTTTCTTATGTTATGGTGTACAATAAATGAATAAATAATTAACAAATAGGCTTTTTATCCCGGGAAGATGAACAGTTCCCGAGAGATGTGCGATAAACGACATTCACGCGGACGAAGTTGCGGGCATAGGCTAGTTTATTATGAGGAAGAGTCATCACGTTAAATTTATCAGAAGAAACAGCTTCAGTTATTTTCATAACAATCTCCATGTTGTTAATTTTTAACTTTTTCTTCTGAAAATGTAACAGCACACCTGCAATCTTTCTTTTATTAAACTTTTAAAATTACAATTTTCTTGTTAGGTTTTTCTCATCCTCTTCCTATTCTTCTTCCTCATCATCATATCTTCATCAACATCCTCGTCATCATATTTTTTTTTTTTTTTATTTATTTAACGGCCCTGGATACAAGTCCTTAAAGCCTAACTTAAATAGAAACATCAATTAGGTATTACAATTTTCCTACAGTATTAACAATAAATTTATATAAAGGTTTAAAATACGAAGATTCTGATAAAATTGTTTGCAATTCTTTCGGCACTTCTTTGTCACGTACACTCTGTAACTCAGAGACAAAAACTAAACGTTCAAAGTTAAACTTTTGACATTTCATTATTAAATGATCAAGGTCAGCGACCTCACCACCATCACATTGATCACACTTTCCTTCAGGTATAATTTTAAGTCTTGCTAGATGAGCTGGAGTTTTACAATGGCCAAATCTTAATCGATTTATCGTAGTTATGAAATTTCTGCTATCAGCATCTTTGTTTTTATAATACCAGGGTCTTAGCGGCGGGACCTCCTGAATTTTTGTATACCATTTGCCTTTTTCTTGGCTTATAATTTTCCAATATTCATGCCACAGTATTTTTAGGTTCCTACATAACTTTTCATAATAATCTGTAAAAGGAACTTTAAGTAAAACAGAGTGATCTTCATCACAAACTCCTCGAGTTGTTCTGTCCACCACTTCATTTCCAGAGATACCACAGTGAGAAGGTACCCATTTAAATTTAACACATTTGCCTCTTTGACTTAACTCTAATAAAGTTTGCCTAATGTTAAACAAAATAAAATTTAAATTATGTCTGAAAGAACTATTTTCTAAAGCTAACAAAACACTTTTACAATCTGATATAATTAAAATTTTAGAACTATTTACAGAATTTACATACAATAATGCTCTATAAATTGCGTAGCATTCAGCTGTAAAAATACTACAATTTGCGTCTAATTTAAAGCATTTAGTTTTTTTTACTTGTGGATCATAATATGCTGAAGTAACTTTATCCAAAACTTTTGATCCATCTGTATACAATTTATAAACATTTGGTTGACTGTGTAGGTACTCTAAAAATTCAGACTGGCTAGAAACCTTTTCAAAATCAATGATAATTAAATCACCATTTAAACAGTTGAAATCAATTGAATATAATGGTAAAAATTTTGAGAAGTGTACATTATTGCTTATAGTTTTGATATATAACGTTATACATAAAACTTCTGGTAAATGTCCAGACACAAGCTGTTGAGCATTTATATTGACATTATTAGTTAAGGTCATTGGAAGGTCCTGTTTTGGTAAAATCCTGTTTAAAACAAATGAATTGTTAGTAGCCAGTAATTTAAGACTAAATTTTTCTGCAATCTGTAAACGTCTTAACTTTAGTGGTAGTATACCTGATTCAGATTCCATTGCATTTATTGGTGTTGAACACATGGCTCCAGTGATAATTCTAAGAGCTTTATTTTGTAAAATGTCCAGTTTTCTGAGATAGCTAATATTTGCATTCATATAAGCTAAAGAACTATAATCAAAATGGCTCCTAACAATACTCTTATATAGCATAGTCAAAATTTTTGGATCTGAACCCCAATGAATACCAGCTAAAGAACGTAAAATATTTAATCCTTTGCTGGCATTTCTTAAAATGTTGTTAATATGACTTTCAAAGGTTAATTTAATATCTAGACATATACCAAGAAATTTCTTTTCGTGTAACCAAATTAACAAATTATTATTAAAATAAATTGAAGGAATTTCATCAAGTTTAATGACTTTTTTGGTAAATAACATAGCACCACTTTTGCTGACATTAATATTTAGTTTTAAACTGTTGTAAAATCTATGTACTTGATGTAATCCCTTGTTCAAGTTACTTATGGCCTTATTTACATCTTTATTTACACTATAAACAACAATATCATCAGCAAACAATAAACACTTAACAGAGGGTTCCGTTAAATATCCATTAATTTGTGAAGTATATAAATTATATAACAACGGAGAAATAGTAGAACCCTGCATTGTTCCTTTATACACATGCCTAGGTCCATGTAAAATATTATTATATTTAACATACATTACCCTATCATACAAAAAAGTGAATATCCATTTACAGACTTTCCCTGGTACACCAATATCACTTAGAATCTGAATAAGTATAGAAGGATTAACATTATCAAAAGCACCACTAACATCAAGAAAAGCACAGGCTGTATAAGTGTGGCTATGAAAGGATTTTTTGATATCTGATATAAAAGACATGAAATTTTCTGCTGCACTTTTACCTTTGCGGAAACCAAACTGTTGTTCAGGTAAGATGCTATGTTTTTCACTATAGTACTCTAATCTAAATTTTAGCATACATTCAAATAATTTACCTAAACAGGATGACAGAGAAATTGGTCTGTATGAATTACAATCATTTTCAGGTTTTTCAGGCTTTAAAATTGGAATCACACACTGAGTTTTCCAAGAGTCTGGAACAGATTCTGATAACCATAACAAGTTGTAAATTTTAAGTAGTACTTGTTTTGCTTTAATATGAAGGTTACGAATTAATTTATAGGATATGTCATCAAGACCAGGAGTAGTGTCCTTTCTAGATTTAAGAGCAATTTCGAATTCACTTAAAGTGAAAGGTTCAGATAAAAAGTGACCTTCAGTGCTTCCTGCTAATTCAAAAATATATTTTAACCTTATTGTGTCAATATCTTTTTCAGGTGGAGACAAAGGAGCATATTTTTCAAGAAAAGAGGGGATCCATTCATCATTTTTAGGAGGTTTTCTAAATGCCACGCGCTTAAATCTACGGATGTAGTTCCAAATCATGCTAACAGGTGTGTATCTATTGAATGCTTCACATAACAATCTCCAACCAAGTTTCTTTTTCTCACCAAGCAATTTCTTTTTTTTCGCATCAACCTTCTTATAGTGTATATAATTATCTATTGTAGGATAGGATGTATAATTTATCCATGCTAATTTACTGTTATTGACTGCTGTGGAACATTCATTGTCCCACCAGGGAACTGGTTTTTTTATTTTATATGATGATTTATTCACAATTTTCGGAATATGCTGCATCTTAATATTATTCAGTATATCACAAAAGCTGTTATATAAATCAATTGAGCTATTTGTTGTAGAGTTTAAATGATCAAATGCTTTTTCACTTTCAGAGAAATAACTGGACCAGTTAGCTTGGCTATATATGAAGCGTTCAGATGGATAACCTTCCTCATACTTTTCTACAGAAGTCTGAATATTTACAATTGTTGGAAGGTGATAACTACCCATTGGATCGTCATACACTTTCCAGTCACATAGTGGAGCTAGAACAGGACTCACACAAGATATGTCTATAGCAGATGGATTATGATGAATATTGCCCACAGTGGTTGGAACCCCTGTATTTAAAATGCAAAGATCACACTCATCTAATAAATTATAAACTTCATTACCTCTCGAATTCGATGACAAGCAACCAAATGCAAGATGATGTGCGTTCAAGTCACCTGATAGAATGATGGGCTTGGGCAAATCATCAATAATCTTTTTTAATTTTCTACATTTTAATCGACCTCTTGGAGGACTATAAGCACTAAGTAAAGACAAATTTCCTACACTAGTCTTGATGATAATAGCAACTGTTTGAAGATTATCATAATAAGGAGTATGAACCACTTTATATTTATAAGTATTTTTAGTTAAAATAGCGACCCCACCATAACCATTAGGACCATTCTGTTTTATAATATCATAGCCTGAAACACCGAAAGTACTTCCTTCCCTGAACCATGTTTCATTCAACAAACAAATGTCTATATCATTATGAGAAAGGAAGTTAATTAATAATGGTTTTTTATTATTGGCACTCTGGATATTAAAATGCGCTATAGTGATGTATGACTTATTGTAAGAATTGTTATTAAATCGAATACTATCCATTAAAGCAAATTAGATAGAAAAACATCTTTTATTCTATTTAAAGTTATCGGCTCTGATCCAGTTGAATTGGCTAATGCTACTAAGGACTTAACTATAGCATTTAAAATAATTTCATTGTTAGCAATTTGTTCAATTTCATTTTTTTTGTCTACTACATTACTTTTTTTATTTACAAAAGTAGGATTTACAACATTGTCAGAATTATTTACAATTGTATTTACAGTTTTATGTGGAGACTTGGATTTTAAAGCAGGGAAATTATTATCGTCTTTAACTATAGAGGCAAATGTTTTCTGTTGGTTTAATATTAAATTACGTTTTTCTTCTAATTTCTTCATTTTAATTGGACAGTCCCGAGATATGGCAATGTGGGCCCCACCGCAGTTAATGCACAATAAGGTATCTACCAAACATTCCTTATATAAATGATTTCCAGCACATGAAGAACACATCTGTTCACCTCTACATATTTTTGCTGAATGATTGAATTTGAAACATTTGTAACATTGTACCAGAGGTGGAATGTAAGTATTTACTTGATATCTAAATAAATTTATAAAAACATATTTCGGCAAAGTTGTGGAAGAAAAAGTGATAGCTACTGTTGTCAAGGGAACTAATTTTCGGTCAGCATCCCTCTTCATAAATCTTTTTATTGATATGACGTCTGCATCGGATGTAATATTTCTATAAATTTCCTCATTGGACATGTCAGTGGGAACAAATTTGATGATGCCCACTTTCTCCACCAAGTGAGCGGGAATGAAGGCACGTAGTTTATATTTCATTAAAAAGTTATCTAACTTTAGAAAGCTGTTAGCTGCAGCTGCTTTTTTGAAAATAATGCCTACTTTATAGGCATTTATGCGGTATACACTTGTTATTCCTTTCACATTATCGGTGAATAATTTGGTAAGTTTTATAGGGTTTTTGTTACCAAGTTTTTCTTTTTCTTTCGAGTCAACATAGACTGTGTAGTCAACGTTGGAGTTATTTTCTAGAAACAGTCTAGTATAATTAGTTTTAAAAAACATTTTATACCTTTCCTCATCTGTTATGTCGGAAATCTTGGGCATTTTTCTTTTGCGATCTGAGGACTCGCCATCCCCGTCGCTGTCCGACCCCATTTTGGGGCAAAAACTTACCAAAATCGATTAAAAGAAACTCCTTTCTTACTTAATTATCCGAAAATAAAATTAAAATTATTGGAGAGAAAATTTAAAGCTTCCGCTTATTTTGACTTCCCGCCAAAAAGTCCCTCGTCATCATAACTACCATAGTGATACCAACCCATAAAAATCTGTTTCGAAACAATAACTAAAGCTTTGAGTAAATATGTAACTAAAGCAGATTTTTTTTTTTTTTCTTTTAAAATTATAAGCAGTCTTGTGTCTAAATTATGTTGTTCAATGCAGTAAATAAAATAAATAACTTGCAACATTTGTTTGTCAATTCAAGACAGTCAAAGTCATCCCAGCGTTGCCAGACGTGCGATAATTATGGTACATGTTCGATAATTTCGCCTCTGGTACAATAATACAAAATGAGCATGTCGGGTCATGCTCAGTATTATAGGGTTCCTATCCTTATTACAAACGAATCAAATCGAATATTAATCATTGCTATTTTAGTTTTTGTAAACAGCGCCACCTAGCGCTGAATTTAAGAAGCTAGATTTAAGAAGTGTGTCATATCAATATAACACAAAGTTACTATTTTGTGATTTTTTAAAAATAGGTAGTAACTAAAGGAGCATTATTTGCTATATTAATTTTTCTCTAAAGTCAATGACCTATAAAGTAGGACGTCTTAAGTATTTTGCAGTTTTCTCACTATAACTCAAAAATTTATAATCACATTATACTCGAAATAATTTTAAAAGATAGTTTCTATAAAGGTCTATCAATGTGGAAGATTATAAGTTTCTACGTTGCATAGCTTAGAAATGACAGGGGGGGGGACACATTGCAAGCCACTTTGGCGGGCTGTATTTCGCAGATGGTATACCTGATAAAAAGTTGTGTATGAAACATTACCTTGATTTTAGTAGTCGTATTCAATGATACCCCACACGAGGGGGTGCAGCGAAAAAAAATTTTTCATCCCCATTTCACATGTATGGGCGCCACCCCTAAAATACGTAATCAAGATTTTATTATTCTTTTAGAATTGAGATCTATATCCAGACCATTTTTGAACAAAATTTCATTTACTTATGTTTATAACTGTAGAAGTTATTAAGCTGTAAAGGATTAGGACAGACGGACGGACATGACGAATCTATAAGGGTTCCTTGCAGAAACTACGGAACCCTAAAAAATGGGTGGTGTCGGGGATGCCCGACAGAAGCGAAGCTTCTATGCATTTACAAACGTGGATAGAACGTGCGTGTGAGTCAACGATGACGTTTTTTCTCGGTTTACTCCACAATGGCCGAGCGCGCAAGGACGCTACAGAAGCTTCGCTTCAAAAAAAGGTCAAAATCCACTGAAAAGAAAAGCTCATCACATTGGCTCAGCACTCAGTACGATAATTTTTTACCAAATACTAACTTTAGAACCTCTGCTGAGGTGCTAAAATTATCGTAGAGGCCGACCTCTGTGCGATATTGCATGAATTATTAATCCGGGTATTCCACTTGTACTCATTACTACTCATCTTCATCTGGCAACCCTGAGTCATTCTGTCAAGTCAAGTTAAGTGAGGTAAATATTGAAATAAATAATGATTATTTTGTGTGATGAGGAGAGCATTGTTCCTCTTATCTTAGCACAGTTATCACTTGTCTGTCTGTGATATAATTTGCTTTATAAGGTTTAGCTAGCAAGAATTTAATTTAGTTCCGTTCCGTACACCGTCTTGTTATTTTCCGTGTTTTGTAACGAGTTTTAAAGGCAATAAATCAAGTTAAGTTACAATTACTTTTATTCAGTGTTATTAGTGAATATTTTCGTGACCATGTCGTCAGATTCCGACCCGAGAGTTCTTTCTATCCAGAGCCATGTGGTGCACGGCTACGTTGGTAATAAAAGTGCTGTTTTTCCACTACAGGTAACCTTTCATCTAACTAAAGAATATTTAATTTCAAAAGTAAAAAAAATTACCGAATAAAGTATCGAATGGAAAAAAACTGATAACTACTTGTTTTTCCAAATGAGAGGGAACTAATAAAATTATACGACTGCCCTTCAGTATAAATTAAGCATGTCTTGTGTTGTCTGAGTAGGACAGTTTTATGTAACCTTGACCTACAAGTTTTCAGTTACTCTGAGTATTATTAAATTATCACCTTAAATTTTATGTATCTTGAGTGACTAAGCTTGTTTTTTCTGTAGTACCTAAATGCTTAATCTACTTTTGTTCAATTTGCAAACAGTATTATAATATTTATATTGTTATTAAGAAAGTACCTAGCATTTTTATTTTCTGTTACTCGTATCACTCAAAGATTTGCTGGTAGAAAACCATAGTAGAAAACTCAGTTCTTTATCAAGTTAAGCTCGCCTTTGTACATGACATTTCTAAACTGTCTTAAATTGTTGTGATTTTTTTGTGTGAATTTAAGATTAAAATGTATTGATTAAATTGGTCTATGAATATTTACATTCAATAAAAAAAAAATTAAATACTTTAAAATGCATAAAACATAATCATAATTATTATGATAAACAATGCCAATTGTCGATTGTTTCAGGTGCTAGGTTTTGAAGTAGACTCAATAAACACAGTACAATTCTCAACACACACAGCATACAAACATATCAAAGGCAATGTTTTACAAAATGAAGAATTGGATGAGCTTATAGAAGGCCTAATATTGAATGATGTTGACTATTACACACATTTCCTGACAGGGTACTCAAGATCACCAGACTCTTTGAAAAAGATTGCAGAAATTATTAAAAAGTTGAGACAAAAAAATCCCAAACTAACCTATGGTAAGTTTCAAAATTTAAACCATTTTATTTAAAGGAAGGTCTGTTGCAAAAGGAAAACATTTGTAAGTAATTAATGGAAATCCTAACGTGCAATATAATTATAGGAATGTTGAGTTGTGAACAACCTTGAATGACCTGCTATTAAGGAAATATTTCAATATATTAATAATAATAAAATTAAACTGGACTGCCTCATTGGTCTAGTGGTCACAAACGCGACTGCTGAGCGTGGGGTCCTGGGTTCGATTCCCGGGTTGGGCAAAATGTTATTGGCATTTTTCATTAGGAAATTCTCAGTAGCAGCCCGGAGTATGGATTTGTGCCCGGTTAATGGCAATAGGCTCGCCCCCTATTACATGGGACTATAACATAACTGGCGAAATGTGGGTGTACTATACACCTCTGCCTACCCCTTTGGGGAAATACAGGCGTGATGTTATGTTAATAAAATTAATGCTTCAGGTAAAAGTATCACAGACAAAATGTAGGTATCTCATGATGAGTTAGCTTAGGGCTTGCATGATTTGTTCAATCAATGTTTTATTGAAATCATGAAGCAAACACTCATTGCAGAGACCAAAGAAAGTATAGTCACAGTTTTATCAGGTTAAACTGTGATGTAGTGTAAATGAACTGAAATATGTACCTAAATATTTATTATCATTATTGTTGGACTCTTGACTTTTTTCTACAACATTCTAAGTTTTACAGATATGAGATAAGCAACTCATAGAATTTAATTAAAAACGTTAACTCCCACACATTATGAGTTCTTTAAAATATCCCTTAGTTAAAAATATATATGGAAAATGTGTTTGATAATTATTTCGTTACTGATATGCTTGGGAATGAATTTGTTACACACAAAATTAGTTGACACATGTAGCTGTGCTGGCATAGTATATTGATAAAAAGTATCTCATTATTCTTTTGTTTACTACTACACCAGTAATTTAGATGTTAATTACGAATTAGTAACAGTCAGACTCAGACACTAATATCAGTATTCTCAATATCTTAATATATATTAGAATTGTATATAATTCTTCTGTATGTGTGCTTGTCACCCAACTCCTCCTAAACGGCTGGAGTGATATGGATGAAATTTTGTGGGTATATTTCCATGGGTCCCTGGATGGTTTGAAAACACAACTGGACCCGTTAGGTGCGCTGCATTTACAGGCAGGACGACGTCTGCCGGGTCCGCTAGTGTATTTATAATATAGTTGTGGATTAAGAATCCAAGTCTATACAGACAATCTGTCCAGCCAGAGAATCAAACACTCATGATCTTACACTCTCTGCGTACATAATAAATAAATAATAAACCAATCAGGTTGACATAAAAAAATAGGCTAACAAACAATCATCAAACTAATTAAGATCTTCCATTGTTATTCTGTTACGAAATCTTGCGTCACACATGTTACTATTTGCTCAGCTGATTGGTAGGCAATGTAGGCATAACAGTTAATACATGAACAAACATTAAATTGAACTACTGATAAGCATGTATTCAATTAGCATGTCTAGTATCTTGAACAAGCAATAAGGCCTGATTTGCCATTTGACTTTCTTTGGTAATATATCAAAGACATTCAAATTTAACCCCTAACCCAGGCTACAAACTTTCGGGAGTGCGCAATTATCGGCCGACATTTTAATCTGTAGGGGCTCTAACTAAAGGCCCATACAAACCAAAAGCAGGTCAGTAGCAGCGCGGGAATGAGTAGCGCGACAGATGTCACACTAAAAAGTAGGCAGTTTTAAAGCGTTTTGACGGCGGGCCCGCCATAGTTGTTGTCAATTAATACAACCGCCTCGTAACCGCTTTGATGTCACACTGACTCGCCGCCCGACACACAGGACACTGCTCCAGTGTAGTATGGCGGCCGTAGTGATACAACGCAACCGCGCCGCTCGTGTCCGCGCACCGCCCTGTCTGGTTTGTCGTTGGCAGGTCCAGAGCAGAGCAGGAGCGGCCGTCACACTGACGCGGTCTAATATTTGGTGTGTCGTATTTCATATTATTATTATTACAACTTGAGCGGGCCCGCCTTAAACCTGTGCTGCTGCTACTGACCTGCTTTTGGTCTCTAAGGGCCTTAATTGTCGACATCACTTATGGAAAACAGTTTGGATTCCGTTAAAGAATAAGCGACTCAAACTCATTGCGTAGGTGTCAATGCCCTTGAGGCAACTAGGGTTACGCTACATAAAAAAAGCGCGTAGAGAAAACATGATGATAGGCATAGACTTCAGCATCCACCGGACTCCAGAGTATACAAGTACTTACTAAATACTATACTCGCATGCACTCTAGAACTGTTTGGCGGTTTTGAGTACATGACGTGTTCTATACAAATATCCTGCTGATTGGTGATGTTGTGCGTCGGGTAGTGAGCCCCCTAAAATATGTTCGAGCTACATGATGACTGGTGCATGGCATGCACGCCGTCAGTTAGGACAAGTCTCTTTTCTTGTTGATGGGGATCAATAGGGATGTGAGCAACTTCCACAGTTCGAAATGTAGTATCCTGTTCATCATCATCATCATAATTTCAGCCGAAAGACGTCCACTACTGGGCATAGGCCACCCCCATGTATGTTGGGGGGATATGCCATAATCGCCACGCTTGGCAGGCGGGTTGGCGATCGCAGTTGGTTGGTTAAATACTCAGAGAACGCTGCTACCCATCTTCTGGTGAATCCCTTAGTCGCCTTTTACGACCCCATGAGAAGAGATAGGGTGGTGCAATTATTTATGTCCGGTACCACATGGAACACTTGCGACTTGCATAGGTTGATAGATTTAATAAGAGTATATAATCGCTTCTGAGTCATGCAGCGCTGTACGCGGTAAATAGAAGCGTTTCAGTGGATATAGCACGCTCACAATCTTCCTCGGGGCAAAGGAGTAGGGGCCCCTTGGCCCCAAATTATTTTACAAATAAAATGGACAATTTATTACAGTCGAGTTTTCCAATAAAAAAATTATTGTGAAACCAAGTATAGATTCTTTTATTATTTAACAAACATATAAATATAATCGGAAACAAGAATCGAACTTTTTTCGCCGAAAAATCGTTGATGATTTCGCTGAAATCTAGTTCCCAAAGTAAATCACTTTCAATGCCCAGGAGATGGGACAAAACCGTCTATCAAAGCGAAAGCTTTGATAGACGGTTTTATCCCATCGTGGTTCGGAGCCTATTTTTATAATTTTCGTTTTTGAAAATGAGCGCCCTCCAGTGAATATTTTTTTCCGAAGTCTCTATTGTGGGGGCCATTCTTTTGTGGAGGCCCCGGGGCTGCAGCCCCGGTTGCTCTACCCTAAATCCGGCCCTGGATAGAAGCGAAACTATTAAGCACATAAGTGTCAAAATGCCAAAATCGTCCAGAGAATCGCAAATATTTTATATTTTTTCTTTATTTAAAGAGCTTTTTGGCTTATGCGAATATGTCACTCTATAGGTACACAAAAGAAAAGGTAACTTTAATCAGCAAGGTAAAGTAATTAAAAGTATGGATTTGCAATAAATCCATACTTTAAACGCGAATTGCGCTGAATAAATGTTACTCCCGTTAGAATTATTAATCTAAGCACAGAATAAAATCTAAGTTACTCCCTTATTCGACCGTTTCGCAAGAGTGAAGAAAAGGAAAAGAGGCTCTTTTTCTGTCACTCAGCTTCTAAGCAATTGCATGGATTATTCCTATAAGGAAAAATTCCTTCAAGGATTATTCAATATGTTATAATTTTCCTTTCTATTTCAGTATGTGATCCGGTTATGGGTGACAACGGAAAAATGTACGTACCAGAAGACATCCTGCCCGTCTACCGAGATATCGTGGTTCCTTTAGCTGACGTCATCACGCCGAATCAGTTTGAGGCTGAACTGATGACAGGGATGAAGGTCAATGACCTTGACGGAGCTCTAAAAGTCATACAGGCCCTGCATGACAAAGGCGTCAAAACTGTTGTGCTATCGAGCACGGATCTAGGAGATGACAAACATATGATCGGACTGGCGAGTACTGCAGGTAAATACAAATTATTTTAACAATTTACCTGTTTGTGTTCTTACTGAGACAGGAAAATGGTTAACCTCTTTTGATAAAATATTTCTTAAACTATTAAATAGCTTTGTTTGCCTAATACTATTTTTATAACACCTACTCGTATGTCGCATGTAATGCACTTTTCGAGCTTTCACGGAATTACGATAACTTCATCATGAATTATTTATTTATTTTATTTTATTTATGTATTATCACTATTATCATTAATTCATTCATAAGGACCGATGGCCGTTGGAGCAGACGAGTCCTTGAGTGGAGATCGCGAATCGGCAAACGCAGCGTAGGGCGCCCCCCTGCCAGGTGGACCGACGACCTAAAGAACGTGGCTGGGGGGGACTGGATGCGGAAGGCAGAGGACCGAGCGTTGTGGCGCAACACGGGAGAGGCCTATATCCAGCAGTGGACTGCGATAGGCTGAGTTGATTGACTATTATCATTATTAAACGAGAGGGGCTCGTAGCGAAGCAACGACTGCGCGGATTGTACGATCTGCAAGGTTAAGTAAGCTGCACTTGCCGCGGTCAGTCTGTGGATGGGTGACCGTTTCGATACACAGAGACCCCTCCGTGCCTCGGAGAGCACGTTAAGCTGTCGGTCCCGGTTGTCGTACGAATACCTATGACAGTCGTTACGGGTAGTCAGAAGCCTGAAAGTCTGAAAACTGGTCTAACCTCCGAATGTCAGTACTACCCAGTAACTGGGTTGCGGGGGTCTGATGGCAGTCGCTCCTTGTAAAATACTGATTTTCAGCCGCATCTGGCTAGACTGAAAGCCAACCCCAATATAATTAATTAATTTATTAATTGGGAAAAAGGCTCGGAGGATGATCATTATTAAACGAGATATAGGTGGTGACTGCTTGAACGAGGGACTTATTGAAGGAGGATGTTCAGTACCTACTTGATTCTCGTTCTAAATATGTAAATAAGATAAGGTAGTACCAATGTACTAAATATTTTTCCAATCAATTTCCTCAATTGCTGCGGACACTGTTCCGCAGTTCCGCACCTACAAATCCAAGTTGCATGCGGTGAAGTGCACCTAACATAGTGTCCATCGGTCGCTATTTCTACCCTCTCCGGCTATTGTACTAGCCAGCAGACCCCTAGACAGTCAGAGCGATTTCTTTTTTTTTCATTATTCGCACATTCTACCATATTCTTGAATATGTCCCTCCTCGTTCAACCAGTTACATTCACAGTGTACATATGTACCTATATAGGTAATGTCGATCATCATAACTTTTGTATTCGGTTATATTTGATGAAAGTCCAACTTGCTGTGCTCAAGCACAGATAATATAATACTATGGCTCAAGTATTGAAACATACAGAAATGAAAAACAAAATTAAATAAGTTTTTTTAGTGATTCGGGGTGTCGTTAATTAATAGTTTGGACTTTAGATGATGCCAATATAGTGTAATATTTTGACTTCCCAGGACAAAAATCGCAGAGCATGCTATGCTGTCAAAGACTTTGGAGAAGTCAAAGGCCAAGTACATTTTGGACAGCTGGATTTTTGTTTTAATAAATTATTTGTTTATATGGAAGGTGATGCTTATGTATGTGTCTTTTGGTGGTTATGGCAGTTCTGTCGCCTTCTATGTGGAGTAATATATTGTTATGGCACATTTTATGGGAATTCTACCTATTACTTATGTTGGAGGAAGATACTAAATTTGTAGTGAGCATTTCGTTAGCTTTTTTTCCGTCTTCTCCACTTCATCGTATCTTATTTGGCGAGGTCTCTTTGGGTCTCGCCACATTTATCGACGTGGAATCGGCTAAGGCCGGACGGAGGACCTGACGACCGGACGTGTACATTGGTACACGTGACCGATCGGTACAAATCGGTTTATTGCGAGTAGTGTGGTGATACGCACTCGGCTCAAGCTGATTCCGCGTCGATAAAATATGGGGAGAGACTCCCTGAAATTATAAATTAGAACAACAGAAGACGAGGCGTCTTCATTCTTTGTGTTAGTGACATTCATAATTTTCCTATACAAGATGTTGATCTGTAATCGTGCCATATTTATAGATCTGATGATAAATAATGTGCTTAGTCATCTAAAAATACTTGAAAAATTCTACGATTACTTAAGACCTACATTTTCATTTAGAAACATAGCAGGGTTCGAGAATAAATCCCGAACGACTTGGAAAATAAGTCATCGGCGGCATTATCAAAGGGTGGAAATACCTGCAAATTGTTTTGGTGGTGTCGTCGTACGCATCGTTTTGTGTCGCACGCAACACACGGGGGAATTTGTTTGTTTACAAATAGGTATTTAACAGTTTTTTTTTTATAGATTTTTTTATTGATTCGTGTTCAGTATCAGTGGTAAAGTCACCATGTTACATGATACAAATCAACATGTTGTAGAAAATAATAACGCAATGGATCTTGGCACGACAGTACTCGTAGTGATTGCTCTGTATCTGTGTATGGGTTTAGTATCTGGGCCATTCTTCAAAATTTTTTTTTTTTTTTTTACGAAATGTACCATGTGCGGGCCCTTAAGTTAAAGAAAAAAATCCTCCTGGATTGTTTAACATTACAGTAATTTCCGATAGTATTTAGAGTTCCGTACATAAAGGGTGCCAATGAGACAGTATTACTATGCCTACGCCATCTGTATGTCATAGGGCTGTATCTTTTTAACCGTAATAGGTAGCCAGCTGAAATTTTCACAGAGTATGTGTTACTATTGCCTTTATCATGGAAATTACTACATATAAAAAAGTTTTAATCCAAAGGGATCATACAAGAAACCTAGAAAAAATGCATATTTGCAACGCTTTTGTTCCTGCTCTATTTTAAAAACGGTAATACATACAAGCGTCAAACTTGGTGTTATTTTAGTGTATACTCTATAGATTAACAAAAACTAACAAAAATAAGGCAAACACAGACGTGTGGTGGTACGGAACCCTAAGTGCGCGAGTCTGACTCGCACTTGGCCGGTTTTTTTACTCTTGTCCATTGCTTAATGACAGTGATACTATAGGAGTATGGGTTTTAAAAACCCTTATTCATGTTTTAACGTTAAATTGAAGATAAAGACTTCTGTTGTGGAGATTTTTAGAAGAATGGCCCATCCACGTTGTAAAGTAACCTTGCGTCTCTAATGATTTTCTCCTCTCCCCAGGCTCGTGTTACCAGATTAAAATCCCGAAGGTGGACGCTACCTTCACCGGCACCGGTGACTTATTCGCTTCGCTGTTCCTGGCGTGGTTCCACAAAACGGACAATAATTTAAAATTGACGCTTGAGAACACTATATCGACGTTACAGAATATTGTACAAGATACATATCAAAGGGCTAGAGGTAAGGAGATATGACATTTGAAACATCCCGTAGCCCCAGCACGAACAATTTTGACGTATCAAAACGCTAATGATAGGGTTTTGTGAAGAAAAAATACAACAGTTCTGTTACATTTTGATTTAATTTTATGCGTAATGCGCACTTTATATCATACAGAGATATGGCTAAAAGTTCCAAGTTAAAAGAATATTATGTCTCAAACAAGTATTTCTGATCCAAAATTCACTTTAATTTACATTTCGATACGTCAAAATCAACGACCATATAGCATAATAGACGCCTAATGTTGAATATAATGCGTACAATAAATTCTGCCACTAGCTGAGGCAGAATTTATTATATTAGAATTTATAGGTACTGCAATCCGATTGGCCCTACCAAGGCGGCTATTGGCTAATCACTAACGAGGCAGTTTTGACGGTTCATGTTAGTGGCTTGTTAGTGGTCGAAACTGATTTGAAGATTTCAAGTGGCGAATAGTGGCGACCTACATTAGTGAAATGTGATAGATGTGTTGCAGACATCGGTCGCCTGTTATGAGGCGTCTATGGGCTGTATGGTCGTTGGTGAAAATGGTTCGTGCTGGGGCTACTGTTTTTATTTCATGATTTAATTAAATGTTGTAGTTCTTATTTCTTTTTATAAAAAAGTTGCTCCACGGGAGAAATTCTAGTCTCCTCTATTTTAAGTGCTTAGTATTGTTTACACAAAAAAATCTCTCAACTGCCTCATTGGTCTATTACTCGCAAGCGCGACTGCTAAGCGTGGGGTTCTGGGTTCGATTCCCGGGTCGGGCAGTGTTACTGGGTTTTTCATTAGGAAATTCTCATTAGCAGCCCGGAATCTGGATTTGTGCCCGGTTAGTGGCAATAGGCTCGCCCCCTGTCGGTGTTACACCTAACTAAATGTGGATAGTGTGTGCTATAAATCTCTACATTCACATTGCCATTGAGTGTTAACTTATTTTCAATATTATTTCTTTCAGCTGTTCAAGCATCTGGCAAGATTCCACCGAAGCTTATAGAGCTGAGACTGGTTCAGAATAAAGCTCTGATTGAAGACCCAAAGATTACTATTAATGCAATAGAAATAAATTGAGGTATGTAATAGGTAGTAAATTTATTAGGACAAATTACCTATAACCGTTATTGTTTCATATAAATATATAAATAGAATTATTAAATAATTATGCGTTTACCTACTTAAAAGACAATAAGTTATTGAAACGGATGTTATTAGATGTTTTTAAGATTATTAATAATTACCGTATGCATAGTTCAAGTATAGAAAATAATTTATGCTGTAAGATTTAATATATTTATTGCAATAATACTATTTAATAGATTTTGACCAAATGTCGGAAGTCTTCCATAGTAAAATTAAGTTTTATTTAGATTTACATATCTGTGATAAAACATAATATCGCTATCATTTGTTTTCAATTTGTTTTTGTTGAAAATAAGCACAACCCGTGATTACTACAAAGTGACTGCCTTTATGTGCAGTATGTGCTTTTTAATCGTATTTTTGTTTTATAGATTATTATATTAGAGGTGTATTAATAAATGTTGTTGAATGAAGTGTTCCTTCTTGTTTTCTTAAAAATAATATACCTGTTTATGTTATTTATTAATTAGAATACATAAGGCTCAAACGAGCGTAAGAACTAGTATAGTATAATGGGCTGGTTTCCGCATCTCTACGTCTAAGCGCGTACTTTACGTAGGTACGTAAGAATTCATCATCATCATCATCATCATCATTTCAGCCGAAAGACGTCCACTGCTGGACATAGGCCCCCAAGCATCGCCACTACGATCGGTGGATGCGGAAGGCACAGGACGTACGAATTATAAGATAAAATTTATTTGAGAGAAGGCCTGAAAAAGCGATAAGTATGACGTACTTATTAATAAAGTTGATAAGTAGGTGTAAGCTTTTTAAATGAACTGATATACACCCAAAGTATACCTTCACAACGATCCCCGATATCCCCGATTCCCGATATCTCGTATGTTAGTAGAAAAGTACTAAAAGGAAAAACAAAAGTCAGTTTCAAAAATATAATCATTTAAAACACACGTATGATTTCTAATCAATCTCGATCCTTCTGGCCATGAGTCTTTCTTTATAGACACCCACGGCGCCTAAGATTAAGAATAACAGGACCATGTGGTACACCCAGAATATAGAGTTGTAGTATCGAAGTACGACGGCGGAGTCTTTGAGGATGAGGCACGGCGTCAGGTAGGTGAGGCAGAATAGTCGCATGATCGAAAACCCGATGTCCCATGGCATCTTCATCTGAAATAAAATACACAACAACTCTTAAAATATAAGTATAGAAAAAGCCCTCGCTAAAAACATTGAAAGTAGTAACAGATTATAATAAAACAAGTTTAACCGGATTGCATCACGTATATTATTTAAATTGGTTTTCCTGACGTTTCGAAAGCTTTGCAGCGTTCGTGGTCGCAGATGACAAGCGCTTTTACAGATATTTCAAAAAAAAAAAAAACTCTTACAATTTTTTATTTAAAATCGTTTCGATGCACGCAGTAATCACTCACAATGTCACTATCTTTTACAGTGTGGCGTGCTGTTTGGGACTTGATTATTTTTAGGACTGGGTTCCAAACAGGTGGTAGGTACTGCCAACCATCTTCTCTATTAAAATTAGGATGTTTTTTTAATTTCAATAGCCTCACGCACGGAGCATTCTAGCTTCATATCGGTTTTCCTTCGCCAGGACTTGTGGTTTATCAAATCGACGAAAATGGTTGGGTTTTCTGGGGCATTTTCACTTACTTTTTATCCCGGGAAAATACACAGTTCCCGAGGGATGCGCGATAAGTATTTCTGTGAATGGCCGAATTATACGCAGGTAAAGTTGTGGGCATATTCTTCGTAATCATACTAAAAACCTTTACACAGTTTTTAAATAACAGACGTTCATTTTCTCTAGCAATTTAAAAAAAAAAACCGTGTTCAGTTTCATTTCAGAAGTGTGTAGGGGTTTAATTCAGTTGTTGGAATTATTTGACTGTTACTGAACAGTAACAGTAAAATACTGATTTTGAAAACCGATCCATACACGTATTTTTTTACTTTTCTCTAAACATGTTTGGGCTTCATAAGTACTATCTCTAAACGATGAAGGTCAAGTATCATCAACCATGTACATTCGTAATTCGTATTTACTTGCAATAAACAAGCGATATGTTTACAACGCTTCAGGAACTGTAGATAAAGTACAACTACAAAGTCTACAAACAATATACGATTGTGAGGATTATATCTAAATAATTATTAGATCACCTACTTAGTAGTGCATTTGATATTTTATCTCTGTAATAATAGTCATGAACGTTATATCATTGTGATTATTCTTGTTACTGCCAAAGATATCAGCATCTAGTGCTAAAAATACGCCTAAACAAACCAACTTTCCTTAATTATATCATAATTATCGCATACAAGAATGCTGGCTGCCCATTCTCTCTTGACAGAGTTGCTATTTAAAACGAGGCTAGGGTTGCCATCTTTCAAGTAGCCCAAAAATGTCGAGTAAAAATACCTAAAGAAAAATAGGACATAATTTAGTACTTCTTATTTTTTTTTATAAATCGAGCCACGGCGAAACTGCTGCCGCTGCTGCTGCCCTAGCAATTAAAAACTGATACTTAGCTATTAACACATTATGGCGGCGGTTATTTCAAATAGCCAAACGAGAAAAATGTATGAAGTTAAACATACCGCTACATTTGTATCGTATAATTGGCCATATTCGTTCTCTAGGTGCAGATGAACCCACAACGTGCTTGAGATAATCAGTTGCTGAATAGTAGGGCCGCACCACACCGTCCAAGCCAGAAACGACAGCCCGGTCCTGAAAAGTTATCACGATGAGAAAAAACGGTGTTTTAAACGAGTAACTGTTTCAAAGAGTTTGACCTTAGAGCATTGACTTTAAATACTTAAGCACTTAATGCTTAAGCATTTAATGCATTTAAATGCTCTAAATAAATAAAAAATCAATAAATAAATGTTTTAGGACATTTTTACATAGCACCATCTAGTCCCAAACTAAGCAGAGCTTGTACTATGGGTACTAGACAATGGATATGATACTTATATACTTAAATACATACTTATAATATATAAGAAACAACGAGACCAACACAAACACTTATGTTCATCACACAAATATTTGTGTCCTGTGGGAATCGAACCCACGACCTCGTGATCAGCAGTCCGACACTCGAACCACTGGACTACAGACGTCGTCATGATGATATTGAGGGTATTTTGGATACCTACTTATAGAACACAGACCTCACGTCCAAACTTGACTTGACCATGCCCTTATAAGTGTGTGCCCAGAACCAGTACCGAGTGGACATGTCCCAGCCCCTTAGGGTATCTCTCATGCGTGGGCCAATCAGGAGCTTCTCATTTTCAAAAGATCTGAGCATGGCGAAATTGTATTCTTGTTCTAAGGCCACCTCTTCTGTTACTGTACTGAAATATTAAAAGCAATAGGTATACTTATAACATCTTACTTATGAATGATTCAGCAGTCTTCATTATTTGTCATTTTTTATAGTATAGGATGGCGAAACGAGCCAGAGTTAGCCAGCAGTTACCTTTGCCCATAACAACTGCAATACCACCTAGGCTGTTGCCTTAATGGTACCGCAAGTCGGTTCGCCAAACTGAGACATGAAGATGGAAAGTCTCATGTGATGGTAATTTAACCAGCACCCATACCCTTCAGACCGAAACACAGCAATGCAAGCATCACTATTTGGCGGAGAAGTAGGTACGGTGGTAGTATTTCCCCGGACGAGCTCTTCCACAAAAGAGCTCTACTACTACTAACTGGTATTGCTAGAATTTTGTTATTTGCATTAGAACCGACTCCAAATCGTGTCAATAGTATCTTTAAAATAATTCCAGTCGTTTTTTTACAAGGATCGAAGTCTGGCCAATTTAAACGATCTGATTATCGTAGGTGCCATAGAAATCTAAATAAAGGTAAGTAATAGAAGTGGCAAAGGCGCGTGAACTTGTCGCTACGTACAGGTGTATTTTAGAACACCAGTGTGCGAACCGTTTGTTTGATCGTCAATGCTGTTTTGGACGCAAACACTAAAATTTTATATTACAGCATATCTAGCAGCGGATTTTTTTAGGCTTAATTTATTTTGCATTGAATGTTAGAAACATGGTGGGCTTGATTTCGTATTTATGTGTTGGTAGCGAAAAACCGGCGTCATGCGTTCCCGTAGTAAAGATAACATTTCTATTACCTTATTATTTAGATTTCTATGGCAGGTGCACATAAATATCACTAATAGGTAGGTATAAGTGGTATTATAACACCTTTATTAATCTAAGTATAACACATACTAATTTATTATCAAGTTGTTAGTAGATACCTAAAGATATTATGTAATAGTGCGTATTTTTCGACATTCTTTGCACACGTCTTCATAGAGAACTCTGTTTATGATTCAGTAACGTGTGTGCCTGACAATATTTATTATAATATCTATGTCTATCATAATTGGTGCTTATCTCGTGTATAACTCAGACGAGATAAGGCAGCATCGACATAATTTAAGCTAATACTAATAACCAATGTTGACCAATAGTCATTGTAATTTATTTTGTATTTGTCTATTGTAAACACCATTTTCGGTAGAGAATATGTACCTATAATGCAAATGCGTCTGTGTTTCCCGATAAGTTATACCTATAATCTGGTGGTCTTCTAGGCTCGAGTGAATAGGGTTTTGTTGGGCAGGCTGTACCATCGTTGAACGTCCCATCGCTTAACATCGGATGATGTAGCGATGAAACGCAAGCTCATTACTATTAATGGGCTTGCGTTTGATCGCCATCTTATCAAGCCCTATGAATAATAATAAATTAATAAACTATCGTAATAAAATTAAAACACTAATCTTCACACCTACCTCCGAAACCGCGACGAATTGCCCAGAAACCACGGTGCCTATCGTGCCGTCTAATATATTCATAAAGAAAATTCAGTGAGATTTAAACTTACGCGAGGTGTAACAAGCTGAATCTCGCCGAGGGCCCATGGCCAGGCAATGGTTGCGTCTTAGTAGGGTACACCCCGAAGCCGGCCTCGGTGCAGACGCTTGTACACATCATCATAACCACCTGGTACTGAAGCACGTAGATCAACATCTGCGGAATGTTGTACAGGTAGCGGAAATCGGTGCCGTAACTCGAGTAGAATTCGTTCTCATAATATATCTGTAATTGATGTCAAAAACAACGTGTAAAATGAGCAAAACATTACACTCTTTTTTTTTCGGCATTCGTGTAATAACAGGTAGATGTTGTCAGCGGCAAAAATTTCATCTATCAGTTGCGATGGAGTGACGACGTGAGCAGCTTATTACTAAATAGTAACAATTGAAATTCAACCTTATTTGCTTTGACATACCACTGAAATTACTATAGTGAAATAAAATCACATGAGACTTTCCATCTTCATGTCTCAGTTTGGCGAACCGACTTGCGGTACCATTTAGGCAACAGCCTAGGTGGTATTGAAGTTGTCATGGGCAAAGGTAACCGCTTAACATCAGGTGGGCCTTTAGATCGTTTCGCCATCCAATACTATAAAAAAAAAAAAAAAAGGAGGCTCACCGCGCAACGAAGAGCGGTCGAGCGGCCATAGCTACAAGAGTCTATAAGAGTCGGTTTGCCTTGTAGCATGAAAAAAAAAGGAGGCTCACCGCGCAACGAAGAGCGGTCGAGCGGCCATAGCTACAAGAGTCTATAAGAGTCGGTTTGCCTTGTAGCATGCTCCAAAAATGACATCCTGAGATTGAGATCCGTTCCGTGTGATCCGTTTGCCAGCATGGGCAAAATCATCATCTACTCACTTAATCCTTTAACAGTTTTCAGTTTGCGTCTAGGTATACTCCATTTATTATAGCATTAACCAGAAGAAGAAAATGCTAAAAGAAGGAAAGAAGAAAGTGGAAATGCTTGTTACCTGAACAGGAAATTTTATTCGTAACAGCATGTAAACTATGCCACATACAAAAGCCTTTTTCAATTTCTGTTCAGTGATTATTCTACAGTCGCCTAGAACTCCAAATGGTGTTCTAAAATGTTCGTTAAATATTTTCCACCTGTAATAAGGGCCTGTAAAGGAAGAATTTCTGTAAACAATTATATAGTCGTTATGCTACTATTTTAAATCAATAAAATTTGTACGGGTGAATTTGTTATACTTATTACACGCGAATCGCAGTGAGGGAGCTCCCTAACGCCAACAAGACTATCCTACTTTCTACTCCTACTAATCCGACTTAATCCTACTAATAATATTATAAACGTGAAAGTTTGTAAGGATGTGTGGATGTTTGTTACTCTTTCACGCAAAACTACTGTATGGATTTTAATGAAATTTGGCATACAGATAGAACATAATCCGGATTAACATATAGGCTACTTTTTATCCCGGGAAGATAAACAGTTACCGAGGGATCCGCGATAAACGACATCCACGTGGGTGAAGTCGCGGGCATAGGCTAATATCTAAATATTAAACGACGGTATCAATTGCTTAGCGGTTAAAGCGACGGCGCAGGTACGAATTCAGATCGTAAGGGAATTTTCTTTCCATAGTTAAATGTTTGTTTGTTGTTGTCTATACGGTATATCCATATAAAAGTTGAGTATAGTTGACACTGTAAACCCAAACTATGTAGACTAAATGAAAACATAATTATATCTACCTTTATGTAATCCAATGAAGTAATAGGCATATGAGATTATATCCACTGCGCTTGGTTCAGTAAGTATGTCTCCATTAGTAAATTTAGGGGTCGAGGTTTTCTTTGTGCTGCTCTGGTGACCTAGATCTGCATGAACAGAATTTTTACTAGACACAGGTTGAATCTTCGGAAGCGAACTTCTTGATAGTTTTTGAGTAGAACTTTTGCTGAACGATGGTCGTTTGATTTTTTCAGCCATGCTTATCTCAAAAGCTAACCCTACCAGACGCAGTGCTATCGCCTGGTGGACCCATAGCACGTAGTTTGTGGTGTCTAAGTTATAGCTCATGAATGTTAAATAGATCCATGTGTAAGCCAAACTTAAGTGGTGAATATATCTGAAAACAGCAACAAATAAAGAAAAACCAAGGTAAGTTAACGATTAAAAGTTAGAGCAATCACAACAGCGTCATTCATTGACCTGGAGGTCAATTCTCGTAATTAAAAACGTTTAAAATATAGTTCTAAACTAACCTCGGTGCTTAAAATCTCAATCTTCTAGCATTAGATGTTTCTGATTGCCGTTTATTGGCGACATCAATGACCTAAGTGTCACAAATAAACGGCAAATAGGAATATCTACTGTCAGAAGATTGAAATTTAAAGCATTGAGATTTAGTTTGGAACTATATTTTGTATGTTTTTAATTACGAAAATTGGCCTTCAGTTATCAATCAATCAATCAAATCATTTATTCGCCACAAGATTCATGTACAAAGATATTACAATTAATTAAAAGTCCGTCATATCTTGAAACATGATCATATCTATAGTTAGTAATCAATCTGTCGTCCATCTCATCCAAATAAATAAATATATTTAGGACATTTTTACACAGCACCATCTAGTCTAAAACTAAGCAGAGCTTGTGCTATGGGTACTAGACAATGCATAAAATAATTATATACTTTTTTTTTGTAAATACATACTTATAATACATAAGCAACACCCAGACCAACACAAACACTTATTGTTCATCACACAAATATTTGTGTCCTGTGGGAATCGAACCCACGACCCCGTGATCAGCAAAGCTAAATTAAATACTAGATCCGTGCGGGAATCGAGTCCACGACCAAAGTCTTCTTCTTCTATTGTGTCGACATGAGCTACATAATGGTAATAGCTCACGCTGGGGTGCATTAAAAGAGCCTCCACGAGTGACGATATTTAATTGATCGTCTGGCGCACTCTGGGCAGTCAGCCCCGCTATTAACCTGCTGACTGGCTAATCTTTTCCCCACGACAGCTATTATTATTATGTAACTCATGTCGACACGAAGAAGACGCCGTGGGCAAATTATTAGTCAGTCAGCAGGTTGGTAGCGGGGCTGACTGCCCAGGGTGCGCCGGACGATCAATTAAATATCGTCACTCGTGGAGGCTCTTTTAATGCACCCCACAACGACCAAGTTACAGTAGCATATCACTCACTGCGCCAATCGTGTCGCCGCCAATTTCGGTAGCTAAATGAAGAAAATATAGGGGGTAGCCATAGGGCTTGCTATGACCATCGACCACCTACGCTATGAGAAAGTATTTCTTTAATATTTTTGTGCAGCTCACGACTTACCGTTTATTGCAGCATTTGATAATAATAATGTTTCCCCAGACCATCAGAACCGAGTGGAGAATGTGCTGTCCGCATATCATACAAGTAATGAGAATGCCGAGGCCTGTCCCATAACTTCGTTTAGTATCCAGATCATTGATTTTTTTGTAGTAGCCCCCCAATGAGATGGATACTAGTAGAGATAAATAGTATACCACGTCGGAGAATGAGCACATTATATTCTACGGATTAACATTTTGTATAGTTTGTTGTGATTGTTATTCAGGATATTGAGGGATGCAAGTGATTTTTATCCCCGTGGAGGGATTATTTTTTTAGTGAATATATTATCTTTGGGGGTATCTGACAGTGACAAGTGATGTCAGCAAAACCTAGGATATATTTTTTTAAATATTTTTGTTTTCGCCCAGTATTAAAATAACTTACAAGCTACCTAAGGCGCAATGCACCAGACAGACGTGACAGGACACGGACAACGAACATGGACGAGGCAGGGACGCTCGTCCATTGCAAGTTATTAAATAGTGCAATGTGTGGAGGAACGAGGTATCATGTTCCTCCAACACAAAGGGAAGATCCTTCGGCCAGGCTGCTACTACTGGTTACTACTGTGGTCGTCTCATCGCCCGCAATAAGGGGCGCGAGGAATCAGGTTCAGGGCGGGCCTACCCCTGAGCCCGGGTTCTTTCCCGAGGTGTCAGGTTCGCGGCCCACATTAGTATGAGCCGGGTCCTGGACCCTTATGGCTGGCTGTCCAATGGTTGTTGTTGGGCGCTTAGTGTTATTGAATTAACTCAAAACCTGAAACTAGTTTGTTCAGAATCGAGAGTAGAATCCATTACACTACTTTTTAACATAGGTTAATTTTTACCAAAAAAATATTTTCATACCATGCTGAGTCTAAAAGTTTCATACGACGACGCGGCGCTGAGCGCAAAGGCGAGCAAAGTGTGATGGAAACTTTTCGGTAACATTTGTTTCCTAAAACTATTAAAACTTAACTTAATTTTAAGCAAATGATATTTTAAGATGTTATTGTCGACACAGTAGCGTCGCGGCATGTTCGTGAATGAATCTAGCGCTATGAATCGATTAGAGTAACCATGATACCAAAAATTACAAATATCTTCTACAATAATAAATAAAAATTAATAATTACTTTCTATATCAATTTATTATGATAAAAACTAGTTGGGGGTGTCTGAGGTTTTGAGTTATTCCAATAACAAGTTATATAGGTACCTATAAGGTCCTACATTATTAATCCGAAATATTTGAAGTGGGGAATCTACTCATCACAACAAACATTTAATATGGGACCAACCCTGAAATCGCGAAAAAAATCAGTTGGTCCCTACATTTGTGTTCACCTACATCGATAAAATGTAGGGACCACCTGATTTTTTTTTCGCGATTTCAGGTTTGGTCCCATAGTAAATGTTGTTTGTTATGATGAGTAGATTCACCACTTCAAATATTTCAGATTAATAATGGAGGACAGACTTTCTAGAGGTGACAGGTCGCCGGACGGGGCGTGGACCCGGGAGGGACACGATACTGGTCGTCTACTTCTAGTCCATGCCATGTCTCTTCTGTGTGATTGTGCCTAAGGCTAACGTGTACCCTAGGGTGGTATGCCACTGGTCAAATTTCTTTGTCAATCCAATTAATGATCAGTGTTTTATTACATACAACATTTGATGAAAATCATCCAATTTCTTTGATCAGTCACATTGGACAATAAAATGACTAGTGGCATACCAAAACCAACCCAGGTGGTTCCTAACCCAGGGTGGTAGATACCTATGAGACCTACCCTGCTCAGTGTGTGGTACATACAGTACACGCACCACAGAAATAAATAGAATGCACAGAGAAAATAATCACTACGTTACAATAGAATGGTTGTAATCACAATTTTACTTGCGATTCATGCGTGGCAACTTTCCGAACAAACTACGCCTTGCATTTTGACATTATTTAAAAAAAATAAAAAAAAATGTACTTTACAGCTTTTGTTTCTGCAGTTGGAAACAGCACAATAAGGCATTTTTGCGGGTTTTTGTTACAGTATTTATAGAAACAAGTCATAAGGCATACTGAGAAAGGCTTTGAAATATTCTGCACTATGGTGCATGGTGCTGTCAGTGCGCTCTGCCCACATGGCCATTCTATCTATTTCTGTGACACGCCAAATGCATTGTCATAATTAGATTAGTCTGACCGCGAGTGTATTTTTTTCGTTCACCGCGCGAGAGATATTCAGTGCCTTGAGGGTGACAGACGAGCGGGTAAACGTAGTGGTTATATTCTCTTTGCGAGCGGGAGTGAAGGAAAGCGAAACACATGATATCGATACTACAGAATAGTTCTAACGATAATGGCTTAAATATTTTAATGATTTTAATGTCTATTTATATTTTGTAAGTAAGATGATGTATAATGTATGATGTGAGATATCTAGAATTAATGCAAGTTTTAACATCAATACTGCATACAGTAAATGAGTTGACAGCGTGTGCGATTATCAACCCCATATTTGTGAAAACTGAAGTTCGGGTGTTGGTGCAACTTGGAAGAGTTCTTACTTCCAGCAGTGGATCGCGAGAGTGGAGCGAGTACTTGCAATGAAACCACAAAATGATTAAATAAACAATTTACTACACATAATGTAGGTTCACAATAAAAATATTTTCTAACAGAGGTATGTAACAGTTTGTCTGATGCAGACATAGCCAGTGCAATAGTTACAATTTAAACTCTTGTTTCCGCATAATAAGCGATCTATTAATAGCTCTCGATCAATGGGGCGAACAATATTGTGCACAATAAATAAATAAAAACTTTTTAAATGCATCATATTTACCACCATTATAATCTAATTTGGCATACCGGAATGTTGATTATCCCCGACTACTTTGGCTTCAAATTCATAATTAATTATGCAAGTCAAGTTTTAGCCTTCAAATGTGCTAACTAATACTACGTCTCATAGCCAATATTTCATGCTTTCTTTCTATAGCAATTAAATATTTCAAAGCGGCATTTCATTACGCGAAAAGTAGCACGTACTAGATATATTCGTATATGAAGAAAACATACCAGGAGGAAAAGTACTACTCTCACAGATACATCTATTCTATGCAAAAGTTTGAAACATATCACAATAGAAAGATTTTATCAAGAAAATAACTAACCTATAATACTGTTTAGCTGTAATAGCGATTACATTATACATATAAATTACTTAGCTTCATTAAATCAATCAATGTAGTGAAATTTATTTGACTAGCATCTAAATTCTATAACAAAACAATGTAATATAACCATGTATTATTTCATTAAATATGCATCGCCCACATTCTAAATTTATGCATAAATAAATCAGAATCATAAAATTAAGAAGCAAAGCAATACTAAAGCATGACAATATATTTACCGACTGTATTATGTACATACTATAATTTTTATAAACAATTCAATAAGTCTTTATAATAAGAGATTTTTTATTTTAAGATGGCGAAGCGAGCTAAAGGCCCACCTGATATTAAGCGGTTACCTTTGCCCATAACAACTTCAATATCACCTAGACGGTTGCCTAAATGGTACCGCAAGTCGGTTCGCCAAACAGACATGAAGATGCAAAGTCTCATGTGATTGTAATTTCACCGGCACCCGTACCCTTCAGATCGAAACACAGTCATATATATATTCTTGTGGCTTGGATCAGATCGGTATTATTGGCGGTTTTAAATCCGTAGATAGGCGATAATATAATGAATTGTAAGTATATTCATTATCAGGGGCGTCACTTCTAGCTGGTTCGAGTTCTGAACAAAATCGGGTTAATGTCAATTCCTAGAGGAATGCAGTATGAATTGACACTAACTCGAATTCAAATTCAATTCATACAGAACAGAACTCGATCCAGTCGGTAAGGCTCCAGAATAGCATTAAAATTAAGGTATACCGAGTTTAAATTTACATCTCACCCTGATAACCATGTTCCAAGTATTGCTCAGCTTCTTATATTATGTCAATGTCATTCATAGACTTCTTGTGAATATGGAAAATCATAAGATACGTAAAGCCTATAAAAACAATCATGGCAACGAATTTAACACCATTGATAAACTAAAAAACTAAATCTGCATCAGACTCAAAACAATTAATAACTAAAATTTGCATTGCTATACAATTATTATAAAACATACACAACATACAAATGTCATCGTGGCCAGGCCATCATAAACCGTTTATGGAATAAATACTAACTAAAATGGTTCCCACATAAATTCATGGTCATTGAACATGGTTAAATTTTTTTCATCTAAATATTGCCTTTACAACTATTGTTATTAATCACACCTAAATGTTGTTAGAAAAGTATTGCCTCTAAATATTACATGAAAAAGAGATTTTTATTAGATCTACTTACATTTTTTCTATTTTATATAAATAATATTGAAACTTAATATGAACAGTTGGTTCTGAACACTACAGACGAAGTGTTATATTTAAGTACCATTATAATAAAGAAATTGTTCCGCTTTATATATTCAGTAAAGGAACTATTTGTAACAGTTAACTTAAGGACAACATTGCGTAAGAGAGCAACCGGAGTCAAAACAAACATAGCTCACAGAACATCCCCACTGTGTGCAATTATATTATCAGAGTCGTAACCAAAGTGCTAGAATTTCTAATTACGATATAAATCGATTAATTTGAAGCTTCTATATTATACGCACAACGAACAATCCAATTGCATTAAAATTGTCAAGACTCACTAATTTTAATTTTAACCAACTCGACCGATTACTCATTACGTTTTTTATTACTTTATTTAATATATTTTTGATCTATTGCACAAACACATATAGGTCGCTATGCTTATCTACTCGAATTATAAGTTATTAAATTTTTACAATACCTACCACAGAGTTAAATACAACATCCAGAACGTTACGTTAATAATTACAAAATTCAATCGGTGCAAACGATTACAAAAGTTACTATTTATCCACAATCGAAATTCACTGGAGGTAAACGAAATACATATTTATACATCGTACTTTTGATCTGTCCTATCACGTTAATTCGTACAACAATAAAATGCGATCAGCATTCGTTTATTAATAATTGGCAGTCCTAAAGAGTCACTAAGAGTTCATCGCGCACGCGGCGGGGCGCGGCGGGTCGCGGCACCTGTGTGCGCGGGAGCGGAACGAGCGCGAGCGGAGCTGTCGGCACGCGCGGTACGAGCGCGAGCGGAGCTGTCAGGCGCGGTCGCTCACTTAATGAGTTGCGCCGCGCTCTTGGAGCGGCGGAACATCTTGGCGCCCTTTTGGGGCGCGAGCTCGTGCTAGTTGGTCCCGTTGGGGGCGCGCGTGACCCCGGGCGAGGGCTGTGGCGCGGGGGGGCGCACCAGCGACATGCCGTCCTTGGCGCCGTCGGTGCCGTAGATCTTGCCGGCCTTGCGCGCCATGGACGCCAGCAGCTCCTGCGAACACTTGTGCGCCGACCGCAGCGACAACGCCCACTCCTTGAGCCCGATTTCATCCTAGAAACGAATTCAGTTACAGGAATAAGGTACCTAACTTTACAAAGGAAAAAGCTGGCTTCGGCAAATGCCCGACATTCTACGCATTTGCAAGCGCGGATATATCGCACGCGCGAGTTAATGGTTAGGCTTATTTTTTCGGTTTACTCCCCGGCGACAGCCGATCGTGCAACTACGCTAATGAAGCTTCGCTTAAGGCGAGGTTATCCCAGACCTGTGAGCTAAATAACGCTACCCCAGCCCCCGCCAATTCAGCGCGACGTATTTATTCTCGATGCGCTTATTGTTTCATTTATTTTGCATTTCGAACAAAAGCGGGAGGAGCGCATCGTAAAAAGGCGACGCAGGTCCACCCTTGACGACGTCCGGATGGACACTAAAATGTCACTAAATGCGTTGTGCGCGAGCCATTTCACTTATTTAAATTTTAATTAAAACATAACTATTAATATCAAAAAATTTACTGTAGGAATTACTTTGTAATACCATTGTCTTTTTATTGCATGTAATTTTTATAGCATTTCGTGCTGTATTTAGAACATTAAAACGAAAAATGCTTTTATAATCGGCATTGTTTCGGATTTTTTTTCAATCGACAAAAATACAATGTATCTTGTTTTTATCTTTTAAATTCGCTAACATAAGCATGTATCTGTAACATATATTTTTTTCGGGTTTCTTTATCACAATTTGACTATTTTAGACCGAATTTCACAAGACGCAAATTGGGATAACAGGCCGTTAAAAAAAAAATTGTATAGCGGTTGTATAGTTACACAATGCTTTGTCTTCTTCTTTCGAATGTCAAATACTGATGACAGAAAGTGAGAAATCGTTGTGTAACTATTCAATCGCTATACAACGTTTATTAGTAAGGCCGTAATCTGCAGTCCAAATCAATCACAACTGCATACATTTATCTTTATGAGAGGTCAATGACCCACACTAATCTATAAACAAAAAATATTAATAACATCCTCACAGTATTTGTAAGCACGATCTTCGTATCGTTCCTGGTCCTCAGCACGATGCACTGTTCTCCCTTGATGGACACGAGGTCCGCGGACACTTCCTCGACAGAGTCAAGCAGTATCATCTCGGGCTTAGCACTGTTCTCGAGGTGGAGCTCCAACCGGTTTGGGTACAACTTCGCGTAGCGGGTCTGCCATGCACTCGCGAATGGCCCGCCTAGTTTCTTGATGTACCCGTGCAGTATACAGTCCGATTCTGCAATGTTATGGAATGTGTTAAAATAGATGGTAAGTAATATAGGCGAAGTCTAAGCATGGCGTAGCGTCGCCAGCCCACCCCCCCCCCCCGCACCCCTCCCTAGAGTATTTATAAATTAGTCAAAAAATTCACAAAAAAAATCAAAAAGATTTTGTTTAATTTAAGATATTTTGTACCTACAATTCGTATCCTCTACCTATCATCTTAAACATCTTACCTATTATCAGACATAGTAAAAAATATAGACGAAGTGCTGCGAACAATCATAGTGAAGCCAATAAAACCGTGCTCCTCCGTGTACAAACCAGCGCACACGCACACACATGCACCTTGAACCGTGCTCACCCCTCTCAGTTCACATGTCGCGGCATCGTTCAGTACAGTAAGCATCGCGAAAACAAATATCCTTCAGGTGCATGCTGTGTACGTGAGCACTGGTTGTACATGAAGGAGCACGGTTTTTGTTGGCGTCGCTATGGTTGTTCGCAGCACTTATTCTATATTTTTTAATGTCTGTGTACGGTACCAATATTAACTTCACCAAAATGATATTTGGGACTTCCCTTTTGAATCTTTGTTTTACATTAACTACTGCCTTCCATTCATCATTACATTACTGTTACAAACCTTTTTCATCAGCATCGAACTTCTGTTTCTGCTTGGATTTCTTCTTGTGCTCCATCTTGTCGGCCTCCTGGTTGATGGTTTCGAACACTGTCTCCGCCACCTCGGACTGCCAGCGCTCCGATATCACCAGCGGGAAGTCTTTATATTGCATCTGATCTGCTTCCGTCAGCTGTAAAGAAGAAGCATTTTATAAAGGATCATGGAGAAATCCGCGCGTAATTTTTCACGCCTCGAGTATAACGAACAACTTAGCTCACTTGTACCATAATCTACTATTCTTGTTCATGTATATCCTTTCTATTGGATGTTTCTCAGTTGTGTCAAATTAATGTTTGTTCTTTCTTTATTCTTTTCTAAATTTGTACAGCAAAAATAAAGATTTTTAGAAAAGTTGGAATAGTTTTACTATTGATCTTTGGTTCCTAAACAAAACCTTTGGGTTTTTTAAATGATTTTTTTATTGGCTTATTTCTGAACACCTCGTACAGCCTTTACAGCCTTCTGTCAATTTATGGTCACGTAAATTAGAGGATATACGGCCGTTGAAAGAGTCAAACAAGTCGCGCCTTAGATAGACCAATGGCTTCAAGAAGACAACGGAAGACGGCAGAAAAAAAAACACAACTTACAGTGCTGCAGACAAGGGCGGATCCAGGGGGTCATGACCCCCCCCCTGGGCCTAGGTCAACCACAGTTTTTTGTTTGCGTACTTACATAATTTACTAAATGAATGCTCATTGAATGAATGAATGTATGTATGTTGTTACAAGATACAAACAAAATTACTAAATTGAACTCGCATCCGAACAACGGGATGCGAGTTCAATTTAGTAATTTTGTTCAATGTGAATAATATTCGCGTGATTTAAAGTTTGATTTTGGCGCACCGCCCGCGCCGCAAGGTACTGCTCCAATCTCCCCGTCGCGTCACTGTCGATTGAATATTTAGCTAACCATCAACAACAAAAATAACTACTTTCTACCATGTTAGCCTTATAAAACTTCGCCCGAGTAAAAAGAATTCAAGAAACTTAAACATAGATATTAGTTGACATAAGTTGAGTAATTTATTTTTTGAAAATCGGAATGGAAAAACAATATTTCAATCAAAACGCTCTTAAAACTCAAGAAAGTAAATAAAAACTGGGTTTGTTCAAAAATACCAAAAAAATTCGCGCTCGCTACTCTCGCGCTAAACCTCTCTATTTCATTGCCATCCAGGTGTAGGACTGCCATGGCCTGAATGAGTTATTTATTTATATTTAGTTATTTACGCCGAAGCCGCTCTAGACGCCGCAAGAACAGGTTGCGCTCAAATAAATAGGTACACTTTTGACACGGAATATCTATGCTTTTGTGTATAGCTAATCAGTTTGTTAGTGAACAGTCCAAATATTTTAGAGCTCGCTTCGCTCGCGCTTTTATTTTTATTGGTTGAAATTTTTTTCCAAGAAGGCGACTCTACACCCTTCTTTTTAAAATTTTTGATCCGGGGCTGGATATAAGTACGCGACCCCCCCCTGACAAAAAGGCTGGATCCGCCCTTGGCTGCAGAGTAAATAATGTGCATCGGCAAACATCCGAAACACTCGTATTGTACATTACAAAAATGATTGACAAAAGTAATTTGGTCCTAAAACACTCGAAATTGCAAGCGTTTTTAATTTGCAATACGTGTTTCCGATGCACAATATTTATTCTATAGTACTGTAATTGGGAACTTCTGAGAGGCGTATGTGCAATCGAAGACTTTTTAATACTGAATTGGTTTATACCTTGATGCCCTTAGTGTCCTCTTCATCGAAGCTGCCGATATCGAATGCGTCGGCCGCGTTGACCTCTCCGCGCGGCGGGATCAACGGCGGCGTGTACTTCTGATGGTAGACCTGTTGCCAGTCAATACCCGCAAAGAACACGTGCTCTTTGACTTCTTCCGCACTAAAACATCGGAAAAGAAAATAAGATTATTATTCAGAACTGTACAACCACGAACAAATTACTGATGCGGATCCTTTATCGGGACTTATCGACGACGAAGACTCATGCAACTCAATTTAGCTGATGCTAGGTATAAATTATTTGTCTGTTAATTAAGTTTTTAATTTACTTCGATAAAAACTACGTAATTAGACAAGCCGTATGAATATCACAAACCATCACATTTTAATGAATTATAGTTCTGTTTATAAATCCTATATCGTTCAATCGATGTTATTGTATAAAACCATTAATTACATAATAATTAAATTGCTATATTATTTTGACATTATAGTCAAATTGTCGCCAAACCAGACAAACTACTTGAGCACGGCAGCGAAGAGGAAGAGGATTTTGTATTAGCTCCTGCCCCGCAAAGAATTCTGTCTTACAAGATTCATAAAATAAAGGATACAATAAATGATTTATATGATGATCGAATGTGAACAACATAAGGCCAATTCTCGTAATTAAAAACATTCAAAATATAGTTCCAAACTAATTTCAATGCTTTAAATCTCAATCTCCTGACAGTAGATGTTTCTGATTGCCGTTTGTTAGTGACATTAATGACCTAAGTGTCACAAATAAACGGCAACAAGAACATCTACAAAATCATCACACATCCATAAAACATTGAGATTAGTTTGGAACTATAAATTGAACGTTTTTAATTACGAGAATTGACCTTCAGGGGGTAACTACGCAAGACTGTTATTTGGCACTTCATAGTTTTTTTTAAGTTTGGCGTTTCGCATGCGGCCGTAGTGCTAAAACACAGGGGTGTCATCTTACGGCCAAAATTAATATCGAATCTATCCACGATTTACCCTACCAGAGATAGAAATTTCACATATTTTGTATGGAGCTGTCAAATTCGAATCTCTAGTAGGGCAAATCGTGGATAGATTGGATATTAATTTTGGCCGTTAGTAACAAAAGATCGTGGACACATACCCTCGTCCCTTGCATCCGAGCCGCTTGTTGATGTCACGCTGCAGCAACCCTTCTAGCAAGCTCTTGAGGCTGGGGCTGAACGACTCCGGCAGCTCCACGTTCTGGAAGACATCGTAATTCTATTGCAGAAATGATTCCATCTTTTACTTTCAACATAGAAATTATGACAAATTAAGATTAGTCAGATAAAAAACTAAACAGAACGTTGGGTAATGGCTAGGGCTGATTAAATTATGTAAACTTGGGCATTATTTGCGCTTATGTTTCAGCAGTATACTCATTACTTCCAGAACACTACTTGAAACCATATTCGTTACAAAATAAACGTAGAACATTGGAGAAATCCGCAACAATTGATAGGTCCATAAACTATTTAACAATAATCATTTCTCTGAAGCGATTTCTACGACTTGTGCAGGTTCACTTATAATTATAGCAAAAATGGAATCAAGTCTAAATACTGATTAATGAGTAATTCAAAGAATATAGTCCTAAAAACTACGATACTAACAATGGATATGTTACCGGCCAAACCCGATTTTAGGCCAAACTAGTTTGTCCTAGGCCAAACCAGTTTATCCTACGCGTATCAGGATAAACTATATTATCCTAGGACAAACTAGTTTCTCCTAAAAACTTTAGGCTTAACTATGGCCTAGGCCGAACTGATTTAATCATTGTAAGTGCCAAAATAAATATGTTGGAACCTGTTAAGGCGATAATTTCCCCCCCCTGCGCCCCTTTCTAACATACTTTCGTTGTCTATTCATTCTCATTTAGACAGAACTAGTAATAGCCCCACGGAATCAGAAAATAATGCACACAAAAAGGACAAAAGTAAGAAGTAAGAGAACTGTGACCCCATACCATAAAACTAGTTTTGCCTAGGTAATAATAGTTAATCATAAAGTGATTAGGACAAACTAGTTTGGCCTAGGATAAACTAGTTTATCCTAAAACGCGTAATATAAACCGGTTTGGCCTAGGACAAACTAGCTTGGTCTGAAATTGGGTTTGGCCGGTAACAGATATAATCCAGCAGCCCTAATACAACATAATAAAAATTACCATGGTGAGCGTCATCCTGTCGATCTCGTGCTTGTCTTTGGTTTTGTGTTGGCGGAATGGCGAGTGTCCCTTCAGGAGCTTGTAAAGCATGCAGCCGAAACTGAACCAATCAGCGGAAGAATCGTAGCCGGTGCCTTTAGAAAGAACTTCAGGCGCCATGTAGCCGTGTGTGCCCCTGGAAATAAATACGAAGTTGATATAGCATTTGTAGAGCCTACATTTCTGTGATGATTGGTTTCGAATTCATGTGCGGATCATAATTTGATTATTACTTGCGTTGAGGTGAATGCCGGGGCAGCTCGCGATTTTTTTTTGCGTATTTGCAAATTGTAGCTCAGTTCCACGTTGTATATCAATCAAAATGTGATTCGCGGTAGTAATAACAATATATCTACTGAATAATACTCCCAAAAAATATAAACCTAGCTCTATAAGCTCTACAAGCCCGAAAATCGATAATTTAATCGTAAATCAATATTATCGAGCTTGTACATCTTATAGAGCTAGATTAATATTTTTTATGAGTATTATTCAGTAGATGTATTGTTATTACTGCCGCGAATCATATTTCGACCGATATACAACGAAAAATACAATTTAAAAAAAAATAAAAAAATTTAATAGTGAAGGATAAACATCGTGAGGAAATCAGCACACCTTAGAGTGCACCTTAAATTTTACAATGATGTGTGTAGTTGTGCACCCGCAGTAGGCCAGCCTGGTAGTCTACGGCCTTAACATCCTTCTCGTATTTAAAAGAGGCCTGTACATAGTAGTGGGACAATAACGGTCGCTTTCCACCAAGGATGTGCGAAGAAGCTAACCAGTGAACAAGGGCAAGGTTAGGCTACGAAACTATGCTCACCACCAAAGCTAAATGGTATCAGTGGCATGCATTGCATATAGGCAATTAGGCAATACCCAGTGCCTTCCTCATTCAAATTCAATAGTGGTGTAAGTTATTATCTTTTTTTCAGAGTACGATAATTATTTATCTTAAAATAGACCTATTAATGCTAAATTAATCTTCCTACATACAAAAATCAATAACTTACACCACAATTAACTTCAAGTGAAGTAGGCCAATGCACGACACTGAATGGTATAGCGGAGCGGATAAGATGTGCGAGGAAGATTTGTTTTGCGCGAGGTAGCTATACAAGGAAGATGCACGATGGGAGCTAAGCAATGCAGCGCGGTCGGATAGCGGAGTACGGCGAGGGGAAATGAGTACCTCTCGGATCCCTAACTCCAGAACGGCCGAAATTAATATCCTATCTATCCACAATTTACCCTAGTGGAGATAGAAATTTGACATTAGCTCCATACATTTTTAGGGTTCCGTACCCAAAGGGTGCTAACGGGACCCTATTACTCTCGCTACGCTGTCCGTCCATCCGTCCGTCTGTCACAGGGCTGTATCTTTTGAACGGTAATAGGTAACCGGTTGAAATTTTCTCAGAATATGTGTTGCTATGAGGGGAATCACGACAAATACTAAAAATAAAAAAAGTCAAAACCAAAGGGGGTCCCCATACAAGAAACCTCAAAAAACATGCATTCTTTTCAACGTTTTTGTTCCTGCTCTATCTTCAATACAGTAATACATACCAGCGTCAAACTTGGTCAGATTACATAGTGCATATTATGTAGTTTAGCAACAAATACTAAAAATAAGACAAACATAGACATATGTGGTGGTACCTGCGTCAAAAAGAGATGCAAAATTCATATTTCGCTCACTGTGCGTTGATGTCTTTTGATAGACTCTCGTAAATTAAATCAGTTTATATGGGGTATCATGTCGATGGGTGGTACGGAACCCTTACTGCGCGAGTCCGACTCGGACTTGGCCGGTTTTTCTTTCCTGTCGCAGGTCTGCTGGAAGAAATTTATTTTAGAGATAAGCAGTACCTTTGTGCTCAAGTGTTTGTTCTGTATGCTTTCTATAATAAAATGTGTTGTGTGTACATACATAAATAAACCTCCACGAGTGGCGATATTTAATTGATCGTTCGGCGCACCCTGGGCAGTCAGCCCCGCTACCAACCTGCTGGCTGGCTAATCTTTTTCCCACGGCATGAGCTATTATAATTATGTAGCTCATGTCGACACGAAAAAAGAAGAAGTATAAAACTTCGTATCATTAAACCCTCTTCCACCCGAGCTAACTTGAGCTACACTGTGGAGATCAAACGAATCTATTGGTGGATTCTTTGCTCGCTCGCTTAGCTTCCTCGCATAGCGCTAGTGGAAAGGCACCCATGTATGTTGATTCTGATTTGGTTTCCAAAAATAATTAGTCTGGTGAAAGGACATTGCCCATTCTCTTAGGAGCTTTAAGCCCCTCAAAAAAAATTGCTATGTCACGGCGGTTTTAGTCTTATTTTGTAGACCAAGAATTATCTTTTATTATTCTGCAAACGATTTTAATTTTTTCACCCTGGTTTAAGAGAAATCTATTTTTTTCCAACTCGCTTAACTGATTGATAAGTACGCTCCGTGCATCGTTGGGCGATATAACTGAACGCACCCATAAGGACATCCAGAGACACCATGTATGGTGTTGCAAGATATAATTATTTTGTTAATCGATTTTTGAAATCGATTTTGTAGTATTTTTTAAATAATAAGATTGCAAGCTTTTAAGTTTTTGGGTGTATTAATTAATATCGATTTTATAAGTAATATTTCAGTTAATTTAAAAAGATTATAACAATATTTACAATAAATGCATAGATATTTTAAAGCAAAGAATCATCTTATTTTTCTATACAAAAAAATTACAAAAATATGTTTTTCAATTTCTTTTGATTTGACGTCATATGAGTGATTTTTTATAATTTTTAACGGATTTACGCATGAGAACCGAAATCTAAAGATATAAATTGTGGAAAGAAAAAATAAGAAATCAATCAATCAAGATAAGTCTAGTATAATAGCATCTGAAACACAGTAAAAGTGAATTCATAGAAGTATCGCTATTTAGAATCGATTCCGATTATTTGTGGAAATAGTCTGATATCTGGCAACATTTTCGTTCGGTTTGAATGGAGGATATACTTACGATTCAGTTTAATACATATTTATTATGTTTTTTAATGCTAGGGTGAAAGAAATGTTGGTATAGAACACATAAACATGAAAAAATAAGACATAATTTTTGAATAACATACAGTTTTGACATGGCGCCAAAAATGGGCCCATCTGTGGGCATTGTCCTTTTCAGTAAAAATTACGTCACAGCAAGTCTTTGTTCCATCGCATTTTACCAGTATTTGCCTAATTTAAATTCGTTTATTAGCATATTCATAATAATAAAAAAAATTACACCATGTGTGCAGGCTTGGAGGAGATAATTACTCTGAGTATGCAGGTATCCTAGCCATATATTTCTTCATTGTTAATAATTAATTGTTAACGCATTTGACAATCTAATTTTGATCCGCACATGAATTAGTTCTAAAGTAAGATGTGGATGTCTCGAACTCAGATCCTCCTGCATGGACAAATTGGACAACCTCAAGGGCTATCACTACTGATATAGAGCGTTTAAATAAATCTCGAAAATATTGTCATCATCATCAACATCATTTCAGCCGAAAGACGTCCACTGCTGGACATAGGCCTCCCCCAAGCATCGCCACAACGACCGGTCCTACGCTTTTCGCATCTAGCGGATTCCCGCGACTTTCACCAGATCGTCCGTCCACCTTGTGAGGGGCCTACCCACGCTGCGCCTTCCAGTACGCGGTCACCACTCCAGAACTATACGACCCCATCGGCCATCCGTTCTGCGAGCAATGTACTCCGCCCACTGCCACTTAAGAAAATGTTGTCAATAGACACTAAACCAACCCAACCCGCCTGCCAAGCGTGGTGATTATGGCATATCCCCCCAAACTGCTTGGGGGAGGCCTATGTCCAGCAGTGGACGTCTTTCGGCTAAAATGATGATGATGAGACACTAAACCTAGACGATCAAAACTAACCTAATAAAAAGCTAAAAATAACAAATCACTCTATTAAAATTCAAGGATAAATTCGAATACAATTATCATAGGATTACATAAGAGCAAACAGTGTGCGTAAACGTTACAATTAAAACGATTAGTGTATGCATTACGTCAATTGGTTCCTAACAAGAGCATTAAGGCCGTTTATTGACTATAATACGTATTTGTTAGTCTCTATTGCTTACTATCGATATTATGCGTTGATTAATTAACAACAATTGAATTGATTGGTTTGAACCAAATGATTCAGCCTGTTTTTTTTTTTGCATTGCTCGTCTATAAAATGGCTAACCTTGTATGGTAACCTGGCAATACACTAGTAAAACACCGGGCAAAAGTATTTATTCTACCCAGCCCTTATTTGGAAGAAAGAAAAAAATGGCTGCAACGCGAGACAATAGCAATATAACTAAAATTGTTAGATTATTTCGTGAGACTAGTAATTAGAATAATTGCATACATTTGGGGATAGTTTGGAACATCGACCCACTGCCAATATCGAATATATGTGGATCCTTCTTTGGCCAAGTTTATTGATTACAGCATTATCCCCTCAAAATGGTCCCCAACTGTCGACGGGGAAGGTCAAATGCCCCTAGTGCATGTATTTCTGCTGATGTATGTATAAATAATTTTACCTCTTCAATCTATCTATCTTCTTCTATACCTACTTATAAAGAGAGATGTCCTAACTGACTGATTCATCAACGCAGAGCCGAAACTACGCAAGTTAGAAACATGAAATTTGGACAGTAGGTTCCTTTTGTGACGTAAGCACCCACTGAGAAAGGATTTAGGGAAATTCTAACGCTAAGGGGGTGAATTAGGGTGTTAGAGTTTGTATGAAAAATCTTTTCTCTTGGATGGATTCACTCAAAACTTGGGCAAATGAATCTTTAAAATAAATAATGAAAAACATGTTTCCTTTTTCTAAAATTACTCCCAAAAGAGTGTGCAATTGTGTCATAAATTTTGTATAGGAGAATATTATTGCGTGGCTGGATTGAGTCGAAACTTAGTATAAAATAAATAATCTTTAAAGTAGTGATGCAACGAATACGAATACGAATATTCGTATTCGCCGAATACCATCAAATTTACGAATATTCGTATTCGCCGAATACTGTCGTGACATTCGTAAATAAAGAAATTCTTAGAAATTCCATGCAGATATTGCGTTGCGACTTGCATCTATTGCGACCGTGACGGCAAAGACACAAAGATTCATTCATCAAATCATTAAACTTTCTCATCTCTTGTTTACATCTACAGATGGTCAGCAATTGTGGCGACCTTTTGTTAGTTTTTGTTTGTAGAGACTAAAATTGGTAGGTAGGAGTGAGCATGTAATAAAAATAGTTACAAGGATCAGTCACCACAAAGCAATTTTCTATGTATTAACTGTATTTCAATGATTTATAATAAAACGTAAGCTCACTGCTGTATTTCATCAACTTGTGTACTAAAATTAAGCAGAGCCGTTTTAAATTGTTTATCTTTGACTAATAATTACGTGCAGCTACAGTAGGATCCGGTCTTGTGCTGTTGTAGGCCAATTTTGGCCCGCCGCTTTTTCTATCTCATCGGCCTATCTTTCTCGGGGCCGTCCTTGTTTACTTTTGCCTTTCGGGCCTGTCCACGTGGTTGCTCTTTTAGCCCATTTTGTGTCAACAGAACGTGCTACGTACCCTGCCCATTTCCATTTCAAGATCTGAGATTTTTTTAAAGCGTCTATCATTTTTGTCTTCTTGCGAATGGTGGTGTTTTTTTGTTTGTCTATAAGTTTTACATTCAGTATGCTTCTTTCCATTGCGCGCTAGCATGTTTGTATTTTGCTTCTTTTTTTTTGTTGGCGGGCCAAAATTGGCCTACAAGTCCTACAACAGCACAAGACCGGAAAGAATGGCAAAAAAGGAGGGATTAATTCACCCACTAATTATAAAAAATCTTATGTACTTTGTTATTAACGATTTAAATTGTGGAAAGAAAAATCGCTCACGAGCAGGATTCCAACCTGTGACTCCTGGCTCAGTACGCCAGTGTTTTAGCCACTAACCTACCGTGAACACTCAAGTGTTCGAATCCTGCTCGTGAGCGATTTTTTCTTTCCACAATTTAAATCGTTAGATTTCGCTTCGCATGCGTAAATGCGTTAATAGTAGTTTATGAAACTGTTGCATAATAGGGGTTATTAAAACACGAGTGTGAGTTTAAAAACCGAGCCGTAGGCGAGGTTTTTAATAGTATCACACGAGTGTTTTAATACCTAATTATGTCAGTTTCATACACTATTTTATCTACACTCATACAATTTTAAATAAAATACCAAAGTCAAAATCTTGAAATCTTGGTTACATTGTCGTTGTTTTTCTTGATTTCTCTGGTAAAAGATTGTTCGTCATTTACGTTGCTGCATCCAGAAATTCAGGCGGGGTCATATTCTCCTCAGTTCAGTATCACTGCTGTAGTCAGAATTTTTTTGCCCAGAATAAAACTTTCGACATACAAAACCATAATAATAACGTAAACAATAACAATAAATTTACAAGTAACGATGAACAAATCCAGTGGCCGTGGCGCGCGACCGCGCACGCGCGCTGGTGCGCGCCTACACAGATAATAAAATATAGTCTGGCGAAAACATTATAATCGGAACTAATTTTCTATCCTTGTCAGGATTCCGTCAATCTCTGTTTCTTCATACAAAAAATATGCCTGTAAACATTTAAATATAATTAAAAGCAATATGACAATCAAAAGTTCTGCCAAAAACGCGATTTTAAACGATAAAAATTTTCAATGTATGACAAGTGGCGCCACCCTGAATTTTGTGTACTCATTGGTGCCAAACTGTACGACTGCTAAAAAAAAGGTTTGAAAACTCCTTGGTTAGGTCGAAGTGGCATTAAAAACTCCTTAGTTGGGCTGAAGAGTGCGGTTATGGAAAAAAAATTAAATTACCGCATTGTTTTGTTCAGCAAATTGTATCGTAATGAAACTTTTTAAATTCGTTACAGGTGCATGTGCGTAAAGTATGTCATTATGACATTACTTTCGAGTTCATAATTCGAATTTTACGATACGAGTGTAGATAAAAATTATAAAATAATTACTTTGATGTTGTTTAATTAAGGAATAAAGAGGCTTTATTATATACTAGCTGTGCCCGCGACTCCGTCCGCGTGGATGTCGGAAAATAACATCGTGTCATAATTATGAACACAATATCTTCTAATATATACATATAGGCGCCTACACAGACGATTACACTATTTACCGACCATACTATATTTTGTTTTTACAACCAACCGGCTAAAGTGATGGAATTTCATGGAATTAGCCCTAAACTCCCTCATTCTGAGAAGACGCTCGTGCCCAGCAGTGGGAAGTAATTGGGCTGATTATGTTATTCTATAACACTAACCACATCTCTTCTTATTCTGAGAAGAGGCCCGTGTCCAGCAGTGGGACTGTAATGGGCTGGTAATGTTATGTTATTCTAGAATACTAATAATATCCAGTTCATTAACTCTTCTCATTTTGAGAAGAGGGCCATACCCAGTAGTGGGACAGTAATGGGTTGACTACGCTATGTTATTCTATATTTTCTAGTTTCTTAACTCTTCTCGTTCCGAGAAGAGGTCCGTGCCCAGCAGTGGGGCAGTAGGTAATGAGCTGATTATGTTATGATAATCTATTACACTAACAATATCCAGTTCCTTAACTCTTCTCATTCCAAGAAGAGAGCCATGCCCAGTAGCGGGACAGTGATGGGCTATGTTATGTTATTCTATATTTTCTATAATACTAATAGAATCCAGTTGTGTTTTTATGAACCTGCAACCTGCATCCAACCAACAATCATGACCTCTACTTTGTATGCAACTTAATACAATAGAGGGGTCAAGCTGTATCGCTGGATCTACTCAACCGATTCAGATAAAACATACCCTATATTTTAAGTTAGACTAATACCAATACAAATGCTAAGTTTCATTACGATCCGTTCAGCCGTTTTCACGTGATGAGGTAACAAACAGACAGACAGACAGACAGACAGACATAATTTTTTTAAACGATTGATTCGTGTTCTATAGCTTATTTCTAGTCCCCCTAGCCGGTTTTCGCGAAAAAAAACTCAATGTACAGACTTTTCGACCTTTACAGTTTTATTATAGTATAGATAGATTATTGTAGTAGAATCAGCTATTCGTATTCGTATTCGCCGAATAGGAGAATTGATATTCGTATTCGTATTCGTAAAAGTAGTATTCGTTGCATCACTACTTTAAAGCAACTAATAACATACGCGTTTTTGCATTTTTCGATAATTAAACTCAATGGGGGTAAAAAAGGGTGTCAAAGCTTTCATGAAAAATCTTCCTGGGGTCACACTTGACATAAATACTCTTCAAATTAAATAATAATGAGTAAAAACGTTTTTTTATTTTCTCATAACTACGACGGGAAACATTAAACAAGCCATGTTAAAACTTTTTATGAGGGCAAAGCCGCAATCAACTTAGTCTATCGCAATACCCTGCTGGACATAGGCCTCTCCACATTGCGCCACAACGCTTAGTCTGCCAGCCGAATAATTTATCCACTGTATATAATAGAACCGATGGCCGCTGGAGCAGACGAGTCCTTGAGTGGCGAATCGGCAAACGCAGCGTAGCCCCCCCCCCCCCCGCCAGGTGGACCGACGACCTGAAAAACGTGGCTGGGGGGATTGGATGCGGAAGGCAGAGGACGGAGTATTGTGGCGCAACTTGGGAGAGACCTATGTTCAGCAGTGGACTGCGATAGGCTGAGTTGAGATATAATATTATTACTATTTATTATACAAAACAAGGGTTAATACAATAGTTAAAGCACTTGTTTAAACCATGTCTACGTCGATTTCCATCCTACTAATATTATAAAAGCTTGGAATATGGATGTTTATTTGTTTTTCCTTCAATCACGCTGAAACGGCTCAACGGATTTGGATGAAATTTGGCACACAGATAGACCATAACCCGGATTATATAATTCAACTAATATCCCGTTAAGATAAAACGTTCCTGAGATGCGCGATAATATTTTTCTATGATAAACCGAAGCTGCGGGCATGGGTTATAAATGTATATGCGTATAAATGTACGTAATAAAAGAGTAAAGGTTTAGCATAAGGATACTTACACACTAGCGTGCGGTTTCTTTTTGGAGAAGTCGCAAGCAAGACCGAGATCCGATATTCTGACGTGACCATGCTCGTCGAGTAGAATGTTCGCCGGCTTCAGATCTCTGTACACTATGTGGCGCTTGTGCATGTGTTCCAACCCTGAATACGAAAATATTTGTTAGGTACATTATGTCATGGGTCATGGTCGCATAGAACATTGTTCAGTGTCGGTAATTAAGGCTGCAGGATGTTTTTATACAGTCGAGTTTTTATTAATAGCCATACGGTAAAATAGATATAATTATAATGTACGCTTAATAGCATTTAACTGTTTGTGAACAAAACATGAAAATCATATTTGGTAGGTAATGCACATTTATGTCAACACTGTAAGACTACGTCAACAATTTTTCGACTTCTGTATCTGCGAAATAATGCAGTCAGAAGACCAATTCTCGTAATTAAAAACATTCAAAATATAGCTCCAAACAAATCTCAATGCTTTAAATCTCAATCTCCTGACGGTAGATGTTTCTGATTGCCGTTTATTGGTGACATTAGTTACGTAACCCCCAGTTTCCGAAAGGCTGTTCAACGTGTCAAATCTCAGGTCAAGCGTTGTGATTGGTTAACATTTTTGCCGGCCAATCACAGGAGCTTACATGAGATTTGACAACAGATCAAATTGATCAGCCTTCCAGAAACTGGGGGTAAGTGTTACAAATAAACGGATGGACATCTACGGTCAGAGATTGAGATTTAAAGCATTGAGATTAGTTTGAAACTAAATTTTGAACGTTTTTAATTACGAGTATTGGCCTTCTGATAGCTAGGCTGCAGTTTGCAGGGCTACCCAGGACTTCAGGACTCATAATAACCAACACAAAAACTTGTCCTTGCACAACAATAAAAGTATTTTTGAAGTAAAACTTCTTTACGCACGCTTGACTTGGGGAGTAAGCTGGTGAGTGCGTTACGAAAAGTGAAGCGAACGGAGGGGGTAAATCGGGACGCGCGGAACGAGGCGCGCGCGACTGTCGGCCACGACCCAGCGCGAGCGCCGGCAGATGTACGCGCGCCGCGCCGCCATTCCTTTGTTCTCATTGAAATAGTATTGAGAGAGATATAAGTTAGTGAAGTTTTACTTCAGTCGTGTGCTTTAAACACACTCGTTTTTTTTTTACAGCATCCATGTAAATTCCAGGTGAATTTAATTAATCACTAATCAGTCATAATGCAGCATTATTATTCATCCGATAAATCTACCGCATTATCATGAAATTGGTATATTTTATCTATTTACATTTAATCAGTTTTTATTTCCTCGCGTCAATTTTTAATACAATAAAGTGCGTCTAAAATTATATTATGATGATACCGCAGAGATTGTTTATAGGTGCTTGTATTATGAATTTATGACTCATAATGATATACGTACGACTGCAATAACAACATTAACAAGTAGTTTTGGTTTGTTTCACTTGGGTGGCCTTCGGATAGAATAATGTTCTCAATAGAATTTACATTGATGTTATAATTCGTTTTAACATTTCGCTGTGCAGTGCATGGTTGATGGTATTAGAAATATGGGTCATGCGTTGATCCGATTATCGTAGGATTTGAAACGAGAACAGCGGCCGATTATGATGCTTGAAGGCAACAGCTATACTAAATAGCTATACCAAACTTATTACTATACAGGGTTATTACTGCTTATCTACGTGGGACACTCAGAAAGTTTTGCGAAACTAAAAAAATTGTTCTATACGTACATATATTTTTATCAAATCTTTTCAAAGTACTTTCCACCAGCCTCTATACAAAGATTCATGCGCCTAAACCAGTTTTCAAAACACTTTTTCCAGTCCGCCGCAGACACCTCGTTTACAGCCTGCTCGAACGCAGCCAGCGCATCTTCCGGCGACGAAAATTGTATCCCTTTGAGCTGATTTTTTATTTTTGGGAATAAAAAGAAGTCACACGGTGCTAGATCAGGGCTGTAAGGAGGGTGACCCAGGAGTTTGACTGGCGTGCTGTCCAGGAAGTCCCTCGTTTTGAGTGCGGTGTGCGCAGGTGCATTGTCGTGGTGGAGCAGTAGCCCGCGGAGCCCTGTGTTTGGTCGCTTGTTGCTTATAACAGAGAAAACTTCTGGCAAACATTTGGTAGTATACCATTCGGCATTAATGCTTCTTTGATCCCGTAAGGGAATTGATACCAAGTGGCCAGTCAAATTAAAAAAGCTAGCGATCAAAATCTTACCCCCGCTTCTAGATCGCTTCACTTTGGTAGGCGTTGGCTCATTTTGAAACACCCAAACAGTCGACTGGCGCTTGGTTTCTGGGTCGTATTGATAAATCCAGGACTCATCACCTGTAACGATGTCGTAAACACGCCGAGACGAGCCTGCTTCAAATTTGTTAAGCATATCACGGCACCATTCCACCCGGGCCTGCTTCTGAGCATCGGTGAGGTTGTGCGGCACCCAGCGTGATACTATCCTCCTCACGCGAAGATGGCTGTGTAGAATCTCGTGAACGCTTCCCGATCCAATCTTCAATATGTGTTGAATCTCCTGATATGTAATTCGCCTATTGTCTTGGATTAAATTTTTCACTGCTAGCCAGTGGCGTGCAGTGACCTACTTTATTTGAATTTAAATAACTTACACCACTATTGAATTTGAATGAGGAAGGCACTGGGTACTGCCTAATTGCCTATATGGAATGCACGCCACTGCTGCTAGCACGTTTTCTTCGGTAACAGCCGTCAAAGGGCGACCGCTTCTTTCGTCATCCCCCAAAGTTGGTCGACCGCGCTTGAATTCGTTATACCAACGATACACGGTTGCCTTGGAAGGGCCTTCATCCATGAATGCCATTTGAAGTCTATCGTACGATTCATCCGGTTTCAGGCGACACTTGAAATCGTATAAAATCATAGCTCTAAAATGTTCCCGGCGCAGATCCATATTTCAGTGAGACACAATACTTTGAATTAACTCGCAAAAAATGTGGAGGGAAATTTTGAAATTGGAACTTACTTATTTTTACTTATAAATAATCATATTTTCGAAAAACATTATAACTGGCCAGTCTCCCATTTATAAAAACTTTTTTTCGCAATACTTTCTGAGGGGCCTGGTATAGTAATAACAGAACACTAATTTGCTAAATAAAAACGGACGGTTTTGTTTTTTTTCTTGCCTGAAAAATAAATACTATACCTACATAAAAGGTTTTAATCATTTGAACATGTTACTGGCCGGTTATTAAAGTGCCAAAAAGTACGTTCCAAATTGAAATTTTTTACTAAGGCTATTTACTACATTAAACATTTTGTGGCGTGAATTACCGATAGTTAATATCGACTTTTAGTAATTTTTTATTGAAGTATCCAATTTCCTTGACATTTAAAAGTATAGTTATTGCTGTTTAGCAGTCTTCAAAATGGTAGATAAAGTGATAAAAGCCAGTAACATTATTGCGATGTTTGAGGAGGGTTGTAGCCAATGCATCGCTGCTCAGAGGCTAAATCTGAGTCGTTCGACAGTCCCAATGACCTGGCAGCACTATGAAGACACCGGTTCCGTCAAGAGAAGACCTGGTTCTGGAAGAAAGCCATGTACCAAACCACGGGATGATAGTTTTCTGGTGAGTACAGCGTTGAGAAATCACAAATCTACGTATGTGGACCTCAAGGACAACAACAACAACAAGAAGAACAACCTCGAAGAAGTGAAAAATGCTCGAATTAGTTAATGGATGGTCAGGAGGAGGCTTCTCGCTGCCAATATACACAGTCATCGCCCAGCCCGCTGGCCTAAATTACTCCGTGAGCACCGAGTTGCCAGGCTTAGTTTCGCTCGAAATTATGTCATGGACTCAAGAAGACTGAGATAGGGGATTGTTCTCCGATGAAGCCAGGATATCTCTGTACGGTGAAGACCGACGTCCAAGGCGAGGAGAACGCTTTGCAGAGGCATGTTTTGACGAAATCACAACTTATGGTGGGGGCTTTGTTATGTTTTGGGCAGGAATAAATTCTTTGGATCGTCAGGAGTTAGTCTTCATCGAAAACGGCACACTGACTGGACATAGACACCGATACATAATGGCAGTTCTAATTCCTCATGCACGACCCGCATTGTTCGCTCTTGGCGAAAACTATTTTTTTTATGGACGACAACGCTCGAACCCACCGATCTGGCGATGTGGAAGCGTATATGCTAGAGGTTGGAACTCGTCGTTTGGATTGACCAGCACGAAGTCCCAACCTCAATCCAATAGAGCATGTCTGGGACGTTCTGAAGCGACGAGTGAGATCAGTGCAGCCGGCTCCGCAGACTATCAGAGAGCTAAAGAGATTACCGTGGAGTGGGAACGTATTCCGCAAGAAACCATAAGACATACTCGCTAGCATGCCCAGACGAATGCAAGCTGTGATTTCAGCAAGAGGGGGTCACACTCCTTACGAAACTTTTATCAGCTTTTACTTTATTAAAGAAAAAACAACAAGAAAAAGTGTTTCATTTTTACGTAGCGAGCAGTAACACTACTAGCGTTTTGAACTTTAACTTACTGCAGATTTTTTTAAGAAAGTAAATAAATTGGCAACCTCTGTGGTCTAGTGGTTCGAGTGTCGGACTGCTTATTGCAGTGCTATTATGCTTTATTTACAACAAAAAAAAGTATATAAAGTATTATATCCATTGTCTAGTACCCATAGCACAAGCTCTGCTTAGTTTGGGATTAGATGGTATTGTGTAAAAATGTCCCAAAGATATTTATTTTATTCTTGCAGTCAGCTAACGACACAAGGCTTCGTTTCCGGCTAGTAGTATATAGTATAACAGGCTGGTTTCCGCAACTCCACGTCTCAGCGCGTATTTTGCCTGTGGTCTTATCCGGCTAATCCACACTTCTTTTTGTTCCGGGGAGAATATTTAAGTATTGTTTTAGTTACCTAATATAACTTCAGCAGCGTAGAACTTCATTTCGGCCTCGTTGAACACGCCATGTTGTGACAGATGATAGTGAAGGTCGCCGCCATTCATCAGGTCCAGGATAAAGCAGAGCTTGTCCGGCGTGTGGAATGCGTACGTCATGCACACGATGAATGGGCAGTCCACCTGTGGCATAGGAAATAACATTTAATTTAGACCCATGTATTTAATTTAAGCCTTAATTAGTTCCATACAATACCAAAACTATAATAAAGATTAAACAATGCCATGTCAAACTGAATTTATTGAAAGGCCGTTCGCTTAGATTAATAACGTTTGTAACTTTGTGTATTTTTGCGTGACAACTGACACAATAATTTACAGTCGACTGCATGACAGTGGTAACACTTGAATTAGAACGCCCTTACTGCTTACGAAATAAAGACGCTGTCAATGTCAAACGGTTACCACTGCCGTGCGGTCGACCGGACAAATCTTTAAATCTAGATTGAAGATTGTTATCTATATTTCACATACACTTGAATTAGAAAATCACCCTTAATGCTTACGAAATAAAGACGTTGTCAATGTCAAACTATTAACACTGACGTGCGGCCGACCGTAAAAATCTTTAACTGGATTGAAGATTTTTATCTTTATTTAACATGACTGATTATGCATTTTTATGCGGGCTACTACTACTTACTATGAGGTCCAGCCAGACGAATCGGGCCTGAGGCGCAGCCGGATTAATATTGATAATAATAATAATTCGGCGCTTTAAACTAATGACGTCACATCTACACTAACGTTGAATGTGCCAATAAGATTAGCCCGCGGTGAGGTAAGCGATGAAGCGGGAAGGTATTTTGAAATTCAGATCAATGAAGTAATGTTTGATTTATTCATCCTCACTTTTCATTTAGGATTAAACCGATGATGCATTTCCTAGACACGTGAACATTGTGTTGATTTGAAATATCTTGCGTAGAAAGGTATACGTTATCATTGTTATCAGTGGCGGATCCAGGGGGGGGAGGGGCTAAGGGGCACAAGCCCCCCCCCCCTCCAAAAGCATCTGGATCCACACCTGACAAATCTAAAATTAAACTTGATATTAACCTACTTTCTTATTACTACACTACCTACAGTAAAATTTCCATCTCTTATCCTTACTTAATCTAGTTCAGTTATATTTTACTGTTTATCTTGATAAAGCCTACCCTCAGCTGGGTCAATCCCCTCCCAATCCCAAATCAAAATCCTGGATCCACCACTGATTGTTATTAAAGTCTACTTCCATTTTAATTAGCAATCATTATTCAGTGCCATGAAGCAATGATAGCCCAGCATGGACGCTTGCCTTCACTGCAGAATGGTCAGAGTTCAAAACCGACAGGCACCTTTGACTTTTCGAATTCATGTGCAGATCAGAATTTGATGCAACTAGATTCTTAACGTTTTGAAAGTGCATGTTACTTCAATACCACCTAGGCTGTTGCCTAAATGGTACCGCAAGTCGGTTCGCCAAACTGAGACATGAAGATGAAAAGTCTCATGTGATTGTAATTTCACCGGCACCCGTACCCTTCAGAATGTTAAAGAATAATATTAAATTAATATTATCAAGCTCATATTATTATAGCTTAAAGAGCCAGGCCAGCCATGTTTTCTATGAGTATTATTCAGTAGATATTATTGCGATTATTTATTGTCGCCAAACATACTCCGATCAGTAACAACGTGAATAAAAAAACCGGCCAAGAGCATGTCGGGCCATGCTCAGTATTATAGGGTTCCTTAAGTAGGTGTAATTACAAACGAATCAAATCGAATATTAATCATGGCTATTTTAGTTTTTGCAATAATCGGCAGCATTCGCGACTCAGAGCGTGTTGTTAGTAGCGCCATCTAGCGATAAATTCAAGAAGCCAAATTTAAGAAGTGTTTCATGCAAAGTTTCTTTTTGTGATTTTTTCAAATAGAAAGTAGCTAAAAGAGCATTATTTGCTATGACCATTTTTCTCTAAGGTCAATGACCTTTGAACTAGGACGTTTTAAGTATTTTTCAGTTTTCTCTCTATAACTCAAAAAATTATAATCACATTATACTCAAAATAATTTTAAAAGAGAGTTTTCACAAAGGTCTATCAATGTGGACGATTATAAGTTTCTACGTAGGATAGTTTAGAAATGGCAGGGGGGGGGGACACATTGCAAGCCACTTTGGCGGGCTATATTTCGCAGATGGTACACCTGATAAAAAAGTGGTGTATGAAACATTACCTTCATTTTAGTAGACCTATTCAATGATACCCCACACGAGGGGGTGCAGCGAAAAAAAATTTTGCATGCCCATTTCACATGTATGGACGCCACCCCTAAAATACGTAAAAACTATTTTTTTATTCTTTTAAAATTGAGATCTATATGTAGACTATTTTTTAACAAAATTTCATTTACTTATGTTTATAATTGTAGAAGTTATTAAGCTGTAAAGGATTAGGACAGACGGACAGACGGACAGACGGACGGACATGACGAAACTATAAGGATTCCTTGTAGGACTTCGGAACCCTAAAAAGACAACGTCTCATGTGATTGTATATAGGCCAGTATAGTGGACTAACGCCTTAACCTTGTCATTCGGAGAAGAAGCCCGTGCCCAGCAGTGGGACAATAATGGGCTGATTATATATTTTGTAATTAGGTGCTACCTGACGCCTGCAGCTTTGCTGCCGTGATATGTCGATAAAAAGTATCCTAATGTGTTAATTCAGGACATGGTCAATCTGTGTGCCAAAGGACATTGCTAAAGTTCCATTAAAGCCCAGCCTATGGAAATTATGCATAAAAGATGATGCTCACCATATACAATTCGATGAGGGTAATGTGATGCAATATATTTTAATAAACGGACAGTACTCTACAGATGTTTAATTCATTAAAATATTAAATATTTTGAAGTTATTTTTTTTGCTTACAAAACTATGACAAACATGTGGTTGCCCAGCAACTAAACAGTTTTACTCTTCTATTCCTATACATGTGAAGTTTCTAAAATGAGGTTGGCCATCATTGGCTATTTTTAACAGTGGTGCCAACGTAATACATTAAAAAACCAAGTACTTACAGGGGATTGGTCAAAAATATGAAGTCAAATGGAGTATCATAGTCGCTCACGTTATTATTGTGTTGATTAACTCTTTAAAACAAAAAATGTTTACTGTACTGTCCGCATTACATACGATGAATAGTAAGTAATGAAAAAATACGCATGTAATTGTCATATATTTTTATCTTTGTACGTACAGACTCAGGCTATTCTTAGCGATGTCCTTTCATCCAATTTTGTTCAGCCGTTCCAGATTGATTGAAGGACAAACAAACATCCATACTTTCGCATCCTACTAATATCATAAAAACTATGGATCTTTGCTTGTTTGTCCTTCAATCACGCTGAAAGGCTAAACGGATTGAGATGAAATTTGGCACACAGATGGACCATAGCCCGGACTGACATATAGGCTACTTCTTATTTAATAAATAAAATAAATAACATTTCGAGAAGATAAACATTTTCCGAGGGATGCGGGATAACATATTTTTGTGATAAACTGAATTATACGCGGGCGAAGCCGCATAGGCTATAGTATAGTATATAGTAGCGCCAGTGACAGAGAAGTTAAGTAGCAACAAACTTTCATGGTATGGACATGTGATGAGGAGGAATGGGGAGCATGTTACGAGGAAAGTTTTAAGTATGAATGTTGATGGCTATAAGAAAAGAGGGAGCCCGAAGAAAATATGGATGGATTGTGTGAAAGATGATATGAATAGAAAGGAAGTAAACACGGAGATGACGGCTGATCTCTATCAGCCATCTCTACATCTCTATGTATGGAAGAAAAAAACATGCTGCACCGACCCCAAATAAATTGGGATAAGGGCAGGAGGATGATGAAGCCGCATAGGCTAGTTTATAATAATAGTAGTATCTGGTGCACGTTGGTAACATCATTTATTACACATGTGCATTTTAAGATCCTCGGCAAGAGATACCCATGCTATAGTACGTTTAGGACACTGAGAGGTCAGACAGCCCCGTTCCCAACATTGCTCCACTGGCTAATAATCCTCCTGTTTCCAGGAAATCGGATACTTTTCCTAAAGAACTTGCTACCTAATCACATTTATTTATACGTGCATCCCACAAGAAACATTAACTGCAATAGGAAATTGGCAAAATTGAACGAAGGCTGGTGACAAATATAACTTCGGTGTTAGTCACACGGAATGTAAAATAGCATTAAAAGCTATAAACCACAGTGGAAATGCCACGATATTATTGCAGACGGAAATATTTAAGTATACATATTGCTATGAATGCACTCCTTTGTTTATCCGGGCCGGAGCGCGGTGGCTGTGCGGTTTGTACGTTCCAGAATCGTATTGATTACACTGGCAGTGTGCGACTAAATATTCTAGTAAGTAATTTCTTCTGTAATACTTCAAAATAACTGGTTAATCTAGATTTTGCCCATTGGCGTGCTTAGGTGTCTTCTAAACATCCAAGATAACACAGCATCTTTAAAGTTAAAGATGCCCAACAACTCAGCCTATCTCAGTCCACTGCTGGACATAGGCCCAAATTGCGCCACAACACTCGGTCCTCTGCCTTCGATAAAGATGCCCATAAATCCTATAATACTTTCCCTATCATCGCCCTGGAACGGAACCAAAAAAGTTGAAGACTTTTTGGTCCGGTTCCAGGACTAGAGAACTGATAACGGGCACTATTGTTACGGTTACAATGAAACACGATACGAGGAGTTTCCGACGATAACCAAGCTTCGAACAACTCCAAAACCATTCGTAGGACACAGACAGACGGAACGGCGCCGCCCCGACACCAGACGAATGCTCATAAATGATAAAGTAACCCGTCTAAAGTAACATTACCGTGTGGTCTCGCCGAACAGACCACCCGTCACTTACCGCCAGTGACGTAAGAGGGATTATATCTGGAAGATGATTGAGTAGCAGGATCTATGTTCATTCTAATCATACTGCGATCAGCAACGTCGTTAAACACATTGACTATGACAATACCATCTATGAACTGTGATTGTGGCAGTATATGGGAAAGCTTGTTATGTTGTTGACTTTTACCTGCTTTCAATGAAAACTACATATAAAACGGAAAGAGGAGTGTTCAAATTTCAATATGTAATTATATCTATGTGAACGGATAACAAAGCCTTCACAGTGCGCCGCCTTTTCCACGTGAATGCCTTTTCATTCGCATACATTCATTGGCTTCGCGAAACATACGATGTACACGGAGAAATTAAATGAATATATTAAGGTGTTTGCTTCGCAGTAGCTCATACATCATCATCATCATTTCAGCCGAAAGACGTCCACTGCTGGACATAGGCCTCCCCCAAACATCGCCACAACGACCGGTCCTGTGCCTTCCGCATCCAGCGGATTCCCGCGACCTTCACCAGGTCGTCGGTCCACCTTGTGGGGGGCCTACCCACGCTGCGCCTTCCAGTACGCGGTCGCCACTCCAGAACTTTACTGCCCCATCGGCCATCCGTTCTGCGAGCAATGTGCCCATACATTATTTTATTGTGTGTAGCTCATACATTTCTTGCAAACTGTAGCTCTGTTTCACATTGTAAGTTGATCAGAATATGTATAGCGACAGTAATTACAATATATCTACTAAATAATACTCTTACAGCCAAAATTAATATCTTGTCTATCCACGATTTGCCCTAGTAGAGATAGAAATTTGACATAAAATGTATGAAGCTTATATCAAACAATCAACTGCGATCGCCAAGTCGTCTGCCAAGCGTGGCTATGTCCAGCAGTGGACGTCTTTCGGCTGAAATGATGATGACGATGATCAGACAAAGCTAAGTTGATATTTTCTATGAGTATTATTCAGCATTTTTTTTTTTTAAATATAGTTTTGGAGTGCGAATCGAGCTAAAGGCCCACCTGATGTTAAAGCGGTTACCTTTGCCCATAACAACTTCAATACCACCTAGGCTGTTACCTAAATGGTACCGCAAATCGGTTCGCCAAACTGAGGCATGAAGATGAAAAGTCTCATGTGATTGTAATTTCACCAGCACCCGTACCCTTCAGAATGTTAAAGAATAATATTAAATTAATATTATCAAGCCCATATTATTATAGCTTAAAGAGCCAGGCCAGCCAAGTTTTCTATGAGTATTATTCAGTAGATATTATTGCGATTATTTATTGTCGCCAAACATACTCTGATCAGTAAACAACGTGAAATAGGGCTACAATTTGAAAAAAAAATAAGAAAATTGAATTTCGCGAGCTACTGCACACCAATCACCTTAAGAAACATGGCTATCGAATGCCCTACTCTTGGCTATAAATATGTTTTCATACGCGCTGAAAAATTAAACAAATCTGCCATTTAACAACCGTTTATTTTAATGCATTCGCGTATTGGTACGTGAGAAATAATTATGAATGCTTTACACTTGAAACAACAAATTAAAGAAATCTATACCGAGATGGACATGTATGATCGATAATCGATAAAATTTGTCATCCAGATCGGACCGTCCTATAAACCAGAGTTTGCTTACTCGTAAACATAAAATAAAAACGTTTTACTACCGCACAGCATAAAGTTTTAAAACAAGGTCACAGTAAAAGAAAATTCATGTCGAAAGTTGACTACATATAAATGTTGTAACAGAACGACTGACGGTTTCTCGTTTTATATAAACTTTGCTTCGGAAACCGACGGCCTTGTTAAACTTTGGGGAAGCCTTTTAGGTCACAAAGAATTGTACACATGTTACATAAGGTATGTGTTACATATGTATAAGCTGAGCCCTGAATGTAAATTGGAAAATACTAATCGTCGGGACAAAACGGTGAAACAAAATGCAGCGGAAGCGGATTGTACTACGACGACAAATTGAGGGCGATCCAATTCGTTTCAGTCCAATTGGCTGGATATCGTTTATGTCCCCGATACCATATCACATATAGTGTAGGTATGTCACTTCTGTATTGCACCGAATCAAAGCAGTTTGCAATCGATAAGCAATCGGATATTATAGTCTCTGATATAGATGTGAGTAACGTACATAATGCGCATGTTTAAGTAATGTATTCTGACTATGATCATTCGCGAGTTAAGACAGCCCCAAACGGTACTGAACACCCACAAACGTAATGTAATGACAAAACTCAATGATACTTCACTTCAAGCAATAACCCCTCTGTGTCAATTTACTGCATTTTCTTTTATTTCGAAATCAGTAGATTCAATGGTATTTTCTCTCTCATCGCTTACTCGATGAGCAATACAAAGTCTACAGATACTTTGTATTGAACTTCTTCAGCTAATGTGCGACAATATCGTGCAGAGGTTTCAAGCTTAAAACACTGTTTGTTATAATTTTATAATGTACCTATGCTGCTAACACGGTCGAAATTAGATGGGTCACACGTGTAACCTAACTGGATAAAAAGTAGTATGTTTATTCAAAGCAACGATCGTAAGCTCAGCTGTCTATAAGCTACACGGTAGGTACCGCACGGCACTCTTCCACGGAGTTTGCGCAGAGCCACTCCGTTCTTAACTTATTTTGTACGAGACGTTTGAAACTGCTCGTCGAGAGAGAAATGCTCATATCGACTCTTCAGATAATATATATTTATCACGGACGTCGGTTGTCCGCTTTTACGAGAGTCTCGTCGGAAAAACTCATTTTCCAGATACAAAGTTGCCGTGCGTACACGAGGCAAGTTCAATTTCTTGGAGAGCGCTCTTACTCATCGGCTGATAAAACCGGCGCAGTCTCTTCAAATAAGAATATGTACTTTACCATGTACTGTGTGTATGTTGCCCTTGTTTGTAATGATATTGCGTGCTGGCGTGTATTAAAAACATAATTTACATAACTACATTAGTATAAAGGCAAGCCGTGGTTAATATGGTAGAAATGAATAAGTACAAAAGAAATATTAAATCAAGGTATTCCTGTATTTGTATTCGGAGAAAAAATATTATCATTTATTACCAGCCATCTATTTTTCATAAAAGATCGGTCTAAGATTACTTGATATTGAAATCACTTCGATGCCTATCCAACGTACCTACAGAATTGCAACTCGCATTGAAATGCGAGTTGCGCAAGAAAGTTGTCCTAGAATGTCATGTGAAAAAGCATTTTCTTTAGAAAAGAAAAAGCAACAAAAGACAAGGCTGTTTAAGCGCTTGAAGAAACGGGAAAGTTACTCGAAGACTACCTGTCTTTGCTGTATAAACATGAACAATAATGGATAACTGAGATAGAAGTAGGTATAGTCTTGTAGTAGAGAACGACAACTGTAGTCATTAGATAGTTTAATGTTAGTTGAAACAGCAGATGTTTCAGATTTATTGAGCTAAACAAGATGCTCGGTTTCACCTGTTCCATGTATTTTTAAACGCATAACCTACTGTTCTCTGTGGATGATATCATCATCATTAAATGAATTCGCTAGCTTTTCCGTATTGCTCACATGTGTTCTTTTAATTTCCATGAGAAAGTTGTCGGAACTAATATTTTTGTCTTGGTTTATTTCAAGACTAGATTCAATTTTGTCGGAAAAATAACGAATACCTAGCCTAGAACATAGGCCATCATCAATAAACTGACGTAGATCACATTTATTGATAATTCATATTACATTAGCGACCGATAACATAAATCCAATAATAAACCTGAGTATAAATCAACTATTTATGACGTCATTCATCATCATCATCATGACGTCATTAATTTATATAAATACATAACAGGCAATGACGAAGTATTTAAACCAGTTGTTTGCAAAGTAACTTGTTGGTGTGATTTACCAACGTATATGAGTTCTTACGTATGAAGAATTATGTATGTGTTTGTCGCAAGTCGGTGATTCCATTAAAATGAACGATCCTCTAGTCTCTTTTACCATCTCAGAGAAACAAACAACATCGTTATGCATGCTATTGATATAATAACAACGATACGATGGTAAGATCAATAGAAAATTCTGAATCATTGAAATGTTTCGAATCTATTGATTACAGAACACGCATCGATTACTTTTGATGCGCAACGGAATCATTCATCATTTTATCTTAACTATTATAAAATTGTAAACGTCTGTTTGTTTGTTTGTTTGTTTGTTCCAGCATCACGCTAAAACTACTGGACCGATTTTGATGATTTTTTTTTTGTTTGAAAGCTGATGATCTGACTTAAAAACTGGTATGGGTTTTGAGAAAGAAAGAAAGAAAGAAAAAAAGAAAAAACTTAATTCGTGGGTTGCGTACTCACCCGACAGATCGAAGCTTCTATGCATTTGCACGAGCGGATAGTAATGTACGATGGAGTGGAGTGAAGTGGAGTGGACAGGGGATGGGACTGGGGATGGGACTGGGGACGGGACAGGGGACGGGACTGGGGACGGGACAGGGGACGGAACATGGGACGGGAAATGGGACGGGACGTGAGACGGGACATGGGACAGGACAGTGGGACGGCACATGGGACTGGACACAGGACAGGACACAGGACAGGACATGGGACAAGGGACGGGATGATAGTGATATAGTGAGATAGTGGGACGGGACGATAGTGATATAGTGAGATAGTGGGACAGTGGGATAGTGGGACAGTGGGACAGTAGGACAGTGGCAGTGGGACGGTGGGACGGTGGGACAGTGGGGCAGTGGGGCAGTGGGGTAGTGGGGCAGCGGGGCAGCGGGAGAGTTCGCCAGTGGGGCAGTGGGGTAGTGGGGCAGTGGGGTAGCGGGGCTGTGGGGCAGTGGGTTTGTGGGGCAGCGGGACAGTGAGGCAGCGGGGCAGCGTGACGGGGCAGCGGGGCAGCGAGGCAGCGGGGCAGTGTGCCAGCGGGGCGGTGGGGTACCGGGGCAGTGGGATAGTGGGGCAGTGGGACAGCGGGTCCGTGGGGTAGTGGGGTTGTGGGGCAGTGGGGAAGTGGGGCAGTGGGGTAGCGGGGAAGCGGGGCTGTTGGTTACCGGGGCAGTGGGGCAGTGGGGTAGCGGGGCAGCTGGGCAGCGGGGAAGCTGGGCAGTTGGTTTCCGGGGCAGTGGGACAGTGGGTCATCGGGGCTGTGGGGCATCGGGATAGTGGGGCAGCGGGGCAGATGGGTAGTGGGGCAGTGGGATAGTTGGGCAGCGGGGCAGTGGGGCAGCGGGGCCTTGGGGTAGCGGGGTAGCGGGGCAGTGGGGTAGCGGGGCAGTGGGGCAGCGGGGCAGCTGGGCAGCGGGGCAGTGGGGCAGCGGAGCTGTTGGTTACCAGGGCAGTGGGGCAGTGGGATAGAGGGGCAGCGGGGCAGCGGGGAAGCGGGGCAGTTGGTTACCGGGGCAGTGGGGCACCGGGGCAGTGGGGTAGCGGGGCAGCAGGGCAGATGGGCAGCGGGGCAGTGGAGCAGCGGGGTGGGGCAGCGGGGCAGTGGAGAAGCGGGTTGGGGCTGCGGGGCAGTGGGGCAGCCGGGCATTGGGCAGCGGGACAGCGGGGCAGTGGGATAGTGGGGCAGCGGGGCAGTGGGGCAGTGGGGTAGCGGGGCAGTGGGGAAGCTGGGCAGCGGGGCAGTGGGGCAGCGAGGCTTTGGGGTAGCGGGGCAGTGGGGAAGTGGGGCAGCGGGGCTTTGGGGTAGCGGGGCAGTGGGGCAGCGGGGCAGCTGGGCAGCGGGGCTGTGGGGCAGTGGGGTAGTGGGGCAGTGGGGTAGCGGGGCAGTGAGCCAGCGGGCCAGTGGGGCAGCGGGGCAGTGGGGCAGTAGGATAGTGGGGCAGCGGGGCAGTGGGGTAGCGGAGCAGTGGGGCAGCGGGGCAGTGGGGCAGTGGGGCTGCGGGACAGTGGACTGGACTGGAATGGACTGGACTGGACTGGACTGACGTGGGTTAGCAGAAATTAACGCGAGCGGAGCCGCGGGTAAAAGCTAGTATAATATAAAAATATAGGGCTCATCGTACCTACAGGTTTTCATCGATATCGATGAATCACATTTTATGATAGTCACATCACTATTTATCGATAACACGTAGGGCGTATGTAGTGCATCACTAAGCTGTCATACGAAATTATTCTTTCTGAATGTTGGTCACGTTGTTGGTACTAGTAGTTTGTTTGTAATGTTGGTTCTAAACTTGTACAAAATTGAGCGATCTACCCAGCCTTCTCTAAGTGCCGTCTTTTGTAACGTAGTGATTATTTTCTCTGTGTACGACGGTAAATGTCATGTCTCTGGTCAATACGGTTTAGTCCACAGCACAGATTAATTATATATGTACTAGTGTCCACAGAGAAAATAATCACTACGTTATGTTTAGTCCATATTTCATATTTCTAAAAATGGTTTAGATTTTACTGATTTTACTATTTGATACATGACAAAGTTCCATTAGCTTCTTAAATCGTTACAAAGTTCAGGTGTATCTAGTTAAAAACCTTAAAATACTGAAGGTTACGATAAATTTTGTGTAAATGAAACACAAGGTCCAAAACTCCAGCATCACCTAAAAACAGCAGCAATATGAAGTTTGCCGAAATCTTGTAAGATGTCACTACTATTACTATATTGTTTCGTGTGTGTTTCGTAACACGCATGCACAGATCTATTACCTACACGCATGGGTAACACACATCTTATTATACCATGGGTAACACCAAACACGGAACCATGCTTCTTACCAAAGACTTTACAATTATCTTTGCTTGTTTTGTAAAATGTTTGTTGGTAGAATACTATCACGACTTCTGTGGTTTGTGGTGTGTGTGTGTGGTGTGGTATGATGACCTCTGTGGTCTAGTGGTTCGAGTGTCGGACTGCTGATCACGAGGTCGTGGGTTCGATTCCCACAGGACACAAATATTTGTGTGATGAACATGTTTGTGTTGGTCTGGGTGTTTCTTATGTAGGTATATAAGTATGTACTTACAAAAAAAAAGTATATAAGTATTATATTCTTTGTCTAGTACCCATAGCACAAGCTCTGCTTAGTTTGGGACTAGATGGTGTTGTGTTTTCAGGCGCTTAAGTGACTCTATGAGGTGACTCCACTATTGTGCCACAAGCCTTAATCTATCTACTATCTACTACTATTATAAAATTGTTAAATGTCAGTTGTCTGTTTGTTTGTTCCAGCATCACGCTAAAACTACTGGACCGATTTTGATGTTTTTTTTTTTTTTGTTTGAAAGCTGATGATCTGACTTAAAAACTGGTATGGGTTTTGAGAAAGAAAGAAAGAAAAAAAGAAAAAATTTAATTCGCTGGTTGCGTACTCACCCGACAGATCGAAGCTTCTATGCATTTGCACGAGCGGATAGTAATGTACGATGGAGTGGAGTGGACAGGGGATGGGACTGGGGATGGGACTGTGGACGGGACAGGGGACGGGACTGGGGACGTGACTGGGGACGGGACAGGGAACGGAACATGGGACTAGACATAGGATGGGACATGGGACAGGACATGGGACATGGGACGGGACAATAGTGAGATGGTGAGACAGTGGGACAGGATATGGGACATGGGACGATAGTGATATAGTGAGATAGTGGGAAAGTGGGACAGTGGGCAGTGGGACAGTGAGATAGTGGGACGGTGGGACAGTGGGACGGTGGGGCATCCGGGCACTGGGGCAGTGAGGTAGTGGGGCAGTGGGACAATGGGGCAACGTGGCAGAGGGGCCGCGGGGCAGTGGGGTACCGGGGCAGCGGGGCAGTGGGATATCAGTGCAGTGGGGTAGCGGGGCAGCGTGGCAGTGGGGCATTGAGGTTCCGGGGCAGTGGGATAGCGGGGCAGTGGGGCCGTGGGGTAGCGGGGCAGTGTGGTAGTGGGGCAGCGGGGCAGTGGGATAATGGGGCAGTGGGGTAGCGGGGCAGTGGGATAGTGGAGCAGTGGGGCAGCGGGGTGGCAGGGCAGTGGGGCAATGGGATAGTGGGGCAGCGGGGCAGGGGGGGCAGCGGGGCAGTGGGGAAGCGGGGCAGTGGGGCAGTGGGATAGTGGGGTAGTGGGTCAGCAGGGCAGTGGGGTAGCGGGGCAGTGGGGCAGTGGGGTACCGGGGCAGCGGGGTAGTGAGGCAGCGGGGCATTGGGGCTCCGGGGCATTGGGGTTGCGAGGCAACGGGGCAGAGGGGCAGTGTGATAGTGGGGTAGCGGGGCGGCGGGTCAGTGAGATAGTGGGACAGCGGGGCTGCGGTGAAGCGGGGCAGTGGCGCAGTGGGGTAGCGGGGCAGTTGGGCAGTGGGGCAGCAGGGCAGTGGGGTACCTGGGCAGCGGGGCAGTGGGATAGTGGGGCATCTGGGCAGCGGGGCAGTGGGGCAGCGGGGCAGTGGGGCAGCGGGGCTGTGGGGCAGTGGGGTACCGGGGCAGCGCGGCAGTGGGATAGTGGGGCAGCGGGGCAGTGGGGCAGTTAGGCAGTGGGGCAGCGGGACAGCGGGGCAGTGGGATAGTGGGGCAGCTGGGCAGCGGGGCAGTGGGGTAGCGGGGCAGCGGGGCAGTGGTGCGGCGGGGCAGTGGGACAGCGGGGCAGTGGGGTGGCGGGGCAATTGAGCAGTAGGGTAGTGGGGCAGCGGAGCAGCGGGGCTGTGGGGCAGTGGGGCAGCGGGACAGTGGGACAGTGGACTGGACTGGACTGGACTGGACTGACGTGGGTTAGCAGAAATTAACGCGAGCGGAGCCGCGGGTAAAAGCTAGTTATTTATAATGCTCTTATATTTCGAGAAATAATTTTTATAAACATTTTTCATTTTTTCTGGTCAACACTCTCACAGCAACAAAGGACTGACCTCGTGACCCATCCCAATTTGTTTCGTTAGAATGAATAAATTCCTCAAATTTTATGCTTGTGGGTAAGAAAAGCAATAATAAAGAAATTTGCCAAATTACTCTGTGTGCGGGAACTGAAACTAATTAAAATTGGTACGAGAATGAAGCATTTTTGTTGGGCGATCTCTGTATTCGTGGAAGGAAGTATCTTCGCATGTAGCGTGGGTGAATAACGTTAACAAGCGGATATTAAATTCAGTTTAGTTCGGGAACCCGTTAAATCACATTCACCGCTTACAAAGCTTTGTGAGAACTGAATGTGTAAAATGTAACTAGGAAGCCGGTGAAACAAACTGCTACAATTTGAACACGGCGAATGAATCTCTTTGAATGCTTCGCACGAACTCAATAAAAGTCCCATGCTAAGGAAACTAATATTATATCCCACGTTATGTGTAAAACTATGAAAATCAATAAAAGACCGACGTCCTGACTGACTGATTCATCAACGAAAAGCCAAAACTACTCAAGTTAGAAACATGAAATTTGGACAGTAGGTTTCTTTTGAAACGCAAGCCCCCACTAAGAAAGGATTTTTGGAAATTTTAACACTAAGGGGGTGAAATAGTGTGTTAGTTTGTATGAAAAATCTTTTCACCTGGATCCATTCTCTCAAAACATGGGAAAATAATCTCTAAAGTAAATAATGAAACACATCTTTCCTTTTTCCAAAATTACTCCTAAAAGAGTGCAATGGGGTTAAAATGTTGTATGGAAGAATATTATTGCGTGGCTGGATTGGGTCGAAACTCGGTATAAATAATCTTTTAAGTAATTAAAGAATTGCGTGTTTTAAAAATTTTCAATAGTTTTAATTCAACGGGCTTAAAAAGAGGTGTTAAAGTTTCAATGAAAAATCTTCCAGGGGTCGCAGTTGACACAAATACTCTTCAAATTATTTATTAATTTTTTTTATTTTTATTTAATAATAAAAAATACGTATTTTTCTTTTCCCACAACTACGACGGCAAACATTATACCTACGGGGCAAGTTAAAACTTTCTACCCGGGCAAAGCCGCAAGAGCACTGCTAGTTACATCATAAGTTTAAAGAAATGCATTTGTAAAATTTATTTCCTCACGGAATGCAAAGACCTAATGAGTTTCGAAAAGAAAATAGAGTTCTGTAATTACGTCAGCTCGATAACAACTGATGGGTTTTAAATTAAAGACGCAGTTAACATCTCAGCTTGTACAGAACATTAACAACACGTTTTATGAGGTTTCCTAACACTTACGTTAATCAATAAATTAGGAAAGCTGCACCTTTTACAACATTACACGGTTAGTATGAAGTATAAACCATACTGTTCATATTTACGAATAAACGCCTGCTTTTAACTTCCCTATTTTCGGCCCGTCTATATTGAGGAACAGCTGATTCTGTTACACTGGCACTTTGATGGGTATAACTGAAGGCCAATTCACATAACTAAAGAAGTGCAGTTGCAATTAAGTTTCGGTCAAAACAATGCTTTTCGTATTCTCTTATCTACGGCGATCGCTTTCAGAAATGAACTGCAGCGTCACTGCAACTCGATCGGCGCGTCAAGAAATTACGTGAATTAGGTGTATAAACCTATTCTTATCGAACGATAGTTAGAGCGTGCACTTTTTTCATTTTCATATTTGGAAGAGATTTAAAACATCAAACGTGTTCCTCATCTAGCAGCATGTAATTGCGCTATTTTCCTACATATTTCCGCTGGACGTTCTGTTGAAATCCGCTTTGCATATGAAAAATTTCCAACAATCGTTCGACTATTAAATGACGTAGACAGTGACAGACAGTTGACATTGTAGAAAGTTACAGCATACGGGTATACATATACATCGTGGAACTCTTATTGGCTAATGCACGACTAGTCATTTCATAGTGCAGCAGGTTTTCAGGCAGTGTCAAACTTTGTTAAAGACTGCGCTATGTATACATGCTGAAATTTGAGTCGCTTAAATCCCGAAAAGGGGTCATTATACTCATCATTATGAACAACTTTTACTATAGGACCAACCCTGAAATCGCGAAAAATAAATCAGTTGGTCCCTACATTTGTGTTCACTTAAATCAATAAAATGTAGGGCCCACCTGATATTTTTTAATTTTTTTTTTTTGACGACCTCTGTGGTCTAGTGGTTCGAGTGTCGGACTGCTGATCACGAGGTCGTGGGTTCAATTCCCACAGGACACAAATATTTGTGTGATGAACATAAGTGTTTGTGTTAGTCTGGGTGTGTTGCTTATGTATTATAAGTAAGTATTTACAAAAAAAAAAAAAAGTATATAACCATTGTCTAGTACCCATACCACAAGCTCTGCTTAGTTTGGGACTAGATGGTGCTGTGTAAAAATGTCCCAAAGATATTTATTTATTTATTTATTATTTTAATGATGAGTACAATGACCCCTTTTCGGGAAATAAGCGATTCAAATTTCAGCGTGTATAGAGCATATTGTTATCCTCAGCTTGTAAATAAACCTGAAGCACAGAATATCTAATAGTACTAACGTACTGAAGGCCAATACTCGTAATTAAAAACGTTCAAAATATAGCTCCAAACTAATCTCAATGCTTTAAATCTAGGCCTTAAAGGGATAACGATGCAGTAGACTGTGATTGGTTGGAAATTCATAATAAGCTTCTACAATAAACTACAACAACCACAACAACACAGCAGTCAATCTACGGATATGATGCGGTTGTTACTATTTGCCGAAACATATTCGCCACACAATACTAAACTTCAAGAACATACATACACAATCCGACACGCAATAACGGCGAAATGGCGACAAAGTCATAAACAAATACAAATGTAATAAAGTACTCACCCCGGTACTGACTAGAGAGAGCATAATCCTCTCGTTGAGGGCGAGAGTCTCCCCTTGCTTCATTTTTATACGCTTCTTGTCGAGGCACTTCATTGCGTACATTTTGCCCGTATCCGCCTTCCGACACCCGTACACCTGTACATAAGATACATGTTAATAAGGTATTTATCTGTACGCGCCGTGAGCATAACGTGCCGCTGCCAAATTGTACCTACGTGTAGATATTCTTAAAAGGTTGTGTACGGGATGTCTGTTCGTTACATCACTGGATTGTGATATCATCGTGCAAAGTAAACTGTTTCACCATTGGGATACCTAATTGCCTCAAAGCCAATGAATGATAACGCTTCTTGGTTACTGAGCTTCTGGCTCAGGGTAGATAAGAGTTTTTAAGTTTTCTTTTTTCCCATGTATTGTTTAGGGATTGTGCGATAAATATTAATCGGCTTCGCACAACCACCTCCCATCATGAGCCTTAAAAAAGCAATAGCAAGCTACTGACTAGACTACCTCGCCAAGGATTAAAGGCGTAACGCTATCGATGGAAAAGCTCATCATTACGTATTCAGCTTCATAAAGCGAAGGAGTTGAGTGAGGAGTCGCGTGCGAACTGATTTATCACGATCATCAATGCCACTTCCTGACACAAGTGCTCAAATTGATTCGCACAACACACGAAGGCGTTCTTATACAGTTAATTTAAAAAATTATTACAATAAACATACGTATGATTACATACCGTAACAAAAAAGAATGGATATAGGAAACATTTTCTTAGAAATAAACATAGATCGATGGTGAAGCGTAAAAATTACCTAAATCCAGAATATCTGATAAATCTTAGTGTTCCTACAGGCGATGTAAGTATTTCATATTTATACCAGTATCCGTGTTCGGAATAGGATATTTAGTGAAACGTGTAACATTTTACATACATAAATATCCGCGTAGACATACACGGCTAATCGTGGACGTGGACCTCACTCAGACCGCAAAGCACGATCTTTTAGGGATATAGCTAGGCTTTGGAGGGGTTAGTGAGTGTAGTCCGATGGTATAAACATAGGTTGTTTCTGTTGCCTTCTTGCCTAATAGAAGCCCTGAATTACCTTATAAAACAAACGAGGGAAAGAGATAGTTGATTCTTAGTCAAAGACTACCCACCCCGCTTGTAAAACATTGTGAATTATGTAAAACATGCACAAAACATAGCATATTTGAGTGATCACGTTACAGCACTTATAATGGTGTCGATTCTCTTGTTCACAAACTAAACTTATTTTAAACTATTGCTCTTTTACTAATAGTAGATACAAGAAAGGGATGGCAACAATTTTAGAAAAATTATAAATTTAAATTAAATTAGTCAGAATTAAAATTTCCATACAAGTTTAGTCGTGATCTCGGAACGTGCCCACTATAATACAAAGAAGTGTAACACGAAAACTAAATTGACATCACTAAAATCGTTGCCATCCCTTTCTTGTATCTACTATAAGTAAAAGAGAGCGATAGCTTAAAATAAGTTTAGTTCGTGAACAAGAAAATCGACACCACTAAGTATAATATTAAAATACTGGCGTTCAAAACCATCGCTTCTAGTGGGGGAACAGGACGCTTTATTACACCTACGTAGCGGCTTTCCGTGCGAGATGAATATGAATTATAGTAAACACGTTCGCGGTGCAAGCCCAGAATGCTAATGATATTAGGTTTGGAACTTACATTGAGATTTGCGTAACTAACTTTGTGTTCTCCTTTACGACTAGCTAATTTTAATGATCGGTCTTACCTCTCCGAAGCCGCCTCGGCCAATGATGCGGTGCACACTGAAGTCGTTCATTGTGAGCTGAATATTTAATTCTAAGTTTTTCCATTGACAAAATCTGGTGTATTTGTCACTGAAACAAAGTATGAAGATACATATTATAATTCTGTTTAAAGAATTAATTTTGTATCAAATTTGAATTTTTGTTACCTTTCTAAGAACAATTTAAATGGTTCCCCTCGTAGGTGTTGGAATATTTCCTCGATGTAGGGCTAAAAATAAAAATTTCAATAAGTTCCAGATTTGCGACAACGACTAGTAGATTTTTATATTTTGTAAGGATATAATACATACCTCGAATAGGTTCGGTGGTACTTCATGCTTCATTAAATATTTTTGTACATGCGCTACACACTCTTTAGAATAATCCTGAAAAAAATACACATATGATTTACAAGAGAAGTAAACAAATACGGCATCGAGGTTAGATAAAAATAAATTATGTTCCTAGCAATGTGTACACTTCAGACATATTAAAGAACGCCAAACTACACAAATACTTGGGTTTCCAAATTGTTTGTCCCCCTAAGTACTCTGCGAAGGTGTTTCATGAAATAATTAGTCAGCTGTATTTCATTAGCGATTCTTATTATTTTATACACAGCCAGTCACCGTTTCGGCATTCGATAGAATGCCTATAGGCAAATGCAATTATTGATGCGAATTTCTATTAAATATTGGCTTATTGTTATTTTGATTCCGTTTAAAATTCTAATAAGTCAAATAATTGTCATTTAAATAGCTTCTACGAAAAAAAAACCATTTTTAATTACACATGCTGCAACTACAATTAACATTTACTCAAAAGTAATTATATTAAATCGGATCTGAATTGATAACACTCAAATCACTAAAACTGTACAAATCTAAAATAATTGTCTGTTGTAAAATAAATTGCACCATTTATGTCAGAGCTACTCAACCTAGGAACTTGTATGTATAACTTTTGAGTATGCAGATTTTGCAGTCCACAAAATTTTAGTGTAGAATCATAAAATATGGAAAATTTGTTGAAGCTGCAAGCTGCAAAGGAAACTTTTAAACTCGACGCAAGTAACATCTTTCTCAGCAACTTTAGCTAGTAAATATTCCTTGTGCACGTACATACCTAACGCAATGACTACGAAGTGATCAAATCCTGAATTTCCAAGCAATTCAGTCTATTTCTCAGCTAGTCTGATAAGAAATCAATAGAGACGACACTGCTCATAAACGTTGTTTGTTTTTATTGTCACCCGCTGAGAATGCGATCTTCACAGCCATACAACTACCATTTAGCCTTTTTCTTGTTTTGCACGAGGAAAAATATAATTTCCGTCTGATTATTTATTAAAACACAATTTATGTTTTGAAATCGTCTATGTAGTCCTAAACGGTCGGGTCCTAAATAATAAATATAAATATCTTCGGGACATTTTTACACAGCACCATCTAGTCCCAAACTAAGCAGAGCTTGTGCTATGGTTACTAGACAATGCATATAATACTTAAATACTTTTTTTTTGTAAATACATACTTACAATACATAAGAAACACCCAGACCAACACAAACACTTATGTTCATCACACAAATATTTGCGTCCTGTGGGAATCGAACCCACGACCTCGTTATCAGCAGTCCGACACTCGATCCACTAGACCACAGAGGTCGTCGAATATGGGACTATTGATTAGACAACGATGAGACATTATTCATAACACGGACGAATTTAGAGGGTTGAATTTCAAATAACGAGTGTCCAACGTTAAGCTATTTATCGGAGGTTCACGCGCCTGTTGGGCACCACGCCAACGGTCCACTAACGAGGCTCATTATACAAACAACAGTCGCTCTAGCCGGATACAACGCTTACGACCTCTTGTTTCGCAATTTCTATACTAACTACATACCTACAACTTTTGTATTGTAACCACTTTATTTTTAAAATGATAAACATGCTCGCTGAAATGCAAGCAGCAGCTGTATGCACTGTGTATTTTCTCAATGGAAATTGCGTTTCTGTTTTAATTTTCACTAATCATCCACCACATTTTAGTTTCATCAAAAACTTTGGCAACATATAAGTGAAAACTAACATAACCGCCATATGCGGCGATGTTCGGCAATAAGGTCCAATAACAAAGCCGCTGTCAGCCTGATGTATAGAGAACCCCACAACTTACATAGGTATACAGAGATGTTAGATTAGAAACTATTTGAAAACGAAAACCGCGAGCATATCGCTATGTGGACCACGTAGATCGTATCACTTTGTAGTCACTCATTTCATTGAGTTAAAAGCTTTTACATAATTGAAATATGGTTTACAAAGAATGCTCGTTGGAATTAATATCTCAGCAGAAGTAAAGTTAAATAAAATCAATGTATTTTCCAGAATCAGGATTCTCATGTTTATGTCAAGGTTTAAAACTCAGGAGTGAATAAAAAGACTTAATTGATGTTATATTTACTATACTGTAAAAGCAAATTAAGAAGTTGTTTTGGATGTTTTCGAATACTAGTTTAATCAATAGGAGCTCCAATAATACAACATGTATTTGAAATAACTGAAAACCTCTTAAGCACTTAAGTTTCAGTTTTTTTTGTACGGAATACAATGCGAGGTCAGCTTATACTGGAAATGTAGCTAGTTGTGTAGCCTTACGTATCTACTATTAATTATGAACAACTTTTACTATGGGACCAAGACAGAAATCGTTAAAAAAATCTGCTGCTCCATTTATGTTCGCATAACTCGACAAAATGTAGTCAACAGCAGATTTTTTTCGCGATTTCAGGATTGGTTCCATAGTAAAGTTGTTCATACTGATGAGAACAATGACTCCTTGAGAGGTTTTCAGTTATTTCAATAACACATTGTATAGATTCCATGTTATTTTTCTATGCACTAACCAATATTTGCCTAAGCTGCAGTTTAAATCAACATAACGATGCTTTCGCGTGTAAAGTTTGAGTGCAAATCTCCTAGAACAAAGGAGATAATCCCAATAATTAAAACCAGACAGACGACGAGACTGGGCGAAGTGCAGGAACGCTTCGATGTTCCAACGAACAAACATTGTGCTTATGTAAAGATATCCCTTATAACCTGTATTATGACGTCACTGTTCTTACGAATAATATGTATTTGCAGCTGATAAATAACGGCAATTTTTATTTTATTAAGGGAGACTTTCGATTTTTCTTTAGTAAGTCTGCTAGTCTTAAGGTAATTATCGCTACATGTATTCTAATTCAATGAATTTTTCATTCATAAGTAGAAATTATATGAATCACAACGTAAAGAGAAAAGAGACTCGACAGACTCAACGACGTACCGGGTATAAAGTTTATTTTACACGAGGGCAGGGCAACGAGGCAGAGCAGTGAGTAACAGCAATTATAATACTGCTACCATTTTAATTGAACGTCCGACAGTAACTGTTCTGTCGCAGGCTCGCAGTACAGTAACTGTTCCGACGTTCAAATGGTAACAGTACTATTCTGCTCACTACTCTACCTCGCTGCCCTGCTCTAGTGTGAAATAGGGATAAGCCAAAGGGTGACGGGCATAAAGCTTATTTTACACGAGGTTAGGGCAACGAGGCAGAGCAGTGAGCAACAGCAATTACAGTACTGCTACCGTTTGAATTGAACGTCCGACAGTAACTGTTTTTTCGCAGCACAGTAACTGTTCCGGCGTTCAAATGGTAGCAGTACTGTTCTGCTCACTACTCTGCCTCGCTGCCCTGCTCTAGTGTGAAATAGGGATAACCCAAAGGGGGCAGCTACGCTGCATTAAGTTATCCAACCTGCCTTTAGCACGTAACTCGGCTTTACTACGAAAACCTGAACGCTTAATGCATTGTCTGCCTTAGCCAAAGTAAATGATACCCACATAATCTTAAGTGTCATCGGGGTGAATACGGTGTCTTTAGATCATAAAATCATAGGTATAATTAAACATAATCATCATCATTCATCATCATTTCAGCCGAAAGACGTCCACTGCTGGACATAGGCCTCCCCCAATCAGTTTAGGGGGATATGCCATAATCGCCACGCTTGGAAGGCGGGTTGGCGATCGCAGTTGGTTGGTTAAATACTCAGAGAACGCTGTTGCCCATTCTCAGGTGAATCCCTTAGTCGCCTTTTACGACACCCATGAAAAGAGATAGGGTGGTGAAATTCTTTATGTCCGGCACCACACGGTACTTTAAACATAACGTCGAACATTATTTTCCTCTACTTACATGTGAATGTGCTAGAAGTTCTTTCATAATAAAATTGTCATAAATATCCCTTGCGATCCGCCGCCTTTCTTCAATACATTCTTGCTTTTCGTATAATTTAATCTGTCAAAAAAGCACACATATAAATACTATTCAATTTTTTTACGAATATGACCACACAATAGAAATCTTATATTTACCTCTTCATAAAATTTTAATTGTGGCACTGGTTCATCAGAAGTCTGTTCACAAAATTCCTTAAATAATAAATAACCTGGAACAAAAAAAAACTATGTTAAAATATGTTTTGTTTACGCAAGACCTTAAAGGTTAAAGTTTCACCAGTATTTTCAACACATGTATGTAAAGTGATACGCGTGATGTCAAATGATTGTGTGGCATGGCATCTGCTAATTTAGTCATAAGTGGTGTGCGTAGCATGACTGTAATGATGGTTGGTTTACGTTCCATGTTTTGCGTCAAATTGGTATCACTGTGAATATTTCATTAGGTACAATTTACTAAGCATTGGTAAATAAATATTTGTATTAGTATTGACGCAATGTAAGTAATGGCTAAAGAAAAAATATTATAATCTTAGAATTCAGGAATTGTATAAGCTCCATCATCATCATTTCAGCCGAAAGACGTCCACTACTGGTCATAGGCCTCCCCCAAGCATCGCCACAACGACCGGTCCTGTGCTTTCCGCATCCAGCGGATTCCCGCGACCTTCACCAGGTCGTCGGTCCACCTTGAAAGCTCCATAATAAGAACTAAAGGAAAAATCGTGGTTCCTACTTTTTCAGCCATAATGGTTCAGCTGATGCTAATAACGTTATATTTCTACCTTGTTGGATCTTGTACGTAAACGAAAGGAACGATATCCGCGTTTGTAAATATAATTTTTTTCTACATTAAATCGTTTCTGCTCCCCGATTCAGAACATTTTCGATAAGTAGTCGGCCGAATCGGTTTATTATCTCGTTTCGTCTACAATTCACGTAACGAGAGAAAAAGAAATAACAAACCGAATCTGACAGAATTGACAAAATTCTGACTTATGGAATCCTTCTGAATCAGGCTACTGGTAAATCATTTTGGTTGCCCAAGCCTTCAAATTCTAAGTAAACTGCTTCGATAACATTTGCAATCCACGTGTTATTGAAATCACTGAAAACCTAATAAGGGGTCATTGTACTTATCAGTATGAAAAACTTTGACTATGGGACAGAACCTGAAATCGCGAAAAAAAATCAGTTGTTACTTAATTCGTGTTCACATGAATCGAAAAAATGTAGGAATCAGCTGTTTTTTTTTTCGCGATTTCAGGGTTGTTCCCATAATGAATTTTGTTCATACTGATGAGTACAATGACCCATTAAGGGGTTTTTAATTATTTCAATAACACGTTGTATAATTCAGATAGCGCTTATCTTTCAATTTGAAACACAAAACGTCTATAAATAAAATACAATCGGATTTCTTAAATGCATCGAGAGCTCTCTGCTTCAATTTCTGGCATGAAATACTAGAAAATTATTCCAGAGAAGTAATTCAGGCAGCTATTGTTATTAAAGGAACGAGCGGTGACGTGCCCCGACAATGTCTAGTCCAGTGCAGCCGATAAAGTTATTTACTGCAAGTCGAAGTGGGGTCACCGTAAATTGCGTTTGTAACTTGTTCCCGAGAGCCTCGCTGCAATATCACCCTCTCAACTCAACTATCAAGACTATCACTGAAATTACTGGAATTTCGATAAAAGTACGCCTTCCAGATAAGTGGGCTTAATGAAAAATTAATTGACATAATTATTTCCGCTATGATTACATATAAAATGCTTTTATCAAGCTTACTTCTGCATCGTGGAAATCGTGACACAATCTTTTCTATTGCGATGGTTTTATTAGAAACGTGGCGATATTTAAATGTACGTAGGGCGTATCCTGAGCAACCAGATCACGGCAAAAGCTTTCTTAAACAGTTCGTGCTGAATGTGCTGATACAAGAGAGGTCTTAAGACGGAACAATTATTTCATTTACTCGGAATGGAGCTACCTTCGATCATAATATAGTGTGTTATGTCTATGATAGGGAGTATTAATTTAAAGAAAAGATACACTTCACCAAAGAGAACATAATCACTACGTTTACACTGCACAAGAAATTATCTACCATGATATTTTTTTCGTCTTACATGGGTGGACAAGATTTACTATAGGATCAACCCTGAAATCGCGAAAAAAAAAACGAAACGGAAAAAAGTAGTTTCATACATTTTGTCGAGCGACCTAGATGATTCTATAGGTAACAGCAGATTTTTTAGCAATTCCAGGGTTGGTCCCACAGTAAAAGTTGTTCGCAATGAGTACAGTACGCGCAATCTAACTTGGCCGATGTGAAGTTGTCACAAAACCGTCGCAGTAATCATTTTATGAGTGTCAGTGGAAGGCAGGAGGCGGGGAAACCTGCGCAGTAGCAAACTTCACTCCGGAAAAGTTAAATTGCGCGTAATGTACGTTAACTGGGACACCAATTTAAGACGACTAAAATGTCACGGTATATACTGTGCTGCTTATTTTTTTCTCCATTCTAAATACATTTTCATCATCATTATTTTAAAAAAAACAAATTATTTTATCAAATACAGTAGAAACGCGACACGACAACTGTACTTGCAAAGATATAGAATCATAAAGGCGCTCCCTCACCTCCGTGAGTGGGAGCACCCTTGATACAATTTTTAACATGAATGCGCACGACTGCAGACGAATGCTCGTCAGTCAGGGAGGGAGTATTGTAACGTAATGCTCAAAACCGAATCTTGGATTGTTACATTACAAGCGAATGCTCCGGCGAGGGAGCGTCATAATATTAATTCCGGTCATGAGCCGGTCGACATCATAAATCACAACCGATCTACGAGGGCGGGTTTCATTGACGCCCTAAAAAAACGGATCTCGCCAATGAACGCACCATACACAAACATAAATAGCTACCTAAATAGCAACGACCCCTCATTTTCCAATACTGAACGAAAAAAATACGGATAGAAAACGGACGGGTATATAAAATAGTGAATACTACATTGCTGTATCGGACTATTTTAAATCTAGTTTACCAAACATTCAAATATGACCGTCTGTAGGTAGGAACGGTAAACGAGAGTAACTTGTACTCTCGTGAAGGAAAATTTTCTAGGACATTCAACTTTATTTCCTACGTAAATAAATTCAAAACCCGACAGAATTCCCGCAGAATGTCTACTTTCCGGGCTTTCAGAAATGTCTCTCAATGGTATTGTCTTTTAATCCGCTGTGGGTCCCGGATATACAGGCCAGATAAGGATCCTCTCCTATTATACCCGTGCTCTATCTTTGTAACGAAACCCATAAGCTTTTGAATTTCTTAAAAAAGAGTTATCTATTTGGCCTACATACAAGTTGTTGACACGGATACACACAATACAAAAATGCGATAAATATACGAGTAACCTCCAGTTTCCGAAAGGCTGATCAAACGCAAAAATTAACTAATCAGTTTTCAAATCTCATGTCAAGCGATGTGATTCGTTGTTAACATTGTTGCCGGCCAATCACCGAAGCTGACATAAGATTTGACAACAGATCAAATCAATCAGCCTTCCAGAAACTGGAAATAAGTTGCTTAAAATTAAAGAAGGGTTTAGCTGACCTAACACAATAGCTCTATGAGCTAACATACAGCAGTGATAGCCTAGCGGTTGAACGCTTGCCTTCCATGCAGGAAGGTCTGAGTTCGATTCCGACCCGCAGCTGACTTTTCGAATTCATGTGCAGATCAGAATTTGATTATCACTTGCTTTAACGGTGAAGGCAAACATCGTGAGGAAACCAGAGTGCTCCATACAGGTCTCGATGGTGTGCAGTCCGCCAACACGCACTAGGCCAGCCTTCTCATTCTGAGAAGAGGCCCGCGCCCTGTAGTGAAAAAATAATGGGCTACTTATGTTGAGCATACCAATTATGGTATATTCACCGAATATGTTCAAAACATGCTTGTGTGGATATAGGTAATACATGACGTGTAAGTATGTAAGATGTAGTAGGAACTTTTGACGGACCCGGTGATGCTGTTTTAACAAGTTTACAAAGCAATTTCCTCGTTGGGAAAATAATTTTTACAGGCAATATTGCGTGGTATGGTATCTTGCGGCTCGAAATATATATAAGATTCACATCTCACAAACAAGTCGTGATAAACCAGTACCAACGCATGACTGCTGATTCACGTAATGTTGCTCTTACAAGCAGTAAACAAATAATTTAAGTTATCGTTTAGTAACGAAATGAAGTCAAATTAAATGGCTCCCTAGCTGGCATGATTAGAACCGATCCGTGTCCACTTAATTGCCGGTAGCAGCTTTTTGCATTACTTTAATTAGTAGTTTAAAGGGAGGCTTGTTTTCCAATTAAACATAGAGATAGTACAGCTTTTCATATGCAATACTAGTACTTAAAAGGTTGAGACCTTTAGGTAACTGTGCCATAAACCTACATGTTTTCTCAAGAGAAATCTTCGATACCGAAGTACTCCCACTACTACTCCCCCGCGCCTCGACCTACTACAGCTGCAGTAGATTCAGATTGACACATGTATGTCAACACCAGACTCTGCTTTCATTAGGCTTCAAATAACTAGACGTGTGATATGTTTCTTAACATTATATGCTTATAATATATTGTTGACTGGAGTATAGTATGCGAGGCAAAATTATTAACATACATAACATCACGCCTGTATTTCCCCGAAGGGGTAGGCAGAGGTGTATAGTACACCCACATTTCGCCAGTTATGTTATAGTCCCATGTAATAGGGTGCGAGCCTATAGTCACAAGTACATATTTGCACACCTGTTAAGGTAGGATATGGTAAAAGAACTTTGTTTTAACCTAAGTATCACCCCATGTACACCCGTATTCAATCAAATAAATGATTGATTGATTGAACATTTTATGTGCGCTTGCGGGCAGTCGGGCACACATTGATTGTTTTTGTGCTTTAACTTTGAGCGGACACTTTAATGAAACTATCACTCTATGTCTTATTAGTCTTATTACTCTAAGCTCATATTCTGTGAAAATTTCAACTGGCTACCTATTACGGATACAGCTTTGTGATAGACAGACGGCCGGACAAACGGATGTAGGTACAAGCCAGCGTAGGCAGAGTAGGAGTGCTGGGCCAGAAAACCTCTTCGTGTGCCTGACGGCCGCTGATCTTTCTCGATACGTCTGGAGGGAACAACAGTTGTTGGGCCCATCCTGGGCACGGGCAATAACTCTCCTTTGGACCGGGGAACCTTATTGCCTGTTCCGAAGATTCTGGCACGGGAGGGGCCCGATGTCGGCTAATGGGGAGTTGCTCCACGTGTCCCTCTGATGCCAGCTGAAGGCACCGTGGAGAAGCAGGGGCTGGTCTAGTGTGCACTCACCCTGCCACTGGGCAGGCAGCGGGGGGACTGTCCTTCCCTGCCCCCGTCGATCTCGTAACCCCAGGCAGGGGTGCCCGCTGAGTAGTGTTCTCGCCTCTTGGGACCGAAGGTCTTAGCTTCACCGCCGACCGAGAGGAAGAAACCCGCTATAAAAATTACGGGAGGATGGGGCCTGCGAGCCTGCTGCTCGGGGTAGTCTGCTGCCCGACCAGTAGCAGCGAAATTGGCCCAGCTGGCGTAGCTGGCACAGTTGGCGTAGCTGGCACAGCTGACGTAGCTGGCACAGCTCGCGTAGCTGGCACAGCTGGCGTAGTTGGCACAGCTGGCGTAGTTGGCATAGCTGGTAAAGGCCCGTGATGTGGCGTTCAGTGTTCCGTGTGCGCTACCAAGGTACCCTCCATGGCGTGCGGCCAACGCTAGGCCGCACGGGAATAAGGGGCTCGCCTACTTGTGGCGGGCCGGAGCCTGTCGGGGGTAGCTGTGTGAATACAGAGGGTTCTCACGCCCCCGGCCAAAGGTAGTTGAAGGAACACCGTGGCGGTTTTAGTCGGTACGAGTCCGACACAGGTTCCATCTACTCCGGGCGGAGTGCGTCCATGAGGATTTCGCCACGGCAAAAAAAAAAGCGTACGCCGAGTAATAAAGTTTTTTATGGTTCCGTACCCAAAGGGAGTCAAGGGAAGACTCCCTTTGGGTACGGAACCATAAAAAACATGTTTGATTTAAGATAGCAGATACCAGAGAATTAGCAACAGTAAGAAAGCACTGTCAAGAACAAAATCTAGGACAAAGAAAATTATCCTTAGCGACACAAGACAACTTCATTAGAGGCAACGCAATTGTACGCAGAGCGGCAATAATCCGGCGTGCGTAGCTGTGTGAACCAACGACGCGGCCTACCCGGCTCGCTTACGTTTAATCTTGTTTACGATACAAATCCCCACAAGAAAGTTGTTACGAAAGTGAATTTGAATTAAACTTGTCTGGAATACTTAAATCAATGGCGTACTAAGAGTGTTTGCGATGTACACTGGTTTAAATTGATACAATTAAAAAGATTATAATAAGAAATAGCTTGCACGTTGCACTATTTTTATTTATCTTAGTTGTAGACACAATAGATCGTTGGACATAAAATAAATAAATATCTTTGGGACATTTTTACACAGCACCATCTAGTCCCAAACTAAGCAGAGCTTGTGCTATGGGTACTAGACAATCATCATCATTTCATCTTTGTTTACAGAGAAAAAACAGTATGCATGAAAGCAAAAAGCATAGCAGAATATATTAATAGTGAATAAGGCTATTGCAGCTCTGAAACTATGGAAACAGTTACAAGTTTTAATTTAAACATGTTTTTAAACTAACCAATTTTCTAAGAGAAAAACATTTTATTTCAGTCGGAACACAAAACAAACATCAAAGGAGAATAATAGCAAACATGGACGTGTGATCAGACGACATAAGTGCTCGTTCAATCTACGAAGCAATTGTAAAAGCGCAGACGTAAATTGTTCGAAAAGAAACGGCTCAAAGGGCCCTCGTGTTTACACAACACCGTTTCTTTTAGAGTCGACCAACCCAATAATGTTATCTCTAATCCAACCCAAGGGAGGAACTTAAGAATAGATAACATGGAAGGTAAAATAAGCCAGAACTTATTTCTTCGGCAAACTCAAAATAAATCCAGGTTATCATAATATAAAGATTTTCAGTAAATACAGTAGTTTGCAGTTCCAATTTATTCTATGTTAAAAGCTGTCTGTAATTTTGGTAGTTTTTGTCCATTCGAAGTGTATTCCAAAATACAACACACTTGAAGGAGAGCGAGATCGAAGCCGCGATCGCACGGAATAGAAATAAATGCAGAAGGCAGACCAGGAGAGCCGACCCCAGATTATGGGATAAGGCTGAGGGAAAGAAGAAGAAGAAGAAGTGTATTCCTGAATACAATATCGTCCATACAACGTGTTATTGAAATAACTGAAAACCTCTTGGGATCATTGTACTCATCAGTATGAACAACTTTTAATATGGGATAAACCCTGAAAGCTTGAAAAAAAACAGGTGTTTCCTACATTTTGTCGATTTATGTGAACACAAATGTAGGGAACAGCTGATATTTTTTTCGCGTTTTAAGGGTTAGTCCCATAGTAACAGTTGTCATACTGATGCGTACAATTATCCCAAGAGGTTTTCAGTTATTTCAATAACACGTTGTATTGTATAAGACTGTAAGTAAGAGTAAGACAAAAGTTATGGTTTTTGAAAAGGAAGAAGTTATGACAGAGTGCAATATATTGATAGGTGACGAAAAGGTGAAACAAGTGAAAGAGTTTGTATACCTGGGTTCCGTGTTTACGAGATATGGCAAGCATGTGAAGGACATTGAAAGGAGAGTGAGTGCTGGTAATCAGGTGAATGGGGCGCTACACTCCTTCATGAACAGCCGCAAAGTGTCGGAAAAGGCACGGCTGGCTGTTCATGGGGGAGTGTTAGTGCCTACACTTATGTATGGTAGTGAAAGTTGGGTATGGCAGAAAAAACATGAAAGTAGAATAAATGCAGTAGAAATGAGAGCTTTGAGAAGTATGTGTGGTGTAACTTTGATAGATGAAGTAAGGAATAACGTGATAAGGGAGCGTTGTGGAGTGAAAGAACATGTAGTGACAAAGATTGAGAAAGGTATGTTAAGATGGTTTGGACATATAGAGAGGATGGACGAGAGGAGATTGACGAAACAAGTATACGAAGCGAGTGTGGATGGAAGAGTTGGAAGGGGACGACCTAGGCAAACGTATCGCGATCAAATCGCGGACGTTCTCAAAAAATGCCAGGTTAAGAGTACTCTAAACCGACGAGCATGCATGACGAGGTTAATGGACGTATATGAAGCGAAAGAGGCGTGTCAGGATCGTAGCAGGTGGAAATCCATAGTCTCTGCCTACCCCAATGGGAAACAGGCGTGATAATATGTATGTAAGATACTGAAGCCATGCCCGTTACACCAGATAAGGTTGCACGAAACATTAAGGAAGCGTCATCTCAAGTTGTGCCCGACGCCGTCTGCAATGGACTGTTAGTTGATCTAATCAAAATATTACTCAAAATAGCATGCGGGGTAATCTCCCGTTTAATGATCTCAGAAGGCAGATAGGTACGGCTGATCAAAACTTAATGGGTGCGATGTGTGATCATAAATCGAGTGATATATTCGCCATTTTATACAGTCATAAAGACTGCGTTATTTTTACGCAATGACCGTAATTCCTACTGTAATTGCCCGATTTATTTCCTTCGTTCTATTAAAAAACTTTTTACTGTTGTATCTACAAATTATTTACTTCCAGCTACACCATACATTTTTACTGTATGCTAGCAAATTAGCAATTGAAGTAGGTACTCATTACCCATCAATTATAAAGTTAGGAAGTGGCGAAATAGGCTCAAACTTCACACTTGTTTCTTTAGTTTCTTCTTTGGTGTCACCAAATAATATATTTGGCGTCACCAAGCGACTTATTTAGTCGAAAAGAAGCCACATTACTTAACTTTTTCTTGATAAATAAATTAATGTGTATATTTATTTATTAGCAATTTTTGTAACACCAAAATTTCAATTTTTTTGTATGTTATGGTCAAAACCCTTAACCGGTTAAAAACCGCAAAAAAAACGTCAAAAGCACTTTAGACTAACGACGTTGATCAAAAGTACATAGTTTTGGCAGAAAAATCTGTCAAAAGTAGTTTAGACTTTTTTTTTTTTTGGTGTTTTTTTGTTTGTACCCAAAGGGTGCAAACGGGGCCCTATTACTCTCGCTACGCTGTCCGTCCGTCCGTCCGTCTGTCTGTCACAGGGCTGTATCTTTGTAACGGTAATAGATAACCAGTTGAAATTTTCACAGAAAATGTTTTGCTATGAGGTGTACCATGACAAATACTAAAAACAAAAAAAAAGTCTAAAACCAAAGGGGGTCCTCCCCATACAAGAAACCTCGAAAAACATGCATTTTTTTCAACGTTTTTGTTCCTGTTCATCTTCAAAACGGTAATACATACCGGCGTCAAACTTGGTCAGGTTATAGGGCATACTATCTAGTTTAGCAACAAATACTAAAAACAGGACAAAAATAGACATATGTGTTGGTACCTACGGAAGAAAGAGATGCAAAAATTCATTTCTTTTAATAAACTTTCGTAAATTAAATCTTTTTCTATAGGGTATCAGGTCGATAGGTGGTACGGAACCCTTACTGCGTGAGTCCGACTCACACTTGGTTGCGTTAGTCAAAACTACTAAATGTGAACATCGGAGTCATTGACCTTGATCCTAAGCTCCACTAGAAGATTCTGGCTTAAATGGCTCCACGCTTTTAAAAAACACTCTAGGGGTACGACCGAGTCTGACCACATGCAGTCGTAAACACATTCCGACCAATAATACAAGATCATTAAACTCAGGGTCAAAATCAATTTTCTATGAGTTTTGACCTATCTTCTTCTATCGTGTCGACATGAGCTACATAATGATAATAGCTCATGCCGTGGGGAAAAGATTAGCCAGTCAGCAGGTTGGTAGCGGGGCTGACTGCCCAGGGTGCGCCGGACGATCAATTAAATATCGTCACTCGTGGAGGCTCTTTTAATGCAAATGACCTATACAAATCGTCAAAACTACTTTTGACCGAAATTTCAGTCGAAACTGGTTTTGACCAACCTCCTTAATCAAAACTAGTTTTGACGAATCACCTTGGTCGGAACTATTTTCGACTGTTTTCGTCAGTCAGAATTAGTTTTCACCGGGAAAAAGATTTTGCTGTGACATATACATATAAAACAAATGCACTAGATATTAAAAATGTTTTCGGCAGGAATTTAAGAGTACTCACCTAAGACTTGATTGAATATCTTGTCAAAATTTACTTCATTCTTCTTTTCCATATATTTGTGCATAACACTCCGAACACTGAAACAAATTAGGCAACTATTAAACAATGCATTTGTCTAATTTAGCCTAAGGTCATTTGTAATGGTTAACAAGAACTTGCTATGTGGCATGATTGTTGATAAAATAGAAAAGAATCATCCTTCATGTCACCATGTCCTTCATGTCACCATGTCCTTCATGTCACCATGTCCTTCATGTCACCATGTCCTTCATGTCACCATGTCCTTCATGTCACCATGTCCTTCATGTCGATTAGGATAAGAGGATGGACATTAGCATTCTATGGTCTGCTATTACAACTAATTAACATAATGCGATTCCCAAGTAGGCATTATGACAATAGCAATTTCAATAGAAGATATTAAAATAAACAGAATATACTACTGTAAAAAAACAAAAAAAAACAAAATAACTCGACCGGAGTGAAGTTGGTTTCTGCGCATGTTTCCCGCCTCACGCCTCTCAACTGCTAACCATAAAATGATTATTAAAATATATGTGTAACAACGCGTTCGACGTTCGGAAAGCTACGCAATATCTTCTCGTCCAAAATACCGAAGTGTCTCAAGACGAAAGTGTTTGACCAGTGTGTGTTGCCAGTAATACTTACGGCACTGAAACGTGGTCGCTAACAATGGGCCTGATAAAAAGGCTCAAAGTCACTCAAAGGGCAATGAGAGGGCTATGCTCGGAGTATCCCCTCGTGATCGAATCAGAAATGAGGAGATTCGCAGGAGAACGAAGAAAACCGACATATCCCGAAGAACTGCCAAATTTAAGTGGCCGTGGTTGAGGCACATTGCTCGCAGAACAGATTGCCGATGGGGCCGTAAAGTTCTGGAGGAGTGGCAACGCGTACCGGAAGGCGCAGCGTGGGTACCGCCCCCTCCCCAAGGTGGACCGACGACCAGGTGAAGGTCGCTGGAATCCACTGGATGCGGGAAGCGCAGAACCGGTCGTTGTGGCGATGCTTGGGGGAGTCCTATGTCTTAGCGGGGAATCGAACCAACAAAAATGCAAAAAATAGACACTTACTATTTTATTGTACAGTCTAACAAAGTAATTGGTATCAGGGTAGAGAGATGTAATGAAGTTTTCTCAGAAGATTATGGATGTTTTCGAGTGAAATATCATTTTAATAATGGACAAAGTTAAACTGTATTTATACAAAACCCTAATCAAACCATCCTATAATAACTTCCTGAGAAATCTAAATCTATATCTGGCGACCCTGTATACTAATTGCTTTGTTAGACGCAGGACGCAGATACTCTCGGGACACGGTTTCTTCGGGAAGTATCTGTGTCGCATAGGCCGGGAGCCGACGACGCCCGAATGTCACTGCGGGAGCTGCCTTGAAGACACGGCGCAGCACACACTGGCGGAATTGGGCCACGTAGCGCCGTGACTTTATCACTGCAGTAGGCGGCAGCAATCTCTCGCTTCCGGCCGTTGTTTTGACTATGGTGGGAAGCGGGAGCACTTGGGAGGGCGTCGTCTACTTTTGCGAGGAGGTGATGCTCGCTAAGGAGGCGGCGGAGAGGGTTCGAGAGGCTTTCTCTTCCCACCCGCAAGAGACGGACCGGCGTCACACAAGGGCGTACGCTGGCCTCCCAGCCACCCTTAGGGGCAAGTTCACCCAGAAGCTAACAGATGTTTATGTAAAAACCAGATGTTTAACCCGAACTTTGGTGTTCACCAACGATAACCAACTGTTATGTCACAATAATCAATCGATTTTTCTAACCGAAGTCGGGGACGTCGTTTAAGTACTAACCGGGTATTTAAACAAGATATTTTTGACGTTTGATGGTTGAAATTGTTGAGGTTATTCATCGATATTCTGTATTTGATTGTTTTTCGTAATTTTAGAAGAGTCTATGCTGCATAAAATATTAATATTAGGATTATTATTCTCCAAGATAACAATACAATTGCATTTTACAATATTCGTAAAATTTACAATAAAAACCGGCCAAGAGCATGTCGGGCCATGCTTAGTATTATAGGGTTCCTTAAGTAGGTCTAATATATCTATACAAACGAATCAAATCGAATATTAATAATTGCTATTTCAGTTTTTGCAAACAGCGCCACCTAGCGCTAAATTTAAGAAGTGTGTAATATAACACAAACTTTCTTTTTGAGATTTTTTTAAATAGAAAGTAACTAAAGGAGCATTATTTGCGGAGTTAATTTTTCTCTAAGGTCAATGACCTAAGAACTAGGACGTCTTAAGTATTTTTCAGTTTTCTAACTATAACTCAAAAATTTATAATCACATTATACTCAAAATAATTTTAAAAGAGAGTTTTTACAAAGTTCTATCAATTTGGAAGACTATAAGTTTCTACGTTGCATAGTTTAGAAATGGCAGGGGGGGGGACACATTGCAAGCCACTTTGGCGAACTGTATTTCGTAGATGGTATACCTGATAAAAAAGTTATGTATGAAACATTACCTTCATTTTTGTAGACCTATTCAATGATACCCAACACGAGGGAGTGCAGCGAAAAAAATATTTTCATCCCCATTTCACATGTATGGGCGCCACCCCTAAAATACGTTATCAAGATTTTTTTATTCTTTTAAAATTGAGATCTATATATCTAAACCATTTTTTAACAAAATTTCATTTACTTATGTTTATAACTGTAGAAGTTATTAAGCTGTAAAGGATTAGGACAGACGGACAGACGGACGGACATGACGAAACTATAAGGGTTCCTTGTAGGACTACGGAACCCTAAAAACGAATAAAATAAGGGCCGGAACACGTTGCCGTTTTTCGTGCGTGCATTTTTCTTTTACGAATATGAACAAAGCAGACATATTGCTTATGCTTTGAGAAAACTTATGAAAGATGTGTAAACATAACTGTTTTTGTCGTATTGAGGTAGTACGTTATTTTTTCATTTATAATTTTTTGTATAATTAATAAAAATAAAAATGAATGCGGCTTATAAACGATGCTCGCGCGAAACCTGCACAATGTTACCGCTACTTTTGGCTATGCACAACTAACAGAATTTTATCATGTTTGAAGAAACACTTCGAGTGTGTAAGCGGCCTAATATTCAAACATCAAAATGGCATATTTTATTGGTTGCTATGACAACCAAGACCGCTTATCCTGCCAAATTAAAAATATATGTCAAATGTATAGAGTAGCATTATACTAGGATTTTTAATTTTGGAAGAGTTACCTAATATGCAACCGTTTTAAATTGTCGTTCTTTTCATAGTGTTGTTGCCATTTAGTTACCATTTTGATTAATCGTGTTACATCATTCGTTCTTTCCAAAGACTTTGTATAACTGACGGTTCTTTCATTCCCAGAACGCTCGGTTTCAGAATCAATGATCAGATAGGAGTCGTGAACATGAAAATTCCCGCGTCATGGTTAAACATCTGTTGTTGAATAACAGGTTGATTTCGCAAACAGTGGTTATTTCAATGTCCACGAACTCGGCCCTTAGGAGTGGGCCTATGGGCGTCGAACTCGGGGTAGCCTGCCGCCCGATCACCCGCCAAGGCTCCTGACGGTGGCGCGTCGTGTTCCGCGCGCGCCATTCAAGAGAAGAGTGCGGCTGATGTTGGTGCCGTACGGGGAGAAGGGGCTCGCCTGCTAGTGGCGAGCCGGGACCCGCCGGGGATGGTTGGGCGAATACAAGTTTCCCACGCCCCCGGTCAAGGGTTGGAAGAGGAACACTGTTCCTGTAACACTATGGTGGTTTTAGTCGGTAAGTGTGCGACACTGGCTCCGCCTTCCCCGGGCGGAGTCCGTCCATGAGGATTTCGCCACGTAAAAAAAATAGTACATGTTACACGAACAAACATGTAAATCGGCCTAGAAATCTCGGAGTAATTATTGATATACATACATGAAAAAAAAAACGAATAAATAAATAACCTACATTTCTGTACTTATTAATTACTAATGTCCAGGGTTGATTGATTTAAATCATAATGTTATGGGACTAGAAAAGAAAAAATAATATTAAAAATTATACAGTTTTTATTTTCTACTGAATAAAATGGCAATAGCAAACTACAAATAGTCTAGAAAATCGAGTTAGGAGATGCTTCAATTAGATGTTGAATTTACTTTTCGGAACTGATTAATAGACCACTAAAAAGTCTTAGAAGATTGAATGAACTGTTTTCTACTTTTCTGTAGTTAATTAATACTGTCATACTAAGATTTACTCATCTTTTTTTATAATTCTTACAAAGTTGCATACTAGTAAAACTTTTCGTAAAAATATTCATAATAAGTGAATAAGATAAAGATAAAGATATTTATTCGCAAGGAAATGGTACAGATGTTAAATATACATGTTTTTACACATTAGGTGTCCGACAAATCCACCTTTAGTAATCATGCGAATTTTTGTGTGCATGATTTTAGTGCTTTATTAGCGTAAATATATGGAAAAAAAAAAAACTCCAGCTCTATACATTACAAAAGCTTATGTAATTAAGAAAAGCATTATTTTAACAATTATTATTTTCATACATTAATGAAAATTAAATTAGTATATTTATAATTCATATGTTACATTTTGGAATCCATAAATTCATTCATTGTATAAAACCATTTTTCAATCAACCATGTTTTAAGTTTTGTTTTAAATAGGCGTAGTGGTAGTTCTCTTAAGCATTGTGGAATATGGTTGTAACTTTAAGTAAAAGTTAAAAGTAAATAAGGAGTAGTAGATAGGTCTTCTTCAAGTTTCGTTTTTTTATTTTGATATAGTAGTAATTTTTGTCATAAATATGGAAGATTCTATGTCAGTAGATTAACATTAATAAATATATATGAATGTATATATTCTTATGTATCTATTATATATACTTAAGTATCTATATATTATTTATATTATTACTAGCTAGTACTGTAAGTAAATAAAGTAGGTTTAATTTATGTTGTACACTTGTTTCTGTCCTCTACATTCAACATCTCTCTATCACTCTAAGGTTTGCTGTTAGAAAACTCAGTTATGAGTTAGCTCGCCGATGTACATAAACTTTCCTACTGTAATATAAATGTATATTTGTGTGTACAATAAAGAATAAGAATAAGAATTAATAAAAACCATTTAACAAATAATAACTAATTATTTTATTATTTTAACGCATTTTACGCATGCGAAGCGAATTCTAAAGATATAAATTGTGGAAAGAAAAACCACGATACCACGAGCAGTGTTCACGGTAGCTTAGTGGCTAAAGCACTGGCGTACTGAGCCAGGAGTCGCAGGTTCGAATCCTGCTCGTGAGCGATTTTTTCTTTCCACAATTTATATCTTTAGAATTCGCTTCGCATGCGTAAAATGCGTTAAAATAATAAAATAATTAGTAAGGGTAGGCATATCTATACGACTTTGATTTATCTGTAAAGTTAGTCGAGTCGGTTAAGGAACAATGTTTCTTATTAAGATATCGCTGACGTCACCCAAAGACGTATAGTGGAGGATAATTTCGATACCACGAGCAGTGTTCACGGTAGCTTAGTGGCTAAAGCACTGGCGTACTGAGCCAGGAGTCGCAGGTTCGAATCCTGCTCGTGAGCGATTTTTTCTTTCCACAATTTATATCTAAATAATAACTAGTTTTGGAGAAAAAATAAATTAGTTTTTTCTTCAGAACCATTGGGATTTTGTAGACAATATTTGGAATACTGTCAGTTGAGTATGTAAATAATAAAAATCTAGTTTAAATCCTTCAAAGTCAAATAAAAATGGAATAAATATGGAAGATACATACTATGTCAGTCCTTCAGTAGATTAACATTTGCAACACCATCAAAAAAATGATAACTATTTTGGAAAACATTTTTTTAAATCTTATTACGTCTTTAGAACCATTGGGATTTTTTAGACAATATTTGGAACACTATCAGTTATGGGTATGTAATCCTTCAAAGTCAAATAAAAAGTGAAAAAAATCAATCGATAAATTTTTTATCGAAAAAAAAATCCGTCATAAACGAAGAAAAAAAAAAAAGAATGCGAAGAATGCGTTCCAGCTCCCATAGCATCCTAAGCGCATTGTGCGACATGTGGGATTGTCCAATGTTGAGACACTGGATAGGACTTCACAAGTCTAGTGCGAACTACCTGTTTTAACTTTTAGAAAAATGTATTAATTTTAAATTTAAATTTATATATTTAATTAAAAACAGGGTTGAAAAAAATCTTGATTTTTTTCAACCCTGTTTTTAAATAGGCTTTAAATGGTTGAATCAGGGTTTTTTTATCAAAAATATAATAATTTAAATATCTCAAAAACTACTGAATTTGGGTAGAACATTTTTTTTTTGCTTAATTTGTTGCATTTTAACCTCACTCTAACATCCTGCAAGGAATATATCGAGTTACCAGTAACCCTGTTTAGGTAATTGTTACAGCACATTCTTGGCATTTGCTGGTAACGTTAACCTTTGCTAGCTTCATGCATCTAACCAATTATCTATAATAATATGTAACTATTTATCAATATATGATATCCCATGACAGGACTGGTTGACGCAAGTCTGCCTAAGATGCACTACCCAAGGACAATGCCTTTCACGTTTTAACATAACATAACATAACATCACGCCTGTATTTCCCCGAAGGGGTAGGCATAGTTGTAATAGTACACCTACATTTCACCAGTTATGTTATAGTCCCATGTAATAGGGGGCGAGCCTATTGCCATAGACCAGGCACAAATCCAGACTCCGGGCTGCTACTGAGAATTTCCTAATGAAAAAACCCAATAACACTTTGCCCGACCCGGGAATCGAACCCAGGACCTCACACTACCTCATGTGTTTTCACTTATCCTTTGATTGTAACAAATTCTAACAAAAACAATAAATACCTAATGCCTATAATCTATGAAAGCTGCTAATGATAAAATGATAATCCACAAAATGTATTGTTGTGATGGTGATATTCCACATTCAGAATATTAAGGTTAAATTTACTTATACATTTTGTTACAAAATTATATAAAACTTGCTTCTATAATCTGATGCAATCCACTTCTAACATTTTTCAATGTAACAACATGTGTGTACATTAATGTTCTCATACAAAATAAATATAGCTACATAGATATTATTATTGTGAAATGAATGTGTACCCACGAGAATACTGCCGACAAACTGTTCTGCAGTTTGGCAGGATGTTTGACATTGTATATTGTGTAATTTTTCGTTGAATAAACAATAAAAAAAAAAAAAAAAGATAAGTAGCATGAACAAATTAATAAAAATATTATTAACTAGGCTAGCTGGATGCCCATTGATTCGCCTGCATATAATTTGGCTTATCACAGAAAGACTTACCGCACATCCTCAGGGAACTGTTCATCTTCCCGGATAAAAAGTAACCTATATGCTAATCCGGGTTATGTTCTATCTACAGGTAGATTTTTTTATTAAAATCTGTGATTTAAATCAAACTTGTTTTTTTTTCCATAAAAGTTCATTATTTAATTAAAATCAAAATGATATGAAGGGACAAGAAAAGGAAAAAATATGTTTTTTTTTACTGAATATGAATAAATGGCATTATAATAGCAAACTACAAACAAAGTCACTAATAAAATTAAGTTAAAAGATGCTTGAATTGGATGCTTTATTTTTCGGAACTGATTTAGACCAATAGTCTTAGAAGTTTGAATGAATCGTTTCCTACATTTCTGTACTTAGCTACTACTGCCACACTAAGATTACAGGTTTTTTTTTTCAATTTTGAGAAAGTTGGATTCTATAAAAAAAAAACTTGAAAAATATTCATAATAGATGTATGTCATGGAGGGTTTTAAATAAATAAAACTTAGAGTATGTATTTAATCTTTTCTTGTATATTTTTTAAACTTGACATGGTAATTTTTGCCATAAATATGAAAGATTCTAGGTATGTCAGTAACATTAGAAAACCACTCAAAAACTATAATTAGTTATGGGGAAGAACATTTTTTTCTTAACTACCTTTTTTCATCGGAACCATTGGGATTTTTTCGACAACATTTGGGATATTATTAATTATGAGAAAGTTACTAAAAAAATCAAATTAAAATCCTTCAAGTAGAAAAAAAGGATACAAATCAAAAAAATCAAGTTTAAATCCTTCAAAGTCAAATAAAAAGTGAAAAAAATCAATCGATAAATTTTTTACCGAAAAAAAATTCCGTCATAAACGAAGAAAAAAAATAAAAAAAGAATGCGAAGAATGCGTTCCAGCTCCCATAGCATCCTATGCGCATTGTGTGACATGTGGGATTGTCCAATGTTGAGACACTGGATAGGACTTCACAAGTCTAGTGCGAACTACCTGTTTAAACTTTTAGAAAAATGTATTAATTTTAAATTTAATTAAATTAAATTAAAATAAATTTAAAAAATCTAATTAAAATCCTTCAAGTAGAAAAAAAGGATACAAATCAAAAAAATCTGTCGTAAACCAAAAATCATGATTTTCATCAACCCTGTGTATCTGTGTGCCAAATTTAATCCAAATCCATTCAGCCCTTACAGCATGATTGAGTAACAAACACCCAAACATCTTCACAAACTTTCACTTTTATAATATTAGTAGGATAGGATAGGATAAAACTTGTATCAAAATTTACTATGCTGAGTGCAATGACCTCAACAGATGTTAATGACCTAAATTTATTTTCCTTTTGTTTAATAACAAAAACAGAACAATACAACTGTTTGAAAGAATATAAACTAACAAATTCATATTCAAGTACACCTAACTTAATATATATTTCTTTTATCTAACTTCAACTTTAAAAGCATCTTTGAGCTTGTATAACATTAACTTTGGGCTGGTTTAAATATCTTTATTGAGGAATATAGTTGCATGTGATTATCCCTTTACCTCTCCCATAGATTACACAGAATTATTAATAAATCGTGCTAAAATCAATTTTGTAAACAAGTTCATGAGTGTTTCATAAAACCGTGTAAACATAATCGACCGTGGTACCATGGCGTTGTATTACACCTTGGAATATTACCTTGGGTCTGGCAGAACGATCTTTTTACTAGCTCGTGCTGCTGGAGTGCATTTCGACTTTTCCATAGCCATCAAGTAGCTGACGTCTGCCAGCACTGCCTCGAGGTCCGCCATTTTGAGTCTGAATTTATCACCTTCACCTCACCATACAAAAAATAAATAACACTGGTTCGCAACACAAACACTAACTAAATCAAGTCGATTTTCAGCTGATAGTCATAACTTTTCTCACATCGCGACTGTTCACCGTTTCACAGAATTTGTTGATGAGTGACACATGCTGATCATTCACATTCGCAGAATATTTTTTTATTAACATAGGACCACGTAACTTATTTGCAAATTATCATTAGGGATAACTTTAATTTTTGTGATTAATTGTAGCAGATATAACACGGAAAGAAGCCTCCACAAATAATGAATAAAATGAATTACAATAGCTAAAATCGTAATCTAATCCAACACCCGTCACTCCGCGATTATTTTCTCTCTGACTCCGCGACTACACACACATCCGGAACTGGATATTCTCACACTAACGAACAAGTAATGTAAACACGATGGAAACGATTTCCCACGCACACTCTCACACAGTTTTTTGTGATTTCCGTTCAGAAACATGCCTAAACCTTTTTACTGTTGGTCTGAGTGCCCAAAATGGAAAATATTTTTGATAGAACTCATGGTAGGACAGTAGGACATAAAAATAATAACAAACAAAAATATAAAAGGATTTGGGATATGTATTAATTCCAAAATGAATACAAATCCTTTAGTTTTCTGTTTTGAAGGCGGGAAAAGGAACATTAGCGAGTTGCTAATGCCTACTACACACGATGGCAGGGCAGCGAGGCAGAGCAGTGAGCAAAACAATATTGTTACCATGTGATTTGGTAAAGAAGTGCGTGTGTGTGCTACGCATATTTGCGCCTAAAAAGCAATATGCGTAGGGGATGCGAGTTGCGTGTGTGGAGTCATTGTGTAGAGCAGGCCACGTGTAGCGTGATTATGTATATGTATAGTGAGTGGACACTGACCTCTCTCTTTAGAATACTAGTAAAACCGATTACTCGAAAAATTTACTGGAATTGTGGGTAAGCGGTCATTTAACCAGAGATTTATCGTTGGTGGAAGCAAGCCTAAGTAGTATAAAATTTATAAAACTTTTTAACAAAAAATTGAACCCACGAAAACAGAAACTGAAAAGCGAAAAATAAAATTAAGCTTTTACTTAGTCTTTTCCTAACTAAACTAATGTTAATAACTAATTATGAGTCGGCTCCAAACAAACAAGCAAAGTGCGTGCAAGTTCCAAGTGGTCGAGCGAGAACGCATTTTTTGAAAGTTATAGTTTTACGTTGAAAATTTCACGTTTTGTTTTAAAGTAATTTAATGATCTTCGTTGATTATTTGTTTGGTGCCGACTCATAAATATAAATAAATAAATATAAATATTTTTGGAACATTTTACACAGCACCATCTAGTCCCAAATCAAGCAGAGCTTGTAATATGGGTACTAGACAATGGATATAATACTTATATACTTTTCTTTTGTAAATACATACTTATAATACATAAGAAACACCCAGACCAACACAAACACTTATGTTCATCACACAAATATTTGTGTTCTGTGGGAATCGAACCCACGACCTCGTGATCAGCAGTCCAACACTCGAACCACTAGACCAGAGACGTCGTCAAGAAATTATGAATTAGATTTTTGGGGAAGAGAACAGAAAGTTTCATTTTTTTTGTGGCTAAAATCTATCTCCAGGTCTAATGCTAGACCCATTATGTTGTAGTGCCTAGAACTACATTTATGTTTGCAAGTTTCAACAGAATCGATTAACAGGTAAGAATTCAGCCACTACACCAACTACACTAGCTACGCCAGCTGCTGCTCGCAGGCCCCACCCTCACGTAATTTTTTATAGATGTTTTCTTCCTCGCGGTCTGGGCGGTGAAGCCAAGACCCTCGGTCCCAAGAGGCGCGAGAACACTACTCAGCGGGCACTCCTGGGGTTACTCCTGAGATCGACGGGGGCAGGGAAGGACAATCCCCCCGCTGCCTGCCCAGTGGCAGGGTGAGTGCACACCGGGCCCGCCCCTCCTCCTCCACTGTGCCCTCTGCTGAGATCAGAGGGACACGTGGAGCAACTCCCCGTTGGCCCGCATGGGCCAACATCCCTTACCAGAATATTCACCACAGGCAATAAGATCGCCCGAAGGTTAATCCCTCGGAAGGATTCTATTGCCCGTACCCAGGATGCACCGGCCTAACAACTGCCGTTCCCTCCAGACGTTTCCAGAGGGACAAGCAGCCGTCAGACACACGTGTAGGTTTTCTGGCCAGCATCCCATTACTTACTTCGCTAGCTATGGCCACCATTACAGTGGCCCGGAAATTATAAAATAATTTGCCAAGCGTATTTCGTAGGCTTTTCGAGTCCATAGGTATAATAAGTCAAAGGATGCGTCATGCGTAGCATGAAACATCATAGTATCTCTATGTAGTCTGTGGTAGCATCTCTACTTGGTCTGTGTAATATAGTTATCTGTGGATAAAGCCAAACAAATGTCTATGGGAGACTGGGAAGTGGGACCATAGAGTTACGTTCAGTTCCACAGAGTACATTATATATGTTCAGTTCAGTATAGAAATGTCTTTGAATGGGCCTGTCAAAATAAATCCAATTGAATTTGTTAATTTGATTCGCGCATCGCAGGTTAATAATTTATTGTGATTGTGATTATTTGTGAATTGCATTTTGAAGACAATATGACTTAGCTGGCTGTGTGTTTTGATAAAATTCACGCCAAAACCGCGTTATCGACTTAACCGTGATGTAAGTAATATTTGATTTGATTTATGCTTTCATTTATTTTGACAATTAGATTTGCGTACTAATTCCTGAATTTTATAAAAAAACTGCGTGTCACTATAATTCTGTGACAATTTTTTTTTTTTCATAACCTAGTTGTGTTTAGTAGTCCCATTTTAGCTTCCAATTTAATTTCGTAATACCATGTATTCTCTAAAAAATAACAAATAAGTAGGTACTCTTAAGCTTCTGTATTCTGAGATTTGTAAAATGTTTACAGCAACTATGACTATGATGGAGTATTGCCCCCCTAACGTGACCCTCGGAGAGATATGGGTGGACCATGGGATATCCCAATGTTTTATGGAGACTATCTCCGCTGTCTTCATTGGAGGTTTTCTGTTAACATTTGGACTGATACAAATTGTCATGTATAAAAGGTATGTAAATAATTTATTTTGATTAGATTATGCTAGTGTTATTTTTTTTTTTTACCTTTTTACACAGCACTAATTAGTCCCAAACTAAGCAGAGCTTGTACTATAGGTAATGGATATAACAGGGTTGATGATTAAAATCAAGTGATTTTGTTATTAAAATCAGTTATTTAAATCAAACTTGATTTTTTCCATAAAATTTCATTGATTTGTTTAAATTTCAATTTCAATTGAATTATTTCCTAAAAATAGAAATAAATTTATTTAAATCTTAATGTTATGGGACTAGAAAAGAAAAATTCATATTAAAAATCATACAGTTTAAATTTTTTACTAAATATTGAATAAAATGGCAATAGTTTGCTACAAGTAGTCAAGAAAATCGTATTAGGAGATGCTTTAATTAGATGTGGAATTTATTTTTCGGAACTACTAATAGACCAGTAAAAAGTCTTAGAAGTTAGAATGAACTGTTTCATACATTTCTGTACTTAATTACCTACTTCTTTCATACTGAGTACAAAGTTGCATACTAGTAAAACTTTTCGTAAAAATGTTCATGATAAGTGAATAAGTAAGAACTTTAAGTAAATAAGGAGTACCTAGTAGGTCTTCTTCAAGTTTTGTTTTTTTATCTTGATAGTAATTTTTGTCATAAATATGGAAGATTCTATGTCAGTAGAATAACATTTATGAAAACCATTTAAAAAATGATGACAAGTTTTGTACAAAAAAAATGATTTTTTACTTATTTCGGTTTTTCTTTGGAACCATAGGGATTTTTTTGACAATATTTGGAATATGATCAGTTAAGAGTATGTAAATAATAAAAAAACCGGCCAAGTGCGAGTCGGACTCGCGCAGTAAGGGTTCAGTACCTCTCAACAACCTGATAGTCCTGATACCCCATAAAAACTGATTTAATTTATGAGGGTTTATCAAAAGACATCAACGCACAGTGCGCGAAATATGAATTTTTGCATCTATGTTTGTCTTATTTTTAGTATTTGTTGCTAACGACATAATATGCACTATAATATGACCAAGTTTGACGCTGGTATATATTACCGTTTTGAAGATAGAGCAGGAACAAAAACATTGAAAAAAATGCATGTTTTTTGAGGTTTCTTGTATGGGTTTTAGACTTTTTTTTTGTTTTTAGTATTTGTCGTGATACACCTCATAGCAACACAATTTCTGAGAAAAATTCAACCGGTTACCTATTACCTTTCAAAAGATACAGCCCTGTGACAGACAGACGGACGGACGGACAGACAGTGTAGCGAGAGTAATAGGGTACCGTTTGGCACCCTTCGAGTACAGAACCCTAAAAATCAAGTTAAAATCTTTCAAAGTCAAATAAAAAGTGAAAAATATAAAAATAAACATGTTTTTTTTATTTCTTTAATAAAATCAAAAAAATCGGTCATTAACAAAAAAAACATGATTTTTATCAACCCTAAAAAGTATGTTGTTTTTTTTTCAAAATCGCAGTGCTACAACAGTGATAGCTAAAAAAAGGCGATAAACAACAATTATTCAATTTCTTACATAAAAAAACTGGCCAAGTTCGAGTCGGACTCCCGCAGTAAGGGTTCCGTACAGGCGCGGTTCCAGCCCGAGATTTTGGGGGGGGGTCAACTTGGCTTACGTACAGTTTCAAGGTCCAAATTTCCTTTTTTTTTTCGCAATGACAAGGTAGTTTGTTGTTAGTTTATTATGTAACAGAATAGTTACTTACAAAATGAACGTCAACAAAGAGGGAACGAACATTGGGAACAAACGCGAGCGAAGCGAGCGCGAATTTTTCATATTTATGCGAAAAGTTGACTTCAATTAAAGTGTATTTTTCGGAGTTGTACGTTAATGAAGAATCGCGAGCGAATCGAGCGCGAAATTTTTTTTCACCGCCAAAGCTTCAATCGCTTGCGCCTTTGAGTGTCCAATCGCAACGGCAGGCTCATGTATATTGTAAAGTAACGCAAACCGTTCAACAAAATGAACTACCGCCGTCGTATGTGATATTATTTGTCATTAAACTGGAAATATCATTCATACTTTATTTTGAGTAAAATAATACCTATGCTGTAAATTGAACTTCAGTACATAAACAAAACTCCAAAATGATGTTAGGTATTTTTTGACGTACGAATAGATGTGTAGCGTCGCCGTGGCTGTTCAATCCAAAGACTTTGTATAACTGACTCAATCTATTCATGGACAGTTGTTTGAAAGATTTGAAAGAGAGTGACAATGGTTTAGAAATGAATGGGTTACTTGTCAAATGTCTCCTCTATGCCGATGATCAAGTTATCCTTGCATCGTCGGAGGGGGAGTTACAAAAGATGGTTACAATTATGGATGGTGCTTTGAATAGTAAAGGAATGAAAGTTAATGTCAGTAAGACAAAAGTTGTGGTTTTTGAAAAGAAAGAAGTTATGACAGGGTGCAATATTTTGATAGGTGACGAAAAGGTGGTGAAAGAGTTTGTATACCTGGGTTCCATGTTTACGAGAGATGGCAAGCATGTGAAGGACATTGAAAGGAGAGTGAGTGCTGGTAATCAGGTGAATGGGGCACTACACACCATGAACAGCCGCAAAGTGTCGGAAAAGGCACGGTTGGCTGTTCATGGGGGAGTGTTAGTGCCTACACTTATGTATGGTAGTGAAAGTTGGGTATGGCAGAAGAAACATGAAAGCAGAATAAATGCAGTAGAAATGAGAGCTTTGAGAACTATGTGGGGTGTAACTTTGAGAGATAAAGTAAGGAATAACATGATAAGGGAGCGTTGTGGAGTGAAAGAAGATGCTGTGACAAAGATTGAGAAAGGTATGTTAAGATGGTTTGGACATATAGAGAGGATGGACGAGAGGAAATTGACGAAACAAGTATACGAAGCGAGTGTGGATGGAAGAGTTGGAAGAGGACGACCTCGGCGAACGTATCGCGATCAAATCGCGGACGTTCTCAATAAATGCCAGGTTTAAGTTCTCTAAACCGACGAGCATGCATGACGAGGTTAATGGACGTAGTCTCAGTAGTCGTAGTATGAGCAGATGTAGTGTGATGTCGTGTTTGAGTAAGTAGGTAGGTAGTACTTACCTAGTTTTGATTTCATTGTTTACTTTTGGACGCTTAAGCAGGAAGTCAATAATTTATTTTATTTATATTTGTAAATAGTCTATTTTTAGGAGATTTGTAAATTTGACGTGTACGATTTTGGGGGGGGGGTCATGACCCCTACGACCCCCCCCCCTAGAACCGCCACTGGTTCCGTACCACCCATCAACCTGATACATCAAGAAAAAAGACATCAATGCACCATGCGCGAAATATGAATTTTTGCATTTCTTTCTTACGCAGGTACCACCACATATATCTATGTTTGCCCTATTTTGAGTCATCATTCATTGTTTTAGCCGAAAGAGGTCCACTTTTGGACAAAGGCCTCCCCAAAGCATCGCCACAACAACCAGTCCTGCGTTTTCCGCATCCATCAGATTTCCGCAACCTTCACCAGGTCGTCGGTCAACCTTGTGGGGTGCCTACCCACGCTGCGCCTTCCAGTACGCGGTCGCCACTCCAGAACTTTACTGCCCCATAGGCCATCCGTCCGCCCACTGCCACTTAAGTTTGGCAATTCTTCGGGCTATGTCGGTTACTTTAGTTCTCCTGCGAATCCCCTCATTTCTGATTCGATCATGCAGGGAGACTCCGAGCATAGCCTTCTCCATTGACCTTTGAGTGACTTTGAGCCTTCTTATCAGGCCCATTGTGAGCGACCATGTTTCAGTGCCGTAAGTAATTACTGGCAACACACACTGGTCAAAGATGTTCTTCTTGAGACACTGCATTAATTTGGATGAGAAGATATTGCGTAGCTTCCCGAACGCTGCCCAACCGAGTCGGATTCGACGATTGACCTCTTTCTCGAAGTTCGACCTACCTAGCTGGACAGTTTGTCCTAGGTATACATAATTCTCCGATGTTTACGGGAATGGGTGCTATATGGGAATTCGACATAACCTTTGTCTTGTCCATATTCATTTTAAGACCCACTCTATCGGAAGCTCTATTTTTACATAGTATGCACTATAATCAGACCAAGTTTGACGCTGGTATGTATTACCGTTTTGAAGATAGAGTAGGAACAAAACCGTTGAAAAAATGGATGTATTTCGAGGTTTCTTGTGTGGGGACTCCCTTTGTTTTTAGACTTTTTCATTTCTAGTATTTGTCGTGATAGCGGTCATAGCAACACAGATTCTTAGAAAATTTCAACTGGCTATTACCATTCAAAAGATACAGCCCTGTTACAGACAGACGGACCGATGGACAGACATCTTAGCGAGAGTAATAGGGTCCCGTTTGGCACCTTTTGGGTACGGAACCCTAATAATGAAGTTTCGAATATTGAGTGTTGTTTATTTTGGATTTAATGTTTTCGTATTTTGTTCACACTTATTTACCATACATTAATGTGCAACCTTCATTTACCGATATTTGAGGGTCCTATGTAATGGCGTTTATCAGCTTTTGCCCTAAATGATACATGACATTAAGCTAACAAGACCAAACAAGTATTAAATTGCAGTGCTACAACATCTTTAGCTAGAAATGTCGATAAACAACAGTATTCAATCCCTATCAAATTTTTCATTGTGCTCCGACAACTTCTAGCTCTAATAATAATATAATTTACACGACACCTATGTATGTATGTATGTATGTACACGAAACCTCGGACGAATAAAAAAGGCGGACGGAATATCGCTAAACAATAATTGAAGCATCCATAGTAAGACGGCCCGCTTAAAAGTACGGGCTGGCACGCAAACATTCACATCCATAGTATGCCAAAAAGCCGCGATTACGCAGAAAACCTAGTGTGACGGTAGTCATTGTTGTAGTGTCACTAATAAAATAACAGTATAAATCTGGTGTGTTAAAATGCTTTCGAAATTATAGTGGGTTTAGGAAAAAACTAAGTGCTTCAGTCTTTGTTTAGTTGTTTAGCGAGATTCCGTCCGTATTTTTTATTCGTCCAAGTATGACACCATGACGTGTGGTATTATCCTGTTAAAATAAAGACATAGATTTTCTTAAAAGTTTCATATTGGTGTCGATTCTCTTGTTCACGAACTAAACTTATTTTAAACTATCGCTCTCTTTTACTAATAGTAGATACAAGAAAGGGATGGCAACCATTTAAGAGCTGTCAAATTAGACAAAATTAAAATTTCCATACAAGTTTAGACGTGATCTCGGAACGTGCCCACTAAAATACAAAGAAATGTAACACGTAAACTAATTTGACAGTTCTAAAATGGTTGCCATCCCTTTCTTGTATGTACTGTTAGTAAAAGAGAGCGATAGTTTAAAATAAGTTTAGTTCGTGAACAAGAGAATCGACACCATTATCTTCTCAATGTGAGCTAATTGTATTTATGCTATACAAAATATGAAATTAAAACTGCATGTTGCATTCAAACCTTACGACCTAATTTTTTGGCGGAATTACCACTAAATATTTTAACTTCATATTTTGTATAACATGGATTTCCGCAAAGTAACGCCTGATTCCATTAAAATCATCATTTCCATTTTTTTTCCATTTATATCTTTTTATTTATGCTATAATAGTCCTACCCTTTTTGCAGAACTATTCTTAGTTCGAATTGTAATTATGCTATAAATTATAGTGATTATAATATAATTGTAGTTATAATAATTATTAATTACATGTATGAAAAGATAACATGCAACTTTGAGGAATATCTATGGATTATAATAAAACAAAGTTTAACCGAATATCTATGGCTTTATTTTATCAGGGTAATACTATAAGAATAGACAATAATACTAGTAATTATTATCTATTTTATGGTAATACAATACCACAAGACATTGTGTCATATAAATTGTATGTATACTCATGCTAAACTTGTGTTTTACTACTATATGTATAATGTATGGTATAGCCTTATCTTAACAACACTAGGTCATATTTTCCTATCACCAATGATAAAATTATGACGTAAACACATATGTACACATTATGTAGATATACACATAAATATTTCGGTTTTATCAGTTAATGCTTAGTTATTTTATTAATTATCAATTGTTATCCGCTTCATTTATAGACAAGTCCTGTTGATATTATGTAATTATGATATTATACATATCAGCGAAAGGCTCGTTCACTTTTTATTAATTCGAGGACCTACTAATGGCAGGGAAGTGATAGGAAAGCCAATTAATTATTTATTCATAACAAGCAATAAATAAATAAAATAAAGTGCAATTGTTTTTATAACTTTTTTTTTATTTGATAATACTTCTTCGTTTACAAGTTAGTTGGCACTGGTTGTTCGAAACTGACTTCTCTTGCCGATGTAAGCTCAGGGCCCCTGTATTCTCTCTGACTATGAGCTAAGAGATTTCAAGGTGTGGTCGGACTCGGAAGTGGGAACCCGACGAATGTATCTACCAAAAACACAAAAATCATTTTATTTCTTGAAACGTTGGTCCTGCATTATGAACCTAAACGACATTACTTAATTGGATAGAATGAAAGAAGACAAACGTTATAATTACATCCATTTAACTGATGTCGCCATATCAGGGGCAAGGCGTGGGTTTAAATAAAAGGCACAAGAACTTTAAATTTCATGTTAATGTTAGTAAGTGACATAATCAACAATATGGTTCACAATAATATTAAAGTATTTCTCAACAAAAGGATTACCTATGGTAGTTTACAGGACTTACAATACAGTACAGGTTCGTCCGAGCGCTCTTATCAAAAGTGAGCCGTTCTGTGCAATGATACCCCGTTTTATAATATCAGTATGTCTGAAGCAATCGATTATACAGGCAATGATATAATCATATTATCATTCACCATCATCCTCCGAGGCTTTTCCCAACTATGTTGGGATGCCTTCCAGTCTAACCAGATGCGGCTGAACATCAATATTTTACACGGAGCGACTGCCATCAGACCCCCACAACCCAGTTATTAGGTTATATCGACATTCGGAGGTTAGATCAGTTGTCAGACTTTCGGGATTCTGACTACCCGTAACAACTGCCATAAATGTTCGTATGGCAACCGGAACCGACAGCTTAACGTGCTCTCCGAGGCACGGAGGGGTGTCGTTGTGCAACGAAATGGTCACCAATCCACGGACTAACCGCGGCAAGTGTAGCTTAACGTTGCAGATCATACAATCCGCGCAGTTGCTACTTAGCCACGAGCCCCTCAATAAGGTTAATTAAAATAATTCTAACAATAATTATCGTAAAGTAATAGTAATTTAATAATAATAATAATAATCTGATTTACATCAAAAATTCCGGTGAACCACCACTAAGGCTGAAATTGCTTGCACTCATTGTTCGATGGCAGCGGTAGCTACGTGTAATGTAGCAGGATTCGTTCAAGGGATTTTGTCGACAAAATTTTCCACCGGGAAGTATAGTGACCATATACATACTTTCATCTGACTCTTCGATTTTCTGTAAGCAAAAATTATAAATAGTTAAATTTTTTTTATAGCTTAGGATGGGTAAACTTGCTAAAGGCCCACCTATTGTTGAGCATTACATACAACCTTTTGCCATAACAACTGCAATACCATGCTGTTGCCTAAGGTGCTGTCCTAATACAACGCGACCACGCCACCATCGCAAGTTTGCATGAATTCTGCTCGTGACATCGCATTATCGCGCTATAATGTCATGTCACGAACTGAGACATACAGTGACATTTAAAAAAAAAAAAACCCCGGTTTTAACCTTGTCCCTCAACTTTGTTCATTAATTTTTTTGTGATGAATGACTTCTACTAGAATATATTAATTTAAGTGAAAAGAACATATTTTTGAACATATCTATAAATTGTCGTTTTGTTGTTACTTTCAAAAATATAAAACTTACGAAGATTTTTAAATATTTAAGACCATCGAATTTACCTGCCTCCTTCTCCCAGCTGGCGTCAGAAAATGATTGATTACCAAATTTTTTTTATGTTTGCGAGTGGTTGAGTAAATATAATTTGAATTCTTAAAAGTCGAATTTATCAACTATAAAAACTTATTAACAAAAAATAAAACCGACTTCAAAAACCTTAACTAAAAAGTAAAAAATAATCTTTGTATGTATTTTAAAATCTTAACATAAACCAACATTTTGAAGGCGGCGCGTGAAAATAAATAAAATCATCAAATCAATCAAATCTGCGTCATGTAAATATAAGCTCGACTTGGCGGGGGCACTACCGTGCCCCCAGATGTACAGTCGAGCGCATATCTATAGTAATAAGAAACAGTTTATGTGAACGTTCATGAAAATCACGCGCCGCCTTCAAAATGTTGGTTTATGTTAAGATTTTAAAATACATACAATGATTATTTTTTACTTTTTAATTAAGGTTTTTGAAGTCGGTTTTATTTTTTGTTAAAAAGTTTTTATTTCATACTTTTTTGTTGATAATTGCGAGGGTTCATTCATAAATGTTTATATAACCAGTTTGAGAATATACTTTTTATTAACCTTTGCTATCCCACTGCTGGGCAAAGTCTCGCTCATGTTCTTCCAAACCTCGAATCACTATCGTGAAAAAAAACACGCATATCGGCCAAGAATTCTCAGAAAAACGTACCAATGAGCAGATCATCTAGATAGGCGAAGCTAAAATAAACTGATTTATTGAAGCTGGTTAAAAAACTGCTCAACCTAAGTCAATAAAATTTATATGGGACCACCGCGCGGGCTTCCTCTACCAAATAAAAAAACAACCACGTAAATCGGCCCATAAATCTCGGAGTAATCGGTGTACATATATGAAAAAAAAAAAAAAAACCCGCTGAATACATAACCTCCTCCTTTTTTTGAAGTCGGTTAAAAAGTATCAATAATATTATTTTTTATATATTTTCAGAAAATTACTTCAAGCAAAGTGCTCCCAATTCTGCTATTACTGAATTTTTTTTCCAAACCTTTGCGAAACTTGACCACATCTGTACCATTTTGGATAGCTTATAAAATGAGAATGTTATTTCTGTAATTTGAACGCCAAATGTCATAGATTTTTTTGGAGTAATTCTCTGCAATGTAAAGAGTAATTAGATGATTTTGTTTTATAACTTGTGATATAAGACCATTAATTGTCGAGGTTATGAAAATGTGGGCGATGAATTTTGTATGATAGTAATTGCTCATTCATCAGCTTTCAGGAAAGTGTCAATCGAGTGCCCAGAGTTGAATAGATTTTTCACAATTAGCATTTTTCTACTCGAAGACGGAAAATATCCAAAAAATCTTAAAACTGCTATAACTCGAAAACAAATGACTGGCGCCCTCTGGTACACGGGATCGTTTGTTTGTTGCAAATGAGCTCTAGTATAACCCCTTTCATGGAATAGGTCGAAATTACAAATCACCCTGTATTTAGACTCCAATTCTTTGCAGATATGCTACAGAAGTGGTGGATGTCAGAACTTCACGGCTTTTCGCCGTGCAGTTGTTTTTCACGTTGTTTGTACCCGTACTGGCTGTGATAAGATTCCTGCTACAGGCTTTTGTATTTAAAGGAGGATTTATTTATGGATATATGGTAAGAAAACGTGACTTTTTATGACAATAATCTTTACCTATTCGCTGAAAATAAGTAACAACCATGTTATAGGTCATATTGATATAGTCCTCTATATCTATCCTCTGTCCATGCTTCGTTAATTTGACGATAAATGTTTTAGCGAATAGCACAAATAGGTGATAAAAACGATCAGGCCAATTTAATAACATCTAGTGCTCAAAAGTGCTGCTATCCATTGGTCTGAATAATTTTTTAGACATCTTTTATGTCAACCATGGAAAATTATTATATTTTAGCCAGGAACCAATGTTTTTTTTGTATAATAATTTCTTAGGTTTTCGCGATCACTACACATTATAATAAAACAAAGTTTAACCGGATTAAATCGCGTATATTATTTAAATTGGTTTTCCTGACGTTTCGAAAGCTTTGCAGCATTAAAACTGGTTAAACTTAGTTTTATTATAATGTTTTTTGTAGTTCTTTTTTTGTTAAATTATTTAAATAATCGTTAATTTTGTTACAGATAGTAGCTTTAGTGATAACTTTAGTAGTGTTTCCCTTATCGGCCTACCTTGCAGTATTGGAAAAGCGGTTCCTCCTACCTTCCGTCCCTCCAAGAGGGCATGGATTTGTGCTGCTCGTCTTCTGGGCTATGATATTTGTGTCCGAGAACCTTTCGTTCTTGAATCTTAATAAGGAAGGATGGTGGTGGCATTTGAAAGAGTAAGTATAATGTTTTGTCTTTTCTAATCTTCGAAACTTGTGAACTGTACTCGACGATTTACCTACCAATCATATTATAGCAGAATTTATAAATTCGCAGTTCAGTTTTATCAGAAAAGTAATATACATGCTGAAATTTTAATCGCTTCTTTCCCAAAAAGGGATCATTGTACTCATCATCATCATCATCATCATCATCATTTCAGCCGAAAGACGTCCACTGCTGGACATAGGCCTCCCCCAAACATCGCCACAACGACCGGTCCTGTGCCTTCCGCATCCAGCGGATTCCCGCGACCTTCACCAGGTCGTCGGTCCACCTTGTGGGGGGCCTACCAACGCTGCGCCTTCCAGTACGCGGTCGCCACTCCAGAACTTTACTGCCCCATCGGCCATCCGTTCTGCGAGCAATGTGCCCCATAACCCTGAAATCGCGAAAAAAAATCAGTTTGTCCCTACATTTGTGTTCACTTAAATCGATAAAATGTAGGGACAACCTGTTTTATTTTTCGCGATTTCAGGGTTGGTCCCATCGTAAAAGTTGTTCATAATGATGAGTACATTGACCCCTTTTTCCGTGTAGTGCCGGACGTAAAGAATTGCACCACCCTCTCTCTTCTCATGGGTGTCGTTAAAGGCGACTAAGGGATTCACCAGAGGATGGGCAGCAGCCTTCTCTGAATATTTAAACAGCCAACTGCGATCGCCAACCCGCCTGCCAAGCGTGGCGATTATGGTATATATCCCCCTTTGGATGTTTTTCGGCTGAAATGATGATGATGATTGACCCCTTTTCGGGAAAGAAGCGATTAAAATTTCAGAATGTATATTATTCTGTAGGTAGCTATATTTATAGCCAGTTTACACACACAACACAAAACTAGCGTATATTTTGCCATACCAGCCTGCTAAGCTTACGTTTCTTGTCACCAGTCTCCAAGACCGCCTGGAAATGGCCTTGTTCGTTGGGCGCTACGTGTCGTGCATGATAATGTTCATGCTCGGTATGAAGGCGCCAGGCATTATGCACCAGTTTGAGTACCTCGAAGGTGAAGATGAAGGCCGCAGAAATATACCACCGAGGGTAAGAAAATATTCTTTCATCAATTAAAAAGTACTTAACGGCTTATTTGACCGATAGGCCTTGCATATCCAGATTTCTTAGTCAAAGTCAGGACCTGACTTTAGACCTAAAGGTCTGAATCGCCCCTAGGCGAATAATTAGCTAATAATGTTAGGATGATAAGCTTGGCCTTTTATGTCTACAACCTTTGGCGGTGATGCAAGATTCACTCGCGCTTCGCCCGACACGTCCTCCAGAACTTGCTGCCCCTGGGGGTGCCTGGGGAAACACTAGCTGGGTTTTTGCCTATTTAGCTTCTACAGTAAATCCGGTCCGGTTGCCTAAATTAGGCTATGAGCGCAAGAGTGGCGTATCATTTCCAGACTTCCAGACACAATTAAAAATCATTCAATTTTTTTTATTAGTCAATCAATTCTATCCATCGACCATACAGCTTAATATACACTTAACATAAATAAATACATAAAATATATAAATACAATAAAAAAAATACAATAAATTGTGCCGACTAGCTGAGGCTCCTATTATTGCAATCCGAGGCAAGGCGGCTATTGGCACTAACGCGGAAGTTTTGACGGCTAACATAAGTGGTCAAAACTGGTTTGAAGTTCATAAGTGGCGAACAGTAGCGACCTATATCAGTGCTATATCATTGATATGTGTTGACGTACAATGGTCGCCTGTAATGAGGCGTCTATGGGGTGTATGGTCGATTATTCCATCAGATACTCAATCACCACATTAGACGATAGGATTTTTTTCAGCCATATGTTCAACCATGGCATGGTTTGATTGACGTCTGAATAAGCGTGTAATGGACACCTAACACAATTATCCCACTGGTCCTAAGCACCACAAAAAAAGGTCTTTGTAGAGTAGTGTAATAATTATTCATCGATATTTCCGCGTTTTCGACTGTAGCCTCTAGTGGCGTGCCGTCTCACAGCTTAAGTTACACAAGACCAAAAGCAATAATGTAACCACAGACCAGTAAGCCTCAAGACGCCGCATAAACAAAGTTTTGCATTAGAACACAGTCGTAAAATGTTGGCGGGGCCCGGGGGCGGACGGCGCGTTATGATTGGTCGGCTTAAAAGTTCTGTGGAATTATTCCGTATGATTGGTGCCGCTCGCTGACGGACTGACGTCCTGATTGGCGGCGGGGCGTATCATTTGCAGTGCTACTGCATATGCGAGGTGACCGGGGGTGTCCTACTAATCGACGCCTAGAGGCTTACTGGGTCTGTGGCTGTGAGTCTGTGAGTAGTCAGATCTACCGTTATTACGTGATGTAATTTCGTCATTATCACAAATACAAAACTACGGAATAAAACCTCTTTTTCGACCTTAACAATAGAAAAACTTTTTATTTTCTTACATTCCGCTTGTCATTACACGTCAGTTTGTTAATTTTTTTAGAGAATGTTTATAGGTTAAGATGTCATGTCCTTATCAAAATCATTTTATTGTTCTTACCGCCGAAAAAGATATATTTAAATTAAAAAAGGTGATTAAATTATCAAGTGTGTTGAACTCTGTTACATTATTACTTTTTTGGTCTTCTGTAACTTGATTAGTTTTTGGTTGCGTGAGTACACACGGCTACACATCAAGCTGTACATTTCCAGTATAAGCTGACCTCGCATTGTATAGGTTTTCCTTACAACGCGAGGTCAGCCGTTACTGGTTTTGTACAGCTTGATGTGTAGCCGTGTGTACAAGTAAACAGTCTGAAAAGTAAATAAGAATATTACTATCCGGGGTAACAAAGTACATAATGAGTTTGGTTTCGTTTAAAATAATGTCCTTATAGTAGAGGTGAGTCGTACTAGGCAAAATACGTACTGAGTCTTGCGAGTACGAGTACGTGCAAATACTTGTTCCAAAAACTAGTTCCACGAGTATTTAGAAGTATGCGTCTAGTGGTACCCGTAAAGAAGTTTTCATAGTCTATCTAGTCTTTAGACAATGTTCTGGCAATAATAACAAAACCCATTGTTTTGTTTTATTTTATTGAAATGTAAAAACAACAACAAAATGTGAAATGTAAAGACAAAAAATTTAATGATTTCGAAATTGAAAACTTTCTTCCTACTTCCTACATAATACGTATACATAATATTATTATGATAAGGCTTATGATTTTTAGCTTTTTAAAGTTAATATTTAATTCATTTCTTTTAATCCATAAAAACACTAAGTTCACGATAGGTACATAAGTCCGCCTATGTACCTACACATGTTGCATGAAATTTAAATAAATAAATACATAAACAATGAAAAATAACGTAATCAAAATCAGTCTTTATTGTTGAGTAACAGGGTCGATTATCGGTCGGATTCCACCTCACTCACACATGCGTCAAACGATCGCGTCTCCGTTCGCGTCTCTCAGCACGTCAGAGTCCGTTGGATTAGTAAGTTTGTGTGCGTCTTGGAGTATACGACACGCCAAAGTCGTCAATACTTCTAAATACTCGATACGCGTTTGGATGCCAATCAGATACCTAGTCTTGAGACGTCTTGAGTGAAACCTAGTCTTACAACCTATTCCAGTAAATACGCCTCACTTCTACCTTATAGTATATGGTCGAAGCAGTGCAGAAAGCGGTGAGCGGAAGATAGCCAGTTAGAAGTTTCCACTGTTTCTGTGTTTCCATTGGTGTGTGTCTTTGTACCAAAATTCATTCTAAACCGCTCATGTACAATAAATAACAATCTATCTACAGTGTATACCTAGTTTAAAACCATTTTTGAGAAATAAACAAAATAAATACCCGACCAGTTAATATCAGCGACATGTGCAATGTGCATTGTCTATACCAGCCGGGTAGGTAACGATCACAGAATAAAACGATACTCGATATAGGCTTTGATACTCGATACTTTGCATCAAATTTTACATACCATCTGATGAATGCGGCTTGCTATAAGTGCCACCTATCGGGTCCAGATTTTGTGTTTTACATTTTTGAAATATTGGCCTCGGCGTGACATTCCTATTGAACATGACTTTAGTCTTGTCCAGATTCATGCCGAGACCGACACGCCGAGAGGCTCCGTTTAAGCTATGCAGCATTTCGCCCAGTTGTTCCAGCGACTCAGCAATTACCACGATGTCATCGGCAAAACGGAGATGTGAGATGTTCTCGCCCTTAACGTTGATACCTCGTCCAGTCCAGTCCAGCGTCTCGAAGACGTCCTCGAACGCGTTGGTGAACAATTTCGGGGATATTACATCCCCTTGTCTAACCCCTCTGCACAGTTGGATTGGCTTCTTCTTTTGGTCCTGGAGCTAAATAGTCATGGTAGCAACAAGCAGTTTAATAGGAATGTCATGCCGAGGCCAATATTCGTCGTCAATAAGGGAAAGCACTCGATGTTGTAACGGAATACGTCTACCTAGGGCAGGTAATTCAGCTTGGTAGACAAAACTTCAAGAAAGAAACTAACAGTAGGACTGGGCTTGGCAGCAGACTCGGTGAAGTTAGCTAACTAGTTAGTTGGCTAACTTCGCCGAGTCTTCTCGTCGCCTATACCGCAATCTACTCGACTATATCTAGTCCCTAGGCCGATACTTTTGATGAATTGTTTAAGAACTTGTATCTTTGTTACCCCGATAGGTTTTCGTTTTTGAAATATGATATGACAAATTAAACACATTTTTATTTTCAAAAGATCTTTGTTTTCAGACAGTTTAAATTGTTCACTCAGCAATCATGCATGAAATGGGGAATTACTTTCACGTCTACATCCCTGTGAGATTATATTGTTTTTTTTTTTAAAATAAGTTATTGATTTTTTAAACCTGCTTCCGCATTACATTGATAGTTCAAATCAAATCAAAACGTTAAATGAACGATAGCGCATAATCTCAAATTTTTCAAACAAACCAGCACACACATAACTAAATAACACTCACACGTACAGTCGACCGCACTTCTGTGGTAACCGTTTGACATTGACAGCATTCTTTATTTCGTAAGCAGTAAGGGTGGTTTTCTATTTCAAGTGTTACCACCGTCATGCAGTCGACTGTACAAAGCGCCATAAATATCGGGGCGTACAGACTATTCAAAATGACCTGAAAAACAAAGAAAATTCAACTATACAGGAAAAATGTTTAACTAGTAGCGCAAATTTAAAAAAAAAGCTGTATTTACTACAGTACACTCCAACCGCCATTCTAACAAGAATTGTATCCCATCGAGATAAAGTTTAATTTTATTAGTTGTTCAGATCATTTTTGAATGTCTGTTCGTCTCAATATTATTGACGTTGACCGTACAATCACTCCTTTTAGCTAAGTGTCAGTCAAATCTTACACCAAGTAGTTTGATTGAGTACTTAAGACTTAGGCCTGTGTTCACCGACGTTAATTCTCTGATTAATTGAAAAATGTTTAATAATAATTGAAAGTAAACGGTTGATTAACCAGATAATTTATCGTTGGTGGCCTTAGTTAGGTGTATTAACGATTTAAATTGTGGCAAGAAAAAATCGCTCACGAGTAGGATTCGAACCTGCGACTCCTGGCTCAGTACGCCAGTGCTTTAGCCACTAAGCTACCGTCAACACTGCTCGTGGTATCGAATTTAACTTCCACTTGGTACGTCTTTGGGTGACGTCAGCGACATCTTATTAAGAAACAGTGTTTCTTAACCGACTCGACTAACTTTGCAGTTAATTGAAAGTCGTATAGATATGCCTACCCTCACCAAAAGACGCCCAAAGACGTACCAAGTGGAAGTTAAATTCGATACCACGAGCAGTGTTGACGGTAGCTTAGTGGCTAAAGCACTGGCGTACTGAGCTAGGAGTCGCAGATTCGAATCCTACTCGTGAGCGATTTTTTCTTTCCACAATTGAAATCGTTATATTTTGCTTCGCATGCGTAAATGCGTTAAAAATAATAAAATAATTAGGTGTATTACATTGGCATTTTCTCTGTTTCAATTTAGCAAGATGAGAATAGATCGACATTCCGCAATGTGTTTGGCAAACTCCGAACGCTTTTACCTTTCCTATGGCCCAGAAAGAGCCCATGCCTGCAGTTATATGTGTTTATATGCGTCCTGGCCCTTATCGCTGGAAGAGCTGTAAACCTCTTCGTACCTATTTATAGCAAAAAAATAGGTAAGTAAAATTCTTTAAAAGATGAATGTATGGACCGTTGACCGCACGTTAGTGATACCAGTTTGACCTTGATATTGTCTTTATTTCGTAAGCAGTAAGGGCGGTTTTGTTATTCAAGTGTTACCACTGACGTGAGGTTGACTGTACTCAGCTTTCGTGATGAACTACTGTCACAAATACCATGCCAACCAGTATAAGCCGAACCTGTCTCGTATGAAAATTACATATTAAGCCAGTACCGCTTATATTGGTTTCTTACTATTGATATGCGGTGGACCGTACATAATGCAATGATCAATTAATGTAATTTGTGCACATAAAAAGCATTCTTATTTGCGAACAATAGAATGCTGCTACCAGTCTGTCGATATTTATAATCCCCTATACGACACCTAGACCCTATCCAGAATATCATCATCATCATCATTTCAGCCGAAAGACGTCCACTGCTGGACATAGGCCTCCCCCAAGTATCGCCACAACGACCGGTCCTGCGCCTATCCAGAATATGAAAAAATAAAATGTATACAACATTTGTCTGCTCTTAATAAATATAAAATAGTTCAAAAAGTAATTGTAATAATTTAAAACAAAATTTTTATTTAAATTAAATTTACTTAAAACACTTTTTTATGGAGTAAGTTTCGACTTTTTCATTGCGTCATTTTTTATTCGCCAAATATAAGTTTCATATCCTGGATATATGGTATAAGGGATGACCTTTTCTTTTCCGAAATCCACACGACTAACCAGTATGATTTTACAATAAATTATTCTTACAGTGGACAGTATTTCCATCCCACCGTACTACTTCCGATGGGACTTGGTGGTTATCTACGTGTTCTTCAAGTTCCTACAAGGCGGAGGAACCGGTGGAATGGGATTCCTCAACAATCTGCGCTCATTCTTGTGGATCAAAGTGCAGCAGTATACTACTAGAGAGTTACAGGTATTTCCTTGTCAAGACATTGTAATTATTTATTGCCAGTTTTTAATAATAAAGATTATTATTATTATTAGTAATTAATAAGTAGTAAAGCTATAATGCGCAGGTGTCGCGAAAGACATCTGCACAAACTTGGCGTATCGATGCTCGATATGATTGTCATTCGAGAATACACCATATCATCGGGGAGAGTGCAATATCTATAATCTTAACTATTATAAAATTGTAAACGTCTGTTTGTTTGTTTGTTTGTTCCAGCATCACGCTAAAACTACTGGACCGATTTTGATGATTTTTTGTTTGAAAGCTGATGATCTGACTTAAAAACTGGTATGGGTTTTGAGAAAGAAAGAAAGAAAGATAAAAAGAAAAAAATTAATTCGTGGGTTGCGTACTCACCCGACAGATCGAAGCTTCTATGCATTTGCACGAGCGGATAGTAATGTACGATGGAGTGGAATGGAGTGGAGTGGACAGGGGATGGGACCGGGGATGGGACTGGGGACGGGAGTGGGGACGGCACATGGGACTGGACATAGGATGGGACATGGGACAGGACATGGGACATGGGACGGGACGATAGTGATATAGTGAGATAGTGGGACAGTGAGACAGTGGGCCGTGGGACAGTGGGACAGTAGGACAGTGGCAGTGGGACGGTGGGACAGTGGGGTAGTGGTGCAGCGTGGCAGCGGGGCCGTGGGCCAGTGGGGCAGTGGGGTAGCGGGGCAGTGGAGCAGTGAGTTTGTGGGGCAGCGGGGCAGCAATGCAGTGGGGCAGCGGGGCAGTGGGGTACCGGGGCAGCGGGGCAGATTGGCAGTGGGATAGTGTGGCAGTGGGGTAGCGGGGCAGCGGGTCATCTGGGCAGCGTGGCAGTAGGGCAGTACGGTGGGGCAGTGGGGTAGTGGGGTAGTGGGGCAGTGTGGTAGCGGGGCAGTGGGTTTGTGGGGCAGCGGGGCAGTGGCCGGGGCAGCGGGGCAGTGGGATAGCGGGGCAGTGGGGTAGCGGTGCAGTGGGGTAGCGGGGCGGCGGGGCAGTAGTGCAACGGGATAGTGGGGCAGCGGGGCAGTGGGATAGCGGGGCAGTGTGGTAGTGGGGCAACGGGGCAGTGGGATAGTGGACCAGCGGGGCAGTGGGTTAGCGGGGCAGTGGGGCAATGGGATAGTGGGGCAGTTGGGAAGCGTGGCAGCTGGGCAGTGGGGTAGCGGGGCAGTGGTGCTGCGGGGGGCAGTGGGGTACCGGGCAGATGCATCGGGGCAGTGGGATATCGGGGCAGCGGGGCAGTGGGATTGCGGGGCAGCGGGGCAGTGGGACAGTGTGGCAGCTGGGCAGTGGGGCAGCGGGGCAGTGGGATAGCGGGGCAGTGGGATAGCGGGGCATTGGGGTAGCGGGGCAGTGGCCGGGGCAGCGGGGCATTGGGATAGCGGGGCATTGGGTTAGCGGGGCATTGGGTTAGCGGGGCAGTGGGGTAGCGGTGCAGTGGGGCAGTGGGGCAATGGGATAGTGGTGCAGCGGGGCAGTGGGATAGAGGAGCAGTGGGGCAGCGTTGCAGCGGGACAGTGGGACAGCGGGGCAATGGGGAAACGGGCAGTGGGGTAGCGGGGCAGTGGGATAGTGGGGCAGTGGGGTAGCGGTGTAGCGGGGCAGTGGGGTTGTGGGGCAGTGGGTCAGCGAGGCAGCGGGACAGTGGGGCAGCGGGGCAGTGGTGTAGAGTGGCAGCGGGGCGGTGCAGCGGGGCAGTGGGATAGTGGGGCAGTGGGGTAGCGGGTCAGCAGGCCAGTGGGCCAGCGGGGCAGCTGGGCAGCGGGGCAGTGTGGTAGTGGGGCAGCAGGGCAGGCAGTCGGGCAGTGGGCTAGTGGGGCAGTGGGGTAGCGGGGCATTGGGGCAGTGGGGCAGCGGGGTAGTGGGGCAGCGGGGCAGTGGGGCATTGGGATAGCAGGGCAGCGGGGCCGCTGGGCAGCGGTGCAGTGGGGCAGCGTGGCAGCGGAGCAGTGGGGCAGCGGAGCAGTGGGGCAGCGGGGTAGTGGGGCAGTGGGGAAGTGGGGCAGTGGGGCAGCGGGGCAGTGGGGCAGCGGGACAGCGGGACAGCGGGACAGTGGGACAGTGGACTGGAATGGACTGGACTGGACTAGACTGACGTGGGTTAACAGAATTTAACGCGAGCGGAGCCGCGGGTAAAAGCTAGTTATAATATAAAATAGTATAATCTAAAATGTACTCCTCGAGTAATTATTCTTTACTCATGGGGGTGCCACTTGGCTTTTGGTAGCGTCTTAAAAGATATTTGTGTAAATAATAGTTGATCATCCACAATGTGGTTTTTTTTTTCTCACTTTCTCAGATTTAACAACATAACATCACGCCTGTATATCCCCGAAGGGGTAGGCAGAAGTGTAATAGTACACCCACATTAGAGTAGATTAGATTTGAGCCATCTCTAAAACCATTTGTCTGTTTCAGTTAGAACTATTCAAGCACCTGCACGACCTGCCCCTGCGGTGGCATCTGTCTCGGAAGACGGGCGAAGTCCTACGCGTGATGGACAGAGGCACGGACTCCATAGACAATTTACTCTCGTACATACTGTTCTCGATCACACCTACCCTGATCGATATCATCGTGGCGGTTATTTACTTTGTAACGCAATTCAATGCGTGGTTCGGTCTCATCGTGTTTTCGACCATGGTGCTTTATATACGTGAGTATTTTATTGTAGCTAATTTCCTATTGTTATCAATTTATTTGGTGGATAATTTTTTCCTATAGTTAGGTATCATCATTCCAGCCGAAAAACGTCCACTGCTGGACAAAGGCCTCCCCCAAATTGGTGGATATGCCATAATCGCCACGCTTGGCAGGCGGGTTGGCGATCGCAGTTGGTTGTTTAAATACTCAGAGAACGCTGCTGCCCATCCTCTGGTGAGTTAGGTATAAGTTATCGCAAATGCGGTAACCAGGAAAAAGCGATAAAATCTAAAGCTAACTTCATTTTAAGTAACAGTAGATTGGCAGAAGTTGTAATATTACGATAAATTTATCGCCGTACAACATGTTACTGTTTTTAGTCTAAATAAATACACTGAAAATGTCGATTCATTGGATTATCATATCGGTCATCAGAAGTCATTTGCGTGACTATAATTGACCGTAAAATATTTATTCGTTTTAATTTTTGCCCGGAAATATGCTTGTATTTATTTTAAGCTACAATTTATTAATTATTTAAACATGACATGCATAACAAGATCGCCGAATGTAGTTATTGTGATTAATTGTAAATAAATTAATGTATTTTCCTTATCATATTATATGATAGATAGGGTATACTTTATTGTTTGCACAGCATAAAAATAAAACCTATCTTACTAAGTCTTATCTTTGTAATTATATACATAATTAAGATTACAAAATAAAGCAAAATCATCAGCATAATGACTTAGAGTCGTCTTCTAGTATATTTGCTGATGAATATTAGTATTTTACAGAGCGAATGCCATAGTGCTACGCAACCTAACTACATAAAAACATACATATTCTCACGCCTGTTTCCCGTTGGGGTAGGCAGAGACTATGGACTTCCACCTGCTACGATCCTGACACACCTCTTTCGCTTCATCTACGTTCATGCATGCTCGTCGGTTTAGAGTACTCTTAACCTAACTACTGGAAAATTCTTGCAGGATGTGATTAGAGAAGCTATATTGCAAGAGATTCGACTTCCCATATTCCCCTGAAATCCACTAGTTTTCGAGTTATTAAGAACCAGTAACCCTGTATAATTATGCCCAAGGATCGATTGTAAATTGGGCTTCTGACTGTCCGTAACGTCGGACGATAACCAGCTGGCGTAGCATGCAGACTGTAGACAAGATTTGTCTACGGAAAAATAAACAAAATGCCATATCGGCCCATATAGTTTAGTTTGTAATCGACAGAATTTGCATTTAGGACTAGACATGTCATTTTGTCTATTATTTCATAGACAAAACCTTTGTCTACAGTGGTCATGCTACGCCTACAGGACTTTACCTGGCTGTCCCGAAGGAGGGTAATTCTTTTTATTAGGGTTCCGTAGTCCTACAAGGAACCCTTATAGTTTCGTCATGTCCGTCCGTCTGTCCGTCTGTCCTAATCCTTTACAGCTTAATAACTTCTACAGTTATAAACATAAGTAAATGAAATTTTGTTAAAAAATAGTCTGCATATACATCTCAATTTTAAAAGAATAAAAAAATCAAAATTACGTACTTTAGGGGTGGCGCCCATACATGTGAAATGTGGATGAAAATTTTTTTTTCGCTGCACCCCCTCCTTTGATGTATCATTGAATAGGTCTACTAAAATGAAGGTAATGTTTAATACATCACTTTTTTATCAGGTGTACCATCTGCGAAATATAGCCCTCCAAAGTGGCTTGCAATGTGTCCCCCCCCCCCCTGCCATTTCTAAACTATGCAACGTAGAAACTTAAAATCTTCCACATTGATAGACCTTTGTGAAAACTCTCTTTTAACATTATTTCCAGTATAATGTGATTATAATTTTTTGAGTTATAGACAGAAAACTGAAAAATACTTAAAACGTCCTAGTTCAACGGTCATTGACCTTAGAGAAAAAATATCTTAGCAAATAATGCTCCTTTAGCTACTTTCTATTTGAAAAAATCACAAAAAGTAACTGACATGACAGACTTCTTAAATTTGGCTTCTTGAATTTATCGCTAGATGGCGCTACTAACAACACGCTCTGAGTCGCGAATGCTTCCGATTATTGCAAAAACTAAAATAGCCATGCTTAATATTCGATTTGATTCGTTTGTAATTACACCTACTTAAGGAACCCTATAATACTGAGCATGGCCGGACATGCTCTTGGCCGGTTTTTTATAGATAGATTACTTATCGACAAATATGATTACTATTTTAACAACACCCAATAATTTCAGTGGCCACGGTAGCCGTAACAGAATGGCGAACCAAGTTCCAGAGACGTATGAACTTGGCCGACAACGAGCAAAAGGCACGCTCCGTCGACTCACTCCTTAACTACGAAACGGTCAAGTATTACGGCGCGGAAGCCTACGAAGTTGTGTCCTATAGAGAAGCTATCGTTAATTACCAGGTAAGGATAAGGTTCTATACATCAGCCAATTTAAATGGATAAATAATACGTTTAGATAAGGAGATAAGTATTAATCCCATAACACATTGCATTTTATTGTTTCGTATCCGCTTTTACCGGCTTTGTGTCCGTTGACGGGCCATTTTGCGATCTATTCGATAGCTTTTGTCATTCGAAAATCAACTTAAGGTGAATGCTACAGGGTACCCCGCGAAATTCAAATTTTTTGGCGTTTTTTGCAAATTGTAGCTTTATTTCGCGTTGTATATCGGTCAAAATATGATTGGCGGAAATAATAACAATATATCTACTGAATTATACTCATAAAAAATATTAACCTAGCTGTATTAGCTGTACTAGCTCGATAATATTAATTTACGATCAAATTATCGATTTTCGAGCTTATACAGCTAATAGAGCTAGATTAATGTTTTTTAAGAGTATTATTCCTTAGATATATTGTTACTATTGTCGCCAATCATATTTTGACCGATATACAACGCGAAATAAAGCTACAATTTTCAAAAAACGCCAAAAGATTTTAATTTCGCGGGCTACCCTGTAGCATTCACCTTAAATTACTTGTCCTTTTAGTTTATACTTGTGTAAGTTGTAATAACTTGTATTTCTATGGTATCATTGGCTTATGTACTTATAGAACGAAAGTAAGTTAAGTTAGTTACTTAAGTTCATATTTTCGTGTAATGTTAAAATTGTTGGATATTTCAGAAAGAGGAGTTCAAATCTCTGATCACACTGAATATGCTGAATACACTACAAAATATCATCATTTGCGGTGGTAAGTGTTCTTTAATTTCAACCCGTAATAAAAAATCTGCAAATAACATTTCCAGTAGTGTTTGGCTGGTATTGCCAATAATAATATGAAAATTGCACACAAGACAGTTTTATTTTAATTTCTCCATTTAATAGTACATTACTGTCCAGGCCTGAAATAAACCAATTTAAAGCCGAGTGATATTGAAAAGACGAGGCGAAGCCGAGTACTTCCGAAGCGATTTCAAAAGGACGGGGCGCTAGCCGGCTATAGACCATATTTACATTTTGTTTCGTGCAGGAGCCAATTGCCTGTACCAATTGTGTTGTGTAGATAATATTTTGTCGCTATAATAAAATAAAAATCGTTAGGTCTAATGGCGGGATCTCTTCTCTGCGTGTCAATGGTGGTCAACACAAACCAGCTGACAGTCGGTGACTATGTGTTGTTTGCGTCATACATCGTCCAGTTATACGTGCCGCTGAATTGGTTCGGCACTTACTACAGGTAAGTAAATGGAAAACATATCAAACTTCGATCAATAGGTATTTTTTATCGAAGATATGTCTCAGAGTATTTGTGATTAAGATTGGGCCTTTTGAAACTAAGTAGGCGTGATTCCATTCTATGCGCTAATGGATGAAACGAACGTAACAACGCGCTTCTCATTTCTGAGATTCAGTGATCGTAACATCAAAATTATAGAGTATTTTAGGTAAAATTTAGTGTTTTTTGCATCGATAGTCTGATTCCTCCCAACAACAGCTAGCGACAAAACTGAAAGCAGCAAAACATTTCTATTCGTAACTTTCTGTAATCAAAAGTTTATTTACTTTATCACCAATTTCGTACATTCACATACTTTATGAGAGATTGACCATCTCCTCTATCACAATAATTATGCCTATGATATGTTTATGAAAGCCGAAAGCGATAAAAATGTCTTTCCTATAGAAGTCATAAGTTCATAACTGCTGATATCAGGTGCACTGGTGTTGCATGAGGTCATACGAGTCGTAATAAAGATTAGCATTATCTGATAATAATTGGCGACATGGCAACTGATTTCTTTTAGAATTGACTTTGGCTAATTTCTTAGATATGAATGCACTGGAAATCTGTTACTATCCAGTCGATTTATGAAATCTGAAACTTTAGGCTGAGTACACAACAACGCAGGTACCTTTTTGGGTGTGAGTAAATTCAACCATCATTCGCAGCTTTTATCGACCCACTTCAGGGTATAAGCCTCCTCCCATTTACGCTATCCTTCCCGGCTTTGCGCCAATTTTGTCCAGGGTTTTTTTTATAACATAGTAGGGCAAACGAGTATGTGTGTGTCACCTGATGGTAAGCAATCTCCGACATCCGCACATAATTAAGCAGTTTGAGAACGTGCGGGCACTGTATGACCATAAGAGAGTAAATTACTTCGTCATAATGAAGGAAATTCAACACTTTATTCAAATTAATTTTTAATTCTTCTGACTAATATTAAACTTAAAATAAAATGTGGAAACATCATAATCGGTTCTTGCGTTCTACAAAGCATGCAGCGATTTCTACTAATCTTCAATTTTCTTCTGAAAATTTGGGCATACTAACTTACTGACTTTAAACCATCTTCTCCATCTTTGTAGAGCTATCCAAAAGAACTTCGTGGACATGGAGAATATGTTCGACCTGATGCGAGTGGACACCGACGTGCGCGACGCAATCGGAGCCCCCGACTTATTAGTAAGGCGCGGTGCCGTCGAGTTCAAGCATGTGTCGTTCGGCTACGGGCCGGAGCGACTCGTGTTGAACAATATCAGCTTTAAAGTACCGCCTGGCAGCACTGTGGCCCTGGTAAGTGATGATATAATTTATGACGTCACATATTCAACCATAGGTAAAGCGCAGCGCCGTCGAATTAAATCTCGTGTCGTTCGGCTGCGGGGCGGAGCGACTCATTTTGAACAATATTAACATTAAAGTATCGCCTGACAGCACTGTGGCCCTAGTAAGTGATAATATAATTTATGACGTCGTATATCCAACTACATATTAGTAAGGCGCAGCGCCGTTGAATTAGATCACGTGTCGTTCAGTTAAAGGCCGAGCGACTCGTATTGAACAATATCAGTTTTTAGTACCGCCTGGCAGTACTATGTAATTAAATATAGCACTTTGTGAACGTCACATAAGATTTAATTGAATGTTTTCGAGTCTGTTACGATGTGACGGCAATCAATGTACTGAGTCTAGAAGATTTTACTGTACAGAATCCACCTAACCCGTCGCCGAACGTTTTCAATCAAGGTGATTTTTAATCGATGTTGGGTGAGATGTCATCATCATCATCATCATTTCAGCCGAAAGACGTCCACTGCTGGATATAGGCCTCCCCCAAACATCGCCACAACGACCGGTCCTGTGCCTTCCGCATCCAGCGGATTCCCGCGACCTTCACCAGGTCGTCGGTCCACCTTGTGGGGGGCCTACCCACGCTGCGCCTTCCAGTACGCGGTCGCCACTCCAGAACTTTACTGCCCCATCGGGTGAGATGTAGTGGCATTTATTTCTAGGGCAATCTGGCTAGGCTGGATGGGCATCAGTGTGTGTCAGGACAACTTTTACGAAATAAGACAGTGAAAACAGACGGGTAAAACATTGGTGCGCATCGCTTCTCTGTCCCAAGGACCTATTCTGTTACCTCACATAATAAAGTAATATTATTACATAGGTGGGTCCCAGCGGTGCAGGCAAGTCCACAATCATGCGGCTGTTATTCCGGTTCTACGACGTGAACGAGGGTGCAGTGTTGGTCGATGGACAGGACGTCCGGACGGTGACGCAAGCGTCTTTACGCGCCAACATTGGCGTCGTGCCGCAAGATACGGTGCTGTTCAATAACTCTGTCAGGTAAGCAAAGACTAGGTACTAGACAGAAATGAATAGCAGATCTACTAAACTCCATATTAGCGAACAGATTTATTTACCTACACTTCAGAAGTGTTTGCATACACGTTTGTGTGCGTGTGCGTAAATGCGATAACTCAGTATAGCGCTAGAGCGTATCCCGAGCCTTACCCGAAAGACACAAAACTGGTAGGGGAAGGTGAGTGGCGTGTATTTAATGCCAATTGGCTACGTGCACGACAGGTGCGCCGCCTAGCGGCCGCAATAACAAACGTCGTTTCGGGACCCGTCATTTATTTTAACAATTAGATAATAAGCCATGTTTTCATAAAAATACTTAATACATTAAACAAAGCCGGGTTAGTTACACCAAAGGCTGGGCTAATTTTAATTAAATTTGGTATACAGATAAAACATAACCCGGATATAGGCTACTTTTATTTATCGGGTTATAACCCAAGCACCGGGTTAAATCTCCGGTGGATTACCCATCTATAACTCTGTCTATGCCAGGGAAAAAGACAACATGGATATTGATTAATAGATTTAGGAAAAAAAACATATCGTAGTTAATTTTAGGGTTCCAAGAAAAAAAAATTCTTAAAGGGGTTCCAGGAAAAAATCAAAGGGTTCGAGATGCGACGACCTCCCCACCCGCAGCAGTGCGTATCTCCAGCCACCCTAGTAGTCTGCGGGTGGCGAATTCGGGGCAGGTCGCCACACGATCTGTCAAGGCCCGTGACAGTGGCGCACAGTGTTTCACGCGCGTCAGCCAGGAGGAAGGTGGTCGGAGACTGAAGAGCCCATACCACGCCCCCGGTCAAAGGTAGTTAGAGGAACACCGTGGTGATTTTAGTCGGTAAGAGTCCGGCACTGGCTCCGACTTTCCGGACGGATGAGGATCTACCCACAAAAGGAAAAATATCAAACAACATATTATTATTTAAAAAGTATAAGTTTATTGTGAAAAAAATAGTATTTAAATAACAAAAGAAAAACTAAAGCTAACGTAATAGAGATAATAATTAATAATACAATTCAGTTCAAAATTCAACTGAAAATAAATTCTTATAAAACCCTGCAGCTCATTCAATCTACTGCCATCTGCTAAGGTTTCATAAAACGAAAACGGAAAAGAACTCTTACGGTCTCCGCACATTCTTCTAAAGTATTAAACTAAAATATGAAATCTTCCATTTTTCATTGTTGTACACGCAATTAAATCTGAAAGAAAACCATTCGGTAAATATTTATTTTAGACCTACGTGTTCAATGACTAAAACAGCGGCTGCTGAAATTCCGTGATCGGATATTATCGATCTCCAAAATATGTTTGAATTTAACTTTCTATTCCAGGTATAATATTCAATATGGAAAATTGACTGCGCCGGCGGCCGATATAATATCGGCGGCAAAGAACGCTGACATACACGATAGGATTCTCACATTCCCAGATGCTTATGATACGCAGGTAAGCATACCATATTATAAAACTAGCATTTTTTTTTTGATCTGTGTTTTTTTACGAGTCGGGTCCCCAAATTTTTATGGAATTTGTCAGAGCGCGAGCAGTTACCTGTACTCTTTTTAAAACTTACATGAAATGATTGACATCAAGATGTAAAAGCCTGGTGCATTTCCATATTTTGAATATTTGAACTTGTTTTACATTTCTGCTTGCAACTCTAAAGACATTTTGACAGTTGTAGTATAGACAATCTGTCATTTATTCCTCAGTTAAAAGTTATCAGACTATTGAAACACCGGCCCTTAACAATAAATATAAAAAAGCTTGTTAATGGAACCCCGAATAACATTAGCTCTCCCGATTAGTCGTATGTGTAAAAATTTCTGAAAAATCTAAAAACATACCTCGACTATGGTCTGACTTTTTGAAGGTGCTGAGTGCTAAATTGCTCCATGTGCCTCAGATCCTAGAAAAACAGGATGTATTAATTCTAACTTATAATTGTTTTGAACACACATATCCAAAGGAGGTTTTATACAAATTGATGCTGAAGCAATATGCTTATTACAGTTATTACCTCTTAATTGTAGGTTGGAGAACGAGGGCTGCGTCTCAGCGGTGGTGAAAAGCAAAGGATAGCGATTGCGCGGACGATCCTCAAGGACCCGGCAATAGTTCTGTTAGACGAAGCAACGTCAGCACTTGATACCAACACGGAAAGAAATATACAGGTAAATAAATAAACACTACCAGTATAAGATAAACTTTTTACCTTTAAAAAAAGTATATTAAACATCCGTTATCAGTGATTACTGATAAAAAAAACAGTAGATTCTGCCACGAAAACAACCTTTTTTATTACTTTGTTATTAATACCTACAGCTGTTGTATAACTTTGGTGCATTCATTAATCAGCCGATTTATTTTTCAGGCGGCATTGGGACGCGTGTGTGCGAATAGGACTACGATAATAATCGCTCACAGGCTCTCTACAATCATACACGCAGATGAAATTCTCGTCTTGAAAGAAGGAGAGATCATCGAAAGAGGAAAGTACGTAAACCTTGGATCATTTTGTTTTAATAGATAAATAGACACTGACCTTATTGAAATCTGATGAGTGATTCTCGTTGAAGAGGTCTGGTCCATAGTACTCGCCATTGCGCCCATGTATTAAAAAGCATGTGAATTAAAGTGGGGTGACATGAAGTTCATAAATTTCTGCCTACCTCAAGGAAATATGGCGTGATGTTATGTATTGATTTGTAAAATTATAACTTATTAATATACTATGAAACGGGAATAAACGCGCAATAGTTATTTTACTGCCCGACGTTTCGACCAGGGGGTCTACTCCCGTTCGACGATATTCGACAAATCGTACGATTCATCGCACAATTTGCTACTCCGGTCAACCATCGTTCCCTTATCGCATGCGATGATCGTGTTTTGACGTTTGTTTTTCTCATCTCCGGTAAATTGTATACGACTATGAACCGTAGTCTATCTTAATTGTGCCTATTTTTTATGTGCCTATCTTTATTATGTAAGTATCAGTCGGAACGAAAGTTCGTACTTCGTTTGTCGTTCGTAAAACGCGAGTAGACCTACAGGTTCCACTGATCGTCGTCACGAGCAGACTGATACAACATTGTCAGCTCCGATTCTGAGGTGGAAGAATTTCCATCCACCCTCACGCGTTAATTCCCGTTTCATAATATGTATATCAATAAGTTATAGTGCAACACGAGAGTTTAAAAGTAAATATTGTAAAGTTATGATTTAAAAACGAAACCAACCCCTTCTCGACCCAAAATTATTTTGTATAATCATGTTTTAACTATAAATGGCATTGCTTCGATTTTACTGACTCATGTAGCCTTCACACACAACACATCTCGTTTTCCTAATTCAAATTGAGTAGTTTGCTGATCTTATATAAAATCAACATAACTTTTATTTATATCTACTAGATCAGTTTTCCTTCTTTGAAAATACCCTAAATTGCCTTAGAAGATAATATTTTTAAAAACAATGCGGTACATAAGCAAATTTTCAGTCATTTACTCCTGCACGTTTCCTGGTGCTGAACAGTTTTTGAGCTCAATATGCACTTATGCTAGGGCCGCACATATCGCGACGACATTTGTGCGATAACACTTCGTCTTCGGCCTACGGGCGAATGTGCATGGCCACCCACATACATCGAAGTTGTGTTGTCGCGATGTTTTACCACGATAATCCTGAACATGAGTGTACACGACAACACGCAAACCAAAACAAAATGGACGACGTGACTGGCGGCAAATAGGTGTTTGCTACATTTACTGTAGTCAAAAAATCGGATTCCATAATATTGACCCTGCCTCGTTATTAATTGTTATAAATTTTGTCAATACTCCAATCCATTAAACACACCAGAAATATTACGTATCTATTTTTTGCCGACACGTACGCTACGTTTGATGTCTGTGCGTGTGCGGCAACTGAAGTGTGGCCGCGCATAAGCGAAGTTTATTGCGATAAAATGCTTTGATGTGTCATAGTTTACCGACAGCGGAGCAAGTGTCTTCGTCTTCGCCCAAAGCGGCAAAGCCTTTGCGAAGACTTGGCTACATACATCGCGATGACGTGAATATTCGGGTTATCGCGATGAGTGCGGCCTAAGCATTACTGCTATTTCGTATCGACATTGACTACAGTATACACATAATTATAATGTTTGTCTTTTCCAGCCATGAAGCGCTTCTCGCACAAGACGGCTTCTACGCGGCAATGTGGCAGCAGCAACTAGAGAATCGCAACAACAACGAAAGCAACGGAGAGGGAAACAATAACAACGAGCAACGACCGCCACCGGCGGGGCAGCCCAACGGGGTCAATGCCTTCGGACACGGCCATGGACATTAATACATGTATGTGTACAGTAATACGTAACGAAGCAGGGTGCTAGTCGGTTCGTGGATCAGTGAATTCGAATATTATCGATTTCTAGTGTCAATTGTTTGGTTTGAGGACGTTAGACATAAGGGACATGACAGATCGCTCACGAAGAGCATTTGTAACCAAATAATTATGTATAAATATCGGGAACTTTATTTATTATCCTATGTACATTATGCACAAGCATTAGCTCACCGAACAAACGTAATGATGTACATAAGTTGACATTGTGGTGATGTAACTGTAGTAGTATTAAAATTGTGATGGGAAATTTTATGTGCTATTTCAGTGTTATTAAAACTGTTTTTATTTATAAACTTATACTTTTATTGACTGTTAATTAAATTATAAAAGTTTTATGCTAGACAAGTTACAGTATAATTATAGCAGTATTTTTACACAAGAAATCTGTTGTAAAATTTATAGAAAATATCATCATGTGTGATGATGATGATGAGGTATCTGAAAGATAAGAATAATCGTATAGATGAAATAACTAACTGACGACAGGTAATCGATTGATAATAACGGACTGTTATGAAAACAAGACTGCGTTTACAGGACTGCAGTACGTGCGGTGAGACGATCTGCGTTGTACAGAGAGCTGATTAGTGGTGTGAACCGGTTCTCAAAAAACCGGATAATCACCGGTTAGAGTGAGTACCGGAGACTAATCGGTGATTTCACTAAAATACCGGTTATTTGATTTGTTGCAGAACGCACCCAAATGTGCCAATTTTTTTTTCTCATATAGATTTAGAGTATTTTGAATAACCGGAAATCATTCTGATAATCTCCGAAATCTCCGCATAATCTCCGGATCACACCACTAGTGCTGATTCAGAGTTTGGAACTTCGTAAAGTCTGTTTTGTCTCTCTTGACTTATTTAATAAACAATCTTGGTATGTCTCTTTATTCAAATAACTACTAATATAATTACTAGTTCTGCAAATGTAATTAGGTTAAAAAATATTATTTAGTGTGTAAAATTGTTAACATAATGTATTTTAATAATTAATTATTATCGACGAATTGCATTAAAAAGACAAGTCAAGATTGTTTACCAAATAAGCCAAGTAAGAAAAAACTGAGTGTATAAGCCAAGTAAGAAAAAACTGAGTGTATACGCTTCCGAATGGGTCGATTTTATTTTCGAAATCAGTAGATTTATGAATGAAAGTCGACGCAATCGATTGCGTATACGGAAGTTTCAAACTGGCACTAAGGCACTAAGAACATACTCTAACCGATTGAGGGACGCCCAGCGATGACCAACCCATAAGGACTTACGGCAGCCTGACAAAGGGTTGCAGTACACATTCGGGTCGGCATTGATCGGTAAAGCTGGGTAATAGAATCGAATCACCCTCCGAGCCTTTTTCGCCAACTATGTTGGGGTCGACTTCCAGCCTAACCAGGTGCCGCTAAACATTATTATTTTACACGGAGCGACTGCCATCAGACCTCCGCAACCCAATTACTGGGTAATACCGACATTCGGCGGTTAGACCAGTTGTCAGACTTTCAGGCTTCTGACTACCCGTAACGTAGATGTTCGTATGGCAACCGGGACCGACAGCTTAACCTGCTCTCCGAGGCACGGGGAGGTCTCGATGTGCAACGAAATTGTCACCCATCCACGGTATCGGTTGTAGAATCGAATATAATTATATAAATAGACTAGAGGTCGCCAGCGGCTTCGCAAGCGTGGATATGGTTTATCGAAAAAAAAAATACTTCAAGGTCAAGGTGACCCCATAAGTACACGAGAAGAATACATCAAGTCGTTTCATCATCATCATCATCATTTCAGCCGAAAGACGTCCACTGCTGGACATAGGCCTCCATCAAGTCGTTTAGGAGGAGAAAAAATTAAGAACACATGTACACCGGAATTTTATATATAACTAGCTTTTACCCGCGGCTCCGCTCGCGTTAAATTCTGCTAACCAACGTCAGTCCAGAGTCCAGTCCAGTCCACTGTCCCACTGTCCCAATGTCCCACTGTCCCACTGCCCCACAGCCCCTCTGTCCCACTGACCCACAGCTCATCTCTCCCACTGCCCCACTGTCTCACTATATCACTATCGTCCCATCCCATGTCCCATGTCCTGTCCCACTGTCTCACTTTATCACTATATAATTATCGTCCCGTCCCATGTCCCATCCTTGTCCCATGTCCCATCCAATGTCCCGTCCCATATCCCATCTAATGTCCCGTCCTATATCCCATCTAATGTCCCGTCCTATGTCTCGTCCCATGTCCCGTCCCATGTTCCGTTCCGTGTCCTGTCCCATGACCCATCCTATGTCCCGTCCCATGTTCCATCCAATGTCCCATCCAATGTCCCGTCCTATGTCTCGTCCCATGTCCCGTCCCACTGTCCCGTCTCATTTCCCGTCCCATGTTCCGTCCCCTGTCCCGTCCCCCGTCCCGTCCCCTGTCCACTCCACTCCACTCCACTCCATCGTACATTACTATCCGCTCGTGCATATGCGTAGAAGCTTCGTATCTGTAGGGTGAGGACGCACCCCACGAATTAATTTTAATCTTTTTTTCTTTCTTTCTTAAAACCCATACCAGTTTTTAAGTCTGATCATCAGCTTTCATACAACAAAAAAATTTATCAAAATCGGTCCAGTAGTTTTTGCGTGATGCTGGAACAAACAAACAAACAGACATCTACAATTTTATAATAGTTAAGAAGATGAATGATCGACTAAAAGCCTGATCGGCCTGCCCGTACACACTCATTTCGGCACAGCCATTAATTGACACAGCTGGGTCAACCCGGGTGGTTTTTCCGATCGGGCGAGCGGAATGAATGTAATAATAATATGTATAATATAATATTATGTTGTAGTTTCATCGGGTCGGTTTTATTGTTCAATAAAAATTGCCGAACCGAAAATGTGTATAGCAACCATGGCTCTACACGTTTAACTGGTCACCTTGTTAACCACACCTTCGTATGCTGTTAATGCTGTGCCGAAAACACTGATATACCTGATACGAGTTGTATCTGGTCTATCCAGAGTACTTACACTCTTGAACGGCTTCACACGCTATATCCCGTAAACACAACCTAAAAATGATTTACTAAGAGTAATCGTTTTCTTTGAATTCGATTGTTGCTTCTAGCGCGACTATTAATAATGTAATCAATATAACTCTGTACAGGTCCTCATTTCATAGAAAACCTGTAAGCTATATTATCATCTGTCGCTATCATACATGTAATGTAAATGGACTATGAAAGGATGTTTTCAAACCAAAATGTTTTACCTCTATCAATGAGTTGTACAGTGGTGTATCGCCTGGCATCCGCAGTCCTCTAAATTTATTTCGATCTAAGAGAAAGGGGAAAAAAAAACGAATTGTCCAAAAAAATAAATTACAAGGAGGAATCATGTCTTAAGAACTCACCGTTTCCTGGCGTAGCATGTAATTTACTTTCATCAGCCATTGCAAGGGCAAGTTTTGATTTCGTTAGAAGTTCTTGATATTGTTGGTTCTTCTTTTGGTACTCCCTGACTGATATTGCAGGTCGCGTCTTTGCAAATTCTACACTTCGTATAGAATTTTCTTCCTTGTGTTCAATATGATCAATAGTTCTTACATAATCTGAAGATATTTTGCGGTAAACTTTTTTCCCATGTTGTAAAAGGAGAACTTGGTCGATCGATTTATCTTCTAGTTCCAATGATAGTGAGCGACGCTTGAACTTTTCCCGTACATCGATCTCGTTCTTGATGCGGCGCGCCGGAGAACGCGTAAGAAACACAGCTTTACTTTGCTGTATTTCTGACATCGGTCTGCAAATATAGAGGGAAATTAGTATAATGGTCATATGACTTCTTATTTTTAAATGGTGTTTCTAGTAGTGCTATTTGCAAAGGAAGTTATTTGCCTTTTCTTTATCTATTAATGTAGGACGAGCATGCATGACGAGGTTAATGAACGCAGATGAAGCAAAAGAGGTGTGTCAGGATCGTAGCAGGTGGAAGTCCATAGTCTCTGCCTACCCCAATGGGAAACAGGCGTGATAATATGTATGTTTGTATTTTGTATTATGGTAGGTTATCAAAACATGATTTAATTATCAATTGGAAACATGAAAGAAAAAGAAAGAAAGAAAGAAAAATATTTATGAGAAATCCTGCACACTTGAGAGGGCTCCAAAATGTTCTTGATGGTATGTTTTGTTCACCAACGCTCACTAAGCCAGCTTGGTGGACTAAGGCCTTAAAACTTTTTCTTTCCGAGACCAGGTCCATGCCCAGTTGTGGAACAGTTGTGGGTTTATTTAGTAACAATTGAAATTCAACCTTATTTGCTTCTAAATAAGATTGAAATTTGAATAGCTTAATAAAATCACACTAGGAGGCTGTGCCGCGAAAAGCGGACGAGCGGCCACAGTCACAAGCGTCCATAAAGGTGGTTTCACACCGGCGAGGCATGGCGTATAAAGGTATAGATAGGCGAGGATGTGCGCGGCGAGAATTGAAATATTTGTAGTTATTACATTAAACTTTATTGCTGCATGAATAGAGTATTTATTACATTGCAAAGCGGTACATCGCGAGCAGGCGCGTGCCGGCGCGAGATGGCGCGTGTTCGCAATGTACATCTTTCGGTGTGAGAGGGTCAGTGAGATTTCAATTCACGCCCAACCCATCCAATCCTACATCCATAGTATCGAAGCGGTCGATACCATCGATAGTTTTGTACTATTGATAGTGGCCTGTGTGTTTCGTTAGTATAGAATAGAATAGAATAATTTTACTTCTCAGTATATGGTAGGTACATTGATGTCTTACGATATATATGGTGTCACATATACTACCATTGCTGGTGTAGAAATATTACGTAGGTTCATTACAGGAATAAATAACATTATTATAATATTAAATTTAGCATTTTGGATTACAATAATTTTAACAGATTAATAGACTTACACTCATATTAGGAATTACATTAATAACAATTTCTTTAAATCTAAACCTACAATGTCAAAATATCAATTACAATGTCAAATAATCAGTTACAATGTCAAAATATTAATTATAATGCCTAAATATTAATTACAATTTAAAATTACAATTTAAGATTAAAAAATTCATTAACAGAATAAAAACACATGTCTAAGAGCCAAGAAAACATTTTACTTTTGAACTTAATAAATGTTAATGTTCTCAGTTCAGCTGGTAATTTATTATAAATTTTAATGGCCATACAATATACATTTCTACTAAATAAATGTAATCTTTGGGCAGGTACCAGCAACTTACCGAGATTTTTTTTACTCAGTCTTACTGAGACGTGTTCATTTAACGGAAACAAATGAGGGTACTTCTTCACAAATAAACAAATTTCAAAAATGATCATCAATATATCAATATATCGATACTATCGATAGTACAGTCAGTATCGGTGTCCAATACTATCGATAGTATTGTTCTATGTCGATAGTATTGCCGGGTAGTACGCTATCGATACTATCGACAGTCTATCGATACTATTGACTGCGTAGACTATCGATAGTCGCCTATCGATCGGCTACACTAGCGCCGCCTCCGGATACAGAAAACCGCGTGACGCCACGCGCGACGCGACGTACAACGTGTCCCATGAACGAGCCCTAAGGACTAGATTTAATGTGAACTTTTGTTTTCTGAGCCCTTAGCATGACTTTTTGTGATACCTTGTAGATAACGTTACCGTTAAAAAATGGGAATTTTACCAGCGCCACGTGTGCGTATTTGGAAATAAACAAATCTCATATAAAATTTGTTGATAACTACACGGTATCGCAAAAACTCATGCTAGGGATTCTGTTCTCACCAAACCACGCCTCGCGAAGGAAGGTCACTATCTAAACAGTCAAACTATAGTTTACTTACTTATAGTCCTTCAAGGTTGGTCCTGGACCTAGGTTGTCAATAAACACGTCATCGTATAGACGTAAAAGGACAGACGGCCGCTGCCCTTCGTCGTCACTTTCATCATGGTAGTGGACATCATCGTCTTCATCGTCGTCCAGGACGTATTGTCCAGGGCGGATGAAGGTGGTGGGCCGGCGCATAGCTCGTGTGCCCTGCGTTTGAGCCTTTGGCGTCGTTTCACGTACCATGCGGACCTTGGGGCTAATATATACAAATTATGATTAACGAAAAATACGTGTAGGGTGTTGAGCTGCGGATCCCTAAACGAGCTGTGCTGCTACCCAGTGGAGTAGACGAACCAATAATGTGAAGCAGCTGGTGTAATAAAGTGACGGTATTTTAAGCTATGGAGCGAGCTATGCTTGGAGTTTCTTTGAAGGATAAAATCCGTAACGAGATTATCCGGAGAAGAACCGGAGTGACCGACATAGCTTGTAGGATCAGTAAGCTGAAGTGGCAGTGGGCTGGCCATGTCTGTCGAAGGACCGATGGCCGTTGGAGCAGACGAGTCCTTGAGTGGAGACCGCGTATCGGCAAACGCAGCGTAGGGCGCCCCGCTGCCAGGTGGACCGATGACCTAAAGAACGTAGCTGGGGGGGACTGGATGCGGAAGGCAGAAGACCGAGCGTTGTGGCGCAACTTGGGAGAGGCCTATGTCCAGCAGTGGACTGCGATAGGCTGAGTTGATTGATTGATTTTAAGTATTCATTCAAATGTCAAATATTTAATTGATTAATCTTGTACCTATTTAGTTGCCAAACAGTGATGCTTGCATTACTGTGTTTTGGTCTGAAGGGTACGGTGCCGGTGAAATTACAATCACATGAGACTTTCCATCTTCATGTCTCAGTTTGGCGAACCGACTTGCGGTAACAGCCTAGGTGGTAATAAAGATGTTATGGGCAAAGGTAAAACCGCTTAACATCAGGTGGGCCTTTAGCTCGTTTCGCCATCCAAAACTATATTTAAAAAAAAAAATGCTGAATAATACTCATAGAAAATATCAACTTAGCTTTGTCTGATCATCGTCATCATCATTTCAGCCGAAAGACGTCCACTACTGGGCATAGCCACGCTTGGCAGGCGGGTTGGCGATCGCAGTTGATTGTTTGATATAAGCTTCATACATTTTATGTCAAATTTCTATCTCTACTAGGGCAAATCGTGGATAGACAAGATATTAATTTTGGCCGTAAGAGTATTATTTAGTAGATATCTTGTAATTAGGTACTGTCGCTAAACATATTCTGATCAACTTACAATGTGAAACAGAGCTACAGTTTGCAAGAAATGTATGAGCTACTCCGAAGCAAACACCTTAATATATTCATTTAATTTCTCCGTGTACATCGTATGTTTCGCGAAGCCAATGAATGTATGCGAATGACAAGGCCGGGCCAGCCGAATTTAAATAACTCATATTTATATATTTAGAGGGTTTAATTTGAAAAGAAAGCAGTACATGTGTTCTAAATTCGACGGAGATTATTTCGTACCTAGGATAGGTATTTATAGCTTTCGTGGTTATCCAGTTAAAGCTGTCGATACAGTTTTCAGCCCGGCCCCTTTTACACCTTAATATCTCGGAAAATATTAGTTTTATGTTTAAATTAAGCACTATGTACGTGTATTTTACGGAGTACATCCCTTCTGTGGCATCACTTTCTCAGCAAGTTTGGTAGTTGTCGTGGTACAGATGGGGCCGGGCTGAAAACGTCAGGCTGGCCCGGCCCCCTTCAAATACTTCTATTTTTTTTATTAGAGCGGTACATTGAAAATGTAGTAGGTAAGTACAAATGCTTCTGAAGAGGAGTACATTCGGATAATACATATCTCGCGACCTAAAGCTACGGGGCCGGGCCAGCCTGACGCACGTCCCAACCTCGATTTATTTTAAAGATACAACGTCAATTTCGCAGTTCATTTATACAGTTTTTCTATGAACTTTTTACAGATTCAACTACATGATTAAGTTGGTAATAATCGACCAACTAAGCCAAACCAACTAAGCTAAACCAAGCCTACTCATCTGTGATAGTTTCCCTTTATTTGCCAATATACCAGATGGTTTTCAATATCCAAAAAAGTTTCTCGCGCATAAGTGAGTTTGCAGGAAATAATTACGCGAAAAGCTTTTTTTGGATATTTTTTGGACTTTGTGACTAATTGAAATTACGTTAGGTACGTAAATAAATTTATTCTTTAATTAAAAAATAATATTAATAATTTTTGCTGCATCTCTACGAGACACATAATAGCTTTTCTATACTGCTACATTTTAATTGAAATTAGGAATAGAGATGGCCTTGAAGGAATTTCAAGGAGATGCCAATAGCAGGCCCCGACGGATTTTTTGGGTTGGGTGTCGGGGGTTTTTTTATTTTTTTATTTAATCCTTTTTCGATTACAAAGTTAATACCCGTCGTGGGTTTTATTTATCCTGAAGTCCTGAATGGGCTTGCGGTTGACCGCTAACTGCTAACTCACTCAGAGGTGAAGTGCAGAAAGTGCGTAACAGGGAAACTTTGCGCTAAAGACTGGCTGAGCTTCGTGTTGTCGCGTATCAAAAAGCACTACAAACAGCACAAACTGGCTTAAAACGTGCGCGAGACGCCGCGCCTCAACCCGGATCTCACTCTATAGGTACAGTTAACCGCACGTCCGTGGTTGACCTTGACAGCGTCTTTATTTCGTAAGTAGTACAGGCGGATTTCGTCATTCACTGACGTTCGGTTGACCGCGGTGTGCGCTGGCCTACTCACCTCCAGTTTCCGAAAGGCTGATCAACGCAAAAATTAACTAATCAGTTGTCAAATCTCAGGTCAAGCGATGTGATTGGTTGTTAACATTTTTGTCGGCCAATCACTGAAGCTGACATTAGATTTGACAATAGATCAAATTGATCAGCCTTCCAGAAACTGGGAGTCAGTCACACAAATGTCAAGCTATAACACACTAGCCTTTTTGAAGAATTTTATGGCTGTAGAGTAAAACCTTGTGTCAGTCAGTCAGTTCATTACTATCCACTCGTGCAAATGCGTAGAAGCTTCGTATCTGTCGGGTGACGACGCACCCCACGAATTAATTTTTACATAAAATCCATACAGTAGTTTTTTTTTGTATGAAAGAGTAACATGTAACACAAACATCCACACATCCATACATCATGAAGTAGGATATTCATCATCATCATCATCATTTCAGCCGAAAGATGTCCACTGCTGGACATAGGCCTCCCCCAAGTATCGCTACAACGACCGGTCCTGCGCCTTCCCGCGACCTTTACCAGGTCGTCGGTCCACCTTGTGTAGCCTTCATCTTGCTTGCTGTTCACCTCGAGTAGGATATTACTAGGATTAAATAGTAAATATCTTGTTAACGGGCGTGGCTTAATCACCTTTCTTCTTCATCCAGTTGATCTAGCAGCAACTCTGAGCTTGTTTTGTTGATAACATGATTTTTTTCTAAATCATCCGGACGGACGAAACCAGTCTGTCGCCGTTTGATCTTTGATTTTTCCAAGGCTGTCGGGGGTTGTTCGCCGACTGTTACTTGTCTAGTAATAGAAAAATAAAAAATAAATTGAATAATTAAAATGAATAATATTTAATTTTCACATACAAGTGTTGTGTAACCGGGCATCTGTGTTGTACAAATAAATCTATATTTTTGGGACATTTTTACACAGCACCATCTAGTCCCAAACTAAGCAAAGCTCCGCTCAGTTTGGGTGTGCTATGGGTACTAGATAATGGATATAATACTTATATACTTTTTTTTGTAAACACATACTTATAATACATAAGAAACACCCAGACCAACACAAACACTCGTGTTCATCACACAAATATTTGTGTCCTGTGGGAATCGAACCCACGACCTCGAGATCAACAGTCCGACACTCGAACCACTAGACCACAGAGGTCGTCAAAAACAAGCTACTAATATTTATGTAGCGCAATCACCTAGTATATGGTTCATGTGCGTCTTCCTCATCCTCGTCATCTTCGTCGTCGTCCAGCTCAGCACTCTCTTTTTGGAACCGACGTATTCTAGCTAAATCTTCCTTACGTACAAACCCAGTTTGACGTCTTTTGATTTCTTTGTGAGTGTCTATGGCAACTGTAGGCACAATTGACACTTTTCTAAAAAAAAAAACTCTAGTTAAATAATAAAACAAAGTTTAACCGGATTAAATCGCGTATATTATTTAAATTGGTTTCCCTGACGTTTCGAAAGCTTTGCAGCATTTCGTGGTCGCAGGTAGACTAAGATGACAAGCGTCTTTACAAATATTTCTAAAAAAATATTTTAATCTATTATTATTTTATATATTTATGATACCTATATGTGTAATATATTTTGTGCTATTTATTTATTTTAGTTTAGTAGTACGCCACGGACTGCCCCCATTATCTAGATCTTACGTCTTCTTTGTCCATCCAAAGGTTGTCTGGAAGATATCGCTTTTAGCGATAAGACCGCCCATGTACCCATAATTTGTACGTTGTTCCTGTTTACTACTATTTTCATGGTGTACAATAAAGTATATTCTATCTATCTATCTATCTAATCTACCGTACAATATTATTAATTAAAATCGTTTCGATGCACGCAGTAATCACTCACAATATCATTATCTTTTACAGTGTTGCGTGCTGTTTGGGACTAATAATTTTTTAGAAATATTTGTAAAGACTCTTGTCATCTTAGTCTACCTGCGACCACGAAATGCTGCAAAGCTTTCGAAACGTCAGGGAAACCAATTTAAATAATATACGCGATTTAATCCGGTTAAACTTTGTTTTATTATAATGTGTAGTGATCGCGAAAACCTAAGAAGTTTCTAGTTAAATAAGTTTTTCACCTAAAAGCTAAGGTATCTAATGTGCCTATATATCAGGTTATTAGTGATGCTTGATTTGTCAGTCTGTCTGTAATACCTAATTGTCAAATACCTACCTGCCTGACTACCGTTTAAAAATAACTGTTTTCATAAAACAACTATGAGTTGAGTTATTTTTATAAAGAAGAAAGTATTTAATAACATAACATCACGTCTGTATTTCCCCGAAGGGGTAGGCAGAGGTGTAATAGTACACCCACATTTCGCCAGTTATGTTATAGTCCCATGTAATAGGGGGCGAGCCTATTGCCATTGAACGGGCACAAATCCAGACTCCGAGCTGCTACTGAGAATTTCCTAATGGAAAAACCTAATAACACTTTGCCCGACCCGGGAATCGAACCCAGGACCCCACGCTCAGCAGTCGCGCTTGCAACCACTAGACCAACGAGGCAGTATTTAATACTTAACATTTATTTGACACAATTGAGACATACAATAGAAAGGATATAGGAAGGTACTTGTTAAAGACAACAAATATTTTAGTTAGTCTATGGTACTTTTATCTATGCTTAAAAAAAGTATATCCTGTCACACACGAAAACTTAACTTCATGTAATAATGTAATGTGGCTTACAACAATAAAATGGCGTCTCCGTCTCAGTATAAAGTTTTATTTCTTTCTAACACAATATTCATCCATACGAAGTAATTCAACAGGTTATGGGCCCAGCCACGCTCATATATCATAGTTATTGTGTAGAAAGTGAGTACGTGGTGTGGTCAAGCATCAAAAGCCGGTGATCGGTGTAGTCGTGGTAAAGCGACGCAATAGGAAGAAAGAAAAAAAAAAAAATAACGCCATTTTGGTTCCAGCGCGTGGTCAAGCGTGCAATACAAGTTGGAAAAGGTAAAAATAATGGAATTCACAACCTCGGAATTTATCAAAGAGGTTAAACTACGTGACCCGGGACAATGGGCAGCGTGGAAGTTTCGTGTCAAGGTTTTACTGAGAGCGGCGGGAGTCCTAGGTATTGTGGATGGTTCCGTTCCCAGACCAGATGAAACTAAAGAAGAATATGCGGCATGGGCCGACAATGATGCAAAGGCTCAGAGTATTATAGTAACAAGGTTAGCGAAAAAAACAATTAATCAAGTGCTGAGTAGTACTACTGCCAAGGAAATGTGGGACAAACTTCATACAGTTTTTGAACAAAAGGGCAACCTGTCTATTCACATTGCACAAGAAAAGTTTTACAACTTAAAGTTTCAAGAACGGGAAACTGTAACAGATTTTTTAGGACGGTTTGAAGAGGCTCTGTCTACATTGAAGTCTCTGGGTGTTGAAATTTCTACAAGTATGGCCATCACAAAAATCACTTCTGCACTTCCAGCTTCATATAATCATTTTATATCAGCGTGGGAATCTGTTCCTGCAGAGAAGCATACCTTAACAGAATTGTCTTCGAGGCTGCTGGTTGAAGAAATGCGTATGAAGAGTGGGACAAGCTCTGAAGCTCTCCAAGCATTTAAGAAGAGCCGAAAGTGTTTCAAGTGTGGTAAAGGAGGTCATAACAAGGCCGAATGTAAAGGTAAATTTACACAAAATAATAAATATTGTAGTTCATGTAAAAAATCTGGTCATAACTTGAATGAATGTTGGTTTAAAAATAAAAATACTAAAAACATGTCAGATAAAGGTAGAAATACTAATGCGTTTCATGTGTGTGTGTCCCCAGCCTTGAACGCACAAATATGTCAAAGTAGTGATGTATGGATTATGGATAGTGGTGCCTCAGAACATATGTGCCATAATATAAAATATTTTGTTAATTATAAAAGTTATCCGTCACCAAAACAAATAGTAATAGGAGATGGTACAGCTATTCATGCTTTAGGTTCAGGCAATATATATTTAGAAGCATATAATGGTTATAACTGGATTAATACAACCTTATATAATGTTTTGTATGTGCCAGATATAAAATTAAACTTATTTTCAGTTAGTTCAGCTACTGATAAAGGTCATATTCTGGAAATGAACAGTGAGAACTGCATTTTCAAGAAAAAAGAAAATAAACAGGCATGTGCATTAGCTAGTCGAAAAGATAAGTTATATATAATGGAATTTAGGTATAAACAGTATGATAATGCATGTGTTGGTAAAGTCAATGATAGTTTGTTAGAGTGGCATAGTAAAATGGGTCATCAGGACATTGAACAGGTTAAAAATATATTAAAGAGAAGTAACATTAACATACCATCAAATAATATGGTTTCTACATGTGAAGATTGTCTTAAAGGTAAATTACATAAGCAACCTTTCCCTTTAAGTGATGTAAGAGGTCAAAGACCAGGTGAGATTTTACATATGGACTTGTGTGGACCTATGGAGGTTAGTTCATTGGGTCGTTCATGTTATTATCTATTGATTAAGGATGTTATTCACGTTTCAGAACAGTTTATTTCTTATCACAAAAATCGGAAACAGTAAAGTGTGTTCGGAAATTTATACAGTATGTTACCAATAATTTAGGACATAAAATAAAAATCATTAGATCTGACAACGGTAAAGAGTTTATTAATGAACAGATGAAGTCATTGACAGATAGTTTAGGTATTGTACACCAAAAGAGTGTACCATATACACCAGAACAGAATGGGTGCGCAGAAAGGGAAATGCGTACAATAACAGAATGTGCTAGAACAATGTTATTAAGTAGTAGTCTACAAAAAAGTCTGTGGGCAGAAGCTGTGAATACTGCCGTGTATATCCTTAATAGGACAGGTAAAAGTAGGGTTATCAATAAAACACCATACGAGTTGTGGTATAATAAGGATTTATTTGATATAAAAAAATTACATAGCTTTGGTTCAAAAGTAGAAATATTAGTACCAGATCAGAAAAGGTTAAAATGGGATGCAAAGTCTAAATCTGGTGTATTCGTGGGGTTTGGAGAAACAACAAAGGGCTATCGAATATTTATACCAGAAGAAAATGATGTTCAAATCAAGAGAGAAGTAGTATTCTTGAAAGAAAATAATGTCACTAGTGAAAACATGAATAGAAATGAAGAAAGACAAGAAACAGAAGAGATACTAGAACATCAATTGCCTATAGAATATCTAGAAGAAGAAATTGAGGAATCAAGACCAATGGAAGATGAGACTACTGGTGATCAAATGACAGAAGAGTATTTAGAAGAGTGGCCAGAAGAAATAGAAAATCAAGTACAGGAAAACACAGAAGAGAGTACACAAAGCAATCAAGCACAAGGAAATCATGAAGAAAGTAATCAGAAGAAACAAGATAATAAGCCATCAAGAAAGAAAACAAAACCACAATGGTTAGAACAATATGATACTAGTTTCCTGGCAACAAACAATGAACCGTTAACATATGAAGAAGCTTTGACCAGCGATGATCGAGATGACTGGCAAGAAGCTATTAAAAAGGAGATGGAAACATTAAATGAAAACAATACATTTACAGTAGTAGAAGAATTGCCAAAAGGAACAAATGCTATTTCTACTAAATGGGTTTTTAAAATAAAAGATACTGATGAAGGGAAATTATATAAGGCTAGGTTGGTAGTAAGAGGCTTTGAGCAACAGGATGAAATTCTGGATGTGTATTCCCCTGTAGCAAAGTTAGGAACATTTAGGATTTTTATGGCTGTAGCAAACAAAATGAAACAATCTGTTTTTCAAATGGATGTGGTAGGAGCATTTCTTCATGGTGATATTAAAGAAACGGTGTATATTAAACTACATACTGGAGAAATTTGCAAACTAAACAAGTCTTTATATGGCTTAAAGAAATCCCCTAAATATTGGAATGAAAAATTTGATAGTTTTATGATAAAACAAGGTTTTCAAAGATCAAAAAATGATTGTTGTTTATATTACAGAAATATTAATGGTAAAGTTATGTATGTGTTATTATATGTAGATGATATTCTTTACTTTGGGACAGAAGAAAAAGAAGTACAAGAATTTAAAATACAGTTATGTCAAAATTTTAACATGAAAGATTTAGGGTTTGCAAAAATGTATCTAGGCATTAATATAAGCCAAGAAAAATGTATAACAACTCTTAACCAAGAAAAGTATCTAATTTCAGTACTAAAAAGACAAAATGTTGGACTGTAAGCCTGTCAGTACACCTATTGATCAAAACTTTAATTTTCAGTTATTACAAAGAGAAAAATCAGAAAGTAGTGAAATAGAAACAAAGTGTAGACAGTTAATAGGTTCTTTATTATATGCAGCTTGTGGTACAAGACCAGATATATGTGTAGCAGTAAGTTTCTTGAGTAGATTCCAACATTGTGCCAGTCAGTTATTATACAAGTCGATAAAAAGAATATTAAGGTACATAGCAGGCACATTACACCTTTCATTAGTATACAATGCAAATAATACAGATTTGGAAGGGTATGTTGATGCGGATTGGGCTGGTGACACACATGACAGGAAATCTACATCTGGGTATATATTTAAACTATTTGGTTGTGTAGTATTATGGTGTAGTAAAAAACAAATGTGTGTAAGTCTTTCTTCTGCTGAATCTGAATATATAGCTCTAAGTTTGTGTATTGTTGAAGCTAAGTGGATAAAAAGTGTTCTGTCTGATTTTGATATTAAATTGAATAACATAACTATTTATGAGGATAATCAGTCTGTAATTAAATTAGCATATAACTCAGAAAACAATAAAAGATTGAAACATATAGATATAAAGTATAGATATATAGTTGATCAAATTGCTAATGGTTTTATTTCACTAAGATATATAAATACTTCTGACAATATTGCTGATATGTTAACAAAACCATTGGGAAAATTGTTGTTTGAAAAATTTAAGACTATGATATTAAAATGAAACTGTGTTCTGTTAAATTCATTTATTAAGTTTTTTCAAGTACATGTAAAAGGTAAATAAAAGAAGTTAGGAGTAGATAGTTATTATATAAGTTTATAAGAGGTGTTTGCATAGAAAAATTGTTAATAAGATGGTTAGAAAATATTTGTTGAGGGTGTTAAAGACAACAAATATTTTAGTTAGTCTATGGTACTTTTATCTATGCTTAAAAAAAGTATATCCTGTCACACACGAAAACTTAACTTCATGTAATAATGTAATGTGGCTTACAACAATAAAATGGCGTCTCCGTCTCAGTATAAAGTTTTATTTCTTTCTAACACAATATTCATCCATACGAAATAATTCAACAGTACTGAAACATGAAATACATTCTATCTATCTATCTATACCAATAAAAAGACAAAGAACGTAATAGCAGCGCGAGTGTTTTTTTTATCTCTTTACGAAATGTGCTTTTAAAATAAATTTGGTTTGGTAGTTACTTACTTTTCACGGTGGGCCTTATATTCTGTAGCCAGTCTATAAAAATAAGAAACATCAAAATAATGGATATAAACAGTTGAAACAATTCATCATGAAACTTAACTACAAATTTTACCTGATCCGCCGTAGGAGTTCGTCAGGTATTAATTCGGACCTGAAAAAAATATTTTTGAGTTTGAGCATTGAAACGAATTGGCTTTATTTAGGAAATAAACTTACTTTCTTTGATTGTCAAAAATGTTAATTTTGCCTTTTTTAGCCATAGTCTTTACGGTATCGCCCGCAAAACTCACACGGTCCGCATTATGTCTAGAAGAAAATAAAATTATTACCGATATAAATATATATTTATAATTAACAATCTCTAAATTTATGAATAAGTATGTAAAAAAGAATGACAATATAATTATATTAATATGTTGTATACAAAGTATACAGAGTATAAAAAAGTTATATTATGGTCAACACTAGCAGAAATAAAGGTTTTACTTCAGGTATTTCTTGATTTCTTTTTCATCTTCAGAATCTAAGGTTTCTTCTGTAAATAAATATGATGTAGTTTAGTATTGTTCGAATGTAAAACTAGTTATTTACTCATTAACTTATAATATATAACAATAATTTATTACGGGACTCAGATTCCGTAGACGGTGTTTTATCAAACAAAGCGTCAAATAATTCCGATGGGAATGACAATCTCCCCTTATCAGGTTTTCTTTTCTTGGATGCTTCTTTGTCTAAATCAGCCTCAAGACAATAGTCGCCTTGCAGCAATCTGAAGATTAAAAATATGGATTGGAACAAGTTTAACCGGATTACATCGCGTATATTATTTAAATTGGTTTTCCTGACGTTTCGAAACCTTTGCAGCGTTCGTGGTCGTAGGAAGACTAAGATGACAAGCGTCTTTACATATATTTATAAAAAAATATTGTAATCTACCGTACAATTTTTATTAATTACATATCTGTTTAGAATGCTCCGTGAGGCTATTGAAATTAAAAAACATCCTAATTTTAATAGAGAAGATGGTTGGCAGCTACCACCTTTTGGGAACCCAGTTCTAAAAATAATCAAGACCCAAACAGCACGCAACACTGTAAAAGACAATGACATTGTGAGTGATTACTGCGTGCATCGAAACGATTTTAATTAATAAAAATTGAACGGTAGATTTAAAATATATTTTTTGAAATATCTGTAAAGACGCTTGTCATATTAGTCTTTCGGCGACCACGAACGCTGCAAAGCTTTCGAAACGTCAGGAAAACCAATTCAAATAATATACGCGATGTAATCCGGTTAAACTTGTTTTATTATAATGTGTAGTGATCGCGAAAACCTAAGAAATTAATATTGATTGGTATAATTTACCAGCAGTTTTTTTTGTTGTTTAACGAACCTTACCTATTTATTCAATCGCACGGTCAGAATGAGAATGTATGACATGATTGATGTGATGATGTTGTGTTTAACGTTTGTTTGATCGTTTTCTTTTCGCAACTAACCCCCAGTTTCTGGAAGGCTGATCAATTTTATCTATTGTCAAATCTAATGTCAGCTTCTGTGATTGGCCGGCGAAAATGTTAACAACCAATAACATCGCTTGACCTGAGATTTGACAGCTGATTAGTAAATGTTTCCGTTGATCAGCCTTTCGGAAACTGGGGGTAAGTAAAACTATTGTCAAATTTACATGGCTTCACATAAAATATTACAAAAGATAGCACATTGAAGTACAAACTTTTTTAGATCGTATGTAGAGTCAACCTCGCCAGGGTATGGCACGTCCGTCAAAGGTATGTAGAACGGTTTCTCAGGCTTAACCTCTACACTTGTGCTGGCAATAACCGACACGTGCTTATAAGAATATTCTTCCGGCTCATACTCATATTCTTCTACGTCAAAATCATTGTTTTCGCCTTTGTCAACGCCTGGTGAACCTTTGCCGCTACCCTGACTCTTTTCTATTTGTTTATCTATTTCTTCCTTCTTCCGCATAAATCTGAAAAATTGTGTAATTTTTAAGCCAAAGAAATGATAAAATCGAAAATCTTGAAAAGGTTCTTTTCAATTATAAGTATGTACGTACGTTATTATGTACATAAAATAGGTAGGTATTATGTATGTTGGAACTTACCGTTGTGTTTCACGTAAATTTTTCGCAGCCTCTTCTGGAGTAACTTCCACACCTTCGGCTTCAGCACCTTCCCCCGCTATTTCACCTTGTAAACGATGTAAACTTCTAAAATCGGCTTCCAGAAACACCTTCTCTAACAATGCCTAGAATTTCCGTTAATTATCAAATAATCACAAGTTATGAATGATTAATGATCATATCACAGCTGTATTAGGTACTACCTACTTGTCTGCTGTGAGAATGCCGTTTTCCCTTCCCGCTCCCTCGTACCGCACCTCAAGCCAGGGGTCTACTCCCGTTTGACGATATTCGATAAATCTTACGATTCATCGCACAATTTGCTACTCCGGTCAACCATCGTTCCCTCATCGCATGCGATGATCGTGTTTTGACATTTGTTTCTCTGATCTCCGGTAAATTGTATATGACTATGAACCGTAGTCTATCTTAATTGTGCCTTTTTTATGTGCCTATCTTTATTGTGTAGGTATAAGTCGGAACGAAAGTTCGTACTTCGTTTGTCGTTCGTAAAACGCGAGTAGACCCCCAGGCCCGGCTAGTACCAATACTGACCAATAGCAACGTTGTATGCTGTGAGAATGTCGACCGCGGCATTCTCACAGCAGACGAGTAGTACGGTCGACCGCACGTCGGTGGTAACACTTTGACATTAGCAGCATCTTTATTTCGTAAGCAATAAGGGCGGTTTTCGAATTGACGTGTTACCACTGTCATGCAGTCGACTGTACTCGTCTGTAAAATTACAAGATACCTCGTAAAACAACTCTCCTATAGTGAAGAGGTTTTCTATATGTCCTGTTATGTATTGATTAGTTCCTCTGTTTATCATAATATCTTTGCACTCCATGTTCAAAATACCGGCCTTGAATATAATAACGCGTTTAGTCGGTGACTCGTAAAACGTAGGGATCTGTTCTATCTTCTGTAGAGTTTGTTCACCGTCAATGAGTTGACCGAAGGCTACGTATTTGTGCGCCATCCACGTTGCAGGTTGCAATAAAACGAAGAATTGCGTTGAGCAATCATTATGTCTGAAATCATCAAATCATTCAGAAGCCATTGGTTTTGATTCTCATGTTCACCAACTTAATTTAAACTATTCACATATTTTCTAATAGTGAAATAAAGAAAGATAGCAAGAATTTTAGAACTATCAAATTACCTAAGTACCTAGTTTACGTGTAAGTCTTATTTTTAATCGGCATGTTCCGAGATCACATGATAGCGTGCATAGACATTTAACATGTGTTATATTTCTATGATAGCGTGTATTTGTATCTTTTTTATGCTAAAAGTTCTTTCGAGTCTTTGACGTGCATTTCTTGATAAAAACAAAATTTTATGGCATCCGATGTTCTTTGCTTGAGAAGCCTTTTACTACACCAATGTAGAGGTAGGTAGGTACAGGGGAAAACAGAAGAGCTTATTCGATGCCGGGAACCTAATGCAAAAAATGGTAATCGGTACCTGCCATCATTGGCCATGCCGAGAACTCCTCGTCTGTCATGCGGTACGATAAAGTTCTCGCAGTCTAGTTCTGAACTTTGGATTCCAAAGCCTCCACATTGAATCCAACAGTCTTGAACGATCCGATGTACCGGGGTTCCCGCATAGCCACCTTTATTCGTCTTACAGAGCCGAAGGAAATTCTCACAAGTTCGGGGAACTAGATCAGCATAAAGCTGGAAATTAAAAAAAACAACTCGTAAATAGACAGAGTCGTATATATAAAATAAAAGATAAAAATAGATATATGGTCGTATGCTCAGATTACAGAATGTCGTAAGCATGAATTCCAAATTTAAATCAGTGTATGTGTACCTACTATACTGGATTTGATCACTGCTTAACTGTTACTGTAACGAATATATTTTATTGTTAGGTAACCGGAGTAATTTCCTTCAGTTTGGGAATCAGGCCCGTAAATGGCGATAGGCTGATGAACATGTCACACGGAACCTAATATAGTACATAGGTACCTAGTCGGTTTGGCTTTCGTACTGTCAACATAAATATCTAATACTGGAAAAAGCTTGTATGTCGTGACAATATTGTTTTAGGGTGCGTAACTCCTGTAGTTAGTCTTAGGTCGGTGTTCATCAACGTTAATCTTCTGATTAAATAGCTGTTTACTCGAAAAAGGTACTGGTATTATGGTTATACGGCTGTTTAGCCAGATAATTTGCGTTGGTGAAATCAAGCCTTATATCTACTGATTAGTAGATATTTCGTTAGTCTTACCATAAATATCATGGTCCCAATTTCTATATCATCGACAGAAATTTGCAGATAGGCACAAGGTCTCTGAAAATATATAGTTCTATATTAGTGATTGCGATTCACGACGTGGTGTAACTAATAGATATACCTATTTCGTCATAATTTTGAGTCGCAATGGGCCCTAATAGCATAATATATCACAATATTCAAGGCCCGTAGATTTATGCCATCTTCTTAGTGTCAATGGTTCAAATAAGTGTAGGTACAGATTTAAGCCACGAAGTCCAACTAGATGCATCACATAGAGCGATTACGACCCATCCTCCGCAACCCAATTACGAGGAGGAACTACTGATTATGAAAAGTCGACGAAAACTATGGAAGTAGGTATTCGTAAGTGTCAAACTCGTACTAGGCCAGCAGGCCAGTCACTAGGCAAAGATTCAAAGATTTATTTTGCCAACTAATAAAGTGTAGGTACATATTGGTGTTAAGTTATAAAACATAGGTACCTAGTTCTTATAAACTTAGTCGTCTTTTTCAGGCGTAGCAAAATTTTTGGACTTATAGATAATATAATTACAATTCTATCTATATTAATACTTATTAGGTAAGTATTGAGCTTATATCTTACTCATCTAAAATAAATTTAGTTGATCGCCGTATTAATTTTGGCGGTAATTTACTTATACTGGATAATTGTAAAGTAACATATTAATTAAAGTTATTATTTTCATCCTGAATATACTAGCGGAAAAAAGATGAGGCAGCCCTTATAGGTCTTAGGGCTACCTAATAAATAATTTTAGATTTTGCTATTTTTGAATTTTGTTTAAAACTTGAAACTGACGAATTTTATTTGAATGATTTTTTTAGTTATTTAATTTAAATTTATAATTGATTTTATTTGATTATAATTTATTCAATTTACTATTATCCGCTGGATGCGGAAGGCACAGGACCGGTCGTTGTGGCGATGCTTGGGGGAGGCCTATGTCCAGCAGTGGACGTCTTTCGGCTGAAATGATGATGATGATGATGATGACTATTATCTATTAAATTTTAATTAATTAAATTTTAATTTAATTTGTTACATTTCAAGTTAATTTATTCAAGGCCCGCAGTTTCTCTGAAAGTCTACCTTCCCTACATACGCATACGCACCCTGCAGGTGAAACCTGCGCGTCTGTCGGATCAACATACAGGGGCCGTATTATAAAGTGCATAAGAATAGATCAGATTTGGTTCGGTCCAGGCCAACGGAATTGGTCTTCTTTCGATCCAAATTCATTCATAGTGTCGGCAGACTACTCTGTACTCAAATGGATTTGGTTCGATAGACGACTGAATTCGTGGTCCGGACAAGACCAAATCTTTTCGTCTATTAATTCTTTTAGAGCATAGAGGAAAAGAACATAAATTATAAATTCTTATTCTTATTCCGTGTTTTAGAGCCATTAATATTCCGGTGTGAGTCGTGCGAGAGACTTGATACGGCCCCTAGTTGATTATAACATAAAAATTATCAGCAGAACTATTCCACGCTGGCTCGTCGGGCAGCATGACTCTGGCTAGCTAGCTACTAATATAGTAATCTGTGACTCTGGCTCTCGCTTCTCAACTGCAAGAGGTAGTGTAGCTTTGGAGTTATCGACTCGATTGCTGAATTTTTTAACTTTGCGTACCTATTTAAACAATTTCTGCTGTAGGTAAATATTAGAAAAAAAAAACGTAAATACTTACACCAGATGCGTTAATATAACTGGAAAACAGTTGGACTGCCTCGCCATTATAATTTAGATGTAAATCATAAACATATTTAGAATCGATTAAGTCTTTTAATTCTTTGTCCCCACCGAGGAACTGCTTATTAATTAGGACAGCCACTTGAGATTGCAAGCAATAAGCCAAGCCACCATACTGGATTTTCAAATCATTCCATACTTTTGGCCATTCCACGCTTGTTACACCTTAAATTATTATACAATTATATAAGTAGGAAATTAGTACCTACCTACTTACAAGTTTAAACTACCTACCTACCATAAAATAAACATAACTACTCGTCAATGGTTTTGTAGAATTCGTGGTTGCAATAAAGTTAAGCTATGTCCACACCCGTGCATTTTTGGAACAATTTTATAATAATAAATATTTTATAAGTTCATCTCACGTCTTCAACTGTTGAAAAACAATTCATCTAAAAGCGCTCGAGTTTCGTCGATATAGCTCTTAAGGTGCGGCCTCATGGTGAAGCTCGACGCTCGTTATTAGCATTAAATTAGGCAACGACCATACAGCCCAATAGACGCCTAATTTTGAATATAATGCGTACAATAAATTCTGCCACTAGCTAAGGCTGCTACTGCAATCCGATTGGCCCTACTAAGGCGCTATTGGCTGATCACTAACGCGGCAGTTTTGACGGCTCATGTTAGTGGTCGAAACTGATTTGAAGATTTCACTATTTGAAGATAGCTTAAATAGTGGCGACTTAAATTAGTGAAATTTCATAGATGTGTTGCAGACATCGGTCGCCTGTTATGAGGCGTCTATGGGCTGTGTGGTCGTTGAAATTAGGTCAAGTGGTACAATCTTAAATTTACAAAAAAAAATTGAAAAAATAAAAATAAAATTGAAAATTGTAGCATCAAGTCGCAGCATGGCTGCATGCAAGATTATGCGTCAAATTAAATATTACTGAGTATTGAAAGTTTATACCTAACGCAGTTTTAGTGGTTTCGGAAACGAAAACATCGATTCTAGGTATATCGATAATATAATATATGGGTAGTGTCGATTTGAAAAATAACAATAATTTTTTCACGTACATAAATCAGAAATAATACCATATAACTCAAGGCGTCTATGGGCTGTATGGTCGTTGAAATTAGGTCAAGTGGTACAATCTTAAATTTACGAAAATTGTAGCGTCAAGTCGCAGCATGGCTGCATGCAAGATTATGCGTCAAATTAAATATTACTGAGTATTGAAAGTTTATACCTAACGCAGTTTTAGTGGTTTTGGAAACGAAAACATCGATAATAGAATATATGGGTAGTGTCGGTTTGAAAAATAACAATAATTTTTTCACGTAGGTACATAAATCAGAAATAATACCATATAACTCAAAGAAATTTTCACTTATGTGATAAATGGTTATAATTTTAGTACTGAATTATTATATTTATCTCTCTAATATATCTTCCGTGAGGAAGAAATCCGGACCTTTGGAAGGCTTGCTAGAGGACACAGGTCCAGCTCGCAGTCGCCCCTTTGTGAAAAGTAATCTAAGATGGTATGGGGCACCAACTGAGGATAATCCAAAGCTGCACTATAGGAGTAGGTACAGTCATATTCCGTCCCGGAAAGGTGCAGGACCATTGCGAAATACCAGGCCCCTCAGAAAGTATTGCGAAAAAAAGTTTTTATATATGGGAGACTGGCCAGTTATAATGTTTTTCGAAAATATGATTATTTATAAGTAAAAATAAGTAAGTTCCAATTTCAAAATTTCCCTCCACATTTTTTGCGAGTTATTTCAAAGTATTGTGTCTCACTGAAATATGGATCTGCGCCGGGAACATTTTAGAGCTATGATTTTATACGATTTCAAGTGTCGCCTGAAACCGGATGAATCGTACGATAGACTTCAAATGGCATTCATGGATGAAGGCCCTTCCAAGGCAACCGTGTATCGTTGGTATAACGAATTCAAGCGCGGTCGACCAACTTTGGGGGATGACGAAAGAAGCGGTCGCCCTTTGACGGCTGTTACCGAAGAAAACGTGCTAGCAGTGAAAAATTTAATCCAATACAATAGGCGAATTACATATCAGGAGATTCAACACATATTGAAGATTGGATCGGGAAGCGTTCACGAGATTCTACACAGCCATCTTCGCGTGAGGAGGATAGTATCACGCTGGGTGCCGCACAACCTCACCGATGCTCAGAAGCAGGCCCGGGTGGAATGGTGCCGTGATATGCTTAACAAATTTGAAGCAGGCTCGTCTCGGCGTGTTTACGACATCGTTACAGGTGATGAGTCCTGGATTTATCAATACGACCCAGAAACCAAGCGCCAGTCGACTGTTTGGGTGTTTCAAAATGAGCCAACGCCTACCAAAGTGAAGCGATCTAGAAGCGGGGGTAAGATTTTGATCGCTAGCTTTTTTAATTTGACTGGCCACTTGGTATCAATTCCCTTACGGGATCAAAGAAGCATTAATGCCGAATGGTATACTACCAAATGTTTGCCAGAAGTTTTCTCTGTTATAAGCAACAAGCGACCAAACACAGGGCTCCGCGGGCTACTGCTCCACCACGACAATGCACCTGCGCACACCGCACTCAAAACGAGGGACTTCCTGGACAGCACGCCAGTCAAACTCCTGGGTCACCCTCCTTACAGCCCTGATCTAGCACCGTGTGACTTCTTTTTATTCCCAAAAATAAAAAATCAGCTCAAAGGGATACAATTTTCGTCGCCGGAAGATGCGCTGGCTGCGTTCGAGCAGGCTGTAAACGAGGTGTCTGCGGCGGACTGGAAAAAGTGTTTTGAAAACTGGTTTAGGCGCATGAATCTTTGTATAGAGGCTGGTGGAAAGTACTTTGAAAAGATTTGATAAAAATATATGTACGTATAGAACAATTTTTTTTAGTTTCGCAAAACTTTCTGAGTGTCCCACGTATGGGAACTAAAATTGTTTGAGCTATGGGAAGAGGTGTTTGATGGTCTGGGTTTAACTTCTTTGGCCGTAAGAAAACGGCGTCTGCCTCTCAACTTCAAAAAAATTGATATGTATTATTATAAGCCTGAAGTGTCCAACTGCAGGACAAAAGCCTCCCTACTCTCCTTCCACTTCTCCTTGTCTATTGCTAGAAGAGTCTAGTCCTTTTGGAAGGAGTCCAGCTCATCCCGCCATCTCCGTCTGGGCCTGCCGCGTTGACGTCTGCCATGTAAAGGGACCCATTGAGTGGTCAGTTTGGCCCAGTGGTCGTCTGACATGCGGCAGATATGTCCAGCCCAGTTCCACTTTAGAGTGGCAGCCTTCCGGTTGACGTCAGCTATTTTTGTTCTGGAACGGATCGTTGTGTTCCTTATCCGGTCTATAAGTTTTATGCCCAGAACACTACGTTCCATAGCTCTTTGGAAAACTTCGAGCGTGTACCTCAGTTGATTTGTCAAAGATGCAATCAAATTTTATTTTAAAACAATCAAAATTGTTGCAATTAAACTCAAAACAGTTAAGATTTCTTCGATATCGCCCCGTTTTTCCAAGCATCAGAACTAAGTTGACGCTACACTTTTAAAAGTGGCGGGAAATTTAAAATTGTGGTACGTGACCTAATTTGACGCTGAAAACGAGCGTCGAGCGTCACCATGAGGCCGCACCCTAAGAATTTTAGGTGTGGGAGTAGTGTTGCATTATTTCTCAGGTTTTTAGTAGCGCCTGTTCCTTTGGGTATAACCAATGATTTAGTAATATATAAGTCTATGGGTATAACGTATAGTTTAGTTTTTCCAAAGACATTAAAATTCTATTTAATCTCTTTGAGTTTTTCTCTATTTTTGGAGTAACAAATAAAACGAGCGTTTTGGTTGACCCATGAGAGATGAATGATTATGCTAATTTTGACTCGCTTAAATACTACGATGAAAGAAGTAGGTTCTTTCATCGCGTTAAGTAGGTGGTAGTGATATTTTTTCGACTATTCACAGGATTGCAGATTTCTTACTAGGTACATAGTAAACTATTTGAAAAGGGGCTTACCTTACCTATCTTAATGAGCTATTACATAACAACATAACATCACGCCTGTATTTCCCCGAAGGGGTAAGCAGGGGTTTAATAGTACACCCACATTTCGCCAGCCTTAATGAGCTATGGACGAAAAGTCGAGTTGATTTGTTTATTAATATGCCAGAAAAACAGATACCTACCCCGTATGACTGGAGCATCGAAGTATCTCGATCTATACTTATGGAGTCCTTTTATTAAATTGATGGAGTAAATGAATTCCTTTGTGACTCTATTCCCAATCACTGTGAACTTCACACGGTTAACACTAGGAACTTTGATTTTCTTAGGTGGATATACGGGATTCTTTGCAGAATTATGGCCATATTTGTAAGTGCCGGTATAAGCGTCTTTTATATATTTTTCCCACGGATGATGTGATACAACTTTTTCTTTTTGAGGAATCTCAGGATAAAAAAACGACATTTTTAGCAAAAGGGTTTGACTGATTTGTTTCAATTTTTGAATATCTTTTTAAACAATGTGTAAGCTTTTCCGAGTCATTCTGGCCAGGTTGACGAAAATGCAGTGATTAGGTAGGTATTATATCTTTGAGGTTGATTATCATCATCGAATCATCGAAGACCACTTCAACTGTTCGTTACAATCATGAACAATATTAATTCCTAGTCCCGTAGTGACTCTGTGTTTCAGACTTGACTTTGATCTGATATCACGAAACTAACAATTTATCATCATCATCATTTCAGCCGAAAAACTTCCACTGCTGGACATAGGCCTCTCCCAAGAATTGCCACAATTAGGTAGGTACCGGTCCTGCGCTTTCCGCATCCAGCGGGATAATATAATCAAAGAGAATATAACACCACGCCACCATGGTATAATAAGATGTTATTACCTATATAAAAAAACCGGCCAAGAGCATGTCGGGCCATGCTCAGTATTATAGGGTTCTTAGGTGTTACAAACAAATCAAATCGAATATTAATCACGGCTATTTAAGTTTTAGCAATAGACGGCAGCATTAGCGACTCAGATAGTGTTGTTAGTAGCCGCCGCTAGATGGCGCTATAAAGTGCCAAATGCAATAGACGGCAGCATTGGCGACTCAGAGAGTGTTGCTACTAGCCGCTAGATGGCGCTGTACAGCGCCAAATTTAAGAAATTTGTCATTTCAATATAACACAAAGTTACTTTTTGTAATTTTTTTAAATAGAAAGTAGCTAAATGAGCATTATTTGCTAAGATAATTTTTCTCTAAGGTCAATGACCTTTGAACTAGGACGTTTTAAGTATTTTTCAGTTTTCTCTCTATAACTCAAAAATTTATTATCAAATTATACTCGAAATAATTTTAAAAGAGAGTTTTTACAAAGGTCTATCAATGTGGAAGATTATAAGTTTCTACGTTGCATAGTTTAGAAATGGCTGGGGGGGGGGGACATTGCAAGCCACTTTGGCGGGCTATATTTCGCAGATGGTACACCTGATAAAAAAGTTATGTATGAAACATTACATTCATTTTAGTAGACCTATTCAATGATACCACAAACGATGGGCGCACGTACACGAAACGGGGTGCAGCGAAAAAAAAAATTTCATCCCCATTTCACATGTATGGGCGCCACCCCTAAAATACGTAATCACGATTTTTTTATTCATGTAAAATTGAGATCTATATCTAGACTATTTTTTTGCATATTTTCATTTACTTATGTTTATAACTGTAGAAGTTATTAAGCTGTAAAGGATTAGGACAGACGGACAGACGGACAGACGGACGGACATGACGAAACTATAAGGGTTCCTTGTAGGACTACGGAACCCTAAAAAGTATATAAGTATTATATCCATTGTCTAGTACCCATAGCACAGCACAAGCTCTGCTTAGTTTGGGACTAGTTGGTGCTGTGTAAAAATGTCCCAAAGATATTTTTTTATTTCATTTATTTATTATTACATCTTATTATACCATGATTTTTTTGAATTTTAGAACGAAATGAAAATAGTCACACTTCACAAATTCACAATAGCAAGCAAGCAACAAGCAAATCTCAGCAAATAGCTGCTGAAATGAAGTTGAATCTCTGGCTGAAATGCTTTGATTATGGCTGAAATGAAATGCAAATAAGTTCCTTGGCTGAAGGTGAAGCTGTGGCTGAAACTACAGCCAAATCCAGTGCTGCCAGCGCGCTTTTGTCAAAACTTACCTAAGAGTAATCAAAAAGTAACCTTTTATGTGCTTCTATTAAGAAAAGTTACCTTTTAAATTGTGTTTGCAGTATTTTATGTTGGCAATGTGTGTTGAGTATTTTTATGTAAATTATGAAGAACAGAAGATGTAGGTACCTAAAATATGGGACAAAGTCACAAATTACCTCGTACAGTAGCGCGAGCGAAGCGGCCGAAAAGTTTTTTGTCATTTGCAAAAATATCACACCTACCATTTTAAGCGCATTTGAAAAGTAGTTTTCAACTTTCTTTTCATATTTTTACCATTATTGAGCTTCCTTGAACTGTGCTATGTTATTATGAGATAATCCAAAAATCTAAATACCTAGGTATATTTTGTGTAAGTAGGTTGTTTTCAACGTTTTTCCAAGTCACAACATTTTAAGGCTTTGGTGCTTCCTAGCTGTAGGTACACTTAAGAAAAAATGCTGAAACAATCTGTTTTGTTATTTAAATATACATAATTTTGTGTCCCTAGTATTAATTAATGAGAGGAAGAAAGAGTTTACGTTACTCATATTATACTCGTTTAGGTATAATCTTTGTTTCTCTTTTGCTAGAATTCCAACATTGCTATCAAATATTTAGGTATTAATTCGATTTCGAAAAGTTACCTAAAAGTTATCTTTTGAGTAGTGTAGTGTTTTTGTGTGTAGGTTACCTGGAAGTTACCTAACGGAGCTGAAAGTTACCTAAAAGGTTACAAAAGTTACGTTCTGGTAACGCTGGTGCCTAGGAGGTATAAAGTTTTTTTTTGTTAAATTCAAAGAGAATATAACCACTACAGTTAAATTATTATCACCGATTACAGTTAATTATCTTGTTAATCGATTATTTATAATCAATTACGCTCAATACTACCCGCACGCACCGCACCGCTGTCAGCTGTCCTGTCACGCCAGGGTTGCCAGATGAGTACAAGTGGATTATCGTACTGATGTTCTAAAATTATCGTATATCAAGGAATTTGGTGAAATATTATCGTAAACAGTGCTGAGCTACGAACAAAAACAATGATTTTCAGCATCAAAATTATCGTATTTCTGCGTATTTCAATCAATTTTGTATCGTACCAGAGCCAAAATTATCGTATATTTACGATAATTATCGTACGTCTGGCAACGCTGTGTCACGCTGTCAGTGTCAGCTGGCTCTGTGTCGTGTCAAATTTTGTACTAAAAAATCTGCTAGGATTTTTACGTGTTTTCCATAAAACTTTTGATGTTTTCAGTAAAATACATAATCTTAAGTTACGTGAAGTGATAAACCATGGGATCATCATAAATTATGATAGATGTTTCATAGAAACAAATTGAAAATGAATAATATACACTCTCAGAGTTTTTCTTCCCTAAGCGGAGAACTTTGCAATCTTGTTTACTTGAAAGAATATAGCAAAGAAAAAGTAAACTCATTGATAGATGAATTGAACGCGAAACCTTATAAGGTGGAACTATTTGTACGGAAACATGTAAGTTTTTTAGGTTATGTTAGCCTTAACGTAGTCGTCAAAACAGTACTTAATATTTAATTTTTTTTATGTATTACAGGATGCTGCAACATTGATGACCGCTCTTTGCTTAAATATTAAGCCTGTTGATGAATTCATAGCGGCAAAAACCTCTCATTTAATAAATAGTATCATTACAAAACAAAACTTGCAATTTGACACTGATTATCTGTGGAGGGTGATCTCATGGCACATTGAATGCTTGAAGAAGTGTACAGATATTGTACTGCCTGACTTACTTCATAGCCTACAATGCATTTTACAGTCTAATTCTCAGGCAAGCCATAAGGTTGGTATTACTTGTCTGTTTCCCATACATATAAATGCACTACACTTAATATTAAGCCCCGCCGCACATACTCACACCCGCATTGGTCATCACATGCCATGTGAAAGTGTTTAAAACCTATAGCATAGTACCAACTCACTTGTGGACGCAGGCACGTACATGAGTGAATGTGCTAGTTGTGCGAGTGGCCCTAGATAGCTGCGACACGTTTTCCGAGAGGCAGTGGCACGAGTGTATGTAAACGATGAGACTTTATTTATTGCGGCGATAGGCGGCACCCCTGACGTGCACATAGCCAATAGGCAGCGTTTTGCTGCCACTCGCATGTGGCATGTGATGACTAATGCGGGCGTAAGGATGCTATTTGTACAGATTTCTAAACATAAAATATAAGAATGTACAATTTTCTACTTTTATAGTTTACTGAAGATTTAATTGGCAATAACGGAATCCTCATAAAGCTTATAGACCCAGCCAAGAGCTTGTTGAACACCCAGGACCGTCTACAAGTATATTTGATAGCTCTTAAATGCATTATATGCATCATATCTACTTCAGATGACAATAAGAATGAAACAAATGTGGCCCCCGAACTAAATGAGCTGATCTCACAAATAGTTGTAAAGTTTTTGATGAAGGGATACTCAAAGTCACAAGATGAATTTTTGTATTGTAAGGTATGTTTTATGAATGTATAAATATATAAAAAAAACCGGCCAAGTGTGAGTCGGACTCACACAGTAAGGGTTCTGTACCACCCATCAACCTGATACCCCATAGAAACTGATTTACTTTATGAGAGTTTATCAAAAGACATCAATGCATCAATCATATGCGAAATGTGAATTATTGCATCTCTTTCTTACGTAGGTACCACCACATATGTCTATGTTTGCCCTATTTTTAGTATTTGTTGGTAAACTACATAGTAATACATTATAATAAGACCAAGTTTGACACTGGTATGTATTACCGATTTGACGATAGAGCAGGAACAAAAACGTTGATAAAACTCCATTCTTTTCGAGGTTTATTGTATGGGGACCCCCTTAAGTTTTAACCTTTTTTTATTTTAAGTATTTTTGTGATAGTAACACATATTCTGTGAAAATTTTAACTGGTTATCTATTACCATTACAAAGATACAGCCCTGTGACAGACGGACGGACAGCATAACGAGAGTAATAGGGTCCCGTTAGCACCCTTTGGGTACGGAATCCTAAAAATATCTCTACTTCAAAATTTAGTTAGTAGTTACTTAAATATATTTATGCACAAGAAAAGACTAACTCTAAAACTTTAAAAATGAAATATCATATTAGAAAATATAAATTGTAGAAAGAAAAAATCACTCACAAGCAGGATTCGAACCTGCAACTCCTGGTTCAGTACACCAATGCTACATACTTATATCATATAAGGTCAAAAATATAAAATACCATTTGTTTTTCATTGCCATTTGTTCTCTCAAACCCAAATGAACAAGTTATTCCACTGTTTTTTCAAGACCTCATAATAAAACCTACCCTTTGTAAAACAGTTAAATATCATCTTTTCAGGTAGTAATATCAGCATTGAGGGTGCTATCTCAGCTGTACTTCAATGACCCTAACATAACCATACCTCTGCCAGAAGTGATGGGAATCTGTCGCTACTTTGTACTCTATGGCCTGGTGACACAGACTGGCAGACCTGATAAGATCATGCCTGCCCAACAGACAGTAGCCATGGTGCCCATTGCATATAATCCTAACCCAAAAAGTGGAAAGGTAAAATGCTAATTCTGCTAAATTGGCCGTTGCAATTATCCAATTCATAATTATAAAGCAAAATTATGTTCCTGATACATTAATTTTCAATTATTAATAGGAATAAGGAAATATAAAAATTGCCACAACTAAAATGTTTTTAATATTTCCAGTCACTATTCATTTCCCTATATGCTGCCATTACCTGATGTAATTGCGAGGCCATTGATGGTACAGTCGACTGCATGACAGTGGTAACACTTGAATTAGAAAACCCCCCTTACTGCTTATGAAATAAATCTGCTGTCAATATTAAACTGTTACCATTGACGTGCAGTCGACCGTACCACATTTCCCATAACATAGAATGTTATTGGTTTTTTTTACCTGCTTTTGTATTAATAATAATTTAATTTTAAGAAACAAAAATTACGGAAGCAAAGAAATAATGCAATAGAAAGCTTAAAGAAAGAGATCCCAGTCTCAGACCGTAGCCTCATGAAGGATGTCGACAATTTCGAGAACAACTCTGCATACAAGCCAGCTAGCCGGAATTACTTGGAGCCTCAGAAAGCTAAGAATTATTGGGCCTTGACTAGTGATTCTGATATGTCAGATGTGGAGAATAGTAATGAAGTTAAACTGATTGCCTTGAAGTCTAGAGTAAGGCAGAGTGCTTCTAACCTCCTTTTGGTTTTGGTTAAGGTTGGTGACTCAACTCTTGTCTAGTAGCATAAATATCGAATGCTATAAATGGTTATCATCATGGTATAATAAGATGTTTCACCAGGTACTCTCTTCCCGTAACGGCTAGGTCATGTTATTGCCTCCGTACTACGTCATCGGCTGTGGAGCCAATAGCGGGCTGTTATCGTGACACTTGTCAGTTTGATGACTTTGATGTGCTGCCACTTTGTGTAAATAAATTACCTGGGAGGTTTGGATTTGACACAGGTGACATCGTGTTAACTTAACCTCAAAACTTATTTTCCGAAGTGTTTTTAGTTTTGTGTTTTTCTTGTTGTGTTTTGTTCGGTGGAGGTTTAGACTGGTAGAAGGTTAGTTGGTGTTGGTTTAGCACTCATTTCCTACGGGAAATGAGTGCAGAAAAGCCCCCTGATGGGGGAGGAGGGCAACCTCCAGACATTGAATCCTTAGAGTCCCCTTTTGATATAAGCCAAATGAAAGGTAATTTAAAACGCCCTGCGAATACCGTATTAGCCTACGACTACAAGAAAAATAAGTCCCCATCAGACTCCACGCAATCGGTCTATACTCGGCCAGGGTTTGATAGTGACTCGAAAATTTGTTATAGCCAGTGTGATAGTGCTCCATATACGGTGTATGTATCGAAGGCAGAGTCAGACCCTACAACAGGGTATATCTTAAAAACCTTGAAGTTTGCCCAATTTATGCATAAAAATAACATAAAAGGAATTAGTGAAGGTGGCATCACTTCCCTGGGTAGAAATAAGATCTCAATTCAATTTAAAAGTGCGGAATACGCCAATAGCTTTGTCAGTAATGATATCTTATCTGCTAACGACTACTCTGCTGTCATACCACGATTCCAGGTAACGCGCATGGGTGTAGTCAGAGACATTCCAACAGATTGGTCACTGGAGGACCTAGTTTCGGGAATAGTAACCCCAAATCACTGTGGCGATGTCATAAAGGCTAGGAGGCTTAATTTTAAAAATAAAAGAGAAGACGGAGTGTCTTGGTCTCCATCTTCAACAGTGGTACTGACATTCTCTGGCCAAGTTTTACCAGAGAAAGTTTATTGTTACAGCGCCTCTCTCCCTGTCTCCACTTATCATCTTCCCACTATCCAGTGTAGGAATTGTCTACGGTTTGGGCATATTCGCACTCAGTGCAGGTCCAAGCCTCGCTGTTTTCGATGTGCTCAACCACACATTGGAGACAGTTGTAATATACCAGACTCTGAAGCTACATGTTTGCTATGCCGTGGTAGTAATCATTTAGCCACTGATAGCAAGTGTCCTGAGCACCTTAGACAAAAATCAATTAAAATTATCATGTCGCAGGAAAACCTTAGTTACCGAGAAGCTTCTCTAAGATTCCCCCACTCAAAAATGTCCTACTCGAATGCTATCACAAACTTCTCACTTTCTCAGGCTTCCCATCAACCTCCTGTCCAATCCTCTCAGCAATCCGCGACCTTATTCACAACTCCTACTTCTTCTCCTTTCTCTTCTCCTGTTAAAACCTCCTACAGAAAAACTGTTAATCTTCCTCCTCGGCCTAAAACTGAGTTAGGAAAGTCTTATGATGTCCAAGCCCACAATTCCATTGTGGGTACTCCAAAATCTTCCCAACCCAATGGCTGTGCCTTCAGTACTCCTAACAATGATTCTACACCCTTACTAACCCCTAATGATAATCTAATCGAACTTCTAACCTGCTCCTTGATTAATATACTAACAAAATTTAGTGATTGCCTACCGAACAATGTCATTATTTTGGTTCAACAACTTTTACAGTCATTTATAATCAAGAATGGCGCACAAAGTCCTACAGTGGAACTGTAAAAGTATTCGTCACAAAAAACATGACCTATTGTACTTGTTGAATCATTTTAATCCAGTTGTCCTTGCCATATCAGAGACATGGCTCAAGCCTGGGTCCCCTTTTAGGGTTCCTGGGTTTTCCTGTCTTCGGGATGACAGGGATGATGGTTGGGCAGGCTGTGCCCTATTGGTTAGCAGATCTATCACCTTTAATCAAATCCCAATTCCTCAGCACAATCCTGGCCTACATGTTGTAGCCATTAAAGCCTTTGATATATCTTTTATATCTGCTTACACTCCTCATCCTAATCCTGATATTTTTCGTGAGTTTAACTCAATTCTTTCATTTATTCCCGGCCCCCTAATTGTGCTAGGTGATTTTAATTGCCGACACACTTTATGGGGCTCACACTGTAATGACCCCTTATCTGGACCTTTACTAGATCTTTTAGATGATATCAATCTTTGTGTCCTTAACGATGGATCTGCTACCCGTAGGGTCTCACCTACCCAAAACATTAGTGTTCCTGACCTTTCCTTTGCTTCTCCCTCTTTGGTGTCAACTCTGTCCTGGTCTGTCCTCCCCAATTCATATGGTAGTGACCATTTCCCTATCTTGATTACCTCCTATAATTCCCATACACCTATCCCTCCTGCTCCACCTCTTCAGAAATATCGCCTTGTCCAAGCAGATTGGAGCAAATTCTCCTCACAGTTAGACTTTGGAGTTCAAACTCTTCCACAAATAAATCCATCAAATTCTTTAGAGCTGTATGATAGATTTATTTCATGCTTGTTAGGAGCAGCTGATTCAAGTATCCCACTAAAGAATTCTGCTCGTAAGTTAATACCCTCCCCTTCTTGGTGGGATGCTGAGTGTAGTGAGAGTGTCCGAAAGCGTAAGGAAGCTGAAACCTCTTACGCAGCTTCTCTTAATATGACTAATTATTTAAATCTTAAGAAAACAGCAGCTCGTACCTGTAGGTTGTTGGCTAAGAAAAAGAGATCTGGTTGGCATAATTTCTGTGAGTCTTTATCTCCACGTACTCCTGCTTCTCTTGTTTGGAAAAAAATTAAAGCTTATCGCAGAGCTTGTGACGATCAATCTACAAATATTTTATCCAATGACTCCAGCACCTGGTTAGATGACTTTTTTAATAAACTGGCTCCTCCCTTTGTCCCCAGCTTTGACTGTCTTCCCTCTTTAGATCCTCCTATACCTTCTGTTGATAGATTTGATGATCTTTTCTCCCTTACTGAACTTTCATGTGCCCTGGATCATCTTAAGGATTCTGCCCCGGGGGTGGATGGTATTCCTTACTCCTTTATCTGTAAATCTTCTTCTTATTGTAAACAGTATTTCCTGAACCTAATTAACTCTTTTTTTGTTACTGGAGAGGTTCCAGCCTCTTGGAAATCCCAAATTATTATCCCTATTTTAAAACCTGGAAAAGATCCTAAGGATTCTGCTTCTTATAGACCTATTGCCCTATCATCTGTCTTAGCCAAAATCATGGAAAACCTCATCAAGAACAGACTTGAATGGATTTTAGAAAATAAAGGTATACTTTCTAATTCTCAATTTGGTTTCCGAAAAGGTATGAGTACACTTGATAGCCTTAGTATTTTCACAACAGACGTACGAATTGCTTTTTCAAAAAATGAAAGTGTTATCGGTGTCTTCTTGGATGTGGCGTCTGCTTATGATAATGTTCAGCTTCCACTACTCAGGCAAAAATTGCTTCAGCTGAGTATTCCTGTGAGGTTGATCAACATCATTTGTAATCTCCTTATGTCCCGGACAGTTACCATACGCCATCAGAACACCCTCTCATCCCCGCGGTCTGTGTGGAAGGGTCTACCTCAGGGATCGGTCCTGAGCCCTATACTGTACAACCTATATACATATGATTTAGATTCTTCAGTTAATTGTTTCTGTAAAGTCCTACAATACGCAGACGACATCGCCCTTTATTATAGTTCTTCTTCTCTCTTAGAAGCTTCTTCCCGTATAAATTCTGCTTTACATTATCTTAACCAGTGGTTGGCTGATCATGGTTTAAGTTTATCAGTGCCCAAGTGTAATGCTGTGATTTTTTCTCGCAAGCGTATCATTCCCCCTATAAATCTTTCCGTGGATGATGAGTCAATTTCCATTCTTGAAAAGGTTAAATTTCTTGGTATTATCCTTGATTCCAAACTATCCGGTTATCACCACCTTGATTATATATCAAAAAAATGCGAAAAAAGTGTGAATATATTACGTGCTCTCTCTGGGGTTCGTTGGGGCTCTCATCCTTCCTCTCAAAGAATTCTATATAATGCCATTGTTCGGAGCCATTTCGACTATGGTAGCTTCCTTCTAGAACCTTGCAATAAAATTGCCATTTCTAAACTAGAGAAAATTCAGGCCAAATGCTTACGTATTATCACAGGTGCTATGAAATGTTCTCCCATCAATGCTTTGCAAGTAGAGTGTTTAGAACCCCCTCATCACCTTCGTAGGCAATTTCTTTCTGACAGATTTTTCTATAATGCTGTCCAAGTTAAGTCTCACCCTCTTCATTCTATTCTTCATACTCTTACGGAATTAATTTCTACTTCTCCTTATTGGTCTCATAAAGACCCTCCACTTCTTGTCAATAGTTACAATAAATTCCAAAATATGCATATCTCTATAGTTCAATCGAAGATTAACCCTCTTTTTGAAGTTGCTTATGATTCCCTAATTTTTCAACCGAAAATATACTTTAATTTTGGCATTGGGAAACACAACCCTGGTGCTAACGAACAGTTCAATAAAATCATGACTGAGAATTGGCATGGTTGGCTTTCCATGTTTACTGATGCATCTAAACTATCGGAGGATAGCAATGTGGGAGCTGCAGTGTGGATTCCAAAGTTCAGAATTATTTTAAACTTTCGCTGCTCTCCATACTGTTCTATTTATACAGGCGAAGCAATAGCTCTTTTGAAGCAGTCTCCTATGTTCTGTCACATGGTTTAAATAGAACCCTTATTCTTTCCGACTCCCTAAGTTGTTTACAGGATTTAGTGAAACCCCCTTTCCGTTCTCGCCAGAATTTCTCTTTAACTCTGCAGACCAAAGAACTCCTATACAGGTGCCATTGCCTGGACATACAAGTAGCATTGGCATGGATCCCTAGTCACTCTGGAATCGTGGGTAACGAAAATGCCGACTCAATTGCTAAGGCGGCTATCCAATGTGGTAGCGATACGTACAAGTCCTGCTTTCCTCGCGATTTACGATGTCTTGCTAAACCTTCTATGATAAAAAGTTGGGATACTCATTGGCAAAAATCTAGACTAATAAAGGGAAAATTTTTTGGGACCATCCAGCCTTCAATACCTTCTAAGTGCTGGTTTAGTAATAAGAAAATTAATTATTTTAACAAATTAATAACATCTGTCATCATTCGATTACGGCTTGGCTTTGTATGTACACCTGTTTTCTTGGCTAAAATTCGAGTCAGGGATCACTCCCTCTGTGAATGCGGTTTAGATGAGGGTACTCTGGAGCACTTATTTTTTTCGTGTCCTAGGCTATCGATTCCCCTTTACGACCTACTCCCTACTAATATCCCCCTCCCAATTAATATTCCATTTTTGTTAACCTTAGTCCACACTCCAATGATTAAATTTCTTTATAAATTCATCAGTGTCAACAATATTCGGTTATAGTATATTAATACGTTTGTGTAGTTTATTTTTACATACCTTATCCTTATTGGTCCTTTTTCCCTTAGCATTCCCTTAAACTCCTTCTGTGTGTTTTAACATTTTTGTGTATTGTTGTCTACTAATAATATGTGTTGTTTTGTCCTTTTACAGCTTAATGCATACCATCTCTACAAACATCGGTAAATTTATGATAAGCAACATTCGAAACTAAGAACTTATCACTGTGTCTTTTCCTACCTTGACATTGGCAAAATCATCGAATAACGATGGAGCCATAACTTAAAAAATTGAATTGATTGAATAAATTACCTGAGCAAAATGCATTTTTTCATTTACTTTCTTCTATAAAGAATTACTTTTGAACTAGTAATTTTATACAGTTTCCTTTAATTAATAATTAGATGAATAACACGAGATAACAAATAGTTAGGCTGGTTAGGAATTTTATTTTATATTCATTGTGAACAAAAATCTCCTTAAATATGAAGATATCAATCAATGGCAACACTGATCGTGACGTAGCTTGGAGGCATCGCGCTGTCATCGCGGGAAGAGAATATCTGGTGAAACATCTTCTTATACCATGGTTATCATCTCAAGTGCGCTCGGTCGAAATGTCAAACTGACGTCAACTGCTACACTTGACCTTAGGCGTGGCCCCTTTCTATTTACTTACGTTTAAAACTACGATTTCTCGCTATAGCTGGAATTGCAAAGCCTTTATTGTATGCAAAATTGTGGGCAGTATGTATACACTCTGTATTTTCTTACTCGTCTTAATTAGTAAACCATCTAGGCATGTATTTTTAATGCAATTCGTCAATAATCATTATTAAAAGACAATATTTTAACAATTTCACACATTAAATAACATTTTTTAATCTAACTACATGTGCAGAACTAGTCATTATATTTAATCAGTAGTAATTTGAATAAAGAGACATGCCAAGATTGTTTACTAAATAAGACAAGAGAGAAAAAACAGACTATATTCATCCACTGTGTTCCAAATGTAGTCCATCCATCTTGTTATAGTGTATGAATGTAGGCCATTCAATTCTAGTTTAACAAGTATCTGATATTATTTCTACACAACTGTAACAACAAGTTAATATCTTCAGGTTAAACAAAAAAGAGACATATTTGGATATTGGTGGGCCCTTCTACCCGACTCGCCTGATGCTGCCAACTGGTCTGCAGAGGAATCATCTAAGAAGACCCTTGCATACTGTGCAGTCACTGACCCTATTGCCAGCAGTCGAGCAAGTGTTCTTAGTGTCATCCTGGCTCTTCTGTCTAGGTCCAGGATGTACTTGTTTCAGGCAGAGACCAGGTATGCTGATTATTTTCACTGTATTAGTACCTCTTCTTGTGATATCCGACTGCAGTATTACCGCATCTTAAGGGGAATGTAGCAGACAAGTGGCGCCCCCATCAGTAAAAAAATATTACTCCCTGAATACATCATTTATCGAATATTCGTTTTTAACAATTGAGTACAGTAGGTCTACTCGCGTTTTACGAACGACAAACGAAGTACGAACTTTCGTTCCGACTGTTACTTACATAATAAAGATAGGCACATAAAAAAGGCACAATTAATATAGACTATGGTTCATAGTCGTATACAATTTACCGGATATGAGAAAAACAAACGTCAAAACACGATCATCGCATGCGATAAGGGAACGATGGTTGACCGGAGTAGCAAATTGTGCGATGAATCGTACGATTTATCGAATATCGTCGAACGGGAGTAGACCCCCAGGTACTGTAGTTTAATCGGAAACTATTAACTCTGTAAAATATAGTTTGCTGTAGTTGTAGATGGAAAAAATGCCAAAAGTGGCCGTTTTTCGCACTATGCATCCATAGTGAGGTAACAGTACACTTCATAGTATGGTGAGCCCGTGAGGTGACTGTGGCGGGCGTGACAAGCGTGCGCGGTAAGATCAAAAACGATCCTATCCGCTCGTTGTGGTCACACTGACAGGCCCAGGCTGCCGGCGATGATTAACAAGTTGGTCTTGTCGGATTCATACGAAATAATTTATGAGTGTGGTGCAATCCAAACCGGCACTATGGCAGAGCAAACATCCCAATTAAAGAGCAGAGAATTATGTATGCATTTTGACGTTTAACCCGGTTTAAACAATTGTCTAAACCTGGGGTTTGTGTTTAATTCGTGCACACCGTCTCGTGTATTTAACACCTTCAAATGCAGAATTCGGCTGTCGAATAACATAAGTAAATCTTCGTCAATGGTTTGTAACTCTCTTATAATCTAATACTCTTAATTCTAATACTCTTGAAACAGAGTTGTTGTAGCGAGTAGGGACTCGCTACAACAACTCGCGACGCACTGTGTTCACGTAGGCGCTCCCCCAACCGCGTCCACACCCACTCTGGTCTGGTGGTTTTCGTTGGTTTTGGAAACGAAAAGGGGTCATTGTACTCATCATTATGAACAAGTTTTACTATGGGGCCAACTTTGAAATCGTGAAAAAAAATACAGCTGATTTGTGTTCACATAAATCGGCAAAATATAGGGAACAGTTGTTTTTTTTTCGCGTTTTCGGGGTTAATCCCATAGAAAAATTGTTCATAATGATTAGTAAAAATGCCCCCTTTTCGTTTCCAAAACCAACGAAAATTCACCGTGTATAAATAGAGTGTCATGACAATAACCGAAATTCTTTTTACAGTAAAAAGGAGACCACATCATTCACCCCATTTTCCGAATCCCTCGCCTACATGATCACTTGCTTGCACAAGGTTCTCCACAGTATATTGGAGAGCGAGAGGAGTCATGCTGTGATCATAGTCACCCTGAAGTGTTGCGCCGCGCTTGTGCAGGCCACGCCTTATCATAAGATGAAGGAAGGCCTTATCAGTCAGCTTGTTATGTCGACGAGGAAGTTTTTGGTGCATAGAGGTAAGATTCTACTCATTCAGCAGATATGACACAGATGTCAAAAAAAAATCTTTGTCATTACTCAAGCTGCAGTATGGCATCGGGACATAAAACTTTGTAAGAATTGAAAAAAAAACACAAGTAAATCTTATTAAGTACAAAAATGTAGGAAACAGTTCATTCAAACTTCAAAGACTTTTTAGTGGTCTTTTTGTAGACTACAATAATTTCCGAAAAGTAAATTCAACATCTAATTGAAGCAGCTCCTAACACGATTTTCTTGACTATTTTGTTATTGCCTGCTATTTTATTCAATAAACAGTAAACAATAAAAACTGTATAAATTTTAATATGAATTTTTCTTTTCTAGTCCCATAACATTATGATTTAAATAAATCAATGAAATTTTATGGAAAAAAATCAAGTTTGATTTAAATCACTGATTTTTATATAAAAATCACTTGATTTAAATCCAATCAACCCTGTTGGGCAATACCGACGTCCATTTGCCAGACTTTCGGGCTTCTGACTACTTGTAACGACTGCCATAGATATTGTTATGGCAACCGGAGCCGATAATTTAACGTGTTCTCCGAGGCACGGGCACGGATGAAGGATACAAGAATTTAGATTAATAAAAAATCTAATATTTTGTCCTTATAAAACCACATGAACTAATTTTTAGATGTTACACTACAAGTCGGTGCCTTAATCACAATGGGATGCGTTCTCTCAATCGACCCTAAAGTAGAAGAAGTTCTAAAAGCCATTGCGAAAGATGCAGTGCCTTCTAAAATATCTACATCTATGAGCTGTTCCAAAATAGCATATACTGCCCACAAAGTTGACGCAGAAGAATGTGATGATTTCGAAGAAGGGTACTCGGATGATGAAATGTTCACTGCCATTGATCACCCGTCTGTTGAAAGTGAAGAGAAAGAAGAAGGCCATTACTTTAGAAGCTGGATTTTGGATATATGCTTCAAGAATATGGGATGGGTTTTTAGGGGAAGTGATATTTTGGTAAGCAAATTTTTTTATTTAACGTGTTATTGAAATAACTGAAAACCCCTTAAGGGGTCATTGTACTCATCAGTATGATCAACATTTACTATGGGACCAACACTGAAATCGACTAAACTATCGGTCGATTAAAAGTCTGCAGTTTTCCTATAATCCATTTACGAATTCCGCAAGACCATACAGCAACATTTGTTAGTTTTGTTCTCGGACATCTTATTTCATCATCACAGAAGATTTGTTAACTTATACTTATTATCGTCATAGTAACACGCCGTTATATTTCTATTATTTCTTTTGCTGATATAACTTCCGTGGCATATTACCGATAAGCGGCTGATATTCTCAAATGTTTTTTAACGAACCGCGTGGAAATTAACGATGATAACCTATCTGAAATGTCGTGTGTAAAATGTTATAGAGGACTGAATATCTTCGTTATCACTACGTTCTTGTTGTAACCAGATTTCAGTATAGTAAAACCGGATTTTTTAAATTATACTGGTTGCATTATCTGGGTACTGGATAGTACTGGATACATATCTAAAAAAAAGTATCATGTCATTGTGAATATTATTTGTTTTTAAACAACATTTATGATAAAATTGGTGTGCAAAGCGATAAAAAAGGTCATGGGAAATTTTAAATTTGCTTAATTATGGTATGTATGAGTTTTTGGCGGAGGCTTTCACCGTATCAGCGACCATTAAGCGAGTTGCAGACTAACGGTCAAAATTAATATCCAATCTATCCACGATTTGCCCTACTAGAGATAGGAATTAGACAAAAGCTCCATACGATATATGTCAAATTTCTATCTCCAGTAGGGTAAATCGTGGATAGATTGGATATTAGTTTTGTCCGTAAGAACCAAGCTCAGTTACTTTAGCTTAATTATTTATTATTTTTAACGCATTTTACGCATGCGAAACGAAATCTAACGATTTAAATTGTGGAAAGAAAAAATTGCTCACGAGCAGGATTCGAACCTGCGACTCCTGGCCTCAGTACGCCAGTGCTTTAGCCACTAAGCTACCGTGAACACTGCTCGTGGTAACGAAATTCTCATCCACTTGGTACATCTTTGGGTGACGTCAGCGATATCTTATTAAGAAACAGTGTTTCTTAACCGACTCGACGCAAGATATCGCTGTCGCTTTCACAAGGTGGACCGACGACCTGGTGAAGGTCGCGGGAATCCGCTGGATGCGGAAGGCACAGGACCGGTCGTTGTGGCGATGCTTGGGGGAGGCCTATGTCCAGCAGTGGACGTCTTTCGGCTGAAATGATGATGATGATGATGATGATGATGATGATGAAATTTAATAATTAAATCTACGTAATTATATTCGATACAAAAAAAATGAAATATTTTACCCTAGATTATAATAAAATTAATTAACTTCTTTTTACTAAGTCAAATCAATTATTTTGTTTCATTCAATCAAAACATTGTCCAAGAGTTATTAAAGACGATGCAGATTTTTTGATCAATCAGTGTTTGTATTACACAGGGCCTAACAAAACTGATCGTTCGATTGATCAGTTAGATAGTCTTATTTGTAAGTTATTGGTGACGATGTTTTACTTAGTCTCAAACTATTGATTTATTTACAAGTAATAGTGGGCTCGACCGCGACGTCAATACGAATTAGGCTCCAATATTACGCACAATAGCCTTAATTAAACTGTTGTCTTGCTAACGAATTGTAAGCTATTAAAGGGAATTGGTCTGTTTGTAAACAATTTAATTACCTACACCAATAATGAAATTTAGGTTCAATATCAGAAAAACGTTCATTGGTATTCTTGTTAGGAATGATTCATCATCATTAACTTAGCCTTTCGCATCGTTCTGCTGGAAATATAACTATCTCTAGCTATGCCGCAGAGCGATTAAAAACGATTGATTTCTTCTTAATTCTAGCGGTGAAAATGAATTTGTAAGTATATAAAATTGTCATCAGAATCATCGGTTGGGTAGACGTTCAAGGCTGGGTCAAACCAACTGCAGCGCATCACAGCGCAGCGCATCACAGCGCAGCGCGTCGCGTTGTAGCAGGTGACGTTGTAAAGTATTAAATCATATGGGACATGACACACTAAGCGCGCGAGTCGCATGACTACGCACAGCGGCGCCTGGTGCTTGGTGTGTTATCTCCCATACGATTTCATTCATTATAACGTCACCTGCTGCAACGCGACGCACTGCGCTGTGATGCGCTGCAGTTGGTTTGACCCAGCCTACATTGTATAACTTACACATTTGTGCGGAATACGAGTGTTGCCAATAATCATACGGGCAAATTTTGGTTCATGAAGAAAATCACATCGATAAATTGTTCTGGCCGCACAGTTTTCCATTCAATCCCACTCATCCAGTTATCCTAAACTTTTCGCACGCGGGATCTGACAATCACTACTATGAACTCCGTGGTCTGTATTGCTTCGGAGACCGAGGATAACGCATGTCCTACAAAATAAAAAATGTTTTCAGAGAATCAAACCATCAGCAATCCCGATAATCTTGGAGTCCCTGCAAGTGTTATCTGCAGTAGCGTTCCACCACCTTCATGATCTACTCCACGGTCACATCCAGCTACTAGGCGACATCCTGAGCGAAATGTTGCAGCATGAACACCAAGATGTGGTGCTGCAGACAGCCAGTGCTATTAGTATTATTGGCGACGGTATACAGAAACTAGGTAATACATAAAAAATATTTTAATTACACGAAGAAACTTTTCCCTAAGCCTCGATTACGTGGTATATTAAACGACAGCGCATACACAAGAAATCAAGCGTTATCTTTTGTCCTGCTTAACCAAGAACATATCGTCTTTTAGATTTTGAGTCGGTTAATATGATATTAAATTAATATAATTTACAGCTTTGTTCTGTCGCTGTTAGTCTAAAATAAAAATCCTTAAAGTTTTGAATAATGTAATAGTCATAAGACTGACATAGTATACATGAGTGTACCATATCGGTTTAGGTAGAGCAAAAACTATATACCTGTCCTTTCTTCTCATATTTTTAGAGCAAATAGACGGGTCCCCACCACTAACCCAGTGCATCTACATGTGGGGCAAGCTAGTGACTCCTTTGTCCACGGTACTCCAATGTCATGACACCTCGCCAGCTAAAGCTGTGGTATGCGACTGCATTGCCAACATCGGTGAGAAGTCCTTCAAAGAGTTACCGGTATGTTTAATGCTAAGTTCATTTTCTTAGTAGTTGTTAGGACACTCCCGAGATTAGATACAGCGAGCTAGTTTTCATCATCATCGGCCCGTAATAAAAACGGGCCAAGTGGGTGTCTGACCACACACAGGGTATTGCATAGTCAGAACAGGCTATACAGAATTTTTATAAGACGTCTGATCCTAATATTTTAGTATTTTTAAAATATACGGAACTTTTTATAGATTCGACTACATAGCTAACTTGGTCAATTTTTACTCGTAAACTAGACAATCTTACTCATCCCAAATAGTTTTCCGCTTAAATTAGTTATATTAGCTAATATTCTGGATAGTTTTAAAGTGTTCAGGAGAAGTAGCCAGTAGGGGGTAAAATATAACAAAAAAAAATTACCACTTCATACTCAAACCATATTTCATAAATGGAACTCTTTTAAGAAAAAGTTTATAAAACAGTCGCTAATATTTTTGAAATACCTATTCAACGATAAGATAAACGACGGGATACGTGGAATGAAAAAATCACATCACCCCACACCTGCCCTACATTTAGGGCAAAAAAAAGAAGAAATTCACTTTTTTCATAACTTTATAGGCGCCATGAGAATGTAAAACCGTGCTAAACATGGCATTAGAAATGGCAGGGCAAATCGATTAACGGCCAAAATTAATATCCGATCCATCCACGATTTACCCTACTAGAGATAGATATTTGACATATTTTGTATGAAGCTTATGTCAAATTTCTATCGCCAGTAGGGCAAATCGTGGATAGATCGGATATTAATTTTGGCCGTAAATGCGGATTATACATAAACGGTACCACCGTACCATTACCTTAATCACTCATTGCCATCACCACTGACCAACATGGCCACAGACTATGTTTAGGGCTCGAAGTTTATGACATAAACTTTGAACAGTAGACACATGAGCTTTATGTAGTAAATGGCCATAATAACTAATTATACTGTTTATATTTACGTGTCCAAATTGACGTAATAAACGATTGTATTATTATGTTATTATTTATCGTCGCTGCTTTAATTATATGTCGACGTATAGTACCAGGCCCCTCAGAAAGTATTGCGAAAAAAAGTTTTTATATATGGGAGACTGGCCAGTTATAATGTTTTTCGAAAATATGATTATTTATAAGTAAAAATAAGTAAGTTCCAATTTCAAAATTTCCCTCCACATTTTTTGCGAGTTAATTCAAAGTATTGTGTCTCACTGAAATATGGATCTGCGCCGGGAACATTTTAGAGCTATGATTTTATACGATTTCAAGTGTCGCCTGAAACCGGATGAATCGTACGATAGACTTCAAATGGCATTCATGGATGAAGGCCCTTCCAAGGCAACCGTGTATCGTTGGTATAACGAATTCAAGCGCGGTCGACCAACTTTGGGGGATGACGAAAGAAGCGGTCGCCCTTTGACGGCTGTTACCGAAGAAAACGTGCTAGCAGTGAAAAATTTAATCCAAGACAATAGGCGAATTACATATCAGGAGATTCAACACATATTGAAGATTGGATCGGGAAGCGTTCACGAGATTCTACACAGCCATCTTCGCGTGAGGAGGATAGTATCACGCTGGGTGCCGCACAACCTCACCGATGCTCAGAAGCAGGCCCGGGTGGAATGGTGCCGTGATATGCTTAACAAATTTGAAGCAGGCTCGTCTCGGCGTGTTTACGACATCGTTACAGGTGATGAGTCCTGGATTTATCAATACGACCCAGAAACCAAGCGCCAGTCGACTGTTTGGGTGTTTCAAAATGAGCCAACGCCTACCAAAGTGAAGCGATCTAGAAGCGGGGGTAAGATTTTGATCGCTAGCTTTTTTAATTTGACTGGCCACTTGGTATCAATTCCCTTACGGGATCAAAGAAGCATTAATGCCGAATGGTATACTACCAAATGTTTGCCAGAAGTTTTCTCTGTTATAAGCAACAAGCGACCAAACACAGGGCTCCGCGGGCTACTGCTCCACCACGACAATGCACCTGCGCACACCGCACTCAAAACGAGGGACTTCCTGGACAGCACGCCAGTCAAACTCCTGGGTCACCCTCCTTACAGCCCTGATCTAGCACCGTGTGACTTCTTTTTATTCCCAAAAATAAAAAATCAGCTCAAAGGGATACAATTTTCGTCGCCGGAAGATGCGCTGGCTGCGTTCGAGCAGGCTGTAAACGAGGTGTCTGCGGCGGACTGGAAAAAGTGTTTTGAAAACTGGTTTAGGCGCATGAATCTTTGTATAGAGGCTGGTGGAAAGTACTTTGAAAAGATTTGATAAAAATATATGTACGTATAGAACAATTTTTTTTAGTTTCGCAAAACTTTCTGAGTGTCCCACGTATAGCACAAGGTTAACAACGAGAAAGGCATTTTTTTTTTATTAAGTAACCTTCTATTCAAATCTCAATAATGTGAGAATAAAAAAATAAGGCGTTATCCTAATACAAAGGGACTGCGCGTCAGTCGCAAGTTCGTGCGAGCCCACGAGCAAACGCACGGGTATCAAATAGGTGTCCTAATTAGCATTTCACGCGATAATGTCATGTCACCGTCAATAAAAGTAGTAGTAGAGCTCCTTTGTGAAAGAGCTCGTCCGGGGAAGTACTACTACCGTACCTACTTCTCCGCCAAATTTTGTGAAGAGAGAAATAAAAATCATTATCATTATCATTATCATTATCAAATAGTGATGCTTGCATTGCTGTGTTTCGGTCTGAAGGGTATGGGTGCTGCTGAAATTACAATCACATGAGACTTTCCATCTTAATGTCTCAGTTTGGCGAACCGACTTGCGGTACCATTTAGACAACAGCCTAGGTGGTATTGAAGTTTTTATGGGCAAAGGTAACCGCTTAACATCAGGTGGACCTTTAGCTCGTTTCGCCATCCTATACTATAAAAAAAATGCGCGAACACAATTCGCGCGAGCTTACAATGGTCGCGTAGTCGCTTTGTGTTAGGACAACGCCTTATCTGCCTTTTTTCCTATCATAGGCCAATGATAGGGCTGGGACTAAGACATCCAAGGTGGTGTACTTCGATTAAGCTACTATGCAACTTGGGTAAAACGTAGCATTTCAGCAGGCTTACCTGTTGTCACCGCCTAATTCAAAACCAGCTTCTGGCGCTAAAATGATCGCCTTTTCTATAGACAAATAAAGACAAATGAAATAAAAAAGACTCGTCAGTAAATTTCTAGTGATCCAAAATAATGCTAGTTCAAATAAAATTGTTTCTTTGTACAGAGACATCTCCAGGTGCTATGTTGCACGCTACTGATAGGTTCATGCAGTGACGAGGAGGCGACGGTCCGCGCCGCCGCAGTGCGTGCACTGGCTATGCTTGTCATGTACCGGAGTCTGCGAGATGTAAGTATATTATGTATATTCTGTTTTTTCTCTCTTGTCTTATTTAGTAAACAATCTTGGCTCGTCTCTTTATTCAAATAACTACTCATCAACATCAACTCAGCCTATCGCAGTCCACTGCTGGACATAGGCCTCTCCCAAGTTGCGGCACAACGCTCGGTCCTCTGCCTTCCGCATCCAGTCCCTCCCAGCCACGTTCTTTAGGTCGTCGGTCCACCTGGCAGGGGGGTGCCCTACGCTGCGTTTGCCGATTCGCGGTCTCCACTCAAGGACTCGTCTGCTCCAAATAACTACTGTTAAAATATAATTACTAGTTCTGCACATGTAATTAGGTTTAAAAATGTTATTTAGTGTGTGAAATTGTTAACATAATGTCATTTAATAATTATTATTTACGAATTGCATTTATTTTATTTTATTTAAAAGATATGCCAAGATTGTTTACTAAATAAGACAAGTAAGAAAAAACAGAGGCTAGGTATATTGCACATTAGTTAAGGTGTGTGTGACAAAGTGACTTTTAAAGCATCAAGATTTCCAAAATTCGACTTATTTGCAAGTAGTATACTCACTGCTCAAAACAGCTGGTCGAATAACTATCAAACTTTCGTATCCAATAATAAAACCGGCCAAGTGCGAGTCGGACTCGCGCAGTAAGGGTTCCGTACCACCCATCGACCTGATACCCCATAGAAACTAATTTAATTTACGAGAGTTCATCAAAGACATCAACGCAAAGTGCGCGAAATATGAATTTTTGCATCTCTTTCTATCGCAGGTAGCACCACATATGTCTATGTTTGTCCTGTTTTCAGTATTTGTTGCTAAACTACACAATATGCACTATAATCTGACCAAGTTTGACGCTGGTATGTATTACCGTTTTGAAGATAGAGCAGGAACAAAAACGTTGAAAATAATGCATGTTTTTTGAGGTTTCTTGTATGGGGACCACCTTTGGTTTTAGACTTTTTTAGTTTTTAGTGTTTGTCGTGATACTCCTCATAGCAACACATATTCTGAGAAAATTTCAACCGGTTAACTATTACCGTCCAAAAGATACAGCCCTGTGACAGACAGACGGACGGACGGACGGACGGACAGCGTAGCGAGAGTAATAGGGTCCCGTTTGGCACCCTTCGGGTACGGAACCCTAAAAATTGTGCCTACAAATCTTTCTTGCTTGTTATGTTGATATAATAATATCTGTCAATGGACTTCAACAAACCGATGATGTTTTTTTCATTTCCTGATTTTGTCCTCAACCGAATATGCAGCCATAGAGTCGCTGCAACCTTAATAATCTAGGACTGTTCAAGTGGAGACTCACTTGAATAGTGGAATCAAAGATTTTTCCTACTCCTTCTAATTTACTTTCTGATTAATTTCGTTGCGGGTTCTAAGACAGTTCTATCATTTCCCCGGAACGCGCCGAGCATGATTGTTCCGACCTTTTTCTGGTTGGTCGCCATTTTAGGTCCTGGGTTACAGGAGTTGCAGTGGCAAGGAAAGTGTGGGTGAAACTTGTAAAAAAAAACTCTCCACCTCTGTATTATTCAGCTATTACTTAGTAATATTCGAACGTTTACGTGAATTTTTTGTTTAAGGACATCGGTTTCGTGAGTGACTGCGGGGAGAACATCTTGCGAGCATTAGCAGAACCCACGCTGGTCGTTAGAACCAAGGCGGCTTGGGCACTTGGCAACCTATGTGATGCTCTCGTCTTGAACATGTAAGTATAATGATGATGATGATGATTGGATAAGTGGCGCCGACTCATAATTAGTTATTTACATTAATTTAGTTAGGAGAATAGTTATTAAGACTAAAAAGCTTCATTTTATTTTTCGCTTTTCAGTTTCTGTTTTCGTCGGTTAAATTTTTTGTTAAATAATTTTATTTTGATTTTTTTTGTGGATAAAATCCAACTCCAGGTCTCCATAAATAATGTTGTAGTGTCTAGAACTAGATTTATGTGTGCCAAGTTTCAACAGAATCGGTTAACAAGTAAGAATTCAGTGGGTGAACAAGCACTCATGTTCATGTTTTCCTACCCTTTGGGGTGGATTTTGGTTTTCAAATTTAAATGGGACCAACTTCGAGATGTACCCTATCCATTAAAAAAATCATCAAAATCGGACTACTCTGTAAAAAGTTATACGTGGTCATACATAAAAAAAAATATACGCGTCGAATTGAGAACCTCCTACTATTTTTTCGTCGGTTAAAAAGGGATTCCATCTTCTGTAGAACATTCGAAGGCAGATATAATGATGAAATAGAGATGAAATGTGTTCCGTGTGGTGCCGGACACAAAGAATAGCACCACCCCATCTCTTCTCGTGGGCGTCAAAAAAGGGGACTAAGGAGTTCACCAGAGGATGGGCAGTAGCATTCTTTGAGTATTTATTCAACCAACTATGATAGTCAACCCGCCTGCCACGTGTGGCGATTATGGCATTTCCCCTCTTTTGGGGGAGGCCGATGTCCAGCAGTGGACGTCTTTCAGCTGAAATGCTGATGATGAACATGTGATTTTTCTTGATGATTATAAAAAAAGTAGATATCGATGTTTTAGAAGGAGTGATAGGGGTCAATGTATGTGTTAATCAGAAAGGCTAATATTTAACAAGACAAACCTTAGAGTATCAGTTTATACAAATCTTGAACTGTTTGTCAACTGTGTTCCTCGTGCTGATGAGGGTCAGCGCACACTGACCAGCAAAATGTTCGAGCATGCTCTTTACAGTTAAACAAACTGAGAGTAAAAATCCGCCACGTAAACTTGGCGGCCAAAGAAGACTTGCAAGCATCCGCGCTACTGTTCGAACAGTCTCGCGGATGCTCGCGTGCGCTATCTTAAATTATGGGAGTGAAGACGAGTGATACCAACATTTTTAAAGAATGTTGAACTAGGATATGGTCATTACTGGTTATATTCGTCCTACATTTCGTTTGGTTGCAAATCGTACGATACATACACTGCTTCGGTGACTGGTCGCAAGCGTCGAGGCGCGCACATGCTCGAAACTGTTCGAGCGTGCTCGTGACTGACCGCGTGGCCGGCTTGGCCGCGAGGAGTATATGCGAACACACCATAAGGAATTATCTCTTGCACACTTTTATCAACTCTATTTTAGCTGTCATTTAGTTCATTATCAATTTATCAATGAAAATTGCTCGGGCTTTTTGTTGCTCAGAGTGTGCTGACCCTTATTCTCTATTTAGTATAGTATATCAACTTAGTTTGAAAAGTGTCTAATTTGTCTAGACTTTTCACACAGGTTTACCACAAAATACTTATCGACATTGAACATTATTGGTATTTTTAGAATGCTATGATACAGTTTGTTAGCTGTTCTTATTCCATATTTACATAAAAAGTGTGATATTGATTCAAACTCGGTTAGTTTGTGTCTAACGAATACGGAACAAAATAAATATGTATGTATTGATTATTTTCATATTTAATTTATTTTCTTCCGTGTTCGTCACCATATCTAATGGATCCTACCAAATATATCACAAAGATCAAACATTAGCGAAACGCATGAAGTAGTCCGCATTGTGTATGACGTAACACACACATATTTACAATATAACGTTGTCATTTGTCGTACAGTGGCCCTTTTTTTGTTTTCGAGGATGAAACTTTAAAAGGCTACCGACCTCATGGGGGAGAGGCTGGGGTGTGTGGAATTTTTACCGCATTAAAACCTCCCCGGTGGCTCAGCAAAGAATAGGGGGGACTCCGGGAATGGGTTATGCTACCAGTGCTCTCCTGTGCTACGTGCACGTCACAGGGGAGACTTGTCTTCCTGAACACCTTCCTGATGCGAAAGCATACGGCGGCACGGGACCACCGCGTTCCACCTTCATCCCTGAGGTCATCCAGTGGACGCCCAAACCCCCACTCTGGATGGCCGTGAGGCCGGCCGGCTAGGCACTGGACCGGTTGCCTCTCCGGCGCCGCCTTCTCCGATCAGGATCGGCCCTTGGCCCTCTCTCGATCCCGCTCCGCAGCCTCTTTCTGAACCATGACGGTCTCGTAAATTGTCCCTAGAAGTGTGTGTTAACGAAATTTTCCAAAATTTCAAAATAATTAACCTTGTCTTAAAATTATTTCTGTAATCTGTAACACAAAGTGACTTTGCGGCACTCAACCGATTTGGACGAAAAAAATCATTCTTTATATTTAAACGTTTACTGATAGACCTATATGTTCAAAATAATTTCTACGCCGTAGAGGTTGCAAAGTTTTGGGCTTGCCAAGTCTGACAAAAGATCAGTCGTACCACTGACACGAAGAAGAAGAAGTTGATTGCAGTATGATTTATCAGCACAAAGGGCGACTTTTCGTTTCCTTATGCGACACCTACATGATAAAAATAAAGAAATGGCCTACTCTTTGCTGAAAGCCACACAGCATTGACCGAACGCTAACTTAACTTACAGACGGCACAAAAGTGATAGCAAAACATTTCGCGGGTGCACTGTACTTCAACTAAATAATTTACCAAGTCTTGATGTAACAGGGAGGAACCGGACTGTGACGAGATAGACGATGCCCTGCTCGTCCGTCTGCTAGAGGTCAGCATCCGGTGCGCAGTCGACAATGATAAGGTAACCCAAACAAACGTAATAGTTGGTGTTAACAAAAATTTACGAAGTCAAGTCTGCCTTATCATGGTAGTTGCGTCTGTTTGCGCACGAAAACCGTCCATTCATGTTTTGAATGATAGTCTAACACGAAATAAAACATAAGATCACGCGTATGATTCATGATTGTTTAGGCTTCGTAACTTTTTTCAACAATAGGTATCTTCTTAATCAAAGATTGTTGAAGGTCTCCTTATATTATATTATGGGTTTATGATCTTGCGCCTTTCGTATCGCATCTTTTGACGCCGCGTTATAAAGCACTACTTCAAAATGAATAAATCCCCAAATACTCAAACGCAACTCAATTTTAAGTGGCTTTTTTTGAAGCCCGCATAGATGACTTTTATGCAATCATGTGAAAAAGGATTGCATCCCTGTTGCGTCAGGTGAGTGGCAATTCCGACAGTCTGTTTGCCATCGTGGCTCAAGACTGTTTTGGCAGCCATTTGAGACACTGGCTGACAGTGAAAACGCCAGCAGCCAAGTTAGTCTCCATTAAATAATATTTTTTAGTAATGTTTTATGTGTAATCCTAATGTAATATGGACTGTATGGTTCGAAATAAATGTTTTTATTTAATTCTCATTCTGTCTCGAATGATCCTTAAGAACAGTAACTCCGACTTACCCCCAGTTTCCGAAAGGCTGATCGACACAAAAAATAACTAATCGACTGTCAAATCTCAGATCAAGCGATGTGATTGGTTGTTAGTATTTTTGCCGACCAATCACAGGAGCTGACATTAGATTTGACAATAGATCAAATAGATCAGCCTTCCAGAAACTGGGGGATAGTCACCTACTTCAACTCTTTTCGAAACTATAGAATTTCTCATCTGCTCTTGTTTACTGACACAAATCGGGAAAATTACTTGTAACAAAAACATATAATTTGCAGGATTGTAGAATATGCGAAGCCGAGCTTTACAAAAACTCCGTCAGTTGGTTCGTCATATATTTTTCTTTAAAGCTGGAGTGAATCGGCACCTAATAGGTTTGCTCGCTCCATCCTCGACCACAAAGCTCAAGCTTGACAAAGCTCTCTAGATTGAGGTCAAGAGCAGATCTATATCTCATACACAGACCAGTAAGCCTCTAGACGCCGATTAGCTGGACACCCCCGGTCACAACGCATATGCTCTACCACTGCATATCATACGCCCCTCCGCCAATCGGAACGTCACTCAGTCAGCGAGCGGCACCAATCATACGGAATCATACCACCGAACTTTTGAGCCGGCCAATGATAACGCGCCGTCCGCCCCCTTGACCCCGCCAACGTTTTACGACTGCGTTCGAATGCAAACCTTTGTTTATGCGGAGTCTTGAAGCTTACTGGTCTGTGATCTCATAAAAAAGAGGAAGCTAGCTTTCCGTGGGAGTTAATAGGTTCTTCATGATCCACTAAAATACAAGCTAGTTTTGTTATTATACAATAATAATCTGGTTATAAAACATAGTATGAGAAAAGCTGTGCGGTACTGATAATAATAAGTAATAACTATTACGTGTGCTTATATCATGGGATAACAATATCCTTTCCAGTAGCTACACACCCATGACATGTGACGTCAAACGTCATACTAACATAGATAAAATTACTGCTGATAGGAAATCATAAAATCATATTATAGCTACTGTATTGTGTTAAAATGCTTTATGCTTAGTTATTAAAAGTATTTTTAGAAGTTTTTAAACTTGCGCTGTCATGAATCATAAGATAAGCTTGATGCACATTCTGTTAATAAAAGTATAATCTTAATCGCTGTAGGTATTTAAATAAATACCTTGGTCAATAGTGGCACTGGGCACTGATACGATATGATAGAGACAGACTGCTCGAAGTAAAATATGTCGCAATAAGTTAGCTAAGTTGGTTGTTTAGTTAGCTTACTAGAACAGGCTTCGATCAATAATAGTACCATCAAAGAGAACAGGCATAAATCGCGTTCGATGTCATATGAAGTATTATAGTTCTTGAGCCTTATGGCCGCCGGAATACACATGCCTGTAAAATGGAGCAGTAGCTTGCTTGCCAGCAGTTGAAAAAAAACTATCGTGAAAACTTCAAGAAAACGTGTTTTGGGCACAATAGGGTTTTAGAAAACACGATAAAGATTAACATTTTTTTTTCACTGCCACAAACTGAATAGAGACAGCTTAAAATGTTTTTAAAAGAAGCCTATTTGGGGTATTTTGCTGTTGTCAGCGTCTTATTAGTAACCAATTCTAAATTTACGCTTAATACGGAAAACTAGAAAGCTAATCAGCAAGTCTCGGGTCAGTTGACCGACACGAGGTCCTCAGTTATCCGCACGTGAACAATGTGTCATTTGTATTCATATTTAAACATTGTTATCTCTTTAACTTAATGGAAAGTTTTCCATACAGGATGTATGTTTAACTAGAACATGCATGAACGGTGACCATAAATTGAAAAGATAGTCTAATCTAATCTTCGATCAATAATGTGTTAGACCGGTTAGACTGTTAGACAAGTTTGTCGGTCAGGGTTGAGGTATTTTCAAGCCTTGATCAATTGACCGATTTATGAATGAATGTTGCAAATAAATGTTTTGAATTTGATATTAAGTTCATCAGATTCTCATTTTAGGTAGGTACTTATCTTTTTATATTGATTATGGTTTATTAGCCTTCTAGTTTAAAATTTGTCTGTTCTCTTTGCTTGTTTTGTTCTAGCTTTAAAACAATGATACGTCATAACTTCGTGTTCTTATAATTATATAAAATTGGAAACTAAATAATAAGGCATGACAAGAGGCTTAGCAAAAATAATATACATAATTGACAAAAAAAACACATGAGGGTGTCAAAAACAAAAAGTTCAATGTCTGACTCTCTGACCAAGCGGGGCTTTACCTTGTAGTTTGTAGAGTCTATAGAAATTGCTTAGGCATATAATTAAAAAACGCAGTTTGTAATACGGATGTATACGGAGAGTGATGATGATAATAAATACCTCCCTTTGAATATTAAATAAGGTTTATTGTCCTTCTAGTTTAAAATTCGTCTGCTCTTTGCTTGTTTTTTCTAGCTCTAAAAAATTATACGTCATAACTTCGTGTTCTTATAATTATATCAAGTTGGAATCTAAACAATCGGTATCGACAAGAAGCGCAAAATGAAAATAATAGGTGTGATAAAAAACCCACATGAAGGTGTTAAAAGCCAAAAGTTCAATGTCTATCACCCTGACCAAGCGGGGCTTTACCTTGCAGTTTGTCGAATCTACAACGTGTATCAGAAATGCGTGGTCATATTTGAAGAGCTTATTTAGGGGATGCTATCGAACAACTTTTACTACAGGACGAACCCTAAGATCGCGAATAGAACTTGCTTATGTGTATCATAAAAAAATGCAGTTTGTAATACGGATGTAGATAATGATGATAATAATGTATATGGATTATACTATTTGCACATTCTCGAAAAACGATTACTCCATTTCCTTCCGGCATCATACAAGTCATATAACCGGTTATCTGTACTCTACAATAAAACAATGAACTGGTTATTCAACTACTACAAATAACCTATTTTGTTATACAGGTAAAAATGAGTGCAACGCGCGGCCTTGGCAATCTGCTGCGCTTGATAAAGAATGACTATCTGCTCCGGAACACGCAAATGAAGACCTTATGCGAGACTGCAATAGGGAAGCTTTTGGATTGCGCATGTAAGGGGAACAATATGAAGGTGCGGTGGAACGCATGCTACGCGATGGGCAACGCCATGAAGAACGAGCAGCTGTTCACTTGTTTTAATGGATGGCAGGTATGATTTTCAGTAACGATAAGAAATTACTGATGCGGGAAGCGCACGACCGGTAGTTGTGGCGATGCTTGAGAAAGGCCTATGTCCAGCAGTGGATGTCTTTCGGCTGAAATGATGACGATGATAATGAAGAAATTACTGCCCTAAATTCAATATTAACACGTTCCGGGACACTGCCAGCCCATAGACGGACAGTTTTTTTTAACAATAAAAAATTCTATTGTGTCTACTCATGGGCAATCCGCCCGGCGTTGTGGGCCATTTTGACAAATCTGACCTGTTTATTTGACCCAGGTATAATAGAGAGTTTTACAGACGATAATATTGGACGACGACAAGCCGACGACTTTCAATATCTATAGAAACAAGATTGCGGTGAAGAATCACTTTTAGATAGTGATTAATTGTTTTTGACTAATTGTTATCGATTAACAAAAATAATGTAAAAGAAATAGTGTTTAATTTATTCAAAATTATATACAATCATACGAAAATAGCATGATTAAATTGTCTTTCAAAATAGTAACCGCCCAGCACTTGCGCAGAAATTCGGGTTTAAACCCAACTCGGCCCAAAATGCCCATCAGAACGCCAATTCTCGTCTTAAAAAATGTTCAAAATATAGTTCCATACTAATTTCAATGCTTTAAATCTCAATCTCCTGACCGTAGATGTATCTGATTGCCATTTATTGGTGACATTATTGACCTAAGTGTCACAAATAAACAGCAATCAGAAACATCTACTGTCCGGAGATTGAGATTTAAAGCATTGAGATTAGTTAGGAACTATATTTTGAACGTTTTTAATGACGAAAATTGGCCTTCAGAGATTGTGTCTCGTAGTGTGTTTAGGTTTTTTTTAAAGTGAAATAAAAACGAAGCTTCATGGTTTGGGTAAGAGTAACTTATGCTAATAATTTCTTAGGTTTTCGCGATCACTACACATTATAATATAAAACAAAGTTTAACCGGATTAAATCGCGTATATTATTTAAATTGGTTTTCCTGACGTTTCGAAAGCTTTGCAGCATTTCGTGGTCGCAGTTAGACTAAGATGACAAGCGTCATTACAGATATTTAAAAAAAAAATACTACCGTACAATATTTTCGATGCACGCAGTAATCACTCACAATATCAGTAATCTTTTACAGTGTTGCGTGCTGTTTGGGACTTGATTATTTTTAGGACTGGGTTCTAAACACAATGAATTAAATCCGGTTAAACTTTGTTTTATTAGTAACTTATGCTGTTTGTACATATTTTTAAGATATATTCAGATGTCAAAATTCTTTCGCTTATTCGTAACCTTCTCCAGAATCAGGTCTTCTCCAGCCTGTGTTCTCTAACCAAAGACTGCAAGAACCTAAAGGTGCGCATCAACGCAGCGGCGGCGCTGCGTGCGGCGCCTGCGCGCGCGCACTACGGCGAACACTACGCGCTGGTGTGGAGGGGGGTGCTGGCTGCCATGGAGAATGCGGCCAATGTGGATCACTTCAACGAGTATAAGCACAAGGATAACCTTATTGAACAGGTGAGGATATTGACTGGTAATGAAAAGTGTGCTTTTGGTATTTTTTTAAGCTATTGCATAGCTTCTATCGCGGGCCTTGAGCGTGCAGACTGAATCCAGAAATTCCGTAACGAAAATAACCTAACACCCCCCACTCCGACCGGCACAGCGGTGATACTTTTTAGTTTTGCCATCTATCGATGAATAGCGGAACTTTTAATGACTTTTTGAAATATCACGCTTGTGCAGTGTTAGTTCTGCAAATCGCCTCTAAGTGGCATTGGTTGTATCGGCGTTACTACGCATGCGTAATCCCCCTCTTCGCCCCGCAATCTGGTGACTCATGCCCGCTTAGAGTTTCGGCGTTAGGGCACCTCCTCTTTGTATTTACATAAAAAATGCTATGCAATAGGTTTACCGCGGCAGTCTCCGAGTGCCACACGTCTTTTTTTTAAATGAAATGTTAGTTTTTTTTTCCAAAAATCTTTCTTGAAATAACATCCTTTGCTATGATTTGTAACAGTGTCCATCTGGAGTATATTAAATTTGTTACTCTTTGACTGAAACATTCATTCTTAATCGTATTCTTTATTGCACACAAAATAAAATAACAAAAATACATAAGTTTTGAAATAACATGAACAAAGGTGAGCTTGACTCATCATAATTCATCATAATTAATTAATTTTTAATTCATCTGCTGTGCAAAAACATAAAAAAGCACCATATACGACATAAGTTTTTGTTTACCCTTAACCCGAAAAAAGTCATTGTACTCATCATTATGAAGAGCTTTAACTATGGTAAAAAAAATATCAGCTGTCCCCTAACTTTGTGTTCACGTAAATCGACAAAATGTACAGATTTAAACAGCTGATTTTTTTCGCAATTTCTGGTTTGGTCGCATAGTTGTTCATAATGATGAGTACAATGACCCCTTTTTTAGGCTTAGGGTAATTTTTTAATTTAGGATTTTTCACCCTGCCGGTAAGGCTAAATAAAATAGGACCAAATACAAGCTGCATTTAAAATGTCGTTTTTGTTGTTTCAGCTATGCTTAACTCTTGCTCACTTGTGCTGCCTGCTAAGCCAAGCCGACTTAACTGATATCCTCGACCCTCTCGTCTTTCACTACGACTGCGCTAAGGCCCTCTTCACACAAGTCTGTCACAAACTGCCGCCTGAAAACGCGTCCTGCCTACGAATCCTACAAGCGGCTAAGTATGTCACCGTTGATCTGATTGCGGGAAACGACACTCAGATGCAGGCGTTGAGTATGTTACAAGATATATTCATATGGGACATGTAAATATAGACTAAGACTGTATTAGACTAAGTTTGAAGCACGATGAGTCACGTTTGACTAAATCTCAAGTTAATCTCGTTGAGCGATTATAAAGATAAATATATTTCATTTTGCAAATATGGGTGCATGGTACATAACATGGTGGTAAACATAATAAACAAAGTTCAGCCATATTTTACCAGTTGGCATGCAAAAAAAAAAAAAAACAAGTTAATTAATGTGAGCACGACATGAACATTGTATGTATTTCAAATATTATTAGGTATACTATATAAATCATTATTAAAAGACATTATGGTGTAATAAAAAGCAAAATAAAAAATGCCAAGTCAGTAAATTAAATTAAAATCAATAAATCAGAAGTCAAATAAATAAATTTATAAAATTTCATTTTAATAGTTTACAAAGTCTTTTTCGTTCAAAAAGTCATTAATTTTGTACTACGCTCTAGTTGCTAAAAAGTTTCGTAGCCTTTTTTTAAATAGCGTTGTATTAAAGTCCTTCCAACTCTTAGGTATTTTATTATAAATTACCGGCGCCATACAGCAGACACTTTTGTGCATCAGTGTAGTCTTCGCTATGTGGAGACATAGTTTACTATTATCGCGTCTATTTCGTGGAACTACGTCGGCTAAACGTTTAAAAAGATTCTGATTCGACTTTACAAACACAGCTACTTCTAAAATTTACAGACAGGGCAAAGTTAAAATCTAAAATTTTTTTAAATACGGCTCGCAACTGTCTGTGGTTTTAAGTTTAAACATTGCTCTGATGCATCTTTTTTGGGCCTTAAAAGCTGTTATAGCTGTTCGCTTATAAGCGCGATGAAGATGATGCGTAGCTTAAGAATGTAGATATGTGTAGCGTTTATAATTATATGGAGGGGACATTTTTATACTGATAAGATCTTCCTGACTGGCGTTACATAGCAGCCCTTTAAAAAATAAAACTTTTTTCAACCATCGATTGTTTAAAAATATTGTTATACGGCCAAAATTAATATCCTATCTATCCACGTTTTGCCCTACTAGAGATATAACTTTGGCATAAAATGTATGAAGCTTATGTCAAATTTCTATCTCTAGTAGGGCAAATCGTGGATAGATAGGATATCAATTTTGGCCGTTAGACCTCACTGATAAACAGGCAACATATCTATTCTAATGGTTAATAAAAAACATTAAGTTTAGTTTTCTTTTATGTGTTAAATGTATTATCGTTAATGTGTTTTCTTTTCTTTTGTATACAATAAATAAATAATTTTAAAGAAATATAATATTTGCACGTTTTAATTAGTGAGACAAAAATTATCAAACTTTATTTAATCTTTTGACTAAATTTCACAGGAAATTATGTATAATAATAATATGTGTCACAATTTTAGCAGCACATTTATATGATTTGATAACACGAGTGATAGAAGTCAGTTTATTTTTATTAAAATACACACACACAGTACACACACACACACACACACACACACTCATACAGTATTTTTAGCTATATGTTATTACAGATAGCTAAAAATACTGTTATCCGAGAATAATAATCATTTGTATGATGTGATTAATATAAAAAGTACATGAAAATGGAGTTCAGTCTCATTAAAACTTAACCTTTATCACTTTACAAATAAAACATTTCCGTTCAAACAGAGATTAAAGTAGCTTAGTAACACAATGTCCTATTTATAGTGTATTAGGTAGTAGAAAATGCCTCGTATATCGTATATCCTAAAGTCGGGTTACACTGATTTATGATCCCATAAAAGGTCTCATTTATACATATTTAGTCTGAGTTGTAAGTTATGATAGGTATACAATTGTATACTGGGTGACTGGGTGAACGAGGGACGAGATAATTAACATGAATGTTATCATCATCATCATCATTTCAGCCGAAAGACGTCCACTGCTGGACATAGGCCTCCCCCAAGCATCGCCACAACGACCGGTCCTGTGCCTTCCGCATCCAGCGGATTCCCGCGACCTTCACCAGGTCGTCGGTCCACCTTGTGGGGGGCCTACCCACGCTGCGCCTTCCAGTACGCGGTCGCCACTCCAGAACTTTACTGCCCCATCGGCCATCCGTTCTGCGAGCAATGTGCCCACTGCCACTTAAGTTTGGCAATTCTTCGGGCTATGTCGGTTACTTTCGTTCTTCTGCGAATCTCCTCATTTCTGATTCGATCACGCAGGGACACTCCGAGCATAGCCCTCTCCATTGCCCTTTGAGTGACTTTGAGCCTTCTTATCAGGCCCATTGTGAGCGACCACGTTTCAGTACCGTAAGTAATTAATGAATGTTATGAATATAAATAATGAATAATAATGTTATTATAAAAAAATATTAACATCCATTTTAAATTATAATTTTAGGTAATTTATTTGAATAAACGTAAAAGACGAGAAGTTAAATTAAATTAGTCCAGTAGGTCCAAAGCAACAGTATCGAATAAGAGTAAAGGCCGAATGTATATTAATTTTGAAAAGTCTTTCCGAAATGTCACAAAAAATTTGTATTCTTTCCTCAATAAAAGTTTGGTGAAATAGCATTCGTTTCAGCCATGAGTTCGCGGCAGCGCGCGGATAGTTCACCCGAGGTTCACGCTAACTTTGTCAAACTGAATTTAATTCTTTAATTTTTTTTTTTTATAAAATTCATTTATTTCAGGTTTAACCCATATCAAATAAACATAGTTAGTTGTTATTGTTAGTTTAAAATTAAACTAACAATTATATGAGTATAAAATAAAATCAAATCATGTCATAATAAAATTGGAATAAAAATTCATTAAATTATATTTGACATATGAGTAAGAAATTAACAATAAAATAAAATAATAAAATATAATCACAACAAAATTCAAAATAAAAATCATGTCAGTCAGTTTAAAGCTACATATACGATTAATAATTTTCTATCAACTTCCTTCCGTATGTTTATAAAACGGTAGCGTATAAAATACGCCGTATAAATTGAAGCATTATTCTTTGAACGTATTTGATTTAAGGTATGCTTTGATTACGGTCTGCGAGTTATATGACGTTTCCCATGTATTTAAAAATAATCAATTATGATTATTTTATGTAGATAAGTAAGTAAATTATTTATATTGTTTTTTTATACTTATTGTGAAATAAATTTTATTTAATATTATTTTTGTTTTGTTGCAATACAATACCATAGACCAATTATTCATCTAGAACAATACTAGACTTTGCTCGCGGCTTCTCTCGCGTATTGAAATAAAATATAGCCTATGCTAAGAGCCTATGTAAGTTCTAGATAATGTAGCATTCTAATAGCAGTGTCGGACTGCTGATGACGAGGTCGACGAGGGTTCGATTCCCACAGAACACAAATATTTGTGTGATGAACATAAGTGTTTGTGTTGGTCTGGGTGTTTCTTATGTATTATAAGTATGTATTTACAAAAAAATAGTATATAAGTATTATATCCATTCTCTAGTTCCCATAGTACAAGCTCTGCTTAGTTTGGGACTAGATGGTGCTGTGTAAAAATGTCTCGAGAATATTAATTTATTTTATTTAATGGTGAAAGAATTATTAAAATCGTTTCGTTAGTTCCAGAGTTGTTTGTTTGTAATCGATAAATTACAAACAAACAAATCTTTCTTCTTTACAATACTAGTATAGAAGTATATATATTTATTTATTTTTCACAATTTTTTTTTTTTGTTATGTTTATTTTTATTTTTCATAATAAACGATTGAAGTACCCATACACTGCCAGTATTATTAGCATTCTAGTTTCTCAGCGTAGGTACTGTGCCTCCTAATGCCTGTCTGATATGATTAGCAAGTATGTTCTTGAAACGGATGGTACTGTTTCTATTCGCCTGAATTAAAAGCAGAAACATGCTCCAACATCGAAATAATGCGACACCAGTCGCAGTCGTAGTATCTTTACCACGCAATCTTTTAGCTTAAGCAAAAGTATTGCCATAATAATCATTGTCTATAGCATGACCGTGATCGATAACAAGATAATATTTAAAAAACATCATCTACTCTACTACTATTATAAAATTGTTAAATGTCAGTTGTCTGTTTGTTTGTTTGTTTGTTTGTTCCAGCATCACTATAAAACTACTAGACCGATTTTTTTGAAAGGGTTTGTGACTAAAAACTTATGATTTGACTTAAAAACTGGTATGTATTTTACCTCGCTACGATGACGGGAACCGGTGATTTTTAATTATATTTTTCTACAACATTTTGCATACATCAAGGTGAATAAGGCGCTCATATCCAGCTGTCATTCACACGCATGCGCTCTGGCGCGCGCCTCCATAGAGAAAATACGGCTGCTAAAGAAATTGTATTAAAAACTTTTTGGTCGGGCCGAATTTTATAGAGTAGAAAAAAAAATCCTGTCGTATGTGGGTGGTGACATCTTGGAAATGCAGTCTTTTGAGCCAACCGAAAATCAGAATCTTTCGACTTACAGACAAGGACCGGAAGCTACGTCTAAATTGCGATTTCTCTAATTTTTTGAATGAAAAGCAATACAATTTAGAAGTACCTAAACGTTGTTATATTGTATCCATCTTAATATACGAATAAGCATAAAGTTATCTTGGTGTATCTAAAAAAATACTATTTTCAGTCTACAATTTTTAATTACCTTCTTCTTCAAGTATATTATCTTATCTTCTTAATCTTAACTATTATAAAATTGTAAACGTCTGTTTGTTTGTTTGTTCCAGCATCACGCTAAAACTACTGGACCGATTTTAATGAATTTTTTTTTGTTTGAAAGCTGATGATCTGACTTAAAAACTGGTATGGGTTTTGAGAAAGAAAGAAAAAAAGAAAAAAAAAATCGTGGGTTGCGTACTCACCCGACAGATCGAAGCTTCTATGCATTTGCACGAGCGGATAGTAATGTACGATGGAGTGGAGTGGAGTGGACAGGGGATGGGACTGGGGATGGGACTGGGGATGGGACTGGGGACGGGACAGGGGACGGGACTGGGGACGGGACAGGGGACGGGAAATGGGACGGGACATGAGACGGGACATGGGACAGGACAGTGGGACGGCACATGGGACTGGACATAGGATGGGACATGGGACATGGGACGGGACGATAGTGATTTAGTGATATAGTGAGACAGTGGGACAGTGGGCCGTGGGACAGTGGGATAGCGGGACAGTGGGAAAGTAGGACAGTGGCAGCGGGACGGTGGGACGGTGGGACAGTGGGGCAATGGGGTAGCGGGGCAGTGGGGTTGTGGGGCAGCGGGACAGCGAGGCAGCGGGGCAGCGGGGCAGTGGGGCAGAGGGGCAGCGGGGCAATCGGGCATTGGGATAGTGGGGCAGCGGGGCAGTGGGTCAGTGGGGCAGCGGGGGCGGGGCAGCGAGGCAATGGGGCAGCGTGCCAGCGGAGCAGCGGGGCAGTGGGGTACCGGGGCAGCGGGCCTGTGGGGCAGTGGGATAGCGGGGCAGTGGGGCAGCGGGGCGGCAGCGGGGGCGGGGCAGCGAGGCAGCGGGGCAGTGGGGTACCGGGGCAGCGGGGCAGTCGGGCAGTGGTATAGTGGGGCAGTGGGGCAGCCGGACAGAGTGGCAGCGGGGAAGCGGGGCTGTGGGGCAGTGGGGTAGCGGGGCTGTGGGATATTGGGGCAGCGGGGCAGTAGGGTAGCGGGGCAGCGGGTCAGTGGGGGGCAGCGGGGCAGGCTGTGGGGCAGTGGGGCAGCGGGGCAGTGGGGTAGCGGGGCAGTGGGGCAGTGGGGCAGCGGGGCAGTGGGGAAGCGGGGCAGTGGGGCAGCGGGGCAGCGGGGAAGTGGGGCAGCGGGGCTGTGGGGCAGCGGGGCAGTGGGATAGTGGGGCAGCGGGGCAGTGGTGCAGCGGGGCAGTGGTGCAGCGGGGCAGTGGGGTAGCGGGGCATTGGGGCAGTGGGGCAGCGGGACAGTGGGACAGTGGTCTGGACTGGAATGGACTGGACTGACGTGGGTTAGCAGAATTTAACGCGGGCGGAGCCGCGGGTAAAAGCTAGTTGTAAATATAAATTGTATTCTGTTGCCAACTTGCCACTCAAACCTGTGAGATTTTGAAAACACTGATTTCAACGTAAACCAACAGGAACATCAGGTCAGGTGGCGGTCAAACGCAAGCCCGATAATAATAAAAATAATAATAATTGATTTCTGCTTCGAGAACGAGTGAGACGAACTGGATTGAGGCCCGCCACTAGTGGGTAATCTGGGCGACGCGTTCGCCCAGATGTAGCCGTGCCGACACCTTTTAGCGAGCGACACCCTCCAAGCGGCTTAGCCGCTTCTGTTACGTGCCTACGTTAGGTAGACGACGAGGCGATGAGGCGATACGGTACTGATCCGATGCGGAGCTGATATGTGTGCGATAAGCTTATGCCCCGCCGGAAATAAACCCTGTCCACGCAAAGCACGCGGTGTGGATGGTTTTATAAAACGTGTAAAGTAATATCACATCGCATTGGTCCCACATAATCTGTGCTACGTGGGAAGCTTTTGTGAACACCCGCCACAAATAATTGACATGTTAGAGTCATGAGTGATACGTATTGTTTTCCATGTATAATGTAGGTACAGTCACGATTACTCACGATCCTTCCCGGTGATATACTTTGTCGACAAAGTCCCTTGAACGAATCCTGCTACATTACACGTACCTAGGACTAAACCTATTTCAGCAGTGGACTGCGATAGGCTGAGTTGATGGTCGAGCCTAAACTTGAAAATCATGATTAATCTTTAATTAGTTTACCTCAGTGAATTTGTCACAGTCATTAACCTACGTTATTCTCACACAATTCTTTCCAATTAATCATGTAACAAATCATTGTACTATTATTATTTGAAAAGAGTATATCCATGGAGTTTCTTGCCGGCTCTTCTCCATAGGACCTACTTTTTGGAACCGTGCAACTAGATTCATAATTTCGTTTTGAAAGTGCATGTAAATGCTTATTCGAAATAAAAACCTTTGACTTTGACTTTGATGACACGTAGGTACCCAAGGGCGGATCCAGCCTTTGTGTCAGGAGGGGGTCGCGTACTTATATCCAGCACCGAAACTACATTTTTAAAAGGAGGGTCAATTTGCCACCTTCTAGGAAAGAACTTTCAACCAATAAAATTTTAGGATTTTTGTAATTTTAGCTAAAATATGAATTTTAGAGCTGTAGAATTTCTCTTTGTAGAATATTAATGTAACGGAATAGTTACTTGCCATACCTAATTACCTATACCTACGCCAAAAAAGAAGGAATGTAAATTGATACCGGCGCGAGCGAAGCGAGCGCGAAATTTTTCTCAGCTTCGGCTTTGTTTCTATTATCGTACTTAACAGAATAGTTGTTTATAACGTACGTCTAGTACGCAGAAGAAAGAAAGACAGAAAGAAAAGTGTGAGCGTAGCGAGCGCGAAATTTTTTGAACTGAACATTCCGATAATAAAAAAAAAACTTATCATCTAATATCGACGTTTAAAGGTTCTTAAATAATTTTTACTTGGCCTAAGTTTTATATGCTAACATGGTAGTTAAGTAGTTATTTCTGTTGTTGATGGTTTGCTAAGTATTCAATCGACGGTGTCGCAACGGGGAGATTAGAGAAGCGGCGTAGGCGGTGCTGCAAAATCGCACGAATATTATTTACAATGAACGAACGGGTTCGGGTGCGAGTTCAATTTAGTAATTTTATGTGGTTATCTTGTTTCATTAGTATGTTACACGTACATACATTCATTTATTCATTGTATATACATTTGGTAAATTATGTAAACAGGAAAAAAAACTATGGTTGACCTAGGCCCAGGGGGGGTCATGACCCCCATGACCCCCCCCCCCTGGAACCGCCCTTGCACGTACCTACGGCTGCCGTCGAACACAGCGCAACCGATTTTAGCCTTAGTGGTGCTACACCGGAAAGTTTGCTGATAGTAGTGTCGGCTATGCTGGCAGAGACGACAAATTGGAGGGAAGTAGCCTCTTTCTGTGAGACCGTCATGGTTCAGAAAGAGGCTGCTGAGCGGGATCGCGAGAGGGCTGATCCTGCTCGGAGAAGGCGGCGCCGGAGAGGCAACCGCTCCAGCACCTAGCCCTTCCGGGCTATCGTCGTAACCCCCGCCCGATCAATTCGACTGAAGTGCGGGGGGCTTTCGAGGTCACGGGCATTCAGAGTTGGGGCTCTGATTGTCCAATAAGTGACTTCTGGGATGGCGGCGGCACGCTGTGGTCACGTGCCGCCATGTGCACCAGGAAGGACACAAGGAGACAAATAGTCTCCTTTAAAACGTGCCTTACAGGCGTAGCATAAGGAGGGCTCCGGAGGTATATTAATTTCCCGGAGTCTCCCCTTATTATGCTGTAGACGGCCACTGAGGGGGTTTTAGTGGGTAAGAATCCCACACACCCCGGCCTCCGTACCCCATGAGGCCGGTAGCCTTTTGAAGGTTTCCGCCTCGCAGCAAAAAAAAAAAAAAAAAAGGTACATACGTAGGGAAAAAAACCTAATCGAATTAGTTACTGTTCTTGCTATCTGCAAATCGATGACCTATCTATGTGAACGTGTGACATGACTGATGGTGATTAGGATGACTTGTGCTCAGGACGTGACGAGTTGCCGGCACGAGTCGTGAGCACAATCTTTATTTGTGTGGTAGTTTCCGTTTTCTACGTGTTTTAAAATAAGCATTATCGTATATTTAAACTAATGCAAGTGCCCGCGTCTGGTCTGTTGTACACACGGCTACACATCAAGCTGTACATTTCCAGTATAAGCTGACCTCGCATTGTAAAGGCTTTCAGTACAATGCGAGGTCAGCTTATACTGGACATGTACAGCTTGATGTGTAGCCGTGTGTACCTACCAAAGAGTATATAACCACTACGTTTAGTACCTACTGTGAACAGCGATTTGACCACAGCGCAAATATAATCTGTGCTCACTACTCATGCTGGCAACAAAATCTGTAACACACACAGTAACACATGACTGGCAACAAAATCTGTAACACACACAGTAACACATGACTGGCAACAAAATCTGTAACACACACAGTAACACATGACTGGCTAGGTTAATACATATTACTAATTAGTAGATATTTTATAGCCATGGAAGAGTCATAATGTGTTTGGGTGTAGTAGGTAAATAATGACGACGATAACGCCTTCGTCGTATTAAAAAAACTTTATCTTCTATACAGGTATGTAAAAAAATTCGTTTGTTTGAATTTTTGTCCTCTATGTATGTGGTTCTGCATACGCCCGCGAAAATTCCTGGCCCAAAAAAAGATGGCATCGCAACGCATGCCAAAGCTAGTAAAATATAAGTTTGTAAATAAATAAATAAAATGTCAGTCATCAAGGGCAGTCGCTACCGAAGCTCGCGCACCCGAAAACAGTACCTATAGGTACATTATAGTGTAGCCAATGAATGTTTCGTTTATTTTGTACTAAATTGAGTCCGAAACTAGTCGGGCAACTCCAATAAAATGCACTTGAGTAATAATACTGTATACATAAACATACATTTTAGCCAAGAAATAACCTAATTAAAATGATAAAGACGGCATGGTAAAAGTTTAAAAATATGGGACATATAAGAAAATACCTACCTATAACAGCAAAAAAAACGTAAACGGTAGCGGTCAAACGCAAACTTATTTAGGATCAAAATAACAAAAACCGGCCAAGTGCGAGTCAGACTCGCGCAGTAAGGGTTCCGTATCATAAAACATTGACACGTATCATTGACATAAAACATCGTAGAAACAGACTTAATTTATGTGACTTCACCAAAAGTGCAACACTGGTTGAAAAAAATCAACGCGCCGCGCCGCGCACTGTGGGCTATCAACGCGCACTGTGGGCTATCAACGCGCACTGTGGGCTATCAACGCGCACTGTGGGCTATCAACGCGCACTGTGGGCTATCAACGCGCACTGGGCTATCAACGCGCACTGTGGGCTATCAACGCGCACTGTGGGCTATCAACGCGCACTGTGGGCTATCAACGCGCACTGTGGGCTATCAACGCGCACTGTGGGCTATAAACGCGCACCTTTGGTAAAATATGAATATTTACAATTGCATGTCTTTCTTACGCAGGTACATGTTTGTGTTTGCCTTACTTTTATTATTTGTTGCTAAAGTATATTAGGCACTTTTGTTAATCGATGTACTCGTATGTGCTACAATCACACAAAGTTTGACGCTTGTATGTATGTAGGTATTACTGTTTTTAAGATATAGCGTTAAGGAACAAAAACATTAGAAAAATGCATTTTTTCGAGGTATCTTGTATGGGAACCCCCTTGTGGCTTAGATTTTTTATTTTTAGTATTTGCCATGATATAAGCCATAGTAACACATATTCTGTAAAAATTCAACTAGCATCCTATTACGGTTAAAAAGATACAGCCCGTGTGACAGACAGACAGACGGCGTAGGCAAAGTAATAGGGCCCTGAAAGTGAAAACACGGCGCAGCACACATTGACGGAGTGCCCAGCTTGGGCCGCGCAGCGCTGTGACCTTATCACTGCAGTAGGCAGCAGCGATCTCTCGCTTCCGGCCGTGGTTCTGTCTATGTTCGGGAGTGAGAGCGCTTGGGAAGGCGTCGTCTCCTTCTGCGAGAAGTTTGCTCGCTAAGGTGGCGGCGCCGGAGAGGGTTCGAGAGGCGACGACCTCTCTTCACTTCCCACCCACAGGAGGCGACCCGGGCGTCGCAGGAGGGCGTATGTCGACCTCCAGCCACCCTAGGAGTGGGTGGTGGTGGAACAGTCAAGGCCCGTGACAGCGGTACTCTAAAAACATAGATCTTTCATGACTGTTAATAAATAATAGCACGTGTTATTTATGATGTGTGTTGTTTATGATTTCAGAAATCACGTTGTCTGCGAATATTCACGTTATACACAATGTGAGGCGAAATCTAAATGTAAAATATGGGTGTCTGTTCAAAACAAAATCTACTTTCAAATAAGACTGAAGGTCCTTCTGTAGGTTAATCTAAGATGTATTTATTTCAGAAGCATTTTTATTACCCTATGAGTAGGTGCTTCCTAACTATTTATTTTTGTATTTTTTAACTGATAATCAAGTAAGTACGTTTTTCAAATACCTCTTTATAGGTATGTATCTACTAGTATCTATCTATCATTCAGCTAGGTATGTAACCACTGTGCAGTTGTACAATAGTGCATACTGCATATAATATACAAAATTTATTATTATATAGAATGTAAAAAAATATTATTAATTGCTTTCACAATTACTTTTACTAGAATGTCTGGAATAAAAATGTGTTTGGCTGTCAGTTAGCTACCGTGGCCAAATCTTTGTTACAGAGAGCACACCGCATCTGCGATGCCGACCACCTGGCAGGGGAACTTTACCATGTGAAGCATGTTCTCAAGCATAATAAATAGCAAGATCCAAATCCCCATCGCAAACGCCGCCTGAAACCCAGCATAGTTGATCGTCGACCTGCTGTTCTACCATTCATCAAAGGGGTCACCGACAGAATTGGTCATATCTTGAAGCGTGCTTCTATCAAAACCTATTTCAAGCCCCAAAGAAAGATCAGCTAACTCCTCAGACCGGTGAAGTGTCACATTCCCTTACAAGATGCAGGGGTCTAAAAGATTGATTGTGATTGTGGGTTATCATACATAGGGCAAACAAAGCGTAGTATAGCCACTAGAATTAAAGAACATATAGCTGACGTCAAGAACAGACGCTCCACAAAGTCTGCAGTGTGTGAACATGCCCTAGACAAACCCAACCATTTTCTTCGATTTGATAAACCACAAGTTCTGACGAAGGAAAACCGATATGTACAGTCAACAAATCGGAATCATGACCCACTCAGCCGATAATTCGTATGAAATTGTGAAAACAGTAAAATTTTCTTCTTATTAGCATCCTGCTGCACTTAGGACATTTTGAATATTAAGGAAACTGCGTTAATACGGGTCAGAGTTTTTTTTGTTATTAAATGCAATAGATTAATAATTGGATAAAAACTTACGTTTTTGATAAAGCTAGAATTATGTTTTGAATTTCGAATTAACTGTCGTTCCGCATAGTTTACATATAAAAAAGAAGTAAACAAATTCTTTTTATTCAAAAACCTATACTAACTCTTTGAATTCCAGAAGAATATTAATCAACACCACTTAATCAAAATAAAAGAAATTGGTAAACTAACTGTCACTGCCCAATAAAATTGATAACAAGTTTGATAACATCTTTAAGCGAAATTCGACCTAATTGTATTAGAATGTTTGTAGAAAATTAAGCTTATGGTGGGTCATGATTCCGTTTGGTCGAGTGTACCTAGAATGCTCCGTGAGGCTATTGAAATTAAAAAACATCCTAATTTTAATAGAGAAGATGGTTGGCAGCTACCACCTGTTTGGAACCCAGTTCCAAAAATAATCAAGTCCCAAACAGCACGCAACACTGTAAAAGATAATGATATTGTGAGTGATTACTGCGTGCATCAAAACAATTTTAATTAATAATATTGTACGGTAGATTAAAATATTTTTTTAGAAATATTTGTAAAGACGCTTGTAATCTTAGTCTACCTGCGACCACGAAATGCTGCAAAGCTTTCGAAACGTCAGGAATACCAATTTAAATAATATACGCGATTTAATCCGGTTATACTTTGTTTTATTATAATGTGTAGTGATCGCGAAAACCTTAGAAATCTAGAACTCGCAGAATACCTACTAAATGTAATCTAATTTATTTTTAGCAAGTAAGTATTTTATCCGTTGACCTCAATAGATTTCCAGACAACTTACAAATAACTTTCTAGATAAAGCAGACAGCCGTCCGTCGCCGGTATTTTATATGGGTTGGGTTCGATCTCCACTGAAGCCGTATAGCGTAGACAGAAGTGCTATTCTGTTAGCGAAATGGGTATCTCAATTCACATCTTACATTTTCAGTGATCAAAATAACGAAGGTAGCGCCCGGGGAGGGGTCCGGCAAAATGTCACCAAATCTCATTTAAGGGGGGTCTATCAACTTTTTAATTCATAGAATATACATTATTAACTTCCCTAACTCTTCACTCTTCCATGGGCATTCATGTGCTGTGCTCTATTGTCCATATAATGCCCATGGAATGAGTGAAGAATTAGGGAAGGTGGTGGGTCATCATCATCATCATCATTTCAGCCGAAAGACGTCCACTGCTGGACATAGGCCTCCCCCAAGCATCGCCACAACGACCGGTCCTGTGCCTTCCGCATCCAGCGGATTCCCGCGACCTTCACCAGGTCGTCGGTCCACCTTGTGGGGGGCCTACCCACGCTGCGCCTTCCAGTACGCGGTCGCCACTCCAGAACTTTACTGCCCCATCGGCCATCCGTTCTGCGAGCAATGTGCCCCGCCCACTGCCACTTAAGTTTGGCAATTCTTCGGGCTATGTCGGTTACTTTCGTTCTCCTGCGAATCTCCTCATTTCTGATTCGATCACGCAGGGACACTCCGAGCATAGCCCTCTCCATTGCCCTTTGAGTGACTTTGAGCCTTCTTATGAGGCCCATTGTGAGCGACCACGTTTCAGTACCGTAAGTAATTACTGGCAACACACACTGGTCAAAGACTTTCGTCTTGAGACACTGCGGTATTTTGGACGAGAAGATATTGCGTACTCACCTTCGGTTTGCCGACGACATAGTAGTCATGGCTGAGACCATGGAGGAACTCGGTACAATGCTCGATGACCTCAGTAGAGCTTCTGATAGAGTGGGTCTTAAGATGAATATGGACAAGACAAAGGTTATGTCGAATTCCCATATAGCACCCATTCCCGTAAACATCGGAGAATCTACACTGGAAGTTGTTGACGATTATGTATACCTAGGACAAACTGTCCAGCTAGGTAAGTCCAACTTCGAGAAAGAGGTCAATCGTCGAATCCGACTCGGTTGGGCAGCGTTCGGGAAGGTGGTGGGTATTCCAGCCTATTTTATACTTTTACTAAATGTAGTATCATTTTTCTCCTCTTATTTCACAGAAAAAATGTGGTGCATTACGAAGCTCTTCGAGTAATTGAGATTGAACTTCACGTACAGGTAAGTTCGTTTAATCATCAATTATGACGCTTTGGTATGAAGCAAAATACTTGAACATATCAAATCAATATTATTATTTATCAATTATAAGCTAAATCTCACGTGAGTGGGAGGCACCACATTTTACCAAATCTTACGATAGGGGGCGGGATGGGGAGACCAAATAAAAGAAAATACCTCACGTAATTAATTAATGCCCCCCAACGTTGTATTATTATGAAAAGCCGTATCTTACCTACGCAAAGCTCTTCACCTGAGGATCGAGATGATGATCTATCTATTTTTTTTTTCTTAATTAATTATGTATCAACATATATTTTTTATTTTTTTTAATGTTGATATTTCTCTGTAAATTCAGACATGAGTTCATCGACTGCTAACAGAATAGTACCGCTGGCTGTGTAAATAACAAAACGCCCACGCTCCGCTTGTGTTCTGGTTCACACTACATGTGAAATGTAAACCAATTACAATTATCAATAATGTGTGAAGCTGATAACATCCGGCTTTGCCTAATTAAAACGTTTCAGAGGGCATGACGCAAATAGGTATGTATAACTACTTACACCTTACGATATGGGGGTTATATTATGTCGATAATATATCCAGCTAATTAAGATTTGAATAAAGAGAATGGTCTTGATTCTAGCCACATAGCAAGCACACAGCAATGTGTTAGCCAAGTTCGCAAAGAAAAAGGGCGACAAACCGGCCGTGGGCCGTGGGTCGAACCGTTTCGGGCGACTTTCGACCCCCCATTACTTATGATCTATTTAATCTACACACTTGCGATTTTGCGTACGTAGTAAGACCCTCCTCTAATTACCAAATACGCATCAGCTAAGATTTAGGCTATATAGAACTTGGCACCCATTTAGATCTTAATTATTTCATCGGCGAGACCGATAATCCTACACTTTCTTTGTAACGAACTTGGCCCCTTTCCACATTTATGTTTTTGATGGGATATTACGAACATGGAGGTACGTACGTAGCTATATTAGCGAAGCTTAAATAAGGGCTAAATCCTTGCCGTGCAGTCCGTGCAGATCAATCGCTACAAGGTTAAGCAAAGTTCCCACGGTCAGGGTCGTTCTATCCATATCGGCATCGTCCATTACCTACTCTTCAAGGAGAATGAGGCTCATGGTTCATGGATCCACTCATCCAGCTGAAATGAGAAATACGAAGTGTAAGTGTGTGTTGCGTAGTGCGCAAGCAGTAACAAATGTAGTATGCGAGATGTAACAATTTTTGTATTCAAATAAAGATTTATTATTATTATTATTTTGATATCTTTTTGTTTTCTCCTCTTTTTGGGAGGGCGAAGAACCTCATCTGCGGGCCGAAGCCAAGCGTAAGAGGGGATGATTAAATAGAATACGTGGATGATAGTGTAGAAGACGTTAAAAATTTTCTGGTGATGCGACAGGTGTTAAGAATGGTGGCTTTTTGAAGCATGTGGAGTGTATATGTAGGCATGTGTAAGGTGTTTAGGCTTTGTTGAAGGGACTTCGGAATAAGTCCTGTGGATGACAGGACTATAGGGACAATATGGACTGTTTGTGCTCTCCATTGAGTTTTTAATTCTATAGCAAGATCTTGATATTTACAAAGTTTTTCAGATATAGTGTTTTGCATGTTGTGAGAGTTCGGGACAGCAATGTCAATTAAGTAGACGATTCTGTTAGATTTATCGTGAACAGTAATATCGGGCCTATTGTAGTGGATTGTTTTATCTGTAATGATAGTTCTATCCCAATAGATTTTGTAGTTTCTATTTTCTAAGACAGTTTCGGGTGTGTATTTGTAATATGGGCACATTTCTGTTATAAACTGGTATTTATATGCTAAGTGTTGGTGGATAATTGCGGCAACCTGGTCGTGTCTGTGTTTGTAGTCAGTTTGTACTAATGATTTGCAAGCTCCTGTGATGTGTTGAATGGTCTCTGATGCAGTATTACAGTGTCTACATAAGTCAGTTTGTTGGTTGGGATCTTTTATGATATACTTCCTATAGTTACGGGTGGCTATTATTTGATCTTGAATCGCACACATGAAGCCTTCTGTTTCAGGGAAAAGTTCACCTCGCTTGAGCCATTCGTTCGACTTCTCTTTGTCGACGTGTGGTTGACTCAAGAAAGATCGGTGTCTCCCGTGAAGAGATTTTCCAGCCCATGCTGCGATTGTTTGTTCTGTGTTTGTGATTTTTTCATTCGTTTGTGTGTTCCTGTCTTGTAAGTTGAGGGGTGTACGTTTTATATCTAATTCTGTCACGTGTTTATGTAATGATGAGTGTTCGGCTTTGGTATGAAAGTAAGTTCTGAGTGTGTTTATTTGCTTATTGTGTAAATTGTGTATGTCTATCAATCCTCTGCCTCCTTCTTTGCGTGGTAGTGTGAGTCTTTGTATGCATGATTTGGGATGGTGTTTTCTGTGTTTTGTAAAGTGTGTGTTGATAGTGCGCTGTAATTTTTTGATATCTGATTTAGTCCAATGTATTATTCCAAAAGAGTATGTGAGAATGGGTATTGCAAACGTGTTGATGGCTTTCACTGTGTTTCTGGAGTTAAGGTGCGTTTTCAGAATAAGGTTTAAGCGATGTGAGAATTTTTTAAACAGTTCCTGTTTTGTCATCTTTTGTTGGATCTGTCGAGACTGCTTAAAACCTAAGTATTTGTACGTACTGTGCTCATCCATAGGCTCAACAATTTCACCAGATCCCAGTGTGTAGCTATTATTTTGGATTTTGCCTTTGGTTATTGACAAAATTTTACATTTATCAACTCCAAACTGCATATGAATATCTTGAGAAAATTGTTGTGTTGTGTCTGCTAATTTGAATAATGATTTTTTGTCAGCTGCATAAAGCTTTATATCATCCATGTACATTAGGTGTGATAGGATATATTGTGTGTCGTTATTTTTTAGAGTAAATCCTGTGTCAGTTTTATTTAATAGGTGTGAGAGAGGATTGAGTGCCAAACAGAACCACAAAGGGCTCAAAGCATCTCCTTGGAAGATTCCACGTTGGATACAAATTGGTGCAGTAGTTAGAGTTTCTGATGGGAGATTTATTTTAAGTGTAGTTTTCCAATTTTGCATGGAAATTTGTAGGAATGATATGAGTGTCGGATGAATTTTGTATAGATGTAGGACATGTAACAGCCAGCTATGTGGGACGGAATCAAAAGCTTTTTGGTAATCAATGAACATAGTGTGGATGTCTTTTTTGTTTTTAATTGCGCTGTTCATCGCAGCTGCGTCAATAGTCAACTGTTCCTTACATCCTTGGCTACTTTTACGACATCCCTTTTGTTGCTCTGCTAATATGTTATGTTCAGTTATTATTTGTGAAACAAATGAGAGTATGTCGTGTGCTGTGAAGGTCGAGGAATATCAATCTATATCGAGGTGCTTTTTTTCCACAAGGATCTTGGATCGTGGATAGTTTGGATATTAATTATGGCCGTTAGTCTAATTTCAACAAACCATGGATGAATTTGGTCTATGGACAAACTAACTGAGTCCCTCTGCTCCCGCTGTTTTTATCGACATGTTCGCTCCCGTAAACATGTTGATAAAATCGTAAGTAAGTAGGGTCCTATTTGTTAATCCAGGGCATGGTTTATCTGTGTTCCAAATTTCATCCAAATTCATTCAGCTGTTTCAGTGTGATTGAAGGACAAACAAACAAACATCCATACTTTCGCATTAATTTATAATATTCGCATTTCCATGCATTGGTAGTGCTTCGAGCCTACACAAGGGTATAAGTCTAGCTCGCATTTTATCAGAATGTTAAATATAGTATTAGTTTTGTTATAAATATGATCTAGTTTTAGTCGAGATATAATAGATATAATAGAGGTAACTTCTTAATATTGTCGAAGAAAATATGTAGGTAATTGAATCTCAATAGATAGGTACGTCAGAAGAGGTTATGAGAAATAAAAATAAAACGGTTAAATATAATTTAACCTGATAAGTATTGCAATGTTCGATGAATTTTAAAAACAGTGGAAATTTACAATTAAGAGGGTCTACTTATTTAGGTAAAAGTGTTACAAGATTTATGTACTGCCGATTTATTTACGTATTCTAGGCACCTATTTATGGATAGGTACTACAAACTGTTAGGTAGGTACTAGGTACCTATTGTGTTGTTTATTTTAAGAACATTCGTGTCCTCCAATGTTTACCTCAACGAAAACAAAATGAATTTTCCTCAGATGACTCTTTCTAGGTAGGTTCTTTACTCAATCACGACTTTCTTTATGAGAATATTTTATGTATATTATGTGTACCTATCAGTCGACTTTACATAAAAATATGTAGGTACACTGGAAAAAAACAAACATCCATTTATCGGTAATATTCACCGCTTTTGTCAGTAAAAATATAGCCTATTGTCCAAAGAAGTAAAATTAACTGAAAAAACAGTGAAAATAACTGAAAAAACAGTGAAAATAAAGTCAGTAATCATTTATTTTAACATAAAAATAAGTTGCCTGAACCGTTTTTTTACTGTACAAGAACAGTAAAAAGTCTCGTTTAATTTTTTTCAGTGTATTATTTTAAAGTTATTTTCGTAAAGTATCTAACTCTATTACTACTTCTACTGTTTAATCGCATTTAGTAGTTACCTAAGTACTGGCTCTTGGCTATAATGGTCTATCTTGTAGGTATGGGTGGCACAACATTTTCGTTGTTAGGAACAACCATAGAAATCTAAATAATAAGGTAATAGAAATGTTATCTACTATCTTTTAATACCGGAACGCGTGTCGCCGGTTTAACGCTACCAACACATAAATACGCAATTATGCCCACTATTTTACTAGCATCATTATATCAGCCGAAAGACGTCCACTGCTGGACATAGGCATCCCCCAAGCATGTTGGGGGGATATGCCATAATCGCTACGCTTGGCAGGCGGGTTGGCGATCGCAGTTGGTTGGTTAAAAACTCAGAGAACGCTGCTGTCCATCCGCTGGTGAGCCCTTAGTCGCCTTTTACGACACCCATGAGAAGTGATAGGGTGGTGCAATTCTTTATGTCTGGCACCACACGGACAATGCATTGTTTCTAGCATTCAATGCAAAATAAATTAAGCCTAAAAATATTCCGTTGTTAGATATGCTGCAAAATACAATCTTAGCGACTCTGCGTTCAAAACAGCACTGATAATCAAGCAAATAGTTCGCACACTGGTCTCCCACGAGACACATGTACGCGGCGACAAGTTCACGCGCCTATGCCACTTCTATACCTTATTATTTAGATTTCTATGGGACAACAAACAAATCAAGCCTAATGTGTTTTCCTGTTTATATTATATCTCATTAAGAAAAGATTAAGCAAAATAGTTGTTGACAATAAAATACTTATTATGTTTGACTTGGAATAAAAATTGTCATGTATGGGTAGGATCATTCATCCTTCTGTCCACGAGTTTGTGCTCCAGACACAGAGACATACAGTTTGAACTGTCTTCGAATGTACACAAGGCCAGTGAAAGCCCTGTACCTGAACTGATTCACTGGACTGACTTCCCCAACTGGACCCTGTGTCCGTCATATTGGGGGGGGGATCCACAAGGATCCACAAGGTGGACCGACGACTTGGTGAAGGTCGCGGGAATCCGCTGAATGCGGAAAGCGCAGGGCCGGTCGTTGTGGTCATGTTTGGGGGAGGCCTATGTCCAGCAGTGGACGTATTTCGGCTGAAATGATGATGATGATGAACGAAGAAGGTTTATGGAAACTCTTCTCAGTTTCCCGTCTTCATCACGCCTAAAAGGCTTAGGTACCTAATGTATGTAAATCGGCAGAGAGCTTAGAACCCAGAGAAAGCAATTGTAGGTACTTTTTATTGACATTGGTTCCACGCGGGCGAAAGTGCAGGTTTCAAATGCATATTTCCCAGCCTGCGCAAAATGCCAGTAAAACTAAACCAGCTATGCTACCGGAAACTAATAAAACAAATCAGCATAAATAAAATTCACACGTGAATATTTTCTTTGGCATGTGCCACAGGCCGAGGTGGTGAGGTCACAGCATTGTTGACATCACGTTTACGATATTCTTTTAGGAAATTGCTAGTGTGTGGGCACACGCCTGCATTTAATTAAATTCAGAAGTTGGCACTGTCTATGAAGTTTTTGTAATTTCATCATTCCAGCCGAAAGACGTCCACTGCTGGACATAGGCCTCCCCCAAAACGGGGGGATATGCCATAATCGCCACGCTTGGCAGGCGGGTTGGCGATCGCAGTTGGTTGGTTAAATACTCAGAGGACGCTGCTGCCCATCCTCTGGTGAATCCCTTAGTCGCCTTTTACGACACCCATGAGAAGATATAGGAGGATATATTTTGTAATTTAGATTAGGTTAAACACCAAGTATCACATCCCATCAAATCTCGCAAGGGAATAGAAGCGTCAGCTGTCCTTGGCCGATAACCATTGCTAAACAGCGTATGGTGCAATAAAATTAATAATATGTCTGTGCTAGGTGTTAGTTTTTCGTGGCAGCTGGGCCCAGGGCACGTGAATGGCCCAACTCTGTAGCTAGCATAATCACCACCACTACCTCATACCTCCTATCGAACTCCTTCCACTCACACACATGTCGTTATTACAATTTGTGCATTATGGATAAAGTAACGCTGAAATCGCACATTTTTAATTCCATTTATGTCATGAAATTTCGTAGACGTAATAATTTTTTTACAGATCATAAAATCTATTGGTCGTTGTATTGTGAACTTACAAACATTCAATTCACCGCAACGACGTCAGTATTATGCCTCTTGAATGATTACTTTGTACAAGAAAAAAATCTAATTCTCATTCTTTATTGTACACACATATATACATTTATATTACAGTAGGAAAGTTTATGTAAATCGGCGAGCAAAAATTGTTCATGATCTGCCCGTACATTCTGTGACTTCCCATATACAAAACCTAGTTTATTGGCTTTTTTTTCGTCTGACGACAGTGACGACACTTGTTTCTTATGAAAAGTGCAAAGTTTCGTTGGTAGAATCTACCTATAAACTTTGTCATGAACTATCGGCTTCCAATAACTATAAGCTATAAGCAATATAATCAAAGCCAATAGCTATAAGCAATATAATCATCACGCTTGGTCCAATTCAATATGTATGAGAACACCGGATGGTTCTACTGCCCATCTTCTGACATAATCAATTAGTCGCCTTCTAAGTACGAAACCATTAAAAAGTTATATACAAGGCCATACCTAGGCCTTACGTAGGTTAAGGGGGAGGTTAAAACCCCCTCGAAATTCTGTGTGAAGTGAATTCCTGGCCTTGGTTATGAACTTCAGAAAAACAATGCTTGTTGTATAACTGTCTGGAGGTTTGGGTTTCTATTGCCTATACTTGAAAACTTGGTCCTGGCTGGTAAGTAGTAATGTTATGCGTTGGGTCGTTGAAATCCCTAAAATAAGGTAAAGCTGTATGATGGATGATGTATGTCATGCATGCATGCCATCAGTTGGGACAGGTTCCTACTTTATTCAAGAGGCCAGTTCAGGCGTTTACCTGCATTGTGTCAGTGGTAACAGTTTGAACTTGGCAGCGTGTTTATTTCGTAAGCAGTAAGGGCAGTTTTTGTAATTCAAGTGTCACCACTGACGTACGGTCGACTGTACAAGATAACTACTGTAATCTTAGTACCTACTGTCCAGACTTTAAAAGAGACTGATCCCTAAGTTTGTTTCGGTATTTCTTCTCAGAGGCAGTCACATAGGAAATGCTGAAGCCATCTAATTTTTAAAATAACTGACTTGTAAAATTGATAGATTTGCAGAATAAATAATTTCATTTCCTTTTTTTCTAGGTTGAAATTGAACGGCGTGCCATTATGAAGGTATTAGTTTCTCTCTAAGTACGAAATAGGTACCTTAGAAGAAATTACAAGAAGCCTTTGTCATCGGAACTTTACCTCGAGCAATGACAAGTACAAGTACCATAAACGTAGGTATCACGCGAAGATCACGCCAAGAACATGTTAGCATTAATATTTGTCACCCTGCAATGGAAGGTTTTAGTTAGAGAGTCACCCGGTAAGAACTAAATATATCTACCTACCTAAGTAAAAAGCTTTGTATTCGTACAATGAAGTAATGTTGTCTGCACGATCTTCTTCCTATGACTGTTAAATTATCGTCGTTTTATGAACTGTCATTTGTTTTTATTAGACCTTTATATCTAATGAGAATCGAAAAAGGCGGCAAGTTTTAAATATATTTTTCCAAAATATTTTATGTAGAACCTACCTACTCGAACATTGTCTCAATAGGTCTCAATTATTTTAGATATATTTATATTTTTCATAATGTAATGAAAATTTTTATAATTCTTTTCTTTCTATTTATTAACACCTAGTTCGGCAGCAGACGCTCACAATTATTAATAGATATGGTACAATGTCGGATGATGATGAATGAAGTAGCTGTAAGTTTAATATGGTTATTTTTGGTGAAATAACCTATAAAAAATGTGTGGACAGGAAATAAATACAAAATAACACAATCAATCAACTCAGCCGATCGCAGTCCACTGCTAGACATAGGCCTCTCCCAAGTTGCGCCACAACACTCGGTCCTCTGCCTTCCGCATCCAGTCCCCCCCAACCACCTTCTTCAGGTTATCGGTCCACCTGGCGAGGGGGGGGGGGGAGCCCTAAGCTGCGTTTGCCGATTCGCGGTCTCCACTCAAGGACTCGACTGCTCTAGCGGCCATCGGTCCTTCGACAGACATGGCCAGCCCACTGCCACTTCAGCTTACTGATCCTACAAGCTATGTCGGTCACTCCATTTCTTCTCCAGATAATCGGAAATAAGTGTGGATTACAAAATAAATAATCCCAACTAATTTCCGTTACTAGCTGGTATATTATTAAGGAACACATCAAAACCTCTCACATCTGCATAGATTTGAACATCATCCATCGCATCATCTGCATCTGCTACCTAGAGCTAATAAAAATATCACCAACAAATAAAAAGTAACCCCGGAACTTTAATTATTTCAAATAAAATCACTTTCTTTGCAAATATGTGTTCAGGAATGTGTGTAGGTATGTGTTCAGCGGTTGCACATGCAGTTGGTGACCCCATAGAAATTAAAATAATATAAGGTAATATTCTCGGACGAATAAAAAAGGCGGACGGAATCTCGCTAAACAATAAGTGAAGCATCCATAGTCAAAAAATCTAGTGTGACGGTAGTCATTTTTGTAGTATCACAAATAAAATAACATTATTAATCTGATGTGTTAAATTGCTTTTGAAATTATAGTGGGTTTAGGAAAAAATTAAGTGCTTCAGTCTTTGTTTAGCGATATTCCGTCCGCCTTTTTTATTTGTCCGAGGTAATATTATTTAGATTTCTATGTGTGACCCCTGTGGGTGACCCTTTTGGCATGAGCATGCCCAACAGTAACTTCATGTTTATTTATGCCTAACTTTGGCAATTTTATTGTTGTTACTATTGTGCTGTCACTGATCTGTGCCAAATAAAAGTTTTTCATTCTTTCTTTTTCTTTCTTCCAGGAAAATAATCAAAGGCCCAGAAGTCTTGTGGATTCATAGCACATTTACGGACTTTGTAGTCCACAGCAGCAGAGACGTGGCCATGGATTGGTTCCCCACCGTAGACAGATTTACTAATTTTTTGTTACTACACAAAGAGACGGTATTTCGACCTCTCTTATCACTGTTGGGATTCTCTTATCATTAATAACAGTTTTTCCTCTAACAATGAAAAACCCTTTCATAGTATAAATACCCAATTCCCCCTAAAACGGTGGAATATTCCTAATAGAAGCCAAACTAAATTTCTTTTCCATATTGTGAGTTTTTGCGTACAGTCTAACAAAGCAATTAGTATACAGGGTCGCCAGATATAGATCACAGCTATAGATAAAGATTTCTCAGGAAATTATTATAGCACAGTTTGATTAGGGTTCAAATGAAATATAAATGATATTTCACTCGAAAGCATCGATAATCTTCTGAGAAAACTTCATTTATATCTGTCGATCCTGGATACTTATTGCTTTGTTTGACTCTAAACTTGAGTAATGAGTACTGAGGAAGTGAGGAGTAGCATAAGCAGATGGCTCTGTAAGGATTTACAGAATGATCGTGTTTGGCTAGATGGCTGTGGCGCGGTTACTATCCAACTCCACGCTAAACTTGAGACCTTCAAGCATTCATACAGAACCGCATACAGCGTTTCGTTCGTTTCAGCCGAAAGACGTCTACTGCTGGACATAGGCCTCCCCCAACAAGGGAGGATATGCATTATCGCCACGCTTGGCAGGTGGGTTGGCAATCGCAGTTGGTTGGTCAAATACTCAGAGAACGCTGCTGCCCATCCTCTGGTGAATCCCTTAGTCGCCTTTTACGCCACCCATGAGAAGATATAGGATGGTGCAATTCTTTACGTCCGGCACCAAACGGAACATACTGATACTGAAACAAGAAAAATATTATATTCTTTTTTTTTACAATTCTATTGTTTGTTACAATAAATAATGAATACAGCGTTTAGTTATACGATATTATTAGAAGATTTGGTAAAAGGGTTAAATGATGATGATGATACAAAAGACGAAGTAAAATCGATTTAAAATGTCCTGTGTTTTGTATTATTTATTTCGAACTTTCTTCACAACAAATAAGTACAATAAATAAGTACCTACGTATAATTTATACAATCTACATATAACCGGTTTCGCATACATCAACTACTAATTGTATAGCATAGGTATCTACAAAGTTATGTACAGTAGACAGCACGACAGTGGTAACAGTTTTAAATTGACAGCGTCATTATTTCGTAAGCATTAAGGGCGGTTTTCGTAGTTCAAGTGTTGCCACTGACGTGCGGTCGACTGCACCTTCTGCAACGAGTCGCATACACAGCCACGTGCAATTCTAGAAAACGTGACTTTCTGCATGATCTTACATGTCATGCAGACTATATTTCAAATTCACAATGTGTTGTATTTTCAGCCTATGGTAGTCGTATTCACGTCTAAAGAGGATAAATATTTTCGTTGTAAACAATATTTCTTGCATTGAAACAACGTTACACTTCGTGCATTCTTTCAAAAGTGTACCTATAGCGAATAATTAGTTAAATAATAATATGCAATTGTGCAATTGTACGAGTCCCATATTGTTACACTATTTACACCGAAGAAATAGATTAACTACTCTACTACGGTACGAAAAGGAAAAAAAAAAGAGGGATAGTTTACATAAAAATATGACACAAAGGTCATATATTCACAGAACACTTGTGATGCTTCTAATATCAGTGTTGGTCGTCTCGGCCAAAGATCTCAAATATAAGCTTCTGTAATGGATCGTCGTTATTCCTATGAATCTGAGACTGTGATTGCGATGAACCACTGATTGTGTACATTTACGGTCGTTTCGACTCGGGAGTTTTAATAAGGAGTCCATGTTTGTTAAACATTGACTTCGAAGAATCGAATGGGTGTCAGTTTATAATCCTAAGGACGTGTACCGTCGTAATACTAGCTCAACAATTGATGACAGTCCGCCAATGCGAAGCAATAACATGTCAGTTTCCTACTGCTTCCTATGTTTACGATCAAACGTAACCTACTTTTCACAAGAAATATTTTACGGAAATCTAGCGAGCGTTGTTGTCCGGGTGCGATTTCACAGGGCTTCAAGTTTCAGGAAAGTTAATCCTATGTTTTATGCCGAAAGGATCAATTTGTCAGCAATGTCCTTATACATAATATCATTAGATATTACAAAGACACGGTTTTCCATGGTGTTTCCTGCGATTGCTAGCACTTTCAGCAATGGCAAACTACACAACACTGTCTGGATACATTACGTAACTAGGTATTGGCTTAAACTATCTCGTGGAAAAAGGCAGAAGTTTGTATTGAAGTGAAGATTAACCCCAAAATCGGTGCAAATATTTATTTTTAAATCTGGATTATAAGCAAAATTTTCTAAACTAAACTATAGAGAAACACGATTTACGAAGTAATTTAGTCAGAGTTATAAATATAATCAATATAAGTAAGGTGTCTCTCTTATTTAGGTGATAACGAAGACAATTGTACGAGAGCATTTCGACATGAAAATGGCCGTTGACGACTTACGTCCAAAATTAATATCCAATCTATCCACGATTTGCCCTACTAGAGATAGGAATTTGACATGAGCTCCATACAAAATATGTCAAATTTCTATCTCCAGTAGGGTAAATCGTGGATAGATTGCATATTAATTTTGGCCGTAAGAATACAAGTAAGTACCTATGTAGGTATTTTGTAAAATATCTAGACAGTAAAGAGACAGGAATACATTGACACTAAAGTTTTATGATTAGCGTCTGAAATATGATTAAATTTTACAGCTCTTTTAATTACATTGGCTTCGTCTAGCACTGTGAGTTCTTCCGTCGTCTTCGAACCCAGTAGATTTGTCAAGTCCAAAGGTTTGTTCTAAATTGAAGCACGTGACAGTGAAATGCAAAATTTAATCTCTTTTGTTTATTTTGGTTAGTATCTAAAGCTGTGTCTCTGGATTTTAATGATAAGCTTTGTAGACTCAAATTATTATCTTATCTTTGTTTCCACGTGAAATGTTTCATCTAATTTGCAAAGGATTCCGCGGAAGATATAAAGCACTACTTTATTACAGTACAATGGCTTAGTTATGAAATAATCTCTTCTTGGAGTGAATAACTAGGTATCGCAAGCTTAAACATGTTTACCTTCTGCAGATGTGTTAAAGAAATAAGGCATTTAATCAGGTACTATATCTGGTAGTAAGAAAATCATAACTTAATCTTCTTATAACTGCAGTTTCCTTGAACTCGAGTGCGTAGAGTTAGTTATGTTTGTGCTTTATCGATTAACGTTTGATTTGGCACACTCTTGACGTAATTTGTTTTCAGACAAGGTGCTCAGTGATGTAACTTCTTAAGGTTTAAATTTCTGTAGTAGTTACAGCAGAATCAAAAAAACTGGGTATAAAATAATAGTTAGTCTATTTGATTACCTATCTAATGTAAATTGGGAATTTCTATTTTTAATTCAATCTAAACAAAAGAAGATAATCTTTCTACAGAAGCTATGTCCTCAATGTCGCTTTCCATAATCTAGTTTGTTATTTATCGTATAATATATAAATTGGCACACGTACCTATCTATTTCCTATCTCCTCTAAGTTATTATCTTTGAGACAAAAAAATATGGAATATTATATTTACTGGCTGTCCAACTGAAATTGTAAGACATGATAACGAAAATTTAATCTTAATTGCTAGCTGAAATATATGATGGAAATTATGATGATACTGCAGAGAGTAGACGATATGCTACGATACTTTACTGCTGTATTTTAGGAGCTGACCCGGGGTCACATCGTTTAGGTCTCTCCATGATTTGACTTTATAAACGTCATTGTCTAGAAGATATCCCATTTAAATCATGGAATCTTGTAGGAATTTTATTCTACCTTAGCCATGTCGATTCACAAGGTTCCAGTCAATTGGGCATCGTGTATAATTTATTATACTTTTATATGAAAATAAATTTAGCTCAGTGCATCAACAAATTGAGAAACAATTGAGATAACAAATTGACATTATGTATATATTAGTATGATTTGGGCACGGTCATTATATGTATTACGATTTACGTCACGTTTTTGTTCCAGTAGCATTACATATTCTAATTAGTTAATTAATTTACCACGCTAGACGTTCTACATTATTCTAATGATCTTTTTAAATCTTTAACGTGGAGTATGCCATAGTTTCTTTCTTATGAAGTATTTTCTTAAAAATTGTTTACTTCTTGATCTCCAAAAAGTTTTTAGAGGGTTGACTTGTTGGTTCAAAGTTCGTGGGGTCTCGGCCCTCGCCCTTACTTCGTTCTGAAAGGAAAGGGGACAGTGACGTCGACCTCGACGTATCAGACGTATCAATAGCGTCGACGCATGCGTAACTGTTCGTCGAAGTGTGTGTAAACTGTCTGGTGGAGCACGCGGTCGCTGCGTGCTCCTCTTTCTATCTCGCTTGGGCTACATAGCTGCATCTTCTTCTTCTGTGCACGGCACGGCCGGGGAGCACCGGAGAGTTTAAAATACCACCGCCGCGAGGGTTTACGTTCAGTGGTGTTCAAGCTGCGCTTCTGTATAGTCAAAAGTCTTGCACCTTGTGACGTTTGCTGAAACTGTTGTGACTACTTTTTGTATTGTAGATTTGTGGAGATTAGCCTTGAGTTTCCGTCAGCTTCAGCTGTTGCGAAATTTTGTACAGACTAAGGTAAGTTACAAAATAATTGGAATGCATGGATTTTTACCAACTAAGTAATACGGAAAAATAAAGGATAATGACCAAATAAGGATAGTAGGATACGATAATATCATTAATAGGAAAGAACATTCTGGTTTAAGTAACGGTTCATCTAGTGCAAATGGCCGACTTGTTCGTCGGCTGGCACTTTCTCTCTCGACGGGCCCGCTGGCTGCTGATTTAGCTACGTCAGGCTAAACTAAATCACTTTCCATTAAATGATGACTAGTTTTGTGGCGCCCAATATTTTTGAATATTTTTATTTCCCAGTTAATTCTTCTGGAATACAGATTTAACCACATTGTCCACAGTTAAAGCTTTAGAAAGCGGAAAAAGCCCTACGTAAAAAAATATTGTGTCAAGTTAAACTGAAATTTTTTATTGCATATCTTCTTTCTATTTCAAATTATAATTTTATTTTCAAAAGCATTACAAAACATCATTATCCTCATGACACATGTACTGAAGAATGTTTAAAGTTTATTTAAACGCATGGCTGAACGCGTATTCACTGACTTGATCCTTTGAATCAACATTTTACCTGCTCCTTTTTTGATTTTTGAGTAGTGAGAGCTCTTTCACGTTTTTTTGTTGGGCATTTAGGTACCTGTACAACAATCAAAACAGGTTATCCTGCCAGAATATGGGTTTCATTTAAGTATAATTAGAATAATTACATCGAAATACTGTACAAAGTAAAACAACTATGAATTTTGGTGTAACAGGAAAACAATGTTTTTTTTTAAAACGACCGTAAATTCGATTGGCCCAATTGCACTGTGATAAATTCAGGAACTCTCCAGTTATTTGCACTGTTTATTCTTACAATTGTATAGGTGAATCACCTCCCTTTCATCCACTCGGTAAATGAAAATTTTCCACAAATTGAAATTACTTGTTGTCCTTCTGCATGTTCACGAATTCAGCTGTTCAAATATGGACGTCACGAGACCTTTACCTCACGACAAGCTAGGAAACAGTATGACATAGATCACACAGATGTTAATAAAATCTTTTTTCCACAATAATGTCGATCCAATAAAAAATATTTTGGACTCTTAAATTCAACAAAGCAATTAAGGTTGGACAACTTTTCTTAAAATCAATCATCAGAATCTAGGTCAACATTGTTTTCTTAAATCAATTCCGCAACGACTGGGTTGATGGCGCAAAATGAGTCTAGAAGCAAAATCACGAAGTCTAGAAAACTCTTGAAAATTGTATAAAACCAATTAATTTTAAGAATCCGTTAAATGAATCTTCATATCGGGGGTCGATAAGGTTGCCAATACTACTAAACTTTACTGTGCACGTGAATGTTTTTTAATTATATTACAATATTAGCCAACACAGCTGCTTGTTATGAAACAGTCATTAAATTGGATAACGCTGCGCTGTAACAACTGGGAATAAGGAAACCAAAATACTTACAGGAATTATTTCAAATTATATGACATTTATTTGTAGTTTATGTAGTACTTAGGTACACACAACACATGAAAGGACACAGCATTCGTTTCTTCTTCAAATTCAATTAAAATATGAGATATTATAATATATTGCTTAAATGTTTCAATATTGCGAAGCTAGAGTGTAGTAATCTTTAATAATTGTATTACCTAGATCAATAAACAATATTTTGGTGTATAGTATAGTTTTAAGCCTATAGGGATTTATATAGGTAACTACCAAAAAACTTTTAAGGTAGTCTCTGCCCATCATTCTGCATAACACTTTAAAATTTGGAAAAAACCTAGTAAGTCATATAATTTTTATGCCCTGTATATTACTTACTGAATAATAATAATAAAATTGGATTTCTTGTTTAGTTTCCGAATTTGCCACATTTAGATCTAGCAATTGCATTTTACTACAAATGTAGGCAACAGATAAATTGGTCTATGACTGAACAACAATCTGATAAATTTATCTACTATGATTGCTTCTAATAGAAGGTTGACGTCTAGGTCGAGGTCTGCCAGTAGGAGTGTCGCAAAGTCGCAATTTTTTTGTTCTGAAGGCAAATTCTCGTAATATAAAACGTTCAAAATATATTTCCAAACTAATCTCAATGCCTCAAATCTCAATCTCCTGACAGTAGATGTTTCTGATTGCCGTTTATTGGTGACATTGGACCTAAGTCGCAAATAATTGCAGTATAGCAATAGCATAATAGGAGAATGAGATTAGTTTGGAACTATATTTTGAACGTTTTAATACGAGAATTGGCCTTCTGGGACTTTTAAAAATAGTTTACCTATTTTGTTAAATATCTAAAAAATTTAGAAATACCAATCCAGGTTCATTGACTCCAACTTCCCTGGTGTTGCTGACGTTCATGGGTGGCAGTGATTGCCATCAGGCGAGCCACTTGCTCGTTTGCTCCCCTATATTGAATTTTTTGTAATTGAATTTCTATTTCTTTTTGGCAGATTTGAGAAGTATTGATAAAAGAGAAGATGCTCGCCAGCCCAGCAATGGAAATGCAAGTGGAGGAGACTCCGTTAGCCCTGCAGCGCCTGTGGAACTTGACGCGCGCGCGGCTCGCCGGTACCTCCACCGCTCTTGATGTGGACCTGGCTTTTGGAGAATCTTTACCACCAGCTCGGGTAAATACTAGCTTAAAGCCAACAAGGATCTTGAATGAATTAAGAAAATTATCGGGTTTAGTAAATACTTTTAAAATATCTTTTTATGATTGGTAAACTCGCATTTGTATTTCTGATAGCAGATGTAAACAAATTATTTAGACTTTGGGAAGTAATAAGTTAAGAAATATAAAAGTTTATACAGGTTTATCAATTAGGACTTTATAAGTTCGATATAAGTAAAAAAAATGTTACGAAATTGGAGTTTTTCTAATAAATAATTAAAAATCTAATTTTAAATTCCTAACAAACTTCGCACGCGTGTAATTCGGTTTACCGTTTATCACAGATAAACGTTATCGCGCGTCCCGCCGGAACTGTTTGTCTTCCCGGGATAAAAAGTAGCCTATGTCCTTCGCTTTGCCAAATTTCATTACGATCAGTTCAGAGGTTTAGTCGTGAAAAGGTAACAAACAAACAGACAGAGTAACTTTTGCATTTATATGAATTTGTCAATGCTATAGGTATAACTATTATAGTTGTATATTGTATTTAATCGGTGTCACATGGACAATCTCGGAGTAAGTCAAGGGCTGTTACTGTTCTGTCCTCTTTTCTTATCAATGATAAACACACATAGGTACTTTCTTCTTCATTATTCATTCAAGATAGCTTCCTACATTCTCATATACATAATTAGTAATACATCAAGTAAGCTAATCATGAAATACGTGACTTATGATCATCATTTTGTTATAGGAGTTCGAGGTTACGCCGAAAGCCTTGCTACCTGCTCCTAGCGATTACGAAAGCGATGGTGAAGAAGCTTTTCCGGAGTTAGAAATTCCTGTAAGTATTTCCTGTAGTATTTTTACGAATTTAGAGCCAAATGATTGAAACTGATGGATGGGAAAATACTTGGCAAGAAATTTAGGGTGCGGCTTGACTGAGAGACATTACGTACGTAAGACACAAATGACGTTGAAGATATAAATAGTAATTTGTTCCTCATGATACAGTAGTGGCTGTGTTCGAAAGTATACTTTCGTATGTTTGGTAAATAACTCAGCAGATAGCGGTGTGTTGACGACATTGTTTGGGATTTCGTCATTTACTACAGATTTGTTCGTAGTCGTTGTTTAAATTTTTGCAAAGTATGTCGCACGTTTTCCCCACGTTTATTGCTTTATCATTCTAGAACACACGTTACATCGACTCCCACGCGTCTAGACAACGGAGGTACCTAACTAGATTTCATAATTGATAACACCTCTCGTAGTGAGCGTCGGAATAAAAATGAGTCCAGACGTTAATCTAAGCATTTGACTGTCTTCTCATCAATTTGGCATTTATCACGCTTCATCGGCCCGTCTTTTAGGTCAATAGCATAAACTTGTAAGGTTTCCGACGTCATCATATTTCTTGAGGCCGTAGCCTTCATCAATGAATTAGAACATGCGGGCCTCCAAATCATATCGTTTTCGTTGCAAAAAAAAACGTGTGGGCAATGCGGAATTTACATTATTGAGTCGAAATAGCTCAGCGAAAATGCTTTTAAAAATAGCTTGAACTATATTCCTGGAAGAATGGACTTTGATCTTAGTTCAGAGATGCGGTAAACAAATCAATTTGCCATGATTGCCGACGCTCAAACCCTGGCCTGTTCGACATGAGTTACGTTATTACACCCCTTGTATCACTAATGGCATTCAATGAGCCTCAATCATGTTTCAATTGGAATACTACAATAATGTAGTTGTAGATAACTACACACGTTATCCTTTGAATGCTGATTGTTATCCACTGACTATGACCAGCCTCTTATTTTACTGTTGGTAGTAGGTACTTTCATGAGTTAAGGTTTTTATTTTGCTTTTTTTTGAGACAAGCCCGCCACACTTTATCAATCACTGCAACTTCTGTAAGCCAGGATCTACAACGGCGACCAAACAGAAAAACACCAAACAGTGAAGCTCTGCGCGTCCCGGGGAAATGATTGAACTGTCTTGAAACCTTGAAAAGTGTAGGAAGAAAATTTGTTTCCACTTCTTTATTTTGGTTATGATCAGTGATCGGAATAGGTAACTCACAACTCACATCACATAACATCACGCCTGTAATCCCCGAAGGGGTAGGCAAAGGTGTTTAGTACACCAACATTTCATCAGTTATGTTATCAGTCCCTTGTAATAGGGGGCGAGCTCATTGCCATTAACCGGGCACATATCCAGACTCCAGGCTGCTACTAAGAATTTCTTAATGAATAAACCCATATCACTTTCCCCTTGCACTTCGCTTTGCTTTGATAGGTAACTCAATTAAGGTTAACGACCTCAAACATTATGTCAGTGTGGATACACCTGCGGGATTACGGGATTTTAGTTCTATAAGATTTAAGAAAACTGCCAATGGGATAACTTTATGTTTTAATAACTTTAATATATTTTATACATATAATTATGTTTATTTTATCCTATTGAAGAAAATTCATATTATGTTGGAAAATAATTTTATTATGAAAATAATCAATCACAATTTAATTTAAAAAAAATTGACAGCTCGCAGGTTCGAATCCTGCTCGTGAGCGATTTTTTCTTTCCACAATTTAAATCTTTAAATTGACAGCTGGTTGGATGAAATTAATAAAATCGAACCTTAGGTTTATACAAAGAGGATAACTTCGGTGTAAATGGTGTAATTGGAAATTAAATGTAGCTAGTTCCTAGCGTATTTGTAATCCCGCAATATCACTTCTACTACTACTAGTACTTTTATGCCATATCCAATCCATATTATGATATCGTCATTAAATCCCGCAAAATTGCACTACCTATTTCGGTCACTTCTTACGATGTTACTAAATAAACGTGGGATGAGTATGCCTGACACGAGCTAAAGTTATTATTTAGTATTACAATTACGACGTAATGTCTCTTCATCACAATATTGGCAACAGTTTAATAAACATCACATGGGCGCCAAAGCTTTGCCAACTATAGGTATTGCCTATGTTTACCCTGGCTTCCTTCATTCTTTCTTGCAACGGCCAGTAGATCGGTCATTGTACTTACTTCAATTATAATTATTCTAATCCCTGAAAAACCGCCAAAATGTTTGCTGTCAAAGTGGCTTTCAACGAAAGTGAAAGTTTTGATGAAGTTTTTGAAGATCCAGAGTGGCTAGATGTACGAATATAATATAAATAAATTGGCATATGTCGTATAATCTATAAATTGTAACGCAGTAACAATGTATGTGTCAATTTTATAGGACGCAACCGATGTGCCCTGCAAGGGTTTCTGGTCTGAGAGTGCGTACAATAAGGAGGTCCTGCTGGACGCAAGCGAGTTGGGCGATGTCCCCGCCGTGTACCGCGTGCCACAGCCCGCGCCTCATCAGATGCCTGTCATTGGCGTGTACATCGACCCACGAGTCAGAACCGGCTTCCGATACAAAGTCAGACCTATGCAGGTGAGACCAGTAATTTAATTTATGTCTCAACATTGTCACAATATTACATACTCGACTTGCAGATCTGTGGGAAATCGTCTCATTTAATAATTAAGAAGCGTTGATGATTGCGTTAACTAACCATTTGCACGCAATCATTCACATTTCAAAACATACAATAGCGCTGGGTAAATTTCATCAAACTTTAAATTGATGACTATTCCTCACATGATCACATTGAATGTTGCTTAACCATCGACAATCTGTTATGTATATCGATCTGGTATATAGCTTTTGTATCATCAATGTCGAATCTCCCCTGCAAATCATACAGAAAAACGACGAAGATCCATTAAAATCGGGCAAAATTATTTTAAACTGGACTGCGAAAGAAACGACTACGTCGATGATAGAATGAGATTTGAGTTAAATTGGGATAGTCGTAACAGCTGACTTCAGACATGCTATCGTACTCAAAATTCTTTTTTTTAGTGATACCTTGTTTAAAAGAAAAATCTGAAAATTCATTGAAAAATTTTGCGAAATGAACAAAATGAATCGGTTGTGGTTAGAGATTAGAACATTTTTGTAAGAATAATCCTTTTCAGAATCAAGAGGATGGTGAGTCTCTTCATGTCTTACAGACATGTTCATGGAATTAACGAAAATTCTTAATGATTAAATGGCTAGTTTTTCATTTTGAACGTAACATAAATATCTATAAATTGCAATAATCTTATCTATAAATAGCAAAAAAACATTTGTAAAAGAATCTTCGCAAAGTTCCATTGTACATAACCACAATCGATGGTAGTCTAATACCTATTAATAATTTAATTACTATGTGATATCTTTATAATTAAACGTTTGATCTCCTCGAGCGCGATACATAACGGTTGTCATAAAATGCTTTATAATTTTGATGCACGAATATTGAAAAAAGAACAAAAAGTTATACTGTTTTTTATAGTTTTTTGTCAACAAATTCTGTTTTAAAGTACAAAATTAAGAACACTTAATAACTTCTAATGGGAATGTCTTTGTGTTTATGTTTATATTTTCCAAAGCAATTTAATGTTGTAATGGCAACCTTATAACTTACCTATGTCTAGAGAGGCTGTTATGATACAATGTTGACGATCTATCTTTGTACAAATCGGATTCTGTAACATTCGCTAGTCGTTTTGAGCAGTCCAGGGGAATTCGGTAAATTTAGAGTAGCGGGGTGTTAGTCCAGTGAGAAGCGGTGTCCGTTGCTGACATTTCCAAAGTGAAAATATCATCAACGATCTATACTGCTGACTTGCGTTATTTGCCACTGTTTGTGTGCACTTGTAGGCGATGGTATGTGGATCGTCCAGTTTTTCAGACCCTCGCCCAGTGCGGCGTTCACATAAACTTCAGGAAACCTGCAGAGACCCGACAGGTCGAAAGTGACATACTGGCTGGCAGCATGCTATGTCCATAATAGGTAAAGCATAAGTATCATTCATAAGGGCGTTACGCCATTGTTAATTACATCAATGTTATATTTTCAAAAAACATACTTTTTGGTGATATTGATATGATTATTTTTTCATTTCATCGTGAATGCAAAAATGGGAAAATAAGTTAATCCATGGTTCATATTGTTCATAAACATAATTTTGTTCGCAATTTTAGCTCATTTTAACAAAAGGGTCACATGATGTATTAAAATTGACGATTTGAAGAAATAGTCATATTAGCTGATCACGAACTTGTTTAAGTAATAAAATATTATTTACTAAAAAAAGTGTAACTACCAGTTCATAAAATTGCAAAATGTAATTAATATTCTTACTTGATTACTAATAAAGTACCTACCATTAAATTATATCAGTTGAATCACAATAGTTATTATGAAATTATGAATCTTTAGTCACTTTGTTGATATGATAAGTAATGTAGTGCTTAATTTTTTAGGCTCTGGATGCTCCCCCACTATCAGTGAAGCCGAGGTACTTGTTCGGAGGCAAAGGTCTCACCCTGCAATCAATCGGACGTGGCTATGCCCGACGCCTCACATTTGAGCCTGTTGGATCTAAGCTTAATGACAATGACAACTACTTCTGGACCGACTCCAGGCCTGAAGGGTTCTTATTTGAGATCGAAGCCGTTTCTGTCGGTGACAAGTTTACGATCTACGATGCTAATCATGAACCGCAGGGCATCTTGGAAGTGGTTCAGCAGCAGGTAATAAACAATATCATTTAGATGAACTTACGCAGTGCGGTTTCATTTAAAAAACGAGGTTTTAACCAATTTATTTTATTTACAGAAGAATCAAATTGAAATAGAACAAAAGATTCATGACAACGGATCCATTGACAAGAAAGTAAAAATCAATACCCTTTGCAAAGTTGAGTGGTATGAAAATGATGGTGCTATTAAATTGGTGCCCGTGACTGGAGTGGCCATCTTGAAGAAGGGCAGAGGAAACGCAACCGTGTCCAGAGTGGTCAACGTCGCCATCGGCATCAAACAGCTCAGGAAGGGCTACGAGCTCAAGCCTGGCATTGAATCATCCTCCAGAAGGGTTACTGTTAATGGTGGTGATATGAAAGACATTCCTTGCCAGTATTGCATTGTTGGCTTAGAGAAATACGAACTACCCGCTATTGGTAATTATAATTTCCTATATTTAATTTTTAACACCGCCGTTTCAATAAGGCATAAGGCTAATATATTTTGTCACTTCAGGGACTTACGTGGACCCTCGCATCATTCCTGGTTTCTATTACCGTGTGCGGCCAGCTGGTAGCCGAAGGCATCTCTTTGAGGGTCGCAGCATGCTGCTACAGTCCGTCGGCATGGGATACGGAAAACGCATAACCTTCAAACCTGACACTCTTAATGAGCCAGAAAACTATTTCTGGTCCGATTCGCATCCTGAGGGTCTTGGTGTAGAAACCCGTGCCATACATCCGGGTATGAAATTCTCCATCACAGGAAATGGGGTTAGTAGTCTTTATGTCCTGTTAAAAATAATTTCTGGATTATTGAATGCCGTCCAAGTCTTAGTGCAACAGGTAGTATCTTTCGATACCCGTGTGTGATCTTGGTTGCCTAGCGAAGGTATCAATCAAAAGTCTGCTTCACCACATAATTGACGCAGTGTAGTGGTTAACAATCAGAAATGCTCGTAACGCTCCTTGGCAGGTGGCCATGACAGTGGAGACAAATCATACTTTTCTCTCTGATTTGTTTACTTGTTCCTATTTACACCGGTGTCAAAGTTCAAGATACTTTGGCAGAAGGGCAATTTCTAATTGCATTTTACTTTGGCTTCCAGCCAATGGTACGAGTTGATTAAATAACCTTGGCAGTTGTTTGGGAATTTGTTTCCATTAATATTCACGTTATTTGTCTTGCTTTACAGGGTCTGTTGGGAGAAGCTAGCGTATTCCGTGCTGATTTGCCCCAAGCAGAGGAGAAGACTGAATTTGTCGACGTGCCAGGCAAGCGAGGAAAGGCTGTGGAGAAGTACATCCACGTGGACGTCACATGTCACGTTAAGCTAGCTACCACAGGCGGCGGGTCCGTGGACTCCGAGGTACATCTCATGAAGGTGTCGGGAGTGGCTCTGGTGCGCAAGGAGCCAGGCCAGGCCGTCGCCAAACTTGTAAAGGTCTTCAATGTCGGCTTGGATTCACAGTTGAACTTGCTGTTCGCACACTCGCAGACCGAGCTCACCTTCCATCCAATGCCCTAAATTGATTACGAGGCCCGAATGGTGTTGCAATACCTGTGACGGTAGTCGCCTCACTATGGGGTATTGTAATACCAAACAACCTACCTGGCGCGACAGAGGTTTCGTCAAATGCCAATCGATTGGTCTAAAGTCTGCAACCGAGAAATGTTCAATGGTCTAATCATTGGACCGATGCTGCTTGCAATTCGGTTGTATACTCGTCTCATCTGCTAACTGAAAAGTTGTACCTAAGAGCTACTTGTCATCATGCTCAAGATTTACCAACACCGTTGCGAAGACTGCTATAGTAACGACACATGGCTGCTTCAACTAATGTGACGCACTTGAGTGCATTTTGGTGGAGTACAGTTTTTATAAATCCTCAGATAAATGTGTCCGAAATCGATGTTACTATTAGTACTTTCCGGAAGCAAGGATTGATCAGTATTTTAATTTTATTTATTCATAATAATTTGTTTAATTTTTTACAACTAAAATCAAATTAGAATTATAAAATTTTATACTGGAGAGAGTAGTAAAAAAGACTAGTGTAAAAGTTTTAATGATTACTTACTGTTTTGAGACATAATTTAATTTTGTTAATTTTTCCTCGAATATTGTATACATTAATCAACAAATAAACTTATTTGATATAATGATTAATTTATTTATCTTTTCCTAAGAATCCCAACCTAGATGATAAACCTCATCCAATCCTAAAATATGAAGAAAAATACCAATGTATATTACGATATTTCGACTCCTCAGTAGAACAAAGACGTATCTGCGATTGATAGTCGTATAACAACGACGTATCTGCAATTCAGCTTAATTGGACATACGTCGTTCTTCTACGACGCTGAATTGCAGATACATCTTTTTTCTATAGAGGGGTTGAATTTTCATCATATTGTATTACACGCTGAAAAGACAATAAAATGTTCTAGAGCTTCAAATACCTAGACATCTTTCAGCGATTCGTAGAACTACACGCAAAGATTCGCTAAAGATGTTGTAGATGGCGTTGTTAAAAACTGCATAATAATGATCTATACGCTAGATGGCACTGGAAGGAACGAATCACTTCCATGATTTAAGTCAAGTGTTTAGTTTCACAAATGGTGTTCGGAATATAAAAGTATTTGTACAGATGGCGCTGGACTAATAAAAAGTTGTCAAAGTTTATGAGTTCAGTTGCCTCTACCACGAGCGCAAGTCGCGAGCGTAGAGCCGTTTAGAACAAGTTATGACTACGTAGAACGTAGCTCAGGCAGAGATACGAGCCGACTTGAGCCGAGTTTAGCGGGAACACACGACCTGACTCGACTCGGCCGGCGGACGGCAACCGCGCTGGGGGTCTCGACATCGCACGACACAACTACTACGAAAGTCGCGATGTGCCAAATAATAACTGAAAGACAGTGAATTGGTGCGATAACACGATTTATAACGCGAATACATTACGAACGGTGAACACCATGGCTGAAGTTAGGTGTGCTAGTGTTTTACTTATGTGCATTTTATACAGTGTCACAAGTTTTAATCTGGAACCGAGGATCCCTGTGATAAAGTTCGGAGAGCCAGGCTCTTATTTCGGATTTTCTGTTGCGGAACACCTCACCGTCAACGGAGATGGATCACACATAAGTTGGTGAGTGTTAATACGCTCTGATAGCGTAACTTATCTTATAGTAATGAGTCTTAGTGATGTCATATGTGAAGGTCGCCGCCTTCCATATGCTCTATCAGTCTGTTATTCTTACTTCTTTGAATGTAATATACCAGAATATTGTATTCGAGGGTGATATGAAAATTATCAGAAGTGCTTATCAATTTCTGAAGCCATTGTAAATTGCAATACGCTGAGCTCGACTCGTGTTAACGCTAAGTAAACTTGTTTAATGAGTTACATTATATCTAACTTGTAGCTAGTTCGTACTGTGTTTATAAAACAGTCTAGACGGTGAAATAAGTCACGTGGAGTTTTTCTTTGAAACACTTTAGTCGAAGAACACTTATCGAAATTAGAGACAGTAAATAGGCTTTTGAAATACAATGGTTCTGTAAAAGCTTAAAACTTGAGCGGAACTGATTAACAGAAAGGTGTCTCCTGGAGTAAGTCTTGTCCCTACCTGTCGTACAGGGCGCATTTCAAAGGTGCCAGAAAAAGTACTTACCTGAGAAGTTTGGGTCAGCAAAAACATGTCCATGTTCATTAAATAAAATATAAAATAAGGGTTAAAGAAAGAACTGAGTAAAATTCAAGCTGTGTTCTGTGTGTGAGTGTTGTGTGTGTCAAGTTACATTGCTGAAATAATATCGTTGGCTGGAATCTTTGGCAATTATAGAGCTTTACGAGGACAAAACAACACTTAATTATCTCGTTGTTCTTCCGGATTCCCCAGGACATGAATGGGTACGCATATAAACTGGAATATATAATGAAAGAGCGGAATACATCTCGATACGAGAGCTGGCTGTGACCTAGTGTGGAGCGGCGCCAGGCAGAGCATTGCACTCAGCTGCCGGGGCTAATTCTGCAGCGTCACGTGCTTTCCATAGATATGTCACTGATACTGATCGATATGTCACGTCACTGCTGCAACGCTTGCAACCGTTTCTGAGATAGTGAGAGCAGTATCGAGACTTGTTCGCAGACGCAGAAATGAAAATAGATCGCGAATTTGATATTTGAATGTCGATGAATGCAAGGATAGTTATTAAAAGGGACTACATAACACACTGTTTAGTACAATAATAGATCGCGAGTAGAATATCAACAGCATTGAAGTTCTTCATAGTGTTAGGAGGTGGATGCGAGAAGGGAACCATGGTACGGGGAACACACTGGCTCCTGTAATACAGTACCTAATTATACTAGCGCAGGATTCAGGGAATTCTACAAAATGTACAAAGCAATATGTCATGGTGTGTGGGTTCTTTTCAGAAGTGGGATACGAACCCACGCCCACAAAAGAGCTCTTTTTTACTTGCAAAAATGAAAGACACAGAACAGTTTATTTTAATTTTCGTTCTCTTTCAGAAAGGGATAGGTCAAAAATATTCATCATCATCATCATTTCAGCCGAAAGACGTCCACTGCTGGACATAGGCCTCCCTCAAATGGGGTGATATGCGATTTTCGCCACGCTTGGCAAGCAGATTGGCGATCGCAGTTGGTTGGTTAAATACTCAGAGAATGCTGCTGCCCATCCTCTGGTGAATCCCTTAGTCGCCTTTTACGACACCCATTAGAAGAGATAGGGTGGTGCTATTCTTTATTCAAAATTATTACTTTTCATATTTTTGAACTTTATGCTTTTCCAGCCTTTTGCTTAAACCTTAAAGGCTTTAACGGCTGACTGAATGACTTTGGATGAGATCAAACACTCCAGATTTCCAAAACTCCTTGTAATGTTACGTGCTTATGTTAACTTGACATGAAAATTAATTTCAAACACATATTTTTATTTTCCAAAGATGCACTTGAACTCAATTTTTTTTTTCATTGTTAGATAGAACTGAGTTGGTGGAATGGATAACAATAAAATTGCAAATCTTCTGGATATGTGTCCAGCCAGCGATTAGGGTCTTGGCCAAAGGAACGTCCATTTGTCAGGACGGAAGAACTTGGCACATTCATGAAGCCCATTTTTTTTTTTTGCTAAGTCATAAATCGCAGATTGTTATTTTTAGATATTTCTATTTCCCTCGGAAAAATATACTTTTAACTTTTCGGCTTTTTCTTGGAATCTATTACTTATATTATTTAGATGTGGAAATATTCCGTCAGGAACTACCTAACTGTAAGCCATGTAAGCAGTTAATCAGTTACTGCTAAACAGATAGCTTTCCTAGAAATCTGCAGTGTCTCATCGATTTAATGCCACGTCATGTATAACAGACATGATTTGATGAGTCGACGAGGAAAACATGCTTCTAATGCAAAACATGTGAGAGTGTAGTTGTTCCGTTGGCAGATAGGATGGTGACCTAGTAAGGAAGAGGCGCCAGGCGAAAGACGTTGAGATTGGCTCTAAGTTTACATTGTACAAGATGACGAATTGTGACGTAGAATGATCGCCAGATCGATACAATGCAAATATTGGTAAAAGGTCAATCACACTTACGCTAATATCCTAATATTTTGTCAGTGTACTATGATCAAGAACCAATCGCTTATTGCGATATATTGTATATTAAATATGACTGAACTCGATTGTATGGCGAAGCCAGCTAAAGGTCCACTTGATGTTAAGCGTTACCTTTGCCCATAACAACTGCAATACCACGCTTTTGCCTAAAATGGTAACGCAGGTCAGTTCGCCAAACTGCGACATGAAGATGGAAAGTCTCATGTGATTAGTAATGAAACATGAGTCTTAACTTTAATCAATAACAGACGGTGAATTAGGACTCGGCAATAATCATCAGTAACTTACCTTTGAATATTCACTTGCTATTTCATGTGCACTTTGGTATTTGCCGACACAGAGAAGGTATTTCATCAATCTTAGTCAGCTAACGGTGGTTCCACTTGAGTTTTTGTTTCTCCTAACACATCAACTCAAATTGCAACGTACGATTCTAGACACACATAATAACTACTTGTTTCAAGGAACATTTATTTTCGCTGCGTAATAATCCTCTTCGTTGTTACGGGGCAAAATAGTTTCAACATTTACAGTTCAAGAAACTCTCTCATATTTATTTTCAAGTGCAGATTTTATAGAAAAGGAAATTAAGGACCGCAAGTAAGGATGAGTCAGGCTTTCAGTCTAGTTTGCTTTTCACTAGAGTCGCTCGAGTGTTTCTAAAACTGGACGAGTTCCAACGTCTCCCCGCGGGTGGCGATATATCCTCGACCCACTCTTTATTTATATCCTGACCGAGATGTCACTGCGCTTGAATTAGCCGAATATTCTATGCTACGTGTTCTTTTTTTACTTTGTACTTAAGGTTCAAAAATTCTTTATTAAAAGCTAGAAGTTAAGTGATACAGTTTTACCAATTGGCGTTATCTTTGTAATTGTTTTATGATCTTGTAGAGATATCTTTTTTTAGATGGCGGCGTTGTTTTTGTATTAAACTGATGACAACGTACAAAAAATAATTCTATGAACATGTTCTTCTATGTGAACATCCGTTTTAATTGCTGCACACATGAAAGATTCATTAAGGATTTATGTATATGTTTCTTTTGTGTTAGTTTTTCTTTTAATTGTTGTGATGAACTATTCATGATCATTTTATTCAAATAAACATGTTTACAATCGGAGTACCTAAGGCGATAAAAAGTTGTTATTGAAAAAGTCTTTCTTACTAATGAAGCAATCTTTGTTTTTGAGTATGTATAAAAATGTGAACTTCATAAATACCTATCCCTGAGAACAAGAGTCGATACGAGAGAAAATGTTTGTATTTTCTTATCGACAATCCACTGTTATTGACGACACTGCTTTTACAATATAGACGTTAGCGTTGTACGAGGGTTCTGTATAAATTATGTTATCAGATCACGTATTATCATCGGTCTGTCTATCGACAGTTCGTAAAGAGCAAACATTATGTCTGACACAACATCAGTATGTTAATACTAGGTCATAGACTCTGCTGACTCTCGATTACTTACGAACCGTAACCAGTAGTTTAAAAGCCTAGCTTTTATGTAATTTAACCCATAGCTAGCATTACTGGACACTATCGAGGCAATATTACAGGATTATGCATACACTCGCCGTTATTTTACAAATGCATTACTGGTTATGTCAATAACGAATTAATATTGACAGGGTATATTTTTTAAACAAATAATTTTCATGTTCTGAAGGACAATTCTCGTAATTAAAACGTTCAAAATATAACACATAACACAACAACACATGACATCACGCCTGTATTTCCCCGAAGGGGTAGGCAGAGGTGTATAGTACACCCACATTTCGCCAGTTATGTTATAGTGCCATGTAATAGGGGGCGAGCCTATTGCCACTAACGAGCACAAATCCATACTCAAAATATAGTTCCAAGCTAATCTTTAAATCTCAATCTGGTATAACAGTAGGTGTTCCTGTTTGTGGTTTATTTGTGGAACTTAGGTCATTAATGCTACTAATAAATGGCAATCAGCCCCCCTAGCCAAGTTGACAATCTACAATATTCTACAATCGTCAACGCTATAGAAAACAATCAAAATGTATGGGAATGACATATCTCAACGAATGACTTTTTCGTTGAGATATGTCATTACCATACATTTTGATTGTTTTCTATTAGCGTTGACGATTGTAGATTGTCAACTTGGCTAGGGGGGCAGAAACATATACTGTCAGGAGATTGCGATGTAAAGCATTGAGATTCGTTTGGAACTATATTTTGAACGTTTTTAATTACGAGAATTGGCCTTCAGTAGGCCTAGTACGAGTTTGACACTTACCGATACTTCCATCGAATTCGACGACTTTCATTCATTAATCAGTAGCGCCCCTGGCGGATACGAGGAGGAACTAGTAGTTTATGAATGAAAATCGACGAAAACTATGAAAGTATTATAAAGTGTCAAACTCGTACTAGGCCCCCTGATATCCAAATAGGTTTACGTTCAGTGTGATTACAACCATATTTTATTTAACGACTCGGATTCACACATTCCTTGAAAGTTTTGTGCACATTCATCAATCTTTAGTATGCTAACACCATAAATAAAGGTTAGAACACATCTCAGTTCTATTCACCGTACTTTATAGTTGTGAATGCACTTGCACGTATCTCGAACGTGGGCTCAACTTCCAAAGCTTTAGAACTAATACTCGTACGTGGGAGTAATACGTAACTTTAGTAGTTTACTCACAAATAGACACATTTTCTCACCGTTCGACGTGATATTGTAACGTGTTTGTTTATGAAAATAGTGTTTTTGTGGCGTTTCAAACGTATACAGATTTTTATTGTGCTTGGATGAAAAATTGTTGCTTCAAACTCCCCAGTTTGAATGCGAGAAGGTAATAAAAGTTTCAACTCGATTTGACACTCAATTTACGTTTTTATATTTGTTGTTGCTTGTGTAAATAAAATAAGTTTTATTTTGAATGAAGTTTGTATGTAAATAGTAGTTAATGACGTGCGTCTCGTTTCAATAATCCTATTTCTATGAGTGGGGCTGTTCCCCCGTGCGTCCAATTAAATTGTTCACACGTCTGGCGCAGCGGGGAGCAGCTAACGACACTACTCTGATGAGAGTGTCTTTGGGGCAATGCGGGATATTCAATAAAATAAATTTGTGAGAAACGATTTGTTACAATTTAAATTTATTTGTATATATTATGGTTTTAGTTATTATACTCTTTTGAACTTTAGTAATGCCCATTGCGGCAATATTTTTAAAACTAGCGTTATAATTGTATTTTTAACCAACTGCGAAAAGGAGGAGGTTTTCAATTCATCTGTATATATGTTTTTTTACGCATGTTCGAGCATAACTTCGGCTACATGCATCGATTAAATGATTATTTTTAAAAGAGTTTTCTCGTATTATTCCATAAAAATTTGGTAAAGATCTGATGAAAACCTGAAAAAGTCGGTTATTTTTTTTGTTAAAAAAGGTTTTTATGTTTGATTGTTTTCCAAAGCATTTTTCCTGTAAATCAAAATCTTATCATATTAAATCACTGAATAACCATCTCAAAGAGTTGATGGGTTTAATAAATACTTGTATGGCTATTGCCTATTACAGCGTATAGACGCGATTACACAAAAGAAACTTGAGGTGCTTCCACATTCCTGATTATCGGGAGAGCTTGACTTAACGTGAAGCTCCAATTATGGCGTTTACCCATGATTTATTAGACATTAAAGGTAAACTATTTGTCTATAGTGTTGTCTTCGTAATCGTTCTAACATCCTCATAATGGCTGCTGTAACTGGCCTTTAGTCCTCGACATGTGAAATTGTGTTCCAATTATCGGAAGAAACAGGAGCTTCGCTTACTTGTTTATTTATTGATGGTATTTATAAACTAGTAGTAAACTGTCCGCCACGAACGGCTGTCAAAAATAAAATGTTCAAACAAATTAGGCTTAGGTGAGGAATTTATTGGGAATTTGAAATGTCTCCAGGATTTTTATGTATAGCAGATGATTCTTCATCCTGTTCTAATGGAAATATGTATTCGTATAATGTATGTATGTATGCGTCGTCACGGCTTCGTAACGGGATAGACAGCATACGAAGTGAGGAAATGCAGCAGGTTCAGCCAGTAATAAGATGTCGGGTTTAAGATCGTAACGTTGTATGCAGTGACAACTCGCTACTCTGTCGCATTCGACCACGGTTGCAATCAGTTTGTCTGTCGATTCTCACAACTTTATTAAGGCATTGATGACTAAGCGGCTAGTATCATATTTTATAGAACAAACAAGTTGTTTTGAAGTGTAGAATGAAATAGGAAGATAACCACGAAATAAAGAAAACAAGTGGAAATGCCTTTACGATTACTTACGGGAAAAATTGCCGCCAAAATCACAGATTGACGATTAAAATAGTACATTAAAATACACAAAAAACAATGATGTGATTGGGTCTATGTAGAATTCAAATGGGCAACTACATAATGTTTTTTTTTAAATAAATACTTACCAGATGTTGTTAAAATTAAAATTGTATTAATGAAATTTATCAAAATTGTACACATAGCGGTGATATAATACACCTCTATGAGAATAATTCTTCGTTCTGCTATCATTTTTATACGTTAAAATTACATAATAAGGTGTAATCTAGTATTTCAAGAAAGCATTCGAGACGTCATAGTGTCGCAGCGGGAAACTATGCGCGATTAAGTTAATGTTGTCCATCTGCGCTTAATTGTGCCACGCATGCGGTAGCCGTAAAGGCCTTCCCCTCGTTTTCTATATTCCGTGAAGATAACTGACAAGATAGTTAATGATTTGATAGTACTGGTGGAAAATGTTTGGAAGCGGGAAAGGCTAGATGGAAAATATAGTAAAAAGGCTGGTGTTGTTTTTCTCAAAAAATCAATCTGCAAAGTAGTTAAGCAGAGTTTGTGGAAGATTAGTCAGGAAAGTAAAGAAGGTACTTAAAACAAAAAGAAAGAAAGAAAAATATTTATTTGCTTCAAAAGTGACAAAATTACCAAAAAATTCAAGAACACAGAACAAATACAGGTACAGAGCCAAGAAGTGTGGTAAGATATGTGTCACATCCGCGCAAAACGGCCACCGCTCAGCATATTGCGTACTTACTTACTTAATTTATTAACTTGCGTTAAAACTGTCTCGGTGGTCTAGTGGTTGCAAGCGCAAGCAAAGACTGCTGACCGTGTGGTTCTGGGTTCGGGTGGATTCCCGGGTCGGGCGGAGGGTTATTGGGTTTTTCATGAGGAAATTCTCAGTAGAAAGCCCGGATTCTGGATTTTTGCCCGGTTAGTGGCATAAGGCTCGCCACCTATTACATGGAACTTATAACATAATTGGGGAAATGTGGGTGAGCTATACATACAACTCTGCCTACCCCTTCGGGGATATACAGGCGTGATGTTATGAATGTATGTATGTACGTTAAAAATTGTTTGAGCATTGTATAGTTCGCATACCAGTAAATATAGACGGGCATATTATTCAGTCTGCTATAACTAATCATTCTATGCAAATGAATTCTTACTAGATAAATAGCAGTGTGCACTCCTATTGAAATTTAATTTATTCTATAATTATTAGCTTTAGACAAATGTTGGCACCAGCTCCATAGTTCTATTGCCCAATAGTACCAATTATTGGATCAAAGCAATTAAAATAAGTATTAGCCAGTGTTGCTAGCTAGAATAGTTATTATTATCAATGTGACAGATCTAATTCATAATTGTTACGTGCAATGCAACAATTTGTTCAACAAAGTTCAGATATTGATCAGTAGACCTACAGTTCTTTGTGTATTTAGGTCTCAAAGTAAGCTCAAGCAAGAGAAAGGAGAGCTTAGGTTTCATTTAGAAGTTAAAATTAAATAATACTTGTACCGTACTTTGATTCTATTTATATTTGCTGGAGCAAGAATGGTACAATTGAAATATTTTGGGGTGGATTTATACTACTTCTTGTGAACAATATTTGACTGTACTCAAAAAATGAGGGTGAAGGTTCAAAGCTATTGTCATTGAGCTCAGCCTTTTCCTGCTTCATCATAATGACACTTCATATGAGTAAAGCCTTAAGTTTCAGAAACAAAAGAGTACGAACGCAGGGGAATAATTATATCCGTAAGATTCTTCACACACCTTTTCTAAAGCTATAAAAAAAAAAAATTCTTTCTGCCGAAGTTTTGAAATCTTGCACGCGTTAAAATTTAAACCTTAAATCATTCTGCGATTCTCACGAATCACTATTATCAATTTATAAAAGGTAAAGAAACAGTAGTGGTAGCAACAAAGTACTTGAAAATGATTGAGACGTAGATACTGGCCAGCTCAATAGCTATTACCACAAAGGCTATCCTCCCATCCCATTGATAGTCTTCTAAATTTAAATCAGCCTGCCAAACAAACGGATATTCTCATTTATGAGATGTAAAGATATAAATCGTAAATCGCAGCATACATTCTTAAGCTGCGTATTTCTGAACGGTCTGTATAGAATAGAGCGCGCGAGCGCCCACAATCGAGCTGCGAATCGACTCGTATTGTTTATTGCAGATATGGTAGATAACATTTAGATTTCATTTGAGATTGTAGTGTTGTATACTATTGTGTGGTTATCAAACGAGTATATTACTGTGGCATGTAAGAAGTTGAGTGCTCTGTGAAGTTGCAATTTTATTCTGATTTAGGTCACATTTTACATCCGTTTTGAGTACACACGGCTACACATCAAGCTGTACAATTCCAGTATAGGCTGACCTCGCGTTTTAAGGAAAACCTATACAATGCGGGGTCAGCTTATACTGGACATGTACAGCTTCATGTGTAGCCGTGTGTACAGCAATTAGGTGGTCATGGCTATAAACGAACCACAGTTTACCCTATTTCCGCCATATATTATTACAAAGTGCATGTAGGTAAAGACGTGAAGAAAATAATATACAACGTGTTATTGAAATAACTGAAAACCTCTTAATAATTATTATTTTAATGGTGGTAATTGTACTCATCAGTATGAACAACTTTTACTATAGGACCAAACTTGAAACTGCGAAAAAAAAATCTGCTGATCCTTATATTTTGACGATTTGTGTGAACACAAATGTAAGGAGGATCAGCTGATTTTTTTACGCGATTTCAGTGTTGATCCCATAGTAAAAGTTGTTCATACTGATGAGTACTATGACCCCTTAAGGGGTTTTCAGTTATTTCAATAACACATATATATTTATTTTTCTTTGGAAGCCCAACAGCATGTAACAAAAAAATATACAACAACTGTGGTAGAAAGTAAATTTTGAGAAAAATAAAATAAAATAATATAAAAAAACTCTAAGGATGTTCTGTAGACTTTATTTTAGTGCCTGTAAATTCCCAACAATCTCAATACAAGGAATGTCTAACAGGCTGTCATTACAACTGACTATAAAACGTAATGACGAATACGCGACACAGGCAGTAAACAATTCAAGATCAAGTAAGTGCACGGGCCATGTCCGCCCACCTTGCGTAGGCGCCGGCCGAACAACTACGGGTACTCAATCCTCGAACCTGCAGACTGCAGTAACCTCACACGAACAACCAACAACAGTCAACACCGGCCTTATTAAAATTAACGACCGACAGTATATAGTAGTCACAAGTAGAGCAGTGATCACCACTTTTGACGGCTGAAATTACTGAATAATAATCAATTTGAGGTGACCGGACAGAGTACCAAAGTTGTCGACATAGCCCATAGGATTAGCAAGCTAAAGTGGCATTGGGACGGCCACATTAGCCGAAGAACCGATAACCGTGTTCTTAAGTGGAGACCGCGAATCGGCAAACTTAGAGTAGGACGCCCTTAAGCTCGGTGGAGCGATGCTATTGGCAAGGTGGATAACCAGCCCTCGAACCTGTACACCGCAGTAACCTCACACGAACATCTAACAACAGTCAACACCGGCTTTATTAAAATTAACGATCGACAGTAGACAGTAGTCGCAACTGTCGCAAGTACAGCTATGATCAAGACTTTTAAATGTCGTAATAGCCGCTTAATTATCACTGTATATGGTTATTATGGCTTTAATAACCACTTCTGAAAATCTACCAGTACCTGCATAATTTACGGTTAAGATACGTTTTTATTTAAACTTCAAGTTAAACAGCAGCTATATCTACGAGCATGCGGGAAGCGTTCAAAGTACCGGTTAATGAATAATTTAATTTAATTATAACATGAGCTTACAGTTACTGATGACGTTGAGTTGCTCTCAGTAGTATAAATTACAGTGTAAACAACACACCCAATGGTTTATTAGAAAAATGATGTCTAAGAAAATTATGCATGTACGCACGGCTACACATCAAGCTGTACATTTCCAGTATAAGCTGATCTCGCATTGAACGGAAAGCCTATACAATGCGAGGTTAACTTTTACTGGAAATGTACAGCTTGATGTGTAGCCGTGTGTACCAGCAAAAGCAACGTGTGACATTGCTGATTGCATGAATCCGAAATGGTGATAGATTTCGTGTAGTAAATTTTGTATGATTCATGTCGTTTAAATATTAAGGATATTACATGAGTATAATGGGCAATTTATTGCATAGATGCAGTGGACAGACTTGCCGCCAAAGTCCGCACTTCATTGGGAGCAATTGATATGCACAATGCGACTCAATCGCACGGCAGCTGACTCCATTGAATTAATCAATCACTTCGATTATTACACTGTATGAATAAAGCTACTTTATGCTCTTGAGTATACTTTATTTTGTATCATATTCATAACTTCGTTCAGAACTTAAGACTGGCATAAGTTTGGGTAAGAGGTAGGGTTACCAAATGTGAAACTGAAAAGTTCTGAAAAAAACTCCGGTCATTTATATTGTCTCTCGAAGAGGTAATAAAAGGGTACCCGCTTTTTGAGCTTTTGATGTAATGTGCAAATTCAGATCACTATCGTGTCAACAAGAAAAACATTTCTATAGGTGAATAAGAAATACGTAAAATAATAATTCAATACATTTTATTAATCTTAAAGTCCTGACAAGTCCTGTCTAAGTCCGACCCACAGAATAATGACTGTCCGGCTGGAATCCTGAAAATTTTGGCATGACAGGACATATCCTGACGTCTTTTAACATTATTTTGACTTTCTCTGTAAAAGTGTTTTTTTGTTTAATTAAATCTAAAGAAAGAATGAAAGAAAAATGGTTTACTTACTACAGTCACAGGCACACAATAACAATAATATAAAATTTTATGCCTATAATAATACAACTCCTAATAGTATAATTGTGTGCCCCACGAGTGCACCGAATAAGCTCAGTTCAGCAAATCTCTATTTATTTTATTATTTTTAACGCATTAACTCGCATGCGAGTTGTTATGGGCAAAGGTAACCGCTTAAAATCAGATGGGCCTTTAGCTCGTTTCGCCTTCTTATACTATAAAAAAAATGCGAAGCAAAATCCAAAGATATAATCGAGGAAAGAAAAAAAGAGAGCCAAGCGTCGCAGGTTCGAATCCTGCTCGTGAGCGATTTTTTCTGTCTGTCTGTCCACAATTATATCTTCGATCTCTATTTGTAAAAGTAGCGATAAGCTTCTTAAAAGCTGTTCACTCATCTGAGGAAATGAAAATTCTGCAAAACTATAAGGTTTCAAAATGTAGAGTCAGTATAATGTTAAAATGTAATGTTTATGGAATGAAAATATCAAATTAATTAGAAGCCCAAAAAGCTGCACAAACTAAACAAAGTAACAACACCATAACAATGGAAATAACTGATAAATAAGCCTAATAAGGTCACATAGGTCAAGTCGCAGACGAAAGTAATGTCCCTTCTTTGTGGATATCGGGAATTTTGTTTACTCGTCGATTGTGAGTACCGATACGTTAGTACTACGTACCGATATAGATTTTCTTCTATATTTACATTACTTACGTGAACTGCGACCTGCCATTCATTACAATTAATGGTAGTTTACAAGTGCTACTGATAGCCATTAGTAGTTTAGATACGGTGAGCTTTCATAATGATCCTACTTTGTTGTTGGCTATTTTGTTCTGTTGTATGCTTCTCTTGGATTGAACCCTATTTATAAACTGTTGCATATGATATTAGTATGTAAACTAAGTTTCAGTTACTTTAAAATTGCCCCAACTTATTGAATTTCATAAAAAAATATTAGTTTAGATAAAAATATGTTGTATATTTCGAACAACCTATCAAGACGGCATTTTGTCACTTATTTTGGCATAACTGGCAAAAAACGATACCCGTATCCGTATACAGGCAGTTACAGATCATTAAATTAAAATATTTCGGATTGACTCAATAGTTAGTTGTAGTTTGATTCAGATGGAAGCCTGATTCGTGCAATATTCGATAGTGTCATCGTAGTAACCCAATTCGCGGTACATCTGTCCCTATTCCGATAGATAGCACCGTGATACGTTACTATCTCTGTAGTTGCTAAAGCGTAAAGCCATTTGTGATGAAATAGAGTACGATACAATACATTCTAGGCAAATTTTGTCGGATATTGGTGTGAAATTATAGTATTGGCCTTAAGGCGTTTTGATAGTAATAGTGGATACATGGAAGATACTAAAATCCATACATCCCAGGTCAACATATACCGACATTTTACCGTAGCTGTATAAGTGGATAGTGGAACAAAACTGATTGACTGTAATAATTAAGTTTAATTTGTCTTAACTGTCCGACCTGTCAGCATGACAAGGAGAGGTTTTTGTCATATTATACTCGCAGCTCTTTGTTCCAAAGCGAAAACTTAGAGCTCAAATATTTCGAGCGGCACGCTCACGTTCCGAACATCGCCGGGTTCTTTTATTAGTTTATTTTTTGTGGCAGGTCTTTACGCAGCCGGCTTATTTCTTTTTGTTGGACTCCGACCAACCTTGTACGGACTTCAGCCTTCGTTAGCGCGTGCAAGGTCACCGCCTTTTGCTCTCTCATTGGATATACCATCTTTCAGCTTTTTTGTAGACTACCGACAGAACCTGTAAAATTCATTTTGTGTCCAACTTAAGCTATTCCCCGAGAAACGAACCGATAATTTTAATTTGGTTGATTCGTCTTGATCGTTACAGAACCGGTCATATAGTAATTAAATAATTTACACGGCGATAAAATAAAAAGCTTGTAAAACCTTATGGGTTTACGAGTAACGAAAACGTTGGTGATAGACTCGTACATGCATTATTGCTCAATTATACAAGAAATTATTAATTTTATTCAATCTTTATAACCGGCGCGGCAGTAACTGTTGATAACGATATAAAAATGTGGAGTTTTCGTTAATTTGTGTGCTATCTGTGAGATAAATAGTGATAATCCAGCTGATATGGTCGGCTGCATGGTCGCCCTCTGTTTGTCTATGACTCAAGGTAAAACGTATGACGCGCTCGCAAACCTTTAGGGACTGATTTAAAAAACGATAACGACTAATTATTTAAATATATTTGGTAATACCTTCCCTAATTGAAATGCATTGTTGTTGATGACAAACTTGCCTTCCCAATTAAGTAAACCATAATCATTTAAGTAAGTAAGTAGACAAAAAAATGGAAATTAATTGCATGTTCTATAGGGTCCAAAGAATCAAAGATAATTGAGTAAATTGTGTTGTCATGTTCTTTAATTTATGTACACTGAGTTTGAAACTTATAAAAGCTTTTTTATTCTTTCAGTTGTCAGCTTTTCACACATTTTTCTGCCTTTGATTATATGAGTTGCATGCTGTAATAAAGCGTGTCTTTTGTAAAAAATACGCTTGCATTTCTCGATAGCAAAACCAACTATGAACTAATTACACAAGGTCATCTTCACTTCATATTTGTTCATGACGCGTCGCAAACGAAGTCCCATTTAAAAAGCGATTTAGCGAGGCGAGCGACACGACATGATATTTTCTCCTCAAATGAGCTGAGTTCCCAGGCTATTGTCGACAAGCCGCCTTTTAAGGAGACCCCGCGCGCCACTACAGGCGGATCTCAAACCAGATTCCTTCGTTTAATCTCACCAGTTTTTCGGACATCTTTTAGTGCTGATAACTTTATAACTTATTTCATGTAAAGTTTTCCTTTTTGGAAGACGTTGTAATTATAGTCAGAAATAAAAATTGGGCAGATAATCACAAGTAAAAGATATTCATAATAATTATAATGTATAATTTTAGATAATATTCTAGAGTGTATCGCTTGCATAATCAGCATTATTCAAGTCAAGTACCTACCTTACTACTTATGTCCGCATTACCCATGTAGGTACGAAATATCGAGGAAGTACCTATGAGCGGCAATCCCGTCTGATGATGCCTTATTCGTGATTTGAGAACAGCTGTCTGCGGAGCCTTATAATCTGAGACGTAGAGTTAGTGCCTAGAGAGGCAATAAAGTGTGGGAGTGAGGTATAAATCGCAACTCCCTGTGTGTGCCTCCCGAGGGGCGCACATTCCCTCTAATTGGACGTCTGCGCAGCTTCGCCCAATATGGTATCAGACCTCTGTACGACACTGACCACTTTCGCTAACTCCCATACCATAGTTCTTTTGCGAAATAAACAAGATATTTACTGACCCATAAAACATTAATTTTAATTGATTACTAAGCTAACTTAAATAAATATTTAATAATATAAAACGAATTTCAATCAAGCTTTTATTATCTACTCGTCGTTATAATATTTAAACGGCATTTCAGGCGAAGATGTTTTACGAATTGGTATTTTAATATTAAAATCTCACATCTAATTTACTCGTTCGGAATTATTATCCCACTGTGTGTTTTAATTTGGGATATGAGAGGAATGCTATAAAATGTTGATAGAAAACGTTGGGATGTCATAACTAATTCCGATTTTACGAAGCTATTGATTTTATTGTTCATTAGCCTTATAGTTTTTAGACCATAACTCAAAAAGCGGTTTGAGTAGACCACAAAAATAAGTAAGTTATTTCATTCTTTTACATTTTTCCATAGAACAATGTTCTAGTGGTAAAAATTCTTCGAAATATAATAAGACAATAAATTCTTTGGCTGCCGTCTAAGTTTGGGCTGTTTATTTTTATTAAATACCAAGCAGTGCGTGATTGAAACGGAGTTGGAAACAATAGTATGTTATTGTAACAACTTGAGGCTGGCTGTAACCCGCGGCTTTATTGTCAAGAGTTTTTGTTTCGCTCTCGATATTTTACAATTGTATTAGTTCAAGGCTAGTTGACGAGTCATTGACACTACAAACCACTTCAAAAGTATCTTAAAAAAGTGTGTTAAAAATATCACGTCAACGAAAAAGCGTAACGTGTTAAGGTAAATATAAATTGGTTCATAGATAAATAGAAATCAGAGTAAGGTCACATCGTAATTGCTATTTACGAACTGGCTATCGGGAATAATAAAATCCGTAGCGAGCGACCAACATAACATACATAATATGATTTCTAGTCCGCGATACAAAGGGCCTACATATCGTATCAGCTCATTTTACACCTAGTTAGGCCCGCTTCTCCTACCAACGGCGGCCATTGTGTGGCGCCCCTTGTTATGGTAAATAGTTGGCCTCGGGCCTGCTCAGGCCTCTTCCCTGCACCTCGTGTGATTGTGGCCACTAGACAGACTTGTTAGTGTTTTCAATGAGATTATTATTGTGGTCGATTGTTAGGCTGAGTTGAGCTTGAGAATGTTTTAAGAGCATTGAAGGAGTCTGTTTGGTTAGTTCTAAATTGTTATTGATAGCTTTAGAAAAGATGAGTCAGTTAGTATGAGTTCTAAACCTTTTTAAATGGTCAAGCATTTAGTTAAGTTGTAGTATAGATATTGATATCCAACTTCCTTTAGATGCAGCTTTGAATCAAACATTACTATTCTTGTAACTATATTGAAATTGTTTCTTTCGATTGATTGATCGAACATCTCGCCAAGTACAATAAGGTCTACCCTTACCGAGGTGGACTACTTTAAGGAATTTAAGGGATCAGGGAAGTCGAGGGTGTTGTCAACAATTTGTAAAGTATTTGTGTTGTGTACACTTTTTTGCAAATCTGCGTCGCTGATTAGTAAAGGTTTATAATAAGGCCGTTCGAAGTTTCAATTGAATTCAGAATTGTGTTGCCTGGCAAATTTCAACTTTTTAAGGTAGGTTAGCTGTTTTATTTTATTTTATTTATTGAGGGATAATAAACAGCTACAACATAAGACATCAATTATAGAGTTAGCAAATTTGTATTTGTTTGTCAGCAATTGTTGGACAACGAATGCATAATCGAATAAGGTAATTCGATAGTGACTAGTTGTTTCGAACCTATCATCGAAAATTGGAATTCGGTAGTTATTCCGCCACGTCATGACTTCAAAATAATAATGAATGCAACAACACCGAGAGCGAGACAATGTTTTGTCTCCAGATATCAAGTCGAAATCAACACAAATCAATTTGTTAAATTGCTAAATTATTCCGCCATATTGTTGAGTTATCGAATAACTCTGTAATACAATCACAAACATAAATAATAGTTAATTTAAGTTTACAAGGGCAGCTGCAGCCAGCGTACACAAACATCTAAAAGGTAAAATAACAACGATACGTGAATCAGTATTGCCACTATCAGATAAGAATCAGATATCTCTCCTATAAGCAAGATGAGTGTTTGCCCACACTTTGGATGACGCCAGCGCATCGTGTACGTATATATGAATGAGTGTGTGACTTTGTATGTTTGTGTGTGTCCACAGGAAGTGAGGATGCGTTTATTTATTCATCTGCTATATATTTTCGTTAATAATTCCTCTCCTCGTTGAGTCACCGATAAGCTTGTTTACAAGACAATGCTGCAACTTATATCTAAGTTGGTAGGTATTGGTTTAATACTGTACAATGTTATTTAAAATGTATCTGTATTTCAGTTATTACTGATTATATGAATTTAATTACCCCATTTCAGCTCATTATTGCCCTTGATTGGTATTTGATTATAACATACAACGTATACGTCAAGTTAGAATTAAGTGGGCTCTTAAATGTTATATTACAGTATTGCAGCACTCACATTTAAAATGAGTTTATTACTGTCAGTGGCTTTGTAGGTTGAGCTTCTTCTATTTTGATCTCTATATCTTGAAATATAAAGTTCAAAGCCCTTCCAATTTTCTTTGGTAAATTTTCCAAGTTTCTATCTATAAATGTATGGAGAGTTGTCAATCCGCAATTATTCGTCTTACAAGATTAGGAGCGGATGGTAATTCATTAGCCGTCAGTAAAAGTACTGAGTTGTCAGATAAGTTAGGAATCTTGTTCTATCTGTTCTGTCACTAACTAGAGGACCTACTTTCCTAAAACAGTTTCTCTTTGATGGACCGAACCTTATCTGAGGATGAATGAGAATGTAGAGCGCTGGTGGAGTTACTGTTGATTTACTGTGCAACTATACAACCTAACGTTTCATAGGTGCTTGTAATTAGGTCTATTTGAAAAAAAATTAAGAATTTTATAGAAATCATGAAAATCAAACATAAATGCTTATAATAGACAACAGCAATTAGAAAGTTATGAAGACTATAGCAATTAACCAAATATCCAAGATTTTTTAATCATACAAATGTTGCCCCACTCTAGGATTTATTCTGTATTGTGAATTCGTGAGTGCGTTTAAAAATACAAATGTCACATGCACAAACACCCAGATCCGGAACAACAACCACAATTATCACAATTAATTGTGTAAAGTGTCTGAACCTATCCTAGATTTGATGGTATGTTGTTGGGAAAAAGGAAAATAAAAAGAAAAACTCAGAAAAGTTGCAGCTGGTTAAAAATAGTTATATTTTGTAGTTACACCTGTACTACTTGTAAACATTTGAGATGTAAATCTAAAGACTGTTCATTATAAAGGCCGTTGGGGCATTCATTAATCTAGGGACATCTTATTTAGGTATTGAATTCATACTCCAAGGGCCGTCAGATTCGTCGGTAATTGGACGAAGTACTCCATCAAGTACCTAACCTTTTAAGGCTTGACTTATCATGTTTGCCGTCCTAGAGTCAACCATTATGCGATTGACCTTTGAGCACTCCATGTGGTTGTAGTAGTGTAATTTAAAATAATTCTATGTTAAACAAATGCTGACCCTAGGCGAATGAGTATTTATGGACGTACTACGATTTACGAGTAGATACCTATTAGTTGAAGATGACACAATGTTGGAATTCTTGAAGTAATGATAACAGGCATTGCGAATTGTATAGGTAGTAAAATTAATAAATTGCTAATTTATCAGACGCTTCTGCTTCCTTGCAATTATTTTTACTGCATGCTTAGTTATCTTTTAAAAACCGGCCAAGTGGGTGTATCACTCCCAGGGCGAGTACCTAATACCTTAACAATATTTTATTTATAAGTTATAACTTTGGCGGCGTCATAAGAATGTTTAAACATGTCAAAATGACAACTCTATCGACAGTCGGACGGACAGCCATGGAGACAGTTTGGGTTCTTTGTTTGACTTAGGAATAAAAATGAAAGACGTTTGGGGATCGATAAGCATTTTATCCGTAACGAGATCATTCGGAGAAGAACCCAAGTGTCCAACATAAATTGTAGGACCAGTAAGCTGAAGTGGGAGGGGGCTGGCCATTTCTGTCGGAGGACCGATGGCCGTTGGAGCAGACGAGTCCTTGAGTGGAGACCGCGAATCGGCAAGCCCAGCCAGGTGAACTGACGAAGAACGACCGACGAACTGATGAAAGTGGCTGGGTGACTGGATGCGGAAGGCAGAGGACCGAGTGTTGTGGCACAACTTGGGAGAGGCTTATATCTAGTAATGGACTGCGATAGGCCGAGTTGATTTAAACATTTTATAATATTTAGGTCCAACCAAGATATTGTCCATTTAATCTTTTTAAGGGCCGGTATTTCAATAGTCTGATAACTTTTAACTGAGGAATAAATGTGACGTCTTGACAGATTTTCTATACTGCAACTGTCAAAATGTCAAACTTATTCCTCGGTTAAAAGTTAACTGGCTATTGAAAGACCAACCCTAACTGCCGTAAACTGCCCTAACTTGGCCCACAAGCCCTACTTTGCCTAGTTATTTTTTGAGTAAACTATAATAGCTATGATTTCCGTACTTGGGGAGCTTTGAAAACGATGACAACGCTAAGATTTGGTTCAGTTATATGGTGTCAGTGCGTGTAAAAATTAAGTTAATGCCTTGGGCAAAGTAGGGCTTGTTGGCAAAGTTAGGGCATTTTACGGTGGTTTAAATTGAGCTTATTTCTCGGTGCATGACACATGCTTTAAAAATAAAATCTGTAGTTTACGTATTTAATATTTTCCAAGAATACTCTTCAAGGTTGTTGATTCACTAAGTTCATATCGTTACTTTGACCCGGTGCGAAAGCAAGTTCCAAAGGCCAAGTTATTATTTTGAATTAATACATGATTTGAGCCTGCGCGTTAATTATTCATACCGGCGCGGCATTCCGAATTAAAAAGATTTTTCTTTTTGTCAAAGACTGGTTTCGTGTATCCTTTCTGCTTAAATTCAAATGTTTTTATTTCGAATAAGCATTTACATGCACTTTCAAAACGTTAAGAATCTAGTTGCACGATTCCAAAATGTTGGTCCTGTGGAGAAGAGCCGGCAAGAAACTCCATGGATATCATCATCATCATTTCAGCCGAAAAAAATCCACTGCTGGATAAAGGGAGGCCTTTGAGGCCCCCCCAAAGGGGGATAATCTATGCCAATATGCTATAATCGGCACGCTTGGCAGGCGGGTTGGCGATCGCAGTTGGTTGTTTAAATACTCAGAGAACGCCGCTGCCCATCTTCTTGTGAATCCCTTACGGCCAAAATTAATATCCAATCTATCCACGATTTACCCTACTAGAGATGGAAATTTGACATATTTTGTATGGAGCTTATGTCAAATTCCTATCTCTAGTAGGGCAAATCGTGGATAGATTGGATATAAATTTTGGCCGTTAGTCGCCTTTTTAGTCTTTAGTCGACACCCATGAGAAGAGATAGGGTGGTGCTATTCTTCCATGGATATATTCTTTTCAAATAATAAATGGTGCAATGATTTGTTACATGATTTGGAAAGAATTGTGTGAGAACAATGTAGGTTAATGAGTGAGACAAATTCACTGAAGTAAACTAATGTCAGTTAGTCAGTCAGTGTAGGTTCAAGGTTACGTCAATTTTGAGGAACAAGTTTTATTTATATAATAAATAAATCATTTATTTATTGACTACCTATCGAGGTCAATAAATAAATGATTGTCGAGGAGACCATCGGGTCTAGTGGTCGCAAGCGCGACTGCCGAGCGTGGGGTCCTGGGTTCGATTCCCGGGTCGGGCTAGGTGTTATTGGGTTTTTCCATTAGGAAATTCTCAGTAGCAGTCCGGAATATGGATTTGTGCCCGGTTAATGGCAATAGGCTCGCCCCCTATTACATGGGACTATAACATAACTGGCGAAATGTGGGTGTACTATACACCTTTGCCTACGCCTTCGGGGAAATACAGGCGTGATGTTATGTTATGTTATGTTATTTATTTCAGATTTTCATCCATTTTGTTAGTAAACATTGCCCTTACAACCTAATGTTAGTAAATTACACATTTCGCATTGAGATTAATTGAATATAGCTTACGTAGTTTATACTATGCCAGTGGGGCATGTAAGCGTAATCAATGCTGCAGTATGGGGGCGTCCCACCTGTCCTTTATGGTATTCAAGATTCTGTTGTTGTTGATTTAAGACATGTTATTTTAAGATATTTTGTGTATATATGATTCACCCTTTACTGTAACATACGAAACCAGCCCATTACTATTCCACTGCTGGGCACGGTTCTCTTCTCAGAATGAGAAGGATTCAGACATTAGTCCACCACGCTAACCTAATGTGGGTTGGCGGACTACACACACCATCGAGAACTGTATGGAGTACTCACAGCTGTGCAGGTTTCCTCACGATGTTCAACTTCACCATTAAAGCAAGTGATTATGAAATTGTGGTCCCCACATGAAATTGAAAAGTCTGAGGTGTGGGCTGGATTCGAACTCTGGCCCTCCTGCATGGAAGGCAAGCGTTAAACTGATAGGCTATCACTGTTCCACTACACACATTTTTACTGCTTTGGGACAACTTACACATGACATTATCTTGAAAGAAAAACAGAAAAAAAAACTTTTATTTGGCACAGGGGCCTTTCTCCCGATTGGTTCAAGCTCTGAACAAAATCGAGCTGATGTCAATTCCTACAGAAATGCAGTATGAATTGACACTAACTCGAATTCAAATTCGGTTGATACAGAACTCGATCCAGTCGGGAGTAAGGCCCCTGGACAGTGACAGCACAACAATAAAATGACCAAAATTAGACATAAGCAAAAATGAAGTCACTTTCGGGCATGCCCATGTCAAAAGAGTTACCAACTCAGCATGTGCTGGGCGTGGAACACCCAGCGCTGATTTTCAGTTGGCACCCCTGTCGGCAGTGACACACAGACGACGGAACTATATTTCATTTCTTGTGTGCGTGGTCCTGTTCGAATACCTTTGGCAGTCGTTACGGGTAGCCAGAAACCCGAAATTCTGACAACTGATCTTACCTTAGGATGTCGGTAGTACCCAGTTGCTGGGTTGTGGAGTTGTGATGATAGTCACTCCGTGTAAAACATACACCATACTCCGTGTTCAACTGGTTAGACTTGAAGCTGACCATAACATAATTGGGAAAAAGGCTCGGAGAAAGAGAAGAGAATTTCTCACCTTCTATCGTGTCGTCATGAGCTATATAATTGTAACAGCTCATACCGTGGGAAAAAGATTAGCTAGTCAGCAGTTTATTAGAGGAGCTGACAGCCCAGAGTGCGCCGAATGATTAATTAAATATCGTCACTCGTGGAGGCTCTTTTAAAGCACCCATTACCCATTTCTAATTACCTTCTTGTTTGCTAATAGAGACATTAGAAGGGGAAAAATCTTATATTCGCATCATCATCATCATTTCAGCCGAAAGATATCTACTGCTGGACATAAGCCTCCCCAAGCATTGCCATAACGACCGATCCTGCGCCTTCCGCATCCAGCGGATTCCCGCGACCTTCACCAAGTCGTCGGTCCACCTTATGGGGGGCATACCCACACTGCGCCTATATTCGCAAATGGAAACACAAATACAAAAGTTTCTATCATTGCTGAATATTCGTTTTCACATTATAATAAGCTACAAGCAACTTGTATTTTAATAAGCTATAACCGCGTCGCGCCTAAACGCGTGCAATAGCGTAGCAAACGCCCGTCAGGACAGAGCCCTTGTGCTGTCTGTCTGTAATGCCTTGTAGCAGGGGTAAATAACACTTGATCGGTGGCCGGACTGGTTATATCGCAGCAATAGCTCAGTTTACCTTAACGTTGGTATTCGCTTTTAATTGAACAGGACTTCGGATTTAAACAGATGCATGGACAGGCTGTGGAGGCAAGGGTAAAGCGGGGGCAGGGATGCGTTAGCTAATCTGATGTGCTTACGCTGTGTCATGTGCATCGATGTGACAGGCTGGCTGCTTAGTGTGACTTCAGAAGCTTACTTTTAAATTGAATTTCTATGCTGAAACAAATAAAATGTATTAGAAATATATGACTAGATATGCTCATGAAAGTTCTTGTAATGATGCTGCTCTTAATCATACTTTGCATTAAAGAGAATATCGAATGGCTCGGTTGACGACGTCTGTGGTCTAGTGGTTCGAGGTTCGGACTTCTGATCACGAGGTTCGATTCCCACATGACACAAATATTTTTGTGATGAACATAAGAGTTTGTTAGGTCTGGGTGTTTCTTATGTATTATAAGTATGTATTTACAAAAAAAAAAGTATATATGTATTATATCCATTGTCTAGATCCATAGCACAAGCTCTGCTTAGTTTGGGACTAGATGGTGCTGTGTAAAAATGTCCCAAAAATATTTATTTATTTTATTTAGTTAAATCATTATCAGACTTCAGACAAATGGAAGAATAAAATAGTGTAATTTCATGTTTTTGATTGCATTTTAAAATATTATAATAATTGAATAGTCTTAATTAGACTTTTTTTTTTCTTCCTGTAAAATAGGTCAAAACGGAGTTTCGAAGCCTGATTACTAAGCCTATGATATGTGATTGTATCATGTTGTGACGACATACTGCATATCCTCCTGACATATTCCTTATCAACTCTTACAGAACTCATGGGAAGTGATGACCTGTGAGTGAAGGCCGGGACCGATATTATGTCAAGGCTTAATTAATTAAATAGTTCTTCATTAAAAAAATAATAGAACGTCAGATCGACGAAGACGATAATAGGTCTGGACAAATCGAGAGGAGGCGAGAGGTTATCGCTATCAATCAATCAATCAACTCAATCAACTCAGCCTATCGCAGTCCACTGCTGGACATAGGCCTCTCCCAAGTTGCGCCACAACGCTCGGTCCTCTGCCTTCCGCATCCAGTCCCCCCCAGCCACGTTCTTTAGGTCGTCGGTCCACCTGGCAGGGGGGCGCCCTACGCTGCGTTTGCCGATACGCGGTCTCCACTCAAGGACTCGTCTGCTCCAACGGCCATCGGTCCTTCGACAGACATGGCCAGCCCACGGCCACTTCAGCTTACTGATCCTACAAGCTATGTCGGTCACTCCAGTTCTTCTCCGGATAATCTCGTTACGGATTTTATCCTTCAAAGAAACTCCAAGCATAGCTCGCTCCATTGCTCGCTGAGCAACTTTAAATTTGTGGACTAGCCCAACTGTCAGTGTCCACGTCTCGGCACCGTAAGTCATGACTGGCAGGACGCACTGGTTGAAGACCTTTGTCTTCAAACTTTGCGGTATAGGCGACGAGAAGACTCGGCGAAGTTTGCCAAATGCTGCCCAGCCCAGACGGATCCTTCTGTTGGCTTCTTTCTCGAAGTTGTGTCTACCAAGCTGAATTGCCTTTTTTTTTTTTTTTTTTTTTTTAAGCGGAGAAAATGCCTTTCGCATGTCACACTACCGGGGAAGCAGTGTGGTTATGTGGGGCTCGCACCCACTAAAAACTCCGCCGTGTGCCTACTCTCGCCTTGGGTGGATGGGCCACGAGAACTGCTACGCATGACTTTCGCGACCCATCCAGCGCGGCCCACCTCAGGGCCTTCATACTTCTATTGTACACTCTTTTGGCGATGTCCAGGCACACCTGGGACATCACCACCACTCAAGAGCCGTGCAATGTGGACGATAGACTCCCCAATCTATCGCCCACTGGCTTTATTTAGGGCGGCATCAGATCGCCGTATAGACGTCTGCGCCGACCTGTCCGCCTGCGGCGGATTGGATCAGCGAGAGTCTTCCTCCCTGACCCGCTCCGCCGCTTCCTTTTGCGAGATAATCTCCTCGCAAAAGGACGCGACCGCCTCCCACGCCTCCTCACTGTCGGCCATGGCCTTGACCACGGCCGGCAGCGAGAGGTCTCCCCCGATTGCTGCAGTGAGAGCACGGCGCTGCATCACCCAGGCAGGACACTGCGCCAGAGTATGAAGGGCCGTGTCCTCACTACAGCCGCACTGGTGGCATACGGGAGTAGCCTCCCGTCTCGCCACTTTGTGCAGGTATTTGCCAAAGCAACCATGCCCTGACAAAACCTGCACCAGACGGAAGGACAACGTCCCGTGTCGCCTCCGCACCCACTCCTCAAGAATCGGCTGGATAGCCCCTACGGTCCAGTGTCCGGCACTAGGCATCTCCAGCCGCTCCCTCCACTGCACCAGTACGGCAGCTTGCGCCTCCCTGCGCCACATCTTCACAACTTCAGGCGGTGGGCGTCTGCCACTTTCCACCTGATGGTCCGCTCCTTTCCGATAGACTTCGGCAAGCACCTGAGCCTCCAAGTCCCACGGGGGAGTGCCTGCTAGTGCACACGCCGCCTCTGCAGATATTGTGCGGTATCCGCGTATGACCCTGATTGCCATGACTCTCTGCGGTCTCCGCAGCAGAGCCTTGTTTTGGGCATTCAGGGACTCCGCCCACACTGGCGCTCGGTAGAGTGCCATCGAGCGCACCACCCCCGTATAAAGCCGTCGGCAGCTCACATTTGGTCCACCCAGGTTCGGCAGCAGCCGGCTAAGGGCGGACGCGGTGCCGATCAACTTTGGTGCAAGCTGCAAAAAGTGCTCGCCGAAGTTCCATCTTCGGTCCAAGACCAGGCCCAGATATTTCATACGCGTCCGGACCATTATACTGGCATCGCCAATGGTAATGTGGGCGCCAGCCGGTGGCCGGCGCCGTGGCGCATGAAATACCAGGGCCTCCGTTTTCTCTAGCGCCACTCTAAGTCCCAGCGCTTCGATACGCCCGATCACCAGGGACGCGCTTTCGGTGGCCAAGCATGCCGTCTCCTCAAAGTTTTCTCCCCGGGCTGTGACGAGAGTATCATCAGCGTAGCATATGATGCCCTGCCCGGGGGAGAGGCCACCGCGTAAGGCCCAATCATAGCCCACGTTCCACAGAAGTGGTCCCAAAACCGACCCCTGTGGAACACCGCACGTGATGGACCTACGCACGAGTTGACCATCGCGTCCCTGGTAGCTGACGCACCGTCCCCTCAGATAATCTGCCACCAGCTGCCTCAGGTACATGGGCACCCCATGAAAACGGAGTGCCTCTCCGATGCAGCTAAATGGCAGAGTATTGAATGCGTTGGCAATGTCCAATGAGATCGCCAACAGTACCTCCCCTTGTGCAACTGCGTCCTTCGCCTCGACCTTCAAGCGCAGAATGGCATCGACAGTCGAACGTCCTGCTCGAAAACCATATTGGGCGTCCGATAAATTCGGGCCGACCGTGTCTAAGTGCTGGACGATGCGGTTGGCGAGAATCCTCTCTAGCATCTTCCCCGCCTCGTCCAGCAAGACTATCGGCCTGTACGCTGATGGAGACTCTGGGGGCCGTCCAGCCTTCTGCAGCAGCACCAGGCGACCCTCTTTCCAGGTTCTAGGGAACCGTCTCGACGTCAAACAGGCATCGAACAGGTCCCTAAGCCTATCTTGCATCGCCCAGCCCAGCGCCAAGGCCAAAGCTGAATTGCCTGCCCTAGGTAGACGTATTCCGTTACAACTTCGAGTGCCGACCCTTCGACGAAAATTGGCCTCGGCATGACATGCATATTGAACATGACTTTAGTCTTGTCCAGATTCATGCCGAGACCGACACGTCGAGAGGCTCCGTTTAAGCTGTGCAGCATTTCGCCCAGTTGTTCCAGCGACTCAGCCATTACAACGATGTCATCGGCAAAACGGAGATGTGAGATGTTCTCGCCGTTAATGTTGATACCCTGTCCAGTCCAGTCCAGCGTCTTGAAGACGTCGTTATCGCTATCCCAGTTTGATAAACCCAGAAGTTTATTCTTTGCTGCAGTGACTGCCAGGAGAAACCCAGCTTTCAATAGATAAACGAAGTGAGGGATTGCTTTTTGAACCCCTCACTGTACCTTATCTTGCATTGCTTTTATCACAATAAAAGGAAAAAGGAAAATAAAAATTGGTGTTAATAAATTTTATTTTATAATTTCAGTTAGCTCATTTGATCTACCCAAAAATATACTGGCACCAAGCCCGCCGCGTATTGAACTCGGTCCAGCCAAAGCAAAGCAAAGTGCTAGACGATGCGTTTATGTCTTTTGTTTTGCAAATGCATATTCCCACCGCGCACCGGTGACATTCGAAGACGCGATATTGATATTTTACAAAAATTGTTGCTGGATTTAATATGCGGTGAGCCTTATCCGAGCAGTGCTAATATAGTAACATAGTCCTTTGTGTTTGCCCGGTAAAAAAATTATTATATGAAATTAATACCGGTTATTGCTGGGCTCCGACTTTCTGCACAATTTCACCTTTTTACTTACTTTTCCCGGTCTCAGCAACATTGAATCTCAAGCCTTAGATATTAAGGAAATATAAAGTACTCACTTCATATTTGCAAGTAAATTGGTAATCATCAACGATGCTTTATCAACCTGTATGTAGGTTGACGTTCTGAGCAAAAGTATGGCGTTTCCAATAAGTTGTCACTTCGACTAAGGAGGCTTGGCCGGTGTCGATGTAACTTGGCCACATTATGTACGGTTATATGGCGCTAACGGTGCTCTGGCGCATCGAGGGATATCATCTTCTAGTTTATTGAGGAATGGTATCTAGAATTAAAGAATTGAGTGATATGTATAATGACAAAATCAGTTCAGAATTGGGAAGATCTAACCAATTAGTTTCACAAAAAGAACAACGTAGGTAACACCCCGTATAGAAAATAAGCTTCATTCTCAAACAACGTCAAGTAAAGGCATTGCTCGTATTGTAATAAGTTTTTGCACCTATTTGTTGGCTATCTAGGCGTTAATGAAAGATGAACGAAAACATAAACACTGGAATAGGAAATTACCTTTGTTTATTCTTAATATCCTCATTATAATATGACAAGAATGTCTCTAACGCACTGTACACGCGATATTGACACAGGTGGTCCGCTCACCTTGACTTACAAAAACACATTTACGTAATAAAAACTTAGAAAGTAATCCGCCCTACGCATCGCATCACATTTGATTCAGTCGCTCATCGCCCGCTATAGAAGCCGACTAGTTTTTCCAACCCATTGACTGTCCACAGATCCGTTACTCAACTCGTCGCAAGCGCAGAACTGACTAGTTTTTAACTTTTTACCACATTTGTACAATGTTATTCGATTTATATAACTGTGCTTCTAATGGCTGTTAGTTTTTCCTGGCCAGTATCGAGGGTGCATCTTAATTGATCACATGTTGCTCGGATAAAATGAAGATTGCTCTCGCTTGTACCGTAACGTTTTGAAACTGTTTTTGTTCGATTCATCGTGTTTGATTCATCATAATCTGATTATGGAATGATTGCGTGGCCTTGGTAGGATAACAATAAAGTTATTTATATTAAGCACGCGATTATGCCGTTCCTCCTATCTATTAAAATTTATGTAACGTCAAACCAAATTACTCCGAAAGAGTACTCTATCTAATATCCCGTACTTGCAGTCGAGTTAATAGAATGCCTCTTCATCATAATTTTCTTGAGCTTCATTATTTAGTTAGTAGCTTTATACTTTATAGCGGTATCAAATAAATCATGTGGGCCTCAAGGCTGCGGCAACATTAGTGCGGCAGTGTGGCCGCAAGATTAGTATGCATTAGAGTGTCTCGTTATTCATAATGATGCGCGTATGATATCATTTTATAGAGGCAGACTTGATGAAACGCAATAAACCAGGTACGGGGAAAAGAACAAGTATCGGTAAAAGCTGATTGAATCTGCCAAGTTTCTCGGTTGTTTTAGTACCTACTTGTCTTATAGGCATTACATAATTAATTTGCAGTGATCATTACAACTACTGTTTTCATACTGCAATGCATTAAGATTTCTCATTTATGTTCATCATAAAATAAAAGTAAACCATACTTCATTCTAGCATGAGACAAAACGTAACCCGTAACCCGTAAACCAAAAAGTGTAAAAATAAAATACATTGTTTATTCCAAAGACATTTCTATACTGACGTAAAGTATAATACCTTTATGGTTTATTCTAGCCGAAGTTAGAGACAATTTATTGAGTCTATGAACCTGGCAGGTAAAGTATAATAAACTAAAATTCTGTATGGCGAAGTGGATCAAAAGATATTCATGCCCTTATTAGTCATATTTATCTCATGCTAAAAAACACATGTTTGAATATGACGAAAAATTTCGCGTAGATATTCGTATAAGCGGGTTGACAAGGCTAAAATAGTGTAAACTGGACTGGATATAAAATCCAAGAAGAAAATAGCTTCGGGCTACGCTGTGCGGCTACCTTATTATGCTACAAATGTAGGTACACACGGCTACCACATCAAGCTGTACATTTCCAGTATAAGCTGAACTCGGATTGTACGGAAAGCCTATACAATGCGAGGTCAGCGTATACTGGAAATGTACAGTTTGATGTGTAGCCGTGTGTACTTCTACGCTAAAAATAATATCAGAATTTTTGTAACTTTTTTCAAATTTTTTCACTACTGGGTTTTTTCCAAATATAAATAATATTAACTTGGCAAGATAAATTGATGATCAGTTCTTGAAACGCAATTTTCAGTCCTGTTCGTAAATTAAAATTTCGCAATGCGCCTGCGCCATATTCTTTTGTGAAATAAATTTGTTTTCTGAGGCTATCAGCTCTCATATTTATTGCCAGGACACGCTTCATAAAGGAATGCTGCAATTAAAAAGACCGGTTGCATTCTGACGTCATCCTGGACTCTCCACTATATTTTTGGCAGTTATCAAAGAGCCTTATGGGTAACACAGGCCGTCTTTGTGAGGAAAATATTTGTGTTATATTCATTCATAATTTTTATTATTCTTAAAACGTGTTTGATGTTGTCATGTTCATAAAGGTTGAAGGTATTCCGTCTCGAATGCTTGGCCCACGTACCTCTTTCTTCGTAGCTCGAATCGGCCACAAGAGATCATCCCGTAACTTTGTCTAAAGTCTAGGTGATGTAATTCTGGATCTCAAACTTAGTTGTTTTTCATTTTCTCACGTAACTATTTTGAGTTGATATAAAGCAAATAACTTCAGCACGAAGTGCGATCAACTTTCAGCAATACTTCTTCTACCAATGAATGTAATGTGTTTTAATAATGATAAGTTACTACCATTAGTAGTCTCGCCAGTTGCATTACAACTAGCACACAATTTTATAATCCCCTAAAGAGTAGAAATGTAACACTTTATCATTTGATACCGCTTGTATAACTTTTAGGATTAAGGTAATAATATCTTTTACAATGCTCAACATCTTTTGGTTTCTTTTACGAGTAAAGCTGTAAAACTTTACACCTTGACATTACTCTTTTCTTCACGTTATGATTGACAATAACCTGTGTTATTGCGCTTTTTATGCCTTTATAGGGAGAATGTTGAGGTCACTGTCTTTTTATCTACATGGTGACCATCTCGTTTCTATCGTAAGTATCTTAAAATTAAACATGCCCCTTACTTATATGGAATAGATAAGTACCAACCCGGTCTCCAAATATGGTTCCAAACAATCTTAAATAATAACGGAAAAACGCTGACAAGGAAGTGAAGAAAGACGCATCAAAGGCTTAGAAGATAATAGTATAAACATAAAGATTCGATCCATAGGTCTTAGGATATCCTAGGAGATAAATATAAGTAATACCTACTAGGTATTACTTATATTTATGATTGGGATTCACAAGGCAAAAAAACAGAAATAATATTTTAGGTGCTAATATAAAAACATGAGATTCCGATAAGTACCTACTTATTAGACCACAATGTATGAATTGTGATATTTATTTCAATAGGGGGAGCTATAATATTCTTCAATAACAATAAATTGACTCATTCATAATGTATATATGTTGGTTATAGAACCCAATAAATAGATTATTACCTACTTGACTTTCACGTGAATTTTATTACAGGATTTATTCTTGGAAAGAGGATTAGGTACAATCCAGTAGAATTAGAGATGAGATCACTCCGTGAGCAGTGATCTTAATTCAATATGATTCATTAAATGTATTACAAGGAAATTGTTTCATTATGTTCCAACATACAGGTTGAACGTCGGCGGCGGGCAGTTACGGAAATTATTGATGTAATTAATTACATTAATAATTGTATTAAATGGAGGACTATAAAACGTTTAATGTTGATAACAATCGATTAATTAATTTTATAGCTTGCTATTTAGTAAATACTAATAAATCATAAAATTATTAGTAACCTTATATGTATAATTCTATGCCTACAACCTAATAAGGCTTATTAGGTTGTAGGCATAGAGTTATACATATTGTTGCAGTAGGTGTATGAACCTAAACCTAAACGTCGCGTCGTGCATTACTAATTAAGGGTGGTATGCCACTCGTTAAATTTTTTTGTCCAATGTGACTGTGATTAAAGAAATTGGATGATTTTCACCAAATGTTGTATGTGAAAAAACACTGTCATCAAATAAATTGGATTGGACAAAGAAATTTGACCAGTGGCGTACCACCTTAAGTTTGTCTCAAGGATATTTGAAAATTACTTTTATCTTTCAGTCGAAGCTTATTTATGTCAAAAAATTGATATTTTACACATCACCATTTAGTCCCAAACTAAGCAGAGCTTGTGCTACGGGTACAAGACAATGTATATAATACTTATATACTTATTTTTTTTTAAATACATACTTATACTACATAAGAAACAACCAGACCAACACAAACACTCATGTTCATCACACAAATATTTGTGTCCTGTGGGAATCGAACTTATGATCTCGTGATCAGCAGTCCGTCACACGAACCACTAGACCACAGAGGTCGTCAAACAAATTAGATTAGTACCTCATACCTACTACTATTGAACATATTAGTATTTATTTTTAAAGATAAGGCATGTTTTGTATCGTGTGTCACATACTACCTAGTCTTTTAGTCATAGATCTGCGTATAATAGCACGTAGATAAGGTACGTTCTTTACTACTTCACTGCATATTAACCCATATGTATGTAACGTATCATCGTGAAAAATTCAAGCATGGAGAACGCACTCCCGTTCTAAATATAAACATGGGATGTTTGTCCTAATCTCGAATTTGTGGATGAATCAGCAAGCGGAGTACAACGACCCCGCGGTACATAAGTGTCAGCTTTTATTTATGTGCATAAATGTATTTGCATAATACATTTCAATTATGTTGCGCGTCAAGTTGGCGCAAGGCGATTTGAATATCGACCTCACGACTGTCTCTTCTGCGGAATAAAATGAAATGATGTTTATTTTATACATATTATAAATAAATATAATTGGAAGTATCTTCACAAAAGCCGGGCCCTACTTCGCCCACACCTGAATGATTTTCAAGAAAATTCTCAGACGCAAACTTTCACCTATTAGGTTTCGGTTGCCCAATCATCGTTATCACAGTACATCCATTTCTGTGCTAATTTTGCCCACTTTATGAAAACAGTTTCATTTACCGTAAAGTTGTGAAGCACTTACAATATTTTATCACGTTTTTATTAACTCGCTTTCAGTCCAGTCTGTCTGTTTGTTACAAATTTTGCAATCGATTTTAAACTAACATCCCGATGAGCTATATACAACGTGTTATTGAAATAACTGAAAACCTTTTAAGGGGTCATTGTACTCATCACTATGAACAACTTTTACTATGGGAAAAACCCTGAAATCGCGAAAAAAAAATCAGGTGGTCCCTACATTTTGTCGATTTATGTGAACACAAATGTAGGGAACAGCTGATATTTTTTATTGTACGATGCTTACGATACCGATAGGTCAACGTGTGTCTTAATGTGCATTAAGGGGAATGTAGGTGCCAGGTGGCGCCCCCATCATCAGTAAAACCGCACCGACCGACCGACCTCTTTGCCGCAGCTACGACATGCAAAGTTAGTCTTGTTATGATATTAGAACTATGTAGGTATCACTATAATTCCTAAAATGTACATAAAGTAACATCCCCAATTATCGACACTTTAAGGGACAATCACAAGTATTTTTTTCAAATACATATTTGGTTTCGTGATGATTTTTTACGTACCTACGTACTTGTGGTGCACTATGTAACAGTTCAATGTTTGTTAGATAATATTTTACCGTATACCTAATTATAATTTTGGTCTTATTTTCTAAAGTTGTTTTTTTTTGTCGAACAATGGGGCACTGTCGGTAACTGGGGCTTTTACGTTAATGAAGTTATGTTTTATGTGCACCTACCGCATGTCGTCTTGTTGTGGCAATAATCAATTTTCTTTCTTTTTCTTTTTTTTTAAAATAAATTTACTTGCTGAATACATCATTTATCGAAAATTCGTTTTTAACTATTGAAGTACAGGTAATGTAGTTTAATCAGAGACTATTTACTCTGTAAAATATAGTTCACTTCACTGTAGTTGATAGAAAAAATGGCAAAAGTGGCTGTTTTGCGCGAAGTATAATTTTCAGAGTTATAGTTTTCATCGAGTACTATTTTATTTACTGATGGTGGCGTCCACATAAATTGATAGAAAGGCCAAGTGGGTAGGACGCGCGTGCCAACACTCTGCACCATAGTGCAGTGCATTTCAAAGCCTTTCTCAGTACGCCTTATGACTTGTTTCTGTAAATACTGTAACAAAAACCCGCAAAAATGCCTTATTGTGCTGTTTTTAACTGCAGAAAAAAAAGCTGTAAAGTACATTTGATTAAAGTTAATTTTTAAAAATTAATGACGTCGATATGGGAGGCGTAGTTTGTTCGAAAGTTGCCAAGCATGAATCGCAAGTAAAATTGTGATTACAACCATTCTATCTATTTCTGTGGTGGCGTCACTTGGCGCCTCCATTCCCCGTTTAGGGTACTCAATGCATATTTACTCTTAATTTCAAATCTCTAGGTTCACCGGTTAAGGCTGTGCATTATCTTTCAGTCAGTCACAATACTGTTTTATGGATATAAACTAAAAATAAAACCGGCCAAGTGCGAGTCGGACTCGCGCAGTAAGGGTTCCGTACCTCTCAATATGTCTATGTTTGTCTTATTTTTAGTATTTGTTGCGAAACTACATAATATGCACTATAATCTGACCAAGTTTGACGTTGTTATGTATTACCGTTTTGAAGATAGAGCAGGAACAAAAACGTTGAAAAAAATGCATGTTTTTTGAGGTTTCTTGAATGGGGACCCCTTTTGGTTTCAGACTTTTTTTCGTTTTTAGTATTTGTCGTGATACACCTCATAGCAACACATATTCTGAGAAAATTTCAACCGGTTACCTATTACCGTTCAAAAGATACAGCCCTGTGACAGACAGACGGACGGACGGAAGGACGGACGGACGGACAGCGTAGCGAGAGTAATAGGGTTCCGTTTGGAACCCTTCGGGTACGGAACCCTAAAAAGCAGATTGTTCTCCTAATGTAAAGCCTTAAACACAAGTAAAAGAAATCTAGCGTATCAAACCACCATGTCCAGTACTCAGAAAAGTATATGTGCGATATAAAAACGTCGCTGGTGTCGATAAAACGCGTGTGGTTAGCACTTAAAGTGCTGCTATTAGGGCAGGTGCGTTATTCTGCAGCATCTTGGCACCGCGGCACTGCAAACTGTGCCCTGTCAGGAATTTGCGTGGGAGATATACCCGTTTCTCGCAGCCATGTTTTTCTGACGCCTCGTTCGATTGGATGTTCGAATTTTCTCTTTTAGATTGAATAACTTTAGCCCTTTTGTTGTGATGCCGATAAAAGACGATCTAAAAGCTTGAATGCAAATTAAAATCGTTAGGCGATAGTAAAATGTTTTAATTTAATTTAATTGCGGCTTGAGCTCGTGCGGTGTTCTTCCAAGAAACAACAAAACTATGATTTGAAAAAAAAAATGGTAGAGAAATGTTACTATACAATTGATAAGCTCCTTGTTGATAATTCACTGTTTGACTAATTAATATCAATTTAATTTTAATTTCAACAAAATCAACTTATTAGTACAATTTTGATTATAATACTTAAATTCTATTTTATTTTTATATGTACCCAATTATATTTGTACGTCTTTAAGGCAAAACATAGCGCACTAACTAAATCTAATAGAGGATCGTAAACCTACCTATGATTGAAAAATAAACTATTTTGATTTTTGACATAAGACGGAATTTTATCTTTATGGTTGGTAGAGTCAAATAAAAAAAGAGCATTAAAAAAGCCTCCACGAGTGGCAATATTTAATTGATCATCCGGCGCACCCTGGGCAGTCAGTTCCGCTACCAATATGCTGTTAGCCAATCTTTTTTCCACGGCATGAGCTATTATCATTATGTAGCTCATGTCGACGCGATACAAGAAGAGTCAAATCAATACATTTTTTAAGCTTATGTATATTTTTCTGGCTTATTCCCATGAGCTCAAAATCTATTGTTGATTAATGAAACCTCGCATTTTACATTTACGAAATAGATAAATTTTTTGCAACGATATTTTAACCATTAATTTTACTGCCGTGAAAATGCGAGATGAATTCTCCTAAGCCCAGCATTATATAAAGTAAAGTTCATATAAAATGAATGGTATTAATCCCACGCATTATTAGCTGCAATAATGTCTGCCTACAGTCGGCTATGATTTGACCGCTGTAATTACGTGTCGTAAATCGGCCGTATCGCACCAACGTTTTGCGGGAATCGCTATCGAATGCAGTTCCGACACGCCTTAACACCTCCTACGATTTCGGAAAAGTACTATTCATTGATTTCCGTTGGATTTTAGTATCAAATCTATATGATTATAATATCGATAGACTGTTAATTAAATAATATCTTTTTCGAGCAGATTTAAAAAAAAAATAGTTTCTTATCTTAGTTGTATATCGGTGCATTCTTCCAACATAAAAAAAAAAATCTGGCGTACTGAGCCAGGAGTCGCAGGTTCGAATCATGCTCGTGAGCGATTATTTCTTTCCATAATTTAAATCGATAAAAAAATTGTTGATAACCTACAACTTCTGGAAAAGTACGTTAAAATTATCAAAGCATCGAAGATTTTAGGTCTTAGGATGATCTCAACAAGCAGTACACCAGCTTACACTTTATTTATTTCACATTATTTCGCAAGAAAAAATTATAAAGCTTAAACGCCAACGTACATTAAAACATATTATCCGTAAGTACCAACACGCCAAAACTGTTATCTACAACATTACGTTACCTGAACATATGATTAAAATAAATGTTCGCTGCAAAAAGTGACACCAAGCTTTCGGAATCCCCATTAAGACGCTCCTCCGGGCTGATGGTGGCTGCAGTAATAACCGATTGTCGAAGAAGCGCGCACGCCACCATATCGGATAATTAATCATGCTCTTATAAGGCCTTCACTACAAAATTACCATCCGTAATAAGCTGTGGACAGCGATTTATTACAGATACAACATGTGAAATATCGCTCTTGGTACACAAGAAAGCTTTGTGTTCAACCAAAAACCGTAAAAATTGCAATCACGAACTGATTATATTAAACATTCCCGGGCGAATCGTGTTCATAATTAAACATTTGTGTTTTTGTCTGACACGTCAATGTTTTCATGGAATATTGTAAATGTTGATTTCTTTTGTGTTTAATTAATGTGTCGAATTGAGAAATGATAATGAATGACAGTTATTGTATAAATTATGACTTTATTGATGCTTTCTGTGCAAAACATGCATGTAGTTACTGATACCTGATACTGACCATGTGTATCGAAAGACCTATTTTTATCAAATTCAAATGGAAATGCGACACGTTTAATCAGACTAAACGATTGATAGTTCGTTCCAATTAAGTGGTACACCATAATAGCGTTGAGGGACTAAACCAACAAGTGGTTTTACTGTTATTGTTTTTCCATTACGAACAACAGCTCCAGCTGCCTTACTCTTGAAAATAATTTCGAGCGATCGGCATTGGACTAATGTCAATTAAATAATAAAAATAAAAAAATATTTTTCTACAAGTCTATATTGTGAACATTATTATTTATGGATCTACTGACGTGTAAATTAACTTTACAAATAAATGAATATGAATATGAATATGGCCCCAGGTGATAAATAAATAAATAAATTTCTTTGGGACATTTTTACACAGCACCATCTAGTCTCAAACTAAGCACTAAGCAGAGCTTGTGCTATGGGTACTAGACAATGGATATAATACTTATATACTTTTTTTTTGTAAATACATACTTATAATACATAAGCAACACCCAGACCAACACAAACACTTATGTTCATCACACAAATACTTATCCTGTGGGAATCGAACCCATGACCTCGTTAACAGCAGTCCGACACTCGAACCACTAGACCACATAGATGGTCAAAATTAGTATTTTTTTATGCAAAATAAGCAAAAAATTGGTTTACAATTTAGTGTTGTTAGAATTAATTGAACCATAATACCAGGCCCCTCAGAAAGTATTGCGAAAAAAAGTTTTTATATATGGGAGACTGGCCAGTTATAATTTTTTTCGAAAATATGATTATTTATAAGTAAAAATAAGTAAGTTCCAATTTCAAAATTTCCCTCCACATTTTTTGCGAGTTAATTCAAAGTATTGTGTCTCACTGAAATATGGATCTGCGCCGGGAACATTTTAGAGCTATGATTTTATACGATTTCAAGTGTCGCCTGAAACCGGATGAATCGTACGATAGACTTCAAATGGCATTCATGGATGAAGGCCCTTCCAAGGCAACCGTGTATCGTTGGTATAACGAATTCAAGCGCGGTCGACCAACTTTGGGGGATGACGAAAGAAGCGGTCGCCCTTTGACGGCTGTTACCGAAGAAAACGTGCTAGCAGTGAAAAATTTAATCCAAGACAATAGGCGAATTACATATCAGGAGATTCAACACATATTGAAGATTGGATCGGGAAGCGTTCACGAGATTCTACACAGCCATCTTCGCGTGAGGAGGATAGTATCACGCTGGGTGCCGCACAACCTCACCGATGCTCAGAAGCAGGCCCGGGTGGAATGGTGCCGTGATATGCTTAACAAATTTGAAGCAGGCTCGTCTCGGCGTGTTTACGACATCGTTACAGGTGATGAGTCCTGGATTTATCAATACGACCCAGAAACCAAGCGCCAGTCGACTGTTTGGGTGTTTCAAAATGAGCCAACGCCTACCAAAGTGAAGCGATCTAGAAGCGGGGGTAAGATTTTGATCGCTAGTTTTTTTAATTTGACTGGCCACTTGGTATCAATTCCCTTACGGGATCAACGAAGCATTAATGCCGAATGGTATACTACCAAATGTTTGCCAGAAGTTTTCTCTGTTATAAGCAACAAGCGACCAAACACAGGGCTCCGCGGGCTACTGCTCCACCACGACAATGCACCTGCGCACACCGCACTCAAAACGAGGGACTTCCTGGACAGCACGCCAGTCAAACTCCTGGGTCACCCTCCTTACAGCCCTGATCTAGCACCGTGTGACTTCTTTTTATTCCCAAAAATAAAAAATCAGCTCAAAGGGATACAATTTTCGTCGCCGGAAGATGCGCTGGCTGCGTTCGAGCAGGCTGTAAACGAGGTTTCTGCGGCGGACTGGAAAAAGTGTTTTGAAAACTGGTTTAGGCGCATGAATCTTTGTATAGAGGCTGGTGGAAAGTACTTTGAAAAGATTTGATAAAAATATATGTACGTATAGAACAATTTTTTTTAGTTTCGCAAAACTTTCTGAGTGTCCCACGTACAATAAGTAAAATTTATTCTGGTCACTTTTTGACTTTGGTATTGGATTGTCCCCACAAGGTGGACCGACGACCTGGTGAAGGTCGCGGGAATCCGCTGGATGCGGAAGGCACAGGACCGGTCGTTGTGGCGATGCTTGGGGGAGGCCTATGTCCAGCAGTGGACGTCTTTCGGCTGAAATGATGATGATGATGATGATTGGATTGAGATTTGAATTATTTTCAAGAGTAACCCCACAGGAGTAATTCGAGAAATCCTCGGTAGCGGCGAGTTAAATATAAAAGTAAATTAACTGACTTAATGTGCTTCCCGACACAATTTATCCTCGGTAAAATAATTGAACTTGTACTAAAATAGCCTTACGGAGCCGCAACCACCATTTACTTATGTTTATCCTCCTTATTTGCTGTCGACAACTGTAATCACGTCATTATTTGTTAATTTAGTTTTTGTGAGACTGGATTTTTTACAAGCCTTTAATACCCCAATGTATTTTTTCAATCCCTACAAAAGTGTAAAACCACAAAAAACAAAAATTGAGGGCATCGTAGTTTTTCGTTTTGATTTCATATCCATAGCTATTAATGTGAGTCAATATAATTTTACTAGACAACGTTAATCATATAATTTTACTACAATTTTTATTGCAGAATAGTAATTTATGACAGTTTTGTTGTAACGTAACGTATGTATAACTACTTTGATGTCGCAAGACGCTAGCGTGTGTGCGATTCATCAGAATTTTATTGTCAGCTTTACGACTTTTCCCTAATTCAATACAATGTCTTGACGTTCTTGAAATATTTATATCCGTTGTTTACATATAACCTAAATATGTCTCGTAATGTATGGCGACGGACATTTTAAATAAAGTGTACTAAGACCGGATAAGTTACGGTAACTGGCTGAAAAAAGCTACAAAAGTATTTCTGGCTTTAACAAGGAATGTTTAGTCTTTAAAGAATGCTTAGTTAAAGGGAATTACACAAACGCATTCCATTTACAAAGGTGTTGTTTTTTTGTGTGTCCGTACGTGTATTTCTATCTCGGACGATTTTTAACATGACTTCATTGTTCTCGTTTCACGGCTACGAGAATACCTTACTAATTTACTACGAAGCGGGCAAGGACCGGGATATTCCCGGTTTACAATGATCCAACAATCTCCCTGAGAGATATACCGGCGCCTGATCATTAATTAATGTAAAAGCTTCTTAATAAAGCGATTTAAGAGCTATGAAACGGCAGCCCTTTATGAGTTTCATTTAGATAAGAAGATTTATTGATGGTGCGGTACTTAATTCAAGTTTGAGTAACGTATAGATGTTTATTGGAGAAGTTTAGTTTGTTGTTTGAGTGTTTAAGTGTTGCTTTCTTTTATTCGTATATAATAATGAAGAAAACTAGTTATAAGTAACAAAATCGATGTTTTTGTAGTTGAAATCAACCTATTTGATGCTGAACTCAACAACAAATACATTTTCACTTAAATTCGTGCAGTTACCAGCAAATATTGAACAAAAGCTACATTAAATCAGTTCGGTCAATGTATCCCCGGATTGGATTCCCCCAGTCACGTCCAGTGACTGGCGTGAAGAGCAGTACAATAGCTCTTCGGGGTGGTCACATCAAATAAATTAACGTCACACTGACAGAAAACGAAAGAGAATTTAATTATTTCATTCCATATCACCCCCGTTCATTGCAGATTTGATTACGAAAACTGTTTGGCTAACCTTTTTGTTTTCGATTTAACCACGTTCAGTATATAAACTGTAATAGGGATATTGTAGATTATTATTATTATGTATTTAAATCCCAGTTTCCTTTGTTTTAGGTAAGTGTTGTCAGCATTCAACTGTTCTTCATCCTTGAGCGGGCAGCCCACGTCGTGGTATTAATATTCATGGTTATAATTTATTCAACTGATCAAGATACAGCCATGGTACGTACCTATGTTTATCCCGTAGGCTTCGAGTGATACCTACCCACTGAGTGGAACAATTCCGGCGTTGTTCCGTTTTGTTTAGACGACGGAACACTATACTATATGCTTTGTTTCTATTTGTAAGAAATTGTATGTAGTACCTGGCTCTGGCTGGCATGGCTGGCCTGGCTGAGCCTAGGCTTATATTCAGAGACGAATCTAAGCGTGTACTCATGTTTCCAATTGTCAAAATGCAGTGCAATTTTTACAATTGGAAGCATTATTTCACGCTTAGTTTACATTTTGACGATTGGAAGTATGTGTTCACGCCATTGACTTGTACTTATGGACCAGTAATACCTACGAAATAAGTGTGGTATACCTACAATATCCGGGCCACCGTTATGGTGGCCATAGCTAGGGAAGTAAGTAATCAAAACTAAAAAGTATCGATATCGATGCTCGTGTTTCGTACCAGAGATGTGTGCTGATTAAAATCATTTTCAAGTAGTAATAAATAATGCAATTATATCAAATACTAAGTTCGGCTGTCCCTAGGACATAAAAAATCAAGCTTCTAGGTCAAGGAAATCATACGGCTATGTCACATTTAGATACTCGCAAACTCACATAAAAAACCTATAGGGTACTTCGCATTGACCTAGAATCATGAAATTTGGCCAATATATCGAAATATCTTCTTTTTTTTCAATATATCGAACTACGATTGTATATTTAAAAATATCGATAGATCGAAAAACTGATATTTAAAAAATATCAACAGCCCTAGTTTGTTTACTTGACAGCTCATGTACTATGGGCCACTTTGCGGGGTAAGCGGGGTTGCCACGCGGCGTAGGTATTTTGACATCCCGTAAAGATGTTGCCAAGCAGAGAATATACAAATAGCATGCGATCTCCTTCACCAGACGACATAACACGTTGGTTAACAAGAGACAAAGAATAGTTTCATAATTCAATAACGATTTAATAGATATTTGTATAAACTAGGTGGATATAGAAGAATGGCCCACTTCCATAGGTTTCTTAATTCAATGGTTCACGCTTAGATTCGTATCTGAATATAAGCCTAAGACGTCTGTTATTTGAAAACTGGAACAAAAAATCTTAATTAAATTTTAGGAATAAACGTGAGATAGATGCATGCCTAAATGTATAGTTTACTTCTATTTTGTGAAAACAAATACATTAATAAACAAGATGATTTTGAGGGTTTGGATTGAAAGAAAGAAAGAAAAAGAAAGAAAATATTTATTTCAGTCTCGGTACAGGCGAGAGAAAAAAAAAATCTAAAAATAGTGTATTAACAATAAACTTAAAATTTATATGCCTGTATGAGACTAAAAAAGGCTCCCATCTCAGCATATGCTACAACACCGAAATGTTGCAGCGCTGGTTTTCGGATGGGTCCCGATAGTGAGGCCACGGGTAAAAACGAGCTAATAAATATAAATACAGTAAACCTAAATTATATATTATTGTATTAGAGACAAATGTGACAATTCGTTAGGCAATGCTTTAGAAAAATAAAATAAACATCATTTAACGTGTGCCAGGTGTGCCTCCACCTTTAGATCCGCATCATTTGTCCATGACATGACAAACGAAGGGACGCCACGCCAATGCGCAAAAGGCAGGGTTCCAAGACAGGCATCTTACATTTTTAATATGTCAGAGCAAAGAGTAAACATAGGTGATTTAACCAAAGACATTTCTAATTTTCTATACACGGATTTAACTATGACTATGAGTAAACAAGTTTTAACAAAATAATAAAAAACAACAATAACATTATACGTGGGACACTCAGAAAGTTTTGCGAAACTAAAAAAAATTGTTCTATACGTACATATATTTTTATCAAATCTTTTCAAAGTACTTTCCACCAGCCTCTATACAAAGATTCATGCGCCTAAACCAGTTTTCAAAACACTTTTTCCAGTCCGCCGCAGACACCTCGTTTACAGCCTGCTCGAACGCAGCCAGCGCATCTTCCGGCGACGAAAATTGTATCCCTTTGAGCAGATTTTTTATTTTTGGGAATAAAAAGAAGTCACACGGTGCTAGATCAGGGCTGTAAGGAGGGTGACCCAGGAGTTTGACTGGCGTGCTGTCCAGGAAGTCCCTCGTTTTGAGTGCGGTGTGCGCAGGTGCATTGTCGTGGTGGAGCAGTAGCCCGCGGAGCCCTGTGTTTGGTCGCTTGTTGCTTATAACAGAGAAAACTTCTGGCAAACATTTGGTAGTATACCATTCGGCATTAATGCTTCTTTGATCCCGTAAGGGAATTGATACCAAGTGGCCAGTCAAATTAAAAAAGCTAGCGATCAAAATCTTACCCCCGCTTCTAGATCGCTTCACTTTGGTAGGCGTTGGCTCATTTTGAAACACCCAAACAGTCGACTGGCGCTTGGTTTCTGGGTCGTATTGATAAATCCAGGACTCATCACCTGTAACGATGTCGTAAACACGCCGAGACGAGCCTGCTTCAAATTTGTTAAGCATATCACGGCACCATTCCACCCGGGCCTGCTTCTGAGCATCGGTGAGGTTGTGCGGCACCCAGCGTGATACTATCCTCCTCACGCGAAGATGGCTATGTAGAATCTCGTGAACGCTTCCCGATCCAATCTTCAATATGTGTTGAATCTCCTGATATGTAATTCGCCTATTGTCTTGGATTAAATTTTTCACTGCTAGCACGTTTTCTTCGGTAACAGCCGTCAAAGGGCGACCGCTTCTTTCGTCATCCCCCAAAGTTGGTCGACCGCGCTTGAATTCGTTATACCAACGATACACGGTTGCCTTGGAAGGGCCTTCATCCATGAATGCCATTTGAAGTCTATCGTACGATTCATCCGGTTTCAGGCGACACTTGAAATCGTATAAAATCATAGCTCTAAAATGTTCCCGGCGCAGATCCATATTTCAGTGGGACACAATACTTTGAATTAACTCGCAAAAAATGTGGAGGGAAATTTTGAAATTGGAACTTACTTATTTTTACTTATAAATAATCATATTTTCGAAAAACATTATAACTGGCCAGTCTCCCATATATAAAAACTTTTTTTCGCAATACTTTCTGAGGGGCCTGGTATAACAAATACAGCACAAAGTTCATACTAGCTAGCTACTAATATAGTAATCTGTGGTTCACTGCGGATTGGTCTTCAAACACTTTATTCTAATTTGAGAAGGCTGTTTAATATATCGCTGATATCGTTGGCCGTCTCGTGAAAAAATAAGGAACCTTAAAAAGGGCATAACCGTGGCGATAAGAACGAACACCTTTTCCCTAGAACAATAAAGTACTTAAGAGCAAAGAAATTGAAGTTAGGCTAGTTGTTCTGAATCGAGAACAATTAACCTGCTTTCTAAGTGTTGTATGCATTGGTAGGTTCAGAGACTTCCAAGTACGATCGTAAATTTATATTACTCTATGTAAAACAGAAACGGAATAAACTTTGTAGGTACACAAATAGAAGCAATATATCGCGTCAAGAGGAAGACGAATTAGTAGGGTAAATACGTTGACAGACTTTATCTGTTCACTTATTTATGTAACCGATAAGTTCACAGTAAAATATGAGAAAGTTCCAAATAAAGTATTCTAATTTCTAACTTACAGTCAATGACAAAAGTCAATGGTTGCATGACAAGAGTTTATAGTTTTGCTAAATTAATAATAATGAGAGGTCAAAATAATAAAAATAATGGTCAAATGGTGGTTTTATAATAATAATAATGGTCGAATTTCAACCGTAATTTATTAAATTTTTATGATTGAACTATGCCGAAAAACAACAACTTACATTTTTTTTATTGATAACACTAAAGCTCGTCAATAGCTACTAAAGAAAAAAAGACAATGTGTGACAAACAGAGGAGAAAAAGGTAGGTCAAGTGTTTTGTCTTTGCCTATGTATACAATGTGTTATTGAAATAACTGAAAACCTCTTGGGTCATTTTACTCATCGGTGTGAACAACTTTTACTATAGGACCAACACTGAGATCGCGATTTTTTTTTTTTCGATTTATGATGTGAACACAAATGTAAGAAACATCTGTTTTTTTTTCGCGATTTCTGGATTGGTTTCATAGTAAAAGTTGTTCATAATGATGAGTACAATGACCCCTTAAGAGGTTTTCAACTTTTCAGTTATTTCAATAACACGTTGTTTATAGATTCTACTGTTTAGAAATTAATCTATCTGTTGCTATTTGTTTTCAATAATTTTAAACAAACAATAAACTCCTGAGAAAATTGATTTTGAAATTTAGAATTTCTTTATCGACTTTTGTCGTTAACTGTACTAAGTTTATCAGCTTTCAGTGTGAAACGGTTGTGTTGAAATATCAAGTTTCGTACTCATTGTACGGAACTGATTGTCGTTGTATTATTCCAATTTACTGCTGTTTGGGAATCACACAAAAGATTTGCGAACATCTCTGAATGAAGGTATTTCTATGGAAGTCCTTGAATATTGTCATTTGGACTATTGTGAATTCAATGATTGGGATAACAATGCGATGTTGTCCGGAAAGAAGCTTTAAATTGCAGGAATAGATGAATTATAATCGTGCTGGATATAAGATAAAATAATAAAATAAGTACATTTTGGACAAAATGAAATTGGTTTCTCAATTGGGCAGTAAATAGAATAACTTTTTTGTAGGGTGAGTGCAATGCTTTCAATAAATCGAACGGTTTTTGGCTTGCACTGTTTATTACGGAACATTCATTTTATGTTTAATTTTTTATATATTTTTGGGACTTTCATAAACAGCACCATCTAGTCCCAAACTAAGCAGAGCTAGTACTTTGGGTACTAGACAATGGATATAATACTTATATACTTTTTTTTGTATATACATACTCAATAATACTCATCATCATAATAAATAAGAAATATCCAAACCAACACAAACACTTATGTTCATCACATAAATATTTGTGTCCTGTGGGAATCGAACCCACGATCTCGGGATCAGCAGTCTGACACTCAAACTACTAGACTTCACACGAAAAGGCTTTCCCTTATATATAATAACCGACTAGAATAAAGCATACCATCATATCATTCAATGCAAAAATAAAACAAGTTATCATAAAATGACTTTCGTTCAACAATTTGGCACTTTCTCCGACCCTATTCGTGCCCATCATTCCATCAATACGTGAGTGTGAAAAGATTGTTCCGCATCAGTGCACTTCCCTGTGACGTCACGAGCCGGGACCGAACGGCCTACTTTCCGACCCGATGCATCTGTGAGAACACGTGCCATACTTAAGGGGGACGTGTGCGCACCAAATGGTCCTTAAAATATATATTTGTGTCTGATTGGTTTTGGCGATTGATGACTAATTTCTCAGTTAAAGTTTCACGGGAGATTTGTAACTAATTTTTTTTTTTTTTTTTTTTTTTTTTTTTAAATAAATCATTTTTTATTGGCATTTCACAATATAACATATAAAAACATTGACATTCACATGACTTAACCTAAACAGAGGTAGACATATTGAAAATGTGTCGCAACTAGCACCCTTGCTAAGTTATCGAGATAACTTGTATTAAGGGTACTAGTTTCAACTCCTGACTTACATTGGTTCAAATTAGGGCAGAAGTTAATGCGAGCGATAATGTTGTACAATAAATAGTATGCACGAAGAGAAAAACAGTACAGAACAGTGCAGTATCGCATAGTATAATAAAAATAAAAATACAAAAACCAATGCTTAATTAATAAAAGCAGTGTAATAAAAATATAAAAATGGAGCCAAGAGCCATAAGGCAAGTTAGTTTGGGCTGATGATGTTAGTGTGTATGAGTGTTGGTGTTGGTTGGTTATGGAAGTGTAGGTGATTGTGTATGTATTATGTGTAGTGCATGTGTTTGTATGTGTTTTGAGGGTTATCTCCAGATAGAAGAAGTTGCTCTGTAGTGATGTAGTTTTGTTGAAGTAGCCAATTTGTCACAGTTGTTTTTAGAGAGTTTCTAGATAAGGAATAGAAGTTCAACGTTTTATTAAGTCTATTATACAAGTGAGGACCTTGGAAGCAAAGAAATCTTTTGGTGAAGGAGAAGCTACATTTGTATGTTTGACAGACCAAATCTTTACGTCGTTTGGTGATAATCTTGTATGGGGTATGTAGGTGCTGCAACACAACAGTGTGGAGGATGAAGAGTTGTCTGACGGTAAGAACCTCGCAGCATTTATAGAGTTCCTCTGTAGGGAAGAGTATAGGACGGAAGGTGCTTACCTTCAGTACGGCCCTCTGAGCTCTCTCCAGCTTTAGTATGTTAGTTTTAGGAGCCCCACCCCATGCGCCAATACAGTACGACAGGAGAGATTGGCAAAGAGCAACATATACTCTCTTTACAAGCTGACCCTCGGCAACATGTCGAAGTGTCTTAAAGACGAAAATCAGTTTCCTGATTCTCGAGGTCAATAAGTCTATATGAGCTGCGAAGCTCAGACCGTCATCGAGAGTGACTCCTAGATACTTTACAGTGAGCGCACGTTCGAGTTTGGGGCATGAGCAAGGTAAGGAGTCAGGCGAGCAGCAAGAGTGTGCGACTACTGTGAAGGAATCAGAAGGCTGTGTGGATTGGCGTAACGTAAAGGTTAGTATTTTCGTTTTATCAGTGTTCAGGGTAAGAAGGTGATTATTAAGCCAGTTTACTACTCTGTTTACCCCTGCTTGGGCCACAATGAAAGCATCATTCCAGGTGTCGCCTGAGAAGGTAAGGACAGTGTCGTCTGCAAAGACTGTTATTTTTCCATTTGGGAGATCTAGGTTACATAACTGATTGATATAAGCCAAAAAGAGAGTAGGGCCAACAACACTGCCCTGGGGCACACCAAAAGTGACTGGAAGCTCACTACTAAGGTAATTATGTATTTTTACGCACTGAGTCCTGTTTCGCAAGTAGTCCCTAAAAATATTTAGTGTAATGTCACGCACGCCCAGCTCTTCAAGTTTCAATAAAAGGATGGGGATGGACACTGTGTCGAACGCTTTTTTTAGGTCCAGGAACACAGATAAGACTTTTTTCTTTTCGTCTATTTTTTCAATTATATGGTTTGTCAGTTCCATGACAGCATCATTGGTTGATTTATTACGCCTAAAGCCAAATTGATTAGGAGAGAGGATGTTCTTGTCTTCAAGGTATTTCATGAGTCTGTTATTAATAATGCGTTCTAGAATTTTTGATATCGACGGAAGCACTGCAATGGGGCGGTAGTTATCAACACAATTTCGATCTCCACTCTTGTGTATTGGATGTATAATAGCCCTCTTCAGGCAAGTTGGGAATGTGCCGGTGCTTAGACACAGGTTAAAAACATAAGTGAGAGGTGGAACAAGCAACTGTTTATAACGCTTAAGAAACTTGGAGGGTATATTGTCCCAGCCAACAGCAGAGTCTGATTTCAATGACATGATGATTGTATCGACTTCACTTTCGTCAGTATCCAACATAACAAATGATTGTAAGGTCGATTCGGATGGTAAAGAATCTCGTGACAATCCTTGATAATTGAAATTATGTGAAAATTTGGCGGCGAGATTGCTGCCAATGTTAGCAAAGAAGTCATTTACAAGATTTACTGACTCTTGAGGGGAAGAGGAACATGAGAGCATGTCAGTGGTGAAGTTTTTCTGTTTTTCAGTGTTTGTGACCCTTTTTATTACTTTCCAGATTTTCTTGTTGTCGTTCGTAGCACCCCTTATTTCAGACCTCTCGTACTCTCTCTTAAGTTTTTTGAGTATTTTAGTGCAATAATTTCTATATATTTTATAGGTGAGATTAAGTATGGAGTTATTTGGAGACAATTTGAGTTTTTTGTGCATTTCATCTCTATTACGCATGCAGCGGAGCATTCCCAAGGTCATCCATGGCTTAAGTAAGCGTTTATGATTTGGCACCTTAATAATTGAAGAATGGGAACTTATAATACTAACAAGAGTATTAATTAAGTAGTGAGACGCTTCGTTTGCATCATAGCATTCGTAAATGGGTAGGAAATTTATGTTTTTTATATTGGTATCAAGTGTTCCATAATTTATTTTGGAAATAGTATTTTGACGAGGTTTATAGCACTTTTTTGACTTAAGGGATAGTAACACAGCATTATGATCCGTTATAGAAGACTCCATTACAATTGTAACCGCTACCAAGTTCGACTTAAGCATGACATGGTCATGGCAGGCACGCTCGCGAGTTGGTGAAGTGTGTGCCGGAAGTAGGCCATGAAAGGCAACAAGATCAAGGTACTCAGCAACGTCACTGGAGCAGGATACACTACTGATATCGAGATTTATGTCTCCTATAATGATTATATTTTTGTATGATGATAGATTCACTAAGAGTGAATTTAGAGATTGAAGGAAATTACTAATATTTGTGAAGGAGGGAGACCGATATATACATATGAAAACTGTTTCAGTGCCAATTTTAAGCACAAGACAACTTGCATCCATGAAGTCAGGTTCGATAACAGAATAGTTTTCGAGATTTTTAATATACAAAACGACTCCGTCATTTTGGTTTATAAGTTTCGTAGTTTGAAAGTAAGAATAGCTGTCGAATGGTGGTATTACAGAATTATTACGCTTAAGCCAGCACTCAGTCAACACAATGATGTCGCAGTCTAAATTAATTCTATGAAGGAGAGTCAGAAAAGAGTCAAAGTTTGCGTTGATAGACCTGATGTTCTGTGTAATTATATTTAAGTGTTTATTATGGTCAATAATAAATGAAGAACATTCCTCAGGCTGACAGCATATTGTGCTAGAAACTGAAATATCATCTATGTTTTTGTTAAGTTCCATAATATTGTCCTCTGTTATAATATGTATGTTTAATTCGTAAAATTATTATGGTCATGTAATTGAGAAGATAAGGAGTTGCAATATGCATAAATATATCAAAGGATTTATTTATAATATAGCAAGCAAATACCCACAACAAAGCTGAAAAAAATCTGGGAGAATAGTAGTGTGAGAGAAAGTGTATGTTGGAGGACGCATGAGTGTAAGTGTGAGGTGGAGGTGTAAGTGTCCTGCGGATGTTGGTGTTTTCGTTAAGCATAAAGTGTAGCTTATTGGCTTTTGGAAAATGTAATAATAACAAAATATAAACTAAACTGTAAGTTGTAATTACAAAAAAGATAGCTAAGATAAATGTAAAAGTAAAAAACATGCACACGAAATTACAAACTAGTCAAACTTCTTTTGATAAGGCTAAAATTTGAGATTCATTTTTAATATATATTGACTGATCGCCGTCAACTTTTCTAACAAGTACTTTTCCGTCGGTAATCCAGCAGTACTTAATTTTCTTCTCTTTCTTAAGTTGGCGCACAAGATAGAAAAGTTTTCTAGCGTTTACAGTGAGGTGTTCCGTGAGGTAAATCGGACTTGTATTTCCTTCCATGCCCGCGTGGCTCATGTTGAGCTTATTATTAAAATTGTTTTTGTTTAGATTTTTGACGGCGCCCACGAGCGTGTTTTTTACATATAGGTGTGATAGTTGAGCTATAATAGGTCCATTCGAATCCTTTTTAGAGTCTTTTCGACCAGGTAAACGATAGATGTCGTATATATCCGATGGTTGCACATTAATGTTAAGAGACTTAGATATGTTAGTTATGTAGTTTATAAGATCCAATTTACTTTCCTTGTCTTTGTGAGGGACATTTCTTAACTCAATTGTAGTGAGTTTTGACACACGCTGCAACTCTTCGACCTTTTCTTGTAAGGTTATTATGGTTTTGTGATTATTTAGGCAGTCTTGTTCCAGGGTTTGAATTTTGGCGCGAAATTCGTCGTGCTGTTGTGAAATGGCCTCTAAGCTCCTTTCAATGCTCGCCAGTGAAGTATCCATGTTTTTTTGAATGGAAGCAAACATTTGCCTTATTTCTTCTTTGAAATCGTCAAGGTCGTCTCTCGTGACACTGTCATGGCGACGCTTCTGTCGAGAACTAAGTAAAAAAGACGACGGCGGCGGAGTAATATTTTTTTGATTATGAATGTCCGATTCTGAGCCACACTTGGTCGGGGAGTAAGACATTGTACTGGGCGATGCGGAGCAATAAGTAAACAAAGGAGCTATTGCGTGAGCGCAGCGTAAAAATGACAGCAACCGATGATAGGGATCTTCTACGTGCATAAACAGTAATAATATGCACTATTATTCCAGTTTAACCTCGCCTCTGTAGGTTTAAAATTTCTCGACTCCAAGTTAGTGCCGCCTTCGCCGCTACTCGCGACACAACATTGGCGTAGGTCAGGATTTTATAAGTTCTTCGTAGGTAGTTTTATATTACTCACAATATTTTTGGAATTTAACACTTATATTGTATCGATATCCACGAATGATTGTTGATTATTTTTAGGTAAGAAGATTCACAATACACTCAGCTATATGTAACTGTACTTTTCACAAAATTTAACAATATTTATCCGAAGAAAATTAATTTATCTCTGAGAGCATAACAAATACGTGCGTAACTTAACAGCGCCCCCTTAACACTTAATTTTATTGGAATTGATTCTTATTTCTGGTTCCGTTTTGAAATAAAAGAATACTGATATTTAAAACAATGTAGCGTCTATGCTGATCTGAAAAAAGAAAACTGGGAACTGGGAGTCCGTCAATGGTTGTCTGGAAGACATTGCTTTTAGCGATAAGACCGCCAATTGTACTGTATGGTTTATATTTATTTTTATAATTTTCATTTTTCTTGGTGTGTAATAGATAGATAGATAGAATATACTTTATTGTTCACCATGAAAATAGTAGTAAACAGGAACAACGTATAAATTATGGGTACATGGGCGGTCTTAATAAAGAATACTCTATGATATTTTGATTAGACGACATCTGTGGTCTAGTGGTTCGAGGGTTGGACTGCTGATCACTAGGTCGAGGGTTCGATTCCCACAGGACACAAATATTTGTGTGATGAACACAAGTGTTTGTGTTGGTCTGGGTGTTTCTTATGTATTATAAGTATGTATTTACATTTTTTTTTAAATATATAAGTATTATATCTATTGTCTAGTACCCATAGCACAAGCTCTGCTTAGTTTGGGACTAGATGGTGCTGTGTAAAAATGTCCAAAAAAAAGAAAAAAAATCTATCAGAAATGGGCTGGGCTAGATTTAGTTGGTGTGGACAGGCTGAATTATTTGCTACGAAACAAAAATAGTTTTATAAGTTGATAAAGGTCAGCTGTAGGCGTGTAGATATTAGGTAACCCTATGACGGTACGTAATAGTAATAACTTCAATGATGCGTGTGAAAAACCCATTCGTACACGGCGATGTTCAAACTCGCGACATAGCACGTTGGCTCGAAATAGCATATTTCTATTCAGAGCAATAACCGCTGGTATAATGTAATATCCATAAAATGTAATGTACATTGTAATAGTACTATAGTATAGTTTCACAAGATGCCGTCCAATGCTGGCAAACGTTTTTCTCAACCCATTCAATGGTTTGTGTATGTAGCGTGTGTAAATTCACTTGTCGACGCATCGTTGTTTCTTCATCTCGTAACAAAAATGTTTGCTAATAGTGAATACTGAATAGAGTAGCGATGGCACGGTGCGAACTTTCCGAAGACACAGTGTAAACACTATTCATGAATCTTTCAGGTCATTCATACTATGTTTACGTTGTACGATTTAAGAGTTTACATGTTGTACGTACATCGAGTACTTACGTACGGTATGTTACTAGAAAACTCATTCTATTTTTTATTGGTAATGACCGGTGTTTATAGTGATGGATAGGACGCGATGTTTGAGAATGTTGTTAGGATTTTTTCATGTGTTTCGATTTCCGTTAACAATGGGATAGTTTGAGTTCAATACTTTTTATGATACTTTTGTTCCGTGTGGTGCTGGACGTAAAGAATTGCATCACCCTATCTTTTCATGGGTGTCGTAAAAGACGACTAAGGGATTCACCAGAGGATGGGCAGCAGCGTTCTCTGAGTATTTAACGAACCAACTACGATCGCCAACACGCCTGCCAAGCGTGACGATTATGGCATATCCCCTCAAACTGAATTGCATCACCCTATATCTTTTCATGGGTGTCGTAAAAGACGACTAAAGGATTCACCATAGGATGGGCAGCAGCGTTCTCTGAGTATTTAACGAACCAACTACGATCGCCAACACGCCTGCCAAGCGTGGCGATTATGGCATATCCCCTCAAACTGCTTAGAGGAGGCCTATGTCCAGCAGTGGACGTCTTTCGACTGAAATGATGATGACTTTTTATGAAAAACATAATTATGTTCGTTAAGAAAATGGGAAGGGTTGCAATTATTTCCTAAAAGTTTTCAGGAATTTATCCAGCCATGTAATCCAGTAAGCTTCAGGGGGTTTAAAAAACGGTTTTCTATAAAAGCGATGCCGTTCTGAAGCGGTCGTAATATAACGGTGAATAACTACAAAGGTTAAATCAAATGGTCTGGTTTCCTGGAGAATCGAACGTTGTTTGACTTAGTGACTTCAAACATTTTCATGTCAGCCATCATATTAGGGACGCTAGATAACGCTTCATAGGAAACCGTAGCTTAACCATTTAAGACTAAGACTAATTTTAGAGCAAAGAGAGTTCCTAAGCCTATACTAAGCAGCATTGTAAAAAGTTTGTAACTATGCACTTGTAGGCCATAGGTTTATAACTTGACATAAATGCGACTTTTAAGAGTAAAAGTTATTGCTAGTTGCTGTACCGGTACCGAGATATTTTAAGTTCCTACAGAACCCACCTGTAGGCAAACGTGACTCGCCATAAACATTATAAATTACTAACAGTAATGAGTAAGCCTTATTTGTGGGAAAATAATGTAGCGAACGTACATACAAAAAACATAAAGACGAATGCTAACACAAGTTTTCCGTTAGGTTCAGAAATGTAAAACACGTGGTGAGTAGTGTTATGTATGACATAATGTCAAAGTATAGGCCGAGGAATAACGAAGAATTCCGAAGTATACCGAAGTCAGCTAACACGATATGTGAGCAAACCAGAGCAAACAATGATCAGGGCGGTCCCGTGGGTAAGTTTTATCGCATCGCGTTACATATATATCCGATGGCCATGCATTTCCGTGGCGTCGGCATCGCCGTCCTCGCTGTGTTTAATTTCACTTAGCGATTGCCTCTTGTTATTGTGGCCTAGATGCCGAGGAAAGCGGCCCTGCCCATTATGCACGGCTCCCTAACACGACAAACTTGTATTTTCAATCTGTTCCGACGCGATGCTCATTCATAATTTCCTTGTCCGTCTTGTTTAACATGCTGAAAATGAGGCTCACGTTTTTCGTGCAGGGATTAGATAGTTATCTGTTTTTGTTATCGCTTTAATAGAATGTGCTCTTTTATCTTGACAGCTTATAATCTTATGGCATCAGTTTATGGAGCCTTATAAATGTAATTGTCGTGCAAAGATTTTCCGTTTCCTCTTTCATGAAATTATTAGAATTTCAGTTTATTTTCAATGCATCTTTTGTTTCTTTTTAATTTAATTCTAAATGCAAAGAAAAAATACCAAATATTGTTAAGTAACATGAGGTTAAAGCAAAACTTACTTTCAATGACCCGTAAGTCCGTGACCCGATACGAGAGATTATTGTAAAGTCAAGCTCGTGACACCTACTGTAAACAAAAACGTAAAAAATTACTCAAATTAGGTAATAATGGAAGGTGCCATTAATAAGTTGTCCAGACTGGTTCAAAGCTAATTCAATTTACTTAATGGTAGATGCATTAGTTATTACAAAGTGCGATTATTTAATAGTAAACTGTAGAGAACTAGAGACCTCATTTTATATCAGTTACCTTCTTTTTGTTTTTTTGTTTTCGGGTGGAAATCCTCATGGATACCCTCCGTCTGGGGAGGGCGGAGGGGTATGTCGGACTCTTACCGACTAAAACCACACGGTGGCCATCCTCTGCACAAAATAGAGGAGCTCCGGGAACTCCATTGGACCGCGCCGGTGCCCCTCTAGTCAGTTACCTAGCTAGGTACGGAATACTTCCTCTTCCTACATAATATAATAGATGTTTAACTTGTCCCAAGTCCTTGCCACGTGTTAATCCACCGCGATTCAATGCGTGTAGTTATGAGTCAGTAAAAGCAGATGTCCCACCATTGCTGGCTATCGGTGACATGTGCGATGTATTTGTACATGACATCGCCTCACCTCGCCGCGTGCGCCGATTAACACGAGAGTTGCTGGCAGAAAATATAATTATGTGTCATCATCATATGCGTACACGATGCTGGATTTATTATATTTATCTGTAATTGGACCTACCACTGCTTTTATCAATTTCACGCTTTTACCATGTAGTGAATTGTATGTCATATAATTTTTTATGGTTGCCAAAATGTTTTATTAAGTTATTTTTAATTCATGCTGAACATTGGCATAAATTGGGTATTTATTATGGAACGGATTGCGTACACAAAGGTACGTTATAGGTAATTATGACATAACGTTTATTCATGCGCTTTGAAAACACAATTTCCTGCGTAGGGCGCCAACAAAATAAAGTCATGAAAACAAAGGATAAAAAAAAAGAAAAAATAACTCATCACAATGTTCGAAATTTGAATACAAGCGTTGGGGCGTGAATACACTCAAATCGTGAGCGCCTCAATTTTGAATTTTGATTGCGTGTTCCTTTATTGTTTTACACGCTTTTGTCTATGCTTTTGTTGGGGCACTACATTCGACTATGATTGCTTTGACTCGACTATTCCATCGAATTAATAATATCAAACGATTGTTTCGAGCAGAAGTGGCACTTTAAAATTATGAAGGAGGAAAATTCTAATGAATGGAAACGTGAACAATAATAGCGAAATTGAATTGTATTATGTAATACACATGAATTAATAAAAAAAAAAAAAAAATATACGCGTCGAATTGAGAACCTCCTCCTTTTTTTCGTCGGTTAAAAAGCATTCATTAATGCATTAACGCCATTAACTAATGAAATATGTAACAGGAAAATATATATTTTATTTTACGATCACACCTTTTAGGCTAGCAATATAGGTACATTTAAGGATTATATTACGGAAATTGCAAGTTTACGAGCGTGAAGTAGTTTCCATCGAGTAGACCACTCAGCTACTTCCCGGTCGATATTTAGGAGTGGCAGTAAACGACCAACAATGCATCGTAGCACTTGACGCCTACTGTTACAGCGCTTTCATGGCTTTATTGCCTAATGCATGTCGTATACTTTATATCAATTTCAATTTCAATATCAATGTTTTTTATTTCAAATAAACCTAATTACAGGCATTTTTGAAAGGTCAGGCTCTAGTTGCACGGTTCCAAATTGTGGGTCCTATGGAGAAGAACCGGCAAGAAACTCCATGGATAAACTCTTTTTAAAATAGGTTATTGTTTAATACATCAAATTTATTCAAATAATGTGAGTATAATGTAGGTTAATGTGAGAAATAAACAAGAGTTTAAAAGTGAGTATATTGCCTATAGAAATAAACGTAAAAAGAGTTGCAATAGTAGGTATGTAGAAGCTGACCTGTCCCGACAGACGGCACCCGTTCACGAGCATGACGCGAGCATCAGCCATCGCTTAACTCAACCATATTGAAGGGAACTTAACGACCCGACAGTAACGCCACCATCAGCATGACATTTAAGTGAGCATGACAGACTCATACTGCTAGACAACAAATAGGCAGGAATATATAGAATTACTGTAAAAACATTAATGGCCACATGATACTTACATTTTAATCACCTATTAAAAAATTGTAAGCAGTTCATACACGTTGCAGTTCTATGACAGAAAATAATGCAATATTAGAAAAAAGTGTAAAAAAATTGTATAATTCCGAAACAGTAAAGTTAATAAAGTGTATATTTATATATTATGTAGGTATTCAATTTATACTATGTTTAAAAAGTATTTTACTCTATGTAGGTAAGTAAAAGATTCGAAAGTTCAAGTGGAAATTAGTAGAAAAAAAATGCGTCCGGTCAGGGAAACTCCGTCAGGAACGAAGTTCCTCAGGCACACACACACAGACACACTAGAAAGAGAAAGAAAGAGAGAGCGCGTAGTGTGCGTATACAGGGTGTCAGGGAAACGCTTCCGAAATCGAAGATAAGCGATAGTGCTGGTGATTACTGATACGAAACCACGAAAAAAAAATGATTCTTTTCTTAGATTTTTCATTATTTTTTTTTATTTTTCATTATGTATGATTTTTATTTAACTGCCCAAAGCTGGTTTTGTATGAAAAATGCTTAAAATATATATATGAAAAAATCTAAAAAAAGGATCTAATTTTTTTTCCTGGTTTAGTATCAGTAATCACCAGCACCTATCTACGTTTTCGGAAGCGTTTCCCTTACATGGGTGTTACATATGCCTGCTTATAACGCAAAAATCTTACGTGACGTTACATTTTCTGCCAATCACACCTACCGCAAGCCGCGTTAAGGAACTTCGCACAGAGTAAAACTTCGTTCCAACAAGACTAATTTTCTAACAATAGTAGGTACACAGGAAATTAAAATATTGAGCGAGAGGAAAATAGTCCTTTAGCAAAATATAAAACCTATCTTTTTGGTACAGGCCTATGTCCTTCAGTGGATTGCAGTAAGCCAAATAGATATACATATAACAAATAAATAAACCGAAGTTAGTCGTATTGACGAAACTCCCAAGGATCTATCATGCATATAAATTAATTCGACGTGTCTAAAAACCCAATTGAAACAATGAGAAGGTATTTTTAGCTGGATTTTTCTACACAAAACTATAAAAGTTGACAGCTTTTCGAAATAACATTTATCACCGAAACGACGACGTCGTCAATTTGCATGCGCAATGCGAATGGCGCCTGATTGTCATTCGCGCGTATCGATGCCAATATTTTAGAAACGTGACCGGACGATGCGTGCGGTCACTGCGGTCTCATCTTCCTATCATGGAACTATTGTCAATTACTTTCGGAAGACAATCTAGTTAGCTAGACCCAACGTTAAACTATCTTTTGTCTTTGGTTTTACCCCCTGAAATTTATGTTTGTCTCAGAAAACCAATATTAAACGTCTAAAATCAAAATTATTGGTAATGTTTCCTTATGTAATTGGCTTGTCCTTGTTTCACGGACATCAGTAGGTAAAATGATTGTATCGTGAAAGCAGGACAAACAAACTCTTTTCTTATTATTCATAATAGTAGTAAGGATTAGTATTCTTTCTGCTGTGAACGGGAGTCACGATTCGTGCCAATCGGAAAGAATTCGAGCCAAGTTTATATTGACAATAATTATGTTTACTCTGTTTAGTTCACGTCTATGCCTACGCCTAAGTACTTTCCAGTTTTCTTTACGATAAAAGGATTCTAGCAAAGTGTATATACGACTATTATGTATAAGTTAGAGCTTAAGAAGACTACGTAATATTTGCTTGTTAGTAGAGATTTTCCCGTAAACTATTATTATAGCAATGTTTTATATAACTTGAAGATAAGATAATATTAATACAATCGTAAAACTCGCAAAATTTTTATCAGATTAGCTGCCTTGATACAGTAACGGAAGATAGCAATTACAGTTTTTGTGAATGTAGCACATAATTGACTGTCAAGGTTATCAGTAGTAAAGACAGAAATGAAGGAAAGATAATTAAATCTTGTATGATTTCTAGGTCCAAGGGCGAATATATTACGGAAATATTTCCTAAGGGTAACGGGTCCCAGAAAAATGGCTAGACTAGCTAGGAGTTTCCATATATTTTCCTAAATGGACTTTCGTTTGATCACCTGATGTTAATACCTTTTAAGACACCTTGTAAGATATTTTATTATAATTTTTAAGTCCCCCAAGTTTTAAGACTAAAATAAATACCTAAGTAGAAGTTTTTAAACTTTTGCGAATTTCACTTATATTAAACTAATGCCAATGCAATTTGGCCGATACGTCGAGGTTAGTCAAAATGTTTGTTGTTTTGATTTTATTGTGCCCAACAAGTCCCGTAAATATAGTTAAATACCTAAGTACATGTGAAATTCTAATTTAAAAATTTTTGTTTTGTGTATGTATAAATGGTTACAACGCATAACGTAACTTCAGCCTGGTTTTGGGCATACTCCTTTCATCCACGATGGCTCGAACTTTTCGTATGCTATTGCACCCCCCTTTAAATCCGCCCTTGTCTAGATCTAAAAATAAGTCCTTTATACAAAACAAGTTGTTCTAAGCGAGTATCAATTACTATGGATATGTTGACTGGTCTACCCATATAAGGTCGTTGTGCTTGTCAGCGCGCGTTGCAACTCGAATTATTAATTAAACTAAGCCCTATGTATGTCGGTCAGTCCGCAATTACGGCCGGTGCTAATGTCACTGGCTTAATACCCGGCTAATTTAAACTGCAAGTCAACAGGTTCATGAGGTAACCTACCTAACTATAATCTTCCTTCTGCGAACTGGCGTGAAACATCCCACGTTGGTTGGTACCTGTTAAGTACATACCTATTGATAGATTACTCACACTTTTATGGAGCTTGTGTACAAATAGAATGATGATCAATGTATTATGTATTTCGGGCCAATGTGTAGAGGCATGGTAATAGGTGCCTAAAATGGTTTGGAACTAAAGATATAGCGACGTACTACGATATGGTGTGTTAATGTGAGTGTTTGTGACATTGGATCTATTAAGTGCGTAATAGGTATTGAGTATCATGGTGTAGCTAATAGAAAAATATGTGACGCACGTAGGTTTGATGTGCCATGATGGTACTAGGTGCTATGGCTACGTATTGTAATTTTAATACAATGTAATTGATATTTTTGCGACATGTTCTTAGCAAACTCACTATAATATCTATGATAATAATGCAAGGAAAAAGTAGAGTAAATTGAAGATTTTTAATGTACACATTCATATTTTATTACGATCTGCATTTTGGCACCAATCTTGGATATTAAAATTTCAAGGTTTTTTGAACTTTTTAATAAAAATGTGTCTCGTGTCTGTTAGGCACTCGCCCGCGATGGTAAATATACATTGCAGTTATATTAATCTTTGTGAAATACAATTAAAATAGTATATTTAATAAAATACTCACCAGTCGAAATTGATAAAAAAAAGCAAAGTTATTTTGCTTTATACAAGGTGTATGTAACACAGAAAGGTGTAGTCATTATTTGGAGAGCTCATTCGGAACATAGCATAAAATAACTTTTAATATAGCGACAACCCTGAAATCGTGAAAAATAATTGAGTTGTTTCATAGAAAAGTGCAATACCTACTCGACCGAAATGTGTAGAACGGCTGAATAATTTTTCGCGATTTCAGGGTTGACCCCGTGGTATAGGTTGTTCGAATGAGCTCTCTAAATATGATTACATCTTTCTGTTACTCGTTAAACTAAAGCTAATTTGTGATCAGGGTTGAGTCCAAGCCCTTGTTCTTGAACAGTTGCAATACCTGTAGTACGTACCTATCGCTTATTTATGTAGGTAGATATTACATTTTAAGAAACTTTACGACTTTGTATCTGCATAAGTGGCTTTAAAAGTAGATTGGCTTATAAAACGGGAATACAATTATATTTATAGCTATTTTATAGCTTTAAAACTTGTATAATAAGCGTGTAATACTTTTTCAATTAACGTCTATGCTTTACAAACGGGAACAGGCACATACCTAATGAGTTTTCTCTAATTAAAATGCGAAGTGTATACTACCAGACATACTAGATAGCTAGCAAAGCCTGACTGTAAATAGTAAAGAGTAGTAATAAAATAATCAATAAAATTAGCGAGGAATGTGAACACAGCCTGTATATTTATCGAAGCTATTACGGACAACACTATAAAACGTTCGCGTTTCTCGTTAATATAATTATAATTTGTACGTATGTCCGTATATTACAGTTATCACTCAGCAAATGAAATCGCGTGTTTCAAGGACTATATAGTAGCTATTTTGCACACCCTTTGTTGAACAGCTTGTATAACATTGTCTCTGTAAGCTGCAGCAGGGCGCGTCTGTCGAAGGCTTGGCGCACGCGACTATGGCGCTGCCGCCTCAGTGTAATGGTGCTTTTGATTTATGCTTCTAATTAACTACTCTACGGCTGTAAAAAAATACGCATGATGAGTTTTTTTTTTGTTGGAAATTGTTTACAGTTGGGAAAAGATTTAAATTGCTTACTTAAACAATAGTTTTGATGTCACCAATCACGATTACACATTTTGATTTCGCGTGCAACGTAACATTTTCAAGATGTCATAATCACTCTCCTCGTCTTTTCCCAACTATGTTAGGGTCGGCTTCAAGTCTTAACAGATGTGGCTGAACACCAGTAATTTACACGGAGCGAGTGCCATCAGACCCCCGCAACCCAGTTACTGGGTAATACCGACATTCGGAGATTAGACCACTAGTCAGATTTTCGGGCTTCGACTACGCGTAACGCCTTTTTTTTGGGACAATCCCGCCACACTTTCCCAGCCACTGCAAAACCTGTAAGCCAGGATATACAACAGCGACCAACCAAAAAAAACGTTCGGCGCGTCCCGGTGAAATGATTGAACTGTCTTGAAACCCGCAACGAAATTAATCAGAAAATAAATTAGGAGGAGTATGAAGAAAATTTGTTTCCACTTCCCTCCATAACAAACGAAAGACAGAGAGTAGAGAGAGAAGGCTATAAGCGCAAGAAAAAGAAAATGTTTGCAACTGGGATAAGCCCAGCTGCCTAGCACCACGGATAAAAAAACCCGTAACGACTGCCATATTTGTATGCCGACAGACCGACAGCTTGATAATGCTTTCTGAGGCACGGAGGGGTCTCGATGTGCAACGAAATGGTCACCCATCCATGATACAATCCGCGTGTTTGCTACTTAGCCACGAGTCCCTTCACTATCATGATGAAATGTATCTCATCATCATCATCATCATCATTTCAGCCGAACGACGTCCCCTACTGGACATAGGCCTCGCATAGGACATGTATCCTATAATAATCTTTAATAAAAAGTTTTGAGCTTTCGACTTTCAAGTTTGTTTTGTATCTGCATTACCCTAAGGTCGACTGGTAGAAAAAGGCTGGTATGCCACTGGTCAAATTTCTTTATCCAATGTGACTTTGATCAAAGAAATTGGATGATTTTCATCAAATGTTGTATGTATTTTATCACTGATCATCAAATAAATTGGATTGGACATAGAGATTAGACAAAGAAATTTGACGAGTGGCATACCACCTATGGCATTAAGACCGCCTCTGTACAATAGTTTGTGCATAAAATAATTAATGAATAGGGTGAATAGGTAAATTTTTCAGTACTTACGTGTAACAAATTTTAATATAGCCAACATAATTAAAATTGCGCATTTACTTTATTAATGTATCCTGTTTGAACACAATACAAAGGGTAACATTATTTTGTGACTAATTTCACATTGAGAATCCCATTGGCCAGGCTTATTTTGACAGTCAACTGTAACCGCAGTGCGTGCGGGTTCTATAACTATTTTGTTAGGTTATTTTGCTCACTCGGCGACTTAAATTCTGCCAGCATTTTGGTCATAAAAACAGTTTTAATAACTAGATTACATTTTTATTCTTTGCCTCGCAGAGTTAGTTTGCTCACAGCAGGATGTTTGCTTCACTTTTTATTATCAGAGTACACAAACTTAATAACTTCAGATGTTAATATAAGATATAGCTGCATATGAGAACTTGATATTTAAACGATGTGACAATGTCTGTGGGCAGGATGTGTCCGTCAACAACTGTCTCAAGTGGATTGTTTGTACGTAATAAATAAACATTACATTACTTATTACTTTGTGGCCGCACACCGACTTTAAGATACCAACATTAAACTTTTAAATCGCACTGCTTTGTAAGAAATCTTGATACTTGGTCGTGTATCGCATTAAACTGAAGAATGGACCAAGATTATGAATGAATAGTATTTCCTTCATGAATTTTGTATTCGGTGTAATTTATAGCTATATTTGAATGTATGTGTGCATGTTGTGTAACAGATATGACAAATAAAAGGATAGATTATAACGTCAGACAACAACATGTGTTGGATGCTTGAATGAGCGGGGGCAACGACCTCTGTATCTAATGGTATGTACCTATTGGAGTTTTTTTATTTTTTATTTTTATAGTATAGGATGGCGAAACGAGCTAAAGGCCCACCTGATGTTAAGCGGTTATCTTTGCCCATGACAACTTCAATACCACCTAGGCTGTTGCCTAAATGGTACCGCAAGTTGGTTCGCCAAACTGAGACATGAAGATGGAAAGTCTCATGTGATTGTAATTTCACCGGCACCCGCACCCTTCAGACCGAAACACAGCAATGCAAGCATCACTATTTGGCGGAGAAGTAGGTACGGTGGTAGTACTTCCCTGGACGAGCTCTTTCACAAAGGAGCTCTACTACTAAAATTATTAGATGTTATTAAACACGCAAACGAGTTGCTAATATGAACTAACATCTGTATAATCTGCATTCTTGACATGCATGGTATTGCCGGCTAGGATTTCGCACTCCAAGGAACACATAAATATTACCACGTAGTTTAAAAGTTCAGTTAAGGTTTTTCAGCTGTAAAAAAACTACTGTTTGTGTTTAATTATGTATAATGGGTTTTGAGGACCTTTTGTCATCTAAAATATTCTATTGGAGAAATTACTATGTATTGTAGTATAGGCCTAGGCTCTTCCAATGTTTTCTACGAAGTTTCAAGTCGACCTTATTTTCTTTATGCAGGCACTTATAATCCATGTTTGCCTAAACGTTAGTAGGTGTGTGATATGAGAAGTTCTCCAAATCTCACGATATAGGTAAATAACGCTTACTTTCAAATCGTGCGAGCCTCATTAGTGGGTGTCGTAATAATATAGTGTGCCAATCTGTCCGAATAAACATGAGGCAAGAGGTTAATACTCTCGTATAGAAGATGACCCTGAGACTTGAGATTTAGGGGTAAACTTAACAAAACTTATCTTTTTTTTTTTATAAAAGCTTGTAAAAAAAACAACTACGTATAAGGGTAACCGCGCGACCGTTACGATACGTTTTTTTAATTTGTAGATTAGATTTTATTTTTCAAGCAAAGCAGGTTTTTTAAGACGGAAAACAGATGAATAAAATACTAACTCAACTGTAAAGTTTTCAGTGCTTCACAATTAGTCTTTAAAAGTTTTCCGTTTGAGGTATAATTGCTAATTGATTTAGACACAAAGCTAAAAAGTTCTATCGTAGGTATAATATAGATTTTCTTGACGGAAAAATCCCAATAACAATTTTTGCCCGACCCGGGAACCGAACCTAGGACCTTACGATCATGCGGTTGAACACGTTACTAGACGCTAGACCACCGAGGCAGTAAAATGGTCGATGTAACAAAAAAACATTTCTGTTTGCACAAAATGTACTACCTAACTAGTTGTTCCATGTGGTGCCGGACATAAAGAATAGCAGCACCTTATATCTTCTCATGGGTGTCGTAAAAGGCGACTAAGGGATTCACCAGAGGATGGGCAGCAGCGTTCTCTGAGTATTTAACCAACCAACTGCGATCGCCAACTTGGTCTGACAAGCGTGGCGATTATTGCATATCCCTCCCTCAAAGTCAAAGTCAAAGTGATTTTATTTATTTAGAATAAGTATTTACATGGCATGCACTTTCAAAACGTGAATTATTAATCTAGTTGGATGGTTCCAAAAGATTAGTCCTATGGAGAAGAGCCGGCAAGAAACTTCCTATTAGGGGAGGCCTACGTCCAGGCTGAAATAATGATGATTATGATAAACTAGTTGGTACAGGTTTGAAGTAGGATATTTCCATGTTTTTTTCAGCATCAACCAGTTCCTAAACAACAGGTGTTAGGACACGTATGCATCGAGACATTCTATTTTACTTTATACGCTATTGTTTCAAGAACAATGCTGCGTAATTAAATTAAGTTTCCCACAGACTCGCACTCTCCGGACAAACAAACTTAAAGTAATTAATACTCATGATAAATAACACGTCTGTACTAAGAGATTATGTTCATAGATAGTCTTAATTATATTTTTCGACACTCCAATATTTGGATTATATCGAAGGTTTCCAATTTCATATAAATATTAAATTAACATTACAATCTATTAAAACTGATACGATAATTATCACTACAGCCTACATATGAAATCATGTACCACAAATTGTTTTTGTAAGCCCAGCAGTCGTGCACCATCAGTACCGGTTGGCCGCGCGCCATCAATTTCTGCTTTCAAGGTTATATAAAAGGTTCAATAGCACTCGATTATATTATAAATCATCGATCGCCCAAATTGTATCAGTACAATTGATGAGTTACAAATGTTACAATCAACAGGTTATTTTATATGAATGGTTCCCAAGAGGTTTATGAAACTGTGAGGTCCATAAGGCATGTAATTATTGGGGGCAGCGATCCGCGAAATGGTTCGTACGCGGTTGCGCTGGCGCAGTGGCGCAGGCACGCGCAGGCGTCACCAGGTCACCACGCATTACAATGGTCGACACGCATGGTTACACGCAATTTTTCAAATAGCTGTGAAGCCTTTGAAATAGGAAAAAAAAAACGTATAAGCTAGCACGACCCTCTTTTTCTTCTATTTTTGGGTTGGACCTGAACAGCATTCAGTAAAATAAGTAAAAGCTTTGAATCCAAGTTACAACAAAGGCAGTAAACACGCACGTACGCATTATTAGACGCAATTTTTCAAATAGCTGTGAAGCCTGTGAAATAGGAAAAATAAAAAAAGCGTATAAGCTAGCACAACTCTCTTTTTATTCTATTTTTGGGTTGACCTGAACAGCATTCAGTAAAATAAAAAAAGTAAAAGCTTTGAATCCAAGTTACCTACAACAAATATATTTCGAAAGTATTTTTTTTTTATTTTTTTATATAGTATAGGATGGCGAAACGAGCTAAAGGTCCACCTGATGTTAAGCGGTTACCTTTGCCCATAACAACTTCAATACCACCTAGGAGCCACCTAGGTTGTTGCCTAAATGGTACCGCAAGTCGGTTCGCCAAACTGAGACATGAAGATGGAAAGTCTCATGTGATTGTAATTTCACCGGCACCCGTACCCTTCAGACCGAAACACAGCAATGCAAGCATCACTATTTGGCGGAGAAGTAGGCACGGTGGTAGTACTACCCCGGACGAGCTCTTTCACAAAGGAGCTCTACTACTACTAAAAATAACATTAAGTTCATCCATATAACTTTATTGCAATCTCAAAACTTATTTTGACTGGACTAAAACGCAGTAAATGCACGTCTACGGTAACTTTATTTGTTTCTCAGTATTTTTTTGAAGTCTACAATCATTCAAACAATAAACGCAAAATAAATTGCACAAGTAGTTGATTCGTTTACAATTTACATGAATGTCGGTACAAATGTTCGAAACCTTATAGGTATTACTTGGTATTACTTGAGTAAATTAAGACTGACTGTCTGATTCAAGATTTATGGACTACGCAAGTGGTTTGTTCATTTGGTCATGCATATTAATATTAAGCTGCTGACATATTTATTAAGTTGTGATGTTTTAAAATAAATCAACGGGGCCCTTTTATTACAATATAATTAATAAATATAAGCATACATTACGAAGGGGCGCGGCTAGTATATGAGACCTCGAGGCAGTGTGAGTACGCCCAATGAAATTACATCTACCTGTGTGGTCAACGTCGCAATTATCTGGGTAAACGTACCTACATCTAGACATACCTTTTATTAATAAGTACCTACGTAGCCCGTACACTATAATTTAATTTAAATAATTTCTCCTTCACTAAATGTTTTATTGTATCATGATAGTGATAATTGTTACCAAATTGACGTGCGTGGTCGCTGTTAGTTATTCCTGATGGTGTCGTTAAAAATGTTCGTGACTGAGATACGCACATTTTCCACACGTAGGGTAATAAGGAAGGTTTGAAGGACAACAAACCCGTCAAGTCATCATCATTTCAGCCGAAAGACGTCCACTGCTGGACATAGGCCTCCCCTAAGCATATGTTGGGGGGATATGCCATAATCACCACGCTTAGCGCACCTGCCTGGTTAGCGATCGAGAACGCTGCTGCCCATCCTCTTCCCCTTAGTCACCTTTTACGACACCCATGAGAATATATAGGATATAATAGTGCAATTCTTTACGTCCGGCATCACACGGAACCCGTCAAGTATGTGGTCCTAAATGTTATAATATTGAGTGGCCGCATCCTCTACCACCAAATGATTTTTGGGGACTTTCGGGATCGTGGGTGCCATAGTTGCAAGAGTAGGAGGACTCAAGGCATCCATTAAGTGACCCTGGGGAGGACAGTAGCATGTGGTGATCACGTGCTGCTGTTGGGGAAACCTTGTTGTTTCCCCGGAACGTGCCAAAGGCACTGGAGGGGCACCGGTGCCGTCCACTGGAGTTCCCGGAGCTCCTCTATTTTGTGCAGAGGATGGCCACCGTGTGATTTTAGTCGGTAAGAGTCCGAGATACCCTTCCGCCCTCCCCAGACGGATATGGATACCCTCCATGAGGATTTCCACCCTCAAAGAGTCGACAACAAATCAAACTCATTTATTTCATTAAAATGGCTTAAAAATCAGCAACTTTTAATTCGTCCACAATTACAACAGACAGCCTACAATCGCGCTTAGCTTTCACCGCTGCGTTGGTTACAAACGCCCAAGAAAAATAATATAGTACGTGTACGTTTTACCTGAGGACCAATTCTCCTAATTTAAAATGTTCAGAATATAGTTTCGATGTAGACACAATGTCCTAAATATCACAAAACAACGTCAATTGTCATGAAACTGGCATTTACAAGATTGAGATTACTTAGATCGGATACTTAGATAATTCTCGTACCTAATTAAAAATATTCAAAATATAGTTTTTTTAGTATTTTATTTGATTTTAACATTACAAAATGAAAAATCATCCTTGATAACGGATTAAGTCCTTTAAGAATTTTTTTTAAACGAGTATTCAAAGGGCGTTAGAAGCATAAAGCTTAAACGTCACAATATGACGTCTATAAAGCAAGATTATTGATCTCACGTATCTTACGATCATCATTGAATAACAATAGGTGACGTTTTATTATTGTATTTGTGTTCCTATAATCAGATTAGTGCGAAGTCAGACGGATAGACACCAATGAATGAACTCAGGTTTACTGCCTACGTAAATCTTAACCATAGCTGCCTATAGTTTGAATTTATGGATGCTTTCCGTCTTAAAGTGCAAACAGTTTCATCATATAGGCCCGTAAATGTCCATTGGTGAACGTACGCCTTCACCGTAAAATTACAATTAACTGGAAGGATAATCATAAACCGTGTAATGATTACACAGGTGGAAACCGGGTTTAAGAAATTCCTTTGACAGCTTTATGAAAACCTTAGAAAAAAAGGTGGACCTATATGCAGACCACACATTTATTATTGAACTGTAATATTCTATTCTCAAACGTTTTTAGTAGTAGTAGAGCTCCTTTGTGAAAGAGCTCGTCCGGGGAAGTACTACCACCGTATCTACTTCTCCGCCAAATAGTGATGCTTGCATTGCTGTGCTTCGGTCTGAAGGGTACGGGTGCCGGTAAAATTACAATCACATGAGACTTTCCATCTTCATGTCTCAGTTTGGCGAACCGACTTGCGGTACCATTTAGGTAACAGCCTAGGTGGTATTGAAGTTGTTATGGGCAAAGGTTACCGCTTAACATCAGGTGGCTATAGCTCGTTTCGCCATACTATACTATAAAAAAAACAGGCTTGGAAATTGGAACATTATTTTGACAACCTTTTTCGAGATAAATTGAAAATGCTGTACTCTTCGATCAATTTTTATCGAAGGCTGTACTGGTCAAATACATTCGAACCCCGGCCGGCAATGTTAGTATGAAAATCCATCGGAGAGAAGTAGGTACTATAACTACAAGTCTCGGCCGAAATAGCAATTAACGGTCTCGTTTAGTTTAAAAGATTTTGGCTGCTTCGGAAGTACCTACTCGGCTTCACTTCGTCCTTCCAATATTACTGGGCCGTCAATTGCTTCGTTTCAGGCCTGGACAGTAATGTACTATTCTCTGAATGTATTAGTTAGGGCCTACTAGACTTTTTCCGCGTACTGAAATAAAATAAAGCTTATATTACTTCTGGATAAAGTAGCTCTCTAATGGTGAAAGAATTATTAAAATAGGTTCAGTAGTTTCAGAGTTTATTGATTACAAACAAACAAACAAATCTTAGATGAAGATCTCGATTTTCATATATTTTAATTTAACGAAACAACTGCTCCATACTTCTGCCCACAGATTCTTTGAATTTCTCATTACTACGTCATGTGCAACATGAAATGTCACATGCGTAATGTGATACATTACGCTAAGCGAATTTTAAAGGCACAGTAATTAAAATCCCAGACTAGGCTTGGCCTTTCTGCGAATCACAACGAATCATTAACTTGCGACAAAGCTCATACAGTAGGTATTTTTATGGTATTGTTCTGGAACGTGAAACAAAAATGGCGTATCAGCTGTCGTATACAGACATGATTTAAAAGGAAATATCCTTCATGAGTCACTTCAGTTCCGCCGAAAGCACGACTTCATAAGTGGACGGAAAATTAACATTCATTGAATTAATTCGTTTAAATAAATTGTCATGCATTAAGCGGACTACTAAGTAAATGAGTATAATAAATTTAATAAGTTACGTGCACTTAATTCCTACTATACGTGGGTATGACAGAGGCCTCACTTCAAACTCCGACAGTTGCTAAATGAGAGAAAATGGAGTGGGCGATACTACTCCAAAGATTGATGTTTCTATTACAACTTTACAAGACAGTAAAATGCAGCAGCTTATTAACAATATCTAAATCAGGATAAATGTCACACAAGTAGCCGATACGTATGCAAGGAGTTTATAACATAGTAGTAAAACCAAGAAAATATACATAATTTTGGCAAACCAAAATATAATAAACATCCAGAAGTGGGTCCGGAGTTTGTACTAATACTAACAGGAAAACGTGGAGTGTTTGCGTTCAAGTCGGAACTACACAAAATAATGATGTCTGGAGTCGAGTTTGACGTTTCGAATTAGAACTCTAAATCTTGAGGAATGAGGTATATTTTCTTAAAATTTCTGTTGTGGAGTAAGATTTGTTTTGACTGCGAATTTTACTGAAGTTTTACAGGCGGAGAGGTCGATGTCCGATGACGTCACATGGAACAGCTCAGCCCCATCTCATCTTATTTCAGGTGAGGTTGCAGGGACTGCGTGCGCGATTTATTTACGAAACCATACTACGTACGTTTGTGTTTGAAACAGGTCAAACAATATTATTTCGCATAGGATACTACTTTGTTTACACATTGTAATGTGTGTAGATTCGTGTTTTTAGTTTTCAAACGAATATGTAGGTACTTCTAACATTTTTAGTACCTTTAAATACTTCTAAAGTCGCAAGAGTTAATATAGGCTTAACGTCGAAGTCAAACGGTTATAATGGTTATATTCGTCAACTAACAACAATGTGGCCTTTTGCTATGTTCAATTATTTCAGTCTGCATTGTAAAACTGAAGATAATAACCGAATAGAGTGGTACCATTGTTCTCATCTTTCCTTTTGCTTATCGCAACGGTTGCATTTAAATTCTTGTAACATATATCTAATAACTGCGACCACACATACCTATATTCGGTTTTTTCTCTCTTGTCTTATTTAGTAAACAATCTTGGCACGTACCTTTAATCAAATTACTTCTGATAAAATATCTTTACTAGTTCTGCACACGTAATTAGGTAAAAAAAAAATATTCAGTGTGTGAAATTTTTAACATTATGTCTTTTAATAAATATTATTGACAAATTGCATTAAAAAGACTTGTCTTATTTAGTAAACAATCTTGGTATGATTGTTTACTAAATAAAACAAGTAAGAAAAAACAGAGTACACCTACTAAATTCTCAATTCACATATTTGTCACGAAAGTTCCCACGCAAGTTTTATCTGCCCAACTATTTGATATTTGCTCAAATATAATGGGTAAATATTTAATTAGCTTCACAATAACCAAACTTATTTTACCCTCCTTAGTTTTGTAACACTACACCACGACATTATCAATGCTGTCTTTCATCTCGGCTGCGTTATTACCGATGGGTGCAGCCAAGTAAAAAAGATGGAGTGATCCCATGATCCAGCGGATGCATGGATCAGCCTCTGTATTGAAGGACGATTTAATAAGGTAGAGCTACCGTAATTTGATACTTTGATTATCCCAAACATCGAAGATAACCAAATGTGTTTTCTATTCATCGTAAATTAAAGTATTTATAGTCAGGAGCTCTGGATAATACGGTGGTTCTATGATATCTTTGTATGAACGTATCGAGGGGACGTAGAGAAAACACTTTTTATGGAAAACACAGTTCAGAGAACTGTTACGTCTTTGTAATCGGTTTTTATTTTTTATCGTTCTTCATTTATATGGTTACCCATAAAATAGTGAAATTCCATTAACAACATATATAATATTAGTTACCATAGGTACCATCCTGTATATGTAGTTCAAAACGATGATACTCATAAAGTTATCCGTATCCATAATATGATAATGTACTTGTTTATCTTTATACATTATCACCTTTTATACCTAAGCATGTGCTCTTTATCGATTCAATATTAACCATTATTTACAAGTATCGTCAAAAAAAAATAAGCAAGATAGGATCGACGCCGCCGCCGCCATCCCGCCGATGGATATCCGAAGATTGGATAGTGAAATTTATAAGTTATAACACACCTTGTATTATAGTTTATAGAAAGTCCTTCAATTACGCTGTTTACACACTATCAGAATCTGTAGATTGGATCTCGCGACAACCCTGCTATTATGATATTTAAATCAATTATTGTAATTATATTTGTGTTGGTACAAGTACGTTAGTACGGTGGGCGTTGGACTCCATTCAGCTGTAATTAATGGGTCTGTGATAAGCGGTAAAACACTTTAGATTAAAATAGAAGGGCTTATTATACGTACAGATATTACTCTTCCTCAGACATGCTTTAGTCAATCAAACGCCTTAGTTACGACAAGAAATATTTTTCTCTCCTACGCAAAGATGAAATAGATTTTTTGTGTTGTCATACTTTTGTGTTATTGAAAATGTCGGCAGAAGACAATTATGTGTTTTAGTCTATATACATAGAGTTACTTGTGACTTCATATTATGGATCTTCTAACTCTCAAATTGTCACGTAGTGTAGGATTCACTTTGAAATTGTTCGCTATCTTACGTTTAGAATTCGTTTCATCATCATCATCATTTCAGCAGAAAGACGTCCACTGCCTTAGAACTTAGGCCTTCTCCAATAGCATGACATGCCATAATTCCCACGTTTGGTAGGCGGAGACTTCGTTTGTCTGGTATAAACATTTTGCAACAATTTCAGGTAAAGAAAAAATATGCATCGTATTCAGTATCTTAAAAAATATTCCAGATAGGGTTTTTTTTTCGTATTTTGTTATCCAAATCGCATCCTTTTATCCTTAGTCACGCGAAACTTACCAAATAGTCTGCAAATATTACTAGAGATAAACAGTATGACTCGGAAAATATTGAAAATATACCGTAAAGTTGAAAGAGTGATAGCTAACTATCCTGATAACCTAAGCCCTTCTAACACAGTTGCGAGAGAGGACATTTCATTAAGCAGTAATAAACCTAATTGCAACAGGGTCAATAGCATTGTTCAAGAGTATATAGCAACTAGGTACTTTCATAGCTAATTAGCGCGAACCTATTATTCATTTATCGAAGAAAATCTACAATTGTGTTAACTATATTGGCCGTACTTGCATGATAAGGTTGAATTAATTAGAACTATGTAAGTGTTCGTTAGATATCTCGCAACTTGTAAATGTGAGGTGTTTTAAGAGTGATATTTCTTGTGGAAAATACATTTAAAACTGCGAAAATAAGATCGCTAGTAGACCTTCTTAGGATTTATTACACCTGATTCTCTTTCCTTGTTATTGACTCTCTTAATGTGATGTGTTTACTCTGAATGTTTTTAACAAAAAAAAATCTTTTTCCAGGTAAGTTCAAAATCTAGTTCCCGAGAATCGATCATCAAAGTGTCAAAGGTAAATTAAAGCAAACGTTCGATCTTACGCAGGAATGTGCGTAGGCGCACAGTTGCGTACGAAGAACTTGCATAACTACTCAAGTATCGAATCAAGATCAAGAGCAACGCAATACAAACATTCTGAAGCACAGAATTTGAAAGTAATCTCCATCATTTTGTAAAACTTCAAGTCATGCAAGACTTAATTCACTCTTCGGAACGCACACACAATAAGACATTGTTGCCGTGAATGCTATAGATTGTGAAGGCATACCCAAAATAGTAAATTGACCAAAATAATGCTGAGGCACCGGAATAAGCTATCAAATCCAATCAAACTGTGATGAAGCAATATTAAACTTAATTGAAGGGGTTAAGCCGTGAGCAACGGATTGACTTATCATTGATTTGAGATTATTGTTTTAAGAAACACTTAATTGATATATCTATATATCAGTCTACATTTCAATAGTTATATAGCTGGTTCTATGTACAGGAATTTGATTAAAAGCAATCTCTAATGCAATTTGCTTCACATTTCGAAACCATACATCCGCGTTTCATCTTAAATTGCATTCTTGATTCGTCACCGCGGTAATGTGACTCTTGCCTCAAGCTGGTGCATCATTAGCTCTTGGCGCCACAGTTCTAAGGAGTCTATCACCAAGTAATGATATATTAGATACATGCATAATATAATTTATGTATGTAGACGAGATGCCTGCTGTGCCTTGAATCATGTTATTGCTATCTGCTATTAGTTCTGCTGACTAAAGATACGCTACATATTTACACGTATGTTACCTGGGACCGGTATAAAATCGCAAGATATTTTTAGATTAGACGTGTATGTTTATTCATGTAGATTGTAGGATATATATTTAGTGGGATAATTTCGTTGGTTTAAAGATAAAATTCACTAAATGACATTATCAGCAAAAGATCCTTTTTTATTTTTCAGATAATAAGTAATTTTTGCTGATAATGTCACATAGTGAATTTTACCTTTAAACCCTACTCTGTGACTGCGACTGCGGTGACGCTGAGCAATCCATGTCGCACTTGCTAACGTGTCCCTTGTGCCCGAACACCTGCACAAGAGATGACCTATTCTCCGCCACTGAAAACGCCATTGAAGTGGCTACGTTCTATTCAAAAAAGATCTAAACAAAACAGTTACCTATACTTATTTGAACCATTGACACGATAAGAAGAAGAAGACTTTTAAACCGACGATTTTATATCTAATTTTAATCCTTTACATAATATCACAGTTTGTTACTCGTGTACCTCAATTGCATGTAGGTATATATCTGAAAACCGATCAAATCAACAACAACTACAACCGCAACACAGCGGCAACTTTTATTACACGCATGCAATTGCAGTTAAGTCTGGAGCCTTCGATTCCACGAGTTACTTTAAATTGGATTTTAACATATTGAGGTATCTTATTGACATTCTGTGCAAAAGTGGCCTGATACCGGATCACTGTGAGAACAGAACCATAAACGTCGCGGTTCTCTTTACGACTTCTTGTTATTTTACACGACGAAACGCCACCGAGTGCAAGGCCCTGTTCGCGAATGTATTGCATTACACGACTTCCATTGCTTTAGAACTGTAGAAGTTAAATCATACTGACCAGTGTCATATTGCAGGGTTATAGGCATATAATAGGACCCTGGCTTTCTTGTTATGGTGTCGCCTCGAATGGCTATTATCTAGTACCTATATTATAAGTGAAAGTGTACGGGCTGAAATGACATGATTAAAACTAGAATTTGCGGTTTCCGTTTTACAATCAGGAGCCTTGTTCCCGACTGGATCGAGTGCTGTATTAATCGAATTTGAATTCGAGTTAGTGTCCAATCATACTGCATTTTTCCAGAAATTGACATTAGCTCGATTTGGTTCAGAACTCGAACCAGTCGGGAGTACTGGGAGTACAGTCCTGATATCCTTCGCACGAATGCCGTATAAATGAGAACGCTATGTAATCAGTGGTCTGTTAACATTTACATTAATAATATTTAACTTAGCATCTACACATCCGATTCGATAATCTTTGTAAAGAGATAACACTTAATCGGTTTATAATTATAAATATTTGAATAAGCTTAGTAAGTGGGGTCATCTGGCTATCTTTCATCCTTGGCAGATCTTAAGCTACTTTATATTAGTCGTTTCAAGTGGTAAGATCAAATAAGTTGGTCTGATGGATCTATTTGAGGTGTTGGGTTAATCTCGAGTGGGTCTGGTATCGCTACCAGACCTCGAGTGCTTCCGGTTAAGTGCTGCAAACCAAGTTATTCTATGAATAGGAACTTTGAAATCGTAGGTACCTATCCCTTTTTTATATGATTATGAATTATTTTTAGGTTTTAAATAAGGATTAATTTTTAATTGTGTATTATAATGAAGTAATTTTTTATGTGCACCTACCGCATGTCGTCTTGTTGTGGCAATAAATCATTTTTCTTTCTTGTTTCTTTCTGTCTTTCAAAAGACATCAACGCACCTTGGGCGAAATATGAATTTTTGCACCTCTTTCTTACGTAGCTACCACCACATATGTCTATGTTTGCCAAATTTTTATTAGTATTTTTTGCTACACTACATAGTAGTACATAGTATGCACTATAATCAGACCAAGTTTGACATTTTGAAGAGGAACAAAAACGTTGAAGAAAATGCATGTTTTTCGAGGTTTCTTGTATGGGAACCCGATTTATTTTAGACTTTTTTTAGTTTATAGTATTTATTGTGATAATAGTAACACATATTCTGTCAAAATTTCAACTGGTTATCTATTACGGTTACAAAAATACAGCCCTGTGACAGACAGACGGACGGACGGATGGATGGACGGACGGACAGCGTAGCGAGAGTAATAGGGTCCCGTTAGCACCCTTTGGGTACGGAACCCTAAAAATGAAATTAGAAGTAGATATCTTGAAATAGTTTTTTTTTATAAATGAATAATATTGGAATCTGTTTATGTGACCAAGTTGTTTACTTTGTTCTAAAGTTATAGTTACTTATCAAAGGTGTTTATCGATAAATTTAATACCACAACTATGCATTCTATCACGATGGTAATCGACCACCCACTTGGGTATCAAGATACAGTTTCCATGTTCACTGGATGAAATAAACAATACCATTGTGTGCTGTTGTGATTAGAACCGTCTGTTTGTTCGTCGCTCGCTATTCATATCCGTTCCATGTATACGTGGATTTATACTCTCTAATCTGAACTTAGAATGTAGTACACCAAACAACGGAGCTTCTACCAAGTTACGAAGAAACGAACACATAAATCTGTGAGCGCTCCATTGCCTCTTTTCTCGAAGAAACTCTGTGGCTCCAGATTATTTTATTGCAGCAACAAGCAATGAATTAATGTATCTTAAATTGCGCAGCATAGTAATATATGCTGAGATTATCTTGACCTAATAAGTTCACACGCTAACATATGTGAGCCTTTTTTGTTGAAATAAATTATTAGAACTAAATTCAGAACTGGATACTTTCATTTCTACAGTTCTTATCTCTTGGCTGGCTCTTTGGTATGTTGCCCTAAAAAAGCGTTGAGTAGCTATTAGTTTTAGTTATTTCGCAATATGATTTACGTGATAAGAAGATCCGAAGATCCTATTATCACCTTCAAGGATATATTTTTAGCTTCTAAATTGTAATTGCAAAAGGAATGTCGCTTGCGATCACTACACCACTGAAGAGAAATATTAACAAGTTATCCTACTATACATAATATATATAATCCTACTCGTATAGTATACCTAATATTATAAATGTGAAAGTTTGTGAAAATGTTTGGATATTTTTTTATGAGATATAGATCTGCTCTTGACCGCAATCTAGACAGATTTGTCAAGATGTGGTCGACCATGGAGCGAGCAAACCTATTAGGTGCCAATTCACTCCAGCTTTAAAGGCGTTAGGGTTGTAAGTGCCCGGAAATTCAGATGCCGACAGTGAATTCACAACTTGGTTGTGCTCATTATGAAAGAGTTCTCAAAGCGCTTGGTCCTGATAGTAGGGATTTCTACCAAATATGGATGATATCCTGCAGTGCGTCGTGGTGTCGTGTAGTCCGATGAAAGAAAGGAGATGGCGGAATAAGCTCCTGGAGCTCTTGCGCACACTCTCTAAAGTACAACCTGTAGAACATCGACAAACAAGCAACTGTGCGTCTATGTCTATGGGTTAAGCTTTGTAGCTTAGATTTTACTAGCAGTTCATCACCAATTACCCTCTCAGCTCTGCGTTGAATCGAGTCAAGGCGGCAAGCTGGTATTTGGCGGAGGCATCCCATAAGTGACTGCAATACGCGATACACGATCGGACTTGAGCTTTATATAAAGTGAAATTAATTAGTAGGTAATCAATCTTGAACCGGCTTTACACTCATTTGGGTATCTGATAAAATGGGAAAACATTGCATTTTGTGATGTGAAGCTTATTTACTCGATAATTCGATAGGCATTCATCTGGATACTTATCTAAAAGGTGTTAATCAATCGATCAAATCAACAAGCTTTCATGAAATTAAGCTCTCATTCTCACATTTACCTACCTACTCATTATTTGCAAACTGTATGAATGTACGGACGAAAATATCCAAAGTTGGTGTTGCCGAAGTATTGTTTTAATTTGAGAAGACATTTGTGCGCATCGCGCTGTGTTTGACTTCTCTGAAATTCCCAGCCATAATGTATGGCGTTAAACGCAACGCCACGCCACCCTAGTCGGCGCATGTGATATACAGCTTCCCTTGGCCATGAGTCATGTGCGGCAATAATGAGAGTAATTGCCTCTTTTCTCACATCGTGATTCATTATTGAAGAAACGAGACCCGACGCGGCACTTAACTTTATTTGTTATGCTCCTTTTAATTTAACTGTGAGTCAACAGATCCTCAACACCCGCTGCATAAGTGATTAATTGCCCCACAATTGAAAGATTTTTTAAACATCCCAACCTCAATATGCATTCCGATTTAAACAAAACATAAAACTTACAACGTTACGTAGGTACGGGAAATTAGAACGGACAGCAATGACCGGCCGAGTGAATTTTTAACACGGAACTGACACGGTTTTTCTTCATAACTCGTGTTATGACTGTTCTAATGGTAGCCATAATAAGCTATTTATATGACATCAAAACAAAGAGTTACTGTCGGCGGTATTAATACGACCATAAAGAGTAGTATGTAGTACGCGATTAACATCTGTAGAACAGATGCATGTACAACGTAATCCAGCGAGGATGGCGCAGCGGCGCGGGCGCAGGTCGGAGGTCGCCGCGTCCCACTACCGAACGATCTAACAGTTTTACAATTCAAATGTCGAATCCATTTCATTTGGAGGCCCGGCCGATGTGTTGACTTGATTATGTCGTTTGCTGCTTCGATAAGATTTTATTTTTATATCGTCATTTATCTTTTGTTAAGCGGTTACTTTTATAAAAGCACTATTGATATAATAAGTAGGTACAAATAATTGAAAAAAAAAACATTTACGATTTACTTTTAAGCTGAGGAGATATTTTCATGTCTGTTCTTTCTTTAATATCTTTCGAGTCAACAGTCTCAAACAGTCAATAATTTTTTTTTATAGGTACCTACTGTTGCGGTTTATGGCTAATTTAGTTCCGTTATACTTTCAAGACAAATTGGCACTTAATATCTATGAGATCATCGCACTATTGAAGTTTTTTTTATAGTATAGGATGGCGAAACGAGCTAAAGGCCCACCTGATTTTAAGCGGTTACGTTTGCCCATAACAACTGCAATACCACTTAGGCTGTTGCCTAAATGGTACCGCAAGTTGGTTCGCCAAACTGAGATATGAAGATGGAAAGTCTCAATTCTAGCACTCAACGTGATAATTGAGAATGCTTAGAAATAGTGTTGATGAAATCTGAGCAGGAAGAGCCTGACCTGAAATTTGGCATGGCACTATCATCATCAATATTTATTCGAAGCTATAATACAATGAAAACTTATATCGATAAAATCCTATGTATATTTAGTTGGTAAATAAAAAGTCATCACATTACCCAGAAACAGTAAGTGATGATAATTTTAAATCGTGCGTCATTCTGAATCATTCTGTAGCTTTTTATGTTTTCATGAATCATTTAATTCAAAACTTATTTTAAGATCACATTACACATATTCCATAATTGTAATTAAACTATTATTGCTGAACTATTACTTATATCACAAACAGTTTAAACCAAGGTATTTATTTATTCTGGTTACATACCTAACATTTTTAAATAGTTTTTCCGACAAAGGCGGCATCGGCGTTGAATGCATAGTTGATCCCCTAAATAGCAGCGTGGCATTTGTATCAAAGGTCGGAATCAAAAGGAGTCGGTCCCTTGTGAATTACTTTGACTACAAAACCTTGTTTTCACGACTTTGGTAGATTTTCATTCTATCCACATAAGACATCTTTATTGACGTTATTTCGTAGTTTTCTGTAATAACAGATACTTCAAATTAAAATTGTAACGACCTTATTTAATAACTTCTTAGGTTTTCGCGATCACTACACATTATAATAAAACAAAGTTTAACCGGATTAAATCGCGTATATTATTTAAATTGGTTTTCCTGACGTTTCGAAAGCTTTGCAACATTATTATTATTTGACCGTTTAACTTATTTGTTATTTCAGATACTTCAAATTAAAATTGCAACGATCCTGTTTAACTTATTATAAAAAAAACTTGAGAATCCAAGTTAGTTTCTGTTTGCGCTGTAACTTCAGCAATACAATTTATTTGATTTAGATTTTGTCACGCATTTATCTTAATTATTTACCATTACTATCATAATCATTCTGTAGCTTGAATCCACTGCTAAGGCTCGCTTTCTTTATGCCACTTGGTTGTGGTTCAGATCTACGATTGTTTACTGCTTATTTCAAATCGATTATAAATTCTTCTTCCTCTTGAAGTACCTATGTAATATTCATGATCTAGAATTTTCATCCTCTAATAATGCAAAATAAAACAACCCTTCAAGCTCTTCTGACCAATTTGTTAGTATAATTATATGAATTACTTTTGTAAGACTATTTCATATTGACATTCCCATGTTTAATTCCAAGCACAGCTTCGTAATTGTTGCGATTGTATGCAAATATCCAACCATAGGTATCATTGATATGTTCTAATATATAGACTCGTCTATTAAAAGCTCTGTGTCGTTAGTACATATTCTATGGCTCTGTCTTATTTAGTGACATCTAATTTGAATATTGAATTTTGAATACTAAAACAACGGAAACCTATACTTTCCTGTACTGGTAGCTATTGTACATACAAAACTAAGACATGAGTCACAAGTTATTTGTTAGCTATGATGAGCAATCATGAATTACGTTGTTTTGAAGACATTATGTAAAAATAAATGTTACGTTACTTAGGGCACGGATTATAGTAGGTACTTAAAGTACAATTTTCCTTATAAGTAATTGAATTGGACCTTCCGACGAAATATTAACTTATGATTTCGATTCCATTCATTAATTTCAAAATGTAGTTTATACCAGCGGTAGCGATGAGTTACAGATACAAGTTCATTAAGAAATTCAGTTCGCTCAAGATTCATTCGTTTTCATTATGTTTGATTTAATTCTTATAAATTAACTGAGATACCAAAATCTGTGTTCGACATCAATTAAAATGGATGTCGGAATAAGAAACAACTTTATTTTCATCTTAAGTTCATAGAGTATAAATAATATTTCCGTTATAACCATGTTCGTTGGTGTCAGACAACCTGTCAAATTCTTGTTAAGAGCTGTGATGATAAAACCAGATGCCTATATGAATGCAGCATTAGTGTATGTGATACTGTTAGGCCCGTATTACAGAAGCTTCCTCAAGTACAGTTTAAACTCCAATCACCTGATCACTACTTAAGGATAGAATCGTTACTCGAGTATCGGTCTTATTCCAGAACGGTAATTATAAACTTTAATTCAACAACAAAACACACGAATTTGACCTGAAATATAATAGAAATCTCTACTCAAGCGTAGTCTGAACCACGCTTGAGTGATTACAGATCAAATATCTGCCCAAATACCGAAACAGGTGACAATATAAAACAAAGCTAAACTCAGCTGAACTGTGATCAACAAATCTCTGCTTGAGGGACGTTCTAAAATCAAAGCTCAACTTAAAACTAGTTTTAAACAGAGATCAACGCTTGAGTATCCTTCTGGAATACGGGCCTTAATCTAGGAAAAGGAAGCAGATTATATTTTTATCGACGGTTTATAGCATCGTTAGATCTGATCGGTACCAGAGATTATATAATAGTTTGTTTACTATACCTTTGTCAATGGTTAGGTAACTGCACCGTCCTTATTACCTTATCGTAAGAGTGATGTTAATTTTAACGTCTACGGTTGGAGCGTCTCCAGTTTTAGCTAGACTAAAAGTTGTATTATTTCAAGGTTTTAATGTTTTAATCTTGTTGAATAAAAATAAGAATAAATTAATACGTTTATGGCCGAACGTTTCAAGCCTATGAAAATCCTCATGCTTTTGACGGAAAGGAGATAGAAGGTACTTCGTAACGTGTAGGTATCTAAAACAAATTGCCAGTAAGAATTTAGTTTAGCAAGAAATAAAGTAAGCGAGCAAACTGATCGAGTTGCAACACTTGCAACCGTTACATGATGACGTCACTGGAGATGATCGCATGCTCATGTGGGCCATGTTGGCATCGGCTTTGTTTACGTGTCCTACAGCCACTCCATCCATTCATTATGTATTTATTGATCTCTTCGAGTTTGTTGCACTGGAAACGACGACGACGAGTACAGTACAGTACAAAACAAAAAGTACTTTGAGGACGCTTGAAAGGGTTATACTCAGACCAACAAAATAGTTTTTGTTGGTCTTTGGGGTTATGTGCTCTATCTATTTCTGTGGTAATGTGGGTCATACAAAATAGGGTCTAAATCTCTAGGTTTCCTTTAGACCCTTGATTTTTTTATTACAGAAGCAAAAATAATAAAACAAGTTTAACCGGTGGGGTAATTGTGTAATGCATCCACATTGACATTAGCTTTCATTTTGAAATTACAGCAATATTCATTGCGTGTTACGTAGTTGCCGATAAGACGGATTGTCAAAACACACGGAGCAATAAACATCTAATCAAATCCTATTGATTGCGATCGCGAGTGAGTTACGCAATTCGGCAGCTGATTACATCGCGTTTATTATTTAAATTGGTTTTCCTGACGTTTCGAAAGCTTTGTTGCAGCGACGTGGTCGCAGGAAGACTAATGGCCAAAATTAATATCCAATCTATCCACGATTTACCCTACTGGAGATAGAAATTTGACACGTTTTGTGTGGTGCTTATGTCAAATTCCTATCTCTAGTAGGGCAAATCGTGGATAGATTGGATATTAATTTTGGCCGTAAGATGACAAGCGTCTTTACAGATATTTCTAAAACATTTTAATCTACCGTACAATTTAAACCGGTCAAACTTGCTTTATTATAATGTGTAGTGATCGCGAAAACGTAAGAAATTATTAGAAGCAAAAATGTTTGTATTCCAATAACTTACTTTTGTTACAAACTAAACATTCTGTGAAGTCGGAAAGAATGGTTGTTGTCTTGAATACCAGCGAACCGGAACCAATGTTTTATGTTTCTATGGGCGAAACAAAAATAGCAGCAAGTCATAGTCAGTTCCTTCCAGTAAAGTTCAGTTCCGTAGTTCCCCGACAGCATTAACCTAGATATAAGTGGGAAAGCGGCCCTTCGGTAATTTATGACTTTCTATTTTTCGATAGCGAAGTCGATTCAAAATTCGGACGTGGGCGAACGCGTTTCGTAACCAATGGCGGGGGATAAAGACATCTGGTTAGGAAATAGGGAACGATCATGTACAACAGAACATTGAAACTGCGGTTTCAAACAGTAAACAATAGTTAATTAACAGAATCTTGTGGTTACTGAGCAAAAGGTAAACAAAGTGGCAGTCATTGGGCTTACCGGTTAAAATGAAAGGTGAGTTCCGATTTAGTTGTGGCGTACGCGCAAGCTAATAAATCTTCTCCAATTAGCGAGCCGCGCCGCGTTATCGCGACAAAGCGAAGCCGGGCACTTAGCAGCGCGCGCCACACACTCACTAGTTTTGCAGATATAATAAGATAGAAAAAACTCCGATATGATTATTATTAATTAGCTTCCCGATTACTTAACTCTTACTCTGAAAATTTTCATAAAATAATACTTCAATTATTAAGACACGCGATACCGAACGCAGTTTCACCTTCTTATTAAATTTTCCCTTTTTCGTAAAGCCAACCTACAAAAGCCGATACTTTGTGTGTATCCGGTCACATTTTGACGTCGTAACTTTTAATAGCATCAGCCGTAAAACGTATCGGTTCAACAACAGAGGGTCAAGGGATGATATTTACGATTATGAAGTGACCGAACAATAGCTAAACAATGGAGAACACGATACACAACCCATCTATTTAATTTCGAGTAGACACCTTTGTCGTGTGTTTTTGTTTGCGGTCATTTCCATAAATTATAGAGGAGGGTCGGTATGTTACCTTCTTGTAGTAAAATGTACCTGCTATTGTTATGGAAAGCAGCATCGTGAAGAACAAGCTCTGCCGGAGATTTGGTAACCGAACGTATGCCTTGATCTTAACGGGATGATGAATAGGATTCTGTGGCTATTCTTTGTACCTATTGTTAGTATTTACTTCTTAATAATATTTTGTCCCTATAGTACATTTTCTCTCGATTCCCATGTGTCGATTACTGTCCTTCAGGTTAAGAATACTTTTAAATAGTCAGTAAAGCCTTCCTTGAGAAATTAAAAATATTAATGTCTTAGGGGTGTTTTTGAAAACTTCACTAGATGAAAGTATCACAATAAAATTACAATATTCATAAAAAATAAAATAAAATAAACATAATTGTTTTAAAAATGTCAGCATTATTTTAGAATGTACTTGTCATCATTCGGTAAAAATAAAATTTAATGAAAGTATTTTAAAAACTTTACACTTCAAGGTACTTTACCTCAGGTACCTATAATAAAATATCTTAAATATCATCACCAAAATACTGCACACAAGTACCAACAAAACAATCCAACAATTTCCTACATTTTAGGCAAAGCTAATTAAGAAGCCTCAGTGAAATACTCAGATATCCAAGTTAAGGCCCAATTAGTGGGCAACGCATAAGGGTTAATTCAGCGCTTACTCCTTACTTATGTTCTTTGGTGCTTAGCGCATTGTTCAGTCACGTTCCCCACCAATCAGTTTAAATTTCACCCAATAAGGATGTAGGTACCATAAAAGGACCCTGCCGTATTATCTCGATACCGTGCACAAAACATCCGCTAATTGGCTGAAATGTCATCATATTGGAGATGATAAATGATGCTGTATGATCTTACAGACCGCATTTTGGTGGAGATTAACAATTAGTAAGAAAAATGTCAGCTGAAATGATGATGATGAAGAAAAATGTTATTATGAGAATCTCTCAGAAGCTGTTACGTTACGTCTGTAAAAGTAACTTTCTCCGAGCCAGTCAGAGCCTTTTCCCAATTATGTTGGGGTCGGCTTCCGGTCTAACCAGATGTGGCTGAACACCAGTATTTGCACGGAGCGACTGCCATCAGACCCCTGCAACCCAGTAATACTGACATCTCCTGAGGTTGGAACAGTAGTCAGACTTTCGGGCTTCTGACTACCAGTAACGACTGCCATAGGTATTCGTAACGCAACCGAGACTGAAAGCGTTATCGTACTCTGTGAGGCACGGCGGGGTCTCGATGTATAACAAAACGGGTACCCATCTAAGGACTGACCGCGGCTAACGCAGCTTAACCTCGCAGATATTGCGATAACGCGGTTATTACTTAGCCACGAGCCCCGCCTTCCTTCTGTAATAGTAATGCCATTTTAAAATTATATTTAATAACTTCCATTCATTTAACTTGAGTGAGAGTAATATTGATATCGCCAGGTTTCTAGTTATTCACCTATTCCAATTCAGGTAACCAAAGAAGTGCAGTTGCAGTTAAATTTCGATCAAAACAATGCTTTTCGTATTCTCTTACCTACAGCGATCGCTGTCAGAAACGAACTGCAGCGTCACTGCAACTTTATCGGCGCGTCATAAAATTACGTGAATTAGGGCCCTGTTTCCCTCATAAAGGTCAGTATAAACTAGAGCATTTCCAGGTAATGTATCGTTCCTGCGAATGCTGGACCCTGTATTTGACCAAATGCTCACAGCGAGTGAGCATTTACCTGTAATATTCCACTCTATTTTGCGTTTACTCTTTTGTTGAAATATCGGATCTGCAGCTCGTGTCTTTGCTCGATGAAATGTTACACAGATTCACTCGTTGGCTTATAAACTCAAGTTGTAACAAAGCGTTGAGCTTTGTACTCTATGTTCGGTTTGTGAAACAACGATGAACGGTAAAACAGTAGAGCGGCTCGATGTTCTGTTACAAGACTTACGTGGGACACTCAGAAAGTTTTGCGAAACTAAAAAAAATTGTTCTATACGTACATATATTTTTATCAAATCTTTTCAAAGTACTTTCCACCAGCCTCTATACAAAGATTCATGCGCCTAAACCAGTTTTCAAAACACTTTTTCCAGTCCGCCGCAGACACCTCGTTTACAGCCTGCTCGAACGCAGCCAGCGCATCTTCCGGCGACGAAAATTGTATCCCTTTGAGCTGATTTTTTATTTTTGGGAATAAAAAGAAGTCACACGGTGCTAGATCAGGGCTGTAAGCAGGGTGACCCAGGAGTTTGACTGACGTGCTGTCCAGGAAGTCCCTCGTTTTGAGTGCGGTGTGCGCAGGTGCATTGTCGTGGTGGAGCAGTAGCCCGCGGAGCCCTGTGTTTGGTCGCTTGTTGCTTATAACAGAGAAAACTTCTGGCAAACATTTGGTAGTATACCATTCGGCATTAATGCTTCTTTGATCCCGTAAGAGAATTGATACCAAGTGGCCAGTCAAATTAAAAAAGCTAGCGATCAAAATCTTACCCCCGCTTCTAGATCGCTTCACTTTGGTAGGCGTTGGCTCATTTTGAAACACCCAAACAGTCGACTGGCGCTTGGTTTCTGGGTCGTATTGATAAATCCAGGACTCATCACTTGTAACGATGTCGTAAACACGCCGAGACGAGCCTGCTTCAAATTTGTTAAGCATATCACGGCACCATTCCACCCGGGCCTGCTTCTGAGCATCGGTGAGGTTGTGCGGCACCCAGCGTGATACTATCCTCCTCACGCGAAGATGGCTGTGTAGAATCTCGTGAACGCTTCCCGATCCAATCTTCAATATGTGTTGAATCTCCTGATATGTAATTCGCCTATTGTCTTGGATTAAATTTTTCACTGCTAGCACGTTTTCTTCGGTAACAGCCGTCAAAGGGCGACCGCTTCTTTCGTCATCCCCCAAAGTTGGTCGACCGCGCTTGAATTCGTTATACCAACGATACACGGTTGCCTTGGAAGGGCCTTCATCCATGAATGCCATTTGAAGTCTATCGTACGATTCATCCGGTTTCAGGCGACACTTGAAATCGTATAAAATCATAGCTCTAAAATGTTCCCGGCGCAGATCCATATTTCAGTGAGACACAATACTTTGAATTAACTCGCAAAAAATGTGGAGGGAAATTTTGAAATTGGAACTTACTTATTTTTACTTATAAATAATCATATTTTCGAAAAACATTATAACTGCCAGTCTCCCATATATAAAAACTTTTTTTCGCAATACTTTCTGAGGGGCCTGGTACAAGTAAATGCTCTAGTGTATGACCTGACCTCAAGAATTTTATAAGTTACGCAGGATGTTAAGTTATTTTTTTATAGTATAGGATGGCGAAACGAGTCAAAGGCCCACCTAATGTTAAGCGGTTACCTTTGCCCATAACAACTTCAATACCACCTAGGCTGTTGCCTGAATGGTATCGCAGATCGTTTCGCCAAACTGAGACACGAAAATGGAAAGTCTCATGTGATTGTAATTTTACCGGCACCCGTACCCTTCAGAGCGAAACATAGCAATGCAAGCATCAATCACTGTTTGCCGAAGAAGTAGGTACGGTGGTAGTACTTCCCCGGACTTTTCTCTTTCACAAAGGAGCTCTACTACTACTAAAGTAAGTAGTCATCATCATCATCATCATTTCAGCCGAAAGACGTCCACTGCTGGACATTGGCCTCCCCCAAGTAGCTTGGGGGGGATATGCCATAATCGCCACGCTTGGCAGGCGGGTTGGCGATCGCAGTTGGTTGGTTAAATACCCAAAGAACGCTGCTGCCCATCCTCTGGTGAATCCCGTAGTCACCTTTTACGACACCCATGAGAAGATGTAGTGCAATTATTTACGTCCGACGCCACACGGAACAAGTAAGTAGTAAGTACACATAATACTTTCATTAGTGTCTTTAACCATTCGATATCTATGTTCGTGTTGACATGGTTTTCAAATGTAGTATTACGTAGACATCGAAACATATTTCAAGTTCAAGTTCACAAAATTAGTCAACATAATCGATTAAAACGGAGTCGCACTCGCATTCCCCCACTCGTGTCTCCAAATCTCAAACGTATTTACGTTACCTACGTCAAAACCACAATCGATATCCTTATGATAGTCTCCATGATCAAGAGAGGTCGTTGACTTACCCACTGGCCTAGTTCACACGTGATCAGACCATTGAACGTTTCAGATCCGCGCTCGCCGACTCATTAGCTCAATTGCCTCTTCCTGCTTGTGACAATGTTGCCAGCACAAGGTCGACTATTTCTATACCTTTTTATATCTCTAGACTAGTGTGCACTTGACCGTTTTTTTATCGCGCACAGTTCTGAATTTCTGATGCAGCTTTACGCCTTAGTATGGTTTTGCGATTTTGTTACTCATGAAGCTTTGATGTCCTTACGAATAAAACGGCAGTTGAGTATATTGCATAAAGAATAATATGTAGGAATATTCCTTGGTTTATGCGTATGTTTATTTATGGACAGCACCGCAGATGTAACCAAAAATAACATTATGACCACAGTGTTTAAATAAATTCTCTGATTGAAGTGGATCCAAACATTACCCAAAAAGATGATGTTTTAATACCTACTCGCTCGAAATAAATATAAACCTGTTAAGTAAGGAGATGGTTTATTTGGGCTGTTCTTGCACGTTGCACGTGTAGGTACATGCGACTCGTAATAACTCCTATGCGCATGCGCCGCCGCCGGCCTGAATCGCGAGTGCTCTCGCGCACTCTTCTCTATTTATACCTCGGAGGGATGACGTTAGAACGGGGAGGTATTTTTGTCACTGCATTCGAGTTGTACACGAAGTAAAATTAGTTTTGTTGCGAATTTATGCATGGCTGGAGACAACTTTATTATGTTTTATATTTTATTGTTTTTGCCTGCGGCATGGGCATTTAATGGATAGCATATGATTGCAGATATCGCAGTCGTATTCTGAAATATTCTACAATTGCAGCTTCTTAACAATTCGAAACGGCGAATTTTTGGCCGATATTATCAAGTACAGTACCTACGCGTAAAATAACTCTGCCGCTGTTAAGTGAGAAACAGGTGGCTGCGTGGTAGTTAATTTTGCATCAAAATCAGTAGCCCGCATGCACGGTAATAGCGCCAAGATATCATCATGTTGTTAATCTGAGTGGCAAGATGGTGGGGACCGCATGTTCTTGCTGTATCAGTTGTTCGTTCACGTTTGATGCATGTTTACTTCCTGCTCACACTTTCGCGACTGTACCTGCGCAGCCCTTCACAAAGCCTGGTTTCAGAGCGGTACAGTTATATCACAGTATTACCATCCATATTAGGTATAACTGTGGTTATATTACGCGTATTGTATAATCCGCGCGCGTTCAGAATGGTATGGAACCTTGTCGAGGTGAATTGAAAATTAAGGTAAAATGGAAGGAAGGTAAGGTAAAGATGAATATAGGTTGTCCTCCTCGTGGAATCCGGTAATCGAGAAGTGTACGCGTCGTGGTATGTCTACATGTATGTCCGCCGAAACTGTCAGCATTGTGTGTCGTGATTCAGCATATCTTGTTACGGACAGCGACGTTACGAAAAAAAAACCGCGGGTAGTTCGAGAAAACACCCGCCGCTCAAGACGATGACACCCGCATACTTCAGTCTGCTCGTGACCACGGCCAATGCAACTTGGCCGAAACGTCGAGGTTAGACAAAATGAATGTTATGTTTTTATTTTATTGTGCGCGACAAGTCCCGTAAACATAGTTCAATATAAGGTAAGGTGAATGCAGGAAATAGCGAATTACACTATTTATACCCTAAGTGAAAATAGGATCGGGAAAAGTGGAAGAAATGGAGGGAGGCCTTTGCCCAGGAGTGGGACAATTGCAAACGATAAGCAATATTGTGATTCTACCTAAACAATAAATAAGTCCTTAAAATGATACATATCGTCTACCATTCATTATCACACACTCGAAATTGTTATATAAACAATATTTTGGACTATTGACACTTACTGATCGCCGTCGCCCGCGCCGTGAGAAAGACTCGGCCTGGGTAAATATTGTCCCGGGCATACCGCGACCGACTCCCACAGACGTCCATAGCTGAGTACCGGTACATTTCATTAGGTATGTTAAGTGTGCCTTGTGTTAGCGCTAATCGATAGCGTTTAGCAAACGCTAAGATGGGGCACACGAACGGGTAATGCTCACGTTCAAACGTTTTGCGGAGAATTGTGAGTAGATCTGATTGCATCTATTGTGGTAACTGTTGGGCTGTTTCTATGTTTAGATCTGCTTTCTGTTACAAATGAACGCAAATTATTGCTTGTACTGTAACAGTCTTTTAGCTTTATTTATGGAATAGAGACTGAGAGAGTATTTACTCATGTTATTCTACTAAATGATAATAATAACATAACTATAACATAACTGGCGAAATGTGGGTGTACTATACACCTCTGCCTACCCCTTCGGGGAAATACAGGCGTGATGTTATGTTATGTTATGATAATAATAGCATTTTTTTTCTATCTAGTCTTATTTACTAAACAATCTTAGCACATCTCTTAATTCAAATAACTACTGATCAAATATAATCACTAGTTCTGCACATGTAATAAGGTAAAAAAAAAATTATGTTAAATTGTTAATATAATGTCATTTAATAATTATTATTGAAAAATTGCATTAAAAAGACAGATGCCAACAAAACAACAAACAACATCAAGAAACAGAAACAAACAAACAACAACAAACAGATTGTTGACTAAGAAACAGAAACAAACAAACAACAACAAACAGATTGTTGACTAAGAAACAGAAACAAACAAACAACAACAAACAGATTGTTGACTAAGAAACAGAAACAAACAAACAACAACAAACAGATTGTTTACTAAATAAGACAAGTAAGAAAAACAGAGATTACGTTAATGCATTCGGAGAACGTTATCTCAGGCTACAAAGATTTCCTATTCATATCTAGCAGCAAAAGTAGATCACCTTTAAACTCAGATCAGAGTAATAAGAAAATAAACACGGTGCCAGTCCGTTTATTTCCATAATGTTCAATAATTTAAGTTCAAAAGAGAAATTACCGCATTTACTACAAATACGACTGTGCCGTTGATATAAAATAGCTTCTAACATGCCGTTTAATATGAGCGGTGTTCTATTTAACGATAGTCGACGGTATCCCACACAGTTGTAGACCGCGACTCTGCCCACAGAGTTTTCTTAATGTTATTTAACTGCACATTAATTTGTTTTAATGTTTCTTGTTGAGAACAAATAGAATGTCCAGTCTCCTCTACAACTGAATTAATGTCCACGTCTTCCGGGTCTTTAGTTTATCTTTATAGAGGTGTACCTAAATGTACTGTGTATTTACAATGGTGACCAGCTTTACGTACAGCACTCGTGAGCAAAACAATCGACTCTAGCGCATATATTTCATTGTGTGATCATTGCAGTTTAATATAAGATTTTATGAGGGAATAAACCATTCAAAATAATTAACTTTACTGGATAGGTTGTTTTAACAAGTAATACGAGAAATCAAGCAAATAGTTATGCAGGGCAATTGCGTAACACCATTGACAGATGTTTTGATATTCTGTACGAAAACTGTGTTCACTTGATTGAAAATGAATGTAAAATGTTTGTTAGTGAGCTAGTTAGTGAGTCACTTGGTTTTATGGGTGCACAAATGGCAGAATAATGAAATGGGTATGTATTGAAAAATAAAAAGCTATATGGTAATTAACTAATTATTCTGTGTAAGTCTTGTGGTTAACAAACACGTAGGTTATTATTATCTATACTCACTTGTGACCTTCAACGCGTCTAATGGTCCAATGTAAATAAATAAATAATAAATAAAATAAATATTTAATTTATTTAATATTTTTAGGACATTTTTTACACAGCACCAAACTAAGCAGAGCTTGTGCTATGGGTACTAGACAATGGGTATGATACTTGTATACTTTTAATGTCTTTCTAAATAAACATGTACAAAGCACAGTAATTCTAGTTCGATTAGCGCAGCTTATTTACTGACCTGGAGCGTTGGTCGCCCACGCTCCCGGTAACTAATGCACACCATCGGCTATTACTTACACCAGTCTATGAAATACATAGAGTATGAAGTAAACAGAGCTTTAACGCTTCTAAATCGATGCGAAATAAATCCTACGGACACATTGCATACTGTATATTGCCGCAATCTTCCCCAATCGAAAAACTTATCGTGACTTATGTTTATTATCAATTGTACCCTTGAGTTAATTTTGTCTTGTGAACCTCATGGTTTCTCCTTTGAAATATACTTCGTCAATAATTTTCCCGAACGAATCCTACCACCCTAATAACGTGTTAGGAGCGTAGTTCCTTGGAATGAAAAGCTTCCGTTTACCTCATAATCACAAGCCGAGCTTATTTCCAAGTAACATGATGCAGTTGAATACTAATATTTTTAGGAGAGCGACAACCATCTGACTTCTGAAATATCTGAGGTATACTGATGTTTTGCCTGCAATACAAACATCAATTTTGCACTCCATTTACTTCCTACTCCCTGGTAAACAGGTTCGCTATAATCAGCGCGATGCTGCCTCTGCGTGCAGCTTTGTACACTATCATGATTTATAGTTTTACATAATTCTGTCATGAAGCTGTTCTGTGGATAATCCAGTATTGTTTGTTTCTCCGACTAAGAACAGATCTAGGTGTCAAGGGAAGTGAAGATTAATAATGTTGCCAGTCACCTCGAGATGCAATTGTTTATGCATTCTACTGCTATTTCTGTAGTTATTTGAATAATGCGACATAGCTATCCATTGACTTGTAAGGTTTACAGGAATCAAGCCTTTCTTTTTCTAATTTTAAGTACATATTCCCCAATTTAGTAATTTTTTAACTCATTGTGGAAAAAGTCTTCCTATAAGTTTAGTTAGAATACAAACATTACTTCGCTTTCTTCTTACGGATATTATCATAGATATACAAGTGATATAGCTAGAAAGTGTTCAAGTAACAAAAGCAATAAATAGGAGTTAGTAAACGGTTGCGTGCGAAACTTGAAGTAAATATAGAAAGGATAGCCACTGGTCTCCGACTGGATAGTAGGGCTTCTACAATGTACTAAGCTGAAGTATTGATGCCTTAGCACATTAAAAAGGACATACCATTGAGACCTCTAGGTCTTCAAGTTAAATTCAAAAATTCAAAATATTTGGTGCATTTTCATCAAGGAACTACGAAATATGTTCACAGAAGTGAGTACGGTTTCGTCTAAGAATAGATAGATAATTTCCGGGGGTGACAAAATATAATTAGGTGAGTTCGCTATTTGCACCTGGAAATTAATTATATTACGTACTAGAATAGATCGATCCCTAAAAATTCACATAGGTTTCCTTTGATAAACTATCATTGATGTGGAAATTGGGAACGGCGAAAACGTTTTTATCAGGCAATACAATGTATGTGAGAGGAATACTGAATTAATTAAGTTATTGAACATTATAAGTACGCAGCATATGTGAACGATCATATCAGTTAAATGAAACTAGTTTTTATGAGTTCCACAAACTTCGCACACTTGGCTTAGCTTCAGGTGTAGTGGCAAGCTAACCATGTTTGTTTCGTTTTGTTTCCTACAGAATACGGGGAACAGAATCAACTCCCTTTGAACAACTTTGTTATTATTTATCTCTGCTTAGTGAAAGGCAAATGGTTATGTTCACCATTAGTAAGGCACATTAAGTACTGTGTTATGTTAAACGTCTGAATAACTTAGAATTGTGTTGTTACTGGTTGCAGTGATTCTTTTAATTACTTCTTGATTTTGTTTGTGATGTTTATTAGGTTGTTCCTTGGAAGGTTCATTGCTTTACTCAACTAAAGTCTATACAGAGGCAATTGTAATGACAAGGTTGTATAGTTCTAACTATTCTAACCCTACTATTGATTCTTAAATTTCTAGGAATAAGGGTTTCGAAAAAGCCAGAAAAAGGGTTGTTTTAGAGAGCTGGCTACTGAATTTTCAACAAGCATAGATAAAAGTAGGACTTTCCGATTTTATCCGAGTCTTTTCCCAATTATGTTAGGGTTGGCTTCCATTCTAACCGGGTGCGACTGAAAATCAGTATTTTACACGAAGCGACTGCCCTCAGACCCTTGCAACTCAGTTACTGGGAATACCGACATCCTAAGGTTAGACCAGCTCAGACCCTCGCAACTCAATTACTGGGAATACCGACATCCTAAGGTCAGGTCAGACCAGCAAACTTTCGGACTTCTGACTACCCGTAACGACTGCTATAGATATTGGTATGACAACCGGGACAGCTTCACGCACTCTCTGAAGCACGGAAAGGCTTCGATGTACTACGAAACGATCGCCCATCTGAAGACTGACCGCGGCTAGTGCAGCTTTACCTCGTAGATCTTGCAATTCACGCGGATATCACTTAAACACGAGCCCCTCAAGCAGGGCACAATCAGTTAAAAGAACGTGGTAAACTCCAAGTCAGACGCAGTTAAAAGAAAAGTCTAGGGAAGCAATAAAGCTGCTTGTACAGTCGAAAACTCGTCAGTGGTAATAGTTTGACATTGACAGCGTCTTTATTTCGTAAGCAGTATGGGCGGTTTTGTTACCACTGACGTGCGGACGACTGTTCAAGTTTGTAGTAGAATAGTGCGACAAGGGCGATAAATCTTCGGTCGACACCGAGCCACAGATTACATGTAATATTGTTAGTTATTCGTTAGTCTGTGCCTTGCCGCCAACCGGTGTAGATTTTCAGATACGGTGACTTACTTGAACGTGCGCGTGAGCATTTTGGTGATATCTTCATCTTCATTAAATTTATGTGTGAATTAATTATTCATTTTTTTTGGAAATATACACTACAACTCAACTAGATACGATAAATCTGTGTTGAGATGATTGTGGCAATTTCCCCCAAGATCTGTAATAATTCTTATTCTTTATTGTAAATAACAAACACAAATAAATTACAAATAGTAATTACATGTACAAAGGCGAGCTTAACTCAAAAATGAGTTTTCTAACAGCAAACCTTTGAGCGATAGAGTGATTCTAGAAAAGACCAGAATGAATGATGATGATGTGAATGTGTAATCGTTACAGACATTAAGAAGACTTTTTTTTAAACCTATGATATAATATCTTAAACTCTGAACTTCTTAGAAATGTTGTTAACTAAGTTTACATCATGTTTAACGATACAAAATAATAATAATTTAAAAAACTAAATGGAAGGAGTTTTATGTGAATCTGAACAATTTCTTCAGATTCACATAAAACTCCTTTGTTTAGAAAACTAATAACATCACGTCACTGCAACTGCGAGAAAGCGGGTCAAAGGCCTTGTATTGAGGCGTGCATGATATATGAACGATTATAAAACATGGCTGTGACACTTAGAGCAGCCAGTAACGAAGAACATGGCTCAGTCACGAACCGCGACGGGTATCCGACCAGCGCTAATGAGCGATCTCGCCACCCGATACCGACGCGACCAGGCGACAGCGAAGACTTCGCAAGAAATATCTTATTTTATATCATCCTCTGGTTAATTGATTTTACTAAAAAAAAATATTTTTCCATTGCCAAAAGAATTAAAGAAGATGTTTGTTTATTATTTTCTTTGTTTACTCATCATCTTCTCGTGTAATAAAAAAAATTCAAACTCGTGTTTTTTTACCAAACCCATCTTCACAAGTTGTGTACATATTCAAACTTTTTGATATGCTCAACCAGCCAGTACACTAAGTTTTTTTTATTACTGACCACTCTCGCCTTTATCTTTTATTTAAAATGCATAGAGTACCTACTTCTTAAATTTTTTTTCATAATTAATTTGATTTGTGTCAGTTTTTTGTTACCATCACAGTGACTACGAAAAACAGCCAAAATACTTAATATTTTCGAAGCCGCGTGAGAAGTGTATATTGTGACAAGTACGATCAAAGTTAGTGACAAAGACAAATAAGTTACTTAGTGCGTAGGTACACACAGTTAAGTTACGATGGCATCGTGACTTTGCAATCTAAGCACTTTCATACTTTCTTGTGTTTCGTCATAGTTACTCAAGTTAGTACCTACTCCTCCATCACACAGACAACGGTAATAAATTTTAAATGCCACTGAAGATGATGCATTATGGATTCTTCCTCGAGGTGTCACTTCAAGAACAATCCAAGGAATTTTAAACCGAAGGGAAAGGGGAAGGGTAAAAGGTTGATATCGCATGATTATGATTAACTATTATAATTAAATAATTTTTAAATCGACAACAATGTATTTAACTACTTAAAAAGTTTCTTATCAAGTAAGTACACCGGTTTCTTTTTTGCAAACAGTAGTTTTCTTCAGTTCTTACCAATATTTTCCAAGAATTTTCCTGTAATATCTACTTACTTCAGTAATTAACAAAAAAAAAAGACTTTTTTAAATCTAAGCTTAGGTACTCTTAGTTTTGTCTAACTGTATGCTCTATATAGGTACCATCCGTTGGAACAGCTTAGCTTGTACTTGATAAATGCAATAATAATGTCAGCTTTCTTAATAATAGCAACAATGAGGTACATTGCAAAGTAAAGACCCCAACATTTACTAGCCACACAAGTCTTCGCTTAAAGTCTTTACATAGTCAAGTAATTACGTCTGCAGTTAATTAAGAGGTTTCACGGTACTCACAGTGCCTGCGCAGTCTGAACAATCGGGAAAGCGGCCGTCCACGATTACAGACAACCTATAATAAATATTGTTTATAAAGCCATATAGCTCCATTGTCTGTTATGAGTTGTTTATACGCGTATGGAACGAGTGGAAAAGGAACTAAAAGAGCTTTTGTTAGGAGTTTTGACGTTTTTAGGCATAATCATTCATTCAATCACTATCCGCAAACGAAAACAAGGCAATTGGAAATCTTTATTAGTCTTTTCATCATAGAATGTGTAAAGAATTTTAATGATCACTTGGTATTTGAACATAATCACCCTCTTGGGTCGTCCCTCTGATTGCTAATGTAGGCAGAACCTATTTGAAACGCTCTAGGGACTCTCAGTTCGCCATCAAAGTAAATACAGGGGATGGTAATGGCTTTGTAGCAATTTGTTTGTAGTTCTGCTGTCCAGTGAACAAATCTCATAGCGCTTGTCGCTTATTTCCATACAATTTGCGCCACACACGGCGAGGCGCGTGCGCACTCCTTTTGCGAATAATTCCGAACGAACGGACGAACGTAATAGCCGTTTACTTTTGTACTTTAATGAGCGCCGTCACAAGTCATGCGAAAATTAAATGGTACTTGACCACTGTTTTTTTAAAGAAATATATTTGGACAGAATCCATGGCCATTATGTAATATTTGTTATTTGAAACGCAGAAATCAACTGAATGAAATAAGAAATTCAGCTTTCGAAAGATCCAAATAACAATGAATATTGATGGTTTCCAACAAAAAAATTGAATAGCCTTCCTTTCTCTTTCACAGCTTTTAATACCCACTAAATAACCGTTTGTCGTGTAGGGTCGACTTTACAAGTTGATAGAGGAGCGACCTCATGTAGGCACTTATGACAATAAACTTTGGACAATGGGCGCGGGCAGTGTTTGCGGTGGACCACCGGCGTAGGTTGGCTTGCCTGCCGCTCCGGCCCTGTCACCACGCGTGTCTTAAACTCTACAGACACAGACCTCCAACAAAAGCCAAAAGAAGCGAAAATAACCAATTATTTACATGTATTCGAAATTTCGAACGGTTGAAAAACTTGCTTCATGAATTATTTTGCATGAAGAACAAGTTAGCATTCTTGTATATTTTATTCTTTTTTATTTAAATTTGATCAAAGAATGCTAGAATGAAACTTTTTTATAAGAATAATTATCAGGACCTATATTGAAGCTATTATCGAGATATGTTGATTAAATTTTAACAGAGAAAGAATGCTTGAGCAATTTTAAATAAACTATGTGCCTGAATTTTTGTCATTCACTAAGAAGTTATAATTCAGTCGCTTACTTTTATAAAAAAGATTCCGTTTATTCCGGTTTCATGATTATTTTTTTTACCTTCGTGTTCGTCTGGTCGAAGGCAAGTTTTTTTTAAATGTGGAGATATATCCTGTTTCATACCGCTTGAACCACATTACCGAGACACTTTTAATGATTCGTTTAAACCACAGCAATATCAATATCTAATGTTTATGTTAAAGAAATTGTAAAATGAAGAATTTTATTTCATTGAAATAAAAAATATCAAGAATCGTCACAATTGAGTTTACTTTTTCCTATAAACCATATCACGTCCTTAACTCCTTACAACCTTTTTGGGAAATAACTTTAGCGTACTCTTAAATACTTGTTTTTGCAGTAGCTAAATCACATAACATCACTCTAAACGGGTTTCGAAGCCATTGAGATGACTCCAAGTTCCCATTTTACTGTTCGCGTGTGATCACGTAGAGTCGCATATGCACGTATTGTGCGTGTAGGCATTCCATTCAGCGCTATGCTATCACATCATCTGACTGGCCCAGCCGCTCTTTGATCTCAGCAATTGACTTAATCGAATATTACTAACAATAGATCACAGTTTTACCGAGCTCCTGGCTCCTGGAACTCATATAGACATTGTCGGTCAACTATTTAGATTTAATTCGGGCATAGGTTCAATTGACCAGCATGTTTTATGATTATAATTCAATTTGGAATGAGCGGTTGTTTTATAATCTCACTTGGCCGGTTTTATGAAATTTCCGTCCTCGTATAACACATTATTTTGTGACACACCTATGCACCTACAAATACGTCGTTGACGTTAATTTTAGTCCAAATATCATCAACTTGACATTAAAGCATTCTTTACAAGTCAAGAAACCGTAAAGCTCTCAAAGAAAGATTGATGGCCACCCACGAAATGCATTTTTATTGTAATGGCTATCTAAATGGTTGTGCAATATGGTGGCACTATCGGTCGATGTCAAGGATAGATAGCTCGTTGATGGGAATTTATCGCCCTTCACAGTGCTGGGTGCGGCCCAAGGATACGAAACACGAGACACAAACTAGGAGCGGTCTTCGATAGACGATAGACGTTGTTTGCATTTTGCCGGTTAATGGAAGCCGCGAGTTGAGTTCACAAACATATTGTCTTACAATATATTTAATGTAACTATTCTATAATGTAATAAACACGCAGCGTAGGCGCACACGCGGGTAACCCCAATGAGGGCACGATCGATCGCCACGATGTGGGCGCGGAACACCGTTTCACCATAAATGAGCCCTTTGTGCAGTAAATTGATCATGAGGGTCTGACCGATCGCCTTTTGCAATAACAAAAACTAATCGTCTTCTACTTGATACCCACGCGGAAGTATTCCGGAGCTTTTAGAGCCGTACATGTCAGTTGCACTAGGCTAAGGCGCCGGACGCAGGGCGCTACACCAGTGCTATTTGTTTAACTCAACACGGGGCATTCTCGCTCCTAACAAAATATTTAGATAAGAAAATGTCGCAACATCAAGCAAAACAATGAACTCTTAATTGTTAGAGCTTTCCTTTATTTCCAACTTATGCGTACATCGACCCTTATTGTGTGTAGGTGAAATAATGTTCAGATTGTTACATTCTGAAATCTGAGAGTTGGGATTATTTTTTGCATAATTATAGAACGTGCCAAAGATCTTGATCTATGGTACTTAGAAGTTTAATGATTTAAACATTGCTTTTTGATTAATCAAATCAGTCATTAAACAAACATTCCTATAAAAGCCACGAAAGTAATCTGTTAATACGATCAAGTAAGAGACGGCACATGGTAGGGTTAGTAATGATTTATGATCATTTAAATGCATAAGGGCATGTAGTAGACGAAGCTTCGTATGTACAATCACAGAGGCCGCTGTCCGTGACCAATGTTAAATTGAATACGAATCGGTTATTTGCTATCGAGTGATCGAACACGGCGCGAGCTCCAATCGATTCGTTGCGAGATGATCGATGGTAGGCTACGTTTGGCCTACATTATTTATTAATAATTTCGTAATTGTTCATCATAAAAGCACGTTGACATCGGATGATAAATTATAGAAACAGAAAGCAATGAAGATATCAATTCTTAACAATATTAAGCTATGTACGTCAATAAGTTATGGCCACTTCAGTGGTGTGATGAAATCTATTGGTGACTAGATGCATTAGAGTGCATAGGACCGTTGCAATGTTAACTAGCCTTATCGGGAAAACAATGATTGTTCCACAAGCATTAACATGCAAATTTACCGGCTCTAATTAAGCCATGACTGGCCTCGGGAGGGCAGGATCGAACCTATAATTATTTACGCTAATTTAGTCTTGTGCATCTCATGTTTATTTACAGCTTCATTTTATTTATGTGATGTGAAGCCGGTTGCAGGTTGTTTATGCATTAAAATTTTATTTAAACATAGTAAACATAGTAAACACTTTATTGACTTCCACATAACAATTCAAATAAGTCCCTAACTCCAAAATTAGGTTATCCCTGTGTTTCAGGAGTTAGTTCCTTCCCAATTATTGGTACAGTATAAGGCTGGTCATTAGTATTTATTACAAAACAAAAAGAAAAATATAATGGTGAATAATTAGAGAATAATTATACATTAATAAAATACATGGGTTGTTCACTTGTTTGTGTGTTGTATTTTGAGTAGTGGGCTGTGTTGTGACTTGATTGGGAGTGTGTAAATGTGAGTGTGTATGATGGTGGGGGTGAGTGTGTGAGTGTTGGACGTGACTGATTATTCTGAATGTGAGTAGGTATATATTAATCATGTGTATGTGCTGGAAGTGATTGTATGATAGGGATGCATGTGTTGGCATACTAACGTGATAACGGCCTAGAGACAACAGAGGCCATCACCTAAGCTGCTATGATGGCCTGCAGAAGACTTTCCAATTCGTCATAGGAGTATTTATTTAACTACAGTTTAATATTCTAATTAATTAATATGTTGTTTTATTTCTTTGATGTTTACAGTGATATTAGTCATGATTTCCGCATATAAATCCATATTCGTCAAGAGATTATTTCATCGGCAGTAAATATAAGTACCTACTTAGTTCTTAGTAAACACAGCTTTAAGTTCAGTTATTATGAATATTGATTCAAACACTAAACTCGATTGTTCTGCTTCCGAATATGGTAGGTACTTGACTATTCATGCTCAATTACTCGCGACTCAAACCAAGAACCATCTGGAATTCAGCTTTGATTGGGGGTCTAGAATCCAATTTTAAAATCCGTATCCGATGAATTCGTTTTTGAAATGAATAAGGATCCAACTTCCTTCGTGAAATTGTATGATGAATGATTGATTGATTGATGATTGTATTTTCTTAAAATAATGCTATTCAAGGCATACTGCACATAGCTGTACTCGGGGGCCCTGTGGTTCAGATATACCCAAAAGGCATACAACGCTCTGCGAATCCAATACAATAATGCATTCAGGGCATTGCGGCTACCGCGCTTTTGTAGTGCATCGGCTATGTTTGCCGAAGCGCGTACTGACGGATTTAACGCCGTCTGGCGTAAAAAGTCGGCGTCACTAATTCGCAGGCTGCGCGGCAGCCCCAACTCCATCCTGCGCATGATAGCCGCCCGGGCTGACAGCCCGCTTGTGTGAGCGCTGGTCAACCGGACCAAGTCACTATTAGTTATTAAGTACTAAAATAGAATAAGGCACTTTGTTACTAACACACTAGACCCAATTGTTGTCTGTGTCATAATAATAAATAAATAAATTACACAAATTTCTATTTTTAACCGACTTCAAAAAAAGAAGGAGGTTATGTATTCGATGGGTTTTTTTTGTCATGACCGATAGATACATCGATAGATTTGGGGTGTTTCTTATGTATTTTAAGTATGTATTTACAAAAAAATATAAGTATTATATCTAGTACCCATAGTACAAGCTCTGCTTAGTTTGGGACTAGATGGTGCTGTGTAAAAATGTCCCAACATATTTATTATTATTTTTATTATTATACAACCGTTGTACGTCACACTGAGGTGGTAGCCCGTTATTTCCTTATCGAGTATCTTGTAAACATCGTAATCAGAGATCTCCGCATAATTACGTAGGAACGCCGTTTGTGTCGTCGCGTACGAACCGCGGGACCGTGTCATGCGTCGTCATTACCAACATAATGACGTAATGAAAGCCTAACGCACCGCAATCATAGTCGTCTCGTTATACCAACTCAATGGACAGTGACGGTTTTGTTCAACATCAATTCTTTTGATTCATGAATAAGAGGATAATTTAATGACAGTGTTCATGTTCACTCTTCATCAGAATTACCGTTTTTATTACATCCTCCCGAATAGAGTTGTACCCGGCAGTTATTTATCGATGGTTAGTTTTGTTTTATCGGTTTACTAGTTGCATTCTAATCAGGGACATACATTACTATGAGTTATCGCAGATGACCTCTATCTACATTGCTCCTTATAGCTTTTTTATTATAACACTAATCTAGATTCAGCTGCAATTAGTGGAATTCATGAATAAACAATATTTTTGTATTTAGTTAAGTTTAGTATTATCTTGATAAAAGGCTACGCTTATCAACTACGGCTTACTACGTCATTCATACTTATAATATCAATAAATAATCATGTTATAAATAATAGGTAGATATTATTTCATTTATACGCTTACTGGAGATGGATGTAGAGCTCGTAGCGAAGCAATGACTGCGTTGATTGTACGATCTGCAAGCTTAAGCTGCACGTGCTGCGGTCAGTCTGTGGATGGGTGACCGTTTCGTTACACATCGAGACCCCTCCGTGCCTCGGAGAGCACTTTAAGCTGGCGGTCCCGGATGTCATACGAATATCTATGGCAGTTGTTACGGGTAGTCAGAAGCCTGAAAGTCTGACAACTGGTCTAACTTCCGAATGTCAGTATTACCCAGTAACTGGGTTGCGGGGGTCTTATGGCAGTCGCTCCGTGTAAAATACTGATGTTCAGTCGCATCTGGCTAGACTGGAAGCCGACCCCAATATAATTGGGAAAAGGCGAGGAGGATGATGGCTGGAGATGGATGTAGTAGATAGTCTACATTACTAGTTGTATTAATACGGACCAAAATATTAATCAATCTAATCCCAATTTTTTTTAGATTTTCAGCTTGAAAATGGTGTCGATTCTCTTGTTCACAAACTAAACTTATTTTAAACTATCGCTCTCTTTTACTAATAGTAGATACAAGAAAGGGATGGCAACAATTTTAGAACTGTCAAATTAGTCGGAATTAATATTTCCATACAAGTTTAGTCGTGATCTCGGAACGTGCCCACTAAAATACAAAGAAACGTAACACGTAAACTAAATTGACAGCACCAAAAGTGTTGCCATCCCTTTCTTGTATCTACTATTAGTAAAGAGAGTGATAGTTTATAATAAGTTTAGTTCGTGAACAAGAGAATCGACACCATTCTCGTCTGTTTTGTTTAGAAATGTGATTGGTTGAGAGAGATAGCATGAAAAGTTTTACCAACCTAGTAGTAGATAGTTATATCTCAACCTGCGGACTTCAAACAAAACCAGTCGAGATTTTAAATCTAAAAATCAGATTGATATTAATATAGGCCGTTAGCCAGCTTTAGCCCCGCCGTATATTGAAACCAGCCCCTGTTGTATAGCACTCAACGTGGATCGTTTCGAAAAACGTTGGTCCCACGTCACCTATTAGGAGGTATTTGCGAACAAAAGACATAAACGCGCCATCCCTGTGCTGCGCCTAGTCTAGCCGTTCAACAAAACCATCCACACCGTATGCTGTGCATGGGCTGGGTTATTGATCCTAGTCCATGCACAGCACACTGTCCCTCTGCCACACCGTATGCTGTGCATGGGCTGGGTTATTGATCCTAGTCCATGCACAGCACACTGTCCCTCTGCCACACCGTATGCTGTGCATGGGCTGGGTTATTGATCCTAGTCCATGCACAGCACACTGTCCCTCTGCCACACCGTATGCTGTGCATGGGCTGGGTTATTGATCCTAGTCCATGCACAGCACACTGTCCCTCTGCCACACCGTATGCTGTGCATGGGCTGGGTTATTGATCCTAGTCCATGCACAGCACACTGTCCCTCTGCCACACCGTATGCTGTGCATGGGCTGGGTTATTGATCCTAGTCCATGCACAGCACACTGTCCCTCTGCCACACCGTATGCTGTGCATGGGCTGGGTTATTGATCCTAGTCCATGCACAGCACATTGTCCCTCTGCCACACCGTATGCTGTGCATGGGCTGGGTTATTGATCCTAGTCCATGCACAGCACACTGTCCCTCTGCCACACCGTATGCTGTGCATGGGCTGGGTTATTGATCCTAGTCCATGCACAGCACACTGTCCCTCTGCCACACCGTATGCTGTGCATGGGCTGGGTTATTGATCCTAGTCCATGCACAGCACACTGTCCCTCTGCCACACCGTATGCTGTGCATGGGCTGGGTTATTGATCCTAGTCCATGCACAGCACACTGTCCCTCTGCCACACCGTATGCTGTGCATGGGCTGGGTTATTGATCCTAGTCCATGCACAGCACACTGTCCCTCTGGGTCTTAAAAATCCTAATCGTTGGTGCGTCCGTTAGAAATCGTGTAACTTTTGACCGACTTGACTGATTGAGGTCATGTTCACACAATATACCTATTTGTTTTGTCGAGATGATGGTTCATATAACTATGCTAGGATCTGATAAACTGCGCTGCAGTCAAGTTACTAACAAATTCTACAACGTGTTATTGAAATGACTGAAAACTTCTTAAGGGGTCATTGTACTAATTGGTATAAACAACTTTTACTATTGACGAACCCTGAAATCGCGGAAAAAATCAACTGATCCCGACATTTTGACGATTTATGTGAACACAAAAATTGCCAAAAATGGTGATGTGTAAAAATGTACCAAAAATATTTATTTATTTTATTTATTTATTTCATTTGAATATAGGGAACATCTGATATTTTTACACGATTTTAGGGTTGGTCCCATAGTAATAGTAGTTATTCGTAGCTGTTCATACTGACGAGTACAATGACCCCTTAAAAGGTTTTCAGTTATTTTAATAACACATTGTATATTTTATGACCAAAATGACTCGTTGGTCGAGCTGGCTTAAGCCAATTTCTGTCGATCATTGTTAGGATACCTTAAGTGACTATAGAGAAACCCTGAATCTCTTCATTTGCGGACACATAACAATATTAACTCATATGGTTTCTTACACAAGTTAACACCATGTTTACACTTATTTTCTGTTTGTCACAGGTTGCTGGTTGGTGCACCATTGGGTCAGAATCTACAACCAAACACGACCAAGTCGGGGGCGCTGTGGAAGTGTAGCTTGACTTCTACTCCTACTGACTGCATCCAAATCATCACTGATGGGAAAAGGAGTGAGTAACTTGTATAGAACCACTGGTTATGAGGAACTGCGCAGAAAAAAAACATTTGGGTACTCGTTCTATGCATTGAACCTTTCGTCTGCCTCAATATCTGGACATTGATTCATTGCATTTGACATCTGATCTCCTCATATTCAATTTTCAGACATTATTTACAAGACTGTAGTGTAAATACTACGTAGCGTCCACACACTATAAAGGTTTCTACACAAAATTCAGCTTTAGTTTAAGAGAGTTAGTTAAAACAATAATAGTATTAGAACTCACAAAGTGTTTTGTTTTAAAATCACTATAGACAAAATTGTCAAATACACACATAGAATATTACCTAGATGATTTTGTAGTTAGAACTTGCAAAACACTTGCTAAGTAGTACCTAGTGTGTTCTAACAATCTAGATACGAACGAAGGAAATGCTGGAACACGTCCATCGATACCCAAGCATCAATGTAATCGATTAAAATATCGATATAAGTTTTAACTAAAATGTTGTCTTTTGTCGGTGGTGCCCCAAACAGCGAAGTACGGCAAGATAGACACGAGTAAGTGAGCTGTGGTCTCAACCTCCTTTTATTCTTAATCATTTTGCTCTCCGACTAATCGACTAATCGCTGTAATGTACTTTTTGATTTACTAATTGTCAATTCTTGTCTGCTCAAGTTCCAGCTGGACCGTCATTACTATATTGCAACGCATGACAACACTAACTTAGTGGTTTGAATTTTATTTTGCAAAACATCACATTCATTCACGTCTTAAAGTATTTAGGATACATTTTCTGTAATAGAAAACCTTTCACAAACATTTGAGGATACTCAATATTTTTATAAGACAAACTAAGGTCGGTGTTCATCAACTTTAATTCTCTGATTACTCGACAAATGTACTGGAATTACGGATAAACAGTCAGTATTTAACCAGAGAATTATTGTTGTTGAAATTGAGCCTAACTCAGCTTGAGTTTAATCAGACTTTTCTGCATATTGAAAAAGCAGATAACTGAAAACATATGAGTAGGTGTAATACTTATGAGATATTTTTATCAACAGAAAATGTATCCTTCCTATAATAATATAAAGCACTAACTGCTTGCCACAGCACCAAAATCACATGCTTGAGCTACACAGCACTGTAGAAAGTACCAAATATTTATGTAATATTTATACGTATAACAAGTACCGACTGTTATCTGGAGTAGATTCAGTTCAATATGCTGAACTTGAAAAAAACTTGAACGAAAGCATATTTAGTGTAGACTCCGAAGAACTTAGATTTAAACTTAGAGCTTGTTAGAACGTAAGTTGATAGAGCTTCGTAATGTGGTAGGCCTTCAAATTTTAATCAACCGTTTAATCTCACGAACATTTAAATTTTTAGGTGATAATTCACACAACCGTCTTAACTTGTAACAAAAAACTAAAGGTGACTGGCTATAATATCTAAACATTAGTTATTAACGAATCACACAATCGGATGATTAAATGCGCGGACGAAAATGCACTTACAAATTTCTAATTAATACGGTCAAAACCAATCTATGTCTGGTTTTGAATAATAATAAGTTTAACAAGAGACTACAAAGTAACGCTGGGCCAAATAACTTACTTATTAATTAATTAATTAACATACGTAGTCTTCGATAACGTCCATTAACCCGAGACCACAAGTTTGAGCCGTATCTTCACGTTGTTATCACCTTGATTCATTGCAGGTTGCAGGAGTATATCGTCACCTTAGTGAACACACCTTGATCTTTCTTACTGACACTTTTAATATCGATAAAAACATAATTAAAACCACTAAACGTAGGACAGTACCAATTGGGCTAATTACACAATAAGTCACTGTCCACTGGAAAAAAATAATGAATGTAGAGTAACCTTATTATCATTTTAATTAAAGCACCTTTTAAAGTAGTTTTGTTTGTACCGATATAAAAAGTATCACATAATAAAGAGTTTTATCACTTTAGTTTGATGACATTATAAATCAGGTTTTGTTTTCATGTAGGGGATGCATGTTTTATACGAAATGCTATGTACTATTATATTCACTGCACGATGTTTGTGCAACGTGATACAGAAAGTATCATTTTTTGATGCATTTGCAAGATTCCTTTGCTGTTAGTATTGAGAACTCTGTTCTTGCATTACACACGCCTGGTTGCAATGCTTTGCATTTGCCAAGATTATCACCAAATCAGTTTCTTATTGGGATTGAGTTTGAAACTTTATTTTTGGAAGCAAATGTAACAAAAGCCACGACTTTTGAACAAGTTGCCTTTGTTTACCGCATCTCTATATATTCTTTTGCAGTTTTGTTTCACTTTTGATTTATTAATTACTTTGGGTTGAGTTTACATAACATGGTGTTCTAGAATTGCGTAAACACTAAGAAATTATATTATTTTGTTTTTGTGTCTAATTGAGCTTTTACATTTAAGCAACCTTGTGCTAAATACCTTAGTAAAACATAATCCATATGGAATAACATATGTGATTAATTTGTTGAACAATGTGTATTCTTATAATATTAATTTCATTTTGCTGCAATTAAATTGATGCTTCTTAACAGATGATCGATTTGGGTAGAGTGACACGTACTGATAGTTTGTTAAACTGTAGATTTGGATTCGGATCAGCTGACTGCTCCTTACTCGGATGAAATCAAGGAAGGGCAATGGCTGGGAGTGTCTGTAAGGAGTCAGGGTCCTGGGAAAAAGGCCGCTGTTTGCGCACACAGGTTCGTATTATTAAGGGCTTTGGTTTATGGTTTGTATAAGGAAAGCTGTGACCTCTTTCTCTTAAAATGATGGCGTGGAAGGTAGTATCCAAAAAATATTGAGCAAAATTTTAAAACCCTGCTTGTATGTGTTAAATACTTTTGTGGGAGTCGAATCCAGGATTTTCGTATATTTATAATCTTCATACTAATAAAACAAAATTATTTTTTAGATATATCCGCAAGCAGGGAGAGCTGCAATTCGGTCAAGGTCTATGTTACACTCTTAGCAATGAATTAGAGCTAGTGGATGTTATGGAGCCATGCAGGGGAAGATCTGTAGTAAGGTAAATAATTCAAGAACTATAATCCTATTTTGATCTATAATTTCAGACCATAATAAGTGACCTAGAATACCTATATATATATTTTGTTGACAGTTTGTAATTTCGTCATTTCAACCGTCCCGATTTATCATTTTGTAAATAACAAGTCTCAAGTACTTATAAAAATATTTTTCAAGTCTTATCATATCTTTTTAGCAATAGTATTTTACTTCTTCTGAATAACATAAATAAATACATTAACTTTACTTATAACTTTCCAGGGAACATGAAGAGTACGGATTCTGTCAAGTTGGAACAAGCAGTTCCCTTCTTGATGATGACACATTGCTGATGGGCAGCCCAGGTCCTTATACCTGGAGAGGGACCATCTTCGCCCAGGATACCAGAGACGATGTTTTGGAAAGAGACAATGTGGTATATATGGCACCCGTGCAAGATGGCGCCAGTCCTGTCGAGAAGTATAGTTATTTAGGTGGGTTTATGGTAACGGTGGATATATTCTTTTTAGTCATAAATTTCGGTGCAGGACCGATCGAATCTAAAATAATAGTAATGCACCTGGCTTTGGTCTGGAACAGAGCTTTTGTACCAGGAGATGCAACGCCTAACTAATAAATGCAAACATAGAGTAGTGTCGAACCTCTAATATATTATCTCTTCATAGCTGAGGGAAATCATGTACTTCTGAAGACTCTTTAGCCATTATGAACTCTATAATACCACTTCACATCATATTTTCATAAGATCCATAACAAAAGGCGTCATTACAAGTATTACAATAAGTACTTATTAGTCATCCATCCACAAAGAAGCACAGATAAAACGAGAAAGACCAAGTAACAATTACACAGGCCAATAATAACAATAATTTTCCCGATTCCAGGCATGTCAGTATCAAGTGGCAACTTCTTCGGAGGCGACAAGGCGTCTTATGTGGCTGGAGCGCCGCGAGCGCACGGCACTGGTCAAGTAGTCATCTTCAGCAAGCTTGCCACTGAGGACTGGGGAAGAACTGACTTGAATATACTGAACTTCACCCTGCTACTTAAAGGAGAACAGTTTGGATCCAATTTTGGATATGAAGTCGCTAGTGCTGATGTTAATGGAGATGGGTATGTTGGATATTTTATAAGTTGCACCTTTTCATCAAGATTATTACATTCATCAACCTTGCCTATCGTATCGTATTGCCAGTCCGCAGCTGGACATAAACCTTTCTCATTTTGCAACCTACCTAGGACCTAGGTCCTCCGCCTTTCACATCCAGTCCAACCCAGGCTACTTTCTTCAAGTGGTCAATCCACATGGCTGAGGGGCGCCCTACGCTGCGTTTGCTGATTCACCATTTGAGGACTCGTCTGCTCCAACTTCCATCGGTCCTTCAACAGACATGGCCAGCTACTTCAGCTATATCGGTCACTCCAGTTCTTCTACAGATAATCTTGTTACGGATTTAATCCTTAAAATAAACTTCAAGCATAGCTCGCTCCAGACTATCACATTATCATAAACAAATGAAATGAATTTTGACGTAATTCCAGTCAAGAGTAACGAAGCTATGTACAGGACCTAATATTTATAAGAAATAGTGTTAGAGATACTGATGCATGCGATTTTCTCTAGTTACCGACATTCATTCTGTATATGTATGCGGTATCCGTTTAAGTTTTATAACCAACCTGAGTAGCGGTGCAACTTTCCGCCGAATTTTAACATATTTGGCTATAGCAACCGAACACGTTTAAGTATTTCGTCAAAGGAGAACAATTATGCTCAGCTTTTGTGAACTCTATACACCCATATATTTACCTAACAACCAACCATAAAGGGATATAACAAGCTGTCAGGCTCGTAATTCTGTACATTTCTTAATATATATAATTGTTTTTTTTTTTTTTTTTTTATGCCAAAAAATTTAGTACTATATTACAAATAATATTTTGGTAATATATTTTGCAAAACAAGTGAATCTGCATCTGTAACCGAGTGAATCTGCATTTGTAACCGTAATCTATATTATTTGTTAACCATTCCAGATTGCCTGACTTATTGGTGGGTGCTCCATTCTACTTCTCTCGAGACGTTGGCGGTGCTGTCTACTTGTATCTAAACGTAAACTCAAGTCTGCATCAAGAATACAACGTAAAATTAACAGGCAAACAAGAATCCCAGTTCGGTATTGCCATAGCCAATGCTGGGGACTTGAACAAAGATGGTTGCCAAGATATAGCTGTAGGAAGCCCTTATGAAGGGAATGGAGTAGTGTATATTTATATGGGAGATAGAGAAAAGGGTTTAAACTCCAAGCCAGATCAAGTGATCACTGCGGAAGCACTGCCAGTTCTGATGAAGACCTTCGGCTACGCGTTGTCTGGAGGAGTTGATTTAGATGCCAATGGATATCCTGATTTATTAGTTGGCGCATACGAAAATGTAAGTTTAAGATTTATTATTATAATTAAGCCTTTTGTTTCTTTAACTGACATTTAAATTACATTTTTCATATTAGTGTACATATATTCAACAGTTAAGGTCCCTTTCGGGTATAGGCCTCCTCCAACTTTTTCCATTTTTTTTCTCTTTCGCTATCTTGGGCCAGTCTTGTCAAGTTTGACAAGACTGGCCCACAAGTTAGATACCTTTTATCTATTTGGCAATATGTTTGTAATGAATTCTTGAAAAATAATTGCAAATCGTTTTGAAACAATCGTTTAGTAATAAAAAAAATATAAAAAAAATCTTTATTTCAGGCAAGGCATCAGTTATGCTAGAATCCTAATGCTAGATAAAAAACAATATATTATATTTTTTTTTTTTCCAAATGATAAGTTTTTTCTTTACGAAGTATCCCTCATGTAGTCATGCCATAATAACTAATGGTTTACCTAAACATATTTTTATATCCTTCCAGAGCAGCGTTGCCTTAATACGAACACGACCAATCATCGACATCAAGACTTCGATCCGACCATCAAACACGATAATTAACATCGACCCCACGAACCAAGGCTGCGACCGCGACCCCAGCTCCAACTACACCTGCTTCCACTTCCAAGCCTGCTGCATCATCGAGTCTTTAGTCAAGACCACTCAGTCCACCACACATCGCCTCAACTACGTCATTGAAGCTGAAACATTCCCCGGTGGAAGGAAATATTCAAGAGTCTTCTTCGATTCTGATAAGAGCAATATTGTTAATAGAACTATTATGCTCGGAAGGGATATGGAAGATTGCAGGGAGCATATCGTGTATTTGAAAAATAATACTCGGGATATTCAGACTCCGATCAAGGTAATTAATTTATGGTATTATGTTCCACTTAATTAGCGGTTTAGAAATCAAGAGGCCAGCAGTGGGATGTGACAGGTTAGCAGTGCGAGTTTTGTTATACCTTGTTAGCATTCATTCATCAGTCCATAGACGCCTTAGAACAGGCGACCGATGTCTGTTACCACATCTATGAAATTTCACTAATGTAGGTCGCCACTATTCGCCACTTGAAAACATCAAATTAGTTTTTTTCAACCACTTATGTGAGCCGTCAAAACCGCCGCGTTAGTGATTAGCCAATAGCCACCTTGGTAAAGCCAATCGGATTGCAGTACTCCGCCTCAGCTAGTTGACAGAATTTATTGTACGCATTATATTCGACGTTAGGTGTCTATTTGGTCGATGCTTGTTAGTTTACAAACCTACAACATAACATAACATAACATCACGCCTGTATTTCCCCGAAGGGGTAGGCAGAGGTGTAATAGTACACCCACATTTCACCAGTTATATTATAGTCCCATGTAATACGGGGCGAGCCTATTGCCATTGACCGGGCACAAATCCAGACTCCAGGCTGCTACTGAGAATTTCCTAATGAAAAAACCCAATAACACTTTGTCCGACCCGAGAATCGAACCCAGGACCCCACGCTCAGCAGTCGCGCTTGCAACCACTAGACCAACGAGGCAGTGTTACCAACCTACGCTTTTAAGAATAAAAAATCTCACAAAATAGGGATAATAATAGGGGTACCTATACCTTTTTCTTTGTGACGATTCTTGGGCGAGGCCTATGTTCAGCAGTGGAGGCTTTTGCCTGAAATGATGATGATACCTTTTTTAATCAAATATTTATACGAGACATTAAGAACTAATGCAACGCGAGGTCTGCCAACCACAGTTGATTTTCTTAATGACTCGTTTTCTTAATCTTTTATTCTGTTTACAGTTCCAGGTAAACTACCTGCTAGTTCATGCTGAGCCTCAGTACTCCGCTACAGGCACCCTCCCCGACGTGGACCAGTACCCCGTACTGAACGCCACCGCCAGCTCCATGTTCACCGCTAACTTCCTCAACGACTGCGGGGCGGACGCCGTTTGTATCAGTGACCTCGTCGTGGACCCTAAACTTTTGTTGCCACTCAGTAAGTATAATTAATTAACATTCTTATCCAGATTTTGCTTAGTAAATATAGCAAATATTTTATCTAGTTTTAAATGTTTTATTGACACTCATAATTTTTATCTTTAAAATGCGCCTGTAATTTTATTATTACATCGCTATAATCAGATAAAATTTCTTTCACTATCGCCTATCTTTTTGAATTCTGTATTGATGTGAATAATGAATGGTCCAAAATTTATTCATGTTTTTTGGCTTGTTAATTAAAGTTCGATTTTACTTTTGTCTTGTAGAAAAACTAATTTCGGCCTTATTTTGTTATTTTAGCGAAGGATAACAAGAGTTACGCGCTAACTTTAGGGCAAGAGGAAGAGATCAAGCTGTCTATAACGGTGGACAACTACGGCGAGTCTGCGTACGAGGCGCAGTTGTTCGTCAACCATCCACCCAGCGTGCATTACATCGCTGTTAACATTAGCGTAAGTATTTATACCACCAATAAATAAAAAGTGTGGATATGTCTTTGGATCAGAACGGCCATATCAAGAGAGTTAGTTACATCTCCCCTGCCTACACTACCTACTTTTCGTGAGTGTAAATTACTGATTCTAGTATTTGTCAGGGGTGTTTTTTCGCTAAAAATAGTATAAACTGTTGATCGCCACGACACTAGTACTGCCATCTATTGGCATAAACTATTACAACTTTATTGGTAACACTGGTTTTGACTAGGTTAAAGATTTTATCTACACTAAGTAAAATTCGAAATCCGAACTCGAAAGTAATGTCATAATAACATACTTTTCTCCCACTTATTCGGAAATTGGTTCATTATTCAAAAAAAAGAATACAACTATCGGCTCTTTTCCGTACGCAACGAAATAACAGGCCGGTAATATCCAACAGAACAATAATAGAAATTGCCGGACACTTTTTATTTTTTAAATTATGCTACCGAGGTTTTTAAGTACACACTTACATAAATTAGGAGTTTTTAGGTACAAAATATTTATCATTATACAGGAATGATACGCATGTTTTTTTCAAAACTTTGAAAATAGAACAAGAACCGCGCGCGGGCGAATTGGCGTGAATGAAAATGAGATACTGTTGAATAATTTTTTGTGTTGTGTTAACTCGCAAATGAGAGAAAAGTTCTATACAAGTCTCAGCCGAAATAGCAATTAACGGCCTCGTTTAATTAAAAAAGACTCGGCTTGCGCCTCGTCCTTTCAAAATCACTTGGGAAGTACTCGGCTTCGCCTCGTACTTCCAATATTACTCGGCCGTAAATTGCTTCATTTCAGGCCTCGACAGTAATGTACTTGCACATGCATCTGTAATTTATTTAAAAAATTTCATTACGATACAGTTTGCTGAACAAAACAATGCGGTAATTTTTTTTTTTCCATAACCGCACACTTCAGCCCAACTAAGGAGTTTTTAATGCCACTTCGACCCAACAAAGGAGTTTTCAACCTTTTTTCAGCGGTCGTACAGTTTGGCACCAAAAATTACACAAAATTCAGAGTGGCGCCACTAGTCATACATTGAAAAATGTTATCGTTTAAAATCGCGTTTTTGGCAGAACTTTGGATTGTCATATTGCTTTTAATTATATTTAAGTGTTTACAGGCATATTTTTTGTATGATAAAATAGAGATTGACGGAATCCTGACAAGGATAGAAAATTAGTTCCGATTATAATGATTTCGCCAGACTATATTTTATTATCTGTGTAGGCGCGACAGGGCGCGTGCGCGGCCGCGCGCCATGACCTACTGGATTTGGTCATCGTTACTTGTAAATTTATTGTAATTGTTTACGTTATTAATATGGTTTTGTATGTCTAAAGTTTTATTCTGGGCAAAAATATCTGACTACAGCAGTGATACTGAACTGAGGAGAATATGACCCCGCCTGAATTTCTGGATGCAGCAACGTAAATGATGAACAATCTTTTACCAGAAAAATCAAGAAAAACTACGCCAATGTTACCAAGATTTTGATTTTGATATTTTATTTAAAATTGTATGAGTTTAGATAAAATAGTGTATGAAACTGACATAACTAGATATTAAAACACTCGTGTGATACTATTAAACTCACACTCGTGTTTTAATAACCCCTATTATGCAACAGTTTCATAAACTACTATTTCCGCCAGCATTTTTAACCAGCCAGCTCATAATATGTTACATTTTATTTGGTAATTTTCCAGGACAAGCACGTTATCTGCACGAGTTTTAACAAGACGACTGTAACATGCATGCTGGAGAATCCCTTCAAGAAGCAACTGGAAGGTTCTCCGCCAATCACCATGCGTTTCGATGCACGTGCATTAGAAGACAATGACCAATCAGTGGTGTTTACTGTGTGGGCTAACTCCACATCCAAGGAACTGCATGCTGGAAAAAAGCCAGTGGAAGTGGAAGCTCTAGTCATTAAGAATGCTGAGCTCTTGATTAAGGGGTAAGAGCGTTTTTAATTATTATTATAAAAATATTGTGCTACAGAGATAACAAATTAGCAGATACGGAGTTGACTTGGTTTGAAAAGTTTCCTTTAGTAAAAAGGGATAATTATGTGCAAGATATAGTCATGTCATTTTTTTGCATCCTCAATAATTTTTTTTTTTTAATTCTACTAATATTATTAGATGACCATACATGCAACGATATATCTCACGGGTTGCAGATAGCCTGTACAAGTTACCTGTCAGATAAACCTGCTCTATCTTCAAAACGGTAATACATACCAGCGTCAAACTTGGTCTGATTATAGTGCATACTATGTTGTTTAGTAACAAATACTAAAAACAGGGCAAACAGAGACATATGTGGTGGAGCTACGTAAGAAAGAGATGCAAAAGTTCACATTTCGCGTACTTTCGTTAATGTCTTTTGATTAACTCTCGTAAATTCAATCAGTTTACCTACTATTAGTAAAAAGAGAGCGATAGTTTAAAATAAGTTTAGTTCGTGAACAAGGGAGTCGACACCAATTGTCGTTATTTCCTTACATGTTAAATGGTGAACTGAAAACGGATAACATATTTCTGCACCTGCTACAAATGCTTGCTACGTTTTCAGCGTGGCGCGTCCAGAGCAAGTGTTCTACGGCGGCAGTGTAAAGGGAGAGTCTGCTATGACGTACTTTGACGACATCGGGACCAGGGTGGTGCATACTTATCAGGTATGATGGTGCGCATAAATATGCACATTTCATTCTATCCATTAACATCTTTTCAACCAACGTGATGTGAAGTTTGTCTATCTGGAAGTTTATTGAACTATCCATACTGGAATAAAAAAACATGCTACTACAGTTTTGAATCCGACTCGAACCATCGACGAGCTTAATAGGATTATAGGAGTATGAGGGCTATTGATGTTCCTCTATCATTTCAGCCGAAAGACGTCCACTACTGGACATAGGCCTCCCCCAATTAAGGGGGGATATGCCATAATCGCCACGCTTGGCAGGCGGGTTGGCGATCGCAGTTGGTTGGTTAAATACTTAGAGAACGCTGCTGCCCATCCTCTGGTGAATCCCTAAGTCGCCTTTTACGACACCCATGAGAAGAGATAAGGGAAGGGGGAGATAAGTTCCTCTATCGCTAGTACCTAGACCTAACCTTTGAAATTAAACTCAATGCACTTTATTAAAAAATCTGATGTAACAATAAGCTTAGCCAAAGCCGTGTTTAAACACCTTTTTAAAGTATGGAGTTCGACGTTTGCACTGGTTTAAACGCAGTCAAGTAACATATATTCCTAAATATGGTTGAAAATGTTGTAACAAGAGGGTATAATTTGCTTATGCATATTACATGAACTTCGTAAAGAACAGTTAAAGCTATTATATTCCACAAAGTGCGTTAAATCTTATGTTATGAACTCTTAAAGTTATGTTAATAGTTCATGTCTTGTCTCGGACACAAAACACAACACCGGATTTCAGTTTAATGCAGATTCGTAAACAATATCTCAAAATTACTTTGTCAGGTATTCAACGAGGGTCCATGGCACGTGTCGTCGGTGCAGGTTGTGATACAGTGGCCTCACCAGCTTGCCTCCGACTCTTCGCAGGGCAAGTGGCTGCTCTACCCAGAAGATGTACCCTCTGTAGATGGAGAAGCTGGTTAGTTAAACTAAAGAACCCATCTAAAATTTCGTGTTTTTGAGATGCTTTAGCTCTATTTGATACTAGAATTATTTTGAGGCAAGGACAATTCCTTCAAAATTAATTCGTATCTAATGCTTAACTGCTATAAACCAGTTACTAAATATGACGGTTTATCGTGGGTTCAGCGCACCCTAGGCAGTCAGCCCCGCTACCAACCTGCTGACTGGCTAATTTTTAGGGTTCCGTACCCAAAGGGTGCTAACGGGACCTTATTACTCTCGCTACGCTGTTCGTCCGTCCGTCTGTCTGTCACAGGGCTGTATCTTTGTAACGGTAATAGATAACCAGTTGAAATTTTCACAGAATATGTGTTACTATAGGGTATATCATGACAAATACTTAAAACTATAAATATAACCATACAAGAAACCTCGAAAAAAATGATTTTTTTCATCGTTTCTTCTTTATGCTCTATCTTCAAAGTGGTAATACACACAAGCTTCAAATGTACAGTATGTAGTTCAGCAACAAATACTAAAAACAGGGTAAGCATATAAATATGTGGTGGTACATTTTGTGGAATTCACTGTCGGCATCTGTATTTTGGGGTGCTTACAACCCTAACGCCTTTAAAGCTGGAGTGAATCGGCACCTATTAGGTTTGCTCGCTCCATCGTCGACCACATCTTGACAAAGCTGTCTAGATTGCGGTCAAGAGCAGATCCATATCTCATAAAAAAAATAACGTGCCCACTAAAATACAAAGAAATGTAACACGTAAACTAATTTGACAGTCTAATATTGTTGCCATCCCTTTCTTGTATCTACTATTAGTAAAAGAGAGCGATAGTTTAAAATAAGTTTAGTTTGTGAACAAGAGAATCAAAACCATTATGTAGCTTATCGGCCAAAATTTAATATCCAATCTATCTTCGATTTACCCTACTATAGATAGAAATTTGACATATTTTGTATGGAGCTTATGTCAAAATCCTATCTCTAGTAGGTCAAAACGTGGATAGATTGGATATTAATTTTGGCCGTATGTCGACACGATAGACGATCGTGGGTTCCTGAGCTGATCAATAGTTCAATAACGGTATCTAGGTAACATTTGAAAAATTCTTAGTTATAATTTCGTACCACAAGGTATTCAATACAGCCAAACTTCAAACATAACATAACTGAGATACCCTATCGTAACTATTTGGGTATCATAAAATAGCATTGTGAAAAATTGTCAAGCATACATTTTAATAACTATCAAACATTTCAGATCAAAACGGCGAATGTTTTGCCCGAGAAACGAACCCTCTGAACCTGACCACTCGACCAGGGTCCCCGGAGCCCCTTGAAAATTTAGAAATGGATCCATTCCTGACCACTGGCAAGTTGAGCGTTAGTTCGAGCGAGAAGTCTCACAACGAAACGAGAAGGAAGTTCATGGAGTACTCCAGTTCCAGTTCTTATAGCAGCAGCAACAAAGTGAGACGGAAACGAGATGAAGATGCTGTGAAGGCTGAAGCCTATACTGATAGAAAACATGTTATTAATTTGGTAAGTAACTTATTAATGTAAGTCTATGTCGTTCCGTGTGGTGCCGGACACAAAGGATAGCACTATCCCATTGCTTCTCGTGGGTGTCGTAAAAGGTGACCAAGGGGTTCACCAGAGGATGGGTAGCAGCGTTCTCCGAGTATTTATTTAACCAACTGTGATCGCCAACCCGCATGCCAAGCGTGGCTATTATGGCATATCCCCCCTTTTGGGGGAGGCCTATGTCCTGCAGTGGACGTCTTTCTGCTTAAATGATGATGATGAATTAACTTATTAATATAAGTCTATGTCACACAATTTTACATTTCGACTTTTTTCGCGAAGTTCTCATGAGCGGCCTGGGAGGATTCTGTCCCTATTTGAAGCTTAGCAACTTGGGACATGCCATTTCTGGCTGGCCCGTTTTGGTTACGAAAACAATTAAGTATTGACGACGTCTGTGGTCTGGTGGTTCCAGTGTTGGACTGCTGATCACGAGGTCGTGGGTTCGATTCCCACGGGACACAAATATTTGTGTGATGAACATAAGTGTTTGTGTTGGCCTGGGTGTTTCTTATGTATTATAAGTATGTATTTACAAAAAAAAGTATTATAAGTATTATATCCATTGTCTAGTATGTACAAGTTCTGCATAGTTTGGAACTAGATGATGCTGTGTAAAAATGTCCCAAAAATATTTTTTCATATTTTTATTTGAAACTAGGATTTATTTTTTGTTCCTCTGAAATGTAACAACTCCATTAAATTCCAGAACTGCCAACAAAAGACAGCGAAATGCATCCAGTTCCAATGCGTGATCTACAAGCTGGGCCGCATGAAGACGAGTACGATCAGCGTGCGCGCGCGACTCTGGAACACCACTCTCGTGGAGGAGTTCGCGAGGGCGGCGCGCGTTAACATCGCGTCCACTGCGTACATCAGCATACCTGCGCACTTCAATATACACCAGAATAAGCAGCTCGATGATAGAACTACGGTGAGTTACACTCTTGTCAAAGCTGAGATGAAGTTTATTAACCACTCTTGTCAATAGAAATCCACATTAGTGTTGTTCAAAGTCTTGGTCTTGCAAAAATGCAAGATCGCAAGACCGAAAGACTGAAAGACCAATACTTTGGACGACACTAATCCACATGTTCATGTATTATAAGTACGTATTTACAAAAAAAAAAGTATATAAGTATTATATATCCATTGTCTAGTACCCATAGCACAAGCTCTGCTTAGTTTGGGACTAGATCGTGCTGTTTAAAAATGTCCCCAAAATATTTATTTATTTTATTTTATTATTTATGTTGGAACGTGGCAGTAGCATCTAGACTATACAATTCAATAGTGACAATAATTAATTTCTTTGAAGTAAATGCGTTGAGTTTGGCAGTAGGTAAGCATCACTTAACGTTCTCGACATGACAACTTGTGAGCTACTTTCCTAACTAAATTAAGAAAAGTATTTTTTTTCGTTCCTGTTATCTTCTGGTGAACTTGTGCCCGCTTTCATGTACCTTATTTGACATTTAACTTAAAAATCTTAATTTATTATACCAAAATATTCATCTGCCATCATCAATTGTGGCCATGGGCGCCAGAGTAGCCCATCTACATAGACAAGACTTGAGGAGATAACAAGGAAAATTTTAATATTTTTCATTCATCCGTATCTTAAAAAACTAAGCTAATTAAGACATGACATGAAACTTTATAAATTATTTGGCCCATACTTCTGGGCTATTGTGGCCTTGTGGTACTATTCCTTTCAAAATTCACGACACTTCAAGATAATAAACTGAATACATATATATATACTAGCGGACCCGGCAGACGTCGTCCTGCCCGGAAAAGCAGCGCCACATATAATTAAAATCGTCCCTGCCATTTAGGAGAAGATCAGTGACATACAGACAGAAGGGCCACCTACCGGATCCAATTGTGTTTTCACACCATCCAGGAAACCATTGAAATATTCACAAAAAAATTCATCCAAATCGGTTCAGCTGTTTAGGAGGAGTTAGGCGACAATCAGATGTACAGAAGAAATAAATATTCGCGGCTTCACTCGCGTTAAATTCTGCTAACCCACGTGACGGATCCTGTTAATTCAGTCCAGTCCAGTCCAGTCCAGTTCCATCCATCCATCCATCCATCCTTTTATTCGGACCGTCCAGTCCAGTCCAGTCCAGTCACTATCCCACTATCCCACTATCTCACCCCATGTCCAGTCCCGTCCCATATCCCGTCCCGTCCCATGTTAAATGTCCCATCCCGTCCTATGTCCAATGTCCCGTCTCATGTACCATGTCCCGTCCCGGCCCATGTCCCTTCTCAAGTCCCGTCTCGTCCCATGTCCCGTCCCCCATGTCACATGTCCCGTCCCGTCCCGTCTCATGTCCCATGTCCCGTCCCGGCCCATGTCCCTTCCCATGTCCCGTCCCGTCCCATGTCCCGTCCCCCATGTCACATGTCCCGTCCCCCATGTCACATGTCCCGTCCCCCATGTCACATGTCCCGTCCCCCATGTCACATGTCCCGTCCCGTCCCGTCCCATATCCCGTCCCCCATGTCACATGTCCTGTCCCGTCCGTCCCATGTCCCGTCCCATGTTATCAATTGTTCAGCAAATCAAATTTGGTGACACAACGACTGCAGCGCCACCTACCGGGTCCATTTGTTAATTCAAACCCTGCAGGGACCAGGACTCGAACGTACCTACACAAAAAATATCATTAAAATCTATCATCTATCTCAACCCAGTCGAAAGGTATCGACATCTGTTAGAATCATTTGGAGTTAACAGATAATTGTGACTGTCAAATAATAACAGACAAATAATTAACAATAAATTAAAATTGCGACTATAATTTGAGATTTAAACTATCCTATCTCTCAAGTTGGATCGAACTCCACATGGTGTGCGAATTTTATTATAATCGGATAAGTGGTTTAGGAGTCCATTGAGGACAAACATTGTGACACGAGATTTATATATATTAAGAGAAGAGATTTATATATATTAAGAGATATATTCATTTTGTTAAGCTGTCATTCTTAGTTCCCTATGTTGGTGACCAGGATTCATTTCTCTCGAGTGTAGATAGAACACTCTGGTCCTCATGGACTAATTTCTTCTTTGGTTAAATCTTACCACATCTTCCACGATTTTAAAAGAGAAGTTGTAAGATTTACATAATCAACAGTGGGTAATAACGCACACAACATGGTAATCCAAGTACTGACTTTGCCGTGTTCTTAACACAGGTGGAGACGGTCGCATACCCAGACTTGAAGATAAGCGAACCGACCGAGGTTCCGCTGTGGGTGATCATCATATCAGTGATAGTGGGGCTGATCGTGCTGGTGCTGCTCATCATCGCGCTGTGGAGGCTGGGCTTCTTCAAGCGCAGCCGGCCCGACCCCACGCTCTCCGGCAACCTCGAGAAGAACAACCACGAGGCCAGCCCCTTCATAGGGCGGGACAGGAATAGTGTTCGATAGCCCCCAACCCTCCACGTCTTGGACAGAACGTTCCAAAACGAAAAAGCTGCCCAAGTGTAAATATCGACTGTAGTGCACAAGTATTTAGTATGTAATATCTCTGACTGTGATGTCTTCTTAGAGGAATTTGTGTGTATGTGATGCGTAGTTATGGTTCTATTTTGTTGATGTTGATGCACGATATAGGTAAACTCGGTTTTTTTTTACTTGTCTTATTTAGTAAACAATCTTAGCATTAGCATAGACATTATCATCATCATCATTCCAGCCGAAAGACGTCCACTGTTGGACATAGGCCTCCCCCAAAATGGGGGTATATGGGGGATATGGGGTAGGGTAGCACAGTCATGCTGCAATTTGTCATTATTAAAAGATATTATATTAACAATTGTACACGCAAAATAGTTTTTTTAACCTACTTACATGTGCAGAACTAATTATTATATTTTATCAGTAGTTAGTAAATAAATAGATTAATAAATTTAATAAATCAACATTAAAAATACATGTCTAGATTATTTACTAAATAACACAAGTAAGAAAAAACAGAGTTTATATTGTTTTATTGTAATTGCATTTCTGTAGCGAACATGTTTCAGATTGTTTGTTTATATATTCTGATGGATTATGTATTATTATTTTTCTGTAAATACGTACTTGCCTTATTATTTATGAATAGTTTAAATGTCTACTTAATTTGACTAGATTTTTTACTAGTCACAAAATGTAATAATGTTATATTTTATGTGTAGAGAATAGTGATGTATTGTCCGTAGTGTAAGCCAAAATCGGTCACAATTGATTTTGGACACTAAAACTACTGAAAAATGTTCAAAAGAGCTTTTAAAAAGTCTTGATAGGTACTTAAATATTTAATGATTTTTACAATTTATATGAATAGCTTCACTTTTCACTATTATCAAGCATGAATTATTGAGTAAAGTGCTAAAATGAATTTGTTATAACTAGGTACATAATTATAAGTATTATATTGTAAATATTATTGTTTCCATGTCATTAGATATATACAAAAATTTCTATTGCAATTAGAGGTATATATTTTACACGTTTTTTATAATAAATAAATAAATCGCCCAGTAACACTGCCAACTATCCCATCACCTAGTACTTTACATACTTTTAATAAATTTTGACTACCTAAATAACACTGGTTGTGATTATTTCTGTTATGTATGAACTACATACCTACTTAATAGTGCATTTTAGTTTGAATAAAATTGTGCCATTTTGATATTGTATTTTATTGAGAGCCTTTTGGAACAACATTTAATTCAGATGTACAGGAAAAGCATGAAAGCTGACGATAAAAAAAACTGCAATTTTCCACAATAAATCTTTTGATTTCGCTCTGCACAGACACGAAAAGACAATCGAAGAAAACACCCGAAACCTTCGATCAGAAATATTGTTAATTAAGTCCGAAACATAAAGAAAATATAATCAACTTATGCAATGCCCATACGGTGCCTAAATTGATTGCCATGGCGTATTTTTCTATTTCGCTCACACGCTTCCCTACACTAGCGGCGGCAGCGGCGCTAATACTTTTGGCGCGCAGCGATGGTGTTTTCTGATTGGTTAACCAATTTCCCGCGTATTTAAATTGTGTCATCTGTCATCTGCGCAGGTACATCGGTGGGCCATATAAAATGTGTACTACTGTACCTACTTCAAGTTTTCTATAAAAAACTGTGTTATTATCATGGTGTAAAGAGTTATGTTACCTACTACCCAAGTAGTTGCGTAAAAGTAACCAGTAAAAACATCGTATACGAGACTAGACCAAGACCAATGATTTAAGTACCTATTCACAAAAATGTATTTATTACAAGCTACAAGCAATAATAAAACCTACACACAAAAGAAATCATACAATTTTATACACGCACAGGAAAATAAGCGATAGATATCTCAAGAGATCTTAAATTAATAACTTTACTACTAATAAAATATACAGTTACCGCTTCGACCGGCAATTAACATCATATAGACAGTTAATTAATACTTTCACTTAAGATAATAAAACGCGTAGACAATAACAATAAAATAAATTATAAATGCATAATGTGAAGCTAATGTTGGACTGGGCTTGTCTGAACGCAGTGTCAACGAGGAGACTTGTAGTAACCAATGTGTGTTGTACACGATTTCTGCAACAAAAATAGTTTATAATCACATGAACAAACCAATCACGAGTATATTATAGAGTACTCATGTGGCCAAAATTAATAACCTATCTGTCCACGATTTGCCCTGTACTCATACCGGAGACAGGAATTTGAAACAAGCTTGTTTGACATTCAAGTTTCTGTCTCTAGTCGGGCTCTATTATACCTCCTTCCTTCACACATACTATTAAATACAGCTATTAAATTAAAATCATAATTAGAGACATGTTGATGTGATGCATTTTACCTACTGCAGATTGAATGGCATCTATTCAAGTAATGGATTAAAACAATAATTAATTCTCGGACGAATAAAAAATGTAGGACGGAATCTCGCTAAGAAAAGATTGAAGCACTTCGTTTTGTCCTAAACCCACTATAATTTCGACATAATTTGAACACACCATATATAGGTATATTGTTATTTTATTTGTGACCATCACACGAGATTTGTTGAGTAATCGCAGATTTTTGTCTTACTATGGGTACTATAGTATTATATTATCTGTGCTATGGGTGTGAATGCGTGTGTGTCAGCCCGTACTTTTAAGCGAGCCGTCTTACTATGTGTGCTTCACTTTTTGTTTAACTAGATTCTGTCCGCCTTTTTTATTCGTCCAAGAATTCATTAGCTTGAATGGCTTGAACCATAATACCTTCTCTTTTTTTCTACAGAATAATCTCACATTTACTAAATTGGGTATTCCGTTCTCGTGTAATGTAAAAATCGTGACATAGTTATTTATTTTTAGCTATATGATATTTTGATTAATCAAACTTTTTACATTAATTATTTTGAGCCTGATACAAAAAGTAATGGAGTTTTTTACCCGAAGTCTAACACTTACACCTTTTTTAACAGTCGACCAACAAAAAGTACACAGTGATTTATCTTGGTCGCTTACGTCATTCTTCTGTAAACAGGGTTGTTCCATTTCTCCTGTAACACACAAAGTACATATGTAGGTAAAGTGTTAGTTCCAAGCATAAAAGATTTGCAGGTGGACCGACGACCTGAAGAACGTGGCTGGGGGGGACTGGATGCGGAAGGCAGAGGACCGAGCGTTGTGGCGCAACTTGGGAGAGGCCTATGTCCAGCAGTGGACTGCGATAGGCTGAGTTGATTGATAAAAGATTTTCGTACATACATATTATATATAACATCACGCCTGTATTTCCCAAAGGAGTAGGTAGCGGTTTATAATACACTCACATTTCGCCAGTTATGTTTTAAGTCCCATGTAATGGAGGCGAGCCTATTCCCATCAAATGGGCACAAATCTAGACTCCGCGGCTACTACTGAGAATTCGCAAATGAAAAAACCCGATAACACTTTTCCTAACCCAGGAATACAACCCAGGACCCCACACATAGCAGTGAAGATTTTTGTCGTTGTTTAAATTACTTTCAAAACCGTCAAATACTTCAACATTTAGCTCCGAACAGCGTAGGATGATGATTGATGAGTCCTCAGAGCAAACATAATCCAAATCAGTCAATTAAAGAACCAGGATATCTACATATATATGGAGTACAAATAATAGAATACGCTGTTAAATAACGTTAAGGCCACATCGATTCGGTGTTTGAGATAGAACACAACCGCTCTTATTGCATCAGATAACAATTAGCCTCGGCCCACCTATTTCTTAGGTACTTTAAAAATATTGAAGTTCTTGAAAGCCGGATCTGTAACTTGTTAGGGGATAGTGGACTTTAGGTTACCGGAATAGAGTTGATTGTCGAGGTGCGTGATGTAGCTGCCGGCGAGGCGGAGGATCTCGATCTTGCTGAGCTTCCTGTCGGGTGGCTCCGTTGGGATCAGCAGACGCAGCGTGTTAAACGCAATGTTCACGCTGCTTGGAAATACAAATATTTTGATAACAATTCTATTGAAAATCAATAAAGTTTTAAAGACAATATAAATCCGACTACAGCATTTCGAATATTAAATCGTGTATCTGTTGTTTTTTAGCTTCAGATTCGGGGTCCGTTAAAAGTTTCTCCACCATCAGTGACGGTACGATGCCCCCTGGGCAACATTGCTGAATGCTGACTGGGCTTGCTATTATATTTTTATCCGGCATAAACTACTTTCGTGTATAGCTCAAAAGGTGCTATTTTGTGAGAACTCACTGTCGAGCTCACTTCTGAAACCGCAGTGTAATCTTTTTGTATTTTTTTTTGTTTTAGAGTAGGTACCTCCATGGTAGGTACGCACCAATCTTTATGGTGGCTGTGAAATTAACGCTGCGCAGCGGTCCGCACCCCGATTGACACCCGCTTACTCAAAAAATTTGCTACAGCGCAGCGCAGGCGTACCTACGACTCGTTTTCACAGCCGCCATAAAGTTTGGTGCGTACTCTATTACTTGTCACTGTGGATTCAGAAGTGTTTGCTTGTGAGTTGCTGCAGAATAACACTGCATTGTATTTATTTCCATAAAAAAAATTGCTCGTGCCAATATGAGAGAAGTTATTTTTCAGGACGCAAATAGTACATTTCAAGTTTAAAAATAACGTTTAAAAAAACGTTATTCAATACGAGAATTCGGAAAAACGTTATTCAATACAAAAACGAGAATAACCTTTAAACGTTTATTAAAATTATATTTTTGTGGTTTGAGGAACTTGTTTTGATATTTGAAAATTTCAAAGGAAACGTAGCTTATTCAAGAGATCTTCTATCTCACATCATAGATGAGATGAAGCATGAAGATATGAATAGATAAAAATGTTTCTTGCAAATCATGTTACTAAGTGCTACTTGCAATGCTACATTTATGTGCCAATTTCTTAATACAGTAGTCTAGAGGCGCCAAATCTGAAGAGTCTGATCTTATCTTGACAAACGATATCTTACTTAAGTAATAATTCTAACCTTGTCAATTAAATAGCATAGGTAATTTATTATTAGACATTCATATAGATTTGAAAGTGATCGTCCTCAGCAGAGTCGTGGAATACGAAGAAGAAATTGCATTCAATTTTACTTTCGTGGAAAACATATACATACCTACATTTGTCTAATAAATTTCAAGAAGATTTACGGCGTCGATATAACTTCTGAAATATCAGAAAGATCAAGGGAGAATCCAAACTTTTAGCAAGGTTTTCAGCAATCAGCATTTACAGATTTTAAAACTACGATGATAACGTCAAATCATAGATTTTCCTATTTCCATCAAAAAATTCAAATATTATATTTGAATTTTTTTTTTTTTTTTTTTTTTTTATTATATTATATTTATATTTCCATCAAATTGCACTTAATTTGGTCGGAAATAAATAAGATATGCCAATTTTTTTAAATACCTATATGTTTATAAAATTTGTTAAGGTGCGGCGGCCCGAGGGGTAAATAAATAAAGAAATTCTTTTTTTTTGGGACATTTTTACACAACACCATCTTGTCCCAAACTAAGCAGAGCTTGTACTATGGGTACTAGACAATGGATATAATACTTATATACTTTTTTTTTGTAAATACATACTTATAATACATAAGAAACACCCAGACCAACACAAACACTTATGTTCATCACACAAATATTTGTGTCCTGTGGGAATCGACCTCGTGATCAGCAGTCCGACACTCGAACCACTAGACCACAGAGGTCGTAATTCTAACTATACCTACTAGGCTGGAATCTAATGGACCTATGAGCATTTCATTGGCATTGGTGGGGCTGCCACAATTCTGCAGTGCATCAGGAATGTTTGCAGTAGCAGGAGTAGACTGCTTCTACAGCATTATTTGCAAACGATGTGCATTCTTACTCTGCAGAGTGCGAGCCAGCCCCAATCACGTCATGGCTATGATAGCTAGCCGTCTGGATTATCTGTACTTGAATCGTTGTATAGCGATGTATGTGGAGAGAATCCAGACAAAACGTAGATTTTAGTGTCTTTATTGAATTGTTACTAACAATAGATGTTAAGTTCGTACTAACACATTATGGGCCCTAGATACCCGAATAAAGAATATTTAATTTAATTTAATTTAAAATTTATAAACACCATATGACTAAATAAAAGTTAAGTAATTTCCACATGCAATACTAACTTCTGCGTCCGGTCCCTCTCACGCGCATTCGCCTGGCACCTTTGCTTGGCCGCTGGCTGCGTCTCCGCATGTTGGTAAGAACTCACTGAGAATATACGCTGTTCCCATGTCTCTTCTGCACACTGATAGTTAAGAAAATTCTCCATTTTATAGAAAAAGTATGAATACGAAACTTGTCGTATGAAAAAATTGTTATTTCTTATCTAAATGAATGCGTTAAATATATCGTTTAGCGTGTTCCGGTGTTAGTGTATGATCGGATGTAGGATGCGTACTAATCCGGGGACGTATGTGGGCCCACTAATAAGCATCCCGATGGATATCGCTCATGAAGGAGTCATTTAGGAAGAACAGCGCGCGCCACTGACTCGCTCTTAACCGATAATTGTATAAACAGATGGCTGCTGATGTCACAGGCACGCACTCGGCATGTGAGAAAGAGTCTTCTTTTTTATTTAGTTTTGCTGTATAAAATATGAAATTCATAAGCATGGTTTTAACTTTCGTTATAGCGTCAATAAATAATGTTTTTGTTTACAGAATATGTTTACCCGTCTCCAAGGACTCTGAAACGTGATAGATAACTAATCCGTAATTAGAAAACTTTTACAATGCGATATTGTATACCCTGAAAGGCGGATGACCGATGACCTGAATAAGGTGGCTGGGGAGACTGGATGTAGAAGGCAGAGGACCAAGTATTGTGGCGCAACTTGGGAGTGGCCTATGTCCGGCAGTAGACTGCGATAGGCTGAGTTGATGATATCCTGAAAGGACGATGACGAAGTATTAAAAAAGGAACGATTTTTTTTTAAATTAAAATTAATCATGTTATCACCCCAGTCCGTCTCTGGTGTGGCGAATGGGTGAGTTGTCATCAAGAATGTAAAACGCGTCTCCCCCGAGCTTCGTCTGTTGCTTTAAGCTAACTACCGCAATAAATATTTTTAATGACTTCGATGATTCCTCAAACAAATCTCTTCTTTAATTTGTTACTTGATGTATGAGACATGCTTCCTTTGTATACGCTTGGTACATAATACCTATGTTTGATTTCACCATCTATTGATCTAGCTATAATCTATCATAAAGTTATTTCAAAGCCTCGGGATAGTAATCACTCCTATTGTAATTATTACCTTGCCAATAAAACTAGGCCCTAGTTCCTTTTCAACTGCTCTTAAAATATTACTCACTAACTACATGCTTATAAATCATGATTAGTTTCTTGATTTCCTGTATATTACTGTGCTGTTTTCCCATATCTCACGTTTCGTTCATTGAGCTATTCCGTTCAATTCATTCAACATGTTTCGCGTATGTTCACGTCTCGAGGGGATGCGTGGAGTTCCGTGGGAACATCGGCTAATTGGTTAAATTATACGATATGTCGACCGCTGCGGTCTCATTCGTATTCATTTACAACAGTTACGTAGTTCACAAGAAAAAACAATAGACGACACCAGAGACTACAAATAATTTTTTATGAAGACTGGATGTATTCGCAAGCTTGCGTGACTTGTACAGTTTATGCGGGTACTGCATGTATTTATTTCAATATTGTTAACATGGGTATTAAAATTTTACAATTTATTTAGAACATAAATAATTTGTAGAACATTTCTTGAGTCCTCTCTTTCGTAAAATTTGCCATGATTGATATACTGAACTGACGAAGAAATATTAGCTGCCAACATTTTTCAATTTAAAATATTCCTTACACCATAGTTGCTAACATATGCCTCATTAGCTGTTCATCCCAACGCAACCAAGAATGACTTGCGTGTACCGGTGTAGCAATCGCTGGTGATGCTCAGGTGGCTGTTGGTTTTGCAGTCGACGTCACGACCCCACCACGTTGCGGCGGCGCTGCTGGCCAACCGACGCGGGCGCACCACGGCCGAGACTTTCTCCTCGCGACACCTCTGCCGGTGAAACGAGCGTCGCCGCGAGTCGCACACGCAGGCGCGCGCGAGTCGACCGCCTTCGAAGCTGGCGCGATACCACCGATCAATACCCACACTTCCGCGTCCGAACATAAACCGCTTTCGCTCCGTAAACAGTTTTCGTGTGAACTATTTGTGATATAAGATTGACAACATCCGAACGGAGACAGTGCATGGGGTGTCGTGACTAAAACAAACAATAGCGTTTGTACGCCAAAGTGATGCTTTTTCGTAATTAAGAGGTGAGTTAAGTTACCTTTCTACTAGTCGTAGTCAATTCTGCGTTAGACGATGACATTAGATGATAAGGTGAGCGCAAAAAACGTAAGTAGTGAACGCAAGGACGCGTTCAGCCTGACTACTGGATGTCGAAGGCACCTTCCACCGGCAGTAGCCGTCGTCCTAGTTCATTTGTCTACTCGAAACACAGGTTTTACATAGCAGTTAGAAAAGAAACTGCAATTAGCATATTAATTGAAAGCTTTAAAACAATGCATGGTGTAGTCGTCCTCTTTTACGACCACACAGCTACAATATTTGGCTGAACAGTTACATTAGATGAACAGTTACGGACCGGTCTCGGTATGGCCGGCATTTAGAGATCAGCTGGTCTGTCAGTACAAAATAAAGCTGATACGAATCAAGGCATCCCGTCAAATTGCGTAAAGGCCGAACCGCGTAATGCATTATAACTTACATTTAACGATATTTATTGCTCAAGGATTCGGTGTTTTAGTGCTGCTTTGTGTTTGATGATGAGTAATTATTTTGAATGTAAGCCGAAGCAAGTCAAGTAAGCGTAGGTGGTTTGTTCTAATTTGAGGGATCCAAGTGCTTCCGCTTTACAACGAGCAGTGACAAAGGTAGGTACCTACGTGACAAATCGCAAGTAAGTTAGTCACAAGGTGATAGTTGTGCGACTTTGCTTGAATTCCTTTGTACAATACGCGAAGGAAGTATAACTTTATAATTTGAATGGATGGAAACTGGAAAGCTTGACCTATAGCGGCCTTTTTTTACAGCAGAGTTGAATCTCGATCACATGGTATCTAATAGATAATACCTGCGGCCTTCACCGATACACTGTGGTTATGTCCTTAATTCTTCTAGGATGTAGGTACACGCATGATAATGTCATGTTTCATATTAGTGGATAAGTAGTGTTCGTTGAATCAATAAGATTCTAGAACATGACAAAGGCAACATAAACAAAGGGTGGGTGTCTTATGAAGACGGAATTATAATTAATGACCACTCATCAGTATTACGTGAGATTATCGAGTCTAGTATCCGTGTAGTTTCCGCATGAGTTCACACTGCATGAAGAGCCTTCGTGTTTTCCGAACGCTAAAGATCGTGTTCGCCGAATCGAAATCCGCATGAATCACACAGGATCTCTTTGACATCCTGCCAATGACCTATTACAATACATACGGTGCATGCGCATCCGGAGGTCACTCCACGCATAAACAACAAAATGCAAAACCACAACAGTTATGTCACACTTCACCGTATTTAATCACTAGATCATAGACACGAACGTTTTTCATCAAGCGACACGCTTATTCTTATAATAAACTATTGATTTTTTAATATATTATAGTGTAGTACCTATTTATAAATAGTATTATTTGCTTTGCTGTTACAAATCGATATTATTGCCCAGACATAATATGCCATAACCGCTATGATGATCGTCTGTTAACAGAAGATTCTAATTAACGATTTTAGGTAAATATTCTATAAATTCTCGCTTTAATATAGTGAATTCTCTAATTTAAATGTACAATTTGAATACAGACGTAACACATAGTGATGTGCCGGATCGTTAAAAATGAATATCCGCGGAATACGGATACGGATAATTAGTGTCTAAATTCTCGAATACAGATACGGACTGCATATGGATAAAATCTGTCCAACAAACCAGTGTCGAAAATTTAAGGAAGTCAATGAAATATGGACAAGCCACAAATAAATAAAATACTTAAAGTTATAATTTGCGACCTTGGTATCATTTTATTGAAATGTAAGCTATGTTAGATTTCGTAGTCTTCCTTCAATATAGGACTCAATGTTTGTTGAAGTGATTTAATTCTATCGGTTGGTGGCATAAAAATAAATGATATTTTTGTCATACTTGAAGGTTCGCTTCCCGGCTCAGGGAAGACACTTTTTTAAATCCTTAGATGCAGTATTACTTGGTTTAAAAAATAAAATGTAGTCTTCTTTATGTTAAATTTACAATTTGCAATATAACTAGTAATTTCCCTCCATGTAGCATAGCGATGAGACACCGTGTATAAATACATATTATCACCCCTGTTTCCCATTGGGGTACGCAGATACTTTGGATTTCCACCTGCTACGATCTTGACACATCTCTTTCACTTCCTCTAAATTCATTAACCTCGCCATGCATGCTCTTAATAACTGCATCACCATTTCAGCCGAAAGACGTCCACTGCTGGACATAGGCCTCCCCCAAGCAGTTTGGGGGGATATGCCATAATCGCCACGCTTGGCAGGCGGGTTGGCGATCGCAGTTGGTTGCATGGTTAAATACTCAGAGAACGCTGCTGCCCATCCTCTGGTGAATCCTTTAGTCGCCTTTTATGACACCCATGAGAAGATATAGGGTAGTGCAATTCTTTACGTCCGGCACCACACGGAAAAATAATAACTGCATACTGTAAGAAAAACAATTGGCTTATATGTCAGCTTTCACAACTACCACTCAGCGCTTCTCAGCGTTTTGTTTTGTTCCACGAACGCTAGGTATAATTTTATTTATTTATTTGTTCAGTGGTATACATAACAAAAACATTCTAAAGATGTAAACATAAACTCATTAGAGTTTTACCGTACATCAGTATCATCGACTATACAAACAGGTAAACAAAAATATAGTTAACAAGGTAGGATATTAAATAAGTACAATGAGGGTAGGTACATACCAGATAATATTTAGCTACATTATGAAGGAGCGAACACCGGTGACTGCGCGAGCCGTCTTTAAAAACTGGTGGAGGGTAGTATTTGTGTTGATACAGGTTGTTCCTACAAATGCAGCAAACTTTTGAGAATTTATTATACTTACATTAATAATGTTATTAATTGTATTGACTAGTTATTTTTATTATTGTGTCTTTGTAACTTGCAAGAAATGTTGTTTTAATTTAAATTTTATGTTTTTTTTTGTTATTTTATCCCTTAGAGATGTTGGTAGTTGATTAAAAGAGATGTTGGTAGTTAGTTGATTAAGATAATAATAATATAGTCAAGGCTTGAAAATGACATGGGGGTCTACTCCCGTCCGACGAATGACTAACAATGTACATAGGTACTTTCATTGCGAAAGATACGTGTACAATAAAGATATTGGATTGGATATTTGGGGAACGAGTCACTCACGTCCGTAGGAGAGTACCCCTTTTCCGAATCCCTACACGTGATCCTTGGGAGGTGTAAATCAGGTGACATACTGGTGGTAGGCCATGGCCGACGGCTTGCGACCACCCTGGTACCCACCAGGCAAAGACTTGCCGCCAAGCAACCTAGTCGTGTTCCGGTACGATGCCCATTGAAGCCACTTGAGAGGATGGGTTGATTGAAATATTTCACTGTCCTCTCACCTTTACTGGGCAAGTGTGTACCATCGTCGACCGCACCATCGCTTAACATCAGGTGAGGTGGCGGTCAAACGCAAGCCCGTTAAGTATTAAAAAAAAGATAGGTACACAAAAAAACGCACAATAAAGATACGTTTCATAGTCGTATACGATTGACCGGTGCACAGAATGACAAAAGTCAAAACACGATCATCGCATGCGATACCGGAATGATACTTGATCGGAGTAGCAAATTGTGCGATGAACGTTACGATTAATCGAATATCGTCGTAAACGCGAGTAGACCCCCTGAGTTCTCTCTGGATTATCGTAATATAGCGTGTTGTGCTTAACAATTAATTCTGCTGAACATCCACACACAGTCATGACTGTGACTGACAAGTGATTTGTAAGTGAACTTCAACTATTCTGCAAAAATTAAGAAGCATCAAAGACATCTGATGCGGCAGAAGACATTGGTGCACTATAAGCACAATGCTGGTAGTTTGGCAAGTCGGCCTTGTCTGCAAATGGGTCAAATTCACGCGCCGCTTGCCCAAGCTTAATTATACATGACCGACCATTATCTTATTTAATAATTCAAACACTTATCGGTCTATCATGAGAAGAAACTAGCGTGTGATGATTTATAATGGCTTTTGTTGTAATTACTATACTTCTCCAAAACACTTTATTTAAGACTTGTGTTTAAAGAATGTTATTGTTTCGCCCGACCTCATCCAGTGTATTAATAAAGCCAGCGAATACATTGTTGTGTCTAAGCTTACTATGTTCAACTAGTTCTTGAACTTCATGTTGGGGAATACCTAAATCTGTGCTCTGTTAGGAATGCTAATTTGTTGGACCTTTCTGCTTGGTATTCAGGTATAGTCCGTCCTTTTCTGTAATACCTCTTAAATATCACACGATTTCATTTTGTTTTTAGTTTTTATTCGCGACGTGGTTTATCAGTATGAGCAAAGTAAGCAGTTCACGTAATGCCTTCGTGCGCCATTACTTATGTTACTGGGTGACTATGCGAGTGAATCTGGTATTGCACAAGACAGTATAATAATGTAGGCCAGACATCTCGGCGTACATCTTTCCGAGTACGGCGACGTCCTTGTGATATCTTGTCATTATAAAAGCTAATGAGTCCGGTACATGGCTGTTGTCAGCCTATAAAGCCGGCTTTATCGAACGCTTGGCAGTAAGAGCCAGTTTGTCACTTCTAATTTATATTTATTAGATAATATCCAAGACATATGTTTGAACATAAGCTTGATCAATGTGATTTTAGTTTCTTATGTTTTATTTCGAGTTCTAACAAGGTAAATATTGCTTGTACCTTATTGGTGTTTTATAATTACCCAACCAGCAAAGTAGTCCGTTAAGAAAAGCATTTATCACTAAAAAGTGAAAATAAAGCGTTATTAAAGTATCCGTTATGACCGTGTGTTCTATAATAGCGACTTATACAATATTTTAGCTGTATAATATTAAACAGCATTTTGGTAACAATAATAAGTGTTGTAAACGTTTACATCGACGCCTTATATTACGCCTTTATCACAGTACTATAACTGATGCCGCTTCATCAAGTACAGAGCCATTTTGTATTATTAAAGATTTACACGATACTGTTTTAAAGCATTATATTGTTCAAGAATACTTATAAAAATTTATAGCAATATTAAATATTATTATCCTTGACATAAGCACAAGCACCGAGAACCAAGACACTTCCTCGTGTCTTTAATTTTTACTTTTTTTTACTTTGACTATGTGTCTAACTATAGTTTTTATCATCAACTCGGCATATCGCAGTCCTCTGCTGCATAGGCCTCTCCCAAGTAGCGCCACAACACTTGGTCCTCTGCCTTCCTCATCTAGTCCCCTCCAGCCACCTTCTTCAGGTCATCGGTCCACCTGGCCGGTTAGGTCAGTGGCTCGTTTGTATGAAACAGTTTTATTAGGGTTATAAGGTCAGAAAGTAAGCGTGATTTAAACTGTAGCGGAGAAATATCAAAAAGCGATTGGCAGAAAAGGTCAAAGTTTGAATGTCACAGTGTCTGTCCACATAATACTACTACTAGCCGTCTAGTTCTATACAATGTATAATTTGGCACAATATATGTAAAATAATTCGCAATAAAAGTCGATTTACATCACCAAACGATTTACCCACGGACATAGGTATCCTGACGTAGTCGTCAGAACGTCATTATAAATTATTCGTCCGTCGATTTCACTTTATATTATGCATTGTTGTATTTGTTGTCATTACAGGTGTAATTATGACCCACCTTCTGTATACTAAACGTTTTTGTTGTAAATTTTATAAGAAAACTTGTCACGGCTTGTTGTTTCTAATTATAAACGTTGTTTTGATTGTAGGCAGGTGTGAATCGGCTTCTACTTTTATTAATATTCATGTCTCGAGACACAAGTGAATATCCTGCCAAGGAACATATTAAATATGGTAAACACAGACATGTGTACATGGTATCTACCTAAGAAAGAGATGCAAATATGCGTTATGCTGCAACTTTGGTGAACATTGATAAATTAAATCAGTTACTACAGGGTATCAGGTCGATGGGTGGTACGGGACCCTTAGGGGGCGAGATCGACTCGCACCTGGCCAGTTTTTAAGACCATGTGTGGTCGTTACAGTAAAATCTATTGTTTATTTTAAGTAAACAAGTACCTTTTGTAAATCATATTATAAAATTTATACTTTTTTGTGTAGGATTGGACCTTTATATCTGTGATTGGACCATTTGCTTATGATTAGATCATAAAAAAAATATACTAGTATCGCTTGTGGTCGAAATTCAACCAATTCTGTCTGTAAAGTAAGGTTTCGTATGGGTTTTTTTATGTGCATAAAAAAAACATTTTGAATGATATATGTTTAATTCACCTCTTTTTATACCATATACTAAAAAAAATAAGGTAGGTACCACAATTTTCAATGTTCACGTCATCATCATCATTTCAGCCGTAAGACGTCCACTGCTGGACACAGGCCTCCCCCAAGCATATAATGGGGGGATATGCCATAATCGCCACGCTTGGCAGGCGGGTTGGCGATCGCAGTTGGTTGGTTAAATACGTTAATGTTCACGTATCTACTACTATTATAAAATTGTTAAATGTCAGTTGTCTGTTTGTTTGTTTGTTTGTTTGTTTGTTCCAGCATCACTATAAAACTACTAGACCGATTTTGTTGAAAGGGTTTGTGACTAAAAACTTATGATTTGACTTAAAAACTGGTATGTATTTTACCTCGCTACGATGACGGGAACCGGTGATTTTTAATTATATTTTTCTACAACATTTTGCATACATCAAGGTAAATAAGGCGCTCATATCCAGCTGTCATTCACACGCATGCGCTCTGGCGCGCGCCTCCATAGAGAAAATACGGCTGCTAAAGAAATTGCATTAAAAACTTTTTGGTCGGGCCGAATTTTATAGAGTAGTAAAAAAAATCCTGTCGTATGTGGGTGGTGCCATCTTGGAAATGCAGTCTTTTGAGCCAACCGAAAATCAGAATCTTTCGACTTACAGACAAGGACCGGAAGCTACCTCTAAATTGCGATTTCTCTAATTTTTTGTATGAAAAGCAATAAAATTTAGAAGTACCTAAAAGTTGTTATATTGTATCCATCTTAATATACCTACGAATAAGCATAAAGTTATCTTGGTGTAACTAAAAAAATACTATTTTCAGTCTACAGACAATTTTTAATTACCTTCTTCTTCAAGTATATTATCTTATCTTCTTAATCTTAACTATTATAAAATTGTAAACGTCTGTTTGTTTGTTTGTTTGTTCCAGCATCACGCTAAAACTACTGGACCGATTTTGATGTTTTTTTTTTTGTTTGAAAGCTGATGATCTGACTTAAAAACTGGTATGGGTTTTGAGAAAGAATGAAAAAAAGAAAAAAAAAAATCGTGGGTTGCGTACTCACCCGACCGATCGAAGCTTCTATGCATTTGCACGAGCGGATAGTAATGTACGATGGAGTGGACTGGACAGGGGATGGGACTGGGGATGGGACTGGGGACGGGACAGGGGACGGGACTGGGGACGGGACAGTGGACGGGACAGGGGACAGGAAATGGGACGGGACATGAGACGGGACATGGGACAGGACAGTGGGACGGCACATGGGACTGGACATAGGATGGGACATGGGACATGGGACGGGACGATAGTGATTTAGTGATATAGTGAGACAGTGGGACAGTGGGCCGTGGGACAGTGGGATAGTGGGACAGTGGGAAAGTAGGACAGTGGCAGCGGGACGGTGGGACGGTGGGACAGTGGGGCAGTGGGGCAGTGTGGCAGTGGGGCAGTGGGGTAGTGGGGCAGCGGGGCCGCGGGGCAGTGGGCCAGTGGGATAGTGGGGCAATGGGGTAGCGGGGCAGTGGGGCAGTGGGGTTGTGGGGCAGCGGGACAGCGAGGCAGCGGGACAGTGGGGCAGCGGGGCAGCTGGGTAGCGTGGCTGCGTGCCAGCGGGGCAGCGGGGCCGTGTGGTACCGGGGCAGCGGGGCAGTGGGGCATTGGGATAGTGGGGCAGCGGGGCAGTGGGTCAGTGGGGCAGCGGGGGCGGGGCAGCGGGGCCGCGAGGCAATGGGGCAGCGAGGCAGCGTGCCAGCGGAGCAGCGGGGCAATGGGGTACCGGGGCAGCGGGGCTGTGGGGCAGTGGGATAGTGGGTCAGCGGGGCAGTGGGGCAGCGGGGCAGCGGGGCGGCAGCGGGGGCGGGGCAGCGGGGCAGCGAGGCAGCGAGGCAGTGGGGCAGCGGGGCAGCCGGGCAGTGGGGTACCGGGGCAGTGGGGCAGTGGGATAGAGGGGCAGCGGGTCATTAGGGTAGCGGGGCAGCGGGGCAGCGGGGCAGCTGGGCAGCGGGGCAGTGATGCAGCGGGGCAGTGGGGTAGCGGGGCAGCGGGGCAGTAGGGGAGTGGGGCAGCGGGGCAGGCAGTGGGATAGTGGGGCAGTGGGTTCGCAGCCCCGCTGGGCAGCGGGGCTGTGGGGCAGCGGAGCAGTGGGTTACCGGGGCAGTGTGGCAGTGGTATAGTGGGGCAGCGGGGCAATGGGGCAGCGGGGCAGTGGGGCAGCGGGGCATCCGGACAGAGTGGCAGCGGGGAAGCGGGGTTGTGGGTCAGCGGGGCAGGCTGTGGGGCAGTGGGACAGTGGGGTAGCGGGGCAGTGGGATATTGGGGCAGCGGGGCAGCGGGGCAGTGGGGTAGCGGGGCAGTGGGTCAGTGGGGGGCAGCGGGGCAGGCTGTGGCAGTGGTATAGTGGGGCAGCGAGACAGTGGGGCAGTGGGGTAGCGGGGCAGTGGGGCAGGGGGTAGTGGGGCGGTGGGGCAGCGGGGCAGCTGGGCAGCGGGGCAGCTGGGCAGCGGGGCAGTGGGACAGCGGGGCAGTGGGGCTGCGGGGCAGCTGGGCAGCGGGGAACTGGGGCAGCGGGGCAGCGGGGCAGTGGTGCGGCGGGGCAGTGGGGCAGTGGGATAGTGGGGCAGCGGGGCAGTGGTGCAGCGGGGCAGTGGGGTAGCGGGGCATTGGGGCAGTGGGGCAGCGGGGCAGTGGGGCAGCGGGGCAGCGGGGCAGCGGGACAACGGGACAGTGGGACAGTGGTCTGGACTGGAATGGACTGGACTGGACTGACGTGGGTTAGCAGAATTTAACGCGAGCGGAGCCGCGGGTAAAAGCTAGTTAATATATATATGTATAGATTATTATAGACAATTCAGTGTATTGATATGGAATCACCTTTATGCAGGTTTAGTGTAACGTACGGTAGATATAATATTGATAGAGATTAGCATTTATGGACCAATATAATACACGGCTTTGACGTTGCTTTATTAGTGGAGAGCTTTAAAAAAAAATACAATAATCGAAACAGATCTGTATTACATACATAGGATACCAATCCTAGTTAGTTTAAAAATTACTTTTGTTTATAATTCATTTTACAAACATTAAGTACCTACCTAGTTAGTCACAAAACATAAGGTTTTGATCTAGATACAAATAGCAACACAAGTAACTTATGAGATTGTTGATATGTAAATCTAGTACTGTACAGAGGCCACATTTTATGGAATATTACATAATGTAATTTAATTAGGTTAAATCAAGCTTATCTACATGCAAGTTTCATCATTTTGCACAAATCTTACGATACATAAACTACACGTCTTGCTTTAATTCCAACCATAAAAGACATATTTTAGTATCAATGAAACCTTTTTTTTTAAGTGAAACTTCTATATAGACGGGGGTATTAGGAATTTTTAGTCACGATAAAGCGTTTCGGCCGCATGGAGGGGGTAGACAATATATCGCTTGGCGAGAGACGGTAGCGGCGAAGGGACAGAACACAGGCAGGACAGGCAGACTGATGATGATGATGATGGTGGTGATGATGGTGATGATGATCATGATGATGATGATGATGATGATTATACGGTGATGATGATTATGATGGTGGTGATGATTATGATGGTGGTGATGATGATAATGATGGTGATGATGATGATGATGGTGGTGGAGGTGATGATGGCAGTGATGCGATGATGATGATGATGACTATGATGATGGTGATGACGGTGTTTTTTTGTTTAATAAAATAAAATATGTTTAAATAAAAAATGCATTAATTAAAATGTAGCTAACCTAATCAAAACATAATTTGCAGTAAACCTGCGAAAAAAAACTAAATGTGTGCTGGGACACATAGTAGAAGTATGAAGTATGACCTCTTGACCGCAATCTAGACAGCTTTGTCAAGATGTAGTCAACGATGGAGAGAGCAAATCTATTAGGTGCCAATTCACTCCAGGGTTGTAAGTGCCCGGAAATACAGATGCCAGAGGCAATGAATTCCACAACTTGGCTGTGCGCATTATGAAAGAGTTCTCAAAGCGCTTGGTCCTGATAGTAGGGACTTCTACCAAATGTGGATGATATCCTGCAGTGCGTCGTGTAGTCCGATGAAAGCAAGGAGAAGGCGGAATAAGCTCATGGAGTTCTTGCGCACACTCTCCAAATAACAGCCTGTAGAACACCGACAAACAAGCAACTGTGCGTCTATGGGCTATGCTTTGTAGCTTGGATTTGACTAGCAGTTCATCACCATTTAGCCTCTCAGCTCTGCGTTGAATCGAATCAAGAGCGGCAAGCTTGTATTTGACTGCAATACTCCATACACGATCGGACTTGAGCTTTATATAAAGTGAAAACATACCGTGCTTTTTAACATTTAAAAAAAACTAGCTTTAGTCAGCAAATTTTATGCCCCAATGAGGCATCACTTACTTACACCCCTTTTGAGCTTATTTTTTAAAAAATCCTGTCTAAGTACCTAAGTACATAGCCTACATTGCGTTAGTGAACTATGTGCTACATTTCAAGTTCTTAGACCCAGACCCAGCTGTTTGGAATAGGTACTATGCGATGACTTTTAATCAGTCAGTCAAGTGTGGGTTGTTATAAGTAAGATATATTAAAATAGGTATGAAAACAAACCTAAAAATCCACACTATACCTCTGAAGTTTAGTCATTCGTGAAATTGTTGACACAGGTAAAAATGTCAATGAACATAGCCCGTGCGGTCTACATTAGGCCGCACGGGGAGAAGTGGCTCGCCAGCTTGTGGCCGGCCGGGACCTATCGGGGGTGGTTCTCACGGCCCCGGCTAAGGTAGTTGAAGGAACAGCGTGGTGGTTTATTAGTCGGTTAGAGTTCGACACTGGCTCCGCCTATTTTTGTAAAGATGAAAACATATTTTCAAAACTTGAATACTTCAATGACGGCTTTTTACATCAACCTTCTAAAATTAAATAGGTAATACCTATTTATATAAAAAAGAATACCTATACACATTACGTCTGGAAATTAAAATTTATACATTCACAATTAAAGCTGGCTGTTAATTAAATAAAAAAATCTAATTATTTTATTATTTTAACGCATTTTACGCATGCATTTGCATTTTTTTTTTTTTTTCTTTCCACAATTTATATCTTTAAAAAAAATCTTATTTTGTTTTTCGATAAATCATAATTTTTTCATTTTGGCGCCATTAAATGGCGGAATTATCTTTAATAATTATTTCTGTAAGTTCATTTATGTTTTTGGTCAATGTTTAGTGTAAATATCTATTATTGTATTAAAATATACAACATAACTGGCACACAACTACACTACATTATAACATAACTGGCGAAATGTGGGTGTACTATTACACCTTTGCCTACCCGTCTGTTTTGTGTTAAATCTTTGTTATTATCTGAATATTATAATCAAGCTAGATTAAATGTTACTTACCTACTATGCTTTGCCTAGCTAAAGTCTGTAGTAGAGAGAATGTTGTAAAGATCGCTGCCGATTTGATAAATTTTATGTCAATTTAACATGTCCATATAAGGTACCGACGCGTCTTCTGAAAGGCAGACATCAAATCAGATGGAAAATGTTAGAGTGATGCTACCGTAACTGTAGATACTCTTTTATTACGTAGTGCCTACTCATTTATCTACGAGTATGTACGTGTCTTAACTTAGATTTACATCATCATCAGCCCGCATGTCGTCTTGTTGTGGCAATAAATCATTTTTCTTTCTTTCTTCTTCTTCTTCATTACTGTCCCACTGCTGGGCACGGGCCTCTTCTCAAAATAAGAAGGTTAAGGTCTTTGTCCACCACGCTGGCCTAATGCGGGTTGGCGGACTACGAAATGTATGGAACAGTCCCAGAAGTGTTCCTCACGAAGTTTTCCTTCACCGTTAAAGCAAGTTATAATCGAATTTTGATCAACACATGAATTCAAAAAGTCTGTAGTGCGAGCCAGGTCGAACTCAGACCCTCCTGCATGGAAGGCAACCGCTCAACCGCTACGCTATCACAGTGCTAGATAAATCTAAACATACATACTAATATGTACACGCCTGTTTCCCAATGGGTAGGCAGACACTATGGATTTCCACCTGCTACGGTCCTGACACACACCTCTTTCGCTTCAACTACGTTCATTAACCTCGTCATGCATGAACGTTGGTTAAGATTACTCTTAACCTGGCATTTTTTGAGAACGTCCGCGATTTGATTTAGATTTATCATTTCATATAGGTACTTCATTCTTTAAGCTTCGAACAGTTTTCAATTAATTTAATTTAATTGTTTTAAGTAATGGCTCCATTGTTATTCGATGATTTTGCCAAAAAAAACCGTGAAGAAAAGACACAGTGACCAGTTCTTAGTTTCAAACGCTGCTTATCATAAATTGACCAATGTTTGTAGAGATGATATGCATTAAGCTGTGTCAAATCCAAACCTCGAATCAGTACCTGTTTTATAAATAGTGTATTTTAATCTTTTGACATTTGCACAGATAATAATACATACAAATATTTGATAATGGAACACGACAATTTATAATACTTATATATTTTCTTTACTAATAAAATGTAAATAAGTGTATACGAATGTCTACTCGGGATCTAATTATATTGTAATAGACTAACAGATATAATAAAATTATAAGTCTGATGATCACCACGCTTGTCAAACAGATTTGTGATCTTTAGTAATAATGAAAAAAAATCTTGAAATATTCTCTGAATATCCTTGTGATAACTTAATGTAGTATGTCGTAATCTTCCAGGTTCTAAGCAAACAAAATGGCCGCGCCAGATACCGTGGGGTGTTGGGCTTGGCTCCTGCTGATGCTGGTGACGGTACTCCAGATTATTACACCAGTCTTCTGCAATCCGGGTAAGTTTGACTTGTAATATTTTGCCAGCCAATAGCTATAAATAAATTATTAACAATGTTTTTGCCGAAATAGGCATTTTAATTGACTTATAGTTGTAACCTATATAAGCTTACTATGCAAATTTATGGATATCTCATCAGTTGCTATTTATACAACGTGTATCAGAAATGCGTGGCCATATTTTAGGAGCTCATTCAGGGCATATAGAATAACTTTTACTATGGGACCAACCCTGAACTCGCGAAAAAAATATCAGCTGTTCCCTACTAAATCACCGACGTCGCTCGACAAAATGTAAGGATAAGCTGATTTTTTGTCGCGATTTCAGGGTTCGTCCCATAGTAAAAGTTGTTCGATAGCATTCACTGAATGAGCTCTTCAAATATGACCTCGCATTTCTGATACACGTTGTATAGATACATAAGTTTTGAGTTTACCAAAACCTACAGGAATGCCTAGGTTTAGAATTATCTAGGAATGGGCCACTAGTCCGCCCACTGGATCTGTTAATCAAATTCTCCGTTGTTTAAAATCCTTGAGAACCAGTCCATTGCTGCTTTTGTCATCTTCCGTAATGTACAGAACGTTTCATCCTCTGGTGTGCTTAATTAAAAATACGAGAGAGTAATTTAACAAAAAAAAAAAACAACATGTTTTTTCTATGACTATACAGGAGATGCTTCATTTCAATGGGTCAGTAGGAAACAATGGCAGCTAGAGAATTTTGTTCTAAGGAACCGCGACGTCGATTTTAGAGTAATGAAAATCTGTATTGAAGGATTTTCAAAAAACTGATACACAGCGCGGGAATCGAACCCAGTAGATTTCCTTGATAAAATTTCAAGTCGTTTTATCGTGGTAATTGGTAATTTAGGTAGACAGAAAAAAAAACAGCGGCAACAAGTAGCTCAAAGGCGTAAGAATTAAATCACATTTAATTTCATAAATTATTCCAGAAATTAAGTTGTCATCGTAAAATATCGATTATTTACAGGTAAAAATTTACTAATCAATTTTAAATAAATAATAGTCGGTAATAATCATGTAATAGCAAACTATAAAATATTTTGTTATCGTGTTCTACCTAGAATACACAAGAATACAATAAAGCCATTATCTGGGCATTTTCTGATGTTAATACATAAAGTATGTAGTTTAACCTGATAATTGGGATCCGGGTAGATACAAATGATTAAATTTTTTGAAATAGTATTGTAAACTTATAACAGTTACAACTTATAAGTCATAGTATCCATACAAGGCATTTTTGTATAAATATTCTCTTTAACAAAAATTAAATATTTGTTTATCAATGATTAAACCAAACAAATATTATTAGTACTTATAATTTATATCTATATTTCTATTCGTAAGTTTGTTTTTTTATTCTAGATAACATTTGAATTCTAGCTAGAATTAAAATACATTTTATCTTAAGATAATTATGATGCTTAATATTGCATTTAGACTTTTTGTATAACAATACAACCTTGAAATAAGAAATAGGATAGGATAGAACCTTGGGATATCTATCACATAAATTCAAATTTATCACCACGTGTTTCATATTTCAACCTTTTTATTATTCATTTACCATTTTTTATTAAGAACTATTTTTTATAAAAAAAATACTGATTAAAATGTCTTACGCCCGATCCAAATGATCCAAATCCGGGATATGATTATCTTGGCTCACGTAAACTTTAATTGATTCCTGTTAGTAAAGGAAACGATAATATTATTGCTTAACACACTAGGTACAGGCGGATGTGTAAAACACGACTGCATACAAACACAGAATTGGCAACAGAATTTATGCCATCTGTCATATTTTCACAAAGCAATCTGGTCCTTCGCGTAAAGTGTCTAGAGTCTTTATTACCATACATACGTCTGTATCCGGTGGTTTAATGGTTGATCTGTGCAACAAGGATGTGTACTGGTTACAGTGGTTACTATGTGTTTTTATTGTCACCAAGTACATCCCGCGTGTGGATCGGTCACGAATTGCGATTACGAATGAGGTATAGTTTATCGTTAATGTTCACAGAACATGAACCGGATTGACATAGAATTCAACTGCAGATTGGACGGCTGGGCTAACCAAGATCCGCAGTACATTGAACCCAACCCACGCACAGCACATGGCGTGGGTGGTTTTGTAAAACATTTAAAATAATGCCGCACCGCACCGCATATTGCTCCCACGTCACGTCTCCCAGTATCTCTAGAGAACCATTTGCGAGCAAAAGACATATACGTGGTCAGCTAGTTTCAATTTGCGGCGGGCATAAGGTGTCTATTTTACTCAGAATAAGGACATTTAATCGGACTTTTTATCAAAAAAATTTAGTCTGCGCACGGTTGTTTTAAATGTCATCTCATCATCATTGATCAAGGAAAACTATTGATAGTACTTGTAAGCTATCGCACTGATCACTGGCTACTTAGAAATCCTTGAAATGCATTTCACAACAGCCATACGTGGTGCCCTGCGGCCGACTTGTGAATTTGTGAATCACTGGTATATTATAATAAAACAAAGTTTAACCGGATTAAATCGCGTATATTATTTAAATTGGTTTCCCTGAGGTTTCGAAAGCTTTGCAGCATTTCGTGGTCGCAGGTAGACTAAGATGACAAGCGTCTTTACAAATATTTCTAAAAAATTATTTTAATCTACCGTACAATATTATTAATTAAAATTGTTTCGATGCACGCAGTAATCACTCACAATATCATTATCTTTAATATACGCGATTTAATCCGGTTAAACTTTGTTTTATTATAATGTGTAGTGATCGCGAAAACCTAAGAAGTCACTGGTATATTGTTTAGCTTTAGACAAGTAATATACATCAAAATAATATTCAGTAGAGTACAGTAAAGTCATATACATAAAAAACATCCTAATTTTAATAGAGAAGATGATTGGCAGCTACCACCTGCTTGGAACCCAGTTCTAAAGATAATCAAGCCCCAAACAACATGCAACACTGTAAAAGATTGAGAGTGATACATTGTGAGTGATTACTGCGTGCATCGAAACGATTTTAATTAATAAAAAATTGTACGGTAGATTAAAATATATTTTTCAGAGGTATCTAAAGACGCTATAAAGACGCTTGTCATCTTAGTGTTCATGCGACCACGAACGCTGCAAAGCTTTCGAAACGTCAGGAAAACCAATTTAAATAATATACGCGATATAATCCGGTTAACCTTGTTTTAATATAATATACACCAATTAAAATATTGTGCAATAAAATTGTGAATAAATATTTGGGATATTTTTATCACACAGCAGCATCTAGTCCCAAACTAAGCAGAGCTTGTACTATAAATAAATAAATAAATAAATAAATAAATAAATATCTTTGGGACATTTTTACACAGCACCATCTAGTCCCAAACTAAGCAGAGCTTGTGGTATGGGTACTAGACAATGGATATAATACGTATATACTTTTTTTTTTTGTAAACACATACTTATAATACATAAGCAACACACCCAGACCAACACAAACACTTATGTTCATCACACAATTATTTGTGTCCTGTGGGAATCGAACCCACGACCTCGTTATCAGCAGTCCGACACTCGAACCACTAGACCACAGAGGTCGTCAAACTATGGGTACTAGACATCATCATCCTCCTGCCTATGGGTACTAGATAATGGATATAATACTTATATACTTTTTTTTTGTAAATAGATACTTATAATACACAAGAATGTATGGAGCAAGTGCTTAGCACTGAAATATAAAAAAGTAAACATAGTAATCTAGTCTAATCTAGTCTAGAAAATAATTAGGTTGTATCTGAGATGCATCGAAAAAAATTGATTTATAGTTAAATTAATAATTATGATTATTTTCAACGGTGAAAAAGATCGTTTATTAATCAAATCTGCGGCTGATTGCTGATGTATAAAAAAAGCGGGCTTGTGACACGTTTTTAAAATTTTCGCTCAATTTATTTTTCTACACGTTTCCCACATTTTTAAAAACAAACTCCCGCCTATTACAATATTACACAATATTTAAATATTGGCAGCTTTTCTTTGTTCAACAATATTTTTTTTCTCATTTATGAATGAAAAATTATTTACGATCGTACAGATATCGTGATCCAAATACCGATCACCAAATAGTTGTACCTACACGGAAATACAACCTGTTTCATGTAGGGGTTTCCACAACGCCTACACTTTGAAGAAAAGAATAAAATAAAGATAATTTGATTAGATTTGATTTTAAATTGATTCAACACTGATTTCGCGATCGCGGTGATGCTTGGACTCATTGTAGTGACGTCGAGATCTTGACATTTTCTACGCGTGCGCAGCGCAGCAGTCACGAGACCAGCCGAACATTTCCCCGCGACCTTGACTGCACTTCCGCTTCCTACAGGTCAAGGTTGAATAGATTAACGGTTTATAAATTATCGATGTTTCGGTTTATAATAAGTTTATGGTTTAATATGATTAATTGAGTTATAAGTCTTTCGTATATAATTCCTAATTAAATCCGTCTCAATTAACATCTTCACAGATACCTACCATTGGTCTTTTTTGCTAAATCACAGCCAATGAAAAATATTTATAAGTATGTTAGTCATTCTATACAATATGTATGTCAGCTACATCAGCTAACTAGGTACGTGAAAGTTACTAGAAACTTGAAGAAAATTATGAACACGGTCATAAATAAATTTTGTGCTAAGTCTTTGAGTAAACTTTTTACCGAATTATTTTCTAACAATTCAGTTATTAAATATTATATATATAAATTACTAAAAATTCAAAATGTAATCGGATATATCCTAAAAAACTATTAAAATTGCTTTCCAATGTTCCAAGTTGTAAGGTTAAGGCTGTGTGACTTCAGTTATAATTTGATAATTGCAGGCACAGCCCTTGACTCACACTGAACTTGCGTAAAAACTTAGCCTCACACACAGAATAAATAATATAAATAAATATGAAACATTAAAAAGTTCCACAAATGCAAGTACACTTTGTGCAATAAGCCATAGAACAGCTATGATTGACAAGAGTATATTTTGTATGGGCCCTAGAATTTATAATAAACTGCCGAAGAACGTAAAAGAAGCAACACATTTTAATTCCTAATTAAAGATTTATTTGATTAATAAAGCTTATTACTCAATTAACGATTACTTCAATGATAAATGTAATTAAATTAATTAGTTAAGTCACAATAAAATTATATAATAATTAATAAATTTCATAATAATGGAATTTCTAATTTTAATAATTAGTTTACTTTAATTGCGTGTGAATTATCACAAGTACATATTGGTAAAAGAAATTTTGTTTTAACCTAAGTATCACCTCATGTACACCCGTATTCAAGCAAATAAATGATTTGATTTAAGAATATTAATATCAACAAAGTATGTGTTAACTCGTCGCCTATAGGTACCGCAAAGTTTGAAGACAAAGGTCTTCAACCAGTGCGTCCTGCCTGTCATGACTTACGGTGCCGAGACGTGGACACTGACAGTTGGGCTAGTTCACAAGGGGTGCTGGCCAGAAAACATCCACGTGTGCCTGACGGCTGCTTGTCCTTCTGGACACGTCTGGAGGGAACGGCAGTTGTTTGACCGGTACATCCTGGGCACAGACCAGTAAGCTACAAGACTCCGCATAAACAAAGTTTTGTATTCGAACGCAGTCGTAAAACGTTGGTGGGGTCAGGGGGGCGGACGGCGCGTTATGATTGGCCGGCTCAAAATTTCGGTGGTATGATTCCTTATGATTGGTGCCGCTCGCTGACTGAGTGAAGTTCCGATTGGCGGAGGGACGTATGATATGCAGTGGTAGAGCATATGTGTTGCGGACGCAAGCCTGAACTTAATTAATGTAACTGAAAACTTGTGCTAACACAGCTGAAACGTTATGCACAAAGTAACAAGGGCATGAAATCTAGCTATAATCACACTATAGCTAGGTACAGATCATCAGCCAATCACAGTTTGATGAGTCATAAACCATGAACCAATCACAGGTCATAAGCCATACATAACTACAACTAGCTATGACTTGTAAAAATGTTGGAAGAACAGAGCAGCCGCAGGGCGCACTACGCGCCACTTGTGCCCCGCTGAATACTACTTAAGCGGGTGAATAAGCGGCATTTTGGGTGGGCAATATTTCATTCGATCGTCACTCGTTCTACGCTTCAGATCAAGACCTCAACCTATGAAGAACTGATCCTGACGTCCTGAACCCTGAAGCCTGAAGAAAGAATAACGTATTAGTCGCCTAGAACAGAGCTACGTAGGAACGAGTGTACTTTCATTTTTAATACATATGGCAAGTGCCTTTCAACAGATCGTTCGTTTCTTTTATCATATCCTTGGGTTGTCCTCAACAGCCCAAGTTTTCTGGTCCTTCAGAAGCCGGATCGAAGAATCAATAGCAAGATCGAAGATTCAATAGCAAGATTGAAGATTCAATAGCAAGATTCAAGATCCAAGACCAAGAACGAACACGGTGCCGGGAGCTCAAGAACGTGAAGATCAAGTCAACGTTCGCGCCGGGAGCTCAAGAGGAAAGACCGTGTCTGCGAGCATCAGCTGGTGGTCTTCGAACGTAAAGATCGTCTAAAACGTGTCACTATTTCTTAGCGGGTGGACCGCGGCTCTGTGTCTCTGCCACCTAACGGTGTCAAACGGTGGAGGCCAGAGTTAACGCCGAACAAGGCGGTGTGGTATTGTGCGATACCACCGGTTCATCAAGAGCGCCTTTTTCAAGGCGCGAACCGAACCAGTACACTACGCCGGTAAGGTCGTGCGTGGTGTGGGGGCCGGACTGTAGGCACTGCTGACGGGTCCGGGTATTCCTACCGGCCCTGAGCACCCCACAGTGCGCACAATCCTCTGCTGGGTAGATCCCACCTGTCCAATCCTGCACGTATCCATCCCTGGCGGAGCATATCCTGGTTAAACCCGGGCCCTCCAAAAGGATTGATAGGGCTGTTAGGGGCGTCAAATGCCGAAGATGCCGACTACAAGAAGCCAAGCAGCTGAGGAGAGGACAGCAAGAGTGTACGAAGACCCCCCCGCGTCCCCGTCCGCACAAGCATCCGCGTCCGCGTCCGCACAAACCGCTACCACGTCGCGCGCGCATGCCGAACCGAACCCCCGCGTGCCCGCGTTACCCGCACAAATAGACCCCAGCATAGCCGCAATAAGGTCACGCGCCGCCGCCGCCACCACCGCCGCCGCTGCGCCTGATACTAGAGAAGAGAGGAGATCGAGGGCGCCGTCCGTGCGCTCTCAGAGATCAACTGCCAGCGCTGTTGCCCGAATAAGATTAGCTGAATTCGAAGCCCAGGAACGTCTAGCCGAGATCCAGAGAAAAGAGCTGCAATTAGAAGCAGCACTTATCAAGAAAAGGCTAGCTTTGGACGTCGCCACTATACGGGAGGAGACTGACCGTGAGAGCGTCATCGCCCGTGAAACAATAGAAGTGGACAACCGAATCGCTGATTGGCTAAATAACACACAACCCAAAAGGGAAGAACGACCCCACATGACGTCATATGAAGACATGTCATCAGCGGTCCGCGTCTCGGCCCTGTGCGAACCACAGGGGGAACGTACCGAGCGCGCACCGCAGAACGAACGACGACGTATCGAACATGACGACAACGGAGCCACATTGTGTTACCAGCGCGAGAACGAAGGGCAACGATCACACCACTCTTTTTATAGATATGCGCCACCGCCGCAAGAACAAAGAGGAGTCACGATCGACACTCCGCGGCGCAACCGATCACCTACGCCCAATCCGAGACGAGACAGATCACCTACGCCAGCACGGTCCCGAGAACGAGGAATAGATAGATTAGCCGAGGTCTTAGAACGAATGGCCTTGAAACGCCCGCCGCCTAGACAAGCGCAAGAACTGCCTGTCTTCAACGGCGCGCCGAACGAATGGCTACTATTCCAAGCAGCGATGCGAGATTCGACCAAAATGTATAGCTATACAAAAGCTGAGAACCTGGCACGTCTCCGAACATGTGTACGAGGTGAAGCACGTGAAACAGTAGCAGCTTTATTGTGCACAGCTGCCGATCCCGCAATTATAATGCAGACGCTTGAACAGTATTACGGCCGCCCTGAGATCATCATTGATAAAACGCTGGACGAGTTAAGAAAGTTACCGCGACCCGGAACAACAGCCAGCGAACTGAACGCGTTTGCGATACGGCTTCAGAACATAGTCAGTGTACTCACTTGTATAGATGAGAAGGGGTACCTACAGAATCCTATGTTGGCCCGGCAAGTTACAGAAAAATTAAGTCCGCATATTAGAGCGAGATGGTGCGACTACGCAGAAGAGTATGGAAGTCGCAGCGAACCTGAGATTGTTACGCTGTCTCGTTTCCTCATGAGAGAGGCTGACCGTGCCGTACGATTCGCGTACTCCGCTGCAGGAAGCTCAACAAAGGAGCCAGCACGTAATGCGCCAGCAGCTAAGACCAGTAGTTCGTCTAAACGCCAGGAAGGCAAGAAGCGAGGCGGTGCTGCGTACACTGCAACCGAAAATAAAAACGTAAAGATGTGTCTATGTTGCGGGGCCGAACATGATACGGTGAAATGTAGGAAACTGGAAGCGATGACATTACCACAGAGGTGGGAATGGGCAAAAGAAGCACGCGTATGTTTTCGTTGCTTGAATAGCCGTCACCGCCGTGCCAGTTGTACCGCAAAGAAATGCGGTATAGATGAGTGTCGCCATCCTCATCATGTATTGCTACACAGCGCACCGCAAGCCGCGCCAGGAGGCGAACAGAACGATCAAGAGATCACCGCCTCGGCTAACACCGTAATGTCAGCTGGCGCGGTGTTATTAAAAATATGCCCTATCACGATAAGAGGGCCCGATGGACTGGAAGTTGAAACTCACGCCCTACTCGATGAGGGATCTACGATAACCTTGATCGATGAGGAAATCGCTAGAGCAGTGAACGCGCAAGGAACGAAATGCGCGCTGCGTTTGCATGGATTAACTGCAACGCGGCAAGAACCCGAGAGTCAGAGCGTGTCATTGGAGATACGGGGAGCACGAACTAGCTTCCATCCAATACAGGCGCGAACCGTCAAGAGTCTCAACATTACCAGTCAAGCGATCGCAGCTGAGTGTTTGAACTATGAACACTTGAAACAGCTACCACAGAACGAGGTCTGCTATGGACAAGCAAGACCGCGCATACTAATAGGTGCAGACCATTGGCACTTAATAGTATCGCGAAAACTCCTGACCGGAGAATGGAACGAGCCGGCCGCATCACTAACTATGCTAGGATGGGTAGTGCACGGTACGGTGCCACGAACGATAGTGGCGAAGGAAGACCCGATAGATGGCGCTACAGTACTGCACATACGTGCGCCTCAGCATAGAGAACGATTTGATCATGATGATGAACTACATGAACTAATCACAGAACATTTTAAGATCGATGCGCTAGGAATATCATCCAAAAATAAACCTGTGAAGGAAGACGAGCGCGCAAAAGAAATATTCAATAGAACAGCGCGATTGGTCGACGGACGTTACGAAGTCGGCCTGCCATGGCGTACAGACGATACTCGCCTGCCGCCTAGTTATAATATGGCCCTAAGCAGATTGCGCTCTATGGAACGTAAAATGGATCGAAACACGGAATTTCGCAGAGCATACACGTCACAAGTTGACAACTTGTTGGCGAAGGGTTATGCAACTCGAGTCGAGGACACAGACGACAGCGCAATTGATTGGCTCCTCCCACATTTCGCTGTGACCAATCCGAACAAACCAGGAAAAGTGCGCCTTGTCTTCGACGCAGCCGCGAGTACAGGCGGGCGCTGTCTGAACGACGAACTGCTCGCCGGGCCCGATATGTTGAACACGCTTTACGGAATATTGTTCCGATTCAGAGAGAAGCCAATTGCTATAGCGGCAGACATACGCGAAATGTTCTTGCGAGTCAAAATACGACCAGAAGACAAAGCAGCGCAACGATTTTTGTGGCGTGGTGATGACCGAAAAAGCCCGCCTCAGAAATACGTGATGAATTCTATGATATTTGGCGCTCGGAGTTCACCCTTCCTAGCTCACAGCGTTAGAAACAGAAACGCTGAGGAATGTCAAGACGCGCACCCGCGCGCCCTCTATGCAATAACAATGAACCATTACATGGATGATTGGGTCGACAGTTTTGAAACGGAAGAAAGCGCCGCCCTCACGATCAAAGAGGTGCAGCGTATTCATGAGCGAGCCGGCTTTGAACTCGCCGGGTGGAATTCGAATCGTCCACACTTACTCGCTCATATCCTAGAACAGGATAAGGCTAACGCCCCGAAAGAACTAGGTGCGAATGCACACCCATATGGCAAGACGCTGGGTATGATGTGGGTGCCAGAGACCGATGAGCTTGCATTCAACACAGCTATGCCCCGTGTACCGAACGAAGTACGCGATGGAACGAGAACGCCCACTAAACGTGAAATGTTGGGGGCTGTAATGTCGATCTTTGACCCGTTGGGCCTGTTGAGCCCTTTCACGATTACGGCAAAGATCACTCTACAGGAGCTATGGCGAAACAACATCGGCTGGGACGAGCAACTACCCGCCGAAGAGGCTATCGCGTTTCTCGAATGGATAAATGGTCTGACGAGCGTGGCGGGCTTGCGAGTCCCCCGATGCTACGCGAATCACATGACCGTAGAGCGATCGCTGCATGTATTCACCGACGCTAGTGAACAAGCCTACGCCGCTGCAGCATATTGGCGATTAACACGGCCCGACGGATCGATAGACGTCGTGTTAGTAGCGGGAAAAGCTAAAGTAGCGCCGATGAAAGCGCAGAGTATCCCACGCATGGAACTGCAGGCGTGCCTGATAGGCGCACGACTCGCCTCCGAGATACGCAAGGAGCATAGATGGGAAGCCGAAGTAACCTATTGGAGTGACTCTAAGACGGCATTACATTGGATAAGAAACGACTCTGCGAGATATACGCCATATGTTGCGCATCGACTGAGCGAGATAGCCGAACTTACCCCCGCTGAACGATGGCGCTGGGTGCCGACCGCTCAGAACGTAGCTGATGACGCAACTAGATATGGCAGAACGAGCCTCAATAAACACGATCGATGGTTCATCGGACCGGCCTTCTTACGCGAACCGGAAGAACAGTGGCCGAGCGAAGAGAACCAGGGCGAGGAAGAAACAGTAGCCCATGTTAGAGGCGAGGAGAACGTTATGGACCTGAAACGATTCTCCTCATATGATCGAGCATTGCGCGCTATGGCAAGCGTGTTGCTCTTTATAGAAAAATGTCGTAAACGCGCGACAACGATGGACGTGCGTCATCTCGAAGAAGCCGAACTAATGCTTATACGAGATTCGCAACGTGACAGTTTCTCTGAAGAAATTAAGAGATTGACGTCAGGAAAAAGCGTTGAGAGATCGAGCCGGCTCAGCAAGCTAGACCCGGTGTATGAAAATAAAATTATTCGACTGAACGGACGAATCAACGCAGCGAATGTACCAGAGTACAGGAAGAGGCCACCGATCTTAGACGGCAGGCATCCACTTGCGCGCCTACTTATAAAGCGTGAACATGAGAAGAATGGGCATGCAGGCCGAGAGCACGTAGTCAATAACCTGCGTCAGCGATTTTGGATATTACGATTACGAACGAGTGTGCGCGCTGTGCTGAACGAATGCATCGTGTGTCGCATGCGACGTAAAGCGCCACCTATACCGGTGAAAGGAAACTTACCCTGCGAAAGGCTTGATGCATACGCTCGCCCTTTTACTCGCAGCGGTGTTGATTGTTTCGGTCCCATGACGATCACTATAGGAAGACGTAGAGAAAAACGCTGGGGCATGTTATTTACCTGTTTGGTAACTAGGGCCGTGCATATAGAACTGTTACCGAGTCTCAGTACTGACAGTGCGATCATGGCCCTTAGAAGAATGGCCGCGCGCCGTGGATGGCCACGCACAATAATGTCAGACAACGGTACGAACTTCCGTGGAGCTGACGTCGAACTAAAAAACGCTTACAAAGAATGGGCGACTGAACTTAAGGATTACGCCCTTAATAAGGAAACCGATTGGCGTTTCATCGACCCTGGTGCACCAAACCAGGGGGGAGCCTGGGAGCGGCTCATACGTAGCGTGAAAACAGCCCTCGCTGTAATATTGAAAGAACGAATGCCAAAGGAAGAAACATTAATAACGGTAATGGCTGAAATAGAGAACATATTGAACTCGCGACCGCTCACTCACGTATCTGTGAACCCGGAAGACGCGGAAGCGTTAACGCCGAATCATTTCCTGTTGGGGTCATCAGCAGGGCTACCGGTCACTGGAACTTGTGACGTAGCTGATAAACGCGCTTGGCGAGCGGCCCAAGCGCTGGCAGATCGATTCTGGGCAAGATGGATGAAAGAGTATCTACCGACACTGACACCGCGCGGTGACGTCAGATCTAATCACGCTGAACAAATTAAAGAAGGCAATGTCGTCATAATCGCTGACGGCTTATTACCGCGGAATGTGTGGCCGCGGGGCCTTGTTGTGCGCGCGATAGTAGGTACGGACGGTGTTGTGCGGAGTGCGGATGTGCGAACTCGGGGTGGCATTTTTAGAAGGCCAGTAAGAAGGCTTATCGTCCTCGACCAGAAGGGAGAGGCTCGCGAGGCTATGCCGGGGGGAGACTGTTGCGGACGCAAGCCTGAACTTAATTAATGTAACTGAAAACTTGTGCTAACACAGCTGAAACGTTATGCACAAAGTAACAAGGGCATGAAATCTAGCTATAATCACACTATAGCTAGGTACAGATCATCAGCCAATCACAGTTTGATGAGTCATAAACCATGAACCAATCACAGGTCATAAGCCATACATAACTACAACTAGCTATGACTTGTAAAAATGTTGGAAGAACAGAGCAGCCGCAGGGCGCACTACGCGCCACTTGTGCCCCGCTGAATACTACTTAAGCGGGTGAATAAGCGGCATTTTGGGCTCATTCACGCTCTGACACTCGCCCCGAGAGGTCGTGCTGCTCCTGCTCCGTCCTCTCGTGACGAATTAAGTGCTCGAATATTTTTCGCTACGGCTCACCGTAGCGCCCTCCGCAGTCGCCCCGCCGACTGCAGCCCGATAAGCACATTCGCTGTCTTTTTCAAGACAGCGGGCGCGCTTTTGTCTCTTTAGACAGAGTTTCGTCAAAAACGTAGTGTCCCTTCAGGAAAAAACCCACTTATTTACTGTGGTTCTCGGTGGATACCTAACGGTGATAACAAACCGAGGGGCGTTGACCCGACACGCCAGCTGCGCTCCTTAAGGGCAAAGCAAAATTGGAAGAAGCTAGGGCCAGAAGGCCTTGGGGGATCTCCTAGTCTTCCCTAGCTTACCCCCGTTTCGTCCTATCTAGCATTCTCTAGGGGTTTACACCCATTGCACACTAGAGACTTAGGGACCTGGTTGCACATTAAGACTGGCAATCAGGAGTGCAAGCTTAGGGCTCACCAGTAGGCACACAACCTCCCCGTCTATACCCGACGGGGAGGGTTTGAACACACTCCCGGGAACACCCACCCGAGGAGCAAACCCCCATGTTAGTACGCCACTAATTTTCTCCCCCTCTCGTTGTTGCTAGGCTTGGCTTAGTCACCATCTATATGATGGTGTCTGATGCCGAGTTTCTCAGCATCCTAAAAAACGTCCTCTTCAAGGACCCCACCTTTATCGCCAACTATGGCGACTTGTTTGGCAGCGCTTTTGCCGCCAAACAACCTGACGTCCCCGACTCTCCAGAGTCGCCCGATACCCCCCCGCCCCTAAGGAGGAATAGGCGCCCCGCCCGTTCCGACAGTGATGAGGAGAGGCCGAGGTCTCCGCGTGGTCCGCCTAGGCGTTCAGCCAGCCTGGACCATAAGGACCGTACCCCCTCACCTCTCCCCACCCCAGCCCCCACTCAATATCCTGATCGCTCCCCAATCCCATCAGACCAAGAGATGTCTTCGGACAGTGAGGTCAACTCAGACGAGGCCGGTGCCTTTACCACGGTAGTGGGCAAAGGTAAAAAACGCAGCCGGAAAACTAACAAGGCCGAGGCTCTCGCCTCAAAATCTCTAAAACTCTCCGAGGCAAACTCTGCCCCGGCCCCTACCCCCCGTCCCGCCTCTCACTCCTCCTCGCAGGATAACAGGCCCCCCTCCCCTCAGGAACATACCTCACCTTCCCAGAAGAAGGTGCCCATCCCGCCTCCCTTATTCATCCAGGATAAGGAATATTGGACCAGGATATCCGACTGGTGCAATCAAAATAAGATAAATTTCACTAGTGCCCGCCCCACACAGCAGGGCATTAAAGTAGTTGTCCCCACCCCCACTGATTACCGCAACCTTACCAGGTTGCTACGCGAGCGTGGTGTGTCTTTTCACACCTACGCACTCCCAGAGGACCGACTCCTTAGAGTGGTGATCCGAGGGATTCCGTCCGAAGTCAGCTGCACGGAAGTGCACGCCGACCTCGATCGTCAAGGGATCCCGGTTGCAATAACCCACCGTATGTTCCGTGGTAAGCACGGGGAACCCTATAACATGGTCCTTGTCATTTGCCACCCTGGCGAAAACGCCAAAAATATCTATAATATAAAGACCGTATGCAATTTATCAGGCATCACGGTCGAGCGCCCCCACAAGTCGAACCAGCCTGGTCAATGCCACCGTTGCCAGCTGTATGGTCACTCCCAGCGTAACTGCTACGCAAAGCCCAGGTGCGTTAAGTGCCTAGGCGATCACGGGACTACCGAGTGCGAGCGTCCCAAGGAGAGGGACCAGTGCACGGAGCCCCCTAGCTGTGTCCTTTGCCGTAAAGCCGGGCATCCAGCAAACTATCGCGGATGCCCCAAAGCCCCCAAAATGCGCAACGCCAAAACGGCAAAACGCGCCTCCGACCGCGTTGAGAGGGAAGCCCCCTCCTACGCAGCCCCCTTCCATTACCAACCACCAAACCCTAGAGGCCCACTCGGGCCCTCCCCTAATTTCCACGGCCCACTCGGGCCCAACCCCTGGTTTAAGGGTAATCAAAAGCCCCAATACCCACCTCTTCCGACCTCTCGTCTCGCGCCCCCGGCCTCAGAGCCCCCCGCGCTGATGAACTTACCCATCCCCGCACCTTCTCTCAGGCCCAAAACTGCACCAGCAGCTAAACCCCCCCCCCCCATGAGAACCCCCCCTCCGGTAAACTCCCCCGGCCTTCTGCCGAGAGAATACCTCGAACCCCAATCAGGGGAATCCCGCATTGACGCCTACTCTAGACTTTGGGCCTTTACCCAAGGCATCCACGAGCAGCGCCTTCAGGTACTTACCAAGTACCAAGACATCTATAGAATACTTAATTCCAATTATAATGTATAATACGGCCCCACCCAAAAGATTCAAACCCCGTTCCCTAAATTTAGGCTTCTTTAATGCCAGAGGCATTAGTGGTCAACGCGATGACGTAGCTGTCTTCTTGCGTGAGCACCAACTTGACATATTACTCGTTCAAGAGTCCTTTCTCAAGCCCCACTGTCGTAATCCCAACATAGCCAATTATAGGCTGATTAGAAACGACAGAACGTACACCGCACTAGGCGGAACGCTAATCTATTACCGCAATTCTTTATATTGCATCCCCATTGACCCCCCAGAGCTAGCATGCCTGGAGGCTTCAATCTGTCGCCTAGGCATGACAGGGCACCAGCCCATCACCATAGTTTCGGCCTATAGGTCCTCAAACAAACCCGCGAGTCTGCTCGAGGACGACCTAAAATCCTTACTCGATCTTAGTAATTCTGTAATTATAGCAGGCGATCTAAACGCCAAACATTGCTCATGGAGCTGTGTCTCCAATAACACCGCTGGTGTTCAATTAGAAGCACTTAGCGACAGACTTTCCTTTGACGTCATCGCCCCGATGCGTCCCACTCACTTTCCCGACACAGTAGGGCAACGGCCCGACATCCTAGATATAGCCCTCTTAAAGCGCGTAAACCTCGGTATTCGCTCTATCGAGGTAATTCAAGAATTAGGCTCAGATCACCGACCTGTGATCATTCAACTGGGTCCCCGAGGTGGTCCCTCGGATCCCGGTACTCCACCCTTAACTAAAACAATAACCGATTGGAGGAGACTAGAGGACCGCCTCAAATCTACCTCATCCCCCCAACTAGATTCAATCCCTGACTCCATCGAGACAGTCGCGGAAACGGTGGCCGCGATCACCTCGCTCACCAACCATGTACAGTCCGTAGTGGGCGAATGCTCACGGCAGGTTCCGATGCTGGATGACCAGCGTCTGAAACTGCCGGACGATGTAAATGAGTTGAGGACCGAGAGGAACGCGGCCATCCGTGCCTATGACGCTTTTCCCAACGAAGCCAACCGTGCCCATATGCGCTCTTTGCAGAATACTGTAAAAAGACGTGTAGCTCAGGTACGGGAGGATCGCTGGGACAAGGAAGTCAGCGAAATCCAACCGTCTCATTTAGCCTTCTGGGCACTTCAACGCAAACTCAAATGCGAGACCACGGCAGCTATGCCCCCCCTAAATCGACCCAATCAAAGGCCGGCCTTTGATGATGACGAAAAAGCCGAATGCTTAGCCGACAGCTTGGAGTCTCAGTGCACTCTCAGTACGCTTCCCGTAAGCCAAACCCACCTTGACAAGGTTAATTCAGAAGTAGAGCGTAGGTCAGCCCTCCCCCCCCCCCCCAATAGATGACCCTGATGACCCGCTCCCACCGATCACCCCTGACGAAGTTCTCTCTATAGTCAAGGATCTTAAGCCCAAAAAAGCCCCCGGCGCAGACGGCATCACCAATAAGGTGTTGAAACGTTTCCCTGCCACCCTAATCGCTCTAATAACCGTCATCTTCAATGCGGCATTTAAAAACAACATCTTTCCCCAGGCTTGGAAACAGGCTACGGTAATCGGTATTTCAAAACCGGGCAAACCAAAAGCCGAGCCGAGTAGTTACCGGCCGATTAGTCTCCTCAATGTCTTCGGTAAAATCTACGAGAAGCTTATTTATAAGCGACTCAAAGATTTCGCCGACTCAAATAAACTCCTTCCCGACGAGCAGTTTGGCTTTCGTACAAAGCACTGCTGCGTTAATCAACTGCACCGCATTGTAGAACACATCAGTGCAGGCTTCGTACGCGGTCAAATGACCGGTACTCTCTTTTTCGACGTAGCAAAGGCTTTCGATAAAGTGTGGCACAACGGCTTATTATATAAGCTGTACACTATGAATGTGCCACATCGTCTCGTGCTCATCATCCGAGACTACTTATCGAATCGTACCTTTTGCTATCGCATAGAAGGGGCTCTCTCCTCCCCCCATCCCATTCACGCCGGTGTGCCACAAGGCTCCGTGCTCTCCCCCCTACTGTTCACGCTGTACACCAGCGATATTCCAAAATGCGGTGCAGCCCGTATTGCCCTTTTCGCCGACGACACGGCAATCTATTACTCCGGCAGGAGCCATGTCGCTATTTCTCGTACCCTCCAATCCGCGGCCAACACCCTAGGTGACTGGTTCCGGAAATGGAGAATCGAAGTCAATCCCGAAAAAAGTGCAGCGGTCCTCTTCGATAAGAGACCCCTGTCACAGTATCGTAAAGAATTAAGCGTACCAGTCTCAATGTTCGGAAAACAGATCCCATGGCAACGAGAAGCCAAATACCTTGGCGTGATCCTTGACCGTAGACTGACTTTCAGACCGCATATCCGCAAGGTGAAAAACCGTGCCGCCTTCGTCCTCGGACGTCTCCACCCCCTACTCAATGCGCACAGTAAGTTGCCCACTCCTCTCAAAGTAAGGATATACACCACCTGTATCCGCCCCATACTCGCCTATGCTAGCGTTGTGTTCGCACACGTTAAGCCGGTGAGAATTCACATACTCCAAACCCTCCAAAACCGTTTCATGCGAAGGGCCGTAGGCGCCCCCTGGTACGTACGCAATGTCGACCTCCACCTAGACCTCAAACTGCCGACCATCAAGCAGTTTTTCAAGCGTGTCTCAAAACGCTATTTCGATTCCGCTCCCAAGCACCCCAACCCCTTGGTCGTGGCGGCCACCGTCTACCAGCCATCTGCTATTAGCAAAACCCGACGTCCCAGACACACACTCATTGAGCCCGATGACGCTATTACACTCCTCCAGGAGTCAGATAAAAGTACAAGCACACTCCGACGCCGTCGTCCAAAATATCGTCCCCGCCGGCAAGGACCGACGCGACACACACACAGAATCCGAGAGTCCGACTCTCGAGAAACAGAAACACATGCCGACGCAGCACCGGCTGCTGGGGGGATCAGTGGCGGGGTCCCCCTGCTGCACCCTGAGTCGAGGTCCGAGCTCCCCCCTGGGGACGCCCTCACGGTGTAAGCAACCGGAGATAATCTCGTCACGCGAGACCGGCCCTATGCTCTAGAGTAGTTCCTAGGAGCAGGCTATTGCGTAGCCACTGGTTAGGTTTTCTAGGTAGGTCTTAGCCTCGCCGGCGAGGCTTGCCGCTTCACGGCGTTTAGCACGTCACCCGATAGGGACCGAAAGTCCGCTACTTTCGAGGAAACCAATTCGATGCAGCAACGGCTGCTAGGGGGACATAGGAACTGCGGGGTCCCCCTGCAATGCCCCAGCGAGGTTCGAGCCCCCCCCTCGGGGGGCGCCCGCTTACGCGCGGTATTGATGCCGCGCGCATCTAGTTTGTAAGTATGTAGGGAAAAAACCTTCGGCGAATGGAGTCCCACATGGGACTCTCCGCCAACTAAGTCCGGTTAAGCAGAAATGGGACTTCGGCCCCACCTGCGAGAGACCATTCGAAAAAAAAAAAAAAAAAAAAAAACGGCATTTTGGGTGGGCAATATTTCATTCGATCGTCACTCGTTCTACGCTTCAGATCAAGACCTCAACCTATGAAGAACTGATCCTGACGTCCTGAACCCTGAAGCCTGAAGAAAGAATAACGTATTAGTCGCCTAGAACAGAGCTACGTAGGAACGAGTGTACTTTCATTTTTAATACATATGGCAAGTGCCTTTCAACAGATCGTTCGTTTCTTTTATCATATCCTTGGGTTGTCCTCAACAATATGCGTTGTGACCGGGGGTGTCTAGCTAACCGGCGTCTAGAGGCTTACTGGTCTATGATCCTGGGTCATCATCATCATTACAGCCGAAAGACGTCCACTACTGGACATAGGCCTCCCCCAATTAAGGGGGGGATATGCCATGCATCCTGGGTACCGGCAATAACATCCTTTCGAGGGATTAACCTTCGGGGGACTTTATTGCCTGTGGCGAATATTCTGGCGTGGGAAGGGCCCGTTCTGGGCCAGTGGGGAGTTGCTCCACGTGTCCCTCTGTTGCTAACAGAGGGCACAGTGAAGGAGCAGGGGCGGGCCCGGTGTGCACTCACCCTGCTACTGGGCGGGCAGCGGGGGGACTATCCTTCCCTGCCCCCGTCGATCTCGTAACCCCAGGAGTGCCCGCTGAGTAGTGTTCTCGCGCCTCTTGGGACCGAGGGTCTTGGCTTCACCGCCCGGACCGCGAGGAAGAAAACCTCTATAAAAAATTACGGGAGGTAGGGCCTGCGAGCAGCAGATTCGGGGTAGTCTGCTGCCCGACCAGTAGCTGGCGTAGCTGGCACAGCCGGCGTAGTTGGCGCAGCTGGTAAAGGCCCATGAAGTGAGGTGGCGTGCAGGGTTCTATGTGCGCCACCAAGGAGGGTGCGGCCGACGTTAGGCCGCACGGGTAGAAGGGGCTCGCTTGCCTGTGGCGGGCCGGTACCTGTCGGGGGTGGTTGTGTGAATACTCACGGGTTCCCACGCCCCCGGCTAAGGTAGTTGAAGGAACTCCGTGGTGGTTTTAGTCGGTAAGAGGCCGACACTGGCTCCGCCTACCCCGGGCGGAGTGCGTCCATGAGGATTTCCCCACGGCAAAAAAAAAATGGGTTAGTCCACAAATTCAAAGTAGATCAGCGAGCTATGAAGCGAGCAATGCTTGGAGTTTCTTTAAATGATAAAATCCGTAACGAGATTATCTGGAGAAGAACCGGAGTGACCGACATAGCTTGTAGGATCAGTAGGCTGAAGTGGTAGTGGCCTGGCCATATCTGTCGAAGGACCGATGGCCGCTGAAGCAGACGAGTTCTTGAGTGGAAACCGCGAATCGGCAAACGCAGCGTAGGGTGCCCCCCCGCCAGTTGGACCGACGACCTTAAAAACGTGGCTAGGGGGGATTGGATGCGGAAGGCAGAGGACCGAGTGTTATGGCGCAACTTGGGAGAGGCCTATGTCCAGCAGTGGACTGCGATAGGTTAAGTTGATGATGTGTTAACTAAACCTTGTGGAAGAATTTGATTGTAAAGTTCTGAAGTACAAAACGTTGTGCACTTTTTACGAGTGCTCGTGCGGCGGAAATATTTACATCATCAAGCAAAAACTAAAGTTCAAAAGTCTGAGTAATTTGCCAATCTGTGATACGACTAATATCATGTATAATGTGGTTTTACATCCTGAGTAGAGGTACAGTCGGAAGTAATAATATTTGCTTATCGGTGACTATAGATAGAGTGGATTTTCCTTTCACAGGTCTGCTGGAAGAAATTTCTTAAAGAAATAAGCACTGCAGTACCTTTGTACTATTCATTTATATGTATGTTTTTATTATTATTTATCTGTGTGTGGTTAAATTTAATGAATTAATAAATACCTATGTTTATTTATTTATTCATTAAAGATGTGACTGCCTCGTTGGTCTAGTGGTCGCAAGTGTGACTGCTGATCGTGGGGTCCTGGGTTAGATTCCTGGGTCGAGCAGTGTTAATGAGTTTTTTCTTTAGGAAATTCTCAGTAGCAGCCCGGAGTCTGGATTTGTGCCCGGTTAATGGCAATAGGCTCGCCCCTATTACATGGGACTTATAACATAACTGGTGAAATGTGGGTGTACTACACCTCTGCCTACCCCTTCGGCGTGATATTATGTTATGTTATGTTAAGTGCATGCAGCTGAGATGAGAATGTTATGAGGAATGTGTGGTGTAACGAGAATGGATAGGATAAGGAATGAGTATGTAAGAGGGAGTCTGAAAGTAGCGTCAGTGACAGAGAAGTTAAGTAGCAACATACTGTCATGGAATGGACATGTGATGAGGAGGAATGAGGAGCATGTTACAAGGAAAATTTTATGTATGAATGTCGATGGCTATAAGAAAAGAGGCAGACCGAAGAAATCATGGATGGATTATGTGAAAGATGATATGAATAGAAAGTAAGTGAACACGGAGATGACGGCTGATAGAGATGTATGGAAGAAAAATACATGCTTAGCCGACCCCAAATAAATTGGGATAAGGGCAGGAAGATGATGGGTCAGTCAGATATTACGGGCAGTTTTAAATCCGTCGATAGGCAGATATTATTGCTTCTGACTGTACAACGATGGTAAAAAAATTCAATCACTATAAAATTAATATAATTAATGAATCACAAGTAACTTTTATTATTAGGTTAGTATTGTTTCATTAAAGTCAACGTATTGAGTAGATAACTACCATTGAATTTCCATTTAAAATTCAATATAATTTATACTTCCTTCTTGATCACGTTATGACAGACGAACAGGGGCTAGGGGCCTTACTCCCGACTGGTCCGAACCAAATCGAGCTAATGTCAATTCCTAGAGAAATGCAGTACGAATTGACACTAACTCGAATTCAAATTCGATTTATAAATAACTCGATGTAGTTGGGAGTAAGGCCCCTAGTTCGAGCTCTGAACCAAATCGAGCTAATGCCAATTCCTAGAGAAATGCAGTACGAATTGACACTAACTCGAATTCAAATTCGATTGTTACAGCACTCGATCCAGTCCCGTAAGGCCCCTGTTCGTAGTTCGTTCGCTTACGTAAATAGCATTTTAAAGGCCCTCAGCCAGCCAAATTGGGTCAGTATTAGTACTATAATAATATGTCCTTTAAGTAGGTCGATCAGAGTTGAAAAACAGGTTGAGCAACACAAAAAAATTGGTATAATTGATGTTTTTCCTTATTTTTGTTAATTTTCGAGGCATCTATCTGCCTAATACTGTAACAAGTAGAGCATTGTTTAAACTTGAAATATTAAAGAGAAAGGACATAAAACACAATGACAAGAAGTAGCCACTATTACAATAAATCAAATTATAAGTGCCTACACATTGAAAAAACCGGCCAAGTGGGAGTCGGACTCGCGCATTAAGGGTTCCGTACCTCTCAATATGTCTATGTTCGTCTTATTTTTAGTATTTGTTGCGAAACTACATAATATGCACTATAATCTGACCCAGTTTGACGCTGGTATATATTACCGTTTTGAAGATAGAGCAGGAACAAAAACGTTGAAAAAAATGCATGTTTTTTGAGGTTTCTTGTATGATGTCCCCCTTTGGTTTTAGACTTTTTTTGTTTTTAGTATTTGTCGTGATACACCTCATAGCAACACATATTCTGAGAAAATTTCAACCGGTTACCTATTACCGTTCAAAAGATACAGCCCTGTGACAGACAGACGGACGGACGGACGGACAGCGTAGCGAGAGTAATAGGGTCCCGTTTGGAACCCTTCGGGTACGGAACCCTAAAAATGATCAAGCTCAAAAATTAAAAATGATGTCTCATTTACTAATGCAGCTATCATTTATTTTAATTCCGGGACATTTTTTGACATTTAAATGTCAATGCACGCTACAAGTAATAATTGCTTCTAGTAATACTAGCTTCCTGACAATTTTTAATGCTTGTTTAATTTTCATTCATCAATTCAGTTATTTTGGCAATTATTCGGTTGTTAATTTTCTTTACGGATAACTAAAAATGTAAATAATTCAACCCGTGTAGTTCTTTCTGAAACGATTAAATCTTATTTCTCAAACTACATACGGATAATTATACTAAATTAGATATTACAGAAACTAATTTTAACGATAAATAAACTTTGAGTTATTTTAAATCAAAGGCGTATAAAGGTAAGAGTTCCTTGGTGCGTATGAATGAACGCAACGCATAAAGGCAACGTATGACTACTCACCAAGGAACCCCTACCATAAACAAGTAAGTTCATCCATGGCAATGGTTTCCAAACCACAAGCTAAACTGGTTTAGTGTGTAAATTTCATACTAGACAGGATTTGCTTATACTGGTTTGTCACCTTTGGTATACGTTGACTAATCTAGTCCAGGTTCCTTATTGAACGAATCTTTACTAGTACCTAGTTTCAATCAATATTTGAATGTTCAGAATTTTCCTCGATAAATGGCAAGAGGGTTTTTCCTTAATACGCTTTCCCGTTATCAGCAAACTGTTGGCATTGTATGACATCTGCATCCATCCTTGGAGTTTAAAATGTCTTTGTTTTGAATAGAGATGGAACAGTTCAAATTAACGTTGGTTCTCGTAGACCATACAAAACGTGCGCACATGCCGCGCAAATGCAGCACGCGTCGTCGCGTCGCGTCTACATGTCGCGATAGTGAAAGCTGAAGGCCGCTGACTAACGTAACCCCTCCGTCAACAACCGCTATTTAGATAATCACTCTAAAACGTTCACTCATAGAATTTCCCGCTTATTACAAACCGATTTTATTTACTCGTGTGATGGGTATAAAAAAAAAAGTACATTATTGTCTGTGAGGCAGGCATATCTATACGACTATGAATTAACTGCAAAGGTAGTCGAGTCGGTTAAGGAACACTGTTTCTTAATAAGATGTTGCTGACGTCACCCGAAGACGTACCAAGTGGAAGTTAAATTCGATACCACGAGCACTGTTCACGGTAGCTTAGTGGCTAAAGCACTGGCGTACTGAGCCAGGAGTCGCAGGTTCGAATCCTGCTCGTGAGCGATTTTTTCTTTCCACAATTAAAATCTTTTGAACATAATTACCAAAAAAAGCAACCAGTTTAGCGGTTTGTCTGGTGGAATTGCGGTCAAGTACTACCAAAACCTAACACTGATTTTCAGCTTACTTGATGTAGCTTATTTATGACCGTCATGCATGTTGATAGACCTATAAGTGTTCGAAGGGAACTTCTTAGGTGAACCAATTAGGGTAAAAATTGATCAATTATAAGCTAGCCTATACTTATTAGCAGGAAAAACACCAGTATTTCCCAGAAATACTCAATAAATAACACTGTTGATTTGAGAATCAACCAGGATCTCACGTTCGGTAGCCAAGCTTGCAAAACTAATGAAGCGATTCATGTTGTCTCATTAGTCTCTTCCTCGGTTTTACTTTTAACAATTCAATATATTTATTTGCTAGAATATGGTACATAAATAGGTGTTACAAAATTTTCGTGTTCTAACCTATCCTGTCACGTATGACGTGCAAACATACTTGGGGTGCATAATAGACATTTTAAAAATAACTAAAAATAACAAAATGTCAACATTAGGTACATAATTAGGCTAACATAATTATATTGGTATTGTATCTATATTGTAAATATTATCGACTTATCTTCTAAGTATTCATTTACACAATAATAATTTTTATTTAATAACAATTTGAATAATGCCTTTTTAAATAATTTCAGAGGTAGTTTACTATGATTCTGGGGTAGGTGATTAAATATTTTTATAGACATGCAATACACGTTTCTTTTAAATACTTCTAATTTTATTTTTGGTAAGCTCAGACGATCTTTGTGCCGAGATCGGCTATTTGGGTTATCGGAGAATTTTGAAAATAAATGGGGATGTTTTTTTACAAATAGACATATTTCTAGGATGTATAAACAAGGCAAAGGTAAAATGTTAAGTTTTTTAAATAGGGGTTTACAGCTATCCAGAAAGTGAGCACTAGAAATTGCTCGTATACATTTTTTCTGAGCTTTAAAAACTTTGTCAACTTGCACTGAGTTACCCCATATAATAATACCATATCTCAGTACTGAGGATACGTAAGCGTGATAGGCAACCATTGAAGTGTCTTGATTAACTGTTTGCCTGATTCTTTTCAGCACATATACAAAACGATCAATTTTACAGAGTATCTTGTCTATGTGTGGTTTCCAACTACAGTGTTTGTCAACCGTTATACCTAGGAATACACATTCATTGACGTTAGTGAGGTGAGAATCTTTATAGTGGATGTCCAGATTAGTAGTGATTGTGTTGTATGTCTGAAATTGTATAATATTAGTTTTAGTCATATTTATTTTAAGATTATTTTGTTCTAGCCAGTTCACGGCATTGTCTAGGGCTTTACTAATTTCGTTTTCTAGATTAGGTTTATTATCACTTTTAATTATCAATGTGGTGTCATCAGCGAATAGTATGCAGTCTTTTTTTATTGAGTCAGGAAAATCGTTGATGTACACAAGAAAGAGGAGTGGGGCCAGAATACTTCCCTGTGGTGTACCATAGTTATTTTGCATATCTATCGACCTAAATGTTTTCTGTACACATTGATGTTTCAATCCAGTCATTTGCGATTCCGCGTATTCCATATGATGACAATTTAGACAAAAGAATTAACCATGACATTAATCGTTTATTTCACCATGGGGACAAAACTTATTAATGGCGACGCATCATGCAATCGAGGTTTACCTGCCATAGTTATATGTAAACGCAAGAAACTGAATGCAATTTTTTTGCTCATCCGTTTGTACAATCTTTCTTTTTTATCCGGATTTAATCACTTTTAATAATTATTTAATATTTAATTTGATTATTTTTATTGAACAGTTTTTCCAAATGAGTTGTGTCCTTACGTATGAACATCGATTCTGATAACGTACCTCACAGGAACAACAGCGTTTTTATTACATGTTGTATACACATTGCAGCAGAATAAACGCAAACTAAGTCCTGAAAGTACTTAGTAGAAAAATCGATTAGTGCAATTTTTTATACCATGTTACTCTACCAAAAAAAAATCCAAGTTCTTTTTATATACTTAGGATAAATAAATATATCAACGGATCCCGAGTAAGTCCTTGAGTTACAGGAAGACCAGTAAAATGGGTTTCCATGTGCAGGTAACCCTTACGGCATCCGGCAGCTATCCAGCAACCAACTCGGGAACTTACTGATGCCATGATGCCTAAAAACCACGTAGTTTTGTGAACTTGAAAAATAACGGGATAATATTCGTAATAGTGTAATTTGGGTGTCTAAGGTCTTGCTTTAATTCTGTAATACGTTTTATAGTACACTAGCCTATGCCCGCGACTTCACCCGCGTGAATGTCGTTTACCGCGCATCCCTCGGGAACTGTTCATCTTCCCGAGATAAAAAGTAGCCTATATGTTAATCCGGGTTATGTTCTATCTACAATGCCAAATTTCATTAAAATCCATACAGTAGTTTTTGCGTGAAAAAGTAACATACCAGGCCCCTCAGAAAGTATTGCGAAAAAAAGTTTTTATATATGGGAGACTGGCCAGTTATAATGTTTTTCGAAAATATGATTATTTATAAGTAAAAATAAGTAAGTTCCAATTTCAAAATTTCCCTCCACATTTTTTGCGAGTTAATTCAAAGTATTGTGTCTCACTGAAATATGGATCTGCGCCGGGAACATTTTAGAGCTATGATTTTATACGATTTCAAGTGTCGCCTGAAACCGGATGAATCGTACGATAGACTTCAAATGGCATTCATGGATGAAGGCCCTTCCAAGGCAACCGTGTATCGTTGGTATAACGAATTCAAGCGCGGTCGACCAACTTTGGGGGATGACGAAAGAAGCGGTCGCCCTTTGACGGCTGTTACCGAAGAAAACGTGCTAGCAGTGAAAAATTTAATCCAAGACAATAGGCGAATTACATATCAGGAGATTCAACACATATTGAAGATTGGATCGGGAAGCGTTCACGAGATTCTACACAGCCATCTTCGCGTGAGGAGGATAGTATCACGCTGGGTGCCGCACAACCTCACCGATGCTCAGAAGCAGGCCCGGGTGGAATGGTGCCGTGATATGCTTAACAAATTTGAAGCAGGCTCGTCTCGGCGTGTTTACGACATCGTTACAGGTGATGAGTCCTGGATTTATCAATACGACCCAGAAACCAAGCGCCAGTCGACTGTTTGGGTGTTTCAAAATGAGCCAACGCCTACCAAAGTGAAGCGATCTAGAAGCGGGGGTAAGATTTTGATCGCTAGCTTTTTTAATTTGACTGGCCACTTGGTATCAATTCCCTTACGGGATCAAAGAAGCATTAATGCCGAATGGTATACTACCAAATGTTTGCCAGAAGTTTTCTCTGTTATAAGCAACAAGCGACCAAACACAGGGCTCCGCGGGCTACTGCTCCACCACGACAATGCACCTGCGCACACCGCACTCAAAACGAGGGACTTCCTGGACAGCACGCCAGTCAAACTCCTGGGTCACCCTCCTTACAGCCCTGATCTAGCACCGTGTGACTTCTTTTTATTCCCAAAAATAAAAAATCAGCTCAAAGGGATACAATTTTCGTCGCCGGAAGATGCGCTGGCTGCGTTCGAGCAGGCTGTAAACGAGGTGTCTGCGGCGGACTGGAAAAAGTGTTTTGAAAACTGGTTTAGGCGCATGAATCTTTGTATAGAGGCTGGTGGAAAGTACTTTGAAAAGATTTGATAAAAATATATGTACGTATAGAACAATTTTTTTTAGTTTCGCAAAACTTTCTGAGTGTCCCACGTACATCCATAGATACATACACCCATACATCCTCACAAAATGTCACGTTTATAATATTAAGTAGGATTAGGAGATTCGTAAGCTTGTTTTATCTGTGATATGAACTAAGCCGTGGGAGGTGGTCTACTATGCAATCTATTGAATCTAAAAATCAAGATTGTTACCAACTCTTTATCCTTTTCTTACCAATAACGCTCGACAGATCATAAGAATCAACCGTTAGTCATTTAGTTTCGCCGAACACCATCAACATACATACTAGGTATTCTAAATTCAGCAATATTTTTGTATTGAATACCATTAAGAACAAGGTTCAAGTTCCTAATATGGCATGAGGAAGCTAAACCTCATTCATTAAGTCTCTTATATGCAGTTCTAGATAAATTATGATGCTTCGTGTCAAACTCACAATGTACAAAAACGGACACATTGTTTTTAGCTGTGTTGGCGTATACCCAGACATCTTGAATACGAGAATAAATAATAATAACAACACTAGTTTTGTAATTCTTCGAGTGACATAAGAAGATAATGACCCTGTTTTATCATTAAATTGTTGAAGAAACACTTTAATGGAGGTCCCTGTAGTCATCGTACATATAGGTACTCGCTCTCGCAACATAGAGCATTCACACTGGTTTGTCCGAATTTGGTCTAGATTTAAGGGAATTAATTAAACCCGGAATCCGCTGGATGCGGAAGGCACAGGACCGGTCGTTGTGGCGATGTTTGGGGGAGGCCTATGTCCAGCAGTGGACGTCTTTCGGCTGAAATGATGATGATGATGATGAATTAAACCCGTGTAGCAGTTTAGTGCAAGACAAAAGTTCGGGTTTCAACCTCAGAAAATCGACTAAATGTTGAAGATTTTTTTTATTTTATGGTTGATTAATTCAACAGATGGTAGCCCTATTGTTACTAACCTAAGTAAAGGTACTGAACATACGATTTATGAATGGCGTTCAAATAAATATGAAATGGTAATTACACAATATATTAATACAATTACTAAGTGTTATGTGCTTAGACTTATTGCTGATTATAATATTATTTAATGTGTGGATTGTTTCCTGGTTGTATTCAAGTTAATAGTCATAAATTAAATAGGTAATAGTAGCATCACTTGGCAGTGTGTAAATATGAACATCCAAAGTTATTTCTAGTGTTGAGTACCTATATAAACAACACGAGTACAACAAAACATATAAGTTTGGTATGTTCTATCACAAACTCCTAGAACACGCATTTTTTTTTAAACGCTGGTGGATAGGTTATAAACATCTTACGAGTATAATAGTTCTGCCTATTTCATCGAATGATCTTTCTTTCATTTATAACCCTAAAGTTATAGACATATGTGTTATATTTCTATGCCCTAAAGTAATAAGACTCAGAGTGATAATTACAATCACATGAGACTTTCCATCTTCATGTCTCTGTTTGGTGAACCGACTTGCGGTACCATTAAGGCAACAGTCTAGGTGGTATTGCAGTAGTTATGGGCAAAGGTAACCGCTTAACATCAGGTGGGCCTTTAGTTCGTTTCGCGATCCTTTACAATAAAAAAAATAAAAAAAACATACAAAGTTCCGCTCAAAGTGAAACACAAAACAATCAGTGTGTACGTGCAAGCGGCACGTAAAATGTTTGCCATTACGCACATAGGCGTGCGAAAAACGTTCGGACGTAGCTTCTTAAGACCAACTTGAATTTCCTTATTTATCTAAGCCTAGTTATTCTAAGTTGTTGTAAGGAACGATATTCACCTTTCTCTGTCCGAAGCCAACCCCTTCACCCTACAGTATTTATCTATGGAAACTGTGTACTGTGTAACTGTGTGACTTGATAGGAGCCTGCTCCTATCAAGAATCGGTGTGCAACAAAAAGGCCTCTAAGAGTGACGGTTTTCAAATGATAGTCCGGTGCTATTGTATAGCTCATATCGACACGATAGAAGTATACATATATGTAAATAACAATAACCGAAAATATTTTAGAACTCAAAGGGGATTTTTTTTTCAATATCCCAACTTTGATTTCGTAGCATATTAGTGGGGATTTTGGAAAAAAAACAACACGAATCCCCACCAATGGGTATTTCTCAGTGGGGATTTAGATAATAAGATTTTGGGAAAGAATTCAATGAACAAGTGTGTTATAAGAGTTTTAATCGTTTTATTTTTCAGTCAGGTCATTAAGGGTGTAAAATACACCGATTTGTTAAACAAAGCGATCAATTAGTTATACGTGACAGTACAAAATAAGTTATTGTGATCATCTGTTATGTGCCATGATCTCATTTCATTGTAAAAACTTTTATTGATGCAAAAACATGGCACATGTTATTATTAATTAATTACCGTGTCTGTATACCGGATTTACTTTTTTGGGTTTAAACGGAACCTACGGTCATCACGAATTGCAAATTGTAATTTTTTGTAGTAATATCAGTTAATTTGGTCATTAGTTGATAATCGGTTGTTATACCCCAAATATTTAAGTGGGTAGGTACGGTCGACAGCACATCGGTGGTAACACTTTGACATTAGCAGCATCTTTATTTCGTAAGCAGTAAGGGCGGTTTTTGAACTGAAGTGTTACCACTGTCATGCAGTTGACTGTACCTATATTATTACCTGTCATGGAATAAAAAAACGATACCTATGTACTTAATTATCATATTGAACTAAGTTTACGGGACTTGTCACGCACAATTAAATCAAAATATAACAAACATTTTGACTAACCTCGACGTTTCGGTCAAGTTGCATTGGCCGTGGTCACGAGCAGACAAGTCCGGTAAGCATAGTTCAATATGAGTGAAATTCGCGAAAGTTTAAAAACTTCTACTTAAGTATCGTTTGCAATCTAATTATCATTATCTGATCACAGGAAGTTTGTTTGCACTACTCAATTATTTTTATTATTTTTATTAGTTAGCCATAAATATGTACAAGTATTTGGTTTTAACTTTATTTATCGCTCTTCACTAACCAAATAAATTTAAATATGTTATCTTTGTATCAAATCTTTCTTGTCAACAGATAGATACTATTTTTGCTACATAAATTAAATAAATAAATAAATAATAAATAAATATCTTTGGGACATTTTTACACAGCACAATCTAGTCCCAAACTAAGCAGAGCTTGTGGTATGGGTACTAGACAATGGATATAATACGTATATACTTTTTTTTTGTAAATACATACTTATAATACATAAGCAACACACCCAGACCAACACAAACACTTATGTTCATCACACAAATATTTGTGTCCTGTGGGAATCGAACCCACGACCTCGTTATCAGCAGTCCGACACTCGAACCACTAGACCACAGAGGTCGTCAAATGAATGAGAGATGCGATTACATACGAGAAAAAGAAAATAAAATAAAATCCAGCCACGGTTCCTACACATTTCATGATCACGGTTGCAACACAATACACAACTAACCTTATCATGACACTATGGCTTGATTTTACCAACGATAATTTTCTGGTTAATCGACCGTTCACTCATAATTCCGGGTAATTTTTCGAGTAATCGACAGTTTAATCAGAGAATTAACGTTGATGAACACTGGCCTAAATAAGTCACGGAATCGGTCTTAAAACTCACTCAGACAAAATGCCTCAAAAATGTCGAAATTGAAATAAATTTGCAATTTAGTCACTAGTGTAATTTATGAAACCCTCGCTAGGATAATTTCCTCTAATGAAATAAATGTTATAATAAAACAAAGTTTAACCGGTTTAAATCGCGTATATTATTTAAATTGGTTTTCCTGACGTTTCGAAAGCTTTGCAGCATTACATTGCTTTGCTGCAAAGCTTAGATTTAATCCGGTTAAACTTTGTTTTTTTATAATGTGTAGTGATCGCGAAAACCTAAGAAGTTATTAATATAAATGTTTATATGCACGTATGCTCTAACTAGCCCACATACCAGGCCCCTCAGAAAGTATTGCGAAAAAAAGTTTTTATATATGGGAGACTGGCCAGTTATAATGTTTTTCGAAAATATGATTATTTATAAGTAAAAATAAGTAAGTTCCAATTTCAAAATTTCTCTCCACATTTTTTGCGAGTTAATTCAAAGTATTGTGTCTCACTGAAATATGGATCTGCGCCGGGAACATTTTAGAGCTATGATTTTATACGATTTCAAGTGTCGCCTGAAACCGGATGAATCGTACGATAGACTTCAAATGGCATTCATGGATGAAGGCCCTTCCAAGGCAACCGTGTATCGTTGGTATAACGAATTCAAGCGCGGTCGACCAACTTTGGGGGATGACGAAAGAAGCGGTCGCCCTTTGACGGCTGTTACCGAAGAAAACGTGCTAGCAGTGAAAAATTTAATCCAAGACAATAGGCGAATTACATATCAGGAGATTCAACACATATTGAAGATTGGATCGGGAAGCGTTCACGAGATTCTACACAGCCATCTTCGCGTGAGGAGGATAGTATCACGCTGGGTGCCGCACAACCTCACCGATGCTCAGAAGCAGGCCCGGGTGGAATGGTGCCGTGATATGCTTAACAAATTTGAAGCAGGCTCGTCTCGGCGTGTTTACGACATCGTTACAGGTGATGAGTCCTGGATTTATCAATACGACCCAGAAACCAAGCGCCAGTCGACTGTTTGGGTGTTTCAAAATGAGCCAACGCCTACCAAAGTGAAGCGATCTAGAAGCGGGGGTAAGATTTTGATCGCTAGCTTTTTTAATTTGACTGGCCACTTGGTATCAGTTCCCTTACGGGATCAAAGAAGCATTAATGCCGAATGGTATACTACCAAATGTTTGCCAGAAGTTTTCTCTGTTATAAGCAACAAGCGACCAAACACAGGGCTCCGCGGGCTACTGCTCCACCACGACAATGCACCTGCGCACACCGCACTCAAAACGAGGGACTTCCTGGACAGCACGCCAGTCAAACTCCTGGGTCACCCTCCTTACAGCCCTGATCTAGCACCGTGTGACTTCTTTTTATTCCCAAAAATAAAAAATCAGCTCAAAGGGATACAATTTTCGTCGCCGGAAGATGCGCTGGCTGCGTTCGAGCAGGCTGTAAACGAGGTGTCTGCGGCGGACTGGAAAAAGTGTTTTGAAAACTGGTTTAGGCGCATGAATCTTTGTATAGAGGCTGGTGGAAAGTACTTTGAAAAGATTTGATAAAAATATATGTACGTATAGAACAATTTTTTTTAGTTTCGCAAAACTTTCTGAGTGTCCCACGTATAAGCTGTCAGCAGTCGAGAACTAATTATGTGATTATTTCTCACATTATTCCAAGTAAAGTATAAATTCATGTGTTTATTATTATTTTACAAAATTATTAATTCTAAGAACAGCAGCCACTTGTTTATGCTTGGTTTGACTTGAATGGGTTGAGTTTCATTTCTGTACAATATAACTTCTTGTATACTTTGTTTTTTCTTACTTGTCTAATTTAGTAAACAATCTTGGCCTGTCTTTTTAGTGCAATTCGTCATATAATTATTAAAACACATTATATTAACAATTTAACACACTTTTTTACCTAATTAAATGTGCAGAACTAGTCATTTTATTTTATTACTAGTTATTTAAATGAAAAGACATGCCAAGATTGTTTACTAAATAAGACAAGTAGGAAAAAACTGAGTTAAGATAGTGACATGGTGTATTATCTAAATAAAATACAACATTGGTTTGGATTCATAGAAGAAACAACCGGATGAATAAACAATATTGTATATTTAGGCTATTTATAACTGTCTTCTGGACTGAGAGACAAGCCCCACGACTCAGGGAATCCAAGTGTGAGGCTTCAACCAATTATTTGTATTTTTGGGCACAGTAAATATATATTTTTATTTTATTGTATAGACTCTTTCACTGCGTGTCCCAACTTCTTCTTCAGTTTGGTACCATCTGCCCACTGTTTATAATACTTCTCACTATGGTCACAGAACACATAAAAGTGATACGTATGTACTATATCAATGGTTTCATAAGTATTTGTAGCACTAATTTCAACTACATACTGTACATGACATATTCGCATAAATCAAATACTTCTATTTGAATCGAAGGACAGAGTAATCAATATGTGCTTTCGAAAATCTCAATTTTGCGATACAATCGATTTTGATCGACGATGCTAATAAAATCAAAGACATGTTTCTGTCTCTTGATATTTGATCTTATCGATGTCTAGATCTAACCAAACGACATATCTACGACCTGTTTACACTTACTCATACTCTCTCTCAATCTTTCAACATGACGGTATTGACGACATTGTCAGCATATGATTGTGACCGCCGCATTCTCGATACTCATTACGAAACTAGAGCGCCTACGAGCACAAATAGAGATCTCTGATGTTTCTGTCACACCCACTGCCTATCAAATACTGAGCCAATGACAGCCTCGTTTACATTTATCTTAATTATCTACCTTTCCTTTTGTATGTAGCCTTTCGCTGTCCAGATCTTTGCCCGATACGAATAATTTATATGCACGAATTAGAATGCAACAGACTATTAAATATGTTTTGTGAGCACGTGCACCATATACACGTGTGCTTTACTATGTAATAGCAATTGTCTTATCGAATGTTGAATTTATATCAGTTGAATCTTTATTATGCCGTCTGTCCACTAAATTATACTGACGTTGTGCCTGTAATAGTACATTACTGTCGAGGCCTGAAATAAAGCAATTGACGGTCGGGTAATATTGGAAGGACGAGGCGAATCCCAGTACTTCCAAAGTGATTTTAAAAGGACGAAGTGCCAGCGGAGTCCTTTTTAACTATACGAGGCCATTAATTGCTATTTCGGCCGAGAGTTGTATAGTACTTTTCTTTCATTTGCGTGGAAACAATACAAATATTAATTCAACAGTATCTAATTTTCATTCACGCCAATTTGCCCGCGCGCGCTTATTGTTCTATTTTAAAACTCTTGAAAAAATTATTGGCATTCAGCCTTTAAAATAATAAATACCGTTTTCCTAAAAAATACCTAATTTATGTGTGTACTTACTTAAAAACCCAAGCTAGCATAAAAAAAACTGTATAGCAATTTATATTATTGTCGTATTGGAAATTGCTGGCGATTTATTTCGTTGCGTACGTAGCCGATTAAAATAACGAAGCAACTTCCGAGCAAGTGGGAGAAAAGGTGCATTGCCGTAAGTTCTGTCACGATTCATCATACACCTGTCTTTTGCTTTCCCATTTGCTCACCTGCACCGAGGTTCCATATTTTTACCCAACTACCAAAAAATCTAATCTAACAATAAAAATAAAATAAAATAAAAATATCTTTTTTGTATGTATGTATGTTTGTCTGTTTCGTTGTATCCTCCTGTGGCTTAAACAGCTTGAGAGATTTTAAAGTGCCAGGTGTCATTAGATTTGTCTTTATCCCTGGAGTGTCATAGGCTACAATTTTTGGTAATAGTACCAATGTAACGCTTGCCATTTACAATATAACTAAAATACAAGTCATCTAAGTATAAACAAAATATCTGGAAACAGATAACCTATGACTCGAAATGATTTCAGTTAAAAGCTTGGCTGTCACAGTGACTTATAATGTAGAGGTGTCACCTACCCAAGTGTACTGCTACGTCTGCTACCATCCATCCATCGTAATTTGGTAAATCTTAAAACATTAATCTTGATACATATTATCACCTATACTTCGACGTGGTTATGGTTTAGAGCTTGGCTGCCATAGTGACTTTTATTTGTAAAGACCTCCTCGACTAGAATAGACTACTATTAAGTGAACAGTAACTTTTCAAAAAAACTTATTGATACTTCCTTAGTGCTGTAAAACAAAATCTGATAAAGAAAAAAATTAGTTAATTATTATCAAAACCAAAAACCCGACTGCGTGTAAAAGATCTGAAAAGATGTTAACAAGACATATCTACATACATGCGTAATTCTATCATCATCATCATCATCATTTCAGCCGAAAGATGTCCACTGCTGGACGTAGGCCTCCCCCAAGCATCGCCACAACGACCAGTCCTGTGCCTTCCACATCCAGCGGATTCCCGTGACCTTCACCAGGTCGTCGGTCCACCTTGTGGGGGGCCTACCCACGCTGCGCCTTCCAGTACGCGGTCGCCACTCCAGAACTTTACTGCCCCATCGGCCATCCGTTCTGCGAATAATGTGCCCCGCCCACTGCCACTTAAGTTTGGCAATTCTTCGGGCTATGTCGGTTACTTTCGTTCTCCTGCGAATCTCCTCAATTCTGATTCGATCACGCAGGGACACTCCGAGCATAGCTCTCTCCATTGCCCTTTGAGTGACTTTGAGCCTTCTTATCAGGCCCATTGTGAGCGACCACGTTCCAGTACCGTAAGTAATTACTGGCAACACACACTGGTCAAAGACTTTCGTCTTGAGACACTGCGGTATTTTGGACGAGAAGATATTGCGTAGCTTCCCGAACGCTGCCCAACCGAGTCGGATTCGACGATTGACCTCTTTCTCGAAGTTGGACTTACCTAGCTGGACAGTTTGTCCTAGGTATACATAATCGTCAACAACTTCGAGTGTAGATTCTCCGATGTTTACGGGAATGGGTGCTATATGGGAATTCGACATAACCTTTGTCTTGTCCATATTCATTTTAAGACCCACTCTATCAGAAGCTCTACTGAGGTCATCGAGCATAATTCTATATATAAGTAATTATAATACGCAGTGGAGGCTACGTACGTATGTTTTTGGTCATTTTGTGAATTACATAGTTCATATGTAGCCTCCGACTGCGTGTTAATGTTATTATTACTACAAAGAATTACACATTTCAGTATAGTCTGAATTGAGTTTCAGTATTATAAGTAAGATAACCCAAACCTAGGATTTAGGCACATCTCCAGTGATTTAGCTAAAGTAACGTTATCTACGACTTGATTATGCTATTGCTTGTAGGAAGTCTGCAGCGTGCCATCAAGTTATGTTACAAAATGTACATACAATGACTCACATCATTAATATAAATTTAATATCAGCAAAGTGTTCCAAGTGTTGCAGAGGACCGAGCGTTGTGGCGCAACTTGGGAGAGGCCTATGTCCAGCAGTGGACTGCGATAGGCTGAGTTGATTGATTGATTGAATGTGTTCCAAAGCACAAATTCTAAGATCTTAATATATCAAGCTACGGTTACATGCAAACGTAGCACCAACACGACGTAAGTGGTAGACAAATAAAAATAGCCATATATTTTCTGGTCCTACACTTTAATCGCTCTACCATATTAAATCTGATGCATTATTAGCTCACAGTAAACTATGTCATGTCGCAATTCTAATAAGTAATATCTATTGACATTTAATAATTTTCAATCGATTATTGCGACCATAATTACTCATGAAACATACATGTAATAAAAAATGCGAACACGCAGGTGTCCCAACAACAAGCATTCTGTTTATATATAGAATATATATTCTGTTATTTACAGATTACCTACAGTTAAATCATTATATCGTTTTATACTCGAGCTTCTGTAGTAAAGTGATCTTAAAATCACTGATGTAAACTAACCTCGTTTTACAGTACATCATGTAAGTCGACAGTGAATTAATTTTCCGAATGTCGTGATTATTCTCACGTAGGTGTAATGGCGGCATGAACTTCTAACACAAGCTCTAGATTTAAAGCCATGTGTCTTTTTATGACAACTTATAGAAACGTTATAGTGTCAACTCGTAGTAATTTATACATGCTGAAATTTGAATCACTTATTTCCCGAAAAGGGGTAATTGTTCTCATCATTATGAACAACTTTTACTATGGGACCAACCCTGAAATCGCGAAAAAAAAATCAGTTAAATAATAATAAAATAATCAATAAAATAATTAATAATCACCTGAATATTTTTTTTGACTGATGTATACTAAATTAAAGGCACTCATTTACTAGACTGATGTATAGATACATGCTGAAATGTATCACTTTCACTATACATCAATCTAGTAAATGAGTGCCTTTAATTTATATATCAGCACCAGCACAAATCTGAGCCGGATGTTGTTCGACTCATGCATGGATAAATCTTGTTTTTGCTTAAGTTCATTGATGTCTGAAACCTGACAAAATCAACAATTAGAATAAGACTGACAGTGATTTAGGATTATGTAAAAAATCAACCACCTGTAATAATTTGTTACAAAGACGAAACAATACATTTGATACCAAAAAAGTTTAAAACTGTGTTTGCAGTGTTCAATCATAAGGGGTAGTTTTTATTACTGTTATTATTAGCAATCAACATTATAACAAACTTAACAAGTAGATGCTACATTTAAAAGTAGAATCTAATTAATAGGAGGTACCTACCTTTATGAGTTATTATGGCACGATTAACGTAAAGGGCCAACCGCTTACATAGTGATATATTGATCATAAATTAAGGCAATTAGATTGTTAATTACAAAGTTGTAAATACGGTCAGTGTGATAAGTAAATTATTACAAAAACATATTTTTGTTAGAGAAATTTCCTAAAATCAGTACTTTATGGTATTCTCTACCCTATAATTCTTGTTAGAAAATAATAATTAGAAATTGTATCCATAATCCACTTTTGAAACATTGTTCGATGATAATTCTACTTTTGATGCTGACTCTACAAGTTTCTTAACATATTATCAACAGAAATTGTTCTGCTATTAAGTTATCATAATATTCAAAATTATTCGGGCTATGTCGGTTACTTTCGTTCTCCTGCGAATCTCCTCATTTCTGATTCGATCACGCAGGGACACTCCGAGCATAGCCCTGGTGAAGGTCGCGGGAATCCGCTGGATGCGGGAAGCACAAGACCGGTCGTTGTGGCGATTCTTGGGGGAGGCCTATGTCCAGCAGTGGACGTCTTTCGGCTGAAATGATGAATATTCAAAACATTAATTGATTGTTAAGGAAATCATACTAAGACCTAATTCATCTATTTAATTATTTATGAAAACATTATATCAATTCAACTGTTTCTGTCAATACTTTTATAATAAACTGAGTATTCAACTTTTAAGGTCAATAAATGCGTAACGAGGACCTCATTGCGATGCATTGGTTACAGCGGACAGAGCAAGGCCTCGATAGGAACGCTCGAGTACGCAACTAGTACGGTGATCTGCAAAAACACGCCGACATTGTACACACGCGGTTACGAGCACCTGCCTCAATAAGTGTTAATTAACTATGCTTACTAATAAAAATTCTTCGCTATTCATCGTACAGGTTTGTTTAGCCACCCAGTTTGTTAGTGGGCAATTAATCGGAAGAATTAAAATAGACGTGCTTGAGTATCCGCGGCGTTGGTTTATATATTTGAGCTTTTTTTTTATTAATGAAGATTTGAAACTATTGTGATGAAATAATATACAACGTGTAACTGAAATAATTGAAAACTTCTTAAGGGGTCATTGTACTCATCAGTATGAACAACTTTTACTATGGTGGCCCCATAGTAAAAGTTGTTCATACTGTTATCCAGATATAGCGTATAAAACAGCTACTGCCTATATTTTGTCGAGTTATGCCAACAAAAATGTATGGAGCAGCCGATTTTTGTTTTCGCGGTTTCGGGGTTGGTCTTAGTTTTAAAGTTGTTCATAAGGATGAGTACAATGAGCCCTTTAGGTTTTCAGTTATTTCAATCACAATTAGATTATACAAATTTTGAGGAAATATTGAATAACGCTTCGGGATCCGTGGCTAATTCAGTCTGATCCCGGGATCCGTGGAGACAAACCCAATTGTCATGTTTTTAAAATACATTTTATTTACTTCCAGAAGTGTACTATGAGAAGCAGCGCTACGATGGCTGGTTCAACAACAGAGCTTACCCAGACTGGGGATCGGTTGGTAAGTATTGACATAATTGTGCTTTAATATACATAGAATATACAAATAATGTATTTGACATCGCTAAGCCTAAATTATAAATACAAGAGATGATTAACTAACAAATAATGTAAAGTATGTTAATATCGTGTATGCCATAGAAAACTAATACTAGGTACAGATAATCGAAGAAGGTCTAGGTGTATAGTCAAGGAACAAACAAACGCTGTGTTTATCTGAGTTAATCGTAGGACTAATCTATTAAAAACAAAAAAAACAAAATATTTCATCATACAAAAAATTCCACAAACAATAAAAAGGTTCCCTGGCTCCCAAACTAGGTTATTACCTGTGACTTGGGAGTCAGTGTTCCTCCAAAATTATTTTTCACAAATGTATGTATGTAGTTAACAAATGTCGGTAGAAAAAAAACCGGCCAAGAGCATGTCGTGCCATGCTCAGTATTATAGGGTTCCTTAAGTAGGTGTTACAAACAAATCAAATCGAATATTAATCATGGCTATTTTAGTTTTTGCAATAGACGGCAGCATTGGCGACTCAGATAGTGTTGTTAGTAGCCGCCGCTAGATGGCGCTATAAAGTGCCAAATGCAATAGACAGCAGCATTGGCGACTCAGAGAGTGTTGCTACTAGCCACTAGATGGCGCTGTTCAGCGCCAAATTTAAGAAGTTTGTCATTTTAATATAACACAAAGTAACTTTTTGTAATTTTTTTTAATAGAAAGTAGCTAAAGGAGCATTATTTGCTAAGATCATTTTTCTCTAAGGTCAATAACCTTTGAACTAGGACGTTTTAAGTATTTTTCAGTTTTCTCTCAATAACTCAAAAATTTATTATCAAATTATACTCGAAATAATTTTAAAAGAGAGTTTTTACAAAGGTCTATCAATGTGGAAGATTATAAGTTTCTACGTTGCATAGTTTAGAAATGACTGGGGGGGGACACATTGCAAGCCACTTTGGCGGGCTATATTTCGCAGATGGTACACCTGATAAAAAAGTTATGTATGAAACATTACCTTCATTTTAGTAGACCTATTCAATGATACCCCACACGAGGGAATGCAGCGAAAAAAAAAATTTCATCCCCATTTCACATATATGGGCGCCACCCCTAAAATACGTAATCACGATTTTTTTATTCATATAAAATTGAGATCTATATCTAGAATATTTTTTAGCAAAATTTCATTTACTTATGTTCATAACTGTAGAAGTTATTAAGCTGTAAAGGATTAGGACAGACGGACAGACGGACGGACATGACGAAACTATAAGGGTTCCTTGTAGGACTACGGAACCCTAAAAAAGAGGAAAATGAAAAAATCCTAGTAGGTAGGCAATTATACAATATTGATTTACTTCAAACTAGATTTACAATCATATGAAGCATAAGTTGTGTGAGAGTGGGATGAGTTACTGTGTGAAAGTGTGGGGAAGGGGGCTACATGTGGCTGTCGAAGTGGGTGTGCATATGTGAGTGTAAGTGTTTGTGTAGTATTTTTTAAGTTGGAGAGAGAAGTAACTCTTCTATTTCATCGTACTTTTGTTCCATCAACCAAGTTTTCACTGTGGTTTTACATCGATGTAAGTTAATCTATGTATACTTATTCAACGCAATGGAAAAAAGGTTTGCCAAACCACGATTAAGTTCGATTAAATTAAATAATATTATGTCAAAACATGCAAGCATATATAGAAATCTGTAACACAGACAACACAGTATCAAGTTATCCACATAGACCACGGTCAAATTCAACCTCTTTGTCAGCTGTCATTGTTTGAACTGACGTTAATCAAGTTCAATACAATTTAGTTTAGCTGTTTGATTTATCGACTTAACCTTGCTCTAATCTCTATCTATACCACATAGTTAATTTGTCGTCATAGGTCGGGCCCGCCTTATTCCATATTTATATTCATTATGAGCTTGTTGCAAAAAGGTTTTAATTCTGAGTATGTGATGGATGACGAAGGTGGATTGTGTGTAAAATTATATATTAACAACTTTAAAGTTATTATTGGAAATAAAATAAGTACCTAAACTACAGCACTTACCCTAAATAAATTAAGATAAGCGCAAGACGATGATGATTCTGTTAATGCATAAAGTGGTTTTTATACATTACTTTTATTAATTAAAACCTGAAGGTCATTATCAATCCAAATTGGGACTACACATAAAACAATTTTAAGCTCCATTTGATGTAGGTAATTGTGGACCCATTTCTTTGATCTTAATATATCTGAAGGATGAACTGTAAAAAAACCGGCCAAGTGCGAGTCGGACTCGCGCAGTAAGGGTTCCGTACCTCTCGACGACCTGATACCCCATAAAAACTGATTTAATTTACGAGAGTTTATCAAAAGATATATACGTACAGTGCGCGAAATATGAATTTTTGCATGTCTTTCTTACGCAGGTACCACCACATATGTCTATGTTTGTCTTATTTTTTGCATTTTTTGCTGAACAACATAATATGCACTATAATCTGACTAAGTTTGACGCTGGTATATATTACCGTTTTGAAGATAGAGCAGGAACAAAAAACGTTGAAAAAAATGCATGGTTTCTTGTATGGGGACCCCCTTTGGTTTTAGACTTTTTTTTGGTTTTTAGTATTTGTCGTGATACACCTCATAGCAATACAATTTCTGAGAAAATTTCAACCGGTTACCTATTACCGTTCAAAAGATACAGCCCTGTGACAGACAGACGGACGGACGGACAGCGTAGCGAGAGTAATAGGGTCTCGTTTGTCACCCTTCGGGAACGGGACCCTAAAAAGCATGAAAAAATAACAAGCTGATAATACATTTACGAATTTCACACAAACAATAATACTTATCTTTGGAGGTTCGTTTAAATACGATATTCGTAATTTATGATTTTTATGTGCACATTATCGCACTCAAGTAAAGTTATTATTACATATTATGAGGTTTATCCTTGTTTTTCTTATTATACTACCACATTTTATTACTGCAAGCTTTTATTCAGAATACTTAAAAGTATCATAAATACTTGCTTGAATATATTTTGATAAAAATGGCACTAAAATATTGTTCAAATACATGGTTGTCGTAAAATATGGCATTACATACCTGTGACGTCATTATAAAATGCATCCGCATTCAAAAATATTTGTTATATCAGCTACAAAAAGACGTCATCATCATCATTTCAGCCGAAAGACGTCCACTGCTGGACATAGGCCTCCCCCAAGTATCATGTTGGGGGGATATGCCATAATCGCCACGCTTGGAGGGCGGGTTGGCGATCGCAGTTGGTTGGTTAAATATTTAAAGAACGCTACTGCCTATCCTCCGGTGAATCCCTTAGTCAATTTAATTTAATGTCCCTTAGCTTAGTCCCTTAGTCAATAACAAATTTGTTTCATAAAGACGTAAGTAGTTATAGTAAAACTCACTTAACGATATTGAAAAGTGAATTCAAGAATAATTAGTAATATACGTAAATTGTATGTACCGAATATTCTTGTCTTGGTAGGTGTTGCGTTATGTTATGTTTACAATTTAAAGAGATGTCAATCACTACTTCTTCTAAAATTCTCTTTTACTTTCGCCAAAACAAATACATTGGTTTGTCGTAAATTACTGTATTAAAAAGACAGCGAAAAAAAATCGAGTGTGCTTTAGACCACACGACTGAAGTAAAACTTCACTAACTTATATCTCCCTCAATACTATTTCACCAGCTTACTCCCCAAGTCAAGCTTGCGTAAATAAGTTTTACTACAATAAGAAAAAAAAACTCCGTACGGTTTTAGGGAATATTTGAACTTGATAAATGGGTTCTTTGATAACCTGTAGGTATATTTAGTGTTATCTTTGTTACAAGTATCCCAGAGCTCTCTTCGTTAGTTTTTTAAAATAATTTTACAACGGTTACGTGATTAAACTATCCAATTTATTTATAAGCTGAAGATTTTATCAGATACATTCTCTGGTTTGTGGTCCCTGAACCACTTTCGATCATATTTGTAACACAATTTATGGAAACTTGTCTTCAATGTGAGTGGGAACTGCTTTATTTTTTTTTGTCTGTGTCAATAATTGAGCAGAGTTACGTAAATGGTAAGCACCAGTATTGTTAAGTATGACTTCAATATTTATTGACTACCTTTTGTAAACGTAACCAAGATATATAAGTTTGTATAATTTTTTGACTCATTGTAGTTTCAACTTGTGACTAAATGAATACAGCGCTTACCACTTAAGACACCTTAAGTAACCTAAATAACACAGTAATTTGTTAAGTATTCATAACTTATTTACTTTAACGTTAGTAAGTCATCATAATCAGCCCATTATTGTTCCACTGCTGGGCACGGGCCTCTTCTCCGAATGAGAAGGCCTCAGTCCACCACGCTGGCCTATTGCGGGTTGACAGACTACACACACCATCGTGCATCGAGAACTGTATGGAGCACTCTTAGGTGTGCAGGTTTCTTCGCGATGTTTCCCTTACCCATTAAAGCAAATGATAATCAAATTCAGATCCGTTTATGAATTCGAAAAGTCAGAGGTGCGGGTCGATTTAGAACCCAGACCTTCCTGCATGGAAGGCAAGGTTTCCACCACTGAGATATCACTTCACCAAAAAGTAAGTGCAGCATCATAACATAGCGAAGTACGAATTAGGCTTTTTCATCCTACAGTGTAGCTTAAATGCTGCAAATAAGCATTCTGCATTAAAATATTAGCTTGTATGTCAGTGATCATTACGTTGATGACAGTGCAGCGTGGCGTATAGCCTAAGCCAGGGGCCCTAATTTACACAATTTCATGACGGACCGATCAAGTTGCAGTGACGCTGCAGTTCGTATCTGACAGTGAACAAAGATAAGAGGATACGAAAAGCGTTGTTTTGATCAGCAAAATTTATACTGCGATTTTTATAAAAAAAAAAAAAAAAAAAAAAAAAAAAGAAGTTGCATGTTGTTGCATGTTGTTAAGGTCGCAATGCAGGTCGAAAACTTCTATGGGCATTTGTATTCCACAAAAACGGCGAGACCAGCGGTTCCTAGCAATGACGACAAAAGAGCCCAGCTCACGCGCCATTACACCGAGGATCTTCCGGACGTTGACCAGGGCGAGATTAGGGCGGCCCTCGAGCAGCTCAAGAACAACAAAGCTCCGGGCGATGACGGCATTACTACTGAACTCCTAAAAGCAGGCGGGGCTCCGGTCCTGAAGGAGCTACAGAGTCTGTTTAATTCCGTCATCCAACAAGGCTCTACACCGGAGGCATGGAGCGGGAGTGCGGTGGTACTGTTTTTCAAAAAAGGGGATAAAACCCTTCTGAAGAACTACAGACCCATCTCACTCCTGAGTCATGTGTACAAGCTGTTCTCGAGGGTCATCACGAATCGTCTCGCCGGAAGACTCGACGAATTCCAGCCACCAGAGCAAGCTGGGTTTCGAAAAGGCTATAGCACCGTAGACCACATCCATACTGTTCGGCAGATCATACAGAAGTCTGAAGAGTACAATCAGCCGCTGTGTATGGCATTCGTGGACTACGAGAAGGCCTTCGACTCTATCGAAACTTGGGCAGTTCTGGATGCTCTTCAGCGATGTCACATTGATGAGCGGTATATAGAGATGCTGAGATGCCTATACAACGCTGCTACCATGACTGTTCAGCTTCAGGACCAAAAGACGAAGCCAATCCAACTGCGCAGAGGGGTGAGACAAGGGGATGTAATATCCCCGAAATTGTTCACTAACGCGTTGGAGGACGTCTTCAAGACGCTGGACTGGACTGGACAGGGTATCAACGTTAACGGCGAGAACATCTCACATCTCCGTTTTGCCGATGACATCGTTGTAATGGCTGAGTCGCTGGAACAACTGGGCGAAATGCTGCACAGCTTAAACGGAGCCTCTCGACGTGTCGGTCTCGGCATGAATCTGGACAAGACTAAAGTCATGTTCAATATGCATGTCATGCCGAGGCCAATATTCGTCGAAGGGTCGGCACTCGAAGTTGTAACGGAATACGTCTACCTAGGGCAGGCAATTCAGCTTGGTAGACACAACTTCGAGAAAGAAGCCAACAGAAGGATCCGTCTGGGCTGGGCAGCATTTGGCAAACTTCGCCGAGTCTTCTCGTCGCCTATACCGCAAAGTTTGAAGACAAAGGTCTTCAACCAGTGCGTCCTGCCAGTCATGACTTACGGTGCCGAGACGTGGACACTGACAGTTGGGCTAGTCCACAAATTTAAAGTCGCTCAGCGAGCTATGGAGCGAGCTATGCTTGGAGTTTCTTTGAAGGATAAAATCCGTAACGAGATTATCCGGAGAAGAACCGGAGTGACCGACATAGCTTGTAGGATCAGTAAGCTGAAGTGGCAGTGGGCTGGCCATGTCTGTCGAAGGACCGATGGCCGTTGGAGCAGACGAGTCCTTGAGTGGAGACCGCGTATCGGCAAACGCAGCGTAGGGCGCCCCCCTGCCAGGTGGACCGACGACCTAAAGAACGTGGCTGGGGGGGACTGGATGCGGAAGGCAGAGGACCGAGCGTTGTGGCGCAATTTGGGAGAGGCCTATGTTCAGCAGTGGACTGCGATAGGCTGAGTTGATTGATTGATTGATTGCATGTTGTTAGCATGTTGCTTAAATATGCAACATGCCTTTGTTATATTTTATTTGACCTTTCCATAATTTATAATCATGACGTCAAAAAAGTAATTAAGAACAGCTTTATTAAGTTAATGAAAATAACTTTTGAAATATAAACGCTCATAGCCAAAAAAATAAGGCACATGTTTACTTTAGTTTTTTTTCAATAGGCACTATCTTATTGTATTAACTATAGGTACTGTTCAAGTCATCAATATGACTATTTTATGTTAAAAAAGTGGGCTTTGCATGTCTCGAAAGCAGTAAATACCAATAAAAGGATATTTATCCTAAAATGTCATCAAAATTGAGATATTGGAATATCTGTAGCACAATCTTATTCATTAAAGTTCCCATATAGAGGCAAGCATGACATCTAGTCGTTCGGTGGAACGCGCCACGAATGCCATATTAATTAACTGCAGGTAAAAAATAAAAATATGATTTACTGCCATATTCGTAAATCAGCCGTAAAAACAGTGTCTTGTGGCGTTTATGTCTAATTAAGATAGATAGAAAGATCATTTATTTGTCAGAATATGGTACAATACAGTTCTTATAAAAAAAAAATTTGATCCAACATATTCTGCCGTTTCCGGCGTACAAATATTTAAATTTTTAGTTTTTATTTAAGTAATAAGTGGTATTTTTTATTATAGATTGACATTTTATTACAATTATTTATTTCTCTTCATATTTTATTGTAGTGATACTTAATTATAGCGAATTGAAACCTCTAACTCATTTATTTTGAAGTTGGTCAGCGAAGGTTTGGATTTCATTACATTCATCCATCAAATAATCTGTCTATTGATAATGCCAACAATAGTTATCCACTGTCTTTCATGTTCATGTTCATACATAATCAATTCAATGTAAGAATCAATACGGCTTAGAATATGGCGAACAGATTTTATCTTTTCAATTTACTTTACATTCAATAGAGATTTTGTAAGATTTATTATTGCTGTGTATTTATTAGATAAACATGTAAGTTTGTTATAGTCTTTATTTATCGTACAGATAATCAAATCATTATTTCATATGTAAATAATAAAAGTGAACTCATGAATCTCATGATAAGGAAAAATAACCGTTTGACAAAATGCTACGAATTCAAAAGCTCGTTAGTAAAAGATATCAACGCGTGGCTTATCAACGTAACTAAATGTGTGTATCAAGTTTACTGATGATAAATCCCTACAGCTTTTTCTTTTTCGTATGTTTTTGATATCTTTTGTGTGAGACATGATATTACCAATACAGATATTTATTGAACCATTTTATCGAGTCATCTTGTAGTCGTGACCGGTGCTACGATTGATGATGCTTTATTATTAGATCTTCTAAAGTTTCACATAAACTAAAGCAATAATAATACAATTTGGTATTGCTGAAACTAAAATGAGCTAATAAGTTTGCTAATAAAATCTGCTGTAATCACTTTATTACCAACGGAGTCGTTTAGTGTATAAACTTTAATTAAGTCGTTTATTGGATATCTCAACCATAAATTAGGTCGTTTAATGTATAAAATTTAAATTAGGTCGTTTATTGTTTAAACTAAATTTACTTACATCATTTGAAGTAGTAATTGTCTATGAGGTAATACAGGAGAAGTTCTGGAAAAATGGATTAGCGTCCGCTTTCTGTGAAAGTGAAGATGACACTTGTGCTTGGTACTCAAACACTTCTTTGAATGTAGTCTTATTTCACACCTGGTCATCATAGATTTTATTGACCGAGCGAAGCAAGGTCTCTGAGGTAACTAGGCCGCTCAGCACTTTGTCCGTATTATCTGTTTGTCAGAACCTTAAAACTTCTAATTCAAATAATGTAATTACTTCAAAATCTCATTTAATACGTAAAATTATAGACTAAAGCTGAATATGGTAATCTTTAAAAAAAAAATGTGAGAAATGAAGTGAATTTAAGCTCTGCATGTATGGACACCCGTCCATACATGCAGAGGCATTCAAATCATTCATCAGTCCCGGAGATTACCTAAAAAGCGGCTCCACACCAAAAGCTTTTACTTATGGATAATTTCAGTAATATCCTCTACTTAAACAACAAATACTAAAACTTATCAATAATCAGTAAGAAAAAAAAGTTACAAGCAATAAAAGAAAAACATTTTCCCGTAAGCACTTTTTGGCCAGACTTTGAACTCATTACACATTCAACATACATTCATTCTCATTATACATTCAAGGGACAATATTCAACAAAGATAAGATTTATGTTTGAAAAAGATTCGCACAACACCAATTGCACTGTCTTCCAACTGCGTAATTTTTTGATTTGAATGAAATGCGGCGATTTAATTCGTCTAAACGTTTATTGCGAGTTCTCCGTTCGGGGCGAACTGCTAGTATAGTTACAGCAGGTTTATCGAGTAACTCAAGACTAGTGATTGACCATTGACCTACTGAAACTGTTATAGACGCCGCGTAAAGTCACGTTGCTCAGTAGCGACTGACCAAAGGTGACCTCTTGCGTAACGCGGTCAACTCATGAATCTCTTAACACCAAGATAACATACTAGTGATGCGACTCGAGTCCACTTTTACTCGAGTGCCTCGAGTGTCATCGAAAAAAAACGCACTCGAGTGAAAAAAATATCTACTCGAGTTCACTCGGATTCGAGTCACTCGCCAATCACTCACCGAGACATGCGAAACGATATATTTTTATTCTTAAGAACGCTTTTCCATTTTATGTCTACTATGCTTTAAGCCTCACCTTATTGACAAAATAAAAAATAATTAATTCAAGTACAGGTGATTCGATGGAGGCGAGTGATTGAGTGACTCGTGAACCACTCGAGTGACTCGACCACTCGAGTAGTACTCGAATAATATTGAAAAATGACTCGAATGACTCGAGTGGTAAAATCGGACTCGATTCGGTATCACTATAACATACCTCGATAGAGGACTTATTCATTTGTCATACAATATTTCAAAACTGTAATGCTTACAGACAAGACTAACTAACCAACATACACTGCTCTGCGTCCATGCAGTAAACCCAGCGACAACACTGTCGCTGAGTATACCCGGCCTATACCCGTCGATGGGTACTTAATTGATTTATTACTGTACACTTAATATTACGTAAATATTCTAATAAGTAATTAAGGAATAATAAAGGTTTATTTATTTTTATTTATTTATTTAGCTTTAGAATAGGTAGTAGATCTGAATTAAAGCCTTATCTAATTTATGTGTAAATAGGTAAAGAAAAACCGGCCAAGTGCGAGTCGGACTCACGCAGTAAGAGTTCCGTACCACTCATTGACCTGATACCCCATAGAAACTGATTTATTTATTTTCACAAAAAATACATACATTTGGCAGATACAGTGTTGAACATAAACCAGTTAAGTTTTTTCTGTACACCGCTCGGTCCGTCGACATTCATTAATTCATTCATTTAATTTACGAGAGTGCAAAAGACATCAACACAACGTGCGCGAAATATGAATTTGCAAAAATTCATATTTCGCGCGAATTTTTGCATGTCATTCTTACGCAGGAACCACCCACTGCATATGTCTATGTTTACCCAATTTTTAGTATTTGTTGCTGAACTACATATCACTTTGACCAAGTTTGACGGTAGTATGTGTTACAGTTTTGAAGACAGCAGGAACAAAAACTTTGAAAAAATTGCATGTTTTCGAGGTTTCTTGTATGAAGAACCCTTTTGGTTTTTGTTTTTTTTATTTGTCATAATAGGGATCATAGCAACACATTTTTTTGAGAAAATTTCAGCCCTGTGACAGACAAACGGATGGATGGATGGACGAACAGCGTAGCGAGAGTAATGGGGTCCCGTTTGGCAACCTTTGGGTACGGAACCCTAGAAAACAGTTCAATACCATTTTCTCTTCTGTTTTTCAACCGATTTCCCTTTATTTGTCGAGCTTTAGTGTTATCAATAATAAAAATTGAAAATAGTTTCTTTTTCGGCATAGTTCAATCATAGAAAAATAGTGATTACGGTTAAATTTCGACCATTGGGCGACCTTCCGTCAAATATAATCATCCGATGTTTCGAAAGTGTGATATTTATCAACAGGACGCACTGACATATTCACTTCCATATCTACATCAGGCATTAGTTGTCTGACATATAATTGCCTTTCATTTATATAACAATTAATTATGAGTCGCAAGCAAGATAATAAATTAAATTAGATTGTTTATCTATTCGGATCATTTCTATGTCCAACTGGATTTGTACATTCATTTTTCATTTAATCTGTCCAGATTTGCTCCACAGGGCACAGAAATAGCTGAATTGACAAGTATAAAGTCCAATAAAATATGAGAGTAGGGCTATATGTAGGTGTGTTTTATAGTCATGCCAAAATATGACATTAAATGAGTACACGGCCGTCTCTAACTTATCTGACGCTGGAGTGCGAACTCAGATCAGGCGCTCCTAGCCATTTTAGCACCCTCTATTGGCTAGGTTTGGTAATGCCTGCTACACACAACGCCCGGTGAAAATTACCGTTTGTAGATTTATAATAATTATAGGTAGGTATTGTATAAATGTAGGTCAATGATGAATGATGATGATGAATGATGCAGGTAAGTTTGAGCTGATGAAATCATTTGTGGAGCCTCGGCGCCCTCGAAACCTCGGCACCCGGGTGCAATCCCCGGGTTTAGACGGCCCTGAATAAGTAAAACTGAAAGTAATGCACTCCGTACACGGGGCCAGTTTGCAAGTTAGTTCAGTCACTGGCCTCGTGTACGGTTTACATTTAAAGACAGTTCAGTGAAAACTGTCTTCATTTAATTGTTAACTTTCATATACAACGTGTCCCAGAAATCAACGTCAAGCCGAAAACGAGCAATAGGCCAAGTCGTGACAGTCATTAGAAAAATATAAAAAAAAATTTTGGTCATGTACTTTTCAAATTTTATGGATTCAAAAAAAAATCTCGAAAAGTGACACCCTGTGATGATTTTTCAAGTCCTGTGGCTACAAATATTAACTTTCCGTCAGTTTTTTTTCTGTGACGTAACCATGAATAACCCTTCTGTAAATTACAGTTAAAAGTTAAAACATAACTACCTCATTTTTAAATAAAATGTTAGATTTTTGCCCAACATTGAATTCAAAATTATTACATCACCCAACTTTAACCGCGTGTAGTGTAAAAAAAAAGTACTACACTATTTTGGCAAGTAACTTTAAAAGATGGCGCGTTTAGTCTGGATTCCAAAATGGTATGCCACTTACTAATTGCTACTTCTTAATTGAGGAAAAAAAAATATTTGTTAGTTTTAGGTGCGTTTGAAATAAAATTCAGTTGTTGGATTTCTTTAGTTATAATTTTTATTAAATCAGATTTACCGAGTTTATATTAAATGTTCGAACTGTTTGCCTTCAGCTGCACATTTGGATATCTCTTACGATACATTCTTGCTGCAGCATTGGCGTTGCATAAGCATTCTCCATAAATGAGATGCATGTTGGCGTATTCCTGTGCGGTGTATCGAGATGGCATGATAACAAACTACACAAAATACGGGATTACGATTAAAACAAGTCCGGGGTCGTCAGAAACAGTGCAGATAAATCAAAATCACAATGCGAATGAAGTCCAATAAACAAAGCCACAGTTGTAAGTATGAAGTCACTACAAATACAAAAGGATGCTTAGAAAACGAAAGAGCGTAACGTGCTGCAGTATTGCACAATTCACCTAACGCATCCCTGTTTCGCCAGAGTGGCGTCTCTATCTGTTTCACTCACACAGGCGAAATTATGTGTCAATCCGTCTCGCTCTTAGATAAAAGTAGCGTCACTATCTATCTCGTAAGAGATACCCAAATGCTGAGCGTTATCCCGATCATCTAGTATTTATTAATGTGCAGCTGAAGGCAAACAGTTCGAACATTTAATATAAACTCTGTAAATCTGATTTAATAAAAATTATAACTAAAGAAATCCAACAACTGAATTTTATTTCAAACTTACCTAAAACTAACAATTTTTTTTTTTCCTCAATTAAGAAGTAGCAATTAGTAAGTGGCATACCATTTTGGAATCCAGACTAAACGCGCCATCTTTTAAAGTTACTTGCCAAAATAGTGTAGTACTTTTTTTTTACACTACACGCGGTTAAAGTTGGGTGATGTAATAATTTTGAATTCAATGTTGGGCAAAAATCTAACATTTTATTTAAAAATGAGGTAGTTATGTTTTAACTTTTAACTGTAATTTACAGAAGTATTATTCATGGATACGTCACAGAAAAAAAACTGACGGAAAGGTAATATTTGTAGCCACAGGACTTGAAAAATCATCACAGGGTATCACTTTTTGAGATTTATTTTTGAATCCATAAAATTTGAAAAGTACATGACCAAGATTTTTTTTTATATTTTTCTAATGACTGTCACGACTTGGCCTATTGCCCGTTTTCGGCTTGACGTTGATTTCTGGGACACGTTGTATATAAAAGTACTCTGTGTTGTTAACGGAACTGTCTTCCAATATTCGTACACGAGAACAGTAAAAGTGACTGAACTGGCCCCGTGTACGGAGCGCATAAAGAAATGCTACAATGGTTATCAGATTGTCAGCTGTTAAAGATTACGTTAATTCTATTCACACGCTTTCCCATCTCATTTTTTACATAAAAATATTTTTATTTCAAGAAAATTCAATGTGCTTTGCAACGGCTCATTCATAATATCATCATCATCCTCCGAGCCTTTTCCCAATTATATTGGGGTCGGCTTCCAGTCTAGCCAGATGCGGCTGAACATCAGCATTTTACACGGAGCGACTGCCATCAGACCCCCGCAACCCAGTTACTGGGTAATACTGACATTCGGAGGTTAGACCAGTTGTCAGACTTTCAGGCTTCTGACTACCCGTAACGACTGTCATAGATATTCGTATGACAACCGGGACCGACAGCTTAACGTGCTCTCCGAGGCACGGAGGGGTCTCGGTGTGTAACGAAACGGTCACCCATCCACAGACTGACCGCGGCAAGTGCAGCTTAACCTTGCAGATCGTACAATCCGCGCAGTCGTTGCTTCGCTACGAGCCCCTCATTCATAATAGTTTAAACAAAATAGTTAAATTGGGTACCTACCTACTTAAATTATGTCGACCAAGTAAACAATGTAATTTTAACCTGCTAAACATATGTATCTGGCACCCACAGGACAGGCTTGCCTAGTGTGGGGCCACTGGATAATTACTTATTCTGTAATGTTGTTTCTTGGCAAATAAATGAATTTATTTTATTATTAAAAGAACCTTACAAGTTTTTTTTTATAATTCAATTCTTTTTCAAAGAAATATATATTTCAATTAAGCATTTGATAAAAACGAACAAGACTTTTATCAAACTTTAAATTATAATAAAAAACACACGTTACCTATTATTATATCGTGAGCAATAAATATTATCGAATATCGATAATCGAGCGATAATGACTATGATGAGCGAAGTTTACGAAGGCAGGTAATTTGTGTGCGAGTCTAAATCTCCTCGTCCCTAATTCGTGTGTCATGCAAATAGATGCGAATCACAGAGTACGTAATATAATATCAACATGCGAAGTTACGCCACCTGTTCCAATTCGATGCAGCAACGGCTGCTAGGGGGACATAGGAACGGTGGGGTCCCCCTGCAATGCCCCAGCGAGGTTCGAGCCCCCCCCTTAGGGGGCGCCCGCTTGCGCGGTATTATTAATACCGCGTATTTAGTTTGTAAGTATAGGGGAAAAAACTTTCGGCGAATGGAGTCCCACATGGGACTCTCCGCCAACTAAGTCCGGTTAAGCAGAAATGGGACTTCGGTCCCACCTGCGAGAATCCATTCGAAAAAAAAAATTACGCCACCTAGCGTCACGAGCGTGTATCTACTCCCTCCTAGCGACCAGTTTCTCACATTGTTAAAGTACCTACTACCAAGCTACTACCCTATACATAATTCATTATGAGGCTGACAACACCTAAAAAATCAGACCTCTGCGGTCACTGTCGTTTCGTACAGAACTGAAAGAGAGGCAACGAGCCGAGGGACGTCGGATACGCCGCTCAACTTGAATGAAAATTAACAATTTATTTTTTTAATAAAAAACTAAAAGCTTATTTGAAAAACAGAAACAACAAATGTTTAGATTATTGTCTTTCTCAAATGTTTTCTTAATTTTATTATTTTTATTTATAATATTTAGTAAATAATAGAGATTGTTTGCTTTAAAGCATGTTTTAAGAGGTTAGTTTACAATTATTTTCTATCGAGAAAACTTCAAGAAAACCTGTTTTGGGCACAATACAGTTTCAGAAAATACGATCAAGATTAACATATGTTTTTTTCACTGCCACAAACTGAATAGATACAGCAAAAATGTTTTTAAAAGAAGCCTATTTGGGGTATTTGGCTGTTGTCAGCGTCTTAAATTGGTGTTATAGATTGTTTGTTCATTTATTGCACATATTTAGGTATGTATTAATTTTAATAAGTTTTCTGCAGAATAACGGCATTCCGGACAAACCGCCGTGGTTTTTAGTTTGCTTTTGTCATAATATAATGTATGTTTAAATAAAAATAAAGGAAAAAAATATACAGATATATAAAAGGCATGTTCAAGATTTTTTTCAATACCTACCTACATCAATCTGAAATAAATCAAACGTACACATACTACTCATATTTGATTATTACTTAGCTAATTGAGACCTTCATTATTTGTTATTCTGTAACTCTCGCTCCACTTCAGTATTTATTCTTTAGCTAATAAGTATTTATTCTTTAGCTAATAAGTATTTATTCTTTAGCTAATACATATTATGTATCATGTATGAAATAAGTTAAAAGTCATTACGGGTAGTCAGAAGTCCAAAATTCTGACAACTGGTCTAACCTCCGAATGTCGGTATTACACAGTAACTGGGTTGCGGGGGTCTGATGGCAGTCGCTCCGTTAAAATACCAATGTTCAGCTGCATCTGGTTAGACTGGAAGCCGACCCCTACATAGTTGGGAAAAGGCGCGGAGGATGAGGATGATGTATAAAATAACTTAAAAACAATTTTTGTTACAAACTATGAGTGCAAGTTTTCATAAATTAATAATTTAAATCACGTCATAAACTTTATGCGTGATTTTAATTTAACAATTGTATTTTAACAACACAATTCTGCCGCTGTGTTCTTGGGAACTCACACGTACGTGCAGAAATCAATATTTAAATGATTATAATAAAAATAAACCAAGCAATTAGAAATAATCGATCTCTTAAATTCTTCGTGTATTGCAAATTTTCTTCAGAATGTCAATTCAACGGAACATCTGTCCATTAAGAACTCCTCTATGTGCATTACTTATATGAAAATCTTTTTAGGTACGTGGAAGCATACATCACAAGCGGCAAAAAAGATTTTCTTACGCTTTCTCAGTTTTAAGTTGTTTTTATAACTGTTCATGTTACGTAGGTACCATGGAAGAATAAAAAAGGCAGACGGAATCTCGCTAAACAATAAGTGAAGCACCAGATAGTAATTCGGTTCGCTTGAAAGTACGGGCTGGCACGCACAAATTCACACCTATAGTAAGTATAACAGCCGCGATTACGGAACAAATCTCGTGTGACGGAAGTTTTTGTCGTAGTGTCACAAATAAAATAACAATATACCATCTGGTGTGTTGAAATACTGTCGAAATTATAGTGGGTTTAAAAAAATTAAGTGCTTCATTATTTTCTTAGTGAGATTCCGTCCGCCTTTTTTATTCGTCCGTGATAGGTACCTATCCTTTTCCTTGGAAGATACAATAAACATTTGAAAATTGATGACACCTTAGTTATTAACGATTACAAATTGGTACAACTAATAAAGGTATAATTCTACATTTTACTACTATTAACAGAGATCGTATCCATATCCGCCTAACTTGTAGATACTTCTGTATGTAGATAATAAAGATAATATTTATAGCAATAATTAATTAAGATTAACATGCGCATAATAATGTGGCTCTAATTAATTTCACGCCTCATCTAGTCGTTAGTCTCAGTGTCATTAAACGCTAACAGATCATAAAGAAATTCGTGTTGACATGTTGTTGAATATTGTTGTCGTTTGCAATGCAACACAACTTTTTTTCAATGATGTAATGTGAAAGTAATAATTGGCTCGTCAACCACGTAACAAATCAATCTCTACAAAATATTTATAAAATTTGGCGAATAAATTATTGCGTGTACAACCACCTACCACCACCACCTGTTCCTACCACCTGTTTGGAACCCAGTCCTAAAAATAATCAAGTCCCAAACAGCACGCAACATTGTAAAAGATAATGACATTGTGAGTGATTACTGCGTGCATCGAAACGATTTTAATTAATAATATTGTACGGTAGATTAAATATTTTTTTAGAAATATTTGTAAAGACGCTTGTCATCTTAGTCTACCTGCGACCACGAAATGCTGCAAAGCTTTCGAAACATCAGGAAATAATATACGCGATTTAATCCGGTTAAACTTTGTTTTATTATAATGTGTAGTGATCGCGAAAAGCTTAGAAAAAATACCCAAGTTATTTGTTAATTAATTACATAATACTAGATAATAATATCCCGATGTTATATACATACGAAAAGTTTTGTACAATAAAATTATTTTTTACTGTTTTACAGTTGGTATTATTATCTGCTAGCACATTCTTTATTATCATTATATCAACTGTCCAAATTAATATATCATGAAAATAATAAAAAACAACGTTAGACATAATTACAAGTAAAAATCGTGACCAACTATATAATTTACTATTTTTGAATAATGAGACTCGAAAATGATTCACTAATTGCTACCTACTACTAAAAATAACGCCCGTAAAGCAGTTAGCACACGTTAATAAATTGGAGTAAAGATAAAAAGCGTCATTTTCAATGACCTGCCAAACAAGATACTTGATTTCAGGCAACTTAAACTTAATCATTGCTATAAATAATTAAAAAATCGCATGACTATAATTATATTAGTTGCTACTTGCGACATGTGTCAAATTCGACTTTAATGTAGTAGTCCCTCCTTATTCCTCGAAAATTTTATAACAGTATTGGGCCGTAATATAGTACAAACGATTATCTAAAGATAATAAATATTGTATTACTAATTATATGATTAATGTAACCGATCCAAAAATATAAAAACATGTAAACTCTAGAAATAAGCATAATTTATTAGACTTTAGAAATACGAAACTTCTAATCAATTATGTGTTCTAAATACTGAAATTTATAGACAGATTTATTTAATACCATTTACAGACAAATTGTTCAAAGAATTTGTACTTTGAAGTGATAATAAGTCAGCATACATTAATTTATAAATCATCATCCTCCTGCCCTTATCCCAATTTATTTGGGGTCGGCGCAGAATGTTTTTTTCTTCCATACATCTCTATCAGCATCTCATCAGTCATCTCCGTGTTCACTTTCATTCTATTCATATCATCTTTCACACAATCCATCCATATTTTCTTCGGTTTCCCTCTTTTCTTATAGCCATCAACATTCATACTTAAAACTTTCCTCGTAACATGCTCCTCATTCCTCCTCATCACATGTCCATACCATGACAGTCTATTGCTACTTAACTTCTCTGTCACTGGCGCTACTTTCAGACTACTTACATTAATTTATAAATATTTTATGAAAATTACCAGATCAATAAGACGCAAGTGACACAATTCAATGTAAGTGAAAATTAGACATTGTGTCCGTGGAAGCAGTTTCTTTAGCTTGGTAATACAGTCACAGCGTATACCTATATTCATATATGGAAATTGCAATTACCTACACAAATGTTATCACCATATTTGTCGATTTAGAGTTCCCCTGTCACTTTCCATTGTATGCTCCAGTTACATTGAACCAGTTTGCAGACTTCTGTAAACAACCGTCTGGCAACACTGTAAACTGTGTAAACGATATTTTCACGATAGCATACAAATTCTATGCGAAGATTTATGCTGAACATTAAGATGATGCATTTTGCTTTGTGTTAAAATGTTTGTTATGAATAATAAACAAAATAAATTGTCTATTTTTTTACTTGGCTTGTATTGAGGAATAATTGAGAAACGATAAATATAAGAAGAATAAGGCAGAGGCTAAATAAATTCATCAACAGTAAATGTTCACAGGGATATACGGAATGGAGGATCTTACCCAATACTGAGCATTCTCCGAGGGCTTTGATTTAACAAGTGAACGGCTACATTCACTTCTGGTACCTATAAGTCTGTCCAATTAAGGATTTTATCTGACATTATTGCTGTAACTTTCCAAGTCATCTCTAGTTCTTTTAACGAAACCATAAATTTAGGTAATGAAAAAACAACGTTCGTGTCTATCGACTAGTAGTATGCACTCCCATATTTACCCAAAACTTAATTTCAATTAGACACGCAATGAATAACTCATGAGAACAATTCGTCACACGCAAGCACACACTACCTTTTCCGACGAATGTGTAGTGTTTTTGTACCATTAAAGCTCTTAAATAATTTATGTCTTATGAATGTTGATGATTATGATATATAGTAAACAACTTTCATTTTGACAATCGCTTCAAAACTAATAGAAATAATTATACCTATTGTTTATTGTGCTCGGGTGACATAATTCAATACTTTCATTGAATGTAACAGCATAATATAAATACATATTGACTATACATACCAAGCCTACTGGCGTTTAAGTAGCGCACGAACAACACGCAACGTCGATCATCTTTGTTAATGATTATTATTTTATTACTTACATTTTATTGGATAAGTTTAATTACCATAATTTAATTGCCAGTAACTACAGCAGTAAAAATAAAATATAAACATCCGGAATCACATTATATTAAAATAAATAAAATCAAATTATTCCAGTCACATAAGAGAGATTCTTGAGCCGTGACCCGAGAGGGCAGGAAGTTCAGTAGCACAAGAGTTGGTTATATTGATCCTAGTATATGTATGTAGTATAGGCACTTGCAAGCTATCTGTATGAAAGAGTATGTTAAATATGGCGGGAGTTCCATAAAACTAGAATTGATCTTGTGAGAATCCATTTTTTTTAGATGAACAAAGCTTTGGCGAACACTTCTACAGCCACAACTTGCTGGCAAAAACAATCGCATAAGTAAAAATTAGTTTAAAAAAAAAATTGGTACATAATATATCTCATATGTATCGGAGACCGCGAATCGGCAAACGCAGCGTAGGGCGCCCCCGTGCCGGGTGGACCGACGACCTAAAGAACGTGGGTGGGGGGGACTGGATGCGGAAGGCAGAGGGCCGAGTGTTGTGGCGCAACTTGGGAGAGGCCTTTGTCCAGCAGTGGACTGCGATAGGCTGAGTCGATGATAATGATGAAATTTCTAATTTTTCTTACGTTAAAGGTTGAGAAAGAACATTGACGACAAAAATAACACAATCCCTTATTTACAGATAGCCGGCTTACGCGGAAAACGCCGGCGTCATACGCTGATGGAGTGTACATGATGGCGGGAGTGGACCGACCTGGTGCCAGAACTCTATCTAAGCTCTTCATGAGAGGCCAAGATGGATTGCCTTCGCTGGCCAACAGGACTGCCTTGCTGGCGTTTTTCGGTAAATTTTAGTGGATTATTCCCAACGGCCACCAACAAAGCGCCACCACTGGTGACTGTTGGGACAAATTTATATTTATTTATATTTTTTTCCCAACAGCCACCCTCGATGACTGTTGGGAATAAAAATAATAATTTTAAGGACAATTCCCAACAATCACCACTGTTGGCCTGTGGGACAAAATCATATTTTTCGTTCGCAACGACCACCAACGGTTGTTGTAGTAACTTATACTTATTATATGTATTATTTCCATCAACCGCCATAAGATGTTGAACAATTAAATGAATAGAATTAAAAACTAAGTTATAACCACAGATTCGATAAAATAACATCAAATTATTGTGATTTTATCGCAAGGTAATTTATATTTTTTCTATTGCGTGATTTAACTCAAATTGAATTAACGCTAGTGCAATTTGTAAGGCAATTGTTTGATCGTGCCGCCACGGGGTAAAACTAGGTGCCGATTTTACTTAGTTTATCTCTGCAGCACTGATTTTGATTTTCATCAAAGCGTGCTATCTAGTTATTATTAGCAAGAGTTTTTGCGATATCATGTAGTTAACCTTATCGTGTAGTTATCGACAAATTTTATATGGAAATTTTACCAGCACCGCCGTGTACGTATTTAGAATTTAACAAACTCATACAAAATTTGTCGATAACCACACGATAATGTTAAATACACGACACCGCAAAAACTCATGCTAGGCATGCAGTCCCTATACACTTCGTTTTCTGAAGTGACCTCTTGTCACAATATAATTGTTAATTAATTCTTCTTGACTTACAAAAGGACACCTGCACTGCACTTAGATAACTACACACACTCGGGAGCTGTTTTACGGGAATGATCTTTTTTATAATGGAATTAATTATTTCAGGTCAAGTGGTAACCGGCGAGATAGTAATGGCGTCTGAATCAGGCTGCCCAATCGAGCACCATCGCATACCAGTGGACAAGTGCGACCACATGTACGATCCAGAGTGCAACGGCGCCAAGTACATGCCGTTCCTCAGAGCAGCCTATGACCGCGCTACAGGACAGAGTCCTAACAGTCCAAGAGAACAAGTAATTGCCTTCTTTAACCTTACGATTGAAGTTAATTATATTAGTTTTTTAGGTTTTGTCAACTAATGTTATTAGATGAGATTAGATACAGATAAATGAAAATTTATGTCAAAAAAATATTGGCACTGCTTTTGAAGTTGCACCGTATCACTTTTGCCGATAACAGATGAAACTCTTCCTTCTTGGAATATATACGCGATAGAGTACTTTATGTCATGACAGCCGTTTATTCACTCTTTGTCCGTAGTACGGTTCAATTGTCCGATTAATCGGAATACGGAAAAATATATTTTCCATGGTTATACAACCAAAAATATTATAGACCAGTGTAACACTGGTTTGAAAAATATATACTATTCTGGATATACATGGTAAATATCCCGTTTATAACCTTAATTCTTGTGTTAGTGACTATCATGTCATTGTAAAAACTTATTTCTTCCATAATATATAAAAAAAAAAAATTAAAGGCAACCGGACAATGAAAAAAAAAAAAATTTATTTAGCAACATTGGTCTATAATATTTTTGGTTGTACCTAACCATGGAAAATATTTTTTTCCGTAGTCCAGTTGACCGGACAACTGAACCATAGTACGGGCAAAGAGTGGATATAAGTCGCATTGCTTGTATGCAGTAAAATCAGCAGGCAACGTAGATCATAACATAACATAACATAACATCACGCCTGTATTTCCCCAAAGGGGTAGGCAGAGGTACACCTCTGTATGTGTGTGGGTGTACTATACATAGTACACCCACATTTCGCCAGTTATGTTATAGTCCCATGTAATAGGGGGCGAGCCAACGTAGGTCAAGTATTAGAAATATGTGTGTGGATAAATATTGTAAGCAATCAGTTACACAAATACTCAGAAACAGTTCTAATAAATACAACTGATGTTATAAGCTTATTTCAATTGTTTGCAAGAGATAAGAATATGTAGTATGTAATAATTACATGTAACAGTAGCTGGTTCAGTTATTAGATACAAAGCGATGACCACATAGAACCTGTCTAAAAGTACCGAAAGCATGATGTCAGTATATTCAGTTATACCATTAGTATGCAGCGGTAATCGATAGTGTCGATCGATACATCATCGTTACATCCACCTACACATGACTTTTGTTGTGTTTCAATATGACTTTATAAAACACACATTTTTGATTGTATCAATGTATTTGTAACTGTAATAAATTATGCATAACGAGATGTAGGGATATTTGAATTTGTTTACAAGCTTCCTATTAAAATTAATATAATTATTCTTTTGTAAAAAATATGTGATGTCATTTCGTAGAGGGTACTAACTTTACCTTTTTCGATATGAAAAGTAATTTAACATAACACATAACATAACATAACATCACGCCTGTATTTCCTCAAAGGGGTAGGCAGAGGTGTATGGTACACCCATATTTCGCCAGTTATGTTATAGTCCCATGTAATAGGGGGCGAGCCTATTGCCATTAACCGGGCACAAATCCATACTCCGGGCTGCTACTGATAATTTCCTAATGAAAAAACCCAATAACACTTTGCCCGACCCGGGAATCGAACCCAGGACCCCACGATCAGCAGTCGCGCTTGCGACCACTAGACCAACGAGGCAATCGTAAAAGTTTTTTAGGTTTTAGTTAATTATGCAGTAAATAAGATTGCAGAATATATTTGCATGCAAACAATTTAATCTCATCAATTCTGGGTTTTGTTTTCAAATCAAACATTCACACTGTTTGCATAACAAATTCTAATTACGAAATCACATATTTTTACGTGTAATGTAAACTCGGCCTAGCCTCCGACGGACCGTGCTCATCGAAGGCCGAATTCCAGGCAATAAAACTTAATGGTAGTTTAACCCAGATACACCCATCACATGAATGCAGCCGCAGCCTACAAATATGTCCCTGCGAGCGAACCTTACCTTAAAACAACAAGCCGCAATAGGAATGTTAATTGACGTTTAATTGCAGCAAGTTCGATTAGAAACACACAAGTAATCGCAAACATCTAATTCGGTAGACAGGGATGTGGATTTGCCTTACAAAATAAGCCTGGTTCAAATTGAGAGCTGTTTTAGTACAGCTATAAAATGTATCGTGGAATAAATCAGCAGTAACTCAATACCTGTTGCATTATTCAGATGTCATTTCTGTGCACTACACAATAAATGAAAGTAGCTCTCAAGCATCCACAATGTAGGATCATTAGAATATCGTAATATTAAAAGTATGTAATTAAGCTGAAGCATAATACGTCAAAATAACTTTAAACATTAATTTATCAGGACAACTTAAAGCAATCCGTTATGTCGAACTAAGCAAGACCTCTTAGAATACTTTGTAAGTATAGATATTGTTTCAAATGTTACATATCTTTAAAACGTAAAGATAGCAACTTAGACACGATTCAATCACTCTGAAAAATGCAAGCATGCTGCGCTTGACCCTGAATTTGGCACAAGTTTGACATTTGTATCGTTGTTGCAGATAAACCAAATGACTGCGTGGATCGACGGCAGCTTCGTGTACAGTACCAGCGAGGCGTGGGTGAATGCAATGAGGTCATTTCAGGTGCCACCCAGCAGCCACGCCTGCCTCTTTATGTACTTTCCTATAACTACATATGAAACAACATACACCCTCATCTGTAATCATATCATACTAACATTTGATCGCATCAGCCAATACAAACACCCATTGCTGAACATGAAACACACATCACTTAGGTCGCAAGAGAGTGAGAATTTCCAAACAAAAAATCCCACTAAAAATTTCCATGACCGGATTTTTACGGATAAAAGTTTTGTCTTAGTCTTGTTTTCTGTCGTCGTAGCGAGGTGAAAAAATAAGCCACTCAGCACGTTTGGTAGTGGGTTGTCAAAGAAGTAGCGTTATTCGTATTTTAATCCATCGAAAAACAACACTTATAACATTCCGACGTACACATTGTACTGGGTTAATTTTAATTCACCAAAAACCATTTTTAAAATCAGATTATGTTCTATACATTTAGGTTTAAGGCTTGAAACCTTCTCATTCTAAGAAGAGGCCCGTGCTCAGAAGCAGTAATGGGCTCATGATGATGATGATGATACATTTTGGTCACCTTAATTTTAAATTCACACGCGCGGATTAAAGTTTTCACGATACTTTTTTTTCACGATTTCAGAGTTGGTCCCATAGTAATAGTCATTAAAATGAGAACAGTCACCCCTTAAATAAATAAATAAATAAAATTTCATTTAATTCAGGCAAGGCACATACACCCATATGACAACGTCTGTGGTCTAGTGGTTCGAGGGTCGGACTGCTGATCACGAGGTCGTGGGTTCGATTCCCACAGGACACAAATATTTGTGTGATAAACATAAGTGTTTGTGTTGGTCTGGGTGTTTCTTATGTATTATAAGTATGCATTTACAAAAAAAATAGTATATAAGTATTATATCTATTGTCTAGTACCCATATCACAAGCTCTGCTTAGTTTGGGACTAGATGGTGCTGTGTGGTGCTGTGTAAAAATGTCCCAAAGAAATGTTTTATTTTAATTTTTTATATCACATTATAATAATTACCTACAATAAGAAAATTAGAATTACACATAAATAAATGATTTATTATTACTTCATTGATTAATTAGACAATTATTATTATTATAAATAAAGGGTTATTGGTGAATTGAAAATAACCCTGTATGTTATACTATGACATCATCATCATTTCAGCCGAAAGACGTCCACTGCTTATACTATGTATCATAATATATTTCTACTTACATAAATATATTCTAACCTTACAACACTGAATAATTTATCTTATTGCACAATTATAATTGAAATAAGTATTTGTACGCGATCAGTCATGTTACTACATGTAACGGCCGGTTAGGTATATGCGCCAAAGGTCACGTAACTCATGTAATACATACATTGATCACATTTTAAGCTTCATTGACTTGATTGATTAATTAACTTTCTTAATTCATTCGCTGGTTTTTGATACCTTATTAAACCTTGGCCAAGAGCGTAGCAAGGACTTTGCACACAAAGAATAAATTAATTTCTAATATAACATAATCAGCCCATTACTGACTCTTCTCAGTATGAGAAGGTTAAAGCCTTAGTCCACCACGCTGGCCTAGTGCGGGTTGGTGGACTACACACACCATCGAGAACTGTATGGAGCAGTCTCTGGTGTGCAGGTTTTCTCACGATGTTTTCCTTCACCGTTAAAGCAAGTGATAATCAAATTCTGATCCGCACATGAATCCGAAAAGTCAGAGGTGCGGGGCGGGATCGAACTTGCACCCTCCTGCATGAAAGGCAAGCGTTCAACCACTAGGCTGTCACTGCTCTATTTAATTAATTAATTTATATTTTTTTTATATGTAAATGCGATGTAATCCGGTTAAACTTGTTTTATTATAAAGAATAAAATGACAAAAATTTATAATTTATTTCTGGCTACACTCATATTTTTGACTGACAAAGAAATCAATGAAATACAAATAGTGTATGTGTGTATACTTCATCTTCATTATTATTATTCCTGGAATACATATTCAATTCATTAAAAAAAAATCATTAACGTCTCTAGTACAGATATTTTATAAATCGTTATACTTTAGTATGAACTTTTGTATAGGGAATCCTTATCTAATAATTATATTCGGCTCTTCATAAGATGCTTGTACAGTACAGTCTACACACAGACCCCAAAACTTGTTTTTCACATATATTTTAAGTAACGTTGCTTCATTGCGCATACAGAATGGGAGCCTGGCGAGTGAGGGCGGCATGCCCCTGCGCAACACCAAACGAGTGCCTCTGTTCAACAACCCCGTACCACACTATATGAGGATGCTTAGTCCTGAAAGGCTTTTCCGTGAGTTCTTCTTATTATTTTCTATAATACTTCTCAAGGATGTACAATTGTACACAGCCCAGTGTTCACTTCAATCATTTAGTTCATTATGAGATTGTGACACTGACTTCGTTTAATAACGATAACTCTAATAGAAAACAATCAAAATGTATGGGAATGACATATACGAATGATTTTTTGTTGAGATATGTCATTCCCATACATTTTGATCGTTTTCTATTAGCGTTGACGATTGACGATTGTGTAGATTATCAACTTGGCTAGGGGGGCACAGATCTGAAATCACGAAAAGAAAAACTGCTATTCTATACAACATTGACATCGATTGTTCATTTTGTTCATTTCGAGACCGCCAATGTACCCATAATTTATACGTTGTTCCTGTTTACTACTATTTTCATGGTGTACAATAAAGTATATTCTATCTATCTATCTATTGTTTGTTCCACAAATTCAGAGTTGGTCCCATAGTAAAACTACTTTTGCAGAATGATGAGCAAAGACTACCATTAAAGTTTTTTTGGTATTAAAAAATAGTGGTGTATGATAAATTACAGTAATAAATACAGCACTCATATTTGAAATCCACGTTTTATTGTTAATGTGATTGGGTTTACTAGATATTTGATAGAATAAAATCAATTTGATTAGATTTTATAAATATTTATTTAACAACATAACATAACATCACGCGTGTATTTCTCTGCCTACCCCTTCGGAGTTACACTATTACATAGTACACCCACATTTCGCCAGTTATGTTATAGTCCCATGTAATAGGGGGAGAGCCTATTGCCATTGACCGGGCACAAATCCAGACTCCAGGCTGCCACTGAAAATTTCCTAATGAAAAAACCCGATAACACTTTGCCCGACCCGGGAATCGAACCACCCACGCTCAGCAGTCGCGCTTGCAACCACTAGACCAACGAGGCAGTCAATATTTATTTATCTTATTTAATTAAATATGCTTTATTGTTGTACACCTTAAAATTTATAAGTATTTTTTTTATTCTTAACGGGCTTGCGTTTGACCGCCACCTAACCTGATGTTAAGCGATGGTGCGGTCGACGATGGTTCACGCTTTCCCAGCAAAAACTTATTCACTCGAGCCTTGAAGACCACCAAATTATACTTATCGGGGAACACTGACACGGAAATATAGATTTCAGGGTTGTTCCCATAGTAGAAGTTGTTCGTTATGATGAGTATAATCAACCCTCAAAAGAACTTCAGATGATAATGTTACACCTTATAAAAACTGACCAATTTTATCCCAGTACTTGGTGATCCTCGCACCAACCAGAACCCAGCTATGGTGACCTTTGGCATGCTTCTACTACGTTGGCACAACGTCGTGGCGGCCCGAGTCCACCGGCAACACCCCGACTGGAGTGATGAGCAACTGTTCCAGCGAGCCAGGAGGATCCTCATCGCCAGTTTACAGGTGAAAAAAAATGCACTACTAAATATCTCTCCTACGTTGATAATATTGTTTGAAGTTCATCGTACACTGTGAACAGGTTGGTGACTGAAGGATCAAAGGCATTCGATATCCTACTGGACAAAATTGTTTACTTACCTATGTGTGGTAGAAAACCTAATTGCCTATAGTCAGCTTAGTAGTAGTAGAACTCCTTGTAAAGGAGCTCGTCCGGGGAAGTACTACCACCGTATACCTATTTCTGCCACCATACAGTGATGCTTGCATTGCTGTGTTTTGGTCTTCATGTCTCAGTTTGGCAAACCGCCTTGCGGTACCATCTAGGCAACAGCCTAGGTGGCATTGCAGTTTTTATGGGCAAAGCTGACCGCTAAAAATTAGGTGGGCCTTTAGCTCGTTTCGCCATCCTATAATATAAAAAAAGTCAGTAAAGTATGCCAATGTGACCATTCAGGGTACCGCATGCCTGTTAAAAGTACCTAATCTGTTTAAATCAACTAAAAACTATTACAATCCAATTAAAACTTCTGTGCCATAACAAATAAATCTTTCCAGGTCATAGTGAACAAGGCTAAAGTATTTCTAAGGACTCTGCCTCTTTCCTTAAATATGATATCATATGACCAGCTGAAAACTAACATATGCATTTTTTGTTTCCAGAATATAATACTGAATGAGTACGTTCCCGCTTTTCTCGGCGTACCTCTTCCTCCATACAAGGGTTACCGCGCAGACGTGGCCCCGGGCGTGACGCACTCGTTCGCGGTGGCCGCCTTCCGCTTCGGACACACGCTTGTACCCCCCGCCATACTGTTGAGGGATAAGAACTGCAAGTTTGGCAGGGCTCCGGGAGGACATGACGCCATTAGACTTTGCCAGACTTGGTGGGATGGAAATGTGAGTACTAATAAAATAAAAAATAAGATCGCTTACCGCTAAAGAGTGGAATTCTTTGTCTCTGTTTCCCGATAAGTATGGTGTACGACTCGTGGACCCACTGGCTTTGTACCACTAGTGCTCATGGTCCCACCAGTTCGAAAACTTATGACTCGTAGACCCACTAGCCAGTGGGACCACGAGGCACACAAAATAACATTTTGTACCACTGGTGGGTCAAATTGGTGGGTCCACGAGTCATAAGTATAATCTGGTGGTCTTCAAGACTCGAGTGAATAGGTTTTTTCAGGGCAAGCGTATATCATCGTCGACCACACTATCGCTTAACATCAGGTGAACTAGCGGTCAAACGCAAGCCTATAAGATATATATAAAAAAAGATCTTGGAAAATCTTGACATTCCGTGCAACAACAACAGGACCATATTCATCTAAAAAACCTGCACATTATCCTTTAGGTGGCCGAAAAATTTCGTGCTTTGTGAGGTTGTCCGGAAGATATGGCTTTTAGCGATAAGACCGCCCATGTACCCATAATTTATACGTTGTTCCTGTTTACTATTATTTTCATGGTGTAGAATAAAGCATATTGAAGAAAGTGAACACGGAGATGACGGCTAATAGAGATGTATGGAAGAAAAAACATGCTGCGCTGACCCCAAATAAATTGGGATAAGGGCAGGAGGATGATGATGATGAGAATAAAGCATATTCTATCTATCTATCTAAATATACCAGCTCCAAAGTTCAAAAGGCATATTAAAAGATCTTAACCAAACTATTTCATTTCCAGGACGTGATGTCCCAAGTACCTATCGAAGAAGTCCTCCTCGGCATGGCGTCTCAAGTATCAGAGCGAGAAGACGCATTGCTTTGTTCGGACGTTCGTGACAACCTATTCGGACCCATGGAGTTCTCGCGACGAGACCTTGGAGCACTTAATATTATGCGTGGACGAGATAACGGACTGCCTGACTATAATACTGCCAGGTAACATAAAACCCATAACATGATGCTAAACTGCCTACAATCTATGGAATAATTTACAAGTAATCTGACATTAATTACTGCAGGCACTAGTACTAATATCCATACCAACATTTAAACCAACCCACCAACCAATATCTACTTGACTGTAAAAAATGAACTCCTCATACTACTAAACGAGCAGATCACTTAATGTATGAGCAAGAATCAATGATTTCTCGAAAACTAATTATTTAAAACTTAATTTGTTTCAGAGAATATTTTGGATTAAAGAAAATAAAAACCTTCAACGAAATCAATCCTCAGCTTTTTGAGGACAACCCGGATCTATTGCAAAGGTTGATCCAAGCTTACAATGGAAGACTTGACAACATAGATGTCTATATCGGTAAGTTCAAAAAACCGGCCAAGAGCATGTCGGGCCATGCTCAGTATTATAGGGTTCCTTAAGTAGGTGTAATTACAAACGAATCAAATAGAATATTAATCATGGCTATTTTAGTTTTTGCAATAATCGGCAGCATTCGCGACTCAGAGCGTGTTGTTAGTAGCGCCATCTAGCGATAAATTCAAGAAGCCAAATTTAAGAAGTTTTTCATTTCAAAGTTTCTTTTTGTGATTTTTTCAAATAGAAAGTAGCTAAAAGAGCATTATTTGCTAAGACCATTTTTCTCTAAGGTCAATGACCTTTGAACTAGGACTTTTTAAGTATTTTTCAGTTTTCTCTCTATAACTCAAAAACTTATAATCACATTATACTCGAAATAATTTTAAAAGAGAGTTTTCGCAAAGGTCTATCAATGTGGAAGATTAGAAGTTTCTACGTTGCACAGTTTAGAAATGGCAGGGGGGGGGACACATTGCAAGCCACTTTGGCGGGCTATATTTCGCAGATGGTACACCTGATAAAAAAGTGGTGTATCAAAAATTACCTTCATTTTAGTAGTCCTATTCAATGATACCCCACACGAGGGGGTGCAGCGAAAAAAAAATTTGCATCCCCATTTCACACGTATGGACGCCACCCCTAAAATACGTAAAAACGATTTTTTTATTCTTTTAAAATTGAGATCTATATTTACACTATTTTTCAACAAAATTTCATTTACTTATGTTTATAATTGTAGATGTTATTAAGCTGTAAAGGATTAGGACAGACGGACAGACGGACAGACGGACAGACGGACAGACGGACAGACGGACGGACATGACGAAACTATAAGGGTTCCTTGTAGGACTTCGGAACCCTAAAAAGAGAAGAAAAATAATAGAAATTTGGAATTGAAGTGTTACATGCAAGAATACTACTTAAATCATGTTTACTTTTCAGGCGGTATGTTAGAATCTACGGGTCATCCTGGAGACCTGTTCAGAGCCATAATAACTGATCAATTCACCCGGATAAGAGATGCTGACAGATTTTGGTTTGAAAATGAACAGAATGGGTGAGTTAGCAAACTTTAACCTAGAATATTTATCCGGTCAGGAACTTCCTGTGTTTTTAATTACAAAAATAGAGTAAGGTGCTACTAGCACCTAAGAGGCACCACCATACACCATCAGTAAAGAAGTATTACTCGCCGAGTTCATCATTTATCGAAAATCAGGTTTTTCGAATTGAAGTAAAGGTACTTTAGTTTAATCAGAGACTTCTACTTCTATCGTGTCGGCATGAGCTACATAATTATAATAGTTCATGTCGTGGGAAAAAGATTAGCTAGTTAGCAGGGTGGTAGCGGGGCTGACTGCCCAGGGTGCGCCGAACGATCAATTAAATACCGTCACTCGTGGAGGCTCTTTTAATGCACCCCATCAGAGACTATTAACTCTGTAAAATATAGTTCGCTGTAGTTATGTATCGATAGAAAAAATGCCTAAATTTGTCGGTTTACGCATTTTTTGTAACTACAACTACAGCGAACTATATTTTACGGAGTTAATAGTTTCTGATTAAACTACACTTACCCACCGGATTTTCAATAAAAAAAAAATTACTGATGGGTGCGTCACTTAGCTGCTAGTAGCACCTCAGAAGAAGCCTCAAACTCGCACAAAATATCATGGAACTTTTATTTTATTTTTCAGCATCTTCACAAAAGATGAGATCGAAGAGCTGCGTCAGATCACAATGTGGGACATAATCGTGAACAGTACGTCCGTGGGTCCTCACGACCTGCAGCGCGACGTGTTCCACTGGCGCGCCGGCGACCCGTGCCCGCAGCCCTACCAGCTCAATGCGTCCAAGCTGCCGCCCTGCAAGTACCTCAGGGGATACGACTACTTCGAGGTAACCATCACAACATAATCGTGAACACCACGTGAATTCTTAGGTCTCCTGTTAAAAAACCCAGATGGAGGCTTAACATTTTAATCTATTGAATCTATTAAAGTGGTCTGTATGAATAAAATATTGATGCTACCACACCTACCAAATCAATATACTGATACTCTTTCTAGTTAGAACTTATAAAAAAATCAAAAAACTGCCGACATTAAAAAGACTACTTTAAATAAATTGTCTTAATCTCTCCTTAATACACTCGTCATCATCATCATTTCAGCCAAATGATGTCCACTGCTGGACATAGGCCTCCCCCAAGCATCGCCACAACGACTGGTCCTACGCTTTCCACACCCAGCGGATTCCCGTGACCTTCACCAGGTCGTCGGTGAATACACTAATTTGTTAAAAACTCCAAGCTACTTTTTCATAATTTCAGGGCAACGAGTTCGCCTACATCTACACTTGCCTGATACTGGGTTTTGTTCCCATACTATGCGCAGGCGCAGGGTACGGAGTGGTAAAACTGCAGAACAGTCGCAGAAGGAAACTGAAGATTCAACAAGAGCATCTGAAGAATGCGCAATATAAAGGTAAACCATCGACCACACAGCCCAATAGACGCTTATTGAAACAGAACTACGTTAAGGTCCGTCTGGCTGGGGCGCTGGTTAAATATTTGCGTACAGTGAATTCTACCAACTAGCTGAGGCAGGGTACTGCAATCCGATGGCCCTACCAAGGCGGCTTTGGCTAATCATTAACGCGGAAGTTTTAATGGCTCACATAGAGGTCGAAACTGATTTGAAGTTTTCAATTGGTGAATAGTGGTGACCTACATCAGAACTGTTAGACTGATGTGTTGGCAAAAATCGGTCACCTGTTATGAGGCGTCTATTGGGTGTAAGGTCGATGAGCGAAACATACAAGCACCAAGTAAGAGTAGTGCTCTGCGGATTGGCTATTTTGATACAAAGTCCAAAAGTTCTAAAACATTAAAAAAGATTTAAATTGTGGAAAGAAAAAAAAAAAAAAAAAAAAAACTTATGCTTCGCATGCGTAATATGCGTTAAAAATAATAAAATAATTTCTAAAACATTTCTTATTTACTTTCAAGGTTCGGTAGACAAGATGGTATGTCGTGAATGGGTGCATGCGTCACACAAACGCCTCGTGAAGTTACGTTTGGGTCCAGAACCCGCTCTGCACGTGACGGACCGCAAAGGAGACAAACTACGGACACTCCCACTGGATCACACAGACCAACTAACAGTCCTCGAAAGTCAGGTAAATATACTTTTACTTTTTTACCAGCTCGTTGTTTAATATTGTCATATGTATTGAATTAATGTGTTGCCAGTCGGATTTATTCACGTGTATATCTTATTTTGGAGTTTAGCTTACGAGCGAATTTAAATGTAAAGAACTTTTGAAAAAAGCGATAATCAAAACTAAAACTCATTGGGCATTTCCAAAACAATACGCGTGAGTAATGCAAGTACATGTATGTACACTCACCAATCAGCCCACCACTTATTAAACCTCTCTATCTATCTATTAAACCAATCTGTGCCACGAGAGATATATATATATATATACGAATTATTACTATAGAGATGAATTACGGGCTGTTTAATAACGAAACTATTATATTGATTTGAAATAGGTCAATAGGATCGCGTTATGTTTAGTCGGCGGAATTTATACCAAACAAATAAAGGAAATAATTTGCTTCTAGAGTGACGCACAAAATCACAAAAAATATCAATAAAACACATACATAGGAACACTGAATCAAAAAGTGTGCTAAAATATTATGAATCGTCACATCCACACAAAACGGCCATGGCAATAACGTCTCTATAGAGTGCTCGACTACGAGGTAAGCATTAGCGAACAAAAGACATAAACGCGCTATCTAGTATTCCGTTGGATTGGGGGTGTCGACTATGAGGTATGCATTTTGCGAACAAAAGACATAAACGCGCTATCTAGTATTCCGTTGGATTGGGGGTGTCGACTATGAGGTATGCATTTTGCGAACAAAAGACATAAACGCGCTATCTAGTATTCCGTTGGATTGGGGGTGTCGACTATGAGGTATGCATTTTGCGAACAAAAGACATAAACGCGATATCTAGTATTCCGTTGGATTGGGGGTGTCGACTATGAGGTATGCATTTTGCGAACAAAAGACAAACGCGCTATCTAGTATTCCGTTGATTGGGGGTGTCGACTATGAGGTATGCATTTTGCGAACAAAAGACATAAACGCGTTATCTAGTATTCCGTTGGATTGGGGGTGTCGACTACGAGGTATGCATTTTGTGAACAAAAGACATAAATGCGCTATCTAGTATTCCGTTGGAATGGGGGTGTCGACTACGAGGTATGCATTTTGCGAACAAAAGACATAAACGCGTTATCTAGTATTCCGTTGGATTGGGGGTGTCGACTATGAGGTATGCATTTTGCGAACAAAAGACATAAACGCGCTATCTAGTATTCCGTTGGATTGGGGGTGTCGACTATGAGGTATGCATTTTGCGAACAAAAGACATAAACGCGCTATCTAGTATTCCGTTGGATTGGGGGTGTCGACTATGAGGTATGCATTTTGCGAACAAAAGACATAAACGCGATATCTAGTATTCCGTTGGATTGGGGGTGTCGACTATGAGGTATGCATTTTGCGAACAAAAGACAAACGCGCTATCTAGTATTCCGTTGATTGGGGGTGTCGACTATGAGGTATGCATTTTGCGAACAAAAGACATAAACGCGTTATCTAGTATTCCGTTGGATTGGGGGTGTCGACTACGAGGTATGCATTTTGTGAACAAAAGACATAAATGCGCTATCTAGTATTCCGTTGGAATGGGGGTGTCGACTACGAGGTATGCATTTTGCGAACAAAAGACATAAACGCGTTATCTAGTATTCCGTTGGATTGGGGGTGTCGACTACGAGGTATGCATTTTGTGAACAAAAGACATAAATGCGCTATCTAGTATTCCGTTGGAATGGGGGTGTCGACTACGAGGTATGCATTTTGCGAACAAAAGACATAAACGCGTTATCTAGTATTCCGTTGGATTGGGGGTGTCGACTACGAGGTATGCATTTTGCGAACAAAAGACATAAATGCGCTATCTAGTATTCCGTTGGATTGGGGGTGTCGACTACGAGGTATGCATTTTGCGAACAAAGGACATAAATGCGCTATCTAGTATTCCGTTGGATTGGGGGTGTCGACTACGAGGTATGCATTTTGCGAACAAAGGACAAACGCGCTATCTAATGTTCCGTTGGATTGGGGGTGTCGACTACGAGGTATGCATTTTGTGAACAAAAGACATAAATGCGCTATCTAGTATTCCGTTGGATTGGGGGTGTCGACTACGAGGTATGCATTTTGCGAACAAAAGACATAAATGCGCTATCTAGTATTCCGTTGGATTGGGGGTGTCGACTACGAGGTATGCATTTTGCGAACAAAAGACATAAATGCGCTATCTAGTATTCCGTTGGATTGGGGGTGTCGACTATGAGGTATGCATTTTGCGAACAAAGGACATAAATGCGCTATCTAGTATTCCGTTGGATTGGGGGTGTCGACTACGAGGTATGCATTTTGCGAACAAAAGACATAAATGCGCTATCTAGTATTCCGTTGGATTGGGGGTGTCGACTACGAGGTATGCATTTTGCGAACAAAAGACATAAATGCGCTATCTAGTATTCCGTTGGATTGGGGGTGTCGACTACGAGGTATGCATTTTGCGAACAAAGGACAAACGCGCTATCTAATGTTCCGTTGGATTGGGGGTTTCGACTACGAGGTATGCATTTTGCGAACAAAATACAAAAACGTGCCGTCTAATATTCCGTTGAATTGAGGGTGTCGATCGACTACGAGGTATGCATTTTGCGAACAAAAGACATAAACGCGTTATCTAGTATTCCGTTGGATTGGGGGTGTCGACTACGAGGTATGCATTTTGCGAACAAAAGACATAAATGCGCTATCTAGTATTCCGTTGGATTGGGGGTGTCGACTACGAGGTATGCATTTTGCGAACAAAGGACATAAATGCGCTATCTAGTATTCCGTTGGATTGGGGGTGTCGACTACGAGGTATGCATTTTGTGAACAAAGGACAAACGCGCTATCTAATGTTCCGTTGGATTGGGGGTGTCGACTACGAGGTATGCATTTTGTGAACAAAAGACATAAATGCGCTATCTAGTATTCCGTTGGATTGGGGGTGTCGACTACGAGGTATGCATTTTGCGAACAAAAGACATAAATGCGCTATCTAGTATTCCGTTGGATTGGGGGTGTCGACTACGAGGTATGCATTTTGCGAACAAAAGACATAAATGAGCTATCTAGTATTCCGTTGGATTGGGGGTGTCGACTATGAGGTATGCATTTTGCGAACAAAGGACATAAATGCGCTATCTAGTATTCCGTTGGATTGGGGGTGTCGACTACGAGGTATGCATTTTGCGAACAAAAGACATAAATGCGCTATCTAGTATTCCGTTGGATTGGGGGTGTCGACTACGAGGTATGCATTTTGCGAACAAAAGACATAAATGCGCTATCTAGTATTCCGTTGGATTGGGGGTGTCGACTACGAGGTATGCATTTTGCGAACAAAGGACAAACGCGCTATCTAATGTTCCGTTGGATTGGGGGTGTCGACTACGAGGTATGCATTTTGCGAACAAAATACAAAAACGTGCCGTCTAATATTCCGTTGAATTGAGGGTGTCGATCGACTACGAGGTATGCATTTTACGAACATAAGACATAAACGCGCCGGCGCGTTTATGTGTCGACACCCTCAATTCAACGGAATATTAGACGGCGTCTAATATTCCGTTGAAATGAGGGTGTCGACTACGGGGTATGCATTTTGCGAACAAAAGACATAAACGCGCCGTCTAATATTCCGTTGAATTGAGGGTGTCGACTACGAGGTATGCATTTTGCGAACAAAAGACATAAATACACCGTCTAGTATTCGGTTGGATTGAGCTCAAAATATACAACAATTTTTCTTCCCTATCGTATTTTATTTACACTGAATTTAATTTATTTTTACGGTCAATAAAAGGACCAATGAATCATGAATAAAATTATTTTAAATGAATAAATTATATGATATACCTAAAGGCTTTGTAATTTTATGAATGTAATATGGCTCAATCCTGAAATAAATTAATTTTATTTATTTATCATCAGATTATCACTAAACTTATCTATAGATTTACACTTTTCAAAACATATTATAAAAAGTTATGTTTCAGGAAAGCAGAACCAACAAACGTCCATTAGTCTTGATCCGTGCACCTAGAGAACACGACCTAGTTCTCGAAATGGACTCCGTAGCTTCACGGCGCAAGTTTCTGGTCAAACTAGACACGTTTTTGGCAAACCATAAGAAGGCACTTAATCTGACCCAAGTAAGATATTAAATAAGTTACATCTAACTTTAAACTTGTTTGTCAAAGGCACTGAACTTAGACAATTTTAATGATTGTAGCTTATTGTCTTTACAAATTTCAATCTTTGTCAATTTGACTTCAACATCTTCTGCACTTTTCATCTCGATGTCTACGCTCACAAGTAACAACACGTGGCAGAAGTCTAGGCTACTAAATAAAATTAATGTTTAAATTTTCAAACAATCGTTTGCAGGGTCATCGTGAACAAATTCTAGCAACAGCAGAAACAAGAGAGCGACGGCAACGCAAATTAGAACATTTCTTCAGAGAAGCTTACGCCATCACATTTGGGTTAGCTCCCGGTGAGAAGAGACGAAGAAATGAAGACGCAGATCCAGAAGTAAGTGACATTGAGTATAAATGAAATGACTTATTCATGTTGTCTATAAAACAAGAATATCTACTTATACCAAAATCATACAAAATATAACTTTTGAAAATATTGTTACAGTCAATAGTAATGAGGACGTCGCTATCGAAAAGCGAATTCGCGAGCGCCCTCGGTATGAAAGCAGATGCTGTGTTCGTCAAGAAAATGTTCAACATTGTGGACAAGGACGGAGATGGAAGAATATCTTTCCAGGTATAGTTACAAAAAAAAACATATATTTTTGGTATTCATAAATGCAGCAATCATAGTTCTATAAACGTGTACGTTTGCTTTTTATTATTAATACTGATTACTCAACACATTTTATACAAGTTTTGTGGCGAGGCACACGTCATCGGCTCCTTGTTTAACCATAGCAGGCAGGGGGGTAATAATTTTAAGAGAAAGTTGGTGGAAGCGCGTATAGTCTTGTCCATCCTAAGGTTGCCTAGAAGAAATCGCTGATCACGATATGGCCGCCATTTGTACAATAGTTAAAATGCATATTCAATGTAATTTTTTTATGGTGTACAATAAAGCATATATAAATAAATAAATAGTAAAAGGTTGGGAACCCCTGCACTAGACCCTTGTTAAGTTTGAATATTTTGTTTTTTTAAACAGGAATTCTTAGATACGGTAGTCTTATTCTCCCGCGGAGCGACAGATGACAAACTCCGCATTATCTTCGACATGTGCGACGACGATCGCAACAGCGTGATCGACAAAGGCGAGCTCAGCGAGATGCTGCGGTCGCTTGTCGAGATCGCCAGAACTACCTCGTTGAGAGATGAACATGTTACGGAGCTTATTGATGGAATGTTTTCTGTAAGTATTTATTTTATTTAACGTCGAATTTCAATGAAAATACATTACTTAAGGGTGTGTCAAGTTTCAATATGCATAGAGAGTTCGGTGTGCCTCTAAAACGCAACTGACGAAAGCCTCGCAAAATGCACGCGATCCTCTTCATTTACTTTTGAAGATATCGGACGGTAATACAGCTTCCTTCATCATATTGATATTCATATTCATTTATTTCGTAAAGCCTATTTACATGTCAAAAAATAAAAATAATCATTAAATAAATTCACATCCGATTAAATAATCATACAATATTAATAATTCAGTCAATAAAAATTCAATAAAATAACATACAACATTAATCAAAGATAATATAATCACTACGTTTTAATCAAATAGATACATGTCATGTTTGTCATGGCATGTCAGTCACAAGTATAGTATCAATTATCAATGCAGTGTCGTCAAAAATTCGTCAAAACTGTAAAAAGTTTTTTCAATTAGCCAACGCTTCAATCGAGACTTAAAGCAAGCCAAGTTCGGAGCAATTACTGCAGGATTGGTTATTTTATTATTAACTCGTTTAAAACGAAGAAAAATAAGAAAATGAGGACGAGAGACAAATGAGAACATGAAGTTGTGTGGCAGCTTGAGTTCGACAAAAAAAAGCGAACAGCATTCCCGCAGCTGTTCACACGGGGCGAGTTTGACACATAAATATCACATACTTCCATCGAATTCGTCATTTCATTTTCATTTCATATATCAGTAGTTTCTCTTAATATCAACTAGGGGTGCTACTAATTTATGAATAAAAGTCGTCAAATTTGATGGAAGTATCGTAACGTGTCAAATTCGCACTAGGCAGCCTGATCGCACAACGCAATGCACGTTAGGTGTGCAGGGAGATTTTCACAAATAGGCACATTCGCGCCACATGTGCCGCGAATAGGTAATTTTGTGTTTAGACCATATTTTGGAAACCCTCGAACATCGACTATTCAGCCAAATAGACACCTACTGTTGAATATAATGCATACCACTAACTCTGTTAACAAACCGAGGTATGAGGAAGCGCGTACTGCAATCCGATTGGCCCTACCAAGGTGGCTATTGGCAATTCACTAATGTGGAACTATTTATGGCTCACATAAGTGGTCGAAACTGATTTGAAGTTTTCAAGTGGCGAATAGTAGTGACTTATATCAGATCTATTAGTCAAATGTGTTGAGAGGCATCGGTCCCCTGCTATGAGGCGCCTATGGGCTATATGGTCGATGTGTTCAAACTACGCGTTGGACAAATTCGATCCCCACTATAAACCTGTGCAAGAAAATAAAACTGAGCATATTTAAAGGGTTCCAGCTTGATGTTACGTTTTAAAATTGTTTTGTAGGATGCTGGTCTCCAACACAAAGATCACCTCACATACTCAGACTTCAAAGTAATGATGAAAGAGTACAAAGGAGAATTCGTCGCCATTGGCTTGGATTGCAAGGGTGCCAAACAAAACTTTTTGGATACTTCGACAAATGTTGCAAGAATGACCAGCTTCCAGATCGAACCTTCAATGGAGCAATCCAGGTAAGTGAATCAATGATATTTATAAAAGTACAGATATGTTGTTGCGCGCGCAATCTGAAGACTCGAAAAAGTCAAGTCAAGCCAGGCACCGAGCGTGACGTGTGATGAAAAAAAACAAAAATGTCGTTATGTGTGTACAGAAAGTGTACCAATTATGACGCGAAAGTAACATAACTTACTTTGTATTAGTTTATGTGTATGTGTGCTGCCGCTGCGTACGGAACATTTTATTCGTTGGTTTTTAATAGGGTATAACATATCTATACTTTTAAATATCATTATTCTAAGTTTAAAAAAAAATAAAAAATATATTCATGTCATGTCATGTAAATTTGATTGTTTGTGCCAATAAACATATTTTCTTTCTTTCTTCTTTCTTTCACCAAGAATGTCTTATAAATTCTTGTAACTTTGAGTGCTCATAACTTACTAAATAACTTCTGAAATTGGACAGCTCCATTGAAACATTCTCCCTCAAACTGAAGTACAGCTACTACAGCTGTTACTACTAGGTACTTAATCCGTTGTCTCGGCGACCCAAAACGTGTTTTGGCTTCCGAAACAAGAGAACACCACTTGCCCCGAACTTTGACAGTAACTCACCAATCACTGACGCGAGTCTCCAGAAGATCATCTAACACTGTATAACTCCAGCGATTTCTAGGGCGACCGACTGAGCATCGCCCTTTTGGTCGACCCAGATAGGCTCTCTTCGCATCTTGAGTACAACAAAAACAGTAGCTGTTATTGTTACATTACTTTCAGGCACTGCATTCTACTCAAATGGGACTACCTAACAACCTTCTTAGAGGAAAACAGACAGAACATATTCTACCTGTTCGTCTTTTACGTGGTGACCATCGGACTGTTCGTGGAAAGATTCGCGCACTATTCCTTCATGTCGGAACATCTGGACCTAAGGCATATCATGGGCGTTGGTATTGCCATCACCAGGGGTTCCGCTGCTTCTCTGTCTTTCTGCTACAGTCTGTTACTGCTCACAATGTCGAGAAATCTGTTGACGAAATTAAAAGTAAGTTATTTAAGTCTTTGGCGCTTTTATTCGACTTATAGTAGGCCCATGTAGTGTCTCTGGAGCGTTTTGTTCAGTCGCATCTGGTTAGACTGAAAGCCGACCCCAACTTAATTGGGAAAAGGCAAGGCGGATAAATAACATGTAGTTCTGATGATAATACAATAATAAATATGAATTTTAAAAGCTTTTGTTTAAAAAAATGTTTTTGCATAAGATTTTATGAATACTATATTAGTAACTTTTAAATGAACACTGATATAATCATAAACACCCAAAGGAACTTCTATAACTTTTAGAGAGGATACACAAGTTTATCACATAAATGGACACTTCACTTCTCACTCTTAAACTACTTCACAGGAATTCAGCATCCAGCAATACATCCCACTAGACTCAAGCATTCAATTCCACAAGATCGTAGCATGCACCGCGCTATTTTTCTCCCTTCTCCACACAGCGGGACATATGGTGAACTTCTACCATGTGTCTACGCAGCCCGTGGAGAACTTACGCTGTCTTACTAAGGAGGTCCACTTCACCTCAGACTTTAGACCCGGCATCACGTACTGGGTGTTCCAGACTATTACAGGTAATTAACGGATCATTTATGTGTAAAGCGTTTGCGACACGGTGACAAACCAGCCTCCCCACCAAGATGACCTTGCTGGTTTCCAACCATGTAGACAGTGGTTTGTCACAAAATTTCGTTTGACGACGGCTGTCAGCGACGAACCTCCCACCAAGGTCACCTTGGTGGGGAGGCTGGTTGGTCACCGTGTAGCACATGCTTAAGTTTATTAATAGTACCTAAATTCTCCATACAGTTCGCAATGGTGTATGTAGTCCGCTAACCCGCACTAGGCTAGCGTGGTTAACTAAGGCCTTATCCTTCTCTTACAGAGAAGAGGCCCGTGCCCAGCAGTGGGACAATGATAGCATATATTATGTGTAATAAATGCTAATAGTGAGTCAACTCCTTTGTCGCGGCGCAAAATGCTGACAGGCGACTAGTCACTAAAAATATGCAAGGGTTGTTACCTACAAAAGAAAATATCTTTTACAAAATTATATTATATTACCTTTATCCTTTATCAAAATGTGTATTCCTCTTAGTATATTATATTCATTTGTACTTACTAGCTTAAGCCCCGCGACTACGTCCAATTTGCCGTGATTAAATAACAAAAAACATCCAAAGTTTTGCATCAAAGATTTTGCATTCAAAATATTTGGGAGTAGGTCAGAATAAAATAAAATAGGCTAAAATATACAATCTAATTATTGATTAATCCGCCTCGTTAGTCTTGTTTTATTGAACCTAATGATACCTACCTATAATGAATTATCATCCTTAGATTTAATAAAAATAAAAATCTAACACTTGGTAGTGATTTCGTGTACATGACACACCTAAACGGGAGTACCGGCGCGCAAGCGATGTCGAACCGGACTACCGCAGGCGTCGCGACCTCCGCTCTCCTTCATGCCGCACCCCAACCTTGCTCTGTCTGACGACGGAGTTGACTCACTATTCGAATTTATTTCATTATGGTTATGTGCTGGTCTTTGACAAGATACCTATAGACCAAATGTCAAGAACAAAAATTTGATAAATTCAAAACCCTGCCGATTTGCGTAGTACACGTGAATTACGCACACACTCACATTCAAACCAAGCCGAACTGTTTATTGTATTTCGAATCACCGAACGTGTCACCACGACACTTAACTGTCAAAGAGCTTTGAAAAAAATCTTAAAATGCCTTCGTATATCGTGAAACGGTGCAAAAATAATTCTACAGCGCATAAAAAATCTGATGGAATTACTTTTCACAAGTTAGTAATTTATTTTAATCATATTTTAATGTTTACAATTCATTTTCTTGTAACCTTACCGCGGCAAGGAATATTCCTATGTTGTCCATGTTAATAAATTATAATTTACCCCAGAAATCGGGTAAAATTAATCGTCATGTTATTATTACGCTTTTTTTACTTTTTAGCTTTCCGAAAGACCATAACAGAAAAAAAGAGTGGGTTGAAGTAATACGTAATAGTATAAATGAAAATAATTGGTCACCATCCAATTATTCACTCATTTGTAGCGAACACTTTGTTGAGCATGATTTATACATGACTAAAAACGTGATCTCTCCTTTTGGGCTGCGCCGCAGTCGGGTGAAAATTTCTATTAAAACAACATAATGAATCCTTCACATCTACCACAATGGAATCCAATGAAATGAGTAATTTTTGATAATTTTGCAAATAATTTACCAAGGAATAGTACACAAGTATCCAACCAACAGCAGTAATTTTATTTTTAGTTTTAGTATAATGTTCCATTTTTTAAGTAATTACTATGAATAATTAAACCCTGATTAATTATATTTCAATTGTTTTTCTTACATCTAGCATTTTCTTCGCTGCAGTGAGATGAAAAGTTGTGTGTTTTGTACGGCTGCAAAATTATTTGCGTCTCGTGCCTTTACATTTGTTTGATTATATTTTAGAATTCAATCTTAAATCCTTCGCTTGCTTTAATAGAAGAAAACGCGCTAAATAACAACTTTACAGTCTTGCATAGCAAATAACTATTTTTTATTATATATAATACGGCCAGGGACACGAATTATTTAGCAAATTGAGACACAAATTTTGCCGTATTTTGCCTTTCTAGCCCTGATCCTAGTCGTTGGTATACTGATAACGAATGACAATAATTGTGATTAGTAATATACGGAAAATTTAAATTGACAGTTAATTTGCTAAACAATCCCTTTCCGTGACTTTTCATAATTGGATCGTATTAATTATTTAAAGACTTGATATTAGTCGTGGTCAGTTGTTTGATATCAGGGGTAAAAAGATTTTATCTAGCAACACTCCCATCGCTGTCAATGTCACTCATACATTTGCAGACCCTGCATCAATTCAATGTTCCGCTGGAATTTGTCTTGAGTTTTTACTTGATCTATGGTGCTGGTTATGTTATAATAATTTCTTAGGTTTTCGCGATCACTACAAATTATAATAAAACAAGTTTAACCGGATTATAACAGTATTATTTAGATTGGTTTCCTGACGTTTCGAAAGCTTTGCAGCGTTCGTGGTCGCAGGAAGACCAAGATGACAAGCGTCTTTACAGATATTTCTAAAAATTATTTTAATCTACCGTAGAATTTTTATTATTTAAATTCGTTTCGATGCACGCAGTAATCACTCACAATGTCATTGTAATTGTTTGGTTATGTTATGTTAAGCTCCTCGTCAATGTGATCGTTGTCCCAGGTGTGACCGGCGTGCTGCTGTTCGTGATCATGTGCATCATCTTCGTGTTCGCTCACCCGGTGATCCGCAAGCGCGCGTACCCGTGGTTCTGGCGCGCGCACTCGCTGCACGTGCTGCTGTACGCGCTGTGCCTGGTGCACGGCCTGGCCAGGCTCACCGGAGCCCCCAGGTTCTGGATATTCTTCTTGGGACCTGCCATCATTTATACTCTGGATAAAGTAAGATGCATTTTGAATTCTAATTTGGACTTTATGCTCCGTCCATACACTCCGTCGTAAGGAAGCTTTCAATAGTGCGTGATTTTACCTCCAATTAAATATACTATATAAGAAGATGCACGGTCTTGTACAAAATCAAACTCAAAAAACGTCTCTGCGATAAAATGTACTAGTAATTAATGTTTACGACAACAACAAGTACGACACTCCATCCTTTGTTTGCACATTTGAAGTATAGTTTTTATATACACTCGAGAACAATGAGTTCTGGTCTCCAACATAAATCTTAACATTTGGGAAACTAAGAATGATAGCTTAATAAAATAAAAAAATCTACATAGGTCAATAAAATAAAAAATTGTCAGTTTTTGTTAATAAATAGTCTATAAAGTACTTTTTATTTGTTTGCTCTCGAGTGTTTTTTTATACACATTTTAACATCGTGACGCGTCTCACCGCTAGCACGGTCGTTAAGCGACTGAGAGCGAAACTATGCACGCGACGACTGATTATTGCACAGTTTTTATGGGGCTGTTTTTCGAATTGTGATCGTGTTTCTATGATATATTTGATCTTTGGATTTTACGGATTAACACGAACAAGCTTGCACCATGAACCGTGGGAAGAGCCTCAATGCTGAGCTAGCTGTCCGTGATCATCAGCTAGGCGTCGTGTCATTTCGTCCATAAATACACTTACCGTGAAAAGCCCTCTTTACCTGCACAGTTTTACTTGTGCAAAAGACGGAACACAGAACAATGGTCACACGGTAAATAAGTTTGCGCACACAAAACTGTATAACGTTACGTGTCATCTGTTAAAAAATATCGCCGGACTGAAGCGCGGCTTGAACACCCGTCCATACGCTCAACGGCTCAAGTAAAACCGTGGAAGTCGGAAAGAAAATAAAGAAGAAAGAAAGAAAAAACATTTATTTGACAAAAACAGACACTTTGTTAAATAAATAATAAAAGATAGTTACACTTTGATAAAAAATAAATAAAAGATAGTCAAAATTATTAGACAGAAAGAAGAAAACAGAGAGAGAGAAAAACTGTTTTTTTTACATTATACAGCTGTTAAAGAGTTCACTGACAAATCATGCCAAATACAGTCAGTACCATAAACTTATTATACTTTACGCTAGTCTAATAAGTTTATGGTCAGTACTGTGCACTTCTGTGTGTTCACTCCAATCTTCAGCAAGTCAACGATTGCTTAAGCCGCGCTTTTGAGTTTCACAACTTTTTCTTACTGTCGTTGTATGTTCCATATTTTTAATGAATGATAAAATTATTAACCTCTACTTTGACTCTAATCTTTGTTAAGAATAATACATGTTTATTTTCCATCAGGTGGTGTCGCTGCGAACAAAATATCTAGCTCTCGATGTGCTAGAAACAGAGATGTTACCATCGGATGTAATCAAAATTAAGTTCTACAGGCCGCCTAATCTGAAATATTTATCAGGTAATAAAATCAGAACATGCAATACATAATTGCATCCTCTGTAAAAAATTATAATCAGTAATCGTAATCTCAAATTAAAAATTAGTTCATCACATGGAAATCATTTGATGTTTTATTTCTTAAAGAAAATTTAATTATGGTTTTATTTGAAATCCAAGAGTATATAATTAAACTAAATTACAGATGACATACATATACTGGGTGTTAAAAGGCCCATCACAAAGCCGAGTTCTACGCATACTGTGCATATTGTACATCATGCCAAGTAAGCTTGTGCAAAAATATTAGCTGGGAAACGATTTTCACTATCAATTCATCACTATCACTACACGTTATAAAGTTCCCCGGCGCGCCGAGTTTGTGTTTGTTCGGGCTGATCTCAGAAACGAATCTACTGTACGGATTTTCATACGGTTTTCACCAATAAAAAGAGGAATTATCCTAGAAGGTAGCCAGTCAAAGACCAGCCGGTCGCTAGTTGAGTCTAAAAAAACAGCTGATAGCAGTAGCCCAGTAGCAATTTAAAGCGTGCAAATGACTGTGCCTATGTGTGTGTAGCTGTGTAGAACGGAACGGGTGAGCGTGGTGCGCTCTGAAATACTTCGCGCCGCCCCGGGCGTAAAAACCCCCAAAAAATTGTGACTTTGACCTTCAGTATCTCCATAACCAGTCAATTCCCTAGGTACAGTACTTCCCAATAAACCCCATATTCTTGCCTCCAGGTCAATGGGTGCGCCTCTCCTGCACATCTTTCAAGAAGGAAGAGTTCCACTCGTTCACGTTGACATCAGCCCCTCACGAGAACTTCCTCTCATGCCACATCAAGGCGCAGGGGCCCTGGACGTGGAAGCTGAGAAACTACTTCGACCCTTGCAATTTCAACACTGAGGACCATCCTAAAATTAGGTACATATTTTAAAAGTTATTTTTAGTCACGTACATAGACTGACGTACACAATTATTTTCATTATATAGGACTCAGTATCAGTCGCCATCAAATAGGCACCATTATAGGTCTTGTGGCTACGAGTTAGATCCTCTGCATGCTGTCCGTTAAATGCCAGCCACAAACAAATGCTGATCTACATTATCTGATTAATTTATTTAGGCCAATCTTCTAATATATAGTCGCAATATTGTAAAGGTATCCGATTTAACGAAATCACCCCATATCCGGACTTACCCCAAGGCACTATACACAATAAAAGAGCGAACTGCCTGCTTCTTCACAGCGGCATCTTCTTCCTGTAATTTTATCACCAGACACTGGATTCTTATAAAAAGCGATAAAAAATAAATAAATTGCCTGATTGGATTTGAACTTTAGTCCATTCGTTCGGCAAAATTTATTTCAAAAAACTAGACATAATTACAGGCACTTTTGAAACATTTGACTCTCTAGTTACATGGTTCCAAATGGTGGATCCTATGCAGAAGAACCGGCAAGAAACTCCATGGATATTATATAATTGTAAATAATGACTGTGTGTGTGTATGTGTGTGTGGCTAATAAGGTTGTTATGGTGACGCAGAATCCAGGGTCCGTTCGGCGGCGGCAACCAGGACTGGTACAAGTTCGAGGTGGCTGTGATGGTGGGCGGCGGCATCGGCGTCACGCCCTACGCCTCCATCCTCAACGACCTCGTGTTTGGCACCTCCACCAACCGCTACTCCGGAGTCGCCTGCAAGAAGGTATCGATTGACGTTACCTACTCTACCGTTCTAACACAAATTTCGATATTTTCTTGTATCCTGTGTCTGTTTTAATTAAAATTTGTTATAGCATAATAATATGTCTTCCTCACAATCACAGTGTAGTTAATAAATCTTTTATAAATGTCATTCAAATCATTGAAAGATGGAGCAAAATAGGGCAGAAAAAGTAGAGGGCGAATAGCTAAAAGAAAAAACACCTGACCACGACCATTTCAAAAACATTTTCGATTCACAATTTAACACAATATAACATAACATTGTTGAAGCATAATCGTACTGGCTGCACTACAGTGTTCAGTGTTCGATTTTTATATAGTTATTTTTTATATTTCGAATACTATATTTTTGACTGTGCTTGTCACTCAATAAAAAATATCACAACAAACATTACGCCTGTATTCCTCGAAGGGGTAGGCAGAAGTGCATAGTACACCCACATTTCGCCAGCTACGTTATCAGTCCCATGTAATAGGGGGCGAGCCTATTTCCACAATTTCATTTTAATATTTAGGTACGAAATTCTTTTGTCAACAGCAAACCGTGAAATTTTAATAACCCGTAAAAATTTCACAATAAAATGACAGTTTCAAAATTTCATAGCCATGAATTAATAAAATAATTCTATTGAATAAATTCACGGTTTCATTAAAAAATTCTTTGAAACCATTGAGTTACTCACGACTTTAACACGTGGTTTACCGTTTGCAACATTGACCTACAATTATTGCTTAGATTAATAGGGACTATTTATGCAAAGTGATGACATAAACTTTAACCAGGGATTTGGGGCTTTAGGTCATACACATTGTGATGAAATCAGTTACTAGCGAAGTAATGGACTTATATCATTATAACCATAACCATAGCCACGTGTTACGATATTCTCATGGAGTCAGTAGGTATATTTCTAGTAGATAACATATTACTATAGGTTTATGTGCAAGTTTAATTTTGTTTGTGTAAAATACTGATGTTCAGCCGCATTTGGTTAGACTGGAAGCCAACACAAACATAATTGGGAAAAGGTATCCACAAAGAAAAACTGCTAGTTTTGAAACAGATAAGTGCATTACTATGTGAACCCGCGACCTAAATTTTGAATTTCTGTTGCGACGAAACATCAGCACTTTTTACTCCTTAAGTCGTGTCATTTAAAACAACCAGACTTCAATATTGTTTAAGGTGCGGTCGACCGCACATCAGTGGTAACAGTTTGATGTTGACAGCGCCTTTATTTCGTAAGCAGTAAGGGTGGTTTTCTGACTCAGGTGTGGCCACTGTCATGCGGTCGACTGTACTTTCCTTATATTTTATGTCGACTGTACCTACTTTATTTATTTATTATATTCTTTATTGTACATTACACCAAACGAAAAGAAAGACAATAGTTTACAGAAAGATTAAGTAAGTACAATGGGCGGTCTTATCGCACAAGGCAATCTCTTCCAGACAACCTTTTTTTTTTTTTTTTTTTTTAATATTTTATGTGTTTTTTGTTTAACACCTCTCTGTATAGCCACCTGTTAGTTACCTGTTTGTATTCCTGTTGCACTGTTATTCAAATGTTGCACGCCGTTAACTGGGGCAATAAACTATTTTTCTTTCTTTTCTTTCTTTCAATGTAAATAGAATAAAGCTTGATGCAAATACATGGTAGGTATCTCATCTTCTTTATGGTAACATCTTGGTAACTGCTAGCTACTTCGTAAAAACTGTTAGCTACACTTATTTTTTAACTTTTGACTATGCTGATTTCTGGCCAATGGTGAAATGTTGCATACAAATAGCACTTTTCAGTTTAAATGTATTCTACTGAAACAGCAAAACTTGTGATTGAAGCTAAGAATTTAAGTGTTTTTAACACTTTCACTGACGTCACGGCCTGAGGCGTATTTTTGTTCGTGTTTGAGGTTACACCCATAGATAGGCAGTTAATTTTACAAAGTCAAAGCTGACAAACCGTTTTGAGCCACGTGTTGCGAAGATTACAATGGAGCCACTTGATCCGGTGTCATATTGCACTCACTTGCATTTTGCTAGTGTCAAGGCATAAAAGAACAAAAAAAATCGAGTGCTGTTTTGTATGAAAGTTTTTATTGTAATTTTCAGAACGAATTTTCATTAACATCATCTCAATGTTTTTGAAAGACTTAAGTATATATACTTTTGCTACACAGGTGTATTTCCTCTGGATATGTCCGTCACACAAGCACTTCGAGTGGTTCATCGACGTGCTGCGTGACGTGGAGCGGAAGGACGTCACCAATGTGCTGGAGATACACATCTTCATCACGCAGTTCTTCCACAAGTTCGATCTCAGGACCACCATGCTGGTAATGTTTTACATGATTTATACAAAAAATCGTGTGGTGCCGGACGCAAAACATAGCACCACACCATCTCTTCTCGTGGGTGTAGTAAAAGGCGACTAAGGGGTTCACCAGAGATGGACTGCAGCGTTCTCTGAGTATTTTTATTCAATCAACTGCGATTGCCAATCCAAACGTGGCGATTATGGCATATCACCTTTTGGGGGAGGCCTATGTCCAGCAGTGGAAGTCATTTGCTGAAATGATGAAAAAAAAAATTGAGGCAAAAAAAATTAAGAGTAAGTAAAGTTCTAAAAAGAAAATAAAAATATTATAAAATATGTAGTACAAGATTAACCTTTTACTAATTTTTTTAACATCGGTAATATTACAAATCACGAAAAATAGACCCTTCTTTATATTTTCGTCCATTTCAATCGGATGAATTTGTTATTGTTGAACGCAATATTTTTGTACAGTATATCTGCGAGAACCACTTCCAGCGTCTGTCGCGGACGTCGATGTTCACCGGCTTGAAGGCCGTCAACCACTTCGGAAGACCCGACATGTCCTCCTTCCTCAAGTTCGTTCAGAAGAAACACAGCTATGTAAGTGACGAACCTATATTACACCAGTTACAATAACTTTAGAGAAAACTGAATCAGAGAACAATAATTATGTTTATCAGCTAACAAAAACGAGTCTTGTGTTTTTTACATTCCAATTAAAATAACAGCCTGTAGCTTGGGAGAGGCCTATGTCCAACAATGGATTGCGATAGGCTGAGTTGATGATGGTAAATTAAAATAACTTTTAAATATTGTGTGTATCACAACCAATCTTAGTTTATATACTTGGCAAACTTTGCGTTCCTGGAAAGATTATCTTAGATGTATTTGCTAAACAAACGAAATGGAAATGATGATGACGATGAAACGAAATGGACTGTAAGTCTACTAGGCTCAAAAAGAGTATGTACAAATTGAACCAATCACATTCTACCCAAAACTTGACCACATCCAGTTCGATGAATTTAGCCATATACCCCTTTTCATTGTGCAAATGCGTATTCCAAAATCCGCCAAAAATAATACATTCATATAAAATTGTTTATTTTTGGTCCAGGTATCAAAGATCGGTGTGTTCTCATGCGGTCCTCGCCCGCTCACCAAGTCAGTGATGTCAGCGTGTGAACAAGTCAACAGGACGAGGCGCCTGCCCTACTTTATACACCACTTCGAGAACTTTGGATAAATGTGTACCTTCACTCTTACTATGCACCTTTATGAAATGATGGCTGTATGAGTTCTATTATTGCTATGAAGCCATTGAAGAAATATAGGGCGGAACAACCAATTAGGAATTGCACCACATATCCCTACAAATACCTTCTAAAATCACTTTGTTATTTATTTTCATTATATTATAAGGTTTCTTTTATTATATTATGTAAGTTTGTGTTTAGTGGGGTTAACCCAAGTTACCAAATGGTGATGGTCAACAGCTGTGCAGTTAAACTGTGTCAAAAGTTACCAACTCATGCAAAGTAATTTAATGTGTATTATTTAGTATGTGTTCATGTCACAGATACTGGTTTCTTATTACAAGGACATCATTGTGATAAAATTCGTGATGAACAATAAACATAACAGGAAATTTAAAAAGAAATAATTTACGTTCGAAAATATGTAATAACTTTTTCCAAAAAAAATTAAACGGCTGTAAATTTATCAAGCATTTTATTTATGTAATATTTATTACATGGCCGTGGATAAGGGGTTAGTCAATAAATTAATTGGCTGTTTCGTCCTACAATTTATAAAATACAAAATAGCTTATGAAATTTTAATCTGCCTTCACAAATGCATTCTTATTGATTTCATATAAAATATTTGTTAACCAATGTATAAATGCTAGTGAATGTGGATGTTACATTCCTGTAAAACTAAGATTAACCTAACTTATTTATTGTTTAGTTTTTTATGCTTTTATAAATCAGTATAACAATGATGTAGAACAAAAACATCAATCGCGCATTTCAATGTACAAAAGATCATTTAAGATAGTAATTACTTTAGAAATTATAATACTCATTGCGATCTAAATTGTTATTTATACGAAGCTGTTCTGAAGAGCTGGATTGTAAATAATGTATAAATTGTATTGGCTTTAGTGTAATTGTATTTTACGTTGAATTGATTGTAATGTAAATAAATATTTAAATACAAATTCGATGCGTATTTTATTTTTTCTGTTTCCTTAATCATAAAACTCTAATAACACTGACAGACATCGCACACCTAAGCCGATAAGGTCTAGAAGCATGAAATTTTGGGTTATTCCGTTGTCCCCCAGTCGTCCGCTCCCACTAGGGGTGAACGGGAATTATTTTCCCGTTGACCCCCAATATATTTTTTTGTAGTTCACCCAAAAAAACGGTAACTAAAATTTCCCGTTGGCCCCCTCTTAAATATTAGTGTTTATTTTTTACTAAAGTTATAGGTTCGATGTCGACGTTTAACATGAAAGACATTACCTATATTATTATGAAGACACACATTTAATAAGATCACACTGCTTGTTATGTTACCAATATTTACTAGAGATAGGACAGCATCAACACAGTTTTATTAAATTTAATTAATGTAAGCAAGTATCTAATGCATTGTTTCAATATACCTGCGTCTAAAGTACTACCTGCAGCCTATTGTTTTACCCCTTCCCGTGACATAAAAGAGTTAAGAATGCAATGCGAAATTGCAATTTGAACGACCTACCTATAATATATATTTGAATGGGGGCCAACGGAAATAAAAATTCCCACTGTCCCCGATGGGGTCCCCCATCCCAACGAAAAAAAAAACCCGTTCACCCCCAATGGGGGCGAACCACTGAGGGACAACGGGAATAACCTGAAATTTTGCACAGGAGTTCCTTCCTTGTAGGCGAGCTCTTAGAAAGGATTTTTAAAAATTCATCCCGTAAGAGGGTTACAGCTGCGAGGCCGAGTCTCATAAACTGATAATATAATACTAATCCTACGCGAGCGAAGCCGCGGGCATTAGCTAGTTCAGTATAAAATATAGCGAATGAATTCACAGAATTGGTTAGTCAACTTTTCCTTCATTCCTTATTCTAGTGATTTTTTGAACATGCCTTATTATATAACCATCCCTAATAATTTTATCGATTGAAGAACTATAGGTACGGTCGACCGCACGTCGGTGGTAACACTTTGACATTAGCAGCATCTTTATTTCGTAAGCAGTAAGGGCGGTTTTCGAACTGAAGTGTTACCACTGTCATGCAGTCGACTGTACTATGATAATAATAAAATGTTTTTTATTTATTCCTCGTGATCCTGATATCCTGAAAGTCAATCTAAGGATTGCCATATTTAATTGAGATAATAATACAGTAAGTTGGCCTGATCTAATATTAACAAAATGGCAGTTTAGCGAAATACTAAGAAAATTTAATAAAATGATTTCTAACAATAAATAACCGGCTGATTGAACAGGTAGTCCGTTACAATATTTAATAACGGTTCCACTGTATGATTACTCCCAGACCTTAAGCGTCGTTCTTGGATTATTTATGGATTGTAATTCGAGGCTCCTCGGTCTTAATTCAAAGTAAAAGGTGCAGACAATAGCCTTGCTGGCTCGTGACACACGACCGCGCCGAGCACTGATCGTGCACTAGTTTTGATTGAGCGAATACACGATATCAGATTTACATTGTCATCTTCGATTACTCAATTACGCGTTAACAAAAATATAGTTACTTTTAGGTTTTTTTTTTGCTTCATAGTTACCGTTTTTTGTTGCCTCATCATCATCATTCATCTTTTCAGCCGAAAGACGTCCACTGCTGGACATAGGCCTCCCCCAAGCATCGCCACAACGACCGGTCCTGCGCCTTCCGCATCCAGCGGATTCCCGCGACCTTCACCTTCATCTTCTCCTTCTTTTGTTGCCTATCATTAGAATTCTTTCCCTCATTTATAGATTACCTATGATGAATTATTTGAAGGAAAAAACACAGCCTAACGCACCTAGATTACTACTAATGACTTATATGTTTATGACAGTATCAAAACCAACATCAAGATACAACAGTACATCACCACCATTAGAACTAAGAGCAACATATCAGGGTCACCGTATCAAATAGCAGTACCCCTTTTTCTTAAATAAAACCAATTAAAATACTTAAAAATAACTTATGAGAGAAGAGAGAGGTCGTTTTGCCGAATAGTCCACGGACGTTAATATTACTTCCGTAATTCTGATCGACATTAAAGAAACAACTTACTACTTGAATATTCTCAGAGTTTATCCGGGCTACCTAAGCTGGCTACTCAAGAGACACCATCAATTAAATAATAATAAAACATTTACCTAGTAGTCAAAGCCTAGTAAGAGAAACAAAACTAGTTTCCAAGATGAGTATTCAATCAAGTCGAGCAATCTCCGTTTTTATTCTTATATATACTTCTACAGTTGTAAACATAAGTAAATGAAATTTTGTTAAAAAATAGAATAGATATAGATCTCAATTTTAAAAGAATAAAAAAATCATGATTACGTATTTTAGGGGTGGCGCCCATACATGTGAAATGGGGATGTAAAAAATTTTTTCGCTGCACTCCCTCGTGTGGGGTATCATTGAATAGGTCTACTAAAATGAAGGTAATGTTTCATACATCACTTTTTTATCAGATGTACCATCTGCGAAATATAGCCTGCCAAAGTGGCTTGCAATGTGTCCCCCCCCCCTGCCATTTCTAAACTATGCAACGTAGAAACTTATAATCTTCCACATTGATAGACCTTTGTAAAAACTCTCTTTTAAAATTATTTCGAGCATATTGTGATTATAAATTTTTGAGTTATAGAGAGAAAACTGAAAAATACTTAAAACTTCCTAGTTCAAAGGTCATTGACCTTAGAGAAAAATTTTCATAGCAAATAATGCTCCTTTAGCTACTTTCTATTTGAAAAAATCACAAAAAGCAACTTTGTGTTATTATGACATGACAAAATTCTTAAATTTGGCGCCATCTAGCGGCGTCTAACATTACTCTCTAAGTCGCCAATGCTGCCGTCAAGTGACGTCTATTGCATTTGGCACTGTATAGCGCCACCTAGCGGCTATTGACAACACTCTCTGTGTCGCCGATGCTGCCGTCTATTGCAAAAACTAAAATAGCCATGATTAATATTCGATTTGATTTGTTTGTAACACCTACTTAAGGAACCCTATAATACTGAGCATGGCCCGACATGCTCTTGGCCGGTTTTTTTTACCAAAACTATGTAAGTATAGGCGTTACTTCCACTTTCATAATACAATTAATCAGTATTTTTCACAGTTCCAAAAAAATAAGCCAAAGGAGAAACGTAGATGAGATTTATTTACCTGGTGACAGCAAACACAGGTTTATGTTTTCCACGCGTAGCCCAGAGAGGAGCAGTCGGAGATAACATAGCTACGAACTATGTAATTCACAGACTAACCAGAAACTTAGGTTAACTTTGACTGCATTTTACGATTAGCTACTGAAAGGCTTGATTATAAATGTCTTCTTATTACACGCACAGGCAGGTTTTTTTTTTTTTTGTGAATTTCTCTTCCATATAGTTAACTCAGTACTAGAAACGTGCCAAACGTTATTATTACGAAAATTTTCCCGTTGACCTTTCATATAATTATTAAGTGTATACACCTACTGCTACCATTACCATTACCAGACTGTAGAAGTACTTACCCCTACAATAAAAATACCTAGCTGCTTATAATTTGGGTATGATGATTACATACATAAAAATCACGTCTGTATTTCCCTAAGGGTTAGGTAGAGGTGTACACCCATATTTCGCCAGTTATAAGTCCCATGTAATATGGGAGCAGCCTAACGCCATTAACCGGGCACAAATCCAAACTCCGGGCTGCTACAGTTTTTTATTTATTTCTGTATTCCCCGAAGGAATACAAATACAATTATTAGACTTTGCCTGACCCGGAAATTGAACCCAAAATCCCACTCTCAGCAGTCGCACTCGCGACCACTAGACCAACGAGGCGGTCACGGTGATTAGAGGTCCAAAAAGTCCAACACTACCTTTTTTTCGTGTGGAAATCCTCGTGAGTTCCCTCCGTCTGGAGAGTGCGGAGAGGTATGTCGGACTTTTACCGACATTAACCACATGGTGGCCATCCTCTGCACAAAATGGAGGAGCTCCGGGAACGCCAGTGGACCGCGCCGGTGCTACGCCTTTGGCACGTCCCGGGGAAACAACATAAAGTTTACCCAACAGCAGCACGACACCAATGCTGCTGTCTACCCCAGTTTCGCTTAATGGATGCTTTAAGTATTCTTACTCTTGGTACCCACGATCGTGAAGGTCCCCTAGGCTAACACTACCTACAAGTTGTCCTACTTACACGTCCGTGTGTGCTCTATTTTAGAGCGGCGCGTGCGAACAAATCACTGAAGTAGGCAATTAAGGCCATAACTTAGTGTACAATATCATATTGCATAGCCTGACCGCTCGCGTTTAGTACAGATCGCGGTGAAACGTTGCTTCACAGTGCACGATGCGTAGCCTTCACTCCCTTCATTCAATGCAGCTCACACTTTACTTAAAAGCGAAATAAATTTGTTCTGAAATTGAGCACGTAAGTGGAATAAAGTTTTAAAATTAAAGTAAAGTGCTGCCCTCGAAATTGTGTCAATCATCATCACTTCATCACCTATTTGAACTATAATTAATACTGATTCTATTATTGTAGATTTAAATTGTAGGTTATGAGTATTTATGTGATTTATAGAATTGCTGCACCTGTTTTTTTGTTGATTCAGAGCTTATATTGCTGGGCAAAATAGAGTCAATGCTTTAAATTTCACTTGCATGACTAGGAAACTGGTACGAAATTATTTGCACCACACCTATTTATTTGCGATTTGACAAAGAGAAAGGTTCCGCTACTTCTACTCAAATATTTTTTTCTCCTTATTTTCTTTTATCCTATTTTCTTCTTCATTTATGCACTCAGTGTTGCCCGTTGCAGCTGGCTTCTGCATAGGTATTATAATGTGGTGAGATTCAAATTTCACGTAAAACAAAGTAATGCCATCTAACTGTCGTAACCTATCAAAGAAATCACTATTTTATTTTAGTTTTCATTTAATATCGAACCATAAAACCATCGAACATTAAACCCTATATATAGAGATTTAATCACATCTGCTTTATGTAAAATTAATTCCGCCAATTTCGGACTAGACATAACGCGCCTCTAGTGGCAAACGCACTCGTGGCCTATATAACTGTTCGTATAAATAGAGCAGGTTCGGTATTGGACAGCCCGTAATTCATCTCTATAGGGTTAAATGCTCGATACCATGGTGTAACAAATCTTGCTGAAAACGCACCGAATTTCACAGATCCTTGTTACGAATGCACAAGTCAAATAGTTATATTTGTTATTCTACGTGTTATTGAAATAACTGGAGACCTCATAAGGGCTCATTATAAACAATAAAAGTTGTGACCAACCCTGAAATCGCGAAAAAAAAAACAGCTGCTCGATACATTTATGTTCTCATAATTCGACAAAATGTAGGCAACAGCTGATATTTTTTTCGCGATTTCTACCGATCCAGGAATAAGTAAAAGTTATTCATACTGATGAGTACAATGACCATATGAGGTTTTCAGTAATTTCAATTACACGTTGTTTATACAAAAATAATAGTTTAATCTTAATAATTAATTAAAAATAATCTATTTTATTACCTGTTTACCGAAAAATATTACGCGATTACATGAAGAATTTCATGAGAACCCGTACAGCACTAAATTGATGCAATTTTAATATTGATATAACGTAAACGTTATATGTCGATATTTACATAACAATATTAGTATTACTGTTCATGATATCCATTACAAAACCGGTAATGTGGTAATAAAATATACCTAGTGTAATTTGCATATTTGACTTCTTTTAAAACACTAAATCATGACAGCAGTCTGACTTGCCAGGAAGTATTCAATTATCTTGTCTCTCTGAATACACAGATCTTAACATTACTTTCGGTTTTTGGCAACAAAACTGTAATATCGCCTACAAGCATTTAATTACATTGCTTGTAGAGACTGAAATTACGGCGATCGCGATTAGCTTTACAAAATGACTAACGATATAAAACTGGGTTAAAACATAAAGAAAAGTTGATGAATAGTTTCGAACAATACGCAAATAATTACTATAGGACGCTTGTCGTCCGAGCGACACTCAACTTCCGTAGTGTAGAGTTCAACGCGCGCAGGTCTTCTGTCAAAGGTTTAAAGATTTCTCTTCGCAAATTCTCAAGTATGTACACAGAATAATAACTTGGTAAATTAACATGACATGCAAAATTTCATTTTCGTTGCTTTATTATTTATAGTTATGGTCGTCAGCGGTGCGTTATGTCGACGATATCTACATAATTGTTGTTAATTACGGACAAAGTCACGTAGTTCGCGGTCCAGCTGTTACCTAACCTCCTCGCTGACACTGCGCACCATAACGCTGACAGCACACCTAGAGGGGCTCACTAACTTAATCTATCACGGCTACAATTATGATCGTTGCATGAATTAACTCACTTTCACAGCCTACGGGCTTCTCACACAAAAGGTTGTAATAAAAACTAATCAAACACAAGGTTCTTGATCTTAACAATAAATAGCTTGACCCGTGACCTATTAAAGTGTTCGTTTTGTATAGAAACGGTACATGCTCCAAATAATTGGATCTGTCAGTCACAATCGACGCGAACATACGAACGTTAGAGACAGTTAAGAGGAAATGCGGGCAAAGAGACTTCTGAAAATTAGGTATTTGAAGAAACTATCGAAAAAAAGTAAAGAAATTATTTATTTACCACAAGCTAGGGTAATTATTTATTTAGCACAAAAGGAGCACAAAAAGTAATAATCTAGATTTATAAAACATTGTTTGTGTGCCCCACGGCTGTGCCAAATAGGTCCAGTTCAGCATGTCAGGTCACTAGTACCTATACCTGACCCTGGTTGACGCCTAAATGCGCCTTTTAGTATCATTTTATTTTGTACATTAGTTTTTTATGTTTGTTGTAAATAATGTAATATATAAATAAATATATATAAATATTTTTGGGACATTTTTACACAGCACCATCTAGTCCCAAACTAAGCAGAGCTTGTTATATGGGTACTAGACAATGGATATAATACTTTATTTTTTTGTAAATACATACTAATAATACATAAGAAACACCCAGACCAACACAAACACTTATGTTCATCACACAAATATTTGTGTCCTGTGGGAATCGAACCCACGACCTCGTGATCAGCAGTCCGAGACTGGAACCACAAGACCACAGACGTCGTCAATTTGGAAATAATTTGTATATAACAATTTTATTTCCAAATAATTGATTCATTTAATATAATCATATTTCGTTTCCGTTGTGCATCTATCAGGATCTGCCGTAAACGGTCTTCTAAATGTATCTATTGCGCTGATTGACCTATATGTTGTGAGAATATATTCTATGCCTATATCGCTGTCGCTTTGAGAGCGCTCGGCCTCAAATAAGTTAGATAAGGACAACTGCAGCTCCGACTGAAAAGCCTGAGTAAAAAAAGTCATAATTCGAAATTTGGCTCTCGACCATTTTCTCCTCCGATACTTGACCACCTTAAAAGATATTTCATAAACTGAATAAGAAGAATATAAACAGTGTCGTTATGTTTTTATTTTTTCATTAACAGTTGTGAAATTTATAAATTAGGCCTCTCTAGACAGCGGTCTAAATAGGAAATTTTGAGAATTTTCTAGCAATAATATATCAACAAAAACGAAAACATCGAAAAAGTTGATATTTATTTTACTCTAAAATCATTGTTATAAGCCAGAAAGAAAACAGTCGAGAGCATTTGTATGGAGAAAAGACCAACCGTATTTCCTCACTTCCACAATCCTTCATTCTTCATACAAAAGGTTTTATGGCTGACTGTCGGGTTTAATATATCAGTGCCACAGTAGTTTCCCAATGTAGTTCACTATTTGTTTGAGTAAGCTAGTTTCACATCAATCATAATAATATAGTGAACACGTAAATTTGCTACGGTAGTTGCGCCACATGTACACAAGAGCAAACAAATGAAAGACATTGGTTACTATTTAGTATCAGGAGAGTTTCTTCTGAAAGAGCTCGTCCAAGGAAGTCACGGAATTCAAAAATGAGGGGAAGTGGCATACGGCTACCGCACGCGTGGCACAATTAAGTGCAGATGCGCAACATTAACTTAATCGGGCCTAGTTTCCCGCAGCGACGTTATGACGTCTTGGATGCTTACGTGAAATAAATTTATAATTTATGGCAGAATGAAAAATTATGGTGTAAAAATTATGGCAGAATGAAAAATTACTCTCATAGAGGTGTATTACGTGGGACACTCAGAAAGTTTTGCGAAACTAAAAAAAATTGTTCTATACGTACATATATTTTTATCAAATCTTTTCAAAGTACTTTCCACCAGCCTCTATACAAAGATTTATGCGCCTAAACCAGTTTTCAAAACACTTTTTCCAGTCCGCCGCAGACACCTCGTTTACAGCCTGCTCGAACGCAGCCAGCGCATCTTCCGGCGACGAAAATTGTATCCTTTTGAGCTGATTTTTTATTTTTGGGAATAAAAAGAAGTCACACGGTGCTAGATCAGGGCTGTAAGGAGGGTGACCCAGGAGTTTGACTGGCGTGCTGTCCAGGAAGTCCCTCGTTTTGAGTGCGGTGTGCGCAGGTGCATTGTCGTGGTGGAGCAGTAGCCCGCGGAGCCCTGTGTTTGGTCGCTTGTTGCTTATAACAGAGAAAACTTCTGGCAAACATTTGGTAGTATACCATTCGGCATTAATGTTTCTTTGATCCCGTAAGGGAATTGATACCAAGAGGCAAGTCAAATTAAAAAAGCTAGCGATCAAAATCTTACCCCCGCTTCTAGATCGCTTCACTTTGGTAGGCGTTGGCTCATTTTGAAACACCCAAACAGTCGACTGGCGCTTGGTTTCTGGGTCGTATTGATAAATCCAGGACTCATCACCTGTAACGATGTCGTAAACACGCCGAGACGAGCCTGCTTCAAATTTGTTAAGCATATCACGGCACCATTCCACCCGGGCCTGCTTCTGAGCATCGGTGAGGTTGTGCGGCACCCAGCGTGATACTATCCTCCTCACGCGAAGATGGCTGTGTAGAATCTCGTGAACGCTTCCCGATCCAATCTTCAATATGTGTTGAATCTCCTGATATGTAATTCGCCTATTGTCTTGGATTAAATTTTTCACTGCTAGCACGTTTTCTTCGGTAACAGCCGTCAAAGGGCGACCGCTTCTTTCGTCATCCCCCAAAGTTGGTCGACCGCGCTTGAATTCGTTATACCAACGATACACGGTTGCCTTGGAAGGGCCTTCATCCATGAATGCCATTTGAAGTCTATCGTACGATTCATCCGGTTTCAGGCGACACTTGAAATCGTATAAAATCATAGCTCTAAAATGTTCCCGGCGCAGATCCATATTTCAGTGAGACACAATACTTTGAATTAACTCGCAAAAAATGTGGAGGGAAATTTTGAAATTGGAACTTACTTATTTTTACTTATAAATAATCATATTTTCGAAAAACATTATAACTGGCCAGTCTCCCATATATAAAAACTTTTTTTCGCAATACTTTCTGAGGGGCCTGGTATATCACCGCTATGTGTAAATTCGCTATATCAATAAAACAATTTTAATTTTAATTTGAATAAGTTGTATTATATTATTAAGATTGAATTTTTTTTAATGTTTATATATTTGCTACGCCCCATGTAAATTCGAAATAGACCCAATAACATATTTTTTTGTGTATTTTAATGTTACTATTTCAATTGTGATTTTGGCAACACTTTGTACGTACGTACTAAGTAATCGTTATATATCCCCTATATCTTCTCATGAGTGTCGTAATAGGCGACTAAGGGATACACCAGAGGATAGGCAGCAGCGTTCTCTGAATATTTAACCAACCAACTGCGATCGCCAACCCGCCTGCCAAGCATGGCGATTATGGCATATCCGCTTAAACTGCTTGGGGGAGGCCTATGTACAGTAGTTTTTTTTTGTTATTTAATCCCCTTTTTTACTGCAATCTGTCCCAAAAGGACAATAAGCTGTACTTTGGTCACTTCTCACAGTTCTCACTAGGCTTGCTGGGTATGCATCCACTGACGCACCCCTTATAAGGTTTCACTCATCGTTATTATGTCCTGAGGTATTTTTTTTACTTCAGTCTCCTAATAGGAGGTTTTCTTGACATCAGTGATTTTGCTAGATTATTAGGGTGTTTTAGTAGCCTTTGTTGGTATATTTTTGTTTGCTTGATTGCCTCTTCTTCAACTGTTGTCACTTTTAGATCATCTCTATGCAGTAGGTTATTGGTGACATACCAAGGAGCTTTTGTGATTAGTCTGAAGACTTTGGACTGAAATCTTTGCAATATACCTAAGTTTGATTTAGAGGTTGTCCCCCAGAGCTGTATACCATATGTCCACACAGGTTGGAGTATACATTTGTAGATTAATATCTTGTTCTCTAGGTTTAGTTTTGATTTGTTCAGCAGTTGACGTCTTTTGGCTGAAATGATGAAGTAATCGTAAGGCACATCCACTTATTTTCTTTATTTCATCATACACTACCACTGTACCTATTTCTGCTGCCAAACTTGCACTGCTGTGTTTCGGTGTGAAAGGTACGGGTGGCGGTGAAATTACAATAAAATGAGACTTGCCATCTTCAGGTCTCAGTTTGGCAAACGCGTTTCGCAATACCATTAAAGCAATTTCAATAGCCTAGTTGGTATTTAAGTTGTTATCGGCAAAGGTAACCGCTTAAGTCTGGATTTGTGCAGCTTGGTTAATGACAATAGGCTCGCCCCCAACTTTACCTTTGCTTATCCCTTCGGGGAATACAGGCGTGATGTCATGTATGCATGTTAACGTTAGTACGGTCGACCGAACGTCGGTGGTAAGCACTTTGACATTAGCAGCATCTTTATTTCGTAAGCAGTAAGGGCGGTTTCCGAATTGAAGTGTTACCACTGTCATGCAGTCGACTGTACGGTGCTAAAACAAGAACATATTAATCGTTAACTTGATTAGTAGAAATCATAAATCAAATATTCAGGCAGGGAATTTTGCTGATTTTATAATTTGTCGTATAATTAATACAAGTGCTAGGTACAGCCTAGTCGTAAATAGTAAACTGCTTTATGATTCGCTCCACTCGTCGACACTGTTTCAAATATACTTATGCCTTCTTTTATAAGTAATAAATTAAGTGAGTTAATCACCTCACTTTTATCTTCGGAATTATTCTGAGTTACAATTTACTCGGTTAATGGAATGTACAAACAAAGTCAACGGCCCGTGTATCGTACGCTCTGTTTCCTTGACTCAAACTTATATAATTGAGTCAGATTTGTGCTAAAACTCATGCAAATTAATAGAGACCATTTAATAAGTCGCTGTGACCTTTGACAATTTAAAAAATATTTATTTTTTGTAGAGATTTTTCGTGTTTTATTGCAACAAGTCCCACAACTAATTATATTGAAACGGTTGTACGTGATAAACCAACGTCTTAATAAAACGTGAATGTAACATTTTTCCTAAATCACATTGAACACGCACATTTATTTTAAAACGCAAAATATTGGATTTCAATCAAAATAAGATTAAAAAGTCAAACAAACACACAATAATCATAAATAATCTATTTTTAATCGTTTATTTACATAACCGGCATAATGTTAGCAGACTGTATCTACCTGACATCCGCGACCCGTTACGTGTAGAGAAAAGTTGGCGGAAAATCAACGGCGCGTTCCGCACGGGTGCGCGTAGGCACGCTGATAAACCTCGCTTATATTTCCTGATTATACGCTCTCTCACTGGAAAGCTAATTGAAAATTAGCGATTACAGTTCACTAATGACTTATTAATGTACCCAGCGAATATGTAATGCAGGTGCGTCGGAATGTTAACTATTAGTATATTTTTATAATAATTTTTCAGTCATTATAAATTTTCCGACAGTGTTGATGATATTAGATTTTCAAAACATGTAAAACAGGCTTGTAGGTGGTCGACTGGCTCATAGGCATCAGCCATCAATATGAAAGCTGCTATTTATTTATCGATACCCGACTAAAACGAAAGAAATGACTATTCGTCCCTTTCTAACACGCTTTCGTCGCTGCTGGCTACGGTTTGGCGAGGTGCGCGACAGTGAGCGCGGGTTTAGTTTTCAGTGATCGCGCGGCGACGGCGCTCTCTGCCGGTGACCTCTGAAGTTTCGCAACTCGACACATTTCCTAGTGCTAGTGATGTGCTAAACTTATCCGGTCGGAAGTCCACCTAAAGTGTGCCACAGTGACGTCACCGGGAGACTCCGCAAGGGCATCGGTTCGCCGATCTCAGCAGGTGAATACGATCAATTAAAACTGTGGATGAAGCCTGCGACCGCAGTCGCACGCCACGGCCCCAGCTCGACATCCTTGTCCTCAATTAAAACAATTTACGACAGTCTTGTTTGAATTTTACAATTGTTGTCCCGGTTCATATTATTGTGGCAATAAGCATGTAATTTACGATTACTTGTACTTGAACCGGGTTACAATCATTTTTGATCCATTGCACCGCACTAAAATCTATAAAAGGAGATAATTATAGTAATTGTGCACTACTTAAGAGCATTCGTTAAGCTCGTAGACGAAGCGATTTGGAACGATGTAGATTATATAGCTATAAATATCCATTCTAATAATAGTTGATGTCCTTATATAGAGAATAACAATTTGAAATAGTGTATAATTGAAGCACGATCGGGAAAAATAAGTTAGTCAAAGATCATTTTCTGTGTCTTATTTATTCAATTAGATTCTATTCGATTAAAAGTATCGATTTTTAGTGACAAATAAATAACAATATCCCCGCATCCTCTAAGGCGATACATATAACATAACTGATTTAGTTTGCCTCTGTCTGTTAGGCCAGCTGACCACAACCGAAGCTAATAATGATTTGATCGAAGTATAATGTTGTAACTTAAGCGACGGACTCAAGATTAGATCTACTCAGTGGTAAGTTTTGTAAGAATGCTATCAGTTCGAAACTGTCGTAACTGCGGGCGTTAGGCCTGCGGTGCACCAACCAGTAAAGTTTGTCAGGGAGAATGCGTACAAGCTAGCATTGCTAGCACGTGCTTTAATTAGGACAACTTTGCACCTTTTAACTATGTTCTTTGCAGATCACTGTTAATTTGAAGTTGCACCGCAATACTATATTGTATGCCATATACATCCATTCCAAAATTTCTCTGGTCAAGTGCTTTAGCGCTCAAGTGTAATCAGAATATTCGCCTGGATTTCAAATATTAACTAGTTAAAATTTAATATTAATTACTCGGGAAAAATATCCTAATACAAAAGTTGTCTGGAAGATATCGCTTTTAGCGATAAGACCGCCAATATACCCAAAATGTATACGTTGTTCCTGTTTACTACTATTTTCATGGTGTACAATAAAGCATATTCTATCTATCTATCTATACTACACATTATTATAACTCACAAAAACACATGTTCCTACATATTCAACAATGCTGCTAAAATTAAATGATTAGATCACGGAAAGTGATCAGCTCTAAAGTCACTTATAATATTATAATTCAGCTAGAAAAAGCGAGGACAACCGGTAGTAGTCTAGTATGTGTACATTATTTAGACACTGTTGAAATTCTACTTCAAATATTTAATTGCATATCCTGTCTCGACTTACGTATTGCTAATAATCAACTTAGGTACCGCATTTATGTATAGGTAATGTACCTTTGTTCTTTACCTTGATTCTGGATCCAAGATTTATTTTTATTACGGATGTAGCTTGAGAATCTCAAGAGATACATAGTTTGATTTATTTTTACTTACGGATGTGGCTTGAGAATCTCAAGAGATACATAGTTTGAGATTTCTGCCTTAAAGTACATTATTGCCATTCAAAGGACACTATGTGAAGTGGTAGCTTGAATTTTGTTGACTGACATTTTAATTATATTTTCATATGTTGTATTAGATAACTCAGAGGGGCTCGTGGCTAAGTAGCAACCACGCAGATTGTATGATCTGCGAGGTTAAGCTACACTTGCCACGGTCAGTCTGTGGACGGGTGACCATATTGTTGCACATCGAAACCCTTCCATGCCTCGGAGTGCACGTTAAGCTGTCGGTCCCGGTTGTCATACGAATAGTTACGGCAGCCGTTAAGGGTAGTCAGAAACCCGAAATTCTGACAACTGGTCTAACCTCCGAATGTCTGTATTGCCCAGTAATTGGGTTGCAGGGGTCTGATGGTAGTCGCTCCATGTAAAATACTGATGTTCAGCCGCATCTGGGTAGATTGGAAGCCGTCCCCAACATAGTTGGAAAAAGACTCGGAGGATGATGATTTATTAGATAACTCGTTTAGTTATACTTTTCTTATCCTTCAGACACAACGAGACCGATTAATATTTCATATTCATGTTTAGTTTTCGTATCTTTCACCGTTCTATTTTGCGGAGCAAACCCAACCCTATATTTTTTGTGTCTTTGATTGAATGTACTTAGTAATGTTAATGTATAATGTATATAACTAAAATATAATTTATGAATGTTTTATTAAGTTATGATGAAACGGTTAGAGATAAGTCACATACTAAATTAAGTGAAGTTCATAAACCCATTATGTTACTCAATGCATCTTGGAACAACAACTAATTGTAGATAACATACAAATGTCAGTCGTACGAACGAGCAATGTGGCAACGTGTACATGAAAATATGTTGAGAAAATGATCCAACGTTTTAATAATTATGTCAGTAATAAGAATAGACTAATGCTTACATTTCAAAATGGGCAGCTACATCCTCTTCCCTTACTCGCAATAAAAATACCTACACTGCAATCATAAATTTGTTTTTCAGGCCAGGTGAATGTGGCAATCTTTGAAATCTATCATATTAATAATTTTTTAGGTTTTCGCTAACACTACAGATTATAATAAAACAGAGTTTAACCGGATTAAATCGCTTATATTATTTAAATTGGTTTTCCTGACGTTTCGAAAGCTTTTTAGCTACTAAACTTTGGTTAAACTTTGTTTTATTATAATCTATCATATCATATAACTATGCAATGTGACAGTTTATATTCCAATACTACATACTGAAAACCTCTTAAGGGGTCATTGTGCTCATCAGTATCAACAACTTTTACTATGGAAACAACCATGAAATCGCGAAAAAAATATCAGCTTTTCCCTACATTTTTATTCACATAAATCTAAAAAATGTAGGGAACAGCTTTTTCGCACGTTGTTCGCAATAACACGTTGTCTGCAACTTTTTATTGAACTAGTTTGTCCAGAAACGAAAGTAGGATGGTTTACACTACTTTTAAATATAGGTTAATTTCAACCAAAAATTTTTTTTGCTGTCATGTTGAGTCTAAAAGTTTCATACAATGCGACGCTGAACGCGATAGCGATGCCTACGTAAGTAAACAGAATACATCATATATTTATCCTTTGGGAATAGCGTCGAGGGTGTGGGGCGGGGCGAGTGGGGTTCGTTTAGAATAAGTGTGATAACAATAATTCTTCAATAATCAAGATGTTAGAGTTAATTCAAGAATTTTCTGCAATAATTTATGAAAATAAATAATTACTTGCCCTATTTTATTACCATAAAAATTTGTTGGGGTGTCTCAGGTTCTGATCTATTGAAACACTACTATAAAATGTAAAAATAACACTATATAAAATTATAAAAATATTATAGGTATACGATAATTAGGATTTCATATTTCCAATATTTGTAGTACTATCCCTCCATGAAGCATTGTGATGGGCCACCGTGTATTCATGCATATTTTTTTCAAAATATTCTATTGTAGGTATGTACTAGTATTTCAATAAAACAAACATGGTGACGACCTAGTTACCTAAGTGGTTCTTAGATGATATTCAACCAAATGCCTGCTCAAAACCATCGATATGCGGGTTATTAACATATTATCAGGTAGTGTTGTGTACATAGAATCCATTAGATTGTTAAAGAGCTCGCAGCTCAATTGAAGCCAGAAAAGCTATTGGTTTCCCCCTGAAAAGGCAAATAGCAAGCAACCCAGCTGTTATTATTCGGCATCATATAGCTATGGCTGCCTCGATGGTCTAGTGGCTGCCTCGATGGTCTAGTGGTTGCAAGCGCGACTGCTGAGCGCGGGGTCCTGGGTTCGATTCCCGGGTCGGGCAAAGTGTTATTGGGTTTTTTTCATTAGGAAATTCTCGGTAGCAGCCTGGAGTCTGGATTTGTGCCCGGTCAATGGCAATAGGCTCGCCCTCTATTACATGGGACTATAACATAACTGGCGAAATGTGGGTGTACTATTACACCTTTGCCTACCCCTTCGGGGAAATACAGGCGTGATGTTATGTATGTATGTATGTATATAGGTACTCTAAGAATGAATTGACAAAAATTTAAACTTAACTCTAGGTATTATTGTATTTTTTAACATTAAACTCTTTGTAGACCGTTCGCATGTTTTTTACTTATGCTAGTTACAAAGGGAAACCTATTATTAGCCATACAATACTGTATGTAATACACATATTCTGATTTTTTATATGTATCGCTGTTGGTTTTCTAATTATTTTTTTTTTAAATATATTTAGTTAAACGGATTTTCTTACATAGCATCCAGTACAAATAGTATTTATATTAAATTTATATACATAAACATAACATAATCAGCCCATTACTGTCCCACTGCTGGGCACGGGCCTCTTCTCAGTATGAGAAGGTTAAGGCCTTAGTCCACCACGCTGGCCTAGTGCGGGTTGATGGACTACACACACCATCGAGAACTGTATGGAGCACTCTCTGGTGTGCAGGTTTCCTCACGATGTTTTCCTTCACCGTTAAAGCAAGTGATAATCTAATTCTGATCCCCATATGAATCCAAAAAGTCAGAAGTGCGGGCCGGAATCGAACTCGCACCCTCCTGCATGGAAGGCAAGCGTTCAACCACTAGGCTATCACTGCTATTAATTAATTTATATAACGACACGTAATAGTAATAATACAAAAGCAGTTATTGAAGCAAGTGAGCCGTTTACGTGGCGTTTCCGCACGCAACAGATATTTGAGCCAGATAATGACTAGATACGTAAAAACGTAAACATTGCTACGTGATCACTGTGTAAATTAGTAATAAAGCCGCAGGTTTTTTCTCGTGTGAAAGTTAGCCTTAACTACATTAATGTTCTCCTTAGGAATGGAAAAGTCTTACTTGGTTATTGGTTTAGGTAGTACGCGATTGAGAAGATCATCAAAGGCCCAAAGGTTGCGATAGCTTAACGGTCGAAAGATTGCTTTCCATGAAGGAATGTCCGAGTTCGAGCCCGGCTCGCACATCTAACATTTTGAATTCATATAATTTAGTTGTAAGTACTTTTGTATCTCATTATAAGCGAACTGTTTTATAAGTTCTTATCAATCAACTCAGCCTATCGCAGTCCACTGCTGGACATAGGCCTCTCCCAAGTTGCGCCACGTTGCGTTTGCGTGTATCGGCAAACGCAGCGTAGGGCGCCCCCCTGCCAGGTGGACCGACGACCTAAAGAACGTGGCTGGGGGGGACTGGATGCGGAAGGCAGAGAAGTTCTTATGAGAAATAAAAATTCTTTAAACCTAACATTTTGAATTCAAGTGCGTATTAGAATTTGATTATCACTTGCTTTAACGGTGATGGATAACATCGCGAAAAAACTTGTACACCTGAGAGTACTCCATAAAGTTCTTGATGGTGTCATCATCATCATCATTTCAGCCGAAAGACGTCCACTGGTAGACATACGCCTCCCTCAAGCATCGCCACAACGACCGGGCCTGCGCTTTCCGCATCTAGCGGATTCCCGCGACCTTCACCAGCCTTGTAGGGGGACTACCTACTGATGGTGTACAGTCTAACAAAGCAATTAGCCAGGGTCACCAGATATAAATGAAGTTTTCTCAGAAGATTATGGATGTTTTCGAGTGAAATATCATTTTAATAATGGACAAAGTTAAACTGTATTTATACATACATACATACATATTATCACGCCTGTTTCCCATTGGGGTAGGCAGAGACTATGGATTTCCACCTGCTACGATCCTGACACACCTCTTTCGCTTCATCTACGTCCATTAACCTCGTCATGCATGCTCGTCGGTTTAGAGAACTCTTAACCTGGCATTTTTTGAGAACATCCGCGATTTGATCGCGATACGTTCGCCGAGGTCGTCCCCTTCCAACTCTTCCATCCACACTCGCTTCATATACTTGTTTCGTCAATCTCCTCTCGTCCATCCTCTCTATATGTCCAAACCATCTTAACATACCTTTCTCAATCTTTGTCACTACATCTTCTTTCACTCCACAACGCTCCCTTATCATGTTATTCCTTACTTTATCTCTCAAAGTTACACCACACATACTTCTCAAAGCTCTCATTTCTACTGCATTTATTCTGCTTTCATGTTTCGTCTGCCATACCCAACTTTCACTACCATACATAAGTGTAGGCACTAACACTCCCCCATGAACAGCCAGCCGTGCCTTTTCCGACACTTTGCGGCTGTTCATGAAGGTGTGTAGTGCCCCATTCACCTGATTACCAGCACTCACTCTCCTTTCAATATCCTTCACATGCTTGCCATCTCTCGTAAACATGGAACCCAGGTATACAAAATCTTTCACTTGTTCCACCTTTTCGTCACCTATCAAAATATTGCACTCTGTCATAACTTCTTCCTTTTCAAAAACCAAAACTTTTGTCTTACTAACATTAACTTTCATTCCTTTACTCTTCAAAGCACCATCCATAATTGTTACCATCTTCTGTAACTCCCCCTCCGACGATGCAAGGATAACTTGATCATCGGCATAGAGGAGACATTTGACAAGTAACCCATTCATTTCTAAACCATTTTCACTCTCTTTCAAATCTTTCAAACAACTGTCCATGAATAGATTGAATAGCCACGGCGACGCTACACATCCCTGTCTCACACCCTTATCGATGCTGAACCAGTCAGAGTAGGTGCCGTTAATCCTGACACAAGCGCTAGAATCCGCATAGAGAGATTTCAACGCTTGAATCAGGTTGCTATTCACCCCATAGATAGACAAAGCAGACCATAGTTCATTCCTCATCACTCTATCGTAGGCCTTTTCCAAATCCACGAAAGCGCAATAGACTTTTTGACCTTTGGCCAAACATTTTTCAGCTATGCATCGCAAGGAAAAGACCTGATCCGTACACCCCATGCCCTTTCTAAATCCCGCTTGCACATCCCATATTTTTTCATCAGTTACTTTCATCACTCTTTCAATCAAAACTTTTGCATACAATTTGCCGACAACACTTAAAAGGCTAATGCCACGGTAATTCTTGCAGTCTTGCTGTGACCCTTTTCCTTTGTAGAGCGGCACAATCACGGCCTTACACCAGTCTTTTGGTACCAGGCCATTACTCCAGCACAAGTTGAAAAGACGGTACAGCAGACTAGCCACCACGCCCTGTCCAGCCTTCAGCATTTCGACTGATATCCTATCATACCCTGGAGCCTTTCCTGATTTCATTCTGTTCAACGCTTTTACTATTTCATCCATACAAAACCTATCCTCAATGTCTGCCCTTTCGTCCATCACCGTCGATACTTGCATCACCTCTTTTTCAAACAGTCCTTCAAAATACTCTTTCCATCTCTTTAACACGCATCCTTCCTCATTCATTATATTTCCATCCTTGTCTTTGATGTTATTGAGCTCCGAGGTTGCAGATTTTCCTCTGGCTCTTTTTATGGATTTCCAGAAAAACTTAATGTTTTTCCGGAAATCTTCAGATAACCGTTCATCTAAATCATCCTTTTGCTCATCCTTCTTCTTTTTCACAATTTCCTTCACAATTTCTTTTATTCTCTTATATTCCTTTTTGGCCTTAGCCACATCTTCATCCGTCGCCTTTTGCATTCTCTGGTCAACTCTTATTGCCAGCCAGTCTACCCATGCTTTCTTCTTCTCACACACTACCTTCTGTACTTCCGTATTCCACCATACATTCTTTTCTTGTTTGCCATTTCTCCTTTTAGTCACTCCACATACTTCGATAGCACTATTCACGACGCCTTTCTTAAAAACATCCCATAACTCTTCTATATCACACACATCATCTGATCCGTCAAACTTTTCACGCAATTTCCTTTTAAACTCTTCTTTTACCTCATCATCTTGTAAATTCTCAACTTTTATTCTTTCTAGTACCGTCGAAGGTTCCGGAATACGATGTCGCCATTTCTTAAAAAGACCCCTCATTCGGCAAACTACCAGGAAGTGGTCTGTATCGACTCCTATTCCTCGTAACTCCTAACTGTATTTATACAAATCCCTAATCATACCGTTCTATAATAACTTCCTGAGAAATCTTCATCTATATCTGGCGACCCTGGATACTAATTGCTTTGTTAGACCAGCCATCGTGAACTAAGGCCTGATACTTCTTATTCTAAGAAGAGGCTCGTGCCCAGCAGTGGGACAGTAATGGGCTGATTATGAATATTTAAGTTAGAGATTAATAGTGACCTTTTGTTTTTGGGTGAAATCCTCATGAATACCCTTCATCTAAGGAAGGTGGTGGGATACGTTGGAGTCCTACCAACTACAACCATACAGTGGCAACCCTCAACACAAAATACAGGAGCTCCGGAAAGTCCAGTGGACCGCGCCCGGTGCACGGTGCGGTCGTCCGGAGATGACCTAATGAACAACAGTAGGAGAACCCTTAAGAACGTTGTTTACGCTTCGTTGTTGTTTCGTTTGTTTCGCTGTCGTATGTTACGGCCTTTATATGAACTTTAAAAGCTTTTGTTTAAAAACATTTTTTTAATTTAAGTTTTTCTTACTTTGCCTGTAAGATTTAAGAGGATGCGACGCGCTTTTCCACCGCACTAATTGAGTAATTTATAAGCATTGCTACAAAAACAATAGTTACAAAATGATAAACACATATTCGCACAAGTTTTTTCAAGTGTGAAAGTTAAACTAAAGCTATCATTAACTACGTCTACCTTCCTATAGCCGACTAAATTGAAAATCAGCGTGAATGTTAAAGTAGCTTTATCTTTATGCCTTTCTATAAATCAATCACCGCTCGAGTTTACGTGGGAAGAACCCTATTATCTGTGACTGCGACTATTGTATGGTAATTTTAATGGTAAAACCACCGATTCAATGTTTAGTGATAGCAATCTGGAAACCTGTGCCTAACCTATTGCAGATTTTAGGATCCTCTTTTTATTTATTCTATCACCGTCTACAGCAAAATAAGGCTCTCCCAATGAACGATGTAATAGTGCCGCTAGTGTCCCTCGCCGAGAAAAAAAAAGAGAATAATAAATAAATAAAATTCGTTTATTTCTGACTAATTTGGTGTCCTTAATTTTGTTTGTAACAATTATTATGTTACAACTATGTCAGTCACAGAAAGTATAAAATAATCCACAATACAATCATAATGTGACGTAAAAGACTAAAAGGAGCATTTAGGTACGCGTCTACCTATCGGTATCGTACGCATCGGTCGGATCGCACTAAACGAAACCGTATGTATAGCGAAGTGCGTCCACCTATCCGCAGCGTACGGATTGCCGACGAATTTCTATAAGCAACATTCGGATTCCGATGACGTCATCCGCATTTTTGAATACAATGTGATCCGTCCGATGAGTACGATACCGATAGGTGGACGCGTGCCTTTAAAGCGAACTCGTAGTAGACCATTGTCTACAAACTTGTACTCACGGCTAGCTTATTGTTGTTTGTTACATGTCTGTATTGAATCAGCACTGATTAATATTCTGCTCACAGCTTTAGGGAAAATACCATAACAATACGTTCCTAATACATAGGTACACTGACAGCTATTTCTTAATTTAAAAAAAAACCCATACTTTCTAAGACCCTTGTTTTTGTTTATAATTTAACAACAGTTAGTTTGATCGTAGCATAGCATAAACAATCCAATGTTTCAATAATGTAGGCCAATTCACATAACTAAAGAAGTGCAATTGCAGTGCAGTTGAAGATCGAAACTTAATCGATCAAAACAATGCTTTTCGTGTTCTCTTATCTACGGCGATCGCTTTCAGAAACGAACTGCAGCGTCACTGCAACTTGATTGGCGCATCCTGAAATTACGTGAATTAGGGCCCAGGGCAAAAAAAGAAAGAAAGAAAAATATTTATTTGACACAACAGAGACATACAAAAGAAAGGATAGGTATACATGAACAAGAAATATATATAGTGAAGAAGTAACAAAGTGAGGAAAAAGTCATTGACAGTCATGCGCCATGTGTGTCTCAGAATTGTGACAAATGGGTGTCCAACTCAGCATATTGCCAGGTTATTAAACCTGACGCTGGTATTCTGCTGGATCCCTGTTGTGACGTAGGATGTCAGGCAAACTACACATTAGTAGAAATAGTTTGTGAGTGTGTGTGTGTGGCAAGGACCTCTCCTCAGAATAAAAAAGATTGTAGGCCTTGTCATGATTTGTATAATTTAACAAAGGAAAGTGGTCCCCAAGATACAGGTTAACCTAGTTTGGGGATCAACGTTCATCTGAATTGTAACAAATTACATTTACATTTTTGGAAATAAACGATTAATCCAATTTGATCTTGAACATTTAATAACAATTATAATCAATACCACACCTTTTTATCATCAATTGGCTATTATTATACTCTAAGCAATTTCATAATACAATCCACCCGCACACTTAATTAATAGATAAGCATAATTAAAACTCTTGGTGTAATGACAAACTGTCCGCCTACCGCCCGTGGCTGTAGCAATGAAAAACTTTTTATAACACTTTTTGTTGTAACAAATAATGGTTTTCATTAACAAGATAAATGCCTATGGAAGCGTTTTGTTTCACACTAATGTCTTGCGATATTTCTTATTGGTGTAGGCTATAGAAATCTAAATAAAGGTAATAGAAGTGGCAAAGGCGCGTGAACTTGTCGCCGCGTACAGGTGTATTTTAGGACACCAATGCGCGAACCGTTTGCTTGATCATCAGTGCTGTTTTAGACGCAGTCACTAAAATTGTATTTTGTAGCATATCTAGCACCTGATTTTTTTGGCTTAATTTATTTTGCATTGTATGCTATAGACATGGTGGGCGTGATTGCGTATTTATGTGTTGGTAGCGGCAAACCGGCGACATGCGTTCCCGTCACAGAAATAGATAGAATGGAAAAGTGGGCAGGGCGCTCGTGCCAACACTCTGCACCATAGTGTATACATTTCAAAGTATTTCTCAGTACGCCTTATGACTTGTTTCTGTAAATACTGTAACAAAAACCCGCAATAATGCCTTATTATGCTGTTTCTAACTGCAGAAAAAAATCTGTAAAGTACATTTGATTAAAGTTCATTTAAAAAAAATTATGACTTCAATATACAACGTGTATCAGAAATGCGTGGTCATATTTGAAGAGCTTATTCGGGGAATGCTATCGAACAACTTTTACTATGGGACCAACCCTGAAATCGCGAAAAAAAAACCAGCTGATCCTTACATTTTTTTGAGTGACATCGATGATTTACTAGGGAACAGCTGATATTTTTTTCGCGATTTCAGGGTTGGTCCCATAGTAAAAGTTATTCTATGCGATGCCCTGAATAAGCTCTTAAAATATGACCACGCATTTATGATACACGTTGTATAAGGCGTAGTTTGTTCGAATGTTTCCACGCATGAATCGCAAGTAAAATTGTGATTACAACCATTCTACTCTATCTATTTCTGTGATTCCCGTAGTAAAAGACAGTAGATAACATTTCTATTACCTACCATATTATTTAGATTTCTATGGTGTAGGCATTACACAACCATTCTAGCTAAACCTGTAATATTAATAGGGAATCTGAACTTATTTGATGACCGTATTGGCCCAATGACGACTGCCGAGGGTTTTCTTTTCATAGCGGAACAAATATTTGGACTCTTTTTAAATGCATAAATAACTATTTCCATAATGACTACATTACCTACTTTTTGGCACTAGTGAACTCCGAACGAACTCCGAATGGAGGTCATTTTTTACAACGCGGACGCAGTCACGGGGTTATAGCTAGCCGATAATACCTTTTAACATAGACGTCCTCGACTACTGATTGTAAATTGTTTTTATGATCAAGTCTCCTTAACAATAGTGTGGAGATTAGCGCGGGACTCGAGCTAGCTATTGTGCAGGCGCAGGCTGACTGTTCACACAGAACCTCTACGCACTCAGTTACACACACAATGTGGTACAATTTCACACGTACGCGTACTTTGACTAGCGACGAATGTATCCAAGTACATATCTGCGTCATTTACATTTACCTACTTTTGGCGCAAATCCAATTGTTTTTATTCACCCACGTTTTCACATTATCATCACGAATTAGGACTTGTTGAGTCGACAGGGGTAGTTTTATCAATTCTAATACATCGTACTTTGCAATTCTACTAAATAAATACTTCTAAATAAGAGACTATATTAAGTGTATCCTCAGTGTGTATCTAATTAATTAGCAGTCTGTCAACTTGAAATCATCTATACACAAAATATTCAACTATTATGATGGCATAAGAAAACAGAAATATTATTCAGTAACATGCTATCATGGCAAGCAAGGCTCATAAGGATTTTTTTTTGCTTCTTGTTTTGTTTTGAAAAGCGAAGGAGGTATGTCAGGATTGTAAGCGGGTGGACATCTAAAGTCTCTGCCTGCCCCAATGGGAAACAGGCCTGATAATATGTATGTGCATATGCTTCTAAGAGTTTAAAAAAAGCAACATTCATATATATAAGAAACATGTTGACATTAATTAATTAAATCCCAAAATTATAATAATACGGCGACTGGTATATGTAAAATTATTGACATTTATGTATTTACGGTTAGATTGTATAAATTCAAAGTTTAGGAGTCAACCAAAGACGTTTAAATATTGTAGATCTTAATTCTTTTTGAAGTCCATACTTGGCATAGTAACCTGAGACAAATTGGTTAGGACTTGACAAATGACTACTAAACTACAAGATCAAACATTTTGTGCCGTAATATCTATAGATATTACACACCTTACAAAGATAACAAGCATTGTCAATCGGATTCATTCAATTCGCAATGTAATCGGTCGAGGTCAGTTTTTTTGCATAAATTCAACATACGTCTTCTAAGGCTTAATCATTCTATTCATCCTCTGCCTACGTCACTCAGTTGCAAGGATGTGACAATGACAGCATACTTGACGTCATTGAATTTTCCCAATCTGTTGAGTACAGCTGATGATTTGATTTATAATTTAATACTGTATTTTTTGGTGTTTTTGTTTTAATGCAATGAATACTGTCGAATGTCAATACATTCGACAGCTTTCTTTAACGTTATTGAATTTTCCCAATCTGTTGAATTCAGTTTATGACGTCATTGAATTTTCAAAATCAGCTGCTAATTTAACACTGTAACTATATTCTTTATTTATTTATTTATTGACATTTGACAGCTTGATTGGTGTTTTTAAATTTCCCAACAGCTAATGATTTGTAACTGTACCTACATTCTTTTTATATATATATATTTGTCAGCTAGTTTGGTGTCATTGAATTTTCCAAATTAGCAGCATACAGCATTGCATACATGATCATGGCATTTATTGCCCTGATTATCAGGGTATCAGCTGCAAGAAATAAATGCCTCCCCCGTGGGTTATATGCTACAATCGTCACGCTTGACAGGCAGGTAGGCGATCGCGGTTGGTTGGTTAAATATTCAGTGAATGCTGTTCTGTGGTGAATCCCTTAGTCGCCTTTTACGAAACCCACGAGAAGAGATAGGGTGGTGGTATTCTTTGTGTCTGGCACCATACAAGCCCTGATAATATTTACAAGTAACTGACGGTAACTAAAGAAAACATTCACAATGGGATGAACTATCTTTAAAGGGAATATTTTTTACCAAATTATAAGACTATCTAACATTCTCTAAGGAATTTGATTAATTCAATAAAATCCACTGCTTATTGGAAAAGGTGACGCCAATGGTCAAAGAAGAATTTCGGGCAAGGCCACCTCATGGACGTTTGCGACCACTCTTGCGCAAATATCAAGTCTTACCTGCGCGGGTGTAGCCGAGATGTCACTGTCACCATGTTTGCATTTTCATTTTCCTCGTATTTGCATTAAATACATGTTAATTTGACCGTCCTTCTCCGCACAGAGCGTGTTTAAAGTAAGTAATCCTACTTTAAAATTGTATGTAGGAGCTCTTTCGAAAGACTCGTAATTTATTCCGCAGTTGTTAGCTCCATAAATGTTTATCTCGAGTAAAGATTAGAATTTGATTGAGAATTGCCGCTCAAGGAATCACTTTTACAGTTTTACCGTTAAGACATAGTTCTTGGGTTTCTGTACCACAAAAGGAAATAAACGAATTAGAATTTTCCATTCCTCACCCTGCTTGTAGTCTTACTTTATGTTGTTTGATCGAGGAAGACTTTACAAGTTGCGTGATATTCGATAATAATAATAAATTATTTAAGTGACAGGATATTTTAAAGAGTCAATCATATTTACACATTTCCCATACATCAAGGTATTTTAAATCATACAGACGACTCTTGGACAGTTCACAGAAATTTATTCCGCGGCTAGTACTTCATAACCGTGTAAATTAAGTGTAATTTACCAAGACACTTAAAACTGGCGTAAAGACACTTAAATCTCCTTTAGACATAAAATTACACCATTCAGGTAGTAGAGAATTTCTAGACAACCAGTTTATGACAGTATAATGAAACCTATAAATAAGTTTATTACAATACGAACAGAAATCCTATTACATGCCTTCCATTACACGGTTTTAAGCTATCTTTCTTTTTTTATTTTAATTAATTAAAATCAAATTAACTATAGGTATAATGATATTATGTACTTTGGTAACCTAAACCTATTATGTAGTACCTTTTTTATGATGAAAGAGACTGGACCTCCCGAACAGGGTATCCTAGTGTGAGGTTCAGTGCTATATGTAATCAATTGTAACACTTTTCCTAAATTAAATAATAATAATTATTATTATTTTTATCTTTTAACACGACAGTTGTAACTTTGAATTAGCAGTGAATGTGACCATCATCATATATATCATCTTTTAAATACAATAAAATATGACATGATCTTCGTGAATTAAAGCTTAAATCCGTTTACCGTGTCTGATCCGAGGATTGTTGGTAAAGTGGAGTGATGCATTTAGTAACTATTTCTAGCAAAACTACCTAGGCCAATCACTAATAAGATTTCAGGCAATATAAGTATAGGTGGTTTTTTAGCAAACATTTCTATACCATCTTTTGACCACTACTCAAGTATAAGCCCTTTAAGGCTGGAGTTCATCAACGTTAATTCTCTGATTAAACAGCCGATTTCTCTAAAAATTTACTAGAATCATAGGTAAACAGTCGTTTAACCAGAGAATTATTGTTGGTGAACTCAAACCTAAGTATGGTTCCAACATAAATAACCAATCATGATCATTGTGCCCCACATAACTCAAACATAAATCAACATTATTCACAGTAACAGTAGTTTGTATAATTATTTACACTTGAAAATATTCTTTATTATTTTTAACGCATTTTACGCATGCGAAGCGAAATCTAACGATTTAAATTGTGGAAAGAAAAAATCGCTCACGAGCAGGATTCGAACCTGCGACTCCTGGCTCAGTACGCCAGTGCTTTAGCCACTAAGCTACCGTGAACACTGCTCGTGGTAACGAAATTCTCATCCACTTGGTACATCTTTGGGTGACGTCAGCGATATCTTATTAAGAAACAGTGTTTCTTAACCGACTCGACTAACTTTGCAGTTAATTCAAAGTCGTATAGCCTACCTTTATTTTTATTTTTTTCTTTCCACAATTTAAATCGTTATTTACACTTAATTTACCTATTTTGTAACTATTTGCATGCTGTGTATTATATGGCAACATGTATCTTTGCACCGACAATTAAACTATACCATTCTCACACCATCCTCACCACATTTTAAGCAAATAATGTTAATTTGAATTTGAATTTACCACACTGGTTCCCTCAGTAATTCACATATACAACGCCGATGAGTAGACTCGCTCGTGTTATCGAGTCGTGACAAAGCACACAGTATAGTACCGATCGAAGATCCATTAACGTAATGAGTAATTACAGACATCGAGTGATTGTCCACAACACAGGACTCGAACCCAAGGCCGTAGGTTACAACACCGCCGACAAAATTTTAGCTATAAATAAAGTCAGCAATTAGGATAAAGGATATATGCCATGTAATAGGTACGCGTCAAGGATTAGAACGTAAGATACATACAATATTGATGTTTCTACTTGTTTATATGCTATTAGGTTTATATGCCAAGTCAGTTTAAGTGGTAATAAATATTTCAATTATCTTTAAAAATATTATAATAGATCGTTATTCCTTGTACCTTTCTCATAATTCTGTCAATAGTGGGTAGATACACAATCTGTCAATTCAAAATCAAGGATCCGCTGAAAACTACTCGACGTCCCAATTAATCGTTTTTCCAATGGATTATGTATGACAGTGGTACAATAGTGCCATACCGATACAATATTCGTCCGTGTGGTGCCGGACGCAAAGAATTTCACCACCCTATATCTTCTCATGGGTGTCGTAAAAGGCGACTAAGGGATTCACCAGAGGATGGGCAGCAGCGTCCTCCGAGTATTTAACCAACCAACTGCGATCGCCAACCCGCCTGCCAAGCGTGGCGATTATGGCATATCCCCTCATGCAAAGCACAATAAAAAATCGGCCCCTAGTCCCCGGCGGCCCCGCTAGCCCTGGTTACGGTAGCGGCCTAGGTAACGGCGGGGCAGGGGGTGCTAAGAATCCCCGGCAGAGATCCGGCTACCATAACAAAAAAAGACTGGACCTGGCAACATACAACACACGTACACTGCGGACCGACGAGAAGCTTGTCGAACTCGAGGAAGAATTGAGCAGGTTACGATGGGATATCGTAGGGTTATCTGAAGTTCCTTCTGGACACGTCTAGAGGGATCGGCAGTTGTTTGGCCGGTGCATCCTGGGCACAGGCAATGAAATCCTGTCGAGGGATTAACCTTCGGGGGATTTTATGGGGTGCTGGCCAGAAAACCTCCACGTGTGCCTGACGGCTGCTTGTCCTTCTGGACACGTCTAGAGGGATCGGCAGTTGTTTGGCCGGTGCATCCTGGGCACAGGCAATGAAATCCTGTCGAGGGATTAACCTTCGGGGGATTTTATTGCCTGTGGCGAATATTCTGGCGCGGGAGGGGCCCGTTGTGGGCCAGTGGGGAGTTGCTCCACGTGTCCCTCTGATATCAGCAGAGGGCACAGTGGAGGAGCAGGGGTGGGCCTGGTGTGCACTCACCCTGCCACTGGGCAGGCAGCGGAGGGACTGTCTTTCCCTGCCCCCGTCGATCTCGTAACCCCAGGAGTGCCCGCTGAGTAGTGTTCTCGCGCCTCTTGGGACCGAGGGTCTTGGCTTCACCGCCCGGACCGCGAGGAAGAAAACCTCTATAAAAAATTACGGGAGGTAGGGCCTGCGAGCAGCAGACTCGGGGTAGTCTGCTGCCCGACCAGCAGCTGGCGTAGCTGGCACAGCCGGCGTAGTTGGCGCAGCTGGTAAAGGCCCATGAGATGAGGTGGCGTGCAGTGTTCCGTGTGCGCCGCCTAGGAGGGTGCGGCTGTCGTTAGGCCGCACGGGGGGAAGGGGCTCGCCTGCTTGTGGCGGGCCAGGACCTGTCGGGGGTGGTTGTGTGAATACTCACGGGTTCCCACGCCCCCGACTAAGGTAGTTGAAGGAACACCGTGGTGGTTTTAGTCGGTAAGAGTCCGACACTGGCTCCGCCTACCCCGGGCGGAGTGCGTCCATGAGGATTTCCCCACGGCGAAAAAAAAAAAAAAAAAAAAAAAAAAAAAAAAAAAAAAAAAAAAAAGGGTTATCTGAAGTCCGAAGAGAGGGGGAGGACACGATAATCCTCAAATCCGGTAACTTGCTCTATTTCCGGGAGGGCGATCAACTTTCCCAGGGCGGTGTCGGGTTTATCGTCCACAAGTCTCTTGTGAACAACATAGTGAAGATCGAGAGTGTTTCGACCAGGGTGGCGTACCTTATACTCAGAATAACCGAAAGGTATTCGTTGAAGGTTATACAGGTATACGCCCCGACCTCGAATCACCCCGACGATGAGGTGGAGACCATGTATGAGGATATCTCGAGAGCCATGCATGGCTCTAAAACTCACTTCACTGTTGTCATGGGAGACTTCAACGCGAAACTGGGCAATCGCTACGATGATGAGCTGCGAGTGGGGCAATTTGGATATGGATATCGGAACCACCGGGGTCATCTACTGGCCGGCTTTATGGAGAAGGAGGGACTCTATATGATGAACTCTTTCTTCAGAAAGCGTGAGCATAGGAAGTGGACCTGGTTGGGCCCTGATGGTGTAACAAAAAATGAGATTGACTTCATTATGTCGACGAAGAAGCAAATATTCAATGATGTCTCTGTGATCAACGCGGTCAAAACCGGAAGCGATCACCGTTTGGTAAGAGGCACATTGAATCTGAACATCAAGCTGGAAAGATCTCGACTGATGAAGTCTACGCTCCGTCCAGCACCGATCCAAATCCAAAACCCCGAGAGCTTTCAGCTCGAACTTCAGAATCATTTCGAATGCCTAGGGAGCTCAGTGGACGATTACAGCGATGGGTTTGTGGAAACTGTCCATACGGTCGGGTCTAAGATCTTTAGGACCCGTCGTACAAATAGAAACAAAAAGCTCTCTGACCACACCCTTGAGCTTATGGCGGAAAGACGCGAGATGATTCTGCAGTCCTCAGATGATGCGACTAAGTACCGGCAGCTCAATAGACAGATCTCAAAGTCCTTAAAAAGTGACCTACGCCAATTTAATACGGAACGTATTAAAGACGCGATAGAGAAGAACAAGGGCTCCAAAGTCTTCGCAAGAGACCTGTCTATTGGGCAGAGCCAGCTTGCAAAACTGAGGACCGACGATGGCAGAGTCGTATCCTCCAAGCCAGAGCTATTGAAGGAGGTCGAGAAGTTCTATGGACAGTTATACACGTCCACCCGGACACCCGCTGTAAATCGGGCTCACGACCCAAGAGCTAGATTGACCCGACACTATACCGAAGATATCCCGGACGTCAGCCTGTACGAGATTAGGATGGCTCTGAAGCAGCTCAAAAACAACAAGGCACCGGGTGATGACGGAATTACGGCCGAACTCCTGAAGGCGGGTGGAAAACCGATCCTTAAGGCCCTTCAGAAGCTGTGTGATTCCGTCATTCTCGAGGGAAGAACGCCACAGGCATGGAGCAGAGGTGTGGTGGTACTCTTCTTCAAAAAGGGCGATAATGCTCTACTGAAGAATTATAGGCCCATCTCACTTCTGAGCCATGTCTACAAGCTGTTTTCGAGAGTCATTACGAACCGTCTTTCGCGCAGGTTTGACGACTTCCAGCCTCCCGAACAAGCCGGTTTCCGAAAAGGCTTTAGCACCGTAGACCACATACATACGCTGCGGCAGGTTATACAGAAGACCGAAGAGTATAACTTGCCTCTTTGTTTAGCGTTTGTGGACTACGAGAAAGCCTTCGATTCGATCGAGACTTGGGCGGTACTACAGTCTCTTCAACGGTGCCAGATTGACTATCGGTACATCGAAGTGTTAAAGTCTTTGTATGAAAACGCCACTATGTCAGTCCCATTACAGGACCAAGCCTCGAAACCTATCCTTCTGCAGCGAGGTGTGAGACAGGGAGATGTGATCTCTCCGAAACTGTTCACTGCTGCATTGGAGGATGTCTTCAAGGTTCTGGACTGGAAGGGGCTAGGCATTAACATAAACGGCGAGTACATCACTCACCTTCGGTTTGCCGACGACATAGTAGTCATGGCTGAGACCATGGAGGACCTCGGTACAATGCTCGATGACCTCAGTAGAGCTTCTGATAGAGTGGGTCTTAAAATGAATATGGACAAGACAAAGGTTATGTCGAATTCCCATATAGCACCCATTCCCGTAAACATCGGAGAATCTACACTCGAAGTTGTTGACGATTATGTATACCTAGGACAAACTGTCCAGCTAGGTAAGTCCAACTTCGAGAAAGAAGTCAATCGTCGAATCCGACTCGGTTGGGCAGCGTTCGGGAAGCTACGCAATATCTTCTCGTCCAAAATACCGCAGTGTCTCAAGACGAAAGTCTTTGACCAGTGTGTGTTGCCAGTAATTACTTACGGTACTGAAACGTGGTCGCTCACAATGGGCCTGATAAGAAGGCTCAAAGTCACTCAAAGGGCAATGGAGAGGGCTATGCTCGGAGTGTCCCTGCGTGATCGAATCAGAAATGAGGAGATTCGCAGGAGAACGAAAGTAACCGACATAGCCCGAAGAATTGCCAAACTTAAGTGGCAGTGGGCGGGGCACATTGCTCGCAGAACGGATGGCCGATGGGGCAGTAAAGTTCTGGAGTGGCGACCGCGTACTGGAAGACGCAGCGTGGGTAGGCCCCCCACAAGGTGGACCGACGACCTGGTGAAGGTCGCGGGAATCCGCTGGATGCGGAAGGCACAGGACCGGTCGTTGTGGCGATGTTTGGGGGAGGCCTATGTCCAGCAGTGGACGTCTTTCGGCTGAAATGATGAATGAATGATGATACAATATTATTATGATCCTATATACGGAGCATATGGATTTGACATATTAACAGAATCAGAGGACTAATATCTGATGTTGATTAATTAGATAACATTCTTTAACCCTTCATGCAGCGTGAAGAAGACGACACATGAGAAAATCTATTGTTTGAGGCCCTCGTGCTCCGTTAGGACAGATTTTTCTTACCAAATTTAACTAAACTAACCTGCTAGCGCCTATCCTGAAACGTTAATTGTTATCAGTTGCACGGTATTCTCTAAAACTAAAGCTAATAAAGAATGCCTGGTTTCTGTGTAACAGTGTAAAACGCGCGCATTTCTCACGATCCAGTCTCAAACGTCAACAGCGACGTGTTTTGCTCGTCGTGATCTAGAATGATCGATAAAAAGTTCCAATACATACTCATAGTTATGTTAAAACAGAATTACTTATATCTACTTATATTAGTGTGTATTTTATTTTCTTATTATTAAATTCATTGTTACATCTTCAAAATACCGGGCAATTACCAACGATACTAAGGCCCGTATTACAGAACGTTCTTCAAGCTTTGATCACTGTTTAAAACTTTTGAGTGCGGATTTAATTTTAGAACATTCCTCAAGCATAGATTCATTGATCACAGTTCAGCTGAGTTTATTTTTTTCCACACTGTCACCTATTTAGGTGTTTGAGTAGAGATATGATCTGTAATCACTCAAGTGTGGTCGAGACCACGCTTGGGTAGAGATTTCTTTCCTATTTTAGGTTATATTCGTGGGTTATGTTGTTGAGAACGTTCTGTAATACGGACCTTAAATGCATGAAAGCGGAAAAGAGAGCATGAAAGAAATGACCAGGGGCCTTACTCCCTGGATCTTTACTGACTGGATCGAGTGCTATATCAATCGAATTTGAATTCGAGTTCATGCTAATTTGTACTGCATTTCTTTAGGAATTGACATTAGCTCAATTTGGTTCAGAGCTCGAAACAGTCGAGAGTAAGGCCCCTGTATACTAGTTTAGTGTAGATCATTAATGAGCAATTAATGATTGGTTTATACTGTTGACTCAACAAATACAGCCTAGGGTACGCCAGCAATTTATTATGCTTCTTAATGTGGTTGTGGTTGCGAAAAACTAAGACATTGCAAAATGCACGACAATGCTGTACCTACGTTAACAACTTCGGTACCTACCTAAATGTATTACAAATAATGAGATTAACAATAAATTTTGTCCGAGAGCAATCGATCAATCTGATATTAAAGATACGAGTTGATTCGAGACGTGTCATCAGAAATAATAACAGTTCGAAACTGTATGCATTTCGAAATCAGATAGTTATATAAATCTCTAAGTTCTAGATCTAAAGATTACTGCCATATACATACTTTAGAGTCGATCACCATTTGATACAATCTTTAAAAATTTGAATTATCTTCTGAAGTAGAGTAGAATATTCAGTATATTCTGCAAAATTGTGGTTATTAGCTACAATAATACTCAACCACATCATGCAGGACTAAGCTTTGTTGCCTTGTCAGCAATATCATTAAAGTCCATAAAATAGGCTAATTTTAGATGTTCCACCCAGTTTTTTTTATAGTATAGGATGGCGAAACGAGCTAAAGGTCCACCTGATGTTAAGCGGTTACCTTTGCCCATAACAACTGCAATACCACCTAGGCTGTTGCCTAAATGGTACCGCAAGTCGGTTCGCCAAACTGAGACATGAAAAAGGAAAGTCTCATGTGATTGTAATTTCACCCGAAACCGTACCCTTCAGACTCAAACACAGCAATGCAAGCATCACTATTTGGCGGAGAAGTAGGTACGGTAGTAGTGATCAGTAGTGAGCAGTACCTTAAGTGCACTCGTGCGCTGCACTACCAGTTCATAAATTCATAATACCTTTAAAAATAATCACAAAATATCTAAAACATCAATATTACGCATCTACTTTATACTTACGAATAGTTATGAAGTAATGACAAATCAATTTAATCTCTAAACTGATTAAGTTAAGACTTATTTTCGCTCGAACAAAAAAGCCCCGTGCGCTTCGCGGAGCGCACGCAGAGCGCTTATACAACTTCTATGAAATACGAGCTTCATCCCCTGGCGCGTGAGACGGAAGATAATTAGTACATTTACTATGAAGTAACTAGCCTAGATTCGAGCGCCGCACGGGCCGAATATTGCCGAGATTGACCGATCGTTGACGAAATGCACTCGATGCGAGACAATGCGAGCCGGCCGAAGGGCGGTAGGGGCGTTGCCCTCTCCTTGTCATAGTTCCCGCGCTCGTTTAAATTTCTCCTTATTTTGTTAGTATTTAGTGTTTTTACGTTACTGTGACTTTTTAATGGTGTATAAAATTAGCATTGACTTCAATGTTGGCTACTACAGTAGTAGTATTTATTAAAATTAAGGATTAATATAACTTTTCAAAACAACTTTTCTTAATTTAAAAGTGAATTAAATAATAAAAAGCTATGGTTGTGTGGATTTCTTTTGTTTTCTTAGTACGTATTTTAGAGAGTCGTTTTAGACGGAAACTGGTATTAAAGATGTTTATTTTATTTTAGATCATATTTATTGTATCATTATTGTATTTTATATTGTAAATAAAACAAAACAGTGCACCACCGGTTCTCTGACCCAGCAGCCGCCACTGGTAGTGATGTTGTATTTAGCCCACACTTTCGCACGTGCTTACTCCCACAGTATAACAGTGTGTTCACGCGTTACTAATGTCCAATATGTTTGTTGCAGGCCGAGTCGTCATGGGACTAGCAAAAATAGTGAATCTGACTAGGTGATAATAAGCAGTGTTTATGTAATGGATTGTACAGTGCGTGCCGTGCCAGTGTTGTGAAATGAACAGTGAAACGCGCCGACATCTCTGAACACACACGTGGAAATGAAAAGAGAAAAGTACAAGAACTCTATTCCGAAACACGGGTAAGTTGAACACAAACTTATTCTTATACTATATACAACGTGTTATTGAAATAACTGGAAACCTCTTAAGGGGTCATTATACTTATCAGTATGAACAACTTTTACTATGGGACCAATTCTGAAATCGCGAAAAAATATCCGCTGTTCCTTTTGTCGATTTATGTGAACACAAATGTAGGGAACAGTGTTCAGTGTTGGTCCCATAGTAAAGGTTTTTCATACTGATGAGTACAATGACCCCTTAAGAGGTTTTCAGTTATTTCAATAACAGCTTGTATATGCCCGCGGATTCACCTGCGTATAATTCGATTTATCACAGAAAGTCGTTACCGCGCATCCCTCGGGATCTGCATACCTTTCTGGGAAGGGGCTCGTGGCTAAGTAACAACCGTGTGGATTGTACGATCTGCAAGGTCAAGCTGCACTAGCCGCGGTCAGTCTGTGGATGGGTGACCGTTTCGTTACACATCGAGACCCCTTCTTCTTATCGTGTCAGTGGTTTAAATAAGTATAGGTGACCTCTTGTGAGACCCCTTCGTGCCTCGGAGAGCAAGTAAAGCCGTCAGTCCTGCGCCTGATCTCTCTCCAGTCTTTGTGGGATTGCTGTCCCATCGGATTATGAGAGTGAGGGAATAGAGAGTGCACCGATATTTGTACACACACTTGTGCATAATATTTCCAGCGCAGATGGCTAGTCTCCGTTGAGATTGGCCGACGTGACCGAAACTTGGCCGATCTTTATATGGCCTAACTGTGTACCAAATTTCATCCAAATCCGTTCAGTCGTTTCACCGTGATTAAAAGATAAACAAACATCTATACTTTCCATTCATATAAACATTACTAGGATTTAACTATATTACAACACTGAGATTCCTAAACTTCTGTCTATAACTAGGAACTCATATTAACTTACGTTGAAGTTAAACTTAATTGGTATTTTCTGGGTCACGCAACCACAGACAATAAAGAAAAGCCAGTGTTATTTAATGTGTAATATTCAGTGAATCAAAATTTATTACGTTTTATGTTTGAAGCGTAATTATTGCAAAACAACACATTGTTTGGAAGCTCATAACGTAATGGATTTGTATGTTGACGTAACGGATAGTAAACACCAAGAACTTACAATATAGTCCACGACAAGCGGTAACGCACGACTAGGTGAAGAGAAACCGCGAAAAACAATGGGTCTGCTAGCTAGGGTTACCACCCGTACTATATTACATATTATCATACTATTTTTCAGTCTGTTGTACTCTATATTATAAAAAAATAATATAGTTCAAAAAATATTATATTTTCATCGCTATTTCACCAGTCGCGCTTTTTTTAACTAACTGGGACTGGAACGCACCCGCAGCGCAGCATTGAGAATTTAAGAACGAAACTCATTCGAACGCCACTCGATTTTTGAGGTTAAACTTAAGTTTTACATTTAAATGTATTTAAAATTATCCTCCACTATACGTCTTTTGGGTGACGTCAGCGATATCTTATTAAGAAATATTGTTTCCTGCTCGTGAGCGATTATTTCTTTCCACAATTTAAATCTTTAGATTTCGCTTCGCATGCGTAAATGCGTTAAAAATTATAAAATAATTAAATGTATTTATTTTGTGCCATAAATATAAAAACATGGGAATTGATGCTGGTGATAGTTCTCGTACGCCTTCCAAAAAGAAACAAAGAACGGAGAAAAGTCTCCAAAAATGTAAGAGCGTATGAGACTTCGACTATCAATGGTACAAAGAAGACGTTAATAACAAATTTTAGATACATGGAAAAATTTATAAAGATTAAAAATAAATGAGTTATTTTTTTCCTGAGTTTCCCAAAAGTAAATTTTTCTTCCAAATAAAGGTGGCAACCCTAGCTGTAGCCGCGCAGGCGCAACACAAAGATCTGTGTGTGCAATCAAAATCACTGTATTGAAATATGTTCAGCAAACTTTACTATTGTTTTGCACATATTGTTTAAATATTTTCAAATTCTAAGAGCCCTTTAGTCTGGCCATGACCAGTGACGCTCATGGTCAGCAGAAGAATAGGATATTAAACATTCATAAACGATAAATATTGATAATCTATTATTATATTCGTAAAGTAATTATATAATTATTAATGTCAACTCGATCAGCCAATAGATTTTATAAAATAACCAAACACAAATGGTAAGGTTATTGAAGAGTAGTGAATGCCAAACAAAATACATTACTATAGTTCTAGGTTACGAACAAACAATAATGTTCGGAGCGTTATAACCATATTTTAAGTTAGTTATTTACCGTTAAATCAGTTCACTTTGAAAGTGCATAGATATCTGAGACTTACAATAACTAGAACTGTTTCTCTACGTACAAAGAGGTTAATTTTATAAACGACAAAAAAAAGTATCTAATAAATGCATTAAATAGAGGTAAAATGACTTACTTAATAAAGGAAAATAATAACATAACAACATAACATAACATCACGCCTGTATTTCCCCGGAAAGGTAGGCAGAGGTGTGATAGTACCACCCACATTTCGCCAGTTATGTTATAGTCCCATGTAATAGGGGGCGAGCCTATTGCCATTGATCGGGCACAGATCCAGACTTCAGGCTGCTACTGAGAATTTCCTAATGAAAAAACCCAATAACACTTTGCCCGACCCGGGAATCGAACCCAGGACCCCACGCTCAGCAGTCGCGTTTGCAACCACTAGACCAACGAGGCAGTCGACGAGGTAGGAAAATAATAATATACCTATAATTTTATTAAATAAATAAAAATAAATGTTTTTGGGACATTTTACACAGCACCATCTAGTCCCAAACTAAGCAGAGCTTGTACTATGGGTTAGCTAGACAATGGATATATATAATGCTTACATACTACATATTTTTGCAAATACATACTTATAAATACATAAGATACACCCAGACCAACACAAATACTTAAGTTCATTCATCACATAAATATTGGTGTCCTGTGGGAATCGAACCCACGACTTCGTGATCAGCTGTCCAACACTCGAACCACTAGACCACAGACGACGTCGACCTACAGTTTATTTTTAGGCGAATGTAAACTGGTTTTTATTCTATACAAAACTTATAAAAAGAGAAGAGTTGACGCATCTACCTATCCAAGCTAATTTAAGAATGGGAATGGGCATAAGTCAGTAACCTTTGTCATTAATATCGCATCGTATTGTTTTCGGCCTCTAGCCCCGTTTTCGAGTGTAGGTCTCCTCCATTTCACTCCATTCTTGTCCATTACCGTATTCCGTAGGTTTGCACGTTGTTCAAATCAAGTAAAGATTACGCTTTTTAAAGCCTTTTGCACCTCTCTATACACGTGCAGCCTATGGGTTTCCTACACACAAGCTGGTTCAGTGCCCTCCGTGTCCAGTACAATAACGCGTTCAGGGCGGTATTGGGGCTGCCCCGCTTCTGCAGTGCCTCGGGCATGTTTGCGGAGGCGCGCACCGACTGTTTCTACACCAGCATGCGCAAGCGGTGCGCGTCCTTGGTGCGCAGGGTGCGGGCCAGCTCCAATACTGTCCTGGCGATGATTGCTGGGCGACTGGACTGTCCTTACATCAGGCACTGCTGTAACAGACATGTTGCTGGGAGTGCCTGAATGTTATTATTATAATTATCTGTTTTACTTTTGTATTTTATGTAATTTTAATTTGATGTCATATGGGTACATACCTGAAATAAATGAATTTTATTTTATTTTATTACAGCGTGGCTTAACAATTTTTTTTACAATAGAAACTCACATATAGTCATTACACAATGCAGATGTACATACATGAGATTGATAAATATATTTGAAAATATAAGTCACTTTCCTATTCATTATGAAACCTAATGACCGATAACGAGCATCGCAACACTCAGAAATACAATAACTAAACAAAAAGTGAGACTTGGGTTCAAAGCCCAGTGTGCCACTGTGCCACTTATTCAGCAGCTGATTTCGTGATGATATAATTGCGCCGGCGCAGTGGTGACGTAAATTCTGGTAAAGCCCGGAGTGAGGTGAAAGTGTAAATAGCCGCGGTCCGCCACCTCAGAACCCTGACACCGCGCTCGATCAGCGCACTCGCCTCGATATTATATTACTGCTGCACATGCCCTTTGTGAGCATTCGTTCGATTGCGAGCTAGTTTGCAAGAATTTCAATCGCCGCCCTGACGCGGAAGTTTATTACGAGAGAATTTTTAAAATGAGTCAGACTTGACCTTTTGACGCGTCTTCGGAAATAAAGATGGCAATTTTCGACGCGACGATACAAATCATTGCTACCTGTACGTGGAAGAAAGTGTGCTTTCTAGTGAAGCGGTGTTGCACAACAACTGTGCGACGCGGCGACGCTGGCGGAGCGCGACTGCGGGTGCGACAAGGTCGTCATTGTTGACGCACCTTTGTTTTATTTTTGCCGTGAATAGCGCGAAGCCGCAGCCGGAGTGGTCATGACCATAACTAAATTATACTGCAACCTCAAACTATGAATTCAGAAATACGAATATTTTATTTATCACGAAGTGAAGACGACGCCGTTTTTAATGCGATAAGATTAATTTACATACCATTTTGTTTAAAAGGATTGTATAATATCTAGTCTATAATCCAAAATTAGATGGTAATAAATATGATTCGAAAGTGAACTTTAACAGAGATTCGTACCGGACCCGCATCAATCGTGACCGTTTCAATAACTCAGCAGATTACTCTACAGCTGTAATGTTCAATGTCATTTGATACAAAGTCGATGAAAATTGCTCTTTGAAACGATGAATATTTTACCTCAATTCCTTTTGAGATTCACAACAGACTTCCTAGAAAACAACATAGTAAAAAGAACACGGAACAACTACATCTTAACTCGATCCATCTAAAGTCAAAATGAGGCTCATTATTGTTATTACATGGGTTTTACCTGCCGGATCCGGAAGAGTGGTCATTAGGCGTGCTTCACACGCGGCGCTGCGGCCGTGGGCGATGCGTGCGGCGGCCTCCTTGGGAGGTTCGCCTCAATGCGCAGTGAGCCGCCGCGCACAGACGCTCCTCGCCTGCTCTCGCGCAGGAAGCAATCACAGATAATCATCAACTGACATTAACATTCATCAACGATCGCGGACGTGCGATCTAAACAATTGAACATCCTATGACAACTCCATAACCACTGACACCACAATTATCTTAGAGGTTGCGTCTCTACGCCCCATTGTTAAGATTTGATTTCAGTTTTAATATGTATGAAAACAAACATCGGATGCATCAAGAATAATCAAGATGTCTTAAGACTAGTTGCTTTGGCATTAGGTACCGATGATTATTTCAAATGATGTCCCATCGTCATATACAGGATGTCCCATCGCAATCCTGCATGTAAGGAAAGTAGTTTAAATATTGGAAATATGATTTTTTTCTTAAAGGATACTTATTTTATTTTTATAAGATATTCTGCATTCAAGGTTTATAAAAAAAAATGGCAGTCATGGGGACGGCCAACAGAAGTGAAAACTTAAAACTGTCACATTAGCATGTCGCATATGTCCTCTTTGGTCGCATGTCGATGACGTAGTGTGACGCGAACTCATAAGTTTTACCCCCACCAAAAATCACTCAATGCGGCTAAAGAAGTTCTCACATGTCTTGCCTGAGCCGACAATCGAACTAACACCTTCGATCAATGTTGATCGAAGACTAACACAATTATGGCTTCTGTTGATAGATAACGATAGGGCCAATAAAGACGATCAAATCTCTCTAACAAACATAGCATCTTAAATCAAAGGAAGTCCATGAAATAAGAACTAACGACAAACAAAATGAGGTGTTTTATGAGCAGCTGCATTTGTGTCATTTTATTGAAAATATACTGAGTCAATGTTAGGTTTCATAATTTTCTTTCAGTCTTTGACACAATGTTTGTTAGAGAGTTTGATTCTCATTATTGACCCTATTAATTGGTGGCATAAAATCCAGATGATTTTAGTTTATTTTTTGCGTTACACAACCCCAAAATATTTATTAAAACCCATCTAAAATTGATATTTTTAACAACTGTTAAATAATACGAATGCTGTGGGGCGGTGTCATGGACTCACAGTGGAGAATATTAATTTAAAAAAAAATCGAATTGACAACCTTCTCCTTTTTTAGGGTTCCGTAGTTCTACAAGGAACCCTTATACTTTCGTCATGTCCGTCCGTCTGTCCGTCTGTCCGTCTGTCCGCCTATCCGTCCGTCCGTCTGTCCGTCTGTCCTAATCCTTTACAAAATAATAATTTCTACCGTTATAAACACAAGTGAATGAAATTTTGTTAAAAAATGGTTTAGATATAGATATCAATTTTAAAAGAATAAAAAAATCTTGACAACGTATTTTAGGGGTGGCGCCCATACATGTATAATGGGGATGAAAATTATTTTTTCGCTGCACCCCCTCGTGTGGGGTATCATTGAATAGGTCTACTAAAATGAAGGTAATGTTTCATACATAACTTTTTTACCAGGTATACCATCTGCGAAAAACAGTTCGCCAAAGTGGCATGCAATGTGTCCCCCCCCCCTGCCATTTCTAAACTATGCAACGTAGAAACTTATAGTCTTCCACATTGATAGACCTTTATAAAAACTCTATTTTAAAATTATTTCGAATATAATGTGATTATAAATTTTTGCCACTCCAGAACTTTACTGCCCCATCGGCCATCCGTTCTGCGAGCAATGTGCCCCGCCCACTGCCACTTAAGTTGCGGCAGTAAAGTTCTGGAGTGGCGACCGCGTACTGGAAGGCGCAGCGTGGGTAGGCCCCCCACAAGGTGGACCGACGACCTGGTGAAGGTCGCGGGAATCCGCTGGATGCGGAAGGCACAGGACCGGTCGTTGTGGCGAAGCTTGGGGGAGGCCTATGTCCAGCAGTGAGAACGTCTTTCGGCTGAAATGATGATGATGATGATGATAAATTTTTGAGTTATAGTGAAAAAACTGAAAAATACTTAAGACGTCCTAGTTCATAGGTCATTGATCTTAGAGAAAAATGATTTTGGCAAATAATGCTCCTTTAGTTACTTTCTATTTAAAAAAATCACAAAAGAAACTTTGTGTTATATTGATATGACACACTCTTTCAATTTAGCTTCTTAAATTTAGCGCTAGGTGGCGCTGTTTGCAAAAACTAAAATAGCAATGATTAATATTCGATTTGATTCGTTTGTAATTAGACCTACTTAAGGAACCCTATAATACTGAGCATGGCCCGACGTGCTCTTGGCCGGTTTTTTTATTAAGTCGGTTTAAACTCTTGCTGGTTTGATCCAGCCCCCGGTTTAGGGTAGCCACTTTTGGAAAATCCTTGAATGCAGTATTACTTGCTTTGAAAAAATAAATGAAGTCTTCTTTAATATTTCCTATTTTCAATATTTAAAATACTTTCCCTCCATGAAGCATAGCGATGGGACAAACTGTATACGTCACAAAACATAGAAGTAGGTTTGCTTTGATAAACAAACAAATAATTTGCATAAAAATGCGATTAGTATGTTACAGTTTGAAGATTAATATATTTTTGCTAAACCAAAGCCAAACTCACTCGAGTTATTCCCCTCAGTTTTAAGGTACAGGGTCACCTTATGTTTTTAAAAGTCAACACCAAAATGTCATGCCAAGTTTGACAAACAATATATAATTTATTATATTTAAGCACATAATACACCGACACTTTAATCTTTTCGGTAAAGCTAAATCCAAAACAACTTTTTGTTTGCTTTTCTTATAGGTACCGATTTTAAAAACCTCTTAAGAGCAGGTAGGGATTATTTTATTCCATTCATAAGACTATAAGCGTGGTTAATTATTTGATTCTTTAGTGTTTTAATGAGTATAAATTGTTTCTTTATTTAATTACATACCTACCATAGCCAGTTCAGAGGTCTGAGGCCCGTATTACAGAGAGAAACTCAAGCTTTGATCACTTTTGAGTTCACCTTCAATTTTAGAATATCCTCAAGCCTGAGCCTCAAGCATAGATTTTTTTATCACAGTTGAGCTGAGTTCACCTTTATTTCAAACTGTTACCTACTTAGGTGTTTGAGGAGATTGATCTGTAATCACGCAAGTGTGGACGAGATAGCTTTTTAGCACAGATTTCCTTGCCATTTTAGGTTATATTCATTAGAATAAGACCAATGCTCAAGTAACGATTCTGTGCTTAAGTATTGATTAGGTGATTTAAAATCAACTGTACTTGAGGAGCGTTCTGTAATATGGACCTGAGTTTTACATCAAAATTCGACTGAATTTTCATTTATTTTCTATAAATATTTATTTCGAAATATAATAATATACGCGATGTAATTCGGTTAAACTTGTTTTAACCTAAGACGTTATTTTATACGTAAGTACTACATAAGTTTGATCACAAAAGTACAGTACAGTAGTAAAGTACATACTTGCCAGAGTACAATTTGTACGGTTTTGTCATTATGCGTTTAACGTACCTACGATCACTCAGTATTGTCCGTAACAACGGTTATACGTTCCTCGGAATGCCGCGGGCACCCTGGTGTTTATGCAATGAGGTATTTACGAAGAAAGTCTTGTCAACGTGACAACTTATATGGTGGGCGTCAACGCCATATTGCTTTGACATAACATGATGACTTCATTTTGTGTTAATTTAAACTGATGTGGAAACTGTGAAAGCATGAAATATAATTTCTTTATGAAATGTACTCTATAGTGTTATAAAAAATTGGGACTACACAACCTATCCTAATAGACATAATATTTTTATTAGCACGTTTTTATTAACTCGCCTTCATTCCTGTTGGTATGTTCACTACAAACTTTTCAATCGATTTTAAACTAACTTCCCGATGACAATACAATATTAACTCGCTTCTGTTTTAAAAACGTGGTGTATAAAAAAATATTGTTATCAAATTATTTCTTTTTTTTCCACAATCTACTGTACCTATAGAACGAAGGATTTTTCAAACATTTTAGTGTTATAAAAAGGCTAACTTTAACTATACTAACTATATCCTGAAAAGTCCATGATCATCATTTAGCTGAAGCTGATTATACCTAGTAATTCATAGAAATAAATAAATATTTTTGGGACATTTTACACATCACCATCTAGTTCCAAACTAAGTACTAGACAATGGATATAATGCTTATCTACTTTTTTTTTTGTAAATACATACTTATAATACATAAGAAACAACCACACCTACACAAACACTCATGTTCATCACACAAATATTTGTGTGCTGTGGGAATCGAACCCACGACCTCGTGATCAGGGCCCACATATGATACTTAATATATAATGTAACACCTTTAAATACTTGTGGAGTGCAATAAATTGAGTATTGTGTATTGAGTATCAGCAGTCCGACACTCGAACCACTAGACCACAGAGGTCGGTAATAACAACTAGTTGTCTCACGAAAAGGTACATAGAAAGTATAAAACATGGCTTATATAATAACTGATGACACCTGCCATAATGCTCAGGTTGGAAAATCGATTTACCTGTAAAGAACGCGTACATAATCAAAAACCACGCATACCTGCGCGTGAGCAATCGATCTCGTGTTTGATAGACCGATTTGTTCCAATCTCTTCGTAATCGATTTACCTTATGTACACAATTCTTAATAATTGGATGCTTTCTTAGGAAATAATATGTATATTCATAGGTATGTGCTGGCTCACGATATTTCCACTTGTTGTAATTTTCAATTTTACAATACCTAAGCAGCCCATTATTGCCCTATTTCTGGGCACGGGCGTCTTCTGTCATTGAGAAGTTTAAGGCATTAGTCCACCACGCTGGCCTTTTGTGGGTTGGCGGACTAAACACACCATCGAGAACTGTATGGAGAAGTCTCAGGTGTGCAGGTCTCCTCACGATATTTTCCTTCAACGTTAGAGCAAGCGATAATCAAATTCTTATCCGCACATAAATTCGAAAAGTCAGTGGTGCGGGCTGCGTTCAAACTCAGACCCTCCTGCATGGAAGGCAAGCGGTTAACCGCTAGGCTATCACTGCTTTTAATTTAACAATAGGAACCTCGATATTGTGAGATATATTCAAACCGCTCCCAAACATTGTTAGATATGTGCTCATCCGCGTAGCAATTGATCTGGAAATTTTGAAATGGTCACGGTATCTTGACTCTAGCTCTAGACTAACTAACTACAACTACTGGTGTAACTACTTTAAAAGCGAAGGTTCCAAACGAAATCAGCTTTCGTGTAATTAACTAAACATTGCAGAGAGACTATACATAACATTAATGATTTTTAGCATAATTTTTATCACACTGTACAAAATTCTAAGATACCATTCAGGCAAATAAAAAAGGAAGTGTCTAAACAGCCACCAGTGACCGTTTAATAAAAAGAAATATCATGCCACTAGTGGTATGCTATTCCGTCGCAAGTTGTAGCTTTTAAAATTTGTTCCTTAACACAATCAGTTAAGGTTACATTTTTAATATACGTATGGTATAGTTCCTATAGCAGACTAACATAAAATGCTATTCAGCTCCAAGTAGGTAGTAGTTGAAAAGTGTTACTTATTGCTTAAAGCACATATTTAATTAATGTAGGAAAGTGATTGGCAAATCGTTTATGGCGTGGCGTGGTCACTGTTCTAACATAATAACCTAACCTAACTAGCAGCCAGTTGTTTCTTATTATGGGGGCCTTCGCCCCCCCGAACACCCCTGGGAGCCTGACCAGACCTTCCTTGTGAGCGATATCACTGCTCGAGCCCCCCAGCGAGTTTATTTACCCCTAAATCCCTTCCCCCTCATCCCTTGCGGGGGTTTCGACTCCTTTTCTACATTGCCACGAATTACGACTTAATAAGGCAGAATAGCTTGCCACTAGTGGCAGAATATTCCTTTTTATTATTCGGCCACTTCGCCAAATCTTCTCGTCGCCTATACCGCAAAGTTTGAAGACAAAGGTCTTCAACCAGTGCGTCCTGCCAGTCATGACTTACGGCGCCGAGACGTGGACACTGATAGTTGGGCTAGTCCACAAATTTAAAGTCGCTCAGCGAGCTATGGAGCGAGCTATGCTTGGAGTTTATTTGAAGGATAAAATCCAAAACGAGATTATTCGGAGAAGAACCGGAGTGACCGACATAGCTTGTAGGATCAGTAAGCTGAAGTGGCAGTGGGCTGGCCATGTCTGTCGAAGGACCGATGGTCGCTGGAGCAGACGAGTCCCTGAGTGGAGACCGCGAATCGGCAAACACAGCGTAGGGCGCCCCCCCGCCAGGTGGACCGACGACCTGAAAAACGTGGCTGGGGGGACTGGATGCGGAAGGCAGAGGACCGAGTGTTGTGGCGCAACTTGGGAGAGGCCTATGTCCAGCAGTGGGCTGCAATAGGCTGAGTTGATGATGATGAATCGGCCACGGGTGGCTGACTAGACACTTCCAATAAAAATACACGTGCTTTTTCACCCTGAAAGATTAAATGCACGTGTTTGTTGTTAATTAAAATTCTGATAATAATGTGCAATAGCGCATAAGTAATAGGTAACAAGCCAAAGACGGCTTGCTCAATGCCATCGCTCAGCTAAATTATGCATTTCCTCCGATTGACTTTTAAAACTAGATCAAGATAAAAAGTAACAGAGTAAGTTTTTTCGCTCATATTTTTGTAGCTCGTATTGATGTTATTATTCACTTTGCATGAATCGAGTATCTTTACCAAATCAGACAAGTTCTCTCCCTTAGAGACATAGGTGCAGTCGACCGCACGTCAGTGGTAACAATTGCATTATGAAAATCACCCTTACTGCATACGAAATAGAGACGCTGTCAAGGTCAGAACTACTGACGTGCGATCGACTGTACCCCAAAAAGACTTTTTAGTCCGACCGTTCATATACGTGTAAGAATGTTTAGAAATTTTAATAGTAAATAATTAAAATCTATACTAGTAATAGTAATTGACATATTAGGTTTATCAATTAACACAATGAAAGTTATACTAGATCTCAATCTCAACCTTGCGCTAAGGTATCACCAGCGCGAGGGCCCGCCTGATCGGAGCGAGGTCCGACAGATCCTAGTGGCTGAATGCGAGGAGCGACTTGCGCAACCCAGCGCAGGGCACGCCGTTATCGCGGCGGTAAGGCCCGTCATGGAGGAGTGGCTGGAGAGGAGCCATGGTGCTCTCACCTACCGGCTGACGCAGATACTCTCGGGGCATGGTTGCTTCGGTAAGTATCTGTGTCGCATAGGCCGGGAGCCGACGCCCGAGTGTCATCACTGCGGGAGCTGCCCAGAGGACACGGCGCAGCACACATTGGCGGAGTGCCCAGCATGGGCCACGCAGCGCCGTGACCTCATCACTGCAGTAGGCGGCAGCGATCTCTCGCTTCCGGCCGTGGTTCTGTCTATGGTCGGGAGCGAGAGCGCTTGGGAAGGCGTCGTCTCCTTCTGCGAGGAGGTGATGCTCGCTAGGGAGGCGGCGGAGAGGGTTTTAGAGGCGATGACCTCTCTTCCCATCCGCAGGAGACGACCTGGGCGTCGTAGGAGGGCGTATGCCGACCTCCAGCCACCCTAGGTGTGGGCCTGCGGGCGGCGGACTCGGGGTGGCCCGCCGCCCGACCAGTCAAGGCCCGTGACGGTGGCGCGTAGTGTTCCGCGTTCGCCAGTCAAGAGGAGGGTGCGGCCGTTGTGTTTGCCGCACGTGGAGAAGGGGCTCGCCTGCCAGTGGCGAGCCGGGACCTGCCGGGGATGGTTGGGCGAATACAGGAGTATTTCCCACGCCCCCGGCCAAGGTCGGTAGAGGAACACCGTGGTGGTTTTTAGTCGGTAAGAGTCCGACACTGGCTCCGCCTTCCCCGGGCGGAGTGCGTTCATGAGGATTTTCCCCACGGAAAAAAAAAAAAAAAAAAAAAATCTCAATCTCAAGCACTGCTATTTGTCAATGTTATTATAATCCTCCATTCATACAATAACACTGGTTTCATGACAAAACCCCTCAGCAATGTGGTTCAAACGACAAGTTTACTGAATGCATAATTTTGGAACTCCAATACCAAGCTACGCCCACGCGGCGCCCGCGCCGATAACAAAATCAGTGAGATATAGAGATTAATAAGTGCATACTTAATAAATTATATTATTAAATATACAGCATAGTGCTAGTTAATGTGGAGACCTGTTTAGTCAAAGGTTAGTTTGAATACCGACTATGTGAACCGTGTGACTTATGTGACGGCTGATTCAAAGATCAGCTGATATTAACTATGTCACCACCATAATAGATATTTAAATACAGTATTGACTGATGCGTTTATTTATGTGGTATCGATCTATCTTTATGGTCAAAGGTCAAACCATTTTGTCACCAGTTCTATAAATGTTTAATTAGCACGACGCGGGTCGTTTTGAAGGAATTATGTCGCTCAATTTAAACAACCTATAAGAGCCGGAACCAAACCCCACTCGAATAATTCGAATAAACCCACAACCTTAATTAGTCTTGGACTAGTATTGCAACAATTCTGCTATTATAGTTAATTTCATCCGCCTTTGTATCCGGAAGGAATTCCTGACAATTTTCCTTTCGTATTTATTCTCAAGGACTATTTCCTGCACACAAAGTAATTTCCGTCACTATTCCATCGATGTTTTATGACTGACAGACGAGTTGAGGGAACGCCAAGCCACGTTTCGACACATTGCGTGCTTTGTGCGAAAAATATTAACTCTGGTGGATTTTTCGTCGAGGATTTCCTAAGCATATTTGATTTATGACTCAGCATAGTTTCGAATGGGACGAAATCACACAAATATTTGACTCGGTTTTGGTGTTATTGCGTCATCATTAGTACCTTATTGAACTAGAGTAGAAAATTTAAAGGAATTGATGTATAAAGTAACACTATACCTCAATCGCCACAATACGTGTACTTAAAGGTTGACATTGACATCTACCAATCTGCTTCTTTTCCATGTAATGAACAACAAAGTAGGTATTGCAAAATCCCTTCACCATACTCAATAAAGAGTGTTTCATTGAGCAGCGAAATGGTCTGAATACAGTGATTAAGTGAACAAACAAGTAATTTGCAAGTATACCCCGAGGTTAGTTGGTAGTCTGTGAATCTGGCGCTGGCCGGAGAAACTAGCGCAATTGCGCAAGCACCGCGGTTCGCACATTTGATTGTTATGCACTTTCTTTATGCAGACGCTTAGGAATTAAATAAAACTCAGCAATCAATTATCGTAGAGTTGATAACACTGGAAATTCTGGAAATTTCTTAAAACAATGGGAATTGGAAAATCGCGCCAAGATTCTATCCCCAAAGACTTAAATATCGAGTTGCTAAATCAACATTTCTCCTCTTCGTCCAATTGCAATAGGACTATTAAAGCCAACACATTAAATAATCTTTCATCTCTTCCAACTCCCAATTACTCACAATTTGTCTTTAATCAATTCTCTGCTTGTGATGTTAAGAAGAGCATTGTATCAATAACGTCCAACGCTGTTGGAAGTGACTGTGTCAGCCGTAAGATGATACTCCCTATCCTTGACGAAATCCTCCCCGTTATCTGCCATATCCTGAACTACTCCACATCCTGTGGCGTTTTTCCATCTATATGGAAGGATGCCCAAATAACCCCTTTGCCCAAAAAATCTAATCCTATATCATTTTCTGAATACCGCCCAATATCCATATTACCATTCCTCTCCAAGGTCCTCGAACGCCTTATCCACAACCAGCTTAGTACTTTCCTTTGTAAAAACAACCTCCTTAATCCATTCCAATCCGGGTTTCGTCCAGGACATAGTACAGTCTCAGCCTTAGTTCACATTACGGATGACATCAGGATAGGTATGGAAAATGGAAATCTGACGGTACTTTCCTTACTTGACTTTAGTAATGCCTTTAACACCGTCGATTTCGATATCCTGCTTGGCATACTTCGCTCTCTCAACATATCTCCAACGGCAATTGATTGGTTTCGTAGTTACCTGTGTGGCCGTCGGCAACGTATTTGCATTGATGGTACTCTGTCCTCATGGTGTAATACTTCTGCCGGCGTACCACAGGGGGGCGTTCTTTCTCCTTTACTTTTCGCAATATTTATTAACTCAATTTCAAATCAACTTCTATCATCCTACCACCTCTATGCAGACGACCTACAAATTTATTCACAGGCTCCTTTAGAAGAGTTGTCGGAGGCTGTTAAAATGGTGAACACAGATCTAGCACGAATATCTGAGTGGAGTATTGCTCATGGACTAAAGGTGAACCCTACCAAGACCCAAGTCATTGTTGTTGGCAGCCCTGGGATGACTTCCAGAATTGATTGGTCACAATTTCCTCCAATTGTATTTGATGGTACCACAATACCTTTAAGTGATTCAGTCAAGAATCTTGGAATTTATATTGACAAAAATCTCTCTTGGAATCATCAGATGCAGGAAGTCAGTCGTAAATTATTTGCGTCAGCGTGGTCCTTGAGACGACTACGCAATTTTCTCCCTACTGCTACCAAAACGGCGCTTGCTCAATCCCTCCTTCTCCCTATTCTTGACTATGCCGATGCCAGCTATTTAGATCTTACTGAGGCACAACTAAATAAGCTTGAGCGACTTCAAAATGTTTGTATCAGATTTATATTTGGCTTACGCAAATATGATCATGTCTCCGAATTCCGCACTAAGCTCAAGTGGCTCCCTATACGTCTTCGCCGGAATACCCATATTTTATCACTTCTCTACAGTATTCTGTTTAATCCCAAGACCCCCCTTTATCTCAAAGAACGTTTCAAGTTCCTTCATGACACACATACACGATACTTAAGATCATCGGAAAACTTGGGGCTTCTGATGCCAATGCATTCTACAAAATTTTATGATAAATCTTTTACTGTTCAGGCTGTGCGTCTGTGGAATGAGTTACCTGTGTCTATACGGCGAGCTCAGTCACTGTTTTCATTTAAAAAATTAGTTAAAGAATACTACCTTTCCAAATTAATTGTAATTTATTAAGACATTGCCTATGTACCCAATCTCTATTCTAAATTGTAAGATTATTTATATATATATTATATATATTTATGATACCTATATGTGTAATATATTTTGTGCTATTTATTTATTTTAGTTTAGTAGTACGCCACGGACTGCCCCCATTATCTAGATCTTACGTCTTCTTTGTCCATCCAAAGGTTGTCTGGAAGATATCGCTTTTAGCGATAAGACCGCCCATGTACCCATAATTTGTACGTTGTTCCTGTTTACTACTATTTTCATGGTGTACAATAAAGTATATTCTATCTATCTATCTATCTAACACGTCTTTGGTAACAGTTTCACCTTGACCGCGTCTTTATTTCGTAAGCAGTAAGGGCGTTTTCGTAGTTCAAGTGTTACCACTGAAGTGTCGCCGACTGTACTGGTATATCTTCAATAATTGGGTTGCGAAGGTCAAATGGCAATTGCACCGTGTAAAACGCTTATGTATGTACACACGGCTACACATCAAGCTATACAAAACCAGTAAAGGCTGACCTCGCGTTGTAAGGAAAACCTATACAATGCGAGGTCAGCTTATACTGGAAATGTACAGCTTGATGTGTAGCCGTGTGTACATGCAATTGAGTAGATTGTAAGCCCAAAACTTTAGTTGGAAATAAAGAACTTAAATGACATTTAATCATTTTTATACGTTGTTTCTGCTAACTACTATTTTCATGGTGTACAATAAAGTATATTCTATCTATCTATCTAACATGTCTTCAACAACCTTGTTTTTAAACAAATTCCAGGTTAAGGCAGCGAATTTTGCAATGCAACTGTCCGGGTAGAGTAATACGTTTATTTATTTACTCGCTTAACGCTGGAACATCCAACCTAGCATATTGCAAATTTACAATTACGGACTGCACCGACAACTCTTTGTGTCATTAAGGGGTTACAGATAATCTCTGTGCATATCAAGACATTCTCAGTTAACTTGTGAATTGCATAAAATGCACACAACACAAAACACTTTCCATGGTTTACTGACCACAAGAAATGACAAATGACTGATTATGTTCTCTCCTTTACATACCATAAAATTATATAGCTATGCAATATTATTTTTTAAATTTGTCACCATTAATTTATGATTACAAAATTAACTTTATTGATAGGTAGAACAATAAAAAACCATGTTTCACAAGAATGCCATGACAAATGTGGTAACACATGAAAGTTTCGTAAATGAAAGCTATAATGACCCTTCTATGAATCACACATTTATGTAAATTTTATTTTGCAACACGCCCTTTAAAAGCGAGAGGACTGTATTTGTTGATAAATTGTTATCAAACATATACCTGTTTATCTTTATTTATTCTGATGAAATTACTCATCAAAAGTAATAGTTTACCCAACTTTGTGTATAATGAGCAGAATTCGAATCTATTACGAATACAGAACCCCAAAACATGAAAGTCTCTTCAGGATCACGCTTGAACAACAAGATACAGTTGCGACTGTTATGGTAACGTCCATTCCGACATTAAATATTTTGTTAAATGATACGTGGGCCGGATTTAAAAGTTAATGATTATTTACGGGCTACGACTAATTTGATCATATCTGGTATCATGTCTGATACCATCATCGTTCCCTCGCATAGTGTTGTCAAGTTAGGCGATTATTTGCCTTTTAGGCTATCTCGAATGGTGTCAGGGCGACCAAAAATTGCTATTGGCGACTGGTCGCCATTTAGGCTACTTTAGAAAAACGATTGGGCGACCTTTTCTTCTACGTTTTCAGTCTGACAAAAACTGCTATAAACAGAACGATTTTTTCATTCTTGTCAGTATTTTGTCTGTCCGTGTTTTATCATGAAAAATATACCTGTAAATACCTTAATTGAAATAAAACGAATAAAAACTTTGGGTATCAGCCAGAAAAGCAATTTTTAACTTTGTGTTCTTCAATTTTATCCTGCTAAATTTAAAAATAAATTAGTTAAATAAATTGCTTTTAGACTATCCGACTTTCAATTAGATGATTTTAGGCTACTTTACAGATTTTTTTTAAGGCGAATTTAGGGTACTTGGCGCCAAATTTTTGGCGATTTGCACCTAGCCCGGTACAAATTGGCAATACTACCCTCGCATTAAAGGCCTGTACAAACCAAAAGCAGGTCAGTAGCAGCACGGCACGTGTTACATTAAAAGGCATGCAGTTTTAAAGCGTTTTGACGGCGGGTCCGCCAAAGAACTGCTTTCAGTATTACATGCTGTTTCGGTTGTCAAATAATTCAACTGCCTCGTAACCGTTGTGACGTCACACTGACGCGCCGCCCTGTCTTGCTCCGATCTGGCCAGTTAGTATGGCGGCCGTAGTGATACAACGCAACCGCGCCGCTCCTGCCCGCGCTGCCTGGTTTGTCGCTGGCGTGGTGGGTCCAGAGCAGGGCAGGAGTGGCGCAGTTTCCCAGCGGGCCCGCGCTAATATTGGTGTATCGTGTTTTATATCGTTTCTTTTATTACAACTTGCCCGAACCCGCCCTCAACCTGCGCTGCTAAGTCAGTAGACCTGTTTTGGTCTGTACGGGCCTTAATTCTTTTTTACATCAAAAATAACTTCCTATGGTTTCTCGAGTCTTCGACTTATCGGAGCTTTTGAGTCGATCTTCCTCGATATAACCGGCGACGTCGCGAACTCCGAGGCTTCATTGCTTGTAAGTAATCAATCACTTCTGGTATCTTTAATTCCTAATGGGTAAATTACCATCGTGATTGTAGTCACGCATGGCATTTGAAGCAGGAAAATATGATTAGTGATGATATTAACGGCTGCCAGTCAGATGAACCACTTGTGGGCGGATGATATCATGCTGCGTGACTGGACGCGGTCGAAGCTACAGGAATTCTTTGAACTAATAACGGATAAATTGTGAGATAACGGTGTCGATTCTCTTTTTCAAGGACTAAACTTATTTTAAACTATCGCTCTCTTCTACTAATAGTAGATACAAGAAAGGGATGGCAACAATTTTAGAACTGTCAAATTAGTTAACGTGTTACATTTCTTGCACGTTCTGAGATCACGACTAAACTTGTATGTACGTGGGACACTCAGAAAGTTTTGCGAAACTAAAAAAAATTGTTCTATACGTACATATATTTTTATCAAATCTTTTCAAAGTACTTTCCACCAGCCTCTATACAAAGATTCATGCGCCTAAACCAGTTTTCAAAACACTTTTTCCAGTCCGCCGCAGACACCTCGTTTACAGCCTGCTCGAACGCAGCCAGCGCATCTTCCGGCGACGAAAATTGTATCCCTTTGAGCTGATTTTTTATTTTTGGGAATAAAAAGAAGTCACACGGTGCTAGATCAGGGCTGTAAGGAGGGTGACCCAGGAGTTTGACTGGCGTGCTGTCCAGGAAGTCCCTCGTTTTGAGTGCGGTGTGCGCAGGTGCATTGTCGTGGTGGAGCAGTAGCCCGCGGAGCCCTGTGTTTGGTCGCTTGTTGCTTATAACAGAGAAAACTTCTGGCAAACATTTGGTAGTGTACCATTCGGCATTAATGCTTCTTTGATCCCGTAAGGGAATTGATACCAAGTGGCCAGTCAAATTAAAAAAGCTAGCGATCAAAATCTTACCCCCGCTTCTAGATCGCTTCACTTTGGTAGGCGTTGGCTCATTTTGAAACACCCAAACAGTCGACTGGCGCTTGGTTTCTGGGTCGTATTGATAAATCCAGGACTCATCACCTGTAACGATGTCGTAAACATGCCGAGACGAGCCTGCTTCAAATTTGTTAAGCATATCACGGCACCATTCCACCCGGGCCTGCTTCTGAGCATCGGTGAGGTTGTGCGGCACCCAGCGTGATACTATCCTCCTCACGCGAAGATGGCTGTGTAGAATCTCGTGAACGCTTCCCGATCCAATCTTCAATATGTGTTGAATCTCCTGATATGTAATTCGCCTATTGTCTTGGATTAAATTTTTCACTGCTAGCACGTTTTCTTCGGTAACAGCCGTCAAAGGGCGACCGCTTCTTTCGTCATCCCCCAAAGTTGGTCGACCGCGCTTGAATTCGTTATACCAACGATACACGGTTGCCTTGGAAGGGCCTTCATCCATGAATGCCATTTGAAGTCTATCGTACGATTCATCCGGTTTCAGGCGACACTTGAAATCGTATAAAATCATAGCTCTAAAATGTTCCCGGCGCAGATCCATATTTCAGTGAGACACAATACTTTGAATTAACTCGCAAAAAATGTGGAGGGAAATTTTGAAATTGGAACTTACTTATTTTTACTTATAAATAATCATATTTTCGAAAAACATTATAACTGGCCAGTCTCCCATATATAAAAACTTTTTTTCGCAATACTTTCTGAGGGGCCTGGTAAATATAAATTCCGACTAATTTAACAGTTCTAAAATTGTTGCCATCTCTTTCTTGTATCTACTATTAGTAAAAGAGAGCGATAGTTTAAAATAATTTTAGTTCGTGATCAAGAGAATTGACACCATTATAATATTGTACGTTCGATAACCATTGCACAACTTCAGGAATGAAATTCAAAATTTAATTCTTCACTCGTGACCCAATATAATTGTTCTTCGCAGCTATTTCTTATCCGTTTCGTTTAAGGAACTATCTTTCACCGTTTTAATTATATAATTTCCTAAATCACTAGATTAAATAAATTGATCTAAGACAATATTTACATATTTTTAAAGCTACTAATGAACGGAAATGAACGGAACTTTTACTGTTACATGTGAACTTATGCACCCATAAAATACTCAAAATATAAATAATTTATCAACCACTGTGGAGGACAGGGCAAATCAACATTCTATTCAAGTTTATACGACAAGAGCAAGCAAGAGACTGAGCAATGATAGCCTAGTGGTTAAATGCGTGCCTGCTATGCAAGCAAGAGGGTGTCATTTCGAACCCGGCCCGCACCTCTGAGTTTTCAAATTCATGTGTTGATCGGAATTCTATTATCACTTGCTTTAACGGTGAAGGAAAACATGGAGAGGAAACCTGCACAAAAGAGAGTACATACAGTTCTCAATGGTGTGTGTAGTCCGCCATCCTGCACTAGACCAGCGTGGTGGACTAAGGCCACAACCTTCTCATTCTGAGAAGAGTCTCGTGCTCGACAGTAGGACAGTAATGGGCTGATTATAAATTATTATTAAGAAATTATTAATTTGTTATAAGTTAATTATTAGTTTGTTGGTCTGGGTATTTCTTATTTATTTTAAGTATGAATTTACAAAAAAAAGTATGTAAGTATTGTATCCACTGTCTAGTATACCCATAATTCAAACTCTGGTTAGTTTGGCACTAAGATGGAGCTGTGTAAAAATGTCCCAAAAATATGTATTTATTTATTGATTATGATTATGTTATGTATTTGAAAAGATGGAAGGCGCATAAACAATTTTATTTCTTGTAAACTAAAGGAATGGGTAAATTACTTTACGCATTAGTAGAGGATCGTTAGACAAATGTTTCAGGTGTACGGAAGCATCACATTTTCCTGTACATTATGGTGTGAGGTCACGGTGGTCGCTCGGAGGCCTCGCTGATGACCGGCGCGCGCGCACTCAAGGCAAACGATCTAGCTAGGATGTCATTACCCACTCACAATGTCCAGTTACACTTTGACAAAGATATATGTTACTTCTGCATAATGTGTCGTATCATCATCATCATTTCAGCCTAAAGACGTCCACTGCTGGACAAAGGGGACAATATGCCACTATCGCCACGCTTGGCAGGTGGGTTAGCCGTAGGTAATGTGTCATATGCCCATTATGATTTAGTAACTTTTGCGCGACTTACTTCATAGATGTATGGTTATTGCAGCTTGCAGCATCTCACACCTAGTGATGCTGATGCCTCATGCCTCTCCTCAACACGTTTCAACAATTCTTGCCTATTCGCCTTATGTCTTCTACGATACGTATATTATATATGTCATGTAAACTCGTGTATTTTTTATAAATGTCAACCGGACACAGCAAAATAATTGCTAACCTAGAGCCACTGCACACACCTGTGCAGTGTGATAATTATAGAAAAATCTTAACGAAATTCAATAAAAGCAATCGATATTGCTCTGTATAGTTTTTTGTTCCTAACCGATAAATCTATTTGTTACTGGGGTATAAAAATATGTTGTTGTTACTTAGTGTCCTTACGCTTAGCGTCAATGGCATAATGTTAACGTATCTTGCTTACCTTCACAAGATAACTGTTAGTACTTAACATGCGCTTTATAATGTGCTACCGGAGAAGAACCACACCCTAACAAAATACCGTAAAGTAGCAATATCGTACTGCTGCTTTACGAGAAACCAGAAGCCCGACCCTAGATCTAAAATGATTATAAGACGGTAAATTCGCGAACCAAAGTGGGTACTATTTAGAAGCCCTTGATGATGGAGTAGAGGATATAGTGTGGTGTTGAAGTTAAAATAATGTAATAAACAATTACACTTGAAAAAATGCATATTTCAAACAAAATAATAATTCTCATTTAGTAGCAGCCCGGGGTTTGGATTTGTGCCCGGTTGATGGCAACAGGCTCGCCCCCTATTACATGGGATTATAACATAACTGGCGAAATGTGGGTGCACTATACACCTCTGCCTACCCCTTCGGGGAAATACAGGCGTGATGTTATGTTATGTTATTGTCAAACAAAATAAATAGCGTATCAAGAGATGTCTCTATGCGTTTGTTGAATATTAAAACGATTAAAAATGTCCCGTGACTAAAATAACATTGAATTTTTATTTTTTGTGTAAAATCATAGAATGCCATGTAGTACGTGGTATAATTTAATGTAATAACCTTAACGCCACATTGTATATTTTGTCGTAGAGTTATCAATATGGAGGTTGGAAATCCAAGGTAATACTGCAATCCTGCAATTCTTCGATAACTAATACAGAAGTATAAATAGACATATAATAATCACCATGAAAAATCCAATGGCATTTATACCAACCGTCTTCAAGTTCTCAGTACTTGGTCAGAATTAGCATATAACACGCATAATAAATAGCAACTCAATGTAGGTAGACTTAACATTTACTTCATCTATGAATACCTGCTATTTCGCATAAGTTGCGAAATAGTTTATAACGTGGCACATGTCGTATATTAAAATTGACAAATACCAAGAATCTATCATGTGTTGTCGAGAAATGGGAATCAATCTTCAAATTGATGACGACTTTGCCTACATTTTTTTTTACGTACTCTGCCTGACCACAATGAAATCACAGGGGCATCCATCATCAACTCAGACTTGCGCCACAATACTCGGTCCTCTGTCTTCCGCATCCAGTCCCCCCCAACCACCTTCTTCAGGTCGTCGGTCCACCTGGCGGGGTATGCCCTATGCTGCGTTTGCCGATTCGCGGTCCACTCAAGAACTCGTTTATTCAAACAGCCAACAGTCCTTCAACAGACATGGCCAGCCCACTGCCACTTCAACTTACTGCAACCTTCCTACAATCTTCTTACAAGCTATGTCGGTCACTCCGGATAATCTCGTTACGTTTTCAAAGGGGCATCCATTGAAAACGAATTCCAATTTTGGAATAAAATTAATTGAATGTTCGTTAAGTAATTTAACTTTACGCCAACCCATAATTTAAATATTCACAATTTTGTTTTATTGTTTTTTTTTATTTACTGATGTGACTTATAATTATTACTATTATTAATAAATAACGATGAACTCTGAACTAACATTCATACCGATTAAGTAACTTATAGACATATAGGTATTAGAAAGAAAATATATCTTCATGAACCCACATTAAGTCTCATTAATAATATAAATGATAGCGTTTTATCATAATCTTCTGTCCATTTAAATAAACCTGTGAAAGAACATCAATTTATAACGTGCCAAACTATCTGTACAGTTATTTTGGAATGTTCAAACAAATATTTATTATTTGGATAAAGCTACCTAAAATGTCTTGGACGCCATAAAAAATAAATAAAAACAATATCCACGAAATATTGACGAGGTGCTAGTCAATTTATTTTAATACACTCTTGTCTTATTCTTATTTTTATCTAGAGGCTGAATTTGTGAGGAGGATATTTCACAAGAGCAACCTCGGTGCAACGTGAGTCAGCTTAACGGCATGCACTTTTAACACTCACTTGATTGTTCGACAAGCCGTACAATACGGGAACAGTGTAACCATTTTCATTCATCATCATCATTTTTCAGCCGTAAGACGTCCACTGCTGGACATAGGCCTCCCCCAAGCAGTTTGGGGGGATATGCCATAATCGCCACGCTTGGCAAGCGGGTTGGTGATCGCAGTTGGTTGGTAAAATACTCAGAGAACGCTGCTGCAAATCCTCTGGTGAATCCATTTTCATTCGTTTTAGATATTAAAAAAGCAACACTACAATAATATCACTGAATTGCAACATTGATCCAATTTTAAAGATTGCAATTTCGTCCCAAACAGGAATTTCGTTGTGCTACGATGATGTTACGAAATAAATATTTCAGGTGATGTTTTGAGAAAATAATAATCAATATTATTTTGCAATAGAAATTGTTGCAGGTTGTGATTAACATTATACCTAAAGTGGTGATAACAAATATGAACCTATAGCAATATGAGATAAAAATAATCTACAATTAGAGTTTCTACCTAAAATGGTCGCTTACACTGATATTATTATTTCTTTACATGGTAAATATCCCGTGACATATAATAATATAATCTACAGTTCTGTTTAGGCCCTTGTCTGCCTAAACGTGAATCCATGCGAGAAATAATTGAATATTAATTTTGTCTTGAATTGCGGCATACAAAAGGCACACCTACTATTTCATTATGTGAAGCAGTCTCGTTTCCATATGTACTAGTAGTAGGCACTAATTTGCTTACGATGCACACTTTTTAAAGATGAAAAATTGGATTACAATTTTATAATCTGAAATGAAACCAAACGCAACCTGACGCGCTCTGTGGAGCTGTCACCCAGAACTGTCATTGTACTTTTTTTGTGCGCGATGCGCATGCACGTTATTTTCTAAATACTAACATAATAGTGTTTAAGTGTACTTATTAGGTGTAAATATTATATATAATCACATACTCGTAGTGATATGTGTAAGGAAAATCAAAATCGATACAAAACACAGTATTAAAGAACTGAGAGAAGAGACCGGCGCGGCGGCGTCGGCGTCAGGAATGCTTGGGAGTGAGTGATAACAATTTCAATCATTATAAACATGATTACCTGTGTAGTGGTAGTGAATACGTTAATACGTAACAAAATAATACTGTGCGCTTATGTCTTAAGCTCAGCTAGTAGCGATTAATCAAGAAATTGGTAAATTCATCAAGCAAGTTCGAACTTGTTGGTAAAATAAGTAGCAGTTATTTGAGTGATTCTCGTGACTTTATTTGAGTGAGTGAGACAATACAGATTAACTATGCGCCCTTGAGCTCTCACGAGAGGTTAGCCGTGGCTGTGATACATCCTACATGTTCTCTTTACTCCGAGAGCTTCCACGAGAGGACAGCCAAAGTAGTGAATAGAGATTCACTATGCGCCCTTGAGCTATCACGAGAGGTTAGCCGTGGCCATGATACATACATTTTCCCTTTACTCCAAGAGCTTCCACGAGAGGTCAGCCAAAGGAGAGAATAGAGATTCACTATGCGCCCTTGAGCTATCACGAGAGGTTTGCCGTGGCCATGATACATACATTTCCCCTATACTCCAAGAGCTTCCACGAGAGGTCAGCCAAAGGAGAGAATAGAGATTCACTATGCGCCCTTGAGCTATCACGAGAGGTTAGCCGTGGCGATGATACATACATGTTCCCATTACTCCAAGAGCTTTCACGGGAGGTCAGCCAATGGAGAGAATAGATTCCATGCATCCTTGAGCTTTCACGAGAGGTTAGCCATGGCCATAACATGTGCATGTTCCCCATGTTCCTTGAACAGGATGTTAATAGGAGGGGCGGAAAAGACTGCTTTATGGGTCCTCGAGCTTTCATGAAATGTCAGCTGCAGCCTTCATAACATTTATATTCTCAGCACAGCGGGAGCTCCAGCAAAAGTTCAACTTTGTTCATATGTCACAGTCTAAGAGCAGTGATACCTACACATTAATTTGTAATAAAATCAAGCCTAACTCAGGCCGTTTTCCTCAGGTGAGTAAGACACAAATGATAGTCTGTTGTAATAAGTTAATGAATATTACTTTACAGCAAAACACCTTTTACATGTAGAGGATTTCACTTTACATAAGTGTAGTGTTGAACATGGCCAATGACATACAAACATAACATCACGCCTGTATTTCCCCGAAGGGGTAGGCAGAGGTGTATAGTACACCCACATTTCGCTAGTTATGTTGTAGTCCCATGTAATAGGGGGCGAGCCTATTGGCCAATGAGCCAGTCTATTTTCATGAAACATCTGAACATCTATCACTTTCAGTGGAAGACATATCTGAATTAGTTCACTTGAGGTTGAGGCAATACCTGAAGATACTAATAAGATCTTAGATAACAATAGCATATTGTTATATACAAATGGAGAAATCTTTCATGAGACATCCTTTATTTAAATGGAAGAAATATTACAAACAAATCCAATTGGCCGCTACGGGCCACCTATGTTACAGGTACAAACCAGATGATTAGAATATCTTCCCAATTAGTATGTATTGTATTATTACTAATCCTAAATATGATAGGATATTAATAATATATTCCTGTTCTAAACTTAGAAACATGTTGACCTGTGGAACACTAGTTCATTATCTAGTGTTTCCGTCCATCTAAAGTGGATGGAATCATAAAGGACATCAAGTAAATGCAGGTATTCATACCTACTTATTGTGCATTTTATACTGAAAGATATTGTGTACTACACCACTGAAAGCTAAGGATACCTTATAGTGTCTTAAAGATCTAAGAAAAGATAAAATATCAGTTTCATGAATCTAGAAATACATGAAAAGCTATTCAACTACCTAATGATTGTATTACTGGATTTAATTATTATTATTTTTGCATCCAACTTTAGTAGGTACCTAGCAAATTATAATGTGAGATTCTCTTGATAACAGGCAGTAGAGAATCCAGTCTTTCACATTTCACATAAAAGAAGAACCAATGAACACAGCTTGGTGGTTTTTTCACCAATCGAGTCAATTTGTTGGTTGTTTTAGTTCAGCGGTTATCACTAGATGGTGTTGCTTCAATCACGGAGGGTTCCTGAATCGCGTGGAAATGCAATAATCCTTAGTTGTTTGTTTTAGTTCAACGATTACCACTACCTACATAGTGTTGCTTCAATTATGGAAGGTTCCTGAATCACGGGAAAAAACACAACTATTACACAAAATTTTGTTGTATTATACAGAAAATTTACAGATGGTACTGTTAAATTAAACTACCTACCTACCCATGCTAAATAATTCGCTGCAGGTGTTATGCGAAATTTATGACAAATTTGGAAAAGCTAATAAAATTATTCCTAATCTTAGAGTAATAAGACACAGAGTGATAGTTTCATCCAAATTTCCGCTCAAAGTTGAAGCACAAAAACAATCGATAAGTGCTCACAAGCGGCACGTCAAATGTTCACCAACACGCACATGGGCGTGCTTAAGCTGTACGGAATGGAGCCATTTGTGCCTGCCCATGCATCAAATTGTGCGCATGGACATGGTTTCTGTATATAGCTGTTCTAAGTTCCTAATGATAAGTAATACATTGTAGGTAATAGGTAGATCATATGTTTTGATATCCTGAAATACATAGGTGCCTCCCCTTTAAAATAGGATGAGACATTCTTTCCTCCATTTGGCCTTCTAAGTAGGATCAAAAAAGGTGGGGGGGGGGCATTTTTGGGGTATTTTGGTGGCCGCTAAACCATGGATGGTACCATGGTTTTTTAATACACGATAGTACACGAATAAGTTTGATAGAACTAGTTATGACTCCACAAATTGGTTTTATCCCCCATCAGGACTCAACTTCCCTTGTACAAGACCTTTACTTAAGCAGCAATGGTTGCATGCTAGCTTACTTATCAAACTGAACTAAGGTGCTGTTATAAAAATGCTGCCTGCTCAGATCCATAATCGGAGTCAGTGTGTACCTATAATAATAATAATAGGACCAGAAATATTTAATTTTATCTTTAAAAATGGCCGATCTGAATCAATATTTAATTATTTACTAAAGATATTTTAGTTAGAGGATCAATCCTTAATAATATTGATGATGTTTTTTGGATAGATTTCCATCAATGCGACCTCAACTTTACATATTAAGTTACATTTTCATCGCTCAAAATTATTATATTATACATAATAGGGAGCAGCAAAATTGTTTGCTTTCGTTATGCTCTCTAATTATAATCCTTCGTATAAACTGTAGAATGCGGTTAACGCAATACCTACATTATAAGATTATAACACAAAATAAAAATAAAAATCTTCCTTGAAGTAGGTACACCATTATGATATACTAAATAGTTGACACCACTAGGCACCTACTATTACTAGGTTGTAAAAGTGACTGCTCATTAAGGATGTGCAGAATAATTGTGTATAAAAAATCGAAATCGGTAAAATAAATCTTCCTTTGAAGATTTTAATTAACAAGTGGCTCAGTTGAATGAGATAGAGTAGGAAATTATTTATTGGATGAATTATTTAAACCAATTATTTTGTTTACACAATTGGGTCAAATAATGATACTCCTCAGTTAAAGGTGTTTTACAGTAAAAACGAATACTTAATTTAACTGTGATATTTTTGCAGTCAGATTTCTTATAGAAACCAAGAAGGAAATGGACTTCTTGACTTTTGCTTTACTCAATCAATACAAAAATCCTTATACCTACATAATATAAGCACCTATTTGAGGCAAATAATGTTATATAATAATAATGTAATGATAAGTAAATCAATAATAAAAATCCACATTGTCTATACATATGTGTACCTACCTAATCTCATGATCTTATTCTATTCTTTTGAATCTTCGATCAATTTGAATAGCAAGATTTCATAGTTTGAATACAGACAGAGATAGTTAAAATAAGAGATATCTGTACGAATCATAGCCATACATCTCTACAGACCTGCATGCCTCAACAAATCTACTTTTCCTTTAATTGTTTATTGTGTTTAAGGTAATTGTTATTAAACACACATACACAAGGACTTTACTTGATTTGTGAACTTATGATTTTGCTTTATATAAAGATAGCTACATCTACTTTTATTACCCAAGTAACTAAGTATAGAAAATAAGACCGACATTGTTACCATCGTATCATGTTGTATGTGATTATTCTGATTTCCTTTTTGATACCAATTGCGTGATTGGTTAGTTTAGATTAGGTATCTATTCTAAACTAATACTACACAACTTTCTTCTTTAAACATCTACTAGTACATATGGAAACGAGACTGCTTCACATAATTACATAGATCGGACTAACTTACCAAGTGACGTCCGATCCTCGATTATGTGAAGCAGTCTCGTTTCCATCCAATTCCCGACCCGACCCAGTGTATCCTAGATTCAATATCCCTTATGAAAGTTGTGTCTACCTGTGTGACTTTGAAGTAAATGACAGTTCTGGGTGACAGCTCCACAGAGCGCGTCAGGTTGCGTTTGGTTTCATTTCAGATTATAAAATTGTAATCCAATTTTTCATCTTTAAAAAGTGTGCATCGTAAGCAAATTAGTGCCTACTACTAGTACATATGGAAACGAGACTGCTTCACATAATCGAGGATCGGACGTCACTTGGTAAGTTAGTCCGATCTATGTAATTAACAGTGACAAGAAACACAGCGTTAAATTCAATTGTTCCGTGTGGTGCCGGACATAAAGAATTGCACTACCCTATCTGCCCCCCTAGCCAAGTTGACAATCTACAATCGTCAACGCTAATAGAAAACAATCAAACTGTATGGGAATGGCATATCTCAGCGAATGACTTTTTGTTGAGATATGTCATTCCCATACATTTTGATTGTTTTCTATTAGCGTTGACGATTGTAGATTGTCAACTTGGCTAGGGGGGCTGTTCTCATGGGTGTCGTAAAAGGCGACTAAGGGATTCACCAGAGGATGGGTAGCAGCGTTCTCAGAGTATTTAACCAACCAACTGCGATCGCCAACATATATGATAATCATATATATGTAATATATATGATTATGGCATATCCCGCCAAGCTACTTGGGGGAGGCCTATGTCCAGCAGTGGACGTCTTTCGGCTGAAATGATGATGATGATGATCTAGAATTGTAGACCTATTTTACTATCATAGAAATCTAAATAATATAAGTTAATAGAAGTGGTAAAGGCGCGTGAACTTGTCGCCGCGTACAGGTGTCTCATAGGACACCAGTGTGCGAATCGTTTGCTTGATCATCAATGCTGTTTTGGACACACAGTCATTCAAATTGTATTTTGCAGCATATCTAACAGCGGAATTGTTTTATTGAATGCTAGAAACATGGTGGGCGTAATTGCGTATATTGGTTGGTAGCGGAAAACCGGTGACATGCGTTCCGGTAGTAAAAGACAAGACAGTAGATAAAATTTCTGTTACCTACCTCATTATTTAGATTTCTATGGTTATTATTCAAGTAATGGCACTTACTGCACTTTACGTGTACAACCTAAAGTGCTGCGGGATCCTTCGAGCTAATTGATCTATTACTGAGGAGTACTTGCAGCTCATGCGACACGAACAGAATAAAAACAAAAGCCAACCGACTGATACCTTGATGATTGTCTAGTATCTTACAATTATGAATTTATATAATTGTAACGTAATTTACTCATCGCGATGTTAAGGCCGCGATTGTGACTTGTGAGCCATCGAGCATTCATTGAAAATATCATTTGAATCTGTTAATGTTTGCTTTGGCCTCCGGTGTTTTATGTGCTGTCGATGATGAGACCTTTAAAGACGTATCCATATAAAGCTTTCTGTTCACTGACAGGTATCATCTAGACCAGTGCTTTTCAACTTGTGGGTATACCGTAATACCGTACCGTACAGGGGCCAGAGCTGTCACAGTCACTTGAAAACTAAAAACACCACCGAGGCAGTATGTGTGTAAAACGCCTTACATAATAATAATAATCATCTTTATTACACAACAACATTACATCAATAAATAAAATAAATAAATATTTTTGGGACATTTTTACACAGCACCATCCCAAACTAAGCAGAGCTTGTACTATGGGTACTAGACAATGGATAATAATATAATAGTTATATACTTTCAACTCAATCAATCAACTCAGCCTATCGCAGTCCACTGCTGGACATAGGCCTCTCCCAAGTTGCGCCACAACACTCGGTCCTCTGCCTTCCGCATCCAGTCCCCCCCAGCCACGTTCTTCAGGTCGTCGGTCCACCTGGCAGGAGGGGCGCCCTATGCTGCGTTTGCCGATTCGCGTCTCCCCTCAAGGACTCGTCTGCTCCAGCGGCCATCGGCCTCTGCCACTTCAACTTACTGATCCTACATGCTATGTCGGTCACCGGCCGCCGGATATTCTCGTTACGGATTTTAACCAACATTACATGAAGTTCTTAAAAACTAATAAGGTGATAGTGTTCAACAGGCATTCTTATCGCTCCACGGCGAACTCTTCCAGTCAACCACTGAATGGCCTGGAATGTCATTAAAATGACAAAGGGTAGTTACCGGTGCGTGCTCTTAATAATAAACAGTCGGAAACGTAACTAATTAAATTAAACTAACTTAACTAATAAATAACATAAATATACTTAAATTTACATACATACTAATGCATACATTGCTAAGGCCAGAAGGTTGCGGATTTTTTGTTACCAAAGGGATCGCGCTATGGAAAGCGCTGAAAAGCACTGACCTATTCACATTTGCTTAAACTAGAAATATTTTTAATTTAACACATACACTTCTATTTATTTTCAACAGTACGCTTCAGTGAATGCACCGTTAAATCTAATAATAGAATACCATTATCTTTCGATAGACCATCATCAATCATGACATTCTATTTTAGGTTCCTCCTACTATCGCACGACAGGTAGACAGTTGACATTCTTCTCAGCATGTTGACACGACGCAATGACATACTTGAGAGCTAAACCGGCTGAAAAGTGGCTCCGAAGACCAAATCAAATGTAACATCTAACGGCATCTTGATATAAACTTTCGTAACTTAAACGGTTTTAAGATTAAAATATGGAAACCAAAGAACTACTCCAGTATAACATGTTCTTTAACTGATTTATGATATTTACGTCCATACACATTACAACTAGGTTTCTGGAGTTATGACAATTTTTTTTGTTAATTTGAGCACATTTAGTGTTCTCTTCTCTGGACGATCAAAGTACTAATATTTAATTTATGGCTTGTACACACGGTTACACATCAAGCTGTACGTTTTCCAGTATAAGCTGACCTCGCATTGTATAGGTTTTCTTTGAAACGCCAGGTCAGCTTATACTGGAAATGTACAGCTTGATGTGTAGCCGTGTGTACAAGCAAAGAGTCTGTGTTCTATGTCCCATATCTCTATAAAGTCTATGACTGCACAGCCTGTGTTGAAAGCCATTAATTTAATAATAGTGTTGATTCTCTTTTTCACAAACTAAACTAATTATAAACTATCGCTCTGTTTTACTAATAGTATATGAAAGAAAGGGATGGCAACAATTTCAGTGCTGTTAATTTAGTCGGGATTAAAATTCCCATACATGTTTAGTTGTGATCTCGGAACAGGCCCACTATAAATACGAAGAAGTGCAACACGTAAACTAATTTGATAGCACTTAAAATGTTACCATCTCTTTCTTGCATCTACTATTAGTAAAAGAGAGTGATAGTTTTAAAATAAGTTTAGTTTGTGAACAAAAGAATCAACATTAATAACATATTATTCAAATTAGTTTAAAAACAAACAATCCTCGGTAATGTTCAATGCCGTCAATCTTCGGTAATGTTCATTTCGTTTAGAAAAAAATGAAATCATAACATATTAATCATTAACAGCTACTCCAAGTAGGCTACCTCTTAGACTAGGCGTAAACAACTAACACCGAAACCGGGACGACAAATTAAATTAGACACGGTGGATGTGACACAGTACAAAATACTATTAGTACGTTGCATTATATAAACAAATTTCGTGTACAAGTACAGACGGTAGAAGAGTTTAGCATGCAGTCAAATAACGACAATATCAATGTTTGCGTTACAGCAGCTGTTGAACATCTTTTCTTAGGGTTTGGTACCGGAAAGGTGCCAAACGGGATCCTATTACTCTCGCTACGCTGTCCGTCCGTGTCTTTCACAGGGCTGTATCTTTGTAACGGTAATGAATGACCAGTTGAAATTTTCACAGAGTATGTGTTACTATAGTGCCTATCACGACAAATACTAAAAATAAAAAAAGTTTAAAATTAAAGAGGGTCCCCATACAAGAAACCTCAAAAAACATGCATTTTTTTCAACGTTTTGTTCCTGCTCTATCTTCAAAACGGTAATACATACCAGCGTCAAACTTGGTCTGATTATAGTGCATACTATGTAATTTACACATACTAAAAGTAGAACAAACATAGACATATGTGGTGGTACCTGAGTAAGAAAGATATGCAAAAAATCATATTTCGCGCACTGTGCGTTGATGTGTTTTGATGAACTCTCGTAATTTAAATCAGTTTCTACGGGGTATCAGATCATTGGGTGGTACCGAACCCTTACTGCACGAGTCCGACTCGCCCTTGGCCGGTTTTTCTTCTTAGGCTTTGCGTGCATGTGAGATTTATGTCTGTAATCTTATCTATAAAACAGGAGAAATACAGATGTGGGACATAAGATCGTTGGCCTCTCAACCCAAGCACAACTCTGTCAAAATGCAAATGTTGTTATCTACATACTTATCTGTTTTGCCAACAGTACTCGCTAACATTGGACTATTATGCAAAACTAAGAGCGAATAACAAAGAACCTCGCGATTCAGTCAACGTGTTTGTTAATATAAATTTCAAAAGAATATCTCTCATATTACCATCACAATACCGCGTCTAATTTCATTATAAGACATGGCGAATTATACATGTATCACTGTTACAACACACTTACTTATCCTTCATTGTATTAAAAGTAATTTAGTATTTGGTAAGGCAAGTATTTTGGTTTGGACCTCGAAATCTATAATAATGGGGGGTCTGTGTGCTACACGGTGAGCAACCAGCCTCCCCACCAAGGTGACCTTTGAGGGAGGTTGGTCGCTGACAGCCGTCATCAAACAAAATTTGGTGTCAAACCACTGGCACTGTCTACATAGTAGGAGACCAGCAAGGTCATGTTGGTGGGGAGGCTGGTTTGTCACCGTGTAGCAGACGCTTTACTCGATTAATTGGTTTGAACTTCGATTTCGCGAATCACGAGGTCAAGCAAGATGACGATCATCGCTGGCCAGCGAATAGGTACGCCAGTAAATATTACATATCGCGTCATTGGTCGACAACTTATGTCAATCCTACATTGAATTGATGTTTTTTATTCTCCAGTTTTCAAAATTTTTCTATCATCTTGTTCAAATAAATCTCAAATCTTAATCTCGTTCATGTTGTTTATAATCTTGTTCTTGTTTCCAATAAAGATGCAAAGTCTTCACCACAACGGAGCGTAGTTTGATCTCCCATCCATTAAATCTACCAATTCCACCCAAATGACTACGAAAAAAGAAGCTTCTACAACAACGCAGCTGTAGTGTTGTTTGTAAACACTACCATTCAAAGATATTTATTTTGCTAACTAAGCGTACATATTGGTGTTATGTGATAACGAGGTCGTGGGTTCGATTCCCACTGGACACAAATATTTTTGTGATGAACATAAGTGTTTGTGTTGGTCTGGGTGTGTTGCTTATGTTTATAAGTATGTATTTACAAAAAAAAAAGTACATAAGTATTCTATCCTTTGTCTAGTACCCATAGCACAAGCTCTGCTTAGTTTGGGACTAGATGGTGCTGTGTAAAAATTTCCCAAAGATATTTATTTATTATTTATTATTTTATACCATAAAATAGTTCTTATATACTTAGTTGCCTTTTTCAGGCGTTGCAAAAGTCAAAGACATATAATTAAAATTCAATCTACTTAATATTAAGTTAGTATATTAAAATATCTTACTCGTCTAAAATAACATAATTAGATCGCCGTATTAATTTTGTGGGTAATTTATTTAGATAATATAACTACTGGATAATCGTAAATTTTTTTATTTTATTAGAAGTTGTTATTGTCAGCCTGAATATGCAAGCGGAAATTTGACCTTTTCTAAACAGGACATCCTCTCCATCAGTAAGCAAAACCATTCGGTTATACAAACTTATTTTTAAATATATATATTTTGTTGTTTATCTATAAGCATATATACTTCATTTTTCTATTTATAAAGACAAACTAATACATAGAGGAAATATCTAACTAACCTTGTGTGACTAGGAAGTGATTTCTGATTCCTATTTACTTCTTTAGAAGTTGTTATTGAATATTCCAAATAGAAAGGTCAACCAGCCAGTTATTCACTTCCGATACAACTTGGAGCGCTGTCTTACTGCCTGCTTATTATCTCGACATCCGAATCAATATAATGATAGATTATCTAATGTTACAAATAAAGTATTGACGGAACGTAGCAACAGGAAGATAACGTACAGTTTAACACCTATATTCAGATTGTACGCTTGTTTGTCTTTTTAATAATAACCTTCTAATTTTGTAAGAGTACTAACGAGTACATGACAAGAATCAAGTTAGTATTTCTCATTATTTAGGAACTGTTATGAGAATTGTTTACGACAAGATTGAAGCGTGATCCTGCATAAAATAACATCCCTAATCTTCTCGTAGACGTAGTAGTCTACGGCTACGAGCTACGGCCTACGGGACGCTACGGGAAAGGGGTGGACTTAAAGACATATTTAGGGAAGTCCTTGCTAAAAATGAACATCCCTAATCTTTTCATAAACATTATAGTCTAGAGCTACGGGCTACAACCTACGTGACACTACGAGAATGGGATGGAAATAATGAAATGTTCAGGGAAATCCTTCCTAAAATTAAATATCCCTAATCGTCTCGTAAACGTAGCAGTCTACGGCTACGGGCTACGGCCTACGGGACGCTACGAGAACGGGGTGGAATTATTGACATATTTAGGGAAGTTCTTGCTAAAAATAAACTATAAGGTAATACCATTACAACAAATAAATAGATTATTATATTGTCTTCTTTGTATCTGGCTGAAGGGCAGTTATTTTACTTAGTGCTTACAATAACAGTGCTTCTTGTATCTTTTATTTTACACCTATGTTATTAAACAAATCTATCTATTGCCGTTCTTCTGTTTTTTTTTTAATAATATTCATCTCACTTTGTTCTCGCTTCGATAGCGAATATAATTCTAAGTTATTCTAAAGCAATGTCAACACGGCGTGCACTTGTTTTTTTATTTTCAAAGTAATAAGTAGATAAGTCGTCTGTGTATTGTCTTTGGCGACGTGCCGGTATTGAATTGAATGCTCCTAAAGGGGTACTTACTGAAAGTATTAGTCTATTTTTCTAAGGCTTACAATATTAAGCTAATGAGCCAGCCTAAATATTCAAGGCCGGTGACGGACACAGCATTACTGATTTTGAAAAAATAAATAAGATGGGAGGCCCAAGCCAGCAGTGGACGTGGAGTTAAGACGTATTGAAACAAAAAAGACATAATGTTGTTGTCTATATTAATGTTATTAAATCTTATATTTATAATGAGAACTTTAGTTCTAAGAAAATTAATCTTTAATAAACCTTCACGTTTATAGCTTCAGTTGAACTATTGATAATTAATAAATAAGTATATTAATCTTTTTAGATTTATAATATATCTTATTACGATTTACATTCCTGATGCATAACATCACCAATGTGAGGATTATAAAATCATTAGATATAATAACTTAGTGAACGGAAGCATCTTATTACAATTTTAATAAATTGGACATTATAATAATATTCTCGACTTAAGGAGAATATAGCAGCCAAGTGACGCCCCCATCAGTATAAAAATTATTACTCGCTGAATACATAATTTATCGAAAATTCGTTTTAAGAAATGTAAGTACAGGTACTGTAGTTTAATCAGAAACTATTAATACTGTAAATTATACTTCGCTATAGTTGTAGTTAGAAAAAGTGCGAAAAACGGCCAATTTTGCCATTTTTCTATCTACAACTACAGCGACCTAAATTTTACAGAGTAAATAGTTTTTTATTAAACTATACAGTACAGTCGACTGCATGACAGTGGTAACACTTCAATTCGAAAATCGCCCTTACTGCTTACGAAATAAAGTTGCTGTCAATGTCAAAATGCTCTCTAGCCAAGTTGAGTTTCGTTGAGATATGTCATTCCCATACATTTTGATTGTTTCATTCATTATTCAGCGAGTAATAATTTTTTTACTGATGGGGGTGCCACTTGGCTCTTACATAAGCTTCTTTCTTGCTTCTTAAGTGTTGCTAAGATTTAGAATGGCAGCAGATTAGATTAAGGTCTGGGTCACATTGTGCTTAGCTTTCTTCATCCCACAAGTAGGGGTCCATCTTAATCTACTGTCACGAAATCATATATTGCCAAAATAGTGCAACGTGAAGATTTCCCTGCGATACGTGAACGTAGCGAGACGAGGCGAATGAGCGAGAGTCGTGAGCGACAGAGGCGACGGCAGATAAGCCTCGCTACGTGCTGCGTCCGCCGGCCGCGGCCAGAACCTTGAATACAGCCGCGCTCCTTGCCGCGATATAATAATAAACCACTCAGTCCGGCCTGGGCCTTTAACGATACAACACGACCGATATTTGTGACAAATCGTCCACACGACCGCACTTTACGGGACGCAAAGCGATCTTACGACCCCGAGTGCTTCTAAGTTACAACCCCAGTGCAACCCCCGTCCGTATAGTGACACAGCTAGTATACGAATAGTGTATATTGTGATGTTTTGTGCCAATACTCCTTGTGCCATATTAGGAGGTGTTAATTGTGTTCACAAGTGCAGTTGTAATAGGTGAGTGGGTATCTGTAATTACAAAGCAAGATTTCCTACCGTTTTAATTATCAGTTTGCATCGCTTAGATCTAAGTTTAGTTTAAGTGATGAGACCGATGTAATTCATGTTTCTCATGATTATCTCACAACCGCAAAGATTACTTCATAGTTTATTAGTAGGTACTACTACCTGAAGTAAACTCATTAAACTCTTATATTACCTAACTTAATGAATATCAATTATAGTCCCATGACATCATCATCTTTAAATTCTCGAAGAAAGCACAGCAGCATAGATATTATTTATCGCTCTTTCAATTACTGCACTTAATAATTTAAAAAATTATAATAAATTAATAATAAAATAATTAATAAATTAACATAAAAATAATTAATTAATATAAAATAATTGTTTCCCACGTAATAAAAATTAACATATAAAATCAACGCGTTGGTGTCCTATCTCTCTATAGGATAACAAGACAATTACAATAAGACGTATTGTATCGTAAGCGAGCACATTGTATTGGGATCACATAGTTATAGTTTACGAAGCGTAGAACAAACATAGCTCGTTGAATCATTCAACAAGCTGCACAATAGCAACTCAGGACGCTAGCTTTATACTAATGTAGGTACTATCTACTGCAATGTTTTCTTTTCCCTTTTCTTTTGTAGTACTAACAGTGTGCAGTGAATGACTTGTAAATAAATATGACTGATTAATAAGTATGATATGGGAATTAACGCGCACATATCAGACGGCGACGTTTTGACCAGGGGATCTACTCGCGTTTGACCATATTCGATTAATCGTAACATTCATCGCACAATTTGCTACACCGATCAACCATCGTTCCCTTATCGCATGCGATGATCGTGTTTTGACGGTCGTTTCTCTGATCACCGGTTAGTTTCATGCGACTATGAACCAAAGTCTATCTTTATAGTGCCATTTTTATGCACCTACCTTTGTGTAGGTATCTGTCGGAACGATAGTTCGTACTTCGTTTGTCATTCGTGAAACGCGAGTAGACCCTCAGGTTCCACTGGACGTGGCCACGAGCATCCGCACTATTCCGCACGTGTCAATTCCCGTTTCATATTAAAGGACATCACTAAGAATAGCCTGAGTCTGTACAAAGATAAAAAAATATACGACAACTACATGCGTATTTTTTCATAACTTACGATTCATCGTATTTAATGCGGACGGTACAGTTAACTGCCTCGTTGGTCTAGTGGTTGCAAGCGCGACTGCTGAGCGTGAGGTCCTGGGTTCGATTCCCAGGTCGGGCAAAGTGTTATTGGGTTTTTTCATTAGGAAATTCTCAGTAGCAGCCCGGAGTCTGGATTTGTGCCCGGTCAATGGCAATAGGCGGGCCTCGGGGAAATGCAGGCGTGATGTTGTATTATGTTGTTATGTTAGTACAGTTAACATTTTTCATTTAAAAAAATAGCCAAACATTGATGAACTTCACATATTGTAACAACCCTTTTACCTGTGTTTACAAATAAATAAATTCTATTCTATTCTTAATCAACATAATAATAACGTGAGTGGCTATGAAAATGGAGTACCATTTGACTTCATATTTTTGACCAAACCCTTGTAAGTACTCTATGGTCTACCACTGTTAATTACAGCCAATAGTCTCTTGTAGCACCTTCACATTTATACGAATAGAAGAGTAAAACTGTTTATTTGAGGCAACCAGTTGTTTGACGTTAGTTTTGTAAGCAAAAATATAAACCCAAAATGGTTAATATTTTAATGAATTAAACATCTGTGGAGTAATGTCCGTTTATTTAAAATAAATTGCAACACATTGCCCTCGTCGAATTATGTATGGTGAGCATCATCTTTTATGCATAACTTTCATTGGCTGGTCTTTAATGAAACTTTAGCAATGTCCTTTATCAGTTCGTGAAAGATTAAAAGTAATATTGTGAACATAACATAACATCACGCCTGTATTTCCCCGAAGGGGTAGGCAGAGGTGTATAATAGTACACCCACATTTCGTCAGTTGTATTGTGAACATGAATGCTTAAATGTATTATTTGGTGTGCACCCGTTTTATATCTGATCAAAGAATTATATCAAAAGGTTAAGTAGCAACTTCTATAACATAAGATATAGTTAGTATATCGATGGATACACTACACACTTAGAGATCGCTTGTAAGTACCAGGACCAGTGGGGTTATTATGTAATGCATTGACAGACATTAGCTTTCATTTTGAAATGATAACAATATTCATTGCGTGGTACATAGTTGCCGATAAGACGAATTGTCAAAACACACGGAGCAATGAACATTGAAATCCTATTGATTGCGATCGCTAGTGAGTTACGCAATTCGGCAGGGACTACGAGAAGACGGGTATTCTAGAGTTGACTTGTCAGAACATAATCATTACGCCAATATTTTCGAAGGATTAGAATTAGTGATTTTATTACCCACCTACCTACGTTTTTGTTGAGGAGGAAACCTTCAAAAGGCTACCAGCCTCTTGGGGAAGTGGCTGGGGTGTGTGGGATTTTTACCGCACTAAAACCTCTCCGGTGGCCAACTTCAGCACAATCTTTTTTACACCAAAATAAACCAATTTGTCAGCTTTTGTCATAAATTTTTAAGTGATTAGACTGACTGAAGAATTATATAGGTATGTGCCTAAATTATAACTTGGCCTACTGTACGTGTTGGGCAACTGTAAGTACAGTAGGCAGCTGTTAAAATAAATGAATAAATAAAGGGGGGACTCCGGGAATGGGTTATACTACCGGTGCCACCCCTGTGCTATGCCTATAAGGCACGTCTCAGACTTTTGTCTCCCTGAACACCTTCCCGATGCGACAACAAATGGTGGCACGCCGTCATCCCTGAGGTCACCAGGTGGACGCCCAAAGCCCCCACTTTGGACGGTGGTGACTAACCTAACCTACCTACCTACAGTTCTTCAATAACAGTTCTTATTAGGTTTCATTTTTCAAAATAAGAAATCATCCATTAGACAATACCTTTGATGGTGTACACACAGAAATCTAAATAATAAGGTAATAGAAATAATATCTATTGTCTTTAATACTGGAACGCGTTCCGCAGGTTCGCCGCTACCAGCACATAAATACGCAATCACATTGCACCCACCATGTCTATAGCATTCAATGCAAAATAAATTATCCAAAAAAAATCCGCTGTTAGATATGCTGAAAAATACAATTTAAGTGACTGCGTCCAAAAAGGCACTGTTGATCAAGCTAACGGTTCACGCACTAGTGTCCTACGAGACACCTGTAGACGGCGACCTGTTCAAGCGCGTTTACCACTTCTATTACCTTGTAATTTAGATTTCTATGGGCTAAAATGCTATGGATTAAAATTACCAACCTCTGAATCTGCCGGAATATATAAATAGTAACTAGTACTTTTGTTTATTTTGTAACAAGCCGATGGCACTACATCATTGATGACAATGATAGTTTTTATAGCTTGTCGTCAGGTCAGAATTCTTTACGCTCGACAATCAATCAGTGTACCTACATTATTTTCATAAATTATATAACTGATCAACTATTTGAATTTCGTAATGAGTAGCCTTAAGATTATTCCATCGTGTGATTAATCATGTCCCATGAGGAAACATGTATATATACATTATATGTATTTAATTATTGTAAAAGGAGAAACGAAAGGAGGCCTATACCCAGCAGTGGGTGATACCGGGCTAGAATGATGATGATGATGATGAATTATTGTAAATGTCTACGTGATGGTGACAACATAGAACTCTTTTATTTTCTAAAGACTTAATTTAGATTTCAAAATTATTGGCAAATGCTTAATTACCTTAATTGTTAGCGCATTGCCCGTGTTTTATAATGGCGGGCGCCCACTCGAAGTCTAGTTTACAAAATTATTGAATACACGTCATTAGATTCCGCAACAGCTTAGGTTATTCAGGTTAACAATTAAGTTTTGTTAATCTTTTGATACTTTTACTATATCTTCTACGTTTTAACGTCAGGTATAAGTCAGTATAACAAAAGTTTAGTCGCAGCTATCTCACAAAATTGTTTTCTCAAAAATACCTGGGATCCATTATAAATCTGTTTTTCTTTTGTCACAGGACATCTGATACGAATATAATAATATAATAATAAATATTTATGGGACATTTTACACATCACCATCAAGTCCCAAACTAAGCAGAGCTTGTGCTATGGGTACTAGACAATGGATATAATACTTATGTTTTTTTTTTGTAAATAAATACTTATAATACATAAGAAACAACCAGACCAACACAAACACTCATGTTCATCACACAAATATTTGTGTCCTGTGGGAATCGAACCCACTACCTCGTGATCAGCAGTCCGACACTCAAACCACTGGACCACAGAGGTCGTCAAAAACCAAACCCTTAAAATAAACCCTTATATCACCTTAGTAATCAGGTGATCAAGATATATTTTTCTTGGGAAAATTGAACCAGCACATCGGTTTTGCACTAGAAATTGTTAGCGACAACAACAACATTCAAGCACCACTCAAAAAGTTCAAACACCACTTAAAAACCAATATCAAACTCACATAGTGAAAAATTGTATCATGTAGATGTAACTACGGTTTTACCCCAGCAGACAAATATTTTCTGATACTTTCGACTTCATATTTCACGCTTAAATTTAAGTTATTCGATAAGGTCTTATTGCACAGCCTTCGACAATTTACCGCCGTAATAAAACTAGTCTGTTGGTTAAACATGAAAGTGTACGTTAATTCCGGATTGTTTCAAAACCGATCTATTATTACAAGCGGGCTGGACTGGGTGGGCCCTTGTGGGTACTGGTGGGTATTTTGACCGCTCCCTTCGATCGCTGATTTATACAAATTAGCAACATTCCCAATAATCATCTTGGTACTCTGAGCAATTTGTGTAATTTTGCGACAACCCACACAGAAGTGACATCATCCATTTATTTTGGTTCAGAGAAAGTTAATTCCTTGAGTTAACTTTACCGATTTTGAACAACTCAATCAGATGGTCTTAGTTAGTTAAAAAGGTCAACGATGTTCTTGATAATTCTGTTACATCTCAATAACTAAGACTAAGAAAGGCTTAAAAGCCTTTTTCCCCAGTCTCTTTAATTACAATGAAACATAATCTAGGTACTCATATAGTATTAATGCAGTTTATGTACAGTTTTTAAATACATAATTTATTAATGTGACTTCCGGCTTGCACGAGGAAATACTAATAGAAGGATTTCGTCGACTTCCGGCTTCACTTCCTCAGAACTAACATTGTATCTAATCGATAAACTCGATCGAATAACTTGCATGATTTATGTTAAGCCGATAATAAACAAAATAAATCCAATTTTTAATGAATATTACACAAGTATTAGTACAAGTAATATAACGTTAACATGTAATAATAAAACAAAGTTTAACCGGATTAAATCGCGTATATTATTTAAATTGGTTTCCCTGACGTTTCGAAAGCTTTGCAGCATTTCGTGGTCGCAGGTAGACTAAGATGACAAGCGTCTTTACAAATATTTCTAAAAAAATATGGTGGTAGCTGCCAACCATCTTCTCTATTAAAATTAGGATGTTTTTTAATTTCAATAGCCTCACGGAGCATTCTAGGTAAAAAAAGGTAAACCACAAGTTCTGGCGAAGGAAAACCGATATGTACCTAGAATGCTCCGTGAGGCTATTGAAATTAAAAAACATCCTAATTTTAATAGAGAAGATGGTTGGCAGCTACCACCAGTTTGGAACCCAGTCCTAAAAATAATCAAGTCCCAAACAGCATGCAACACTGTAAAAGATAATGATATTGTGAGTGATTACTGCGTGCATCGAAACGATTTTAATTAATAATATTGTACGGTAGATAAAAATATTTTTTTAGAAATATATGTAAAGACGCTTGTCATCTTAGTCTACCTGCGACCACGAAATGCTGCAAAGCTTTCGAAACGTCAGGGAAACCAATTTAAATAATATACGCGATTTAATCCGGTTAAACTTTGTTTTATTATAATGTGTAGTGATCGCGAAAACCTAAGAAGTTATTATGTTAACATGTAATTTAGCATATTAGTCTTTATCTTTACATAATCTTATTCTGACATACTTGTAAGCTTCTGTGAAGCCTATTTGAACTAAGTGCGTCGTGGTATTAATGTTGGTCATTATCTCTTTTTGAAAACAAGCAATTAAGTAATTAATTTTAGAGGTTTTATGAAAAAATCTTGTTCTAGTATTTCATCATCATCATTACAGCTGAAAGACGTCCACTACTGGACATAGGCCTTTCTAGTATTTAAAAGTATTTATTTTTATTAATTTAATTTATTAATATATTTTTTTCGACGACGTCTGTTGTCTAGTGGTTCAAGTGTAGGACTGCTCATAACGAGATCGTGAGTTCAGACTCCCACAGGACACAAAAATTTACGTGATGAATAAAGTGTTTCTGTTGGTCTGGGTTATGTATTATAAGTATGTATTTACAAAAAAAAACCGGCCAAGGGCATGTCGGGCCATGCTCAGTATTATAGGGTTCCTTAAGTAGGTGTAATTACAAACGAATCAAATCGAATATTAATCATGGCTATTTTAGTTTTTGCAATAATCGGCAGCATTCGCGACTCAGAGCGTGTTGTTAGTAGCGCCATCTAGCGATAAATTCAAGAAGCCAAATTTAAGAAGTTTTAATGTCATTTCAAAGTTACTTTTTGTGATTTTTTCAAATAGAAAGTAGCTAAAGGAGCATTATTTGCTATGATCATTTTTCTCTAAGGTCAATGACCTTTGAACTAAGACGTTTTAAGTATTTTTCAGTTTTCTCTCTATAACTCAAAAAATTATAATCACATTATACTCGAAATAATTTTAAAAGAGAGTTTTCACAAAGGTCTATCAATGTGGAAGATTATAAGTTTCTACATTCCATAGTTTAGAAATGGCAGGGGGGGGGACACATTGCAAGCCACTTTGGCGGGCTATATTTCGCAGATGGTACACCTGATAAAAAAGTGGTGTATCAAACATTACCTTCATTTTAGTAGACCTATTCAATGATATCCCACACGAGGGGGTACAGAGAAAAAAATATTTTTTTCCCCATTTCACATGTATGGACGCCACCCCTAAAATACGGAAAAACGATTTTTTTATTCTTTTAAAATTGAGATCTATATGTAGACTATTTTTTAATAAAATTTCATTTACTTATGTTTATAACTGTAGAAGTTATTAAGCTGTAAAGGATTAGGACAGACGGACAGACGGACAGACGGACGGACATGACGAAACTATAAGGGTTCCTTGTAGGACTTCGGAACCCTAAAAAAGTATGTAATTATATCCATTGGCTAGTACCCATAGTATACGCTCAGCTTAGTTTGGGACTATGTGGTGCTGTGTAAAAATGTGCGGAAAAATATTTATTTATTTTTGCTTGCACTTGTTCAGCAAATATGATTATTAAAATTGTAGTAATGACTTCTGTACATCCTGAATACTTTTCCTAATCGTCGGGTATTCACGATTTTGATCGGTAGTTATAATTTATTTATCTCTGACGCGTTGCAAGTAATCTCGGTTACGTGGCTCGCATCTCAGCCCATTAAATTCCCAACCATTGTTCTACGTTGCGTCAACTCTTCCTACCAATTCGAGTATCCCTTCAAATTGCATTAATAACACGAACTTTAAATAAAATTCACACAGAACTCTTAGAAATTACTTCTGATTGCGTTAAATCTAATTACTCATGTCGACGTTATATACATTTAGGGTGGTGTTCATCAACGTTAATTATCTGATTAAACAGCCGACTACTCGCATATTGTAGTAGAATTTTAGGTAAACGATCGCTTAACCAACCAGAGAATTTTCGTTGGTGAACCGGCCTCAGGACCGGTTTTTTAATCGTCTGATAACTTTTAACTGAGGAATAAATGTGACGCTTTGACAGATTTTGTTCACAACAATAATTGACAAAATTTCAAACTTATTCCTTGAATAAAACTTAACTGGCGATTGAAAAACCGGCCCTTATTGGTTTTATGCTAATTCCAAGGAGTTGACCGGTTGATCAAAACTCAATTTGACACAACTTTTCTTAAATTACAATTATCGTAACATTACTTTAGGATTGACTGATGATGTAATTAACTCCCTTCATACGAGTTTCGACATATAAGCTTCCTTTTAAGAAATCATTAAACAAATTAAGAGTAAATGTAAAAGTATTCATGAAGGTGTTAAAAAAATCTTTTAAGAATAATAAAAACCTGTTCTTTCAAAGCTAAATCAATTTCATATGAGCTCGTTAACGTCGGCTGATGAACAAAAGCTACGTACAATTTATAAAATCAATTATCAGTCGTAGAAATAACATTGATTAGATTCACGATTATCGTTCTTGATCCATAAAAACCAACGACATCGTAATGGAAAACTTCAGTACTTTATCCCACAAAAAGTTAAACAAGGATCCCGGAACTTTAAGATGATATCGTTTGTCATAAGTTGACGCATCATTATGATACCACTTATGTTTGAATCCAATTAAGAAGTATTGTAGGTATACGTTAAATAAACGGCAAACAAAAACTTCTGACAAATTCAAGTCAAATTCACACTTATACATGGTTCCGTAAACTACTCACACAAGATGACTAACTTCCCGGAATATACCGTAAAATACCTTTATCATGACTCATTAACTTTTGAAGCACGCCAGTTTTTATCAATTTAAGAAAAAATACAGTCAGCAGCGTAATCTATGAATATTTCGGAATTTAAAGGAGTCTCAGGAGTTAATTGTGTGTCTGAATTTATCATATAGGTATGTACCATTCTATAAATGTATTTTCTGATTCATGTGCGGATCAGAATTTTACCATCAATTGCTTAAACGGTGAAGAAAGACATCATAAGGAAACTTGTACACCTGAGAGTATTTCACAAAGTTCTTGATGGTGTAGGTATGTAGACCACCAATTCACGCTAAGCCAGCGAACAAAGGCCTAAATCCTTTTTATTCTGAGCAAAGGCCTATTCCCAGCAGTGACACAGTAATGGACTGGTTATGTATTCTATAAACAATTCACTTGTCTTTGTCTCTGTCCATTGTTAATAAAAATAATAATCAACAAAATTACATTATAAATTAATTTTGAAAAAGCAATCATCGCTTTTTATGTTGATCGTACCATTAGTTGAGTTTCCCATCTCGTTTGACTTTAATGTATTTTGATGAAGACACCGGTACCATATTTTTTGCCCTTGCAATAAAACAGGATGATGATGGGCGTAATTCATCAAGTCACGACCAAAAAAGGTTATTAATTGCGAAATCAACGCAAACTGAGCCTAATGGATCTAATTGGCCGTTAGTAAGAAGCATTGAACCCTGTTCTGTATGTTTAATTAGGAGTCTCGACGAGCTTCATATAATATACGAATACATACCTAGTTTACATTCAATTATCCAGGTGATTGATGGCTCAGTTAATAATGTTAGTGCTTTGTCATTTGAGAAAATGAGGCTTCTCTATTGTGTGTGCTTGTATGTTATATTATTATTTGCTTCGTAAAGACGTGTCGCATGATTTTAGACCAATAGCCTGTAGTGTCTGTACAACATCATCATCATCATGATCATTTCAGCCGAAAGACATCCACTGCTGGACATAGGCCTCCCCCAAAGGGAGGGATATGCCATAATCACCACGCTTGGCAGGCGGGTTGGCGATCGCAGTTGGTTGTGATTTTGCGTAAATGCATAAAAAATTATAAAATAATTACTATTCACTTGGTTTATCTATCTTAATTAATGTATTGATTGATAGCCGAATCGTATCTGCTTATAAATACAAACCTCCAAAATACTCCACACAGTTATCTGTCCCGCATCGCTTGCACACAAACATACCTTACAAGCACCATAGTACTAAATACATTTAATCTTGTCTCCTTTGATTAGTATTTTGTGTGTATATAAATTATGAAGAAATAAATGAAAATCTGGGACAATTGTTATAATTGTAACTCGCAAAACATCCCATGACCGTGTCCACTTAATGACGGGATATCCCTCACGTTACCAAAATACACTTAACAAACCCAGAACTAACATTTATCGCAAACGGATACATTCATAAAAAAAAAACTCTGTTAAAACCATTCGTTACGCATTTATTGTGAGAATATGAAATAACAGTTATGAAGCGTTATGTCATAAAGAAAAAAGAACTTGTAAAACTCCTTTATAGAACAGCATTCCAACACAATGGTCAGTTAGTGCAGAATATGCAAATTATTATAGTTAAGTGAAGCACTGCCTGACCTTCCCGCGGCCTCGGAGCATGACGCAGCATCACAGCAGAAACTTGATCAAGTAGGAAGAGGAAAATTATCTAGCCACTACATTTTTGTTCGTTCTTGTACATATATGCCGTATACTCGACATTCCTTCACAAGTTACAAAGAAATAAGTAACATTAAGGAAGACTAATTATATCACTAACTAAAAATAAATTGACGCTTACTGTTATGATGTTCCATGTTTTCTCCACAGACATAGTAAAAAATATAGAAGAAGTGCTGCGTACAATAGATAGAAGATAGATAGAATATTCTTTAAACATTATTTAAACTTAGGACTAACATGTAAATTAAGGGTACATTGGCGGTCTTATCGCTAATAGCGATATCTTCCAGACAACCGTTGGATGGACAAGGAAGACGTGAAAAATAGATGGGGCCAGTATGTCGTGCACTTTCATAAAGATGCACCTCAAACCCTGCTCACCGCTCTCAGTACACATGTCGTGACATCATCCAGTAAGCATCGCAAAAACAAATATCCTTCAGGTGCATGGTGTGTGCGTGAGCCCTAGTTTGTACACGGAGGAACACGCTTTTGTTGGCTTCACTTTCGTTCACAGCACTTCGTCTATATTTTTAACTATGTCTGCGGTTTTCTCATAAACATTAGAGCATCCGTCAAGCAGTCGTGCCACGTGTCTAGAAAGAAGAAGCCATTTACACAATGTCTTGAACATTTTGATTGTATCCATAAACATAATAAACATAATTGGAGCGCGGTTGTAAAACAAGAGTGTATAATTCCTACATTAAATAACAACAAAGGAGTTAGAGACTACCTTGTGCCTCAAAGTTTCATTGGGCATGGTTGCCTCGCTGCCTCACTGCCTGAGATGTACGGACGAGATAAATAATAATTTCTCACGTTAATTGAGTGCACCGCAGCCGCCGTCGGTGTCGCAATCAGTTTATTGTTCCGAATCAACAGACAAGACCCGGCAAACTTATCTACGACTCGCATCAACCTCGAATTATCCAATGAATTAATACAACTCTAATAATATTGAATTCATGGCGATATCAATCATTAGGATATCTGCAACAAAAAGGTTAATTAAACATTAATTCAAGTCATGTTTCGAAGCAACTAAAACAGATATAGGTACCTATTATAATGAAACACTAATATTAATCCCGTCATTATCATTAAGCTTCGGCCTTTACCATTCATTATTATGAGTAACTACATACGGTTCCTTCATCATTGGCACAATGCTAGGTTCACGCGGCGTGTGCGCTCACGCATCTCGCTAATAACACCCGCCGCCGCCGCACAATATTAATTAAACCTCCCGAAGCTTTATCTGCTCGCCGCCGGAATTGTCTTAATTCTCTTAACGCAGCTATCTACCAACATATCTCATTACAGGACCTTGGCTCGAATACCAACTGTCCGTTGTTTTTATACACCGCTGTCATTTGAGAAGGTTGTACCGGAGCAGCACTCAATGCAAACGTGTTACTAGTGTTGTTCGATGCACGCGACCACAGATAATATAATACACGCAACTAATGTTCGCACCCGTCACTTGAAAAATGAGTCGCAACGGGTAGATGAACTATTTATGTCTGTGCACATAATAAAACATTAATTATAAATACAGTCATTCAGATACTTGATCTGATAATTTATCACCAGGTATTAAACGGGCAAGTACCTTGAATTTATTCTTACATTGCATTTAAAATAAGTCGATAATTTATAAATGTTGCATACTGTCTTTGATCTAGATTCGTAAAAAAAACATAGTACCTATTCAAAGGCAGCTCAGCATGTAAAATTAATGATTGTTGCATTAGTTGAAATTATGTTTTTAACTACGTGCGAAATATATAATAAACATCGCGCATTAGATATTGGTGGAGGCCGCCAGACGTTGCAAATAACTATTAAGTCGTAACTACGTCACGTTTACGTAATTTACTTAATAACAAAAACAAACTGAACGAGAAGTGAGTACACAGTCTTAAAGTTAACAGAACCCGCCAACTCTGATATACTTAAAATATAGCCAAGTAGCAAATAAATGTCAGATATGTTCCGGCAGTGCAAACAACGTCGTCAAGGTTAGCAAATATCGGAATCACGAACTAATTTGTTGGACAATCGTAACTTTCAATCTATGTACGTACACTTCAATTTTATTATTAATTGCTTTTTTTCTTTTATCTCCAAAAACCTTATCTATTGCCGCTCTTGCAGTTGTTATTTGATATTCAAATTAGCAGCTTTTTACATGTTATTTAAGTAGGTCTGGGTAACTCAAAAATACGACACCATTTTTGCGTATGTTTGCAGATCGATTGTGCAATGCACAGAGCTAGTACATTATTTGGTTAAAAAATTCCTATCATCTGAACCATACTTTATTAACCATTTTTTTTTAAATAGGCTTTATTAGGTATTCAGTTGTGCTTTTTCGGTAGCTAATTCGATCAGTGTTCTAGGTACAACTTATAAATTAAAAAAGTGGTTTAGCATAAAGCGCAATTAATTGTGGGTATTGATCATATTGATAGGTACTAAATTCTTTGTGAACAAGTCAAGGTCAAGTTCCGAGCACTTGGCTCTGGCCAGTGGCCACACGACGGGTTATGTAACGTAACAGCAACCAGCCGCACTCACGTACGAACAACCGTTGATTGATCTACTTTAAACTGGCAATAAGTACAAAAACTACTTGAGACTGTCCAGTGTATCTTGGAAGCCGGCAAAAAACGGAACTAGATTAAGATGTACTGAATTTTACACCTTCCTGACATTTGCCTCAACAAGCAGTGCCGCCAAGTAATTCCAAAATAAAGTGGTCACTATCTGTTGTTATTGTGTTCACTCTCACTATGTACACGGACAACAATAACAATATTGTGATTACAAAGACTATAATTTTATGCAATCAAGTTGTGATGGACATTTACTTTGTAGTTTATTTGATTTTCAATTGTTTTCAGCAGGCTAAGGGCGCGATCCCATTGAGAGCTATTAATAACTAGTAACTATAGGAGCTAAACTTCAATTTGATCTACAAGGTTAAACTTCAATTTGATCTACAAGGTTAGACAGAAATGGCAATATAGTAGTTTACGAGTTTTCGGGTCACATTATTAACTACTAAAATTCCAGCATAGCTACTGTGACTAGTGTAGTATCTACTCGCTCGCAGTTTGACTTCTATGGACATAACTACGATATTGTACTGTTTTATAGGTAATAAAATAGGTGTTTTATAGGTATTTTTTTGTGTTTTTTAAGTAGTTCACCAATGAATGTGACTGCTGTTGGAGTATAGTATTATATTATCTGTGTTATTGGCTAATAGATTATTGACCAACTATCTAATAGTTAATAGCTCTAAATGGGACCGCGCCCTAAGGTAGCAGGAACGTTTTCGAGAGCTAAAATAACACTGAGATGGATCGATATCTCTTGCAATAATGCAGTGGAATCCAACATTATTCTTACGTCACTTTAGAAGAGATAACATCTTGGTCAGTTCACGTCGTAACTGAGAATCGGTGAAAACCACAGAGTAAATAAAACCTTTTGACGGCAGTTGCTCGTTATTACACTCTTTCTTTATTTTCCCCACCAAAACATTTTGTACTTACCTCCAATGAAACAACGACAAACTCATATCAAAATGCTAGGCCAAACTAATATAAAATACTTAGTACATTAACAATGACAAACCACCTACCACGGAAAAACAAATAGGTAGGTAGGTACATAAAAAGTTACGTTATGTAATATATAAAACCAAAATAACACAAACAGCTTTTGGCTTTGACTTTTGAAAACTATAACTATTTCATAAGTCAAGAGTTTCGGAGTTTCATATTTTAGCGGAGATCAAACAACATTCAACCTAAAACTTCATTGAAACAAGTATAAAGTAAATAAAGCTACAAACACTTGAGATAATGACAGTCGCTATTTACCTAGTGAATATTCTTAAAGGCTAAGCTATGTCTAAGTTGTATTTTAAGTGTAGTGATTATAAAAACAGTCTCACTTAACTCGTTAGTACTATTAGATATTCTGTGCTACGAGTATGTGAATGGTAGCCGTGAGAAGGATTCAATAGTGGACGCGGTCTACCGGTTTACCTGTAATAATCTAATCTAAGGAAATACCTAGTTTTTTAAATAAATAAATATTATATACATTTTTACACAGCACTATCTAGTCCTAAACTAAGCAGAGCTTGTTCTATGGGTACTAGACAATGGATATAATACTTATTTGCTTTTTTTTTGTAAATAGATACTTATAATACATAAGAAACACCCAGACCAACACAAACACTGTAACTTTTGTAATATATAACCATAACTTAAGATTTTGCCCCGATAGCATTAATGCATATAAAAAAAGCAAAATTTTGTGAGTGTGTATGTATGTATGTAGTATGTATATGTTTGTTACTTCTTCACGCTGTTGCAGCTTAACGGATTTGGATGAAATTTGGCATACTGATAGACCATGTCCTGGATTAACATATACAATAACGTGTTATTGAAATAACTGAAACCTCTCAAGGGGTTATTGTACTCATCAGTATGAACAACTTTTCTATGGGACTAACCACGAAGAAAAGCTGTTCTCCATGGGACTAAGACTGATAGAGCGTTAAATTATCAGCTGTTCCCTACATTTTGTAAACACAAATGTAGGGAAGAGCTGTTTTTTTTTCGCGATTCCAGGTTTGGTCCCATAGTAAAAATTGTTTATACCTACTGTTCAGTACAATGACCCCTTAAGAGTTTTTCAGTTATTTCAATAACACGTTGTAGGCTACTTTTTAAATAGTTATCGAGGGATGCGCGATAAACGACAAAGAAACTATTTAACGACAACCACTCGGCATAATATGTAGTACCAGGGTGTCATAAACATCGAAAGTTTGTGAGTGTGTAGATATAGATTTTGTCACTTTTTCACGTTGCGCGCTGATACGGCTAAACGGATTTGAATGAATTGTCACACTTATCGATACACCACGGGAGCGAAGCTGCGGGCGTCAGCTAGTACATTAATAAAGTATGTAATTTTTGCTTTCCCCTTAATTTAATCCGTTAAAATGACATAGTACATGCCTAGCTGCCGACCGCGATGACACGTTATAATAACAGTAAGCGACATAAGTATCTAAACTCATGCACCTTCCTTCACATTTATGCAATATTTCGCTAAGCCGTGACTCATATCGATACAAGAAAATAATAGTGTAACACGTTATGCATTCCTATGTTGTATTATGAAACTTTTTAGGATGTGCCGTCACCATAGTGAACCGGTCAAAGGGTCGTGTACGCCGATCTTCCGAGCGTGCCAACAGTCACGCATGCGTGCAGAGCCTTCGGTCACGTAGGCTCACAGACTGATTCACGTAGACAGAAGACACCCACAAAGGTTATGCATGGTTGGGTTTAAGGTATATAATTGTCTTAGGATATTTACGAAACATAACAAACTGTTGTGACTTGCGAAACATGACATCACCAAAGCACTTTTTATATATTGCCTCCAGCACGTCTTAATAATGTTCAGCGCACACCAGGGACGACAGGGCAGGGGATTTTGCCACAGCATGCTGGCAACTACCGAGAACATCCCGCGGCATGCCGAGAGAATGCTGCGGCATCCACTGCTAACTACGCAACGCAATTGAAAAGCGCATACCATCGCATGCCTTGGCGTCCCTCAGCATGCCTTCGCGTCCCTAAGTATAATGTTGGAACGTGCCGTTACCTCTCGTCGCGTCCCGTCGCATGCCTTGGCGTCCCTAAGCATACCGTCGCATTCCGCCGCAGCATCCGCCAGCGCGCTCTTCAATGTCGCGAAACGAAATCCCCTTTGATGCCTTAGGGTCGATCCTAAACATTAGAATCTGTATCTTCTTACCACTAGATACGTATGAATTTACGTTGGGTAATAATGCTCTGCCCTGCTGTCCCCGGTGTGCGCTGGCCTTCATCATCATCATTTCAGCCGAACGACGTCCACTGCTGGACATAGGCCTCCCCCAAGCATATGTTGTTGTTATGCGCTGGCCTTAAACGAACGAAATTTTTCCTCCTTCCGCATATGAAACGCAGCACCTTGGCGAGTGCTAGACGGCGCGTTTATGTCTTTCGTTCGCAAATGTTTCTAAGTTTCGTTAAATGTAACCAACGTTTTATGAGAAGAAAATAGATATGAGAATTCCCCTTTGTGCTAATCACATAGGTACAGTAGACTGCATGACAGTGGTAACACTTCAGTTCGAAAACCGCCCTTACTGCTTACGAAATAAAGATGCTGCTAATGTCAAAGTGTTACCACCGACGTGCGGTCGACCGTACTACTAGCAGCAATGCTACAATGTCACAAACGAATTGGTGGATACGAGGAAGCTTTCGACCAAAAGGGAACCGTGTTCATCAAAAAAAAACATAATTTAATACTAGACAGGTTTAATAGAACTATACAGAATGACTTTTTATAGGTATCATTTAGACTCAATTTTTAAAAACAGGAAAAAAAAACGCATTAAAATAATTTTTCCCGAAAAATAATTCAATTTCTGTGTGGTTGCGAAGTCAAACGTCATTTTGAGATGCACTATCTCAACATTTTAGTAGTGAGAGATAATAAAAGGAAAAACACGTATTTTATTATTTCCAATACAGTGATTAACTCAGTTAAACGTAAACTTTGTGCTGCCTTATCTCAATTTTTAGTACGGAGTGATACTAAAAGAAAAAACACGTATTTTATTATTGTCAGCAAACATATAAATGTAAAATTTTGGATGGTGATTACAAATTCATGCTGTATGATATACCTGCCTCACAAGTCACATATCGAGGTTTTTCTCTACAAAATCAGTTAAACACATGAAGATACTTATATTTTTAGCTCTGTGTTGTTTAGTTGTTATTTAGCAGGTTTCCTAAGTAAAGTCTCGATATTGACACTTGTACCTATTTAACTACATTTTAACTTGCAGATTGAATGCAAATGATCACTGAGAAAAGTCTTCAAAAATATTATCAGATTCTTGTTATACTTGAACGCTGTTTTATGTATGTGTGTCAGATTTAGAACCTGTTTGGTATTAACACCGATCTGCCTTATCTAATAACTCGGGATTATGCCTAAACCTGTTTTGAAGGACAAACTTAATTATCGTGAAAACTTCGTGATCGTAATTTGCTATAATTTTATTAGTAGTTTTATTATTCAAAGTTCTAGCCTTCCGTTCCTAATGATTAAGCTATCGGAAATAACTTGTTTACTTAGTACTAGAGTTTGCCCATGGCTTCGCCCACGCACTGAACAAGATAAAATATAGCATAAGCATATAGCATAAGTTACTTCTGGATAAAGTCGCTTTCTAATGGTCAAATATTTATTAGAATCGGTTCAGTAGTTTCAGAGTTCATTGATTACAAACAAACAAATCTTTCCTCTTTATAGGTAATATTAGTATAGACTAGCCTGTGCCCGGGGCTTCACTCGCGTGGATGTCGTTTATCACGCATCCCTCGGGAACTGTTCATCTTCCCTGAAAAAAGTAGCCTATATGTTAATCCAGGCTATGTTCTATCTGTATGCCATATTTCATTAAAATCCATATAGTAGTTTTTGCGTGAAAGAGTAACAAACATATATCCATGCATCCTCACAAACTTTCACGTTTATAATATTAAGGGTCGGTCTTTCAATAGCCAGTTAAGTTTTAACTGCGGAATAGGTTTGTCGCTTTGATATTTTTAGTATAGAAAATCTATCAAAACATCACATTTATTCCTCAGTCAAAAGTTATCAGAATATTGAAATACCGGCCCTAAGTAGGATTAAACTAGAATATCAAATAACGACTGTCATTGTTTTCCTCAATGAAGCTTATCGCGTCCATTAAATATTATTCCAGTTTACAACAATTGAACTTTCAAACTGAGGTTCAGAGGTGAGCTACAATAAAATTAACTGCACTTCATTCTGTAGGAAAAAATTAATCCGCAAGGACGAATATCCGACATTACAGGCAATACATTGTGATTGTATACCTTTATAGCCGTCGAGAACAAGTTGATAATTATACTTTTTATTTGTATTTTATTGTAATCATATTAATGGCATACCTAATTCTGTAACTTATTTTTAAGGGGAATAAACTGGCTCCTGTAATACAGTAATTATACTAGCGCAGGAGTCAGGGAATTCATAAAATGTACAAAGTAATATGTCAATGTCAATAAATAAATAATTACACTGCAAGTGCAAATTATTGTAGTCATTAACTGCAGGCATGTAACAGGCCGTCCAGAGCAGAAATATACAAAACGATAATCTTTATTTGTAAAGACGCTTGTCATCTTAGTCTACCTGCGACCACGAAATGCTGCAATGCTTTCGAAACGTCAGGGAAACCAATTTAAATAATATACGCGATTTAATCCGGTTAAACTTTGTTTTATTATAATCTTTAAGCTTTTAATAGGTCATTGAATCTCCATTCGTTGGATCTTTAAGTCTGATACATCTTTGTTCCCTTTCAGTGCAGCCTGTTTTGCCTCATAGGAAATGTTAACTAGCTACTGATATTGATCTGCGACCTTTCGATCTCGGAATACAATGCCCATTTAAAAGCTGGTAGGAGGTGTTCTGCTGAGACAAGCACGCTAACATTTTCTCATGTTAGTTGGTAATTAGAAGTCATCATCATCATCCTCCTGCCCTTATCCCAATTTATTTGGGGTCGGCGCAGCATGTTTTTTCTTCCATACATCTCTATCAGCCGTCATCTCCGTGTTCACTTTCTTTCTATTCATATCATCTTTCACACAATCCATCCATATTTTCTTCGGTCTCCCTCTTTTCTTATAGCCATCAACATTCATACTTAAAACTTTCCTCGTAACATGCTCCTCATTCCATGGTAATTAGAAGTGAGACCATGAAATAAAAGAATATTAAACAAACTTACTCGTGTAAGTGTACATTTTTATATAACACAATTTTTTTTAAATAAAAAATTAGAGTTTTGGAACACGAGTGCGACAATTATTAAATGTTATACTATGTTATTGAGGTAAGATGATTTTAACTGATGTAGGTACCTAAATGGTATATAAAATTTATTAAAATTATTTTTTCGAAATACTATTCATACTTATACTATACCTACGTGATATTACACAATTTTGCTACGTAAGTACTGCATATAATTACTGTCACTAAACAATTCTTTAAAGGCCTAAGCAGATAAAGGCATTACGAAACCGTCCCTAAGAACACTTGAAAGTATGTATGTATGTTGTGTAAGCTATTTGCCCAACCATTATAGTTTTACAAAGAATATTGGTATAGAACAATTAGCTGACAGTGCAATCAAGTTATCAAGTGTCGTGGCAAGGTTATCACTTCGTAACTTACATACACTTGTACATGATGTTTGAAGCTCTTTACTTGGTTTACATGTCTTGTGAATCGTACTTTGTCTAATGTTAAGAATCATACAGGCTCATAATATTAAGAGTCATATAGGCTCAAAATAAATAAATAATAAATAAATATCTTTGGGACATTTTTACACAGCACCATCTAGTCCCAAACTAAGCAGAGCTTGTGCTATGGGTACTAGACAATGGATATAATACTTATATACATTTTTTTTTTGTAAATACGTACTTATAATACATGAATGAATAAGAAACTCCAAAAGTCGAGATAATTATCATTACAATACAACATATTATTAATCAAGAAAATCTAGAATTGACTGTGTCTTCAGAAACATTTTAAGGCCCAGAACGCCGCGGAATGAGAGTGAGCGCGATGCAAAATACGAGGCTTGCCGGGAAGGAGTAGAGCGGCATGAAGTTGACGCCATTCCGAATGAAAGTGCATTTAAGCGAAAAAAAATATATTACTCAGAAAATATGTGTATTTTCGATAAAATGGCTTAGTAAAATGATTTCAAAATAATAAAACAATATTTAGGTAAAATATCATACCAAAATACCAATATATGTTGGATATATTTAGGAAACTGTTTGAAAATAAACAGTTTTCGAGGTATGTTTGGATTTTTTTATGATCGAGCCAAATAAGTGCATTCATGTTTTGGACTTAATAATATTGTCACGCTTATCCTTGAGTAACACGTATTTTAATTTCAGTACCATAGGGCGAGTAGTTTTTGAGCGGGATTCGCATTAGTTTGTTGAATTACGGGATTCGACCCCTTAAGTAATCATAATAAACTATAAAAAAATCTGATCGTTAGAAATAGAGCACGTTATAGCGTGAACAAAATTTCTTAACGTGGGAAATGTCAAAATCGCAATTATTGCAAGTTGACCGACATGCCTCTGCCCTTTATTGCCACAATAATAACTCACATCACACATTTCGCAAACCTGTGATAAATTGGACGGCAAAACACATTAAATTGGTTAATGTTCCACATTAAGCTACTCAAAAAAACAGTCATCATGAGGGTCAACGACAGCAATCAACCAAAAAGCACGAAGAGACGATGCTCCATAACTACCTTTGTCATAATATAATACAGTACGTGATGTGCCTAACTTATGGGATCATAAACTTCAAAAGGAGCAAGGCTGAGTCACTGATTGAGGCAAGGTGCTCCATCGTCCCCGGTGCCCTCGACTTCGAACGACCGTGACAGGTCCCTGACCACACTTGGAACTAATCTGATATGGACGAAGAGGCATTTTCCTGAATACTCGGAGAGCATAAGCGTAATGGGATGCGTTATAAAGAACACTTTGATTTCATTTTATCGTTCACTAAAAATATACACTATGTGCCAAGGAAAATTTACAACTTTATTTATATTGCTTACACTCATTGATTGCTTTAAAAGTGTAACCTAAATATTTTTATTTTTATTTAAATTTAACCTTTGGCGAAATGTGGTACCTATTTAATAAAAATTCAGTCATTATCAGCTGTTTTTTCCTAAGAATTTTTATACGCTAAAATTCACTAACTGTATGTAATATACAATTCCAATGCATTCCGTTTAAAGTAATAATTAAAAATAAATCGATTGGTTGGCAAACTTCGCAATCGTATTTATAAAATTATAAATGATCAAACATAGGTTCTGCAAAATGAACAATCGTTCATAAATTGGTGGTTCCGTACAAACTAATATTATTTAACATACATTATTTATAGCAATTAATTAAACATAATATCCACCTTTGCATAGTCTGGCAGTTGTGATCGCCCTTGCTATCACCGATGGTCGTCCGAGGTTAGTCGGGCGACCTTCCTCGGAGCACAATGACCCAAGCTTGCTTCCGGGAGCTACAGGGCAAGGTTTCTTAATAACAAATTAATAAATCGCTCAGTGTAATGATGCCGTTCGTTTTTGTACGGTACGTGGGCGGACAACTGATGTTTAGCCGTTTGTCAGTACATGCACACTATTATTTAGTCCGACGGCGACGGTTATTTTTTTCCTCAATTGTTCCTGAGAATGGCAATCGCTTAATCCCCGCTTAAATCATCATTAATCATGTTGTCTATTACCGGGGTCTAAGTATTATTTTATTACACTCATTTGTCTGAACTGGATGTTAAGATAAACAAATTAATTAACAAAAACAAAAACCCGACTGCGTCTAAAAATTATTTGTTTTTTTTTAGTTTCGTCATGTTTTATTTCATCATTCATCATTACAGCCGAAAGACGTCCACTACTGGACATAGGCCTCCCCCAATTAAGGGGGGGATATGCCATAATCGCCACGCTTGGCAGGCGGGTTGGCGATCGCAGTTGGTCGGTTAAATACTCAGAGAACGCTGCTGCCCATCCTCTGGTGAATCCCTTAGTCGCCTTTTACGACACCCATGAGAAGAGATAAGGGTGGTGCTATTCTTTAAGTCCGGCACCACACGGACCTATGTTTTATTTATCATACTATTAATGTTTTTTTTTAAAGTCAAATTCATTTTTAACGTTGAATATTTTGTTGTTTTTTAGCATTTCTCATTCCAAATTACATTTAAACATGTAAGTTGTATACATTTTCGTAAACCATTTATAAAACCCTTTATTTTGATACCCCACTCGATAGGTATTGAGCAAAAAAAAAATTTTTATGTCACATAAAATGGCTCCAAAAAGCGGCCATTTTGATTTTTATAATTTTGATATACCCAGTGTCACTCTCACAATTAAGACAAATCCAACGACACCTCTCAAGCTAAGATCCATCAAGCCGTTTAGGCTACAGAGCGTGCCAAAGAAATATACATACATACATACATACATATATACATACATACATACATACATACATACATACATACATACATACATACACTCGAAAAACATAACCCTCCTTCTGGCGCAGTCGGGTAAAAATACGTTATCTGCTACGGGCTCACTTTTTTCTTTTAACTTTTTTTCTACATCATAATCAAGATAGTACAATTATTTCAATTGACCCTGAAAGTGAACTTTACAATAATTTAACTAAGTTGATGAAAATTCGCTCCACGCTCTAACACAATATTTTATATACACACCACTTATAACATTACCACATTAAAAAAAAAACTATCAAAACTAATAACTAGCTTTTTGTAAACTATGTCTTAATGAGGCATAATGTTGTGTATAATTAAGAATGGCATGAAACTTGCGTCAACTTACCTAAATACAAGAAAATAATCATCAATATTATAAACACATCAAACGTATATTATGTATGTACCTATACATAAATTACCTACATGCAAAGTATGTATATTCACTTAAAACTATTATCACTATTACATACAATAGAACAAAAATTTCTAAAAGGTAATTTGTTTGGCTAGGATGACAAACTTTAAAGTAAGTACAGTTATTACGAAACGGTATACCAACATTGGTCATACAGTCAGGATAACAAGATACTGCATCTTTCTCCTCGACATTGTACATCACTCGGCCATACAAAGAGAAAGCCGCAACGTACGTAACTGTTAGCAACACATCATTCAGCCAGTTCGCCAATATCCATGAAATAATCCACATAAAACACACAAACTGCTGTATTTAATCGTTATTTTAACAAAGATAAAGAAATTGCCGTTTGTGGCACAATAAACATGGACGTTGCTGCGTAACCGTTGTTTAAGCACATAAAATTATATGCATAATCTCAGCATAATTATATGCCGGGGCGAAACGGAGCTTTTCAAGTACAAGAACATTAATATCCCATTTATAGGCCAACATGTTATTAAGAAGAATTAAGGGACTATTTATTTTAAATGTACACAAGCTAAATAATGCATGTAATTAAATGTTCAACTGCTTCAAGCGTTCACCCTTGAACTTTGCGAACCACTTCATTATAACAGCGCATATTCACACTGACAGAAACACAATAATGAAACTAACGTATTGTCCGTGGGTTGTGCTTATTTTTAAAGTTCCGTATGCAGTTTGTGGAACCGATACTTTTTTAATAACCTTGGGTAGTTATTCACGTCAAAGTTAACATTTAATAAAGGACGATGAACAGAAAATATATGGGGACCGTCCTAACATCAACCAACAAAAACTGTGTTGATCTATTTTATGCAACCTACTATTACTGTAATAGCTGTGGTATCTCTGAAATCAATTGGGTATAGACAAAAAAAACACAAGATAATTTTCATCAGAAATAAAACAATTCAGTTACGATGCAAAAAAAATACAATTTTTACTTCTTAACCGGGCGGGTGGTGGAGAATCCCGTTAGGGACTCCGTCCGCCGAAAAATTTCCCTAAACCTAACTAATAAACTAAAATCGCGGTTCTAAAACCGCATAAGGGCATCCCCCAAGGGAGGGCTCGGACCTCGGTTTACTGGGGCATTGCGGGGGGACACTGCCGCTATGTCCCCCTGCCAGCCGTTGATGATTCCCCAACTATTTTACAATTTATGGCCTAAATGAAAAAAATTGCTTCATAAAAAGTGTTTTCGTTTGAGGTGTCTTGTTTATGTTGGTTTTAGTTAGTTTTTAAGGACGCTGCTATACATCGTCCTTTGCATCCGTAAAAACGAAAGCAGCTGAATCTGAAATTTATCACATCAGAATATAAGCGATTTGTAGTATGGAATTTCCAATCTCATCATTGTAGCATATCGGGAATCAATGCTAATAGTTGTAGGGAATATTAATTTTTATGCCGGTTATTAAAACCGCATAAGTAGAATAGAAGAAATACAAAAATAACTTAACCTAACGGGTGCCTCAGTACGAATTTTTACATGGTCTTTTTCATGTTATAGATTGACCTCTGCGACTAAATATTTTGAATTCTTTCTCAGAAAATTCTATTGCCAACCTCTTGCCAACAATTTGAGTTTGACTGCACATGGTCGAATTTTTACAAACAATAAACGAAACCTTAACAAATCAGCTTAGCATACAAATGTAGTAAGCACGTGCCAAATAAAAGAATATAATTACATATTTGTCCTCGTTTTCAAAATAAACTGCCATAGATTACTAAATTAAGCATTGAAACAATACATTTCCGCTTTCGACTTGTTAATAAGCATACTGAGTGACCATCGACATACATACATTTAGCAAGACAATAAAATTGTGGGTTTCAAAGTCGTTCACAAAATCAAAAAGTGTAACATGTAAATTTACGAGTAACGACTTTTAAATACGGTTTTTTTTTCACGTATGAAGGTCTCGTTTCAAATAATTCTAAAAGAAATAAACATAGCACATAGTAGTTAAAACATATTCTCATTGCACGAAGTAAATAGTTATCGTGTTTAGTTTGTACTTGAAGTTCTTTATGTTCCGTTAAAATAAGGTTTTAATCTTAAGGCATTCATGTTAGTTTACCTATTCATGTGTGAATGTGGATAGATCAACTATCAATCAAAACACCCTAGCACGAACAATTTTGACATATCATAACATTAATTTAAGCGTTTTTTTTTATCAACAACAATAAAACAACATCAACAACTAACAACACAACAACAACCGTTAACTGGGACAATAAATCATTTTTCTTTCTTTCTTTTCCTTCTTAATAAAAAATACAGCAGTTCAATAGAACTAATAAAAAAATGTAATAACATTATGATCAAATTTTATGCATAATGCGCACTTTGTATCATACAGAGATATGGCCTAAACGCTCCAAGTTAAAAGAATATTGGTGTCGATTCTCTTGTTCACGAACTAAACTATCGCCCTCTTTTACTAATAGTAGATACAAGAAAGGGATGGCAACCATTTAAGAGCTGTCAAATTAGACGAAATTAAATTTTCCATACAAGTTTAGTCGTGATCTCGGAACGTGCCCAATAAAATACAAAGAAATGTAACACGTAAACTAATTTGACAGTTCTAAAATGGTTGCCATCCCTTTCTTGTATCTACTTTTAGTAAAAGAGAGCGATAGTTTAAAATAAGTTTAGTTCGTGAACAAGAGAATCGACACCATTATGTCTCAAACGAGTATTATAAGATCTAAAGTTCACTTACATTTACGTTTCGCAGACAATATAATAGCCTATATAATATTAAATCTGTTTGACGTTTCGATTAGGGTGCTAGGGCTACTGAATTCATACTTTCTCATAGGTTTAGTATGTAACAGAGAAGTTGGCAAATAGGGCCTTAATCGTAACCAGTTCTCCTCCACGAAGGTCAAATATGGTTTGTATAATAAGAAGTGAATCTACCTCAGTGGAATACTTCGGAGATTTTTCTTCCGGTTCACACCCACTTGTACCTTACACTTGTGTTCAAATACTTCCGACAAGCCACTCCACGCCTTAATTTATGTCAAGAACTTCATCTTGATAAAGGTCAACAATATTTTTATTGATACAAAGATTGATTGTATTTAATTTAAAGCTATTTTCATTGAATGTTATATAATGCTTTTGAGAATTTTCCGACATCTACGTTGAGTTCAAGGTTCTTACCATTATGGTATATTGTACAGCTGTCTTGTGTCTGTCTGTCTGTAGTAGTAAATCAAATATGTTTTATTTATAGATACTGCATCTTTTAAATTTTAAAGTGTTTAATTATTTTGTAGTGTTAAAGAAGCAGGTTTCGAATATTAATTAATTAAATGTTGTTCAACCCGCCTTGGGTTTAAAATACCGATTGAAGCAAAGTCGTTGTACCTACTTGTCACGTTTATTTACACCTATTTAATTTAAAGTTTTTTTTGTGATAAGAAACTATTTCTTTTTAAGTAGTTTTTTTACTTATTTTCATTTATTATTTAAAGATCCTTAGTAGTGACGTGATGCTGACTTGTGATAATCATTTTAAGCTATACATTTTGCATTGGTAAAAATTTAAAAATTATCATCCATCATTGGCCAACCTTATTGTTATTTTCATTACTTTGGCCGTCAGTTCAACTGTAGACACTGAAGAAAAATCCGCATCTCTTGATGTAACTGTTAAATAAAATGCAGATACATTGCTGCAACGCGTATCTGCATACACGAATCACACAATCGTAGTCCTTGCAGCTTTTACTAAACGCAAATTTGCTCCGTATTTCACACTCGGTGGGTTTGTTACGCAACGCTTACAATCTCTGAGTACCGCGAGCAGTTTATTATTTAATTAGTGGCTGAACTGAGTGCACCATAAGGCATACGGCAGCCACATCCGTTTCCCGAAGGCGAAGCACCATTTCGCAACTCCCGTGCATTCCGGCCGTGTCGCCGCGCGCCGCGTCACCGCGTCTCCCGCGTCGAGATACGATACACACTTTTTGCGACATTGTATTGTTTTCTGAATTATTAAAAGGTTTTCAAGTAACTTTATTGCTACTCTGAGAACTGTCATTAATGTTTTACTATACTATGCCTTTAAAATGTGCTAATTAAATTAGAAACAAATAGTTGTCCACGATACACAAATTGCTAAGTTTTTTTTTTCGATTTTTGTATACATTAGTTATGCATGCTGAAATTATAATGGCTTTATTCCCGAAAAAAATCAGCTGGTCCCTACATTTTATCGATTTAAGTGAATACAAATGTAGGGACCAACTGTTTTTTTTTTTGAGATTACAGTTTTGGTCCTATAGTAAAAGTTGTTCATAATGATGATTACAATAACCCCTTTTCGGGAAAAAAGCAATAACATTTTCAGCATGTATGTATTTTGATGTTTCTATTACAAACTAGCGACCCACCCCGGCTTCGCACGGGTGCAATGCTGATACTAAATATACTACAGAATGTACACATAAACCTTCTTCTTGAATCACTCTATCTATTTAAAAAAACCGCATTAAAATCCGTTGCGTAGTTTTAAAGATCTAAGCATACATAGGGTCAGACAGCGGGAAGGGACTTTGTTTTATACTATGTAGTGATGTATTTTATCAATTTAACTCCGACCTAAGCATTTGTTTTAAACGATACTCAGTTTTTTTACATTGTTTTTATTGTATTTTGCGCGCATTCTGTCAATGTTATGTCAAACGCCATAAGTTTACATTAGAAAATCATTAAAAAAAATATATGGTGGTTAAGTATTCTTAAATTTTCGAATTTTTCGCGAATTTTTCTTAATTTTTTCTTTCATAAGAACCTTCTTCTGTCAATAACAAACGTAACAAAAAAAGAATTAGCGAAATCGGTCCAGCCGTTCACGCGTGATGCCGTGAGCAAGGGAAATAGGGATTCATTTTTATACTTATAGATTATTTTTTCTTTTACCTAAAGTTTAATTAGGTGCAGATGCACAATTTTTAATGTGTGCCAGATTTCGCATCGTTGTTAATCCATGGCCATAATCCCCACACCTAGTATCTAGGCACATTAGTAGTCACCACCGTATACCTACTGTTTGTTAGTCACTATTTCACTAGTTTTAATGTACTAGGATACCATCCATCTAGTACATCTTCGGTTCTTACGAAAATTATCACTTCATTTACTTGAAATTTTAGCGTTGTGACTACAAAAATGGGAAGTGATGTTCTGATCTATCCATTTTAATTTAAAACTTACGTGTAATATCATAACACCAATTTTATAAAATACTATTCTTTGCCCGCGGCTCGCTCACGTACTGAAATAAAATATAACCTATGTTACTTCTGGATAAAGTAGTTATCTCATTAGCCGGCTCAGTAGTTTCAGAGTTTATCAATTACAAACATTCAATCAAATCTTTCCTCTTTATAATGTAAGTATACACATATTCAACAAAACTCGTTTACTAAAATTGTATACAGTACAACGTGGATATGACAATACGACAATAAATAAAAACACGGTTATTACTCTAGTCTATAGAAGCATTTTAAACACATAAATAAGATGTTTATCTAAAATTATAAAACGAAATTTTTGAACATAATAAATATTGAAACATTGAAATAATAAGTAACACCATTTTTAATCATCTGTAATCGTTGAGAAAAAGAGTTTAAAATAATATTATGGACTCGCACAGGTCTTTGACCTAACGATCTTTGCCTAGAAAAATGGTCCTACATTCAAAATTAATGAAATTATAATAATTTCCTGTGGCTAAGCTAACAGGATTTCATTGATTTTTTGGGTACGGTCAGAGGACGTGATACTCTGTGCGTGGTTTTATTTAATGTTGTATTGTCATATCCAATTTGTATAAAAACCTAGTTGGTAGACACAACTTCGAGAAAGAAGTCGACAGAAGGATCCCTTTGGGCTGGGCAACATTTGGCCAACTTCGCAGAGTATTCTCGTCGCCTATACCGCAAAGTTTGAAGACCAGTCTTCAACCAGTGCGTCCTGCCAGTCATGACTTACGGTGCCGAGACGTGGACACTGACAGTTGGGCTAGTCCACAAATTCAAAGTCGCTCAGCGAGCTATGGAGCGAGCTATGCTTGGAGTTTCTTTGAAGGATAAAATCCGTAACGAGATTATCCGGAAAAGAACCGGAGTGACCGACATAGCTTGTAGGATTAGTAAGCTGAAGTGACAGTGGGTTGGCCATGTCTGTCGAAGGACCGATGACCGCTGGAGCAGACGAGTCCTTGAGTGGAGACCGCGAATCGGCAAACGCAGCGTAGGGCGCCCCCCCGCCAGTTGGACCGTCGACCTGAAGAACGTGGCTGGGGGGGACTGGATGCGGAAGGCAGAGGACCGAGTGTTGTGGCACAACTTGGGAGAGGCCTATGTCCAGCAGTGGACTGCGATAGGCTGAGTTGATGATAAAAATCTAAAACGGCATCACATAAATGCGTTGCACTGAATATTTGTGTCAAGTAGGAAATTCGTCTTATTAACATTTTAGAACAGTTAGTTGTAGCCTGCAGCCTAGCCATCTTTTAATATATCCCTTCATTCTTCCTTACCCTTTACTCATCTGCCAAAATTTACATATTATTACTTACATTATCATATTATGATCATAATACGTAATACCTATAAGTAACCTGAATGCTAATACGTACCTATAGCAAGGAATGTATCTGTTAAATGCCGTACTAATGCTATTCATTTAACCGCTTCGAAGAGAATGTTTGATTTTAATTACGTTCCTTTGATTATTAGATGTGTGTATACCTCCCAAGTTTATCTTTTATGAGATCTAGTATATACAACAGAGAGTCCACAACACTGGATGTCTAGTTTACCTCATTTTATTGAGCGGTCTGTCTAACACACTTCAAGTAAATTTTTGGGTTTGTCTAACATGCATTTCGGGCTAGTAAGAACAAATTAGTACCCTGTCTAAGACTAATGCGAGTTTTTGAAGTAATAAATTTGCACCTTATCTTATATGTCTCGTTTTTATAGAAAACGTTGCTTTTGCCATACGCTGGAGGGATCATAGATACCATAATAATATTAAAGTTAACTGGCCTGTGCCCGCGGCTTCACCCACGTGGATGTCGTTTATCGTGCATCCCTCTGGAACTGATCATCTTCCCGGGATAAAAAGCAACCTATATGTTAATCCGGGTTATGTTCTATCTGTATGCCAAATTTCGTTAATATCCATCTAGTAGTTTTTGCGTTGAAAGAGTAACAAACATCCATCCGTACATCCTCACAAACTTTCAATATTAGTAGGAAGTAGGATAGACGAAGGCACGGTAGAGTTCTCATAAAGCCAATAACTGATTAATTATATAACAAACAATAATTGTATGTTATTACTGTTCAGGCTCTCGCACAGTAAACTAAACTAAAATAAGGTCTCTCGGGTTAAACATCAAGTAATATTGTAGGTAGCGGGTGTGGTATTTAGCTACGTATCGCTTTAATATTACGAGAATGGTGAAATCCGCTTCAGTATCATTTCAAGTACCTACCTACCTACCTCAGCAAGTGACCCACATTTAATTCCACATCCTTGCCCATAAATACCTAAAAATAATAATAAACTAATAATATACTTACCTACTTAAATTCGAAAATATTGAATTTCTCCCTAAAACTGAAAACATACATTTTATCAAAATGTATTTATTTTACAACATAACTGTTATTCTGAACAAATCGTTGAATAAAATATAAAAACTGAAATATTTCAGCAGGTTTCATCAAAATTAGTTCATAAAAAATACTCAGCTGGAACAGTTTTAGCAACTTTAATATTTATGATGACGAGTTGTAACATAGTTACACTACTCTGCTTAATTTTATGAAACAATTAGGATCATAAACATGAAATGTATGCAAAATTAAAGCCTAATTGTCTTCTTTCTCAAGCTATATACCTAGTTAAAACAATTATAACTAACGCAAGTCATGCTCGTAACGAGGCTATAATGTGAATGTATTATGAATATAACAGTAACAATAGCTGTTGTGATCTGTTTACCTTTTCCCTTTCGATATGGTAACATCCTCAATTCCTCATTAACAATCTAGCTCATAGCTAGAATCCCCATTTCCTGGTTCTATGTTCTATGCTGGACTAGATTTCCTTAAGATCTTGCTAATTATCAATCCTTTTGGAGGCAACTCCATTTTGTTTGACTGAAATGATTAGCTTCAATCTGATTTTCACAAACAATAATCCAATGGTTAAAAAACCGTTCACCATCTAGAAAAAATCTAGTACCATTATCGAGTGATCAGTTGCTTATCAAGAAAATTAAAGTTAGTGAACACCAGCTTCAGTATGTTTATTCACCTCCCAAACGATTTCTACAATTTGACGGTAACTATAAATTTTTACCTACATTGTTTCAGGCTGGGTGAGCGATGAAGGGGTGGTTCGATGCGTTTCGCGAGGGAGGCGGGCCGACCTTGTACGCGTACCACAACCGCACGGCCGTCGCGGCGGACGTGCCTGCGCTTGCGCTGCTTATCGCCGCGCTTACGCTCTACGTCGCCTTCCTCGCTGTCTTCCCCGGTATCAGGAAAGAGGTTGTACTCTTTATATATTATTTCACATAATAGTACATCTATTCCCTATATCCCTATAGCCCGATTCGTATGACTTTTTCAAAAAAGATTCAGATTTCAGTCACAATAGTTAGTTAGTACACGAAGGATTGGGAGAGGACTATGTCCAGCAGTGGACTGCGATAGGCTGAGTTGATTGATTGATACGAAGGATTAGTTCCACAATAACTCTCTCACCCGCGTCTTTACTACCCTTTAGGGATGGTCAAAATGCAAGTTGGGTACCTAGTTACAGAGTATCAGTCTCTTTGGGTTTTTATCTATGCATGGGTAGGGAGAGTAATCTTATTTTAGACTGCAAGGTTATTGCACTTATGCAGGCGTAGACCTACGAGTGACCTACGACGACGGTTTATGAACGATGTAACAATAAAGAACACCTGAAATGTCAAACCTTCACCTACCCGAGACTGACATTTGATGGTCTCTTCTTAATCCTAGATACAGTGTAATGATAATATGGTGTGATTGAAAAATATTAGGTACTAGTGTTCTATTCAATAAATCTTTAATAAAATCACTGATAAACTCTTGGGAGGCATTCCTACTATTCCCTACACACACACACCCCCACACATACAAATACACATTTTTTTACTGATATAACACATTTTACCTAATTAACCTTACCACGTTTATTTGAAGGAATCGGTGCTGATAGCCGAATAAATAAATAAAATATCAATATTTTTGGGACATTTTACACAACACCATCTAGGCCAAAATAAAATAACCAAAGCTTGTACTATGGGTAATGGCTTTGCCTAGTTCAGCTACAAAAATGTTTAGTTAATTTTATAATCCGAAAACATAGCCTATGCATAATTTTAAACCTTGTACTATTTTTCGAAAGAAACGTTATTTACTTTACATTAAAACAGAAAAGATTATTCATAAAACCTTCACAATTCCTCAAACTGATTCACTTATCTAAACCAAACCTGTAATTACTTTGATCGCTTCTTTAACATTTAATTATATCTTTTATGGTACGGATAGCTACTCAATACACAAGGAAATAATTACACATTGTTACTTGACTATATCCATGAACATTTCTTGACAATCTAATTTATTTATTTAATTAATTTAATATTATCTCAACCACCTGGTGTACTACGGAGTACGTTATTTACGAAATGTCTGCAGTCATCACAATAATGACTAGGTGTAAGTCATAACACCTGCATTAAGACCTATCCATTGTTTGTTACAGAGATTCTCGACGTTCACAATAGTCACACTAAGTCTTTTCGTCGGCACCGTCATTCTAGGTAAGCATTCATGGAATATCCAACTTTCCACTTTCTTTGTTCATAATTAGTGAAACGTAACCTTTTAATAGATATTAAAAACGTCAATCATTTGCGATGGCGATGGACGTAACAGCCTTGGAAACGATTTAATGACTTGATTAAAGTAATTAACATTAACATTTGCCATGAAAATCCAAATGGATACTTAATTAAAATGCAAGTACATTGCTTAAAGTCAACAAGAAACAAGATTATTTATTAACAAGATTATTCGTTTAAGTTTTATTAACTTAGATAAAACTAATAGTAGTATTTCGTAAATGTCGAAATGTCTGCGAAATAGTGGGGAAATATAAATTACTAGACGATTGATAAAGAACTATAGATGACGAAAATAATTGTTGATTGAAGATACTTTACAATAATTGACAAGATGATTGGGATGCTTTGCTTATTTCTTAACCACACTGCCCGCTTTTCATATATTATATACAGTTAAACTGCTTAAATAACAATCTCATGTAGACTTATATATAACATAGTTAAAAAAAATATCGACTTGAAAATGCAACTACTGTAAAAATATGATTAGATAAACTACCTATTTGAGTCGCTGCAACCTTTAGATAAATTATGAAATAAAAGTGATACGAAGTTCTATGGAGGAGGTCTTTGTCCAGCTGGGGTCGCTTCCAAAATACGAAGATAGATAGATAGATAGAATATACTTTATTGTACACCATGAAAATAGTAGTAAACAGGAACAACGTATAAATTATTGGTACATGGGCGTTCTTATCGCTAAAAGCGATATCTTCCAGACAACCTTTGGATGGACAAAGAAGACGGAAGAAGATGTACTTATTGTACAAGTAAAACCCGCATCTTGTTATACTGGAACCCGACCCTAATGAATTTACTAAGGAAGAGGTAATGATGAGTAATGGTGAGGAAAAGAGCTGACGAGGCAGTGATCGAAAAACACATTCAGGCACAAGTCTTTAAATAATTAGAAGAATTTAATAAGTCGACCGTTAGGTCAAAAATTATGTTATCGATTAGATATTATTTTTGAAATAACTTGAGAATAATATCTCTATGTTCTAAAACCATAATCAAATTAAAATTGAACAGATGTAATGATTTTGTATTTTTTTTCGTAATGAATCGCCATTGTTTTCGGGTGACCGCTCAAGTGGTGAAATCAACTTGCCTTTTGCCATTGACCGCGATTTTCGTGTGTCAAACCTAACGCAATTTCGACTCTGCACCTTGTACACACTTCATCTCCTGAAGATCTGTTGTCATATGGGATAGACACAACAGGTATCGAATCCATAATATGCCAGATCTCACTTACTCATACCAATACCGATTCATTATAAATTCAATACAAGTACTGAGATATTCCGGTTGCGATAATTTTAATAACGGTACAAGGCAAAGCCGTGTTGTATGCAAAGTTTACAAATGCCAATGCTGGGACTGGACGGAATATTTTTTGCTGGAAAGTTTTGCATGTCACAATCACTTTGATGCAATACTTTCGCCTTTCGCGTGAAACAATGAACTCAAGTGCATTTACGGTGAAAGGTTAAAGTTTTTCCTCCAAAAAACTCATATCATTAATCGTACAATTTGAAGGAATCTTGAATTGTTATAACAAAACTAAGAAAATACAAATGTCTCTATCAGTGGAATGCGTTAGGCCAAGTTAAATGAATCATATAATTGAGTCAGGATTTTTTGTGATCTCTTTTGTCGTCAATCACAGCCTTGATGTTTGTGTGAATGTTTTTGTTATTGGTTCCAGTGTGTAAGCACGGCTCGTCGTGGCACGTGTCGGGGGCCCGCGTGGCGCGCGCCGCCTACCGCGCCTTCTCCACCGAGCGGCTGGACTGCTGGCTCGCTGTGCACGTGGGCCTGGGACATGTCAACGTCACACTCACCGGTATGATGTAACCAAAAACTTTTATACAACATGTTGATCTGTTTCCGGGAGGTGACTATACCACTGATACTGAACACGAATCTATAAAAAAATCAATACCAATTTTTTATTTATTTATTTAAATACCTAATTGTAAACAAAGAAATTTCCCCGTGTGTAAACATTTTTTTTATTTTTATACAACAAGTATTTCCACCCTTTTTGACAATGCCACCGATTACTTTTTTTCAAAGTCGTTCGGAATTTATTCTCAAACCCTTGCTATGTTACTAAGTGAAAATTTGGGTATTAAGTAGTCGTAGAATTTGTTAAGTATTTTTAGATGACTAAGCACATTATTTTTCATTTTCTCTAGAAATATGGCACGGTTATAAATCAACATCTTGTATATATGTAATATGTATATTTTACTAATAAATAAATCGAAACATTATCAATAACACGATAATTCTCTTGTGACACGTTATGACTGGTTTACGTTCCTATAGGGATTACAAGCCTCCCTCCCTAGGCACTCATGACTCCACGTTACCAACTTTGTTTACCAGCTAATCTCATGAGCACGCTATGATCCAGCGATAATTCATTAAAAATCTCGAGTTCCTGATAAATAAAATTAAATGGTATCAAGAACTTTTAAATTGTGTGTGTAATTCCATCATTCTAGCCCTATCCTGGGGCAACACAAGCATTGGAGACCCGGGAGTGGACTACAACGAGCAGTTCCGCTGGGAAGAGGCTGGGGCCATCCAGGAGTTCTACCGGGACGGCCTGACGCGGGGGCTTCCATTCCCTCTGCTGTCAGTTGCGGAACACTTCGCAGTGCAACACGAGGGCTTCGAGTGGGGAGCCAAGTACCGCGCCGCCGGATATACCACATCAACGCTGCTATGGTGTGGATACCAAGAAATTATTAATTACTAGCCTATTCCCGCGACTACGCCCGCGTAAATTTCGTTTATCGCGCATCCCTCGAGAACTGTTCATTTTCCCGGAATAAAAATTAGCCTATATGTTAATCCAGGTCATGTTCTACCTGTATGCCAAATTTCATTAAAATCCATATAGTAGTTTTTGCGTGGAAGAGTAACCACCACACATCCATACATCCTCTCATACTTTCAGGTTTATAATATTAGTAGGATTAGTTGTTGCTCTTATTATTTCAAAGAAAAAAGCTATTGGAATCTGTTTAGGTTGTAAGATTACATTGCATGTGGCCAAAACACTTGCGACCTTCGATCAATATTATTGATCGAAGCTTGCGACGCATTTACAAGACTATTTACAAGGTGTAACAAAAGGGTGTACTTAGTCATATTTGGAAAGCTCATTCAAGGCATACCATAGAACAATTTTTAATATAGCAACAACCCTGAAATAGTGAAATAAAATCAGCTTTTTCATAGAAAACTGCAATGCCCACTCGACCGAAATGTATGGTGCTGATTTATTTTTCGCGATTTCAGGGTTGACCCTGTATTAAAGGTTGTTCGATAGTATTCCCCGAATGAGCAGTTCATAATGACTACTCGTTTCAGTTACACGTTGTATGTTTGTATAATAAATGTTAGTTAGAGTTCTCAGAACTTTAGATCCAGGTACAGCTATTGACCAGTTTCGAATAAAAGTCTACGACTTCTCCAGTCTCATCTTTTATTTTCTACTCCAAAGTAGTCACTCTGTTTCATTCAACTCTTATATATTATGTCCCAGGACGGCGTTGGCACTATGGTTGCTGATGAACTTGCTTCTAGTGGTGGTACCACGGTACGGCGCGTACGCAATGGCCTGCCTGGGAGTGACGCTGTGCGCAGCCGCAGGCGGCTACTGGGCCTCGCTGCCACATGCTCCTCTAGTCGTGCGCCTTGATGGAGCCATGCTGTTCTTCTCGCTAGGATGGTGCTTCTGGCTTGTGTTGATAGCAGGTAAGGTTTGTGACGCTATACTTACTTAATTTTCGAAACATTTACCCGACAGCCAAAGCTGCAATGACATTGATTCTGCAGCACATTCATAAAGTACTTCCTATTACAAAACTGTAATTGCCCGTTTGTTTATTTGTTTGTTCGAGCATCACACAAAACTACTGGACCGATTATGATGTTTGACACAGACAGACCGTGTCCTGGATAAAAATATAGAATACCTTTTTTACTTATTATACCACGGGAGCGAAGCCGCGGGCATAGGCTAGTATCTCATAAGCCTATAACTGACTCACTCTATACCCAAAAATCAGGCAATTCTGGTACATCCCTATAAAACTATTTTTGTATTCGTTCCAGGCTGCATATGCGTAGTAGTTGGTCTAATAATCGCAATCCTGGACCTAATCTGGCCGCATAAGTTCTCCACGGTGCTGGAGGTGGACTACGACACGCCGTACGATAGGCACGTGCTCATCGTCGACAGTCGACAGCGGGCCAGGCCGCAGACACAAGCCTCATTACCTACTAGGATACTTAGGTAGGTTGCAGTAGCAGCGATACTATATTAATCCACTCATACAAACCCCTAAAGCGCTCAGCAACTATAGATGTTACGGTTAATGCTGGAAGAATTAGTAAACCTAAGTTTACTCGGGTATAATAAAATTACTTGTCCTGCAATACCGGTGGCTAAGCTAGCGACGCGAATAATGTGTAAAATCTTGGGATCCGCAAAGCTCAAATTTAGATAAAATCTTCAAGTATTTAGAAATTAGTAGCAGTGATAGCCTAGTGGTTGAACGCTTGCCTTCCATGCAGGAGGGTGCGAGTTCGATCCCGGCCCGCACCTCTGACTTTTCGGATTCATGTGCGGATCAGAATTTGATTATCACTTGCTTTAACGGTGAAGGAAAACATCGTTAGGAAACCTGCACACCTGAGAGTGCTCCATACAATTCTCGATGGTGTATGTAGTCCACCAACCCGCACTAGGCCAGCGTGGTGGACTAAGGCCTTAACCTTCTCATACTGAGAAGAGGCCCGTGCCCAGCAGTGGGACAGTAATGGGCTGATTATGTTATGTAATTTAGAAATTGCCATTGTTTAGGCCACGGTCGGTCGGATGAACTAGACAATCTATAGGGCACTTAATAAAACACCTGATAGATTTTCACTGAACTATATTGACTCAAGGAGTGTACTATTAACTATTACAAGTTACCAAATCTTCCTAATGAACTACATAATACTCCATGTATGGACTGAGGTCATTAGATGTCGGAGACTCTTAACACCGCGATTCAGCAAGTGTTCGAAAACTAACAACGCCATCTATCGAGCCTCGACTCAACTAAATTTACAAAACAAATAATTGTGACCAGAACATAAACATATCGGCCACCAAGGACATTATTGACGATTAATGTCCTTCAAAAAGGATCTACTGCACTAAATATTACATTTTTATAGAACTTGGAATTAAAAACAGCTGACATGATTTTTTAAAATGAACTTACATTAACAAAGTTTACACACAAAGTCATGGCAAATCTTAAATCTAATAAATCTTATGACCTAAACAATTGTATAAACCTAAAAACAAACCTTAATTTATTTGATCTCATGAACTAGAGCATAATCAGGGTATGCAATTGCAACATAACACAAACTGATATGAGATCTTATGAACTTAACACAAAAAAAAACTATTCTATTTTATTCGTTGACGGGCAGAACACATAATTTAGATGTGGGGCGTTTAAAAAGACCTGTTTTAGTGCGTAATGTGACCACGCGGGTGATGTTATCAGCACCGGGATGTTTTTCCATTACTCGACCAAGCAACCAGCGAGCAGGAGGTAAGTCAGATTCTTTCACTAGTACTACATCACCAATATCTGGTTCTGGAGTTTGAGATGACCACTTGTACCTATGAACTAGATTACTCAAATACTCGGTGGACCAACGCCGCCAAAAATTCTGCAACATTTTTTGCAAAAGTTGCCATCGAGACAGGGAACTTATACTCGAACTCTCATAGTTCACATCAGGAACAGTGATGAGCGGTTCACCAACCAGAAAATGACCTGGAGTCAATGGCATTGGTTCGTCTAAATCTTCACCATTGATCACAGTCATTGGCCTAGAATTGAGACAAGCCTCTACTTGAGTAAGTAGAGTGCTCATCTCCTCATAAGTGAGTGTGGTATCCCCTATTACTCGCTTTATGTGAAATTTTGTAGACCTAACTGCTGCTTCCCATAACCCTCCAAAATTTGGGGCGTGAGGCGGTATAAAATGCCAAACAGTGCCATGTTTCTCTAAATTCTCTGCTATATCCTGTTGTATAGCAGACAGTTCTTTTAACTCTCTAGCAGCTCCAACAAAATTAGTCCCATTATCGCTCCATATTTGAGCACAGTGTCCACGTCTAGAGACGAACCGTCGGAACGCTGCTAGAAAACCTTGCGTGCTCATGTCACTCACTACCTCTAAATGTATGGCCCGAGTGGCCATACAAACGAACACACAAATATAACCTTTGTATGAGCGCTGACCTCGACCCTTTGTCGTCCGAATATTGACTGGACCTGCATAGTCCACCCCACTGTGTAGGAACGGTCTTGTTGAACTGCACCTTGCTAAAGGAAGTGATCCCATTAATTGAGACTGAACTTTAGCTTTATGTTTCACACACGTCACACACTTGCGTACGTACTGTTTAACTAAGCTCTTTACTCCAATAATCCAGTAAGCAGATCTAAGAAAATTGATCATTAATTGAGGACCACCATGTAACGTCTGATCATGAGCATCTGCTACTAATAATTTCGTAAGATACGCATGATGTGGCAGAATTATTGGATGCTTTTCCAGATCAGACAAAGAAGCTTGTTGTAATCTGCCACCCACTCGCATTATATCATCTTTGTCCACAAAAGGACATAGAGATCTGAGTCTGCTGGACTTGTCTTTGATTGATGCTGTATTTTTGATCTGAGTATATTCCTCTTTGAACTCTTTTTTCTGACACCGCCTAATACAACACATCAGTGCTTCATCCAATTCTGTCTTATGAAGGTACTTAGGTATATCCTGCTTAATTTTGCAATAGCAGTATATAAATCTTCTGCACAATGCTACGATTCTCAGCAATTTTCTTAAATTACCGAATTTATTCCATGGCAATTCTTCTTCAAGAACAGCCATATGCAACTTGATAGACTCCTCTAAATGAATATCTACATTAATTGGTCTACTATAACTAATATTTCTATTATATAAAAACTCTGGACCCTCATACCAAAGTTTATTTGCCGATAATAAACTTGGTGGAACTCCTCTTGACGCACAGTCTGCAGGATTATCTTTAGAAGATACGTGCGCCCATTGGTCTGCATCAAGTGTGGTCAAAATCTCGGAAACTCGATTTGCCACAAACGTTTTCCATCGATTAGGGTGACTATTTAGCCACGCCAGCACTACTGTTGAATCTGTCCAGGCTCGCACCTTGTCCTTGGAAATATTCATTGCCTTCGCCACATCAGCTAACAATCGTGTTAGTATCAATGCCCCACAAAGTTCTAGGCGAGGGATGCTGATCTGTTTTATAGGTGCGACCTTTGTTTTGGCAGCCAGAAGAGAAATATTAATATTTCCAGAACTATCAATATACCGAGTATACACGACCGCTGCATATGCCACCTTGGAGGCATCGCTAAAACCATGCAACTCAAGAGAACTATCATTATTGGTTACTCCAAGCCATCTAGGAACGCGTACTTTGGACAACTGTTCCAACTCCTCTCGGTAAGTATCCCATTCTTGTTTTAATATGTTGGGCACGTCATCGTCCCAATCTATGCCCGCTAACCAAAGCTTCTGTATAAGTATCTTTGCTACAATTATACTGGGCGCAATCCAACCTAACGGATCAAATAACCGCGCGATATCTGATATAATAATGCGTTTCGTTACCTTTTCAGATCTCGAGGGAAGCTGCACGGTGTACTTGAATTCGTCTGTACTACGGCACCAGGTAAGTCCTAATATTTTTGTATTATCGAATACTTCCCTTTCTTCCCCACTTTTACACACCTCTTCCTTCCTCTCTCCCACGTCCTGATTTCCCTTTTCATAGCACTCTATCTCCTTTAGAAGTTCCTTGTTGTTGCTGTCCCATTTCTGTAATTCAAATCCAGCCCTTTCTAATAATTTTCTCATTTCTTTACAGAATCTCTTTCCTTCTTCTATTGTTGAGCAACTAATCATCAAATCGTCCATGTAGTAACTATTGGGAACCCTTTCAGCTGCCGTTGGAAAATCATTACCACCATCCAATGCGACCTGATTTAATGTCTTTACCGCTAAGTAAGGAGCCGAAGCTGTACCAAAAGTTACTGTTAACAACTCGTAATCCTGTAGTTCTTCATCAGTATTGTTTCTCCATACTATTCTTTGATACACAACATCTTCCTCTGCTACTCTCACTTGACGGTACATCTTTACTATATCTGCTACGATAGCTATGCGATGTATCCTCCAACGAAGAACTATGTGTCGCAGATCTGATTGTAAAGTTGGACCTACCATTAATGTATCATTAAGTGATACACCATTTTCATTTTTGCAGGATGCGTCGAAAACGACTCGGACCTTCGTGGTGGTCTTGTCTTCTCTGATTACTGCGTGGTGGGGTAAGTAAACAGCTTTATTTAAATTATTATCTGGTTTATGTACTATCCGCATATGATCTAATTCTAAATATTCATTTATAACCCTTGTGTATTTCTCTTTCAGATCTTGATCCCGTGTGAACTTCCTTTCTAATGCTTTAAATCTTTTTATTGCTATTTCTCTATTATTACCCCCTATACATGCAGGATTTTCTTCTTTGAATGGCAGCCTTACCACATATCTACCATCGGCGGTTCGTGTGGTACTAGATGTGTATAACATTTCGCATCTTTTCTCCTGGTCCGTAAGTATTTCAGAGTGTGGGAATTGGTCTTCAATTTCCCAAAATTTCTTGAGCATTTCATTTTCATTAAGTTGAACATGCATTGCCGTGATCTTATTTGAACTAATATCCTTTTCTTTCAGGTGGGCCACTCCAGAAAGAATCCAACCCAAGCTGGTGCACTGTGCCACTAATGCTCCAGTTGGATCCTTCTTGACGCCTTCTTTTAACACTGCACTATACACTTCGGCACCTAACAAAATATCGATTCTGTTTGGTGTGCTGAAATGTGGATCGGCTAATACTAAATGCTCTAAATCAGACCATCTTATCGATTTTAGTTCCTTTTCCGGGAGATAAGACGTGATATTTTTTAAAACATAAGCTTCCACCTTCATCTCGAACTCGGATTCTGCCATCGAATGTAAAACCAAAGTAACCATATAGTCAGCTACTACTGTCTTATTGTCCCCAAGGCTTGACACGATTCCCCTGATTGATCTTCTTTTTAATCCTAAGAACTGCACTGCCGCTTCAGTGATAAAAGAAGCTTGTGAGCCTTGGTCTAACAATGCTCGAACTACTTGAAAATCATGCGCAGCCGTCTGAGCTTTTACTAACGCGGTGGCTAATAAAACTTGACCTGGTCTGTCATATTTATTGGTTGAAAGACAGGAAACAAGAGGTGGCGCGCTATTAATAGAGGCTCTAGTATCTTCTGATGTGGTATCCTGTTTCTTCTCTTGATCTTTTGGTACCTTAGAATTGGTGTCAGCTGTATGCAGTAACGTATGGTGTCTCCTCTTACACAAACGACAACCCGTGGTGATCCTACACTGGCTCACCATGTGATTTCCGCCAAGACAGTTAAAACATATTTTATTACTCTGAACAAATTGTCTTCTCTGATCAGTATCTAACTTAGCGAACTTTGCACAGAAACACAACTTGTGACCTTCACCACAATGCTCACATCGCATTATAGTCTGAGCTGCCTGTACTGGGTTTGTATTACGAGTAGTAAATACCTTATGATTAGTAGATCGCTCAATTCGTGAACTACTATTCTGTCCTGATGCCTTTTGAGGCTCTATAAATTCAAGAGCCCTGTATCGACTCTCAATAAATGACTTGAAATTATCTAACGTAGGCAGCTCAGTCGAACTATCTGAGGACACCTTCAACTCCCACTGCTTGCGTGTTTCCTGGTCTAACTTGGATGCGACTATATGAATGACTATTATGTCCCAGGTGGACACATTAATGCCTAAATTGGTCAATGCACTCATGCAGTCCGAAGTCGTGTCCAGCAAATGCTTTAGAGTCACAGCTGACTCAGAACTAACACGTTTCTGCCCGAACAAACGTAATAAAATAGAATTAGATAACTGACGCTTATTATTATATCTATGTTCTAACTGATTCCAACACACGGCATAATTTGCAGCTGTAACATGTATTTGCCGAAGCAACTGTTCAGCTTCTCCCGTTAAACATCCCTTTAAATAGTGTAGCCTTTGTACATCATCTAAACCTTTATTTAAATGAACAAGTGACATAAAAAGGTCACGGAAACTTAACCATTCATTATAATTTCCCGAGAACGACGGAATATTTATTTTCGGCAATCTTACATTAAATATTTTACTATCGCTACAAGATGGTTGCTCACTAGAATCTTTCACAACAAATTTAACTTGACTGTCTTTTAATTCCGATTTATATGTTATGTAAGCTTCTTCCGTTTTATCATAAATTTCTGCGCTAAAATATGAACCCTTCATGTCATCTACCGTAGCTTTCTCAATTATCTTTCTATGCACTTCATTAAACTTTTTCCATTGATCTTCTAATGTTTCCAATCTAGTTTCTAAATATCCTGCCGTTATTCTATCTTTCGGTGATTTTTTAAAGTTAGTTTTGCCCTTCTCAATAATGTTTTTATTGTCTAATTGCAACTTCAGTAATGACTCCATTTTTAATTTATTATACAATAGATCACAGTAAATATATAACAATCAAATGCACTGAAAATACTAAAGTAGCTATCTATAAATAAACTAAGTCTTAAAAGAACACAACCATAAATCCAAATTTTTATAAGTGTTTAAACATAAAACAACTTATAAAATATTGGGCATAGATTCCCCGTATCTGCTTTTTTTATCAAATTATTCTAAGTCTATGTAAACAAAGAAAAATATTCTAAGTTACTGAAATGAACTTTAAAATTTAACAAGTGCTTAGGAACAAACTACACTTTTTAAATATCGGGCGTAGGTTCCCCGTAGTAGCTGTTTTTCTTAAACTATTCTAAGTCTAAAATTTACGAAATTTACTCTAAGTCCAAAATGCACAAATAATAGTCTAAGTTAAAACACAGCAAACAATTAAAAGTTCCTGGATCTCTTCAAATTTTCCTAAGTAAATAATTAAAATGTACTCACAATTAATCCACTGCACTCACACTGAAGACACTCACTCGTGTCCACACCAAACTCCTTGAAATCGCTCCGCTTCAGCTCGTCGCATCGGCCACCATGCGACCGCAGCGCAGCTGATGATCTGGAAGCCGCTCCCGCTCTGGAACCCGCTTCCGCCTCTGGACCCGCCGACGATGTGACCTCGAACTCTTGAACTGGGTGTAACTACCCTGGTGCCTCACCAACACCTAGGCGCCATCAGCAGCGATCCACTACTGTGTCGACGCCTTCTCCAATGACTGGTCTCACAACACAGTCAGACTCCGGCTCCGATAGGACCATATGTTTAGGCCACGGTCGGTCGGATGAACTAGACAATCTATAGGGCACTTAATAAAACACCTGATAGATTTTCACTGAACTATATTGACTCAAGGAGTGTACTATTAACTATTACAAGTTACCAAATCTTCCTAATGAACTACATAATACTCCATGTATGGACTGAGGTCATTAGATGTCGGAGACTCTTAACACCGCGATTCAGCAAGTGTTCGAAAACTAACAACGCCATCTATCGAGCCTCGACTCAACTAAATTTACAAAACAAATAATTGTGACCAGAACATAAACAGCCATTCTGTATATTTATTATTTATTTAATACTTTATGCACAACAAGCAACAAGGTACGATCATGATACTTCGCGGTGATATATTTTGTCGACAAAATCCCTTGAACGAATCCTGCTACGTTACTCGTACAGTCAGAAATCTTTCCGATGAACCACCTCTACGGCTTAAATCGCTTGCTTAAATGTTCGGTGGCACCGGTAGGTACCTATGTGTAATGTAGCAGGATTTGTTGAAGGGATTTTGTCGACAAAATGTACAACCGGGGAGGCTCGTGACCGTACCTACCGCTGCCATCGAACATTGAGTGCAAGTGATTTTAGCCTTAGTGGTGGTTCACCGGAAAGATTTCTGATTGTACAGTCACGATCCATACCCGTGATACATTTTGTCGACAAAGTCCCTTGAACGAATCCTGCTACATTACACGTACCTACGGCTGCCGTCGAACACTGAGCGTAAGCGATTTTAGCCTTAGTGGTGGTTCACCGGAAAGATTTCTGATTGTACAGTCACGATCCATACCCGTGATACATTTTGTCGACAAAGTCCCTTGAACGAATCCTGCTACATTACACGTACCTACGGCTGCCGTCGAACACTGAGCGTAAGCGATTTTAGCCTTAGTGGTGGTTCACCGGAAAGTTTGCTTATAGTACATACAAAAGCAGTCTTAACTCCATACAACCACCGTATATGTAATGGTTGCAGAAGTGGCTTCCGACGAGGTTCTCTGTTCTGAAATTCCCTAAATGAAATTTTAGACTACATAGTAAGCAAGCCCTTTGTAATGAATGACAAACAAGTATGGCAAAAATGCTGGCGAACGATATAACATCGCTTCCTGCATAAAAAAACTGATCTTTTTGTCCCTAATTCGTAGCGCTTCTGAAAATTGCAGAAGATTGTCATCAAAGACCCGCGACACGGAGGGACAGGCCTCAATGACAGTCGTTAGTGAAAGCGAGAGGGGTCGAGACAACCCCGCCTACAAACACGAGCAGAGGAAACCCAACTCACCGTGGAGGTACCCGCTCTTCAGGAGACAGATTGACAGGTAAATGAGAAAAGTAAAGATTGAATCATACATTTAAAAAAAAATTACCAACTGAAAGTAAGTTCTTTCTTAAAAATCATAATTGTGACCTTTCTATTGAGAAATAACTGCTGGAAAGCATTAACGCATAATATTAAATTTAAAACCTTTAGTATCTGTCAGGGACAGACCTTGGTTCGCTTCAAAATAGAAGAGAGAGAAGAGAGAAAAGAGAAAAAAAAAAAAAAAGAGCCTCTTTTTTCACGAAATGAAAGTAGCGAACTGCCCAAAATGTAATAAATGCAGAAGCATACTCGTACGTGATGCATGTACGGTACGGTCACGTACAATATATGTCGAAAAAATCCCTTGAACGAATCCTCCTACATTACACGTACCTACCGCTGCCATTAACGATTTTAGCCATAAAGTGGTTCACCAGAAAGATTTCTGACTGTTGTTGATCGTACAGTCAGCGTCAAAAATATCGGGACAAACAGACTGTCCAAAATTATCTGAACAACTAAGAAAAATTAAACTACCCAAATCTTAATGACACAAGGTGTTCAGAATGGATACAGTACACGCCAACTATCATTGTGACAATAATTTTATCTTATTGAGATAAAGTTAAATTTTCTTACTTTCGGTTTCTGGAAGGCTGATCAATTTGATCTGTTATCAAATAAATAAATAAAATAAATAAATAATAACTTCTTAGGTTTTCGCGATCACTACACATTATAATAAAACAAAGTTTAACCGGATTAAATAATAATAAACGCGATAAAATAATAATAATAAAATCGCGTTTAATATACGCGATTTAATCCGGTTAAACTTTGTTTTATTAAAATAAATAAATGTTTTTTGGGACATTTTTACACAGCACCATCTAGTCCCAAACTAAGCAGAGCTTGTACTATGGGTACTAGACAATGGATATAATACTTTTTTTTTGTAAATACATACTTATAATACATAAGAAACACCCAGACCAACACAAACACTTAAGTTCATTACACAAATACTTGTGTCCTGTGGGAATTGAACCCACTACCTCGTGATCAGCAGTCCGACACTCAAACCACTAGACCACAGAGGTCGTCAAAAAAAAAATGTCCGCTCTTGTAATAATTTGTTCACACTTGGTCGGATTCGCAAACCAAAAATACTAACAACCAATCACAACACTTTACATGGCATTTGACAGCTGATTAGTTTTTTTTTTGCGTTGATCAGTAAGACAGTAACCCTAGCACATAGATTTTTTACCAACCCTAGCACGAACCGCATCGAAACGTAAATTTAAGCGAACTTTGGATCTGGTTTGATACAAAGTACGTAAAATTAGATCAAAATGTAATAGAACTGTTGTATTTTTGATTAAAAATCGCTTACATTAACGTTTCGATTCGTCAAAATTGTTCGTAGCACGAATACTATAGCTTTTCAGAGATTGGAGGTTAGAGTTATTCAGATAATTTTGAATACCTAGTCTGTTCGTTCGATATTTTTGACGCTGACTGTAGGTACGTATTAAGTACATAATAGGTTTATTCTCAGCTGAGAAGTGAAGATAATGTTATTTTCTTTAGTACTTTTAATAACAAAATTATATTAATGTTTCAGAGCGGACTCAGCGTCGAGTCTGGGGTCAAGCATAAATGGTAACAGTTCCGGTATCAAGATGTCGCCACTAGCCACAGGGGCTGTCCCAGTGTCGCTGCCCTCCATCCCTCCGCATAGGTACATTACGACTACATCTCGCTCTTGTCGCTATGTTAAATAAAATGCTGCTTGCTGAATTTACCTTGATGAAATTCTGCAATTCATTATAGAAAGTGAGTATTGATGCAAATTGATTCGTCGAAAATGGCGAGTGGGAGAGTCATCAAATCAGTTCATCTTTCAACTTTACAAAATCAACTTGCAATATTATATTATTCAAAATATTTTTTTACAAAAACGTGATACTGAAAACAACAAAAAATTACTGCATCCTGTGTTTTTCGCTTTCACTACCAAAATTAAATGAGAAAAATGTTAAAAAATCGGTCGTCGTTTTTCAGGTACCGACCTCAAATACCAGCAGCGGAGCGAGTTAAGGACATGTGGTGATTAGTGTATAGCATAATTTACCAATATCAATTACACGGAAATAATAATACTTAGGTGTTATTGGCAAAACGTCATCTTATTAAGTTACTGATCTCTATGGACTTTCAATGCATGGTAAATAGACTTAGTAAAATAGACACAAATCCAAGAGTTAACAATAAAATTGTTTTGTGACATAAACGTAGCAAATACAATTAACAAAATAAGATAATAAAGAAACATCTATCTTGTATCTTGTGTCCTCGACTTCTGGCTACTATAAAAATATGAAACGTCTTGTGAAAAGTTTTGACGCTAATAAAGTAAACACCATATTTTAAGCTTTATGTTTCATATTTTTTAAGGAAACCAACAAATTTAAAGCTAATTCACAATATTGTTTAATAGAAATTGTAAATATGTAAATTATAGATAGGTTTCTAAATGATGTGTAACGAATCCGTCCAGTGTCATAAATTAAATGCCTAGGAATTAATTTTATATACCTCTTGTAATATATGAGTAAAATAATGTATGACTGCATCGACACAAGTGAATGCTTTGTGCCATGTAATGATACAAGAGAAAGAAATTCTTAATTAAGTAAACGTGAAAAAGGAGGAAGAAAAAAATATATATGAAAATTAGATACTCCACGTCGATGCTAAAAATACTTGACATGACATTGAGTTTAAATTATTAAAAACAATCGACAAGGTTATTAACGACATATCAATTAAAGTAAATGACGTCGAATCAATTAAAATAATTCGGTATTATATTACTAGAACGAAGTCATTTAGGTGTACGATTAGTTGTAAGTTATTTATTTCTTATTTTCAGTTCTAGTTGGATGTGTGAATGTCGTGTGTAGCCATTTGTAATACCAATCACAATTATAATTCTACGTCACTTTAGTCCTAACTACTTACATCACGGAGCATTTTCAATGTTGTGAAGATGTGTTTTGCAACAGTGAATGTGTTTTGTATTGTTGTACCTTTGATATCTATTTTAATTGTAACTATAGTGAAAATCCAGAGAGAATGTTTAAGTCGTATTTATTGTGATCGAAAAAATAATTATAAAAATTCGAAACATGGACACTGAGTACTTATTTGTGGAGAGTCATTTTTACCCATCCTTGAATCCTTTACGGAGTTTTTAGCCAACAAGAATAGAATAGATACTGCCCAATGAAAAGTGAATCAAACTATTTATACCACAGAATATATTTAATCACTCTTACCACACACACAAAAAAACTTGATAAAAACTCGATTTTCCGAAGTTTACATAATGCAGTGCAATTTGATAGTTGGAAGTATGAGTTCACGCTTAGATTCGTCTCTGAATATAAGCCTAAGACACGCGAGACCGCAAGCTATGTATTTCAGTTGAAGACAATTTAACTAATGATAAATTAATTTAAATAAAATATTAATGTAACTATAGTTATTTCTTAATACATTATATTTCAGGTCTCACAAAAATCTCTGAGTTTCAGTTGTAAAGTGAAAAACGCTAATAATGTTTGTTCAGTATGTTTTCTATAATAAAATGTGTTGTGTGTACATAAATAAAAATAAATAAATAAACGCTGAACCCTAGTTCAACGACCTATCGTTGACATACTTGCAACTTAAAAGGACAGGCACTCACGAAATAGCTCAGGTTTGTAATAATTTTTAGGGAATATTCAGACGGACCAAACCACAAACAGCGGCAAAAATGTCGCCAGGCAGTCATAGTGTGGGAATGGGTCTTCTGCTGCCTGAAGTTGGCTGCTCCAACGCAGCCACAAATTACGTGTAGTAGCGATGTATGTAGTTGAGTTTGTCCAGCTACAAAATATATTGGGTACGGTACCTACGTACGGTCACGATACTTCGCGGTGGTACATTTTGTCGACAAAATCCCTTGAACGAATCCTGTTACATTACACCTACCTAAGGCTGCCATCGAACATTGAGTGCAAGCGATTTTAGCCTTAGTGGTGGTTAACCGGAAAGATTTCTGACTGTACACTGCTCGTACGATCATGTCGTTCGCCCGGTGGGCCACTTGTAAGTGATTGTCGCGTAGGTTGCGTTTGTCACCAATATGTTATCGCTATTGACTCACGATCGCAAGAGTCGCTGAACGCGACTGCAATTAAATTATCATACATGTGCATGGAACGTTTTCATTCAATTTTGTGTCTGGCGACATTTTTGACGCTGTGGTGTCGCTGTTGCTGTGGCACGTCTGAAAGGAACCTTAGCAAATGTACTACTATTTAACTTTCTTTTTCAAAATGACTGACGTGTAGCTAGTACACAGATCATGCTCAGATCTAATTTGGTGCCTATTAAGGAAGATGTATGCAATGCAGGAAAGAAAGGGTTAGGGTTTACTGGTATTGTACCATGGAACTCTGTAGTGGGGTCCAATAAAAAATTGCATTATTTTACATTAACGACGAAAATAATAAAAATGGACGATGACACAAAAAATCCTGTAAATTTTAGTATGTTTCTTCTATCTGGCAAATAAACTAGATTATCTTCTACGTCTGCTCCTTGACTAGATGATCGAGATTCAGCTGACAAAGGAACGCACTCCAATTCACGTAACCACTTTGTATCTCCATCTCTGCCTCACCCCACATTTTACACTGTGAATAAAGTAAAACATAAACATCCACTTCATCCATGAAACAAATTAGGTCTAAATGCAGCTTTTTGTCAGCCATCGAAATTCATATCTGTCCTAAAACAGCCTTAAAACCGACAACTACATTTTCATCGTAGATTTTAGGAATCATTTATTTTGCTATTTACGTAACGGTCAGAAAAGCGGGAGTAGCTAAAGGCAAGGACATCGGAAGTAAGTGACCGAGCCCCATCGGTGACTCGCTGTTATCGGGAACCATGTCCCAGCTGTATTTGTTATACATATAAGTAGCTATAATCCAGCGGATTCCCGCGACCTTCACCAGGGAAGCGCAGGACCAGTTTTTGTGGCGATGCTTGGGGGAGGCCTATGTCCAGCAGTGGACGTCTTTCGGCTGAAATGATGATGATAGCTATAATCCTGGTAGGAATAGCTTTTTTATTATCTAAGAACCCTCCAGCGTAAACACATCAATCAATCGTTAATTTTTATGTTTTTTTACTGTAATAATCAGTATTATTAATAAATTAATAATTTCCCCGTTACGACGTCACGTGCAAAGGACAACCTTTGCACGTGTTAGTAAACTGTGAGTGCAAAGATTAAATAAACACAATAATAAATAAATAAATCAACTAGTAAACCCTTACCTCAGTGTCCTTGACAGGTGGTGCATGACGTACCACCTTCTCATAGTCAGCCTCAGTGAGGTTTTTCACTGGCCGAGTCTGGAAGTCTATGAACGTCATCAGGTCGTCGTACTGTATGTTACAGTGCTCGTCTTTTACCAACCTATTACAAAAAAATATAATATATACAATAATCACATCCATAATCTAGTAATGAACTAACAGGTAACTAATAATTAATTTATAAACCAGCCAAGTTATTTAATACATAACATAGAAAGAAAGAAAAAGATTTTATTCTTGCGCTCATTTGACGCACACATGACGGTATCAAAATAAAGGGTTTTATAAATGCTTTACAAAAATATATACAACTTATATGTTTAAATGTAATTTGGAATGCAAAATGCTAAAAAACAACAAAATATTCAACGTTAAAAATGAATTTGACTTTTCAAAAAAAAACATTAATAGTATGATAAATAAAACAAGACAAAACTAAAAAAATTAAAATAAAAAAATTATTTAATAAAAACAAAAAACCCGACTGCGTGTAAAAATAACAGAAAAGATATAAACAAGACTTATCAACACGCAGGCGGAGGCTACCTATATGAACTATTATGTAATTCATGACTAAAAACATACGTAGCCTCCGACTGCGTGTTGATAAGTCTTGTTTATATCTTTTCTGTTATTTTTACACGCAGTCGGGTTTTTTGTTTTTGTTAATAATTTTTTTTTTGTTCTACATTATAGTCTGTGATTTACATACATACATACATAAGCATCCCATTCTTGTCCCACTGCTGGGCACGGGCCTCGAAATGCAACGTTAAACATTTGAAGATGGACTCAAAATGATCAGAACAGAAGACATGGCCAGGCATACCTACTTATCACGTAAAAAAATCTACACTTATAGATGACATTTTAAATCCTACAAATCTCGTACGAGAAGAAAATTTTCAAGTTTCTCTCTGATCTTGCGTTACCAGTACAAAATGTAACACTCACACTTGCAGCATGCAGTCCAGGAGATCGCTGTTGATTGGCAGCCGGTGCGCACGAAGCAGCTGGCGCATGCGCTCTACGGATAGCACGCCCGAACCAGTGGCGTCAGCGTGCATCAAACCTTCGCGAAGACGGTCTCGGTCATCCCACAAACCACGGGTTAACTCCGTAAAAACCAGGGACCTTTTGGTAACATAAACATAATCATCGTTAAGAGCTTGCACAACATGCTTCCTTGTACTTCAGCCAAGTTGACAATCTACAATCGTCAACGCTATAGAAAACAATCAAAATGTATGGGAATGACTTAACGAATGACTTTTTCGTACGTGTGTGCATCCTGTGCAGCCAGATCTTTACGCGTGGACTCACTGGGCTTGAGCCTAAGGTCCCGCGATATATGGGAACCCTAAGCCCCTGCGACAGCAGAACAAATATTCTCCGTATATGATGAACATACCTGATCATCTCCCGACGCGGAGTCCTCTCCTGTCCAAGGTCACCGCGGAAGAATCTTATCAACGTCAAAAACTCATGCTCTGTCATCTTCTCGCACATTATTTCTTTCAGTGCTTGTCTACATATTTAAAAAATATTAGTTAATTATTTAAATTAGTTGTTCAAAAACAATTGTTTATTTCTGCCTAAGTGGCAGAAAATTATGTTTAAAGGCTACAAATCCCTTTATTGAAACAAATCAGACAATCTAAGTTATTCAACATTTATTGCTTTGCAAAACTTACTTGAAACATCTAACAGACATAAGTTCTTTCTTGTCCGGCTCAACAGCTTCCATATATTTTGCTACAAAATTCTTATAGCCATTTTCTTGAGAAGCCAATGTACGACGAATTTTGTCCATTATCAAAGCTATATTCGCCATTGGATACTGAATAACATTTTTTTTATTAAGAATGATTATGGATATGTTGTTTTAACATTATTTTTATCTACGTAAAAAAATGCTGATGCTAACCAACTTGTGTAACAAAATTGTAAATATCCCACCAGAATATTATAACTGTTTAAAAATTAGACGACATGACCTTTACAAGTGAGTTCATAAGAGATAAGCTCACCTGTTCGGCATTAACCTCCATATACCGAAGAGCATACTCGTCGGCTGCAATGAGTCGGAACCGATGCTTGTTGACCACCAGCTCATTGCCCACCCAAATGTCTCTATCCGTGTAGGCTGGTGGCTCTTTAGGAACAAAGAATTTTACGTCTGGTAGATACATTTTGTCACGTTTGAAGAATGTACCACCCTGTTGAAAAACATTAAAAAATACACGTATATCGCTTAAATCCAAGGGGAAACTTAGACTAGACATAACCACAAAGTACATTTAATAGACCGAAATATAACTTACCTAAGGAACAAGAAAACACATTGACAAGAAAACACATTAACAAAAAAATTGCTTAACATTGATAAGTTTTATTTGATTTATATTTTCTCAAACAACGTTCCACGCAAACTGTAAACGTTGGGACTTAGGTAAGTATAAATCAATCTTACAGACAGCATACTAGCATAATTAGTAACTAAAAAAAAGTAAGTACTAACCAGGAAACCGGAATTACGCTCGCCGAGTTCAAAAACGCCAATAGTATCATCACACAAGAAATATTTGATGATGAAGTAGCGTCGGAGATCTTCGGGATTCTCGCTAATCAGACGAGCAGCAAAACGTAGCACGTGTGAATCAAATCCGACTCTGCAGCAATGACAAATCAATTAAAATCGAATGAAAAAATGTGTCTATCTTATTTTTTTGATACGCTATTGCAAGTTTAGCTTCTGTGTCATGTGTCATGTGCCTTAGGTAAATTTTCGTACTGCAAAAGACTTAGAAACAATTGGTGAAACAGTCATCATCATCATTATCATCATCATCATCATAATCATCATCATCATCATCATCATCATCATCATTATCATCATCATGATCATCATTATCATCATCATCATCATCTGCCCTATATTGTCCCAGTGCTGGGCACGAGCATGAGAATGAGATTTTTTTTAGGCCCTGGGCCCTAATTCACGTAATTTCATGACGCGCCGATCAAGTTGCAGTGACGCTGCAGTTCTTTCTGACAGCGATCGCCGTAGATAATAGAATACGAGAAGCATTGTTTTGATCTAAACTTAACTACAACTGCACTTCTAAAGATACATGAATTGGCCTAATGGCCTAGTGCAGGTAAAACCATGCAGGTGAAACAGTGCTTTACATCATTTTCCATACAAAAAGGTGCCTTATTTAGTCTAAACTACTATTAATGACGATTTTGTGGTAAAACAGTACCTGTCCTTATTAAGAAATTTGATAAAGTCTCTATGCTGTGCTTTGGGTTCAACAGTACGGCAGTTTTCGGCAGAGTCATCGTAGGAACCGTATCCATTCCAGGGTGGTAATTCTCGTTCAGACATCTTCGAGCTAATACATTCCTTGCTTTCGTCTTGAGGCATTGATAAAGTAGTGAACGTATCTGAAAAATAATACTCGCATTTTTACCTACAAAAGTCTTTTTTATAAAAACCCTGCAGTTTACTATAAGTTATCATTATTATTATTTCAAACTTACCGAATCCATATGTGACGCGATAATACTCCTTGGTAAAGGGATCACAGTCAGTGAGAACCACGTTGCGTCCAAACACGTTGAGAACTGCTCCTATACTCAGGTCTGCGGGACTGTATGATGGTACAAGTGGACCACCAGTCATTTCTATCTTAGATGGAATTTTCTAAAACGTCGTCAATGTAAACTAGAGAATAGGCACCACAAGCAAATTAAGCAAGTTGCTCATATCGGTACTTATTTTATATTATTATACGTTTTTTATGTTGTGAGCTTCAATCTCACGTATAAATCAATAACAGAAAGATCAAGATTCTAAGCAAACATTTGTGCCCTTATTGATAACCAAGATGTTAATCGATTTCACAAATCCAATCACAAAAATCGGTAACTCAGATAATAGTGATATTTGTATGTTGACGTTCTAGAATAATATTAAAACAAACGAAAGCACTTGCATAAATGACGGTCACTCACACGAGGCAGACGCATTCTCTTCAAAAACATCGGTCCAGCTTCCATTCCAGAATTCGGAGCTGACGATTCTTTGATCTCTATTGTATCATCTGCTAAAAAATAATGGATCTCCAGGTGATGCAATGAACCGAATTCTGAATCACGATCATCCCAGTAACCATAAAATCTAGAACAGAATTATCAAATTGGAAGACGTGAAAATTTCTGTCATTGCAAACTTACTAATTTAATTGGTCAATTATCGGAATGAAATTAATGAAATGAAATTATTTATTCTGCAAATTAGATGATAAAAACTCTTTTACAAGTCAGTTATAAAAACTAGATGATGTCGGCATTTCCTATGTGACTACCTGAGAAGAAAAGCCGAAATAAACTCATGGGGTCGCAGTCTCTTTTAAAGTCCAGACATTTATCTTGTATGTGCGAGAACAATGCAGGGCAACGGCAACGCCTGGACTGGCCTTTTGAAGAAAGTGTCAGATCAATTTAAGTAGACCTGTCCCATCTGATGGCAGGCATGCGTCAGTCATCGTGTAGCTCAACCATATTTTAGGGAGCTCAACGACCCGACACACAACATTACTGCAAACCAGGACCATTCAAGTAAGCCTTAAAACCCAAAACTGCCAGACAGTTAACTTGCTACAAGTATAAAACCTATATAGTGCTTACACTCACAATTTATACCTAAAATATCTAGAACATACATGTTATTTTAAAAAAATTAAGACAAATAAAATATAACAATAAAAAAATTAAGTTAATGTACCTGTCAATAAGTGTATAAATCACAAATAAAAAAGGTTACACTCAACAAAAAGGCAATTTAATCGGCATGCCAAAATGATGTAAATGTTACAGAAACGTATTGTTGGCAAAGTCCTTTAAACTTAAATAAAGACAATATAAGGCTGCGAAAAATACTCTATTATTACTCTAATATTTTATTATTTATAACGCATTTACGCATGCGGAGCGAAATCTAAAGATAAGATAGCTTAGTGGCTAAAGCACTGGCGTACTGAGCCAGGAGTGGCAGGTTCGAATCCTGCTCGTGAGCGATTTTTTCTTTCCACTATTTATATCTACTCTGCATTAGTTACTGTTGTATAAATTGTAGGGGAAATTTTCAGATTTGATTGTATGTTATAAGATAGCGAAACGAGCTAAAGGCCTATAGTACGAGAGCCAATTGTAAAAAAGTCTTCGAATAACGATTTTCGTGGGACCTAGTTCCGCCATACGGACAACTGGTATGTACTTATTCGGCATATTTTCTTGAACACAAAAAGTGCGGTAGTCACTTCCTAGGGGTATGGGGGGGGTAGCTATGACGCAGCAAAGATGGCGGCCGGGCTATTCTGTTTCGCGATATTTCTAGATAACTACCGAACCGATTCTCATAAATAAGGTGTCACATGAAAGAACATACAATGCACATTATTTTATTTCATACATTTGTTCATGTGAAGCCAATACCAACAGAAATATTAACAAAAAACTACATTTTGAAAAATAAAACTCCTATTAATATGTAAATAGCTCGGTAACCGTCAGGATTATGGAAATCACGTTAAAGTAAACCGTATTGCTATTTGTATCATCTTTCTAATGAACCTTAAATCAATACAATCAAGTAATAAATAACGGAGCTACAGTCGTTTAAGTGAGCGTCGGTAGCGCCGAGCTGACGACGGTAGCTGAGCCCTTGGTACGAATAATCTCGAATTGAGTACAGCTTTTTAACTCGAAATGTGGTTCTATCCGGCAGAAAGCATGAAAATTGGCATGTATGTAGCTTTCATATTATGAGCTTCAATTTATAAGTAGAAACACGTCGAAAAAGTATTTTTTCCCCCCTATCCCCTTCCTTTGTGTCCCCAATCATAGTTTTTTAAATTTTAATAAGGTGCCAGTGGTGGTAGTTAGTGGAGGAGAAGCGATCTTTTGGTGAGATAGGATATCGTGACTTACGACAACACAAGCGACGTGGAGGACCAAGCAAAGAAGGCGTTATTTATCAAGGGAGGGGCTATGCGGATGGATAAGCTGCCGACAACATATGCCACTCTTCTACGGCATACGAAAGGAGCATGTTTACAGGCGGGATTGATCTGGGGTCAAAGCTTGATAGCAATTAGCAACCCCTGAATATACTAACTTCAAGGTCTGGGAACGGAAGAAAGAAGATAGTGTTTGGACTCCATTATGGAGTACGGAAAAGGAAACCTCAGCTTCCGTAAAGGGGTTGACGAAATGTTCCTGTCACAGCTGCATTACAGTTTGATATCTACGTAGGCTTCGCTACACTGGCCTGTTATAAGGGCCGGAGAGATTGCTACACAAACATATGCATATGCATAAGTCATAAATAAAAATACATAAAATTTTAACTGGACTTGATGGTAAGTTTCAATAAATTGCTTGAAACCCTGTATTTACACCAATGAATGTTAGCTTATTTGGAAAACCGTAAGTCCTATCAACATACATCCAATGACAATATTGTAGATAATTTAATGAAAGATATATTGGTCTTTGACCGTTTTCTCGACACATTAACCGTTTTCATAGAAAATTAAAAAATCTACGATTGGGGACACAAAGGAAGGGGAGAGGGGGCAAAAAATACTTTTTCGACGTGTTTCTACTTATAAATTGAAGCACATAATATGAAAGCTACATACATGCCAAGTTTCATGCTTTCTGTCAGATGGAACCACATTTCGAGTTAAGAAGCTGTACTCAATTCGAGATTATTCGTACCAAGGGCTCAGCTACCGTCGTCAGCTCGGCGCTACCGACGCTCCTTTAAATGACTGTAGCTCCGTTATTTATTACTCGATTGTATTGATTTAAGGTTCATAAGAAAGATGATACAAATAGCACACAAGTACATACCAGTTGTCCGTATGGCGGAACTAGGTCCCACGGAAGTGTCAGAAATCTCAATGGGCACCCGTACTACTACCTGATTTTAAGCGGTTACCTTTGCCCATAACGACTGCAATACCACCTAAGCTGTTTGCCTAAATGATACCGCAAGTCAATTCGCCAAATTGAGATATGAAGATGGAAAATCTCATGTGACTGTAATTTCACCGGCACCCGTACCCTTCGCACCGGAACACAGCAGATGATTTAATCGTGAAAGTTTGTCCGCTGAAATCACAAACTAATCTTAATAATACTTTTAAAACTAATTACCTTAAAACTTGTCTATCAAAATCCAAAAATTGTTTAAAAGGTCTATGCTTTGGTGGTTTTCTGTTGTCCCGCGTTCTCTAAAACAATTTGTCGCATTATATTGTAATAACGTACCGTAAAATGCCCTAACTTTGCCCACAAGCCCTACTTTGCCTAAGGCAATAACTTAATTTTTACACGCACTAACACTTTATAACTGAACCAAATGTAAGCGTTGTCATAGTTTTTAAAGCTCCCCAAGTACGGAAATCAGAGCTATTATAGTTTACTCAAAAAATAACTAGGCAAAGTAGGGCTTGTAGGCCAAGTTAGGGCAGTTTACGGTACATATTTCGTTCTATTTAGAATTAGTGTCAGTTCACACCGAGATGCGACGCAACGCGCAAAGTCGCGCAGTACTCGAAGAAGTTCGAGTACCCGCGTTGCGTAAAGCGAAGCAACCGCGGCGCGGCGCGGCGGCGCGGCGGCGGCTCGTTTCCACCAATTCAATCCGGGGCGGGATTTACTCATAGCGACCGACTAATCCGACAACGCGTTCAGCTGTGATAACAAGGCGTACTTCGACAAATATCCAGGGGGTCTACTCGCGTTTTACGATATTCGATTATTCGTATCATTCATCGCACAATTTGTTATCCCGGTCAACCATCGTAATCGTTTCCATATCGCATGCGATGATCGTGTTTTGACGTTTGTTTACCTGAACTCGGATCAATTTCATACGACTACGTACCGTAGTCTATTTTTATTTTGCTTTTTTATGTGGCTGTCTTTATTGCTAAGGTATCAGTCGTAGCGAAAGTTTGGTTGTCGTTTGTCGAACGCGAGTAGAGCCACACTTCTCTTTCGCGCTCTCACAAAAATTTGTACCTTTTTGTATAGTAAACAAGTTCAATATATATTTGTCTGTAATCTGTATTGCTATCTTAAAAAGTGCGCGCCTCATCACGTCGCGTCACGTCTCGGTGTGAGCTGACCCTTTCATTCACTATCACTTACCTCGATAGCATCTGGATATGGAATAGGATCTGGCACATTAATACCGAGTCGATTCAGGAACACCCTTGTGAAGTTGTCACAATTTACAATCTAAAAAAGAACCATTATTGCGTAGACATTCTGGTACCCTCAAGCTCATATAGATAGTGACAAAACTAGTATAAGCAGAGCCTGTCTTTTATGAAACGTACAGTCCACGATCCTTCCCGGTGATACACTTTGTCGACAAAGTCCCTTGAACGAATCCTGCTACATTACACGTTCTTACGGCTGCCGTCGAACACTGAGCGCAAGCGATTTTAGCCTTAGTGGTGGTTCACCGGAAAGTTTTCTGATAGTACATACTAAAAACTAAGCTAAGAGCTAAGCTATTACTGTATGAGTAATTTGATAACGCTAGAACGCGCCCAGAGAGCGGTACTTAAAGTATGCACCTTTAAGCCTTTTCGTTACCCTACCAAGGAGCTTTATGAATATAACGGTACGCCAACTTTTTATTAATCAAATTATTTTTAGGCAACATAAATAAATCACAAATTGCTGTCAATTTTCTTCAACTTTACGAAATCAGGCCACTCGTATTTTTATGCTTCCCTTAGGTGAAACCCGCAGGACTTCCTTTAGTCAGAGTTTTTTTTGTTTCTTGGGACGCTTCTTGTATCGAGGTTAACAAAATATTAACAATTAATGAAAAAAATAACATAACATCACGCCTGTATTTCCCGAAGGGGTAGGCAGAGGTGTATAGTACACCCACATTTCGCCAGTTATGTTATAAGTCCCATATAATAGGGGGCGAGCCTATTGCCATTAACCGGGCACAAATCCAGACTCCGGGCTGCTACTGAGAATTTCCTAATGAAAAAACCCAATAACACTTTGCCCGACCCGGGAATCGAACCCAGGACCCCATGCTCAGCAGTCGCGCGACCACTAGACCAACGAGGCAGTAAAAAAAATAAACATGAATGTAAAATCACTGTCATTGACTGGCTCTCGAAACTTACCTATGATGATACTGAGAATCTTCTTCATCCAGTTACATAGCTAGCCGTTTAAGTACGTATTTACATACACAATAGCAAAGATTACAACATACCAACTACACATGCACTCACACATCACACCCCTCACTCACATACACACACAAACACAATTACCACACTACTTTATATATAAAGTTTACTAGTTTTAAGCGATCGAAATTTGTAACTTAAGGTACCTACTTAATAATCTTTTATGATTTATTTTTCACTAAAAATGTATTTTTGTTATTTTGGTAAATTTATCTAAACATGTCTGCACTGTGTAATATTTTTGCATAAAGCATCACTTTGTCAATAGTGCCCACAATGATTTTTAAGTATGTAATATCATTTAATATAATTGAGTGCCCACTTGCGTAGGCGAGGGCTATTTCGTGCCCCGGGGTCAAGCCTTGAACAATGTAAAATTTCTGTGAAAGTCTAAAACAAACTTGAATCTGGGTTAGAGATAGCTCGCGTTGGTGTAGGGTTGCCTTAAGATTGCTGGTACTTATAGCTCAGGGTTTCCTTTTTTAAGTACCAGCAGTACAATATTTGTTAATCTATGCATATGTAATTATCATGCCTGAAAACCTGTTTGTGCAACAATAAATAAATAAATAAGCAGTTCCGCTTATAAGGCTGCGTTTACACGACGCGAAATTTTTCGTGCGGACGCCGCGCGGTAGCCGTTTGGTTGTCAGTTCTTCACGCTCTCGTCCTATCTTACTAATCCTACTAACATTATAAATGTGGTTTGTGAAGATGTTTGGATGTTTGTTACTCAATCACGCTGTAAGGGCTGAACGGATTTAGATGAAATTTGGCATACAGATATAACCCGGATGTTAAGAGTAGCCTTTATATTAATACAGGCTACTTTTAACATTAACATCCGACTTACAACATAACAGTAGCCTATATGTTAATATAGGCTATTTTTTATCCCAGGAATACCAGGCCCCTCAGAAAGTATTGCGAAAAAAAGTTTTAATATATGGGAGACTGGCCAGTTATATTTTTCGAAAATATGATTATTTATAAGTAAAAATAAGTAAGTTCCAATTTCAAAATTTCCCTCCACATTTTTTGCGAGTTAATTCAAAGTATTGTGTCTCACTGAAATATGGATCTGCGCCGGGAACATTTTAGAGCTATGATTTTATACGATTTCAAGTGTCGCCTGAAACCGGATGAATCGTACGATAGACTTCAAATGGCATTCATGGATGAAGGCCCTTCCAAGGCAACCGTGTATCGTTGGTATAACGAATTCAAGCGCGGTCGACCAACTTTGGGGGATGACGAAAGAAGCGGTCGCCCTTTGACGGCTGTTACCGAAGAAAACGTGCTAGCAGTGAAAAATTTAATCCAAGACAATAGGCGAATTACATATCAGGAGATTCAACACATATTGAAGATTGGATCGGGAAGCGTTCACGAGATTCTACACAGCCATCTTCGCGTGAGGAGGATAGTATCACGCTGGGTGCCGCACAACCTCACCGATGCTCAGAAGCAGGCCCGGGTGGAATGGTGCCGTGATATGCTTAACAAATTTGAAGCAGGCTCGTCTCGGCGTGTTTACGACATCGTTACAGGTGATGAGTCCTGGATTTATCAATACGACCCAGAAACCAAGCGCCAGTCGACTGTTTGGGTGTTTCAAAATGAGCCAACGCCTACCAAAGTGAAGCGATCTAGAAGCGGGGGTAAGATTTTGATCGCTAGCTTTTTTAATTTGACTGGCCACTTGGTATCAATTCCCTTACGGGATCAAAGAAGCATTAATGCCGAATGGTATACTACCAAATGTTTGCCAGAAGTTTTCTCTGTTATAAGCAACAAGCGACCAAACACAGGGCTCCGCGGGCTACTGCTCCACCACGACAATGCACCTGCGCACACCGCACTCAAAACGAGGGACTTCCTGGACAGCACGCCAGTCAAACTCCTGGGTCACCCTCCTTACAGCCCTGATCTAGCACCGTGTGTCTTCTTTTTATTCCCAAAAATAAAAAATCAGCTCAAAGGGATACAATTTTCGTCGCCGGAAGATGCGCTGGCTGCGTTCGAGCAGGCTGTAAACGAGGTGTCTGCGGCGGACTGGAAAAAGTGTTTTGAAAACTGGTTTAGGCGCATGAATCTTTGTATAGAGGCTGGTGGAAAGTACTTTGAAAAGATTTGATAAAAATATATGTACGTATAGAACAATTTTTTTTAGTTTCGCAAAACTTTCTGAGTGTCCCACGTATGAACAGTTCTCGAGGGATGTGCGATAAACGACATCCACGCAGGCGAAGCGAAGGCTTAGTGTTAAATCATCATCATCATCATCATTTCAGCCGAAAGACGTCCACTGCTGGACATAGGCCTCCCCCAATTAAGGAGGCATATGCCATAATCGCCACGCTTGGCAGGCGAGTTGGCAATCGCAGTTGGTTGGTTAAATACTCAGAGAACGCTGCTACCCATCCTCTGGTGAATCCCTTAGTCGCCTTTTACGACACCCATGAGAAGAGATAAGGCTGCTAAATAAATGGTTCTATTTACAAGGCAATAACATTCATATTTCTAGTATTCACAGTATTCATTTGACCGCGCAAACGGTGCGCGTCGTCCGCGTTGTTGTTTGTTTTTTGCTCACTTATTTTGAATGTAGTCGCCAAATAAATATTCCATTTTTGCTATAACAGCGCAGTCGTAGAGACATCTGCGTGGTCTCCACGCGAGTTATTAACGCTGACTGAGCCAAAGAGAATATAACCACTACGTTTAGACTGAGCCCTAATTCGTACGTAGGTAATATATAAAATATGGACTATGAACATTACCTTGAATACTTTTCCAAAGAATGTGACTTCCAGCCCGATATTTAGATCGAGCACATCGTAATATAAGTCGTAGCTGAACGGGAGACGAATTCTTTGTCGACTTATCATAGTTCCTTCACAAATAAATAATCACCATTTATTACGAATATGATACTTAAGTACCTTAAGTATTGTTGTAAAATGACAAATAAATTGTATTAGGTAAAGAGACAATAAGGCACCGCTTATTTACGATATTTTTTTCAAAAACTTAATTACGACGAAGACGCAGATTATATTATTATTTTTGTAAAAAAAAAAGGTCATAGCACAAAGTGAAATTATTAAGGCTAGGCTCCCAAAATGAGGTGACTTTTTGAAAACATATGCTGAGTCGAACACATGCTTGATGTATGTCAAATTTAGATACATGTTTTTTTTAACCTTTGTCCATCGTTTGACTAGACAGTTACATAATTAGTTGATTTTTGTTCGATACTTTTATTTTTTGAAAATCATGCGTTTTTAGAGATTTTTAGAATATTTATACTTTATTATTTAACTTAGCTATATAAAATATATGCAAATAGGAAGATAATAAAGTTTATTAAATACTAGCTAGAGGAAATTTGTATAGATTGTTTAGTAATCTTGTAATAAAAAAAAAACTGTTTTGAGATTTACGACATTTACTTCCGTGGTAAAACACTCGAGAATGATTTTCTCGAAAATGAGTTCTATTGCAACTCGCATAAAATTGACGAAAGCGGCCCGCATTTGCGGTGTGTAAGGGGAGTGCGAGGGTGGGAATTACGTTTTGGGAGCGTCCTCTTAATATCTACCTTGTGTCAACCCACTGTTATCCGTCTTCGGCTCCATCACCTTAATAGTTCCATCTTCCAGATAGAACAAGATATCAACTTTGCGCAAAATATGAGTACCAGAACGCCTTTCATGCAACGTTTGTTGAAAGAAACCTTGGAAACGTAGAATCTAAAAACATTAATATCTGTGTAATATAGATAGATTGTGAGTGACTACTGCGTGCATCGAAAAGATTTTAATCAATTGTACGGTAGATCCTTTTGTAGATAAAATATTTTTTGGAAATATCGGTAAAGAAAGACACTTGTCATCTTAGTCTTCCTGCGATCACGAACGCTGCAAAGCTTTTGAAACGTCAGGAAAACCAATTTAAATAATATACCTACGCGATGTAATCCGGTTAAACTTGTTGTATTTTATCACAAAAAAATATGTACTTAGTTATGTTACACAATAGTTATTCTTACCAGCGTTGCCAGACGTACGATAATTATCGTACACATACAATAATTTTGCCTCTGCATGGTACAATACAAAATATATGGTCGTAAGCAAAATTACGATAATGTTAATGGTGAAAATCGTCAGACCTGTAGAATTTGCTCATATCCCTCCATCCATCAACAAGAAAACCACTGATGATCTTTAAACGGCTGAACAGATTTTCTTGAATCATAGCTAAGAACACTCTCGATCAAGTCATCTTTCACACGAAAAAAACTAAATCAAAATCGGTTCATCGGTTTGGGAACTACGATGCCACAGACAGACACACAGATACACAGGTTAAACACATAATACCATATGTGGTGCAGCGTCTTCGTGGGTTCTCGGCCGCTAATGTAGAGTGGGCAATAGGAAAATAGAGCCTCCACGAGTGACGATATTTAATAGATCGTCTGGCGCACCCTGGGCAGTCAGCCCCGCTAGGCCGCTACCAACCTGCTGGCTCGCTAATCTTTTCCCCCACGGTACGAGTTATTATCATTATGATGAGCTACTCATGTCGACACGATAGAAGAAGAATAGAAAAATAACAGTATTAAACTCTTACATTCTTATCATACATAATCCAAGTGGGCAGATCTGGAGCTTGTTGACGACAATACAGCGAAGGCACTCTGTTGACACCCTCAGATTTATCAACCAACATGTTAACATTATCGATGGTCGTGAATACAGGGCGAACTCCGAAGTTCTTCTTCCCGATCTAAAAAATAAAAATAAAACAACTTTAGAAATAAACTGCTCAACGGTTTCTGTGCCATAGATATAAAATAAATTATTATGAAACATGCTGTTCAGGGCTGCTACTGAAATTGACTGAAAAACAAAAATTTAATTTAATTTTGCCCGATCTAGGAACCGACCCAAAGATCCCACCCTCTGTGAACGTGCTTGCGTCCGCTATGAGCAACTGGACTAATTAATAATTAGCCAATTATTAACTTACAAATACTAATGATATATGTGTTAAATTTAATAAATACTGTACCGACATAGAATTGCCTAATCGCGTTAGCTTCAGAGCGGGTAAATCGCAAATTGACTAAAATAAATTCTCTCATTTCTACACTCACCATTGTATTAGTTGCATAGCCAGGTAAGAGAGGTAATCCGGGATTTCGGATCGACATTTTTAAACTACAATCAACAAATTAAAATGGAAAATGTAATTTATTTATAAAAACCTCGGTACACGACCTTCAAAATCAAACAATTTAAAATAATAAACAGTTTTTGTCACCATAGCAACGCATTTACACGCAGTTATTATATTATCTTTGCGCATCTATAAAACCTGTAGCCTCGTCACGTTAAATTATATATTTTAATATTCTATAATTTCAACATATTATAAATTTACTTATTTACAAACTATATACAACATTTTATTATTAATATCTATTTACAACTATTAAAACACACACAAAACAATGACAACTTAAATTATCCATTAGTATATTGTTTACATTCACAAGTTGTGCATTGGAAACGAGCTAGCCGCCCCGCGCCGGCGAACCCGTTACGATCACGCGGCAGGCGCGTGCGCATACACGTGCCGCCTCCGCGCCGCCACTCATGAGCCACCAGTCGGCCCACTACCATCGTACGCGAAGCCCGTGTCGCCTGCTACCGCGCGCATACCGTTATTTCGTGTCGCTAATATTTACCGTTCTATGTTTTGCGTTAATCTTTACTCTGTCGCTAATATCTTCCGTTCTACTCCTTCAATCTCTATAGCTTTTGACTTTGTGTTGTGTTGTGTGACTGTCTATTCAGTGTTTGTAACTGTGACGTTAGTTATTATATACTGTGCTACATACTCGGCCTTTATTTATTTCACCGAGTGACCAACACGCTTACACCACACAACCACAATAACATACCACCATAACTGCTGGATGCTATAACTGGTGACCCCGACAAGGAACACAAATAACAATGAGTGACAGTGATTCCGCGCATACCGCATCGGAGCGGCCAAAGTCCAAGTCCAACGTGACCCAGAGAGCGCCTCGAACAAAGCGCGTTTCCATTGAATCGGCACACGATATTTATCGGATGGCAATTAAGCTACCACCATTTTGGCCGGAGGAGCCAGATATCTGGTTCGCTCAAATTGAAGCCCAGTTTGCGAACGCAGGAGTGACGGATGACGTCACAAAATTTAATCACGTCATCGGACATCTTGACCCACAAGTTTCGAAAGAGGTCAAGGACGTGATTATGTTACCTCCAGCTAGCAACCGGTACGATAAACTGAAGTCGGAGTTGGTGAAGCGCCTCTCAGCCTCCCAAGAAAAGAAGGTGAAGCAACTCCTCATCCACGAGGAGCTGGGAGACCGGAAGCCGTCGCAGTTTCTTCGCCACCTTCAGGGATTAGCAGGACCTAACATACCTGAAGAATTCTTGCGCACCATCTGGACCAGCCGACTTCCCACAAATATCCAACCGCTTCTTGCTTCGCAGCCGCATAGCACAATTGAGGCATTAGCTGAACTGGCAGATCGCGTTCAAGACATCGCCTCACCGCCTAGTCAGGTGGCTTCGACCTCAGCCTCAGGATACAGCATCAGTGAGATGCAATATGAAATTGCTGAGCTGAAGCGTGCCATGAGAGACCTGACCACGCAGCTGCAAGATAGCCGCTCAAGAGGCCGTTCGCATGCCAGGGATCAGAGCCGCAACCCCCGCCATCGATCATCGTCTCGTTCGCACTCGAGCTACCGCAACTACCCACTGTGCTGGTACCATTCTAAATTTGGTGCCAAAGCCAGCCGATGCGTGAAGCCTTGCGACTTCAAGGCGGAAAACTCAACGGGCAGTCATTAATGGCGACAGACGATTGCCCATCTTCAGTAGGTCGCCTCTTCGTTACCGACCGCAGCACGAATACCCAGTTCCTGGTGGATACTGGCAGTGACCTTTGTGTCTACCCTCGTTCTGCACTTCGGGAGCGTCGAGCAAAAACAGACTTCCAGCTTAGCGCAGCCAATGGAACTATTATCGACACATTCGGCTTTATTGAGCTTAGCTTAAATTTAGGCTTAAGGCGTAAATTTGCATGGCGATTCATTGTGGCGAATGTTACAAAACCTATAATAGGCGTTGATTTTCTTTGCTTTTATAATTTAGTTGTAGATTGCCGCAATCAACGCCTAATAGATAATACCACAACTTTGTCATCCAGTGCTTCTCTAGCTAAAGCTGATATTTTTTCTGTAAAAGTTTTGACAGGCGACACGCGTTTTCATGATGTTTTGGGTAAGTATCCGGAAATCACACGCCCTTCAGGCACGCCGATCATTCCAAAGCACAACACAGTACACCACATTAGGACTACACCAGGACCTCCTATCTCATGTACCCCCCGTAGACTGGCACCTGACAAACTCAAGATCGCTAAACAGGAATTTGAGCTCATGCTCAACAATGGTACAGCGCGTCCTTCTGACAGCCCTTGGGCTTCAGCCTTGCATCTTGCCCCTAAGAAGGATAACGGCTGGCGCCCTTGCGGTGATTATCGCATGCTCAATGCACGGACTATCCCAGACCGTTATCCTATTAGGCATATTCAAGATTTCGCCCACTCTATTGCTGGTTGTACTATTTTCTCGACCATTGATTTGGTGAAGGCGTACAACCAGATACCGGTTAATGAGGCTGATATACAGAAGACCGCTATCACGACACCCTTTGGATTATATGAATTCCCTTTTATGACTTTTGGTTTGAGAAACGCAGGCCAAACATTCCAGAGGTTCGTTGACGAGATGACGAGAGGTCTCGAATTTTGTTATCCCTATTTGGATGACTATTTGGTATTCTCCAAGGACGAGGACGAGCACGAAGCCCATCTTCATCAACTCTTCACACGTATGAAGGAATATGGCGTACTCGTCAACACCTCTAAATGTGTTTTCGGAGCAAGTGAGGTAACATTCTTAGGTTACCAAATCTCCGCATCCGGCACCAAACCTCTGGAAACTAAGGTCCAGGCCATAAATGACTTCCCTGTCCCTAAGACAGTCAAGCAACTTGGGCGTTTTCTAGGGATGCTTAACTTTTATAGGCGGTTTCTGCCTCATTCTGCCTCAATTCAAGCCCCTTTAAACGCATTGTTGACTGGCAGTGTTAAAGCATCTCTCCCTGTTGACATATCAGGTGATGCACTGCTAGCTTTTAACAAATGCAAGGAGAGTCTCGCTAATGCTACACTACTTGCCCACCCAGATTGTCAGGTTGAACTTGCTCTGGTAACAGACGCATCTGATTTGGCAATGGGTGCAGTTTTGCAGCAATTTAAAGACGAGGTTTGGCAGCCCTTAGCATTCTTCTCGCGGAAGTTGAGCCCCTCTCAACAAAAGTATTCACCCTACGACCGCGAGCTCTTAGCCATATACGAAAGTATTAAATACTTTCGTCATATGCTAGAGGCAAGACATTTCGTCGTGTTTACTGACCATAAGCCGCTCAGTTTTGCTTTCAGCGAAAGGAAAGCTAACTGTTCGCCTCGGCAGTACCGTCACCTCGACTATATCTCGCAGTTCACGACCGACATTAGACACATTTCAGGAAAGGACAATGTTGTCGCTGACCCACTGTCACGTGTCGAGGAACTGCAGATACCAATCGACTTAGACGTGCTGGCATCGTCTCAAGCGTCTGATCGAGAGTTGGCTCAACTTCTGGAAGGAGAATCTTCACTCCGCCTGGAAAAGTTAAGGATCCCAAACTCTCAAACCGAGCTTTATTATGACGTCAGCACAACCTCACCTAGGCCCTTTATTACTAAGCCTTTGAGGAAACAACTCTTTGACAGTCTTCACAGTCTCAGCCACCCAGGCGCCAGCGCTTCCGCTAAACTGGTTGCAGAGCGATTTGTTTGGCCTGGTGTGCGCAAAGACTGTCGAGAGTGGTCTCAAAAATGTTTGGCATGTCAACGCGCCAAGGTCCATCGTCACGTGTCTGCTCCATTGGGCACGTTCGATCTACCTCGCGCTCGATTTGCCTTCATTCACGTGGACATTATTGGCCCTCTTCCTATTTCTCAGGGCTACCGCTACTGTCTAACTGCTGTGGATCGTTTCACACGCTGGCCAGAGGTCACGCCAATGGTGGATATGACTGCTGAAACAGTTGGGAAGGCATTAATATCGTGGATATCCAGATTTGGATGTCCAACTGATATTGTCACCGATCGCGGTCGACAGTTTGAATCTTCACTTTTCCAATATCTTGGAAAAATGATTGGATTCAAACACCGCAGAACAACCGCGTATCACCCAGCTTGTAATGGGCTAGTGGAACGATTCCACAGACAGTTAAAAGCGGCCATAATGTGCCACGCAGATTGCAATTGGGTGGACACATTGCCTTTGGTGCTATTAGGCATTAGAAGTTCATTTAAAGATGACCTTCAAGCTTCTTCTGCCGAGTTGGTTTATGGTGAGCCGTTACGTTTACCTGGAGAATTTTTCCAGACAACGGCTTCCCACTCCACCGACATATCGGACTTCACCACTCGGTTGCGCCAATTTGCATCAAAGCTACAACCTTCACCCGCTGCACGTCACAATAAAGACAAAGTCTTCATATACAAAGATTTAACTACATCTAGTCATGTGTTTCTAAGGGACGATGCATTACGTGCATCTTTGCAGCCTCCTTACTCCGGTCCCTATGAAGTGCTAGAACGTAGTGATAAAACATTCAAAATTGTAGTTAAGGGTAAAAGCGTCACAGTATCTATAGACCGCCTCAAACCGGCCTATACACTGGTAGACCCATCTCCTAACCCTATCCCCACTCCTACTCCCTCATTTAACCCCACTCCTTGTCCCTTACCTGATCCTGTTCCTATCGGGCAGAATGCCCCAGCTCAGGATGTTGTCAAAAGGACGCGTTCAGGCCGCATAGTTCACTTTCCTGATTACTATCGCCCGTAGTGACGGTCTCTGGAGGGGAGTGATGTAGCCTCGTCACGTTAAATTATATATTTTAATATTCTATAATTTCAACATATTATAAATTTACTTATTTACAAACTATATACAACATTTTATTATTAATATCTATTTACAACTATTAAAACACACACAAAACAATGACAACTTAAATTATCCATTAGTATATTGTTTACATTCACAAGTTGTGCATTGGAAACGAGCTAGCCGCCCCGCGCCGGCGAACCCGTTACGATCACGCGGCAGGCGCGTGCGCATACACGTGCCGCCTCCGCGCCGCCACTCATGAGCCACCAGTCGGCCCACTACCATCGTACGCGAAGCCCGTGTCGCCTGCTACCGCGCGCATACCGTTATTTCGTGTCGCTAATATTTACCGTTCTATGTTTTGCGTTAATCTTTACTCTGTCGCTAATATCTTCCGTTCTACTCCTTCAATCTCTATAGCTTTTGACTTTGTGTTGTGTTGTGTGACTGTCTATTCAGTGTTTGTAACTGTGACGTTAGTTATTATATACTGTGCTACATACTCGGCCTTTATTTATTTCACCGAGTGACCAACACGCTTACACCACACAACCACAATAACATACCACCATAACTGCTGGATGCTATAAACCAAAGATAATATAATCATGGTATAAATACACAGATCTATTACCTAGTATAATAAGATGTCGTTATTATACCATGAATAAAATCACTTGTATAATACTAGGAGCATGCGCATCAGTAAATTATGATACAAGTTAGCTAATGGCTAAAATATTCATTATACTCAAGGCTGGATTGCAGCCCGAGCCCCGAGCCGAAGGCAAGGGCGTAATAAAGCCGAGAGTATAATGAACATTGCTTACGCGTTTCATACGACATTTTTCAACACACTTGCGAGGAAAAAAAGTCATAAATATAGTTAAGACAAATATTATAGTGAAAAAGTACGCGCGGATTTCTGTAATCACACTAGGTTACGTTATATTCTCTTTGACCATCTCTCACTGAACTGAATCGCTCGCACTAGTAGATTCCATTTTCAAAGCTCGCACGGCGTGCCTGTGATTGAGTGTCGTATCTATCAGGGTTGTTGCGAATATCAGCATCAGCATCAGCATCATCTGATCATCAGCATTATTTTCAACATCAGCATCAGCATCGGCATCCGCATCTATCCGCATTAATTGATGCTGACATTTGATGCTGATGTTCGTGTCGTAACGTGACCGAAGGGGGAGGGGCTTATGGCACATTTTTTGTATTGCTTGTGAGTTTTGAACGCTAGTACCTATAATAAGTTTATGGTTTTGACCAATCATAGCATAGATTATTGCACTTTGGTAATTTTTAGCAAAACCAAAACAAACTTGTCTATTACGACGAATCTCAACAGCAGACAGTACTTTTGAAAGAGGCGTTCTAACAAAAAGAGCAATGTGGAGCTATTTTAGTCAGCTAATAAAAAGCCATATTGAAAATAATTTATGCTAGATTGCCTTTTATTTCCATCAAGCTCTTCATTAACCGTATGAAAATCATAACAGAAGCCTTCAGATAGTAAGGGAACCTCTACATTTTTAAAAACAAAGAAATATAGGCGTTTGCGTTTGCGCTGCTCTTTCGTGCGCTCAAAGTAGGTCCAGTTTAAATAATTTTACTTACAAAAGGTTTCTTTCTTTATATGCAAACATTTTGTGTATTTATTTCTCATTATTTTTAACGCATTTACGCATGCGAAGCGAAATCTAACGATTTAAATTGTGGAAAGAAAACATATCTCACGAGCAGGATGCGAACCAACACCTGGCTCAGTACGCCAGTGCTTTGGCCACTAAGCTACCGTGAACACTGCTCGTGGTATCGAAATTAACCTCCACTTATCTTACGTATCTTTTGTATTTATCTCTCGTTTGTTTAAGCACAGTGAAAGAATGGGCTCAAATGCTTTTATATGAAAAGAAAAGCCTCTAAACTCCTTTTAAAATGCGCCTAAAATAGAGTAACGTTTTCGGTAATCCTAAAAAAATGTTGCGCTCGCTTCGCTCGCACTAGTGTGCAGGTTTTTTTACGGCTTTGTCTCGTGTAGATTTTCAAAGTTCATGTTATGTTTTTCATAATTTACCAGATTTTAGTTCATAATTCGTAAATAAATCTGTAGGGTCGCGATTTTTTTTCCTAGGGCTCTTAAAAACGTGAAGAACTTTCGTTTGTTATATTATTTTGCCCTTAATTTTAAAATTTGATTAATCACCGTAAAAAATTTAAAAAGGCCCCATTTTTAGCCTTGAACCAATATTGGATTTTTATATAAAGATACATTCAGTTCAAGATACGGTCAGTGTACTCAGTAAAAGTTGTTCATAATGATGAACAACTTTTACTATGGGACCAAAAACTGAAATCACGAAAAAATATCAGTTGGTCCCTAAATTTATGTTCACTTAAATCGATAAAATGTAGGGACCACCAGAATTTTTTTCGCGATTTCAGGTTTGATCCGATAGTAAAAGTTGTTCATAATGATGAGTACAATGACCCCTTTTCGGGAAAGAAGCCGTTAAAATTTCAGCACGTATAAATAAATTCAAATTAGGTACATTTTTATATAAATTCATAAGGATCATTAAAATCAGCATCAGCAACCGCTGATGTCAAAGTCAAAAATCAGCATTTGAATCAGCATCCGCTGATGTGGTAAAATTCTGGATCAGCAACAACCCTGGTATCTATGCGCGCCTAGGTGGTGGAAGGAAGCCGCCAAACCAAAGACTTTGTATAACTGGTAACCCTATGCGCCAAACAGCTATTAAAAATATAATAATTAGATTATTAAGTACGCACTACAGAGGATGGACGTTACTGACATCTCAGTAACGTCCATCCTCTGTAGAGTGTACTTAATCGGCCTGTAATTAGCAGTGTCACTAGGACTGGGCAGTCCGTTTTTGGGGACTGGTTGCACGTTAGTTACAAGCTCATGGATCAGCCAACCCAGAGACCACTTCTTATCAGTGGAAGGAACGAATGAAGTCACTGTCTTGTATTTATAGTCGATTATTATACTTTCAATTCATCATATTTATATCGAGCCAATTAGATTATTTAAACCCGGCTCCACACGTTGGCCTGAACGTTGGTGCCAACGCTATTCGCCAACGTGTGGATCGGGGAAATGGAGTTGGCCCGAACGCTGGGGCGAGCATTGGCAGTAACCCCGGCTCCACACGTTGGCCCGAACGTTGGCGCCAACGCTATTCGCCAACGTGTGGATCGGGAAAATGGAGTTGGCCCGAACGTTGGGGCGAGCATTGGCAGTTAGCCGTCGCGTGTCGGTTTTATCAAAGGAATTATGCGCCGTTGGCGATCCGTCCACACGTTTGCGGTTTCCTCAGTCTTGCCGCAGCACTCATGCAGCGTCTTGAAAATGTCATCCACGTGGATGGACGCAATAGTTATAGAAATTTAATAAAAAAAAACATTATACACAAACAAATAATAATGATATTCTCTTGTTTGTCAAAACATTTTTCAAAGACGACGTCAATTGTTTAACTATTGTGTTATTTTAATTGACAGTTCAGCTCTTGAGCACTAAATATTCTTAAAGTTCGCAGTGCAACATCTGTTTCAGACGTCTTTACATTGGCTCTGACGTAACTAAACCAAAATTATCTCCATCGTGTGGACGCTAGGCATAATTACGGGCCAACGCTCGCCGCAACGTTGGGGCCAACGTGTGTAAAATCTCGTCACTAGCCAACTTTATCATATTAGCCTAATTATCAATTTACTTAACGATGTATCGATTAACAATTTAATCACGTTGGCAGCACAGATTCATAGAAATTATAAAATAACGTGTAACTGTCATTTCACCCGCGGTTTGCTGTGAAACTCCGAATAAACAACATGTCTTGACGCTTCGTGCTACTGCATTCACTCACCTACGTTCAGGTTCAGGAGAACCCGCACACCATGGTTCACTTCCAGCATCCCCTTCGTAACATTAGCTTGCTTCCAATCACCAACGAAAGATGAAATAGGCGTGTCAGGATCAGAGACACTTCAGACGCATAAGTTTTGAGAACTATAGCTGGTTTAGCGTCGGGGCCACTGGCCTTATTCACTTCAAGATTGCGTAGCACTTAACAAACCTCTTTCTGCTGGATGCGAATGTCCTACATACAAGTCCCACATCCATTGTTTGGAGAAGGAGATGTTGAACCATCAGCATCGAGACGTTTTTTTTGTTGACTTCGTCATGGTCCAAAATACTTTACTACCCGATGGGTACGAAGCAACCTGACTGACTGTATCCCTACGTTGTCGTCGTTGTGGGACTTGTGTTTCAGTCATAGACCAGTAAGCATCTAGACGCCGGTTAGCTGGACACCCCTGGTCACAACGCATATGCTCTACCACTGCATATCATACGTCCCTCCGCCAATCGGAACGTCACTCAGTCAGCGAGCGGCACCAATCATAAGGAATCATACCACCGAACTTTTGAACCGGCCAATCATAACGCGCCGTCCGCCCCCCTGACCCCACCAACGTTTTACGACTGCGTTCGAATACAAAACTTTGTTTATGCGGTGTCTTGAAGCTTACTGATCTGTGGTTTCAGTGAACTTTGGGGCTATGGGTCGATTATCTTGATTATAAGTCAATATATAATTTATAATCGACTACGCATCACTACACTACCCTACCTGACTGACAACCAACAAGTGACATTGACATTGACACTTTGACAGTTGGACATTGTTTTATTTGTGTTTGTTAAAAATAATTGTATTTAAAAATAAAAATAATATTTATATACCTAATACATTGAAAATATTGCTTATCCTTCACAATGATTGATGTTAAAACTAAAATTAACTCATTCTTTATATTTAATTCTAGTTTTGGCCCCAGGGAAGGCGAAGTAAGTATACACCAACATTATTCCTCACCTTTTAATTTAATTACTACATTTGCTATTTAATTCAATAGAGATCATTATAAACTGCTATGTATGTGTTTTCCGGCAAAGAATATGCCATCCCTTCCATGTTCCCTAGGTGCCATAGGCGGCGACTAAAATGGTTACATCAAGATTTATAGCAGTAGGTACGGTCAGAGTGTCGCCTTAGGGGCTGGTCGACCAAGAAAACTCTCAAACTGAAGTCGTCCACAAATGTGGGGTAGCAGTGTTTGAAACTAAGAACTGATCACTGTGTCTTTTTCTAACATGACACTGGCAAAATCATCGAAAGATGGAGCCATAATTTAAAAAAAAATTGAATTGAAGGGGAAAAATTTATCATACAGAGAGATGCAAATGGTAAGCTGGTTGATCCGCATACCAGCCAGTTATCTAGTTGTCCTGGTCAACCTGGTATACCCAATCAATAATTTAATGAATAATTATTATTAGTCTACCAAGTGTGTTTGTAGTAGTTGTCATTGAGAAGCCAATGAGTGTCGTCTTGGGTGCACTTGGCTACTAAAAGAAGCAAAACAAAATCTTCAAGAATCTTTTTTTTTTCTGTATGCTATTAAAGTCTATGTCTATTAGTATCTATGACAATTCATGGATACCAAGAACTTTCATTTCATAGTGCTAGTCATGTGCAGGCTCATTCTCATAAATTAAAATTTGATATACCTAGATACTTCTACACTAATTATAAAGAGAAAAGATTTGTGTGTTTGTTTGTTTGTTTGTTTGTTTGTAATTGATAAACTGAAACTAGTGAACTGATTCTAATCATTCTTTCACCATTAAAAAGCTAAGCAAAAGTAACATAGCTATATTTTATTTCACACACACACAATAGGCACACCTAATTTGTTATAAAAAACTGGCCAAGAGCATGTCGGGCCATGCTCAGTATTATAGGGTTCCTAATTACAAATTAATCAAATTGAATATTAATCATTGCTATTCTTACGAGCTGGGGGTTCGTAAATGGATAGAAAGCCAATCAACTACGTAGAGAACACTTTACTACAGAACAATTACACTGAACCACTAATTAACACACAAAGTTACTAGTTAAATCGCTCCAAGTATCGCTTCGATGTTATCGCTTGTATTGCTTGATCCAAACTGACTCCAACTCCACTAGCGCTGAGCTGCGCCGTTTATATAGGCCGCGAGTCGTGGTACTAGAAAGTCCTCGAACGTCAACTATCCTTGCCGTAATAAAAAGTTCTCGAACCATGACGAACTTCATCTATCCTCTATCTCTATCACTCACTTCTAGAATGGAATGTTTTCGAACCTTGTCGAATCTCGTCTATCCTTGTCTTATATTAGCTCTATCTTGCTCACTCTCTTCCAGAAGGTTCTTCATCTGTCCTTGTCTAAGATTTAGCTCTATCTTGCTCACTCTTCAACAAGTTTACATGTGGTTGTCAAATGGCCATAAGAGGTCCCGAAAACGCCTGAACACGGGTTTTCAGGAAATGTCGGCATCGGATTTGTTGGCTCCTGAAACGGCCTGAAAACATGTTTCAAAACGACGTTGTGTGAAAACGACGGTAACTTACTAAAATTTTTGAATCTTTGGTATGTGATAGAGCCTTCTCTGATACGGACTGAAAATGCATTTCAAACGTTTCTAAGTCCGGGAAAATCGAGGTTGAAAGATTTCAGTTCACTCTTCTTAATCCTCCGTCGTAACACTATTTTAGTTTTTGCAAACAGCGCCACCTAGCGCTGAATTTAAGAAGCAAAATTTAAGAAGTGTGTCATCTACTACTATTATAAAATTGTTAAATGTCAGTTGTCTGTTTGTTTGTTTGTTTGTTCCAGCATCACTATAAAACTACTAGACCGATTTTGTTGAAAGGGTTTGTGACTAAAAACTTATGATTTGACTTAAAAACTGGTATGTATTTTACCTCGCTACGATGACGGGAACCGGTGATTTTTAATTATATTTTTCTACAACATTTTGCATACATTAAGGTGAATAAGGCGCTCATATCCAGCTGTCATTCGCACGCATGCGCTCTAGCGCGCGCCTCCATAGAGAAAATACGGCTGCTAAAGATATTGCATTAAAAACTTTTTGGTCGGGCCGAATTGTACAGAGTAGAAAAAAAAATCCTGTCGTATGTGGGTGGTGCCATCTTGGAAATGCAGTCTTTTTAGCCAACCGAAAATCAGAATCTTTCGACTTACAGACAAGGACCGGAAGCTACCTCTAAATTGCGATTTCTCTATTTTTTTGTATGAAAAGCAATAAAATGTAGAAGTACCTAAACGTTGTTATATTGTATCCATCTTAATATACGAATAAGCATAAAGTTATCTTGGTGTAACTAAAAAAATACTATTTTCAGTCTACAATGTTTAATTACCTTCTTCTTCAAGTATATTATCTTATCTTCTTAACTATTATAATCTTAACTATTATAAAATTGTTAACGTCTGTTTGTTTGTTTGTTTGTTCCAGCATCACGCTAAAACTACTGGACCGATTTTGATGTTTTTTTTTTTTTTGTTTGAAAGCTGATGATCTGACTTAAAAACTGGTATGGGTTTTGAGAAAGAAAGAAAGAAAGAAAAAAAGAAACAAAAAAATTCGTGGGTTACGTACTCACCCGACAGATCGAAGCTTCTATGCATTTGCACGAGCGGATAGTAATGTACGATGGAGTGGAGTGGAGTGGAGTGGACAGGGGATGGGACTGGGGACGCGACAGGGGACGGGACTGGGGATGGGACAGTGGACGGGACAGGGAACGGAACATGGGACGGGAAATGGGACGGGACATGGGACAGGACAGTGGGACGCCACATGGGACTTGACATAGGATGGGACATGGGACTGGACATAGGATGGGACATGCGACGGGACGATAGTGATAGAGTGAGATAGTGGGACAGTGGAACAGTAGGACAGTGGCAGTGGGACGGTGGGACAGTGGGGTAGTGGGGCAGCGGGGCAGTGGGCCAGTGGGGCAGTGGGATAGTGGGGCAGTGTGGTAGCGGGGCAGTGGGTTACCGGGGCAGCGGAGCAGTGGAGCAGCGGGGCAGTGGGTTACCGGGGCAGCGGGCCGTGGGGCCGTGGGATATTGGGGCAGCGGGGAAGTGGGGTAGTGGGGCAGCGGGGCAGTCGGGCAGTGGGGTAGCGGAGCAGTGGGGCAGCGGAGCAGCTGGGCAGTGGGACAGTGGGGCAGCGGGGCCCTGGGGCAGCGGGGCAGTGGTGTAGCGGGGCAGAGGGGCAGTGGGGCATCGGGGCTGTGGGGCAGCGGGACAGCGAGGCAGCGGGGCAGCGGGGCAGCGGGTCAGTGGGCCAGTGGGATAGTGGGGCAGCGGGGCAGTGGGGCAGCGGGGCAGCGGGACATCGGGACAGTGGGACAGTGGACTGGACTGGAATGGACTGGACTGACGTGGGTTAGCAGAATTTAACGCGAGCGGAGCCGAGGGTAAAAGCTAGTATTAATATAACACAAAGTAACTTTTTGTGATTTTTTTAAATAGGTAGTAACTAAAGTAGCATTATTTATTATGATAATTTTTCTCTAAGGTCAATGACCTATGAACTAGGACGTCTTAAGTATTTTGCAGTTTTCTCAGTATAACTCAAAAATTTATAATCACATTATACTCGAAATAATTTTAAAAAAGAGTTTTTATAAAGGTCTATCAATGTGGAAGATTATAAGTTTCTACGTTGCATAGCTTAGAAATGGCATGGGGGGACATTTCGCTGATGTTATACCTGATAAAAAAGTTGTGTATGAAACATTACCTTCATTTTAGTGACCATGACCCCTACGACCCCCCCCCCCCCCCCCCCCTAGAACCGCCACTGATTACATGATCATATTTTTGTTCCAGGAGCTACAAAGGATATTGTTCTATCATCCGAGTCATACAAGCGCTGATGCACAGAAAATGCAAGTTGGCTTATGTGAAGCTGTTGTTAAATTCATGTCGTAAGTTAGAAAATATTTTACAGCTTGGTTTTTGGACAACAACCGCTTATTAAAATAATGTTATAGGATGTCCATATTGATATTACATAGTGGATACATATGGGCTAATAATCCTATCCTACCAATATTTTAAATAAATGTGAAAGTTTGTTACGTGGCGATGCTTGGGGGAGGCCTATGTCCAGCAGTGGACGTCTTTCGTCTGAAATGATGATGATGATTAAACCGTTTCTAGGCATCTCCTTTGACTAACTTCTGCTGTTCAATTTTTAGAAACCGAGTTAATTAGAGTACCTAATTCTTGTTTTTTTTTTTCAACTTTATTGATTTTAAAGAAAAGTTCGCCCTAACCAAAAACCTAATTATGAAAATATCTTCTTTTTTTTTTAAAAGCTAAAAAAAACCAAAGAAAGTTGTCCCGTATATCTTTTGGTTTAGGATTAAATTTGCTAGTACCTACCTAGTACTGCCCCAATTAAATAAAGTCTGTTTTTTCTCTCTTGTCTTATTTAGTAAACAATCTTGGCAATGTCTCTTCATTCAAATAACTACTGATAATTACTAGTTCTGCATATGTAATTTAAAAAAGGTTAAAAAATGTTATTTAGTGTGTGAAATTGTGTATATCTTTTAATAATTATTATTGACGAATTGCATTAAAAAGACATGCCAGGATTGTTTACTGAATAAGACAAGTAAGAAAAAATAGGGTGTACCTATTCTATTTCGATATGGAACAAATATTAAGTAGGATACACAATGAAGCATCCATTAAATTAGGGGCAACAAAAAATATTAAATGTTTTACTTTTAACAGTAACATACCTTTTCGTTAATTTCATTTATTTTTCAGAACATTCTCATCAGAGCCCTGTGAAGCTTTGCAAACACAGACAAAAAGATACATATTTTATCAACCAGAAAAAGGATATTGGATGGTATTGGTAATATTACTACATCAAATTATAATTACTTTTTTATATTAGGATTTGCTGTGGTTTATTTAGTGTTTTTGGAATCCCATGTAATAAATATGAGGCTTTTCTTATTTAATGGACACCATCCTACACTCTGCACTACGACTCAGAATTCATCATCATCATTTCAGCCGAAAGACGTCCACTGCTGGACATTGGCCTCCCCCAAGCATGTTGGAGGGATATGCCATAATCGTCACGCTCGGCAGGCGGGTTGGCGATTGCAGTTGGTTGGTTAAATACTCAGAGAATGTTGCTGCCCATCCTCTGGTGAATCCCTTAGTCGCCTTTTACGACACCCATGAGAATAGATAGGGTGGTGCAATTCTTTATGTCCGACACCACACAGAACCAAATTTACACCTAAGGTAAAACTAAATTTACGCTCTCATGTATTTACTCACACTACCAGGCCCCTCAGAAAGTATTGCGAAAAAAAGTTTTTATATATGGGAGACTGGCCAGTTATAATGTTTTTCGAAAATATGATTATTTATAAGTAAAAATAAGTAAGTTCCAATTTCAAAATTTCCCTCCACATTTTTTGCGAGTTAATTCAAAGTATTGTGTCTCACTGAAATATGGATCTGCGCCGGGAACATTTTAGAGCTATGATTTTATACGATTTCAAGTGTCGCCTGAAACCGGATGAATCGTACGATAGACTTCAAATGGCATTCATGGATGAAGGCCCTTCCAAGGCAACCGTGTATCGTTGGTATAACGAATTCAAGCGCGGTCGACCAACTTTGGGGGATGACGAAAGAAGCGGTCGCCCTTTGACGGCTGTTACCGAAGAAAACGTGCTAGCAGTGAAAAATTTAATCCAAGACAATAGGCGAATTACATATCAGGAGATTCAACACATATTGAAGATTGGATCGGGAAGCGTTCACGAGATTCTACACAGCCATCTTCGCGTGAGGAGGATAGTATCACGCTGGGTGCCGCACAACCTCACCGATGCTCAGAAGCAGGCCCGGGTGGAATGGTGCCGTGATATGCTTAACAAATTTGAAGCAGGCTCGTCTCGGCGTGTTTACGACATCGTTACAGGTGATGAGTCCTGGATTTATCAATACGACCCAGAAACCAAGCGCCAGTCGACTGTTTGGGTGTTTCAAAATGAGCCAACGCCTACCAAAGTGAAGCGATCTAGAAGCGGGGGTAAGATTTTGATCGCTAGCTTTTTTAATTTGACTGGCCACTTGGTATCAATTCCCTTACGGGATCAAAGAAGCATTAATGCCGAATGGTATACTACCAAATGTTTGCCAGAAGTTTTCTCTGTTATAAGCAACAAGCGACCAAACACAGGGCTCCGCGGGCTACTGCTCCACCACGACAATGCACCTGCGCACACCGCACTCAAAACGAGGGACTTCCTGGACAGCACGCCAGTCAAACTCCTGGGTCACCCTCCTTACAGCCCTGATCTAGCACCGTGTGAGTTCTTTTTATTCCCAAAAATAAAAAATCAGCTCAAAGGGATACAATTTTCGTCGCCGGAAGATGCGCTGGCTGCGTTCGAGCAGGCTGTAAACGAGGTGTCTGCGGCGGACTGGAAAAAGTGTTTTGAAAACTGGTTTAGGCGCATGAATCTTTGTATAGAGGCTGGTGGAAAGTACTTTGAAAAGATTTGATAAAAATATATGTACGTATAGAACAATTTTTTTTAGTTTCGCAAAACTTTCTGAGTGTCCCACGTATTTATGAATTAACAATCCTAAATTCTTCAGGTGGTCAGAATACCTTATACAACAAAAGCTTTGTCAGCCATTGGAGAAAGCCGAGGAGATGTTGTAAGTACCTTTAAGTTCTTTACTATTCTATTACACTGGTTTTCTTGTTTTGGAAAACAAATTAAACCAAATACAGTACTACCACTTTTATAAGTTCCAACGATGTACCTGCACAGATGTAATTTTTTTGATAGGCGCGATAATATGTTAGACAGCCATAACGCACCACATTCACTTGCTATTGGTTGTTGTATTACGTACGCGTCATGGTGGCGACCGCTGCTTGGCGATATGCGCAAATGTTATGAGCAAGATAGCATAAGTATCTTTTTTATTATATTTTAAACGTAAAGCAACAAGGCCAGTATTTTAGACGGCGTTAGATCATTCCTTTCTGCGCTAACGAGTATTGTCGATGTAACTTATAAAAGTGGCTCGCCCAGGGAAGTAGGCACCACGTCGTCACAGAATATCGGCGTAAAGTAGAATCATTTTGTTGCGGCGTTTCGTGCGGTGAGTGACGATTACCGGACTACAAGTCAGCAGATTAGGATGGAATGCGTACATTCTTTGTGTCCAACCCATGGGGTCCAGTTTGTTTCTCGTCGGATGATCGGATGATCCCAACGTATGTGCCGATTCTGTCGCCGAAGTTGTATTTCAGGGCATGGAACTTTATATTCGGAACTCTGCAGTGCCTATCGGTGGTAGATTTCGGTCGTGGTTTGGTAAATCTTGCAAAATGGCATCACGTCAATAGCAGGAATCTTACCAAGCCTAGGCCGAAGCGCAGGCAGTGCCTAGCTCAATCTCCGACACTTTGAAGAAACTGTATAACTCAGCCTGATCCTTTAAGAAGGAAATTGCCAGTGCGAAGTCCAAGTTCATTGGCAGAATTGACGAGAGATTAACGCGCTATCCTTCAGGGTCTCGCACATTTTAGTCTTTTGCCAAGGCTGTCCAGGGAAACTTGTCAGTCGTCGTTTCCGCCATTGCGCATGGATGACGACTCGCTTGCTCACACCGCAAAAGAGGAAGCCGATCTCTTGGGGACTCTCTTCTTGCGTTGAACTCTACTCTCAATGACCATGGAAACACCTGCTACTATTCCGCGGTGTGAGCTCTATGCCTGATGTCTGTTTAACTTGAAGGTCGCGTTCAGTATTATCCCCCGACGTCGTCGGACGACGCTCGGAGCGTTCCTCGGGCGTTCGTTTGTATGATCGCTCTGAGTAACATAACGACCAAAGTACGCTCCGGGCCTCGTCCGCCGATAATACTGAACGCGGCCAGAGATAATAAAAACGTGGTAAATAATTTTATGGAAAAGATTTTGCGCCATGTTTTTAAAAAGTCGAGTCTTAAGAGTCGAGTTAATATTGTACTGTCATCCAGTCCTGAGCTATGTTTAAAGTTTCAAATCTCTAATCATCGGGAAGTTAGTTAAAAATCGATTGCAAAATTTCTACCGAACAGACAGACATGACTGAATGCGAGTTAATAAAAACGTGTTAAAATGATTACTGCGACAGTCTTGAGACAACTTTAGGCCGGCCAGCTTAGATTACGCCTATTGTAACACACTTCCACTCTAAGCTGCTTGTACATACTATATCAATATTATAAATAAATATAATAAAATTTTAATTAACTAATTAAATTATTTGTTACCAAATTGACTTTCCAGATAGATCCATCTGTGATGTTTGATTTATTAAAGACAGCATATAAGATGTTTAGAATGTTTAGAGGACTTTTCAAGCACTTCACTATAGAAGAAATATATTCAGTATGTGACCAATTCTTCACCCCTGTAAGTAATTATTTTTGTATTTATTTCTACAATAGTAGTGGCAAGTTTGACTACCACTGCATACGTTTTGGTTGCTGTTCTCTCTCAAGTAAAAAGGAATAGGTACCTACATATCAATCATATCATTATGCAAAGCTAAAAGTGACCCAATGCAGGGCCTGGAAACGAAAGACCTCTATACTCTTCTTTTACTTCTCCGTAATTACTCGAAAAAATCATGACTATAATTCCTGAATTTCAGTACATAGCTTCAAGAAATCTGTCAAATGATATAACAGATGTTATTCAAGGCATCAACTATTTACCACTGGATAAGAATTCATTCTTCAAAGTCTTGTGCTTCATTGATCTGTTGGAAGTCAACTACCCTCATTTCAAGTGTATTTCTTTTATCTACAACGAACAACTTATTTGGTAAGTTTGTAAAAACTATGAATGGAAATTGATAATTTAATAGATGTGTAATTGGAATACTATCTTATCCACAGGAATGGACTAGCTACACATGACATGTTAACATTATACCAATATTTAGTACAATCCCTGTTACCAAAACAAGTAGAAAAAGAGATCCAAGGTGGTGCAGTTGCTGCCGCCCAGAGGCATGGTCGCTTTATCCATCCCCCAGAAGGCATCCACAACAAGGAGGACTTACAGCGACTTGTGAAAGTACATCTCATGCGGGAGGACGACTTGGAAACAAAACAGTATTATTTAGTTATTTATAGAACTATGAGCGCCACTGTCTGTTTTACTGTTGATGGTAAGTAAATAGCTACAGTTGAGACACAAACAAAACTCTAACATGCGGCTTAAAAAAGTTTTTATCTACATAGTATAATAATTGGTATCACGACAATTCGACCCCAAGACAACCGGACTCCGACAATTCGACCCCGTCAACTCGACTCCATGACAACTCAACCCCATGACAACTCGACCCCGATAACTCGACTCTGACAACTCGACCGCTACGATAATAATTATTGTTGTTCGACCATTGAGTATGCCTCTTATTTTTTTGTCATCCGACATTTGGAGATTAGGGGGGAAAAACAGAATATCAGGAAAAAAGGACTAGCGTTTTTGTTAAAAATGTAGTTGACCATTTAGAAAAAATATAAGAGCTATTGAATTGCAAAACCGGTAACCACTTGCATGCTTGCTTGCTTGTATGCTTGCATGTTTGTTTGAATGCGTGCTTGGATAGTTGCTTGCATGCTGGCCATCACCATTCAATTTTCTAAAATGGATCCGACTGATAAGTTAGTAGGTTTTTTTGCCCTTAAAGTAATGCTTGCTTGCAGCTTACATGCCTGTTTGCATGCTAGCATACATCGTCGCTTGTATGCTTACCTACATAGTCGCTTGTATGTTGGCTATCACCATTCAATCTTCTTAGGCGAATCTGACTCGGATAGGTAAGGTTGATAGGATTTTTTTTACCCTTGAACCACTTGCATGCTTGCTTGTATGTTCGCTATCACCGTCAAGCTTCTAAAGCGGATCCGACTCGGATAGATAGATAGGTTAGGTTGGCAGGTTTTTTAAATAAACCACTTGCATGCTTGCTTGCAAGCTTATCTACATGCTTGCTTGCAGCATCTATGTTTGTTTGCTGCTTGCAAGCTTGATTGCATGCTAGCTATCACCATTCAATTTCAATCTTTAAGGTGGATCTGACTCCGATAGGTTGATAGGTTATTTTTAACCACAAGCATGTTTACTTGCTGCTTGCAAGCTTGAACTTGCTTGATTGCATGCTTACTCGCTGCTTTCATGCTTTCTTGCATGCTGGGTATCACCATTATACGGCAAGTTAATAAAGATGTAATGAACATTTTGTCTTACAATTTTGGAAAAAATATTCTACAGAAAAACAAACATAAGGAAAATTAAAAATCATAATTTACTTTTCTAACCACGGAAAAACTGTTGTAATTTCGTTTTTCTTTTTTATTTGTTCAGAGAGATATATTTAACAAAAACATATTTTAAAGATGTAGACTAAAACTCATTCGTGTTTTACGGTATATATCAGTATCATCGACTACACAATAAAGACAATAAATTATAACAAGTTAATTACAATTTGAATCATTTTCAATCATCTGTGATCAGAAAGTGTGCCAAGTGTGAGTCGGACTCACGCAGTAAGGAACCCTTACTGCGTGAGTACCACCTATCGACCTGATACCCCATAGAAACTGATTTAATTTACGAGAGTTCATCAAGACATCAACGCACCGTGCGTGAAATATGAATTTTTGCAACTCTTTCTTACGCAGGTACCACCACATATGTCTATGTTTGCCCTATCGTTAGTATTTGTTGCTAAACTACATAGTATGCACTATAATCAAACCAAGTTTGAGCCTGGTATGGATTACTGTTTTGAAGATAGAGCAGGAACAAAAACATTGAAAAAAAGCATGTTTTTTGAGGTTTCTTGTATGGCGACCTCCTTTGGTTTTAGACTGTATTTTTAGTATTTGTCGTGATAGTAGTCATAGCAACACGGACATATTCTCGGAAAATTTCAACCAGCTACCTATTACCGTTCAAAAGATACAGCCCTGTGACAGACAGACGGACTGCTAGCGAGAGTAATAGGGTCCCGTTTACGGGTACGGAACCCTAAAAAGGACAATTAAAAACCTAACCTTTGAAAATATGGCAATTGTATTTCCAGGCAAACGAAAAAAATGTGAAAAAACATAACCCTCCTTCTGGCGCATTCGGGTAAAAATAAAAAGATGAACGTTTTCGGGATAACAACATTCGCAATTTAAAAGTTTCGAAAGTATAATAAAAACATATTGTATGCATGAACTCAAACAAAAACAAATAGACTATTTTTGTAAAAAAAAAGGAAGGAAATATTTTATCCAATTTGTGATCATTCTTTCGTGTTCTTTCCCTCCTGATTTTAATGTACCAATTTATAATCTGTTCGTTGAACGAAAAAAGTAAATGTAAACATAATCTGACTTCTCTTCATCACCATCATCATTTCAGCCGAAAGACGTCCACTGCTGGACATAGGCCTCCCCCAAGCATCGCCACAACGACCGGTCCTGTGCCTTCCGCATCCAGCGGATTCCCGCGACCTTCACCAGGTCGTCGGTCCACCTTGGGGGGGCCTACCCACGCTGCGCCTTCCAGTACGCGGTCGCCACTCCAGAACTTTACTGCCCCATCGGCCCTCCGTTCTGCGAGCAATGTGCCCCGCCCGCAGTGGGCGGGTACTTAAGTTTGACTTCTCTTAATCAAAATAAAATGTTTAAAAATAAATATAACAAAATTAAATCTACTTTTTTTTACTTAACTTGGGAATTTTACATTGCGTAGTTTCTTATTCCACAAAAAAACATGGTAATATATTACACATTTATCACGTTTTTTTTCATCACATTTACTTTTTCCTTCAACAAACAGGGATACAAATATTAATTGCATTGCACTGTCAATAGAGATTATCCTGTCCAGTTCTTTTAGTTAGCGTTGTTTTTTTTCTTTGCAGTCAATGTGGAACTTGAATTCGAGATGTTCAGATCGCTAGACGCATTCATCGGTCCTCAGCTATCTGCCATCGCCTCGACCATCAGTGAGCAATGCACATTACATGCGCTGCACACGTCACAGCTGGCCGTCTCAGAACACAAATTTGTTTACTTCAACAGATTAAATTTAGCATTTAAAACATCTGTAAGTAACTTATATTTTCTTTATGTTAAAGTCAACTCTACTGATTTTGTATGTGAATTAAATATCTTTTTCAGCCACCAATGAACAAATTACACCCTTCTACTACTATTAAACCTGAAGTTTTAAGTATAATAGCAAGTATACATGCAGATAAGAAAAGGTGAGAATTACTATTATTAATACTGGAACTGAAGTGTTTATAAAACACTTCAGTTATAAGTTTATCCTTTCAATTTACGTTTATTATACCTATTATTTTATCAACAGCCTTGGCAACTATGGAGAAATTATAATCAAAACACCAGATGAATACTGGATTACAGGAAAGTCTTCCAATGAAAGAGAGTTTTATGTTATAATCCAAGAGAAAAATGCCAATCTCAAAGAAATAGCAGGTATATTATTACAGGATTAATTGAAAACCAACAGAATAATATAATTAAAACATGCTGAAATTTGAATCGCTTATTTCCCGAAAATGAGTAATTGTACTCATTATTATGAACAACTTTTACTATGAGATATGAGACCAACCCTGAAATCGCGAAAAAAATATCAGTTGGTCCCTACATTTTATCGATTTAAGCGAACACATATGTAGGGACCAACAGATTTTTATTTCGCGATTTCAGGGTTGGTCCCATAGTAAAAGTTGTTCATAATGATGAGTACAATTACCCCTTTTCGGGAAATAAATCGATTGAAAAAATATTTTATTTTTAATACATTATCCTCCTTCAGTAAGTCCCTCGTTCAACCAGTCAACCTGTATAAACCCACTCAACACAATCACCTGGTGTGATTGTGTTTAACTGTGATCTCAGCTGGTGACGAACTCGTCTACGCAAGATAATTCACGAACACCGAGTTTCGGCTGTTTTTTGGCCGAAACCAAAACCGCGGACGTACCTAGATTTTTTGGCCGAAACCGAACCTTCGGTCGGTCACTACTTTTCAGTGAGCCATCTTACTATGGGTGCTTCACTTATTGTTTAGCGAGATTCCGTCCGCCTTTTTTAATTCGTCCATGTTTACATTATTGTCTTTATTTGCAGATGAAGTAAGACGGATATGTGAAGCTCAAATGAAGGGAATATTTTTTTATCCAATGTGAATTTTACTATTGTTGAAAATCATAGACATATGTGTCATGCTAATGTTTATCTGCAGCCAAACGTATGGCAATGACACAAATTATTTATTGACTGAAAAAATACAATGTATGTTATCTTGTTACTCTTATGTTACTAAAATAAAACAACTTCTATGTCATATATAGGTAACATTGTCTATAATTATTTCATTTAATTACTCATTAATATTGGTAATGATACTCATAGAAGCTTAACAATAATGTAATGCTAATCAAGAGAAACTTTGTCTTCTTTTTTCCAAACTTTCTTATACACTTTAATAACAAGGTCTCTATTTTCATATCCCCAGGCAAGTAGGACACAAAATAACAATATTGCCCCAATAAATATATGAAGAAGTACAGAGTCTTGCATTAATTTATTTTCCGAAAATTTACAAAGGCATCCAGCAATAAATAAAGTCAACAAAAAGAATTTACCAACATTAAGCCCCTCCAATGGCTTATAATCCGTGTCTTTGTATTTGTTGCTGATAAAATGAACACTATGCATTATTCTTACAAACATATTAATACAATTAGATATAATAAACCCTACTGGTCCAAATATAAATGTTAAAACATATGACAATAAAAGAAAACTTATGGAAAATAGTACCATCAGATAATTGTAACTGTTTAACTGGGCACTAGTCATTGTGGCGAATGCATAACATTCTGTAACTCCATTAACTGCTAACAAAACTATAGCTAAACAATGGCTTCTTAACAATTGTACTGGCAACCCACTTTCAACAAATGACTCTCCTCCATACAGCAAAAGTAACGTTCTTGCATAGCTTTGTCCAAACACTAGAACTATCAAACCAATAGAACTAACCGTTTTACAAACTTGTGACAGTACTGTACATGATTCTTGAATTTTGTTTTGATCTTGTTTTTGAAGGGGTAATTCCCTGCTCACCATTTGAGTAAAATAGAAATAGCTGCTGTCTTCAATGGGCCTAAAAACAAACCTAGCTGCTAGACTGCCCAGGTTATTTACAACATCATAGGTGGCCTGTTCACTAAAGGTCATCACAGGACTGACTGACATTACATATTTTTCTCCTTCTGTTAGAAGTTGTTTCACAACACCTTGCTTAGCAAAACTAAGTGTGAGTGTACTTAATTTCTTATTGAATGTTGTATTTACTGACCCAATGTATTTTGGTAAGAAATCTTTTAAAGATTTAAATTGAAAGTCATCCATATTATCATACAAACTATGCAAGACTGATTCTGGAACTATTTTACTTTTAAGAGCTCCTTTTGCATAGAGTGGTTTATTTTTAATGTACCAATAAAAGAATATGTAGTAACTAACAACTATAGTTCCTATACTTCCAACTTGTGCAACAGAAAATGCAATGAGTGCAAGAGATCTATCATATATTACAATAGATAAAAACAACACAGTTCTTATAAAAATATGCAAAGTGTCAAGTGCAACTTTTAATTTGATGAAACAGAAGAGTTGTGCCACTAATGCTACATTAGCAGAACATAATTCTAATACACATGACAAGGCCACACTCCAACAGCCAAATGTATACTGAAATACATGTTCTGGATGACCCAGTGGTAAAAAATTTAGCCAAATGTAAACAAAAACTATGGACAAAACACAACTCACAGGCACTGACAACCAGATTTGATTGATAAGTTGCCTCCAGCTGAACTCATCCTTTTGACCTAGACAAGCTCTGTTGAATGGTTCACGACTAAGGAATAATATAGTACTCTCCAATAGCAGTAGCCTTACATTCATAATGCCAAGAACTTCATGTCCAACATTCCTGATAACCCATGCATTAATCACAAATGTTATACATCTAAATAGAATTTGAAATATAATGTTAAATGATGCATTCTCAAGGCTACTCATTAACAAGTTACGTCCCATTGTGTTTTAATAGTTAATCTCAAACATTAACTGCATTCCCTTCACTTGTATGTGGCTGTATACTGCGCTTCACTACATATATCTTCTTATTAGAGAGGCATATGACAAACCAATGATCATCATATGTTATTGATATCTTCTTGAATTGTTCATTTGGTCCAAAAGCTAAGGGATCAACCCTGAAATAAAAAATATAAATATTGAAACCTTAAAACTCAATTCAGATATAGTGCACTCAAAAACCACGTCATACCTTTTAACTGCGTCACTGATGCGAATGAATAACTAAAATGTGCTTACTTATTTGATAAGGAGATGAGATCAGTTACTATTGTAGCAACACGTTCGTCGTTTTCTAATTCTCCGCCAGATTCAAGGACAGCCCCGTCTTCTGTTAAAACCAAGTAACCAATCTGGTCAGCAATTTTTTCCATTATAACTGCAATATCAAAAAAAATGATAACACTAAATATAACAGGAAGACGACTTGAAAATGTTATAATTTACCTCACACGTTCAACCAACAGACACAGTCAGATTGAGTCAGCACAGCACTTCGAGAATGGTAAAACGCAGTGAATATAATAACTTTGGAGAAAGGAATTACTAAGCACAGCACTTCACAGCAGCAAATGGTTTGTAATTATATTATGAATTATGAATGATCAAATCTTTGGGTTTGACATAGCGTAGCTACTATATAGTCACAGACTACTAGGGGATACTACGCACAGACTACTTAGAAGATACTACGTATCAGACGGACGACTGCCTTGAAATTTTTTCATCGATTAAGTAATCTGTAGCAGGGGGAAAATAGAATTTGACATTTGCAAGTAGGTAGGTTTTCAGTATCTATATATCTATAGGTAGATAGGTATAAATGATACTAGTGTATAGATAGGTAGGTACTAAATGTTTTATTATATTTACGTGGGCTTATAGGTAAAATTCACTAAGTGACATTTTTAGCAAAATATACATCACTTTCGGCTGATAGGGAATTGGATGGAAAAAAAAACTGATTTTTGCCAAAAATGTCACCTAATGAATTTCACCTTTATACCCATACTGTTAGGTACGTACAGTACTGGACTGTGTCTGGGATATTAAAATTTAAACAACAGAACATTTTTTAGTTGATTTATTTTTCAGTTTTTTTATATATTTTTCATACGCCATTTTTTGAATTTGCGGCAGTACCCCCACTCGTTTTTCGAGCCGCACAATATCGGTTCCCCCTAAAATTTTATTAATTGTGTTACACCAGTTATGGATGGCAAATTTCACAACAATTAATGCAAATTGATTGTTTCGGTGTTTCGGGCAGTTTATTTCGTACGTCATTTTTGATTTAATTTCTTTTAAAATAGTTTTGGAGATATAATTTATGTGAGGGCTATTTTCCAGAAAATTATTTGTCGTTTCCATAACTGTGCCGAAACACCGAACTGCTTTCTCAGATGGGTAGCTTAGTCGCTTTTTACATTGGTTGTACTCCCTGTGACTCACCCATTCATGAATTTGAAGAGGTGATTCAGATGTCAATAAATTTTTACATTCGTCACAGGGAGTTCTTTCTAACACTTTTCTCACTACCCATCCGGCAGTGTACGCCCGAGAATGGACTTCCAGGCGTTGTTGTCTTGCCCGATTGACAACTTCATTCACATTGTCAGGATGATCAGGCAAATTTGACTTTGACCGAGTTGGTGAAGTTGGTGAGGTTGTTTCAGTCTCACATTCGGCTTCAAAAGTGGAACTTGTTTTCAGTTTTAAAATTTGAGACATGCTCAAAAGTTGGTCTGCCCGATCATCCTCACAGTTAAATGTATCATTGTGAAATTTGATCATCCGTGTTATCAGAAGTGATCTGAATGTGCAAATGAAGCTGTAGCAGTCTGGGTCATTGTGTCTGAAGTTATACGCCCTCACTTGCCCAAAAAAGTTTTCAACTGGATCAGAGTTGAAATAGCGAGGACGCATAACTTTTAGACCCTGCTCTTGAAAGAACTGCCACAGCCTCATTAAACTTTTCAAGGTAGTAACACAGCTTTTTAATGTGGGCACTGATATTGTGTTGCCTTTTTCATCCAGAAATTGAATTTTTTCTAAAATGTTAATGGCGTCCTTCCAGAATGAATGGTGCTTAGTTGTGGAAGTAACTGCCCTCCGCAGGTCCTTTCCTTTTGTATGCTTATGGTGGAGGGCAGCACCATTGATGCTGTCAAATAGGTTGTCGAAAAACTTCACTGTTTTTGCTGTGTTTGGCATGGTGTCACTCACTGGTCTTCCATCGGCATAGTGAGCTGGAAATAGAAAATGATTATATTTAAGGTTTGTAGTATATCATAGAATCATAGTCAAAATAAAGAAAAGAAGAATAGGAGCCCACCTAACCAATTACAAAATTAATATGACTTTTTACCATCTGAAAAAAAAAACAGGGTCTGTCATGTAATAATAGATTTATGAAAAAAATAAAGTGAAAACAAAAAATCTGCTGTTTTGACATGTTGTCGAGCAACATTGATGACTGTTGTAGGAAACAGTAGCCCTAGCACAAACCATAGAAAAAGTTGTTCTTTATGATAAGTACATTCACCCCTTCAAAGGTCCCCAGGCCCCAGCTTATGTTACATCTTATCAGTTTTTCAAATATATCTTTAACAAGATATGGCTCAGATAGTTTTTTAATAGTATAGAAAAAAAAACTTACAAAACTGTGAAGTATACGAAAGGGCAGCAGATACGGTGGAACTGAACACACGCGCGGCAGTTTTGACCTGCAAATTTTTCATTTCAATTAATGCTTACAAATCTGAAAAGCAATGCAGTAAACAATAAACTGGGTGTTTATTAGTAATACCGTGCACTACATCATTTTACTGTGCAGTATAAATTGGCCGTTTTTATTAGCATGGCATATACTTAATTATTGACCAAGCAACTAGGTTTCCAAATCAACAGTAGCATCACAGGAACATACTACCATTCCAAAATGAGACAGTTAGGTCAAGTGAGAAGTTCATTTATAAATAGTATTAAAGTTGTTTTGGAATGCAAAGAAAATACAAACCTTCATTTTATTTCTATTGCTCATTTTCTCAGGAATGACATGATGATCATTAAGTTTGTGAAGAAGTCTTGAGTCAGCATGGTTACAGTCTGTCAAATACACGTCTACAATATCCTGCCATTTGGAAATTTTTCCATCCAATTTAATACATTTGTTAAGGAAGTTATTTCTGAAACCCTTAATTATGTGTGAGGGGTCGTAGATAATGTTTAATTTTAGTCCGCATAACTCCACAGTGTCATCTGAAAGACAATAATTATAAATTAGATTGGAATTTAAAATTCAACAAAAAATGTTTAATGTTATGATATCCTGATGTATGGTCTATGTATGTGCTATTGGCACAGATAAAGAATGGGACTGAAAATAGTAGCATTTGTATTCCCCTCTCGCTCACACATATAGTATTGTGAGAGTGAGAGGCACATAGAACAGTAAAAGTGCCGCCATTTCCAATCCCATTCTTTATTTGCATGAGTAGTATGTGTATTCTTTACCAACCTGTTGGCAGATCTGCAATGAGTTGTGCTCGCCTTGTCTCTTGTTGAAGCTCCCCAAGAGCTCTGCGAAATGTCGATCCCTGATCGCAGATTGTAGCAATGGGCCTAAGCCCAATCTCTATGGATGCAGTGACAACTTTTTTTATTATGCGTTTCAGCTCAGCTGGATTAGTTGCACCTTTACAAAAGTAAAAGGCAAATGGTTGCTGCCATTTATATACAGCTCCTCTTAACATAAAGACAAGAGCTTGGTCTGCAAACTCTTTATGTTTTTGATCGAAGTGCACAAATCCATTAATATTATCTTTGTTTTGATTGAAACTTAGCCGTTCATCAAGGTGCATCTCATCAAAAATTATGGAGCAAAATTTTTTGTTAGTGTTCCATGTGGCAACCTGAAAACAAAATAAATGTTACTTTTTCATTGTGCACTAGACACATGTGGGATATATCACACTATACACATAAGTTTGAAAATGACATACCTCTTTCTTCATTACTTCAATAAGCACAGAATTTATCCCAACTTCAATATTCAGCTGTGATATTAGCTTATTCAATGTGGATTTTGAAGGTAAGATGAATATTTTCCGTAGAAATCTGTAACACTTTGGGCTCTGTTTCATAATAGATAGTGCAATTAGTTTTTCAGAGTCTGTAAATCTGTGGGCCTGTTTCTTTTTCATACAAAGGTTTATTTGCATCTGCATTATTTGCTTAGCATATGGGTTCATCTTACAAGTAAGCTCTTCAAAAGAGTTCTCCTTAGAAAATTTCAGTGCCCTTTTTGCCCTCTTCAGATAATCAATTTGGTGCTTAGATTTATTGTATATCTTATACAGCTTTGCACAATTGGGTGTTAATTGGTTTATTTTACTTATTAGTCTTTTTCTTGATGCCTTTGGTGTTTTTAGGAGAATCAAACCTGGGCCTGCAAAAAAACTTCATCTCATTATCAATATTCATTTGAGATTATAATTTGGAGTCAGTGTTTCATAAACAGCTACCAGTTGCTGACTGCCTTGTTGGTCTAGTGGTCGCAAGCCCAACTGACGAGCGTGGGGTCCTGGGTTCGATTCCCGGGTTGGGCAGTGTTATTGGGTTTTTTCATTAGGAAATTCTCAGTAGCAGCCCGGAGTCTGGATTTGTGCCCGGTCAATGGCAATAGGCTCGCCCCCTATTACTTGGGACTATAACATAACTGGCGAAATGTGGGTGTACTATTACACCTCTGCCTACCCCTTCGGGGAAATACAGGCGTGATATTATGTGTTATGTGTGTGTGTTTCATAAACCAAGGAGTCTTCAAGTTTCAATTGATTAGGTTAAAGTAGCATTCAATAGCTAGGTAAGCATGCACTATTGTCAACCATTTCATTGCTTAATACTTTGTGAGATAGTGGTCCAACACAAGCCTATTTATACTAATATTATTAAGAAGAAAGATTTGTTTGTTTGTTTGTAATCGATAAACTCTAAAACTACTGATTTTAATAATTCTTTCACTATTAGAAAGCTACTTTATCCAGTATAACAATTATACAATATAACATAACATAACATCACGCCTGTATTTCCCCGAGGGGGTAGGCAGAGGTGTATAGTACATCCACATTTCGCCAGTTATGTTATAGTCCCATGTAATAGGAGGCGAGCCTATTGCCGTTAACCGGGCACAAATCCATACTCCGGGCTGCTACTGAGAATTTCCTAATGAAAAAACCCAATAACACTAACAAACACACACTAACACACTTTTATACAATATAAAATGTCGAAAACTTAGTACAATAATAATAAAAACTTATTTCAAGAAACCAACCTTTTGCTTGAGAACTGGTTGATGGATGAGCAATTAAAATTGATTCTGTTGGTGAATAATGACCAGAGTCCTTGCATATGGAAGCTACAGCTGTAACAATATATACATACCATACATTAAGACCACATTTACTATGTACTCAAGTGCAAAAAAATTACACATGGCAAAAATTGAAATTTACAAGTAACCAACCTTTTGCTTGAGAGCTGGTAGATGGATGAGCAATATAAGGTGATTCTTCTGCCGAGTGATGACCAGAGTCCTTGTATATGGAGGCTGAATCTGTAAAAACATAAATACCATACATTAAGACCACATTTACTACATACTCCTGTGCAAAAAATGACACATGGCAAATTGACATTTACAAGTAACCAACCTTTTGCTTGAGAGCTGGTAGATGGATGAGCACTATAAGGTGATTCTTCTGCAGAGTGATGACCAGAGTCCTTGTATATGGAGGCTGAAGCTGTAAAAACATATAAATACCATACATTAAGACCACATTTACTACATACTTCTGTGCAAAAAATGACACATGGCAAAATTGACATTTACAAGTAACCAACCTTTTGCTTGAGAGCTGGTCAATGGATGAGTAATGTAAGGTGATTCTTCTACAAAGTGATGACCAGAGTCCTTGCATGTGGAGGCTGAAGCTGTAACAACATATACATACATCATTGCCATAATTATTATACTAGTATAAGTCATAAGTATTAGTGTTTTTTTTATATTTAATCTGTATTTCTTGGTGGCTTACCACTGAATCTCGCAACCTTTGGAATTGGTTCTTCATCTTTGAAATAGGAATGGTCTGAATGTCTTTTCTTGGTTATTTCTTCACATTTGTTGGCTGAAATGGGATTAAAGACAGTTGACTTATACATTTTATATTGAATTAGCATGAACAATATTTAAAAAAAAACAGTTAATATCGTTTTAGGCTACTTACAAATATCATCAATGTGTAGTGCGGGAACCCCATTGGTAATTTCCTCAGGTGTAAACAATGATGGGTAGGCACCATACCTCAGTCGGGAATTCGGCCTGGTAAACCTTTTCTCAAAATGTATGTGACAAACCGAGAGTTTAGCAAGTTTTACTTTCGGTACATTTTTGAGATTTTCAGAGTTTATACAGTCCAACCACTTATTAAGTCTAATATCATCACTCACGGGGAAATAATGTAAAAATGCGTCCTCTCGCTTATTACTACAACCAACAACACAGCACTTTGGTGTCCGCATAATTGTTGCTCTCCGTTTATAGTTTTGCACCAAAAATAAACGACTTTAATTAAATCCTCGGAAAATCAATTACAAAAACTCGACGAAAACAACAGAATTTACGGAATTTATTTACTCACAGGAGAAAAAATAACTAACTGACGCTACTACTGACAGCTAACTACAACCAGTCAAAGATGGCGGCGACCCAGGCCACCGCGGGGGAGGAATGCGGTGCGCGGAGGACGCGGTTCTATTTTCCCCCTTCGCTCTACAGCAAAAATATTTTCTATGGAAGTGAACCGGCGGTGATACTACGTATCAGACGGACGACTTAGAACATTTTTTTTCGTCAATAGCAGAGTGCTTCCCTAGAGTTTGACATTTAACTTTTTTTTAAATTCGGCTTGATTTCGTAGGCTCATTGAGGGCCAAGGAATTATCCATACGTCCAAGCGCGGCGCGGGGGGCGGGGGTTAGGCTTTCTATTGATCATAAATATTTATTTGAATATTTATAGGAATAATTCAATAAAAAAACATTTCTTTTAAACCATCTTTTAATTTTTTAACTTTTAGACACAATAGTTAAACAATTCTGTTATGCCGAACACATACACTAAATTTTTTCTGACTTGTCTTTTTAGTAAATAATCTTGACACATCTTTTGCAATTCGTTAATTACAATTATTTTTAAGCCATAATAACTTACAACAACATAACACAATAATATTGTTACTTAATACGGGATATTTACCATGTACAACATTAAAAGACATAATGTTAACAATTTCATACACTAAATATATTTTTTTTACCTAATAACATGTGCAGAACTTGTAATTATATTTTATCAGTAGCTGTTTGAATAAAGAGACATGCCAAGATTGTTTACTAAATAAGTCAAGAGAGAAAAACAGACTTAAGGTCCTTTACATTATGTTACAGCAGCCCTTAGTAGTTTTTTTTTGCCGACCAATGTAGAACCATTACATGAATGTAAGCTGTGTAACAAATCGTCGAGAAGAGATCCATCAACATAGCAAGCTGTAAAAAATAATAATATATATTATTTTAAACGTATTTACGCAGGTTTTTTTTCTTTCCACTATTTAAATAGTTAATAATATAGATACTAAGTTATCCATTAAATAGCCCAACAGCTAATGCATTAATCTGATAAGAGAAAGATATGAACTGCATTCCTAAAGTATCTTTAATTTAGCTTAAGCCCGAACAGTGACTGTTCTGTCGCAGCACTGTAACTGTTCAGGTGTTCACACAGTAGCAGTACTGTTATGCTCACTGTTTTGCCTCACTGTCCTGCCCTCGTGTGCGATAGGCATTTTTTAGTTGAAGCAGTCAACAGAAATATAAGTAATATGCAACCCACACTCAAGTCTTTCTTTTAAGTCACAAAAAAAGAAGATTGTTGAATATATAAAAATGAACTAAAACTTACCGGGTTTGGAGTTTGTCTTAAGTTGTTGTTGGAGCCAATTGGTTCTAGCGGGGCTTAATATGATGTACATACACCGTTTATTGGAAACATATGGCCCCAGCCGGGGCTGAGCGATTAAATCCATTAAAGGATTCTGAAACAGCTTGTTGTATGTGTGATCATCGTTTTTCCTTTTTCTCGTATAATCATGATCAACGTGAGGCAGGCGTTTTTCTGTTAAAAATATAAATATGGTTAGGTACTGCAGAGGTTATTGTTGTTCTGTTGGGTCGACATGAGCTACATAATGATAATAGCTCATATTGTGGTGTAGAGATTGGTCAGTCAGATGTCTTTTAATAATTATTAATAATTTAAAGTGCAATTCAACTTACTTAAGTCTACATCTGTACGTGGAAGTTACCACATCTGTACTTGGTTCTCGTCTTTCATAAATAAAGAAGGATATGTAAGCCGAATGCAGCAGTCAGTCTTTGCAAAATGCTTATGGCACACCCAGTTTCTGGAGGTCCTTTGGAGTCATATTTCAAACATAATCACTATTGACGCACTTCACCCACTGTTTGAGTCCTATTAGTGTCTTCGGGAATATCTGTAAAATTCCTTTTGTTGGACCAAGCAAGAATACAACAACGCCTAACATTGCGTACACAATGACGTATTACAGGTTTAATGGAGATAAAACACGGAGAAAAATAGTCGTCATTACTTGAATCAATCAACAATTTATAGTAATTATAAGTAAATAAACCTCAAAAATTAATAAATGAAAAAAAGACAAGACTGAAGGGTTGTCAGATCGAGTATCTGAATTTTCCACATATTCACTAATTTGGCAAAAAAATCCCCATTTTTTTCAACCAGGAAATTTTACAAATTAATAAATATAACCATTTAAACCATTTATTTTGCCACACATACAAAAAATATACACATTACATGCAAAGGTAACAGGACAAATTAATGAGAACACAACATGCATACAACATAATATGTGTGGCAAGGGATCCAGCTCAGTATTATAAGACAGTGTTTATTCAAAAAATTGCTAAAAGAACATTTTATAGTGTATCGTGGATCATTTTTGAAACTTTCGGTACTTCGTCTGTATTCAAACCTTCAATTATTTTCCCAGAGACATTATATAAACTAGTACAATATCTGTATTGTATCTGTGTTTTCCTTTCCCCAAAATTTGCCCAGGAATTTCATTCCCCAAAATTTCCCCAAGAATGATTTTTTTACCCAAAATTGCGAAAAAACCCCCACCCCTAACCATGCAAGACTGATTATTATTTTCAAAATTGCCAGCGAGGGGTAAGAGCTGAAGTAAGGGGAAGGCGGTAAATGTCAATATCTAGGTGAGCGCTCATCTATGTTTGTCTATGATTATTCTGTATAGCGCAATTTTTTTGTTCGAAGATAACCTGCCGTGTATATAGTGATCTGTGGTTTGACATTGTTGACGGCTTAGGGCTTCTATGGACTTGAAATGTCTACGAAATACGCGTGGCATATTTACAATATCCGGGCCACTGTAATGGCGGCCATAGCTAGGGAAGTAAGTAATCAAAACTAAAAAGTATTAATATCGATAATCGTGTTTCTTACCAGAGGTGTGTGCTGATTGAAATCATTTTAAAGTAATAATAAATAATGCAATTATATCAGTTAAGTTATAAGATCAGCTGTCCCTAGGATATAAAAAAATCAAGCTTCTAAGTCAAGGCAATCATACGGCACTGTCACATATTTTGATACTCGCAAACTAACATAAAAAAACCTGTACCCCCTTAGTACAAAAGCTAAGACCAGTTTTAGACCCTTCTTTAAACCAGTTCTAACGTCAAACTTCATACATTATTATGGCTTTTAAGTCTGGCTTAGGCTAAACCTATTGCTAAACCCAATTTTGTAATAAGGTGGGTCGGGTACTTTGCGTTGACCTAGAATCATGAAATTTGGCAAGAAGCAAGGTCTCACAGCACAAGTAAAGGAAAATATCCCAAAATCATTAATTTTTGGTTATATCACAGGAAAGGAATATTATTCGCCTTTGGAGAATCGACCGTGATGTAGACCAATGTATCAGAGATTTTTTTTTCAAGATAGAAAGAAGTAAGATAAATATTTATTTTGGCTTACATAGAGTGTATGCAATACAGCATAAACATGGTAATACAAAAAAAATACAATTAGATCCTATTTTTTTCCACTGCAAATGTCTTTCAATCCGACTTACGTTTCCGTTAGAGCAATGTATACTTACCTATACTTTAATTTATGAATTTCATTAAATTAATAAAAATAAGGCAAACACATACATACATTTGTGGTGGTACCTGCTTAAGAAAGAGTTGCAAATATGAAAGACAACGCATAGTGCTGCACTTTTGGTGAACAGAAGTCTCTTAAATTAAATCAGTTTCTACGGGGTATTACGTCAATAAGTGGCAAATCTACTGTACTTAATTTACACTATATTATGTTTTTTCTCTATTCCTAGTTTACTTATTTACTTATTCTCTTAAAACGAAATGTAATTTTGTATGGACCTCTGTGGTATAAAAATTACTATAATCTAGTATATGACTTGTTGAAACAGTTGTTGTTTGTTGTCACTGTCAGCGTTAACAGCTTAGCATCTCTACCTCTATTTAGTCTGCTGTTAACATTGAGCGAAGTTAAAAAGAATATTTTTCAGTAAGAGTTTTTAAAGACGTGATTGACTTATTTAAATTAAACAATGATTACTAAGAACAAAAACCTAACACTTTTATACATTTAATTTTTTTATAAAATACAACGTGGATACGACAATAAATTTAACTTCGTATAGTCTGCATACAAAAGTTCAATCAAATATATCCAATGGTTTAGTCACAGGACATTATATTTCATTTTTAACATTTTCGACATGATGTATCTGTCAGTAGGTTATCACCGACGGGTTAAAGACCCCAGCGTCGGTATAAACACATGTTGCCAACCCGCCACTTCAGGTAACCTTCACCAAAATTATGTTTCCTGATGCACATTAATGCATATTATACCTTATGCCCGAGCCATAAGAGTCATAAACTGTGTCATCGAAATTAAATAAGAAAATAAATAATGTATGCAGATGTTATTACTTCGTATTACATTACGCCTCAGGTCAATAGAAAATGCTGCATGTACGAAAGGGATAGATCTAGGGTAGTTTGTTTCTATTTTGCTTTCTTGTCGAAACCTGCGCCTACGTTACGTACGTAAGCCATGGGGTCCTCAATCTTAAAACAAATAATCGGGTACAACAGCTTTTACAACGCTGCAAAAAAACGTAGTACTTCGAATACTTGTAGATAACAGGTAAGATGGTGGTTTTTAATTTAGTAGCATTATATTTGTTATTGTTACGGACTAAAAGTAATAGATGGCGGATTTACCAAATTTAAGAAACGAGATACTGTAATAGTTTATTCAATATCGGATAGATGTCGCTACATGACCCCATATTTGATAATTGTTCCAAAGAGATTATGATTTCATTTGACGAGATAATTTTACTGATTTATCACGAAATATTATAATAATAAATAAGTATCTTTTTCAGAGCCTTTTTTATTGATTCTTGAACATTAAAGTATTCTACTTTTACTGATTTTGACTGGTTGATTATAGTGCTAAAATTCGCAAGTCAGAAACAAGTGTTAATAGCAGTACTATCTTGCGGTCCGATTTATAAACGCAGGGCGTAAGTTCGATCCTCAAGAAATGATAGATAGATAGATAGATAGAATATACTTTATTGTACACCATGAAAATAGTAGTAAACAGGAACAACGTACAAATTATGGGTACATGGGCGGTCTTATCGCTAAAAGCGATATCTTCCAGACAACCTTTGGATGGACAAAGAAGACGTAAGATCTAGATAATGGGGGCAGTCCGTGGCGTACTACTAAACTAAAATAAATAAATAGCACAAAATATATTACACATATAGGTATCATAAATATATATAATATATATATAAATAATCTTACAATTTAGAATAGAGATTGGATACATAGGCAATGTCTTAGTAAATTACAATTTATTTGGAAAGGCAGTATTCTTTAACTAATTTTTTAAATGAAAACAGTGACTGAGCTCGCCGTATAGACACAGGTAACTCATTCCACAGACGCACAGCCTGAACAGTAAAAGATTTATCATAAAATTTTGTAGAATGCATTGGCATCAGAAGCCCCAAGTTTTCCGATGATCTTAAGTATCGTGTATGTGTGTCATGAAGGAACTTGAAACGTTCTTTGAGATAAAGGGGGGTCTTAGGATTAAACAGAATACTGTAGAGAAGTGATAAAATATGGGTATTCCGGCGAAGACGTATAGGGAGCCACTTGAGCTTAGTGCGGAATTCGGAGACATGATCATATTTGCGTAAGCCAAATATAAATCTGATACAAACATATTGAAGTCGCTCAAGCTTATTTAGTTGTGCCTCAGTAAGATCTAAATAGCTGGCATCGGCATAGTCAAGAATAGGGAGAAGGAGGGATTGAGCAAGCGCCGTTTTGGTAGCAGTAGGGAGAAAATTGCGTAGTCGTCTCAAGGACCACGCTGACGCAAATAATTTACGACTGACTTCCTGCATCTGATGATTCCAAGAGAGATTTTTGTCAATATAAATTCCAAGATTCTTGACTGAATCACTTAAAGGTATTGTGGTACCATCAAATACAATTGGAGGAAATTGTGACCAATCAATTCTGGAAGTCATCCCAGGGCTGCCAACAACAATGACTTGGGTCTTGGTAGGGTTCACCTTTAGTCCATGAGCAACACTCCACTCAGATATTCGAGCTAGATCTGTGTTCACCATTTTAACAGCCTCCGACAACTCTTCTAAAGGAGCCTGTGAATAAATTTGTAGGTCATCTGCATAGAGGTGGTAGGATGATAGAAGTTGATTTGAAATTGAGTTAATAAATATTGCGAAAAGTAAAGGAGAAAGAACGCCCCCCTGTGGTACGCCGGCAGAAGTATTACACCATGAGGACAGAGTACCATCAATGCAAATACGTTGCCGACGGCCACACAGGTAACTACGAAACCAATCAATTGCCGTTGGAGATATGTTGAGAGAGCGAAGTATGCCAAGCAGGATATCGAAATCGACGGTGTTAAAGGCATTACTAAAGTCAAGTAAGGAAAGTACCGTCAGATTTCCATTTTCCATACCTATCCTGATGTCATCCGTAATGTGAACTAAGGCTGAGACTGTACTATGTCCTGGACGAAACCCGGATTGGAAAGGATTAAGGAGGTTGTTTTTACAAAGGAAAGTACTAAGCTGGTTGTGGATAAGGCGTTCGAGGACCTTGGAGAGGAATGGTAATATGGATATTGGGCGGTATTCAGAAAACGATATAGGATTAGATTTTTTGGGCAAAGGGGTTATTTGGGCATCCTTCCATATAGATGGAAAAACGCCACAGGATGTTGAGTAGTTCAGGATATGGCAGATAACGGGGAGGATTTCGTCAAGGATAGGGAGTATCATCTTACGGCTGACACAGTCACTTCCAACAGCGTTGGACGAATGAATGATTCTCTTTTTACATTTTTTATTTTTAGTTCTGTTGATGTACTAACAGCAGTTCCAAACTAAAAGTATCAGATGGCGCTAGTAAGCGGTTACCAGTTTTGTGGTGGAAGATTGGTCTCTATTTCAGTATATTATAATGTACTCTGTGGTCAGTGAGTCGCCGCGATCCTGTGACGCGCACGTCGCACGCAATAATTTTGTTTTGAATTGCAATTTCGGAGTTTCACAGCCTTTGAAGTAATCTCGCCCGTTTTGTTTGTGAAATTGTGATTATTATAACTTTAAGACAAGGATTAAAAGTGTGAGTTGTGTAAAATGGACATTTTATTTTTATAGTGACAGGACTCGTAACGTAAAATAGGTATCTAGTTAAATTTTCAAGTAAATTATGCGAATTAAGACGCTTACATAATGTTAGAAATACATACTACATACTGATTAAACAAAGTGATCATGATTAATAATTAAACATAACATAACATCACGCCTGTATTTCCCCGAAGGGGTAGGCAGAGGTGTATTAGTACACCCACATTTCGCCAGTTATGTTATACTCCCATGTAACGGCGGCATGTAATGGCGAGCCTATTGCCATTGACTGGGCACAAATCCAGACTCCGGGCTGCTACTGAGAATTTCCTAATGAAAAAACCCAATAACACTTTACCCGACCCGGGAATCGAACCCAGCTCCCCACGCTCAGCAGTCGCGCTTGCAACCACTAGACCAACGAGGCAGTCTTAATAATTATTATTTGATAAATCATAATAATTATTATTTGATAAATCATAACTCAAGTGACTATTCGGTGTTTGTGTTTTGCGTCAAAAGATCACGTTGTAACATGACACCACCGCGCTGTTGCCGCTCTGAACACAGGTTAGTGAACCAATATTTACAAATAAATGATGTTACATTTTATTTCCCATTTTGTGCTATTTAGTTTGTTTGAAAAAAACATTTTTTTTTATATTGATGTCAGGATTTATTTGATAGTTTCAAAATACTCCTATGAACTAGTATTGTCAGTGTTTACATTTATTGTCGTATTGTCATATCCACGTTGTATATAAAATGTGTAACCATTTTTGAGCTGACTTACTAATTTTTTTTTAAATAAAGCCGATATATCGATATTTTTTTTCAATATATCGAACTCCGTTATTGTATATTTAAAAATATCGTTGTATCCAAAATTCGATATTTAAAAAAATATCAACAGCCCTATTTTGTTTACTTGACAGCTCATGTACTATGGGCCACATGAATGGCGGCAATGGCGGTGACTGCAGGTTGCCACGCGGAGTAGGTATTCTGACGTCCCGTAAAGATGTTGCCAAGCAGAGAATATACAAATAGCATGCGATCTCTTTCACCAGACGACATAACACGTTGGTTAACAAGAGACAAAGAATAGATTCATAATTCAATAACGATTTAATAGATATTTGTATAAATTAGGTGGATATAGAAGAATAGGGCGCCTCCATAGGTTTACATTTCAATTTCTTGAACCTACCGATTTTTCAGTATTTCTACCGATATGAGGGCTGTCCCACCGATATACCGAATCCGATAAATTTTTCCATGATTTCTGAGCATGTTTTATGTAATAAATTACTGCTTTCCGCCCATTCATTCGCCAATATTGAGCACTTATGGGTCATTAATAAGTCGATAATTACGAACTAAACTGCAATCAAATTAATTGAAGCTACATCATTGTATAATTAAGAAATAGGTATGTCTAAATGATTCTAAATATAACCGATTGAATTTAATGTAGTAGAAGTAGGCTGTGATAGTGGCATTTATGATTTTGTTTTATTATTTATTGTTTTATTTAATCTAAAAATTAAGTAAGTAAATAATATGTATTATTCTTTTATTTCTGTTAAATTTTTTAAAGTATCATTCACTAATGATTATTTCGATAAATTCCAATAAAATTGTATGGTGAATTATGTAAGTTTCTAAAATTTACAAGGATAACGAAGGTTTGAGAAATTCGATAAAATATTTATTTTTACATATTAGACCGATTTTAGATACAAATATACCGATTTTTGGTGGCAGCTCTACCGATTTTGCATTTTGACGTTCGAGACCACTGCCACAGATAAACGTAGTGGCTATATTTTCTTTGACCACAGAGTACATTATTATCAATTATTATCACAGAATACTAGGGATGTAACTTAGCGGTAAAAATTTTTTTTTATTAATAATCGATTATTTTTACCGTTTAAATCGATTTATAAAAAATCTATTTTACGGAAAATGAAAACGTTATTTTTTGTTTATATAAATAAAAAATACCAAGAACAGGTTAAATCAACTAATTAACGAAAAGAAACACATGAACACAAAAAAAAATCTAAACAGAACAGAATAAACGAACCCGGAACAAGAACTTTAATTATACTGAATAAACACAAAATAAATGAACAAAAATAATAATAACAATTAACAAAATGAATGAACTAGTCAAAGTCAGTGTCAATTAAATATTGACTTTTGACTTGACCTTGACGAAGACATAGTAGAAAGAAATCGAAAACGCATGACGCTGAAATTATATAATCGATTTCGGAATAATCGATTTTTCTAGAAATAATAATCGACACAAAAATATTGATTTATAAATAAAAATAATCGTTTTTTTTATAATCGATAATTTTATCACTTCCCTACAGAATATTTTACACAGTTGTGATGAGAAAATACGAAAATACTTATTAATGCTGTGATAAGCGTTTTTTCGAAGTGTTTGTGATAAAATTATTAAAAAGAGTCAAGACATAAAAAACAGGCAAGTACCTTTAAAATTTTGCAGTAAAACACGTAATTTAATTAAGTTATGCAGAATTTTGTTACAATCGCGTAATATTTCTTGCATGCATTCGCTGCAATATGCGAAATTGGATAGCCTCAATAAAACTAAATTGTCATTTCTATCCGAACGAGATAGATTGTCCCATTTTTTCTTATTTTTCAACTGCGATCATCCTTTTTATTTCCACTGTTGCTTCTGTGCTGCCTACAGTGCGTATGATATCTACGATCTACGAAGATTCTTATGTTTTTGAGAGTTGTGTTTAGAATACCAAGCATATTTTCGATTTTACTAGGTACATAACATCACTACCATCCATCTTATTGTTTGGAGTGAAATATCCTCAGAACAGACATAGGTGCCTCTAATCAAGACAATTTTACAACGTTATACTTGTATTAAATCGTCAATAATTGGCCAAGGAAACAAAATGAGTAAAAGGCGACACTGACCTAATACTCTAATACCTCTTACCATAAAAAAAAACATCATTATGAATTTGATGTAAGTACTGAAATGGGTACTGTTTTGGTATGCAATAGCATATCAAAACATTACTGTGTTGACGAAGTTCATGTACCTAATGTTTACAATTTCCAATTTTATGAGAAAGGTAGTTGTACATATTTACAAATTGCAGTATGTTTATAAAAATTTGGTCTACATATTGCCAACATTTGCTACATTTTAAATAAAAATACATACCTAATCACTTGGGTAATATTATGTGTAATCAGTTTAATTACACTATTATTATATAACTTATGATATTATTTTTAATAAATAACATAGATGATTCAGAAAATTCATTGCTCCATACAATCACTATACTATTTTGATCTGAAATTCATTTTATTGCATACTACAACATATTATTATATATTATCATACATATACTATTATACATATATAACATAACATCACGCCTGTATTTCCCCAAAGGGGTAGGCAGAGGTGTAATAGTACACCTACATTTTGCCAGTTATGTTATAGTCCCATGTAATAGGGGGAGAGCCTATTGCCATTGACCGGGCACAAACAACAATACATACATACAATACAATACATACAATTATACACATATTATTATTTATTGTGATGGTTTATTTAACTAGTGCAGTGGCTGAGCTATGAACACATCCACAATACAGGAAAAATCATAATGTGGCGAAATATTTTAAAATTTAAAAAAAATTGCTTACATAGATACGGTCAAGTGCATACCAATGGTAAATAAACCATTATAAACAGCAGGCTTAATATGTGAGTCATACAAGACAGGGCCTGCTTATACTGGTTTTGTTACCATTGATAAACACTTAACTACTAATAGCCAATAATACATACAGGGTATCTATTATGACCTCTGTGGTCTGGTGGTTCGAGTGTCGGACTGCTGATCACGAGGTTGTGGGTTCGATTCCCACAGGACACAAATATTTGTGTGATGAACATAAATGTTTGTGTTGGTCTGGTTGTTTCTTATGTATTATAAGTAAGTATTTACAAAAAAAAGTATATAAGTATTATATCCATTGTCTAGTACCATGTCTAGCACAAGCTCTGCTTAGTTTGGGACTAGATGGTGCTGTGTAAAAATGTCCCAAAAATATTTATTTTAATTTTATTATAGCTATACCTACAACTACTTACAGACTTTGAAGAATTAAATTAATAGATAGATATAGTATACTTAATTGTTTGCACACTATAAAAATAAAACTAAAGAAAGTTATACCAAACGTGAGCACAGTAGGTACTAACAATTGGCAGACTTATCACTTAAAGCAATTATATGTATGTTATAATAATATATATTTAATTCATATATATTCAATGTTATTCATTAACATCTTTCACAAGTAATATTTCCATATAGCACAGTAAAATTGGCTTCATAATAAATGCTGTAGTCTCTTCTGTAGACAATTATAAAAAGCTTAATCCATTCTGAATGTTATGATCCAATAATACTATTGTAAATTGTGTTATTCATTAGTTATACTAATAAAAAAACTCTGATACCAAGTTGAAGATTCAACAACCAACAACAACAACATTCAAGCTTGGTTTTTATATCATATCTAAAACACTTTATGTAAGACCGTTCATAACTTTTAAGATTTGGTTTTGTTTAGTCATCATTAAACTCATTATAGGTAGGTAGTTCATAAGTTGAGTTTAAAAAATATAAAGTCAATTAAAACTAAATAGCAGTGGCGAAGGGTCCATATAAAACGATTCCCACAGGCTTCCCTTCAGGAATTGCTTAAATACAGATCAAGAACTTTCTGTGCTAATTTATTGTTCTAAAGTACAAAAAAATTATGTAAAATTAAATTAAAAGTTGTTAAATTGTTTTATTTTATTTTATTAAAGTGCGATCTTAGCTATTTTAGGATTTTTAGGTACCTATGGCTATCCTTCTGAAAATATTCACCCTTCACTACTGCTAAATAGGCATTGTTGTTACTAGTAACACATAGTTGTTATTATGCCTTAATGTTATGCTTTATTGTTTTCATTGACCAGCACAGCACTGCTGTAACAATTTCAAACAATCATGATCAAAATAACAATTTCAATCAAAATAAACTGATATACCTACTACAGTTGACCTTGAAAGTGGTGACAGTGTCTTTATTTCGTGTGTAGTAAGATCGGTTTTCGTAATTCAAGTGTTACCACTGACATGCGGGTTGACTGTATAATAAACAAATGTAAATTCTTTTACTTTCATTGTATTTATTTGCAGTATTTATTATTGTTTATTATATTGTTGGGCTGATAGCTATTCATACAACAGAAACAGCAGTCTGTAGAACTGAAACTAGCTTATCATAATGACAGATTATCCCTTTCTTTTATCTAATGTATGTTCTGGAGGTAAAGAATGTACATAATATGCCTGAGTAATTTATATCTACTAGTAAATAATAATAATAATCTTTACTATCTGTATCTAAATGATGTCCGCGCGCCCGTGGTTTTACTCACGTGTTTTCTTCATACAAATTTTCAACCCCTATATAAACCCCCACCCCCTTAGGAGAAGAATTTTCAAAAATCCTTTATTATAGCTCAACTACATTATCTAAGAAACTCCTGTGCAAATGTTCACCCTCCTAGACCCACTGGTTTTAGGCTGTGTATTGTCTGTCAGTCAGTTTTAAGAGTTTTATTAAGTAGATTTAAATTATTTTTGTGTACCAAATTCTTAATTAATGTTTCTTTTCTGCTTACAAGGTGAAAATGTTAAGGTTTCGCCCCAAACTGGGGAGTGAGCGCAACAGCGAGTGGCGCTGTTGCTTCTGTCTTCATGTACGCACGGGGACCATTCTGCTGGGAACATGGCATCTCGTAAGTTTTTTAATAATTACTTTTTGTCACCAAAACACCAGTGGGACAGTAATGAGCTGATTATGTCATGTTACCTATAAAAGCCCGTATCTTTTCACTTTTATAATATTACTAGGATTATCGCTGCATTTGACCTGAGTGATACCCAGTCGAAGAGTAAAGCAGTTTTCTGTAAACAATTCTATGTGGCATCCAAAATTTCAGTTTTATCCAAATCAATATTCAATAATCTTGATATTTATTTTCGCAGTCTAGAAGATTTGCATACTATAAGACTTATTACATTATTACTGTCAATAATGAGCTTAGCTATTACCATTGGTTACCACAAGTTTAACGAATTATGATTAATAAGAGTTATAAATAATAATAAAAAATTATTGATTAAATTTTTTCCTTATTTCCTGCACGCTAATAACATAGGCACTTGATTATTTTATTATGAATTTACTATATTATTTTATGGGTTATTATTTTCCTGGAAACATAGAAATAAAACGGCGACTTGTTTTAGCATTTAATAACATTTATTTATTATATTATTTTACCTGACTGCCTGACTGGAGGATAGAATTAAGAATGAGTACAGTCAAAAAACAAATGTTAAGTTTCAAAATCAATTTCCTTAGTGGTTCATGGTTTCTCTAAATTTTACTAATATTATAATTAACATGAAAGTTTGTAAAGATGTTTGTTACCCAATCCTGCTGGATGACTGAACGGATTTGGATAAAATTTGGCATGCAGATCGACCATAATCCGGTCAAAAATATAGGCTAATTTTTATCCTGGGAAAATAAACAGTTCCCGAGGGATGTACGGTAAGTCTTTCTGTGATAAGCCGAATTATACGCGGGCAGTCTAGTTAGTAATAATACTAACAATAACAACCAGCATTCACGCACACACATGCACCTCAATCCGTGCTCACCCCTCTCAGTACACATGTCGTGGCATCGTCCAGTAAGAATCGCGAAAGCAAATATCCTTCAGGTTTATGGTATGTCCATGAGAACTAGTTGTACACGAAGGAGCACGGTTGTTTTTGGCTTCACAATTATTGTGTGCAGCACTTCGTCTATATTTTTTACTATGTCTTTGTAATACTATTGAATAATAAGTTACTTCTCTATCGTTTTTATTACTTGAAGTAGGTACAACTGTCTGCTGGTTTTGGGTTTCTATGACCTACTTGAATGGTCCTGGCTAGTTTCCCAATAGCTGGTGTACCTAAAATATGGTTGAGCTACACGATGGCTGATGCATGCGCTATGCATGCCATCAGTTGTGACAGGTCCACTTAAACTGACCTGGCACTTTCTTAAAAAAGGCCAGTCCAGGCGTTGCCCTGCATTGTTCTCAAAAAAAATCTTATTACAAGATAATTTTCTGAGCTTTAAAAGAGATTTTGATCCCTGAGACTGAGTTTGTTTCGGTATTTCTTCTCAGAGGTAGTCTCATAGGAAATGCCGACGCCATAGTTTTTTACAAAAGGAGTCTAGGAAGGATGTGAACACTGAGATGATGGCTGATAGAGATGTATGAAAAGGAGATGTTGGGCAGACCCTAAATATGTCACTCACCCGATATACCGACAGTCTGCCACTTTCGAGAAAACCATTCCCGATGCAGCAACGGCTGCCAGGAGGACATAGCGGCGGGGTCTCCCCGCAATGCCCCAGTAAGCCGAGGTCCGAGCCCTCCCTTGGGGGACGCCCTTATGCGGTTTTGCAACCGCTATTTTAGTTTATAAGTTAGGTTTAGGGAAATTTTTCGGCGGATGAAGTCCCTAACGGGATTCTCCGCCACCCGCCCGTGTAAGCAGTTAGGGCACCTATTTTGGGTGCCGACCTGCGAGAATCCATTCGAAAAAAAAAAACTAAATACACCGGGACAAGGGTAAGAGGATGATGATGATTATAGACTAACGGAAAAACAATGTTTCACCAAGACATATGTATGGGGAGGTGTGCTGGCACTGCTGCCAGTATGCCCTAAATCTGTCGAAGACAGTTAAGTTCCTTTTGATAAACAAGGCAATGAGTCTTGAGTTGACAACTGAGAATGAGGTACCTACCTAACCTAACCAAAAACATAATAAAAAAAATTCTAACTGGCACGAGACCATTGACGATATTTTTAAATGATCATATTTTTCGCAGATGATGCACCTCATAGCTTTAGGGTTCCTGGCCGCCATAGTGCGTGATCCCCGACTTCTGGACGAGTTGGAGCGCGACTCTGCCCCCGTGGCGGACTGGAGTGATGTAGCGCGTGTCAATGACCATGTCATGCCCACGCCCCTGTCCAACGTTGAGCCCCCGCCTAGCTCTTTCCCGCAACATGTCGGACAGCCGCGAGATCATAGCCTGATATATCGTAAGTTTACCCTCGAATAGAGTAGAAAGAAAATGGAGTAACTGTGTGCGAAAAATCAGCCTTATTGACATCATCACCACAACTATTCATCTCAAAGAGATCGGTCTGTAAATCTACCAAAACGGAAAATAAAAATAAATACCTAAAAGGAGAAGATGCATGACAGTGGTAACACTCGAATTAGAAAACCACCCTTATTGCTTATGAAATAAAGACGCTGTCAATCTCCAACTGTTACCACTGACCTGCGGTCGACCTTACCTATATTAGATGAAAAAAAAACTCGTTTCGGGTGTATAACGACCTCACGATGTCAGTTAAAGGTTACAATTTATTGATTTGAGCATGTTTGCCAAGTAATTATGCACTTTTGTCACATTGTGACCCGCAAGTTTGACCTTGCATTTGCAATAAATCTTAACTATTATAAAATTGTAAACGTCTGTTTGTTTGTTTGTTCCAGCATCACGCTAAAACTACTGGACCGATTTTGATGTTTTTTTTTTGTTTGAAAGCTGATGATCTGACTTAAAAACTGGTATGGGTTTGAGAAAGAAAGAAAGAAAGAAAAAAATTAATTCGTGATTTGCGTACTCACCCGACAGATCGAAGCTTCTATGCATTTGCACGAGCGGATAGTAATGTACGATGGAGTGGACAGGGGATGGGACTGGGGACGGGACAGGGGACGGAACATGGGATGGTAAGTGGGACGAGACATGAGACGGGACATGGGACAGGACAGTGGGACGGCACATGGGACGAGACATAGGACTGGACATAGGATGGGATATGGGACAGGACATGGGACGGGACGATAGTGATATAATGAGACAGTGGGACAGGACATGGGACGATAGTGAGATAGTGAGACAGTGGGGCAGTGGGAAAGCAGGGCAGTGGGACAATGGGAAAGCGGGACAGTGGGACAGAGGGGCAGGGGACAGTGGGACAGAGGGGCAGTGGGTCAGGGGGCAGCGGGGAAGTGGGACAGTGGGAAAGTGGGACATTGGGATAGTTGGACAGTGGGACAGTGGACAGGACTGGACTGGACCGAACAGGACTGGACTGGACTGGACCGAACAGGACTGGACTGACGTGGGTTAGCAGAATTTTACGCGAGCGGAGCCGCGGGTAAAAGCTAGTAGCAATATAAAATTATGCAAATTCCACGCTTTTTCAAACAGCTTACTGCTTTGTATGTTTACATTAAATACCCAACCACAGCAAAAGTGATGATTAAGTATAGGTACAAAAAATGACACATAAACATGAAATGCTATTTATTTATTTGATTGTAGAAAACATGTATTTTGCTTCCATACTTAATTGAAATATCATACCTAAAACATAGTGTATATCTATCATCGTTCGAAATATTTAGAAGTTTAAATAATAATAGCTGCATTATCATCCATTATGCATAATTTGCTTGGAATAAGCGTCATGAAACTACCGGAAACGGGTAACAAATATAATAAAAATAATCTAACTGATTGCAACTGTGTGTGTACCAGATGATGTGGATGTGGGTGCACTGGTTACAGTGTGTACCCTGGCCATCACATTCATGCTGATCTACGGAGCCGCTCTCGGCAAGCCTGCCCATCTATTGCCATTCTTCTGCCTCCAGATTTTCGACTTCGCAATCACAGTGTAAGTTCTCTTTCATATATTACCAATACCATCGTATAATTCAATAATAATATGCTTCACCAGGTATTCTTTTCCCGTGATGGCCCCAAGGCTACGTCACGATCAGTGTTGCCATTGATTGACATCTTCACAATCTTAGCAATACAATTCAGGAGATTTTTATTCATAATGAATATAAAATAAATTCCCAACTAACCTAATTATTTGTTATCTCGTGTTGTTCATCTAATTAGTTATTAAAGGAAACAGTGTAAAATTACGAGTCCAAAAGCGCTTCTTTAAAGAAGAATGTAAGTGAAAAAAATATGCATTTTGCTGGGGTATTTTATTTACACATAGCAGCACATCAAACTGACAAGTGTCACGCTAACAGCCCGCTATTGGCTCGACAGCCGATGACGTAGTCTTGGAACAATCACTTGACCTAGCTTTCACGGGAAGAGAATACCTAGTGAAACATTAATATACCATAATCAATACAACCTTACTCCTGACCGCAATTAGAATGGTTATATAAATCTTACCTTTTTGTACTCTATGGCATTGGATATAGAATTTAACATTCAATGTACGATTATTTGCAATTGACGTTGACAGTGAGACCTTCATAATTGCGATTATGAATTTATTAAAACATGTGTCATGTCCATACTATACCAATCGTATGATCGTATATTCCTGAATCATTGTAATGTTTGCAACTTTGCATTGTATCCGTATGTGCAGATTTGCTTGTTGCTACAATAATCAAACTCGATTATGTGTCGCGATATTTTGATAACTTCAAAATATCAGACAACATAAATCAACCTATCAAAGATAAACTTGTTCTTGATTTTTAGAAGACAAAAAAGAATCCATATTATGATATCTACGTGCTTTAAGGGTGATTGAATCCCCATAAAGTGTAAGACAGACAGAATAAATAAATATTAATATAAATAAAACCGGCCAAGAGCATGTCGGGCCATGCTCAGTATTATAAGGTTCCTAGGTGTTACAAACAAATCAAATCGAATATTAATCATGGCTATTTTAGTTTGTGCAATAGACGGCAGCATCTAATGCTGCCGTCTATTGCAAAAACTCCGATAGTGTTGTTAGTAGCCGCCGCTAAATGCAGCATTGGCGACTCAGAGAGTGTTGCTACTAGCCGCTATAAGATTATAAGTTTCTACGTTGCATAGTTTAGAAATGGCTGGGGGGGGGACACATTGCAAGCCACTTTGGCGGGCTATATTTCGCAGATGGTACACCTGATAAAAAAGTGATGTATGAAACATTACCTTCATTTTAGTAGACCTATTCAATGATACCCCACACGAGGGGGTATAGCGAAAAAAAAATTTTCATCCCCATTTCACATGTATGGGCGCCACCCCTAAAATACGTAATTACGATTTTTTTATTCATTTAAAATTGAGATCTATATCTAGACTATTTTTTTGAAAATCTTCATTTACTTATGTTTATAATTGTAGAAGTTATTAAGCTGTAAAGGATTAGGACAGACGGACAGACGGACGGACATGACGAAACTATAAGGGTTCCTTGTAGGACTACAGAACCCTAAAAAATGCATGAAATGTAGTACAGGTAAAGGTGTTACAAGAAAATTTTTGTTCTACACATTTCACCATTTTTGCTGTACAAATATTAAACAATGTTAACATGCTGATACAATATTCGGCAGAACCCTTACAAATTAGTTAAACTATGTAGATAAAATAAGACCCATGTAATAGGGGCCGAGACTATACAGCTCGAGCGGGGGCCAGCTTTAATACAATGGATTATAAACAATGATATTTAAAAGTATTAAATATCATTGATTAAAAATTAAATGGGTCCTTACTTTTCACTGCCGTCTTCTGCAAACTAAATAATGTAATAAAATAAAATCATCTTTATTCAGGCAATTTACACCCGTATACAGAACGACAAACAAGATAATTATAAATAAATGTCACATCAAAAGCAATAATAACCAAAGTTACAAACTAATAATCAAAACAATGTCAACTAATTCCAACTAAATACTAGTACCACGGGGTAGTAAACTTCAGTAGTTAACCCTGTAAATCACGCCAATCATGTTAGCCTCTAAAATACACAACACAACATCCTGACATCGGCGCCTCGCATTAGTTCGTTTGTTGTTGTTATTAGTTATGCAGGCAAAAAATGATGAAAATTTGACAATCGCTGGTCTAACTCCACGGATTTACATCTAGCCTACCCTACTAGGCAGTCAGCCCCTACGCTACCAACCTTGTTGAATAACTAAGTTAATTTTAGCTTGTGTAGACACGAAAGAATAATATTAAATTGATGTTTGTCCGCTAGTCTGACTGCGACTGGATACTTGTGCTACCTGCGCTCGATCCACCGACTGGTGGCAGAGACTCGCCGTGTGCCGTGGCGAGCTCAGCTCCTACAGTTGCCGGCACCCGCATTGGCGCTCGTCGTACTTTCAACATTCCTAGTTGCCGTACTACTCAAGGTAACGCATATATGGACAACTTTTTATATCCTTATTCAAGGTGTGTTTGTGACTTAGCACTGATTTTTGAAATGAGTCTCCGTCTATAAAAATCAAGGGGTATTTACGATTTGGTTTAGGGTTTTTGGTTTGGTTTACTAATTATATTAATTAAAATTCATTTTCGTGACGTTTGACGTCGTTGATATTTTCAATGATTTTCTCATTGATCCATATAATTATTGAGTATATAATTATTATATCCATTGTCTAGTACCCATAGCACAAGCTCTGCTTAGTTTGGGACTTGATGGTGCTGTGTAAAAATGTCCCAAAGATATTTTTATTAACATAAACATAACATCACGCCTGTATTTCCCCGAAGGGGTAGGCAGAGGTGTATAGTACACCCACATTTCGCCAGTTATGTTATAGTCCCATGTAATAGGGGGCGAGCCTATTGCCATCAACCGGGCACAAATCCATACTCCGGGCTGCTACTGAGAATTTCCTAATGGAAAAACCCAATAACACTTTGCCCGACCCGGGAATCGAACCCAGAACCCTACGCTCAGCTGTCGCGCTTGCTATTTTTATTAGGTTTAAAGAATTCTATTTCTCATAAGAACTTATAAAACAGTTCGCTTATAATGAGATACAAAAGTACTTATAACTAAATTATATAATTTTAGCCTCTAGAGCATTGGAAATGTTACAACAGTGTACATACATAATTCTTTAGCTTAGTTTTGAACACATTAATGTTATCACATTCTTTTAGTTCCTCTGGTAATCTATTGAACAGCTGTGCTCCTTCATACGATAACGTTTTCTTGCCGTAATTAGTCCGTGGTTTCATTAATTGGAGTTAATTTTTGTTCCTTAGGTTGTGTGTTATTGTTTTTGTAGCTGTATGTTCGATTGGATGGAATTAGTGTTTTTTTTTTTTTTTTATAGTATAGGGTGGCGAAACGGGCTAAAGGCCCACCTGCTGTTAAGCGGTTACCTTTGCCCATGACAACTTCAATACCACCTAGGCTGTTACCTAAATGGTACCGCAAGTCGGTTCGCCAAACTGAGACATGAAGATGGAAAGTCTCATGCGATTGTAATTTCACCGGCACCCGTACCCTTCAGACCGAAACACAGCAATGCAAGCATCACTATTTGGCGGAGAAGTAGGCACGGTGGTAGTACTTCCCCGGACGAGCTCTTTCACAAAGGAGTGGTGATATTTTTTATTGATTGATCCGCAGGGCTACTGCATCAGCGTAGTATGGCGCTGCTACAAGTACCTGACGATGCGCGCGCACGCGCTGCAGACGCCGTTCGTGATCTCGAGCGACGACGTGGTGGGCGCGGCGCAGCTGTACGCCGCGCCGGCGCCCGACTACTCCAGCCTGCTGCCCGACTACGAGGAGGCCGTCAAGCAGACGCCGCCGCCCTCCTACCGCGCCGCCACGCTCATGGCGGCCGCCGACCCCGCGCCAACTACCCTTGTGAGTACCGCCTCAAACGGGATCAATAGGGACTAAAGTGGCCATAGACCAGTAAGCCTCTAGACGCCGGTTAGCTGGACACCCCCGGTCACAACGCATATGCTCTACCACTGCATATCATACGTCCATCCGCCAATCGGAACGTCACTCAGTCAGCGAGCGGCACCAATCATAAGGAATCATACCACCGAACTTTTGAGCCGGCCAATTATAACGCGCCGTCCGCCCCCCTGACCCCACCAACGTTTTAAGACTGCGTTCGAATACAAAACTTTGTTTATGCGGAGTCTTGAAGCTTACTGGTCTGTGAAAGTGGCCAAGGATTTTAACATCACTACATAGTATAAAACAAAGTCACTTCCCGCTGTCTGTCCCTATGTATGCTTAGATCTTTAAAACTACGTAATGGATTTTAATGCGGTTTTTTTAATAGATAGAGTGATTCAAGAGGAAGGTTTATATCTATAACTAGCTTTTACCCGCGGCTCCGCTCGCGTTAAATTCTGCTAACCCACGTGACGGATCCTGTTAATTCAGTCCAGTCCAGTTCCATCCATCCATCCTTTCATTCAGACCGTCCAGTCCATTCGAGTCCAGTCCAGTCCCCACTCACTCACTCACTTACTCACCCATCCAGCCATCGTACATTTATATCGTTCGCCTTATGACTTGTTTCTGTAAATACTGTAACAAAAACCCGCAAAAATTGCCTTATTACGCTGTTTCTAACTGCAAAAACAAAAACTGTAAAGTTAATTTGATTAAATTAATTAAGAAATAATAATGACGTCAACATGGGAGGCGTGGGTTGTTCGAAAGTTGCCACGCATGAATCTCTAATAAATTATGATTACAACCATTCTATCTATCGATTTCTGTGGTAGTACACATTTTATATGACCCACCGATGTACCTGCGCAGATAACACAATTTAAATACGCGGGAAATTGGTTAACCAATCAGAAAACACCACCGCTGCGCGACACAAGTCTCAGGCTCTGCCGCTAGAGTACGGTAGCGTGTGAGCGAAATAGAAAAAGACGTCACAGCAATCAATTTTAACACCTTATGGTGGGCATTGCATAAAGTTGATTATATTTTTTTTTTCATGTTTCGGGTGTTTTCGTCGATCGTCTTTTCGTGTCTGCGCGAACGAAGATTGACGACTCGCCTTATATTTTGTGTCGTACTGTACTGTACAGTCTAACAAAGCAATTAGTATACAGGGTCGCCAGATATAGATGAAGATTTCTCAGGAAGTTATTATAAAATGGTTTGATTAGGGTTTTGTATACATACAGTTTAACTTTGTCCGTTATTAAAATGATATTTCACTCGAAAACATCCATCATCTTCTGAGAAACCTCCATTTATATCTCTCTACCCTGTATACCAATTGCTTTGTTAGACTGTACCAATAGACTTCGAAAGTGTTCTGCCGTAATTTGGTAAACATTCTAAAGTATTTTTTGGCCACAAACTATCTTATTTCAATGATAAAATCCTTGCCCACTTATGTCCCTATTCACCCCTGCATCCATATTCACCCTTTTTACGGTATACACCTAACATGATCTGTCGCTTGGACGCGCCTCTTCGTAGAATGAGATCCGGGTTCAGGCCTTAGTCCAAACTGGACGTTATAAGAATATTGCTGTGTTAAAGGTCTCATTCTCATATTAAGCCAAGATAGGGCTTCCAATTTACAGTTACGAAATTCACAAAAAAAATAGCTATGAGCCTTATCACATAGACATAGGACCTAACCAACTGTTGACCCAAGCAAATCTGCCAAACATGGCGATCATAGGCAAATTCTATGATTTGCGGAAAATATTTTAAAAAACAATGCCCGAATGACAATTTCCCGAATACGAAAATTATTGCTCAAAATATACTTTTTCTGGAGCTTTTAATAAAAATCTGTTGCAAATCTCTATCCATTCGAGGAATTCTCTATTTGTGAAATTGTATTTTCGGGGAATTCGGGAACTTGTTTTCGGGGGAGAAATTTTCCGCATACGCAATCTATACAATTTATGAATTTACTCTTTCCATCCACCCTTCACAATAGGGAAGGTGACTAATTGTTTCTTATTAGTTTTTATTTGAAATTTCGAAACTCTTTCAAGAAAAATAAGCAACAGTGAAAAAACCATTAAAATATTTAAAAAAATGTCCAAGTTATAAGCGATTAAAAATTGTTCACTAGACAGAGACAGCACTATCAAAGCAAGACGTCATTGTTCAAAACCCTCGTAGAAACTTGACATCTCTCCGTACAATATCCGTTTAGCACGACAAGGACAGAAAATTTCCCTCCAAAAACTGTAAAAGAGTGTATGTCTTTCCTTTTTTCATGGATTTAACTTTTTTTTCAACATTGTATTTGTTTCTGTACCTTCTTTATAATAATATGACATTTTTGGTATTTTTTAACAGTAGTTAACTACCGGATTGTATTAATAATTAACTCACGCAATTTTTGTTGTATCCAACAGCAGGAGAGGGCACAGAACGAGCAGCCACAGGCGCAGTCGACACCGCAACCGACCAACACAATGGTGGTGCTCCCACAGAACGGCACGCAAGCACGCGTCTGAATCTCATCTAAAACTGACAGCATCGAGGATTCATCTCATTACTATAAGGACACTTGAAAAAACAACTCTGTCTTTATTATCACGCAGTCGGGTAATAACCGATTGTTCCAATGCGACAGCTTTGCAAAAATCATCGACCATACACCCCATAGACGCCTCATAACAGGCGACCAATATCTGCAACACATAAAATTTCACTAATGTAGGTCGCCACTATTCGCCACTTGAATTCTTCAAATCAGTTTCGACCACTTATGTGAGCCGTCCAAACGGCCGCGTTAGTGATTAGCCAATAGCCGCCTTGGTAGGGCCAATGGGATTACAGAATTTATGGTACGCATTATATTCAACATTAGGCGTCTATTGGGCTGTATGGTCTTATACCCCTTGTTCTTGTACGTCGCTGCTGTCAGACAACAAAATCACTTTCATGAGTACATAGCCAACATATATTGTAAGAATTTGGTGTTCGACAGAAGCGCTGCGTAGCCCTGTCTTCGTGTGACACTTAATTTGTGAGCGCCCTTATAAACCAAGCATCTTGAATGTTCATGGAAGTAACTGCACTTTTGCCTGTGTGTCTAAAAGTCAAGTAGAATTCTTCCAGAGCTTATTAAATTTACTGTGCAAGTAAAACGGCCCTTATGTTATTTTATAATAAGGTCAAGGTAAGATAATCCTCGTTGCTTTCATGTAAAAAAAATCTTATTATTATCTTATATTTTTAAACTCTTCGTATTTCACTTTCATGTAGATTTATTTATTTTTAGATCAGTCACTGAGATGATTTTCATATAATTTATTTATATTGTGTACCCCTTCATTTTTGTAAATCTTTACTTGACTGTGGAATGGTTTGACTTCGAACCGAAAAGCTTTTTTCGATCGGTCCCCACAGATTTAAAACTAGGTTTGTCATACCTACCATGAGAATAGTGCCATTACGTTGATTGTAATAAATTTTATTTTTGTACTTCATAAAATCATTAGAATTATATTCCCTATCCAATCATTGCCTACATTATTAAGTACACGTATAGAGACGCCTAACAAGGCATCTCATTTGCGATAAATAGCTTGCTGTACTTAGTTTAATGAACTGTGTTGGTTTTATTTTGTGATAATTTTATGGACTTTTCTGATAGTATCTTCTTGGGTATCTGACGCGAAATCAAGAGAATACTAATGCACGTATAGTTGTACTTTTTAGCATACGTGGCATATTACTGACATTCCTGAATACATACTTACTTTTAAAACAGTTTGGCGTCAATTCATAAAATACGCCGTCCATTTTGATTTGACGGTAGCGGCCTGAGTTATAAAACATTAAAGTAAAGCAGCAGTTGTTGCAATTAACTGTAGTTGAATACATTATCGAATGAATAGTAATCATTTAAATTAAATACATACGGTGTGTTTGTATTGATGTAGGTATAAAAAATAAACTTGTTTGTCAATAATTGAGAATAATAGCAAGTACTTACAAAAGTGTGGTTTGTTCATTACTCAGGGTTAATAGTAATTTGAGCTTGCAGTAGCCTTCCTCACGAGAAATTTTATTATATCTAAATTAAACTCGGATACATAAGTTATTTACCCAAAATTTAATCTAACACGTATTAATTACAGGTAAAACAAATATTAAGCAGAAGATAAATATAGCATACCACTCATTGGTGCCTTAACGTATCATTGGCGAATATGTTTGTAGTAACTAATCTTCTAAACCATTAGGTGCAAACTATCTAATAAAATGTCTGTAGTACCTAGATAGGATTGGAAGTGCCGTCGTAGAAAGCTGCTAATCTCATCTTTGCTTTACGTGGTAACTTGGTAAGTCACCGTAAGTAGTTTCGTATTGGCCTAAATTGTAAAAAAAATGTCAGTGTTTTCTCGTACTTTGCTTTTATAAATGTACTGCGTAATTTAAGTCTCGCCCAAGATTCTGTTAAGAACTTAGTACCAACCGTGTTTGATGTAAGTAGGTAATCAGTTATCGTGTATAAATGTGCGGTAGTTTAATCTAAAAATATTATTAGTGCGAGTCTGGGCGAGATAAATCGAGGAATTAATTTATCGAAAATAATTTGCTCAGTTCATAAACTTGTAAAACCTAGTATTTTTTTGTGAAATTCTTAGTTAATTTTTCTCTTTAGTACCTAAATTGTAAATGCACTAACGATAAATTGACGTGTATAACTTATTACTTACTAAATTATACTTAATGTAAAATATTCTTGAAATAAATCATACATAAAATGAAGCCAAAATACTTTTATTTTTTAAATGCCTCGATCTCATATGTGAACAATCATGGGCGTACCTAGGGGAGCATCAGTCCCCCCCTAGACTGAGTCTGCATTCCTTACTCTCATCTGAAAAAATATGTTTCAATACCTAAATACTGTTGTAGTTATTAAATTGTAAATAAAAATTGGACATAAATAAGTGTTCTGAGCACATCCAAACAATAACAACTGCGGTTGAGAGGCGTTTTATGCTCTTTCCTAGGCCGCTATGAAAATCAATCAAAAATATTACTATAAAAAACTTTTTAACAAAAAATAAAACCGACTTCAAAAACCTAAACTAAAAAGTAAAAAATAATCATTGTATGTATTTTAAAATCTTAACGTAAACAACATTTTTAAGGCGGCGCGTAGTTGACCCTTTGCGTCATGTAATGTACAGTCGAGCGCAATATCTATAGTAATAAAAACAGTTTATATGAACGTACATGAAAATCACGCGCCGCCTTCAAAATGTTGTTTACGTTAAGATTTTAAAATACATTCAATGATTATTTTTTAGTTTAGGTTTTTGAAGTCGGTTTTATTTTATATAGTTTTTATTTCATACTTTTTAGTTGAGGGTTTATAGAACCAATTTGAGAATATATTTTTTATTAACCTTAGCTATCCCACTGCTGGGCAAAGGTCTCGCTCATGTTCTTCCAAACGTCCAATCACTATCGTGAAAAAAAAACACGCATATCGGCCAAAAATTCTCAGAAAAACGAACCAATGAGCAGATCATCTAGATAGGCGAAGCTAAAATAAACTGATTTATTGAAGCTAGTTAAAAAACTACTCAACCTAAGTCAATAAAATTTATATGGGACCACCGCGCGGACTTTCTCTACCAAATAAAAAAACAACCACGTAAATCGGACCACAAATCTCGGAGTAATCGAAAAACCCGCGGAATACATAACCTCCTCCTTTTTTTGAAGTCGGTTAAAAATGGATACAACATTTGTATTAAAAAGATTCATTAATGGATCCTTATAAAACAAAAAGGCATCAAATTTTGTATCGACTTTCGAACCTAGAGCCACTGGCCGATATTTAATGAAAAGATTTTTATAAAATGATATCTCAATTTTATACAACGTGTTATTGAAATAACTGAAAACCTCTTAAGGGGTCATTGTACTCATCATTATGAATAACTTACTATGGGACTAATCGCGAATAAAATATCAGCTGATCCCTACATTTGAGTTCACATAAATCGTCGTCTTTTAAAATGCACTTAAAATGTTTTTGGGAAACCTGGGAAAACCCCGAAATAAACAGGATGCGGCTCACTAGCTTTTCGCAATATAAACAGGCATTTTTCGGGCTCGTTTTGCTCGCGCTATCTTTTCATCCCATCGTTTTCTGTATTATTTATGTTTTACTAGAACTGACTATATATAAAAAATAAATAAATTCCTGATTTGCCCCCCTCCCCTCCCGAGCCAAAAGCTGGGTACGCCCATGTGAACAATATTTACATTAGTTTCAAAGTAAATGAAAATTGTCTTGGGCTAACTCAGTTTGTGGCCGGGCTGGGGGGGGGCAATTAGAAATTTCCTGTAGGTAATACAATTAAATTGAACATAAAGAGGAGTTTGCATTAATTAGATTGGGAAAAGTCAGCTGCAGTAAGATCTAACGAAAGAATACTGAAAACCTGAAAAGACTGCGAGCAAAGCGAGCCTGAATTTGGTAGGTACCTACTTTATTGCGAAAACTTAGCAAATTGATTTGTGTGTAAGCAAAAAGTGACCTACATACGCTGTACGAAGTGAACTGTAGCGTCTATAGATAGTGTCCTTATAAAAATTCCTATCTCAAATCCCTCCGATGTTACATAAATCATTGTTACGTAAGAGTAAGGAAGGATAGATCCTCGAAACTTCCATCCACGAACATGATTTACAAACAATAGCCTGCATGTATGCGCGCGCAACACGCCGCGCCGCCTGGTTTCAGTGATTGCGAGGGTCGCGCTCGGACGACGCCGGCCGTCGGGACGCGCGCCGTCGCCTGCATTCTCTATTTATATCGACGATTCACCCCCCGCCTCACCTCGCGCCTGCGCAAAACGCATCTGAAAACGACGAAAGTGAAAATTGCACATCATGATAGGACACGGTGCACCGCGCCGCTATACAGGACTATTGCAGTAACCAGACCGCTAATTAGTGAGTTGAGGACACAGAGCGAGCCGGCGTGTAGTGCGCCGCGAGGATGGCCGTGAGGCGCACGGCGGACCTCATCAGCACTGCGGCAGTTCTGCGTCACATGTCAGCTGTTTCACCGGCGAGGGGCGCGCGCTCGTGACGTTTCTAGGGAGTCGCGGGCCGCGGGCCGGCGGCGCGATGGCGTCCACCATGCAGCTAGAGTTCACGCAGGCGATGAACGATTTCAAGACGATGTTTCCGGATATGGACGATGATGTTATAGAAGCCGTACTACGCGCTAACCAGGGTGCAGTTGATGCGACGATTGATCAACTTCTAGCTATGAGTACTGATAACCAAAATGAACGCTTGCGGTTGGAAATGGAACGCGTTGAAGGCAGCACACCGTCCCGTCGCAAAGACCGTCGTTCTGGCTGCAGAGCCACAGACAACGGCGATGACAACGACACTACAGCACTTGTGTAAGTATATTAAAAACCACAATATTGTTCATAAAATATCGTCTGAAAGATGTACGCCAATTTTATTAATGCCAATAGAGAACAATAGTTGCCTCCTTCTCCGCGCAGCGAACAAACAAACTGCGTCAGGTCATTGTGTCTCCGTCAAAACGATTACCTAGGTAGGTACTTACATCTTCCGTTCGTAGTCAACTAGTGATGTTGTCATCTACGCCGGTAGGTCAACTGATAATGAAGGCAACAGGTTAGCATGACTAGCAGAAATATTCAAGGATCAAGCCTCGAATATAGCTTTACTTTACATTATGTACTACAATATTGGACTGTAGGCGATAGAATGTGACCCTTGCCTTGCCTCAGTCAGATCTTGAAAATCGGTACTCAGAGACTCATTTTAATGATGCTCTGAGCACATAAAACATTCACCGCGCTGAAGGATAAACTTAAATATTTATTGTACCTAGCTAAGCTGCTCGTTTAATAATGCTGATTGCTGATTCCTATCTCTGACTGTCTGTGCTGGTGATGCTGATTATAATTTAATAGACATAATAATGTCTAGACAAAATCCCGTTGTAAAATATAAGATCCTATAACTCAAAGACTATTGACTATTTGCTGTAACTTAATGTCGTAAATACTGTTTGTAACTTAACCATCATAGGCACAGCTGATGATCTGCGTAAGTAAGCATCTTTTATTCCCTCTTAGCACATCTTAGCATTTACTTAGCCCACTGTCAGGACAAAATGATACAGGTGTCTACAAGTCTACAGGTCAGTGTGTTAAGGCCATACAACCAATGCAAGATTTGGTACAACTTTTGGCGCTTATCTCCAGGGAAACTAAGACCTTCTACAACTACCTTACATGACGTTCATTTTTATTGAAACGAGTCATTTGGGCCTAATCAATTAACGCTAGTAGAGATAAGATTGGTTTCTATTTTGTTTACAGAGATGTTGAAGACGAATCAATACCTTTAGCTATAAGAAGAAAATGGGTGCCACGAATGCTGGGACCTCTACCTCCGATGTTTTTACGAATACCGCCCGGTACCGACGCGAGAATAGACCTCAGTCTAGAGATGGATGATGACCGCATCGCCACTTTCCTGCAGAACGAGGAGTTCATGGCTGAGTTACGGTGGAACCAGGAGTTTATGGCAGCGCTAGACAGCGAGCAAGGGCAGAAAACAAAATGCCATGACGATGAGGCCGCGTTCAAGGAGAGACTGAAGAATATGGGCAAATGTGAGTAAATTTCAGTATACCTACATATCAATGTTTTAAAGCACTTTTTTTTAATAAGTTTTGATCATTTTATTAATTTGTTTCAAAATTGATCATCTTCCGAACACCGAGGCTACAACTGTTACCTGTAGGTATTAGGATTTAGGATATGAATAGCCGAAATGCCGAATTAACATAGGTAGTATAACAAAAGTCCCCAAAAACTGATAAAGTCAAAAACAGATGGATGACAGATGGATGATGATGGATGGCTAACAGTCGGCTCGCCTTTAAAATTAAGTTAAGGAAATATTTCCGTGAAAACAATTTAGCAGATTCAGCTCGACTTTGAATTATCTTGAAGTTATATATTTATAGTTATATATGTAGGTATGTATAATATATATATTTTATTATATGTATAATGTACATAGGTATTTATCTATTTATTTTTATTTTTTATTTTATGTAATTATAAGTCCGTAGTACGAAACATATTTTACTACTTTACTGGTGCATCTACCCTATTCTTTGTCTCTGCATTACCCTAAGTTGTCTGGTAGAGAACGCCTATGGCGTTAAGACCGTCTTTGTACCCTGTTGTGCATAAAGAATTAAATAAATAAATAAATAAAGTTTTATAGAACTTCAGATAGAAGTTTTAAAACTTTCGCGAATTTCACTCATATTAACTATGTTTACGGGACTTTTCGGGCACAATTAAATCAAAACATTTTGACTAACCTCGACGTTTCGGGCAAATTGCATAGGCCGTGGTCACGAGCAGACTGCTGCAGTATGCGGGTCACGCGGGTGTCATCGTCTTGAGCGGCGGGTGTTTTCTCGACCTACTCGCAGTTGGTTTTTCGTAAGCGAAAAACCAACGAAAACTAAATGTTGGCCGGAACGTCGAGGTTTCATTAGTCAAAATGTTTGTTTTGATGTAATTGTGCGTGAAAAGTCCCGTAAACATAGTTCAATACAACTTTAGATAACCCTGTAAGGGAAGCTGATCGTCGGATAAAGGGTAAAGTTGGACAGGCTACTAATTAGGTAAATAGAGAACACATTCTCAAGTACACCCATAAAGTTATTTATATACAAAGTCTTTGAGTACACCACACTCATTATAAGGTAGGTACCTCTATTACGTAAGCAGCAGTGTTGTTGTCCAATTCTCATCATTCTATGCCTGCATCTGGCGCATGCTGAGTTTTTTTTTTCAGAGTTTTCATTCAGCCTTAAGCATTGCGGCGGTTTTAAACCAACAGAACAGAGCAATTTTTTTTTCGGTATACTGTTAGTTGCTTTGCCGTATTTGGCACGCATCAACCTATCGGTATCGTACGGATCGCAATAGACGAATTCGTATAACATAGTGCGTCCACCTACATTTGGATGCCGATGACGTACAATCCGCATTTTTTTAATACATTCTTACAATGCGATCCGTCCGATGCGTACGAATCGTACGATACCGATAGGTGGACGCGTGCGTGCCTTTACAACCACAAATACTTACAGAAACAAATATTAGTCGTATCATTATTGTTTGGTTAAAATGAAACTGTAACACACTTCATTCAGTGCTGACTACTGACAGATGTTCTAATAGTTCTGCTCTTTCACAAAGATCAATCGATCGGTCGGTGCTCAAGATTATTTTATTATTTTTAACGCATTTACGCATGCTTTAGGCATGATTTTTTTTTTCCACAAAAAAAAAAAAATGGAGCGCTCTATACATTTTATATCAAATTTCTATCTCTAGTAGGGCAAAAAGTGGATAGATTGGATATTAATTTTGGCTGTAAAAGGAAAACAGATTGTAGCACTTTAAGCGACTTTTGTTCTGAAGCAGAAGTATAAGTTTCAAATACTGCTAGTGAGTGAAGTTTTGTTTCTACAATTTATTTTCGTTTGCTTGTTAGATTCCTGAAGTCACAGTTTTGAATCCAGCTAGTAAGCGAATGTTTATTTCCACTGTTAAGGTACATATCTTTAGATTTCGCAGGCGTTAAAATAATGAAACAATATATCACTATTCTTCAACCTGAAATGGGCAAATCATATTCTGCTTACCTGCCTCCAGATAGTCTCATGCTTGTACGATGCTTACACACTAGGAAGCTATAAATTATAGCGATGATTAGCATTCAATTATCTTATGGGAGTACAGGTAATTTCGGGTCGCAGATACTAAAGTTTTAATTAAGATTAGTGCACTATAAATTACGTGGAGACTAAAGTCCCGTTTCGGCAGAATCCGGCACTAAATTATCATAAGAGGTAATAACAAGTCATGGTATAGAATAACTAATTATTTCCAACTTCCTTATGCCCTCTGGGAATGAAGGAGTTGAAAGTGCATATAAAAAGCCGTAAATATAACACTTTTTTATTACCTAAATACAACGTGTTATTGAAATAACTGAAATCTCTTTAAGGGGTCATTGTACTCATTAGTACAACTTTTACTATGGGACCAACCCTGAAATCACGAAAAGAAAATCCCTGATCCCTATATTTTGTCGATTTATGTGAAAACAAATGTAGGGATCAGCTGATTTTTGACTTGGTTTGTACTATAGTAAAAGTTGTTCGATACCACTTCCTGAATGAGCTCTTCAAATGACCACACATTTCTGATACACGTTGTATGCTCGTATAATTATAATAGTATAGTAAGTATCGTTAACAAAGTTACCTTTTATGATGTTACATAGCATGCCAATCTTTATAAAATCGGTTTGTAGATTAATTTAAATTACATCGTCATCTCCATCATCAGCCCATTACTGCCCCACTGTTGGGCACGGGCCTCTTCTCATTATGAGAAGAAGCCCGTGCCCAGCTGGCCTTGCGTAGGTTGGTGGACTACACACACCATCGAGAACTGTGTGGAGCACTCTCAGGTGTGAAGGTTTCCTCACGATGTCTTCCTTCATCGGATAATCAAATTTTGAACCACACATTAATTCGAAAAGTCGCGGGCTGGGTTCGAACTCAGACCCTCCTGCATGGAAGGCAAGCGCTCAACCGCTAGGCTAGACTGCTTTTGGATTGCGATGCATACATATATGCAATTTGTTTTATCAATACAACGTAATGCTTGCATGCACGTCCTTTTTGTTGGGGTTCCGTACCCAAAGGGTGCTAACGGGGCCCTATTACTCTCGCTACGCTGTCGGTCCGTCCGTCCGTCTGTCTGTCACAGGGCTGTATCTTTGTAACGGTAATAGATAACCAGTTGAAATTTTCACAGAAAATGTGTTGCTATGAGGTGTATCACGACAAATACTAAAAACAAAAAAAAGTCTAAAACCAAAGGGGGTCCCCATACAAGAAACCTCGAAAAACATGCATCATTTTTTTCAACGTTTTTGTTCCTGTTCTATCTTCGAAACGGTAATACATACTAGCGTCAAACTTGGTCTGATTATAGTGCATACTATCTAGTTTAGCAACAAATACTAAAAACAGGACAAACATAGACATATGTGGTGATACCTACGGAAGAAAGAGATGCAAAAATTCACATTTCCCGTACGTTCGTTGATGTCTTTTGATAAACTCTCGAAAATTAAATCAGTTTCTATGGGGTATCAGGTCGATGGGTGGTACGGAACCCTTACTGCGTGAGTCCGACTCACACTTGGCCGGTTTTTTAAAGTCACCTAATTGATGTACACTCAAACAAACGGAATCATGACCCACCATAATCTTAATTTTCTACAAACATTCTAAATATAATTAGGTCGAATTTCGCTTAAAGATGCCTGCCCTGCCAACAAACTTGTTGTCAATTTTATTGGGCAGTGACAGTTAGTTTACCGATTTCTTTAAATTTGATTAATGTTCTTCTGGAATTGAAAGAGTTAGTATAGGTTTTTGAAAAAAAAGTTTGCTTCTTTTTTATAGGTAAACTATGCGGAACGACAGTTAGTTCGAAATTCAAAACATAATTCTAGCTTTATCAAAAACGTAACTTTTTATCCAAATATTAATCTATTGCATTTAATAACAAAGCTCAAAATTTCATAGACCCCTGACCCGTATTAATGCAGTTTCCGCATGATGCTAATAAGAAGAAGATTTTACTGTTTTGACCACAGAAATAGGAGAGTAGTTAGAACAACTATGTGGGCGGGGTGGGCGCGCCTTAACTTTGAACATGAAGCTCATAACCTACAGCTCATAACCTAGGTAATATGATATGATCAAACGACGCATTTAGTTACTCGCGGAACGTATCGCTGTAAAAAGCTAGGGCTATTATTAGTTTAAAATGCCGTCCTGTGCTGTTATAAGTTGCAAAGCAAGACTGCAAGTACTCAGTACATCAAAAAGGAGGATTTATTTTCACCAATGAGTATTAAATACCTTAATAATTAAGATATATTGCAAAATTTTGAAAAAATATGTAATAGTCGTTGAAAACAATTCCATAGCAAAATACAATTTAAAAAATATTCATTACGTACGATGTTCCTTGCGGTCGAAGCTGCGATAATTTTAAGGAAGCAATGTATTGTTACGCGAATGACTGTCGTTGGTTCGCTGAATGACATTCCCGTAGTAGACAGGCTACTCAGCATGCATGCGAATATAACATCTATTTCTAATGTAATTGAGTGCATATACCGTACTATAATTTAAGCGCCCTCTAGCGTCGAGTAGTTGAACTCGTTGGTTATTGCCAGGAATAGTTATCTGCTATGCTACCCAGCATGCATGCGAATAAAATATCTATTTCTAATGCAATTGAGGCCAAAATAGCGTCATTTAAATGAAGCGCCCCCTGGCTTCGAGTAGTTGAACTCACTAGTAGTTGCGTACGATTTGATTAGAATGGAAAAACGTCTTAAGTGATTTTGACATGATCGTTAAAAACAAATTTTAAAAACTCGCATTAAGATTGAATTAAATAAACACTACGATTTGAATTTAAAATTGGGACCCAATCACGTCGCGGTTTTTTGTGTATTGTAATGTACTATTTCAGTTGTAAATGTGTGAGTTTGGCGACACTGGTTCTCGTACTAAATAATCGTTATAGTCATTCTACCTCATCCATTTCTGTGGTTTTGACAATCTCATACGAATTATCGGCAGAGTGGGTCAGGATTCCGATTTGTTGACTGTACAGTCAGAAATCTTTCCGGTGAACCATCACTAAGGCTAAAATAACTCGCATTCAATGTTCGAAGGCAGTTACGGGTAATGTAGCAGGATTCGTTCAAGGGATTTTGTCGACAAAATTTACCACCCGGAAGTATCGTGACCGTACCTACCGCTTAATTTTTAATTACATCAATATTATCACTGTGTAAATTACAGTACCTATAAAATAACATCTAAATAAAATAACATTGTATCGCTTCGCAGCGTCCCGTAAGAAATTCGCACAATTATCGAGGATGTTCAGCCGGGGCGGGTCACGGCGCTCGGGCAGCGCGCGCGCTCCTCCACGCGGGCCACCGGACAGCCTGCTGCTCCAGGAAGAACACAGCGACGATGACGACCGCCCACAACACCACGTCAAAATATAACCACACCACGAACTTCGAGGTTGAGCTTTAAACGCTAACGGAGATCATAGCCTTTAGGGAAGTTACAAGGTTCGGATAAGACTGGGTCTGTTTTGTATATTTAGGAAAGGAATACGATTGATATTTTCAAGTAATAAAATATTAAATAAGCACCTCAAAGGATCGGCCAGCACTCACAGTCAACGTCTTTCGAGTACAGATGTTTTCGAAGTAGGTAAAGCAAGTTTGCATCAGTGTTGTGTAATGTTACAATAACTATGTATATTAGTGCATGGCTTATAATGCGTCCTTTAAAATTGTAAATATTAACTCGGAATTCGTCTGGAAGAAGGCCGTCTTACAATTTTACGCTAAATAGCTAGAGATAGTAGACTCGACTAAATTCCCCTCAAACGTAGCTTTTGTTAGAGAAATTACATAAATTCTGTATTCCAAAGTATGTTGATGTTACATTCTGTATTCGTGCCATATTTAAGGAGGTGACTATACCACTGATACTGAACACGAATCAATAAAAAAATCTAATATTTTCATTATTATTTAAATACCTATTTTTACACAAACGAATTCCCTCCGTGTGTCGCGTGCGACACATACACGATGCGTGAGAGACCACCAATAAAAAGGAATTTCCACCCTTTGGCAACGCCGCCGATGACATATTTTCAGGATTTATTCTCAAACCCTCACCGTTTTTCTAAGTGAAAATTTGAGTAATAAATAATCGTAGACGTTTTCAAGTATTTTTGGATGACTAAGCACATTATTTATCATTTGCTCTAGAAATATAATATGGCACGGTTACAGATCAACAACTTGTATAATAGCTGTATGCACGGAAAGCGTCTGTATCGGGCATAATACACGTAGTTCCGTACCCGGCTATAGGTTACAGACGGCCCTGGCCTTTGTAAAGACAGGTTTATTTAAATAGTAATCTTATGGCGTCTTCCTAAGGACAAAAATATTTTCACATGCATCTTCCAATAGTTATGAAAGCCGTGTATGGGCATGGTATAGCTAGACATGGCATTGATATACGTGGGACACTCAGAAAGTTTTGCGAAACTAAAAAAAATTGTTCTATACGTACATATATTTTTATCAAATCTTTTCAAAGTACTTTCCACCAGCCTCTATACAAAGATTCATGTGCCTAAACCAGTTTTCAAAACACTTTTTCCAGTCCGCCGCAGACACCTCGTTTACAGCCTGCTCGAACGCAGCCAGCGCATCTTCCGGCGACGAAAATTGTATCCCTTTGAGCTGATTTTTTATTTTTGGGAATAAAAAGAAGTCACACGGTGCTAGATCAGGGCTGTAAGGAGGGTGACCCAGGAGTTTGACTGGCGTGCTGTCCAGGAAGTCCCTCGTTTTGAGTGCGGTGTGCGCAGGTGCATTGTCGTGGTGGAGCAGTAGCCCGCGGAGCCCTGTGTTTGGTCGCTTGTTGCTTATAACAGAGAAAACTTCTGGCAAACATTTGGTAGTATACCATTCGGCATTAATGCTTCTTTGATCCCGTAAGGGAATTGATACCAAGTGGCCAGTCAAATTAAAAAAGCTAGCGATCAAAATCTTACCCCCGCTTCTAGATCGCTTCACTTTGGTAGGCGTTGGCTCATTTTGAAACACCCAAACAGTCGACTGGCGCTTGGTTTCTGGGTCGTATTGATAAATCCAGGACTCATCACCTGTAACGATGTCGTAAACACGCCGAGACGAGCCTGCTTCAAATTTGTTAAGCATATCACGGCATCATTCCACCCGGGCCTGCTTCTGAGCATCGGTGAGGTTGTGCGGCACCCAGCGTGATACTATCCTCCTCACGCGAAGATGGCTGTGTAGAATCTCGTGAACGCTTCCCGATCCAATCTTCAATATGTGTTGAATCTCCTGATATGTAATTCGCCTATTGTCTTGGATTAAATTTTTCACTGCTAGCACGTTTTCTTCGGTAACAGCCGTCAAAGGGCGACCGCTTCTTTCGTCATCCCCCAAAGTTGGTCGACCGCGCTTGAATTCGTTATACCAACGATACACGGTTGCCTTGGAAGGGCCTTCATCCATGAATGCCATTTGAAGTCTATCGTACGATTCATCCGGTTTCAGGCGACACTTGAAATCGTATAAAATCATAGCTCTAAAATGTTCCCGGCGCAGATCCATATTTCAGTGAGACACAATACTTTGAATTAACTCGCAAAAAAAATAATCATATTTTCGAAAAACATTATAACTGGCCAGTCTCCCATATATAAAAACTTTTTTTCGCAATACTTTCTGAGGGGCCTGGTACATACCATACATGTATACAACTTACGAGCCACGTCTAGAATAATATAGAGAGTCAATTTACATAAAGATGGTAATCAAATGCTGTACTCTTCGATAACTAAAAATGCGTAATTTTACGCACTCACATCTGTATAGAAAAATGTTTGGTATGGGTACGATTTCAAAGAAAGGCTGATAAAAGGAAAATATTTATAGATTAACTACATCATAGCTAGGTAATGTAAATAACTGTTCTAATAGTTCACTAGTCTGGGGGTCTACTCGCAAAATCTATAAACCATAATCGTGACATTTATCGTGTCAAATCCTACTCTAAGGCTTACATTCAGATACAAGTCTAAGTGTGAACTGTGAACTAATAAATAATAATAAATAAATTTTATTTCTCTCTTCACAAAGTTGGCTTAAAATAAATACATTTACGTGACATATAGGTGCGTAGAAGCCCCTTTGCGAGAGACTGGAGTCCGTACTAGGGAAACCCTGTGTTACGGATCACCAGGCCCTCAATCAACTCAGCCTATCGCAGTCCACTGCTGGACATAGGCCTCTCCCAAGTTGCGCCACAACGCTCGGTCCTCTGCCTTCCGCATCCAGTCCCCCCCAGCCACGTTCTTCAGGTCGTCGGTCCACCTGGCAGGGGACCAGGCCCTCACCCTGGTTTTAAATATGTTGTACATTATGCTGTCACATTATTGACAATAAGAAAAAAAAAGTACTTAAGCATAACATGTGAATACAATAGAAGAGAAAGTATACTATTATATAAAGATATGCAGTTGAACTAACAGATGTGATGTGTGAGTTGGTGTGTATGTATGTGGGTGTGTTTGAATGAGAGGAATCGAGGTACTGAATGTAGTGTGTAGAGTGCAATTGTGAGTGAGTGTTGTGAGGTGGGATGTGCGTGTGTGAGTGGTCACGGTAGAATGTATTATTTTGTGTTTGTCACGTGGATGCGAGTACGCGGTCGTATGAGTTTGTACGAGTGTATAATTATGTTTGTGTGAGTTCCATCTTGCTTGTTAAGAGGGTATAAAAAGTAGTTGCTCGGTGGCATCATAATCTAATTTTTGTAACCACTTCATTCGTTTTTCTTTACAGCACTGCTTGGTGAGGGGGTACATAGACAAGATTTCATTTAATTTGTTGTACAAGTAGCTTCCTAGAAACTTGAAATGTCTTTGTGAGAAAGTAGTATGAAAAATTGTCGGACAAACTGTATGCTTACGTCGTTTGTTTTCAAAAGCTGTAGGGTTGTAATGGAGCTGGGAGTGCTTACGAAGGATTGTGTTTTGGATGAATAATTGACGCACAGTTAAGACACCAGTCATTTCATAAAGGTCTTTAGTTGGATGTAGAAATGGTAAAAAGTTCGCTACCTTTAAAACCACCCTCTGGGCACGCTCAACTTTCAGCATTGCTGTTTTAGTTGCTCCACCCCAGATAGTGATACAATAGGATATAAGTGTTTGGCACAGAGCAAGATATACCATTTTTATAATATTAGGATCTGCGACATGTCGTAGGTTCTTGAAGATATAGATTAATTTTCGGGTTCTAGAGACGAGAAGATCAATGTGCGAGTGAAAACTGAGAGTGTTATCCAGTATAACACCTAAATACCTAATTGTATCAGTTTTTTGTAAGGTAGGTCACGAGAACCCAGTATTATGGGAAGTAGAACATTTGTAAGAGTTGTTGTTCGTTTGTTTCTTGTTTTGTAACTCATGCTTCAAACTGTTAAATATCCCCGCATTTTTACAGTTTGAAGCATGAATTCACGCTTAGATTCGTAGCTGAATACAACGTGTTATTGAAATAACTCAAAATCTCTTAAGGAGTCATTGTCCTCATCAGTATGAACAACTTTTACTATGGGACTTACCCCGAAATCGCGAAATAAATCAGATGTTTCCTAAATTTATGTTCACATTAATCGACAAAATAGGTAAGGAACAGCTGATTTGTTTTTCGCAATTTCAGGGTTGGTCCAATAGTAAAAGTTGTTCATACTGATGAGTACAATGACCTATTAAGAGGTTTTAAGTTATTTCGACAACACGTTGTAAAGCCTGAGTAACGTCGATTTCAATATCGCTTACGAAGCAACGAACGATAGTAATCGACAGTTGTCAGTCGGAACTCTACTCTTATACCTGGGACAAATTGATAGGTCAGATTTGACACGGTCATGTCAAAATGCTCCTTGTAGGTAATGTTAAAATTAAGGTTTACTACACAGAGTATTTTGACATATGTCAAATTTGACCTACAAATTTTTCCCAGTTATGTATAGTTGTAAATGTCATTGACAGTATTTCTCATTTTTCAGACGCCAAGCGCCTGGTTTTTGAAACATTCACTCCAAAAATTGTCTACGACTTGGTAAAAAATTACAATATTTGTCTATGAATTCGATAAACGACAAAGCATCCGAATATTTAGTGGAGTAGGGTACACTCGACTGCACGTTAGTAGTAACACTTGAGTTACAAAACCGCCTTTACTGTTTCCGAAATAAAGACGCTGTCAATGTCAAACTGTTACCAACTTACAACAGTGGGCCTAGTACGAGTTTCACACTTACGAATACTTTCATCGTTTTCGTCGACTTTCATTCATAAATCAGTAGCGCCCCTGGCGGATACGAGGAGGAACTACAGATTTATTAATGAAAGTAGACGAATACTTTGAAAGTATTCGTAAGTGTCAAACTCGTACTAGGCCCTCTGATGTGCGGTCGACCGTACGTCCAATATATTCGGAGCACTATCGTGTCGTTTCGATTATGTCATTGATTTTGCGAGTAGACCCCCTACTTCGTTGCGATACACGAATTTTAGTGCCGTTAGATATAGTAACTCATTTTGTTAAGGTCATCTTGATGATCGAAATCTATAAAATGATAGGTAGTTAGATAATGCACTGCTGGTACTTTTGCATGCACGATTGACCATGAAAATGTTGCTTATCTGAAACCTGAATAACAGGAATACCGCGTATTCAGTCGGCTACTATACATTTCAGTAACCCTGTACAGCGTGTAATTGAAAAAAAAATTAATTAACAAAAACAAAAAACCCGACTGCGTGTAAAAAAACCAGAAAAGATATAAACAAGACTTATCAACACGCAGTCGGAGGCTACGTATGTTTTTGGTCATGAATTACATAATAGTTCATAGGTAGCCTCCGCCTGCGTGTTGATAAGTCTTGTTTATATCTTTTCTGTTATTTTTACACGCAGTCGGGTTTTTTGTTTTTGTTAATTAATTTTATTTTTTATTTTTTTTAGTTTTGTAATGTTTTATTTATCATACTATTAATGTTTTTTTTTGAAAAGTCAAATTCATTTTTAACGTTGAATACTTTGTTGTTTTTTAGCATTTTTCATTCCAAATTACATTTAAACATATAAGTTGTATATATTTTTGTAAAGCATTTATAAAACCCTTTATTTTGATACCCCACTCGATAGTTTTTGAAGAAAGTAAAAAAATTTTTGAAGAGGTAATATGGCGCCAAAAAGCGGCCATTTTAATTTTTTAAATTTTGATGTACCCAGTGTCACTCTCAGAATTAAGACAATCTAACGACACCTCTCAATCTCAAATCCATCAAGCCGTTTAGGCCACAGAGCGTGCCAAAGAAATATACATACATGCATACATACATACATACACTCGAAAAACATAACCCTCCTTCTGGCGCGGTCGGGTAATAAATGAAAACCTTTTAACGGGTCATTGTACTCATCAGTATGAACATTTTTTACTACTGGACCAATCCAGAAATCAAACATTTTGTCATCATTCAATCAATAAAATCAATCAATAATTCAATAATTTTGTTTGGTTGTCGTTTTTTGAAATCATACATTTTGTCGAGATATGCGAACATAAATTTATGGAGCAGCCGTTTTTTTTTCGCCATTTCATGGTTTGTCCATAGTAAAAGTTGTTCATAATGATGAGTACAATGAGCCCTTGAGGTTTTTAGTTATTTCAGTTACACGTTGTACTCTACATTTAAGCCTAAGGAATATAGCTTTTGTAGTGGCCTGCAGAGTTTTTCATAATAGCTGAATGTCATCACGTTTCATTTTGTAAATTATCTTCTTGGAAATCTAAATAATTTCCACACATCTATCACTCAATCTAGATCTTGTAACAAAATAGACCTACAAAAAATAATAGTTAATAAAAACACGCATGCATTTGTTTGATCCTGACCTAGTCCTGACCAGGGGCGGCCCTACCTATGGTGATTTTAATAATCATGTTTCATTGTAGGTAATTGTGTTAATTATCAATGGATTTTGGATCTGAATTAAATAAATAAATAAAAATTAATTATTACAATTCTAAAATTACATGAGTAAATTGTTTAAAATTCTGCATTAAACAAGCTCTCATTTTTAGGGTTCCGTAGTCCTACAAGGAACCCTTATACTTTCGTCATGTCCGTCCGTCTGTCCGTCTGTCCTCATCCTTTACACAACATAACAACACATAACATCACGCCTGTATTTCCCCGAAGGGGTAGGTAGAGGTAATCCTTTACAGCTTAATAACTTCTTCAGTTATAAACATAAGAAAATTAAATTTTGTAAAAAAATGGTTTAGACATAGATCTCAATTTTAAAAGAATAAAAAAATCTTGGTAACGTATAGTTCTTTTAACCATAAATTATACTTCTATATTACATCCGAGATATTTCTTAACAAAGGTAGATGTTTAGCGACTTTTGCGGAATGTAAGGTCAAGTTTACATCAAAATAATGGTTTTTCTTGTTAATTTATCAACAACAAAAAAACCTTACTTTTATAATATTAAAAATCAGTACATTCTGTAGTATGTGTATTTGCAATCGCTAATAAGATACATTGAACACAGCCCCGGTGAAGGATATATGTCTTCTTCGAGGTTGGCAAGAAGTTGATTATAAAACACAAAGAACTACCTGTCCACCAGCTATTTTCTTAATTAATAAAAAAAACAGGCCATTACTTTTGGCCGAGGATGAGAAGGCGTGACATGTGCCGTGTGTTGTAAACATACCTACGTATCAAAATATGTATTTTAGGGGTGGCGCCCATACATGTGAAATGGGGATGAAAATTTTTTTTTCGCTGCATCCCCTCATGTGGGGTATCATTGAATAGGTCTACTAAAATGAAGGTAATGTTTCATACATCACTTTTTTATCAGGTATACCATCTGCGAAATACAGTTCGCCAAAGTGGCTTGCAATGTGTCCCTCCCCTGCCATTTCTAAACTATGCAACGTAGAAACTTATAGTCTTCCAAATTGATAGACCTTTATAAAAACTCTCTTTTAAAATTATTTCGAGTATAATGTGATTATAAAATTTTGAGTTATAGTGAGAAAACTGAAAAATACTTAAGACGTCCTAGTTCATAGGTCATTGACCTTAGAGAAAAATGATCTTAGCAAATAATGCTCCTTTAGTTATTTTCTATTTAAAAAAAATCACAAAAAGAAACTTTGTGTCATATTGATATGACACACTTCTTAAATTTAGCGCTAGGTGGCGCTGTTTGCAAAAAATAAAAAAGCAATGATTAATATTCGATTTGATTCGTTTGTAATTAGCATAGAGGATTATTCCGTGGTAATTAGACCTACTTAAGGAACCCTATAATACTGAGCATGGCCCGACATGCTTTTGGCCGGTTTTTTCTTTGTAAAGTAATTTTACCATAAAACATGTTTTTAATGCAGCTAGTTTTATGAAATAAATAAAACTTCTTGGTACTTGTTCATTCTTCTTCTTCTTGCCTTTTTTGTAGTTACGTAGTTTGGTTATGTTCTGCTATCGTAAAACTGTTAAATAGGTACTTACTTATTGTACAATGTACACATATGTCTGAATACTAGCAGTAACTGGTGCAGTCGATCGCACGACATATTAAAATAATAAATCATTTCATATGAATTACGAAAATTGCCCTTAATACTTACGAAATAAAGACGCTTTCAAGGTCAAACTGTTTCCACTGACGTGTATCGTTAACATCACGGAATAAAAAAAACTAGTTCCATGGTTAACATTATAAACTACAAAATGCACTTTGTGTACGAGAATAGTAAATAACTCTACTTACATAAAGCTTTGGTTTCTACGAGAACCGAGATCAAACAAAGAGTTCGGAAAGTGTTGCCTGTGTCTATCTACTGCTACTTATGAGTATGTGTCGGTATTGCTGTTAACTGAATTTGATTTCATATGCCACTGAAATAAAATATACCATTTATGAAACTGAATTAAATAAAGCTCTTTATTTATTTCTGATTTTGCAGGTGTATCGGTTTAATATAAATAAGCAATAAACTAATAGAGCACTATCCCTTATAATTGATGCTTAGTACAGGTAACAGGAGCGGTATCATTGGCGTAGCCAAGGTTTTGATATGCCCCCCCCCCCATATCTAAACCCTGGGTGGATCCTAGTAGGGACCAGCCTGCAAAGGCGTAGCAATGATTTTTATAAAAAACGACGAAAACCAAACTTTCATGTTACTACATAGGTGCTGTGGAACATGGATGTAGGCAGTGGCGTAGCTACCATAGGGCAAGGCGGGGCAGATCCCCGGGGCCCCCAAGCTCTAGGGGCCCCTCGGCCCCATGAATGACGTTCGAAAAAGTTATATATTATCCTAGTTGAATATAGAATGTTCGACTTTTAACTTTTTGCCCCGGCGCCCTTGGTTACATAGCTACGCACTGGTTGTGTAGGTTAGCTTTTGTGGGAGGGGATCAGGGATTTCCTGTTAGAAATTAATTGAACATAAATAGGAATGTGCGTTATTTACATTACATGCAGGCAGATAGCAGCATTAAGATGTAAATGCTGCTATCTGCCTGCCAGATGTTTCAGCGACCAGTATTTTTTCCACCCATTTGCTATTATTTTCTTTACTTCTTTCGTCATTAGATCTTTGGGTGATATGATCTGTCATAAGTACACATAGTTATCCCTATATATTCTCAAGGGTGTCGCAAAAGGCAACTAAGGGATTCACCAGAGGATGGGCAGCAGCGTTCTCTGAGTATTTAACCAACCAACTGCGATCGCCAACCCGCCTGCCAAGCGTGGCGATTATGGCATATCCCCCTAACATATGCTTGGGGGTGGGGGAGGGACTGTGTCCAGCAGTGGACGTCTTTCAGCTGAAATGATGATGATGATGATGAAGTACACATATTCTTCATCAAATTCTGGGATATTTCCTTCCACTGCTAATTCCAATATAATATAATTCTTCATTAGTTTGGTTTTTTCAGTATTCATAGATAGACCTATTTCTTGGCTTACTTTTAGCCGCTGTTTCCTTGTGGTTAGCAGCTGTTATCCCATAATTTCGAGTTGTTTTTTATTTTCTTCTAGCATAACTAGATCGTCAGCGAATCTTAAATGATTCATCATTTAATTATAAAGAAGTAGATAGACTATTAATCCAACTAACCTAGGACAATTAACCTGACAGAAATTACAAGCACGCAGAATGTCCAGAGCCTGCGACGGTTCCACTAAATTATTATGTCATGTACGGTCTGTTTTTTCTCTCTTGTCTTATTTATTAAACAATTTTGGCACGTCTCTTTATTCAAATAACTACTAACATAACACATAACATCACGCCTGAATTTCCCCGAAGGGGTAGGTAGAGGTGTAATAGTACACCCACATTTCGCCAGTTATGTTATAGTCCCATGTAATAGGGGGCGAGCCTATTGCCAATAACCGGGCACAAATCCATACTCCGGGCTGCTACTGAGAATTTTCTAATGAAAAAACCCAATAACACTTTGCCCGACCTGGGAATCGAACCCAGGACCCCACGCTCAGCAGTCGTGCTTGCGACCACTAGACCAACGAGGCAGTCCAATAACTACTAATAAAATATAATTACAAGTTCTGCACATGTAAATTAGGTAAAAAAATGTTATTGAGTGTGTGAAATTGTTAACATAATGTCTATTAATAATTATTATTGACGAATTACATTAAAAAGACATGCCAAGATTATTTACTAAATAAGACAAGTAAGAAAAAACAGAGAATAGAATTCAATGTTAGGAACTGCGTTTATTTTTGTTGTTTCTAGCGAAAAAAAAATTGTGACTACAATGTGATAATTGAGGATGTAGGTAGGTTGGTAAGTAAAGACTTCACGAAAATGCAAATTTAAGAATATTTACCAAGAAACTGAGTCCTTGCAGCTGACAAGATTAATGGGCACACGCCCAGTAATGAGTCTTCATTACTGACTGATAATGACTTCTGCCGAATAAATACGTCGGTCAATGATTACGCTAGTAATATATAAGTCTATGGTAACGGTTATGCGGCATAACACGGTAATGCCTTTAAATAACTATTGAGACAATTCTCATACTCGTTGATGAAAACTACTACTGCCTCGTTGGTCTAGTGGTCGCAAGCGCGACTGCTGATCGTGGGGTCCTGGGTTCGATTCCCGAGTCGGGCAAAGTGTTATTGGTTTTTTTCTTTAGGAAATTCTCAGTATCAGCCCGGAGTCTGGATCTGTGCCTGGTTAGTGGCAATAGGCTCGCCCCCTATTTCATGGGACATAACATAACTGGCGAAATGTGGGTGTACTATACACCTCTGCCTACCCCTTCGGGAATACAGGCGTGATGTTATGGTGATATAAACTGGGTGCACGTATGCTAACTAAGCACCCATAATTAGTTTACAATTTCTATGCGAACATGGTATTAGAGCGTTGGCAAAGGAGGCATAGCGAATCATTATGCGGCACCGATCGACGCATATTAAGACTCATCAAATAGTTCGACGAAGCAGAACGGGAAAGTCGTAAGCATTGAGACGATTGAACGACGTGCATGCGACGGACACAGCCGTCGGGAATAGCGAATTTATTATTAAGTTTCACTCAATAATTAATTGAACGCACCTAAATTGGATAGCTTCTGAGAAAATAAGATAAAAGAAGGTAAAATGGGCCAATTGATTTAATTTCCTTCAGTACAGTTTTTTAATAGGTAAATGGTTTTTTTAGGAATAAAAAATGATAACTGCTGCATTTATTTCGGATTCAAATCCAAAAAAAAAGTATGATCTCAGCTATACCTTGGACAAATTATTCGTCCAAGAGCTATACCAAATTATTTTATCAGCCAATGACGATCATGGGTTTTCCCACTGCACTTAATTGGCTGTACCTGCTCTTACTTATTAGAATTTAATTATGAAAATGGATTGTTGCACGTTTCCCTATAATTCCAACAAACTCTATTTGCTTTTAAGCAAGGTAGGAAACGTAAAGAAAATGTACCTAGTACATAATGTGCCTAAAAATAAATCTTCTGCACCAGGTCCATATTGAAAGATTTTGGAGATTTCGCTAGACAGCTGAGTTAGAATAGTTAATAATTAATCAGTTTATGAACATCTCTAACCTTTTTTTTGCTGACGAGTGGAAATCCTCGTGGATACCCTGCGTTTGGGGAAGGCGGAGGAGTACGTTGGACTCCTACCGGTCGAAACCACACGGTGGCTGACCTTAGCATAAATAGAGGAGCTCCGGAGACTCCTGTGGACAACGCCGCGCCGGTGCCCCTCTGGTATTTGCCATTGGTACGTCCCTGGAAAACAGTGCTTTCCACCCGACAGCAGTACGCGACCACCGATCGCGTGCTGCTTTTCTCCCCAGTGGACGCCTCGAGTTCCCCACTTAGCGCCCACGATCCCCAAGGGTCCCCTGCCAATACATGTCGACAGGGGATACGTCGTGTAGCCGTGGGCCAGGGCGGTTGCCTCACCGGCGCTTCCGTCTCCGACCGGGATCGTCCCTCTCCCGATCACGCTCTGCGGCCTCCTTCTGGAGCATAACAACTCTACCTATATTTACTTTCAAACTTTCGCGCTGCATTATAACTTATTATAACAGGTCATCAACATCAACTCAGCCTATCGCAGTCCACTGCTGGACATAGGCCTCTCCCAATTGCGCCACAACACATATCTTAAGGGGTCAATGTACTCATTATTATGAACAACATTTACTATGGTACCAACCCTGAAAACGCGAACACAAATCAGCTGATCCCTACATTTGTGTTCACAGCAAACAGCTGATTTTTTTCGCGATTTCTGGGTTAGTCCCATTGTAAAAGTTGATCATAATGATGAGTACAATGACCCCTTAAGAGGTCTAGTATAAACTAAGAATAAGTTGGATGTATTGTGATAGGTTATGTGCGCGATTCCTGTTTCATAGTATGTTACACAGACAGTAAAAAATATAGACGAAATGCTGCGAACAATTATAGTGAGTGAAACCAAAAAAAACTATGCTCCTTCGTGTACAACCAGCACCAAACCAATCTGAAGGATATTTGCTTTCGAGATGCTGGACGGGACGGGACTGGACGATGCCGCGACATGTCATGTGTACTGAGAGGGGTAAGCACGGTTTGAGGTGCATGCGTGTGCGTGAGCTCTGGTTGTACACGAAGGAGCATAGTTTTGGCTTCACTAGATTGCACGCGGCACTTCGTATATATGTTTACTATGTCTGTGATAGTATAATAATAAATTCTATCTATGTTATTTTTGCAGGAGATTCATTGCACTCTTCCTGCGCCATCACATAAAGATTCGGAAGAATCCACGGTCCTCGTCGTGTGTCGTCACGCTCACGATGTTCAATCTACTGTTCTTATGTATTGTCTCAAGAAATGTGCATAATGATCCCTCGCTCACCGGTCAGCCTTTTATTGACCAGTTTTTGTATTCAAGAGACTCGTTAACTTAACAAATAAGTGCCTGCTTAAATACTTTAAACATCCGTGGAATTCTCATTGAATAAATGTTCCACGACAACTTAGTACTTATATGGGACATTTATTATAGTCAGTTGTTATGGAGTTAGTTTTAATAAAATACTAAACACAAAGATCAACTATTACAATTTACCTACTTTCAAACGATCTTGTTACACGCTAAAGAAAGTCACATTTCTCATACTACGATAGTAATAGTAGAGATACCTATGTAGGTAGGTATATTCTTTTTTGTCAGTCTCCGTTGAAATTGATGGCTGCCGTGACCGTAATTCGTCCAGGAGGACATTATTATTTATTATATATTATTTGCTTATACGTAGATATCTCCAGCATTGTTGGGGGTACGCCACATTATGAGTATGATGACTGATGACATACATTTTCCATTCTAATGGCCAGTACAAGTGAATGAATTTCGAGGAACTTTGTCTCTTTATAAGCGGACACAGCGTATAATCAAAAATATGGCTTATTCCCATGAGCTCCAAATCTATTGTTCTCGTCAAAAAATGTTTTCATACATTGGTTCCCGAGAGCTCCAAATTTTTTAGAACAAACTAAATCAATATTAATATACCTACCTATTTTTATCCCGAGAGCTCCAAGAAAAATTGTGTATGGCTAGCAAAATAAAACGCTTATGGCTTACATTCATATTTATAATTTGCTGAATATAGTTTAAGGCATCAGTCACAAATCGACCTTAGGTTACATTTATAGTGTGAAATTCAAGAGTAAAAAATAGGTGATTAAAAATTTCTGTCATCACAAATCGACCTAAAAATTTATAAACATCAATTACAAATGAGAAAAAATTGCCAGGAATAAATATTTCTGATATCAGAAATCGGCCTTATGTATATTTAAAATGAAAATGATTTATAAGTAAATAAAATATGCCACGTTGTTCTAGTGGTTGCAAGCGCGACTGCTAAGCGTGGGGTCCTGGGTTCGATTACCGGGTCGGGCAAAGTGTTATTGGGTTTTTTCATTAGGAAATTCTCAGTAGCAGCCCGGAGTCTGGATTTGTGCCCGGTTAATGGCAATAGGCTCGCGCCCTATTACATGGGACTATAACATAATGTGGTTGTGTTGGTTTTCCTGATTTTATTATAATTGTATAAAAGTAAAAAAAAAACACAGTTTCGGCTATTACAATCTTCGATCGATCTTATGCTGTATACATTTTTTTTTTTAAAGCAGTTTCTGATATTATAAGAAGTTACGCTATACTAGTAGTAGTAGAGCTGCTTTGTGAAAGAGCTCGTCCGGGGAAGTACTACCACCGTACCTACTTCTCCGCCAAAAAGTGATGCTTGCATTGCTGTGTTTCGGTCTGAAGGATACGGGTGCCGGTGAAATTACAATCACATGGGACTTTCCATCTTTATGTCTCAGTTTGGCGAACCGACTTGCGGTACCATTTAGGCAACCGTCCAAGTGATATTGAAGTTGTTATGAGCAAAGGTAAGGAACCGCTTAACATCAGGTGGGCCTTTAGCTCGTTTCGCCATCCTATAATATATAGTAAAAAATATAAAAATAAAAATGTTACGCTTTAAACATAAAAAATAACAGTATTTGATGACTCACCAAATTTAGCTTATGCTGTAGGCAATATAAAATGTCGATTAATATTTTTAAACAGTTTTTAATATCACAAATCCACTTTCATGCTAAAAGCTAAAAATTTCAAAGTATGCAACAAAAAAAAAAAAAAAAAAAAAAAAAAAATATCTTTCGGACATTTTTACACAGCACCATCTAGTCCCAAACTAAGCAGAGCTTGTGCTATGGGTACTAGACAATGTATATAATACTTATATACTTTTTTTTTGTAAATACATACTTATAATACATAAGCAACAGCCAGACCAACACAAACACTTATGTTCATCACACAAATATTTGTGTCCTGTGGGAATCGAACCCACGACCTCGTTATCAGCAGTCCGACACTCGAACTACTAGACCACAGAGGTTGTCAAAAAAAAAATATATAAACATCACAAATCCTGATCATCATCATCATCATTTCAGCCAATAGACGTCCACTGCTCAACATAGGCAATATTCCTAATATATATGCTCCCAATGGGGGGATGTGCCATAATCGCCACGCTTGGCAGGCCGGTTGGCGATCGCAGTTGTTTGGTTAAATACTCAGAGAACGCTGCTGCCCATCCTCTGCTGAATACCTTAGTTTCCTTTTACGACACCCATGAGAAGATATAGTGTGGTGCAATTCTTTACGTCTGGCACCACACGGAACCAGATCCAGATACTTATAACTGAAGCTATCTTAAGTAAATTTTGTAAAGTGTTATGTAAAATGTCAATTATTTATAACTACTTTAAAAAATATAAAATCACAGTTTCCACTTTGTTCACCTGGGTGAATAAACCAAATCAACCTTACAAACTATAAACATCAATTACAGATAAGTAAAAAATAACCAGGAATCAATGTTTCTGATATCACAAATCGGCCTTATGTATATTTCAAATGTAAATTATTTAAAGTAAATAAAATATGAAAAATCGGTTTCTGATTTTACACGTCGATCTTAGATATTATTATGCTACTGGTCAGGTACATAAAATATCAATTGTACAAAAGTAAAAAAAACACAGTTTTGGATATCGCAATCTTCGATCGATCTTATGCTATACAAGAAAAACGTAACGAGACGCAGTGACGATGGCGGTGTGGGTGGACTGCATGGTCAGACTCGCATCTCGCAGTTCTCCGGTCGTTAGTATGATTGCTTCGTCAAATTAAAAATTAAAAACATCTTTAACGTATTGACTTTTATGCAATCTGTACTTTGAAATCCTTGGAGCTCATGGGACCGATTTTTTTAATTAATATTACAATATTTTTTCGTTTTGGAGCCCGTGGGAAGGAAATCCTGGAGCGCGCGGGAATAAGCCAAATATATTACAAGAGTTTCTCGTCCGGAAAATACTGAGCAAAACTCGAAATATTTACAATTTGTACTCATGAAATGAAACAGTTAATTGCAATGAATAAAACATAGATATATCGTAATACCATAAAACTGTGGTAATACGTTATGGAAGAGTCACGCTCGCGTTGAAGTCTTTTTAACTGCCCATTTGGCATGTATGGCTGTATGGTAATCATCTTTTCATTCACATATCATGCATGACGCAACTTAAAAGCTTGTCTTCAAAATAAGCGTCAAAACGGCAAAACGTCTAATAACGACGATACGCGCTACCTGTCCGGGGATTGTATATACACAAACTTCACATTGGCATTGCGATAAATGAATGCGCTACTTGCGCGTGCAAGCAGGGCACTGCACAGATACCAGTGAAAATAGGCTGTATAGCTCCCAAAATAGAGCAGCTCTTTGAGCTGGCATCACAGTTTAGTAAACTGTGGCTGGCATGAAATAATTTGTTTTCCGCTCCTACAGATTGTCTTACTTCAGGCAAAATCCGACGTATGAAATCACCCGCACGTCGCTGCGTCGCCGCTCCGCGCACCTTTGCTTTGCTAAAGACACACAGTGTATAGCCCCCGGTAAAGATGCGTCTGCGCATCGAGCACGTGCACCCGTCACGCATCACGGACACCCAGAAATTCGCTTAGTTTGTCCTGAGACTCCATGCCACTCGCACGCATGGAGGCCTGGTGCTTTTCCCGCGCAAGTGACTATGAAAAGGCAACCTGATATTTATGACGTGGGCCTGGCCGTTGTGTTCTCGATAGCAGATCTAATAAGACGTAGCAGCACTGAAAAAATATTTTCGTGAGTATCTTCTTTTAAGGGCCGGTTAGGGCTTTGACCGTCGCCGGCGCATCGGCTCCTCGGGCTAAAAGAGTTAAGTCAATCTATACTGAACCTGTTGTTCACCTTGAGATCGACGAACTTCTTTTGCTAAAATGATTTGCAGCATAAATTTTTTGTCCGTTAACCATTTTAAGTCTGAACCTAATAACAATTGTTACGTGCCCGCGGGCACCATTATGAAACTTATTATAATTAATTCTTGCACTTAATTATTAGGTTGGAATATATGCAATTATGCATTGTCATACTTAAACGTTTCTGCAGTGAGTAGTTAGGTAGGTTCTTATTTTTTTTTTTAATTTATCATAATATCAATAGTTTAGCATTTGACGTGCCAAATTTTTTTTAATATTACAGGTGATAATACAGATGCATCTCAGAGCAACATTTTTTTTTGGTCTGAGACATAACTCGGTACATATCGTATGAAATGAAATAAATAAGTATTATATATGTAAGTAATCAACATGTTCAGAAAACGGTAACATAAATTACTTCTCGCTGTGGAATATGCAGTTTCAAACAACCCGCAACATAAACAAACAATTAAAAATGTCATGTACTGCCCATAAAATGTTTAATACTGATCAAAACAAGTTATACTGGGTGCAATTTAACGTCAACATGCAAGAAAACATTTCCATGTCGTACTATAATATTTTGATAAATAATTATCCGAATGTTTTCGTCTGAGCGAGCTCATCATTTTGCTTTATGGGCCTACTATTACGGGCTGAGTTAAAACTTTATAAAAACGTAGCGTGGAAAGAAGGATCATTATATATCTGACATTATGTATGCAATCGACATTATCCCGAGCCGGTGCCGGTGGAGCATCCGTTGTCCATAAACGCATAGTTGCTAGCTGAACAACTTTACTTTCATTTACATAATGCGAACGATTATAATATAATCGGCTTGCAAGAGTTGCAAGCTATCTTTTATGAAGCGTGCAAAAATTACAAATAAACCGTACGTTATGAATTTATGAACAAGGAAAATGTTATTAAATCTGCACCTGAAGCACAGATTACTTATTAATTACAACTTAACCTGAAGTTTCTTTTCGACGTGATTGTTGAGTAAGGGCAGACTCACATTAAAATAAATTACGATCTTGACTATCGTCTGGTACCTAGTCTATTATACCCACATTATACCTATAGTTACTGATCATCTGCTGGATTGAGGGCTAGTGACATGGACAGCTTGTTGCCGTAGTCGGTTTTTCACACGAATGTATCCATAACAGTCGACTCGAGCTGTGACTCGGGGTCTCGAGCAGTCAAAAGCCCAAAAGTCTGGCAATCTAAGGACATCGGTATCATCTTCAGGTTAGTGGAGGTCAGACACTGAGGTATTAATATACCTCAGTGGGATCAGTTGGAAAAATACTGATGGCAATATTCATCTGGTCAGCCTTCGGTTTTTAGTACTTTTTAGCTGACGGTGGGTAGCTAAAAGACTAATTTAAAATTACATCATTTTATGTATGGAAGCAAATGAAGACGGTTTGTTAACGGGATTACTATGTAAAAAAAAAACCGACTTCAAAAACCTTAACTAAAAAAAAAAAAAACCTGCCGAATACATAACCTCCTCCTTTTTTTGAAGTCGGTTAAAAAGTAAAAAATTATCCTTGTATGTATTTCAAAATCTTAACATAAACCAAAATTTTGTAGGTGGCGCGTGACTGTCCCTTTGCGTCATGTAAATATAATGTACTGTCGAGCGCTTATCTATAGTAAAAAAAACTTTTAACAAAAAATAAAGCCGACTTCAAAAACCTTAGCTAAAAAGTAAAAAAATAATCATTTTATGTATTTTAAAATCTTAACATAAACAACATTTTTAAGGCGGCGCGTGGTTGACCCTTTGCGTCATGTAATGTACAGTCGAGCGCAATATCTATAGTAAAAACAGTTTATGTGAACGTACATGAAAATCACGCGCCGCCTTCAAAATGTTGTTTATGTTAAGATTTTAAAATACATACAATGATTATTTTTTACTTTTTAGCTAAGGTTTTTGAAGTCGGTTTTATTTTTTGTTAAAAAGTTTTTATTTCATACTTTTTAGTTGAGGGTTGATTCATAAATGTTTATATAACAATATGAGAATATATTTTTTATATCCCACTGCTGGGCAAAGGTCTCGCTCATGTTCTTCCAAACGTCCAATCACTATCGTGAAAAAAAAAACACGCATATCGGTCAAGAATTCTCAGAAAAACGAACCAATGAGCAGATCATCTAGATAGGCGAAGCTAAAATAAACTGATTTATTGAAGCTAGTTAAAAAACTACTCATCCTAAGTCAATAAAATTTATATGGGACCACCGCGCGGACTTTCTCTACCAAATAAAAAAACAACCACGTAAATCGGCCCACAAATCTCGGAGTAATAGGTGTACATACATGAAAAATAAAAAAACCCGCGGAATACATAACCTCCTCCTTTTTTTGAAGTCGGTTAAAAAAATAGGTTTCTTTGTTGTTAATTGCCGAAGGGCGTTTGTAAATAATATCTTAATTCGGTGAGAAAAAATAACATTCCTGAAAACTTACATAACACATTTCTTCACTTATGTCTTCAATCATATTTCAAAGACTTTTTTAGTTCATTATTCAGTACTGTGTTCAGTACCATGAGGATTTCCCCATAGTATTATATTATCTGTGCCCATGTAAAAAAAAGGTTTGGTGTTAATTTGACATAATTGAACTCTCGATAAAAACAGCTAAATCTTTGTTATAATAATACACCTAGTTGTGTGTTAATATTGTTATGTAAGACGATTAACTAGATCACACCAAATTACAAAACGTTACCTACTTGATGTAATCTTATTTTATTAAACTTACATTTGTCTTGCTCTATACTTGGTACCTTGTTTGCCTAATAAGGACATACTTAAGTAGGGTAATTAAGTTGTAATAAAATTTCTATCATCGCATTGTTTTCTATTCATCATTGCTCATAGAATTATTTCCACGTATACAAGCCACACATACATTACATTTTAACTTCTTATAGGTATCTAATACCTACCAAAATCTTTTTGAGCATCTTCATCGTAACACACACACACGTGACACACACAATACATGTATCCTTCTACTGACAAATAAACATTTTGATTGATTGATTGATTGACACTCATGTAAAAGCAGTCCTAATCTCCGTTTCCCCTTACGACATAAAACTGTTACCTTACTCTTGTCACAGAATATCTACTCTTGTGCTCTGTCATTATTCACCCATGCTGATCTACCTCGTCTACCGGTAATCGTCTCTTTCGTCCACCATCTCGTTATTTTCAGTAGTTAGACCTCCTTGTGATAGTGGTTGTCTGGGGAAGTCACCGTCATTTTGGATCAGGTAGTCCTTAGAGCAAAACGTCCTTTGTAGCAGCTGGTCCACAGGTCATAATGTCCTCTTAATCAAAACGACCACAGGGCCGTTCAGCCCTGTGGTCGACCAGGGAGCAAATCGTCCGCAAATAAAAATTACCTTAAAGCAAATCTATTTCTGCTGCCAAGCAGTAATGCTGTTTTCAGGTCAGCCGAAGGTTACGGGTGCCGGTGTTATTTCAATCACATGAGACTTTAAAAAAAAACTTTGTAAAAATATAGGTATGTTTGGAGCACTACCCTGTCTTCCCCTACCAACATAATCGTGATTTGCGTAACTTGAAAGAAAGGAACTTCATATTCAGTCTACACTAGTATATAAAATACTCTTGCCTAACCATAGAATGCTTTTCATTTTATTTTATTTTTATTTTACTTTATTTTGGAAACAAACAGAACAATTCATTCCGTGCTTTCCGCGATGGCAGTGAAGGGGGCGTTTTTAACACGCTTTTATTAGGTCGACCTGTATGTAACTAACTATGTAATAGAATCTAAGGTAACTAATTTAACCATCTTCCAAGGATCGTAGCGTAATGAAAATTGGCAGCTGTATGTAGTTCTGATGACAATACAATAATATGGTACTGTCGAACTGATCTGATGATGGAGCCGGAAGATATGAACTGGAACTTCATGATGGAAAATCGTATCATAGCAATCGTATGTGTGGGGGGAAAGGCAGTTGTTAGGCCGGTGCATCCTGGGTACGGGTAATAGAACCCTTTCAAGTGATTAACCTTCGGGGAGTTCGGGGGATCTTATTGCCTGTGGTGAATATTCTGATACGGGAGGGCCCCACGAGGGCCCATGGGGAGTTGCTCCACGTGTCCCTCTGATGCCAGCAGAGGGCACAGTGGAGGAGCAGGGGCGGGCCCGGTATGCACGCACGCTGCCACTGGGCATCAGGCAGTGGGTGGAGGCAGCGGGTGGACTGTCCTTCTCTGCCCCCGTCGATCTCGTAACCCCAGGAGTGCCCGCTGAGTAGTGTTCTCGCGCCTCTTGGGACCGAGGGTCTTGGTTATACCATCTGGACCGCGAGGAAGAAAACCTCTATAAAAAACTACGGGAGGATGGGGCCTGCGAGCAGCAGAGTCGGGGTAGTCTGCTGCCTGACCAGCAGCTGGCACAGTTGGCGTAGCTGACACAGTTGGCGTAGCTGGCATGCTGGCCTGGCAGCATGCTGGCGTAGCTGGCACAGTTGGCGTATCTGGCGCAGCTAGCGTAGCTGACACAGCTGGTGTAGCTGGTAAAGGCCCGTGAGGTGAGGTGGCGTGCAGTGTTCCGTGTGCGCCGCCTAGGAGGGTGCGGCCAACGTTAGGCCGCACGGGGAGAAGGGGCTCGCATGCTTGTGGCGGGCCGGGACCTGTAGGGGGTGGTTGTGTGAATATTCACGGGTTCCCACGCCCCCGGCTAAGTTAGTTGAAGAAATACCGTGGTGGTTTTAGTCGGTAAGAGTCCGAAACTGGCTCTACCCCGGGCAGAGTGCTTACATGAGGATTACCCCACGGCAATAAAAAGCTTGCAATATCTCGTTTAATGTCCGATGCCCTCGGTCATGTCATGTTGCTTATATACCTACATCCTCATGTAATTATTTCTCGTCACGCTCTTTTTATTTACGTAGTTATAGAGACGAAATCAAAATAATATAAAACAAGATGTGTCTGCCAGCCACTCGAAGGCAAAGCACTTATAGGTTATTAAACCCATCGAAGTGACTTACAGATAAGATCATTAATGTTATTCTTATTACTCGCAAGTCGCAACTCAAGACTAATATTCTTAGATGCATGTAAATTATCTTCATATAGGTAATACACATAAATTACATGACAAATTATACATTATGGGGTCATAACCTCTATACAACAAAAGCATATTTCCTAAGACTTCCTTGTCCATAAAACGATCTTGTAATAGCCCTCGCAAAGGCTCTGGGCAATGAAAATCAAAATAAATGTCCAGCCACAAAATGGCTCAACGATCGTAAATCAAAGTGTTTACGACGACGCGACACCTCGCCTTGTAATCCTGCAGGATGGCCAATGGACCCGAGACGGCTCCGGGCTCCGAGACACAAAATGTGGAGTCTATAATAGGAAAAATAATGCCCTCATGGAGCAATAAATCATTGTAATTTAGAGCATACTTATATTACCTATAACTCTTGAAAGACAGCCAACGCAAACATTCATAGCTATTGAACTTGTAATTTGTGAAGGTGTGTAATAATAATTCAGTCGTTGAGCCTGTTTTGAATCACGAGAAACCCAAAGCCCAGGTTTCGAGGAACTGCAAGTTTTTATGTTCTGCTTAATAGGCACTTTTAACTTCGAGGAACAGTAAAGAAAGAAAGAGTCAATGATAATTCACTCTTGCTGAATGCTGGTTTATTAGCAATGATTTTACATAAATATCTTTGTTTATTAGGCATTAGTAAAGTAGAGCTGAGTCGTCGACTTTCATCAATCTCATACAACGATAAATCAAATTAGCTGGCGAAATTGCTAAGACGTGATAGGTATCCATATCGAATGTTAGTAATAAAACAGGAAAAATGTGATTTTCTGGACTCATAATTTCAACTACAGCCATGATCACAGGATAGACGGCCGCCCGACCTGCGAGTATTGTGTACGTAGGTAGGTAGGTATTTAAAAACAAATTAAATAAATAAATAATAATTTTATTGACTCAGCCACAAAACATTATTTTACAGATTGTAGTGTTAAGGTATCAGATTCTTGAAAAATACTATGTAAATAATATGTGAACCTACAAGGTTACGCGTCCCGTGGCGTGACTGTTGATCCCGTGAACAGCTAAATAAAATGAAATGATGAGTTAAAATCATATTTTATATTATTTTAATGTCATTATATATCAATACATCATCATGTCTGTGAAATTTCGCAAACTAATTTCATTTATTTACAGATTGCCTCGTTGGTCTAGTGGTTGGAAGCGCGACTGCTGAGCTTGGGGTCCTGGATTCGATTCCCGGGTCGGGCAAAGTGTTATTGGGTTTTTTCAATAGGAAATTCTGAGTAGCAGCGCGGAGTCTGGATTTGTGCCCGGTTAATGGCAATAGGCTCGCCCCCCATTACTTGGGCTTATAACATAACTGGCGAAATGTGGGTGTGCTGTTTATTTTAATTATATGGGTGTGCTATACACTTCTGCCTACCCCTTCGGGGAAATACAGGCGTGATGTTATGTTATGTAATTTCATTTAATCTTATTTGAGTAACAATTAATTTAATCCATGTAACGGTTCTCAGAATGTTTAAAAGCTCGATAGGTAAGCACTCATCTACTACTAGTTACCTTTTTTTTTTTACTAAATGTATGCACCCCCTTTTACAATTATAGACCTGGGGCTGAGACTGCCTTTATTTCTCAACTAATACATGGAGAGTTTTGCATTAGTCTTTAGAATTGCAGCGAAAAGATGGAAAAGTGGCGCTTCTCTCATTTATTCATTTTACCTAATTGTTTTAACCATATATTGATTTGTAAGCTTCACAAAGCTCATTTCAAGCCCCTGTGGTAACTCGGATATAGTAACACTACCTACGGCCAAAATAAACATCCTATCTATCCACGATTTACCCCACTAGAGATAGAAATTTGACAAATTTTGTATGGAGCTAATGTCAAATTTCTATCTCTAGTAGGGCAAATCGTAGATAGATTAGATATTAGTTTTGGCCGTTAATCAATCACGAAGGTGATAGCTAGTTGTAATCAGACTAGTCAGGTGAGTATAATTTACGTTCACGTCACGCAGCAATCGTCAATCATAGAATCTATGGTGTCCCAAAGTGTTTCCATGCGAGACTAATGCCAATTATTGGGCACTTTAATAATAGCGAGCTGTCACGAGATTTTTCAAAGAGAAAACCCCCTGAGCGAGTTTATAGATTGTGTAAGATTCTGAGATCAGAATTATACATTGGTCATTGATTGATAAAGAGCCAAGTTATATTGCAATCTTAAAGAATTAATTTATGTGGCATAGGCCATGCTGCGTGAATGTGGTTTATCGGGCATCCCTCGGAAACTGTTCATCTTCCCGGGATCTTCTTCTTCTTCGTGTCGACACGAGCTACATAATGATAAATAGCTCATGTCGTGGGGAAAAGATTAGCCAGTCAGCAAGTTGGTAGCGGGGCTGACTGCCCAGGGTGCGCCGGACGATCAATTAAATATCGTCACTCGTGGAGGCTCAAAAGTAACCTTCCCGGGATAAAAAGTAGCCTATATGTTAATCCGGGGTGTGTTCTATCCAACTCCATAGCATTCTCAGTAAAATGGCAGTAGACATCAGACAGTCGGACGGACGCGGGACATAGCGAAACTATAATTGACTACGGAACCCCAAAAATGGATGGCTTTAACTTGACCGGCAGTTTCGACACAGAGGTTTCGACACGTAATGTCAAACAAGGTTATAATAAAGATTTAAATTGTGGAAAGAAAAAATCGCTCACGAGCAGGATTCGAACCTGCGACTCCTGGCTCAGTACGCCAGTGCTTTAGCCACTAAGCTACCGTGAACACTGCTCGTGGTATCGAAATTATCCTCCACTATACGTCTTTGGGTGACGTGTGGTGATTTTTTCTTTCCACAATTTAAATCTTTAGAATTCGCTTAGCATGCGTAAAATGCGTTAAAATAATAAAATAAGGTTATAATAGTCTGACCACGCTAACTCTGCATAAGAAAATGGCAACACCGTAAACGATAATAAAACCGGCCAAGAGCATGTCGGGCCATGCTCAGTATTATAGGGTTCCTAATTACAAACGAATCAAATCGAATATTAAACATTGCTATTTTAGTTTTTGCAAACAGCGCCACCTAGCGCTGAATTTAAGAAGCTAAATTTAAGAAGTGTGTCATATCAATATAACACAAAGTAACTTTTTGTGATTTTTTTAAATAGGAAGTAACTAAAGCAGCATTATTTGCTGTGATCATTTTTCTCTAAGGTCAACGACCTTTGAACTAGGACGTCTTAAGTATTTTGCAGTTTTCTCACTACAACTCAAAAAATTATGATCACATTATACTCAAAATAATTTTAAAAGAGAGTTTTTATAAAGGTCTATCAATTTGGAAGATTATAAGTTTCTACGTTGCACAGTTTAGAAATGGCAGGGGGGGGGGGACATTGCAAGCCACTTTGGTGGGCTATATTTCGCAGATGGTATACCTGATGTGTAAAGTTATGTATGAAACATTGTAACTTCTTAGGTTTTCGCGATCACTACACATTATAATAAAACAAAGTAAATAAATATTTGTAAAGACGCTTGTCATCTTAGTCTACCTGCGACCACGAAATGCTGCAAAGCTTTCGAAACGTCAGGGAAACCAATTTAAATAATATACGCGATTTAATCCGGTTAAACTTTGTTTTATTATAATATGAAACATTGCCTTCATTTTAGTAGACCTATTCAATGATACCCGACACTAGGGGGTGCAGCGAAAAAAAAATTTCATCCCCGTTTCACATGTATGGGCGCCACCCCTAAAATACGTAATCAAGATTTTTTTATTCTTTTAAAATTGAGATCTATATCTAGACCATTTTTTAACAAAATTTCATTTACTTATGTTTATAACTGTAGAAGTTTTAAGCTGTAAAGGATTAGAACAGACGGACAGACTGACGGACATGACGAAACTATAAGGGTTCCTTGTAGGACTACGGAACCCTAAAAACTATTAAATTCAAAATCTCTGTAATGATCTTATTATTTCAATGCAGAGTTAATTAACTTTACTGGTCTGTACTCTGTACCACTAAGATATAACTCTGCATTCTTCTTCTTCACTCTGCATTGGAACAATAAGATCATTACAGAGATTTTGATAGTTATTGTTTATGGTGTTGCCATAATTCCTATGCAGAGTGAGCGTGGTCAGACTATAGTCCTTTTTTTTTCTGCTGTCCGTCCGTCCGTCTGTCTGTCACAGAGCTTTATCTTTTGAACGGTAATAGGTAACCGGTTGAAATTTTCTCAGAATATGTGTTGCTATGAGGTATATCACGACAAATACTAAAAACAAAAAAAGTCTAAAACCAAGGTCCCCATACAAGAAACCTCAAAAAACATGCATTTTTTTCAACGTTTTTGTTTTTGCTCTATCTTCAAAACCGTAATACATACCAGCGTCAAACTTGGTCAGATTATAGTGCATACTATGTAGTTTAGCAACAAATACTAAAAATAAGACAAACATAGACATATGTGGTGGTACCTGCGTAAGAAAGACATGCAAAAAATCATATTTCGCGCACTGTGCGTTGATGTCTTTTGATAAACTCTCGTAAATTAAATCAGTTTTAATGGGGTATCAGGTGGTTGAGAGGTACGGAACCCTTACTGCGCGAGTCCGACTCGCACTTGGCCGGTTTTTTTATTTATTCATGACCATGGATACATGTCCTTCAGTCGTAATCATTGAACATATTATACTTATATCTTATATCCTAGTAAAGTGATGGAAACTTTACTAGGTTTCTGAGGGGATGATGAGATAATACGAAAGTCATGTTTTTCAACTTTGTACCATTTATCCACACTTGTACACGTTAACGAGCACTTCAAATTTAATAATCCACCATTATTACAAATTAACACTCGAAGAAACACAAATTTTGGAAAATAATAAAAAATCCACAACACGATCTTTACGAATTTTCCCGCCAACCACTCTAGTCCTTCTCCTTTTGGGTTGCCGTGGTTCAAGGTTATGGTGAAGCTTTAAAAAGTTGATACAAAAGGAAAAATATTAACAGACATGATTGATAAAAACTTAGCTACTTGAGATTCCGCATAATTTACGTTTTTACGCAGGTCTTTGTAGGTAGGTTATTCCAATGATTTATCCCAAAAAGGCAGGTAGCTCTTGTTGTAGGTAGTCATCATGCTCGAACGCCCAGTGAGCGAGCAACGTTCCCGCACAAAACGTGAGCTATAATCTATTATTAGATATCAATAATGCACATAATTATAGAGGCTTATAACAATGTGTAAGTATGTTATAAAACGTTACCCCACATCAGAATTTCCTCTGTATCGTATGTATACGATTATAGTACGATAGTACTATTAGTTATTCTGTGCTTATGCCTTATAGTCACGAATCTTCACTAGTAAAAGGAAAATAGGAAATCGAACCCGCTACCCGTAGTGCAGAAACCCAATCGCTCAGTTATCTACTGCACCAAAAATATCGTCTAAAGATAATGGAATGTCCTCGGGGAATGTAATTTTTTAACCGACGAAAAAAAGGAGGAGGTTCTCAATTCGACGCGTATATTTGTTTTTTTTTTTTTTTTTTTTTTTTTTATGTATGACCACGCATAACTTTTTACAGAGTGGTCCGATTTTGATGATTCTTTTTTTAATGGATAGGGTATATCTCGAAGTTGGTCCCATTTAAATTTCAAAATCAAAATCCACCCCTAAGGGTAGTAAAACAGGGGATGAGTGTTTGTTCACCCACTGAATTCTTACCTGTTAACCGATTCTGTTGAAACTTGACACACATAAATATAGTTCTAGACACTACGACATAATGGAGACCTGGCGTTAGATTTTAACCACAAAAAAATGAAAAATAAAACTTTTTAACAAAAAATTGAACCGACGAAAACAGAAACTGAAAAGCGAAAAATAACTAATTATGAGTCGGCGCCAAACAACCAATCGAAAAATAACTAATTATGAGTCGGCGCCAAACAACCATTAAATAAATAATAAAAACAACGTCACATCAAATACAACGTGAAATTTTCAACAATAAACAATAACTTTCCAAAAATGCGTTCTCCGCTCGGCCACTTGCAACTTACACGCACTTTGCTTGTTAAAAGTTCGTTTGGCGCCGACTCATAATTAGTTATTTTTCGCTTTTCAGTTTCTGTTTTCGTCGGTTAAATTTTTTGTTAAAAAGTTTTTCATGTACTTTTCAGTCGTTACTCTTGTATTCATTCCATAAAGTTATTATACTCAGTATGGAAATGTCTTTGATTCATTCACGTACTGCAATTGTTTCTTTCCTTTAATTTCACCTTGTGCGCAATCTTCAATCTTAGCACATTGGTACAATGCACTAACTTACATTTATTGCAGGCAGGTGTCATAATTCGTGCAAAAGTAAATAATAACTTGATGCAGTAATTTAAGGTTACCGATATTACGATTCTCGTTATTTAGGTACACACGGCTACACATCAAGCTGTACAAAACCAGTAAAGGCTGACCTCGCGTTGTAAGGAAAACCTATACAATGCGAGGTCAGCTTATACTGGAAATGTAAAGCTTGATGTGTAGCCGTGTGTACCAGCAGGCAGAAAGTTGATGGTCACGACATGAAGAAAAAACCTAGTTTAATTAAATTACTATCCGTGGCTTTTGAATTATGATATCAACATTACATGTATACAAGCGTGATTTACGGAATTAAAAAAGTCTTACATAAAAAGTACAATAAAGTGCAGTCAATCAATTAGATCGAAACACGTCGTATTTCCGCAGTAATGTTTTTTAATTCCGTAAAGTGCTTTAATCACGCTTTTAATTTTATATCGGTTTCATATGATTTATGAGCATAATTATATGAAGTTTCAATTACTGCAAAAAGATTTATAATATTTGAATGATTGTGCTGTGTCTAGCAGTGGCGTGCATTGCATATAGGCAGTTAGGCAGTACCAGTGCCTTCCTCATTCAAATTCAATAGCGGTGAAAGTAATTTTTTTTTCAAAGTACGATGCTTATTTATCTTTTGATAGACCAAATGAATGCTAAATTAATCTTCCTACATAAAAAAAAAACAATAACTTACACCACAATTAAATTCAAATGAAGTAGGCCAATACACGCCACTGGTGTCTAGATATGTCGCAGGTTTTAGATATTTTGTGGGCTAAGAAGGGAAGGAAGAGTGAGCAAACGTAGTTATCACAGTTTATGCTCATAGTTGGATACCTATTAGATATAAGCCTGTCTCAAAGTGGATCTCATCTAATCTACACCCTAAGCAAGTAGATTGTTGTTTGGAGACCGTTATTACGTTTGACTAACTAGCTGACAATTTTGGTAAACAATGGTAGGAAGATACTCCGTTTACTTCTTGAGAAAACACAAAAGACTTCTTCATTAAAATGGCGTATTTCATGTAAACCAAACAGAATGCTTATTAACAAGTTAACACCTTAAGTAGGCGTTAAGCTAACGTTGTATCATCCACTCATCACACCACAATGAATGAGCGATGCAAGTGAAATATCAGTTAAATAATTGTCTGTAACGGAGGAATGTGACGTGGCAGCTGAGCAGTGTTGGCGTCTCCGCACACAATCAGTTCAGGCGAGTTTCACTCCGAGTATTCGTGCTGTTACTTTTACAACGCGCTGCCGCACACGAACAACGCTCTGTTTCCCTAAGTGTCATTGTTTCTACTTTGCGCACTGTCAAAGAAAAACTGACTTTCCACTGTGTCACCATAAAGGAGCGGTGATACATATTAGCCAATTTACATAGTTACGCGTTGTAATTAGAACTGCATAATGAACTACAAAAGAACAAGGTATGTCCCTAACTAGAAAATAACCGGCCAAGTGTTAGTCGGACTCGCGCACTAAGGGTTCCGTACGCATACCACCCATCGACCTGGTACCACCGTAGAAACTGATGATCACAAAGGTACAGCACTGCGCGTGGATGTCTTTCATATAAGCATATCTTTCTTACGTGGTGCCATCACACATGTCTGTGTTTGCCTTATTTTTATTAATAATTAAGTTACTGAAATTCATAAATTATTGTGACATAAATGCCTGTATCCTTTTATTGTGTTGATATAATATATATAATACTAATAAATAAATATAATAATAATAATACGTAAAATGTATGCAAAAAATTACACCGGTGGTCTTGAGCAAGTTTTTTATAGTTTGGTTCACGAGGGGAACAGCAAAATATGCAAGTGTGTCTTCAAGGTCCGTTAATCTCAAACCAATGATATTACATAAGTAAATCATTGTCTCGAACGATATTTATTCTTCAAAAAATTATTTTTTGAGAAAGATGATTCGCATACATATGCCAAGCCTAGTCGGCCTAGGTAGGTAGTTATATGAAAATATTATTTAAATATTTAACAATATTTGGCGGTCTGAAGTTTGACCTTCCTGCGGTCCTGCGGTCCGCCTGTTGCTGACCGCTGCTATAAGGGTTCCATTTTTTCTTTTTAAGGTACGCAATCCTAAAAAGACTAATGAAAAATTAATAAACATTACCTACTATGTAGGTACCTACACTACCTACATCTTCTCTGTGAGCATGTGTGTGCACGATTTTAGAACACTATCAGTGTCTACCAGTGCGCTAACACCTGATCGTTTAGATGCCTATCTATATTTATTGACGAGATAAATCGATTACGAAATCGCTCGCAGCGCAGCACGTTCATATTGGCTGAATAAAACAAAGTGTGGAGCAATCATTGGATACGGTTCGCGCGGAGATTTGGAAGTGTTTTAAGATAACACTACCGAGTCCCGTTGTTGCAGAGATCGTTTGCTCCTACGATTGTCGGATGGCCCGAGAACCGAGTCCACACACCGTTACTTTCGCACCAAATCTGCCTACAATACGTTGTTCAGTGTACTTTGATTCGGATAATAAGTTTTAAGTCACGATCCGTTTCGTGAAGCTGTCTACGTAATCTCTCGGCTGAATTAGAGGCTTCCTACTAAGGAGAGATGCATATTTTATATTGAAGCTATCGCTGAGACGAATTGCGGTCACCGTGGATTTATTTTCTTTGGGTGCATGTTAGAGATAATACTGTTGCCTATTGTACCTAGTTCCTGATCATGAAGGTTTTGTATACCTACTTTGTATCTGTATACGTATAGATATAGATGAGTGGTCACTTCGAGATTTTATCTCTTATCTCATGGTAACATGTTAATCTAATCAAAGAAAAATAAATTATCAATCACCCTAATAGGCTCGATAAGATGAACTTCTTTAATTGTGGTCATATAATTCGACTGACATATCGATTAATTTAGGCCCCGTAGCTATCTAAGTATTAAATTGTATTTATTTCTACTATTGCTGGAGGTGAACATGTATACATACAACGTATATCAGAAATGCGTGGTCATATTTTAAGAGCTTATTCAGGGCATAGCATAGAACAACTTTTACTATGGGACCAACCCTGATTTTTTTTTTAAAATATCAGTTGTTCCTTACTAAATAATAGATGTCGCCCCACAAAATGTAAAGATCAGCTGATATTTTATTCACGATTTCAGGGTTGGTCCTATAGTAAAAGTTGTTCGATAGCATCCCCTGAATAAGCTCTTCAAATATGACCACGCATTTTCTGATACACGTTGTATAAATAATAATTATAATTCAAGTTATACAGGGTGGAAAAAACGAACGAGACATGGAGGAAAAGTACAGTCTAACAAGGGTCGCCAGATATAAATGAAGTTTTCTCAGAAGATTATGGATGTTTTCGAGTGAAATGTCTCTTTGGAAATATCATTTTAATAACTGTTTTTATACAAAACCTTAATCAAACCTAGAACGGTTTATAACAATTTCCTGAGAAATCTTCAACTATATCTCGCGACCTAGGATACTAAATTTTGCTTTGTTGGACTGTAAATTAAATATTTAAGATAGCATTTACTCAAAGGAAACTTAAAATAACTGGACTCACAGATTTCTGAAAACTGAACCGGGAATCGAACTAAAAACAACATGAAGAGTACACCCTATGGCTCATGTTGATAGGGCAAATAATATGGATCAAATCTGCCCAATAAACATAGTGTCTTAAATTAAAGGAAGTCCATGAAATATGAACCAACAACAAATAAAATAAGGCGTTTTTGAGTAAAATTGTTGCTTCCTTGGTATCATTTTATTGAAACGTAACTAAACAATGTTAGATTTCATGGTATTTCTTTAATCTAGGACACAAGGTTTGTTGGAGTGATTTGATCGTTATTGTCGACTCTATCGATTCATCATCATCATCATCATTTCAGCCGAAAGACGTCCACTGCTGGACATAGGCCTCCCCCAAGCATCGCCACAACGACCGGTCCTGTGCCTTCCGCATCCAGCGGATTCCCGCGACCTTCACCAGGTCGTCGGTCCACCTTGTGGGGGTCCTACCCACGCTGCGCCTTCTAGTACGCGGTCGCCACTCCAGAACTTTACTGCCCCATCGGCCATCCGTTCTGCGAGCAATGTGCCCCGCCCACTGCCACTTAAGTTTGGCAATTCTTCGGGCTATGTCGGTTACTTTCGTTCTCCTGCGAATCTCCTCATTTCTGATTCTATCGATTAGCGACTTTAAAACACAGGTGATATTTTTTGCATTGTTGAAGGTTCGATTCCCGGCTGAAAAAATCTTTAAATATAGTTATACTTATTTATAAATATAAATGGATCTTTGAGTAAAATTTGCCATCTTCAATATTTAATGTATTTTTCCTCCATGTCCCATTCGTTTTTCCACCCTGCACCTATATATCTTACAGATAAATACATAAGCGACATGTAATCATGGTTATCTAACAGTTAATCGCTGCTAAGTAATCTAATGTCGGCGCTGAATGTCGCTAACTCGTTAACTAGCTGCTAGATACGACTGTATTTGCATATTGCTATACATCATGCTCACTAAGCAATGAAATACAAACATGTATGAATTGTTCACGCTTTCGTTCGCGAGATGAACTCCCAGCCAATGCGCAGCCGTAACAAGAAAATTGGTGTTAGACTGTTAGACACGCTTAGATTCAAAGACGAATCTAAGCGTGAACTCATGCTTCCAACTGTCAAAATGCAGTGCTATTAAGCCAATGGCGGATTTACCACCAGGCTGAGTCGGAGTGAGGAGGTCGGCATCGGCATTTTAGGGGCGGCAAATTTGGGGCCAACATTAATTTTTCAATATCTTACAAAAATTAAAAAGATTCATATTTATTAAAAATAAATTGTAAAACTTTCATAAAAATTTCTTAGGTTGTCGCGATCACTACACATTATAATAAAATAAAGTTTAACCGGATTAACTCGCGTAGGTATATTATTTAAATTGGTTTTCCTGACGTTTCGAAAGCTTTGCAGCATTTCTTGGGCGCAGGTAGACTGAGATGACAACCAATTAATAGTTTTGTAAAAAGCTGGTACAGCATGGAATCGGACGCGTTTTTTTAAATAGGTATATTTCAATATTGCACCAAATCCTGCAAAAACAGCTTTTAATAAAACAAAAACGCAGCTTTAATTTCCTTCAAAATTAAGCTAATTTCTTCTTTGACCACTTTTCTCTATTTCACATAAATTCAGTCCTACCCCACCTCAAAAACTCGAGAAAACTATTCCCGATGCAGCAACGGCTGCCAGGAGGACATAGCGGCGGGGTCCCCCCGCAATGCCCCAGTAAGCCGAGGTCCGAGCCCTCCCTTATGGGGACGTCCTTATGCGGTTTTTGCAACCGCAATTTTAGTTTATAAGTTAGATTAAGGGAAATTTGTCGGCGGATGGAGTCCCTAACAAATTCCGTGGATTCTCCGCCACCCGCCCGGTTAAGCAGTAAGGGTATCCATTTTGGGTACCAATTCTGCGAGTCAATTCGAAAAAAAAGAAAACCTCAAAAAATCATTCTGTAGGTTGGTACCTATAAATTCTATAATTCTCCTCATCTACACTCGCGGAGTGATAGCAGTCACATCATCTTTTCAGCCGAAAGACTTCCACTGCTGGACATTCCCGCGACCTTCACCAGGTCGTCGGTCTACCTTGTGGGGCTCCCCACAGGGTCATATAGATACATAGGTACCTATATACAAGAAAATATTATTTATTAAATGTCGAATAGAACAATAGACCAAAGGCAAAGGCTTTGACACGTGACCGAGAGGCCGTCACTACAAAATCCTCGTTAAACTATTGTGTGAAGAAGCCTAGAACTCTCTTGATAAAATTGTATTTAGCTTAATTGAAAAGACTAAAAAAATATTAGTACTTCATGTGCATCACACAAAGCTCAAGTTCTTTAGAAAAATAATAAAACTCACATAAAGGTGTTTTCAACCAAAACAGAACAATAACATAATAAGGGCCTAGACATTCGTGATCACGTTCCTTGTATATGCAAGTGGGCATTCAGAATGTAAGCGTTACCTCGGCTTTTTCAATCTTAACGACCTAAAATAAAACGACAAAGAATACTAAATCGTTAGGGCTCCTAGGAGGTGCAAGGCGACTGTCGAACCGGTTTAGCCGGGAGATTCTTTGTTTGGTTATCGCAGAGTCGAAACGTCGCGATTCGTGTCGAGACGGATATATCGCTGCATGACTGACGCCAAATTTATCTATTGCAGAGATAAGAAGACGACCGCGGATGTGTCTACAGCGAGACTCGGGCAGCTGAGGGCCCCAGCGGCCTGATGGCGAGAGGAGCGGTGCGCGCGCTGCTCGTCACGGCGGCGCTGGCCGCGCTGGCGGGGGCCCGCGCCGCCCGCTTCGGGGACCGCCTGGCGCCGCGCGTGCCGGCCGCGTACGCGCCGCGCAACGCCCCCTCCGCACAACACTACGCCGAAAATGAATATGACGACGTCTACGAGCACGACTACGAGGAACAAAACCTCTCAGTCGAGGAAGACGACGAACAGCAGGAGATGGCACCTCCCCTACGGCGCCCTGCACGCACTGAAGCCCACAGACTCGAGATGAGCACTGAATATTTCGTTATACCAGAACGTAGTTCACCACTATCGCCACCCTCGACGTCTACTACAGTCACGCCGACACCACAACCAAACTTGACCATCATACTGGCACCGACACCGCCGAACTTGGGTGCACTGAGGTCTGAATCTTGGGCGGTGCCTATATTAGCTCTCGCTTGCGTGAGTATGGTGACTCTCGGCGGATTCGAAGCGTTTGTGATATGGGGAGCGAGTCGCAAGGCGCCGAGCCATCGTCACCTCTTGCTTGGACAGACATTACTTTTCGGATTGTTCTCGTGCGCGGCTACAGCTGCAATGTTTGCAACAGCACCGACTGCGTTTACGTGCGGAGCTGTACGATTCGGAACGGGCGTCGCGTATGTAATCGTGTTCGCTTCACTGCTAGTGAAGTGTGTATTTTTGCTTAGTTTAAATGGTGGAGTATATTTACCGGCCGCGTACCAAGGACTCCTATTGTTTTTCGCTGTAATGATACAAGTAGCGATCGGTGCACAGTGGCTCGGTGGCTCACCTCCACGAGTGATAGTTGGCGGCGGGCGGTGCGATGTCCAGATGTCAGACATGCTGCTGTCGCTTTGCTACGCGGCTTTCCTGATCGCGGTAGTGTGCGGGGTGGCGCTGCGGTCGCGCGGCATCCGGGACAACTACCGCGAGGCGACGCACATCGCAGGCGCGGGCGGTGCCAGCGCGGCGGTGTGGTGCTGCTGGGTGGCGGCGGCGCTGGGCGCGCCCGAGCGCCACCGCGACGCCTGCCTGGCCGCCGGCCTGCTCGCCACCTGCGCGGTCGTGTTCGCACTCATGTTCGCACCGAAGGGCCGGCGCCTGGCGGCACTAGGCCGTGAGGGCAGATGGGACGCGGACCGCGACGAGGGCCTCAGTTCGCTGGGTGCCGGTGGCTCCGGCTACTCGCCCTCGTTCTTCCACTTCAAGCCGGTCAAGTACGGCATGGTGTCGGCGGCGGCGCCACTGCCCGCGCCGCCCCCCGTGCTGGACCGTAAGGAGCCCGCTCAGCCAGCCGGTTAGTTAAGTATCTAACGTGCGCTACTAGTGAGGAATAGCGCTTCCACGCACATATTGACCGCAGATCGCGACGTTCTTTTCGCAGATCCGTACGGAGGCCTGTTCGCGTACTCGCCGCACCCACACTCACGCGCCCTGTACTGTCCGCCGCACTACACCATGCACCCCCTTATGCTAAATTACCCGCCCTATCCTTACCTTCTGCCGCCAGGTAACTACTCTTATACCTACACTTGCTTGTAATAAATTGCACTCTCACTTTATACTACATCTATATTTTCAATAGCAAACAAAGATAAGAGTGTTCGGTTAGATAAGATAATAAGGTTTTCTTGAGAGATTCGATTTTAAGTTTACGATTTATATCTTGTCAAATCCCAGTTTTTAGCCTCCATGGACGAGACTAAAGTAAGTTGCGCAGGTAAGCTAAGCCATACTAATTGTCGCATGTTGTGTGCAGGCGTGGTGGTGCGTCCGGAGGATGGCAACGTGTACACGAGCGTGGAGCCCACCTTCAGCAGCAACCCCAACGTGTACTTCCAGCGCACGGAGCCGTTGCACGTCGGCATGATGTACTGAGCCCCTGACAAACCACAGTTCCGAAGCGAACACTGGGATTTGCAGCGCGACGCCATTGTCACTAGCCACCGGCAATCAGTGACCTGACTATGAATATGTTGTGACGAAGCGTTCCTACTGCTGCAGAAAGCACTTCTGCACATGTTTCATGTATTTTTAACACACAGAATTAAATAATTTAAGTACATCATTAAATTATTTCGAAATTCATACTCACATCTATGTAGATTATTTGTGAAATGAAAGAATCTGTTACATTAGTTACTTCAACCACATGGTGAAAGCAAATATTTTTCTAGTCAAATTATATCACTATAAAATCCAGTTTGTTGTTGTATAAATACTTTTAAACAAAAGAATTATCAGCTATTTTTCATTCCACATCCAAACATATATTCTGTGATTTATACAGCAGTAGCGAACATCAACTAGCGACCGAACCAATATTGGACATTACATTAGAAGCAATGTGAAAAACTTTTATGAACTTTGTGTGGAACAAAAAGCTGTTTGTGATTTTAAACTATACTCACTCAACCCACCCTGAAGAATACGAAGAACAGCTGTTAGAATAAGTATAGATAACTTACTATTAAGTTTACAGAAAAACCATTTAATTGTAAGTTTTCCTTATGCAAATTTGTAAATAAAACTAAAGACTGTTTTATGTTATTTTATTATAATTAAATTATAAAATTATTCTATATTTATTCAATGTAAACACATAAATAGCTGTGCAAAGTTTAGTACACATGCCCCATCAAAATAGAGGCATTTATGCTCAACTTTTCTAACAATTTCACTCACTCACAATGTTGCCAGTTTCAGTTCTTTAGACCAAAGTCGATGTTGTTCATTTTATTCTGTTGGCAACATTATTCACATGCAATTCTTTACTTGGTTCCGGTGGAGAGCAGGGCCAGGAGACCTGAGGCAACTGAAAGGGACACAATGTAGTTACTGTGATAAAAGAGTTAAGGAAAATTTTGCCAGATTACACTTTTTTTTAAATTATGGGATCGCGAAACGAGCTAAAGGCCCACCTGATGTTAAGCGTTTACCTTTGCCCATAACAAACGCAACACCACCAAGGCTGTTGCCTAAATGGTACCGCAAGTCGGTTGGTTCGCAAAACTGAGACATGAAGATGGAACGTCTCGTGTGATTGTATTTTTAGGGTTCCTTAGTCCTACAAGGACTGTCCGTCTGTCCTAATCCTTTACAGCTTAATAACTTCTACCGTTATAAACATAAATAAATGAAATGTTGTTAAAAAATAGTCTAGATATAGATATAAATTTTAAAAGAATAAAAAAATCGTGATTACGTATTTTAGGGGTGGCACCCATACATGTGAAATGGGGATGAACATTTTTTTTTTCGCTGCACCCCCTTGTGTGGGGTATCATTGAACAGGTCTACTAAAATGAAGGCAATGTTTCATACATTACTTTTTTACCAGGTGTACCATCTGCCAAATATAGCCCGCCAAAGTGGCTTGCAATGTGTCCCCCCCCTGCCATTTCTAAACTATGCAACGTAGAAACTTATAATCTTCCACATTGATAGAACTTTGTAAAAACTCTCTTTTAAATTTATTTCGAGTATAATGTGATTATAAATGTTTGAGTTATAACTCAAACACACGTTTTCACTATAGTGAGAAAACTGAAAAATACTTAAAACGTCCTAGTTCAAAGGTCATTGACCTTAGAGAAAAATGACCTTGGCAAATAATGCTCCTTTAGCTACTTTCTATTTGAAAAAATCACAAAAAGTAACTTTGTGTTATGTTGACATGACACACTTCTTAAATTTGGCGCCATCTAGTAATACCATCTAGTACTAACAACACTCTCTGAGTCGCCAATGCTGCCGTCTATTGCATTTGGCGCTGTATAGCGCGCGCCATCTAGCGGCTACTAACAATACTCTCTGAGTCGCCAATGCTGCTGTCTATTGCAAAAACTAAAATAGCCATGATTAATATTCGATTTGATTTGTTGGTATTGTAACACCTACTTAAGGAACCCTATATTACTGAGCATGGCCCGACATGCTCTTGGCCGGTTTTTTAAATTGAGATAATTCAGTCACAAAAAGTATTTTATGAATGTTATCCATATTTTGAAAGAAAGAAAGGGCATTTTGATGGTGTATCTCAAGTAAAATCCAACAATAAAAACTGTGATTAAAATTGCAGATAAAATACATAGCAAATAGCACTTTACAACATGAGTGTTTGAACACCCCATACTGAATTGAAACACCATATTTTATCCACTTAGTCCAATTACTGGACATAAGCCTATCTCACATAAATGGTCTATTTTCCAAAGTTTCTGAGAACTGTCACTGCTAGAAGACTATTAATATATTTCATAAATGGGAGATATGCCTTCAATTCATAATTGTGCGTGTTTAGATGGCGCTGCTTTTCTATCACTTATTTTAAAAACACCAAAACAATATGTTTTTATTAGTACGTCTTCTTTTGCACATTTTACACAACAAACATTTCAATGATTTTATGTAGCTCTTCTACAGAGAGCGACTTTACTGCGAATGAAAGAGATCAGATGTGTTCCGGCACCAATGAAATCATTTTGTGCATATTGATGCATCAACAGACAGAATGTTGTGGCGCAACTTGGGAGAGACCTATCAGTGCAGAGCAGTAGACTGCGATAGGTTAAGTTGATGAGTTGATAATGCATCAAGCATTGTTCTTGGAAAATCTCCCATGTTTTGTTTATCTATGGTGAGTATGTATACTATATCAGTGTTATGCTTGCATATAGTTTGTAAAAGGATACACAGTGGGTGTGAAGGAGCGCAGGAGGTAGAAGCTGCTCAGGATGACGATGGTCAGGAACAGAGCGTTGTTGTAGAAGATTGAATAGGTGGTGGCCTCATAGTCAGCCACTTCATTCTTTTTCCACAGGATCCTGAAAGTCATTAATAATTTAGATTAGACAATCATGCTACTTTCTTATAAAAACAGCCCATGTTTATGCTAATTTACTTACAAATAAAATAATTATGTACTACCCAAAATGGTGGTACTTCTATTGTTCTTGTTTACACATACACTATTGTGTATGTATAAACTAGAACAAGAGGCAAATACCAATGCTGCCATTTTCAATCCCATTCTTTATCTGGGCAAGTAGTAAATACCATAAATCAAATGAAGTAAGAATTCCGATATTATCATCACAATGTAACATTAACTGTTGAGTGTGACATTGCATGAGGGTGTCTAGCTATGATCACTAAATTAAATCATAGTGATTGCAGATGCTGTTTTTATAGCATAGGATGATGCTGCTGGTGAAAACTCCCCAAAATAATCTGAATACAAAATAAGAATCTAATTAGAATTAATTACCTACATTCATTTACAGTTATGATTCACTCTTTGAGTGTTGTGGTGGCGCTACTTGGGAGAGAGCTATGCCCTATGCTGAGTTGATGATGATGATGATTTGCATTTATCATAATAACCACCTTTTGCTTGTTATCAACCAGGTTAGAATTTCTACAGGAGTTATGAATGGATTTTCATGAACATATTGTACCTTACTCAAAGCTATACAATATCACTATGTTATTGAGATTGTGTACATCGCTAAATAAATACTGAACTAATAACATAATTCAAGAACCTAAAGTAACAGTTTATACAAATATATTTAGTACATCTAGGCTACTGATAGATAAGTATTTATTAGTATTAGTCAGTTAATAATTCAAAGCAAATGTTTGATGGTTACCTCTCGTCCTTCTCCTTCCGGCTCATCTTCTTGTCGTCAGCCAGCTTGCGAGCCATCTCCCGCGCGACGGCGTCTTCCCTGCGCACGGCGACACGGTGCTTCAGCTGGAACTTGGTGTTCCTGTAGGCCAGTGCCAGCAGCCAGGTGCTTGCAGTCGTCACCATTGCGAACCACGCCAACGACGAGCTCAACTCTAGAGCGTGCACCCTCCAGAACAACCCTGCAAGTGACACACATATTGAAAAGCGAACGGCACTTTCACTACTCCGTAATCTCAGATTTATGTATAAACCAATAAGTTTTGCAGGCATTATTAGATTGTCACAATTATAAGGTAGTACTTACATATGGGAATAGCAGATACGATAAAAGCATTCCCGTAAAAGAGGGCTGAAGATTTCGTCGACACATTCCGACTGAAGTCTTGAAGCAGTAATTCCTCTTCTTTCGTGAAAGCCTTGTTTGTCTTACCCGACATGATTGTTTAGTTAATATAGATCTTATAATCCGAACTACTTGTTATAAAAATACAAAGACACTAGCTGGATTATTATGCCACCGCTTCAGCTGGCTTATGTGCTGGCGAGCGAAAGTCAAACGTCAAATGACATGTAAGCAACGTGTCAAAAATATTGCCATCTTCCAAAATGAAGTGTTTGTGATACAAGATTTTAGGGATAACCGTAATTAATTATAAAACCGGTTTTTAATATTTTTGTCAACCGTTTTCAAGGTAAAAACAATAGTAATTTATAAATTATCTATCAAACAAAGACTTGGGTTAAAATATCAGAGACATGTGAGGCTTACAGCCAAAATTAATAACCTATCTATCCACGATTTGCCTAATTGCCTATACTAGAGATAGAAATTTGACATAAGTTCCATACATTTTATGTCAAATTTCTATGTCTAGTAGGGAAAATCGTGCATAGACAGGTTATTAATTTTTGCCGTTAAACAATCGATCGATTAGAAGTCTAAACTTGATCTAAACCATTTATTGCAGAATTAACTATACCACTTTGACAGATGCTGTCGCCTTCGCCTGTCATGGCTGTCATATTTCGAATTTGAAAATAAACGTTTGCTGCCGCCATCCGCATCTGATAATAACAAAAACTTAACGTAGTGGTTATTTTCTCTGTGACAAAAACTTTGATTTGATCATTTGACTTCAGTTATTATTTGTAATGGAAAAATATTTAGCGCTTTAATACACTTGTCTGCAAAATGAGTAACTTTGAATTTGCTATACCTCTGCAGAAGGACGAATTACTTGAATCTCATGCAGGACAATATCATGTTGAAGATATCGTTCAACCGCGCGTACTTTTATCAAAATTACAAGGTAAGTTATTTATTTCTTTAATAAATAACATAACGTACATATTCTTCTTCTTCTATCGTGTCGACATGAGCTACATAATGATTATAGCTCATGCTGTGGCGAAAAGATCAGCCAGTCAGCAGGTTGGTAGTGGGGCTGACTGCCCAGGGTGCGCCGGACGATCAATTAAATATCGTTGCTCGAGGAGGCTCTTACATATTAAGAAATAATGTATCTTTCTATTCGCAGATGGCGCAAGAGCTTTCAATACAGAAGGGGTAGAATACATAATAGAACACTTTGATACTTACTTTTCCATCTTAGTACATGGTAACAAACTGGAATGGAATATTATAAACAAAGGTAAAGACAGTATTACTATCTTGAGACTGTTAAAACTTTATTCCATTGCCTAAACATCTTAATCTTAGCATATTAATTTATCTGCATTAATGTTTACATTACAAGTTTTAAAACAACTGTTTAGGTTTTGAACATATCATACGTGCAAGTAAAAGTCTTTGCAACCATCTGGAACCAATAGTACAAGAGCAAGAAATAGATGCAGATGTCCGAACAAAGAATTTAAATATTTTGAAAATGATGATGTATCTGTTCACACAGATCATGAAAACTAAGGACACTAAACTAGCTGCAGATGTGAGTTATAATAGCATGCATGCGGGTTTCTAGCATGTTAAAAAGTTTTACTGTTTTACAAAGACTGAATTGTAATTTATAGTCTACTAAATTTTCGACAACCTCTGTCTATTGGTCACAAGCGCAACTGTTAAGCATTGGATCCTGGGTTCAATTCCCGGGTCAGGCAAAGTGATATTGGGATTTCTTATTTACATATTTTCAGTAACAGCCTGAAGTCTGGATTCGTACTCAGTTAATGGCAATTGGCTCGCCCCCTATTACATGGGACTGATAACATAACTGGTGAAATGTGGGTGTAATATACTACTCTGCCTACCCATTCGGGAAATACAGGCATGATGTTATGTATGTAACATAATAATTATTTTGAAATTGAAAAAAAAGCTTTTTTCCTGGTATAAATTTTCAGCAATTAATTTATAGTGGTGTGCATTAGCAATAAGTTAGATAAATCAATCAACTCAGCCTATCGCAGTCCACTGCTGGACATAGGCCTCTCCCAAATTGCGCCACAACGCTCGGTCCTCTGCCTTCCGCATCCAGTCCCCCCCAGCCACGTTCTTTAGGTCGTCGGTCCACCTGGCAGGGGGGCGCCCTACGCTGCGTTTGCCGATACGCGGTCTCCACTCAAGGACTCGTCTGCTCCAACGGCCATCGGTCCTTCGACAGACATGGCCAGCCCACTGCCACTTCAGCTTACTGATCCTACAAGCTATGTTGGTCACTCCGGTTCTTCTCCGGATAATCTCGTTACGGATTTTATCCTTCAAAGAAACTCCAAGCATAGCTCGCTCCATAGCTCACTGAGCGACTTTAAATTTGTGGACTAGCCCAACTGTCAGTGTCCACGTCTCGGCACCGTAAGTAATGACTGGCAGGACGCACTGGTTGAAGACCTTTGTCTTCAAACTTTGCGGTATAGGCAAATACTATTAGATAAATACTAAAGTTAATTTCATTAAAAATTGTTGTATTTTATAATGTTTTGCTGTTTGGTGTAATATTTAGTTTAATAGAAAAACCTCATATATTTTCTTTATAAAGAGCTATCTCAGTTCATGCACAATCCAAAATAAATTGCACTCGCTTTGCTCATGCCAGGTATCTGCTCTGCTCTGCTATGCTCTGCGTGCTTGCTGTACATTGTGCTTAATTTATTTATTTTTTATATTATACAATGTGTAGATGAATATATACCCTATACAACATATCCTGTGGCTCGCCCCCTATTACATGGGACTATAACATAACTGACGAAATGTGGGTGTGTTATACACCTCTGCTCACCCCTTCAGGGAAATACAGGCATGATGTTATGTTAGATGAATATATGACATTAAATAAAACCATGCAGAGTATCACATTCTCTAACCATACACAAAAAATCAATCAAATCCAGTTAATGATTTCATCATCATCATTTCAGCCGAAAGACGTCCACTGCTGACATAGGCCTCCCCTAAGTATCTCCACAGTTAATGCTTTAGCCACAGGAATATTTTAATTTTATTAACTGAATGTAGGACTATTTTTTTAGGCAAAGATTGTAAGTACAAAGACCTGTGCAAATCCTTATGATTTTAAATTCTCTTTCTCAATGATTACAAATGGTGTTACTTATTGTCTCGATATTTCAATATATGTTATGTTATTTATTAATTTTTAAGTTTCGAAAATCGACTTATTTATGTGTTTAAAATGCTTCTATAAGTCTATAACTAGTCAGTTATAACCATGATTTTTAAAGTCTGAAATTATAGAGGAAAACCCAGTAACTGACCACTGACTGTTCTTCTTGCTAATACTTATATTACATCCACCCATTCGCTTTGCTCACACTTATATTACATCCTCCCACTCGCTTCACTCATGCTTATGGATCCTCATTGGTTTTTGCTGGTGCATATTCATCTTCTTCGTGTCGATGGTATAGTACGTAAGAGTAGTCTCTTGGGTCAGACTTGGCAAGCCTAAAAGTTTGCCACTTCAACGGCGTTATCAGTGGCAGCGCAAAGGTCGCCCAGGCTACAGGTTTCAGGACACAAAAGGCAGTATAAGAGGTGACTCATCGATTGGGGGTCAGTGCCACAACCACACCCTGTCGCTGTTTTTTCAATATAGCCCCACTTTGCGAGATTGGAATTGCTTCTTCCTACTTGAGTTTGAAGTCGGTTTAGTGACTTCCAGGTTGACCAGGGAAGGATATATCCTGCAAGAAGGTGCTCACTCGGCTGGATATAGTGAGCGGGTAGAGAAAGTGTCATCAGCCACAATTTACGACGGGCTTCAACCGTGTAACCCGATAGGGCCATTGCCGATTTTAAAAAACTGTGCCGCCTTTTTAACCTTTGTGTTGGTAATTGAGCGCTAAATAGTGGATGTCTTGCATCAGACTCCAGTTTGTGCTTTTCCACTGCGCACGCAACCTCTCTACGGACTTGTGGGGGTGCTGGTGCATATTGCAAGTACAGTTCGCGTAATATAACTGTGCCGCTCTGATACCAGGTTTTGCGAAGGGCCGCGCAGGTACAGTAGCGTAATAAATGTGAGCAGGACATACGGATGCATCGAACATTAACGAACGACTGAGACATTGAGAATATGCTTTCCTACGCTATCTTGCCACTCAGATGAACAACCTATCTAAAGTTGGGAAAAACGGCTTAAAATCGTAAGCGTGTTTAAACGTTGTGCTTTTTTCTGCCAACGATTTTTTTTACGCTTTCGACGCTTTTCAATTTTTACTTCTAAAAAAATTTACTTTTATTTGTCTTCATTACATTCATTTACACTATTCTATTTACAATTTCACTAAAAACTATACACACAAACTACAATCGTCGTGTAATTACCGAGGAGAACATTAAAAAACGCATTCACTCATTGACAACAGAAAATAAACTAATCATCAAAGCGAAAGCAAATCAATCAAGGTCAAAAACGTTTAAACGATACGAAAATAATCAACAAAATAAAAAAGTGATTTCTCTAAACAAATTTTACGTAAACGTTTAAAATTTAATTCTGCCGCTTATCAAGCCACCCGTCAAATTTGAAATTGGGTCTTATTTGCATTGAAATAAGGTTACATTTCAATCATACTATTGAAAGCATAAGTTTGGTTTACGAAAAAGTCTAAACGAAATCTGCTTAAATCACTAAGCGTGCTTATACGCTTTTTTTTTAAATAGACTTTTTTTAGCGCTTTTCGTTTAAACGCCCACTTCTAAACCTATCAGAGTCTTGCCGCCATCACCGCGCATGCGTGCTAGTAATTTGGTTGTTTACTAGTGCGCGCGCAGCCACCTACCTGTGTCTCACAGTCTCACTTAACAACGGCACAGATATATTACGCGTACTGTAACTATTCGGCAAAAAAAATACAACACTAATATTGTTAATGCGAGAGTAACCCTGTCTGTCTGTTTGTTACCTGTTCATGATAAACCTCTGAACCAATCATAATGAAATTTTGCAAAGTGGTACAGGCTACCACTGACCTGAGACCTGGGGAAGGATATAGGCTACTTTTTATCCCAGTAAGATGAACAGTTCCCGAGCGATGTGCGATAAACGACATCCACGAAGGCGCAGCCGCGGGCAAATTCTAGTATAAAGAGAGAACCTAAAGCTTTAAAATACACATTACTCGATGTCATCGTTTTGCAATAAAAATAGCGCTCATTGCGCTCGTATTTCTGCTGCTCGGATTCTGATGGATTTTTTTAGATAAGGCTGTAGGGCCAAATCTGAAATTAGTAGTAGGTCTTCAAATGAGTTATTAGCTCGATTTTGGAGACGATAATATCTGTGTTTCCTGGAGCCGTGCCTGCTAGGATACATTTGTTATTCAACATGTAACATATTATTTTGTATTTAGAACTCCACTAAGCTGACACTGGGTAAAAAAAACAAAAAGGCAACAGAGGATGAGGAGTTCTGTGGTTGGACTGAGTCTGATAAGCAAGCAGCCTTGGTTACACTCAACTTGGTGCTACAACAGCCCCTGTCTAAACTGTGGGACCCGCCATTAGCTGAGGATAACTTTGTTTCGTAAGTTGTTTCACTAACATCTAACCTATCAACAGGCTCAAAGCGACCAGCAGCGGTTACGAACCAATAGAAAATCTATTGCTACTCAATAGCTGTTCTTTGATTAATTGGTCTACACTGAAGCTTATCTTTTATGAAGATAAATTACTATCAACTACTGTCATTTACTGTCTATGAACACCTGTCTTTGTTTTCGTTTGGTGTATGTACAATAAAGAATATAATAAATAAATGAAGATATGAATTGTGAATGAACGCATTAACGCATATGGAGCGAAATCTAATCTAGCAATATAAATTCTGGAAAGAAAAATTCGCTCACGAGCAGGATTCAAACCTGCGACTAAGCTACCGTCAACACTGCTCGTGGAATCGATTTTAACTTCCATTTTGAATCAGCTGTCTTCGGGTACTTATATATTATCTGTGCTTTGGGTGACGTCAGTTCTCATTAAGAAACAGACCGTGTTATTTAACCGACTCGACTAACAAACATGGAACATGGACTGTTTAAAGAAAAAACGCGTAAAAAAAACTTTTATGGTTACTTCAGTGTACTTATGATACACGGTGGGTAATGGTGGCATACATTTTACTTTAATCAATAGTTCAGGTTACTAACTCCACAGTTTGGTCACAGAATACCTAATAGTACTAATGTACAGAAGGGCCACTCACCGCCCCCCGCCAATTTAAGATTGCTTGCCCGCGCCCTGCACCCACCCGCAGTTTGCCGACAATTGGACAGCAAGATTGCAATGAATTTCAATCGCCAGTCGCAATACAAGCACGCCATCTCTGAGAACTACTGAGAAGCACTTTGTACCCAGTCGGAATTTCGAGAGGCGAGCATCCCTAACCTACACGTGTATGTGCGTTCGTATACAGACGTTTTATGTTGTGTATGTAGGTGGTAATAATATTTATATTTTATTGAGTGTCCGAGGTGTGGTTTGGTTCAAACAATAAACATCTTCATATCCTATTTATTTTTAGAATGGTGGCAGAGCCCTGCTACAAGGCATTAGAAGAGCAGATAATTAAGAATAAATCAGTCAGAGAGACTGTGTTCCAAGTGCTTGGTGTGCTGATAAAGAAGTACAACCATGGCACTTCCTGTCTTATCAAGCTGGTTCAGGTAATTTTCTTCATAAATATCACTGTCAGTCACAAGACTGTTTAAAAAGTGGTTCTTAAACAGCCTGTAATAACAATTTATATTTTTAGGTGCTCCAAATTGTTGAACATGCAGTATCGCCAATATGTGCAGGAGTAGTGCAACTGACTAAAGAGTTTGGACTTGGAACATTTGGACCCCAAATGGTATTTATTTTTATAATAATCATGCAACTTTTAAAATGTGTTTTGTGGTCTTTAATTGTCTTTAATGCCAATTTTCACTGAGTCTTTATGGTTCTTAATTCGGGCACTAAGTACATTAGTACACATTTTATATGGCCCACCGATGTACCTGCGCAGATGACACAATTTAAATACACGGGAAATTGGTTAACCAATCAGAAAACACCATCGCTGCGCGCGAAAAGTCACAGGTGCTGCCACTAGAGTACGGATACGGTCGTACGGACTCGGACTACCTTAGCGTGTGAGCGAAATAGAAAAAGATGTCACGGCAATCAATTTTAACACATTATGGGCATTGCATAAGGTTGATTATATTATAATAAGACAAAGTTTAACCGGATTAAATCGCGTATATTATTTAAATTGGTTTTCCTGACGTTTCGAAAGCTTTGCAGCATTTCGTGGTCGCAGGTAGACTAACGGCCAAAATTAATATCCAATCTATCCACGATTTGCCCTACTAGAGATAGGAATTTGACATAAGCTCTATACAAAATATGTCAAATTACTATCTCTGGTAGGGTAAATCGTGGATAGATTGGATATTAATTTTGGCTGTAAGATGACAATCGTCTTTACAGATATTTCTAAAAAAATATTATAATCTACCATACAATATTATTAATTAATTTATTATTGATTATATTTTTTTAATGTTTCGGGTGTTTTCGTCGATCGTCTTTTCGTGTCTGCGCGGACGAATATTGACGACGCGCCTTATTTTTTGTGTGTGTTTTGGTTCGATAGTGAAAGTTGTTCATACTGATAGGTACAAAGAGCTTTTCAGTTATTTTAATAACACGTTGTATAAGGCCTCATGCTAGGAAATAATTTGTTGGGGTCGCCGTTACCGAAATTGGTAAGGAGGACTACATATTAGTTTGGGGACTCGATGGTACTGTGTAAAATGTCACAAATATTTATCTATTTTATGCCGTATTTTACAGGTGCGTGAAATAGCAGAAGCATTAGCTTCCTCAGATGATGAAAATGCCGGTGCTGGCACCGAGCAGGGGGCTGCCAGAAACTGCGGCGCTTTCCTTCTGGAGCTAACAAAAGAGCTGCCCAAAGAGATGACCAATGCTATCGCAACCATACAACCATATCTGGAGAGTGATGAGGTATCTACACTTCTACACTAATATTATATAGAGGAAAGATTTGTATTTTTGTGTGTATGTTTGTAATGAATAAACTCAAAAACTACTGCGCCGATTTCAAAAATGTTTTCACCATTAGAAAGCTACATTCACCCTGAGTACCATAGGCTATATTTTCATATCCACCCGTGCGAAGCCGGGACGGGCCGCTAGTATTATATATGTTGGTAACCTCTATAACGCATGGCTACACATCAACCTAAAAATCCAGTGTAAGCTGACCTTTAATAATTGTAAGCCTATACAATGCAAGATAAGTTTATGCTGGAAATATATAGTTTGATGTGTTGCCGCGTTTACTGTCTACTATAATTTCTGGGATTATCCGTAAATTATGCATTATGATACAAGTAAGCTAAGATGATCATTATACTCGAGGCTGGATTGCAGCGCGAGCCGAAAAAGAGGGCGTAATAAAAAAAAAAACTTGAATAATAGCAACTGTGAACCCTTTATGAAGAAAACGTTGTATTTTTGAACCACGAGGTTTATCATGTTAAGACAAAAACAGATACAGATACAGACAGAAACAATGACTGTAAATAGCAGGCAACAATGATAAAATACAATTTACCAGCAAAAAAATTACCATCACTTAAAAATAAGGAAGAATTTACGAAAGATTGATTATTTACAGTGTCAATAATTGTCAAAATTCTCAATGACGATTTTTTATTTTATTTTAGTATCATTGCCAGTTATTTAAAATCATTACAGTTTTGTTTTAACATCATAGAGCACTTGGTTCAAAAATAACAACGTTTTCATTACAAAGGGCCCACAGTGGCTGATAAAAAAAAATTATGTCTATAAAACCAAGAAAAAAATAAGTGATTTTATTTTTTTATTTTTCCCGTCGATATAATTATTTCTAGTTTCACCCAATTTCATATGTACCTACACTTTATGAAGACTCACACTGTATTCTAATTGTGGTGTCAATAATAATATAATAATAATTATGATTTACAATAATAATAATGTAGGTAATGTCATAATAATAATGCCTCGTTGGTCTAGCGGTCGCAAGCGCGACTGCTGAGCGTGGGGTTCTGGGTTCGATTCCCGGCTCGGGCAAAGTGTTATTGGGTTTTTTCATTAGGAAATTCTCAGTAGCAGCCCGGAGTATGGATTTGTGCCCGGTTAATGGCAATAGGCTCGCCCCCTATTACATGGGACTTACAGGACCTTCGGGGAAATACAGGCGTGATGTTATGTTATGTTAATAATGTAGTTCAATTGGGTTCATCTATACTGGATTTTTGCATGCTTAATACAAGCAGAATATTATAGCTCTGTTCCTAAACCACAAATTTTATTTCTGGTACCACCTGTATTCTACGCAAATAAATGATTCTTTCACCACACCTTCTTTTTTGTCTTTGTCCGAGGTCTTGCGTTCATTCTGTTACACCTTGTATACATATTGTTACAGTCATACACGCTCCGTATAAGCGTGCTGGGCATGATGTGCGAGGTGCTGTCGGTGGAGCTGCGCGGCGAGGGGCTCGCGGACGAGCAGCGCTCGCAGCGCGACAACTTCCTGGACGACCTGCACGACCACCTGCACGACCTGTCCGCCTATGTGAGACACAAGGTATGCCTCACGCATAGAACAGATAATAATACGAGTACAGAAACGAATCTCTTTTGTACAGGCCCCAAATGCCGCCTTATAAATACCTACTTCCCTCTTCAGCTCCTAACGTCCCTCCGTCTTCCGAGCGTGCTGCCAGGGCTGTTATCTGCTAAATATTAAATGCGTTATGTGATGGTTTAGTTAAAAAAAAAATTTTAGACTGTTCTTTACAATGAAATTTTATCCAAGTTTTACGTAATAAGAAATTTATATTTACTTACTTACATTATTTAATTTTATATTTAGGTAGATACCTATTTTACATATTTAAATAATTTACACTAAATGAAATGAGTACTTATAAATGACCTACGAACAGAGAGAAACAGAAAAACAATAGTTACTATTTATACTTTTGAGTTACGAATAAGATTTATGGACGGGAGAATAGATGATAATTGTGAAAGTATCACTTACTTTTCACTTATTTTTAGGCAAACTATAGAATCTAATGTCTGGCGTTGTTTTTGAGTTACTTTTACACCCAAATACAACGCAATATTTAGGCGCCATGACCGCACTGCATCTAACGGCACGCGCGTGCAAGCGTGAGGCGACGCTAGCCCTGACTGTTCGATCCCTTTAAAGGTACGCTAGACGGTAGGCTATTATCATGGATTTGAACGCGTCTGGGGCGCGAGTTTCGCTTCTACTCTTCTCTCTTCTTATGCCTCAAGACAGTACTAACCACTTGGACGGCCTCCACTCAAATGAGTCGATGCGCCTGAATATCACCTGGCTTCTCTTACCGCAATTATCCGAAAATAGGGTGCGAATATTATAACACTGCTCAGGTGGCCTTTTTTTTTGTTTAAGAGTGGAAATATTCATTGATACCCTCCGTCTGGGTAGGGTGGAGGGGTATGACGGACTCTTACCGACTAAAACCACACGGTTGCCATCCTCTGCACAAAATAGAGGAGGGTATGGAAACCAGTTTCCAGGCTTCTATGCGTTCTGTGCTACCTGCAACGAGTAATAGGTCTTTGTACGATAATCGGGGCCAAACATGCTTTTATGAGACGCGCGGCAATGCAGACATCATCATCATTTCACCGAAAGACGTCCACTGCTGGACATAGGCCTCCCCCAAGCCATCGCCACAACGACCGATCCTGCGCCTTCCGCATGCAGCGAATTCCCGCGAACTACAATCAATCAATCAATCAACTCAGCCTATCGCAGTCCACTGCTGGACATAGGCCTCTCCCAAGTTGCGCCACAACGCTCGATCCTCTGCCTTCCGCATCCAGTCCCCCCCAGCCACGCTCTTTAGGTCGTCGGTCCACCTGGCAGGGGGGCGCCCTACGCTGCGTTTGCCGATTCGCGGTCTCCACTCAAGGACTCGTCTGCTCCAGCGGCCATCGGTCCTTCGACAGACATGGCCAGCCCACTGCCACTTCAGCTTACTGATTCTACAAGCTATGTCGGTCACTCCGGTTCTTCTCCGGATAATCTCGTTTCGGATTTTATCCTTCAAAGAATCTCCAAGCATAGCTCGCTCCATAGCTCGCTGAGCGACTTTAAACTTGTGGACTAGCCCAACTGTCACTGTCCACGTCTCGGCACCGTAAGTCATGACAGGCAGGACGCACTGGTTGAAGACTTTTGTCTTCAAACTTTGCGGTATAGGCGACGAGAAGACTCGGCGAAGTTTGCCAAACGCTGCCCAGCCCAGACGGATCCTTCTGTTGGCTTCTTTCTCGAAGTTGTGTCTACCAAGCTGAATTAGGCAATTCAGCTTGCCCTAGGTAGACGTATTCCGTTACAACTTCGAGTGTCGACCCTTCGACGAATATTGGCCTCGGCATGACATGCATATTGAACATGACTTTAGTCTTGTCCAGATTCATGCCGAGACCGACACGTCGAGAGGCTCCGTTTAAGCTGTGCAGCATTTCGCCCAGTTGTTCCGGCGACTCAGCCATTACAACGATGTCATCGGCAAAACAAAGATGTGAGATGTTCTCGCCGTTAACGTTGATACCCTGTCCAGTCCAGTCCAGTGTCTTGAAGACGTCCTCCAACGCGTTAGTGAACAATTTCGGGGATATTACATCCCCTTGTCTCACCCCTCTGCGCAGTTGGATTGGTTTCGTCTTTTGGTCCTGGAGCTGAACAGTCAGCTGAGCAGCGTTGTATAGGCATCTCAGCATCTCTATATACCGCTCATCAATGTGACATCGCTGAAGAGCATCCAGAACTGCCCAAGTTTCGATAGAGTCGAAGGCCTTCTCGTAGTCCACGAATGCCATACACAGCGGCTGATTGTACTCTTCAGTCTTCTGTATGATCTGCCGAACAGTATGGATGTGGTCTACGGTGCTGTAGCCTTTTCGAAACCCAGCTTGCTCTGGTGGCTGGAATTCGTCGAGTCTTCCGGCGAGACGATTCGTGATGACCCTCGAGAACAGCTTGTATACATGACTCAGGAGTGAGATGGGTCTGTAGTTCTTCAGTAGGGTTTTATCCCCTTTTTTGAAGAACAGTACCACCGCACTCCCGCTCCATGCCTCCGGTGTAGAGCCTTGTTGGATGACGGCATTAAACAGACTCTGTAGCTCCTTCAGGACCGGAGCCCCGCCTGCTTTTAGGAGTTCAGTAGTAATGCCGTCATCGCCCGGAGCTTTGTTGTTCTTAAGCTGCTCGAGGGCGGCCCTAATCTCGCCCTGGTCAACGTCCGGAAGATCCTCGGTGTAATGGCGCGTGAGCTGGGCTCTTTTGTCGTCATTGCTAGGAACTGCTGGTCTCGCCGTTTTGGTGGAATACAAATGCCCATAGAAGTTTTCGACCTCATCAAGCATCTCGATCTTAGAGGTGACTATTTTGCCATCCTCGGCTTTCAGTTTCATCAGATGGGTCCTCCCTAGCTGCTGAGCAAAAACTTTCGACCGCCTATTTTGCTCAATCGCAGCCTCAATGGCGCGGGTGTTGGAGCGGCGGAGGTCACGTCGCATCAGCTTCCTAATCTGTAGGTTTAAGGACCTATTATCTGATAAAAACGAATGCGCGGCTGGCATTTCCCGTCTTTTCCTCATCAGATCGAGAGTCTCATTCGAAAGCTTGGGCATCTTGCTTCCACGCTGCGGCGGAAAGAATTTTCGAGACAGTTCCTGCAATGTTTTGACCATGGTGTTGGTTTTCTGCTCAATATTGCCCGTGGTTTCCAGCGAGTCGAATCGATTTTGAAGTTCCGCTTGGAACCTTTCGGAGCCCAAACTGGTTTGGAGCGGTGAAGGTCGGAGAGTAGACTTAATCAAGCGCGTTCTTTCAGCTCTAAAATTGATATTTAGAGTGCCTCGGATAAGTCGGTGATCGCTTCCGGTGTTGAACCTATCGATCACAGAGACATCTCTAAATATGTGCTTCTTATCCGTCATGATAAAGTCTATCTCGATCCTTGTCCCCTTGTCGGGGCTTTTCCAGGTCCATCTTCTTTGGGGCTGCTTCTTAAAGAAGGAGTTCATTAAGAAGAGCCCCTGGGACTCCAAGAAGTTGACCAACATTTGGCCCCTGTGGTTTCTGCGCCTCAAACCGTAAGGTCCGATTCTCGATTCGCCGCGTTCTTGTACTCCCACTTTAGCGTTGAAGTCCCCCATAACAACGTTGTAGTGAGCCTTAGCGGTACTATTCATAGCCTTAGCTATGTCTTCGTACATCGCTTCGGCTATATCGTCAGAGTGTGTCGAGGTCGGCGCATATACCTGCACTATTTTCAGCTTGTACCTATCATTTAGCTTTAGTACAAGGTACGCTACCCGTGTCGACACACTACCGATTTCCACAACGTTGTTTACGAGGGCCTTATTGACAAGAAAACCAACACCACTTTGGGAGAGCTGATCACCTTCGCGGAAGTAGAGTAAGTTTCTTGACTCCAGGGTTATCGTGTCCTCTCCCTCTCTACGGACTTCGGATAACCCCAGTATATGCCATTTTATATGACTTAACTCTACTTCAAGCTCGGCGAGGTGATGGTCCAGTCTCAACGTTTTTCCATTGTACGCTGCCAGATATAGTCGTCGGTTTTGGTAGCCTGCCGTAACCCGGGGATTCCTAGCACCCCCCGTCCCACCGTTACCACGACCGCTACCGTAGTCGGGAATAGAGGGACCACCGGGAAATGGGGGCCGTTGTATGTGTTGTGCGTTCATAGGGATGTATGCCCATAGTCACCACGCTGGGCAGGCGGGTTGGTGACCGCAGTGGGTGATGTTGCACGATGTTGGTGCACAGAAGGACGCTGCTGCCCATCCTCCTGATTTCAAACCTTAGTCGCCTTTTACGACACCCATGGGTAGAAGGGGGGGGGTGGTCTATTCTTTTTATTTGCTGGATACCACACGGCAACTACACCAGTTCCAATTCATGCATCGCGATATTAGTGGTTCACGTTAATTATTCTGCAGTTTAAAATAAATAAATAAAATAGATATTTTTGGGACATTTTACACAGCACCATCTAGTCCCAAACTAAGTAGAGCTTGTACTATGGATACTAGACAATGGATATAATAATTAGATACTTTTTTTTTTAATACATAAGAAACACCCAGACCAACACAAACACTTATGTTCATCACACAAATATTTGTGTCCTGTGCGAATCGAACTCACGACCTCGTGATCAGCAGTCCGACACTCGAACCACTAGACCACAGACGTCTTTAAGTTTATTTCCTTCGTACAAGCATAAATTTCAACTTTCACAGGTCCTTCAGTTCTGGTGTCGACTTCAGAGAGAGAACTGTGTGCCGGTGAATAGACAGCGCACGGTGCTCGAGCGGGCCATTGGACGGCTCAAGGACAAGGCCGCGCTCGTCAGGAAAGCTGCTATACAACTGCTCAAGGTATAATAGGGAAGTTGACAAATTTTTTTATTAGAAATCTGAAACTCTTACAGGAAAAATAGGCAACAGTGAAAAAAACAATAAAATATTTAATAAAATGTCCAAGTTATAAGCGATTTAGATTTGTTCACTAGAAAGAGACAGCACTATCAAAGTGTGGCATTCCTTACCACCATAATTTCCTTTCCCATCTAACATCTTAATACCGGATTCCCAAACTTAACAGTTCCCACTAACATTAGTACACAAACTCACTATTATACAAATATCTATATATTTACATTAAACGTATCTAATATTAATATTATTTACATAATAATATTAATTCACTAGATACTACATTCACAAAACATAATAATATTTATTTCCACACGAACTACTAACACAGCATATTTACAATATGAATATCGTGCAGTGGAGTCGCACATTACCTACGTAGCCGCGTGACGTAGGTAAGGTACCGTTAGATACAGAGTGGGGCGTCGCTCGCGCAGCGCGCGTCCGTCAACCTTCCTTGACCTTAGTACGATTCTTGCCCTCGCGCCGCGAAGCCTATGCAGCTTCGTTCTATCACTTGTTTGATACAACACATTATATACGTTGATCATTGTTTATGTTGCTGTGCTGTACTTTCCGTTTGTGTGTGCCTATATATGTGAACTGTGTTTGTGGTCCAATATAACCGTGAGTAAAACAATCTATCCGTTTATTACTACCCCGGTTCACCCGAATACATTTATAGTGTTTACCCACTAAAAAAGTATGACGTCATTGTTCATCAAAACCTTCATAGTAACTTGACATCTCTCTGTTCAATGTTTGTTTCGCATGACAAGGACAGAAAATTCCCCCTCCAAAAATTTAAAAACCGTATCTCTCTTCCATTTTTTCATGGATTTTATAATTTTTTCAAACAATGTTGTCCTTTCTGTACCCACTTTTAAATAACATAATCATCGACCATACAGCCCAACAGACTCCTAATGTTGAATATAATGTGTACAATAAATTCTGTCAACTAGCTGGGTAACCCGGTACTGCAATTCGATTGGCCCTACCAAGCCGGCTATTGGCTAATCACTAAAGCGGCAGTTTGGACGGCTCATGTAAGTGGTCGAAACTGATATGAAGTTTCAAGTGGCGAATAGTGGCGACCTACATCAGTGAAATTTAATAAATGTGTAGACAGACATCGATCGCCTGTTATGAGGCGTCTATGGGGTGTATGGTCGATGAACATAACATTTTATCATTTATTAAACAATTATAGTCTATCACCGGATCACTAATGATTTATTCTTACAAATCCCTTCCCCTATTTATGTTTCCTCAAAAAGTCTCCTGACGTTCTTATGTTCTTAATGAAGTCAACTACTTGGACATCTGCTTAGCTATGATCAAAAACCCAACATAACAATACATGATTATTATATGCAAGGACTACAAGATTATTCCCAGTAGTTTACAAGCAACACATTTACAGTATTTATTTTTCATATTTCTTACCAGATATTTTTAGAGTGCAATCCATTCTCTGCACAACTGAAGCTAGAAATACTAGAAGAACAATTGAAATCTGAACAAGAAATGTTAGATGATCTCCAAAAGAAGTTGAATCCTGGTCCTGACGCCGAACTAGTCAAGAAATGGGAGAATATAGAGAGTGACGTCATTAGTGCGATAAAAAAAGGATTGGATATCCTTACGCAAGATGAGCCTGAACTATCCCAAGCATCCTTAGAAAACTTGTATGACGCGATTCGCAAACATTTACGTGAGAAGAACTATTACAAGGCGTATTTAGTTGTTAAGCACACTGAGAGGCAGTATCCTGATGCTAAGTTACTCAGATGCGACATGGCGAAAAGTGATCAGGTAAATATGACATAAACTTTGATTTACTTTTGTTTTTTTACTAACGCTAAATCCTTTATGTTGTTGAAAAGTAGAAATCAGCTCATCCGGGCGAACAGAATAGTTATTTATTCCAATATAGCATCACAGACTGAGTAAAAAATATAGACGAAGTGCTGCGAACAATCATAGTGAAGCCAACAAAAACCGTGCTCCTCTGTGTACAAACTCTCTCTGGTTTGTAACCAGCGCTCACGCACACACATTACACATGCACCTGAAGGATATTTGTTTTCGCGATGCTTACTGGAAGATACCGCGACATGTGTACTGAGAGCGGTGAGTACGGTTTAAGGTGAATGTGTGTGCGTGAAAGCGTGAGCGCTGCTTTGTACACGGAGGAGCACGTTTTTTTTGGTTTCACTATGATTGTTCGCAGTACTTCGTCTATATTTTTTAATATGTCTGTGTATAGCATTAACATGACTTAAAATCTATTCTTGGCCAATGAAACCGATTTCGCTTCGATAAGTATACAGACGAAACTTACACGACCGCAAGACTTAAGTAACAACATATTTCAGATAGATTACTTCGTAGCGCTACTCCGTAACATGTTCATAATACCGGACCGGCGACAAACTATCTCCCTCACCCAGCAGTGTGAACAAGAGCTGGCCATGTACAAACGTTTAGAAGAAAAAGAAAACATAGTGGCTTTCCTCCAAGAGTCGGTTCACTTCAGTCGTATGGTCTCTGAGGCCGTGCCGGTTATAAACTCCTTGCTGATGTCGAAGCAAGCCGGTGACGTCAGCGAGGCCATAGACTTCTTTACGACGGCGCATCATTTTAATATTGAGTCGGCGAAGATGGGCGTCGCGAATATGTTGCTGCTTGTTTGGTCGCCGGATCAGGTAAGCTTTATACGTTGTTTCGATTATACATTTATTAACTTTAATTAAAACGGCCACTGGCCACTTACAGTAATTAAAGACAACAGTTTGATGATAAAAATAACGTATGACATGTATCAAATAAAAAAATAACGTATGACATGTATCAAATAAAAATTCAAGCGTGCCTTAACGTATGACATGTATCAAATAAAAAAATAACGTATGACATGTATCAAATAAAAATTCAAGCGTGCCTTAACGTATGACATGTATCAAATAAAAAAATAACGTATGACATGTATCAAATAAAAATTCAAGCGTGCCTAAAGAAGCTTTACTTCAAAAAATAAATGAAAAATACGGATGCATTTGCTCTGTGTGCTTTGTTTATATCACAGACCAGTAAGCCTCTAAACGCCGATTAGCCGGATACCACCGGTCACAAAGCATACGCAATACCACTGCATATCATACGCCCCGCCGCCAATCGGGACGTCATAGTCACTCCGTCAGCGAGTGGCACCAATCATACCACCGAACTTTTGAGCCGACCAATCATAATGTGCCGTCCGCCCCCTGTACCCCACCAACATTTTACGACTGTGTTCTCATGCAAAACTTTGTTTATTTATTATTATTATTATTTTATTATATTCTTTATAATTAAAAAAATGCAGCGTCATGCGGCGTTTTATGCGGCGTCTTGAGGCTTACTTGTCTGTGGTTTATACATATTTTTAACCGACGAAAAAAAGGAGGAGGTTCTCAATTCGACGCGTATTTTTTTTATTTTTTTTTATTTATTTTTTTGTATTTATGACCACGCCTAACTTTTACAGACTGGTCCGATTTTGATGATTCTTTTTTTATTGGATAGGGTATATCTCGAAGTTGGTCCCATTTAAATTTCAAAATCAAAATCCACCCCTAAGGGTAGGAAAACAGGGGATGAGTGCTTGTTCACCCACTGAACTTCTTACCTGTTAACCGATTCTGTTGAAACTTGGATATACACACTTTAACATAATGGAGACTTGGAGTTAGTTTTAAGCCACAAAACAATTTAAAATAAAACTTTAAAAAAAATATTGAACCGGCGAAATCAGAAACTGCAAAGCGAAAAATAACAAATTATGAGTCGGCGCCAAACAAACAATCAACGAAGATCATTAAATTACTTTGAATAAATAATAAAAACAACGTAACATCAAATACAACGTGCAATTTTCAACTATAAACAATAACTTTCCAAAAATTCGTTCTCCGCTCGGCCGCTTGCAACTTGCACGCACTTTGCTTGTTAAAAGTTTGTTTGGCGCCGACTTATAATTTGTTATTTTTCGCTTTTCAGTTTCTGATTTCGTCGGTTCAATTTTTTGTTAAAAAGTTTTATAACCTATACAACTAACATTATGGATCGATTAGCGCAGTAGCGTAGATGTTTATGCAAGACGAATCGCAGGTTCGATCAAAGCGCAATATTTGTGGGTCTGTGTATTAGTTCATATTTTATTATGAGTAGAGCTAGAAGTCAGGGCACGATAAATAGGGATTGAATGATGTTGTTTATCGACTTTTCTATCTATAGATGTTGTATCACTGCGATTATTTCGATTGTATTTGCCTGGCATTTATGCTGAACTGGACCTATTTGGTACAGTCGCTAGACACACAGCATCTATGATCCGTTTTGTATATTTGATTGTGTTCCTGTTGAGTTGTGTCTGTGTATCTATGTGCTTTGTGTCAAATAAATGTTTCTTTCTATTTAATCATACTTGTTTGCTTAATATATTGTGTATTTTTGTTGTGGCATTTTTTCTTTCTTTTCTTTCTTTCTTTCTATATCATTTGGGGCAAAAACTGATAAACGCAATTTCATATCGCCCTTAAATATCGGTAGATGAAGGTTGCACATTAATGTTTGTAAAAATAAGTATGAACGAAACCAAAATAAAACAACAATGAACGAAATCCAAAATGAACAACATGTAATATGCGAAACTTCCTTTTTTATTAATGTAAGAAATTGAACATAACAGCTTTACAGACAACATTTTATTTAAATAATGGAAAATGATAATTATCGATAAGTATACTTTAATCGACAGTGCCATCATTAGAAACATTACAATTGAGCCCCAACAACTTCTAGATCTAATTATTAAAGTACCCACTTTTTTTTTTCAAACTCTCAGGACAAACGCGAGGCCGTAGAACGGGCATACCGCGACATGTACCTAGAATGCGACAACAAGGCTGAGCGCGCGCGTTGCTTCGCCATCGCCAAGAATCTGGTGTCGCTCATGACCCACATCGACCGAGGCAGCGCACTGGCTCTTGAACATCTCGTGGTCAAGTGGGTCGAGAAGGGAGACATTAGTCCTGCTATTATACAGGTAACAGTCGCTTTATACAGGTTTTATTTTTGAGATAGGATTTCAGGGCTTAATTTTTGCAGCTATCAATGTATAAATCCTACTGAGAAACTGCAGGACGGCGCATAAGTCACGAAGGGGTTGCAATTGCAACTAGATATAACTTTGCTACTTTTTATTTATTAATATCATTACAGATATAATAAATATATATAAAACTCATGGTTTTTTTTTGTTTTTTTTATTTTTATTGTATAGGATGGCGAAACGAGCTATAGGCCCACCTGATGTTAAGCGGTTACCTTTGCCCATGACAACTTCAATACCACCTAGGCTGTTGCCTAAATGGTACCACAAGTCGGTTCGCCAAACTGAGACATGAAGATGGAAAGTCTCATGTGATTGTAATTTCACCGGCACCCGTACCCTTCAGACCGAAACACAGCAATGCAAGCATCACTATTTGGCGGAGAAGTAGGCACGGTGGTAGTACTTCCCCGGACAAGCTCTTTCACAAAGGAGCTCTACTACTACTAAAGACTATACTACGAGACTAAGACTATACTATTTAGAGCTAGTTTTTAAATATTACGTCACGTTAATGACCGCCATTTGCAACCTCACAATGACGGGCTCTTTCGAGAGCATTTCTCATTACTTTCGTTAGAACACAGGCAAACGAGCATGCACGAGTTATGGTTTGCTGGGTTTGAATGTCGGTCATCCGGATAAAATCGGTCGATTACCGATGTTGTTCAATAAAATTCTATAATTATGGTACATTGGATACCGTTGAAATTACCCATGACGAATTTCCAAAATGTATTTTATCATTTGTGCAAAAAAAAAGAATAGTAAATGTCACTGCAAACGTCATATTTTTTTTAACCCCGTCGTGACTTTTGCGCCACCCAGTATAATAAGTGATAATTGAAATGCTGGTTAGTTGGTGGTAATCCCGCAATTTGGTTCCATCACAGCCGCCTTCGGCTTCGAAGTTGTCATTTGGGGAATCTGGATTGTGTGTAGGTAGAGGTACTCTAGTTTAGCGGAGGGTCGTAATCGATTTTTTGGAAAACGGAACGCAACCGTCCCGAGAACGTGAACCATCTTATAGTCCTATTTAAAGTTACAATTGGTGTCGATTCTCTTATTCACGGACTAAACTTATTATTTTTTATTTTAAACTATCGCTCTCTTTTACTAATAGTAGACACAAGAAAGGGATGGCAACAATTTAAGTGCTATCAAATTACTCAGAATGAAAGTTTCCATACAAGTTTAGTTGTGATCTCGGAACATGCCGACTAAAATGTAACACTTAAACTAATTTCACAGTTCTAAAATTGTTGGTATTGGTATAACGGGCCATTTTCCGCAACTCCACGCTCGGCGTGTTTTTTGCGTGTGGGTGGGAATAACTTGTTTACTCGAGCCACATCAGCTCCTCGAGGAAGGCCAGCAGACGCTTGATGTTGCTGACTGTCTCTCGGAGAGTACCCGGATCTCCGAAGTACTTAGCCCTGTATGAGGCGACCTCCGGGCAGTTGAGAAGTACGTGGGCCGCTGTTTCTTCTGTCTCCATGCAGGCTCTGCACAGAGGACTGTCAGTCACACCTATGACAAAGAGGTGTTTGTTAAATGAACCGTGTCCGGTGTAGGCGGCTGTCACCGTACGTAGGTGTTGTTTTGACAGCCGGAGGAGCTGTTTGGTGATCTTACCGTCGATGACGGGGAGTGCTTCCTTAGCCTGTCTGCATACCTCGTGGTTTATCCAGGAGTAGTTGTGTTTGTCTCTAGTGCGTTTCCTTACCAGAGTACGTAAATGACCGAAAGGGAGAGGTATTATGGGTTCAGGTCCTACCACGTCTGTACTCGATCCCCTCCTAGCGAGTTCATCCGCTGCGTCATTGCCTCTAGAACCACTATGACCTTTAATCCATTGTAGGGTTATATTGTTGGAGCTGCCTACCTGATTTAATTTCTGGTGGCATTCGTAGATGAGCCCAGAGTTGACAGTACAACTGTTGAGAGCCAGTAGAACCGCCATGCTGTCGGAGAGTATTCTAATAGAGTGATCTTTTACCTCCCGTGCCATGACTGCTGCAGTTGCCAGTAAGATGCCCATACACTCAGCTTGAAATACCGTGTTGTAGACACCCAGTGGCGTAGAGATGAATATGTTTAGGTCTTCTGAAAAGACCCCACATCCTGTACCTGATTCCGTTTTGGATCCATCTGTAAAGATCCTAAGTTCTCTGGGATTCAAACCCTCGCACAGATGGTCCTCATACAGTTGGATCTTGTATTTTTTGTCAAAAATGAACTCCTTCGGTATGCGGTCGTTAATTGCTCGCATAAATGGTAATTCCTCAGAGAGTTCATCGAGTATAAGAGTGTGGTGTGTTTTGCAGTTTCTCCAGAGACCCAGCGATTTAAGCCGCACCGCCGACACTGCAGCCTCTTGTTGGACAAATAGGTGCAGTGGAGGAAGGCCTAGTAAGGCTTCCAGCGCTGCCATTGGAGTTGTTTTCATGCAGCCCGTGGTGGCCACACAGGCGAGTCTCTGGAGCCGTTGCAGTTTGTTTGCGGCTGTAACTAATTTAGTTCGCGGCCACCAAACCACTGCACCATATGTTATCATGGGTCGGATCACTGTTTTGTACAGCCATAAGATTACTTTAGGTGACAGTCCCCACCGTTTGCCTATCATTCTCCTACACTGCCAAAACGTGATACTGGCCCTGTTTAGTTTGTTTTCGATGTGACTACTCCATGTCAGCTTGCTATCAAGTATGACGCCAAGATATTTAACCTCGGCGGACAGCTGGAGTTCTGTATTGAACAAACTAGGGAGGCTATATGATCCTAGTGTTCGTTTGTGCGTGAACATGATAAGTTCGGTTTTGGTGGGGTTTTAAATTGTTGCTATCCCTTTCTTGTATCTACTATTAGTAAAAGAAAGCGATAGTTTAAAATAAGTTTAGTTCGTGAACAAAAGAATCGACACCATTGTATAAGTTTTTGTACATAAATCCTACTAATATTGTAAATGTAAAAGTTTGTGAAGATGATGAAATTTGGAATACAGATAGATCATAACTTGGATTAAAATATAGGCTTACGTTTTTATCCCAGAAAATAAACAGTTGCCGAGGGATGCGCGATAAGTCTTTCTGTGATAAGCCGAATTATACGCGGGCAAAGTCAAGTTATTAAATAAATAAATGTATTTTCTTTGCTCGGATTGTCGCGGCGTTGAATGGTTTTCTAGACATTGCATTTTCGACTTTATCTTAGTAGTCATTAAGTATAAAATCGAGTCACAAATTCGAAGACTTGATTTGTGCAACGACTGCTTTAATCAAAATATGAAAGCATTTGTTAAAAACGGTCCGTCTTTGGAACGCTCACTACTACTCTATAGTCTACCATGTCCAAAATAAAAATCTTGTTCACAGGTTTTCTGGGAAATGTTCTTAAAGAAAATAGATGGAACAACAGACATGGATAGCTACGCCGCACTTACGCTTCTAGTGATGGTCGCTAAGGCGAAGCCGTCTGTGGCGTTAGCCAATCTCGACGTCATACAAACACACGGCTTAACTGCAGATTACAACTCAAGGAACTTGAGCATCCAACTACTACTACCATTGACCAAAAAGAGCCAAAGATACCCCGCTGACCATGCAATTTTCACCGCAGTATTCGACAGCCTTACAGAAACATTCTCTAAGTTCGACAAATTCACGTCTTTCGCTGCAAATTCTATAGATCTTATATACGCGATCTGCGATACTCCGGAGATTGTATGTGCGAAACTTCTTGCTGACATGTACATGAGGGTTGAAGAGGCGATAGTAAAGGACAGTGATAACCAGGAAGAGATCAGCCTACCGATGGAACTGCTGACTCGCTTCGTGTTCGTACTTGGACAAGTAGCGCTGCAGCAGCTTATTTATCTTGACATATATGTGTACAGCGAACTCAGGAGGAGAAATCAGGTTAGTATACATTAATTAATATAAGGAAAGTAACCACAAATAATTTCTTCCTTGAAATAGTACAATACAATGTGTTTGTACCTACGAAAAGAAGAATAATTTGTTATATAATTTTGTTGACACCATAATGTCAAAGTCAAAAAGATTTAAATTGTGGAAAGAAAAAATCGCTCACGAGCAGGATTCGAACCTGCCACTCCTGGCTCAGTACACCAATGCTTTAGCCACTAAGCTACCGTTAACACTGCTCGTGGTATCGAAATTATCCTCCACTATGGTACGTCTTTGGGTGACGTCAGCGATATCTTATTAAGAAACAATGTTTCTCAAAGTCAAAACTTTTTATTTCAAATGCTTATCATTTACATGCTCTATCAACACGTTAATTATTATTATGAATCTAGTTACATGGTTCCAAAAAGTTAGGCCTATGGAGAAAAGCCGGCAAGAAACTCCATGGATATACTATTTCCAAATAATAAGTGGTACATTGTTTGATTTTTACATAATTTGGTAAGATTTGTGTGAGAACAATGTAGGTTAATGACTGAGACAAATTCACAGAAGTAAACCAAACCAATTAATGATTAATAATGATATTATGTTTAGGCTCGACCATAATAGGAGGGAATCCAACGTTCTGATACTCTATGCCATTAATGGCTACATTATGCTCACATTTACAATACCCGTAAAATAACTCTGCCGCTGTTAAGTGAGAAACAGGTGGCTGCGCCGCAGTAGTCAATTTTGCAACCAAATCAGTAAATTTATTTATTTTATTTATTTAAAGATTTACAGTCAAACAGAATCTATATAATGCTAAAAATAGGTAATCCTGTGCCATTTATAAATCTTCACAGGTAGATAAGTAATGGCGGCAAGACTGATAGGTTGTTCATCTGACTGGCAAGATGGTGGGGACCGCATGTTCTCGCCGTCCCAGTTGTTCGTTAAAATTCGATGCTTGTTCACTTCCAACTCACACTTATTTTGCGATTGTACCTGCGCTGCCCTTCGCAAAGCCTGGTTTCAGAGCGGCACTGTTATATTACGGGTGTTGTACAGTGTTCAATGTCAAAATAAAAACAGTGTATAATAAAAAATGTTAATATCAAATTTTTTAAAGTAAATCACAATGTCAAAACAAAATAGAAAGAAGAATGGGCAAAACGTCCCCAGAGCTGTAGCATGATCTCACATACCTTAAACGAAAGGACGTAACAATCGTATTATTTTATTCTAGGGCAGCAAATCTCTAACCACTGGGAGAAAAAAATTATAGCCATTTGAAAATATTAATAAATGAGAAAGTCATCAAAGTAGATGACTTGCTTATTAACCCCTCGTATGCCAAACCACCTTTTAAAAATGACGTCCATCGTTTAACTATTGTGTTATTTTAATTGGCAGTTGAGCTCTTAGTGATTTGATGAGAATAAATCAGAAACAGACGTGCAGGCAGGTTGTGGGTACTTGAAAAAAGCCAAGCAACTGTTATTATGTCGGTGTCACTTGGTTTGTAACTCCGCCTGCAAGGCGTGATGATTTTATGGCATATCCCCCCTCCTTCGGAGGAGGCTATTCTCCAGCAGTGGACGTATTTCGGCTGAAATGATGACTCAGTTTGTGGAACTTTATGATAATTTTTCGTGTATCGATATTTTGGCATTTTAGTAAAAACGATCATCAATAGGGCAGCATGGTGCTTCTTTTACGTCATGTTGATGATTCAATCTGTATTATGGTTGTCCTGAACTTGGCCACGCTATCGATAGCATTGTCAGTGACCTCGCAAAAGCCTTTTATAGTGCAAGTGTTATTAGACAATAGGTGAAACATTCAAAAACATACATTAGTCACATTGTGACTTATCAAAGTTTCCTGAGTTCAATTTATCCAATGAGGATACCCTCATTGGATAAATTGAACATGCATCAGCCCATTTGGCTTCAAAGTCAATTTAGAGATTTCTAGCTGGGCCAACAGGTCCTTCGAAGTAGAGACCTCGTAGACCAGTAGGTCGCCCCAGATATCGCTGATACCTTAAAAGGTATGTGAGATCATGCTACAGCTCTGGGGACGGGGCCCATACATTTTGCCCATTGTCCTTTAATAATACATTGAGTCTTTTTACGATTAGGTTCGCGAAGAACGCAAGGTTGAAGAAAAACGCAAGAAGAAAGCGGGTGCCTTTGCTACCCCTGGCAGACGCGGGCGCGTGGACAGCCTGCGCCGACAGACGATCATGAACGCCAGCAACGCCAGCGCCTCCTCGCGGCAGCAGCGCTCCGCCAGCGTCACCTCCAAGGGACCCTCCGTAAGTCCATACTGTTGGGCAATTAAATACCCCAAACTGTATAATACTTTTATTTGAAGACTTACAACGAATGATTGATGATTAAAAAAAAGCGTGTTATATTAAAATATACCTGCCTCGTTGGTCTAGTGGTTGCAAGCGCGACTGCTGAGCGTGGGGTCCTGGGTTCGATTCCCGGGTCGGGCAAAGTGTTATTGGGTTTTTTCATTAGGAAATTCTCAGTAGCAGCCCGGAGTCTGGATTTGTGCCCGGTCAGCTCGCCACATGGGACTATAACATAACTGGCGAAATGTGGGTGTACTGTACACCTCTGCCTACCCCTTGGGGGAAATACAGGCGTGATGTTATGTTATGTTATTAAAATATAAATTCTTCTTTAGTTCATTTTACTGAAAAAAACACTGAAGTTACATATGATTCACGCATAAATTTTCTTACTTGGTACTCCTACTTAAATTACAGAAGCGATAGATGATAATTTTTCGATACAATTATGGTTTATACAATTATACAAGAAGATGTACTTAGTGACAAAGACTGAGAAAGGTATATTAAGATGGTTTGGGTATTTAAAGAGGATTGACGAGTGGAGATTGACGAAACAAGTACATATACAAAGTACCTCGGCGAACGTATCGCAACCAAATCGCGGATATTCTCAAAATAATAGAATAATTTGATGACCATTAGACACAGAATATAAACTGTGTCTTTGCGATGAAAAATAAATCACTAACATTGTTAATAAAAACGTCGATATGGTACGACAGAACAACGTTACTACGGGCACTACGGCCTAGCATCTCTATGTGGTCTCTATGCTTTTTCATAGAGCTTACACCTTGTTATAATGCATGCAGCAGATAATGACTTATGGAGTCAAAATTAAAGCAAAAGCATCTATTTCAATTATACCATGTTTTGTCGGGAATCTACTCCCGCTATTCAAATTACACTCTGTTTTTTTCTTCCTTATCTTATTTAGTAAACAATCTTGGCATGTATTTTTAATGCAATTCGTCAATAATAATTAAAAGACATTATGTTAACATTAATTGTTGTTGTTCATTATTTATTGTTTTGTTATTATTATGTTAATATTTTTTCTTTCTTTCTTTTCTTTTCTTAACAATTTCACACACTTAATATTTTAAACCCCCCAAACTGCTTGGGGAGGCCTATGTCCAGCAGTGGACGTCTTTTGGCTGAAATGATGGTAATGATGATGATGATGATAAAATATTTTAAAGAGACATGCCAAGATTGTTTACTAAATAAGACACGAGAGAAAAATCACACTCTAGATTCCTATGGAGAAGAAAATAAATTTGGAAAAGAAATAATATTTCTAGTAAAGTCAGTTCTATTATGTAGACCAATACAACAATGACAGAAGATGAAGCTGGCGTGGAAGGTGCAGTAGCAGATGACGCAGACGCGGAATACGTACGCGGTGTGTGTGAGAGAGACATCGTCGGCGCCGGCACTGCTCTCGCCAAATACATACCGTTACTGCGGTGGCTGCTCTCCAACCCGGCGCGAGCAACTCCGGCGCTGCAGGCAGCAGCCGCGTTGACGTTTACAAGGTAACATCATCTTTAAGGCAGGTCTCCTGCGACAAAATCTAACAAAACATGTTAGTGCTAACATTTTAGCAAAACATTCCCGTCTCCTGCGATTTTATAGAAAATGTCAACAAATAATGTTAGATAACTTTTCATCATTCAGCTAAAATGAGTTCAGAGGAGGATAACGAACTCAATTTTCTCGAAGTTATTATAAATACGAAAAAAAGAAACCGATATCGCGTTAGATCCCGTTAGGGACTTCATCCGCCGGAAACTTACCCCCACAGAGTACTGTAATATAATATGATATGAACATACCCCTCCCCCCGCAGGCGAACACGGGGATGTTTTCCATTCCAGTTGGATAACATGTTAGCGTGTTTTGTTAGGCCTAGCAGTTAGGCCACGCCCCCATTTTGTTAGAAAAACATGTTAGATGTTAGAAATAACAAAAATATGGTCGCAGGAGACGCGGCTTTAGTTGTTAGCAAATAGCTTGAACATGCGCACTGATCAATTTTAACGATTCTAACCTTTATGTCATTACACTAACATACAGTTACACCATATTTGTTCAAGTTATCTGTCGGTGGGTATACAGCAAAACTCTATTCTACTGAATAAAGGTCTATGAAGCATTTTTCATGTTGTTCATGCTGTATTAGGCTTAAAGGGTTGTCAACCATACTGTTAAAAACAGAACAGAACATATTATACGTGGGACACTCAGAAAGTTTTGCGAAACTAAAAAAAATTGTTCTATACGTACATATATTTTTATCAAATCTTTTCAAAGTACTTTCCACCAGCCTCTATACAAAGATTCATGCGCCTAAACCAGTTTTCAAAACACTTTTTCCAGTCCGCCGCAGACACCTCGTTTACAGCCTGCTCGAACGCAGCCAGCGCATCTTCCGGCGACGAAAATTGTATCCCTTTGAGCTGATTTTTTATTTTTGGGAATAAAAAGAAGTCACACGGTGCTAGATCAGGGCTGTAAGGAGGGTGACCCAGGAGTTTGACTGGCGTGCTGTCCAGGAAGTCCCTCGTTTTGAGTGCGGTGTGCGCAGGTGCATTGTCGTGGTGGAGCAGTAGCCCGCGGAGCCCTGTGTTTGGTCGCTTGTTGCTTATAACAGAGAAAACTTCTGGCAAACATTTGGTAGTATACCATTCGGCATTAATGCTTCTTTGATCCCGTAAGGGAATTGATACCAAGTGGCCAGTCAAATTAAAAAAGCTAGCGATCAAAATCTTACCCCCGCTTCTAGATCGCTTCACTTTGGTAGGCGTTGGCTCATTTTGAAACACCCAAACAGTCGACTGGCGCTTGGTTTCTGGGTCGTATTGATAAATCCAGGACTCATCACCTGTAACGATGTCGTAAACACGCCGAGACGAGCCTGCTTCAAATTTGTTAAGCATATCACGGCACCATTCCACCCGGGCCTGCTTCTGAGCATCGGTGAGGTTGTGCGGCACCCAGCGTGATACTATCCTCCTCACGCGAAGATGGCTGTGTAGAATCTCGTGAACGCTTCCCGATCCAATCTTCAATATGTGTTGAATCTCCTGATATGTAATTCGCCTATTGTCTTGGATTAAATTTTTCACTGCTAGCACGTTTTCTTCGGTAACAGCCGTCAAAGGGCGACCGCTTCTTTCGTCATCCCCCAAAGTTGGTCGACCGCGCTTGAATTCGTTATACCAACGATACACGGTTGCCTTGGAAGGGCCTTCATCCATGAATGCCATTTGAAGTCTATCGTACGATTCATCCGGTTTCAGGCGACACTTGAAATCGTATAAAATCATAGCTCTAAAATGTTCCCGGCGCAGATCCATATTTCAGTGAGACACAATACTTTGAATTAACTCGCAAAAAATGTGGAGGGAAATTTTGAAATTGGAACTTACTTATTTTTACTTATAAATAATCATATTTTCGAAAAACATTATAACTGGCCAGTCTCCCATATATAAAAACTTTTTTTCGCAATACTTTCTGAGGGGCCTGGTACTTCATTTCGATCCATAATACAGTTTATTGTTTAATAAAAATGAAGTTTACCAAATACTGTTTTCATCAATACTAGTAACACAATTGCGCGAAAAAGAAAAGCACTAAGAAATATATGTTTAAAACAAAAACTTTATTTTACAAAATTAGTTTTTTTCCTTCTCAATTTATTGTACAAAAAGTTGGCAACCTTAGCTTATGTTCATGTGGTCAAAAGCATAAGAAATTACCACAGGTGATTTTTGATTTTGGTAAGTGTGATGGTCATCCCGTCATCTATCGCTCGTCAAAGACGCTTTGTTTTGTCTTCCGAATAAAGTTTTCTCACCCAATCAAATTTAACTTCAGGTTCATGTTGGTTTCGAACGCGGTGTGCGAAGAAGGTCTGCAACTGATGGTGACAGTCCTCAAGAAGTCCAAGAACGTGTCTCTGAGAACCAACTTGACTATAGCCTTCGCCGACCTTACGTTGCGATTCCCAAATCTCACACAACCCTGGACTCACCACATCTATCACATGTAAGTTAGGCATAATTATGAAGATATCTAAAATCGTACGACTTAAGAATTTTAGAATATAAAATAGAACCAAAACACTGTTCCGTGTGGTGCCGGACATCAAGAATTGCACCACCCTATCTCTTCTCATGGGTGTCGTAAAAGGCGACTAAGGGATTCGTCATAGAATGGGCAGCAGCATTCTCTGAGTATTTAACCAACTAACTGCGATCGCCAACCCGCCTGCCGAGCGTGACGATTATGGCGTATTTCTTTGTAATTCTTGGATTATTTAGTAAACTATACAAATTGTCCTGAATCAATACAAGAATATAGCTATAGTATACATTTGCGCCGAAGAACCGATGCCATTGGGGTAGACGGGTTCTTGAGTGGAGACCTCGAATCGGTAAACGTGAGGTAGGACGCCGTCAGGCTCGGTGAAGCGATGATATTGACAAGGTGTCAACTGGATGCGAGTGACCAAGGATCGATGTCAGTGGCCTGCCATTGGAGAGGCCTGTGTCCAGCAGTTGACTAATATAGGCTGATGATGATGATGATACATTTTATTTATTTTTTTATTCTTAAAGTTTCAAAGGGACTTTTCCGCGTAGCGTATGGCAGCCCCATGCCCCATCGTACCCTAAACAAAAGTAACACGACATTACATATACTATATTATCTGGGCCATGAATTTCAACAGATCTTTTGCATTATCACAATTTGGGTTATTTAACACTTCGTGAAATGTACCTACATCAGTCCTGTTCAAATTCAGAGCCCTAACTAAATAATTTCTATTAGTCTCATATCGGACACATTCCAGCAACAAATGGTGTAAATCCTCAACAGATGATACATTTGCGAAAACATTCAATAGAAGTCTTTTTAGGGTTCCGTAGTCCTACAAGGAACCCTTATAGTTTCGTCATGTCTGTCCGTCTGTCCTAATCCTTTACAGCTTAATAACTTCTACAGTTATAAACATAAGTAAATGAAAATTTGCAAAAAAATAGTCTAAATATAGATCTCAATTTTAAATGAATAAAAAAATCGTGATTACGTATTTAAGGGGTGGCGCCCCCCATACATGTGAAATGAGGATGAAATTTTTTTTTTCGCTGCACCCCCTCTTGTGGGGTATCATTGAATAGGTCTACTAAAATGAAGGTAATGTTTCATACATAACTTTTTTATCAGGTGTACCATCTGCGAAATATAGCCCGCCAAAGTGGCTTGCAATGTGTCCCCCCCCCAGCCATTTCTAAACTATGCAACGTAGAAACTTATAATCTTCCACATTGATAGACCTTTGTAAAAACTCTCTTTTAAAATTATTTCGAGTATAATTTGATAATAAATTTTTGAGTTATAGAGAGAAAACTGAAAAATACTTAAAACGTCCTAGTTCAAAGGTCATTGACCTTAGAGAAAAATGATCTTAGCAAATAATGCTCCTTTAGCTACTTTCTATTTAAAAAATTTACAAAAAGTAACTTTGTGTTATATTGAAATGACAAACTTCTTAAATTTGGCGCTGTACAGCGCCATCTAGCAGCTAGTAGCAGTGTGTGTAGTAGTAGTGTCTTTCACATTTTCTTTCTTTCTTTCTAGTAGCAACACTCTCTGAGTCGCCAATGCTGCCGTCTATTGCAAAAACTAAAATAGCCATGATTAATATTCGATTTTATTTGTTTGTAACACCTAGGAACCCTATAATACTGAGCATGGCCCGACATGCTCTTGGCCGGTTTTTTTTTTACATTGTGGTATGGCGAAACGAGCTAAAGGCCCACCTGATGTTATGCGGTTACCTTTGCCCATAACAACTGCAATACTACCGAGGCTGTTGCCTAAATAGTACTGCAAGTCAGTTCGCCAAACTGAGACATGAAGATGGAAAGTCTCATGTGATTGTAATTTCACCAAGCAAGCATCACTATTTGGCTGAGAAGTAGATACGGTGGTAGTACTTCCCCGGACGAGTGGACGAGTCTATATCAAAATTTGTAAGAACTTATAAGAATCAGTGCGATACCGCACCGACCGGACCAAACCATCTGCTGCGTCCTGCTGTGCCAACGACGCTGCTATACGTGTCCCGGCTGCATTGCTCTACAAGGGCCGAGGAGATTGTAGAGTACATCCAGGCCAAGACCAAGTTCACTCTGAGGGTCGAGCGGTTGGAGTCTCGTCACAATGTGAATTTTAATTCATTTGTGGTGAGGGTTCCGACTGAACATCTGTCGTCGACCTTCACGAAGGAAGAATTTTGGCCGAGAGGTGTTTTCCGGCGATTCCGAGGACGGATACCCGACACCACGCGACACACGACGGCGACGCCGCTATTACCTAATGTTTAGATATAGATTATTTTATTTTTATGTTTTATATTATTGTACCTACTTTATATTATTGTATATTATTATGGTTTTATGTATTTTTTATGGGCCTAGATGCCTGAAATAAATGAATTATTATTCTAGATTAAGTGATGAAGAGTTAGAAGTGCGTCAATGCGCTGTCAAAATGCTGTCATTCTTGGTTCTCCACGAGATGGTCCGCGTGAAGGGACAGATCGCGGACATGGCGCTGTGCTGCGCCGACAAAGACGCGCGCGTCGCCTCCATGACGAAACTGTTCTTCAAACAACTGTCGCAGAAAGGCAACGCCCTGTATAACGTGATGCCGGACATCATATCGAGGCTCAGCGACCCCGAGCTCAACGTGCCGGAAGAACAGTACCGAGTTATTATGAAGTAAGTAATTTGTATCATTTTACGCTTCGATCAAATATACTATACAAGGTGTTGATTTATAACCGTGCCATATTTGTAGAGCAAATTATAAATAATGTGCTTAGTCATCTAAATATACTTTAAAAATTCTAGGATTATTTAATACCCAAATTTTCACTTAGAAACATAGCGGTTGTGAAGCGGCTAGCGGCTGAGAGCAAATGGCACGCAACTGATTATTGCACAGTTTTGATGGTACCGTTTTTCGAGCGGCGATCGTGCATCCATAGTATATTTGATCGAAGACTTTACGTCTAAAAACATCCGTCATATTATCATAAAAGTAAAATTGTGTGTAGCCGGCACACGCTTTGCTTTTTATATGTGAGGCTTAGCGTAGTTGACGGCTGATACATTTCAAACCGTGTACTTTCCAGAATGCATGTTTTTTTTTTTACGAAGTTAATCGTGAAAGTATTTTGTTGTAATCTCACGTGTATTTTACTTCACTAGGTACATAACATCGCTCATACAAAAAGACCGTCAAATGGAAGCTCTAGTCGAGAAGTTATGCCAAAGATTCAAGCTTTCTACTGAAGAAAGGCAGTGGCGGGATCTGGCTTACTGCTTATCTATTTTTACGTACAACGAAAGGTCTCTACGCAAATTGATCGAAAACCTCGACTGTTATAAGGATAAACTACACTGTTCCGGAGTTATGGACTCCTTCACCACTTTGATGAATAACACATCAAAGATGGCAAAAAATGAAATCAAGGTCGGTTTGAAGGGTTTATCCCTTTTATTTTTCTTTTATTAACATACAACTTTGTGCAACACAATACATCCTGTCACATAGGCCAACGAGGCAGTCAGCGTGACTGCTAAGCGTGGGGTCCTGGGTTTGATTCCCGGGTCGGGCTGAAAGTGTTATTGGGATTTTTATGTCAAGAAAATTTATCTTTAGCAGCCCGTAGTCGTAGTAGTTGGTGGTGCTACACCCCCGTGGCTCGGAGAGCACGTAAAGCCATCGGCCCTGTGCCTGATCTCTCCGGTCGTTTCGGATTGCCTTCCCATCGGATTATGAGTGAGGGAACAGAGTTCACCTGTCGCACACACTTGTGCACTATATGTCCCGCGCACATGGCTAGTTTCCGTTTAGAATGCCGCCGGTGACCGACATTCGGCCGGAAGGACATTACATACTGTAAAGTTATTGCTTCTTCTTCTTCGTGTCGACATGAGCTACGTAATAATAATAATAGCTCATGTCGTGGGGAAAAGATTAGCCAGTCGGCAGGTAAGTTAAGTTATTGCTAAAGTGCTCATAATTACAGGAAAAATAAGAAACTACACAGTGATGGTCCTCAGATCTTTGAAGAATATTATCATGTTTAGATTATGATTGGTATTTTCCACTGAGACTGCCTCGTTGGTCTAGTAGTTGCAAGCGCTACTGTTGAGCGTGAGGTCCTGGGTTCGATTCCCCAAAGGAAATCGGGTCGGGCAAAGTGATATTTGGTTTTTTCCTTAGGAAATTCTCAGTAACAGCCCAGAGTCTGGATTTGTGTGCTCGGTTAATGGCAATAGGCTCGCCCCCTATTACATGGGACTATAACATAACTGGCGAAATGTGGGTGTACTATTACACCTCTGCCTATACCTTCGGGGAAATACAGGCGTGATGTTTTGTTATGTGTGGTCTTTTCCAAGTGTGTTATGGTTCTCTTTCAAGTTATTTAGCTCCCCGATTCAGAACATTTTCGACAAGCAGTTGTCGAGCGATTCGGTTTGTTATCTCGTTTTATCTACGATTCACGTAACGAGAAAAAAAGAAACGACATACCGAATCGACCAACAGCTGAGTTATCGTCAGGATTCTGAATTGGCCTGCAGATTCGGCGACGTTTCGATATGATTGTATGAATAAATATATGTATGTTCCGTGTGGTGCCGGACGTAAAGAGTTGCACCACCCTCTCTCTTCTCATGAGTGTCGTAAAAGGCGACTAAGGGATTCATCAGAGGATGGGCAGCAGCGTTCTCTGAGTATTTAAACAACCAACTGCGATCACCAACCCGCCTGCCAAGCGTGGCGATTATGGCATATCCCCCCATTTGGGGGAGGCCTTTGTCCAGCAGTGGACGTTTTTCGACTGATATGATGAATGATGGTGATGTATAAACAAAACTCTTTCAGACTCTAGTAACGGAGTTGAGTGACAAGATAGAGGAATGCTTCGCGGTCCGCGAGGGCGAGGACGGCAACACGGAGGAGAACAGTGAAGGCACTCCGCCGCAGCGGAGGGAGGCGGTGCGCGCCACGCCGCGACGCAAGCCCGCACGCAACCGACGACGATCCTCTTCCAGCCCTGACGAGGTACCAACAATAGTATATTACTGTGGAGGCCTGAAATGAAGCAATTCACGGCCGAGTAATATTGGAAGTACGAGGCGTAGCCGAGTAATATTGGAAGTACGAGGCGTAGCCGAGTACTTCCGACGTGATTTTAAAAGGACGAGGCGCCAGTCGAGTCCTTTTTCACTAAACGAGGCCGTTAATTGCTATTTCGGCCAAGATTTGTATAGTACTTTTCTCTCATTTGCGAGGAAACAATACACAAATTAATTCAATAGTATCTAATTTTCATTCGCGCCAATTTCCACGCAAAGTTTTGAAAAAAAATATGCACATTCAGCCTTTTTAACGATAAATCTTTTGTACCTGAAAAACACCTAATTTATATAAGTGTGTACTTAAAAACATCGGTAGCAAAATTTTAAAAATAAAAACTGTCCAGCAATTTCTATTATTGTCGTGTTGGCTTGTTATTTCGTTGTGTTAGTACGAGGCGAAGCCGAGTACTTCCCAAGTGATTTTAAAAAAACGAGGCTGTTAATTGCTATTTCGGCCGAGACTTGTGTAGTACTTTTCTCTCATTTGCGAGGAAACAATACACAAATGAATTCAACAGTATCTAATTTTCATTCGCGCCAATACGTCCGCGCGCGGTTCTTGTTCTATTTTCAAAGTTTTATGCGTGTTCAGCCTTTATAATGATAAATGTTTTGTACCTAAAAACACCTAATTTATGTAAGTGTGTACTTAAAAACCTCGGTAGCATAATTTAAAAAGAACTGTCCAGCTATTTATATTATAGTCGTGCGTGTTGGATATTACCGGCCTGTTATTTCGTTGCGTATGGAAAAGAGCCGATTGTTGTACTCTTTTTTTAATAATGAACCAATTTCCGAGCAAGTGGGAGAAAAGTGATTAAGTCTTATTGTTTGCTGCTCTTTATATCGCGGGTTTCAATCTATAGGAGTGCATGCAGGAAACAAAAATCACGCTTCCTGGATACGCCTCCTATGCCTTGTAACCCGAGATATTATGTATTATAAGTATGTATTTACAACAACAAAAAAGTATATAAGTATTATATGTCTAGTACCCATAGTACAAGCTCTGCTTAGTTTGGGACTAGATGGTGCTGTGTAAAAATGTCTCAAGTATATTTATTTATATACAGAGTAATACAAATAGTCTATGCCTGATAGCAAAATTCAGCAAATTAATATAATTCAACTATAGTATGGTCAACCTCATACCAATGGTAAATAACATATAGATTATACAAAGTGGATATGACAATACGACATAAAATAAAACCACGTACAGAGTATCCACGTTCTCTGACCGTATACAAAAAAAACCGGCCAAGAGCATGTCGGGCCATGCTCAGTATTATAGGGTTCCTAATTACAAACGAATCAAATCGAATATTAATCATTGCTATTTTAGTTTTTGCAAACAGCGCCACCTAGCGCTGAATTTAAGAAGCTAAATTTAAGAAGTGTGTCATATCAATATAACCCAAAGTTACTTTTTGTGATTTTTTTAAATAGGTAGTAACTAAAGGAGCATTATTTGCTAAGATCATTTTTCTCTAAGGTCAATGACGTCTTAAGTATTTTGCAGTTTTCTCACTATAACTCAAAAATTTATAATCACATTGGAATTTTTTTATATTAAGGGTTTTTATAAAGGTCATCAATGTGGAAGATAATAAGTTTCTACGTTGCATAGCTTAGAAATGGCAGGGGGGGGGGACATTGCAAGCCACTTTGGCGGGCTGTATTTCGCAGATGGTATACCTGATAAAAAACGTTGTGTATGAAACATTACCTTCATTTTAGTAGACCTATTCAATGATACCCCACACGAGGGGGTGCAGCGAAAAAAAATTTTTCATCCCCATTTCACATGTATGGGCGCCACCCCTAAAATACGTAATCAAGATTTTTTTCATCTTTTAGAATTGAGATCTATATCCAAACCATTTTTTAACAAAATTTCATTTCCTTATGTTTATAACTGTAGAAGTTATTAAGCTGTAAAGGATTCGGACAGACGGACAGACGGCCAGACGGACGGACATGACGAAACTATAAGGGTTCCTTGTTGAAACTACGGAACCCTAAAAATCAATCAAATCCAATTAATGGCTTAGCCACAGGAAATAATTTTAATTTCATTAATTTTGAATTTAGGACCATTTTTCTAGGCAAAGATCGTTAGGTCAAAGACCTATTCGAGTCCATATGATTTTAAACTCTCTTTCTCAATTATTACAGGTGATTACAAATGGTGTTACTTATTATTTCGATGTTTTAATATTTAATTTGTTCAAAAATTTTGTTTTTATAGTTTTCGATAAACAACTTATTTCTGTGTTTAAAATGCTTCTATAGACTAGTAATAACCGTGTTTTCATTTATTGTCGTATTTTCATATCCACATTATATACAAGATAGATTCACCTTATACTGGTAACATAACCATTGATACGTGGTTGATTGTACGATAAAATTTGTAATACATACAAACGCACACATAACCAGCTCATTACTATCCCACTGCTGGCACCTGGCCTCTGAGTATCAGAAGCATTCAGACCTCTTATCCAAAATTGTATTATTTCCACAAATTGATACCTTTTTGCAGAATGAGCCACCCAGCAACGAAAAGACGCCACAAAGTGTAAGGAAGTCGAGCCGTAAAGCGGCGACGAGGTACAAAGCGTCAGCGAACATCGACTCAGATGAATCAGGTTAGTCGTTGGCATCAGCATGCATTGGCTTATGTGACATGTCGTTTACTAGTTCTAGAATAAATAGAGATCTAGACCACATCTAGAACTGGTTTTCATTCAATGACCCCTTGATTCAGAAACACCTCAAACAAATTAACTTTTTTCTACAGATGAAGACTTTCAGCAAAAAGAAGACGAAGAAGTTTTCAAAAAACCTACAGTTAAGAGAACTACACGAAGAAGAAAATTATAATATTGATTGTTATAAAAAATGTGTTGACGCCATATTACAACAATACTTTTATAAATATATTATGTAATTTGATTTAGTAAGTTTTGTTTTATTCATCCGGCTAGCCTTTTCAGTCTAACCAGATGCGGCTGAATATCATTATTTTACATCATAAACTTAACGCTAGTATAATAAGTTGAAAAAAAACTGCCAAGCGATTTTCGACCTTATTGACATTTAGGGGTACATTATGTCCTTTCAATATTTGGACTAGTAATAAATTATAGGTACAGTCCATTGACTTGTACCTATGGACCAGTAATACCTACGAAATAAGCGTGGTATACCTACAATATCCGGGCCACCGTTATGGTGGCCATAGCTAGGGAAGTAAGTAATCAAAACTAAAAAGTATCGATATCGATGCTCGTGTTTCGTACCAGAGATGTGTGCTTATGAAAATCATTTTCAAGTAGTAATAAATAATGCAATTATATCAAATACTAAGTTCGGCTGTCCAGGACATAAAAAATCAAGCTTCTAGGTCAAGGCAATCATACGGCTATGTCACATTTTGATACTCGCAAACTCACATAAAAAACCAATAGGGTACTTCGCATTGACCTAGAATCATGAAATTTGGCCAATATATCGAAATATCTTTTTTTTTTTTCAATATATCGAACTCCGATTGTATATTTAAAAATATCGATAGATCGAAAATCTGATATTTAAAAAATATCAACAGCCCTAGTTTGTTTACTTGACAGCTCATGTACTATGGGCCCAGTGATGGGCAGTGGATAAATATCAAAATGATAAAAACTCGGATATTTATCAGAAATGGATAAATACTCGTTATTACCCGTATTTATCAGATATTTATCCAAAATGGTGGATAAATATATTTTATGCGTCTCTGATAGATATTTTTCTGGTTTTGCTTACTAAGCTCTACCACCCCCCGCGCCCCGTAATACCTAGAACTTAGCTTTGCGTCGCAAAGTGGTTTGAAACTAGAATTTCATACTATTACCTAGGAATTTCAAGTTCTCTTTTATTTATATATTTTATTTTGTTGAGGGATGGAAATCATTGGAAAATAGATACGCACGATCCGCTTGGCAGTCAAAATCCACATTTTTTTTTTATTCAAGGAAATTCTCCGTGGGCCATATTTCGGAACTGTTTGGAGCTGTAAAGCGTGTGTGATTGATATAGTGTACTGTCCTAACGTAGTTGTACACCATGAACTTTCCAAACTTCTGATAAAGAATGGAATCAGGCGTTACTCTGCGGAAATCCATGACATACAAAATATGATGTTACAATATTTAGTGTTAATTCTTCCAAAACTAGGTCGTCAAACTTTGATATAACACGCAGCACCACCCTGCCAGTCCTGCCACCCATTAATATATGCATATGCAGCAGGTGCCAGAAGGCAAAGCAAGGAAGATGAAGTAGGTGGTTTTTCTTTGTGTTAGACTGAGTCAGGCTGGCTACAATCTTCCATTATGAGGCCCAAGTACATTCACAGAGTAAGTTAGTAGGTAGTTCCATAATATCCCGATAAAATAAAAGCAAAAGATCTGATAAACATGTCTACAAACTATATAGAGTTGCTATCGCACATGTCTTACGATTTCAACGAACTTGTCTGTCCAACTACTGCAAAAGGCAAAGAACGCTTAAATCAAGATATTGTGAATATCATTGAATACCTCAAGACACCCGGAAGATGCAGTGAAATTATTCGAAAGGTTGTATTGAAAAAAGAAAACTACAAATTCAGTTGAAACGGCATTGGGGATGTTAATATCACCAAATTAACCAAGCCTGGATTGGAATGCTGCTGGAATAATGTGAACCGGCCATAACATTCAGATTCTGACTCCAATGGGTTACTTTGACTGATTAATCTGTGATTTGGATGAGTATTTTAGATGAATGATACCTAAGTACTCCTTTTTAGCGTACGTAATCTTTAACCGTGAAGGTCTCAGATAATTTCTCTTTTGCTCACTATTTCAAAATTACGACCATTATTTTTATGCGATTGTCCACAATAAAAGGTTCAAGATGTATCTCAGAGTAACTAATTGAGATAAAACACCTCCAAAAATTTATGTTTTTTGTTATTTTTCTCATTTTTATCCCCCCTAGCCGGGTTTCACGAAAATAAAACTCAATAACAACATCTAGTTCAACTAGATAACTAGACTAGTTGTATTTTTAGGAAACCGCAACCAACCAACAATCATACCCTCTACTTCATATGTAACTTCATACAATAGACCCTCTACTTCGTATGCAACTTCATACAATAGACAGGTCAAGCTGTATTCCACGATTTACCTAACAGATTGAGATAAATCGCACCTGAATTTGTAAGTTAAGCTAATACATATGTAAGTACAACGTTTCTTTATGATCTGTTCAGCCATTGTTACGTGATGAGGTACGAACACACAGGAATACATCAATTATAAAAATTGTTGATTTATGTTATATTTCTTATTTTTCATCCCTCTAGCTGATTTTAATGAAAACAAAACTCGATAACAATAGGTATCTAGTTCAACTAAATAACTGGACTAGTTGTATATTTAGGAAACCGTAACCAACCAACAATCTGCGCGTGCGCCGTTAACTGGGACCATAAACCATTTTTCTTTCTTTCTTTTCTTTCAATCATGCCCTTTACTTAATATGATACTTCATACAATAGAGGGATCAAGCTGTATTCCAGGATTTACCACGTACCTCAATTTTTCCACACAACAAAGTGGAATATACCGTATGTTAGGCGAATACCAATACAACTGTAAAGTTTTATCGCGATCCTTTCAGCCGTTCTCACGTGCTGAGATAAACAGATAGGCAGACACGATTTAAAATAAAGGTTGATTCGTGTTTTATGGACCCGTAGCTAGTTTTCGCGAAAAAAACCTAATTAACAGACTTTTCGACATTTACGACTTAAGTAATAGTGTAGATCAGCGGTACTCTAAGTGTGTTCCGCGGAACCCTAGGGTTCCGCGATACCCCTGTAGGGGTTCCGCAAGAATTTAGAAAAAAAAAACAAAACACCTCTCTCTGGTCACTGGTCGAACGTTTTGAATCCGCCCGCCGCGCGTATACTTGTGAGCGCGCAGTCCCTTTGATAAAAGCCGCCTCTGAATTAGACGCTATAGTTGTGAACAAGCGACTTTCGGCTCTATCTTCAAAAGCATAAAGTCGAGATTGTTTACAACGCATTTTTTTGTATTTATATTTTTATTTCCGCTTTTTGTTTATCAAAGGCGCCGACTCGAGTATTTTTGAGAATGTTCGAGTTCGAGTCTAGGACTAAGTATAAAAGCGCTATTATATAAAAAAAAGTCGCGCCTCGTCAGTCAGTTGACGATTAGCGTTCGGAGCGATAAGTTCGTACCTACCTACTTACAAGCTGGCTAGCCTGCTGCCTTCTTGTAAGTTCTACTGCCCGCTGTATTCTGATTGTATCATTTTTGTACATTTCTTCTTTGGACTAAACTTTGTCTCATAAACGCAGTAACGATTGTGCATTATTTTGACCCTACCATCCTGACGTGTAACATTATTAATAAAGAAGAATGGAACGTTGGCTTAAAGGTGTTAAACGTGTTGCAACGACATCTTCTAATGACGCTGAATGTTCAAAAGCAGTACGCGCGGAGAATACAGCAATTACCGATCCAGACGATGATGCCACGACGTCAAGCTCCACGGTTTCAAAGACGAAAAAAAGGAAGTATGATGAATCATATATCAGTTTCGGATTTGTTGATTCCAACGGCTCACCTCTCTGCATGTTATGTAGTAAACTGCTTCCTAATAGTTCCATGGCACCTGCCAAATTACGCAGACATTTAGAAACTGTACACCCCGAGTCTAAAGACAAGAATAAAGAATTTTTTGTTCGTAAAAAAGAACAGTTATTGGAAAGTCAAAAAAATATGATGCATGTAACACAAACTATCAATGAAAAGGCCACGGAGGCATCATATTTAGTTAGCTATCGCATTGCACAAGCAGGTGAAGCGCACACTATCGCTGAGAATTTAATAAAGCCATGTGTGTTAGACATAACAAAATGTATGCTCGATGAAAAATCTGCAAAGCATCTTTCTACTGTACCGCTATCAAACGATACTGTTTCACGGCGAATCCATGATCTGGCAAGCTACGTCAAACAAGAACTAGTTGCACGTCTACAAAAAACACGATTCGCCTTGCAAATGGATGAGTCAACTGATGTCACTGGTCTGGCTATCTTGCTGGTTATCGTGAGATATCCATATGAACGTTCTTTTGAAGAAGACATGCTTATGTGTTCACCGCTGCCCACAAACACTACCGGAGAAGAAATTTTTAATAAAATAAACATATTTTTTAAAGAAAATAATCTTAGTTGGAACGATTGCATTGACATTTGTACAGATGGGGCCAAGGCGATGACAGGTAAAACAGCAGGAGCAGTATCACGAATAAAAAGTAAAGCGCCTAATTGTAGTTCCAGCCATTGTATTCTGCATAGACAAGCACTTGCGATGAAGCAAATGCCGTCAAATCTAAAATTAGTTATGGATGAAGCGGTAAAAATAATTAATTTTATCAAATCACGACCACTACAATCCCGATTGTTCTCATTATTGTGTGAAGATTATGGCAGCAAACATAAAACACTGCTGCTCCATACAGAAGTGCGATGGCTGTCTCGGGGTAAAACTTTAACAAGGCTATTTGAACTTAGAGCCGAGTTACAAATGTTTCTTTCAGCAGATACAGTTTCTTTTAATTTGAAAGACCGTTTGTATGATAAAACTTGGTTGTTCCGATTGTCTTTTATGGCGGATATCTTTCAAAAACTGAACGAATTGAATTTATCATTGCAAGGTAAACAGACAACAGTGTTCCAGGCCTATAACAAAATAACTGCTTTCAAAAGAAAATTAGATTTTTGGATTATTTGCGTGCATCTTTTGTAAAGTATTTTCCCGAAGAACATAATACAAAAATGAAGCTGAATTCATGGATTCATAATCCTTTTTTACCCAACTTGCAAAAGCCCGAAAGTATGTCAAACGCGATATATGAATCTCTTTTAGAAATGTGGTGCAGAATCCGTGATGAATATCCAATGCTTGGCAGAATGGCTCTGAATATTCTTCTCCCGTTCCCAACAACATATTTGTGCGAAACAGGATTCTCAACCTATGCAGCCACGAAAACAAAATATCGCAATAGACTGGACGCCGAACCTGATATGAGACTTCAAATGTCTTCTATCAAACCTGATATCAACCAATTGATGAAAAATAAAAAACAGTTTCATACCTCCCATTAGTTAAGATTTTTTCATTTTTAATATCTTCTATTATTGTACTTGGCATGTGGTTAAAGTAAGTAATAATTAGTAACTGTTACATTGTACTTTTATTATGCTTATATAATAAAGAATACACTTTTAAAAACTATTGTTTTATTGTAGGGTTCCGTCAAGTATTTTGCTTGTCAAAAGGGTTCCGTGACCAAAAAATTTTGAGAACCGCTGGTGTAGATAATTGATTATAATAAGGCACAATTCTATAATTTCAGATTTTCATTTAATAACTAATTATTTTGTGTGTAAAATAAGCAAATTTACGTTACATATCATACAAGAAACGAAAATTGTACACATAAAATATTTATCCGCTGTTTTGGATAAATACTCGAGTAAAAATGGATATTTATGAGTATTTATCCATTTTTAGTATTTATCCGGATAAATGCCCATCAATATATGGGCCACATTGCGGGGTAAGCGGGGTTGCCACGCGGCGTAGGTATTTTGACATTCCGTAAAGATGTTGCCAAACAGAGAATATACAAATAGCATGCGATCTCTTTCACCAGACGACATAACACGTTGGTTAACAAGAGACAAAGAATAGTTTCATAATTCAATAACGATTTAATAGATATTTGTATAAACTAGGTGGATATAGAAGAATGGGCCACTTCCATAGGTTTCTTAATTCAATGGTACAGTCACAATACGCGAAGGTTGAGCCACTTGCTTATCATCTTAACTTAGCCGTTCGTTAAAAAGATAACCTCCTCCTTTTTTTGAAGTCGTTTAAAAACATGTTCATTGTTCTAGTGGTTCTAGTGTCAGTTTCATAAGGTCATCCCACACACAGATTAATGATATATGTACTATCCCACAGATTACTATATTAGTAGCTAGCTACAGATGCGACAGTGACTCCAGAGCTTAGTTTCACTAAATTGCCGCCCTGCATTTTGTCGCTACCATCGCGTGTCAATCAACTCAGCCTATCGCAGTCCACTGCTGGACATAGGCCTCTCCCAAGTTGCGCCACAACGCTCGATCCTCTGCCTTCCGCATCCAGTCCCCCCCAGCCACGCTCTTTAGGTCGTCGGTCCACCTGGCAGGGGGGCGCCCTACGCTGCGTTTGCCGATTCGCGGTCTCCACTCAAGGACTCGTCTGCTCCAGCGGCTATCGGTCCTTCGACAGACATGGCCAGCCCACTGCCATTTCAGCTTACTGATTCTACAAGCTATGTCGGTCACTCCGGTTCTTCTCCGGATAATCTCGTTTCGGATTTTATCCTTCAAAGAAACTCCAAGCATAGCTCGCTCCATAGCTCGCTGAGCGACTTTAAACTTGTGGACTAGCCCAACTGTCAGTGTCCACGTCTCGGCACCGTAAGTCATGACAGGCAGGACGCACTGGTTGAAGACTTTTGTCTTCAAACTTTGCGGTATAGGCGACGAGAAGACTCGGCGAAGTTTGCCAAACGCTGCCCAGCCCAGACGGATCCTTCTGTTGGCTTCTTTCTCGAAGTTGTGTTTACCAAGCTGAATTGCCTGCCCTAGGTAGACGTATTCCGTTACAACTTCGAGTGTCGACCCTTCGACGAATATTGGCCTCGGCATGACATGCTTATTGAACATGACTTTAGTCTTGTCCAGATTCATGCCGAGACCGACACGTCGAGAGGCTCCGTTTAAGCTGTGCAGCATTTCGCCCAGTTGTTCCAGCGACTCAGCCATTACAACGATGTCATCGGCAAAACGGAGATGTGAGATGTTCTCGCCGTTAACGTTGATACCCTGTCCAGTCCAGTCCAGTGTCTTGAAGACGTCCTCCAACGCGTTAGTGAACAATTTCGGGGATATTACATCCCCTTGTCTCACCCCTCTGCGCAGTTGGATTGGCTTCGTCTTTTGGTCCTGGAGCTGAACAGTCATGGTAGCAGCGTTGTATAGGCATCTCAGCATCTCTATATACCGCTCATCAATGTGACATCGCTGAAGAGCATCCAGAACTGCCCAAGTTTCGATAGAGTCGAAGGCCTTCTCGTAGTCCACGAATGCCATACACAGCGGCTGATTGTACTCTTCAGTCTTCTGTATGATCTGCCGAACAGTATGGATGTGGTCTACGGTGCTGTAGCCTTTTCGAAACCCAGCTTGCTCTGGTGGCTGGAATTCGTCGAGTCTTCCGGCGAGACGATTCGTGATGACCCTCGAGAACAGCTTGTATACGTGACTCAGGAGTGAGATGGGTCTGTAGTTCTTCAGTAGGGTTTTATCCCCTTTTTTGAAGAACAGTACCACCGCACTCCCGCTCCATGTCATCGCGTGTAGTTTCATTTAAATAATATATGATATATAATAGTACTCTGTGGCGTGTAGTGTAGGTAGCTAGCTATAGCTATAATTATAGGTCGTCGTAGCTCCATATATACTAAAGTTATAGGTAGGTAATTTTTAAGATTAGATTAAGGGAAATAAAACAGGATCATCATCATTTTCATATTATATTTTGTAGGCACAAAGAATGTCAACAACAAAGCTCTAAATTATCATTCTGGGGGATAAGAAATAGCATTAGTTTCACTTGTTTCCTATGACGAAAAGTTTACGCACAATACTGCACTGAAAACAGAAGAGGTAACTCGCGAATTATCGTATCATTAAACTGTGTCGAATAACGAATTTGAAGTCTCGAAGAACTCGACTCAAGCTAAAACAGCGAAGATATTACAAGATAATACGATAATACTGGCACTCGATCAGCTGTTAACACAATAATCAAAGACAATAATATCTAGAACGTCATGGCATCAAACATCCCACAGATAAAAAAAATCGAAACCGCGACAGGTGGCGACATATGGCAGGAAAACGAACTAACGACTGTCAGGGACTTGGGTCATCCGAAGTCGATCAGTAACTGTGTGAAAATCAGAGACATGACATTTACCGCCGGTAGAAGAAGATAGTACACTTAATAAAATAATGCAAACAAAAACAGATCTTAAGCAATTATCATAAGATTTGTATTTGAAGTTTGTGACAGTTTTAGTTATTTTTTTAGAAAGAGAGAGAGAGAGTGAGAGTGAGAGTAGATAGGTGGTAATAACTAGTGGAAATAAAATTCTTGGTTAGACAACACAATCATTTATTTATAAATACCTATTTCCTAACGGCTAGTTAGCGGCAGAGCCGGGCGTGAGTAATAATTCTAGCGAGCTCGTGTTTTGATCTAATCCGCAAAGAAGATTTACTCATCTGTTGTGGAAGACAGTTGCAGATGGTTGGATTCGATAATTGCGTTCTTCTTAGTCGGCGTGTAGGGCAGCGCGCAGGTTTGTAGTCACCCGCGGCAGCAGGAGTGCAGCAGAAGAGGTGGTCGGTAGCACCGACCCCGTAGACTCGGTACCACGTAGATGGTACCGTTGCTCTGCACTTAGAAGAGACGCCGATGAAGAGACAGTAGGAATCCGTATGTAGGACTTTGTCCGTAGGTAGGAATTTGTCCGTAGGTAGGAATTTGTCCGTAGGTAGGAATTTGTCCGTAGGTAGGATTTTGTCCGTAGGTAGGAATTTGTCCGTAGGTAGGATCCCTGGAATAGAGATTAGGCATTATGGATAATGTCCTAATTTCCACTACTGACTGCAACATCCCAGTAACCGCGACGGTCATGTAGCCTACTGCTGGAGCAGAGATCCTCTCATTATTTGGCTATTGAGATGAGGCAGTCTAGTCAGTGTTATACAATACAAAGGAATGATTAGATAGAAGCTACAAGAATAATTAAAATATCTAATCATGTAAGGTAGTACTTAGAAAATTACTAGGTTAATATTAATTAAGTTAGAAGTAAATACATTAATCTTTTGAATCTAATATTATTTGAATATAATAAAATAATCAACTTTTATTCTAGAAACTTATTTATGACCTAATTACAATCACTATTTATGGATTAGCAATATAGATTCCAATAACAGTATTTATTAGATCTATTTATCTAATATGGAATTATATTCATAACAAAATTAAGAATTTAATTAAAATTTTAATATTAATTTAAATATAACTACTTTCTGTTAATTGGAATATAAAATTAGTTATATTTCATATTTTAAAAACATAAAGACTTTACTCGAATTATAAATTTGAAGCCAATACCTATACACATTAATATTTTGATAATTTGGACGTTTAATTAGACCAAGTTCTACAGCAGGCAATATCAAGCCTTTGTTATTCAAAACTTGGTACTGAATTTAAAGTAATAAAAAGTCTACTATTATAATTTATAAGGAATAATTGTTCTTAGAGAAATAACACAAAAATTAATGATGATGAACATTTTTCACCACAATTAATTTAAACCTGAAATTAATAACACATAGTAATAATATAGCCAATAGAATACCAGCTATATTTTTCCTGTAAATTAAACAGTATAACAGCAAATACTTAAAACTAATAATATGTATAGCAACGCTTACCCAATGGGGATTCTTAAATATTAATACTATTACTTTGACTAAACCACTACTTTCTTTCACCACAGATAAATGTACTTGGTATTACTTCTATGATTTATTAATTCCGCGCTGAGGTCAAATAACTAATGAGAGCACCAGCCGTGTGCATGTATTTATATCGAAGCCCGTCCATATTGAAAAAGTTGTTATTGTCGATTTGGTTAAACATTCTCAGAATTCCACGAGCCGATGAGACTTGTTTACTCCACACGGACAGCACACTACGATCAATATAATAGGGATTATTTTCTTTTTATACACACTAGCAAAGCCCGATTCGTTCCGTTGAATTAGTTACGCATCAGTGAGTTCCTGGAATTTCAAGCCAGTTTTATTGCTTGTTTTGTTAACTGCGATGCATATTATTGATCTTTATTACTTAGAAATCACAACGTGACAAGTTAGATGGACTACGAGCTGACAGAGATGGTATTGAGGAGTCAAGGTCTCTCATTCTAATGTAATGTTGCCAGGGCAGAGTATTTTGGTACACTTTAGTATGAAATATTATATCGTACTAGATAGACTACATGTCTACTGTCTGTCATAATGTCTTGTTGTGGCAATAAATCATTTTTCTTTCTTTCTTTTCTTTTACATGAGATAATCTGAATATATATATCGTGGGATCATCCGAAAAATCGTATACTTGTGTAAATCCTAGGATGATCACAATGAAACATTATTGGAAACTAAGAAAAAAAATCGCAATAATCCAAGCTATTTTCAGGATCATTGCGAAAATCCGGCTTATCTTAGGTAATTCGCGGAAAACTACTTACGTTACGAGTCCTGATTGGCTGATATGAACTGTATGCACTGACGGATGCCCTGATTGGCTAACGGCTACATTCCTTCGTGTTTTGTTGTTGTCTGATATTGTTTCAGTGTTTTGTTGACTATATACTTACCTTTTTGTGATAATATTTTAACATTAATATACTTTATTTAAATTAATACATACCGCTATTACCTTGTCGCTTCTTTACTTTTTCATGTCTTTACCGTAGACCTTTATGAAAAACCATATTCTGACCAACCAGAATAAAGATGTTGTAAGTCGCCTTTAAAATTAGCCAATCAGCGTTTGTCTCCAATCATCCTAAAAAAAACTGGGATTTTTGCAATGATCCTGATAATAGCTCGTACGATTATGATAACCTTTCTTAGATTCCAATATCCGATCCTAGGATTTTCGTAATGATTCGATTTGTCCGATTATCCTACGACACAAACAAATTACACATTATAATATATTTAGAAAGGACAAGGATAAGGCGGACCCTAAAAGTCGCGGGAATCCGTTGGACACGGAAAGCGCAGGACCGGTTGTTGTGGTGATTCTTGGGGAGGCCCATGTCCAGGAGTGGACGTCTTTTGGCTGCAGGGTTGCCAGATGAGTACAAGTGGATTATCGTACTGATGTTCTAAAATTATCGTATATCAAGGAATTTGGTGAAATATTATCGTAAACAGTGCTGAGCTACGAACAAAAACAATGATTTTCAGCATCAAAATTATCGTATTTCTGCGTATTTCAATCAATTTTGTATCGTACCAGAGTCAAAATTATCGTATATTTACGATAATTATCGTACGTCTGGCAACGCTGTTTGGCTGAAATGATGATGATGAATATATTTATATTTCTATGCATTTATGTAATTTATTCAAAAAAGTTCGTAATCATAAAGGTATGTTTTATTGAGGTGTTATGGCAACATCACAATAGTGATGGTGTCAAATTCAAATGTTTTAAAGCTGGAAACAAACTATCGGACGCGACCTAAGTCAAAAGAAATTCTAATAAGTAATTAATTCTAGTAAGAATACAAAAACGTTGTTTCGTTGGTCTGAATCATGTTTACAGTATTTTTATGAGAGAGATGTTGATATTTTTCGATATATCGACCAAATTTCATGATTCTAGGTCAATGCGAAGTACCCTATAGGTTTTTAATGTGAGTTTGCGAGTATCAAAATGTGACATAGCCGTATGATTGCCTTGACTTAGAAGCTTGATTTTTTATGTCCTAGGGACAGCCGAACTTAGGCCCGTATTCCAGAACGATACTCAAGCGTTGATCTCTGTTTAAAACTAGTTTTGAGATGAGCTTTGATTTTAGAACGTTACTCAAGCAGAGATTTATTGATCACAGTTTAGCTGAGTTTAGTTTTATTTTATACTGTCACCTGTTTCGGAATTTCAGCTGAAATTTGATCTGTGATCACTATAGTGTGGTCCAGATTACGCTTGAGTAGAGATTTCTATTCTATTTCAGGTCAAATTCGTGTGTTATGTTGTTGAATTAAAGTTTATAATTACCGTTCTGGAATAAGACCGATACTCAAGTTACTATTCTATCCTTAAGTAGTGATCAGGTGATTGGAGTTTAAACTGTACTTGAGGAAGCTTCTGTAATACGGGCCTTAGTATTTGATATAATTGCATTATTTATAACTTCTTGAAAATGTTTTACGGCCAAAATTAATATCCAATCTATCCACGAGTTAGCCTACTAGAGATAGAAATTTGACATATTTTGTATGGAGCTTATGTCAAATTCCTATCTCTAGTAGGGCAAATCGTGGATAGATTGGATATTAATTTTGGCCGTTAATCAGCACACATCTCTGGTAAGAAACACGAGCATCGATATCGATACTTTTTAGTTTTGATTACTTACTTCCCTAGCTATGGCCGCCATTACAGTGGCCCGGGTATTGTAAATATGCCACGCTTATTTCGTAGGTATTACAAGTCCATAGGTACAAGTCAATGCCATATTATATTCTCTTTGGTCAATGCTGCAGATTGATTGAACTGACGTTTGTCCTTATTGTTGTTTAGAAAATATGAAAGAAAAAGCTCTTTTTTTCTCTACCGGTATTAGGATAAGAACTAATGTACGAGCTTTGTTGTTATTACTTTTTAGTATTTTAATGCTTCGATCGAGCCTTACCATGATTTCGATACACTTTAAATGTCGTGGAGGGCTTTACCCTCGTTCTAATGTTGATAGATTTCCTGTACCCGACGAAAAGGTCAGCTGGACTACAGAATATATAGAATATCAACCAATAAATTATACTTCATCATGCATAAATGGAAAACCATGGGCAGATCCTAATATTGGTGGTGAGTTATATGATCTTCGTAGGTATTGTTTGGTTACAATTTAATGAATCTTAGTATTAATGTTTAACAGATCCTGTTTTTAAGCCACAATGGAACAGTATGGATGGCAAAGTGAACAGAGCTAGTTATATGGGCCTGTACAACATAGAGTATGGATATCCTCTAAATCCCATTGGAAGAACAGGTATAACTGGTCGAGGTGTTCTTGGGAGATGGGGACCTAACCACGCTGCTGACCCAGTTGTTACCCGCTGGAAAAGACTTGAGAATGGTGAAATTGAAAAGGACAAATCTAGTAACAAGTAAATTCCTGATATTACTGTGATTATGACTTTATCGCTAAAATGGGTTATTTATAAGAAATATTTAATTCAGGCCTATTCTGCAATGTGTAGCGGTGAAGAGACGTGACACTGGAGAATGGGCACTGCCAGGTGGTATGGTAGATCCCGGTGAGAAAGTGAGTGCTGCAGCTGTAAGAGAATTTCGAGAAGAAGCGATAAATTCTCTGGCTATGAGTGAAGGTCAGCAATATTTTGTTTAACATATACAACCTTATTCACAGTTTATACTAATCCTTTGGGGTCATTGTATTGTACTCATCATTATGAACAACTTTTACATAAGACCAACACTGAAATCGTGAACAAATATCTGCTAATGCCTACATTTGTCTTCACATAAATCTACAAAATGTAGGGATCAGCTGTTTTGCGCAGAATTATGAGTACAATGACCCCTTAAGATGTTTAGTACAGTATGTGCAAAATAACTTGGCTGGAGTGAAGTTGGTTACTGTGCATATTTCCCTGCCTCCCGCCTCCAACTGACACCCATAAAATTATTACTGCAATAGTTACCGGATACTGCCATTGTATGGTTTTGTGAACTTTACTCCGGCCAAATTAAATTGCGCATACTGTATAAACTGTGAATAAGGTTGTTTTGGAAAAAGAGGTAAGGTCTTTGCAAGCCTCTTATGTCACTGCAACCTAAAAGATACATTGTAATGCAATGAGGATATATATATTATGATAAAACAAAGGTCAACAATAAAATAAAAGGTACAGTAACTAAAGCAACATAAAAATGAAGTAAAATTGTTTCAGATCAAAAAAAGGCTTGGTTCCAAAGGTTCCAACAATTCTTCAGTGAGGGGGATGTGGTGTATAAGGGTTACATTGATGATCATCGCAATACCGACAATGCTTGGATGGAAAGTATAGCATATAACTTCCATGATAACAATGGTTCAACTGTTGGTGCATTAAAGTTACATGCTGGTGATGATGCCATTGGGGTGCGCTGGGTGGATGTCAGTCCAGACATGACATTATATGCAAGCCACAAAGAAGTTGTGATGGAAGTGTTTAAAAAATGTTTACATATCTTTTCTCAATAAAGCCAATAAAACATGTCTTAGAAGTGAACTTTCATTTATTTTGATTTAAACTCACAATCGTGTTTTAATAACCCCTGTTATGCAACAGTTTCAGAAACTACTATTAAAAGCAATAATGGAAACTCATGTTGTAACATGGTGGGGCTGTGTAGTACAAAAAAATTTTTGAAAATATCGACATATCGATAGATTTTGTGCAATCCAAATGCCAAACGGTTTAATTTTTACACACAATTATTTAAAATAATATTAAATTTAAAAAATAACTTTATGAAAGTAGTATTATACTATAGGAATTTACATGTGAAATGCCTCTTTATTTGGGTTATTGCTGAAAGTTACATCGCAGTCTAACACAGAACACTACACCATTACGATTATTGATATTTATTCGATAAAACACAGAAAGATTATAAAAAAAAACATAAAATAATTAGAGTATATATTTTGCCAAGAGACTTGTACTCTCTCTCCATTGAGAGTACATTTTTTCAAATCGGTTCTACTATCATTTTGTTGTTTCTTTCTCGCTTGTAGTTTTTCGTATAGAACTATAGATCATCGGCATATCAATCGCACACTGTATTTGTCTATTACGCTAGTATAATATGTTTATGATGGAAACTAAGGCCCGTATTACAGAAAGTTCCTCAAGTGTTGATCACTGTTTAAAACAAATTTTGAGTTGAGATTTAATTTTAGAACATGCCTCTCAAGCAGAGATTTATTGATCATAGTTCAGCTGAGTTATGCTTTATTTTATACTGTCACCTGTTTCGGTATTTGAACAGAGATTTGATCTGTAATCACTCTAGTGTGGTCCAGACTATGCTTGAATAGAGATTTCGTTTCTATTTCAGGTTAAATTCGTGTGTTATGTTGTTTAATTGAAGTTATTGGAATAAGATCGATACTTGAGTAACGATTCTATCGCTCTCGCTGCGCTCGTGCGCCTAAATATCTCGGGCTGCAATTGATGCCTTACAGCCCTTGGCTACTAATCTACTATTACAAAATGTGCGGACGTTTTCATTGAAGGATTGAAGGCAACAACTTGCAATAGTGAACAAAATTTTTTTGGTAAGTTTTCTATCCTACTTCCTACTTATATATAATATTGAACCCAACCTCAGTTATAAACTTAAAAAATTGTGAGGATGTATGGATGTGTGGATGTTTGTTACTCTTTCATGCAAAAACTACTGTATGGATTTTAATTAAATTTGGCATACAGGTAGAACATAACCCGGATTAACATATAGGCTACTTTTTATCCCGGGTACATGAACAGTTCCCGATAAACGACATTCACGCGGGCTAAGTCGTGGGCATAGGCTAGTAAAACAAAGATATGTTTAAACATTAGTTACTTTATATCACTGTTATATTATGTATAAACAGTTAACCGTTTTTATGCCCCAACACGCACAAAACCTTTCCAATTACCAGTTTGCACTACTTTTGAGGATCACGTCGTAATGATAAAATATTTAATTTTATAAATGCATGCCAAATAGCAAACAAGATTTTTTTGTTCAATCAAGCATCATAAAATTAAAATAGATGTAATTACCTATATGGAAATAAAATCGAATGAATATTTACAGTCTTATGCAAAATTCAGTCAAGAACTTGTTTTGTCTTAATAAAATGTTATTAGTAAACATCTAGTGATACAACAGTAGTATAAATAGTTCCAAAATGTGGATTAGTCATCCGTAATGGATGCATATTGGTGATCCTTACGTAATAGGAAGTGCCTTAACTACTATAGGAGCGGCACGCTATGATGGCGTTTTTGACGTTTGTCTGCTCATGAAGAATAAAGATCCGTAAATATTGACAGCTACTTATGAAGGAACAATTGCCGTACTTTATTGTCAATAGTGATCATGGAGAAAAGAAGGGAGCGGAGGTGTTGCAAGGCAAAATCTCTTTAGAAAGAAGCGTCGCCTGAATGCGGGTGACAGGGGGACGAGGTACAGCAATGGCTCCACCTCACTATGGAAAATCCGCCCATTTTTTGTAAATCCATCTAGCGGTGAAATGAATTATTACAGCGTAACAGCACTAACAATTTTTCATTTTAGTTTGTCTACTCACCACTGTGGCGTACAAAGCACATTATTTTATTCCAGAACATTCTATGTGCGTTTTTGTGGTGAGAACATAACACTAATGAAATTGAATTTTACACAAATGACGTGGTCTTTAAAATGACTGATTAGAATTTGAAAAAAAGTAACGAAGTTGAAAAAGGTTAAAAGGGTATAATGTAAGGGTACCATATGGCAATTGCGGCTTGACCTTCAGATTACCAGTCCAGTATGAGTATTAAATAACGTCTAACTACACAACTTTTGTTTTACAACTTTACACAAAAGTACGTTAAAAACGTGCCATACATAGCGCCTAGCGCAATAAAGTATCCTCATGTAGATCACCTTGAAAATCACTCAAACCATCTTTTTAATTGTATAAACTGATTGCAAATACAACAAAAAAAAAATTGATTGACAAAATTATATATTTTATTATTTTTAACGCATTTATGCATGCGAAGCGAAATCTAACGATTTATTTAGTATTTATTTATTTATTCATACATGTATAAATTTTGCAATATCACTGTGCCCCACAAAACCGTGTTATCGGTATTTAAATAGTGGAAAAAAAAAGAAGAATCACTGTTTCTTAATAAGATATCGCTGACGTCACCCAAAGACTGGCGTACTGAGCCAGGAGTCTCAGGTTCGAATCCTGCTCGTGAGCGATTTTTTCTTTCCACTATTTAAATAATTAAAAATATATATTATAAGAAATTAGTAGAAATACCTACTTATACAAATATCCAATCTTATTCTTAGTTTATACTAAATCTCTGGAATCATTGTACTCATCATTATGAACACATTTTAAAGTGGAATCAACCCTGAAATCTCGAAAAAATCTGCTGTTCCCTATAATTATGTCGATTTATGTGAACACAAATATAGGGAACCGCTGATATTTTTTTCGGTTTCAGGGTTGTTCCCATAGTAAAAGTTGTTCATTATGATGAATACAATGACCCCTTAAGAGGTTTAGTATAAGCTAAGAATTAGGTTGTAGGTTGTATATAGAAATATAATAAAAAGTATGTTACATTCTGTTCATAAAAAATTTTTACCTAATGTTATTTTTTTTTTATTAATTAAAGTATTCAATACATTTTTGCTGAAATAATGCTACGTAATATTTGGAATTTTTGGATTATGATATATCAAGATTGCAGTTAACTATTGTCATAAAAACTTATTGGATACAAATTGAATAAAAAAAAACTAAATGTGTGCTGGGACACATAGTACAAGTGAAACTTCAACGGACAAGTGGAAAAACGAATCGCAACGGACAAGTGGAAAAACGAATGGCAACTGACAAGTGGAAAAACGAATCGCAACAAAATTTTAAGTTGAAGTTTTACGGGCAGGTTTTCAAATTGAATAAGTACATTAACAATCAGCCCGTAAAACTTCAACTTAAAATTTTGTTGCGATTCGTTTTTCCACTTGTCAGTTGCCATTCGTTTTTCCACTTGTCCGTTGCCATTCGTTTTTCCACTTGTCCGTTGAAGTTTCACTTCTACTATGTGTCCCAGCACACATTTCGTTTTTTTTTCGCAGTTTTACTGCAAATTATGTTTTGGTTAGGTTAGGTACATTTTAAGTGATTTTAATGAATGCAATGATTTTATTTAAACATATTTTATTTTATCAAACAAAAAAACTGAATTAAATCCGGAACCAAAAAAAACATCCATTTTTCTTTCTCTCCCTCCGCCGCTATATATCGTCTACCCCCTCCACGCGGCCGTAACGCATTTTCGTGAGAGAAAAATCCTAATATATAGAAGAAGATATATATATATATCTTCTATATATAGAATTTTCACCATCATCATCATCATCATCAGCCTTTCAATCCCTCCGCCGCTGCCGTCTCTCGCCAAGCGATATATTGTCTACCCCCTCCATGCGGCCGTAACCTTTTTTCGTGACTAAAAATTCCTAATACCCCCCGTCTATACAGAAGTTTCACTTCAAAAAACGTATCCAAGGTTCCTTGTTTTTATTTCTCACTTAGATACCTTAGAATCACCATCGCCCGCTTCATTCAAGACCTTGTTATGTATTTTTGTTTTATAAAATCATGGTTATGAATGTTGTCCAGCTAGCAAATCATTAGTGTCCTACACATTTCATTCGCGATTAAAGAATTTCATTTGTGTAAAAACTTATTCATTCGTGTTTCTATTTTTTTGGTTTTCTTCTATTTTTAACAAGATGCGCCCTGTATTTTTACATAGTATGTGTATAACTTCATTATAGCAAACGTTAAATACCATCAGATAACAATAAAACGGGGGTTTACAAAAATCGTCAAAAATGTGTCATTTTAATTCGAAACATGAAATCGACCCTATTACTGACTACTCACCGATAGATGGCCTGATGGCCTATTTTTCTTATTTTAAATTGCTCTTATTTCATGTAATTATGTAATTTATCTATGAAATAACTAACATTTTAGAATTTAAAATGAATTAAAACAATGTGTTTATTATTTTCGTCATAATATGCATTGATAATGTAAAAACATGTTATCGGTGAGAAGTGATTAGTATGCATCTTTTCGACGACAGATGTCCCGAGCAACAATTTGGCGAAGAAACGAGAAAATGCATGTTTTAAAATTGAAAATATAAATATATGTGACTTACACATAAAATGTTATACCATCAATATGTTTTAGTTTTGATCCTGAACAATTTTTACATCCAACAACAGCGCACTTCATTGTTAAAACAAGAAAAATATTCAAAATCCTCTCAAAATCTATTTAAATCGAAGAGAACCGAACGCAGTGATGATTCACTGAAATTAAGCTTTGCGGCTCCGCCCACTGTGACGTCATGACCAAATTGAAGGCGCATGACCAAATTGCCTTGCAGCACCTCCGCTCCCTTCTTTTCTCCATGATAGTGATGCACTGCTACAGCAATAAAAAAATCGAATTTCGAATATATTATTCAAATTCAATTTATTTTTACTGTTTTTTTATGTATGTCTAGACGTTATGTTTATTGAATAATTTGATAAATTATTAACTTTATGTAGATATTATTCATGATAGATAGTTGAAGTTGGTCTAAGTAATAAACCTGGTCTCAATCGCTAATAATTTGAAATGTGTCACAACACTATTGGAAAATGTCAAAAACGCCATTATAACGTGCCGCGGGTATAACAAAAAATATACTAACAACTATATGTTAGTGCAGATTGAAGCGACATTGAACAGTTACTGGTCAATATAAAGAATGCAACATAACATAAGTAACAACAGAACCCTAGCCTGTCACAGTAACATTAAAATATCCCATACCCTCAAGCAACTTACACTGACCTGAAAACTCAAGCAACTCAATTCATAGTTTTGTTTTCCTACATTAGTTACAAAAATGTCGTTAAAGTCTGAAACCGCCTTTTCAAAGTAAACTTTTGTTGAGCTAAAAGATTTAACAGATTTTTATGTGAATCAACCTACTTTTTAAGCCACCATATTCACAAAAAAAAACTTTTTGCGCAATAGTTGGTCATCATTGTTGTTAAATAACGTGAATGTTGTGGAAAGCAACGTAAACTATACTCCAGAGTCCAGACTCCCACGACCTAAGACATTTCAAAAACGTCAAATTGATCAGAGTCTGTAGACATAAAGGTCATAATTGCATATAATCACCCTTATATCAATTTTTAAACGTCAAACTAGCTAGCGTGAGGAGTCAACCCTGCGATACAAAAGCGATGCCAGCAACTTGTTGACACTAACTCGTCGATGGAACATTGCAACCTTGTTGTTCGACAAAAGCTTACCGTGTTTTCGTGGCTTTATAATTTTTAATATTGAGATTTATTGTTCCCACTGTCCACAAACGTCACAAACGTCAAGTTTCCTTTTTGCAAACACAATTCATTATTACTTTAACTAACTAGTAACTTTACTTCTATCTGGACAACCTTACCAGAAGCACAAAACAAGCACTTGCAATACGCGTAGTAGAGATTTCTTTGTAATTTTTTGTCAAAGTATCAAGAGTATTCCGAACCAGTAAGGGGCCGAATAAGGGTTTTACCGAATACGAATAATCGGCCGAATGTTCGGTTAAAAGTTTACTGAATCGAATATTTGGCAGGATTTGGGGTGCTTTATCGTGCATTGCAAAAAAATTCTAGTCTGCGCTTGTCGAGCGCGTTGAAGCGTGCGACCCTTCCGCTCGCTGATGCCGCTACCCCCGGACTGGAATTGCGTCATCTAGTTAGCAACAAAACATTGACACGTGCGATTTTCTGTGCAAATCCGTTATGCTGCGTTCAGACGCTTCCGTTCAACACGACATTCACCGGGCAAGAACACGAGTATAAGTGCGTAAATGGGCTGATTGCCTGTTCGTGCTCGTGCTTGCCGCCCAACGACCATACAGCCCATAGACGCCTCATACAGGCGACCGATGTCTGCAACACATGTATGAAATTTCACTAATGTATGTCGCCACTATTCGTCACTTGAAATTGTTAAATCAGTTTCGACCACTTACATGAGTCGTCAAAACTGCCGCGTTAATGATTAGCCAATAGCCGCCTTGGTAGGGCCAATCGGATTGCAGTACCCCGCCTCAGCTGGTGGCAGAATTTATTGTACGCATTATACTTAATATTAGGCGTCTATTGGGCTGTATGGTTGTTGTTGCCGCCGATCGGGAAGGGTGTCGGTTTTTCTTGTGCTCGTGTGCCTGTTTTCACGTGCTCGGTCGCGCGCGTCGCGTCACTATCGCGTGCGACATCGTGGCGAACGGATTACCCGAATGAATTTATTTATTTGTGCAGACAACTACAATAGGTTACAACAAATATAATTATTAATATAAACGGTTTCACTCACGTTACAACAAATATGTCGGACTTTGTTATATTTTTTTTCAATAAATGTAGGTCAAACCTAACGCAATAGCCACCACGAGATTGGCGTCCGGCCGCTGCGTCCGCCATGCTTGCTTTGTTTACACTGACTGACGTGCCGCGGTGTGTATAAACTGATTGGCCCGCGAACGCGAGCCGGGCTGCGTACCGGGGCTGTTTGCCAAGCCGAGTGGCTCGCGTCTGAACGCAGCACTAAAACTGTATGTATCTCTTTAGCTAGGCAGAATAAATGATAAGACAGTCTTGATATGGATACAATTTTGAATTGTACACACGGCTACACATCAAGCTGAACTAAACCAGTAAAGGCTGACCTCGCGTTGTAAGGAAAACCTATACAATGCGAGGTCAGCTTATACTGGAAATGTACAGCTTGATGTGTAGCCGTGTGCACATGCATATAGGCAATTTTTAATGCAAGAATTTCTACATTTCTACCGAATAATCGGCTGAATACAATGACAGACCGTCAAATTACTCTCAGTGACAGCAGTTACTGCGCATAGTTGCTTCCGGTGAGGTTGCGCCTTCGAATCATTCCCATTTTGCATAACCACCCATTTACTACACAAATATGAAATATTGTCGATTTGTAAATGTACGTAGAACTACAAATCTATAAGTTAGATATCACAATGTGGTCCATATCACAGCGGCATGTGAAATGCGAGGAGATGCTACGTGGCCATGCCGACGGGCGCGAGCGAACTGTACGCGCGGTAACAGTTCACGTCGTTCATCAGACGCTGGATGTTCTGTGTGAATGTTGGTAAATCCTGTAATGAGTATTCGGTCACATAAATATCATTCAACGTTGGTCCTAAAAGACATTTGAAACACCTTGGGGGTAAAACAATTTAAGATTTATAATTCCATAGAAAGTAATAGCTTGTGACAGCATCATTCAAAAAAAAGAACTAACTCTGCTCCACCGGCGTTGCTGCTGTCTATTCTACTGATAGTAGATGCATGGAACTTAAGTGTGAAAGTTAAGCAGTGAAGTCCACGGGCGCCGTAGATGTGAGTTGTACGCTTTAGTTACTGTAGTGTAAATCTTGGGTTTCCTAAGAAAGCGGTGCCATAATCTGGCGTCCGTAATTACGGCCGTCGTGAAAATGTTTGAAATTACGTTGTCAACAACTGGTCCTAGGAAACCGGAAACCGTTCCATTTAGTTTACACAGACAACGTTTTCGTTGACGTCATTCACCTCAAGCTTTTTGATGACATTGTCTATTTCATTTATTATTTACACTACAATTCCATTAACAATGTAAATAAAGAATAGTTACCGTGTCGGGCGGGAACTGCGCTAGATGGTGTTGATGTTCGGGCGAGAGTCCAGGCAGCGTGCTAAGGAAGTGCGGCAGGAAGGCGGCGCGGAAGGCGGGGAAGTCCACGAGCGCCATGGCATGCACTGCCGCCGTCACCTCGTCGCGCGCCAGCGAACGCCAGCCGCCCTCCGCCAGCCCGATCAGTAGCACCGACAGGAACTCGCCCAGGAACTCCGTGCGGAACATTACCTGCACACAATGTCGTATTTGACTATTACCATAATGTAATAAATTCTAATTATACATTATATTTATGAATTAATCCGCCTCGACACTGATGTACAGTCAACAAATCGGAATCATGACCCACTCAGCTGATAATTCGTTTGAAATCGTCAAAACAGTAAGGTTTTCTTCTATGCTGCACTTAGGACATTTTGAATATTAAAGAAAATGCATTAAAACGGGTCAGAGGTCTGTGCCGTTTTGAACTTTGTTATCAATGCAATAGATTTATAATTGGATTGGGACTTATGTTTTTGATAAAGCAGGAAATATGTTTTGAATTTCGAATTAGCTGTCGTTTCACGTGGTTTTCCTACAAAAAACTATATTTTTTAAGAAACCTATACTATCTTTTTCGATTACAGAACATTAATAAAATTAAAATAAAAATGACAAATAATAAAATGTCAAGTATGAAAAGATGTCAAACACAGGTGTGAAACAATACTTTTAACGGCCAAATATGTGGAACATACATTTGATTTATTATTCGCAATAAATGATAAATAAATAAATAACAATATTTGGAGTTAAAAATCAAGAATAAAATTTAGAAAAATAATTTTATTGGTAAACTAGCTGTCACTGTCAATAGCTAACAAAATTTATAACAAGTCTGTTGCCAGGGAAATATCTGTTTAAGCGAAATTCAACCTAATTGTATTAGAATGTCTGTAGGATATTAAGCTTATCGTGGGTCATGATTCCGATTTGTTGACTGTACATGCGGTAAATATTAGCGACATTTATTATTAGATGTTTTTAAGGGTCTGGATTTGTGCCCGGTCAATGGCAATAGGCTCGCCCCCTATTTCATGGGACTATAATATAACTGGCGAAATGTGGGTGTACTATACACCTCTGCCTACCCCTTCGGGGAAATACAGGCGTGATGTTATGTTATGGTTTTAAGGGTTATGAGCACTGAGTACAGTACCTAAAATGAAAGATGCCACTGCTGCAATCATACCTACCACGCCAATTGACTAAGAAGCAAATTGCCTACAATGTATTGGGACTATAATACTCAATGACTAAGAAGCAGAATGCCTAAAATATATGGTGACTATAATTCGAATTTGCCTAAACGTTTGGTGACTAGAATTCGAGTTTGCCTACTATGAGCATTTAAGGGGAATGTAGCAGCCAATGGCGCCCCATGAGTAAAAAAATATTACTCGCTGAATACATCATTTATCGAAAGTTTTTAACGATTGCAGTACAGGTACTACCTATAGTTTAATCAGAAACTATTAACTCTGTAAATTATACTTAGCTGTAGAAAAAGTGCGAAAAACGGCCACTTTTGGATTTTTTTCTATATATTTTTTAATATGTTAAAACCGATGCTCACACTAACCTATATTATACTAGTAAGCGCTCTAAGCCATGATTTCACATAAATTCACAGCTCAGTCACTCCAAGCAACACGACGGACATTTGCAATTTTAGTTCCAGGGACACTCGGTGGGGGCGCTTCGAATCAGCACAAAAAACTACTGTAATTTCAAATGACATATCCTGTCCAGGGGTGCGTTCAGTAATATCGCCCGACGACACCCGGAGCGTACTTTGTTCTTTCAGTTAGTTACTCGGAGCGATCATTAGGGCGTTAACACCAAACTAGTAATGTGAGCGGGCATCGTCGAGCGTTCGCACCGGTCACCTCGTGAAATACTAGGGTAAAGATGCACTGCTGTCATGTTGATAGATAATACGTAGGAATTTAATAAAAAGTAATAGGAAATGACAGATAGTCGTTCGCCCGAAGTCGTTCAGTACTTCTGTGAAAAATCGTCAATGTTTGAGCGACATTTGCACGGGTGACTTTCACACCATCAACGTCGAACGTAGCCCAGCGCACTAGTACTATAGAGGTCAGTGGATGTTCAACCACCATGCTGACTCACCTTATGGTACAATTTGCACTTTGTGTTGAGTGTGTCGAGCGTGTCGATGTTGAGTCGCAGTAGCTCGATGTCGGGCTGCAGCAGCGCTCGGCCCAGTGCAGCCAATGCACCGCGCAGCTCGTCTGTACGCGCACTGCTTTCCGCCTCCTCGCACTTATTCGGGAAGAAGTACCGCCACCGGTGGATCAGCACGCTAAAAATTACGTTACAGGTATTGTAGAATGTATAGTTAGCAGAGTAAGCGATGTGCGATGGCGAGATCTTGATTGTTGTATTGTTTTGATAATTTTCAATGGTTTTATTTTTGACTCGAGTCCATGAGCGCTTAGGCTGTGGGCACGAAACTAGCAGCGGCCGAGCGGCCTCCGGCGTGGGTACGAAACTGGCTGCGAAGTGCTAGTGGTGGTAAGATAGAAGAGTCTATACATTATACAACTCAATGTATATTGAGATTTTTTTTCCCGGAAACCGGCAAGTGTGACTAGAAATAAGCAACAGAAAACGAATCGATCGTTTTTAGAAGTTAAGTCGGTCTATTTGTTTGTTGCACCGTCACGTGAAAACGGCTGAACAGAACATAATGAGACTACAATTTTATTGTACAGGTATCAGCCTAACTTAAACGGTGAGGTATATTTCATCTCAATCGGTTGAGCAGATCCGACGACACAGCTTGACTCCTCTATTGTAGGCGGTATAGCAGCGGTAAGGCCCGTCATGGAAGAATGGCTGGAGAGGAGCCATGATGCCCTCACTGCTGACGCAGATACTCTCGGGGTACAGTTGCTCCGTGAAGTATCTGTGTCGCATAGGCCGAGATTCGACGCCCGAGTGTCATCACTGCGGGAGCTGCCCAGAGGACACGGCGCAGCACACACTGGCGGAGTGCCCAGCTTGGGCCGCGCAGCAGCGCCGTGATCTCATGACTGCAGTAGGCGGCAGTGATCTCTCGCTTCCAGCCGTGGTTCTGTCTATGGTCGAGAGCGAGAGTGGATGCGAAAGGAGGTAAAAGGAGCTGGAAGGAGGTGGATGGAGGTGAAAGCATGTGGATGGAGGTCGAAGGAGGTGGATGGAGTTGGACGGATGTTGAAAGAGATGGAAGGAGGTGGAAGAAGGTGAAAGAAAATGAAAGGCGGTTGAACGAGGTGGAAGGAGGAGGAAATTTTGCACAGGAGTTTCTTAAATGACGTAGGTGAACACTAAGAATTTTAATTACAAAGCCGCTGCGCCACGCCGCCATCGCCCGGTCCCCCCAATTTCATGCCCGCAGCCATAAACTCGAATTCACACACGGCCGGGGGCATTAGAACTCAGATTCATCGAATCAAACCACGTCAACAGTAATGGAGCGAGCGCATTCGCCGCGCGAGTCCTTGACTCGAAACAATCGAACAATATCTGGATTGTTGTGTCGGAATGTCTGCGCTGCCCGGAGAAGTGTGGTGGCATGGTATAATGACATGTTTCACCATGTACTCTCTTCCCGAGACAGCTGGGACAGTTAGGGAGCGTTCAAGTATTACGTAACGAATTTGGGGGGTGGGGGAGTCTTCTGAAACGTTACGATGCGTTACAGGGGCGGGAGAGTGGGTTTGAACTACGCGTTACGTAACCACACCCCGGCCACTCAATACAATATGAATGCTAGCACCGCCTACATACGCAAGCTTACGTCTTATACAAACACGCACACACTTGAATGAATAGGGTTGCTTGCCGCTCTAAATGCCGACTGCGTTCCAAACGCTTCTCAGTAGTTCTCAGAGATGGCGTTAGCTTGTGTAGCGAAAGTTATTCTTGCGCACGAACGCAGTGAGTTTGTACGGGCGGCGAAGAAAATAATTTAGTATTTTTAATTAGCTGCAGTAAATTGATAGTTTTATTTACTGTAAATTGTTACATAAAGAGCTCGTACTACTGAATCACATTACTGAAGCTTATTAAAATACTATCAATCATTATATATGCATATTGGAAAATATCATCATCATCATCATCATTTCAGCCGAAAGACGTCCACTGCTGGACATAGGCCTCCCCCAAGCATCGCCACAACGACCGGTCCTGTGCCTTCCGCATCCAGCGGATTCCCGCGACCTTCACCAGGTCGTCGGTCCACCTTGTGGGGGGCCTACCCACGCTGCGCCTTCCAGTACGCGGTCGCCACTCCAGAACTTTACTGCCCCATCGGCCATCCGTTCTGCGAGCAATGTGCCCCGCCCACTGCCACTTAAGTTTGGCAATTCTTCGGGCTATGTCGGTTACTTTCGTTCTCCTGCGAATCTCCTCATTTCTGATTCGATCACGCAGGGACACTCCGAGCATAGCCCTCTCCATTGCCCTTTGAGTGACTTTGAGCCTTCTTATCAGGCCCATTGTGAGCGACCACGTTTCAGTACCGTAAGTAATTACTGGCAACACACACTGGTCAAAGACTTTCGTCTTGAGACACTGCGGTTTTTTTTTTGGAAAATATAATAAACAGTTAATTAATCAAAAAAATGTATTATATTATTATTGCCATAGAAATTATACATTATAATAAAACAAGTTTAACCGGATTACATCGCGTAAATTGCATCGGTTGTATCTGACGATGTAATCCAGTAAAATTTATTTTATTGTAATGTGTAGTGATCGCGAAAACCTAATAAATTATATATTACACACACTGAAAAATTTACGCCTATACGATTTAAATTAGCGGTTATTGAACCGTATGAAATTGAAAATACGGAATCTCAAAAAAAGTTTTGTTTTGCAAGCATTACAATTTATAATAATTTATTCCTATCTTCTCATAAGTACGTAATTTTACAGTAAACAATCTCTCAGTATAGTTGTAAAATTAAACGCTCGCGGTAAGTAGATACCTACCTTTAATAAAATACAATAAATAGTTACTCAAAGGAATCTGCTTTCAAGCATTACAAGCAAATTATTTTTTCCTTTTTGTCATAACTGGCAAAGTACAAAAAAATCGTTTAATTGTAAAATTAAATGCTCGCTGTTCTGTAGTTCTACCTATAAAGGTTTTTTTGTGGCTTACCTTATTTCATCCTTCGGAAATCGAAAAAAACTTCTGGTTTCCTTGTCTAGATATAGACACACATCCGTGTAAAGCACAATAATACACTACCATTTTCAATTAAAATACAACTACAAACACCAAAAAATGTATTGCGTGACGCACTCGACTGGCGATTGACATCCATTGAATATTGCAGTCCAACTTGCCGCCAAACTGCGAGCACGTGCGGGGCGCGGGTGAGGAACTTAAATTGGCGGGGGGCAGTGAGTGGCCGTTCTGTACGTTAGTACTATTAGATATTCTGTGACGTAACATTGTTTTAACCCTTCAGAACGGTTGCGTGGAGATTTTTTTTCTCTTGCATTTTTTTAAAATTCAAATGTTAATAAATAATAATAACGCGATTAAAACAATAACATAGTTATATTAGCGACTTTCCGGTACTTTACGCCACATAATTGTGACTTTCAGGTAAAAATGGTCACTTGGTGGTGGTTACGAGGGGTGCGGGGGTAAAGAAAAACGATACGGCGTGTTACATGCACACTTGAGAGTGCTCCATACAGTTCACAATGGTGTGTGTAGTCCGCCAACCCGCACTAGGCCAGCGTGGTGGACTAAGGCCTTAGCCTTCTCGTAAAGAGAAGGGGCCCGTGCCCAGGAGTGGGACAGTAATGGGCTGATTATGTTTTTTTTTTTTACATGGGGTGAGGGGGGGTCAAAAATCTCCAAAAATTGCGTAACGTAAGGCGGGCTCCCTGTTGGCCCCAACGTTGGGGCGAGCGTTGGCCGCTTGCGCCGTTGAGCGTCCACACTTTGGAGATAATGTTAGTGTAGTTCGGATGGCTAACTGCCAATGCTCGCCCCAACTTTCGGGCCAACTCCATTTCCCGATCCACACGTTGGCGCCAACGTGTGGAGCCGGGGTAGTAGTTGTACGGTCCCATGTGGTACCTGGCGAGCAGCCTGTAGGCGGCGCGCGCGAGGTCGGGCGCGTCGCAGGAGGCGCGCGGCAGCACGTGGCGCTGCAGCAGCGCCAGCACGGCGCGCACCAGCATGCCGCCGCCGCCCGCCTCCACGCCCAGCCGCACGCACTCCACCAGCCGCTCCAGCCCGCTCGACCCGCCGCCCCTGCCCACACGTCAGCCCTTAGCCACACAAACTTAACGTACACTACGGAAACTACCTACAGACGCTCGAAAACATTCACAAAGACGCACGCGCTACAAGGTGGTTTCCCTAGGTGATTTCAAACCGGCGAGACGAGGATTGGGTGGGATGGGCGGGAATTGAAATCTCGCTAACCCTTTCACGCCGAAAGATGTACATCGCGAGCACGCGCAGACCAGCGCAGGCGCGCGTCCGTTTTGCAATGTAATAAATACTCTATTCATGCAGCAATAAAGTTTAATGTTGTACCAACAAATATTTCAATAGGGTGTTTGACAATTTTTTGAAATTTACGTACAACGATGGCGAAACATCTAATTAAAGCATTCATTAACAAATAATTACTAAACTATGCTTTTAAAATTAAATAATAAAGATTTTTATTTCTTGTTTTAAATTTCGCACCAAAAAGCTAAGTCACGTGACATTATCGTCAAACTACGTCACTGTACTTGTTCCGGTCAGTGTTGCCAGTATAAATTCCCTTAAAAGTACGACATGCATACCAAAAAGGTACGAATTTGAAGAAGTGTAAAAAATCTGAGAAAAACTTAGAATCCAGTTTACGAAACAGTGTAGTTAGAAGGCGATGTCGAGAGTTATTTTTATTTTATTTTGATATTGCTTTTACTTTTCGTTCAATTTTTATATTTCCTTCGAGACGGTTGTAGCGGTACGAGCGCGGAAATCAGAACGTAGTTTTATTTCTGGAATGAGACATGACTGAAAAGTTTTGTATTTTGTGTTTGAATCACGCACATACAAAACAAAAGCTTGTAAATTACGTTCATATTACGTACAAATGCTCATAAGTTTAATTGTAAGTAAGTTATAAATTATATAAACTGGCTAGACAAAAAAAAAATAATCTGCTGACATGAATGTTATTATTATAAAAAAATGTATTCTCGTATAGTATCTTTTTATTTTTACGATCATGGCAACATTTAGCTCGCCCTGTGTCGTATAAGGTTCTGACGTCACTTTAAACCAAACCAAATGTTTTAATGGCGACCAGAGACATGACATTTACCGTTGGTAAAGGTAGATAGTACACTTAAAAAAAAAAATGCAAACAAAAACAGATCTTAAACAAGTATCATAAGATTTGTATTTGAAGTAAGAGGGACTACGAGCTGACAGAGATGGCATTCGAGGAGTCAAGGTATCCCTTTCTAATGTTGTCTATGCATTTCGTTTATGTATTTTATTTTAAAAAGTTCCTAGCCTTAAAGGTAGGTTTTATTAAGGTGTCATAGCAACAAATAAAATATATGGCGTCAAATTCAAAATTCAAATGTTTTTAATTCGAATAAGCATTTATATGCACTGTCAAAATATTAAATAGTAACTAATAAAAAACTGGTAACGTCCGTTTGTTTGTTTGAGCAATACGAAAAAACAGCTGGACAAATTTTAATGTTTTTTTTGTGTGTTAAAAGCTTAAAGTTGATTAGTGGAGTAGACATCTGTGTCCTTAAATCACGATTTCTCAAAAATGTTGTATTAAAATCATTAAAAAAAAATTATAAACATTTAAAACCTGATCATAATTTTCTGTTATATTTTATCCATCATAATATATGAATAAGCATAAACTTATGTTGATATAATTAAAAAATAATATTATCATGCTACTATTTCTCATCATAATATTATTATTAACTGGCTTTTAACCGCGGCTCTGCTCGCTTTAAATTCTGTTAACCAATGTGACGAATAGGTATTTTCCTTCAATATTATTAACTGAAGATGTCTGTTTATTAACTCGAGCATCACGCAAAAACTACTGGACTGATTTTGATGAAACTTTTTGTGTTTAAAGCTAACCAGTTATTATATTTAATACTGGTATGTATTTTATGACAAAAATACCGTACGGTGTGGGATGAACTGAGAACCACGGAAGCGAAGCCGCGGGCAAAGTCTAGTAAGAATCTAAACACTTCGTTTCGTTTGTCCGAGTCTTGCTGTCGGTATTGTATTTCATCATTTTTTTATCGTTTGATTTCTAAAATGGTAAAAAGGTGTTGCGTAAAAGTTTGTGGGAATGAATCCTATTCCAGCTGTAACATTTCTTTTCACAGGTAAGCTTTAATACAATGAAATCTTACAAATTAATTACGTATATTATTGATAGGGTGACAATATTTGCGGTATTATTGTTGGCCTTTGGGTTTGTGTTTCAATTTTTCAACGCACTATTTTAATGTTATTTTCTAACTATACCCCACTCCCGTTTTTTTGTATGCTCTGTCCCGCGGTAATTTAGATCAGATTTCATCAGTAGCGAAATCATTAAGTCATTATTTCTCCATTTCAGCTTCCCTAAAAATCAGGAAACGTATCAGAGGTGGCTACAATTAATGATTCCAAAACATACAAAATACATGTTTTACTGAGGATCGAACCTGGGCCCTGTGGTATCTCAGTCCGACGCATGATGTTCCCTGCCATCTATGCTTGTTTTATAGTTGCAAAATGCAGCATTATACTGAACCGGTCAAAAAATATGAATTTTAAGAACAACTTTGTCCCAGACCGCACATGTTTTTTGTTTACAGTTTTTACTATTTTCTTTTATTACATGTTTTCTCATTATAAATTTGCATGGAATTTGTATGGGATTTGCATACCATGCAGTGCGTTTAGGTTAAGTGCGTAGAATAGGAATATTAACATAGTTAGTAAGTAATATTGTTACGAACAACAAAGGGATTCACCAGAGGATGGGCAGCAGCGTTCTCTGAGTATTTAACAAACCAACTGCGATCGCCAACCCGCCTGCCAAGCGTGGCGATTATGACATATCCCCCCCTTTTGGGGGAGGCTCATGTCCAGCAGTGGATGTCTTTCGGCTGAAATGATGATGACCATTATGATTGTTACAACAGAAATAGAAAGAATGAAAAAAAGCGGCGGGTCGCGCGTGGCAGCACTCTGCACCATAGTGCAGTGCATTTCAAAGCCTTTCTCAGCACGCTTTATGACTTGTTTCTGTAAATAATGTAACAAAAACCATCAAAAATGCCGTATTGTCCTGTTTCTAACTGCAGAAACAAAAGTTGTAAAGTGCATTTGATTAAAGTTAATTTTTAAAAATTAATGACTTCAATATGTAAGGCGTAGTTTGTTCGAAAGTTGCCACGCATGAATCGCAAGTAAAATTGTGATTACAACCATTCTATCCATTTCTGTGATTGTTACTAACACAGTGAGCCATTGTTTTACTTGTTAAATAAAATAAATTAAAATTAAATTATAATGATATCCTTTCGTATTCGTTAATAAAATTGTTTTATGACTTTACCTGTAAATAAATTGTTTGGTATACCTATAAAGCGCTGTAAATTCCTACTTTTGTGTGATAAAAATAAATGCGTCTGTTGAACTGTTGTGTGTAGCGTTATTATTGTGTACCTATAATCTGTACGGTCGGTAGTCAGATTGCTAACAAAGGGAGTAGTTCCTGGACATACCACCCTAAGACTTGACACGGAGCGTGACTGCTGTAGTAGGTACCTTACCTTCATCTTTTATTAATATTCGTCTCATCGGATTAGCCCCTTATTCTATTTTCTGTGATAGTTCAATACCGTGTAACTAGCACTTGCAAATATGGTAGCCTATGTACAAAAACAAAACAGTGTTTGTAACAGTTATATTAATTATGGTTAAAATAACGGTGGTGAAGGGATTCATAAACATTAAACCAGCCAAGTGCGAGTTGGACTCACGCAGTAAGGGTTCCGTACCACCCATCGACCTGATACCCTTTAGAAACTGCTTTAATTTATGAGAGTTCATCAAAAGACATTGACAACGTAACGTGCGCGAAATATGGATATTTGCATCTATTTCTTACGCAGATACCACCACATATATCTATGTTTACCCTATTTTTATTATTTGTTGCTAAATAACATAGTATGCACTATATTCAAAACAAATTTTACGCTGGTATGTATTACAGTTTTGAAGAAAGGGCAGGAACAAAAACTTTGAGAAAAAAATCATGTTTTTAGAGGTTTTAGACTTTTTTACTTTTTTTAGTATTTGTCATAGTAACACATATTCTGAGAAATTTTCAAACGGCTACCTATTACCGTTCAAAAGATTATATAGCCCTGTGACAGACAGACGGACGAACGGGCGGACGGACAATCAGCGTAGCGAGAATAATAAGGTCCCGTTGGGAACCCATTTAGTACGGAACCCTAAAAAGTGCGAGTTACACGTTTATAAAAAATGGCAGATATCGCCTTGCTCAGTAATGTCGAAGTCAATTAATCAATCTTTTATAGAATTGGACCATCTCATTTTACAAATTCTGTCACAACCACAAGTCATAGCAAAATAAAAATGATACATTATCCCACTCGATGCCCAAAATTCGGGTCACTCTAATAGAGCGAGATGACTTGACTCCGAGTATTCTATCTGTGCATGATCATTTTTTCGGCAGAGTGCACATTCTTGTTCTACCAACGGTAAATGTCATGTCTCTGATGGCGACCAAGTCTCAAGACGTTTTGCATCACGTGATCGACAGATTAAAAAACCGGCCAAGAGCATGTCGGGCCATGCTCAGTATTATAGGGTTCCTTAAGTAGGTCTAATTACAAACGAATCAAATCGAATATTAATCATTGCTATTTTAGTTTTTGCAAACAGCGCCACCTAGCGCTAAATTTATGAAGCTAAATTTAAGAAGTGTGTTTCTTTTTGTGATTTTTTTAAATATAAAGTAACTAAAGGAGCATTATTTGCCACGATAATTTTTCTCTAAGGTCAATGACCTATGAACTAGGACGTCTTAAGTATTTTTCAGTTTTCTTACTATAACTCAAAAATTTATAATCACATTATACTCGAAATAATTTTAAAAGAGAGTTTTTATAAAGGTCTATCAATGTTGAAGACTATAAGTTTCTACGTTGCATAGTTTAGAAATGGCAGGGGGGGGGACACATTGCAAGCCACTTTGGCGAACTGTATTTCGCAGATGTTATACCTGATAAAAAAGTTGTGTATGAAACATTACCTTCATTTTAGTAGACCTATTCAACGATACCCCACACGAGGGGGTGCAGCGAAAAAAATATTTCCATCCCCATTTCACATGTATGGGCGCCACCCCTAAAATACGTAATAAAGATTTTTTTATTCTTTTAAAATTGAGACCTATATCTATTCCATTTTTTGACAAAATTTCATTTACTTATGTTTATAACTGTAGAAGTTATTAAGCGGTAAAAGATTAGGACAGACGGACGGACATGACGAAACTATAAGGGTTCCTTGTAGGACTACGGAACCCTAAAAAACGAAATTTCAAACAGGAAAATAAAATATCTAGAATACATTTAAATTAACAAAACTTGGTAAAACTTAATCTTCAACCTAGAATCTACGTTGTGTGCAATTTTCATATTTTTTGGCTATACCAGTCAAACACCCTATTCTCGCCTCGCACATCCTCGCCTATCCAGACCTTTCACACCAAAGACGGGCGTGATAGATAGATAGATAAAACGTTTATTTAGTACAAAAACAAGACACAGGACATACAAGTTAAAAAATAATAAAAAAGTGTGATATGTGTCTCAGTATTGTACCAAATGGGTGTCCAGCTGGTGTCTGTCCAATGGGTGTGACGTGAATTGAAATGTTGCTATACAAATTTCAATTCTCGCTGGACCCATTAACGCCACGCCTCGCCGGTGTGATACCACCTTAAGCGAGTTGTTTGCCCTGACAACACTGCGAGGTCCATTTAAGGTGCGGTTAAACGACGCACGCGGGATAGCAAGATCCCACACGAGCCGCGCCGTCCGTATTGATGCGGCTCACCTTAATCCAAACGCAAGCCTACTCGTACACACGGCGCGTGGATAACAACAACGTGAGCTGTGCACGGCGCCGCCCCGCGCCCCTTTTTTTTCGCCCGTCCCTACTATGCCGCCAGATGCCCCAGGTACTCTCAGAGAGATCACTAGCAACACCAAGGCGTTCCTGGCCTTTTTTGAGGAGTTGGGGTGGATCGAGTAAGTTCCCACCCGTATGCAAAATACACGCTTAGACGTGGAGTTGCGGAAACCAGCCCGTTATATTATACTATGCCGCCAGATAAAACACAAAATGGGTGACTACATCCGTCGCGCGCTCTGGATCGTCTGTTTAGACGGCGCGTGTTAACACAAGCCGCACCGACGATCACGCGCGCGCCTTTGATCCGTGTCGAAAAACCGACAAGCGATGTCTCGTGCGAACTTCGTCGAGCCGCGCCGATCTGTACCAAACCCAGGCTGTACAAAAGGCGCGAGGCGCTTCGCGTCTTCACGCACCGTTTAACAGCGCCTTTAGGTTCTTGTTGAAGCGTGCGTCTGTGCAGGTATTCAATCCGGAACGTTAGGACGTAGTTTCCGTACTGTATGTTATGTTTACTATGCCTTATAGCAGCACCACGCTGCTAATAATTTAGGCATATTTACTGACATAAAATATATAACTATAACTCTTATTCATATGACAACTACACTCAATTTTTTCTTACTTGTCTTATTTAGTAAACAAAATTGACATGTCTTTTTAAAGAAATTCGTCAATCATAATAATTATTAAAAGATATTATTTTAACAATTTCACACATATTTTTTTTCACCTAATTACATGTGTACAAAAAAACTAGTAATTATATTTTATCTTATTATTTGAATAAAGAGACAAGATTGTTTACTTTATAAGACAAGTAAGAAAAAAAACCGGCCAAGAGCATGTCGGACCATGCTCAGTATTATAGGGTTCCTTAAGTAGGTGTTACAAACAAATCAAATCGAATATTAATCACGGCTATTTTAGTTTTTGCAATAGACGGCAGCATTGGCGACTCAGAGAGTGATGTCAGTAGCCGCTAGATGGCGCTATACAGTGCCAAATGTAATAGACGGCACTTGACGGCAGCATTGGCGACCCAGAGAGTGTTGTTAGACGCCGCTAGATGGCGCCAAATTTAAGAAGTGTGTCGTCAACATAACACAAAGTTTATTTTTGTGATTTTTTCAAATAGAAAGTAGCTAAAGGAGCATTATTTGCTATGATCATTTTTCTCTAAGGTCAATGACCTTTGAACTAGGACGTTTTAAGTATTTTTCAGTTTTCTCTCTATAACTCAAAAATTTATAATCACAATATGCTCGAAATAATTTTAAAAGAGAGTTTTTACAAAGGTCTATCAATGTGGAAGATTATAAGTTTCTACGTTGCATAGTTTAGAAATGGCAGGGGGGGGACACATTGCAAGCCACTTTGGCAGGCTATATTTCGCAGATGGTACATCTGATAAAAAAGTGATGTATGAAACATTACCTTCATTTTAGTAGACCTATTCAATGATACTCCACACGAGGGGGTGCAGCGAAAAAAAATTTTTCATCCCCATTTCACATGTATGGGCGCCACCCCTAAAATACGTAATCATGATTTTTTTATTCTTTTAAAATTGAGATCTATATCTATACTATTTTTTAACAAAATTTCATTTACTTATGTTTATAACTGTAGAAGTTATTAAGCTGTAAAGGATTAGGACAGACGGACGGACATGACGAAACTATAAGGGTTCCTTGTAGGACTACGGAACCCTAAAAACAGAGTTTACATCTATCTTCATACTTATAAAGACAGATGTCCTGACTGATTCATCAACGCAGAGCCGAAACTACTCAAGTTAGAAAAATGAAATTTGGACAATGGTGCCGATTCTCTTGTACACCCACCTAAACCAAACTATAACTAAAATTTACAAATTTTAGTTTAGAAAATCATAAAACTTATTCTGTGTTTATCTTTTTCTTATTTTAGAAAACTTGTTGACAGCTCTAATAATTGAGTTTGACGCATCTAAGTTGAATTGGCGGTGTTACCAGTACATCTTAATTTTTTTATTAAAGAGTGAATGGAATGACCGAAAGTTCACAAAAACAGAAGGAAATTAAATAATAATTATATTTGGAATTATTAGTTTATCATTAAAATTAAGAAGAAAAAATCATGTCACGAAATAAAGTACATTTTTGTTTTATATTTTCAATAAAATATATAAATTGGAATAATGTGATCAGATTAAAGAGCTAGGTTATTATTTTCTACGGCCGGTATTACAGAACGATACTCAAGCGTTGATCACTGTTTAAAACTAGTTTTGAGTTGAGCTTTGATTTTAGAACGTTCCTCAAGCAGAGATTTATTGATCACAGTTCACCTGAGTTTAGCTTTATTTTATACTGTAACCTGTTTCGGTATTTGAGCAGAGATTTGATCTGTAATCAATCACTCTAGTGTGGTCCAGACTACGCTTGAGTAGAGATTTCTATTTTAATTCAGGTCAAATTCGTGTGTTATATTGTTGAATTAAAGTTTATAATAATTACCGTTCTGGAATAAGACCGATACTCATGTAACGATTCTATCCTTAAGTAGTGATCAGGTGATTGGAGTTTAAACTGTACTTGAGAAACCTTCTGTAATACGGGCCTAAGAGTACCTATCAAAGGAGATATATTGTTATTATTGCAGCGTATCATATTGTATATCTTAAACAACGAGAAACAGAGCTATTTGCAAAAAACGCGAGGACCTTTGAATTCCATGGGCAATCACAATAATAAACTATTTATTTAATTTAAAAAGCTGGAATTTCCCTTTTTAAAGACGTGGTTAAAAAGTTCTAGCACCCAGGACACGAAATTTCTCAAAAAAGTTGAATACATTAGAATATAAGCTAAAAACACCATGAATCTACGTGGGACACTCAGAAAGTTTTGCGAAACTAAAAAAAATTGTTCTATACGTACATATATTTTTATCAAATCTTTTCAAAGTACTTTCCACCAGCCTCTATACAAAGATTCATGCGCCTAAACCAGTTTTCAAAACACTTTTTCCAGTCCGCCGCAGACACCTCGTTTACAGCCTGCTCGAACGCAGCCAGCGCATCTTCCGGCGACGAAAATTGTATCCCTTTGAGCTGATTTTTTATTTTTGGGAATAAATAGAAGTCACACGGTGCTAGATCAGGGCTGTAAGGAGGGTGACCCAGGAGTTTGACTGGCGTGCTGTCCAGGAAGTCCCTCGTTTTGAGTGCGGTGTGCGCAGGTGCATTGTCGTGGTGGAGCAGTAGCCCGCGGAGCCCTGTGTTTGGTCGCTTGTTGCTTATAACAGAGAAAACTTCTGGCAAACATTTGGTAGTATACCATTCGGCATTAATGCTTCTTTGATCCCGTAAGGGAATTGATACCAAGTGGCCAGTCAAATTAAAAAAGCTAGCGATCAAAATCTTACCCCCGCTTCTAGATCGCTTCACTTTGGTAGGCGTTGGCTCATTTTGAAACACCCAAACAGTCGACTGGCGCTTGGTTTCTGGGTCGTATTGATAAATCCAGGACTCATCACCTGTAACGATGTCGTAAACACGCCGAGACGAGCCTGCTTCAAATTTGTTAAGCATATCACGGCACCATTCCACCCGGGCCTGCTTCTGAGCATCGGTGAGGTTGTGCGGCACCCAGCGTGATACTATCCTCCTCACGCGAAGATGGCTGTGTAGAATCTCGTGAACGCTTCCCGATCCAATCTTCAATATGTGTTGAATCTCCTGATATGTAATTCGCCTATTGTCTTGGATTAAATTTTTCACTGCTAGCACGTTTTCTTCGGTAACAGCCGTCAAAGGGCGACCGCTTCTTTCGTCATCCCCCAAAGTTGGTCGACCGCGCTTGAATTCGTTATACCAACGATACACGGTTGCCTTGGAAGGGCCTTCATCCATGAATGCCATTTGAAGTCTATCGTACGATTCATCCGGTTTCAGGCGACACTTGAAATCGTATAAAATCATAGCTCTAAAATGTTCCCGGCGCAGATCCATATTTCAGTGAGACACAATACTTTGAATTAACTCGCAAAAAATGTGGAGGGAAATTTTGAAATTGGAACTTACTTATTTTTACTTATAAATAATCATATTTTCGAAAAACATTATAACTGGCCAGTCTCCCATATATAAAAACTTTTTTTCGCAATACTTTCTGAGGGGCCTGGTATATAGTAGGACTAGCGGACCCGGCAGACGTCGTCCTGCCCGGAAAAGCAGCGCCACATATAATTAAAATCGTCCCTGCCATTTAGGAGAAGATCAGTGACATACAGACAGAAGGGCCACCTACCGGATCCAATTGTGTTTTCACACCATCCAGGAAACCATTGAAATATTCACAAAAACAGTCCAGTCACTATCCCACTATCCCACTATCTCACCCCATGTCCAGTCCCGTCCCATGTCCCGTCCCGTCCCATGTTAAATGTCCCATCCCGTCCCATGTCCAATGTCCCGTCTCATGTACCATGTCCCGTCCCATGTCCCTTCTCAAGTCCCGTCTCGTCCCATGTCCCGTCCCCCATATCACATGTCCCGTCCCGTCCCGTCTCATGTCCCATGTCCCGTCCCGGCCCATGTCCCTTCCCATGTCCCGTCCCGTCCCATGTCCCGTCCCCCATGTCACATGTCCCGTCCCCCATGTCACATGTCCCGCCCCCATGTCACATGTCCCGTCCCCCATGTCACATGTCCCGTCCCGTCCCGTCCCATATCCCGTCCCCCATGTCACATGTCCTGTCCCGTCCGTCCCATGTCCCGTCCCATGTTATCAATTGTTCAGCAAATCAAATTTGGTGACACAACGACTGCAGCGCCACCTACCGGGTCCATTTGTTAATTCAAACCCTGCAGGGACCCGGACTCGAACGTACCTACACAAAAAATATCATTAAAATCTATCATCTATCAGTTTTGGAGATCAAATTTACCTCTCGCAGGTCTGCTGGAAGAAATTTCTTATAGAAATAAGCAGTGCCTTTGTACTATTCAATTATACGGTATTTCGTTCACTACAAAATAAATTTAATTAATTTTATAGCGTCAACAACACGTGGTAATTATGCTGCTAAAATGTAGCTTATATGACACGTTCGTAGATTTACCATAGCAGCGCCATCTATTCATTACTTACTCAACCCAGTCGAAAGGTATCGACATCTGTTAGAATCATTTGGAGTTAACAGATAATTGTGACTGTCAAATAATAACAGACAAATATTTAGCAATAAATTAAAATTGCGACTATAATTTGAGATTTAAACTATCCTATCTCTCAAGTTGGATCGAACTGCACATGGTGTGCGAATTTTATTATAATCGGTTAAGTGGTTTAGGAGTCCATTGAGGACAAACATTGTGACACGAGATTTATATATATTAAGATAAGATGTAGCTTATATGACACGTTCGTAGATTTACCATAGCAGCGCCATCTATTCATTACTTACTCAACCCAGTCGAAAGGTATCGACATCTGTTAGAATCATTTGGAGTTAACAGATAATTGTGACTGTCAAATAATAACAGACAAATAATTAGCAATAAATTAAAATTGCGACTATAATTTGAAATTTAAACTATCCTATCTCTCAAGTTGGATCGAACTGCACATGGTGTGCGAATTTTATTATAATCGGTTAAGTGGTTTAGGAGTCCATTGAGGACAAACATTGTGACACGAGATTTATATATATTAAGATAACACACTATGTGACTTAAAACGAGCCGAGCGAGAGGTCCATAAAACTATTGCATTTCTTTCTACTAGGGTGTCCAAATAATATTTATTCGTGGATTTTCTCAAACTTAATGTTATCGTTTCGAAAACTAAGAGGGGTCATTGTACTCATAATGAAGTAGATTATATGCTTTGACTTTATTTATATATTTTTCTTACCCCGAGTAGAATCAGTATATCAAATCCGTTCAGCCGTTTCAGTGTTATGGAAGAACAAACTAACATCCATACTTTTGCATTTATAATATTAGTAGGAAGTAGGTATGGACATTGTCAACACGGCCTGCTGGTTTACGGTAGGCAAAGCCGATGTTTTATTAATTTTATTTTCATGGATCATTGGTGTCAATTCTCTTGTTCACGCTACTTCAACAACTCAACTATCGCTCTCTTTTATTAATAGTAGATACAAGAAAGAGATGGCAACAATTTTAGAACTGTTAGTTTACGTGTTACATTTCACTGTATTTTAGTGGGCACGTTCCGAAATCACGACTTAACTTGTATAGAAATTTAAATTCCGACTAATTTGACAACGTTTAAATTGTTTCCAACCCTTTCTGTTATCTCCTATCAGTAAAAGAGAGCGATAGTTTAAAATAAGTTTAGTTCATGAACAAGAGAATCGACACCATTGCCAACTTTGCTAATTCTACGTTTGCAAAGATATTATACAACGTGTAATTGAAATAACTCAAAACCTCTTAAGGGGTCATTGTACTCATCAGTAATAAGCTGTTCCCTGCATTTGTGTTCACATTACACGACAAAATGTAAGGAATGGTTGTGTTTTCGCGATTTCGGGGTTGGTCCCATTATTTAATTAGCATCCCGGGAAACCTCGAAAACGACACCCATATTGATTTTATTTAAAAAGTCACGTCCGCCATCTTGGATCTCGAAATTGATGTTATATTCGTAATTAGCATCCCGGGAAACCTCGAAAACGACACCCATATTGATTTTATTTAAAAAGTGACGTCCGCCATCTTGGATCTCGAAATAGATGTTATATTCATAATCAGCACCCCGGGAAACCTCGAAAACGATACCCATATTGATTTTATTTAAAAAGTCACGTCCACCATCTTGGATCTCAAAATAGATGCTATATTCATAATCGGAAACCTCGAAAACGATACCTATATTGATATCATTTTAAAAGTCACGTCCGCCTTCTTGGATCTCAAAATAAATCTTATATTCGTAATCAGGACCCCCGAGAACCTCGAGAACGATATCTGTATTAATTTTGTTTAAATAGCCGCGTCCGCCATCTTCGATGTCGAAGTAGATGTTGTATTCGTCATGCTCCACCCAATGCGGGCCCGACACGCACCGGCTCTGTGTGGTTTGCGCTTTAGAGTTCCTAAGACTGTGGTACAACCCATACGAAATGGTCTTAGTCATTTGCGAGCCCTGCGAGGACGCAAAAGCCATTTTTAACATTAAAACGGTTTGCCACCTATCAGGCATTAATATAGAGCGCCCGCACAAGTCCAGTCAGCCTGGTCAGTGCCACCGTTGCGAATTATATGGCCACTCACAGCGTAATTGCTACGCTAAGCCTAGGTGCGTCAAGTGCCTGGGTGATCACGGCACAAGGGAGTGCGAGCGTCCCAAAGAGAGAGAACAGTGCACAGAGCCCCCTAGCTGTGTCCTCTGCGGGCAATCTGGACATCCGGCGAGTTATCGCGGATGCCCGAAAGCACCCAAACAGAAAAACGCCAAATTGGCGAAACGTGCCTCCGGACGCGTTGGTAGGGAAGCCCCCTCCTTCGGGACCCCTAACCCCAACACCCCCTATCAGCCCCCATTCCGTAGAGGCCCACCTGGGCCCACCCCCAATCAACTCGGCCCACCTGGGCTCATCCCCAATCAACTTGGCCCACTTGGGCAAAGTTTGGGCCCGATACCAAATAGCCACGGGCCCCTAGGACCCAAAGCTAAACACGTGGGCCCAACCCCTGGTTCAACAGGAGAGGCCAGCAGAGCCAATTCCCGCCCTTCCCCCCCTCTCGTTCAGCCCCCACGGCCCCTGCCCCCCCAGCGCTAATGGACATTTCCGTCCCGGCACCCACTCCCAGGCCACCTGCACCCACTAAGGTGCCCTCATTCAAGGCCACGTTGAAAGCCCCCCCTCAGGGAAGGCCCCAAATTCACAACTTACCCCGACTGGTTTTAGGGACACATATTAGCTTAAAATGATAGAATTGAATGTCAAACATAGATATTTTTTTCCCATTGTATGGATTTATGTACTTCTTATCCTTTATTATATAGGTACCTCTTCTTATCGAAATTATAAATTTCATTGTATATTTCTATGAACAATTTACCTTTCTGCTGAATCTACAACAGCTGCAACCACATAGTAGGCATCCATTATTTATTTTAAACTACCTAAAAACTATAAAAATTAATAAAATAAGCTTTGCAATTTTAGTTGTTGATAACTAATTATAGTCGACATGTATTTTGATGCCTTCTAAAAATAGTCAGATTTAGGTTGACATTTCTAATATTAGGTGAAAAACGTCAATTACAGAATAGCAAAATGTCAATTTTTACTAAGTTGAATAACTAAACTAATTTTGGTCCTGTCAAACCAAAAATTAGTTTTAAAGTGAATTTCAGAATAGAAAACGTCGTTTGACAGGACTACACTAAATTTAGGTGATTTTTAGTCTAGTTTAGAGAATTTTGTGACAAGAGAATCGGCACCAGTAGGTTCCTTTTGTAATGTAAGCACCATATTAATAAAAGATTTTTGAAAATAGTAAGGGGTGAAATAGAGTATTAGAGTTTGTATGAAAAATCTTTTCTCATGGATCGATTCATTCAAAACTTGGGAAAAATAATCTTTAAAGTAAATAATGAAAAACTTTTCTTTTTCCAAAATTACTCCTAAAAGAGGGTGCAATAGGATTATACATTTTGTATGGGAAAATATTATTACGTGGCTGGATTGAGTCAAAACTCAGTATAAATAATCCTTATAGTAATTAAATAAATTATGTGTTTTTTATTTTTTCAAAAATTAAACTCAACAGATGTAAAACCTTTCTATGAAAAATCTTCCTAGGGTCATACTCAACACAAATACTCATCAAATTAAAATAAATACTAATAAAGAAATACGTATTTTTACTACACTTATGACGTACCTCTGCGCAACCTCTAAGAACACGTCAATGGCGGTGTACGCGAAGTTGCCGAGTTGCGGGAGTAGCGCAGTGAACAGTGCGAGGAAAAAGTCCGTGATCTCCGCCTCGGCTGCAGCGAATGTTGGCTCACACAGCATGCGTAACGCAGTTTCTGCTGCACCTTGTATGCCCTCCGCTATCACCTGGCAAAGGTTAAAGAATTATTATAATGAAGTATAAAATAATATTACATACATACATGTCCAATTGATAACCTGCTTCTTTTTGAAGTCAGTTAAAAAACCGGCCAAGTGCAAGTCGGATTCGCGCAGTAAGGGCTCCGTACCACCCATCGACCTGATACCCCATAGAAACTGATTTAATTTACGAGAGTTCATCAAAAGACATCAACGCAGCGTGCGCGAAATATGATTTTTTGCATATCTTTCTTACGCAGGTACACTCGGCGACACATCAAGCTAGACACCCTATATACCCATAACTGCGCTACATGCAATACAGAGAATCGTCGGAAAGGGACTAAGTATCGTGGCGTCGGCCAATCACAGCGTTTGTAGCGTTGCGCCTAGACAAGCAGACGCACTTTTTTTGTAAAAAAATATTGCTCATTTCAGTGACGTCAGTTAGTTCCCAACTATCGCTCGACTGGGATTAACGCGGCTGGGGTTATTGTTCCTACAGAGCAAAAATTCTTACGTAGTTGTTCCGTTCTCAAATTGTTTTTTTACTGTGTAAGTTTTTGTGCTAGTGAGTGTTGCGCAAATATTAATGGCGCCACAATTAACCCCACAACAGCGGCAGCTGATAGTTGTGTTGCGGGAAGGTGGATATACTATTAAAGAGATTAAAAGAAGGACCGGAATAACGGTGAGTGTTACTTTTAATACATTAGTGACAACGTGCCACACGGCGATAGATAGCCCCGACGACACTGTCTAGTGACGATGAGGTCAAGGATGTATTTCGCTGGCTCAGCAATAGCCTAGCCTAGGTATTCACTCTTGCCTTAAGGACGCGTTTGCAAATCTGACAGAAATAAGCTATTTTTCGGTAGATTTTATGACAAAATAAAGCTAAATCATATGTAACTAATAATTACCACGGATAGATTATTTCTTTATCTTAAATATGTTTTTTTCTTTCTTGACATTTTCGTTTTTTTTTGTTTTTAACATTGTAAAAACGATTTTCCGTTGGTTACCTCTTCTTACAAATTAATGATATCGGGTTGAGTTTAGGAACATTTTTCTTCTAATAGTAACATATGTAGTTATAGTTGTTTAAAAATACAGCCGGTAAGCAGACATGTTCAACTCAAAAAGGTGATTAAACTATGAAAATGTTACAAATAGTTTCCGAAAAAATTATTAAATCACGTAAATTTTTTCACATATTTTATTTTTACGCGTGAATATTTTGCAGTAAGGGTTATCTTCCCTTAATTTCACTGTCTTGATTTATAGCACAAAAAAATCTACGTAACACAAAAATATAAGAGAAAACAAATATGTATATTTTTCAAGGTATCAAAAATACCTACTTATTATTCCTGAAGCTATCTATTTATGCGTGTGTGTGTGTTTGAGACGTGTCAATAAAGAGGTGCAATTGATGCGATTCGATACCTATTTATTTTGCAAACGCGTCCTTAAGAGACCCAAGTTATATGAATGAGCTATCTATTTATTTATTATTTATATAACAAATTAGACAAACTAAGGTATACCTATGTTTTTTGCAACAGTATTTAAGTAGGTATCTGTGGATATAAAATTTAAGTTAAATATAATTTTGTTTTAGAGGACAACAATAAACTTTTGGTTGCGACGCAATGAGGAGACTGGGGGTGACCTATCAGCTCACCACCGGCAGCTCTACCAACGCGCCACCACCGCTGAGCAAGGTGTTGCTATTGTAGCGGAACATAATAATCAGCCATTTTTGAACACGCAGGTTACTGCCACACAATATAGCGTAAGTTGACTACTTTTTCTAATTACCTACGTTTATTTTATTAAATCTGAAAAAAAAAACAGACGTTCACAAGTCACAACAGTTTTCCAACAGTAAACTGCTAACAAATCAATTAAGCGTATTTATTAGTTCGCGTGTAAGAATCAAAAATCAGACAAAAACTGAGTTTTTTTAAATCAAATTATCTTAAAGTATTATGCGTCATAAACATTAAAAACATTGTGTAACTTTAACCGTTTACGCTGCGCACGCAACGGAAGCTCTAAAAGGAATATTTTTTTCCCGTTTTTGCACCCTTTATCAATTATGCTCTGCATCTATTGGTCATAGCGTGATGTTATATAGCCTAAAGCCTTTCTCGATAAATGGACTATCCAACACAAAAATATTTTTTCAATTCCAACCAGCAGTTCCTGAGACTAGCGTGTTCAACCAAACAAACAAACTCTTCAGCTTCATAATATAATACATATAATAAAATATATATATACATATATATAATTAATATATTAAATATATTTTATATAATAATATTTATAATAAAAAAATATTTTTTTTTTTTACATAATATATATGTATTATGTATAGCATATAGAGTTTGTTTGTTTGGTTGAACGCACTAATCTCAGGAACTACTGGTTGGAATAGAAAAATTCTTTTTGTGTTGTACAGTCCATTTATCGAGGAAGGTTTTAGGTTATACAGCATCACGCTATGACCAATAGGAGCAGAGCATAAATGAAAAATGTTGCAAAAACGGGAAAATATACGATTTATTTTTATATTAATTTAAAATATTATTATATACATTAAATATATTATATTTATGTATATTTATATTTTATATTATGAAACTGAAGAGTTTGTTTGTTTGGTTGAACGCACTAATCTCAGGAACTTCTGGTTGGAATTGAAAAATTATTTTTGTGTTGGATAATCCATTTATCGAGAAATGCTTTAAGCTATATAACATTACGCTACAACCAATATGAGCAGAGCGTAAATGAAAAATGGTGCAAAAACGGGAAAAAATATTCCCTTGAGAGCTTCGCAGTGGCGTGCAGTGTTCCGTTTGCGCCACCTAGGAGGGTGCGGCCAACGTTAGGCCGCACGTGGAGAAGGGGCTCGCCTGCTTGTGGCGGGCCGGGACCTGTCGGGGGTGGTTGTGTGAATACTCACGGGTTCCCACGCCCTTGGCTAAGGTAGTTGAAGGAACACCGTGGTGGTTTTAGTCGGTAAGAGTCCGACACTGGCTCCGCCTCAGCGGGCTGGTGAGCTCAGTATCGCGTTATCCAATTCAGTAATGGAAATTCCTATAGATCTTTCTATCTAATAGTATGAGAACGCCAAAAATCCACTTTTAGTTACTTTTATTGTCAAAAAAATGTTAAAGGGCTCTTAACTATATTAGTTGTAATTCTTTTTTCAGAAAATATTATTTTTACTATTGTTTCAGGTATCAACTCAAACAATTCGACGAAGATTACAGGCCGTTGGGCTAAAGACTAGGATCCCGGCCAAAAAAATTGTATTTTCTCCTGCCCGTGCTCAGACTAGAGTAAATTTTGGTTTGCAGTATTATGATTTCGATTGGTAAAATAATGTCGTCATATTTATTGTTGACGAAAAAACTTTTAAATCCGAAAATATTGAAACGGCGAGCTAACGAGAGATACACTATTGAAAACGTAATACCTAATAGGTCGAGTGGTCGGCTGAGCTTGGGATTCTGGGGATGGATGAACTTGTTGGTCCTGGCGAACTCGTGGAAACATCAGGCCACATGAACTCTGAACAGTATGTGGACATTTTACGAGATGTGATGGTGCCGACTGTGCGACTGCACCATCCGACAAGAGCTATTCATCTTTGCCAGGACAACAGTTCCGTTCATAGTGCCAGAATTGTTCAGGCGTGGCTCCAGGCACAGCCGGATATTCACGTTATACCACGGCGTGCAAAGAGCCCGACCTCAAACCAGAACCTATGGGGGCATATGGTTCTCAATTAGGATGTATCAGAAGTGCGCAACGTAGATAACTTGCGGCAAGCGGCTATCCAAACGTGGGATATGATGAGGGGGATCCTCGTGACGTGTGCTATTGGTTACTGGAATGAAAGACAGGTTGTCATTTATAAATCACGATAGAAGTATGCGGTAAGTGTTAAACTCGCACTAGGCCCTCTGGTGTGCATTGGCCACGTGACGCGTTTGGTGTGGATTGTCTCATGTTACATAAACATTTGGCAGCCGCGGTGTGCCGCCCCGCACCGCGTTCGATATGTGGAGAGCTCCTTACTTATGTTTGATTATTGTTCTGATTCAGTTGACTATGTGTTAATTTCTAAATATCAATAACTTTGTTAATTCATGATTATAGTGATCTCATTACCATTTTTTTTTTCAAGTTTTGATTTATGTTACTCCTATGTATTAAACTGTTGTAACTATTTTTATTATTATTTTTATTTTCCCCCTTAATTGGGGGAGGCCTATGTCCAGTAGTGGACGTCTTTCGGCTGTGATGAATGAATGAAAAACTATTTTTATTGTCAATTTTTATATTGTTACTATTGTTCGGCTCCCGAGGTAAGTCATAGCTACCTATGTTAATATGGACAGTCTGTTCTATATTTGATTGTAAATATATATATAAAATAGTTGACTCTGCTACTGTCTGTTATTTTTCAAGTCGTAAATATAACACTATTTAACTGTTTACACAAAATTACTGTAGCTTGAGGATGTTTCTCATACCCATTAGTAGAGAGGGTTGTAACTGAATGAATACGATTTATTTTTGTGTTGATTAAAATCTCTCATTTCAACTGTGTTGTATTAATATTTTTAACAATTGCTGGCTCCTAAGGCAACTTGAAGTTACGTTTAGATTTTGACATAATTTATTAGTTATTTTATATAATAAAAATAAGAATACAAAAATATTCACCACATAAAGGCTGTGACATCTGATATTAAACTATACATTGGATTGTTAATTATTTGTAGACTTTTAGGCTGATTTTATTTACTGTCGTGTAATTTCGGAGACACATTGATGACCCATGCAATGACTCTATTTAGGCCGATTTAGATAAACAAAAGCAAAATTCGCTACCGCTGTGGTTAGCGAAAAATAGCGAGTCGTATTATTCCGACTGGTAGGTAGGTATTTGTATGAACTTCCGCGGCTATCGCGAAACTAGAATATAAATACTATTAAATACCCGGCGGAATACCACTCGCAATTTTTCGCTAATACCCACAGCGGTATATCTGAGTAGGCCCTTAGCTAAACTTTCAAGTCATAAAGTTTTATTTGCCTTAAAAGAAAGAGGTAACTAATGTTGTTATTACATTGAAATAAAGAGTTGATTTTTAATAGTTCAACGTTGTTTTTGTATTTAACCTATGAAAAATAAAGCAAGTAATCAATATTCCTACACTTTACTGGACACGATCTTATAGTTTCAAGTTACCCCTAATCGGTTCAGTAATTTTGTTGTAAAGTGTATCAAACAGATATATTTATCTACTTACAGGCAGACAAATCGTTTGTCCCTATGAAATGATATATTTTCCCTTAGACCAACAGGCTCTGTTGGTCTAAGATTTTCCCAGGCTTCCAACTACGTTTGTGCAAAATCACGTCGAATGCTCTGTTGTGAAGTTGTGACGTAAAGAAAGTGCAAACAAACACAGTTTAGCATTTAGGAATAAAATAATTGCGCAATGCAGGTCTTACACTCACATAAACACAACACACAAAACTTCGTAAAAGTGTAGTCTTCCCGTGTATGATGCCCATAACACTTTATCAAGTTATTTAGCTATTTATTTTGTTTAGCATTGGAAAACTAAAATGCCTTTACTGCATTTGTTAATTAAACGACTAGGACCTGTTTTTATCAAAAAACATACCTACTTAATATGATAAAACTTAGCAATGGACACTTCTGCCAGTGCGCACGGAAGAGAAGGTGGTTTATTTTTTCATTTTAGGTTCTTGCCTAGGGTTCAACCTATACAAATGGCATCAAAATCAGTTCGGGGGTTTAGCCGTGAAAACGTAACAAACAGAAAGACAGAAACACTCGCATTTATAATATTATATATATACCTACCTTTTCTTGCCGTGGGAAAGTCCTCACGGACGCACTCCGCCCGGGGTAGGCGGAGCCAGTGTCGGACTCTTACCGACTAAAACCATCACGGTGTTTCTTCAACTACCTTAGACGGGGGCGTGGGAACCCGTGAGTATTCACGCGTCAGGTCCCGGCCTACCACAAGCAAGCGAACACACTGCACGCCACCTCACCTCACGGGACTTTACCAGCTAACCTAGTAAGGCTTCAAGTTATTTGTTTACTTTTATGAGTAAAATTAAACAAAAAACCCTTATTACTTTTACACTCTTAATAAGAATAATAATAAAAGAGAAAAAGTAGGTAATTGAGTGAGTTTGTGTTGAGTGAACTTAAGGGAGTAATTTTCTAATTAGTCATCGTTTTTGCTAACACTAATAAAATAATGATTGATGATAAATAATATATGTATTGGCACAAAACAAACAATAGTAGGTAATATGGTGCAAAGGCGCAGCGCAACCGCATAATATCGAAAAACAAACTTGTAAGTTTAGTGCAACCGTAACCCATATTATTACGAGCTCAACTTGCTTAAAAATAATATTCATGCATAATACATATCTATAGGTATGGCATAGTATGAATAGAGCGCTGCATGAATGGCGCACCGCTTGCGCATACTGCCGCCGCCACCGCCACCGGTGCCGTGAGTGGAACGACATAACAAAAATATATCGTGCCCTCTCGTACGATTCGCAGCGTTCAACTTCTAATAGTACAAAGTCCAAACAGTCTAGGTTGATGTGTAGCCGACTGTACCACCACTTATGTCTATTTTTGTCCTATTTTTAGTAGTTTTTGCTAAACTACACAGTATGCACTATAGTCAGACCAAGTTTGACGCTGGTATTTATTATCGTTTTGGAGATAGAGCAGGAACAAAAACGTTGAAAAAATGCTTGTTTTTTGAAGTTTCTTGTATGAGGACCCTCTTTATTTTAAGACATTTTTTTATTTTTGTGTTTGTCGTGATAGGTACAATAGTAACACATATTATGTGAATTTCAACTGGTTATGTATTACCGTTACAAAGATACAGCCCTGTGACAGACAGAAGGACAGCGTAGCGAGAGTAATAGGGTCCCGTTTAGAACCCTTTTGGTACGGAACCCTAAAAAACAGCATTTAAGACCAAAATCCTTTTAAATTCATTAAATGATTCTTATTCTTTATTGTACACAAATATATACATTTATATTACAGTAGAATCATGCATTAAGTCAGTTAATTATTGAAATTACTCATCATCATCCGAGCCCTTTCCCAGATTTGTTTGGGTCGTCTTCCAGTCTAACCAGATGCGGCTGAATATCAGTATTTTACACGGAGCGACTTCCATCAGACCCCCGCAACCCAGTTACTGGGTAATACCGACATTTGGAGGTTGGACCAGTTATCAGACTTTCGGGCTTCTGTGTACCCGTAACGGCTGCCATAGATGTTCGTATGGCAACCGGGACCGATGTCTTAACGTTCTCTCCAAAGCACGAAGGGGTCTCGATGTGCAACGAAATGGTCACCCATCCACAGACCACGTCAAGTGTAGCTTAACCTCGCAGATCATACAATCCATGCGGTTAACACTTAGCCACGAGCCTCTCAGTTATTGGAATTACTAATGAAAAATATAGTGTTTGTTTATAAATTCCAACTATAGATCTCAAAAAATACCAGTCTCCAAAGTTGTCATAATAAATTAATTTTAGATCATACCTTCTTGGAATGTGTAGGCGCGGCAGAAAAGGCGTGTAGCAATGCAGTGAGTGGAGGCAATGCGTGGGCCGGACCTGCCGTGGGTAGTGCTCCGCCCCACGCTGACAGCAGAACACGCGTGGCCCCGCCACCGCCCGCAGCCCCCGCGCCACCCCGTAGCGACAAAGACACTAAAGCTTCGCGAACTACGCCCGCCGTCTGCGAATTAGGTATATTGAAATCAAAAACAGGTTACGCCACCACTAATGGGCTGACACACACGTAACGATTTGTTTACGCAAATCTAGGCTTGCACAAGTTTGCGATTACGTGTGTGGGAAAAATTTGTATAAATTAAATTTGTAAAAATAATTTATGTGAAGCAGTTTAGGAAGTAGGTGCCTTTGATTCGGTTTGATTTACTAAAAATATGGCACCGACTTCCTAAACAGTTTCACACAAATTATTTTATTGTTTTTGAAGTCGGTTTTTACTTTTTATGTTTATTTTATTTTTCTAGTTTTAGTGGCATTAACAATAGAAAGACAAGCGATTGCTGCAATCCCCGATGATTTGCTGTCATCCATTGAAGGGTTCCCTTCTTTATCTCCGAAGATCTTCATCAAATCTTCACCAAATGATACTTTCTGAATGCAAATGCTTGATTTGTTGATGAAAATACCAAAATCGCTATATGCATGCCTATAATATTTCAGGAGTTACCTCAATTCCACATGGATCCCAATCAAAACTAGATTTTTAATGTAGATTAGAAGAGATTGCCTTGTGCGATAAGAACGGCCATCGTACTTACATCATCTTTCTGTAAACTACTGTCTTTGTCTTCGTTTGGTGTATGTACAATAAAGAATATAATAAATAAATAAATATGATAATTCTTGTAAAAATCGCTAAGGTAATGTCAATGGTGGCAAAAAATTCAGCATATGTAATGTGTACGTACTTTCTAATCATAATAATTTAAAGATATAACTTGTGGAAAGAAAAATTCGCGCACGAGCATAATTTACACAAAATACCGGCCAAGAGCATGTCGGGCCATGCTCAGTATTATAGGGTTCCTTAAGTAGGTCTAATTACAAACGAATCAAATCGAATATTAATCATTGCTATTTTAGTTTTTGCAAACAGCGCCTCCTAGCGCTAAATTTAAGAAGTGTTTCATATCAATATAACACAAAGTTTCTTATTGTGGTTTTTTTTAATAGAAAGTAACTAAAGGAGCATTATTTGCTAGGATCATTTTTCTCTAAGGTCAATGACCTATGAACTAGGACGTCTTAAGTATTTTTCAGTTTTCTCACTATAACTCAAAAATTTATAATCACATTACATAACATAATATCACGCCTGTATTTTCCCGAAGGGGTAGGCAGAGGTGTATGCACACCCACATTTCGCCAGTTATGTTATAGTCCCATGTAATAGGGGGCCGAGCCTATTGCCACTAACCGGGCACAAATCCAGAATCCGGGCTGCTACTGAGAATTTCCTAGTGAAAAAAATAAATTAAAAGAGGTTTTTATAAAGGTCTATCAATGTGGAAGACTATAAGTTTCTACGTTGCATAGTTTAGAAATGGCAGGAGGGGGGAGACACATTGCAAGCCACTTTGGCGAACTGTATTTCGCAGTTGGTATACCTGGTAAAAAGTTATGTATGAAACATTACCTTCATTTTAGTAGACCTATTCAATGATACCCCACATGAGGGGGTGCAGCGAAAAAAAAAATTTTTCATCCCCGTTTCACATGTATGGGCGCCACCCCTACAATACTTTATCAAGATTTTTTATTCTTTTAAAATTGAGATCTATATCTAAACCATTTTTTAACAAAATTTAATTTACTTATGTTTATAACTGCAGAAGTTATTAAGCTGTAAAGGATTAAGACGGACGGACATGACGAAACTATAAGGGTTCCTTGTAGGACTACGGAACCCTAAAAACTAACACTACTTGGGTTTTTTGTACTGAGGGTAAGACATTGTTCTTTCATCCAACGCGACCTCTTCTAGTAGTGACAGCGACTGGAATGCAAGTCAAGAGTGTGATGTTAATTGACAGAACAGAATCGGTCTGGACTTGACCGGACCGGTAAGTGTGTGACAGCGGTAAAACATCACATAATCACTTCATGAATTGACTGCTAATTCAAGTGAGATTAAATTCTGAGCTAACGCTTTGTCTTACCTTAGGCTCAAGGTACAGCAGAGATCTTTGGGCGTGTTCATAAAGGTCTCCAGCAAGCACTACGGGATCGCTGCCGAATTTCACATTCTTTGCAAGACTCAACAATAGGTGTGCTGCAGCGTGACATAATAATGGCGGTTCCTAAACAAAAATAAACGGTATGATCGTAAAACGAAATTTAAATACCCAAACAAGTGAAAGAACATCTGCTCAAAATCAAAAATCATGTTTTTTGTCAAAATCGTACCTAGCATCATGGCATATTAATATGTTTCCTTGTAATACAAGGCTTGTAACTTTTGATAAACAGGGCACAGGTATTCTCTTCCCGTGACAGCTAGGTCACGTGATTGACCTAATATACGTCATCGGCTGTGCAGCCAATAGCGGGCTGTTGGCGTGACACTTGTCAGTTTGATGTTCTGCCACTATGTGTAAAAAAATTACCTTTCTAATAAAATCTCCTTAATTGAATTAAAGATTTCAATCAATGGCAACACTGATCGTGACGTAGCCTTGGGCCATCGCGGGATGAGAATACCTGGTGAAGCATATTATTATACCATGCCTAGCATAACTTCCCCAACATAAAAAAGGTTAAAGACCTGTTAAGTCTACACAACTGTCAAACATGATATCAATTAGTTGACACGGTATAACATGGCATAGTTTGAAACTCACCGGTATCTCGTGTGGCAGTAGGAAGGGCACGGCTGAAGAGAACAAACTCTCCATCGTCGGAACCGGAACTCCGCACTCGTTCGCGTAGCAACACCATGCCCCCATACAGGCGAACATCTCTGCATGCCTACAGAACATGAAATTCTTCAGAAGTACTCATAGATTTCAAGATTTTCTGTTATAATCTAATTGGTCATTAGTTTTAGAGCAGGCGTTTACAATAACCCTAACACGAATAATTTTGACGTATAGAAACGTAAGCGTTTTTTAAATCAAAAATACGACAACCCTTTAATTGTGCGCAGCAGCCCTATTTCAACATGTTCCAGTGCCGTTGTTATCCAGAAAGATAGTGAAATCGCGTGTCGGCGTGTGTAAGGTTCCAATTACACTGCATTATTTAAGAAATAGAGATCCATGTAGACAAACCCCTTGTGTAATAATTAGATTTATAGTGCTTAGTGCCGTAAGTTTTCATGATTCTGTATGCATTTAAAATTGCAAATCATGATTTTTAAGTTGGTTTAGATATAATAGAAATACGTAAAAAAAAAATATCAGTGAATTTATTTTATTTTATTTATGTCATTCTTTGTACCTAGCCTAGGTTTTACGCAATAAAAGTTTTTGGAATAGTAATTAATTTTAAGTTAAAATAATCGCGCATTTTTTTCACAGTTGCAACACTTTCGTTAAAAAAGTTTCGTTTCGTATCGTTTGCTTTATTGAAAAAAAAAATTCGGCCACATTTTAATGACAGCTTTGACATCACACGTCCTTTATCCATGTATGACGCATGCGTATGACGTACAGTTGACTGCATGACAGTGGTAACACTTGGATTGGAAAACCGCCCATACTGTTAACGAAATAAAGGCGCTGTCAACGTCAAACTGTTCCTCTGATGTGCGGTCGACCGTACACGGTCCGGTGCAAATAACGTGTGTTACCGCCGCGAATGGCGCCGACGATATCACAGAGTGGAGTGGACTGCTCCACGCCCGCGTCTCACCGCGCAGCTACCTAAGACGCGGAATAGCTCATACATTGAATGTGTCACTCTCTACAATGGTGCAGTCGTCTGCGTACCCAAAGGTGGCTAGTACCAAAACGGCTTTAGCAGATCATTTATATGTACAGTACGCGTAATTAACTGTGTCGCTGTTAAGTGAGAAACAGGTAGCTGCGTAGTAGTCAATTTTGCAACCAAATCAGTAGCGCGCATGCGCAGTAATGGCAGCAAGACTGATAGGTTGTTTATCTGAGTGGCAATATGGCGGGAGACAGCATGTTTTCGCTGTCTCGGTCGTTCGTTAATGTTCGATGCATTCTTATGTCCTGTTCACACTTATTACGCGACTGTACCTGCGCGGCCCTTTGCCAAGCCTGGTTTCAGAGCAGCACAGTTATATTACGCGTACTACAGCAAGAACAACGTTGCGGAGAGTACTGATGTCTGAGGGACCCCGGCATTTATAGCCAATCGGTTAGTTAGGTGAGCGGCCGTCAATGACGACTCGAATCGACCAATCCCTAAAGAAGTCTGATATACACAGACCAGTAAGCAGGCCGAATGAGGGAAGCTTACTTATAACGCTATCGTGCCAGACCCTGTCAAAAGCATTTGAAAGCCTGTCAAAGCTTGAGATTGAGAGCATAAAAATACCCCATGAACTTGTTAACATCTTCAAATATTGTTACGCACACCAGGGTAACAGTGTCAGATGGGCGGGTGCAGTGTCGGAGATTGGCTGCCACGTTGATGAAGTATGTGTAAACAACCTGAGCTACGCAGACGACATGGTTCAGTGGAGCGCGTCGGTCTGTGGACTACGCAAGTTGTTGCGTGCGAGGAGTATGCTGGTAGACACGGTCTTTCAGGTCGGCACCAAGTGCCCGCAACATGTACCACCCATTCGCTTGAATGGTTTATCTTTGGAACGGGTGAAACAATTCAAATACTTGGGGCACTGGATAACAGCCGACCTTAGGGTCTCAGTGGAAATCGACCGGGAGCAGAGGGCGCTGTCAAAGAGAGCTAATATGATAGGCCGTAGCTTTGCACGTTGTTCAAATCAAGTAAACATTACGCTTTTTAAAGCTTTTTGCAACTCCACATGTGCAGCCTATGGGTTTAATACACACAAGCTGCTTACAGTGCCCTCCGTGTCCAGTACAATAACGCGTTCAGGGCGTTATTGGGGCTGCCCCGCTTCTGCAGTGCCTCGGGCATGTTTGCGGAGGCGCACAACGACTGTTTCCATACCAGCATGCGCAAGCGGTGCGCAGAATGCAGGCCCGCCCAATACTGTCCTGGCGATGATTACAGCGCGACTGGACTGCCCTTACATCAGGCATTGCTGTAACAGACATGTTACTGGGTGTGCTTAAATTGTATTTACATATCTGTATCTGTTTGTTTCTTTTGTCTGTTTTCTGTACTGTCGTATGGGTGCTAGCTACCAGAAACAAATGCTTTTTTTAGATGTCTAGAGTAACGGCATTCGTTTCTCGATGAGCTCGCACCTAATGTGGGAGGCATACACAAAAAAACCGGTTGACCGGTTTCGACGGAAACCGTATTACCGGTTACTCAGGTCATTAGCTTCGAGAAGCCAGGATGCTAGGAGCTTGTTAATATGGATGTAACTGAGATGGCCTGTAATTAACAGGGTTAGCACGACTGCCCTTTTTGGGCACTGATTGCACATTAGCTTGCTTACAGGCTTTCGGCACTTGACCAGTCAACACCGAAAGGCCAAATAGGCGTGTCAAGATCGGAGACGGTTCAGGCGCACACGTTTTAAGGACTATGGCGGATGGCTGGTATACCATCGGGGCTACTGGCATAATTCACATCAAGATTGCGTAGCGTTTTACAAACCTCTTTCTGGTGGATGCGAATGTCCGACATACAAGTCCCACATCCGTTTGGGGGTGAAGGTAGAATTGGAAGAAGGTGCCCCCAGCAACTGTGTTCAGTCCACAGACCAGTAAGCCTCTAGACGCCGATTAGCCGGACACCCCCGGTCACAACGCATATGCAGTAGCACTGCATATGATACACCCCGCGGCCAATCAGGACGTCAGTCCGTTAGCGAGCGGCACCAATCATACGGAATCGTACCACCAAACTTTTGAGCCGACCAATCATAACGCACCGTCCGCCCCCCGGTCCCCGCCAACATTTTACGACTGTTTTCTCATGCTAAACTTTGTTTAAGCTGCGTCTTGAGGCTTACTGGTCTGTGGTTCAGTCTGACATCGTAGTGTACTTACACCTGCACATGCGCGTGTGCATGATGCGCGTGCATAGCGGCGCGGTGGGGGCGAGTGAGCGCGGCCCCCCCGACTGCGGCGCCGCAGCGCTCCACCAAAGTAGCGCCCAGCGCCCAGCCCGTCGCACGGCGACCACTCTCCGTCTCTAACAATTGTATGCACAAATCAACAAATTTTTGAAGTAAAACTTCTTTAGGCACGCTTGACTTGGGGAGTAACCTGGTGAATGCGTTACGGAGTTACGAAAAGTGAGGCGAACGGGGGGTAGTGCGGGACACGGGGAACGAGGCGCGCGCAACGGCCGGCCACGACACAGCGCCGGCAGAGCAGACGCGCGCCGCGCCGCCATTCCTTTGTTCTCATTGAAATAGTATTGAGGGAGATATAAGTTAGTGAAGTTTTACTTCAGTCGTGTGCTCTAAAGCAGTTTTTTTTTATGTAACCTATACAATGTTATTTTTAGTATAGGTTAACCAAAACAATCTCATCCTAAAAAACAAACTGAGAGCATATTTATTTCATTATATCAACCAATTACATTTAGAGCTAAGGTAGTTAGTTTGTAAATTCCCCAGAAGGTAGCGCGGTAAATAAAGGTTGCCGTAAAAAGGCGCTGCCTGATAGATGGACAGTTATTGAGCCGAATTTATGTGACGGATGTACTTTGGTTATTTAACCATGATAACCAAAATATGTTTTTTCATGTCACACGATAACATTGAAATAAGTTGAAATTTAAAGGGAGCAAATTTTTTTTTTGTTAAATTCATAATTTTATATCTGCCTAAACTATGTATCAATTTTTCAAATACTTACGAGGATTGGCCTTCACATGTTTGTAAGAATTCTGTATGGCCTCATACGGAACCCTACTCTGTGCGTGGTCAGACACGCACTTGGCCGGTTTAATTATGTTTTAGAATTTATACTATAGTATCGACTTCATTTTCGTCAGGTGACCACGTCATCATCATCATCATATCAGCCGAGAGACGTCCACTGTTAGACATTGGCCTCCCCCAAGCATATGTTGGGGGGGATATGCCATAATCGCCACGCTTGGCAGGCGGGTTGGCGATCTCAGTTGGTTGGTTAAATACTCAGAGAACGCTGCTGCCCATCCTCTGGTGAATGCCTTAGTCGCCTTTTACGACACCCATGAGAAGATATAGGGTGGTGCAATTCTTTACGTCCGGCACCACACGGAACCTTTCAACCCACAGACCAGTAAGCTTCAAGACTCCGCATAAACAAAGTTTTGTATTCGAATGCAGTCGTAAAACGTTGGTGGGGTCAGGGGGGCGGACGGCGCGTTATGATTGGCCGGCTCAAAAGTTCGGTGGTATGATTCCTTATGATTGGTGCCGCTCGCTGATTGAGTGACGTTCCGATTGGCGGAGGGACGTATGATATGCAGTGGTAGAGCATATGCGTTGTGACCGGGGGTGTCCAGCTAACCGGCGTCTAGAGGCTTACTGGTCTATGTTTCAACCTAATGTTAGTAAATTACAAATTTCGAATTGAGATTAATTGAAATACGTAGCTTATGTATGCCACTGGGGCGTGTAAGCGTAACCAATGTTGCAGTATGGGGGCGTCCCACCTGTCCTTTATGGTATTCAAGATGCTGTTGGGGCTGTCGCGCACCCTGCGCTAAACAGAAGCGCAGAGTTTGCGCATGATTGCAAAAAAGTCAGTTCGCGAGTCCGCAAACATCTGTGATGCGCTGCAGTACCTCGCAGCCCCACCAGCACCCTGAATGCATAATTATATAGAACGCGCAGAGCGTTGTACGCTTTCTGCGTGTAACTAACCCACAGACTACACGTGTAAAAGGTTTGACAGTATGCCTTAAAAAGAGTAACCTTTACTTGTTTTGTACATCGTGCAAATCTGCGGGCCAGCATATTGCATCGGACAGCCAAACGCCCTGCGCTCACGTTTCATATAGAGTGGTGCAATTCTTTACGTCCGGCACCACACGGAACACGTAACGATAGGTATAGTTCCCGGCACGAGACGTGAGCACAAATTGTACCTGCGTTGTAGTCTCTGTCGTCACTGTATTCTAGTATTCCGTTTTCTACATATATTCAAGTTTGCATTATCATATAATTAAGCCCAATGCAAGTTCCTGTTTCTGATCTGTTGTACTGTGAACAAAGATTCGACCACTTACGCAGTGGAATCTGTGCTCACGACTCGTGCCGGCAACAATATTCGGTTGTGCCAAAACCTCATGCTAGGGGCTCAGTCCGTACCTCCGAGCAGCGCGGGTGCGAGTCGGCCCAGCACGCGGGTGAGCGTGGCCAGGTCGAGCAGCGCGGCCAGCAGGCGCTCCCCCTCGCCGCCCCGCGTGGCCGCGCGCGCGTGCACCCCCGCCAGGCACTGCCAGCGCTCCAGCTGTAAACAAGCGGCTCTATGCGACGGGACCGACTACCGACAAAAAGCGCGTCGCGGTCGCTGTCATCACAATGCCACTTTTAAGGTGCTGCATTGAATTTGCAACCGTCCCTTACTAACACACGGCAAATTGCGTGTGCGAGAACAGAGCGGAATCGCGCTGTTTTGATCTTTTTTTTACATTCTTGCTAATATCCCAGAGAATAAACATATAAATAAAAATCTGGTACACTATAATCTAGATATGCACAACATGTATCTTATTCGCAAAAAACAATAGTAAAAACCGTTGGGATTTCCAAATGCAATGCAAAATAGTGATAGAACGGACCTTACTTTGGAAAATAAATCTAACGAGCAAATTTTATTGAATCGTGTTTTCCCTACACCAAAATATAATAAATATAATGAAAAATCAGATATATAAAAATTAGATCTACGTCGTATCTACAAATAAAAATATTTTTACTAAAAAATCCCTATTTTTCTCAATGCCGCCCCTTAAATAATAATATAAATAAATAATATTTTTGGGACATGTTTACACAGCACCATCTAGTCCCAAACTAAGCAGAGCTTGTACTATGGGTACCTACTACAATGGAAATAATACTTACGTACTTTTTTTTTGTAATTACATACTTATAATACACAAAGACACCCAGACCAACACAAACACTTATGTTCATCACACAAATATTTGTGTCCTGTGGGAATCGAACCCACGACCTCGTGATCAGCAGTCCGACACTCGCACCACTAGGCCACAGACGTTGTCAAATGAACAGAATGTGTAACATAGTTTGGTAAAGGCGCGATGATTCTAGCTTTAGTGAGACACGCAGTTAAATCAATAAAGAAGTAAATTAATTAATTTATTTAAGTATCTATTGCTTTATTAGAACTAATTTTAAGTTTCTTATCTTTTTTACACACTGTTGTCTACATTTATTTCTTATTTCTCCTCTCGCAGGTCTGCTGGGCTGGTAGAAATTTCTTTGAAATAAGCAGTACCTTTTTACTAAATAATTTTAATGCCGTCTCCTTTCATATGTTATTGTGTGTACATAAATTATATTGAACTGTCTCCTTATTTACTGCGGTTTTAAACCGCTTTCACTACGTAAGTTTTTGGTTAAAAATCTTTTCGATGCACGCAGTACTCCCTCACAGTCACAGTGTCATTATGTTTTATTTTACAGTGTAGTGTCCTGTTTGGGACTTGTTTTTTTTTAGAGCAGAGTTCCAAAAACGTGGTAGCTGCCAACTAGGTATCATCTCTACTAAAATTGGGATGTTTAAAAAAAATTCAATAGCCTTGTTTTTAGGGTTCTGTACCTCAAAAGAAAAAAAACGGAACCCTTATAGGATCACTTTGTAAATACTTATTTTTAAATACATTATTATTTAGTTTAATAGTGTAATGGGCTTGGGTATTTTATTATATATTTTAGGTTCCATGCAAATGATACTTTTGCCCATTAGTTTGACTACTTTGATATTCATTATTAAGTACTGACAAGTCAATTTAGGATGATTAAAGTAGGTTTGGAGCATTTATCACGTCTTAAACAGTCAAACGGTCCACCGTGCAGCGCCACCTATCGGGTCCAGAATTTGTGGTTTTAATTTTCGGCACTAAACCAACATATTTTGTCAATATGACTCAAAAAATCACTATGTTTTGTCTCTCTTTTTTGTTGGTCCATAAATATAGAATTTGTTAATAACTTACTACAGCGCCAGCTATCGGATCTTAGCATAGCTATAAGCCATCGGTCCGGAAAAACAAATATATTGTGTAATAAAGACGACTTCAATCGATCAAGTCGTTCAGAAGTTACAAGATCACTAACAAATGCAAAAAATATCACCTTTTTACCCGACTTCGCCAGAAGGAGGGTTATGTTTTTCGAGTGTATGTATGTATATTTCTTTGGCACGCTCTGTAGCCTAAACGGCTTGATGGATCTTAGCTTGAGAGGTGTCGTTGGATTCATCTTAATTGTGAGAGTGACACTGGGTATATCAAAATTATAAAAATCAAAATGGCTGCTTTTTGGAGCCATTTTATGTGACTTCAAAATTTTTTTTTGCTCATAACCTATCGAGTGGGGTATCAAAATAAAGGGTTTTATAAATGGTTTACGAAAATATATACAACTTATATGTTTAAATGTAATTTGGAATGAGAAATGCTAAAAAACAACAAAATATTCAACGTTAAAAAAGAATTTGACTATTCAAAAAAAACATTAATATTATGATAAATAAAACATGACAAAACTAAAAAAAAACAAATAAAAAAATTCATTAACAAAAACAAAAAACCCGACTGCGTCTAAAAATAACAGAAAAGATATAAACAAGACTTATCAACACGCAGGCGGAGGCTACCTATGAACTATTATGTCTCAGTCTATTCAATGTACTCTGTGCTATTATGTACATAATTCATGACCAAAAACATACGTAGCCTCCGACTGCGTGTTGATAAGTCTTGTTTATATCTTTTCTGTTATTTTTAGATGCAGTCGGGTTTTTTGTTTTTGTTAATAATTTTTTTTATAGGTATATTATTGCACTTATTGAATAGATTGCTGATAAGGAAAAATTCTTGCAAAAAGTGTTATGTGGCAAACAAAAAAACAACTTTTCATATTCGTATGAAATTGACCGAAGATCAGAGAAACACGTCAAAACACAATAATCGCATACAATATGGGAACGATGGTTGACCGGAGTAGCAAGCTGTGCGATGAATGGTAAGATTAATCGAATATCATCAAACGCAAGTAGACCACCGGCAGCGTAAAAAATAAAATGCAGTTTTTGTTTTCCCCAAAATCGAGCTCACGACTCCATTGACTATTTTTCTCTACACCTTATAGTTTCGGAATTGGCCCCCCAGTAGTATTTTCAAAACCCTGTATAAAAATAAAACTTACCACAGCGGTGAAGACGTCGAGCGGCACTAGTTCCGCGACGCGAGCTATGCATTCTATACAGTGTTTAAGGAATGTTTGCCACTCAGTCTCGCCCTGAAAATAAAAACCATGATAATGAGATGAATAAGAGCTTCATCTTTCGATCTATCGGAATCGCATAAAATTAGCTCGCGACCCAAATTACAATAAATCTGGCGGTACTAAAATTGGTCACAATATCAAGATCATTTAAATTAAATGGTGTTTAACAGCCCTGACTGGCAACAGATTAAATAAACACTTACGTCATCATCACACACGTCGTTGTCAAGGTGCTGTAACTGCGCTTTATTGTGCTGAAACTGTATCTTATTCAACACACCATTCACAAGCGCTTGTAACGCTTCCCAATACCTGAAACAATAACACAAACATCGTTACTTTGTATCACAAGGCTGCAAAACTAAATGACAAATGAAAATGTGAGTATATACATACTTTGGTGTATCTTCGGGCTTCAAAATATCCATAAATTGTATCCATATATCTAAGCAGTTTACAAAAATAGGACATGTAGGCACCTGCAAAAATTTATTTAAATTAATTATTTAACACAAACCAAATTACTGCACATTTACGTCTAATGGAGGTAGAACATACCTGGAATGTAAATTGGAATAGATATGACAAAAACTCTATGGCATCAAACTCTGGTTCCGCCTCCAACCTCTTGAAATGCAATGATACAAACAGTTTTAGGAACTCGGCTAACTTGTTAAGGTAACTGAAATGGACACAACATACACTAATGAGAATTTACAATGTTCATTAGTGACATATAAACATGGTCAATAGAGTGTCCCCAAACCTATTCACGAGGGATTTGCTCGAGTCGGTCCGAAACAAATAAAGTTGTTGTCAACTGGCTGATACAAATGACGTAGGATAGCGAGACGAACGGCGGAGTCTGTTCAAGCAGATTCCACATTGATAGGAGTAGGGCCAAAAAAAGATATTACGCATAGACATATGTACACAACAGAACAGGCGTAACTAGACTATCTAGCACCCCAGGGATTATAAAAAAAATGGATTCATCTACTTTAACCTCTCTCATCGTATAAGAGCAGCCATACTCAACCTTTTTTTATAGGGGCCAAAAACACGTTTCAGTCATGCTGTCGCGGGCCGCAAACAAATATTATTTAGGTCAAACGTAATTCCAAGTTAACGATGTAGTTACTTTATTATTGAAAAAAGAAGTTTTAACAAAGATGTTTATATGTTTAATGCGTTTTTTGATACTGTGAACACTTTTTCAAAACTTTATCAAGATCTGACTTGTCGCTACATGCTATCCTTATTACATCATCCAGATGAGAATCTGTAAGTTTGTTTCTGTAATCGTTCTTTGTGTATTTCATTTTTGAAAAAGACGATTCGCACACATATGTAGACTCAAAGAATGTCAGTAGGATTTGGGCACATCTTTGGACGCTTTTATATTTTTGGGGAACAGAAAGTCGCTGATAGTGCTTGGCTCACATTCCCGTTCTGAAACACCCATTCTTTGATGATATGATGACGATTTGTAACTTTAGATGGGCCAATAACAAGGGCCCGGCGGGTCGCAGGTTGAGTATAGCTGTACTAGAGTATTTAATTAATGGATTACATCCAGTAATGTTTATTTTTTCTCGAGAACATTTAACCTTTACAGAACCGTTCAATACAATTGCGCTAAACACAAAATTCAATTTTGAACGGAAAGTATTTGCCGCATCGTGCCGGGCTCGGCATCGCACGATTGTGCGTGCGTGAATGATACTTTAACCTAGCACTAGCCCAAATTTTACGCGGCGGTTAGTCAGTCACGGATCTGTCGAATTGAGTTGAGAGAGTGTATTTCCAGATCTGCCTTTGGAGACAGTATTAAAATATTTATAAGGGGCTCGTGGCTAAGTGGCAAGCGTGTGGATTATACGATCTGCAAGGTTAAGCTGCACTAGCTGCGGTCAGTCTGTGGACCGTTTCTTTACACATCGAGACCCCTTCGTGCCTCGGAGAGCACGTAAAGCCGTCGGTCCTGCGTCTTATCTCTCTCCGGTCGTGTCGAGTTGCCGTCCCATCGGATTAAGAGAGTGAGGGAATAGAGTGCACCTGTGTTTGCGCATACACTTGTGCACTATAATATGTCCCGCGCAGATGGCTAGTCTCCATTGAGATTGGCCGCCGTGACCGAAATTCGGCCACGGACATTCAGACATTATATATTTATAAAATATTTATATTTTTGTAAATTAATGTATTTTCTTTGTTAGCAACATGACTGCAGTGAATTTTACGGCACATTTCGAAACTTCGTAGTTTCGAAATTTCGGACCATATTTGTGTTTTTCGATTTCGGAATTGGTACCCCTAGTTTAAAATTTTTGATACTTAATTATATAAAGAAAGTCAGCCGTGTAATGTTAAATCGTCAACAGGACTCCACGTCTGCTATAGATTAGTCTAGATAAGAGCTTTTTCAGCGACTGGCTACGTTTGAAACCGACTTAGAACCTTTCACAACAGCTGAGTTCATGACAATCTAGCGTTTCGAAGAACCCATTTTCAGCTTTTATTTTAACTCATTTATATTTATTTGCATTTTTGAGGAAATCCTCATAGATGCACATCCACAACTGAAGAAGGAGTCATCTCATCAAACTTAAATCCGAGAATGGCTAAATAGTCTCTTCTAATCGTTTTCTAGCAACGATGACCAACTCAAACTCAACTCAACTCTGTTTCTCTCATTCAACAAAACACAATACCGGAGGCATGAAGAGGAGAGCGTTGATACTGTTTTTCGAGAAAGGTGATAAAATCTTGCTGAAAAATTACAGACCATCCATCTCAATCTTGAGTCATTTATACAAGCTGTTCTCCCAGATTATCACAACTTGTCTTGCCAGAAGACTCAAGGATTACTACCCTCGAGCCGAAAACAAACAGTGTTTCGAAGAGGCTAAAGCTGATCGTATCGGCATGAGTCTGGACAAGACCTAGGTCATGTTCAATATGCATGTCGTACCTAAGTTCGTTGAAGGTAATTCGCTCGAAGTTGTGCTGGAATCTATCTACCTGGGGCAGGTTATTCGGCTTGGTAGATACAAACTCTTAAAATAAGTATGTGGCAGAAGGATCCAGTTGGGCAGGGCAGCATTTTGCTAACTTCGCCGAGTCTTCTCGCCGCTTAAGTATACCACAAAGTTTGCAGACGGAAGTCTTCAACCGGTGCGTCCTGCCTGTCATGAGCGATAGTGGCGAGCCGGGACATGTCGGGAGTGGAAGGAGGATGCTAAACGTATCCCACGTCCTCGGCCAAAGCTAGTAAGAGGAACACCGGCTACGCCGGGGTGGAGTGCGTCCCAGGACTCCCCACTTAAAAAAATGCAGCTGAGCATATCTCGCTGCTCCCGGTCTATCTCTTTCGTGAAATATACGACCGGGGATGTGTCTGATGGGAACAACTACAGGCTGATATGATATAACTAGCTTCTTCTTCTTATCGTGTCAATGGTTCAAATATTGTTGGAATAAAAAGTAGTCACTTCAATGGCGTTATTAGTGGCGGCGTTGAGATCGTCTCTCGTGCAGGTGTTCGGGCACAAGGGACACACCAGTAAGTGTGACATAGATTGGTCTGGTTCACCACAGTCACATTGAGCAAGATTTTCAGCGGATGGAGTCCCTAACGGGATTCTCCGCCACCCGCCCGGTTAAGCAGTTAGGGTATCTAACTAAACTAAGCACAGTTTGGATTTCGCGCCAGACTTTCCACTGAGAGTGCCATATTGAACTTAAAGCAAACCGTCAAGAAAAACACTTAAACACGAGCAGAAAAACGCTTAAAACGCCAATATACGCGTGTTTTCCTGAATGGCGCGAGCCGAACACTGGGCGCTACTGTCACGGGCCTTGACTGGTCGGGCGGCAGGCTGCCCCGAGCCCACCGCCCACTCCTGGCTTCCAACCATAGACCGAACCACAGCTGGAAGCTTGAGATCGCTGCCACCTACTGCATTAATGAGGTCACGGCGCTGCGTAGATTAAGCTGAGCTTTCCGCCAATGTGCTGTGCCGTGTCCTCAGGACAGCTCCCGCAGTGATGACACTCGGGCGTCCGCTCCCAGCCTATGCGACACAGATACTTCTAGAAGCAACCATGCTCCGAGAGTAATATCTGATTCAGCCGGTAGATGATGGCGTCATAGCATCTCCTCAATGACGGGCCCTACCACCACTATTGCGGTGTGCCCTGCGCTGGGTTGCACAAGTCGCTCCTCCCACTTATCCACTAGGATTTGGCGAACTTCATATTGCAATATTACATACCAAATAAAGGTTGTTCCCATGGAGAAAAGAAGGGAGCGGAGGTGTTGCAAGGCAAAATCTCTTTAGAAAGAAGCGTCGCCTGAATGCGGGTGACAGGGGGACGAGGTACAGCAATGGCTCCACCTCACTATGGAATATCCGCCCATTTTTTGTAAATCCATCTAGCGGTGAAATGAATTATTACAGCGTAACAGCACTAACAATTTTTCATTTTAGTTTGTCTACTCACCACTGTGGCGTACAAAGCACATTATTTTATTCCAGAACATTCTATGTGCGTTTTTGTGGTGAGAACATAACACTAATGAAATTGAATTTTACACAAATGACGTGGTCTTTAAAATGACTGATTAGAATTTGAAAAAAAGTAACGAAGTTGAAAAAGGTTAAAAGGGTATAATGTAAGGGTACCATATGGCACTTGCGGCTTGACCTTCAGATTACCAGTCCAGTATGAGTATTAAATAACGTCTAACTACACAACTTTTGTTTTACAACTTTACACAAAAGTACGTTAAAAACGTGCCATACATAGCGCCTAGCGCAATAAAGTATCCTCATGTAGATCACCTTGAAAATCACTCAAACCATCTTTTTAATTGTATAAACTGATTGCAAATACAACAAAAAAAAAATTGATTGACAAAATTATATATTTTATTATTTTTAACGCATTTATGCATGCGAAGCGAAATCTAACGATTTATTTAGTATTTATTTATTTATTCATACATGTATAAATTTTGCAATATCACTGTGCCCCACAAAACCGTGTTATCGGTATTTAAATAGTGGAAAAAAAAAGAAGAATCACTGTTTCTTAATAAGATATCGCTGACGTCACCCAAAGACTGGCGTACTGAGCCAGGAGTCTCAGGTTCGAATCCTGCTCGTGAGCGATTTTTTCTTTCCACTATTTAAATCATTAAAAATATATATTATAAGAAATTAGTAGAAATACCTACTTATACAAATATCCAATCTTATCCTTAGTTTATACTAAATCTCTGGGATCATTGTACTCATCATTATGAACACATTTTACAGTGGAATCAACCCTGAAATCTCGAAAAAATCTGCTGTTCCCTATAATTATGTCGATTTATGTGAACACAAATGTAGGGAACCGCTGATATTTTTTTCGGTTTCAGGGTTGTTCCCATAGTAAAAGTTGTTCATTATGATGAGTACAATGACCCCTTAAGAGGTTTAGTATAAGCTAAGAATTAGGTTGTAGGTTGTAGGTTGTATATAGAAATATAATAAAAAGTATGTTACATTCTGTTCATAAAAAAATTTTACCTAATGTTATTTTTTTTTTATTAATTAAAGTATTCAATACATTTTTGCTGAAATAATGCTACGTAATATTTGGAATTTTTGGATTATGATATATCAAGATTGCAGTTAACTATTGTCATAAAAACTTATTGGATACAAATTGAATAAAAAAAAACTAAATGTGTGCTGGGACACATAGTACAAGTGAAACTTCAACGGACAAGTGGAAAAACGAATCGCAACGGACAAGTGGAAAAACGAATGGCAACTGACAAGTGGAAAAACGAATCGCAACAAAATTTTAAGTTGAAGTTTTACGGGCAGGTTTTCAAATTGAATAAGTACATTAACAATCAGCCCGTAAAACTTCAAGTTAAAATTTTGTTGTGATTCGTTTTTCCATTTGTCAGTTGCCATTCGTTTTTCCACTTGTCCGTTGCCATTCGTTTTTCCACTTGTCCGTTGAAGTTTCACTTCTACTATGTGTCCCAGCACACATTTCGTTTTTTTTTCGCAGTTTTACTGCAAATTATGTTTTGGTTAGGTTAGGTACATTTTAAGTGATTTTAATGAATGCATTTTTTATTTAAACATATTTTATTTTATCAAACAAAAAAACTGAATTAAATCCGGAACCAAAAAAAACATCCATTTTTCTTTCTCTCCCTCCGCCGCTATATATCATCTACCCCCTCCACGCGGCCGTAACGCTTTTTCGTGAGAGAAAAATCCTAATATATAGAAGAAGATATATATATCTATCTTCTATATATAGAATTTTCACCATCATCATCATCATCATCAGCCTTTCAATCCCTCCGCCGCTGCCGTCTCTCGCCAAGCGATATATTGTCTACCCCCTCCATGCGGCCGTAACGTTTTTTCGTGACTAAAAATTCCTAATACCCCCCGTCTATACAGAAGTTTCACTTCAAAAAACGTATCCAAGGTTCCTTGTTTTTATTTCTCACTTAGATACCTTAGAATCACCATCGCCCGCTTCATTCAAGACCTTGTTATGTATTTTTGTTTTATAAAATCATGGTTATGAATGTTGTCCAGCTAGCAAATCATTAGTGTCCTACACATTTCATTCGCGATTAAAGAATTTCATTTGTGTAAAAACTTATTCATTCGTGTTTCTATTTTTTTGGTTTTCTTCTATTTTTAACAAGATGCGCCCTGTATTTTTACATAGTATGTGTATAACTTCATTATAGCAAACGTTAAATACCATCAGATAACAATAAAACGGGGGTTTACAAAAATCGTCAAAAATGTGTCATTTTAATTCGAAACATGAAATCGACCCTATTACTGACTACTCACCGATAGATGGCCTGATGGCCTATTTTTCTTATTTTAAATTGCTCTTATTTCATGTAATTATGTAATTTATCTATGAAATAACTAACATTTTAGAATTTAAAATGAATTAAAACAATGTGTTTATTATTTTCGTCATAATATGCATTGATAATGTAAAAACATGTTATCGGTGAGAAGTGATTAGTATGCATCTTTTCGACGACAGATGTCCCGAGCAACAATTTGGCGAAGAAACGAGAAAATGCATGTTTTAAAATTGAAAATATAAATATATGTGACTTACACATAAAATGTTATACCATCAATATGTTTTAGTTTTGATCCTGAACAATTTTTACATCCAACAACAGCGCACTTCATTGTTAAAACAAGAAAAATATTCAAAATCCTCTCAAAATCTATTTAAATCGAAGAGAACCGAACGCAGTGATGATTCACTTGAAATTAAGCTTTGCGGCTCCGCCCACTGTGACGTCATGACCAAATTGAAGGCGCATGACCAAATTGCCTTGCAGCACCTCCGCTCCCTTCTTTTCTCCATGGTTGTTCCCAACTATTTACTTTTATTTTTCTCTAATCAAACCTGTTCGACACATCTTCATATACTTGTACGCCCGCACCAAGCCGGCGGCACAATCGTGTTGTTAGTAGTTAGGGCCTGACTTCACACAATGGTCCGACTACACAATTGTAGGTTGATCATGATAGGTGCTATAATATAATAATTCGTGTTCAATTTACCAAGATGGCCGCGAGAAAATGGAATGTTTACTTCAAGCTCGTCATATATGGGTCATTTTTAATGTAGTCTAAGTTTTAAATTGGCCGTAGTTTTAGTACTGGTCTGAAAGGGTTAATACAGAGTGTCAGGGAAACGCTTCCGAAAACGAAGATAACGGTGATAGTGCTGGTTATTACTGATACGAAACCACGCAAAAAATGCGATCCTTTTTATAGATTTTTTCATATTTTTTTTGCATTTTTCATTAAGTATGAGTTTTATTTAACTGCCCAAAGCTGGTTATGTATGAAAAATGCACAAAAATATGTATGAAAAAATCTAAAAAAACTGGCCAAGAGCATGTCGGGCCATGCTCAGTATTATAGAGTTCCTTAAGTAGGTGTCCCCACACGAGGGGGTGCAGCGAAAAAAATAATTTCATCCCCATTTCACATGTATGGGTGCCACCCCTAAAATACGTAATCATGATTTTTATATTCTTTTAAAATTGAGATCTATATCTATACTATTTTTTAACAAAATTTCATTTACTTATGTTTATAACTGTAGAAGTTATAAAGCTGTAAAGGATTAGGACAGACGGACAGACGGACGGACATGACGAAACTATAAGGGTTCCTTGTAGGACTACGGAACCCTAAAAAAGAATCGCATTTTTTTTTCATTGTTTCGTACCAGTAATCACCAGGGGGTCTACTCCTGTTCGACGATATTCGATAAATCGTACGATTTATCGCACAATTTGCTACTCCGGTCAACCATCGTTCCCTTATCGCATGCGATGATCGTGTTTTGACGTTTGTTTTTCTCATATCCGGTAAATTGTATACGACTATGAACCGTAGTCTATCTTAATTGTGCCTTTTTTATGTGCCTATCTTTATTATGTAAGTATCAGTCGGAACGAAAGTTCGTACTTCGTTTGTCGTTCGTAAAACGCGAGTAGACCTACAGCACCTATCTTCGTTTTCGGAAGGGTTCCCCTTACACCCAGTATAATTTGAATGTATCGATAATTTGTGCTTCGTTGTGCGCGTGCATGATAGCCTGCGTGCTGTGTGTAAGTCCAGCCCGCACTCAAGTAATGAAGGGTGGCACTAACTCGTGGTGCGCGTGCATGATGGCCTGCGAGCTGTGCGTGAGGTGGCGCAGCAGGCGCAGCGCGCAGTGCTGCAGGCGCAGCGCGGTGGCGGCGGACGACGGCGGCGCGTACCGCCGGTACAGCAGCTCGCACACGCCGCCCAGCCCGCACACCGCCGCCTCCACGCTCTGACAACTCATTATATCATTGTTTAACTCACAGAAATAGATAGATTGGTTGTTTACTCAAAAATGCATGTAATGTGGTCATTATTTCGACAACCTTGTTTGAGCAAAGTCGACCTTGCCGTTCTGTTTCAAGGAGCGGCCGGCAAAGTTATGCTTGTCGCTCTAACAGGCCGGCAAGATATTGCCGGCCGCTATTTTGACGTTTCAACGTTTAAAAAAATCAAATGCACAAAGATTTTATTTAAAACACAGCTGTTTGTATTTATAGACATAGGTACAAAAAGATTTTATTCCATATTTGGCTGTATAGTTCCAACTACCATTGCTAAAACAAAAAAACAACAAAGAAGTAACAAAAGCGCGGTTCAGCGAAAATTTTATTTTTTTATGGACCTAATTTACGTATGGTGCATAAAGAGTATTACCATAATATGTAATAAATACAAATAGTGAGTCAACTCCTTCGTCGCAGCGAAAAATGCCGACAAGCGACTAGTCACTAAAAATATGCAAGGGTACAAAAGAATATATCTTACAAACAAAATAATATTATATTACCTATATTAAAATTTGTATTCCTCTTCATCATTTCATCATTTCAGCCGAAAGACGTCCACTGCTGGACATAGGCCTCCCCCAAGCATCGCCACAACGACCGGTCCTGTGCCTTCCGCATCCAGCGGATTCCCGCGACCTTCACCAGGTCGTCGGTCCACCTTGTCCATTCCTCTTAATATATTATATTATATATGTACTTACTAGCTGTGCCACGCGGTTTTACCGCCGAATTTGCCATGATTAAGTAACAAAAAAAACATCCAGTTTTGCATTTAAAATATTTGGTAATAGCACAGAATACAATAAAATTATGTTTATTACATACCGGTAAATATTTGCGATATATATTATTAGATGTTTTAATAGTCTTTTATTGAACCTAATGATAATATAATGAATTATCATCCTTAGATTTAATTCAATTAAAAATCAAACACGTGGTTAGTGATTTTGTGTACCTGAGACACCTAAACGAGAGTATCTCGGCGCGCAAGCGATGCCGAGCCGGCCTACCGCAGGCGTCGCGGGCAGGGGGGGGGGGGGCTACGCTCTGATTCATACCGCACGCCATCGTTGCTCTGTCAGGCAGCCGAATTACTATTAGAATTTATAACATGACTAGCGGACCCGGCAGACGTCGTCCTGCCCGGAACATGATATTACTAAGTACCTGTGATTGTGTTGCTATACTGCCCCAGTAGAACACTGTAGTGACTAATGAAGGCGGTACATGTGAAGATAGTGGCAGCCACGAGAATAAATGCTGAAGTGTTGTAAGACACTTTACTACTATCTCCATATTCAAGGCTCTGGAACAATTTTTTCATTACAGTACAATATAATTTGTGTTAAATGTCAAAACCAGAATGCACCAACCCAAACAAAATATCCCAAACTATTAGTTACGGCAGCTAGGGACGTCGAGCACGAAGCAGCCCGCTCATTTCATTTGTTTGGCACAACTAAATAGCAATAGATAGATAGATACATAAAACGTACAAAACAAGACATGTAAGTAAAAAGACAATACTAAGACATACTCCATAAAAGACTAAAACAAAGGAACTTGAAAAATTCGGAAGAAAGCTCTGTGACTTTTTATATCTTGCAGTCTTTGAATGAATAAGTGTGATATATGTCTCAGGATTGTACCAAATGGGTGTCCAACTCAGCATGTGCCAGATATTATATCTGACGCTGGTATTCTGCTAGATCACTGCCATAAAAACCCAAATAATAAGGTAATAGAATTGGTAAAGCCGCGTGAACTTGTCGCCGCGTACAGGTGTCTCGCAGGACACCAGTGCGCGAACCGATTGCTTGATCATCAGTGCTGTTTTGGACGCAAAGTCACTAAAATTGTATTTTGCAGCATATCATAACAACAGCTGATTATTTTTAGGCTTAATTTATTTTGCATTGCAATGCTAGAAACATGGTGGGCGTAATTGCGTATTTATGTGTTGGTAGCGGCAAGCCAGCGACACGCGTTTCGGTATTAAAAGACAGTAGATAACATTTCTATAACCATATTATTTAAATTTCTATGATCCCTGCAGTGACATACGGATGTCGAGCAGACCAGATACATAAGAAAAATGAAGAATGATTGCTTTGTGTTTGTGTGTGTCGTTATTGCCGGTGAGACTGTGTGAGTATGATATCCATTTAAAAATAAACTTACTTATCTGAAGGATTGACATCATGAGCATTGGCCAATAGGTCTGGCAGTGCAGATGTTTGTGGAACACCGTTAGTTGGAGATGGCGGCGGATTTGATTGACCTTCCTTCTGGGCATTCTTTTCCAGGATATCTGAAACAAAATCCACATTGAGTCGTTAAATTCCCTGATGAGACAAACCAAGTTTGTTATTATTGCAACAAAAACGCAAAGATATGGTGGTCATCTAGCCTATTTTTGTGTTTGAACTTGTACTTCAGATGATTTTGAACTTTTATAGGAAGATGTACTGAATTTGAATAGTCAGTCATCTTACCACTAAGAGCACTCAACAACTGCGGCATTCCCTTTAGCATGAGACGCTCGAGCTGATTCCTTCGCGCTGATGGTAGCAGGACGCCGGTGTCGCGCGCCGCCCCGAGTTCCTCACTCGCGGCCTGCGCTAGAACCAGGCCCAGTAGACATCGACGCCCGTCACATCTTATTAACTGCAATGCAAACCAAAAAAATTATGTTGCCTTGCAAATTGGACTTTCAGAAGGATTTCAATATTTCTCTCCCATCCTTTATATTATTACTAACGACCCACCCTGGCTTTGCAGGAATAGTACTTATCATTTATAGTCAGTTGACTTCTGGCGGATGGATGGGTGGTCATCTGACAAGTTTTAGCAGACATTTTACTTCGGGATTGTTCGACTATCCTCGGGAGTCGGACTCAGAATCATCGCCTTTGACGCACTGCGCTGCACGCATGGTACTCCGCCCACTCCCCCGCTTGCTACTGCCACCGCCACACCGCGCTGCGACGCCGTCGTCGTCGTCAATTCGTCATAAGATATTATTTTGTTGCGCGAGTTATTTTAATTTTTACTTTATTATTATTATACTTTATTGTACACACATATACACATTTTTATTACAGTAGGAAAGCTTATGTACAGTCAACAAATCGGAATCATGACCCACTCAGCTGATAATTCGTTAGAAATCGTCAAAACAGTAAGGTTTTCTTCTATGCTGCACTTAGGACATTTTGAATATTACAGAAACTGCATTAAAACGGGTCAGAGGTCTGTGCCATTTTGAGCTTTGTTATCAATTGTAATAGATTTATAATTGGATTGGAAATTATGTTTTTGATAAAGCAGGAATTATGTTTTGAATTTCGAATTAGCTGTTGTTTCACGTGGTTTTCCTACAAACAACTATATTTTGTAAGAAACCTATACTAACTTTTTCGATTAAAGACCATTAATAAAATAAAAATTAAGAAATAATAAAATGTCAAGTATGAAAAGGTGTCAAACAATACTCTTAACGGCTAAGTATGTGGAACCTCGGACGAATAAAAAAGGTAGACGGAATCTCGCTATTCAATAAGTGAAGCATCCATAGCAAGCCGGCTCGCTTAAAAGTATGGCACGCACACATTCACATCCATAGTATACCAAAAAGCCGCGATTACGCAAAAAATCTAGTGTTACGGTAGTCATTGTTGTAGCGTCATAAATAAAATAACAGTATAAATCTGATGTGTTAAAATGCTTTCGAAATTATAGTGGGTTCAAGAAAAAATGAAGTGCTTCAGTCTTTGTTTAGCGAGATTCCGTCCGCCTTTTTTATTCGTCCGGGTGTGGAACATACATTTAATTTATAATATATTCTGTACCATATTTCACGAAATAAATGATAAATAAATAAATAACAATATTTGGAGTTAAACGTCAAGAATAAAATTTAGAAAAATAATTTTATTGGTAAACTAGCTGTAACTGTCAATAGCTAACAAAATTGATAACAAGTCAGTTGCCAGGGAAATATCTGTTTAAGCGAAATTCAACCCGATTGTATTAGAATGTCTGTAGGATATTAAGCTTATCGTGGGTCCTGATTCCGATTTGTTGACTGTACATCGGCGAGATTAACTCAATAATGAGTTTTCTTACAGCAAACCTTAGAGCGATAGAGAGATGTTGACATATTAACCAACCCGCCAACCCGCCTGCCAAGCGTGGCGATTATGGCATCAATCAACTCAGCCTATCGCAGTCCACTGCTGGACATAGGCCTCTCCCAAATTGCGCCACAACGCTTGGTCCTCTGCCTTCCGCATCCAGTCCCCCCCAGCCACGTTCTTTAGGTCGTCGGTCCACCTGGCAGGGCCCTACGCTGCGTTTGCCGATACGCGGTCTCCACTCAAGGACTCGTCTGCTCCAACGGCCATCGGTCCTTCGACAGACATGGCCAGCCCACTGCCACTTCAGCTTACTGATCCTACAAGCTATGTCGGTCACTCCGGTTCTTCTCCGGATAATCTCGTTACGGATTTTATCCTTCAAAGAAACTCCAAGCATAGCTCGCTCCATAGCTCGCTGAGCGACTTTAAATTTGTGGACTAGCCCAACTGTCAGTGTCCACGTCTCGGCACCGTAAGTCATGACTGGCAGGACGCACTGGTTGAAGACCTTTGTCTTCAAACTTTGCGGTATAGGCGACGAGAAGACTCGGCGAAGTTTGCCAAATGCTGCCCAGCCCAGACGGATCCTTCTGTTGGCTTCTTTCTCGAAGTTGTGTCTACCAAGCTGAATTGCCTGCCCTAGGTAGACGTAGGGTATTATGGCATATCCCCCCCTTAATTGGGGGAGGCCTATGTCCAGTAGTGGACGTCTTTCGGCTGTAATGATTAATAGAGGATAAAAACAATTAATTTTGTGATATTTTCCTAAGATATTGATCTAAATTAAATGGTATAAAGGGCAATTTTGTTCTTAGATACTTGAGATGACTAAGATATTTATTTAGATAAGGCTTAAGAGCGTATGTTCGATTTAGCGCAAGTCAAAATCTACGCGATCTATCGAATGGCACACTCACTACGGCAAGATACAATGGTTCCTCTGTGTGCGTGAGTGCTGAACCGTTAGCACGAATGATCTTGATACTTTTATTTTTTTAGGATTTTTATATAGGTAATTGTTGAAATAAATGAGAACAAGCGAAGTTTTAAAGAATATAATTTTAAAATCGCACATCTCTAATGGGCATGGACCGAGATTTTCTGGGGTCGATCATCTCTGGCAATAGGCATTTATTATAGAAGTCCAATAATTTTGGTTCCATTTTTGTCGCCCAAAACACGTCGTCTCGAGTTATTTTTGTGGTCTTCAAGGCGAATTCTTGTCCTGTCCACACCGCAAATAGACAAAAATTTTTTTGACTGAAAAAAATATATATTTTATTTGAAACAAAAAAAATTATAATGTAGACTAAACTAAAATTTACCTCATACGCACGGTCAACCGCACGGGTGATTCTCACCTGATATGGAGCTGGCCTTGAATTTGAAAGTACCAGTCGTGGTTGGTATTAACCGATCCATCAATTTTCCAAAACTTAATTTTTTTTTGTATTATGGCCTGTTCAGGATCTATATTACGCGCCGAATATGGACATTTCAACTCGACGATCCCTTCTTCGAACAGACCATCTGGAGAAGCTCCGAGGAAAAAATATTTTTGGTCCACGAAGAGTCCGCATTTATGCACGACGACACCCTCTTGCTGCTCCAGCTGCTTGATAGCAGTTTTTTCATTCGTTTTTCCATATTCGATGGCTGTCACGCTGTTTAAAGAATAGGAATAGACGAGAGACTTCACGAGTGGCGCAGAGCTAATATTACATCGCCTTTTGCAAACCTAAAAAGTAATTAGTGTGAATTTCATCAACATAAATCTTCAAGGATAATTTCCGTATTTCATATTAGAAACGTACCTTGCTAAAAGATGAGGCTGTTAGCAGACATCTTCGTAACTCCAGCCATAATGCGCTTTCAGCTTGTAATACTGTGTCTCGTTCTACCTCATGCCGCTTTTCTACCAGGCCTTTCAAGTTTTGCAAAAACATATTTTTTGCAGTTTCATACTGTTCTGGCGTTAAATCCGGTTTTTGGCATCTCTCACCATAGTCGTTCCTATCATTCTGGAAAACTATTCTTTTTTGAAGCCTAGTCTATGATTACGGTTGCGTGAACTCTTGTAACGTCTCAACTCCAGCAGCTTAATTGATCTCCTCGGGCTTTTTTGAAAGTTGGTTTTGTACAAACTGTACTGCGCTTTGCCAGTATTAAAAGCTACAACTGCAGCGTGACACCGAGCTGTATACGAATTTTTCAATGAAAAATTAATACGTTTGCCACCTACGTGCTTTGCAACTATACTGTTGAACTGTTCGGCTCTATTGTTATTTACATTATAAAGCAAGCTTTTTGAGTTTAGTGCAATTTGGATTGTGTGGACCATTAGTTTTCTAAACAGTGTTTTCGCCAAAGGCACCAGATTTTGCTCTTTTTTCTTTTCATCTGTACAATAATAGTCTTCGCACGTACTATGATCACCCAAAATATGCTTTGGGCTGTTTATTATATCATCCTTTAATTTTATGATTTTATCGGAACTACTGGTGTTCTGAGCATTGCGAAAGCGAGCTGCAGCTCTCACGGCTGTACGAAGTCGAGTGATTCGTTCCGGTGTTAATAGTTTTCTTTCAGAAAGTGGAATAGATGTATCCTTTTGTAGGTGCATGAGTTTACTACTGTAGTTTCTAAGCAGGTGGTTTGAACATTCAATTTTTTGCACTTGCACATTAGGATATGGCCTGCTTTCCAATATTTTTTTGTAAGTGCTTGCATCTCCATCTGCTATAAGAGTTTTATATATCAAGTTATGAGTGCTGACTGAAGTTTTGAATCCCTCGACTATGCTTGTTTGTTCCATACTTGTAGAAGATCCTACATGATTTCTAGTGCACTGATGAATAGGTGGCGACTGCTTTTTTAACACAGATCGGGCGCATACTATACAATATTTATTTTTTACCTTCATAAACAAGACTTTCCCAGTTTTAAATCCAATAATTGCAGCTGCTCCCGATGGTGCGGCATAATTATTCCCATAGGATCTTTTAGACCAGCACGCATCAGCCACAACTACGATCGCAGGAATTCCGTCAATAATATCTCCACTTTCAATTGCTAGCTCACCTTCTTCTTTAGCAGCCTCTTTCATACTGTTTTCTGCAGCTATTGCCCACCAATTGGATACGTCACTATGACACTTATTGTAAGTTTTTATATTTATTTTTGGTAGATCCATAGCAGTTAACAACTCATTTAAGTTAGTTTGTCCACAGCCAATCAACATTGCTCCAGTCAACGCAGCGTGATTTATAGTCATATCATTGAATTCATCGGGTGAATTTACACAAGAATTTATTTCAAATCTTTGGTTGCACATGTTACATTGGAAGTAGATGATCGACTCCAAACCAATAAGCTTCTCTCTTATAATTTGTATGTTGCTTATTGAACAACCTAAACCCGGATTATGTTCCGATAATGTTTTCATTTGGTCAAAAAAGTGATTGAAGTCAACTATTCTTCGACCTTCAATTTTAAATAGTGGACTGGTTGAAACATTTGATTCCACACTCTAAAACAAATATGGTTATACATAAGGCATAAAAAAGGAAAACGGATACTGTGTCAAATTGTTTAAATGCTTGTATTACAACGATTACAACATCATTGTCATCGAATGGTACTCACAATTTCTAAATCTTCAATATCGTTCAATTCCTCTACAGTACCTTGCATTATATTTTTCGGTGTTTCGAGATCTTCTATTAATGATGAGAAGATATCCTAAAACACAGTGTAAGGTTAAGACGGGGAACTCAACGTTATATTGCAACTCACAAGATAATTAATGATAAATATTATCCGCAATGGCAGCACATAACTAGAAATACCCTCATAATAAATAAACACCTACATTTGCGGTAGTATTCTCTAAATTACAGCTTTTTGAGGTTATCAAACTACAACTTAATCGATTTTTGGAGAATTTAGGTCTGCCTTTGTTGTATCCAACATAGAACTCGAGTGAATATTACCAGAAATCTATTATTTTTGCTGAAATCTCACTTAAATGCAATTTTCATCATTTGCCTTACATTACACAACAAAATCAGTATTTTTTTTCCATTTGTTAAATTAATTAATTTATTTATTTATATTATTGAGGACCTCCAACAAAAGATGTACACAAAAAATCACAAGTGACAGATACAGGATTCTATCTGGTGTACTCCTTCACTTACAGGAGGCCACAGAGGCAAATTCATTAACAATACTAACTAAAATACTTACATGACCTCTATCATCATAGTTTAATGCATCATTGGATTTATTCGACTTTTCTATACTTGAATTTTTTTTTTGTCTGAAAGAATAAACCTGGTAAAAATATGTACAAAAGTATAGCCTACTAATATTATAAATGCAAAAATAAGGATCTTTGTTTGTTTGTCCTTCGATAACGCTAAAACAGCTGAACGGATTTGAATGAAATTTAGCACACAAACCATAGCCAAGATTAATATAAAGGCAAGGAAGTTAAACAATCCCCGAAGATAAAATCTTTGTGATAAACCGAATTATACGTGGGCCTTAACCTTCTTATTCGGAGAGGGGTCCGTGCCCAGCAGTGGGACAGTAATGGGCTGATTATGCTTATTCAAGCCGCGGGCATAGGGTTAAATAATAAAAAGAAGGCAATTTCATAGAGCAAACTTTTAACAGTTTCAACGTTTTTCGTTCAATAGATTCGGCTATGACAGACGGACAGACAGACACGAGAGTGATCCTATAAGAGTTTAGTTTTTTCCTTCTAGGTACGGAAGCTTAAAAATACATTATTTATAAATAGGTACCCGAATAGCTTACGTATGTTTTTATTAAAACCCTAACCCCTATTTTTTTATCCAAAACCCTAAAACATGAAGTTTCAAACTTGAATCGATTGCACATTCTAGAAGACTTGTAACAGACCGAATTTCACACGGGCGAAGCTAGTGTAACATAAATATACTCACCTTTTAGCTCTTGCCTTAGCCAAATTTTCTGAATTTTTGCGTCTTCTCTTTCCGAAAAACACCTTTATTTTATTTCCCATACCGTCTAAAACATAATTTTTTGTCACTATAAAACAATGTCAGTCATAAAAAAAATACTTACCAAAGTACTTATGATCATACTATAAAATTTTGTCGGTCATCAAAAATAAAATATTTTACTTACCAAAGTACTAAGATTTGACGATCACCCTAAAAACTTTTAGTATCCTTGTATAAACGCACGGCAAAGGTCGCCAACCCCAAACGGAGCGCCGAGCGACGTGACCACTCTCTGGAAGGGCTCGCGGCGAAGTAATTTGAATCGATTCGAACGCGTAGTTTTATAGTAGTTTTAAAATATTTATAAAAAAAATATAGAGCTAATTTAGTTGAAATTTTTAAGTGTAAGTTTAAAAAAATATGTTATTCTATTATAGTAATTTATTGTTATATTAAATTATGTAAGATATAGTGGTGAAAATAATAATTGTATTGACTATAATTTCTGAATAATTTCACATTGATTAGGTTTTTATTTCTTATGTATTCAACCTAAAATAAAAAATCCTTTCTAGTAACTTTTTTTTTAAGGATCTTCCTAGTTGGTTAAAAAATTTTGTTTGTGAGGTCTGTCAGTGATTTCAGATATTTGAAGCTTCGAAATTGACGCTGAAAGTGAAATTAAGAAAACCTCTGTTCAGTTATCTTGATAGATTTCACAAATACTCTAATAATCGAATAAAATAAACTATCTTCTATTTAGACAATAACATTTCCTAAAATTATTAGTAATTGATATGTTCGTAAGATAAGTGGTTGATGAATAATCAGATTTGAAAAGTTACGTTTTTGAGCAAAACAGGCCACGGACCGAACATACGCTCTTAACACTATGTCGGTAAAAACACCTTCGCAAATAAAGTATTCTTTTAGATCAAGGAAATCATAAAAATTGTTATTCTGAGTCAACCTTAAAAGATAGACATATTATTATGCTATCACGGACTTTTTTAGAACTTATTGAGAGGAACTCTTCCACGATAGTCGATATTACATTGTTTTCGTGTAACATAAAATATTTACACAGCACACGTCACGGAAGCTCTCAGATGGGACGACTTTTTCTGACTTAATTCACAATTATTATTATACTGGTAGTTTATTTTAAAACCCTATGTAAAACCCGTCATCATCTGCTTTCAATGTGACAACCCTTACAAAAAAAAAAACAATTGCCTTTATTTTCCATAGTCCATGGAATTATAACTTAATATTTTTAGGGATATACAGAGATAATCAACCATCTCTGGTATTGAAAATATTTTTAGCATACGGCGGACTTACTCAGCCATCTCTGGTATTGAAAATATTTTAATAATATTGCAGACTTTTGGAGAAAAAAAATAAAGACGAATTTTATTTAAAACTTAATAGCTTAGAATACTATATTACTAAACGGAGTACCTCTATGCCGTGTTTCACAGTTTAAATATCTTGGTCATATTGTGACTGAAAATTTAAGTGATGAATTGGATGTCGAAAGGGAGCGCAGGGCATTGTCGGTTCGTGGTAATATGTTGGCACGCAGGTTTGCTCGGTGTACGGCGTCAGTCAAAATAACGTTGTTCAAGGCATTTTGTCAGACGTTTTACACTGGTGGCCTGTGGGCAAACTTTACGCAGAGAGCCTACAATGCCTTACGCGTCCTGTATAATAATGTGTTCAGGGCACTGTTCAGGCTCCCTCGATATTGCAGTGCATCCGGCATGTTTGCGGACGCCAGCGTAGATGACTTCTACGCCATTATGCGTAAAAAGGTGGCGTCGGTGTTGCGGCGTGTGCGAGGGAGCCCGAACAGTGTGCTGAGAATGATAGCAGATAGATACGATACCGTACTGCTCAGTAGGTTTACTGAACTCCATGTGTTCGGAGTAAAGTGAGCCTACTGTGCAGACGGAGTGTATTCTAGTATAATAAAATTGTGAATTGTGCCTATGGACTAAGCTGTCTGATAATAAATGATTTTTATTTTTTTTATTTTTTTTAGAAACAAATTAAATGAGGACTATACTGATTACTTCAAAACATGGACCTTTTTAGGGTTCCGAAGTCCTACAAGGAACCCTTATAGTTTCGTCATGTCCGTCCGTCTGTCCGTCTGTCCTAATCCTTTACAGCTTAATAACTTCTACAGTTATAAACATAAGTAAATGAAATTTTGTTAAAAAATAGTCTACATATAGATCTCAATTTTAAAAGAATAAAAGAATCGTTTTTCCGTATTTTAGGGGTGGCGTCCATACATGTGAAATGGAGAAAAAAAAAAATTTTTCGCTGCACCCCCTCGTGTGGGATATCATTGAATAGGTCTACTAAAATGAAGGTAATGTTTGATACACCACTTTTTTATCAGGTGTACCATCTGCGAAATATAGCCCGCCAAAGTGGCTTGCAATGTGTCCCCCCCCCTGCCATTTCTAAACTATGCAATGTAGAAACTTATAATCTTCCACATTGATAGACCTTTGTGAAAACTCTCTTTTAAAATTATTTCGAGTATAATGTGATTATAATTTTTTGAGTTATAGAGAGAAAACTGAAAAATACTTAAAACGTCCTAGTTCAAAGGTCATTGACCTTAGAGAAAAATTATCATAGCAAATAATGCTCCTTTAGCTACTTTCTATTTGAAAAAATCACAAAAAGTAACTTTGAAATGACAAACGTCTTAAATTTGGCTTCTTGAATTTAACCCTAGATGGCGCTACTAACAACACGCTCTGAGTCGCGAATGCTGCCGATTATTGCAAAAACTAAAATAGCCATGATTAATATTCGATTTGAATCGTTTGTAATTACACCTACTTAAGGAACCCTATAATACTGAGCATGGCCCGACATGCTCTTGGCCGGTTTTTTTATATCAAATTTTACATGAACCATTTTGTGATATTTTCTATGGTTCACTAATGATTTTCTGGTTGGTTACAATTTGAGAGATTATCAAAAATATCTATTTCAAAACTAGTTATATAAAACGCAAGGGAGTTTTTTCGTGGCTTTGTATTAGTATCAGCTATTAGATTTTGATATAAAAATATGTCACAAAATCAGGTCTCATATCACACTGTGCAACATACTATCATCATTAATTAAATTTGTCAGTCCAATATACAAAGGTAATGTTTAGTATCAAACTATCTAATGATATGATAATGTTACCTCTACAATGTTGCTGAAGAAGTCATCATACAGATGTGGCCAGTCATAGCGAGCAATAGATACCATGAGTGCTGCTAGCTTGTTCCTAATAAAATACAGCATAACTTCATGTTTGGCCAACAGTTCATTCCATAATGTTAGCCGTACCTCTGTCTTCTCATTGTCTGATAGACTGATCCACTGCCGATTGATTATATTCTAAAATTTTAATATAGAAATTCATTATTAGCCATGATGTGAATAAAATGACATGTTATCGACCAAAAGCTTGAAACAATAATTTTTTGATATAATTCACTTGTCTTCCATTATTACCATACTTTAAAGCTTAAACCGCACTTCAGCGGCGCGGCACTGCAGTGGAGCCGCGCGATACTCAAATATTATTTGTATTGATTTATGGGACATTTCATGTGAAGTGGGCAACGAAAAAGATGTCAAACCATGAAATTCGTTCATATTCGGGTAAATTGTACATCTAGAAAATATGAATGTTATTACAAAAAAAAAATATGAGGCTTAGTAGCCAAGTTATGGGCTTCAAAAGAATTGTCGAAATATGAGGTAAGGATTTTTTAAAGGCTGTTGTTCGAATGAATGTGGTTTTAGTAAAATATCAAAAGTAGTGTGTTCTATATTGGGGACCATTCATTTATTACGTAAGACGATTTAGGGGGGGAACATGTCTTATTTTTTCTTACATGGGGGTGGGAGGGAGTCTCGATAGTTCTTACTTAAGATCACAAAAATGCACAAAGTTAAAATTATACTTTGAAATATATAAAAATAAACATTTACATAAACATCGACTGCCTCGTTGGTCTAGTGGTTGCAAGCGCGACTGCTGAGCGTGGGGTCCTGGGTTCGATTCACGGGTCGGGCAAAGTTTTATTGGGTTTTTTCATTAGGAAATTCTCAGTAGCAGCCCGGAGTCTGGATTTGTGCCCGGTCAATGGCAATAGGCTCGCCCCCTATTACATGGAACTATAACATAACTGGCGAAATGTGGGTGTACTATTACACCTCTGCCTACCCCTTCGGGGAAATACAGGCGTGATGATATGTTATGTTACATAAACATGAAAATTTTAACAATTGTAACTGTGAAAAATAAACATAAAAACAAACCAAACGTGTATTCATTTTTGTCTTTAGATTCTTAAGTAATAAATATTAAACAGGGGGAGAGGGGGTCGGCCTATTCTTATTTTTTTCTTATAATAGGGGGGGGAGGGGATCATAAACAAGCAAAAATAGTCTTACGTAATAAATGATCCCCTTGTTAATTAACTGTTCTTTTCAGTTAAGGAATCCGATTCCAAATTTAAAAAAAATTGTTGTGTTGAAAACCGGAAGTGAACATTTCGTGCAAAAAAAACATGATTTATTTGATTTTTTCCCTTTTTTTTGACTTTGAAGGATTTAAACTTGATTTTTATAATTTCCATACTCATAACTGATGATATTCCAAATATTGTCTAAAAAATCCCAATGGTTCTGAAGAAAACCTAAATATTCTAAATATTGTCTAAAAAGTCACAATGGTTCTGAAGAAAACCTAAATACGTAAAAAGAAAAAAAAATCTCCAAAACTAATTATCATTTTTTGGGTTCCGTACCCGAAGGGTGCCAAACGGGACCCTATTACTCTCGCTACGCTGCCCGTCCATCCGTCCGTCCGTCTTTCTGTCACAGGCCTGTATCTTTTGAACAGTATATGTGAGGATTGATTTAAATCAATCAACCCTGCGGAATAAGGCGAAAAAAATCAAATATATCATGATTTTTTTTATCAAAAAAAATACAGTCATAAACAAAAAAATCATGATTTTTATCAATTAAAATGTTCACAATATTGTTTATCTTAACTATTATAAAATTGTAAACGTCTGTTTGTTTGTTCCAGCATCACGCTAAAACTACTGAACCGATTTAGATGTTTTTTTTTTGTTTGAAAGCTGATGATCTGACTTAAAAACTGGTATGGGTTTTGAGAAAGAAAGAAAAAAAGAAAAAAAAAAATTCGTGGGCTGCGTCCTCACCCGTCAGATCGAAGCTTCTATGCATTTGCACGAGCGGATAGTAATGTACGATAGAGTGGAGTGGAGTGGACAGGGGATGGGACTGGGGGGTCAGAGTGTCGCCTTAGGGGCGGAGTACTAATAATACTACGTTTTATTTTCTTGAGGCTCTTTCTTTAACACACATAGTAGTATCAAAATAGTGGTCTAGTAAGGGCTCCATATCAATATGAGCTTTTATGAATTTTAAGTGAATTAACTACTAGTTAGTGAGAGCAAAATGAAAAGGAAAAGTTTAAATTACCTCTAATGTAGTCAAAGTAAACATCAAAACATATTGGTTTTGTGATTTTTGTAGAAATATCAAACAATGTTTCCAGGAGTCTCTCCGATTAGAAAAATTCTCGAGGATGCTCTCAATCTCTCTCTTTCTGAAGTTATCTGTAGCTGGTGCAAAGAACTCTGACATAAGCATGTCTAGCGAGGCTAAGGCCCCGTCAATTTCATCATCAGACTGTAATTATTAAACACACAATTTAGCGCGCTACTAAAACATTATAACAAGGTGGCTTGAACAACATTATTAAATTTTTCTTATTACTCACCATCATTTTAGATTAATTAGTGCTTTTTTACATCATATTTAAAAAAATAACCTTTTTTATTTTTTATTAAAAGTATTTTAGACAAAGTCATAAATTTGGTCATAAACCATCATAATTCATAAACCACAATCCACATACTAAGTCATAAACTATGATTAATTTTATTTAGAACAATCCACAGATTACTATATTAGTAGAGCTATCTATGGACTTGCCATACCCTACGAAATAAGCGTACATACCTACAATACCCGGGCCAGTGTAATGGCGGCCATAGCTAGGGAAGTAATCAAAACCAAAAAGTATCGATAGCGATACTCGTGTTTCTTACCAGAGATGTGTGCTGATTAGAATCATTTTAAAGTAGTAATAAATAATGCAATTATATCAAATACTAAGTTTGGCTGTCCCTAGGACATAAAAAAACGAGTGTGCTTTAGGCCACACGACTGAAGTAAAACTTCACTAACTTATATGTTTTAACTTATACAACGTTATTCTTTGTATACCTGCATCCTGAAATTACTTTGTTCAGAATCACTAGGACAATCGATTTATAGTGAAAAAACATAGTGTTATATTTTTGGAAAAAAATCTTCAACTTTATTCAAAGTTTGGATACCTATTTTATTTGTACTACACCTCGAGTCGGCACGCTGATTTTATTTGTACCTACTGCACCGCGAGCCGCCGTCGCCGCTTTGATGTAGCCGACCGACAACCAGTCGAACGCCGCCGCACGCCACACCGGCGCCGCGCCGTCCGCGCCGCCTGACCCTCCCCTGCCCCCGTTCGCCGCCGCCGCTTGCGCTGAGGGCGAGGGAGAATTTCGCCAAATCGCCAGTCTTACGAAGTTCGCTCAGGTGTTTAGTGTACAAGAGAGTGTGGAAGGGCGCTGCGATCTCGTGATCATATTTTTCGACAATGGCATTTCAGTACACAAACCAACAGTCCTCCGAGAACCTCCCTCGCAGTTTTTCGAAGCCCAGGAATGCACTATCAACACGATGGTGCCAGCGGCCATTTTTCAGTCAGTCGGGCAGTTCCTAAATCAGGAATATGGTGACAGGTGGATCGGCCGCGGAGGCCCCGTTCCCTGGCCCGCGAGGTCCCCTGATCTCACTCCACTTGATTTCTACCTAGTTTACACAACTGAACCATCTACGGTGACAGAACTTACCGGTCGCATCGGAAATAGCTTTGCTGTATTAAAAAGTGATACCTACGTATTAATAAAACTAAACAGAAATTTACGTAGATAGGTACCTAAACGTGCTCGACTTTGCATTCAAACAGGTGGACTGTGATTTGAGCGAATGCTACAATACGTTTATGTGTAATGTGTAACGATGAGACACCTAGTGATAGTGATCAGTGTACAATAATCTACTTACAAAACAGTCCGGGGACATCGTTGTAGATACCTACTCTTTCTTTACTGCAAGGTGGTTCGAAACCGACGGAGATGGTATGTACCTACCTACCTACTTTGAAACCGACTAACATGTAAAGTCGACTGCATGACAGTGGTAACACTTGAATTAGAAATCCACCCTTACTGCTTACGAAATAAAAACGCTGTCAATGTCAAGTTGTTACCACTTACGTGCGGACGACGGTACCTAAAAACGCTTTCAATGTCAAGTTGTTACCACTGACGTGCGATCGACCGTACCTACCAAGCAGGTAGGTAGGTTTTACAAAATGTCAATAATAAGGTCGTGATTTCAATTATTTTTCCTAACGTCTAGGTAAGTACGTTCAACCGCACGTCGGTGGTAACACTTTGACATTGACAGCATCCTTATTTCGTAAGCAGTAAGGGTGGTTTTCGAATTGATGTGTTACCACTGTCATGCTGTCGACTACCTACGTAATTATTTATTATTTTAACGCATGCGGAGCCATAAGTACCTATGTACTTATTTTGTTAAATAATTATGTGTAATGAACATTAGCAATATTTAAGTTATTATCATAGCACCAGCTGTCCCATAACAAGTCGAACATCTTACGTAAAATAAGTACCTACGTTTCATTGATCGAATTACCTTACTAGGTAGGTACCTATCTAAGAGGGCATAGACCCTTAGTGTCAGTGCATTTTGTTTGGGGCAAGCAAATTTCGTTTTAGCCGGTAATTAAGTATGTAGGTGCACTTTGATCCGAGCGGCGCGGCGCGGCAGTGTCCAAATCTTACGTACGAAAAGCGGATAATTAAATCAGCTGTTTATGAAAAAACTGTTCATAGTAAGCCAATTTTTTTTTCACCCATAATTTTTTGAATATTTTAACTAATTGGGGTGTATAGGGATGTTGGTAAAGAAAGAATAACGTTGTATACAATACAATTTCAATGAGAACAATCAACAATGTCTTGAACACTAACGAAGATAGTTTATTTTTATTATGTAATTTTAGATGCGGTCAACCGTACGTCAGTGGTAACAGTTTGGCTTTGGCGCCGCCTTTATTTTGTAGGCAGTAAGGGCGGTTTTCAGAGTCAGGTGTTGCCACTGTCATGCGCAGTGTTGGGTCAATCAACTAATTTTTTCAATCAATTGATCAATCATGACTAATTTAGTCACGACTAATTTAGTCATGACTAATTTAATCATGATTGAAAAATTCAATCATAATCATGACTAAATCAGTTAGTCATTCGATCAATCGTTAGTTTTGATTGATGACTAACCTAAAAACGCACGAGTAGGTGGCGAAGGGTGGTGGGAGCCGCCGCATTACCCCACCTGCCCTCACTGCGCACCGCGTGGGCCGGTTACGTGGGTCAGTGCAATGAGTGGCTATTTGAGCGGCTATATTGTTTTGTTTAGTCGGCGAAAATTAATAAGACTAGTATTAAAACTGTATTTTAATTTGATAGTCAAAAAAGGCCGCCCATTTTTTTTGTAAAATTTTGAATATTACTATTTACTAGAAATTCTTCAGAAGCACGAGTGGTGGTAGTTGGTATTCCACTCCAAATCAACATGTATGATGTAAAACTTGAAATTGACGGTAGGCAAGAATTTATACAAAATTCTTGCCTACCGTCAAGTTATTAGTTTCAGTTATTGAAATAAATGAAAACCTCTCAAGGGGTCATTGTACTCATCAGTATGAACAAGAGGTTTTCAGTTATTTCAATAACACGTTGTATATTAAACTAGACTTTGCCAGCGGTTTCGCCCACGTATAACTCGGCTTATCACAGAAAGCCCTTTCATTTGAGTACTAACACGGTGGGCCAAGACACAGAAATATAAAACCTCAAAAATCTGTGGTCTAAGAGCTATAGTTTAGGAAATATGGCCATCAGAAGTTTTGATCATCTATTTGTGTAGATCTCATCGAGCCCTTTCATTTGAGTACCAACACGATGGGTCTAAGACCTATAGTTTAGGAGATATGACCATCAGAAGTTTATAACATTTATTTGTCTAGAGCTCATCGAACCCTTTCATTTGAGTACCAACACGGTGGGTCTAAGAGTTATGGTTTAGGAGATATGGTCTTTCGAAGTTTTGACCATTTATTTGTCTAGAACTAATCGAACCCTTTCATTTGAGTACCAACACGATGGGTCTAAGAGCTATAGTTTAGAACATATGACAATCGGAATTTTTGACCATATAGCTTATCGAGCCTATCATTATCAGAATTTTTGCCCAACTCTGTACGCGCTCTACAGCTCATCGCGCCACGAATTTATTCATTTCTTTTTCTTTCTTTCTTTTTTAAACAACACCAGTTTTTTACTCTAATCATCAGCTTTTAAATACAACGAAACCGTTTTTTAATAAAACGAGTGTGCTTTAGACCACACGACTGAAGTGAATCTTCACTAAAAAACAGAAATCAAGTCCGCCATCTTGCATCTCAAAATAAATGTTATATTAGTAATCAGCACCCCGAGAAACCTCGAAAACAATATCCATATTGATTTAACTTAAAAAGTCGCGTCTGCCATCTTGAATCTCGAAATAGATGTTATGTTCGTAATCAGCAACCCCGAAAACCTCGAAATCGATACCCATATTGATTTAAATTCAAAAGTCACGTCCGCCATCTTGGATCTCAAAATTGATATTATATTCGTAATCAGCACCCCGGGAAACCTCGAAGTCGATACCCATATTGATTTTATTTAAAAAGTCGCGTCCACCATCTTGAATCTCGAAATAGATGTTATATTCGTAATTAGCAACCCCGAAAACCTCGAAATCGATACCCATATTGATTTAATTTAAAAAGTCGCGTCCGCCATCTTGGATCTCAAAATTGATGTTTTATTCGTAATCAGCACCCCGGGAAACCTCGAAATCGATACCCATATTGATTTTATTTAAAAAGTCGCATCCGCCATCTTGAATCTCGAAATAGATGTTATATTCGTAATCAGCAACCCCGAAAACCTCGAAATCAATACCCATATTTATTTTATTTAAAAAGTCGCGCCCGCCACCTTAGATCTCAAAATAAAAGTCGCCTCGCCCGATCACACTTTTCGTAACGCATTCACCAGTTTAATCCCCAAGTCAAGCGTGCGTAAAGAATTTGCGTAAGTTTTACTTCAAAAGTTTCATCGGTCCAGTAGTTTTAGCGTGATGCTCGAACAAACAAACAAACACATCTACAGTTTTATAGTAGTTAATATAAAAAGCAGATTAGTCATGGGAAATTTAGTCATGATTATTTAACTAAGATTAAAACTAATCAATCATCACTCACCACGCTATGATTGAATTAATCAATCATCAATCATTAGTCATGATTGACGAATTCAATCTTAGTCATCAATCATTAGTCAAACTAAATTTTGCCCAACACTGGTCATGCGGTCATCTATACTTTTCTTATATTTTATCTCGACTGTCCTTTCTTAATTTTTTGTCTGTGTTTTTTTGTTTTACTTTCTATGTAAACCCACCTATTAGCTACCTGCTTGTGTTTATCACTGTTAAAATGTTGCGCGTCGTTAACTGTGACAATAAACTATTTTTCTTTCTTTTCTTTCATATTTTGATACTCGCAAACTCACATAAAAAACCTATATATTTCGAGTTGACCTAGAATCATGAAATTTGGCCGATATTTTTTTTTTCAATATATTGAACTCCAATTGTATATTCAAAAATATCGATATATCGAAAATCTGATATTAAAAAAAATTCAACAGCCCTAGTTTGTTTATTTGACAGCTCATGTACACACGGCTACTCATCAACCTAGACTGTTTGGACTTTGTCTATTAGAAGTTGAACGCTGCGAATCGTGCGAGAGGGCACGATATATTTTTGATATGTCGTCCCACTCACGGCACCGGTGGCGGCGGCGGCGGCGGTATGCGCAAGCGGCGCGCCATTCATGCAGCGCTCTATTCATGCTATACCATACCTACCTATAGATATGTATTATGCATGAATATTATTTTTAAGCTAGTTGAGCTCGTAATAATATGGGTTGCACTAAACTTACAAGTTTGTTTTACGATATTATGCGGATGCGCTGCGCCTTTGCACCATATTACCTACTGTTGTTTGTTCTGTGCCAATACATATATTATTTATCATCAATCATTATTATATTAGTGTTAGCAAAAACGATGACTATCTAGAAAATTACTCGCTTAAGTTCACTCAACACAAACTCACTCAATTATCTACTTTTTCTCTTTTATTATTATTACTAAGAGTGTAAAAGTAATAAGGGTTTTTTGTTTAATTTTACTCATAAAAGTAAACAAAAAACTTGAAGCCTTAACCTTACTAGGTTAGCTGGTAAAGTCCCGTGAGGTGAGGTGGCGTGCAGTGTTCCGTGTGCGCCACCGAGGAGGGTGCGGCCAATGCTAGGCCGCACGGGGAGAAGGGGCTCGTTTGCTTGTGGTAGGCTGGGACCTGTCGCGTGAATACTCACGGGTTCCCACGCCCCCGTCTAAGGTAGTTGAAGAAACACCGTGATGGTTTTAGTCGGTAAGAGTCCGATACTGGCTCCACCTACCCCGTGCGGAGTGCGTCCGTGAGGACTTCCCCACGGCAAAAAAAAAGGTTAGGTATATAATATATATATTTATAAATGCGAGTGTTTCTGTCTTTCTGTTTGTTACGTTTTCACGGCTAAACCCCTGAACTGATTTTGATGCCATTTTGTATAGAAATAGGTTGAACCCTAGGCAAGAACATAAGCATCGTTAATATTTTTAATTTACCCCTAAAGAGCTAAAATAAAATGAAAAAATAAACCACCTTTTCTTCCGTGCGCACTGGCAGAAGTGTCCATTGCTAAGTTTTATCATATTAAGTAGGTATGTTTTTTGATAAAACAGGTCCTAGTCGTTTAACTAACAAATGCAGTAAAGGCATTTTAGTTTTCCAATGCTAAACAAAATAAATAGCTAAATAACTTGATAAAGTGTTATGGGCATCATATACGGGAAGACTACACTTTTACGAAGTTTTGTGTGTTGTGTTTATGTGAGTGTAAAACCTGCATTGCGCAATTATTTTAATCCTAAATGCTAAACTGTGTTCGTTTGCCCTTTCTTTACGTCACAACTTCACAACAGAGCATTCAACGTGATTTTGCATAAACGTAGTTGGAAGCCTGGGAAAATCTTAGACCAACAGAGCCTGTTGGTCTAAGGGAAAATATATCATTTCATAGGGACAAACGATTTGTCTGCCTGTAAGTAGATAAATATATCTGTTTGATACACTTTACAACAAAATTACTGAACCGATTAGGGGTAGCTTGAAACTATAAGATCGTGTCCAGTAAAGTGGAGGAATACTGATTACTTGCTTTATTTTTCATAGGTTAAATACAAAAACAACGTTGAACTATTAAAAATCAACTCTTTATTTCAATGTAATAACAACATTAGTTACCTCTTTCTTTTAAGGCAAATAAAACTTTATGACTAAAAAGTTTAGCTAAGGGCCTACTCAGATATACCGCTGTGGGTATTAGCGAAAAATTGCGAGTGGTATTCCGCCGGGTATTTGTAGTCTAGTTTCGCGATAGCCGCGGAAGTTCATACAAATACCTACCTACCAGGCGGAATACGACTCGGTATTTTTCGCTAAACACAGCGGTAGCAAATTTTGCTTTTGTTTATCTAAATAGGCCTAAATAGAGTCACTCATTGTCTCCGAAATTACACAACAGGAAATAAAATCAGTATAAAAGTCTAAAAATAATTAACAATCAAATGTATAGTTTAATATCAGATGTCACAGCCTTTATGTGGTGAATATTTTTGTATCATTATTTTTATTATATAAAATAACTAAACAAAAAAAACATATTATTTCAAAATCTAAATGTAACTTCAAGTTGCCTTAGGAGCCAACAATAGTTAAAAATATTAATACAACACAGTTGAAATGAGAGATTTTAATCAACACAAAAATAAATCGTATTCATCCAGTTACAATCCTCTCTACTAATGGGTATGAGAAACATCCTCAAACTACAGTAATTTTGTGTAAACAGTTAAATAGTGTTATATTTACGACTTGAAAAATAACAGACAGTAGCAGAGTCAACTATATTTTTTTTTAATATTTACAATCAAATATAGAACAGACTGTCCATATTAACATAGGTAGCTATGACTTACCTCGGGAGCCGAACAATAGTAACAAATAAAAATTGTCAATAAAAATAGTTACAACAGTTTAATACATAAGAGTAATATAAATCAAAACTTGACAAAAAATTGGTAATGAGATCATGAATTAACAAAGTTATTGATATTTAGAAATTAACACACAGTCAACTGAATCAGAACAATAATCAAACATAAGTAAGGAGCTCTCCACATATTGAACGCGGTGCGGGGCTGCACAACCGCGGCTGCCAAATGTTTATGTAACATGAGACAATCCACACCAAACGCGTCACGTGGCCAATGCACACCAGAGGGCCTAGTGCGAGTTTAACACTTACCACATACTTCTATCGTATTTATAAATGAAAATCATTAAATTTGATAGCTGTATCAGTAAGGGTCAAATCCGCACTCTGAAGCGGCACGGGGTGGTCACTTACCACACCGCGCCACCCCGCATCGCGTTCGATGCAATCAGATCGGATGTGGTGCATTCGGTGCTCCTCAGTGATTATGAAAAAATAAAATTATGTGTTTCTACTGAAGCTTTAAATGCTTAAAAAAATCAAAACCAACGATCGAAATTAAGATAATTATAACAGTTTTAAATATAAGCATTAAAAACAAATACAAAAAAGATACACTATTAAAATCGTTTTACCTAATTTGGTTAGTTTTATAATGGGTAAACTAATAAGTTTACCGTAGCCTACGAAGTTACCTTACCTAATATCAGAAGTGTGCAAGATGGTAAAATTTACCATGAATATTTTCGGATTTAAAAGATTTTTTCGTCAACAATAAAATATGACGACATTATTTTACCAATCGAAATCATAATACTGCAAACAAAAATTTACTCTAGTCTGAGCACGGGCAGGAGAAAATTCAATTTTTTTGGCCGGGATCCTAGTCTTTAGCCCAACGGCCTGTAATCTTCGTCGGATTGTTTGAGTTGATACCTGAAACAATAGTAAAAAATATATTTTCTGAAAAAAGAATTACAACTAATATAGTTAAGAGCCCTTTAACATTTTTTTGACAAAAAAATAACTAAAAGTGGATTTTTGGCGTTCTCATACTATTAGATAGAAAGATCTATAGAAATTTCCATTACTGAATTAGATAACGCGATACTGAGCCCGCCAGCCCGCTGAGGCGGAGCCAGTGTCGGACTCTTATCGACTAAAACCACCACGGTGTTCCTTCAACTACCTTAGCCGGGGGCTTAGCCCGTGAGTATTCATCCAACCACCCCCGACAGGTCCTAGCCCGCCACAAGCAGGCGAGCCCCTTCTCCACGTGCGGCCTAACGTTGGCCGCACCCTCTTAGGTGGCGCAAACGGAACAGTGCACGCCACTGCGAAGCTCTCAAAGGGAGTATTTTTTCCGTTTTTGCACCATTTTTCATTTATGCTCTGCTCATATTGGTCGTAGCGTGATGTTATATAGCTTAAAGCATTTCTCGATAAATGGATTATCCAACACAAAAAGAATTTTTCAATTCCAACCACTAGTTCCTGAGATTAGTGCGTTCAACCAAACAAACAAACTCATCAGCTTTATAATATAAAATATACCAGGCCCCTCAGAAAGTATTGCGAAAAAAAGTTTTTATATATGGGAGACTGGCCAGTTATAATGTTTTTCGAAAATATGATTATTTATAAGTAAAAATAAGTAAGTTCCAATTTCAAAATTTCCCTCCACATTTTTTGCGAGTTAATTCAAAGTATTGTGTCTCACTGAAATATGGATCTGCGCCGGGAACATTTTAGAGCTATGATTTTATACGATTTCAAGTGTCGCCTGAAACCGGATGAATCGTACGATAGACTTCAAATGGCATTCATGGATGAAGGCCCTTCCAAGGCAACCGTGTATCGTTGGTATAACGAATTCAAGCGCGGTCGACCAACTTTGGGGGATGACGAAAGAAGCGGTCGCCCTTTGACGGCTGTTACCGAAGAAAACGTGCTAGCAGTGAAAAATTTAATCCAAGACAATAGGCGAATTACATATCAGGAGATTCAACACATATTGAAGATTGGATCGGGAAGCGTTCACGAGATTCTACACAGCCATCTTCGCGTGAGGAGGATAGTATCACGCTGGGTGCCGCACAACCTCACCGATGCTCAGAAGCAGGCCCGGGTGGAATGGTGCCGTGATATGCTTAACAAATTTGAAGCAGGCTCGTCTCGGCGTGTTTACGACATCGTTACAGGTGATGAGTCCTGGATTTATCAATACGACCCAGAAACCAAGCGCCAGTCGACTGTTTGGGTGTTTCAAAATGAGCCAACGCCTACCAAAGTGAAGCGATCTAGAAGCGGGGGTAAGATTTTGATCGCTAGCTTTTTTAATTTGACTGGCCACTTGGTATCAATTCCCTTACGGGATCAAAGAAGCATTAATGCCGAATGGTATACTACCAAATGTTTGCCAGAAGTTTTCTCTGTTATAAGCAACAAGCGACCAAACACAGGGCTCCGCGGGCTACTGCTCCACCACGACAATGCACCTGCGCACACCGCACTCAAAACGAGGGACTTCCTGGACAGCACGCCAGTCAAACTCCTGGGTCACCCTCCTTACAGCCCTGATCTAGCACCGTGTGACTTCTTTTTATTCCCAAAAATAAAAAATCAGCTCAAAGGGATACAATTTTCGTCGCCGGAAGATGCGCTGGCTGCGTTCGAGCAGGCTGTAAACGAGGTGTCTGCGGCGGACTGGAAAAAGTGTTTTGAAAACTGGTTTAGGCGCATGAATCTTTGTATAGAGGCTGGTGGAAAGTACTTTGAAAAGATTTGATAAAAATATATGCACGTATAGAACAATTTTTTTTAGTTTCGCAAAACTTTCTGAGTGTCCCACGTATATTTTATATATAGTATTTTTTCCCGTTTATGCAACATTTTATTCATGCAAAAAAAAAATGTTTAATAATAATGTATAATATTATTATATACATTATATATTATATATATTTTATATTATTTAGCTAAAGAGTTTGTTTGTTTGATGAACGCGCTAATCTCAGGAACTACTGGTTGGAATAGAAAAAATATTTTTGTGTTGGATAGTCCATTTATCGAGGAAGGTTTTAGGTTATGCAGCATCACACTATGACCAATAGGAGCGGAGCATAAATGAAAAATGTTGCAAAAACGGGAAAAAATACTATATGCTATACTTATATATTATGTAAAATATTTTATTTTATTTTTTTATTATAAATATTATTATATACAATATATATTAATTATATATATGTATATATATATTATTATATTATATTATGAAGCCGAAGAGTTTTTTTGTTTGGTTGAACGCGCTAATCTCGGAAACTGCTGGTTGGAATTGAAAAATTATTTTTGTGTTGGATAGCCCATTTATCGTGAAAGGCTTTAAGCTGTATAACATCACGCTATGACCAATAGAAGCAGAGCATAATTGAAAAAGGGTGCAAAAACGGAAAAAAAATATTCCTTTTGAGAGCTTCCGTTGCGTGCGCTGCGTAAACGGTTAAAGTTACACAATGTTTTTAATATTTATGACGCATAATACTTTAAGATAATTTGATTTAAAAAAACTCAGTTTTTGTCTAATTTTTGCATCCTACACGCGAACTAATAAATACGCTTAATTGATTTGTTAGTAGTTTACTGTTGGAAAACTGTTGTGACTTGTGAGCGTCTGTATTTTTTTTCAGATTTAATAAAATAAACGTAGGTAATTAGAAAAAGTAGTCAACTTACGCTATATTGTGTGGCAGTAAACTGCGTGTTCAAAAATGGCTGATTATTATGTTCCGCTACAATAGCAACACCTTGCTCAGCGTTGGTATCGCGTTGGTAGAGCTGCTGGTGGTGAGCTGATAGGTCACCCCCAGTCTCCTCATTGCGTCGCAATGTTGTCCTCTAAAACAAAATGATATTTAACTTAAATTTTATATCAACAGATACCTACTTAAATACTGTTGCAAAAAACATAGGTATACCTAAGTTTGTCTAATTTGTTATATAAATAATAAATAAATTGATAGCTCATTCATATAACTTGGGTCTCTTAAGGACGCGTTTGCAAAATAAATAGGTATCGAATCGCATCAATTGCACCTCTTTATTGACACGCCTCAAACACACAGACGCATAGATAGATAGCTTCAGGAATAATAAGTAGGTATTTTTGATACTTTTAAAAATATAACTATTTGTTTTCTCTTATATTTTCGTGTTACGTGGATTTTTTTGTGCTATAAATCAAGACAGTGAAATTAAGGGAAGATAACCCTTACTGCAAAATATTCACGCGTAAAAATAAAATATGTGAAAAAATTTACGTGATTTAATAATTTTTTCTGAGACTATTTGTAACATTTTCATAGTTTTATCACCTTTTTGAGTTGAACATGTCTGCTTACCGGCTGTATTTTTAAACAACTATAACTACATATGTTACTATTAGAAGAAAAATATTCCTAAACTCAATCCGATATCGTTAATTTGTAAGAAGAGGTAACCAACGGAAAATCGTTTTTACAATGTTAAAAACAAACAAAAACAAAAATATCAAGAAAGAAATAAAACACAATTTTAAGATAAAGAAATAATCTATCCGTGGTAATTATTAGTTACATATGATTTTGCTTTATTTTGTCACAAAATCTACCGAAAAATAGATTATTTCTGTCAGATTTGCAAACGCGTTCTTAAGGCAAGAGTGAATACCTAGGCTAGGCTATTGCTGAGCCAGCGAAATACATCCTTTGATACTTGACCTCATCGTCACTAGTCAGTGTCGTCGGGGTTATCTATTGCCGTGCGGCATGTTGTCACTAATGTATTAAAAGTAACACTCACCGTTATTCCGGTCTTTCTTTCAATCTCTTTAATAGTATATCCACCTTCCCGCAACACATCTATCACCTGCCGCTGTTGTAGGGTTAATTGTGGCGCCAATAATATTTGCGCAACACTCACTACTTTCAGTAGCATAAAAACATACACAGTAAAAAAACAATTTGAGAACGGAACAACTACGTAAGAATTTTTGCTCTGTAGGAACAATAACCCCAGCCGCGTTAATCCCAGTCGAGCGATATTTGGGAACTAACTGACGTCACTGAGATGAGCAATATTTTTTTGCAAAAAAAATTGCCTCTGTATGTGTAGGCGCAACGCAACAAACGCTGTGATTGGCCGACGCCACGATACTTAGTCCCTTTCCGACGATTCTCTGTATTGCATGTAGCGCAGTTATGGGTATATAGGGTGTCTAGCTTGATGTGTAGCCGTTTGTACTATGGGCCACATTGCGGGGTAAGCGGGGTTGCCACGCGGAGTAGGTATTTTGATATCCCGTAAAGATGTTGCCAAGCAGAGAATATACAAATAGCATGCGATCTCTTTCACCAGACGACGTAACACGTTGGTTAACAAGAGACAAAGAATAGATTCTTAATTCATACATACATACATACATATTATCACGCCTGTTTCCCATTGGGGTAGGCAGAGACTATGGATTTCCACCTGCTACGATCCTGACACACCTCTTTCGCTTCATCTACGTCCATTAACCTCGTCATGCATGCTCGTCGGTTTAGAGAACTCTTAACCTGGCATTTTTTGAGAACATCCGCGATTTGATCGCGATACGTTCGCCAAGGTCGTCCCCTTCCAACTCTTCCATCCACACTCGCTTCGTATACTTGTTTCGTCAATCTCCTCTCGTCCATCCTCTCTATATGTCCAAACCATCTTAACATACCTTTCTCAATCTTTGTCACTACAACTTCTTTCACTCCACAACGCTCCCTTATCATGTTATTCCTTACTTTATCTCTCAAAGTTACACCACACATACTTCTCAAAGCTCTCATTTCTACTGCATTTATTCTGCTTTCATGTTTCTTCTGCCATACCCAACTTTCACTACCATACATAAGTGTAGGCACTAACACTCCCCCATGAACAGCCATTCAAACAACTGTCCATGAATAGATTGAACAGCCACGGCGACGCTACACATCCCTGTCTCACACCCTTATCGATGCTGAACCAGTCAGAGTAGGCGCCGTTAATCCTGACACAAGCGCTAGAATCCGCATAGAGAGATTCTTAATTCAATAACGATTTAATAGATATTTATATAAATTAGGTGGATATAGAAGAATACACCGCCTCCATAGATACAAAGCTAGAACAATCAAAGATAATATAATCAACACAGATTGCAGTAGTATATATTACTCAGATTAATAACTAAAGTATTAGATACCTGGCTAAAATACCAACTGAACTCAATATATTTACTTCATTTTGACTTATGGAACCGCTATGATGTTAGAGAAGGACACGTATACAGAAGGCGTTTCGAAATTTCGTAGGTCACTGGTTTTATTTTGACTAGTGATGTACCCGCTAAATTTCAACGTCGATAGTATTGTCGATACAATGACATGCATTATCATTTATATTATACTGCCAAAAATATAACCTTACCTAAAATAAATTACTAAGCATACATACGAGAGAATACATACATATATACATAATTTTTTTGAATTTCGTTAAAAATTAAACGATACTTTAATAAGTACGAACGAAATAGTTCGTTATCATCTTTTTCATGACCAAAGTCCGACTTGGTTCTGTTATATCTTTAAACACACTGCACTTCATGCACACACGTGTAACCTGTTAGTATTTTCCGTTAAATCAGCGTTTTCTGTTTCCAACCTTATTTTGTAATAACTCGAGCCAGAGTGGCATTGAACGTCGTCGTCGTCGCTTATAGGTTTTCTTGTAAATCAATTTAAATAAACCAAATTCTTTTCTATTTTAAACTACAAGTTTTCTTTAAAAAAAAAACCTATCTTGATTAAGCTCAAGTGGGCTGAATGTAAATGTGGCTTTAGGTGACCAATTTCATCTCGAAATGCGTTGTATCCATACATTTTTAGGGTTCCGTACCCGAAGGGTGCCAAACGGGACCCTATTACTCTCGCTACGCTGTCCGTCCGTCCGTCCGTCTTTCTGTCACAGCGCTGTATCTTTGTAATGGTGATAGATAATAGATAGACCCAGATGAAATTTTCACAAAATATGTGTTACTATGGTGCCTATCACGACAAAAAATAAAAAAGTCTAAAACCAAAGGGGAGAAAACAAGAAACCTCGTAAAACGCATTTTTTCAGCGTGTTTTTACTGCTCTATTTTCATAACGGTAATACATTCCAGCGTCAAACTTAGTCTGATTATAGTGCATACTATTTAGATTAGCAACAAAAACTAAAAATAGGGCAAACATAGACATATGTGGTGGTACCTGCGTAAGAAAGAGATGCAAAAATTCATATTTCGCATATAGTGCGTTGATGTCTTTTGATGAACTCTCGTAAATTAAATCAGTTTCTATGGAGTATCAGGTCAATGGGTGGTACGGAACCCTTACTGCGCAAGTCCGACTCGCACTTGGCTGGTTTTTGAAGTGAAACATCTATATAGACGGGGGGTATTAGGATTTTTTTGTCACGAAAAAGCGTTACGGCTGCGTAAATAAACACACAAAGTCCAGACGCTCTAATGGGATTTGAACCCGTGACTCAGATTTCATAAGTCCAACACTGTCAACGATATGCTATCGTGACCGATAATTAGGGTGTCGAATTTAACTTACACTTACGTCTTTTGGTGACATCAGAACTTATCTTTTTACAATTTATATCATTAGATATCACTTCAATTGCGTAAATGCGTTAAAAATATAAGTATAACTAGAAAAAGCAATAGATAAGTTTAAAGGTTGGTGTTATTTACCAAATTACGTTTTCCAATATAATTATACAAAGGATTTGTTAAATTTAACTAATAAACAGGCAAATTAAACATACAAAAAACCAAACGAAATAAACTGGAAAACTTAATTTTTGATAAATAATTGTCGACTAATTAGAATTCTAAATTTACGCCATCTATTAAATTTTTTAGACAACAGCAGCGCATGAGTTTTTATACCTTGCTCTTGCTAGTCAGATCATTAGCCTCGGTAGCATATGTACTAGCGACATCTATGTTTTTATGTTCGAATTTTTGTATGTTAAATGCTCAAGCGTCGTTTGAGACTTTGACCACTACGTGAATTTGTCAGTATTGTATTTGAATTAATAATAATTAATAACATAAATTAATAACAAGTGGTTTGTTTGATAAAATAAGATATTTTTAAATAAAAAATGCAATCATTAAAATGTACCTAATCATACCAAATCATAATTTGCAGTAAACCTGCGAAAAAAAAACGAAATGTGTGCTGGGACACATAGTAGAAGTGAAACTTCAACGGTCAAGTGGAAAAACGAATGGCAACAGACAAGTGGCAAAACGAATCGCAACAAAATTTTAACTTGAAGTTTTACGGGCGGATTGTTAACTTATCCAATTTGAAAACCTGGCCGTAAAACTTCAATTTAAAATTTTGTTGCGATTCGTTTTGCCGCTTGTCCGTTGCCATTCGTTTTTCCACTTGTCCGTTGCGATTCGTTTTTCCACTTGACCGTTGAAGTTTCACTTCTACTATGTGTCCCAGCACACATTTAGTTTTTTTTTTATTCTTCGTCTGTAGGAAATCTAAAACAAAATCATTATTACTATTATTATATTAATTATGTCACTACGCACTAGGCCAGCATGGTGGACTAAGAAGGCCCTCAGCCTTCTCGTACTGAGAAGAGGCCCGTGCCCAGCAGTGCCCAGTAATGGGCTGGTTATGTTATTTTATGTATATTAATTATGTCAGTTATGTAAAATAATAATTGAAAAAATACCGCTATCGATAAAAAAAATACATAACTAATAACCTTTAACATTATCATTCTAAATTGATCAAAATATCACAGTATACGCCAACAACTAGTATTTTACACAGTATTTTACTGAGTTAAATGCCAAAAAACCTCCGGTATTCCGGTTTTTCCGTAATACCGAAAACCGGTATCCATGCCCTAATCAGTACACATTCCCAATTAAAAAAATCAGCATCTGCATCAGCATCCGCTGATGTGATAAAATTCGTGATCAGCAACAACCCTGGTTTCAACCAATCATATCATAGATTATAGTATTTTTTATACCACAGAGGTATATCTATACAAAATTCATTTCGTTTTAAGAGAAAAGAAGAAGAAGTAAACTAGGAATAGAGAAAAAACATAATGTAATGTAAATGAAGTACAGTAGATTTGCCACTTATTGACGTAATACCCCGTAGAAACTGATTTAATTTATGAGACTTCTGTTCACCAAAAGTGCAGCACTATGCGTTGTCTTTCATATTTGCAACTCTTTCTTACGCAGGTACCTCCACAAATGTATGTATGTGTTTGCCTTCTTTTTATTAATCTAATGAAATTCATAAATTATAGTATAGGTAAGTATACATTGCTCTAACAAAAACGTAAGTAGGATTGAAAGACATTTGCAGTGGAAAAAAATAGGATCTAATTGTATTTTTTTTGTATTAACATGTTTATGCAGTACTGCATACTCTCTATGTAAGCCAAAATAAATATTTCTCATACTTCATTCAAACTTGAAAAAAAAAACTGATACATTGGTCTCCATCACGGTCGATTCCCCAAAGGCAAATAAATGTAAGTTTGTAATCGCAAAAAATATTCCTTTCCAGTGATATAACCATAAATTAATGATTTTGGGATATTTTCCTTTACTTGTGCTGTGAGACCTTGCTTCTTACCAAATTTCATGATTCTAGGTCAACGCGAAGTACCCGACCCAACTTATGACAAAAAAAAAAAAAACCTTTATTGCATAAAACATAGGCACAAGAAATTGAACTCTTGACTTCCAAACTAAGTAGAACTTGTATTATGGAAGTCAAGGCGCTCTCTATCAGAAGTAATTATTACAATAATAAGAGGAAAGGATGCATGCAGAAGGAAAAATGTTTAGGTTTTACAAAAACAAATAGAAATAGAAATTTTAGATCATATCAGGGATTTTATGATACGTAACTACCAAAGCTGTGGTGGGTGTGGTGTGATGAGTTGTGTGATAAGGTGTGTAGTGTGTGTCGGTTTATATAGGGTGTGAGTGTGTAAAATCAGGTTTAGCAATAGGTTTAACCTAAGCCGGACTTAAAAGCCTTTTTTATGTATGGAGTTTGACGTTAGAACCGGTTCAGCACACCTCTTTGGTAAGAAACATGAGTATCGATATCGATACTTTTTAGTTTTGATTACTTACTTCCCTAGCTATGGCCGCCATTACAGTGGCCCGGATATTGTAAATATGCCACGCTTATTTCGTAGTATTTCAAGTCCATAGGTATAAGTCAATGCTTCAATGTTGCCAACTTAACGGATTTCCCGGCAGAACGGCTGTCGGATTTTTTAACGGAAAATTTTCCGAGTTTTATTAACTCGTCTATTTTTTTTTCCTACATAGTATTCACATTTATGAACCCATTTTTTTTTGTTACTTTGTCACTATTGCTAAGTGCAGTCCACGCTTTGAAAATGGAATCTATGGAAGTGACATTATTGTCTATGCAATTTTACAGATAAGATATTTATAGTCTTCTCTCTTTAACATACGTACAACCACATGTGAAAGAGAGATACGACACTACTTTCATACGTCAGTTTTCCGTGACATTTCTTAAATGAATTACTGAGCGTGGCGATTATTTGAAAATTCGCCATTTTTTGTCTCGAGTTGTTGTGGTTAATAAAACCACAAAATCTACGAATTAAAACGTTTATTTTCCATTTTAACCCAGGAATCATCACAATTTTTCTGAAACAACTCTATCGATAAGTACTACAATTATATTTTTGTAAAGAACAAGACTACTAGGCGGCCATAATATGTCTCGGACATTTCAAAAATCGAAACGTTTTTTTTTCGTTTATGTCAAGTCCAATAGTTCCATAGTCAAAGAGTCCACGGTGCTCAATGGTTTTCAAAGTCTTGCCAAAAAAGAGTTGAAAGCGGATTGCAACTAGAGCTTGACCTTTCAAGTGCCTGTAATTAGGTTTATTAGGAATAAAAAACATTGAAATTGAAATTGAAATTGCCAAGCTATAGATGATTTTTCATCGTGAATTGTAACATTTGTAACCAAACTGTCTAAATATATCATTCAAAATATTTGACGGGTATTATCGAGGGGAATTTTCTTTTTTGACGGAATTTTGACGGAAACACACATAAAGATTTAAATTGTGGAAAGAAAAAATCGCTCACGAGCAGGATTCGAACCAGCGACACACACACACACACACAACAAATTCAACGGAATTTCAAAATTATTGTTGGCAACACTGCAATGCTTAATGTCCAAAGAGTATAATATATCACTACGTTTATAACTCTGACTATGGAACTATGGACTTGACATAAACGAAAAAAAATCGTGTCGCTTTTTGAAATGTCCGAGACATATTATGGCCGCCTAGTAGTCTTGTTCTTTACAAAAATATAATTACTTATCGATAGAGTTGTTTCAGAAAAATTGTGATGATTCCTGGGTTAAAATGGATAATAAACGTTTTAATTCGTAGATTTTGTGGTTTTATTAACCACAACAACTCGAGACAAAAAATGGCGGATTTTCAAATAATCGCCACGCTCAGTAATTCATTTAAGAAATGTCACGGAAAACTGACGTATGAAAGTAGTGTCGTATCTTTCCTTCACATGTGGTTGTACGTATGTTAAAGAGAGAAGACTATAAATATCTTATCTGTAAAATTGCATAGGCAATAATGTCGCTTCCATAGATTCCATTTTCAAAGGTTTATAATAGTTTGTAACGTAGTGATTATTAGAACGTAGTGATTATATACTCTTTGGTGATTATATTGTCTTTGATAGTCTAGTCTGTGAAACTACCTTTGACTATGGAACTATTGGACTTGACATAAACGAAAAAAAATCGTGTCGATTTTTGAAATGTCCGAGACATATTATGGCCGCCTAGTAGTCTTGTTCTTTACAAAAATATAATTGTAGTACTTATCGATAGAGTTGTTTTAGAAAAATTGTGATGATTCCTGGGTTAAAATGGATAATAAACGTTTTAATTCGTTGATTTTGTGGTTTTATTAACCAAAACAACTCGAGACAAAAAATGGCGGATTTTCAAATAATCGCCACGCTCAGTAATTCATTTAAGAAATGTCACGGAAAACTGACGTATGAAAGTAGTGTCGTATCTTTTCTTCACATGTGGTTGTACGTATGTTAAAGAGAGAAGACTATAAATATCTTATCTGTAAAATTGCATAGACAATAATGTCGCTTCCATAGATTCCATTTTCAAAGGAAACTACTGAAAGCCAAAGTTTAGCCGCGCGAATTGCTATCATTACCGTAAAATTAATAAAAAATTTGTTGATACTATAATTGACTTGAAATAATAAAAGCTTACATTCAGTATGTGTATGTGTTTTCTATAACTCCTTGTCTGATTTAAGGATTTTAGTTGTAAGTATGCTGTACAAATAGTGGGTATTGTTGGTTGCAGTAAATACACAATCTCGATTAGGTTTGACAATGCTTTTAACTCAACAGAAAATGCTTTGTTTTACATTTAGAGTTACAATTCTGTGCCTCCTGAGCCAAATGGTACCGTAAAACGGGGTAAATAGGAATGCAGGGGCGAATAGGGACCAAAGTGGGCAAGGATTTTATATTTTATTTTTTGTATTCCAGAGCCAAATTATCATTTAGGTTGAGCTGAATATGAATGCTTTAACCGCTAAAAGGAGTTGGGTTGATGACATGGATGAAACACAAGACGGTATGTATATTCCGATTCTGGAAAAGTTTTTAAGTACCTATACAAATTATATTAGGTATGTACCATTTTGTTGAAATTTCTAGAACTTCACATGTTTTTAGTAGCAGTAAAGGTCATTTAATTGGTTCTCAAAATGTTATTGGCACCTACAGACATAGTTGGCAGTTTATCAGTCAGAATACAGAAACCTATAACTGCCCAAATAAACCTGAGGCCTAAATATATCTATCATATCTATGGGCTACTCATGGACAAATAAAAAAAAAGGCGGATGGTACAGCAGATTGATAGCTAGACATGTCCTGTAACAAGGGTTTGCCTTTGGACCACAGGCACAGGGACATCCTGTATATGGTCCCTCTAGTATTGAGTATCCAGAACAAATTTTTTGCATTGAAAATGATTTTGTTAACCATGTTTATCTTTTAAAAATTTTTTTTTTTTTATAATTTCAGTTTGCAAAACCTCAGGGAAAACAGGAAGCAGCAGGGAAAATTCTAACAGTAGAAAAAAAACAAAACCAAACAACAAGAGTGATACAGATAATAAACCATGGTTACTATGTATTTTTACATTTATCAACATAATTCATAACATAACAATCAGACTATTACTGTCCCACTACTGGACACTGACCTCTTCTCACAACAAGAAGAGTTAAGAAACTGTATATTGTTATAGAATAACATAACATAATCAGCCCATTACTGTCCCACTGTTAACATGGGCCTCTTCTCAGAATGAGAAGAGTTAATGAACTGGATGTTGTTAGTGTTATATAATAACATAATCAGCTCATTACTGTTCCACTACCAGCCTCAGACCTCTTCTCACAAAGAGAAGAGGTCCGAAGCTGGATACCTATTATTAGTGTTATAGAATAACAGAACATGATCGTCCCATTACTGTCCCACTGCTGGGCACAGGCCTCTTCTCAGAATAAGAACATTTAAGGAACTGGATGTTGTTAGTGTCATAGAATAACATAATCAGCCCATTACCATCCCACTATTGGGCACGGACCTCTTCTCACAATGAGAAGAGGCCTGAATATTATTTGTGTTATAGAATAACATTACTGTCCCACTGCTGGGCATGGACCTCTTCTCAGAATTAGAAGAATTAAGGAACTGGATGTTGTTACTGTTATAGAATAACATAACATAATCGTCCCAGTACTGTCCCACTGCTGGGCATGGCCTGTTATCAGAATGAGAAGAGTTAAAGCCTAATTCCATCACCCCAACCAGTTGGTAGTTAACACAAAATAAACTATGGTAGGTAAATAGTGTAGTCTTTGTGTCCGTTGCTCCAGCAGGAAAATCTCTTCTAGAAAAAATTTAGTTCAATGAATAATTAGAGCGTAATCTGCTGTAAATGTACGCCAAATAAAAAAAATGTGTGTGCTTTCGTTTTGGAAAAAAAGCAAAAAAACGAATGCTGCTGGAGTAACGTTATTCCAGATTCCAGAAGATTCTAAACGAATGACCGGAGAGAGAAAGAAAGTACATGGGCAGATAGCTTATATTTGTGCATAAATGTGCGCCAAAAATGAAATTTGTGCGTGTTAAGGTTTTAGAGATGTTTCATTTCCTGCTGGAGTAACGTTTTGCAGAATCTTGTTTCTCGGAAACCAATGATTATGCGCCCGTAGCATAAACGTATATCAGTAGCTCTTATCGTGTGCGTATTTGTGAATTAATTAGGTTTTCAAAAATATTGACCATTTTAAAGAAATTGTGCATTCATGTAAATCCTAAAAGTAATCCTAGCGCTTAAATGAACAATCTTATAATCCTGAAAACGGAATTCGGTTCTTCTTGTTATTCTTAATATCCATAAAAGTTTCGAGCCTAAGTATGTACGTGTTTTTGAATATTATAACTTCAAGTCAAAACTGTAAATGCCATAGCTTTGACCTCAAAATGCAAGAAATAGAATCAACCCAAGATGATTAGGTGTAAACCGAAAATATGAGCGTTTAGTGAAACACATATCCTGATAGTTTTAGCTTCAAATGTCTTGTATTAAAGTAGATACATGCTGAAATTTTAATCGCTTAGTTCCCGAAAAGGGGTCATTGTACTGATCATTATGAACAACTTTGTGTTCACTTAAATCGATAAAATGTAGGGACCACCTAATTTTTTTTCGCGATTTTAGGTTTGGTCCCATGGTAAAAGTTGTTCATAATGATGAGTACAATGACCCCTTTTCGGGAATTAAGCGATTAAAATTTCAGCATGTATAAACAAAAAACCAAAACAACAGCTAAATTACAGGTTATCCAATCAAATTCGAATGACCACCAAAAAGCGATGAATTCATACATATTGATGATGATCTTTAAAGAACAGTATTATGTGAAGCTGTTGTCCGAAAAGTCGCGTTCATAAGGTTTATCGGCAATTGTGTTTTTAGGGTTCCGTACCCAAAGGGTGCTAACGGGACCCTATTACTCTTGCTACGCTGTCCGTCCGTCCGTCCATCTGTCTGTCACAGGGCTGTATCTTTGTAACGGTAATAGATAACCAGTTGAAATTTTCACAGAATATGTGTTACTATGATGTCTATCACGACAAATACTAAAAATAAAAAAAGTCTAAAACTTAAGGGGGTCCCCATACAAGAAACCTCGAAAAACATTATTTTTTCAACGTTTTTGTTCCTGCTCTATCTTTGAAACGGCAATACATACCAGCGTCAAACTTGGTCTGATTATAGTGCATACTATGTAGTTTAGCAACAAATACTAAAAATAGAGCAAACATAGACATGTGGTACCTACGTACGAAAGAGATGCAAAAATCCACATTTCGCGTACTTTCGTTGATGTCTTTTGATAAACTCTCGCAAATTAAATCAGTTTCTATGGGGTATCAGGTCGATGGGTGGTACGGAACCCTTACAGCGTGAGTCCGACTCACACTTGGCCGGTTTTTTTATAGTGCTTTTTAGTTCAAATCCTTATTTTGTCATTATACATTTATTTGTTGTTACATAATACACTCAAAATATGTCCTATGTAGTGATGGGTTTAGACTCGGGATTTTTCCGGAAGGTGAGTTTTTTCCCAACAGACTGGGAAAAAACTCGGGTTTGAACCCATTGGTCGGGAAAATACTTAATTGACAATATTTGATTAAAGTTATCAAAATAATACATAATTTCCATTGTATGTGTAACCATTTAGATGTTTAATTCATGTAAAATATTTTTTTTTATAGAATAATCAAATTACGTTTATCATTTATGACGTGATTTCGATGTTTAGATTATTTTAAATAATAGTTGCGAGCGGCACGTTTTGTTTGTTGTTATTTCCATGCATGTAGCTGTACACATTGATGCGTAGCGCTTGGGCTAAACCTCTTATGCCAAAAGACTCTCTAAAAATCTTATAGTTATAGTTACTAAAATTATAAAAAAAAACATTAAAGGAAATCAAGTTTTGTCTGCTTTATATTAAAAAATGTATACAAGAAAAAAGTAGCCAACAGTTGAAATTGCCTTGTAATACAAGATGGAGAAGCAATGCCACATCATTAGATGGCATGCAAAAGCCAAAAGCATCATTGCAAGCTCTAGCAGTCCATAAAAAACAACTTTTTCCAGAAATACCAAATTAATATTGCTTTATGAAGATTAGGACAGGATTACACATAGGGAGGACCCATCTGAAGAAACTGAAAACCGCGGATGGTAAAATTGTCACCTAAGTTCGAGTTGCTCGAAGAGGTTGAAAACTTTTATGCCGGCATCTGTATTCCACGAAAACGGCGAGACCAGCGGTTCCTAGCAATGACGACAAAATAGCCCAGCTCACGCGCCATTACACCGAGGATATCCCGGACGTTGACCAGGGTGAGATTAAGGCTGTTCTCGAGCAGCTTAAGAACAACAAAGCTCCGGGTGATGACGGAATTACCAATGAACTCCTAAAAGCAGACGGGACTCCGGTCCTGAAGGAGCTACAGAGTCTGTATAGTTCCATCATCCAACAAGGCTCTACACCGGAGGCATGGAGCGGGAATGCGGTGGTACTGTTCTTCAAAAAAGGATATAAAACCCTTATGAAGAACTACAGACCCATCTCACTCCTGAGTCATGTGTACAAGCTGTTCTCGAGGGTCATCACGAATCGTCTCGCCGAAAGACTCAACGAATTCCAGCCACCAGAGCAAGCTGGGTTTCGAAAAGGCTACAGCACCGTAGACCACATCCATACTGTTCGGCACATCGTACAGAAGACTGAAGAGTACAATCAGCCGCTGGGTATGGCATTTGTGGACTACGAGAAGGCCTTCGACTCCATCGAAACTTGGGCAGTTCTGAATGCTCTGCAGCGATGTCACATTGGTGAACGGTATATAGAGATGCTGAGATGCCTATACAACGCTGCTACCATGATTGTTCAGCTCCAGGACCAAAAGACGAAGCCTATCCAACTGCGCAGAGGGGTGAGACAAGGGGATGTTATATCCCCAAAATTTTTCACTAACGCATTGGAAGACGTCTTCAAGACGCTGGACTGGACAGGGCATCAACGTTAACGGCGAGAACATCTCACGTCTCCGTTTTGCCAATGACATCGTGGTAATGGCTGAATCGCTGGAACAACTGGGCGAAATGCTGCACAGACTAAACGGAGCCTCTTGGCGTGTCGGTCTCGGCATGAATCTGGACAAGACTAAAGTCATGTTCAATATGCATGTCATGCCGAGACCAATATTCATCGAAGGGTTGGTACTCGAAGTTGTAACGAAATACGTCTACCTAGGGTAGGTAATTCAGCTTGGTAGACACAGCTTCGAGAAAGAAGCTGACAGAAGGATCCGTTTGTGCTGGGCAGCATTTGGTAAACTTCGCCGAGTCTTCTCGTCACCTATACCGCAATGTTTGAACACAAAGGTCTTCAACCAGTGCATCCTGCCTGTCATGACTTACGGCGCCGAGACTTGGACATTGACAGTTGGGCTAGTCCACAAATTCAAAGTCGCTCAGCGAGCTATGCTTGGAGTTTCTTTGAAGGATAAAATCCGAAGAAGAACCGGAGTGACCGACATAGCTTGTAGGATCAGTAAGCTGAAGTGGCAGTGGGTTGGCCATGTCTGTCGAAAGACCGATGGTCGCTGGAGCAGATGAGTCCTTGAGTGGAGACCGCGTATCGGCAAACGCAGTGTAGGGCGCCCCCCAGCCAGGTGGACCGACGACCTGATGAAAGAAGTTGGGGGGAGGGGGATGCAGAAGGCAGAGGACCGAGTGTTGTGGCGCAATTTGGGAGAGGCCTATGTCCAGCAGTGGACTGCGATAGGCTGAGTTGATGTATTAAGAATTTAACATAAGTGTGTGAATTTAATCAATTGTGTTAGATATACTGCTTAGAATAAAACGAATTAATTAGATTAGGATCATATTAGAGCACTAAATACACGTTTTGAAGAAAATTTTAGCATCATATTACTTTAATTATAAAAATTGTATTTTCCCGCCTTTTGGGAAAAAACCCGTAACTTCCCATTTTTTCCCATATTTTTCCACCCGTTTTTTTTTCTTTCCCTGCCCATCCCTAGTCCTATGACCTATAAGACCAAAGACTTTGTATATACTGACGTAATAGACCACTACAGTAGTGTGCGACTGAGATACCGATCTTTACGCAAAAACCTATGCTAGAAAGAGACATAATAAAATGTCAGTAGAACTGATTTTGAAAATTGTAATCTCCCATAGCGTCCCATCAAAATATAATCTCGTATTATTTTATGATTTATTTCACAATCGTTCTGTATTTTATCCAATTAATATTAATAATTGTTGATTGATGACTCAATTCTTATCGAACGTTTCTTCTTCCTAATGACGGTATTAAAACCGTCTTCACTGCTACCCTCACTTATTTCTCGCAATCGCTTTGTTCGACTAAGTTCTGACTCCTCCTTATCGCCAGATTCCGACACATTTTTTAATAATCGTTCACATGTTTCTATAACGCCATCATCACTCTTATCACTTAAATTCTCTTCTTCAGATTTTTCGTTCTCCTCCATTACTAAAATGAATCTAATGCGGGTTCACTTTAAAACGTCGGATACAATTTACAGATCGCGATAAGGATACGAGCGTACCGTACGCCTACCTGCGCGCGAGTGTTTCTTTTTTTATTAACTAACATAACTTGATGATGTTATTCTTATTTAAAATATTGCTGTTTCTTGCCCTACGATATCAAGTGCTCGAAATGACCGCCATTTTGACGAATACATAAATTGATTCGTTTCTGTACCGACCTAGTGGCTGCTGACAATTTATTTGTATGAATTCCATACAAAATTGTGGTTAGTGAGTCTTTAAGTTCTTGAACACTATCGTATTGCTTTTTGTAAACCTCAGTTTTACGGAAACGGAAATCTAGAGGCGTCAGATCTGGACTACGCGCTGGCCAAGAAATAGGACCATGTGTTCCTATCTCACCAAACTGTCGGTTCAAAGTCGAACGCGCACTGCGGCTGTTGTGAGGTGGAGCGCCATCTTGTTGAAAAAACATTCTTCTTGGTTTGACAGTGGTAAATCATCGACGAGGTTTTCAAGATTCTCTAATATTCTGTTGTTATAAATGTTGTAATTCAAGGTGCCTTCATAAAATTCCACTACCACCACTCGGTTCCACATTATACCACACCAACAATTAAAAGAAAATCGCACTTGATTATGTGTTTTGCGAAATCTAAGAGGATTTTCTCTTATTTCTCTACACCAATAATGGTGATTTCGCCGGTTGTACATTCCATTATTAGAAAAATTTGTTTCATCAGACCATAATATAAAATTCAGAAAATGGTAATCTCTGCTTATTTTTCCTCTTAACCACCTGCAAAAAGTAAGTCTTCGAGCGGCATCCCCTGAATGTAAGGCTTGAACTAGTCGCCCCTGTCGGTAACATTTATAACCATACTTCTTCCATATATTTAGCACAAAACGATGTGAGACACCTACTTCTTCAGCGACTGCTCTTGATGATATTTCGGGATAAGCTTCGACAAGTGTAAGAACAGAAATGATTAAATTTTCATCTAGTATAAATAGCGTACAGATTTTTTCTTGAAAGAGCCACCTTGTGCAAGATTTCTTAAAAGGTTTTTAATAACCTTTCTGGTTGGCACTTGACGATTTGGATATTTGATCCTATATCATTCTAACGCAGCCGATGTATTTTTATTATTTACGTAATATGCTTCTAGCAAGTCTAAACGTTCTAAATTGGAGGTCATTTTTTACCCGACTGCGCCAGAAGGAGGGTTATGTTTTTCGAGTGTATGTATGTATATTTCTTTGGCACGCTCTGTAGCCTAAACGGCTTGATGGATTTTAGCTTGAGAGGTGTCGTTAGATTCGTCTTAATTGTGAGAGTGACACTGGGTATATCAAAATTATAAAAAATAAAATGGCCGCATTTTGGCGCCATTTTAAGTCATCAAAATTTTTTTTTTTCCCTCAAAACCTATCGAGTGGGGTATCAAAATAAAGGGCTTTATAAATGCTTTACAAAAATATACACAACTTATATTTTTAAATGTAATTTGGAATGAGAAATGCTAAAAAACAACAAAATATTCATCGTTAAAAATGAATTACATTAATAGCGCGATAAAACATGACAGAACTAAAAATTTTAAAATAAAAAAGTTAATTAACAAAACCAAAAAACCCGACTGCGTATAAAAATAACTGAAAAGTTGTAAACAAGACTTGTGTAGGTACATGTAGGTATATGTGAAAGTATCAAATCAACACGCAGGCGGAGGCTACGTATGTTTTTGGTCATGAATTACATAAAGTAGTACATAGGTAGCCTCCGCCTGCGTGTTGATTTGATACTTTCACATATACCTACATGTACCTACACAAGTCTTGTTTACAACTTTTCAGTTATTTTTATACGCAGTCGGGTTTTTTGGTTTTGTTAATTAACTTTTCTCCAAACAATAGCTGACCAATTATGCACTTAATGTAAAATCCACAACACACTCAGAGCTTTTCTGACGCAACAAACTGTCAAGATTGTTTTTTATTTAATAATAACGAGTTCGAAATTTGAATCGTTTTTAAACTTATGTTTTTATTCAGTCAACAAAAAGATCTCGACCGTCACTAAAAAAGCTTTTGCGTAAAATTTTCATACAAAATGTACAGGATAAGTTTTTTGCAATTTGGGACTTTTCGAGTACTCCAACGATGGTTGGTCCCATAGAAGTTTTGATCAGTATTAGAAACAGGATCGATTGGCATAAAAAAATGTTTTTGTGTAAAATGGAACTCGAACTCGGTACCATTTTTGGGTCTCCTTTTTTGTACAGAAGGACTAATGAGATGAGATGATATAGAGTGGTGCAATTCTTGACGTCCGACACCACACTGAACAAGCTTCTTTTTATTTAATCTTAATTTTATTGTTAGTATTGGATTTAAATTTCCAGTGAGTCTTCTTCTTTGTCGCGAGACCGTGATGACTTGTTAAAGTAGGAAGTAGGTAACCTAAATACATATTTCTTTCTTATACAAGAGTATTTTAGCCATACCTATTATTTGTGTTAACATAACCCAAAACCTAAAAAAAATAAGCAGGTACTTGTGTCTGTCTGCTACATCCAATTTTCACCAAAACTAAAGCACTTAGCAAGTAATCTGAAATTTTGTATTTACCTAAAGTTTGGTGACCCAATCACGGACGTGAAGCGTGAATTAACGAATTTAATTAAAGGAGTTGATTTTGGAGGGTAAATTAGAAAATGAAAATCCTAGCACCAAGTGAGTGATAAGTGCACCATGTGATATGTCAAACGAAAGAGCTTATTGCTGTTGATATTATTATTTAATTTTTTTAATTTTTAGTTATGAGTTCAAATCACAGACCAAATTTATATTTATATTCTGCATATTTCGCGCACTGTACGTTGATGTCTTTTGGTAAACTCTTGTAAATTAAATCAGTTTTATGGGGTATCAGGTCGTTGAGAGGTACGGAACCCTTACTGCGCGAGTCCGACTCGCACTTGACCGGTTTTTTATTTTTTTAGAATATTCAATAAAAATATAGCAATAACAAACTACAAATTGTCAAGAAAATCTAGTTCGGAGATGCTTCAATTAGATGTTGAATTTACTTTTCGGAACTGATTATTATAGGACCACTAAAAAGTCTTAGAAGTTTGAATGAACTGTTTCCTACATTTTTGTACTTAATTAATACTGTCATATTAAGATTTACTTATGTTTTTTTTTTAATTCTTACAAAGTTGCATACTAGTAAAAGTAGTATAACTTTTCGTAAAAATATTCATAATAAGTGAATAAGTAAGAGTTTTAAGTAAATAAGGAGTAGTAGGTAGGTCTTCTTCAAGTTTATATTTTTCATCTTGACTTAGTTGTATTTGTCATAAATATGGAAGATTCTGTCAGTAGATTAACTTTTATGAAAACCATTTAACAAATGATAACTAGTTTTGGAGAAAAAAAAATGTTTTTTTACTTATTTAATTATTTTTTCGGAACCATTGGTATTTTTTAGACAATATTTAGAATATTATCAGTTAAGAGTATGAAAATAATAAAAATCAAGTTTAAATCCTTCAAAATCAAATAAAAAGTGAAAAAAAAAAACAAATAAATCTATGATTCTCATAAACAAAAAATAACATAATTTTTATCAACCCTGCTTAGTAGGTTCTTGGATTCGTAGGTTTATACCCAATCATCTTGGGTCTATGATGAAAGAACCTCTAAGTAGGTTCTTTCATCATAGACCCAAGACTTCGTAGTCTTGGGTTGATTCTGTTTCTTGCATTTTGACGTCAAAGCTATGACATTGTCAGTTTTGACTTGAAGAAGACTTGAAGTGATATTATTCAAAAACGCGTACACACGGCTACACATCAAGCTGTACATTTCCAGTAAAAGTTAACCTCGCATTGTATAGGCTTTCCGTTCAATGCGAGATCAGCTTATACTGGAAATGTACAGCTTGATGTGTAGCCGTGCGTACATACTAACCCCCAGTTTCTGGAAGGCTGATCAATTTGATCTATTGTCAAATCTAATGTCAGCTTCTGTGATTGGCCGGCGAAAATGTTAACAACTAATCACACACTTGACCTGAGATTTGACAGTCGTTTAGTTAATTTTTGTGTTGATCAGCCTTTCAGAAACTGGGGATTAGTCTTGAAACTTTATATGGATGTTAAGAATAACAAGAAGAACCGAATTCCATTTTTAGTGGGTTTACAAGTTTGTTCATTTAAGCACAAGTTTTTTTTTTGGATTTACATAAATGCAAATACTTTAAAACAGTTTAGGTATGAAAACCTAATTAATTCACAAATACGCACACGTTAAGAGCTACTGATATACGTTTATACTACGGGCGCACAATCATTGGTTTCCGAGAAACAAGATTCTGCAAAACGTTACTCCAGCAGGAAAACATCTCTAAAACTTTAACACGAACAAATTTCATTTTTGCTCACATTTATGCACAAATATAAGCTATTTGCCCATGTACTTTATATCTCTGCGGTCATTCGTTTAGAATCTCCCTGCTGGAACAACGTTACTACTGCAGGATTAGTTTTTTGGCTTTTTTTTTCAGAACTACAGCACGCACAAATTTTTCATTTGGCGCTCATATACAGCAGATTACGCTCTAATTATGCATTGAAGTCAATTCTTTCTAGAAGAGATTTTCCTGCTGGAGTAACGGACACGGACACGTAATCGTTCGGATCAGCGCTTATGTATTGTATATTGGAAGATAGGTGTCGATTCTCTTGTTCACGAACTAAACTTATTTTAAACTATCGCTCTCTTTTACTAATAGTAGATACAAGAAAGGGATGGCAACCATTTTAGAGCTGTCAAATTAGACGGAATTAAAATTTCCATACAAGTTTAGTCGTGATCTCGGAACGTGCCCACTAAAATACAAAGAAATGTAACACGTAAACTAATTTGACAGTTCTAAAATGGTTGCCATCCCTTTCTTGTATCTACTATTAGTAAAAGTGAGCGATAGTTTAAAATAAGTTTAGTTCGTGAACAAGAGAATCGACACCATTGTGTTCATGAATATAATATGATGTAATTTTCCGACATCCACGAGGACGGAGTCGCGGGCACTTTTTGTTTGATAAGATTGCCTCTTGCCATACAATTTTATTTAATCTTACATTTATTTTTTATCTTTCCAGTCCACCTAGAAAACCATTAGAATTGGAGACTGATGCGCTAGTACTACAGAGACGCCAAAAACAAATTGATTATGGGAAAAATACAGTTGGATACCACAACTATATTTTGCATGTAAAGATGTATGTTTTATTCTTTTTTAATAACTTCATGCTGTGTTACTTTTGTCAATTTGTGATAATAATGTTAATAAAAACCCTTTACAGTGATGAACGTACAAAAGAACATCCAAAAACACCTGATAAATTTGCCAAATACAGTAGAAGATCTTGGGATACTCTTATTAAAATGTGGAGAAAAAAACTACATGAATATGACACAAACGCTACTTCAGAAGATTACAATGAAGATGATGAAGAGGATAGTGACAAATAAAATATTACTAGCAAGCCTTGGACGTTATATCGCCTGAATATGAATACTTAACTAATACATTCGTATTGAAATAGATGTACATAAATGTAAAAGTTGATATTTAGCTAATCTAATAAGAATATTATGCAAGATATTGGAGATAGGTTTGTAATAGCGGTTACAGATTGTAAAAGCAATATTTTTAACTGTATATGTCGTAGCCAACTAGCTTATAATAAATAAAGGCTAACCTTTCAATTAACAGCCTAGCCTTTTTACTAAACGCCGCCGTTCAACCAGCAGCCTGAATGATATTCAGCCATTCAATCATTCAGCTAGGCAATAGGCAAATTACTTGGTTTGATAACGTTTAACAAGTTGCCTAACCGAGACATTTAAAGGACATCATTCAAATTGGGCCTTTTCTGAAAGCCAGAAAAAAAAACTAAATGGTTAGAACTGGTAATTTGGAGCAATAGTTACTATAGCACCAAAGTTGTGGAGTGATTCTGTGACCTGTTATAAGGGTAAAAAAAAAATGGATTTTCATACGAGATTTCGTCGTTTTAAGCAACAATTGGAACAATTGATCATTTTGAGCAGTTGTTACTATAGCACAAAAGATGTGGGGTCATTCTGTGACCTGATATAAAGGTTTGAATAAAAGTGTTTTCCTTACAAGGACTCGTCATTTTGAGTAATTGTTCTTTACAATACAATACAAATCCTCTTTATTGCACAACAAGATTATATCAATTTCTTAAATAACTACTTATGCGCTAGTGTACAACTGGCGGTCTTATTGCTCCACGGCGATCTCTTCAACCATTGAATGGACTTAAATGGTAATTACCGGTGCACTTAAATGATATCGGAAACTTAACTAATTAAACTAAACTAACTTAACTAGTAAAAAAATATGCCAATGTTCTTTATGACACAAACGACGCATAGATGCTAGTTCAAGTGCACAACAAGCTACCTGTGGACAATACCAGTTTTTCTGCTCGCTCCACCTTAGAGTGAGAGTGAGCGAGTAAGACATTCAAAAAGCTGTGGTTTGAAAAATAAAATATAGATTTTCATACGAGATCTCGTCATTTTAAGCAACAATAAAAAAAATGGTTATTATTTCACAAAAGATGTGGGGTTATTCTGTGACTTGTTATAAGGGTTCGAAAAATATACCTACATTTTCAAACAAGAGCTCGTCATTAATAATTCGTAATCGTAATTGTTATTTCGACTCAAACAACGCATATCCGCAAGCCCAAGTGCACAAGAAGCTACGTCCACAGGAATGAGCGGTTTCTCTACTCGCTCTTCCCCAGCGTATAAACAAGCGAGACAGAGAGATATTAAAAAACGGATGGCTATCTGCTTCGTATTATTGACATCTATCAGTCGAAGTCTGATCGTAGATTTGGAAAGATCATGATCTGCCTGGCCATTTAATGAAACTAGGCTATTTTATGAATTGACCAACTAAGATACAACATTATGTAAAAATGCAAAACGCATGACGATTTGCTCCGTCATGTTTGGGCAAATCGATTCTGTAGGGTATTTCTTATGGTTTAGGATGGTGAATAGAACTAAAGGCTCAACTGATGATAATCAGGTGCCTTAATAGCCAAGTCACGTTCGCCAAACTAGGATATGAAGATGGAAAGTCTCATGTTATTTGTATTTATATCCAAAGTAAATAAATGAGTGAACGCAGCGGAAAAACCTAAGCTATCCCTGTCGGCGTGCTCCAATTTTCTAGCAAACTTCGTTCGCTTTAGCATCCTAAATCCCCTTAGTTTTTCTTTGCTATGACTTTGGCTACCTTACGGAATCGATATGCCAAAAATATACGCAAGCCTAAGTGCACAACAAGCTATCTGTGGACGATGCCGGAACCTTTTTTCGTTCCACCCCAGCTCAGCGTGAGAGTAAGCGAGGCAGAGACATTAAAAATATCACTGAGTGAGTGGCTCTTTTATGAAAATGTCACAGACAAGTCCCCACAGCTTTTGTGCCATAATAAAAATTGCTCCAAATAACCTACTGTTGCTCAAAATGCGAACTCTTGTAAGAAAATCTGTACTTTTCAAACCCTTACAACAAGTCACAGGATCACCCCACAGTTTTAGTCCCATAATAACAACTGCTCAAAATGACCAGTTCTATCAATTTATTACATTTTTCTCTGGCCGGCTCTTTCAAAAAAGGCCCAAAAATGTATGAACTCTGAATGGTCTCCTTTAGTTAAATTTTCTGTCACCTGGCGCTGAAACTCAAACTGTCAATATGGTGTCGACAAGCGGTAACATTTCTGTTGTTATTTACAATTTATATGCGTTTACGTAAGAAAATAGTACTGTGGAAGTGACAAAAATAATGTAGATTTAGATGTTACTGTCTGGAGCCTGTGTCTCGAGCAGTTTTTACCGAAAACTTGTAAAAAAATAAAAAAGGTGAGGTGACCATGAGTTTGGACAGCGAAGGACAGCCATGGACTATTACTGGATGAGCAAATACTGTATCATGACAACTACAAGTGAAGACTATACAACCTTATTCTTAGACAATACTAAACCTCTTAAGGGGTCATTGCACTCATCATTATGAACAACTTTTACTATGGCAACAAACCTGTAATCGCAAAAAAAAACAGCTGCCGACATTTGTGTTCACATAAATTGACAAAATGTAGGGAACAGCTGCTTTTTTCAGCTATTTCAGGGTTGGTCCCATAATAAAAGTTGTTCATAATGATGAGTACAATGATCCCTTCAGAGGTTTAGCATAAACTAAGAATAAGGTTGTATAATTTTTAAAAGACACCAACAATTAGATACAATTAAATAATCACACACAGTGCTAACTTAACTTATCTGTAACCTTTCTGATTGTCTTCATCTCAGGTCTTCATATATTTTTCTTCAAATTTATTGTTAAAACGTTACCTATGTTACGTTTTGAAATAAATTAACTTGTAACCAATGTCAGATCTTTCATCTTTTTTTTCTTCACATGGTCCCTCTATTCTATGAACGACCTAAGCATCAGCCAGAATGGTGTGCGTCATCCCAGCGAAAAAGTGTCGAATTTCTTAATTCGAGATAAGTAAATCGTTAGTGTATGACGTCGTGTAATTGTGTATGAACATTTCAGATTTGTGTGTCCAACCCTTTTTGGGATATTCATCAAAAACGTTTTCCGCTGGAACGACGTCTTCCCAGCGAGACTTTTTTTTTCCAAAGGACGTAACTAAAATAAAATAGTTACATGGATTAGACTATAACGAAAGGTAAATGTGTATGCATAAATGAGATTTGTGTGTCTAAAGACTCCGAAGATATTCAAGTTTCCGCTGCGGTGACGTTTGGCTGATTGCTGGATATCATAAACGGTAAGGCGAATAGTTGTGACTTTTTTTACACATGTTGCGATTCTTTTGTGTGTAACGTTTGTGAAAACAGACTTCGAAAAAAAATTATCGCTAGGAAGCTATAAATTTTAAAATGAAATCAGGTTATTAGGTCCTAGTACTGCGTATATGAGTTCCGAAGCCTAAATGTTAAAGTTTATTTGTACCTTACACAATGTCACAATGTCATGTTAAGTCTCATCGATGTACTGTAAGTAAATAATGAATTATGAACAAAATTGCTAGGTCTGGGCCACGATGTTGTTCGCCATTCGATTGGACGAGTTTACTATGGGTTGGCAAATTAAAAGGTATCCCATTCGTTAGTGTATTAGTTCAATTATCCATCTGTAAAATTGTAGCCCAATACACTTAATAATTAAAGAAATATAATCAAAAAACCAATGAGAAGCGCAATACATAGATAAACCAACCAAGTTTGAATGTGTACTAAAAAGCGGCCGCGCGATACATGGTGCTTACCTTCCAAAATTGTTAGTATAGTACCGTTTTTATTTTGGTACATGTGCGTACACAATTCTTTAGTTTTTATTTTCTCATTTTACTTTACACAGTCATCAGTACAATTATTTCAAAATAAGTAGGTACTATTCAGTTATTGACATGGGGTCACTAAGAACAAATTATAATATTGTAAAGAGACCACGACTGTGGTGCTAAAGTTTTACGTATTATGTGAGATTTCCATGTAGGTAATTAACATTCTTGGTTTAGAAGTTACAAAGTTCTGACAGACAAATGGATTTGAATTTCTTTTTTACAGGTTCCGTCCGTGTGTCCATCCGTTTAACTTGAAGAAGTAAAAACAAAAAAATCATACAGTTAGTGATTTGTATGATTATTTTGTTTTTGTTTTGTAACGGACACTCAAGCATAGTGAATTTGTGTGTTTTATTGCGAAAAAAGTTATTAAAAACTTAAGTTTAATTTTTTTCTTACTTCCTTTGTTCTTCATATCGGATTCAACATAAAACTACCTCGTGTTGTGTTTCCTAGCGTTTTTATTTATGCTATCTGTGTCGATCTAGTATAAACGTATGTTTGGCAAAATACATCCAAAGTCGATGGGACCCCATACGTTGACAGTGGGCTAAAATAAAGAGGTAAACAATGAACAAGGGTTCACTGTAGCTGCTAATGTTCTCGTTTATTCACATTTACAATTAATTTCACTGCACTTGTGGCATAGTCGTTAAGGTGGTCACCTCTCTATTGATACCACGCCAAATGTTGTCGGTTCGATCCTCACATGCAGTTAATTTATTATCTACGTAGAGCTGGTTACGAATAATATACATAATCTTTAATTTTAATAAACATAACAACCTACATTAATGTAGATACCTACTAAGCTTATGAATGAGTCAATTATTGTAACTGATCTGTGATTTTAAACATTAAGTAATTTAATTAAAATAATAGCTATACTTATTTTTTGTATAAATACCTTTTCTATATCTTTTATGTTGATTTTAGTATGTAGATTTTTATTATTTTGTTGTAGTTGATTTTTTTGCACGAGTTTTTAAGTACCTATACATATACATATCTACAATTGATAATCATTAGTAAATTGATACTTTTGAAAATAAAACGAATTAAACTGCAGTTGTTTTTCATTTTTACTAATTATTGTGTACTCACCTGTACCAAAGTACCACACCAATAACAATAAGTATGCTAACAATTTGGGAAAGTAAGCACCATGTATCGCGCGGCCGCTTTTTAGTACACATTCAAACTTGGTTGGTTTATCTCTGTATTGCGCTTCTCATTGGTTTTTCGATTATATTTCTTTAATTATTAAGTATATTGGGCTACAATTTTACAGATGGATAATTGAACTAATACACTAACGAATGGGATACCTTTTAATTTGCCAACCCATAGTAAACTCGTCCAATCGAATGGCGAACAACATCGTGACCCAGACCTAGCAATTTTGTTCATAATTCATTATTTACTTACAGTACATCGATGAGACTTAACATGACATTGTGAGCATTTATAAGGTACAAATAAACTTTCACATTTAGGCTTCGGAACTCATATACGCAGTACTAGGACCTAATAACCTGATTTCATTTTAAAATTTATAGCTTCCTAGCGGTAATTTTTTTTCGAAGTCTGTTTTCACAAACATTACACACAAAAGAATCGCAACATGTGTAAAAAAAGTCACAACTATTCGCCTAACCGTTTATGATATCCAGCAATCAGCCAAACGTCACCGCAGCGGAAACTTGAATATCTTCGGAGTCTTTGGCCACACAAATCTCATTTATGCATACACATTTACCTTTCGTTATAGTCTAATCCATGTAACTATTTTATTTTAGTTACGTCCTTTGGAAAAAAAAAGTCTCGCTGGGAAGACGTCGTTCCAGCGGAAAACGTTTTTGATGAATATCCCAAAAAGGGTTGGACACACAAATCTGAAATGTTCATACACAATTACACGACGTCATACACTAACGATTTACTTATCTCGAATTAAGAAATTCGACACTTTTTCGCTGGGATGACGCACACGCCAGAATGTTGTATTAGGTGCATTGGCTGCATATGAATGAATGAATGATATATTTATTTGCAAGAACATAGGTAACATTGAGTTCGTCTAAAGTTAAAATTGGGTATCACTACATTCGACATTTCAGTCGTGCAAATATTTAGATTTTCAATTAATCGTACATCATTTTTAAAAACAAATCTAAATTTAAATAAAAATTAACATGCAATAAAATAATTTCCATACAATTTTATCAATTTAAAATTATGCGAATCAATAATAAAAAAAAAATACCTACCTATGTAAATTTTCATCAATTAAATTACAAAGTCAATAAATTAAACATATCATTCAGGCTGCTGGTTGTGTATCGCCGTTTATTAAAAAAAAACAAGTTTTTAATTTAAAGGCTAAGGGAATAGAGGTAGGCCTACGCCAAAAAGGTGACTACTACAAATGAAATAATATAATATTCTAATATAATTAAGTAACAATAGAATTACATATTCTTTATTAATTTACTCATAATAAATATTTTGGGACATTCTTACACAGCACCGTCTAGTCCCAAATTAAGCAGAGCTTGTAATATGGGTACTAGACAATTGATAAAATACTTATATAGGTACTTTTCTTTTGTAAATACATACTTGTAATAAAAATTTCCATATAATATTAATAGAATTATAAAATCGGTTAATGAATTTGTTTCAAACATATTTTGCAACTTGTTTTTGTTACAAATATTGAATGCATGTTATTCATTTATATCTTATTAGTAGTAGAATAAAGGGCTTTTTTATGTTATTTATACTTGGTGAACTTCGGGATCTGAAATTAATTCGTTTACTTTTAAAAGATCTAGGATAATATCTTCATCATATTCCTTCACGTTTTTACTACCTATACGGTTTTCTAATGCTGGTTATGTACGGATCTTCAGATCCGTACTTATCCAGCATTAGATAATCATACTCTACTTCATACTCTTCTTTATACTTCAGAATCTGAAGATTCTGAAGTATAAGGAAGAGTTTGAAATACATCCACATTTTTACCTGATCGAGAGCATTTTCTAGCATGATGTAAGCAAGACTTTTTATAATCCTTATGGCGGGATTCTTGTTCATCTTCCGAAAGTTGACCAATAGGAAGCATTGCAAAATGCTTTATGATACTTTCTCCAAGAATCAAAATTTTGTGAACTGAAGATGGCTTATAGTAAGTACCATTCATAATTAATTAATTACTCATAGATCCAGGCATTCTCCATAGAGTAACTGCCAATTTTATTTTAGTTAGCGGTTTTCCGTTTTCTGACTTTTATCACACATATGCATATAACTTCTGAATCCGCAAATATCCGCAGCCAATTTTTATAAATGTTTCTTATGAATAACTATACTACAAATCAACATTAAATGTAAAGCGTGGGGAAGCGTGGGTAACTGTCAAAAGTCTCGATGAAATAAAAAAAAAATATTTTCGCGTTTGTTTATTTAGAAATTATTTTAACGTAAACGTCAACATAAAATTATAAACATATTAGTTGTTTCAAAATCTTCAGAGAATGAGCTTTTCAAAAATATATAATAGGTACTTTATATCTATACCTACAAAGTTTTACTTACATTAAAATCACTTTGAAAGTGATGGAGTGAACAGCATTGTCATGGACGTCTGTAAAAACAAAAAGTTTGTGGCATCATCATTTCAGCCGAAAAACGTCCACTTCTGGACATGGGCCTCCTCCAAATATGCCATAATCGCCACACTTGGCAGGCGGGTTGGGTTGGTTGTGGCATCGCAAAAATAATATTTTACAAAACATATGTAAAATTTCCACGTTATAGTTTAGTTTGATCCTTAAACTATTAAATAAAATTAAAAAAGTACGTCACGTTGGAAAAACCATTTTTGATCTGCCGTTGTTCTACCATTTTCCATAGTGCGACGCCCGGTGCGTACTTTGGTCGTCCAGTTACTCGGAGTGATCATCCGAGCGTTCACACCAAACCGTTCTGCTGTTCTGCATTTTTCTAGGAATTGACATTCGCTCGATTTGGTTCAGAGCTCGAACCAATCAGGAGTAAGGCCCCAGTATTGTGAGCGGGCGTCGTCGTCGAGCGTTCGCACCGATCACCCCGTGAAACAGTAGCAGGCCTGGAAAAGCCGTAGTTCCAAAGTATGTACCTTGGCGCCACTTTCGACACCATTTTGTACTTAATCTGTGCCATTTTGCCGGCTGAGGTCATTGACATAAGTAGGTCAGAATCAGTGTTGCCAATGCTACGGCTATTAGTTACCATGTTCTGCGGTTTACAAGCCAAAATATTACAAAATCCATGGCCTACGGCTGTGACCCCAAGGGCCGTAGCAAAATCTATGGCTTTTAGCTAATTTGACGATAATCATGCTTTCGATAAATATATCACTGCATGTATCCAAAGAAATTGTATGCTTTAGTTCAATTTCTTTGCATGTATCCAAATACATCTAGTGCGTGTTCATTTTTGGTTGTGAATTCAAATTCCAAACTTTCAAAGTTATCTATACGGACGGGGATTTCCCGATTAGATTACCCATTTAAAGTTAAATATTCTTACACTTTTTTTTTTATAAAAACTAGAACATTGACGTACAATTACTTACGCATTAAACCCTAAAAACAGCGCCATTTGGCTAATGTTGAAACGTATTTCCTGTTTTGGCAGTGTTACGGCCGACCGTTGATCTCTTTCCATATAAAACACGGCCGCCTAAAATTTATTATTGGCAACACTGGTCAGAATCTAGTTTTTGTGGTTGATAGGGAGGTTGGCGGGAAAATTCGTAAAGATCATGTTGTGGATTTTGTATTGTTTTCCTAAATTTGTGTTTCTTCGAGTGTTAATGTGTAATAATGGTGGATTATTAAATGTTAAGTGCTCGTTAACGTGTACAAGTGTGGATAAATGGTACAAAGTTGAAAAACATGACTTTCGTATTATCTCATCATCCCCTCAGAAACCTAGTAAAGTTTCCATCACTTTACTAGGATACAAGTATAATAATTATGTTCAATGATTACGACTGAAGGACATGTATCCATGGTCATGAATAAATTAAAAAAATATATATTTTCTAGTTTTTGTGGAATTATTTTTATATTTTAAAAACAACAAAATCATGAAAAATGTTACTTGTAACGTAATAAATATCAATGAAAAATGGTCACTGATCGTTAAAGTATATTAGGACAAAACAATGTTAAGTTATATTGACCTTTAGTAATTATTATCCTTACTTAAAATTTACGTATTATTATACATATCTATGTGTCAAGTAAGTTGTGCCCAAATGATTTATGCTTCTTTTGTGTCGTCACGAGCTTGAGAACTACTCATACTGTAGTGGAAACATAAACATAAGCCAGCCAGATATAACATAAACATAAGTCATCCATTGTCTTGTTCAAGCTTACTACCCGGACACCAAAGCACCTCATACTAACTTAGGTATAATTCCTTGAGAAGGCTCCTTCCTTGCACCCAATAATATGATTATGCATTTCCCACAATATAAAATATATGTCTCTTTTATTTCAGATAACGCTATAATATGTATTACAAGACATGTACAGTACAATGAGGAATACTCTGGATATGATATTAAAGGATAAAGTGGCATCTTGGAGAGATATTGAGATTATTTCATTCGGTTAACTAGGATACATGTGAATGCTACACAAATTAACGGAGAATCATATCATGGTAGACAAAACTAAGTGAAAGTCAGTGTTGCTAAACAAGTGAGTGCCAGGTTCAGCGCTATGCTAATACCATTCAGTAAGTATTCAATGTCGCTAGCCTTCCATATGAAAAGAATTTATAGTATTATGAGAGTAACTAACCGATACAGCTCAAAAGCTCAAATAACTAAAACCGAGTGTTCTTTGTACTAAAACGCTGTGTCGCAGAGCACATTGAAAAATTGATGTGGCGGTGCTCGTTTGATCTATCAAGTGTATAGTTTGATGCAAACATTTTTATTTTCTTAGTATTGCATTAACAAGTTCAAAAAAATACTTTATTATCTATATTATGTATTTATAGAGTTGTGGCTTGTGGCGCAACTTCAGAGAGGCCTATAGATGTCCAGCAGTGTGGACTGCTATAAACTGACTTGATAACGTATTTAAATTCCTTTTTGTTTCTTCAGGTATCCATCAAAGTGGCAAACAAGTCAGTACTATAATGAAGACTACTGGAGAAGCAGTCGAATTTTTTTAAGAAAATATATACCTAAATAATAAAATTCAGTCGTTTTAATTTACAATATTTGCGCGAATATTAAGTTAGCCAAGATATTGTTAATTTTTAAAAGCTAACTTAATATTGGCGCAAATCTACTAGTAATTTAATTTTGAGACTTAAAGGAACCTGCTACGTATATCGATAATTAAAAATATCGATACGAACATCACTATTATCGACAATGCTTTTGTGTATACTTGATTTTCACATCACTAACGACAAGTGACCCTAGCGCCGAAACAGTTAAAAGTGGAACTGTCCTATCTGTAGCGTAGCTACTATATAGTGATCTGTGTAGCTACTATATAGTGATCTGTGAACAGTAGGGTAAAAGACGTACGGTCGACCGCACGTCGGTGGTGACACTTTGACATTAGCAGCATCTTTATTTCGTAAGCAGTAACAGCGGTTTTCGAATTGTTACTTGTTACCACTGTCATGCAGTCGACTGTACTGCTGTCATGTTGACAGATAGATAATAGTACGAAATTACTCATGGATTCTAAATTACTAGAGTTATCAAGAAAAAATTACAGATAATTTGAGGTTTCGATTGTCATAATTGTCAGTGCTTTATTGTTTAGCCTCAGATTATTGTTTGAGCACAGAATTGACATCTACCCCCGGTAGAACAGCAGTGGTTGTCCAATCTGTGTGTTTCAGTTTCATGCACATTTGATGAACAATAGTTTGTGTCAGTTTCATACGGTCGCCCAAAGTCGTTCAGTAACTCTTGAAAATTGTCAATGATCGAGCGACATTCGCACCGAAAGCGTGATAACTGAACGCACCCAATGACTACCTTCTTTTAACTTAGCAGGATTTTGTTTTTTTTATTTTTATTAGAGAGATAAGTTTTATTTTTAAGAAAAGTTGCCCTTTAAATTTGGTTCTGGATCCCACATTAGGATACCCTGTGTTGTGTTGCAGGATCCAGTCTACTGTTTAAGTAATTGATTATAAATAATACAATAATTAATAAGGGTAGGCATATCTATACGACTTTGAATTAACTGCAAAGTTAGTCGATTCGGTTAAAAAACTGTTTCTTAATAAGATATCGCTGACGTCACCCAAAGACGTACCATAGTGGAGGATAATTTCGGTACCACGAGCAGTGTTCACGGTAGCTTAGTGGATAAAGCACTGGCGTACTGAGCCAGGAGTCGCAGGTTCGAATCCTGCTCATGAGCGATTTTTTCTTTCCACAATTTAAATCGTTAGATTTCGCTTCGCATGCGAAAAAAAAAAATATTAAAAAAATATTGATTATATTTGTGAAATTTGTTATGGTAATCACTATGATTTTATATAAATAAAAGAACTGGTATGATTGTACATTATGATTTTATTTTTTATTGTAAGTGCCTTATTTAAATATAGTCCATAGTTTCTCTTCAGTGTGTCAAAGCTAAACAAATACTTCATAATATTGACGCTGTCGATTTAGTTAATTGGTAGTTCAATCCTGTTGAGAATGTCGCGAGCTTGCTTTACTACCGCAACATTTTTGCCTTCAGCTGCTAGACCTTGTAATTTCTCCAAGTATTCTTCAATGTTTTGTTCATTTGCTCCAGTCTGCCCACCTATGACAAAAGTAATTAAAATTACTAGGTACCAACCAGTATTTGTATATTATTAATTCCAGTCGGCAGACAAAAGCGGCAGTAGCGAGAAATCCGGTCGAAAAACATTTGGCCAGGGGGTCTACTCGCGTTTGGCGAATGACAAACGAAGTACGAACTTTTGTTCCGACTGATACCTACACAATAAAGATACTTACATAAAAAAGGCACGCACAAAAAAGATAGACTGCGGTCCAAAGTCTTATGAAATTGACGGGAGAACAGAAACAAATGTCAAAGTACGATCATCACATGCGATATAGGAACGATGGTTGACCGAAGTAGCTAATTGTGCGATGAATGATACGATTAATCGAATATCGTCAAACGCGAGTAGACCCTCGGGAGTGGGGAGTGCGTCACACCCGCATTTTTTGTGTGCGTTACCCCAGCAAAATGTTGTGCTTTAGAAGGATGAGAGTATGATAGGCGATTAGAGTGTCGTGAGGTGTAAATGTGCGCAAAAAGCAAAATTAGTGCGTCTTTTACTTTCGGAAACATTCGTGAGTAACGGATTTTGCTGCGGTAACGTTACCCCAGCAAAATGTTTTTTTTAAAGTCGCTTCTGTTCGGAACCAAATACATGAATAGGTAGCTTTTATCGCCTGGTAAATGTGCCCGAATAGCAAAATATGTGCGTCTTACGGTTTCCGAGTTATTAATACAATACAATACAAATACTCTTTATTGTACACAAAAGAAGATAGCAACATATATGACTTATATAGAATACATGTACAATGGGCGGTCTTATCGCTCAAGGAGATTTCTTCCAGACAACCTTAGGATGGACGATATGGGCAAGTAAAGAGAGGGATAGTACGCAGTGTAACAACATAATAGAATACATATACTACATAACATAAATACTATACATATATCTATAGCAAAACTACATAAATATAAGATACAATAAACATAATAAATACAATACAATATGTCTAAATATTACATAATGTACCTGCCGGAAATTACAGTGATGATAGGTAATGATCTTTTTCCAGTTTTTGTTATTCAAGATTTTGCTGGTGTAACGTTTTGAGGTTTCCCATATATCACAAACGGCTTGACGCAGAAGTTTGAAAAAAATACCACTAATAGACCTTGACTGTGTGCTAGTTTTATTTTGTAATCGTTCGACGAATACCTAGTAATTAATTCGTTTCAAAAATTAGAAAAATCAGATTCACAAGTAAACGAGTGAACTTACAATCACATAAAAAGCTGTCCAATGTGCCTCTAGTACACCCTTATAACGGCGGTACAGTTAGCATAAGAAACCTTATGCTTAACGAAAGTAATTATTATACCATGAACCTTTAACTGAAGTATATAGTCAAAGCCATGAACGAACTTACCTTGCGTGAAGACCGCGAATCGGCAAACATAGTGTAGGGCACCCCCCAGCCAGATAGACCGACGACCTGATGAAAGTAGCTGGGGGGGACTGGATGCGGAAGGCAGAGGACCGAATGTTGTGACACAATTTGGGAGAGGCCTATGTCCAGCAGTGAACTGCGATAGGCTGAGTTGATGTTGATAAATCCACCTGGATTGTTTTCCTAGGTATTCTTTAAATTACTGAGTTCTCTTGCCCTACTAAGAGCTAAGTGGCGCACTAAAAAAACAATTTCTTGCTGAATAGGTATCATTTATCTAAAATTCGTTTTTAATAATTTTAGTTTAATCAGAAACTATTAACTCTGTAAATTATAGTTCGTTGTAGATGAAGATGGAAAAAAACCGGCCAAGTACGAGTCGGACTTCGTACGCAGGGTCCGTACCACCCATCGACCTGATACCCCATCAAGGCCCCAAGACATCAACGCATCGTGCTCGAAATATGAATCATTGCAACTCTTACGCAGGTACTAACACATATGTCTATGTCTGCCCTATTTTTAGTAATTGTTGCTAAACTACATAGTATGCACTTTAATTAGATCTTTAGACGGACGGACGGACAGCGTAGCGAGAGTAATAGGGTCCCGTTTGGCACCCTTTGGGTACGGAACCCTAAAAAGTGCCGTTTATATTTTTTATCTTTGTAACAGATTGAATGTCTACTATTCCTAGCGATGTATTATTTTCAAAAAGTTTTTATACGATCGATGACTTTGTATTTGATACGCCTTTGAAGCAATATCACTCTGAAAATAACTTATTTCTATAAATGATTACATATTTTATTTTAGTAGTAGGTTCAAATAGGTTGTAGTAGTAGTAGTAGTAGAGCTCCTTGTAAAAGATCTCCGTCCGGGGAAGTACTACCCACTGTACTATTTTCTGCCATCAAACAGTGATGCTTGCATTGCTGTGTTACGGGGTTTACGGGATTACAATCACTTTCCATTTTCATGTAGGTACCTATCAGTTTGGCGAACGTCACTTGCGATACCATTTAGGCAATAGCCAGGTATTGCAGTTGTTATTGACCTCTAGCTCGCTTCGCCATCCTATATTATTAAAAGAAAAATATTTTAATTGTCTTGTGTTAATTATTGACAGAGTGAACTTCACTCAGTATTTTGAGCTTAGCGAGTAATTATTTTTTTACCTACTGATGCGCCACTATCTCTTAGTAGGGCCTTAAAAAGTTACAAATCTAAAATAAATTATAAAATACTATATAAAACAAAGTTTAACCGGATTAAATCATATCGGATTATAATGTGTAGTGATCGCGAAAACCTAAGAAGTTATTATAAAATAGTCTTGTGTACGCAACTGTACTAACTAAACTCTCATAATATTCCGTTCATTTAAGAAGGTAAGTATGAGGCGGTCGCTTTTACGTGGCCATTCTAACTTGGTTGGCTTATATGGAAATTTCAGAGACTTCCGTTTTTTTCATAAAACTTTTTTTATAACGGATATTCTGAACTGAAATTAACAAAAATTGTTGTTGACAAAACACTCTTATTATATGTAAAATTCCACGTTTCTTTGTTGATTGAGCGCTGCGTATTCGATCGCTAAATTAAGGTCATGTAAAGTTTCACCAATCTTCATAACGCTTTCGTTAAGCATAAAGTTTGTTATGCTAAATGTACCGCCGTTATAAGGGTGTACTAGAGGCACATTGGACAGCTTTTTATGTGATTGTAAGTTCACTCGTTTACTTGTGAATCTGATTTTTCTAATTTTTGAAATGAATTAATTACTAGGTATTCGTCGAACGATTACAAAATAAAACTAGCACACATTATACACACAGTCAAGGTCTATTAGTGGTATTTTTTTCAAACTTCTGCGTCAAGCCGTTTGTGATATATGGGAAACCTCAAAACGTTACTCCAGCTAAATCTTGAATAACTCAGAAACCGTAAGACGCACATATTTTGCTATTCGGGCACATTTACCAGGCCATGAAAGCTACCTATTCATGTATTTGGTTCCGAACAGAAGCGACTTTAAAAAAAAACATTTTGCTGGGGTAACGTTACCGCAGCAAAATCCGTTACTCACGAATATTTCCGAAAGTAAAAGACGCACAAATTTTGCTTTTTGCGCACATTTACACCTCACGACACTAATCGCCTATCATACTCACATCCTTCTAAAGCACAACATTTTGCTGGGGTAACGCACACCATTTTTTTATTTCGGAAGGACTCGCCGACGGCACCCAAGATAGGTGCCCTAACTGCTTAACCGTGCGGGAGGCAGAGAATCCCGTTAGGGACTCTATCCACCGAAAATTTCCCTAAACCTAACTTATAAACTGAAATCGCGGTTGCAAAACCGCATGAGGTCGTCCCCCAAGGAAGGGCCCTCGGACCTCGGCTTACTGGGGCATTGCGGGGGTCCCCATCGCCACTATGTCCCCCTGGCAGCCGTTGCTGTATCGGGAATGGTTTTATCGAAAGTGGCGGACTTTGCTAATCCGACCAAGTGCGAACCAATGTTGGTGGGTGGGTGATCACCCCAGCAAAATGTCTCCTATCGTAGTGCCACATTTTCCCAGTAAATGTGACAGAATTTTTCAATTTGTGCCTTAGTGGTTTTAGAGATACGAAAAACAGATTCTGCTGGAGTGATTTCGTAATGCTTATTGTTTTCGTGTAATATATAGACCCAAATTCACCAAACTTTTGTAAATCAGCGATTTACTAATGACTGTTTAAAATTAACAACGTTGTTAAATTATTGTATGTCCCATGGTGAAAATGTAACAGACCGTTGATAAATCTAACATTAACGGAATGGCTAGCAAAACATTCACTCAGTCTAAAACGACAAAAAACAATATGTCGTTTTTTGTTGTCATAGAGGCGGACATGTGCATTATTTCAACTAGTCGTATAATACAATACTGTTAGCTACCGCGACCGAATTGAAATATCGTCCACTTTAAATGCCAGATATTTTTTGATTTTGGTTTGCTGGGTAACGTATTTGGTTTGATTCTTTGAATTAAGGTACTAACCTTCAAACCACCCACTAGGGTAGGTGGAAGACCCGTCACAATTATTATCTTTCACTTTTTAAGGCGGATACGCGGCGTCGGAGGTACGTTTTTGAAAAATACATGATTGATAAAAATTTGCTTTTTTGTACCAGAGTTACAAAAATAAAATCATAATTTAGAATACGTGATATCCATGGTATAATAACATGTTTCACCAGGTACTCTCTTCCCGTGACAGCTAGGTCACGTGATTGCCTCCGTACTACGTCATCGGCTGTGGAGCCAATAGCGGACTGTTATCGTGACACTTGTCAGTTTGATGTGCTGCCACTTTGTGTAAATAAATTACCCGAGCAAAATGCATTTTTTTCATTTACTTGCTACTATTACGAATTACTTTTGAACTAGTAATTTTATACAGTTTCCTTTAATTAATAATTAGATTAATAACATGAGATAACAAATAGTTAGGCTAGTTAGGAATTTATTTTATATTCATTATAAACAAAAATCTCCTTAGCTATATTGAAGATATCAATGAATGGAAACACTGATCGTGACGTAGCTTGGAGGCATCGCGCTGTCATCGCGGGAAGAGAATACCTGGTAACATCTTATTATACCATGGTGATATCTATCATCAGATTGACTTACGGCCAAAATTAATATCCAATCTATCCACGATTTACCCTACTAGAGATAGAAATTGGACATATTTTGTATGGAGCTTATGTTATTTTACTTATGAAAATGATCAAATAATAATAATAATATGACAATTTATATCTTTGATTACAATTTATTTTATTTTTTGCAATTTTCATCCTACTATTCCTATGGTCCAATGTTGATTGAAATAAATGTTTTTTTTTTTTTTATGTCAAATTCCTATCTCTAGTTGGGCAAATCGTGGATAGATTGGATATTAATTTTAGCCGTTAAGGTGAATGCTTCAGGGTAGCCCACAAAATTCAAAATTTCTTGCGTTTTTTGCAAATTATTTGTATTTCGCGTTGTATATAAATTAAAATATGATTCGCGGATAATTAAAATATTATTACTAATAACAATATATCTACGAAATAATATTCATAAAAAATATTAAACTAGCTTTATAAGCTGTACAAGCTCGATTATATGAATTTACGATCAAATTATTGATTATCGAGCTTCTAGAGCTAAAGCTAGCATTATATTTTTTATAAATATTATTCAATAGATATATTGTTATTACTACCGCGAATCGTATTTTGATTGATATAGAACGCGGGATAGAGCTAAAATTTGCTAAAAAAGCAAGAAATTATGAATTTCGCGGGCTACCCTTTAGAATTCACCTTAATGGTTCGATAATACTACTAAAGCCACATATTTTAAAGCAATGAAAAACGAAATAGGATCACACGTAACGAAATTATTTGAGATTTCACATTTCTCGTTTAAATTTTTTTACTCGAATAATCCGCTGAGGTATTAAAATATTTTAACACCAGCGGTTGCTATAGATGTGTTTCTACAGGCTGTAAAAATATCATGAATTAATTCCATGGATTATTGTAATTATCGAATATTTTATAAACATCCGACTTCGATTTTCCGACGCCAGGGTAGGGTTGCACTTGTCATAATGAATATTTTCATATTTTTAATGTAATGATAAAATATTTATAGTGATTATAGGAGTGACTTTATGTGTTTATTTTTCAATTAGTTCTTCTTGCAAGGTTCTATATTGCATTTAGATAATGTTTGGTAGATTTACTGGGAGTGAACTGTCAAACGTGCCATTGATAAAGCGTAGATTCAAAGCGATATATGAGATAAGACTTTTTGAACACGCACTTCTAACAGTGTTGCCAACCAGTGTTGCTATAAAGAACGCATGAAATCTGTATTATGACTAATATGACTCGAAAACTCCGTATGAAAACCTGCTTAAAATTTCCGATTTTGGATTCCGTACAAAAGCAGATCTTCACACCCGTAAATGTGTAGTCAACGGGGTGTTTTATTTTAAATTTCAAATAAATCATCGGTGGGATTACGATTTGTTATTCATTTTTACCAAAAATCCTTCTATATCACAAAATTATCTATCTATAGACAAAATCCGTATAAATATTCGTAAAAATTAATCATCGCTCGGCGTATTGGACTTTCAGAATCTGCACAGTATTATGGCAACACTGATTTATTTTGGTTGGCGGGAAAATTCGTAAAGATCATGCTGTGGATTTTTTATTATTTTCCAAAATTTGTGTTTCTTCGAGTGTTAATGTGTAATATTGGTGGATTATTAAATGTTAAGTGCTCGTTAACGTGTACAAGTGTGGATAAATGGTACAAAGTTGAAAAACATGACTTTCGTATTATCTCATCATCCCCTCAGAAACCTAGTAAAGTTTCCATCACTTTATTAGGATACAAATACAATATGTTCAATGATTACGACTGAAGGACATGTATCCATGGTCATGAATAAATTAAAAAAAAAAAAAAAAAACTGACAAAATAAGGAAATGCAACATTTGCCACACTATATGTTCAAGCTTCCCCTATACTACAGAATATCGTTCTGAACTCTTTTGGTTACTAGGAATGGCCATATTGTTTTTGTTTTTAATTGTTGTATCACTCAAAAGTGACAGTGAAAATTTTATATATTTCATTCGCTATTACGCTAACAAACTTGTACCTATTTTTTTATCAATTATAAGTATTTAGCAAATTACGCTTGAGCTTTTACTTAGTAACCGTCACTGCTGCGCTGCTCCAACATATTGTGGTCCCTCGAACCGAACAACGAGAATACTGGCAAACAGTCGAACATTGCAACTCGCATCGCAATATTCGCAAAAGCTGCAGTGACCATTGGAAAGAAGAAAACGCATCATTCGGTACGGCCAGCCATCCTTCCTAACCGTCGTCCTTCGCTTAATTTGGTTGACACCGTGCTTATTTTTTACTTTCCAGTTTGTTTTGGTGCTTGCTTTGTTTAACGCACGCTTGGTTCGTGGATTAGCTGTGCCGCCGCTAGCATCAGCTAACCCCATTAATCGAGTTAACCGTGAGTACTTACCCCGCTTTTTACACCTACCAAAATGCCAAGAGGCCGCGATTTATCCCCGTATCGGTTAGAAGGTGATACCGATGAGGATACGGCATTACTCAAGGATTTAGTCAAATCTCGTGGGATTTTAAAGGGTAGGCTAACTAAATTCTCAAACTATGTCGCTAATATACAGAGTGAAAATGTGAAATCTACGCAAAAACTAATTGATTTAAAGTTACGAGTAAAAGGGGCTTCAAATTTATATACGGAATTTTGCAATATTCAAACACAAATCGAAAAAACGGTCCGCGATTGTGATTTAGAACACCAATTAACTCAACGCGAAATGTTTGACGATGTTTATTACGATACACTGGCTCAAGCTGAATATATCCTTGACTCTGTAAATTTAATTGACAATGCTAACGTGTCTAGTTGTAGTAGTGGCACTGGTGGCATGTTAAAATCAATTAAATTGCCCACTATAACTATGCCTACCTTTGACGGGGCATATGAGCATTGGCTTGAGTTTAGGTATACATTTTCATCTTTAGTTCATAATTCAAAAGAAATCAGCAACATCCAGAAATTCCACTACCTTAAATCATCCCTTAAAGGAAGCGCAGAATTGATCATAGACGCTTTGGAGTTCTCAGAAATTAACTATACGTGGGACACTCAGAAAGTTTTGCGAAACTAAAAAAAATTGTTCTATACGTACATATATTTTTATCAAATCTTTTCAAAGTACTTTCCACCAGCCTCTATACAAAGATTCATGCGCCTAAACCAGTTTTCAAAACACTTTTTCCAGTCCGCCGCAGACACCTCGTTTACAGCCTGCTCGAACGCAGCCAGCGCATCTTCCGGCGACGAAAATTGTATCCCTTTGAGCAGATTTTTTATTTTTGGGAATAAAAAGAAGTCACACGGTGCTAGATCAGGGCTGTAAGGAGGGTGACCCAGGAGTTTGACTGGCGTGCTGTCCAGGAAGTCCCTCGTTTTGAGTGCGGTGTGCGCAGGTGCATTGTCGTGGTGGAGCAGTAGCCCGCGGAGCCCTGTGTTTGGTCGCTTGTTGCTTATAACAGAGAAAACTTCTGGCAAACATTTGGTAGTATACCATTCGGCATTAATGCTTCTTTGATCCCGTAAGGGAATTGATACCAAGTGGCCAGTCAAATTAAAAAAGCTAGCGATCAAAATCTTACCCCCGCTTCTAGATCGCTTCACTTTGGTAGGCGTTGGCTCATTTTGAAACACCCAAACAGTCGACTGGCGCTTGGTTTCTGGGTCGTATTGATAAATCCAGGACTCATCACCTGTAACGATGTCGTAAACACGCCGAGACGAGCCTGCTTCAAATTTGTTAAGCATATCACGGCACCATTCCACCCGGGCCTGCTTCTGAGCATCGGTGAGGTTGTGCGGCACCCAGCGTGATACTATCCTCCTCACGCGAAGATGGCTGTGTAGAATCTCGTGAACGCTTCCCGATCCAATCTTCAATATGTGTTGAATCTCCTGATATGTAATTCGCCTATTGTCTTGGATTAAATTTTTCACTGCTAGCACGTTTTCTTCGGTAACAGCCGTCAAAGGGCGACCGCTTCTTTCGTCATCCCCCAAAGTTGGTCGACCGCGCTTGAATTCGTTATACCAACGATACACGGTTGCCTTGGAAGGGCCTTCATCCATGAATGCCATTTGAAGTCTATCGTACGATTCATCCGGTTTCAGGCGACACTTGAAATCGTATAAAATCATAGCTCTAAAATGTTCCCGGCGCAGATCCATATTTCAGTGAGACACAATACTTTGAATTAACTCGCAAAAAATGTGGAGGGAAATTTTGAAATTGGAACTTACTTATTTTTACTTATAAATAATCATATTTTCGAAAAACATTATAACTGGCCAGTCTCCCATATATAAAAACTTTTTTTCGCAATACTTTCTGAGGGGCCTGGTACTGTGGCATGGGAACTGCTTCTTAATCGATTTAATAACAACAGGCTTTTAGTGCATAATCATGTAAGGGCACTATTTTCTTTGCAAAAATTGTCTAAGGAGTCACCCCAACACGTCAGAAAGCTCGTGGATACGATATTAAAGAACTTGCGCGCCTTAAAAATCCTAGGAGAGCCTACTGACAGCTGGGATACATTAATTATTTACATCATAAGCTCTAAATTAGATGAAACGACCGAGCGCGAGTGGGAGCAGTTTAAAACACAAAAATATGACGACTGTAAACCATCTTTAAAAGACCTGCTTAAATTCTTAAACAACAGAGCTGATATGCTTGATACCTTGCAAGTTTCACATTCACACGTCAAAGTTAACCACGATCACAATCTTAAAGATACAAAAAAAAACAACGACATCACGATATAATAACAGCAAACTGCATTGCAATGTGTCCACTGATATTAAGCCGCAAGATAAACAAACTTCCGTTAAGAAGCGTTGTTTAATGTGCAACGCAAACTTACATCCATTGTACACATGTTATAAATTTATTAACTCTGATCTTGACACTAAATTGCAGTTTGTTGCTAACAATAAACTGTGTGAAAACTGTCTACGCTCAGGACATACTTTGGAAACTTGTAAGTTTGGACCGTGCCGTCAGTGCTACAAAAAGCATAATTCTCTAATTCATGTTGATTCATCTAATACTAACGCAAATCAAACAGTGGTTTTGCGCTCTGTGAACAAGAATGAGCTGGTGCGCGCTGGCGACTGCGGCACGGGCCAGTCGTTCCCCTATTCGGCTCAAGCAGCCCTCGTAGACTCCGCCACCTCCGCCGCCAGCCCGGTGAATGCTCCATGCGTACAGGTAAATAGTGCACACATAGATAATTTGTCATGCGATCAATCTATGCACGTGAGACCTGTGTTGTTGTCTACCGCTATCATTGAGATAGCCGATAAACAGAATAAATATCATAGAGCGCGTGCGCTGCTCGATAGCGGTAGCCAACATTGTTTTATTACGAAATCTTTATGCGAATTATTAGACGTAAATCTTATACAGTCCACTTTCGAAATTCGAGGTGTAGGCAATTCAGTAACACATACTAAGCAAATGTGTGACATTGATATTAAATCACAAAACAATAATTATTCTACGCGTATTAAATGTTTTGTGATGCCTAACATTACATCGGCGATACCAGCTGTATGTAAACAAAGCGCGCGGTTCAGTATTCCTGATCACATGCAGCTGGCTGATCCTTATTTTTACGAGTCCCGAAATATAGATATTTTATTAGGCGCAGACATATTTTGGGAATTATTAAGCGAAGGTAAAATGAGGTTAAATAACGGACCCTTTTTACAAAATACGAAACTCGGGTGGTTAATTTCCGGTCCGATTAATATTAATATGCGCAATATTAAATACACGCAATGTAATTTTAGTCTCTCTATTGATGCCCAACTACGACGGTTTTGGGAGTTAGAGGAATTACCGAGGGTTGGTGACTCACGCACTGACGACGAGCGAGCATGTGAGGATCACTTCGTGCAAACTACAACACGTAACAGCGACGGAAGGTTTTGTGTTCAAATACCATTTAAAGAATCACCTACTACCTTAGGCGAAACATATCCGCAGGCTGAACGCCGTTTTTTGGCACTAGAGAGGCGGTTGCAAACGAATGCAAGTTATAAAAAATTATACAGCGATTTTATTCGTGAATATTTAGAGTTGGGACATATGTCACGGATAACTTCTTACGATACACCACATTATGTAATGCCACATCATGGAATTATCCGTGAACATAGTACTACAACAAAACTACGTGTTGTTTTCGACGCCAGTGCACTGTCTACTACTGGAAAGTCATTAAATGAACTTCAATTTGTAGGACCTCGACAACAGAGTGAATTAGTTGACATTTTATTACGCTTCAGGCAACATAGGTTCACTGCATGTGCGGACATTGAAAAAATGTACCGACAGTGTCTAATCAATGAATCACAACGCAACCTGCAGCTTATTTTGTGGCGCGACGATCCATCTGAACCATTAGGTATTTATCGCCTTAATACAGTGACCTACGGGTCAGCCTCTGCGCCTTTTCTAAGCGTTAGGTGTCTCAAGCAACTTGCACATGACTCCACAGATCCATGCGTTCAACAAATAATTAATGATGATTTTTACGTGGACGATTTAATAACAGGTTCAGATAACAAACATGAATTAATAAAACTATGCGAGAAAATCGCGGAGACTCTAAAGTCTGGTTGTTTCATTTTAAGGAAATGGATTTTTAATTTTGAATGTGACAGATCTTTACCTCCGTTTAGCGATGCAAAGGAGTTGACGTTAGGAGAAAATACACAATGCAGAACATTAGGTCTCGGTTGGTATAACGCGTCCGATGAGTTCTACTTTAATACACAGTTTAAGGGTGATCATTCAATAATCACGAAACGCACAATATTGTCGCATGTGTCTCAAATATTTGATCCGTTAGGGTTACTTAGCCCTACTATAATAATCGCTAAGGTTGTGTTACAGAGGTTGTGGTTGTTGCAATTAGAATGGGACGATAAGGTTCCCTGTGACGTCGCTCAGGCGTGGATTAAATTCGTATGTGGTCTGTCAGCGCTAAATACTATTAAAATTCCGCGTCACGTCATTGATATAGACCCCATACGTGTAGAATTACACATTTTTTCTGATGCGTCACAAACTGCTTATGGCGCATGTGTTTATGTACGTTCGGTGACCAAACATTCACCTGCAATGGTGAGATTATTATGTTCCAAAGGTAAGGTCGCACCTTTAAAGCCCGTTAGTATTCCGAGACTAGAATTATGCGGTGCTTTACTTGGCGCTAGGTTATACGATAGGGTGCGTACCTCACTACATCGTACTTTTGATAGTATTATGTTTTGGACAGATTCGACAATTGTTTTAGGCTGGCTACACATGCCTCCGAATTTACTAAAATCGTTTGTGCAAAATAGGGTAGCCGAAATTCATGAGTTGACAAAGGAACTACCATGGCGCCATGTAAGCGGGAAGGAAAATCCAGCCGATATAGTTTCGCGTGGTATCGGATTGGAGGATCTTTCAAGTTCCAATTTATGGTGGGAAGGTCCGGCGTTCCTTCGTGAACCGAGTTTCAGTTGTGCTGACGTCTCTTTAGCGCCTTACATGAAGCTCGAAGCCCTACCAGAAACTAAATCGGGTGTGTCACATTCTTTAGTAGTCAGGCAGACATCTGAATGTACGCTATTTCCATTTGACAGATTCTCTCAATTTATGCGCATGAGACGTGCTGTCGCGTACATACATCGCTTTATTTACAATTCGCGCAATAGATACTCGCCGCGATCAGGGGTTCTCACTGTCGAGGAATTAAGAGAGTCTGACATGACATTGGCTAGACTGTCTCAACTAGAATCATTTCCAGATGAGCACACGTCGTTAACAAACACACCTTAAGCAATAAACATAATTTACTTAAATTTAATTTGTTTATTGATAACAATAAAATTATGCGAGTAGGTGGCCGTATCGAAAATTCTATTAATTTCACATACGACAAAAAACATCAGATTTTAATTTCTGCAAAGCATCATCTTTCTCTATTACTATTTCGTCATGAGCATAAACAGTTACTACACGCAGGACCACAGGCTCTTTTGTCTAACTTGCGAGAGATGTGGTGGCCTATAGGCGGTAGGAATCTTGCAAGGAAAATAGTGCATGATTGCGTAAATTGCACTCGATTAAGAGGCAGAACTCCAACTCCTATTATGGGAAATTTACCGAAAGAGCGCATAACTCCAAATTTTCCATTTTTGCGTTGCGGGGTGGATTATGCCGGGCCAATGCTCATATTGAACCGAAAAGGGAGAGGTTCCAGAATTATCAAAGGCTACTTATGCCTATTTATTTGTTTTGTGACTCGCGCAGTTCATTTAGAACTAGTAAGTGACATGTCTACAGACGGATATTTGCTAGCTCTAAAACGATTTATTTCCAGGCGTGGCAAGCCGTGTGAAATATTTTCAGACAATGGGAGTAATTTTGTAGGTCTGATGAATACTTTTTCTAATTTTTTATCTACATGTTCGCCACAAATAGTAGAATACGCTACCAGTCAAAATATTAAATTTACATTTAGTCCACCATATGCGCCTCATTTTGGTGGGTTGTGGGAAGCGGGGATAAAGTCCTGCAAGCACCACTTGCGACGGGTTATAGGAAATGCGCATCTAACATACGAGGAATTTAGCACGGTGTTAACTCAAGTCGAGGCTGTCTTGAATTCACGTCCTTTGAGTCCTCTATCCACAGACCCCTTAGACTTCACCCCTTTAACTCCTGCTCACTTCTTGGTTGGCCGTCCGCTCACGGCACCTGTTCTCGCCGACATCACCGAGACGCCCGTCAATCGACTTTCTCGCTATCAGCGGGTGGAACAAATTCGCCAACATTTTTGGTCACGCTGGGCGAAAGAATACGTATCCGAGTTGCAAACAAGGAACAAGTGGAAGAAGGATTCGTCTCACTTACAACGTGACATGCTTGTAGTCATCAAAGATGAGCATCAGCCGCCACTGAAGTGGCAACTTGGACGAGTGATCAATATCATTCCTGGAAAAGACAACGTGTCCAGAGTCGCTGACATTCGGACGGCATCGGGTGTTGTAAGACGGGCATTCTCCAGAATCTGCCCTCTCTTCAACGACTGCCTTCAAGTTCCAGAGCCTCATTGAAAGCTGGTGCTTCCAAGGCCGGGGGCATGTTCAAGCTTCCCCTATACTACAGAATATCGTTCTGAACTCTTTTGGTTACTAGGAATGGCCATATTGTTTTTGTTTTTAATTGTTGTATCACTCAAAAGTGACAGTGAAAATTTTATATATTTCATTCGCTATTACGCTAACAAACTTGTACCTATTTTTTTATCAATTATAAGTATTTAGCAAATTACGCTTGAGCTTTTACTTACTAACCGTCACTGCTGCGCTGCTCCAACACTATACTTCATCATAATTAAGCTTACAAAACAAAACAAAATATTTTTATCAGTTTTTAAGCGGGGAGCTTAAGATTTCTTATTAATATAAATTAGTATACCTATTACTGTCGGTCGAGGCCTGGAATGAAGCAATTGACGGCCGAGTAATATTGGAAGTACGAGGCGAAGTCGAGTACTTCCGAAGTTATTTTAAAAAGATGAAGCGCGAGCCGCGTCCTTTTTAACTACACAAGGCCTTTATTTGCTATTTCGGCCGAAACTTGTGAAATATTGGAGTAGACTGGTGCCATACTGGTACCTGGAATAGGCAGTAACTGCAAAGCTTGGACTAATGCAGCAACCAGTGCACGACGATGAGTTAGAAGAGCAGCGGTACGTTCTGCAGCGGCAGCGGTTTCAGCTCGAAGTTTTGACGTAGCACCGCTGACTTCCTCAGCATGCCTTTGCAATATTGCATTCTGAAATTGAAAATATCTCTGTTAAGTTTGAAACAATTATCTCTGGTTTTTGGAAGTCCGATTGAATCGAATCTTATTTAATTAACTAGACTTTGCCCGCTGCTTCGCCCACGTTTATTTCGGCTTATTACTGAAAGAAGTCCCGCGCATCCCGTGAGAACTGTTCATTTTCCCGGGATAAGAAGTAACCTATATATTAATCTGGATTAATGGTTTATCTGTGTGCCAAATTTCATCCAAATCCATTCAGCCGTTTCAAAGTGATAGACTATAAAACATCCAAAAATCTTTACAAACTTTCAAAGGAAATCTTTCCGGTGAACCACCACTAAGGCTAAAATCGCTTGCACTCAATGTTCGATAGCAGCCGTAGGTACCTATGTGTAATATAGCAGGATTCATTCAAGGGATTTCGACAAAATGTTCCATTGGGAAGGATCGTGACTGTACAGTCGAGTTCATTAATATATTGGCAGGGCCAATGGTTCAAAATATTGTAAGCGATAAAATTATCATAATGATCTATACAAACATAGTATCAATAAAATGTTATCATATAAACGGTTCATTAATATGTTACGGTAGTGCAGACTATAATATCTGACTACTCTTCTGAACAAAAACATCGAATTACTGCAGATTTCAAAAAAATCGGTACAACCTAGGATTCATAAATATCTATACAACTATGAAAATTCAGCTTTAAAGCCCTGAGCATTCGATTTATTTTTGCTTGCAGGTGTATGAATATGAAGTAATAATGCGATGTTGCCAATTCGTAATAGGACTATCAATCTGACAACGTTGTTAAGCAGCTATATTATTTGAATAATTAGGTTTAAGGAAATCTAAGGGTCCACGCAGACTATATTTGTTAGAAACTTTTATTCAGTCTGTTCAAAAAATAATATTTACTTAGCAAATATGTACTTACCTATACCTACTTTAATTTTTTATTTTGTTCTAAAAACCTAACAAGTAAAATAAAGTAGGGGCTAAAATGAAGTTCACTTATTTCACGTAATCCGGAATTCCGGATTCTTAACAGTCGTAAATAAAGGGCGAAAAAAAAAAATATATATATATATATATATACAACGTGTCCCAGAAATCAACGTCAAGCCGAAAACGGGCAATAGGCCAAGTCGTGACAGTCATTAGAAAAATATAAAAAAAAATTTTGGTCATGTACTTTTCAAATTTTATGGATTCAAAAAAAAACTCGAAAAGTGACACCCTGTGATGATTTTTCAAGTCCTGTGGCTACAAATATTAACTTTCCGTCAGTTTTTTTTCTGTGACGTAACCATGAATAACCCTTCTGTAAATTACAGTTAAAAGTTAAAACATAACTACCTCATTTTTAAATAAAATGTTAAATTTTTGCCCAACATTGAATTCAAAATTATTACATCACCCAACTTTAACCGCGTGTAATGTAAAAAAAAAGTACCACACTATTTTGGCAAGTAACTTTAAAAGATGGCGCGTTTATTCTGGATTCCAAAATGGTATGCCACTTACTAATTGCTACTTCTTAACTGAGGAAAAAAAAAATTGTTAGTTTTAGGTGCGTTTGAAATAAAATTCAGTTGTTGGATTTCTTTAGTTATAATTTTTATTAAATCAGATTTACCGAGTTTATATTAAATGTTCGAACTGTTTGCCTTCAGCTGCACATTAATAAATACTAGATGATCGGGATAACGCTCAGCATTTGGGTATCTCTTACGAGATAGATAGTGACGCTACTTTTATCTAAGAGCGAGACGGATTGACACATAATTTCGTCTGTGTGAGTGAAACAGATAGAGACGCCACTCTGGCGAAACAGGGATGCATTAGGTAAATTGTGCAATACTGCAGCACGTTACGCTCTTTCGTTTTCTAAGCATCTTTTTGTATTTGTAGTGACTTCATACTTACAACTGTGGCTTTGTTTATTGGACTTCATTTGCATTGTGATTTTGATTTATCTGCACTGTTTCTGACGACCCCGGACTTGTTTTAATCGTAATCCCGTGTTTTGTGTAGTTTGTTATCATGCCATCTCGATACACCGCACAGGAATACGCCAACATGCATCTCATTTATGGAGAATGCTTATGCAACGCCAATGCTGCAGCAAGAATGTATCGTAAGAGATATCCAAATGTGCAGCTGAAGGCAAACAGTTCGAACATTTAATATAAACTCGGTAAATCTGATTTAATAAAAATTATAACTAAAGAAATCCAACAACTGAATTTTATTTCAAAGTTACCTAAAACTAACAAATATTTTTATTTCCTCAATTAAGAAGTAGCAATTAGTAAGTGGCATACCATTTTGGAATTCAGACTAAACGCGCCATCTTTTAAAGTTACTTGCCAAAATAGTGTAGTACTTTTTTTTTACACTACACGCGGTTAATGTTGGGTGATGTAATAATTTTGAATTCAATGTTGGGCAAAAATCTAACATTTTATTTAACTGACGGAAAGTTAATATTTGTAGCCACAGGACTTGAAAAATCATCACAGGGTGTCACTTTTTGAGATTTATTTTTAAATCCATAAAATTTGATAAGTACATGACCAAGATTTTTTTTTATATTTTTCTAATGACTGTCACGACTTGGCCTATTGCCCGTTTTCGGCTTGACGTTGATTTCTGGGACACGTTGTATATATATATATAATAACAAAATAATAATATTATATAAAAATATATAATATTATATTTAATGAAAAGCTGAAATGTCTGGAAAAATCTGCTTGAACGTCTTTCAAAAATGTTAATAATGCAAGCTTAGGGAAATCTCCGCTCAGATAACTACAAAGAAATTACAAAATCAATATTATAGCCACACTCCGGGGATGAAGACGAATCTAATGACACCTCGTACTTCAAAATCCGTAAAACCGTTTAGACTGCAGAAGGTCACGACAAAACTAACATACATAAAAACATATAGGTATACAAATATAACAATAATATAATAGAATGTACATAACACAACTAACAACTGTGGGACTATAACATAACTGGCGAAATGTGGGTGTACTATACACCTCTGCCTACCCCTTCGGGGAAATACAGGCGTGATGTTATGTGTTATGTTATAATAGAATGTTTATTGCGACTTCAAAAGTATTATATCAAATATTTAAATAATTCTATAATTAATTATCGTTTAAAATTCAACATAAACCCACGCAGAATTTGCGGTGGAAATTCACACGAAATCGTACAGCAGTGCGCGCTTAGTCTTAGAAAACAGAAATGTGAGATGATTTGATCTTTTGCTGAAATAAGAATCTATAATTTCATTAAAGTTTTCTATCCAGCCAGCACCCTATATCGCAACTTTTGACTAAAGAGATTTAAAGCTCGACAATGATGTTTAAATGTAGGAAAATCGTAAACTGATCTAATCATTATAGAATATGTGGTAAGGTTGAATTTGGAATGCAGTCATTGTTCAGATATTTTTGAATCAGTGTGCCTATATATTTATGAATCCAATACTGCCTAAATAATTATGATCGTAATGGTCTTCATATAAATATGTGCCTATGGCTGTACAAATATTATTGAGTATGAGCTGTACACATATTATTGAGTATGAGCTGTCACATACTAATATATTAGATGCGTGACCACAAGTTATTGAATCATAACAATTGTTATTGTTGTTACAATTTTATTGAACTTTTATATGCTTAGATATTTATGAAATCTGGAATTGTCCAGATATTAACGAACTCGACTGTACAGCAGAGTTAGTCTGGCCAAAAAGTGCTAGTGAGAAAATGTTTTTGCTTTTATTGCTTATAACTTTTTATCTTAGTAATAATTGATTCAATTTCAATGTTTTTTATTTCAAATAAACCTAATTACAGGCACTTTTGAAAGGTCAGGCTCTAGTTGCACGGTTCCAAATTGTAGGTCCTAAGGAGAAGAACCGGCAAGAAACTCCATGGATAAACTCTTTTTAAAATAGGTTATTGTTTATTACATCAAAGTTAATGTCAGAAATAAACAAGAGTTTAAAAGTGAGTATATTGCCTTTAGAAATAAACGTAAAAAAAGTTGCCATAGTATGTAGAAGCTGACCTGTTCCGACAGACGGCACCCGTTCACGAGCATGACGCGAGCATCAGCCATCACTTACTACTACTTTACTACTACTACTACTTACTACTACTACGTTACTATTACTATTACTAGTACTACTAGTAACACTACTAGTACTATTACTTTTAGTAGTTGTTGTTTAAGTACAGGATATTACTGAAATCATCCATATGTAACAACTTTCGACTTGGAGCGGTGGAGCCGTTATTCAGATATGCCCGGGACAATACAGGTCTAGTAATAATTGATTACTTTTAGTAGTTGTTGTTTAAGTACAGGATATTGTTGTTTAAGTACAGGATATTACTGAAATAATTTCAGTAATATCATCAATTACTTTCGACGTGGAGCGGTGGAGCCGTTTTTCAGATAGGCCCCGGGTCAAAACAGGTCTAAAAATAGTGACTTTGGATGCCCATTGCAAATTGTTCATCTATAACCTAGAATATTTTTAAAACTAGTTTAGTACTCTGTTAAAAAAAGTTTTTTTCAACGATACCCCCATGCTTAAGTAGGACAAAAAAAATGCCCTCTTTGCATAGGGTGCCAGGGAAACGCTTCCGAAAACGAATACAGGTGATAGTGCTGGTGATTGATTACTGATACTAACCACAAAAAAGTGCGATCCTTTTTTTATATTTTTTTGCATTTTTCATACATAACCAGCTATGGGCAGCTAAAAAAAACTGATTTGCAAAAAACCCCATTTATTTACATAATTTTTTAAAGTTCGCAATATAATTTAAATAAAATATCAGCTGGCGCCAGGGGTGAACGACATACGCTCGCATACGCATCTCAGTATATACAAATGTACTCTGTGCATACGCAGTCCGTGTCGTAGCAAGCGTAGGTAGGTTAGGTACGCCCGCGAGGCAGACAACCGCCCAGCTCGTTGGTTTGCGTCGGTGACGCGCAAGTCCAGGTGGGCCGGTTTATGAAATACCTCGGCCTAACCTTAGACAGTCGCTGGGGGCTTTGAAGAACACTTCGGACGCCTCGTTCCCTGGATCGAGAGGGCAATGGGTGGCCAATCTCGGGGGACCACGGGAGGAAGTTCGTCGCCTCTATGCGGGAGTCGTGCGGTCGATGGCCCTTTATGGGGCGCCTATGTGGTCAAATAGACTGTCAGGCGTCCGGCGCTGCAGAGCTAAATTTAATAACCTGCAGCGTAAAGTGGCCATCCGTATCGTACGAGGGTATAGAACTATATCCTTTGAGGTAGCAACTTGGAGGGAAGTAGCCTCATTCTGTGAGCCGTCATGGTTCAGAAAGAGGCTGCGGAGCGGGATCGAGAGAGGGCTGATCCTGCTCGGAGAAGGCGGCGCCGGAGAGGCAACCGCTCCAGCACCTAGCCCTTCAGGGCAATCGACGTACCCCTCGCCCAGTCGTTACTCGATTGAAGTGCGGGGGGCCTTCGAAGTCACGGGCATTCAGAGTGGGGGCTCTGATTGTCCACCGAGTGACTTTTGGGAAGGCGGCGGCATGTTGTGGTCACGTGCTGCCATGAGAACCGGGCATTTGCACCGGGAGACAAATAGTCTCCCTTGAGACGTGCCTTACAGGCGTAGCATAGGGAGGGCTCCGGAGGCTTATTACTTTCCCGGAGTCCCCCTTATTGTGCTGTAGACGGCTACTGGGGGGGTTTTAGTGGGAAGAATCCCACACATCCCGGCCTCCATCCCCCATGAGGCCGGCAGCCTTTTGAAGGTTTCCTCCTCGCAGCAAAAAAAAAAAGTTTAGGTACGCGCGGCATTCATCCCGAGTTTTGTACGCTTTAAATTGCGGGCTTGCAAAATACCAAATCACTAAAACAATGAGTATAAGGCTAATGGTTATTGGTACATATTCGATTGTGTTTAGGTAGTATAATAATAGCCTTTCAGTTTCGGGAGCGTTTTCCTGACACCCAGTATGGATGCCCCTCAAATTTTATTTTTAAACATCATATTCGGTTTAACTTATTTTACGAGATTTTGAAGTAATTATATTATTCGGATTGGAAGTTATAAGGGTCAGACAACCAATAAGTGGGATCGGAAGACAGGAGTTCCTGCTTAGAGATGAAGGCACTAAGATTGCAACAGTCTAGTCACTTACGGCCAAAATTAATATCCAATCAATCCACGATTTACCCTACTAGAGATAGAAATTTGACATATTTTGTATGGAGTTTATGTGAAATTCCTATCTCTAGTAGAGCAAATCGTGGATAGATAGGATGTTAATTTTGGCCATTATTGGTTTTTATGGACTACAATGATCTCTGATTGAGCAAAACATGCCGCAGAGATTCATTCAACCTAAATTACACAACAGTATAACCAAATTCGCCAAGAACAAGATATCAATTTAGAAAATGACTTCAAGCAAAGTGCTCCCAATCCCAATTCTGCTCTTACTGCATTTTGTTTCCAAGCCTTTGCGAAACTTGACCACATCTGTACCATTTTAGATAGCTTATAAAATGAGGATGTTATTTTTGTAATTTGTACGCCAAATGTCGTATATTTTTTTTGAGTAATTCTGTAATGTCCTTTACATTACCGTACTTAGATGATATTCAGAATCAGAATTATTTATTGCAAGAATGTAGTACAAAAAAGATGTTAATGAATATTAAATAGATTCTTCTACCATGACAATGGTGTATTGTTTTATAACTTGTGATTTATGACCATTTTATTTCAGAGGTTATGAAAATTTAGGCCATGAATTTTGTATGATAGTAATTGCTCTTTCATCAGCTTTCAGGAAAGTGTCAATCGAGTGCCCAGAGTAGGATAGATTTTATTGCATTGCATTTATGCACAATTAGCATTTTTCCATCTGAAGACGGAAAATATCAAAAAATCTTAAAACTGAACTCGGAAAAAAAAAATACTGGCGCCCCCTGGTTCACGGGATCTTTTTGTTGCAAATGAGCTCTAGTATAACCCGTTTCAAGGAATAGGTCAAATTACAAATCACCCTGTATATTACATTTATATTTTATTGACTTAGGTTGAGTAGTTTTTTAACCAGCTTCAATAAATCTGTTTATTTTAGCTTCGTCTATCTACTATCTAGATGATCTCCTAATAGCTGTGTTTGTCTGAGAATTCTTAGCGAATTTTTGATAACGATAATGATTGGACGTTTGGAAAAACATGGGTGAGACCTTTACCCAGCAGTGGGGTAGCATAGGTAAATAAAAAAAATCTCAAATTGGTTCTATAAACATTTATGAGTCAACCCTCGCAATTGTCAACTAAAAAGTATGAAATAAAAACTTTTTAACAAACAATTACGATCACATGAGACTTTCTATCTTCATGTCTCAGTTTGGCGAACCGACTTGCGGTACCATTTAGGCAACAGCCTAGGTGGTATTGCAGTTGTTATGGGCAAAGGTAACCGCTTAACATCAGGTGGGCCTTTAGCTCGGTTTGCCATCCTATACTTTAAAAAAAAAAAAATACAAAAAAAAACAGACTTCAAAAACCTTAACTAAAAAGTAAAATATATATAGGAAAAATCGATTATTATTTTTTAAAAAACTATTTTAATGGAACTTAACAGAATCGATTATTAATAAATCGATTTTTTTACCGCTAAGTCACACCCTATACGTAGATCTAAAAGTCTCTCTGGGCCGCGTTCAGTTATATCGCCCGACGTCGTCAGAACATACGTTGGGCGTTCATTAGTATGATGCTCACACAACACATAAGTAGTTTTTTTAAGAAACGTCTTGTTTTCCAATAAAGAGGATTATTTTTCTTATTATTATCGCTCTGAGTAACTGAACGACCAAAGTACGCTCCGGGCGTCATCGGACGATAATACTAAACGCAGCCCTTGTCTTAGTTAGGAAACAATCTTGGTTTGGCACGTTTCTTAATTCAAATAACTACTGATCACAGCGACGACACAGCCCCTAGACGCCACATAACAGACGACCGATTTCTATCACACATAAGGGAAAAATCCTGTATGTAAGCCGCCACTCAAACAATTTGAATCAGTTATGACCACTTCTGTGAGCCGTTGACACTTCCGTGTTAGTGAACACAAAATTTACAAATAAATGTTATAATGACATCTTGCACAGTACGATTGTGTTGTAAAAACAGCAAGACTTTGAGTGTCCAGAAAGACGGCATAACATTTCATCGTTAAGTTAATAATGTCATTATCCAATTAGATTTTTCAACTGATTTAATATTTAATGAGAGTTCATCTTATACTGGTTAATTCGCAACGGACACCAAAGGTGCAGACGGCACGTTGATGTCTTTCACAAAACATCTCTTTCTTACGCAAGCACTTAATACACTATCTCTTTCCCTCTATTTAATTGTCAATGTAACTAGTGATGTACTAAATCTGTTATCGATGAAACAAAGTTCTCCATACTATCAACGAAATTGAAAAATATAGGTAGTAGAATATTTTGCAATCTACAAAAAAAAAAAAAAAACTACGATTTCAAACATTCAATCTTTATATACCTATAACAGCCAGGGAGTCTACTCCCATTCAACGATAAACGAACTTTTATTCCGACCGATATGTACACGATAAATGATATATGTACCTTTTTTAGGGTTCCGTAGTCCTACAAGGAACCCTTAGTTTCGTCATGTCCGTCCGTCTGTCCGTATACCCATCTGTCCGTCTGTCCTAATCCTTTACAGCTTAATAACTTCTACAGTTATAAATATAAGTACATGTAATTTTGTTAAAAGATAGTTTAAATATAGATCTAAATTTTAAAAGAATAAAAAATGCGTGATTATGTATTTTAGGGGTGGCATGTGAAATGGGGATGAAAATATTTTTTTCGCTCCACCCCCTCGTGTGTGGTATCATTGAATAGGTCTACTAAAATGAAGGTAATGTTTCATACAGCACTTTTTTATCAGGTGTACCATCTGCGAAATATAGCCAGCTAAAGTGACTTGCAATGTGTCCCCCCCCCTGCCATCTCTAAACTATGTAACGTAGATATTTATAATTCTCCACGTTGATAGACCTTTGTAAAAACTCTCTTTTAAAATTATTTTGAGTATAATGTGATTATAAATTTTCGAGTTATAGAGAGAAAACTGAAAAATACTTAAGACGTCCTAGTTCAAAGGTCATTGACCTTAGAGAAAAATGATCTTATCAAAGAATGCTCCTTTAGTTAGTTCCTTTAGTTAGTCCTTTAGTTAGTTAGTGTTCCTTCGTGACACACATTCGAGGCTTTTAAGGTCATCAGAAAACCTCACGTTGGCGATACCATCGCATTCCACAAATTTCTTTGGTAATTCTTTTACAGTTCAGGCTGCTCGCCTGTGGAATGCTTTGCCAGTACAAGTGAGGCGTGCTCAATCTTTGCCTATATTCAAAAAACTGGTAAATGATCGCTACCTATCATCACTGTAATTTCCGGCAGGTACATTATGTAATATTTAGACATATTGTATTGTATTTATTATGTTTATTGTATCTTATATTTATGTAGTTTTGTTATAGATATATGTATAGTATTTATGTTATGTAGTATATGTATTCTATTATGTTGTTACACTGCGTACTACCCCTCTCTTTACTTGCCCATATTGTCCATCCTAAGGTTGTCTGGAAGAATTCGCCTTGAGCGATAAGACCGCCCATTGTACATGTGTTCTATATAAGTCATATATGTTGCTATCTTCTTTTGTGTACAATAGTATTTGTATTGTATTGTTGAAAAAAAATGACTTTCCTTCGTACGTTCGTATTTTTACATTTATTACGTACTAGCTGTGCCCGCGACTCCGTCCGCGTGGATGTCCGAAAATAACATCGTGTCATAATTATGAACACAATATCTTCAAATATATACATATAAGCGCCTACACAGACGATTACACTATTTACCGACCATACTATATTTTGTTTTTACAACCAACCGGCTAAGGTGATGGAATTAGCCCTAAACTCCCTCATTCTGAGAAGACGCTCGTGCCCAGCAGTGGGAAGTAATTGGGCTGATTATGTTATTCTTTATAACATAATCAGCCCAACATGTTATGTTATTCTAGAATACTAATAATATCCAGTTCATTAACTCTTCTCATTTTGAGAAGAGGGCCATACCCAGTAGTGGGACAGTAATGGGTTGACTACGTTATGTTATTCTATATTTTCTAGTTTCTTAACTCTTCTCGTTCCGAGAAGAGGTCCGTGCCCAGCAGTGAGGCAGTAGGTAATGAGCTGATTATGTTATGATAATCTATTACACTAACAATATCCAGTTCCTTAACTCTTCTCATTCCAAGAAGAGGGCCATGCCCAGCAGCGGGACAGTGATGGGCTATGTTATGTTATTCTATATTTTCTATAATACTAATAGAATCCAGTTGTATTTTTAGGAACCTGCAACCTGCATCTAACCAACAATCATGACCTCTACTTTGTATGCAACTTAATACAATAGAGGGGTCAAGCTGTATCGCTTGATCTACTCAACCGATTCAGATAAAACATACCCTATATTTTAAGTTAGACTAATACCAATACAAATGCTAAGTTTCATTACGATCCGTTCAGCCGTTTTCACGTGATGAGGTAACAAACAGACAGACATAAATTTTTTTAACGATTGATTCGTGTTCTATAGCTTATTTCTAGTCCCCCTAGCCGGTTTTCGCGAAAAAAAACTCAATGTACAGACTTTTCGACCTTTACAGTTTTATTATAGTATAGATTACTAATTACTACATATTTAACTGTCGAAAACATTGAAAATTTAAAATTAACTAATAAAATTACAGTAAAAACTACAACAAAAGACCCTTCTTTTGTTGTACAAACAAAATTATAGATCTCAAACGATTTTAAACCTAATTGACTACTAAGTTAAGTTAGAAATCGTAAAAATAAAGAAAGTCGTTAGCTAGCTACCAATAGCCAATAGCTATTTTACTTGGTCAGCTCACGGCAGCGCGGCGGCTGCCCGCTACACCGTAAACTTGTTGGTTATTCGAAGCAGTAGCCAATAGCTAGCTATCGTGTAGACAGATATCGTAGCCATTGATCGAAGTAGCCATGGCTATTTGTTGAATAGCCGCTATTTAGCTAGTTATTAGAGTAGCTACCCACTTCTAAGCCTTACTCCTGACCCCGCCTGGATCGAGTGCTGTATCAATCGAATTTGAATTCGAGTTAGTGTCAAATCGTACTGCTTTTTTCTAGGAATTGAAATTAGCTCGATTTGGTTCAGAGCTTGAACCAGTCGGGAGTAAGGCCCACGATGTTAATTTACAACTTCCACACGGACAGGGTCACAAGCACAGCTAGGAATGAATAATTTAGTAAAATAACAACTTTTGTGTCACATTCGATTTTATTTAAGATTTGCACGGATGTGTAATATTTCTCCATGAAGCTACTTGGTCTTTTACTTCTTTCGAAGGCCTCTTTGCGAGAAAAATCCTCAATTAAAATCAATCGCACTATTACATCCCTGAAAATGTTTGGTTTTGTTAAAACCTATTAAATATCACAATAATACTGTCAAACGCGGTTTGACACGTAAACACTGAAAAAATTACTCAGTACTATCAGAATTTCGCTTTCAATTACTACTAAAATAAAATAATAAAAAAGATTTCAATATCCAAAAGAGACCTCTTGAGCAGTCGCATAATTTGAGGTTACATTAACGACAATTGTACAGTTTACTGTCTAATTCAACATTGTTTATATAAAAACAATCAGAAATATATCAAATAGGTTAGGTAAGGTTAGAACTGTGAGCGAGCGAAGTGAGTGGTGCCGCGGTAGCTGCTAGCGAGTACTAGAAACAAATTACAGTTATTAGTTGTTATATTCATTAGTCCCAAAATTTGTTTTATTTGATTATATCGAATGGTATTTATAATGGCTTTATTATAAAAGCTCAAAGTTACAAATGCACTATTCGAAGACTATACATATATAAAATTAATTTATTTAAAAAATGATTAGTGGCGATTAGATTTTTTTTTTTTTTTTGTCCTTTAAATTTAAGTTATTTTTGAGTAGGTTCTTTTCTTTTGAATAACGTTTTATTTACGTACTAATTAGCTGTTATAGTTTGCAATAATATTTGTTTTTGTTCCATGCTGTGTTCACTTTTAAATGTTAAGTAGGTCCAATAATATTTATACCTAGACGTAGTACCTAGTATGTTAATGTAACATTTTGTGTAATATTGCTGGGTAAAATAAATAATATAATACTACTACTAAATTAATTATTTTATTATTTAATATTTATTTACTATATAAACGGACAATTACCTCTTTTAAAATATCCGCTTTACAAAATAATAACTCCATATTCAACACCAAATAAATACATAAAGATATTTTTAAAGATATAATTATCTTAATTCTGAAAGTACAGAGCACCCGTCTTACCACCCCCCCCTCCCCCCCCTCCCTACTTGAGACTCCCTCCCTACTTGTAATACTTACTATTATTATTAGTATATTAATTACTTTATTATTAAATAATATTAAAAGAAATAAGAAGCTAAAATCCTTATAATTAATACTAAGTATTACATAAAAATAATATCGATAAAATAATATTTTATCGATATTATATTGTGTTGAATCTAAATCTGTCTCGTCTCTAACCCTACTAAGTTTGAAGTTTCTATGACATAATGACATTGTCAGGGCCAACCGGATCGCTGTACCCCGCTTCCTCATACCTCAGCTAGTGGCAGAATTGTTTGTACGCATTAAATTCTACAATATCCGTCTAGGGGCTGTGTTGTCGCTGACTGATCATAATTTCTTAGATTTACGCGATCACTACACATTATATTAAAACAAGTTTAACCGGATTAAATCGCGTATATTATTTAAATTGTTTTTCCTGACATTTCGAAAGCTTTGCAGCGTTCGTGGTCGCAGGATGACAGGACAGGACTAAGATGACATGCGTTTTTACAGATATTTCTAAAAAAATATTTTAATTTACCGTATAATTTTTATTAATCAAAATCGTTTCGATTTAATCCGGTTAAACTTGTTTTATTATAACTACTGATAAAATATAATAACTAGTTCTGCACATGTAATTACGTAAAAAAAAATATTTAGTGTGTTAAATTGTTAACATCATTATGTCATCATTATTTTTAAAAGACATTTCTTTTATTATTGACGAATTGAATTAAAAAGACATGGCAAGATTGTTCACTAATTATGACAAGTAAGAAAAAACAGAGATAATATCCGAATTGAAATAAAAGTCGTTCGTTATCTAAATAAAATGAAAATATGAATCCCACAAAAATTACTTTCAACTGATCTAAGAAGAATTATAAAAATATGTCGTGAATTATGAATATTATATGATGCCCATACTCGGTAAAATAAAGTCGAAACCATCCATGGGCATTCTCCTTTATAGATTTATGTTTTGTTTACGGTTAGATATATTTTTGGATCAATTTGCAAATATTACCTGTTATATGTGACTGTGTTGTCACAGATTACTTAATAGTTACTATGTAACAGACATAGACCAGTAAACCTCTAGACGCCGGTTAGCTGGACACCTCCGGTCACAACGCATATGCTCTACCACTGCATATCATACGTCCCTCCGCCAATCGGAACGTCACTCAGTCAGCGAGCGGCACCAATCATAAGGAATCATACCACCGAACTTTTGAGCCGGCCAATCATAACGCGCCGTCCGCCCCCCTGACCCCACCAACGTTTTACGACTGCGTTCGAATACAAAACTTTGTTTATGCGGAGTCTTGAAGCTTACTGGTCTGTGGTAACAGATAATGCACTAAAATATTCTATACATACTGCTTTAATAGCCTACTCTAAGTACTCTTTCACGTCGCCGACCGCTACGTGCAAAATTGTACCTAAATGTTCGAGCGTAAAGTTATTATTGCGTCGTAGCTGCGCCCGACCGCGTGAGCTTGCAGCAATCGCAATAACGTTAGGGCTGCATCTTTCGATAAAAAACATGAGTACACAATATTTAGGTACCTACCTACCTAAATGAAATTTATTATTCAATTTGGTTTTTATTCAAATAGACGTATTTACATTCGCTTGGGAATAGTCGATACTAGTTGCTGTAGTTGTAATCACGAACCCTTACTGTGATAGGCCAACGGACAGATCTAGCAAAAATACCGAAACTAACAGTAGATAAGTTATGATGAGTGTTAAATTGTGTTTATGTCTAAAATTAACTAAAATTATTTCAAGGGTTCAATGTACTCATTTAGTTACATAACCTAACGTAACTAAAAAGTAGTCTGTGACCTTGAAAAAATTGGAACCAACTTTGAAAGCAAGTAATTGAACGCAAATCCGTGGGGGCGTCCATACCATATGGTAGGGGGCAAACTTCGCCCGTGGGGCCCCCCACTATCCCAGAGTCTCCGGCCTGAGCTGCTAGAGGGTGTGGTCAGCGCCTCACATGGTGCCTAACGTGGACGACGACGTGCCAGATATTCCAAGTTAGTTGAACTTTCATCTTAGTACAGACCTTCCAAATATACACTCACACATCCCTCCACTCACCACCCACACATATACACACCCCCACTCCTCACAAAAACATCACAAATAATACACAAACCCACTCAAGAGTATGCTGAGAAAACCTAAACATTGTTCACATGTGTTACTTTAAATCACATTTTATGAATTTCATGTCCGAACACTGTCTCATAAGATACGTACAGGTTACCTTAAGCAGGGTTAGTAAAACTAACTAAAATACCAACTAAAAACATTACCCTCCTTTTGGGTTCCGCCGCAGTTGGGAAATAAAAGCAAAAGTATTTTCTCACTACCTAGTACTTTCGGCCAGTCTTTGAACTCTGCTGTACATTTAACGGTCAATTATCACCAAAAAATAAAATCAATATTTGGAAAAGATATGCACAATACCAATTTTACAGTCTTCGAATAGATTTTCGAATAGATATCAGATAATATATAGATATTTGAAAGAAATGTGTCGATTTAGTTCGTCAAAAAGTTTATCACGAAGTCTCCGTTCCCTTCAAACCAATAATATAACTGATTAAAATTAAATTAATTTTCATACTTGCTGTTCATAATCTGAATTGGCTTTTCTCAACTGGCGAAGTTCAGATTCTCTCAGCTTATTGTGTTGAAGGAACTGATCAGTAAATATTGGTATATCTGTGTCTCCAGCTGTTAAATCTTCACCCTGTCAACAAAATAGATAAAATGGATTATGTACTATAATTACATATTCAAGACATGGATGAAAATACAAATGGAAAACTAACATGCATATTTCTCCCTAGAATTCAGTTGGTTGTGAAATGGGAACTGTTTTCAATCATGACACAAACAGTTCACTGCAGAAGACTAACAACTATAAGTTGCTACTTATTACACTATTATATTATTATAGTCCGGGTGGTGGCACTGGTAGCGTTGCAAATGAAAAAGGCATAGTAACGGGCCATCCATAAATTACGTCATGAATTTCATGATTTTTGGAGATCGACCCCCCCCCCCCCCGTCGTTGTCGCAGGTCACATTTGTTTAACACTAAGACTGCACTTCCAAAGTGATACAAACAAATCATCGTCATGACGTCTGTGGTTTAGTGGTTCAAGTTTCGTACTGCTGATCACGAGGTCGTGGGTTCGATTCCCACAGGACACAAATATTTATTTGATGAACATAAGTGTTTGTGTTGGTTTGGGTGTTTCTTATGTATTATAAGTATGTATTTACAACAACAGATAAAATTATATACGTATTATATCCATTGCCTAGTACCCGTAGTACAAGCTCTGCTTAGTTTGGGACTAGATGGTGCTGTGTAAAAATGTCCTAGAGTATTTATTTATTTATTACTGTGCCCGCAACTCCGTCTGCGTGGATGTCGGAAAATAACATCATATCATATTTATGAACACAAATGTCTTCTAACATACATAAGCGCCTACACAGACGTTTACACTATTTATCTCACCATCATCATCATTTCAGCCGAAAGACGTCCACTGCTGGACATAGGCCTCCCCCAAGCATCGCCACAACGATCGGTCCTGCGCTTTCCGCAAACAGCGGATTCCCGCGACCTTCACCAGGTCGTCGGCCCACCTCTCGGTCGGTACAATTCTTCTTTTTCCGAGAAGGGGCCCATGCCCAGGAGTGGGACCAGCTCCGCAATTCAGAACCACACGATAACCAGTTGTCGACCGATTCGGTTTGTTATCTCTTTTCCTCTCGTTGCGTGAATCATAAGACGAAACGAGATAACAAACCGAACCGGTCGACAGCTGGTTATCGTGTGGTTCTGAATCGCGAGGCAGGGCCGGATTAACCATTAGGCAGAGTCGGCAACTACCTAGGGGCCCCACATCGGCTAGGGGCCCCGCGCACAAAAGTAATAATAATTGAAAATGTTTCATACAGTGAAAATTTAATTGGAAAATTTGTGTCGTCAATGACAATAGGTATTATAGCTTTTTTCGATGCATGCTGTCAATTGATGAAATACTTCATACTTACAGAACTGAACTTTCTAGTATCGAGTAGTAGAACTAATAATAGGGATAGGTTATGTAGCGTATTGTATGATATAGATACAATAGTTTTGAAATGCTTTATCTGTAATTTCGATTTATGAGTTTTGCAACCGTGATCCCTTCACCAACTTGAAAAGAGCTGATGATCTTCAAACGGTTGAAAAGGGGCCCCGAGAATTTTCATTGCCTAAGGGCCCCGACATGGTTAATCCGGCCCTGAGTGGGACAGAAATGGGCTAACTATGTTATGTTATTCTATACAAGATGTTGATCTGTCCGTGCCATATTTCTAGAGCAGATGATAAGTAATGTGCTTAGTCGTCTAAAAATACTTGAAAAATTCTACGATTATTTAATACCTAAATTTTCACTTAAAAACATAGCGAGGGCTTGAGAATAAATCCTGAAGGACTCAAGGCGACATCGCGGCATTGTCAAAGGGTGGACCTGCAAATTGTTTTGGTGGTTTCACACGTATCGTTTTGGGTAGCACGTGACACACGGAGGGAATTTGTTTTGTAATATTCATTTCTATGTATTTTATTATTATTTCTCTGTGTGTACATAAATTTAATAAATAAATAAAATACTTAACATTTTTTTTTGTTATTGATTTTGTTATTGAATCGTGTTGTTGATTTGTGTTCAGTATCAGTGGTATAGTCACCTCCTTAAATATGGCACGAATACAGATCAACATGTTGTATTACTAACAACATCCAGTTGTATTTTTAGGAGCCTGCAACTAACCAACAATCATGAGTTCATGACCTTTACTTTGTATGCAACTTAATACGTGCTGAAATTCGCCTGCCATGCCATTAAATGGCTTCTTTCCCGAAAAGGGGTCATTGTACTCATCATTATGAACAACTTTTATTATGGGACCAACCCTGAAATCGCGAAACAAATCAGTCGGTCTCTACATTTGAGTTCACTTAAATCGATAAAATGTAGGGCCCACCCGTTTATTGACAATCGTCTAATGGAGAGAAAGGGACAGATACACCAGTGGGCGGTCAATATGGCGGCACGTTCCGAAAACCCACCAGTTTAACTTGAGCCCTGCAATCACTCATAATAATCGTCATAATACAAAAAATTCGTACCTACATGAAAAATCATACCATCTTTAAAAAAAAAATGTTTTACTTGATTTCCCACACCATCTAACCGAACAGGAAGGCTTTTATATGTAGTTATTTGCTCAGAAATTATTAAAATGGGACAATATTCATATATACTCAAATATCTTACTCTTAGTCGGAACTAAAATGATGAACTTATACCGAGGTCTAATGTAAGAGCCAAAACACTTGTGTGGCAAGCGTTTGTGTCCCGGTGTCCGGTATGCGCAGTCATGTGGTTTTATTGACATACCAGATCTATCAAAAAAGATAACAATCGAGCGGCGTAAAAACACTACGTAAAATGCAACGCTACATACTAGAGACTATACTAAAACATGAATGTTATACTTACAGAAGCTGGTGTTATGCAAGGTCTGGGGCGTGGTGGAGTTTGTTGCCGTGGCACGATAAGCGGTGCAGGAGCAACAGTAGTATTTGTGTTTGCAGGAGCAGTGTGTTCAGTTGCAGCTTGCACATTACCTGCTAAAATACAGGATGGAAGTTAAAGGCGGTAACTGGAGGGAAAATATCCTTAATATTAATTATATCGAATTTTACGCAAAGGAAAAATGCCTTTTTATTTAAAAATAAGTATAGAAAATGACTTCAAGCAAAGTCTTCCAATTCTGCTATTACTGCATTTTTTTCCAAGCCTTTGCAAAACTTGACCACATCTGTACTATTTTGGATAGCTTATGAAATGAGGATGATTATTTCTGTAATTTGTACACCAAATGTCATACATTTTTTTCCTCTGCAATGTAAAGGTAAAGTAATAAAGGTAAGTAGTAAAGTAGTTATACTTAGACGATTTTGTTTAATAACTTGTGATTTATGACCATTTATTTCCGAAGTTATGAAATTGTTGGCCATGATAGTAATTGCTCAATCTTAAGATTTCATCAAAGTGTCAATAGAGTGCCTAGGGTAGGATAGATTTTTCACAATTACCATTTTTCCATCAAAAAACCGAAAATTTAAAAAAATCTTTAAACTGCTAAACTCGAAAACAAATGACTGGCGCCCCTGGACCCCTGGTTCACGGGATCATTTTGGTTGCAAATGAGCTCTAGTATAACCCCTTTCATGGAATAGGTCGAATTACAAATCACACTGCATAGATTTACTAGCTCGCCTAGGTCAGACGATGTTCTGGCCTTTTGATTGGTGGCGCGATGATTTTGATGATTTCTTAATTAAATTTATGCCCGTATCGATCGAAACTCAAACTTTATCCCTGTAAAAAATTGACCCCGCATTTACTCCGGTTTTAATCCACGTTCCATACATTTTTTACAGCTTAAAAATTATATTTATAATATTAGTGTACTTATTATATTTATAAATGACTACAGCGACGCCTTTTAATTTCCTTTTTTGGCACGAAACCAACATATTACATGTCCAAAATGACTCATATTTATATATGAGTCATTTTGGACATGTAATATGACTCATATTTATATATGAGTCATTTTGGACCATAAATATAGAATTTGTTAATAACTTGACTACATCCAGATTTTGTGATATATTTTTTTGGCACTAACCCAATATACATTGTGTCACGATTCTCGTGGTCCAAACGAAAACCATTGATAAAGGGCACCAAGGGCCATCGAAAAAACCCCCATGGATGTTTCGCGAAACTGGACTGCTTTAGAGAAAATCGCGATTTTTGTATTTGTCTCAGAGTGCGTACAAAAATTATTTTGAGCCCGAACTACTAACTGCTAACTGGAGGTGCATTTTGATAAAGTGTTGGTGCGACAAGGGCAACCTTGTCGTTCATAAAATTAAATGTTTGTAACAATTTAAATTGTGGAAACTAAATCACTCACAAACAGGATTCGAACCTGCGACTCCTGGCTCAGCAGGCCAGTGCTTAGCCACTAAGCTACCGTGAACACTGCTCGTGGCATGCGTAAATGCGTTAAAAATCTTAATATATAAAACAAAGTCGGGTTAGTTACATCACTTATAACTCAAGAACGGCTGGACCGATTTTAATGACCTCGGATTTGTTAGATTCGTCTCCGTCCCGAATAGCAGAATAACTATTAAAATATCTGAAAAATTCACGAAAAAAAAAAACAGAAAATTAATCTAGAAAGATATTGAAATACATAAAAAATACTCGAATCGAAATTTAAACAAAAATGTTGAGAACAAATGACAACAACCTATTATATTTGCTGATTTGCTGTCAAGCAAAAACGTCATTGTCATTTTATTATTTGTGTTGCTAGGTGATTATTCTGTTTGATTGATTGATTAATAATTATTATTAAACCGGCCAAGAGCATGTCGGGCCATGCTCAGTATTATAGGGTTCCTAGGTGTTACAAACAAATCAAATCGAATATTAATCATGGCTATTAATTTCATTAAAAAGACATGCCAAGATTGTTTACTAAACAAGACAAGCAAGAAGAAACAGAGATTACATTATTTTGTTTTCGATAGCCCTTGGTGCCCTTTTTGGTTTTCGTTAGGACCACGATAAAGGTAACACCGTTTATATTGTGATTACGAGTCATTTGGTCCATAAAAAAAATGAAAAAAATTGTTGTCCAGTACACACACACTCACACTACCAATATTAACTAGATATGGTATAAATGCCCAAGAGGCTCTCTGCATAGGTTTGTGAATTTAATTAGTTGTGTGCTTCGTAATTGGCGTAATGTCTAGACTAATGTATTTAATAAAATATTGTAAGCTGTGAAGTTACCAATAACAAATAAATAAATTAATAACTTGACTACAGTACCACCTATCGGAATCAAGCAATCTAGCGGAACATATTTCGTATGGAGCTTATGTCAAATTCCTATCTCTAGTAGAGTAGGGCAAATCGTGGATAGATTGGATATAAATTTTGGCAGTTAGTGAATATGACCTCAATCTGTCAAGTCGATCAGGAGTTACACAATTACTAAGCAGACGCACACTAAGATTATATTTAAATATTATTTTAAACAAGTGGTTCGCCCTGAACGGAGACATTGCAATAAACGTTTTAACGAACTAAATCGACATATTTCTCTTAAATAAAAAAACAATATATTTGGAACACTTTGAAATTGGTATTATGCGTGTCTTTTCCAAATATAAATCTTATCTTTGTTAAATAATGTCTCTTGAATGTACAGCAGATTTCAAAGACTTCATTGCTTTCAAAGCTTTTATTGCTATTATTTTTACTATTAATTGATAAGTATTTGAAAAAAAAAAAATGCTACAACAAGACGACATGAGGTAGGTGCACATAAAAAATAACTTCATTAGGTACATTTTAGGAATTACAGTGATACATTACATAGTTGTAATATCATAACAAAAGTAACTTTGCATGTCGTAGCTGCGGCAAAGAGGCTGACACCTCTTTGGTTGGTATTTGTTGTATATGTACAGGATATTACTGGAATCATCCATGAGTAGTAGTAGCTTTTGAGGTGGAGCTGTTTTTGAGATAGACCCCAGGATAAAAGGATAAAATAGTCTAAAAACGGCGAATTTGCATACCCCACAATTTTGTAATTGTTTACTTAGGACCAAGACTATTTTCAAAAATAGTTTCATACTATGTTAAAACAGTTCTTTTCAATGATACCCCACATGTTCTAGTTAGAAGAACAAATATTTTTTTTGCATGTATGGAAGCCCCCTCAAATTGTATTATTTTGTAATTTTAAATATCATTTTCGGCTTAGGCTTAAAGTTTTACATATTAATAATTTCTTAGGTTTTTTTTTAGGTTTTTTTACGTATTATGTGAGCTTTTGAAGTTTCTATATTATTTGGATTGGAGGTTATAAGGTTCTGACAGACAGACAGACAAACGGACAAAGTGCTGAGCGGCTTAGGCCGGTGTTCATCAACGTTAATTCTCTGATTAAACGTCCGATTACTCTAAAAATGTACTGGAATAGTGGGTAAACGGTCGTTTAACCAGATAATTATTGTTTGTGAAATCAAGCCCTAATTCTAAGAGACCTCGCTTCGCTCGGTCAGTAAATAAATCGACATGGTGCTATTGTCCAACATCCACGCGGACGAAGTCCCGGGCACTGCTGGAATGCCATGAAATACCTATAATGGTACTGTTTTGGGTTCCGTACCTATCTCTAAGTACAGTGATGCTTGAAAGTCTAGTGTAAAATTAAATACAGTGCGCGTAATATAACTTGTTTACTGTTTACTGCCAGAACTTCTACACGGGCAGCCTGTGGGTCAACTATACTCGTAAAGCTCTAGACGTCCTGCGTGTTCTATATAATAATGGTTTCAGGATGCTGTTGGGGCTGCCACGATACTTTAGTGCAGCTATACTCAACCTGCGGCCCGCGGGCCGCATGTGGCCCGCTGGGCCTTTATTATTGGCCCATCTGAAGTTACAAATTTCTGAAGAAACAACGACTATCTCAGAGTTGGCTTCCGTTTTAAATTGTATTTACTCAGAGTTGTTTGATGAGTTCATCAATTTTAAAAACGATACCAATCTAGAAGTTCTGTTTAAAGAAAAAAAGGAAAACAGATAATATGTGGAATTTGTTTAGCGCAATTGTATTGAACGGTTCTGTAAAGGTTAAAAGTTCTCGAGAAAAAATAAACATTACTGGATGTAATCCATTAATTAAATACTCTAATACAGCTATACTCAACCTGCGGCCCGCCGGGCCCTTGTTATTGGCCCATCTAAAGTTACAAATTTATTGTAAACCATTTTAAATTTCGCCCCCATCAAAGAATGGGTGTTTCAGAACGGGAATGTGAGCCAAGCACTATCAGCGACTTTTTGTTCCCCAAAAATATAAAAGCGTCCAATGATGTGCCCAAATCCTACTAACATTCTTTGGGTTCTACGTATGTGTGCGAATCGTCTTTTTCAAAAATGAAATACACAAAGAACATTTACAGAAACAAACTTACAGATTCTCATCTGGATGATGTTATAAGGATAGCATGTAGCGACAAGCCAGATCTTGATAAAGTTTTGAAAAAGTGTTCACAGTATCAAATATCGCATTAAAACATGTAAACATCTTTGTTAAAACTTCTTTTCTCACTAATTAAGTAACTACATCGTTAACTTGGAATTACGTTTTAATTAAGACAAAATAATTTTTGCTTGCGGCCCTCGACACCATGACTGTAACGTGTTTGTGGCCCCTATAAAAAAAAGGTTGAGTATGGCTGCTTTAGTGCATCCGGTATGTTCGCAGAAGCGCGAACAAATGATTTTTATGCTGTAATAAGGAAAAATACCGTATCCTTACTAACCAGAATGCGTGGCAGTTCCAATAGCGTTCTGAAAGCTTTATCTGAGCAACATGATGCTCGTATAGTGAAGCATTTTGTTAATGTGTTGGTGCGACAAGGGCAACCTTGTAGTTCATAAAATTAAATGTTTGTGTTGTTCAATTTATTTTAAATACTAACCCGTAGTTTGTTAAGTTTTTTACTAACATGTGGGCCTCTGAGTCACAATTAATAAATGAATTTAATTTAATAACTGTGCCGATCTGATACCAGGCTTTGTGAAGGGCCGCGCAGGTACAGTAGCGTAATAAGTGTGAGCAGGACATACGGATGCATCGAACATTAACGAACGACTGAGACAGCAAGAACATACGGGCCCCCGCCATCTTGCCACTCAGCTGAACAACCTATATCAGAGTCTTGCCGCCATTACCGTGCATGCGCGCTACTGATTTGGTTGCAAAACTTCTTCTTCTGCGCCACCTGTTTGTCACTTAACAGCGGCACAGTTATATTACGCGTACTGTACGTTAAACTATAATACCTGCAGGCACAGAATTCTCTGGTGGATTAGGTTTCACTTTCTTGGACAAGATTGCATCTTTCTGCTCCATCTGTTGTTTCCTGAATTCTTTATATGCATCTGTCTTTTTGTATTCAGCCCATTCTCTGATGTATCTGATTAAATATTAAAACAAAATACAATTAAAACTCATTTTAAAAAGTATGTCAACATTGCTACACTCCTTCTGTATTTAAAATTGAAATACTTGTGATCTCAGATTAATATTAATCTGAGCTTGTGATGAATAAATAGATGTTAATGACTGTTATTTTTTATAGTGATATAGTAAAGAAGAAACACAAACAACGTCTGCAGGTTCGCAGCTTTGTCAAGATGTGGTCGACGATGGAGCGAGCAAACCTCCGCCGATTCACTCCACTTAACATTCACTCTACTTATAAAAATTCTTAAAACTGACCGACAGACAACGCATATCCTAAACCGGTGAGTCTAGGAGGATGAAATTTTGCACAGGAGTTCTTTAGATGACGTAGGTGAGCACTCATCAACATCAACTCAGCCTATCGCAGTCCACTGCTGGACATAGGCCTCTCCCAAGTTGCGCCACAACACTCGGTCCTCTGCCTTCCGCATCCAATCCCCCCCAGCTACGTTCTTTAGGTCGTCGGTCCACCTGGCAGGGGGGCGCCCCACGCTGCGGTTGCCGATTCGCGGTCTCCACTCAAGGACTCGTCTGCTCCAACGGCCATCGGTCCTTCGACAGACATGGCCTGCCATTTCAGCTTACTTCTTCTTCGTGTCGACATGAGCTACATAATAATAATAGCTCATGTCGTGGGGAAAAGATTAGCCAGTCAGCAGGTCATTTCAGCTTACTGATCCTACAAGCTATGTCGGTCACTCCGGTTCTTCTCCGGATAATCTCGTTACAGATTTTATCCTTCAAAGAAACTCCAAGCATAGCTCGGTCCATAGCTTGCTGAGCGACTTTGAACTTGTGGACTAGCCCAACTGTCAGTGTCCATGTCTCGGCACCGTAAGTCATGATAGGCAGGGCAGGACGCACTGGTTGAAGACCTTTGTCTTCAAACTTTGCGGTATAGGCAACGAGAAGACTCGGCGAAGTTTGCCAAATGCTGCCCAGCCCAAACAGATCCTTCTGTTGGCTTCTTTCTCGAAGTGGTGTCTACCAAGCTGAATTGCCTGCCCTAGGTAGACGTATTCCATTACAACTTCGAGTGCCAACCCTTCGACGAATATTAGCCTCAGCATGACATGCCTTTGCCGTTAAATCTCGTTTGTGATAATTTCTCAACCTTGTGTCCTCGCAGACAGTAATAAACTTGTATGTCTTTGTTTTAGTTATATATATAAAACTATATATGATGCTTAACACACAGATACTTAATTCATTAAAATTTTACAATTAATACGTGGGACACTCAGAAAGTTTTGCGAAACTAAAAAAAATTGTTCTATACGTACATATATTTTTATCAAATCTTTTCAAAGTACTTTCCACCAGCCTCTATACAAAGATTCATGCGCCTAAACCAGTTTTCAAAACACTTTTTCCAGTCCGCCGCAGACACCTCGTTTACAGCCTGCTCGAACGCAGCCAGCGCATCTTCCGGCGACGAAAATTGTATCCCTTTGAGCTGATTTTTGATTTTTGGGTATAAAAAGAAGTCACACGGTGCTAGATCAGGGCTGTAAGGAGGGTGACCCAGGAGTTTGACTGGCGTGCTGTCCAGGAAGTCCCTCGTTTTGAGTGCGGTGTGCGCAGGTGCATTGTCGTGGTGGAGCAGTAGCCCGCGGAGCCCTGTGTTTGGTCGCTTGTTGCTTATAACAGAGAAAACTTCTGGGAAACATTTGGTAGTATACCATTCGGCATTAATGCTTCTTTGATCCCGTAAGGGAATTGATACCAAGTGGCCAGTCAAATTAAAAAAGCTAGCGATCAAAATCATACCCCCGCTTCTAGATCGCTTCACTTTGGTAGGCGTTGGCTCATTTTGAAACACCCAAACAGTCGACTGGCGCTTGGTTTCTGGGTCGTATTGATAAATCCAGGACTCATCACCTGTAACGATGTCGTAAACACGCCGAGACGAGCCTGCTTCAAATTTGTTAAGCATATCACGGCACCATTCCACCCGGGCCTGCTTCTGAGCATCGGTGAGGTTGTGCGGCACCCAGCGTGATACTATCCTCCTCACGCGAAGATGGCTGTGTAGAATCTCGTGAACGCTTCCCGATCCAATCTTCAATATGTGTTGAATCTCCTGATATGTAATTCGCCTATTGTCTTGGATTAAATTTTTCACTGCTAGCACGTTTTCTTCGGTAACAGCCGTCAAAGGGCGACCGCTTCTTTCGTCATCCCCCAAAGTTGGTCGACCGCGCTTGAATTCGTTATACCAACGATACACGGTTGCCTTGGAAGGGCCTTCATCCATGAATGCCATTTGAAGTCTATCGTACGATTCATCCGGTTTCAGGCGACACTTGAAATCGTATAAAATCATAGCTCTAAAATGTTCCCGGCGCAGATCCATATTTCAGTGAGACACAATACTTTGAATTAACTCGCAAAAAATGTGGAGGGAAATTTTGAAATTGGAACTTACTTATTTTTACTTATAAATAATCATATTTTCGAAAAACATTATAACTGGCCAGTCTCCCATATATAAAAACTTTTTTTCGCAATACTTTCTGAGGGGCCTGGTATGTCTTAGGATAATCGGAAAAATCGGATCTTTGCGAAAATCCTAGGACGATTGAAAAGGACCGGATAGTTGGAATCTATGAAAAAAAAAAGAAGACGTTGAAGTTTTTCGTTATCATCCGAGCTATTTTTAGGATAATTGCAAAAACGTGGCTTATCTTAGAATAGTCGCGAATAATCGCTCACGTTATGAGCGCTGATTAGCTGATATGATCGTTATGCACTGAAAGATGCGCTGATTGGCTTACGGCTACATTCCTTCGTCTTTCGAGCCACGTTATGACCAACCAGAATGAAGATGTTATAAATCGACTCATAGATTAGCCAATCAGCGTTCCAGTTTCCAATCGTCCAAAACAAACTGGGATTTTTGCAATGATCCTGGTAATAGCTCGTATGATAACGAAAATCTTTCTGAGAACAAATTATCTGGTCTTTTGCAATCATCCTAGGATTTTCGCAATGATTCGATTTGTCCGATTATCCTACGACATATATGTATACAATAAGAACATGTTTTCTCTATAGTACACCACCAGCTACCTATTATATTTATTGTACATTTCAAGTCCATCCAATAGTTGTCTGTAAGAAATTGCTTCGCCAATTGTTAGTACTGTCATAAGAAAAGAGAAAAACTCGCACCCCAGCCAGACGCGTTCAAATCCACGATAATTAGCCTACAACTTGTAGGCTAATAATATTATCGTGGCCCCGACTGTTCGATCCCTTGTAGGCTACAAGGGATCGAACAGTCGGGGCTTGCGTCGCCTCACGCTTGCACGCGCATGCTGTCAAATGCAGTCCAGTCATGGCGCCAAACTATTGCGATGTGAAAGTAAATCAAAAACAACTTTGGACCTTTGTTTCTTTAGTTTTCCCAAAAATAGGAAAAGTACCTTAGTGATATTTTCACAATTATTATTTATTCTCCTGTTCATGAATCATTTTTCTTATTCGTAACTTCGATTATGGCATACCCTCCCAACATTTGCTTGGGGAGGCCTATGTCCGGCAGTGGACGTCTTTAGGCTGAAATGATGATGATGATGATTCGTAACTCGAAAGTATAAATGATAACACTACTGTTTTTAGGGTTCCGTACCCGAAGGGTGCCATACAGGACCCTATTGCTCTCGCTACGCTATCCGTCCGTCTGTCTGTCACAGGGCTGTATCTTTTGAACGGTAATAGGTAACCAGTTGAATTTTTCTCAGAATATGTGTTGCTATGAGGTGTATCACGACAAATACTAAAAACAAAAAAAAGTCTAAAACCAAAGGGGTGGTTTCCATACAAGAAACCTCAAAAAACATGAATTTTTTCAACGTTTTTGTTCCTTCTCTATCCTCAAAACGGTAATATATACCAGCGTCAAACTTGGTCTGATGATAGTGAATATTATGTAGTTTAGCAACAAATACTAAAAATAAGACAAAACATAAACATATGTGGTGGTACCTGCTTACGCAGGTATGTCTTACGAAAGACATGCAAAAATTCATATTTCGCGCACTGTCCGTTGATGTCTTTTGATAAACGCTCGTAAATTAAATCAGTTTTTATGGGGTATCAGGTCGTTGAGAGGTATGGAACCCTTACTGCGCGAGTCCGACTCGCACTTGGGCGGTTTTTTTTTCTAGTCCGTTGGTCATTTATAGGCACTGAACTCATTTCATTTAGTGGAAATTATCTAAATACTGGGTGTCAGGGAAACGCTTCCGAAAACGAAGATAGGTGATAGTGCTGGTGATTACTGATACGAAACCACAAAAAAATTGCGATTCTTTTTTTAGATTTTATCACATTTTTTTTGCTTTTTTAGGGTTCCGTAGTCCTACAAGGAACCCTTATAGTTTCGTCATGTCCGTCCATCTGTCCGTCTGTCCTAATCCTTTACAGCTTAATAACTTCTACAATTATAAACATAAGTAAATGAAATTTTGTAAAAAAATGGTTTAGATATAGATCTCAATTTTAAAAGAATAAAAAAATCTTGATATCGTATTTTAGGGGTGGCGCCCATATATGTGAAATGGGGATGAAATTTTTTTTTTCACTGCACCCCCTCCTGTGGGGTATCATTGAATAGGTCTACTAAAATGAAGGTAATGTTGCATACATCACTTTTTTATCAGGTGTAACATCTGCGAAATATAGCCCACCAAAGTGGCTTACAATGTGTCCCCCCCCTGCCATTTTCAAACTATGCAACGTAGAAACTTGTAATCTTGCACGTTAATAGACTTTTATAAAAACTATCTTTTAAAATTATTTCGAGTATAATGGGATTATACATTTTTGAGTTATAGTGAGAAAACTGAAAAATACTTAGACGTCCTAGTTCATAGGTCATTGACCTTAGATAAAAATGATCTTAGCAAAAAATGTTCCTTTAGTTCTATTTTAAAAAATCACAAAAAGAAACTATGTGTTATATTGATAACACAAAGTAACAGCGCCACCTAGCGCTAAATTTAAGAAGTGTGTCATATCAATATATGACACACTTCTTAAATTTAGCGCTAGGTGGCGATGTTTGCAAAAACTAAAATAGCAATGATTAATATTCGATTTGTTTCGTTTGTAATTAGACCAGTAGGTCCTAGGGTTATAGGGTTCCTTAAGTATAAAAATAAATAAATAAATGTTTATTTCATCCATCATTCCATAAGGAACCCTATAATACTTAGCATGGCCCGACATGCTCTTGGCCGGTTTTTTTATACATAGCTAGCTTAGCTTTAGCTTTGGGCAGTTAAATGAAACTGATTTGCGAAGAAACCCCATTTATTTACTTAATTTTTTAAAGTTCGCAATGTAATTCAAATAAAATATCAGCAGGCGCTAGGGGTAAACGACATCCGCTCGCATACGCAGTCCGTGTCGTAGCGACCGTAGGTAGGTTAGGTACGCGCGGCAATGATCCCCAGTTTTGTACTGTTAACATAGCGGGTTAGCAAAATACTAAATCACTAAAATGGTTATTAGTATTCGATTGTGTTTAGGTAGTATAATAATAGCCTTTCAGTTTCGCGAGCGTTTCCCTGACACCCAGTATGTAAATTAGATACCCACATCTACCTAAATATAAAATTAAATAATGTTAGTAAGTAGGTAAATCTAAATTTCTTATTACGTGAAACTAGGATAAAATAATGATTTCATAGTAAAGAACAGTCTAAAATATATTGCTTCTAACTAAACCAACACATAACTCTTTTAATATTTAGCAGCTAACAGCGCTGGCAGCACGCTCGGACGATAGAAGGACGTTAGGAGCTGAAGAGGGAAGTAGGTATTTATAAGGCGGCATTTGGGGTCCGTGCAAAAGAGATTAATTCCTATACTCATATTATTACCTATTCTATGGTACTGTGCTCATGTTTGTTATACCTTTATATTATTTTTTATGGTGTGCAAACAATAAAGTATACTCTATCTAATCTCATCGTGCTCGCTCGCCCCATGCAAAAATTCCCATATACCCTCAACTAATTTATATTACTTCTCAATGGCAAATTACTTACAAAAGTACAGCAGGTTTTTTTTTCTTAGTGTTATAAAATCATAAGTCAGTCAGTCAAGTTATTAGGTTTTAATTCCTCTAAAAGGTGTTTTTATGTTGTTTCGTGTTATATACACACCGGCACAATTAGCGGAACACAAAAAAAGCAGGATTTTAAAATCTTTGATATTTTTTTAATTTATTGTCAAATTTGAAAATATAAAATTAGATGACATACTTTTTTCATTCATTTGTTTTATTTTCCCGAACAATACGTTTTGTCAACTTGTTCGAGTAATAACTACGTAATTTTAATTTTTTTGAAAAATTGCACTTAATGGTTTTTTATAAATTTGTTATTCTATAGGCAATTTTGTTTATTAAAAGCTCTTTATTATGCCTGACTTAACATCACTGGAAATCATTAGGGCTGATGAAATGAGAAGAAATGGCCATACCTACAGATCGATTGCCTCAAGGCTTCGTCGACCAGTATCAACGATTCATCGCAGCATCCAGCGGTACAGATCGTCTAATTCTCTTGTGAGGAGGAGGGGTCAAGGTAGAAAAAGATGTACATCGAGGCGAGATGACAGTTTTTTACAACTTGGAGTTCGTAGGAATACGCGATTAACGGCTGTACAAGCTCGAAATGAACTGGAAGACGTTCGAGGAGTACGAGTAAGTGAGCGTACAGTTCGCAGGAGATTTGAAGAAGTTGGTTTAGGGTCGTATATACCTACCTGCCAAAGGCCCAAAACTTGAGAGACGTCACCGCGTAAACCGATTAAGCTATGCGCGAGAACATCGTCATTGGGATTTGAACGAATGGCAGCAGGTTCTCTTTACTGATGAGTGCAGAGTTCTTTTAAAACAGATCGATGGGAGACAGCGAATATGGAGACGCAAAGGAGAACGCCACATACAGTCTAATTTTGAACACACAGTGGCTTATGGTGGCGGCTCGATTATGGTTTGGGGAGGGATATGTTTGGGAGCTCGCACAGAGTTAGTGATAGTCACAGGAGGGACCATGACAGCAGATCGATACATCAGAGACATTTTAGAAGAACATGTTGTACCATTTGCCCCATTTATTGGTGGCGACTTTATTCTAATGCAAGATAATGCTCGTGCTCATATTGCACAATCGGTACAGGCATATCTGAACCACGTAGGTATACCGGTGATGCAGTGGCCAGCAAATTCCCCCGATATGAATCCGATAGAGCATGTCTGGGACTTGCTAAAAAGAAGGGTTAAATCCAGAATGCCACCCCCCAACAATCTGAATGAACTTGGAAACGCATTACTTGAGGAGTGGGAGCGGTTGCCTCAAGAAATCATTGATAACATAATCTGTAGCATGCCGCATGCCCGGACGAATGGAAACCGTAATCAGAGCAAGAGGGGGAAACACTCGTTATTAATTTTGCTTTAATTTTATTGTTAAATCATTTAATGCTTACTTTTTTTTATTTTTTGTGATGGTTCATAATCATCTAAAAATTTCACTTATTTCAAATTTCTTTATTTTTTAATAAAAAATTACGAAGACTTTTCAAAGTCGTTGTTAAAAGATGTTAATCAATTTGTTATTTTGTGTCTAATTACATTTTTGTCAAATATATGCGTTATTATCTCATAGTCTCACTTTTTTTTCTGTTCCGCTAATTGTGCCGGTGTGTATATCATGAAAAAAAAAATATTATAAGTATTATAGGGTTCCTTAAAAAAAAAAAAAAAAAAAAAAAAAACAAATCAAATCGAATATTAATCATGGCTATTTTAGTTTTTGCAATAGACGGCAGCATTGGCGACTCAGAGAGTGTTGTCAGTAGCCGCTAGATGGCGCTATACAGTGCCAAATGCAATAGACGGCACTTGACGGCAGCATTGGCGACTCAGAGAGTGTTGTTAGACGCCGCTAGATGGCGCCAAATTTGAGAATTGTGTTATGTAAACATACACAAAGTTACTATTTGTGATTTTTTTAAATAGAAAGTAGCTAAAGGAGCATTATTTGCTATGATCATTTTTCTCTAAGGTCAATGACCTTTGAACTAGGATATTTTAAGTATTTTACAGTTTTCTCTCTATAACTCAAAAATTTATAATCACATTATGCTCAAAATAATTTTAAAAGAGAGTTTTTACAAAGGTCTATCAATGTGGAAGATTATACGTTTCTACGTTGCATAGTTTAGAAATGGCAGGGGGGGGGACATTGCAAGCCACTTTGGCAGGCTATATTTCGCAGATGGTACACCTGATAAAAAAGTGGTGTATCATACATACCTTCATTTTAGTAGACCTATTCAATGATACACCACACGAGGGGGTGCAGCGAAAAAAAATTTTCATCCTCATTTCACATGTATGGGCGCCACCCCTAAAATACGTAATCATGATTTTTTTATTCTTTTAAAATTGAGATCTATATCTATCCTATTTTTTAACAACATTTCATTTACTTATGTTTATAACTGTAGAAGTTATTAAGCTGTAAAGGATTAGGACAGACGGACGGACATGACGAAACTATAAGGGTTCCTTGTAGGACTACGGAACCCTAAAAAACGAGTGTGACCACACGACTGAAGTAAAACTTCACTACCTTATATCAACCTCAATACTATTTCACCGTAACGTAACGCATTCACCAGATTACTCCCTAAGTCAAGCGTGCGTAAAGAAGTTTTACTTCAACGTACCGTAACGTAACGTAACGCATTCACCAGCTTACTCCCCAAGTCAAGCGTGCGTAAAGAAGTTTTACTTCAACGTATCGTAACGTAACGTAACGCATTCACCAGCTTACTCCCCAAGTCAAGCGTGCGTAAAGAAGTTTTACTTCAATAATACAATAGTATAGTAAAGTATAGTATAACGGGCTGGTTTCCGCAACTCCACAATCAAGCGTGTATTTTGAGTACGGTATGCAATAATACAATTGAATATAACAATAACAATGTGCACATAAATTTGCCCAAAACCAATTAAATTATTAAGTTGTAAATAAGTAGTACATACCTCTCTTTGTCTTGGTCTGCAGCATCTAAGTATTGTTTCTTTTCTTCGGCTGGCAGCTTACTCCACTGACTGGCTAGCTGTCGAGTCAATTCAGCAAATCCAAGGTCTGGTTGCTCAGCACGCAGTTGATCCCGCCGCTCATTCAAATACCTGACATACCCTAAACATCAAATATTTGTGTGAGATAAAAAGCCCATGTCATGGTACCAAAATCAAATTAATTATATTAATCAATATTTAACAAATTAAGATACAAGAAGTTCATAAGTCATTTAATATATATATGCTGATTGATAGGTGGAAAAATCATGAACACTCAGTTATTTGAAATGCTTCTTGATAGCATTATATTGTTCCAATTAAATCGCAAAAACACTGACTTTTTTTTAAAAACACGGCAAAGTGCGAGTTAGACTCGCGCCCTTAGGGTTCCGAACCTGGCACCTGAAGGCCAATTATGATAGGTGATACGCAAAGACCATAGAATTACTACACAATGAAGGATAGAACAGTATTACAGCGCCCTCTAGTGGACGCATCTCTACACTATCAATTACAAAGTTAATTAATGAACCGGCAAGCTGTAAATTGTTTCACTCTTTTATTAATATTGCTCTCAGGGAATATTGCTCTCATATCGAATATATTATGCTATTTTCAGATAGCTTCGAAGTTTATTAATACCTACTTAGATAGATAGATAGATAAAACGTTTATTTAGTACAAAAACAAGACACAGGACATACAAGTAAAAATACAATAAAAAAGTGTGATATGTGTCTCAGTATTGTACCAAATGGGAGTCCAGCACAGCATGTGCCAGGTATTATACCTGACGCTGGTATTCTGGTACTTAATATAATGGCGGAAGAACCGTCAACTAGGAAAGGTGAAAAGGCTGAAATCATTTTTTTTCATTTATTTGGGGTCGGCGCAGCATGTCTTTTTCTTCCATACATCTCTATCAGCCGTCATCTCCGTGTTCACTTTCTTTTTATCCATATCATCTTTGACACAATCCATCCATCTTTTCTTTGGTCTACCTCTTTTCTTATAGCTATCCACATTCATACACAATACTTTTTTCGTAACATGTTCGTCATTTCTCTGCATCACATGCCCATACCATGACAATCTACTGCTTCTCAACTTTTCCGTCACTGGCGCCACTTTCAAACTCTCTCTCACATACTCATTTCTTATCATATCCGTTCTCGTTACACCACATATTCCTCTTAACATTTTCAAAATAATATTGACATAAAAAAATAAAAAAAATAAAATAAAAAAAAATACGTTTATTAGCAACCAAATATATATATAATATATGTCAGTTATAAAATGCCTTAAGCATTCTATAACCGACTGTACTTTAGACACTTGGTCGAGTTATCCAATCATCATCCTCCGCGCCTTTTCCCAATTATATTGGGGTCGGCTTCCAGTCTAGCCAGATGCGGCTGAACATCAGTATTTTACACGGAGCGACTGCCATCAGACCCCCGCAACCCAGTTACTGGGTAATACCGACATTCGGAGGTTAGACCAGTTGTCAGACTTTCAATTTCAATTTCTTTATTTGCTTAAATGTGGTAGATACAGATGTCAGGTACAATTTTATTGAGTACGGCACATTTACCATAAATAGCATGCAAATGATAGATGAATCTGAATTTAAAGTCACAAAACACTAAAACATTCATAATTACTAACAAGAGTTACATTAAACATTATTAAACTCATTTTTTTATGAAAGTCATCATCATCATCACTCATTATTATATAAAAATAATTAACTATTTTAAAATAACAATTAATAAATTATTTTAACATTCAATTTAATTAATCATATTATTATATATTTTTTTACATTATTAATATTTGATCAGTAGGTACATAATATTATAATTATTTATGTCTAAATTTCAATGCCATATCGTAGCTATAGAATTTGCAAGGATTTTTCATGAAGTACTCCTCTATTTTTTTCAGGCTTCTGACTACCCGTAACGACTGCCATAGATATTCGTATGACAACCGGGACCGACAGCTTAACGTGCTCTCCGAGGCACGAGTCGGTCGAGTCATCGGTCGAGTTATCCAATACAAAATTAAATCATCACATCTCGGCCTCCTGGCCGAGATTTTGTTGGCCGACTTGACCAATAACTCCTCGGAGAGTTTTAGTAGCCGCTAGATAGATAGGCGCTGTATAGTGCCAAAGGAGAATGCCCTTCTTTGTATGGAGCTCGGTTGCGCACAATTACACACAGTAGAGGAGTGATATCATAATTTCAAACGTAGACAGAGAATAGAAAAGGAAACAAAACTATTTTTTTTATTTTGTAGGGTTTCCTAGAAACTTACATGTTCAGTTTGGAGGTTAGTTTGCAAGAAAAAAGTATTAACAAGCTTCACATTAATATAGTACGGTTTAATATCGAATGATATGGCGAAAAATAATATTTAAAATTAATTTTAATAGTAATGAGATGACAGAAACAAGACTGTAGTGGTTCTAATGACAATTAAAAACGATTAACTAATAACGATTGATTGTTATTTGTATGAAATAATAATACTTATACTAAGATTAACACAGATCTAAATGTAACAAGTGATTTAGTGTATCGAAAATATGATAATGATAATATGAAGGAAAAATCGTTTTTTTTTTTTTTTAATACAATTTTATTGGAATCTAACAGAATCGATTATCGATTTATTATTAATAAATCGATTTTTTTTTTTCCGCTAAGACACATCCTATACGTAGAACTAAAAGTTTGTTTTTTCTCTCTGGGCCACGTTCAGTTATATCAGTACACGAAGTAGCACGGTTTTTTTTGGCTTCACAATGATTGTTCACAGCACCTCGTCTATATTTTTTACTATGTCTGTGCACCCCAACACTTTCACATTCTCACTAAACACTTTCACACTCACACGCACTCCCAGTACACTCTTTCATACGCACCCAAATATTCAAATGCGACACATTCGCACAACTTCAGCATTTTTAGGGTTCCGAAGTCCTACAAGGAACTCTTATAGTTTCGTCATGTCCGTCCGTCTGTCCGTCTGTCCTAATCCTTTACAGCTTAATAACTTCTACAGTTATAAACATAAGTAAATGAAATTTTATTAAAAAATAGTCTACATATAGATCTCAATTTTAAAAGAATAAAAGATTCGTTTTTGCGTATTTTAGGGGTGGCGTCCATACATGTGAAATGGAGAAAAAAAAATTTTTTTCGCTGCACCCCCTCGTGTGGGATATCATTGAATAGGTCTACTATAATGAAGGTAATGTTTGATACACCACTTTTTTATCAGGTGTACCATCTGCGAAATATAGCCCGCCAAAGTGGCTTGTAATGTGTCCCCCCCCTGCCATTTCTAAACTATGCAATGTAGAAACTTATAATCTTCCACATTGATAGACCTTTGTAAAAACTCTCTTTTAAAATTATTTCGAGTATAATGTGATTATAATTTTTTGAGTTATAGAGAGAAAACTGAAAAATACTTAAAACGTCCTAGTTCAAAGGTCATTGACCTTAGAGAAAAATTATCATAGCAAATAATGCTCCTTTAGCTACTTTCTATTTAAAAAAATCACAAAAAGTAACTTTGAAATGACAAACGTCTTAAATTTGGCTTCTTGAATTTATCGCTAGATGGCGCTACTAACAACACGCTCTGAGTCGCGAATGCTGCCGATTATTGCAAAAACTAAAATAGCCATGATTAATATTCGATTTGATTCGTTTGTAATTACACCTACTTAAGGAACCCTATAATACTGAGCATGGCCCGACATGCTCTTGGCCGGTTTTATTTATTATCCTTTTTATTATTACGTTTTGCTATTTGGTCAGTTCATAATGATATCATAAAATACAGTACCGACCCCGGGAATGCACTTTGTTCGAGACAGGCTTGTCCTAGTGTGGAATCACAAGTTAATTGTTTCCTTATGTAATACCTAATACTATCTACCTGTAATGTACCTCTTAAGGAAATGTAAAAACTACAGTTATTTTTGGCAAATAAATGATTATCTTATCTTATCCAAACCATTTTTTAACAAAATTTCATTTACTTATAATAACTTCTTAGGTTTTCGCGATCACTACACATTATAATAAAACAAGGTTTAACCGGATTAAATCGCGTATATTATTTAAGTTGGTTTCCCTGACGTTTCCAAATCTTTGCAGCATTTCGTGGTCGCAGGTAGACTAAGATGACAAGCGCCTTTACAAATATTTCAAAAAAAAAAAAAAAAAAATTAATCTACCGTACAATATTGTTAATTAAAATCGTTTCGATGCACGCAGTAATCACTCACAATATGATTATCTTTTACAGTGTTGCGTGCTGTTTGGGACTTGATTATTTTTAGGACTGGGTTCCAAACAGGTGGTAGCTGCCAACCATCTTCTCTATTAAAATTAGGATGTTTTTTAATTTCAATAGCCTCACGGAGCATTCTAGGTACATATCGGTTTTCCTTCGCCAGAACTTGTGGTTTATCAAATCGAAGAAAATTGTTGGGTTTGTCTAGGGCATGTTCACACACTGCAGACTTTGTGGAGCGTCTGTTCTTGACGTCAGCTATATGTTCTTTAATTCTAGTGGCTATACTACGCTTTGTTTGCCCTATGTATGATAACCCACAATCACAATCAATCTTGTAGACCCCTGCATCTTGTAAGGGAATGTGACACTTCACCGGTCTGAGGAGTTGGCTGATCTTTCTTTGGGGCTTGAAATAGGTTTTGATAGAAGCACGCTTCAAGATATGACCAATTCTGTCGGTGACCCCTTTGATGAATGGTAGAACAGCAGGTCGACGATCAACTGTGCTGGGTTTCAGGCGGCGTTTGCGATGTGGATGTGGAGCTTGCAAGTTATTATGCTTGAGAACATGCTTCACATGGTAAAGTTCCCCTGCCAGGTGGTCGGCATCGCAGATGCGGCGTGCTCTCTGTAACAAAGATTTGGCCACGGTAGCTAACTGACAAGGATGGTGGTGAGATTCACCGTTCAAGTACCTGTCTGTATGGGTAGGCTTTCTATACACTGTATGACTAACAGAATGATCAGGATTATGGACAAGTTGTATATCAAGAAAAGCTAAGGATTTGTTTGTCTCCAATTCCATAGTAAATTGAATTTTACTGTGTATAAAATTTAGATGTTCTAAGAAAGCAGAGACACTACTGTGAGGCAAGATGGTGAAAGTGTCGTCAACGTACCTCTTGAAGATCTTCGGCATAGCCGGAGCGGTCAGGAGAGCTCTCCCTTCAAAATCCTCCATGAAGATATCCGCTACCAGCGGGGATACCGGTGAACCCATGGCCACACCGTCGACTTGAAGGTAAAAATCACTATCCCACAGTAGGTAGCCGCTGGTAAGGCAGTGTTCAAGTAGCTCTGCATATGCTAGAGGCATGTCATTATCACTTAACCGCTTCTTTACAACTTCCAGGCAGTCCTTTACTGGTAGGTTGGTGAATAAGGACTGTACATCAAAACTGACCATCACTTCATTTTCAGTGACTTTGAGGTCCTTGATTTGGCTGACAAAATGATAAGAATCCTTCACATATGTGTTAGACTTGCCACGAAGCTGTGAGAGTATCTTCGCTAGGTGTTGTGCCAGTTTGTAAGTTGGTGTGTCAATCTGGCTGACTATTGGTCGCAGAGGAACATTATCTTTGTGTATTTTCGGCAGCCCATACAGTTTTGGTGGTTTGGCGCAAGACGGAGTGAGAATGTTTACGTCTAATTCTAAAGTATCGGAGTATTTTGATATTAATTCTTTAGTTTTTTTGAGAATTTTATCAGTGGGCTTTGTTTACTTTTTTGTATGTGGCATTATCCGACAAAAGCTCTTGAATTTTCTGTTTGTAATCAGACGTGTTCATTACAACCCTTGCGTTACCCTCAAGCTGTACCTCAAAATTATCCTAACAACTAAGCAAGAAAGATTAAGTGTGATTTCAAATAATGACTTGTCACGACATCTACTCTAACGTAAAAAAATACTTAACATTAATTTGGAATTTTGTGTAAGTACTAAAGTTCAATTTACAGCATGGGTAATGGGTATTATTTTGCTCAAAATAAAGTATGGTTGAAATTTCCAATTCAACGATAAATAATATCACACAGACGGCGATATTTCATGTTGTTGTACGGTTTGCGCTACTTTGCGCGAGCCTGCCGTTGCGATTGGACACTATATTAAAGGCACAAGTGATTGAAGCTTTGGAGGTGTAAAAATGGATAAAAATGAAAATATCGCGCTCGTTGCGCTCGCGCTTCCACGTTAACACAGAGTATACCAGAGAGTAAGCTTCATACAACCGCGCTATGATAGGTACACTACTACAAGCATAAGACGCGTGGAGCACTGGCGGCCTCGTCGCGTACGCAGTGAAACCGGTTTATACCGGCTCAGCCAGTGCTCAAGCTAAGGGCGTACATCTAGCACGTCGTCTTTGTTTTCGTTTCACGTTTTGATTTAATGAGTAAAGAATAATAGTGTTTTAATTTAAAAAAGTGTAAATATGCTTTACTGTACTGTGTGTATGAACAATAATAGAACGAATAAAAACATATCATTTTTTAATTATCCCAGAAACTCCAATAGGTAAGTAGCAACTTGGTTATAATTTATTATTTTTAATGTGGTAGATAGATTAGACCTCTTACATACATAACCTAATTCCTACCTCAATTTCGAAAGAAAACTTAACACGGTGGTGAATAAAACGTTTTGGTATTGAACGTAAATGGTTGTGTTTTTTTTTTAGTAAGTTGCACATACTATGTATGTGCACCTATCTCGTAAATGGTGCGATCAAGACCAAAATTAACGACTATACGAGTATTTTTTTACTATTAATACCAGATGATATTGGTGTTTATGATTCGAATTACGTAGGAAATACCTAGGTACCTACCTATTATTGAATAACTATATATATTATGTTTATAACACAGACATAGTAAAAAATATAAGCAACGTGCTGCGAACAATCATAGTGAAGCCAAAAAAAACTATGCTCTTTCGTGTACAACCACAGATAATATTATACTCCTGATCCTGAAGGATATTTACTTTCGCGATGCTTACTAGACGATTCAGCGACATGTGTACTGAGAGGGGAGAGCACGGTTAGAGGTGTGTGTGTGCGTGAGCGCTGATTGTACACGAAGGGCATAGTTTTTTTTAGCTTCACTAGATTGTTCGCAACACTTCGTCTATATTTTTACCCGACTGCGCCAGAAGGAGGGTTATATTTTTAAACGACTTCAAAAGGTTGCAATTCGACCGTTTTTTTATTATTTTTTTATGTTTTTTACCTCAGAACTCCATCATCTATAAACCGATTTCAAAAATTATTTTTATTTGAAAGGATATACTTCCAGATTGGTCCCATTTTTATGAAAATCTGGCTTCGCATACTCATTTAATTTATCGTTGTACAGGTAGGTACAGTCAGAAATATTTCATAATAAAAAGCTGATAAACGTTTTGTTAATTTAATTTTATCCACGTGTGCCAACCCTACCAAAATAGGTATAAATTTTGCACGCTCTTTAGAAGCTTACTCTCTGGGATACTCTGTGACGTTAACGTCTCATTCTTTATCTGCACGAGTAGTACATAGCCCAAAACTCCAAAAAATACACTTAAATTGAAGTCAACTTTTCACATGAATATGTAAAATTTCGCGGTCGCTTCGCTCGCGCTTTTTCGACGATTTTGTGCCGATCGTTTCTTCTTTGTCAACGCGCATTTTGGAAGTAACTATTCTGTTGCATATTATACTAACTCCAACAATTTTTGTAGTCGTTGTTGCGTAAATGAAAAAAAAACAGGTTTTGCTGGTACATTTGGACCTTGAGACTCTACGTAAGCCAAGGTGACCCCCCCCAAAATCTTGGGCTGAAACCATGCCTGATTAGGACAGACGGACGGACATGAGGAAACTATAAGGGTTCCATGTAGGACTACGGAACCCTAAAAATCTTTGTTCGAGACAGGCTTGTCCTAGTGTGGAATCACAAGTTAATTGTTTCCTTATGTAATACCTAAAACTATCTACCTGTAATGTACCTCTTAAGGAAATGTAAAAACTACAGTTATTTTTGGCAAATAAATAATTATCTTATATTATCTAAACCATTTTTTAACAAAATTTCATTTACTTATGTTTATAACTGTAGAAGTTATTAAGCTGTAAAGGATTAGGACAGACGGACGGACATGACGAAACTATAAGGGTTCCATGTAGGACTACGGAACCCTAAAAATGTGTTTATTTTCAATGTTAACCTGCTAACTGATGTACCTATATAAATCCATATCCCATTTTGTGAAGAAAGCATATTTTACTCAATGGATAGGACCGTCTCTGCCCCTAAAATTTCTCCAGAAGCTGGTAGTGATTTGACTATGACAATTAAGTTTTAACCCATTACTGACAAAGCTCTGCCGTTTGCACAATTTCTTGTCATCAGGTTTGCCATCCCTTAAGTTGAGGGTTCCTCAAAACACTGATATTCAGATAAATCTGGTGAGTCTGAAAGCCGCCTCATACATGGTTAGGAAAAGGCTAGAAGAAAGAAGTAGCGGGTTCTATAAATAATTACCTGTTAGTGGTTGTCGAGGTGCTGTTACATCGCGAGGAACTTTGGGTTTTCTTTTTTTCGGTTTTTTAGAGTTTGATTTTTGTGTTTCCTTGGCTACTGACGGAACAGGCGGTGCAAGCAATTCGCTATTGTTAGCTGTAGCCGGTGCAACAGTATTAATGCTAGGATTTGGTTCTTTGGTTGCAGATTCTTCGTCAGTCCGAGCGAGAGGTTCTGCTGGTGCCTCAGTTGGTGTTGTTTCAGACTCCATAGCTACTGATAAAAAAAACTTCGCCAATTCCCAATTTGAAGTGCTACCTATCTGGTTTTTGATGAAAACCTTCACACACAGCCTTCAAATCTTCACATTCGGAAATCCATAAACTTTTAACTTGACAGACGCCACCATGAAGTTAGAATAAATATTGGAGCAATCAGTCTTAATAGGTACGTAACTGATACCGACCTTGAAAATAATGTCTCACTCACGTAGGCGTTCTGTCTCTTTCTAAGTAGGGTGTCTAACCATTATGTATTGTATTACAGGACAAACTAATTTAGTCTGAATTTAAGAATTTCAGTGAGTAAATATACATCAATTTTATTTCTATACTTATAAAACTAGTCTAGCCTAGATAATCTGGTTTTATACGTTTCAAATTTAATCTAAGTGCCCCATTACTTAAAGCAGAGCACCGCATGCCATACAATTAATATGATTACAAAAAAATGTATTAGATAAAACAACAAACTTACAGCAATGCAAATAAAGTTGACCTTTTATAAGTAAATAAAATATATCCTTTTTCGTGGTATAAGTCCGTATAAGTGATAAATAAACCTTAATATTTAAGAAGGTGACTATACCACTGATACTGAACACGAATCAATAAAAAAAACCAATACCGAATTTATTTTTGGTTTATATAAACAAAAAAAAAAAAAACCTATATATATACCTATTTGTAAACAAACAAATTCCCCCCGTTGTCACGTTACAGAGACGGAAGATATCGTACACCGTAAGTGGCATTGATGAGGGAGTAAGAGAATGGTAGGGAATAAATAAATAAATGTAGAGTAGGTACAGTTACAGAGGCTTTAATATATATATCTAATTACATTAAAGTCTTTAAGAGTCCCACACAATCACGCATTGGTCAGAGTGTCGCTTTAGGCACTGTTCAAGATAGTACGAGAAAACCTTACAGTTTAATGGATGATATCCGTTCACCGTTGGGTGAGCCTAGGCAGGCTGCCTGGCCAATCGGGCCGGCAGTATGCCTTTAACTATGTTTTCGAGCTCTGAATTGCTAGTGTAGCGTTTCATTATAGCTAGTAATGACTTCATATACTAATATATTTGGTTTGTCTCTTAACTTTTTGCCTTAAAATACTGTTTCTTTTTTGCAACAATTCTTCTCGATTCGACTTAATTTTCACTTGTATGCTTCTGTGTATTCTTTGCGATACGGTTTTTTCCTTGGTGCAATATTTTCCACATCCTACGGACAGAATTTTTTATATAAATCCAATAAAAACATACTTTAAACAACGATTGAATGGGCACAATAAAAAAAAATTGGTTGTTAATTTACCTGACTTGCACCTCTTTCATTTCGTGCAGTTTCCAAGAGCCGTTTCAGTAGGGGCATTCTATTTCTTTGTCATTTGTCATCCAATCGCAGAGTATTTAGATCATATTCCTGAAAGTGAAAAAATGTTGTGACATCAGAAAAACTTATCTAGTACAGTTCGGCATAAAAGAGTACATAAAATGAAGGCGTCACTAGTCATACCTACATCGAAAATTTTGAACTTTTAAATTCGCGTTTTTGGCACAACTGTGACAGTCTCATTCATATAAATTTAATTTAAATGTTTACAGGCACATTTTTGCATGATAAAACACAGATTGGTACAATACTGCCAAACAGAAAATTGGTTCCGATTTAGATGTTAGTCAAAGTTACCCAATCTACAAATCTATCCTAAAGCCAAGTAAAATGCTGACAAATAGCGATTATAAATTAAAGTTCAATCATTTAATATTATGTAAAGATAATAATGCGATAATATGACGATGCTTGGGGAGGCCTATGTCCAGCAGTGGACATCTTTCGGCTGAAATGATGATGATGATGATGAAAGATAATATTCGGACACTCTTGTATTTTGTAGTGAGACCTTAACTGATTAAAACTAGAGAAAATAATATACCTGATGTTGAAATGACGGAGAAATAATTGTTGTTGTGTTGTAAAATAGAGATTTCGTTGGAACTAGAGCCAACCAGTCCTTTCTTTGTTGGACGTCTTTAGGAAATCTAAAAAGAAAATTATCATAAATTATTTATAGTAAGTAACTACATAAAAGCAAAGCATCATACTTTTTGAAAAATTGTGTAACTAGAACCCGACTTTCATATTTCACGTAACTAATACAATGTTCATGGTCACCCTAGTCAAAATAATAACAATGATTTTAATAGAGATTTAAAACCATTAAAACTAATTATCAAGCACTGAGACAAGAGAAGACACTTGAATATCAGGTAGTTTGTTGTATCCTGTAAGTTTTTCTAAGAATATTTAAAGATATTGTGGAATCTCTGCAACTTTAAGAACGCTTGCAGGAAACAATAAATTATGCTTATCATAAGACTTACCCATGAAATTTTAACTCACACCCGGGACTCCACTCACTTTTGCAACCACGATCTACACAGGTATTCACCATTTTGTAGAAAAAATAAGATAAACTTGTGTTATCTGGTCGACAAAAACATTCAACGACATTCAACTCCGCCAAATAGAATTGACGTTTAGTGTAAAGTGTTGCCAATATATTTAAGCATTGCGAAGTTCATAAAAATTGGTAAGTGATCAGAATTACATACGACGTGAACATTTTATTGTATAATATTTAATATTGTATCTTAACCAACTTATATATATTTCAGTTTAAAAAAACATACTGTTCCCTTAGATAACGAATAAATAGTATAATAGTTCAATATTCCTTTGTTATTTGGGAAAATGTATACGATTAATGGGAAATATTGACATACACGTGTTAACATTAGAGAGAGATAGCTACACCTACGAAAGTTCAAATGAGGTCAAAAATGTGTTTCGCTTTCCCTCCATATTTACTCTAACTTCATATACGCCACGCCATTTTTTTTTTCAATTTATTCATGACCATGGATACTTGTCCTTCAGTCATAATCATTGAACATATTATACTTGTATCCATGGTATAATAAGATGTTTCACCAGGTATTCTCTTCCCGCAATGACAGCGCGATGCCTCCAAGCTACGTCACGATCAGTGCTGCCATTGATTGATATCTTCAATATACTTAAGGAAATTTTTGTTCATATTGAATATAAAATAAATTCATAACTAGCCTAACTATTTGTTATCTCGTGTTATTCATCTAATTAGTTAATAAAGGAAACTATATTAAATTACTAGTTAAAAAGTGATTCTTTATAGAAGAAAGTAAATGAAAAAATGCATTTTGCTCGGGTAATTTATTTTCACAAAGTGGCAGCACATCAAACTGACAAGTGTCACGCTAACAGCCCGCTATTTGCTCCACGGCCGATGCTTTGAAAATGGAATCTATGGAAGCGACATTATTGTCTGTGCAATTTTACAGATAAGATATTTATAGTATTCTCTCTTTAACATACGTACATGTGAAGGAAAGATACGACACTACTTTCATACGTCAGTTTTCCGTGACATTTCTTAAATGAATTACTGAGCGTGGCGATTATTTGAAAATCCGCCATTTTTTGTCTCGAGTTGTTGTGGTTAATAAAACCACAAAATCTACGAATTAAAACGTTTATTATCCATTTTAACCCAGGAATCATCACTATTTTTCTGAAACAACTCTATCGATAAGTACTACAATTATATTTTTGTAAAGAACAAGACTACTAGGCGGCCATAATATGTCTCGGACATTGCAAAAATCGCCACGGTTTTTTTTCGTTTATGTCAAGTCCAATAGTTCCATAGTCAAAGCTATTGGGGAGGTCGCTTACACCTTTGATAATGGTATCTAATACCTATCTATGGAGCCGAGATTGTCTTATGCAATTTATGGTCTATGCAATTTTACAGATAAGATATTTATAGTTATAAGGTGTGCCTCCCTGATGACACGTACCCGCGGCAGTTCCAACACTATTCTGAGAGTGTTCGCAGATCGGTGGGATTCACCAATGCTGCAGAGGTGGATGCAGCTCCACACCATTTTAAATTGTACTGTTTACTAACACTAGATAATAAGCAAATTGTTACTAACACTATGGACTTTGTCTGAGAATAAACGTTTTTTTTTTAATTTATAGTCTTCTCTTTTTAATATAGGTGGAGCCACATGTGAAGGAAAGATACGACACTACTTTCATACGTTAGTTTTCCGTGACATTTCTAAAATGACTGAGCGTGGCAATTATTTGAAAATCCGCTATTTTATGTTACGAGTTGTTGTTGTATATCGATTGTCAAACAGTGTCATTTGCTCTTTGAAAATGGAAAAAGCATTTGCTACGAGAAATTATAAGGCTTACACACGCATAGTTCTTTTTTGTGCGTCACTATAAGCCAATCTGTTTGCACCAGCGTTGCCGGCACGGGTATTTTTACCCAATTTCGGGTAATTTAGGCCTTCAGCAGGTTCTTGGCGGGTAACGATGACTGCCGGGTAATTTCGGGTATTTTTGCGACAATCACAAAAAAGAGCATGTCGAGTCCCCCTCAGTGTTATGATCTGGGTAATTCTGAGTCCCCCCCATCATTTTATCATGTGTCCTTTGCCAATTGTCACTAACTGTAATATTTAGGTCATTACAGTAATTGTAGGCACGCGGGACAGAGAAGATACTCAATAAAAGTTAGTGGAGTAGGAGAATTCCTTGTGAACGAGCTCTTCCGGGGAAGTGCTACAACCGCACCTGTTTCTGCCGGCAAACGAAGGGTACGGGTGCCAGCAAAATAACAATCACATAGTTACTTTCCATCTTTATGGCTCAGTTTGGGAGACTGCAATTTTATTTTTATTGTTTTTTATTGATGGATTCAGAGATCAAAAGACAGTTCTTTAGTTTGCTTTATCATTCTGCTTCTTTAATGTGCTCCTCGGATATTAATATAATTAATGAAGAAATAATAATATTTGAAATGCATAAATCTTTGTGAAGCGGTATCTCACTTTGTTCATGCATAGTCCAAAAAAATCGAGCTCGCTTCCCTCGCGCTTGTTGTTCAGACCTACGGGCATATGTTGAAAACTGATATCCTGTTAGTAAATCCTGCCGAAAGCACCAAAGACCAGATAAAACATTCGCTCGCGCTTGTTGTTCAGGCCTACGGGCATATGTTGAAAACTGGTATCCTGTTCGTAATCCTGCCGAAAGCACCAAAGACCAGATAAAACATCCGCGCTCGCTACGCTCGCACTGTTAGATGTACTTCTGCTGATTTCCTCTTCCTTGCCGTAACTATAATGCAAGTAACTATTGCGTTACATTTTCATTCACGCTTTCTTTATGTTTTTGCAAAAGTAAGAAAAACAAAAACGAGGTCGTTGCGCTCGCACCCTAAGTACTATCGTTCTAATGATTAATAGCCATATTGCAAAACGTTTTGGTGTTTGATTATTTTACAGCAGTATTTAAAAAAAGGCTCCCTGCATTAGACACCACTTTGAGCCTCCAAGAGGGTTAGTCCACCACTGGTCCACCACTGAGAAGAATCGTCCCTTACTTTACCTGGGTAAGGCAGACATTCTTGAAAAATATTCAAAAAAAATATTCGCCACCTCAGGCCCCCTATTATTTCTATAACGTTTGTGGGGCGCGACGCCCCTTAGATACCTGTTTCAAACTATAAACGAAAAGGTAAAAAACATAATACTTTGTTTAATATATTGTTTAAAAAAAAAAAACAGAACGGATAATTTCTTAAGCGGTTTCAGACTTTTTCTTGTTTGATTGCCGGCAGCACTGGTTTGCACTGATATTGATATGTGACCGCGGAGCCTGTTTGGTGGAGCCCGTGTCTTGGTTCCGTTCAAAGACATTTCTATACTGCCGTTACGACTTAAGACAAAGAGAATATAATAATACACTTAAGACGCGGGTTAACCGCGTGTTTTAAAAGAGTTGCTATTTTGCTATTTAGGTACGGGTACCCACAGATCTATCCGTACAGGAACTATCAGTCTATGTGTTACCTATTTGTCTATGAATTTACACATAAAGAATCATGGTATATTAACCGTATAGTTCATATATATTACAGTACTCTGTGCCGTATAGTTCGTAGCGGTCCCTAAAATGCCCCCGACATGAGAACCACCGTAAGCTCAGTTTGGTCTAGTGATCCGACTCGAGTCCGATTTTGCCACTCGAGTCATTTTACAATTTTACTCGAGTACCACTCGAGTGGTCGAGTCACTCGAGTGGTTCACGAATCACTCAATCACTCGAGTGGTCGAGTCACTCGAGTGGTTCACGAGTCACTCGGTCACTCACCTCACTCACTCATAAACGTCGATAACTCATTCAACACAACAGTTCACTTGAGTTCACTACACGCAACAAGTTCAAACAAGTTTGACAACAACGCACTTTAACTTAACTCTTTTAAAAAGCAGGTTTAAACTTGTTTGTCTCGGAGAATGGTTGGCGAGTGACTCGAGTGGTGGGTGAGTGACTCGAGTCAGAGTGATCTCGAGTCGATATTTTTTTCACTCGAGTACGTTTTTTTACGATGTCACTCGAGTAAAATTGGACTCGAGTCGCATCACTAGTTTGGTCCCATTTATGGGACGGAATAATATGTCAAACGTCACCCTAATTAAATATATGAATATTTAATGTACTATCTATCGAATCATGTATGAGTACGCTAATTAGGATATTTAAATAAAAAGCACGTGTGTCAGTGCCATTATATCTTTAATATTATCACACATTGTATCTAGTACGGGTGATAAAAAAATGCCAGAATCTATTGAAAAATACAATAAACTACAAGAAAATAGCCATGTTTTAACGTAGAAACACACACGTTGATAAAATATAACAAAATCTTTGTTATCACTCCCCAATTTGCAATTCAGAATTAGCCGCCTACCATAGATGACATAAGTTATTACTTTTTTTTTGGACAATGATGTGTCAATGCGATTTTGTGAATCGATTAATTATTGTTTTTTTTTTCGAACCGATTAATAAAATAAGTATCATAAGAAATCGATATTTTCATATTTATGATATCAAATATTACATGTATTTACATACGTGAAAACAAAAATATATTTTTAAAATCATAAAAATTATTATTCGAAGTATTTGACCACATCTAGCTATAATAAAATTGTAAAGGTCGAAATGTCTGTACATCGAGTTTTTTTTCGCGAAAATCGGCTAGGGGGACTAAGCAATAGAACACGAATCATTCGTTTTTAGAATTTACGTCTGTCTGTTTGTTACCTCATCACCTCAACAGCTGAACGGATCGTAATGAAACATTGCATTTGTATAGGTATTAGTCTAACTTAAAAGAAAGAGTATGTTTCATCTTAATTGGTTGAGTAGATTCAGTGATACAGTTTGACCCCTCTATTGTATTAAGTTGCATACAAAGTAGAGGTCATGATTGTTGGTTAGTTGCAGGTTCCTAAAAATACAACTAGATGTCGTTAGTATTATAGAAAATATTGAATACCATAACATAGTCAGCCCATTACTGTCCCACTGCTGGTGGGTATGGGCCTCTTCTCGGAATGAGAAGAGTTAAGGAACTGGATATTGTTAGTGTAATAGATTATCTCAACATAATCAGCCCATTACTGTCCCACTGCTGGCACAGATAATATAATACTATACTAGTAGGGACGGACCTCTTCTTAGAACAAGAAGAGTAAAGAAACTAGAAAATATAGAATAACAAAACAGACAGCTCATTACAGCTGTCCCACTTCTGGATATGGGCCTCTTCTCAAAATGAGAAGAGTTAATGAACAGGATATTGTTAGTGTTATAGAACAACATAACATTATCAGCCCATTACTGTCCCACTGCTGGGCACGGGCCTCTTCTTACAATGAGAAGAGTTAAAGAACTGGATGTGGTTAGTGTTATAGAATTACATTACATAATCAGCCCAATTACTGTCCTACTGCTGGGCACGAGCGTCTTCTCAGAATGAGAAGAGTTTAGGGCTAATTCCATTACCTTAGCCGGTTGGTTGTAAAAACAAAATATATAATGGTAGGTGAATAGTGTAATCGTCTGTGCGCTTAAGTATATTACAAGACATTGTGTTAATAAAGATGACATGATGTTATTTTCCGACATCCACGCGGACGGAGTCACGGGCACAGCTAGTTGAAATAAAGTATGTCGTTTGGCGCCGAATTTATCCACCTTCGATTGGAATAAGTTTGCATTCAAAATTTAAAAAATGAGCGTCTGTCCTTAGACTAGGTAATAAAACACTGAGTGATAATTTCATTCAAAGTTCCGCTCAAAGTTGAAGGACAAAAACAATCTATGTGCGCCCGCAATGGGCCACTTAAAATTTCACCGCCACACACACATAACCTTAACGAACGTAGCCTTTTCAGGCAAACTTGAAATTACTTCACTCCACATGTGACTATTTCGTTTCTTAGGCCTATTAGTTACTCTAAGATTCTATCCAAAATTATTCAATCAATACGGAAAAATAAATTTTATCTATGAAACAAATCTCGCAAAAAATTATTTGACAAAATAGTTACATTACATTTTATAAAAGCAACGGAGAGACATCTTTTGCAAAACCGGGATAAGTACCTCACCTATTACCTACAATAATGGTTTAGCTACTTATTATCAACTCTTCGAACCCGGCACACACTGTCTTTTCGAATTAATAGGTAAGCGAATCAAAATTTCTGTGGACATATCATGAAGAAAGCTGCACATCCTGAGAGTGCTCTAAGAAATTATGCGTGTGGTCTACCAACCGACATTCAGGCCAGTGTGGTGGACTAAGGTCTAAAGAAGAGAAGCACGTGTCCAACAGTGGGATAGTAATTGGGCTAATTATGCTCACGCATAGCGAAAACGCAACGCCGCAACGAGATTATCCGGAGAAGAACCGGAGTGACCGACATAGCTTGTAGGATCAGTAAGCTGAAGTGGCAGTGGGCTGGCCATGTCTGTCGAAGGACCGATGGCCGTTGGAGCAGACGAGTCCTTGAGTGGAGACCGCGTATCGGCAAACGCAGCGTAGGGCGCCCCCCTGCCAGGTGGACCGACGACCTAAAGAACGTGGCTGGGGGGGACTGGATGCGGAAGGCAGAGGACCGAGTGTTGTGGCGCAACTTGGGAGAGGCCTATGTCCAGCAGTGGACTGCGATAGGCTGAGTTGATAGCGAAAATCCTTCTCATTCTGAGAAGAGGTCCGTGCCCAGCAGTGGGAGAGACACGGAACAAAAGAATATATTCTTTTCCTCTATGGGGTGAATAAAGGGATGATTATGTCATAGCTAAAATCAAATTTTGTACACCTATTGGATTTTCGCTAATATACTATTTGTGAGCACTTGTTTAGATCAATATTAACAAAGGCTTAGGCCATAGTCCACCATGCTGGCCATTCATTCTTAGAAGAGAGTGTAACATGTTAATAATTTTGCTCACACATGGCAAAAGACAAATTCAGTATATTTCGATTTTGGTCAATATACTGGGCACACTGTAGTTTAGCTTATAAGGACTAGTGCTTAGGTCATAGTCCGCGGTGGACTGCGCGCTATGTTGGCTATTGATTCCGAGAAGAGAACCTTGCCCAGCAGTGTGACTGAATCTAACTAAGTTTGAAACAAAAAACCTGTGCGGTCAGGGGACCCCCGTCAGGAACGAAGTTCCTCACGCACACACACACAGGCACACTACAAAGAGAAAGAGAGACAGAGCGCGCGGTGTGCATATATGCCTGCTCATAACGCAAAACTCTTACGTGACGTAACATTTTCTCCCGAATCACACCTACCGCAAGCCGCGTTATGGAACTTTTTTAAACTTATTATTTCAAATTATTTATTTATAAACTAAAAATAAATTAGTCGTATTCAATAATTAATGATGAATATTAACGATAAATAAAGAATTCATATCATAAAATTTTGCGGGACTAAAAACGTATACGAACTTTGTTTTATTTTTTTATGATAATTTTTCGATTAGGCCGAATGAGTATCGATATGGCTGAATGAAACATTTGTATTATCAACTCAGCCTATCGCAGTCCACTGCTGGACATAGGCCTCTCCCAAGTTGCGCCACAACGCTCGATCCTCTGCCTTCCGCATCCAGTCCCCCCCAGCCACGCTCTTTAGGTCGTCGGTCCACCTGGCAGGGGGGTGCCCTACGCTGCGTTTGCCGATTCGCGGTCTCCACTCAAGGACTCGTCTGCTCCAGCGGCTATCGGTCCTTCGACAGACATGGCCAGCCCACTGCCACTTCAGCTTACTGATTCTACAAGCTATGTCGGTCACTCCGGTTCTTCTCCGGATAATCTCGTTTCGGATTTTATCCTTCAAAGAAACTCCAAGCATAGCTCGCTCCATAGCTCGCTGAGCGACTTTAAACTTGTGGACTAGCCCAACTGTCAGTGTCCACGTCTCGGCACCGTAAGTCATGACAGGCAGGACGCACTGGTTGAAGACTTTTGTCTTCAAACTTTGTGGTATAGGCGACGAGAAGACTCGGCGAAGTTTGCCAAACGCTGCCCAGCCCAGACGGATCCTTCTGTTGGCTTCTTTCTCGAAGTTGTGTTTACCAAGCTGAATTGCCTGCCCTAGGTAGACGTATTCCGTCACAACTTCGAGTGTCGACCCTTCGACGAATATTGGCCTCGGCATGACATGCTTATTGAACATGACTTTAGTCTTGTCCAGATTCATGCCGAGACCGACACGTCGAGAGGCTCCGTTTAAGCTGTGCAGCATTTCGCCCAGTTGTTCCAGCGACTCGGCCATTACAACGATGTCATCGGCAAAACGGAGATGTGAGATGTTCTCGCCGTTAACGTTGATACCCTGTCCAGTCCAGTCCAGTGTCTTGAAGACGTCCTCCAACGCGTTAGTGAACAATTTCGGGGATATTACATCCCCTTGTCTCACCCCTCTGCGCAGTTGGATTGGCTTCGTCTTTTGGTCCTGGAGCTGAACAGTCATGGTAGCAGCGTTGTATAGGCATCTCAGCATCTCTATATACCGCTCATCAATGTGACATCGCTGAAGAGCATCCAGAACTGCCCAAGTTTCGATAGAGTCGAAGGCCTTCTCGTAGTCCACGAATGCCATACACAGCGGCTGATTGTACTCTTCAGTCTTCTGTATGATCTACCGAACAGTATGGATGTGGTCTACGGTGCTGTAGCCTTTTCGAAACCCAGCTTGCTCTGGTGGCTGGAATTCGTCGAGTCTTCCGGCGAGACGATTCGTGATGACCCTCGAGAACAGCTTGTATACGTGACTCAGGAGTGAGATGGGTCTGTAGTTCTTCAGTAGGGTTTTATCCCCTTTTTTGAAGAACAGTACCACCGCACTCCCGCTCCATGCCTCCGGTGTAGAGCCTTGTTGGATGACGGAATTAAACAGACTCTGTAGCTCCTTCAGGACCGGAGCCCCGCCTGCTTTTAGGAGTTCAGTAGTAATGCCGTCATCGCCCGGAGCTTTGTTGTTCTTAAGCTGCTCGAGGGCCGCCCTAATCTCGCCCTGGTCAACGTCCGGAAGATCCTCGGTGTAATGGCGCGTGAGCTGGGCTCTTTTGTCGTCATTGCTAGGAACTGCTGGTCTCGCCGTTTTGGTGGAATACAAATGCCCATAGAAGTTTTCGACCTCATCAAGCATCTCGATCTTAGAGGTGACTATTTTGCCATCCGCGGTTTTCAGTTTCATCAGATGGGTCCTCCCTAGCTGCTGAGCGAAAACTTTCGACCCCCTATTTTGCTCAATCGCAGCCTCAATGGCGCGGGTGTTGGAGCGGCGGAGGTCACGTCGCATCAGCTTCCTAATCTGTAGGTTTAAGGACCTATTATCTGATGAAAACGAATGCGCGGCTGGCATTTCCCGTCTTTTCCTCATCAGATCGAGAGTCTCAGTCGAAAGCTTGGGCATCTTGCTTCCACGCTGCGGCGGAAATAATTTTCGAGACAGTTCCTGCAATGTTTTGACCATGGTGTTGGTTTTCTCCTCAATATTGCCCGTGGTTTCCAGCGAGTCGAATCGATTTTGAAGTTCCGCTTGGAACCTTTCGGAGCCCAAACTGGTTTGGAGCGGCGAAGGTCGGAGAGTAGACTTTATCATGCGCGTTCTTTCAGCTCTAAAATTGATATTTAGAGTGCCTCGGATAAGTCGGTGATCGCTTCCGGTGTTGAACCTATTGATCACAGAGACATCTCTAAATATGTGCTTCTTATCCGTCATGATAAAGTCTATCTCGTTCCTTGTTACCTTGTCGGGGCTTTTCCAGGTCCATCTTCTTTGGGGCTGCTTCTTAAAGAAGGAGTTCATTAAGAAGAGCCCCTGGGACTCCAAGAAGTTGACCAACATTTGGCCCCTGTGGTTTCTGCGCCCCAATCCGTAAGGTCCGATTCTCGATTCGCCGCGTTCTTGTACTCCCACTTTAGCGTTGAAGTCCCCCATAACAACGCTGTAGTGAGCCTTAGCGGTACTATTCATAGCCTTAGCTATGTCTTCGTACATCGCTTCGGCTATATCGTCAGAGTGTGTCGAGGTCGGCGCATATACCTGCACTATTTTCAGCTTGTACCTATCATTTAGCTTTAATACAAGGTACGCTACCCGTGTCGACACACTACCGATTTCCACAACGTTGTTTACGAGGGCCTTATTGACAAGAAAACCAACACCACCTTGGGAGAGCTGATCACCTTCGCGGAAGTAGAGTAAGTTTCCTGACTCCAGGGTTATCGTGTCCTCTCCCTCTCTACGGACTTCGGATAACCCCAGTATATGCCATTTTATATGACTTAACTCTACTTCAAGCTCGGCGAGGTGATGGTCCAGTCTCAACGTTTTTCCATTGTACGCTGCCAGATATAGTCGTCGGTTTTGGTAGCCTGCCGTAACCCGGGGATTCCTAGCACCCCCCGTCTCACCGTTACCACGACCGCTACCGTAGTCGGGAATAGAGGGACCACCGGGAACTGGGGGCCGTTGTATGTGTTGTGCGTTCATAGGGATGTATGCCCATAGTCACCACGCTGGGCAGGCGGGTTGGTGACCTAATTTGTATTAGCGATGGGTCAACCCGTGATTTTTCTTAACCGGGTAAACCGTATCAAAATTTTACGTAAGCCGAATGGTTAACCGGTTAAACCAAACCGAATCGACTGTCTACTAAGATTGAGACGGTAGGTAACTCGTAGTAGATTGCGAGTTGCTAAGTTCCCCATTCGGTTTGGAAATTGAATGTGTGAATTGTGGGATTTTATCGGTTTGAATGTTTAGTGTTTTTAGTTATTAAAGTATTTTAATATTTATACAGGACAACGAAACTTTTTTTTGGGTTATCAAAGATTCAATAAATAAATAAATATCTTTGGGACATTTTTACACAGCACCATCTAGTCCCAAACTAAGCAGAGCTTGTGCTATGGGTACAATGGATATAATACTTATATACTTTTTTTTTTTCGTAAATACATACTTATAATACATAAGAAACACCCAGACCAACACAAACACTTATGTTCATCACACAAATATTTGTGTCCTGTGGGAATCGAACCCACGACCTCGTGATCAGCAGTCCGACTCTCGAACCACTAGACCACAGAGGTCGTAATAAAAATATGTTTACGTAAAATATAACCTTTTTGTTATTTAAATCGCTTTTTTATACATACGTGTTATTGAAATAACTGAAAACCTCTTAAGGGGTCATTGTACTCATCATTATGAACATTTTATACTATGGGACCAACCCTGAAATCATACAAATGTAGGATCAGCTGTTTTTTTTTCGCGATTTCAGTTTTGGTCCCATAGTAAAAGATGTTCATACTGATGAACACGTTATATACATGCTGAAATTTTAATCGCTTCTTTCCCGAAAAGAGGTCATTGTACTTATCATTATGAACAACTTTTACTATGGGACCAATAGCCGCGTTGGTAGGGCCAATCGGATTGCAGTACCCCGCCTCAGCAAGTGACAGAATTTATTGTACACATTATATTCAACATTAGGCGTCTATTGGGCTGTATGGTCGTGGGTATTTACAAAAAAAAGTACATAAATATTAGATCCATTGTCTAGTACCCATAATTAAGCTATGCTTAGTTTTGGACTAGATGATGCTGTGTAAAATGTCCAAAATATTATTATTATTATAATTACACAAGACGTAATTTCAAGAACAACAACAAACACAAAATTTACAACACCTTATGCGCGAGTTTTTTTGGCCGTATGTGTGCACAATTATGTAGGTACAATTGTACACTGTGCACGAACCGCAATGACTTCGGAACGTTTCGTTCATCATTCGGGTAAAGTCGCGTCGCGCGCGAACCGTTCGGGTGAACTCGACTCTCGACTAACGGCGTCGGGTAGATAAGTTCGCGGTTAAAAAGCCAATCCGAGTTGACAGATCGCAGCCCGGTTTGATACGAGTTAGGCTTGACCCGGGTTGAACCGGTTAGCTAAACCGAGTTGACACATCACTAATTTGTATTGTGATAACAATTTTGGATAAATGGTCAGCACTAGTGATTCTCAACTTTTTAAAATTAACATTTATATCGACGTAGAATTTACGTAAATTTCATCGTGCTATTTATTATATCATGTATCGTTAATTATAAAAAGTAATATGCCAATAAAAAGGAAATATCTTTAAGTTTCCCTTTTGCCAGCGTTTTAACAAGTGGTTAGGTTACTAACTTAGACCAACAGAAATAGGTAGACGGCGCATGTGTTAACAAAAGTGTTCAAAGATGTGATGCATGTTTTACAAACTTGTGTGCGTGACCTTGTGTCGCACGCAGTTGCCATGCATCTGTGTGCTTGGTAAAAAATGTTGCCACCAAAAACAAATTTACCCCATTTTCACATATTAAATATTATATTTTAAGGACAATATGTAGCAATGTAAATAAAACATATTTTTCTAATGATACGTTTAATAAAAGAGAATAATACTAAAAACCTTTGTGTTGTGTTAATTTCCGGTGGTACTGTCTTTTCTTACCGACTTCTGGGTAAACCATCTAATTTAGATATAAAGTATGATGGAATCTTATCTTTAGGTACTTTTCATTAACAGACCTTATTCATTTTTTTTTCTGGTTTATGCCGGAGAAATTATACATACGTGATACACGTGATCATGTGTATCATATTTTATAATAGTGATATTATTATCCTTTGAAAATGGCCGCGGGGCACAGTGTGATAAGATCCCGGTTTTTGTCTCATCGTGTTTTTATTGAGTTAATCGATAGAGTTTACAATTCCGAAGATTAGACTAAAACTCCGGGTTCGCTAAGACTTGAGGTTTTTTTTTAAAAAAATGTCAAAGTTTCGCAATATCCGACTCTTGAAAAATGAAAAAAAAATCATTATAATTTAATGGAAGTACTTATTACAGAATTTATTTATTCTATCGAAAAATGGAATAATAGCCGACCGTTCTACCAATTCCTGTTGCATTAGTATGAATGGGTCGAGAGATATGATTTTTTTTCTCATTTTTCGTTTTCATTTTTTTATTCATCTAAACCGCCGTAGTAGGTGGTCATTCCTATATCAAAAAATTGCTGATACTTTCTATTATGTGTAGTATTAATTCCAAAACCTAACTCGTTGGTTTCCAGGAGTTATTGGAAATTTTAGTAATATCCGAAATATCCGTACTTAGGGCTGCCACTTCAACCAAAACATAATTTGTTTATTTTTATTAAGTTTTAGCTTCCTTATCACGACCATAACAAGATATCATTATTTTGTGGCTTAGATGGCAAAGATTGAGTAATTTTATAAAGGAAATTAAAAAACTAATGGAGAAATTGGTATCATGTTGACTGTTACACGTTTTTTGTAAACCGTCTATAAATTCTAACCCAAAAGACTCAACTAATAGTAAATAAAAGAAAATCCTTTCCGATGTCTCATAAGTATATAAATCAACATTAAACATGAGTAATATACCTATATCAACATTTTTGACAATTTATTAAATATTCTTAGTCAATTTAGTTCTTTGTTATTAATTTTACAATTCTTTTAAATCAATTTTGTTTTACTTTTTAACCGACGAAAAAAACGAGGAGGTTCTCAATTCGTCTTTTTACAGAGTAGTCCGATTTTGATGATTCTTCTTTTAATAGATAGGGTATATCTCGAAGTTGCTCCCATTTAAATTTGAAAATCAAAATCCACCCCTAAGGGTAGGAAAACAGGGGATGAGTGCTTGTTCACCCACTGAATTCTTACCTGTTAACCGATTCCGTTGAAACTTGGCATACATAAATGTTCTAGACACTACAACATAATAATAATAAAATATTTTATCTTCAGAAAACAACATTCCATAATCATTTTTGTTAGTAACAATGAAAAACTTAAACAACTATGTTAGTAAACACAGATAACAATCATTAATAAATATTAACAAATGTCGAGTCATTGATTCGCACCTCTCACATGTAAATCAATGAAACGACCGAGGACGGCGGTGTCCATCCTTCCCGCTAACATCTTCAGGATTCCATTGCTACTCCCCCGCATCCTCTGCACAACAGACGTAATTTTCTTGCGTATGATGGCATGAAAATCATCCACATGTGCATCCGCAAACATGCCTGAAGCACTACAATACCGAGGGAGGCGCAACAGAGCCCTGAAGATGTTATTATACTGAACTCTGAGGGCATTGTAGGATTTTTGCGTAAAGTTAACCCATAGACCACTCGTGTAAAAACTTTGACAGTAAGCCTTGAATAATGTAAGCTTGACTTCTACCGTACAACGAGTGAATCGATGAGCCAACATATTGCCACGCACCGACAATGCCCTCCTTTCCCTCTCTATATCCGGGTCATCGCGTAAAGTTTCAGTAATAATGTGCCCGAGATACTTAAACTGAGGAACACGGTTCAGCTGAACTCCATTCAGAGTCAAAGGTGGAACACTGTTAGGTCTCTTATTCTTTCCAACCAGAACCATAAACTCACTCTTTTTCTCATTATACTTTAAACCGTGTTCCTCAGCATAAACTTCACATACGCTGAGAAGTTTCCTCAAACCGCCGATTGACGGGCTCAGCAGCACCATATCGTCTGCGTAGCTAATGTTATTAACACTAACATTATCCATTCGGCAGCCGACATGCATGCTGCTCAGCCCCTCAATCAGCTGATTTACATACAAATTAAAAAGTCTAGGAGAGGTTAACCCTCCTTGTCGCACACCACAATTTAATGAGTATTCATCTGAATAAACATTTGCCCATTTTATAATATTTTTCTGATGACCGTACCAATATGAGAACATTTCTATGACCTCCAGAGAAACACCCACCTGTTTCAACTTAGCCCAAAGTAAGTTATAGGACACGAGATCGAACGCCTTAGATAGATCTAGGAAACATGCATAAATTGGTGTTTTTCTTTCGACATAGTAGTTCACAGTATGCTTAAGTGACAAAATCGCCGTTTCCGTTGACAAACCTGATTGAAAACCAAACTGAGCGTCCTGAAGTTGTATGCATCCACTAAGGCGCTCGTCCATTATCCTATCTAGTACTTTTGCAATCACAGTTGCAAGTGAGATTGGTCTATAATTATTTTTGTCCGATATATCTCCCGTACGATTCTTAACAAGTGGTACAACAATAGTTTTCATTAAGTCTGGTGGCAAATATGAATGCCTTATACACAGAGTATACAACATAGACAGCAACCTATGTATGTGAACACCCGCATACTTAAGATGCTCCACACTGAGCCCGTCATGCCCCGGCGATTTTCCTCTTTTCATATTGCCAATAGCCTGACGTACCTCCCCACTAGTAATTCGAATTGGATGTGTAACGCAACAGACATCACTGGTAACAGTGCTAGGTAAGACACACGTTTTTAAAGGTGACTCCACTTTAAAATGATGTTTAAAAACGTCGGCAATATGTTTAGGGTCGGGTTTATAATGGAGACCTGGAGTTAGATTTTAGCCACAAAAAAATTAAAATTAAAAATAAAATTTTTTTCTTTCTTTCATTTTCTTTCTTTCAAATAGCCAACTCCATATTAATTATTAAAAAGTATTTAAAACACCTTCTTTTTTTTTCAGATAAAATATATTCTTATTGTTTTTTTTTCGGATACATGAAAGTGTCACCCCTAAGAAAAATTTTGAATCTCCAATAACTCCTGGAAACCAACGAATTAGGTTTTGGAATTAATACTACACATAATAGAAAGTATCAGCAATTTTTTGATGTAGGAATGACCACCTACTACGGTGGTTTAGATGAATAAAAAAATGAAAACGAAAAATGAGAAAAAAAATCTTATCTCTCGACCCATTCATACTAATGCAACAGGAATTGGTAGAACCGTCGGCTATTATTCCATTTTTCGATAGAATAAATAAATTCTGTAATAAGTACTTCCATTAAATTATAATGATTTTTTTTTCATTTTTCAAGAGTCGGATATTGCGAAACTTTGACATTTTTTTAAAAAAAAACCTCAAGTCTGAGCGAACCCGGAGTTTTAGTCTAATCTTCGGAATTGTAAACTCTATCGATTAATTCAATAAAAACACGATGAGACAAAAACCGGGATCTTATCACACTGTGCGGGGGTGTGCGGTGGGCAGAGTAGGGCGCGTCGATTAGAATAAGTATTACAACAAAAATCACCACTACAACGTGTTATTGAAATAACTGAAAACCTCTTATGGGGTCATTGTACTCATCAGTATGAACAACTTTTACTACGGGACCAAACCAGAAATCGCGAAAAAAAAAACAGCTGATCCCTACATTTTGTCGATTCATGTTATTGGGTCAGGATATTAAATAAGTAACGTTTTCACAATTACTAACTTTTATTCTTTTAATGCTATACACTTGTTACTTGATACAGTGCTCCAGCGCGACTGCCCCCGCTCGAGGCATCCCCGCCATTATATGTGTATGTCCTCACGTGTCAAACCATCCCACCATTTAAGTGGGGAGGCCTCAATCAAATCAGTAGCTAATAAAAAGTCAATTGATCTACTGAAATACATTGACAAACTAATTAATTACTAATAAATTCGGCTAACAAGAGATAATTCAAATAATTAATTAATCAACCATAAAAAATATAACATACAAATTAATTAGTCAGTGCTTAACTTTCTAATGTAGATAGATTGATAGACTATTATAATACTTCACAAAACCAAAGTAGACAATACAACATCTTTAATGTACTAGGACCTTACAGCTCGGCCATCCTATTTCAAGCGAGTCCCATCGCATTGCTTTTTCAAGCGAGTCCCATCGCATTGCTTTTTCAAGCGAGTCCCATCGCATTGCTTTTTCAAGCGAGTCCCATCGCATTGCTTTTTCAAGCGAGTCCCATCGCATTGCTTTTTCAAGCGAGTCCCATCGCATTGCTTTTTCAAGCGAGTCCCATCGCATTGCTTTTTCAAGCGAGTCCCATCGCATTGCTTTTTCAAGTGAGTCCCATCGCATTGCTTTTTCAAGTAAGTCCCATTGCATTGCTTTTTCAAGCGAGTCCCATTGCATTGTTTTTTTTTTATAACAACAATTCTATCATCAAACATTACAATAACAACTACAACATATATTTATTACAATATATATTTTTTTGGCACAATAAAGAAATTTTTATTTTTACTTTATTTTTACTTTATACATACATTAATAACATTTAGAACTAGCACGCTTAGCTCACAATAGAGAAATGAAGTTACTAAAAAAATCCATTCTAATGTAATATTAATAATAACATAATCTACATCAATTCAAGATAAAATAATACCAAATAATATAATACCAAATACAATATTCTAATGCAATAATAATAATGTAATCTAACACAATTCAAGATAAAATAATACCAAATAATATAATACCAAATAATACAATTTAATTCCAAATTTTCATACATAATTCTACCTTGCAAAACAGTTACCGATAAGTTGTTCATTTAATTCAAAGAGAAGTAGGTAGGTATTTACAATAAAATGATTAGAACCTACCCACCTTCGTTTAGAGCATTACAAGGTTATCAGTCATTACAATAGATAAACGAAGTTACTTAAATATCTACTACTACAATTCAAGCCAAATTGTTACACATAAATGTACCTTACTAATAAACACTTATCGCTTCTTACACATCTAGTTAAAGATCTGGCACTTACAATATATTGATACAATAGGTATCTATTCATAGAATCATCGTAGGTATGAATAATTTTTATAACAATATCAAAATTGCATGATCAAAATCAATCAGGTGGCACCGATGTGTTCCTACCTATAATCTAATCAGGCGGCACTCATGTGCTCCTACCTGTTGTCATCTGATCTGGGGCGGCAATCATGTGCTCCTACCCGTTGCAACACAATACAGGCGGCACTCATGTGCTCCTACCCGTTATCATTATGATTTGGGGCGGCACTCATGTGCTCCTACCCGTTGTCATAGCTTCTACCCGTTGCAGGCGGCACTCATGTGCTCCTACCTGTTATCATTATGATTTGGGGCGGCACTCATGTGCTCCTACCCGTTGTCATATGATCTGGGGCGGCACTCATGTGCTCTTACCCGTTTCAACACAATACAGGCGGCACTCATGTGCTCCTACCTGTTTTCATATGAAAAAGGGCGGCACTCATGTGCTCCTACCCGAAACCTTTTACCTCGGGTTTCTTTTATATTGGGTCCCTTACCTTGGGACCCCTTTCCAATCGACCCTTTACCTCGGGTTTCACTTCCATCGGGCCCTTTACATCTGGTACCCTTTTAATTAGACCCTTTGCCTCAGGTTTCATTTTGGTCAGGTCCCTTACCTCGGGTTGCCTTTCCATTAGACCCTTTGCCTCGGGTATCATTTTGGTCAGGTCCCTTACCTCGGGTTACCTTTCCATTAGACCCTTTGCCTCGGGTTTCATTTTGGTCAGGTCCCTTACCTCGGGTTACCTTTCCATTAGACCCTTTGCCTCGGGTATCATTTTGGTCAGGTCCCTTACCTCAGGTTACCTTTCCATTAGACCCTTCGCCTGGGGTTTCATTTTAGTCAGGTCCCTTACCTCGGGTTGCCTTTCTATTAGGCCCTTTACCTCGGGCAATTAAATCATGGTTATCCATCACTACGTGATCTGAAACTTCCATAATAAGCTTAATACCTGTCACATGCTACCACGAATAAAGTTCAAGTGAATCTCATTTTGTTACTGTAAATAATTTGTACAATAAATTTACGTCGCAAAACATAAAATAACAGATGCAATATACATTAATCTCGATCTCTTCTCTCAATCGATCCCGTTAATTTTTGATTTTAAAATTAACTTTCCTTAAAATCATGACTGTAGTTCGCAACACCTACAATCGGTGTACATAATCATCATAATGATCTTTCAAATTCAAATTCATTTATTGTGGATCTCAGGTTCATAAGATGTAAATTAATATAATACAGCGGTACTCTAAGTGTGTTCCGCGGAACCCTAGGGTTCCGCGATACCCCTGTAGGGGTTCCGCAAGAATTTAGAAAAAAAAAACAAAACACCTCTCTCTGGTCACTGGTCGAACGTTTTGAATCCGCCCGCCGCGCGTATACTTGTGAGCGCGCAGTCCCTTTGATAAAAGCCGCCTCTGAATTAGACGCTATAGTTGTGAACAAGCGACTTTCGGCTCTATCTTCAAAAGTATAAAGTCGAGATTGTTTACAACGCATTTTTTTGTATTTATATTTTTATTTCCGCTTTTTGTTTATCAAAGGCGCCGACTCGAGTATTTTTGAGAATGTTCGAGTTCGAGTCTAGGACTAAGTATAAAAGCGCTATTATAAAAAAAGTCGCGCCTCGTCAGTCAGTTGACGATTAGCGTTCGGAGCGATAAGTTCGTACCTACCTACTTACAAGCTGGCTAGCCTGCTGCCTTCTTGTAAGTTCTACTGCCCGCTGTATTCTGATTGTATCAGTTTTGTACATTTCTTCTTTGGACTAAACTTTGTCTCATAAACGCAGTAACGATTGTGCATTATTTTGACCCTACCATCAGGATGGTCACGTCAGGACGTGTAACATTATTAATAAAGAAGAATGGAACGTTGGCTTAAAGGTGTTAAACGTGTTGCAACGACATCTTCTAATGACGCTGAATGTTCAAAAGCAGTACGCGCGGAGAATACAGCAATTACCGATCCAGACGATGATGCCATGACGTCAAGCTCCACGGTTTCAAAGACGAAAAAAAGGAAGTATGATGAATCATATATCAGTTTCGGATTTGTTGATTCCAACGGCTCACCTCTCTGCATGTTATGTAGTAAACTGCTTCCTAATAGTTCCATGGCACCTGCCAAATTACGCAGACATTTAGAAACTGTACACCCCGAGTCTAAAGACAAGGACAAAGAATTTTTTGTTCGTAAAAAAGAACAGTTATTGGAAAGTCAAAAAAATATGATGCATGTAACACAAACTATCAATGAAAAGGCCATCGGAGGAGGCATCATATTTAGTTAGCTATCGCATTGCACAAGCAGGTGAAGCGCACACTATCGCTGAGAATTTAATAAAGCCATGTGTGTTAGACATAACAAAATGTATGCTCGATGAAAAATCTGCAAAGCATCTTTCTACTGTACCGCTATCAAACGATACTGTTTCACGGCGAATCCATGATCTGGCAAGCTACGTCAAACAAGAACTAGTTGCACGTCTACAAAAAACACGATTCGCCTTGCAAATGGATGAGTCAACTGATGTCACTGGTCTGGCTATCTTGCTGGTTATCGTGAGATATCCATATGAACGTTCTTTTGAAGAAGACATGCTTATGTGTTCACCGCTGCCCACAAACACTACCGGGGAAGAAATTTTTAATAAAATAAACATATTTTTTAAAGAAAATAATCTTAGTTGGAACGATTGCATTGACATTTGTACAGATGGGGCCAAGGCGATGACAGGTAAAACAGCAGGAGCAGTATCACGAATAAAAAGTAAAGCGCCTAATTGTAGTTCCAGCCATTGTATTCTGCATAGACAAGCACTTGCGATGAAGCAAATGCCGTCAAATCTAAAATTAGTTATGGATGAAGCGGTAAAAATAATTAATTTTATCAAATCACGACCACTGCAATCCCGATTGTTCTCATTATTGTGTGAAGATTATGGCAGCAAACATAAAACACTGCTGCTCCATACAGAAGTGCGATGGCTGTCTCGGGGTAAAACTTTAACAAGGCTATTTGAACTTAGAGCCGAGTTACAAATGTTTCTTTCAGCAGATACAGTTTCTTTTAATTTGAAAGACCGTTTGTATGATAAAACTTGGTTGTTCCGATTGTCTTTTATGGCGGATATCTTTCAAAAACTGAACGAATTGAATTTATCATTGCAAGGTAAACAGACAACAGTGTTCCAGGCCTATAACAAAATAACTGCCTTCAAAAGAAAATTAGATTTTTGGATTATTTGCGTTGGTAAGAGAGAAATAGAAAGCTTTACGTCACTCAGTGAGTTTGTTAGCGATAACGACTCGGAAATGTTTCAAGATGATGTGTTTGAAGAATTGGTCCAATATCTCACTTCGATGCGCGCATCTTTTGTAAAGTATTTTCCCGAAGAACATAATACAAAAATGAAGCTGAATTCATGGATTCATAATCCTTTTTTACCCAACTTGCAAAAGCCCGAAAGTATGTCAAACGAGATATATGAATCTCTTTTAGAAATGTCATCAGACACAAGTATGGAGTCACTGTTCAAAACGACGCCTCTCAACGATTTTTGGTGCAGAATCCGTGATGAATATCCAATGCTTGGCAGAATGGCTCTGAATATTCTTCTCCCGTTCCCAACAACATATTTGTGCGAAACAGGATTCTCAACCTATGCAGCCACGAAAACAAAATATCGCAATAGACTGGACGCCGAACCTGATATGAGACTTCAAATGTCTTCTATCAAACCTGATATCAACCAATTGATGAAAAATAAAAAACAGTTTCATACCTCCCATTAGTTAAGATTTTTTCATTTTTAATATCTTCTATTATTGTACTTGGCATGTGGTTAAAGTAAGTAATAATTAGTAACTGTACTTTTATTATGCTTATATAATAAAGAATACACTTTTAAAAACTATTGTTTTATTGTAGGGTTCCGTCAAGTATTTTGCTTGTCAAAAGGGTTCCGTGACCAAAAAAGTTTGAGAACCGCTGATATAATAGGATCAGCCATGTCCCGCAATTGAGGCATATAATCATAATTAATTAGGTAAATAACATAACATAATATACATTAATAACTAAACAACAAATTTTTAATTTCATTCATAAGCATGTCCAATTTATTTACCATCAATAAATAAAATACCTATAAATCAATTTCAACAAGCTTCTCGTAAAGTTTATTTTTGAATCTTTTTTTGTATCAGTAATATTTCGCAATCAACGTGGAAGATTATTTACAATACGCGGACCCATACAAAAAAATGCTCTCATGTAGGTAATAGTTGCGTTTTACTGAATGAAATTTTATGAATATTGCCGTTTCGTATACTCATGGAAGGGTTAAAACTTTTAGATTCATAAAATGATCAGTTTGTTGTAGATAGCAAATAGATCTAATGCAACGTTTTTGGGCTCTAAATGCACGTTCTTTTTCTACAGAGTTGCCCCAAAAAATTATTCCATAACGTATCTAGTTGACGCAGCGTAACCGTGATAGGCAGTTAACAAAACAGACTTATTTTATTTTTTTGTGCTTGCCTTGCCACTTGCTTATACCTATAGATATATTTTATATACAAAAACAGCACAATCTTAATCACTTTTTAGGTATATACTTTGTCAAGTTTGTATCCTTTTTATTAAATTTAGAAACAAAATTCCTTTATTTATCTGTAAAGGTAATTCAAATCTATTAATAGTCGAGTATTCAATATAAATATTGAATTTTACGAACCCTGGTAATTACACAAATAAAAACACGGATGTAATCAGTACAACTCTACTCTACTCTCTCTACTCTGAAGAGATCTCTGTAGAGTTTTGCTAAGCAAGAAATTGTCACTTGTGTTACTGATTCTAAGCTGCAAGGATCAACAAAAGAGTTCTATCTGCCTTGTAGTTTGCAGAGTTAGTTCGTGTTGAACATTGATGGAGTTAACATCTCCGAATACCTGTTATTCACGTAAGTTGTGTATTGATTTTTTATTGCGATATATTATGATTATTTTACTATTTATATTGTATTTATTTTAGAATGTGTTAATATTTACTAATTCAATATTCATTTATCCTGTTGTTTTTATAATGTTACTTCTGATGAAAGATAATTGGTTTATGGAGCTATGTTTATTCATGTTTCTTATTATGATTCTGTACCAATATACATTATTAATCATGACTTGTTTAAATTGATAATAAATAGCAAATTGCCTATGAGCTTGTCTTTTTATTTCACAATCTCAGTCTCTGTACTGTACTTCGATCAATAATTATTATTTTATTACTGCAGTCTTACATCCTTACCTTAATTGTAAATAACATTTTAAGAGTAGGTACACCGACGAAAATAAAATTAAGTAACAACATTAAGGATTGAGCATTTTACGTTATGCCTTTGAAAAGGTTTTAAGAGAAATATTTAATATATTTTTATTTATTTGATAATAGTAAACTATGTCTCCAGTCTCCACATAGCGAAGACAACACTGATGCAAAAAAGTGTCTGCTGTATGGAGCCAGTAATTTATAATAAAATACGAAAGAGTTGGAAGGACTTGAATACAACGCTGTTTAAAAAAAGGTTAATTTTTTTTAGTAACTAGAGCGTAATACAAAATTAATGATTTTCAAACGAAAAAGATTTTGTCAACTATTAAAACGATGATACCTAATAATTTATTTATTCGACTTCTGATTTATTGATTTTAATTTTTATTTACTGACTTTGCATAATTTATTTAATTACAACATAATGTCTTTTGTTAATGAAATATATAGTACCTATAAAGGTTCATGTCGTGCTTACACATTCATTTAAACAAATTTTTTTTTTGCATGCCAACTAGTGAAATATGGTTGTACTTATTTATTATTTTTACCACCATGTAATGTACCATGTACCTATATTTGCAAAATAAAATATAGTTATTTGTCTTTAAAAATTAATGAAAGTATTGACTTTGATCATTGGATCATTTAAATTAATGATTCACATGATAAATTGTAACGATATACGTAACCAGAAAATAAGAAAAGAAAAAAAAGTAGGTACTTATTAACTCTTTAACTGTTGTACAGTAAATATTGGAAGATAATTACAAAAACACCACGTGTTGATCAGAATAACTACAATTTTACACCTTCCAAGAAAAAGAATTTGTTACAAATATTTTAAGTTACGGAAATAATTTAAAAAAACACGGGGTAATTTACTTAAAACGGGGAAAGAAAGATATTTAATCACGTTACTTACGTTTTCCGAGCAGTGGACGTAGCAAGAAAATATGGAATTTTCTTTGTGTTCCCACTTCTGACCTATTGGGTCAGGATATTAAATAAGTAACGTTTTCACAATTACTAACTTTTATTCTTTTAATGCTATACACTTGTTACTTGATACAGTGCTCCAGCGCGACTGCCCCCGCTCGAGGCATCCCCGCCATTATATGTGTATGTCCTCACGTGTCAAACCATCCCACCATTTAAGTGGGGAGGCCTCAATCAAATCAGTAGCTAATAAAAAGTCAATTGATCTACTGAAATACATTGACAAACTAATTAATTACTAATAAATTCGGCTAACAAGAGATAATTCAAATAATTAATTAATCAACCATAAAAAATATAACATACAAATTAATTAGTCAGTGCTTAACTTTCTAATGTAGATAGATTGATAGACTATTATAATACTTCACAAAACCAAAGTAGACAATACAACATCTTTAATGTACTAGGACCTTACAATGTGAACACAAATGTAGGTAACTGATGATTTTTGTCACGATTTCGGGGATGGTCCCATAGTAAAAGTTGTTCATACTGATTAAATTAAATTAAATTAAAATTTATGAAATAAATAATTAAGTACTTGCCATACCAGTTTATTACAATAATTTGGGGTGTCTGAAGTTTTAAGCCATTAAAATAACACATCGTAATTAAATTAAGTACTATATGAAAGGTTCAAAATAAATAAAAACATCAAACCGATGGCCAAATTACTAAAGTTACTAATCCTAATAACACCATCAGACCCAAACGTCACCCGTATTTTGGGGGTATTTTTGATGTCGATTTGCTGGTCACACCGATAACAATACGTCAGGTTTTGTGTTCCTACGAAATTTTATTGTATTTATAATTTAAAATTACGTAAAATCAAGTACTTCTTTGTGAAATGTAATCCCGCAAGGCTTTTTTTGTGTCAGCGAGTTATTTTTACACGTTTTCACAACACAGGAAGCCCAAGCCATATTAAGACCATAACAATACTGTCAATGTGACGTCTAGCGCGTTCGGTTTCTCGCGTCGCACTGGAACGCGATCAGCTTCCTATTTCAAATTCAGCTTCCTTTACCCTGCTTCCTTGTGACAGCGCGGTACTCTGTCTACCTTTTTTCTGTTGGTCTAAGGTAAGGTTACTAATGTGCATTTTTTGAGCTTATCTTACGATTGCATAGGTATAGAAATTTATGTTTTATATTCATTAAATTGTAAGATGCATCCAGTTTTATAGACATAACACATAATTTAATAAATACTCAATAGATACTGGGTATTAAATTGTAGAAAAAACCCAAGTTTCACATTAAATTCATAGAATGAAAGTTGTATGCAAATTCCCGATTTCATGACGTAATTTGCGACAAGTCGCCGAGTCAGCTGATATGACAAATGTCAGAATCTTGTCAAGCAGAGAGGTTAACATAACATCACGCCTTTATTTCCCCGAAGGGGTAGGCAGAGGTGTATGGGTAAGGCCGTAAAATTGGCCTCATCTTAACTATTATAAAATTGTAAACGTCTAGCGTCTGTTTATTTGTTTGTTTGTTCCAGCATCACGCTAAAACTACTGGACCGATTTTGATGATTTTTTTTTTGTTTGAAAGCTGATGATCTGACTTAAAAACTGGTATGGGTTTTGAGAAAGACAGAAAGAAAGAAAAAAATTAATTCGTGGGTTGCGTACTCACCCGACAGTTCGAAGCTTCTATGCATTTGCACGAGCGGATAGTAATGTACGATGGAGTGGAGTGGAGTGGACAGGGGATGGGACTGGGGACGGGACAGGGGACGGGACAGGGGACGGAACATGGGATGGGAAATGGGACGGGACATGAGACGGGACATGGGACAGGACAGTGGGACGGGAAATGGGACGGGACATGAAAAGGGGCATGGGACAGGACAGTGGGACGGCACATGGGACTGGACATAGGATGGGACATGGGACAGGACATGGGACGGGACGATAGTGATTAGTGATATAGTGGGACAGTGGGCCGTGGGACAGTGGGATAGTGGGACAGTAGGACAGTGGCAGTGGGACGGTGGGACGGTGGGACAGTGGGGCAGTGGGGTACTGGGGCTGCGGGGCAGCGGGGCAGTGGGCCAGTGGGGCAGTGGGATAGTGGGGTAGCGGGGTAGCGGGGCAGTGGGGTTGTGGGGCAGCGGGGCTGCGAGGCAGCGGGACACTGAGGCAGCGTGGCAGCGGGGTGGGGCAGCGGGGCAGCGAGGCCGTGGGGCAGCGGGGCAGCGAGGCTGTGGGGTACCGGGGCAGCTGGCAGTGGGCAGTGTGATAGTGGGGCAACGGGGTAGTGTGGCAGTGGGGTAGCGGGGCAGTGGGGCCGCGGGGTAGCGGGTCAGAGGGGCAGTGAGGTTGTGGGGCAGCGGGGCAGCGAGGCAGCGGGAAAGTGGGGCAGCGGGGCAGCGGGGTGGGGCAGCGAGGCAGTGGGGCAGTGGGGCAGCGGAACAGTGGGATAGTGGCGCAGTGGGGCAGTGGGGCAGCTGGGCAGTGGGGGGCAGCGGGGCATACAGTGGGACAGTAGGACAGTGATAGTGGGACGGTGGGACAGTGGGGCTGTGGGGCAGCGGGGCAGTGGGTTACCGGGGCAGCGGGGCAGTTGAATAGCGGGGCAGCGGGGCAGGGGGACAGCGGGGCAGTGGGGCAGTGGGGCAGGCTGTGGGGCTGGGGATAGTGGGGTAGCGGGGTAGCGGGTCAGTGGGGCAGTGAGGTTGTGGGGCAGCGGGGCAGCGAGGCAGCGGGAAAGTGGGGCAGCGGGTCAGTGGGGCAGTGAGGTTGTGGGGCAGCGAGGCAGCGGGAAAGTGGGGCAGCGGGGCAGCGGGGTGGGGCAGCGAGGCAGTGGAACAGTGGGATAGTGGCGCAGAGGGGCAGTGGGGCAGCGGGGCAGTGGGGGGCAGCGGGGCAGTGGGGGGCAGCGGGGCATTCAGTGGGACAGTAGGACAGTGATAGTGGGACGGTGGGACGTTGGGACAGTGGGGCAGTGGGGCAGCGGGGCAGTGGGTTACCGGAGCAGCGGGGCAGTGGGGCAGTTGGATAGCGGGGCAGCGGGACAGGGGGACAGCGGGGCAGTGGGGCAGTGGGGCAGGCTTTGGGGCTGGGGATAGTGGGGTAGCGGGGCAGCGGGGTAGTGGGATAGTGGGTCAGTGGGGCAGCGGGGCAGCGGGGCAGTGAGTCAGTGGGGTAGCGGGGCTGTGGGGCAGTGGGGGACAGCGGGGCAGTGGGATAGTGGGGCAGTGGGGCAGCGGGGCAGTGGGGCAGCTGGGCAGCGGTGCAGTGGGGCAGCGGTGCAGTTGGGCAGCGGGGTTAGCGGGGCAGTGGTGTAGCGGGGCAGCGGGGCAGTGGGGGGCAGTGGGGTAGTGGGGCAGCGTGGCAGTGGGTCAGTGGGGTAGCGGGGCAGTGGGGCAGCGGGGCAGCTGGGCAGCGGGGCAGTGGGGCAGCGGTGTAGTGGGGAAGCGGGGTAGTGGGGAAGTGGGGTAGCGGGGCTGTGGGGCAGCTGTGCAGCTGGGCAGCGGGGCAGTGGGGCAGCGGAGCAGTGGGCAGCGGGGCAGTGGGATAGGGGCATCGGGGCAGTGGGGTAGCGGGGCAGTGGGGCAGTGGGATAGTGGCAGCGGGGCATTGGGGTAGCGGGGCAGCGGGGCAGTGGGGTAGTGGGGCAGCGGGGCAGTGGGGTAGCGGGGCAGTGGGGTAGCGGGGCAGTGGGGCAGTGGGGCAGCGGGGCAGTGGGGAAGCGGGTAGAGGGTCAGTGGGTTAGCGGGGCAGTGGCGCAGTGGTGCAGAGGGGCAGCTGGGCAGCGGGGCAGTGGGGTAGCGGGGCAGTGGGGCAGCAGGAAGCGGTGCAGTGGGGCAGCGGGGCAGTGGAGCAGCGGGGCAGTGGGATAGGGGCAGAGGGGCAGCGGGGATGCGGGGCAGTGGGGTAGCGGGGCATTGGGGCAGTGGGGCATCGGGGCAGCGGGGCAGTGGGGTAGCGGGGCATTGGGGCAGTGGGGCAGCGTATCTCTTTTCATTCAAAAGAGCCCCGTATCTCTTTTCCAGTCGCCGTCCTACCTTAACTGTCATCGGGCCAAAGTAGTCAAATCCAGTGAAAGTAAAGGCTCGATTTCTGTGTGTAAGCCTTATTTCTGGCAGCTGTCCCATGAGAGGTGGTACGGGTTGTGCACGCCTATTTTTACATACTTGGCAGTCGTTCCAAATAGATTTGACGGCGTTGCGACCATTTAACACCCAATATCTCTTTCTCAAATTATTGAGTACTGACTCCCTTCCATTATGAGCAGCCTCTCTATGGTAGCGTTTTATCAGCAATCGTGTAAAATTATCTTTGGGGTGCAAAATAATGGGATGTTTAGTATCGTCGTGAACGTCGGCTAAATCTATTCTCCCACCTACTCGCAAAATTCCGTCAGTATCCAAAAACGGCGTCAATTGACGTATTGCGCTGTCTTTCGGAACGCACTTATTTTTAATTAGCTCCGTGATATCGTTTGCAAATCTTCTACGTTGACTCAATTTCAGCCATAGAAGTTCTCCTTTGGTCAACTCTTGAGCCGTCAGTTCACCAGTCTGTTTTTCTCTAGCGGGTCGTGCATTGTTCAGAAACCGTTGAGACCAAGCGGTTGCTCTAATCAAGCGCCAATAATTAGAGAATCTTCTATCGTCAGGTAAACAGTCACCCAGAATCTCTAGCGAAACAAAATAAACTGTTTTCACTTCCACATCGTCTGGGTCCAAAGGTGACCCACATTCGTCTTTGAAAGGCCATTTAGTCTCTGGTTCGTAGAGAAAATCTGGTCCGCGCAACCATCTGTTATTGTTTTCAACCATTGTGTCCCGTGTGGCGTCATCAGCGGCGTTCAAAACTGTCGGAACCCACCTCCAGTTGCAGACTTCTGTCAATTCCGCAATTTCACTTACACGGTGAGCCACAAAGGGCTTGAACCTACCGCTTTCTGACTTTATCCAGCTCAGAACAGTTTTTGAGTCCGACCAGTAACAAAGACGCGTCAGATGTACGGCCATATACCCTTTTAGAAATTGTCCTAGTCTTGCTCCCAAGAGAGCTGCCTGAAGTTCAAGCCGTGGTATGCTTAAAGACTTCAGCGGTGCAACCCTTGCCCTTGCCATGACCAGTGTCACCTGCCACGAGCCATCAATTAACTGCCATCTCAGATAGGCGACACTGGCAAAGGCTCTTGAACTTGCGTCACAGAAAATATGTAACTCAACAGCCCCTGCTTTATCGAAAGCGTCAGAAAACATCCAACGAGAAATTCTGACATCTCGCGCTTTGTATAACTCCTGGAGCCATGACTGCCACCTTTCAAAAAGACTCGAATCAATTTCGTCATCCCAACCGATTCTGGATTTCCAGATATCTTGGAACAAAATTCTTGCTTTAACTATAGTTATTATTATTATTTATTTTATTTATTTTATTATAATAAACAAGAAATCCCAAAGGGTCAAATATCGTCATTATCACCTTTAAAACCTCTCGCTTTGTAGGTCTCTTAATTCCTAACTTGATCGTATCACTTAAATTGTCAAGCTTCAAAAGGTAACTGAAGCTGTCAGTCTCCGGGTTCCAGTTTACTCCAAGTACACGCTCCGCGTTCATAGTTAGCTCGTTTTTTGCGTCAGTCAGCATCTTGAGTCCGGCTGGAGCCAGCTTGTCGTTTGGTAGGTGTTGCAGAAGATTTTTGGAATTTGACATAAAGTTCCTCATATTAAATCCACCTGATGAATGAATCGAAATGACGTCATCAACAATTTTCTTAGCTTCGTCGTCGGAGTCCACAGAGTAAATAAAATCATCTACATAATGATGTTCTACTATAGCTTTGACAGCTTGTGGGTGCGTAGTCAGAAATCTTTTAGCATTAACATTTTTGACATATTGGGATGACGATGGCGAGCAGATAGCGCCGAAGGTCATCACGTTCATGACATATTCATCACCATCCCACAAGAGCCTTTGAGCTTGTCTGTCCTCCTCGCTAATGAGAATCCTATGAAACATCTCTTGTATGTCACCAACCACTGCTATTTTACCAAAGCGAAACCCTATAAGAACACCTGGCAGTGACGTAAGGAAATCGGGGCCACTTATCAAAAAGTCATTAATTGACTTTCCTTCCGATTTCGCAGCACAATCAAGTACTATGCGTAGCTTATTGGGTTTATTTGGATTGAAAACAGCAAAATGAGGAAGGTACCAAGTCTTACCTGTCTTGGCGTCTTTTTCATCCTTAGTCAATCGGCTTATGTAACCCTTCTGCTCGTTTTCAGCCATCTTCTCCGAATAACGACCAGCAAATTTCGACATACGCTTCATTTTTCGTGCCAGGCTGTCAAATCGCTGGCGTGCTACACTATAACTGTCAGGAAGTTCTGGGTAGTCCTGACACCACAGAAGGCCAGTCTCCCACCTGTCACCTACCATTTTCGTTGTCTTCTCCATAATTTCCAGAGCCCTCACATCCTCTCGAGAGCGTGGAGTGTCGAAGTGCGGCGTCGTCCCGAAAGCCTCTGTCGAAAACATTTTCTTTACGGCGTCATTTAACTCCTCACAAGCACAAACGTGCAAAATAGACGTGTTGGTCGGAGTTAGAGGTGACATTTTACCGTGTATAATAATACCGAGGCGAGTAAACGAAGCTATAGGGGCGCATCTGGGTCCATCAACTACATGTCTCGTCACTATCAAGTCAATGTTGTCATGTCCGATTAGCAGTCTCGGTCTTTCATTTGTCGTCATGTCATCATTTATATATTCAATTAAATATTCATATTTACAGAGTTTCTTATAACTACATCTATATACAGGCAAGCTTAAATTATCTACAACCCTGACATTGTCCATTTTATACACATTTGAACAATGTTTTCCGCGAATGTAAAAGGATACACATTGGGACCGGACACTGAGTGCTTTCATATCTGGTGTCGCGCCGTGCATGCACAGGTCGGTCGCCGGTCCTGTCGCACCAATCTCTGCTGCAAGTTTCGGGTCCATTAGGCTAATTTCTGCGCCTTCGTCGAACAAAGCCAAAGTATCCACAGTTCCAGTCGGCCCAGTGATGACAACTCGTGCCACTTTCATTAGAACGTGTACGTCACTTGTCATATGGTGGTTGACATTTGCTGTATTTTGAGTTTCATTCGAACGAGGTTCCGCATGCAACAAAGAGTTATGCAACCTCTGGCACTGACTACATTTTTGTTTTTGCCGGCACTCTTTCAATTGATGGTTTTTCGAAAGACAGCTAAAGCAGAGCTTTTGTTCGGTCAGATACTGCCATCTTTCGTCAATCTTCATTCGTTCAAAGTCGGAGCAATCCTTTAGCATATGGTCACACGACTTGCAGATTGTGCATTTATCACTACCTTTGTTCTCTGTCGTCAGGACACTGTTTCGTTGCCACGTTCTAGTAATAGGTTGTTGTCTGTTGGTTGCCGCATTACTAGTCTGTACAAAAGGCTTCTTAGTCATGGGAGCAACGTGTGTCATAGCATTTGCCGCCTTCATAAGCCATTCCGACACGTGCATGAGCGTCACGGGCTTTATATTTGATTCGTATCTGTAGAAACTCCATTGATACTTTAAGATTGAAGGTAGCTTACCGATCACCTCTTTTATGAGCATGGGGTTTGATAGATGCCCGGTTTCATCGGTTGAAGTCATAGCAGCTACTACGTTCTGTACGCTGGTGGCAAATTCAATGAAATTATTTATGTCGTCATGTCTCACCTCCTTCATTGCTCTGATCTTATTTAGCATCACTTCGATTATCAAGTCTGGTCGACCGAAGCGAAGTTTTAATGTGTCAATGATCTTATTAAGGCTTGTCCCACTCACCAGCAACGCAGAAACAGCGTCCCGTGCTCTCCCTCTCAAGCATTTAACCAGTCGAGCGATATTTTCACCCTCTGTATATTTACATAGTCTTGTTGTATTTACAAATGTTGAATAAAATAAAGGCCATTCTTCTGGGTCTCCAAAAAACAAAGGTAGCTCTTTTTTCGATGCTTGTCGAGCTAAAAACTTTGACAAGTCCTTCGAAACATCATGTCCAGCAGTTTCTTTCACATTATTTTCACTTGTACTACAGTCGGCAGCGACAGATGCGCTTCGCAACATGTCTTCGGGTGCTTTGTCCACTGTCATGGTCGTATTGCGAGCCGCGCCGCGTCCAAAACCGTCGAGAGCTTCTTGTTCTATTTTGATCTTATCCATAACAAGCTCATTTTTTATCTCTGCAATTCTTACTTCGGCTCTTCGTTCCGCAGCCTCAATTTTGAGCGCGATAATCCTCTCACGACGCATGGAAGATGACGTACTCGCCACCGAGACTTGGGATGGAACTGGGGAGGGTGCGCGGCTGTCGGCCAGCACGCCATCCTGCGCGCGGCTGTCGGCCGGCACGCCATCCTGCGCGCGGCTGTCAGCCAGCACGCTATCCTGCACGCGGCTGTCAGCCAGCACGCTATCCTGCACGCGGCTGTCAGCCAGCATGTCATCCTGCACGAGGCTGTCAGCCGGAACGCCATTCTGTTCCTTCCTGGCCCGAGCCCGAGTCATCATAGGGCTCCGGAGGGTCATTCCTCCAAACACAGCAGATGTTTTTCTATATGTCTGGTACGCAAAATAGATCGAAGGACCACCTTGAACGGTCGACTAAGGATTCTTGGATTGTCAGGTTGTCGTCGGACGTGCAAAATAAAACCCAATACATATAATTAAGTAAAATAGTTAAAATTGCTGTCGTATTTTTCTTGTCGTCGTTCTGTCAAGTGAAAAACAAAATTCCCTTATGTCTCGTCATTGTCCATGCCTTTCGAAGAGGTTGGACGCCCCGACATATACCTTAAACATTACATTAATTATATAATTTGTGTTTTTAAGTAAAATATTAATATTTTCATTTAAATTAACCAGTACAATTTTTTTTGACGACAAAAAACTGCACCTCTCCAAACAAATTAATGCACCACAAACACAAAAATGGCTGACTAGTGATAATTATGTAGCACAGATATCATAGACAATAGTCTAGCCAAGGTATCAAAGCAGATTGTACTGCTCAATTGATATTTTTTTGGGAAAATTTTGGTAACATAAAATAAGTAACTTAAAAGCTTTAAATATGCGGACACGATGTAATTTCCCAAAATAATCATTGTGTCATTTATCAAAACGGTCGTAATATATGTCATATTTTAGAAAAGGCGATAATCATTAAGATAAACTATAAATTTCAATTGAAATACAACGAAATGTCCAAATTCAATAATATTTGTGCAAGGGTGAAAATTTGGGACACTTTTATTTGTTCTAGAAAATGTTATGTTCCCACAATATTTTATTTAAAAAAATACAAAGAAAATGTTTTTTAGATGTTTGTGGCATTTCAACAACTAGATAAGAACTTCCTTAATGCAGGAAAATAATAATTTTACAGGTGACTTATCATTTTCATATTAAATAAATACCGGACGAAAAGCTATAGTGAAATAATCCCTTTTTAACGGCCTTACCCGTATAGTACACCCAAATTTCGCCAGTTATGTTATAGTCCCATCCCATGTAATAGGGGGCGAGCCTATTGCCATTAACCGGGCACAAATCCATACTCCGGGCTGCTACTGAGAATTTCCTATTAAAAAACCCAATAACACTTTGCACGACCCGGGAATCGAACCCAGGACCCCAAGCTCAGCAGTCGCGCTAGCGACCACTAAACCAACGAGGCAGTCATGTTATATTAAGATAGGTGAAACATCTTATTATACCATGATAAAGAATAAACATCAAATCCTTTTAACTTCCTGTGCAATCAAGTCAAATCATATACTATATTTTCGTTAGTGATTGTGTAATACACTTTTTTATGTAAACCATCAATTAATAGTTCTAGTAATTACAAATCTACCATGATTATTTTGAATTGAAATTAAAACATAACATTTACTTTCAAAAAAATTCATATTAAACATTTTGAATAATCTATCACGCGCGCACGCGTCAGCAACCGACACAGACGAGTACCTACTTAATTCGGCCACAAACGATACTATATCTTATACCATTTCATATCGATTAAACGAGTGAAAGTAGCTTAGACGTAGATGAAGCGAAAGCGGTGTGTCAGGATCGTAGCAAGTGGAAATCCATAGTCTCTGCCGACCCCAATGGGAAACAGGCGTGATAATATGTATGTAAGTAGCTTAGAATCCCTCACAAATGTATCCTCATTTCTCTTTCCTGCTCCATCATCAGACCCTGATCAACATCTATCTATAACTTATTCATTGTAACCATTCCAATGAACCCAAACACGATACCTCTGCTGTAAGTTGTTGAGGAGTTGGGTATCCTGCAGATTCCAAGTGATGCTGCAGCATCAGGCCAAGGTTACCATTTTTTTGCAATATCATTGAAGTAACAGGATACTTAATTTCGAATCGAAAAAACAACTAGACAATGTAGGGCTTGTGGGCCAATTTAGGACATTTTACGGTATTCCCATAATTTGAGAGTCCTTGGTCCCTTTCCCCGAAAATATAGAGTCATGATTTGTTTTTAAACATGTTTAAAATGTTTAAAACACTTGTTTTTATTTAACGAAAAAAAACATGATTTAAAACATAGGAACACTTGTTTAAAACATTTTAAACTGTTTGTTTTACTAAATAAAATAAAACTATATTTTTTTCCATCCCTGACAATGACCCCTTAAGAGGTTTTCAGTTATTTCAATAACACGTAAGGTACGCTGGGCCGACATATAGTAAAATACTATATTATATAGTACGGTTGGCAACCCTACCCACGCACACGGCCAAAAATAGTTGGAACTTGGAGGAACACCGTGGTAGTTTTAGTCGGTAAAAGTCCGCACTGGCTCCCCTCCCCCCGACCCCGGGCGGAGTGCGCCCATGCGGATTTCCTCACGGCAAAAAAAAAGGTAATAATAAGACAACACATTTTACTTCCAATTGTTTTTTATATATTGCACTATCTGATGTAAGCCTTCCTTTCCAGCACTACCACGAATAAATTCTATTTCAAGCAGTACGTTGTTTTCTTTTTTTATCAATTTTAAAAAGGCATGGACAAGTGGCTGGTCGTTACGACTATGCACAGGACAAGTAAAACTTTTACCATGATTACTTCGATATAATTCTTCTTGATTGGTAAGACTATCTTTAACACTTGATTTCGGTACATTGGATGTATTTTCACTAGACTCATCACCTACTTCACTGTGTACAGTTGCATCTTTTTCTGTATCTAGTTTGGGTACTTTTGCATCTGTTTCATTCCTTTTCATAAATCTTCTTTTACGTCTTTGATTGGACCAAGTATTTTTATGTGCAACAATATCTAGTGATATATTGCTGCCTTGCTTATCTAGTATTTTATGAGTTATGTTTAACTTGTTCAGTATTTCTTTTACTTTCCTTAGTGCTGCTTCTGTATTATAAGTACAATTTCTCAATTCAGGTAACAGGTACATTGTTGGTGAGTGCTTTTTCCTTGGTTTGTCTCTTGGAGGTACTGTAACAAAGATTATTATTTACTAGCTGATGCCCGCGGCTTCGCTCTCATGGTATGGCAACAAAATTTCCTAATTATATATTATTTTAACATATTATACGTATAGTATACCCATGCGGAGCGAAATCTAAAGACATAAATTGTGAAAAGAAAAATTCGCTCACGAGCAGGATTAGAACCTGCGACTCCTGGTTCGGAACACCATTGCTTTATCCACTAAGCTACCGTAAACCCTGCTAGTCTTTGAATTACTTATATGTTTACACTGGAATCGCTATTCAATACAACCACCATGGCCGACACGCGTAGTGCGCGGGGAGCAGGACGTATGTTTAGCTTTCGAAGAGTATAATATCAGACACGTCAATGCGCCACTCTCAAGATGGGGTGACGCGACGCGCCGACAAGCTTCCTACCTACTAGTATGTTCCCTTCGAATATTCTGTCATGTTTTGATATATTTTTGCAGAATCAAAATACATTCGCTTTTCAATAATTCAAATACGAATAAATAAATAAAACAAAGAGAAGACAAAATACGTTTTTGCACTTCTAATAAAGAGTTAAAAAAATACACTAAGCTAAAATTTAAATTAATGTCATAAAACACACTAGAGGCTTCTACAGTTAAATTTCAGATGTTCATAATATTTTACCTACTCTATTCTAATATTCTACCTATTAACAGTTTTGCAATATTAACTCTATAACGAGGTAACGCTATCTCTTACCGACACGTGGCGCCCAGTCGTAAGAAAAAACGAGGTAGGTAGTCACTCCCATGCACGGGTAGTAATCTTAGAACAAAAATTTTCAACGTTATGTCTATGATTCTAGATGGGTTCAATAATAGATTTTGACAGTTACTTCGTCCCCCTCAGCCTTACCCTTCTGGTCTTTATATTGTTGTTATATACCTATGTGTAGTATACATGTATAATCTCAATTATTGAAGTAATTATCTTTGTAATTAACTCTTTGTAAAATGGGCAGTCTAAACTATGTACCTATCCCATTTAAAAGTTGAAATATACTATTCAGTTTTCTACAGTTTAATATAACTAAATAAAAACGTACATTACGAATTACGGTTACGAAATGTTTGATAACATCTGCCCAACAAACAAGCTTACTACTAGCCACTAGCACATCAAGCCACTGTTATATGATCACATCAGGTAAGCAAATAATAATATATTTCATTTCAATGTTAAAGTGTAATATTTGACAATGAACTTTTCAATCTGCATGCAGTACACACTACAGATAACGATTATTTCAGGCTTCTGGGGGCCAAACTAAGCTTAATGAATTGATACACAGGGAAACAAGCCCTTCCCACCAGATGGTTCAAATAAAACTAGGAGTTGGGAGATTAATACAATACCGCTTGAATATTATTTGTTTCTTTTTGCAAACTACATGCTACCGCAAGTTGGAAATCATATAATATCACTCATAATGCAATACTATAGGGGACACTTCTAAGTACTCCTTGCCTATCTGGCCCTTGTGCCCCTCCCAGAAACAAATCCTGGATCTGCCGTTGACCACAGCAATAGGATTCCATTTGGACCCTTCGGGTGTGGAATCTTAATAATATTAATGCTGTTGTAAAACTATTTTGTATTATTTCAGATACTGAGATGCCACCGCCTACATACAGTTTTGTTGGAAATCATTTGTTAAATGAGGTAAGCAACAGCTTTTTTCATTTTCTTTAATGGCATTTATATTTAAAAACAAAATAATATGAATAATAATATTATAAGTTGACCTCAACAAAGTAAGCTGTGTGGGAATGTCACAATCAACTGAGAAATGTTTGAGCATAACGGTAGGCAGGGTAAAGTTCTAAAGACATTTCTATTAAAAAATGGTTCATCATTATCAGCCCGTTACTGTTCTACTTCTGGGCACGGGCCTCTTCTCAGAAGGATTCAGGCCTGAGTCCACTACGCTGGCCTACTGCGGGTTGGTGGACTAAACACCATCAAGAACTGTATGAAGCAAGTGCTTCAAGTGGGTAGGTTTCCTCACGATGTTTTCGTTCACCGTTAAAGTAAAAAGTGATAATCAAATTCTGATTCGCACTTGAATTCGAAAAGCCAGAGGTATGGGCCGGGTACGAACTCAGATCCCCCTGCAAGGATGGCAAGCATTCAACCACTAGGCTATACTTTAAATTACTAGGTTATAATGTTCATTCCGGGACCCATCTGGAAACCAGTGCTGCAACATTTCGGTGTTGTAGCATATGCTGAGATGGGGGCCTTTTTAGTCTTTTACAGGCATATTATTTTTAATTTTATTGTTGATGTGTAATATTATCTCTCGCCTGTAACAAGATTAAAATAATTATTTTATTTCTTTCTTTCATTTTTTTTGATTTATGTAAATGCAATGATAACATTGTAGATATTAATGTAAAACCAAGTAGTTAAAAGCCTTAATTTTCCTTGCAGGTAATGTACAATCAAATAACAGTCCCTTCAACACTGAAGACGATGACTCCTGTGGCTAGGAAGATCCTGTGGATGCAAATCAAACAAGAAAATGTAGAATTTTATTCTGATTAGAAATAACTGAAAAAATGCATAATGTTTATAGGAGAAAATTGAAAAATAAACAGATTTATGTAAAAGTAATGGTTTTTATTTCACTTTCACTATAAAAAATAAAATATTAGCAATGCATGTATAGGTACCTACCTACGCATGAATAAGAGGCAAAAGCCTTGTATCCAAGGCCGAAATTTAAAAACCTTTTGCTTGGTTGGAAGTTGAAAATAATGTATTATCTGTGCTTGTCATTTTCTATTATTGAGGCTACTCTTTGGTTCCCTATCGACCAAATTTCTTGTTCGGAGATTGTCGTCTGATGCGTAGCATCTCTACTTGGTCTGTGCTCCCATGGTATAATAACACCAGCAGGCGTAGCATGACCGCTGTAGACAAAGCTTATTACTGGACGACGTTACTATATAATTGTTGTACTCGTACGTTATTGTAATGTAATAATAATTAGTTGTTATTAATACTTGTTGCTACCTATTACTCAAGCATAATATCACTATTTAGTAAAGTAATTGAATTCTTTTGATTAAGTCAAGATCCGCTCTGCGCTTTCCGAATCTCGAAACCACACTAAACAAGGTGTACGGCATGTGTACGGCCTGCAGTACAGTTCAGTTGAATAGAGTGAGTGTTTAGACCGCGTCATCTATACATAGAGATCGTTGCTGCACTTGCTGCTAGTGGTATTTATAAACGATTTTAATTGATAACAATTGTTTGGTACTCTATCTACCTCATCATCCTCCGAGCCTTTTCCCAATTATATTGGGGTCAGCTTCCAGTCTAGCCAGATGCGGCTGAACATCAGTATTTTACACGGAGCGATTGCCATCAGACCCCCGCAACCTAGTTACTGGGTAATACTGACATTCGGAGGTTAGACCAGTTGTCAGACTTTCAGGCTTCTGACTACCCGTAACGACTGCCATAGATATTCGTATGGAAACCGGGACAGACAGCTTAACGTGCTCTCCGAGGCACGGAGGGGATGTCTCTCGATGTGTAACGAAACGGTCACCCATCCACAGACTGACCGCGGCAACTGTAGCTTAACCTTGCAGATCGTACAATCCGCGCAGTCGTTGCTTCGCTACGAGCCCCTCCGAGTGGTACTCTATCTATCTACTACATAAAAAAAAACTTGCAACATACCTAAATTATATAAATCATAATCTCTGTAGGTCCAGGCTAAGCCCCATCTAGTAACACGACCTTGACAAAACTCAGTGTGAGTGTGTTTGATTCCCTCCGATTTTAAGTCTTGTATTAAGATATTCAAGTAGTATTTATGACCGACCATTGTGGTGAATATCCTGAAAATTTAAAACATCCGAATAAATAAAATTATATTTCATAAATATGATTGACCATTGATTGATAAGTAAGAAACACTCACAGCACATTATCTCTGTACTCTTTGCTCTCTCTAATGAGTTTTCTACAAAATTCCAGCTCTCCACCCTCAGTGATCAGCTCTTGTGGTGATCCTGTAAAACCATTCTTGGGTGGTAGTCTGTGAAGTAAAATAATGATATTTGCATTCTGATTGATAGGCACAACACACAAAAAAATAAATACTTCAAAAAACAAAACAAACACGGGTTTAGAGGTCCAGCCCAAAAAACAAATAAATAATTATTTAACTTGTTTTCTCTGTCTACCCCATGAGGGCCATTGAGGATAGCCTAGTCCCGACCCCTCTAACAATGTGCTAAGAGGGTTCAGGACCAAACAGAACCAAAGTGGGCTCAAAAATCACCCTGGAATATTCCACGCTCAATCTTGATTGGTACACCACTCTCCGAAGCTGTCGGCATCCTAGGTAGCGAAGGACCGTGCTCCTGATCGTGCTCGTGTGTCCGTGGGGCAATGGCCCCATACATGACAGCAGGAAGGTGCGTACCACTGTATTTCTTTTAGATAGTTGCAGCACCTTCATGAAGCATGTATGTGGCACAATGGCTTCTAATACCGCGATCCCGGTATTGGAAGCCCTAGTGGCACAGAGGCAAAGGCCTTTTTGTAATCTTTCCAGCATGTCGGCAGATTTTTTCGTGAGAGACGGACCTGGTGGCTGACGGCTATATCAATAAGGAGTAGCTCCTTAGTGCCGCGGGATCAATTCCTTTTGAGAGGCATACATTATAGAATTATTTTTAATATGAACAGTAATTTTTGGCTCTCAAAATGGACATAGGAAGTTTATAGATCGGTGTGCGTCTCACCCCAGCAAAATGTTGTGTCCTATCGAGATTTTGTTCTTACGGATAATTAGTGCCTCATCTCCTGTAAATATGCCCGAATTTAAAATTTGTGACTAGTGGATTTAGAGATATTCACGAAAAACACATTCAGCTGCGGTGATTTTTCAAGTCACCCCAGCAAAAAGAAAAGTGATTTATTGGGTCTAGGTGGATTTCAAGTAAGCTTATTATTTTTGCAAAATGTGCCTACAAAATCCAAAAGAACAATTCCATTTCCAACGGCCATTCTCTTAATAGGCTTGAACTAGAAAAATCTTATAACACGTAAGTTGGTGAAACACATGTCGTTTTATCTATATTTACATACAGAATGATTTGTAACATAACATAACATACATAACATCACATCACGCCTGTATTTCCCCGAAGGGGTAGGCAGAGGTGTATAGTACACACGGCTACACATCAAGCTGTACAAAACCAGTAAAGGCTGACCTCGCGTTGTAAGGAAAACCTATACAATGCGAGGTCAGCTTATACTGGAAATGTACAGCTTGATGTGTAGCTAGTATGTTATAGTCCCATGTAATAGGGGGCGAGCCTATTGCCATTGACCGGACACAAATCCAGACTCCGGGCTGCTACTGAGAATTTCCTAATGAAATAACCCAATAACACTTTGCCCGACCCGGGAATCGAACCCAGGACCCCACGCTCAGCAGTCGCGCTTGCAACCACTAGACCAACGAGGCAGTCGGATGATTTGTAATTCGACCTATTCCATGAAAGAGGTTATATTAGAGCTCATTTGCAACAAAAAATATCCCGTGAACCAGGGGGCGCCAGTCATTTGTTTTCGAGTTATAGCAGTTTTAATTTTAAGATTTTTTAAATCTTTTCCGTCTTCGGATGGAAAAATACTAATTGAGAAAAATCTATCCTACTCTGGGCACTCGATTGACACTTTTCTGAAAGCTGATGAAGGAGCAATTACTGTTACTGTAATACAAAATTCATGACCAACATTTTCATAACCTCGGAAATAAATGGTCATAAATCACAAGTTATAAAACAAAATCATCTAAGTACCATTACAGAGAATTACTCGAATAAAATTATGACATTTGGCGTACAAATTGCAGAAATAACATCCTCATTTTATAAGATATCCAAAATGGTACAGATGTGGTCAAGTATCGCAAAGGCTTGGAAAAAAAATTTAGTAACAGCAGAATTGGGAGCATTTAGCTTGAAGTCATTTCCTAAATTTTTGACTTGTTCGAGGCGAGTTTGGTCAACCGTTAAACTGTTGTGTAATTTAGGTTGTATGAATCTCTGCGGCATATTTAATTATCAATCAGAGATCATTGTAGTCCATAAAAACCAATAAGTGGGATCGTGATATAGGAGTTCCTGCTTAGAGATGAAGGCACTAAGATTGCAACAGCCGCGTCACCTGATCAGGATTAGGTGGTTGTTAGTCCAGGCTACCACCACCACCTACCGCTACCACCACCTAAGATGGTGATTGCTACCATTTTAAAGACTGACGAGGTCTTTTGCAATTATGAACAGTCCGAATGAATGTTAGGGGCTTACATCAAGCAACCTCTGAACGAAAAGCAGCAAGCCGAGGTGCTGCAAATGATGTTGTTAGTACCGTAGGTCAGCAGAGGTGGCTCAGTCTTCCTCCGAGATAGTAATGGGATGTATGAGATTCCTATGGGTATGAGAAAACACACACAAAATTGAGAAGCACATCCGTATGAGTTTTCTCTCGTGTGCAGCGCGACAGCACGTCTCGGGGGATGTTTGAGCCAACTTACTGCTGTTCTCTCAGAGATTGCTTTATGTAAGCCCTTAACATCCATTCGGATTGTTCGTAATCGCAAAAGACCTCGTGAGTCTTAAGTGGTAATGATGGTAGTGGTAGGTGGTAGTGGTAGCCTGGACTACCAACCACCTAATCCTGATCCGGTGACGAGACTGTTGCAATCTTAGTGCCTTCATCTCTATAAGTGTAGCGACACACCTGCTGAGAGTAGCGTCGCGGAACGTTCGACTCAATACGCTCGCAGTATATTATATGTAACCTATGACACATCAACCAAAATTACGTCGCGTTTGGCGTAGCGCTGAATCTTTCGTCGAGCGTCTATTACCACGAAAACGCATTCAATGTATTTTGCGTAGCAAGCGACACATCACGCGATACGTGACGCGACCGAAAGTTCAGCGCGTCCTTTAAGTGACGACACCGACCGACGACGACGCCACGTAATTCTCCGTCACGTAGTGCGCTGAACAAGACGCCGCGTAATGCCGAACGTTCGGCTCGTTAGGTGTCATGCCAACCGAATACTACGACCGATAGTTCAGCCGCTGAAGTATCTGCGACGGTACTCTCGGAAGGTGTATCGCTACACTAAGCAGGAACTCCTGTCTCCTGATCCAACTTATTGGTTTTTTATGGACTACAATCATTTTTGATCGGCTAAAACATGCCGCAGAGATTCATACAATCTAAAATACACAACAGTCATAGAATTAATATAAACCAGAAACTGTGATCGCGCCTAATACTGAAGCGTCAAAAACTACTCTTAAATAGAGTAGTTTCACGCGCAGCCAATCAGTCACTCTGTCAACTTCGTATCGCGTAACGTATTTTTCGGTGTCAAATTAAATTAGATTATGCCGTCTTGTGTCGTTCCTACCTGTAATAATGCAGCTGGACTAAAAAAGAAACACGATGGGATCACATTTCATGTGCAAGTAGCACATTCAGCTATCAGGTTATTTAATTATTGAATAAATTGTTCAATTTAAATTTTCATAGAGAATGATGTGTCCATTTTGTTGATGTTGCCAATTTATCCAGTACGCGGTCGCCACTCCAGAACTTTACTGCCCCATCGGCCATCCGTTCTGCGAGCAATGTGCCCCGCCCACTGCCACTTAAGTTTGGCAATTCTTCGGGCTATGTCGGTTACTTTCGTTCTCCTGCGAATCTCCTCATTTCTGATTCGATCACGCAGGGACACTCCGAGCATAGCCCTCTCCATTGCCCTTTGAGCCTTCTTATCAGGCCCATTGTGAGCGACCACGTTTCAGTACCGTAAGTAATTACTGGCAACACACACTGGTTAAAGACTTTCGTCTTGAGACACTGCGGTCTTTTGGACGAGAAGATATGTATGTATGTATGGTATGTGTATATAATATAAAGTATTTATAACATTTCTTAGGTTTCGCGATCACTACACTTTATAATAAAACAAGTTCTTAGGAATTAAAATCGTTGAAAAAAAAATTGTTTTCGAAATTGTATGGTAGATTCTCAGATTAATACGAATGGAACGTACGGAACAAACAACGTGCGGCCGGAATTTAGTTATGTGTGCGTGACAGCACTGTAGATACACGTGCGTCAATGTGCGTTTAAGGTTGCCAGGGTAGTGAAAAATTCACCACTGTTTTAGATGGAATAATAGGATATTGTTATTAATTATCATTTATCATCGATCGGTATGAGTAAAGAGTTAATTATTTAGTTGACACCGACCAATGATAAAATGATAATTAATTATGTCAAATTTAAATCGAATCAAGCTTATTATTTTAACAAAATTTCTTAGCTCCAACTAGCTCCACCTAGTTTTACTCGTGGTAAATACCTATCACCCCTCTTACTGGTGGCGGGGATCGAAACTGCCACCCGATAATCTTAAGGAGCTGATATCTCGGGAACGGGCAGAGATAACTGAATTCTGACCACATTTTTGCCCCCCTCTGCCATCCATAAGCCTTGTCCCTCTAGGTCACCTATACATAAAAAAGCCCACACTCCATTCTTCCCCTCCCCAAAACCAAAGCACTATCTAGTTCAACCGCGTGAACACGTCCCCCCCCCCTTCTACTTCAAATTCGTCCATCCGTTAACCCCTCCCAAACCCACCCGAACTCCAGCCCTTGTCCCTCCCTATCACCCCTCTTACTATTGGCAGGAATAGAACCTGCCACCCGGGAACCTTAAGGAGCTGATATCTCGGGAACGGTCAGAGATAACCGAATTCTGACCAAATTTTTGCCCCCCTCTGCCACTCCCTAAGCCTTGGCCCTCTAGGTCACCCATACATAAAAAATCCCCCACTCCATTCCTCCCCTCCCCAAACCCAAAGCACTATCTAGTTCCACCCACGGGAAACACGTCGGCCCCCCTTCCACCTCGAATTCGTCCATTCTTCAACCCCTCCCAAACCTACCCGACCTCCAACCATGTCGCTCCTCCTCCTGTCCCCTCAGCCCCGCTCCCCGCTCTTCTCCATCAACTCCCTCACCACACCTCCATGCCATCCCCTATTAATCCCTCCTCATCCACCAACTCCATCCCCCCTCCCCCAAAAGTTTCAAAGTTAAAGTTAAAGATTTGTAATATCTTTTAAAATTGTACATACAACTCGTTTCCACCCTGTTTACCCTTACTGTATGGAAAATATTTCAATCTAACTTGGTAATGCTAACGGATTTTTGTAAACGTTTTGTGTTCCTAGTCATGAGTAACAAATAAAATGGAAAAATAATATTAAAACGGTCTAAATATCCAAACTTACCTATGAAACGATACACCGTCTTCCTTCTTTTGTTTTTGGGAACAATTATTACAATGTTTAAACACACAAGACGGCATAATTAGCAAGAAAACTCGCAACACATTTGATGTACCAACAGTACGACGCTTTATTTCGTACTGACGCCAGTTTGTATTTGCTTTCGAATTCGTATTTTCTTTGTTGGCTGAACACCCGTGTTCCGTGCGTTCCATCTGTATTAATCTGAGGGTAGATTAAACATTTTTTTTTAGAAATATCTGTAAAGACGCTTGTCATCTTTCCTGCGACCACGAACGCTGCAAAGCTTTCGAAACGTCAGGAAAAGCAATTTAAATAATATACATTATATAATCCGGTTAAACTTGTTTTATTATTAGGCACAGACATAGTAAAAAATATAGACTAAGTGCTGCGAACAACCATAGTGAAGCCAACAAAAACCGTGCTCCTTCATGTACAATTTTTCCATCCGAAGACGGAAAATATCAAAAAAAAATCTTAATACTTTATAACTCGAAAACAAATGACTGGCGCACCCTGGTTCACGGGATCATTTTTGTGGCAAATGAGCTCTAGTATAACATCATTCACGGAACAGGTCGAATTATACACACGAATCATCCTGTATATAACTACTTGTCCTGACTCACTGATTCATCAACGCAGAGCCTAAACCGCTGGGGCTAGAAACATGAAATTTTGACAGTAGATACCGTTTATAACGTAGGCATCCACTAAGGATCTTTAGAAATTCCACCCCTAGGGGGGTAAAAATAGGGGTTGACATTTTTTATGAAAATCCGTCACTTTTTAAGTTAGATCTATAAAAACGGTATTTGGATTTTTGGTTAAAAATAAATAAGTACGTGTTTCAGTGTTTTTGGAAAATCAACCCTTAAGGGGGTAAAATAGAGGTTTGAAGTTTGTATGAAAATCCGTCATTTTTGAAGGACCACCTTTTGAGAATTAGTCCTTTTGACAATTGGTCCTTCCGCAAATTAGTCCATTCGAGACTTGGTAATTGGTGCGCATTCCGCTACTAAAAGCCTATTATATTATCACAACCAAAGTAGGGAAGAGAAAGCAAAATAATTTATAGACAAACCGGGCTGGGCTTCGTGATTCACACAACTCCTGTAAATTACTGTAGAAAGGAGGATTACACATGCAGAAATCAAAATCTTGCTTGTTTTCATGTGAGAATACATGGGAAATTATAGATTTACCAATATTTTTCCTCACTGTAACAAAAAAACAAATTATACCTCACTAAAACAGCATTAATACTATTAAATGAAAATGTTTTCTTGTACGTAATTTAAATGTTTATTACATTTTTTATATCTATTATATAAAACTTCTCACATGTTATTAGTTCCTGTAAACCATTTTTTTGTACATTTTCTTCTGCTTTATTTAAACTTTCTTTATCAGTTTCAGTGCCCATCATGTTCCATTTATTTTTAATGGCTGCCAACAATGGGTAAATGGCACAAGCACCTGTTCCTAAAAATTAATCAATTTTAAGTTGCTATCAATAAACTTTGAAAAGGATCATTTAGTGGGAAATTAGCATATGGACAATTCCACAAAAATGTATAGTTGCGTGTTTTGGCCTGTCTCTCGAAAATAATATTGTTTTTTTTATACCATCAGTGTAAAAAAATATTACGATAGATTTATTAGACATTCAGCTATTATTTCAAGATATAATTCTAGTATCCAAAATAATATAATTTATTTATTAAAAAACCGGCCAAGTGCGAGTCGGCCTCGCGCTCTAAGGTGCAGCAGCCGCGGCACAGCGGTGACACTCCCTGTACGTGAGACCTCCGTCGCCGGTGACCCTGAGCAAGCGCGTGTATCAACCCCGTCAAAATGATCCCTATTTATTCCTTGTTACAAACACAGACATAGTAAATAGTATATATGTCGAGGCCTGAAATGAAGCAATTGACGGCCGAGTAATATTGGAAGTACGAGGCGAAGCAGAGTACTTCCCAAGCAGGCGCGGTTCCAGCCCAAGATTTTGGGGGGGGTCAACTTGGCTTACGTACAGTTTCAAGGTCCAAATTTACCAAAACATTTTTCTTTTTATTTATGCAAAGACAAGGTATAGTTTGGAGTTAGTTTATTACATAGAGGAAATGAATATAATAGAGGGGAATTGTGGGCGGGATAGGCGCGCCGCGCTTTTGAGCAGACGCGCTAATTTAACCAAAATCCGCGTCACAGCTTAAACATTGCGGCCAGGCTGTGACAGAGTACGTTGCTGTGCGAAAAAATAATAATTATGCCGTCTTGCGCCATTATATCATGCCGAAAAAGAAGCGAGGTGTGTAGTTTAACTAAAGGAGGGATTTCTTTTCATCGGTAAGTCTAAAAACCTTTAATTAGTTGTGATATTTGCAAATATTTTCTTAGTATTATGTGATTCATGACAAAAACGATGTTATCGCAAACTGCGATGTTATCGCAAACTGATAAAAAATTATACATTGCTTATAAAACATGGATATCGACTTTCACTACGTGAGTAACCGCGTAATGTATTGCGTTTCTTTCGATGTCGCCTTCACCTTATTTGCCTGACTGTTACCAAAATCCCAGCGTATCGATAGTGTAGTAACATATTGAATGCATTATCGATATAATTAATTCGGTGTATACTTTCTGTTTTAAAATAAATATTCCTCATTTTTATTATTTTAAATGCATAATAATTTTATTTTTAGGTAGATTCTTTGTCGAAATTATTTATTCGCAATTTCGAGTTTTGATATTTATCAATTATCATAAACATAAACCACATTAAAAAAAGTAAAAACCGACTTAAAAAAGAATAAAATAATAAAATTTGTGTGAAACAGTTTAGGGAGTAGAGTGCCTTTGATTCGGATTGATTTAAGAAAAAATAATAAATTGCTGCTGCTGTCATCCATTGAAGAGTTCCCTCTTTATCTCCTATGACCTTCATCAGATCTTCACCAAATGATTTTTTCTGAATGCAAATGCTTGACTTGTTGATGAATATACCAAAATCGCTATGTGTATGCCTATAATATTTGAGAAGTTACCTCAATTTCACATTGATCCCATCATCAAAACTGGATTTTGATGAAAATGGAACCAATCTGGAAGTATATCCTTTCAAATAAATTAATAATTTTCAAAATCGGTTTATAAATGACGGAGTTCTGAGGTAACAAACATACAAAAAAAAAACATACAATTGAATTAAGAACCTCCTCCTTTTTTGAAGTCGGTTAAAAATCGGGTTTTAGGCTCGGTTTCCACCAAAACGCAAAGACGAGATGTGTCGCAAGCCATCAATAAGACTGCGTTAGATATAGAATAGCTGGTTGACTGGGAGAGAAAGCCAAAGGCATTAAGTCCACCTATGTACATGTATTGTATGAAGTTTAAATAAATAAATAATGTTGAAGCTAGGCGGTGAAATATGAAAATAACGCAATCCTATTGGTTGTTCGACACATATCCTCTCCTCTTCGTTTTGGTGGTTAAATACCTTTGTTATGTATGGAGTTTGGATTACACCCGGTTTTAACAAGTGCTTAAGGGGAATGTAGCAGCCAAGTGTTGCCTCCGTCAGTAAAAAAAAAATATCACTCGCTGAATACATAATTTATCGAAAATTCGTTTTTAAAAGTTGAAGTACAGGTACTGTAGTTCAATCAGAAACTATTAACTCTGTAAAATATATTTCGCTGTAGTTGTAGATAGAAAAAATGCCAAAAGTGGCCGTTTTTCGCATTTTTTCTATGTACAATTACAGCGAAGTATAATTTACAGAGTTAATAGTTTCTGATTAAACTACAGTACCTGTACTTGTATTCAGCGAGTAATACTTTGTTTACTGATGGGGGCGCCACTTGGCTGCTATATTCCCCTTAAACGTGGTCTAAACTTTCGTAATAAGTGGCATATTATTTTATTTTTAGTTTTCAATACAATACAAAAACAAATTTTTACAAAAAACTAACAAATTTTGACGACTTTAGTATGTTGGGCAGTAATTATTTTATATGTTACGATTTAATAAGAAAACCAATCCGTAAATATGCAGAATTGTATATCTTATTTACGCAAAACACCAAACCAGGTCTTATAACAAATTTAAAGTAGGTTAAAAATCGAAAAACTACTTTTTATTTTTCGCCATACCTCGCGCTTCTTGTTTTAAGACGTGTCAGACGTTATTTTCAATAATTAAGTATATCATGAAACTTGAAACTTCGATAACATTCATAAAATTAGTTTTTTGTACATGGACATCACTAATTACCTGTTCGAATGTAGTGGTGCGTTCGCACATGGTCGACGTTTATGTGTGACAGACGTGACAGCTAATAGTAGGGCCGCGTTCAGTGTAGTATTTCTTGCACGCGTATGCGTTTAGATATCTAGATACAAGCTAGATACAGTGCTTATGTAGTAGTGAGACGCATAGTGGGAGAGTTAGGCGACACGGGTTTCCGAAGAAACTGTGTACTATACCAATTCCATTCTTATTCAAGTATTCCGTGGTTTATTATGTAACATAATAGTTACAATTTTTTTTGAGGTCGGTGATCGGTGCCATCAAAGCCATAGAAACGAACGAACTCAAAAAAAATTGTAGACCTCTAATGTTTCGTTAATTTCGCTTTAAAAATATTATTTCATAATTTTTAGTTTTATTTCGTAATTTTTAATTTTAAGTAAAAACTGGAATATTTGTTTCTAATAGTTAATAGTTTTCTTATAAATGTTAAAGATACACTAGAATTTGACCAAGGTTTTGAGAGGTTTTCCCTTTGACACCACACCCGTAGCTCGTATCAATAAGCCAGGCCCCACACACGTATTAGCTCATATCTTGAAAAGTACAGAACCAATTTTGATGAACCTTGCACTGTACCCTAAGTTGAAGTAAATGTAAGTCAATAAAATACAACGGTCACCATCCGATTAATAGTTTCGGAGATATACGTGGACAAACATACATATATACAAAAATACATACATACACCTATAAAATTTTGTATATTTGTTTGGAAGCCCTACAAGTCGTCAATGTCAACAAAGAGGAAACGAACGTCGGGTACAAACGCGAGCGAATTTTTCATATTTATGCGAAAAGTTGACTTCAATTTAAGTGTATTTTTTGGAACAGCAGGCTATTCATCTTAATGAAGAAGCGCGAGCGTGAATTTTTTTTTTTCACCGTCAAATCTTCAATCGCTTGCGCCTTTGATATGATAGTGTCTGATCGTAACGACACAACAGGCTCATGTAAAGTAGCGCAAACCGTTCAACAAAATAAACTCCCGCCGTCGTATGTGATGTTATTTGTCATTACATTGGAAATATCATTCGTACTTTATTTTGAGCAAAATAATAAATATGCTGTAAATTGAACTTCAGTACATAAACAAAACTCTAAAATAATGTTAGGTATTTTTTTACGTACGGGTAGGTGTCGTGTGATGTCGTGTTTGAGTAATTAGGTAAAGCCGGCGGCGGCATGAGTCGTGAGCACAGATGGACAGTAGTGGGGGCAAGTTCGCGCATGTACACTAGGGCATGCAGTTTCATAGATTTTCAGTTTCGAAATTAGCTTATGAAATTGGCCTCATCAGTTTCGAAATTTCGAAATTTCGAAATTGTGGGCAACGTTTTAAACGCCTAATAACTAAGCATATCGCAGTCCACTCCTGAATATAGGCTGCTCCTAAGTTGCTCCATAACAGAAGAACCTTTATCTATTCCATCCACTCCACCTCAGCTACCTGCTTTGGGTCGTCGGTCCACCTGGCTGGGGGGCGCCAAACGCTGCGTTTTTGCGGTCTTCACTCAAAGATTTGTCTGCTCCAACAGCCATCGATTTATTGGTAGATTGGCCTGCCCACTATCACTTTAGCTTGCTAAATCTACAAGCTATGTCGGACACTCTGGTTCTTTCGGATAATTTTATCCTACAAAGAAACTCCAAGCATAGCTCGCTCCATAATCCGCTGAGCGACTTTGAATTAGTGGACTAGCCAAACTATCAGTGTTCACGTATCGGCATTGTAGGTCATGACAAACAAGAGTAGTATAAACTAACTACTAGTCTACCAACCTGAATAGAACAGGACCCTATGTAAACACATTCATTCCTGCACAACCTCTAGCGTCGTTTCTTTCAGGAAGACCGCGTGGGCTTGGCACGCTGCGCGACATGCGTTTTGAACATGCCTGCAATAGTCTTGTCCAGATTCATACCAAGACCGGTACGCTAAGTGACATCGTTTAGGCTATGCAGCATCTCGCTCAGCTGTTTCAGAGACTGCTATTACAATAATGGCATCCGCAAAGCGGAGACGTGAGATGTTCTCGTCTTTTCCGTCACTACCCATCCCCGTCTAATCCAGTGTCTTGAAGACGTCCTCCAAAGCATCAGTGAACAGTTTCGAAAGAGTATCCAAACCCGCCCGAAGGCAGGCCTTCTTGTAGTACACAAACACACAGCAGCTGATTGTTCTCTTCAGTATTTCTTCCAATCTGCCGAAAAGAATGGAAATGGTCTACGATGCTATTCAACTCAACCCATCTCAGTCTACTGCTGGACATTTTTGGTCTCTTCCAAGATTCGCCACAATACTAGGTCCTCTGCCTTCCGCATTTAGTCCACCCGAGATACTTTTTCCAGGTCTTCAGTCCACCTGATTGGGAGCGTCCTAACCTACATGTGAAGATCTCCATTCAAGGACCTATTCACTGCCACTTCAGCTTGTTTGTTTTCAACCTATGTTGGTCACTTTGGTGCATTTCTGGATAATCTCGTTACGGATCTTATTTTATCCTTCAAAGAAGTATACCTAGCTTGCTGCGCGAGTCTCACTTTCTTGACTAGCTCAACTGTCAGTGTCCATGTCTCGACACAGTAGGCCATGACACGCAGAACGCACTGATTAAAGACTTATTTTTCCAAACATTGTGGTTTATAGGCGACGAGAAGAACGCAAAGTTTGCGACATGCTGCCCAGCCCAACTGGATCCTTATGCCTGATTCTTATTTGAAGTTGTAACTACTGAACCGAATAACCTGCCCCAGGTACCTCAAATTCGAGTGAAGTACCTTCAACTAACCTCGGCACGACATGCATATTGAATATGACTTTGGTGTTATCCAGATTCATGCCGATACGATGCTGTAGCCTGTTCTAAACCTGGTTCCCTTTCGATTCGTGGCTAGAAATCATTGAGTCTTCTGACGAGATAATTTGTGACGATCTTGAATAACAGCTTGTATACATGACTCAGGATTGAGATGGATTGTCTGTAGCCCTCAGCAAGGTTTTATCACATTTCTTGTAAAACAGAACCAACACACTCCTCTTCATGCCTCTGGTATAAAGTCTTGTTGAATGAGAGAAACAGAGATGAACTGAGGTTTTTTGGTCATCGTTGCTAGAAACGGATAAGCAAAGACAATGGTGTCGATTCTCTTGTTCACGAACTAAACTTATTTTAAATTATCGCTCTCTTGTACTAATAGTAGACACAAGAAAGAGATGGCAACAATTTTAGAACTGTCAAATTAGTTTATGTGTTACATTTCTTTGTATTTTAGTGGGCACGTTCAGAGATCACGACTAAAATTGTATGGAAATTTTAATTCAGACTAATTTGAAAGGTCTAAAATTATTGCCATCCCTTTCTTTTATCTACTATTAGTATAAGAGAGCGGTAGTTTGAAATAAGTTTAGTTTGTAAATAAGAGAATCGACACAAATGTCGCCATCCGCGGATTTAAGTTTAATCAGATGAGGCCTTTTTCACTTATGGAAATCCTCAGAGATACAAATAAATATAAATGGGTTATCTACTACTATTATAAAATTGTTAAATGTCAGTTGTCTGTTTGTTTGTTTGTTCCAGCATCACTATAAAACTACTAGACCGATTTTGTTGAAAGGGTTTGTGACTAAAAACTTATGATTTGACTTAAAAACTGGTATGTATTTTACCTCGCTACGATGACGGGAACCGGTGATTTTTAATTATATTTTTCTACAACATTTTGCATACATTAAGGTGAATAAGGCGCTCATATCCAGCTGTCATTCGCACGCATGCGCTCTAGCGCGCGCCTCCATAGAGAAAATACGGCTGCTAAAGATATTGCATTAAAAACTTTTTGGTCGGGCCGAATTGTACAGAGTAGAAAAAAAAATCATGTCGTATGTGGGTGGTGCCATCTTGGAAATGCAGTCTTTTGAGCCAACCGAAAATCAGAATCTTTCGACTTCCAGACAAGGACCGGAAGCTACCTCTAAATTGCGATTTCTCTAATTTTTTGTATGAAAAGCAATAAAATTTAGAAGTACCTAAACGTTGTTATATTGTATCCATCTTAATATACGAATAAGCATAAAGTTATCTTGGTGTAACTAAAAAAATACTATTTTCAGTCTACAATTTTTAATTACCTTCTTCTTCAAGTAAGTAAGTAAGTATTTTATCTTCTTAACTATTATAATCTTAACTATTATAAAATTGTTAACGTCTGTTTGTTTGTTTGTTTGTCTGGAACAAACAAACAAACAAACAGACGTTAACAATTTCAAACATCACGCTAAAACTACTGGACCGATTTTGATGTTTTTTTTTTGTTTGTAAGCTGATGATCTGACTTAAAAACTGGTATGGGTTTTGAGAAAGAAAGAATAAAAAAATTAATTCGTGGTTTGCGTACTCACCCGACAGATCGAAGCTTCTATGCATTTGCACGAGCGGATTGTAATGTACGATGGAGTGAAGTGGAGTGGAGTGGACAGGGGATGGGACTGGGGATGGGACTGGGGACGGGACAGGGGACGGGACTGGGGACGGGACACTGGACGGGACAGGGAACGGAACATGGGACGGGAAATGGGACGGGACATGAGACGGGACATGGGACAGGACAGTGGGACGGCACATGGGACTGGACATAGGATGGGACATGGGACATGCGACGGGACGATAGTGATAGAGTGAGATAGTGGGACAGTGGGACAGTGGAACAGTAGGACAGTGGCAGTGGGACGGTGGGACAGTGGGGTAGTGGGGCAGCGGGACAGCGGGGCAGTGGGCCAGTGGGGTAGTGGGATAGTTGGGCAGTGGGGCAGCGGGGCAGTGTCGTAGCGGGGCAGCGGGGCAGCTGGGCAGCGGGGCAGTGGGGCAGCGGGGCAGTGGGTTACCGGAGCAGCGGGTTGGCGGGGCAGCGGGGCAGTGGGGCAGCGGGGCAGCGGGGCTGTGGGGCAGCGGGGCCGTGGGTTACCGGGGCAGCGGGGCAGTGGGTTACCGGGGCAGCGGGGCAGTGGGGCCGTGTGATATTGGGGCAGTGGGACAGCGGGGCAGCGGGGCAGTGGGGCAGCGGGGCAGTGAGTAAGCGGGGCATTGGGGTAGCGGGGCATCGGGATAGTGGGGCAGCGGGGCAGTCGGGCAGTGGGGTAGCGGAGCAGCGGGGCAGCGGGGCAGTGGGGCAGCGGGGCAGTGGGGCAATGGGGTTGCGGGGCAGCGAGGCTGTGGGGTAGCGGGGTAGCGGGGCATTGGGGCAGTGGGGGACAGTGGGGCAGTGGTATAGTGGGGCATTGGGGCAGTGTAGTAGCGGGGCTGTGGGGCAGCGGGGCAGCTGGGCAGCGGGGCCGTGGGGCAGCGGGGCAGCGGGGTAGTGGGGCAGCGGGGCAGTAGGGCAGTGGTGTAGCGGGGCAGTGGGGCAGAGGGGTAGCGGGGCAGTGGGGCACCTGGGCTGTGGGGCAGTGGGGCAGCTGGGCAGTGAGGCAGTGGGGCAGCGGGGCAGCGGGGCTGTGGGGCAGTGAGGCAGTGGGGCAGCGGGGCAGTGGGGCAGTGGGATAGTGGGGCAGCGGGGCAGTGAGGCAGTGGGGCAGTGGTGTAGCGGGGCAGTGGGGCAGAGGGGCAGCGGGGCAGTGGGGCACCTGGGCTGTGGGGCAGCGGGGAAGTGGGGCTGCGGGGCAGCTGGGCAGCGAGGCAGTGGGGCAGCGGGGCTGTGGGGCAGCGGGGCAGTGAGGCAGTGGGGCAGCGGGGCAGTGGGATAGTGGGGCAGCGGGGCAGTGGGGCAGCAGGGCAGCGGGGCAGTGGGGCAGCGGGGCAGCGAGGCAGTGGGGCAGCGGGGCAGCGGGACAGCGGGACAGTGGGACAGTGGACTGGACTGGAATGGACTGGACTGGACTGGACTGGACTGACGTGGGTTAGCAGAATTTAACGCGAGCGGAGCCGCGGGTAAAAGCTAGTAACAAAATAAAAATAATCTATAATAAAAATGGTTTCTTCGGAACGCTAGATTGTCATAAATTCAGCTGCTGATAAAGATTCTACGTCGTTTTCAAATGCAGCCTGCTGCTGGAAAAGCTCTACTAATCTAGAGCAGATGTGGAGTTCTATTGACGATTTAACATTACACAATCTTTAAATAAATAAATTTCGAAATTTCGAAATTTGAGGTATCAATTTCGAAATTGAAAAACATGCAAATACGGTCCGAAATTTCGAAACTATGAAGTTTCGAAATTTCGAAATGCATGCCCTAATGTACACTTTCGACCAAAAATATTTAGTATCTTTGTTTGCTAAATTTCACCGTTAGCGTTTTATAAGGATTATGGGTAGTTATAGAAAATACAAACTTTCTCGAATTTCACCCATATTATGATTTTGGGACTTTTTTTTTACGCACAGATAAATAAACAGAAAACATTTTGACTTTTAATTTATTGTTTACTATTTAGTTATCGATGAACAGGTTTTTTAACTCGCATTCGTATTCTCAGCAAGTCCTTTCATTTGATACCCATATTGTACAAAATTTCAGCTCAATAGGTTGAAGATATCTGCTTCAAAATTTAGTTGCAAGATTCCACTTCTATACTATAATAAAACTGTAAAGGTCGAAAAGTCTGTACATTGAGTTTTTTTTCGCGAAAATTGGCTAGGGGGACTAGAAACAAGCTATAGAACACGAATCAATCGTTTAAAAAATTTATGTCTGTCTGTTTGTTACCTCATCACGTGAAAACGGCTGAACGGATCGTAATGAAACTTAGCATTTGTATTGGTATTAGTCTAACTTAAAATATAGGGTATGTTTTATCTGAATCGGTTGAGTAGATCCAGCGATACAGCTTGACCCCTCTATTGTATTAAGTTGCATACAAAGTAGAGGTCATGATTGTTGGTTGGATGCAGGTTGCAGGTTCCTAAAAATTCAACTGGATTCTTTTAGTATTATAGAAAATATAGAATAACATAACATAGCCCATCACTGTCCCGCTGCTGGGCATGGCCCTCTTCTTGGAATGAGAAGAGTTAAGGAACTGGATATTGTTAGTGTAATAGATTATCATAACATAATCAGCTCATTACCTACTGCCCCACTGCTGGGCACGGACCTCTTCTCGGAACGAGAAGAGTTAAGAAACTAGAAAATATAGAATAACATAACGTAGTCAACCCATTACTGTCCCACTACTGGGTATGGCCCTTTTCTCAAAATGAGAAGAGTTAATGAACTGGACATTATTAGTATTCTAGAATAACATAACATTACCAGCCCATTACAGTCCCACTGCTGGACACGGGCCTCTTCTCAGCATAAGAAGAGATGTGGTTAGTGTTATAGAATAACATAATCAGCCCAATTACTTCCCACTGCTGGGCACGAGCCAGTGGCGTGCATTGCATATAGGCAATTAGGCAATACCTACTGCCTTCCTCATTCAAATTCAATAGTGGTGTAAGTTATTATCTTTTTTTCAGAGTACGATGATTACTGATCTTAAAATAGACCTATTAATGCTAAATTAATCTTCCTACATCAAAAAATCAATAACATACACCACAATTAAATTCAAGTGAAGTAAGCCAATGCACGCCACTGGCACGAGCGTCTTCTCAGAATGAGGGAGTTTAGGGCTAATTCCATGAAATTCCATCAGCTTAGCCGGTTGGTTGTTAAAACAAAATATAGTCATCATCCTCCGAGCCTTTTCCCAATTATATTGGGGTCGGCTTCCAGTCTAGCCAGATGCGACTGAACATCAGTATTTTACACGGAGCGACTGCCATCAGACCCCCGCAACCCAGTTACTGGGTAATACCGATATTCGGAGCTTAGACCAGTTGTCAGACTTTCAGGCTTCTGACTACCCGTAACGACTGCCATAGATATTCGTATGACAACCGGGACCAACAGCTTAGCGTGCTCTCCGAGGCACGGAGGGGTCTCGATGTGTAACGAAACGGTGGATGGGTGCATCCACAGACTGACCGCGGCAAGTGCAGCTTAACCTTGCAGATCGTACAATCCGCGCAGTCGTTGCTTCGCTACGAGCCCCTCAAAATATAGTATGGTCGGTAAATAGTGTAATCGTCTGTGTAGGAGCTTATATGTATATATTTGAAGATATTGTGTTCATAATTATGACACGATGTTATTTTCCGACATCCACGCGGACGGAGTCGCGGGCACAGCTAGTAACAAATATATTTACATACGTACATACATTGCAAGTTAAATTCAATCTTGTAATAAATAAATAAAAACAATTTTTAATTCAAAACATTAAACACTCAAAAATCAAAATATAAATTAATAAAAATAAACTGTTTTAAATTCGAAAATGTGAGTCAATAAAGTTGAACCGAAAGTGTACGGTAGCCGAATGACACCTAATTGTCCAATAGACGACGAGCATCGACTGTCGACCAATCGCGTAAATGCAATGTTCGGCGTTGGCACACCGCGCTCCTGTCTTTCCACCAAACATATCTATAAATGAACTTCTGCGCAGGTGAAGTTTGTGCTCACGACTCGTGCCGGTATCTGTACCTAGTACTTTGTTATTGGGTTTTTTCATTAGGAAATTCTCAGTAGCAGCCCGGAGTCTGGATTTGTGCCCGGTCAATGGCAATAGGCTCGCCCCCTATTACTTGGGACTAAAACATAACTGGTGAAATGTGGGTGTACTATTACACCTCTGCCTACCCCTTCGGGGAAATACAGGCGTGATGTTATGTTGTTGTTGTTTGTTGTTGTTGTTGTTGGTGTAGTACAGTCGACCGCACGACGGTGGTAACCTTACCACTGTCATGCAGTCGACTGTACTTAGATACCTAGTTTTGATTTCATTGTTTACTTTTGGACGTTTAAGCAGGAAGTTAATAACTTACTTAATTTATTTTTGTAAATTGTCTATTTTTAGGAGATTTATCAATTTGACGTGTACGATTTTGACCCTACCCTATCTATGACCCCCCCCCCTAGAACCGCCACTGTTCCCAAGTGATTTTAAAAGGACGAGGCGCCAGCCGAGTCCTTCTTAACTAAACGAGGCCGTTAATTGCTATTTCGGCCGAGACTTGTATGGTACTTTTCTCTCGTTTGCGAAGAAACAAAACACAAATTAATTCAATAGTATCTAATTTTCATTCGTGCCAATTCGTCCACGCGCGGTTCTTGCATATTTTCAAAGTTTTGAAAAAAAAAAATGCGCATCCTGCCTTTATAATGATAAATATTTTGTGTACCTAAAAACACCTAATTTATGTCAGTGTGTACTTAAAAACCTCGGTAGCATCATCATCATCATCATTTCAGCCGAAAGACGTCCACTGCTGGACATAGGCCTCCCCCAAGCATCGCCACAACGACCGGTCTTGTGTCTTTCGCATCCAGCGGATTCCCGCGACCTTCACCAGGTCGTCGGTCCACCTTGTGGGGGGCCTACCCACGCTGCGCCTTCCAGTACGCGGTCGCCACTCCAGAACTTTACCAAAATACCGCAGTGTCTCAAGACGAAAGTCTTTGACCAGTGTGTGTTGCCAGTAATTACTTACGGTACTGAAACATGGTCGCTCACAATGGGCCTCATAAGAAGGCTCAAAGACACTCAAAGGGCAATGGAGAGGGCTATGCTCGGAGTGTCCCTGCGTGATCGAATCAGAAATGAGGAGATTCGCAGGAGAACGAAAGTAACCGACATAGCCCGAAGAATTGCCAAACTTAAGTGGCAGTGGGCGGGGCCCATTGCTCGCAGAACGGATGGCCGATGGGGCGGTAGCATAATTTAAATAAAAAAATTAATTAACAAAAACAAAAAACCCGACAGTGTGTAAAAATAACAGAAAAGATATAAACAAGACTTATCAACACGCAGTCGGAGGCTACGTATGTTTTTGGTCATGAATTACATAATACTTCATAGGTAGCCTCCGCCTGCGTGTTGATAAGTCTTGTTTATATCTTTTCTGTTATTTTTACACGCAGTCGGCTTTTTTGTTTTTGTTTATTAATTTTTTTATTTAATTTTTTTTAGTTTTGTCATGTTTTATTTATCATACTATTAATGTTTTTTTTTTGAGAAGTCAAATTCATTTTTAACGTTGAATATTTTGTGGTTTTTTAGCATTTTTCATTCCAAATTACATTTAAACATATAAGTTGTATATATTTTTGTAAAGCATTTATAAAACCCTTTATTTTGATACCCCACTCCATAGTTTCTGACGGAAAATAATTTTTTTGAAGAGGTAATATGGCGCCAAAAAGCGGCCATTTTAATTTTTTAAATTTTGATATACCCAGTGCACAGACATAATAAAAAATATAGACGAAGTGCTGCGAACAATCATAGTGAAGCCAATAAAACCGTGCTCCTCCGTGTACAAACCAGCGCTCACGCACACACATGCACCTTAAACCGTGCTCACCCCTCTCAGTTCACATGTCGCGGCATTGTACAGGAAGCATCGCGAAAACAAATATCCATCAGGTGCATGGTGTGTACGTGAGCACTGGTTGTACATGAGGGAGCACGGTTTTTGTTGGCTTCACTATGGTTGTTCGCAACACTTGGTCTATATTTTTTACTATGTCTGTGACCCAGTGTCACTCTCAGAATTATGACGAATCTAACGACACCTCTCAATCTCAAATCCATCAAGCCGTTTAGGCTACAGAGCGTGCCAAAGAAATATACATACATACATACATACATACATACACTCGAAAAACATAACCCTCCTTCTGGCGCAGTCGGGTAATAAATCATGATATTTATTACTGGCTGAATGCGCAATTATTTTTCGAAATTTTGATGATAGAATTAATTTGTGTATTGACACAAAGACTGGATCCGCCCTTGCTCGGCTGAAGCCTCATCCTTTTACACCCCGCCCACTGGCCCAGAACGGACCCTCCCACGCCAGAATATTCGCCACAGGCAATAAAATCCCCCGAAGGTTAATCCCTCGAAAGGATTTTATTGCCCGTGCCCAGGATGCACTTTATTCAATTGACTCAAGGCTTTTTTGGGTTCCGTAGTCCTACAAGGAACCCTTATAGTTTCGTCATGTCCGTCCGTCTGTCCTAATCCTTTACAGCTTAATAAATTCCACAGTTATAAACATAAGTAAATGAAATTTTGTTAAAAAATGGTTTAAATATAGATCTCAAATAACTTCTTAGGTTTTCGCGATCACTACACATTATAATAAGACAAAGTTTAACCGGATTAAATCGCGTATATTATTTAAATTGGTTTCCCTGACGTTTCGAAAGCTTTGCAGCATTTCGTGGTCGCAGGTAGACTAAGATGACAAGCGTCTTTACAAATATTTCTAAAAAAATATTTTTATCTACCGTACAATATTATTAATTAAAATCGTTTCGATGCACGCAGTAATCACTCACAATATCATTATCTTTTACAGTGTTGCATGCTGTTTGGGACTTGATTATTTTTAGGACTGGGTTCATGACTGGTCATTGACCTTAGAGAAAAATGATCTTAGCAAATAATGCTCCTTTAGTAACTTTATATTTCAAAAACTCACAAAAAGAGACTTTGTGTTACATTGATGTGTGTCATAAACTTACTAAATTTAGCTTCTTAAATTTAGCGCTAGGTGGCGCTGTTTGCAAAAACTAAAATAGCAATGATTAATATTCGATTTGATTAGTTTGTAATTAGACCTACTTCAGGAACCCTATAATAATACTGAGCATGGCCCGACATGCTCTTGGCCGGTTTTTTTCTTATTATTTATCACTTCTTATTTATAGGCTTATCATAGTTTTACACAATACAAAAATAGTTTTTGGCGTGGCTGACGGACAGAGCTACCGCTCAAAACAGAGATTAGATTAGGACTAACTTTAATTGTTTTTTTTTTTCGAATTGAATCTCGCAGGTGGTACCGAAGTACCATGTCTGCTTAACCGGGCTAGTTGGCGGAGAGTCCTATGTGGGACTCCATCCGCCGAAGGTTTTTTCCCTATCTATACATTATCAAAATGCCGCATTTATATACAGCTCGGGATGCAGCGAACAAACAGCGTGGGTGAAACTTCCCAGTACATTTTCTCTAAAAGGGACCCGCCCACGCTGTCCCGCTCCCGACCCCCTCACCCCTGGTAATTTTTCCTTATACCTAATTACAATTTATCCAATCAGAGCCCATAGACGAGCGAAATTACCTTATTAGGTAAGGTCTTGTCGCTTACTTTTTGTTTACCTATTTCTATCAGTTCGCCCGTCTATGGGTCTGTGTTTATTTACATGAAAAACCGGCCAAGAGCATGTCGGGCCATGCTCAGTATTATAGGGTTCCTTAAGTAGGTCTAATTACAAACGAATCAAATCGAATATTAATCATTGCTATTTTCGTTTTTGCAAACAGCGCCACCTAGCGCCAAATTTATGAAGCTAAATTTAAGAAGTGTGTTTCTTTTTGTGATTTTTTTAAATAGAAAGTAACTAAAGGAGCATTATTTGCTATGATCATTTCTCTCTAAGGTCAATGACCTATGAACTAGGACGTCTTAAGTATTTTTCAGTTTTCTCACTATAACTCAAAAATTTATAATCACATTATACTCAAAATAATTTTAAAAGAGAGTTTTTATAAAGGTCTATCAATGTTGAAGACTATAAGTTTCTACGTTGCATAGTTTAGAAATGGCAGGGGGGGGACACATTGCAAGCCACTTTGGCGAACTGTGTTTCGCAGATGGTATACCTGATAAAAAACGTTGTGTATGAAACATTACCTTCATTTTAGTAGACCTATTCAACGATACCCCACACGAGGGGGTGCAGCGAAAAAAATTTTTTCATCCCCATTTCACATGTATGAACCTTAAAATACGAAATCAAGATTTTTTTATTCTTTTAAAATTAAGATCTATATCTATTCCATTTTTTGTCAAAATTTCATTTACTTATGTTTATAACTGTAGAAGTTATTAAGCGGTAAAGGATTAGGACAGACGGACAGACGGATAGACGGACAGACGAACGGACATGACGAAACTATAAGGGTTCCTTGTAGGACTACGGAACCCTAAAAAGGGCTTATCCTATATTAACAAGTAGCAAACATATTAAAACATTAGGAAAACATAATAAAAACATAAAAAATAAGGACACAGAAAGCATAATGAAAATATAGAACAACATAGGACATAGAAATCATAATATTAAAACTTATCTACTAATACTAGGTATTTACAGTTTCAGTTGTCGTGTACACGTTGTATATACTTATTTTCATAGAGCTTGTCCGTACAAGCTAGCTTATCATCCCGTGATGATCTCAAGTTTAAAGAATTGAAAAAAAAGTAATATAAAAGTAGGGTAGTAAATTTTAATTTTCATGTTGTGTTTTTCAACTATCACTTATTTTATGCACTATCTGGAGTAATCTGGACATCTATCTACATTATGGAAGTTCAGTTAACCGCACTTAGATGGTGACAAAACCAGTATAAGAAGAGTCTGTCTAGTCGGGGTGCTGGCCAGAAAACCTCCACGTGTGCCTGACGGCTTCTTGTCCTTCTTTTTGCTTCTTGGAGGGAACGGCAGTTGTTTGGCCGGTGCATCCTGGGCACGGGCAATAAAATCCCCCGAAGGTTAATCCCTCGAAAGGATTTTATTGCCCGTGCCCAGGATGCACCGGCCAAACAACTGCCGTTCCCTCCAAGAAGCAAAAAGAAGGACAAGAAGCCGTAAGGCACACGTGGAGGTTTTCTGGTTCCTGAAGTAGGTCTAATTACAAACTAATCAAATCGAATATTAATCATTGCTATTTTAGTTTTTGCAAACAGCGCCACCTAGCGCTAAATTTAAGAAGCTAAATTTAAGAAGTTTATGACACACATCAATGTAACACAAAGTCTCTTTTTGTGATTCTTTGAAATATAAAGTTACTAAAGGAACATTATTTGCTAAGATCATTTTTCTCTAAGGTCAATGACCAATGAACTAGGACGTCTTAAGTATTTTTCAGTTTTCTCACTATAACTCAAAAATTTATAATCACATTATGCTCGAAATAATTTTAAAAGAGAGTTTTTATAAAGGTCTATCTATGTGGAAGACTATAAGTTTCTACGTTGCATAGTTTAGAAATGGCAAGGGGGGGGACACATTGCAAGCCACTTTGGCGAACTGTATTTCGCAAATGGTATACCTGATACACAACTTGATAAAAAGGTTATGTATGAAACATTACCTTCATTTTATAGTAGACCTATTCAATGATATACCACACGAGGGGGTGCAGCGAAAAAAAAATGTCATCCCCATTTCACATGTATGGGCGCCACACCTAAAATACGTAATCAAGATTTTTTTATTCTTTTAAAATTGAGATCTATATTTAAACCATTTTTTAACAAAATTTCATTTACTTATGTTTATAACTGTGGAAGTTATTAAGCTGTAAAGGATTAGGACAGACGGACAGACGGACGGACATGACGAAACTATAAGGGTTCCTTGTAGGACTACGGAACCCTAAAAAGCCTTGAGTCAATTGAATAAAGTTTTGTTGTTGTAAAGTCAGTGTATAATTTATGGACCCTCAATACCATCCCATAGAGTAGGTAATGTTCTTCAAAATTGTGAATTCTTCGGAATCTCTCCCTAGCTTTCGTATACAACGTGTTATTGAATTAACTCAAAACCTGAAACTAGTTTGTTCAGAATCGAGAGTAGAATCCATTACACTACTTTTTAAAATAGATAGGTTAAATTTTACCAAAAAAATATTTTCAAACCATGCAGAGTTCAAGTTTCATACGACGACGTGGCACTGAGCGCAAAGGCGAGCGAGACCCAGTAAAAAAGTGTAATGGAAACTTTTTGGTAACTTAACATTTTGGTTTTTTTTTTGTTTCCTAAAACTATTAAAACTTAACTTAATTTTAAGAGGCTATTCACCTCCCGACACAGAAGAGTAGAGAGCGTCGCACATTCGTGAATGAATCTAGCGCTATGAATCGATTAGAGTAACCATGATACCAAAAATTACAAATATCTTCTACAATAATAAATGAAAACTAATAATTACTTTCCATATCAATTTATTGATTATTTTTATTTCATGGCCTATCCCAGATAATTATGTGAAATATATTCAACAACTTACCTATATCTAATCCCCATACATTTTCATTTCTTTGAACTGCACTCAGTAAATCTTCTACCCACAATATGTAATTAAGTCTTAAAGGAAGTGTTGGAACTAATCTGTCTTCTGGAATGTCCACATCAAGAGTAAAATCCGATTTTAGTAAACACTTTGTGAGAACTCTCAGTGAATGTGGATCTTTGAAATCAATAGTAATCTTGCCGGTGACATCCTGAAACATCAGTTATGAGCAGAATTTCACACAGTTTAGCTTGGACGAATAAAAAAATCACAACTTGTTGTCATTAGAATCAAGGAGACTGCTTCTTGGTGCAATGTTCTTGCACGGTGTAGTCCACAACAAGTATGACTGCCCAGAAATAACTAACCAAGTCTGTTACATTGTCCCTAGAACAGTTGTGCGTAGGTAAGTGCGCTCGCAGTGCTTATTAGCCATTAATACTGGCCATATTTGTAGATCAAATGCTGGCTTTCGAGCACCACTACGCCAACTTATTTATAATTCTAAACTAGCTTTTGCCCGCTACTTCGTCCGCGTAGAAGTCGAAAATGGTTCTAATAGGATTTTTAGTTGTTTTTTTACGTTATTAATTTTGCTATTATAACATATCAATTATTATGTTCAAATACTTATAAAATATAACAATCTTTATTATAGTGTAGGGATTTAAAGGTTAAATAAACATGAAAATAAAATAAAATTTCGTTACATTTTGTGAACACGAAGCTCGGCCTTTGATTTGGTGAAAGTTACACAGGGGTATTATCTTTTTACAACGACATCTAAATACAACACACCTACTGCAGTTTTTTTTTTGTAATATTTTTTGTTTTTCTTTCGGGAGCTAGAATCACCAGGCTACTCTGTGCGCTTACTCTGGAGCATGCCACATACAACTGGCCGTGAGAGAAGCAGCTTTCCCTCAAGTCTATTCCCGCTACCTTAAGAGTTTGACCTTGAGCTTTGTTTATAGTTATTGCGAAGCAGACTTAGATGGGAAACTGCACTCTCTTGAATTCGAAGGGGTAATTCGATGGTGTTAGGGGAATCTCTAGGAATAAAATTGCGAAAAACAATTCACACTAAATTAAACTTCTAAGACAAACTAAAAGAAAACTATAAGTATTATTATACACGACAAATCAAACACAGACATTGTTAGAGACCTTCCAATTTTAAAGAGTATTTGCTTACCCCGATCCACACGTTGGCGAATAGCGTTGGCGCCAACGTTCGGGCCAACGTGTGGAGCCGAAAATGTAGTTGGACCGAACGAAAGGGCGAGCATTGGCAGTTACCCCGGCTCCACACTTTGGTCCGAACGGAACGTTGAGGCGAGTATTAGCAGTTAGCCGTCGCGTGTCGGTTTTATAAAAGGGATTACGCGCCAATGTTGGCGATGCGCCCACATGTTGGCGGTTTGCTCAATCATGCCGTAGCACTCATGCAGTAAGGTTCATCGAATGAGCTTGTTTCTACGGTCACCGCGTCTTAAAAATGTCATCCGTGTGGATGGACGCAATAGTTATAGAATTTTTATCAAAAAATATTTATGTTTATTAACAAATAATAATGATATTCTCTTGTTTGTCAAAACATTTTTCAAAGACGACGTCCACTGTTTACCTATTGTGTTATTTTGATTGACAGTTCAGCTCTCATGCACTCAAAGTGCGCAGTGCAACATCTATTTCAGACGTCATTACATTGGCTCTGACGGAACTAAGCTAACATTATCTCCAACGTATGGATGCTAGGCATAATTACTGGCCAACGGTCGCCCAACGTTGGGGACAACGTGTGGAGCCCGCCGCCGTCGCGTGTCGGTTTTATCAAAGGAATTATGCGCCAACGTTAGCGATGCGTTGGCGGTTTGCTCAGTCTTGAGTTCTTGACGCAGCACTCATGCAGTAATTAAGGTGATTCGAATGAGCTTGTTCCTACGGTCACCGTGTCTTGAAACTGTCATCAATGCAATAGTTATAGAATTTCTATAAAAAAATCTTTATGTTTATTAACAAATAACAATCATATTCTTTTGTTAGTCAAAACATTTTTCACCAACGACGTCCATTGTTTAACTATTGTGTTATTTTAATTGACAGTTCAGCTCTGCACTCACAAGCACTCAATAATATTAAAGTGCCCAGCGCAACATCTATTTCAGACGAATTTACATTGGCTCTGACAGAACTGAACTAACATTATCTCCAACTTGTGGACGCTAGGCATAATTACGGGCCAACGCTCGTCCCAACGTTGGGGCCAACGTGTGGAGCCCGCCTTATGTTTTTTAGTGAGTTCAACCTTTTTTGAATAAAATCGGATTGAGTTTTCAAACATGTGTCAAAATTATACATAATTTAAATCAAAAGCAATACTTCTTTATTGATATCAACTTCGAAGCAAATCACCGGCAAAATAACTTTTTACTCCTTTTTAACCCCGTTAGGGGATGAATTTCAATAAAATACGAAGCACGTTTTCCATCATGTCTGTTAAAAAAGTTTTATGCAAAATTTGAAGTATATTGGACGAAGGAATCACATTGTCCCATACAAACTTTGCCCCTCTTTTTCACCCCCTTAGGGATAGAATTTCGGAAAATCCTTTCTTATCGGATGCCTACGTCATACAAAGAAAACACCCTCCAAGTTTCAGGTCTCTACGATCAGCGGTTTAGGCTATGCGTTGATCCGTCAGTCAGTCATTCAGGACCTTAGATGAACAGAAAAAAGGTAGACGGCGCATGTGTTAACAAAAGCGTTCAAAGATGTGATGCATGCTTTACAAACTTGTGTGCGTGACCTTGTGTCGCACGCAGTTGCCATGCATCTGTGTGCTTTGTAAAAAATGTTACCACCGAAAACAAATTTACCCCAGTATCGCATAATAAATATTATATTTTAATGACATTATGTAGCAATTTAAATAAAACATATTTTTCTAATGATAGGTTTAATGAAAGAGAATAATACTAAAAACCTTTGTGTTGTGTTAATTTCCGGTAGTACTGTCTTTTCTTACCGACTTCTGGGTATACCATCTAATTTAGATATAAAGTATGATGGAATCTTATCTTTAGGTACTGTTCAATAACAGACCTTATTCAATTTGTTTTCTGGTTTATGCAGGAAAAATTATACATACGTGATACACGTGATCACGTGTATCATATAATAGTGATATTATTATCCTTTGAAAATGGCCGCGGGGGTGTGCGGTGGGCAGAGTAGGCCGCGTCGATTAGAATAAGTATGACAACAAAAATCACCAATACAACGTGTTATTGAAACAACTGAAAACCTCTTAAGGGGTCATTGTACTCATCAGTATGAACAACTTTTACTACGGACACAAACCAGAAATCGCGAAAAGAAATCAGCTGATCCCTACATTTTGTCGATTCATGTGAACACAAATGTAGGTAACAGATGATTTTTATCACGATTTCGGGGTTGATCCTATAGTAAAAGTTGTTCATACTGATGAGTACAATGACCCCTTAAGAGGTTATCAGTGATTTCAATAATACGTTGTAAATTCTACATATTACTTGCCATACCAATTTATTACAATAAGTTGGGGTGTCTGAAGTTTTAAGCCATTGAAATAACACAACGTAATTAAATATAGTACTATATGAAAGGTTCAAAATAAATAATAACATCAAACCGATGGCCAAATTACGATAGTTACCAATCCTAATAACACTATCAGACCCAAACGTCACCCGTATTTTGGGGGTATTTTTGATGTCGATTTGCTGGTCACACTGATAACAATACGTCAGGTTTTGTGTTCCAACAGTACATTACGAAATTTTATTGTATTTATAATTTAAAATTACGTAAAATCAAGTACTTCTTTGTGAAATGTAATCCGGCAAGGCTTGTTTTGTGTCAGCGAGTTATTTTTACACGTTTTCACAACACAGGAAGGCATATTAAGACCATAAACAATCCTGTCAATGTAACGTCTAGCGCGTTCGGTTTCTCGCGTCGCACTGGAACGCGATCAGCTTCCTATTTCAAATTCAGCTTCCTTTAGCCTGCTTCCTTGTGACAGCGCGGTACTCTGTCTACCTTTTTTCTGTTGGTCTAAGTCCAGGACAAAGCCTTTTATATGTATAGATTTGTTAATAATTAATATTGATGTTTTTAATCTATCAGCATTCAAAAGGAAATGCTTAGTCGATCTTTTAAAGTGTCCATAGAGAGTTTCCTCTTTTATTTTCAAGTTGTTAAGTTCATGTTCCTTTTTAGTTTTTTTTTGAGTTACGTTTAGTTTGAGGCCCACTCAAAAATTTGTCCGTGGGCCAGTTAATAACTTTTCAATTTAGTAGGTATCAAATGGTCCAAATTGGTTTGTAGTATTGGGCCAGTTAATACTTTCGGAAAAGCATAGGTACCAACTCGTCCTACAGTCATGATATGTTAAATAACGCACAGTTTAGTCATGAAAAACCGTTAATTGCTTTAGTTTAAGGTTTCTGAATGGTAACAATATAAGGAATCATTCCCCCCGTGCCTCACTGAAGACAAGAAGAACATGAAGGCGAGTCGCTTTACAGCAAGTATTTCCGCGACGAGCCTCGCTATTAATCTCACCATGAAGTGGAGCACTGGGTTTTCATAAAATTTGATCACTGGGGGTTATGAAGAGGAGCATTAAAGGTTCATGAATTCAGGTGATTGATCAGCACTGGGGGTCATAAAGTGGGTCTGTATTATTCAGGAATAGAGGTATTAAAGATTCATGAAGTGGGATCGCTGGGGGTCATGAAGTGGGGACATTGAGATAATGAAGTGAGGACTAGAAGCAAGAAAGAGTTACTGGGGGGTTTATGAAGTAGGGTCATGGGGAGTCGTGAATTGAGGTAACTGGGGATCATAAAGTGGGAGTACTGTTCTGGTGTTCATGAAGAGGGGACTAGATGCCAGAAAGTGAGGTGCTGGTTATGAAGTGGGATCCAGGGACTGAATAACCCAAAATTTAAGGTACCTTTAAATTAAGGTATGACGTCATACCGAAAAATAAAGGTTACCGGAATATTTAAATACTTAAAATTTCAGTAGCGGGTTTTTTTAGTTTCGTAATGCAAAACGGTACATTTCGGTAGCGATACCTAAACCTTTATAAATAAGGGTTTTTTATGACGCCCCGTAATCGCGCCAGGTCGCCCGCACAACCCTGTCCTTCAATGAGAGGCGCTAGCTTGCGCCTATGATTCTTATGACTGCGTTTTGGTTTTTTACTTTCGATTGCAAGCATATACCTAGTGAAAGGCTTTCTTGGTCAGGTGTGGGTCGATTTCATGTTTCGAATTAAAATGACACATTTTTGTCGATTTATGTAAACCCCCGTTTTATTGTTATCTGAAGGTATTTCACGTCTGCTATAATGAAGTTATACACATACTATGTAAAAATACAGGGCGCATCTTGTTAAAAATAGAAGAAAATCAAAAAAATAGAAACACAAATGAATTAGTTTTTACACAAATGAAATTCTTTAATCGCGAATGAAATGTGTAGGACACTAATGATTTGCTAGCTGGACAACATTCATAACCATGAGTTTATAAAACATTTTATTGGAAAATAAATAACAAGGTATTGAATGAAGCAGGCGATGGTGATTCTAAGGTATCTAAGTGAGAAATAAAAACAAGGAAACTTGGACACGTTTTTTTAAATTCAATTTGTATCCAATACGTTTTTATGATAATAGTTAACTGCAATCTAGATATATCACAATCCAAAAATTCTAAATAATATTACGTAGCATTATTTCAGCAAAAATGTATTGAATACTTTAATTAATTAGCCACCACAGACTACTAGGGGATACTGGCGCCACAATGAGATCTCGCACCGCCAGAAAAACTTGCTAGGGTGCTTGTGTGCAATCTAGAGGTGTAGGTGTGGTGTGTGGTTCTGAGCTGAGTTACAACTCAGCTCAGAACCGGTTCAAATATACAGATCAATAAGCTTGAGCTGTTGAGCTGCAGCTCAATGACAAAATAAGCAGCTCAAGGCTCAAAGAATAGTATCTATCTGTGCGACAACTTTTGTTGCACGGAAGATAAAATATGTCTATATCGATAAAAACCTATTTGAACCAGTGAGCTGGAGCGGCGACAGATCCGTGGTGAGTTGCAGAGTCAGCGAGCGAGCGCAGCTCAAACAGATCGAATGGTCTTTAAGCTCAGCGACTCGCATCACAGATCATAACTCGAAGTAGGCAGATACACAAATTGAGCTGATCTGTGAGCTGGTTCACAGCTCCGGCTCACTGACCTGAACCGTGAGCTGAGCTGCAGCTCACGCATTTTTGTTGAGTTACCCATGTCTAGTGCAATCTTAACTAAGATTGTAAAAATAATCTAGGAATTGACACTTGTAAAGGTCGGTAGGGGCGGCAAAATTTGAATAGCCTACTGGCGGCAAATGTGTAAATCCGCCACTGCGTCCACTGCTGGACATAGACCTGGACCCAAAAGGAGTTACAATTTGGTTGCTTATAATGTTTACTATAGATCAACTTACTGCTTTCGAAATGGCAAAAAACTCTGGATAGGATGCTGATAGCTTTCCGAAATCTGGCGGTGTTCTATAAATGTTACGAGAGTGCATAAATTTATTCAAAGCCATTACACCATATGTTCAGTATCGCAAACACGTTGGATAATAGTAATTTATATTCAAACTTGTTTAGTGATTATATTATCTTTGCTTGTTTTAGTTGCCACCGAAAACCTTTTTTGTGAAAATAAATTATGAACTAAGAAACACTAAGAAAGAATAGATGACAAAGATAACAGATTAATGATAAATGCACAACCAAAGAATTTTTACGGCCTGACATTTGACAAAGATGCAGGTTTTTTATTTTTTTTAATAAGCAGACAAATGTCAATTGTCATTGTCAAACAGCACAGATTACGAACTAAAACAGTGTCGCCAACTCAAATTTTAAAAGATAGCTAGATCAGCAGCAAAAAATAGCTTGGTGTCGATTCTCTTGTTTACGAACTAAACTTATTTTAAACTATCGCTCTCTTTTACTAATAGTAGATACAAGAAAGGGATGGCAACCATTTTAGAGCTGTCAAATTAGACGGAATTAAAATTTCTATACAAGTTTAGTCGTGATCTCGGAACGTGCCCACTAAAATACAAAGAAATGTAACACGTAAACTAATTTGACAGTTCTAAAATGGTTGCCATCCCTTTCTTATATCTTCTTTTAGTAAAAGAGAGCGATAGTTTAAAATAAGTTTAGTTCGTGAACAAGAGAATCGACACCAATATAACATAAAAATAGCTAAAGATAAAAATAGTTAATTACACTTCGTCGCTGCATCCTCGAGATTTACATAATTCACTAAGTAGTACACTCCTCAATGTACTAGGCATCGAACACAATTTTTAGAGATAAACTAGAAAATAAAATCAAATTAGAAACGACTTCTGTGGTAGGTAGGTACTTAGTGGGGGGTATCCCCACTTGCCGCACGCGGCCCGCTACGTTCGCCCGCTCGTCATTCGCTTCTTTTGTGCAGGCATCGCAACATTTATTCCTTAAAATTCTTTAATTATGAAGTTCAGTATAGTTTAGTGTGTAGTATACGTGTGTGAACATGGGACGAAGGCGTCATGAAGACGATCCAGGGACCATTAAACGGAAAATAAGGCGGCTGGAAAAGCGGTTACAGAAACGTCAACGCGACTACACCTCCAGCGATGACGGTGAGTCTATCTTTTAATATCAAGCGTAACGTTTTTTTTTTCTAAGCGCCTTGTTATTCGCATACGTGCAGTATGACTCATCACAACGTGGCTGCGCGGCGACCAGCACATTGTTGTTGTCGTATTATGGCAAAGAGATTTAATTTTTAATGTCTTTGCATTATGGGCTATTACTGTTGGCAATATTATACTTTTATATTTAATCTGTAAACTAGCAACACTGATTGTTCGCTTCCTATTTGAAAAATGTAGAATGTGTCAACGTAATTTTGTATCTTTAAATATTAATAAATATAATGATTCGCATAACATAGTTTCTCTTTGATAAAAGTAATTATTCTAACATGGTAGCAGAGCGTGGTTGATAGAAAAGAGTAGAACAAGGTAAGAGGTAAGAAATTTTCAGAAAAATTTATAGTTGGTGCGAGAGTCTTTTCTTTGGGCAAAAATGGCGGCGGTGAAAATTTCAGATATATTAATTCCAATATTCGATGGCTCAGATTATAAAAATTGGAAGATCAGGCTGCAAAAGTTTTTACAATATAAAAGATGTGAAAATGTAATAATACGGAAAAGAGGTGCAAGTGAATCTCAATCTCAAAGTGAATGGGAAGAAAAAGATATACAGGCCACGAACTACATTTACAGAGCCATAACGAATAAACAGCTAGAATACATATGTGACTTAAATTCAGCATTTGATATAATCAACCAGTTCGATAAAATGTACCTAAATCAATCGACATCATTGCAAATAATATGTCGTAATAATCTCGAAAATATTAAATTGAAAAATTACACGGACGTTACCACTTTCTTTGACGACTTTGAAAAAGCTATAAATGAATTGAAACAAGCAGGAGCAACGGTTACAGAGGAAGAAAGACTAAGCTACATGCTAAAATCTCTGCCACAAAATTACAGTCACATTGGTGACTTGATGGATGTTCTACCAGCTATTGACAGAAATGTTGAATATTTAAAAAATAAAATTAGGATGAAAAATATAGAAGAAAAGACAAGTCAGTTACAAGAAAATATGACACATGAGAAAACAAATGTCTTTAAAATTGATAGCCGTCAAAATTCAAACAATAATGTATGTTACATATGTGGAAAACCTGGACATCATCAAAATGTTTGTTGGTATATAAATACAAGTCATGGCCGTGTTTCTCAATTCAATAGAGGTCGTGGTTTCCAGTCTAATAGAAGTCGTGGTTTCTTCAATGCACGTGGTAGAGGGAACCATCAACAAATGTCAAATCAATCGGGAAATAATTTTCATACCACTATTGCATCTACAAGTGAAAGAGAAACTAAAGAACTAAATGAAGGACAGATAAATTGGTTGCTTGACAGTGGTTGCACAGATCATATTATAAACAGCGATAAGTACTTTGAAAAAGAAGAGATTTTAAAGAAGCCTGTTAAAGTTAGAGTCGGAGATGGTTGGACACTAGAGGCAACTAAAATAGGAACAATACCAGTATATTTCTCAGTTTATGGTAATATGTCACAAATAACATTAACAAACGTATTTTTCGTAAAAGAAATGAAAGCAAACCTTTTAAGTTATTCGAAGATAATCAATAACAATCATTCGATAATTTCAAAAGGTCAGTATAGCAAAATTTATAAAACGTATGGAGGTTTGGTAGCTGTTGCTGTAAGAGAAGATGGACTATATAAAATGAAAAGCTATCTTTATCAAGAAAACATTAAAGTAAATCTTGCCAAAAATAAGAATATTATGACACAAAAGGAGAAACTACATAGGACTCTTGGACATATTAATTTCAAAAATTTGGATATCATGTGTAAGGATGAAATGCTAGAAGGTTTACCTAAAGAATTAGAAACAGAATATTTAAAGTGTGCTATCTGTATTGAAAATAAAATGCATAATTTACCGTTCAATAATAATAGGAGAAAAGCTGAAGATATTTTGGAAATTGTACACACAGATTTAAATGGGCCTCATCGTACACCAGGTTATAATAATGAGAGATACTTTCTTAGTTTTATCGATGACTACAGTAAGTTAGTAAAAGTTTATTGCATTCAGTCAAAATATCAAGTTTATGAATGTTTTGTTGAATATGTGAATGAAGTACAGAACCTGACAGGAAAAATGATTAAAGAGTTAAGATGTGATAACGGTAAAGAGTATATGAATCATAGGATGTTTCAATTCACCAGAAATAAAGGTATAATGATTAAATCATGTCCAGCATATGTACATGAATTAAATGGCACAGCGGAAAGATATAATAGAACATTAATGGATATGGCGAGATGCCTCTTAGCGGAAGCAAAAGTTGACAGATGTTATTGGCCGGAAGTTGTCAAAACTGCTGCTTATTTAAGAAATCGCACGTTGACAAATAGTTTCGAAAAAAAGACTCCATATGAAATATTTTTTAATAGAAAACCATCAATTGATAATTTGAGAATGTATGGAAGCAGAATGTTTGTAAGAGTACCAGAAGTTAAAACAATATCGAAATGGGATAAGAAGGCCGAGTTAGGAATATTACTTGGTTACACAGATGTAGGATACAGAGTTTTAATTAACAATAAAATAGTTATTGCTCGACATGTTGATATAATTGAAGAAGATGTGAAGTGTATTGGTTTTGAAGACGAGAACAATGAAGATATGAATAAAGATGATGATGAAATGGAACAAAATGTAATACAAGGGTCGAGTGAATCAAATAATGAGATGGATGATGAAACAAAAGATAAAAGAATAATAGAATCAAGATCAAAGAGACAAATTAGAGCTCCAGTGAGGTTTGATGAAGAATTTGGTTATTTTATAAATGTTAATTATTGTGACTCTATGGTTCCAGATACTTTCCAGGAGGCGATAATGTGTGAGGAATCACAAAATTGGATTGATGCAATGGACAGAGAGATGACCAGCCTTGTTAAAAATAATACTTGGACACTGGTAAACAAGCCTGTAAACAAGAAGGTACTTGATGTGAAATGGGTGTATAAAAAGAAGCCAGGTGATTTATATAAAGCTAGGTTAGTCGTTAGAGGCTTTCAACAGACTGATAATATAGATGACACTTAGCTAGCTTAAATATTCATCAAATGGATGTTGAAACAGCATTTTTAAATGGTTAAGTTATTTCGGAAGTTTACGTAAACCAGCCCTTATGTTATGATGATTGTACTAAAATATTTATACTTAACAAAGAAAGTTAAACTGAATTTTTATAATGATTGTACTAGTGATGTAATAGATTGTTATGTGGATGCTGATTGGGCAGGTGATGTTGTGGATAGAAAATCAACAACAGGATTTGTAATTAGATTGTTTTGTAACCCAATATATTGGAAATCAAAGAAACAAATTTGTGTCACCAAATCGTCTACATTTGCAGAGTATGTAGCTTTATCAGAAGCAGTAACTGAAATTATTTTTATATTAAACTTAGTTAAAGATATATTTGTTAATGTTGATCAGCCGATCAAAATTTATGAAGATGACTCGGGTACTATTGCAATTACTAAATATGGTAATTTTACTAAAAAAAACTCCAAGCATATTGAAGTTCATTATCACTATGTGCATGAAAATTGTAAAGATGGTGTTATAGAGATTGTAAAGATTGATTCAGAAGAAAACATTGCAGATATTTTCACGAAATCTTTAGGAAATATTAAGTTTGTTAAGTTCAGGGAAATGTTAAACATAATTTAGTTTATTTACTAAAAGGGTGTTTATGTTGATTAGAATCTAGTAGGTAATTGTTATGATAAGTTGAATAGAATAATTATTGTTCAGTAAATATAAAAGTAAGGAGGCGTGTTGGCAATATTATACTTTTATATTTAATCTGTAAACTAGCAACACTGATTGTTCGCTTCCTATTTGAAAAATGTAGAATGTGTCAACGTAATTTTGTATCTTTAAATATTAATAAATATAATGATTCGCATAACATAGTTTCTCTTTGATAAAAGTAATTATTCTAACAATTACTATTGGCTCGATGTTATGTTGTTTTTTATGTATAGGTTAGCTCTGTGTGTACCTACAGTAATTTATTGGACAATTTGTACTGTAATGCGATTGCAGTCGTCCCAGTTTATTTAGGTATTATAAATGCCTATTTCTCAGTGAATAACAAGTACCGCGATGCGATTGCGGTCACAGCTACCTACATTATAAAATGTAAAAGTGTCGTGATGCGATTACGACCTAATTATTATAAGTGACTTTGTTGTCAAGTGATTTGATGTGATCAAATCTTTTTATTATAATTGGTTTAATCAAAGATTGAACTGTACCTTATAGTAGATTCAACTATCGTTACAGATCTTGAATCTGATGTCTCGCGCTCACGACCTGCCTCCATACTATCGGACTTCGAGTCCTCCGAGCATGACCTATCGGATGGGGCTCATGAGAAAATTCGGTCTGTTGTAACGGTTTCACAAAACATAGTCTCAGATAATGTTGTTGGCGGCCCCAGCACCAGCACAACAGCAACCGTTGAGGCTCTTCCGGCTGAGATACTAGATGTTCTCGGCGAATCAAGAGAAAAAGATGAGGTTTTCGGTCCGAAAATCAGAGAAGAGATCTCTCAACGATGGGGAAAGATTATTATGGAAGGCGTTAGTAAAGAACAGAGGCAAAAGCTATTCGATAGCTGTTTGATTCCAAAAAATTTTCAACTTCTAAAGGCGCCAAAACTTAACCAAGAAATATCCTCTGTCTTAACAGAATCCGCTAGAAACAGGGACAAACGTCTTGAGAAGTCTCAAAACCATTTGGGTATTGGCATAGCGGCTATCACCAACATGTTATCATCAGCAATTGATGACAATCTGGAAAAAACTGAAATTATTAAAAAGCTGTCAGAGACAGCCCAGATATTACTAGACCTCCATTGCCAGGATACTGCTAACAGAAGGAAGCTTGTTACTTTCAGCTTAGATAAGAAATTCCTGAACATTATTCAAGGGGTTAAGCGGGATACCTTTCTCTTTGGAGAGAATTTAGGTGAAAAAATTAAGGCGTCCAAGACTGCTGAAAAGTCTGGTTTACAAATAAAGAGGGCTGAGCCTCCGCCATCCACCTCTAACCGGTCGACACGCTTTAATGATAATTTTCGTAAGGGAAACTCGAAGCGCCCATTTCGGCACCAGAACCACAGAGGCAGGTCGAGTGGGCACAGAACGCAGGCCTCCAACTCGGCCACGAGGAGACATCCAACGTCATCAGAACGTTACCACCCTGCGAAGACAGCTCCCAAGGCTCCTCCGAAACCCGAATAGATGTAATAAAGCACGCTGGTCGGTTACGACACTTCATGTCAGCTTGGAAAAGCATTACTAAAGATCCTGTGATCTTACAGTGTATTTCTGGTTACAAAATAAATTTTGATCGACCAGTTTTTCAGTGTTCAGAACCAGTAAATAAATCTTTTTCTCTCCAAGAGGTTAAAAATCTTAATATAGAAATTTCAAAGCTTTTGTTATCAGGCGCGATAATAAAATGTGAGGACATCCCTGAACAGTTTATTTCAAACATTTTTTTAGTACCTAAAAGCGACGGTACGTTTAGATTTATCCTTAACCTTAAAAAGTTAAACAAGTTTATTGATCCGCAACATTTTAAGATGGAAGACGTTAGAACAGCTTCCAAATTGTTGTCGAAGTCTTATTACATGGCTAATATAGACTTAAAAGAAGCCTATTTTGTTATTCCAATTCATCATAATAGTCGAAAGTATTTGCGATTCAAGTTTTTGAATCAGACTTATGAATTTCAGTGTTTACCCTTCGGTTTATGTTCAGCTCCGATGATTTTCACAAAAATAATGAAGCCAGTAGCTACATACCTCAGAGAGAATGGGATTCTACTGGTTATTTATTTAGATGATTTATTATGTATTAATAAAACATATGAAAGCTGTTCTCATGATGTAGGAATAATAACTAATCTGTTGGAGAAGCTCGGTTTCGTAATAAATTTCAATAAAAGTGACTTAATTCCCAGTCAAGTTAAAACATTTTTAGGCTTTGAATTAGATTCAGTGGACATGACCTTAAAATTGCCCTTAAGGAAACGATTGAAGGTTCTCGAGATGATTGATAGATATTCTAGTAAACACGTGGTATCTATCAGAGATTTTGCTAAATTTCTGGGATTACTTACGTCTTCATGCCCGGCTGTCGGCTATGGTTGGGTTTATACGAAACGGTTCGAAAGAACTAAATATCTTGCTCTGCAGAGATCGAATGAAGATTACGATGCTGATATGCTCATACCTAGTAATCTAGAATCCGATTTCTCATGGTGGAGATTAAACATCATGAGTACATTTTCTCCGATTCGTCATTATAAATATCATTTAGAGATTTTCTCCGATGCGTCTTTAACAGGTTGGGGTATCGCTTGTGACGGCGAAACCAGTGGTGGTTTTTGGAGCACTGTTGAGGCTCAAAACCATATAAATTTATTGGAACTGAAAGCAGCTTTCATTGCTTTAAAATGTTTTGCTAGTACACTTGCAAACAAAGAGATCCTTTTGAGGATAGATAACACTACTGCAATATCCTATATTAATCGAATGGGCGGTGTCCAATATACACACCTTAACGATATAGCGCGAGAGATTTGGCAGTGGTGTGAAGAGCGTCATCTTCTCATTTTCGCTTCCTATATAAAGTCAAAAGACAACACGGAAGCCGATCAAGAATCAAGGCGCATCAATGTTGACACCGAGTGGGAATTATCTCGTTCAGCCTACCATGAAGTAGTTCTTAATTTTGGTACTCCAGAAATTGATCTGTTTGCGACTTTTTTGAATACAAAATGTCGTAAATACGTGTCGTGGAAACGAGACCCACACGCTTTCAACATTGACGCTTTTACATTAAATTGGAGTAATTTATTTTTTTACTCGTTTCCGCCTTTCTCCTTGATTCTCAAGTGCTTACGAAAAATTATAGATGATAAGGCTACAGGCATCCTTGTTGTTCCGTATTGGCCTAGCCAGCCATGGTATCCGCTGTTTTCAACTTTGCAGATAGCGGAACCTGTTTATCACGGATCCAGTAGTGATCTCCTCTTATCTCCTTTCAGGACGCAGCACCCCCTGTGGAGGAAACTTACCCTGGTATCATGCCTATTATCAGGGAAGCATTTTGTAGGCAGTCATTGACTCCTGAAATCATACAAATTATCAGTGCTTCCCTGTCTAATAATACGTTAAAACAATATAACGTAGCTTATAAAAAATGGTGGCAGTTCTGTCAAAGTCACAAGGTGGATTGTTATGTCGCGTCTATACAACTTGCGTTGCAATTTCTGTTAAAAGAATTTAAATCAGGAGCCGGGTATTCTACAATAAATACTTATCGGTCTGCACTTGGTTTAATCCTGGGCAGACAATTCAGTTCAAATGATAATGTCAACAGGTTTCTTAAAGGGATTTTTAAACTGAAACCGGTTTTTCCTAGATATCAATCCACCTGGGACACTAACGTAGTTTTAGATTTTTTATCTAATTGTTATCCAAATGAAAATCTGTCTTTAGATCAATTAACAAAAAAGCTGGTAACTCTGCTCGCATTGTCGACTGCACAACGTGTGCAGACGTTATCTTTGATTCGGTTCTCTAATATAAATATTGGTGATTCAAACATCATAATAACTATTGAAGATTTAATTAAAACCTCAGCCCCTGGTAAACAAACACCCCGTTTGATTATTCCTTTTTTTCCTAATAAAATAGAGATATGTCCAGGGAGGACGTTATGTTCATATATTAATTTAACGGATAAATTTAGGAACGAACAACATACGGAAAGGTTATTACTAACTACTAAGAGACCAGTCCACAACGCCAGCTCCTCTACAATCAGCCGCTGGATTAAACAGACACTCAAGGACAGTGGAATAGACACTACAATATTTACGTCACACAGCACGCGTCACGCGGCTACTTCAGCGGCTGATCGTAGAGGTGCTCCCATTGATGTAATTAAAAAGGCTGCTGGCTGGTCTGGTAATTCTTTAGTATTCGGCAAATTCTATAACAGACCTCTACATTCTGAGGAGAACAATGATTTTGCTCGGGCTGTTTATGATTAAAATAATACATTGGTAAATACTTAATTAAGGATAAGATTTTGTACAATCAGTTGAATGATTTGATAGGATCATTAAAAACAGGTTAATATATAAATTACATTGAGTTTTTTATTATTCATCTATAAAACCTTAATTGCTATTTATCTTAGAAAGCTCCAAACATCTACTTAGTGAATTATGTAAATCTCGAGGATGCAGCGACGAAGTGTAATTAGTGGTTAAACAAACTTACCTGAAGTGAAGTTTGACCGCAATTACACGAGTCGCTGCATCCGAAGAGATTTACAAACCCGCCCAACCCTGCTTTACAAGCAATCCCGATTACACATTTAAGATAAATAGCCCTCTAAAAAGAATGACGAGCGGGCGAACGTAGCGGGCCGCGTGCGGCAAGTGGGGATACCCCCCACTAAGTACCTACCTACCACAGAAGTCGTTTCTAATTTGATTTTATTTTCTAGTTTATCTCTAAAAATTGTGTTCGATGCCTAGTACATTGAGGAGTGTACTACTTAGTGAATTATGTAAATCTCTTCGGATGCAGCGACTCGTGTAATTGCGGTCAAACTTCACTTCAGGTAAGTTTGTTTAACCACTAAATATATTTGCTAGTTTTAGTATAAGGCGCGGGGCCGGCCGCGGTTTTTATAATTATATGTAAGTTAACTCAGTTTGTATGTAATTACGCGTGTACAACACATTTGATACACGTTCCCGTCCGGGGCACGTGGCTCCATGTCCCTCCACGCGCCCCACCGTGCACCGTCGTGGAGCGTCTTTTAATTATTTGAGGACCTCATAACCATAGCAGGATTTCTCATACTATTTCGGATCAGATTGTTTAAATGGCAGGCTAAGCTTTAGATTAGTTGAAATTGGTGCCGATTCTCTTGTCACAAAATTCTCTAAACTAGACTAAAAATCACCTAAATTTAGTTTAGTCCTGTCAAACGACATTTTCTATTCTGAAATTCACTTTAAAACTAATTTTTGGTTTGACAGGACCAAAATTAGTTTAGTTAAAATATATAAAATATATAAATAGTAAAAATTTACATTTTGCTATTCTGTAATTGACGTTTTTCACCTAATATTAGAAATGTCAACCTAAATCTGACTATTTTTAGAAGGCATCAAAATACATGTCGACTATAATTAGTTATCAACAACTAAAATTGCAAAGCTTATTTTATTAATTTTTATAGTTTTTAGGTAGATTAAAATAAATAATGGATGCCTACTATGTGGTTGCAGATGTTGTAGATTCAGCAGAAAGGTAAATTGTTCATAGAAATATACAATGAAATTTATAATTTCGATAAGAAGAGGTACCTAACTACCTATATAATAAAGGATAAGAAGTACATAAATCCATACAATGGGAAAAAAAATTCTATGTTTGACATTCAATTCTATCATTTTATGCTAATATGTGTGTGAGAGGGTGGAGGGGCGGGAATTGGCTCTGCTGGCCTCCCCTGTTGAACCAGGGGTTGGGTCCAGTTGGGCCCACGTGTTTGGCTTTGGGTCCTAGAGGCCCGTGGCTATTTGGTATCGGGCCCAAACTTTGCCCAAGTGAGCCAAGGTGATTGGGGATGGGCCCAGGTGGGCCGAGTTGATTGGGGGAGGGCCCTAGTTGGCCTCTACGAATTGGGGGCTGATATGGGGTGTTGGGGTTTTGCGTTCTGTAGGAGAGGGCTTCCCTACCAACGCGACCAGAGGTACGTTTCGCTAATTTTGCGTTTTTCTGTTTCGGAGCTTTCGGGCATCCGCGATAACTCGCCGGGTGCCCAGATTGTCCGCAGAGAACACAACTAGGCTCTGTGCACTGGTCCCTCTCTTTGGTACGCTCGCACTCCCTTGTGCCGTGATCACCCAGGCTAGCGTAACTACTATATAGTGATCTGTGACCCAGGCACTTGACGCACCTAGGCTTAGCGTAGCAATTACGCTGTGAGTGGCCATATAGTTGGCAACGGTGGCACTGACCAGGCTGGCTGGACTTGTGCGGGCGCTCTATCTTAATGCCTGATAGGTGGCATACCGTTTTAATGTTAAAAATGGCTTTTGCGTCCTCGCAGGGCTCGCAAATGACCAAGACCATTTCGTATGGGTGGGTCTCCGTGTTTACCACGGAACATACGGTGTACTTCGGCGGCTGGGATGCCTTGTGACTTGAGGTCACTCAGTACATCAGAACTAGGAATTTCGGTGGGGATACCTCTGATCACCACTCTAAGGAGGCGATCTTCTGGGAGTGCGTACGTGTGAAACGACACACCACGGTGACGCAGCAACTTGGTGAAGCTGCGGAAGTCTGTTGGGGTAGGCACTGAGACCTTGATACCCTGTTGGGTAGTGCGGGCACTGGTGTACATGATCTGACGATCAGTACACCATTTGGACACTTCGGTCCACTTCGCCTTATCCTGTATGAATAAGGGAGGCGGGGGGGGTATTTTCCTCTGAGAAGCGGAGGGGGGCGTGCCGCGGGGGGAAGCGGGCCTGCTGCCCTGCGGGGAGGAATCTGAGGCGTGGTGGGGGGGGGCCGGGGCAGAGTTATCCTCTGAAGTTTTGGGGGCCTTATTTGGGACGTGAGCGTCGGACTTGGCCTTTCGCGCTCGCTTCTTCCCTTTACCCACTACTGTGGTAAAGGCATCGGGCTGATTGGAGGGTGCCTCACTATCGGAGGACATTTCCTGATCTAACGGGTCCGTTGAAACTGAAATTTCAAGATTGGGGGAGGGGGCTGTGGTGTGGGGATGGGCGAGGGGGTGGGTCCTTGTAGTCCGGGCTAGCATAACGCCTATGCGGACTACGGGGGGAACCCAATGGTTCGCGGGACCGGGGCGGAGATGCCGAGACTGCGCGCCGAAAGCAACTCATCGTCGTCACTGGTGGGGGGGGGGCGTCTGCGCCTTAACTGGGGAGCAGCCAGGGGTGACTCCGGAGAGTCAGGTAAGTCAGAGCCAGCGGTATTGCCGGTCACCGCTTCGGGGAACAACTTCCCATATTTTCTAATAATATATGGGTCCTTGAAGAGGAGGAGGTTGAGGAAACAAATCTATGCGCATTGCAATAACCGAGATAAGCTCGTTGTCAGATGTTTGATAGACAACGGGTCTCAAAATAATTTAATTACTATGGATTGTTGTAAGCGTTTGAACATACCCGTAATTAAATTACGTAATTCGTCATTGCAGGGTGTTGGTATGACCTCACGACCCGTACACGGTTGTATAAACTTAACAATAGAATCTCGCATTAATCCTAATAATAAATATAATATTCACGCGTTGGTTGTGGATTGCATTACGGATAAACTACCCGCCAATTTTATTAAAGTAATCGACGACATGTCATATTTAAATAATTTACCGCTTGCCGATTTAACATGGAATATACCGGGAGAAATCGACGTTGTTCTCGGTGTTCAACTGTTTCCTTATATTTATTTAGGAGATAGGGTCGATTCAGGTAATCGCGCACCGCCCGCCATATCGACTAGTTTCGGTTACGTACTTATGGGAGATATTGCAAGTCATTGTGATGACGCGAATCCTGCTACTTCTTCATTCACCGCGCTTGCTAACATTGACATAGAATCCAGTTTTCAGAAATTTTTCGAGTTGGAAGAAATTCCATCTCAACGTTTTATTAGTCCGGACGAATTAGATTGCGAAAATAATTTTAATTCTTCCGTTTTATTTAAAGACAGTAGATATTTTGTCGATTTACCTTTCTCGCGAAATCCCTCTGAGTTAGGCAACTCTCGCGGAGTGGGTAATCGTCGACTGCTTGCACTCGAGCGCAAATTCACGCACGTGCCAGCCCTACGCGAAAATTATAATCAAACCATCGCCGATTACATAACTCAGGGGTATTTATCAGAGGTACCCGATTCTGAATTGACAGAAGAGGGCTACTATTAGGGCATGCATTCCGAAATTCCGGAATCTCGAAACTCCGGAATCTCGGACAGATTTTTACGATTTTTCAGTTCCGGAATTGAGGAATTCCGATATTCATAATAACTCAACAAAGTTACTTTTCGGCTATATGTTTACTTATAGCACATATCCGTTAAAGGGCATGCAGTTTCATATATTTTCAGTTTCGAAATTAGCTTAGGTAATTGGTCTCTTATGTTTCAAAATTATATGAAATCTTTAAATCAAATAAGCCAATCAGTTTAACTTATATTTATGTCATAATCAAACCGCATTTAACTATCTGGAATATAAATTCAGAGTGCTATTAATTTCCTGATAAATTGTTTCAAGCTACTATTAGTTCTCTGATATTTTCAGACCGCTGTATTTATTTAACTTCACCGCTTAGAGCATCTCTACCCCAACAGGTCCTTAATTGAGTTTCATTTAACTTCATAATTATTTTCTTTTCGAAAGCTCTGGACCTTTCAAGGCGGGGAGTATGGTGTAGCGAACGTCCCACCAGCGCCATCTAGCTAGTCTATGGGTCAACTTGGGGGTGACGTTTTTTAGCAACACTGCTCGCAGGCATTTTCTATAGTCGCTAACTGATCGCGCATACCGCCGCGTACGCAAAATACTGCTGCGTCGAAATCCTTGGTTTTTCTACTTTGAGAACCATCTCCACTCTGGAGCGCAAATATTCCCGCATGTACACTATTACAAATCTAGCCTAGATACATCAGTGCATTGTGATCGAATACTGGTGGCCACCACGAAGAAGGAACCAACGGAAGCTGCTGAAGATCTCAAGCTGCAGCCAGAAGCAATCCGGTAAGCGAATTACAGATATGGCGTTGGCTTTGTTGTTAGATGTCCCCTCAAATTCTTTCACATAGGCTAGATAGAATAGACGAAATTGGACTGACACGCATCTTCGTGTTGGTTGTATAAGTTCTCTTCCCCGCCATTGGAGTACGACTATTTACACGTCTGCTTCAACAAATGTAATAACCATTTCTCTACTGTTGGTCAGAGACTTGCAAACAAGATAATGGATTTGGCAAAAACAGATGAAAATACCATAGCAGAAAGCATAAATACATCAAAAACTCCAAGTAATTCATTCTTTTTGCAACCAACTGACACAACAGAAGTAGAAGCGCTGATCATGAATTTACAAAACGAAAAAGCTCCCGGCATCGATGGTATCAATAATGTTCTTATAAAATTAATCAGAAATGAAATAATTGAGCCACTAACAATACTTTTTAATTTGAGCATGACATCGGGCACTTTCCCTAATATCTGGAAAACCGCTGTTGTCTGTCCAATTTATAAAGCTGGAGCCAAAGATTCTCCTGACAATTATCAGCCCATATCTCTTTTAGGTGTTTTCTCCAAACTATTGGAATGAATTATAAGCAAGAGGCTGGTTGGGTACCTTGAACAGTGTGGATTAATCTCTGAAAAACAATTTGGTTTCCGACAGGGTAGGTCCACAAATGATGCTATGAATAATTTAACATCGTATGTCGCATCAAACCTTGATAAGTCTATAAACTGTACTGGAGTCTTTCTAGACCTGGCAAAAGCCTTCGACACTGTCTCCGTTCCGATCCTCTTACGAAAACTTGAAAATAAAGGAATAAGAGGTATTCCTCTTGACTGGTTTAAAAGTTACTTAACGGAACGAAGACAGTGTGTGAGGGTTTCAAGCCAACTAAGTGATTCCAAATACATAAGATTCGGCGTCCCCCAAGGTAGCATTTTTGGACCTACACTGTTTAATGTGTATATGGATGATATCCATAATTTAGCTGTTGAAAATGCAGAGATTATTTGCTATGCGGATGACACGGTCATAATTTTCCAAGGCTCAACTTGGAAAAATACAACTTATAACGTTGAGAAGGGCTTGGTGGAAGTGTCCCAATGGCTAAACAATAACCTTCTCACACTTAATGTAAAAAAAAAAATTTGTTTCCATAAAACTGCAGCCTCAGAACCACCTCCAACAATACAGGTCAAATTACACGCATGTGCCACTCCACATAACTCTACTTGTTGTTGTAGTTGTGTTGAAAGAACTTCTAACATAAAATATCTTGGGATCATGATCGACCAAAAGCTCAACTTCCAGCACCAAATAGAATTCCTCTCAAAAAGGGTTAGGAAAACAATTAACATTATCAGACAACTCAGAAACGTTGCTCCTCTTGGGATGTTAAATATGACGTACTATGCTATATGCCAATCCCTGCTACCTTATTGCATACCATGTTGGGGTGGAGCAGCAAAGACACACATGCTGCAGTTATAACGTGCCCAGCGAGCTGTACTGAAAACCATGCTTAGAAAGCCAAGGCTATATCCAACCCATGATCATTTTTTCATTTTATAAAGAAAGTAAAATATTAAGTGTACGCAAACTCTTTATAATGATTTCATCACAGACCATGCATAAAAAAAGTCTTGATGTCTCCAAAATATAACGAAATGACTAAGCGACGCCTGTTTAAAGTTCCGGTCCCAGCCTGCCACACAAAATTTGCTCAACGTTTCTATCTGCTTTCATGTACAATAATATAGCCAAGTTTTGTGAAGTTAGATTATACTCAACCCCGGAATATAGAAGTAAAATGAAAAAACCGGGCAAGAGCATGTCGGGCCATGCTCAGTATTATAGGGTTCCTTAAGGAGGTGTAATTACAAACGAATCAAATCGAATATTAATCATGGCTATTTTAGTTTTTGCAATAATCGGCAGCATTCGCGACTCCGAGCGTGTTGTTAGTAGCGCCATCTAGCGATAAATTCAAGAAGCCAAATTTAAGACGTTTGTCATTTCAAAGTTACTTTTTGTGATTTTTTCAAATAGAAAGTAGCTAAAGGAGCATCATTTGCTATAATCATTTTTCTCTAAGGTCAATGACCTTTGAACTAGGACGTTTTAAGTATTTTTCAGTTTTCTCTCTATAACTCAAAAAATTATAATCACATTATACTCGAAATAATTTTAAAAGAGAGTTTTCACAAAGGTCTATCAATGTGGAAGATTATAAGTTTCTACATTGCATAGTTTAGAAATGGCAGGGGGGGGACACATTGCAAGCCACTTTGGCGGGCTATATTTCGCAGATGGTACACCTGATAAAAAAGTGGTGTATCAAACATTACCTTCATTTTAGTAGACCTATTCAATGATATCCCACACGAGGGGGTGCAGCGAAAAAAAAATTGTTTTCTCCATTTCACATGTATGGACGCCACCCCTAAAATACGGAAAAACGATTCTTTTATTCTTTTAAAATTGAGATCTATATGTAGACTATTTTTTAACAAAATTTCATTTACTTATGTTTATAACTGTAGAAGTTATTAAGCTGTAAAGGATTAGGACAGACGGACAGACGGACAGACGGACGGACATGACGAAACTATAAGGGTTCCTTGTAGGACTTCGGAACCCTAAAAATGGTTAGCTACCCTTACGTACGAAGAGACAGAAAAGATGATTAGTGTAATATCGTAACATTCATAATTAAAGGTCACTTATAATCAATTTAAACACATCTATTACGATGCTGAATATTGGTATTTTATTATAACTAAGTATATATTTTAAATATATTAACTATACCTAAATATAAATGTCGGATCAAGATACACCTGACTGAAGGTTGACTGAAGAAAGTCCATGTTACACAGGATCTAAGCCATTAATTGCGTTATTTACATAAAACTGCGATATAAACAAACATTAAAACAATTCATTCAAAATGAAAATATTAGAAATAACTTCAAAAATAAATACAATTCATTTGATCTTGAAAACAGTAATTTAATTTAATAATAATAAAATATCAAAACACGATAATAATCTGACGATATGATTCAGGCGTGATCAGTGTCACAATTAGAGTTGTGGACAGCGCGGTCGCCTCAATCGAAGTGTTCGCTACAGCATATTTTTTTTTTTTTTTTTTCGAATGGATTCTCGCAGGTGGGACCGAAGTCCCATTTCTGCTTAACCGGACATAGTTGGCGGAGAGTCCCATGTGGGACTCCATTCGCCGGAAACAATTTATGACAGCTGTTGAATAGGTGCTTCCATACTAACTAAAATAATAGGTGCTTCCATACTAACTAAAATAACTGACTTGGCTTTACATGAGATCTCACAACATTTTACGGCGGAAGGATTGCGTTGCGAGACTTGACATTTTTTCATGGTTTTGATGGGATCTCATTTCTTTTGAACCGTCTTCAAAAAAAGGAGGAGGTTATGTATTCGGCGGGATTTTTTTTCATGTATGTACACCGATTACTCCGAGATTTGTGGGCCGATTTACGTGGTTGTTTTTTTTATTTGGTAGAAGAACCCCGCGCGGTGGTCCCATATAAATTTTATTGACTTAGGTTTAGTAGTTTTTGAACCAGCTTCAATAAATCAGTTTATTTTAGCTTCGCCTATCTAGATGATCTGCTCATAGGTTCGTTTTTCTGAGAATTCTTGGCCGATTTGCATGTTTTTTTTTCACGATAGTGATTGGAGGTTTGGAAGAATATGAGCAAGACCTTTGCCCAACAGTGGGATAGCAAAGGTTAATCAAAATAGATATTCTCAAATTGGTTATATAAACATTTATGAATAAACCCTCGCAATTATCAACTAAAAAGTATGAAATAAAAACTTTTTAACAAAAAATAAAACCGACTTCAAAAACCTGAACTAAAAAGTAAAAAATAATCATTGTATGTATTTTAAAATCTTAACATAAACCAACATTTTGAAGGCGAAAATCTTAACATTAACCATCTTGACCCTTTGACTACATGAATGGCCTTTGAGGCCTAACCGCATGTGAACACTGAAGAACTGATGTCCATCATTGCACTGGTTCCCATACATAGAACATTACAAAGAATTGAACAAACACGAACCATCTCCAGGTATAGGGACAACTTGGTGGACAGTGTGGACGAGGATCGTCATTTAAGTACAATATTTCCGGTTTCATTGCAATATTTTAGTATTTATCCGGATAAATGCCCATCACTACCCATAGTACATGAGCTGTCAAGTAAACAAACTAGGGCTGTTGATATTTTTTCAAATATCAGATTTTCGATAAACCGATATTTTTAAATATACAATATCGGAGTTCGATATATTGAAAAAAAATCTATATTCCGATATATCGGCCAAATTTCATGATTCTAGGTCAACGCGAAGTACCCTATAGGTTTTTTCATGTGAGTTTGCGAGTATCAAAATATGACATAGCCGTATGATTGCCTTGACTTAGAAGCTTGATTTTTTATGTCCTAGGGACAGCTGAACTTAGTATTTGATATATTTGCATAATGCATTATTTATTACTACTTGATTTCGATTAGCACACATCTCATGTAAGAAACACGAGTATCGATATCGATACTTTTTAGTTTTGATGACTTACTTCCCTAGCTATGGCCGCCATTAGAGTGGCCCGGATATTGTAAATCATAAAGTCAGTATAGAAATGTCTTTGTTGTAAATATGCCACGCATATTTCTTGGGTATTTCGAGCATAAAGGTATTATACTGACGTAATAGAGGCACTGTCACCTCATTATCACGTCACCGAAAGCAAAATGAGTATATGTGCGAAATTGACACGTGTAGGAGTGATTTTTAGTGATGTGACATGGACGTTTCCGCATTATCGATATAGTTCAACCGGCCTTACTTTTAAGGAGTGGTGGTATTTTAAAACTGCTAAGCTACTAAGTAACTATTGTTTTAAAATTACAGATATTTGAAACATAATTTTATTTGTTTTAAAAGATTGAGTTACGCAATTAAGGGCTATATTATAATTACATTATTAATGTCACGAAGGTAAGGAATACATAAGTAAAAAATAAAAAAAATCAATTAATCATCATTTCAGCCGTAAAACGTCCACTGCTGGACACAGACCTTTTCCGCCCGGGGTAGGCGAAGCCAGTGTTGGACTCTTACCGACTAAAACCACCACGGTGTTCCTTCAACTACCTTAGCCGGGGGCGTGGGAACCCGTGAGTATTCACACAACCACCCCCGACAGGTCCCGGCCCGCCACAAGCAGGCGAGCCCCTTCTCACCGTGCGGCCTAACGTTGGCCGCACCCTTGTGCCAGCTACGCCAGCTGCTGGTCGGGCAGCAGACTACCCCGAGTCTGCTGCTCACAGGCCCTACCTCCCGTAATTTTTTATAGAGGTTTTCTTCCTCGCGGTCCGGGCGGTGAAGCCAAGACCCTCGGTCCCAAGAGGCGCGAGAACACTACTCAGCAGGCACTCCTGGGATTTCGAGACCGACGGGGGCAGGGAAGGACTATCCCCCCGCTGCCTGCCCAGTGGCAGGGTGAGTGCTCACCGGGCCCGCCACTGCTCCTCCGCAGTGCCCTCTGCTTTCTCAGAGGGACACGAGGAGCAACTTCCCATTGGCCCACATCGGGCCCCTCCCGTGCCAGAATATTCGCCACAGGAAATAAGGTCCCCCGGTCCAAAGGAGACTTATTGCCCGTGCCCAGGGTGCACCGGCCCAACAACTGCCGTTCCCTCTAGACGTGTCCAGAAGGACAAGCAGCTGTCAGACACACGTGGAGGTTTCCTGGCCAGCACCCCGCTGGACACAGGCCTCCCCCAAGCATATATTGGCCATATATGCCATAATCACCACGCTTGGCAGGCGGGTTGGCGATCGCAGTTGGTTGGTTGCACTCCACTTCACTCCACCTCCACTTCCACCTCCACTTCCACTCCACTTTAATTCATCCATCTATCCATCCATCCATCCATCCATACTTACAAACTTTCACATTTATAATATTAGTAGGAAGTAGGATAGGATAGGATTTTTGGAACTAAAAATTTTGACTTTCTGTCTCCATAATAATTTGTCATCTTCGGTTGAACTAGTTTTTTATCTCTAACTCTTCTTGTATTATATTTATTTTTAACTTTTACTTTATACTCGTCACTTCGTAGACTTACCACTTTGAATATTTACCATTATTAAAGTAAAGATCTTTATAAGAAACAAACACTGACCCGAACAAATGCCGTAGGTATGGATCGTTGGTGATTTCACTAAAAGATACAGTTATCCTTAAAATATCTACTGCAAACCCTGTAGTTTTTTCGAGGCTTTCAGTTTTTTTTTTTTTTTTTTTTTTATTGTATAGGATGGCGAAACGATCTAAAAGCCCACCATATGTTAAGCGGTTACCTTTGCCAATAACAACTGCAATACCATCTAGGCTGTTACCTAAATGGTACCGCAAGTCGGTTCGCCAAACTGTGACATGAAAATGGAAAGTCTCATGTGATTGTAATTACACCGGCACCACACAGCAATGCAAGCATCACTATTTGGCGGAGAATAGTAGATACGGTGCTTATTCGTTTTAACATTTGTGCCCATCCATTTTTCTTTAATAACAGCATTTACAGGAAATCAGGAAATCAGAAAGAAGCCAACAGAAGGATCCGTCTGGGCTGGGCAGCATTTGGCAAACTTCGCCGAGTCTTCTCGTCGCCTATACCGCAAAGTTTGAAGACAAAAGTCTTCAACCAGTGCGTCCTGCCTGTCATGACTTACGGTGCCGAGACGTGGACACTGACAGTTGGGCTAGTCCACAAGTTTAAAGTCGCTCAGCGAGCTATGGAGCGAGCTATGCTTGGAGTTTCTTTGAAGGATAAAATCCGAAACGAGATTATCCGGAGAAGAACCGGAGTGACCGACATAGCTTGTAGAATCAGTAAGCTGAAGTGGCAGTGGGCTGGCCATGTCTGTCGAAGGACCGATGGCCGCTGGAGCAGACGAGTCCTTGAGTGGAGACCGCGAATCGGCAAACGCAGCGTAGGGCGCCCCTCTGCCAGGTGGACCGACGACCTAAAGAACGTGGCTGGGGGGGACTGGATGCGGAAGGCAGAGGACCGAGCGTTGTGGCGCAACTTGGGAGAGGCCTATGTCCAGCAGTGGACTGCGATAGGCTGAGTTGATTGACAGGAAATCTGGAAGTTATGAAGTTAGCCGGTCAATATTTTACAGCATTTTTAGCCCGGCCGCACATTGTCATAAAATAGCACCGTATTTACATTTTAATATGTCAAAAGCAGACATACGATCCGGAAAATTCTGTCAGTCTGCGGGGCTGGTACTAAAATTAACTGTATAAATGTAAAATAAGCATTATGAAAGTAGTATTGTCCTGCAGATACTTACCTGTGAAACGTCTCTTTGCCATAGACGTACAACATACTATTATAACATCGTAAAAGTACAACCATGGTATAGGTTCCGGCGCGTCAGATTTTTTCTGTGATCAATGAATGAATCATTATGATTTCCTTCCAATGTGCGGCCGGACTAAATCAACCTTTCAATACTTTCAACCGACTTCAAAAAAAGGAGGAGGTTCTCAATTCGATTGTATTTTTTTTAAAGCAGTAACGGACACTAACTTGTGACATGTATGGTGCTAGGTAGTACAAAAAATATATAATTGAAACTATCGACATATCGATATATTTTGAGCAATCCATATGCGAAACGGTTTCATTTTCACGTACACAATATTTTTTTATCTAACACATAATTATTTAAAATAACATATTATGTAGAAAATAGGGTATTTACTGCATGTTATTAATGTATTACTAAATAAGTTTATGAATAACTTCTATGAAAATAAGCATTATGAAAGTAGTATTGTCCTGCAGATACTTACCTGTGAAACATCTCTTTCTTTAGGTTAATAATGTAAATTACACAGCAGTATAACACAGAATACTACACGAATACGATTATTGATATTAATTGGATAAAATACAGAACGATTGTGAAATAAATCATAAAATAATACGAGATTATATTTTGATGGGACGCTATGGGAGATTACAATTGTCAAATCGGTTCTACTGACATTTTATTATGTCTCTTTCTAGCATATAGGTTTTTTCGTAAAGATCGGTATCTCAGTCGCACACTGTAGTGGTCTATTACGTCAGTATAGAAATGTCTTTGATTTCGAGTCTATAGGTATAAGTCAACGACAGTCATCACAGACGAACTAGAGATGCTACGCATACAGTCATCCAGCGATGCCAGACGTACGATAATTATCGTACATTTACATACGATAATTTCACCTCTGTACGATACAAAATGTAGCATCGTACGCAAAAGTACGATTATTTTGACGCCTGGAAATCATTGCTCGAATTTGTAGAAATACTACAAACTATACACGATAGACACTAGAAATTAAGGACCTGAAAAATCAAGGGAAAATCCGTTTGATCCGAATCATCACATTGGCTCATCACTGTATATGATGATCTTTCACCTAATGCCATAATCCTACTAATGTTATAAATGCAAAAGTATGGATGTCACGTAACATAACATAACATCACGCATGTATTTCCCCGAAGGGGTAGGCAGAGGTGTAATAGTACACCCACATTTCGCTAGTTATGTTACAGTCCCATGTAATACGGGGCGAGCCTATTGCCATTGACCGGGCACAAATCCAGACTCCGGGGTGCCACTCAGAATTTCCTAATGAAAAAACTCAATAACACTTTGCCCGACCCGGGAATCGAACCCAGGACCCCACGCTCAGCAGTCGCGCTTGCAACCACTAGACCAACGACTAACGAGGCAGTCGAGTCGAGGCAGTATGGATGTGTGTTTGCTTAAACTTTAATCACGCTGAAACCGGTAGATAACTTTGATGAAATTTGGGACATAGATATATCATAACCTAGATTAGCAGATAGGCTACTTTTTATCTCGAGAAGATATATATTTCAGAGGGTTGAGCGATAATATTATTCTGTGATAAACAGAATTATATACGGGGTAAAGCCGCGAGCATAGGCAGATAATCCATAACTTTAAATTGTCAGAACGATATTAGACTTGTATCAACTTTTACAGTCAATCGCACGTCAGTGGTAACAGTTTGAACGTCGTCATTATTACGTAAGCAGAAAGGGCGATTTTCGAAATTCAAGTATTACCACTAACGTGCCTTCGTAAGTACTCATCTGAAAACCCTAAAAAAACAAGTATTTGATACTTGTACGATAATTTTTCGTCTGGTACGATAATTTTTGAAACGTCACGTTGTAGAACGTTCCATACTTCACATAAACACACATACATACATTCACTAACAATTGGAAACAAAACGTATATTTTTACGTAACTAACTTCGATCACATTAATAATTCGAGCCAGAAACATAAAATAATCAAAGTCAGTGTAGGTATGCGCGGGACTTGCGTATCGCTCAGTCATTAAGACAGGGTGGAAACTTTCAGCGGGGCAGTAAGGGGAAGTACCTTATTCGTTGCAGCTACGCGAAAATGGTCTTAGGAGACTATCCATATTTTTTTATGAAATTTTGATCCCCATTCACAGTTTAAAAAAAAAAATTACTGTTAGCAAGAAAATAGCCATTTTACACAAAAACATTTTTTGATGCCAATCGATCCTGTTTCTAATACTGATCAAAAACTTCTGTGGGACCAACCATCGTTGGAGTAGGTACTCAAAAAGTCACAAATTGCAAAAAACTTTTCCCTTACATTTTGTAAAGAATATGTTTAACTGAAATACAAAAAATAAAATAAAAGACAAATGATCACGTAGAATTTTACACATATCAAAAACAAGGCGTATTAAGTTTCTTTTTTTATTAACTAACATAACTTGATGATGTTTAGCTTATTTAAAATATTGCTATAATAATAATTGTTATTCTTATTTAATATTTTATTGTTTCTTGCCCTACGATATCAAGAACTCGAAATGACCGCCATTTTGACAAATACATAAATTGATTCGTTTCCGTACCGACCTAGTGGCTGCTGACAATTTATTTGTATGAATTCCATACAAAATTGTGGTTAGTGAGTATTTAAGTTCTTGAACACTATCGTATTGCTTTTTGTAAACCTCAGTTTTCAGGTAGCCCCACAAAAAGAAATCTAGAGGCGTCAGATCTGGACTACGCGCTGGCCAAAAAATAGGACCATGTGTTCCTATCCATTGATCACCAAACTGTCGGTTCCGTAGACAGAGAAAAACTAGTTTTCTCCGTCTACGGTCGGTTCAAAGTCGAACGCGTACTGCGGCTGTTGTGAGGTGGAGCGCCATCTTGTTGAAAAAACATTCTTCTTGATTCCGACAGTGGTAAATCATCGACGAGGTTTTCAAGATTCTCTAATATTCTGTTGTTATAAATGTTGGAATTCAAGGTGCCTTCATAAAATTCCACCATCACCACTCGGTTCCACATTATACCACACCAACAATTAAAAGAAAATCGCACTTGATTATGTGTTTCGCGAAACCTGAGAGGATTTTTTTTTTTTTTTTAGAGGACAAATATTTGTGTGATGAACATAAGTGTTTGTGTTGGTCTGGGTGTTGTTTATGTATTATAAGTATGTATTTACAAAAAAAAAGTATATAAGTATTATATCCATTGTCTAGTACCCATAGCACAAGCTCTGCTTAGTTTGGGACTAGATGGTGCTGTGTAAAAAAATGTACCAAAGATGTTTATTTATTTATTTTATTTATTTATTTTCTCTACACCAACAATGGTGATTTCGCCGGTTGTACATTCCATTACTAGAAAAATTTGTTTCATCAGACCATAATATAAAATTCAGAAAAAGGTAATCTTTTCTTATTTTTCCTCTTAACCACCTGCAAAAAGTAAGTCTTCGAGCGGCATCCCCTAAATGTAAGGCTTGAACTAGTCGCCCCTGTCGGTAACATTTATAACCATACTTCTTCCATATCTTTAGCACAAAACGATGTGAGACACCTACTTCTTCAGCGACTGCTCTTGATGATATTTCGGGATAAGCTTCGACAAGTGTAAGAACAGAAATGATCAAATTATCATCTAGTATAAATGGGTAGCGTACAGATTTTTTCTTGAAAGAGCCACCTTGTGCAAGATTTCTTAAAAGATTTGTAATATCCTTTCTGGTTGGCACATGACGATTTGTATATTTGATCCTATACCATTCTAACGCAGCCGATGTATTTTTATTATTTACGTAATACGCTTCTAGCAAGTCTAAACGTTCTAAATTGGAGCTCATTTTTCTCTAAACAAGGTTTGAAATCAGGAGGATGGGCAGCAGCGTCCTTCTGTGCACCAACATCGTGCAACATCACCCACTGCGGTCACCAACCCGCCTGCCCAGCGTGGTGACTATGGGCATACATCCCTATGAACGCACAACACATACAACGGCCCCCAGTTCCCGGTGGTCCCTCTATTCCCGACTACGGTAGCGGTCGTGGTAACGGTGGGACGGGGGGTGCTAGGAATCCCCGGGTTACGGCAGGCTACCAAAACCGACGACTATATCTGGCAGCGTACAATGGAAAAACGTCGAGACTGGACCATCACCTCGCCGAGCTTGAAGTAGAGTTAAGTCATATAAAATGGCATATACTGGGGTTATCCGAAGTCCGTAGAGAGGGAGAGGACACGATAACCCTGGAGTCAGGAAACTTACTATACTTCCGCGAAGGTGATCAGCTCTCCCAAGGTGGTGTTGGTTTTCTTGTCAATAAGGCCCTCGTAAACAACGTTGTGGAAATCGGTAGTGTGTCGACACGGGTAGCGTACCTTGTACTAAAGCTAAATGATAGGTACAAGCTGAAAATAGTGCAGGTATATGGGCCGACCTCGACACACTCTGACGATATAGCCGAAGCGATGTACGAAGACATAGCGAAGGCTATGAATAGTACCGCTAAGGCTCACTACAACGTTGTTATGGGGGACTTCAACGCTAAAGTGGGAGTACAAGAACGCGGCGAATCGAGAATCGGACCTTACGGTTTGGGGCGCAGAAACCACAGGGGCCAAATGTTGGTCAACTTCTTGGAGTCCCAGGGGCTCTTCTTATTGAACTCCTTCTTTAAGAAGAAGCCCCAAAGAAGATGGACCTGGAAAAGCCCCGACAAGGTGACAAGGAACGAGATAGACTTTATCATGACGGATAAGAAGCACATATTTAGAGATGTCTCTGTGATCAATAGGTTCAACACCGGAAGCGATCACCGACTTATCCGAGGCACTCTAAATATCAATTTTAGAGCTGAAAGAACGCGCTTGATGAAGTCTACTCTCCGACCTTCGCCGCTCCAAACCAGTTTGGGCTCCGAAAGGTTCCAAGCGGAACTTCAAAATCGATTCGACTCGCTGGAAACCACGGGCAATATTGAGGAGAAAACCAACACCATGGTCAAAACATTGCAGGAACTGTCTCGAAAATTATTTCCGCCGCAGCGTGGAAGCAAGATGCCCAAGCTTTCGACTGAGACTCTCGATCTGATGGGGAAAAGACGGGAAATGTCAGCCGCGCATTCGTTTTCATCAGATAATAGGTCCTTAAACCTACAGATTAGGAAGCTGATGCGACGTGACCTCCGCCGCTCCAACACCCGCGCCATTGAGGCTGCGATTGAGCGAAATAGGGGGTCGAAAGTTTTCGCTCAGCAGCTAGGGAGGACCCATCTGATGAAACTGAAAGCCGCGGATGGCAAAATAGTCACCTCTAAGATCGAGATGCTTGATGAGGTCGAAAACTTCTATGGGCATTTGTATTCCACCAAAACGGCAAGACCAGCAGTTCCTAGCAATGACGACAAAAGAGCCCAGCTCACGCGCCATTACACCGAGGATCTTCCGGACGTTGACCAGGGCGAGATGAGGGCGGCCCTCGAGCAGCTTAAGAACAACAAAGCTCCGGGCGATGACGGCATTACTACTGAACTCCTAAAAGCAGGCGGGGCTCCGGTCCTGAAGGAGCTACAGAGTCTGTTTAGTGCCGTCATCTAACAAGGCTCTACACCGGAGGCATGGAGCGGGAGTGCGGTGGTACTGTTCTTCAAAAAAGGGGATAAAACCCTACTGAAGAACTACAGACCCATCTCACTCCTGAGTCATGTATACAAGCTGTTCTCGAGGGTCATCACGAATCGTCTCGCCGGAAGACTCGACGAATTCCAGCCACCAGAGCAAGCTGGGTTTCGAAAAGGCTACAGCACCGTAGATCACATCCATACTGTTCGGCAGATCATACAGAAGACTGAAGAGTACAATCAGCCGCTGTGTATGGCATTCGTGGACTACGAGAAGGCCTTCGACTCTATCGAAACTTGGGCAGTTCTGGATGCTCTTCAGAGATGTCACATTGATGAGCGGTATATAGAGATGCTGAGATGCCTATACAACGCTGCTACCATGACTGTTCAGCTCCAGGACCAAAAGACGAAGCCAATCCAACTGCGCAGAGGGTTGAGACAAGGGGATGTAATATCCCCGAAATTGTTCACTAACGCGTTTGAGGACGTCTTCAAGACACTTGACTGGACTGGACAGGGTATCAACGTTAACGGCGAGAACATCTCACATCTCCGTTTTGCCGATGACATCGTTGTAATGGCTGAGTCGCTGGAACAACTGGGCGAAATGCTGCACAGCTTAATTGGAGCCTCTCGACGTGTCGGTCTCGGCATGAATCTGGACAAGACTAAAGTCATGTTCAATATGCATGTCATGCCGAGACCAATATTCGTCGAAGGGTCGACACTCGAAGTTGTAACGGAATACGTCTACCTAGGGCAGATAAATCAGCTTGGTAGACACAACTTCGAGAAAGAAGCCAACAGAAGGATCCGTCTGGGCTGGGCAGCGTTTGGCAAACTTCGCCGAGTCTTCTCGTCGCCTATACCGCAAAGTTTGAAGACAAAAGTCTTCAACCAGTGCGTCCTGCCTGTCATGACTTACGGTGCCGAGACGTGGACACTGACAGTTGGGCTAGTCCACAAGTTTAAAGTCGCTCAGCGAGCTATGGAGCGAGCTATGCTTGGAGTTTCTTTGAAGGATAAAATCCGAAACGAGATTATCCGGAGGAGAACCGGAGTGACCGACATAGCTTGTAGAATCAGTAAGCTGAAGTGGCAGTGGGCTGGCCATGTCTGTCGAAGGACCGATGGCCGCTGGAGCAGACGAGTCCTTGAGTGGAGACCGCGAATCGGCAAACGCAGCGTAGGTTGTGGCGCAACGTGGGAGAGGCCTATGTCCTATGTCAGTGGACTGCGATAGGCTGAGTTGATTGATTTCTCTAAACAATAGCTGTCCAATTATGCACTTAATGTAAAATCCGAGTTCGAAATTTCTTTTTATTCAGTCAACAAAAATATCTCAACCGTCACTAAAAAAAGCTTTTGCGTAAAATTTTCATAAAAATGTACGGGATAAGTTTTTTGCAATTTGTGACTTTTCGAGTACTCCAACGATGGTTGGTCCCATAGAAGTTTTTGATCAGTATTAGAAACAGGATCGATTGGCATCAAAAAATGTTTTTGTGTAATGGCTATTTTCTTGCTACCAGTATTTTTTTTTAACTGTGATTGGGGATCAAAATTCCATAAAAAAATATGGATAGTCTCCTAAGACCATTTTTGCGTAGCTGCAATGGATAAGGTACTTCCCCTTACTGCTCCGCTGAAAGTTTCCACCCTGTATACCAGCATTATTAATATAATTTTCCTTCTCGATATGACATAAATTTATTGAGATCGTAAAAACATTTTTCTTTTAGTCGTTGGGTCAACTTTTTTTTTAACATGGTCAAAGCTACATCTTTAAAGGCGTTGGGTAACTGTAACGGTAATAGATAACCAATTGAAATTTTTACAGAATATGTGTTGCTTTGAGGTGTATCACGACAAATACTAAAAATAAAAAAAGTCTAAAACCAAAGGGGGTCCCCATACAAGAAACCTCGATAAACATGCATTATTTTCATTGTTTTTGTTCCTGCTCTATCTTCAAAACGGTAATACGTACCAGCGTCAAACTTGGTCTGATTGTAGTATATGTAGTTTAGCAACAAAAAACAGGGCAAACGTAGACATACGTGGTGGTACCTACGTAAGAAAGACATGTAAAAATTCACATTTCGCGTACGCTCGTTGATGTCTTTTGATAAACTCTTTTGTAAATTAAATCAGTTTCTATGGGGTATCAGGTCGATGGGTAGTACGGAACCCTTACTGCGTGAGTCCGACTCACACTTGGCCGGTTTTTTTAATGTACAAATAGTTTATGGTTACTCCCACAAATTGTGCTATAGCAAGATGGGGTTTGTTTTCGTAATTTTGGGGAAAAAATAGTCTTTGGGAAAATTTTAAGAAATGTTTGAGGAAAGGAAAATACAAAGATATTGTACTAGTTTATACAATGAAATGGGAAAATAATAGAGGTTTGAATGAAGACGAAGTATCTTGTATTTATTATATTGTTAATTAACACGGTACAAAAACCAATTACAATAATTAACATAGAGTTTTTAATTTATACTAATAAAACTAACTAATTAACATTAGTTAGTTTTATTAGTATTGGATAATCCAAGGTAAGGGACCTGCGTCCCTAACGGCCAAAATTAATATACAATCTATCCGCGATTTGCCTACTGGAGATAGAAATTTGACATATTATTATCACTAACGGCCAAAATTAATATGCAATCTATCCCAAAGACTTTGTATAACTGACGTAAATCTATCCACGATTTGCCCTACTAGAGATAGGAATTTGACATAAGCTCCATACAAAATATGTCAAATTTCTATCTCTGGTAGGGTAAATCGTGGATTATCTATCCACGATTTACCCTACCAGAGATAGAAATTTGACCTTTAGTTCATCGACCTACCTAATTCCTTCCGTATTAAACATATAAAATTGAAACATTGATTTTTTTTGTATAATTTATGAATGTCTTATAAGAATATATAAAAAAATATATTTAAAATACAATTTTAATTTTAATTTGATATAAAAAAAAGATGATTCATGAATTATTTTCCCAACTTCTCTTATTTTTATTTTAGTACAATTTTAGTGTAATTCTGCATGTATTTTAGTATTTTTTAGTACTGACAACATTATTTTTTAGTTGACTGTTGAGATGATTACTTTTTTTTTAAACGGTCACACTGCCCTGCAGTTATCTTTGTGTGGTTATATCATTGAATTAAACCTATGGAAGTGGCCCATTCTTCTATATCCACCTAGTTTATACAGATATCTATTAAATCGTTATTAAATTATGAAACTATTCTTTGTCTCTTGTTAACCAACGTGTTATGTCGTCTTGTGAAAGAGATCGCATGCTATTCGTATATTCTCTGTTTGGCAACATCTCTACGGGATGTCAAAATACCTACGCCGCGTGGCAACCCCGCTTACCCCGCAATGTGGCCCATAGTACGTACATGAGCTGTCAAGGGGTACGTTCAGTATTATCGTCGGACGACGGCGGACGACGCCCGGAGCGTTGTTTGGTCGTTCAGTTACTCGGAGTGATCGTCCGGGCGTTCACACCAAACCGTTCAGTATTGTGAGTGGGCATCGTCGAGCGATCGCACCGGTCACCCCGTGAAATAGAAGGATAAAAGACGCTCTGCTGTCATATTGACAGATAATAGTATGAAATGACGGATAATTTGAGGTTTCGATTGTCATAATTGTCAGTGCTTCATTGTTCTAGTGTCAGTTTTATAAAGTCGCCCGAAGAAGTTCAGTAACTCTGAGAAAATCGGCAATGATCGAGCGATTTTCGCACCGGGTGACTTTCACACCGAGTGCGTAGTAAGTGAACGTAGCCATGTAAACAAACTAGGGCTGTTGATATTTTTTAAATATCAGATTTTCGATCAATCGATATTTTTAAATATACAATCGGAGTTCGATATATTGAAAAAAAAAATATATTTCGATATATTGGCCAAATTTCATGATTCTATGTCAATGCGAAGTACCCTATAGGTTTTTTATGTGAGTTTGCGAGTATCAAAATGTGACATAGCCGTATGATTGCCTTGACCTAGAAGCTTGATTTTTTATGTCCTAGGGACAGCCGAACTTAGTATTTGATATAATTGCATTATTTATTACTACTTGAAAATGATTTTAATCAGCACACATCTCTGGTACACTCGGCGACACATCAAGCTAGACACCCTATATACCCATAACTGCGCTACATGCAATACAGAGAATCGTCGGAAAGGGACTAAGTATCGTGGCGTTGGCCAATCACAGCGTTTGTAGCGTTGCGCCTACACACGCAGACGCACTTTTTTTGTAAAAAAAATATTGCTCATTTCAGTGACGTCAGTTAGTTCCCAACTATCGCTCGACTGGGATTAACGCGGCTGGGGTTATTGTTCCTACAGAGCAAAAATTCTTACGTAGTTGTTCCGTTCTCAAATTGTTTTTGTGCTAGTGAGTGTTGCGCAAATATTAATGGCGCCACAATTAACCCCACAACAGCGGCAGCTGATAGTTGTGTTGCGGGAAGGTGGATATACTATTAAAGAGATTAAAAGAAGGACCGGAATAACGGTGAGTGTTACTTTTAATACATTAGTGACAACGTGCCATACGGCGATAGATAGCCCCGACGACACTGACTAGTGACGATGAGGTCAAGGATGTATTTCGCTGGCTCAGCAATAGCCTAGCCTAGGTATTCACTCTTGCCTTAAGGACGCGTTTGCAAATCTGACAGAAATAAGCTATTTTTCGGTAGATTTTGTGACAAAATAAAGCTAAATCATATGTAACTAATAATTACCACGGATAGATTATTTCTTTATCTTAAATATGTGTTTTTTTCTTTCTTGAAATTTTTGTTTTTGTTTGTTTTTAACATTGTAAAAACGATTTTCCGTTGGTTACCTCTTCTTACAAATTAATGATATCGGGTTGAGTTTAGGAACATTTTTCTTCTAATAGTAACATATGTAGTTATAGTTGTTTAAAAATACAGCCGGTAAGCAGACATGTTCAACTCAAAAAGGTGATTAAACTATGAAAATGTTACAAATAGTTTCCGAAAAAATAATTAAATCACGTAAATTTTTTCACATATTTTATTTTTACGCATGAATTTTTTGCAGTAAGGGTTATCTTCCGTTAATTTCACTGTCTTGATTTATAGCACAAAAAAATCTACGTAACACAAAAATATAAGAGAAACCAAATATGTATATTTTTCAAGGTATCAAAAATACCTACTTATTATTCCTGAAGCTATCTATTTATGCGTGTGTGTTTGAGACGTGTCAATAAAGAGGTGCAATTGATGCGATTCGATACCTATTTATTTTGCAAACGCGTCCTTAAGAGACCCAAGTTATATGAATGAGCTATCTATTTATTTATTATTTATATAACAAATTAGACAAACTTAGGTATACCTATGTTTTTTGCAACAGTATTTAAGTAGGTATCTGTTGATATAAAATTTAAGTTAAATATAATTTTGTTTTAGAGGACAACAATAAACTTTTGGTTGCGACGCAATGAGGAGACTGGGGGTGACCTATCAGCTCACCACCGGCAGCTCTACCAACGCGCCACCACCGCTGAGCAAGGTGTTGCTATTGTAGCGGAACATAATAATCAGCCATTTTTGAACACGCAGGTTACTGCCACATAATATAGCGTAAGTTGACTACTTTTTCTAATTACCTACAAAAATATTTTTTCAATTCCAACCAGCAGTTCCTGAGACTAGCGCGTTCAACCAAACAAACAAACTCTTCAGCTTCATAATATAATACATATAATAAAATATATATACATATATATAATTAATATATTATATATATTTTATATAATAATATTTATAATAAAAAAAATATTTTTTTTTTTTACATAATATATATGTATTATGTATAGCATATAGAGTTTGTTTGTTTGGTTGAACGCACTAATCTCAGGAACTACTGGTTGGAATAGAAAAATTCTTTTTGTGTTGGACAGTCCATTTATCGAGGAAGGTTTTAGGTTATACAGCATCACGCTATTACCAATAGGAGCGGAGGATAAATGAAAAATGTTGCAAAAACGGGAAAATATACTATTTATTTTTATATTAATTTAAAATATTATTATATCCATTAAATATATTATATTTATGTATATTTATATTTTATATATTATATTATGAAACTGACGAGTTTGTTTGTTTGGTTGAACGCACTAATCTCAGGAACTTCTGGTTGGAATTGAAAAATTATTTTTGTGTTGGATAATCCATTTATCGAGAAATGCTTTAAGCTATATAACATTACGCTACAACCAATATGAGCAGAGCGTAAATGAAAAATGGTGCAAAAACGGGAAAAAATATTCCCTTGAGAGCTTCGCAGTGGCGTGCAGTGTTCCGTTTGCGCCACCTAGGAGGGTGCGGCCAACGTTAGGCCGCATGTGGAGAAGGGGCTCGCCTGCTAGTGGCGGGCCGGGACCTGTCGGGGGTGGTTGTGTGAATACTCACGGGTTCCCACGCCCTTGGTAGTTGGTAAGGTAGTTGAAGGAACACCGTGGTGGTTTTAGTCGGTAAGAGTCCGACACTGGCTCCGCCTCAGCGGGCTGGTGAGCTCAGTATCGCGTTATCCAATTCAGTAATGGAAATTCCTATAGATCTTTCTATCTAATAGTATGAGAACGCCAAAAATCCACTTTTAGTTACTTTTATTGTAAAAAAAATGTTAAAGGGCTCTTAACTATATTAGTTGTAATTCTTTTACAATACAATATCTTTATTTGCAATAAATAGGGTACATCGAATGTTGTTACATGATAAAAATATGTTCAAGCCCATTTAGCCATCACTAACAGCATGCAAATTTTACTTATAACTAGGAACTTTTATATTTTGACATTTTTACACATTCTTTATAATAATTAAAAATAGAATATATAATTCAAACACATGTAATATTATTCTTTCTTGTCACAATACTTTAAAAATTCTTCGATTGAATAGAAAGTGTTCTGCAATAACCAGTAACTTAGTGCTGCTATAAATTTATTTAAGGGTAGTTCTTTAATCCTTTTTGGAATTTTATTATAAATTAATATGCACATAGCGTAACAATTCTTTTGAAACCTACTAGTTCTAGGAATAATGTCTAATACTAGTCTATTTGGATTTCTGATATTAGTTCTTTGTGTTAAGTCTTTTGCAAGCATAAATATATTAGGGTGCTGTTTAGTAAATTTCCCTACCTCTAATATGTAAAGGCAAGGCAAAGGAAGTATTTTTAGAAATTTAAAGTACGGATGACACGACACGTCCGGGGCAATGCCACATATAGACCTTATACACCTTTTTTGGGCAAGGAAAACTTTATTTATGTCTGTACCATTTCCCCAGATTAATAGACCATACCGTAGCACAGACTCAACATATGCAAAGTAGGCTGTACATGCAGTTTTCCTATTTGCTATTTTCGCTAATTTGTATAGAGCAAATGAGAACCCATTAATTTTATTGCTCACTTTATCTATTTGTTCTTTCCAATTAAATTTGCTATTTATAATTAGTCCAAGGAATGTTACATTATTAGCATTCAATAGAGTTTGTCCGTTGTAATTAATGTTAAGATTATTGTTATGAAAATTATTAAAATTAATGAAATTTGTCTTTGATAAATTAATTTGTAGATTGTTATTGTTCAACCAGTTTATAATTAATGTTAAGGTATTATTAATGTCAGTTTCATGTTGTGCTATAGTTTGTTTTATATTAGAAGTAACTATGACTGAAACATCATCTGCAAATAGTATTGTTTTGTGAAGTGTGACGTCAGGCAAGTCATTAATATAGACCAAGAACAAAAGCGGACCCAGCACGCTACCTTGGGGGACTCCAAATGCATTGTGCTTGTAATCTGATCTATGTGTTTGGATAGAGTCCTTTGAGTTTAATTGGACTATGTGAACACATTGAACCCTATTTTCTAAGTAGGTTTGCAACCAATTCAAAGCTGGTCCCCTAATACCATAATGTTCCAGCTTTATCAAAAGTTGACTATGTGAAACTAAGTCAAATGCCTTTGACATGTCTAGGAACACAACTGTTGTATTTTTCGTGCCATTAACATTTTGCAAAATATCATTAACTAGAAAGAAAGCGGCATCTCTAGTAGACTTGTTCCTCTGAAAACCATATTGATTCTGTGATAATATATTGTGTTTGTCGAAAAAGGATGTTAGTTTATTATGCATGACCCTTTCAAACAGTTTGGACAAGATTGGCAGTAGAGTAATGGGTCTGTAATTACTCACGTCAGTCTTATCTCCCTTCTTAAATAAAGGTTTTACTACAGAGTTTTTGAGTTTATCAGGAAAAGTGCCTGTTTCCAATGAGAGGTTGACAAGAAAAGTGAGTATAGGTGTAAGCTGGTTCCTACATGTTTTTAAAATCTTTGTGCATATCATATCGTAACCTTCAGATGAGGTGTTTGCAAGAGACGTTATTATGTTGCTGATATCGGTCTCATCTACTGGTGTTAAGAATATAGAATTTACCTGTCTATTTTTAGTGTTTGTGTTGTGAAGTGTATGGTTAATTTTATTAGTTGTAGAAATGAAGTGTTCGTTAAATGAAGTTGCTATATCTAACGGATCCGTGATAACTGTGTTATTTTTAATTATTTTAGATATGTAGTTATCTCTTTTGGAACATCCAGTTTCATTCTTAATTACTGTCCAGGTAGCTTTACATATATTTTTACTATTTATTACAAAATTTCTGTTTTTTTTTTTTTTTGCACAATTTATGCATTTTTTAAATAATTTATTATATTTTAAATACAGACTTTTAGTTTGTTTGGATTTATTCGAGTAGTATTTAAAGCGAAGTTCTCTTTTATTTTTACAACTCTGCCTGAGACCTTTTGTTAACCAATTTAATTTTTTTGTCATGTTGGTCTTTAATTTGACTATAGGAAAACAGAGATAATAAAGAAGGCAGAAGAAATTATAAAACTCGTTAAAGGCTAAATTAAGATCCGTTTGATTGTGCCAGTTTAAGTAGTGTAAGCTAGGTAAATATTTTTTAAATGTATCAATATTTTCATTAGAGTAGCATCTCATGAAATTGTATACATATTTAGGTATTAAATTTTTGTATTTTACTGACCAGGTCAGGATTTGTGCTGTATTATGGTCAGATAACCAGAGTGGTAGAACCGAACCTGATGCATTTGTAATATTACTAATAATTGAGTCAATACATGATTTGTCCCTAGTTGGGTCAGATATGTGTAATATTAAATTGTATTTCTTCAAAATGTCCAAAAGTCTTTGAGTAGACGGATTTTTGATGTCGAGTGTATTAATGTTAAAGTCACCTGTTAAAATAATTTTATTTTTCGAAAGTCTAGATAAGTATTTATATAACGTAAGGTCAAGGTTTTCAAGGAAATACTCAAGATGTCTCTTCTTTCTTGATGGAATCCTGTATATGCAAATTACTATGATATTGTCTGTCTCTATTTTGATCGCACAAAGTTCAAAATGATAAAGCATCCTGAAGTCATCAAAGCATGTAAGCACTTTGTACGGGGTACCCTTTTTAACCATTATACATGAACCACCTCTTTTTTTTTCCTGTCTACTAAAATATGATGCAAGTTCATAGTTAGCGATATTTATATTTTTTTCAGTGCCTGCCCTAACAAAGGTTTCAGTTAAACATATTATATCGGGACTTGTTTCAGTCTCAATTTCTGTGAGGGTAATTTCTAATAATTCTTTTTTTGAGAATAGACCTTGTATGTTTTGATGAAATAAACAAAAACTATTAGTTGAATTATTATTATGGACGAAAAAAATCTTCATTTTCAATGTGGGTAGGTGAATTATTCGGCAATTGTAAAGTTAAAGCTGTATTTTTTTTTTACTAATATTAGGAGTTGTTGGTTTTTGAGTAGAGTTTGTAACTTGAAAGTAGTATGGAATTGTGCCCTTTTTAATTAGGTTTATTTTTTGCATATCTTTCCTGCTTTTATTTTTTGTTAAATTAGAATTTTCATGTATATGTAACTTTATATTTGAAAATGACAAGTATTGTAATTTATATTTAGCATAATCAATACATAAATTTACTGCATTGCATATATGTTTAACACAACTATACATATTGTCACAACAGATGTTGTCAATAACAGTGCAGTTTTTTAAATGTCTAGTCCATAGTTTTATTGACTTATTTAACATGTTTTCATTCAAGTACGGATTATAGTATATTGGGGTTATATAAATAGTTGCTTTACTTAGCTTACTAATTGCAACACTAAGATTATAATGTAATTTTTGTATATTATTATCATTACTACCCATGCCCAGAATAATAATATCTTCGTTGGACAAGTTCTTCGCAATACTGTCGCATTGAGATAAAATTTCTGTACTTGTAGCTTCCGTCAGAATTAGCGCAGTTGGTGTGTAGTTGTCATTCCATCTTCCACTCCTCGTTTTTAACAATGCAGCAGATAGTCCTTTTAATTGTTCATCTCCCAATATAATAATCCTGTTATGTTTGGTTTGATTTTCCAAGCTAGTCACGGCATCTATCATCGATTTGGTGGAACTAACTAACTAACTTTTTTCAGAAAATATATTTTTTACTATTGTTTCAGGTATCAACTCAAACAATTCGACGAAGATTACAGGCCGTTGGGCTAAAGACTAGGATCCCGGCCAAAAAATTGTATTTTCTCCTGCCCGTGCTCAGACTAGAGTAAATTTTTGTTTGCAGTATTATGATTTCGATTGGTAAAATAATGTCGTCATATTTATTGTTGACGAAAAAACTTTTAAATCCGAAAATATTGAAACGGTGAGCTAACGAGAGATACACTATTGAAAACGTAATACCTAATAGGTCGAGTGGTCGGCTGAGCTTGGGATTCTGGGGATGGATGAACTCTGTTGGTCCTGGCGAACTCGTGGAAATATCAGGCCACATGAACTCTGAACAGTATGTGGACATTTTACGAGATGTGATGGTGCCGACTGTGCGACTGCACCATCCGACAAGAGCTATTCATCTTTGCCAGGACAACAGTTCCGTTCATAGTGCCAGAATTGTTCAGGCGTGGCTCCAGGCTCAGCCGGATATTCACGTTATACCATGGCGTGCAAAGAGCCCGACCTCAAACCAGAACCTATGGGGGCAGATGGTTCTCAATTAGGATGTATCAGAAGTGCGCAACGTAGATAACTTGCGGCAAGCGGCTATCCAAACGTGGGATATGATGAGGGGGATCCTCATGACGTGTGCTATTGGTTACTGGAATGAAAGACAGGTTATCATTTATAAATCACGATAGAAGTATGTGGTAAGTGTTAAACTCGCACTAGGCCCTCTGGTGTGCATTGGCCACGTGACGCATTTGGTGTGGATTGTCTCATGTTACATAAACATTTGGCAGCCGCGGTTGTGCCGCCCCGCACCGCGTTCGATATGTGGAGAGCTCCTTACTTATGTTTGATTATTGTTCTGATTCAGTTGACTATGTGTTAATTTCTAAATATCAATAACTTTGTTAATTCATGATTATAGTGATCTCATTACCATTTTTTTTTTCAAGTTTTGATTTATGTTACTCCTATGTATTAAACTGTTGTAACTATTTTTATTGTCAATTTTTATATTGTTACTATTGTTCGGCTCCCGAGGTAAGTCATAGCTACCTATGTTAATATGGACAGTCTGTTCTATATTTGATTGTAAATATATAAAAAATATAGTTGACTCTGCTACTGTCTGTTATTTTTCAAGTCATAAATATAACACTATTTAACTGTTTACACAAAATTAAACTGTAGCTTGACGATGTTTCTCATACCCATTAGTAGAGAGGGTTGTAACTGAATGAATACTATTTATTTTTGTGTTGATTAAAATCTCTCATTTCAACTGTGTTGTATTAATATTTTTAACTATTGCTGGCTCCTAAGGCAACTTGAAGTTACATTTAGATTTTGACATAATTTATTAGTTATTTTATATAATAAAAATAAGAATACAAAAATATTCACCACATAAAGGCTGTGACATCTGATATTAAACTATACATTGGATTGTTAATTATTTTTAGACTTTTAGACTGATTTTATTTACTGTCGTGTAATTTCGGAGACACATTGATGACCCATGCAATGACTCTATTTAGGCCGATTTAGATAAACAAAAGCAAAATTCGCTACCGCTGTGGTTAGCGAAAAATAGCGAGTCGTATTATTCCGCCTGGTAGGTAGGTATTTGTATGAACTTCCGCGGCTATCGCGAAACTAGAATATAAATACCCGGCGGAATACCACTCGCAATTTTTCGCTAATACCCACAGCGGTATATCTGAGTAGGCCCTTAGCTAAACTTTTAAGTCATAAAGTTTTATTTGCCTTAAAAGAAAGAGGTAACTAATGTTGTTATTACATTGAAATAAAGAGTTGATTTTTAATAGTTCAACGTTGTTTTGTATTTAACCTATGAAAAATAAAGCAAGTAATCAACATTCCTCCACTTTACTGGACACGATCTTATAGTTTCAAGTTACCCCTAATCGGTTCAGTAATTTTGTTGTAAAGTGTATCAAACAGATATATTTATCTACTTACAGGCAGACAAATCGTTTGTCCCTATGAAATGATATATTTTCCCTTAGACCAACAGGCTCTGTTGGTCTAAGATTTTCCCAGGCTTCCAACTACGTTTGTGCAAAATCACGTCGAATGCTCTGTTGTGAAGTTGTGACGTAAAGAAAGTGCAAACGAACACAGTTTAGCATTTAGGAATAAAATAATTGCGCAATGCAGGTCTTACACTCACATAAACACAACACACAAAACTTCGTAAAAGTGTAGTCTTCCCGTGTATGATGCCCATAACACTTTATCAGGTTATTTAGCTATTTATTTTGTTTAGCATTGGAAAACTAAAATGCCTTTACTGCAGTTGTTAATTAAACGACTAGGACCTGTTTTATCAAAAAACATACCTACTTAATATGATAAAACTTAGCAATGGACACTTCTGCCAGTGCGCACGGAAGAGAAGGTGGTTTATTTTTTCATTTTAGGTTCTTGCCTAGGGTTCATCCTATTTCTATACAAATGGCATCAAAATCAGTTCGGGGGTTAAGCCGTGAAAACGTAACAAACAGAAAGACAGAAACACTCGCATTTATAATATTATATATATACCTACCTTTTCTTGCCGTGGGGAAGTCCTCACGGACGCACTCCGCCCGGGGTAGGCGGAGCCAGTGTCAGACTCTTACCGACTAAAACCATCACGGTGTTTCTTCAACTACCTTAGACGGGGGCGTGGGAACCCGTGAGTATTCCACGCGTCAGGTCCCGGCCTACCACAAGCAAGCGAACACACTGCACGCCACCTCACCTCACGGGACTTTACCAGCTAACCTAGTAAGGCTTCAAGTTATTTGTTTACTTTTATGAGTAAAATTAAACAAAAAACCCTTATTACTTTTACACTCTTAATAAGAATAATAATAAAAGAGAAAAAGTAGGTAATTGAGTGAGTTTGTGTTGAGTGAACTTAAGGGAGTAATTTTCTAATTAGTCATCGTTTTTGCTAACACTAATAAAATAATGATTGATGATAAATAATATGTATATTGGCACAAAACAAACAATAGTAGGTAATATGGTGCAAAGGCGCAGCGCAACCGCATAATATCGAAAAACAAACTTGTAAGTTTAGTGCAACCGTAACCCATATTATTACGAGCTCAACTTGCTTAAAAATAATATTCATGCATAATACATATCTATAGGTATGGCATAGTATGAATAGAGCGCTGCATGAATGGCGCACCGCTTGCGCATACCGCCGCCGCCACCGCCACCGGTGCCGTGAGTGGAACGACATAACAAAAATATATCGTGCCCTCTCGCACGATTCGCAGCGTTCAACTTCTAATAGTACAAAGTCCAAACAGTCTAGGTTGATGTGTAGCCGACTGTACGAAACACGAGCATCGATATCGACACTTTTTAGTTTTGATTACTTACTTCCCTAGCTATGGCCACCATAACGGTGGCCCGGATATTGTAGGTATACCACGCTTATTTCGTAGGTATTACTGGTCCATAGGTACAGTCAACAGCATGACAGTGGTAACACTTCAATTCGAAAACCACCCTTACTGCTTACGAAATAAGGATGCTGCTAATGTCAAAGTGTTACCACCGACGTGCGGTCGACCGTACAAGTCAAGGGGTTATTTATATTCTCTTTATCCCCTAGTCAATGTTGCCAAGTTTCCCGATTTTCCGGGAGATTCACAGATTTTCCTAAAAATCTCCCGATCTCCCGATTTTCGACCAAAATCTCCCGATTTTTTACAATCCCTGTATAAAGCCTAATAATAGGAATAAGATCAAAACCTGGCAAAATAAACTGCATAAAACGAATCATATGGATAAGTTGCTGCCCTAAATATTTGCGTCACTTGTTACACAGTGCAGTAAAAGGACATGACCAGTGATTACCTACCTCGAAACTATGTGCAAGGATTACAAGAATTACACTAAGATTTAAAAATTAAAATAGAATTTATTACGGTTCTATTATTTCGAATAAAGCCAAGGTTAATTATCTGAAAAAACAGAAATTTTATTGCTTCCGCTTTACTTTTATGCACTTCCCGATTTTGACGTTTCGTTGTATACATAACAATCCATAATCATCCCTTAACCTAACTCATGATAACCTACATAATAAGGGAACAATAAACTATGAGAGAGTTATTTTCGGTCAAGTGAATGTTAAAAACAAGGAATATATATAATTACGTTTATTTATTGACACGTCTACATATATTGACACAATACACAATATTGGTAATGTTTTAAAAATAACTACTAAGTATAAAGGAACGTTATTTTATTCCATCTGACAGTAGTGGCGGACTGCTGTGTAGGGACTGCAATATTATTAAAAATATCTACAATTCAATCGATTCGAGTCAAAGCATGAAAAATCGAGATTCAAACAGATTTTTGAAATGATATTTTATAGTTTTAAACTATGTTATGATATAATAATAATAAGTATAGGTTTATTATGAAAATGTGAAGAGTTATTTTCAATTAAACATGCGACATTTTATAATTTCATTCGTAAAAATGGGGGATTTACTCACTTATATTGCCTTATTTCGTTTTATATTGAAGTCAATGATAATTGAGTAAAAAAATCAGTTGTATATTCGGTTGAGTTACTATCCAATAAAAAATACTGATTTCGATTTTAGTGTGTTGGTCTACATTCGATTTATACATTTCAGATCGCCATCCCTACCACAGAGTACATTATATAGCTGAGAACCCTACTTGCACCTCTAATCATGGCGTCAGATTATCTTTGGGTTATTATAATGTAATATGGATGATGATGTGGTCGCTCACAATGGGCCTGATAAGAAGGCTCAAAGTCACTCAAAGGGCAATGGAGAGGGCTATGCTCGGAGTGTCCCTGCGTGATCCCTACTTGCACCTCTAATCATGGCGTCAGATTATCTTTGGGTTATTATAATGTAATATGGATGATGATGTGGTCGCTCACAATGGGCCTGATAAGAAGGCTCAAAGTCACTCAAAGGGCAATGGAGAGGGCTATGCTCGGAGTGTCCCTGCGTGATCGAATCAGAAATGAGGAGATTCGCAGGAGAACGAAAGTAACCGACATAGCCCGAAGAATTGCCAAACTTAAGTGGCAGTGGGCGGGGCACATTGCTCGCAGAACGGATGGCCGATGGGGCAGTAAAGTTCTGGAGTGGCGACCGCGTACTGGAAGGCGCAGCGTGGGTAGGCCCCCCACAAGGTGGACCGACGACCTGGTGAAGGTCGCGGGAATCCGCTGGATGCGGAAGGCACAGGACCGGTCGTTGTGGCGATGCTTGGGGGAGGCCTATGTCCAGCAGTGGACGTCTTTCGGCTGAAATGATGATGATGATGATGATGAATGTAATATGAATGAACGTTTTATTGCAGTAAAGACAATACCTATAATCACTGTGCATTGCAGTTCCTCGACATCGTTGTGTACTGTGTGATTATTGTGTTCTATTTCTAACGACGATTGCTATTTTATATGGACTGACATCTTCAAAACACGATTACCATTGTTGTTCATACAGGATTCATCTGTTTGCTATTCTGTTACTGAAGAGGCCGACAGTGAGAGATTGCTAGGCCATATAATGGTCTGTCGTGGGTGTGGTCTCAGTCACAGGACTACGTTTCTAATAATAATTGTAGGTAGGTTTACTTTGTTTATATTGCCTGTCTTTCCTACAATTCAGCTTTATTTTTGTTTCCTAAGACAGTTAGCGCATTGATGGCGGGTCGAATGGTAGTAAATCATTTTTAAACTCGATAACCACAACGCCTAGCACCGTATTGTATCGAAAAGCAGAGTCATTTATTGAAAACTATTTTTTTTTTCTTTTTTTTTCGAGCTTTTAGGCCCGTATTACAGAAGCTTCCTCAAGTACAGTTTAAACTCCAATCACCTGATCACTACTTAAGGATAGAATCGTTACTTGAGTATCGGTCTTATTCCAGAACGGTAATTATAAACATTAATTCAACAACAAAACACACGAATTTGACCTGAAATATAATAGAAATCTCTACTCAAGCGTAGTCTGGACCACGCTTGTGTGATTACAGATCAAATATCTGCCCAAATACCGAAACAGGTGACAATATAAAACGAAACTAAACTCAGCTGAACTGTGATCAACAAATCTCTGCTTGAGGGACGTTCTAAAATCAAAGCTTCTTCTGAAAAAAGAAGAAGGATACTCAAGCGTTGATCTCTGTTTAAAACTAGTTTTAAGTTGAGCTTTGATTTTAGAACGTCCCTCAAGCAGAGATTTGTTGATCACAGTTCAGTTGAGTTTAGTTTCGTTTTATTATGTCACCTGTTTCGGTATTTGGGCAGATATTTGATCTGTAATCACTCAAGCGTGGTCCAGACTACGCTTGAGTAGAGATTTCTATTATATTTCAGGTCAAATTCGTGTGTTTTGTTGTTGAATTAAAGTTTAAAATTACCGTTCTGGAATAAGACCGATACTAAAGTAACGATTCTATCCTTAAGTAGTAATCAGGTGATTGGAGTTTAAACTGTACTTGAGGAAGCATCTGTAATACGGGCCTAAGGCCAGTATTACAGAACGATAATCAAGCATTGATCTCTGTTTAAAACTAGTTTAAAGTTGAGCTTTGATTTTAGAACGTTCCTCAAGCAGAGATTTGTTGATCACAGTTCAGCCGAGTTTAGTTTTGTTTTATACTGTCACCTGTTTCGGTATTTGAGCTAAGATTTGATCTGTTATCACTCTAGTGTGGTCCAGACTACGCTTGAGTAGAGATTTCTATTATATTTCAGGTCAAATTCATGTGTTATGTTGTTGAATTCAAGTTTCTAATTACCGTTCTGGAATAAGACCGATACTCAAGTAACGATTCTATCCTTAAGTAGTGATCAGGTGATTGGAGTTTAAACTGTACTTGAGGAAGCTTCTGTAATTATGTCTCCTGAAACTTTTTTATCTGTAAACTACAGAGTACTGCAATTGCAAAAATAAAAAAATCTTTGCTGCACACTTTGACAAGATACCTATAGACCAAATGTCACGAACAAAAATTTGATACATTCAAAACCTTGCCGATTTGCGTAGTACACGCGAATTACGCACCCACTCACATTCAAACCTAGCCGAACTGTTTATTGTATTTCGAATCACCGAACGTGTCACCTCGACCACAGACCAAGTAGAGATGACCACGACACATAACTGTCAAAGAGCTTTGAAAAAAATCTTAAAATGGCTTCGTATGTCGTGAAACGGTGCAAAAAAATATCTACAGCGCAGAAAAAGTCAGATGGAATTACTTTTCACAAGTTAGTAATTTATTATAATCATATTTTAATGTTTACAATTCATTTTTTTGTAACCTTACCGCGGCAAGGAATATTCCTGTGTTGCATGTTAATAAATTATAATTTACCCCAGAAATCGGGTAAAACTAATCGTCATGTTATTTTTACGCTTTTTTTGCTTTTTAGCTTTCCGAAAGACTTTAACAGAAAAAAAGAGTGGGTCGAAGTAATACGTAATAGCAGAAATGATAATAATTGGTCACCATCCAACTATTCACTCATTTTTTTTTCTTTCAGTTTTCGACAAAGTTTAATATAACTAAATAAAAACGTACATTACGAATTACGTCTACGAAAGGTTTGTTAACGTCTGCCCAACAAACAAGCCTACTACTAGCCACTAGCACATCAAGCCACTGTTCTAAGATCACATCAGGTAAGCAAATAATAATATATTTCATTTCAATGTTAAAGTGTAATATTTGACAATGAACTTTTCAATCTGCATGCAGTACACACTACAGAAAACGATTATTTCAGGCTTCTGGGGGCCAAACGAAGCTTAATGAATTGATACACAGGAAAAAAAGCCCTTCCCACCAGATGGTTCAAATAAAACTAGGAGTTGGGAGATTAATACAATACCGCTTGAATATTATTTGTTTGTTTTTGCAAACATAAGTATACTACATGCTACCGCAAGTTGGAAATCATAAAATATCACACATAATGCAATACTATAGGGGACTCCGCCCCTAAGGCGACACTCTGACCGACACTTCTAAGTACTCCTTGCCTATCTGGCCCTTGTGCCCCTCCCAGAAACAAATCCTGGATCTGCCCTTGGCCACAGCAATAGGATTCCATTTGGACCCTTCGGGTGTGGAATCTTAATAATATTAATGCTGTTGTAAAACCAATTTTTATTATTTCAGATACTGAGATGCCACCGCCTACATACAGTTTTGTTGGAAATCATTTGTTAAATGAGGTAAGCAACAGCTTTTTTCATTTTCTTTAATGGCATTTATATTTAAAAACAAAATAATATGGATAATAATATTATAAGTTGGCCTCAACAAAGTAAGCTGTGTGTGAATGTCACAATCAACTGAGAAATGTTTGAGTATGACGGTAGGCAGGGTAAAGTTCTAAAGACATTTCTATTAAAAAATGGTTCATCATTATCAGCCCGTTACTGTTCCACTTCTGGGCACGGGCCTCTTCTCAGAAGGATTCAGGCCTGAGTCCACCATGCTGGCCTACTGCGGGTTGGTGGACTAAACACCATCAAGAACTGTATGAAGCACTCTCAAGTTGGTAGGTTTCCTCACGATGTTTTCGTTCACCGTTAAAGTAAAAAGTGACAATCAAATTCTGATTCGCACTTGAATTCGAAAAGCCAGAGGTGTGGGCCGGGTACGAACTCAGATCCCCCTGCAAGGATGGCAAGCATTCAACCACTAGGCTATACTTTAAATTACTAGGTTATAATGTTCATTCCGGGACCCATCTGAAAACCAGTGCTGCAACATTTCGGTGTTGTAGCATATGCTGAGATGGGGGCCTTTTTAGTCTTTTACAGTGATGTGTTATTTTTTCTCTCGCCTGTAACAAGTTTAAAATTATTATTTTATTTCTTTCTTTCATTTTGTTTGATTTATGTAAATGCAATGATAACATTGTAGATATTAATGTAAAACCAAGTAGTTAAAAGCCTTAATTTTCCTTGCAGGTAATGTACAATCAAATAACAGTCCCTTCAACACTGAAGACGATGACTCCTGTGGCTAGGAAGATCCTGTGGATGCAAATCAAACAAGAAAATGTAGAATTTTATTCTGATTAGAAATAACTGAAAAAAAACATAATGTTTATAGGATAAAATTGAAAAATAAACAGATTTATGTAAAAGTAATGGTTTTTATTTCACTTTCACTATAAAAAATAAAATATTAGCAATGCATGTATAGGTACCTACCTACGCATGAATAAGAGGCAAAAGCCTTGTATCCAAGGCCGAAATTTAAAAACCTTTTGCTTGGTTCGAAGTTGAAAAAAATGTATTATCTGTGCTTGTCATTTTCTATTATTGAGGTTACTCTTTGGTTCCCTTATTGACCAAATTTCTTGTTCGGAGATTGTCGTCTGATGCGTAGCATGGTATAATAAGATGTTCATACCATGATGCGTAGTGTTGGATTACAGTAGAAATATATTAACATGTAATCCCCAGTGAAATTACTGCGTATATAGGTATATTTTAAATAGAGTAACAAATAACAGTACAGTTAGAATTTTTCCATACAATGACAACTAACAACCGTTGCTTAGGTACATCATAAAAAACCTAAACATAATTACTAGCTGCCTGGACAGTGACGATTAAACTTCATGGATGAACAACACCCCCACTTAATCCTAACTGTCCACCACAGAACTCATGTTTCACCCTGGCAACTCCTTTTGTTAATAAATCTGCAGGCATAAGGGCAGTCTGACAATATTCAATGCTAATTACCCTTTGCTCTGCTAAGTCACGAACAAAATGGTATCTTATATTAATGTGCTTAGACCGTTTTCCTATTGCGGGAGTGTATACAAGCTTACTCGCACTTTGACTATCACTAAATACTGTAATAGGGTGCTTTCGTTCAGTCAGCTCTGCATATAATCCATTTACACACAACACTTCCTTAGCCACCTCACAAATAGCAATATATTCAGCTTCTGCAGTACTTAATGCAATACATCGCTGTTTCCTAGACTGCCAAGCTATTGCAGCACCACCGAAAACTAGGGCATAGCCAGAGAAAGATTTCCCATCAGGCCCATTCCCCCAATCGGCATCAGTATAAGCAACTAAAGGCTTGTTACACCTTTTGTAACACAGAGATAGATCTACTGTCCCCTTCAGATACCTCAGCACACGCTTCAGTGCTGCCATGTGAGTCGAATCATTGCAGTTGTTAAATTGACTCAACATCGTAACTGTAAACGATATATCTGGTCTCGAACAACATGCCAGGTACATAAGTGATCCTATGATCTCTTGATACCCCATGTTGTCAGTCTTAGCTCCAGACTTCAGATGAAGATTCGTTTCAACCGGTGTACTAACTGGTTTACAATCTTTCATACCGTACTTCTCAAGAATGTTGTTTATGTATGACTTCTGTGAGAGTCGGATCTCTTGCTTGTCCTCATTCCGCTCAATCCGCATTCCAAGGCATTCCCTTGCTACTCCAAGATCCTTAATTTTGAAAGAATTCCCAATAAGCTGCTTCACAGTTTCAGCTTCAGTAGCATGGTTTGTGAATATATAGAAGTCATCCACGTAAAGTGCAATTGCTACAAAAACTTCTCCTTTTTTCTTGATGTACACACATTGATCATAATTCGATCGCTTGAAACCCATCTTCATTATATGGGCATGAATTTTTTCGTTCCAACATCGAGCTGCTTGCTTCAGGCCATATAGGGCCTTTTTCAGCTTGCAAACCTTGCGATCTTCCCCCTTTTGAACAAAAAATTCTGGTTGTTCCATATAAATAGTCTCCTGTAGATCTCCATTTAGGAAAGCGGTAGTTACATCAATATGATGTACGCTTAGGTTCTTCTCAACTTCCAGCGCTAGTAAAAGACGAATCGACGACATCTTGACTACTGGCGCAAAAGTTTCGAAATAGTCTTCACCAGGTTTTTGCGAATAACCCTTGGCAACAAGTCTAGCCTTATAGCGCTGAACGCTTCCATCCGCTCCGACCTTCAGTTTGAAAACCCATTTCGATTTCACAACGTTCACGTCCAATGGCCGATCAACCAGCTCCCAGGTAATAATAATAAGTAATAATAAGTAACGTTTATTTCACCAACAATTTATACAACCACTTATAGCAAAACTTAAGGGCTAATATTTACGTATACAACATGGGAGCATCTGTATCCGAAGTAGGACAGGTCCTGTATCTCGGTATACAGCGCCATACCCCTCAAACATTAGGCAAAAATAAGAATAATAATAGCCAAAACAGACATGTAAAGATGCATTAATATTCTAGTAGACTTAAAATGCTTGTCCAAAACAGAAGATGTGGGTGTAGGTGTGTAGTGTGTGTGTGTATGTTTTGTGTAGTGAAGAGTGGGGAAAGGTTGGGGGATTCTTGAGTTATAAGTAGTGTGTTTTTAATACCGAAAAACAAAAACACAACATTAATCATTTTCATCAATCAGCTCTGTACAATAAACAATTTCTCAGTTTCCTCATAAGACCGGCTAAGTAGATAGTTTTGCAACTTCTTCTTGCATAATGCTTTGTTAAGGGGATATATCTCTAGGTCCTTATTTATTTTATCATACAAAAAAGGACCAATAAAAGTATAAAATCTTCTAATGAAGGTCGTTTTGGGCTTATATGAACGTGCACAAACTTCATGCTTTCTGCGTTTGTTTGCAAAGCTAGGATCGTATGAAAGTTCACAATGCTGTTTTAGAAGAATTCTTTCCAAGAATATCTGCCTTACTGTGTACACTTGACAATCCTGATAAAGTTTTCTTGTTGGGAACATTATTGGTTTAAAGGTGCTAACTTTTAATATAGCACGCTGGGCTACTTCTAAGCTCTTGATGGTGGTTTTAGGAGCTCCACCCCAGGATGAAATGCAGTATGCGATGATCGACTGACATAAAGCAAGGTAAATTTGTTTTAGGAGAGTCGCATCAGCGACGTGCCTTAGATTTTTAAAGACGTAAATAAGTTTCCGTACCCTAGAAGCCAATAACTTTATATGTGCTTTAAAGCTTAGATGACTATCTACTGTAATACCCAAGTATTTTATATTATCTACGCACTCCAGTGGTTTACATCTACACTGTGTGCCAGAGGCGCATTTATGTGGAACAATTCGATGCTTGTCACTGCTTTCTATTTTTTGACGGATTGAAAAAGTTAAATATTTAGTCTTTTCAGAATTTAAAGTTAAAACATTTTTATGTAACCAATTTTGAACTATATTGAATCCCATCTGGGCAGCATCGAAGACCTGGTCCCAATTATCGGCGGAGAAGAGGAGAGCAGTATCATCCGCATATGAGATTATTTCGCCTTTTGGTATACATAGATTTGTGAGACCATTGATATATATGAGAAATAAGGTCGGTCCCAGAATGCTGCCCTGTGGCACTCCATAGGATACAGGTGTTGTTTAACTTCAAAGAACTGTACTCGTCTTTCATCGCTTCCACCCACAGATTCTTGTCAGAGCGCTCCATGGCATCTTGAACCGATACAGGATCAGGGAAATCTGCTACTTGAAAGTTATAGACCATGTCCTTTTCTCGCTTAGGACGTCTATCTCTAACTGGGTAGCGTCGATTAGCAGGAGCAACCACATCACTTGCCGGTTCAGGAGCATTTGTATTCACTGGACCTTGCAAATTCTCTGTCACTGGACTCTCTGAGTCAATAGAGTCGAAAAAATTATCCTCGGAGTTTGATTCCGCCGTTGAACTAGATGTACCTTGGTCTACATCTACTTGGACAACCGGACTCCAAGGTCTGGAAACTTCTTCAGTTTGGACATCTGGCCTATAATCTGGTACTTCATGATTAGTTCCAGGAATGTCATTCTGTAGATGAAAATCCACAAAATCGTTTCTTGAAACAGTTTGTCGTTTCTTTTCAGTTATATTCTCGAAGAATGTTGCGTCTCTAGCGATGGTTACTCTTTTTGGGTCCTTTTCTAAATCTATGAACCTGTACGCCTTTTGGTTACTTGCATACCCAGTCATAATCATTGGAACAGTCTTCAGATCAAACTTCTTCCGACTATGATCCTTTATGAGAACCTGAGCCCTGGACCCGAATATTCGAAGATTCGACAGATCGACTCGTTCTCCAGTGAAGACTTCTTCAGGAGTTTGATTTACCAGAGCCATAGTTGGAGACCGATTCTTTAGATATACGGCACATCCAATGGCTTCTCCCCATAACCTCTTATCTAGACCAGCGTCGTGCACCATACATCTTGCCTTTTCGGTTATGGTGCGTATTGTACGCTCCGCCACTCCGTTCTGCTGAGGAGTGTGCGGTACAGATCTCTGATGCAGAATACCATGCTTCTTCAGGAATTCTTGGAATTCCAGATTGGTGTATTCTGTACCATTGTCGCTACGCAACTTTTTAATCTTATTGCCCGTCTGGGTCTCTACTAATGCCTTAAATTCTTTGAATTTAGCAAATACTTCCGTTTTTGATCGTAATAGATACCCAAACGTTTTCCTGCTGAAATCATCAACGAAAATTAAGTAGTATCTATTGCCGCCTAAGGACTCTACCTCCATCGGGCCCGCTAAATCCGAATGCACTAGTTCAAGCAATTTCTTTGCTCTCTTACCTTTCTTCTTAGGAAATTTCTTGACGCTCTCTTTACCCTTGCAGCAACCTTCACACGGCTCCTTGCTCACTACTCCAAATGTCAGTCCATCTACCAAACCTTTTAACTTTTCCATTAAAGGTCCACTCAAATGACCTAATCTTCTATGCCATAAATTAAATGCATTAGAAGCACTCGAGGTATCTGAAGGAGATGCAAGAACCATTGCTGCCTCTTTATCTAAAACATATAAACCCTGTTTCAATGGTGCTGTAAATAATACATTACCAGCTAAAGTAACGTCATTTTTCTTATAAACTTTACAACAATTTTTATCAAAAACAACAACCCAATCTTTACTACACATCTTACTCACCGATAGTAAATTAGTCATCAAACCTGGCAGCATAAGAACATCCTCAAACCGTATAGTACGTCCCTTAACAAACACATCCCCTTTTAGATTAGATACAATTTTATCATTGTTCGCATTTGTCACCACCTTTGAACCAATGTCTTCCTTGTTCTCCAAAATGTGTCCATATGACGTCATATGGGATGTAGCTCCGGAATCTATGACCCATTTTCTTTCGCCGACTGCCACTGTCATAGCAGTTATCAGCCCACTTTTCTCTTTACTACCCGTACTCTCAAGTTGGCGAGTTGTAGTACCTTTGTTGTCTTTATGTTTCTTGTCTCTGCATTGCCATTTATAGTGTCCTTTCTTCTTACACAAATGACAAATCACAACCTTCTTGGTGTTATTATTATTCGACAACATTGCCGAATCTTCTTCCGTAGTGTTCTTTCTGCGCTGGCATTCCTGAGTTAATTTTGATCTCACCATGTCAGATGTGAGTTTCAAGCTGGAGTTTTCTATGGCCATAATAAGCGGATCGTAAGCAGCAGGTAGACCACTCAGCATAATTATAGCCAGAAAATCATCTTCTAAGGCGGCACCAATATCCTGTAACTGTTGTGAGATATCGCCGATCTTCGAAAGATACGCCTCCATATCAGGGAATGCATCTAATTTTATACCAAATAACGAACGAAGAAGTCCTAAGCGTCTGCACAGACCTTTGTCCTCATAAGCCTTCTCAAGATTGCTCCACGCCTCGTGAGCTGTCTTGGCATTACGAACATGGTTCAGAACGTTTGGTTGTAATAGTAAGCAAATTCGCGCAAGCGCCTTGTTCTGTACCTTTTCTGTTACCGTTACCTCTGCATCAGCCACAACCGCCTCCCACAAGTCCTCATGTATGAGGATCATCTTGGTGACGAATTTCCAGGTAGCATAATTCTCCACACCGCGTAGTTTCTCAATAGAAAATAATACGCCGGCCGAAGTGCTCACACTGCTTGACGTCATGGTAGAGGTTGATTTACGCAAATAAAATATCCTAGAGCATAAAAATACTTTGCTCTGGGCCCATAACCTGTTGGATTACAGTAGAAATATATTAACATGTAATCCCCAGTGAAATTACTGCGTATATAGGTATATTTTAAATAGAGTAACAAATAACAGTACAGTTAGAATTTTTCCATACAATGACAACTAACAACCGTTGCTTAGGTACATCATAAAAAACCTAAACGTAATTACTAGCTGCCTGGACAGTGACGATTAAACTTCATGGATGAACAACACGTAGCATGGTATAATAAGATGTTTCACCAGGTATTCTCTTCTCGCAATGACAGCGCGATGCCTCTGAGCTACGTCACGATCAGTGTTGCCGTTGATTGATATCTTCAATATACTTAAGGAGATTTTTGTTCATAATGAATATAAAATAAATTCCTAACTAGCCTAACTATTTGTTACCTCGTGTTATTCATCTAATTAGTTAATAAAGGAAACTATATTAAATTACTAGTTAAAAAGTGATTCTTTATAGAAGAAAGTAAATGAAAAAATGCATTTTGCTCGGGTAATTTATTTTCACAAAGTGGCAGCACATCAAACTGACAAGTGACACGCTAATAGCCCGCTATTGGCTCCACGGCCGATGACGTAGTACCATAGATAATACATATAAACCGTAGTACGGAGGCAATCACGTGACCTAGCTGTCACGGGAAGAGACTACCTGTAGCCTTATTCACAAACGTCGGGAACTTTTCCGTCTCCGAAATGAATGTTGATCGGAAAGACGATTTGAGATCCGAACGGATTCGAAAACGCTATTCACATTGTCTATCGGAAGGGAATTTTATAATCCGTTTGGAAGGTGTATTTACGGGGAACGCTAAGAAATGGTAGAAAATCGTAAAGTGGTAAATATATTATTTTTATTACGTATTTCGCTAAATATCATAAGTGCATTTATAAATATATACTTTGCGTAACAAATTCATAAGAATAAAATAACGTTTTATTAATTATAGTTGTTATTTCACCTTATATCTTACTAACTTACTTTGTAAATGTTAACAGATAGTTTTTTTTTTTATATTTACTCATGACCTTGGATACATGTCCTTCAGTCGTAATCATTGAACATATTATACAAGATATCCCATGTCAAAAGTGTTGTCAGCTTAGGGTTTTATCCTCTATACTTAGGGTATTTATTGATCCCCAGGTTATTTTTGAGGTATTAAAACAAAACCTTTGTTAGTGAATTTATGATGAACTAATGAAACCTAAACCTAAATGGACTGCGATAGGCTGAGTTGATAATGAAACCTAGGGCATAAATTGCCTTTCTTACATACTACTTAGTTAGCAAATGACAAAAACAAGACAGCAAATAAACACAGTTATTGTTGCTGTGTTGTGTTGCATAAAGTTAGTAAGAAAGTAAAAACATAATAATATACGCAAAACATTTTAATTTGTTCTTTACAGTTTTAGGGGAAAATTAACGATTATGATTGAATAAAAAAAATGAAACCAAAATTTAAGTGCTGACAACACTGACTGTCAAATGGAGTTTAATATTTAGATTTGTAAAATAATTGGAGCCAACGTTAATTGAATTGAAACTAATAAGTTTAGTAAGCGAAACGAAAATAAATTAGACAAGTGTACAAAGTATTTTATCAGTATCGTTTAATTCCGTGCTAAACAAAATTTCCATATGTTAACATATGTTGATTGTTACAATGCAATTTTGCAGAAAAGCCATTTGAGCAGCAGCAGTAGCTATTCACATTAATGCTGGACTAGGATGACCTTGGCATGGGCTGAGTTTCAGGCCCTGACGCAGTATGATAGAAAAAACCGTGATTGGGTACCTACTAATAAGTATCCAAAAAAATGCCTCAAAGTAAGATATTATAATTTTTGTAATTATTTATCATTTTTGCAAATGAAAATTATTAATAGTCTATAATAATTTTATTTGTATTTCAGTTTTGACAAGATTGGAAGTGTGATGTTAAGGCTAAATGCCTTACAATGATGAAAATTAAGGCAAGCACTTGTAGTGGATCCGATAATCAAGACATATTGGCATTTTGATAATATATTTGGTATCAGCAAGTCAATGTTGCATTCCTGAAAATGAAGATATAGTTTATTATTAATATGCATGTGCCATCCATCTACAATATCCTAATATAACAGCGACTCCAAAATTGAAAAATAAACATTTTGTGTTAAGGATGGTATCTAAATGTGGTGTAAAGTATCTTTGTGAATGTTTAATTAACTTCTAAAATTGTTATAAAACAGTGAATCATTAAAACTTGAATACCTAATTGTTGATTTCTAAATAAAAAAAGTGTTTATTGTCACTAATAGTTATGAAAGTACATTATGTAGGTATTTTGTTATGTAGCTACACTGGGTTGGCCCAATAACATTATTAGTTTACATACATTTTGTGGTTACTATAATCTTTTAATTCAATTAATGAATTGGATGATTACTTAGAAACAAGTTTTGATTTAATTTACATTGTTTTTACTTTTCTGTATATTATTCTTTTTAACTATGTACCTAAATGTTAAATTGTTTGGAATGTTGATACTATAAAGATAAGTTAGAAATAATAAATTTGGACCTAGGTACTTACTTTTGTATTATTTTTTGCTTTTCATTCACTTCACATTGGTATCTTATCCATTTACAAAGTACTTATGGTAAGTTAATAGCCACTGTTGTTTGGCTTATAGCGCTTGATACTGATGCCTGACTTGGCTAATACAGGCATGCATCCCTATGGCTTTTGATGGTTCCTTGGCTATAAAAATGGAGGGCTGCAAAAACCTAAGAGAAGAGTATGTAGGTATCAATCAATCAACTCAGCCTATCGCAGTCCACTGCTGGACATAGGCCTCTCCCAAGTTGCGCCACAACGCTCGGTCCTCTGCCTTCCGCATCCAGTCCCCCCCAGCCACGGTAGGTATAATGTTAGTTAATTGATAGTCATACATTTACATATTAAAATTAAACGGCAGTATCAAGGCTGTGTGATTTTTGTCATATTAGGTAGCTACCTATATGTTTTAGTGAGAATAATCTATATATATAGATAGTAGGTAATAACTAAGTAAAACCAATTAAATATAATTAAACACCTTCATTAGGGATTAAATGCAGCAGCAGCCAAAACATTCTTAAAACTTAAAATAAAGTAGGTAGATATACTTACAGATAGGTATAAAGCCCTTATAATTATTTATTATCGTAAAAGAACCTCTTCTAATCCAACAGAACATAAAAAATGTTTTTATAAATTACACATCGAGTGCTTTCCGAGCAAAGAACATTGTTCCCGACAGCAAATAGCTCTCGGGAGAGTTTCCGTAACTTGACGTCTTTGATTCGTCTAGAACTGTCAAAAAATTTCGATTTCGGATTTGTGAATAGCGTTTAGAGGATCCGTTCGGTAACTTTGCTCTCGGATTCGGAAACGGCACTTTCGGCGGGTTTATTATACCATGATGCGTAGCATCTCTACTTAGTACTTGGTCCAGCGTTGCCAGACGTGCGATAATTATCGTAAATTTACGATAATTTCAAGTCCTTTGCGATAAAAATAATAGCAAGGTATTACACGATAGTTTTACTAATTCATACGATAATTTAAGTAGCACTGCGGTAATTTTGAGGCAGAGTGACAACAACCAAAATTAACAATAAGCTAAGGCATTATTCTCGTTTCTTTCACTCACTCTCACTATGGTGACGCATACGACAGACTGAACAAGATGCACAAAAAAGACCGAAAAAAGCTATGTTTTGCTTTCAACTGCATACCTGCGTCCTGTTCTGGCTGTTCTACTCGTTTATTTTATTCGGTCTGTGTGAGTTCATTCCTAGTTCAGTCAGATCTAGAGTCAGACATTCAGACTGAGTGCAATTGGATTAGTTATCTGTTTTGTATGCCTGCTTTGCATTGTTTCGTTTTAATTGTTACACGCTGCTAACTGGAACAATAATAAATATTTATTATATTTTTCTAATAATTTTCTGATTTTATTTATAACTTATCTATAAATAAAAATGAATGTTTCTTTGTTTGTCACTGTTTGTCCCGTACGTGTTCTTATAACATTCATCCGATTGGAATGTCAATCTTGGTAAGTTGTTGTGCGAGAGCCCGCGAAGGTTTTTGTAAAACAAAAATAGCTTTGCAACGCATAAACACACGAAAATAGCTTTGCAGGGCACAGCTATGGTGTTAAAAAGAACACACTAATCGTTAGAACCTTTGAACATAAACCTTATAATATCAATTTTGTATAAGAAAGCGTATGCGATAATTATACGATATTTTTTTCCTCGATCTGCGATAGTTTCAATCTTGCCATCTGGCAACACTGACTTGGTCTGTGCTATATCATAAATCTCTGGTCTGTGCTTTGATCTTTGTGTCGACGTGCGTTTGTTATCGGCAAATTAAAAAGGTTTTTGAGTTTTAGTGAGCATTCGTTTTTGTTTGATCTGATCTGAAATAGTTGTCCAAGATGGTTGACCAAATTGAAATGGCTTTGGATGATATTATAAAAGCAAACAAGAAAACTACCAGAGGAGGCGGAGGTGCTGGACGAAAATTCAATGTGCCTAGAAAACCTGGCGGAGGCCGTGGAGGTGCTAGTGGTGGATTTCGTAATGGCCGCACGGGAGGCGTGTTACAAGGGAGAAACCGTGGCGGTATATCTAAAGCAACAAATTACACAAGGGTAAATTATTACTTAGATGGTTATGCAAATTGCAAATGGCGGATGAACGTGGTGGAATGACGCATCCTACTACTATAAAATAATAATAAAGTCAATTTTGGGACGATAACGATGAAAATAACGACTTAGTTAACTGTTTGGCTATCTATCTACGTCTGTATTTATCAGCAGTTTCATATCTCCAAATAGTATTTTCGCTCTTGCTCACAACAATGGTCTAAATTTGGCTTCGATGAAACTATTCCAATATTAGCGTTTGTCAGATTTCTTGACGATTCTACAATGTTAGCCTGGAACATTTTCTTCTGAACAGTAACTGGCCAGCTGTTATGCATCAAAAGCTATTGGCAACAAATAAAACGAACACAAGATGTCATCTTTCTGGGATCTCTGAGATTCAGCAATTTATTATTGGATGACATAGTAAAAGTGGCAGACAAACTGGTGGGATTGTATCACCGTGTTGTCTTCACCAAGGAGTCTATTTGGCTCTGAGCTGCAGGCGGGGGAGTTAAGAAGTCTGTGTGTGATGTTCACCCCCTGACTTGATCTAGTTGAAAGTTGCAGTACCTAAAACAGGGAGTGTGTGCTAGTGTGAGAATAAGAACTCTTTATCGAAAATATTGTGAAACAAGTTCATTCAATTGTAACAATTTTTTTCATTTTTTCATTAAAATGTTGTTTTGTAACTATTGTAATACTGTAAAATTTTAATTGTACTGTCACTAAAATGTAGCAGTGTATGTAACAATAACTTGTATGCCACACTATTACACTTGAGTGTAATCATGTTTTATAAGGCATTGAGTGGCCAGTCGGCAAGCTCTTTGAAGGACCACCTATTTCAGGGCGATGTTAACAGCGCATGGAAACATGACATGTTCAATGATTTTGGAGAAAGGAAGATACAGAGAAATGCCATGCCAGCTATCACAACTGGCCCCACAAAGTTGTTAGTGTCAAATCTGGATTTCGGAGTCTCGGATTCTGACATACAGGAGCTGTTTTCAGAATTTGGCATTCTGAAAAGTGCAGCTGTACATTATGACCGGTCTGGAAGATCTTTAGGTAAGTGTAGCTCTGTAAATGAGTAGGAGCCCTTGTTAATAAATCTGTTTTTGTGGCAATGCTTATGTCAAGCAGTGGACTTCTTTTGGCTGAAATGATGATGATGAGCCATCATAGTGTCCCACAGTTTTAACTAGACCTCTTACTGTGTATGTTCATATTGTCAAAAAAAGATTTGATTCTGGTTCATTTTAGGTAATTTTTTATAATTTTTTTAGGTACCGCAGATGTAGTGTTTGAAAGAAGAGCTGATGCTTTGAAAGCTATGAAGCAGTATAATGGGGTGCCACTAGATGGGAGAGCCATGAACATACAACTAGCAACATCGGAAATCAGCACCTTTAGGACTGAAGATAGAGGAGGCCGTATTGGTGGTGGCAGTGGACCAGTCAGGAGGAATATAAGTAGAGGTATTTATTTATTTGTTAATACATACTACTTTTTTTTATTGTTCCGTGTGGGGCCGGACATAAAGAATTGCACCAACCTATATCTTCTCATGGGTGTTGTAAAAGGCGACTAAGGGCTGGTGAATCCCATGAAAGGACGGGCAGCAGCATTGTCTGAGTATTTAACCAACCAACAGCAATCACCAACCCGCCTGCCAAGCGACGATTATGGCATATCCCCCCTTTTAGGGGAGGCCTATGTCCAGCAGTGGACGTCTTTCGGCTGAAATTTTTTTTTTTTTTTTTTCCTGGTTTTATCTGCAATCAGTCTTCGATACTTTAAGCAGATGTGGTGAATGATATTTGGCAGATAGAGTGTGCTCTCCAGTGAGAGCATCTACTCATAGGTGTAGCATGTTTTTACCAGACTGTGCCAGAAGGAGGGTTATGTTTTTCGAGTGTATGTATGTATGTATGTATATTTCTTTGGCACACTCTGTAGCCTAAACGGCTTGATGGATTTGAGATTGAGAGGTGTCGTTAGATTCGTCTTAATTCTGAGTGACACTTGGTATATCAAAATTAAAAAAATTAAAATGGCCGATTTTTGGCGCCATTTTACCCATTCAAAAAATTTTTTTTTCCTTCTAAAACTATCGAGTCTATCAAAATAAAGGGATTTATTATTGGTATTATTATAAATGCAATGACTGTAACTTGTAACTATGGGTGGATTTGCCTGAAATAAATAAATTTATTATTATTATTATAAATGCTTAACAAACATATATACAACTTATATGTTTAAATGTAATTTGGAATGAAAAATGCTAAAAAACAACAAAATATTCAAAGTTTTTTTTCTATTAAAAAAAAACATTAATAGTATGATAAATAAAACATGACAAAACTAAAAAAAAATAAAAATAATTAACAAAAACAAAAAACCCGACTGCGTGTAAAAATAACAGAAAAGATATAAACAAGACTTATCAAGGCGGAGGCGGTAATTCATGACCAAAAACATACGTAGCCTCCGACTACGTGTTTATATATTATAATAAAACAAAGTTTAACCGGATTAAATCTCGATTAAATCTCGTGAATATTATTTAAATTTGTTTTCCTGATGTTTCGAAAGCTGCAATGCTTTCGAAACATCAGGAAAACAAATTAATAGTATTAATATTATTAAATTAGTAATAAATTAACAGCATTTCGTGGTCGCAGGTAGACTAAGATGACAAGCGTCTTTACAGATATTTCTAAAAATATATTTTAATCTACCATACAATATTATTAATTAAAATCAATTAAAATCTTTCGATGCACGCAATAATCACACACAATATCATTATCTTTTACAGTGTTGCGTGCTGTTTGGGACTTGATTATTTTTAGGTCTGGATTCCAAACAGGTGGTAGCTGCCAACCATCTCTATTAAAATTAGGATGTTTTTTAATTTCAATAGCCTCACGGAGCATTCTAGGTACTAGTGATGTACCGAATATTCGCATTCGCGGATATTCGCATATTTTTGCATATTAACATTCACTTTCGCAAGATTTTTGCGAATATGAATATCAGAAAAAAAAAACAATTCGAAGATAATTGTAGGTTAATAAAATCAAAATCCATTCATTTCTTATGTTTTTTAATGCAAGGGAAAGTAACATAACCTCGTAGGCACATTATCAGTCTTCACTTTATCATTTGGTATTATTTATTTATTATTTTACTTTGGGGTGACTATCACTAGGTTACTATCAGGTGAATGGGGCGCTACACACCTTCATGAACAGCCGCAAAGTGTCGGAATAGGCACGGCTGGCTGTTCATGGGGGAGTCTTAGTGCCTACACTTATGTATGGTAGTGAAAGTTGCGTATGGCAGAGGAAACATTAAAGCAGAATAAATGCAGTAGAAATGAGAGCTTTGAGAAGTATGTGTGGTGTAACTTTGAGAGATAAAGTAAGGAATAATGTGATAAGGGAGCATTGTGTAGTGAAAGAAGATGTAGTGACAAAGATTGAGAAAGGTATGTTAAGATGGTTTGGACATATAGAGAGGATGGACGACAGGAGATTGACGAAACAAGTGTACAAAGCGAGTGTGGATGAAAGAGTTGGAAGGGGATGGATGACCTCGGCGAATGTATCGCGATCAAATCGCGGACGTTCTCAAAAAATGCCAGGTTAAGAGTACTCTAAACCGACGAGATGCATGACGAGGTTAATGGATGTAGATGAAGCGGCAGAGGTGTATCAGGATCATAGCAGGTGAAAATCCATAGTCTCTGCCTACCCCAATGGGAAACAGGCGTGATAATATGTATGTATGTATGTATACTTTGGGCAATGAAGCTTAAAAATTAAATTTTCAATAGAACTTATAAGAGAAAAAGTATACAGGGTGGATATGACAATACGACATTAAATAAAACCACGTACAGAGTATCACGTCCTCTGATCGTAAACAAAAATTAGTCAAATCCTGTTAGTAGCTTAGCCACAGGAAATTGTTTTAATTTCATTAATTTTGAATGTAGAACCATTTTTCTAGGCAAATATCGTTAGGTCAAAGACCTGTGCGAGTCCATATAATTTTAACACACTTTCTCAATGATTACAGATTATTACAAATGGTGTTACTTAATATTTCGATGTTTTAATAAAAAAAAAATATTTTTTTTCGATAAACAACTTATTTATGTGTTTAAAATGATTCTATAGACTAGTAATAACCATGTTTTCATTTGTTGTCGTATTGTCATATCCATGTTGTGTATAATGCAATGTCACAAATAATATAATACTATAGTACAGATACACAATCCCGTACAAAGAAATGAGACCTCCCTAAGTCCGGCAATTGCTCTGGCTATTTTAAGTTTCTCAGTTTTTACAATAGACGGCAGCATTGGCGGCACTCCGCGACTCAGAGCGCGTGGTTGCGTGTTGTTATACAGCGCTATCTAGCGACCTATTCCGTGCAACACCGCCGGCGCGCCCGCCCGTTCGGGGCCCGGCTGGGATACGATGTTGCTTGCGCCGCCGCGCGTGACCTTGAAGTGCAATTTAACGAATGCGACTTACGAATAAACATTACGTTCCTTCTGGGGCAGTCAGGTAAAAATAGGATCGTCAATTTTGCTGTAAAAACTAGTGATTGTGTAGCTAGGCGGTGTATTGGATAGAAATAGAATATTTTGTTCTGAGATCAAATCCGAACTTCCAACTTACTTTTTGTGATTTATTTTTCGATATTATATTAGTAAAATTATCTTCTTCTTATCCTTAACTGTTATAAAACTGTAAATGTTTGTTTATTCGTTCGAGCATAACGCTAAAACTACTGGACCTATTTTGATGAAACTTTTCGTGTTTAAAAGCTGGTGATTACAATTAAAAACTGGTACCTACTTGTTTTATGAAAGAGAAAAAAAAAATCGTGGTGTGCATCGTCGGGTGACGCCAGACAGATGCGAAGCTCCTACGCATTTGCAAGCGTGGATAGAAAATGTACGCGTGCAGTTGGTCAAAAATTTTGATAATAATAGGGCTCTAGGATCTCTAGACAAATATAGGTCAACAATTCTGATGGCCATATCTCCTAAGCTATTGCTCTTAGACCCATCCCGTCTTATTACAAAAAACATGATAAACCTGGGTTTAAACCAAGACTTTAAAGTCCAGTTTTAGTACGTTACTAGCCTTAGTACCGTAGTAATAGCTCATCCTTATTTCAAAAGTCAAAATAAGTGAAGACTAGATAGTACCGGACTGTTGGGGGTGTATTGGGTAGTATGCAGAGAAATCGATTAAAAATAGATGGAATTCTCGATGTACGGACTAAAATTATTTGTTGAAACGATTTCCATTCGGTCTTAACGTTCCGTTTCAGCAGAATTTTTAATAAAACAATCCTTTTTAATGAAAATTCGTACTAGTTTATATTTATTTTAGTTTTTTTTTTAAATCTATATTAATTTTCCAATAATATAGGTACTGAATTATAGAATCGATAAATGGTTGTCGCGCGATCCAGCATCTCCTTGTTTTCTTAGGGCTCGTTTATGGACACGCGGCGCGTCAGGCGGTGCGTCGCGCTGGGCGTCACGCGTTACTCTGTTACGGAGAAGCGGCGCGTGAAGCGTGGCGGTGCCCGCGTTGTCACACACGCAAAGACAAACATATGGCGATAAGCAGTGTTGTACGGCACGTGCTCCTACAACCTTTCCTTGCGAAGCCGCGGGCACTGTATAGTGTGTATATAACCGAAATTGTATAGTGTGTATTTAAACAGGGCCGATATTTTGAAAAGCCCGCTACATTACTACACGTTGGCAACCCTAGCGAAAATCAGATGGTGTTTTTGTAGCTCTCTCAATTTAATTCGAAAAAGTGTTTAAATAATTTCTGCGAGTTGTGTACATTCCTAAATGTAACCTGTAGTGAACGTGTGAAATGGTTCCTGATGGCAAAGCACAGTAAATACCACGAATAGCACTCGGTGAGAATACACTAATGAGCTGTTACTTTTCAAAAAATTACGAAGTTAAATCAATTTTGAGAAACAGTTGTCAACACTCCAAATATATTGAACAGCAGTTGGTATTGGTGTCGATTCTCTTGTTCACGAACTAAACTTATTTTAAACTATCGCTCTCTTTTACTAACAGTACATACAAGAAAGGGATGGCAACCATTTTAGAACTGTCAAATTAGTTTACGTGTTACGTTTCTTTGTATTTTAGTGGGCACGTTCCGAGATCACGTCTAAACTTGTATGGAAATTTTAGTTTTGTCTAATTTGACAGCTCTTAAATGGTTGCCATCCCTTTCTTGTATCTACTATAAGTAAAAGAGAGCGATAGTTTAAAATAAGTTTAGTTCGTGAACAAGAGAATCGACACCATTGACTATCTATTTTTATCACTTAAAAATAAGCATCTTCGACCACAATTGATATGACTTGGACAAAACTCCAGATTTAATAAACCATTTGAGTAATAAGCATACAATAAAGAACCGTAAAACCATCAATATGAGTCATATATGAGTGAATGATTAGACTGTTCTTGTGAGCAGATAATAAAAACCCTCTATTACACGACACAAATTTGACTAAGTTCTGCCAAACAAGTGTTACCAATATTATAAATCTGTCAGGAAGAAACTGTCGTGTTGCCAAAACAAAATAATTACCCATAATTGGGGAAATTGCAAGAATCTGGGATAAGTTTTTTTTTTTTTTTGTTTTTTTTTCAAAAATAATATAAATTTGAAACTTTCAAACATTGAACTATTTGGCTTGGACTACGACCACATTTTGATTTTTTTATTTTAACCCTGATAATAATTCGCAAATATGGGAGACGAAAACGTAACAATCAGAAAGAAAGTTAGATCTGCTTCATTTAATGAATCTGCTCTGTTTGACACAACGATAGTGAGTTTACCTAACACATCCTTAGAAGACCATGAAGAAATAAAAGAATTAAAAGAACGGATTAGTCAAATAGCCGCTGACCTACACAGCGCTAATCAAGAAATTGAAAATTTACATCATGAAAACGCGAGCCTAAAATCAGATCTTGTAAAATCAAACAAAATTAATGATCTTTACAAAAAAATCGGGTTAGTTGGAAATGGAAGCACAACAACCCCACGATGTGTCCGAAATTTAAAGACAAATTCTCTTAGAATAAGTCTAAGTACACAATCTACACCCATACTAAAAACTCCTGTCATACATACAAATGTTGAAGACCAGTCGCTGTTGAGAGCTCACCCAAAAATCATCCCATTCTCACTCAATGGCCAGGAAAACACACAAAATATCAATGAGGTTAAAACAGATACTCCATTGTCACCCAAAGATCTTCCTTTGTCTTCGAAAATTCAACATACTGAAGAAAACATAGAGCATCCATCATTCTCCCAAACTCAAAAACATAACCATAGTATACTATTAAAGATAACGTACCACCAATTAGTAAGGTTCTAATACTGGCTGATCAGCAAGGACGTGGAATAAGAAGAACTTTGCAAAAGTTATTAGGAGATAGTTACCAAGTGATTTGTATATGGAAAGCGGGAGCAACACTGTCTAAAATTATTGACACGGCAAAAAGTGAAATTTCTCAATTCACAAAAAATTACCATGTAATACTTATTTGTGGTACAAATGATAAGAACCCCTATGAATTTAAGCTAAATCTTAACTTGTGGATAGAATTGGCTAGCAAATCAAACGTAATTGTAAGCGAAATACCTCAAAACCATTACTTGCATGTAAACAAACTAAATTATGAACCGAAATTTATGTGTAGTAAATACGAAAATGTTACTTTTATGACTATGAATTATGATACTTATGTCCCTAGTTATTTTAATTCTAAATTAAACTTAAGCCGTAGCCTTTTGAAAGAAATATTACACATAAATTATATAATGAAATTTAATATATATAATGAGCAATTATTAGTAAAAACCAAAAATACAATTAGGCACTGCTCTACGATTAAGCACACCGTTGATAAGTGTATACAGACATGTAAAGAACTCTTAACATGTAGCACTAACAATCCTTTACTCGCAGATACTATAATCCATCCAGACTCTTGTACAACTTCTAACAATTTATTTCGTGAATAATTATGTAACTGTATTACATCAAAACATCAATGGCTTGATTAATAAATCGGATATGCTCTCAGTGTGCATGGATGAGTTAATGCTAGAAGGTATGGAAGTAGATATTTTGTGCATCACGGAACATAATATGATAAAAGGTGACGAAGATTATTTAAGAATACCGAACTTTAAATTAGTATCCTCTTTTATGAGATGTGGCAGACACGGAGGCTCCTGTATTTTAATAAAAAATAGATTGCGATTCAAACTTCTCGAAGAATTCAACAAAATGTCTATTTCAAATCTTATTGAATATTCTGCAATTGAATTGATAGACCATGACATGTACGTATTATGTATTTATAGCCCACCGGGTAAAACAACCGGATCAATTAACACTTTCTTTTTTATGTTAAGCAAAATTTTAATAAAGCTTTGTATTAAGAATAAAAATATTATGGTTTGTGGAGATTTCAACATAAATATTCTAGATCAATCGAAAATTACTAAGGAATTTGTAGAACTACTTTTGAGTTTCAATTTAAGTCTGCAGTTTAAGCAGGTAACACGGAGTGCCAGTAATACATGTATTGACAACATAGCTCATAACATTAAGGGTAGTAAAGGTGATATCAGAGATTTAGCTCTTTCTGATCACTCTGCATTAATAATGAAGTCTCCGGTAAGAAAATATAGTTTGATTAAACATTGGTTTATGACAAAGCGTAATCTCACTAAAGAAAATAGTAATTTTGTAAACTACTTAAATCAAATCTCTTTTCACAACGTATATGAATCCACAGTACCTAATGATGCCTATAATTCGTTCCAAAACATATTTTGTTTTATTTATGATTTATCCTTTCCCATGAAGAAAATTCGCATTAATAATATTAATAGACCTAAATGGATATCGAAAGGCATACGATTGTGTAGCAAACGTAAACGTGATCTTCTTTGGAAATATAGAGCACGCCCTAGCAAAGAAAATAAAATGAAGTTTAAAACTTACGCCAAAAAGTATAAAAAAATTATAACATTAACAAAAAAGTCTCAAAATAATTATTATATAAATACTGCTGATAATAAATGCAAAGCGCCGTGGAAAGTGATTAATGAAGCAAAATATAATTATCCAAATGAAGGTATTGAGAAATTAATAATAAATAACGAAGTAATCAATGATCCTATGAGTATTGCAAATTCTTTTAATGATTATTTTGTTGACATGGTGAAACCTGGTACTGATGAAACTTTAATTGACTCAACTTGTAATAACTCGTCTAATTTGACATATATTTCCAAATCAATTTTATGTCTCCAACAATTCCTTCTGACATTTATAAAATCATTATTTCCTTAAAAAATACAAAGAGCGTAGGATATGATGGTATTTCAACACAAATAGTTAAGGACGTAGCAACAATAATTGCTTCACCTTTAAGCTATGTCATCAACTTATGTATATAACATGGTGTCTTCCCTGAGAAACTTAAGGTATCAGTAATAAAACCTTTACATAAAAAAGATGAAAAATCATTAATAAGCAACTATAGGCCAATAGCTTTAATACCCATTCTCTCTAAAAATATTTGAAAAAGTTATATATGACTGCATTTACACATTCTTTGAAAACAATGATTTATTTGCTGCATGTCAATACGGATTTCGAAAAAACAAGTCTATTAATATTGCAATATATAATTGTTTACATGAGGTCTTATTAAGTATGGATAGAAGTGCCCCTGTTACAGCACTGTATATGGATATGTCAAAAGCATTTGACCATGTCAACCACAAAACTCTCTTGAACAAGATGTATGCATGCGGTGTTAGAGGTAACGTCTACGATCTAATTAAATCATATCTCAGTAACAGAAAACAAACTGTAGAAATCAAAAGACTCTCTATAATAACTAAAACTGAAGAGACGTTCACATCTACTATGAGAAATATACACTCTGGCGTACCCCAGGGAAGCATATTGGGTCCACTACTATTTCTAATTTATATAAATGACATGCCTACAATTACAAACCATCATATGACACTTTTCGCTGATGATAGTACCATATTGTTTACTGGTGATGATTGGATTGACTTAAAATTTGACATAACTAATACTTTGACTTCAATTGAAAAATGGCTTATCGAAAATGACTTGAAAATGAATCTTAATAAAACAAAAATTATGAATTTCAAGCAACGAGTAAAATCTGAAATTAATTTAAATATTTATTACTCTCAAACAGACATTGAAGAAATCGCGGTTAACAAATTTTTAGGACTTTATATAGACAATAAAATGAACTGGAAATCACATATTGACCATGTATGCAAAAAACTTAGCCAGGGCTCTTATGCTCTTTATAGATTGAAAAATATTGTTAATAAGTCGGTTTTGTTAACTGCCTATCACGGTTACGCTGCGTCAACTATACGTTACGGAATCATTTTCTGGGGCAACTCGGTAGAAAAAGAACGTGCATTTAGAGCCCAAAAACGTTGCATTCGATCTATTTGCGATCTACAACAAACGGATTCATGTAAGCCACATTTTATTGATCTAAAAATTTTAACCCTTCCATGTATATACATTTATGAAACAGCATTATTCATAAAATCAAACTCACAATTATTTGAATTTTACACTAGAGCCCCGGCATAGTGACAAGTTGTGCATCGTATTCAGTAAAACGCAACTATTACATGAGAGCATTTTTTGTATGGGTCCGCGTATTGTGAATGGTCTTCCACTTTCGTTGCGAAATATTACCGATATAAAAAAATTCTAAAAGAAACTTTACGAGATGCTTGTTGAAAAGTGCTACTACTCGATTAGTGATTTTTTAAATGATAAGACACTGAATCCTCCGAAGTATTAGGACAGGCCAGCATAATTAAATAGTAAATAGGAGTGTAAATTGTGACTAAACGGTATTTGTTGTTATAATAATTTGCTTATAATTTTATTATTTATTAACTAAAAATTGTTGTTTAGTTATTACTGTAGGTATATTATGTTATGTTATTTAATTAAATTATGATTGTATGCCTCAATGGCGGGACATGGCTGATCCTATTAATAATTTGTACACATCTTATGAACCTGTGATCCACAATAAATGAATTTGAATTTGAACATTTGTAGTGATATCAATCAATATTATTATCTTGGCTACGTTCAGTAATATCGCCCGACGATGCACGGAGCGTAGTTTGGTCATTCGGTTACTCAGAGCGATCATACAAACGAACGTCCAAAGAACACTCCGTGCGTCGTCGGACGATATTACTGAACGCAGCCCTGACAAAAAAAGTAAAAAAGTTATCATACGATATTGTTGTTGTACGGTTGACCGCACGTCAGTGGGTAACAGTTTGACATTGACAGCGCCTTTATTTTCGTAGCAGTAAGGGTGGTTTTCTAATTCAAGTTTGCCATGCAGTCGACTGTACGTATAATAACTTTTCACTTTTTTTTTGTCAGGGCTGCGTTCAGTAATATCTCCCGACGACGCACGGAGCGTAGTTTGGTCATTCGGTTACTCAGAGCGATCATACAAACGAACGTCCAAAGAACACTCCGTGCGTCGTCGGACGGTATTACTGAACGCAGCCCAGACAAAAAAAGTGAAAAAAAATATCATACGATATTGTTGTTGTACGTATGATATGACCGATTTTTCACTCTTTTATGTCAAGTAATAACTGATTGATATCACTACAAATAAGCAAACTAGGAGATACTTCTACCAAATTTCTAATAAAATAACACTGCGAACTTGTCACAGTAGTTTTCGTATGAATGGTAAAATAAAATTCGCCCATTTTTTACAAACTTTTATTAATAATCAAGGGACAAAATTTTGAAAACAGTAGCAAGGCCCAGCACGCAATGATGCGAATTTGTGCAAATTAACACTGCAACAACAACATAACATCACGCCTGTATTTTCCCGAAGGGGTAGGCAGAGGTGTAATAGTACACCCACATTGCAACTTTTGGAATACAATACATCACAGTGTACATGCTTTCATTGTATAGTATGCACCAAACTTTATGGCCGCTGGGCAAACGAGTTGTATGAGTTGTTGTTGTCGAACGAGTTGTGTGGTATGTTGTTGTTGTATGTGTGTTGTTGTATGTGTTGTTGTTGTAGTAGCAAAATTTTGAGTGACATGCGGGTGTCAATCGAGGTGCGGGGCGCTAACTTCACAGCAGCCATAGACTGGTGCACATTATACTCCATTGTACTGATTGTACACGTTATTTGCGATGCGAATTCCTTTAAGCGGCCTCCTCAAAGTACGGCCAGGGACATCTGTGCCGGAGGCCGGAGGATACAGTTTAAAGTGAACTATATTTTTCCTTAAACAAGTTTATGTTGCACTGAAAAATAAAAGATAACATTTATTGATATCACAAATTAAATAAGCAGACAACAGGGACTACAGGGAGACTCTTCCTGCCAATTTTCCAGACCAATTCACAACAAAACAACAAACAATTTGTGCCCGGTCAATGGCAATAGGCTCGCCCCCTATTACATGGGACTATAACATAACTGGCGAAATGTGGGTGTAATATTACACCTCTGCCTACCCCTTCGGGGAAATGCAGGCGTGATATTATGTTATGTTTGTGTTAATTCACAATAGTAAATAGCCGTCCTCTAACAGAATTTTTTGCCTCCGTACTACGTCATCGGCTGTGGAGCCAATAGCGGGCTGTTAGCGCGACACTTGTCAGTTTGATGTGCTGCCACTTTGTCAAAATAAATTACCCGAGCAAAATGCATTTTTTCATTTACTTTCTTCTATAAAGAATCACTTTTTATCTAGTAATTTAATATAGTTTCCTTTATTAACTAATTAGATGAATAACACGAGATAACAAATAGTTAGGCTAGTTAGGAATTTATTTTATATTCATTATGAACAAAAATCTCCTTAAGTATATTGAAGATATCAATCAATGGCAGCACTGATCGTGACGTAGCTTGGAGGCATTGTGCTGTCATTGCGGGAAGAGAATACCTGGTGAAACATCTTATTATACCATGGAACAGCGTTGCCAGACGTACGATAATTATCGTAAATATACGATAATTTTGGCTCTGGTACGATACAAAATTGATTGAAATACGCAGAAATACGATAATTTTGATGCTGAAAATCATTGTTTTTGTTCGTCGCTCAGCACTGTTTACGATAATTTTTCACCAAATTCCTTGATATACGATAATTTTAGAACATCAGTACGATAATTCACTTGTACTCATCTGGCAACCCTGCCATGGAATGAAACTAGTCCGCGCGCGACCGCCGTCGAGAGTGGACACGTATCGCCTGTTTGGAGCGCCTCGAGTTGAAAAAGATCGCTGTACAAACACAAAATATTCGATAAACAAAATTTGATACTTGACAAAGTAAGACTTTTATTCTATTTTGCTATAAAAAAAATTGTAAGTAGGGTTTCTAAAAGCCTATTCGTCCTGGACTTGGAGTGACCTGAAGGTGTACTTCGGTGACTGCTACTGGAACTCCTTGACGTGTTGTACTAGGTGAGCCGAGTTTGGGCTCGTTTTGTTAGTTATTATGAGACCTTACCTCCGGACTTGATGGAGTGATCTGAAGGTGTACTTCGATGACTGCTACTGGAACTCCTTGACGGGTTGTACTAGGTGAGCCGAGTTTGGGCTCGTTTTGTTAGTTATGTTGAGACTTTACCTCCGGACCTGATGGAGTGACCTGAAGGTGTACTTCGGTGACTGCTACTGGAACTCCTTGACGGGTTGTACTAGGTGAGCCGAGTTTGGGCTCGTTTTGTTAGTTATGATGAGACCTTACCTCCGGACCTGATGGAGTGACCTGAAGGTGTACTTCGGTAACTGCTACTGGAACTCCTTGACGTGTTGTACTAGGTGAGGCGAGTTTGGGCTCGTTTTGTTAGTTATGATGAGACTTTACCTCCGGACCTGATGGAGTGACCTGAAGGTGTACTTCGGAAACTGCTACTGGAACTCATTGACGTGTTGTACTAGGTGAGCCGAGTTTGGGCTCGTTTTGTTAGTTATGATGAGACTTTACCTCCGGACCTGATGGAGTGACCTGAAGGTGTACTTCGGAAACTGCTACTGGAACTCCTTGACGTGTTGTACTAGGTGAGCCGAGTTTGGGCTGGTTTTGTTAGTTATGATGAGACTTTACCTCCGGACCTGATGGAGTGACCTGAAGGTGTACTTCGGTGACTGCTACTGGAACTCCTTGACGTGTTGTACTAGGTGAGCCGAGTTTGGGCTCGTTTTGTTAGTTATGATGAGACCTTACCTCCGGACTTGATGGAGTGATCTGAAGGTGTACTTCGATGACTGCTACTGGAACTCCTTGACGGGTTGTACTAGGTGAGCCGAGTTTGGGCTCGTTTTGTTAGTTATGTTGAGACTTTACCTCCGGACCTGATGGAGTGACCTGAAGGTGTACTTCGGTGACTGCTACTGGAACTCCTTGACGGGTTGTACTAGGTGAGCCGAGTTTGGGCTCGTTTTGTTAGTTATGATGAGACCTTACCTCCGGACCTGATGGAGTGACCTGAAGGTGTACTTCGGTAACTGCTACTGGAACTCCTTGACGTGTTGTACTAGGTGAGCCGAGTTTGGGCTCGTTTTGTTAGTTATGATGAGACTTTACCTCCGGACCTGATGGAGTGACCTGAAGGTGTACTTCGGAAACTGCTACTGGAACTCATTGACGTGTTGTACTAGGTGAGCCGAGTTTGGGCTCGTTTTGTTAGTTATGATGAGACTTTACCTCCGGACCTGATGGAGTGACCTGAAGGTGTACTTCGGAAACTGCTACTGGAACTCCTTGACGTGTTGTACTAGGTGAGCCGAGTTTGGGCTGGTTTTGTTAGTTATGATGAGACTTTACCTCCGGACCTGATGGAGTGACCTGAAGGTGTACTTCGGAAACTGCTACTGGAACTCATTGACGTGTTGTACTAGGTGAGCCGAGTTTGGGCTCGTTTTGTTAGTTATAATAAGACCTTACCTCCGGACTTGATGGAGTGACCTGAAGGTGTACTTCGATGACTGCTACTGGAACTCCTTGACGTGTTGTACTGCTCAGTTTGGGCTGGTTTTGTTAGTTATGATGAGACCTTACCTCCGGACCTGATGGAGTGACCTGAAGGTGTACTTCGGTGACTGCTACTGGAACTCCTTGACGTGTTGTACTAGGTGAGCCGAGTTTGGGCTGGAGGTAAGGTCTCATCATAACTAACAAAACGAGCCCAAACTCGGCTCACCTAGTACAACACGTCAAGGAGTTCCAGTAGCAGTCACCGAAGTACACCTTCAGGTCTTTCCATCAGGTCCGGAGGTAAGGTCTCATCATAACTAACAAAATGAGCCCAAACTCGGCTCACTTAGTACAACACGTCAAGGAGTTCCAGTAGCAGTCACCGAAGTACACCTTCAGGTCACTCCATCAAGTCCGGAGGTAAGGTTTCATCATAACTAACAAAACGAGCCCAAACTCGGCTCACCTAGTACAACACGTCAAGGAGTTCCAGTAGCAGTCACCGAAGTACACCTTCAGGTCACACCATCAAGTCCGGAGGTAAGGTCTCATCATAACTAACAAAACTGTTGAACTTATAGTTTTGGGCATTAAATAATAACAATAAGCAAGATGTTCTTTACTCAACGTTTATTAAAATTGGTAGTTCTACAAAAATTCACCATTACGGTCACAGACAACGCACACAGTGACAGTGATACCAGCATGAAATAAATAGCAAAAATATAAATTATTTTATGAATATAATCAATATGAAATTAATTCTAACACTCCCACCAATTTCATATTGACTACATTAAACTATAATGTAATTAAACAAAAGTTACTGTAGATAGATGATAAAGAAAGAAAACACTTAACCAACTTTCTTTTAAACTAAAATGTATACATAACGTTGTCTCTGTTCAAAATAAATTTTTGTGGAGCAAGGGCTTTAGTAAGGAAATCAGCTAACTGATTTGAGCTACAAATATATTTAATCTTTACTATACCTTGCTCCACCTTTTCACGTATAAATTTATATTTAACATCAATATGCTTAGATTTTTGATGATATACAGGATTGCATATTAATTTTATGGCGGCCTGATTATCTACATATAAGACCATAGACTGCTGAGTAAACTGACATTCACCAATATCAGATAAAAATTGTCTTAACCACAAAAGTTCTTTGGTTGCATTACAAGCAGCCATGAACTCTGCCTCCATAGTAGACAGTGCAACTGTCTGTTGTTTCTTGCTTGCCCAAGTGATGGGTCCATTGTTCATAACAAATAGGTAACCAGTGGTAGATTTTCTAGAGTCTGAGTCACTTGCATAATCAGCATCTGAGTACCCCACAAGCTCGCTACTCCCCTTAAATTCTATTCCAATATGTTTTGTAGCAATCAAGTATTTTATAATACGTTTGACAGCTTTTACATGTTCAATACCAGGACTATTGACAAAGCGACTTACTAAATTAACAGAAAATGAAATATCTGGACGAGTTACTGAGGCTAAAAATAATAGTGAACCTACTGCCTCTCTGTAAGGAAAATTAACAAAATCATCAACATCAACTTTCTTCATATATGTTACATTACAATTGATTGGAGTACTGCATGGATTTGCGTCTGACATGTTAAATCTTTTAACTACTTGTTCAATGTAATTTGTTTGAGTTATACATATAGATTCTGGTGTTTTCTTAATTTCAAAACCAACATAATAATTTAAATCTAATACTTTAACATCAAAATTAGATTTCAGTATATTTATAACTGAATCCAGAATGTTTTTGTTAGTGGAAAAAATTAATCCATCATCAACAAACAGTATCAATAATACTTTTTCACCATGAACATTACCAACAAAAACGCAATGATCTGATTGAGACTGTGTAAAACTATATGATTTCAAGAAATCAGTAAATTTAGTATTCCAGCAGCGAGGTGCCTGTTTTAGACCATAAAGAGACTTGTTTAATTTGCACACCTTACCCTTTTCAGCAACAACACCTTCAGGAATTTCCATAAATATTTCTTCCTCGAGTTCACCATATAAAAAGGCTGTTTTTACATCAAACTGAAGTATTTCATAATTGTACTTAGCGGCCAAACTCAGTAAAATTCTGATGGAGTCATATCTAGTTGTTGGAGCAAAGGTTTCTGTATAATCAATGTCCTTCACCTGACTGAAGCCTCGCGCACATAGCCTCGCTTTATATCGTTCCACTTCACCTGCTTTATTTCTTTTTATTCTGAACACCCACTTAGAAGTTATTGCCTTTTTATTCAGTTCAGTTTTGTCAATGATAGTCCAAGTGTTACTTTGTTCATGAGCTTTTAATTCCTCTTCAATCGCTAGTTTCCATTTCTCCGAGTCTAAGCCATCAATTGCATCTTCATATGAAGATGGCACAGAGAACTCGGTAAAATTTGCTTCATAATTCAGATTTCTCCGTGTTCTCAGATTAATGTAACTTCTTGGACTATCATCTTCGACTTCTTGAGATGGTTCATAAGTGCTGTCACTATTACAGCTCTTCAAACTGCTATCATAAGACAAATCCTCATTAGTCAATTTTTTATTTTGAATTGGTGTTGACATGGACACTGGTGCCAACTGTTGTTGTGATGACAAACTTTGTGTACAGCATGGTACTAAGGAGTCGGATTCTTCAACTTCAATTGCATTATATTTATTTAATATAGCTGTATTATTTTCATCAAATGTCACATCACGAGACACTTTTATTTTATGAGTACTCTGATCAAACATTCTGTAATTTGTATTTTCATATCCAACTAAAATCATTTTGGAACTTTTCTTTTCTAATTTACTTCGGCTTACATCAGGCACATGAACATAACCATACGAGCCAAACACTCGGAGATGTTTTAGGTTTGGTTTTTCGCCTGTCCAAATTTCGTATGGAGACTTATCTGGAGTCTGACTAGAGGTTGTTCTATTGAGTATGTACACTGCACAATTTACTGCTTCAGCCCACAAATTTAAAGGTAATTTACTTCCATGAAGCATTGTTCGAGCACTTTCCATAATTGTTCGCAGTTCACGTTCAGCACGTCCATTTTGCTGAGGTGTGTAAGGGGCAGTGCACTCATGAATTATTCCATTTCGAGAAAAATATTCTTTAAAATCATTATTGACATACTCCTTGCCATTATCTGTATGCAATGTATGTACATTGTGGTTAAACTTGTTCATTATCAAAGCATTATATGACTTAAAATGATCTATTACTTCACTCTTGTGTCTCATAAGAAAAATATGAAGAAAACTTGTGGCTGCATCTTTGAATAGAACAAAATATTTCATACCTTGTATTGAGGTTTCACTCATTGGTCCACAGACATCACTGTAAACTAAATCGCCAGGACTCAATTGGCCTCGATGAGATGCATGGAATGGTAAACGGCTTTGTTTTCCATACATACAAGCTTCACAAACAAATGGATCAGCTGCATTGTCCTCACACTGTAACAATCCACATTTAATCATATTTTTAATTTCATTAACATTCAAGTGTCCAAGTCTCTCATGCCAAAGTTTTATATTATTTTGAGAGTTCTGTACTACATTACAGCTTGCACTTATTATAGTTTTAAAGTTCATTTCATATAAGTTATTAGCTCTTAGTGTTGCACTCAAAACTAAATTTCTGTCTTTGTAAATTAAAGCACTAGTATTTTTTTTAATTATTTCATAACCTAAGCGCATAATAGCACCTTCTGAGAACAGATTTCTCTTAAGTTCAGGCACAAAAAGAACTTCCTTCAAGATATTATCCTCCCACTGTCCTTTTATGCACTTTCTAATTAAAATTGTTCCTATTCCACACACTTTGAGATTTTGTTGGTTGCCCAACTTCACATACCTATTAGTAATGTTAGTATTATCATTGTATTCCTGCAAGCACTCGAAAAAATCCTTTCTGTAGGTCATATGAACCGATGCCCCGCTATCTAGCAACCACATGTCATCACTCGGCCCACATACAATATTTACACTTTCTGTGTGAAAAGCTAGCATATTGCTTTGGTCTTCAGACGTTTCCGATTTTTTAGGTGCACGGCACTGTCCACAGTGTGATAAGATCCCGGTTTTTGTCTCATCGTGTTTTTATTGAATTAATCGATAGAGTTTACAATTCCGAAGATTAGACTAAAACTCCGGGTTCGCTCAGACTTGAGGTTTTTTTTTTAAAAAATGTCAAAGTTTCGCAATATCCGACTCTTGAAAAATGAAAAAAAAATCATTATAATTTAATGGAAGTACTTATTACAGAATTTATTTATTCTATCGAAAAATGGAATAATAGCCGACCGTTCTACCAATTCCTGTTGCATTAGTATGAATGGGTCGAGAGATATGATTTTTTTTCTCAATTTTCGTTTTCATTTTTTTATTCATCTAAACCACCGTAGTAGGTGGTCATTCCTACATCAAATAATTGCTGATACTTTCTTTTATGTGTAGTATTAATTCCAAAACCTAATTCGTTGGTTTCCAGGAGTTATTGGAGATTCAAAATTTTCCTTAGGGCACTTTCATGTATCCGAAAAAAAAACAATAAGAATATATTTTATCTGAAAAAAAAAGAAGGTGTTTTAAATACTTTTTAATAATTAATATGGAGTTGGCTATTTGAAAGAAAGAAAATGAAAGAAAGAAAAAAATTTTATTTTTAATTTTTTTGTGGCTAAAATCTAACTCCAGGTCTCCATTATAAACCCGACCCTAAACATATTGCCGACGTTTTTAAACATCATTTTAAAGTGGAGTCACCTTTAAAAACGTGTGTCTTACCTAGCACTGTTACCAGTGATGTCTGTTGCGTTACACATCCAATTCGAATTACTAGTGGGGAGGTACGTCAGGCTATTGGCAATATGAAAAGAGGAAAATCGCCGGGGCATGACGGGCTCAGTGTGGAGCATCTTAAGTATGCGGGTGTTCACATACATAGGTTGCTGTCTATGTTGTATACTCTGTGTATAAGGCATTCATATTTGCCACCAGACTTAATGAAAACTATTGTTGTACCACTTGTTAAGAATCGTACGGGAGATATATCGGACAAAAATAATTATAGACCAATCTCACTTGCAACTGTGATTGCAAAAGTACTAGATAGGATAATGGACGAGCGCCTTAGTGGATGCATACAACTTCAGGACGCTCAGTTTGGTTTTCAATCAGGTTTGTCAACGGAAACGGCGATTTTGTCACTTAAGCATACTGTGAACTACTATGTTGAAAGAAAAACACCAATTTATGCATGTTTCCTAGATCTATCTAAGGCGTTCGATCTCGTGTCCTATAACTTACTTTGGGCTAAGTTGAAACAGGTGGGTGTTTCTCTGGAGGTCATAGAAATGTTCTCATATTGGTACGGTCATATATTCAGATGAATACTCATTAAATTGTGGTGTGCGACAAGGAGGGTTAACCTCTCCTAGACTTTTTAATTTGTATGTAAATCAGCTGATTGAGGGGCTGAGCAGCATGCATGTCGGCTGCCGAATGGATAATGTTAGTGTTAATAACATTAGCTACGCAGACGATATGGTGCTGCTGAGCCCGTCAATCGGCGGTTTGAGGAAACTTCTCAGCGTATGTGAAGTTTATGCTGAGGAACACGGTTTAAAGTATAATGAGAAAAAGAGTGAGTTTATGGTTCTGGTTGGAAAGAATAAGAGACCTAACAGTGTTCCACCTTTGACTCTGAATGGAGTTCAGCTGAACCGTGTTCCTCAGTTTAAGTATCTCGGGCACATTATTACTGAAACTTTACGCGATGACCCGGATATAGAGAGGGAAAGGAGGGCATTGTCGGTGCGTGGCAATATGTTGGCTCATCGATTCACTCGTTGTACGGTAGAAGTCAAGCTTACATTATTCAAGGCTTACTGTCAAAGTTTTTACACGAGTGGTCTATGGGTTAACTTTACGCAAAAATCCTACAATGCCCTCAGAGTTCAGTATAATAACATCTTCAGGGCTCTGTTGCGCCTCCCTCGGTATTGTAGTGCTTCAGGCATGTTTGCGGATGCACATGTGGATGATTTTCATGCCATCATACGCAAGAAAATTGCGTCTGTTGTGCAGAGGATGCGGGGGAGTAGCAATGGAATCCTGAAGATGTTAGCGGGAAGGATGGACACCGCCGTCCTCAGTCGTTTCATTGATTTACATGTGAGAGGTGCGAATCAATGACTCGACATTTGTTAATATTTATTAATGATTGTTATCTGTGTTTACTAACATAGTTGTTTAAGTTTTTCATTGTTACTAACAAAAATGATTATGGAATGTTGTTTTCTGAAGATAAAATATTTTATTATTATTATTATTATGTTGTAGTGTCTAGAACATTTATGTATGCCAAGTTTCAACGGAATCGGTTAACAGGTAAGAATTCAGTGGGTGAACAAGCACTCATCCCCTGTTTTCCTACCCTTAGGGGTGGATTTTGATTTTCAAATTTAAATGGGAGCAACTTCGAGATATACCCTATCTATTAAAAGAAGAATCATCAAAATCGGACTACTCTGTAAAAAGACGAATTGAGAACCTCCTCGTTTTTTTCGTCGGTTAAAAAGTAAAACAAAATTGATTTAAAAGAATTGTAAAATTAATAACAAAGAACTAAATTGACTAAGAATATTTAATAAATTGTCAAAAATGTTGATATAGGTATATTACTCATGTTTAATGTTGATTTATATACTTATGAGAGATCGGAAAGGATTTTCTTTTATTTACTATTAGTTGAGTCTTTTGGGTTAGAATTTATAGACGGTTTACAAAAAACGTGTAACAGTCAACATGATACCAATTTCTCCATTAGTTTTTTAATTTCCTTTATAAAATTACTCAATCTTTGCCATCTAAGCCACAAAATAATGATATCTTGTTATGGTCGTGATAAGGAAGCTAAAACTTAATAAAAATAAACAAATTATGTTTTGGTTGAAGTGGCAGCCCTAAGTACGGATATTTCGGATATTACTAAAATTTCCAATAACTCCTGGAAACCAACAAGTTAGGTTTTGGAATTAATACTACACATAATAGAAAGTATCAGCAATTTTTTGATATAGGAATGACCACCTACTACGGCGGTTTAGATGAATAAAAAAATGAAAACGAAAAATGAGAAAAAAAATCATATCTCTCGACCCATTCATACTAATGCAACAGGAATTGGTAGAACGGTCGGCTATTATTCCATTTTTCGATAGAATAAATAAATTCTGTAATAAGTACTTCCATTAAATTATAATGATTTTTTTTTCATTTTTCAAGAGTCGGATATTGCGAAACTTTGACATTTTTTTAAAAAAAAACCTCAAGTCTTAGCGAACCCGGAGTTTTAGTCTAATCTTCGGAATTGTAAACTCTATCGATTAACTCAATAAAAACACGATGAGACAAAAACCGGGATCTTATCACACTGTGCTGTCTAGCAAAGTGCCCACGTTTTCCACAATTGTAGCAAACAAAACGATGTCCTTGAGAAGTGTTCTTGACAAACTTATTTTTGTCTTGTTGTGTCACAAGGGCCACATCACTTTGTTCCTCTGATAATAGACTGTTCTCCTCATCAAGCAATCGAGCAGTAAGGTTATGTATGGTTTGCTGTTTTGCATCTAATGACATCCATGCCTGACGCAATGAACGATATTTAGATGGTAATGTGCTAAGTATTTTAGTGATGATTGCTGTTTCACTTATTGTTTCTCCACTCTCATTTAACTGTTGTGCCAACCCTTCAATTTTCGAGATGTGTTGAGCCATAGATCTGATGGATTCATTTTGTACTGATAGAAGCGCTCGTGAATCATCATTTTGTTAAATTCAGATTTTTGCTCATATATTGACTCAAGTTTTTCCATAATTGCCTTAGCACTGTCGCAATTCTCTATCAGAGCAATTTGTTTATATTCCATTGCCGAAGTTATAATAAACATGGCTATACCATCATTTTTCAACCATTCGTCATCAAGTTTTTCTGGTCTTGGTTTCATAATATCGATACCTTTTGCTTTTAATGCGCATTTTACTTGAAACTTCCATTGACGAAAGTTATTTCCATCGAAACGCTCCATATTCATCTTTGAACCGGCAATATCCATTTTGTTGTTTAAGGTTATGCACATGGACTTTCTGCTTACTATACCGAATTTCACTGCTCTTTGCTATTGTTATATTTTTGCTGGGCCCATAACCTGTTGAACTTATAGTTTTGGGCATTAAATAATAACAATAAGCAAGATGTTCTTTAAAACGTTTATTAAAATTGGTAGTTCTACAAAAATTCACCATTACGGTCACAGACAACGCACACAGTGACAGTGATACCAGCATGAAATAAATAGCAAAAATATAAATTATTTTATGAATATAATCAATATGAAATTAATTCTAACAAAAACGAGCCCAAACTCTCCTCACCTAGTACAACACATCGAGAAGTTCCAGTAGCAGTCACTGAAGTACACCTTCAGGTCACTCCATCAAGTCCGGAGGTAATTCGTAAAAATATAAACAGCAAAAATATGTTTTTTGAAGGTAGTAGGTATAGGTACCTACCAAAATTTTATTACAAAGAAATACGTAAAAAAAAACGAATCCTTCAAAGTATCAAAATGAGTTCACTTGACTACTATTATCGAAGATAGCGAGCGTACACTTGTGTGTATGACCCGTGTCAATGTAGTAGTTCGATTCTGTACCTATCAATTTTGCGAACGCGTCCTTAAAGCGTACCCATTCATATTTTTGTCATCACTTTCTCCAATAAATGTAGAAAATTATTATACTTACATACTTAAATAGGTACCTCATTATTTCTCATTGCTTTTCTTGATGTAGGTAAGTACTAGAAAATCATAGTAAACCTTATTTGCATTTCCATGAAAACATTGACCTTTCTTGCTATGATAAATGGTCTTAACTAGGTTTTTGCAAGCTTTGAGCATATTTGTCAGAGTTACTGAATATCTTTTGTCTTCCTACTTGAATCTACCTATAACAAAACAATGGTGATTCTTTAGTAAAATATGAGTGTCAATAGTGGTTTTATTCGGAAAGTTATTTAACTTGTTTCACAGTGATTTAGCATAGCATACTACTTACATTTTAGTGGTAATCCCCAAAATTTGTAGGCCAAATCTTCTTACATTACGTTCACTGCATGTTGTCTCTCCAAAAATGCAATGAAATGAAAATTATTCGCCACTCAACTTGTGAATTGTTTTACATTAACTTGATACTTTTCACGTCGCCGAAACCTCCATAACAGAATTATATTAGCTGTACAAACGAAAACATCCATATTCACGTAATTTTAATGATTTTTAATGTAATAAGTAAACAAAACAAACATAGCTGAAAATAACCTAAAATTACAATTTGACGTTTATAATATGGTCAAGTATGGTTTAGTGTTGTTAAACTAGGGGTCGCGTAGGTTTAATTTTAGTGCCGTACTTAAACCAAATTATGAGATAAACCTGCTTTTGTAATAAGAAATTTACCAAAACCATGGTTTATAAGTTTAAACCACCTTAGTCCACGTTTTGTAATAAAGGGGATCGTGTTGGTACTCAAATGAAAGGGCCCGATGAGATCTAGACAAATAAATTGACAAAACTTCTGATGGCCATATCTCCTAAACCATAGGTCTTAGACCCATCATGTTGGTAATCAAATGAAAGGGCTCGACGAGCTCTACACAAATACATAATGAAAAAATCTGCCAAGGGATTTTCGCCTTTTTGAAAAATATTTAATTTCATAGAATTTAATAGTTATCATAAATACTAGTCCAAATGTTGAAAGGAAATAGTTTTTCCCTAAATGTCAGTAAGATCGATAATCGCTTAGCAGAATTTTTATTGTGTATTTGTGTAGACCTCGTCAAGCCCTTTCATTTGAGTACCAACATGATGGGTCTAAGACCTGTAGTCTAGAAGATATGGCCATCAGAAGTTTTATTTTTATAGTATAGGATGGCGAAACGATCTTAAGGCCCACCTGATGTTAAGCGGTTACCTTTGCCCATAACAACTGCAATACCACCTAGGCTGTTGCCTAAATGGTACCGCAAGTCGGTTCGCCAAACTGAGACATGAAGATGGAAAGTCTCATGTGATTGTAATTTCACCGGCACCCGTACCCTTCAGACCGAAACACAGCTATGCAAGCATCACTATTTGGCGGAGAAGTAGGCACGGTGGTAGTACTTCCCCGGACGAGCTCTTTCACAAAGGAGCGACCGTTTATTTGTCTAGATCTTATCCAGCCCTTTCATTTAAGTACCAACATGATGGGTCTAAGCCGTAACCTGTGGCTTAGGAGATGTGACCATCACAAGTTTTGGCCATTTATTTGAGAAGAGCTCATCGAGCCCTTTTATTTGAGTACCAACACGATGGGTCTAAGACCTGTGGTTTAGGAGAAATGGCCATCAGAAGTTTTGACCATTTATTTGAGAAGAGCTCATCGAGTCCATTCATTTGAGTAGCAACACGATGGGTGTATGTCAGTGTTTCTTTTCATGGACAGCCCGATTTTTTTTGAACCTACTTATGAATTGCGATTTTTTTCATGTAACTTCCAGTGCCAGTGCCCGCGACATTGTCCGCGTGGTAGTCGGAAAATAACACCATATCGTGTTCATAAACACAATGTCGTATTTTTATAATTTTCTACTAACGCCATTGATATACATTTATTAAAAAAAAAACAAAATTTAAACTATTGAAAAACACCACAGAAATGACATTTATTGCCGATCTAATGTCAAATCTCTGAAAAACGCAATTAATATAACGGAACAAAACAATCTATTCCTATCCATTATACCGCCTGGCTACTCGAACAATACTTGAAGTGGCGAAATTGTCGTTCCTATTTTTAGTTAGAATTTGTCATTTTACTCAGTTTGATAATAATTATAATATATAATAATCTTTAGTACAGAAATTCTAGAAAATTCATTTTTGACATCAGTCTCGTTAAGTCTTGTCTTGTACGTCCTATGCTCCTAGAAGATTTTTTCCAAAAACATTAAATCATATGTACAGTTCTCGTCTCGTTACAATTCATGTGACAATTTGAGTACAGCGCCACCTATTGCTATTAGCTTAAATCAAAACGAGAGATCAATGGCTATTTCGTCATTGTAATAGGTTTCAATGGTGTGTTTTAACTGAACTAATGGCTTTATATTTTTTTCGTTGTTTATGTGTTATCACTGAGTGTAAAAAGATAAATGTACAATAAATGACGATGCCTTGATTTTTTATGACTGTTATTTCGCGTTAATTTGCTGTATAACGTTTTTTAAAGATTAATAATCTCTCAAGTGTTATCTATGCTGCCATCTATGAGATTTTTTTATAACTAATTCTATTTGCTTCGTATTGTTACCCCATGGCAATGTAAACAAACAAAAACAAATTCTTCTATGATTTTTTTTTACAGTTTTATACTTAAGTTTACTCATCTTATACAGGAAAAAAAAATACCAGTGCGCAATTTTTGACTAAATGAACTTAAGGGATTTTTAATAAACATTAAGTTATCGTTTACGAAAGATGTTTACTTTGAAATTGATTTTATGGTTACTCGCCGACGCGGGCGCGGCGACGCGTTTTTAGGTATAGTTGCCGGCACGAGTCGTGAGCACAGATTCCATTGCGTAAGTGGTCGAAACTCTGTTCACAGTACAACAGACCAGAAACGGGCACTTGCATTGGTTTAATTATATGATAATGCATAATTGAGCATATGTAGAAAACGGAATACTAGAATACGGTGACGACAGAGACTAACACGCAGGTACAATTTGTGCTCACGTCTCGTGCCGGAAACTATATCAGCTGTTCGCTTGCTCGATGCGCCGACGTAAGAATCTATCTACGCGGGTTACTGACCGCTAATTATATCAAATTTGAACTAGACTTTTTAGGGTTCCGTAGTTCTACAAGGAACCCTTATAGTTTCGTCATGTCTGTCCGTCTGTCCTTATCCTTTACAGCTTAATAACTTCTACAGTTATAAACATAAGTACATGAAATTTTGTTAAAAAATAGTATAGATATAGATCATCATCATCCTCCTGCCCTTATCCCAATTTATTTGGGGTCGGCGCAGCATGTTTTTTTCTTCCATACATCTCTATCAGCCGTCATCTCTGTGTTTACTTTCTTTCTATTCATATCATCTTTCACACAATCCATCCATATTTTCTTCGGTCTCCCTCTTTTCTTATAGCCATCAACATTCATACTTAAAACTTTCCTCGTAACATGCTCCTCATTCCTCCTCATCACATGTCCATACCATGATAGTCTGTTGCTACTTAACTTCTCTGTCACTGGCGCTACTTTCAGACTCCCTCTTACATATTCATTCCTTATCCTATCCATTCTCGTTACACCACACATTCCTCTTAACATTCTCATCTCAGCTGCATGCACTTATTTTAAAAGAATAAAAAAATCATGATTACGTATTTTTGGGGTTGGATGAAAAATTTTTTTTCGCTGCACCCCCTCGTGTGGGGTATCATTGAATAGGTCTACTAAAATGAAGGTAATGTTTGATACACCACTTTTTTATCAGGTGTACCATCTGCGAAATATAGCCTGCCAAAGTGGCTTGCAATGTGTCCCCCCCACCTGCCATTTCTAAACTATGCAACGTAGAAACTTATAATCTTCCACATTGATAGATATCTGACGACACAGCAATTGTGGTCTATGGTAGGGATTGGAACTGCGCAAAGCTCAATGCCGAAACAGCCCTAGAATGTATAAGTGATTGGCTATGCGAAAATCTACTAACATTGAATACCGATAAAACCCTGGTTATCCCTTTTTGCCCTTCCTCAAGATCCATGCCGCCTAGCACATTTACCCCAATAAAAATTCATTCTTGCCTAAACAGACCTATTAATTGCGTATGTCCATCTTTATCCTCTGTTCTTGTAACAAAATACCTAGGCGTGCACATTGATGCCCAATTAACCTGGCGACCTCACATAGACGCAACAAAAAACGTGTTAGAAGGCTCATTTACATTTCAAAAACTTGAGGAACTCTGCTGATCCTCGTGTTCTGAAATTGGTATATCACGCTCTCTGCCAATCTATTTTGTCATACTGCCTTCCTGTCTGGGGTGGCGCGGCAAAAACATTTATGTTAGAGTTGGAGAGGTCACATAGGGCTATACTAAAAGTCATCCACAAAAAACCAATACGTTACCCTACTCATCAATTATACCAAGACTCCGACATTCTTAGTGTCAGAAAGCTCTTTATCTTGCGTACTGTACTCCGCAGGCATTCTTCTCTACCGCTTGATAGGGCAATTCTTTCAAAGAGAAAAGGTACGTCAGTTTGTCCAACACAAAGAGTCAGTACTCACCTGGCATTTAGACAATACCAATCATTAGGTTCTCGGTTGTATAATAAAATCAACAAATCTGTCCCCATATATGTATCCAATACTCTTGAAGTTAAAAATAAAATCATAAGCTGGTTGAAAAACATGACATACGAAGAAACCGAAGACCTACTTGTGGTTAACATATAAACTTCTATATAAACTATTAACGTACTATACAAACACACACACACACACACACACCCCCTCCTACACACTTCCAATCCTACACCCACAACATTCTTCCATACTATACACACACGTTCCCTCCACTATTTAAATCCGCACAATTACTCATAGCTATATAAATAAATAAATAAATAGCTCTTACAAGCATCATTCATTATAGATATTTTTAATACCAAATTGTTTAAAGCCTTTCTTATTTTATTTTATTGTCAACTATAATTAATATTAGCAGAGCATAACTATGCTGTAATTGGAGGAATCACTTATTCCGATAGTACAGGTTCACCTAGTTTCGGAATCAGGGGTTTATGTCATACTGACCTTGCTCTTATAATGATAAGTTTCTGACTGTATGCAACTCTAGATTTAAGAGTAATTGATGTTTAAATAAATAAAAAAAAAAAAAAAAAAAAAAAAATTGGCCTTAGAGAAAAATGATCGTAGCAAATAATGCTCCTTAAGCTACTTTCTATTTGAAAAAATCACAAAAAGTAACTTTGTGTTATATTGATGACACACTTCTTAAATTTAGCTTCTTAAATTCAGCGCTAGGTGGCACTGTTTGCAAAAACTAAAATAGCAATGATAAATATTCGATTTGATTAGTTTGTAATTAGGAACCCTATAATACTGAGCATGGCCCGACATGCTCTTGGCCGGTTTTTGAAATTTAGGCCTTGACCTGAAGTTATTTGTAATGGTAATTCCAATTTTTCCATCATACTTGATTGTGTCCATATTTTGCTGATTTCAAGTCGGTTATAAAAAGTAAACAATTAATTGAAATGTGTTCTATTACTCGTACTGAACCACCAAAAAAAATTTGCGCACTAGTTAATATTTTTTCTTGTATAATCATCTTCTTGAACAAAACTAAAAATAATAATCAAACAAATACATTATTCTCTATTCTCACTATTCTCATAGCAGTTGTAGTTCGGGATGGGCAAATGAAAAATTAAATTTCAATGAAATGAAAAATATGTGAAAAATATGAAAAAGGAGAATGCCCATCTTTGTATGGAGCTCCGTTGCGCTGCAAATATTTTTGTATGATAGCCAAAATTACACACAATAGAGGATTGATATTTGTATCATACTTTCAAAGGAAACAAAAATGATCTTTTTATTTTGTAGGGTTTCCTAGAAACTTACATGTTCAGTTTGGAGGTTAGTTTGCAATAGTGATGCAACTCGAGTCCACTTTTACTCGAGTCCACTTTTACTCGAGTGACATCGAAAAAAAACGCACTCGATAAACGTTGTTGCAACGTCCAAAGAACACTCCGTGCGTCGTCGGACGATATTACTGAACGCAGCCTTGACAAAAAAAAGTGAAAAAAGTTATCATACGATATTGTTGTTGTACGTATGATATGACCGATTTTTCACTCTTTTATGTCAAGTAATAACTGATTGATATCACTACAAATAAGCTAACTAGGAGATACCTTACCAAATTTCTAATAAAATAATACTGCGAACTTGTCACCGTAGTTTTCGTATGAATGGTAAAATAAAATTCGCCCATATAGAATTCGCCCATTTTTTACAAACTTTTATTAATAATCGAGGGACAACATTTTGAAAACAGTAGCAAGGCCCAGCCAGTGGCGTGCATTGGCTTACTTCACTTGAATTTAATTGTGGTGTATGTTATTGATTTTTTGATGTAGGAAGATTAATTTAGCATTAATAGGTCTATTTTAAGATAAGTAATCATCATACTCTGAAAGAAAGATAATAACTTACACCACTATTGAATTTGAATGAGGAAGGCAGTAGGTATTGCCTAATTGCCTATATGCAATGCACGCCACTGGGCCCAGCATGCAATGATGCGAATTTGTGCAAATTAACACTGCAACAACAACATAACATCACGCCTGTATTTGCCCGAAGGGGTAGGCAGAGGTGTAATAGTACACCCACATTGCAACTTTTGGAATACAATACACCACAGTGTACATGCTTCCATTGTATAGTATGCACCAAACTTTATGGCCGCTGGGCAAACGAGTTGTACGAGTTGTGGTTGTCGAACGAGTTGTGTGGTATGTTGTTGTAGTAGCAAAAGGACAATGCCCACGGATGGGCCCATTTTTGGCGCCATGTCAAAACTGTATGTTATTCAAAAATTATGTCTTATTATTTCATGTTTATTTGTTCTTTATCAACATTTCTTTCACCCTAGCATTAAAAAACATAATAAATATGTATTAAACTGAATCGTAAGTATATCCTCCATTCAAACCGAACGAAAATGTTGCCAGATATCAGACTATTTCCACAAATAATCGGAATCAATTCTAAATAGCGATACTTCTATGAATTATCTTTTACTGTGTTTCAGATGCTATTATTTATACTAGACTTATCTTGATTGATTAATTTCTTATTTTTTCTTTCCACAATTTATATCTTTAGATTTCGGTTCGCATGCTTAAATTCGTTAAAAATTATAAAAAATCACTCATATGACGTCAAATCAAAAGAAATTGCAAAACATATTTTTGTAATATTTTTGTACAGAAAAATAAGATGATTCTTTGCTTTAAAATACCTATGCATTTATTGTAAATATTGTTATAATCATTTTAAATTAATTGAAATTAATTGAAATATTACTTATAAAATCGATATTAATTAATACACCCAAAAACTTAAAAGCTTGCAATCTTATTATTTAAAATATACTACAAAATTTATTTCAAAAATCGATTAACAAAATAATTATATCTTGCAACACCATACATGGTGTCTCTGGATGTCCTTATGGGTGCGTTCAGTTATATCGTCCAACGATGCACGGAGCGTACTTATCAATCAGTTAAGGAGTTGGAAAAAATTTGATTTCTCTTAAACCAGGGTGAAAAAATTAAAATCGTTTGCAGATTAATAAAAGATAATTCTTGGTCTACAAAATAAGGCTAAAACCGTGACATAGCATTTTTTTTTGAGGGGCCTAAAGCTCCTAAGAGAATGGGCAATGTCCTTTGAGTGACATGCGGGTTTCAATCGAGGTGCGGGGCCCTAACTTCACAGCAGCCATAGACTGGTGCGCATTATACTCCATTGTACACGTTATTTGCGATGCGAATTCCTTTAAGCGGCCTCCTCAAAGTACGGCCGAGGACATCTGTGCCGAGGCCGTGTGTGTGGAGGCCGGAGGATACAGTTTACTGTCAACTATATTTTTTCCTTAAACAAGTTTATGTTGCACTGAAAAATAAAAGATAACATTTATTGATATTACAAATTAAATAAGCAGACAACAGGGACTACAGGGAGACTCTTCCTGCCAATTTTCCAGACCAATTCACAACAGTAAATAGCCGTCCTCTAACAGAATTTTCTTAAAGCGTACCCATTCATATTTTTGTCATCACTTTCTCCAATAAATGTAGAAAATTATTATACTTACATACTTAAATAGGTACCTCATTATTTCTCATTGCTTTTCTTGATGTAGGTAAGTACTAGAAAATCATAGTAAACCTTATTTGCATTTCCATGAAAACATTGACCTTTCTTGTTATTATAAATGGTCTTAAATAGGTTTTCGCAAGCTTTGAGCATATTTGTCCGAGTTCCTGAATATATTTTGTCTACCTACTTGAATCTATAACAAAACAATGATTCTTTAGTAAAATCATAGACCAAGTAAAAACTCATGACAAATTCCAGCGGAACATTGAATTGATGCAGGGTAAGCAAATGTATGAGTGACATTGACAGCGATGGGAGTGTTGCTAGATAAAATCTTTTTACCCCTGATATCAAACAACTGACCACGACTAATATCAAGTCTTTAAATAATTAATACGATCCAATTATGAAAAGTCACGGAAAGGGATTGTTTAGCAAATTGACTGTCAATTTAAATTTTCTGTATATTAATAATCACAATATTATATATTGTCATTCGTTATCAGTATACCAACGACTAGGATCAGGGCTAGAAAGGCAAAATCCGGCAAAATTTGTGTCTCAATTTGCTAAATAATTCGTGTCCCTGGCCGTACATAGAATATAACTATATAATAAAAAATAGTTATTTGCTATGCAAGACTGTTAAGTTATTATTTAGCGCGTTTTCTTCTATTAAAGTAAGCGAAGGATTTTAAGATTGAATTCTAAAATATAATCAAAAAAATGTAAAGGCACGAGACGCAAATAATTTTGCAGCCGTGCAAAACACACAACTTTTCATCTCACTGCAGCCAAGAAAATGCTAGATGTAAGAAAGATAATTGAAATATAATTAATCAGTGTTTAATTATTCATAGTAGTTACTTACAAAATGGAACATTATACTAAAACTAAAATTACTGCTGTTGGTTGGATACTTGTGTACTATTCCTTGGTAAATTATTTGCAAAATTATCAAAAATTACTCATTTCATTGGATTCCATTGTGGTAGATGTGAAGGATTCATTATGTTGTTTTAATAGAAATTTTCACCCGACTGCGGCGCAGCCCAAAAGGAGGGATCACGTTTTTATTCATGTATAAATCATGCTCAACAAAGTGTTCGCTACAAATGAGTGAATAATTGGATGGTGACCAACTATTTTTATTTCTGCTATTACGTATTACTTCAACCCACTCTTTTTAGGGTTCCGTAGTCCTACAAGGAACCCTTATAGTTTCGTCATGTCCGTCTCTCCGTCTGTCCTAATCCTTTACAGCTTAATAACTTCCACAGTTATAAACATAAGTGTCGTGGTGACACGTTCGGTGATTCGAAATACAATAAACAGTTCGGCAAGGTTTGAATGTGAGTGTGTGCGTAATTCGCGTGTACTACGCAAATCGGCAAGGTTTTGAATGTATCAAATTTTTGATCGTGACATTTGGTCTATAGGTATCTTGTCAAAGAGTAAAATATGAGTGTCAATAGTGGTTTTATTTGGAAAGTTATTTAACTTGTTTCACAGTGATTTAGCATAGCATACTACTTACATTTTAGTGGTAATCCCCAAAATTTGTAGACCAAATCTTCTTACATTTCGTTCACTGCATGTTGTCTCTCCAAAAATGCAATGAAATGAAAATTCTTCGCCACACAACTTGTGAATTGTTTTACATTAACTTGATATTTTTAACGTCGCCGAAACCTCCATAACAAAATTATATTAGCTGCACAAACGAAAACATCCATATTCACGTAATTTTAATGATTTTTAATGTAATAAGTAAACAAAACTAACATAGCTGAAAATAACGTAAAATTACAAATTGACGTTTATAGTATGGTCAAGTATGGTTTAGTGTCGTTAAACTAGGGGTCGCGTAGGTTTAATTTTAGTGCCGAACATAAACCAAATTATGAGATAAACCTGCTTTGTAATAAGAAATTTACCAAAACCATGGTTTATAATTTTAAACCACCTTAGTCCACGTTTTTAGGGTTCCGAAGTCCTACAAGGAACCCTTATAGTTTCGTCATGTCCGTCCGTCTGTCCGTCTGTCCTAATCCTTTACAGCTTAATAACTTCTACAGTTACAAACATAAGTAAATGAAATATTGTTAAAAATTAGTCTACTTATAGATCTCAATTTTAAAAGAATAAAAAAATCGTTTTTACATATTTTAGGGGTGGCGTCCATACATGTGAAATGGAGATGAAAAAAAATTTTTCGCTGCACCCCCTCGTGTGGGGTATCAATGAATAGGTCTACTAAAATGAAGGTAATGTTTCATACACCACTTTTTTATCAGGTGTACCATCTGCGAAATATAGCGCGCCAAAGTGGCTTGCAATGTGTCCCCCCCTGCCATTTCTAAACTATGCAACGTAGAAAGTTATTATCTTTCACATTGATAGACCTTTGTGAAAACTCTCTTTTAAAATTATTTCGAGTATAATGTGATTATAATTTTTTGAGTTATAGAGTGAAAACTGAAAATTACTTAAAACGTTCTAGTTCAAAGGTCATTGTCCTTAGAGAAAAATGATGTTAGCAAATAATGCTCCTTTAGTTACTTTCTATTTGAAAAAATCACTAAAAGTAACTTTGTGTTATGTTGAACACACTTCTTCAATTTGGCTTCTTGAATTTATCGCTAGATGGCGCTACTAACAACACGCTCTGAGTCGCGAATGCTGCCGATTATTGCAAAAACTATAAAAGCATAGCCATGATTAATATTATATATTACACTAGCGGACCCGGCAGACGTCGTCCTGCCCGGAAAAGCAGCGCCACATATAATTAAAATCGTCCCTGCCATTTAGGAGAAGATCAGTGACATACAGACAGAAGGGCCACCTACCGGATCCAATTGTGTTTTCACACCATCCAGGAAACCATTGAAATATTCACAAAAAAATTCATCCAAATCGGTTCAGCTGTTTAGGAGGAGTTAGGCGACAATCAGATGTACAGAAGAAATAAATATTCGCGGCTTCACTCGCGTTAAATTCTGCTAACCCACGTGACGGATCCTGTTAATTCAGTCCAGTCCAGTCCAGTTCCATCCATCCATCCTTTTATTCGGACCGTCCAGTCCAGTCCAGTCACTATCCCACTATCTCACCCCATGTCCAGTCCCGTCCCATGTCCCGTCCCGTCCCATGTTAAATGTCCCATCCCGTCCCATGTCCAATGTCCCGTCTCATGTACCATGTTCCGTCCCGGCCCATGTCCCTTCTCAAGTCCCGTCTCGTCCCATGTCCCGTCCCCCATGTCACATGTCCCGTCCCGTCTCGTCTCATGTCCCGTCCCGGCCCATGTCCCTTCCCATGTCCCGTCCCGTCCCATGTCCCGTCCCCCATGTCACATGTCCCGTCCCCCATGTCACATGTCCCGTCCCCCATGTCACATGTCCCGTCCCCCATGTCACATGTCCCGTCCCGTCCCGTCCCATGTCCCGTCCCCCATGTCACATGTCCCGTCCCCCATGTCACATGTCCCGTCCCCCATGTCACATGTCCCGTCCCGTCCCGTCCCATATCCCGTCCCTCATGTCACATGTCCTGTCCCGTCCGTCCCATGTCCCGTCCCATGTTATCAATTGTTCAGCAAATCAAATTTGGTGACACAACGACTGCAGCGCCACCTACCGGGTAAATAAATAAATGTAGCTTATATGACACGTTCGTAGATTTACCATAGCAGCGCCATCTATTCATTACTTACTCAACCCAGTCGAAAGGTATCGACATCTGTTAGAATCATTTGGAGTTAACAGATAATTGTGACTGTCAAATAATAACAGACAAATAATTAGCAATAAATTAAAATTGCGACTATAATTTGAGATTTAAACTATCCTATCTCTCAAGTTGGATCGAACTCCACATGGTGTGCGAATTTTATTATAATCGGTTAAGTGGTTTAGGAGTCCATTGAGGACAAACATTGTGACACGAGATTTATATATATTAAGAAAGATGTTTGCGGAGGCGCGGGTTGATGGCTTCCATGCTATTATGCGCAAACGAACCGCCTCCCTGCTAAGCAGAGTGCGGGGCAGTACTAATAGCATCCTGCAAGTTATTGCAGGTAAAGTGGACTCCGCAATAATGAAGACTTTCATTCGGGTTATGATCAGATAGTTTTATATTAGCTGTCTGACCGGGGCTCGAATGAAATGTCTTATTTAATTTATGTACATTTAAGCATTATATAATAATACCTACTAACATAGTTTTTAAGAAAATTGTTACTAACATAAATGGAGATTCTCCGAATAAATAAATGAATTGAAATTGAAATTGAAATATTCGATTTGATTCGTTTGTAATTACACCTACTTAAGGAACCCTATAATACTGAGCATGGCCCGACATGCTCTTGGCCGGTTTTTGTAATAAGGGGGATGTGTTTATCTATACTTATATTATAAAGCTGAAGAGTTTGTTTGTTTGGTTGAACGCGCTAATCTCAGGAACTACTGGTTGGAATTTAAACATTCTTTTTGTTTTGGATAGTCCATTTATCGAGGAAGGCTATAGGCTATATAACATCACGCTACGACCAATAGGAGCGGAGCATAAATGAAAAATGTTGCAAAAACGGGAAAAAATATTCCATTTGAGACCTTCCGTTGCGTGCGTTTCGTAGACGGTTAATGTTACGCAAAGATCATGTATGACGGTATAGAGAGTGAGTGAGTGAAAGTCTGACTGACTGACTGACTTTCAAATTGATTGAATGTCAAAATTGTTAAGAAAATCCAGAAGTCTACCAGATTAAATGTCGAAATCGTTAAGAAAATCCACAAGTCTACTAACGTTCCCGAGGGATACGCTAACGTCTTTCTGTGATAAACTGAATTACACGCGTGCGAAGCAGCGGACAGAAGCTAGTTTATTAACCGACGAAAAAAAGGAGGAGGTTCTCAATTCGACGCGTATATATTTTTTTTTTTTTTTTTTTTTTTTATGTATGACCACGCATAACTTTTTACAGAGTAGTCCGATTTTGATGATTCTTTTTTTATGGATAGGGTATACCTCGAAGTTAGTCCCATTTAAATTTCAATATCAAAATCCACCCCTAAGGGTAGTAAAACAGGGGATGAGTGTTTGTTCACCCACTGAATTCTTACCTGTTAACTGATTCTGTTGAAACTTGACACACATAAATATAGTTCTAGACACTACGACATAATGGAGACCTGGAGTTAGATTTTACCACAAAAAAAATTAAAAATAAAACTTTTTAACAAAAAATTGAACCGACGAAAACAGAAACTGAAAAGCGAAAAATAACCAATTATGAGTCGGCGCCAAACAACCAATCAACGAAGATCATTAAATTACTTTAAATAAATAGTAAAAACAACGTCACATCAAATACAACGTGAAATTTTCTACGATAAACAATTACTTTCAAAAAATGCGTTCTCCGCTCGGCCACTTGCAACTTGCACGCACTTTGCTTGTTAAAAGTTCGTTTGGCGCCGACTCATAATTGGTTATTTTTCGCTTTTCAGTTTCTGTTTTCGTCGGTTCAATTTTTTGTTAAAAAGTTTTATAATTAAACAAGCTTAACCGGTATATTTGTTTATTTAATTCAATCTTAATGTGAGATTTTAAAATTTGTTTTTAACGATCATGTCAAAATCACTTAAGATGTTCTTCTATTCTAATCAAATCGTAAGCAACAACTAGTGAGTTCAACTAGTCGAAGCCAGGGGCGAGAAATTTTTACACAGCACCATCAAGTCCTAAACTAAGCCGAGCTTGTGCTATGGGTACTAGACAATGGATATTATACTTATATATTTTTTTGTTTGTAAATACATACTTATAATACATAGGAAACACCCAGACCAACACAAACACTTAGGTTCATCACAAAACTATTTGTGTCCTGTGGAAATCGAACCCACAACCTCGTGATTAGCAGTCTAAACCTCGAACAACTAGACCACAGATGTCGCTGACAAAATGACGCTACTTCGGCCTCAATGACATTAGAAATAGATATTTTATTCGCATGCATTCTGGGTAGCAGATAACTATTCCTGGCAATAATCAACGAGTTCAACTACTCTACGCTAAAAGGCACATAAATTATAGTACGCTATTTGTACTCCATTACATTAGAAATAGATGTTATATTCGCATGCATGCTGAGGCCTGTCTACTACGAGTATGTCATTCAGCGAACCAACGACTAGTCATTCGCGTAACCATACATTCATCATTACAGCCGAAAGACGTCCACTACTGGACATAGGCCATACATTGCTTTCTTAAAAATATCGCAACTTTGACCGCAAGGAACATTGTACACACGGCTACACATCAAGCTGTACAAAACCAGTAAAGGCTGACCTCGCGTTGTAAGGAAAACATATACAATGCGAGATCAGCTTATACTGGAAATGTACAGCTTGATGTGTAGCCGTGTGTACGTGATGAAATATTTTTTAAATTGTTTTTTGCTAAGTAATCGTTTTCAATGACAACTACAAATTTTTTTCAAGATTTTGCATGATTTCTTAATTTTATGTTATAGTGAATGTTAATCTTAAACCCAAAATCCACCTTGTATGCCATTTTCATATACCAGCCAAACACCCTATTTGCTACTCCAATCAACAAATATCGTTCTGAAATCACATGCAATGATCTGTTTTGCAGTTTGTCTGTACTCTGGTCAATCATATAGGACTATGAAACATAGTCTATCATCTTTGTCGAACGCATACCTCTTTAAAATTTTATCGTAACATAACTTCTAATATTATTGTTTATACAGGGGGTGCAAACAGAAGTCAAGGCGGAGGTGGACCGCGTGGAAACGTCCGACGTGGTGGGCGTGGAGCAGCTGGAGCAGGTCGTGGCAGGCGTCCTGTGCCCACTGCTGAACAATTAGATGCTGAGCTTGATGCCTACGTTAAAGAAATCAAGTGAAAATTTTGACAAAAGTGTAGTGCAAAAGACACTTTTTTTGTATAAGCTTAGAATAATTCTAAAGGATCCTTCAAGATTGACATAGACATTTTATGACACTAAAAACAGTGGCTTAGTGGAAATATTAGTCAACTGTTATAATAAAAATGAAATTGTGGTTTTTGACTTATGTTAAATGATTTAATAAACAAACGAATTTGGTAACCAATTGTTAATTTAAGCCCAAAATATCCATAACATGTAATCTAATTCAATATTTCTTAGTTATTAGAAAGCTTTCGCGACATGTTGTAAATGTATGATTTTATAAGGAAAAGTTAACGATGCCCATCTTTTGTTCTTTCTTTATTCTATTCATAGACATATCCAAAAGTATAATTGATTCTTGTTAGGTAATAACAGTTAAATCTGTTCCAACCCAACTTGTTCTGTGCAGATATTCCTACACTTTGTATGATGCTCACCCAAAACTCTTGTATATTTTCATTACTGGAACGATTGAGTAAAACACCGGTTGGAGACTAACTGATTTATTGAAAAAACACATGTACCGACATTTACGAAAACCAAACATTTTATAACGAAAGGTAAATGTGTATGCATAAATGAGATTTGTGTGTCTAAAGACTCCGAAGATATTCAAGTTTCCGCTGCGGTGACGTTTGCCTGATTGCTGGATATCATAAACGGTTAGGCGAATAGTTGTGACTTTTTTTACACATGTTGCGATTCTTTTGTGTGTAATGTTTGTGAAAACAGACTTCGAAAAAAAATCAATTGCTAGGTCTGGGCCACGATATTGTTCGCCATTCGATTGAACGAGTTTACTATGGGTTGGCAAATTAAAAGGTATCCCATTCGTTAGTGTATTAGTTCAATTATCCATCTGTAAAATTGTAGCCCAATACACTTTATAATTAAAGAAATATAATCAAAAAATCAATGAGAAGCGCAATACAGAGATAAACCAACCAAGTTTGAATGTGTACTAAAAAGCGGCCGCGCGATACATGGTGCTTACCTTCCAAAATTGTTAGCATACTTATTGTTATTGGTGTGGTACTTTGGTACAGGTGCGTACACAATAATTAGTAAAAATGAAAAACAACTGCAGTTTAATTAGTTTTATTTTCAAAAGTATCAATTTACTAATGATTATCAATTGTAGATATGTGTATGTATAGGTACTTAAAAACTCTTGCAAAAAAATCAACAACAACAAAATAATAAAAACCGGCCAAGAGCATGTCGGGCCATGCTCAGTATTATAGGGTTCCTTAAGTAGGTGTAATTACAAACGAATCAAATCGAATATTAATCATGGCTATTTTAGTTTTTGCAATAATCGGCAGCATTCGCGACTCAGAGTGTGTTGTTAGTAGCGCCATCTAGCGATAAATTCAAGAAGCCAAATTTAAGAAGTGTGTCGTGTCAAAGTTACTTTTTGTGATTTTTTCAAATAGAAAGTAGCTGAAGGAGCATTATTTGCTATGATCATTTTTCTCTAAGGTCAATGACCTTTGAACTAGGACGTTTTAAGTATTTTTCAGTTTTCTCTCTATAACTAAAAAATTATAATCACATTATACTCGAAATAATTTTAAAAGAGAGTTTTCACATAGGTATTTCAATGTGGAAGATTATAAGTTTCTACGTTGCATACTTTAGAAATGGCAGGGGGGACACACATTGCAAGCCACTTTGGCGGGCTATATTTCGCAGATGGTACACCTGATAAAAAAGTGATGTATGAAACATTACCTTCATTTTAGTATACCTATTCAATGATACCCAACACGAGGGGGTGCAGCGAAAAAAAATTTTTCATCCCATTTGACATGTATGGACGCCACCCCTAAAATACGTTAAAACGTGCGAGCCCGACTGGACGCGGTACGGCCCGATGTGGCCGCGGTAGTGCGCACGGCACAGGACCGACAGATAGCCAACGCAGGCGGCACACACAGAGATTACACTTTATAATTAAAGAAATATAATCAAAAAATCAATGAGAAGCGCAATACAGAGATAAACCAACCAAGTTTGAATGTGTACTAAAAAGCGGCCGCGCGATACATGGTGCTTACCTTCCAAAATTGTTAGTATAGTACCGTTTTTATTTTGGTACATGTGCGTACACAATTCTTTAGTTTTTATTTTCTCATTTTACTTTACACAGTCATCAGTTGAATTATTTCAAAATAAGTAGGTACTATTCAGTTATTGACATGGGTTCACTAAGAACAAATTATAATATTGTAAAGAGACCACGACTGTGGTGCTAAAGTTTTACGTATTATGTGAGATTTCTATGTAGGTAATTAACATTCTTGGTTTAGAAGTTACAAAGTTCTGACAGACAAATGGATTTGAATTTCTTTTTTTACAGGTTCCGTCCGTGTGTCCATCCGTTTAACTTGAAGAAGAAAAAACAAAAAAATCATACAGTTAGTGATTTGTATGATTATTTTGTTTTTGTTTTGTAACGGACACTCAAGCATAGTGAATTTTCGTGTTTTATTGCGAAAAAAGTTATGAAAAATTTAAGTTTAATTTTTTTCTTACTTCCTTTGTTCTTCATATCGGATTCAACATAAAACTATCTCGTGTTGTGTTTCCTAGCGTTTTTATTTATGCTATCTGTGTCGATCTAGTAACGTACCTATGTTTGGCAACATACATCCAAAGTCGATAGGACCCCGTACGTTGACAGTGGGCTAAAATAGAGGTAAACAATGAACCACGGTTGTGGACTTGTGGCATAGTCGTTAAGGTGGTCACCTCTCTATTGACACCACGCCAAATGTTGTCGGTTCGATCCCCACATGCAGTTAATTTATTATCTACGTAGAGCTGGTTACTAATAATATACATAATCTTTAATTTTAATAAACATAACAACCTACATTAATGTAGATACCTACTGAGCTTATGAATGAGTCAATTGTACATATATCATTAATCTGTGAGTCAATTATTGTAACTGATCTGTGATTTTAAACATTAAGTAATTTAATTAAAATAATAGCTATACTTATTTTTTGTATCAATACTTTTTCTATATCTTTTATGTTGATTTTAGTATGTAGATTTTTTAGGGTTCCGAAGTCCTACAAGGAACCCTTATAGTTTCGTCATGTCCGTCCGTCTGTCCTAATCCTTTACAGCTTAATAACTTCTACAGTTATAAACATAAGTAAATGAAATTATGTTCAAAAATGGTTTAGATAAAGATCTCAATTTTAAAAGAATAAAAAAATCGTTTTTCCGTATTTTAGGGGTGGCGTCCATACATGTGAAATGGGGAAAAAAATGTTTTTTTCGCTGCACCCCCTCGTGTGGTATATCATTGAATAGGTCTACTAAAATGAAGGTAATGTTTGATACACCACTTTTTTAGGGTTCCGAAGTCCTACAAGGAACCCTTATAGTTTCGTCATGTCCGTTCGTCTGTCCGTCTGTCCGTCTGTCCTAATCCTTTACAGCTTAATAACTTCTACAGTTATAAACATAAGTAAATGAAATTTTGTTAAAAAATAGTCTGCATATAGATCTCAATTATAAAAGAATAAAAAAATAGTTTTTACGTTCTTTAGGGGTGGCGCCCATACATGTGAAATGGGGAAAAAATTTTTTTTTTCGCTGCACCCCCTCGTGTGGGGTATCATTGAATAGGTCTACTAAAATGAAGGTAATGTTTCATACATCACTTTTTTATCAGATGTACCATCTGCGAAATATAGCCCGCCAAAGTGGCTTGCAATGTGTCCCCCCCCCTGCCATTTCTAAACTATGCAACGTAGAAACTTATAATCTTCCACATTGATAGACCTTTGTGAAAACTCTCTTTTAAAATTATTTCGAGTATAATGTGATTATAATTTTTTGAGTTATAGACAGAAAACTGAAAAATACTTAAAACGTCCTAGTTCAAAGGTCATTGACCTTAGAGAAAAATGATCATAGCAAATAATGCTCCTTTAGCTACTTTACATTTGAAAAAATCACAAAAAGTAACTTTGTGTTATGTTGACGACACACTTCTTAAATTTGGCGCCATCTAGCGGCGTCGTACAACACTCTCTGGGTCGCCAATGCTGCCGCGTCAAGTGCCGTGTATTACATTTGGCACTGTATAGCGCCATCTAGCGGCTACTGACATCACTCTCTGAGTCGCCAATGCTGCCGTCTATTGCAAAAACTAAAATAGCCGTGATTAATATTCGATTTGATTTGTTTGTAACACCTACTTAAGGAACCCTATAATACTGAGCATGGCCCGACATGCTCTTGGCCGGTTTTTATCAGGTGTACGCACGGCTACACATCAAGCTGTACATTTCCAGTATAAGCTGATCTCGCATTGTACGGAAAGCCTATGCAATGCGAGGTCAGCATAAATTGGAAATGTACAGCTTGATGTGTAGCCGTGTGTACCATCTGCGAAATATAGCCCGCCAAAGTGGCTTGCAATGTGTCCCCCCCCTGCCATTTCTAAACTATGGAATGTAGAAACTTATAATCTTCCACATTGATAGACCTTTGTGAAAACTCTCTTTTAAAATTATTTCGAGTATAATGTGATTATAATTTTTTGAGTTATAGAGAGAAAACTGAAAAATACTTAAAACGTCCTAGTTCAAAGGTCATTGACCTTAGAGAAAAATTATCATAGCAAATAATGCTCCTTTAGCTACTTTCAATTTGAAAAAATTACAAAAAGTAACTTTGAAATTACATTAAAACTTCTTAAATTTGGCTTCTTGAATTTATCGCTAGATGGCGCTACTAACAACACGCTCTGAGTCGCGAATGCTGCCGATTATTGCAAAAACTAAAATAGCCATGATTAATATTCGATTTGATTCGTTTGTAATTACACCTACTTAAGGAACCCGAATACTGAGCATGGCCCGACATGCTCTTGGCCGGTTTTCAAGAGTAAGTGCAAGGGATGCAATAAGGTGCTTAGATTAGGAATGAATTTACCATAGTAGTTTAACAATCCTTTTTTAGGGTTCCGAAGTCCTACAAGGAACCCTTATAGTTTCGTCATGTCCGTCCGTCTGTCCGTCTGTCCTAATCCTTTACAGCTTAATAACTTCTACAGTTATAAACATAAGTAAATGAAATTTTGTTAAAAAATAGTCTATATATAGATCTCAATTTTAAAAGAATAAAAAAATAGTTTTTACGTATTTTAGGGGTGGCGTCCATACATGTGAAATGGGGAAAACAAATTTTTTTTCGCTGCACCCCCTCGTGTGGGATATCATTGAATAGGTCTACTAAAATGAAGGTAATGTTTGATACACCACTTTTTTATCAGATGTACCATCTGCGAAATATAGCCCGCCAAAGTGGCTTGCAATGTGTCCCCCCCCCTGCCATTTCTAAACTATGCAATGTAGAAACTTATAATCTTCCACATTGATAGACCTTTGTGAAAACTCTCTTTTAAAATTATTTCGAGTATAATGTGATTATAATTTTTTGAGTTATAGAGAGAAAACTGAAAAATACTTAAAACGTCCTAGTTCAAAGGTCATTGACCTTAGAGAAAAATTATCATAGCAAATAATGCTCCTTTATCTACTTTCAATTTGAAAAAATCACAAAAAGTAACTTTGAAATGACCATTGAATTAAGAAACCTATGGAAGTGGCCCATTCTTCTATATCCACCTAGTTTATACAAATATCTATTAAATCGTTATTGAATTATGAAACTATTCTTTGTCTCTTGTTAACCAACGTGTTATGTCGTCTGGTGAAAGAGATCGCATGCTATTTGTATATTCTCTGTTTGGCAACATCTTTACGGGATGTCAAAATACCTACGCCGCGTGGCAACCCCGCTTACCCCGCAATGTGGCCCATAGTACATGAGCTGTCAAGTAAACAAACTAGGGCTGTTGATATTTTTTAAATATCAGGTTTTCGATCTATCGATATTTTTAAATATACAATCGGAGTTCGATATATTGAAAAAAAAAAAGATTTTTCGATATATTGGCCAAATTTCATGATTCTAGGTCAATGCGAAGTAGGTACCCTACAGGTTTTTTATGTGAGTTTGCGAGTATCAAAATGTGACATAGCCGTATGATTGCCTTGACCTAGAAGCCGTGGCCCGGATATTGTAGGTATACCACGCTTATTTCGTAGGTATTACTGGTCCATAGGTAAAAGTCAATGGAAATGACACACTTCTTAAATTTGGCTTCTTGCATTTATCGCTAGATGGCGATGGCGCTACTAACAACACGCTCTGAGTCGCGAATGCTGCCGATTATTGCAAAAACTAAAATAGCTATGATTAATATTCGATTTGATTCGTTTGTAATTAGTAATAACACCTACTTAAGGAACCCTATAATACTGAGCATGGCCCGACATGCTCTTGGCCGATTTTGTTTTTTTGTTTTCGAGTGGAAATCCTCATGGATACCCTTTGTCTGGGGAAGGCGAAGGGGTATGTCGGACTCCTACCGACTAAAACCACACGGTGGCCGACCTCAGCACACAATAGAGGAGCTCCGGGAACTCCTGTGGACCGCGCCGGTGCCTCTCTGGTGCTATGCCATTTGGCACGTCCCGGGAAAGCGGTACTTTCCACACCACAGCAGTACGCGACCACCACGTACTACTGCCCTCCACAGGGTCGTGTAATGGGCGCCTTGAGTCCCCCACTCTTAGCGTCCACGATCCCCAAGGGTCCCCTGCCAGTACATGACGACAGGGGATGCGGCGTGTAGCCCTATCTGGGCTGTGCGCCAGGACGGTTGCCTCTCCGGCGCCTCCGTCTCCGAGCGGGATTGGCCCTCTCCCGATCCCGCTCTGCGGCCTCCTTCTGGATCATGACAGTTTCACAGAAGGAAGCCACGGCCATCCAAGCCGTCGGCTCTGCCAGCATAGCCGACACTACTACTGGCAGAGAAAGATCTTGCCCGATCTGCCCAACCAGGTCCCGCCGCTCTGAGCTCCACGCAGGGCAACAATCCTAGGAAGCTCTTTAGTTGTGTCACATCACTTGGTTTAGGCGCATTTTTAATCGCCTCAATTTTATTCGGGTCCGGATGCAACCCCTCCTTATCAATAACAAAACCTAAGTATGTTACACTTTTTTGTAAAAATTTACACTTATTTAATTTTACAGTTAGGCCCATTTGTTGTAATCGTTCGAGTACAGCCCTAAGATTGCGTAAATGTGTATGTCTATCCCTACCAGTCACACAGATGTCATCCAAGAACACGACTGTACCCGGTACGCCACGGAGCGTCTCCTCCATCAGTTTCTGGAATTGTTCCGGTACGCACGACAAACCATAAGGAACACGGCGGTATACAAACGTACCGACATGTGTCGTAATAGCAGTAAATCGCTGTGAGGCCTCATTCAATAATACCTGTTCATAAGCATGCCGGAGGTCAATTTTTGTATATTCTTCTCCATTACTTAAATTAGCAAACAACTCTTCGATCCGCGGTAGTGGATAAAATTCACGTTTTAATCGCGGATTTATGGTGATTTTGTAATCACCGCAGATTCTTATTTCACCGTTGGATTTTGCAACAGGTACTGTACTATTAGATATTCTGTGCTATTGGTGTGCCAAAATCTGAATGTTCAACTCGATATATCGAGCCATCGCGCTCGAGCCGCTCGAGCTCGCGCTCAATCTTCCCCCACGCGCGAGCGGCGCGGGACGCGCGCGCACGTACACACCGCTGCTATCTGTGAGCTGTAGACGCAGCGTTTTCTTACACGTACCTAATTTATCACTAAACACTCCAGGAAACTCTACACGAAGTCGGTTCACAAATTGATAATCCAAAATTTCGTTAATACTTATTTGATTAATTTTTAACGCTCTTAACCAATCTCGACCGAGTGGGGCCGACCCCCGCCTCTGATAATGTACAACATTAAGTTATTAGCCGAAACATTATTTAACGTAACGTTTACTAACAAATAACCAAGGCTCAATTCGTGAACTATGTAAAATAATATTATCGGGATTAATATGTTTACATTTAAATAGTTGTTTGTAACAATCCTCATTAATCGCCGAAATCCGGCTACCTGAATCAATCTCACAATCCAAGAAAACGTCGTCGATCTTCAGCTTAATAAAATAAGGTTTGTTACCTTGCGAAGAAATATGTAAGTAGGTTATAAAATTCGTCCTCCGAACTTTCGTCCATGAAGATTTGCCGCCTGGAGTAATAATTAACACTGTCACGATTACGCACATCTCCTCTTTTGCACATCACCTTTAAGTGACCGCGCTGATTACAACTATCACAATTGGATGCTGATAAGCAATAATGTGTCAACCCACAAAAATTCGAAAATTGAGTTAATGATGCAGTACGCTTCTTTGGATGACAAAGAACGTTTTTCAATAGGATTTTAACCTGATTGAATGGTTTTTATACCAATAATGAGTACAAAAAGGTTGACACGAAATCAGTTCGAAGGGTAAGACATTTTGCAATAAGATGTTTAGGCACTTGAAACATTGTTTGATGACCCTAGGCGCCATCTGTTTAAAGTCAAAAGAAGTTATGGGACATGATCGGTTATTGCGTAATTAGTATTATCCTTTTTCGGCTGTGTAAACAACATTGGCCCATATTTAATTATAATTATACGTATAAAGTGGGCCTCACAAGACTACTAGCCACGAATACTACATGTAAAACGCAGTAGAAGACTTGGGGAATATAAGATCATCAAAGGTAAGTCAAAATATTACATAAATATAAGGATTTTAGCTATACAAGTTTAGAGGTCATTTTACCGGTAAAATTATTAAAACAACGCTTTTTTATGACAGAATACTGTTTAAAATTACATTCAAATACGTTTTACATACTTACCGTGGTAATATTACTTAACTTAACTACCTAATTTCAGAAAAATGTAATATTTTTGATTAACAGGTTATTGCTTAACAAACATTCTACTATTGACTAGCGCATGTAAAAGTTTTGTAAAGCTTGACACGTTATTGCTACAAAAAAATCTCGTTCACTTGTTCGTTCGTTTATTTCAATAGTATGTTAAATGACTTGAAACGTTTTTGAAAAACGTGGAATGAGGGAATTAATAAAACAAACAGGTTCACGACTGTAAGTATCCGCAAACAGGGTACACAGACATTGTCTCAAATCTTCAGGTTCTCGAAATTATTACATTTTGGCACATACCCTCATTTTACAAGTTGTGTCTTATTTTTATAATTATTTTCAGAATGCCACCGCCAAGATCAAGAAGCCATGCTTGCGGATCATGTACCTAATACCTCACGAGGAAAGCCATGCGTCGCGTCCTACTTCTGACGAGGAGTTTCAGTGTAAGCCACGATGTTGAAGAAAAGAGGTGTATAGTTCCGTCAAATAGCAGTCTCAATGAGGAGTTTCCAGAAGTTCGGCCAGCAGAAACATACCTTCCGAATATTTATATTTCTGATCAAGATCTGGACTTTGAGAATACTCTGGATTTATTGGAGTTTCTAGTGTTATGGCTGATAATACAACACTAGCTCATTCGTCGATCATTGAGCTTATTCATCATACAGCAACTATTCAGTCCGAGCCCAAAGAGTTGTCTGATTAATCATCAACTCAGCCTATCGCAGTCCACTGCTGGACATAGGCCTCTCCCAAGTTGCGCCACAACACTCGGTTCTCTGCCTTCCACATCCAGTCACGTTCAGCCACGTTCTTTAGGTCGTCGGTCCACCTGGCGGGGGTCGCCCTACGCTGCGTTTGCCGATTCGCGGTCTCCACTCAAGGGCTAGTCTGCTCCAGCGGCCATCAGCCCTTCGACATACATGGCCAGCCCACTGCCACTTCAGCTTACTGATCCTACAAGATATGTCGGTCAATCCGGTTCTTCTCCGGATAATCTCGTTACGGATTTTATCCTTCAAAGAAACTCCAAGCATAGCTCGCCTCATAGCTCACTGAGCGACTTTGAATTCGTGGACTAGCCCAACTATCAGTGTCCACGTCTCAGCACCGTAAGTCATGACAGGCTGGACGTACTGGTTTAAGACCTTTGTCTTCAAACATTGCTGTATATGCGACAAGAAGACTCGGCAAAGTTTGCCAAATACTACCCAGCCTAACTAGAACCTTCTGTCGGCTGCTTTCTTGAAGTTTGTCTACCAAGCTGAATTATCTGCCCTAGGTAGACGTATTCCGTTACGACTTCGAGTGCCAACCCTTCAACGAATATTGGCCTCGGCATGACTTGCATATTAAACATGACTTTAGTCTTGTCCAGATTCATGCCGAGACCGACACGCCGAGATGCGCCGTTTAAGCTGTGCAGCATTTCGCCCAGGTGTTCCAACGACTCAGCCATACAACGATGTCATCGGCAAAACGGAGATGTGAGATGTTCTCGCCGTTAACGTTCATACCCTATCCAGTCGAACGAAACGAGATTATTTGGTTGTAGGTAATTTGATTTTGATTTTTAAATACTGTTTTAATTTAGATAATGTTGATAATGATGTAGGTAGATAAGTATTCAAAGTAAATCTTGAAGATTGAATAGCCAATAACGCTCTATGGTCCCTAATTTGTTACGTTTTTAAGAGGAAAATAAATATTTTTATGTTGTAAGAAATCATGGCTTTTATTGATAACACCTTAACATTACAATTTTTATCTTAATAATACGTTTATCAATATAGGGTTAAGGTACTTGACATTAATCAAATTGAATTTAAATTAATTGTTTTCAGTTTAGCAATAATGTGTTATAAGACTTGAAACGTATCTTAACTATTATAAAATTGTAAACGTCTGTTTGTTTGTTTGTTTGTTCCAGCATCACGCTAAAACTACTGGACCGATTTTGATGTTTTTTTTTTTGTTTGAAAGCTGATGATCTGACTTAAAAACTGGTATGGGTTTTGAGAAAGAAAGAAAGAAAGAAAAAAAGAAAAAACTTAATTCGTGGGTTGCGTACTCACCCGACAGATCGAAGCTTCTATGCATTTGCACGAGCGGATAGTAATGTACGATGGAGTGGAGTGAAGTGGAGTGGACAGGGGATGGGACTGGGGATGGGACTGGGGACGGGACAGGGGACGGGACTGGGGACGGGACAGGGGACGGAACATGGGACGGGAAATGGGACGGGACATGAGACGGGACATGGGACAGGACAGTGGGACGGCACATGGGACTGGACACAGGACAGGACATGGGACATGGGACGGGATGATAGTGATATAGTGAGATAGTGGGACGGGACGATAGTGATATAGTGAGATAGTGGGACAGTGGGATAGTGGGACAGTAGGACAGTGGCAGTGGGACGGTGGGACAGTGGGGTAGTGGGGTAGCGGGGCAGTGGGAGAGTTCGCCAGTGGGGCAGTGGGGTAGCGGGGCTGTGGGGCAGTGGGTTTGTGGGGCAGCGGGACAGTGGGGCAGCGGGGCAGCGTGACGGGGAAGCGGGGCAGCGAGGCAGCGGGGCAGTGTGCCAGCGGGGCAGCGGGGCAGTGGGATAGTGGGGCAGTGGGACAGCGGGTCCGTGGGGTAGTGGGGTAGCGGGGCAGTGGGGAAGTGGGGCAGGTGGGGCTGTGGTGTAGCGGGGAAGCGGGGCTGTTGGTTACCGGGGCAGTGGGGCAGTGGGGTAGCGGGGCAGCTGGGCAGCGGGGAAGCTGGGCAGTTGGTTTCCGGGGCAGTGGGGCAGTGGGTCATCGGGGCTGTGGGGCTTCGGGATAGTGGGGCAGCGGGGCAGATGGGTAGTGGGGCAGTGGGATAGTTGGCCAGCGGGGTTGTGGGGCAGCGGGGCCGTGGTGTAGCGGGGTAGCGGGGCAGTGGGGTAGTGGGGCAGCGGGGCAGTGGGGCAGCGGGGCTGTGGGTTACCGGGGCAGTGGGGCAGTGGGATAGAGGCGCAGCGGGGAAGCGGGGCAGTTGGTTACCGGGGCAGTGGCGCAGCGGGGCAGTGGGGCAGATGGGCAGCGGGGCAGTGGAGCAGCGGGGTGGGGCAGCGGGGCAGTGGAGAAGCGGGTTGGGGCTGCGGGGCAGTGGGGCAGCCGGGCATTGGGCAGCGGGACAGCGGGGCAGTGGGGTAGCGGGGCAGTGGGGAAGCTGGGCAGCGGGGCAGTGGGGCAGCGAGTCTTTGGGGTAGCGGGGCAGTGGGGTAGTGGGGAAGTGGGGCAGCGGGGCTTTGGGGTAGCGGGGCAGCTGGGCAGCGGGGCTGTGGGGCAGTGGGGTAGTGGGGCAGTGGGGTATCGGGGCAGTGAGCCAGCGGGGCAGTGGGGCAGCGGGGCAGTGGGGCAGTAGGATAGTGGGGCAGCGGGGCAGTGGGGTAGCGGAGCAGTGGGGCAGCGGGGCAGTGGGGCAGCGGGGCTGCGGGACAGTGGACTGGACTGGAATGGACTGGACTGACGTGGGTTAGCAGAAATTAACGCGAGCGGAGCCGCGGGTAAAAGCTAGTATTCAAATAAAATGTTTGCTGGTGCATTTTGTAATATCAAATTTAACGGTTTTTGGAATGAAATTAACAGATTTTACAAATTTAATGGGAGAAATTTGATCTAAACTTATATTATGATATAATGACTGCATATCATCAATATTTGCAGCAAATCCTTGAACAAACTAATTAAATTGGCGCCGTAATTTTGAAACACGATTTACTCGAAATGGCTTCCGTGTAGGTTGACATACTATTGCTTATCAGCATCCAATTGTAGTTGGCAAACCGACACTTATCTGCACGGTGCGCCTTGCCGCACCGCCAGCAGGCCGAATCCGTCCGGCGCGCGACACTTGCCCTCGCAGCCGGCTGCGCTACCCGCGGGCCCCCGCCGTCGCGCCGTCCCCGCACTGCATGCAGGCCTTCGCCCGCCTCGCCGCTCGCACCCGAGGCGCCCGACACCGGCGGCGCCGCGCTCGCGCCGCTCACCTCCGCGTGCCTGTCCGCGGCCTCTAATGACAGAGCTAGCTCCACCGCTTTACTGTAGTCAATATCTTTTTCAGCAAATATTCTAGACCTCATCACGTCACTTGCCAGCCCCGAGACAAACTGGTCACGAATGTTTTCCTCTAATTTGCTACCAAAATTATATGTCGCTGCTAAATGTTTCAACTGTTGTAGGATGTATGACTCGTGGACCCACTGGCTTTGTACCACCAGTGCTCGTGGTCCCACTGGCTCGAAAACTTATGACTCGTGGACCCACTGGCCGGTGGGTCCACGAGTACAAGTGAATATCGTATGTGGGTCCACGAGTCGTATTCTGTTAGTGGTTCACCTGGGCCCCAATTCCACTAATTTACAACGTCTGATTAGCGGCAACGGTTCAGCAACGGTTCGACTGCGTTCGTCGTTCGATGATAACAAAAAGTTATTCCACTAAAAACATGAGTTGAAACGAACATGGATCCATGCCATACAATCTTAGAACAACATGCCTGCAACACCATCAATACTTATCCGACCAAATTGACGAGTACTGAAAATGCTCAAACGTCGTTTGGCCACTACGTATTTTGAATTTATCAGTATTATATTTGACTATTGCCAGGGCAAAAACACAGATGTCGCTAGTATCTACGTATTATGCTCCCGAGGCTAATGATCTGACTGACTAGCAAGGTGCAAGGTAAAACTCATGCGCTGTTGTCTAGAAAAGCGTATAGATGGCGTGAATTTAAAATTCTAAGTTGTAGACAAGTATTTACCAATAAATAAGATTTTTTCCAGTTTATTTTCTTTTTTTTGTAAGTAAATTTGCCTATCTAACAGGCAAATTTAAAAATTCTATTCTATTTCTATTATTTTGTTATTAAAGTATAATTATGTTGGAAAACGTAATTTGATAAATAATACCAACATTTAAACTTATCAATTGCTTTTTATAATTATACTAATACGTTTTACGCATTTACGCAATTGAAGTGATATCTAAAGACATACATTGTAAAAATAAAAGTTCTGACGTCACCGAAAGACGTAACTGAAAGTTAAATTCGTTATGTGTCACAAGAGTAATGGTAGCCTGCTGGTTACTGTTGTGGACTTATGATCTTGGAGGCGCAACTTCGAATCCTACTTGTAACGAGACTTTTTGTCTTTATTTTTTCGATTTATAAAAAGGATGAATACAGAGCCACCTAGCGATCTCGGTACATAGTTATCAAAACTGATTCAAGAGTGATTTCAGGGTTAAAATATAGAGGCGCCACTTGGTGTGGACCTTTATTGGGGGCAGAGATTGGTCTCTATTTCCGTATGTATAAATGTACTCTGTGCATGGATCGCAGCTGGAACGTAACCGCATCATAGCCGTTGTCTTGAAATGTTACCATATAAAAAGTATTCATTACTACCAACTCTACTAATCATGAAAATAACATTGAGCTATTATAGTTCAATGATTAAAAACTACTTTTGACTATATTAAAATACTTACATTAATAAAATACGTCTTTTCAATACGTTGTGACGCGCGACACTACTAGCTCTGAAACTATTATTCAAACTTCCCCCGCGGAAGCAGCATTTGAAAATCCCGCGACGTCGACGAGCGACACCTGTCGGGGCGCTCGCCGAAACACTCGGCGTCCCGCGCGTTATCGCGAGTGATCGGACTGTTCCGCCGCCATATTTAATATTAATGTTAAGTTACTACTTGTCGCTTCGGCGTGTACCTGTGCATTTTAGATTATTGATTATTGTAAAACCCCTGAGAATTGTGAGCTTATGTGTAAAGTGTGTGTCAATAAACGTTATCATTATATTGTGTATGTGTTTGGTTTAATTTCACACCAAAGAACTGAGCTAGCTGAGCATAAACGTTAAACTGGCTGCCCAAGCGAGGGCCTGTGAACTTAGTGATACACAGTGAAACTCGGTGATCGTAAGAATGCCACGTACACGCCGACAATCGCGTCGACAGTCGGACTTCGAAGATGCCGTCGATGCCGAAGAAACGGCTTCCACGCATTCGTCGGCGAAGCCAACTTTTACCGCCAACGATATGGCGTCCATCATGGCGACGCTTCAACAAAACCAAACAGCAACATTTGAACGCCTTCTCGACCGTGTCCTCGGACACGAAACTCGTCGCGACTCGTTGTCAACGACGCTGGCGGCGGCGCCCACGCCGGCCGCTGCGTCTGCGCCCGCTCCCCTTCCAGGAAACTTCGCTAAATGTACGGCGCGGTTCAGCGGAGCGCCTGGCGACTCGCTAGACGGTTTCGTCGACGCCATGGAGTCTTACAAGGAATGTGCCCACGTAGGAGACGACAACGCTCTACGAGGCCTATCAATGTTGTTGACCGGTGATGCAGCAGTCTGGTGGCAGGGCATAAAAACCACCATCAGCTCCTGGAGCGAAGCCGTGACGTCAATACGAAGCGCCTTCGGTGACACTCGTCCACCGCACCGTATATACCTGGAACTATTTAACATGTCCCAAGGTCATCGCGAGAAGACAGAAATATTCGTCGCCAAAGCTCGAGCCCTACTTGCTCGACTCCCGACCGGCGACGTCAGTGAAAAGGTACAATTAGACATGCTGTATGGCCTCCTACACCATCGTGTCCGCGAACGCCTACGCCGAGACGAAATAACGTCGTACGACGTTTTGCTACAAAAGGCGAGACACGTTGAGGATGCTACCGACGAGGGTACCAACGAGTACCAGCGTCGACGCCTTAGGACGCCGCAGTGGTCATCAGCAACCGCGGGCGAAACGCCCCTCAAGAAAACAGCGCCACCTCCACGGTTCGCGTCGACGACGCCGCGGGAGACCCGCGGACAACATGCGTCGAGCGCCGCCGTCGGAGGCCCGCCTAGCAACAGTCCTGCCGCGCCTAGCAACAGCAACAGCGCCGGCGCCAACGCGCGTCCTGCAACGCGTGACTCCGCGACACGACCTGCGAGCGACGGCAACAAGAAGTTTTGTTCCTATTGCAAGCGGCACGGACACAATCGTGAAGAATGCTTCAAGTTAAAAACGAACGATAACGATATGCAAGCTATAATACCTACGTGTTACGGTTGTAACGCTAAAGGCGTAACAAGGTCTCAGTGTTCTAAGTGTAATTCCGATTACTACGCCGTTGACGTCGTGGGACTCTCTTCCGCGTCCGACCTTTCTACCGGACCCAGTAAGGTAAAACCTAACGTAAATTCCTTGCAATACACTCGACGTGATTCTCATAGTTCAATAGTTACTGCTTCCCCTCAGAGTGTAAAGTCGTTGTCCGTTTGTAAGCAATGTAAACATAAACATAATGATTCTTGCGACCATATTTTTTGCGATTTTTTGCCTACACATTTTAAAACTGTCGTACCAATGTTGTTTTGTAATAAATACTCAAGTTATTCAGTAGATTACTTTCCAACCGATTTTATAGCGATTCTCCCTTTGCGCTTTTTCGGTATTGAAAATCGACCCAGTCATAATAAACATTCTAAAACTCAAGTTACGTCTGAACCTCGTAATAATAATAACGACGTTTGCGATATGAGTAGTGAGATACCTATGCGTTATTCTGATCGTGTGGATTGCGATATGCAACTATCACAGCCTACTCTGCATAGTAGGGTGACCACAACGATTGATGGTAGGGTGTCCATGGAAAATTCGAGACACTTTTCCAGTGATAAAATTAATAATAAAAATTATTTTCCCACACCAAGTAGGGTGACCACTACGTCTGCCAGTAGTGTGTCCATGGAAAATTCGGGACATTTTCCCTACGATAATTTTGTTGGTAAAAATTATTTTCCAACCCCAAGTAGGGTGACGTCGAGGACTGAAAGTAGGGTAACCACGAAAAGTTTAGGACATTTTTCTGCTGTCAATTCTAATGATAAAAATGATTCCCTGAGTGACTCTATTGAGCACCAGGTTAGGTTAAGGCCTACTTTAAGTGTCCAGATTTTAGGAGTTCGTGGAAAAGCCTTGTTGGATTCAGGCGCCAAGAGCAGTGTTGCCGGCGCTCTGCTATACCAATTGCTGCTGAAGCACGAGCACCCGTGCGAGGAGACATCTCGACGAGTTCGGCTTGCAGACGGCTCCACGCGTACCCGACAAGTTCTGCTTACTACCTTGGGAGTAAGAATAACCCCTGAAAGGTCAGTAACACTTCAATTTACTATTTTTCCTGATGCTCAAGATAATGAGACCCTATTTGGAATGGACTTCTTGGTTGCAGCGGGTATTGTGCTTGATTTCGCTTCATCTACCTGGCACTTTTCGGGTGAGCATGTTTTGTATGATATTGAGTATGAGAGTCCAAGGCCATGTACTAATATTTTCGCTGCTGACTTTTTACGCGATGATGAAGGGCTTATGCTGAATCCTGATGAAAGACAGCAGCTATCTGACATATTGCAGCAAAACAGTGACGTTTTTGCTGAACAGGGAGGGCCCCCTCCTTACGCGGAACACCACATAGACACGGGTGACCATCCTCCAATATCAGTCCCTCCTTATAGGCTCACACCCGCCAAGAAGGAGCTCGTGAGAGCTGAGTTGGAGAAGATGCTCGAAGAGGGCGTCATTGAGGAGTGCGAGTCCGCATGGACTTCCCCCGCCGTGCTCGTGCCAAAGAAAGATGGCAAGGTAAGGTTCTGCGTGGATTATCGAAAATTAAACGCAGTAACTAAAACTGACGCTTACCCCATGCCGCTTATCGACGATTTAGTTCAGTCGACTAAGCCCAACTGCTTCATGTCCACGCTTGATTTGCGGAGTGGCTTCTGGCAGGTAGTCATGAGGGAGAGCGATAAGGATAAAACAGCCTTTCAAACACCTTTCGGTACTTACCGCTTCACACGCATGCCATTCGGCCTCAAAAATGCGCCTTCGACGTTCCAGCGGCTGATTGATAAGCTTCGCTCTTCTTTGAATCGAGATTTCTGTCAAATCGAGGGTGACAACGTTACACTACTAGCTTATCAAGACGACCTGTTGCTCATAACAGAGACGTATTGCGGTCATATAGCAGCTCTGCATGCCGTTTTTGATAAGCTGCGCGCTTTTAATTTGAGGGCCAATCGTGATAAATGTGTTTTCTGTAGGAAAAAGGTAAAGTACCTTGGGCATGTTATCACACAGGATGGCGTATCTCCTGATAACGATAAGGTACAGGCTATAGTGGAAATGAAGCCACCACAAAATCTCAAACAGTTAAGAACTTACCTGCAGACGTGTTCTTGGTTCCGAAAATTCGTGCCAAACTTTTCTGCCATTGCTGAGCCACTAACGCGTCTGACTAAAAAGAATCAACCTTGGGTTTGGGAGTCAGAACAATCAAACGCTTTTGAGGAGTTGAAGAAGCGCCTCACTTCTGCCCCTATTTTGATACAGGTTAACTACACTCAGCCGTTCATACTTAGAACGGACGCCAGCAGCTATGCTTTAGGTGCGGTACTCCTACAGGGTGAGGGCGCTGAAGAACGCCCCATAGAGTACGCAAGTCGTCTTTTAATTTCTGCAGAGAAAAACTACAGTACTACAGAACGGGAGGCCTTGGCCGTTGTATGGGCCGTTGAGCGCTTCAGAGGGTATATTGATGGACACCAGGTGATAGTCAGGAGCGACCATCAGCCGCTAAAGTGGCTGCTCACCGTGAAGTCACCCTCAGGTAGGTTGGTCCGTTGGGCACTTAAACTGCAGTCATTTAACATTACCTATCAGTATGTACCAGGAAAGGCTAACGTAGTCGCGGACACGTTAAGCCGCCCACCATGTGCTGATGAAGAGGACACTGAAGAGTGTGGGTTTTGTCCAGTTGTCATAAATTTACCTTCTACTAGCCCAGCTGACCTACGAGCTGCTCAACTAGCCGACCCGGATATACATAAAATTATTCAGGACTTGGAAGATCCCGATGAACTTACCTTTAGTCGATGGTTGGAGAGAGGGTACGTATTGTCACAAGGTGTTCTTTACCGGTACGACCCGGAGTCTGATGCTGAAGATGCCCAGCTGGTGGTTCCGAGCTCTATGCGGGATGAGATTCTAAAGGAGCTCCATGATTCTCCCACTGCCGGCCATCAGGGCATAGAACGGACCCTTCAACGACTAAGGGAAAGGTATTATTTTCCAGGCATGCGCAGATATGTAACGGATTATTTGAAGAAGTGCGTCGAATGTCTACGTTATAAACCATCTAATCAAAAACCATCAGGTTTATTACAAACTCCTGTACTTCAGCAGCGAGGCGAGGTCCTAGCTATTGATTTATTTGGTCCGCTACCACCTGGAGACCAGGGGGAGCGATGGATATTTTTAATTGAGGATGTAGCTACAAGGTGGGTAGAACTTTTTCCGCTTGTTGATGCTACCGCAGAAGCTTGCTCTCGTGTCCTCCTGGAAGATTACTTCCTCCGATATGGATTGCCGCGACGTGTCGTCTCTGATAATGGTACGCAATTCGTATCCGCTGTCATGCAGCAGTGCATGCATCTGATGGGCGTTAAGCAGGAGCTAATCCCTTTATACCACCCAGAGGCCAATCCCGCTGAGCGGAAAAATCGGGATCTCAAGGTACAGTTGTCTATGTTAGTCCAAACAACACACACCGATTGGCCTAAGCACTTGGCGTACGTCAGATTCGCTATGAATAGCGCCGTGTGCTCCACCACGGGTAAGACGCCTGCGTATTTAACTTTTGCGCGAGAGTTGCGAACCCCATTCGATGTTCATCATGATTTACGCAGTATATTGGATAAGGAAAACTTTGTTCCTCAGGTCACTCCTTACTTGCGAACTTTTATCTCGTCACTTTCTGATATTAGGGAGCGAGTAGAGAAATGTCAAGACACTCGTAAACTAGTAGCAGATGGTTCCCGTCAGAAGGAACCCAAGATAAACGTAGGAGATTTAGTCCTGCTCAAGACACACGATCTTAGTAACGCATCTAAAGGTATCACGCGAAAATTCATGCCTAGACGTGATGGTCCTTATCGTGTTAGGCAGATCACCAGCCCTACGACTTTTGTTCTTTCCGACCTCTCTAATAACGTGATAGGGAAGTACCATAGCTCAGACTTAACCCTCTTGACTTCTCCCTTAGATTCAACCGTTCCGATCATGCCTAGAAGGCGCAGAGGCAGACCGCGCGCCCGTGAGTTAAGTCCCAAGTTGGACTCGGGACGCGTTCCCAACTTGGAGGGGGAGTGTGTGACGCGCGACACTACTAGCTCTGAAACTATTATTCAAACTTCCCGCGCGGAAGCAGCATTTGAAAATCCCGCGACGTCGACGAGCGACACCTGTCGGGGCGCTCGCCGAAACACTCGGCGTCCCGCGCGTTATCGCGAGTGATCGGACTGTTCCGCCGCCATATTTAATATTAATGTTAAGTTACTACTTGTCGCTTCGGCGTGTACCTGTGCATTTTAGATTATTGATTATTGTAAAACCCCTGAGAATTGTGAGCTTATGTGTAAAGTGTGTGTCAATAAACGTTATCATTATATTGTGTATGTGTTTGGTTTAATTTCACACCAAAGAACTGAGCTAGCTGAGCATAAACGTTAAAACGTTTAAATAATTTAAAATTGTTAAAAATAGATTTTAATAGAGAATCTAGGCTATCGTTCATTCAATACATAAATTATAATCTATGTTCGTTCATTCTACTTGTCAAAATAACGTAAACAAACCGCGGAGGAAATCGAAATTATTTAAATATTATCAAATCTATGTCTGAATAATACAATATGCCATTGTAATGTGGTATGCAATGTAAGCAAATACAAGCGAGTAGAAATGTAGGCGAGTGAAATCAACAATTACGCCATTGCTTGCATTGTAAAATCAAGCAGATTAGAACAAGCTCCTCTGCTCAAACAAAGACTTACATTTAATATAATCTATTTACACTAAAGTGGATTTAATACTACGTATTTATACTGGACACATCCCTGGAGCAGTGTTGAGTTTTTGTGAAAGGTGTTCTCGTGGTAAAACTGAGTGTTGACATCCCTTTCCCAGACGATAAGTTTAATACAAAAAAAGTCTAATAAAGTATACAAAATTTCCTATCTGTGAAATAAATTACTGTGAGTATTCTATGCATAACTGCTTGTATTTACTTTTAATTTAATAGGAAACTTATTTTATGTCTCATGTTTTATAGACCTAAATGGTACCTACCCTGAAGAAAGTCTACTTCGGCGAGACAAACAAAGCTTTTCAACCAATATATGGAGTGCTTTAAAGGTGCCTATGGGAAAAGTGAAATCGATAATACCTCGGAATGTTTTAAAGGTAGGTAAGTTTTTATACAAGTATAGAAACATAGGTACATCTATTTGTTTATTTGAGAGTAATAATCAATTTATGTAAAATAAAATAAAAAATTACATGCAAACATTATGTTTACATCAGAATTAGATAAACACAATATCTATGTATGGTAAATAGAGTTTATAATATGAGTTCAAGTAGGTAAATGTTACAATATGAGTTTTACAACATAAAACTTACAAAATGTGCATGTAGTATGAAGTTCATGTTACATTAACAAAGAAATAATATTGTAATTTATTTCCATTTCAGTTTTGGAATTATTTTAAATATGAGTACAAGCCAGGTACAATCCAAAGTGATCCAACTTTTTAAAGAATATTGGAGTAAAGTGGGGTGTGAACCTAGTTTGGCCCCATTTTTAAACAAACTGCAGGACAAGGTGGCTTCTCTCATATGGGTCCTATAATTTGAGTTCGCAGAGATCCGGTTATAAATTTAGAGGTATGCTTATAATATTCATATTTTTTTCTTGTTATGGATCACTTGTGTTTTAGGTACTATAACACTTTATGAATAATTGTTTTTAGGGTTCCGTACCCGAAGGGTGACAGACGGGACCCTATTACTCTCGCTACGCTGTCCGTCCGTCCGTCTGCCTGTCACAGGGCTGTATCTTTTGAACGGGAATAGGTAACCGGTTGAAATTTTCTCAGAATATGTGTTGCTATGAGGTGTATCACGACAAATACTAAAAACAAAAAAAAAGTCTAAACACAAAGAAACCTCAAAAAACATGCATTTTTTTCAACGTTTTTGTTTTTGCTCTATCTTCAAAACCGTAATATATACCAGCGTCAAACTTAGTCAGATTATAGTGCATATTATGTAGTTCAAATACTAAAAATAAGACAAACATAGACATATGTGGCGGTACCTGCGTAAGAAAGACATGCAAAAATTCATATTTCGCGCACTGTACGTTGATGACTTTTGATAAACTCTCGTAAATTAAATCAGTTTTTATGGGGTATCAGGTCGTTGAGAGGTACGGAACCCTTACTGCGCGAGTCCGACTCGCACTTGGCCGGTTTTTTTTTAATATTCATAAGTAGGTAATAAGATTTGTTTGTGAAAGTAGAGGCACATGAAAGCATCTTGTATAGCAACTACAATTGTAAAATTTACCCTACTTTGTCCTGAAACAAGTGTTTTTTTGTGTGTATAAAGTTTGTTGCTTGGATTTTAATATTAATATTTGTGTTTCAGATTACTTGTTGATGTTGTTGTTGGACAAACAAGAATCTTTTTGCAAAATTTTGTTTAACTTCACATTTGAATTGGCTGACATGTAAACCCGATGACTAAACAATATTATGATGCTTTGGAGTTAGGAGTTGGTCTGATGATGGAGTCGGAAGATGGTTACAGGATCTCCGCTGTGGTTAACGCAGACACATCGAGTTTGGGCTCGTTAGATTTATCTCAATGAATAGGTAGTTGACTGACGGATGGTGACACTATTAGTTTGGTGAAATAGGAAGACGTACACTAATACGTTTTAGTAATAACTTAAAAAATAAAATTAAAAGTTTATTAAAAAAACTTTGAAAACAAACTTTAATTTTATGTGGTGGGTCCTGATAAAAGTAGTATCAAATTATCGCTGAAATTGATGTAATTTTATTTTTATAGTCAAATATACAAAAAAGCTTTTTATATTTACTGTCTAGACTACTCACTTCGAATATTATTTCATTTTAGTAAAACTAAATAAGTTTAAATAGTTTTATTGAATATAATTTTATTGAACTTTCAACATTGTTTGATATAAAAATATCTGCAATATTTCTCCTTGTATGTAATTAAATAACAACATATCAGTAGTAAGGTTGATATTGACAAAGTGTATATTCAGTAAATAACTTTGGGCGACAATTAATCAATGACATTTCTGTATTTTTTTTTAATTATTAAATTAATTTCTTTCTATTATGTTATGACATCTATGAATTTTTTTTTGTCATGCTAATTGTAGATTAAATTGATAATAACATTGCATGCCTTATAAAAATGTGTATACCTACACTATGTTTTTTCTTACTTGTCTTATTTAGTAATTTTGTTTACTAATAGTAAACAATCTTGGCATGTCTTTAACAATTCGTCAATAATAATTATTAAAAGACATTGTGTTAACAATTTCACACCCTAAATATATTTTTAATGCTAATTACATGTGCAGAACGAGTAGTTATATTTTTATTAGTAGTTTGTTTTAATAAAGAGACATGCCAACATTGTTTACTAAATAAGACAAGAGAGTAAAAACAGACTTTACCTACAACCCGTTATTGAAATAACTAAAAACCTCTTAAGGGGTCATTACTCATTAGTTTAAACAATTTTTACTATTGGACCAACCCTGAAATTGCAAAAATTAAATCTTTTTATTCGTGACTTTAGGGTTGGTCCCATAGTAAAAGTTGTTCATACTAATGAGTACAATGACCCCTTAAGACGTTTTCAGTTATTTCAATAACACGTTGTATACTACATAATTTCTGTAGTAGGAAATTCATTATAATTAATGTCTATATATATATCTGTATAACTTAAAATGTTACTGTAGTAACTAGTAAAATAACATAATATTGTTTTGATTTAATAAAAACTGAATTAATGTTTGTTTTCATTGAAATGGGACTTATTCATCACAATTTTCATATCATCATTTCAGCCGAAAGGCGTCTACTGCTGGACATAGGCCTCCCCCAGGCATCGCTAAAACAACCGGTCTTACGCTTTCCTCATCCTAATTTCCATATCCTACTATAATTAATATTATAAATGTGAAAGTTTGTGAAGATATTTGGATGTTCGTTTGTCTGAACAGATTTGGATGAAATTTGGCATAGGTACAGATAGAACATAACCTGGATTAACATATTGGATAGGCTAGGCTTGTTGTCCCGGGAAGATGACCAATTCCCGAGGGAGGTGCGATCAACGACATCCAAGTTGGCGAAGCCGCAGGCAACCGCTAGTAAATAATAAGATTGAGAGAGAGATTTCATTTGAGATACCATGATTAATAAAAAATAGTATGTGTGTATGGCAGGAGACATGTGACTGATGTAAAAAAAGAGAGTAATGTTAGGAGACAAAAACCATAAAAATATTGTTAAAGTTTTATTTATTTATTAAGTCTTCCACAGATTTTGCTCTAAACCTTGTTGATAAGGTGTGCGTCATCCCAGCGAAAAAGTGTCGAATTTCTTAATTCGAGATAAGTAAATCGTTAGTGTATGACGTCGTGTAATTGTGTATGAACATTTCAGATTTGTGTGTCCAACCCTTTTTGGGATATTCATCAAAAACGTTTTCCGCTGGAACGATGTCTTCCCAGCGAGACTTTTTTTTTCCAAAGGACGTAAGTAAAATAAAATAGTTACATGGATTAGACTATAACGAAAGGTAAATGTGTATGCATAAATGAGATTTGTGTGTCCAAAGACTCCGAAGATATTCAAGTTTCCGCTGCGGTGACGTTTGGCTGATTGCTGGATATCATAAACGGTTAGGCGAATAGTTGTGACTTTTTTTACACATGTTGCGATTCTTTTGTGTGTAATGTTTGTGAAAACAGACTTCGAAAAAAAATTACCGCTAGGAAGCTATAAATTTTAAAATGAAATCAGGTTATTAGGTCCTAGTACTGCGTATATGAGTTCCGAAGCCTAAATGTTAAAGTTTATTTGTACCTTATAAATGCTCACAATGTCATGTTAAGTCTCATCGATGTACTGTAAGTAAATAATGAATTATGAACAAAATTGCTAGGTCTGGGCCACAATGTTGTTCGCCATTCGATTGGACGAGATTACTATGGGTTGGCAAATTAAAAGGCATCCCATTCGTTAGTGTATTAGTTCAATTATCCATCTGTAAAATTGTAGCCCAATACACTTAATAATTAAAGAAATATAATCGAAAAACCAATGAGAAGCGCAATACAGAGATAAACCAACCAAGTTTGAATGTGTACTAAAAAGCGGCCGCGCGATACATGGTGCTTACCTTCCCAAATTGTTAGCATACTTATTGTTATTGGTGTGGTACTTTGGTACAGGTGCGTACACAATAATTAGTAAAAATGAAAAACAACTGCAGTTTAATTCGTTTTATTTTCAAAAGTATCAATTTACTAATGATTATCAATTGTAGATATGTGTATGTATAGGTACTTAAAAACTCGTGCAAAAAAATCAACTACAACAAAATAATAAAAATCTACATACTAAAATCAACATAAAAGTTATAGAAAAGGTATTTATACAAAAAATAAGTATAGCTATTATTTTAATTAAATTACTTAATGTTTAAAATCACAGATCAGTTACAATAATTGACTCATTCATAAGCTTAGTAGGTATCTACATTAATGTAGGTTGTTATGTTTATTAAAATTAAAGATTATGTATATTATTCGTAACCAGCTCTACGTAGATAATAAATTAACTGCATGTGAGGATCGAACCGACAACATTTGGCGTGGTGTCAATAGAGAGGTGACCACCTTAACGACTATGCCACAAGTGCAGTGAAATTAATTGTAAATGTGAATAGACGAGAACATTAGCAGCTACAGTGAACCCTTGTTCATTGTTTACCTCTTTATTTTAGCCCACTGTCAACGTACGGGGTCCCATCGACTTTGGATGTATTTTGCCAAACATACGTTTATACTAGATCGACACAGATAGCATAAATAAAAACGCTAGGAAACACAACACGAGGTAGTTTTATGTTGAATTCGATATGAAGAACAAAGGAAGTAAGAAAAAAATTAAACTTAAGTTTTTAATAACTTTTTTTCGCAATAAAACACAAAAATTCACTATGCTTGAGTGTCCGTTACAAAACAAAAACAAAATAATCATACAAATCACTAACTGTATGATTTTTTTGTTTTTACTTCTTCAAGTTAAACGGATGGACACACGGACGGAACCTGTAAAAAAGAAATTCAAATCCATTTGTCTGTCAGAACTTTGTAACTTCTAAACCAAGAATGTTAATTACCTACATGGAAATCTCACATAATACGTAAAACTTTAGCACCACAGTCGTGGTCTCTTTACAATATTATAATTTGTTCTTAGTGACCCCATGTCAATAACTGAATAGTACCTACTTATTTTGAAATAATTGTACTGATGACTGTGTAAAGTAAAATGAGAAAATAAAAACTAAAGAATTGTGTACGCACATGTACCAAAATAAAAACGGTACTATACTAACAATTTTGGAAGGTAAGCACCATGTATCGCGCGGCCGCTTTTTAGTACAGATTCAAACTTGGTTGGTTTATCTATGTATTGCGCTTCTCATTGGTTTTTTGATTATATTTCTTTAATTATTAAGTGTATTGGGCTACAATTTTACAGATGGATAATTGAACTAATACACTAACGAATGGGATACCTTTTAATTTGCCAACCCATAGTAAACTCGTCCAATCGAATGGCGAACAACATCGTGGCCCAGACCTAGCAATTTTGTTCATAATTCATTATTTACTTACAGTACATCGATGAGACTTAACATGACATTGTGAGCATTTATAAGGTACAAATAAACTTTAACATTTAGGCTTCGGAACTCATATACGCAGTACTAGGACCTAATAACCTGATTTCATTTTAAAATTTATAGCTTCCTAGCGGTAATTTTTTTTCGAAGTCTGTTTTCACAAACATTACACACAAAAGAATCGCAACATGTGTAAAAAAAAGTCACAAGTATTCGCCTAACCGTTTATGATATCCAGCAATCAGCCAAACGTCACCGCAGCGGGAACTTGAATATCTTCGGAGTCTTTAGACACACAAATCTCATTTATGCATACACATTTACCTTTCGTTATAGTCTAATCCATGTAACTATTTTATTTTACTTACGTCCTTTGGAAAAAAAAAGTCTCGCTGGGAAGACGTCGTTCCAGCGGAAAACGTTTTTGATGAATATCCCAAAAAGGGTTGGACACACAAATCTGAAATGTTCATACACAATTACACGACGTCATACACTAACGATTTACTTATCTCGAATTAAGAAATTCGACACTTTTTCGCTGGGATGACGCACACGTTGATAAGTAGGTACTACAACCAATAGTCATCACGGGCATTTAAATCACAAATCTGGAACAATTTTGTTTTATTAAAATTTATTACTGTAGGTATGGCTATAGTATCAACAAATAAAATTAGTAGATGCAATTTAGTTCAAACATGCTGCGCCAACCCCAAATAAATTGGGATAAGGGCAGGAGGATGATGATGAGATGCAATTTAATTTGCAATAGTAGAATAGGTACCTATACTAGGGTGTCGCAAACCAATGGGCCAGGAGGAGGGGGGCAAGATGATAGATAGAGGACATAATTTAAGCAAAATAAATACAATTTGTAATGTTGTAATTCCTTACTTTAAGAAAAAAAATCTTAATTAAAACAATCTTTTTGGGTTTTTTGTGAATTTTTGTCTACTTTAATATTCTAGGTTCTGGTCTATGGGGGGGACAGCTGCCCCCTTGCTCCCCCTTGTAACGCCCATGTAGGTATAAAGTAGGTAGGTACCTACTCAAAATATGAATGTTCAAGGAATGATATCCCTTTATATTAACAATATTCTCTTCACGTTTTATTATTAGAAGAACTATAGCGACATCTATGCACCCCACACACACACTACACAGGCATGTAAAACTTTCTATATAATCGTAAAATTACACAATACAACTCGGCGAATAAAAAATATCACACTTTTTTAAATTACTTGCTTGTCATAAGTCACACAAACTGAAATTAATTAATTTTCAGCATAACATACCTTTTCGTTTCTTCATCAAGATCTTCTAGGGAGTCGGAGCTTCACATAGGTATATATTAGATTCAGCTCATCTTTCACTTGGTTATTGGCCAAGGGTCAGAGTCTCGCCTTAGGGACTAGCATTTGGTACCTACGAGCTAGTTGCATAAAATGCCAGTGTCACCAAAATCTAAAAAAACAATAAAGACATTTTACTTTACCTATTAGGTAGGTACAACATATGCAATTACTTGCATCAATATTAACTTATATTACAGGCGATCTTACCTTTGTATCCGTATGAATGCCGCATAATACGAGGGCTAATGTCTTCAGTCAGAGATTTTGCAAGGTTTTCAGTGAGTCTTTATTATATTTTAACTAACAAACTCTCGGTCAGTAAAATTAAATGCATTGTTTGGAACTCGTCGGCTTGTCGACTAATTTCTTTTTTAACTCTTCCAATGTTAACCTTAGTGGCAAGGACAACAAAATACACCCTTTAACTTTTGTAAAATCAACGAAATTAAGTCTAAATCTTCGTCAAAACATTCAACGATCCAGTAAAAGTACAAGTTTATCGACTGATGTTCAGCTGTTAATTTTGACAGCTGAACGGCTAAAGTTCAGTTGCGTGTCAGCCCAAACATCTGTCAGAATTTTAGTGGAATAGGACGAAACGTAACGTTGATGTTCGATCGAGTTAGCGGAATACGAACACTCGATCGATCGTTAGCTTCAGCTGAAACGTAACTGTAGCTGGATCGTTGTTCATTAGCAGAATAAGAAAATAGCTAACAGCCGTCGTTCAGCTGCGTTTTAAACGTAATTTCGTTAGTGGAATTGGCCCCCTGAACGGCTAAAGTTCAGTTGCGTGTCAGCCCAAACATCTGTCAGAATTTTAGTGGAATAGGACGAAACGTAACGTTGATGTTCGGTCGAGTTAGCGGAATACGAACACTCGATCGATCGTTAGCTTCAGCTGAAACGCAACTGCAGCTGGATCGTTGTTCATTAGCAGAATAAGAAAATAGCTAACAGCCGTCGTTCAGCTGCGTTTCAGATGCGTTTTAAACGTAATTTCGTTAGTGGAATCGGCCCCCTGGTCGCTGTTTACGTAAACGGAAAACATGTCTTTCGGCTATTTCCGACCGCTGTGGCTCAAGATGGTTGGTCACCAAATTCACCAACGTGTCAAATACTTTGGTCTCTGGATGGTCCGGTGCACAAAGGTCACACATAAGGGCGTAGGTAGCCTCGCCAACCACCGTGATCAACATCGGCACTTTCAATTCCTCCTTCACTTCATTTAATAATATAAATTGCTTTACTCGTCTGATATACGCCGGCCATTGTTTCGAGTTGAGGTCAAATGTTTCAATTTTCCCAATCGGCATGTTGCACTTTGACAATATATCACTATTAACGAATACTAACACGATATTAACTATAAATTCCGCCGATCAACACGCGTATTATTGTTTTTATCAAACTCGTCGCCAGTGGAACGATTGAGTAAAACACCGGTTGGAGACTAACTGATTTATTGAAAAAACACATGTACCGACATTTACGAAAACCAAACATTTTATAACTACCCCAATTACAAGTATAATTATAATATCTTTTTTGCATTTGTTTACTTAGTAGTTAGTATAACAAAAAGTAAAACAAAAAGAAGCTAAAAATTAGTAATTCAGGAACCTCATGAATTTCACTTTTAGGCGCTGTTGGCGCTGTCGTAATACAACGCGACTACACGACTACGTTAGTACTATTAGATATTCTGTGACACGACCATCGCAAGGCCGCGCGAACTACTCGCGATGAACGACACAAGAAGACCTACAGACCTACGCTCAAGGGCCGCGTATACGAGCGTTTTCAAATTAAAGTGTACCCCCCAGTTTTGGGCTGTCTCCTGTGTTTGAAGTCTAATAACCAAGCCAGGATGTCCAGGATTCCGCTCAAGGGTGGGAGAGCAATTTTCCTTATGATTTCTATAAACTAGTCGGACTTTTTTGCTAACATTTTTGGGATGTTTTGCAAAAACATGATGTCAAGTTTACAGCAGCACAAAGGAAACGATGATGTAATACTAGCGCGAGCGAAAGCAAAGCAAAAATTTCGTGTTAATGTTTTTGGCGGTTGGGCTTTCCTCATTCAAACAAATAATAGTTGCCTACAATATACACCAAACAAGTAGAGCATACGAAGCGTAGACGGAGAATAAATAGACATTGCGAAAGTGAGATGACACATATGTCAAAATGTATGTGTGTGAGCAGGAAATAGCATTTTTTTTCTGTCTCTATTTGCGTATCGGTTTTTAGGGTTCCGTTCCTACAAGGAACCCTTATAGTTTCGTCATGTCCGTCCATCTTTCCGTCTTTCCTAATCCTTTACAGCTTAATAACTTCTACAGTTATAAACATAAGTAAATGTGTTAAAAAATAGTCTAGATATAGATCTCAATTTTAAAAGAATAAAAATATATATAAATAGGTCTACTAAAATGAAGGTAATGTTTCATACATCACTTTTTTTTCAGGTGTACCATCTGCGAAATATAGCCCGCCAAAGTGGCTTGCAATGTGTACCCCCCTAGAACGTACGAACTGTTATGGGGTCCCAAAGGATTAGCTTTTTAAAAAAAGGATATTTTAATTAACTAAAACTTTTATTACTTTTATTGAAAATTATCGCTAAGGGACCCTTTGGCAACCGCACTCGAGCGTGGTTCGGAGCAGACTGGCTGTTCACTGCTAACTAACTATAGACTTAGGTAAACACTGTAGGGTCAGCAGTATAGGGGATGACGTTGCGTTAGGGGGTGCATTGGTAGGGTATAACACCTCCCCCGGTAGAAAATAAGCTTCGAGTTAAAAGTCGAAGTTTATTTAAGTTATCTATAAGATCAAAGATTACGCCTGATGGATGGAGAAGGAATTTCAATTACTGTGTCATTTTCTACTTCTACTGTAGGCTGTTTAGAAAATTTAATCAAACTTAGTGGTTTGCGGTTGCTGCCAGGTTTATAATGGAAGTAAATCTTAAAAATTAAATACACAATTATAACTAAAACTATTACAATAATAATGATAGAGTAATGTGTCCCATACTTGACTATGTGTGGGCTGGCTATAATTTTATCAGTGTTATCTAAAAGGGAATTTAATATTTTTTCATTATTTTTAAAATATAAGTCATCTAGGTCAATATTCTGCAAAATAGTTGAGGCGGGAGACACATTATCTATGAGGTTATACAGTCTAGTTAAATTACAACACCAATCATTGATCAGATTAAAATTTAGGCTAAGAGTAGAGGAACTAATGTTTGCAATTACATGTTTAGTTATAAATTTCATGTTTTTTGTAAAAGCTGTGCACTTGTAAGGAATATTGAGTACACCTGTACCTAACACATTCAAGTCATACAGCTATGCTATTATCTAAGGATACAGCCTTGCGTGCAACGCTGCCGCAGCGTCGAAACCTTGATTTGGTATTCACTAAAGTACGAAAAGCTACACTAGCGCTCAAGGCTGTGACGGCCGTGAGTTGGAACTACTCGACAACAGAGAAATTGACACTTCTTCATACATTTTGGTATTCCGTAAACAAAAACCAGCGTCGAGATCGCTCACAGCCTCACGCACAGCCCAGTGTTACCAGATGGCAACTTTGAAATTATCACAAATCTAGAAAAAAATATCTTATGTTTATCGCATACGTGAAGAATGACTCTCCTCCACAAAATTGTAATTATATTGATATTTAGAGGTCTCAAGTTTCTATTAATTAGTGTGTTTTATTTAACACTAGCTATGCCCGACCATACGTTCCTATCAACATTTTTTTTTCACAAAATCCATCGCGTGCTCCGCACTCGCAATGTTAAAAACAATTCGCCTAAGTTTTATCGCAATAGGATGAATGGTATAGGAACGCATACGGGACAAAAAAGAAAAATATATTTTTATGTGTAGATAAATAAAATCAGAAAATTATTAGAAAAAGAAAAGAAAAATTTCTTACTGTCCCAGTTAGCAGCGTGCAACAGTTAAAAAAAACGTAACAATGCAAAGCAAAAAAAAAAAACAGATACCTAACTAATCCAATAGCACTCAGTCTGATAGTCTGACTCTAGGTCTGACTGTCCTGACTGAACTGGTAACTGATGCAAACCGACCCACGAACTAAGACCGAACAAAATGAATAAGTGGAAAAGGACGCAGTATGCGGTTGGAAGGGAAGCATCGTTTTTTTATGTTCTTATGCGTGCATTTTATTCAGTGTGTGGTGTGCATCACACTGCACATATAATGAGTGAGAGTGACGAGAATGTATGCTTAAATGCTTGTTGTTAATGCTGGTTGTTGTCTAAAAAATTACTAAGCCTCAAAAATATCACAGCGTTATTAAAATTATCGTATGAATTTATAAAACTATCGTTCGATACCCTGCTATTATTTTTTACCGCAAAGGACTTGCATTCATCGTAAATGTACGATAATTATCGCACGTCTGGCAACGCTGCCACAGCCACGCTTCTATCTGTCTAATCTAAAAGCTAAAAAGCTACACTAGCGCTCAAGGCTGTGACGGCAAAGAGTTGGAACTACTCTACAGCGGACAATTTGACACTTTTTGAACATTTTGGTATTCTCTAAGCAAAAAACAGCGTCGAGGTCGCTCACAGCCTGTCACAGCCTCGCCCTTAACCACGATTCTATCTGTCAAATCTAAAAGCTACCAATATCCCAAATATTGTGCTGAGTCTTATATAGTTTAGTAACAAAAATCATTATTACTCGTAATTGAAAGTGCAAAGAAATGCAATAAAAGAAATGGAAGCAGAGCACAGATGATTACAAGTCTCTATTTATTGGAAAAAGCTAAAAAAGTGAAGATTTCAAGAAGGCACGAAACGAAGGCAAAACAAGACAGTTCAACACTTTTCCCAGGATGTAGAGTTTATCCATATTTACAGGCTTTTTAAGGATTTAATTAATGTATTAGAAAGTGATTTTACTCCATATATGCCTCCATATATAACATTATTGACTGTATTCTAATTTTACTAACAGTTTTTTAAGTATAGAATGTTTCTGAACTTATGAGTACTATTGTTACTTATAAAGAATTTATTATTAGGTATACACATTCATACTTTTGATATATAAATATGAGTTTGTGAAGATATTTGTTACACTCAATCACACTGAAACGGCGGAACAGATTTGGATGAAATTTGGCACGCAGGTAGACTATAACCCAAATTAACATATAGGCTACTTTTTATCCCAGAAAAATAAAAAGCTCCCGAGGGATGCGAGATAAGTCTTTCTGTGATAAACGGAATTATATGCGGGCGAAGCTGCAGGCTAAGTCTACATAACATCACGCCTGTATTTCCCCGAAGGGGTAGGCATAGGTACACCTCTACTATACATAGTAGGTACACCCATATTTCACCAGTTATGTTATAAGTCCCATGTAATAGGGGGCCTATTGCCATTAACCGGGCACAAATCCAGACTAAGTCTAGTTAGTAGGGCTGTCTTGTTTTTAATTTTTTGTGTGTTTATGTATGTACATATTAAAAGGCAATGATAAATTAAACATGTGTATTTTCCTTATCCATTTTTTATTTACATTGAAAGAAATAAGTAATATAATACATTATCATATTTTCCACCAAAATGCACACAAATCCTGCAGTGCTTGGGTCTGCCTTGCAAAATCCTTTTCTGGTTATCAATAAGGAGTCTTTGATTTTCCGACCAACAACAGAGACTCTTCAAAAAACCATTCATTTTTCAAACACTTTTCTTCAATGGCGATAAATCTTTCAGTCCGGCTCGCCATTTGTGACTGCCTTTGTGAAGGTGGTGAGCGCTGGAGCAGACGTCGTTGTGCCGTTGTTAACAAACGACGCCTACGAGGTGCTAAAAAGAAAAGCAATTGGTTGTAAATTTAATAAAGGCAAGCCAAGCCGTCTAAAAGCTTCACATGCGCTTGGGATGGGATTACGCCATAGACCTATATATTACTAGCGTCTTGACAAGCTAAGATACACAGTAGATTTTAAAAGTGTTTTAAAACAATAACGTCCATTGACTGTCGGCGTCCAAGAACTATTGATTAGTGTCTCGTTTTTACTTTGTTGATGGGTTAGTATCCCGTGGACCAAAACTTAAACAATAGCAAATAAAAGGTTAGATACCTTAAGGTTACCTGTAACAATACTTACATACACTTCAGCTTCTTTTTCAAGTCACAAAACCATGTTTAAAACAATACAATTATGTGATATTATCGCTAATACAATAACTTAACTAAATACGAATAGAAATCAACTTCTAAAAAATTTACAAGTCTCAAAAATGTCGTACTTAAATATCATTAGGAAATCTGTGAGAAAATGTCAAGTGCAGTCCAAGGAACTTATAAATATATCAAGCTGGAAAGCGGACGGCTGACTAAAATTCGGTCCGATGATTGGGTAGCCTTTTGTCTCTTTCTATAGGGTGTCCATACATGTAGGAAAGGGACAGCGGGCTCTCGGTAATACTATCTCAGAAGACCGGCCTCGACCGGTATTTTCTCCCTGATTTTGATTGAAGATTTTGGACCTTAAATGAACGGGATATTATTCATTTTTGAAGTTCTTAAATTTCTCCGTACGCATTCTATCTTGGGTAAAAATTCTTTGGTGCAGTCACAGAGTACTTTTATATATATGAAAAGTGCAGTGCAAGTGATTATATACTCTTTGGTGCAGTGTTGCTAACCCTTACCAAAAACTTTCTTAAAGAAAATGTTGACATCCCCCTAAACACCCCTAACTTTTCCTATTGCCAATGAATCATTCACACATAGCAAGCTAAAACTTTAAGAAATGATTTTTTAATGATTATTTTTGGTAATAAGTACTCATATTGATCAAATTAATATTATACCTTAGAGACATAAGTAGTTGACTTTGAGCCGTTTGGGATCGATACGCTCGGGCCATGGTGTCCGAGTGCGCACTCTCTTTTTAAAGAAATCTCTAAGAGGCTGGTCGACACTTCGCGTGACCAGAGGGCTGGCTTGTTCTTTGATCAAAGAATAAGCGTTGCCATTCAACGTGGCAACGCTGCCAGTCTTCTGGGCACGATGCCAGATGACAGCGGTGTGGAGGAATATTTTGCCGCCTAGGCGCGCTTTTTTGTATCGTTTTGTTTTGTACTTTGTAAATATTGTATCATTTTATTTTTTACTTTGTAGATATTGTACCTATAAGTCAACACCATCAAATATTTAGGCCACATAATAACAGCTATAAAATTTGATGAGTAAAACACCTAATTTATCTATAAAAAAAAAGTTCGGCGTAAAAAACAATAATCGAATGCGGGAATAAAAGACTTTTTTAAATCGCTTTTCTGGCAGAATTTAGGATAGTCCCATTTATATAATTATATTATTTGCACACCCCGGATGAGACAATAATAATTAATTAATTATTCCTTGAAATGTTTCTTCTTACATAATATATTATGTTCATACAGTTTTTTAAGAACATTGTAAAACATCGCAAGGTAAAAATTCAAAATTCAAAATTTATTATTTGTTAAACATAGGTATGATGTATAAGATATGGTGTTAATTTATAAATAATCCAGTATCACTATGTTTTGCCTTGATATTAGGCGTACAAATTTGATAACTTATAGATAATACTTATTATAGATTTGTGGAAATTAATTGTTTAATAATAATAATAATAACAGTTTTTATTAATATATATTAATGAATAGTTTAACAAAGAAATCGGACTCTTGTGTATTTACCTAAAGTTTGTTGTATCTGTCAGAAAATCATTTACTGAATAGTAAGCTTTCAGAACAAGAAAATCTTTGAGCTTCTTTTTAAATGTACGTATATCATCACTCATCAGTCAATTTAATGTTGTGCAAACCATCATAATGAGAGATTTGAAGAAATATCGCAATAAATTACACTTAAAAATGTCATACGATCCCAATAAAGTACGTTTTTTGCTATCGTGTATTTTGACATTTCTTTTCAATCCTACGAATCGAACCACGATTGTGCGATCCAGTGGGGAGTACGAATTTCTCGTTCACAATGAATGTTTCGTTCGTAGTTAGTTTTAAGTCGTGCCACTACACGATCGTGCGCTTGTGTACATTAGGCAATGTAGGCGTTGAAATTTTGATACAGAACTCGAACCAGTCGGGACTAGTCGGGAGTAAAGCTCCGGATAGGAACCAAATCGAAATAGAGTTAGAATCGAATTTTCAGGAGTAAGCCCCCAGCTCAGTTAAAGAATGGTATTGAAAATGGCGGACACTGGTGTGGTGCGAGTAGGTATTCCCTACTAGCATTAGAAATTACGTCATTTTCAAAGCCAATCAATAACTGCGCAAGTTATGCGAGTTAAATTGTAATTAAATTGTTTACAATTAATTCTACTTACATGCCGCGTTCAAGAATTAACTCGATGTGGAGTTTTTATAATGCCATCTTTCTCACATTCACAGCAAAATGTTTTCTCTGTCCAGCTATCATTCCATATTTGCTGGTTTTGTTTGAAGCCCCTAAAACCCCAAGAAATTCCTGGCCCTAAAAATATCCCTTTTAATACTTCTACCCCCTAAATTTAGGGGTAAAACCCTCAAGCTGTCAACACACAACACTGCAAGTGGTTTAGTTTTTTATTTACAGTAGAAGGTTCATGCGTTTCGGCAAAGGAATCTTCATACAGCCTTAAAACTCAGCCCATAAAAATGTTACAAGCTCTTAGAATAATAACTTATTATTTGTAATTTTAATACGTTTCTTAAAAAACCTAAAACATTGACCTTATAAACCCATTAAACTATCAGTCGAGAATTATCGATTATATTGTACAGATATTTGTGTCAAGCCCTAACTCGTCTACGCAACAGCGACGAGTCGACACAGCCTTCAGTTCGTCGACGAGCATAAATGCGTTAGTGAATACCGTTTGAATCAGCGTTGCGCTCTCGGACGTTCGTAAAGCTGTCTAAATGTCAAGCCTGTCATGACATACAGCCACGAAATTGTAAAGCGCAAACCACACCGAGAGCGGGTGCGGGTCGGGCGCGGGTCGGGTCGGGAGTACGGCGGGTATATTGACCTATTTTTATATGGACGACATCACACGAAACGTGGGCGCGGGTTGGGCCAGAGCCGGGTGGAGCGCGGGAGCCACGCGTTTCTCCTGCCACTACAGACAAAGCGCGGGCCGCGCGGGTCGGGTCGGTCGTCGAATATACGTAGCTATTCATAGAGTAACTTTTTGTACGTATTCACCGATATGTACTTACACAGAGAGCTTGCGTGGGTCGTCAGCAGCGCGTATCAAGTGTTTGTCAACAAGCTGTTGTAATTATTTACAAAAAAAAACTCTTTCTCGTCATTTATCTAAATGATAGTGTTCGTAAACATTGCCTACTTACACTTTACTTACTTACTTACTTTTTTTTGCCTTTTGAAGAGAAGCTTCTATGGCGTCGTTGCACACACCGCCGACCCGCGCTGTGTCAGCTGTGTGTGAAGTTCTCACTGTGAACACAACAAACAGTGCGGCTCACGCGAGCAACACGACCCGACTCGCGCCCGACCCGCACCTGCCTTGTGTGTGATTTGCGCTTTAGAGAATAGCATAGCTGTCATGTTACTAATTGAAAGTACTCGGATGATTACAAGGCTCTATTTATTGGAAGAAGCTAAAATAAGTGACGATTTATAGAAAGATTGAAAGGCAAAACAATAAGAAAGTTCAAAAATATTTCCCAGGATGTATAGTTTATCCTTATTTAAGACTTTCTGAGGATTTCAGTTATATAGGTATTGGAGAGTGATTTTTATCCATATACCTACTTATGCCTCTGCAAATTCGTGCCGGTGGTTTAACTACTAGGCTGAAGGTTTGTTTATAGCTTGGTTTCTTAATAAATTATGATTAATAAAGATACCATCAAAAGATTGTATTACATTCGTAATGTTTCAGGTATTATGCACTCTTTATCATTTTTGGCTAATGAAGTTACCAAAAAATGTAGACACATATGTGTCCCAGGCTTCTGCTTCTAGAGCCATCCACCAGGTTGTTGATGATAGAAATAATATTAACATTATCAACAAATATATCAGATTTCTTCAAAATCATGATGGACAGCAAGTTCTCAAGGAAAGATAAATGTTATAATACATATAAGTATTATCAGCTTAGACATAATTCTTTGTTATTCTTATTGTTATACCACATTTAAGTAAAGAAAGATTGACTAATAATATGAATATTATTATGGAAAATAAGTTGAGTACCTACCTACATTACTATTCATTTAATTGTTCGTGTCTGTAAGTTTATCTGGAACTCTGCAGCAGTGATAGTTTTGTTTTATAAATTGATTGACTGTATTATAGTTTTACAAACAGTTATTTAAGTAAATAATGTTACTTACCTTACGAGTCCTATTGTTTGTCGAAATAAATAATTTATTATCGAACATATTCATAGTATTGACAGCTTTGACTAATTTTTAGTAGACAGCATGTCGGTGGTAACATTTGAATTACAAAAACCGTTCTTACTGCTTACAAAATAAACTGTCAAGGTCAAACTGTTACCACTGACATGCGGTCGAATGTACTACAAGGCAATGAGAAATTAGAAATATGTATTTTCAGTATCCATTTTTTATTTACATTAAAATAAATAATTTTATTCTTATTTGTTTAACAAAATTACTAATTCCTATTAAATTATTCATATTTTCCACCAAGGCACTGGGGGATGCACACAAATCCTGCAGTGTTTGGGTCTGCCTTGATCATGACCTACTAATCTCTATAAAAAATATCAACATCCTTTTCTGGTTGTCAAAAAGGAGTTTTCTATTTTCCAACCGTCTTTCTGCAAATATCCTCTCATTATACAAACGCTTTTCTTCAATGGTGACAAATCTTTCAGTTAGGCTCGCCATTTGTGACTGCCTTTGTGAAGGTGGTGAGCGCTGAAGCAGACGTCGTCGTATCATTGTTAAAATAACTATGCCTACGAGGTGCTTAAAACAAAAAATCAAGGGGTTGTGAAATGAATAAAGGCTAAAATCTTCCAAGCCGTCTAAAAGCTTCTCCAATTGCGCTTGGGATGGGACCCCGTTTCTTGACATGCACACAGTTGTTAATACAATGACATCCTTTGACTGCCCGGAGCCCGAGAACAATTGATTTTCTATTGTGGCTCGTTTTTGCCATGTTATTAATTATTAATAACCCATGTTATTAATTTACCATCCCGTGGACGACAACCATAACAAATGTAACAAAATTTGGTTAGGCATAATAATATTTACTACATATCTTCACTTCAGCTTCTTTTTCAAAAAACTATTTTTAAAACAATACAGTTCAGTTTAGTACAATCGCTAATATAATAATTTATCGAAACACGAATAGAAAGAAGCATTACCTACTACAAATACAACTCTCCAAAACAAAATCACAGAGAAAATTATCACTACGTTACAAACAAAATGTCAGTCAGTGATCAAAGATAATATAATCGCTACGTGTCAGTGATTATTTTACTCAAACTTCTTGGTCATTCATGGTGAATAATTACATTATTTTTGAAAAATGCAGTGCTGCCAGTGTACTTTTGTCAAAAGATACCTGAGAAGAGTTATCCAAAATTAACCATTAATATGAAAAGTAATTTTCGATTAACTTAAGATTCAATATAGTCTACGCAGACGAAGTCACGTGCAAAAGCTAGTTTTATTAAACATTTACAATTGTAGCACTGCCAGATATTTACGTAACACTTTACTTTTAGATATTTTCAGTTTTCTATCATTTTCAACTACTTATATACTAGCATATGTGTACTCGCATTCAGATGAAGTTTTTAATTAAATAGATAAAAAAGTTCTTGTAGAACACTACAATTTCCCATTAAATCAGCTGGAGGTACCTGTAGTCGATCAAAGGAATCACGCAAAGTACTGTAGGCACGTTCGTGTAGGTAAATAATAATAAATTATTGTTGGTTCCTCGATTATAGCTTGATGCGTAGTTTATTATTGCTAAGGTACCGTGTGGTGCCGTACGTATTGCATGAACGAATTGCACCACCCTCTCTCTTCTCATGGGTGTAGTAAAAAGCGACTTAGGGATTCACCAGAGGATGGGCAGCAGCGTTCTCGAACGGCGATTCGCGAAACGCGTCACCCATCCGATATACCGAAAGTCCGCCACTTTCGAGAAAACTATTCCCGATGCAGCAACGGCTGCCAGGGGGACATAGCGGCGGTGTCCCCCCGCAATGCCCCAGTAAGCCGAGGTTCGAGCCCTCCCTTGGGGGACGCCCTTATGCGGTTTTGCAGTTAGGGTATCCATTCTGGGTAATTCTGCGAGAGTCCAATCGAAAAAAAAAAAAATCGCCAACCCGCCTGCCAAGCGTGGCAATTATGACCCTTTGGGGGGTGGCCTTTGGCGTTTTTCGGCTGAAATGATGATGATGATGAAGTTTTAGTGTAAGAACAGAAGTATAATTGGGTCGGTATCTTTTGGTCTCGATCTCGATATGTCTAGGTTGCCCGTAAGACTAGATCGCGAAATGACTGGATCTCGATTGGACTAGACATCGTAACGTCTACATCTCAAAATATTTTACATCTGTAAACAGAACAGTATCAAGCGCTCGTTGTAACACGCCGCGCTACGCGTTTTCTCAGTACCAAGTAGTACGCACGGCTACACATCAAGCTGTACATTTCAAGTATAAGCTGATCTCGCATTGTACGGAAAGCCTATGCAATGCGAGGTCAGCATAAACTGGAACAATACAGCTTGATGTGTAGCCGTGTGTACCAACTATTTAATTCTGTGCACACGCATTGTTGTGAATACGAGTTAGTTATCTACATGGTAATAATATATTTGAAATTAACACATCTATTACTACGATCCACGACGACAAAAAGTACCTTAAAAAGTAGATTGCTTGTTATTTGTAATACGGTTTTAATTAGTGCGAGAAGAGATTACTTTGTGCATAAATTCATAATAAGTAACAATAATTAATAATATATTACTGTTTTTAATTATCACTTCATCTTCATCATTATCATCATTTCAGCCGAAAGACGTCCACTGCTGGACATATGCCCAAGCATCGCCACAACGACCATAACGATTTTAACATAAAAAATGTAATTTGTGGAGATAAATAAAAAAAAAATATTGATTATTTATTTTATATAATATCAATAAAATTCCATTCCAACATTACAATAAAATATCTAATTCGATTTCGAAAAGATACCTAAAAGCTGCCTAAAATTTACCTTTTAAGTCGTCTAACCTGGAACTTGACCGAGATAAAAATTACCTAAAGGTTACGAAAGTAACCTTCTGGCAACACTGGAAAAAGTCAAAGGTCAAACTTTTGTTGTTTGTTTTTAGGGTTCCTTACCCAAAGGCTGCCAAACGGGACCCTATTACTCTCGCTACGCTGACCGTCCGTCCGTGCGTCAGTCTGTCTGTCCGTCCGTCTGTCTGTGACAGGGCTTTATCTTTGTAACGGTCATAGATAACCAGTTGAAATTTTTACAAAATATGTGTTACTATGGTGCATATCACGACAAATACTAAAAATAAAAAGTAGTCTAAAACCAAAGGGGGTCCCCATACAAGAAACCTCGAAAAACATGAATTTTTTTCAACGTTTTTGTTTCTGCTCTATCATCAAAACGGTAATACATACCAGCGTCAAACTTGGTCTAATTATAGTGCATACTATGTAGTTTAGTAATTTTATATGTGGTGGTACCTGCGTAAGAAAGAGATGCAAAAAAAAAATTCGCTTACGGTGCGTTGATGTCTTTTGATGAACTCTCGTAAATTAAATCAGTTTCTATGGGGTATCAGGTCGAAGGGTGGTACGGAACCCTTACTGCGCGAGTCCGACTCGCACTTGGCCGGTTTTTTTGTTAACATTTAATTTAAAGTATCATGGGTCTCGCAAAGGAATCGTCATTCAGCCTTAAAACTCGGCCAGTAAGAATATTATAAGCTCTTAGAATAATTAGGTATTTACTATTTAAAATGTTACTACATTTCTTAAAATACTTAAAAATAGACCTTTATTATAACTTTTAAACCCATTAAACTCTCAGTCGACATTAATCGATTATGTTATAAAGATATTTGTGTCAAGCCCTAACTCGTCTATGCAACAGCGACGAGTCGACACAGCCTTCAGTTCGTCGACGAGAATAAACGAGTTAGTGAATACCGTTTTGCGCTCGCGGTCGTTCGCAAGGCTGTCTCGACGTCGAGCCCGTCTCGACGTACATCCACGAAATTGTTAGTTAGTGAATAGCACTGCAGTTCACGACCGGGACAGTCGACAGATACTTTTGTTGGGTTTGATTGAACATAAATCCAATTATTATTAGATAAAGATTTCCATAGGCTAACACTTCCTAAAATAAATTTTGTTTCACACTGCACTGGAATAACACTTATCACTTTTGTCATGAGTTCTATTTCGCAAATAGGGTTAACACTGCTCGAATACACGTTGGAAATGTCACAAATAAAAGTTTGTGAGGATAGCGTTTTGCAATTTTCTAGGCTATCCATAACGCAATAGTACGACTTGTCTCTGGTCATTGCTATATACTTATTTCTAGGTATTATCATACTGTAGGTATTCGGAACCTGGGCCTTATGTGGAGTCGGCAACGCTAATACATGATGTAAATTATATTCTATTGGAGAGACTAAGGGAATTCTTACTACAAACACAATTTTCTTATTATTATAATAACAGGTTATGGTTGAAACTTTCAATAATACATGCATTGAGTTTATTTCCAACTTGATTGGTAATTCTTCATTACTGTTTAAATGTCTAATATTGTCAGCAAGTTCTTGGTATAACTGCTGAGGTGTTATTATGGCTGGATGTAATGTATTTTGACTGCTAAATAAAATTGAAGTTATTATGTCCTCAAGTTGAAAAGATAATGTTAATATGCTTGTTTCTAAGTAATCTAAAATCTGATTCGTATAATATCTAATATTTAGTTCATTTGACATGTTTTTCACTGACATTGTTAGGTTATCAATAGCTATGTTCAAATTAGCTTCATTAATTTTATTTTTCCTTACAGTATTGTTAAATGATGAAATGACAGAAGTTGTGACCATAATATTTTCTTTCATTAATGTAGCCAATTTCTTTTGGTTATTCTGTATTGATTCTATAGCTTCATCGTATCTTACGCCATCGTCTTCGTCTAAATTACCAAATATGTATTTTATACCGGTACCAATTCCTCCGATCCAAGCACCGCGTTTGATTTTATTATCAATTAATTCAGATATGGAAGTAAACTCTCTAACAATGTCATGATACTGTACTATTAAAGGTTGTAATGTACTATGGCATTGAGGGGTTTCTATTATTTTAGTTTCAGTACATAGGTTTAGAGCTGTATTAAGAACGTGTTGGATATTTTCTATATGTTGTTTAAAATGAGAAATATCTAGCGGAATCAAAACATTCAGTTGACCACTGTTTATTCTAATTTGGCCAAGGTAATCGAAATATAGTCCAGGACTCGAATCAATTTGTTGAATTTGTGCTTGTTGTCCTGGAACTTCACCAATTGTACTGAAACAATGATTGCATGTGGTTTAGAATCTAATCTTACTTAACTACCTAACAACTATCTAATTTAAGAATATGTCATATTTATGACCAAATAGGTATTACAATTAAAGTCTAAGCTTTAGGTAAGTACTATTTTATTATTATATTACTATTTTTTTTATTACTAACTAATATTTATTTTCTTTTACAGGTTTTCTGAAGTCTCAGCAGGTTTGACTTCATCGTAATGATGTCGGACATGACGACGATTGATAAGCAGAGAAAGTGTGTTATTTCCATGTACCTTCACTACTTTATAAGGTCCCTTCCAAATAGGTGATAAGCCTTTCCTTAATCTCAAGTGATTTTTCAGGTATACAAAGTCTCCAGTTTTATACTGCGCGGGACGAGTTCGAGTATCATAATATGTTTTGGAAGAGATCTTAGATTTTGCAATATGTTCAATTGCTTTTTGTCGTGAATACTTCAAGCGACTTTGGAGCATCCGAACATAGTCAGGATATGTTACACCAGGAGTTTCATCGAAAATCATATTTGGGACGTAGGGTTTTTTACCAAACATCAACTCATATGGAGTGAAGTTAGTGGTAGAGTGTACTGCAGTATTATACGTAAGCATGGCTGTATACACGTACCGGGGCCAATTTGTCTGTTCTTCATTGACGTAGGATTTGAGATATTCTTTCAGGGTTGCATGGCTTCTTTCCGGAGCTCCCTGAGTCTGGGGGTGATAAGGTGAGGCCCATAGATTTTTGATTTTAAGAAAATCGCATGTCTTTTTGAAAAGATCTGATGTAAAATTACTGCCCTGATCAGTGAGGATCATTTTGGGAATACCAAATATCGATATGTGGTGAATAAGACATTCACTCGTTTCTTCTGCAGTGGTACTACGAATAGGATAGGCTGAAGAAAACTTGGTGAGATCGTCCTGCATTGTTAGGATAAATTTTAATTTTGCAGGTCCTGATTCTGGAAGTGGTCCGACTATATCAATAGATATTCGCTGACCTGGCTCAGTTGAAGTGCTGGTGATTTGCATAGGGGCACGGTTTATTTTCCTAAGTGCCTTGTTTTCTTGACACGATTTACATTTCTTTACGTAAGACTCTATGTCTCCACGCATCCCTTTCCAATAATATGTTTGTTTAATTCTGTTATACATTCTTACGGAACCTAAATGCCCAGCTATAGGGATATCATGATTATCATACAGTATTTGCTTGATTTCGTTTGGGGCTGGATATATGATGTTATTGTGGTATATTTTAATTTTAATTTGTGTATTGTGAAAGAGATACGTTAACATGTTATAAATTTTGATAAAGGAATGTTTTTCAAAAGGATTCTTTAGATCGGATATACCAATTTCATTAATATCATTGAATATTATTAATTCATTCCTGGCACTTTTTGGGTTTCGAATATTTCAGGATACGAAGCTTCATCAAAATGATGGACTTTGAAGAATAACACGTAATAGGTTTTGTCATTAAGGTTAAACCTTTGGAATGAGAAAAGTTCTTTCTCAGACGTTGTTAACATGTTGTTAACTTCCGGGTTGGCTAAGATTTCTTGGATATACGGATTAGACTCATCTAAGTCAATGGACGTAGGGATAAGGATTACCTTTGCAGGACATTTTAGAAGGCTTTCATTATATTCTTCGATTTCTGTGTTGAATGATACGTCTTTGTTAGCCATTGATTTGAGAAACGTTGAATAGTCATCTACTGGCACTTCTGGGTTTGTGCTAGTGGACGGAATAGGTTCAGGATGAGGTTGAGTATCAAAGGGTGTCTGTTCGGGCAAGGGATTTTGCGTTTCAGGATTACTGTCCAGGAAAGGAGCAGAGGATTCAGCGGATGCAGGTAAGTTAATATCAGGTAGAGGCAAAAGCTCTTCATTTGATTCAAGCTGTGGCGATTGTAAGATGTCTTCGTCAAGATTAAACGAAGGTGGGGATACAAGTAAGTCCATTAGGTCTCTGTCCAATTCCTGTATGGTTTCTTCAACGACGGGATTTGATGTAGCAGAATCTGTGGGTTGAATTGGGTTTACTGGAAATCGAGATAGGGCGTCTGCATTGGCATTGATTTTGCCCTTTTTATATTGGATATCATATTCGAACTCTTCTAATTTCAGACGCCATCGGACAAGCCTTGATCCTGGATCTTTGCAGTTGAACAACCATTGTAATGGTTTGTGATCCGTGAGTATCTTAAAACGATGACCATAAAGATATGGTCTGAAAGTCTTGGTTCCAAAGATAATAGCAAGGCACTCTTTTTCAGTGACACTGTAATTACATTCAGCTTTATTCAGTGTGCGAGATGCATAAGCAATTGGGCGATCATGTCCTATGGGACCTTGAGATAGGATGGCAGATATAGCGTAGTTAGAAGCATCGCATGTCAAAAGAAATGGTTGTGTGAAATCGGGATAAGCGAGTATCGGTGCGGAGACCAATTTATCTTTTAAGGACTCGAAAGCGAGTTGTTGCTCATTTTTCCATTCGAAGAGGATGTCCTTTTTTAAGAGGGATGTTAGGGGTTTCGCCAATTTGGCAAAATCGGATATAAACCTTCTGTAATAGGAAACCAATCCCAGGAACGACTTGATGTCCTTTGGAGATCTAGGGACAGGAAATTCAGTGACTGCTTTCGTCTTATCGGGATTTGGCTTGACGCCACTTTCGCTAATAATATGCCCTAGATAGCCGACTTCCTTCCGGAGAAATTCGCATTTTTCAGGTTCCAGCTTTAGATTGAAGCGACGGAGTCTGTCGAAAACAGCTTTTAAGTTATCGATGTGTGACGTAAGATCAAACGAATATATAACGATGTCGTCTAGATAGACGAAGCAACGGGAGCCCTGTAGGCCAGAGAGACAGTTATTCATTAATTTTTGAAAGGTAGAAGGGGCATTTTTAAGCCCAAACGGCATCCTATTGAACTGGAAATGGCCTTGAGGCACAGAAAAAGCTGTTTTGGGCGCGTCTTCAGCAGAAATGAGGATTTGATGGAAACCGGAAGTGAGGTCTAGCGTTGAAAAGTACTTGCTGTTGCCCAACTGGTCAAGGATTTTGGATATCTGTGGGATAGGATACGTTTCGCCGATTGTGACGTCATTGAGCTTTCGATAGTCGATGACTATACGCCACTTGCGCCGGCCTTGGGAATCAGCTTTCTTGGGAACTACCCATATTGGTGAACTCCACGGTGAGGATGATGCTTCTATGATGTTTTGTGAGAGCATTTTGTCGATTTGAGTTTCCACCTCTTTCTTATGACATTCTGGGAACCTGTACGACTTAGTATGGATAGGGATATCATTATTGGTTTTGATTTGATGGTTTAAATCAGTAGTATATGTTAGTTGGTCGTCGGGTAAGTGGAAAATGTCGGAATAATGGGAACAGAGTTCTAAAAGGGCGTTGATTTCTTCCTGGTTAAGATGATCGATTTTTAACGAATTTATGACCTCTTGTGTTCGTTCATGGACATTTTCTTTTGGATTTTTCGGTATCTGTACAGAACAGGGATGTAAGGGTTCTATCTTCAGCTTAAGGTTTGCGTTGATGTTTGCGGGTACTTCGGATGTATTTACGGCTGTGATTTTTATTTTCTTATCGTTTTTTACTTTTACTATGCAATTCGCGATCAATAATGATTCGGATAAATGTTGATCTAGAATGACCCCTTCTTTTAATTCAGGGTTTTGGACTGTGCATTCAATAATCATTTCTGATCGAGGCGGAATAATATAAGTCGGATTGAAAAACTGAAGTTTCATATTCAAGTTTTTTATATGTACGTGGGACACTCAGAAAGTTTTGCGAAACTAAAAAAAATTGTTCTATACGTACATATATTTTTATCAAATCTTTTCAAAGTACTTTCCACCAGCCTCTATACAAAGATTCATGCGCCTAAACCAGTTTTCAAAACACTTTTTCCAGTCCGCCGCAGACACCTCGTTTACAGCCTGCTCGAACGCAGCCAGCGCATCTTCCGGCGACGAAAATTGTATCCCTTTGAGCTGATTTTTTATTTTTGGGAATAAAAAGAAGTCACACGGTGCTAGATCAGGGCTGTAAGGAGGGTGACCCAGGAGTTTGACTGGCGTGCTGTCCAGGAAGTCCCTCGTTTTGAGTGCGGTGTGCGCAGGTGCATTGTCGTGGTGGAGCAGTAGCCCGCGGAGCCCTGTGTTTGGTCGCTTGTTGCTTATAACAGAGAAAACTTCTGGCAAACATTTGGTAGTATACCATTCGGCATTAATGCTTCTTTGATCCCGTAAGGGAATTGATACCAAGTGGCCAGTCAAATTAAAAAAGCTAGCGATCAAAATCTTACCCCCGCTTCTAGATCGCTTCACTTTGGTAGGCGTTGGCTCATTTTGAAACACCCAAACAGTCGACTGGCGCTTGGTTTCTGGGTCGTATTGATAAATCCAGGACTCATCACCTGTAACGATGTCGTAAACACGCCGAGACGAGCCTGCTTCAAATTTGTTAAGCATATCACGGCACCATTCCACCCGGGCCTGCTTCTGAGCATCGGTGAGGTTGTGCGGCACCCAGCGTGATACTATCCTCCTCACGCGAAGATGGCTGTGTAGAATCTCGTGAACGCTTCCCGATCCAATCTTCAATATGTGTTGAATCTCCTGATATGTAATTCGCCTATTGTCTTGGATTAAATTTTTCACTGCTAGCACGTTTTCTTCGGTAACAGCCGTCAAAGGGCGACCGCTTCTTTCGTCATCCCCCAAAGTTGGTCGACCGCGCTTGAATTCGTTATACCAACGATACACGGTTGCCTTGGAAGGGCCTTCATCCATGAATGCCATTTGAAGTCTATCGTACGATTCATCCGGTTTCAGGCGACACTTGAAATCGTATAAAATCATAGCTCTAAAATGTTCCCGGCGCAGATCCATATTTCAGTGAGACACAATACTTTGAATTAACTCGCAAAAAATGTGGAGGGAAATTTTGAAATTGGAACTTACTTATTTTTACTTATAAATAATCATATTTTCGAAAAACATTATAACTGGCCAGTCTCCCATATATAAAAACTTTTTTTCGCAATACTTTCTGAGGGGCCTGGTAAAACGTCATTTACATAATCGATATTGCAGCCAAAATAGGTGAGGAAATCGGTACCAATGATGCCATCGTAAGGTAAATTTATTTCTTTGATGACATGAAATTTATATTTTATCTGTTTATCTTCAGACAGCTGCAATTTTAATTGAAAGTGGCCAAGCGACGGAGTTGTTCCTTCGCTTGGTTCGATACCCTTAAGCTGGATAATTTCTTTGGTTAATATTGGATTTTCGGAAATGGAAGATTGCTTAAGTAGGCAAATGGCTGAGCCTGAATCAACTAATAACGTAAGCGGGATATCTGAAATTTGAGTTTTTACAAGGATGTGAGGTAATAGTTTCTTAGTAGTGTCGATATTAATTTCATAGATTTTTTGTGACACTCTTGAACTACCTTGGGAAATGGATTCAGTAGTTTTAGATTCAATTGGATATTTACGACAAGAGTTTCCTTTTTCGGGCTGTCTACCGTGTTGTATAACTCTGCGTAGTTCGGTGTTTCCGTTTTGGGGCTGATTACCCTGTTGTTTAACACCTTGGATATGAGATTTTAACGAGCTTCCGATTTGGGGCTGGCTACCCTGTTGTTTAGCGCGTTGGATATTTAATTCTGACGAAGAGGTGTTTCCGATTTGGGGCTGGTTACCCTGTTGTTTAACACTTCGGATGAATGATTTTAACGAGCTTCCGTTTTGGGGCTGGTTACCCTGTTGTTTAGCGCGTTGGATATTTAATTTTGACGAAGAGGTGTTTCCGATTTGGGGCTGGTTACCCTGTTGTTTAACACTTCGGATGAATGATTTTAACGAGCTTCCGTTTTGGGGCTGGTTACCCTGTTGTTTAGCGCGTTGGATATTTAATTTTGACGGAGAAGTGTTTCCGATTTGGGGCTGGTTACCCTGTTGTTTAACACTTCTGCGTTTTTGTTTTGTTTGGGTGTCGCCTTTAATTGGCTGTCCCGTGCGACACCAATTCGAGACGCCTATTCGTTTAAAGGATCTTCGGTATTATCAACTTCATCATAGCCCTCATTTTCAATTTCTTCGGGCAGATCCTGGACATGATTAATTGTTTTATACATGGGATTGTTATGATTAGACCCCGATGGTCTACTTTGTTGCTGTTGGTTACTATAACGATTATTATAAAATTCCCGTTTTTTACAATCTTTGATATCATGGTTTGTGGCCTTGCAATATCGACAAAATAGGTCAGATGACGGTGGAGAGCTCCTGGATCGTTGGAATTGTTGGGGGCTCTTTGACTGCAGGATATTTTGAGTTTTCTGAGCGTTAAAAGGTCCTGACCTTGATTGGAAGCGCTTATTAAAATTTGTACTATTGGTCGACCTTGAATCTGATTGTGGGACAATCTTTTTATATAATGATTGTTGGATCCTCTCCTCTGATATTGCTAGGTTTGTAGCTTCATTGAAGTTTTTAGGGTTACGACATCTCACCATATTAGAAAGGCGAGGATGAAGCCCCATTAAGAAATGATGGAGTCCTAGGTCTTCCATGGCGGCAGTGCGCCCGGCAAGTTCGCTCTTTTTAGTATTACTTAGGGAAATCTCTGTGAGTAATTCGGAAATACAGGTCTCGATACGTAATGAATATTGACTTACATTTTCTTGCGGGCCCTGCTTGCTCTCCTGTAGGTCTGTGAGTAGGTGAGCGTAATGCTTCCTCTCGGAAAATTGAATTTTCAAAAATTCTCGTAGTTGTTCCCACGAGTTAAATTCTTTAATGGAACAGGCAAGCTCCGCTTTTCCTTGCAATTTACTTAGGATGAATTTGAATAGAATCGGCTTCTGATTTTCCGTGGCTAAATCATAAGCATTGTTGCAGTTTATTATGAAAGAATTTACAGTCTCTCGACTGCCATCGTAGGATTTTATAAATTTAAAGAGAGTGTTTAGATCCATATTGATCTGTGACATTGCTTTTGATTTAGTATGCGGGGACAAAGGAAATGATTTCTCAGAATCTAAAGGCGAGATTGGTAACTCAGGAAGCTCGATTGTTAGCTTATTCGCTTCCGATTTAACTCCTTTAGGCATTACAGGAATTAATCACCATTAATATTTTATAGGATCAACGCAGAATACATACATTTACAATACAAATACACGGATAAATCAATTTAAAATTAATCACTATAAATTAACACGAAATTAATTAACGTTACGGATCTCTAATTTATTAACAGCTAGAACAATGACCAGAGACTCACAGGTAAGTTGCGTAGGCGGCGATAACGATGAGCGGAAGCCCGAGACGCATTCCGGAGTGATAAGACAACGTCTGCGACACTAGGTTCAGCTTGATGACACGACCCAAGGTCATCAAGCTTGGGTTAACCAAAAGGTACACAGGAACTTGGAGTATGGAGATGAGGATCAGCACAGAAGATGATATTGGACATCTAGGAACTCGGTTTTGATGTTTTATTTCAGGATACTTTCAACATCAACTCGTCGAATTTTGCAGGATATTCAGGATACACAGGTAAGTAAAGTTAGTGCTTTCAGGATACTGCTGCACTGGATACACACACAGGACAGGATAACACTTCTAGGTAAGTAGCGTTTCAGGATATTTTCAGTCCACGCGCGATGCGGCACAGTTTTAGTTTTCACTGAGTATTTTATTTTATGAGTCTGTCTTTATTAGTATTAACGTGCACTGGGGATTTTCGGATCCCACCGCTGCCACCAAATGTTATGGGGTCCCAAAGGATTAGCTTTTTAAAAAAAGGATATTTTATTACTTTTATTGAAAATTATCGCTAAGGGACCCTTTGGCAACCGCACTCGAGCGTGGTTCGGAGCAGACTGGCTGTTCACTGCTAACTAACTATAGACTTAGGTAAACACTGTAGGGTCAGCAGTATAGGGGATGACGTTGCGTTAGGGGGTGCATTGGTAGGGTATTACAGAACGCAACGTAGAAACTTATAATCTACCACATTGATAGACCTTTGTAAAAACTCTCTTTTAAAACTATTTCGAGTATAATGTGATTATAAATTTTTGAGTTATAGAGAAAACTGAAAAATACTTAAAACGTCCTAGTTCAAAGGTCATTGACCTTAGAGAAAATTGGTCTTAGCAAATAATGCTCCTTTAGCTACTACTCTATTTGAAAAAATCACAAAAAGTAACTTTGTGTTATGTTGACATGACACACTTCTTTGTTTGTAACACGTAGGATGTTTTAGGATGACCTCACTTTTCCCATAATTTAGATAGGTGGACAAGGCGTGTACGGCAGCTTCACAGCCCCCTTTTGAACCAAATCCTAGCTGCAGGGGCTGGAATTTATCCGAAACAGTTTCACTATAATATTTACAGCAAATTTTGGCTGCCATAGACGGTAGGTGCTTCCCACGGCAATGGGACGAATGCCGCCATCTTTTTTGCGCAGAGCACATAAATTTGCCCCGTACAAAATGTCGATGACGGCCTCGTGCACTTTTCCGGAGAGCATTAAGTTAGTCAGAGCCGTAAGCTCCTTCAAGTGTCTCACCAGCTTGCCCGGCGCTTGCACAGGTGAGGTCCTTCAAGTGTTGTGGCGTCAGGCCGTCAAGACCGCCAGTGGAGCCACTTCGGAAGGAGCCTATGGCTACGACCACTTCCCGAGCTGTAATAATAAGTGTATCGGAGTCTGAATCAGGAGGTTCGGGAAAAGAAAGGTCATCTGCTGGAGTAGGATGTTTGCTCTCCAGAGCTACAAGAGTATCTGGAGAGCATGGTGCGACCACATCACTACTAAAAAGTATCCTGGCCGCTCCTCTAATATCACCTAAACTTAGCTTCGATTCTACATGTTGGCATGTTGTGCCTCTAGATGAGCACAAAACTTGTTCCGGGAATTTTGATTCGAAATTTTGGGACAAAAGATTACAATTTTCTTTAATTTGGGCCGTTAAAGTTTTCCCGTTTGCCAAATTTTTCTGGACATGCAGGATCCTATAGGGGAAGGTGAGTAGTTGTTCCCAGGCACGCTGCGAGTTCTCCCGAGCGGCAAGACGGACACATCCTGCTAAATTTTGTGCAACTGAGGGTCTTGCGCCGCGGGGTACCCGCATCAGAACAGGAACAGAGTTTTTTAATTTTGAAATACTTTGCCAAAACGAGTATGTAATGGGTATAGTTGATGGTGGGATCGAAGTCGGTGTCGGGATGGTGTTAAGAGGTGCATTCCGGGGCTTGTGGACCTTCCCGAAATGCACACTCGGGCCCTTTGACAAGATACCTATAGACCAAATGTCACGAACAAAACTTTGATACATTCAAAACCTTGCCGATTTGCGTAGTACACGCGAATTACGCACACACTCTCATTCAAACCTAGCCGAATTGTTTATTGTATTTCGAATGAGATTTCGAATCACCGAACGTGTCACTAATCTGTGCATGTCACCACGACACTTAACTGTCAAAGAGCTTTGAAAAAAAAACTTAAAATGCCTTCGTATGTCGTGAAACCAAAGACATTTCTATACTGACGTAAGTATAATACCTTTATGCGTGAAACGGTGCAAAAATAATTCTACAGCGCATAAAAAGTCAGATGGAATTACTTTTCACAAGTTAGTTATTTATTTTAATCATATTTTAATGTTTACAATTCGTTTTCTTGTAACCTTACCGCGGCAAGGTTTTTTTTTTTTTTTTTTTTTTTTTTAATTTATTCATGACAATGGATACATGTCCTTCAGTCGTAATCATTGAACATATTATACTTGTATTTGTATCCTAGTAAAGTGATGGAAACTTTACTAGGTTTCTGAGGGGATGATGAGATAATACGAAAGTCATGTTTTTCAACTTTGTACCATTTATCCACACTTGTACACGTTAACGAGCACTTAACATTTAATAATCCACCATTATTACACATTAACACTCGAAGAAACACAAATTTTGGAAAATAATAAAAAATCCACAACACGATCTTTACGAATTTTCCCGTCAACCCCGCGGCAAGGAATATTCCTGTGTTGCATGTTAATAAATTATAATTGAAGTAATACGTAATAGCAGAAATGAAAATAATTGGTCACCATCCAATTATTCACTGATTTATGCGTAGCATCTCTACTTGGTCTGTGACTCATTTGTAGCGAACACTTTGTTGAGCATGATTTATACATGACTAAAAACGTGATCGGAGGGATTTTGGGCTGCGCCGCAGTCGGGTGGAAATTTCTATTAAAACAACATAATGAATCCTTCACATCTACCACAATGGAATCCAATGAAATGAGTAATTTTTGATAATTTTGCAAATAATTTACCAAGGAATAGTACACAAGTATCCAACCAACGGAACAACGAAAGGTCGTGAGGCGAGCTACAGCAGCCCCCGGCAATGGTACAGTCGACAGCATGACAGTGGTAACACATCAATTCGAAAACCACCCTTACTGCTTACGAAATAAAGATGCTGTCAATGTCAAAGTGTTACCACCGACGTGCGGTTGACCGTACATGATGGCCACGACGAAGAAGAAGATCCAACCAACAGCAGTAATTTTATTTTTAGTTTTAGTATAATGTTACATTTTGTAAGTAACTACTATGAATAATTAAACCCTGATTAATTATATTTCAATTGTTTTTCTTACATCTAGCATTTTCTTGGCTGCAGTGAGATGAAAAGTTGTGTGTTTTGCGCGGCTGCAAAATTATTTTCGTCTCGTGCCTTTACATTTTTTTGATTATATTTTAGAATTCAATCTTCAAATCCTTCGCTTGCTTTAATAGAAGAAAACGCGCTTAATAACAACTTTACAGTCTTGCATAGCAAATAACTATTTTTTATTATATAGTTATATTCTATGTATGGCCAGGGACACGAATTATTTAGCAAATTGAGAAACAAATTTTGCCGTATTTTGCCTTTCTAGCCCTGATCCTAGTCGTTGGTAGACTGATAACGAATGACAATAATTGTGATTATTAATATACGGAAAATTTAAATTGACAGTCAATTTGCTAAACAATCCCTTTCCGTGACTGTTCATTATTGGATCGTATTAATTATTTAAAGACTTGATATTAGTCGTGGACTCTTGGTCAGTTGTTTGATATCAGGGGTAAAAAGATTTTATCTAGCAACACTCCCATCGCTGTCAATGTCACTCATACATTTGCATACCCTGCATCAATTCAATGTTCCGCTGGAATTTGTCTTGAGTTTTTACTTGGTCTATGCTCAGGCCCCGCTTACCTTTGAAAAAGCGTGCCTGGGGGAATGAGGACATCGAACTAGGGCATCCAGCGATGACAAAGGTTGACTAGCGCTTCTATCAGCATCGCTGCTGCCGTCATCATTGAACATATAAATAAACTTTCACTATAAAACACTAATATTTACAACAAACACCTTTTTTCTTCCACTTTGGTCTCCCATATTTGGGGCGCCACAATGAGATCTCGCACCGCCTGAAAAACTTGCTAGGGCCGCCCCTGTATGCAATCTTAAATAGATAGTTGGATTGTAAAAATAATCTAGGAACTGATACTTGTAAAGGTCGGTAAGGTCGATAGGGGCGGCAAAATTTGAATAGCCTACTGGCGGTAAATGTGTAAATCCGCCACTGTGTAGCGCGCATGCAGAGTTGGTCAAAAATTCTGATAATGATAGGGCTCGATATATGGTCAAAAATTCTTATGGCAATATTTTGTAAACTATAGCTCTTAGACCCATCGTGTTGGTACTCAAATAAAAGGGCTCGATGAGCTCTAGACTAATAAATGGTCAAAACTTCGGTTCGGTCTTAGGACCTATGGTTTAGGAGCTACGGTCATCCGAATTTGACTTTTGAGTTTCAATTTGAATTTCATTTGAGTGAAAATGAAAGGGCTCATCGAGATCTAGACAAATATATGGTCAGAACTTCAAATGGCCATTTCTCCTAAACCATAGCTCCTAGACCCATCGTGTTGGTAATCAAATGAAAGGGCCCGACAACGATTTAAGAAGGGCCCGACGAGATCTACACAAATATGTAATAAAAAAGCAGTCAAACGATTTTCACCCTTATTGACATGTAGTGAAAAATTGTTTCCTTTCTATATTTGGACTAGTAATAAATGATGATGATGATGATGTCGCTCAGCGAGCTATGCTTGGAGTTTCTTTGAAGGATAAAATCCGTAACGAGATTATCCGGAGAAGAACTGGAGTGACCGACATAGCTTGTAGAATCAGTAAGCTGAAGTGGCAGTGGGCTGGCCATGTCTGTCGAAGGACCGATGGCCGTTGGAGCAGACGAGTCCTTGAGTGGAGACCGTGAATCGGCAAACGCAGCGTAGGGCGCCCCCCTGCCAGGTGGACCGACGACCTAAAGAACGTGGCTGGGGGGGACTGGATGTGGAAGGCAGAGGACCGAGCGTTGTGGCGCAACTTGGGAGAGGCCTATGTCCAGCAGTGGACTGCGATAGGCTGAGTTGATTGTTGATTGAATAAATTATAGGTATCAAATTTTATGAAATTAAATATTTGTCAGTAAGGTCTAAAATATAACTATATAAGTCAGTATAATACCTTTATGATATAATCATAGACCAAGTAAAAACTCATCTTGTCAAAGACGAGATAGAAATTTGACATATTTTGTATGGAGCTTATGTCAAATTTCCATCTCTAGTAGGCCAAATCGTGGATAGATTGGATATTAATTTTGGCCATAAATCTATATAATGAGAAGAAAAAACACGTAAAAAAAAAAAATGACACATTTGGGTGCTTAGATTTTGGGTGCGTTCTGCAACAAATCCAATAACCGGTAGTTTAGTGAAATCACCGATTAGTCTCCGGTACTCACTCTAACCGGTGATTGTCCGGTTTTTTGAGAACCGGTTCGCACCACCACTAACCTTAAAATCTGATCTGTGACCTTAAATGGTAGTGAACGTAACCTTAGCTATGGGTGCACTTTATTAGTTGCATAGTGTCGCCCATGAAGTTATAATAACTTCATGGTGTCGCCAGTGGTCGGAAACTTCCATACTAAAAAAAAATGTATGACGACTGATGCAATATGTTCCCAACATGAAGAAAACGCACAGATTTGACATCTTCTACCAACGTAGTAATACTAGTAATGGTCCCAGTGGTTAAAAATTATCAGCAAAGTGGAAGAAAACAAAAAATCCCAAATAGATATAAGTAATTAATCTAAAAGCCTTTTGCGTCAAAAAAAAACATGTAGTTATATATTTATCATAAAAAATCATCGTTTTCAACTAATCTTAATAATAAATTAGGCAATAGACAAAGTATAGGCTCGCCTTCTATTACTTGGGACTTATAACATAACCGGCAAAATGTGGGAGTACTATACACCTCTGCCTACCCCTTCGGGGAAATACAGGCGTGATGTTATTGTATGTTATTTTATTAAGACAAAGTGGAGCGTAGTAGTAAGTTAATTAATAGTATGGCAACACAAAAACAGACTAATAATTATGGGGTTGGCGGGAAAATTCGTAAAGATCGTGTTGTAGATTTTTTATTATTTTCCAAAATTTGTGTTTCTTCGAGTGTTAATGTGTAATAATGGTGGATTATTAAATTTTAAGTGCTCGTTAACGTGTACACGTGTGGATAAATGATACAAAGTTGAAAAACATGACTTTCGTATTATCTCATCATCCCCTCGGAAAAAACCTAGTAAAGTTTCCATCACTTTACTAGGATATAAGTATAATATGTTCAATGATTACGACTGAAGGACATGTATCCATGGTCATGAATAAATTAAAAAAAAAAAAAAAAAAAAAAAACTAATAATTATGGGTTGGCGGGAAAATTCGTAAAGATCATGTTGTGGATTTTGTATTATTTTCCAAAATTTGTGTTTCTTCGAGTGTTAATGTGTAATAATGGTGGATTATTAAATGTTAAGTGCTCGTTAACGTGTACAAGTGTGGATAAATGGTACAAAGTTGAAAATCATGACTTTCGTATTATCTCATCATCCCCTCGGAAACCTAGTAAAGTTTCCATCACTTTACTAGGATACAAGTATAATATGTTCAATGATTACGACTGAAGGACATGTATCCATGGTCATGAATAAATTTAAAAAAAAAAAAAAACTAATAATTATGTGTATAGGTATATACAACGTTATTCTTTGTATACCTGCATCCTGAAATTACTTTGTTCAGAATCACTAGGACAATCGATTTATAGTGAAAAAACATAGTGTTATATTTTTGGAAAAAAATCTTCAACTTTATTCAAAGTTTGGATACCTATTTTATTTGTACTACACCGCGAGTCGGCACGCTGATTTTATTTGTACTGAGTGCACCGCGAGCCGCCGTCGCCGCTTTGATGTAGCCGACCGACAACCAGTCGAACGCCGCCGCACGCCACACCGGCGCCGCGCCGTGAGCGCCGCCTGACCCTCCCCTGCCCCCGTTCGCCGCCGCCGCTTGCGCCGAGGGCGAGGGAGAATTTCGCCAAATCGCCAGTCTTACGAAGTTCGCTCAGGTGTTTAGTGTACAAGAGTGTGGAAGGGCGCTGCGATCTCGTGATCATATTTTTCGACAATGGCATTTCAGTACACAAACCAACAGTCCTCCGATAACCTCCCTCGCAGTTTTTCGAAGCCCAGGAATGCACTATCAACACGATGGTGCCAGTGGCCATTTTTCAGTCAGTCGGGCAGTTCCTAAATCAGGAATATGGTGACAGGTGGATCGGCCGCGGAGGCCCCGTTCCCTGGCCCGCGAGGTCCCCTGATCTCACTCCACTTGATTTCTACCTAGTTTACACAACTGAACCATCTACGGTGACAGAACTTACCGGTCGCATCGGAAGTAGCATTGCTGTATTAAAAAGTGATACCTACGTATTAATAAAACTAAACAGAAATTTACGTAGATAGGTACCTAAACGTGCTCGACTTTGCATTCAAACAGGTGGACTGCGATTTGAGCGAATGCTACAATACGTTTAAACTGTGTAATGTGTAACATTGAGACACCTAGTGATAGTGATCAGTGTACAATAATCTACTTACAAAACAGTCCGGGGACATCGTTGTAGATACCTACTCTTTCTTTACTGCAAGGTGGTTCGAAACCGACGGAGATGGTATGTACCTACCTACTTTGAAACCGACTAACATGTACAGTCGACTGCATGACAGTGGTAACACTTGAATTAGAAATCCGCCCTTAATGCTTACGAAATAAAAACGCTGTCAATGACAAGTTGTTACCACTTACGTGCGGTCGACCGTACCTAAAAACGCTGTCAATGTCAAGTTGTTACCACTGACGTGCGATCGACCGTACCTACCAAGCAGGTAGGTAGGTTTTACAAAATGTCAATAATAAGGTCGTGATTTCAATTATTTTTCCTAACGTCTAGGTAAGTACGGTCAACCGCACGTCGGTGGTAACACTTTGACATTGACAGCATCCTTATTTCGTAAGCAGTAAGGGTGGTTTTCGAATTGATGTGTTACCACTGTCATGCTGTCGACTACCTACGTAATTATTTATTATTTTAACGCATGCGGAGCCATAAGTACCTATGTACTTATTTTGTTAAATAATTATGTGTAATGAACATTAGCAATATTTAAGTTATTAACATAGCACCAGCTGTCCCATAACAAGTCGAACATCTTACGTAAAATAAGTACCTACGTTTCATTGATCGAATTACCTTACTAGGTACCTACCTATCTAAGAGGGCATAGACCCTTACTGTCAGTGCATTTTGTTTGGGGCAAGCAAATTTCGTTTTAGCCGATAATTAAGTATGTAGGTGCACTTTGATCCGAGCGGCGCGGCGCGGCAGTGCCCAAATCTTACGTACGAAAAGCGGATAATTAAATCAGCTGTTTATGAAAAAACTGTTCATAGTAAGCCAATTTTTTTTTCACCCATAATTTTTTGAATATTTTAACTAATTGGGGTGTATAGGGATGTTGGTAAAGAAAGAATAACGTTGTATACGTAATGTTTATTTTGTGAATTTAGTAATTAAATAGCATATTTTGTCCCAATTTTGTGTTCTAGGCGTTGATTGAGTGGTTATTCATCTGTTAGAAACATTAGTGAGACAGTTACGTTGTTTATTCCCGAGATAAAGTCTCGCTAGTGCATGTGTGGTGATTGCAAAGAAACTATTTATTTTGTGCATTTACAATACTTTGGACTTCTAAAATGTCAAGGAGAAGTTCTCGCCGAACTTGCGAGATATGTGGCGTTAAAGAAGCGCATTCACAAGCTGTGCCCCACGGCTTCACCTATGTAAATAGTATTATTTTTTCATACAAACATGTTGATGTTCCCCTTCTAACCCACCTAGGGGGTATTTCCACCCCCTAAAGGGGTAGTAATGGCAATAGGCTCGCCCCCTATTACATGGGACTATAACATAACTGGCGAAATGTGGGTGTACTAAACTCCTCTGCCTACCCCTTCGGGGAAATACAGGCGTGATGTTATGTTTATGTTAAAGGGGTAGTGTATCGGGATTCCTATGTCCATCATCGGGTGTCAAGCTACCTCTATATCGAATCGGTTTGCTAGTTTAGGCATGAAAACGTAGCAAAGAGACTGACGTCACTTATGTTTTTATATTAGGTATTGTTATGGACTTTGTAGTTAATAAATAATTTCTATTGTGTTTCAGAACTCACACCCCGCAAGAAGAATATAGTGGAGAGACTTGAACAAAAAAATGCACGATAAAGTACCTCAGAAAAAGTGCAGTTTTAATAAAAAATTACAGTCCCCAGTTTTAAAGGAACATGTAGTGAACTCGTGACAAGTTATCATGTTTGGCCATTTTAAAGTGATCGCCAAAAACGTATCGTTATTTATCGTTATCGAAATGTAACTAAGTTTATTTATTGTTTGTTTGTATCTTGGAAATCCATAGTCACCATCGACCGTATAGCCCAATAGACGCCTAATGTTGAATATAATGCGTACAATAAATTCTGCCACTAGCTGAGGCGGGGTTCTGCAATCCGATTGGCCCTACCAAGGCGGCTATTGGTTAACGCAGCAGTTTTGTATAGTTAGTATAGTTATAGTATTAGTTGTTAGTTAGTATTTATTTAAACCAGTGTTATATTATCTGTGTTAAAACTAAGTTTAATTATGTATCGCACCTTTAATAAAAAACCGAATTAAAAAATAAAATCATGTTTATAGGATAATGGCGTATACAGTTTAAACCATAAGGGTGATTTCTCAACCAACATGATGTTTGAGTTAATTCGGTTTTTTAATAAAGTTGCGAATTATCTGCCGATGTATCGTCAAGTAACGAATAAAAGAAAATTACATTCTATTAAACATTTTTTCTAAACTGTTTTCTAATTTTAAAGTTTCCAAGAAAAATATAAAGTATTTAAAACTAATCTGGGGGCCAGGATACTGCAGCAACTTTTATCGATATCGATATTACGTTATTCCCCTCACTAATATCTCGATATCGATATTTATTTCTACCATGGGCTTCTCACTATTCGCTATGTCATCATTTTGACAGTTCTATATTCTTAGGTTGGCAAAAGTATCCCTTATTATTTTTTGGTTGGCAGTCTTTTGCATCGGTTAGGATCATTGAATTAAGAAACCTATGGAAGTGCCCAATTCTTCTATATCCACCTAGTTTATACAAATATCTATTAAATCGTTATTGAATTATGAAACTATTCTTTGTCTCTTGTTAACCAACGTGTTATGTCGTCTGGTGAAAGAGATCGCATGCTATTTGTATTTTCTCTGCTTGGCAACATCTTAACGGGATGTCAAAATACCTACGCCGCGTGGCAACCCCGCTTACCCCGCAATGTGGCCCATAGTACATGAGCTGTCAATTAAACAAACTAGGGCTGTTGATATTTTTTAAATATCAGATTTTCGATATATCGATATTTTTAAATATACAATCGGAGTTCGATATATTGAAAAAAAAAAGAAGATATTTCGATATATTGGCCAATTTCATGATTCTAGGTCAATGCGAAGTACCCTATAGGTTTTTTATGTGAGTTTGCGAGTATCAAAATGTGACATAGCCGTATGATTGCCTTGACCTAGAAGCTTGATTTATTATGTCCTAGGGACAGCCGAACTTAGTATTTGATAATATTGCATTATTTATACGAAATTGGTACGAAACACGAGCGTCGATATCGATACTTTTTAGTTTTGATTACTTACTTCCCTAGCTATGGCCACCATAACGGTGGCCCGGATATTGTAGGTATACCACGCTTATTTCGTAGGTATTACTGGTCCATAGGTACAAGTCAAAGGTTAGGATTAGAAGTGGGCGTTTAAACAAAAAGCGCTTAAAAAAGTCTAATAAAAAAAAAAGCGTATATGCACGCTTTGTGATTAAAGCAGATTTCGTTTAGACTTTTACGTAAACCAAACTTATCCTGTCAATAGTACGATTGAAATGTAACCTTATTTCTATGAGCATAAGACTCAATTTCAAAGTTGACTGGTGGTGGTTTGAAACCGGCAGAATTAAATTTTATTCGTTTACGTAAAATTTGTTTAGAGAAAGCACCTTTTTATTTTGTTGATTATTTTCGTATCGTTTAAACATTTTAAACATTTTTGACCTTGATTGATTTGCTTTTGCTTTGGCGCTTAGTTTATTTTTCGTCGTCAACGAGTGAATGCGTTTTTGAATGTTCTCCTTGGTAATTACGCGACGATTGTAGTTTGTTTGTATAGTTTTTAGTGAACTTTGTAAATAGTTTAAATGTAAATAGAATAGTGTAATGTAGACAAATAAAAGTCAATTTTTTTAGAAGTGAAAAACGAAAAGCGGCAAAAGCGTAAAAAAATTCGTTGGCAGAAAAAAGCACAACATTTAAACACGCTTACGATTTTAAGTCGTTTTTCCCAACTTTAGTTAGGATTAAAAACGATGTTCTAAGGCCTGTATTCCAGAAGGATACTCAAGCGTTGATCTCTGTTTAAAACTAGTTTTAAGTTGAGCTTTGATTTTAGAACGTCCCTCAAGCAGAGACTTGTTGATCACAGTTCAGCTGAGTTTAGTTTCGTTTTATTATGTCACCTGTTTCGGTATTTGGGCAGATATTTGATCTGTAATCACTCAAGCGTGGTCCAGACTACGCTTGAGTAGAGATTTCTATTATATTTCAGGTCAAATTCGTGTGTTTTGTTGTTGAATTAATGTTTATAATTACCGTTCTGGAATAAGACCGATACTCAAGTAACGATTCTATCCTTAAGTAGTGATCAGGTGATTGGAGTTTAAACTGTACTTGAGGAAGCTTCTGTAATACGGGCCTACGTTCCGTCTCTTACGTAGTATTATATTCTCTTTGGTCTAGGGCACAGATTACTATATTAATAGCTAGCTAGTCTAGGGCTGTTGATATTTTTTCAAATATCGAATTTTCGATATATCGATATTTTTAAATATATCAATATCGGAGGTTGATATATCGAAAAAAAATATCGATATTTCGATGTATCGATAATTTTAACCGATGAAAAAAAGGAGGAGGTTCTCAATTCGACGCGTATATTGTTTTTTTTTAAATGTATTCTTTTTTTTTTTTTTTTTTATTAAATTATCAATAATATACATAATTAAAATTAGTACAAAAGTACCACTTAAACCTCCTGGGTTTGAGTGTGGCACTTACAATTCATCCTCGTATCAGCACATTTATTTATGTAAGTATAAACGTGTTAATTTTATTAAAAATCTTAACAAACAATATGAATGTAATAACTAAGGTGTTTATTACAGCATAAAAACATAAATGACGATTCGACAGTGTTCTAACGCCACGCATGAATTATAATTCGGTGAGGAAATATGTTTTTAACTTATTTTTTATGTTTTTATCAGTAATATTATTACGTATGGCGGTAGGTAAAGAATTAATGAGTCGTGGAATCAGATAAGCGCTCGCCCGTTCGCCGTAGCAGTTCTTTGCCGGTATGGTCACAAGTTTGTTTTGAGCGACTTGACGTGTAAACACAGGATGATTTATTTCATGCTGTAGTTCTTTATTGAAAAATTGCTCTTCTAAGAGGCTAAATTTCACTTTGTCATGTATAGGAAGGGTTTGACAATACTTAAAAAACTCAGATTCATCAACAAAACTAGACTTAATTTTCGGCAAAACGATTAACTTTAGTATCCTGAGCTGTAATCTATATATTGAGTCCAGGTAGGTTTTATAAGTCCGACCATAGCTGGATTCCCACGCATTTGACACATTAAATTTTACAGAGTAGTCTGATTTTGATGATTCCTTTTTTAATGGATAGGGTATATCTCGAAGTTGGTCCCATTTAAATTTGAAAATCAAAATCCATCCCTAAGGGTAGGAAAACAGGGGATGACTGCAGTGCAGTGGGTGAACAAGCGTTAACCCACTGAATTCATACCTGTTAACCGATTCTGTTGAAACTTGGCACACATAAATGTAGTTCTGGACACTAAAACATTATGGAGACCTAAATTATAGCCACAAAAAAATGAAAAATAAAACTTTTTGACAAAAAATTTAAGACGAAAACAGAAACTGAAAAGCGAAAAATAAAATGAAGCTATTTAGTCTTAATAACTATTCTCCTAACTAAACTAATGTAAATGACTCATTATGAGTCGGCGCCAAACAAACAATCAACGAAGATCATTAAATTACTTTAAAGAAATAAAAAAACAAAATAACAACAAAAACATGGTGAAATTTTCAAAGATAAACAATAAATTTCCAAAAATGCGTTTGGCGGCGACTTATAATTAGTTATTTACATTAGTTTAGTTAGGAGAATAGTTATTAAGACTAAAAAGCTACAATTTATTTTTCGCTTTTTGTTTCTGTTTTCGCCGGTTCAATTTTATGTAAAAAAGTTTTAAATATATCAATATCGGATCGGAGTTTCATATCTTGAAAAAATATATCAATATTTCGATATATCGGCTTTATTAAAAAAATCGTAAGTCAGTTCAAAAATTATTACACAGTTTATAAACTGTGTAATAATCCAGTATATTTATCAAACAAATTAAATTGTAAATCTATAAAAGTGTTAGATTAATAGTTCTTAGTAATTATTGTTTAATTTAAATAAGACAAACATGCGTATCAATATTTTTCAGTAAGAGTTGTTAAAATGTTAACGAAAAAAAATCGTTTTAAATTTGATTGGCATCTTACTCTACCTGCGACCACGAAATGCTGCAAAGCTTTCGAAACGTCAGGGAAACCAATTTAAATAATATACGCGATTTAATCCGGTTAAACTTTGTTTTATTTTAATTATTTTTAACTTTGCTCAATGTTAACCACAGACTAAATAGAGGTAGAGATGCTAAGCTGTTAACACGTAATGTATTTAATATAGTTCCCGGCACGAGACGTGAGCACAAATTGTACCTGCGTGGTAGTCTCTGTCGTCACTGTATTCTAGTATTTCATTTTCTACGTATATTCAATTATGCATTATCATATAATTAAGCCAATGCAAGTGCCTGTTTCTGGTCTGTTGTACTGTGAACAGAGATTCGACCACTTACGCTGTGGAATCTGTGCTCACGACTCGTGCCGGCAACTATACATACATATATAATGTTCTTGGTTAACATTGACAGTGACAACAAACAACAACTGTTTCAACCATAAAGGTATTATACTGACGTAATAGAGACACTGTCACCTCATTATCACGTCACCGAAAGCAAAATGAGTTTATGTGCGAAATTGACACGTGTAGGGGTGATTTTTAGTGATGTGACATGGACGTTTCCGCATTATCGATATAGTTCAACCAGCCTTACTTTTAAGGAGTGGTAGTATTTTAAAACTGCTAAGCTATTAAGTAACTATTGTTTTAAAATTACAGATATTCGAGACATAATTTTTTTTGTTTTAAAAGATTGAGTTACGCAATTAAGGGCTATATTATAATTACATTATTAATGTCACGAAGGTAAGGAATACATAAGTAAGAAATAAAAAAATCTATTAATCATCATTTCAGCCGTAAGTCGTCCACTGCTGGACACAGGCCTCCCCCAAGCATATATTGGGGGGATATGCCATAATCGCCACGCTTGGCAGGCGGGTTGGCGATCGCAGTTGGTTGGTTAAATACTCAGAGAACGCTGCTGCCCATCCTCTGGTGAATCCCTTAGTCGCCTTTTACGACACCCATGAGAAGATATAGGCTGGTGCAATTCTTTACGTCCGGCACCACACGGAACATTTTACAATTAATCATATTAGTTTTAATTAGGTGTATAGAAAGGTTTTCAATCCCGGAACTAAGTTCCTATACACGATTCCGGAATTGGTCAAATTATTGAATTTTGATGAAAAATTACAATATCTATGAACTTGACAAGTTTTCTTGTCCAGTCAACTTAAGTTACACATCAGACTTATACATTATAATTTTATCGACTTAGATTTAGAAACATCAGTGTTTCGATAATTTCTAGTTATTAGATAGTTTTTATTTCAAATAGGCAAAGAATTAAATGTCGAGAATTTAGTTGCACGATTCCAAAAACAAAGATATGGATCTTTGTTTTTGGAATCGTGCAACTAAATTCTGAGGATGAAATTGGAGGTGGAGCAAGAACCTGGCCATGATTTTCGATTCGATACAGACGACCGAATCATATAAAATCAAGTCTGCGTCAGCTCAAGAAAGAGTTTTCTCAGCGGCAGGCTAAATTTGCAACCGGCTAAGAATCTATCTCTTAGCATTCGCATACTTGACAATCTAGCATTTGCAAAAACCCATTTTCTAAATATGGTATATTTTTACAAATTGAATCTTCTTCTTCTTCGTGTCGACATGAGCTACATAATAATAATAGCTCATGTCGTGGGGAAAAGATTAGCCAGTCAGCAGGTTGATAGCGGGGCTGACTGCCCAGAGTGCGCCGGACGATCAATTAAATATCGTCACTCGTGGAGGCTCTTTTAATGCACAAATTGAATGATCACATGAGACTTTCCGTCTTCATGTCTCAGTTTGGCGAACCGACTTGCAGTACCATTCAGGTAACAGACTAGTTGGTATTTCAGTCGTTATGGGCAAAGGTAACCGCTTAACATTAGGTGGGTCTTTAGCTCGTTTCGCCATCATATAACATGAAAAATAAGTGTATAAAACTTTTTTGTTGTATTTTTTGTATCTATGAGATTTGTTTTAGTAAAAAAGACCTATCTGATCAAACTTAGAGCCGCGGATAGCAACCTAGTCCCTTCCATGATTAAGATGCTCAATGAAGTTTCATGGGAATTTGTATTCCATGAGAACAGCAAGACCAGTGGTTTCTAGCAATGATGACCAAAGAGCCCAGTTCGCGCGCCGTTAATACTGATGATCTCCCGATATACGTGTGTGGTCATATTTGAAGAGCTTATTTATTGAGTGCTATCGAACAACTTTTACTACGAGGTCAACCCTGAAATCTAATAAAAAACAGCTATTCCCTACATTAGTGTTCACACGAATCGACAAAATGTAGTAAACAGCAGATTTTTTTCGCGATTTCAGGGTTGCTCCAGTTATAATAATGTACTCTGTGGTTGCTCCCATGGTAAATGTTGTTCGTTATGATGAGTTTTTATTTATTTTATTTATTCAATCACAGGTACAATTTCTTTAGCTTTAATTTACTAGAAAACTCACCAAACTATCAAGTTTAACGGCGAGATGCGCTCATACATATGTATATTATCTTACCCTTACGTAAACATGCAACATGAAAACAAACTTAATAACAACAAATCAAACCGTAGGTATGGATATTTGGTGATTTCATTAAACGATACAGTTATCCTTAAAATATCTACTGCAAACCCTGTAATTTTTTCGAGGCTTTCAGCTTTTTTTATATTTTATTTTATTGTATAGGATGGCGAAACGAACTAAAGGCCCACCATATGTTAAGCGGTTACCTTTGCCAATAACAACTGCAATACCATCTAGGCTGTTACCTAAATGGTACCGCAAGTCGGTTCGCCAAACAACATGAAGATGGAAAGTCTCATGTGATTGTAATTACACCGGCACCCGTACCATTCTGACCGAAACACAGCAATGCAAGCATCACTATTTGGCGGAGAATAGTAGATACGGTGCTTATTCGTTTTAACATTTGTGCCCATCCATTTTTCTTTAATAACAGCATTTACAGGAAATCTGGAAGTTATGAAGTTAGCCGGTCAATATTTTACAGCATTTTTAGCCCGGCCGCACATTGTCATAAAATAGCACCGTATTTACATTTTAATATGTCAAAAGCAGACATACGATTCGGAAAATTCTGTCAGTCTGCGGGGCTGGTACTAAAATTAACTGTATAAATGTAAAATAAGCATTATGAAAGTAGTATTGTCCTGCAGATACTTACCTGTGAAACGTCTCTTTGCCATAGACGTACAACATACTATTATAACATCGTAAAAGTACAACCATGGTATAGGTTAAGGTGCGTCAGATTTTTTCTGTGATCAATGAATGAATCATTGTGATTTCCTTCCAATGTGCGGCCGGACTAAATCAACCTTTCAATACTTTCAACCGACTTCAAAAAAAGAAGGAGGTTCTCAATTCGATTGTATTTTTTTTAAAGCAGTAAGGGACACTAACTTGTTACATGTATGGTGCTAGGTAGTACAAAAAATATATAATTGAAACTATCGACATATCGATATATTTTGAGCAATCCATATGCGAAACGGTTTCATTTTCACGTACACAATATTTTTTTATCTAACACATAATTATTTAAAATAACATATTATATAGAAAATACGGTATTTACTGCATGTTATTAATGCATTACTAAATGATTTAAAGAATAACTTCTATGAAAATAAGCATTATGAAAGTTGTATTGTCCTGCAGATACTTACCTGTGAAACATCTCTTTCTTTAGGTTAATAATGTAAATTACACAGCAGTATAACACAGAACACTACACCAATACGATTATTGATATTAATTGGATAAAATACAGAACGATTGTGAAATAAATCATAAAATAATACGAGATTATAATTTGATGGGACGCTATGGGAGATTACAATTTTCAAAATCGGTTCTACTGACATTTTATTATGTCTCTTTCTAGCATATAGGTTTTTTCGTAAAGATCGGTATCTCAGTCGCACACTGTAGTGGTCTATTACGTTAGTATAGAAATGTCTTTGGTTTCAACGTTTCCATTGAATTAAGAAACCTAAACGTTTCAACAAACCATATCATAGATTATAGTAATTTTTATACCACAGAGGTATATCTATACAAAATTACATATCGTTTCAAGATAATAAGTAAATAAGTAAACTAGGAATAGAGACAAAACATAATATAGGTAGTGTAAATGAAGTTTACGATGATTTTGTAGATTACATAATTTACGAAAAAATAAATAAAAATAAAAATTTACTAAGAAAATATCGACCATCGATATCTACATTTCAGTATCGTACTGTCGATATAGGTATCGTCCAAAAAATATTAGTAATAAATGTCGATATTTCTAAATAAAAGTTTCGATATATCGATATTTTATCAACAGTCCTAAACCAAACCACAGAATAAACCAAACCAACACTGGTTTTTTCACAGACTTACGGTTTTTACATATATAAACAAACTTGTTTTTCACGGAAGAGTTAATAATATTAAATTAGAAGACCCGACCGAAATTTTACAATAATACAACTGAATTTTATTGTTCGTGGTTGCAAAGAACCTTTTTGTATTTTATTTGCTTCACACTTGTCGGTGAAACTATCTGTTATCGTTACGACGTTTATTATCAGTTGTTTAGGGTGTCTTTTTCAAACCAAGGCCAAACATGAATCTTTCAGGTGAGTAAACTTACAAACAATTCTTTGATTTTGATATAATTTATGTAGGTTTCTTTCGTAGAACTTCATAACTATGAAATAATGCTTTTGTTTTTGTCGGCATTTAACCTCAAAGTATAGATCAACTTCTAATTTTGATTCATGTAGTACTAGTATTCTGGTATTATACATATAAATCTTTCTCTTAAATCACTTTATTAAAAAAACCGCATCAAAATCCGTTGCGTAGTTTAAAAAATCCAAGCATACATAGGGACAGACAGACAGTGGGAAGCGACTTTGTTTTATACTATGTAGTGATGATATTAAGTAGTGATGAATTTCCTTAATTCTAGATCTCGTCGTTCTGAATTTTTTATAGAAACTCTTGGTTCTAAACTATTTTCTAGGTCTTTTTTAAAGCTATTCCAGTCCATAATCCGTGTATCTATTAACTAGAGTCGGGCTATTCTCTTTGTATGGAATTCGTTTACTGAGTGTCAGCAGTAATATGGGAGAGTGATCCGAATTCATGTCATAAAGTTCTTCTATGTTCACGTAATTGCTTGATATATGCTCACAGATAAATAAATCTACCAGATCAGGAATTTTACGTAGATCAGTGGGCCAATAAGGAGGTTATCCAGTTGACACAGCTTCACATTTTAGTTCTTGTAGGCAGCTAAGTAGCTCCCTTCCCTTGGTAGTAATTAGTCTAGAGCCCCAGTGCATGTGTTTGTCATTAAAATCAACTCCCAGGACGAATTCAGGTCCAAGTTGATTCATCAAACTCAGATAAGTATCTCTTTTAATAAGGCCTGACAGTTCCATCATCCATCTCATGTTCCAACACTGCTCCCAAGCCAAACTGTGATGCATCACAAGACATGATTAACTTCCTCTTGCCATCATAATGAACCAATGTATCCTCACTAGACAACATTGTCTTTAAGGTGTTAAAAGCTGTCTGATGTTCTTTGGTCCATTTCCACTTGGATTCCTTCTCTAATAACCTGTATAAAGGCTCTGCTATGGTTGCTTTATGGCGTAAAAATCTGTCATAGAAATTTAGAAGTCCTAAAAATGCCTGCAATTCTTTTATATCCCTAGGTGCGGGAGTCTTCTCAATGGATTCAATCTTATCGTTGGAAGGATGTATTCCGGACTCATCTATCACAAAACCCAAAAATTTCACCCTTGGTACAGCAAACATACATTTATCCTTGTTCACTCTAAGACCTGCTTCCTGTAATCTCTGCAGCACCAACTCTAGCTTAGCATTGTGTAGATTTATATCCCTTCCACTAATTACAATATCATCTAGCAGAATAGCTATTCCTTGAATTCCTGCGAGCAATGAAGTCATTAACCTTTGGAATATCCCAGGACATGCTTTAACACCAAAAGCCAAACGCTTCATTTTATACAATCCTTTAGGTGTATTTAAGGTAAGTAAATTCGCTGTTTTCTCATCCACCCCCACCTGTGTATACGCTTGCTCTAAATCAATCTTTGAGAATATTACCCCCCCTTGCAGTTCCACAAAAGCTTCATTGAGTGTAGGTAATGGGTAAGTATCAGTGTTTGTAACTGCATTTACTGTGGACCTATAATCTCCACATAATCTTACTCTTCCATTGGGCTTTAATACTGGGACTATAGGAGTAGCCCAATCAGAATGTGATGTTGGTTCGAGGACCTCATCCTTAACTAATCTATCAATTTCCTTAAAAACTCGTTCCCTTATTGCAAACGGAATTGGTCTACTTTTAAGAAATTTTGGCACTGAACCTTCATTGGGAGTTATACTCACCACCGGCCCGGTATATTTTCCGAGTCCTGATTCAAATACTTCTTTATATTTATAGATTAATTCGGTGATCCTAGCCTTTTCATTGGCCCTTAACTTTACATTATTTATTCCATGTATCACAATTCCCAAATCAGCAAACCAATTTCTACCAATTAAACTTGAGCCGCTACCTTTTGTTATTAGTATTTTCATATTTTTATTTATCTCCTTATGTTTAACTTGAACTGTAGTCTGTCCTAGCAACGTTAATCTACCATCAGTATATGACTTTAACCCAATATCTGTTATTTCTAACTTAGGTAATATTCCTTTCCATATAAGTTGGGCCGTGGCCTCATTAACAATGGTGTATGGGCAGCCTGAATCGACTTCCATCCTTAATTCTGTACCATTGAGTATCACCCTAATCATAAAAGGATCCACTTTATCTTGTCTAATACTATTGATGTCTACCTCATACAACCCATTACATTCAGAGTTGTATGTGTCACCTGTTGAATTGTGTTTTTTGTTCTGTTTTGATTTCACAAAACAAGCTGCTTCTATATGCCCTGTTTTGCCACAATGATGACATTTGCTCCAACGAAACCTACATTCTCCTTTATGAGATTTACCACATCGAAAACACTTCGATTTATCCTCATGGGAAACTATTTTCTTGCTATTTACCTTATTTATTTCCATAGGTTCCACTAACTCAGGTGTCGGGTTGCTCGTGCTCGGTGTAGGTTGTTCAATGAAATTTGCATCAATATTTGCAGTTTCGTGCGATACCGCAATGTCGCATGCCTGTTCGAAAGTTAATTGGCTTTGTTGCAATAGTTTCTTCTGAATATCTTTATCCAATATACCACACACCAATCTATCCCTTAAAGTACGATTCAAATCCGTAAAATTACAGTGTATGCTTAATTTCCGCAACTGCGCAATATAATTTCTAATTTTTTCGCTTTCTACTTGATTCCTAGTGTGAAACTTATAAGATTCTACAATTTCATTTGGTGTCGGATGAAAATGGCGGTCCAAAATTTCTTTGACGGTAACAAAACTAACCTCACTTACTTTTTTAGGTGAAATTAAAGAAATAGTTAAATCATATAGATCAGGGCCACAAACTGCCAGTAAATTTGCTTTCTTCTTGGAATCTTCTTCGATTTCACTAGCCTGAAGACAATAGCAAAACCTTTCGATGTAATTTTGCCAACACCCATGTGTTATATCAAACTCGTTAAATTTGATACCCATAGTTATTTATTAGTTTTATTTCCGTAAATGCACTTTATTTTCACTTTAATATGGATTTTCCTCGTCGCCACTATTATATACTCACGTAACCGCGTATTTTCGGGAGCACAATTCACGTTAGTTCAGTTGACATCTTTTAAACTGCAGTCTTTTGTCTGTGGTGTCACAGAGTACACAACAGCAGCTACATAAGAAAAGATAACAGTAGAAGCGAAACTCTCGCCCCAGACGCCTTCAAATCCACGATGATCGTCTAGCATCCTTTAAACCTTTAAAGGGGTCAAACAGTCGGAGCTTGCGTTGTCGCCTCACTCTTGCACATGCGTACCGTCAGATGCAGTCCGGTCATGACGCCAAAATATTGCGATATATTTGGGTGTAAAAGTAACTCAAAAACAATGCTAGACCTTAGTTTCTTTAGTTTTCCCAAAAATTAGGAAAAGTAAGTGATATTTTCACAATTATCATAGTATAGTATAACGGGCTGGTTTCCGCAACTCCACCAGCCCGTTATATATTACAATTATCATTTATCCTGTTGATAAATCATTTTTAGGGTACCGTACCCGAAGGGTGCCAAACGGGACACTATTACTCTCGCTATTCGTTATTGTCCGGTATGTTATTGTAACAAATACTAAAAATAGGACAAACATAGACATATGTGGTGGTACCTGCGTAAGAAAGAGATGCAAAAATTAATATTTCGCTCACTATGCATTGATGTCTTGATGAACCTCCTAAATTAAATCAAAATCAGTTTCTATGGGGTATGAGGTCGATGGGAGGTACGGAACCCTTACTGCGCGAGTCCGACTCGCACTTGGCCGGTTTTTTTGATATTCTTTATTTATTTTGATACACAAACATATCTTAATTAGTTTAGTTTCCAAATAATTAACAAGAAACTAATTTTGTAAAGTATTATTCCAATGCAAACTATAGCTGATAAGATTTTGATGTAAGTATAGGCTAAGTTTATGGTGAATAAATAATTTACTTTACTTACTTAATGGTGACTGCCTCATTGGTCTAGTGGTCGCAAGCGCTACTGCTGAGCGTGGGGTCCTGGGTTCGATTCCCGGGTCGGGCAAAGTGTTATTGGGTTTTTTCATTAGGAAATTCTCAGTAGCAGTCCGGAGTAAGGATTTGTGCCTGGTTGATGGCAATAGGCTCTCCCCCTATTAAATGGGACAATAACATAACTGGCGAAATGTGGGTGTATTATACACCTCTGCCTACCCCTTTGGGGAAATACAGGCGTGATGTTATGTTATGTTATTCCAATGGTTTCCGTTTTATAATAATTGTATTATAATTATTTGATATCAAACAGATCCATCTGATGATGACAGCAGCACTGATGGGAGCACCTCGGTACCTGCTAAACGTTCCCGAACGGACACATATGGTGCATCATCTACTACATCTCATGGTTCTGGTGAGTACACTCATAGAAAACACAACACAAACAAACAACATAGAAGTACAACAGCTTAACATGAAACATCAGAAATCATTTATTCGAAGTAGACTTGTTTCAGCTAGTTCTTTTCGAACGTCATACATAGAAAGACCCCAAAAAACGCCCGTCCTTCACCATTTTCTAATGCTTAAGCTGAGAAGAAGAAGCGGCGCAACAAACTCCCCAGGAACACGTCTCTGTCTGTCACTTAGTACACCAAAATAGTATTTGTTATAAAATAAAAAATTAATAAAAAATTAACATGTTAACATGAATATGTAAAATTACAGTAATGTCATGGTATGTAAAAAAAAAACAAAATACAATAATGTCATATTCAACAATAAAAATAATAGGCCACCCCCCCTCTACTCATGGGTGTCGTAAAAGGCGACTAAGGGTTTAAATCAGGAGGATGGGCAGCAGCGTCCTTCTGTACACAAACATCGTGCAACATCACCCACTACGGTCACCAACCCGCCTGCCCAGCGTGGTGACTATGGGCATACATCGCAAAATGAACGCACAAACAATACAACGGCCCCCAGTTCCCGGTGGTCCCTCTATTCCCGACTACGGTAGCGGTCGTGGTAACGGTGGGACGGGGGGTGCGAAGAATCTCCGGGTTACGGCAGGCTACCAAAACCGACGACTCTATCTGGCAGCGTACAATGGACAAACATTGAGACTGGACCATCACCTCGCCCAGCTTGAAATAGAGTTAAGTCATATAAAATGGCATATACTGGGGTTATCCGAAGTCCGTAGAGAGGGGGAGGACACGATAACCCTGGAGTCAGGAAACTTACTCTACTTCCGGGAAGGTGATCAGCTCTCCCAAGGTGGTGTTGGTTTTCTTGTCAATAAGGCTTTCGTGAACAACGTTGTGGAAATCGGTAGTGTGTCGACACGGGTAGCGTACCTTGTACTAAAGCTAAATGATAGGTACAAGCTAAAAGTAGTGCAGGTATATGCGCCGACCTCGACACACTCTGATGATATAGCCGAAGCGATGTACGAAGACATAGCTAAGGCTATGAATAGTACCGCTAAGACTCACTACAACGTTGTTATGGGGGACTTTAATGCTAAAGTGGGAGTACAAGAACGCGGCGAATCGAAAATCGGACCTTACGGTTTGGGGCGCAGAAACCACAGGGGCCAAATGTTGGGCAACTTCTTGGAGTCCCAAGGGCTCTTCTTAATGAACTCCTTCTTTAAGAAGAAGCCCCATAGAAGATGGACCTTGAGAAGCCCCGATAAGGTAACAAGGAACGAGATAGACTTTATCATGACGGATAAGAAGCATATATTTAGAGATGTCTCCGTGATCAACAGGTTTAACACCGGAAGTTATCACCGACTTATCCGAGGCACTCTAAATATCAATATTAGAGCTGAAAGAACGCGCTTGATTAAGTCTACTCTCCGACCTTCGCCGCTCCAAACCAGTTTGGGCTCCGAAAGGTTCCAACTCGAACTTAAAAATCGATTCGACTCGCTGGAAACCACTAGCAATATTGAAGAGAAAACCAACACCATGGTCAAAACGTTGCAGGAACTGTCTCGCAAATTCTTTCCGCCACAGCGTTGCCAGCCAGAAGCAAGTTGCCCAAGCTTTCGGCTGAGACTCTCGATCTGATGAGGAAGAGACGGGAGATGTCATCCGCGCATTCGTCTTCATCAGATAGTAGGTCCTTAAACCTACTGATTAGGAAGATGATGCGACGTGACCTCCGCCGCTCCAACACTCGCGCCATTGAGGCGGCGATTGAGCAAAATAGGGGGTCGAAAGTTTTCGCTCAGCAGCTGGGGAGGACCCATCTGATGAAGTTAAAAGCTGCGGTTGGCAAAATTGTCACCTCTAAGATCGAGATGCTGGATGAGGTCGAAAACTTCTATGGGCATTTGTGTTCCACGAAAACGGCGAGACTAGCGGTTCCTAGCAATGACGACAAAAGAGCCCAGCTCACGCGCCATTGCACCGAAGATCTTCCGGACGTTGACCAGGGCGAGATTGGGGCGGCCCTCGAGCAGCTTAAGAACAACAAAGCTCCGGGCGATGACGGAATTACCACTGAACTCCTAAAAGCAGGCGGGGCTCCGGTCCTGAAGGAGCTACAGAGTCTGTTTAATTCCGTCATCCAACAAGGCTCTACACCGGAGGCATGGAGCGGGAGTGCGGTGGTACTGTTCTTCAAAAAAGGGGATAAAACCCTACTGAAGAACTATAGACCCATCTCACTCCTGAGCCATGTTTACAAGCTGTTCTCGAGGGTCATCACGAATCGTCTCGCCAGAAGACTCGACGAATTCCAGCCACCAGAGCAAGCTGGATTTCGAAAAGGCTACAGCACCGTAGACCACATCCATACCGTTCGGCAGATCGTACAGAAGACTGAAGAGTACAATCAGCCGCTGTGTATGGCATTTGTGGACTACGAGAAGGCCTTCGACTCCATCGAAACTTGGGCAGTTCTGGATGCTCTGCAGCGATGTCACATTGATGAACGGTATATAGAGATGCTGAGATGCCTATACAACGCTGCTATCATGACTGTTCAGCTCCAGGACCAAAAGACGAAGCCTATCCAACTGCGCAGAGGGGTGAGACAAGGGGATGTCATATCCCCAAAATTGTTCACTAACGCGTTGGAAGACGTCTTGGCGAGAACATCTCACATCTCCGCTTTGCCGATGACATCGTTGTAATGGCTGAGTCGCTGGAACAACTAGGCGAAATGCTGCACAGCTTAAACGGAGCTTCTCGGCGTGTCGGTCTCGGCATGAATCTGGACAAGACTAAAGTCATGTTCAATAGGCATGTCATGCCGAGGCCGATATTCGTCGAAGGGTCGGCACTCGAAGTTGTAACGGAGTACGTCTACCTAGGGCAGATAATTCAGCTTGGTAGGCACTATTTCGAGAAAGAAGCCGACAGAAGGATCCGTTTGGGATGGGCAGCATTTGGCAAACTTCGCCGAGTCTTCTCGTCGCCTATACCGCAAAGTTTGAAGACAAAGGTCTTCAACCAGTGCGTCCTGCCTGTCATGACTTACGGCGCCGAGACGTGGACACTGACAGTTGGGCTAGTCCACAAATTTAAAGTCGCTCAGCGAGCTATGGAGCGAGCTATGCTTGGAGTTTCTTTGAAGGATAAAATCCGAAACGAGATTATTCGGAGAAGAACTGGAGTGACCGACATAGCTTGTACGATCAGTAAGCTGAAGTGGCAGTGGGCTGGCCATGTCTGTCGAAGGACCGATGGCCGCTGGAGCAGACGAGTCCTTGAGTGGAGACCGCGTATCGGCAAACGCAGCGTAGGGCGCCCCCCCGCCAGGTGGACCGACGACCTGAAAAACGTGGCTGGGGGGGACTGGATGCGGAAGGCAGAGGACCGAGTGTTGTGGCGCAACTTGGGAGAGGCCTATGTCCAGCAGTGGACTGCGATAGGCTGAGTTGATAATGTCATATGTAAAAGGTAAAATACAGTAATGTCATATGTAAAAAGGTAAAAATACAATTATGTCAACATACTCATACAAAAAAAAAACCGGCCAAGAGCATGTCGGGCCATGCTCAGTATTATTGGGTTCCTTTTAAGTAGGTGTTACAAACAAATCAAATCGAATATTAATCATGGCTATTTTACGTTTTTGCTATAGACGGCAGCATTGGCGACTCAGAGAGTGTTGTCAGTAGCCGCTAGATGGCGCTATACAGTACCAAATTCAATAGACTTGACGGCAGCATTGACGACTCGGAGAGTGTTGTTAGACGCTGCTAGATGGCGCCAAATTTAAGAATTTTATTTAAGAATTGTATTTAAGAATTGTGTCATGTAAACATAACAAAGTAACTTTTTGTGATTTTTCCAAATAGAAATTAGTTAAAGGAGCATTATTTGCTGTGATCATTTTTCTCTAAGGTCACTGACCTTTGAACTAGGACGTTTTAAGTATTTTTCAGTTTTCTCTTTATAACTCAAAATTTTATAATCACACTAGCGGACCCGGCAGACGTCGTCCTGCCCGGAAAAGCAGCGCCACATATAATTAAAATCGTCCCTGCCATTTAGGAGAAGATCAGTGACATACAGACAGAAGGGCCACCTACCGGATCCAATTGTGTTTTCACACCATCCAGGAAACCATTGAAATATTCACAAAAAAATTCATCCAAATCGGTTCAGCTGTTTAGGAGGAGTTAGGCGACAATCAGATGTACAGAAGAAATAAATATTCGCGGCTTCACTCGCGTTAAATTCTGCTAACCCACGTGACGGATCCTGTTAATTCAGTCCAGTCCAGTTCCATCCATCCATCCATCCATCCATCCTTTTATTCGGACCGTCCAGTCAAGTCCAGTCCAGTCACTATCCCACTATCCCACTATCTCACCCCATGTCCAGTCCCGTCCCATGTCCCGTCCCGTCCCATGTTAAATGTCCCATCCCGTCCCATGTCCAATGTCCCGTTTCATGTACCATGTCCCTTCTCGGCCCATGTCCCTTCTCAAGTCCCGTCTCGTCCCATGTCCCGTACCCCATGTCACATGTCCCGTCCCGTCCCGTCCCGGCCCATGTCCCTTCCCATGTCCCGTCCCGTCCCATGTCCCGTCCCCCATGTCACATGTCCCGTCCCCCATGTCACATGTCCCGTCCCCCATGTCACATGTCCCGTCCCCCATGTCACATGTCCCGTCCCCCATGTCACATGTCCCGTCCCCCATGTCACATGTCCCGTCCCGTCCCGTCCCGTCCCATGTCCCGTCCCCCATGTCACATGTCCCGTCCCCCATGTCACATGTCCCGTCCCGTCCCGTCCCATATCCCGTCCCCCATGTCACATGTCCTGTCCCGTCCGTCCCATGTCCCGTCCCATGTTATCAATTGTTCAGCAAATCAAATTTGGTGACACAACGACTGCAGCGCCACCTACCGGGTAAATAAATAAATGTAGCTTATATGACACGTTCGTAGATTTACCATAGCAGCGCCATCTATTCATTACTTACTCAACCCAGTCGAAAGGTATCGACATCTGTTAGAATCATTTGGAGTTAACAGATAATTGTGACTGTCAAATAATAACAGACAAATAATTAGCAATAAATTAAAATTACGACTATAATTTGAGATTTAAACTATCCTATCTCTCAAGTTGGATCGAACTCCATATGGTGTGCGAATTTTATTATAATCGGTTAAGTGGTTTAGGAGTCCATTGAGGACAAACATTGTGACACGAGATTTATATATATTAAGATTATGCTCGAAATAATTTTGAAAGAGAGTTTTTACAAAGGTCTGTCAAAGTGGAAGATTATAAGTTTCTACGTTGCATAGTTTAGAAATGGCAGGGGGGGACACATTGCAAGCCACTTTGGCATGCTATATTTCGCAGATGGTACACCTGATCTCGACTGATGAAGTCTACGCTCCGTCCAGCACTGATCCAAATCCAAAACCCCGAGAGCTTTCAGCTCGAACTTCAGATTAGTTTCGAATGCCTAGGGAGCTCAGTGGACGATTACAACGATGGGTTTGTGGAAACTGTCCATACGGTCGGGTCTAGGATCTTTAGGACCGGCGTACAAACAGAAACAAGAAGCTCTCTGACCACACTCTCGAGCTCATGATGGAAAGACGCGAGATGATTCTGCAGTCCTCAGATGATGCGACTAAGTACCGGCAGCTCAATAGACAGATCTCAAAGTCCTTGAAAAGTGACCTACGCCAATTTAATACCGAACGTATTAAAGACGCGATAGAGAAGAACAAGGGCTCAAGGGTAGCAGGTGGAAATCCATAGTCAATGGGAAACGGGCGTGATAATATCTATGTATGTACGTTTACTTTGGGCTATGAAGCTTAATAATTAAATTTTCATTAGAACTTATAAGACAGCAATGTAAACAAAAAAAAACAAATTCTTCTATGTTTTTTTTTGTTAAAAAGTTTTTGTTTCATACTTTTTAGTTGATAATTGCGAGGAATGATTCATAGGTAAATGTTTATAAAACCAATTTGAGAATATATTTTTTACTAACCTATGCTGTCCCACCGTTGGGCAAAGGTCTCACCAATATTCTTCAAAACGTCCAATCACTGTCGTAAAAAAAAACACGCGAATCGGCCAAGTTTTCTCAGAAAAGCGAACCTATGAGCAGATCATCTAGATAAGCGAAGCTAAAATAAATGGATTTATTGAAGCTGGTTAAAAAACTACTCAACTTAAGTCAATAAAATTTATATGGGACCACCGCACGGGCTTCCTCTACCAAATAAAAAACCGCCCAAGAGCATGTCGGGCCATGCTCAGTATTATAGGGTTCCTTAAGTAGGTCTAATTACAAACGAATCAAATCGAATATTAATCATTGCTATTTTAGTTTTTGCAAACAGCGCCACCTAGCGCTGAATTTAAGAAGTGTGTGTGTCATATATTCATATGACACACTTCGTAAATTTAGCGCTAGGTGGCGCTGTTACTTTGTGTTATCAATATAACACAAAGTTTCTTTTTGTGATTTTTTTATAAGATCATTTTTATCTAAGGTCAATGACCTATGAACTAGGACGTCTCAAGTATTTTTTAGTTTTCTCACTATAACTCAAAAAATTATAATCATATTATACTCGAAATCATTTTAAGAGAGTTTTTATAAAAGTCTATCAACGTGGAAGATAACAAGTTTCTACGTTGCATAGTTTGGAAATGGCGGGGGTGGGGACATATTGTAAGACACTTTGGTGGGCTATATTTCGCAGATGGTACACCTGATAAAAAAGTGATGTATGAAACATTACCTTCATTTTAGTAGACCTATTCAATGATACCCCACACGAGGGGGAGCAGCGAAAAAAAATTTTTCATCCCCATTTCACATGTATGGGCGCCACCCCTAAAAAACGTTACCATGATTTTTTTATGCTTTTAAAATTGAGATCTATATCTAAACCATTTTTTAACAAAATTTCTTTTACTTTTGTTTATAACTGTAGAAGTTATTAAGCTGTAAAGGATTAGGACAGACGGACAGACGGATAGACGGACAGACGGACGGACATGATGAAACTATAAGGGTTCCTTGTAGGACTACGGAACCCTAAAAAACAGCCACGTAAATCGGCCCAGAAATCTCGGAGTAATCGGTGTAAATACATGAAAAAATAAAAAAAATTAACCCGTTGAATACATAACCTCCTCCTTTTTTAGGGTTCCGTAGTCCTACAAGGAACCCTTATAGTTTCGTCACGTCCGTCCGTCTGTCCGTCTGTCCTAATCCTTTACCGCTTAATAACTTCTACAGTTATAAACATAAGTAAATGAAATTTTGACGAAAAATGGAATAGATATAGATCTCAATTTTAAAAGAATAAAAAAATCTTGATTACGTATTTTAGGGGTGGCGCCCATACATGTGAAATAGGGATGAAAATATTTTTTTCGCTGCACCCCCTCGTGTGGGGTATCGTTGAATAGGTCTACTAAAATGAAGGTAATGTTTCATACACAACTTTTTTATCAGATATACCATCTGCGAAATACAGTTCGCCAAAGTGGCTTGCAATGTGTCCTCCCCCCTGCCATTTCTAAACTATGCAACGTAGAAACTTATAGTCTTCAACATTGATAGACCTTTATAAAAACTCTCTTTTAAAATTATTTCGAGTATAATGTGATTATAAATTTTTGAGTTATAGTGAGAAAACTGAAATATACTTTTTTTTTTCCGTGGGGATAATCCTCATGGACGCACTCCGCCCGGGGAAGGCGGAGCCAGTGTCGGACTCTTACCGACTAAAAACCACCACGGTGTTCCTCTACCGACCTTGGCCGGGGGCGTGGGAAATACTCCCGTATTCACCCAACCATCCCCGGCAGGTCCCGGCTCGCCACTGGCAGGCGAGCCCCTTCTCCCCGTGCGGCAACCACAACGGCCGCACCCTCCTCTTGACTGGCGCGCGCGGAACACTACGCGCCACCGTCACGGGCCTTGACTGGTCGGGCGGCGGGCCACCCCGAGTCCGCCGCCCGCAGTCCCACACCTAGGGTGGCTGGAGGTCGGCATACGCCCTCCTACGACGCCCAGGTCGTCTCCTGCGGATGGGAAGAGAGGTCATTGCCTCTCGAACCCTCTCCGCCGCCTCTTTAGCGAGCATCACCTCCTCGCAGAAGGATACGACGCCTTCCCAAGCGCTCTCGCTCCCGACCATAGACAGAACCACGGCTGGAAGCGAGAGATCGCTGCCGCCTACTGCAGTGATGAGGTCACGGCGCTGCGCAGCCCAAGCTGGGCACTCCGCAAATGTGTGCTGCGCCGTGTCCTCTGGGCAGCTCCCGCAGTGATGACACTCGGGCGTCGGCTCCCGGCCTATGCGACACAGATACTTACCGAAGCAACCATGCCCCGAGAGTATCTGCGTCAGCCGGTAGGTGAGGGCACCATGGCTCCTCTCCAGCCACTCCTCCATGACGGGCCTTACCGCCGCGATAACGGCGTGCCCTAAACTGAAAAATACTTAAGACGTCCTAGTTCATAGGTCATTGACCTTAGAGAAAAATGATCGTAGCAAATAATGCTCCTTTAGTTACTTTATATTTAAAAAAATCACAAAAAGAAACACACTTCTTAAATTTAGCTTCATAAATTAAGCGCTAGGTGGCGCTGTTTGCAAAAACTAAAATAGCAATGATTAATATTCGATTTGATTCGTTTGTAATTAGACCTACTTAAGGAACCCTATAATACTGAGCATGGCCCGACATGCTCTTGGCCGGTTTTTTTAACGTTGTTTTTACTTTTTTCTCATGTTAATAAATTTACTCATGTTAATAAAAAATAACTATTCACACTGTAACCTCAAAATTCACTTGTTTTGTTTAAGAAAAGACCGGCAGAATGACACTTCAGTCGGATGAGTTCGTATCAACTCGGCAATTCTCGGAACAAAATACAAATAGTAGGGGAGGCAGCGTTGTATTTCAATAAGTCATTTCATACTGGCTGAAAATCATAACGCTAATAGTTTTGCCGTCATAGATCTGCGATCTGATGGTCAGCTACTCAAGTAGCGGTGGAGCTAAAAGTTACAGCATCTGAAAGTTGTAAAAAAAATTTTTGCTTCGAGTGTTTTCATACCGTGCCAAAATTTCTGGGATGAATATTTAGATCATTTTGAACAAAAAAAAAAACAGTTGTATGGAAGAGGGGGGATTATACGTCAGTTTCGTATATGAACATGTAATTTTTTTTATAAAATAAAGTAATTTCATACTTCATGAAATTTATACAGATGAAAATTCATACCTTTAAAGTAATAAAAAAAATAGTCAGCTATTTGTATACCGGGGGAAACACCTTCAGTTAGCGCCATAAACATGCTGTTCTCTCAGTACATTTGAGCGTTGCATAGTCACTTTGACAAATGAACTGGCAATCTACACACACGCAAACAATTAGCTGGTGGTTATTTTCATTGTTGTTAACAATAAAATGAATCTGTATTTCAATTTCAATAAGTATTGTATTAATTTAACACTAGTTATGTCACTTTATGCTGTGAATTCGATAAGAATTTCTATTAATTTATTTCAAATTAAATGCAATTACAATAAGTAACGGTCACATGATATAGGTGGACATACAATAATAGGAATTGTACAGATTGATACAACGTACAATTAAGGAAGACGAAAATAAAATATAACAAGTTTTTAGTAGTAGTAGTTTGTAGTAGTCCGTATGTTGGGACTACAGAAGTTCATTACAAAAATATACAGAATTTCCATTCAATAGAACTACAAATAATGATGAATGTTAATACGAAAAACTTTGTAAAAATAAAAAACCAGCACAGTGCGAGTCGGACTTGCGCAGTAAGGATTCTGTACCACACATTGACCTGATACCTCATAGAAAATTATTTAATTTACGAGAGTTCATCAAAAGACATCAACGTACCGTGGGCGAAATATAAATTTTTGTATCTCTTTTTTACGCAGTATGACATAGACATATGTATACCACCACATATGTCTATGTTTGCCCTATTTTTAACCGACTTCAAAAAAAGGAGGAGGTTATGTATTCGGCTGGTTTTTTTTTTTTTTTTTTTCATGTATGTACACTGATTACTCCGAGATTTCTAGGCCGATTTGCGTGGTTGTTTTTTTATTTGGTAGAGGAAGTCCGCGCGGTGGTCCCATATAAATTGTATTGACTTAGGTCGAGTAGTTTTTTAACCAGCTTCAATAAATCAGTTTAATTTAGATTTGCTTACCTAGATGATCTACTAATAGTTTCGTTTGTCTGTGAATTATCAACTAAAAAGTATGAAATAAAAACTTTTTAACAAAAAATAAAACCGACTTCAAAAACCTTAACTAAAAAGTAAAAAATAATCCTCGTATGTATTTCAAAATCTTAACATAAACCAAAATTTTGAAGGCGGCGCGTGTTTTTCATGTATGTTCGCATAAACTGTTTTTTACTATAGATAAGCGCTCGACAGTACATTATATTTACATGACGCAAAGGGACAGTCACGCGCCGCCTTCAAAATTTCGGTTTATGTTAAGATTTTGAAATACATACGAGGATTATTTTTTACTTTTTAACCGACTTCAAAAAAAGGAGGAGGGGGTTATTCCGCGGGTTTTTTTTTTTTTTCATGTATGTACACCGATTGCTCTGAGATTTATGAGCCGATTTACGTGGTTGTTTTTTTATTTGGTAGAGGAAGCCCGCGCGGTGGTCTCATATAAATTTTATTGACTTAGGTTGAGCAGTCTTTTAACCAGCTGTAATAAATCAGTTTATTTTAGCTTCGCCTATCTAGATGATCTGCTCATTGGTACATTTTTCTGAGAATTCTTGGCCGATATGCGTGTTTTTTTTTCATGATAGTTATTGGAGGTTTGGAAGAACATGAGCGAGACTTTGCCCAACAGTGGGATTGCAAAGGTTAATTAAAAATATGTTCTCAAACTGGTTATATAAACATTTATAAATCAACCCTCGCAATTATCAACTAAAAAGTATGCAATAAAAACTTTTTAACAAAAAATAAAACCGTCTTCAAAAACCTTAACTAAAAAGTAAAAAATAATCATTGTATGTATTTTAAAATCTTAACATAAACCAACATTTTGAAGGCGGCGCGTGATTTTCATGTACCTTCACATAAACTGGTTTTTACTATATATATGCGCTCGACTGTTCATTATATTTACATGACGCAAAGGGTCAACACGCGCCGCCTTCAAAATGTTGGTTTATGTTAAGATTTTAAAATACATACAATGATTATTTTTTACTTTTTAGTTAAGGTTTTTGAAGTCGGTTTTATTTTTTGTTAAAAAGTTTTTAGTTAAGGTTTTTGAAGTCGGTTTTATTTTTTGTTAAAAAGTTTTTTATTAGTATATGTTATTAAACTACATAGTATGCACTATAATTAAACCAAGTTTGACGCCGGTATGTACTACCGTTTGAAGATAGAGCAGGAACAAAAACGTTGATAAAAATGCATGTATTTCGAAGTTTCTTGTATGGCTTTGCTTTTACTTAAACTAGACCATTTGGCTTTAGTTTTTTTTTTTTTTAGTATTTGTCGTGAGAGGGGTTATAGAAACAAATATTCTGAGAAAACTTCAACCGGCCTCTTTTCCTATTATCGTCCAAAAGATACAGCCCTGTGACAGACAGACGGACGGGTGGACGGGCAGCGTAGCGAGAGTAATAATGCCCCTTTGGCACCCTTTGGATACGGAACCCTAACAAGAATGAGCAAGACTACTTTCCGATATACATCAATTTATTATTATTATTATAATTTATTTATTTGTTCAGTGGTATACATAACAAAAAAAAACTAAAGATTTAAACATAAACTCATTAGAGTTTTACCGTACATCAGTATCATCGACTATGCAAACAGGTAAACAAAAAAATATAGTTAACTAGCTGCCCGACCCGGCTCCGCACGGGTAATTAACAAAAAATTTAAAAATTATTAATTTTAACACATACACATTTCTTTTTGCGTCAAGTTACTAAAAAAGAGTAAAAGTAAAAAAAGTTAAAAAAAAAAAAGTTATAAAGTTGGCCCGTGTAGTATTGTGGGACTTCCTGGTGTAGAAATGTCTGCGAATTGACTCCCCTCCCGTACGCCAGTGACGCCTACATCGCATAGTTAGCCGAGCGGAGTGAGCGGCGACCACGCAACTTTTTTCTAATACTTACATTTTTAAACTCGTGATATCTTTCGAATGGAAAGTCCGAATTGAATAATTCAAAAAGTTATATAAAGATATTGAAACAGTTTTGAATATGAAGTAATTTATTTTGATAAGGATTAATACCAAGGTACAAATAAAGAGCCTTTTCTAGAGGCGTCATTTTAATTAAATTTTATAAATAAAATATAACTTTTTGTGATGTAACTATAATAGTTAGACATATGCTATCGCGACATTTTTTGTAGATAATGATGTTTTCTGCATAGCCGTAATACATTATTTTGTTCTATCATCAATAGTTTTAGCAGCGCACACGATGTAAGGAATTTTAAAGTAATTTTTTTACACCTTGGTTTACATTATTGGTGTTTTAGTAAGGATCCCAAATTTTTTTGAAAATATAATATAGCCTATGTCACTTGGAGATAGTGTAGCTTCCCAATGGTGAAATAATTTTTCATATCGGTCTAGTAGTTTCGGAGCCTATTCAATGCAAACAAACAAACAAACAAACAAACAATCAAATCTTTCCTCTTTATAATATTTTTCATATCGGTCTAGTAGTTTCGGAGCCTATTCAATGCAAACAAACAAACAAACAAACAAACAAACAATCAAATCTTTCCTCTTTATAATATTAGTATAGACAAGGTAGGATATTAAATAGGTACAATGTGGGTACATACCAGATAATATTTAGCTACATTAGTAAGGAGCGAACACCGGTGACTGCGCGAGCCGTCTTTTAAAACAAATTGGTGGAGGGTAGTATGTGTTGATACAGGTTGTTCCTACAAATGCAGTAAACTTCTTGAGAATTTATTATACTTACATTAATAATGTTATACTTATTAATTGTATTGACTAGTTATTTTTATTATTGTGTAGGTATTTGTAACTTGCAAGAAATGTTGTTGAAGAATTCAGGAAATGTAGCAGAGAAAAATCACGCAACAAAACTTATGCAAGTTTTAGGTAGTAACAGGGATGCTGCTGCCAGTTCTTAAGCTTGCTTCTCTTGCTCAATTAATGACACGCGATACTTCATTTTATAGGCATTCATACTTAATTATAAATATCGATGAAGGTTTCTGAGGTTGATTTATCGTGGGACTTTTTTTTAACACTACTTTCTTATGTACGCACATTCTACCATATTCTTGAATAAATTCTTCGTTATGTCATGCTGTATATTTCTCTGTTTAGTTAAAAACCAAAACGAATATGAAAAATCTATTGACGACTTGTCATTCACAGCATAAAGTGGCATAACTAGTGTTAAATTAATACAATACTTATTTAAATAATCGTGGGTTCGATTCCCGCAGGACATAAATATTTGTGTGATAAACATAAATGTTTGTGTTGGTCTGGGTGTTTCTTATGTATTATAAGTATGTATTTACAATAAAAAAAGTATATAAGTATTATATTCATTGTCTAGTACCCATAGCACAAGCTCTGCTTAGTTTGGGACTAGATGGTGTTGTGAAAAATGTACCAAATATTTTTCTTTTTTTTTGTCAACAACAATTAAAATAACCATCAGCTAATTGTTTGACGCAAAGCTACGCTGGAAAGCACACGTCAAGAAGAAGCGAGAAGAATTAGACCTGCGCTACAGGAAACTGTATTGGCTAATAGGCAGAAGCTCACCCATGTCTATTCATAATAAACTACTGCTATACAAGCAAGTTCTTATGCCAGTATGGACGTATGGTATCCAGCTGTGGGGCTGTACCAGAAAAAGCAATAGAAAAATCATCCAGCGTTTCCAAAATAAAGTACTTAGAGATATGGTTAATGCACCCTGGTACATCAGAAATATCGATCTTCATCGGGACCTCAACGTGGACGTTGTAGACACAACCATAAAAAAATACGCAGAAGTTCATGAATTTAGACTTCACCACCACGTGAATGTCGAGGCAATCCAGCTCCTCGATAACACGGAAACAGTTCGAAGACTAAAGCGGACAAAACCATATGAATTAGTGTAGTGATTAGTGAATATTGACAGATAAAATGTAGTGATAAGTGCTGCTTATAAAGAACACAAGTGTCTTGCCCTTAATAGAACCTAAGAAAAGTTATTGCACACATTCTTAGATTTTAGTTTAGATAGCAATTTAGGATAGAATTAAATTACTCATTAGCCTCAAGGCTAGATTGTAATAAAAATAAAGTATCACACAAACATGTATACTTTATAGTAAAAAAAAAAAAAAATTTTTTCAAAGTGACTATGCAACGCTCAGATGTACTGAGAGAACAGCATGTTTATGGCGCTAACTGAAGGTGTTTCCCCCGGTATACAAATAGCTGACTATTTTCTTTATTACTTTAAAGGTATGAATTTTCATCTGTATAAATTTCATGAAGTATGAAATTACATTTTATTATAAAAAAAATTAAATGTTCATATACGAAACTGACGTATAATCTCTTCCATACAACTGATTATTTATTTTTTGTTCAAAATGATCTAAATATTCATCCCAGAAATTTTGGCGCGGTATGAAAACACTCGAAGCAAAAAAATTTTTACAACTTTCAGATGCTGTAACTTTTAGCTCCACCGCGGGTGCGGCGACTGACGCTCATTTTGCTGATTAGTGATCATTAATCAACTACTAGGAATGAAATTTAATCGGTATGAAATTCCTTACAAAAATGCAACGGTACCTCCCCTACTAAAACGGAACGTACCTCGAGACTGCCACCAAGCCGTAGATAATTGGCGCCAAATTTTAACAAAAACTGAACATTCGCATTCGCGAATGTCAGTAGCAGATATTCGCATTCGCATTCGCATCCGCGAATGTTCAAAAAATGACATTCGTTACATCGCTGATGCACACATCATGACAAATAAATATAGTATGCTAGGGATTATCTTGCGCTCAATTCGGCGACCAACAGTGGCGTGCATTGGTTTTCGGCCTAGGTAGGCAGGCACTAAACAGACAGAGCAAGTTACTAGTATAAAATTAAAAAATCTCGTACACATATTTTATACAAAACAAACACGAAAAAGAGGCGTTTTAACAACGACGTTTTAAAGTAAGAGACACTGGTAAAAGACTATTATATTTGAATGACGGCACCCAGTTAGTCCAGTTACAGTTGTATTAATGTGTAATAGTCATAACATTTTACCTTTTCTATGAGTCAAAGACAGATTTCGTGTTTGTCTACTGATATACACTTTTTTTGTTTTGTCAACAAATGAAAACTGACTGAAAGGGTTTCTCGTAATTTCTCTAAACATTAAATCTTCACCATAAACCGAGCACTGTAATTCATCCATGTTTACATAAGTTTCCTTACAAAAACCTTCACAAATCACAATAAAACGAACTACCTAATTAATACACGATTTATGCAATTCACCCGCGCAAATAGAAACAAGAATGTCAAAATTGTCAAATACTGTCATGTGTCAATGTCAACTGCCAATAAATTAGAGTTGGGCGTTATTTTATTTAACGTCGGTTAGAGAAAATGCTTACGAGGGTGATGATAATCGTTTTGTGTAAATAGTAGTTTCGTGGATGTAGTAGTGTAACGATTAATTTACGAACAAAGTTACAAAATAGATTTACGGAGCACGAAAACAACAGATTTTACACAATTATTATATTCAATTCATTATAACATTAGATAAATTACGTTATATCGCCATCGATAATTCGATCGATATAAGCGTATACTAAGTTTTGTTATTTTACGATAAATGTGTAGCAATGTACGGTCGACCGCATGTCAGTGGTAACAGTTTCGACATTGACAGCGTCTTTATTTCGTAAGCAGTAAGGATGGTTTTGTAAGTGTTACCACTGTCATGCAATCGACTGTACAAAAAAAAATTGTAATATATTTACCATTTACACTTAAATGTAAATAATATAAAACAATTACTATCTTTACTTCGCCATTATATTTCTAATGTTGAGTATAGTTTTATTATAACGATCACTTTGTAGTTTGTATGGAAATAACTAGTTACACACGAAACGGTTACGTGTGAAAAACGTTACGAACGACCCATGACGCGACGAGTCGACAAGGCTAGACCTGTAGAGCTGATATTGCGGATAAATTGCGAATTGTCAAATGTTAGTGTGTTACGCATGGCGGTATCGTGATTTATGTTTTTGTCGTATTACATCGCTAAAGTAGTGTGCGTGTGTATATAGTTACGCCAAATGGTTTGATTGTGTGTGAAGTTACAGGCATTCGTGCGGCTGACCTGCCTAATGCCTGCACCTAGTATGAAGTTTCGCATTGAATTCATACATTATTATTGAATACCTATTTTAATTGTTTTTATTTAATACTCTGATTAATTAATTTAGTAGTAGTTAATATTGAATTGTAACGAGGTAGGCATTGATTATTTGCCTATATGCAATGCACGCCACTGGCGACCAACTATTTCTATCATCTAAATATTCATTCAGAATATAGTACGCCTTTTGCAAAAGGATAGTTTTTATTTTTGATTAAAAAAAAATATAAATTATTATTATTTATTTTTAAATAAATTAAAAGGTGACTCTAGTAAACACAATGGTAGCTTATTATAAAGGCGGATACCGAGCCCCGCAAACGAATCATGCACTTTGTGTAGTCGGTGATAAGGAACACATAGTTGATGCTTGTTTCTAGTATTCAGGTTATGGAAATCACTATTTTTAGTACCTATATAAATTAATATTTTTCCTTATATACATTATGTTGGCAAAAATAAACTGTGATGTAACAGTTAGAATACCAATGATTTTAAAATGGTCTCTGAGTGAAACTCCAGCAGCTAACTGGTATATTGATCGCACAGCTCGCTTCTGCAGAATAAATATACTTTCAATATCTGCGGCTTTGCCCCACAAAAGAATACCGTAGGACATGACGCTGTGAAAGTAGCTAAAATACACTAACCGAGCAGTGTCCACGTCAGTTAGTTGACGGACTCTTCGGACAGCGTAGGCAGCAGAGCTGAGTCTACCTGCGAGAGAGACTATATGAGTACCCCACTGGAGTTTTTTATCTAATGTAATTCCTAGAAACATGGTGGAGTCTACAGTCTTAAGTACCTCCTTGTTAAGTATAATGGAAAAGATTCTTTACATTTGGCATGGTGAATTTAATACATTTAGTTTTTTTGGAATTGAGCACTAGGTTATTTACAGTAAACCAATGTGTAATCTGAGACAAAGCCCTATTCACATTATCAACATTTTGCGTTTTCCTATCAATTTTGAATACACGTGATGTATCATCTGCAAACAGTACAACATCACAGATTCCTTTTAAATTATATGGTAAATCATTAATATATATCAGGAACATAAACGGACCCAGTATTGACCCTTGAGGCAGCCCTAGTTGAACAGGTAGTCTAGAAGATTTAGCACCATTAACATCGACACACTGAAACCTATGTTGTAAATACGAATTTATTACTCCAAGTGCTACATTTTGAACACCATAATGGTGGAGTTTACGTAAAAGTGTACCATGGTGAACGCAATCGAATGCTTTCGAAAGGTCACAAAACACTCCAATCGCATCCTGTGAGTTCTCCCATGCATTATAAATGTGCTTAAGGAGTGCCACACCCGCATCTGTGGTTGAGCGACCCTTTGTAAAGCCATATTGTTCACTGTGTAGGAATTTATTTAAATTAAAATATCTTAATAGCTGCTTGAGTATTAACTTTTGAAAGATTTTACTAAACGCCGGTAATATAGAAATAGGCCTATAATTACCAATTTCATTTTTGTTGCTATGCTTCATAAGATCAGGAAAATACCACAATCCACACTTTTATTAAAAATTATTGCGAGGTAGGGGGCAACAACGTCTATTATATTATGTAAAAGTTTTACAGAAATGCCCCAAAAGTCACCAGTGTTTTTGGAGTTAAGTGACTTAAAAGCGTTAATTACATCATATGGGGTAATATGTTCAAATTTGAAGAGGGTGCTACATTCAGGCACACTATTAAGTAAAAGGCTTTCAGCAGCAGTCGAAGATGAGTTTAAGGATCGAGTTGTAGTAATAGGTATGTTGGCAAAGAATTTATTAAAGACCTGAGCCACATCAGAATCTTTGTTTATTAATTTATTATTATCAATAATCTCAAAGTGCGTCTCGCGTCTAAGTGATTTACCTGTTTCATTATTAATAAATTTCCATGTAGCTTTTACTTTGTAGTGGATTGTTTGATTTTTTCACTAATAAACTTAGATTTTGCCATACTACAAACCTTTCTAAACATTTTTGAATAATTTCTAACAAAATCAACAAATTGGGAATCAAAGAACAATGGCATAATCATCAGTATGAAAAATGTAAGCGTTTAAGAATGTGATCTTCAGTGATGTAAATACGATTTTTCAGCAAACTTTTGCTGTAGAAGTCTGTTGAAAAAATAAGTATTTTATGCATATCGGTTCCGTTTAAATAAAATAATGCTATATTTTGTTGTCTATGCATGATGCCATTTGATGCCATTAATGTTTTTTTTCTTTTACGGTACTTTGGGCGTATGGCCTTTTAGCTACGATAAAAAAAAAACTTTTTGGTAGTGAAAAGCAACAAAATATCAAGCGCGAATACGGGATCCTATAAACTATAAATAAAAAAATGATTGCTGTACGAATGTTTAATTTAATTGGTCTTTCAAATCAGGTATCAACTTGAAGGAATAAGACCGGAGTCGACTTAGCAGCTATGCTATTATCTAAGGATACAGCCTTGCGTGCAACGCTGCCGCAGCGTCGAAACCTTGATTTGGTATTCACTAAAGTACGAAAAGCTACACTAGCGCTCAAGGCTGTGACGGCCGTGAGTTGGAACTACTCGACAACAGAGAAATTGACACTTCTTCATACATTTTGGTATTCCGTAAACAAAAACCAGCGTCGAGATCGCTCACAGCCTCACGCACAGCCCAGTGTTACCAGATGGCAACTTTGAAATTATCACAAATCTAGAAAAAAATATCTTATGTTTATCGCATACGTGAAGAATGACTCTCCTCCACAAAATTGTAATTATATTGATATTTAGAGGTCTCAAGTTTCTATTAATTAGTGTGTTTTATTTAACACTAGCTATGCCCGACCATACGTTCCTATCAACATTTTTTTTTCACAAAATCCATCGCGTGCTCCGCACTCGCAATGTTAAAAACAATTCGCCTAAGTTTTATCGCAATAGGATGAATGGTATAGGAACGCATACGGGACAAAAAAGAAAAATATATTTTTATGTGTAGATAAATAAAATCAGAAAATTATTAGAAAAAGAAAAGAAAAATTTCTTACTGTCCCAGTTAGCAGCGTGCAACAGTTAAAAAAAACGTAACAATGCAAAGCAAAAAAAAAAAACAGATACCTAACTAATCCAATAGCACTCAGTCTGATAGTCTGACTCTAGGTCTGACTGTCCTGACTGAACTGGTAACTGATGCAAACCGACCCACGAACTAAGACCGAACAAAATGAATAAGTGGAAAAGGACGCAGTATGCGGTTGGAAGGGAAGCATCGTTTTTTTATGTTCTTATGCGTGCATTTTATTCAGTGTGTGGTGTGCATCACACTGCACATATAATGAGTGAGAGTGACGAGAATGTATGCTTAAATGCTTGTTGTTAATGCTGGTTGTTGTCTAAAAAATTACTAAGCCTCAAAAATATCACAGCGTTATTAAAATTATCGTATGAATTTATAAAACTATCGTTCGATACCCTGCTATTATTTTTTACCGCAAAGGACTTGCATTCATCGTAAATGTACGATAATTATCGCACGTCTGGCAACGCTGCCACAGCCACGCTTCTATCTGTCTAATCTAAAAGCTAAAAAGCTACACTAGCGCTCAAGGCTGTGACGGCAAAGAGTTGGAACTACTCTACAGCGGACAATTTGACACTTTTTGAACATTTTGGTATTCTCTAAGCAAAAAACAGCGTCGAGGTCGCTCACAGCCTGTCACAGCCTCGCCCTTAACCACGATTCTATCTGTCAAATCTAAAAGCTACCAATATCCCAAATATTGTGCTGAGTCTTATATAGTTTAGTAACAAAAATCATTATTACTCGTAATTGAAAGTGCAAAGAAATGCAATAAAAGAAATGGAAGCAGAGCACAGATGATTACAAGTCTCTATTTATTGGAAAAAGCTAAAAAAGTGAAGATTTCAAGAAGGCACGAAACGAAGGCAAAACAAGACAGTTCAACACTTTTCCCAGGATGTAGAGTTTATCCATATTTACAGGCTTTTTAAGGATTTAATTAATGTATTAGAAAGTGATTTTACTCCATATATGCCTCCATATATAACATTATTGACTGTATTCTAATTTTACTAACAGTTTTTTAAGTATAGAATGTTTCTGAACTTATGAGTACTATTGTTACTTATAAAGAATTTATTATTAGGTATACACATTCATACTTTTGATATATAAATATGAGTTTGTGAAGATATTTGTTACACTCAATCACACTGAAACGGCGGAACAGATTTGGATGAAATTTGGCACGCAGGTAGACTATAACCCAAATTAACATATAGGCTACTTTTTATCCCAGAAAAATAAAAAGCTCCCGAGGGATGCGAGATAAGTCTTTCTGTGATAAACGGAATTATATGCGGGCGAAGCTGCAGGCTAAGTCTACATAACATCACGCCTGTATTTCCCCGAAGGGGTAGGCATAGGTACACCTCTACTATACATAGTAGGTACACCCATATTTCACCAGTTATGTTATAAGTCCCATGTAATAGGGGGCCTATTGCCATTAACCGGGCACAAATCCAGACTAAGTCTAGTTAGTAGGGCTGTCTTGTTTTTAATTTTTTGTGTGTTTATGTATGTACATATTAAAAGGCAATGATAAATTAAACATGTGTATTTTCCTTATCCATTTTTTATTTACATTGAAAGAAATAAGTAATATAATACATTATCATATTTTCCACCAAAATGCACACAAATCCTGCAGTGCTTGGGTCTGCCTTGCAAAATCCTTTTCTGGTTATCAATAAGGAGTCTTTGATTTTCCGACCAACAACAGAGACTCTTCAAAAAACCATTCATTTTTCAAACACTTTTCTTCAATGGCGATAAATCTTTCAGTCCGGCTCGCCATTTGTGACTGCCTTTGTGAAGGTGGTGAGCGCTGGAGCAGACGTCGTTGTGCCGTTGTTAACAAACGACGCCTACGAGGTGCTAAAAAGAAAAGCAATTGGTTGTAAATTTAATAAAGGCAAGCCAAGCCGTCTAAAAGCTTCACATGCGCTTGGGATGGGATTACGCCATAGACCTATATATTACTAGCGTCTTGACAAGCTAAGATACACAGTAGATTTTAAAAGTGTTTTAAAACAATAACGTCCATTGACTGTCGGCGTCCAAGAACTATTGATTAGTGTCTCGTTTTTACTTTGTTGATGGGTTAGTATCCCGTGGACCAAAACTTAAACAATAGCAAATAAAAGGTTAGATACCTTAAGGTTACCTGTAACAATACTTACATACACTTCAGCTTCTTTTTCAAGTCACAAAACCATGTTTAAAACAATACAATTATGTGATATTATCGCTAATACAATAACTTAACTAAATACGAATAGAAATCAACTTCTAAAAAATTTACAAGTCTCAAAAATGTCGTACTTAAATATCATTAGGAAATCTGTGAGAAAATGTCAAGTGCAGTCCAAGGAACTTATAAATATATCAAGCTGGAAAGCGGACGGCTGACTAAAATTCGGTCCGATGATTGGGTAGCCTTTTGTCTCTTTCTATAGGGTGTCCATACATGTAGGAAAGGGACAGCGGGCTCTCGGTAATACTATCTCAGAAGACCGGCCTCGACCGGTATTTTCTCCCTGATTTTGATTGAAGATTTTGGACCTTAAATGAACGGGATATTATTCATTTTTGAAGTTCTTAAATTTCTCCGTACGCATTCTATCTTGGGTAAAAATTCTTTGGTGCAGTCACAGAGTACTTTTATATATATGAAAAGTGCAGTGCAAGTGATTATATACTCTTTGGTGCAGTGTTGCTAACCCTTACCAAAAACTTTCTTAAAGAAAATGTTGACATCCCCCTAAACACCCCTAACTTTTCCTATTGCCAATGAATCATTCACACATAGCAAGCTAAAACTTTAAGAAATGATTTTTTAATGATTATTTTTGGTAATAAGTACTCATATTGATCAAATTAATATTATACCTTAGAGACATAAGTAGTTGACTTTGAGCCGTTTGGGATCGATACGCTCGGGCCATGGTGTCCGAGTGCGCACTCTCTTTTTAAAGAAATCTCTAAGAGGCTGGTCGACACTTCGCGTGACCAGAGGGCTGGCTTGTTCTTTGATCAAAGAATAAGCGTTGCCATTCAACGTGGCAACGCTGCCAGTCTTCTGGGCACGATGCCAGATGACAGCGGTGTGGAGGAATATTTTGCCGCCTAGGCGCGCTTTTTTGTATCGTTTTGTTTTGTACTTTGTAAATATTGTATCATTTTATTTTTTACTTTGTAGATATTGTACCTATAAGTCAACACCATCAAATATTTAGGCCACATAATAACAGCTATAAAATTTGATGAGTAAAACACCTAATTTATCTATAAAAAAAAAGTTCGGCGTAAAAAACAATAATCGAATGCGGGAATAAAAGACTTTTTTAAATCGCTTTTCTGGCAGAATTTAGGATAGTCCCATTTATATAATTATATTATTTGCACACCCCGGATGAGACAATAATAATTAATTAATTATTCCTTGAAATGTTTCTTCTTACATAATATATTATGTTCATACAGTTTTTTAAGAACATTGTAAAACATCGCAAGGTAAAAATTCAAAATTCAAAATTTATTATTTGTTAAACATAGGTATGATGTATAAGATATGGTGTTAATTTATAAATAATCCAGTATCACTATGTTTTGCCTTGATATTAGGCGTACAAATTTGATAACTTATAGATAATACTTATTATAGATTTGTGGAAATTAATTGTTTAATAATAATAATAATAACAGTTTTTATTAATATATATTAATGAATAGTTTAACAAAGAAATCGGACTCTTGTGTATTTACCTAAAGTTTGTTGTATCTGTCAGAAAATCATTTACTGAATAGTAAGCTTTCAGAACAAGAAAATCTTTGAGCTTCTTTTTAAATGTACGTATATCATCACTCATCAGTCAATTTAATGTTGTGCAAACCATCATAATGAGAGATTTGAAGAAATATCGCAATAAATTACACTTAAAAATGTCATACGATCCCAATAAAGTACGTTTTTTGCTATCGTGTATTTTGACATTTCTTTTCAATCCTACGAATCGAACCACGATTGTGCGATCCAGTGGGGAGTACGAATTTCTCGTTCACAATGAATGTTTCGTTCGTAGTTAGTTTTAAGTCGTGCCACTACACGATCGTGCGCTTGTGTACATTAGGCAATGTAGGCGTTGAAATTTTGATACAGAACTCGAACCAGTCGGGACTAGTCGGGAGTAAAGCTCCGGATAGGAACCAAATCGAAATAGAGTTAGAATCGAATTTTCAGGAGTAAGCCCCCAGCTCAGTTAAAGAATGGTATTGAAAATGGCGGACACTGGTGTGGTGCGAGTAGGTATTCCCTACTAGCATTAGAAATTACGTCATTTTCAAAGCCAATCAATAACTGCGCAAGTTATGCGAGTTAAATTGTAATTAAATTGTTTACAATTAATTCTACTTACATGCCGCGTTCAAGAATTAACTCGATGTGGAGTTTTTATAATGCCATCTTTCTCACATTCACAGCAAAATGTTTTCTCTGTCCAGCTATCATTCCATATTTGCTGGTTTTGTTTGAAGCCCCTAAAACCCCAAGAAATTCCTGGCCCTAAAAATATCCCTTTTAATACTTCTACCCCCTAAATTTAGGGGTAAAACCCTCAAGCTGTCAACACACAACACTGCAAGTGGTTTAGTTTTTTATTTACAGTAGAAGGTTCATGCGTTTCGGCAAAGGAATCTTCATACAGCCTTAAAACTCAGCCCATAAAAATGTTACAAGCTCTTAGAATAATAACTTATTATTTGTAATTTTAATACGTTTCTTAAAAAACCTAAAACATTGACCTTATAAACCCATTAAACTATCAGTCGAGAATTATCGATTATATTGTACAGATATTTGTGTCAAGCCCTAACTCGTCTACGCAACAGCGACGAGTCGACACAGCCTTCAGTTCGTCGACGAGCATAAATGCGTTAGTGAATACCGTTTGAATCAGCGTTGCGCTCTCGGACGTTCGTAAAGCTGTCTAAATGTCAAGCCTGTCATGACATACAGCCACGAAATTGTAAAGCGCAAACCACACCGAGAGCGGGTGCGGGTCGGGCGCGGGTCGGGTCGGGAGTACGGCGGGTATATTGACCTATTTTTATATGGACGACATCACACGAAACGTGGGCGCGGGTTGGGCCAGAGCCGGGTGGAGCGCGGGAGCCACGCGTTTCTCCTGCCACTACAGACAAAGCGCGGGCCGCGCGGGTCGGGTCGGTCGTCGAATATACGTAGCTATTCATAGAGTAACTTTTTGTACGTATTCACCGATATGTACTTACACAGAGAGCTTGCGTGGGTCGTCAGCAGCGCGTATCAAGTGTTTGTCAACAAGCTGTTGTAATTATTTACAAAAAAAAACTCTTTCTCGTCATTTATCTAAATGATAGTGTTCGTAAACATTGCCTACTTACACTTTACTTACTTACTTACTTTTTTTTGCCTTTTGAAGAGAAGCTTCTATGGCGTCGTTGCACACACCGCCGACCCGCGCTGTGTCAGCTGTGTGTGAAGTTCTCACTGTGAACACAACAAACAGTGCGGCTCACGCGAGCAACACGACCCGACTCGCGCCCGACCCGCACCTGCCTTGTGTGTGATTTGCGCTTTAGAGAATAGCATAGCTGTCATGTTACTAATTGAAAGTACTCGGATGATTACAAGGCTCTATTTATTGGAAGAAGCTAAAATAAGTGACGATTTATAGAAAGATTGAAAGGCAAAACAATAAGAAAGTTCAAAAATATTTCCCAGGATGTATAGTTTATCCTTATTTAAGACTTTCTGAGGATTTCAGTTATATAGGTATTGGAGAGTGATTTTTATCCATATACCTACTTATGCCTCTGCAAATTCGTGCCGGTGGTTTAACTACTAGGCTGAAGGTTTGTTTATAGCTTGGTTTCTTAATAAATTATGATTAATAAAGATACCATCAAAAGATTGTATTACATTCGTAATGTTTCAGGTATTATGCACTCTTTATCATTTTTGGCTAATGAAGTTACCAAAAAATGTAGACACATATGTGTCCCAGGCTTCTGCTTCTAGAGCCATCCACCAGGTTGTTGATGATAGAAATAATATTAACATTATCAACAAATATATCAGATTTCTTCAAAATCATGATGGACAGCAAGTTCTCAAGGAAAGATAAATGTTATAATACATATAAGTATTATCAGCTTAGACATAATTCTTTGTTATTCTTATTGTTATACCACATTTAAGTAAAGAAAGATTGACTAATAATATGAATATTATTATGGAAAATAAGTTGAGTACCTACCTACATTACTATTCATTTAATTGTTCGTGTCTGTAAGTTTATCTGGAACTCTGCAGCAGTGATAGTTTTGTTTTATAAATTGATTGACTGTATTATAGTTTTACAAACAGTTATTTAAGTAAATAATGTTACTTACCTTACGAGTCCTATTGTTTGTCGAAATAAATAATTTATTATCGAACATATTCATAGTATTGACAGCTTTGACTAATTTTTAGTAGACAGCATGTCGGTGGTAACATTTGAATTACAAAAACCGTTCTTACTGCTTACAAAATAAACTGTCAAGGTCAAACTGTTACCACTGACATGCGGTCGAATGTACTACAAGGCAATGAGAAATTAGAAATATGTATTTTCAGTATCCATTTTTTATTTACATTAAAATAAATAATTTTATTCTTATTTGTTTAACAAAATTACTAATTCCTATTAAATTATTCATATTTTCCACCAAGGCACTGGGGGATGCACACAAATCCTGCAGTGTTTGGGTCTGCCTTGATCATGACCTACTAATCTCTATAAAAAATATCAACATCCTTTTCTGGTTGTCAAAAAGGAGTTTTCTATTTTCCAACCGTCTTTCTGCAAATATCCTCTCATTATACAAACGCTTTTCTTCAATGGTGACAAATCTTTCAGTTAGGCTCGCCATTTGTGACTGCCTTTGTGAAGGTGGTGAGCGCTGAAGCAGACGTCGTCGTATCATTGTTAAAATAACTATGCCTACGAGGTGCTTAAAACAAAAAATCAAGGGGTTGTGAAATGAATAAAGGCTAAAATCTTCCAAGCCGTCTAAAAGCTTCTCCAATTGCGCTTGGGATGGGACCCCGTTTCTTGACATGCACACAGTTGTTAATACAATGACATCCTTTGACTGCCCGGAGCCCGAGAACAATTGATTTTCTATTGTGGCTCGTTTTTGCCATGTTATTAATTATTAATAACCCATGTTATTAATTTACCATCCCGTGGACGACAACCATAACAAATGTAACAAAATTTGGTTAGGCATAATAATATTTACTACATATCTTCACTTCAGCTTCTTTTTCAAAAAACTATTTTTAAAACAATACAGTTCAGTTTAGTACAATCGCTAATATAATAATTTATCGAAACACGAATAGAAAGAAGCATTACCTACTACAAATACAACTCTCCAAAACAAAATCACAGAGAAAATTATCACTACGTTACAAACAAAATGTCAGTCAGTGATCAAAGATAATATAATCGCTACGTGTCAGTGATTATTTTACTCAAACTTCTTGGTCATTCATGGTGAATAATTACATTATTTTTGAAAAATGCAGTGCTGCCAGTGTACTTTTGTCAAAAGATACCTGAGAAGAGTTATCCAAAATTAACCATTAATATGAAAAGTAATTTTCGATTAACTTAAGATTCAATATAGTCTACGCAGACGAAGTCACGTGCAAAAGCTAGTTTTATTAAACATTTACAATTGTAGCACTGCCAGATATTTACGTAACACTTTACTTTTAGATATTTTCAGTTTTCTATCATTTTCAACTACTTATATACTAGCATATGTGTACTCGCATTCAGATGAAGTTTTTAATTAAATAGATAAAAAAGTTCTTGTAGAACACTACAATTTCCCATTAAATCAGCTGGAGGTACCTGTAGTCGATCAAAGGAATCACGCAAAGTACTGTAGGCACGTTCGTGTAGGTAAATAATAATAAATTATTGTTGGTTCCTCGATTATAGCTTGATGCGTAGTTTATTATTGCTAAGGTACCGTGTGGTGCCGTACGTATTGCATGAACGAATTGCACCACCCTCTCTCTTCTCATGGGTGTAGTAAAAAGCGACTTAGGGATTCACCAGAGGATGGGCAGCAGCGTTCTCGAACGGCGATTCGCGAAACGCGTCACCCATCCGATATACCGAAAGTCCGCCACTTTCGAGAAAACTATTCCCGATGCAGCAACGGCTGCCAGGGGGACATAGCGGCGGTGTCCCCCCGCAATGCCCCAGTAAGCCGAGGTTCGAGCCCTCCCTTGGGGGACGCCCTTATGCGGTTTTGCAGTTAGGGTATCCATTCTGGGTAATTCTGCGAGAGTCCAATCGAAAAAAAAAAAAATCGCCAACCCGCCTGCCAAGCGTGGCAATTATGACCCTTTGGGGGGTGGCCTTTGGCGTTTTTCGGCTGAAATGATGATGATGATGAAGTTTTAGTGTAAGAACAGAAGTATAATTGGGTCGGTATCTTTTGGTCTCGATCTCGATATGTCTAGGTTGCCCGTAAGACTAGATCGCGAAATGACTGGATCTCGATTGGACTAGACATCGTAACGTCTACATCTCAAAATATTTTACATCTGTAAACAGAACAGTATCAAGCGCTCGTTGTAACACGCCGCGCTACGCGTTTTCTCAGTACCAAGTAGTACGCACGGCTACACATCAAGCTGTACATTTCAAGTATAAGCTGATCTCGCATTGTACGGAAAGCCTATGCAATGCGAGGTCAGCATAAACTGGAACAATACAGCTTGATGTGTAGCCGTGTGTACCAACTATTTAATTCTGTGCACACGCATTGTTGTGAATACGAGTTAGTTATCTACATGGTAATAATATATTTGAAATTAACACATCTATTACTACGATCCACGACGACAAAAAGTACCTTAAAAAGTAGATTGCTTGTTATTTGTAATACGGTTTTAATTAGTGCGAGAAGAGATTACTTTGTGCATAAATTCATAATAAGTAACAATAATTAATAATATATTACTGTTTTTAATTATCACTTCATCTTCATCATTATCATCATTTCAGCCGAAAGACGTCCACTGCTGGACATATGCCCAAGCATCGCCACAACGACCATAACGATTTTAACATAAAAAATGTAATTTGTGGAGATAAATAAAAAAAAAATATTGATTATTTATTTTATATAATATCAATAAAATTCCATTCCAACATTACAATAAAATATCTAATTCGATTTCGAAAAGATACCTAAAAGCTGCCTAAAATTTACCTTTTAAGTCGTCTAACCTGGAACTTGACCGAGATAAAAATTACCTAAAGGTTACGAAAGTAACCTTCTGGCAACACTGGAAAAAGTCAAAGGTCAAACTTTTGTTGTTTGTTTTTAGGGTTCCTTACCCAAAGGCTGCCAAACGGGACCCTATTACTCTCGCTACGCTGACCGTCCGTCCGTGCGTCAGTCTGTCTGTCCGTCCGTCTGTCTGTGACAGGGCTTTATCTTTGTAACGGTCATAGATAACCAGTTGAAATTTTTACAAAATATGTGTTACTATGGTGCATATCACGACAAATACTAAAAATAAAAAGTAGTCTAAAACCAAAGGGGGTCCCCATACAAGAAACCTCGAAAAACATGAATTTTTTTCAACGTTTTTGTTTCTGCTCTATCATCAAAACGGTAATACATACCAGCGTCAAACTTGGTCTAATTATAGTGCATACTATGTAGTTTAGTAATTTTATATGTGGTGGTACCTGCGTAAGAAAGAGATGCAAAAAAAAAATTCGCTTACGGTGCGTTGATGTCTTTTGATGAACTCTCGTAAATTAAATCAGTTTCTATGGGGTATCAGGTCGAAGGGTGGTACGGAACCCTTACTGCGCGAGTCCGACTCGCACTTGGCCGGTTTTTTTGTTAACATTTAATTTAAAGTATCATGGGTCTCGCAAAGGAATCGTCATTCAGCCTTAAAACTCGGCCAGTAAGAATATTATAAGCTCTTAGAATAATTAGGTATTTACTATTTAAAATGTTACTACATTTCTTAAAATACTTAAAAATAGACCTTTATTATAACTTTTAAACCCATTAAACTCTCAGTCGACATTAATCGATTATGTTATAAAGATATTTGTGTCAAGCCCTAACTCGTCTATGCAACAGCGACGAGTCGACACAGCCTTCAGTTCGTCGACGAGAATAAACGAGTTAGTGAATACCGTTTTGCGCTCGCGGTCGTTCGCAAGGCTGTCTCGACGTCGAGCCCGTCTCGACGTACATCCACGAAATTGTTAGTTAGTGAATAGCACTGCAGGTTTACCCCTTTCGCCAATGTTTAAGGCGAACAGATCATAAAAGTTTATAAAACCAGTTGAACGCCATCTTGACTCATAAATTATAGAAACGTCAGTGCGAACAGAGCTCACGAAAATGCCTAAATTGTGCGGTACGTGGGACACTCAGAAAGTTTTGCGAAACTAAAAAAAATTGTTCTATACGTACATATATTTTTATCAAATCTTTTCAAAGTACTTTCCACCAGCCTCTATACAAAGATTCATGCGCCTAAACCAGTTTTCAAAACACTTTTTCCAGTCCGCCGCAGACACCTCGTTTACAGCCTGCTCGAACGCAGCCAGCGCATCTTCCGGCGACGAAAATTGTATCCCTTTGAGCTGATTTTTTATTTTTGGGAATAAAAAGAAGTCACACGGTGCTAGATCAGGGCTGTAAGGAGGGTGACCCAGGAGTTTGACTGGCGTGCTGTCCAGGAAGTCCCTCGTTTTGAGTGCGGTGTGCGCAGGTGCATTGTCGTGGTGGAGCAGTAGCCCGCGGAGCCCTGTGTTTGGTCGCTTGTTGCTTATAACAGAGAAAACTTCTGGCAAACATTTGGTAGTATACCATTCGGCATTAATGCTTCTTTGATCCCGTAAGGGAATTGATACCAAGTGGCCAGTCAAATTAAAAAAGCTAGCGATCAAAATCTTACCCCCGCTTCTAGATCGCTTCACTTTGGTAGGCGTTGGCTCATTTTGAAACACCCAAACAGTCGACTGGCGCTTGGTTTCTGGGTCGTTTTGATAAATCCAGGACTCATCACCTGTAACGATGTCGTAAACACGCCGAGACGAGCCTGCTTCAAATTTGTTAAGCATATCACGGCACCATTCCACCCGGGCCTGCTTCTGAGCATCGGTGAGGTTGTGCGGCACCCAGCGTGATACTATCCTCCTCACGCGAAGATGGCTGTGTAGAATCTCGTGAACGCTTCCCGATCCAATCTTCAATATGTGTTGAATCTCCTGATATGTAATTCGCCTATTGTCTTGGATAAAAATTTTCACTGCTAGCACGTTTTCTTCGGTAACAGCCGTCAAAGGGCGACCGCTTCTTTCGTCATCCCCCAAAGTTGGTCGACCGCGCTTGAATTCGTTATACCAACGATACACGGTTGCCTTGGAAGGGCCTTCATCCATGAATGCCATTTGAAGTCTATCGTACGATTCATCCGGTTTCAGGCGACACTTGAAATCGTATAAAATCATAGCTCTAAAATGTTCCCGGCGCAGATCCATATTTCAGTGAGACACAATACTTAGAATTAACTCGCAAAAAATGTGGAGGGAAATTTTGAAATTGGAACTTACTTATTTTTACTTATAAATAATCATATTTTCGAAAAACATTATAACTGGCCAGTCTCCCATATATAAAAACTTTTTTTCGCAATACTTTCTGAGGGGCCTGGTATTTACCTGCAAAATTAAGTCCAAAACTTCAAATTTGATAAAAGATGGCTTACCTTTCATCTGTGAGTATAATTTTGCAAATATAGATAGATAGAATATACTTTATTGTACACCATGAAAATAGTAGTAAACAGGAACAACGTATAAATTATGCGTACATGAGCGGTCTTATCGCTAAAAGTGATATCTTCCAGACAACCTTTGGATGGACAAAGAAGACGTAAGATCTAGATAATGGGGGCAGTCCGTGGCGTACCACAGTGTGATAAGATCCCGGTTTTTGTCTCATCGTGTTTTTATTGAGTTAATCGATAGAGTTTACAATTCCGATGATTAGACTAAAACTCCGGGTTCGCTCAGACTTGAGGTTTTTTTTTTTTAAATGTCAAAGTTTCGCAATATCCGACTCTTGAAAAATGAAAAAAAAAAACATTATAATTTAATGGAAGTACTTATTACAGAATTTATTTATTCTATCGAAAAATGGTATAATAGCCGACCGTTCTACCAATTCCTGTTGCATTAGTATGAATGGATCGAGAAATATGATTTTTTTTCTCATTTTTCGTTTTCATTTTTTTATTAATCTAAACCGCCGTAGTAGGTGGTCATTCCTACATCAAAAAATTGCTGATACTTTCTATTATGTGTAGTATTAATTCCAAAACCTAACTCTTTGGTTTCCAGGAGTTATTGGAGATTCAAAATTTTCCTTAGGCAAAACCAATAAGAATATATTTTATCTGAAAAAAAAGAAGGTGTTTTAAATACTTTTTAATAATTAATATGGAGTTGGCTATTTGAAAGAAAGAAAAAGAAAGAAAGAAAACAATGTTTATTTGCTTCAAAAGTGACGCACAAAATTACCAAAAAAATTCAAGAACACAGAACAAATACAGGTACAGAGCCAAGAAGTGTGGTAAGATATGCGTCACATCCGCGCAAAACGGCCACCGCTCAGCATATTGATATGCCTCATGCACGGAGCAAAGACACAGCGCTGGTTTTCAGCGACAGCCGACACAAATTCACAATGCAATAACGAAAGGAAAATGTATATGAATTTGTAAAATATTATGTAGGCTAACCGAACTAAAATTCATCTTCATTGTTAGTTACAATTAATTCAACATGAGAATTATCGATGGCTAGATTTTTTCATTAACAGGTCTCAATAAAGACAATGCGGCCGGTGGCAATGGGATTTTTTTTGCCTTATTTTTCTCTAAGAGGTTGAGGTTGTATACAAAATAAATTATTCTAAAGAATTGTTATAAATCAAAAAGTATCATGAAATTGATTTAAAAGAATTGTTGTTATTTCTTTAAAGTAATTTAATGATCTTCGTTGATTGTTTGTTTGGCGCCGACTCAAAATTCGTTATTTACATTAGTTTAGCTAGGAAAATAGTTACTAAGACTAAAAGCTACATTTTAATTTTCGCTTTTCAGTTTCTATTTACGTCGGTTCCATTTTTTGTTAAAAAATAGGTTGTATACAAAATAAATTATTCTAAAGAATTGTTATAAATCAAAAAGTATCATGAAATTGATTTAAAAGAATTGTTGTTATTTCTTTAAAGTAATTTAATGATCTTCGTTGATTGTTTGTTTGGCGCCGACTCAAAATTCGTTATTTACATTAGTTTAGCTAGGAAAATAGTTACTAAGACTAAAAGCTACATTTTAATTTTCGCTTTTCAGTTTCTATTTACGTCGGTTCCATTTTTTGTTAAAAAGTTTAATTTTTTATTTTTTTGTGGCTAAAATCTAACTCCAGGTCTCCATTATGCTGTAGTGTCTAGAACATTTATGTGTGCTATTTTTCAACAGATTCGGTTAACAGGTAAGAATTCAGTGGGTGAACAAGCACTCATCCCCTGTTTTCCTACCCTTAGGGGTGGATTTTGATTTTCAAACTTAAATGGGAGCAACTTCGAGATATACCCTATCCATTAAAAGAAAAATCATCAAAATCGGACTACTATGTAAAAAGACGAATTGAGAACCTCCTCGTTTTTTTCGTTGGTTAAAAAGTAAAACAAAATTGATTTAAAAGAATTGTAAAATTAATAAAAAATTACTAAATTGACTAAAAATATTTAATAAATTGTCAAAGATGTTGATATATTACTCATGTTTAATGTTGATTGATATACTTATGAGACATCGGAAAGGATTTTCTTTTATTTACTATTAGTTGAGTCTTTTGGGTTAGAATTTAGAAACGGTTTACAAAAAACGTGTATCAGTCAACATGATACCAATTTCGCCATTAGTTTTTTAATTTCCTTTATAAAATTACTCAATCTTTGCCTTCTAAGCCACAAAATAATGATATCTTGTTATGGTTGTGATAAGGAAGCTAAAACTTAATAAAAATAAACATAATGTTTTGGTTGAAGTGGCAGCCCTAAGTGCGGATATTTCGGATACTACTAAAATTTCCAATAACTCCAACCAATAAGTTAGGTTTTGGAATTAATACTACACATAAAAGAAAGTATCAGCAATTTTTTGATGTAGGAATGGCCACCTACTACGGCGGTTTAGATGAATAAAAAAATGAAAACGAAAAATGAGAAAAAAAATCATATCTCTTGACCCTTTCATATTAACCCTACAGGAATTGGTAAAACGGTCGGCTATTATACCATTTTTCGATAGAATAAATAAATTCTGTAATAAGTACTTCCATTAAATTATAATGATTTTTTTTTCATTTTTCAAGAGTCGGATTTTGCGAAACTTTGACATTTTTAAAAAAAAAAAACCTCAAGTCTGAGCGAACCCGGAGTTTTAGTCTAACCGTCGGAATTGTAAACTCTATCGATTAACTCAATAAAAACACGATGAGACAAAAACCGGAATCTTATCACACTGTGCGTACTAAATTCAAATTCAAATTCAAATTATTTATTTACTAGAATATGGTATTATTACAGATGTAGGTGACTTATGATTAGTTTCAGCATATTCTGCCCCTTGGGGCGTGCAAATTGGACTTATACATAACAAAATTATTAAAATTATGAGCATGCATATTAATTATGTTTAACCTTTATTTTATAAACCTAGGTATCTTATCTTCGAAATATTCTGTAACACTATAATAGTTCTTGCTCATTAAGAAATTATAATTTTTTTTTTAAATTGGGATAGCGGTAATTCTTTAATGGTTTGAGGGAGATGGTTGTATACCTTAATTGCCATACAATATGCATTTTTCCTAAATAGTTCTAATTTTATTGCGGGCAATTTAAAGTTATGTCTATGTCTAGACGTAGCATCATATTTTTCAAAAAGATCTGGATGTTTCTTTACTAGGATACATATTTCTAGGATGTACAAACATGGCACGGGTAATATTTTATGTTTGAGAAATAAGGGCTTGCAGCTATCTAGGAAGCTGGCTCCACATATTGCTCGGACACATTTTTTTTGTGCCTTAAGGGCTCTGTCTACATCAACTGAGTTTCCCCAAACAACAATTCCGTACCTGAGTAGAGAAGATACGTATGCATGATATGCGACTAATGCGGTATTTACATTTACTGTTAGTCTGATTTTTTTTAAAACGTACACATAGCGATCTATTTTACTGACTAATTTGTCGATATGTTGTTTCCAATTACTACTAAACTAAAATAAATAAAAAGCACAAAATACATTACACATATAGGTATCATAAATATATATAATATATATATAAATAATCTTACAATTTAAAATAAAATTACAATCTATTTGGAAAGGTAGTATTCTTTAACAATTTTTTTAAATGAAAACAGTGACTGAGCTCGCCGTAATACACACAGGTAACTCATTCCACAGACGCACAGCCTGAACAGTAAAAGATTTATCCTTGGACGTTATTCGTCCAAGGATTTATCATAAAATTTTGTAGAATGCATTGGCATCAGAAGCCCCAAGTTTTCCGATGATCTTAAGTGTTGTGTATGTGTGTCATGAAGGAACTTGAAACGTTCTTTGAGATAAAGGGGGGGTCTTGGGATTAAACAGAATACTGTAAAGAAGTGATAAAATATGGGTATTCCGGCGAAGACGTATAGGGAGCCACTTGAGCTTAGTGCGGAATTCGGAGACATGATCATATTTGCGTAAGCCAAATATAAATCTGATACAAACATTTTGAAGTCGCTCAAGCTTATTTAGTTGTGCCTCAGTAAGATCTAAATAGCTGGCATCGGCATAGTCAAGAATAGGGAGAAGGAGGGATTGAACAAGCGCCGTTTTGGTAGCAGTAGGGAGAAAATTGCGTAGTCGTCTCAAGGACCACGCTGACGCAAATAATTTACGACTGACTTCCTGCATCTGATGATTCCAAGAGAGATTTTTGTCAATATAAATTCCAAGATTCTTGACTGAATCACTTAAAGGTATTGTGGTACCATCAAATACAATTGGAGGAAATAACAAACCGTAACAGAAATATCTGTTACGGTTTGTGCATAATCTTAAGATTTTCAAAAGAACAAATTTAAATTTGGCGCGCTAGTCTCGTGAGGAGTGCTGTTACATCATAGAAATAGACCCGCCCTATTTCTATGACGTATCGGCACTCCCCACGAGACTACTCATTCATAAATTTACAATCACGAATTAACTAGTCTCGTGAGAAGTCCGTGTACGATTTTACGTCATAAGATAGTTCGGAGAAAGTAATTGAATGCTACTTTGATATCGATAGTCGATAACCGTTTTAATACCAATTTCGTCGAGTATACATTTTAGTATTTTAAATTAACGACAATAATTCTTACGATTAATATTATATATTCAATTTTTTTTATCGGTCTGTTTGTTTTTAGAAGCCTTTATTTAACTTCACTTGTTAGTTAATGTTTGGGACAAATCTTGCAACTGCATTTTAAACTAGTTCTCGCCAACTAATTGAGCTGAATTTTGGCATACTTATGCCATGTACAAACCCATCTAGTTTATTCAAGTTATTGAATTGAAACTTCTATATAGACGGAGGGTATTAGGATTTTTCCGTCACGAAAAAGCGTTACAGCCGGCGGCCGCGTGGAGGGGGTAGACGACATATCACTTGGCGAGAGGCGGCAGCGGCGGAGGGAGAGAAAGGCTACGCAGTAGGGCATGCAGTTTCATACATTTTCAGTTTCGAAATTGGCTTATGAAATTGGCCTCGTCAGTTTCGAAATTTCGAAATTGTGGGGAATGTTTAAAACACCTAGTAACTAAGCCTATTGCAGTCCACTACTGAATAAAGGCTGCTCCTAAGTTGCTCCACAACAAAATAACCTTTATCTCTTCCATCCAGTCCACCCCAGCTACCTACTTTAGGTCGTCGGTCCACCTGTCTGGAGGGCGCCCAACGCTGCGTTTTGCGGTATTCAATCAAAGATTCGTCTGCTCCAACAGCCATCGATCTTTTGGTAGACTGGCCTACCCATTGTCACATTAGCTTGCTAAATCTACAGCCTATGCTACTCTCTGGTTCTTTCGGATAATTTTATCCTTCAAAGAATCTCCAAGCATAGCTCGCTCCATAATCCGCTGAGCGACTTTGAATTAGTGGACTAGCCAAACTGTCAGTGTTCATTTCTCGGCATTGTAAGTAATGACAGGCAAGAGTAGTATAAACTAACTACTAGTCTACCAACCTGAACAGAACAGGTCCCTAACTACCTATGTAGACAAATGTCTGCACAACCTCTAGCGTCGTTTCTTTGAAGAAGACCGATTGGGCTTGGCACGCTGCGCAACATGCGTTTTGAACATGATCTTGTCTACCATAGTCTTGTCCAGATTCATACTAAGACTGATACACTAAATGACTATATGCTATGTAGCATCTCGCTCAGCTGTTTCAGAGACTGCCATTACAATAATGTCATCGGCAAAGTGGAGACGTGAAATGTTCTCGTCTTTTTCATCACAACCCTTCCCCGTCTAATCCAGTTTCTTGAAAACGTCCTCCAAGTCATCAGTGAACAGTTTCGAAAGAGTATCGCCCGAAGGCCTTCTCGTAGTACACAAATACACAGCAGCTAATTGTTCTCTTCAGTCGTTCTTCCAATCTTCCGAAAAAAATGGTCTACGATGCTATCCAACTCAACCCATCTGTCTACTACTGGACATTTTTGATCTCTTCCGAGATTCGCCACTCGGTCCTCCGCCTTCCGCATTTATTCCATCCCAGATAGTTTTTCCAGGTCTTCAGTCCACCTGATTGGGAGTGTCCTAACCTACATTTGAAGATCTCCATTCAAGGACTTATTCACTGCCACTTCAGCTTGTTGATTCTACAAGCTATGTCAGTCACTTTGGTACATTTTTGGATAATCTCGTCACGGATCTTATTTTATCCTTCAAAGAAGTATAGCTTGCTGCGCGAGTCTAAATTTGTGAACTAGCCCAACTGTCAGAGTCCACGTCTCGACACAGTAGACCATGACCCGCAGAACGCACTGGTTAAAAACTTCTGTTTTCAAACATTATGGTTTAGGCGAAAAGAAGAAGGCGAAGTTTGCAAAATGCTGCCCAGCCCAACTGGATCGTTCTGCCTGATACTTATTTGAAGTTGTATCTACCAAACCGAATAACCTGCCACAGATACCTGCACAACTCCGAGGGAAGTACCTTCAACAAACCTCGGCACGACATGCATAATATGCAAATTGTACATGACTTTGGTCTTGTCCAAATTCATGCCGACACGATGCTGTAGCCTCTTCTAAACCTAGTTTTCTTTCAATTCGTGGAGTCTTCTGACGAGATAATTTGTGACGATCTTGGATAACAGCTCGTATACCCAGTATACGTGTTAAATTTCTTTGTATTTTAGCGGGCATGTTCAGAGATCACTGGTAAACTTGTATGGAAATGTTAATTCTGATTAATTTAAAAATGGGTTATCTGGAAGTCATAAATTGAGCTGCTGATAAAGATTCTAAGTCGTTTTCAAATGCAGCCTGCTGCTGGAAAAGCTCTAGTTACTAATCTAGAGTTCTAGAGCAGATGTGGGAGTTCTATTGACGATTTAACATTACAGTCTTTAAATAAATAAATTTCGAAATTTCGAAAGTAGGGGTGTCAATTTCGAAATTGAAAAACATGCAAATATGGTCCGAAATTTCGAAACTATGAAGTTTCTAAATTTCGAAATGCATGCCCTACTACGCAGGGATCGTCCGAAATTGATATTTTTTTGGTTCCGGACACAGACATAGTAAAAAATATAGACTAAGTGCTACGAACAACTGAAGCCAACAAAAACCGTGCTCCTTCATGTACAACCAGTGCTCACGTACACACCATGCACCTGAAGGATAATTTTTTTCGCGATGCTTACTGGACGATACCGCGACATGTGAACTGAGAGGGGTGAGCAAGGTTAAAGGTGCATGTGAGTGCGTGAGCGCTGGTTTGCACACGGAGGAGCACGGTTTTATTGTTTTCACTATGATTGTTTGCAGCACTTCATCTATATTTTTTACTATGTCTGTGGTTCCGGATTGAATTCAGTTTTTGTTTGATAAAATAAAATATGTTTACATAAATAATGCATTCATTAAAATGTACCTAACCTAACCAAATCCTAATTTGCAGTAAACCTGCGAAAAAACCGAAATGTGTGCTGGGACACATAGTAGAAGTGAAACTTCATCGGAAAAATGAAAAAAAGAATCGCAACGGACAAGTGGAAAAACGAAAGGCAACGAACAAGTTGAAAAACGAATCGCAACGGACAAGTGGCAAAACGAATCGCAACAAAATTTTAACTTGAAGTTTTACGGGTAGATTGTTAATTTACTTATGCAATTTTAAAACCTGCCCGTAAAACTTCAAGTTAAAATTTTGTTGCGATTCGTTTTTCCACTTGTCCGTTGCCTTTCGTTTTTCCACTTGTCCGTTGCCTTTCGTTTTTCCACTTGTCTTTTGAAGTTTCACTTCTACTATGTGTCCCAGCACATATATCGTTTTTTTTTAATGAGGGGTTAGTGGGGGAACTTGAGGAGGGCAACGATATTGAGAGGGGTTGAACGAGGATAAGAGTAAGAGTTGCAGGAGAAGGGGGAACGTGTTTCCCGCGGGTGGAACTAGACGGCGCTATGGATTTGAGGAGGGGAGGAATGAAGTGGGGTATTTATTATATATGGGTGACCTGGAGAAGTAAGGATCAGGGGTTGGCAGAGGGGGCCAAAAATGTGGTTAGAATTCGATTATTTCTGCCCGTTCCCAAGATATCAGCTCTTTATGGTTCTCGGGTGGCAGGTTCGAATCCCGCCAGCAGTAAGAGGGGTAAGGCTAGGTGTTTTCTACGAGTGAAACTAGGTGGAGTGAGTTGGAGCTACCACGATCTAGTTGCAGTTTAAAGGATCGTAAATTTAAATAGCAAGCGTATTTGTTATAAGTGCAGTGATACACGAATACGGTTTCTTTAAAAAAACCGGCCAAGAGCATGTCGGGCCATGCTCAGTATTATAGGGTTCCTTAAGTAAGTCTAATTACAAACTAATCAAATCGAATATTAATCATTGCTATTTTAGTTTTTGCAAACAGCGCCACCTAGCGCTAAATTTAAGAAGTGTGTCATATCAATATAACACAGTTTCTTTTTGTGATTTTTTTTAATAGAAAGTAACTAAAGGAGCATTACTTGCGAAGACCATTTTTCTCTAAGGTCAATGACCTATGGGACGTCTTAAGTATTTTTCAGTTTTCTCACTATAACTCGAAAATTTATAATCACATTATACTCGAAATAATTTTAAAAGATAGTTTTTATAAAGGTCTATCAATGTGGAAGACTATAAGTTTCTACGTTGCATAGTTTAGCAATGGCAGCGGGGGGGGGGGACACATTGCAAGCCACTTTGGCGAACTGTATTTCGCAGATGCAGATGGTATGCCTGATAAAAAAGTTATGTATGAAACATTACCTTCATTTTAGTAGACCTATTCAATGATAACCCACACGAGGGGGGTGCAGCGAAAAAAATGTTGTCATCCCCATTTCACATGTATGAGCGCCACCCCTAAAATACGTTATTAAGATTTTTTATTCTCTTAAAATTGAGATCTATATCTAAACCATTTTTAAACAAAATTTCATTTACTTATGTTTATAACTGTAGAAGTTATTAAGCTGTAAAGGATTAGGACAGACGGACAGACGGCCAGACGGACGGACATGACGAAACTATAAGGGTTCCTTGTAGGACTACGGAACCCTAAAAAGGGGATCCTAGTAAATGTGTAATATATATTTATTCAAAATTAATTCATTTGAAAAATCAATAGTTTCATTTAACTAATTTCTCACTCACTAAACTCAAATTCATTTATTAATTGTGACTACAGAGGTCCACTTGTTAGTAAAAAACTTACCAACTAAGGGTTAGTATTATAATAAATTGAACAACACAAACATTTAATTTTATGAACGACAAGGTTGTTCTTGTCACACCAACATATTAACAAAATGCTCCAGTATCGGAGCATCATCTTGCTCAGATAAGGCTAAACTAAAGAAAAGTGTAGTGTTGTAAAAGACATCAAAAATAATTCCGGTTGCATTATAATTTATTTAGATTATCAAGAGCGAAACTATTCTTCTTTTACCTTTAATAATAATAAAATAATAATAATAAATATCTTTGGGACATTTTTACACAGCACCATCTAGTCCCAAACTAAGCAGAGCTTGTGCTATGGGTACTAGACAATGGATATAATACTTATATACTTTTTTTTTTTGTAAATACATACTTATAATACATAAGCAACACCCAGACCAACACAAACACCTATGTTCATCACACAAATATTTGTGTCCTGTGGGAATCGAACCCACGACCTCGTTATCAGCGGTCCGACCACTAGACCACAGAGGTCGTCACAACCGTACCTTTTTTCGTATATTGTAAATTTACTCAATTAAAGCTTGTCAAAATATTTAAATGTCGTTTTCTCATTTTACTGCAGGTTACAGTTTGGCATAAAAGATTACTTATGCAAAATGGGGGCACCACTGGTCATACAGTTTTTTTTTTTATAAATCGCTTTTCTCCGTCGTTTTTATTTTAAAGAAATCATTTAATTTTAAACATCAACCGTTTAATTTGATAATGAAAAGCATTTAATTTTATGTATTTAGCTATTTTAATTTTATAATTATTAGTTTAAAAAATCTGCCCCACGTTTTGTTCTGCTAACTTTATATTACATTAAATACCTACATGCCGTTTGGGTGCGCCGCAACTAATTGAACGGATGGACTATAAATGTTTTAAAGTTTTATTTGTGGCTATAGAATTTCCAAATAAACCTAATGTAAATCACAATGTTTAGGAATTTTATCGATATCGATATTTTTGGGAATGTTCCTTTGTCCCTTTACTTTTCACACTAAGGCCCTTATTACAGTAGGTTCCTCAAGTACAGTTTAAACTCCAATCACCTGATCACTACTTAAGGATAGAATCGTTACTTGAGTATCGTTCTTATTCCAGGAAGGTAATTATAAACTATAATTCAACAACATAACACACGAATTTGACCTGAATAGAATATAAATTTCTACTCAAGCGTAGTCTGGACCACACTAGAGTGATTACAAATCAAATCTCTGCTCAAATACCGAAACAGGTGACAGTATAAAACAAAACTAAACTCAGCTGAACTGTGATCAACAAATCTCTGCTTGAGGAACGTTCTAAAATCAAAGCTCAACTTAAAACTAGTTTTAAACAGAGATCAACGCTTGAGTGTCGTTCTGTAATACGAGCCTAAGATATTTTTGTTTATGGTTACAATGTTATTACGCGATTTTGAGAGTGTGTGCATGAATTTTGATTCTGTGTGTAGTTTTAGGTATGTGTGCTACTGTAGTGACGAAGATAATGTTTGCTTTAGTGTGATTATGTGCATCTGTGTGTAACCCTCTCCTCCCCCTAAAAGTGGCGACAAAATATGTTTGAGATTTCTTTAGATCTCTACTCCCGTCTTTTTTCCTTCAAGGGTATCAATCATGCTGTAAGCGTAGGTATAGCTAGTGTTGTCAACTCTACCAACTTATTGGTAGATCTACCTAATTTGCCTCCAGTCTACCTACCTACGGTTAAAGATCTTTATTTTCTCAAAAGAATTACAAATTCACTAACAGAGAAAACATAAACTTAAAAATAAAAGTAAACAATATGCCATTAAGCGTAGCTCAAAATAAAGTATGCATTGCGTTGATTTTGCTTGAAAAAATATAACAATGATACTTATCTATATATTTAATACTTTTGGCCTACCAAAACAAAACAGAAGTAGGTAGTTTTACACAAGGAGCAGTGAGTTGTGAATGAGCGGCGCGGGTAGGTCGCGTTGCATTAGCGTGTTTACTAAGGCCTATATACCACCCTAATCCCTGACTCTACCTTTCTACCGCCCTAATCCCTGAATCTACCTATTTTTCAAAATATGGTACATATATAGATATAAGGTGTCATACACCTACATATTTAAATCAATTTTTTACCGTCAATGAAATAAAAATAAGTATATCATGTGATAGTTTTTAAACTCATTTTTTTTCATACCAAAAACATAGATGTCGCTAGTACATATGCTACCTCCGTCTACGTACCGAAATTAATGATCTGACTAGCAAGGTATAAAAACGCATGCGCTGCTGTTGTCTAAAAATTGTATAGATGGCGTAAAGGACAATGCCCACGGATGGGCCCATTTTTGGCGCCATGTCAAAACTATATGTTATTTAAAAAATATTGTCTTATTTTTTCATGTTTATTTGTTTTATTTCTTTCACCCTAGCATTAAAAAACATAATAAATATGTATTCAACTGAATCGTAAGTATATCCTCCATTCAAACCGAACGAAAATGTTGCCAGTTATCAGACTATTTCAACAAATAACCGGAATCGATTCTAAATAGCGATACTTCTATGAATTCACTTTTACTGTGTTTCAGATGCTATTATACTAGACTTATCTTGATTGATTGATTTCTTATTTTTTCTTTCCACTATTTAAATCTTTAGATTTCGGTTCTCATGCGTAAATCCGTTAAAAATTATAAAAAATCACTCATATGACGTCAAATCAAAAGAAATTGCAAAACATATTTTTGAAATCTTTTAGTACAGAAAAATAAGATGATTCTTTGCTATGCAATACCTATGCATTTATTTAAAATATTGTTATAATCATTTTAAAATAACTGAAATATTACTTGTAAAATCGATATTAATTAATACACCCAAAAACTTAAAAGCTTGCATAATCGATATCAAAAATCGATTAACAAAATAATTATATCTTGCAACACCACCCATGGTGTCTCTGGATGTCCTTATGGGTGCGTTCAGTTATATCGCCCAACGCTGCACGGAGCGTACTTATCAATCAGTTCAGTTGGAAAAAAATTAGAAACCAGGGAGAAAAAATTAAAATCGTTTGCAGAATAATAAAAGATAATTCTTGGTCTACAAAATAATACTAAAACCGCCGTGACATAAAACATTTTTTTGAGGGGCCTAAAGCTCCTAAGAGAATGGGCATTGTCCTTTAGAGTTCTAATTCGTCGACAATTATTTACCAAAAATTAAGTTTTCCAGTTTATTTGCCTTAGTTTTTTGTATGTTAAATTTGCCTATTTATTAGTTAAATTTAACAAATCCTTATCGACAAGATAGTTAATGTATAATTATGTTGGAAAACGTAATTTGGTAAATAACACCAACATTTAAACTAATCAATTGTGTTTTCTAGTTATACTAATATTTTTAACGCATTTACGCAATTGAAGCGATATCTAAAGATATAAATTGTAAAAAGAAAAGTTCTGATGTCACCAAAAGATATAGATCGGTCACGATAGCATTTCGGTGACAGTGTTAGACTTATGAAATTAGAGTCACACGTTTGGATCCCACTAAAGCGTCTGGACTTTTTGACTTCATTTACGCTGCCGTAACGCTTTTTCGTGACAAAAAAATCCTAATACCCCCATCTATATAGAAGTTTCACTTCAAAAACCGTGTGGACAGGTGATGGCAAATATAATACGAGATTGTAAAAAGAGACGAAGACGACTATATCTGGAAGGAAAACGTGGAGAGGCTTTTATTAAACTTCTAAAATTACTGTTTACTTCCAGAATTAGTTGATCCTCGATACGCTAGGTGTATGAACCTCAAAGATGGCGCACATACAAAAGCAAAAATATGTTTACAGAAATAAAAAAATGTTAACAAAAAAATGAACCGACTTCAAAAACAATGACTAAAAACCCGCCGAATACATAACCTCCTCCTTTTTTGAAGTCGGTTAAAAAGTTAAAAATAATCCATGTGTTTCAAAATATTTTCTTATAAATATAAATATAAAATATAAAATGTTTATTTCATCAACTTGTAAAACTATTTCATTACAGCGTTGGGAACCACCTTTTAAGCAAATGCTTGCTTGTGTTAGGGAGTTCCACTCTTCCAAGTAAAGGTCTTAATTAAATACAAGTACAGCCTACAGGACATACAAATTATAAGAAATAAAGAAAAATAGTGGAAACAATACAAAATGTGTTTAGTTGGTTACTGAATGCGAATATGAGTGAATGAATGACATTTTATTTATTTTGCGAGAATGTGAAAAGTGTAATGCGTGTGATTGATGGGTGTGTAGGAATGTGTTATGGGTGTGTGGGTATGTGTTTTTGTGTGTGGGGGTGTGTGTGTATATGTATTTCATTATGTTTGTATTGAGCTGCGTTAGCCCTGCGACTTCGTCTTGGGATCGGAAGATGCTGGGTTGCAAAACATCTTCCACTAACTTTCTGAAGGTTATATTAAACATTATAGGGTTATTTTAGAAAGGTCTCAACTTCTTCATAACTTTTTGTTGTCAGCCATTGAGTGAGGGTCTTTTTGCAGTCACATTTTGTCATGGAGTATATGTCTAATTCTTTGTTTAAAAGATTATACAATTGAGACGATTGTCTTGGATATTGTCTTGCTGCGAACGCAGATTTGACTGTTACTAAGGGGGCAACATCTTTCTTCCTTCTAGTATTTAACCTCGTGGGAACGTAGGGTAGAGTCTTATGTATTGTTACTGTAATTTGGAGAATGTATAGCTTTCTAACCGATAGAAGGTTTGAAGATGAGTAAAGGCTTTCAGTGGGAAATCGAAAAGGTTTGAAGAACATGACCTTAAGGAATGCTCTTTGAGCCCTTTCCAGTTCCAGAAATTTAATTTTTGTTGCACCGCCCCAGATTGGTAGACAGTACGTTGTGACAGATTGAGCTAAAGATATATAAATTTGCCGTAGAAGACTTATTGTAGTTACGTACCGAAGTGTTTTAAAGGTCCAGATTAATTTTCTGACTACCTATTCATAATTTGTTCTAAGTGCAAGTGCCATGATAGCCTTTGGTCTAGTATTACACCTAGGTATTTTGTGCTATTTACTTTGTTGATTTCTAAACAAGAGCAATCGGGGTTTAAGAGGTTGCGACACTTATGTATTTTAATGTGGAAATCTTGTGACGGCTGGGTACAATTGTACTTGGTGAAACAGATGTAGTTTGTCTTTGCTACATTTAAAGTTAAAAGATTGTGGTCGAGCCAGGCAGCTATCGTTGACAGGCCTTTTTTGGCAGACTGATGGACACTGTCCCATGATTCGCCAGAGAAGACTATTGGTGTGTCATCAGCATATGAAAATATATTTGCTCCATCAATCTTCATGCTACAGAGGTTGTTAATGTAGATGAGGAACAGTGTCGGACCGAGCACGCTTGCTTGCCCGACTCCGTATGTGACAGTTTCCTCCAAACTTGTGACTTCCCCCATTTTCACTATCTGTCTACGTTCACTCGAGTAATCCTCAATTAATTGAAGGGGTGTACCCCTAACTCCGATGTATTATAACCTGTGCCGAAGTGAGGGTACAGAGACTGTGTCAAAGGCCTTTTTGAGGTCGAGAAAGACTGCCAGGCACTTATTTCCGCTGTCTACCTTTTCAGTGACCACGGAAGCAAGCGCCATGACTGTGTCTTCTGTGGACATTCCTTGTCTAAACACCCAAACTGTGATGGTGAAAGTATATTAAAATTAGTTAAATATCTAATCAACCGCTGGTTTAATATTTTTTCAATAATTTTGGACAAGCATGGTAAAACCATAAAGGTATTATACTGACGTAATAGAGACACTGTCACCTCATTTTCACGTCACCGAAAACGAAATAAGTATATGTGCGAAATTGACACGTGTAGGAGTGATTTTTAGTGATGTGACATGGACTTTTCCGCATTATCGATATAGTTCAACCGGCCTTACTTTTAAGGAGTGGTAGTATTTTAAAACTGCTAAGCTATTAAGTAACTATTGTTTTAAAATTACAGATATTTGAGACATAATTTTATTTATTTTAAAAGATTGAGTTACGCAATTAAGGGCTATATTATAATTACATTATTAATGTCACGAAGGTAAGGAATACATAAATAAGAAATAAAAAAATCAATTAATCATCATTTCAGCCGTAAGACGCCCACTGCTGGACACAGGCCTCCCCCAAGCATTTATTGGGGGGATATGTCATAATCGCCACGCTTGGTAGGCGGGTTGGCGATTGCAGTTGGTTGGTTAAGGGCGCGCAGTATCTGAATGACCTTGCTCGAATGGGCGTTGCCGATCAGAATGATGCAAAGGGAGCGCGGGGACCCTTCATAATAACATCGCGCCGCGCGTGACCGCGCCGCCGCTCGCTTGCGAGTTCGAATGAAAAAAGTTTTAGCCGGCAAATAACTTGTAGATTTTTACAATATGCACGGTTATTTTAGGATGTCTCGTAACAGTATACGTAGTCTAGTGATTTAGGTGTCGACTTCGGGTCTGTACAGTCTGAGATCGATCCCCAGTAAAGTACATTTCTTTTAGAATTTATATTTTTGCATTTTTTTAATTAGAAATAAGTTATATTACCTACTTAAGTTTGTAAATAATGAAAACTTATTTGCAATCAAATATACACGAAATACAATTATTGAAGTGAAACTTCTATACAGGGTGTCAGGGAAACGCTTCCGAAAACGAAGATAAGCGATAGTGCTGGTGATTACGGATACGAAACCACGAAAAAAATATTGATTCTTTTTTTAGATTTTTAATATATTTTTTTTCATTTTTCATTATGTATGAGTTTTATTTAACTGCCCAAAGCTGGTTTTGTATGAAAAATGCATAAAATATATATATGAAAAAATCTAAAAAAGGATCTCATTTTTTTTCGTGGTTTAGTATCAGTAATCACCAGCACCTATCTTCGTTTTCGGAAGCGTTTCCCTTACACCCAGTATAGACGTTAGCGTTACGGCCGCATGGAGGGGGTAGACAATATATATATCGCTTGGCGAAAGACGGCAGCGGCGGAGGGACAGAAAGGCTGATGATGATGATGGTTGTGATGATGATGATAACGATAATGAAGATGATGATGACGGTGATGATTATGATGATGGTGATGATGTGATGATGATGATGATGACGATGATGACGATGAGTCGCCGTCACTGGTGGCGACGGTAACTGTGACGATGATGGTAATGATGATGACGAGACGATGATGACGATGACGATTACGATGACGATGACGATGATGATGACGATGACGATTACGATGACGATGAGGATTATGATGATGATGAAGAATCCGATTATGACGATGACGATGATGATGACGACGATCAGTATGATGATGATGATGGTGATGATGATGGTGATGGTGAAACTTCTATACACGCTGAAATTTGAATCGCTTATTTCCCGAAAACGGATCATTGTACTCATCATTATGAACGAGAATCGCGAAAAAATGTGTTTAATAACAAAAACAAAAAAATGCTTTCATTAAAATGTACCTATCCTAACCAAAACATAGTTTGCAGTAAACCTGCGAAAAAAAACTAAATGTGTGCTGGGCTGGGACACATAGTAAAAGTGAAACTTCAACGGACAAGTGGAAAAACGAATCGCAACGGACAACGGATTGTTAATGTAATTATTCAATTTGAAAACCTGCCCGTAAACTTCAACTTAAAATTTTGTTGCGATTCGTTTTTCCACTTGTCAGTTGCCATTCGTTACTTCACTTGTCCGTTGCGATTCGTTTTTCCACTTGTCCGTTGAAGTTTCACTTCTACTATGTGTCCCGTCTAGGGCATGCAATTCGAGTGTTCGAGTATTCGTTTAATTCGAGTATTCGCCTTTTTTACTATTCGAATAGGAAGAGCTTAGGTATTCGAGTTTTTCGAGTTTTCCGAGTTTTCCGAATAACGGCTAGAAATAAAATATTCGAACGCAATTGAATGTTTCGAAGCACGCCATTACGTATATTAACAAAACGAATCATGTTATTTGCCTAACTTCATATAACCAGGCTGTTTTTGAAACGATTTTGTACATAAACCAAGATGTTTTATTCGGAATCGGAAGATACAAACGATGACGATGAAGATAATGTGCCGGAGCAAGTCGATAAGAGCGACAAAGATGAGGGAACATAGTAAAGAAACAACATTAGGGATCCCTCATCCCCCTCTGCGCAGTTGGATTGACTCCGGTTTTGAGTCTTGGTGGACTGGACTGGGCTAGAGTACCACCCAGTCCAATCCGATCCAGTCCGGAACAGTCATAATAGCAGCGTACATGCATCTAAGCATCTCTATGTACAGTTTTTCGACGTGACATCGTTGAAGAGCATCCATAACTGCCCAAGTTTCGATGGAGTCGAAGGCCTTCTCGTATTCCACAAATGCCGTACACAGCGGTTGACTGTACTCTTCAGTCTTCTGTGTAGTATTTTCGAAACTCAGCTTGCTCTGGTGACCGTAATTTGTCGAATCTTTTGATGCCTCCAGTGTAGAGCCTTGTTGGATGATGGAATTAAACTAGAGCTTCTTCAGGACCTGATTTTCGCCTGGTCTTAGGAGTTCAGTGGTAATTCTTCATCACCTGGAGCTGCTCGAGGGCCTCCCTTTATATCGTTCTGGTCACCGTCCGAAAGATCCTCGGTGTAATGGCACGTGTTGGTTGGACTCTTTGGTCGTCGTTGCTAGTTGCTACTGTTGCTAGAAACCGTTGGTCTTGTGGTTCTCGTGGGATAATGTCCATAGAAGTTTTAGACTTCGACGAGCATCTCAATCTATGAGATGGGTGACAATTTTGCCATTCGCGACTTTTAGTTTCATCAGAGCAAAAACTTTCAATCCCCTATTTTGATCAATCGCAGCCTCAGTGGCGCGAGTATTATTATTTATTTATTTGTTCAGTGGTATACATAACAAAAACATTCTAAAGATTTAAACATAAACTCATTAGAGTTTTACAGTACATCAGTATCATCGACTATACAAACAGGTGAACAAAAATGTAGTTAACAAGGTAGGATATTAAATAAGTACAATGAGGGTAGATACCAGATAATATTTATCTACATTATGAAGGAGTGAACACCGGTGACTGCGCGATCCGTCTTTACAAACTGGTGGAGGGTAGTATTTGTGTTGATACAGGTTGTTCCTGCAAATGCAGCAAACTTTTGAGAATTTATTATACTTACATTAATAATGTTATTAATTGTATTGACTAGTTATTTTTATTATTGTGTCTTTGTAACTTGCAAGAAATGTTGTTTTAATTTAAATTTAATGGTTTTTTTTGTTATTTTATCCCTTAGAGCGACGGAGGTCGCATCGCATTAGCTTCCTAATCGTTAGGTTTAAAGACCTTTTTATCTGATGAAGAACCCAGTGCTGATAACATCTCCCGTCTCTTCCTTATAAGATCGAGAGTCTCAGTCGTCATTTATTGTATATTGTATTGGCTTTCTCGTCAATATTGGTGTTGATTCTCTTGTTCACGAACTAAATTTATTTCAAACTATCGCTCTCTTTTACTAATAGTAGATAGGTACAAGAAAGGGATGGCAACAATTTTAGAACTGTCTCATTAGTTTACGTGTTACATTTCTTTGTATTTTAGTGGTCACTTCCGAAATCACGACTAAACGTGTATAGAAATCCAAATTCCGACTAATTTGACACTTCTAAAATTTTTGCCATCCCTTTCTTGTATCTAATATTATTAAAAGAGAGCGATAGTTTAAAATAAGTTTATTTCGTGAACAAGAGAATCGACACCATTGCCAGTGATTTTCAGGGAGTTGAATCGATTTTGAAGCTCCGATTGAAATTATTTAGAGCCCAAAACCAGTTTGGAGTGATGAAGGTCAAGAAGACGCTTTTTTAAGCGTGTCCTTTTCGCTCTAATATTGTTATTTAGAGGGCCTCGGATAAGCCGGTGATCGCTTCCGGTGTTGAACGTTGTTTTCACTTGGGGAAATTGTCATGATCGCACGGGGAAAGCGGAGTCCGAGTCTTACCGACAACCACAGTGTTTCCTCTAAAGACCTTTGGCCGAGGCATGGGATAGGATTCGCCAAACACCCTTGACTGGTCACGATCCACCATTAGTAAGCAAGCAGGGCTCGCCCGGGAGATGGGATTCCCCGTGCAGCCTTCCCAACGTCAGCCGCATCCTCCATCACTAGTTTTTAACGATTATTTATTAATTTTTCTTAAAAAATCTAACAAGTATTCGTAAAACTCGAAAAACTCGAATATATTCGAATAGTTGATTAACACTATTCGAAAAACTCGAATAGTAAAATCGAGCGAATATTGCATGCCCTAGCTGGGACACATAGTAGAAGTGAAACTTCAACGGACAAGTGGAAAAACGAATCACAACGAACAAGTGGAAAAATGAATCGCAACGGACAAGTGGAAAAACGAATGGCAACTGACGAGTGGAAAAACGAATCGCAACTTATACTACTTATACTGTACTTCCCTCGATACTTATTTCTGGCGTCATCGTATTTAGCTTTATTTTTAATGATATGAATTTAGTATAATGTATTTATTTTTATTTTATCTGACGTGTATATGTTGGGTTCCCGTCTGTGTCACACTTGGGGAGCCCACTGAAAATCAGCGCTGTGTAGTGGCTTGATCTGTTACACAGCAACATGCTGAGTGGGAACCTCATTGTCGCGGCTACGGCGTGCAATTGGCCGGTTGTCTTGAGAACTAACCAAGATATTTTATTTTTATTATGCAATTTTAGGTGCGGTCGACCGTACGTCAGTGGTAACAGTTTGGCTCTGGCGGCGCCTTTATTTCGTAAGCAGTAAGGGCGGTTTTCAGACTCGGGTGTTGCCACTGTCATGCGGTCAACTATACTTTTCTTATATTTTGTATCGACTGTCCCTTCTTAATTTTTTACCTATGTGTCTTTTGTTTTTACTTTCTATGTAACCCCACCTATAAGTTGCTTGCTTGTGTTTATCACTGTGTTTTAAATGTTGCGCGTCGTTAACTGTGACAATAAACTATTTTTCTTTCTTTCTTTCTTTCTTTCAACTGACGAGTGGAAAAACGAATCGCAACAAAATTTTAACTTGAAGTTTTACGGGCAGATTTGTAATGTACTTATTCAATTTGAAAACCTGCCCGTAAAACTCCAACTTAAAATTTTGTTGCGATTCGTTTTTCCACTCGTCAGTTGCCATTCGTTTTTCCACCTGTCCATTGCGATTCGTTTTTCCACTTGTTCGTTGAGATTCGTTTTTCCACTTGTCCGTTGAAGTTTCACTTCTACTATGTGTCCCAGCACACATTTCGTTTTTTTTTCGCAGGTTTACTGCAAATTATGTTTTGGTTAGGTTAGGTACATTTTAATGAATGCATTTTTTATTAAAAAATATTTTATTTTATCAAACAAAAAACTGAATTCAATCCGGAACCAAAAAAACATCCATTTCGGACGACCCCTGCGTAGCCTTTCTCTCCCTCCGCCGCTATATATCGTCTACCCCCTCCACGCGGCCGTAACGCTTTTTCGTGAGAGAAAAATCCTAATAGCCCCGTCTATACAACGTGTATCAGAAATGCGTGGTCATATTTGAAGAGCTTATTCAGGGTATGCTATCGAGCAACTTTTACTATGGGACCAACCCTAAAATCGCGAAAAAAATATCAGCTGATCCTCACATTTTGTCGAGCGACATCGATGATTTAGCAGGGAACAGCTGATATTTTTTCGCGTTTTCAGGGTTGGTCCCATAATAAAAGTTGTTGTATGCTATGCCCTGAATGAGCTCTTAAAATATGACCACGCATTTCTGATACACGTTGAATAGAAGTTCACCATCATCATCATCACCATCATCATCATCATCATCATCATCACCACCATAATCACCATAATCAGAATCATCACCGTCATCGTAATCTTCATCATAATCATCATCGTAATTGTATTGTCATCGTCATAATCATCATCATATTCATCACCTTCATCGGCATCGTCATATTCATTATCATCATCATAATCATCATCATCATCATCGACATCGTCATCATCATCATAATCATCATCGTAATCGTCATTGTCATCATCGTCATCTTCATCTTCATCGTCATCATCATCATCATCATCGTCACCATCATCATCATCGTCATCATCATTATCATCATAGTAATAGTCATCGTCATCATCAACATAAACACCATCATCATCATAATCATCATCGTCATCATCATCATTATCATCATCATCGTCACAGTCACTGTCGCCGTCGGTGACGGCGTTTCATCATCATCACCATCATCAACGCCATCATCACCACCACCACCACCACCACTACCACCACCACCACCACCATCATCATCACTATCATCATCCATCATCAACATCATCAGCCTTTCTGTCCCTCCGCCGCTGCCGTCTCTCGCCAAGCGATTATTGTCTACCCCCTCCATGCGGCCGTAACGCTTTTTCGTGACTAAAAATTCCTAATACCCCCATCTATATAGAAGTTTCACTTCAAAATATAAAAGAAGTGCCGCGAATAATTTAGTGAAGCCACAAAAAACTCCTTCGTGTACAACCAGTGCTCACGTACTGTTATACCCTACCAATGCACCCCCTAACGCAACGTCATCCCCTATACTGCTGACCCTACAGTGTTCACCCAAGTTGATAGAGAGTTAGCAGTGAACAGTCAGTCTGCTCCGAACCACGCTCGAGTGCGGTTGCCAAAGGGTCCCTTAGCGATAATTTCCAATAAAAGTAATAAAAGTTTTAGTTAATTAAAATATCCTTTTTTTTAAAAAGCTAATCCTTTGGGACCCCATAACATTTGGTGGCAGCGGTGGGATACGAAAATCCCCAGTGCACGTTAATACTAATAAAGACAGACTCATAAAATAAAATACTCAGTGAAAACTAAAACTGTGCCGCATCGCGCGTGGACTGAAAATATCCTGAAACGCTACTTACCTAGAAGTGTTATCCTGTCCTGTGTGTGTATCCAGTGCAGCAGTATCCTGAAAGCACTAACTTTACTGACCTGTGTATCCTGAATATCCTGCAAAATTCGACGAGTTGATGCTGAAAGTATCCTGAAATAAAACATCAAAACCGAGTTCCTGGATGTCCAATATCATCTTCTGTGCTGATCCTCATCTCCATACTCCAAGTTCCTGTGTACCTTTTGGTTAACCCAAAGTTATAACCTTGGGTCGTGTCATCAAGCTGAACCTAGTGTCGCAGACGTCGTCTTATCGCTCCGGAATGCGTCTCGGGCTTCCGCTCATCGTTATCGCCGCCTACGCAACTTACCTGTGAGTCTCTGGTCATTGTTCTAGCTGTTAATAAATTAGAGATCCGTAACGTTAATTAATTTCGTGTTAATTTATAGTGATTAATTTTAAATTGATTTATCCGTGTATTTGTATTGTAAATGTATGTATTCTGCGTTGATCCTATAAAATATTAATGGTGATTAATTCCTGTAATGCCTAAAGGAGTTAAATCGGAAGCGAATAAGCTAACAATCGAGCTTCCTGAGTTACCAATCTCGCCTTTAGATTCCGAGAAATCATTTCCTTTGTCCCCGCATACTGAATCAAAAGCAATGTCACAGATCAATATGGATCTAAACACTCTCTTTAAATTTATAAAATCCTACGATGGCAGTCGAGAGACTGTAAATTCTTTCATAATAAACTGCAACAATGCTTATGATTTAGCCACGGAAAATCAGAAGCCGATTCTATTCAAATTCATCCTAAGTAAATTGCAAGGAAAAGCGGAGCTTGCCTGTTCCATTAAAGAATTTAACTCTTGGGAACAACTACGAGAATTTTTGAAAATTCAATTTTCCGAGAGGAAGCATTACGCTCACCTACTCACAGACCTACAGGAGAGCAAGCAGGGCCCGCAAGAAAATGTAAGTCAATATTCATTACGTATCGAGACCTGTATTTCCCAATTACTCACAGAGATTTCCCTAAGTAATACTAAAAAGAGCGAACTTGCCGGGCGCACTGCCGCCATGGAAGACCTAGGACTCCATCATTTCTTAATGGGGCTTCATCCTCGCCTTTCTAATATGGTGAGATGTCGTAACCCTAAAAACTTCAATGAAGCTACAAACCTAGCAATATCAGAGGAGAGGATCCAACAATCATTATATAAAAAGATTGTCCCACAATCAGATTCAAGGTCGACCAATAGTGCAAATTTTAATAAGCGCTTCCAATCAAGGTCAGGACCTTTTAATGCTCAGAAAACTCAAAATATCCTGCAGTCAAAGAACCCCCAACAATTCCAACAATCCAGGAGCTCTCCACCGTCATCTGGCCTATTTTGTCGATATTGCAAGGCCACAAACCATGATATCAAAGATTGTAAAAAACGGGAATTTTATAATAATCGTTATAGTAACCAACAGCAACAAAGTAGACCATCGGGGTCTAATCATAACAATCCCATGTATAAAACAATTAATCATGTCCAGGATCTGCCCGAAGAAATTGAAAATGAGGGCTATGATGAAGTTGATAATACCGAAGATCCTTTAAACGAATAGGCGTCTCGAATTGGTGTCGCACGGGACAGCCAATTAAAGGCGACACCCAAACAAAACAAAAACGCAGAAGTGTTAAACAACAGGGTAACCAGCCCCAAATCGGAAACACTTCTCCGTCAGAATTAAATATCCAACGCGCTAAACAACAGGGTAACCAGCCCCAAATCGGAAGCTCGTTAAAATCATTCATCCGAAGTGTTAAACAGCAGGGTAACCAGCCCCAAATCGGAAACACTTCTCCGTCAGAATTAAATATCCAACGCGCTAAACAACAGGGTAACCAGCCCCAAATCGGAAGCTCGTTAAAATCATTCATCCGAAGTGTTAAACAGCAGGGTAACCAGCCCCAAATCGGAAACACTTCTCCGTCAAAATTAAATATCCAACGCGCTAAACAACAGGGTAACCAGCCCCAAAACGGAAGCTCGTTAAAATCATTCATCCGAAGTGTTAAACAACAGGGTAACCAGCCCCAAATCGGAAACACCTCTTCGTCAGAATTAAATATCCAACGCGCTAAACAACAGGGTAGCCAGCCCCAAATCGGAAGCTCGTTAAAATCTCATATCCAAGGTGTTAAACAACAGGGTAATCAGCCCCAAAACGGAAACACCGAACTAAGCAGAGTTATACAACACGGTAGACAGCCCGAAAAAGGAAACTCTTGTCGTAAATATCCAACTGAATCTAAAACTACCAAATCCATTTCCCAAGGTAGTTCGAAAGTGTCACAAAAAATCTATGAAATTAATATCGACACTACTAAGAAACTATTACCTCATATCCTTGTAAAAACTCAAATTTCAGATATCCCGCTTACGTTATTAGTTGATTCAGGCTCAGCCATTTGCCTACTTAAGCAATCTTCCATTTCAGAAAATCCAATATTAACCAAAGAAATTATCCAGCTTAAGGGTATCGAACCAAGCGAAGGAACAACTCCGTCGCTTGGCCACTTTCAATTAAAATTGCAGCTGTCTGAAAATAAACAGATAAAATATAAATTTCATGTCATCAAAGAAATAAATTTACCTTACGATGGCATCATTGGTACCGATTTCCTCACCTATTTTGGCTGCAATATCGATTATGTAAATGACGTTTTACATATAAAAAACTTGAATATGAAACTTCAGTTTTTCAATCCGACTTATATTATTCCGCCTCGATCAGAAATGATTATTGAATGCACAGTCCAAAACCCTGAATTAAAAGAAGGGGTGATTCTAGATCAACATTTATCCGAATCATTATTGATCGCGAATTGCATAGTAAAAGTAAAAAACGATAAGAAAATAAAAATCACAGCCGTAAATACATCCGAAGTACCCGCAAACATCAACGCAAACCTTAAGCTAAAGATAGAACCCTTACATCCCTGTTCTGTACAGATACCGAAAAATCCAAAAGAAAATGTCCATGAACGAACACAAGAGGTCATAAATTCGTTAAAAATCGATCATCTTAACCAGGAAGAAATCAACGCCCTTTTAGAACTCTGTTCCCATTATTCCGACATTTTCCACTTACCCGACGACCAACTAACATATACTACTGCTTTAAACCATCAAATCAAAACCAATAATGATATCCCTATCCATACTAAGTCGTACAGGTTCCCAGAATGTCATAAGAAAGAGGTGGAAACTCAAATCGACAAAATGCTCTCACAAAACATCATAGAAGCATCATCCTCACCGTGGAGTTCACCAATATGGGTAGTTCCCAAGAAAGCTGATTCCCAAGGCCGGCGCAAGTGGCGTATAGTCATCGACTATCGAAAGCTCAATGACGTCACAATCGGCGAAACGTATCCTATCCCACAGATATCCGAAATCCTTGACCAGTTGGGCAACAGCAAGTACTTTTCAACGCTAGACCTCACTTCCGGTTTCCATCAAATCCTCATTTCTGCAGAAGACGCGCCCAAAACAGCTTTTTCTGTGCCTCAAGGCCATTTCCAGTTCAATAGGATGCCGTTTGGGCTTAAAAATGCCCCTTCTACCTTTCAAAAGTTAATGAATAACTGTCTCTCTGGCCTACAGGGCTCCCGTTGCTTCGTCTATCTAGACGACATCGTTATATATTCGTTTGATCTTACGTCACACATCGATAACTTAAAAGCTGTTTTCGACAGACTCCGTCGCTTCAATCTAAAGCTGGAACCTGAAAAATGCGAATTTCTCCGGAAGGAAGTCGGCTATCTAGGGCATATTATTAGCGAAAGTGGCGTCAAGCCAAATCCCGATAAGACGAAAGCAGTCACTGAATTTCCTGTCCCTAGATCTCCAAAGGACATCAAGTCGTTCCTGGGATTGGTTTCCTATTACAGAAGGTTTATATCCGATTTTGCCAAATTGGCGAAACCCCTAACATCCCTCTTAAAAAAGGACATCCTCTTCGAATGGAAAAATGAGCAACAACTCGCTTTCGAGTCCTTAAAAGATAAATTGGTCTCCGCACCGATACTCGCTTATCCCGATTTCACACAACCATTTCTTTTGACATGCGATGCTTCTAACTACGCTATATCTGCCATCCTATCTCAAGGTCCCATAGGACATGATCGCCCAATTGCTTATGCATCTCGCACACTGAATAAAGCTGAATGTAATTACAGTGTCACTGAAAAAGAGTGTCTTGCTATTATCTTTGGAACCAAGACTTTCAGACCATATCTTTATGGTCATCGTTTTAAGATACTCACGGATCACAAACCATTACAATGGTTGTTCAACTGCAAAGATCCAGGATCAAGGCTTGTCCGATGGCGTCTGAAATTAGAAGAGTTCGAATATGATATCCAATATAAAAAGGGCAAAATCAATGCCAATGCAGACGCCCTATCTCGATTTCCAGTAAACCCAATTCAACCCACAGATCCTGCTACATCAAATCCCGTCGTTGAAGAAACCATACAGGAATTGGACAGAGACCTAATGGACTTACTTGTATCCCCACCTTCGTTTAATCTTGACGAAGACATCTTACAATCGCCACAGCTTGAATCAAATGAAGAGCTTTTGCCTCTACCTGATATTAACTTACCTGCATCCGCTGAATCCTCTGCTCCTTTCCTGGACAGTAATCCTGAAAGGCAAAATCCCTTGCCCGAACAGACACCCTTTGATACTCAACCTCATCCTGAACCTATTCCGTCCACTAGCACAAACCCAGAAGTGCCAGTAGATGACTATTCAACGTTTCTCAAATCAATGGCTAACAAAGACGTATCATTCAACACAGAAATCGAAGAATATAATGAAAGCCTCCTAAAATGTCCTGCAAAGGTAATCCTTATCCCTACGTCCATTGACTTAGATGAGTCTAATCCGTATATCCAAGAAATCTTAGCCAACCCGGAAGTTAACAACATGTTAACAACGTCTGAGAAAGAACTTTTCTCATTCCAAAGGTTTAACCTTAATGACAAAACCTATTATTTGTTATTCTTCAAAGTCCATCATTTTGATGAAGCCTCGTATCCTGAAATATTCGAAACTCTAAAAAGGGCCAGGAATGAATTAATAATATTCAATGATATTAATGAAATTGGTATATCCGATCTAAAGAATCCTTTTGAAAAACATTCCTTTATCAAAATTTATAACATGCTAACATATCTCTTTCACAATACACAAATTAAAATTAAAATATACCACAATAACATCATATATCCAGCCCCAAACGAAATCAAGCAAATACTGTATGATAACCACGATATCCCTATAGCTGGGCATTTAGGTTCCGTAAGAATGTATAACAGAATTAAACAAACATATTATTGGAAAGGGATGCGTGGAGACATAGAGTCTTACGTAAAGAAATGTAAATCGTGTCAAGAAAACAAGGCACTTAGGAAAATAAACCGTGCCCCTATGCAAATCACCAGCACTTCAACTGAGCCAGGTCAGCGAATATCTATTGATATAGTCGGACCACTTCCAGAATCAGGACCTGCAAAATTAAAATTTATCCTAACAATGCAGGACGATCTCACCAAGTTTTCTTCAGCCTATCCTATTCGTAGTACCACTGCAGAAGAAACGAGTGAATGTCTTATTCACCACATATCGATATTTGGTATTCCCAAAATGATCCTCACTGATCAGGGCAGTAATTTTACATCAGATCTTTTCAAAAAGACATGCGATTTTCTTAAAATCAAAAATCTATGGGCCTCACCTTATCACCCCCAGACTCAGGGAGCTCTGGAAAGAAGTCATGCAACCCTGAAAGAATATCTCAAATCCTATGTCAATGAAGAACAGACAAATTGGCCCCGGTACGTGTACACAGCCATGCTTACGTATAATACTGCAGTACACTCTACCACTAACTTCACTCCATATGAGTTGATGTTTGGTAAAAAACCCTACGTCCCAAATATGATTTTCGATGAAACTCCTGGTGTAACATATCCTGACTATGTTCGGATGCTCCAAAGTCGCTTGAAGTATTCACGACAAAAAGCAATTGAACATATTGCAAAATCTAAGATCTCTTCCAAAACATATTATGATAGTCGAACTCGTCCCGCACAGTATAAAACTGGAGACTTTGTTTACCTGAAAAATCACTTGAGATTAAGGAAAGGCTTATCACCTATTTGGAAGGGACCTTACAAAGTAGTGAAAGTACATGGAAATAACACACTTTCTCTGCTTATCAATCGTCGTCATGTCCGACATCATTACGATGAAGTCAAACCCGCTGAGACTTCAGAAAACCTGTAAAGGAAAATAAATATTAGTTAGTAATAAAAAAAATAGTAATATAATAATAAAATAGTACTTACCTATTTGGTCATAAATATGACATATTCTTAAATTAGATAGTTGTTAGGTAGTTAAGTAAGATTAGATTCTAAAACACATGCAATCATTGTTTCAGTACAATTGGTGAAGTTCCAGGACAACAAGCACAAATTCAACAAATTGATTCGAGTCCTGGACTATATTTCGATTACCTTGGCCAAATTAGAATAAACAGTGGTCAACTGAATGTTTTGATTCCGCTAGATATTTCTCATTTGAAACAACATATAGAAAATATCCAACACGTTCTTAATACAGCTCTAAACCTATGTACCGAAACTAAAATAATAGAAACCTCCCAATGCCATAGTACATTACAACCTTTAATAGTACAGTATCATGACATTGTTAGAGAGTTTACTTCCATATCTGAATTAATTGATAATAAAATCAAACGCGGTGCTTGGATCGGAGGAATTGGTACCGGTATAAAATACATATTTGGAAATTTAGACGAAGACGATGGCGTAAGATACGATGAAGCTATAGAATCAATACAGAATAACCAAAAGAAATTGGCTACATTAATGAAAGAAAATATTATGGTCACAACTTCTGTCATTTCATCATTTAACAATACTGTAAGGAAAATTAAAATTAATGAAGCTAATTTGAACATAGCTATTGATAACCTAACAATGTCAGTGAAAAACATGTCAAATGAACTAAATATTAGATATCATATGAATCAAATTTTAGATTACTTAGAAACAAGCATATTAACATTATCTTTCCAACTTGAGGATATAATAACTTCAATTTTATTTAGCAGTCAAAATACATTACATCCTGCCATAATAACACCTCAGCAGTTGTACCAAGAACTTGCTGACAATATTAGACATTTAAACAGTAATGAAGAATTACCAATCAAGTTGGAAATAAACTCAATGCATGTATTATTGAACGTTTCAACCATAACCTGTTATTATAATAATAAGAAAATTGTTTTTGTAGTAAGAATTCCCTTAGTCTCTCCAATAGAATATAATTTACATCATGTATTAGCGTTGCCGACTCCACATAAGGCCCAGGATCCGAATACCTACAGTATGATAATACCTAGAAATAAGTATATAGCAATGACCAGAGACAAGTCGTACTATTGCGTTATGGATAGCCTAGAAAATTACAAAACGCTATCCTCACAAACTTTTATTTGTGACATTTCCAACGTGTATTCGAGCAGTGTTAACCCTATTTGCGAAATAGAACTCATGACAAAAGTGATAAGTGTTATTCCAGTGCAGTGTGAAACAAAATTTATTTTAGGAAGTGTTAGCCTATGGAAATCTTTATCTAATAATAATTGGATTTATGTTCAATCAAACCCAACAAAAGTATCTGTCGACTGTCCCGGTCGTGAACTGTATGACTTGAATGTGTTAGGTACAGGTGTACTCAATATTCCTTACAAGTGCACAGCTTTTACAAAAAACATGAAATTTATAACTAAACATGTAATTGCAAACATTAGTTCCTCTACTCTTAGCCTAGATTTCAATCTGATCAATGATTGGTGTTGTAATTTAACTAGACTGTATAACCTCATAGATAATGTGTCTCCCGCCTCAACTATTTTGCAGAATATTGACCTAGATGATTTATATTTAAAAAATAATAAAAAAATATTAAATTCCCTTTTAGATAACACTGATAAAATTATAGCCAGCCCACACATAGTCAAGTATGGGACACATTACTCTATCATTATTATTGTAATAGTTTTAGTAATAATTGTGTATTTAATTTTTAAGATTTACTTCCATTATAAACCTGGCAGCAACCGCAAACCACTAAGTTTGATTAAATTTTCTAAACAGCCTACAGTAGAAGTAGAAAATGACACAGTAATTGAAATTCCTTCTCCATCCATCAGGCGTAATCTTTGATCTTATAGATAACTTAAATAAACTTCGACCTTTTAACTCGAAGCTTATTTTCTACCGGGGGAGGTGTTATACCCTACCAATGCACCCCCTAACGCAACGTCATCCCCTATACTGCTGACCCTACAGTGTTCACCCAAGTTGATAGAGAGTTAGCAGTGAACAGTCAGTCTGCTCCGAACCACGCTCGAGTGCGGTTGCCAAAGGGTCCCTTAGCGATAATTTCCAATAAAAGTAATAAAAGTTTTAGTTAGGTTTAAAGAATTTTATTTCTCATAAGAACAAACAGTTCACTTATAATGAGATACAATAGTACTTACAACTAAATTATATAATTTTAGCCTCTAGAGCGTTGGAAATGTTAGTGTGCATACATAATTCTTTAGCTTAGCTTTGAACACATTCATGTTATCACATTCTTTTAGATCCTCTGGTAATCTATTGAACAGCTGTGCTCCTTCATACGATAACGTTTTCTTGCCGTAATTAGTCCGTGGTTTCATTAATTGGAGTTCATTTTTTTTCCTTAGGTTGTGTGTTATTGTTTTTTTATGTAGCTGTATGTTCGATTGGATGGAATTAGTGGTGATATTTTTAACAAGAATGCAAGTGTAATATGTGTAAAGTTGTGTCAGATTCATCATTTTGGTTTTTTCATAAATTATTTTTGTTGGGGTTAGGTAGTGATAGTGAAATAATACTTTTATAATTTTGTTCTGGGTTCTTTGTAGTGGGCTTAGGTAATTAAAATATCCTTTTTTTTAAAAAGCTAATCCTTTGGGACCCCATAACAGTACGCACATGCACCTGAAACCGTGCTCACTCTCAGTACACATGTCGCGACATCGTCAAGTAAGCATCGCGAAAGCAAATATACTTCAATTGCATGGTGTGTACGTGAGCGCTGGTTGTACACGAAGGAGCATAGTTTTTTTGGCTTCACTATGATTGTTCACAGCATTACGTCTATATTTTTTACTGTCTGTGACTATGGGTAGCACTTCCTTACTGAAATAATCGTATTTACTTTTACAAAAGTAGCAATTATACTATGAAGTTTTAGGGATACACTTCTTAATTATTATGTACACTATTTTTTATTATATAACATACCTACATAAAAAAGTTATTAATACGTATTACACAATGTAAAAAGTAGTAACTATACGTAGGCCATAGTCCATACAAATATTTATTCCATGCGGGAATCGAACCCGCCACCTATACGCTCAGCCGCTGCGCCATTCTAAATAAAATTATAATAAAAATCCTTCGTATTTTTCACACCGAAAATTATGAGAGAACGTAGTACAGCGACACGTCCCGCACTGACTAAACGGGCGAGCGAGGGGATTTCAAGCCATTTGCGAGTATCGATTACGTAAAAAAATCGTTAAAAAATAATTAAGAAAGTAATTTGAAAAAGTAAGCCGAAGGTGCCCTCGGTATTGTATTTTTTTATATGCTGATAGCAATAAAAAAATCCTGCGATTGATAATTTAGGAGAAAAAAACGCTTAAAATTTTAAACAGAGGTTATTTTGCGTATTTATTTCAGATATTTCAAATAATATTTTCAATTTTCTGAGCCGAAGAGGATCTGCATTATATGATGTAGATTAACATATATTTTTTTTGGATTTTTTACGATAAAGATTACGGAGGAAAAGTGACTTAAAAAACCGAAAAAAAGCCCAATTCACGTATATCGCCGCCTTAAATGCTCAGAGAACGCTGCTGCCCATTCTCTGGTGAATCCCTTAGTCGCCTTTTACGACACCCATGAGAAGATATACGGTGGTGCAATTCTTTACGTCCGGCACCACACGGAACATTTTACAATTAATCATATTAGTTTTAATTAGGTGTATAGAAAGGTTTTCAATCCCGGAACTAAGTTCCTATACACGATTCCGGAATTGGTCAAATTATTGAATTTTTATGAAAAATTACAATATCTATGAACTTACCAAGTTTTCTTGTCCAGTCAGCTTAAGTTACACATCAGACTTATCCTACTAATTTATATTACTACATGTAATACTAATGTAAATTTATAGTATATTTATAATTTGTAGTAAGTATATTGTTATAGTATATTAAATGTAGTATATTATTTTGCGAGTAAAGTCCGGTTTGCTAATAGCTTTATCATGCGTACCGCCAAAGAGTGGAATTCCTTGCAGGAATTCCGTCAGTGTTTCCCGAGAAATATAATCTGGTGGTCTTCAAGACTCGAGTGAATAGGTTTTTGCTGGGCAAGCGTGTACGATGGTACACGCTTGCCCGCACCATCGCTTAACATCAGATGAGGTAGCGGTCAAACGCAAGCCCGTTAAGAATAAAAAAAAAAAAAAAGTCCACTTCCCCCTCCACCTCTGCTCCACTCCACTCCACTTCACTCCACCTCCACTTCCACCTCCACCTCCACTTCCACTCCACTTTCATTCATCCATCTATCCATCCATCCATCCATACTTACAAACTTTCACATTTATAATATTAGTAGGAAGTAGGATAGGATAGGATTATTGGAACTAAAAATTTTGACATTCTGTCTCCATAATAATTTGTCATCTTCGGTTGAACTAGTTTTTTTATCTCTAACTGTTCTTGTATTATATTTATTTTTGACTTTTACTTTATACTCGTCACTTCGTAGATTTACCACTTTGAATATTTACCATTATTAAAGTAAAGATCTTTATATGAAACAAACACCGACCCGAACAAATTCCGTAGGTATGGATCGTTGGTGATTTCATTAAACGATACAGTTATCCTTAAAATATCTACTGCAAACCCTGTAGTTTTTTCGAGGCTTTCAGCTTTTATTTTATTTTATTTTATTGTATAGGATGGCGAAACGAACTAAAGGCCCACCATATGTTAAGCGGTTACCTTTGCCAATAACAACTGCAATACCATCTAGGCTGTTACCTAAATGGTACCGCAAGTCGGTTCGCCAAATTGAGAAATGAAGATGGAAAGTCTCATGTGATTGTAATTACACCGGCACCCGTACCATTCTGACCGAAACACAATGCAAGCATCACTATTTGGCGGAGAATAGTAGATACGGTGCTTATTCGTTTTAACATTTGTGCCCATCCATTTTTAGGGTTCCGTACCCGAAGGGTGCCAAACGGGACCCTATTACTCTCGCTACGCTGTCCGTCCGTCCGTCCGTCCGTCTGTCTGTCTGTCACAGGGCTGTATCTTTTGAACGGTCATAGGTAACCGGTTGAAATTTTCGTCAAACTTGGTCAGATTATAGTGCATATTATGTAGTTTCGCAACAAATACTAAAAATAAGACAAACATAGACATATTGAGAGGTACGGAACCCTTACTGCGCGAGTCCGACTCGCACTTGGCCGGTTTTTATTCTTTAATAACAGCATTTACAGGAAATCTGGAAGTTATGAAGTTAGCCGGTCAATATTTTACAGCATTTTTAGCCCGGCCGCACATTGTCATAAAAAAGCACCGTATTTACATTTTAATATGTCAAAAGCAGACATACGATTCGGAAAATTCTGTCAGTCTGCGGGGCTGGTACTAAAAATTAACTGTATAAATGTAAAATAAGCATTATGAAAGTAGTATTGTCCTGCAGATATTTACCTGTGAAACGTCTCTTTGCCATAGACGTACAACATACTATTATAACATCGTAAAAGTACAACCATGGTATAGGTTCCGGCGCGTCAGATTTTTTCTGTGATCAATGAATGAATCATTGTGATTTCCTTCCAATGTGCGGCCGGACTAAATCAACCTTTCAATACTTTCAACCGACTTCAAAAAGAGGAGGAGGTTCTCAATTCGATTGTATTTTTTTTAAAGCAGTAACGGACACTAACTTGTGACATGTATGGTGCTAGGTAGTACAAAAAATATATAATTGAAACTATCGACATATCGATATATTTTGAGCAATCCATATGCGAAACGGTTTCATTTTCACGTACACAATATTTTTTTATCTAACACATAATTATTTAAAATAACATATTATATAGAAAATAGGGTATTTACTGCATGTTATTAATGTATTACTAAATAATTTTAAGAATAACTTCTATGAAAATAAGCATTATGAAAGTACTATTGTCCTGCAGATACTTACCTGTGAAACGTCTCTTTCTTTAGGTTAATGATGTAAATTACACAGCAGTATAACACAGAACACTACACCATTACGATTATTGATATTAATTGGATAAAATACAGAACGATCATGAAATAAATCATAAAATAATACGAGATTATATTTTGATGGGACGCTATGGGAGATTACAATTTTCAAAATGGGTTCTACTGTCATTTTATTATGTCTCTTTCTAGCATATAGGTTTTTTCGTAACGATCGGTATCGCAGTCGCACACATTATTGGTCTATTACGTCAGTATAGAAATGTCTTTGGGTAAAACTGATATTGGCCTGTAGTTTGATGGATCAGCCTTATCTCCACTTTTGTACACAGGTGTTATTAGAGCTTGTTTTAGGGCAGTAGGGAAAGTCCCCAGTTCGAAGCAAAAAATAATTACAGACATTACATTAGCATTAATTAGTTAAGTCACAATAAAATTATATAATAACTAGCTTTTACCCGCGGCTCCGCTCGCGTTAAATTCTGCTAACCCACGTCAGTCCAGTCCATTCCAGTCCAGTCCACTGTCCCTCTGTCCCGCTGTCCCGCTGCTCCGCTGCCCCACTGCCCCACTACCCCGCTGCCCCACTGCACCGCTACCCCACTGCCCCGCTGCCCCGCTGCCCCACTGCCCCGCTGCACAGCTGCCCAACTACCCCACTGCCCCGCTGCCCCGCTACCCCGCTGCCCCACTACCCCGCTGCCCCACTGCCCAGCTGCTCAGCTGCCCCACTGCCCCACTGCCCCGCTACCCCACTACCCCACTGTCCCACTGCCCCACTGCCCCCCACTATCCCACTGCCCCGCTGCTCCGCTACCCACACTGCCCCACTGCCCCGCTGTCCCACTATACCACTGACACACTGCCTGCCCCTCTGCCCCGATTCCCCACTGCCCCGCTGCCGCGCTACCCCACTGCCCCACTATCCCACTGCCCCACTGCCCTACTATCCCACTGCCCCACTATCCCACTGCCGCACTGCCTTCCCCACTTCCCCGCTTCCCCACTGCCCCACTTCCCCGCTTCCCCACTGCCCCGCTGCCCCACTAACCCACTGCCCCACTGCCTGCCCCACTGCCCCGCTTCCCCGCTGCCCTACTGTCCCGCTGCCCCACTGCACTGCTGCCCCGCTGGCCCACTGCCCAGCTGCCCCACTAACCCACTGGCCATCTGCCCCGCTGCCCCGGTAACCCACTGCCCCGCTGCCCCGCTTCCCAACTGCCCCACTGCCCCACTATCCCACTGCCCCACTGTCTGCCCCGCTGCGCCACTCCCCTACTGCCCCGCTGCGCCACTCCCCTACTGCCCCGCGGCACCGCTACCCTACTGCCCCGCTGCCCCACTGCCCCACTGCCCCGCTGCCCCACTGTCCCACTGCCCCGGTACCCCACTGCCCCACTGCCCCGCTACCCCGCTACCCCACTGCCCCACTATCCCACTGCCGCACTGGCCCTCTGCCTCGCTGCCCCGCTGCCCCACTACCCCACTGCCCCACTACACCACTGCCCCACTTCCCCACTGTCCCACCGTCCCACTGCCACTGTCCTTCTGTTCCACTGTCCCACTATCCCACTGTCCCACTATCTCACTATATCACTATCGTCCCGTCCCATGTCCCATGTCCTGTCCCATGTCCCATCCTATGTCCAGTCCCATGTGCCGTCCCACTGTCCTGTCCCATGTCCCGTCTTATGTCCCGTCCCATTTCCCGTCCCATGTTCCGTCCCCTGTCCCGTCCACTGTCCCGTCCCCTGTCCCGTCCCCAGTCCCATCCCCAGTCCCATCCCCTGTCCATTCCACTCCACTCCACTCCATCGTACATTACTATCCGCTCGTGCAAATGCATAGAAGCTTCGATCTGTCGGGTGAGTACGCAACCCACGAATTAATATTTTTCTTTTTTTCTTTCTTTCTTTCTTTCTCAAAACCCATACCAGTTTTTAAGTCAGATCATCAGCTTTCAAACAAAAAAAAAAACATCAAAATCGGTCCAGTAGTTTTAGCGTGATGCTGGAACAAACAAACAAATAGACGTTTACAATTTTATAATAGTTAAGATAGTTAAGATTAATAAATTTCGTAATAGTGGTATTTCTAATTTTAATATTTGTAATAGATAATTGTATGCCTAATTTAATATTTAGTTTAGTTTAATTGCATGTGTATTTGCACACCTGTTAAGGTAGGATATGGTAAAAGAACTTTGTTTTAACCTAAGTATAGTATCACCCCATGTACACCCGTATTCAAGCAAATAAATGATTGATTGATTGAAAGTTTAGTAAGGTAGGATATAATTGGGACTATAGTTTCATGAGCTGCCTTTTAAAATGTTACGGGTATTTTATCCCAGCCGGTCTTATACTTACCATAATTTTGAAGGCAGTGCGTGGTTTATCTTTACATCAGGCAGGTAGCATATATTTCACGATCAATCATCATGTACGATCATGATACTTCCCGGTGGTACATTTTGACGATAAAATCCCTTGAACGAATCTTGCTACATTACACCACGTACCTACGGCTGCCATGGAACATTGAGTGCAAGCGATTCTAGCCTTAGTGGTGGTTCACCGGAAATATTTCTGATGGTACGTGACAATCACGCGCCACCTTCGAAATGTTGGTTTATCAAGGATTTTGAAATACGAGTAGGTACAGTCTAACAAAGCAATTAGTATACCGGGTTGCCAGATACAGATGAAAATTTATCAAGAAATTATTATAGAACGGTTCTATTACGGTTTTGTATAAATATAGTTTATCTTTTTCCGTTATTAAAATGATATTTTATTTTATTTTATTCTTTATGCACAACAGGGTACAAAGGCGGTCTTGACGCCATAGGCGTTCTCTACCAGACAACCTTAGGGTAATGCAGAGACAAAGAATAAGGTAGATGCACCAGTAAAGTAGTAAAATATGTTTCGTACTACGGACTTATAATTACATATAATAAAAATAGATAAACACATAAGATATATAATAGATACATACATATACATTAATATATTTAACGCGAAAACATCCATAATCTTCCCAAAAAACTTCATTTATATCTGGCGACCATGGATACTAATTGCTTTGTTAGACTTTACGTACAAGGATTATTTTTTTACTTTTTATTCAGGGTTTTTGAAGTCGTTTAATTTTTTGTTAAAAACTTTTCTTCTATATTTTTAGTTGATTCATTGTTAGGATCGATTTCTTAATCAAATTCGTGAACCACAACTTTGTACACAAAATTACTCATGTTAGTTGATTATTAACCTCCTATTTTTGAGGAAGTGGACCTGCTCCCCGATTCAGAACCATACGATAACCAGTTGTCGTTCGATTCGGTTTGTTATCTCTTTTTCTCTCGTTGCGTGAATCATAAGACGAAACGAGATAACAAACCGAATCGGTCGACAACTGGTTATCGTGTAGTTCTGAATCGCAAAGCTGGTTGGGCCCTGATGGTGTAAAAAAAAATGAGATTGACTTCATTATGCCGACGAAGAAGCAAATATTCAATGTTGTCTCTGTGATCAACGCGGCCAAAACCGGAAGTGATCACCGTTTGCTAAGTGTCACATTGAATCTGAATATCAAGCTGGAAAGATCTGGACTGATGAAGTCTACGCTTCGTCCAGCACCGATCCAAAAACCCCGAGAGCTTTCAGCTTGAACTTCAGAATCGTTTCGAATCCCTAGCTAGGAGCTCAGTGGACGATTAGATGCGGTCGGGTGTAGGTTCTTTAAGACCCGTCGTATAAATAGAAACAAAAAGCTCTCTGACCACACACTCGAGCTCAAGGTGGAAAGACGCGATATGATTCTGCAGTCCTCAGATGATGCGACTAAGTACCGGTTCAATAGACAGATCTCAAAGTCCTTGAAAAGTGACCTACGCCGATTTAATACTGAACTTACAATTGTTGTTAATTTAATTTTAACCACGTGTGCCAACCCTATTAAAATATGTATAAATTTTGCACGCTCTTTAGAAGGTCAGCCTCTGTTGCCTTCTTTACTTTGTGGTTTCGCCAAGTAATTTAAAGTAATCACTTAATACAAATTAATCAAATAATACCTTGAAGGACCAAGATTAGTTAATTAATGTATAAAATTGAGCGTAAAGCGGTGTCAATGTGTGCGTGCACAATATGATGTAGTGCGACGACTCAAATACCTAAATTCGCGCGCGTCAAAAATGTGAGTGAAGTGATGGTACATTCTACTCATCAACTTTTTTTTTTTCGAAAAACAGCGTTCGAGTCCTGGCTAAACGAGTTGCTTTATAAGAAAGATATCTAAAAATGCAGTTTATTTTTCTCCAAAATATAGCTCACGTTTTCTTTGACAACTTTTCTCTATTCTTAATAGTTTAGGATTAGGCCATCCTATCCTTTTTTTCTGCGTGGGGAAAATCTTCATGGACGCACTCCGTCCGGGGAAAACGGATCCAGTGTCGGACTCTTACTGACTAAAACCACGGTGTTTCTTCAACTACCTTTGGCTGAGGGCGTGGGATATACTCTGTGTTCTCCACCCACTCCCGACAGGTCTCGGCTCGCCACTAGTAGGCGAGCCCCTTCTCCCCGTGCGACCTCAACGTCAGTCGCACCCTCCATCTGAATGGCGCGCGCGGAATACCGCGTGCCAACGGCACGAGCCTTGACTGGTCGGGCTACGGGCTACCCCGAGTCCGCCGTCCACAGGTCCTATGGTGGCTGGAGGTCGGCTTACCCCCTCCTGCGCCGCCCCGTCCGTCTCCTACGGCAAGGGTGAGAGGTCGTCGCCTCTCGAACCCTCTCTGTTGCCTCCTTCGCGAGCATTACCTCCTCGCAGAAGGAGACGGCGCTCTTCCTAGCTTTCTCATTCCCGACCATGAACATAACCACCGCTGAAAGCGAGAGATCGCTGCCACCTACTGCAGTAATTAGGTCAGGGCGCTGCGTGGCCCAAGCTGGGCACTCCGCCGGTGTATCCAGAGCCGTGTTCTCAGGGTAGCAACTGTAGTGATGACACTCCGGAATCGGCGGCCGGCCTATAGGACACATATATATTTCCCGAAGCAGCTGTGCCCCAAGAGTATCTGCGTCAGCCGGTAGGTGAGGGTGCCATGGCGCCTCTCCAGTCACTCTTCCATGATGGGCCTTGTATTTCAACTCATCCTGTGTACGCCTATACAAGGTGGAAACTTTCAGCTGGGCAGTAAGGGGAAGTACCTTATCCGTTGCAGCTACGCGAAAATGGTCTTGGGAGACTATCCATATTTTTTTATCGAATTTTGATCCCCATTCACAGTTTAAAAAAAAAAAACTGTTAGCAAGAAGGCTTGAACTAGTCGCCCCTGTCGGTAACATTTATAACCATACTTCTTCCATATCTTTAGCACAAAACGATGTGAGACACCTACTTCTTCAGCGACTGCTCTTGATGATATTTCGGGATAAGCTTCGACAAGTGTAAGAACAGAAATGATCAAATTTGTTGTTTTTTATTTAATAATAACGAGTTCGAAATTTGAATTGTTTTTAAACTTATCTTTTTATTCAGTCAACAAAAAGAGCTCAACCGTCACTAAAAAAGCTTTTGCGTAAAATTTTCATACAAAATGTACGGGGTAAGTTTTTTGCAATTTGTGACTTTTTGAGTACTCCAACGATGGTTGGTCCCATAGAAGTTTTTGATCAGTATTAGAAACAGGATCGATTGGCATCAAAAAATGTTTTTGTGTAAAATGGCTATTTTCTTGCTAACAGTATTTTTTTTTAAACTGTGAATGGGGATCAAAATTCCATAAAAAAATATGGATAGTCTCCTAAGACCATTTTCGCGTAGCTGCAACGGATAAGGTACTTCCCCTTACTGCCCCGCTGAAAGTTTCCACCCTGTATAGCTCAGTTAGACTGAATTTTATCGTATACGCTTATGCAATATTTCGTTTGTTATTACACTTAATTTTTAAAATTTGATCGTTGGTCGCCACCAAAAAATTGCACCAATTTTGGTCATTGGCTTTTATCGCATGCATATGATTTCATCCTGGTTGATTTTTTCTTATCAGCTCTGCAAGAATCAGATAAAGAAAGCCGAGACACACCCACTGCTGACAATTATGGAGGCGATTTTCAACAACCAGGAAAAGTTAAACAGGGCTACGGGGATCGAAGCCCAGAAGAAAATATTAGGCTAAGCAGAAGTAGTTTAAGTGAGAACTGTTCTTCACCAAATGATCAATATGATGATTACCGACCTGTATTTGATGAGGCAGAAGATGCTGAAGGTTCAACTCGCCCAGGCTTCCATGATTCAGGAGACACATTTTATAATAAAAATATTGAACAAAAGAAAAATTTCGAAGAAACATACAGTGGGGAATATTCAGAAAAATCTAAACGCATGATGATGAACATGGGATTCAAGCCGGGAAAAGGTTTAGGTAAATTTGAACATGGCAGAATACAACCTGTTGAGGCATCTGCACAAAAAGGCCGGAGAGGACTGGGAGCAAAACCATCAGTTGTAGGAGTTTTGCCACAAGATATTAAAGAAATTACTGAAGAAGCAAAGCCAGAAGCAAAAGAAGAAGTTGTAAGTTTCATATATTAATTTGGAAATATTAAAAGTGGATTGGGTTAAAGACTATAAAGACAAAAAAAGAATAATTGCAATTTTGCTTCTAGGGAATTATAAAATTCGAATTTTTGAAAATCGGAATATCCAAGTTTGGAATAAAATATTAAGAAAAAATTTTGGCTGTTCCCCTTTTAAAAATTGCTACCTTATCATATCACTTTTGTATTATGTAAAAGCTTATTGGTTTGATTCTCAGCTGTGGCTAGATCCTGCACCGGATGAACCATTATCTGGTGATACTTTAGATAAATGGTTAAGAAGAGGGCCAAAAAAAACGACAATTGATGATGAAACTGAATTCGTTGATCCTGCAATATTAAAAGGCGTGTTAGATTCGAAGGTATTTGATATTTATATTATTGATCTTTACTTGGATGGCTATAAGAAAAGAGGTAGACCAAAGAAAAGATGGATGGATTGTGTGAAAGATGATATGGATAAAAATAAAGTGAACACGGAGATGACGGCTGATAGAGATGTATGGAAGAAAAAGACATGCTGTGCCGACTCCAAATAAATTGGGATAAGGGCAGGAGGATGATGATTATTGATCTTTACTTTTACAAACTTATTGTTTATGTTCTCTTCTTTGCCCATCCAACATTATCGAATTGTCTCGCCTGAAACTAGAACAATGAAAACCGGCCAGGAGCATGTCGGGCCACGCTCAGTATTATATGGTTCCATAAGTAGGTGTAATTACAAACAAATCAAATCGAATATTAATCATGGCTATTTTTACCCACGACGGAACGGAGAAGGTGTATGCGTTTAGGGTGAGAGGTTGTTTGTTTGTTTGTTTGTGTGTGCAAACGAATGTTCCCATTTATCTCCAAAACGGTTTGATACGGTTTTCTGAAAAGGGTTTGTGATTCATCGGCAATGGTTCTTAGATAGGTGTTATGGTGTTTACTCGCCAGGGGGCGCTGCGATCAATGTTTTTAGTGTAAACGAATGTTCCCATTTATCACCAAAACGGTTTGACCGATTTGGACACGGTTTTCTGTAAAGGGTTTGTGATTCATCGGCGATGGTTCTTAGATAAGTTTTATGGTGCTTAATTCACCAGGGGGCGCTGCAATAAATATTTTTGAGCAAACGAATGTTCCCATTTATCACCAACACGGTTTGACCGATTTGGATACGGTTTTCTGTAAAGGGTTTGTGATTCATCGGGTGTGGTTCTTAGGTAGGTGATATCGTGTTAACTCGCCTGGGGGCGCCGCAATCAATATTTTTCGAACGTTAAAATGAGTTTTAACGCATTTTCCCCGAGATGGCTTGACCGATTTAGATACGGTTTTTTGTAAAGTTCTTGAGATTTATCTGTAATTGTTCTGAGATAATTTGATTGTGACAAACCGCCAGGGAGCGCTGATGTGGCTTTTATGTAGTGCTTGAGATTTCTCGCAACATGTCGATAGTTCGGTGATCTATGTTGTCGCATTCTTTATAAAACTATTCTAAGCAAACAACCTTTAGAATGAATTTAAAATTACGTCATCTCATCCCAAAAAATACAATAATTACGTTGTATTGACTGATTACAGTAATCACTCGCTCTTGGCCGGTTTTTAATATTTAGTTATAAACGTAGCAATTTTCTAAAAAGTTTAAAATAAAAAGCAAAATTAAATTTTTTGAAAAAATCCTCGACGTATGTAAACGCAATCGAAAAAGGATTAAATAAAAAAATTAAAAAACCCCCGACTAAAATAAAGTAAGTAACGGAAGATATTAGAATTACAAACCACACACACAAATCACATTATCTATATACATATATAAATCAATTGCTGTTCGTTAGTCTCGCTAAAAGTCGAGAACGGCTGGACCGATTTGACAAATTTTGGTTTTAAAATATTTGTGGAAAATGTGGAAAATTTGCGAGGAAAATAGTGAAAACAACTATTTTATTTTCCCATACAAACTGTTTCTACCTGTCAAACATTTGATGTTCGTCCCGTTCGGTATGGTAAACTCGGGTCCCCTCTAATTTAAAGAACGTATTAAATAAGATTTGGATGAAATTTTGTGTGTATGTTTCAATGGGTTCCTGGATGGTTTAAAAACACAATTGGACCCGGTAGGTGGCGCTGCTGTCGGTATGTTACTGATCTCCCAAACTGATAGATTTTAATGATATTTTTTGTGTAGGTACGTTCGAGTCCGGGTCCCTGCAAGGTTTGAATTAACAAATGGACCCGGTAGGTGGCGCTGCAGTCGTTGTGTCGTTGACGGGACATGGGATGGGACGGTACGGGACATGTGACATGGGGGACCTGACATGTGACGGGACGGGACATGGGAAGGGACATGGGCCGGGACGGGACATGGGACATGAGACGGGATATTGGACATGGGACGGGACGGGACATGGGACGCGACGGGACATGGGACGGGACGGGACATGGTACGCGACGGGTCTTGGGACGGGACTGGACATCGGACGAGATAGTGAGATAGTGGGATAGTGGGATTGCAAGATAGTGTGATAGTGAGATAGTGGGATAGTGACTGGACTGGACTTGACTGGACGGTCCGAATGAAAGGATGGATGGATGGATGGATGGATGGAACTGGACTGGACTGGACTGAATTAACAGGATCCGTCACGTGGGTTAGCAGAATTTAACGCGAGCGAAGCCGCGGGTAAAAGCTAGTCTATATATATAAAAATAAATCCCTATTTCCCTTTGTCACGACATCACGCGTGAACGGCTGGACCGATTTCGCTAATTCTTTTTTTGTCTTGTTTGTCATTGTCAGGAGAAGGTTCTTATGAAAAACAAAATTAAGAAAATTAGAAAAGAAGAATACTTAACCATCATATTAAAATTTCGAATGATTTTCTAATGTAACCTTATGGCGTTTGACATAACATTGACAGAATGCGTGTTGCAAATAAAAAAACAATGTAGAAAATCTGAATATCGTTTAAAACAAATTCTTCGATACTCCGATCAATATAACTCCGTTATATTGATAAAATACATATAGATAATAATTGATTTATTATTTCTTACAAAGAGGATGTAAAATTCGGATCGGTAATCATTATGTTGCGGAATATAAACCAGCCACGTCTTTGTAATGGCACCCGACTTGCGGTGAAGAAATTAATGAACAACGTCATCGAAGCCACAATTTTGAAAGGGAAGTACAAAAGCGAAGACGTTTTGATTCCACGGATTCCGAACGACATGCCGATGCCGTTCGACTTTAAACGGTAACAATTTCCAGTGCGGCTATGCATTTGCAATGTTGATAAATAAATCTCAAGGACAGCCGCTAAGTGTTTGTGGCATCAATCTTGAAAATCCATGTTTTTCACATGGCATAGTTATATGTCGCCTGTTCCCGTGTCGGAATACCAACAAAACTATTTATATAAGCGCCAGAAAAAAAAAAACTAAGTGTTGTATATCATAAAGCATTAGAAAAATAAACACTTTGTTTTTGATTTTTTTGTATATTAATTATACCAATTCGAATTCAATATTCATAGTTAAGACAGGACAACGTCTGTCGGGTCAGATAGTACTCAAAATAATTTTAAAAGGGAGTTTTTATAAAGGTCTATCAACGTGGAAGATTACAAGTTTCTACGTTGCACACTGTTGCACAGTTTAGAAATGGCAGGAGACACTCACATTGTAAGCCACTTTGGCGGGCTGTATTTTGCAGATGGTACACGTGATAAAAAAAAACCGGCCAAGTGAGAGTCGGACTCGCGCACCGAGGGTTCCGTACCTTCCTTGGACGTATAAGAAGTTATTTAGTTGTTCATCTAGCTATAACTGTGGTTAAATAAGGTTTATGTTTATGAAATTAAATGTTTATTTTTATTTTTCGAGTTGATTGAATGAAAGGTAAATTGCGGTTTACAATACATATAATTGTGCAATATTAATATTGCACAATTATTATTGTATAGTCCCTAACTTAACACTTTTAATACACCTGACATAACAACCATTGTACCTATATTCACGAAAAATAAATGAATTGAATGAACTTCAATACTATTTAAATCTTACCCCAAATGGTCAATATCATTGCGCAATTGAAAATATTGCACTATTATATTGTAGGTGTATGGGCCGCATAAGACTCATTCGTAATAACAAAAAGATGAGTTGGATTGAATTTCTATTGGTTGGTTATTATTTTTCAGACAATTTTCGATAGTTTAGACGACGAGGACTTACGGCATGCACGTTTTCGCAGTAATCCATATGAAACTATAGGCTCTGTGATATTTCTGAACAGAGCTGCTGTGAAGATGGCCAATATAGATGCTGTATTTGACTTTAACTTCACAAACCCCAAGAAACAAAATGGAGAGAATGTTGTGGATAATAAAGAAATATTATATTTTGCTGATGTGTGTGCCGGACCTGGTGGGTTTTCAGAATATGTGTTGTATCGTAAGGGATGGAGGGCAAAAGGTAATTTATTTGTTTCTGAGCTAACGTTAGGTAGTTCTTCTTTCTGAGGCCCTTCTTACTAGCTACTACGCTTCCTACTAGCTGCTACTACTTACTAGCTTCTTGGTAGCTTGGACCCTGTTCCTAATGCCGGTGGGCTACAATTTTGGATATTTTTGAATGTTTTTTACTATTTTTTTAATAATATATGATTTCTTTTATTTATTGTGTTTTTGGGATGTAGTATATTAATTTAAAAATAAGTTAACAGACACAAGGTCATAGGTTAACTGTTTTTTTGTTTGTTTTAGGTTTTGGTTTCACTTTGAAAGGACCCAACGATTTCAAACTATCTGAATTTTGTGCTGGATCTTCTGAAACCTTTAATCCATATTATGGTGTGAAAAATGATGGAAACATATTTGATCCTGCAAATCTAACTTCATTGAAAGAACATGTACTAAAACAAACGGATGATAAAGGAGTACATTTTCTTATGGCTGATGGTGTAAGCAATTTTTTCCCTTTATTACTTTAGAGTTAAATTTCAGTATAAATTCTCTGCTTTAAAAGGTAGTTGCATTAAGTATGAATTCATATTATTAGTACATTACTGCCGCGGTCTATAATGACTACTTTGCTGGTCGCGCTGATGATTGCCGACAGCGCAGCGCAGCGCAGCTCCAGGCCGACACAGCGCGGTCAGCGTGCAGCACTTGATGGACGAGCTAAGATAAAGGCCGAGGCCGTAAGTCGAGGCCTTTACAGCGAGGACAGCAAGGGCTGCAATGATGGCCAAGCTGGAAGGCCTAGAGCGTAGCTAGGCTAGCTCGAGGCAATCATAACGTGACCAGCGAAACAGTCATAGTGGGCCAAGGCTTGTATAGTGCTTTACTCAAAAATGCAAGTACCAAATCTAAATAAAACCAGCAAGTAATTTAAATAAAATATATATTAATTAACTAGAAATTTAATTAAAATGACAATTATGAAAAGTAAATCTTTTTGCATTTGATTTTTTTAAACGTTAAAGGTCAAAATAGTTCGGCCGGTTTCGGCTGGTCGCTCTAATAGGCCGGCAATGTTTTGCCGGCCTGTTAGAGCGACCAGCAAAACTTTACCGGCCGCTCCTTGAAACAGAACGGCAAGGTCGACTTTGCTCAAACAAGGTTGTCAAAATAATGACCACATTACATGCATTTTTGAGTAAAATAGTATTTTTTTATGGGTATTTTAGGGGTTCTCTGTGCAAGGTCAAGAAAATATCCAAGAAATACTATCAAAACAGTTATACCTGTGCCAATGTCTTGCTGCTTTGATGCTCGTGAGAACTGGTGGCCATTTTGTTGTCAAACTCTTCGATGTTTTCACACTTTTTAGTGTCGGCTTGATATACATCCTGTACAGATGTTTTGATAAAGGTAAGCTCATTACTTTATAGCTAAATAATAATACATTACTGCTGCGGCCGGCACAAGAGGCATTGAAGCACGAAAATGGAAATGTGGGCCGATGCGAAGCCGTGGCACATATACGTGAGTGCATCGATGTCTAGTTGCAAACAAGGCTTGTAAACGTTTAGTACTGTCTCAAAGAATGCGCTGAAAATCAAACTGAGTAGTACCCAGTTGCGGCGCTAGACGAAAAGTGGACGTCGGCGACAAATCAGCTTTGCGAGGCCTCTTTCATTTTACAGCCAGAAAGAAAATGTTAAATTAGTATACTATTTAATTAGTATACTATACAAGTATTTAACTTGAAAATCTTTTTTGCGAGGCTCCCACAGTTGTGAGGCCGTTGGTGATCGCCGACGCCTAACGCCACCACTGGTAGTACCAACTCATTTTGTCAAAATAATCAGCAGTTACTATATATATAAAACCCGTCCAAGTGCGAGTCGGACTCGCGTACTAAGGGTTTCGTTCCATCCATCGACCTGATACAACGTAGAAACTGATTTATTTTATGAGAGTTCACCGAAGGTGCACTGCGCGTTGATGTTAATTGCATCTCTTTCTTAACCAGGTACCACCACACATGTCTGTTATTTATTATTTTTATAATAATTTCTTAGATTTTCGCGATCACTACACATTATAATAAAACAAGTTTAAACCAGCTAAGTGCGAATCAGACTCGTGCAGCAAGGGTTCCATACGACCCATCGACCTGATACTCCGTAGAAACTGATTTTAATTATGACTGCACTACAATCACACAAAGTTTGACGCTTGTATACTTATGTATTACGATTTTTAAGATAGAGCTGCAGTAACAAAAACCGGCCAAGTGCGAGTCGGACTCGCGCACAGAGGGTTCCGTACCTTCCTTCGACGTATAAGAAGTTATTTAGTTGTTCATCTAGCTATAACTGTGGAAGGTTTATGTTTATGAAATTAATTTTTATTTTATTTTATATTTGAGTTATTGAATGAAAGGTAAATTGCGGTTTACGATTTATGACGTATAAAAAAAAACTACCTACTAGATCTCGTTCAAAACCAATTTTCGGTAGAAGTTTACATGGTAATGTACATCATATATTTGTTTTAGTTTTATATTCTTTTATTTTAGCAGTTACAGGGGGGGGGGGGGCACACATTTTACCACTTTGGAAGTGTCTCTCACGCAAACTATTCAGTTTAGAAAAAAAATTGTACTAGAAACTTCAATATCATTTTTGAAGACCTATCCATAGATACGTATGGGTTTGATAAAAATAAAATTTGAGTTTCAGTTCTAAGTACGGGAAACCCCCAAATTTTTTGTTTTTTTTTTTCTATTTTTGTATGAAAATCTTAATGCGGTTCACAGAATACATCTACTTACCAAGTTTCAACAGTATAGTTCTTATAGTTTCTTAAAAAAGTGGCTGTGACATACGGAGTGGACGGACAGACAGACAGACATGACGAATCCATAAGAGTTCCCTTTTTTGCCATTTGGCTACGGGACCCTAAAAACGCTCAGACTTGGTCCTTAACTGAAGCTCAGAAGTCCAAACTTAAGATTTGCCAAAGGGCTATGGAGCGTAGTATATTAAAAATAAGACTCAGTGATCGGATTCGTAACACCACGATACGCTCCAAGACCGGTATTGCCTTTGTAGGCAACAAGTCTGCCAGATTAAAGTGGGAATGGGCGGGCCATATCAGCAGAATGCATCCAGAAAGGTGGGCATGGATCGCTACACATTGGGTGCCTCAGGAAGGAATTCGTCGCCGGGGTAGGCCGAGGAAACGCTGGCGGGACGATCTGGACATGTTTCTCAAGAATTGGACTGAAGAAGCTACTGATACGGAACTTTGGAAGAATATGGGGGAGACCTTTGCCCAGCAGTGGGACAGTACAGGTTGACAAAAAAATATTAATAATTAGGTAACTTACTGAAATTGATAAATTATTAAAAAAAAATCTCATTGATTCTCGCATGCAGCGGTGGTGCTATTCCTGCTTAACCGGACTGGTGGCGGAGAATCCCGTAAGGGACTCCATCCGCCGAAAATTTCCCTAAACTTAACATATAAACTATAACCGCGGTTGCAAAACCGCATAAGCGGTTCCCCCAAGGGGGGGCTCGTACCTCAGCTTACTGGGGCATTGCGAGGGGGCCCCGCCTCTATGACCCCTGGCAGCCGTTGCTGGATTGGTTTTCTCAGGAATGGTTTTCTCGAAAGTGGCGGGCTTTCGGTATATCAGGTGTGTGTGTGACGCGTTTCGCGAATCGCCGTTAAGCGGCCTCACTAAGCCTCGCCGGCGAGGGCGAAGCACCAAAGATCTCTTTAACGAAAAGTTAAATCAGATTAAAGACCAACTTAAGTTTGCAGTGGAAAAAATAGATATTAGAATCTGGTTTGTATGATTTTTTTATTGTATTATCTGTTTTTAGGGTTCCGTACATCAATTGGAAAAAACGAAACCCTTATAGGACCCTTGTACATCGCGAGCACGCGCCTGCTCGCGATGTACCGTTTTGCAACGTAATAAATACTCTATAAATGCAGCAATAAAGTTTAATGTTGTAGTTGTACCAACAAATATTTCAATTCTCGCCTCGCACATCCTCGCCTATCCAGACCTTTCACAACAAAGATGGGCGTGACGTGAATTGAAATTTTGCTATACAAATTTAAACTCTCGCTCGGCCCATCCACGCCACGCCTCGCCGGTGTGAAACCACCTTTAACTCTGTAAATTATATTTTCTATCTACAACTACAGCGAACACAGAGTTCACAGAGTTCATAGTTTAAACATAGTAAAAAAAAAAGAAATAAAAAAGTATATAAGTATTATATCCATTGTCTAGTACCCATAGCACAAGCTCTGCTTAGTTTGGGACTAGATGCTGCTGTGTAAAAATGTCCCAAAAGATATTTATTATGTTTATTTATAGTTTAAGTCCATACATGATACCTCGAAAAACATGCATTTTTCTCAACGATTTTGTTCCTGCTCCATCTTCAAAACGGTAATACATACCAGCGTTAATCTTGATCTGATTATAGTGCATACTATGTAGTTTAACAATAAATAATAATAACTGGGCAAATATAGACATATGTGGTAGTAACTGCGTAAGAAAGAGATCTAAAAATTCATATTTCGCACACGGTGCGTTGACGTCTTTTGATGAACTCTCATAAATTAAATCAGTTTCTATGGGGTATCAAGTCGATGAGTGGTACGGAACCCTTACTGCGTGAGTCCGACTCGCACTTGGGCGGTTTTTTTACTTTGAACGGACAGTTCGTTCGAAAGAACATCATTCATATTGGTCATTTTGAGAAACAGCCGGGCACAAAAAAATTATGCTATAAATCTTTAGAGCTATAACTACTATGTTCGTATTATATCCATTGTCTCGTACCCATAGCACAAGCTCTGCTTAGTTTCGGACTAGATGGTGCTGTGTAAAAATGTCCCAAAAATATTCATTTATTTATTAACTGGTAATTTGGAGCAATAGTTATTATGGCACAAAAGCTGTGGGATGATTCTGTAACCTGCTACAGGGGTTCGAAAAATAGAGAATTTCATATGAGAGCTTGTCATCTAGAGCAAAAACAGGTAATTTTGAGCGATTGTTATTATGGCACAAAAGCTGTGGGGTCATTCTGTGACCTGTTAAAATATGTTTTTTTTTACAAAAGCTCCTCATTTAGAGCAAGACACAAACAACGCATATATGCAAGCTCAGGTGCACAACCTGTGGACGATACTGGTTTCTCTGCTAACTCCACCCCAAGTGAGAATGAGCGCGACAAAGACATTCAAAAAGCTGTGGGGTGATTCTCTGTTCTGTTTTGAAGTTTTGTAAAAGAGATAGAGATTTTCCTACTAGTGCTCATCATTTCGAGCAATAATTGGTCATTTGGAGCAATTGTTATCATGGCACAAAAGTTGTGGGTCATTCTGTGACATTTTCAAAATAATATATTAACTTTTATTTACTATTTCCGGGTAGTTGGGAGTCCAGGAGACCTGTAACACAGGTTCACCTAGTACAGGCTCCAGTCTCCACAACATAATGTTAAGCAAATATTTATTTTAATAATTTACACTGTAAAAATTCTTTATGTGGTGGAGAAATAAATGAATGATTTATTTATTTATTTATTTTCACACAAGAGCTTGTCATTTCGACCAATTGTTATTAAGACACAGCGCATAAATACAAGATCAACTGCACAATAAGCTACCTGTGGACTATATCTACCGCTTTCTTTGCTCGTTCCACCCCTGTGTGAGAGTGAGTGGAACAGAGACATTCAAAAATATCACTGGATGTGAGTTTAGATTTCTTTTATTAGTTATCCATGCGAGTTTAGTTACATTGGGCGGTAACTAAAATCTAAATCTAAATTGTAGCTCAAAATGACGAAATTCGTATGAAAATCTCTATTTGTCGAACCCGTATAGCAGGTCACAATGTGACCCTTCAGCTATGGTGCCATAATAACAACTGCTCAAAATTAGTAGTTCTAACAATTTATAAAAAAAAAAACTGGCACTTTCATAAGGCCCAAAAATTTATGAACGCTGAATGTTCTCTTTTAATTAAAATCTTTGATGAGTTACCTCCTTGGTTGCCGTGTTTCGGAGTACAAAGTTCGTTCCATTTTTAAATTACACGATAGATATGAGTTTTAATAGTACTTTATTCGGCCGCTAAACAGGACAGATAAACGTAGTGATTATATTATCTTTGAGGACAGACATGTATTTTCAAACTAACTTTGCCGGCCGCTGCTCGCATGTACTTGACTAGTACAGCATTTTAGATTTATCTCGAAGAAGGTTGTCAAAAGAATGCTCGAATTTCCAAGCACCTATGAGAAAAAAATGTATTTAGCACAGAAAGACGTTATTGCTCATTCCCCGGATTAAAAAGTAGCCTAGAAGAAGTAAGTTAATGCGTGTTATGGTTATCTTTAATATCTGTGTGTTAATTTTTATCCAGATCTGATCAGCTTTTTCAGCGTGATTGAAGGACAAACAAACAAATAAACAAACAGGCTTACTTTCGCATAGTATAGGATCTACACTACCTCATGGTATAATAAGATGTTTCACCAGGTATTCTCTTCCCGCAATGACAGCGCGATGCCTCCATGCTACGTCACGATCAGTGCTGCCATTGATTGATATCTTAAATATACTTAAGGAGATTTTTGTTCATAATGAATATAAAATAAATTCCTAACTAGCCTATTTGTTATCTCGTGTTATTCATCTAATTAGTTAATAAAGGAAACTATATTAAATTACTAGTTAAAAAGTGATTCTTTATAGAAGAAAGTAAATGAAAAAATGCATTTTGCTCGGGTAATTTATTTTCACAAAGTGGCAGCACATAAAACTGACAAGTGTCACGCTAAGAGCCCGCTATTGGCTCCACGGCCGATGACGTAGTACGGAGGCAATCACGTGACCTAGCTGTCACGGGAAGAGACTACCTGGTGTTATTATACCATGCACTACCTGAAATATTAACATAATTTGACGGACTGTGACACTCTCGTCCCTCAGTGCTAGTTTTTTTCTTTGGATTTTAGTTTGTATTCATAAGCCAGTGACTTCAAGACCGGCTAACTCGGAGCGATACCTTGTGTGCTTTTGGAAAAAGCTCGGAACTGAACCAGCCGAGCAACACCTCGCCTCTGTGAACTCAATACTGTGGAGTGATGTCGAGCGGGGCGGAGACGTCACACAACTTGTGCCTATGAGCGTCATCAAACAAGATAAAAACTTCTTTGAATACATGTATAAAAGTAACTGCATGTATGTAGCTATTATGTAACAACCTAACAACAAAGTAGTTTAAAAGAATTGTACAAATGTTTATCGTCTCATTAATGTTCTTCTCAGACTTGGTGAAAGGCAGATTCAAAATTTACTTAAAATAGCTAGATACAGCAAAGATCGAAATTTAAAAGACACTACTCAAGCAGAAATGAAAGAACAATGTTTAACATTATGGAAAGTAAGTGTAAAAAAAATTATTCTGCGTAAAATAATGAAAATAAAAATAAGTACATTTCAATTTATTATTTCTAGTTACCTGATGCCGTGAGAAAACAGGCTGATCGTGTGAGCCATGATGACACATTATCGTCTATTAGATCGTTAATAAAGAAGCCGGCGTCGGATTCGGACAGCTTGTATGCTTTCAAATCAAATGTACTGAACAAACCGCCAATTTACTTGGAGAAATGCTCAGATTTAAGAGTGTTTTTCAAAAATGTCTATGACTGGCATTTCGTGTTTTTAAGTAGCACTAAAAATAGTCCGGATTTAAGAATATTCATAGGTAAAATATTATCGTTTTGTGTTTACTTCATAATTGCGATTGGCTCTTGGTAATATTGTTGTGATTCTATCTCAAGGTAGCACGTGTTTTATTATAAGAATCCTAGATATACAATTCTTCATGTAATATGCGTGGACGTCATCCACAAAACGTTATCAAATGACAATTATTAAGCTGTAAAGGATTAGGACAGACGGACAGACGGACGGACATGACGAAACTATGGGTAGTGGGGCGTTTCACACCATCATCATTTTGAATGGGCCCTTTCGGACCGCGGTGTGAAACGGCCAAGACCTTTTTTATAATGGGCTGATTCGGACCGCGGTGTGAAACAGCCCAGTACTCTTTTTCAATGGAGCGATTCGGACCACTATCAAAAGTTTAAAAATGTAGTGTGCTCTTGTGTTTTTGTACAGACGAGTAGAAAAACGGTTAGTGAGAAATATTAAAATAAAATACCTACATAACACAATTCTTAGTATTTTATTAATTAAAATATTGGATATTACAAATCTAATTAATAGTTATGTGTAGACTCATTTTAACATATAATTATAATATAATCACTGACAATAGGTATGGTACAATAGGTACAATAGGTATACTTGAGTAGTAAACTGATTATTATAAAAAAGTGTAATATAAACGATAAATAATCACAGATTGATTGTAGATTACATACTTTTACTTATTATAGTTATAAAAATCACAGGTTGAGTGTATATTACTCATTTAAAATTTATTCAGATATCACAAACAGTTCAAAATCATAGGTTGAGTTTGATCACATATTTTTACTCATAACAAATTATTAAAAATCACAGGTTGAGTGCAGATTACACATTTTTTCTTTTAACTGATTATTAAATATCACAGATTGAGTACCTAAATTTTTACTTATTACCACATAATTATATTGAAAATCACAGGTTGAGTAAATTGACACATTTTTTTGAGTTATTGGCTGGCCAGATAACTGTCGGTCATTGCTTGGGAAAATTGAGAGTTTAAAATATAAGGGTTTTATTTTTGTTGATTTATGCTTTTTTTTGTTATCTCTTTTTAAATAATACTGTATAACTTTTACATGCAAATTATCTGTTACTTAAAATCGCAAACCAGTAAGCCTCTAGACGCCAACTAGCCGGATACTACTAGCCGGTCGCATAGCATATGCAGTAGTACTGCATATCATACGCCCCGCCGCCAATCAGGACGTCAGTCCGTCAGCGAACTGCACCAATCACACGGAATCATACCACCGAAATTTTGAGCCGACCAACCATAACGCGCCGTCCGCCCCCCGGTACCCGCTAACATTTTACGACTGTTTTCTCATGCAAAACTTTGTTTATGCGGCGTCTTGAAGCTTACTGGTCTGTGCTTGTAACAAGTCCAATATATGTGACACAATCTGTGATTTTCAAAATAATTAGGTAGTAATAACTGAAAATGTGTAGACTCAATTTGTAATTTTCAATAATTAGTTATAAGTAAAATGTGAAACCCACACTCAATCCCTGATGTTTAGTAATAAGTTAGAGGTAAAAATGTGTCATTATGACACTAAACCTTCGATTTTATAATTAATCAAAAGTAAAAATGTGTGTTTATTTATTTAAAAATGTGTTATCAAACTTAACCTGTGATTTTTAATTATTAGTGATAATGACTTAGATTTTCGCGATCACTACACATTATAATAAAACAAAGTTTAACCGGATTACATCACGTATATTAATAAAATTTGTTTAATTTTGATAATATACGCGATGTGATTCGGTTAAACTTTGTTTTATTATAATGAAATAGTGATATCAAAGCTAATTACAAGCCAAGCCAATGACAAACGAGTAATATGTAACACTCAACCTGTGATTTTTTATAACTCGTAATTAGTAAAAGTGTGTAATCTACACTCAATCTGTGATTATTTATCAATAATATTTAAAATTAATACTCTTTTTTATAATTATTTGTCGCCTACTTACGTATTGTGTATCATTTTGTATTGGTATATGATTTTATTATAAGTAAAATGAGTAATCAACACAATAAAAAAAAACCCAATATTTGTTATTTTGATTTGTAATAATTATTATTTAAATTAATAACAAACTATAATATGTATTTTATATATTATGAATTATATTATGTATTTAATTCGATTTGTTTGATAATTTTCACTAAACATTTTTCTACCCATCTGTACAAAAAACATTCAAAACGTACTAGTTTTTTGATACTTTTGATAGTGGTCTGAATCGCTCCATTGTAAAAGAGTACTGGGCTGTTTCACACCGCGGTCCGAATCAGCCCATTATAAAAAAGGTCTTGGCCGTTTCACACCGCGGTCCGAAAGGGCCCATTCAAAATGAGTACTTGAGCGATTCACACCGCGGTTCGAACCACGCGCGGTGTGAAACGCCCCACTACCCGAAACTATAAGGGTTCCTTGTAGGACTTCGGAACCCTAAAAAAGGGTTAGCTATTTAACGGGAGTACGATGTTTTCAATAAATTAAGTGCATCACTACGATTTACGAAAATAATAACTGTCCCATAATTCATCATCATCAACTCCTGGACATGGGCCCCTCCATAATTCATCTTACGTGATAAATACTATAAAATACCATGATCATTTATTCTGTTTTCAAGCTTCTTGTATATTTTTTAGGTTGTGGAGGCATGCAAGTATTTCAATTGGAATCTAATGCATGGAGGACAGTCGTAGATTTACACCTGACGTTGCCTGCTAAAACCCTGATATATGGAGAAGTAAGCAGTTTGATAAGTAGTCCCCATAATATTTTGACATACCTTAATGTTTTTTTTATACTTGGCTACACACTTACAATTGAGGGTTGGGACTACGTAAGTACGTCTTAAAATGTAGTGGTGGATTTACTTTTAAGCCACTATAGGGCCTACAATAACAGTCTTTAATAGATTCAGGTGCCATCGCCACTTCTGAAACATACATACATAACATACCTACATAAAAGTCACGCCTGTATTCCCGAAGGGATAGGCAGAGGTGTACAGTACACCCACATTTCGCAAGTTATGTTATAAGTCCCATGTAATAGGGAGTGAGCCTATTGCCATTCATTAACCGGGCACAAATACTCCGGGCTGCTACTGAGAATTTCCTAATGAAAAAACCCAATCACACTTTGCCCGACCCGGAAATCGAACCCAGGATGTGGGGACCTCGTGGGGCTCAGCAGTCTCACTTGCGACCACTAGACCAACGAAGCAGTCCACTTCTGAAAATATATTGCAAATATGATTTGTTTTCAGGTTGTAAAAGAATATCGTGGGCAAGGCAACAATCAAATTTATAGCAAGTCTTTGCACATTATAGACGCCCTGATGTTGGGTGGAGTCGATATCTCTTGCTATTCCCTAAACGACAGGTTAGTAATTTATTATTAATTTGACTTGACCGTTATTCGAAGCTTATTTAATTTGAGATAGGCACTACGTTTCCCGCCTTATATATCTTTCTCTTTCTTTCATACACCCTTCCCTTTCTAACCCCACCACCTGGCAGAGTGGAGGCGAACTGAGTGAGCCGCCATCTTTATTTCTCATTGGCGTCTAGTTTCCCGCCACGTACGGTTGTGCTAGCACTAACGCTACCACATTATTGTCAATTTTAATATAATATTGTTTTTTTTTTTTTTTTTCTAAATTCTCTTGTATAGCAATAACTCTTGTTATTTTCGTGTGAAGCACAATTATTTTAAAGTGTAGTAATAAGAAACTACAGGAAAAAATAATTACGTATAGCAAAACCACACGTAAGTAAATATAATTATAATTTTAACCAAGTGATACCTTGCCTAAGGTCTTCAGGTATGCAATTTATTTACTTTTTATACTGCACTGTGCATGTACATTATGATGAAGTGTCGTCTATACTACTACGTGTAGTCAAATATTTTTTATTTACGGTTTGCCGTTATAATTATTTTTCATTATCGGTAATTTGAACCGTATTTTATAGTGTTGTCTGTACTAAATGTGTAGTCAAACAACTTGTATTAACGGTTTTTCCGTTCGAATAATTTTTTGTTACGGGATTTTTGCCCGTATTTAATTCGTTTATACATACCCTATATTTAAATTCCTCTCTTGTTTAGTATGGATGAGAGAAATGTGTGTACGAAATGCAGCGGTTGAACCATTAATGGGACCATCTGGTACATAAGAAAAGGAAGGGGGGCAAACATAGTTACGTAAATTATCGAAACAGGTACGTGATCTTCGTACATTTTTGTCCACTCTGGATAATGGCTGTCAAATTAAAGCCAGTGATTACTTTCTCAACGAAAATGATTCCATTTCTGCTTTTTCTGGCATTAGTGGTAATCTTTACGAAGAATTAAGTGATCATGCGTCGAATATCGACCCACCTAATGAAGTTATTTTTAATATTCAAACTAAATTAAAAGATCCCTCTATGCCTAAGATCTCTGAAACTTACTTATAATTATGTGTCCTTCAACATTTAGATAGTAGCGATTGGAATGAAATCAGATATTCTGAAAGTCAGAAGGCGTAAATCACAAACCTGGTTTTACTGATATTGAGTTAGTCAAGAGGTTGCAGGCTTCCTGTCTCCACGTTATTTGATCTATGCTAATAAAGCATTTGCTGCTTTAACTTTGTGCGTTCTCAAGCAAAGAGATTCGCTTCAGATTATTAACAATAAATAGGCAAAGCTTGTCTTGTGGTGATTTACAAGACTTCCACAGATATTTTACAGCTAGCTTGTGGCCATAGCACTGAGATTTTGTAAATGCGTCGAGATTGCATAACCAAACAAGTGAAGGATCCATTGGTGAAGCCTACGCTAAGAAAGATGCCGCCAACATCCTCAAACTTGTTCAATGCAAAAAGATTCACAGCTGCGGTGGAAAAGGCTGGTGGAGTACGCAAATATTTTTGGCCTTTGAAGACATCTGTCACAAACACCTCGCAGGTGCAGGCAAATAAACGATAGTGTCTCCTCGCAGGAGCACGGGACCCGTAAAATACCCTCGCAGGGTTATCAACACGGATCATACTATATTCAAAGCTGTGTACAGGGCTACTGTCAAGCACCCCCGCAGGGTGATTACAATTCACTGTTATGATGAACACTCGGTCGCACCGAATAATCGTGGGACATTTCATTACGAAACCAGCCTGAACATGGAAATCAATCTAAGTCCGGGCAGAAATGAACATCGTCGTCGTCCAATAACACATGGAGACTGTAAGCGTCGAAAATATTGACATGATGCACTTAAATCAGGTCGTCTGGCAATCCTTTTAATTCAGTGGGATCAATTTGGAGTATCAGATGTGATACTAAAGATGATATCAGGGTATCGCATACCCTTTAGTCAAAGACCCACTGATCCATCCAAGGAACATAATAAAAGGCATGGTGGTTCCTTGCTCATTGGAAATGACCAGCGTCGTCGACAAAATGGGAGATTAGGGCATCACCAAACGAGCAATAACTGTCTCTATAGTCAATGTTCTTGGTTTCCATAAGCGTCGGCTCTGCCCCGGCCCATTTTCATTTGAGGGCCGTCAATCAGTTCGAAACGAGGAATACGACAAAATTTCATATTTGCGTGGCTCGCAGCCACAGAACAGGCTTACGCCTTATTTACCAGAAAGAGCTCTTGGAAATTACTTGTTTACCTTGTAGCCTGAGTATATACTGTACCCAAGGCCTTCGCATTAGTGACAAATCGGGTTGCCCAAATGCTCAAAAAACGAGGAATACGAATTCCGGTGTACAAGCTTGGACGACTCCTTATATTTCATCAAGAAGATGAAATCTTAAAGGAACATGCAAATGTTCTCATTCACACTATAGAGACACTAGGGTGTATTATAAATTACGAAAAGCCTATACTAGCGCCGTCAAAAGCTTTGGCGTATTTGGGCGTCCAGTAAAACGGACGAATCAGAAGCATCTTCTTTCCCAAGAGAAGTTGCCTTCTCTGCTTGCCAAGCTGTCCCGAAGGTTAAAACAAGAACGTACAAACCTCGACCAGATCCAGAGTCTGGCAAGACTTCTGAATTTTGCAAGTTTTCTGTTCCAGAAGGCCGTCTCAATTTCCGAACTTTATAGGCCTTCTGAACTAAATGTTGAAATTGAACCAGCTGCCGAATTGCGTAACTAACTCGCGATCGCAATCATCTGGATTTCAATGTTCATTGCTTCGTGTGTTTTGAGAATCCGTGTTATCGGCAACTACGTACCACGTACAGATATTGTTTTAATTTCAAAATGAAAGCTAATGTCAAAGTGAATGCATTACACAATTGCCCCACTGAAATGGCATTTAATTCTTATCGAAGCCAGGAACAGCATAACGTGGTGTCTACAGAACTGCAAGTTCATGTACCTCCGCTATCCCTTTACCCAATAACGGATGCCTCCGATATTACATTGGGAGTTCGATTAGATAATTGATCATTGTCAGGTCTTTGGGCAAATTACGAGATTCGATTAGATAATTGATCATTGTCAGGTCTTTGGGCAAATTACGAGACATTTACACTACAATTTCCAGGTAGAAATGCTTGTCATTCCAAAAGTATTACAAGATCATTCTCAGCTCCTGTGTTGGAGACTCGGAGTACAAAACTGGTTGAATGCGACAACAAAACTGTATTCGCATATCTCCGACAACAAGGAGGCACAAGATCTGCACCACTGATGAATCTGATTGACCAGTTATTCTAAATTCTAGAGGAATACCAAATTCACTTGAACTTTTCCATATCCCCGGGATGGACAACATCCATGCTGACTATTTGTCGTGACTTAGAAGACGTCGTGTTAACCCGGAATGGTGTCTCTTGACCAGATGCACAGAGACTGCCAAATGGGTGAACCCATGGATAGACCTCTTTGCCTCCAGTCGAGGTCACGAAGTTGTGAGTTATGCTTCTCTAGATCTAAACGATCACCAAGCGTTGTTTCACAACGCGTTCTCTCGACAGTGCAACTTCCAACTGGCGTGGGTTTTTCCCCAACTTATTTGATTCCCAAAGTACTCTTCCATCTAAACAGTGCTGACGGGATATACCTACCTGATAGTTTCACACAGGGATCTAGTCTATTGACGGGCAGATCTGAAGGCCGGAGCCTTAGCAGCCCTATTCACGTTTCGGAATTTCGATGAAGTCCTGATAGACGTGTCAACGGAACTCCTAGCTCCGAAGACAGAACTTGACCCTCGAAGCATGGAGAGGTTGGGTTGTTCCGAGGACCTATAAGATTGAAATGATAGCCAAGTAAAATTACTGAAGAGGTCATGGGGCCTTCTACAGTAAAAACTTATGATGTTGCTTAGAAAAGATGGCTAGCCTGGTCTGAGCAACACTAAATTATTCAATAGAATCCTATCGGGAGAGAAGTAGCTAGATTTCTATCTGACCTTTATTTAGTACACAAGCTATCCTATAATACGATTTTGTGGCACAAATTGCAATTTCCACTCTTTGTAATCCAGATATTGCCGGCCAAATTAGTTCTCATATTTTAGTTAAACAGAACAAGTGCTAAATTATATCATTAGAGAAATCGATTAAATCTAAACCACCGATTTGGATCATAGATAGCCTAGCTGCATATCTAAATAGTTATAACTGTGCACACGGCAATATTTGCCAAGTGCAAATACGTAGATACTGCAACCTACTTTTATGCTCTGGCCGAAGGATACACGACTTTATTAAGAACTGATTCGGATATTGTATTCAAACTGATACTCTATTATCTTGTGGCCTGTTTTCGGTTTAAATACTAATTTTTCGGATCACCAGCAGTCGGGCTGAAGATTGTATTCTAATTAAGATTGCAATAATTTGGATCCAGTATTGGATTAAAATAACAATCGAATTGTTTAAAAATCGCAGAAATTCGGCATATTTCCCTAATTTGTTTGTTTCTCCAAGAGGGGAAGTCAAAGCTGTTTCAAAGACAATCATTTAATGGTGGATTAAATATTTACTTATATGTACGGGGATAACTGCAATGCCTGGCAGTTTTCGCTCTGCAGAGGCCTCTAAAAACACAAGTTCAGTAGAACAGTTCTACCCTCATCTATAAATACCACTATTATCATGTTATTTGATCATGTTGATTGATTTTGTTGATTTCTTATTTCTGATATATTATTAAACAAGGTAAAACGAATATTATAATAAACTCAATAGTCAAATATGACTATATTACGTGTATCAATAGATACCTACACTTGTAAATTTTCTTGCTTTTTCAAATAAAAAGAAGAGATCAAGATCCATTTGATTTATTCAAATGACACTAAATTTGTAATTTTATTTATAAGTTTACTTAAAACATACAATTATCATTCACATTGGCGTCTGTGTCACCAGTGCCACCACTCACCACCACCAGGCGATAACAAACAGGTCTCAAATTAAATAAGCTTCGAATAACGGTCAAGTCAAATTAATAGAAGCGTTTTACCTTACAATAAAACGCATATTAATTTACTTACCTTATTCGAAGCTTATACTTTAAAGTCTACCTGGTGATTTTCGACTCAATGAGAAATAAAGATGGCGGCTCACTCAGTTCGCCTCCACTCTGCCAGGTGGTGGGGTTAGAAAGGGAAGGGTGTATGAAAGAAAGAGAAAGATATATAAGGCGGGAAACGTAGTGCCTATCTCAAATTAAATAAGCTTCGAATAAGGTAAGTAAATTAATATGCGTTTTATTGTAAGGTAAAACGCTTCTATTACTTATGCAGTATTACAAGCGTGATCTCAGACATGTCTCCATGCGTATTGTTACATGTTATAAAATGGTGCTGATTCTGATGTTTTCGAACTAAACTAATCTGTTCTCACAATCTCCTAGTTTCTGAAAGGCTGATCAATACAAAAAAACCGGCCAAGTGCAAGTCGGACTCTTGCAGTAAGGGTTCCGTACCACCCATTGACCTGATACCCCATAGAAACTGATTTAATTTACGAGAGTTTATCAAAAGACATCAACGTACAGTCAACAAATCGGAATCATGACCCACTCAGCTGATAATTCGTTTGAAATCGTCAAAACAGTAAGGTTTTCTTCTATGCTGCACTTAGGACATTTTGAATATTACAGAAACTGCATTAAAACGGGTCAGAGGTCTGTGCCGTTTTGAGCTTTGTTATCAATGCAATAGATTTATAATTGGATTGGAAATTATGTTTTTTATTAACCAGGAATTATGTTTTGAATTTCGAATTAGCTGTCGTATCACGTGTTTTTCCTACAAACAACTATATTTTTTAAGAAACCTATACAAACTTTTTCGATTACAGACCATTAATAAAATAAAAATTACAAATATAATGTCAAGTATGAAAAGGTGTCAAACAATACTCTTAATATGTGGAACCTCGGACGAAAAAAAAAGGCAGATGGAATCTCGCTATTCAATAAGTGAAGCATCCATAGCAAGCCGGATCGCTTAAAAGTATAGTATGCCAAAAAGCCGCGATTACACAAAAAATCTAGTGTGACGGTAGTCATTGTTGTAGCGTCATAAATAAAATAACAGTATAAATCTGGTGTGTTAAAATGCTTTCGAAATTATAGTAAGTACAGGAAAAAATTAAGTGCTTCAGTCTTTGTTTAGCTAGATTCCGTCCGCCTTTTTTATTCGTCCGAGTGTGGTAAATTCATTTAATTTATAATATCCTCTGTACCATATTTCACGCAATAAATGATAAATAAATAAATAACATTATTTGGAGTTAAACATTAAGAATAAAATTAGAAAAATAATTTTATTGGTAAACTAGCTGTAACTGTCAATAGCTAACAACATTGATAACAAGTCAGTTGCCAGGGAAATATCTGTTAACGCGAAATTCAACCTAATTGTATTAGAATGTCTGTAGGATATTAAGCTTATCGTGGGTCATGATTCCGATTTGTTGACTGTACAGTGCCCGAAATATGAATTTTTGCATCTCTTACGCAGGTACCACCACATATGCCTATATTTGTCTTATTTTTAGTATTTGTTGTTAAAACTACATAATATGCACTATATAATCTGACCAAGTTTGACGCTGGTATGTATTACCATTTTGAAGTTAGAGCAGGAACAAAAACGTTTTTTGCATTCTGCTCAACCAGTCACAGCATTTGTCCTGAGATTTGACAACAGCTTGAATTTGTTAACCTTTCAGAAACCAGGAACCTATATGTCTCTTTCGAACAAAATTCATCAGAAAATGACAAAAGATTTTAAGATTTATTTTGAAGGTGACGTTACATAAAATGATAAATAAATAAGGTTATTCATGGTATAATAAGATGTTTCACCAAGTATTCTCTTCCCGCGATGACAGCGCGATGCCTCCAAGCTACGTCACGATCAGTGTTGCCATTGATTGATATCTTCGATATATTTAAGGAGATTTTTGTTCATACTGAATATAAAATAAATTCCCAACTAGCCTAACTATTTGTTATCTCGTGTTACTCATCTAATTAGTTATTAAAGGACACTGTATAAAATTACTAGTTCAAAAGTGATTCTTTATAGAAGCAAGTAAATGATAAAATGCATTTTGCTCGGGTAATTTATTTTCACAACGTGGCAGCATATCAAACTGACAAGTGTCACGCTAACAGCCAGCTATTGGCTCCACGGCCGATGACGTAGTACGGAGGCAATCACGTGACCTAGCTGTCACGGGAAGAGACTACCTGGTGAAACATCTTATTATACCATGAGGTTATTGAACCAAAGTTTGATTTAATTTACTTACTTATATTTCATTCTTTTATTTTCAGAATAAACCAAATTAATTTGTTCTGTTCCGCATTAAATAAACCATTTGATAATCAAGCTCTTCCAATAAGAACCAAGAGATTATATAATATGGAGCAGTTTGAATCTGCCGTCAGCAATTTAGAATACCGCGCCATGAAACGAGTGAAAAGAGCGGTAACAATTGATACTCCCGACAGAATAAACAGAAATGATAGTTTCTATGTTGTTGGATCTGTTCTATTATTGAAAGAAATAAAAGGTAAATATTTGGCAGATCAAAATTGTTAAGACTTATAAAATATACAAGTTATTTATTGAACTGGGACAGTACTAGCAAAACCTAAACCAATAGAGATAAAGAAATCTCTTTTCGGAGACATTTGCTCTAATTTTAATTTAAAAAAATGCTCTTATAGACTCAGTTTCATATAAGGATTAATTCGTTTAATGGGAGGAATAAATGCTGAGAAGCAGAATTTAGTCCAATTTGACGATAAAGGTTAAACCGCACTTGAGATGCGCAGCGCGTCACTGCAGCGGCGCGGCGCGACACCACAATTTTGTATTCTTTGTATTGATTTAACATAACATCACGACTGTATTTCCCCGAAGGGGTAGGCAGAGGTGTATGGTACATCCACATTTCGCCAGTTATGTTGTAGTCCCATGTAATAGGGGGCGAGCCTATTGCCATTAACCGACTGACTGACTGCCTCGTTGGTCTAGTGGTCGCAAGCGCGACTGCTGAGGGTGGGGTCCTGGGTTCGATTTCCGGGTCGGGCAAAGTGTTATTGGGTTTTTTCATTAGGAAATTCTCAGTAGCAGCCTGGAGTCTGGATTTGTTTCCGGTTAATGTATTGATTTGTATGACCCTAACTGCACTACGGCGTCGCGGCAGCGGAACGGCGCAGCGCGTCGCTTCAGTACTAGGTCAACTGCAAAGTTGGCTCACGGAGAATATTTTGACGCGTAGAACCGCGCCGCTCTGCTGCCGGTAGTGCGGTATAGCTTGTGACAGCGGCGAGGTGCGGCGCGGCATTGGCGATGTGAATTCTCTTGTCAGTTGTATCTTGATAGCTTGTCAGTTCTCCTTTTTATCACATTGTCTTTGGTCATTTCACGTTCAACCTTTGGGAAAGGAATGACTTTCCATAGTCAAAGCGTGCAACCTGCAAATCTTTGCAGGATCTTTGTCTTTCGTCCATCTGGACGATGAAAAACAATACTAGATGGCCAACAACTACAATAAAATGCCGCGTGCGTTTAGAAAGTGCCGCGCCAAAGTGCTGCGCCGCGCCGATGCAGTGACGCGCCGCGCCGATGCAGTGACGCACCGCGCATCTCAAGTGCGGTTTAACCTTCTTATACAAAATGATAAAAAAAAAAATTGTAACTGACATTAACGTATGTAAAGCGGCCCATACATCTACAATATAATTGCGCAATATTTGCAATTGTGCAAATATTGCGCAGGTTGCCCCTAATTCCGCAGTTCGTTCGCAGTATGGGCGGTTTTCTAATTCAAGTGTTACCACTGTCATGCAGTCGACTCTACAATGACAAGTATACAGTTCCTGTACAGTCCCCCCTAACATTGGAAAGTGCATAGTCAGATTATAAGTTAAAAAAACTATTATATTTATTAATGCATTTTGCAGATCCTTGGATTGCTGCGATATCCAAGAGCAGTGGATACAAGTATTACTTTAGCATCGGCAGGGATGGGAAACGAAATAGCGAGTACCATATTCCATCTGATGCCAAGATGGATATGTTAAGTGCGTACACACGACGCGTCATGTGGCCCTGGGAACCATCAGCCAGTGCTATTTTCGAGAGCCAAACGAGAGAAAGTGTAACTCGAGCAGATATGGAAGAATTTATAGCTAGTGTAACCCATAAATAGTCTTTTAGTTGTATGTAATTGTATACTGTAAATACTTAATGAACTATACGGACAGTAAATACTAGGTTAAATGTATACCAACGAAAACAATTTTTTTACAAAGTTATTTTATTCAAAAAATCTGTTGGAAATATTATACTACCACATACACATATGTTTTGTATTTTAATAAACTTGGATAAATTAATCAATGTTATTATTTTAAATTAATCAATGTTATTATTTTAAATTAATCAATGTTATTATTTTAAAGGATGATGGGCAGATTTGTATGGAGTATGTCCCGAGCCCTGTAGCAATGTATGACATGAGGGAAAGTACTTTAAATCATGGTATAATCATGGTACAATAAGATGTTTCACCAGTAGGGCAAGCACGAACATTTTGCGAGTACGTGTTCGTATCGTCAACGTCAAAAATTTGTACTAAAATTGATAAGCGCCCCTGCCGTACGTAAATGTAACTAAATTTGGAAGCACGAATGCCAAAGCATTACTTTCGTATCGTAACCGTAGCGTCACGTAAACGTAACTCGAGATTGTTGTATTGAAATTGGCAGCACGAACTTTGTTTTGACGTACGGTATCGTGAATTACGAAGGCTGGCTATCGAGAACATACGAATGTTTTGTCACTGAGATTTTATCGGTGAAAGAACTTGCGTCGTGTTGTTAATATCGTATTTAATTGATTTTAAGGACATAATTTTCCGTAAAAACGCTAGGAGTACCTATTTAGAGTTGAACTTAGTGTGTTGTTTTGGTTTTAATTCGTTTTAAGTGTTTTTAAGGACAATCATATTTTACGCAAAAATGCAAGGAGCACCTAGAGTTGAGCGTAGTGCTTTATATTATTATCTTGCTGCAAGATTAATTGAAAGCGCAGGGAATGAACAAAGAGAAACTAGGTAAGTAAATAAGTTATACGGATATTATATTATTAATTACATAGGTACCTAATTGAAATGTTTGTGAGAGATTGCCTTGTGAGATACTACCAACTGATAAAAATAAAGACAATATAATGAAAAAAATATTATCCTTTATTTTATTTATTATTATACGTAAAAATCTATACTGAAATACAAAACACCTGCTGATGCTGTTAACTTGTTATTAAATATAATTGTTTTTTAATTGCTTACAGAGAAATAAGTCGCAGGGCTAAACAAAGAAAGTCATCAAAGTGGCTAGACCTAACAGAAACTGAGTTTAAAAATAATTTTCGTCTCAGCAAAGAAGCCTTTAATTTCTTATGTGGGAAACTTCGTCGGCATACGTCTATAAAATCAAGCAAAAGAATTAGCTTAGAACTCAAGGTAAGAAGAGTGAACCTAAGTTATATTACAGTAACTATATATCTTTTTACTGTTTTAAAATCGAACATTTTAATTATGTGTTAAGTACACCTATTAATATGATTTGGTATTACAGGTTCTTTGCGCGCTTTCTTTTTATGCCACTGGATCCTATCAAAGACTCGTAGGAACGGCGAAACATTTGGGTCAAACCACCGTCAGCAAGTATGTGAAAGAAGTGACTAATGCACTTGTCACTTTTACTATAATGAATTCATTCATTAAATTCCCTGAAACGAGAGCACAAAGAGATTTAATAAAAAATCAGTAAGAGCTTTGCCTTCTTAAGTAAATAAGTTGAATTTAATGATAAATTTATTTTATTATAAATTTCAACTCATTGATATTGTAATGTGATGAAGTTATAATAATATTTTTTGCAGATTCTATACAAGGTATGGCTTTCCTGGGGTCATAGGATGTATTGATGGATGCCATTTTCACATTTTTACGCCCAACAAAGAAATCGAGCATTTATTTTATTGCAGAAAACATTTCTATTCATTAAATGTACAAATGGTAAGTGTTGAACTAGTTGGTGATAATAATGACAAGGATTTTTTACAATTCATTTTTTATTATAAATAATAATGATAAGAAAACATTTACAATTCATTTAAATTTATTTTCAGATATGTGACAGTGACTGCCGAATTTTAAATATTAATGCTAAATATGGGGGAGCCACTCACGATGCTTTTATTTGGGAAAATAGTTTAGCAAACAGATACATGCAAAATCTACATCGGAATAATGAACAAGTCTGGTTATTAGGTACATTTAATACTCATATAATAAAACTACTGTAAATTGTAATCGACTCCAAGTACAACCAAAACCATAAAATAGATAATAATACTAGTATATTATTGTCTATTCTTATGCCAAAACCAAGTCAATCTTATAAAAAATAATACCACTAAATAGATCAACCGGGAATCGAACTACGAACGCAACTCGCAGGTGCAACGGCGCTATAGTAGTGCCATTGCACCTGCGAGATATACGAGGAACTGCAACTTATAACATTATCACATTTTTACAGGTGATTCTGGCTATCCCCAGCGGCCCTGGTTAATGACCCCCTTTCCTGATGCTACTGAAGGAAGCCGAGAAGCAAAATATACAAATGTGCACGGAAAAGCTAGGGTCACAATAGAGAATACTTTTGGGCGGTTAAAAAATCGTTGGCGATGTTTGTGTAAAGACCGGACACTTCACTATGCACCAGAGAAGTGTGCAAAAATAATAATGGCTTGCAGTGTGTTGCACAATTTAGCCATAGATTTTAATGTGCCTGAACCAGACGTAGATCAAAGAACTGGACCAAGTTTCAATAGACCTAGAAACATATTCCAAGAAAATGAGGTTGGAGACGACTTAGTTAGGGGCAGAGCAATAAGAAGCATGCTAGTAGAGAGAATTAATCGACTTCATACATAATTGCTGGAAGTTTACTTACTAATTCCGACTATTATTTATTATACATTTAATTTTATTTTATTGTTACTTGTTTTAATTTGGTTTTGTATCGTTTTGTTAATTTTGTGTTTTTTTTCCTATGATTATAATAAAAGAGTTATGTATATATTATTGTTTATTAATAAAACTAAACTTATAAACTTAATAAAATAATACTTTACTTAACAAAACTAACTAAAACTAACTAAACTTAATAAAATAAAACTTTATAAAATAATACTGTAGTGAATCATAATAACTTCTTAGGTTTTCGCGATCACTACACATTATAATAAAACAAAGTTTAACCGGATTAAATCGCGTATATTATTTAAATTGGTTTTCCTGACGTTTCGAAAGCTTTGCAGCATTTCGTAGTCGCAGGTAGACTAAGATGACAATCCAATTTAATTAATATACGCGATTTAATCCGGTTAAACTTTGTTTTATTATAATGTGTAGTGAATCATTTATAAACTACCTACCTTATATTTACCTATCCACTATCTATTTTCCCTATCTAAATACCTTATTATAGCATTCATTGCTTCTTTCATAAAAATCAACCATTGTGTTTGCAAACGCCTCTGTCTTGCCCTTTCACGAATCTCTAATTCACGCAGTCTTAGTCTTTCTGTCTCCAATCTTTCATGTACCACATCTCGCTCTCTTGCATACTCCCTTGCTTTCCTATCTGAGTCGGTAAATAATTTTGTAATAGTATCAATTTTAGTTTTTTTTGGTGCTGGGGGCTCCTAGGGCTCCTCCAGATTTATGACGACGGCAGGGGATACTGGAGCATCCACAGTCCCATGCCTGTCTACTGGAGGAGCTTCAGTAGGTTGGCTGCTAGTTCCTGGCTTATTCCAATCCTCTGTAATATAAAAGAAAGTTGCTATAATGACTGCACGAATAAAAACTTCATTTTATTATAATAAAACATAGTTTAACCGGATTTCATTTTATTACATAATAATATGTAAATTCCCGTACACTCAAGCGCATATCGATGGTAACATAACCAGTATAAGCAGAGCCTGTCCTGTATGAAACTCACATACTAAGCCAGTTCAGCTTATAATGGCAGCGTTACCATTGATATGCGGTTGACCGTACCTTATACTAAACAAAAAAAAACTAATGTTCCTTACATTTGTGTTCACATTAATCGAACAGCTGATTTTTATTTCGCGATTTCAGGGTTGATCCCATAGTAAAAGTTGTTCATAGTGATGAGTACAATGACCACTTTAAGAGGTTTTGAGTTATTTCAATAACACGTTGTATAAATTTACCTGTGATTTCCTCTGGCAATATGTACATAGGTGCCTCCAGATTGTTCTCTTCAGGTTGTGTGTGTGATGTGAGAGGTAATTCTGTTTCTTCTTCATCCTGAAATACATTTAACATTGTAAAATTACAATGTCATGACGTTGTTATAGGTGTGGCTGTTGTATGTTCATGTGTGACAGAAATAGATTCCATTTAGGAACAGTGGCTGCCTTTGTATTCACAAAAAAATATCAATAACTCACAATCAGATAAGTTTTCTGAATATTTACAGTAGTGTTTACAAAGTAATATTTTGTTTTCTGTCTAGTTATAATATCAAAATTTACTAACAAAAGAACAACTAGGTACACATTAAAATGGTAAGCTGTAAAATATAATTATGCAGACCTGGAAACCAGCTTCCACAACCACCAGGCCCATAGCTGCCTGCACTCCAATTATTTGCATGACCCTGTTCTCTAGGTCAGTCAAAGATAATTGCAGTGCTGGTCCTCCACCAGTGCCACTAGCAGCTCTATTGATTTTAGCCCACTTCTTTTTAGTGTTATTTTTCAAATCACTCCAAACCTTTATCAAAAAAATACAAACAAAAGAAACTTATAAAACCACAAGAATAAAGTCTTATTGCTATGGTATGTACGAAATGCAATAATGAACATGATTGATGACAGGGGCAGGGTTACGCCGGCGCGGCCGACCACTTAAGAAATAGAACACTTGAGCCTACATACCTTGCGCCATTTCTCCTCTGACCGAGAGTCTCCAGATCCGTCACTATTAAGTTTTTGTACTAATTCATTCCATTTCCTCTTTATGTAATGGCGACCTCGAGGACCCCCAGAGGGTTTGGATAAATCACCATTTCTACAAAATTAAAATCAATATAATAAAATATTATTTTATCATACTAACCACCAGACAAAAGTAAACAAAACTTTAAGGCTATTAACATCACTTTGCTTACCTACCTTTCCATAAACTCTACCATTATCACATATTGTATTTGGCTAGTTCTCATATTTATTTTAAAATTTAATTCACTTTTACTGCACTTAAAAGTTTCAACGTTACGCGCGTTAAAGTAGTGAAGCAAATCTGTCAAAGTAAGTAACTTGACGACGCAAGCCGATCCGAAACCAAAAACATCCCATATATTATTTCATACTTACATGAAGAAAATTTATGCAATACAACTTTGTTTTTAAAGTTAATAATAAAAGATTGAATTAAACTTATCTTTTCTATATTTTTATATCATTTAACTCAAATATTTCAATAGAATTCCTAAATTAAATATTACAATACCGATTCATCCAATTTCAGAACGCACCATTTGTTCAATACGGTGAGTGTAGGTGCGTCTTTAGTTACGTTAGCATGACGTCACCTGCGTAATCGTGTCGAGTTAACGATACTACGGCGAATGTGCTTTGTGCTACGTACTAGCGTTATACTGCGTAATCGTATCGTGGACTCGAGACGCTTACGTTACGAATGTTCCGAATATTCGTGCTTGCCCTACAGGTAGTCTCTTCCCGTGACAGCTAGGTCACGTGATTGCCTCCGTACTACGTCATCAGCCGTGGAGCCAATAGCGGGCTGTTAGCGTGACACTTGTCAGTTTGATGTGCTGCCACTTTGTGAAAATAAATTACCCGAGCAAAATGCATTTTTTCATTTATTTGCTTCTATAAAGAATCACTTGTGAACTAGTAATTTTATACAGTTTCCTTTAATAACTAATTAGATGAATAACACGAGATAACAAATAGTTAGGCTAGTTAGGAATTTATTTTATACTAGCTTTTACCCGCGGCTCCGCTCGCGTTAAATTCTGCTAACCCACGTGACGTGACGTGACGGATCCTGTTAATTCAGTCCAGTCCAGTTCCATCCATCCATCATTTCATTCAGACCGTCCAGTCCAGACCAGTCCCAGTCCCGACTCACACACTCACTCGCTCAAGCACTGACTCACTCACTCACTCAGCCAATCCATCCAGCCATCGTACGTTACTATCCGCACGTGCAAATAAATGAATAAATAAAATAAATATTTTTGGACATTTTACACAGCACCATCTAGTCCCAAACTAAGCAGAGCTTGTAATATGGGTACTAGACAATGGATATAATACTTATTATACTTTTTTTTTTGTAAATACATACATAAAATACATAAGAAACACCCAGACCAACACAAAAACTTATGCTCGTCACACAAATATTTGTGTTCTGTGGGAATCGAACCCACGACCTCGTGAAATGCGTAGAAGCTTCGTATCTGTTGGGTGAGGACGCACCCCACGATTTTTTTTTTCTTATTTCTTTATCAAAACTCATACCTGTTTTTAAGTCTGATCATCAACTTTCAAACATCATCATCTTTCAAATATCAAAATCGGTCCAGTAGTTTTAGCATGATGCTGGAACAAACAAACATACGTTTACAATTTGGATCGACTCTCCATTGGTGTTGTAAGTGTAGATACAGGGTGATTTGTAATTCGACCTATTCCTTGAAATGGGTTATACTAGAGCTCATTTGCAACAAAAATGGTCCCGTGAGCCAGGAGGCGCCAGTCATTTGTTTTCGAGTTACAGCAGTTTTAAGATTTTTTTGATTTTTTCCGACTTCGGATAAAAAATGCTACAAATCACGGAAATAACATCCTCATTTTATAAGCTATCCAAAATAGTACAGATGTGGTCAAGTTTCGCAAAGACTTGGAAAAAATATGCAGTAATAGCAGAATTGGGAGCACTTTGCTTGAAGTAATTTTATAAATTTATGTCTTGTTCGAGGCGAATTTGGTTATACTGTTGTGTAATTTAGGTTGTATGAATCTCTGCGACATGTTTTGGTCGATCAGAGATCATCGTACTCCATAAAAAACCAATAAGTGGGATTGGAAGACAGGAGTTCCTACTTAGAGATGAAGGCACTAAGATTGCAACAGTATCGTCACCTGATCAGGATTAGGTGGCTGGTAGTCCAGGCTACCACTACCACCTACCACTACCATCTACCACTACCATCATCACCATCCATCATCATACCATCATCATCACACAACTTTAAAGACAAACGAGGTCTTTTGCGATTACGAACGGTCCGAATGGATGTTAGGGGCTTACATCAAGCAATCTCTGAGAGAACAGCTGCAAGTTGAGTTGTAGCAAATGATTATGTGAGTACCGTAGGTTGGCAGAGGTGGCTCAGTCTTCCTCCGAGATGGTGATAGGATGTATGAGATTCTTATGGGTATGAGAAAACACACAAGGTTGAGAAGCACATCCGTATGAGTTTTCCCTCATGTGCAGTGCGACGGCACGTCTCGGGGGATGTTTGAGCCAACTTGCTGCTGTTCTCTCAGATATTGCTTGATGTAAGCCCCTAACACCCATTCGGACCGTTCGTAATCGCAAAAGGCCTCGTTAGTCTTTAAAGTGGTACGCAACTACCACCTGTGGTGGTGGTGGTAGTGGTAGCCTGGTCTACCAGCCACCTAATCCTGATCAGGTGACGATACTGTTGCAATCTTAGTGCCTTCATCTCTAAGCAGGAACACCTGTCTCCCAATCCCACTTATTGGTTTTTTATGGACCTCAATGATCTCGAATCGACCAAAACATGCTACAGAGATCCATACGACCTTAATAACACAACAGTGTAACCAAACTCGCCTCGAACAAGACATGAATTTAGAAAATTACTTCAAGAAAAGTGCTCCCAATTCTGCTATTACTGCATTTTGTTTTTCCAAGCCTTTGCGAAACTTGACCACATGTGATTGTGTACTATTTTGGATAGTTTATAAAATGAGAATGTTATTTCTGTAATTTTTACGCCAAATGTCATAAATTTTTTTCGCGTAATTCTCTGCAATGTAAAGTGTACTTAGATGATTTTGTTTTATACCTTGTGATTTAAGACCATTTATTTCCGAGGTTATGAAAATGTTGGCCATGAAATTTGTATGATAGTAATTGCTGGCATCCGGCATGGAGGAGTGGCTGGAGAGGTGCCATTGTGCTCTCACCTACTGGTTGTCGAAAATACTCTCAGGGCACGGCTGCTTCGGGAAGTACTTATCTGTTTTGCATAGTTTGGGAACCTGGACGCCTAAGTGTCATTACTACGGGAGTTGCCATGAGGACACAGCGCATCACACACTGTAGGAGTGCCCAGCTTGGGTCAAGCAGCGCCGACACCTCGTCATAGCAGTAGGCGGCAGCGAACTCTCGCTTCCGGCCATGATTCTGCCGATGGTCGAAAGCGAGAGCGCTTAAGAAGGTGTCGTCTCCTTTTGTGACAAGTTGATGCTTGCAAAGTTGGCGGCGGAGAGGGATCGAGAGGCGACGACCTCTTTCCCCAACCACAGGAAATGACTCGGGTGCCGTAGTAGGGAGTATAATAACCTCCATCCAGCCACCCTAGAACTAGGTCTGGCCGGTGTAGTCGAGGCAGTTCGTCGCCAGAACAGTCAAGGCCCGTGACGGTGGCGCTCAGTGTTCCACGCGTGCCAATCGGGAGGAGGTGGCAGCAGATGTCGTGGCTGTACGAGGGGATAGCCTAGCTAAGCGAAGCGAAGGTGAGCTATATTTGTTTTTTTTTTCTTGTAAGTGTGTTGAAAACCGTCGTATGAAACGCGTGAGTCTTGATTATTATACTCACGTCTCCATTACGCCCTCGTCTTCTCTTCGGGCTGCAATCCAGCCTCGAGTATAATGACCAACTTAGCTCACTTGTGTCACCATCAACTCAGCCTATCTCAGTCCACTGCTGGACATATGCCTCTCCCAAGTTGCGCCACAATACTCGGTCCTGTGCATTCCCTGTCCAGCTCCCCCAGCCACCTTCAGGTCGTCGGTCCACCTGGCGGGGGGGCACCCTACGCTGCGTTTGCCAATTAGCGGTCTCCTCAAGGATTCGTCTGCTCCAGCGGCGGTCGGTCCTTCGACAGACATGGCCAGCCCACTGCCACTGATCTTACAAGCTATGTCGGTCACTCCGGTTCTTCTCCGGATAATCTCGTTACGGATTTTATCCTTTAAAGAAACTCCAAGCATAGCTTGCTCCATAGCTCGCCGAGCTTCTTTGAATTTGTGGATTAGACTAACTGTCAGTGTCCACGTCTCGGCACCGTAAGTCATGACAGGCAGGACGCATTGGTTGATGACTTTCGTCTTCAAACTTTGCGGTATAGGCGACGAGAAGACTCGGCGAAGATTGCCGGATGATGCCCAGCCCTACCGGATCCTTCTGTCAGCTTCTTTCTTGGAAGTTTTGTCTACCAAGCTGAATGAGGTTTCACAAAGCATAAACAATGTGTCTGCTTTGATCATATTCGTAAACGAAAAATGAACGCTCGAAAAATGGCAACGTGTTACGGCCATTATTTATTTATTTATTACTAGCTTTTACCCGCGGCTCCGCTCGCGTTAAATTCTGCTAACCCACGTCAGTCCAGTCCAGTCCACTGTCCCACTGTCCCACTGTCCCAATGTCCCACTATCTCACTATATCACTATCGTCCCATGTCCTGTCCCACTGTCCCACTGTCTCACTATATCAATATCATCCCGTCCCATGTCCTGTCCCATGTCCCATCCTATGTCCAGTCCTATATCTCTTCCCATGTCCCGTCCCACTGTCCTGTCCCATGTCCCGTCCCATTTCCCGTCCCATGTTCCGTCCCCTGTCCCGTCCCCTGTCCCGTCCCCAGTCCCGTCCCCTGTCCCGTCCCCAGTTCCATCCCCTGTCCACTCCACTCCACTCCATCGTACATTACTATCCGCTCGTGCAAATGCATAGAAGCTTCGATCTGTCGGGTGGGTGGGTGAGTACGCAACCCACGATTTTTTTTTTCTTTTTTTCTTTCTTTCTTACTTTCTCAAAACCCATACCAGTTTTCAAGTCAGATCATCAGCTTTCAAACAACAAAAAAAATCATCAAAATCGGACCAGTAGTTTTAGCGTGATGCTGGAACAAACAAACAAACAGACTTTTATAATAGTAGATAAGATTAATACACCAACAGTTATAAACATCAGAAATTATTTTATTCTAATATTACAGGTACATTATCCGATGCTTAAACAAATTAAGTATTATTATTATTCCATTTATTCATTATATTACATATGTTTTTACATTTTTACAAAAAACAAGAAATAAAAACATTTAAAAATATATAAAAACAGTAGCCCACCGGCATCAGGAACAGGGTCCAAGCTACCCGGCGGCACAGAATATCTAATAGTTGCCGGCGGTCAGGGCCTCAAAGAGAGGAACTTCCTAACGATACGTGCCGTGTCCAGAAGAACCGCTTTCTGAATCAAGACCTTGACCCAGCTGCCTAATGAGAGCCTCTGTAGGTGTTGGTCGAGGCTCTTTGCCATTATGCTATTGGCCGTAACGACAATCGGGACGATGACTGCTGAGTCAACATCCCACATGTCGAAAACCTCGTGTGCCAAGTCAAGATACAGTCAAACCTGGATGAGCGAGAGTTCAAGGGACCGGAATCTTTTTCTCGCTCATGGAGGTTTTTCACTTAACCAAGTTTCTCACTTATAGAGGTGCAGGAGCGGTTTTTCTCACTTACAGAGGTAACTAAATAGCTCTAGAAACTTTCTTTGCAATTGATACATATCAACTGTACGACATGAGCTATTATTATTATGTAGCTCATGTCAACACGAAGAAGAAGAAGAACTGTAATAAGTTTGACAAAAAGGTCGGTGCAGGTGCACATTTGGCCATTCTGAAAGAATGCGGTGCAAAAACTGACCTGGGTGGGACACAAAGACGCTCGAATTGTTGTTTTTTTTTTTTAGTTAGGCGAACCATATGTGCGTTGGTTTCACAAAATTTAAAAAGTGTCATAATAACAGATAATAAATACGCTCAACTCTCGCTTATAGAGGTATAGGGCATGGCAGTCTCAGTTACAGAGGTCCAGACGTGAAAACCGACTCTCATATTATAGAGGTTTCCGTTTCTCGCTTGTAGAGGTTTTCGAGGCTTAAAACGACGGGACCTGGTAATTACTCTCACTTATAGAGTTTTCTCGTTTATCCAGTTCTCACTCACCCAGGTTTGACTGTATTTTATTTCTTTATCTTTTTCGGCCTTCACGAGATTCCCGTCATGCGGAACGATGACATCAACAATCATCGTGCGGCGCTCCGATCGATCTATCATCACTATTGCTTATTGTGTACAATAGTACTATCAGTGATGATAGACCGATCCCAGTATAACGTGACATGACCATTTTCGAGAACTGGGTCGGGCACATACCTGTAGTATTACTTCTGTATCCACAAGGCTGTATTTCAAGGCAAGTTGCTGGTGTATAATCCTGGCCACCAGGTTGTGTCTGTGCAAATACTCGCCGTTATTATTATTATTAAATTAAATTAATTATTAATTCAATTGGGGGAGGCCAATGTCCAGCAGTGGACGTCTTTCGGCTGAAATGATGATGATGATGATGTACATAACATTCATAGGAGCAGTTTTATCTTTATGCTTACCCGGTCAAAAATAAAAATAAAGTTGTTATCCAACAACAACAAAAAAATCTATTTAGATTAGAAGTACAAAAATTAAAAAAACCCGACTGCGTGTAAAAATAACTGAACAGATGTAAACAAGACTTGTGCAGGCAATTTGGTTTATGTTAAAGTATCAAATCAACACGCAGGCGGAGGCTGTACCTATGGACTATTTATGTAGGTAATTCATGACCAAAAACATACGTAACCAAAATCCCCCTTAGGTTTTAGTTTTAGTTTTTGTCGTGATAGGCTATATACCTACATATTCTGTGAAAATTTCAACTGGTTATCTACCTATTACAGTACAGCGTTGTTTGTTGTTGTTTTGTTTCCAGTTTTTTTTTTTGCCAAGTCGGTATTCTGAAACTTTTCGAGTGAAAGAAGCGGGATTCTTTCGTCGAAAGCGGGATATAGTAAAATAACGTTATAAACAGAAGTTTTTAAATATTTATCTATTAAACTAAATTACGCATGCAACGCAATTCATTACTTGCTCACTGCTTTCCAAGCACTAAAACAAATGTAATAGGTATTTGTTATTCCTTCGTACGTAATCATAGTTACGTTTGCGCTAAATAGAAATGTATAAACTAATGGGAATAAGAAAAGAGCGAAAGAGATCATGTCGCTGCCGCACGCACCGTTTGCTTGACGCACCCCTCTCTCTCCCGTCCCGCGTGCTTATCTTAACGCGTTGGGCGCGTGGCGGTGGGCGGCCAGTCCACAGAGTACTTTGGCCAGTACTTGTACTTTTACACACTTGTCTGTGTCACCCGGCCGCGCTTCCTCAGCATACTCCACGCACGGGCGAGTTATTCCCGAAAAGCGGGACCGAGCCTGTCCCGCGCGGGACTTTTAATTTTGATCGGATTTTTAATCGGGACGTCCCACCAAAATCGGGATGTCTGGCAACGCTGAGATATTATCGTTACAAACGGACGGACGGGCAGCGCAGCGTAGCGAGAGTAATAGGGTCCTGTTAGCACCTTTTGGGTACGGAACCCTAAAAAATAGAAAAAAAGAGAACAATATGTCATGAATGTCATGATGTAACATGAAAATTTGCAAATATGTTTTTTCGAATGCCACCCAAGACAACAAGACAAAACTCATGTTCAATATGCATGTCATGCCGAGGCCAATATTCGTCGAAGGGTCGACACTCGAAGTTGTAACGGAATACGTCTACCTAGGGCAGGCAATTCAGCTTGGTAGACACAACTTCGAGAAAGAAGCCAACAGAAGGATCCGTCTGGGCTGGGCAGCGTTTGGCAAACTTCGCCGAGTCTTCTCGTCGCCTATACCGCAAAGTTTGAAGACAAAAGTCTTCAACCAGTGCGTCCTGCCTGTCATGACTTACGGTGCCGAGACGTGGACACTGACAGTTGGGCTAGTCCACAAGTTTAAAGTCGCTCAGCGAGCTATGGAGCGAGCTATGCTTGGAGTTTCTTTGAAGGATAAAATCCGAAACGAGATTATCCGGAGAAGAACCGGAGTGACCGACATAGCTTGTAGAATCAGTAAGCTGAAGTGGCAGTGGGCTGGCCATGTCTGTCGAAGGACCGATGGCCGCTGGAGCAGACGAGTCCTTGAGTGGAGACCGCGAATCGGCAAACGCAGCGTAGGGCGCCCCCCTGCCAGGTGGACCGACGACCTAAAGAGCGTGGCCGGGGGGGACTGGATGCGGAAGGCAGAGGATCGAGCGTTGTGGCGCAACTTGGGAGAGGCCTATGTCCAGCAGTGGACTGCGATAGGCTGAGTTGATGTTGATGAATGCCACCCAAGGTGTCATGAAATATATCTAATTTAGAATTATTAAGATCATGATTGAGTGTGAGTGACTCGTGTGGGAATAATCACAGCCATTCAAATTATTATACTTAATAACCACACCTATACACACACACATTACACCTACACCTATTAATTATTATTGATGTGGGTGTACTATTACACCTCTGCCTACCCCTTCGGGGAAATACAGGCGTGATGTTATGTTATTCAAATTATTACGAGCGATAAAATTAAATGCAAGGCCTAATATGCGATGACCGGGCGCGGTTATATTGAGCTTGGTTTCTGCATAGAATAGGTAGGGTAGTGGAACCAAAAGATGAACACCCCCCAATAGATGAACAATTGGTCGAAAATTATAAATATTGAGAATACTACTACTAATTTGAAGGTGAATTTTTTTACCACAAACAACAACGGTTTTTGAATCCAATTCAAAATAAACTTTATCTTTTAGGAAATCTAGTTAAGGTAATGCACTGAAAATTTAATGTTTTGTTTAAATTACAGAAAGTGTATATTATCTTTTGAAGAAGTTTTACATTCACTAAAATGTTGATTAATGTTTCTTCCATTATACAGATGCAGATTTGTGTTACTTATTGTATTTACTGTAATATTTACTGTTAAAGTAATGGATTCATTTATTTTATCGTAATCTAAAAGTTGAACGGCGTTTATCTATTCGGCAAATCTCACTTTTGTTCAGACATTATAAACCAAAATCTATTGTATATAAAGGAAAACTAAAATACACAAATCGATCATAACGTAACTGTTGACTTACGGCCAAAATTAATACCTATCCAATCTGTCGATGATTTGCCCTACTAGAGATAGGAATTTGACATAAGCTTCATACAAAACATGTCAAATTTCTATCGGTAAGTCGTGGATAGATTGGATATTAATTTTGGCCGTTAGTAACTAAAAGTTGAACATATATTTTTAATTATATCAAAGATCAAAATTTTTGTATGGAAACTTACACTGTTCATCTTTATAATTTATGCCTAAAAGTTGAACTTTAAGAACTATACAAATTTTACTAGTTCATCTGCTGGGTATTAACCCCCAGAATCTGAACTAAATGAATCACATAGTTTGGATTTTGGTCTTGTTATAAACCGTGAACAAATATGTGCCCGGTGCCGTCTACTGCTTCTTCTTACTATTGTTTTCTTTCATTTATTGCATTGAGGTAAAAAATAAAGACATATATGAGCAGAACACTCTTGAAGAGGCCGTGAGAATGATACAGACCAAAAATAATCTCCGTCTGGTTGAAGACTTTTATCTTCGAACTTTGCGGTATAGGCGATGAGAAGACTCGTTACCGAGTCTTCTCATCGCCTATACCGCAAAGTTTGCCAAGTGCTGCCCAGCTCAACTGGATTCTTCTGTCGGCTTCTTTTTCAAAGTTGTGTCTACCAAGCTGGATAACCTGCCCTTGGTAGACGTATTCTTGTACAACTTCAAACGCCGTCCCTTCGACGAATATTGGCCTTGGCATGACATGCATGTTGGACATGACTTTGGCTATGCCCAGATTAATGCCGAGAACGACACGCTGGGAGGGTCTGTTTAGGCTAGACATGTGCGCCGCGCCGGCGCGCCGCCGCCGCCGACGTTTTTTTGACGCCGCCGCCGCCGATCTGCGTATCGGCGTAAAATCGGCGCGAGTTCTAATTGTTTTAGAACTTAGTTTTAGGAAACCCTACAAAATCACTCACACTCTTTTCTACTGAATTTCTGACTTTCGAACATAGACATGTCCAACTACCTAGACCTAGTTACAAAAAAAGTAAAGTAGCGACCGACCGACCGTTACACCATTCATATTTAATTTTTCCATATAATAAATTACAAAAAAAAACGAACGATATGAAGTTAGGTTACACCTTCCTATTTAGAATACCTATCTAACTTACTTATCTAAAAAATGAAAACGAAATGCTGCAAAGCTTTCGAAACGTCAGGGAAACCAATTTAAATAATATACGCGATTTAATCCGGTTAAACTTTGTTTTATTATAATGTGTAGTGATCGCGAAAACCTAAGAAGTTATTACTTATCTAAAGTTACATAATACTTATTTATCAATTATTAGGATTAACCGCGTACACGAAGCCTGACTGATGAAGTCTACGCTCCGTCCAGCACCGATCCAAATCCAAAACCCCGAGAGCTTTCAGCTAGAACTTCAGAATCGTTTCGAATGTCAAGGAAGCTTAGTGGACGATTATAGCGATGGGTTTGTGGAAACTGTCCATACGGTCGGGTCTAGGATCTTTAAGACCCGTCGTACAAATAGAAACAAAAAGCTCTCTGACCACACTCTCGAGCCATGGTTGGTGGAAAGACGCGAGATGATTCTGCAGTCCTCAGATGATGCGTCTAAGTACCGGCGGCACAATACTACACAGATCTCAAAGTCCTTGAAATGTTACCTACGCCGATTTAATACTGGACGTAATAAAGACGCGATAGAGACTAACAAGGATGGCTCCTATGTCTTCGCAAAAGAGCTGTCTATTGGGCAGAACTAGCTTGCAAAACTGAGGACCGACGATGGCAGAGTCGTATCCTCCAAGCCAAAGCTATTGAGAGAGGTCGAGATGTTCTATAGACATTTATCACACGTCCACCCGGAAACCCGCTGCAAATCGGGCGAACGAGCCTAGAGCTCGATTGACCCGACACTACCGAAGATATTTCAGACGTCAGCCTGTACGAGATTAGGATGGCTCTGACGCAGCTCAAAAACAATAAGGCGCCGGGCGATGACGAATTATTGCCGAACTCCTGAAGGCACCCGCCCTCAGGAGTTCGGAAAACCGATCCTTAAGGCCCTTCAAAAGTTGTTTGATTCCGTAATACTCGAGCATTATCGTACTCGCATGGGGAAGCCTTTGTCCAGCAGTGACGTCTTTCAGCTGAAATGATGATGATGATGATGAACCGCCTACAAAATTATATTTGTTCATGACAATTACAGCCGTTGCAAGGCAGCCGTTAATTAAAAATAATTTTATTTTGCTGTTTTTATTAATATGTTTGTGATTTTTTTATTGTATCTGAATTTTTAATAAAAACAATTCTACAAGCTAGAAATTTTTGTTTAAATTATCCGCCGAAATCACGCCGAAAACACGCCGCCGCCGCCGATTGTTTACGGGCGCCCGCCGCCGGAGATTTTGGCATCGGCGCACACGTCTAGTTTAGGCTATGCAGCATTTCACCCAGTTATTCCAGCGACTTAGTCAAAACAACTTTTAAACGGTTATAATTATTAATATTCCTTTTTTGCTATTAATTCAAGTTCTTAAGAAATTATTCAACCGTAAAATCTACCATATTATCCTAGTTTTTGTATTTAACAGTCACTAAGTTTCCCAAGAAAAACATTAGTTCAACAATTGGACACTGAATGTTCATAATTAGGGCACATTGTTAACTTCAGGGCAAAACGCCTATTTTTTTTATTTTTTTTTTATAAATTTCCGGTCACAAATAATAAGGTTTGATTTAAACTTATCATTTGTTGAGTATATTAGGAAGCATTAAAAAATTATTTCCAAGAGTTATTGTAAGAAATGACCGAGTTTTTTTTTTCAAACCTACCATAGTCATTCATTTATTGGTTCCACTACCCTAATACTTTTCTTATGGTTTCTGTTCGGACAATTTACTCATCGGGGCAGCAAGATCTTTAGCCCGGGCCACAGATTACGTGAAGAAAGATCCTCTCGATCACTTGCTGCTCGGGATTCGAGAGCCCCAGCTACAGCCTTGTTTATAAAGAATCATAAATCATATCGTCTGATCGGAGATATATCAATATTATAATTGTTTATTTTTATATAGTTTCTTATATATTCCCGATCATTATCCGTAAGCTGAGACCAACTCTCTAATTCTACCAATGTCTCCAAACTCATACAGCTTTGTATGATTCTCTCTATAGAAATCATTGTTAAAAAATCGGACTGCATAATACGTAGTTCTTTTAAATATATGAGTGGATTTTTATCCAGTATTTTAAACACAAAGTCGTCAGTGAGTTGTATCGCTGTCCCAACGTGAATGAATTGTATATTCAAGCAATTTGAAAAAATAAATAGTAACTGTTCTTCTGTACATGTAGATACACAAGTAATTTTTTTAAGATTACGAAAAGGAGCTATTTCCAATTTTTTTGTATACAAGGACGTATGCTGTATTAGGGTGCAATTATATAAAGTTAAGGTTTCTAAAAAAGGGCACATTTGACTTATGTACATGAGAGCATTTAAATCAATTTGATCAACATGCTCCAAATGTAAACTCACTATGTTACAGCCCTTTACTTGAAGAATTTGCTTAATCTGATCTGCATAAAAGTCGCATGATAATAACTTAAGTTCTCTAAGGTCTCTTAGGCCTATTAGTACCATTAAATCACTTTGCAATGTGTTATGAAAAACGGTCATACTTCTTATATAGGGACACATTTGTACTGCTAACTGTAACTGATTAAATGTTGCGTACCTACTGACGTATGTTTTTATATTAAATGAAACCACTTCAGAGTAATTTACGTCAATGTGCTCCAAAACTTTTCCGATTTCATCACATCTACCAAAGTCTTCGATATTTTTGCACTTCAAAAGTAATTTAACGAAACCTTCTAAAGAGACTAAGGTTCTGTATAATTGGATGCTTCTCAGGTTTTTTATTTTTGCTACAATATCTATACTGTCATTGGTAATACATTTCGAACAAGATACATCTAATTTCTCTACTAATGTACAATTATTTACAATACATTGTAATATGTTGTCTGTACAGTCATAGTTTATAGTTAAATATTTTAAGCAATGTAATTCCATTAAAGATTTAATTACAGCCTCTTCCATATCTCCAGTTTTCCAACCTCCGGTAAGTGAACCTAAGTTGAGGTAGACCAGTCTGCTAAGCATATATAACTTTGAATAAAATATTGACCGTAACATCTTTGGTATGGCGTCAATAGAAACTACCGTAACATTTTTAGTAAACAACGCTTCAGCCATTCTTACAATTACATTCATTTGACTGACAAATTTTCCCACGCAGCCTCGAAATCCAAATGAGTGCTTGGTTTTCTCAAGAAGTTCCGACAATGCTCTGATAGCTTCATTAACTAGTAAATCGTGAAGCATCCACGGAACATTAATATCTAAGTAAGCCCGTATACAGTCCACACGGTGTGTTAGTGTTATTTGGGCTTCGTTCGTATCCCGCTGTGAAAGCATTGCGATTGGTAACATTTGCAATTCAGCTTGCTGTGCCACCCAGTCTCCAAGTCGACTCAGCGCTAGGGTCTCCAATTTTTGTGGTTGCTTGTACCTTGACATATTTACCTGAAAAATTCGAAATTACTGTTACGTATTAGGTTATGTTTTTTAGGGTTGCGTCCCCAAAGGGACGGGACCCTATTACTCTCGCTACGCTGTCCGTCCGTCCGTCCGTCTGTATGTCACAGGGCTGTATCTTTGTAACGGCAATAGATAACCAGTTGAAATTTTCACAAAATATGTGTTACTATGGAGTCTATCACGACAAATACTAAAAATAAAAAAAGTCTAAAACTTAAGGGGGTCCCCATCGAAAAACATGCATTTTTTCAACGTTTTTGTTCCTGCTCTATCTCCGAAAAGGTAATACGTACCAGCGTCAAACTTGGTCTGATTATAGTGCATACTATATAGTTTAGCAACAAATACTAAAAATAGGGCAAACATAGACATATGTGCTGGTACCTACGTAAGAAAGAGATGCAAAAATTCACATTTCGCGTCCATTCGTTAATGTCTTTTGATAAACTCTCGTAAATTAAATCAGTTTCTATGGGGTATCAGGTCGATGGGTGGTACGGAACCCTTACTGCGTGAGTCCGACTCACACTTGGCCGGTTTTTATTTAGGGTTCCGTACCCGAAGGGTGCTAACGGGACCCTATTACTCTCGCTACGCTGTCCGTCCGTCCGTCTGTCTGTCACAGGGCTGTATCTTTGTAACGGTAATAGATAACCGGTTGAAATTTTCACAGAATATGTGTTACTATGGGGGGCATCACGACAAATACTAAAAACAACAAAAAAAAAAGTCTAAAACCAAAGGGGGTCCCCATACAAGAAACTTCGAAAAACATGCATTTTTTTCATCGTTTTTGTTCCTGCTCTATCTTCAAAACAGTAATACATACCAACTTCAAACTTGGTGTGATTATTGTGCATACTATGTATTTTAGCAACAAATACTAAAAATAGGGCAAACATAGACATACCTATGTGGTGGTACGTAAGAAAGATATGCAAAAATTCACATTTTGCGTAAGATCGTTGATGTCTTTTGATAAACTCACTAAATTAAATCAATTTCTATGGGGTATCAGGTCGATGGGTGGTACGGAACCCTTACTGCGTGATTACGACTCATACTTTTACTTATGGGGACTGGTGGGCCGTAGGTATGTTAGTTCATTTCGTTCGAACGAGGATGTTTTAAATAAAGTTAAAGAAAAAAAAACATTGAAAATTACTGGAAACAGGAGAGGGAAAATGTTGGGACACCTGATAAGACATGATCGTTTAATAAAGACAATTATGGAAGGGTAGATTGATTTGAAGAGGAAAAGAGGAAGACCGAGAAGAATTTTAATAACATACAAATAACATAACATCACGCCTTTATTTCCCCGAAGGGGTAGGCAGAGGTGTACGCCCACATTTCGCCAGTTATGTTATAGTCCCATGTAATAGGGGGCGAGCCTATTGCCATTAACCGGGCACAAATCCATTCTCCGGGCTGCTACTGAGAATTTCCTAATGAAAAAACCCAATAACACTTTGCCCGACCCGGGAATCGAACCCAGAACCCCACGCTCAGCAGTCGCACTTGTGACCACTAGACCAACGAGGCAGTCAAGAATTTTAATGCTACGAGTAAAGGAAAAAAAGATGAAGTGTGCGTGTCCTATGATATCAGGAAGTCAAAAGAGAGGCGGAATGTAGAGAAAGATGGGAAATGCTCCACCGACAAGAATCTAGCTCATTAATGATGATGATGATTTACTTTGTAGTTTTTCCTCTCAGGCACTCTGGATGTTTTAATTTTAACTCGGCAAGTTTCCTTCAGGCGCCTCTGCGCATGCGCCATTCAATAGAATTTAAACCTTAAATTCATCAAAAATAGAGTATAAATTGACTTGGTTTCACTGGGACGAAAACGTCCCAGCGGTACTTAAGGTTATTAACGATTTTCTGGGTGAAAAACGTCCCAGCGGGGCAGCGCTGGCTCTAAGCTCATGTAGCGCCCGGGTGCAATCAATACTCTGGCCCCCTCTAGTAGGCGCGCGATCAAAATGGAATACTTACAGTTATATTTTCCCCAGTGATCGGAAATTTGGGTGCAAATGGTGAAATTATAAATTATGTTAGGAAGCAATAGCCCGTTTACTTCGCTGGCGATAGGTTTATTTTATATCATTCTAATACACCCGAATTCGCAATCAATTGTCGGCGTCTTTTCAAACAATTCAAAACAGATGCATGCGCCTTTGGTAGCGATGCGACACTACGCCAATATGGTTTTTAAATTATCTGTTTGAAGGTTGATTCCACATTGAAACAAAACTATTGTGTGGAGCATGGAAAAATATGACTAAATTATTTATATTTTGGAAAGGAGCTCCTCGTGACGCGCCTTGCTCTTGCACATGGTCTCCGTCCGTAGCATCTCTACTTGGTCTGTGTCTCCGTGTTTGAGAGAGCCGCGAGCGACGCAGACTTAAGCATAAGTGTATTATCTATGGCAGGCTCTTTGTAAACGTCGTGAGCGGCCGGCGCTCGGCGCCCCCTAAGAGCCTGCGCCCGTGTGCGCCGCACACCCTGCACCATAGATAAAGCCGGCCCTGAAGCGGGGTCAAAGAGGTGCCAATATCCTGGTTTATGATACATTTTATGTGGTTTTATGCCATTTTGTTTTCAAATAATATTTAAGTTGTTACCTGTCACCTTATACAACGGTTACGTGTATCAGAAATGCGTGGTCATATTTAAAGAGCTTATTCAGGGGATGCTATCGAACAACTTTTACTATGGGACCAACCCTGAAATCGCGAAAAAAAATCAGCTGATCCTAACATTTTCTCGAGCGATTTTTGTTTTAGTAGGGAACAGCTGATATTTTTTTCGCGATTTCAGGGTTGGTCCCATATTAAGAGTTGTCCTATGCTATGCCCTGAATGAGCTCTTAAAATATGACCACGCATTTCTGATACACGTTGTATAATCAAAGCCTGTCGCTAACAAACGTTCTATTATATTTTGTAATGTCGATTTGTTTGTATTTTTGATTAAATCTATGATACTAGATAGCATACTTCTAATTTCCATGACATAGGTATTCCTTATTTCCATGTCTTATTAGTGTGTAGTCCACCAACCCGCACTTGGCCAGCGTGGTGGATGGAAGGCCTTAACCTATTCATACTGAGAAGAGGCCCGTGGCCAGCAGTGGGACGATAATGGGCTGATTATGTATGTCTTATTATACCATGCATGTACCTATGACCAAAACTTTCGGACCCCATAACTTTTTTTTTAAGCTTTCAGTAACACCCCTCCCACACCAATTTTTTCGTTTTTGTTTTTCTATCCATCGAACAGTCAAGCTGGCATTTATTCAGAAAAAAAGTCATGCTATAGAAATTAGGCAAAATTAAGAGCACACCCTGTTAGGGTGTTTGACAATTTTTGAAAATGTACGTAAAACGATAGCGAAACATCCAATTAAAGCATTCATTAACAAATAATTACTAAAATATGCTTGTAAAATTAAATAATCATGATTTTAAATTCTTTTTTTTATTTCGCACTAAAACGCTAAGTCACGTGATATTATCGTCAACCTACGTCACTGTTCTAGTTCCGGTCAGTGTTGCCGGAATTCCCATAAAAGTACTACACGCTTACCAAAAAGGTACGAATTTGACAAAAAGTAAAAACCGGAACGCGGTTTTTTTTTTGTCACATGAGACATGACTAAAACGTTTTGTAGTTTGTGTTTGAATCACGCACATACAAAACAAAAGCTTTTAAATTACGTTCAAATCACCTACAAATGCTGATTAGTTTAATTGTTAGTAAGTTATAAAGTACATAACCTGGCTCAATAAAATAAAAATGAACCTAAATTAACAATTAACATGAATATAATTATTAATAATATAGGTACCTACTCGTTCAAAATCTGGTACATTTTATTTTTACGATCAGGGCAACATTTAGCTCGCCCTACGTCGTACAGGACTATGACGTCACCCAAAATGGAGGCCAAGTCTCAAGACGTTTTGTATCACGTGATCAACAGATTAAAAAATCAAAATTTCAAACAGAAAAATAAAATATTTAGAATATATTTAAATTAACATAACTTTAGTAAAAGTTAATCTTCAACCTAAAATCTACGTTGTGTACTTTGAGTAAATATGTACTACGTAGTACATATTTACTCAAAGGTTGTGTACAACTTTCATAATTTTTGGCAATACCTGTCAAACACCCTTTGCCATTGATTGACATCTTCAATACGAGAGCCGTATTACAAAAAAAACCGGCCTGCAGGGCTATTGCGTATCTCTGTTGACAGCTCATAGTGATGATCACTTGGCAAAGTGTTCAACGAATAACTGTCAAACAGTTAGTTTGGTATCGGCCTACGTATCGGCTAACTTCAGTGACTAACGAAGATGACGTCATGAGCACCGACTATCGCTGATAGCCACCGTAACGTAACACATTCTGACAGTTGTTTTCGTATCGATACTTATAAGATTGCGATCGCGTACAAGCATAGTGGAAATCAAATTGATAAGCATTTAGGTCGTCATCATTTTCGTGAAAGACACTACTCATAGGTAGTGTTTTATGAATTCTAGTGATGATCACCGAAGCCGGTATTTAGTAAAAAGCGTAAAAAATCGAGTTTTGTTGTGTTTAATAATGATTCGTGTTTATAAATACTTGTACTAAACAACTGCACGTCCAAATTTTTTGAAATTTGCTGAAGAAGAGCGAAAACAAAGTCTTTTACGAATTGTCAAACGCTGCCTTCGCGACATTAATACATTTGTATTAATAAATATTAAATTATACTAAATCTCTTAAGGGGTCATTGTACTCATCAATATAAACAACTTTTACTATGGGCCTGATACTGAAATCGCAAAAAAAACAGCCGATCCCTACATTCGTGTTCACATAAATTGACAAAATTTATATAAAAGCAGATTTTTTTTCGCGATTTCAGAATTCGATCTTGAACCCGAAAAATTAATTAGATCCTTCCGAAACAAGAATGAAATGAAAGTTAGTTACCAATACTGTAATACCTACATTTTGTATGTACCGATATACTTACAAATAGATTTCAATAATTTACTATCATAGGCATTCATTGCGCAACACCACCTGTTGACTGGCTAATTTTTTCCCCACGGCATCGGCATGAGATAATAATCTTTAATCATTTTTTATCTAATGATATAATATTCTATGATATTATTATTGAATGATGGTATGTAGCTCATGTCGACACGATAGAAGAAGATTGCGCAACACGTACATTTAATTACTTATAATCATACCAAACATTCACATAATCCATCAGTCTTTTAGTAACAAAGATTTCATATTTACATCATAACACTATTTATTTAACGAACACAATTTTTTTTTTTTTTTACTCTCGACATAACAACTTAATACAATAATGAATTTACTGCCAACTTCATGGGTCATGTTTATATAAACCACTTAAATAAAAAGTTCTCTAAAATGTAGCACTATAACGCTCAAACAAAAGACGTTACTCAACTTAGCCGTATAATACGTGGGACACTCAGAAAGTTTTGCGAAACTAAAAAAAATTGTTCTATACGTACATATATTTTTATCAAATCTTTTCAAAGTACTTTCCACCAGCCTCTATACAAAGATTCATGCGCCTAAACCAGTTTTCAAAACACTTTTTTCAGTCCGCCGCAGACACCTCGTTTACAGCCTGCTCGAACGCAGCCAGCGCATCTTCCGGCGACGAAAATTGTATCCCTTTGAGCTGATTTTTTATTTTTGGGAATAAAAAGAAGTCACACGGTGCTAGATCAGGGCTGTAAGGAGGGTGACCCAGGAGTTTGACTGGCGTGCTGTCCAGGAAGTCCCTCGTTTTGAGTGCGGTGTGCGCAGGTGCATTGTCGTGGTGGAGCAGTAGCCCGCGGAGCCCTGTGTTTGGTCGCTTGTTGCTTATAACAGAGAAAACTTCTGGCAAACATTTGGTAGTATACCATTCGGCATTAATGCTTCTTTGATCCCGTAAGGGAATTGATACCAAGTGGCCAGTCAAATTAAAAAAGCTAGCGATCAAAATCTTACCCCTGCTTCTAGATCGCTTCACTTTGGTAGGCGTTGGCTCATTATGAAACACCCAAACAGTCGACTGGCGCTTGGTTTCTGGGTCGTATTGATAAATCCAGGACTCATCACCTGTAACGATGTCGTAAACACGCCGAGACGAGCCTGCTTCAAATTTGTTAAGCATATCACGGCACCATTCCACCCGGGCCTGCTTCTGAGCATCGGTGAGGTTGTGCGGCACCCAGCGTGATACTATTCTCCTCACGCGAAGATGGCTATGTAGAATCTCGTGAACGCTTCCCGATCCAATCTTCAATATGTGTTGAATCTCCTGATATGTAATTCGCCTATTGTCTTGGATTAAATTTTTCACTGCTAGCACGTTTTCTTCGGTAACAGCCGTCAAAGGGCGACCGCTTCTTTCGTCATCCCCCAAAGTTGGTCGACCGCGCTTGAATTCGTTATACCAACGATACACGGTTGCCTTGGAAGGGCCTTCATCCATGAATGCCATTTGAAGTCTATCGTACGATTCATCCGGTTTCAGGCGACACTTGAAATCGTATAAAATCATAGCTCTAAAATGTTCCCGGCGCAGATCCATATTTCAGTGAGACACAATACTTTGAATTAACTCGCAAAAAATGTGGAGGGAAATTTTGAAATTGGAACTTACTTATTTTTACTTATAAATAATCATATTTTCGAAAAACATTATAACGGGCCAGTCTCCCATATATAAAAAATTTTTTTCGCAATACTTTCTGAGGGGCCTGGTAGTCAATAAGAAAATAGAGGCGTCTATTGTTGTGTCGATGAGCACCGTCCTCCGAACGTAAGGCACCGTAACGTGATATCCACTCAATGTGATACGCAATACCAATGTTATGAAAGTCACTGGCAATAAAAAAGATAAGGGTGTGAGTCGGACTCACGCATTAAGGGTTCCGTTCCGTACTAGTTGTAAAATAACGGTAGACTACCGTTATTAAACAAAAATCGCCGTTAGCTACCAATAAACAGCCGCTTAACTACGGTTATTTTTCCGACTGCAACGTGAAAAGGGTGGTTATGTTGAACAGTTTTTCAAGCATGAATTATTTTAATGCGTTCGTTTACAAATATTATAGCTACTCAAATATAAATTTTAATCAAATGTTAATTTTTAACCGACTTCAAAAAAAGGAGGAGGTTATGTATTCGGCGGGTTTTTTTTTCATTTACTATTTTCTATTATTATTTTAATCCGTTTATTCATTTTATATACATATTTTAATAAATTTATAATATATTTTAATTATTAATACTTATTCAATAAATAAATTAATAAATAAAAAAAATAAAAATAATAGATTGTGTATGTTTGTGGGAGGCCTATGTCCAGCAGTGGAAGTGTGAAGTCTTGTCATGTGTGATGATGACGATGATGATGACGACGATGACGGTGACGATGATGATGATGACGACGATCAAGATGACGACGATGATGATGATGACAGCAGCTACTTTCAATGCTCCATACCAGACCGGCCGCTCCTCGAACCGATATGAACTTAACTACCACTAGCAGCTTTACAATTTTTGTGTAAAAACTAACACTCATGTATACAATTATGTAATTATCAACATGTCATATAAATGACAAGGGCTATAAAGGCCTTAACGCGAATATCCTATTATTTTCACACTTCGAATCAGTTAGTTTTTCGAACTTAACCACAGAATATTAAATAAGTAGGTACCAAAAAGTGCGAATTACTGGTACCCATTTTAAACAATTTGTTATACGGAAAGAGCATTTTATTGTCCTTCAAATACACTGGGTTTGGTTGTGCGACATCAACTTTTGATGGGTAGACTAAGCGCCATTTTTAGAGGGCATTGTCCTTTAAAAATATTTTAAATAAAACATAGTAGATATCATAGATGTCTATGGTAGATATATTCATTATCTAATCATTGCAAGAGGTAAAATATCAGTTCGATAAAAAAAAACATGTTATTAATCGTGGTAACCCGAAAAAGTGGTTATTAACCGTTAATATCAAAAGTAACCTTTATCTACCGTTACGTTAAAATCGTTATTAACCGGCTTCGCATCTAGTACCACCCGTCGACATGATACCCCATAGAAACTGATTTAATTTACGAGAGTTCATCAAAAGACATCAACGCACCGTGCGCAAAATATGAATTTTTACATCTCAGGTACCACCACATATGTCTATGTTTGCCCTATTTTTAGTAATTGTTGCTAAACTACATAGTATGCACTATAATCAGACCAAGTTTGACGCTGGTATGTATTAAGGTAGTTTCAAACCGGCGAGGCGAGGATTGGATGTGATGGGCGTGAATTGAAATCTCACTGACCCTTTCACACCGAAAGGTGTACATCGCGAGCACGCGCCGACCAGCGCCGGCACACGCTGGTCGGCGCGTGCCGGCTATCGATGTACAGTCAGCTGCATTCATTGGTTAACCCACTTACGAACGAACTCTCGAATAGAAAAAACAGCCGCCGCGAGACATCGCGTTCGCGGGCAGAGCGCGGCCGAGCGTAGCAGAGCGAGCCCGCGTGGGACCCATGGGACCCAGGGCCACAGAATATCTAATAGTACTATCGTACCAGGGTCCAGTGCAGCCGGTGCAGGGCCCTGACAGTCGTTAGTTCGTTTTCCTGCCATATGTTGCCACTGTCGCAGTTTCGAAATTTGTTATCTGTGGGATGTTTGATGCCATAACGTTCTAGTTTGAGTAGAGTTCTTCGAGACTCCAAATTCGACACAGTATAATGATACGACGATTCGTGAGTTACCGCTTCTGTTTTCAGTGCAGTATTGTGCGTGAACTTTTCGTCATAGAAACAAGTGAAACTAATGCTATTTACTTATTATCCCCAAGAATGTTTAAAAAAAAAAGTGTGCTGGGAGCTGGGACACATAGTATAATAATAATAATAAATAAATTTATTTAATTCAAAAACACTAGTACAAATGTTACAGTTTAACAGCGGTTTTCAAACTAGGCAAGCCTGTATTTCAGTAGAAGTGAAACTTCATCGGACAAGTGGAAAAACGAATCGCAACGGACAAGTGGACAAACGAATGGCAACTGACATGTGGAAAAACAAAACGCAACATAATTTTAACTTGAAGTTTTACGGGCAGGTTTTCAAATTGAATAAGTACATTAACAATCTGCCCGTAAAACTTCAAGTTAAAATTATGTTGCGTTTCGTTTTTCCACTTGTCCGATGAAGTTTCACTTCTACTATGTGTCCCAGCACACATTTCGTTTTTTTTTTCGCAGGTTTACTAAAATTATGTTTTGGTTAGGTTAGGTACATTTTAATGAATGCATTTTTTATTTAAACATATTTAAAAAAAAAAACAATCAATCAATCAAAACAAATAAACAATCAATCAAAAAACAAAAAAACAATCAATCAATTTTTTTATCAATGAAAAAAACTGAATTCAATCCGGAACCAATCATCCATTTCGGACGACCCCTGCGTAGCCTTTAGAAGTCTATATAGAAGTTTCACCATCACCATCATCATCATCGTCATCATCGTCATCGTCATCTTCATCATCATCATCATCATCGTCATCATCATCATCATAATAGTCATCGTCATCAACACCGTCATCGTCATCTTTATCATCATCATCATCGTCATCACCACCATCACAGTCACCGTCGCCGTCATCATCATCATCGCCGTCGTCATCATCATCATCACCAATACCATCGTCACCATCATCACCACCACCATCATCACCACCACCATCATCACCACCACCATCATCACCACCACCATCATCACCACCTTCATAATCATCATCACCGTCATCATCACCGTCACCGCCACCGTCATCGTATCATCATCAACATCATCATCATCACCATCATCATCATCATTAGCCTTTCTGTCCCTCCGCCGCTGCCGTCTCTCGCCAAGCGATATATTGTCTACCCCCTCCATGTGGCCGTAACGCTTTTTCGTGACTAAAAATTCCTAATACCCCCCGTCTATATAGAAGTTTCACTTCAAAAATCGTCGCCTATCAAGACCTTTCACACCAAAGATAGGCGTTTCGTGAATTGAAATTTTGCTATACAAATTTCAATTCTCGCTCGGCCCATCTACGCCACTCCACCGGTGTGAAACCACCTTTACCGTTTTAAAGATAGAGCAGGAACAAAAACGTTGAAAAAAATGCATGTTTTTAGAGGTTTCTTGTATGGAGAGGACTATTTGTTGTGACAGGCACAATAGTAATACATATTCTGTGAAAATTTCAACTGGTTATCTATTACCGTTACAAAGATACAGCCCTGTGACAGACAGACGGACGGACGGACAGCGTAGCGAGAGTAATAGGGTCCCGTTTGGCACCCTTTGGGTACGGAACCCTCAAAAAGAAGAAAATCGGTTGACAAACAGAGGAGAAATCGGTACTGAACCGCTTTTTCTTTGCCTATATTTATTATTAGGTACCTACCTAGCGAGTGAATTTTAGTGTAGGTACTTACCGACATAATTTTGGTTAAAACAATTATCTTGGGAGTATCCAGTAAATAATTTACCACTTGAAACTAAAATTATAAGAACTAAAAGCGCTTATTTTTGCTTCCTTACAGATTTCTGCCGTGTTATGAATCGAGAGATGTGTTGCGCATGCGCATTGTTGCGCATATAGTATTTTTAGCTTTGAAACTGAACGCTAGCGCGTATTTTGGATCGATCTATCACGCATTAGTGCTAGAAGTAAAAAATTTATAGCATAAATTATAAATAATATTGGGCTTTACAGGGCGCTATTATTCAAAATGATAAATCAGAACTTTCTCACTTTTGTGTCCATCCGTCTGTTTGTATCTAGTATCTACAGACGTTTTTCCTCGGACGAATAAAAAATGGCGGACGGAATCTCGCTAAGAAAAGATTTAAGCACTAAGTTTTTTCCTAAACCCACTATAATTTCGACATAATTTTAACACACCAGATATACACGCTGAAATTTGAGTCGCTTAAATCCCGAAAAGGGGTCATTGTACTCGTCATTATGAATAACTTTTACTATGGGACCAAACCAGAAATCGCGAAAAAAAAATCAGGTTGTCCCTACATTTTATTGATTTAAGTGAACACAAATGTAGGGACCAACTGATTTTTTTTCGCGATTTCAGGGTTGGTCCCATAGTAAAAGTTGTTCATAATGATGAGTACAATGACCTCTTAGAGGGATTTAAGCGACTCAAATTTCAGCATGTATATTATATGTATAATATATTTTGTTATTTTATTTGTGACACTACGACAATGACTACCGCCACACGAGTTTTGTTGCGTTTTCGCGGCTTTTTGTCTTACTATGGCACAGTGTGTTATAAACCCGATTTTAGTTTCATTATTTTTTTATTCAAGTAATCGATAGTTTCCTGATACTAGACTTCAACTCCGAGTCTGATACGACTTGTAATTTATTTTAAAAAAAATATCACAGTACACACGAAAAACGAAAAAAAAAAAATTTAAAAATGGGCCACAGAATATCTAAAACTACAGAACGGCCACTCACCGCCCCCCGCCAATTTAATATCCCATACCCGCGCCCCGCATGCACCCGCAGTCTGACGGCAATTGGACTGCAATATTGCAATGGATGTCAATCGCCTGTCGCTAAACAAGCACGCCATCTCTGAGAACTGCACGTGTGCGCTGCCGTGTACGTTTGTGCGTTTGTATACATGCAGAATAACGGCATTCCGGACAAACCCCAAAGCAAAATGGTTTTTGGTTTGCTTTTGTCATAATAATGTACCAATCAGGGTTGTTGCTGATCCAGAATTTTATCACATCAGCGGATGATGATGCTGATGCTGATTTTTGACATTGACATCAGCGGATGCTGCTGCTGATGCTGATTTTTTCGAATTGGGAATGTGTACTGATCCTTTTGAATTTATATAAAAAAATAATTTGAATTTATTTACATAATACCCATGCCCATGTACCCATAATTTGTACGTTGTTCCTGTTTACTACTATTTTCATGGTGTACAATAAAGTATATTCTATCTATCTATCTATCTAATATATCTTGAAAAAAAATCGATATTGGTTCAAGGCAAAAAATGGTGCCTTTTAAATTTTTTTACGGTGGTTAATTAAATTTTAAACTTAAGGGCAAAATAATATAACAAACGAAAGTTCTTCATGTTTTTATAGAGCCCTAGGAAAAGAATCGCGACCCTACAGTTTTATTTACTAAAACCTGGTAAATTATGAAAAACATAATATGAACTTCATATGAGCGCAATTTTTTTTTGGATTAGCGAAAACGTTACTCCATTTTAGGCGTATTTTAAAAGAAGTTTTGGGTCTTTTTTTTTCATATAAGCATTTGAGCCTTCTTTCACTGTGCTTAAACAAACTAGAGATAAATATACAAAGTTTTTGCATATAAAGAAACCATTTGTAAGTGAAATTATTTAGACGGACCTAGGTTCTTTGAGCGCACGAAAGAGCAGCGCGAACGTAAATGCCAATATTTCTTTGTTTTTAAAAGTATAAGCTTCTTTTACTATCTTAACGCTTCTATTATGATTTTCATTCGTAAATGAAGAGGTTGATAAAAGGCAATCCAGCATAAATTGTTTTCATCATTGGCTTTTATAAGCTGACTCCACATTGCCCTTTTTGTTATTAACGTCTCTTTCAACTGTACTGTCTGCTGTTGATATTTGTCTTAATAGACAAGTTTGTGTCGGTTTTGCTTAAAATCTCCGGAGTACAATAATCTGTGCTATGATTGGTCAAAAGTAACCATAAACTTATTATACTAGCGGTCAAAACTAAAAAGCGAAACAAAAAAATGTGCCATAAGCCTCTCCCCTTTCGGTCACGTTACGATACGAACATCAGCATCAAATATCAACATCAATTAATGCGGATGCTGATGCTCAAGGGCGGATCCAGCCTTTGTGTAAGGGGGGGTCACGTACTTATATCCAGCCCCGGATCAAATATTTTCTGGTGCAGAGTTAGACTAGATTAGTTTCCCTTTAGGAAAAAACTTTCGACCAATAAAATTCGAGGATTTTCGTAATTTTTTTAAAACATGAATTTAAGTGAATTTTAGACCTTCGAATTTATCTTTGTAGAATATTAATGTAACGGAATAGTTACTTGCAATACCTACATGCCAAAAAAGACGAAACGACAAAATACACAGGCGCGAGCGCGAACTTTTTTCCAATTTCGAATAGTTGCTTACCACATACGTCCAGGGGGCCTAGTACGAGTTTGACACTTTATAATACTTTCATAGTTTTCGTCGATTTTCATTCATAAACTAGTAGTTCCTCCTCGTATCCGCCAGGGGCGCTACTGATTAATGAATGAAAGTCGTCGAATTCGATGGAAGTATCGGTAAGTGTCAAACTCGTACTAGGCCTACTGTACGCAGAAAAAGGAAGTATAGAACAATAGAGGCAAAAGCCTTGTATCCAAGGCCGAAATTTAAAAACCTTTTGCTTGGTTGGAAGTTGAAAAAAATGTATTATCTGTGCTTGTCATTTTCTATTATTGAGGTTACTCTTTGGTTCCCTATTGACCAAATTTCTTGTTCGGAGATTGTCGTCTGATGCGTAGCATCTCTACTTGGTCTGTGGTATAGAATGACAAGCGCGAGCGTAGCGAGCGCGAAAAAATTTTGGACTGTTCTTGAACAAACTGATTAGCTCTTCACAAAAACTGTGAAAACATAGACATTGTGTGACAAAAGAGTACGCATTTATTTGAGCACAGCCCATTCTTGCGGCGCCTAGAGCGGCTAATAGTAGACACCATAGCGTAGATAAGTAAACATAGATTAACGCTATGGCAGTCCTACACCTGTATGGACAATGAAATAGTGCTTAAGCGCGAGCGCAGCGAGTGCGAATTTTTTTGGTACTTTTTTGCAAACAACCGTTTTAAGAGCTCCGATTTTCAAAAAATGAATTACTTATCATCTAATATCGATGTTTTAAGGTTCTTGAATTATGTTTACTTCGGCTAGGTTTTGTAAGGCTAACATCGTAGTTAAGTAGTTATTTCTGTTGTTGATGGTAAGCTAAGTATTCAATCGATTCGTTATCGATATTCAGGCGATCGGACGTAACGGAGTGATTGGAGAAGAGATGCTGCAAAATCATACTTTAAATCACGCGAATATTATTCACAATGAACGAACGGATTCGGGTGCGACGGCAATTTAGTATGTTTTATGTGTGTATCTTGTTACATTAGTATGTGTACTCGTAACACATACAAAAATTAATTAATTCATTGTACATATATTAATTTAGTAAATTATGTACACAGGAAAAGAAGTGTGGTTGACCTAGGCCCAGGGGGAGTCATGACCCCCATGACCCCCCCCCCCTGGATCCGCCCTTGCTGATGCTGATGTTAAAAATAATGGTGTTGATCAGCAGATGCTGATGCTGATGCTGATATTCGCAACAACCCTGGTACCTATGTTTAAATAAAAAAACCGGCCAAGTGCGAGTCGGACTCGCGCAGTAAGGGTTCCGTACCTCTCAACGACCTGATACCCCATAAAAACTAATTAAATTTACGAGAGTTTACCAAAAGACATCAACGCACAGTGTACGAAATATGCATTTTTGCATGTCTTTCTTACGCTGGTACCACCACATATGTCTATGTTTGTCTTATTTTTAGTATTTGTTGCTAAACTACATAATATGCACTATAATCTGACCAAGTTTGACGCTGGTATATATTACCGTTTTGAAGATAGAGCAGGAACAAAAACGTTGAAAAAAATGCATGTTTTTTGAGGTTTCTTGTATGGGGACCCCCTTTGGTTTTAGACTTTTTTTTGTTTTCAGTATTTGTCGTGATACACCTCATAGCAACACATATTCTGAGAAAATTTCAACCGGTTACCTATTACCGTTAAGGCGAGGTTATCCCAGACCTGTGAGCTAAATAACGCTACCCTAGCCCCCGCCAATTCAGCGCGACGTATTTATTCTCGATGCGCTTATTGTTTCATTTATTTTGCATTTCGAACAAAAGCGGGGGGAGCGCATCGTAAAAAGGCGACGCAGGTCCACCCTTGACGACGTCCGGATGGACACTAAAATGTCACTAAATGCGTTGTGCGCGAGCCATTTCACTTATTTAAATTTTAATTAAAACATAACTATTAATATCAAAAAATTAACTGTAGGAATAACTTTGTAATACCATTATCTTTTTATTGCATGTAATTTTTATAGCATTTCGTGCTGTATTTAGAACATTAAAACGAAAAATGCTTTTATAATCGGCATTTTTTCGGATTTTTTTTCAATCGACAAAAATACAATGTATCTTGTTTTTATCTTTTAAATTCGCTAACATAAGCATGTATCTGTAACATATATTTTTTTCGGGTTTCTTTATCACAATTTGACTATTTTAGACCGAATTTCGCAAGACGCAAATTGGGATAACAGGCCGTTAAAAAGATAAAGCCCTGTGACAGACAGATGGACGGACGGACGGACGGACAGCGTAGCGAGAGTAATAGGGTCCCGTTTGGAACCCTTCGGGTACGGAACCCTAAAAAAGGAAAAAAAAGAAAAGAAAACACGTAATCTTGTGTATCATGTAGGTGGTGCTAGCGTTTATATTGTATTGAGTGGCCGAGGTCTGCTTAGGGCTGTCTCTTCATTTGTCCCACCCAGGGACGACTGGGTGAGTGACAGTGACGGCTTGGTGGCATTAATCTCGAGAGCTGCCGCTGGCTTCCCATCCTTCGAGGACGTCACGAGGGATCGGGGATGCGTAGCGGCACTTTTCGGGGAGGTAGTGGTCGTGGGGGTTTATTTCTCCCCAAATCGACCTCTTGCCGACTTTGAAGCTTTCCTTGTGAGGTTGGGCACCGTCGTCAGTCGCAGCCACCCTCATCCAGTGCTTGTCCTCGGGGACTTCAACGCCAAATCCAGGGCTTGGGGTTCCCCGTCCACGGATGCGCGGGGTGAGGTGCTGGAGGATTGGGCTGTGGAGTCTGGCCTTCTGCTCCTTAACCGGGGTTCCGTCTAGACATGCGTTCGGCAGCGGGGTGGGTCCATAGTGGACCTTTCGTTCGCTAGTCCCGCTGTGGAGCGACATGTCCAGGGCTGGCGTGTGATGGAGGAGGTGGAGACACTGTCGGATCACAGATACATCCAATTCGACGTCTCCACCCAGACCTCTGTCAGTCCAGTCCGGGCGGCCCCAGCCGGGGTAGGTCCGCGATGGGCTCTTGTCAAACTAGACCGGGAGGCCCTCCTGGAGGCCTCGATAGTACAGGCCTTGGTGACAGCACCGGACAGGCCTGTCGATATCGATGTGGAGGCTGGGTGGTTCCAGGAGGCAATGTCGCATGTGTGCGATGTGGGGATGCCTAGGGCTAGACCTGGTCCTGCTAGGCGCCAAATGTACTGGTGGTCCTCGGACATAGCGCGACTCTTTAGCGCATGCTTTGAGCGGGGCCAGTTTCCACGGAGGTGGAAGACTGGAAAGCTGGTCCTGCTGAAGAAGGAGGGGCGCCCTGCAGATTCACCATCTGCATACCGCCCCATCGTGTTGTTGGATGAGGTGGGCAAGCTCTTTGAGAGAGTAATTGCAGACCGCCTTGTCCAGCACCTCACTAGGATGGGGCCGGATCTGGCGGACAACCAGTTTGGTGTCCGCCGGGGGCGCTCCACGGTGGACGCCATCATGCGCGTAAGGGCTCTGACGGAGGAAGCAGTGGCCCGGGGGGAGGTGGTTTTGGCAGTGTCTCTCGACATTGCCAACGCTTTCAACACCTTGCCCTGGAGTTGCATCAGGGTGGCACTCGAATTTCATCGAGTGCCGACCTACCTTCGTCACATTATCGGGGCCTACCTGATGGACAGGGCCGTCATCTACCCGGGTCGGGAAGGATGGGGTCGGCAAGAGATGTCGTGCGGTGTTCCACAGGGATCGGTTTTGGGGCCGCTTCTGTGGAACATCGGTTACGACTGGGTGCTACGCGGTGCACTTCTCCACGGCGTCGGCGTGACGTGCTACGCCGACGATACGCTGGTCACGGCGAGGGGGAAGACGCACCGAGAGGCAACCATGCGGGCGACAGCAGGGGTTGCGCTAGTCGTTGCAAGGATCCGGCGGTTGGGTCTCGAGGTGGCTCTACATAAGTCTGAGGCCCTTTGTTTCCATGGGCCTCGGAAGGGGCCGCCTTCAGGATCCCATATAGTGGTAGGAGGCGTCCGCATCGGCATCGAGTCGACGATGAAATACCTGGGACTCGTCCTCGACAGCCGGTGGGACTTTGGGCCGCACTTTAAGCGGTTGGCGCCCAAGCTGTTATGGGCCGCGGCTGCGCTATCGCGGCTGCTGCCAAACTTGGGAGGGCCAAATGCCTCCTGCCGGAGGCTCTACCTGGGGATCGTACGATCCATGGCCCTTTATGGGGCTCCAGTGTGGGCGGACACCCTGACGCCGGGCAATGTCACGCTGCTGCGTAGGCCGCAGCGTGCGATGGCCATCAGGGTGATTCGAGTGTATCGTACGGTCGCCTTTGAGGCGGCGAGCCTTCTAGCCGGATCAATGCCCTGGGATCTGGAGGCAAGGGACCTTGCGTTGGGGTATCATCAGCGTGAGGACCCACCTGATCGGAGCGAGGTCCGCCAGATCCTAGTGGCCGAATGGGAGGAGCGACTTGCGCAACCCAGCGCAGGGCGCGCCGCAATAGCGGCGGTAAGGCCCGTCATGGAGGAGAGGAGCTATGGCGCCCTCACCTACCGGCTGACGCAGATACTCTCGGGGCACGGTTGCTTCGGGAAGTATCTGTGTCGCATAGGCCGGGAGCTGACTCCCGAGTGTCATCACTGCGGGAGTTGCCTTGAGGACACGGCGCAGCACACACTGGCGGAATGCCCAGCTTGGGCCACGCAGCGCCGTGACCTTATCACTGCAGTAGGCGGCAGCGATCTCTCGCTTCCGGCCGTTGTTTTGGCTATGGTCGGGAGCGAGAACGCTTGGGAGGGCGTCGTCTCCTTTTGCGAGGAGGTGATGCTCGCTAAGGAGGCGGCGGAGAGGGTTCGAGAGGCAACGACCTCTATCCCTACCCGCAGGAGACGGACCGGGCGTCGCAGGAGGGCATACGCCGACCTCCAGCCACCCTAGGAGTGGGCCTGCGGGCGGCGGACTCGGGGTAGCCCGCCGCCCGATCAGTCAAGGCCCGTGACGGTGGCGCGTCGTGTTCCACGCGCGCCAGTCAAGAGAAGGGTGCGGCCGATGATGCCGCACGGGGAGAAGGAGCTCGCCTACTAGTGGCGAGCCGGGACCTGCCGGGGATGGTTGGACGACTATAAGTTTCCCACGCCCCCGGCCAATGGTTGAAAGAGGAACACCGTGGTGGTTTTAGTCGGTAAGAGTCCGACACTGGCTCCGCCATCCCCGGGCGGAGTGCGTCCAAGAGGATTTCCCCACGTAAAAAAAAAAAAAAAAAGGGCTGTCTCTTCAACCAATACTTGTTTTTTTTTCATGTTACAATATTTTAACTTATTAATCACGTCGATGACTAGATATCGTTATTTTGTCGCTCAGATGGCCGAAAGTTGTGTAAATGTCAAACGAAAAAAGGTGTCGCGAATTTTGTACAAAAAAACAAAGATTTTTAGAGAAGTTAGTACTTATAGTTTCGGCATTTACGACATTTTTAGAACTCTGGAAAAAGTGTTTACTTGGTATAAAGTATAATATTTCAAAGTAAGGCCAGCTGTCAATTTAGTCATGTTCAGAAAATAGCTCAATGATAACAATGGAATAATAAATTATATTGTATTTTTATTGCGGGGTTTGAAAAATTATATCAATTTAATCTTCATATTTTCATGTTCTGGAATAATAATGTAAGTTAGTCAGCTAGTCATTGTGAATAGTCGACAGAACTGTAAAGTGTTGACCCTATTTAATATATTATTATTATTAATATAGTTCGCATAAACAATCATCTTTGATCCTACCATTTTTAAGGTTCCGTACCCGAAGGGTGGCAAACGGGACCCTATTACTCTCGCTATGCTGTCCGTCCGTCCGTCCATCTGTCTGTCACAGGGCTGTAACTTTGTAACGGTAATAGATAACCAGTTGAAATTTTCACAGATTATGTGTTGCTATTAGGTGTATCACGACAAATACTGAAAACAAAAAAAAGTCTAAAACCAAAGGGAGTCCCCATACAAGAAACCTCAAAAAACATGCATTTTTTCAACGTTTTTGTTCCTGCTCTATCTTCAAAACGGTAATATATACCAGCGTGAAACTTGGTCAGATTATAGTGCATATTATGTAGTTTAGCAACAAATACTAAAAATAAGATAAACATAGACATATGTGGTGGTACCTGTGTAAGAAATACATGCAAAAATTCATATTTAGCGCACTGTGCGTTGATGTCTTTTGATAAACTCTCGTAAATTAAATCAGTTTTTATGGGGTATCAGGTCGTTGAGGGGTACGGAACCCTTACTGCGCGAGTCCGACTCGCACTTGGCCGGTTTTTTTTTATTGCCGTGGGGAAATCCTCATCGACGCACTCCGCCCGGGGTAGGCGGAGCCAGTGTCGGACTCTTACCGACTAAAACCACCACGGTGTTCCTTCAACTACCTTAGCCGGGGGCGTGGGAACCCGTGAGTATTCACGAGGCCCTTCTCCTCGTGCGGCCTAACGTTGGCCGCACCCTCCTAGGTGGCGCACACGGAACACTGCACGCCACCTCACCTCATGGGCCTTTACCAGCTGCGCCAGCTACGCCGGCTGTGCCAGCTACGCCAGCTGCTGGTCGGGCAGCAGACTACCCCGAGTCTGCTGCTCGCAGGCCCTAAGTACCTCCCGTAATTTTTTATAGAGGTTTTCTTCCTTGCGGTCCGGGCGGTGAAGCCAAGACCCTCGGTCCCAAGAGGCGCGAGAACGGCTACTCAGCTGGCACTCCCGGGGTTACGAGATTAACTGGGGCACGTAAGGACAGCCCCCCGCTGCCTGCCCAGTGGCAGGGTGAGTGCACACCGGGACCGCCCCTGCTCCTCCACTGTGCCCTCTGTTGGCAATAGAGGGACACGTGGAGCAACTCCCCACTGGCCCAGAACGGGCCCCTCCCGCGCCATAATATTCGCCACAGGAAATAAAATCCCCCGAAGGTTAATCCCTCGAAAGGATTTTATTTCCCATGCCCAGGATGCACCGTCCAAACAACTGCCGTTCCCTCCAGACGTGTCCAGAAGGACAAGCAGCCGTCAAGCACACGTGGAGGTTTTCTGGCCAGCACCCCCTGATAACTACGACTGCCACTACTGAGTTTACTGCTGCTACTGAGTTTGTAGCTAAAGTAGAAATCCAGTATAAATACTTAATTAATTGAGTGAAAACTAAATCGAGGATCAGATTAAGGGTACCAAAGATAAATGCCATTTTAACTATCCGATCCGAAATGGTATGAATAAATCCTGCTATGGTTATGAGCTCCACAAAGAATTAAAGACGCTCCACGATGATGGGGCGCGGGACATGGAGCCACGTGCCCCGGACGGGAACGTGTTGTACACGCGTATTTACATAAAAACTGAGTTAACTTACGTAGAATTCTAAAAACCACGGCCCCGCGCCCTTTACTAAAACTAGCAAAAACTTCAGCTATTTTTTTAAATAAAAATCTAGCTATTTTTTGCTACTTTTTGCCGCTGATCTGGGTATCTTTCAAAATTAGAGTTGGTAACCTCACAGACAGTTTGATGTTGTGAACTTGTGACCAGAGACTAAACGTAGTGGTTATATTCTCTTTGCCAGCCAGAGACATGACATTTACCGCCGGGGCGGGTTGTGAGCATTGAATTAAGAAACCTATGGAAGCGGCGCATTCTTCTATATCCACCTAGTTTATACAAATATCTATTAAATCGTTATTGAATTAAGAAACTATTCTTTGTCTCTTGTTAACCAACGTGTTATGTCGTCTGGTGAAAGAGATCGCATGCTATTTGTATATTCTCTGTTTGGCAACATCTTTACGGGATGTCAAAATACCTACGCCGCGTGGCAGCCCCGCTTACCCCGCAATGTGGCCCATAGTACATGAGCTGTCAAGTAAACAAACTAGGGCTGTTGATATTTTTTAAATATCAGATTTTCGATCTATCGATATTTTTAAATATACAATCGGAGTTCGATATATAGAAAAAAAAGAAGATATTTCGATATATTGGCCAAATTTCATGATTCTAGGTCAATGCGAAGTACCCTATAGGTTTTTTATGTGAGTTTGCGAGTATCAAAATGTGACATAGTCATATGATTGCCTTGACCTAGAAGCTTGATTTTTTACGTCCTAGGGACAGCCGAACTTGGTATTTGATATAATTGCATTATTTATTACTACTTGAAAATGATTTTAATCAGCACACATCTCTGGTACGAACAAAGACATTTCTATACTGACGTAATAGACCAATAAAGTGTGCGACTGCGATACCGATCTTTACGAAAAAACCTATATGCTAGAAAGAGACATAATAAAATGACAGTAGAACCCATTTTGAAAATTGTAATCTCCCATAGCGTCCCATCAAAATATAATCTCGTATTATTTTATGATTTATTTCATGATCGTTCTGTATTTTATCCAATTAATATCAATAATCGTAATGGTGTAGTGTTCTGTGTTATACTGCTGTGTAATTTATATCATTAACCTAAAGAAAGAGACGTTTCACAGGTAAGTATCTGCAGGACAATAGTACTTTCATAATGCTTATTTTCATAGAAGTTATACTTAAAATTATTTAGTAATACATTAATAACATGCAGTAAATACCCTATTTTCTATATAATATGTTATTTTAAATAATTATGTGTTAGATAAAAAAATATTGTGTACGTGAAAATGAAACCGTTTCGCATATGGATTGCTCAAAATATATCGATATGTCGATAGTTTCAATTATATATTTTTTGTACTACCTAGCACCATACATGTCACAAATTAGTGTCCGTTACTGCTTTAAAAAAAAATACAATCAAATTGAGAACCTCCTCCTTTTTTTGAAGTCGGTTGAAAGTATTGAAAGGTTGATTTAGTCCGGCCGCACATTGGAAGGAAATCACGATGATTCATTCATTGATCACAGAAAAAATCTGACGCGCCGGAACCTATACCATGGTTGTACTTTTACGATGTCATAATAGTATGCTGTACGTCTATGGCAAAGAGACGTTTCACAGGTAAGTATCTGCAGGACAATACTACTTTCATAATGCTTATTTTACATTTATACAGTTAATTTTAGTACCAGCCCCGCAGACTGACCGAATTTTCCGAATCGTATGTCTGCTTTGGCATATTAAAATGTAAATACGGTGCTATTTTATGACAATGTGCGGCCGGGCTAAAAATGCTGTAAAATATTGACCGGCTAACTTCATAACTTCCAGATTTCCTGTAAATGCTGTTATTAAAGAATAAAAACCGGCCAAGTGCGAGTCCGACTCGCGCAGTAAGGGTTCCGTACCTCTCAATATGTCTATGTTTGTCTTATTTTTAGTATTTGTTGCGAAACTACATAATATGCACTATAATCTGACCAAGTTTGACGCTGGTATATATTACCGTTTTGAAGATAGAGCAGGAACAAAAACGTTGAAAAAAATGCTTGTTTTTTGAGGTTTCTTGTATGGGGACCCCCTTTGGTTTTAGTTTTTTTTTTGTTTTTAGTATTTAACGTGATACACCTCATAGCAACACATACCTATTCTGAGTAAATTTCAACCGGTTACCTATTACCATTCAAAAGATACAGCCCTGTGACAGACAGACGGCCGGACGGACAGTGTAGCGAAAGTAATAGGGTCCCGTTTGGAACCCTTCGGGTACGGAACCCTAAAAATGGTTGGCACAAATGTTAAAACGAATAAGCACCGTATCTACTATTCTCCGCCAAATAGTGATGCTTGCATTGCTGTGTTTCGGTCATAATGGTACGGGTGCCGGTGTAATTACAATCACATGAGACTTTCCATCTTCATGTCTCAATTTGGCGAACCGACTTGCGGTACCATTTAGGTAACAGCCTAGATGGTATTGCAGTTGTTATTGGCAAAGATAACCGCTTAACATATGGTGGGCCTTTAGTTCGTTTTGCCATCCTATACAATAAAATAAAATAAAATAAAAGCTGAAAGCCTCGAAAAAACTACAGGGTTTGCATTAGATATTTTAAGGATAACTGTATCGTTTAATGAAATCACCAACGATCCATACCTACGGAATTTGTTCGGGTCGGTGTTTGTTTCATATAAAGATCTTTACTTTAATAATGGTAAATATTCAAAGTGGTAAATCTACGAAGTGACGAGTATAAAGTCAAAGTCAAAAATAAATATAATACAAGAACAGTTAGAGATAAAAAAACTAGTTCAACCGAAGATGACAAATTATTATGGAGACAGAATGTAAAAATTTTTAGTTGCAAAAATAATATTATAAATGTGAAAGTTTGTAAGTATGGATGGATGGATGGATAGATGAATGAAAGTGGAGTGGAAGTGGAGGTGGAGGTGGAAGTGGAGGTGGAGTGAAGTGGAGTGGAGTGGAGCGGAGTGGAGTGGAGTGGAGCGGAGTGGATTGGAGTGGAGCAGAGGTGGAGGTGGAAGTGGACTTTTTTTATTTTTTATTCTTAACGGGCTTGCGTTTGACCGCTACCTCACCTGATGTTAAGCGATGGTGCGGTCGACGATGGTACACGCTTGCCCAGCAAAAACCTATTCACTCGAGTCTTGAAGACCACCAGATTATATTTCTCGGGAAACACTGACGCCGGCAAGGAATTCCACTCTTTGGCGGTACGCATGATAAAGCTATTAGCCAACCGGACTTTACTCGCAAAATAATATACTACATTTAATATACTATAATAATATACTACAAATTATAAATATACTATAAATTTACATTAGTATTACATGTAGTAATATAAATTAGTAGGATAAGTCTGATGTGTAACTTAAGTTGACTGGACAAGAAAACTTGTTAAGTTCATAGGTATTGTAATTTTTCATAAAAATTCAATAATTTGACCAATTCCGGAATCGTGTATAGGAACTTAGTTCCGGGATTGAAAACCTTTCTATACACCTAATTAAAACTAATATGATTAATTGTAAAATGTTCCGTGTGGTGCCGGACGTAAAGAATTGCACCACCGTATATCTTCTAATGGGTGTCGTAAAAGGCGACTTCACCAGAGAATGGGCAGCAGCGTTCTCTGAGTATTTAACCAACCAACTGCGATCGCCAACCCGCCTACCAAGCGTGGCGATTATGACATATCCCCCCAATATATGCTTGGGGGAGGCCTGTGTCCAGCAGTGGACGTCTTACGGCTGAAATGATGATTAATTGATTTTTTTATTTCTTATTTATGTATTCCTTACCTTCGTGACATTAATAATGTAATTATAATATAGCCCTTAATTGCGTAACTCAATCTTTTAAAGTAAATAAAATTATGTCTCAAATATCTGTAATTTTAAAACAATAGTTACTTAATAGCTTAGCAGTTTTAAAATACTACCACTCCTTAAAAGTAAGGCCGGTTGAACTATATCGATAATGCGGAAACGTCCATGTCACATCACTATAAATCACTCCTACACGTGTCAATTTCGCACATATACTCATTTCGTTTTCGGTGACGTGATAATGAGGTGACAGTGTCTCTATTACGTCAGTATAATACCTTTATGGGTACGAAATACGAGCATCGATATCGATACTTTTTCGTTTTGATTACTTACTTCCCTAGCTTTGACCACCATAACGGTGGCCCCATGGTATAATAACACCAGGTAGTCTCTTCCCGTGACAGCTAGGTCACGTGATTGCCTCCGTACTACGTCACCGGCCGTGGAGCCAATAGCGGGCTGTTAGCGTGACACTTGTCAGTTTGATGTACTGCCACTTTGTGAAAATAAATTACCCGAGCAAAATGCATTTTATCATTTACTTTCTTCTATAAAGAATCACTTTTTAACTAGTAATTTAATATAGTTTCCTTTATTAACTAATTAGATGAATAACACGAGATAACAAATTGTTAGGCTAGTTAGGAATTTATTTTATATTCATTATGAACAAAAATCTCCTTATGTATATTGAAGATATCAATCGATGGCAGCACTGATCGTGACGTAGCTTGGAGGCATCGCGCTGTCATTGCGGGAAGAGAATACCTGGTGTAACATCTTATTATACCATGGATGGCCCGGATATTGTAGGTATATGTCCGCGCGTAGCTCAAGGTTTCATCAGGATTCATCACGAAATAAATTTCTCTCTACTACAAATTATTTATTTTCCGATTATTACATGAACTGACCAGAAGAAGAAGTTCTACAACAAGAATGACAACCCGCGCAAAGCACAGTGTCTCCCTCTTTATATTACTACAATCAAATAGACCCAACGGAGTCACTAAATACATTTTAATTTATAAATGAACACTAAAATAATTAACCACTCGTCGTGATAAAACTAATATTAATTTAGATAATCTCTAAACATTATATAAACCAACAAATCATGCCAGATATTAAAATATGAAACAATATAAAGCGGAATTATCAGAACCACAAAATTAAATTAACAACATTTAAATTAATAATTTCATTAATCTAATTAGAATATTCGAATTATAATTATCATAATATTAAAGATATAAATTGTGGAAAGAAAAAATCGCTCACAAGCAGGATTCGAACCTGCGACTCCTGGCTCAGCACGCCAGTGCTTTAGCCACTAAGCTACCGTGAACACTGCTCGTGGTATCGAAATTATCCTCCACTATACGTCTTTGGGTGACGTCAGCGATATCTTATTAAGAAACATTGTTCCTTAACCGACTCGACTAACTTTACAGTTAAATCAAAGTCGTATAGATATGCCTACCCTTACTAATTATTTTATTATTTTAACGCATTTTACGCATGCGAAACGAATTCTAAAGATATAAATTGTGGATCGTATATCGTGAGCGATTTTTTCTTTCCACAATTTATATCTTTAGAATTCGTTTCGCATGCGTAAAATGCGTTAAAATAATAAAATAATTATCATAATATTAACATTATTTACAACATTAATTTAATAAATACGGATCATCAAATATTAAACTTTGCTAAACAAAAAGGTATCTTCTTTGATCTTTGATGATCTTTGCAAAGTACAACAAATACTACTTTGATGATCTTTGCAAAGTACAACAAATACAACAGCAAACTACATAGCAAATTCTAGAAATAATGGATATTTATTTCAAAATACTTCATAATCTAAATACTTAATTCATCGTATAAACTAGTTACCTCAAAATGGCAATAGATTGCGTTGTAAGCATCGATATTCGATATAGCATAGACGTTAATTAGTCTGAGTCCGAGTATAAATTTATATTTTAATGTTATAAGCTATGGAAAGCTATATTACTCTCAAATTACACTAGAGGGCGCAATGTTCAACCAACGCCAGGAAGAAACATTCAATACTGACCAGTAATAAAGATTAATATATTTAAGTTCTGTCAAAAAAGTGTAAACAAATTGATGGCAACACTAGCGCGCCCATATATACCACGCTTATTTCGTAGGTATTACCTACTGGTCCATAGGTACATGTCAATGGTTGTGAGTTGTGCACGAGTTGTGAGTTTTTGACTTGTGCCCAATGAAAAAGACTTGGCTTAAAGGTCAAATCAGAGACATGACATTTACCATTGGTAAAGGTAGATAGTACATATGGGCGCGCTAGTGTTGCCATCAATTTGTTTACACTTTTTTGACAGAAACAAAGTTTAACCGGATTAAATCGCGTATATTATTTAAATTGGATTCCCTGACGTTTCGAAAGCTTTGCAGCATTTCGTGGTCGCAGGTAGACTAAGATGACAAGCGTCTTTACAAATATTTCTAAAAAATTATTCGACATATAGCTGACGTCAAGAACAGACGCTCCACAAAGTCTGCAGTGTGTGAACATGCCCTAGACAAACCCAACTATTTTCTTCGATTTGATAAACCACAAGTTCTGGCGAAGGAAAACCGATATGTACCTAGAATGCTCCGTGAGGCTATTGAAATTAAAAAACATCCTAATTTTAATAGAGAAGATGGTTGGCAGCTACCACCTGTTTGGAACCCAGTCCTAAAAATAATCAAGTCCCAAACAGCACGCAACACTGTGAAAGTTAATAATATTGTGAGTGATTACTGCGTGCATCGAAACGATTTTAATTAATAATATTGTACGGTAGATTAAAATATTTTTCTAGAAATATATTTGTAAAGACGCTTGTCATCTTAGTCTACCTGCGACCACGAAATGCTGCAAAGCTTTCGAAACGTCAGGGAATCCAATTTAAATAATATACGCGATTTAATCCGGTTAAACTTTGTTTTATTATAATGTATAGTGATCGCGAAAACCTAAGAAGTTGTTGTAAATAATGTTAATATTATGATAATTATAATTCGAATATCCTAATTAGATTAATGAAATGATTAATTTAAATGTTGTTAATTTAATTTTGTGGTTCTGATAATTCCGCTTTATATTGTTTCATATTTTAATATCTGGCATGATTTGTTGTTTTATAATAATATAAATTTATTGATACAAAAAACCTTAAAGAATTCTTAAGACTAGAATACATTGATTTTAATAGTTAAAGGTCACACGAATAGAGTAAACCCTGACTCCTAAACTAGGTGGACCTGTGACTTAGGATTCAGTGTTCTGCTGTCACTGTGATAGCAAAAAACCTTTATTATGTGTGTTCTTACAGTATCCAAAGCAAATAATTGATTTCCTCGGTTTTTAAGTACCTACAATAATATTAACAAGGAATTATAAAAGAAAAGTGGTTTATATATATGCTAGGGCGCATGTGTGTATGTGATAGTGGGGTGTGTGTGAAGAGTGTGTATGATGCATTGAATTAAACCTATGGAAGTGGCCCATTCTTCTATATCCACCTAGTTTATACAAATATCTATTAAATCGTTATTGAATTATGAAACTATTCTTTGTCTCTTGTTAACCAACGTGTTATGTCGTCTGGTGAAAGAGATCGCATGCTATTTGTATATTCTCTGTTTGGCAACATCTTTATGGGATGTCAAAATACCTACGCCGCGTGGCAACCCCGCTTACCCCGCAATGTGGCCCATAGTACATGAGCTGTCAAGTAAACAAACTAGGGCTGTTGATATTTTTTAAATATCAGATTTTCGATCTATCGATATTTTTAAATATACAATCGGTGTTCGATATATTGAAAAAAAAAAGATATTTCGATATATTGGCCAAATTTCATGATTCTAGGTCAATGCGAAGTACCCTATAGGTTTTTTATGTGAGTTTGCGAGTATCAAAATGTGACATAGCCGTATGATTGCCTTGACCTAGAAGCTTGATTTTTTATGTCATGTTAGGGACAGCCGAACTTAGAATTTGATATAATTGCATTATTTATTACTACTTGAAAATGATTTTAATCAGCACACACCTCTGGTACGAAACACGAGCATCGATATCGATACGTTTTAGTTTTGATTACTTACTTCCCTAGCTATGGCCACCATAACGGTGGCCCGGATATTGTAGGTATACCACGCTTATTTCGTAGGTATTACTGGTCCATAGGTACATGTCAATGGTATGATGTATGTGTGTGCTATAGATTGTCTGTATGTTTGCGTATGTTTATATAATGTTTAGAGATTATCTAAATTAATATTAGTTTTATCACGACGACTGGTTAATTATTTTAGTGTTCATTTATAAATTAAAATGTATTTAGTGACTCCGTTGGGTCTATTTGATTGTAGTAATATAAAGATGGAGACACTGTTCTTTACGCGGGCTGTCATTCTTGTTGTAAAACTTTTTCTTCTGGTCCCAGTTCATGTAATAATCGGAAAATACATAATTTGTAGTAAAGAGAAATTTATTTCGTGATGAATCCTGATGAAACCATAAAGGTATTATACTAGTATAGAAATGTCTTTGGATGAAACCTTGAGCTACGCGCGGACATACACTTAACAAAAGAATGCAAACAAAAACAGATCTTAAACAATTATCATAAGATTTGTATTTGAAGTAAGAGGGACTACGAGCTGACAGAGATGGCATTCGAGGAGTCAAGGTATCCCTTTCTAATGTTGTCTATGCTTTTCGTTTATGTATTTTATTTAAAAAAGTTCCTAGCCTTAAAGGTAGGTTTTATTAAGGTGTCATGGCAACAAATAAAATTGATGGCGTCAAATTCAAATTCAAATGTTTTTAATTCGAATAAGCATTTATATGCACTGTCAAAATATTAAATCCTAACTAATAAAAAACTGGTAACGTCCGTTTGTTTGTTCGAGCAGTACGAAAAAACAGCTGGACAAATTTTGATGTTTTTTTTTGTGTGTTAAAAGCTTAAAGTTGATTAGTGGAGCAGACATCTGTGTCCTTAAATCGCGATTTGTCAAAAATGTTGTATTAAAATCATTAAAAAAAAATTATAAACACTTAAAACCTGATCATAATTTTCTGTTATATTTTATCCATCATAATATTTGAATAAGCATAAACTTATGTTGATATAATTAAAAAATAATATTATCATGCTACTATTTCTCATCATAATATTATTATTAACTGGCTTTTAACCGCGGCTCCGCTCGCTTTAAATTCTGTTGACCAATGTGACGAATAGGTATTTTCCTTGAAATATTATTAACTGAAGATGTCTGTTTGTTTATTAACTCGAGCATCACGCAAAAACTACTGGACTGATTTTGATGAAACTTTTTGTGTTTAAAGCTAACCAGTTATTATATTTAATACTGGTATGCATTTTATGACAAAAATACCGTACGGTGTGGGACGAACTGAGAACCACGGAAGCGAAGCCGCGGGCAAAGTCTAGTAAGAATCTAAACAATTCGTTTCGTTTGTCCGAGTCTTGCTGTCGGTATTATACCAGGCCCCTCAGAAAGTATTGCGAAAAAAAGTTTTTATATATGGGAGACTGGCCAGTTATAATGTTTTTCGAAAATATGATTATTTATAAGTAAAAATAAGTAAGTTCCAATTTCAAAATTTCCCTCCACATTTTTTGCGAGTTAATTCAAAGTATTGTGTCTCACTGAAATATGGATCTGCGCCGGGAACATTTTAGAGCTATGATTTTATACGATTTCAAGTGTCGCCTGAAACCGGATGAATCGTACGATAGACTTCAAATGGCATTCATGGATGAAGGCCCTTCCAAGGCAACCGTGTATCGTTGGTATAACGAATTCAAGCGCGGTCGACCAACTTTGGGGGATGACGAAAGAAGCGGTCGCCCTTTGACGGCTGTTACCGAAGAAAACGTGCTAGCAGTGAAAAATTTAATCCAAGACAATAGGCGAATTACATATCAGGAGATTCAACACATATTGAAGATTGGATCGGGAAGCGTTCACGAGATTCTACACAGCCATCTTCGCGTGAGGAGGATAGTATCACGCTGGGTGCCGCACAACCTCACCGATGCTCAGAAGCAGGCCCGGGTGGAATGGTGCCGTGATATGCTTAACAAATTTGAAGCAGGCTCGTCTCGGCGTGTTTACGACATCGTTACAGGTGATGAGTCCTGGATTTATCAATACGACCCAGAAACCAAGCGCCAGTCGACTGTTTGGGTGTTTCAAAATGAGCCAACGCCTACCAAAGTGAAGCGATCTAGAAGCGGGGGTAAGATTTTGATCGCTAGCTTTTTTAATTTGACTGGCCACTTGGTATCAATTCCCTTACGGGATCAAAGAAGCATTAATGCCGAATGGTATACTACCAAATGTTTGCCAGAAGTTTTCTCTGTTATAAGCAACAAGCGACCAAACACAGGGCTCCGCGGGCTACTGCTCCACCACGACAATGCACCTGCGCACACCGCACTCAAAACGAGGGACTTCCTGGACAGCACGCCAGTCAAACTCCTGGGTCACCCTCCTTACAGCCCTGATCTAGCACCGTGTGACTTCTTTTTATTCCCAAAAATAAAAAATCAGCTCAAAGGGATACAATTTTCGTCGCCGGAAGATGCGCTGGCTGCGTTCGAGCAGGCTGTAAACGAGGTGTCTGCGGCGGACTGGAAAAAGTGTTTTGAAAACTGGTTTAGGCGCATGAATCTTTGTATAGAGGCTGGTGGAAAGTACTTTGAAAAGATTTGATAAAAATATATGTACGTATAGAACAATTTTTTTTAGTTTCGCAAAACTTTCTGAGTGTCCCACGTATTTCATCGTTTTTTTATCGTTTGATTTCTAAAATGGTTAAAAGGTGTTGCGTAAAAGGTTGTGGGAATGAATCCTATTCCGGCTGTAACATTTCTTTTCACAGGTAAGCTTTAATACAATGAAATCTTACAAATTAATTATGTATGTTATTGATAGGGTGACAATATTTGCGGTATTATTGTTGGCCTTTGGGTTTGTGTTTAAATTTTTCAACGCACTATTTTAATGTTATTTTCTAACTATACCCCACTCCCGTTTTTTTGTATGCTCTGTCACGCGGTAATTTAGATCAGATTTCATCAGTAGCGAAATCATTAAGTGATTATTTTTCTCCATTTCAGCTTCCCTAAAAATCAGGAAAAGTATCAGAGGTGGCTTCAATTAATGATTCCAAAGTATACAAAAATACATGTTTTACTGAGGATCGAACCTGGGCCCTGGAGCCTTACCACAACCTTTTACGTAGCGAACCAATTCCGATGCAGATCAATTTAGAGTCAAGTATTGGATCGCTAGTTTTCGTACCATGACCTTGTTAATACTAAACCTGAATTGAATCTTTTGTTCATAAAATGAATGAATGAAATTTGTCTCTGGTCCTGTTCTGCTTCTCAGTGTTAGAAAGAGACAACGCTATACGAATATCGCATATTGGGTTTCATTCTCTCGAGAGCGTTCTGAAATCAAACTCTGCGAACTTACGGAAAGTTACGGTTATTATATTATTTAATATTTAAGTATAAAAAACGTAATTAATAATGATTAGTGCATAAAATAGTCACATATCGAATGAACGCGTCTTTTTTTTAATCTACTCGGTGATTTGAAGTATGAAAAATTCCTATTTAACTATAAACAGGAAGACGTACAATTTTAAATAAGGTTTAGAACGTACCTGTCATATCAACGCGTTTGTTTATAATATTTGTTTTGAAGTGATCACAGACATAGTAAAAAATATAGACGAAGTGCTGCTAATAATCATAGTGAAGCCAAAAAAAAATATGCTCCTTTGTGTACAACCAGCGCTCATGCACACACCATGCACCTGAAGGATATTTGCTTTCGCGATGTATACTGGACGATATGCCGCGACATGTGTAGTGAGAGGAGTTAGCACGGTTTGAGTTGCATAATATGCAACTTATGTGTGCGTGAGCGCTGGTTGTACAGTCGACTGCATGACAGAGGTAACACTTCAATTCGAAAACCACTGTTAATGCTTACGAAATAAAGATGCTGCTAATGTCCAAGTGTTACCACCGACGTGCGGTCGACCGTACAAGAAGGAGCATTGTTTTTTTTTAGCTTCACTAGAATGTTCGCAGCACTTCGTCTATATTTTTTACTATGTCTGTGGAAGTGATTTAGAAGTTGTTTATTCACTGACTGATTGTTTGCTTTATGTTAAAGATTTAACAATGGGGCTTACAATGGGGTTAGTTGTTATGTGTAAATGGTACCTACACACATATAGATCTTGTATTAACTTTAAATCGCCAAGCTTACATTAGTGGTGAAATATTTTAATAGTGTATCAGTTATCAGTGAAACCACCCGCCGCAGCTATTTTTGGTCAACTCGAGTACCTATGCAAATTATTAAATGAATATAAAGACAACTATGGGCTACAATAAATCGGCCCAAGCCAAGGATTACGCAAGTTTTGGAAAGGAGTAGCCCTAAGCTAGATTCCCCACAGTGATGGTAGTAAAGGATTGGAAAGTATGGTGCAAGGTACGTATAGTTAAACCCATATTTATAAGAGTGAGTTTGTTAGCTTGGTGAAATAGGTATGTTAACATAGTTAACATAATCAGTCCATTACTGTCCCACTATAACACAGTTAACATAAGCAGTCCATTACTGTCCCACTGTAACACAGTTAACATAAAGTTCATTACTGTCCCACTGCTGGGTACTCTTCTTCTCCGAATGAGAAGGTTAAGGCCTTAACTGCAAGGCTATCACAATTTTTTAATATGATAAACATATTGTCATGAAAATATGGTTCAAACCTAAACCTTCACTTTAACTTTTCAAAAATTGAACAAGGAATTATTATTATTTTGTTTCATTTGGTACTTAGAATAATTAATTAAAAATTATATTATTTAATTTTAGGCACAGACTGGAATTACTACAAATAATATAAAAGCTTCTCTCCGCAAAAGACTGCAGGAGACCAGTCTGATGGCTCGCTTGGAGTATGGATAGCCATTTCAAGAAGTAAGTTTATTAATTTATTTTACCATGCAACCCTTTAGATGTTATTATTTATTTTTTAAACTTAATGAATTAACTATTATTAGAAGTTTTACTATTTCTGCCTTGGGATGACTGGTATAAAAATAATCCTGTCATATTCCATGGACATATTCTCATCCCAATCAGTCATCCTAACCTGTTTCGTTGTGATTGAGTTACAAACATCGTAACATTTGCATTATTAGTAAAAATAGGGTTCTAAGAATATTAATTTATTAAATGGATTAGCATAATAAGATAAATTAATTTTTTAACAGATTAAGTATACACTCGAAGACAAAGAAAATGTGCTAAGAGACACCCAATGTCCTTCTGATGTCACTTATTCCCTGGATATTCAAGTCTGTGTAGTGGCTCTCTGGTGTGCCGGGAGCTGCATTTATTACTGATGTCATCGTAATAAGAATTTCCTGCAACATGTTACATTTATCTGTTATAAAAACGATTATATATTTATATGAGTCTTTATTTAGCGCCTTTATTAGTTCACATTATAATATACAACATGTTATTGAAATAACTGAAAACCTCTTAAGGGGTTAATGTACTCATCAGTATGAACAACTTTTACTATGGAACCAAACCTGAAATCGTGAAAAACAAAAACAGCAGATCCCTACATTTTATCTTCTTCTTATCGTGTCAATGGTTCAAATATGGTTGGAATAAAAAGTGGCCACTTCAATGGCGTTTTAAGATACGCGGCGTTTTTTATGGCGTTTTACATTTTATCGATTCATGTGAACAAAAATGTAGGGGACACCTGATATTTTTTCTTGATTTCAGGGTTGGTCCCTTAGTAAAAGTTGTTTATACTGATGAGTACAATGACCCCTTAAGAGTTTTTCAGATATTTCAATAACACGTTGTATATTACATTATAAGAAAGTAGGTACCTACTTAAATATTCATTTATAAAATTATGTACACAGAGAATTCTAATAGATATCATATTGAATAAAGCACATAGGCACATTAAGTATTTTTTTCTATTGTAGAAAAATATTAATAATGCCAAAAACCTATTTTGTTTTTTAGTAAACAATTGAAATTTTACTAATTGTATTTATTTTACCTATAACTCATAGCAACGCCCTTGATGTGATTACAATGTACTCTGTGATGTGCACTCATGTTTCCTTTTGGCCTTGGATGTGCCCTTGTTCCATAAAACAACAGAGCAGTCAATATCTGAAATAAATTGGTTTATTATTGGTATTTCATAAGTTATTCGTGGTACCTCTACCTATATATATAATCCATATGGGTATTTAGAAGTAGACTAAGATAGGTTGATGTAGCAGGTTGTTAATATTATATATAGTGTGACATGTTGTTCCTAAGTTTTTATTATTGTTACTGGTGTGTACACCTTTGTTGTAACAAATAGTATTATATCTATTATATTATTAGGTAGATAGTTAACTATGTTAGTGGAGAGTTCTCGTTTCGGAGGCCATGACTAACTTTGGGTCGCTGAGCCAGAGGAGTAAGTTATATTATGGCATATCTCCCCTACTTGGGGAAGGCCTATGTCCAGCAGTGGACGTCTTTTGGCTGAAATGATGATGATGATGATGATTATTAGGTAGATAATCTGTTTTTTTCATTACTTAATCCTATTAGACAGTGCAATACATACCTATTTAATATTATTACTTAGATAGTTACATCTTTTCGGTAGTTTTTCGTTTTGTTACATAGGTATAGGTATGTATTATGAAGGAGAAGTCTTAAAAGAAGTTAAATATTTATGATTCTTACCTTTAAGAGGTCCCATAATGGTCTTAGTTCATTACACAGATCTAAGAAAAATAATTGTTTAGAAAGCCGGCTCCCATAATGAAGTCTTGTTCTTCCATTTGAACAATAAATCGGGCTGTTCCTTTATTTCCCATGTTTGATTGCAGCATGAAGTACCTACTTTCCTCATTATTATCACACTCCATAAACTCAAATAAAATAGAATTGTAAGACATCTAAAATAATACAAAAGTATTTTTAGGAAAAGTCACTTTTAGGTAATTATCACAATAATTAATCTCATACTAGGTTTTTAAGTTTTATAATTAACATAAGACACGAATTACCTTTAAATTATTAAACTTTTACTTAACTTTGTTATACAATAACGAAAACTATTCACTTCTTACTAAGAAAATATCAACTTTAGTTGAGTCGTATTATTTGACAGATAGCGAACCAGTTCAGACCGTGCAATCGAGGTCCCGGTACGAATTGAATGAACGAAAGCAAGATTTGCGACTCAGTTTAGACTTTGTTCTGGCTGATCCTAAAGTGTGAAAAGTGTCACGCGTATTCGATGTCAGGGTACGAAAAAGCAAAGCGTATCAAATTAGGTCCTCAATTGAATCGTAATAAGAGGTTGTGGTAGGGCTCCTGTGGTATCTCAGTCCGACGCATGATGTTCCCTGCCATCTATGCTTGTTTTATAGTTGCAAAATGCAGCATTATACTGAACCGGTCAAAAAATATGAATTTTAATGACAACTTCGTCCAAGACCGCACATGTTTTTTGTTTACAGTTTTTACTATTTTCTTTTATTACATGTTTTCTCATTGTAAATTTGCATGGAATTTGTATGGGACTTGCATACCATGCAGTGCGTTTAGGTTAAGTGCATAGAATAGGAATATTAACATAGTTATTAAGTAATATTGTTACTAACAACAAAGGGATTCACCAGAGGATGGGCAGCAGCGTTCTCTGAGTATTTAACCAACCAACTGCGATCGCCAATCCGCCTGCCAAGCGTGGCGATTATGGCATATCCCCCCCTTTTGGGGGAGGCTCATGTCCAGCAGTGGATGTCTTTCGGCTGAAATGATGATGATGATGATGATTGTTACAACAGAAATAGATAGAATGGAAAAAGCGGCGGGGCGCGCGTGGCAGCACTCTGCACCATAGTGCAGTGCATTTCAAAGCCTTTCTCAGCACGCTTTATGACTTGTTTCTGTAAATAATGTAACAAAAACCATCAAAAATGCCGTATTGTCCTGTTTCTAACTGCAGAAACAAAAGCTGTAAACTGCATTTGATTAAAGTTAATTTTTAAAAATTAATGACGTCAATATGTAAGGCGTAGTTTGTTCGAAAGTTGCCATGCATGAATCGCAAGTAAAATTGTGATTACAACCATTCTATCCATTTCTGTGATTGTTACTAACACAGTGAGCCATTGTTTTACTTGTTAAATAAAATAAATTAAAATTAAATTATAATGATATCCTTTCGTATTCGTTAATAAAATTCTTTTATGACTTTACCTGTAAATAAATTGTTTGGTATACCTATAAAGCGCTGTAAATTCCTACTTTTGTGTGATAAAAATAAATGCGTCTGTTGAACTGTTGTGTGTAGCGTTATTATTGTGTACCTATAATCAGTACGGTCGGTAGTCAGATTGCTAACAAAGGGAGTAGTTCCTGGACACGCCACCCTAAGACTTGACACGGAGCGTGACTGTGACGATCAGCCCCTTATTCTATTTTCTGTGATAGTTCAATACGTATAGTATGGTAGCCTATGTACAAACACAAAACAGAGTGTTTCTAACAGTTATATTAATTATGGTTAAAATAACGGTGGTGAAGTGAATCATAAACATTAAACCAGCCAAGTGCGGGTTGGACTCACGCAGTAAGGGTTCCGTACCACCCATCGACCTGATACCCTTTAGAAACTGCTTTAATTTATGAGAGTTCATCAAAAGACATCAACGTAACGTGCGCGAAATATGAATATTTGCATCTATTTTTTACGCAGATACCACCACATATATCTATGTTTACCCTATTTTTATTATTTGTTGCTAAATAACATAGTATGCACTATATTCAAACCAAATTTTACGCTGGTATGTATTACAGTTTTGAAGATAGGGCAGGAACAAAAACTTTGAGGATAAAACATGTTTTTAGAGGTTTCTTGTATGGGGACCCCCTTTGGTTTTAGACATTTTTTATTTTTTTAGTATTTGTCATAGTAACACATATTCTGAGAAATTTACAAACGGCTACCTATTACCGTTCAAAAGATTATATAGCCCTGTGACAGACAGACGGGCGAACGGGCGGACGGACAATCAGCGTAGCGAGAATAATAAGGTCCCGTTGGGCACCCATTTAGTACGGAACCCTAAAAAGTGCGAGTTACACGTTTATAAAAAATGGCAGATATCGCCTTACTCAGTAATGTCGATTTAAAGAATTGGACAATCTCATTTTACAAATTCTGTCACAACCACAAGTCATAGCAAAATAAAAATGATACATTATCCCACTCGATGCCCAAAATTCGGGTCACTCTAATAGAGCGAGACGACTTGACTCCTTGTTTTCTATCTGTGCATGATCATTTTTTCGGCAGAGTGCACAGTCTTGTACTACCAACGGTAAATGTCATGCCTTTACCGGCGGTAAATGTCATGTCTCTGAGTCATTGACTTGGTTTCTTAATTCAATGCACTGAGTTTTATTTAGTAAAAAGTCAAAGATAATAATATAATCATTACATTTTAAAAAGTAATTCGTTTTATTTTAAAATTTTAGATTGTATCGTTGGAAATAATGATAGTGGGCGAAGTGAGCAAAAACCTGCCATGGTTAGTTAGGTTCTCTTGTTATGGTATTGTTGAAGAAGTCAAGAATTCATATGCCGATTTTCAAATTTCAGGGTCGAAAAATATCGTCCTTCAAAGTTAGAAGAACTAATTTCTCATGATGACATAATTAAAACAAGTAAGAAACCTTACTTTAAATCAATTTAGACTGCAAAAAAGTATATATTTGTAGGTTACTTTAATTATTTGTCATCATTCTAGTAAAACAATTTATGAAGGAGAACCAACTACCTCATCTACTATTTTATGGACCTCCTGGAACAGGCAAAACGTCAACAATATTAGCTTGTGCGAGGCAGATGTACACACCACAACAGTTCAACTCAATGGTAAAAGAAAATCATGTGTAAGAATAAAATAGTTATTGCAAAATCAAATTTTTCAACCCATTATGTTAAACTAAATTTAATTATAATTGAATGTATTATTTTGCTTTAAAAAATTATGAGTCTTATGTCCTCTGCAGGTCCTAGAATTAAATGCATCTGATGATCGAGGCATTGGCATTGTAAGGGGACAGATACTTAGTTTTGCATCAACAAGAACAATATTTAAAGCTGGACCTAAACTGATTATTCTGGATGAGGCAGATGCTATGACTAATGATGCACAAAATGCACTTAGAAGAAGTAAGTTTTTACCCTAAGCGTTAGTATAGTATAGTAGGTATAACGGGCTGGTTTCCGCAACTCCATGATCAAGCGTGTATTTTGCGTACCCTTTTATATTAGATATGTAGTTCATTCACTTTTGGAGACCCAGATCAATACTGACCTGTTGAGAAAATGACCCGATTCATACGGCCCGTTCCTATCGTTCAGTTCCCCCTATCTCTTCTCATGGGTGTCGTAAAAGGCGACTAATGGATTCACCAGAGGATGATATGAAACAATACATTGATAGATTATGATATAAAACTATACATTGCTGATAAAAATGTCTGGAATATGATTGCCACCTGCACTCTGCGACCCACTGGTTCTCCTCAATTAGGTATTTAACATCACTTGGCATTTGTCATGTAATTATTTCCTATTGGATCATTTGTAATTATTAATTGTATTCCTATTGGACCATTAGTATTTTTTTTTCTCCAATTGGATCATTGTAATTATTATTATTTTTTTGACATGAATATTTATTTTTATTATTGCCTTCAACATACAATGTGTATTTTTTTTTTTTTTTTTTTGAGGCTTCTGTACACTAGGTGACTATGCCAGCCTCATAGGGTCAATCATATTATAGTATGATTGATAGCATGCAGGCTGCAGTTACAATCAGCATGGAACCAATTACACCATACTAGCACCTACTCACATCTATCATTATCACCCATTAATACCATCATCATTCACTCCATCACACTCTTTGACTCCTTTCTTTCAAACACAGTTTCAAAAATTGATAAATACTCTTGCACTCTTCAGAACAAGGCTGGCTCAATATTATGTTAATTTCGCCATTATGGAAGTTTATGTTTGGCAACAACCTCATTCGCAGGCCACAATACTGATCACATTCCATCATCACATGAATTATATCCTCTGTCTCATGACATATGTCACATAGTTGGGATGATTTCACACCCATAAGACAGTAAAACTTGTTCAATGGAACATGACCAGACCGCAACCTCAGTGCCAATACCAAAGTCTCCCTGGAGAGGTTGGCACAGTCAAACCAGGGCACTGAACCAGGCACCTCCTGTATGGTATAGTACCAAATACCTTTAGTTTGCGAACACTCTCTAAATACCTGTATCCATTTCTCTTTACAGAGACTTTTTACCCATGGAACAATTTCACTACTGTAGGGTCCAGTCAAAGCATCCACACCATCATCCACTGCATTCCCAGCTAACCGATCCACAATCTCATTCTCCAGCAAGCCAACATGAGAAGGTATCCACTGAAACTCAACACAAACACCCTTTTCCTGCAATCTCTGTACTAAGCCCAAGGCTTCATAGGCTATTGGCATACCTCGGACTCCCGAGACACACCAAGCCAAATGCTGTAGGGCGCTTTTAGAGTCTGATAATATTACTATCTTCTGCTCTCCTATAGTACTAGCATAAGATAATGCCTCTGAGGTGGCCATTAGTTCAGCCCTCATCACAGAGACATCATCATGCAACCTAAACTGCATATGCACACCCACTTGTGGATCCAGGAATGCTGCACCAACACCGCGGGTACCCTTAGAGCCATCTGTAAAAAGTTTGCAGAATCCCCCATATTTGTGTCGAATCTCAGCCAATACCCTTTGCTGAAGATCTAAAACATTAAATCCTCGCTTAGGTCTATCCATACTGTCACACGAGTCATGAATGCAAGACCTAATATTAATATTGGAGACCCACGTGTTTAAAGTAAACATCTCTAATAGGGAACTTTTGTAGATAACCTTATTTACTAATGTCTTATGTACCTCTATTAGAATAGGCTCGTTCTTGCCTCTCCAATGTCCCATTAAGCTAAAGATATCCTGTATTAATTCTATTGTATTCTTAGAGAGTGAAGCTGATCGCAACCAATACCGGCATCCAAGCCAAAATCTTCTAATATCAAGAGGTTGCAAACACATTTCACTCTCCATTACATGGATGGGTGTGGTTCTGATGAAATTACCGCATATCCTAAGAGCTCTATTCTGTAAAATTCGTAATTTTTCCAAATGTACTTTTGCACTATTACCATACAAAAAGCTGCCATAATCTAATCTACTTCTGATTAGAGAGATATACAGTCTGCGAAGATGTTTTGGGTGGACACCCCATGTACTTCCAGCCAAAGTTCTTAAAACATTTAATAATTTATAAGTTCTTTCACAAGTCTCTTTAATGTGAGCTCCCCAACGCAATTTATTGTCCAACCAGAGACCTAAATATTTAATTTTGTTCTGTATTGTAATTGGTATACCATTAATATTTACTGACACATTATATTTTTTCCTTTTTCTACTAAAAATACATAAACTTGTTTTAGGTTCTGATATGGATAATCCTACATCCCCCAACATATTGGTCATAGTTTGTAAAGAATCTCTGAAATTTATTGAAATATCGTCTTCATTTCCATTTTCTAAATATTTATACATAACAAAATCGTCAGCATATTGTGACAGATTCACGTTTCTTATATCCTTACATATGTTCATTGTTACAATGTTAAAAAGTAAAGGGGATAATGGATCCCCTTGAGCCAGGCCTCTGTTGGTATGTCTTTTTAAAATATTATTAGTGCTGCCTCCCAGTAATACCTGACATCTCCTATCTGATAAAAAGTTCCATACATATTTGTTAATATTACCTCCTACTCCAATATCCCCACTAGTGCCCTAACATTAACATTATTATAAGCGCTCTCAATATCAATGAAACAGGCTACAGTTGGATTATTCCTAGCAAAACCAACTTGTATAGCTGCCACAAGTTGTGTCAGATTATCTAAAGTTGAGTGCGCCTTCCTAAAACCAACAGTGGATTGAGAGATCAGTTTTTTTCTCTCTACATACCATTCCAGGCGCCTACAAATAATATTATGGAATGTCTTACACGGACATACAATCAGCGAAATAGGACAAACAGAAGATATTAGACCAGGATTCCTACCGGGCTTGGGTATCGGAATAATATTTATGTTTCTCCACTGGTTAGGCACTATGCCAGTTTGCAATACAAGATTAAATATATAGGGCAACAAAACTTTTCCAGACTTGGATAAATTGAAAATCATTGAATAAGAGATGTTATCTGTTCCAGGAGAAGTATCTTTGCGTTTTAAACTGTTCTCTAATTCAGTCATCGTGATTTCTTTATTAATAGGGCAATCCTTGTTATCTTGACATTTTGGAGGTGTTTCGGCAACGGTATCCGGCGTCAAAGAATTCAGCAGCTCTGTTGCCACTATCGGGTCTACTGTATGTGATGATCTTATTCCTTTCATCCATCTCATTTTCCTCCACATAACTGAAGAGACATATTTTTATCCAAGGAATAGTCTCATCAGCAACTTCATTAAGTTTAGTTTCAAACATATCATAGTTGGCTTGCATATCCTGAACCGGCACTAGATTTGAAAAGACCTGGTCCGTTTTCTTCTGGTATTCAGTCCATTGAGCCTCCTTGTAGTTCCTTTTCTTTATATGTAAGTTAGATTTTTCATAACCAACTGCTGACTTGATAACTATATGATCGCTACCCAAGGATTCATTTGTTGTACTCCAAGTAATTTTAACTGCTATATCACTAGTGACAAATGTAATATCTGGAGCCGTTTCTTGTAATGTACCATTGACCATTCTTATTCTTGTTGGCCTACCATCATTCACACAAATATAGCCATTTTCGAAACTTGCTTTGTAAACTTTTTCACCCCTTGTATCTGTTTTACAAGACCATAGATTATGATGAGCATTAAAATCTCCAGTCAATATTGTGTTTGTATCGAAAAGTGTGAATACTTGATCCCAGTCAGATTGGCTTGTATTAATTGATGGGGGGCAGTATAAATATATAATGTTAGATATTCCTGGAATATTCAAAACTTGCACTATTAGGATCTCAATCGCAGTATTTGCCAGCCTATGTATTCTCTGTACCAATTTAATTGTCTTATGAAAAACTATGCACACACCACCATAGCCATCTTCTCTGTCCACCCTAATTATGTTGCATACAATGTGTATCTATATGATACATTTAATTTTGTATCGATCTGTATCAAATATTGGTATTTTTTCTACCAACTCATGTTATTTTGACATGACATTGTTTTCAGTTATTATTAACTGTTTATTATTTAGGCATTATACAATTTATTTACACTTTTACTATTTCAGAATTATACAATTTATTTACACTTTTTTTTCTAAAATTGCATTATTTTCTGTCATAGAACTGTAATTTGTATGAGACGCTTACAATTTTTTAATAGGTGATTAAAATGTAAGTATGATGTGGCCATTAAGGCTAGGCTCCCAAAATGAGGTGACTTTTTGAAAACATATCGAGTCGAACACATGCTTGATGAATGTCAAATTTAGATACATGTTTTTTTGAACTTTTATCCATCGTTTGACTGCGTAGCTACTATATAGTGATCTGTGGTTTGACTAAACAGTTACATAATTCGATTTTTGTTCGATACTTTTTTTTTTTGAAAATAATGCGTTTTTAGATATTTTTCGAATATTTCTACTTTATTATTTAACTTAGCTATATAAAATATATGCAAATAGGAAGATAATAAAGTTTATTAAATACTAGCTAGAGAAAAGGACAATGCTGACGGATGGGCCCGTTTTTGGCGACATGTCAAAACTGTATGTTATTCAAAAATTATGTCTTATTTTTTCATGTTTATTTGTTCTTTATCAACATTTCTTTCACCCTAGCATTAAAAAACATAATAAATATGTATTAAACGGAATCTTAAGTATATCCTCCATTCAAACCGAACGAAAATGTTGCCAGATAACAGACTATTTCCACAAATAATCGGAATCGATTCTAAATAGCGATACTTCTATGAATTCACTTTTACTGTGTTTCAGATGCTATTATACTAGACTTATATTGATTGATTGATTTCTTATTTTTTCTTTCCACAATTTATATCTTTAGATTTCGGTTCTCATGCGTAAATCCATTAAAAATGATAAAAAATCACTCATATGACGTCAAATCAAAAGAAATTGCAAAACATATTTATGAAATCTTTTTGTACAGATAAATAAGATGATTCTTTGCTTTAAAATACCTATGCATTTATTGTTAGTATTGTTATAAACATTTTAAATTAACTGAAATATTACTTATAAAATCGATATTAATGAATACACCCAAAAACTTAAAAGCTTGCAATGTTTAAAAATATACTACAAAATCGATTTGAAAAATCTATTAACAAAATGATTATATCTTGCACCACACCATACATGGTGTCTCTGGATGTCCTTATGGGTGCGTTCAGTTATATCGCCCAACGATGCACGGAGCGTAGGTACTTATCAATCAGTTAAGGAGTTGGAAAAAATTAGATTTCTCTTAAACCAGGGTGAAAAAATTAAAATCGTTTACAGAATAATAAAAGATAATTCTTGGTCTACAAAATAAGACTAAAACCGCCGTGACATAGCAGTTTTTTTTGAGGGGCCTAAAGCTCATAAGAGGATGGGCAATGTCCTTTGTATAGATTGTTTAGTATTCTTGTAATAAAAAGAAAACTGTTTTGAGATTTACGACATTTACTTCCGTGGTAAAACACGCGAGAATGATTTTCTCAAAAATGAGTTCTATTGCAACTCGCATAAAATTGACGAGAGCGGCCCGCAGTTGCGGTGTGTAAGGGGAGTGCGAGGGTGGGAATTACGTTTTGGGAGCGTCCTCTTAATGTTTTTACAGTAATTCTATATATTCCTGCCTATCTGTTGTCTAGCAGTATGAGTCTGTCATACTCACTTAAATGTCATGCTGATGGTGGTGTTAGTGTCGGGTTGTTAAGTTCCCTTCAATATGTTTGAGTTAAGTGATGGCTGATGCTCCTGTCATGCTCGTGAATGGGTGCCGTCTGTCGGGACAGGTCAGCTCCTACATACAATGGCAACTCTTTTTACATTTATTTCTAAATGCCTTTAGAAATAATGTATGATGTTCTCACTTTTAAACTCTTGTTTATTTCTGAAATTAACCTATATTATACTGACATTATTTGAATAAATTTGATGTAATAAACCAAACCTATTTTAAAAAGATACATGTAGTTTCTTGCTGGTTCTTCTCCATAGGACCCACAATTTGGAACCGTGCAACTAGAGCCTGACGTTTCAAAAGTGCCAGTAATTAGGTTTATTTGGAATAAAAAACATTTGAATTGAATTTGATGGGCAGCAGCTTTCTCTTGAGTATTTGACCAACCAACTGCGATCGCCAACCCGCCTGCCAAGCGTGGCGATTATGGTATGTCCCCCCCTTTTGGGGGAGGCCTATGTCCAGCAGTTGACGTCTTTCGGCTGAAATGATGATGATACGACCCGTTATAAATAATAATAAATAAAAATTGTTTATTCTCGCCACTAAAGATTACAATCTTATGTCTGATACACATTACATGACAATTAATTTTATGGTGGTAAATTGGGAAGCACAAGATTTTGACCCTATCCCCTGAACTAGGCGTAAACCTGTATCTCAGGAGATAGTGTTCAGCCATCGTTAGTCTAAACCAGCCTTTCCCAAAGTGGTCGATAACGGCCCCTTGCGGGCGCTGCAGGCCTAAAGGGGGGCGGTAAGAGACCCAGAAAAAAAATAGGGGCGTTGTGTAAAGGTTTGGGGGGCGATTTGTAATTTCATCTAGCTAGGAGGACTCTAAGACACCGACAGAACTGTCGACTTTCGACTACAACTTGTGAACATCAACTAATATTAATTAAGAGATTGCTCAAACTTGGTTCGATATTTCTCTCCGCGTAGTTCATATATCTGTTCTGTTTTATTGAATAAATAAAATAAAGTAAAAGTCTCGGTTAGAACGAATGTTTAATCTCCGCTAATATAGCTCACAATAATTAATTAATTTAATTTGAAGTTATAGTGGTTTTTAAGTAGGTGAAAAAATGGGGGCGCAAAAAATTTTTTTTGTCAAAGTGGCCAGTAGACAAAATAAGTTTGGGAACCACTGGTCTAAACAATAAGTCTTAAAATATTCGTGTGTCACTACTATTTAATTTTTTCTCATCAATTATTGACTATAAGATGTATTCTGATTTGTAAGGGTTTTTAACAATAGTGGTGATACTGAGTGTACGGAGTATGGGGAAGTGAGGTATGTGATGAAGAATGTGATTAATGTGTGTGAACGTGTGTGATGGATGTATGATGAAGTGTATGGTGTTGGTGTATGGGGCAGTATCTGGGTGAGAAGGTGTAGGTTGTGAGAAAGCTGTATGAATGGTCATTAGGTTTTCAGTATCTTCATAATCCAGCTGCAGAAACCATCTTTTAACAGTAGCTTTAGCTTCATATGTACTTAGCCGTAGGCCGTAGAATGTTGTTTTTTTTTGTTTTTTTTTGTCATACATTAGAGGACATAAGATGTAGTGTTGTCTTTCTGCGAAAGTTGTTCTGTGTGGAATACATGGACAGTCTGGTGTATTTCTGTGTCTTCCAATACTGGGCGGTTTAACTGATCGATGTCTTCTCAGAATGGATACGAGCACAAAAAGCCGTCGAACACTAAGTACCTAGCATTCTGAATAGAGTTGTCTAGTCGGATATCTAAACGGCTTTGTTTTTTTATTTGTAACATAATCGTGCGATGTTTTGAAGCAAAGTGACAGTGCGGTGTGTGAGCGGGTAGCGGGCGGTGAGGTACGGCTAGCTCATCATCTAGCCAGCAGCGACACGTAGCGTACATGTTAGAACCTGTTTACGCGGCAAAACAATGTAATGGTAAACCGAATAATTCGGCCGAATATCCGGTTCGGTAAAGGTTAAACCGAATAGTATTCGGTTATTCGGTGAAACCACTATTCGGCGCATCTCTAATTATTGTAATCATTGCTATACTCGTCTACACCCCAGTATCCGAACCAAATTCTTGTGTTATTGTCGCTACAACACTTCTTGAAATTGCCGCCGTTGCTATTGGCGCCCAACGTGGACGGCTTTTTCCGCGCCCTGTTTAGTGAACCCCATTCTGCGACGCAGCGACGCGACGCCACTGTGTATTATTTCTTGCCAATCATATTTAACTGCGTTGACAAGTGTTCGAAAACATTTAAACTTATTCCAGGAGTTAAATTAGTGTCGCTCAGTATACCGGTTAAGTATACCTACCTAATATTCATAGGTTTAACTTTATGTCTATAGTCGCAAAGATAAAATTGTTATATCATTTACTGTACCCAACTATGCTCAAAATGATTTTGTGAACAATACAGTAGATTCTATTTCAATTGAGAAATGGTTTTCTTTGGCTTTTTTTGGTTTCTTTGTGGTTTGACGACGTCTGTGGTCTAGTGGTTCAAGTGTAGGTCTGCTGATCACGAGGTTCGATTCCCACAGGACACAAATATTTTATGTGATGAATGTGTTTGTGTTGGTCTGGGTGTTTCTTATGTATTATAAGTATGTATTTACAAAAAAAAAGTATTTTTTAAACTATCTTAGATGTTTCAAGATCTAGGCACAGACATAGTAAAAAATATAGACTAAGTGCTCTAAGTTATATAATTGATGAAACACCATATTCTTAGGCCGGTGTTCATCAACGTTAGTTCTCTTATCAAACGGCCGATTACTCGGAAAATGTACTGGAAATGTGGGTAAAGGCATGTAAAGGTAAACTGTCGTTTAACCAGAGAATTATTGTTGGTGAAATTAAGCATTAGTAAGTTAAGTAATATTAGGATTGGCTGGAAAAACTTAATTAACTATGAGTACAATTGTCAGCGTTCACGGCGCTTTAGGCTATTTGACTTTAATTCGTTGCTATGGTTATTTACATGGAAACAAATGCCTCCATCATGTTTAATTCCTCTGATATAGGTATTTAAAAAAAATTAATAACTTATCGTGTTTGGATATCTATAACATCTTGTGATCTTTTGAGTTGGAAGTACATTTCTAAATTTTAAATGAGTGCCCCAATGAAAAGTTCTTTACGATGTACTACAGTGAAGACGATATGGCTGAGTCCAAGACGATACAAATCGCTGTTCTTGGTGAGACTAAAACTGGGAAGGTAAGCCTTAAGTGAAATTATAGGTATATTGTCAACTAGATCCTACTGTGTAATATTGTTAATGTACCTTGATGTGTCAATATCACTCATATAAACATGGTCGTACCTATGAAGATAGCTGTTTGAGGTGATCTATGCTTGTTTAGTAATTAGTAAAGCATCATCGTGGACTTGTTGCTAACGATTCCCGGGAGTGGAGTCGTAGGTACACCTCTTTATTAAAATGAAGATAAATGAATTTGAATAATGTGTTAAATGTGTTTATTTGTAGAGCTGTCTATGCCATCGTTATTTGGGTGGGAATAGCGTGGCTCCACTCGGGGGCACCCAGGGCGCTGAGGTAATGGCCGGGCAGTGCATAGGGTTGCGGCCTGCCGTACCCTTACAGCTGTGCGACGTCGCCGGCAACGCGCTGGCCACACACATGCTTGCTAATTATCTGTATGCTTCTGATGTAAGTAATAATTACATATTTATTTGCTTCATACCTTCACCTTCAAGGTATAGAGTCCGGTTTTAAAACATGCATTATTGGCAAAGTTATTCATGTAAGTAAATTAATGTTTATTCCAGATTATTTTGTTTGTTTATGACTTAACAAACCTGCAAAGTTTCGAAAAATTAAACGTATGGATTCAGAAAGTTAAGGAAATATTCGAACATGAAGCGACGAAGCCATTGATGGCTTTGTTCGGCAATAAGTCTGATTTGGAACACCAAAGAGCCGTAAGATTGTCCTGCGTACAAAAATTTGCATCTGAACATTTGTTGGAGACCTTCAAGGGCTCTGCAAGGACAGGGGAAATGGTAATAGTAGTTTATGAAACTGTTGCATAATAGGGGTGATTCTATTAAAAACCTCGCCTACGGGCTCGGTTTTTAAACTCACACTCGTGTTTAATACCTAACTATGTCAGTTTCATACACTATTTTATCTAAACTCATACAATTTTAAATAAAATACCAAAGTCAAAATCTTGGTAACATTGTCGTTGTTTTTCTTGATTTCTCTGATAAAAGATTGTTCATCATTTACGTTGCTGCATCCAGAAATTCAGGCGGGGTCATATTCTCCTCAGTTCAGTATCACTGCTGTAGTCAGATATTTTTGCCCAGAATAAAACATTCGACTTACAAAACCATAATAACAACTGTCCAGCTAGGTAAGTCCAACTTCGAGAAAGAGGTCAATCGTCGAATCCGACTCGGTTGGGCAGCGTTCGGGAAGCTACGCAATATCTTCTCGTCCAAAATACCGCAGTGTCTCAAGACGAAAGTCTTTGACCAGTGTGTGTTGCCAGTAATTACTTACGGTACTGAAACGTGGTCGCTCACAATGGGCCTCATAAGAAGGCTCAAAGTCACTCAAAGGGCAATGGAGAGGGCTATGCTCGGAGTGTCCCTGCGTGATCGAATCAGAAATGAGGAGATTCGCAGAGAACGAAAGTAACCGACATAGCCCGAAGAATTGCCAAACTTAAGTGGCAGTGGGCGGGGCACATTGCTCGCAGAACGGATGGCCGATGGGGCAGTAAAGTTCTGGAGTGGCGACCGCGTACTGGAAGGCGCAGCGTGGGTAGGCCCCCACAAGGTGGACCGACGACCTGGTGAAGGTCGCGGGAATCCGCTGGATGCGGAAGGCACAGGACCGGTCGTTGTGGCGATGCTTGGGGGAGGCCTATGTCCAGCAGTGGACGTCTTTCGGCTGAAATGATGATGATGATAATGATGAATAACAACGTAAACAATAACAATAAATTTAATAGTAAGGATGACCAAATCCAGTAGGCCGTGGCGCGCGGCCGCGCATGCGCGCTGGCGCGCGACTACACAGATAATAAGTACATATACTTTCGAGTTCATAATTCGAATTTTACGATACGAGTGTAGATAAAAACATTTATCTACACTCGTATCGTAAAATTTGTCATAATGACATACTTTACGCACATGCACCTGTAATGAATTTAAAAAGTTTTATTACGATACAGTTTGCTGAACAAAACAATGCGGTAATTTAATTTTTTTTCCATAAGCGCACACTTCAGCCCAACTAAGGAGTTTTTAATGCCACTTCGACCTAACCAAGGAGTTTTCAAACCTTTTTTTTTGCAGTCGTACAGTTTGGCACCAATGAGTACACAAAATTCAGGGTGGCGCCACTTGTCATACATTGAAAATTTTTATCGTTTAAAATCGCGTTATTGGCAGAACTTTTGATTGTCATATTGCTTTTAATTATATTTAAGTGTTTACAGGCATATTTTTTGTATGATAAAACAGAGATTGACGGAATCCTGACAAGGATAGAAAATTAGTTCCGATTATAATGTTGTCGCCAGACTATATTTTAGTATCTGTGTAGGCGCGCACCAGCGCGCGTGCGCGGCCGCGCGCCTGGCCTACTGGATTTGGACATCGTTACTTGTAAATTTATTGTTATTGTTTACGTTATTAAAATATTATTATATTATATTCGTTATTATTGTTTGGCCATGTCTGTCGAAGGACCGATGGCCGTTGGAGCAGACGAGTCCTTGAGTGGAGACCGCGTATCGGCAAACGCAGCGTAGGGCGCCCCCCTGCCAGGTGGACCGACGACCTAAAGAACGTGGCTGGGGGGGACTGGATGCGGAAGGCAGAGGACCGAGCGTTGTGGCGCAATTTGGGAGAGGCCTATGTCCAGCAGTGGACTGCGAAAGGCTGAGTTGATTGATTGATTGATTTACGTTATTATTATGGTTTTGTATGTCGAAAGTTTTATTCTGGGCAAAAATATCTGACTACAGCAGTGATACTGAACTGAGGAGAATATGACCCCGCCTGAATTTCTGGATGCAGCAACGTAAATGACGAACAATCTTTTACCAGAGAAACCAAGAAAAACAACGACAATGTTACTAAGATTTTGACTTTGGTATTTTATTTAAAATTGTATGAGTGTAGATAAAATAGTGAATGAAACTGACATAATTAGGTATTAAAACACTCGTGTGATACTATTAAAAACCTCGCCTACGGCTCGGTTTTTAAACTCACACTCGTGTTTTAATAACCACTATTATGCAACAGTTTCATAATAGTAGTTTATAGTAGTAGGCCGTGGCGCGCGGCCGCGCACGCGCGCTGGCGCGCGCCTACACAGATAATAAAATATAGTCTGGCGAAAACATTATAATCGGAACTAATTTTCTATCCTTGTCAGGATTCCGTCAATCTCTGTTTTATCATGCAAAAAATATGCCTGTAAACACTTAAATATAATTAAAAGCAATATGACAATCAAAAGTTCTGCCAAAAACGCGATTTTAAACGATAAAAATTTTCAATGTATGACAAGTGGCGCCACCCTGAATATTGTGTACTCATTGGTGCCAAACTGTACGACTGCAAAAAAAAAGGTTTGAAAACTCCTTGGTTAGGTCGAAGTGGCATTAAAAACTCCTTAGTTGGGCTGAAGTGTGCGGTTATGGAAAAAAAATTAAATTACCGCATTGTTTTGTTCAGCAAACTGTATCGTAATGAAGCTTTTTAAATTCATTACAGGTGCATGTGCGTAAAGTATGTCATTATGACATTACTTTCGAGTTCATAATTCGAATTTTACGATACGAGTGTAGATAAACTACTATTTCAACACACTTGCTCGTAAAGTGGCTCTTATTGCATCGCTTTTAGGTTCATAATGTGGCTTATAACACACGCGTGCTTTTTTCATTATATTATCGCACTAGTGCTTTTTACTTTACAATTTATTTATTTTATTTATTAAATTTATGCACACACAGAGAAATAATATTTATTTTTAAATCGCAGCAAAGAGTTTTTATGCCTGAACTAAATTAAATATTTTTGGGAATAAAGCAACTGTATTAATTAAAATATGCTATGTAAACATTTCATTTCATTAAATTATTAATTTTTGTCAACAAATTAATATTAATTTGTGTTATAAATAAAAAAATCAATTTATAATATTTTTATATTAGGCTGTATGGCGGTTTCCTTCTACCACCTGTGCGCGCATAGCTGTATGTCACCGCGCGGTCCGCGCGCCATTTTTATCATTTTTCACAAATTCGATATTTGTCTAAAATGTGTAATTTATGTTTTTTTTCCTCGCAATTGTGTTGAAAAACGTCGTATGACTCGCGTGAGCATTGACTATTATACTCTCGGCTCCATTACGCCCTCGCCTTCGGCTTGGGCTGCAATCCAGCCTCGAGTATGATAGTCAACTTAGCTCACTTGTATCATAATGTACTAGTGGATTTCAGTGAATTTTCGTAGAGTATAAGGAGTAGGTTCACCCCTTTCAGTTTACAAGTTTAGTAATGGCTATATTATTTAGACTTTCCCTGTCCAGTTTCCGTATAAGGTATACAGCGACTAGTTCGCAGACAGTTAAAGAGTTGTTGAGAGACGAATTTAAATCTAATTATAAGAAATTTTGCTGAAAGTTCTTCATCACAGAGTGGCTATTGGGAGGCTCACGTTCAACAGTGGATGTTTCCGTTCTAATTTGATATATGGTTACCCTTATTTTCTTTATTAAAAAATTAATCCATTAAATTTTTACAAGCATTTGTTTATCTTCACTTGTTCGTGTGTTAGTGTAGTACGTTTGGGGCAAATCTTGCAAGTAACTTTTGAATCGGTTCCTATTATCAGAATTGTTTGAAATTCGGTACACATGTAATTATGTAAACCCGATGACAATACAATATTATATTGACAGCGAACTGATTTGATCATGGAGACGGAAGGTAGACAACGGACCTCCTCAATGTATAACAGTAGATTGATGGTGCTTGAGCTCATTTTGATCAGCTTGCAGTAGCGAACCCGTGTCTTATAAAAGCTTGCCTAGAAAAATATACACGGTGAATTTTCGTTGGTTTTGGAAACGAAAAGGGGTCATTTTACTCTTCATTATGAACTACTTTTACTATGGGACCAACCCCGAAAACGCAAAAAAAAACAAGCTGTTCCCTATATTTTGTCGATTTATGTGAACACAAATGTAGGGATCAGCAGATTTTTTTCTCTATTTCAGGGTTGGCCCCATAGTAAAAGTTGTTCATTATGATGAGTATAATGACCCCTTTTCGTTTCCAAAACCAACGAAAAACGCTGCGTTGATAACAATGCGTTTACCTAATTGCAGGTGAACAATGCATTTACGACCCTAGTGGCTCGCGTGTTGGGCATAAAGATAGATCGTCTGCCGTCGGTCAACATAGACGGCAAGTCTCCCGCGCCCAGGATCCAGGAAATTAACGGCCACACACCCTCGTCACGCCAGTCGGAACCTAGACAATCTCTTATCATGAATAGAAAAGCTCTGAGAAGAGCTCAGCGAAAAGAATCCTCAACTATATGTAGCGTACAATAATAAAAATTATGGTCGTACTATTCGGGTTTTATTATTTACTATGCATGTCATGTAGGTATACCATATAGTAAATGTCACGACAAGTCATAAATTGCTAAATCATTGTATTTTGTTCTAACTTCTTTATCATTTGGAACATGCTAGTAGTTTTCTCAAACCGGTTGTTTCAGTAATAGAAAAGTACACGGAAAACGTGAGGTTCTGTATAATATGCAACTATTTGGGCAAGATAATACCTGCGCTGCAGTCGAGATGTACACGTTTCCGCTTCGCACCGTTGCAGCAGAGTCAAATAGTGCCGCGGCTACAGGAAGTCGCTACGGCCGAAGGGTAAGTTGACTTATTTCCATACCGATAAGGAACTTCGTTCCAAAAATTCCGTAGCGTGATTTGCTTTTTCTGATGACAGACAAGATTTAGTTCTGTTGAGTGTGAGTTTGCAGACTGCAGACCAGCCAATAGTTTAGTTGTATTCATAATCAGTACGGCGACATACGCGAGTGCGCATACCGACAGACCCGATTCCGATTTTCAACTATCGGTGAACAGTTTTGTTTGTAGTCTGCGGGGTTCTAACACCCATATTCTAAGATGTAGGGGTTCTAACACCCATATTCAAAACTTCATCGATTCTGATTCACAAATTGAAAAAAAAATACACATAACTGACAAATCGAAATTGGAATTCTAGAACTCATCTTGAGGAACATCGAATGAAGGTGAGTTGAGAGATAATCGTATGGAGTATCATACAATAAATACTACAGGATCCGTTAGAAATCCATTTAAAAAACCATTTAAACCATTTATTTTGCCACATACACAAAATATACATATTACATGCATAGGTAACAGGACAAATTAATGTAATGAGAACACAACATGCAACATAATATGTGTGGCAAGGGATCCAGCTCAGTATTTGCTGTGCATGTAGGTATGCACAGCACTGATTTTCAGCTGGTCCCTCCCATCTGTATATCCATTTTAACTTTTTAGTAGGTATCTACTTGAAAAAAAATATGATTCCTTGAGTATTCCTTAAGGTATGTCTCGACTCTCGACGCACTTACCTTAAGTTTGTCTGTTGTTTCCTTTTGCTGTTTGTCTTTTGTTTTGTTTTAAACGCTGAGTTGAGATTTTTTGTATATAGATTTCCTTGAGTGAGGTTGAGTGGTGTCGAGGAATTTTCGAGGAACGTCATTGAATACGGGTGTAAGACGTCATGATGTTTTACTGTAATGAAAATTTCTAAAGGCAATATTCTCACTTTTAAACTCTTGTTTATTTCTGACCTTAACTTGAACCTACACTAGCCTGTGCCCGCGGCTCAACACGCGAGGATGTTGTTTACCGCGCACCCCTCGGGAACTGTCCATCTTCCCGGGATAAGTAGCCTATATGTTAATCCGGGTTATGTTCTATCTGTATGCCATATTTCATTAAAATCGGTACAGCCGTTCTTCAGTTATAAATGATGTAACCAACCCGTTTTTGTTTTATATAATAAGATTATACTCACATTATTTGAATTTTGATGTAATAAAAAAAAATTGGCAATAGGCTCGCCCCCAATTACATGGGACTATAACATAACTGGCGAAATGTGGGTGTACTATTACACCTCTGCCTACCCCTTCGGGGAAATACAGGCGTGATGTTATGTTATGTTATGTTGATGTAATAAACAATAACCTATTTTAAAAAGAGTATATCCATGGAGTTTCTTGCCGGTTCTTCTCCGTAGGACCCACAATTTGGAACCGTGCGACTAGAGCCTGACGTTTCAAAAATGCCTGTAATTAGGTTTATTTGAAATAAAAAACATTTGAATTTGAATTGAAAAGATTTTTGGATAATTATATCTAAAAATCTTATCGTCTTCATCTTATCTTGTCATTAGACAAGTTTTTTGTTTTAGCTGTAACTTTTTTCCCACAAAGATTTGAGACTGGCCGCCATAGTAACAAATGCCAGTCATGAAAAGAGCTTTTCAACGACATTATGTCCGGACGTTATTGGTCGGTGGGGACGTTTTGTCACATCCCCCTTTATGTTTTTTTAGGCCGTCTGTGGGTCATTTAGAGGTAGTTTGCAACTTAGCCGGTTATGTTTCCGTTTGAAGAAGCCTCCCGTTCCATTCACAGAACCAATAACTGTTTTATCACGTAATAGAACTTCAATTCCCACAGAACAGCAGTATAAAATATATTTCCAGTGTAAAGATTTCTGAGGACGGAATCAAAGCTCTGCTGGCGCTGTCTGGTGGTGACATGCGCAAAGTGCTGAACACGCTGCAGAGCACGTGGCTGGCATACCGTGACGTCACCGAGGACAACGTGTACACCTGCGTGGGACACCCGCTGCGCTCCGATATCAACAACATACTCAACTGGCTGCTCAACGAAAATGACTTCGCTGTGTGCTTTAAGCGTATCCTTTTTTTTTAACAATTTTTTGGGTTACTAAGTATGTCGCGGCTATTTTTCTTCTATCGGCATGAGCTGTAAAATAATTTTAGCTCATGTCTAGACTAATGAGAAGAATAGTTTATGCAAATGTTACAAGTTTGCTTATTTTTTTATAACATAGGGGGGCAAACGAGCAGGGCCCCGAGTCTGCTAATTGACAAACGCTTCAGTTGGGTGTCGGTAGAGTGTCGGTGGAATAGTTTTAGCCATTTGGTATTCTACTAGTTATTTTGAGACCAATGGCTTTCCAATGACTTTCCACTGAACTGCCATTGACTACAATTCAACTGCCATTGGACTATTTGCTATTCTGCTGTTATTTGACGTTTCCCACAATCGTCTTACGATGATTTTTTTGCCATCATATTTTTTTTAAATAATTTTTTTTTGGTGATTTCAACTTTGGTCCCTAATAAATGTTTTTCATACATCAAATGTGTACAATGACCCCTCTTAAAGGGTCATTGTACATATTCGTTTTTTTTTTGCGATTTCTGGATTGGTCCCTTAGTAAAAGTTGATCATACAGATGAGTACAATGACCCCTAAAGCCATTTTCAAGAACACGTTTTATGTCTATAGTATTGGCGGGTAAAACCTACGCTAAAAACGTAAACGTAAAAGTTGTTCATACGGATGAGTATAATGACCCCTTAAGAGGTTTCATTAACACGTCGTATGTCGATAGCATTACCGCGTTGCACGCTCAAAACGTAAACGTAAAAGTTGTGCATATGGATGAGTATAATGACCCCTTAAGAGATTTTCAATAACACGTTGTACGTCGATAGTATTGCCTCGTAGTACGCTAAAAACGTAAACGTACCAAAAGTTGCTCTTACGGATGAGTACAATGACCCCTTAAGAAGTTTTCAATAACACGTGTGTCGATGTATAACCGCGTAGCGTAGTACGCTATCGATATGCGTGTTATTGAAAACCTCTTAAGGGGTCATTGTACTCATCCGTGTGAACAACTTTTACTATGGGACCAACCCTAAAATCGCCAAAAAAATATCAGCTCTTCCCTACATTTGTGTTCACATAAATCGACAAAATGTAGGAAACAGCTGTTTTTTTTACGTTTGATGTGTTTTAATTATTTTATAGACATGAAAATTTTGTAGGTAATATCAATAAAATCCTTAATTTTAATATTTCATTGATAATAACTTAAAAAAAGTTTGATAAAGAACAATACAACTACTAATGGTAGATTTAAATGGGCAACATCGATTCGAAAACAATTGATATCCCATTACCATTCTATTGCCATTCCGACGAGATTGACATTTAAGTTTTAGCAGAATACCCATTTTGTCACAGTTGTATAGGAGTGTCAGTAGGATGTCGGTGGAATGGCGATGGTTGGTTTTTATCAATTAAGGATTCACGTAGTTGCTTCATGTTCCAATAGTTACGTAAACGACGCGGCGACGTAGCGAACTTCGCTTCAAGTAACTTAAGCTAAGTTGGCTATTTATTATTATTTATTATAATGCTCACGCGTGTCATACGACGTTTTTCAACACACTTGCCAGGGAAAAAACATATGAACGTATTTTAGGCAAATATTGAATTTGTGAATAATGGCGAGCGGATCACTGTAATCGCACGGTGATATATAGGTAAGCGCGCGCAGTTGGTAGAAGGAAACCGCCAAACAACCTAATATTAAAAATATAATTTATTATTCATAACACAAATTAATGTTAATTTGTTGACAAACATAAATAATTTAATGAAATTAAATGTTTATATAACACAAATTAAATAGTTGATTTGTTCACAATTTTTTTAAATTTTGTGTAGACATCAAAATATTTTGCTGCTTTTATAAAATTAAAAAATAAACTGTAAGTACCTAAAGTAAAAACTAAAAAGCACTAGTGCGATAATATAAAGTAAAAACCACGCGGGCGTTATTATAAGCTACATTATGAACCTAAAAGTGGTGCAATAAGAGCCACTTAACGAGTAAGTGTGTTGAAAAATAATTGAAACATTTCAAACGTAAAAAAACTGCTGTTCTCTACATTTCGTCGATTTATGTGAACACAAATGTAGGGCCGCGAAATCAGGAAAATGTAGGGATATTGTTTTTTTTCGCGATTTCAGGGTTGTGTTCATAGTAAAAGTTGTTTATACTGACGATAATATATATGTCGATAATATTGGCAGGTACCATGCTATCGATACTATCGATAGAGTAACTGATTCTCAAGGTTAGCTTTAGATACTATCGAAGCGATCGTTGCTATCGACCGTATTGATAGCTTTTTATGCAATACTATTCATAGCACTATTAGTGTCAAATACTATATAGACACTAACGATAGTATTGCTATAATATGTCGATAGTCAATAGTACATGCCCATCGATTGTGTAACTGATTCTCAAGGTCGCATTTATAGTCTAAAATTGAATATTATCGTCGAATTAAATTACTACATTACACAATTCAACTTTATTTTACAAAAAAAAGTTCAATTGTTACAACAATAACTGCAAAAAAGGTATGTTTGCAAAATGACCTCTCAGTTGTAGTTCGATGGCAAAAAGTCATTGAGAGACGATTGTCAGAAACGTCAAATAACGAGTAGACTACCGAAACTTAAGCTATCGAGAAGACATTGATACACTATTGGTTTACAGAATAGCAAATAGTCCAATGGCAGTTGAATGGTAGAAACGAATGGAATAAAAATGAAAATGCTATGTATGCTGTGTTCTATACTATGTAATTTGTATGCCTTTCAAGGTTAAATATAGTGTGACTTAATATTTTAATTTTCCACAAAGTTTTTAACTTTTACCTATGTTTCACAAATAAATTATTTTAATTTTGATTTTGATTTTATGGTTTTCAATTTTATTGTAGTTCAGTGGAAAGTCATTGGATAGCCATTGGTCTCTAAATAACTATTATTCTGATGATGATGATGATGATGATGATGATGATGATTCGGATGAGTACAATGACCCCTTAAGAGGTTTTCAATAACACGTATATCAATAGCTTACTACGCGGTAATACTATCGAGATACGACGTGTTATTGAAAACCTCTTAAGGGTCATTGTACTCATTCTTATGAACAAATTTTACGTTTGCGTTTTATGTGATTTCAGGATTGGTCCCATAGTAAAAGTTGTTCATACAGATGAGTACAATGATCCCTTAAGAGGTTTTCAATAACACGTATGTCGATAGTATTGCCACGTAGTACGCTAAAAACGTAAACGTAAAAATTGTTCATACGGATGAGTATAATGACCCCTTAAGAGGTTTTCAATAACACGTATATGTCGATAGTATTGCCGCGTAGTACGGTAAAAACGTAAATGTAAAAGTTGTTCATACGGATGAGTATAATGACCCCTTAAGAGGTAGGTAATATCAATAAAATCCTTAATTTAAATATTTCATTGATAAAAACTAAAAAAAAGGTTGATAAAAAACAATACAACTAATGGTAGATTTTAATTGGCAACATCGATTTGACATTACCATTCTATTGCCATTCCGTCGAGATTTAAGTTTTAGCAGACTACCCATTTTGTCACAGTTGTTTATGAGTGTCAGTAGGGTGTCGGTGGAATGGCGATGGTTGGTTTTTTAGTGTAATTAGCAGACTTGGGGCCCAGGTTGGTCACCAGATGGTAAGCAATCTCCGCCGCCCATGGACATCCGCAATACCAGGGGAGTCGCCAATGCGTTGCCGAACATTTAAAAAGATGTATGCTCGTTTCTTGAAGGCTCCCTGCCAAGGGGGGCACACTTTTTTTAATTTTTGGGCAAACTAAATAAACTAACTAACAAAACTAACGGTTTATCATTATTAAGTACCAGGCCCCTCAGAAAGTATTGCGAAAAAAAGTTTTTATATATGGGAGACTGGCCAGTTATAATGTTTTTCGAAAATATGATTATTTATAAGTAAAAATAAGTAAGTTCCAATTTCAAAATTTCCCTCCACATTTTTTGCGAGTTAATTCAAAGTATTGTGTCTCACTGAAATATGGATCTGCGCCGGGAACATTTTAGAGCTATGATTTTATACGATTTCAAGTGTCGCCTGAAACCGGATGAATCGTACGATAGACTTCAAATGGCATTCATGGATGAAGGCCCTTCCAAGGCAACCGTGTATCGTTGGTATAACGAATTCAAGCGCGGTCGACCAACTTTGGGGGATGACGAAAGAAGCGGTCGCCCTTTGACGGCTGTTACCGAAGAAAACGTGCTAGCAGTGAAAAATTTAATCCAAGACAATAGGCGAATTACATATCAGGAGATTCAACACATATTGAAGATTGGATCGGGAAGCTTTCACGAGATTCTACACAGCCATCTTCGCGTGAGGAGGATAGTATCACGCTGGGTGCCGCACAACCTCACCGATGCTCAGAAGCAGGCCCGGGTGGAATGGTGCCGTGATATGCTTAACAAATTTGAAGCAGGCTCGTCTCGGCGTGTTTACGACATCGTTACAGGTGATGAGTCCTGGATTTATCAATACGACCCAGAAACCAAGCGCCAGTCGACTGTTTGGGTGTTTCAAAATGAGCCAACGCCTACCAAAGTGAAGCGATCTAGAAGCGGGGGTAAGATTTTGATCGCTAGCTTTTTTAATTTGACTGGCCACTTGGTATCAATTCCCTTACGGGATCAAAGAAGCATTAATGCCGAATGGTATACTACCAAATGTTTGCCAGAAGTTTTCTCTGTTATAAGCAACAAGCGACCAAACACAGGGCTCCGCGGGCTACTGCTCCACCACGACAATGCACCTGCGCACACCGCACTCAAAACGAGGGACTTCCTGGACAGCACGCCAGTCAAACTCCTGGGTCACCCTCCTTACAGCCCTGATCTAGCACCGTGTGACTTCTTTTTATCCCCAAAAATAAAAAATCAGCTCAAAGGGATACAATTTTCGTCGCCGGAAGATGCGCTGGCTGCGTTCGAGCAGGCTGTAAACGAGGTGTCTGCGGCGGACTGGAAAAAGTGTTTTGAAAACTGGTTTAGGCGCATGAATCTTTGTATAGAGGCTGGTGGAAAGTACTTTGAAAAGATTTGATAAAAATATATGTACGTATAGAACAATTTTTTTTAGTTTCGCAAAACTTTCTGAGTGTCCCACGTATATGCGTGACGCGACGCAAGATTTATACGTAGCTGGGGTGCGTGTTTCCTTTCCACACTCGTTATTATTTTTTCTATGCCTGAAGTGATACTTCGATTTATTTTTAATATTCTGTGCAATTAATTTCTTTAATGTCGTGAAGCAGATATTCAAGATCTCAAAATTAGGAAAGGGTTGGCACTCGGCGACATCTTGACCGAAATTCATACCATAATACAAAGAGGTTCGTACACTATGCTTGAATAAAATTCTTCTATCTTTATAATAATAATCCAATTAGATAGGCACTGTAATAGTAGTTATGAAACTTTTGCATAATAGGGCCGGGATTATTAAAACACTTAATAGTATAACACTAGTGTTTTAATACCTAGTTATGTGCAGTTTCATACATTACTTTATCTGAACTTATGCAACGGGTAGATATCTTTTTTCAATAAAAGATAGAAATCCAGAAGTCCAACATAGTGTTGCCACAGGGTTTCTACTTACGTACGGTCTACCGCACGTCAGTGGTAACAGTTTGACATTGACAGCACCTTTATTTCGTAAGCAGTAAAGGCGGTTTTCTAATTCAAGTGTTACCACTGTCATGCAGTCGAATGTACATGAAAAAATAATTAAGTAATAAATTTGTCCCTATTGTTCAATAAAGGACATCGCTAAGAATAGCTTGAGTCTGTTACACAGATAAAAAATATACGATAATTACATGCGTATTTTTTCATTACTTACTCATCGTATTTAATGCGGACAGTACATTAAACATTTTTTATTTTAAAGAGTCGATCAACCCAATAATAACGTGAGTGTCTATGATACTCCATTTGACTTCATATTTTTGATCAATCCCTTTCACAAGGAAAGAGAGTAAGGAATAGTGAGAGTGAGTTAAGGTGAATGCTACAGGGTATCTACTGATTTTTATCCCATTGAGATAAAGTTTAATTTACTTAGTTGTTAAGATCATTTTGAACAGTCTGTTCGGATATTTTTGGCGCTGACTGAACAGGAAACTTGATATTTGAAAAATCTGATATTGTGACCCTTACTCCTTGAATATTTCGAGACGTAGATACGAGATTTTCAGCAAGTCTTTAAAACATCAACACAAAGGTCCATGCTAAAAATTTGTTTTCTGAAATTACATTTTCTACAGTTTACTGTACCAGAACCTGAACCTGAACCTTTACCTTTGCACACATTCGTTATAGTAAAACTGTGTGCTACTCATCTCTTTACTTGCCCATATTTTCCATCCTAAAATTGTCTGGAAGAAATCGCCTTGAGCGATAAGACATTTTTTTTGTGTACAATAAAGAGTATTTCTATTGTATTGTAAAACTCCCTCCCGAAGTTCTGGTAACTAATAGAAAATTACATTCGTTACAGTAAAACTCCCTCCCGAAGAATTACATTCGTTACAGTTATACTCCCTCTCGAAGTTCTGGTAACTAATAGAAAATAACATTCGTTACAGTAAAACTGCCTCCCGAATTAGTGGTAACTAATAGGAAAATACATTCTTTTCAGTAAAACTCCCTCCCGAATTAGTGGTAACTAATAGGAAAATACATTCTTTACAGTAAAACTCCCTCCCGAATTAGTGGTAACTAATAGGAAAATACATTCTTTACAGTAAAACTCCCTCCCGAAGTTTTGGTAACTAACAGAAACTATATTCGTTGCAGTAAAACTCCCTCCCGAGGTTCTGGTGTCACTGCTCATCAAGATGGCGGACGCGGAGGCGCGGTTGGCCTCGGGCTGCAGCGAGCGCATCGAGCTAGCCGCACTCATCGCCGCCTTCCAGGTGGCCAGGGACCAGGTTAAACTTGACGCCACCGACACTTAGGTGGACTAATTAAGCAGTTTCGCATATGAAGTGTAACTTAATATCATTCAACTCAGTGTCATAGAGTTTTTAATTATTATTTTATTAGAAATCTCGATACACTACTCAGGAAACTTAAGCAACAGTGAACAAACCAATATAATGTTTAATAAAATGTCCAAATTATAAGCGATTTAAAGATCACTAGACAGAGACGACATAGTCATTGTTCAAAATCTTCTTAGTAACTTGACATCTCTCTGTAGTGTCTGTTTAACATAATAAGGACGGAAAATGTCCCCTCCAAATAAATCGTGTATCTCTTCCATTTTTTCATGTATTTTTTCGACAATTTTGTCCTTTCTGTGCCTTAATTAAATAACAACATTTTTGGTAATTTTTAACAGTAGTCAACTATCGGATTATAATCAAGTTCGATAATTCGGTGTCATACAGGTGTGTGTGTGAACTTTTTTTAAGAATTCAATGTACCTAAACGATGTTTTTTCAAGTGTTAGAAAACGCCATCACTTTGTATCTTAATGTGGTCTTATGTGGTCCCAAAGAGGATAAAAAATAAACAATTGTGTAATAAATTAGTTTTTATTTCAACACTAAAGCACTAATCTTATTCACTAAATTATATTTACAAATGCCTTAAACATATTGTGATCTTTTTAGAAGAGATCCGCTACTTTTTGGAGATGAGAGCTTTGTGATATACTTTCATAATTTGGTATTATCTCTATTTTACTTTTTACTTAGAATATAAATGCAGAAGTGATAACTTTACCATTCAAAACTATTTTTGTCTTAAACATCGTATCGCCTAATCATATAAATGGTAAACACTTAACTAGTAATTTCATAAATAATACATTATAATGATTAGGTATAGGTACTAATAAATTAGTCTTGTAACAGCTGAAAATATCCAGATTAGTATTTTAAATAAATTATTTTACTTTTAAGTGACGATTTATCGTATACATTCCTACGAAGTATTACGCCTATCAGTTTCAATTGTTTAGACAGTTTGACAATGTTTAAATTTCATCACACAAATCTGTCGTTTATTCACAACAGAACGAGATGACTCAGTCGTCGAAAGCAATTTGGATTATTATAATATGTAAACTGGTTATATTCCAGCTACTAAAACGTTAAATCTGAACACTCAGTGGGACTATCCCTTTATTTTATTATCTACTCATGAGTATTATTACGTACTATCGAATACCATTCATCTTGGGTACTTGTAGTCCACTGTTGGACATGGGGCTTCACAGCACTGGGTTGTGTAGTTTATCCGAAGATGTTAGAGACAATGCTGTTGAATGAGTTGGTAAGCGAGCTGAAGATGCCGGGCGAGGCGGGCGGGGACAGCGGCGCGCGCGGGGGCAGCGCCACCGGCCGGTAGTACGGGCCGCCGTCGATGCGCTGAAATTTCACAACATTGTCATTATACCAGACCTTTTTTTTTCATTTATTGAATACAGTCTTATACATTTTCTCATTTGCTTTTGTACCATTAAACCAGAAATGGTTTGTGTTGGTACTCACATTCGAACTGCTTAATTATTATAATTAAATAAACTGTACCTCGGACACTCAATACAATATAAATGCTAGCGCTAGCACCACCTACATACACAAGATTATGTCTGTATACGATCACACACACGTGTGGGTTAGGGATGCTCGGTGCTCGTAATGCCGACTGGGTTCCAAGCGCTTTTCAGTAGTTCTTAGAGATGGCGTGCTTCTATAGCGACTAGCGATTGACATCCATTGCTATCTTGCAGTCCAATTGCCGGCAACGAGCCCGCGGTTTGCGGGGCGCGGGCGAGGAATCTTTAATTGGCCGGGGTGGCGAGTGCCCGTTCTGTACGTACTATTGGGTATTCTGTGATTATACCAATTATACTGTACTTTTTTATGGGACAAGTCTGCCACACTATCCCAACCACTGCAACTCCTGCACGCCATGATCTACAATGGCGACCAACCAGAAGAAAACGCCGAATCAATGAAGCTATGCACGTCCCGGGGAAATGATTGAACTGCCTTGAAATACGAAAGGAAATTAGGAGTAAAAAGTTTCTCTTCCCTCTGTATCAGTGGAAGACAGAATAGAGTAAAATTCCATAGGCGCATAAAGAGATGTTTGCAACTGGGATAAGGCAAGCTGTCTAGCACCATGGATTAATAAATGTAGTGATTTGTGGGTCCTATTCGTGAGCTGTTACACTTGATTCCAATAATAGGTATTGGCAAAAACGCTTGAACGCACGGTTTGTTCTAGTCGACATCAGGTCCTCATTATATTGTTTTACTGATCTCCGTGTGATCTACCACAACCTTAGAGGCTTTAGTGGCTTCTATTATAAGTACGCTGGACAGGATATGTCATTCAAAATGACAGAAGTTCATTGTGCCCAATCAAAGCTCCCCCAGCATTCGTCCCTGGGACTAAAATAGAGTACGTATGTTATCCCTAACATTAGTTTCGTGGACGAACACCACTTAAACCTCATTACTCATCAACTCAGCCTATCGCAGTCCACTGCTGGACATAAGCCTCTCAAAATAAAAAATAACTTGTTTTTTATCCCGTGGGCCTCTCCCAAGTTGCGCCACAACAGATGGTCCTGCCTTCCGCATCCAGTACGGGGGGCCCAGCCACCTTCTTCAGGTCATCGGTCCACCTGGCGGAGGGTGCCCTACGCAGCGTTTGCCGATTCGAGGTCACCACATTACCATCAGCGCCAAAACGGCAGAAATCAAATGTCTTCACTACGACGACGTCAATAGCCATTCTAGCGTACTAGTATAAATAGAGGTCAGCTATAGCCAATACAATTTTGTTTTGCAAATTAATCAGATTCAGATAATGAAATTGTAAATACGATATATGGACGCTCATTACTTTATCAAAATAGTCATGATAAGCTAAATTCATACCACAATGCAATGCTGCAATTCACTACAATACTTACGTTATCGTTGTAGGTAGTATGTTGGAGTGGTCTCAACTCTCAAGTATCGGCAAGATACGAGAAATTTTTATCAGTAGTCATAGAAATATTTCTATTTTATATGTGGATCCAATAATTTCTTATGTTAAATATTTACATACAGAAAAAAAAAGAATTACTCACCTTCACCATAAAATTTGTTCGGACCAATAGCTAAAAAAAAACTAAAAGTAGTAGAGTTATGGGTTTCGTTATGTACAACATTAATCGGAAAGAGTAATATGTTAATATTATCATGTACTTTCTTATGACACAAAAATATAATACACACACATTTGTACTTAAGTTATTGGAATATTGGAACATACAATTAAGCAGGCAAGTTTACGATACATAACAACACTTCACTATAAAAACAAGGGCAACATTTGATTACAGGTACGTCACAACTAATGAGATGAAAACTCCACTTTGTATCTTTAGTACTTGACAAAATAATGTTATTTAGGCTGAGCGGAGTTTTTATATTTAGACCGGAATTATTCGAGATCAGTCTTCGGGGAACACAATAGCACCATCATTAATGAGAGGCGAGGCAGCCGCGGTAGGTCGGGCGGTAGTCTTCTTTGTCACTGGGGCGACCTGCTGCTTGCGTGCCTTCGGAATGTAACCCTAAGGAGCCACAAAAACTAATTGTAACCACACCACCCGTAAGTAAAATACAAGCTAATGAATACATATTTACAGTTCAAACAGCGGTAGAGGGGTTATTGTACGTTAAAAGACTTATAGGGATTTGTTACAGTAGGAAGTTAATAATTCAGTGGTCGTATATACGTGGGACACTCAGAAAGTTTTGCGAAACTAAAAAAAATTGTTCTATACGTACATATATTTTTATCAAATCTTTTCAAAGTACTTTCCACCAGCCTCTATACAAAGATTCATGCGCCTAAACCAGTTTTCAAAACACTTTTTCCAGTCCGCCGCAGACACCTCGTTTACAGCCTGCTCGAACGCAGCCAGCGCATCTTCCGGCGACGAAAATTGTATCCCTTTGAGCTGATTTTTTATTTTTGGGAATAAAAAGAAGTCACACGGTGCTAGATCAGGGCTGTAAGGAGGGTGACCCAGGAGTTTGACTGGCGTGCTGTCCAGGAAGTCCCTCGTTTTGAGTGCGGTGTGCGCAGGTGCATTGTCGTGGTGGAGCAGTAGCCCGCGGAGCCCTGTGTTTGGTCGCTTGTTGCTTATAACAGAGAAAACTTCTGGCAAACATTTGGTAGTATACCATTCGGCATTAATGCTTCTTTGATCCCGTAAGGGAATTGATACCAAGTGGCCAGTCAAATTAAAAAAGCTAGCGATCAAAATCTTACCCCCGCTTCTAGATCGCTTCACTTTGGTAGGCGTTGGCTCATTTTGAAACACCCAAACAGTCGACTGGCGCTTGGTTTCTGGGTCGTATTGATAAATCCAGGACTCATCACCTGTAACGATGTCGTAAACACGCCGAGACGAGCCTGCTTCAAATTTGTTAAGCATATCACGGCACCATTCCACCCGGGCCTGCTTCTGAGCATCGGTGAGGTTGTGCGGCACCCAGCGTGATACTATCCTCCTCACGCGAAGATGGCTGTGTAGAATCTCGTGAACGCTTCCCGATCCAATCTTCAATATGTGTTGAATCTCCTGATATGTAATTCGCCTATTGTCTTGGATTAAATTTTTCACTGCTAGCACGTTTTCTTCGGTAACAGCCGTCAAAGGGCGACCGCTTCTTTCGTCATCCCCCAAAGTTGGTCGACCGCGCTTGAATTCGTTATACCAACGATACACGGTTGCCTTGGAAGGGCCTTCATCCATGAATGCCATTTGAAGTCTATCGTACGATTCATCCGGTTTCAGGCGACACTTGAAATCGTATAAAATCATAGCTCTAAAATGTTCCCGGCGCAGATCCATATTTCAGTGAGACACAATACTTTGAATTAACTCGCAAAAAATGTGGAGGGAAATTTTGAAATTGGAACTTACTTATTTTTACTTATAAATAATCATATTTTCGAAAAACATTATAACTGGCCAGTCTCCCATATATAAAAACTTTTTTTCGCAATACTTTCTGAGGGGCCTGGTACTTACAAAACTGCTGCTACGATGGACTGAAGGAATGATACATTGCTATTTAGGTACAGTACCGTAAAACGAGGTGATTAGGGATGCAGTGGTGAATAGGGACAAAAGTGGGCAGGGATTTTAATATTGAAATAAGATATTTTGTTGCCCACAAATATGTACATATCCTGGTACGGTACCTGGACACTGTGGCATTAGAGGCAACGAAGCCGCTGATGAACTAGCTAGAGCTGGTGCTGAAAGCCCCAATGTGGGCCCGGAGCCAATCTGTGGCATTCCTAAATGCACCACTACAGCCTACCTTAAAAACTGGGGAACTGACCAAAGTATTAGCCTTTGGGAAAAATCCCCAGGTCAAGAACACTCGAAAGCGCTACTTGTGGGCTTCAAAAAAAGGTTTACGAAAGAAGCGCTTTCGTTGAACAAAAATCAGATAAGAATCCTGACAAGAACCCTCACTGGGCACTGCAAGCTGAATAAACACCTTCACAGGATGGGCCTCAGTGATACCACAGTTTGCAGGTTTTGTCGCGAAAAGGATGAGACGCCCATCCATATCCTATGCGAATGTGATGCAGTGCACCACATCAGAAGCCAGCATCTTGGAGGCCACGTCATCTCAATGCAGGAGATCAAATCCTCCTCCCCCAAGGTCATAGTCGACTTTATGATTGACTTGCAGCTTGGGGAAGTGCTGTAATGCTGCAAGAGGCGTCACAATAGATCTTTTAGGTCGCAGTGGCTTAGGGGCGTTTCAAGACCCTACCTCTTTCCTCAAATAATAATAATAATATGTACATACTTCAAAAATGTTCTGCCATAATTTAGTAAACATTCTAGTCTTTGTGGGCAACAAACTATCTTATTTCAATGTTAAAATCCCTGCCCACTTTTGTTCTTATTCTCCCCTGCCAATACTCCTGCATTCCTGTTCACCCCATTTTACTACCCGGTACCAACATTCTATCATTCCATTGCCTTTGTGAGGGAAAAGTTATACCTACAGAGTAATCAGCATTTAAAGCCATCCCCATTAAAATGAGTAAACATGGCTGCTAACTGCTAAGGCCTGCCCACCTAATTTTTACATAATATCTATGTACATCATAATTACAGGGCCTTATATACAAGACAGGGAGTTACTAATGAAGAGAACACCACTCACCTTGGCAGAATGTAGCGTAACATTCAAGAGTGTAGGATGGTTGTCTATAACAATGAACTCTACTTCTTGCGGCAGATATCCTTCTCCTGACACCTGTGAGGGAAAACGAACAAATGAAATATTTATAATAAAAACTTAGATATTTAACGATCACGCCTAAATTCATCTAAATTGGATTGACAGACTCGGTTTGGTTTGATTATATATGAGTAAATCTGTTCACAACTACCTACTGCTATCAGAAACCCAAAGCGCTGGCTCACCTAGAAATCGGGTCATCACGCTCAGCAGCTAGACAACCTGCTAGGTACTATCAGCAAACTTTCCGGTGAACCACCACTAAGGCTAAAATCGCTTGCACTCAAGGTTCGATGGCAGCGGTAGCTACGTGTAATGTAGCAGGATTCGTTCAAGGGATTTTGTCGACAAAATGTACCATTTCGAAGGATCGTGACCGTACATACGATATTACGTAGTTTATCTTTTAAATGGCATAGATATAATTCCTGATCTATGATTGAAATCATAGCATTAGTTTATCAGCCGCTTATCATTCTGCGTTCCTAACATAAACCCTAGGGTGTTACCACCCAGCAGTTCTACTCGTACCTACAGTACGCCGCGCGAGCTCCGAGGAATCTTGACTTTTTTTTATAGTAGGTATAGGATGTCGAAACGTGCTGTAGCACGGCCTGTGGCCTGTAGGCCCACCTAATGTTAAGCGGTTTCCTTTGCCCATAACAACCGCAATACCACCTAGGCGGATGCCTAAACGGTACCGCAAGTCGGTTCCCCAAACTGAGACATAAAGATGGAAAGTCTAATGTGATTATAATTTCACCGGCGCCCGTACCCTTCAGACCGAAACACAATAATGCAAGCTACTACTTCCCCGGACGAGCTCTTTCACAAAAGAGCTCTACTACTACTAAAGGCAGGACACTGACTTGAAGGAATGTTGACGAAATGACCTAGTGCAGTGATTTAATTGAAAAAAGCTATTATATTCTTTGTTCAGGCCAACACTCGTACTGGGAGGGTGCGGGGTATGAAGCGACGTTCGGGCGCGGCACAAACTTGCCCGCTTCCCGGACTCGATTCCTCAGAGCTCGCGCGCGGACTTTATTAGGTGATTTAGGTGTGGTTTTGGACGTTCGCTGTACGCACTCAAGTCTGAGCGGTTCCATCCTTCTTGCGGCTAGACGGACTGATCAAGTGTTAAGATGTGTTTGTTCATGCACGCTTTATGTCGTAAATAGGTAGGTTCCAATCCTATCATGTTATTGTGTAGTTACACAACAAAAACAACACCAACAACATTTAGCGATCAGTTTGACTTCCAGAGGCTCTACAAATGTTAATATAAGTAGTCATCCAATCCATATATTGTCCAAGTACTGGGCACGGGCCTCTTCTCAGAATGAGAAGGTATAGGCCAGTCCACCACGCTGATCTAATGCGGATTGGTACCTAAGAGAAGTCCTCTTAGGTACCATTGGGAACTGTATGGAGCACTCTTAGGTGTGCAGATTTCCTAACAGTGTGACAATCAAATTCTGACATGAATCCGAACATTCAGAGGTGCGGCTCAAACCCTCCTGCATGGAAGGCAAGCCTTCAACCTAGGCTACTATCACTGCTTCTACGAGTATTAAACAAGTCAAAAATGTGTTACGAATAGTATCGCCTTGAATACAAAATTCTTACATTGATCCTGTAAGTTCCTGGCAGCAGAATGCGCCAGAACTCTCCGTACTTAGTGGTGTGGTACGAGACGTCACGGCCCTTCACTTTGACGATGGCGCGCTCCACGGGGTTGCCGTTCTCGTCCATCACGAATCCGTGCGCGCCCCGGTGTGCTTCAGCCAAGTATTTTATGAGGGACTGCAAGTAACAATATCGTTAATTAACAATGTTTAATTAGCCGTGTGCGGTGTTTTTGTTACCGGGCTAAAGAGTAATGACCATTGCACACTTGGGCAGAGCAGCGCGGCAGAACAGTACTGATACCATGTGAACGCTAAAACATTTATTGTTCTGTCGCAGCACAGTAACGTGTGCTCGAGCACACTATTTAGAACTCTATTTGAATTACATAAGAGCGATAATCATTTATTAGTTGGAAAATGCTCGAAAAGTAATTCTTAGCTAAATCTGCGCTACCTAGCCGGCAGTACTGCCATGTGTGGTAAATACAAAATGTATTACATTATGGTACTGTTCTGCTCACTGCTCTACCTCACTGCCCTGCTCTCGTGAAATAGTCATAAGGGTCAGCGCAGATTTAGCGGAGAACTGCTCGAGCATTTTCTCACTGATAATAATTGAATATCGTTCTTATCCAATTAAAATAGAGTTGTAAATAGTGTGCTCGAGCACACGTTGCTGTCCACTAGAGCAAATTATCTCTTGCATACTATTTACAACTATATTTGAATTAGATAAGGGTGATGTTATTATCAGTGGAAAATAATAGGCGCTGACCCTAAATGAAAGCGATAAAGAGATTGTGATATGTAGATGGGCAACTGTATAATTCTATGTTATTTACAAAGAAACAACATAAGTAGGTATTAGATTTGTTTTTGCGATCACTAATCATCTTAATCAAGTGTATTAATTGTGAAAATATTTCCTCATGCTCGTTTTGGGTGCGTGGTATAACAAGAAGCCCATCATGTTCATTAGTGAATTGTTTTCGTTTCTCGACGTACTTAGGTAATAGGTAAATACTCTAAATACATAAAACAGAACCAAGATTATCTTTTTGTTCTTTGCATATTACGGTTATAAGTATATCCTAGAAACAATAATTATTATGCATCATATTATAAAAATAACGCGCGCTTACATTCAATGTAAGTACTGACACTAGTCTAAACCCTTTATCTATAGAGATAACGATAGAAAATGTAAACAAAGAAAATTAATTAAATTTATCTTATCGATCTTGCTCGTTTATGTAATTGTTTGTACACTAATACATTGTATAGCAATTTTAGAAAACAATTTTCGGTTTTATTATTGGTTTATGTTGAACTAGCTGACGCCCGCGGCTTCGGTCCTGTTGTACGAGTAGTATGTCGATAAAAACATGGCCTATCTGTGTGCCAAATTTCATCCGGATCCGTTCGGCTGTTTCAGCGTGATTGAAGGACAAACAAACACATCCTGGATACTTTTGCATTTATAATTGTGGATCAGACGAGCTTACCTGTAAGCGAAGTGTTGATTCTAATTTTATGAGCTGCGATCTGAAATATTAGTAGACTTTGATCGTACGACAAATGCTAACTATGACTATTCAGCCAAGAGTGGTCAAGTTATTTGGTCGCTTTAGTGCCTACCACCGACACGTTGACACGATGTGTAGTGTAGTGTATTGAAATTGAAATGTCTCCTACGGACGGACGCGAATAAAATAGGAGAACACTTAGGAAATCGTGTTTATATGAATAAACACGATTTCCTAAGTGAAGTGAATGATCACTCAATCCCAATCACTCATTCATTCTATCAGTAAATTTACACTTTCATACACTAATTCGTCAGAATAGGTAACTACTAGGTACATAACATCGTAGGTATTCCAAAACTTAATATTGATTGAAAAGTGAAAGTAGCTTAGAATCCCTCAACAATTTATCCTCATTTCTCTTTCCTGCTCCAATATCAGGCCCTGATAACCATCTAGGTATCTATGACATGATACCAAATTACCGAATCGATTAGACCTGTGGAAGTTTCTCACATCCCTTCATCAATTAGAAAAGAGCTGATTATCTTCAAACAGCTGAACAAATTTTCTTGAATCGTAGGTAGCTAAGAACACTCCTGATCAAGTCACCTTTCAAATAAAAAAAACGAAATCTTTTCATCCGTTTGGGAGCTACGATGCCACAACTTCCTAAATTACCGTTTCACAAAAAATATTTTATTCTTGTTGAAGCACAGACATAGTAAAAAATATAGACGAAGTGTTGCGAGCAATCATAGCGAAGCCAACAAAACCGTGCTCCTCCGTGTATAAACCAGCGCTCACGCATAAACCATGCACCTGAAGGATATTTGTTTCCGCGATGCATAGTGGATGCCGCGACATGCGACATGTGTACTAAGAGCACGGTTCGAGGTGTATGTGTGCGTGACCGCTGGTTTGTACACAGAGGAGCACGGTTTTGTTGGCTTCACTATGATTGTTCGCAGCACTTCGTCTATATTTTTTTACTATGTCTGTGTGTTGAAGTCGGTTTTTATTTTTATGTTAATTTATTCTTCGTTGTCGGTCCTGTCCGTCCGTCCGTCTGCTACAAATCAAGTCAATTTTGAGTCAGTCCTCGCTATCCGAATGGGCTGAAATTTTGCATGAACACGTTCCGATGACAAAACAATAAAATTATGGATGGATGACAATATTATTATTTAGTTTTGTGATAAATAGACACAAGAGCAAAATAGTACCTACCTACATTTTTATTTAGATTTTATTATTTAAAGTCACAGTTATAAGTTTTTATTTCGAATAAGCATTCCATTTGCATTTGCATTTATGTGCTTAGATATGTATTCAATAAATACCGTTTAAATATACAGTTTTAATAGGTACCTAAGCAAGCAAGAATATTTGTTTTAAGGTTTATAATAACTCACCCTGCTTACGCTTCATCATCTGAACGTCAAACAGACGCTCATGGAGACTAGTTTACTGTACCTAAGTGAAAAGAGCACCTCTATCTTATCTTTATCGGATTTTAGATTGATAAGTGCTACATTCCTTTATCTGAAACTATTTCCAGTTATTTGTTTATTGGAAGGCACGTCTTGTGTAGTCTAACGAGTTGACCAGTCACGATGTTCGTGCGTTGGTTTTATTTTATTGCAATTTTTACTGTAGCCGAAGTGAGCGGTGAATCAAAAGTCGCTGTAGCGCACCTAATATCACAGAACGTGACCGGGAGTATTGTGTTCACTGAGACAACAGCTGGGCTCCGCGTCACAGGAAGCATCACTGGCTTAGCCGCCGGGAGCTATGGGTTCCATGTGCACGAACTGGGTGACACCAGCACTTGTACCGCGGCAGGTGCTCACTTCAACCCTGACGACAACAACCACGGCGGCAGGGACCACCAAGTGCGTCATGTTGGTGACCTCGGAAATGTTGTGTTCGTAGGCAACGATAATGCGGTCGCCAATGTTGACTTTGTGGACAGAGTCATTACACTTGAAGGACGCAATAATATTTTGGGACGCACTTTGGTTCTCCACGAGCAGCAGGATGATCTGGGAGAGGGAGGATATGGGGATTCCTTGACTACAGGCAACGCGGGAGCTAGAGTCGCGTGCGGAGTGATTGGAATCAAATCTCCTTCTGGCCCTTGGAATGCCGCTGCTTCTGTGTCACCATCGATGCTACTATTTGTTTTAGCAGCAGCATTTGTTTGCCATACATTGTAATAAATCATAATAAGTTAGTCTTAGATTCTTAGGTAGGTTCGGGTTTTAAATTATTATCTATTTTAGTATTTGTTTGTAGTGTTTTTGTTTCATAATAACTACTTAAGTATATCTCAATATCTATCTACTAATCTTTGTTCGTATAATCCTATTAAAGATAAATTGAAAAGAATAAACATCAAAGCTTTGTTTGTTTTACTACCCCATAATTATCACTATAAAATATGGTCAATAAAACATGGGCCTTTCTACCGAGACACAGACACTAACTCGAATTCAAATTCGATTGATACAACACTCGATCCAGTCGGGAACAAGGCCCCAGGTTTGGCAGAATTTTCAGTATCTGGTCAGTCCAAAGTAATAATTATGTACCTGTTTATTGTCTTGCCAATACTTGGCTAGTTCATGCGCTGGGGGATACTTGCAGCATGAGATCTCGAGTGTGATCTCCATACATCCATGCCACAGGTAGTTGTAGTCTTGCATGCCGCCTGTAATTAAAAAACATTGTGTGCCTAAATATACGTGAGGATTACTTGACGTACCGACACGATCGTCGCAGTGGCTGAGCGATCGGATTCTGCGCAACGGGGGTTTGATTCCCCCATGAAAGAAAAAATTCTATGGCCTACACAGATGGTTGTACCGGGTCTGGGCGTTTGTGCATGTGAGATTTTTGTTTGTAAACGCACCTACGATAAAACAATAAAAACAATAGTGTTGAGCAGTTTCAGATTTTAAAACATGGCACTTTGCTTTTGCCGGTACCGTAAAACGGGGTGAATAGGGACAAAAGTGGGCAAGGAATTAGAAACCCCTGCACTGCTATTCACCCTGCTTTACCCGATATTTATTGATTATATTCTTTATTGTACATTACACCAAACGAAAACAAAGACAATAGTTTACAGAAAGATTAAATAAGTACAATGGGCGGTCTTATCGCACAAGGCAATCTCTTCCAGACAACCTTTGGATGGACTAGAAGAATGGATCGTGTGTAGGTACGGTGTAAAAGTAGGTACGTTTTGTACATAATATACCTACATAAATATAATAATATAAAGTACATGCAATTTACTTGAATAAATATGAGAAATATATACCATACCTATACCTAATATACTAATAAATACAAATATAAAGTGTAGTAGTTGAGAAATTTCAAAAAGTAGTGAAACAGATTGACAAGTAGTGTTCCTTTACTAATTTTTTAACAACCGGTAGTGATTGTGCACGCCTCACATTTAGTGGTAATGCATTCCATAGGCGAGCAGCTTCTACAGTGAAGGATTTATCAAAAAAGGTGGTGGAATGCAAGAGCATATTTAATTTAAGATTTTCTGATGATCTCAAGGATTTAGAATGCATGTCACAGAGGAACTTGAACCACTCTTTAAGGTAAAACGGGGTGGAAGGATTAAAGAGCACATTATATAGCAGCGAAAGAATATGGGCATTCCGGCGAAAGCGAATGGGAAGACATTTGAGCCTTTAACGAAATTCAGAATAAAATGATATTGTATGTTTCAACGGATCGTTGTTGTTAACGTGACAATAAATTAAATCCTTTAATTGAAGTAGGTACCTATTATGAATTATCCTTTAATTAAGCAGTGGTAGCCTAGCGGTTGAACGCTTGCCTTTCATACAGGAGGGTCTGAGTTTGAACCCGGCCAGCACCTTCGGATTCATGTGCGGATAAGAATTTGATTATCACTTGCTTTAACGGTGAAGGAGAACTTCGTGAGGAAACCTACATATTTGAGAGTGCTCGATACAGTCCTTGATTGTGTTTGTAGTCCGCAAACCCGCAGTAGGCCACGGACCAAGGCGTAAACCCTTCTCGTTCTGAGAAGAGGCCCTTGCCCAGCAGTGGGACGGTAATTGCACAGTAAATATAAAGCTAAAGCTTTAGCTATATATTTACTGTGGTAATGGGCTGGTTCTGTTATGTTGTGTGCAGACCAGCAAGCCTCTTTAGACTTTAGCCTGTTCAGACGTCTTTACGTCACATAAACAAAGTTTTGCATGAGAACACGATCATAAGATGTTGGCTGGGGACAAGGGGCGGATGGAGTGTTATGATTGGTCAGTTGAAAAATTTGGTGGTGTATTCATACCACCAAATTTTTGCTCTCGCTGACGGGGTGATGATCCAATTAGCGGATTAGGCGGCGGGCAGCTTTTATGGAGTGCTAATGCATATGCTTGGATGATCGTGGGTATCCGGCTAATTGAGTTTACTGGTCTGTGGCAAGATGTTATCCTTTAATTAATTTTCAAATATTCAGGCTTAAGAAATTTCTTAACTACCAGGTTTGAAATGTAGGACCTGAGACGAAGATATAATAAGAATAAAGAACAGAAGGAACACGTAAGTTCCAGAAATTAACAGAATACAGGTGGCAGTATTTTTATGGGTGTTGCAACCTATACGTACCTATCATTGACACGCAAAGTAAACTGATAATTTAGTACTCCTGGCATTTTTTCTTAAGTTTATTTTTGGAAATGTATGAATGATGCCGAATAAACATACCTGTGAGAGGGTACCAAGCTGCGCCGTTAGTGATGCCCTTCTCGAACCTGGGCGAGCTTGACTTGCAGGACACGCCGCGGGACATCTTGGCGTGGTTGTTGGAGTACACCAGCGACAGGTGCCGGAACACGTCGTCGTCCGGAGCTATCGACGGCGTGTGTGCATAGCTCTGGAATACTGCGTTCAGACCACATTTCATGTTGAAGAAAACAAATACTATACATTTATTGCCATTGCTTTATTACTAAGTTTTATTTTAAGGGATACCTCACCGGAACACAGAACAGATGATCTGCATATTCCTGATTTGCGTGAAAAAAAAAAAAAAAAACTGTTACTACACCAATATTACAAGAAAATGTTTCCCTGTTTACTAATTTCTTAATAAACGTATGTCTGTAAATAAGTACTAAATATAATAAATTGAAAAATAAAACCATGAAAATCTCATGAAACGCGATCATTGGCAATATAATGCAGTCTAGTTCCCAACTTCCGACAATTCGAAATTCGAACTATTAGAATGACACGTGACCGGATATACGTGACAAAACCGACCACTAGACTAGACAATACTAGACATGGCTCTCAGGCGCGGCCCAAGATTTTGGGAGGGGTCAACTTGGCTTACGTACAGTTTCAAGGTCCAAATTTACCAATTTTTTTTTCGCTATGACAAGGTAAAATTTGGAGTTAGTTTATTATGTAACAGAATAGTTACTTACAAAATGAACGTCAACAAAGAGAAAACTCGAGCGCGAATTTTTTTTTCACCGCTAAATCTTCAATCGCTTGCGCCTTTGAGTGTCCAATCGCAACAGCAGGCTCATGTAAAGTAGCGCAAACCGTTCAACAAAATTAACTACCGCCATCGTATGTGATATTATTTGTCATTAAACTGGAATTATCATTCATATACTTTATTTTGAGCAAAATAATACCTATGCTGTAAATTGAACTTCAGTACATAAACAAAACTCTAAAGTAGTTTTTGACGTACGAGTAGATGTCGTGTTTGAGTAAGTAGGTAGTACTCATAAAGGTATTATACTTACGTCAGTATAGAAATGTCTTTGGTAGTACTCACCTAGTTTCGATTTCATTGTTTACTTTTGGACGTTTAAGCAGGAAGTCAATAATTTATTTTATTTATTTTTGTAAATTGACCATTTTTAGATTGGACTATTTGACGTGTGCGATTTTGGGGGGGTCATGACCCCTACGACCCCCCCCCCCACTAGAACCGCCACTTTGGCTCTACACAAGACCTCGATGAAAAACGCCTTAGTAAAAAGGACCGACCAAAGCCTTCCTATACCTACACATATAATTCTTCAGGTCAGTTGCACTGTGCGCCTTGCAACAGGACCTTTAAAACCAAATTTGGTTTCGCTAGCCACCTCCGCTCTCATGTCCGGAGCTAACAAGGCTCGCCGTTGACGGACACGTCAAGGAGCACATCATCATCATCTACACAAGAGCTACAGAGCATGAGGATTTGCGATATCGTGTAGTTAACGTTATCGTGAAGTTATCGACAAATTTTGTATGGGATATTTTAGTTCCAAATACGCACACGGTGGCAATGGTAAAATTCCCTTAATAACTACACGATATCGCAAAAACTCATGCTAGGAGCTCTGAACAAAAAGTGTAAATTGACATTTACTGGCACTCGGCGTGTTATCGAAAGGGTACGACGCGACGAGAGCACCGCCGTGCAGTGATCCGGACAGCACGAACTGAATCTTGCTGATCCACTCCTTGATAGCTTCCGTCTCAGGCTGCGGCTGCTTCGTGTTCGCCTTGAAGAAATCAGGGAAGTTTCTGTTCAAGTCGTAACGACGCGCATTGTGTCTGCAAATGAATAAGTAGATGCGTCAAGATTGCGCCACTTGTAAAATCAATTGATGTTAATTTTGTCCATCATAGAGATTTATTGACTAGTTACTACTTTTACAAAACTGTTATACCTATAATGGCCGGAATGCACATGCCTGTAAAATTAAACAGTAGCTTGCATGCCAGCTACGCAATTTTTCATTTTTTTTTATTTGGAACCATAAGAACAATAGTTTACAATAATTAGTTGGTTGATAATAATTGCAGAAGTGTATCAATGTGTCGCAGTTATTAACACCCGCCACAGAAGCGACGTAATAGTTTTTACTGAAGTTCTAGTTTTAATAAGTTAAGTTAAGTTCTGCTCGACGTCCGTATGTCACTGCAGGGATACAGCAGAATACCAGCGTCAGGTATAATACCTGGCACATGCTGAGCTGGACACCCATTTGGTACAATACTGAGACACATATCACACTTTCTTATTGTATTTTTACTTGTATGTCCTGTGTCTTGTTTTTGTACTAAATAAACGTTTTATCTATCTATCTATCTAATAATCTAGATTTAATGGATCAGTAATTTAAATTTTAAAAGAATATATGTAAGTAACTGGCACACTTTGGATACATTTGCAAGTAAACCTGCATGCAATTTTCTTACTTGCATGCCTGTAACTGGCAAGCAGTATACATGAGCCAGTAAGCCACGCTACCTAACGTCTTGACAGCACATTTTCTAGTTTTTGCTTTCGAAGTGAATTAAATAGTGTCATATTGTTTATAGCAGAAGAATGTGTAGCTAAATTAATGAGACAAAAAAGAAGAGAAGAGGAAGACTGATTTGGGTGACACTGGCATGCCTGTAGCTGCCGCGTACGTTCATTTAAAAAATAAGAGAAGAGGAAGACTGATTTGGGTGACACTGGCATGCCTGTGGCTGCCGCGTACGTTCATTTAAAAAAGAAGAGAAGAAGAAGACTGATTTGGGTGACACTGGCATGCCTGTAGCTGCCGCGTACGTTCATTTAAAAAATGAGAGAAGAGGAAGACTGATTTGGGTGACACTGGCATGCCTATAGCTGCCGCGTACGTTCATTTAAAAAAGAAGAGAAGAGGAAGACTGATTTGGGTGACACTGGCATGCCTGTAACTGCCGCGTACGTTCATTTAAAAAACCGGCCAAGTGCGAGTCGGACTCGCGCAGTAAGGGTTCCGTACCTCTCAACGATCTGATACCCCATAAAAACTGATTTAATTTACGAGAGTTTATCAAAAGACATCAACGCACAGTGCGCAAAATATGAATTTTTGCATGTCTTTCTTACGCAGGTACCACGACATATGTCTATGTTTGTCTTATTTTTAGTATTTGTTGCTAATCTACATAATATGCACTATAATCTGACCAAGTTTGACGCTGGTATATATTACCGTTTTGAAGATAGAGCAGGAACAAAAACTATGAAAAAAATGCATGTTTTTTGAGGTTTCTTGTATGGGGACCCCCTCTGGTTTTACACTTTTTTTTGTGTTTAGTATTTGTCGTGATACACCTCATAGCAACACAATTTCTGAGAACATTTCAACCGGTTACCTACTACCGTTCAAAAGATACAGCCCTGTGACAGACAGACGGACGGACAGCGTAGCGAGAGTAATAGGGTCCCGTCTGGAACCCTTCGGGTACGGAACCCTAAAAAGAAGAGAAGAGGACGACTGATTTTGGTGACACTGGCATGCCTGTAGCTGCCGCGTACGTTCATTTAAAAAAACCATGTAAACCATTTATTTTGCCACACATACACAAAATATGCATATTACATGCAAAGGTAACAGGACAAATTACTGAGAACACAACATGTATACAACATAATATGTGTAGCAAGGGATCCAGCTCAGTATTTGCTGTGCATGTAGGTAGGTATGCACAGCACTGATTTTCAGCTGGTCCCTCCCATCTGTTCACACCACACGTACCAGTTGCGCAGCCCCCCGCGTCTCCTCCCTCATATTGCATGCCAGTAAATCAAATGTTATGCAGGCTCCTTGTTTGCCAGGTACAGGCATGCCAGTTAACGTATACACATGAAAGTAGCTGGCACGTGCATAAAGCTAGTATGCAAGCGTGCAAGTTACAAGCATGTCTATCAGAGGCTTTAATTTACAAAAGTAGCTGCGCTATTTAAAAACTTAGTGTTATAAAAATAACTTTTTACGAAATACCAGTGAGATTTTGATTACCAAATAGCAGTTTCATTGAAGTTCCATCCACGCTAGTGAATATGTAGGTTATTCGCACAATCTATTGTTCAGTTATTTATCACTTTTTCCTTTACTAGGTAACTACGTCATTATGAATATATGGTTATTATGGTTAAGCAATGACGTTATAACCATAAAACGTATTACAATAGTGTGATATTATGTCCCCATACCTGCCATAAGTGTTGTCGCATTGTCCTTCCTTCGAGATGGCAAAACCGTCAGGGTTCATAGAGGGCATCAAATGGATCCTGGTGTTGTCCAGCAACCATTTTATGTATGGATCAGTGTCGTATGATGTCACGAGGTGCTGGAAATGTAAAGACTCGTTACCAAAATGCTTCTGAATAACTCTTGTAACGACAGCCGTAACGGGTAGGTACATGAAGAAAGTGCTGATTTAGTGATTGTGCACAAGTGTGGCAGATTAAAAGCTAATTTATTGCTCTTAAGACGGTTGTAACTAACTTGTATGAGGTGCAGGAGTAGTTCGCGGCCGACGGCTTCGTTTCCGTGAATGTTGCCCACATATTTCACGTCGGGTTTGCCGATCATGTGCTCGTATGGGGAGGCAGATACCACCATCACCCAGAGATCTCGACCTGGGAAATAAAATTTCTCAATATCGAGTCTTCTTCTATTTGTGGCAAACAGTTTTGTAATTTTTTTTCATTTTGGTATGTTAACCGAATGCAAGTTTGAAGACTGAGACAATAGGAAAACCAAGTTTGCATTATTGATATTTTCTTTTGGTAGGAACAGTATTCATCATCATCATCATTTTAGCCTAAAGACTTCCACTGCTGGACAAAGGCCTCCCCCAAAGGGGGGGGGGGTATGCCATAATTGCCACGCTTGGCAGGCGGATAGGCGATCGCAGTTGGTTGTTTAAATACTCAGAGAACGCTGCCCATCCTCTGGTCCTTTTACGACACCCATGAGAAGAGAGAGGGTGGTGCAATTCTTTACGTTCGGCACCACACGGTACAGTTACTTAGATACAATACTTCTATATGGGACTTATGTACCTAAGTCAAATGCAAAAAAATTGTCATTTGGGGAAAACCAAGTCATGCGTTGTTGGAAAAAAAATATTTATGTATGTGGTGAGTATTAAGAAACAACTTTCTACCCGCTAAGAGCTACGAACGAGCTACGAGATCACAGAATAGGTATAAGATTCCAAAATAATGTTGTTGTTTTCTTGTATTGCTTTATCGCGGAAATGAAATGAGCTGATCCCTACATTTTGTCGATTTATGTAAACACAAATGTTTCCTACATTAGCCTACATCAGCAGATATTTTTTTCGCGATTTCGCGAGAGTTGGTCTTATAATAAAAGTTGTTCATCATACCAATGAGTACAATGACCCCTTAAGAGGTTTTCAATTATTTCAATAACACGTTGTTTGTATAATATACCTACTAATGTTTAAGTTTGAACATGCTGGGTTCACGTAGCAAGTGCATATAGGATTTGGACCCTAATTTACTAATATGGCTGGCTATGCTCTTACCTTGTACAGATTTTCCGACGGAGTACAGTGCTGTGAGGGCCGGGTACCTCGCAGACACCGATCGTAAGTATCTCGTCAGCTGATCATGATCGTGATATCGGAACTCCAGTTCTGGTCCGTTTTCCCTGGACTCCACTTCGCCCAAGTTCGTAGATACTTCATCTGTTATGAATATGATGCAATAACCGGAATTAAGCAGGTATTTTTATAATCAGACAAATAAACAACAGCAAAAACAAGGCTTTACACTTGGGAAAAACCCAAAATTTGCAGGTAGACACTTATTTAAAGCAATCTTCCAAAGAAATGAGATATGTAAGAATTAAAATCATTTTACTCTCAAAATTTCCGATTGACATACAGATTAGAGTCTTCACTGAAACGACGTATAAAACTTATAAGCTAGTCGTTCTTTAGTTATGATCAGATTTTTTGGGTTTAGGTAGAAACCCAGAAGTAAAACTATTTCTTAATACACTGGCATTATGTACGGGGGGGTAGTGTTATTCGCGTCCGTAGGAAATTACCTTCCAATACCCTACAGGTGCTCCCTGGGTGGTGCTAAATGAATAACAACGCCGAGTCTCAGGCGGCGGTTAATTAACCTGACTACTGTGAGCTAACACCTCATAGCTACACTGGTTGAAGTAAATGTCTTCCAGTAGTCGTAAATCCGTGGTCATGTTTTACGGAAATGATGACCTTGGCTTAGTCGCCCGGGTCACGAGTACATAAACAAAAATTCCTAATCCTACGGTGTGAACGTGCCAAGAGGATGAGTGGCTGGTGGGAGACCAGTTCTTAGCGCAAACCTCGGTGTATCGGGCATCACCGTTGTATATGTGCCTTCTTATAGGGGAAGGGCGTCACCCTATGAGCGACCTCTTATCGACCCTTCTCGTGGGAACAATATGGAAAATTTAAAAATAAATAATAATTCACCTAAAACCTTAAGCCAACAAATATTTCACAAAAGTCTATTCATAAGTCGACCAAGATCTAGCTCTTTTAGTGGAACATTACCAGTATCTGACACAAGTACAACAATAGACTTGGATAAAGAAGAAGATACAAACAATATCCCAGAAGAAAACTGGGAGCAAGTATCGGGACGCAAAAGACAGCGCAGCCCAGAAGAATGCACAAGCCAAAAACAAAGCAAATTAAGCAGCTACTGGCTGAGTGCACCTATTTCTACCTCCAACAGATTCACTGGCCTTGACGTCACTGCTGACACTTCTGAAACGGCATCAAAGCCAACAAAACCTCCTCCATTATTTGTAGACAAAGTTTGCAACATCTAGCCGCTTTATAAGATGCTAAACGAAACTGTAAATAATGAATACGAGATTAAGATCCTCCGTGGAGAGCAAGTAAAAATTCAGCCAAAAACAACAGAAGTCTACTCTAAAATATACAAAGAACTACAAAATCGTGCAACAGAATTTTACACCTATAAGCCAAAAGAAGATAGGAGCTTCCGCGTAGTCCTCAAAAATATCCATCCTACTACCGACACAGATGAAATAAAACTGGCAATTGAAGAACTAGACCACAAGGTCACAAACATCTGAAACATAAAGGATAGGAAAACCAAACTACCCCTCCCCATACACTACATTGACCTTAAGCCTAACCACAACAACAAAGACATTTATAATGTCAAAATCCTTTTGCATTGTCGAGTTCTAGTTGAACCACCAAGACCGAAACGAGAGATCCCACAATGCTCAAACTGCCAGAGATATGGGCATACGCGTAGGTTCTGTCACCGCCAACCCAGGTGCGTTAAGTGTGCTGGAGCACACTCTACTATAAACTGCACAAGAAAAGAGCGATCTGATAGTGTTCGTTGCATCCTTTGTGATGGAAACCACCCTGCAAATTATAAAGGATGTTCAGTATATAAAGAATTGCAGAAAGTCAAATTTCCTCCTCTAAGACCAAAAACTCAACCACAAAGAAATACTTACAACAGTAAACAAACCAGCAACCCAATAAACCCAACTAACATTGATAAAACATACGCAGATGCAACAAATGGTGTACCAAATCCACACACTAAAGAAACCCACCCAACATCGTCAAATTCTCTACCCGATGTCAAAGCAATGATGCAGTCACTTATGAACCAGATGATGAAAATCACGAAAATGCTGGGAGATCTCATGTCCATGCTGCCAAATTTAATGCACTAAAATTATGCCTCTGGCATGCAAATGGCCTATCAAACCACTCGGAAGAGTTAAAACTTTTCTTAAACCTACATGAAATTGACATAACATTGATATCCGAAACTCACTTTACATCGAGAAGTCATATGGAAATTCCTGGATATAAGCTCTACCATACTATGCACCCTAACGGGAAAGCGCATGGAGGATCAGCCATTATTATCAGAAGAAAAATAAAACACTATCAATCAGTATCATACTGCAAAGCCCAAATTCAAGCAACAACTGTCATAGTTGAAGATTGTGTAAGTGCTATTAGTGTGTCAGCTCTATACTGCCCGCCTAAACATAGAATCAAGCAGGAAGAGTTTACCGAGTTCTTCAGTACTTAGGGTGAGCGCTTCATAGCTGGTGGGGACTTTAATGCAAAGCATACCCATTGGGGCTCAAGGATGACTCTGACCAGAGGACGTGAGCTCTACAAGACTGCTGAAAAATTGAAAATGGAAATAGTATCATCTGGTCAACCCACATACTGGCCCACCGACCGAAAAAAAGTACCCGACCTGGTAGATTTTTGTACCATCAAAGGCATTTCCAAACATTATTTCCAATGTGAAAATAGTTATGATCTTTCTTCAGACCACTCTCCGGTGCTAGTAACCTTATCAACTCGATTCAAAGAAGCCACGGAGAGCTGCTTCCTACACAACAAAAGGACAGACTGGGAAAACTTCCGTTTAATGGTTGATTCAGCTTTAATGCCTACTGTTAGTCTTAAATCAGAAGAGGACGTAATAGCAGCTGTAGAGCACTTTAACTGTTCAGTACAAAATGCTGCATGGGAATCTACTCCCGCCAAAAGAGATAACTGCAGTAAGATCCATATAGCTCGTCATCTTATAGATGAAATCTCTGAAAAAAGGAGGCTGAGAAAACAATGGCAACAATTTAGGTATCCCCAAGATAAAAGTAAACTTAATCATGCCATTCGGGAACTTAAGAAACGATTAGATACAGACAGAAACGACAGTATTCAGGCTGATCTGAGTAATCTAAACGCGACAGCTGCCACCGACTACTCATTGTGGAAAGCTACCAAAAAACTAAAGCAGCCTAAAACGATATCTCCTCCACTTCGGCAATCTAATGGCTGCTGGGCCCGAAGTGACCTAGAAAAATGTACAACATTCGCTGAGCATCTAAAAGACGTTTTCCAGCCTCATGCTTACGAGGGGACTCCAGAACACAAAGCAAAAGTCCACAGTCTGCTAGAGAACAATGACTCCCCTGACAATCCCATCGAAAAGTTCACTCAACAAGATTTAATAAGAGCTATTACTGCCATGAAACTCAAAAAAGCTCCCGGCTATGATCTGATAACGTGCATGATCTTGCGACAACTACCAAATTCAGGTCTGACTTTCATGTTATCAATTTACAATGCCATGACAAGACTCCACTTCTTTCCTCCTCAGTGGAAAACAGCTCAAATCTTGATGGTCCCTAAACCAGGTAAACAGTCTGAAGATCCAAAATCATACAGGCCTATAAGTTTACTTCCAATAGCCTCGAAGATTTATGAATCGCTTCTTCTATTGCGTCTCTTGCCAATAATGAAAGAAAAAAATCTTATACCCGACCATCAATTTGGCTTTCGACAAAGGCACGGCACTATAGACCAGGTACACAGACTCGTTAATAAAATTCACAAAACATTTGAAGAGAAGGAATATTGTGCTGCTGCTTTTCTCGACATTTCACAAGCATTTGATAGAGTTTGGCATGAAGGCCTTCTTTATAAAATTAAAACCAACCTCCCAAGTGGCCTATACTCAATCTTGAAGTCATACCTAAGCCATAGATGCTTCTTTGTGAAATGTGGCGAAGCTATTACTAAACTTTATCCCATTACTGCTGGGGTCCCGCAGGGCAGTGTGCTTGGACCTATTTTATATTTGATTCACACGGCTGACCTCCCAATATCGTATTTTGCCACCACCGGCACCTTCACGGACGATACAGCTGTGTTAGTATCCCACAGTAACCATAGAATAGCTTCAGCTATGCTCCAGAACTGCTTAGACGATATATCCCTCTGGCTAAAGATGTGGAGAATTAAAGCAAATGAAACAAAGTCTGTAAATGTTACATTCACTAAGAGGAAAGACACCTGCCCCCCAGTTAAATTAAACAACATTGACGTCCCCCAGGCTGAACATGTCAAATACCTTGGGCTACACCTTGACAGACAACTAACATGGAGAAAGCACATTCTTTACAAAACGTAAACAACTTGGACTGGAGCTTAGAAAATTTTACTGGATTTTTGGGAGGAAATCACAACTCCACTTGGAAAATAAAATCCTTCTCTATAAAGCCATTATAAAACCTATATGGACATATGGCATTCAGCTATGGGGCACAGCATCACACTCTAATATAGAGATCATTCAGAGATTTCAGAACAAGCTGTTGCGTATCATAACCAATTCACCATGGTTCGTACCAAACGAAGCACTACACCATGACCTAGAAATCCCGTCCATAAAAGAAGAAATAAAAAGTTATGCCAAATCCAAGTTATGTTAAGGAAAGAATCAGTCGCCATCCGAATATCCTGGCAAACCATCTCATGAATGACTCGAAAGGTCTCCGAAGACTTAAACACAAAATACCACAGGATCTACTACAAAATTAGCAAGATGCTACCTTAATCTTTGGATGTGTCATAGGACACATACCATCCAAGACATTAACTAAGTGTCCCAACAATTACTGAATGTCCTTGATTGAGACAGATTGTTAGAGAAGAAGAGGCAAAAAAAAAAAAAAGTACGCCCATCGAAGCTGAGTGAAGGGTATTTTAGCAAGGTAGGTAAGGTTGTGGTAAGGGGATTTTAGCGAGTCTTGAGCCCATCGCGTTCTGTATACATTGCATAATGTCTATTCCCATGGGAGAGCTTTGGTATATTATTAACTCGAGCGACGCGCGGAAAGGGACACTCCGACGCCGTCGTCCTACATATCGTCCCCACCGGCGAGGACTGACGCGACCACACAGATGCCGAGAGTCCCACTCTCGAGAAACCCAACACGATGCAGCAGCGGCTGCCGGGAGGACCAGTGGTGGGGTCCCCCAGCTGCACCCTGAGCCGAGGGCCGAGCTCCCCCCTGGGGACGCCCTCACGGTGTCGCAACGCAATCGGAGATGACCTCGTCACGCGAGACCGACCCTATGCTCTAGAGTAGTTCCTAGGAGTAGGCTTAACCGCCACTGTGTTAGGATTCGGTACGTCTTCGCCCTCGCCGGCGAGATTCGCGAAACGCGTCACCCACCCGATATACCGAAAGTCCGCCACTTTCGAGAAAGCCATTCGGGACATAGCGGCGGGGTCCCCCCCCATGCCCCAGTAAGCCGAGGTCCGAGCCCTCCCGTGGGGGACGCCCTTATGCGGTTTTGCAACCGCTATTTTAGTTTATAAGTTTAGGTTTAGGGAAATTGGCAGTGGATGGAGTCCCTAACAGGATTCTCCGGCACCCGCCTGGTTAAGCAGTTAGGGCACCTATTTTGGGTACTCACAGATGCGAGAGTCCATTCGAAAAAATAAATATAAAAAAAGCGCGGAAAGGGTCTATCTATGTACATTGTACTTATTCACAATGTGATCAATGTACGTACCTGGATTATAAGTAGGGTTAGTGAGCGACTGAGAGCGCGTCGCGACAAGCAAGGTCAGCAAAAGGAAAATGCGAGCTATACTCGCTTTCGCACCGCCAGCCATCTGCAAAACAATAATACAGATAGTAATTAAAATGATAGTACAGTCGACTACATGACAGTAGTAACACTTGAATTAGAAAACCACCCTGATTGCCTACGAAATGAAGACGCTGTCAGTGTCAAACTGTTACCACTGACGTGCGTTCGACCGTACTAAAAACGGTTAGAACTTGAAAGACAGATTCTGGTGGATTATTATTGGCAAGATACCTAAGACTTATAGATAGTTACTTACAGACATAGTATATGTACGTTACGTACCAAAGATTTAAGTACCTACGTAGGTACATGTCCTTTTATAGAGAAAACTTTTACTGGTAATTCCAATGCGTGCCGTCTTTAACAAACTTCTCGAGTTTATTTATTTATTATTTTGTCTACATCAGAAAAGATATTAATACCAACCTACTTATAAATTTTCCTCTCTAGAAATCGAACTTGATTACGAACTCGATCACAAGGCCACTTCTCGCAATTAAAAACGTTCAAAATATACTTATATTTAACATAACAACATAACATAACTAATTGAAGATAACAAATTGAAGAAACAGAGGACGTTAAGTTTTTAGGGTTAAACATTTATAAAAAGTTGAACTGGAAGAATCATGTTGATTATGTTTGTAAACGTTTAAATCAACAGTCGTATGCTTTGTATAAATTGAGTAAAATAGCAAATAGATCAGCTGTCATCGCTGCTTACCATGGCTATGTTGCCTCTATTTTAAGATATGGGTTGATATTCTGGGGCAACAGCACAGATAAAGAGTCTGCCTTTATAGCCCAGAAAAGATGTATAAGATCTATAGTAAACATTAAATCAACTGAGTCTTGTAAGCCTCACTTTAAAGAGCTAAATATTTTGCCACTGCCATGCATGTTTGTTTATGAATGTGCCATATATGCAAAAACACATATTGAACTTTTTAAATTTAGTAATCTTGCTAGACATAAAGATAAAATGACAAGGATTCAACACAAAACTGCATTATTTCACAAGAGTGTGTTTTATCTAATTCCTGACATCTTCTATATCTATACTATAATAAAACTGTAAAGGTCGAAAAGCCTGTACATTGAGTTTTTTTTCGCGAAAACCGGCTAGGGGGACTAGAAATAAGCTATAGAACACGAATCAATCGTTTAAAAAATTTATGTCTGTCTGTCTGTCTGTCTGTCTGTCTGTTTGTTACCTCATCACGTGAAAACGGCTGAACGGATCGTAATGAAACTTAGCATTTGTATTGGTATTACTCTAACTTAAAATATAGGGTATATTTTATCTGAATCGGTTGAGTAGATCCAGCGATACAGCTTGACCCATCTATCGTATTAAGTTGCATACAAAGTAGAGGGCATGATTGTTGGTTGAATGCAGTTTGCAGGTTCCTAAAAATACAACTGGATTCTATTAGTATTATAGAAAATATAGAATAACATAACATAGCCCATCACTGTCCTCACTGTGTCACTCCTGCTGGGCATGGCCCTCTTCTTGGAATGAGAAGAGTTAAGGAACTGGATATTGTTAGTGTAATAGATTATCATAACATAATCAGCTCATTACCTACTGCCCCACTGCTGGGCACGGACCTCTTCTCGGAGTTAAGAAACTAGAAAATATAGAATAACATAACGTAGTCAACCCATTACTGTCCCACTACTGGGTATGGCCCTCTTCTCAAAATGAGAAGAGTTAATGAACTGGATATTATTAGTATTCTAGAATAACATAACATTACCAGCCTATTACAGTCCCACTGCTGGACACGGGCCTCTTCTCAGCATAAGAAGAGATGTGGTTAGTGTTATAGAATAACATAATCAGCCCAATTACTTCCCACTGCTGGGCACGAGCGTCTTCTCAGAATGAGGGAGTTTAGGGCTAATTCCATGAAATTCCATCAGCCGGTTGGTTGCAAAAACAAAATATAGTATGGTCGGTAAATAGTGTAATCGTCTGTTTAGGCGCTTATATGTATATATTTGAAGATATTGTGTTCATAATTTTGACACGATGTTATTTTCCGACATCCACGCGGACGGAGTCGCGGGCACAGCTAGTATATAATAAATTGCATAAATCTATTAAAGTTACCAAAGATATAATAACGTTTAAAAAATCGTTATTCCGATTATTAATTGAAAAATGTTACTATAAGTTAGATGAATATTTGAATGAAGTTTCTTTATAATTTTTTGTGTAATGACAAAATGACTAATGTATTTACTGTAATAATTTGTGTTTGTTTTAAATTTATTGTATGCCAATTACGGCGGGTCATAGCAGCACAACATAATGTACCTATTTAATATCTATAATTATTTTACCTATGTACCACAATATAAATTGAATAAATTGAAATTGAATAAATTGAATAACATCACGCCTGTATTTCCCCGAAGGGGTAGGCAGAGGTGTATAATACACCTACATTTCGCCAGTTATATTATAGTCCCATGTAATAGGGGGCGAGCATATTGCCATCAACCGGGCACAAATCCAGACTCCGGGCTGCTACTGAGAATTTCCTAAAAAAAAAACCCAATAACACTTAGCCCGACCCGGGAATCGAACCCAGGACCCCACAATCAGCAGTCGCGCTTGCGACCACTAGACCAACGAGGCACTATACTATACTTATATTTGTACTTATATTTTGAACGTTTTAATTACGATAATTGGCCCCCAGTGAGCTGACAAGGCCATAGCCAGCCATTGAGCTATTACTACATACGCCAAAGGTGCCTACTGATTTATAAATGAATGTCTTGGAATTCGATGGAAGAATGTATCGGTAAGCGTCAAACCAGGTACGAGGCTCCCAGTTGTGATGGGTACATCAATAGGAATGAAGCTTTCTTTTAAATGTTATTATAGTAATGTTTGGGCGAGCGCACCAGTTATGCGGTGGAACCGGTCGCCTGCTGGTTACTGGGTTAGTGGACCGACCTTATACATGACGACCGTGTTTGATTTACTTAGGTATCTGTGTGGTGTTTGGTTTTTAAAATTAAAATATTTGCATCTAAATTTTAAATCGTTTATTTTTTACCACGTTTTTATTAAGACGCTGACAACAGCCAAATACCCAAAAATATGCTTCTTTTAAAAACATTTTTAGCTGTATCTATTCAGTTTGTGGCAGTGAAAAAAATATATGTTGATCTTGATTGTATTTTCTAAAACTCTATTGTGCCCAAAACACGTTTTGTTGAAGTTTTCTCGATAGAAAAGAATTGTAGATTTTTATTAAAAAAATATATTGTTAATTTTCATTCAAGTTGAGCGGCGCACCCGACGACGTCCCTCCGCTCGTTACCTCTCTTTCAGTTCTGTACGAAACGACAGTGACCGCAGAGGTCAGATTTTTTAGGTGTTGTCAGCCTCCACAGAGTTCATTGTAATATACTGTCAGCCCAGTGGCGGATTTATATATTTACCGCCAGTAGGCTTTTCAAATTTTGCCGTCCCTACCGACCTTTACAAGTGTCAGTTCCTAGATTAATTTTACAATCCAACGATTTAGTTAAGATTGCAAACAGGGGCGGCCCTAGCAAGTTTTTCAGGCGTTGCAAGATCTCATCGTGGCGCCCCAAATGTTGGAAGATTAAGCGGTGGGTAATTTTTGTAAATTCCTGTTAACTGGTCAGTGGCGGAGTAACCCCTTCGAAGGTTCGGGGCTAAACATACTTTAAAATCGACGAGGGATGCTTAGAGAAGTTTTGCAAAACGCCAATAAAACATCACCGATTGTGAATTTTATTACCTGTAATAACATCGCGAGTGAAGCGAGCGCGAAAATTTTCAATTAATATTTTGGTTTTATTAAAGATAAAGATAAAGATATTTATTCGCAAGGATATGCTACAGAAGATGTTAAATATACATGGTTTTACACATTAGGTGTCCGACAAATCCACCTTTAGTAGGCATGCGAATTTTTGTGTGCATATTTTTAGTGCTTTATTAGCGTAGCAAAAGCTTATGTAATTAAGAAAAGCATTATTTTAACCATTATTATTTTCATATATTTATGAAAATTAAATTAGTATATTTATAATTCATATGTTACATTTTGGAATCCATAAATTCATTCATTGTATAAAAACATTTTTCAATCAACCATGTTTTAAGTTTTGTTTTAAATAGGCGTAGTGGTAGTTCTCTTAAGCATTGTGGAATATGGTTGTAAACTTTAATGGACATTAAATAGCTGTTTCTCTGATGAAGAGTACTTCTACACAACTCATTTTTTAACTTTGTTGGATCCCTTTTCATGAACCTACTATTTTCGCTTACTTTCTGAAAGAAGTGTGTATTTTTTCTTACAAACATAGCTATTTCGAGAATATATATCGATACCAATGTCAAAACCCTGAGTCTCTTGAATATTGGTCTACAGGTTGCAAATGGTGGTTCCCCTCTAATTGCTCTAATACACTTTTTTTGGATATGTGTAGAATTACCCCAAAGTAGTATCTCAAGACAGATCCAACAAAACCGTGATACGCATTGAGGGCTGCTTCCTCATTCGCAGTATTACGTAATTGTTTTAAAGCATACACAAATCTATTTAATTTTTTGCATTATTTTATTACATTATATAAATAAAATAAGTGATATAAATGTAATAGAATAATTGCTTTAAATATACGCCAAAAACGCTCAGGCAAAAAGAGCTGAATGCTATAAGAACGCAAAACGATCGTCGTCGGTCAATAACGAATCTTACTGACAATTTTGGCGCCCCCCATGACGTTGACGGTGCCCGGTGCAGTGAGTGGCACCATTTGCACAGCCACTGGTTGCACAAGAAAGTTTTTGGGTATATTTCTGAGCTAATAAAAGCTAACTAATAAGGCGGTGTAAGGTATGCCTTACTCACATAATACCTAATAGAAAAAAAAAACTACTACCACTACTACTACTACTACTCGTTAAACAATTTTTATTGCGCTTACGTACAGTTTAAAACCAATATATTCAATTATCTGGTAACAATCCGGCTGATGGTGACGATGAAATTCAATTAAAATATGAAAGTTTTATAATTTATTTTTAGTAAATATGAATCTTTTTATTTTTTTTTAAGACATGAAAAAAATTTGGCTCTTAATTTGCTGCCACTAAAATCTGCCGCCCTAGGCTCCAGCCTACTCAGCCTGCTGGTAAATCCGCCACTGTGTCAGCCTCTTAACTCGCTTTCAGTCTTGTCCGTCTGTTCGGTACAAATATTCAATAGATTTTAAACCAACTTCCCGATAAGCTAGACTCTAGCTAGTTAGCTATTCATTACCACACACAAATTTTATCCAAAACTCCTGACAAGAACCTTCCGTATTTTTGTGTCTTAAAACTGTATTCTCTTGGAAATCGATAATTTCCATCTTAGCTTTATTGCTCCCGAAAAAAATTTTTGCTGCTTCAAGCTTCAAGCTCAAGTAACACAAGTAAATCATATTGTACTGTTTACTATCATAAAATAATCATATTATACTGTGTCCGCACAAAATAGGTCGGCCGTCCGGATCCGGACTGCGGTCCGCCTTTTGGTGACCCCTGAGCTAAAGACTTGAAACTTTAAACATAGCTCAGAACACATTGCCTTCATCGAATTGTATTAGTGAGCACCATCTTTTATTCATAACTTCAATAGGCTGGACTTTAACGGAACTTTAGCAATGTCCTTCCCAAAATCATTTACAAACAAACTTAGTTATGCGGCCCGGTTTTTTAACCACGGTTATGGCCCAAATACGTCAAGGAAGGTTCCCACGGTGCGCGTGTCTGACTCGCACTTGGTCGGTTTGTTTTTCGTATGAGTGACTATCCGTGCTGCAAAAATCTGCAAACGTAATAGCTATTGATAACTTTCTTTTATTTATTTACCCAAAGCGTGACTTGTGTAACTGGGTGTTTTGTATTAGTCATGCTGTCACGTTGTCATGTCCACACTTTGTTTGACCCTACTATCGAGTAGGTGATCATTGAAATCGCAATAATATCACGTACGAGATCGCCTAGTTTTATTCGCACAGGAACTCAGGTAGGTACATTGTTAAACGTACATAATACAACGTTTTATAGACTGTGTATAGAAATAACTGAAAACCTCTTAAGGGGTCATTGAACTCATCATTAAGGACAACTTTTAATATGGGATTAACCCTGAAATCACGAAAAAAAAAATCTGCTGTTCCCTACATTTTGTCGATTTATATGAACACGAATGTAGGGAACTGCTGTTTTTAGGGTTCCGTACCCAAAGGGTGCCAAACAGGACCCTATCACTCCCGCCACAGATAATATAATACTATACTAGTCTCCCGCTACGCCGTTCGTCCGTCCGTCCGTCTGTCTGTCACAGGGCTGTATCTTTTGAACGGTAATAGGTAGCCGGTTGAAATTTTCTTAGAATATGTGTTGCTAATACGACAAATACTAAAAATAAAAAAAACCGGCCAAGAGCATGTCGGGCCATGCTCAGTATTATAGGGTTCCTTAAGTAGGTGTAATTAAAAATGAATCAAATCGAATATTAATCATGGCTATTTTAGTTTTTGCAATAATCGGCAGCATTCGCGACTCAGAGCGTGTTGTTAGTAGCGCCATCTAGCGATAAATTCAAGAAGCCAAATTGAAGAAGCGTGTCATTTCAAAGTTACTTTTTGTGATTTTTTCAAATAGAAAGTAGCTAAAGGAGCATTATTTGCTACGATAATTTCTCTCTAAGGTCAATGACCTTTGAACTAGGATGTTTTAAGTATTTTTCAGTTTTCTCTCTATAACTCAAAACATTATAATCACATTATACTCAAAATAATTTTAAAAGAGAGTTTTCATAAAGGTCTATCAATGTGGAAGATTATAAGTTTCTACATTGCATAGTTTAGAAATGGCAGGGGGGGGGACACATTGCAAGCCACTTTGGCGGGCTATATTTCGCAGATGGTACACCTGATAAAAAAGTGGTGTATGAAACATTACCTTCATTTTAGTAGACCTATTCAATGATATCCCACACGAGGGGGTGCAGCGATTTTTTTTTTTTTCCCCATTTCACATGTATGGACGCCACCCCTAAAATACGGAAAAACGATTTTTTTATCATTTTAAAATTAAGATCTATATGTAGACTATTTTTTAACAAAATTTCATTTACTTATGTTGATAACTGTAGAAGTTATTAAGCTGTAAAGGATTAGGACAGACGGACAGACGGACAGACGGACAGACGGACAGACGGACAGACGGACAGACGGACAGACGGACAGACGGACAGATGGACAGACGGACAGACGGACAGACGGACAGACGGACAGACGGACAGACGGACAGACGGACAGACGGACGGACATAACGAAACTATAAGGGTTCCTTGTAGGACTTCGGAACCCTAAAAAGTGGTGTATCAAACATTACCTTCATTTTAGTAGACCTATTCAATGATACCCCACACGAGGGGGTGCAGCGAAAAAAAATTTTTTTTCCCCATTTCACATGTATGGACGCCACCCCTAAAATACGGAAAAACGATTTTTTTATTCTTTTAAAATTGAGATCTATATGTAGACTATTTTTTAACAAAATTTCATTTACTTATGTTTATAACTGTAGAAGTTATTAAGCTGTAAAGGATTAGGACAGACGGACAGACGGATGGACATGACGAAACTATAAGGGTTCCTTGTAGGACTTCGGAACCCTAAAAAAGTCTAAAACCGAAGGGGGTCCCCATACGCGTAACCTCGAAAAACATGCATTTTTTTCAACGTTCTTGTTCCTGCTCTATCTTCAATTCAATTCAAAACTTTATTGTTGAATAAAGTAGGTAGGTACATAACATTGGAAGATGTTGAGTGAATGTGCAGTTCATTATGTTCTACCAATTAAGGCATGCAAAATTATATTATAGTAGACAAATTATAATGATTATGGATGAGTATAATATTATTATTGTAGGTATGTCAAAAATTATGTCAACTCTTGTAAAAATTATAGAAACAAATCGGACCTCGAAAGCCTTCACGTCAATGTCAAAAAAGTTACAATATTATAACAAAACGGTAATACATACCAGCTCAGATTATGTGCATACCAGCGTCAAACTTGGTTTGATTATAGTGCATACTATGTAGTTTAGCAATAAATCATAAAAATAGGGTAAACATAGACATATGTGGTGGTACCTGCGTAAGAGAGATGCAAAAATTCATATTTCGTTCACGGTGCGTTGATGTCTTTTGATGAACTCTCGTAAATTAAATCAGTTTCTATGGGGTATCAGGTCAATGGGTGGTACGTAAGCCTTACTGCGTGAGTCCGACTCGCACTTGACCGGTTTTTTTCGTGATTTCTGGGTTTGTCCCATAGTTACAGTTGTACATACTGATGAGTACAACGACCCCTTGAGAGGTTTTCAGTTATTTCAATAACACGTTGTTTAAGTAACCATTTAATTATCAAGCGTTATAATATTTTATAAAAAATTAAGTACCGTAACCTTTCGAGAAGTTTATGATGAAAAGTAGGTATACCTAATCTTTGGGGTGCATTAAAAGAGCCTCCACGAGAGACGAACTGCACATTAATAGTCACACTTAGAGGTAAAATATAAGAATAAAAAAACCCATGAGGAATCACTATCACTACATCCCCCGGCGTGGCGGCGCGCCTTTCTGTTCGTCTGTAGTTACGCGGTAATGTCAGAAAGTATTGAACGGATTTCATTTCGGTTTTCGCTAAATAGACTGATTCTCAGGGATTTCTTTGTGTACAGATACATTTTATAAGAGTAGTGTTTCATTCACGACATCTGTGGTTTAGTCATTGACCTGGGTCTAGTGGTTCGAGTGTCGGACTGCTGATCACGAGGTCGTGGGTTCGATTCCCACAGGACACAAATATTTGTGTGAGGAAAATAAGTGTTTGTGTTGGTCTGGGTGTATCTTATGTATTATAAATATGTACTTGCAAAAAAAAAAAGTATATAAGTATCATATCCATTGTCTCGTACCCATAGTACAAGCTCTGCTTAGTTTGGGACTAGATGGTGCTGTGTAAAAATGTCCCAAAAATATTTATTTTATTTATTCACAATAATAAAAATAAAAATACAACAAAGTCCGCGACACCATATCTAGCTGTTATGTATAAGCAATAACTGCTTTAATTAATGTTTAAAAATAGTTAGGTAATGTTTAGGTGAATTTATTAGTTATATATCCTTATAATATCCTTATCAAAATATATTTTTATCATCACAGTTCATCACAGCATCTTTTTGGTTGTGAAGTTTAGGAGATAATACAAAATTAGGAAGACGCCTCGTCGTTCGCAGCGAGTATTCGGGCGGCAAAAGGGCAAGTGTACTTTTTTGAGAGTTCGCGAACAAAAGACATAAACGCGCTAGCTGGCACTATGCGTAGCACGGAATAAAAAAATTACTTCTTAGTTCCATGATGCGTAGCATCTCTAGTACGTCTGTGCTGGCCACAGGTGCTGGCACTCGGCTAAGCTGGGCTAGATACAATATGCGACAGGTTGTACCATTCGGAGATACAGCTTGACCCCTCTTTATTACACATTCCAAAAAAAGCACAGGTCATTTATTGCATTTTCTCAATTCCTCGCGTGTGAAGCCGCAGACAAATGCTAGTTTTATTATAAATAATACCAACCGCATCTCTATAGTACGTCCTATGAAGCTTGCCTATAAACTATACGTACAACAACAACATAACATCACGCCTGTATTTCCCCGAAGGGGTAGGCAGGGTATAATAATACACCCACATTTCGCCAGTTATGTTATAGTCCCATGTAATAGGGGGCGAGCCTATTGCCACTAACCGGGCACAAATCCAGACTCCACAGGCTGCTACTGAGAATTTCTAATGAAAAAATCCCAATAACACTTTGCCCGACCCGGGAATCGAACCCAGGACCCCACGCTCAGCAGTCGCGCTTGCGACCACTAGACCAACGAAACTAAACTATACGTATATAGTTAATAATTATGCAATTGCATGATGAATGATAGAAAGTTAAGGTTATCTTATGTATGATTTCGGTGTCTTCAGAAGCACATGCTGAGTTGGTGACCCTTTTGGCATGGGCATGCCCGGCAGCAACTTCATATTTTACTTACCTATAATTAACTTTAGTAATGTTATTGTTGTGCTGTCCTGTGTTCTGTGCCAAATAAAAGGTTTTCTTTCTTTCTTTCTTTCACAAGGACAACTTATATGTTATTTATCACTAACTGGATAGTAAAAGTAAAAAATTATTACATTTACTCCGAGAATACAATACAATGGATTTTAATAATACATCACTAAACACGCACGCTGACTAGTGAAATCGCAAGACTAAAATTTAATCAGCGTTATTAAAATGACCATTGCGAAACTCAACAAAATCCGTGAAAGGTTATTAAATTATTTATTTTCGTCATCAGCTACATCACCATCGTGACATACATTATAGGTAGCACATTCAAACATTCTGCATGATTAAATATTAAATCTTCGTGTAGTTCATGGTTTGCGATCTCAGCTGTGAATAAAACATTCCCATAACTTCTCGTGCGTGAGAAAAGAAAAGGGCAATTCACGTATTGTCATAAGACATAATATACTGTTTGTTATTGGATGTTGGACAGTAGCTCTACATCTGCCATCGACATAATCAGGGATCGTCTCGTCTATGCTTTACAGTTCTCTGCACGGTTAAATACTCGTAGAAAGCTGCTGCCCATTCTCCCTTCCATTTTCCCTTCGTCGCCTTTTACGACACCCATGAGAAGCGATAGGGTAGTGCAATTCTTTATGTCCGGCACCACACGAAACAAGGAAGGAAGGAAGAGCAATATATGCTCTTGGAATTAACGGCAAACAATTTAAGTCATTAAGGCATTAAGTCATTTATAATTACTTTTTACTTACAAAAGCTTAGACCATGTTTTTCGGGTCTTACTTCAAACTCCATACAAAGGTGTTAAGCCCGGCTTAGGCCAATAACTTTTGTAGTAAGGTGGAGTGAACGTTTAGTATGCGTTGTATGCAGAGCATCTATCTTAGCATAGTAGGTACTTTACATATCAATATCAGAATAGTATTTCGTCGGTTTAAAGGTAAAATTCACTAAGTTACATTATTAGCAAAAATCACTTTTTAATTTTCTTAAAATGAATAAACACAAAAAGAAAATTTTTGTGTAATTATTGTTAGCAAAAATCCCTTTTTAACCGACGAAAAAAAGGAGGAGGTTCTCAATTCGACGCGTATATTTTTTTTTTTTTTTTTTTTTTTTTTTTTATGTATGACCACTCATAACTTTTTACAGAGTGGCCCGATTTTGATGATTCTTTTTTTAATGGATAGGGTATATCTCGAAGTTGGTCCCATTTAAATTTCAAAATCAAAATCCACCCCTGAGGGTGGGAAAACAGGGGATGAGTGCTTGTTCACCCACTGAATTCTTACCTGTTAACCGATTCTGTTGAAACTTGGCACACATAAATATAGTTCTAGACACTACGACATAATGGAGACCTGGAGTTAGATTTTGACCACAAAAAAAGTTAAAATAAAACTTTTTAACAAAAAATTGAACCGACGAAAACAAAAACTGAAAAGCGAAAAATAACAAATTATGAGTCGGCGCCAAACAAACAATCAACGAAGATCATTAAATTACTTTAAATAAATAATAAAAACAACGTAACATCAAATACAACGTGAAATTTTCAACGATAAACAATAACTTTCCAAAAATTCGTTCGTCGCTCGGCCACTTGCAACTTGCACGCATTTTGCTTGTTAAAAGTTTGTTTGGCGCCGACTCATAATTTGTTATTTTTCGCTTTTCAGTTTTTGTTTTCGTCGGTTCAATTTTTTGTTAAAAAGTTTTATTATAGTTTAAAAAACACTAGTTAACAAGCTTCTACCCTATTTACACGTCTATATACATCGTATATAGATATATCAATATTATTATGTTTACACTCTCCATGTACAGGTCTATATAAATTTAATACAGGCACCTATGTCAATATTTACACTATTCAATATATAATAGGTTTGTTATAACCTTGAAACCTGATCGTGTTTAAAGTCCATTACGTGGCCTTTCTCACAAGTGCAAACACGACTATGATACGATATTCCATCATGGAATTGGCACTGGCGTGCCTATCTTCCGGCTTCATCATCAGACCTTGAAACATAATCGTGGTCAAAGTACAAGTTTTTTTTTTTTTTTTTTTTTTTTTCTTTTTTTTTTTTTTTTCTTTTTTAGTTACAAGACTTTTCTAAGAAATCCAAACCAGCTATGATACGATTTTCCATCATGAAGTTCCAGTTCATATCTTCCGGTTCCATCATCAGATCAGTTCTTCAGTACCATATTATTGTATTGTCATCAGAACTACATACAGCTGCTAATTTTCATTACGCTACGACCCTTGGAAGATGGTTAAATTAGTTACCTTAGATTCCATTACATAGTTAGTTACATACAGGTTGACCTGATAAAAGCGTGTTAATTAAGATGCTACCGACGGATTACGGATTTGAGGACCGGTAGCACGTGTCCTTACGGTTTTTACGAAAAACTGCTTTTCTTTTGCGGTCAGTGCGGTGCCCGTGTATGCTCTTAGCAACGGTTTTTTTTCATCAGCTTTCCTTCCGTTGTTGGCATTGGCACATTAACCCTGTTGTCGTAGTCCCGCTAAATGAAAGAAGAAACTTTCGTTTTCAAAACACCGTAACTATCTCGAGCTAATGTATCATATGCATATTACGCGAATACCAAATAGGTATAATAGTTAATGTAATTGGGTTCGACTAGCTCAATTACCTAGGCGGTAGGCCCAATTAAAGTCCAATTAAATGCCTAGTAAAGAGCTGATATTTTCGCATGCCTTTTGTTTTAATATTTCTGATACTAAATTTCTTTTGCGATATGTAATAAACCAATAAGAATCAAATGCATGTCACATAATATCGAGACAATTATTGAATGAAGTTTCTACTTCAGATTCGTTGCTGTGTATTTTTTTAAATGTGAAACTACCTTGATGCACCTTGCATCGTTAAATCAACAAACAATGCAGCACACTTTTTTGTTATGTGAAAGTTTAAATCTAGTTCGATTTTAATAGGCATGCCGTTTAAGACATCTTGATAAGAATAATAAGTGATTTACATTATAAAAAATCATACATCAGACATCTCTTTAGGACAGCCACTCTTGAACTGTTTCTTCACTCCATAGCTCTACGCTTATTGCACGGCAGCAATTATGATCTACTTTTATGCTATCACATCAATAGGTTCAGTGAATACAGTGTACCGCACGTCAGAAGTAACAGTTTGACCATGACAGCGTCCTTATTTCGTAAGCAGTAATGGTGGTTTTCGTCATTCAAGTGGTCCCACTGATATGCAGTCGACTTTACCTAAATTTTGTAATTGTAAACAGAAACAGTGATTTGTTTGTTTTGTATTTGTATAAAGTCGTATATATTTAGTACCTATCTATCAAACTATTACCCGGTTGCTGCAACTGCATCCAATTATCTTGAATTATAACTAGGAATAACAGTTTATCACACGGTTTTAGATAAGTAAAGGAAAAGATTTTTTAGTTATTATTTTTCATAATTAAACTTTTTCAAAAGCACGACGAAACACAATTTAAAACACTTACCTTGTAACACACTGCGTCTAATATTGTACTGAGATTACTATCTGGATATCATTTATTATGTTTTTACTTAGCACACGGCAACTTAGTATTCGCGGAAAACTGTATGATATTAAGAGATGTCACGTGGAAGTCCTAGCAGACGAGCGGACTCCGCTCGACTGGCAATACTTGCATGTACTGGCAACGTTGCTGGGCTGGTGCTCGGCGTGTCACGCCGTCATCTGCGTCATCCAACACGACACACAACCGGAAAGTGCTTTCTCTCATAACAATCTTTGTAAAACTGTTTCTAATTCCCCGCAATAAGGTCTAATTCGTGTTCGTGGGAACCGCAAACGTGTCCAACGTGACTTGAAGTTGTACTTTCCACTCTAGTGGTCACAGTATAGAAGCGAGTTTATAAAACTTAGTCGGGTCTCTCCGTGACGTAGTCTAAGTATTCCCAACTCTCGTCTCATCTGGCACTTTTCCCGCGGATAGAATTTCTATACCCGATATTTAATATCCAGTAGGTACCTACCTATCTAGTTAGCGAGAAAATTCCCAGTGAAATTTTATATGTACGTATTTGTATCAAAGTAACACTAAGGTAATGGAGGTTATTGAAGCTTACTGTAAAGTTCAATCACCCGCAGGGCATTTACCCTTTTATGATCTTCTTCTTTTATGTTTCACATAGTGTAAGTAATTTGTTATAAAAAATACTTACTTAGTAACTTACTTGGACTTGTTTGGTAACGTGCCTATGAATTATTATTTTTTAAATGATTATAAAATTTATATTTTTCTTTTGCAGAGTTTTGCATCTGCACCAAAGTATAAATACATGCCATAACTGTAATAAGCTTATTGATAGTAGTTATGTACTTAAAGTTTAACAGCACATCTGCTGGATTTTCCCAAAGTAAAAAGTGTAGGTACGTAACCAATTAAAAATGATTTTATTACTTAGGTAGGTATTATTCACTAAACTTTTAAAACTGTTCATATAGGTTGATGACCCCAGGTGACCCCGTAAAGGCTTTGAATTTAATTTAATGTTCAATACTTGGACGACCTAGATTCGGTTTAGTCAGTCATCGAGAAAGCTATTTATAACTGGGGAATATAAAATTTAGTCTTGACGTCACCACGTCTATATCAAGCTTTTCTCAAATAGCACCCAGCCCTTTTGGGAAATTATACGGATCTCGGAGGTCCGATCTTACGGCCATGACCTTTCGCTTGATAAATTGTTTACCATTTCTAATATAAAGACATAATATTTATGGATGTTGCTATCATTTGCCTGACGATTCTGCTTCTTAGGTGAATCAACTTTTTCGTGTCCTAATCATAGAAGTAGCACTTTTTTTGTAGGTGGAGCCAGTGTCGGACTCTTACCGACTAAAACTACCACGGTGTTTCTTCAACTACCTTAGCCGGGGGCGTGGGAACCCGTGAGTATTCACACAACCACCCCCGACTGGTAACAAGCAGGCGAGCCCCTTCTCCCCGTGCGGCCTATCGTTGGCCGCACCCTCCTAGGCGGCGCACACGGAACACTGCACGCCACCTCACCTCAAGGGCCTATACCAGCTATGCCAACTGCGCTAACTACGCCAGCTGTGCCAGCTGTGTCAGCTACGCCAGCTGCGCCAGCTACGCCAACTGCGCCAGCTACGTCAGCATGGTGCCAGGCCAGCATGCCAGCTACGCCAACTGTGTCAGCTACGCCAGCTGTGCCAGCTACGCCAACTGTGCCAGCTAAGCTACGCCAGCCGTGCCAGCTACGTCAGCTACGCCGGCTGCTGGTCAGGCAGCAGACTACCCCGAGTCTGCTGCTCGCACGATAGGTCCTCCCGTAATTTTTTATAGAGGTTTTCTTCCTTGCGGTTCGGGCGTTGAAGCCAAGACCCTCGGTCCCAAGAGGCGCGAGAACTCTACTCAGCGGGCACTCCTGGGGTTACGAGATCGACGGGGGCAGGGAAAGACAGTCCCCCCGCTGCCTGCCCAGTGGCAGGGTGAGTGCACACCGGGCCCGCCCCTGCTCCTCCACTGTGCCCTCTGTTGGCATCAGAGGGACACGTGGAGCAACTCCCCACTGGCCCCTGGCAGAATGGGCCCCTCTCGTACCAGAATATTCGCCACAGGCAATAAGATTCCCCGAAGGTTAATCCCTCGAAAGGATTCTATTGCCCGTACCCAGGATGCACCGGCCTAACAACTGCCGTTCCCTCCAGACGTATCCAGAGGGACAAGCAGCCGTCAGACACATGTGGAGGTTTTCTTTCCAGCACCCCATAGAAGTAGCACTAGAATTTATACCTCTGTTCATATTTTAATATTTTTAACTTTAGCACATAAAACGATCTTTTAATTACGAAATGCGACCCCCTGTCTGTAGCAACCTTGTTTATGAATCACTTCAAAGTTGATCCGCCCCTAAAGCCGCCCTCGTCTGCGTCACGGTCGGTGCCCGACGCAAAAATAAGACGGGTGACGTGGCCGATCCCACAAATTATAGGCCAATTTCCCTGGCTACTGTTACGGCTAAAGTGCTGGACTCTCTGCTTGATTCACACATGGCCAGCCGCATAAAATTGCATGATGCTCAATTTGGGTTCAGGCCTGGTCTGTCGACAGAGAGTGCCATTCTGTGTCTTAAGCAGACCGTCCAGTACTATGCCGATAGGAAGACGCCAGTCTATGCGTGCTTTCTCGATTTATCGAAGGCATTTGACCTGGTGTCCTATGACATACTGTGGGAGAAGCTACGTATGGAGACTGAAGTTGAGAAAGAAGTAACTTGTTTGTTGAAGTACTGGTATCACAATCAGACAAATTATGTGAAATGGGCAGGGTCATTGTCTGAGGAATACAGACTGGAGTGCGGGGTGAGGCAGGGGGGGATAACTTCGCCTCGCCTCTTAAATCTGTACATCAATCAGCTGATCGTTGAACTCAGCAACACAAATGTCGGTTGTCACATTGATGGAGTTTGTATTAATTATATCAGTTATGCTGACGATATGGTGTTGCTGAGTCCATCGATTTGCGGGCTTAGGCGTCTTCTGCAGATTTGTAAAGGTTATGCGCTGGCTCAGGGACTCAGGTACAATGCAAAAAAGAGTGAGTTACTTGTGTTTAAAGCACATGGCAAATGTTACTCTACCGTGCCACAAGTAAAGTAACTATGTGCAATTCTGCTCTTAAAAGAGTCAAGCAATTTAAGTACCTGGGCCACTGGGTCACCGATGACCTTAATGATAATATGGACATTGAGAGAGAACGTAGGGTGCTGGCTGTCCGATGTAATATGCTGATCCGCAGATTTGCGCGGTGTAACCAGCAGGTAAAAATGACACTCTTTAGAGCTTACTGCCAGTCATTTTACACCTGTAGTCTGTGGATCAGGTATACGCAGAGGGCATACAACGCCCTACGTGTGCAGTATAACAATGCGTTTAGGATGCTGGCGGGGCTGCCGCGTTTTTGTAGCGTTTCCGGCATGTTCGCTGAGGCGAGGATTGCTGGTTATCATGCCATCATCCAGAAACGGTGTGCCTCGACCCTCTGCAGAATGCGTTCCAGCTCCCACAGCATCATAAGCGCATTGTGCGACAAGTGGGATTGTCCAATGTTGAGACACTGGATAGGACTTCACAAGTCTAGTGCGAACTACCTGATTTAACTTTTAGAAAAATGTATTAATTTTAAGTTACTAACATTAGGTTTTAGGTTTTCTTTTGTTTGTTACAAACACTTTATGGATCATCTTGTGATCTGAAATAAAGATTTATTATTATTATTTTCTTTATTTAATCGAATTTACATATAAGTTATATTTTTAAATATTTCTACAAAACAAAAACCAAAAAACATTTAAAAATATAAAAAATAGTGGCCCACCGGTATCGGGTACAGGGACCGAGCAACCGGTGGTCAGGGCTCCAGAGAAAGGAACCTAACAATACGCGCCGTATCTAGGAGAACCGCTTTCTGCATCAAGCCACCCAGCCGCCTAACGAGAGCCTCATGAGATGGTGGTCGAGGCTCTTTGCTACAAGGCCATTGGCCGTAACAACTATCGGCACAATGATTGCTGAGTCCACCTCCCACATGTCGACAACCTCGTGTGTTAGATCAAGATATTTAATTTGCTTGTCTTTTTCCGCTTTCACGAGGTTCCCGTCGTGTGGGACATAGATTCTATATCAATAATCATTGCGCGGCGCTCAGATCGATCTATCACCACTATATCAGGCTTATTGTGAACAAAAGTCCTGTCAGTGATGATAGATCTGTCCCAGTACAATGTGACATGGCCATTTTCGAGAACTGGGTCGGGCACATACTTGTAGTACGGTACTTCTGATTCTACGAGATTGTATCTCAAAGCAAGTTGCTGGTGAATAATTCTGGCTACTAGGTTGTGCCTGTGCAAGTACTCGCCGTTAGCTAGACGCGAACATCCGGCTATAATGTGTCGGATAGATTCTCCCGGACGGTGACATGCCCGACAGATGTCAACCGTGCCATCCTTCACAATATACTTTCGGTAATTGTTCGTCATCATAACTTCGTCCATAATTGCACATACAAAACCTTCGGTTTCTCCGAAGAGATCACCAAACCGTAGCCAGGCCACGGACGCTAAGCCATCCACATCGGGTGCACGAAGAGCCTGATAGAAGCGTCCGTGTAGCTCCTTGATTTGCCATACCTCCTCGCGATCTTTGGTACTAAGTACTGCAGGTTTGCGCCAGTTCTCTTTAGCCAAAGAGAGCGGGGTGAGTCCCTTGTCCACTGCAACAACATCTCGATGCATACCCACGTCCAAGTGAAGGAAATATTCCCTTAGACTGCACTGACTCCTCCAACAAAGTACTAAGAGGATTCAAGGCCAAGCAAAACCACAGGGGACTCAGACTGTCGCCCTGGAATATTCCCCGCTCAATCGTTATAAATTCGCCGCTCTCCAGGGTCCGTCGGCATCCCGGATAGCGAAAGCCCGTCCTCCATTGCCCCATATATGTCAACAGGAAGGCGCGCAGGGTTGTATTCATCATCATCATCATTTCAGCCGAAAGACGTCTACTGCTGGACATAGGCCTCCCCCAAGCATCGCCACAACGACCGGTCCTGTGCCTTCCGCATCCAGCGGATTCCCGCGACCTTCACCAGGTCGTCGGTCCACCTTATGGGGGGCCTACCCACGCTGCGCCTTCCAGTACGCGGTCGCCACTCCAGAACTTTACTGCCCCAATCGGCCATCCGTTCTGCGAGCAATGTGCCCCGCCCACTGCCACTTAAGTTTGGCAATTCTTCGGGCTATGTCGGTTACTTTCGTTCTCCTGCGAATCTCCATATTTCTGATTCGATCACGCAGGGACACTCCGAGCATAGCCCTCTCCATTGCCCTTTGAGTGACTTTGAGCCTTCTTATGAGGCCCATTGTGAGCGACCACGTTTCAGTACCGTAAGTAATTACTGGCAACACACACTGGTCAAAGACTTTCGTCTTGAGACACTGCGGTATTTAGGACGAGAAGATATTGCGTAGCAATTGGGTTGTATTAACTTTGTACAACTCCAGCACCCTCATGAGCCATGTATGTGGCACTGAGTCGTAGGCCTTCTTATAATCTATCCAACATGTCGACAGACCTCTTCGGGATCGACGAACCTGTTGGCTTATGGCCATGTCGATGAGGAGTAGCTCCTTAATACCGCGAGACCCATTCCTGCATCCATTTTGAGACGGAGACATAATAGAATTACTATCTATGTGATTAGTAATTTTTGTTCTCAAAATGGATGTAAGAACCTTATAGACCGTCGGTAAACATGTTATCGGCCTATAATTTTTTGGTTCCACGGTACTACCTGATTTGTGGAGCAAGTGGGTAACACCTGTTGTTAGAAACTGTGGAAGCGCCCCAGTTTCCAAAGCTACCTGGAACTGAGACGCCAAACGCGCATTTGAACTACGCAGCCATTTTAACTAAAAATTTTGCAGGCCGTCCGGCCCTGGTGATTTCCAGTTTGGCAACGGACGGACTGCATTGACCACGTCTTGGGGGCCGATGACAACAGCCCCCATCTCTGGTATTTGTTCACACGCGCGCTCGACGTTACGTATCCAATTATCCAATCACCTTCGGTGTGACTGACGGGCACTGACCAGATGCTGCGCCAAAATGAACTCATGGCATCCTCATCCGGCAAGTGCACGTCACTCACACCTTGGTCTGGGCGCTCCCAAGCTCTGTATACCCATCTTTGATCGCTATCAAACATGCGATTCTGGGTAAATCGGTCGACTCGTTGCCTATACCTGCGTATACGGTTTGCCCATGTATAGATTTTTTGTTTTAGGAAGTCGATGCGCTCTGTGACGCGTGACATGTACTCTCGGGCGTTGACAGTAGTCCCCGAGAATGCCCGCCTCACAAAGCGCATCACTCTTGGCCTATTATTTCCCTCCCCAAAACTGATCAGCTTGCCGATGAGCACCCTAGTCTCGGCAATCCTATGTTCAATCCTGCACTGCCAAGCTGGTACACACGGCTACACATCAAGCTGTACAAAACCAGTAAAGGCTGACCTCGCGTTGGAAGGAAAACCTATACAATGCGAGGTCAGCTTATACTGGAAATGTACAGCTTGATGTGTAGCCGTGTGTACGACGTTTTTCGGTCGTGTAGCTCTATTACCATCTGGGAATTGAACATGAGCTACACGACATGCCGCAACAGCCGCGCAGTACAGGATCGAGTGAGTATCGCCGAGATTTTCGCTACTGTCAAAATAGCTTGACAGTATCGAATCTAGGGCGCACACCAGCGCCTTGTTTTTTCTGTGTATGGGCAAACGAGGTATACGTTGGCCTAAATTCGGGTTGTATGGACCGGAACTCCAGAATCGCATCCTCCATAGCACTCCTCAGCTGTTCATTGCACTGTGTACTTACGATTGTAGCTCTGTCATCAACTACCTCCTCAACGTGGTCGGGCCGTGGTAATGCAACGGGTAGGTTTTGCGGTTGTTCCACAGCTTGTGACGGGGGAGAGATGACCGGGCTACAATGTACTTCTGAGCGCAGTCGATCAAGCACGGTGTCATCCAACATGTGACCACGCTGGATTGCCCGCACTTGGTCGGACAGTCGTTGGGCCGAAACGTTGACAGCTGGTTCAAGCACCTGAAACAGAGCGAGTATCCGACCACGGTACGCAGTCAGGTTGGTGCCCCCCTCTGTAGCCCCATAGTATGCGCGCATAACACTTAGATTGATCTGTTGGGACCATCGCATGCGCGACACACTTCCGCCGGGAGCGGGGGCCCTTTCAGAGGCCGGTGGGCCTCGGGGTCCCTAACAATCCAGCGGCCGGCAACCTCCCCGACGACGTACAGGTGGTGGCGACGACGGCGGGGAGTAATACTCGTCGCTGGAGCTCGACGCTACTGCAGCAGCGGGTGAGACAGGATCCGGTTCCTGCTGCTGCGAGGCGGAGCTCAGCGGCGAGTCCGGGGATGTTGGGCGTGCATTTTTGGCTTTGGCTCTTGTCAACATTTAATCATGACACAATTTTTTCCAGTTTCAAGATTTTTCATTTATAAGTCTGTCGACAGATCTGTCACTCGTGGTGACATAAGTATATTCTTCTTCTTTAATGTTAATTTTCTTGTTTGTTGTAAAATGGTCTCTTCTCAATATTATTTTGCTTTTCGGGAACGTATGTAGTATTAATATATTGAAAATAGGTTGATGTATAAACTGTATAAAATTAAAATTGAATTTCTGAAAATTTGTCTGATGCGCTGACAAGATGGTGTTGCCATGTTATTATTATTATTACCAATTATTACCATGTCAGTATGTAGCTTCTTAAATCGTTGGTCAGTATATTTTTTTTTTTTGAAGCAAAATTTACGAGATTTTTTGGTAACTCATTGAAAAAAATCAGTCTTCATACTAAAATAACCTCCTCCTTTTTTTGAAGTCGGTTAAAAAATACTTGTCCCCGAGCCTAGGTGACAAAACAACGTATGAAGTTTCTTGAAAAAATTGTATGAATCTATTGAATGTTTATGAGGTATTCCGATTTAGAAAGAACTTATTTCTTCACATTGAACTGCAAAATTGCAGTTACGTGGGACACTCAGAAAGTTTTGCGAAACTAAAAAAAATTGTTCTATACGTACATATATTTTTATCAAATCTTTTCAAAGTACTTTCCACCAGCCTCTATACAAAGATTCATGCGCCTAAACCAGTTTTCAAAACACTTTTTCCAGTCCGCCGCAGACACCTCGTTTACAGCCTGCTCGAACGCAGCAAGCGCATCTTCCGGCTACGAAAATTGTATCCCTTTGAGCTGATTTTTTATTTTTGGGAATAAAAAGAAGTCACACGGTGCTAGATCAGGGCTGTAAGGAGGGTGACCCAGGAGTTTGACTGGCGTGCTGTCCAGGAAGTCCCTCGTTTTGAGTGCGGTGTGCGCAGGTGCATTGTCGTGGTGGAGCAGTAGCCCGCGGAGCCCTGTGTTTGGTCGCTTGTTGCTTATAACAGAGAAAACTTCTGGCAAACATTTGGTAGTATACCATTCGGCATTAATGCTTCTTTGATCCCGTAAGGGAATTGATACCAAGTGGCCAGTCAAATTAAAAAAGCTAGCGATCAAAATCTTACCCCCGCTTCTAGATCGCTTCACTTTGGTAGGCGTTGGCTCATTTTGAAACACCCAAACAGTCGACTGGCGCTTGGTTTCTGGGTCGTATTGATAAATCCAGGACTCATCACCTGTAACGATGTCGTAAACACGCCGAGACGAGCCTGCTTCAAATTTGTTAAGCATATCACGGCACCATTCCACCCGGGCCTGCTTCTGAGCATCGGTGAGGTTGTGCGGCACCCAGCGGGATACTATCCTCCTCACGCGAAGATGGCTGTGTAGAATCTCGTGAACGCTTCCCGATCCAATCTTCAATATGTGTTGAATCTCCTGATATGTAATTCGCCTATTGTCTTGGATTAAATTTTTCACTGCTAGCACGTTTTCTTCGGTAACAGCCGTCAAAGGGCGACCGCTTCTTTCGTCATCCCCCAAAGTTGGTCGACCGCGCTTGAATTCGTTATACTAACGATACACGGTTGCCTTGGAAGGGCCTTCATCCATGAATGCCATTTGAAGTCTATCGTACGATTCATCCGGTTTCAGGCGACACTTGAAATCGTATAAAATCATAGCTCTAAAATGTTCCCGGCGCAGATCCATATTTCAGTGAGACACAATACTTTGAATTAACTCGCAAAAAATGTGGAGGGAAATTTTTAAATTGGAACTTACTTATTTTTACTTATAAATAATCATATTTTCGAAAAACATTATAACTGGCCAGTCTCCCATATATAAAAACTTTTTTTCGCAATACTTTCTGAGGGGCCTGGTATTTTACTTAAATATTATTTATTGGACGTCCCTAAACATTTGTCTCAATTATTGAGAAAAAAATCTATTCTACTGCGTTACTGCAAAAAACTGAATAAGTTAACAAGAGATTGCGTCTAATTTATGTCAATAAGAGAGACTATTGTCTAGCATTTCGCTGGAGTGGTCCGACGACAAGACCAGTCTCGCGCCACCCGCCCCTTCATTCACGATAAGTTCTCAAGTGGTGCACGTTGATTTATTGCCGTTCTACAGCGTTACGGTGGAAATCGCGGTGAGTTTTTAAAATATTTGGTAATTATTACATTAGAACGTTACCCATGCTCTCTGATTTTAAGGTCGTGGTGAATTTTTTGATTGATTCCAATTGTGTTATTATTTATAGGCAGAATGACATGGCTAATTAAATATATTTTCAGCCTTTTCTGGGAGATTAATTATAGTTTACTTTGTCTCATATCTAAGCAACAAATAAAAATCCCGCTAAGTGTAGCAGAAATACAGAAAAGTTATAGAGAAATAATAAAAAATAAGTACGAAATAACTAAAAAAAAAGCATAGAGAACGAGAACATATAAATTAAAATTAGTAAAAGATTCCTAATGAAAAATATAATGCAAATGTGATATGGAAATTACGAAAACGACAGTTATAAAATAATCAAAACACACCCAGCCCAGACTCACCTAGATCCGACTCCAAAACCTAATGAATAGAATAGATTTAGTGAAACACCACCACCAACGCTTCCACGTGCTATTCCTTCGCCAGAAACGCCACCACAAGTATCACCTACTCTATGTGCATCACCATCAGTTAAGTTACCATCACTTTCAGCAAAATTGGGTTAATAAGGGTGTAAAAATTAAAAGACAGATCACGAGTGCATAGAAAAAACGCAAAACCCAGGCAACATAAATTTAAAAAAAAACTGATTTGACATGTTTTTTTTAATATAGTAAACATGATTGTATTACATAATTTTGCTGCTATTACTTCTTAGATAGTTTGATTATTCTCAGACGTTACCGTCTTTTCTCTGGCGTTACCCCAGGGCCCCAAGTCTGCTAATTACACTAAAAAACCTACCATCGCCATTCCACCGACACCCTACTGACACTCATAAACAACTGTGACAAAATGGGTAGTCTGCTAAAACTTAAATCTCGACGGAATGGCAATAGAATGGTAATGTCAAATCGATGTTGCCAATTAAAATCTACCATTAGTTGTATTGTTTTTTATCAACCTTTTTTTTAGTTTTTATCAATGAAATATTTAAATTAAGGATTTTATTGATATTACCTACCTCTTAAGGGGTCATTATACTCATCCGTATGAACAACTTTTACATTTACGTTTTTAGCGTACTAAGCGGCAATACTATCGACATACGTGTTATTGAAAACCTCTTAAGGGGTCATTATACTCATCTGTATGAACAACTTTTACGTTTACGTTTTTAGCGTACTACGCGGTAATACTATCCGACATACGACGTGTTATTGAAAAACTCTTAAGGGGTCATTGTACTCATCCGTATGAACAACTTTTACGTTTACGTTTTTACCGTACTACGCGGCAATACTATCGACATATACGTGTTATTGAAAACCTCTTAAGGGGTCATTATACTCATCCGTATGAACAATTTTTACGTTTACGTTTTTAGCGTACTACGTGGCAATACTATCGACATACGTGTTATTGAAAACCTCTTAAGGGATCATTGTACTCATCTGTATGAACAACTTTTACTATGGGACCAATCCTGAAATCACATAAAACGCAAACGTAAAATTTGTTCATAAGAATGAGTACAATGACCCCTTAAGAGGTTTTCAATAACACGTCGTTTCTCGATAGTATTACCGCGTAGTAAGCTATTGATATACGTGTTATTGAAAACCTCTTAAGGGGTCATTGTACTCATCCGAATCATCATCATCAGAATAATAGTTATTTAGAGACCAATGGCTATCCAATGACTTTCCACTGAACTACAATAAAATTGAAAACCATAAAATCAAAATCAAAATTAAAATCAAAATAATTTATTTGTGAAACATAGGTAAAAGTTAAAAACTTTGTGGAAAATTAAAATATTAAGTCACACTATATTTAACCTTGAAAGGCATACAAATTACATAGTATAGAACACAGCATACATAGCATTTTCATTTTTATTCCATTCGTTTCTACCATTCAACTGCCATTGGACTATTTGCTATTCTGTAAACCAATAGTGTATCAATGTCTTCTCGATAGCTTAAGTTTCGGTAGTCTACTCGTTATTTGACGTTTCTGACAATCGTCTCTCAATGACTTTTTGCCATCGAACTACAACTGAGAGGTCATTTTGCAAACATACCTTTTTTGCAGTTATTGTTGTAACAATTGAACTTTTTTTTTGTAAAATAAAGTTGAATTGTGTAATGTAGTAATTTAATTCGACGATAATATTCAATTTTAGACTATAAATGCGACCTTGAGAATCAGTTACACAATCGATGGGCATGTACTATTGACTATCGACATATTATAGCAATACTATCGTTAGTGTCTATATAGTATTTGACACTAATAGTGCTATGAATAGTATTGCATAAAAAGCTATCAATACGGTCGATAGCAACGATCGCTTCGATAGTATCTAAAGCTAACCTTGAGAATCAGTTACTCTATCGATAGTATCGATAGCATGGTACCTGCCAATATTATCGACATATATATTATCGTCAGTATAAACAACTTTTACTATGAACACAACCCTGAAATCGCGAAAAAAAACAGCTTATCCCTACATTTTCCTGATTTCGCGGCCCTACATTTGTGTTCACATAAATCGACGAAATGTAGAGAACAGCAGTTTTTTTTACGTTTGAAATGTTTCAATTATTTTTCAACACACTTACTCGTTAAGTGGCTCTTATTGCACCACTTTTAGGTTCATAATGTAGCTTATAATAACGCCCGCGTGGTTTTTACTTTATATTATCGCACTAGTGCTTTTTAGTTTTTACTTTAGGTACTTACAGTTTATTTTTTAATTTTATAAAAGCAGCAAAATATTTTGATGTCTACACAAAATTTAAAAAAATTGTGAACAAATCAACTATTTAATTTGTGTTATATAAACATTTAATTTCATTAAATTATTTATGTTTGTCAACAAATTAACATTAATTTGTGTTATAAATAATAAATTATATTTTTAATATTAGGTTGTTTGGCGGTTTCCTTCTACCAACTGCGCGCGCATACCTATACATCACCGTGCGATTACAGTGATCCGCTCGCCATTATTCACAAATTCAATATTTGCCTAAAATACGTTCATATGTTTTTTCCCTAGCAAGTGTGTTGAAAAACGTCGTATGACACGCGTGAGCATTATAATAAATAATAATAAATAGCCAACTTAGCTTAAGTTACTTGAAGCGAAGTTCGCTACGTCGCCGCGTCGTTTACGTAACTATTGGAACATGAAGCAACTACGTGAATCCTTAATTGATAAAAACCAACCATCGCCATTCCACCGACATCCTACTGACACTCCTATACAACTGTGAAAAAATGGGTATTCTGCTAAAACTTAAATGTCAATCTCGTCGGAATGGCAATAGAATGGTAATGGAATATCAATTGTTTTCGAATCGATGTTGCCCATTTAAATCTACCATTAGTAGTTGTATTGTTTTTTATCAAACTTTTTTTAAGTTATTATCAATGAAATATTTAAATTAAGGATTTTATTGATATTACCTACAAAATTTTCATGTCTATAAAATAATTAAAACACATCAAACGTAAAAAAAACAGCTGTTTCCTACATTTTGTCGATTTATGTGAACACAAATGTAGGGAAGAGCTGATATTTTTTTGGCGATTTTAGGGTTGGTCCCATAGTAAAAGTTGTTCACACGGATGAGTACAATGACCCCTTAAGAGGTTTTCAATAACACGCATATCGATAGCGTACTACGCTACGCGGTTATACATCGACACACGTGTTATTGAAAACTTCTTAAGGGGTCATTGTACTCATCCGTAAGAGCAACTTTTGGTACTTTTACGTTTACGTTTTTAGCGTACTACGAGGCAATACTATCGACGTACAACGTGTTATTGAAAATCTCTTAAGGGGTCATTATACTCTTCCATATGCACAACTTTTACGTTTACGTTTTTAGCGTAGGTTTTACCCGCCAATACTATAGACATAAAACGTGTTCTTGAAAATGGCTTTAGGGGTCATTGTACTCATCTGTATGATCAACTTTTACTAAGGGACCAATCCAGAAATCGCAAAAAAAAACGAATATGTACAATGACCCTTTAAGAGGGGTCATTGTACACATTTGATGTATGAAAAACATTTATTAGGGACCAAAGTTGAAATCACCAAAAAAAAATTATGTAAAAAAAATATGATGGCATAAAAATCATCGTAAGACGATTGTGGGAAACGTCAAATAACAGCAGAATAGCAAATAGTCCAATGGCAGTTGAATTGTAGTCAATGGCAGTTCAGTGGAAAGTCATTGGAAAGCCATTGGTCTCAAAATAACTAGTAGAATACCAAATGGCTAAAACTATTCCACCGACACTCTACCGACACCCAACTGAAGCGTTTGTCAATTAGCAGACTCGGGGCCCTGTTAATTTGTGTAAGGATATTCGAAGATAGCTAGATAGTTAGTATTTTATTATCTTATCAAATACTTTCCATTAGGAGACCTTAGGGCTAGATTCTAACTTAGAAATATGTAATATATGACTGACTACTTTATATAGCGATTTATCTTAAAGTTCAGCATTTAATAATGACTAAAGTAACACAGTGGACTCTCAATTATCTCTTTTTAATGTTATTGTTATAATAAATTAAGGTTGATTATTTAGAAGACTGCATTTTAGGTTGAAATAAATAATTACTACATCGTTTATCCTATATTTTTAGTTTATTTTCCTATTTCGATAATTTTAAAAAGGTAACGCTGGGGATAGTTTTACGACACAATCATCGGCTTTTCTGAAAAACCTCATTTTTATTAACTTAGATGTCGTGACGAACTAGGAAACCCAAAACTAAGATTTAAATTATTCAACTCATAGCACATTATTTTCATAAGATTTCCTTCATAATTTTTTTCATTTTCTCTATTGCAAAATATTGTCAAAGGAGTGTCTTAAAAGTTGATTCACCCTCTTCCCTGCAGATAATATTTTCTGAAAAGCCTGTCTAAAATTTAGTAAGAGGTAGAGTTCTGTTCTGAGACATGACTTCATGAGTCACGAGTCACGACAAAACACCTGAGCCAAATCATAGCAAATCAGATTTTTTGAGCTAAATCACTGACCTGTCAATACCTAAAGACTTAGTATCAAAAACATGAAGCTCCAGAAAAAAATAATGAAGCTATTTTCGCTCGTGTAGGAGAAACATTATGTTTGATATGTCAATAGAAAGTATATTTTTTATTCTACTTAAAAGATTTTAAATTAATGAATACAATTTAATATTATTATTTTTAACGCATTTACGCATGCGAAGCGAAATCTAACGACTTAAATTGTTGAAAGAAAAAACGTGCTCACGAGCAGGATTCGAACCTACGACTCCTGGCTCAGTAGTTTAATATAATTACTTGAATGAAATAATCAAGAAAATACAAATTAGGTACAACATCAAAATATAACACTTCAATTTGCTATAAACGTATAGGTACTTCTTTTTCATCGGATCTATCAGCATTGTAAACGTCTAAGTCTAAGTACGACAGGATTTTTTATAATTTTCATGAGCGTATGAAACTATTACTACTTTTTAGGGTTCCGTAGTCCTACAAGGAACCCTTATACCCTTACCCTTTGCATTGTGAATTTGTGTCGACGCCGGCTGTCGCTGAAAACCAGCGCTGTGTCTTTGCTCCGTGCATGAGGCACAGCAATATCACAGGCAATATGCTGAGCGGAGGCCGTTTTGCGCGGATGTGACGCACATCTTACCACACTTCTTGGCTCTGTACCTGTATTTTTCTGTGTTTTTGAATTTTTTGGTAATTTTGTGCGTCACTTTTGAAGCAAATAAATATTTTTTCTTTATTTTTTCTTTTTTCTTTTTTTTTTTTTTATATTTTTATTTTTTTCTTTCTTTCTTTTTTCTTTTTATAGTTTCGTCATGTCCGTCCGTCTGTCCGTCTGTCCGTCTATCCGTCTGTCCGTCTGTCCGTCTATCCGTCTGTCGTCTGTCCTAATCCTTTACAGCTTAATAACTTCTACAGTTATAAACATAAGTAAATTAAATTTTGTTAAAAAATAGTCTAGATATAGATCTCAATTTTAAAAGAAAAAAAAAGTCGTGATTACGTATTTTAGGGGTGGTGCCCATAAATGTGATGTGGGGATGAAATTTTTTTTTTCGCTGCACCTCGTGTGGTTTATCATTGAATAGGTCTACTCTCTATATGCAACGTAGAAACTTATAATCTTCCGCAATGATAGACCTTTGTAAAAACTTTCTTTTAAAATTATTTCGAGTACAATGTAATTATAAATTTTCGAGTTATAGAGAGAAAATTGCAAAATACTTAAGACGTCCTAGTTCACAGGTCATTGACATACATACATACATATTATCACACCTGTTTCCCATTGGGGTAGGCAGAGCCTATGGATTTCCACCTGCTACGATCCTGACACACCTCTTTCGCTTCATCTACGTCCATTAACCTCGTCATGCATGCTCGTCGGTTTAGAGAACTCTTAACCTGGCATTTTTTGAGAACATCCGCGATTTGATCGCGATAAGTTCGCCGAGGTCGTTCCCCTTCCAACTCTTCCATCCACACTCGCTTCGTATACTTGTTTCGTCAATCTCCTCTCGTCCATCCTCTCTATATGTCCAAACCATCTTAACATACCTTTCTCAATCTTTGTCACTACATCTTCTTTCACTCCACAACGCTCCCTTATCACGTTATTCCTTACTTTATCTCTCAAAGTTACACCACACATACTTCTCAAAGCTCTCATTTCTACTGCATTTATTTTGCTTTCATGTTTCTTCTGCCATACCCAACTTTCACTACCACACATAAGTGTAGGCACTAACACGCCCCCATGAACAGCCAGCCGTGCCTTTTCCGACACTTTGCGGCTGTTCATGAAGGTGTGTAGTGCCCCATTCACCTGATTACCAGCACTCACTCTCCTTTCAATGTCCTTCACATGCTTGCCATCTCTCGTAAACATGGAACCCAGGTATACAAACTCTTTCACTTGTGCCACCTTTTCGTCACCTATCAAAATATTGCACTCTGTCATAACGGAATGTATGTAATACATACATATATAATGTTCTTGGTCATAACTTCTTCCTTAGGTCCTTCTTCCTTTAGGTCATTGACCTTAGAGAAAAATGATGTTAGCAAATAATGCTACTTTAGTTACTTTCTATTTGAAAAAATTACAAAAAGTAACTTTGTATTATGTTGACATGACACACTTCTTCAATTTGGCTTCTTCAATTTATCGCTAGATGGCGCTACTAACAACACGCTCTGAGTCGCGAATGCTGCTGATTATTGCAAAAACTAAAATAGCCATGATTAATGTTCGATTTGATTAGTTTGCAATTACACCTACATAAGGAACCCTATAATACTGACCATGGCCCAACATGCTCTTGGCCGGTTTTTTAACAGTAACATTTTGTTCTGCAATAGTCGTAAATTGTGCGATTTTTACGTAAAGAAAGTCGTTACGTAATAGGTGCTTACATACGAAACATTCGTATTTTATATGTTGTTACATCCAAAATATTGTTACGACGGAGGGTTAAGCAGAGCGGACTGAAATACTTCAACCTCGATTTTCCTCGACTTAGAGACGTTTTCAGCAGGCTGAAATGCATTTTCAGTCCGTATCAGAGAAGGCTCTATCACATACCAAAGAATCGAAATTTTGACTAAGTTGCCGTCGTTTTCAGGCGCCTGAAACATGTTTTCAGGCCGTTTCAGGAGCCAACAAATCCGATGCCGACATTTCCTGAAAACCAGTTTTCAGGCGTTTTCAGGACCCCTTATGGCCATTTGACACCCACATGTAAAATTGTTGAAGAGTGAGCGAGATAGAGCTAAATATCAGACAAGGATAGACGAAGAACCTTCTGGAAGAGAGTGAGCAGGATAGAGCTAATATAAGACAAGGATAGACGAGATTCGACAAGCTTCGAGAACATTCCATTCTAGAAGTGAGTGAGTGAGATAGAGGATAGATGAGGTTCGACGAGGTTCGAGAATTTTCTATTTCGAGAATGTGCAAGTGAGAAAGAGTTATCTTATGACAAGGATAGATGACGTTCGAGGACTTTCTAGTACCACGACTCGCGGCCTATATAAACGGCGCAGCTCAGCGCCAGTGGTCGAGCCCCCCCCTTGGGGGACGCCCGCTTGCGCGGTATTGATACCGCGTCTTTAGTTTGTAAGTATTAGGGAAAAAACCTTCGGCGAATGGAGTCCCACATGGGACTCTCCGCCAACTAAGCCCGGTTAAGCAGAAATGGTACTTCGGTCCCACCTGCGAGAATCCAGTCGAAAAAAAAAAAAAAAACTCCAGTGGAGTTCAGTTGGAGTTCAGTTTGGATCAAGCGATACAAGCGATAACATCGAAGCGATATTCGGAGCGATTTAACTAGTAACTTTGTGTGTTAATAAGCGATTCAGTGTAATTGTTCAGTAATAAAGTGTTCTCTACGCAGTTAATCGGCTTTCTATCCATATACGAACCCCCAGCTCGTAACAATATGTAATAACAGTCGTTCTACTCATTACCGTATTTCTTATCTTTTAAAGTTTCGACTGTGTTTTTACCGTTCAATAAAGAAATATTTTTCAGATTTTTATAGAAAAATGTTAAACAGGAGACTGAAAATAATTCAGCTGATGCTCCAAGTTGTGTAGGGATGCGAAAATGGTACCTTTATCATCAAAAAGGACAACCGACTATTACGACTATTTTACGCGGGGTCAGCGAAATTTTATAATAGAGTTTTACCAGCACTACCGTTTGCGTATTTGGAACTAAACAATCCCAGCCAAAATTTGTCGATTGCCTCACGATAACGTTAACTAAACGATACCGCAAAAACTCGTGCTACTCTGTTGTAGATATCTGCTGTAATCATTTAATTCTTATTTCACTTTATTTAAATCTCTAGAATAGAGTTACCCAAACTAGGGTCCGCGTACCCATGTCTTATGGGGTCCGAGGGCTACATAAATAAATAAAATAGTCAAATAGAGGTTAAAAAAAACTTTATTTTGTTTTCAAGAGGTCCATGCAATAATTTACTATATAAGTCTATGGGTCCATGATTTATTTTTGATTTCCTGAGAGTATGCCGTTAAAAAAGATTGAGAAAGGCTGCCCTAGAACCTTTTCCTATCTTTAGTGAAAACCGTCTGAGGACTTACTTAGGAAGCCTGCACATTGATGATATGCGATGTTATTTCCCATTTCATGATTCAGGAAGTGCCTTGTAGGTGCGTAGTAGTTCCTATTGACCACCCAGCTACTTTCTTGACACAGTTGCTGTCACCATCCCGAATGTGTCTTCTGACACTTTTATGGGTTTATTGTAAGCAGGTCAAATCGAAAGTGTACATAAGACGGTGACCCGAGGAAACGTCACGAAAGACTCAGTATCCATCATCATCCTTCTAGCCTTTACAAAAAACTCTCAAGTTATAAATTGTGGAAAGAATTAAAACTGGCCAAGCACGGGTTTAGCACGGCGCTGGTCTAAGGCTAAAATCGCTTGCACTCAATGTGCGATGACAGCGGTAGCTACGTGTAATGTAGCAGGATTAATTCAAGGGACAAAATGTACCACCGCGAAGTACCGTCACCGTACATTTTGCAGGCGATACCTAGGTACAGTAGTACCCTAGCTGGGTTAACCAAACTATTGTGGCATAGTCCGGTTAAGGTCTTCATCAGCCAGAATTGATTTAAACCTAACCTTATCCTAACAAAGTTCGTGATTGCAATACCGCGTAAGGCATTGCTAGGGGACCCCACCACTGGCCCCCCTGGCAGCCTTGCTGCATCGGGAAGGGTTTTCTAGAGAGTGACGAACTCTTAGCAGCAGCAAACAGGTAGGTACCTACCTGTGTGTGCCAACCACAGTGCACGGATCTTGAGTAGGTAGAAAACCAGATCTATTCATTCCTAATTTCTTACGTGAGAAAGGGTTTCAAAAATACGCAGAGCCTTCTTAAAAGAATTTCAGCATGACAATGGCCAAGGCTTCAATTTCGTACCTATCGCGAAAGAGGCATAATAATATCTCGTTCTGTAAAGAAGGCTGTAATGTGGGTGTACTATTATTACACCTCTGCCTACCCCTTAGGGGAAATACAGGCGTGATGTTATGTAAAGAAGGCTTTACTTACCTAAGTGTATGTAATAGGGTTGTCAGACGGCCGGGACTCACCGGGATTTCACGGAATGCGAGTGTAGGCGGATACCGGAATTTCTAAAAATGACCTGGAATTTTATTCTGCCAAACTGTACATCGAATTTTGTTGATTAAGTATGTTTTTGTTTTAAAAAACAAAAAACCGACGACAGCCGATGACTAGTTTTTGAACAAAGGAGATCGTCCAAAACATGGACAGATAGCTTATTATTCATTCTACTATTTATGCCAATTCCCAGCAATGTTTTCTAATTAGTTTTGGTATATTTCGTGGCGTAATGATTTTTTCTCCCACTTGCTCGGAAATTGGTTTATTATTATAAAAAAAAATAGGTAGGTACCTACACCAATCGGCTCTTTTCCGTATGAAATAACACGCCAACAATACCCAACACGACAGTGATAGAAATTGCTGGACAGTATTTATTTTTTAAATTATGCTAGCGAGTTTTTTTAAGTACACACATAAGTTAGGTGTGTTTAGGTACTAGTACATTACTGTCGAGGACAGAAATTGACGGCCGAGTAATATTAGAAGTACGAGCCGAGTACTTCCGAAATGATTTTAAAAGGACGAGGCTAGCCGAGTACTTCCGAAATGATTTTAAAAGGACGAGGCTAGCCGAGTCCTTTTTAAATAAACGAGGCCGTTAATTGTTATTTCGGCCGAGACTTGTACCTATAGTACTTTTCTCTCATTTGCGAGGAAACAATAAACAAATTAATTCAACAGCATCTAATTTTAATTCGCGCCAATTCGTCCGCACCATGAATGAATGTATGTAATACATACATATATAATGTTCTTGGTCCGCACGCGGTTCTTGTTCTATTTTCAAAGTTTTGAAAAAAATAATGCGCATTCAGCTTTTATAATGATAAATATTTTGTACCTAAAAACGAGTGTGCTACGCAACTTCGAAAAATGATACGCCGAATAACTCAACGCCGAATGTTTGCAATAACGAATAATCTAATGACGAAAGCACGAAACAACGAATATCGTAATAACGAAAACACTCAATTATGAATCACGGAACAACGAATGCACGTTACAACGAAAAACTTCACACCCAACTACATGGCCCCGAAACAATGAAACAACTCGTATGGGTCATTTTCAGAAAAAGTGTACATCCGTGTTTCGGGTGTGTCCCACGAGTTTGGATAAATTTTCAAAGAATATTATTTACTTTTTAGAAAAACAATATTAAAAATTATGATCTGTGGTCAGTTCCTAAGAATAATCTATAATTTTGATGCCTAAAAACACAGTATTAATAACTTAATTTTCTAAAAAATTGGTATAAAGTGTCTATTTCAGCGCTGTCCCACTACCAATTTCAGAAAAATTACCTTATTTTAATGTATTTTGTTGACTTAAATATACTGGTGTGTTTGATATTTCGGAAAGTATAGTTAAGTATGATTGTTTTCACAATTACAGGAACGGTGTGATGTCGATCAAAATATTTAAAATAATTTTAATTTGTGAGGACATAAATTAGTTAAAGTGGAAAATTCCCTTCCGAAACCACAAATATTAGCGAGATGGTGGCAATAAAACTACTGCTATGCATTTTTTTATTTTAATGGGCATAATTTTAAATCCTGTCAAACGGATTCCGTAGTTTTTTCGTCCGTTTTGACGGCGTTCGGTGACTTACCAACACGCACCTTCGTAACGGTCTGTTTTCGACGTTCAGCAACCGCAACCAATTTCGAAGTAAGTAGGTACATAAGTTTATTTCTTGAAAATTATTTTGATATGTCTATTAGCTTTCAGTGAACCTAATTTGATACTAAGCTTGTTGATGTGATGTGTGTTTAAAATAATAAATAGTAAAACAGTATAAAGTTAGGCTTCCGATACTTCCGTTCCGTAACCAAAACGCAGGTAACGTAGAATTGGAATTTAAAAGTTTCGGAATGAAATTCTTAGGAAGTTTATACATTAAGTTTCTATCGAACTAAACAATATTTAATTTTTGTACCGGACTTTAAATTAATTCTTAACGTGAATTTGTGGTACTTTTTAGGGTTCCGAAGTCCTACAAGGAACCCTTATAGTTTCGTCATGTCCGTCCGTCTGTCCGTCTGTCCGTCTGTCCGTCTGTCCTAATCCTTTACCGCTTAATAACTTCTACAGTTATAAACATAAGTAAATGAAATTTTGACAAAAAATGGAATAGATATAGATATCAATTTTAAAAGAATAAAAAAATCTTGATTACGTATTTTAGGGGTGGCGCCCATACATGTGAAATGGCGATGAAAATATTTTTTTCGCTGCACCCCCTCGTGTGGGGTATTGTTGAATAGGTCTACTAAAATGAAGGTAATGTTTCATACACAACTTTTTTATCAGGCATACCATCTGCGAAATACAGTTCGCCAAAGTGGCTTGCAATGTGTCCCCCCCCCTGCCATTTCTAAACTATGCAACGTAGAAACTTATAGTCTTCAAAATTGATAGACCTTTATAAAAACTCTCTTTTAAAATTATTTCGAGTATAATGTGATTATAAATTCGTGAGTTATAGTGAGAAAACTGAAAAATACTTAAGACGTCCTAGTTCATAGGTCATTGACCTTAGAGAAAAATGACCGTAGCAAATAATGCTCCTTTAGTTACTTTCTATTTAAAAAAATCACAAAAAGAAACGCACTTCTTTAATTTAGCTTCATAAATTGCGCACTAGGTGGCGCTGTTTGCAAAAACTAAAAAAAGCGATGATTAATATTCGATTTGATTCGTTTATAATTAGACCTACTTAAGGAACCCTATAATACTGAGCATGGCCCGACATGCTCTTGGCCGGTTTTTTATTAGTCCTTTATATTTTTGTGAAAAATTAAGTAATTAAAATAACTATATTAGAAGTGTATGTTGTAATAATTTGGTCTCATTTTCTTGTCAATGTGTATTATTCTTAAGAATTCTTTTCCGTTAAAGGAACAGTCTATTCCGTGACTGTCCCATTTTATATTTTGCTTTAAATATTATTTTTATTCCGAAATATAATGTGTTATACAGTTTTAATAATTTATAGTGCAGGTAATCGTATGATTATTATAATCAAAAAAGAGTTCCTATGTTGTATCGTAATTAAGAAAAAATAACAAAAATTATTAAACTAATTTGGTCCAAAGAATAACGTAATGGAAATTAAAATGATGAATACATATTTTACTATGGTTGATTTAATTTTTTATATATTTTTTATTAAAGAACGATAGACTTTGCACAAAATAAACTATTTCTTAAAATCCAGACGTGTTTTATTTTATTTTTATAGTAAAAAACTATTGGTTGCGGAATGGAATAGTTTTTGTTCCCTACGGGCATTAAATGAGTTATATTTCAGTAAGAAATCCAGATTAAGCCGTTTTATTGTTCGATTCTTAAAAGATTACCAATTGTAAATTAGAAGTAGAAAAAGGATAAAGAACGAATAAAAAAATTGTAGCATATTTTTAATAGTGTACACTTTTTTTGAAAATGACCCGTATGCACTATAAATCAATATTTATTACTTAAAAAATATCGAAAACAAAACATGAAAAACCGGCCAAGAGCATGTCGGGCCATGCTCAGTATTATAGGGTTCCTAGGTGTTACAAACAAATCAAATCGAATATTAATCATGGCTATTTTCGTTTTTGCAATAGACGGCAGCATTAGCGACTCAGATAGTGTTGTTAGTAGCCGCCGCTAGATGGCGCTATAAAGTGCCAAATTCAATAGACGGCAGCATTGGCGACTCAGAGAGTGTTGCTACTAGCCGCTAGATGGCGCTGTACAGCGCCAAATTTAAGAAGTTTGTCATTTCAATATAACACAAAGTTACTTTTTGTAATTTTTTTAAATAAAAAGTAGCTAAAGGAGCATTATTTGCCATAATAATTTTTCTCTAAGCTCAATGACCTTTGAACTAGGACGTTTTAAGTATTTTTCAGTTTTCTCTCTATAACTTAAAAAATTATAATCACATTATACTCCAAATAATTTTAAAAGAGAGTTTTTACAAAGGTCTATCAATGTGGGAGATTATAAGTTTCTACGTTGCATAGTTTAGAAATGGCTGGGGGGGGGACACATTACCAAGCCACTTTGGCAGGCTATATTTCGCAGATGGTACACCTGATAAAAAAGTTATGTATGAAACATTACCTTCATTTTAGTAGACCTATTCAATGATATCCCACACGAGGGGGTGCAGCGAAAACAAAATTTTCATCCCCATTTCACATGTATGGGCGCCACCCCTAAAATACGTAATCACGATTTTTTTATTCATTTAAAATTGAGATCTATATCTAGACTATTTTTTTGCAAATTTTCATTTACTTATGTTTATAACTGTAGAAGTTATTAAGCTGTAAAGGATTAGGACAGACGGACAGACGGACGGACATGACGAAACTATAAGGGTTCCTTGTAGGACTACGGAACCCTAAAAAGTGGTCTTCGAATTTAATGAAATAGAAACAATCATTTATTTTTTTTGACTTGAAAGGAGGAGTTTGTGTATTCGAGGAGATTTTTTTTTCATGTACCTATGTACATTGAGGTGTATGTATATGTGTGATTTCTAGGCCAATTTACGTGGTTGTTTTTAGGGTTACGTACCCGAAGGGTGCCAAACGGGACCCTATTACTCTCGCTACGCTGTCCGTCCGTCCGTCCGTCTGTCACAGGGCTGTATCTTTTGTACAGTAATAGGTAACCGGTTGAAATTTTCTCAGAATATGTGTTGCTATGAGGTGTATCACGACAAATACTAAAAACAAAAAAAGTCTAAAACCAAAGGGGGTCCCCATACAAGAAACCTCAAAAAACATGCATTTTTATCAACGTTTTTGTTCCTGCTCTATCTTCAAAACGGTAATATATACCGGCGTCAAACTTGCTCAGATTATAGTGCATACTATGTAATTTAGCAACAAATACTAAAAATAAGAAAAACATAGACATATGTTGTGGTACCTGCGTAAGAAAGACATGCAAAAATTCATATTTCGTGCACTGTGCGTTGATGTATTTCACAGACCAAGTAGAGATGCTACGCAACAGACGACAATCTCCGAACAAAAAAATTTGTCAATAGAGAACCAAAGAGTAACCTCAATAATAGAAAATGACAAGCACAGATAATACATTTTTTTCAACTTCCAACCAAGCAAAAGGTTTTTAATTTCGGCCTTAGATACAAGGCTTTTGCCTCTTATTCATGCGTAGGTACCTATACATGCATTGCTAATATTTTAGTTTTTATAGTGAAAGTGAAATAATAGTAGTTTATGAAACTGTTGCATAATAGGGGTTATTAAAACACGAGTGTGAGTTTAAAAACCGAGCCGTAGGCGAGGTTTTTAATAGTATCACACGAGTGTTTTAATACCTAATTATGTCAGTTTCATACACTATTTTATCTACACTCATACAATTTTAAATAAAATACCAAAGTCAAAATCTTAGTAACATTGTCGTTGTTTTTCTTGATTTCTCTGGTAAAAGATTGTTAGTCATTTACGTTGCTGCATCCAAAAATTCAGGCGGGGTCATATTCTCCTCAGTTCAGTATCACTGCTATAGTCAGATATTTTTGCCCAGAATAAAACTTTCGGCATACAAAACCATAATAATAACGTAAACAATAACAATAAATTTACAAGTAACGATGTCCAAATCCAGTAGGCCAGGCGCGCGGCCGCGCACGCGCTCTGGTGCGCGCCTACACAGATAATAAAATATAGTCTGGCGACAACATTATAATCGGAACTAATTTTCTATCCTTGTCAGGATTCCGTCAATCTCTGTTTTATCATACAAAAAATATGCCTGTAAACACTTAAATATAATTAAAAGCAATATGACAATCAAAAGTTCTGCCAAAAACGCGATTTTAAACGATAAAAATTTTCAATGTATGACAAGTGGCGCCACCCTGAATTTTGTGTACTCATTGGTGCCAAACTGTACGACTGCTAAAAAAAAGGTTTGAAAACTCCTTAGTTAGGTCGAAGTGGCATTAAAAACTCCTTAGTTAGGCTCAAGTGTGCGGTTATGGAAAAAAAATTAAATTACCGCATTGTTTTGTTCAACAAACTGTATCGTAATGAAACTTTTTAAATTCATAACAGGTGCATGTGCGTAAAGTATGTCATTATGACATTGCTTTCGAGTTCATAATTCGAATTTTACGATACGAGTGTAGATAATAGTAGTTTATGAAACTGTTGCATAATAGGGGTTATTAAAACACGAGTGTGAGTTTAAAAACCGAGCCGTAGGCGAGGTTTTTAATAGTATCACACGAGTGTTTTAATACCTAATTATGTCAGTTTCATACACTATTTTATCTACACTCATACAATTTTAAATAAAATACCAAAGTCAAAATCTTAGTAACATTGTCGTTGTTTTTCTTGATTTCTCTGGTAAAAGATTGTTCGTCATTTACGTTGCTGCATCCAGAAATTCAGGCGGGGTCATATTCTCCTCAGTTCAGTATCACTGCTGTAGTCAGATATTTTTGCCCAGAATAAAACTTTCGACATACAAAACCATAATAATAACGTAAACAATAACAATAAATTTACAAGTAACGATGTCCATATCCAGTAGGCCAGGCGCGCGGCCGCGCACGCGCGCTGGTGCGCGCCTACACAGATAATAAAATATAGTCTGGCGACAACATTATAATCGGAACTAATTTTCTATCCTTGTCAGGATTCCGTCAATCTCTGTTTTATCATACAAAAAATATGCCTGTAAACACTTAAATATAATTAAAAGCAATATGACAATCAAAAGTTCTGCCAAAAACGCGATTTTAAACGATAAAAATTTTCAATGTATGACTAGTGGCGCCACCCTGAATTTTGTGTACTCATTGGTGCCAAACTGTACGACTGCTAAAAAAAAGGTTTGAAAACTCCTTGGTTAGGTCGAAGTGGCATTAAAAACTCCTTAGTTAGGCTGAAGTGTGCGGTTATGGAAAAAAAATTAAATTACCGCATTGTTTTGTTCAGCAAACTGTATCGTAATGAAACTTTTTAAATTCATTACAGGTGCATGTGCGTAAAGTATGTCATTATGACATTACTTTCGAGTTCATAATTCGAATTTTACGATACGAGTGTAGATAAAAACCATTACTTTACATAAATCTGTTTATTTTTCAATTTTCTCCTATAAACATAATGCTTACAATTATTTCTAATCCGAATAAAATTCTACATTTTCTTGTTTGATTTGCATCCACAGGATCTTCCTTGCTTTGGAGTCATCGTCTTCAGTGTTGAAGGGACTGTTATTTGATTGTACATTACCTGCAAGGAAAATTAATGAAATGGAATCCTATTGCTGTGGCCAAGGGCGGATCCAGGATTTGTTTCTGGGAGGGGCACAAGGGCCAGATAGGCAAGGAGTACTTAGAAGTGTCCCCTATAGTATTGCATTATGTGTGATATTTTATGATTGCCAACTTGCGGTAGCATGTTGTAGTATACTTATGTATGCAAAAAGAAACTAATAATTTTCAAGCAGTATTGTATTAATCTCCCAGCTCCTAGTTTTATTTGAACCATCTGGTGGGAAGGGCTTGTGCCCCTGTGTATTAATTCATTAAGCTTCGTTTGGCCCCCAGAAGCAGGCGCGGTTCCAGCCCAAGATTTTGTGGGGTTCAACTTGGCTTACGTACAGTTTCAAGGTCCAAATATAGCTTTTGTTATTTTTTCGCAATGACAAGGTAAAGTTTGGAGTTAGTTTATTATGTAACAGAATAGTTACTTACAAAATGGACGTCAACAAAGAGGAAACGAACTTTGGGAACAAACGCGAGCCAAGTGAGCGCGAATTTTTCATATTTATGCGAAAAGTTGACTTCAATTTAAGTGTATTTTTTGGAGTTGTAGGCTATGTACGTTAATGAAGAAGCGAGCGTGAATTTTTTTTTTCACCGCCAATGCTGCAATCGCTTGCGCCTTTCTGTGTCCAATCGCAACGGCAGGCTCATGTAAAGTAGCGCTAACCGTTCAACAAAATGAACTACCGCCGTCGTATGTGATATTATTTGTCATTAAACTGGAAATATCATTCATACTTTATTTTGAGCAAAATAATACCTATGCTGTAAATTGAACTTCAGTACATAAACAAAAATCTAAGATAATGTTAAGGTATTTTTTGACGTACGAGTAGATGTCGTGTGACTCGTGTGATGTCGTGTTTGAGTAAGTAGGTAGTTAGTTTTGATTTCATTGTTTACTTTTGGATGTTTAAGCAGGAAGTCAATAATTTATTTTATTTATTTTTGTAAATTGTCTATTTTTAGGAGATTTGTGTATTTGACGTGTACGATTTGGGGGGTCATGACCCCCCCCCCTCCTAGAACCGCCACTGCCCAGAAGCCTGAAATAATCGTTTTATGTAGTGTGTACTGCATGCAGATTGAAAAGTTCATTGTCAAATATTACACTTTAACATTGAAATGAAATATATTATTATTTGCTTACCTGATGTGATGAGGTAACAGTGGCTTGATGTGCTAGTGGCTAGTAGTAGGCTTGTTTGTTGGGCAGACGTTAATTTCGTAACCGTAATTCGTAATGTCCGTTTTTAGGGTTCCGAAGTCCTACAAGGAACCCTTATAGTTTCGTCATGTCCGTCCGTCTGTCCGTCTGTCCGTCTGTCCGTCTGTCCGTCTGTCCGTCTGTCCTAATCCTTTACAGCTTAATAACTTCTACAGTTATAAACATAAGTAAATGAAATTTTGTTAAAAAATGGTTTAGATATAGATCTCAAATGAAGGTAATGTTTCATACACCACTTTTATATCAGGTGTACCATCTGCGAAATATAGCCCGCCAAAGTGGCTTGCAATGTGTCCCCCCCCCTGCCATTTCTAAACTATGCAATGTAGAAACTTATAATCTTCCACATTGATAGACCTTTGTAAAAACTCTCTTTTAAAATTATTTCGAGTATAATGTGATTATAATTTTTTAAGTTATAGAGAGAAAACTGAAAAATACTTAAAACGTCCTAGTTCAAAGGTCATTGACCTTAGAGAAAAATGATCATAGCAAATAATGCTCCTTTAGCTACTTTCTATTTGAAAAAATCACAAAAAGTAACTTTGAAATGACAAACTTCTTAAATTTGGCTTCTTGAATTTATCGCTAGATGGCGCTACTAACAACACGCTCTGAGTCGCGAATGCTGCCGATTATTGCAAAAACTAAAATAGCCATGATTAATATTCGATTTGATTCGTTTGTAATTACACCTACTTAAGGAACCCTATAATACTGAGCATGGCCCGACATGCTCTTGGCCGGTTTTATTTAGTTATATTAAACTTTGTAGAATACTGAATAGTATATTTCAACTTTTAAAAGGGATAGGTACATAGTTTAGAGTACCCATTTTACAAAGAGTTAATTACAAAGAGAATTAATTAAATAATTGAGATTTTACATACTACACATAGGTATATAACAACAATATAATATACACAGACCAGAAGGGGAAGGCCGAGGGGGACGAAGTAACTGTCAAAATCTATTATTGAACCCATCTAGAATCATAGACAAAAAGTTGAAAATTTTTGTTTGAAGATTGCTACCCGTGATGTCTTTTGATAAACTCTCGTAAAATTTAATCAGTTTTTATGTGGTATTAGCTCGTTGAGAGGTACGGAACCCTTACTGCGCGAGTCCGACTCGCACTTGGCCGGTTTTTTTTATTTGATAGAGGGTACACTAGTGATGCGACTCGAGTCCAATTTTACTCGAGTGACTCGAGTGACATCGTAAAAAAACGTACTCGAGTGAAAAAAATATCGACTCGAGTTCACTCGGACTCGAGTCACTCGCCCACCACTCGAGTCACTCGCCAACCATTCTCCGAGACAAACAAGTCTAAACCTGCTTTTTAAAAGGAGATAAGTTAAAGTGCGTTGTTGTCACACTTGTTTGCACTTGTTGCGTGTAGTGAACTCAAGTGAACTGTTGTGTTGAATGAGTTATCGACGTTTATGAGTGAGTGAGGTGAGTGACCGAGTGACTCGTGAACCACTCGAGTGACTCGACCACTCGAGTGATTGAGTGATTCGTGAACCACTCGAGTGACTCGACCACTCGAGTGGTACTCGAGTAAAATTGTAAAATGACTCGAATGACTCGAGTGGCAAAATCGGACTCGAGTCGCATCACTAGGGTACACCAGAGGGCAACCCGCGCGGTAGTGCTATATGAATTTTATTGAGTAAAGTTGAGTAGTTTTTTAACCAGCTTCAATAAATCAGTTTATTTTAAAGTCTATCTAAATGATAATTGTGTTTTTCTGTCAATTCTTGGCCGATTTGCGTGAAATTCTTTATCGATAATGATTGGAAGAACATGGGCGAGACCTTTGCCTATTATCTCAAATTGATTCTATAAATATTTCATTAATTTGTGGTTTAGTAGTTTTATAAGCAGCTTCAATAGCATTTGACAAGTCAATCGACCCATGGGCGTATCTAGGGAGGTGCCCCCTCCCTGTCCGGACCACACTGCCAGCACTGCCAGCCTTAAACCCTTTATGCCTTCCATACGTTCAGCTGGCCAAAAGCTGGGTATGCCCATGAATCAACCCTCGCAATTAATCAACAAAAAGTATGAAATAAGCGGTTTTCACAATGATTTTTATAAGGGTTTTCACAATCGTTAAGAGAATTTTTCACAGATGGTTTTTATATAGGTATAATAAAGCCTAAACCACCATAAAAGTCTAGCCTTGCATTAAGTAGCAAAAAAATAATATTCTGCAACCAAGTCGCCGAAAAATAAATTTACATGGCTTACGTACGGACTGTTTTTTCTCTCCTGTCTTATTTAGTAAACAATCTTGGCACGTCTCTTTATTCAAATAACTACTGTTAAAATATAATTACTAGTTTTGCACATGTAATCAGGTAAAAAAAAAAAAATTGTGTGTGAAATTGTTAACATAATGTCTTTTAATAATTATTATTGACGAATTGCATTAAAAATACATGCCAAGATTGTTTATTAAATAAGACAAGTAAGAAAAAACAGGTACTTAAAAATAATGAACTAGAGAATTGTAGTTCTTTTAAAATCCTAAAGAAAACCCCGCGATTGCATATCTCTATCTGTTACGGTTGATTCACAGTATCCGAATTGATTAAAAATAGCGTTATTTGCGACGCTATTTACTCTTACTGAGGATGGATCCTTATCCAAATAAATATGATAGTATTTTTGGGCATTTAATGTCGATTTGTTTGTCTGCATAGGAACGCGGTTTCTTTTAAAGGGATGTTTTTAAGAAAATGGCTATCATCAGCCGCGCCACGCCGCGCTGCGTTAGTGTTTTTTCGGGCTAATCTCAGAAACAACTGTACGGATTTTTATACGGTTTTCACCAATAGAATGAGGGATTATCTAAGAAGGTAGCTATAAGTGATCAGTGCTACCCGGGCGGGTCTCTAGTATGATATATGCCAAGGTATTTGCTGTGTTTTCATATGGCACTTGTAGGCTGTTTGTTTGTTTGTTGGAAAAATAAATGTGAATCGATTCGATTTAGATCGATTCAATTTGATTCTCCATTTTTGTGTCCAGTGCTAAATTTTATTAACAGCTACTTGTACCATTTCTTCTGCTTCCTTATGGCTTGAACCAGTTGCCATAATTTCTCCGTCTACGCCATAATAGCGATGTCATCTGCAAAGGTTACAATAGTGTTGTTTCCAACTATGGTAACAACAAGCAACTCTGTACAAGTGCATAGCAGGTACAAGACTGGGCCTAGCACACTTCCTTGGGGAACACCAGTTGTTATAACTTTTAAATTGGAATAGGCGTCCTCGTGCCTTATTCTACATACATACATACATATTATCACGCCTGTTTCCCATTGGGGTAGGCAGAGACTATGGATTTCCACCTGCTACGATCCTGACACACCTCTTTCGCTTCATCTACGTCCATTAACCTCGTCATGCATGCTCGTCGGTTTAGAGAACTCTTAACCTGGCATTTTTTGAGAACATCCGCGATTTGATCGCGATACGTTCGCCGAGGTCGTCCCCTTCCAACTCTTCCATCCACACTCGCTTCGTATACTAGTTTCGTCAATCTCCTCTCGTCCATCCTCTCTATATGTCCAAAGTTACACCACACATACTTCTCAAAGCTCTCATTTCTACTGCATTTATTCTGCTTTCATGTTTCTTCTGCCATACCCAACTTTCACTACCATACATAAGTGTAGGCACTAACACTCCCCCATGAACAGCCAGCCGTGCCTTTTCCGACACTTTGCGGCTGTTCATGAAGGTGTGTAGTGCCCCATTCACCTGATTACCAGCACTCACTCTCCTTTCAATGTCCTTCACATGCTTGCCATCTCTCATAAACATGGAACCCAGGTATACAAAATCTTTCACTTGTTCCACCTTTTCGTCACCTATCAAAATATTACCCTCTGTCATAACTTCTTCCTTTTCAAAAACCAAAATTTTTGTCTTACTAACATTAACTTTCATTCCTTTACTCTTCAAAGCACCATCCATAATTGTTACCATCTTCTGTAACTCCCCCTCCGACGATGCAAGGATAACTTGATCATCGGCATAGAGGAGACATTTGACAAGTAACCCATTCATTTCTAAACCATTTTCACTCTCTTTCAAATCTTTCAAACAACTGTCCATGAATAGATTGAACAGCCACGGCGACGCTACACATCCCTGTCTCACACCCTTATCGATGCTGAACCAGTCAGAGTAGGCGCCGTTAATCCTGACATCTAAACATTTTTCTTTTGATTTATGATTATAAAATATCAGCAAAATCTTGAGGTAACATTGATTTCAGCTTAAAGATCAGACCCTCATGCCAAACACTGTTAAAAGCTTGTACCACGTCCACGTATAAAAATATGGTAGATTTTATTTTATTTATTCAGGGACAATAAACAGCTACAATACATGTGTTGGTATATAGAAAAACTTACTATTAATTGTTTTTACAATATTGTTACAAGTTGTAGCCCACTACATTATCCACATATTAACACAACATATATAAGGCAAATCACATAAAGTTATAACCTTAACATAATTAAAAAATATAAATAAAATAATTATTTAAATTACATAGTTTTTTTTAATAGAAGTACAAAAATAAATATAAATAGGACAAAGATTCATTCAATAAATTTATGACTCGTGGTCCCACCAATTTGACCCACCAGTGGTACAAAATATTAAGAAATGCTTGTACCGAATATATTCGGCAACAAAACCGAATAATTCGGCCGAATACAAATAGTGGAAAAGATGCCGAATACCAAACGAATATTCGGCGCATCTCTAGTTATTATGTACAATGCCATATAGTATATTGGCCTCTAATGACGTAAGTTAGACGTAGGCGTAAGTCTAGATTCCAATGTTAGCAGGTTATACTTGTGTAGCAATTGTGAGTACGACAAATACGCTCTGTTACACCTGTAGTGCATGGCACGAAGGACCTTACGCTGGACTTTATCGATCTCATCTATATATTTCCAATAAAATGGGTTCCATTTTGGAACGGCATATTCTAGCTGTGATGCTACAAGTAAGCGTAAGTACAGAAGAAAGGTATGATTAAAGCATTTATTAATGTAATTTATGTTAAAGTTAAATAATAATGGTCCCAGAATAGAGCCCTGTGGAACACTGGAAGTTATAGGCACCGTGCCTGTCTGATAACCATCAAGACGACCTTTTATGTTCTGTTTTTAATATAAGACGAGAACCAGCGAATTAGATTCCTCCGTATGCCAAACGCTATTTTTTACCGACGAAAAAAAAGGAGGAGGTTCTCAATTCGACGCGTATCTTTTTTTTGTTTTTTTTTTTTATGTATGATTTCGCATAACTTTTTACAGCGTGGTCCGATTTTAATGATTCTTTTTTTAATGGATAGGCTATATCTTGAAGTTGGTCCCATTTCAATTTCAAAATCAAAATCCACCCCTAAGGGTAGGAAAACGCATGAACGGATGAGTGCTTGTTCACCCACTGAATTCTTACCTGTTAAGCGATTCTGTTGAAACTTGGCACACATAAATTTAGTTCTAGACACGTCAACATAATGGAGACCAGGAGTTAGATTTTAGCCACAAAAAATTATAAATAAAGCTTTTTAACAAAAAATTGAACCGACGAAAACAGAAACTGAAAAGCGAAAAATAAAATGAAGCATTTAGTCTTTTCCTAACTAAACTAATGTAAATAACTAATTATGAGTCGGCGCCAAACAAACATCAACGAAGATCATTAAATTACTTTAAATAAATAATAACAACAACATAACATCAAATACAACGTGCAATTTTCAACACTAAACAATACCTTTCCAAAAATGCGTTCTCCGCTCGGCCACTTGCAACTTGCACGCACTTTGCTTGTTTTTTTGGCGCAGACTCATAATCAGTTATTTACATTAGGTTAGTTAGGAAAAGACTAAATGCTTCATTTTATTTTTCGCTTTTCAGTTTCTGTTTTCGTCGGTTCAATTTTTTGTTAAAAAGCTTTATATTTAGTAGAATTTCGTGATCGACCTTGTCAAGGGCCTTTTTGAAGTCTGTGTAGACGACATCAACTTGCAACCGTCTGTCAATATTATCAAAAAGAAAGTTGGAGAAAATCAGTAGATTTGAAATTGTTGGTCGCCGCTGAACAAACCCAACTTGTTCCGGGATGATGACACCATGCAGGATTGGATAAATTGCGTTATGCACGAGTCTTTCAAAAACTTTTGACATGGTCGAGAGAATCGAAATAGGCCGATAGTTAGATTCCTCTGTGCCGATAGTGCTCAACGTAATATTTCGAGCCGTCCTTGTGTATGGACGTGATATTAGCCCGTTTCCATACATCAGGGAATGTTTTCCCTCACATAATCATTTACATCTTAATATGTATAACTCTTCTGTACGTGTGTTTGTCACCTTAATCCTCTTAAGCGGCTGAACTGATTTGGATGATAGTTTGTGTGTATATTTCAATAGGTTCCTGGGTGGTTTGAAAACACAATTGGACCCGGTAGGTGGCGCTACTGTCGGTATGTCACTGATCTTCTAACCGGCAGAGACGATTTTAATTATATGTGGCGCCGCTTTTTCGGGCAGGACGACGTTTGCCGGGTCCGCTAGTAGATACCAGGCCCCTCAGAAAGTATTGCGAAAAAAAGTTTTTATATATGGGAGACTGGCCAGTTATAATGTTTTTCGAAAATATGATTATTTATAAGTAAAAATAAGTAAGTTCCAATTTCAAAATTTCCCTCCACATTTTTTGCGAGTTAATTCAAAGTATTGTGTCTCACTGAAATATGGATCTGCGCCGGGAACATTTTAGAGCTATGATTTTATACGATTTCAAGTGTCGCCTGAAACCGGATGAATCGTACGATAGACTTCAAATGGCATTCATGGATGAAGGCCCTTCCAAGGCAACCGTGTATCGTTGGTATAACGAATTCAAGCGCGGTCGACCAACTTTGGGGGATGACGAAAGAAGCAGTCGCCCTTTGACGGCTGTTACCGAAGAAAACGTGCTAGCAGTGAAAAATTTAATCCAAGACAATAGGCGAATTACATATCAGGAGATTCAACACATATTGAAGATTGGATCGGGAAGCGTTCACGAGATTCTACACAGCCATCTTCGCGTGAGGAGGATAGTATCACGCTGGGTGCCGCACAACCTCACCGATGCTCAGAAGCAGGCCCGGGTGGAATGGTGCCGTGATATGCTTAACAAATTTGAAGCAGGCTCGTCTCGGCGTGTTTACGACATCGTTACAGGTGATGAGTCCTGGATTTATCAATACGACCCAGAAACCAAGCGCCAGTCGACTGTTTGGGTGTTTCAAAATGAGCCAACGCCTACCAAAGTGAAGCGATCTAGAAGCGGGGGTAAGATTTTGATCGCTAGCTTTTTTAATTTGACTGGCCACTTGGTATCAATTCCCTTACGGGATCAAAGAAGCATTAATGCCGAATGGTATACTACCAAATGTTTGCCAGAAGTTTTCTCTGTTATAAGCAACAAGCGACCAAACACAGGGCTCCGCGGGCTACTGCTCCACCACGACAATGCACCTGCGCACACCGCACTCAAAACGAGGGACTTCCTGGACAGCACGCCAGTCAAACTCCTGGGTCACCCTCCTTCCAGCCCTGATCTAGCACCGTGTGACTTCTTTTTATTCCCAAAAATAAAAAATCTGCTCAAAGGGATACAATTTTCGTCGCCGGAAGATGCGCTGGCTGCGTTCGAGCAGGCTGTAAACGAGGTGTCTGCGGCGGACTGGAAAAAGTGTTTTGAAAACTGGTTTAGGCGCATGAATCTTTGTATAGAGGCTGGTGGAAAGTACTTTGAAAAGATTTGATAAAAATATATGTACGTATAGAACAATTTTTTTTAGTTTCGCAAAACTTTCTGAGTGTCCCACGTATATACTTTCTTATCTTCGAGAGTTTTCTCAATGGTGTTAGTTATACAATGTAGGTATGATCTATGGTAGAGTGTTTTTCCGTGACGGCAAGTTGAGGGTTTGGTTTATCTCTTTATAATTATTACATTATTATCAATTATATCAATCAATTATATTGGTTACAACACTTACAACCATTTTAAGAAAATTTTATATAGTAATAATATGGACAACAGGGAAATGGTTATGTACAGCGAACTGTGTGGTCGCTGGTTATGTACAGCGACCTGTGTGGTCGCTGGTTATGTACAGCGACCAGACAGCCCCGTTATGTATGACGATGCCTCATGGCATAGGGTGGTTTCCAAGGTTTTCCATCATAATCACTTCAGCAACCTTCCATGACTCATATTCATATTTTCAATATTCAAAGCTTTTTCTCTATTTTCAATATTCAAAGCACTTTCCCTCCATGTAGCATAGCGATTGCATGTATAATATTTGAATATCATGCAGAAAAACATAACACCCCGCTTTTCGTCGAGGGTTAAAAAAATCTTTTTACGGTTAGCAATGGTTGAGTATACCAGGCCCCTCAGAAAGTATTGCGAAAAAAAGTTTTTATATATGGGAGACTGGCCAATTATAATGTTTTTCGAAAATATGATTATTTATAAGTAAAAATAAGTAAGTTCCAATTTCAAAATTTCCCTCCACATTTTTTGCGAGTTAATTCAAAGTATTGTGTCTCACTGAAATATGGATCTGCGCCGGGAACATTTTAGAGCTATGATTTTATACGATTTCAAGTGTCGCCTGAAACCGGATGAATCGTACGATAGACTTCAAATGGCATTCATGGATGAAGGCCCTTCCAAGGCAACCGTGTATCGTTGGTATAACGAATTCAAGCGCGGTCGACCAACTTTGGGGGATGACGAAAGAAGCGGTCGCCCTTTGACGGCTGTTACCGAAGAAAACGTGCTAGCAGTGAAAAATTTAATCCAAGACAATAGGCGAATTACATATCAGGAGATTCAACACATATTGAAGATTGGATCGGGAAGCGTTCACGAGATTCTACACAGCCATCTTCGCGTGAGGAGGATAGTATCACGCTGGGTGCCGCACAACCTCACCGATGCTCAGAAGCAGGCCCGGGTGGAATGGTGCCGTGATATGCTTAACAAATTTGAAGCAGGCTCGTCTCGGCGTGTTTACGACATCGTTACAGGTGATGAGTCCTGGATTTATCAATACGACCCAGAAACCAAGCGCCAGTCGACTGTTTGGGTGTTTCAAAATGAGCCAACGCCTACCAAAGTGAAGCGATCTAGAAGCGGGGGTAAGATTTTGATCGCTAGCTTTTTTAATTTGACTGGCCACTTGGTATCAATTCCCTTACGGGATCAAAGAAGCATTAATGCCGAATGGTATACTACCAAATGTTTGCCAGAAGTTTTCTCTGTTATAAGCAACAAGCGACCAAACACAGGGCTCCGCGGGCTACTGCTCCACCACGACAATGCACCTGCGCACACCGCACTCAAAACGAGGGACTTCCTGGACAGCACGCCAGTCAAACTCCTGGGTCACCCTCCTTACAGCCCTGATCTAGCACCGTGTGACTTCTTTTTATTCCCAAAAATAAAAAATCAGCTCAAAGGGATACAATTTTCGTCGCCGGAAGATGCGCTGGCTGCGTTCGAGCAGGCTGTAAACGAGGTGTCTGCGGCGGACTGGAAAAAGTGTTTTGAAAACTGGTTTAGGCGCATGAATCTTTGTATAGAGGCTGGTGGAAAGTACTTTTAAAAGATTTGATAAAAATATATGTACGTATAGAACAATTTTTTTTAGTTTCGCAAAACTTTCTGAGTGTCCCACGTATAAGTATATGACCTTGAATTATTATTCTAGTAGGGCAAGCACTATGTTGATACTCATGCATCTGGGGCAGTGAAGAGCTTTGAGTAGAAAGCTTAGTGGGCGAGAGCGGCGCAGGCGCGATGGGCTGAGGAAATATCGATCGTTAGCTGCAAGTAGCCGTCAATGCGCACGCAAGAGACGGCCTGGTGTCCATGTCTAGCCAACGAGAGCCTGAGGTTTTCCCGCGCATTGGTACAGCGCATTGCCACGCGCAAGGCCAAACAAAGGGACGAAGAGAGGGGTGTCTTTCGAAGGCGCGAGCTCGGCCCGGGACCCTCACATTACGTAACATTAAACGCACAGGACGGCGCACAAACAATGTGATTTTATTTTACCTTCGATTTTTCTACTGTTTTTAATTATACAATTTTTAGGCTTACTGTCGTGATATTTTGTTGTGTCACGCAAATATTTAAGTTTGCTATAATATAAGATGTTTAACATAGAGTAATTTTGGCAGTGATAATAATGTGAAGAAATTAAAAAAAGTCTATTGTGGAACAGTTAAATTTCATAGTTGAGACGTTTTAAAAATAAGCAGAACGTTTTTAGTGAAATGGCAGTGAATTTACACTCTAGACAGTGATTTGAATAAAACATAATTGAAAACAAAAATAGATCGATTGGTGATGGAACATTGTGACAACTCCTTAGATAATATTATTTGTAAGGATAGAGATGAAAATTTAGAAAAAATTAATAGTATTGTACTAAATGTAACAATACGAAATAATTCATTCCATTGAGAGCAAATTGCAAATTTCTTTAACAACAGACTTTGTATTTCGTGCGATATTCACAAGATGACGATGGGTGAGTGAGTTTTTGACTCTTATCAGTACATTTAGATTCAATAGGTTTTGATTAGTTTTTAGGGTTCTGTACCCAAAAGATGCAAACGAAAACCTTTTACTATGTCTACGCCGCGCGCCGCCGCGTCGCACCCGCCGTATGTACACTCGTCCGTCTGTCTGTCTAAAACAGTGCTGTATATTTTTAACCAGTGAATTCGACCGGGTAGCCCGCAAAATTCTAAATTTCTTGCGTTTTTTGCAAATTGTAGCTCTATTTCGCGTTGTATATCAATCTAAGTATGATTTGCGGTAGTAATAACAAGATATCTATCTAGATACAGAATAATACTCATAGAAAATATTTACCTAGGTCTGTAAACTCTACAACCTCGATAATATTAATTTACTATCAAATTATCGATTATTGAGCTTGTAGAACTTATATGAGCTAGGTCAATATTTTCTATGAGTATTATTCAGTAGGTGTATGTTGTTATTACTGATTATTATTTAATTTGATTATTTTTATTGATGTAATCACAGAGTCACAGATTACCTAATTATACCTATTAGCTACTACAGACTGAGTGAGTTTTGAGTAATATAATCACTTTCAATTTACATAATGATTTAATATTTAATTTTATTATTTTTATTGTAGTTTTTCCAAATGAGTTGTGTCCTTACGTATGAATATCGATTCTGATAACGTAGCTCACATAATGTTTTTGTTACATACTGTAGAGTATGCACTACAATCAGACTAAATTTATTAATTGTATGTCTTTGATTATTGAAGTGAAACTTCTATATGAATTCTGAATTATTGTATCTGTTCCTGGGGTGGAGCGGCTAAGACATTCATGATAGAATTGGAACGTGCTCAGCGAGCCATCCTTAAGGTTTTAATGTGTCTACCATATCGTCATCCTACCACAGACGTCTATAACCGCACTGGTGTCCTATCAGTCCGTAAACTCTACGTAAGTCAGATACTTCGTAGATTCCATCGCTTCACAATCCCACAACTACTACCGAACACCAAAAGACGCTTCCTATGTCCAGTGCCTCGTGTAAAGTCCACCTATGCACAACGGCAGTACAACTCTACGGCAACGCGAGTATATAATAAAATTACTATCACTAGCTTACACAACCTGAATAACTATCAATTTAAAAATTATATACTAAACTGGCTAAAAGACAAGGACTATGAACAAATTGAAAGTCTTATCTCAACTTCACCAACATAATAATAAAATAAAATTAACTAAAGAACGTAGGTACCAGACACATACAAGGCCCCAAACGTAGTTTCATACTATTCATTATCAATTCAACTAACAACAATAACTCTCTCCCTCACACACTACACTTTCATATATACACACGCAAACTCCCCCCCCACACACACACACACACACTCAACAACTACTACAATTGTACACAGCCAAAACAGTTTTATTCCTATTCAAATTGTTTTTCATTTTATTTTATTTTTCTTATATATAGCAAATACTTGTTCCACAAAGTATTTAGCAATCTACGAAAATTGTATTCATGTAACCGTGAAGTAATTAAGTTGTATTGTAACCAGGGAAGGAACTGTCTCCTGAGATACAGGCTAACACCCTAGTTCAGGAGGCAGAGTTTCATTGTAATAATGTCACTTACTGAGTTTTTAATAAATATATAAAAAAAAAATATATATATATATATATATGGGGGGTATTAGGATTTTTTTGTCACGAAAAAGCGTTACGGCCGCTTAAATAAACACAAAAGTCCAGACGCTCTAGTGAGATTTGAACCCGTGACTCAAATCTCATAAATCTAACACTGTCACCGACATGCTATCGTGACTGATAATGAAAAAACGAAATGTGTGCTGGGACACATAGTAGAAGTGAAACTTCAAGGGACAAGTGGAAAAACAAATCGCAACGGACAAGTGGAAAAACGAATGGCAACGGACAAGTGGCACAACGAATCGCAACAAAATATTAACTTGAAGTTTTACGGGCGGATTGTTAATATAGGTAGGTACTTGTCCAATTTGTAAACCTGCCCGTAAAACTTCAAGTTAAAATTTTGTTGAGATTCGTTTTGCCACTTGTCCGTTGCCATTAGTTTTTCCACTTGTCCGTTGCGATTCGTTTTTCCACTTGTCCGTTGAAGTTTCACTTCTACTATGTGTCCCAGCACACATTTCGTTTTTTTTCGCAGGTTTACTGTTACTGTTTTTACATACTGTATAGTTAAACAACAAGTAATAAAAATAAAGACAACATAAACATGTGCGTTGGTACAGTCGACTGCATGACAATGGAAACATTTGAATTAAAAAAAAAAACATCAAAATCGGACCACTCTGTAAAAAGTTATGCGTGGTCATACATAAAAAAAATAAAAAAAAAATTATACGCGTCGAATTGAGAACCTCCTCCTTTTTTTCGTCGGTTAAAAACCGCCCTTAATGCTAACGAAATAAAGGCGCTGTCAATGTCAGAATGTTACCACTGACGTGCGGTCCACCGTACGTACGGAACGGAACCCTTAGTGCGCGAGTCCGACTCGCACTTGGCAGGTTATTTTACTATAAATTTTGCTCCGGTATCTTAGACCGTTACATCGTATTTAGCTTTTGCTCTTAACATATCTAAGGTCTCGATATCGAGTCAAGATGGAGGAGGAGGGTTAATTCTACAAAACGGTACTCCACCATTCTAGACGTAGGTACAGATGTACTCGTATTAACCGGCAACAGCTATGTAGTACAGTCTAACAAAGCAATTAGTATCCAGGGTCGCCAGATATAGATGAAGATTTCTTAGGAAATTATTATAGAACGGTTTGATTTGGGTTTTGTATAATATATTTATATCTGGCGACCCTGGATACTAATTGCTTTGTTAGACTGTACCTACATAAGTGGCTTATCCACACCTGCCGACGTACACATGTTTATATTGCCTTATTGCATTCTGTATACTTGAAATGCAACTCGTGTGTTTATAATACTGCCACAAATTACGATGATACACGGAGCAGAAACAACTAATGCGTTGTGTCACCGGATGAGACTGATGAGAGACGCAGCTAAATCGCAACGTCTCTCTATTCATACAGTGATTACTCCGAGAATTCGACCTACTCCTCGCACTTGGTCATAGAAGACAGGAAGTTATTCCGGATATGCATAAAATTAATTTTTAACATTACTCAAAAATTCGAATTCAAAAATTCTAATTAGGATTTTGGAAAGGAAGTCAGGAAGTAAGGAAACAGTGATAGGTGTTGGAACACCGTGGTGGTTTTAGTCGGTAAGAGTCCGACACTGGCTCCGCCTACCCCGGGCGAAGTGCGTTCATGAGGATTTCCACACGGAAAAAAAAATAAAGGTCGGTTAGGATCCTAATGAGCCAGGAAGGGTTTCCTGCCTAGATATTGTTATGTGGCTAGTTTATTGATCTTTGTTGAAGTCTAATAGAAGCACCTAGGTATTTTTGTATAGCATACCTATTACTTTATTCGATTTCAAAATTTCGTCTCATGTTTCTTTTAGGTAGGTACTCTATTATTTTCGAAGGCGAATCGAGTTAAAACTAGGGCAGTTTTTCCCATCTAACCAGAACCGTTGATAGTGGATGAAATTTAATGTTTACGTTTAAAAATAGGAAATACCTACCTACAAAGTTGTCAAAGTTTTATAGGTCGCCTAATTTAGAATGTTAATTTGTTTGTTAATGAGTGACGCAATTTTGACGCTGCATTCAACCTACATAACTGAATCTGAATGAAGTCAGTTTGTTTAGCGGCGCGCACAGTGCGAACGTGCGGCGTGCGCTTCGCAGCGGAACTGTGCGCGAGTCGCGCAGCCTCGCCTTGCTGCGATCGCGACTGTCCACAATTACACCTTAATTCTATGTCCTCACTTTACGCCGATTGGCACAACCGGCACCGTAACATTATTTACGCTACAATTAAACTCCAACGTACGTGACGAAAATTCCCGCGTTTTTCTCACAGTCCACAACATAGCATCCATTGAAAGATACTTACAACACAAATCTGTTAACAATTAATGGTTCTAAAACTGATCGATTATGGAAAAAAGTGATTCATTTGCTATTTTGAACATCAACATTGGTGATAAGGATAAGAAAGATGCAGGCACAGAGAAAGAAATTAATTTCGATGATGACAAGAAAAAAACGCCCTTTACGACTGTCATAAAGATTCGTAAGTTTATCATGCTGACCCTACCGTAAAGAATATGTGCACCCTTGCCTAACACTCATGGTTAAGTATATCTTTTTAAGAACAAAATTAATTTAAGTAAAAAGAAGGCCATAAAGATTATTTAATAAAATAATTTTTGCCTTTGGGCCTATGGGTGGGCGCTATATTTACAATATGGTATTATTCAAAAATACTTGAATGTTAATTCTTTTTTTATCTTTGACTAACAAATCATTGCACTTTGTACTACCTACGTAGGTACTGAACTATACAACTGAATAACCTGTTTGTTTCTCTAACCATTAACTATTCTCTTACCATCAATAACAACAATAGTTAGATTTTGTGTTCACAGCAGAGAATCTCGCGAGAAACATGATTGCTATAATGAACGCTATCCATTGTCTAACAATAAGATCGTGGGACGAACCTAGATCGCAAGAGTTGTCATCAACAAAGATTTTTCTTGTAACCACAAAGTGACTAAAAACCGGCCAAGTGCGAGTCGTGCGAGTCGGACTCATGCAGTAAGGGTTCCGTACCACCCATCGACCTGATACCCCATAGAAACTGATTTAATTTACGAGAGTTCATCAAAAGACATCAACGGTCGTGCGCGAAACATGAATTTTTGCATCTCTTTCTTACGCAGTTGCCACCGCATATTTATATACAACGTGTCCCAGAAATCAACGTCAAGCCGAAAACGGGCAATAGGCCAAGTCGTGAGAGTCATTAGAAAAATATAAAAAAAAATCTTGGTCATGTACTTTTCAAATTTTATGGATTCAAAAATAAATCTCAAAAAGTGACACCCTGTGATGATTTTTCAAGTCCTGTGTCTACAAATATTAACTTTCCGTCAGTTTTTTTTCTGTGACGTAACTATGAATAACCCTTCCGTAAATTACAGTTAAAAGTTAAAACATAACTACCTCATTTTTAAATAAAATGTTAGATTTTTGCCCAACATTGAATAAAAAATTATTACATCACCCAACTTTATCCGCGTGTAGTGTAAAAAAAATGTACTACACTATTTTGGCAAGTAACTTTAAAAGATGGCGCGTTTAGTCTGGATTCCAAAATGGTATGCAACTTACTAATTGCTACTTCTTAATTGAGGAAAAAAAAAATTGTTAGTATTAGGTGCGTTTGAAATAAAATTCAGTTGTTGGATTTCTTTAGTTATATTTTTTATTAAATCAGATTTACCGAGTTTATATTAAATGGTCGAACTGTTTGCCTTTAGCTGCACATTAATAAATATGACTTCGTACTCACAACTGTTATTATTTATTGGACTTCATTTGCATTGTGATCTGCACTGTTTCTGATGACCCCCGACTTGTTTTAATCGTAATCCCGTGTTTTGTGTAGTTTGTTATCATGCCATCTCGATACACCGCACAGGAATACGCCAACATGCATCTTATTTATGGAGAAATCTTATGCAACGCCAATGCTACAGCAAGAATGTATCGTAAGAGATACCCAAATGCAAATCCCGATCATCGAGAATTTATTAATGTGCAGCTGAAGGCAAACAGTTCGAACATTTAATATAAACTCGGTAAATCTGATTTAATAAAAATTATAACTAAAGAAATCCAACAACTGAATTTTATTTCAAACGCACCTAAAACTAACAAATAACTTTTTTTCCTCAATTAAGAAGTAGCAATTAGTAAGTTGCATACCATTTTGGAATCCAGACTAAACGCGCCATCTTTTAAAGTTACTTGCCAAAATAGTGTAGTACATTTTTTTTACACTACACGCGGTTAAAGTTGGGTGATGTAATAATTTTGAATTCAATGTTGGGGCAAAAATCTAACATTTTATTTAAAAGTGAGGTAGTTATGTTTTAACTTTTAACTGTAATTTACAGAAGGGTTATACATGGTTACGTCACAGAAAAAAAACTGACGGAAATTTAATATTTGTAGTCACAGGACTTGAAAAATCATCACAGGGTGTCACTTTTTAAGATTTATTTTTGAATCCATAAAATTTGAAAAGTACATGACCAAGATTTTTTTTTATATTTTTCTAATGACTGTCACGACTTGGCCTATTGCCCGTTTTCGGCTTGACGTTGATTTCTGGGACACGTTGTACATATACCATATGTTTACCGTTTTTATATTATTTGTTGCTAAACTACATAGTATACAGTTATACACTATAATTAAACCAAGTTTGACGCTGGTATATATTACCGCTTTGAAGATAGATCAGGAACAAAAACGTTCAAAAAATGCATGTTTTTCGAGATTTCTTGTATGGGGACCCAATTTGGTTTAAGACTTTTTTTATGTTTAGTATTTGTCGTGATTTTGACGACCTCTGTGGTCTAGTGGTTCGAGTGTCGGACTGCTGATAACGAGGTCGTGGGTTCGATTCCCACAGGACACAAATATTTGTGTGATGAACATAAGTGTTTGTGTTGGTCTGGGTGTGTTGCTTATGTATTATAAGTATGTATTTACAAAAAAAAAAAAGTATATACGTATTATATCCATTGTCTAGTACCCATACCACAAGCTCTGCTTAGTTTGGGACTAGATGGTGCTGTGTAAAAATGTCCCAAAGATATATATATTTTTATATATATATATATATATATAGCGGTCATAGCAACACATATTTTGAGAAAATTCCAACGGGCTGCTTATTACCGTTCAAAAGATACAGCCCTGTGACAGACAGACGGACGGTCGGACAGCGTAGCGAGAGTAATAGGGTTCTTATTGGCATCCTATGGGCACGGAACCCTAAAAGGCTTTCAATTATTGAATATTATTTCAATGGTCGATATCATCATGCTTGCGATTGCTTGTACCATCTCTTGTAATACATAGGTATATCTAATAGGTTAGTTTAGTATTAGTAGGATTTGCCACTATTGTAAAATTGATCTTCCTTTGAGTTGATAATTAGGTCATGTGGCGACGTTAGTTTCTCTTCATAAAAAAATAACAACATCGATTTATGTGTTCGTACTGTGGCTGTGTGGGTGTGTGGGCACGTTTGTCGTTTCCGCTAGTCGTCCTCAATATCAGGTGCGCACGCGCCTCGTCCCTGGGCGGCAAGCGAGGCACACCAAGGCTCCAAGGGAACCAGTCGAGTTCCACTCCGCTGCGTGCGCATTGAATGGCCTGCTTCCTAAACAGACTCTAGCTTAATCGCGTAGGTACCTACATAACAAGAATAATAAACGGCCTGCTGTTGTACACTAATTAATGTTAATCGTATAACTTCCGCAACAGTAACGACTACATTTTCAACATACAATAACATGTCTACATACCCATATTTAATTTTATAAGCCTTTTTGCAACTTGATCAAGATAAATTGGTAAAATGTCTTTGTGACATTAATGTTTAAATGAAACAAATCGTTTTCTATTAATTTTATATTGTTATAATTAGGCAAGGTAAAAAGCATCGATTAAATTAATGATCATTAATAAATCCATCAACTGTTTATTATGTGTACAGGGTAAATTTAATATCTTTGTCTACATGAAACATTGTTTACCATTTACATATAGTTTTTCGTAAACTTAAACCAATGTCGATGTCGGTTCGTATCGATTACTGCATAACTGATGAATGAAAAACCAATCCTACCTACCTAATTTGATTGACCGTATAATAATGTTAATAGGTTTCCGCCACTAACTACACAACGCCTGCCCAGTGCCCAAGCTATTTAAAGGATCAACCACTAATTCTATCGTTATTCGTAAAAAGCTTACAACGTGGATATCACTGAAATGGCCAAAAGCCATGAATCATCATCATCATCATCATTTCAGCCGAAAGACGTCCACTGCTGGACATAGGCCTCCCCCGAACATCGCCACAACGACCGGTCCTGTGCCTTCCGCATCCAGCGGATTCCCGCGACCTAAGCCATGAATAACATAGAACATTTAATATTGTTGACAGAACGTGATCGCGGCGAGCGTGACTACATCGGGTTCGCCACCCTGCCCGAGCAAGTGCATCGCAAATCGGTGAAGAGAGGATTCGATTTCACTCTCATGGTAGTCGGAGAGTCAGGCCTGGGGAAATCGACTCTTATCAACAGCTTATTCTTAGGAGATCTTTATAGAAACAGAAAAATACCCGACGCCCAAGGTTCTTAATTATCTAATTACCTAGTTAAGAGGCTGACAACACCTAAAAAATCTGACCTTTGCGGTCACTGTCGTTTCGTACAGAACTGAAAGAGAGGCAACGAGCCGAGGGACGTCGGATACGCCGCTCAACTTGAATGAAAATTATTTTTTTTTTTTTTTATAAAAAACTAAAAGCTTTAATTTGAAAAACAGAAACAACAAATGTTTATTGTCTTTCTCAAATGTTTTCTTAATTTTATTCATAATATTTAGTAAATAATAAAGATTGTTTGCTTTAAAGCATGTTCTAAGAGGTTAGTTTACAATTCTTTTCTATCGAGAAAACTTCAAGAAAACAAAACGTGTTTTTGGCACAATACAGTTTCAGAAAATACGATCAAGATTAACATATATTTTTTTCACTGCCACAAACTGAATAGATACAGCTAAAAATGTTTTTAAAAGAAGCCTATTTGGGGTATTTGGCTGTTGTCAGCGTCTTAAAAATACTTCAATGCAGTTTAAGAATGAATGAATGCTGTATGACTTCAATAGAGCAGAATGCTTTCAATTGTTTTCTATATTATTGCAGATAGAATAGAGAAAACAACAACAGTTGAAAAGAAAACAATGGAAATCGAAGAACGGGGCGTCAAGTTACGGTTGACAATTGTAGATACACCCGGGTTCGGAGACGCTATTAACTGCGAAGACTCATGGAGGGTTTGTTCTGCTTACATCGACGAACAGTTCAGACAGTACTTCACCGACGAAAGTGGATTAAATAGACGTCACATGCAAGACAATCGAGTGCATTGCTGCCTCTACTTCGTTCCACCCTGGGCCCATAGGTAACATTTTATGTTACAATACACGACTATCTCATTTCACTCTTAAACTTTCTCTTTTGTTCTTTTGTGCTTGTGTTGTTTTAGGAGTCATTGTGTTGTCAGATAAGTACATACATATAGATACTTAGCAAATTATTGTAGACGAACAACGCATCGTGTGTAATGAGGCGAGTAATTTGAAATTGAGCAATTTGCCGTAGGTCTTTTACTTGACCAAGACTTTCTGTCCATGGAGAAATCAAATCGACCTAATCCTCCATTTAATGTTGCCGTCAATGACATTTTAAAAGAGGTAATGTACACTTACCGTGTCTTCCTCCTGTAAAACGCCGTTGGTTGCCATCTTATAAATAGCTAACTCCTATGTGTCAGTGTACGTGTACGTGTCCGGAGGAGTGAATTATTTTTATTAGGTCAATTATTGTCAGGGCCGTAGTGATAGGAACAATGATGCGGAAGCACACGTGACGTTAATGTAACAACTAAAGCGGAGATAAAACTTCAAAGATTTTTTTTTTGTTCGAAATAAACATAGAAAACTAAAACTAAATTTATTTAATCGTATGGCATCTTTATAGGCTATCTATACATCTATATTATTTTATTCACAATGACAAATTGAGATTCTTTAACCATATGGTGGCGTCAGGTGTAAGGGTGAAAAGATCCTCTGGAGAGCCAGGGTACGACAATAAAGGACATCGTTGGATTATATGGTCCACAGTCTGGTCCTCTTCGCCGCACTCACAGAGGCTGGAGTTGCTCCATCCCCACATGTATTTGAGGTAATTACATCTTCCGTGTCCCGTTCTCAGTCTGTTCAATCGGCACCACAAATGTCGGGGTAAGCCAAAGCCAGGCGACTTTGCAGTGGGGTTTATGGTTTGTGCACGCCCGAACCAAACGTTGCGTTAGCCCACTCAGTCTTCCAACTTTCCATGATGTCAAATTCTGACAGATTTCGTGCCGTTAGGTATGGTGGATGGCGAGATTTAAGTCGGTATGGTGGAGGGTGTGCAAGGTAGTGAAAAATAGGCAAGTTAGGGTTCTCATAGGTCTTAGCGGCTTCTCTTTGGAGCGCGTGGCTTCTACGTAGGTGTCGAGGAGCAATGTGACAAAGAACCGGGAGCCAGTGCGCTGGAGTTGATTTGATGGTGCCAGAGATGCAACGCGTTAAAACTAAAACTAAATGCAATTGCGTGAGTATGCAAAAGTGCGATAGTATCAAAAAAGTACATAAGTTTTAAAGTTTTTAAATAGACTAGAATCTAAAGTGATGTAACATAATATAGGTACATATAGTACCTATAATAAATTTTTCGTCTTATAGCTTGGAAGTGACATAAGTAGTACATGTATATAAATTAGTAAATTATAACAAAACTGCCTCTTGCAGTGAAAATCTGCTAAATTCCACACAATGACTGAGGATATCTAATCAAATGCCGATACCGATGTAATCAACGTTACCAGGAAGTTTTTACTGTTATTGAATATGAATACATTTTAAAATAAATAATTAAATTTAATTAACACCATGTAAAGCAAATTTTATAGTAGGATACCTAACTAACTAGCACAAGAAACAAATATTAAGCAGCCTATATTGTAGCTTATGGGAGTAAAGAAGGGAACCTCTGTGACGGAACGCCATGACCTCATTGCAGTGAGGGAGGCGGTAGCGATCTCTTGCTTTCGGCCGTTGTTCTGCCCATCTACGAGGAGATAATGCTGGCGGTGAAGAGCAAGCGAGAGGCAACCACCTCTATCCTACCTGCAGGAGACGGACCGGGCGTCGCAAGAGGGCATACGCCGACTTCCAGCAGCTCTAGAAGTGGGCCTACGGGCAGCGTACTCGGGATAGCCCGCCGTCCGACCAGCAGTAAAGTGAGTAGTGCTTCAGAAAGAGTGGGTCTTAAAATTAATATGGACAAGACAAAGGATATGTCGAATTCCCATTTAGCACCCATTCCCGTGAAGATCGGAGACTCTACATTCGAAAAAAAAAACTTGTTGACATCATCAACTCAGCCTATCGCAGTCCACTGCTGGACAGAGGCCTCTCCCAAGTTGCGCCACAACACTCGGTCTCTGCCTTCCGCATCCAGTCCCCCCAGCCATGTTCTTCAATTAGTCAGTCCAGATGGCGGGGGGCGTCCTACGCCCGGCGGCCCGGGGTTGGCTACGGCTTGTTGACATACCTAGGACAAACTGTCCAGGTAGGTAGGTGAGTAGGTCCAGTTTCGAGAAAGAGGTCGTATTTAAACGACACTTATGTGTCATGTGAGCTTCTCATATAAGCGAACCTAATGTTCTTTTTGAGAATATGGATTCTTTAAACCTAGGTCGATCGCCGAATTCGACTCGTTTGGACAGCGTTCGTGAAGCTACGCAATATCTTCTCGTCCGAAATACCACAATGTCTCGAAAGTTTACGACCAGTGTTTGTTGCTAGTGATTACTTACGGCACTGAAACGTGGTTGCTCACAATGAGCCTGATAAGAAGGCTTAAAGTCACCTGAAGAACAATGGAGAGGGCTATGGGCGGAGTGTCCCTGCGTGATCGAATCAGAAATGAGAAGATTCGTAGGAGAACGTAGGTGACCGACATTGCCCGAATCTAGAACGGATGGCCGATGCGGCAATTCTGGGGAAATGGGGAAGTTCTGGAGTGGCGGCCGCGTACTGGAAGGCGCAGCATGTGTAGGCCCCCCACAAGGTGGACCGACGACCTGGTGAAGTCGCGGGAATCCACTGGATGCAAGAAGCGCAGGATCGGTCGTTTTTGCGATGCCCGGGGGAGGCCTATGTCCAGCAGTGGACGTATTTCGGCTGAAATGATGATGATGATGATAAGAAGTGCCGCAGTGAAACAATTGCATCAATAGAATCATCACTCAGTAAACTGCGGATTTTATTGCACAAAAGACCTGCTGAAGAAAACGCTCTTTCTGATTCAACACATTTAGCGGGATTCGATTTTAGGCTTTGCAAATTGCTAACTTTAATTACTATGGCACATCGTATTTCATTATTATCGAGAACTATCCGTTAGTTACATCACTGGGGAAGGTCCAGGACTATTCATCGCACAATTTGCTACTCCGCTCAACCATGTTCCCATATCGAATGCAATGATCATGTTTTTACGTTTGTTTTTCTGATCAACGGTCAATCACATATACGACTATGAACGGTATGAACCGCTGTCTATCTTTATTGCCTTTTTACCCGACTGCGCCAGAAGGAGGGTTATGTTTTTCGAGTGTATGTATGTATGTATATTTCTTTGGCACGCTCTGTGGCCTAAACGGCTTGATGGATTTTAGCTTGAGAGGTGTCGTTAGATTCGTCTTAATTGTGAGAGTGACACTGGGTATATCAAAATGGCCGTTTTTTGGAGTCAAATAACGTAATAAAAAAAAATTTTTTTTCATCAAAACCTATCGAGTGGGGTATCAAAATAAAGGGTTCTTCAAATTCAAATTCAAATTCAAAATTATTTATTTGTCAAACATAGGTATGATGTACAAGACATGGTGTTAATTTTTAAATAATCCAGTATCACTATGATTTGCCTTGATAGGCGTACAAATTTGGTAACATAAAGATAAAGATAATACTTATTACAGATTTGTGGAAATTAATTGTTTAATAATAATAACTGTTTTTATTAATATTTATTAATGAATAGTTTAACAAATAAATCGGACTCTTGTGTCTTTACCTAAAGTTTGTTGTATCTGTCAGAAAATCATTTACTGAATAGTAAGCTTTCAGAACAAGAAAATCTTTGAGCTTCTTTTTAAATGTACGTATATCATCAGTCGATTTAATGTTTTTAGGCAATTTATTAATTATTTTTGGAGCCATACCTAAAAAGCAATTTGAATAAAGTGCTGTCTTATGAGGTTTCACACGAATAATATTTCTATAAATGCTTTACAAAAATATATACAACTTATATGTTTAAATGTAATTTGGAATGAGAAATGCTAAAAAACAACAAAATATTCAACGTTGAAAATGAATTGGGTACCCTTGGACGAATTTTTATTCGTCCAAGTGGGTAACTATTTATTTGTGTGATATTAAAAAAATTACATTAATAGCGCGATAAAACATGACAGAACAAAAAAAAATTTGAAATAAAAAAGTTAATTAACAAAACCAAAAAACCCGACTGCGTGTAAATATAACTGAAAAGATGTAAACAAGACTTGTGTAGGTATATCTGAAAGTATCAAATCAACACGCAGGCGGAGGCTGCCTATGAACTACTTATGTAATTCATGACCAAAACATACGTAGCCTCCGACTGCGTGTTGATTTGATACTTTCAGATATACCTACACAAGTCTTGTTTACATCTTTTCAGTTATATTTACACGCAGTCGGGTTTTTTGGTTTTGTTAATTAACTTTTTATCTCCTTATCTTGATTGTGTAGGTCATCAGTCGAAACGAAAGTTCGTACTTCGTTCGCCGTTCGTCAAACGCGAGTAGGTCCTGGTCCCACTGGTCGTGAACTCGTGAGGGGTCACAAGCAGACAGATACAGCAGTGTCAGAAGAATTTTCATCCACCCTCGGTTTTTTCTATTTGCTGTAAGGCCGGTGCACACTTCACTCACCGCGAAACGTACAACGCAAAAGTTTAAAAGTAAATAGACTCTACCTATAATTGAAAGATAAGGTTTTTTACAGAATATAAGAGTCACTGAACGTACTGATCCAGTATACATGGCTTGATTGATTTAGCACATCATCTTAAATTACAATAACTTCAATTTATTTGATCGGCAGCAATAAACAGATCAATAACGACTCAATGGTCCACGGCTATTTTAATACTTTAGTATTAAATTAACACTCTTATGTTACGTTATGATGGCTGCACCAACCATTTACCCTCCCGGGTCCCAGTTATTTCTCAACCTATCATGGTCGTGATAAAATCCATTGAGTCAATCTTGATTTACTGACACGCATTCTATTAAGGTTCCTTGTATTGATTGGTGAATGTAACAAATTCAATATTAGTCATTATAATAAAACAAAGTTTAACCGGATTAAATCGCGTATATTATTTAAATTGGTTTTCCTGACGTTTCGAAAGCTTTGCAGCATTGATATTATTTTTATTGATATTTATTCATAGATGGTTGGCAGCTACCACCTGTTTGGAACCCAGTCCTAAAAATAATCAAGTCCCAAACAGCACGCAACACTGTAAAAGATAATGATATTGTGAGTGACTACTGCGTGCATCGAAACGATTTTAATTGATAATATTGTACGGTAAATTATTTTTTTTTTGAAATATCTGTAAAGACGCTTGTCATCAGTCTACCTGCGACCACGAAATGCTGCAAAGCTTTCGAAACGTCAGGAAAACCAATTTAAATTAAATTTTGTTTTATTATAATGTGTAGTGATCGCGAAAACCTAAGAAATTATTAGTCATTTGCAGGTCCATTTCTCAAGTCGTAGTCATACTTAATAATTTAATATTATTACTATGTAGCATATCGTAATGCATAATACTTATTAATATACAGCATGACTGGTTGAATTAAACGAGGGACTTTAAGGAGGATGTCCACTACTCGATTCTAGTCCCAAATACGTAAAAAATACCTAAATTAATAAATGAAAATCAAATCGATTTCATCAATTAGGTAGACTACTGTAGACACTGTTCCGAAAAGAGTGGTTCCGTACTTACAAGTTGCATTCGGTGATTTGTTGCACCTAACACGGCAGTGCCCGTCGGTTATGTTATTTCCACCCTCACCGCATTTTGTACTAAGAAGCCAGCAGACCTCTAGTCAGTCAAAGCGCGAGCAAGCAATTTTTCTCCTGTACGAGTGATTTATCATTACCTAATTACCTATACATAGACCGCTAAGGAGGGCAATTCCTTGCCGGTGCGGGGCCAGCACATGATCACATGAATAAAACTCATGTGGCGTAAAACTATGTGTTTCCCGATAGATATAAATTATTACTGGTGGTCTTCAATCTTCAAGGCCCGACTAAATAAATCGCTGGGCTAGCGTGTATCATTGTTGACCGCACCTTCGTTTAACATCAGGAAAATCGGTCTCTAAAAAAATATACTTTCCTATTTTTCATATAGGTACACTGGCCGTCAATACTTAGTATTACACTTTTAAAATTGCAATTACTTTTAAAGTTTATATTAAGTAGTATATGTTTTCGAAATAAAAAGGATTACAAAAATAATTTAATTTTTTATATAAAAAAATTATAATCGATAGCCTTCTTTTAAGGTATTTCAGGAAAAAACTTTGTAAACAAAAACACTCCTTTTCAAATTGCTGTCTTACTTTTGACTTTTTTGTTTCTGTTTTTGTTTTCACATTTATTTCTTGATCGATGAATTTTGATTCAAAAGCCAAGGTGCTTGCAGCACGTAATCTTTACCTAACATGCCTCTTTCACCTGAAGAATGTGCAAGAATCATGGCTTTTCTGGAACTGGGCATCAGTACCTATGCGTCGTACTGCAAGAATGGTGGGTGTAACTTTAAGAACGGTCCGGCAGGTGAAACGAATGTACGAAGAAACTGGAAACCATCTGAGAAGACCTTGTAATGGCAGACCTAGGTGCACTAGTACCCGAGAAGACTGCTATATTGTCTCCCTTGTGTTGAGAAATCGCCATCTCAATGCAGTAGAAGTCCAGCAACAGCTTCTTCAGACCCCAAGAGACTACATTAGTGACAGTACAGTGAGAAGAAGACTTGCTGAAGCAAACCTGAAGCCCCAAAGGCCAGCAAGTGGCCTCAAACTCGAGAGAGGGCATCGAATAGCAAGACTGCGCTACGCCCGTGAACACATACAGTGGGGTGAAGGAGAATGGGCAAGGGTTTTGTTCACTGATGAGTCGATTCTCACTATTCACTTCCGATGGAAGGTGAAGAGTGTACAGGCGACCTGTAGGCGTAGCATGACCGCTGTAGACAAAGCTTATGTCGACGGAAGAATAGACAAAATGACGTATTGTAGAATGATTTCTTCCGTCCGTAGCATGCCGATGTCAATAATGTAGAAAAGAAATGTTTCTATACTTCGATAGACACATGTCTACAACGTCGAGCATGATGAACATATTTTCTCTACTTTTGACAGTTAGGGGTAGACATGTTTCTCTTCAAATAGAAGAAATTAGTCTACATCTCATGAGACCTAGAAAAAATTATTCTTTTGTTTTATTAGGACTAGATTCTTGTTAAATTGGTTTTATTGGAGTTTTTGAACAACAATAATAACATGACGGGTTCCTATCGTCGTTATCTCCTTAGTTATTATCAAAAACTAGCCTTTGCCCGCGTGTAATTCGTAATAAGTATCGTGCATCCCTCGGGAACTGTATGTCTTCCCGGAAGGAAAGGTTCTTAGGTTTCCTTTATGTTAATGCTAATCTTCATCCAAATCCGTTTGAACATGATTGAAGGACAAACAAACAAACATCCATACTTTCGCATTTATAATATTAGTAGGATTACATTTTAAAAAAAAATGCTGAATGCTCGCGGCTTCTTCGGCTTATCACAGAAAGCCTTATCACGCATCCCTCGGGAACTGTTTATTTTCTCGGTATGTACAAAAAGTAGATAGAGTATACTTTATTGTTTCAAACATGAGCACAGTACTAACAATTGGCGGTCTTATCGCTGAAAGCAATATGTTATATTGTAGCCTATACGTGGGACACTCAGAAAGTTTTGCGAAACTAAAAAAAATTGTTCTATACGTACATATATTTTTATCAAATCTTTTCAAAGTACTTTCCACCAGCCTCTATACAAAGATTCATGCGCCTAAACCAGTTTTCAAAACACTTTTTCCAGTCCGCCGCAGACACCTCGTTTACAGCCTGCTCGAACGCAGCCAGCGCATCTTCCGGCGACGAAAATTGTATCCCTTTGAGCTGATTTTTTATTTTTGGGAATAAAAAGAAGTCACACGGTGCTAGATCAGGGCTGTAAGGAGGGTGACCCAGGAGTTTGACTGGCGTGCTGTCCAGGAAGTCCCTCGTTTTGAGTGCGGTGTGCGCAGGTGCATTGTCGTGGTGGAGCAGTAGCCCGCGGAGCCCTGTGTTTGGTCGCTTGTTGCTTATAACAGAGAAAACTTCTGGCAAACATTTGGTAGTATACCATTCGGCATTAATGCTTCTTTGATCCCGTAAGGGAATTGATACCAAGTGGCCAGTCAAATTAAAAAAGCTAGCGATCAAAATCTTACCCCCGCTTCTAGATCGCTTCACTTTGGTAGGCGTTGGCTCATTTTGAAACACCCAAACAGTCGACTGGCGCTTGGTTTCTGGGTCGTATTGATAAATCCAGGACTCATCACCTGTAACGATGTCGTAAACACGCCGAGACGAGCCTGCTTCAAATTTGTTAAGCATATCACGGCACCATTCCACCCGGGCCTGCTTCTGAGCATCGGTGAGGTTGTGCGGCACCCAGCGTGATACTATCCTCCTCACGCGAAGATGGCTGTGTAGAATCTCGTGAACGCTTCCCGATCCAATCTTCAATATGTGTTGAATCTCCTGATATGTAATTCGCCTATTGTCTTGGATTAAATTTTTCACTGCTAGCACGTTTTCTTCGGTAACAGCCGTCAAAGGGCGACCGCTTCTTTCGTCATCCCCCAAAGTTGGTCGACCGCGCTTGAATTCGTTATACCAACGATACACGGTTGCCTTGGAAGGGCCTTCATCCATGAATGCCATTTGAAGTCTATCGTACGATTCATCCGGTTTCAGGCGACACTTGAAATCGTATAAAATCATAGCTCTAAAATGTTCCCGGCGCAGATCCATATTTCAGTGAGACACAATACTTTGAATTAACTCGCAAAAAATGTGGAGGGAAATTTTGAAATTGGAACTTACTTATTTTTACTTATAAATAATCATATTTTCGAAAAACATTATAACTGGCCAGTCTCCCATTTATAAAAACTTTTTTTCGCAATACTTTCTGAGGGGCCTGGTATATTAATCCGGGTAATGGTCTATCTATGTGCCAAATTTCATCCAAATCCATTCAGCCGTTTCAGCATCGTTGAGTAACAAACATTCCAATATCCAAACATCTTCACAAACTTTCACATTTATAATATTAGTAAGATAGTTTTTAATACGGACACATTTAATGTGATCTAATCGGTACATTTTATGTGATCTAATTGCAGCCCTCTATCTCCTAGCTAGTTTTCAAGAACTACAAATTGGCAACGAGATGGTGCAGTATTTGTGGCAGTCAGCCTGACTCAGTCTTAATCATGGGTCTTTGAATGGGTGGACATAAAATGGTCTAGTCCAATAATACCTTTATACATTTTGCTGTACTTCGCAGGCTGTAAATGAATCTAATGTTCACAATGGAACAAATAAAATAATAATGTACCAAAACTAACAATGTTTATTATTGCAAAAATAAAACAAAAACTGATAAAAATCATAGAAAACGACGGTAACTCTCCGGTGAAGATGAATAAGTATATTCAGTATCAGTGTTTTGGTATTGGTATTGGTATAACGAGCCATTTTCCGCAACTCCACGCTTGGCGTGTATTTTGCGTGTGGGTGGGAATAACTTGTTTACTCGAGCCACCCCAGCTCCTCGAGGAAGGCCAGCAGACGCTTGATGTTGCTGACTGTCTCTCGGAGAGTACCCGGATCTCCGAAGTACTTAGCCCTGTATGAGGCGACCTCCGGGCAGTTGAGAAGCACGTGGGCCGCTGTTTCCTCTGTCTCCATGCAGGCTCTGCACAGAGGACAGGACAGTATCAGTGTTTCTCGGCTAAAGTATTTGTTTGTGTAAATTTTCTTCACTTCTTCCTGTATTTTAATTAATAATATTCCAATCGTATTGTCATGTAGTTCTTGAGTTTTACCAATTTTTTATTGATTTAGTTTTTAAACATGAAAAGGACATTGCCCATTCTCTTAGGAGCTTTAGGCCCCTCGAAAAAAATTGCTATGTCACGGCGGTTTTAGTCTTATTTTGTAGACCAAGAATTATATTTTATTATTCTGCAAACGATTTTAATTTTTTCACTCTGGTTTAAGAGAAATCTAATTTTTTCCAACTTTAAAAATGTTTGATAAGTGTGCTCCGTGCATCGTTGGGCGATATAACTGAACAAACCCATAACGACACCCAGACATCATGTATGGTGTTGCAAGATATAATTATTAACCGACGAAAAAAAGGAGGAGGTTCTCAATTCGACGCGTATATATAATTTTTTTTTTTTTTTTTTTTTATGTATGACCACGCATAACTTTTTACAGAGTGGTCCGATTTTGATGATTCTTTTTTTAATGGATAGGGTATATCTCGAAGTTGGTCCCATTTAAATTTCAAAATCAAAATCCACCCCTAAGGGTAGTAAAACAGGGGATGAGTGTTTGTTCACCCACTGAATTCTTACCTGTTAACCGATTCTGTTGAAACTTGACACACATAAATATAGTTCTAGACACTACGACATAATGGAGACCTGGAGTTAGGGTTTAACCACAAAAAAATTAAAAATAAAACTTTTTAACAAAAAATTGAACCGACAAAAATAGAAACTGAAACGCGAAAAATAACTAATTATGAGTCGGCGCCAAACAACCAATCAACGAAGATCATTAAATCACTTTAAATAAATAATAAAAACAACGTCACATCAAATACAACGTGAAATTTTTAACGATAAACAATAACTTTCCAAAAATGCGTTCTCCGCTCGGCCACTTGCAACTTGCACGCACTTTGCTTGTTAAAAGTTCGTTTGGCGCCGACTCATAATTAGTTATTTTTCGCTTTTCAGTTTCTATTTTCGTCGGTTCAATTTTTTGTTAAAAAGTTTTATTTTGTTAATTAATTTTCAAAATCGATTTTGTTCGTATTTTTAAATAACATTGGTTAAGCTTTTCAAGTTTTTGGGTGTATTCATTAATATCGATTTCAAAGTAATATTTCAGTATATTTAAAATGATTATAACAATATTTACAATAAATGCATAGGTATTTTAAAGCAAAGAATCATCTTATTTTTCTGTACAAAAAAGGTTTCAAAAATATGTTTTGCAATTTATTTTTATTTGACGTCATTTGCGTGATTCTTTATTATTTTTAACGGATTTACGCATGTGAACCGAAATCTAAAGATATAAATTGTGGAAAGAAAAAATAAGAAATCAATCAATTACGATAAGTCTAGTATAATAGCATCTGAAACACAGTAAAAGTGAATTTATAGAAGTATCGATATTTAGAATCGATTCTAATTATTTGTTGAAATAGTCTGATATCTGACAACATTTACGTTAGGTTTGAATGGAGGATATACTAACGATTCAGTTTAATACATATTTACTATGTTTTTAATGCTAGGGTGAAAGAAATGTTTATAAATAATTTGTGGCCGGAGGGTATATCTTTTCGTCGATTTGTGTTTTTTAGGAACGATCCTGCTGTAGCTATGCAATCACAAAATAAGTAACATGGATAGTACGCCCAAAACAAATAAAATAATAAGTTTTAACTGCAAAAATGTCAAAACGTCCGATCACGAGATCAGACTACTTTGCAAGAAGGCGGATATTATAGCCTTACAAGAAACGTGGTTGATGCCCTATGACATTCCATTTTTAGGGCAATTACATGAAGATTTCGGGTTTACCGGAAGGTCAGCTGTTGACGTCTCATCAGGCCTGTTGCGAGGAAGACCGTACGGTGGCGTTGCAATACTGTGGCGCAAGTCATTATTTAATACAGTGGCGGTAATAGAAACGAATAACGACCGTATTGCCGCGATAAAGGTAACGGTAGACACCCGTACTTTTATTGTATGTAGTGTTTACATGCCGACTGACTGTCCGGAGAATCTGGTAATGTTTACAGAGTGCCTGGGAGCGTTAAGTGCGATAGTTGAAAGCTGTGATGTTGAATGTGTGTTTATGCTGGGGGATTTTAATGCACATCCACCGGAAACTTTTGGTAAGGAATTATTAACTTTTACTACAGAGCGTGACTGGCTATGTGCGGACTTGGAGCTGTTAGGTACAAACTCAGAAACATTTACATATATAAGTGAAGCTCACAAATGCAGGAGATGGCTAGATCATTGCATTGTGACGAATTCAGCTTGGAAAACCATAATTAATGTATATGTGGATTACAGTGTATACTCGTCAGACCATTTTCCGCTTGTAATAAATTGTAACCTTAATGTAATTCGATCGAAATTGAAAGAAAGTACTATAAAGTGTAATAAAATTGTTTGGGGTGTTAAAAGCCCCCAAAAAATTGAAAGATACAATCAATTGTGTCACGAAAAGCTCCGCGATATTAATTTTCCGTCGGAATTTAGTAATTGTGCCGATGGTGTGTGTGTTTGTGAAGAACACAGGCATATTATAGATTCTATGTACTCAAATATTGTAAGTGTTTTGTCGTTAGCGGCGATGGCAACCCACACTAGCAAGGCTCATAATAAGAAAAGAGTGGTGGGGTGGAATCGTCATGTACTTGACGCACACAAAGAGGCCAGGCGTTGTTTTAGTTTGTGGCAGTTTTATGGCAGACCCTCCGTTGGCCAAGTGTATGAGCTAATGAATAGTAGTCGTAAACATTTTAAATCTAAACTTAAATGGTGTTTAAAAAATCAGGAGCAGATAAAAATGGACATTATCGCGAATCATCACAAAAATAAAAAATTTAGTCAATTTTGGAAATGTGCTAAGAATATGGCTCCCAAATCTAGCCTACCTGTCAGTGTTAACGGAGTCAGTGACCCTAAGGGGATAGCAGACCTCTTTATGAAGCAGTTCAGAGTGCAGGCGAGGCCTCTGCCGAATAAGTCCGCGGAGAGGGGGTGGGAGGGGCTCAATGCTGAGCCAAAAAGTGGACTCGTGCCCTTATTTATAAAAACCAGCGACGTTAAACAGATTATAAACTCAATGACGCGTGGAAAATCACCGGGACACGATGGGCTTAGCATTGAGCACCTCAAACACGCCGGTGTGCACATGCCTAGGGTACTTTGTATGTTTTATAACTTATGCATTAGTCACTCATATCTGCCGCGGGATCTGATGAGAACGATAGTGGTTCCCATTGTGAAAGATAAGACCGGGGATGTGTCTGATGGGAGCAACTACAGGCCGATATCACTAGCTACAGTAGCGGCAAAGGTGCTTGATGGTTTGTTAAATAGGCAACTGGATCAATTTTTAGATTTGCACGATGCACAGTTTGGATTTCGCGCTGGACTGTCGACTGAGAGTGCCATATTGACCTTGAAGCAAACCGTCAAGTATTACACGAGCCGAAAAACACCAATATACGCGTGTTTTCTTGATCTTTCAAAGGCTTTCGACCTAGTTTCTTATCAGATCCTGTGGGATAAGCTTAGGGGGACAGGTATGCCAGAGGAACTTATTAATATCTTTAGACACTGGTACGCGCGCCAAGAAAATTGTGTACGATGGGCAGGCGAGTACTCGGACACGTACAGGCTGGAATGCGGAGTAAGGCAAGGTGGACTCAGTTCTCCAAAGCTTTTCAGCCTGTACGTGAACGAGATGATCGTCGAGCTTAGCAGCCTACATGCGGGTTGTTCGATAGATAACCAAATGGTTAATAACATCAGTTACGCGGATGATGTGGTGCTGCTGAGCCCGTCGGTCTGTGCGCTGAGAAAACTGCTCCTCGTCTGCGAAACCTACGCCGAAAAGCATGGGTTAAAATATAACTTTAAAAAAAGCGAGGTTATGGTTTTCGCATCGAGGGGCATCTCTCCGGCCGTTGTACCTCCAATAAGGTTGAATGGCGCGGAACTTAGAAGAGTGGAACAGTTCAGGTACCTAGGACATATTGTCACGGCTGATTTGAAAGATGACTGTGATATAGAAAGGGAGCGTAGGGCGTTGGCAATAAGAGGAAATATGTTGGTCCGCAGGTTTGCTCGTTGCTCAGTTAATAGTAAAATAACATTATTTAAATCTTTTTGTCAGTCTTTTTACACGAGCGGCTTGTGGGTGGACTTCACAAAGAAGACCTTCAACGCCCTACGCGTGCAATATAATAATATATTTAGGATGATGTTGGGACTGCCTAGACACTGTAGTGCATCCGGTATGTTTGCGGATGCCCGTGTCGATGGATTTCACGCCATAATACGCAAAAAAAACGCATCAATTAAAAGCAGAATGCAGGGTAGCTCAAATATCATCCTGAATATATTAGCGGAGAAGTGGGACAGCCCTTTTTTGAAGTACTGGACATCCTCTTGTTTGAGTCTTAGGAGTTATGATTTTTGATTTTATTTTTGAACTATAATTTGAATTAAATTTTGAAATTGATTATTTTAATTGAATGACATTTTAATTTATTGATTTTAATTTATTGATTTTAATTTGGTTTAATGACATTAATTTAATTTAATTTATTTAATTTATTCAATTTTATTGTAATTTTAGTTAATTTAATTCATTATTTTGATAATTGGTTTTAATTTTATCGTTCAATTTGTAATTTAATCTATGCTGATGTAAATTTTTTAATAAAAAATTTCGTACTAACATAGTATTTTAAGTATTACTAACACTATTGTGGACTGAAGTTGTCTGATTAAATAAATAAATAATAATAATAAAGAACAAATAAACGTGAAAAAATAAGACATAATTTTTGAATAACATATAGTTTTGACATGGTGCCAAAAATGGGCCCATCCGTGGGCAATGTCCTTTGAAAATAGCCTCCAGTCTTGTATTGTTAACGAATATTGTATTGTATTGTATCTGGAAGTTTTCTGAAAACGGTAAAAAAAAACAAATTGGTTTTGTTTACACGGTTAGCAGCAGTGAGACGATGTTTCAACAAAAACAGAAAGTATAATAAATTACCTACTAAGGTATCAAAGCAAGGAGGTACCGGTGAAGGTAGGTAGGTGTTAACTCTACTCTGTACATCCCAAAATCTTCCAATAGTTAATATTGGCCTAAAATATGGTTTGGGACTGTATGAAGAACACTCAATCACAATACATAATCACAATGCTAATAAACGGTACATAGGAATATGACTTACTTCTTTTTTGACATCAATAACATGCTTTTCCACAAAAACAAAAACATTATAGTGAAATTATTTACAACAAAGCGTACTAGGTACTTAATTACATTGTTTTATTACAAATAAACATTAATTTACTTTGTAAAACGCATCCTTCGACCTTGACATTCATGACTACAAAATGCATATTGTTGTTGCTTTGAATTATGTACAAAATGTTTCAAAACTTATTCGATTCACCTTTTTTCTAGATAACGAAACGTAATAATATGGTAGGATTTGGTAGAATTTGTACGGCACTAGCTACGTTCTCGTTGCTATGGAAAAAGATCTGTCACTTTGTCTACGTAGAAACTCGAGTCGACGGGTCGCGTCATGCTCGAGAAGAAGAGATATCTTGACGTATAGAAAAAGCTTTGTCTACTCTTGGAAGAATAGACATAGAATTGGTCATGCTACGCCTACTGGTGAGCGATAAATTCAAGCCTGCTTCACAGAAAGAGTCCAATACAGTGGAGGCTCTGTACACGTATGGGCTGGCATCTCTTTAGAGGGTCGCACAGAGCTAGTGGCCATAGAAAATGGCACCCTGACTCGGGAAAGATATGCTCAAGATATCCTTAATGAGTATGCAGGGCCATATTTAGTGAATATGGGTGATGAATCGATACTGATGCAGGATAACGCCCGGCCACACATCGCTCGGGTCGTACAAGAGTACATTCAGGAGGTTGGTATCAACTTGATGGCTTGGCCATCAAGAAGTTCTGATCTCAACCCGATCGAGCATGCTTGGGATGAGCTCGGGAGGCTGGTAAGAAGCCGCAGACCACCTCACAATACCCTCAGGGCCCTAAAACAGGCCCTGTTGGAAGCATGGGAGAATATTCCCCAACATCGCCTCCGAAACCTCGTCTTCAGTATGCCAAACCAGCTCGAAGCTGTAATCAGAGTCCGAGGAGGCAATACCAGTTAATAAAGTGTAAATTAGGCGTAAAACGAACTTATAAACATTGTTTGAATTTTTTGCCAGTAAGTTAAAATTGGCTATTTTTTGGTTTTGATCTCTTTTTGAGTTAAAAACGATACTAATGTATAATAAACTATAATTTCAAAGAAAGCTGATTAAATTTGCTACAAAACATTTTTTATTTCAAATCTCTGACTTCTATGGTTTAGGAGAAATTGCAATTTTAAAAGTGTGGTACAGTCGGCTGAACTGCCCTTACTGCTTACGAAATAAAGATGCTACTAATGTCAAAGTGTTACCACCGACGTGCGGTCGACCGTACTAAGTTTTGACGGCCAGTGTAGTTAGTTAATTTTTCCTACTTATGTCACGCTTCATTACAGCTTACGGCACGTGGACTTAGAAATGATGAGACGATTGCACCGAAAAGTGAACATCGTGGTGGTGATAGCGAAAGCGGACTCTCTCACAGCAGCCGAGGTGAAGCGGCTCAAAACGCGCATACTAAACGATTTGGACGAACATCAAATACAAGTACGAACAATACAATAAAATTGTTTGTCCATTGTTGAACTTCAAAAAAATAATATGAATGAGCTCATTATTTTTTCTTAGAAGTATTAAGACACTGCACTAATTCCTGTTATTATTTTATCAGGTTTATCAGTTCCCTGAATGCGATAGCGACGAAGACGAGGAGTTCAAACAACAAGACCGAGAATTGAAAGCGGCGGCTCCGTTCGCTGTGGTCGCGTCAGATGTGGTACTAGAAGTAGGAGGCAAGCGAGTACGCGGGCGACAGTACCCCTGGGGAATCGTCGATGGTAAGTTTAGCGACGGGGTCATCACTTTAGATTAATGAAACAAAATTTATTCTACTACTTTCCTAAAATGTTTGACCCATATTTAAGTACCTACTAGGTTTATCATCAAAAATCGAAATTACTTGCAATAGGTTACCGTTCCTTGATCATAGCTGTACTTGCAAAACCTACATCTACAAGATGTTGATCTGTAACCGTGCCATATTTCTAGAGCAAATGATAAATAATGTGTAAAAATACTTAACCAATTCTACGATTATTTAATACCCAAATTTTCACTAAGAAACATAGCGAGGGTTTGAGAATAAATCCCGAACAACTAAAAATAAGGCGAAATTGTCAAAGGGTGGAAACACTTGCAATTTTTTTTGGTGGTTTCGCACTCGTCATTTTTGTGTCGCACGCGACACACGGGGGGAATTTGTTTGTTTACAAATAGGTATTTAAATATTTAAAAAATGGTTTTGATTTTTTTATTGATTCGTATTCATTATCAGTGGTATAGTCACCTCCTTAAATATGGCACGAATACAGATCAACATGTTGTATTAAATATTTTTTTACAATTGAACGCGGATTATTAGCTCATCTAAACTTCTTTGAATCATGTTCCCAAACTAAAATAGCTCGCGGGCCAAAACATGGCCCAATCCAATCTCACGACATCACGCATGCCATTGTTTACCAATTGAATTTAACAACACGAATCAATAGTAAATCACTTCCACGTCGGACGATGATGGTCCGAGTTACAGCAAATTAACATTTTATACCTAGTATTTACTATTTATCTTGTTTTTTACCGGCAAAACATTTTATTTCGTAGTATATACGTGGGACACTCAGAAAGTTATGCGAAACTAAAAAAAATTGTTCTATACGTACATATATTTTTATCAAATCTTTTCAAAGTACTTTCCACCAGCCTCTATACAAAGATTCATGCGCCTAAACCAGTTTTCAAAACACTTTTTCCAGTCCGCCGCAGACACCTCGTTTACAGCCTGCTCGAACGCAGCCAGCGCATCTTCCGGCGTCGAAAATTGTATCCCTTTGAGCTGATTTTTTATTTTTGGGAATAAAAAGAAGTCACACGGTGCTAGATCAGGGCTGTAAGGAGGGTGACCCAGGAGTTTGACTGGCGTGCTGTCCAGGAAGTCCCTCGTTTTGAGTGCGGTGTGCGCAGGTGCATTGTCGTGGTGGAGCAGTAGCCCGCGGAGCCCTGTGTTTGGTCGCTTGTTGCTTATAACAGAGAAAACTTCTGGCAAACATTTGGTAGTATACCATTCGGCATTAATGCTTCTTTGATCCCGTAAGGGAATTGATACCAAGTGGCCAGTCAAATTAAAAAAGCTAGCGATCAAAATCTTACCCCCGCTTAACAAAATGATGGCACCCAGATGATGAATGGCACCCAGCGTGATACTATCCTCCTCACGCGAAGATGGCTGTGTAGAATCTCGTGAACGCTTCCCGATCCAATCTTCAATATGTGTTGAATCTCCTGATATGTAATTCGCCTATTGTCTTGGATTAAATTTTTCACTGCTAGCACGTTTTCTTCGGTAACAGCCGTCAAAGGGCGACTGCTTCTTTCGTCATCCCCCAAAGTTGGTCGACCGCGCTTGAATTCGTTATACCAACGATACACGGTTGCCTTGGAAGGGCCTTCATCCATGAATGCCATTTGAAGTCTATCGTACGATTCATCCGGTTTCAGGCGACACTTGAAATCGTATAAAATCATAGCTCTAAAATGTTCCCGGCGCAGATCCATATTTCAGTGAGACACAATACTTTGAATTAACTCGCAAAAAATGTGGAGGGAAATTTTGAAATTGGAACTTACTTATTTTTACTTATAAATAATCATATTTTCGAAAAACATTATAACTGGCCAGTCTCCCATATATAAAAACTTTTTTTCGCAATACTTTCTGAGGGGCCTGGTATATATACCTTGGGTATTATATCGTTATGACATCGTGGTCTATAATAGTAGATTATCGGACTGTCGATTAGTGGTGGATTGTCGGATTGTCGGACTGCTGATCAGGAGGTCATGGGTTCGATTCCCACAGGACACAAATATTTGTGTGATGAACATAAGTGTTTGTGTTGGTCTGGGTGTTCCTTATGTATTATAAGTATGTATTTACAAAAAAATAAGTATATAAGTATTATATCCATTGTCTAGTACCCATAGTACAAGCTTTAAGTTTGGGACTAGATAGTGCTGTGTAAAAAATGCCTTAAGAATATTTATTTATTTATTTTATTATTCACCAAGGGAATCAAAATAGGTACCTATACACGCTGAAATTTGAATCGCTTATTTCCCGAAAAGGGGTAATTGTACTCATCATTATGAACAACTTTTACTATGGGACCAACTCTAAAATCGCGAGAAAAAAATCAGGTGGTCCCTACATTTTATCGATTTAAGTGAACACAAATGTAGGGACCAACCGATTTTTTTTCACGATTTCAGGGTTGGTCCCATAGTAAAAGTTGTTCATAATGATGAGTACAATGACCCCTTTTCGGGATTTAAGCGACTCCAATTTCAGCATGTATATTATAATCATCTTACGTCACTTGTGCCGTATTATTGAATCCCGAGCGTAACTAAGGACTCCACCCCTAGGGTTAAATCGCGAGCCAAGCACGGGATTCAAGCTCACCCAAGACGAAAACACCTTTATCCCCGAGGAGCAGGGTTGATAAAAATCATGTTTTTTTGTATATGACAGACATTTCTGTTTTTTTTTCACTTTTTATTTGACTTTGAAGGATTTAAACTTGATTTTTATTATTTGCATACCTACTCATAACTGACAGTATTCCAAATATTGTGTACAAAATCCCAATGGTTCTGAAGAAAAAACGAAATTAAGGTAAAAAAAACATATTTTTTTTCTCCAAAACTAGTTATCATTTGTTAAATGGTTTTCATAAATGTTAATCTACTGACATACTTAGAATCTTCCAAATTTATGAAAAAAATTATTAAGTCAAAATAAAAAAACAAAACTTGAAGAAGACCTATCTACCTAGTCTACCTACTACTCCTTATTTACATAAAAAAACTTACTTATTCACTTAATTATTATGAATATTTTTACGAAAAGTTTTACTAGTATGGAACTTTGTAAGAATAAAAAAAAACATCTCGATTTTCTAGACTCTTTGTAGTTTGCTATTGCCATTTTATTCAATATTCAGTAGAAAATAAAAACTGTATATTTTTAATATGAATTTTTCTGTTCTAGTCCCATAACATTATGATTTAAATAAATCAATGAAATTTTATGGAAAAAAATTAAGTTTGATTTAAATCACTGATTTTTATAAAAAAATCACTTTATTTAAATCAAATTATTTAAATCAATCAACCCTGCTGAGGAGAATATTCTTTTACTTTTCACACCTTCTAGAATACAATAAAAAGCAATACTACTGAAACAACGTATTTTATTAAAGTTATAAAGAATAGATTAAAAGCACTGATTCAGATAGACTTGACGCATTTTTTAGTTTTCTGTTTGTAGAGATCGTTGTATTTGTAGAGGCTTTCATTTGTTTCCTTTGACTTTTCTGGGAGTAGGTTGTTAATAATGCCAACTGCTCCGGATTTAATGGATTCTACAGTTAAATAACTGTCGTCACTTGACATTTTTATGATTGGGATGTTTAATTCAATTGGATCATAGTGCCTTTTTTTCTTTTTTTGTATTCTACTCGTAGGTGGTCAGTTCGATTTACGCATAGATATGTTTAATTTTATATCCCAACCAACAAAAATATTTTTATTATTTGGGATTTTAACGCAATTTTCATTGGTTTCCACAAAAAGATGAAGATTTGGTAATGGGAAAACATGGGTATGGAAAGAGAAACGAAAGAAGACAAGGGTTAATTGATTTTTGTTTCGAACATAAGTTCAACACAAAACACAACAACGTAACTAAGTCATTTAAAAAGAATATAAGAAAGAAACGGACCTGGCAGTTGCCTAACGGTAAAACTAAAAACAAAATAGACTTTGTCCTGACAAATGACATGAAAATGGCTAAAGATTTAGTGAAATCTTTAACCATTTTTTTAAAACAGTGGTTCTAAATACTACATACTCATCGGACTATCGGCCAGTTAGATGTAAAATAAAATTAGGAGTGTCTAACGCCCAAAATTAATATCCAATCTATCCATGATTTACCCTACTAGAGATAGAAATTTGACATATTTTGTATGGAGCTTATGTCAAATTCTTATCTCAAGTAGGACAAATTGTGGATAGATTGGATATTAATTTTGACCGTAAACCAACCCGAAAGAATCTTATAAAACCTAAAACTACGGTTTTTACCCCAATAGAAAAAGAATCTTTGAAAAATATTCTAGAACAAGACCATCAGTAGCGACTTAGAAGAAACATACAATAACTTAGTAACTATAATACATAAATACAGTACATTGACTGTTATTGCCCGGCTAGACTTGAGAAGTAGTTACTTTAGGCATAGAAGAAATAATAGTAGCTTTAAGTTAGATTAGCATGACATATTAGACATTGGTAAGCGAGTGGTGTGAAAGAACTTTAGAAGTACCAAGATAGGAAAAGGCCGCGCAGCAGCGCCGTGTACGTGTCATCATTGGCCATTGCTAACACTGCTAAATAAAACTGTGGCTCATAAAGCTCTGACACCCACCACCCAGTACCCATAGTACAGTCGACTGCATGACAGTGGTAACACGTCAATTCGAAAACCGCCCTTACTGCTTACGAAATAAAGATGCTGCTAATGTCAAAGTGTTACCACCGACGTGCGGTCGATCGTACAAGCTCTGCTTAGTTTGGGACTAAGGCTTACATTCAGAGGCGAACCTAAGCATGAACTCGTGCTTCCAACTGTCAAATAGCACTGCATTTGACAGCTGGAAGCATAAGTTTACGCTTAGATTCGTCTCTGAATATACGCCTAAGACGGTGCTACTAAGCTGTTTAAAGATGAAAAGAAAATCTCTGATCTGAACAAAACTGAAAAAATAATAATTTTGTCGGCGATGTCTTTTTTCATGAAAACAGTGGAGAACCCCCGTCACTCCGATTTCACGAAGCTACGAACGATGCTGATCTCGACGCACATGCAGGACCTGAAGGATGTGACGCAGGACGTGCACTACGAGAACTTCCGGGCACAGTGCATCTCACAGATATCGCAACATGCCATGAGGGAAAGAGGGTTTGTAAATATTTCTTTTATCTCAATATTATTTAGAATTAGTTAGGTCCCTACTTGGTTACTTATCCCCAGAAACTGTATTTTGTAAGGTTTAAAAATAACTTATCTTAACTTTCTAAAAATAAAATGATTGTGAAAAGATTTTAAATAAATAAGTAACACACACACATTTCAGCCGAAAGACGTCCACTGCTGGACATAGGCCTCCCCCAATTAAGAGGGGATATGCCATAATCGCCACGCTTGGCAGGCGAGTTGGTGATCGCAGTTGGTTGGTTAAATACTCAGAGAACGCTGCTGCCCATCTTCTGGTGAATCCCTTAGTCGCCTTTTACGACACCCATGAGAAGAGATAAGGGTGGTGCAATTCTTTTTTTTTTTTTTTAATGGTTCACAAATCGGACAAGACAATAATTTATGTCCGCACACGGATTTATATACGGAATAGGTCAACCCATTCATTTCTCGATTTCTTTGCTTCTTCATATTTCCCAAGTGTTAAAGCACTTACAGCTACCTTTTATTTTTATTTTTTTTGGGTGGAAGTCCTTATGGATACCCTCCGTCTGGGGATGGCGGAGGGGTATGTCGGACTCTTACCGACTAAAACCACACGGTGGCCATCCTCTGCACAAAATAGAGGATCAGCGGGAACCCCATTGGACCGCGCCGGTGCCCCTCTAGTGCTATGCCTTTGGCACGTCCCGGAAAAACAATATTTTTCCCTACAGTAGCACGTGACCACCACGTACTGCTGTCCTCCCCAGGGTCGCTTAATAGACGCCTGGAGTCCCCCAACTCTTAGCGTCCACGATCCCGAAGGGCCCCTGCCAAATGAGGTAGCAGGGGATGCGGCCCTTCGCCCTATCTGGGTCTTGCACCAGGGCGATTGCCTCCCCAGCGCCTCCTTCTCCGACCGGGATCGGCCCTCTCCCGATCTCGCTCTGCGCCTCCTTCTGAAGCATAACGGTTTCGCAGTAGGAAGCCATGGCCCTCCAAGCCGTCAGATCTGCCAGCAAAGCCGACACTACTGCTGGCAGCGAAAGATCCTGAAGAGACCAGGTCCCGCCGCTCGGAGCCTCACGCAGGGCCATATACCCCACCTATAAGTTGCCTGCTTGTGTTTATCACTGTGTTTTAAATGTTGCGCGTCGTTAACTGTGACAATAAACTATTTTTCTTTCTTTTCTTTATATACAAATGTACTTTGTGCGCAGGGCACTCCTCCAGCGTACGGTGTCTTGGTACAGCTACCTATTTACTGCTTACTACAGTGCAGTCAGGCGCGGATCCAGGATTCCGCTCAGGGGGGGGGCACTTTTCATGATGATTCCTATAAACTAGTCAGCCTCGGGGAAACTTCTTTTTCAAAAACACGTTGTAAAGAAAAACCGAACATAGCAAAGTAGACTAGTTATTCATAGAATTTTACAAATTACATGGGTGCCTGGTTAAGTCAGTTGCTTTTCAATAATCAAAAAACGTAGATCTCATTTTCTCCACAATTCAGCTGACGACTACTTTGGCGACCTACTTATTAATTACGGATGTGGCCGTGCATCCGCGTCCCGAAATTTTAACTTAAAGTGCGCGAGCGTAGCGAGCGCGAAACTTTTCGGTAATTTTAGCAAAAACATGACGTCAAGGTTACGCCAGCAGAATGGAAACGAAGGAGTAAAATCAAAAAAATTTTTGTAACAGAATAGTTGCTTACAATATACACCAAACAAGTAGACCATACGAAGCCTGAATACCAGGCGTAAGCGAAGCGAACGGGATTTCACTGTGCATAAACATAGTAAAATAGATCTTTACAAAAGTTGTAACATTAAAAAAAATACTACTTTCATTACATTATCTGGGACGCACACTAAGGCAAGAAGCACATGTGGAATAATAACGGAAATCGTCGAGGTTTTTCTATTAAATTAATCATTAAAAGTCATCATCGCTACAATTCAATAATTGAGACTTTAATAAAAAACAGTACCTAATTTACTAAGTTACTTTTGTGTTTATTGCTGAATTTCTGTTAAAAATCACATTATATTAGAAAATTCAAAAAGAAATACACAGGTCTTCCCCAGATAAATGCTAATTTGTGTGCGCCCCGTTCTTATTTAGCACTTTTGGAATGCTTTCCATTGCCTTTCCTTGTCACTTATTCACTACTAATACTGGTAATTTATGTGATTATGACGAGTTCGGAAGTACTTAGGTCGAGGCTCAGGGGGGGGGGCAATTGCCCCTATTGCCCCCCCCCCTGGATCCGCGCCTGAGTGCAGTGTAGTACCACAGAATATCTAATAGTACTGGTAGTACTGCAGTTAGTGCAGTGACGTACTAAATTGTTAAATACAAAGTGCTTATTATGACTCCAACATTCTTTCATGCGACTCTGCCCTATTCAATCTAATTATATATTAAGGAGAAGCTAGAACCCAAACCGCCTACAATACTTAAATTAACCGTCGCACTGACCTCACTAACTAAGCTAAATTGCCCCGTGCTAAATAAAAAAGGGTTCACCACGTACTCTGAGACCTCAATAGACCACGAGTGGGCTTATGAACCCGCGACCTCCTAATCGTATTAAAAAAAAAGTTTGAATACTGTACCAGATCTTTTAGCTTTATTCGGGTTCCGTACCCAAAGACTATAACAGGACCCTGTTTTTTTTTGCCGTGGGGAAATCCTCATGGATGCACTCCGCCCGGGAACACAATATCTAATAGTACTATCGGCCTGGGGTAGGCGGAGCCAGTGTCGGACTCTTACCGACTAAAACCACCACGGTGTTCCTTCAACTACCTTAGCCGGGGGCGTGGGCACCCGTGAGTATTCACACAAGCACCCCCGACAGGTCCTGGCCCGCCACAAGCAGGCGAGCCCCTTCTCCCCGTGCGGCCTAACGACGGCCGCACCCTCCTCTGTGGCGCACACGGAACACTGCACGCCAACTCACCTCACGGGCCTTTACCAGCTACGCCAGCGTCGCCAACTTCGCCAGCTACGCCAGCTGCTGGTCGGTCAGCAGACTACCCCGAGTCTGCTGCTCGCAGGCCCATCCTCCTGTATTTTTTATAGAGGTGTTCTTCCTCGCGGTCCGGGCGGTAAAGCCAAGACCCTCGGTCCCAAGAGGCGCGAGAACACTACTCAGCAGGCACTCCTAGGATTACGAGACCGACGGGGGCAGGGAAGGACAGTCCCCCCGCTGCCCGCCCAGTGGCAGGGTGATTACACACCGGGCCCTCCTCTGCTCCTCCACAGTGCCCTCTGCTTTCTCAGAGGGACACGCGGAGCAACTTCCCATTGGCCCACATCGGGCCCCTCCTGTGCCAGAATATTCGCCACAGGCAATAAGGTCCCCCGGTCTAAAGAAGACTTATAGCCCGTGCCCAGGGTGCACCGGCCCAACAACTGCCGTTCCCTCTAGACGTTTCCAGAAGGACAAGCAGCCGTCAGACACACGTGGAGGTTTTCTGGCCAGCACCCCACCCTGTTACCACATAAAAATAAACTCAACGGTCCCCGTATACAAGATACTTCGAAAAATGCTTTTTTTCAAAAAATTTGTTCCTGCTCATATTAAAAACGGTACACACAAGCGTCAAACTTGGTCTAATTCTGATTTTAGTGCATACCTATTGTATAGTCTTCTGCTTTCGTGTCGATATGAGCTATATTAATACTAGCTCATGGCGTGGAAAAAATATTACCCAGTCATCAGGTTGGTAGCGAGACTGATGATTGCCCAGGTTGCGCCGGACGATCATTTTTTTTTCCTGAATCTAGCCTACAAGACTAATACGTAATTATAATCTAACTTATTTTTCTACATAGATCAATTAAATATCAATCAATTATTTAATCAATTAATTATTAATTCAGTAATGTTTGGTGCTGGTATGGTGGTGCGCGAGTCTGACTCGCATTTAGCCGGTTTCTGTATTTTTAAGTGACATAGTTATGAGCTCAATTACTGATCTGGTATTTCGGTTTCATCTTGTATCTCTTGTATCCATGGCCATCACAAGACACATATCACACTTTTTTATTGTATTTTAACTTGTATGCCCTGTGTCTTGTTTTTGTAGGTACTAAATAAACGTTTTATCTATATAAGAGTTCAACATGGAAATGCATTATATTACGTATTGTTTTTGTTAATAAACCACAGCACCAGCTGGTTGTTCATCATCTACCTGAGCAATCTAGGCACCTGACTCTCCTGGCTGGGAAAGACTATGCTCATTTGCTGTTGCCGATATTTTTTAAGTTCCTTTCTCTTACACAACATGTAATGTAACAGAATAAACTTTATTTGGAATTATATATTCCATTATTCAATATTTTACCGGAGCTAGTTAGCCCATGTCTAATTGGTAGGTCACGGTAGTATTGTTTTTATATCATTTAAGTTGCATTCAACGATGTTTAACATATATTTCGTTAGTTGCATTTTACTTTCTTTTTTTTTTTTTTTTTTTTCAAGTACAATATAAAAGGGGTGTGCGGTGCATTAAAACAGCCTCCACGAGTGACGATATTTAATTGATTGTCCGGCGCACCTTGGGCAGTCAGCCCCGCTACCAACCTGCTGACTGGCTAATCTTTTCCTCACGGCATGAGCTATTATCATTATGTAGCTCATGTCGACACGATAGAAGAAGTACAATATTATAAAGATTTAAATTGTGGAAAGAAAAAAATCGCTCACGAGCAGGATTCGAACCTGCGACACCTGGCTCAGTACGCCAGTGCTTTAGCCACTAAGCTACCGGTATCGAAATTAACATCCACTTGTTACGTCTTTGGGTGACGTACTGAGCCAGGAGTCGCAGGTTCGAATCCTGCTCGTGAGTGATTCTTGATTGGATTCGATTCCTGGCCGAACCAACTGCTTAAAAAAAAATCTATAAATGCAGTTTTTGTTTTCTCCAAAATCGTGCTTGTAACTCCTTTGACGACTTTTCTCTATACCTCATACTCCTCATAGTTTTGGATTTGGCCCTCTAGCATTATTTCAAACCTCACCTTTTACCTAATTACATTTACAGAAAACTGAAGAGGGACTCGATGGGAAACAACAACGACGTAGTTATCACAGACACCGACCGCCTGTTGTTGCAGAAGGACGAAGAGGTAGCACTCAATTATTTTTTATTTTACTTATGTGGTATGCGTAAGGACGTATAACAGTAACACCCGTCATAATAATTGCCGAAGGGAGAGATGGGTTCGATCAAGGAAACGATCGCATCGTCCGTTACCAGGCATTAGTCAACTGATTATTGAGGAAGTTGATTGACTCGATCAGATCGAGGAGGGGGATACTTTAGTCAACCCACACTAACTGTGGCTAGGTAGTGTTAGTTAGCTCAGAGATATCATTGCCTCAGAGTATCAGAGCTGGCAACCTAATCAACTTATATCATTCAAAGTCCTTTGATTCTAGTAAGTGTATAGTCTAGTACCTATGATAAGAAAAAAAACTAGTGTGCTTTAGACCACACAACTGAAGTAAAACTTCACTAACTTATATCTCCCTCAATACTATTTCAATGAGAACAAAGGAATGGCGGCGCGGCGCGCGTGTGCTCTGCCGGCGCTGAGTCGCGTGGCCGGCCTTCGCGCACGCCTCGATCCCCGCGTCCCGCACTACCCCCTCCGTTCGCCTCACATTTCGTAACGCATTCACCAGCTTACCCCCAAGTCAAGCGTGCCTAAAGAACTTTTACTTTAAAAATGTATTCAGTTACAAATATGTACTAGTGCAATATTTACATAACTCAGTATTACATGGGCCCACAAAGGGTACTGTGTCGTGAGGCTAGTGCATAAACATATGGCTAGTGTGCCTACAAAGACCATTTTTTGGAACGAAGTTCCTTATCGCACGTTACACTCCAGAAAAAAGTGTAAGATTTTGACCGAGTACACCGACAGTTTTGCTTTTTTATTCGTTATAATATGTGTGTATGTGTTTACAAGCGTTAATTTCTTTCTTTCTATCATCATCATCATCATCATTTCAGCCGATAGTCGTCCACTGCTGGACATAGGCCTCCCCCAAGCATCGCCACAACGACCGGTCCTGTGCCTTCCGCATCCAGCGGATTCCCGCGACCTTCACCAGGTCGTCGGTCCACCTTGTGGGGGGTCTACCCACGCTGCGCCTTCCAGTACGCGGTCGCCACTCCAGAACTTTACTGCCCCATCGGCCATCCGTTCTGCGAGCAATGTGCCCCGCCCACTGCCACTTAAGTTTGGCAATTCTTCGGGCTATGTCGGTTACTTTCGTTCTCCTGCGAATCTCCTCATTTCTGATTCGATCACGCAGGGACACTCCGAGCATAGCCCTCTCCATTGCCCTTTGAGTGACTTTGAGCCTTCTTATCAGGCCCATTGTGAGCGACCACGTTTCAGTACCGTAAGTAATTACTGGCAACACACACTGGTCAAAGACTTTCGTCTTGAGACACTGCGGTATTTTGGAAATTTCTTTCTATATGGTCATAATATCTGATGCCATATGTCCTAAACCGTAGATCTTAGACATAAGACCATCTTATCATGTTGGTACTCAGATGAAAGGGCTCGATGAGCTCTAGACAAATAAATGGTCAAGCAAGACTTCTGATGGCCATATCTCTTAAACCATAGACCCATTGTGTTTGTACTCAAATGAAAGGGCTCAGTGAGCTCTAGACAAATAAATGATCAAAACTTCTTATGGTCAAATATCCTAAAGTTTAGATATATGGCCATCAGAAGTCTGCTCGTACTCAGCGAGTACCTAATTATTTTTTACCGATGATTTCACCGATTTAGTAGCTGTAATTATCGATCCGCCCCGGATTCACTCAGGGCATGATACTTGGCGAATGAGAGCTAGGCCGAAAAAGGTGTATATGTAAGACTTCGACCGACAGGACACTTTTGCTTTATGGAGAAAGGAACTTCGTTCCAACCGGGTGTCCCACGACATCTCTCGTTAGGTTTTTTTTAAATGTTTTGTTTCTTTTTATTTCAGATCCGACGTATGCAAGACATGTTGACCCAAATGCAAGAAAAACTCAAAGCTTCCGATAAAAAACATGACAGTATTATAGATGTATAGAAAATAGACTGCAAAGTAGATATATTTAGCGTAGCATTAAAAATTACCTACTCACATAGATAATAAATTATGAGAACCTCTTTAGAAAATTCAAATGAATTTAGATTTTTATACAATAGCAATCTATGGTGGAATAATTTAACAATTAGTTTCAAAGAAAACATGCCTTGTTTTAGTTCATTAAGAATGTGAACAACGTTTGTGTCTGGCTGGCCAAATAGTTTAATTGTTAAGGAATGAGAGACAGAAAAGTCATGATAATTTATGCAAAGAAGATAAGGTCCTCGGTCCAAACTGGACAAGGTGCGATGAGGAAGCAACAGTGGCGTTCTTGATGTGCACTAAATTGGAACGCACCATAGGTGTGACTTCCGTTCCGCAACGACTCCATTTTCGGTTGAAGAAAAACGCAATTATTTTCATCACGACATGCACGATTGCGTAATATTAAACTATCTATAATTGGCACAATTTAGGCAAAATTATAACGTCTTTCGTTTCCCCGTTTCATAATTTCCTATTACCAATCAAGGGCGTCGCCAGCCAATGGGCCAGGAAAGCTGCCCCCCCGCACACCGCTGGCGTCGCAAATGTTACCTATACATATTAGGTACCTAATACGTTATAATGCAAACGGAAAGTTTAAAAGGAATAATTTCTAATAATTCTATAGGCACAAAAAAAGAAGGACTCCGCGCCACATAACGAAATGACGAAAGTGAAGCACCCTACCGAACTATGTGTGCGTAATTTGAGAAACGAAACGCTGCACAATGGCAGTCGATGGGCGTACTAAAAACATAAGTGTGTGCGTGAGGCACGTACCCACAGAGTATCCCAGAGAGTAAGCTTCTAAAGAGCGTGCAAAATTTATACCTATTTTGGTAGGGTTGGCACACGTGGATAAAATTAAATTAACAAAACGTTTATCAGCTTTTTATTATGAAATATTTCTGACTGTACCTACCTGTACAACGATAAATTAAATGAGTATGCGAAACTTCACAGACGTGATAGGTATCGATATCTAATGATAATAATACTTTTTTTTTATCTAAATTCAAAATTTCAACTACAGCCAGCTGACAATGGGGTCAACGGCTGCGAAGAAATATTTTTTACGTATTATTAAACAATTGTAGTGTTACAGCACCTATCTGATATTTTTTTACAAAATACTATGTGAACCTTCAAGGTCACACGTCCCGTGTCTGTTGATCCCGTGAACAGCTGACTGGAATGAAATGATGAGTTGAGAATATTTTTTCTGTTTTATTATCATTAGATAGGTATCGATACCCATCACGTATGTGACGTTTCGCCAACAATTTTTTTTACAAGTGACTTACTCTAAATATTTTCTTTTTAATTTTTTTTCTTTTCAATAATTTGTTGTACTTTTAATTGAATGCTAAATTCTTAATCTAACTTATATTTTTTACTATGTCTGTGTTATAAACATAATATATATAGTTATTCAATCACTAATAGGTAGGTACCTAGGTATTACCTACGTAATTCGAATCATAAACACCAATATCATCTGGTATTAATAGTAAAAAAATACTCGTAGTCGTTAATTTTGGTCTTGATCGCACCATTAACGAGACAGGTGCACATACATAGTATGTGCAACTTACTAAAAAAAACACAACCATTTACGTTCAATACCAAAACGTTTTATTCACCACCGTGTTAAGTTTTCTTTCGAAATTGAGGTAGGAATTAGGTTATGTATGTAAGAGGTATCTATCTACCACATTAAAAATAATAAATTATAACCAAGTTGCTACTTACCTATTGGAGTCTTTGGGATAATTAAAAAATGATATGTTTTTATTCGTTCTATTATTGTTCATACACACAGTACTGTAAACCATATTTACACTTTAAAAAATTAAAACACTATTATTCTTTACTCATTAAATCAAAACGTGAAACGAAAACAAAGACGACGTGCTAGATGTACGCCCTTAGCTTGAGCACTGGCTGAGCCGGTATAAACCGGTTTCACTGCGTACGCGACGAGGCCGCCAGTGCTCACGCACACACGCGTCTTATGCTCATAGCGCGGTTGTATGAAGCTTACTCTCTGGGATACTCTGTGACGTACCTACACAAACAAGCCGAGCCCGTCGTCGGCTTTCTTAGCGTACCTACTTTAGGTACTTTTGTTATAAATGGCGCGGAGTCCTTCTTTTTTTTCTCGTCCGTGTCTATCGGTAATTCCGTGGTAAGTCCATATCCATAATTTACAACATTAAATCAAATTAGTTGGCGAAATTTTACAGACGTGATTGCTATCGATATCTAATGATAACTTGAATTATTCCTTCAAGAATGATAATGATAGGTATGATTTTCTAAACTCGCAAAATTTTGCCCACAGCTTCGCCCGAGTGGAATTCGAAAAAAATAACAGGTTTCCCATACAAACTTTCAAACACGTTTCTTTATTTACCTACAACCAAAAAGGCAACTACCGTTTTTCATAGATCTCACATATTCTGAGGATCTCACTTCAAAAATAACGGATTTTCATTCAAAAAACTATTAACTAAACCATTACCCCCTGTTCCATTAGGGGTTTATTTTACAAAAACACTTAAACGTATTTTATTGATTTTTAACCAAAAAGCCAAAATACGAATTACAAAACAGATCTAACTTCAAAAGTGTCGGATTTTCATACAAACTTGCAAAATCCTTTCCTGGTGAGTAGGTACCTACCTACATTATTTAAGGAGATCCTGTGCTAAATTTCATACTCCTAAATCCACTGGCTTACGCTGTACGTTGTCTGTGAGTCAGTTTTAAGAATTTTATTAAGTAGAAGATAATTTCAAATACAGCACAGCACATGGGGTCAACGGCCGCACGACGCGCGAACTTTATTTTTTACGTATTTAAAAACAATTGTAAATATTGCAATGTTATTGTGTCTGATATTTCTAAAAACCGGCCAAGTACGTGTCGGACTCACTCAGTAAGGGTTCCGTACCACCCATCGACCTGATACCCCATAGAAATTGAATTAATTTACGAGGGTTCATCAAAAGACATCAACGCACCGTGCGCGAAATATGATTTTTTGCATCTCTTTCTTACGCAGGTAACACCACATATGTTTATGTTCGCCCAATTTTTTTTTTTAAGTATTTGCTGCTAATCTACATAGCATGCACTAGACGTGGGCGCCGCGCCGGCACGCCGCCGCCGCCGCCGCCAATTGTCCGCGGCGTGTGCCTAGAGCAAATACGCGCGCGCGGTAGGTGTTATAATACCAGTATTAGCGTGGCTGCTATCTGCAGCCTGACTGCCTCCACCACCTGCTTCCTTTTATTTTTGGCGCCGGTGGTCTCCCAACCATCCTCGCATATTTTTGAGAGCGTTGGACGCTCCTGGGCCGCCGCGGCAATGGCCACAGCCTGAGTGGCTGCTCCACATTTGCCCTTCTGTCCCAGTTTGGGCTGTATGGGCTGCTGAGGCCGGGGGGTGGTCTAGGCTAACGAGGCCGGCTGGCTCAGCGCCTTAGGTAAACGTGGAGTTGCGGCTTTCGTCGCTTATGTAGACGCACGCGCTTGCTCCACATTTCTGCGGTCTGCAGCCAATGGTGGGCGCAGGGACCTTCCCTCGCCCTCCTTACGTCCTTTAACGTGATTCTCGCTATCTCCTAGATGATACGGTAGATTAAGTCAGGCTCAACCTTCTGCGTCGACGGCGTGGTGTGGCCAGGCTACTCGCACAGGCGTCGGTCCCTTTCCAGCTCTGCCTTAAGCTCATCATACTCCTTACGGAGCTGGGCCATTTGAACTGCTAGTTCAGAGCTGAGGTGGGGGTTGGGGTGAGGTGGTGCCTGGAGCTTGGCCATCTCCTCCGAAGTGTTACGCTTTAGCAGCATTTCCGCAGCCTCAACAATAGAGGCATTTGACACTTTAAGGGTCTTTTGGTTCACATTGGTCATCTTGAGGAAGCTTTTAATCGCCTCCATGGCGTCCTGTATTTTCCGGTTGAATGCCTGTCGGCACTCGAAGTTGTAATAGAATACGTCTACCTAGGGCAGGTAATTCAGCTTGGTAGACACAACTTCAAAACAGAACGATCCGTTTGGGCTGGGCAGCATTTAGCAAATTTCGCCGAGTCTTCTCTTGTCCTATACCGCAAAGTTCGAAGACAAAGGTCTTCAACCAGTACGTCCTGCCTGTCATGACTGACGGTGCCGAGACGTAGACACTAACAGTTGGGCTAGTCCACAAATTCAAAGTCGCTCAGCCAGCTATGGAGCGTGCTATGCTTAGACTTTCTTTGAAGGATAAAATCCGTAACGAGATTATCCGGAGAAGAACCGGAGTGACCAACATAGCTTGTAGGATCAGTAAGCTGAAGTGGCAGTGGGCTGGCCATGTCTGTCGATATGTCGATAACGTGGCTGGGGGTACTGGATGCGGAAGGCAGAGGACCGAGTGTTGTCGCGCAACTTGGGAGAGGCCTATGTCCAGCAGTGGACTGCGATAGGCTGAGTTGAAGAACCCACCAGCCCCCTGATTCAGAACCACACGATAACGTGTTCTCGACAGATTCGGTTTGTTATATCCTTTTCTCTCGTTGCGTGAATCATCATGCAGACGAAACGAGATAACAAACCGAAACGGTCGACAGCTAGTTATCGTGTGGTTCTGAATCGGGGAGCTGGAGTCGGCCAATACCACTAGAGTCACACTAGAGACTGACTCCCGTCAGCCATGCGCTAGAGATTCGGGATAATTATTATTAGTTTATTTCTTTTCCCAAGTGTATGTGAGATTGTACATCAGTTTTGTGAATTACAATAAAAAAAAATAACAAAAAAATGTAGAGGGTTTCTTCCTCGTGGTCCGGGCGGTGAAGTCAAGACTCTCGGTCCTAATAAGAGCCACGAGATGTAAACACTGCTTCTAGGGTTACGAGATGCACGGAGAAGGACGCAGTCCCATGCAACCTTTTTTACGAGGGGAAATCTCATGGACGCACTCCGCAGGGTAACCGGGTGACGGAGCTAGTGTCGGACTCTTACCGACTGAAACCACCACTGTGTTCCTCTGCTAACCTTTGGTTCCGAGCGTGCGATACGATCTGCATTCTCCATCCATTCCGGACAGGTCCTGCCTTGCCACTAGTAGGCGAGCCCCTTCTCCCATGCGGCTTAACGTCAGCTGCACCCTCCTTCCGACCGGCTCATGACGCACCACCGTCACGGGCCTTGGCTGGTCGGAGGGTGGGTACTCCGAGTCCGTCACTCGCAGGCCCCTCCTAGGGTGGCTGGAGGTCGGCTTACGCCCTCCTGCGACGCCCGGTCCATCTCCTGGGGGATGGGAGAGGTGTACGCCTCTCGTTCTCTCTCCGTCACCTGATGCATCACCTTTTTGCAGAATGAAATGAGAGGCCCTCCCAAGACAATAAGACGCTCTCGCTTCCAACCTTGGACAGAACCACAACCAGAAGCGAGAGATCACTGCCGTAGTAGATTTACATAGTCTCTAAGATTTTCTTATAAAAATGCCACGCCGCCGGCGCCACGCCGCCGCTGGCTGAAAATGTTAAGCACGCCGCCGCTGACATTTTTCAACGCGGCGCCCACGTCTAGGCCATGCACTATAATCTGACTAAGTTTGACGCTGGGGTACGTTCAGTATTATCGTCGGACGACGGCGGACGACGCCCGGAGCGTTGTTTGGTCGTTCAGTTACTCGGAGTGATCGTCCTGGCGTTCACACCAAAGCGTTCAGTATTATGAGCGGGCGTCGTCGAGCGTACGCACCGGTCACCCCGTGAAATAGTAGGGTAAAAGACGCCCTGCTGTAAGGTTGACAGATAATAGTATGAAATGACAGATAATTTGAGGTTTCGATCGTCATAATTGTCAGTGCTTCATTGTTCTAGTGTCAGTTTCATAAAGTCGCCCGAAGTCGTTCAGTAATTCTGAGAAAATCGTCAATGATCGAGCGATATTCACACCGGGTGACTTTCACACCGAGTGCGTTATAAGTGAACGTAGCCCTGGTATGTATTACCGTTTTAAAGATAGAGTAGGAACAAAAACGTTGATAAAATTGCATGTTTTTAGAGGTTTCTTGTATGGGGGCCCCCTTTGGTTTATTGTTTTTAGTATTTGTCGTGATAGGCACAGTAACACAAATTCTGTGAAAATTTCAACTGGTATTACCATCTATTACCATTACAAAGATACAGCCCTGTGACAGGCAAACGGACGGACGGACAGCGTAGCGAGAGTAATAGGGTCCCGTTTGGCACCCTTCGGGTACGGAACCCTAAAAAATATTATCTATACCTACAAGGTCACGTCACGCGTCCCGTGACTGACGTGAATGAAATTATGAGTTTAGAATAACTTTAGAATGTTTTTTTTTTGTTTTAGTGCCATCTGTTTGTTCATCGTCTGTGAAGTTTCGCCAACTAATTGACACTATACAATATGTAAATGTAACAGAATGAACGCAAGACCTCAGTCAGACACCCCAATAATATCATGAATACCTACTATCTGGTAGTGTTATTTTTTTTTCAAAACCACAAATTACATGGTTTTTAGGCATCAGCAAGTTCCCGAGTTAGATGCTGGATAGCTGCAGGATGCCGTTTAGGGATTATCTGACACAAGGAAAGCCGCTTTACTGATATTTCTGGACCTCAAGGACCTACTCGGGATCCTCTGATATACCTACCTACTAATTTCTCCATAGAATCCGTTTTTATTTAAATGTAACTTGGTATAAACACTATACCAATCAGTGGCGGTTCTAGGGGGGGGGTCGTAGGGGTCATGACCCCCCCCAAAATCGTACACGTCACATTGACAAATCTCCTAAAAATAGACAATTTACAAAAACAAATAAAATAAATTGTTTACTTCCAGCTTAAACGTCCAAAAGTAAACAATGAAATCAAAACTAGGTAAGTAGGTACTACCTACTTACATCACACGACATCTACTCGTACGTCAAAAAATACCTAACATTATTTCAGAGTTTTGTTTATGTAGGTACTGAAGTTCAATGTACAGCGTGTTTACAGCATAGGTATTATTTTGCTCAAAATAAAGTATGAATGATATTTCCAGTTTAATGACAAATAATATCACATACGACGGCGGTAGTTCATTTTGTTGAACGATTTGCGCTACATTACATGAGCCTGCCGTTCTTCTTCTATCGTATCGACATGAGCAACATAATGATAATAGCTCATGCCGTGGGCAAAAGATTAGTCAGTCAGCAGGTTGGTAGCGGGGCTGACTGCCCAGGGTGCGCCGGACAATCAATTAAATATCGCCACTCGTAGAGGCTTTTTTAATGCACCCCATGCAGCCTGCCGTTGCGATTGGACACTCAAAGGCACAAGCGATTGAAGCTTTGGCGGTGAAAAAATTTTCGCGCTCGCTTCGCTCGCGCTTCTTCATTAATGTACATGGCCTACAACTTCAAAAATACACTTAAATTAAAGTCAACTTTTCGCATAAATATGAAAAATTCACACTCGCTTCGCTCGCGTTTGTACCTAACGTTCGTTTCCTCTTTATGATGTTCAGTTTTGTAAGTAACTATTCTGTTACATAATAAACTAACTCCAAACTTTACCTTGTCATTGCGAAAAAAAAAATTGGACCTTAAAACTGTACTTATGCCAAGTTGACCCCCCCCAAAATCATGGGCTGGAACCGCGCTTGATACCAATTGATTCTGAACACTGGTCTTGCGTTTATTCTGTTACATGCCATGTTGTATAATACAATAATTATTTACAACACACTTAAAAACTTTTTAACAAAAAATAAAACCGACTTCAAAAACCTTAACTAAAAAGTAAAAAATAATCCTCGTATGTATTTCAAAATCTTAACATAAACCAAAATTGTGAAGGCGGCGCGTGACTCTCCCTTTGCGTCATGTAAATATAATGTACTGTCGAGCGCTTATCTATAGTAATAAAAAACAGTTTATGCGAACATACATGAAAAACACGCGCCGCCTTCAAAATTTTGGTTTATGTTAAGATTTTGAAATACATACGAGGATTATTTTTTACTTTTTAGTTAAGGTTTTTGAAGTCGGTTTTATTTTTTGTTAAAAAGTTTTTATTTCATACTTTTTAGTTGATAATTCATAGACAAACGAAACTATTAGTAGGTCATCTAGGTAAGCAAAGCTAAATTAAACTGATTTATTGAAGCTGGTTAAAAAACTACTCGACCTAAGTCAATAAAATTTATATGGGACCACCGCGTGGACTTCCTCTACCAAATAAAAAAACAACCACGCAAATCGGCCCAGAAATCTCGGAGTAATCGGTGTACATACATGAAAAAAAAAAAAAAAAAAAAACCCGCGGAATATATAACCTCCTCCTTTTTTTGAAGTCGGTTAAAAATACATCATCATCCTCCGAGCCTTTTCCCAATTATATTGGGGTCGGCTTCCAGTCTAGCCTGATGCGGCTGAACATCAGTATTTTACACGGAGCGACTGCCATCAGACCCCCGCAACCCAGTTACTGGGTAATTAATACTGACATTCGGAGGTTAGACCAGTTGTCAGACTTTCAGGCTTCTGACTACCCGTAACGACTGCCATAGATACCTATTCGTATGACAGCCGGGACCGACAGCATAACGTGCTCTCCGAGGCACGGAGGGGTCTCGATGTATAAGGAAACGGTCACCCATCCACAGACTGACCGCGGCAAGTGCAGCTTAACCTTGCAGATCATACAATCCACGCAGTCGTTGCTTTGCTACGGGCCCCTCTCACTTAAAAATATATGTACCTACAAAATAAAATAATACAAAAAGGCGCGCTTAGGCGTCAAAGTATTCCTCCACATCGCTATCATCTGGCATAGTGCCCAGACGATTGGCAGCGTTGCCTCGTTGCAAGCCATAGTCCTCTGGTCACGCGAAGTGTCGACCAGCCTCCGAGTGATTTCCTGAAGAGTGCTCTTTAACCCCATGACCCGAGCGTTTCGACCCCCAACGGCTCGAAGACATAGTTACCTGATAGACAGGTTACTATTTTAATATTTGCGCCTCTTGAGGGCCTCCGCAGACGCAGCAGCAGCGCCAGTACAGTTTTTTTTTTAAACGATTGTAAATTATTAATACTGTAGAATAATAATAGAAATTACTATCTACCAACAAAAACCACCAATCACCTACCTATAGGTATACCAAAGCGATAATATAATATGAATTTTGTATCGATATTATTGAAATATAATAGTAAATTGATACTTTACTTATACAATACGAGTTTTATTTTAAAACTAGCTTTTACCAGCGGCTTCGCTCTCGTGGTTTTCATCCTGTAGGAACCATGGATTTTATGACAACCCTTGCATATTTTCATAGGCAGATATACATGCTGAAATTTGAGTCGCTTAATTCCCGAAAAGGGGTCATTGTACTCATCATTATGAACAACTTTTACTATGGGACCAACCCTGAAATCGCAAAAAAAATATCAGTTGGTCCCTTCATTTGTGTTCACCTAAATCAATAAAATGACAAAACGCCATGCTTGGCGATTATGGCATATCCCCCCCCCCCCCTTTGGGGGAGGCCTTTGTCCAACAGTGGACGTCTTTCGGCTGAAATGATGAAATCAATAAAATGTAGGGACCACCTGATTTTTTTTCGCGATTTCAGGATTGGTCCCATAGTAAAAGTTGTTCATAAAACAATGAATACAATGACCTCTTTTCGGGATTTAAGCGACTCAAATTTCAGCGTGTAGGTATATTGTTTTTTCTCTCTTGTCTTAATTAGTAAACAACCTTGGCACGTCTCTTTATTCAAATAACTACTGATAAAATATAATTAGGTACTAGTTCTGCACATGTAATTAGGTTAATAAATGTTATTTAGTCAACGATCTATTAGTGTATGAAATTGTTCACATAATGTCTTTTGATAATTATTATTGACGAATTGCATTAAAAGACATGCCAAGATTGTTTACTAAATAAGACAAGTAAAAAAAACCGGCCAAGTGTGAGTCGGACTCACGCAGTAAGGGTTCCGTACCACCCATCGACCTGATACCTCATAGAAAATGATTTAATTTACGAGAGTTTATCAAAAGACATCAACGACGTACGCGAAATGTGAATGTTTGCATTTCTTTCTTCCTTAGGTACCTACCACCACATATGTCTATGTTTATCCTATGTTTAGTATTTGTTGCTAAACTACATAGTACATGTACTATAATCCGACTAAGTTTGAGTAGTTTGACGCTGGTATGTATTACCGTTTTGAAGATAGAACAGGATCAAAAACGTAAAAAAATGCATGTTTTTCGAGGTTTCTTGTATGGGGACCTTCTTTGGTTTTAGACTTTTTTTTGTTTTTAGTATTTGTCGTGATACTCCTCATAGCAACACATATTCTGTGAAAACTTCAAATGGTTATCTATTACCGTTACAAATATACAGCCCTGTGACGGACAGACGGACGGACGGACGGACAGCGTAGCGAGAGTAATAGGGTCCCGTTTGCACCCTTTGGGTATAGAACCCTAAAAACCAGAGATTACATACGTACACGGGCGGCGCCGGCGCCGCCGGCAGCATCTGCAGGCAGATGCTGCCCAGAAGACATGGCACAGCACACATTGGTGGAGTGCCCAGCTTGGGCCGCGCAGCGCCGTGACCTCATCACTGCAGTAGGCGGCAGCGATCTCTCGCTTCCAGCCGTGGTTCTGTCTATGGTCGGGAGCGTGAGCGCTTGGAAAGGCGTCGTCTCCTTCTGCGAGGAGGTGATGCTCGCTAAGGAGGCGGCGGAGAGGGTTCGAGAGACGATGACCTCTCTTCCCATCCGCAGGAGACGACCAGGACCCCAATTCTCGCGTTATAGAGACAAATGTCCAATTCGAGATAATCGCTAATTTTAAATCTCTACGAAAAATGTCGCCGGTAATGTCAACTGCTATGAACCACTCTTTGTATTTAGAGCGCTAGGCGTAGACATATCTCTAACGTGACATTTTGAGAATACGAAAATTTCTTTTTAATCAACATTCGCCATCTTGTTTCGACATTATGTCGAGTTCGAGATAATGTCTGCGACGCGAGAATCACCCCCCTGGGCGTCGTAGGATACGCCCATGCCGACCTCCAGCAACCCTAGGTGTGGGCGGCGGACTCGGGGTGGCCCGCCACCCGACAAAAAAAAGTTCATTCAGCTTGGTGGTAGACATAACTTAACTAAACCAATAACTTAACTTTCAACCAGTGCGTCCTGTTTTCATGACTTACAGTGCCGAAACGTGGACGGACAGTTGGGCTAGTCCACAAATTCAAAGTCGCTCAGCGAGCTATGGAGCGAGCTAAGCTTGAAGTTTCATGAGCATATGGATGGAGTGATCTTTTTTTTTCAGTGATATAATCAAAACGGACATTTAGTCAAATATTGTCAAAACTCAGCCAAAATCCAAAAATTAGTCAAACACAAGCGAATGAAGTTACATACATATATATACATATTATCACGCCTGTTTCCCATTGGGGTAGGCAGAGACTATGGATTTCCACCTGCTACGATCCTGACACACCTCTTTCGCTTCATTTACGTCCATTATCCTCGTCATGCATGCTCGTCGGTTTAGAGAACTCTTAACCTGGCATTTTTGAGAACTACCGCGATTTGATCGCGATACGTTCGCCGATGTCGTCCCCTTCCAACTCTTCCATCCACACTCGCTTCGTATACTTGTTTCGTCAATCTCCTCTCGTCCATCCTCTCTATATGTCCAAACCATCTTAACATACCTTTCTCAATCTTTGTCACTACATCTTCTTTCACTCCACAACGCTCCCTTATCACGTTATTCCTTAGTTTATCTCTCAAAGTTACACCACACATAATTCTCAAAGCTCTCATTTCTACTGCATTTATTCTGCTTTCATGTTTCTTCTGCCATACCCAACTTTCACTACCATACATAAGTGTAGGCACTAACACTCCCCCATGGACAGCCAGGCGTGCCTTTTCCGACACTTTGCGGCTGTTCATGAAGGTGTGTAGTGCCCCATTCACCTGATTACCAGCACTCACTCTCCTTTCAATGTCCTTCACATGCTTGCCATCTCTCGTAAACATGGAACCCAGGTATACAAAATCTTTCACTTGTTCCACCTTTTCGTCACCTATCAAAATATTGCACTCTGTCATAACTTCTTCCTTTTCAAAAAACCATAACTTTTGTCTTACTGACATTAACTTTCATTCCTTTACTCTTCAAAGCACCATCCATAATTGTTAACATTGTCTGTAACTCCCCCTCCTACGATGCAAGGATAACTTGATCATCGGCATAGAGGAGACATTTGACAAGTAACCCATTCATTTCTAAACCATTTTCACTCTCTTTCAAATCTTTCAAACAACTTTCCATGAATAAATTGAACAGCCACGGCGACAAGGGCGGATCCAGGGGGGGGTCATGGGGGTCATGACCCCCCCCCCTGGGCCTAGGTCAATCAGTTTTTTTCCTGTGTACATAATTTACTAAATGAATATACAATAAATGAATGAATGTTTGTATGTGTTACGAGTACATACTAATGTAACAAGATACACATAAAAATTACTAAATTGACGTCGCACACTCGCACCCTAATCCGTTCGTTAATTGTGAATAATATTCGCGTTTTTGCAGCATCCCTTCTCCAATCACTTCGTTAGGTCCGATCGCCTGAATATCGATAACGAATCAATTGAATACTTAGCTTACCATCAACAACAGAAATAACTACTTAACTACTACGATGTTAGCCTTACAAAACCTAGCCGAAGTAAAAATAATTCAAGAACCTTAAAACATCGATATTAGATGATAAGTAATTAGTTTTTTGAAAATCGGAGCTTTTAAAACGGTTGTGTTTGCAAAAAAGTACCAAAAAATTTCGCGCTCGCTGCGCTCGCACTTAGGGGCCAGAACGCTGCGGAATGAGAGTGAGCACGATGCAAAATACGAGGCTTGCCGGAAAGGAATAGTGCGGCATGAAGTTGACGCCATTCCGAATGAAGGTGCATTTAAGCGAAAAAATATATATTACTCGGAAAATATGTGTATTTTCGATAAAATGGCTTAGTAAAATTATTTCAAAATAATAAAACAATATTTAGGTAAAATATCATACCAAAATACCAATATATGTTGGATATATTTAGGAAACTGTTTGAAAATAAACAGTTTTCGAGGTATTTTTGGATTTTTTTATGATCGAGCCAAATAAGTGCATTCATGTTTTGGACTTAATAATATTGTCACGTCTATCCTTGAGTAACACGTATTTAATTTCAGTACCATAGAGTTAGTAGTTTTGGAGCGGGATTCGCATTAGTTTGTTGAATTACGGGTTTCGGCCCCTTAAGCACTACCGTAAAATGCCCTAACTTTGCCAACAAGCCCTACTTTGCCTAAGGCATTAATTTAATTTTTACACGCACTGCCACTTTATAACTGAACCAAATGTTAGCGTTGTCATAGTTTTAAAATCTCCCCAAGTACGGAAATCATAGCTATTATAGTTTACTCAACAAATAACTAGGCAAAGTAGGGCTTGTGGGCCAAGTTAGGGCAGTTTACGGTATTTCATTGCCCATTCAGGTGTAGGACTGCCATAGCGTGAATCTATATTTACTTATCTACGCTATGGTGTCTACTATTAGCCGCTCTAGGCGCCGCCGCAAGAATGGGCTGTGCTCAAATAAATGCGTACTCTTTTGTCACAGAATGTCTATGTTTTCACAGTTTTTGTGAAAAGCTAATCAGTTTGTTCAAAAACTGTCCAAAAAATACACAGGGTATTTTGTCGTTTCGTCTTTTTTGACGTCTAGGTATTGCAAGTAACTATTCCGTTATATTAATATTCTACAAAGAGAAAATTCAAAGGTCTAAAATTCACTTAAATTCATGTTTTATCAAAAATTACGAAAATCCTAGAATTTTATCTAAATTTGTCTAACTCTGCACCAAAAAAAAATCGATCCGGGCTGGATATAAGTACGCGACCCCCCCGCCCCCCTGACACAAAGGCTGGAACCGCCCTTGCACGGCGACGCTACACATCCTTGTCTCACACCCTTATCGATGCTGAACCAGTCAGAGTAGGCGCCGTTAATCCTGACACAAGCGCTAGAATCCGCATAGAGAGATTTCAACGTTATTGCCCGATATATGGATCACTCAATTCAGACATTTGCCAAAACGGCTACGAGCTGAATCACGGCAAATACTTACTCGATGGATCAAAAATGTGTACACAATTTGTCACAGTATTTTACAAAAAATCAAGGCTCTAAGAGGAAGTCCAGGAAGGAATGTATAAAATGTATTACAGTTTAATTGGATTACTCAATCCAGACACCTGATGGATTGAGTGATCCTGGAAATACGGTTTTTGGTTGACGAAATACATGTTTTATTATTTAAACATAAAATTTAAATTTCGAATACATTCGCACAGTGAAAATTATTAAACCAATACTAATAGTTAAAAAGTTATGAGCAATTAAATCTTTAAATTTGCTGAATTGAGTGATCCTTAAAATAGCATGTAGGCAACTATCCCTTTTGTAGACAGGCGTAGTGGGCTGGCCATGTCTGTCGAAGGACCGATGGCCGTTGGAGCAGACGAGTCCTTGAGTGGAGACCGCGAATCGGCAAACGCAGCTTAGGGCGCCCCTCAGCCAGGTGGACCGACGACCTGATTAGAGTAGCTGGGGGGTACTGGATGCGGAAGGCAGAGGACCAAGTGTTGTAGCGAAACTTGGGAGAGGCCTGCAGTGGACTGCGATAGGCTGAGTTGATGAAGGCAGAGGTGTATAGTATACCCACATTTCGCCAGTTATTTTACGACTCCCATGTTATAGGGGGTGAGCCTATTGCCATTAAACGGGCATAAATCTAGACTCTGGCGTACTATTGGGTATTCTGTTACTCTGGGCTGCTACTGAGAATTTCCTAATGAAAAACCCAATAACACTGCCCAACCCGGAAAATGAAATAGAAATGACAACAATCTTTCCAAATCTTTATTCAAATTATGAAGCTCATAAATTAAATAAGAAAATATTGATAATGCTTTATTTCTTAAATTATATATATCATTGTTTCACTACAATAGCAGTGAATTTTAAATATACACTGTGTTCATAGCTGGTATTGTAAGAGAATAAAGTTTGTAAAACAATATCAATAAAATTGTGAAATTGTTTTAGTTCTTAATTGACTATTTTCATTGTTATAAAAAATAAAGCATTATCAAAAAATCGGTATTAATTCACTATACTTGTGACTATCTTTTTTGATCACCCAAATCTTCGATACTGTCTTCATCAATCTGAAAAAAAAACCACATGAAGAACATTTTGATAACAAGGCAATGAACATGCTCCATTTCTACTTTAAAACTTATTAGTCAACCAAATATACAACATTAAAGTTTAAATTGTCAATCAGTTTCTAATAACATGGTAAGTTTTATATAATAATAGTTTACCTCAGGCCATTTTTCTGGAATTATATCAAAAAGATCATCTTTCACATCTCCTTGAATAACAATCTCATCATCACCAGTAACAGAAGAGCCGCAAGCAAACTTTGTGCCAAAGAATTTAGCTGCAACCTTTAAATCAATATCTGGAAATACAAAAAAAATAGGATAAGGGAATTCAAAAACTTGTACCTAAGTATTCACATCATAATTTTCGTTTTTTTTGTAAATATACAATATGGACAATAATAATTTAACTTGAGTGAAGTTGTCAAAAAAACAACACAGTAATAATTTTATGGGTGTCAGTTGAAGGCAGGCAGTGGGGTAACATGAGCAGTAACCCAGTAACTTCACTCAGGCCAAGTTATTTTGCACCAACTGTATGTGTATTACCTAAATATTTAATAATAATTTATTATGTCTAAATGTATACATATGTATACATGTATGGCTTTGAGCCCACTGGATACTTAATGTTGTACCAATAATTCAGAATAATGAATGGGCTAGAAATGCAAGGGTAGCATAAGCTATTGTTATAGGTAACATCCAATGTCCACAATAAGGTAAAAAATGTCATAATGTCAACACAAGGACCTACCAAAAGTACTCAGTCCAGATACCACAGTGACAGATTTCTTCTTGCCACGAGGGGCCCTAGACACTTGTACTAGCTTGGGAACATCTTCTTTTTTCTTTGACTTCAACATGCCCTTGCCACCACGCTTTTGACGCTTTTTTTCTTCTTCGCCACCAGCATTTTCCTCTTCATCTGGATTAAGCAACAAATACATACATAATAAGTCTATGAAAACATTTTATTGTAGTATGGTGTCATTCACTGTGCCAGTATCAATTTTAAGAAATTGAAACCACTAGAATGTTTTGCTATCGATAGAAAAATTGTTTAAATATAAAATATATGCATAATTTAATAACTACATAAATTCATTAATTTACCTAACCTAGTATTCAAGTTCTCACAAAGGACTCACCGATTTTCACCTTTTCAAACTCTGTTGGCAGGTGTTTTTCTAGCCACTGCTTGCATTTATCATATTCGGGATAGTATTCACAATATTCTATCGGCATAGAACAATTACCACAATATTGAACCTTTATTGGATAGGTTACACCTTCTCGGGGACCCATAGAAAGGTCTTTATCACCCATTTTGAATTATATTTGCTTACTAAAATAATAATATAGCATGCTTTAGTATAATCGACTTAACTTTACAGCTATCGAAATGCTTAAATAAATTCTAAATGTTTAATTTTCCACTCGCAGCAACGAATTTCTCCAAAATTACAATAACGTACGATTTACGAGGTCATTTTTCTTTTGACATTGACAATTTTAACAACCAGTGTTGCCAACTCAAATTTTGAAAGATAGCCAGATTAGCATAAAAAAATAGCTAAAAATAAAAAATAACTATATTTTTATTAAAAAAAGCGGCCCAGTGCGAGTTAGACTCGCCCATGAAGGGTTCCGTAGCAGCAAGTAAAATAATATAAAAGTTCTTGTAGTTCGTTGTATCTTTGATCGATGTTACTTTGATCCAGTGTTGGGTCAATCAACTAATTTTTTCAATCAATTGATCAATCATGACTAATTTAGTCATGACTAATTTAGTCATGACTAATTCAATCATGATTGAAAAATTCAATCATAATCATGACTAAATCAGTTAGTCATTCGATCAATCGTTAGTTTTGATTGATGACTAACCTAAAAACGCACGAGTAAGTGGCGAAGGGTGGTGGGAGCCGCTGCATTGCCCCACCTGCCCTCACTGCGCACCGCGCGGGCCGGCTACGTGGGTCAGTGCAGTGAGTGGCTATTTGAGCGGCTATTTTGTTTTGTTTAGTCGGCGAAATTAATAAGACCAGTATTAAAACTGTATTTTCATTTGATAGTCAAAAAAGGCCACCAATTTTTTTTTTGTAAAATTTTGAATATTTTTTTTACTAGAAATTCTTCAGAAGCACGAGTGGTGGTAGTTGGTAGTCCACTCCAAATCAACATGTATGATGTAAAACTTGAAATTGTCGGTAGGCAAGAATTTATACAACGTGTTATTGAAATAACTGAAAACCTCTCAAAGGGTCATTGTACTCATCAGTATAAACAAATTTTACTATGGGACTAAAGCTGAAATCGCGAAAAAATTAATCAGATGTTCCCTATATCTGTGTTCACATGAATCGACAAAATGTAGGGAACATCGGATTTTTTTTTCGCGATTTCTGTGTTGGTCCTATAGTAAAAGTTGTTCATACTGATGACTACAATGACCCCTTAAGAGGTTTTCAGTTATTTCAATAACACGCTGTATATTAAACTAGACTTTGCCAGCGGTTTCACCCACGTATAACTCGGCTTATCACAAAAAGCCCTTTCATTTGAGTACTAACACGATGGATCCAAGACACAGAAATAAAAAAACTCGAAAATCTGTGGTCTAAGAGCTATAGTTTAGGAAATATGACCATCAGAAGTTTTGATCATCTATTTGTGTAGATCTCAACGAGCCCTTTCATTTGAGTACCAACACGATGGGTCTAAGACCTGGTTTAGGATATATGGCCATCAGACGTTTATAACATTTATTTGTCTAGAGCTCATCGAACCCTTTCATTTGAGTACCAAGTGTACCAACACGATGGGTCTAAGAGTTATGGTTTAGGAGATATGGTCATTCGAAGTTTTGACCATTTGTCTAGAGATAATCGAACCCTTTCATTTGAGTACCAACACGATGGGTCTAAGAGCTATAGTTTATAATATATGGCAATCGGAATTTTTTACCATATAGCTTATCGAGCCTATCATTATCGGCATTTTTGACCAACTCTGTACGCGCTCTACAGCTCATCGCACCACGAATTTATTTAATTTCTTTTTCTTTCTTTCTTTTTTAAACAACACCAGTTTTTTACTCTAATCATCAGCTTTTAAATACAAATAAAACGAGTGTGCTTTAAACCACACGACTGAAGTGAATCTTCACTAAAAAAACAGAAATCACGTCCGCCATCTTGATTCTCAAAATAGATGTTATATTCGCAATCAGCACCCCGGGAAACCTCGAAAACGATATCCATATTGATTTAACCTCAAAAGTCGCGTCCGCCATCTTGAATCTCGAAACAAATGTTATGTTCGTAATTAGCAACCCCGAAAACCTCGAAATGGATACCCATACTGATTTAATTTAAAAAGTCACGTCCGCCATCTTGGATCTCAAATTTATGTTATATTCGTAATCAGCACCCCGGGAAATCTCGAAATCGATACCCATATTGATTTTATTTAAAAAGTCGCGTCCACCATCTTGAATCTCGAAATAGATGTTATATTCGTAATCAGCAACCCCGAAAACCTCGAAATCGATACCCATATTGATTTAATTTAAATAGTCGCGTCCGCCATCTTGGATCTCTAAATTGATGTTATATATTCGTAATCAGCACCCCGAGAAACCTCGAAATCGATACCCATATTGATTTTATTTAAAAAGTCGCGCCCGCCACCTTGGATCTCAAAATAAAAGTCGCCTCGCCCGATCACACTTTTCGTAACACTTTTCGTAACGCATTCACCAGTTTACTCCCCAAGTCAAGCGTGCGTAAATAATTTGATTATGTTTTACTTCAAAAGTTTCATTAAAATCGGTCCAGTAGTTTTAGCGTGATGCTCGAACAAACAAACAAACACATCTACAGTTTTATAGTAGTTAATCTATGAAGATGATTAGTCATGGGAAATTTAGTCATGATTATTTAACTAAGATTAAAACTAATCAATCATCACTCACCACGCCATGATTGAATTGATCAATCATCAATCATTAGTCATGATTGACGAATTCAATCTTAGTCATCAATCATTAGTCAAACTAAATTTTGCCCAACACTGCTTTGATCGATGTTTTAATAATAAATGCTGGTAAATTGTGGTTTACGATTTATGACGTATTAAAAAAAACTACTTACTAGATCTCGTTCAAACCAATTTTTGGTGGAAGTTTACATGGTAATGTACATCATATTTTTTAAGCTATTGCATAGCTTCTATCGCGGGCCTTGAGCGTGGAGACCGTATCCAGAAATTCCGTAACGATAATAACCTAACACCCCCCACTCCGACCGGCACAGCGGTGATACTTTTTAGTTTTGCCATCTATTGATGAATAGCAGAACTTTTAAGGTGAATGCTACAGGGTAGCCCGCGAAATTCAAAAATTTTGGAGTTTTTTGCAAATTGTAGCTTTATTTCGCGTTGTATATCGGTCTAAATGTGATTAGCGGAAATCATAACAATAGATCTACTGAATAATACTCATAAAAAATATTAACGTAGCTCTATAAACTGTACAAGCTCGAAAATCGATAATTTGATCGTAAATTAATATTATCGAGCTTGAACAGCTTATGGAGTTAATATTTTTTATGAGTATTATTCAGTAGATATATTGTTATTATTTCCGCTAATCATATTTTGACCGATATACAACGCGAAATAAAGATACAATTTGCAAAAAACGCAAAATAATTTGAATTTCGCGGGCTACCCTGTAGCATTCACCTTAATGACTTTTTGAAATATCACGCTTGTCTCTTTAGTTCTGCAAATCGCCTCTAGGTGGCATTGGTTGTATCGGCGTTACTGCGCATGCGTAATCCCCCTCTTCGCCCCGCAATCTGGTGACTCATGCCTGCTTAGAGTTTCGGCGTTAGGGCACCTCCTCTTTGTATTTACATAAAAAATGCTATGCAATAGCTTTACCGCGGCATTCTCCGAGTGCCACAAGTCTTTTTTTTTTAGTTTTATCATTCTCTTATTTTAGAAGATACAGGGGAGGAACACACATTTTACCACTTTGTTAGTGTCTCTCGTGCTAACTATTCAGTTTATAAAAAAATGATATTAGAAACCTCAATATCATTTTTGAAGACCTATCCATAGATACCCCACACGTATGGGTTTGATCAAAAAAAATGTTTGAGTTTCAGTTGTAAGTATGGGGATTGGGGAACCCCCAAAATGTATTGTTTTTATTCTATTTTTGTGTGAAAATCTTAATGCGGTTCTCAGAATACATCTACTTACTAAGTTTCAACAGTATAGTTCTTATAGTTTCGGAAAAAAGTGGCGGTGACATACGGACGGCATATCCCCCCCTTGGGGGAGGCCTATGTCCAGCTGTGGACGTCTTTAGGCTGAAATGATGATTGTTAATGCATAAGATAAAAGATGCGTTCTAACGTGTTATTAACCAGGAACTTTGACGCCAACTTTTGTCGTTACTTCTTTACGAGGGGTGGGCAATAACTGTATCTGAATTTGAATAATTTCAGTTATTGTCATACCCATATTTAGTTATTGCCATAGGTAATAGGTATAGCTATTAACCGGGCTATAACTGTTTTCCGAAGGCTTTTTTAGGTTAAAAATGTTTTTTAATTGTTTCGTAAGTTCTATTGTTACCTACCTGAAAAAAGGTTTCAAAATTAATATACTCTCTAGTAAACCATAACTAGCCATCGCCGAATTAAAGTAATAATGAGGAGCACTTGCCGGATTGTCAGATATAAAAAATAATATGGTGGTCCAAGATTTACCCTCAGATACCATAAAAATAACCCAGGTCACAAAACAAGTCTGGACAACCGCCTTTCTTAACACCAAATGAACAAGCTATTCTTGAAGACTTTCTCGTGGAAAACCCAAGATCTAACTCAATTCAGACTAATAGGCCTGGTATTGGATAGTGGAAGGCTTTTTCAAGAAGCATCCTAAATCTTAATATATAAAACAAAGTCGGGTTAGTTACATTACTTATAGCTCAAGAACGGCAGGACCGATTTTAATAAAAATTGGCATACAGATAGAACATAACCTGGATTAACGTATAAGCTACTTTTTATCCCGGGAAGATGAATAGTTCCCGAGGAATTCGCGATAAACGACATTCACGCGGGCGAAGTCGCGGGCATAGGCTAGTTAAGCATAAAAACTTCTGAAGGATTGACTAAACAATTTCCGTCTGTGAAGAAATGTGTAAATATTCAAAAGGCAAAAAGAGATCTCGGCTTTTAATTAGGTTTCATTACAATAAGGTTAATTCATGGAGAACTTACTGTTGGTCAATAGCTGAATGGGCTGCAATAACTGTGTCAGGCCGGGCAATTACTGTGATTTTAGAGGTTTTGGTTATTTATATTTTTTATAACAAAATTTTCAAAGATATTCATATAATGCCTATGAGGCCTATGTCCAGCAGTGGACGTCTTTCGGCTGAAATGATGATGATGATGATTCATATAATTCGCTAATGTTCAACATCTTTACGGGATGTCAAAATACTTACGCCGCGTGGCAACCCCGCTTACCCCGCAATGTGGCCCATAGTACATGAGCTGTCATGTCAAGTAAACAAACTAGGGCTGTTGATATTTTTTAAATATCAGATTTTCGATATATCGATATTTTTAAATATACAATCGGAGTTCAATATATTGAAAAAAGAAAAGATATTTCGATATATTTGCCAAATTTCATGATTCTAGGTCAATGCGAAGTACCCTAATAGGTTTTTTATGTGAGTTTGCGAGTCTCAAAATGTGACATAGCCATATGATTGCCTTGACTTAGAAGCTTGATTTTTTATGTCCTAGGGACAGCCGAACTTAGTATTTGATATAATTGCATTATTTATTACTACTTGAAAATTATAGCGTGTGGCAGTATGGGACTTGGGTGTAGGCAACCCCATGACAGTTGCCTGGCCGCCCGCTAGAGTGTGAGGTGGCGGCAGTGAGCCACGAGATGAGCTACGGTATGGTCGCGTTGCGCGGTGGCAGAATTCCGGCGCTCACGCCTGTAGCTGTAGTTCTTGTAGAATTGTGTGATTGTTTCGTTTCTTGTTCATGTGTGCCTCATATGTATTATTTGGAGTAATAAACGTGTGAAGGTAACGCTATAAGTGGCTGCCCAACGTGTGTAGGTATTAACTTCGAGTGAAAATTTTTGCCGTGTATCGTGAAATTGTCACTCCTAGTGCCTATTGGGGACTGTTGTCGAACCCAGTGTGGTGTTCCGTCAGTTTTCTAGAAGTAGCGTGTGTCTATCTCATCGAAAATGCCGCGAACACGGTCCGCAGAAGAAACGAACAATGATGGCGGCGGAGCCGCCGCCTCGAATATTACAATGTCACAAGAAACTCTCGCAAGCTTTATTAACACTATTCAGCAAACCCAGAATGAGTTTTGCCATCAATTAATTCGCGAGGTGCGATCATCGACGCCGCAAGGGAACGTCTCGGAGGTCCAAGGATCGGGCTTCGCATTCGCCGCGAATGGGAATTTCGCGAAATGCACGACACGTTATGGCGGTCGCGCGGATGAGTCATTGGAAAACTTTATAGATGCGATTGTTACTTACAAGGATTGCATTAATGTTACCGATGAGAATGCTCTCCGTGGTTTTTCGATGTTGCTGGAGGGGCCTGCTGCGGTGTGGTGGCAAGGGGTCAAGCGCTCGACTAGTACGTGGACGGAGGCGCTCACGCGTATAAAAGTTGCTTTTGGTGAGCATGACCCGCCACATCGACTTTACAGAAAGCTATTCACGTTTAACCAGGAGGAAGAGCATACGGATCTCTTCATTGCCAAGGTACGAGCTCTGTTGGCAAAATTACCGAAAGAGGATTTATCGGAAAAAGTACAACTCGACATGGCGTTCGGTCTCCTGAGTTCGCGAATAAGAAAACGTATAAGTAGAGAGAGCGTCAATAATTTCGACGAACTACTTCGTAAATGTCGCACGATTGAAGATTCCCTGAAGGAAAGTAGAAAAGGGCAGGCAAGCAGTTCGTTCCAAGCGAAACCGCAGGCGCAAACAAGTACCCGCGCGGCATCGTCGTCAGGGTCGTCGTCGTCGTCACGAAAAGTACCTACGGATAACGCCGCCCCGAGCGCCGCCGTCGCAGCCCCCGCGTCCGCAGAGACAGCAGTCGACGCAGCTGTTAAAGGGAAGAAACAAGTAACGAAGTTTAAAAGTGATATAAAGTGTTACGGTTGCGGTCACCAATCGTTTTATTCCGTCGACCACACGTCGCATGACGGGGCGTTAGGTACGTCTACGTCCGTCAGCTGTTGTGATGAAGCGGCCGCATCGCTGCGCGATTCCCGCGCGAAGTCTGCGCTACCGTACAGGCAACGGCGCCGTCGCCCGGCCGGCTCGGCCTCCGCTGGCGCCGCGCAGTCGCCAGTTAACCCGTCAATGCGAGTGTTGGACCGAGGTAACCCTACGCGTGCCGTAGGGGGTTTATGTAATTGTTTTGTTGATGATAAAATTGTTCGTAATGTTGATAAATGGTTGCCCATTCGTCAGCGGAGACAAGTACGTGCTTTGACTACGCTTTTTTCTTTACTTAATTCTCCTTTCCCCCCTCTTTACTTAACTCCCCACTTTCAATATTTATGCTCTACACACACAAGAAACCTACGGTCTTCTAATAATCGTCTTCTACATTGCCCTTATCATAGCTCTAATTTTGTTCACTCATCCTTTCATATTCAATCAATTCTTCTTTGGAATGAGCTACCTCTCGAGCTTAGGATGGCCACCAGTCGGGACTCTTTTAAAAGGAAAGTTCGGAAGTTCTTTCTAGATAAAATTTTGGCAGAATCATCTCATTAGTATTTTATCTATGACTATAATAGTATATTATTATATATATTTAGTACTTATTGTATGTTATATATATATACCTATGTATGTTTATCTATTGTTTTAGTGGTAATTTATTTCTCATCTTGTTTTGTGTCGTGAATCAATATTGCACCTGCCTTGTCATCTCTGTATCACCCTAAGGTTGACTGGGAGAGAATGCCTAAGGCATTAAGTCCGCCTATGTACACATGTTGCATGAAGTTTAAATAAATAAATAAATAAATGTGTGTCTAGTTTTAAGGATTGTAATTGTTATTGCAATAGTTGTGAGTATGTCGATAAAGTTAACGATAATGCACCGTTTTGTCGCCCCGTGGTAAATATAAGTATTCTAGAGAATTGTGGCACTGCGCTCGTGGATTCAGCAGCTAAAAGCTGTATTGCCGGTCACACGCTCTACGCTCTCCTACTAAGGTTAGGACACCCGTTATCGCCGTCGACGCAAATTGTTAGGTTGGCGGATGGTGTAAGTAGGGAGATGAATGTATTAACTACGGAGGTACAAGTGACGCTCCAACATAAAACTAGAATGGTAAAATTTCTAATTTTTCCTGAGTCTAATAGTAACGAAAGCATGTTAGGTATAGACTTTCTTACCATATTTAATCTTGTTTTTGATTTCGGGAATAGCAGTTGGTACTTTGCTGAGAACACTAAGAAAAAGTTCAAGATGCAGTTTGAGAGAGTGTCATCTGTGTTTTCGTGTACTGCTTTAGAGCTGCTACGGGATGACGAGGCGACTTCTGTTAGTGGCAAACAACGTGAGGTTCTTGCCAATCTCCCAGTAGAACACGAAGATATCTTTGAGCCAGGGGGAGACGCGAATACTTTCGCTGAGCATATTATTGATACCGGCGATCACCCCCCTGTTTCTGTTCCGCCGTATAGGTTGACGCCTGTGAAGAAGGTCATGCGGGCAGAGCTCGATAAGATGCTAGCAGACGATAGTGTTGTGGAGTGCGAGTCCGCGTGGGGCTCTCCGGCGCTTCTTATTCCCGAGGTTATTGTTATTGCAGACACGCTTAGTCGTCCAACCTGTAAAGAAGAAGACAAGGATCAGTGTGGAGTTTGCTCTGTCGTCGTAGACTTACCTGCTAGGAGTCCGACAGATCTCCGGCGCGCGCAGCTCGATGACCTGGAACTAAAGAAAATTGTTAGTGATCTAGAGGATACATCTGATGCCGAGTCTATAGGTGTTAAGCGTTGGTCTGAAAGAGGTTATTTCATGCAACAAGGCGTTTTGTACAGGTACAATCCTGATGTAGACAGTGAAGAGCCGCAACTAGTGGTCCCGGCTTCTTTACGCCTTGAAATTTTAAAGGTATGTCATGACTCCGATATAGCTGGTCATCACGGAGTAGACAGAACGTACAATAGAGTCGCTCAAGGGTTTTATTTCCCAGGTATGCGTAGGGTCATAACAGATTATGTCAAGACCTGCGCCACCTGTCAACGTTATAAGTCGTCAAATACGAAGCCGTCAGGTCTCTTACAGACTCCTGTTCTAAACCAAAGGGGAGAAGTGTTGGCCATAGATTTGTTTGATCCGCTTCCTACAGGAAAGAACGGAGAACGATGGATATTGTTGGTAGAGGACACTGCGACTCGCTGGACTGAGCTTTATGCTTTGAAGGAGGCAACTTCAGAGGCGTGCGCTCGTACGTTGATAGAGGAATATTTTCTTCGTTATGGACTTCCTCGACGCATTGTATCAGACAATGGCGTTCAATTTGTTTCCACTGTTATGCAGCAGTGTATTTTTGTGTTAGGTATAGGTCAAGAGTTGTTACCTTTGTACCATGCCTCAGCTAATCCAGCTGAGCGTAAAAATAGAGATTTGAAGTTTCAGTTGTCACGTTTAGTCGACGCCGAACATTCGTCGTGGCCGCAGCATATTCCTGCGATAAGGTTTGCCATGAATTCGGCAGTGTGTCAGACTACTGGTGTGTCTCCAGCTTACCTTACGTTCGCTAGGGAGCTTCGTTCGCCACTCGACGTGCAACATGACATCAGGTCGATTCTTAATAAGGACAATTTTGTTCCCCAAATCACGCCCTATTTGAAAGATTTTGTCAACTCTTTTATTGCTGTAAGGGAAAGAGTAGAAGCTCAGCAGGATCGCCGCAAGGAGTGTGCTGATAAGTCTAAAAAGCCTGCTGAAGTCTTCGAGGTAGGAGATCAGGTACTCTTAAAGTCGCATGTGCTTAGCAATGCTGCAAAGAACATTTCAGCTAAGTTTGTTCCGAAAAGAGACGGTCCTTATGTGATTGCGAAAAGAGCTAGCCCTACAGCATACTTTATCGCGAATTTAGATAGCCTGGATAGTGTTTTAGGTAAGTTTCATGTGTCAGAACTTACGCGATTTTATAACCGGGATAGTTCGCCTCCTCGTCCCGTGGTTCCTAAGCGTCAGAGAGGACGTCCTCGGAAGCACGTTTGTCCTGTTTGTTCCTTTATGCGAGTTCATGAGCGGGGACGTTCTCAGGAACTCGAGGGGGAGTGTATAGCGTGTGGCAGTATGGGACTCGGGTGTAGGCAACCCCATGACAGTTGCCTGGCCGCCCGCTAGAGTGTGAGGTGGCGGCAGTGAGCCACGAGATGAGCTACGGTATGGTCGCGTTGCGCGGTGGAAGAATTCCGGCGCTCACGCCTGTAGCTGTAGTTAAATAAATAAATAATAATTTTATTTCTCTCTTCACAAAGGGTGGCTTAATATGTATGAATAACTTAGATTTACGTGAACAAATAGGCGCGTATAAGCTCCTTTGTGAGAGACTGGAGTCCGTACTAGGGAAACCCTGTGTTACGGATCACCAGGCCCTCACCCTAGTTTTAAGTATGTTGCCCATCATGATGTCCCATTATTGGTTATAAAATACAATACAAAAAAAAAAAAAGGAAAAGTACTTAATCATAAAATATAACTTAATGGAAGAGAAAGAATATTATTATATGCATGCAGTTGGACAAACATGTGAGGGTGCGTTTATGTATGCAGGTGTGTATGAGAGGAATTGAGGTTAGGTATATAGTGCAATACATTTTGTGAGTGAGTGATGTGAGTTGGGATGTGCGTGTGTGAGTATGTGCACCCGTAGTCGCGTGTGGAATGTATTCGTTTGTGTTTGTCTCGTGGACGTGAGTATGCGGGGGTGGGTACAGTGTTCGTGAATTGTTATTATATGAGTTTGCTTGTACGTATGTAAGTGTTTTTGGTGAGCCCTGTCTTAATTCTGAAGTTAGGAGGGTATAAAAAGTTGTTGCTCAGTGGCATCATAATCTAGTTTTTGAAGCCACTTGAATAGTTTGTCTTTACAACACTGTTTGGAGAGGGGGTACATAGACAAAATTTCATTTAATTTGTTGTACAAGTAGCTTCCTAGAAACTTAAAGTGTCTTTGTGAGAAACTAGTACGAAAAAGTATTGTTGGACACACTGTGTGCTTACGCCGTTTCTTTTCAAAAGCTGCAGGGTTATAATGGAGCTGGGAGTGTTTACGAAGGATTGTGTGCTGGATGAATAATTGACGTACAGTTAAGACACCAGTCAGCTCATAAAGGTCTTTAGTTGGGTGTAGAAATGGTAAAAAACAGGCAACCTTTAAAACCGCCCTCTGGGCACGCTCAACTTTCAGCATTGATGTTTTAGTTGATCCACCCCAGATGGTTATACAATAGGAAATAAGTGATTGGCACAATGCAAGATATACCATTTTTATGATATTAGGATCTGCGACATGTCGAAGGTTTTTGAAAATATAAATAAATTTTCGGGTTCTTGAGACGAGAAGATTAATGTGCGGATGAAAGCTAAGAGTATTATCTAGTATGACACCTAGATACCTAATTGTATCGGTTTTTTTTAAGGTGGGACACGAGCACACTGCAGTATAGAAAGAAGAACACTTGTTAAATTAGTTCTTGTAGAATTGTGTGATTGTTTCGTTTCTTGTTCATGTGTGCCTCATATGTATTATTTGGAGTAATAAACGTGTGAAGGTAACGGTATAAAATGATTTTAATCAGCACACATCTCTGGTACGAAACACGAGCATCGATATCGATACTTTTTAGTTTTGATTACTTACTTCCCTAGCCATGGCCACCATAACGGTGGCCCGGATATTGTAGGTATACCACGCTTATTTCGTAGGTATTACAGGTCCATAGGTATAAGTCAATGGCTTGGCACAGACCGTCAGTTACCGGCGGTAATGTCATGTCTCTGCCGTCAGTATACCTTAATCTGTGCAGTATACAAATGTCTTTGGCACAGACGTACTAGCCAGTGATGCCAGACGTACGATAATTATCGTACATTACGATAATTTCGACTCTGGTACGATGTACGATACAAAATGTAGTATCGTACGTAAAAGTACGATAATTTTGACGACTGGAAATCACTGCTTGGATTCATAGAAATACTACAAATAATACACAATAGATAGTCACTAGAAATACTATTAATTATGGGTGGACCGAAAAAATGCGATTAATCCGAAACATCGCAATGGCTCAATACTGTGTACGATAATCTTACACCTAATGCCATAATCCTACTGATATTATAAATGCGAAAGTATGGATTTATGTTTGGTTATCCTTTAATCACGCTGAAGCCGGTAGATGGACTTGGATAAAATTTGCATACAGATAGACCATAACGAAAATTAGTGGATAGGATTAGGATTTATCCCGGAAAGATAAACAGATTCCGAGGGTTGAGCGATAAAAAAAAAACTGAAAAACCGAATTTTACAAGGGCGAAGCCGCGGGAGTAGGCTATTATTCCATAATTTTAAAATATTAGTACGTTAATAGACTTGCACAGTCAATCGCACGTCAGTTGTAACAGTTTGACACTGACAGCATCTCTTTTTCGTAAGCATAAAGGGTGGTTTTCGAAATTCAAGTGTTACCACTAAAGTACGGTCGACTGTACTCATCCGAAAACCCTGAAAAACCCAAGTATTTCATACTTAGGCCCCTATTACTTCTGTACAGTAAGTTCTGCTTCCTCAAGTACAGTTTAAACTCCAATCACCTGATCACTACTTAAGAATAGAATCGTTACTTGAGTATCGGTCTTAATCCAGAACGGTAATTATAAACTTTAATTCGACAACATAACACACGAATTTGACCTGAAATAGAATAGAAATCTCTACTCAAGCGTAATCTGGACCACACTAGAGTGATTTCAGATCAAATCTCAGCTAAAATTCCGAAACAGGTGACAGTATAAAATAAAACAAAACTCAGCTGAACTGTGATCAATAAATCTCTGCTTGAGGAACGTTCTAAAATCAAAGCTCATGATCTCTGTTTAAAACTAGTTAAACGATACTCAAGCGCTGACGCTTGAGTATCGTTCTGTAATACCGGCCTTAGTTTGTACGATAATTTTTGAACATTGTACGATAATTTACTTCGACGCGTCTGGCAACACTGACTAGCACTAGAGATGCTACGCATGTGCTTGGCATCAAGGAACATATCAAGCTATTAATATTAGTGATGCGACTCGAGGCTGATTTTGCCACTCGAGTCATTCGAGTCATTTTACAATTTTACTCGAGTACCACTCGAGTGGTCGAGTCACTCGAGTGGTTCACGAATCACTCAATCACTCGAGTGGTCGAGTCACTCGAGTGGTTCACGAGTCACTCGGTCACTCACCTCACTCACTCATAAACGTCGATAACTCATTCAACACAACAGTTCACTTGAGTTCACTACACGCAACAAGTTCAAACAAGTGTGACAACAACGCACTTTAACTTATCTCTTTTTAAAAGCAGGTTTAAACTTGTTTGTCTCGGAGAATAGTTGGCGAGTGACTCGAGTGGTGGGCGAGTGACTCGAGTCCGAGTGAACCCAAGTTGATATTTTTTTCACTCGAGTACGTTTTTTTACGATGTCACTCAAGTCACTCGAGTAAAATTGGACTCGAGTCGCATCACTAATTAATATAGTAATCTGTGCTTGGCATTGGCAACATCGTCATCTGCTTCGCAAAACAACACAAAATAAAATCACTTTACTCATAGTCATTTTGCATTCGTTGTGTGTTGTGTTTTGATAAAACAATAATCATGATACGTTAGTGCAATACAAAGTGAAATTGTTACTTTTAATGGAAGCTTGGAAGTGATTAGCAGCTAGATGTGATCATAATGTAGCGCGCAGTCAAGTTCCGAAATCCATTATCCTAAATAAGTTATTGATCTTTTGAGACTGTAAATAAATATAAACTATAAGAAACATGTCTGTGGTCAAGGGAAAACTTGTGAAAATGGAAGTCATCCAAGTTGGTGAATATGAATTCACCAAACAAGACATTATAGGACATGGAGCCTTTGCAATGGTATACAAAGGAAGGAAGAGAAAGGTGTGTATGGTCTCAAGTTCCTTATGTGTTATTGTTCTAATTTTATTTCCCTTTAGACTCAATGTTATTTCTTATGAATTTAACTCACTTCTGTTTGCGTAAAATGCCATGCTTCACTTGATCTACGTATTTAGCAATTGATTTGTTTCGATCGTGGGTGCTGACATGTGTAGTTCCAAATAAAGCACTGATGTCGCAATTTGGTCAGAGTGTTGCCTTAGGGGCGTTTAAGCAAAAAAATACTATTTCTAAGGCCAGTAAATCCTATGTCGATACAAATAAAAATATTAGGGTAGTGCATGCTTATAATCAGCTGATAAATAACCTGTTATTTATAAACAATAATAATTATTGATTAGCAATTATAGAGTATTTAAACAAAGCTACTTTATAAAGTAACTTTCTTGTTCATTAGTTATTAAAGTTGATTGTTCGATTTCTACTCCAAATATTTTATTGGCTAAGCTTTAGATTAGTTGACGTTGAGTTGGAAGTTCATATTTTTTTTACAGACAGGTTACATTATATTAAGACTTCTTGTAAAATCTCAACTTGCGGAAATTAATAGTTTTCGAGAAAAAAAAAACATCAAATTTCTGTGAAATTCACCAATAATTTCCAATATTTTGTCAATTTCTACCACAGAGATTCCACAGATTATTATTATTGAAACGCTTCATAGGCGGATCCGACTCTGATAGATTTAGGTTAGAAGGAGAAGGTTTTAAGGCTGTCATTCATTTTCGTTCATTCCATTTCTCCTCGAGTTACGTCGAAATTTAGTGTACCCCCACCGATTGTAAGTGTGAAAAAAAGGGCACCCCGACTCGGACAGGTTAGGTTAGAAGGGGATGTCGGACCACGACATCCCCTTCGTGGTTATTTTTCTTTTAAACCATTGAGCCCCGCGAAGCGGGGCTCCAACTGCGCCTTTTAAGTGACTTTAAAGTGTTTTGAGGTCAGGTTACAATTTTTTTTTTAACCTTGAAAAAATATTTCGAACCTCAAAAACATGGGGAAAATCTTATAAAGGGGGGCGGGGGCGGTGAAGCCATTATTCAGAAAGGGGGTTTCGTCTTCCCCTTACCTCTTTCCCCCCCTGAAATCGATGTTACCGACAGAAAATTCAAGTTAGGTTAGAATACAAAAAAATTAATATCTCGGAAGGGGGGGGGTCCGCAATTTCCCCCACCCCCAACCCCACCCTTAATTCGACGTCAATTAATCCGAAGTCATTTATTTAATGAGTCTGTAAATAAAAATAAATAAATGAATAATTTGGGACATTTTTACACAGCACCATCTAGTCCCAAACTAAGCAGATAAGATAAGATAAAGATTTATTTTCTCACCACAATACATTAAATTATACATAATGGAAAGTACAAGGTAACATTTACAGTATACTGCACGATACTGGTGCCTAAATTAGACATAAGCCTGTATTTCAGGACACCTATTATATGACCTATTTTATAGCTTGTACTGTGGGTACTAGACATTGAATATAATACTTATATACTTTTTTTGTTGTAAATACATACTTATAATACATAGGAAACACCCAAACCAACACAAAGACTTATGTTCATCACATAAATATTTGTGTCCTGTGGGAATCAAACCCACAACCTCGTAATCAGCAGTCCGACCCTCGAACCACTATACCACAGACATTGTCGTCGTCTTAGACTCATGGCTTAAAATAAATAGCAGATATTTTTCTACTTGTCATGTACCTATTTAATTAGAAGTTAGTTAATGTTGTTGGCAAAATAATGATTCCATTAAAATAACAAAAATCATTTATGAATCTAATCATTGACAATACAGTGAAAATTACTAATAACAATCTAAATGATAACAAGATTTACAATAAAATTAATTATTACTAGAATGGTATTAAATCACTGCAGACTGCTATGCTCTCATTTTAAAAGTGATAAGATAGTATTGCTTTCCTAGAACACAGAATATGAAATTTCATTCATCACATAACATAACATCACGGCTGTTTTTCCCCGAAGGGGTAGGCAGAGGTGTATAGTACACCCACATTTCGCCAGTTATGTTATAAGTCCCATATAATAGGGGGAGAGCCTATTGCCATTAACCGGGCACAAATCCAGACTCCGGGCTGCTACTGAGAATGTTCTAATGATAAAACCCAATAACACTTTGCCCGACCCGGGAATCGAACCCAGGGCCCCATGCTCAGCAGTCGCGCTTGCGACCACTAGACCAACAAGGCAGTCAATTTCATTCATGGCCCTATTATTCCCTGATTTCTGTTTATTAGTGGCTGTGTCATATTTGTAGTAAATAAAATATTATATCACAGGGTTGATTGATTTAAATCAAGTGATTTTTTAATAAAAATCAGTGATTTAAATCAAACTTGATTTTTTTCCATAAAATTTCATTGATTTCTTTAAATCATAATGTTATGGGACTAAAAAATGAAAATTCATATTAAAAATTATACAGTTTTTATTTTCTACTGAATATAAAATAAAATGGCAATAGCAAACTACAAATAGTCTAGAAAATCGAGTTAGGAGATGCTTTAATTAGATGTTGAATTTACTTTTCGGAACTGATTATAGACCACTAAAAAGTCTTCGAAGTTTGAATGAACTGTTTTCTACATTTCTGTATATTTCTGTATACATTTCTGAATACTGTCATACTAAGATTTACTCATGTTTTTTTTTTATTCCTACGAAGTTGCATTCTAGTAAAACTTTTCGTTAAAATATTCATAATTAGTGAATAAGTAAAGTAAATAAGGAGTAATGTTAATCTACTGACATAGAATCTTCCATATTAATGGCAAACATTACTGTCAAGATTTAAAAAAACAAAACTTGAAGAAGACCTACCTACTCCTTATTTACTTAAAACTCTTACTTATTCACTTATTATGAATATTTTTACGCAGTGTTTACTAGTATGCAACTTTGTAAGAGTAATGCTCGTAGTAATTAAGTACAGAAATGTAGGAAACAGTTCATACAAACTTCTAAGACTTTTTACTGGTCTATAATCGGTTCCGAAAAGTTAATTCAACATCTAATTGAAGCATCTAACTCGATTTTCTTGACTATTTGCTATTTGTTATTTATTTGTGCTGTTTGTTAGTTTTTAGTAAATATTGAATAAAATGGCAATAGCAAACTACAAATAGTCAAAAAAATCTAGTTAGGAGATGCTTTAATTAGATGTTGATTTTACTTTTCGGAACTGATTATAGACCAGTAAAAAGTCTTAGAAGTTTGAATGAACCGTTTCCTTTATTATTACTACTGTCATACTAGATTTACTTTGTTTTTTTTTTAATTCTTACAAAGTTTCATACTAGTAAAACTTTTCGTAAAAATATTCATAAGTGAATAAGTAACAGTAACTAAGGAGTAGTACTTAGGTCTTAAGAATAAGAATAATTTATTTCGCAAAAAATACGGGTTCAGACAGATGGATAAAGAGTCACTGTTAGTTTCCTCATATTTTACCATAAGTGGCATGCAAAAAATTTATAACAATTTTTTTATTTTTTTTTATTTTTTTATTTATCTGCAATCAGTCCTAGGACTATAAGCAAATATTTTCATGTAGAACTTCTTGATTCAGAGTGGTTTCTCCAGCGAGAACACCCTCTATATATATATTTTAGGCCATATGTCCTAGTTGCCCAGGTCCATTACAGCCAATCTTTTCAGCCGCCTTTTGTGATCCGGCTTAGTAAGCGCTTTTGCCAAGGGATTTGGATGGCTCTCTAGCCGAGTTCTATATCGGTCTGCCCAGAGTTTTGCTTCCTGGTGCACTGTGTTTTGTTTAAGATATTCATGTACCTCACAGTTTCTTATAAACCATGGTGCATTTGAGATATTTTTTAAGATGACATTTTGCATTCTGTGGAGCATGTTGATATTAGAGATACAAGCAGTTCCCCATAGTTGTATGCCATAGGTCCAAATTGGTTTCAAAATAGTGTTGTACACCAGCAGTTTATTGTCTATCGACAAGACAGAATTTCTTCTAAAAAGCCAATATAGGTTTCTGTATTTTATGTTGAGCTGGATTCTCTTTGCTTGTATATGTGTTCGCCACGTGAGCCTGCGGTCAAGATGGATGCCCAGGTACTTCACAGAGTCGTTATGTGGAAGTTCTTGTTCACCTAGTTTTACAGGTGGACATACGCCATGTCTTAGACTAAAGGTAATCTGGACTGACTTAGAGGCACTTGCCTTTATTCGCCACTTCTTAAGCCATTTGTTTATGTCGTCCAGACTACGCTGTAGTATTTTGGATGCAATTTCGGGGTCTTTGTGGCTGGCCAATACTGCAGTGTCATCTGCGTAAGTTGCTGAAGTAATATCCGGAGTATGTGGCAGATCTGCTGTGAATATAGTGTACAGTCAACAAATCGGAATCATGACCCACTCAGCTGATAATTCGTTTGAAATCGTCAAAACGGTAAGGTTTTCTTCTATGCTGCACTTAGGACATTTTGATTATTACAGAAACTGCATTAATACGGGTCAGAGGTCTTTGCCATTTTGAGCTTTGTTATCAATGCAATAGATTTACAATCGGATTGGAAATTATGTTTATGATAAAGCAGGAATTATGTTTTGAATTTCGAATTAGCTGTCGTTTCACGTGGTTTTCCTACAAACATCTATATTTTTTAAGAAACCTATACTAACTTTTTCGATTACAGAACATTAATAAAATAAAAATAAAAATGACAAATACTAAAACGTCAAGTACTTATGAAATGGTGTCAAACAATATTTGGAGTTAAACATCAAGAATAAAATTTAGAAAAAACAAGTATAAATTCTGCGGAAGACCACGTAGTAACTAATCAATTATCTGGCCGAATTTCAGCTAACATGTGAGTCTGGATGAGTGCCGGAAATGTAGGCGAACTCGTCCAGATTTCTTCTCATGCAAATTCAATTAACTATGTTGACTTATTAGAAGAAAATAAGTTACCGATGGTGCGAACGGTTTACCCGCGAGAAGAAGTTCCGAACTTCTTCTACGTTCACGATAGCTGTCCAGTGCATACAGCAAGAGTTGTCATTAGTTGATTTCACCATCATTTTCATAGCCGTCCCCGGATCCCAATCCAAATAAAAATTTTGTGGGCTTGATGGTCCAAATGTGGGATAATAGAAACGAGAGGACAAGGCAAGCACTTGAACAACGTTGTAACAAAATTTGGGATTATATGAGAGATGAGAGGAACGGACATATGCAGTCGCCTAATCGGATCGATGTGTTGCAGACTAATGGACGTTATTGAAAACTATTTTGCTTACTCTCGTTTTTAGGATAAATTAATTGTCATTCATTAATGTTATTGTGAATATTTTATTAAATAAATAAATACAGTATTTTATTGTGTATTTCCCTTATCTCTTAGTTAGTGATGTTTTATGCAGTGGGTGGGTAAGGTGACTAAATAATAAAGAAGTGCATAATATTGTGACATTTCACAAAACTATAGTCGCATTAATCGATGTCTTTGATCGATGCCATTCGGGTGGATGTGTTTATACGCAGTTACGTCTAGTTACGTAGTAATACCCTTGCAATATGGCATCGAATTTTCATAATAAGTCAGTCCATCATGAGGTATCGAAACTCAATGTCTATTGTCCGCCATCATGCGTGTTAGCATTTGAAATTTATAGCTTCACATGTTATGGTTAGTGCCAAACGTGTCAAAGAAAGTTCACGTTCTATGCACGAAAGCACGAAAGGAGATGGCATAGGGAGACGACAATTTTATTGGTAAACTAACTGTCACTTTCAAAAGCTAACAAAATTGATAACAAGTCTGTTGCCAGGGAAATATCAGTTTAAGCGAAATTCAACCTAATTGTATTAGAATGTCTGTAGGATATTAAGCTTATCGTGGGTCATGATTCCGATTTGTTGACTGTACAACACCGGCCCCAGCACTGAGCCTTGAGGCACTCCTGCAACTATTTTGTGGAAAGTGGAGGTCATATCTCCTTCCTTCACTTGAAAAATTCTGTCAGAGAGGTAAGACTCAAGTAGTTCGTAATATGTGTGGGGTAAGGATGTCTTGATCTTGCAGAGCAGCCCGCGGTGCCACACCTTATCAAAGGCCTGTTGTATATCTAAGAATGCAGCCGAGCAGTATTCCTTATCCTCCAGAGACTTTCTTATTTTGTTGTAGATCCTGTGAACAATAATAATTAAAATCAGATTAGTTCTTCAAGTTTTGTTTTTTTTTTTATCTTGACATAGTAATTTTTGGCATTAATGTGGAAGATTCTATGTTAGTAACAACAGTTTAAGGACCCGCAATGTATAAAAGTCTTATATTTTTGTTACGTTAGAAGCATTTTAGAATTTGCTAGTGTAATTTGGCGTCCATTCTATAAAAAATATATTGACAAAATTGAAACCATTCAAAGAACATTTCTGAAATACCTTAACTATAAAACTAGAAACTCTTTTCCAAATTACGCTGATACCTGTAAATATTATAAATTGAATACTCTTGAAGATAGACACCAACTTAACGATTTGATGTTACTACATGACATTCTTAGTAACAAGTTTGACTGCCCTCATCTACTCAGTAGAATACATTTTAATGTACCGCGTAGACGCACCAGACACACCCCTTTATTAGCAGTCCCTTCGGCCTCTTCTAATTATCTAAAGATGTCACCATTCATTCGTATTCCAGCATTGTATAATAACAAATTTTCATCGCTAGACCCCTTTAACGCCTCAAAAATAACGTGGAAAAAACAAATCCTTCAAACGTTATCACAGGTCAACTCCGCTTAGTGCCCGAAATTACACGACTCTCACGTATACCTCACTACCCATCACCTCACCACACACATTTTTCACACTCTTACAGTACCTACACACACACTCACACTACCAATATTAACTAGATATTGTATAAATGTCCAAGAGGCTCTCTGCATAATTTTAATTTCAATTCAATCGTTTATTGCGAATATAGGTAAGGTAGGTGTTACATGAATATTGTCATAAAAACAATCTTTGTGCAGCTATATTCTGCCATTTAGCATGCAACAGGAAATACAGAGTTCTACGCCAAGCTATTAACTGAAGTGTCTAAAGCAATAAAACATAATACATTACATATGTCCAGAATAATACAATATCTTAATGTCAAAGTGAATATGAAAGCATGGCAAATGTAAATAATTGAAAGTGCATTATCGTGATGTCAAAACCTATTATACAATGTCAACGTAGATTTAATTTTTCATTAAGATACTCAACCACACTATAATATATGAATATGCCTTGATAAAAAGAAATTGTTTCAATTTAAATTTAAATGTGTCTACGTTTTTTTTTTTCTATGGATTTGATTATCTGAAATAAATTAATTTATTATTAATTAATTAATTACACAAAAAATGAGTTTGATAAAAATAAAATAGACCTAAATTAGCTGATTATAATAATTCTTCACTACTTTCTACAGCAAAACCTTTCCTCTGCAGTTGATATTGTGCGAATGCGCTCTGAACACTTTTTTACAGTAAAATGATTCTACAATTTCATAAAGACAACAGTTCCTATTTATTTTATACATAATGAAATCTTTTTGTGACTGCAACTTTATTGTTTTACGTTGTGATTAAGAGGTGTATCACGACAAATAATAAAAACAAAAAAAAAGTCTAAAACCAAAGGGGGTACAAGGGGATACAAGAAACCTCAAAAAACATGCATTTTTTCAACGTTTTTGTTCCTGCTCTATCTTCAAAACGGTAATACAAACCAGCGTCAAACTTGGTGTGATTATAGTGCATACTATGTAGTTTAGCAACAAATATTAAAAACAGGGAAAACGTAGACATATGTGGTGGTACCTATACGTAACAAAGAGATGTAAAAATTCACATTTCGAGTACGTTCGTCGATGTCTTTTGATAAACTCTCGTAAATTAAATCAGTTTCTATGAGGTATCAGGTCGATGGGTGGTACGGAACCCTTACTGCGTGAGGCCGACTCACACTTGGCCGGTTTTTTAACTTATTTTTTTCTCGTATCGTTTGAACAACGAGATGAAACCTGACGTCATGTACGAGCCTGCCGGTTGAGTTTTATGTTGTGGCGGTCCTAGCATTAGGTTTCGTCATTGTTTAAACCCAGCGGACAATAGATCGCCACACAATGCGATACGCATCGTGCGTACTGCGCCTGCGCCCCAAGGGCGTGCGTGACACTAGACAGTGTAGACACGTGTACAGGTCATCTAAAAGCTTGTTTTCTCATGTACTGCAGGATGTTCCTTGAATGAAAGACAGAAAGAAAATAAGCAAAACCAGAAAGATTATAATAAATTTTGAAAATCAATAACAGAATGCTATTGTCATTAACCATGGAAAATGTGTGTGAACACTAGCATGCTGAAAAAGTGGATACCGTCTCTTTAATAATTCTATGAACTTAAATGTAAAACATAAGGATGAAACATCCCCTAACAGTTTTATAAATGGACAACTGGCCCAGATCATTTGAGTACATCGGACCAATATTTATTTATATATTATATTCTTTATTGTACATTACACCAAACGAAAACAAAGACAATAGTTACCAGTAAGTAATATACCTCTACAAAAGTGTAAGTCTCGCCCCCCCCCCCCCCTCCCCTAACCAGTTTTTAGGGTTCCGTAGTTCCTACAAGGAACCCTTATAGTTTCGTCATGTCCGTCCGTCTGTCCTATTTCATGATTATTTATTTCTATAAACTAGTCTGCCTCGCGGAAACTACTTTTTCAAATACACATTATAATTAAAAACCGACCATAGCAAACTAGATTAGTTTTTAATTTTATTTTATAAATTACATGGATATTGTATTATATATGCTTTACAAAAATAAAAATAAAACGTTGATCTTTATTTTCTCCTAAATTAAGCTCATGACTTCTTTGATGACATACTTATTAATTACGGATATCACCCTTCAGTCCCATCCTAAAATCGAAACAGAGTGTCTGCGAGCGCAGCGAGCGCGAAATTTTTTGGGATGTTTTGCAAAAACATGACGTCAAGTCTACGCCAGCACAAGGGAAACGAAGATGTAAGAATAGCGCGAGCAAAGCGAGCGCGAAAATTTTGTGTCTACGTTTTTGGCGGTTTCGGGCTTTTCTCATTCAAATAAATAAATGTAACAGAATAGTTGCTTACATATACACCAAACAAGTAGAGCATACAAAGGCTGAATACCAGTTTGTTTTTTACTGTGCGTAGGTAAACATTCTGGGTAAGGTAGATCCTTACAAAAGTTCTAACAAAAAAAAATCTTCATTAAGTTTGTAATATATGGGACGCACACTAAGGCAAGAAACACATATGGATGATAACGGCAATCGTCAAGGTTTTTTTATTAAAAGCGATTCATCGCTATAATTCAATAATTGAGAATGAAATAAAAATTAGTACTTTATTATTTATCTAATTTATTAAGTTTAACATCACATTATAGGTATTAGAAGATTTTAAAAAGCAGTACATAGGCATTCCCCAGATAGTTCCCCAGTTTAGTTGTTTCTCTATGGAACATGCCCGCTAAAATACAAAGAAATGTCACACGTAAACTAAATTGACGGCACTAAAATTGTTGCCATCCCTTTCTTGTATCTTCTATTAGTAAAAGAGAGGATAGTTTAAAATAAGTTTAGTTCTTTAACAAGCGAATCGACTCCATTGCCCGTATTTACCACTTAATCCATACTAATACTGGTAGTGACGTGATTATGACAAATTCGGAAGTACTTAGGTCGAGGCTGGGGGGGGGGGCAATTGCTCTTATTGCCCCCCCCCCCCCCACCCCTGGATCCGCGCCTGAGATATAGATCTCAATTTTTAAAAGAATAAAAAAATCGTGATAACATATTTTAGGGGTGGCGCCCATACATATGAAAGGGGATGAATATTTTTTTTTCGCTGCACCCTCTCGTGTGGGGTATCATTGAATAGTTCTACTGAATTGAAGGTAATGTTTCATACATAACTTTCTTATCAGATGTACCATCTGCGAAATATAGCCCGCCAAAGTGGCTTGCAATGTGTGCCCCCCCTGCCATTTCTAAACTATGCAACGTAGAAACGTATAATCTTCCACACTGATAACCTTTGTAAAAGCTCTCTTTTAAAATTATTTCGAGTATAGTGTGATTATAAGTTTTCGAGTTATAGAGAGAAAACTGCAAAATACGTAAGACGTCCTAGTTCAAAGGTAATTGACCTTAGAAAAAAATGATCTTAGAAACGAATGCTCCTTTAGTTACTTTCTATTTAAAAAATCACAAAAAGTAACTTTGTGTTATGTTGACATGAAACACTTCTTGAATTTGGCTTCTTAAATTTAGCGCTAGATGGTGCTATAGCGTATTGGCGCAGCGCCATCTAGCGCTACTAACAACACGCTCTGAGTCGCCAATGCTGCCATCTATTGCGAAAACGAAAATAGCCAGCTGCTGCGTGCTCAGTCGCTAGCCTCTTTTAAAAAATTTGTAAAGGAACATTACCTCTCTGTATAAACTGTTATTTTAGTGAGATGTTACTACACTGGTATATACCAGGCCCCTCAGAAAGTATTGCGAAAAAAAGTTTTTATATATGGGAGACTGGCCAGTTATAATGTTTTTCGAAAATATGATTATTTATAAGTAAAAATAAGTAAGTTCCAATTTCAAAATTTCCCTCCACATTTTTTGCGAGTTAATTCAAAGTATTGTGTCTCACTGAAATATGGATCTGCGCCGGGAACATTTTAGAGCTATGATTTTATACGATTTCAAGTGTCGCCTGAAACCGGATGAATCGTACGATAGACTTCAAATGGCATTCATGGATGAAGGCCCTTCCAAGGCAACCGTTTATCGTTGGTATAACGAATTCAAGCGCGGTCGACCAACTTTGGGGGATGACGAAAGAAGCGGTCGCCCTTTGACGGCTGTTACCGAAGAAAACGTGCTAGCAGTGAAAAATTTAATCCAAGACAATAGGCGAATTACATATCAGGAGATTCAACACATATTGAAGATTGGATCGGGAAGCGTTCACGAGATTCTACACAGCCATCTTCGCGTGAGGAGGATAGTATCACGCTGGGTGCCGCACAACCTCACCGATGCTCAGAAGCAGGCCCGGGTGGAATGGTGCCGTGATATGCTTAACAAATTTGAAGCAGGCTCGTCTCGGCGTGTTTACGACATCGTTACAGGTGATGAGTCCTGGATTTATCAATACGACCCAGAAACCAAGCGCCAGTCGACTGTTTGGGTGTTTCAAAATGAGCCAACGCCTACCAAAGTGAAGCGATCTAGAAGCGGGGGTAAGATTTTGATCGCTAGCTTTTTTAATTTGACTGGCCACTTGGTATCAATTCCCTTACGGGATCAAAGAAGCATTAATGCCGAATGGTATACTACCAAATGTTTGCCAGAAGTTTTCTCTGTTATAAGCAACAAGCGACCAAACACAGGGCTCCGCGGGCTACTGCTCCACCACGACAATGCACCTGCGCACACCGCACTCAAAACGAGGGACTTCCTGGACAGCACGCCAGTCAAACTCCTGGGTCACCCTCCTTACAGCCCTGATCTAGCACCGTGTGACTTCTTTTTATTCCCAAAAATAAAAAATCAGCTCAAAGGGATACAATTTTCGTCGCCGGAAGATGCGCTGGCTGCGTTCGAGCAGGCTGTAAACGAGGTGTCTGCGGCGGACTGGAAAAAGTGTTTTGAAAACTGGTTTAGGCGCATGAATCTTTGTATAGAGGCTGGTGGAAAGTACTTTGAAAAGATTTGATAAAAATATATGTACGTATAGAACAATTTTTTTTAGTTTCGCAAAACTTTCTGAGTGTCCCACGTACACGTATTTTATTTTGTTATTTATTAAAGAATATTTTTTGTTGTTACATTTGTATCATCAACTCAGCCTATCGCAGTCCACTGCTGGACATAGGCCTCTCCCAAGTTGCGCCACAACACTCGGTCCTCTGCCTTCCGCATCCAGTCCCCCCTAGCCACGTTTTTCAGGTCGTCGGTCCACCTGGCGGGGGGGCGCCCTACGCTGCGTTTGCCGATTCGCGGTCTCCACTCAAGGACTCGTCTGCTCCAGCGGCCATCGGTCCTTCGACAGACATGGCCAGCCCACTGCCACTTCAGCTTACTGATCCTACAAGCTATGTCAGTCACTCCGGTTCTTCTCCGAATAATCTCGTTTCGGATTTTATCCTTCATAGAAACTCCAAGCATAGCTCGGTCCATAGCTCTCTGAGCGACTTTAAATTTGTGGACTAGACCAATTGTCAGTGTCCACGTTTCGGCGCCGTAAGTCATGACAGGCAGGACGCACTGGTTGAAGACCTTTGTCTTCAAACTTTGCGGTATAGGCGACGAGAAGACTCGGCGAAGTTTGCTAAATGCTGCCCATCCCAAACGGATCCTTCTGTCGGCTTCTTTCTCGAAGTTGTGCCTACCAAGCTGAATTATCTGCCCTAGGTAGACGTACTCCGTTACAACTTCGAGTGCCGACCCTTCGACGAATATCGGCCTCGGCATGACATGCCTATTGAACATGACTTTAGTCTTGTCCAGATTCATGCCGAGACCGACACGCCGAGAGGCTCCGTTTAAGCTGTGCAGCATTTCGCCTAGTTGTTCCAGCGACTCGGCCATTACAACGATGTCATCGGCAAAGCGGAGATGTGAGATGTTCTCGCCGTTAACGTTGATACCCTGTCCAGTCCAGTGCAGCGTCTTGAAAACGTCTTCCAACGCGTTAGTGAACAATTTTGGGGATATGACATCCCCTTGTCTCACCCCTCTGCGCAGTTGGATAGGCTTCGTCTTTTGGTCCTGGAGCTGAACAGTCATGATAGCAGCGTTGTATAGGCATCTCAGCATCTCTATATACCGTTCATAAATGTGACATCGCTGCAGAGCATCCAGAACTGCCCAAGTTCCGATGGAGTCGAAAGCCTTCTCGTAGTCCACAAATGCCATACACAGCGGCTGATTGTACTCTTCAGTCTTCTGTACGATCTGCCGAACGGTATGGATGTGGTCTACGGTGCTGTAGCCTTTTCGAAATCAAGCTTGCTCTGGTGGCTGGAATTCGTCGAGTCTTCTGGCGAGACGATTCGTGATGACCCTCGAGAACAGCTTGTACACATGGCTCAGGAGTGAGATGGGTATAGTTCTTCAGTAAGGTTTTATCCCCTTTTTTGAAGAACAGTACCACCGCACTCCCGCTCCATGCCTCCGGTGTAGAGCCTTGTTGGATGACGGAATTAAACAGACTGTAGCTCCTTCAGGACCGGAGCCCCGCCTGCTTTTAGGAGTTCAGTGGTAATTCCGTCATCGCTCGGAGCTTTGTTGTTCTTAAGCTGCTCGAGGGCCGCCCCAATCTCGCCCTAGTCAACGTCCGGAAGATCTTCGGTGTAATGGCGCGTGAGCTGGGCTCTTTTGTCGTCATTGCTAGGAACCGCTAGTCTCGCCGTTTTCGTGGAATACAAATGCCCATAGAAGTTTTCGACCTCATCCAGCATCTCGATCTTAGAGGTGACAATTTTGCTATCCGCAGCTTTCAGCTTCATCAGATGGGTCCTCCCTAGCTGCTGAGCGAAAACTTTCGACCCCCTATTTTGCTCAATCGCCGCCTCAGTGGCGCGAGTGTTGGAGCGGCGGAGGTCACGTCGCATCAGCTTCCTAATCAGTAGGTTTAAGGACCTACTATCTGATGAAGACGAATGCGCGGATAACATCTCCCGTCTCTTCCTCATCAGATCGAGGGTCTCAGCCGAAAGCTTGGGCAATTTGCTTCCACGCTGTGGCGGAAAGAATTTGCGAGACAGTTCCTGCAACGTTTTGACCATGGTGTTGGTTTTCTCCTCAATATTGCCAGTGGTTTCCAGCGAGTCGAATCGATTTTTAAGTTCGAGTTGGAACCTTTCGGAGCCCAAACTGGTTTGGAGCGGCGAAGGTCGGAGAGTAGACTTAATCAAGCGCGTTCTTTCAGCTCTAATATTGATATTTAGAGTGCCTCGGATAAGTCGGTGATCACTTCCGGTGTTAAACCTGTTGATCACGGAGACATCTCTAAATATATGCTTCTTATCCGTCATGATAAAGTCTATCTCGTTTACATTTTGTTACATTTGTATATATTGTATATATTTGGTATATATTTATGGATATATATTAGAATTTATTTTATATATTTATACATGTAATATTTTCTATGGTAGGTAAATATTTATTTATTTATTATATTAAATATAAGTAAATTTTATGAAACTGCACCACATACTGCCCCCATCTATTTTTCACTTCTTCCTTGTCCATCCAAAGGTTGTCTGGAAGATATCGCTATTAGCGATAAGACCGCCAATGTACCCTTATTTTACATGTTAGTCCTATGTTTAATAATGTTATTGGTGTACAATAAAGAATATTCTATCTATCTATCCATAGCCATGATTAATATTCGATTTGATTCGTTTGTAATTACACCTACTTAAGGAACGCTATAATACTGAGCATGGCCTGACATGCTCTTGGCCGGTTTTTGCAGAGCGATTAGGCTTAGGTGACAAGCCTATTTTTAACACCATCGGGCACCAATTTGTAAAGTAAAAAACAACAAACTCATTATTAATTATATTGACTATGTTTCGGATGAATTATAACATGTATAACAGAATATCACGAATTCTATATCAATATTCATAAAATCCACCTCGCAAAACATTATTATAATTTGAGAAAAGAGGTGAGCCCTCCCTGCGACCCTTTTTTTGCCGTGGGGAAATCCTCATGGACGCACTCCGCCCGGGGACGGCGGAACAAGTGTCGGACTGTTACGGACAAAAAGAAAACACAATGGTGTTCCTTCAACTACCTTTGGCCGGGGGAGTGGGAACCCTCTGTATTCGCACATCCAACCCCGATAGGTCCCGGCCCGCCACAAGCAGGCGAGCCCCTTCTCCCCCTGCGGCCTAATGTCGCCCAAACCCTCCCCGGCGGTGCATACGGAACGCTGCGTGCCTTCTCACGGGCCCTGCCATGCGCAGCTAACACGCCGATGTCACGACTACGCTACGGTAGCCTCGCTTGCTACGGGGGCTACGCCAGCCTCGCTTGCTACGGGGGCTACGCCAGCCTCGCTTGCTACGGGGGCTACGCCAGCCTCGCAAATCTCACCAGTCACGCTAGCAACACCAGTCGCGCCAGCTATGCCAGACAGCAGATAAACCCGAGTCCGCCGCCCGCAGGGCCTATCCTCCCATAATTTTTATAGAGGTTTTCTTCCTCATCCCTCATCCTCCAATGCGCCCTCTGCTAACTTCAGAGGGACATTCAGAGTCACGCCCAATTGGCCCAGATAGAGCCAGAATATTCGCCACGGGCAATAAGATCCCCCGGTCCAAAGAAGAGTTATTGCTCGTGCCCAGGGTGCACCGGCCCAGCAACTGCTGTTCCCTCTAGACGTATCAAGAAGGACTAGCAGCCGTCAGGCACACGAGGAGTTTTTCTGGCCCAGCACCCCCCCCCCTCCCTGCGACCTAATAAAAGATCTATTGTGAGTTGACGCCCCTTGTAGTGTTCTACAACTGCTACAACACCTCAAACCTTTTCCACTGCTTGTCCCTCTGGACACGTCTGGAGGGAACGGCAGTTGTTAGGCCGGTGCATTCTGGGTACGGGCAGTAGAATCCTTTCCTTCGGGGGATCTTATTGCCTGTGGGGAATATTCTGGTACGGGAGGGGCCCATGTGGGCCAATGGGGAGTTTTTCCACGTGTTCCTCTGATGCCAGCAGAGGGCACGGTGGAGGAGCAGGGGTGGGCCCGGTGTGCACTCACCTTGCCACTGAGCACACAGCGGGGGGTGCTATTATTTAAATCATAATGTTATGGGACTAGAAAAGAAACAATTTTATTAAAAATTATAAAGTTTTTATTTTCTGCTGAATATTGAATAAAATGTGGCGATGCTTGGGGGAGGCCTATGTCCAGCAGTGGACGTCTTTCGGCTGAAATGATGATGATGATGATGATTGAATAAAATGGCAATAGCAAACTACAAATAGTCTAGAAAATCGAGTTAGGAGATGCTTCAACTAGCTATACAAAATTAATAAGCATGTGGCCGCATGGGTGTGGGTAATTATAATTTACTCTATTTCATTGCTGTTGATAATTGTATGATCAATTACTAACAATAAAATGTTCGCATTATTTGTACCGACGGGCGGGCTAATATTAGATCTGCGCCGGCGCACCACCCTCTGAATAAAAGCTAAACCAAATCGCACTGAAGACTTAATTAAATCCTTGCACATTCTAACTTGAACTCTACTGAAATGGCTTGGCACCCGCTCATCATCACTTGGGGTTGACACTGAAAATCAGCGCTGTGTTGTGACTCACGTTACAACACAGCATCATGCTGAGTGTTGACCTCTTTGCCGCAGCTACGACATGCAAAGTAGGTATCATACATTGATAAAATGATTCAAGAAATGTACCTAATTAAGTATTTTTTATGTGCACCTACCGCATGTCGTCTTGTTGTGGCAATAAATCATTTTTCTTTCTTTCTTTAAATGTAGAATGAACAACTTTGAAATCATGCGCTCAAAAGCTTAAATATCCTATTATAACAGTCGGGTAAAAAGTAACTGTAAATCACTGAGGTATACCTCAGTGCTGTAAATGCCTGTTTGTTTGTTTGAGCATCACGCCAAACCTACTGGACCGATTTTGATGAAACGTTTTATTTTTAAAAGCTTATAATTAGACTTAAAAACTTGTATGTATTTTATCTCGCTACGATGACGGGAACCGGTGATTAACAATCATCAACTCTGCCTATAACAGACATCGCAGTCCTTTGCTGGAGACAGGCCTCTTCCAAGGTGCACCACAACACTCGGTCTTCTGCCTTCCGCATCCAGCCCCTCCCAGCCACCTTCTTCAGGTCGTCAGTCCACCTGGCGGGGGGACGCTTTATGCAGCGTTTGTCGATTCGTGGCACTGATTCGTGCTCTCTACTCAAGCCACTCAAGGACTCGTTTGCTCCAGCTGCCATCGGTCCTTCGAAAGACATGGTTATTCCACTGTCACTCAGCTTACTGATCCTACAAGCTATGTCGGTCACTCCGGTTCCCCGGATTAACAATAAAACCTCGGACGAATAAAAAAGGCGGAAGGAATCTCGCTAAACAAAGATTGAAGCCCTTAATTTTTTCCTAAACCCACTATAATTTCGAAAGCATTTTAACGCACCAGATTTGTATTCTTATTTTATTTGTGACACTACAGCAATGACTACCGTCACACTCGATTTTTTGTGTAATCGCAGCTTTTTGGCATACTATGGATGTGAATGTGCACGCACGTGCCAGCCCGTACTTTTAAGCGAGGCGTCTTACTACGGATGATTCACTTATTGTTTAGCGAGGTTCCGTCAGATTTTTTATTCGTCCACGAATAAAACCATATTATTCCACAACCAAAGTGCACACATTATATTAGCGGCCTTTACACTAAGTTTTTGGAGCGCACGAATCCACGCGCCACTCCAAAGTGTGAGTGTAAAGGCAAGTGCTGGGGCCTTACTCCCGACTGGATCGAGTGCTGTATCAATCGAATTTGAATTCGATATAGTGTCAATTCGTACTGCATTTCTTTAGGGAGTGACATAAGCTCGATTTGTTTCATAGCTCGAAACAGTCGGGAGTAAGGCCCCTGGGCATTCCAAAGTGTCGCAGTCCGGCGCGCTAGGTTCAAATCAAATCAGAGTTGTTGTGTCAGAGACTCAGAGTTCAGCGCGCGTTCTAAGCAGTGAGTCACGATTATTTATTTCATTCCAGAATCCGTCACAGTCAGTGGCTGTTAAAGTGGTGACTAAGAAAGGAATACAGAAAGCTTCAGAGATTCTCGTAAAAGAGATAAAGATCCTTCGCGAACTGACTGCCCTTCACCACACCAATCTGGTCGCCATGCACGACTGTATGGACAGCCCCGCCTACGTCTATGTCGTCATGGAGGTGAGTTCATTAATATTATTGTAAATAGGTACCTATGTAAACAAATCATATATATGGTCTTCTAGATTTAGATACCTACCTATTAGACAAATAATTATCAAAACCAAAAAACACGACTGCGTGTAAAATTAACTGAAAAGATGTAAACAAGACTTGTGTAGGTAAGTCTATGTGAAAGTATCAAATCAAAACGCAGTCGGAGGCTACGTATGTTTTTGGCCATGTATTACATAAGTAGTTCATAGGTAGACTCTAACGTCAATTCCATAGAATTTGTTTCTGTATTCTGAGGTCAATTCCTAGAGAAATGCAGTACGAAAGTACGAATTGACACTAACTCGAATTCAAATTCGATTGATACAGAACTCGACCCAGTCGGAAGTAAGGCCCCAAGCCCCAGTTTGACGTTGACAGCGCCTTTATTTCGTAAGCAGTAAGGGCGATTTTCTAATTCAAGTGTTACCACTGTCATGCATTCGACTGTACAATTTGTACGTATGTGTCCGCGTCGTTATGCAATGTAACTCATTTCAATCGGCCGTTAAAGTTTATTGCCTTCTTTCTGCTGGTCAGAAATTTGGGGTAAAAGACAGCTTCATGATTGTAGCAAGCAACATAAATAAAAATTGGGATATAATATTTTACTATGTGACCATGCTTTGATTTTAAACACAATATCTACAACGTGTATCAGAAATGCGTGATCATATTGGGAGAGCTCATTCAGGGAATGCTATCGAACAGCTTTTACTACGGTTGTATTGGGTCAACCCTGAAGTCGCGAAAAATTAATCAGTTCTTCCATACATTTACGTCGAGAGGTATTGCACTTTTCTATGAAAAAGCAGTTTTTAGGGTTCCGTATTTCCTATTCTACAAGGAAACCTTATAGTTTCGTCATGTCCGTCCGTCTGTCCTAATCCTGTACAGCTTAATAACCTCTACAGTTATAAACGTGGGTACCTACATGTAATTTTGCTCAAAAATAGTTAAGATATAGATGTCAATTTTAAAAGGATAAAAAAATCCTAATTATCTATTTTAGGGGTGGTGCCCATACATGTGAAATGAGGATGAAATTTCGTTTTCGCTGCATCGTCTCGTCTGGGGTTTCATTGAATAGGTCTACTGAAATGCCTCTTCCATTTCTAAACTATGCAACGTAGAAACTAATAATCTTCCACGTTGATAGACCTAAGTAATAACTCTTTCAAAATTATTTCGAGCATGTTATTATACATTTTCAAGTACTTATAGAGAAAACTGCAAAATACTTAAGACGTCCTAGTTCAAAGGTCATTGACCTTAGAGAAAAAATATTCTAGTAAATAATGCTCCTTTAGTTACCTTATATTTGAATAAATCACTAAAAGTAGGTACCTATGTGTTATGTTGACATGACACCTCTTAGATGGCGCTGTATAACAAGTAATAACAACACGCTCTGAGTCGCCAATGCTGCTGCCTATTGCAAAAACGGAAAAACTAAAATAGCCATGAATAATATTCTATTTAATTCGTTTGTAATTACACCTACCTACGGAACCCTGTACTAAGCTTGGCCTGACATGCTCTTGGCCGGTTTTATTTACAATGATTTCAGGGTTGTTGCCATATAAAAGTTAATCTATGCTATGCCCTAAATGAGCTCTCCAAATATGATCACTTATTTCTGATACACGTTGTATATACATATATATCACGCTAACCGACCGTACCATATTGCCATGTATTGCAGATAAATACCTACTGCACTCATGCAAACGTCTGCGCGAGTGCAGTAGGTATTTATCAAATATTGCCATTCGCTATTTTGTAAACAGGAACCACGAGGCGATATTTCTTAAACAGCGGTTAAAATAACTCCAGTCAAACAACAGTACCGTTTGCAGAAATTATTCCATTTCACAAACACCACTGCCTCTACAGGAGTTTTGTTGCATACATCAGTTCCGCTTTATTTAAAGCAGCAATTAAGCCTAATATAAGTACACAAGTTTTCAAATTTCTGTTAGAAGCAAAGACAATAATTACATGATGACATTATTGTTTAAAAAAAAATGACAAAATGCAAGCATTTCCTGAGGCTTTAACCAAACAATAGGCTATTCACAAGTAAGAAAGAACAACCTGTAATTGAAATAACTGAAAACCTCTTAAAGTGTCATTGTACTCATCAGTATTTTATAAACAACTTTTACTATGGGACATACTCTGAAATCTCGAAAAAAAATACATTAGTTCCTTACATTTGTGTTCACATAAATCGACAAAATGTAGGCAACACCTGATATTTTTTTCGCGATTGCAGGTTTAATCAGTCATAAATAATAATGTTTCATGGAAAAAAAAATTGGACAAGCAATTATGTTTTGTTGAAATCAGTACAATGACAGTCTACTAGACCGCGTCGTCGTGCGTCGTTTCGTCGTCAATACAACGCGATTACGCGACCATTCGCGAGTACGCGCCAATTTTTCTCCTGCGTACCCGCGATCATACATACGGGTGTCGAATAGGTGTGCTAATTGACATAGTACCTATTTTAATTATTTCATTATTAACCAGATTGATTGGAAAATTAATATTATTATTGATATACCTACCTACTTAGGTAATGTTATGTTTATGGTTTAAAGTAAACGTTTACCCCCTTATTATAAAAGCTTAGACCATGTTTAGGCACTTGTTTAAACCGGGTAGGCTCTAACTAACGTCAAACTCCAGACGTAAAGAAGGTGTTTATTGTTTAAGCCAGGCATAAGCAAAACCTATAGCTAAAACCGATTTTGTTATATTTCTATGGATTTTGTAATATAATATAAGGTGGATAAAAGCTATGTAAACGATACTAGGTAGTTCGATATAATGTTTAATTTTAATAATACCACAGATTAAAGAAGTGATAAAATAAAACCTCATAAATGTAATGAAATGCGAGTCGCTTGAAGTTTTTATCGCGTACAAATTAAGGGCAAGGTTACTGGGTTACGGACATTGATGTTAGCCATTTTACTTACTAATTCATATCCTGGTAATTTATATATCGTAGCAGCGTTGTAGATCGAATGTTACAAAACGAAGTTACATTGTATTATAATGTAAAGAAATAGATCAATAATAATAATAAAATAAATAGATAATGTATATGATCCGGGTTAGTTTATTTTCCATTAAATGTTGAGGAAATAATCGAAGTAAGTAGGTGTATTAGATTGTATTTGGAATTGGATAGGGTTGGGTAGGTACCTACCTACCTACATACCTGCTTAGTAAAACTCGAATTTTTTACAAGCTTTTATTTTTTAACTTGCAATGTATATACCAGGCCCCTCAGAAAGTATTGCGAAAAAAAGTTTTTATATATGGGAGACTGGCCAGTTATAATGTTTTTCGAAAATATGATTATTTATAAGTAAAAATAAGTAAGTTCCAATTTCAAAATTTCCCTCCACATTTTTTGCGAGTTAATTCAAAGTATTGTGTCTCACTGAAATATGGATCTGCGCCGGGAACATTTTAGAGCTATGATTTTATACGATTTCAAGTGTCGCCTGAAACCGGATGAATCGTACGATAGACTTCAAATGGCATTCATGGATGAAGGCCCTTCCAAGGCAACCGTGTATCGTTGGTATAACGAATTCAAGCGCGGTCGACCAACTTTGGGGGATGACGAAAGAAGCGGTCGCCCTTTGACGGCTGTTACCGAAGAAAACGTGCTAGCAGTGAAAAATTTAATCCAAGACAATAGGCGAGTTACATATCAGGAGATTCAACACATATTGAAGATTGGATCGGGAAGCGTTCACGAGATTCTACACAGCCATCTTCGCGTGAGGAGGATAGTATCACGCTGGGTGCCGCACAACCTCACCGATGCTCAGAAGCAGGCCCGGGTGGAATGGTGCCGTGATATGCTTAACAAATTTGAAGCAGGCTCGTCTCGGCGTGTTTACGACATCGTTACAGGTGATGAGTCCTGGATTTATCAATACGACCCAGAAACCAAGCGCCAGTCGACTGTTTGGGTGTTTCAAAATGAGCCAACGCCTACCAAAGTGAAGCGATCTAGAAGCGGGGGTAAGATTTTGATCGCTAGCTTTTTTAATTTGACTGGCCACTTGGTATCAATTCCCTTACGGGATCAAAGAAGCATTAATGCCGAATGGTATACTACCAAATGTTTGCCAGAAGTTTTCTCTGTTATAAGCAACAAGCGACCAAACACAGGGCTCCGCGGGCTACTGCTCCACCACGACAATGCACCTGCGCACACCGCACTCAAAACGAGGGACTTCCTGGACAGCACGCCAGTCAAACTCCTGGGTCACCCTCCTTACAGCCCTGATCTAACACCGTGTGACTTCTTTTTATTCCCAAAAATAAAAAATCAGCTCAAAGGGATACAATTTTCGTCGCCGGAAGATGCGCTGGCTGCGTTCGAGCAGGCTGTAAACGAGGTGTCTGCGGCGGACTGGAAAAAGTGTTTTGAAAACTGGTTTAGGCGCATGAATCTTTGTATAGAGGCTGGTGGAAAGTACTTTGAAAAGATTTGATAAAAATATATGTACGTATAGAACAATTTTTTTTAGTTTCGCAAAACTTTCTGAGTGTCCCACGTATGTATGTAATTTGTTAGGGTGGAATCTTGCAACTCAATTTTGAAGCAGATATCTTCAACCGATTGAGCTGAAATTTTGCATACTCGTTTAGTTTGGATGACAATGTATGGTTAGCTGTGTGACGTCATTCTAAATCCAATATGGCGGAACACCCAAGATGGCTGACTAGTTATTTTTCATGCACTCTTACAATATGGGTATCAAATGAAAGGGCTTGCTGAGAATAACTCGAAAAATAAAGTAACGTCACTCTAAATCCAATATGGCGGACTTCTAAAGATGGCGGACTATTTTTTTTATGCTTTCCTAGATTGAGATGAAATTTTGTATACACGTTTAGTTTGGATGACAATGCATGGTTAGCTGTATGACGTCATTCTAAATCCAACATGGTGGAACACCCAAAATGGCGAACTAGTTATTTTTAATGCACTCCTACAATTTTATGGGCACCAAATGAAAGGGCTTGCTGAGAATATCTCGAAAAAAAAGTGACGTCTTAAATACAATATGGCGGACTTCTAAAGATGGCGGACTAAGTTTTTTATGGTCTCCTACAATATGGATATCAAATGAAAGAACTTGCTGAACGTACGAATGCGAGTTAAAAAAAAACCGGCCAAGAGCATGTCGTGCCATGCTCAGTATTATAGGGTTCCTTAAGTAGGTGTAATTACAAACGAATCAAATCGAATATTAATCATGGCTATTTTGGTTTTTGCAATAATCGGCAGCATTCGTGACTCAGAGCGTGTTGTTAGTAGCGCCATCTAGCGATAAATTCAAGAAGCCAAATTTAAGAAGTCTGTCATGTCAAAGTTACTTTTTGTGATTTTTTCAAATAGAAAGTAGCTAAAGGAGCATTATTTGCTATGATAATTTTTCTCTAAGCTAAATGACCTTTGAACTAGGACGTTTTAAGTATTTTTCAGTTTTCTGTCTACATATAACTCAAAAAATTATAATCACATTATACTCGAAATAATTTTAAAAGAGAGTTTTCACAAAGGTCTATCAATGTGGAAGATTATAAGTTTCTACGTTGCATAGTTTAGAAATGGCAGGGGGGGGGACACATTGCAAGCCACTTTGGCGGGCTATATTTCGCAGATGGTACACCTGATAAAAAAGTGATGTATGAAACATTACCTTCATTTTAGTAGACATATTCAATGATACCCCAAACGAGGGGGTGCAGCGAAAAAAATATTTTCATCCCCATTTCACATGTATGGGCGCCACCCCTAAAGTACGTAAAAACGATTTTTTTATTCTTTTAAAATTGAGATCTATATGCAGACTATTTTTTAACAAAATTTCATTTACTTACGTTTATAACTAGAAGTTATTAAGCTGTAAAGGATTAGGACAGACGGACAGACGGACGGACATGACGAAACGATAAGGGTTCCTTGTAGGACTACGGAACCCTAAAAACCGGCCAAGAGCAAGTCGGGCCATGCTCAGTATCATAGGGTTCCTAATTACAAACGAATCAAATCGAATCATTACTATTTTAGTTTTTGCAAACAGCGCCACCTATCGCTGAATTTAAGAAGCTAAATTGAAGAAGTGTGTCATATCAATATAACACAAAGTTACTTTTTGTGAATTTTTTAAATAGGTAGTAACTAAAGGAGCATTATTTGCTACTATAATTTTTCTCTAAGGTCAATGACCTATGAACTAGGACGTCTTAAGTATTTTGCAGTTTTCTCACCATAACTCAAAAATTTATAATCACATTATACTCGAAATAATTTTAAAAGAGAGTTTTTATAAAGGTCTATCAATGTGGAAGATTATAAGTTTTTACGTTGCATAGCTTAGAAATGGCAGGGGCGGGGGGGACACATTGCAAGCCACTTTGGCGGGCTGTATTTCGCACATGGTATACCTGATAAAAAAGTTGTGTATGTAACATTACCTTCATTTTAGTAGACCTATTCAATGATACCCCACAAGAGGGGGTGCAGCGAAAAAAATCTTTTTATACCCATTTAACATGTATGGACGCCAGCCCTAAAATACGTAATCAAGATTTTTGTATTCTTTTATTTAAAATTGAGATCTTAGACTATTTTTTAACAAAATTTCATTTACACAAGTTTATAACTGTAGAAGTTATTAAGCTGTAAAGGATTTGGACAGACGGACGGACATGACGAAATTATAAGGGTTCCTTGTAGAAACTACGGAACCCTAAAAACCTGTCCAGCTAGAACTAAAAAATAAATTAAACGTAAAAAAACGTTATTAAAAACAAGCTTTCATTTGAATGCGCTAAAAATAATAAAATAAACTTTTCCTTTAAAACTTACTATCAACTTATAACGTCATTACACAATTTATATGATATAAAAGCTTGTTGCGAGATTTACCTGTGTAGATAAACAAGTAAATTGAATAACTTGTTCTGATTGATTTTAATTTAAAAAAAATCTAACTAAGTAAATACGTGTACCTACTTATATTATATCTCGCGACAAGCTTTTATATCATATAAATTGTGTAATGACGTTATAAGTTTATAGTAAAAAATTTAAAGGAAAAGTTTGATAGATAGTTTGTTTGTTTATTTGATTATTTTTAGCGCATTCAAATGAAAACTTGTTTTTAATAAAGTTTTTTACATTTAATTTATGTAAACATTAAAATACTTATACACCTGAGTAGGTAATTTAACTAGGTATCTTAGTTTCAATTTGATGTTTGTAAAAATATTGTCCTTAACTCTTAATTAATTAATTAGTACAAAGCGATTACGATTAGTAATATTGAAGAGTCATATCGTAAAAAATGTCGGTCGCTGACTTTATGCCTACTGACTTTATACATAGGTATTTAAAAAAAAACCTTTAAATTTTAAATCACATTTTTATCAGACTGAGTATTTTTATTGGTTTGTCGACATTTCGACAACCATGCCGACTTCCGCATGACTATTGCGCGAATGTGGAATTGTGGATTCACAGCAAGGTCGCTACGCATTAGATAAATAGTTGGCTTCACCACGCAGGCAGGGCGTGTCGCGCGTTGTCCGTTGTTGTCGCAGATTACCTAAATTCATTTGATCAGTTGTCCCAAATATAAATAGTTTCCCTCCAACCGTGTACGAACTCACTTCTTATTGCGCAGAATGCCGTAATAGGTCAAGGAGATATCAACAAAAAAAAATAAGACAGATAGCGAATCAGACAATATAGGTAAGAATTCTTATCTGAGACGGAATTTTGAAGCGGTCACCATAGTAACGTGCCATAGTATTCGAACGCCGACCGATGGCATCCTATTAACACCCTTCTAATCTCTTTACCAATATTAGCACTCCGTTTTTTTTTAAATGAATATGAAAATGCAAAGTATAAATAAATGCATAATATTGATTGGTAGAGGTACCTAACTAACAGCCAAAATTAATATCCAATCTATCCACGATTTGCCCTACTAGTGATAGGAATTTGACATAAGCTCTATACAAAATATGTCAAATTTCTATCGCTAGTAGGGTAAATCGTGGATAGATTGGATATTAATTTTGGCCGTAAATCGTTACAAGCGCATAATTTACCACAATTTTTTTTTCCTGTAGGTAGCTACAAGAATGCTACGTTGTCAAAACTCATCAAAGAGTCATCTCCAAATGTACTAATCTACTAACAATTTTTTTCAACTTCTAAAGTGCTTCTAAATGATAGGAACTTACTCTGATTTTTACAGATAGGTAGCTATCGTCTATTATGATTTTACAAGTGGAATTCCCATTTCTTTCCACGTGGGTGAGTCCCGTCAATCAGCAACATCTTACATAGGTACCTAGTAGGTGGTACACTTGTGGGGCTCATGAAGAAAATGATTAATTTAATGTTAAGTTGATTAACAAGGTGTTCACGATTCAATAGATTTATAACATTGTTTGATAATGGCGACACTGTGTCTGTTAAGATCCCCACACGTGTCGCTTCTCTACGTGTCTCTGCGGTCTCTGCCTCGTGGAGAGATACATGTATAAATAATACTATGTGTATATTCTACCTTACTTTATTGTTATATAGATTATTGCGCAGATATGGCATGTATCATCGTCAACAACGTTCGATTTCGATATGTACTTAGGTGAGATTAAAACACTTGCACTAGATGTAGCTGAATATAGATGAAAACACACACTGAGTCACAGTCTGGGAAGAGTCGCATCAGAAATTCTATTGATTTTCATCAATAGAAAAAAGAAATAAAGCGCTCATTACATTACTCTGAATTCAGAAATCCTAATGAGGGTTTAGGAAAGGAAATCAGGAAATAAGGAAAGTGTGAAATAGTTAGGTCGGTGTAATCTTAGGGGATTCCTTTCCTAAATTCTAATTAGAATTTTTGAATTCAGTGTAGATAATGTATTAAGCGCTCAACTATTAGGTACAATACGCGTAAAATAACTCTGCCGCTGTCAAGTACGCAACAGGTGGCTACCTAGTCCATTTTGCAACCAAATCAGTAGCGTGCATACGCAGTATTTGTAATGGCGGCAAGATTCAGATTGATAGTTACTTTTTCTAAGTTGTTAGGTAGGTCATCTGAGCTGCAAGGTGGCGGAGAGTGATGTTCTCGCTGCCTCAGTCGTTCGTTGGCATTTACTGGGGTTGTCCGAAGTCCGTAGAGAGGGGTAGGACACGATAACCCTGGAGTCAGGAAACTTACTCTACTTCCGAATCAGCTCAGCGATCAGCTCTCCCAAGGTAGTGTTGGTTTTCTTGTCAATAAGGCCCTCGTGAACAACGTTGTGGAAATCGGTAGTGTGTCGACATACGTAGCGTACCTTGTACACACGGCTACACATCAGGCTGTACATTTCCGGTATAAGCTGACCTCGCATTGTATAGGTTTTCCTTGCAACGCGAGGTCAGCCTTTACTGGTTATGTACAGCTTGATGTGTAGCCGTGTGTACTATAGCTAAATGATAGGTACAAGCTAAAAATAGTGCAGGTATATGCGCCGACCTCGACACACTCTGATGATATAGCCGAAGCGATGTACGAAGACATAGCTAAGGTTATGAATAGTACCGCTATGGCTCTCTACAACGTTATTATGGGGGAGTGCAAGAACGCGGTGAATCGAGAATCGGACCTTACGGTTTGGGGTGTAGTAACCACAGGGTCCAAATGCTGGTCAACTTCTTAGGAATCCCAGAGGCTCTTCTTAATGAACTCCTTCTTTAAGAAGAAGCCCCAGAGAAGATGGACTTGGAAAAGCTCTGACAAGGAACGAGATAGACTTTATTATGACGGATAAAAAGCACATATTTGGAGATGTCTTCGTGACCAAAAGGTTCAACACCGGAAGTGATCACCGACCTATCCGAGGCACTCTAAATATCAATGTAAGAGTTGAAAGAACGCGCTTGATTAAGTCTATCTCCGACCTTCGCTGCTCCAAACCAGTTTGGGCTCCGAAAGGTCCCAAGCGGAACTTAACAACCGATTCCACTCGCTGGAAACCACTGGCAATATTGAGGAGACAACCAACACCATGGTCAAAACGTTGCAGAAACTGTCTTGAAAATTCTGTCCGCCACAGCGTGGAAGCAAGTTGCCCAAGCTTTCGGCTGAGACTCTCTATCTGATGAGAAAGAGACGGGAGATGTTCTCTGCACATTCGTCTTCATCAGATAGCAGGTCCTTAAACCTACAGATTAGGAAGCTAATGCGACTTGACCTCCGCCGCTCCAACACTCGCGCCACTGAGGCGGCGATTGAGCAAAATAGGGGGTCGAAAGTTTTCGCTCAGCAGCTAGGGAGGACCCATCTGATGAAGCTGAAAGCTGCGGATAGCAAAATTGTCACCTCTAAGATCGAGATGCTCGATGAGTTCGATGCATCCTTGTCCTGCTCACACTGTCGGATTCTATTTCTATATGAAATTATTGATAAGTATGCCAATGACTAACTAGGTATAAAACGTCACGTCAGTTAGGTACTATATCGACAGGGTGTTTCCACACCAATCGATCGATTGTCGATCGTCGTCGATCGATTGGTGTGCTAGCTTCGGCTTAATGACGGTTACCGGTCGATAAAACATTAATCAACAATCGATCGACGATGAATCGACAGTCGACATGATTGATCGACGGTATGGATCGACGTCGATCGGTTGATGTAGAAAACCATCCTATACCATGAGCTATCCACCAGTACGTAACCTATTCTGTCATCGAACGATCTTCGATCGATTATGAATCGATATAGGTAACTCGACCATCGAGCACATCAGTTTGGTGTGGCCGTGTAGTAGAAATGGTCGATCGATGCCGAACGACGACTAATCGATTCTACCATCGATCGATAAAATCGATCGATGGTAGAATCTGAAATCTATGAAATCTGTCGATTGGTGTGGTAACACCCTAACTAGCCAAGTTAGATTATCCACACAATGATAATGAACCACATAATAAGTATTATAAAGAACCTGGTCTGTTTCCGTAATAATTGTGTGGTCTCTGAATAAATGATAGAAGCAGTTGCTTCTATGCTAGTGGATTCAACTGTGATTCAAACATTATAGGTAGGTAGTTATGTAGGTAGTTGTAATTTATTGCATTTGCATCGCCTTATTCTTCGTCTTTGTTGTTGGACTTGGCGAGGAACATAGTTATAATTATTTTTGTTTCTTTCCAAATGTATGTGTCATTATAAATAACCATCAAGGGCACACGAGTCAAGTGGACGCAGCAAGTCAAAGTCACAACCGACATGTAGGTATATGTATTGTAAAGCCGAGTATGTTGGTAGCTGCGAAACTAGTCGTTCATAATATTACGTAGGTACCTACACTTGTTTTCATTGCGTAAAAACTAAAAAAGCAATGCCCTCATCGCGGTAGGTACAAAACCAAACTCAAGTTCAATGGCACGATTTCCTTTTAGTTGAGGTACGTAGATAGTAGCCATGGCTGCTGTGGACCATGACTACAGTAATTGGCATCGTTAACGTTTTGGATGTTTATTTATAACTTCACATTCTTACAGAGCTCTATGATGGTTGAAGTTTTAAGTCAATACAAACATGGGAGCACCCAGTTTCCAGCTTGGGGGGGGGGGGGGCAAATCAGGATCTGCAGTACAATGTAAAGACTTCTGAAAACCATCGGCAGAAAAGGCAGCGCGAGCAAAGTGAAACCGAAAAATTCGGTATTCAATTGCAAAAATGCAACAAGAAAAAAACCTACACATGTATCAGTGCGAGCGTAGCGAGCACAAATTTTTTTTTGGGATCTTTTGAAAACTACACCATTTTAGGTGCATTTTAAAAAGAGTTTAAAGGCTTTATCTTTCATAATATATTTTCCATTTGATGCTCCTTGTACAGTCGACCGCAGGTACTGACCTGCGGTCAAGATCAAACTGTTACCACTGGGTAACAGTTTGATCTTGACAGCGTCTTTATTTCTGAAACAGTAAGGACGGTTTTCATAATCCAAATGTTTGTAGACGTGCGGTCGGCTGTACTATATGCATAAAGGCGAGCATGTTTTTTTTTTGTAAAAACGATAGGTCGTTAGGCTTCTTTCTCTTTTTACGGCCAAAATTAATATCCAATCTATCCACGACTTACCCTACTGGAGATAAAAAATTGACATAGGGTCGTTTCGCCGGTTTTCGGCCATTTAGTGGAGTTGTCAACTTAAAGGCACCAGAAAAAAATATTGCCATTGTGCTAGCCTAGTACTATCAATGTTGATGTTTAGCCTACATAGTGTAGTTTCAATTTTTATAATAACTTGGTGCTTTAACATAATACTTTTTTTTATAATAATTTTTAATGTGAAAAATGGGCATTATGCTAGTTTTCGGCCACAAATTTCAGATTTCGGCCTACATGAATTTTAGTTTTCGGCCACTACTTTAGATGGAATAGAAAGGTGGTACAAATGAAATATTTATTGTGAAATTATAATAAAATGTATTTTATTAATTAAATATAATTATTATCAATCGTATCTGATTCATGAGATCATAAGTTTTTAGTTAATCTTACCAAATCACTTAGTTTCATATATTAATTCTAACTAGTCTTTATTAATTAAAATACAAATCATCTGATTTAGTATTTGCAGGGTATTTTCACTGTAAATATACTTTTCAGTTGCAGTCTCCATACCATTATTGCTATTTAAAAAATAAGGTATTTAACAATAACTTCGAATATCATAATCAGTCATTTATTATAAAAATTAAGGTCATCATCATTTCAGCCGAAAGACTAAGACATCCACTGCTAGACATAGGCCTGCCCCAAGCATCGCCACAACGACCGATCCTGCGCTTTCCGCATCCAGCTGATTCCCGTGACCTTCATTAAGTCGTCGGTCCACCTTGTGAGGCGCCTACCTATGCTGTGCGTTCCAGTACGCGGTCGCCACTCCAGAACTTTTCAACCCCATCTGTTCTGCGAGCAATGTGCTCCGCCTACTGCCACTTATGTTTGGCAATTCTTACCTTCGTTCTACTGCGAATCTCCTCATTTCTCATTCGATCACGCAGGGACACTGAGCATAGCCCTCTCCAATGCCCTTTGGGTGACTATCAGACTCATTATGAGCGACCATGTTTCAGTGCCGTAAACGGTTTGTTAGCACACTCTGGTCAAAGACTTTCGTCTTGAATCTAAGGAGAATTGAAGGAGATATTGCGTAGCTTCCTGAACGTTGCCTAAACGAGTCGGACTCGACGATTAACCTCTTTCTCGAAGTCGGACCTACCTAACTGAACAGTTTGTCCTAGGTGTAAATAGTCGTCAACAACATCGAGTGTAGTCTCCGATATTTACGGGAATGGGTACTAACATAACCTAACCTATCAATCCTAACATAACTTATATAACACAACCACCAACATACATCATCATAACCTTACAACAACACGCACATAACCAGTAACCACATAACATAACCTACACACATGACTTTAAAACACAACCTTTGAACGTAAGCTTTGTTTATGATGTTTATTTCTTTCTACTGAAGTCATTGAGCATTGTTCTGAGGTCCTCCATAGTCTCAGCCATGACTACTATGTCGTCGGCAAACCGAAGATGAGTAATGTACTCGCCGTTCATGTAAATGCCTAGCCCTTTCCAGTCCAGAACCTTGAACACATCTTCCAATGCCGCAGTTAACAGTTTTGGAGAGATCACATCTCCCTGCCTCACACCTCTCTGCAGAAGGATAGGTTTCGACTTTCGAGGCTTGGTCCTGTCGTCTGACTGACACAGTGGCGTTTTTATACAACCACTTCAGCACTTCGATGTACTGATAGTCAATCTGGCACCGTTGAAGAGACTGTAGTACAACCTAAGTCTCGATCGAATCGAAGGCTTTCTCGCAGTCCACAAACGCTAAACAGAGAGGCAGGTTATATTCTTCGGTCTGCTGTTTACCGCAGCGTATATATCTGGTTTACGGTGCTAAAGCCTTTTCGGAATCCAGCTTGTTCGGGAGGCTAGAAGTCGTCAAATATACGCGCGAGACGTTCCGTAATGACTCTCGAAAACAGCTTGTAGACATGGCTCAGAAATGAGATGGGCCTAGTTCTTCAGTAGAGCATTATAGCCCTTTTTGAAGAAGACCACCACACCTCTGCTCCGTGCTGGTGGTGTTCTTCCCTCGAGTATGGCGGAATCAAACCACTTCTGAAGGGCCTTAAAGATCGGTTTTCCACCGCCTTCAAGAGTTCGCCGTTCACCCAGCTCCTTGTTGTTTTTGAGCTGTTTCAGAGCCATCCTAATCTAGTACAGGCTGACGTCCAATATGACTTCAGAATAGTGTCGGATCAATCGAGCTCTTGGGTCGTTCGCCCGATTTGCAGCGGGTTTTCTTATTGACGTGTATAACTGTCCATACAATTTCTCGACCTCTCTCAAGAGCTCTGATTTGGAGGATAGGACTGCCATCCTTGGTCCTCAGTTTTGCTAGCTGGTTCTGCTCAAAAGGCAGGTCTCTTGCGAAGATTTTTGAGCCCTCGTTCTTCTCTATCTCGTCTTTAATACGTTTCAGTATAAAATCGGCGTAGGTCGCTTTTCAAGGACTTTGAGATCTTATATTGCGCCGCTGGTGCTCAGACGCATCATCTGAAGACAACAAAATCATCTCGCGTCTTTCCTCCATGAGCTCGAGAGTATAGTCAGAGAGCTTTTTGTTTCTATTTGTACGACGGGTCAATACTATATATATATATAGGTATACTATATATGTATATATATATAGGTACTCAAGATACAACAAGGATCTTTAATACTTGTTGTATCTTGTGTACCTATAAGGTGCATTTTTTTTCTTTATTCAAACAAACACTTCATACCGAGAAATTGTATAACTACTATTTGTAAGTGTTTACTGTACACCATTTATGTGAAATAAAAATTTATTTATTTATTTTATTTATTTTTATTTCCTTTTGAAGGAACCCTCTGAAAATATATTTAAACATCTTCTACCAAAAACTGTTCGTGAATGACTAATTATTAATTGAAATGGTCGAAAACCAAAGCAGCATTCCGTTTTCGGCCACTCTCTCATTTCATACAATTTTATCTTGGCCGAAAACTGAATCATTATTATAGACTTATTCTAGTTTTCGGCCACTACCGAAATGGGTATTTTAGTTTCATCGTTAACCGTTATAAATTGCAGTATTTTGGTGGCCGAAAACTGCAAGCTAGTGTCTTCGCAAGCATATGATTCATTATAAATGAAGAGAAGTCTAAAAGCGTGTAACTAAATAAATGAAAGAGACAAAAGTATCTAGGCTGAACGCGAGCTAGTTTTCGGCCACATGGCCGAAAACCAAAAATTTGGAGAATTTTCCAAGTTACTTTCCGGCCACCTAAATTATTAACTTTGAAATCAAAATATTAAAATTATCAATGTGAAAATACAGTAATAAATTATATCAGCAGTGGAATATATGCACATTATAAGATAATCCTAGTAAATACAACACAAAACTTTCTTTTGAGTGGACCGCGCGCCACTATTTTTTTCGCTCTTTCCCACACTCGTTGACCACTCCAGTGCTGGGGTTGAACTAAGCAATTAATTAGAATTCACGTGTTGTAGTTACCTGATCAAGTAATGTTAGAAGATATAATGCAACTATTTGCGGTTATATTAAACTTCATTTCGTGCGATAAAATGCATTAAAATTGTTATTAAATCAAATTTACTGATTCACCTGGGCCAAAAGGCCGAAATCCAGAGGTGGCCGGCTAACCGGCACAACGACCCTATTTTGTATGTAACTTATGTCAAATTCCTATCTCTCGTAGGGCAAATCGTGGATAGATCGGATATTAATTATGGCCGTTAATCTGCCTTGGATAAACTGAGATAGTAATTTAATTTTGTAAAAATGTATTTATAATGAAACAACAGCTGAAAATAACTCTGATGATTGAGAAAACTTTTCTCAGATTCCAATTATCCGGTTATTTGCAATCGTCCTAGGATTTCCGCAAAGATACGATTTTTCCGATTGTCCTAAGACAAATATAGATCTCAATTCTAAAGGAATAAAAAAAACAAATTATGTATTTTAGGGGTGGCATCCGCGCCCATACCTACATGTGAAATGAGGAAGTTTTTTTTTTCTCTGTACCCCGTCGTTAGGAGTATCATTGAATAGGTCTACTGAAATGAAGGTTATGTTTCATACATCACTTTTTTATCAGGTATGCTTTCTGCGACATATATCCCGCTAAATAAGTGGCTTGTAAATCTTGCAATGTGTCCTAGTCCCTACCCATGCCATTTCTGTGGCCTGATTCACAAACGTTCGAAAATTTTCCGTTTCCGAAGTGAAATTTGACCGGCAAATAAAACAAAACGACCACTTCCTGCGACCATGAACGCTGCAAAGCATTCGAAACCTCAGGAAAACCAATTTTAATAATAATACACGATGTAATTCGGTTAAACTTGTTTTATTAAGAAACAAAACGATTTGAGAACCGAATGGATTCGGAAACGCAACACAAAATTCATGGAAACCCTCCCGTGAGCCATTTGTTGTCGGAAAGCACTCGATGTAAAATTAAAGAACTATGAATAACGTTTCCGAATGCGTTTGATTCTCAAATCGTTTTTTTTTCGTAATAAAGCAAGTTTGACCGGATTACATCGAGTATTATTATTAACATTGCTTTTCCTGATGTTTCGAATGCTTTGCATCGTTCGTGGTCACAGGAAGTGGTCGTTTTGTTCCGTTTGCCGGTCAAATTTCACTTCGGAAACGGAAACTTTTGAAAGTTTGTGAATCAGGCCCCTGAACTATGCTACGTAAAAACTTAAAATCTAATCTAAAACTTATAATCTTCCACGTTGATAGACCTTAGTAAAAACTCTCTTTTAAAATTATTTTGAATATACATAATGTGATTCGTGTGTATTTTCAAGTAACACACATAACATAACATCACGCCTGTATTTCCCCGAAGGGGTAGGCAGAGGTGTATTAGTACACCCACATTTCGCCAGTTATGTTATAGTCCCATGAAAAAGGGGGCGAGCCTATTGCCACTAGCCGGGCACAAATCCAGACTCCGAGCTGCTACTGAGAATTTCCTAAAGAATAAACCCAATAACACTTTGCCCGACCCGGGAATCGAACCCAGGACCCCACGATAAGCAGTCGCGCTTGCGACCACTAGACCAACGAGGCAGTCCGATTACAAGTAATAGAGAGAAAACTGCAAAATACCGACATCCTAATTCAAAGGTCCTAATTCACTGACCTTATAGAAAAATGATCTTACCAAACAATGATTCTTAGTTACCTTCTATTGGAATAAATCAGTAAAAGAATTATTATTATTTTTATCTCTTTAATGTATCTCGGCATATCTTTCGTGAGGAAGAAATCCGGACCTTTGGTAGGCTTGCCAGAGGACGCAGGTCTAGCTCGCAGTCGCCCTTTTGAGAATTTTAATCTAAGTTGGGATGGGGCACTAACTGGGAATAGTCCACAGCTGCACTATATGAGTACAGTCATATTCCGTCCCGGGAAGGTGCAGAACTGTTGCGAAATATGTGAACTAAAATTGTTCGAGCTATGGTAAGAGGTGTTTGATGGTCTTCTTCGGCCGGAAGAAAACGGCGTCTGCCTCTCAACTTCAAAAACTTTATATGTGTTGGTGGCTCGTGGTGGTGGTGACTCGCCAACTCACTAGCTGGGCCCCCTAAACAGCCACCAGTACAGGCAGCAGGGGCAACACCATTGCGAGTGGCTAAGGGTGTAGAGAGTTGTGGCCCCGGTTTTACGATCCCGGTTTTAATAGGGTCTAAGCCCGGGTGTTTCCCCGCTATTACACCATTAGACACTTCCACCCTCGAGCATATAGTCTGGCGGCCGGCCAGAGGGGGCCAAGACCAAGGCAAGACAGAGTTGGGAGTCCTGCGGGCATTCTTTGGGTTCCACTCTAGCTACCCAATACAGGCAAACTGGAGACGAGGCCCTGACCGACTCTCTGGGGCGATAAGGTACGCAGTGTCACCACTCACCAACAGCTCGCCACAAGCTGCCCTGCTATTTGTATGCTTTTCAATAGACCTTATTATCATCAGCCTGAAGTGTCCCACTGCAAGGCAAAGGCCCTTTTTCCACTTGTCCCTGTTTTTTACCGTCCGGGGCCAATCATTCAGATAGGAGTCAAGTTCGTCCTGCCGTCTCCTGGGCCTGCCGCGTTGTCGTTTGCGGCTGTCTGGAACCCACTGTGTGGTTTTTCAGTAAAAGAATAATAAATTAATTAATTAAAAGTACCTATGTGATAACTGATAAGCACTTAAGCAGTCATCGGAATAGGTAGAGCGAATGTACCTAAAGTTCAAAGAACAGAGACAAAAAAAGTGGAGACTTCCTTACGACAATTTTTTTTTTTCGTTTTATTTGGTTTCGATAAATAAGTTAAAAAATTAAATGAAAATAGTATTTTTTTCATTAGAAGAAGAGATTAGAACTTCTTATTATTAAATCTGGTATGTAAATTACATTAGCTTCCGCGCTTACTTATGTCGCTCAAACGAAGATAACCTTTATTTTTGACAGACAATAAAAATCGTGCATACTCTTTTTTAAAAAACAGGTATAGGAAATGAATTCGATAGTTGTTTTACTTTATTAATTTTAGTTGTACTTGAGTAATGTTCCGAACTCGGAACAAATATACCGAAAAAAAAAATGTCGTAGAGAAGTCTCCACTTCATTTGTATTTGTTCTTTGAACTTTAGACACATTAGCTCTACCTATTCCGATCACTGCTGATAAGTTGACATGACACTCCTCTTAAATTTTGCCGGCTAGATGGCGCTCTATAAAAACACGCTCTGAGTCGCCAATACTGTCAGGGACTGTGTTGTCGCTTGCTGCCTTCTATTGCAATAACAGAAACACTAAAATAGCCATGATTAATATTCTATTCGATTCGTTTGTAATTACACATACCTACCTACGGAACCCTATACTGAGCATGGCACGACATGCTCTTGGCCGGTTTTTTAACATCAAGGTAACAAGTTGCTTTTCTGGGCGAAAATCAACCCGGATCTAGGGGGGGCACGTACCCCGGGCGGAAAAGTCTAGTCAGCCGCCAGGGCTCGCCGCGCGCTGTGTGGCGAAGAACGGAGGGCCGCTAGCCCTGGTGACTGGCCGCCCCCCAGTCTCGCGGAATCTCGTCGTACCTATGTCTATAAAACCTTTGGAAAAAAAGTTTATATTTCAAATATCACGTTTTCTGTGCATCATACTAATTTACAATCTAAGGAAAACTTGTAGAGCATAGGATTTTGTACGTTTGTTTTACGGCCAAAATTAATATCCAATCTATCCACGATTTGCCCTACTAGAGATAGGAATTTGACATAAGCTCCATACAAAATATGTCAAATTTATATCTCTAGTAGGGTAAATCGTGGATAAATTGGATATTAATTTTGGCCGTTAGTGCACTTTTTCGTAAGATCAACCGTTTCGTGAGATCTAAAGATCGGAGGACGCGCAAGCGTACCTTAGAACAATTTTGACCGAACTCATCATCATTATCATTTCATTAATTTATTATTGTACTACCTACTTAGGTAAATTGGTCACGTGAGGAACGATCACATCACACCCACTGGTTGTAATTTGTAATATGGTCGATGTTATTTTTTACTGTGTCTGTGTGTTGCTATAGGTACCTACCTACATGTAGTAGCAACGACCCGGAAGCACGAAGTAAAGAAGGAAGGACCGAAATTATACTGCGTCGTAATCGTAATAGTCTTGCCATTGTGATTAATAATGAGTTAGGTACTTATGTAGGTATCTCTGATTTTATTATTAGACGTTTTACTCTAAATATAATATTTAAGAAAATTGGGGTTGACCACATCGACATTATGCAAAATAGCAAACAATACGGAACCCTAAACACGTAAATAATAGCACGGGACAAAGATGGTAAAGAACAAAAGAAATTACGAAATGCCCAGCATATTCTTGTATTCCGTGGCCCAGCAGAAGCAGTTTCATGAAGGTTATAATAGTTTCCAAAAGTAATCTTAGAATCATAGTATAATTGATTATTTAGGAACGTTCTGCCGTTGGTGTACAATCGTACACATTATTATATGAATGTAATGCCACTCTGCTACCCAAATTATACAGATCACGTGCTGTCGTTAGGACACTGCGCGCACGTGTGTGCCACATGTGGCGTGCCAACGTTCCATATTCGTGCTAACTCTATCATTTCAGCAACTCTGTTTGTCCTTCCACATAATTAAACATACAGCAGATTAAGCGTATATTAACTTACGCGTATATTATTGATAAAAATTAAGTTGGGGAACGGAACCTACCTACTCCACATATTTTCAGCAAAATCCTTAGATAAATAATACACGTGGGCAATAAATATTGAAAGCTACTCAGTTTGTACTAAATCAAACATTGTACTTGTTTGTAGTTCACGTGGCCGTGGTGATTAAAGGGTGCAGTTACACAAGTTGTGAAACTGTCAACAACCTATTGCGAAAAAAGCACATTCTCTGTGCATACAGAATTAGCAACATTTACCTATGTGTACTAAGGTCATCTGCCGATCGAATTGATTGCATGTGTCATAGGCTCGTAGGATAATAATAGGAAAAATCTAATCTTTGCGTAAATCCTAGGACGATTGCAAAGAACCGGTTAATTGGAATCTAAGAAAGATTTTCGTAATCATACGAGCTATTATCTATCAGGTTCATTGCAAAAATCCCAGTTTGTTTACGACGATTGGAAACTTGAAAGCTGATTGGCTAATCTTAAAGTTGATTTATAACATCTTTATTCTGGTCGGTCAAAACAAAGTAAAGAAGTGACAAGACAATAGAGGTATCACTACATAGTATAAACAAAGTTGCTTCCCGCTGTCTGTCTGTCCCTATGTATGCTTACTTTGCTTAGATCTTTAAAACTACGCAACTGATTTTGATGCTTTTTTTTTTATAGATAGAGTGATTCCAGAGGAAGGTTTATGTGTAATACATGCATAATATAGTAGAGAAACACTGATAATTTTAGAGGTTTCTAATGTGATGTCGTAAATAAACATATTTTTTGCGCTTACATTACAAACGCTGGCTGAACCCTACGAGATAGATCAAAATAATGTACATACTACAGTATTGTACACCTTAAAAAGGTCTACAAAAAAGTCCGCGATGGTATATGTCTATCTCTTAGGGATAACCCACAATAACCATTTTTTAACCTTTACTTTTTACGAGAAACAAGGTGTGTTGCGGTTGTGCTCTATGGTATTGTCTAATGACAAAAAAGCTGTGAATGTTGTATATAAAGACATTCTGTAGTATATTTAGCACATATTTAGTATCAGCATTGCACCCGTGCGTATCCGGGGCGGGTCGCTAGTTAAATTATACAGGATTATTTTATAACTAGTGCGCAAATTTTTTTTGGTGGTTCAGTATGAGTAATAGAGCACATTTCCATTTATTGTTCAATACTGTTTTTTTTTATCCGACTTAAAATCAGCAAAATATGGGCACAATCTTTTCGTAATAACATCAATGAAATTTAAAAAAAAATCCTGTATAAAGTACCTACCTATTTTAATTTAAAATATTATCTCAAAAAGGTACGTAGGTAGTACCTATATCATAGTCAACAAAACACTGAAAAGCAATATCAGACAACAAAAAACGATCGAGTAAAAAATACCTATAACCTAGGTACATTTATATTGACTCAGAACAATGTGCATCGGGCACCAGGCATTGATAATACACAAAGAGATGTATCGTTAGTCAGGTGGTGACCTCGTGGTCGCATTAATATGTACGCGTTATAAGACTGGTTCTCGGGCCCTAGATCTCGCACGTGGACGGGCTCGGGGCACCTTCGGCCTTCTCTCAACTCCAGTCCCGACAGGGCTTCGTTTATGAGTGCGGTTTGTTGACGTTACCTTGGTACTTGTTGATTTACCATATTGCTAATATATTGTTGTAAGTAAACGAATAAATAAAATCACTCTTGCCCAATCTCTTCTTCTTCCGCTTTTGGATTATGCTGATGTCTGTTTTCTTGATGCAACGGAGGAACTTTTCAATAAACTCGAACGACTGCAGAATCTGGCAATCCGCTTCATTTTTGGCCTCCGGAAGTACCATGTACCATGTGTCGGAATTTCGGATGCAGTTGAAGAAGCTGCCTATTCGGCGTCGTCGAGATACTCACATTATTTCTCTTCTCTTCTCCGTTCTTCACAATCCTAGTTCTCCATCTTATCTTCAGGAACGCTTTGAGTACCATGTCCCCAGGGGAAAACCTTGTCGCTCATTTTCTTCCCTTCTCCTCCGTATACCCCATCACACAACTAGCCGTTACGATGGTTCTTTCACCATACGTGCAGTGCGTCTGTGGAATTCTCTCCCACACTCTCTGCGCGATAGCCCGTCACTGAATGTCTTCAAGAGAAGAATTAACGAGCATTTCCTCTCAACATGAGTTATAGTACATGTTATGTATTATATATCTATATGTATATATATATGAATGTATATATTCTTATGTATCTATTATATATACTTAAGTATCTACCTATATATTATTTATATTATTATTAGCTAGTACTGTAAGTAAATAAAGTAGGTGTAATTTATGTTGTACACTTGTTTCTGTCCTCTACATTCAACATCTCTCTATCGCTCTAAGGTTTGCTGTTAGAAAACTCAGTTCTGAGTTAAGCTCGCCGATGTACATAAACTTTCCTACTGTAATCTAAATGTATATTTGTGTGTACAATAAAGAATAAGAATAAGAAACTGAATAAAGAAGACTTGAAAGCCCGAAGCTTTGCCCGCGTACTGAAATAAAATATAGCCTAATGTTATTTCTGGATAAAGTAGCTTTCTAATGGTGAAAAATAATTATTAAAATCGGTTCAGTAGTCCGCGATTTACGATGTCAAATGCATGCATGACGAGGTTAATGGACGTAGATGAAGCGAAAGAGGTGTGTCAGGATCGTAGCAGGTGGAAATCCATAGTCTCTGCCTACCCCAATGGGTAATGTTTTTTTTTTTTTCAATTTATTTATCTTAAAACATACAACAACAACATAACATAACTGGCGAAATGTGGGTGTACTATACACCTCTGCCTACCCCTTCGGGGAAATACAGGCGTGATGTTATGTTTTGTTAAAACATACACAAAAATGATTATAAAAAACATCACAAAAACCTTACACAGGTTTGTCTGGTTCAGTAGTATCGGAGTTTATCGATTACAAACAAAAAAACTACCTAATCTTTCCTCTTTATCTAACTCCTCCTATACGGCTGGACTGATTTGGATGAAATTTTGTGTGTATATTTCAATGGGTTCTTGGATGGTTTGAAAACACAATTGGACCCGGCAGGTGGCGCTGCTGTCGGTATGTCACTGATCTCCTAAACGGAAGGGACGATTTTAATTATATGTGGCGCTGCTTTTCCGGTTAGGACGACGTCTGCCGCTAGTATTATTATATGTATAGAAGATAACCAAGTATTAATTTGCGGAAAAAACCTCGAAAACAATGGACAATACCGTTTGCGTCTCATATAACAACATTTAAAATATATTTTCATTTTAAAATAGGTATAATAAACGGGAGAAATACCATCAGTTGATATTTCATTACATACAATACATAACATAACATACTCGAATAATCATTTCGTATAACATTATTGGATATAACGTTCATTTGATCAAAAATCAATAAATATAACAATATTTTGATCTATCGTTTTAACAATAATATTTTTAGGTATCTACCTCAGTAGCAGCCCGGAGTCTGGTTTTGTGCCCGATCAATGGCAATAGGCTCGCCCCCTATTACATGGGACTATAACATAACTGGCGAAATGTGGGTGTACTATTACACCTCTGCCTACCCCTTCGGGGAAATACAGTCGTGTTGTTATGTTATGTATGTTACTAGCATTCAATGCAAAATAAATAGAGCCTAAAAAATTCCGCTGTTAAATACAAAAAATTATAATTATAGTGACTGCGTCCAAAACAGCGCTGATGATCAAGCAAACGGTTCTCGCACTGCCACTGGTGTCCTATGAGACACCTGTACGCGGGGACACTTGCGCCTTTACCACTTCTAGTTACCTTTATTTCGATTTATATGTTGTGAAGTAATGGCTTTTAGCCGCAAAGCCTGTACTCGGTACGGCACCAATTCAATTTCCCTCGTAGTATAAGAACAATAAAATTTGACTCCGGATGTCACAAATTAAATGTCGATGATGAAATCGTTTCATAAAGAGGAACAAGAACATAATACACCTACACTTGTAATACTTGATACATTAACTTATAAAACCAAGGTCTAGCGATCTCATGTACTTCCCACTTCCTGACGCGTCTTACGGCTTCTGACTGAACCGATAAGTACTAATGTATGTATTTTCTTTGTTTAGAAACTGCTAGCAAACTACACCGAACGGTATGCTCGTTCCATTCCATTTACGGCCAAAATTAATATCCAATCTATCCACGATTTGCCCTACTAGAGATAGGAATTTGACATAAGCTCCATACAAAATATGTCAAATTTCTATCTCTAGTAGGGTAAATCGTAGATAGATTGGATATTAATTTTGGCCGTTTTAACGGCCTGTTACACGGCTGTTTACAGCAGAGCTAGTTGATTCAGAATAATTTACATCATTCACGATAATGCCTAATTTGGAAATTGATACGGACTGTGATTCTGATCTTACTCTAGCCGTTGTATGACCATTGTTGTTATTTACTTATTTTGCTATGTATGATTAGATTTGATTGTTTACTAATTACTATACCTAATTAAACATTAAATACTAGTATTTCAGCTCGAAATCAAACTAAAATTAATACTGATCGAAATCAAACTTTTATTAAAATCTATAAAAAGATTAATGAACGAAATACATTTTAAGTGAAGTGAAACAGGGTCAATGATTTACCAGAATTGTTGAACACAAAATATTAAACGAGGGCACTGCACTTGAGTCATAAGTATTCATAATGTACTGTATCATACTGTATAGTATGATTATTATAAGAACATACATATATCTTACGTATAATTAAAGGTTAAACCGCACTTGAGATGCGCGGCGCGTCACTGCAGCGGCGCGGCGCGGAACTTTGTAACCGCACTTGAGCTGCGCGGCGCGGCGCGGCACTTTCTACACGCACGTGGCATTTTTTTTGCAGTTGTTCGCTATCTGGTATCAACACAGAGAATATTTTTGGTGTTTCGCCGCTCTGCTGCAGTTACGCGCCGCGCTGCGCAAGTGCGGTTGGCCCTGTACTGAAGCGTCGTGCCGCGCCGCGCCGCCGTTCTGCTGCCGCGACGTTGTAGCACAGGTTGTAGTGCGGTTAGGTTAGGTTAGTCAAACAAATCAATACAATGAATACTTGTGGTGTCGCGCCGCTGCGCTGCAGTGCCGCGCCGCGCATGTCAAGTGTGGTTTAACCTTTATCAAAAGGCGGATATTGGAAAATATAACAACGGTAAACCGCATGTACACCTACGATTGCCTTTGTAAATACTTTGCTGAATACTCTCCTGTTGGAATGAAATGCGGACAAATTTTTTCTTTGTGTCTCTTGTCTCCCATTACACGCGCCTGCTGCTCAACTGACTACGCAGTGCAGTCGCAGTTTGTGTTTGCTTTTGCACCACGCGCAATTAGACCTTATGCTGTTAAATGTCAGTAACCCTCCCAATCGGTTAACTTAGCAGTCTTAGCACACGTACATCCTTTGTGGGTATTTTTCATTTAAAGGAAATTTCTGAAAATGTTTACCTGCCACGCCCCAGAAGCAGCATTCATAATTATGTCAAAAGTATTTTTGTTTTTAGAACACGTTGTAACGGGAAAGTATAGTACAGGTTGTCGATCAGGTATTAGTTTTAGGCAGTCAGTCAGTCAGCAGCTGCACATACGCCTGCGTCTTGTGCCGTGGCCGGCCGGCCTGCTCCTTATTATTATGGCACTTCTTTTCACATCAACTTTCATTTACAATTCCATTGTTTTTCTTTGCGTGTATGACCTGTCTTGACCCGGGTCTGAAACTTTATTTCTACAGCCTTCGCCAAAATTATTAATTAAGTACCCCTATATGAAACACAGATAACTCGGTGTTTGAAATAAATACAAATGCTTTGAAGAAACCGGGCACGTAGAAGAAAAAAATGTTTTTACTTAGAAAGACTTGCAAAAAAAACAATCTGCCACCTCTGCCGACCTACGGTACTCACAACATCATTTGCAGCACTTCAACTTCCTGCTTTTCGTTCAGAGATTGCTTGATGTAAACCCCTAACATCCATTCGGACCGTTCATAATCGCAAAATACCTCGTCGGTTTTAAAGTGATAGGCAAACACCCACCTATGGTGGTAGTGGTAGCCTGGACTACCAACCACCTAATACTGATCAGGTGACGAGACTGTTGTAATCTTAGTGCCTTCATCTCTAAGCAGGATCTCCTGCAATTCATAGAATACTGCTGTGAATAAATCAAATCAACCAACCAAATACTAATTTCTTTTTAAATTTTATGTAAATACTAAAGAAAGAAAGAATCATTTATTTGCGTAGAATACAGGTGGTACCAGATATAAAAATTGGTGGTTTAGGAACATTGCTATATTCTGCTTGTATTAAGCATGCAAAAATCCAGTATAGATGAAACCAATTGAAGTATTTTATTATTATTGTAAATTATTATTATTGTGCCCATTATATTAGTAGTGCTCTTGCGGCTTTGCCCGCGTAAAATGTTTTAACTTGCCCTTATAATGTTCCCCGTCTTAGTTTTGGGAAATTTCCTTTTTAACAAAATGAGGAACATACAATAACAACAATAAATTGAAAAGGAATACATAATTTGAAGAGTATTTGTTACAAGCGTGACCCGAGAAAGAATTTTCATAGAAACTATAACACACTTTCTTATTCCTGTTGAGTTTAATTTTCGAAAAATTCCAAAACACGTAATTCATTAATTGAAATAAAAATTATTTATACCAAGTATAATTACTACGGCTTCTCAGAATTTATAGAATTAGAACATTTTGATTTCGGCTTCGCAGAACATAAACAACAAGTTTTATTTATTTCACACGTTAATTTAAGATTTCACATTTATTATCAATGTGCAACTGAATTTTCACAAAATAAACAACAAATAACTGAACCACACAAAAAAAGTTATCGTTCATTAGACTATTATTGATCAAAGTTCATTAGCGTTTTCGTCAAAACATACTTTTGCTAACCTACGTACTATGTAGGTAGGTAGTCAGTGAATCAAGCCTTGGACACTTGGACAGTCGACCGCACTTCAGTGCATGGTAACCTTTTACTATATAGTCAAAGATGGTAACACTTGAATTACGAAAACATGAGACTCCATCTTCATGTCTCAGTTTGGCGAACCGACTCGCGGTAATATTAAGCCAACAGCCTGGGTGGGAAAAGTTAACCGCGTAACATCAGGTGGGCCTTTAGCTCGTTTTGCCAACCTATACTTAATAAAATAATAAAAATCACTTACTTTATTAAGGCGCTGCACTGTCAAGGTCAAATGACCTGCGGTTGACTGTACTGTACAACTAAATGAAAGGGTATTTTTTTTTTTTCAAAAAATCTCTTGCAGGATTGATCTAGTTCAAACAAGGTAAGCTCTAAACGAACGCAGTGCTAGCACAGATTAATATCTGAGACTGCTAGTATTTGATTCCAATTTTTAAAATTTTAATTAGAAACAAATTACTTCTGGAAATTAATAAAAGAGGTTTTTAATAAACACCTTGTTTATTGCGAAATTATACTTAATTATGTCAAAGTAAAAAAAAAAATTATGCGTGTTGCTTTCGTAATGTTATGATATTATTTTATTTACAAAAATACTCGCGACGTTTACAAAACTTAATCTAAATATAACTTATTACACTATTTCAATCATCATTTTGGGCCCGGTAAAAAATAGCAATAATATTTTTATTTCATCAATAAATTATAACATTCAGATCGAAACCAATCATACATATCTCAATGTACCTAGTAGAACACATACATAATAACTAAAGTCTATGTCAATCTAATTTACAATTTAAATAGTTTCGGAATAGAAACCTTACTGAACAAGACCACAAACATCAGTTTCCTTTGGTACATAAATAGTACATTACTTTCGAGGCCTGATATGAAGCAATTGACGGTCGTGTAATATTATAAAAGGACGAGGCGCCAGCCAAGTCCTTTTTAACTAAACGAGGCCGTTAATTACTATTTCGGTCGAGACTTGTATAGTACTTTTCTCTCATTTGCGAGGAAACATTACACAAATTAATTCAACAGTATCTAATTTTCATTCGCGCCAATTCGTCCTAACGAGCGAGTTCTTGTTCTATTTCCAAAGTTTTGAAAAACAAAATGCGCATTCTGCCTTTATAATGATAAATAATGATGATTTTTGGCTTTATGATGATGATATTTTGTACCTAAATCACCTAATTTATGTAAGTGTGTACTAAAAAATTCGCTAGCATAATTTAAAAATTAAAACAGTCCAGCAGTTTCTATTATTGACGTGTTGGATATTCCTGGCGTGTTATTTCGCTGCGTACGGAAAAGAGCCGATAGATGTTTATTTTTTTTAAATAATGAACCAATTTCCGAGCAAGTGGGAGAAAATATTTTTAACATCTTTTTAACTGATTTGTCATTGTGATTTCAACTTAGTTTTTACCATCGTAAAGTTGAAATTTGTGTAAGTGGCAATTACATCAATTATTTAATACGATTGACAGACTTTAACTGCGAATGTTTACACAGGAGACTTCTCCTGGAGCGGGACTTCTTCAGGCGTTGTTCCGTTTGTAGTAACGTCGGTGCGGTCATTTACATTTCTTGGAGTTGAACTAAACCGATTTCTGATAGAACTCCAATTTTTCTTAATTGTAATACCTGCTACAACAAGAACCATTCCAGCTACAATAATGCCAATCAAGCTTTTATCTACTCCTCCAGTTTTTGTTCCTAAAGTTGTTGCTCCAACTACTTCACTTTCAGATTTAATAGTTGCTTCGCTTGTAGACTCAGCTTCTGATTCTTCTTTGGCTGCTTTTATGATTGCGGAATGAAAGGAGATATCTCCAACTGGGTTCATATTGTCATTAGCAGCTGAACTAGCTGTTTCGGTTCTTTCGGCATTAGTCGCTGGCGTTACTTGTACATTTTCTGGTGCTTCATTATCTACTTTCACATCAGACGCGGAATTCACGGCAGGATCGATATTATCTTCTGGCGCGGACCCCATGGGAATTAATCCTGGTAATGCAAAATCGAAACCATCTTCCATACCTTGGGGTGCATCTGGACATTCAAAAGACTTACTACATGATCCTGTGCATACGGTTTGTAAAGATTCTTTCAATGATGCACACAAGTCTTGTACCAGATCAGCAGCAGCAGCAGCAGGCAAAGTCAATGAACGAAGCGCTTTGAAGTTAGAGAAGGTTTCCGATTTTAGGGCCTGAAAGTATCAATTAATTAATTAAAAACCGAGAATACTTCTGTACTTTTATGGCGCTCGCTCTATTGTATTTAATGTCAGGCCATCAATGATTATTATAAAATAAAATATAGAAGTTCTAGAGATATTTCTGCCGCCAAATATTCATGCTTGCATTGTTGAAATATTCCGGTGCGAAGAGTACGGATGCCGGTGAAATTACAATCACATGAGACTTTCCATCTTCATGTCTCGGTTTGGCGAAAGCAACTTGCAATGCCATTTAGGCAACAACTTGGGTGGTATTGCAGTTGTTATTGGCAAAGGTAATCGCTTAACATCAGGTGGGCCATTAGCTAATTTCGCTATCCTCCATAAAAAAATCTAACTTAAGAAGAATTTTCAAATGATCCTGTTAACGCGCTCCCTCGCCGTGAACATTCGCGTGTAATGTTACAAATTCACCGATACAAATCGATATAATTTGTTCCGGTGAATTTGTTACAGTAATGTACCAAACGCAAACCAAAACGCGAATCCTCGCTGCGAGGGAGCGATATTTAATATTAAAAAAAAAATTACAACCTTATTATCACGCCTGTTTCCCATTAGGGTAGGCAGAGACAATGGATTTCCACCTGCTACGATTCTGACACACTTCTTTCACTTCATCTACGTTAATTAACCTTGTCATGCATGCTCGTCGGTTTAGAGTACTATTGAGAACTTCCGCGATTTGATTGCGATACGTTCGCCGAGATCGTCCTCCTCGAACTCTTCCATCTACACTCACTTCGTATACTTGTTTCATCAATATCCTCCCGTTCATCCTCTCTATATGTCCAAACTATCTTAACATACCTTTCTCAATCTTTGTCACTCGCTACATCTTTCACTCCACAACGCTCCCTTATCACGTTATTCCTTACTTTATCTCTCAAAGTTTACACTACATGTATTTCTCAAAGCTCTCATTTCTACTGCATTTATTCTGCTTTCATGTTTCTTCTGCCATACCCAACTTTCACTACCATACATAAGTGTAGGTACTAACCTCCCCAATGAACAGCCAGCCGTGCCTTTTCCGACACTTTGGAAAATTGTTCATAAAGAAGTTGTAGAAGTTTGTTGTTGTTGATGAAGTTCACTTTTGTTCATGAAGGTGTGTAGTGCCCCATTCACCTGATTACCAACACTCACTCTCCTTTCAATGTCCTTCACATGTTTCCCATCTCTCGTAAAAATGGAACTCAGGTATACAAACTCTTTCATTTGTTCCACCTTTTCCTGACTTATCAAAATATTATAAGTATTATCTTATGTATTATAAGTATGTATTTACAAAATAAAATAAAAGTATATAAGTAATACATTCATTGTCTAGACAATCACTAATAGGTAGTAGATAGTTTGATAGGTACTAGTACCTATAGCACAAGCTCTGCTTAGTTTGGGACTAGATGGTGCTGTTTAAAAACATCCCAAAAATATATATTTATTATTGCACAACATACATAACACATAACTTAACATACATACTTTAACTTACATAACTTCTTCTTTTTCAAAACCATAACTTTTGTCCTACTGACAAAATAAAATGAAATCTTCTTTTTCAAAACCATAACTTTTGTCTTACTGACAAAATAAAATGAAATAACTTTCATTCCTTTACTCTTCAAAGCACCATCCATAATTAGAGATTAGTGTAGATTAGTACATCATAATGGCAAAATGTGGGTGTACTGTACAACTCTGCCTACCCCTTCGGGGAAATACAGGCGTATGTTATGGCTATGTAATTAAAATATTAACGTTTACATTTTCAGAAACACACTGCTAACTGCTACCTACAATCAAGTGTATTTATTTTAAAGTATTTTTGCTTACCGTTCTCATATCGTTACCTCCTAGATCGAGTTCTTCCAACTTCGTAAGGCCGAAACTATTTTTTAAATCTTGTGGATACTCTATTAGACGGTTGTTTCCGAGTTTCAAGTTTGTTAATTCAGGTAGTTCGCTTATAGACTGAAATAAAATAGGAATTCATTAGTTTTTAATTAAGGTCATTGGCGTTTTTATTTTACGAAAAGGATGCACTCGATGATGCTTAGTCAAAACTGTAAAGTCAATTATTGGCATTGTAGTATTGAAGTGACCTGGCTAAAAGTCTAATCGTATGTGTATGTCGAGTCCATTCTTGATGACTGTCCTCTTTGTCGGAAGTGAGCTAAACTGGTTTTGGATATCTTTTTCGGACTCTGCCAATATTGACATACAATGCCGACATAGCTCGGCTAATGCAAACTAATGAAAGTCTCCACACCTTACGATCTCTTAATTTTGTATTTTTTTACAAAACCCTGCTATATTTTAATCACTATCCGGTTATGTTATGATGCTGTCTAATTAAAAAATCCAGTCTACATTCTACGTTAATTGTATAAATATTAATTACTTACACCAGAAGCTATTTCCATGATGTCATTGTTGTTAGCATTCAATATTTTTAAATTTTTCATCACAGATATGTCTTTTGGAATTACAGTTAACTTGTTATTCTGCAAGTTAAGTTCCGTAGTTTTAGGATCCAAAGGTTTAGGCAGTTCCGATAATTCATATCCAGAGCAATCTACGATATATTTGTTTGTATCGCCTTCTATATTGCAAACGCATGGTTTTGGGCACGAATGTTCTTCAGTTTCGACAGTGGGTACGTTATCTGTTAACGAAGTTACTTGCACGTCCTCAAGTAATGGTGCCGATGATTCAGAGGTTGCTTCGAGTGGTTCGTCTATAACGCCTGCCCCGCTGCCCTCTATTGTGCTCCCGTCAGGTTCAGAATGATTGTCAGGTGGAAATTGATTGTCATTTTCAACAGGAATGTGCAATTCTTCTTCGTTCTGAGCCACTGCACTCCTGGAAATTTATTTAAATGCAGTAATGACATGTGACTTTATCGAAATTATCGTGAGAAGGTGACGTAAAATTGGTATAAATAAGTAGGTGATAAAAATCGCGATAAGTGTATGTACTGCAAGGGCGTAACTAGCACACTGTGTCTTAAAATTTGATTGATTGAATGAAAATACATAAGATTTTTATTTAGATATGAAACTGTGGTATCACTGGTAGCAATAGTAAAACTAAGTATTACTTAAACGGGTTTTATTCTGTAAATAACTGCAATCGTTAAAGCTAGTAAATAATTTGCAAAATGTCCTTAAGTAATTAATAGCTGTAAGTACCTAGAAGTATGTACAATACTAAATAGGCAATCAGGTACTTTGATAACCATCCAAATGTCTAGATATTTAAGTAATCGGAACATACACAATGTGAACTAAGTGAGGAATAGTCTACTTCTTATTCCTATGCATTAGAGGCACGAATACACCATAATATTGTGTCACTGTCTGTGATAGATAATAAATGATCATAGTTTACATCAAGTAAAATCGGTAGTAAATTGCGATAATATTTTTCATGTAATACATAACGTCCCTATATTACTAAAATATAATACACCTAAACACTACACACACTACCTACATACATATGTACTTTGTCTGCACGCATGTCAATAAATTGATAAATATACGAACACCTGTACTTTTATACAGGATCTAGCTTCGATTATGTAAAACAAATAAAAAATGGCGTACTTACGCAAATAATGCCAACAGTAGTATGAAAAGATGTTTCGGCGTCATGATCACTCTCAAATGCAAGAACTACTAGAGGTGTACCAACTGACTTCAGGAGTTGTTACCTGTTGTGGCACAAGTACCAGCGTAGCTTACAGTGCATAACTCACTGACACTTATAACTATTATCACTCAATGATAAGATTACTAACGGCATGGCAGCTTATCGCGAATCAAGCACGATAACGTCACTCTGTATGAACGAGAAAATGTTGGGTACCCGATTTTCAATATCACCTTCGGCAGACAAATAGCGCGCAATGTATGAAGTGTACGGTTTTAGTTACACAGATGTATGTGTAAATGATCGCGCCCGATACGGCACGATGGTCTTCATTTACTGCCAGTTGCTAATTCTACAAATACACAAAATCGTCTATGTAAATTACCAATATTGAATTGTTTAGTTTAGTTACACTAAAACCCTCCTTTACTTATTCGGCTGCTAGCACATGATATATCGACAACCACAAAAATGAAAACTTCAATTTACAATTGTTATCGTAGTTCACAAGAAAACGCACACGTTGTACATTACGTTATCTCTCTTTCACTGATGCCATGATGCTACGTCTATAAATTGCGTTTGTAATTTGTAAAGTTTAATGTTGTACAACACAGCTGGTTGGTTTACTTAAAGTGTAAACCACAAATATGACAAGTTCCTTACGTTTGTTTGGAAATAATTACGCTTTGATTTAAATAGCTATTGTTCTGGTCGAATAATGATAATATTACGTATTTTACGATCTGGTCAAGGTCGTATATCCGTTAATAGATTGCCCCGCTTCTGTTATTCCTGGCGGTAATAAGTTTAAGAACAGGGCCGGCCTTATACCCTCTTGTGCGAACGGAGCGGCCGCCCCACTGTGGTTCGGATATCAAAAAGTATACGATTGGTATCAGATTTTATTAACCAATATCCCCTCATGTGACGCACCACCTTTTAAAGGTCGACGTCCATTGTTTAACTGTTGTGTTTTTTTACCGGGCAGTTAAGCTCTTAAAATTGTTTTATACCTATTCTATTATTTTTTGTAATACGTTTTTTTTAATGAACCTATGAAATATCAATATATTATGTATTAACAAAAAAGTTACAAGTGTTTTACAACACAATCTACTTACAGGGCAGGCGAGTTTACAGAGTACATTAGCGATGTAATCCGGTTAAACTTGTTTTATTATAATACATTAGGCGAGTTGCGAGTGTTGCGACCAGGGTTGGCTGTTTAAAACAAAGTGTTTTAAATCACGTGTTTAAAACACAGTCAATATAAAACATGTTCAGAATTAAAGTGTTTTAAACGATGTTTTAAACTGTGTTTTAAACTGTGTTTTAAACAAATAGAAAACATAACATATTAAACAGTGTACATACTTAACATTCTTTGAATTATTTTGGCTGCATTTTTACCCATTCCCTGTCCAATAAGCCTGTATGGGACAGGACGATGGTTTAACTATTGTGTCCTGCTGTCTGAACAGTGAATGTGTTAATTAATTATAGGTAGTAGGTATTCTACTTACTACTACTACTAATTGCGACAATAGTAGATTATACAACAAGTGAAAAAAAAGGGAATTTAATTCGAGGGACTAAGTTGGATCCCGAGAGCAGCGAAGTACGCTCGTGGTTCAAAAATATAATCCTGAGCGGAGCGAGGGATACAAGGCCCGAGAAGAATTTTTTCACGAGTTGTGTACTCTACTTTTTACCATTGACTGCGAGAAAAAAAAATGGTGGTATATAGCATGACCGGGTGAATGAGAGACATATTCAAGAACATGGTAGAATGTGCGTACAAATAAAGAAAATATTCTACGACAAATCAGGCATGGTATAGGTATGGTAGTCAAAATGCTCGCGCAAGCTCTGACTGTTTAGGGGTCTGATGTTTAGTACAAAAGGCAAAGAGGGTGAAAATAGCCACCGATGGACAGTGCCGTGCTAGGTGCATCCCCTCACTGCATAAAACTTTGATTTGTAAGCGCGGAATAGTGTCCACAGAAATTTATGAAATCGATTATTAAAATATTTCAAAAATTAAGGTACAATTTTTTATACATATTTGGAACGAGAATCAAGTACTAAACATCCTCCTTCAATAAGTCCCTCGTTCAACCAGCCAACCTGTGTACCTCTTAGATTATAAGTCTGTGCTGTACCAAAAAAAAACAAATTTGTAAAAATGTCCCGAAGATATTTATTTTTATTTATTTTATTTTATTTTAATTGTGTAGAATTTTAAGTTAAAATTAAATTACTTATTGGTTAAGGCTAGATTGTGATATAAATAAAGCGATGTTCGGTATTCGGCAGGTTTACCGAACATTCTTATTAAAAAGTTGTCTCTATGCTTGTATGAAGTAATGATACATTACAGAATTGTTGCCGTATAGAGAGTGTCTTATCATTTATTCTGTCTAGCTAAAGAGATACATGCAGTTTTAACCAGAAAAACAAACGCACGTGTCAAAGTTCTGTAGTGACCGACCAAAAATGGATTTTTATTTTCGGCTGAAAACGAAAATGATATTCGGCATAAGCTATACTTTCGGCCGAAAACCGAAATCGAAAAAGTCCAAAAAAATCAGACATGTCCTACTTATTTTGTATCAATAGATTTTTGTTTGGTAAAGATACTATAAAAAACCGGCCAAGTGCGAGTCGGACTCGGTCAGAAGGGTTCCGTACCACCCATCGACCTGATACTCCATAGAAACTGATTAATTAACGAGAGTTCAATAAAAGATAAAAAAATGATTGGTTTTCGAGGTTTCTTGTATAGGGGTCCTTTGGACACTATTTGGACACAAATACTAAAAATAAAAAAAGTCTAAAACTTTTTTTATTTTTAGTATTTGTCGTGATAAGCACCATAGTAACACATATACTGTGAAAATTTCAACTGGTTATCTATTACCGTTACAAAGATCTGCTGTGACAGACGAACGGACGGACAGCGTAGCGAGATAATAGGGTCCCGTCCCGTTTGGCACCCTTCGGAAAGATTAAATGGTGGTACTTATGTTACAACTTGAAACATAGGAAATTTCTCAAAAACAGATTGATATGCAAGAAAAAGAAATTTTATTCCTACACATTACTGCACCCGTCTGCATAAAGGTGACCCGCTGAATTAAATAGGAGATCTCATTCATGACCGCGTAAATCGTTTTCGGTACAGGCCGAAAGAAAATAACATCGGGCGAAAACGAAAATGATTATTAATATACAGGGTTATTTGTAAAACACCGTTAACCTCTCAGGACTATGTTACTAACATCTAAACAACAACTTTTGTTCTATGACTTTTTACAAAACCTAATACATTTACCAAAAACAAACTTTCAAGATTTTGTTGTCCTATCTAACACATTTTAACTCTGTATTTTGCTGTACCTACCTACGTCTGCCGCGACGCAAGCGCAACAAAGCGACCGACCGACTGAGGGCCGCCCGTAAATAGGTCAAGTTCCAGCGCCCCCGCTCCCCTCGCTATTTAACTATCGCGCTTTCTTTTGCTTCGCATAGACTTCGTAACATTTAGAGCGTTCAATTTAAATATTTTTATTTTTGGATGAAAATCTGATGAACTAAAATATAATGAATTATTAAAAGTCATAGAACAAAAGTTGTTGTTTTTGATGTTTGTAACATAGTCCTGAGAGGTTAACGGTGTTTTAAAAATAACCCTGTATATTTTTTGGGTCATTTTTCACAGCACCAAAATAAGCAGAGCTTTTACCATACTAGACAATGGATATGATACTTACAAATATACTTTATCTTTTGTAAATACATACTTATAATACATAAGAAACACCCAGACCAACACAAACACTTATGTTCATCACACAAATATTTGTGTCCTGTGGGAATCGAAACCACGACCTCGTGATCAGCAGTCCGACACTCGAACCACTAGACCACAGACGTCGTCGAGCAGAAAATTCTGCCACATTTTATATTAAATTCAATTCCTGCTTGCCGTTTGGGTGTATCGGCACTATACAGAAAATTGCGTACGCACATGGTCCCGCTCTCAGATGCTACCACCTCACTCTCACGGAATGATGTCGTGTATCACGAAACTGTAGAAAAGTGTTGCACCGGCAGCGTTTATGATCCAATTGACACTAGTGCGATCGATATCAGTATCACCAATGCTGCATAACTGCCATACAATTGCAATATTAATCATGTTTATATGTACATCAATTCATAAGGATTTAGGACGCAACATTCGATATTTCCAATAATTAGGAATGAATGAGTAAGAGTCATTCAAAGGGATGTTTTAGATTAATTGTTTACAAAAGAAGTAAGACAAAAAATATGAATAAACTGCGTTCCTATGTCTGGATTTGAATAAGATTTTTTTACTTGTGTTGTCCATTGACGCTGTTGAAAACATTTTGCTGGATTCTGTTTAATAGCTCCTTTAGTAGCCAACGAATCGGTAACGTTAATTGTTCGTTTAATTTGTTTAGTACTGCAACGGGGGAGACTTAGCAGACTACTTACAAGCGAACCGTCTGCTGAGTGAAAGCACCATACGGCTGTTCCTGAGGCAGCTGGCCGAGGCGATGCGAGCTATCCACGCTAAGGGCATCGTGCACCGAGACTTAAAACCCCAGAACATTCTGCTCACGCACAACGTCGCACCGCCCCGTACGCCGCATGCTTCTGAGATAACACTCAAAATTGGTTTGTATTCCATTTCAAGTAACATTACAGTACGCCCAATCTATCTTGGCCGGAGTGAAGTTGTCACAAAACCGTCGCAGTAATCATTTATGTGTGTCAGTTGCGGGAGACGGGGAAACATGCGCAGTGTCTAACTTCACTAAAACACCGGTAAAGTTAAATTGCGCGTACTATACGTACATATTACCACAGTTTAACCTGGATGGTAAAACTGTGCTATTACGTTGCACATAAATACCTACGTCACGTCATTGATACTATCGGATACAAAACGATAGGTACATTTCGCTATCACATCCGTCGTGTTCTTAATAACCATAGCCCATATCTGATTCATCATAATTCAATGTAAATTTTCGGTTTTAGTACTTTTAACGTACCTAACCACGGATCTGTAGAAGTAAATAATAAAAATTTTAAGGGGCAAGTTCACGGAGAAGATAACAGATGTTTATGTAAAAACCAGATGTTTAACCCGAACTTTGGTGTTCACCAACGATAACCAACCGTTTTATCACAGTAATCAATCGATTTTTCTAACCGAAGTCGGTGACGTCGTTTAAGTACTAACCAGGTATTTAAACAAGACATTTTTGACGTTTGAGGGTTGACATTTTTGAGGTTATTCATCGATATTCTGTATTTGATTGTTTTTCGTAATTTTATAAGAGTCTATGCTACATAAAATATTAATATTAGGATTATTGCTCTCCAAGATAACAAAACAATTGCATTATACCATATTCGTAATGCATGTCGCATGTCGGGCCATGCTCAGTATTATAGGGTTCCTAATTACAAACGAATCAAATCGAATATTAATCATTGCTATTTTAGTTTTTGCAAACAGCGCCACCTAGCGCTGAATTTAAGAAGCTAAATTTAAGAAGTGTGTCATATCAATATATCACAAAGTAACTTTTTGTGGTTTTTTTTAATAGGTAGTAACTAAAGCAGCATTATTTGCAATTATAATTTTTCTCTAAGGTCAATGACCTATGAACTAGGACGTCTAAGTATTTTGCAGTTTTCTCACTATAACTCAATAATGTATAATCACATTAACACATAACATAACATCACGCCTGTATTTCCCCGAAGGGGTGGGTAGGCAGAGGTGTATAGTACACCCACATTTCGCCAGTTATGTTATAGTCCCATGTAATAGGGGGCGAGCCTATTGCCATTGACCGGGCACAAATCCAGACTCCGGGCTGCTACTGAGAATTTCCTAATGAAAATACCCAATAACACTTTGCCCGACCCGGGAATCGAACCCAGGACCCCACGCTCAGCAGTCGCGCTTGCAACCACTAGACCAACGAGGTAGTCACAATAATAACTAATAATATAATCACACAATAATAAACACAATAAATAAATAAATCACAATTATCACACAATAAATAAATAAATCACAATAATCACACAAAATAATCACATTATACTCAAAATAATTTTAAAAGAGAGTTTTTATAAAGGTCTATCAAACCTGGAACATGGAACATTATAAGTTTCTACGTTGCATAGCTTAAAAATGGCAGGGGGTGGGACACATTGCAAGCCACTTTGGCGGGCTGTATTTCGCAGATGGTATACCTGATAAAAAAGTTGTGTATGAAACATTACCTTCATTTTAATAGACCAATGTTCAATTCAATGACACCCCCACACGAGGGGGTGCAGTGAAAAAATTTTTTTCAACCCCATTTCATATGTATGGGCGCCACCCCTAAAATACGTAATCAAGATGTTTTATTCTTTTAGAATTGAGATCTATATCCAGACTATTTTTTAACAAAATTTCATTTACTTATGTTTATAACTGTAGAGGTTATTAAGCTGTAAAGGATTAGGACAGACGAACAGACGGACGGACATGACGAAACTATAAGGGTTCCTTGTAGAAACTACGGAACCCTAAAAACGAATAAAATAAGGGCCGTAACACGTTGCCGTTTTTCGAGCGTGCATTTTTCTTTTACGAACATGAACAAAGCAGACATATTGCTTATACTTTGAGAAAACTTATGAAAGATGTGTAAACATAACTGTTTTTGTCGTATTGAGGTAGTACGTTATTTTTTCATTTATATTTTTTTGTATAATTAATAAAAATAAAAATGAATGCGGCTTATAAACGATGCTCGCGCGAAACCTGCACAATGTTACCGCTACTTTTGGCTAAGCACAACTACCAGAATTTTATCATGTTTGAAAAAACGCGATACACTTCGAGTGCCTAATATTCAAACATCAAAATGGCGTATTTAATTGGTTGCTATGACAACCAAGACCGCTTATCCTGCCAAATTAAAAAGACGTCAATGTATAGAGTAGCATTATACTAGGATTTTTAATTTTGGAAGAGTTACCTAATATGCAACCGTTTTAAATTGTCGTTCTTTTCATAGTGTTGTTGCCATTTAGTTACCATTTTGATTAATCGTGTTACATCATTCGTTCATTCATTCCCAGAACGCTCGGTTTCAGAATCAAGGATCAGATAGGAGTCGTGAACATGAAAATTCCCGCGTCATGGTTAAACATCTGTTGTTGAATAACAGGTTGATTTTGCAAACAGTGATTATTTCAATGTCCGTGAACTCGGCCCTAAGTTAGATAATTATCTATACTAATTACTAATAATATAATATTATATCTATACTAATCTATACTATACTTATAATATTATAATAAAAAAACCGGCCAAGTGCGAGTCGGACTCGCGCAGTAAGGGTTCCGTACCTCTCAACGACCTGAACCTGACCCCATAAAAACTGATTTAATTTACGAGAGTTTATCAAAAGACATCAACGCACAGTGCGCGAAATATGATTTTCTGCATGTCTTTCTTACGCAGGTACTGCCACATATGTCTATGTTTGTCTTATTTTTAGTATTTGTTGCTAAACTACATAATATGCACTATAATCTGACCAAGTTTGACGCTGGTATATATTACGGTTTTGAAGATAGAGCAAAAACAAAAACGTTGCAAAAAAATGCATGTTTTTTGAGGTTTCTTGTATGGGGACCCCCTTTGGTTTTAGACCTTTTTTTTGTTTTTAGTATTTGTCGTACACCTCATAGCAACACATATTCTGAGAAAATTTCAACCGGTTACCTATTACCGTTCAAAAGATACAGCCCTGTGACAGACAGACGGACGGACGGACAGCGTAGCGAGAGTAATAGGGTCCCGTTTGTCACCCTTCGGGTACGGAACCCTAAAAAGGAAAGATTTGTTTATTTATTTGTTTGATAAACTCTGAAACTACTGAACCGATATTAATAATTATTTCGCCATTAGAAAGCTACTTTATCCAGAAGTAACATTAGGCTTTATGTTATTTCAGTAGGCGGGCTAAGTCCAGTCATATTATAAAGAGGAAAGATTTGTTTGTAATCGATAAACTCTGAGACTACTGAACCGATTTTAATAATTATTTCAGTACGCGGGCGAAGCTGCGGGCAAACTCTAGTAATCTACACTAATATTATAAAGAGGAAAGATTCGTATTTTTGTGTGTATGTTTGTAATGAATAAACTCAAAAACTACTGTGCCGATTTCAAAATTTTTTTCACCTTTAGGAAGCTACATTCACCCTGAGTAACATAGGCTATATTTTCATGTCCACCCGTGCGAAGCCGGGACGGGCCGCTAGTAATATTATAAAGAGGAAAGATTTGTTTGTTTGTAATCGATAAACTCTAGAACTAGAGAACCGATTAGAATCATTTTTTCACCACTAGAAAGCTACTTTATCCACAAGTAACATAGGCCATATTTTATTTCAGTACGCGGGCGAAGCCGCAGGCACAGCTGTAATGTATAATCTATTACTATAATAAAACTGTAAAGGTCGAAAAGTCTGTACATTGAGTTTTTTTTCGCGAAAACCGGCTAGGGGGACTAGAAATAAGCTATAGAACACGAATCAATCGTTTTAAAAATATATGTCTGTCTGTCTGTCTGTTTGTTACCTCATCACGTGAAAACGGCTGAACGGATCGTAATGAAACTTTGCATTTGTATTGGTATTAGTCTAACTTAAAATATAGGGTATGTTTTATCTGAATCGGTTGAGTAGATCCAGCGATACAGCTTGACCCCTCTATTGTATTAAGTTGCATACAAAGTAGAGGTCATGATTGGTGGTTGGTTGCAGGTTGCAGGTTCCTAAAAATACAACTGGATTCTATTAGTATTATAGAAAATATAGAATAACATAACATAGCCCATCACTGTCCCGCTGCTGGGCATGGGCCTCTTCTTGGAATGAGAAGAGTTAAGGAACTGGATATTGTTAGTGTAATAGATTATCATAACATAATCAGCTCATTACCTACTGCCCCACTGCTGGGCACGGACCTCTTCTCGGAACGAGAAGAGTTAAGAAACTAGAAAATATAGAATAACATAACGTAGTCAACCCATTACTGTCCCACTACTGGGTATGGCCCTCTTCTCAAAATGAGAAGAGTTAATGAACTGGATATTATTAGTATTCTAGAATAACATAACATTACCAGCCCATTACAGTCCCACTGCTGGACACGGGCCTCTTCTCAGCATATGAAGAGATGTGGTTAGTGTTATAGAATAACATAATCAGCCCAATTACTTCCCACTGCTGGGCACGAGCGTCTTCTCAGAATGAGGGAGTTTAGGGCTAATTCCATGAAATTCCATCACCTTAGCCGGTTGGTTGTAAAAACAAAATATAGTATGGTCGGTAAATAGTGTAATCGTCTGTGTAGGCGCTTATATGTATATATTTGAAGATATTGTGTTCATAATTATGACACGATGTTATTTTCCGACATCCACGCGGACGGAGTCGCGGGCACAGCTAGTATAAAATAAAATCATAATTTTCGTTTTTTTTTGTTTCGTGCAGCTGACTTTGGCTTCGCAAGGTTCCTCGAAGAAGGAAACATGGCCGTTACGCTCTGCGGCTCTCCGATGTATATGGTAATATAATTTCTATATTAATATTGTATCAGAAGTTTTATATTAAGGATACAAGTTCTTTTACGATACGACCCAACCCCTAAAACTTGCAAACTAGTAATGAGATTTCTTTGTCCTTGATTAGGTAATTGACATTGATTAATAAACTTTCAGTTCGTATATTTTCACCATTGTTACAGGCACCAGAAGTAATAATGTCACTGAAGTACGACGCTAAAGCAGATCTCTGGAGTCTGGGCACCATAGTGTACCAGTGCCTCACGGGCAAGGCGCCCTTCCAGGCCACTACACCACATGAACTGAAAGCATTCTACGAGAACAGCGTCGACTTGCAACCCAAGTGAGTATCTACTGGAATTAAATTAATCTGAGCCTCTAGCATGAATTTTTGCGATATCGTATAGTTAAATATTATTATATTTTGCTGGCGACAGCACTGCTGTTTTTAATCCAACTGACATTAATACCTTAGAAAATGATATGAATGACATTATAAATTGGTTGACATGTAATAATCTCTTAATTAATTTAGATAAAACTAAAATAGTCAGCTATTCTCAAAGAAAAACCCAATTGACATTAAACGTTAATTATAAAATGAAAAAATTTGAGGAAACAGATACAATAAAATTTCTAGGTTTATGGATTGACCAAAATATGTCATGGAAAACGCAAATAAGTACTGTTTGTAAAAAATTTAATCAATTTTCTTACGCTCTATACAGAATATCAAAAATTGTTAATCAAACAGCTGTACTAACTGCTTACCATGCTTATGTGACATCTACACTCAGATACGGATTGATTTTTTGGGGAAACGCTACTGATAGAGAACTTGCTTTGAGATCACAAAAAAAATGTATTAGAGCGATTTGTGGCATACACGTGCCAGATAGCTGTATGCCCCATTTAAAAAAACTAAAGATTTTAACATTACCTGCCCTGATATTTATGAAGTCGCAACATTTGTTAAAATTTATAAATCTAAGTTCGGTAGTTACTACGTTCCCGTCGACATGCTGACAAAATTGTAAATAATATGCCCTCGAAAACAGCCTTATATTCCAAAAGCTCCTTTGGCATGGCCTCGAGAATATATAATAATCTACCAAAGCAAATAAGAGAGGTCGAAAGTGCTCAAATTTTCAAGAAAAGGTTGAATGATTTTTTGGTAACTAGGCCGTATTATACAGTTAATGAGTTTTTATCCGACAGATTCACCATTTAAAAGATTAGGTACGATTAACCATTTTAGTTTTTTGATGCAGATAATATGACACAATATTAATAAATTATGTAACAATTTTAATTTTTATGTATTTTGATTTTTTCAGTTGTTGTAATTTTATATGAACACATGACATTATCATATTTTATTGACTTGACTTATAAATAATGCAGGTGCACCATGTTTGCACCCAGTTTTACTTCAGAATACAATAATTAATACTGTATAATGAATCAGAATAATCAAATCAAGCATTTATATTAAAAACAGAATGACAGCAAGCTGTGGCTGTCATCTACTGACCTCTATTATACTAGTACATTGGACTGGCTATTGACGGCGTCGTATTAAAGAAATTTAATTTTCGCCATTTTGCCGCTGTTAGCAGTGACTGTAGTGACCATACCAACACGGTCCACGGAACTAATTTTGAGATCGGAAAAAACTTTTTAACAAAAAATTGTACCGACGAAAACAGAAACTGAAAAGCGAAAAATAAAATGAAGCTTTTTAGTCTTAATAACTCTTCTCCTAACTAAACTAATGTAAATAACTAATTATGAGTCGGCGCCAAACAAACAATCAACGAAGATCATTAATTACTTCTAATAAAAACAAAATAACATCAATTACAACATTAAATTTGATTTTCAAATTTAAACGGGACCAACTTCGAGATATTAAGGTATATCTCGAAGTTGGTCCCATTATAATAATAATAATAAAATCTTTAATTCAGACCACAGATCCATGTAATGTTAGTATGACCTTAATCTATTGTTAGTAATATAGTTAAACAAAGACAAAATTTCCTAATTAGGTACATACATGCATGTCTCTCCGTACATGTACCACAGAACATGTACACCCGCCCAGTGCCTGATAAATGGTCCATCAATTTTGTCCGCCATTGTGGCTAGAATACTATTAGGACTACCCCGGAATCGCCTCAGCATCGAGGCACATCGCTTGCGCATAATGGCGTAGAAATCATCCAATCTCGCTTCAGCAAACATGCCTGATGCACTGCAAAACCGAAGCAGCCCCAAAAACATCCTCAACGCATTATTATATTGTATGCGCAGAGCGTTGTAAGCCTTTTGCGTGTACCTTACCCACAGACTGCAGGAATAAAACGACTGACAATAAGCTCTGAAAAGAGTCAGTTTTACCTCCCTAGTGTATCGTGCAAACCTGCGAGCAAGCATGTTGCATCGGGCTGCCAACGCCCTGCGCTCCCTATCAATATCTTGGTCACCCGTGAGACAATCCGTGACCACGTGCCCGAGGTATTTAAATTAAGTGACAATCTTCAGCGGAGTTCCGCGTTACAATATAGGTGGAATATTTTGTGGTGTATTGTTAAGTACTTTAAAAAGCATTATTTCACTCTTGGTGGCATTATACCTCAAGCCATGAGCCTCCGCATATCTCTCACAGACGACCAACAGTTCCCTCAGACCACCAATTGATGGGCTGAGCAGCACCATATCATCAGCGTAACTTATGTTGTTGACCATTTTGCCGTCAATAGAACAACCAACAATGGTGCTGCTCAACTCACCAATCAATCGATCCACGTATAAGTTAAACAGACTGGGAGAGGTTATCCCGCCCTGCCTCACTCCACATTCTAGCCCGAACAATACTGATTCAGCATCCGCCCACCTGACATAATTCTTCTGGTTTAAGTACCAATGTTTAAAAATACCTATAAATTCAGCGGGCATGTCTGTGTCGTCCGACAATTTTTGCCAGAGAATATCATAAGATACCAGGTCAAAGGCTTTTGTTTGACAGATCAAGAAAACAGCCATATACTGGTGTCTTCCTGTCTGTGTAATATCGAACAGTCTGCTTGAGACACAGGATTGCACTTTCAGTGGGCAATCCAGTTCTGGAACCGAATTACGCGTCGTGTAGTTTAATGTGCATCTTTAGCTGCCTCTCAAGCAGGCTATCCAGCACCTTGCCAATGACCGTAGCTAGCGAGATAGGTCTATAATTAGTTTTGTCGGATGTGTCTCCTGTCTTGTTTTTTATGATGGGAACCACGACAGTTTTTACAAAGGCCTCAGGCAAGTAAAAGTGACCCACGCAAAGATTAAACAGCATGGTCAGTGCTCTGGGCAGATGTAGACCGGCAGACCGCAAATGCTCAACACTCAACGTCAATGTTACACATTTCTCTATATTTTTAACTTGATTTAGTAGATATTATCAAAACATGGCTTTATAACTAATTGTTAAAATAATTCACGGGTCCTGAAAATACATTTCTTATTGCGGCCGCTAGGTGGCGCACCTGTCGTGCACATAGTCAATAGTACTTTTCTCAAATAATGCGCGGAAATTCAAACTAAGTATTACCTATGTAAATTCTAGAATCAATGACGAACAACAATAATTTATTTAATTGTTTATTTTTTATTTTAAACAGCTCTATTTGCAAGCCAGTTCGAAATTCAAATAAAATATTTGATAAGTCTCCTCCTTGGTTGCTTTCGGAATGAAAAGTTCGTTCCATTTTTAAATTACACGACAGATATGAGTTTATACAACGTGTATCAGAAATGCGTGGTCATATTTGTAGAGCTTATTCAGGGGATGCTATCGAACAACTTTCACTATGGGACCAACCCTGAAATCGCGAAAAAAATATCAGCTGATCCTTACATTTTGTCGAGCGACATTGATGATTTAGTAGGGAACATCTGATATTTTTTTCGTGATTTCAGCGTTGGTCCCATAGTAAAAGTTGTTCTATGCTATGCCCTTAATGAGCTCTTAAAATATGACCACGCATTTCTGATACACGTTGTATATATATAGAAATGTATAGTAATTTATTTGCACAGAATAAAATTCTATGTTTATTTGCCCTTTAAACAGGACAGATATGGATTTTCATACTATCATTGCCGGCCGCCGCTCGCATGTATTTAACCAGTACAGCATTTTCGATTTATCCAGAAGAAGGTTGTCAAAATAATGTTAGAATTTTCAAGCATGTTTGAGAAAAGGATCTTATCCTCTCGTCTGTCCAAACGTCTTTTAATGTCTATTGTTTAACTATTGTGTCTGCCGATTGGACAGACAGCTCTTATAGGATTATCGAAATAAAACCGCTTAGATTTAAATCAGTCAGTGCTTTTGTACTTATTATCTCGAACAGTTTTATTCACACCTTATCTGTAACGTTTTTTTTGTGTCTAGTTTTTTTACGAAACCCAAAGAATTGGCTTCTGCGTTCAAGGTTCTTCGACGAATGAATTTGATTTTGAATTGGCTCTTTGATAATTAATTTGACAGATTAGCTCTTCGGGTAGATACTATATATAAAACACACACAGAATGTGTACCAAGCATTGAGCTATTATTACTAAGTACAGAGCAGACATTTATTTTACTTTAAATTAACCGGTTGTAAGCCAATTAAAAATTAAAGACAAAATAATATAAGTGCAGGGTGCGCGGCGGCCGGCTGTTGAGTCATAGATGCGACACTTTTCTTTGATTCTGCATAATTAAAACAAAACCCATTTTGTTAATTTGATAAATAAAATGTATTTATTTCCCTTTAAACAATGTAAGTCTTGCTTCGTAGTTATTAAATAGTATTAATAAATAATAATAATAGTATTAATATTAATTATTTATTTATTTTTAGTATTTGTTCGTTATTAGTTAGTAGTAGTAGAGCTCCTTTGTGAAAGAGCTCGTCCGGGGAAGTACTACCACCGTATCTACTTCTCCGCCAAATAGTGATGCTTGCATTGCTGTGTTTCGGTCTGAAGGGTACGGGTGCCGGTGAAATTACAATCACATGAGACTTTCCATCTTTATGTCTCAGTTTGGCGAACTGACTTGTGGTACCATTTAGGCAACAGCCTAGGTAGTATTGAAGTTGTTATGGGCAAAGGTAACTGCTTAACATCAGGTGGGCCTTTAGCTCGTTTCGCCATCCTATACTATAAAAAAAATTAAGACTACAGCCTAAAATACTATGTTAAAACTAGAATATGAGTATAACAACTTACAATACGGTTTTGACAGACCGATCTGATTCGATTTGATTTTATAAGATAAATTATGTATGTATTGTATTATTTATTGGTTAAGTTAGTTTAGTTATTTAAGTTTCCGACTTTTACTGTTAACTGCACTAATAACTACTCTGTGTTTCTTCCAAGATATTCGAATCCATTCAATGGTTGTCTGGAAGAGATCGCCGTGGAGCGATAAGACCGCCAATTGTACGCTTATACTTAGTTTATATTTATCATGTTTTTTATGTTGTGCAATAAACAGGATTTGTATTTGTATTGTATCTTAAAATTACTTAAACTTATTAAAAACTTATTATACTTAAAGAGAAACCTTGGGCGAAAACTAGTCTGGCAAAAATAGCCTACCTATGTTGAAAAGGAAATTGACATATCATATTATACTTAAATAACAGTAAAAAAAAACGATTTAGTGAATCCCAAGATTGCAACGATATATTTAGCGAGATAAACCACGTGCAAATGTTAGTCATGTGTAATATATTATTATGCTTGCATAATATTGGTCTGGTATAGGGAACGAATAATAGACAAATTGATAAATTGTGGCACAAATGGCAGCGTCTACAAGTAAACAAAGGAATGTTTAACTATCGAAATATATCATTATCATCATGATCATTTCAGACGAAAGACGTCCACTGCAGGTCCGCCCAAGCATCACCTGTTTATGTATTGTTTATGCCACTCAAAATAGAAAAATTAAATGAACTTTTAGAACAGCAAAAACCAACTTCAAAAAGAATAAAAAAATATACTGTTTCACACAAAACAGTTTAGGAAGTCGGTGCCAATTTTTTCATAAATCAAACCGAATCAAAGGCATCTTCACTTCCTAAACTCTTCCACATGAATTATTTTATTATTTTTAAATCTGTTTTTACTTTTTTTTTTGTTTATTTTATTGCGTCACTAAATAGTAAGACACGTTCGCGTCGCACTGAGCGTAAAGAGCTAAAGACCGACGAGGATCGTTGCAGTCCATTCATGGACCGCAAAGCGTGCGACATAAAATCTCTTCGAGATGGCCGCTTTATTATACCAGTAATAATACCTCAATGGTACCATGCAGCCAAATATTTGTAAACAGTCCAACGTTATCATCAAATCACAATAAGAATCTAGTTGCGGTTCTATTCCTGACCCAAACCAGCCGCTTCCTCAAAAACGTAATAATGGAGTTTTTGTTTTCTCCAAAATCAAGCTCACGAGTCCTTTGACGACTTTTCTCTATTTATTTTCCAGTTTTGGATTTGGCCCTCCAGCACTATTTTCAAAAATCCTCCTGTATAATCTGAGAAGTGATTTTTTTGCGTAAAAATACTTGACACGTCTTTGGCTAAATCTATAATTTTCACAGTCAGGATCTCACAGATATTTAGTTGTCCTTCAAATTGTATTTGTTATATTCGATAATAAGCAAATATTTGTTATGGCTGTGTTACAGAATGCCAGCAGGCACCAGTCCGGAACTGTGTAGCTTGCTGATTGGTCTGCTTCGGCGAAACCCTCGCGAGCGGATGCCCTTCGAAGCTTTCTTCAACCATCCCTTCCTACAACGACCACGGACTACTTCCGTCAACAGTAAGTTATCGAAATATATTCAACGGGTTTAATATACCGTACTATACTAACATAAAAGCCTCATTCCACGCCTAAACCATCTGTGAAAACCGCACAAAATTTACTAAACTGTTAAAAACAATATTACTGACAAATTAGGACAGTGTAGATCGCTTTTGTGAATAAACCACACTGAGTCATTAACTAGAAACACAATGTAACATTGAAAGTTGAATACATGAAACTCTAATGGGCCCGAGTGACTAATCATCAGTGACCTGTTCTATTGTTTATAACCTTTCGAAATCCTCTACATATACACTCTACGTATGAATTACTTTTTGTTGCAAATCTTTTAGAATTCTCTCTAATACTTTTTAAACCCTTAAATTAATAAACATCCAAAATTTTTCATTCATAGATTATTTTCTGATAATTACACACGCATATCGATTTATTCTACGAAATTTCACACAGTCTTGCGATTTTAATATATGTACATTTAATTACAGTCATTAATTGTGTTTATAGATTATTTTACCATTATTAACACTCGTTTATAAATTAAAAAATATTTCATAGAATATAATACAATTTTATAGTGACAATATTCATTTATCGTGTCAAGTGTCGTTTTCGTGTCAAGTAGTTCCGTGTGGTGCCGGACGTAAAGAATTGGACCACCCTATATCTTCTCATGGGTGTCGTAAAAGGCGACTAAGGGATTCACCAGAGGATGGGCAGCAGCGTTCTCTGAGTATGTAACCAAACAACTGCGATCGCCAACCCGCCTGCCAAGCGTGGCGATTATGGCATATTCCCCCAATATATGCTTGGGGGAGGCCTGTGTCCAGCAGTGGACGTCTTACGGCTGAAATGATGATTCATTTATAATTACTTGCAATAGGTGCTTATCACTACTGTTCCTAACTTTTATCTAATTAAAACGTTTATAAAAAAAAACAAGATAACTATACCTATGTACCTAATACTCTGTAGTAAACAAACATAATTATAATTCACTTCATTTCTTTTATTATTGTTGTAGCTCTATGTCTATGGTTTTGTAAACTATTTATGTATATATTTATGTAATAGGCTATAATCAACCTACACTACAGTGCCCTCAGTGACGGTGTATGAAGTTATTAATATTGTTCAGGTTTGGACTCGGATCTGCCTGACATTTTGGAGACCGATCTCGAGGGTCGGCCCGATACTAACTGTTACCTAGAGGAGTCATGGGACAGTCAGGGTACATCCATACTTATTAAATTCGCTTTGAATTGTGCATGGGGTGGGGGTTACGCATATTTTTGTAATTTATAACTGCGTCGTTTTGAGTCGTGTCGTCAACAGTTCTCTTAGCAGACTTCTGCATTTTATGTCACATATAACCATGACATCAAACAGTATATGCACGTACACTCATATTTTTGAGCAACACGAGAGGACTAGTGGCGATCGTTGACCGACACCCGGCAGAGTTCAAAAATTCCAAGGACTACGAGATCACTCGCAATCAATCATCTTATCGCTTGCTACTTATTCGTTACTTATATAACCAAACGTATATTCATGAACAGAAATTGTGCACAGTTCTGCATGAGTTGAGCTACGGGTGTGAATGTAGCACAGACCAGTAAGCCTCTAGACGCCGATTAGCCGGATACTCTCGTTCACAAAGCATATGCAGTACTACTGCATATCATACGGCCCACCGCCAATCGGGACGTCACTCCGTCAGGGAGCGGCACTAATCATACCACCGAACTTTTGAGCCAACCAATCGTAACGCGCAGTCAGCCCCTCGTTCCCCGCCAACATTTTACGACTGTGTTCTCATGCAAAACTTTGTTTAAGCGGTGTCTTGAGGCTTACTGGGGCCTTACTCCCGACCTGTTCGAGCTCTAACCAAATCGAGCTAATGTCAATTCCTAGAAAAATGCAGTACGATTTGACACTAACTCGAATTCAAATTCGATTGAATTATTATTATTCCCTAGATTATTGTTGATCGAAGGATACGGTCGGGTGTAAGGACCCAGTTCTGTGGAGTGTAGTGTTGTTCCTAAACGTTGCGGTTGTGTCGGTCAGCAGGGGCGAGTGTGAACCCATGCTCAGTGGCGGGTGGGTCGGGTGCGGGCCCCGGCGGCGCGCGCTCCTCGTCCGCGACGCGCGCGCACCCCGCCGCGCCGCAAGCGCTGCCCGCGCTGCAGACCTACAAGAAGTCACAGCCGACATCCTCCGGTGAGTAGCTTCTTTGCGGTACATATTTGCCCGCGGCTTCGCTCCTGTGGAGCTTTGGTTCTTCTGATCTATCACTTAGGAACCGTGTTTTTTTTTCTTCATAAAATACAAATATAATACCAGATTTAAGTCTAATCAGCATAAAGCATAAGCATTTAAACAAAAAGTTTCATAAAAATTGATCCTCTTGATTTTGCGTGATGCTCGAACAAACAAACAAACAAATAAATAAACAGACAGTTACCGTTTTGTAATAGTAGGACCAGCCTTTGTTGCCCTCACCTTCGTCGGCGTATAATTCAATTTATCAAAGAAAGATGTTATTGCGCATCCACCGGGAAAAAAGGGATAAAAAGTATCATATGTGTGTGTGTGTGTCCAAGACCAGTGGCGCCTGTCCCTTAAGTGCACTCGTGCGCTGCACTACCAGTTCGTAAATTCATAATACCTTTAAAAAGAATCACAAAATATCTAAAACATCAATATTACGCACCTACTATAAAGTAAAAACAAAAGTATAAAATTACGAATAGTTATGAAGTAAAGACAATTCAATTTAATCTTCTAAACTGAAGAACTTAAAACTTGTATATTTTCGCTCGAAGAAAAAAGTCCCGTGCGTTTCGCGGAGCGCACGCAGAGCGCTCATACAACTTCTGTGAAATACGAGCCACATCACCTGTGGCCTGATTCTCAAACGTTCGAAAAGTTTCCGTTTCCGAAGTGAAATTTGACCGGCAAACGAAACAAAACGACCACTTCCTGCGACTACGAATAATGCAAAGCATTCGAAACATCAGGAAAAGCAATGTTAATAATAATACGCGATGTAATCCAGTCAAACTGCAAATATTACAAAAAAAAAAAGATTTGAGAATCAAACGCATTCGGAAACGCTATTCATAGTTCTTTAATTTTACATCGAGTGCTTTCCGACAGCAAATGGGTCACGGGAGAGTTTCCATGAATTTCGCGTTGCGTTTCTGAATCCGTTCAGTTCTCAAATCGTTTTGTTTCTTAATAAAACAAGTTTAACCGAATTACATCGTGTATTATTATTAAAATTGGTTTTCCTGACGTTTCGAATGCTTTTCAGCGTTCATAATCGCAGGAAGTGGTCGTTTTGTTTTATTTGCCGGTCAAATCCGTTTACTTCGGAAACGGAAACTTTTCGAACGTTTGTGAATCAGGCCACAGCTAGCCTAGATTCGTGCGCCGCACGGTACCGTAAATTTCCGAGATTGACCGATCGTAGACGAATAATGCCCTCGATGTGAGCTGGCCGAGGCGGTGGGGGCGTTGCCCTCTCATTGTCATAGTTCCCGCGGTCGTTTAAATTTCTTCTTGTTTTGTTATTGTTTAGTGTTTTTACGTTACTGTAACTGTGAATTGTGTAAAAATTAACATTAATTTTAATTTTGACTTCTGTAGTGGTAGTATTTATTAAAAGCAATAATAAAACTTTTCAAAACAAAGTAGCAATAAAATCATAAACTGAACCGTCTAGGCAATTTCTTAATTTAGAAGTGAATTAAACATTAAAAAGCAATGCTTGTGTGGGTTTATTTTGTTTTCTTTGCACATTTTTGATGGAGAGTCGATTTGAACGAAAACTGGTATCAAATATTTTTATTGTATTTTAAATCATAACACTAAATAAAACAGTACAGTGCACCACCGATTATCTTAGATAGCAGCCGCCACTGTCCAAGACATGGTCTATCTGTGTGCCAAATTCATCCAAATCCATTCAGCCGTTTCACCGTGATTGAAGGTCATACAAATAAACAAAACAAGCATCCATGCTTTCGCATTTTTAGTAGGAGAGGTTGTAGTTTCTTTCTTCTATGGGGTAAGAACTTTTTTTAAAGAGCATAAAACTATTTTTAGAAATATTCTAGATCATAGATAAACAATTTGGTGGGTATCCAAAGTCGCTGTTTTTAGACGTATTTTGTCCTGTGCTCTATCTGAAAAACGGCTCCATGTCAAAAGATGTTACTTATGGATGATTTCAGTTATGTAGATAGATAGATAGATAGATAGATAGATAGATAGATAAAACGTTTATTTAGTACAAAAACAAGACACAGGACATACAAGTAAAAATACAATAAGAAAGTGTGATATGTCTCAATATTGTACCATGTCCTCATACAACACCAATCTCAAATAAATTAAGGGCAAGAAGACTGGAAATGTTAATGTTGTTTGTTTGTTTGTTACACGTATACACTTAATGAGTATAAAAATGACTATATTTCAAACAATGGAATAGAAGATAGTTTGATAAACAATTTTAAGATTTGCATTAACTACGACGTGAATTAAAGTTCACTTCAAAATTAATGACATTGTTAAATAAGCGATCCGTGACACTGTGACACACACGATGAAATCATTTCCGTTTTATACTCTGTTTAATATAGTACGTACCTACCTACAGGCTTTAATAAAAGGTGATGTTAAAGGAAAGTATTCGCGTTATAACAACAACACTACATATTGGTCAAGAAGTATTCGTATGACTGTTTAACCCTCGGATGAATAAGAAAGGCGGGCGTAATCTCGCTGTCCGAGGTTTAAGCTTTAAAAAAATAACCAACCTCATCAGATCTTCAGAAAATTCAATCTTCAAATTTAAAAGGGACAAAACTCTTTTAAACAAAAAAGAATCATCCAAATCGGTGCATATAATAATATGTCAAAGTGATTCCCGAAAATACATTTAAAAAAACTGACAGACGAATTGAGAACCTCCTCTTTTATAACCGACTTCAAAAAAAGGAGGAGGTTATGTATTCCGCGGGTTTTTTTTTCATGTATGTACACCGATTTCTCCGATATTTGTGGGCCGATTTACGTGGTTGTTTTTTTATTTGGTAGAGAAAGTACGCGCGGTGGTCCCATATAAATTTTATTGACTTAGGTTGAGTAGTTTTTTAACTAGCTTCAATAAATCAGTTTTTTTTAGCTTCACCTATCTAGATGATCTGCTCATTGGTTCGTTTTTCTGAGAATTCTTGGCCGATATGCGTGTTTTTTTTTTCACGATAGTGATTGGACGTTTGGAAGAACATGAGCGAGACCTTTGCCCAGCAGTGGGATAGCAAAGGTTGATAAAAAATATATTCTCAAATTGGTTATATAAACATTTATGAATCAACCCTCAACTAAAAAGTATGAAATAAAAACATTTTAACAAAAAACCTTAACTAAAAAGTAAAAAATAATCATTGTATGTATTTTAAAATCTTAACATAAACCAAAATTTTGAAGGCGGCGCGTAGTTGACCCTTTGCGTCATGTAATGTACAGTCGAACGAAATATCTATAGTAAAAACAGTTTATGTGAACGTACACGAAAACCACGCGCCGCCTTCAAAATTTTGGTTTATGTTAAGATTTTAAAATACATACAATGATTATTTTTTACTTTTTAGTTAAGGTTTTTGAAGTCGGTTTTATTTTTTGTTAAAAAGTTTTTATTTCATACTTTTTAGTTGAAAATTGCGAGGGCTGATTCATAAATGTTTATATACACACCGGCACAATTAGCGGAACACAAAAAAAACAGGATTTTAAAATCTTTTACTTGAGGAACTGGCCAGTTATGATATTTTTTTAATTTATTGTCAAATTTGAAAATAGAAAATTAGATGACGTACACTTTTTTCATTCATTTGTTTTATTTTCCCGAACAATACGTTTTGTCAACTTGTTCGAGTAATAAGTACGTAATTGATTTTTTTTTGAAAAATTGCACTTAATGGTTTTTTATAAATTTGTTATTCTATAGGCAATTTTGTTTATTAAAAGCTCTTTATTATGCCTGACTTAACATCACTGGAAATCATTAGGGCTGATGAAATGAGAAGAAATGGCCATACCTACAGATCGATTGCCTCAAGGCTTCGTCGACCAGTATCAACGATTCATCGCAGCATCCAGCGGTACAGATCGTCTAATTCTCTTGTGAGGAGGAGGGGTCAAGGTAGAAAAAGATGTACATCGAGGCGAGATGACAGTTTTTTACAACTTGGAGTTCGTAGGAATACGCGATTAACGGCTGTACAAGCTCGAAATGAAATGGAAGACGTTCGAGGAGTACGAGTAAGTGAGCGTACAGTTCGCAGGAGATTTTGTTTTGATTGAAGAAGTTGGTTTAGGGTCGTATATACCTGCCAAAGGCCCAAAACTTGAGAGACGTCACCGCGTAAACGCGAGAACATCGTCATTGGGATTTGAACGAATGGCAGCAGGTTCTCTTTACTGATGAGTGCAGAGTTCTTTTAAAACAGATCGATGGGAGACAGCGAATATGGAGACGCAAAGGAGAACGCCACATACAGTCTAATTTTGAACACACAGTGGCTTATGGTGGCGGCTCGATTATGGTTTGGGGAGGGATATGTTTGGGAGCTCGCACAGAGTTAGTGATAGTCACAGGAGGGACCATGACAGCAGATCGATACATCAGAGACATTTTAGAAGAACATGTTGTACCATTTGCCCCATTTATTGGTGACGACTTTATTCTAATGCAAGATAATGCTCGTGCTCATAGTGCACAATCGGTACAGGCATATCTGAGCCACGTAGGTATACCGGTGATGCAGTGGCCAGCAAATTCCCCCGATATGAATCCGATAGAGCATGTCTGGGACTTGCTAAAAAGAAGGGTTAAATCCAGAATGCCACCCCCCAACAATCTGAATGAACTTGGAAACGCATTACTTGAGGAGTGGGAGCGGTTGCCTCAAGAAATCATCGATAACATAATCTGTAGCATGCCCAGACGAATGGAAACCGTAATCAGAGCAAGAGGGGGAAACACTCGTTATTAATTTTGCTTTAATTTTATTGTTAAATCATTTAATGCTTACTTTTTTTTATTTTTTGTGATGGTTCATAATCATCTAAAAATTTCACTTATTTCAAATTTCTTTATTTTTCAATAAAAAATAACGAAGACTTTTCAAAGTCGTTGTTAAAAGATGTTAATCAATTTGTTATTTTGTGTCTAATTACATTTTCGTCAAATACCAGGCCCCTCAGAAAGTATTGCGAAAAAAAGTTTTTATATATGGGAGACTGGCCAGTTATAATGTTTTTGGAAAATATGATTATTTATAAGTAAAAATAAGTAAGTTCCAATTTCAAAATTTCCCTCCACATTTTTTGCGAGTTAATTCAAAGTATTGTGTCTCACTGAAATATGGATCTGCGCCGGGAACATTTTAGAGCTATGATTTTATACGATTTCAAGTGTCGCCTGAAACCGGATGAATCGTACGATAGACTTCAAATGGCATTCATGGATGAAGGCCCTTCCAAGGCAACCGTGTATCGTTGGTATAACGAATTCAAGCGCGGTCGACCAACTTTGGGGGATGACGAAAGAAGCGGTCGCCCTTTGACGGCTGTTACCGAAGAAAACGTGCTAGCAGTGAAAAATGTAATCCAAGACAATAGGCGAATTACATATCAGGAGATTCAACACATATTGAAGATTGGATCGGGAAGCGTTCACGAGATTCTACACAGCCATCTTCGCGTGAGGAGGATAGTATCACGCTGGGTGCCGCACAACCTCACCGATGCTCAGAAGCAGGCCCGGGTGGAATGGTGCCGTGATATGCTTAACAAATTTGAAGCAGGCTCGTCTCGGCGTGTTTACGACATCGTTACAGGTGATGAGTCCTGGATTTATCAATACGACCCAGAAACCAAGCGCCAGTCGACTGTTTGGGTGTTTCAAAATGAGCCAATGCCTACCAAAGTGAAGCGATCTAGAAGCGGGGGTAAGATTTTGATCGCTAGCTTTTTTAATTTGACTGGCCACTTGGTATCAATTCCCTTACGGGATCAAAGAAACATTAATGCCGAATGGTATACTACCAAATGTTTGCCAGAAGTTTTCTCTGTTATAAGCAACAAGCGACCAAACACAGGGCTCCGCGGGCTACTGCTCCACCACGACAATGCACCTGCGCACACCGCACACCACTTCCTGGACAGCACGCCAGTCAAACTCCTGGGTCACCCTCCTTACAGCCCTGATCTAGCACCGTGTGACTTCTTTTTATTCCCAAAAATAAAAAATCAGCTCAAAGGGATACAATTTTCGTCGCCGGAAGATGCGCTGGCTGCGTTCGAGCAGGCTGTAAACGAGGTGTCTGCGGCGGACTGGAAAAAGTGTTTTGAAAACTGGTTTAGGCGCATGAATCTTTGTATAGAGGCTGGTGGAAAGTACTTTGAAAAGATTTGATAAAAATATATGTACGTATAGAACAATTTTTTTTAGTTTCGCCAAACTTTCTGAGTGTCCCACGTATATGCGTTATTATCTCATAGTCTCACTTTTTTTTCTGTTCCGCTAATTGTGCCGGTGTGTATATAACCAATTTGAGAATATTTTTTTTACTAACCTTTGCTATCCCACTACTGGGCAAAGGTCTCATGTTCTTCCAAACGTCCAATCAATATCGTGAAAAAAGAAACACGCATATCGGCCAAGAATTCTCAGAAAAACGAACCAATGAGCAGATCATCTAGATATGCGAAGCTAAAATAAACTGATTTATTGGAGCTGGTTAAAAAACTACTCAACCTAAGTCAATAAAATTTATATGGGACCACCGCGAGGACTTTCTCTACGAAATAAAAAACAACCACGTAAATCGGCCCACAAATCTCGGAGTAATCGGTGTACATACATGAATACATAACCTCCTCCTTTTTTTGAAGTCGGTTAAAAAATAAAACCGACTTCAAAAACCTTAACTAAAAAGTAAAAAATAATCATTGTATGTATTTTAAAATCTTAACATAAACAACATTTTGAAGGCGGCGCGTGATTTTCACGTACATTCACATAAACTGTTTTTATTTTACTATAGATATTGCGCTCGACTGTACATTACATGACGCAAAGGGTCAACCACGCGCCGCCTTAAAAATGTTGTTTATGTTAAGATTTTAAAATACATACAATGATTATTTTTTACTTTTTAGTTAAGGTTTTTGAAGTCGGTTTTATTTTTTGTTAAAAAGTTTTTTAGTTCGGTTTTAAATTAATAAATATTGCATAAAACGCTTACCGCATTAGATTAATTATTCTGTGGTATTAGTGTAATGCGATACTACAATACATCACAGTGAAGTGATTTCGCCTTCACCCATTGGGTTAAACACTGCGGAAGACGCGATTGTCATTATATTTTATTTATAAATTAAAATATTATTATTACATTTAAATGGTTAGGAAGATTCTAATCTGTTAATTAAATATAATCGATGCGAATCTTATTTTATTAGACCAGTAACTTATAATTATCGTATTGTAGTACCTATTCGAGGCTATTTGTAGTAGACATTGTTAGTATAAGTTGAAAAAATATTGTGTGGAAGCATTTTATACCAAAGTACTTCTGAAGAGGAAGTACTTACACAATATGTGTGTTTGAAACGAATATTTTATTTTATTTTTTATTATTTGACGACGTCTGTGGTCTAGTGGTTCGAGTGTCGGACTGCGGATCACGAGGTCGTGGGTTCGATTCCCACAGGACACAAATATTTGTTTGATGAACATAAGTGTTTGTGTATGTCTGGGTGTTGCTTATGTATTATAAGTATGTATTTACAAAAAAAAAGTATGTTAGTTTTATATCAATTTTCTAGTACCCATAGTACAAGCTCTGCTTAGTTTGGGACTAGATGGACTAGATTTGCTGTGTGAAAATGTCCCAAATATATTTATTTATTAAAAACTCAGTAAGTCACACACACTATGACAATGAAACTCAAAAACTTATTAAAACAACAAAACAACATTCTGTTCATTATGACTTATCGTTATCACTTAGTGTCACTAATGATTACATTATATTGAAGGTGATTTCGTTTTATCAACACTAATTCGCTACTGACCGCCTGGCGATAATTCTTCGACGTCATTATTTTATTTGCACAAATTGATTAAAGAAAAAATGACGTTTACATAACACAAGAACGTCACGTGTCACGACCCAGCTCTAGTAGCGTACAAATCGAAATAATAAGGTAATAGAATTAGTCAGTGGTGGCGTAAAGGGGGGGGATGGTGGCGGTCCGCCCCGGGTGCCAAGCACCAAGATGTGACAAGTGGGTGCGGCACTGGCGCCACTTGGAAGCCGCCAGTATTTCTTCCCAAGTGGCGATCAAGTGGGACTACCTTGGAAGTTCTGAGATTATTCTGTAAATTGGGACTATTCTGAGTCTGTTCCGAGTCTGGTCCGAGTGTGGTGTCTAAGAATTGTCGTTTCGGTGGCTTCATTTGAAAAAAGCTTTTCAAAATTAAAGTAAATGAAATGGTAGTTAAGATCCACGACGCGTCAAGCGCGACTTGACCTTGATAATTGTAATTGAATATTTTTGCAAAATAAAGTCACGTATGCACCTTTAGTTCTTGTTATTTGATTTTGGGGGGTGCTCAATAGAAAACCGGCCCGGGTGCCAATAATCCATGCTACGCCGCCACTGGCAGTGGTAATGGCACGTGAACTTGTCGCCGCGTGAGTGTCTCGTAGGACATCAGTGCGCGCACCGTTTGCTTGATCATCAGTGCCGTTTTGGACGTGGAGTCACTAAAATTGTTATTTGCAACATATTTAAAAACAGTTTTTTATGTGTTGGTAGCGGCAAACCAGCGACACGCGTTCCGATATTAAAAGACAGTAGATTTCTATTAACTTATTATTTAGATTACTTCGTCTAGTAGTAACGACAGGTTACGAATAGGAGTGAAAAAATAATACAGTGAATGCGCTTGATCAAAAGATGTTTAAATCGAAATCCATTCTCAGCAGTAGTTCAAACATTAACCTTATATGTAAAAATCTCGTCTCACGGTGTTTATGGTGGGTGGCACTCCTCCAAAACGGCTCGACCGATTTTTATGAAATTTTTGGTAGGTATGAGAATAGGTCGTAAAGTATATTTCATCGTCAAAAAATACCTATAACCCTGAGAAATAATTTATATGGCAGAACACCGTTTGCCGGGTCAGCTGGTATAATATCATTATTATCACTGTTCTCAAAGTAAACAAATTGGATAACCCTCACTAACCTGCCCTTGGAAACCTAGAGCCGTATCAAGTTTATTATTGTGAACTGCAATAATTTATTGCCTGTTCCGCCATTTTTATTATGAGTTAATGCACCCATTTATTTGTTGCTAAGAAATTATCCTTATTTGATGCAAAGTGCAACTATCAATCATTCCACATCGCACATTGTGATTCTGATTACACTTACATCCGTAAACACGTTCCTAACGGTTCATTATATTCATTCTTGTTCCTCATCGTAGTGTTATTTTGGATCTGGGTTTTTAGGTTTTAACATAACGGAGAAACATACCTATTTCGCGACTATTATATTACTACTTAATAATAATAATTTTATGAAAAATACCTTTTATACCACGTTTTTAAAACGAAAGCGAGTTTATATTGGAATATTGTATTGTAATTTGGTCCTGAGTTATGTTTAAAGTCTCTAGCTCGTCGGGAAGTTAGTTTAAAATCGATTGCAAAATTTGTACCGAACAGGTAGACGACTGTAAGCGAGTTAATAAAAACGTGGTAATATTACGACTGTTTAGTAAATAAAATATTCACGTACTCATCCAATTAACATTGACCAACTTAGGGTTGGACTAAATCCATGCAGTCAATCGTTCGCGTAAATAACAACGGGGTCAGTAGTTCACTGGGCTTACCTAGATTTTAATTAAAGCCAAGTAGTTAGATGACGAAGTCCGGGTCGGGTTGTATTGTACGAGACTATGTAATTAAAGAACGAGCTTAGCTTAGCTTAGCTTTATACTGACAACACCACGCCTCCAGTGTCTTGTTTATTTCGGCGCAGAATTATTTTGGAGTTGTTGCGTGTACTCGAAGGGTCACTTAGGTGGTACCTATAATGTCAGGCTCACCACGTTCGCCATATGAGTGGTCGCACCATTAGCACCATATCAGTCAATTCTGCTGCCCACTGCTGTATATATAGGGAAGAATATTCTTAACCTTTTCACCGCCAATGATACTTATAGAAAACAAACGATTTCGTGCCCTCAGCGCCACGAATTTACAACTTTTTACTAATGTTCATACAATATTTGTCTTCTATAGAAGACTTGGCGCTGAGGACAAGAAAACCTTTACTACGCCGTTGCGTTGAAAAGGTTGAAGTACTTAATTCCTCACTTCAGTTTTTTATCAAGTTAACGGATTTACGTGGGACACTCAGAAAGTTTTGCGAAACTAAAAAAAATTGTTCTATACGTACATATATTTTTATCAAATCTTTTCAAAGTACTTTCCACCAGCCACTATACAAAGATTCATGCGCCTAAACCAGTTTTCAAAACACTTTTTCCAGTCCGCCGCAGACACCTCGTTTACAGCCTGCTCGAACGCAGCCAGCGCATCTTCCGGCGACGAAAATTGTATCCCTTTGAGCTGATTTTTTATTTTTGGGAATAAAAAGAAGTCACACGGTGCTAGATCAGGGCTGTAAGGAGGGTGACCCAGGAGTTTGACTGGCGTGCTGTCCAGGAAGTCCCTCGTTTTGAGTGCGGTGTGCGCAGGTGCATTGTCGTGGTGGAGCAGTAGCCCGCGGAGCCCTGTGTTTGGTCGCTTGTTGCTTATAACAGAGAAAACTTCTGGCAAACATTTGGTAGTATACCATTCGGCATTAATGCTTCTTTGATCCCGTAAGGGAATTGATACCAAGTGGCCAGTCAAATTAAAAAAGCTAGCGATCAAAATCTTACCCCCGCTTCTAGATCGCTTCACTTTGGTAGGCGTTGGCTCATTTTGAAACACCCAAACAGTCGACTGGCGCTTGGTTTCTGGGTCGTATTGATAAATCCAGGACTCATCACCTGTAACGATGTCGTAAACACGCCGAGACGAGCCTGCTTCAAATTTGTTAAGCATATCACGGCACCATTCCACCCGGGCCTGCTTCTGAGCATCGGTGAGGTTGTGCGGCACCCAGCGTGATACTATCCTCCTCACGCGAAGATGGCTGTGTAGAATCTCGTGAACGCTTCCCGATCCAATCTTCAATATGTGTTGAATCTCCTGATATGTAATTCGCCTATTGTCTTGGATTAAATTTTTCACTGCTAGCACGTTTTCTTCGGTAACAGCCGTCAAAGGGCGACCGCTTCTTTCGTCATCCCCCAAAGTTGGTCGACCGCGCTTGAATTCGTTATACCAACGATACACGGTTGCCTTGGAAGGGCCTTCATCCATGAATGCCATTTGAAGTCTATCGTGCGATTCATCCGGTTTCAGGCGACACATGAAATCGTATAAAATCATAGCTCTAAAATGTTCCCGGCGCAGATCCATATTTCAGTGAGACACAATACTTTGAATTAACTCGCAAAAAATGTGGAGGGAAATTTTGAAATTGGAACTTACTTATTTTTACTTATAAATAATCATATTTTCGAAAAACATTATAACTGGCCAGTCTCCCATATATAAAAACTTTTTTTCGCAATACTTTCTGAGGGGCCTGGTATGTTTCACCGTGGGTTATGTATTGTCTGTAAGTTGTTTTCATGACATGGAAAAAAAACTATTTATCAGCAAGAGGAAAAATGTGATCAAAATGCGTTATTGATTTGGGTGTTAATTAGTGGACTGCATAGTTAGATAGACGTGGTTTATTGCCTCCTGAATTACAATACTAACTTTCCCGGGTAAACAACTAGAAATAGCGAAACACAACCGTTGTCAGGGGTTTCCAAGAGCGCGAGTGCTGGTCCGTTCTGGTGAACCTAAAGAGAAATATATTCTGGGGCCCGTGTTCCACGCCGAACGTACCGCTCGCTGGTGATGACCCATATCGATCGTTGTCAATCCACTATCGGTGATGAGTCGCGCCGCCGCGCGTCTTTGTTGGGGTCGATTCCCAACATGCTCCCCGGGTTGAAGAGAATACGTCAAAGATCTACATAGAAAGGGCAAATATTATTAAAAGCTCTCCGAATGGTGCTACTTTGAGTTTAATTTCAGCAAGTACCTATTACCCCTACCTAGTATCCCTGATGACACTTACCCGCGGCAGTTCCAACACTATTCTCAGTGTATTCGCAGACCGGTGGGATTCACCGATTCTGCAGAGATGGATGCAGCTCCACACTGTATTTTAAATTGTACCTGATTTTTTAAGACTGTTTACTAACACTAGATAGATATTAAGCGAATTGTTACAACACTATGGACTTTGTCTAAAAATAAACGTATTTTAATTGTAATTACTAACATAACAACAACATAACATCACGCCTGTATTTCCCCGAAGGGGTAGGCAGAGGTGTTTTTTGACATTTCGCCAGTTATGTTATAGTCCCATGTAATAGGGGGCGAGACTATTGCCATTAACCGGGCATAAATCCATACTCCGGGCTGCTACTGAGAATTTCCTAATGAAAAAACCCAATAACACTTTGCCCGACCCGGGTATCGAACCGACCTTGCGACCACTAGACCAACGAGGCAATTTTGTAATTATTAAAACAATAAATTATATTATTATAGACATTCTTCATTATACTAATGTTTCATTTATCACTTTCTGCTCTCGTGTCTGGGAGCATGTACGATGCAACCGTACAGTTTATCATTTACCTAAGCATTAGCATTTTAGTACCGCGTGCATACCTAATTCAATTGAGTTCGCGTTGGGTCTTCGCCGCGTGTGCTCGCTATCATATCAAAACTATCAAGCATAATTATCATTCAAAAGTTGTCCCGTACAATTACTAACGTTATGATAACTTCTTAGGTTTTCGCGATCACTACACATTATAATAAAACAAAGTTTAACCGGATTAAATCGCGTATATTATTTAAATTGGTTTCCCTGACGTTTCGAAAGCTTTGCAGCATTTCGTGGTCGCAGATAGACTAAGACAAACAGAGATGCCCTAGACAAACCCATTTTCTTCGATTTGATAAACCACAAATTCTGGCGAAGGAAAACCGATATGTACCTAGAATGCTCCGTGAGGCTATTGAAATTAAAAAACATCCTAATTTTAATAGAGAAGATGGTTGGCAGCTACCACCTGTATGGAACCCAGTCCTAAAAATAATCAAGTCCCAAACAGCACGCAACACTGTAAAAGATAATTATATCGTGAGTGATTACTGCGTGCATCGAAACGATTTTAATTAATAAATATTGTACGGTAGATTAAAATATTTTTTTAGAAATATCTGTAAAGACGATTGTCATCTTAGTCTACCTGCGACCACGAAATGCTGCAAAGCTTTCGAAACGTCAGGGAAACCAATTTAAATAATATACGCGATTGAATCCGGTTAAACTTTGTTTTATTATAATACTAACGTTATGGTTTGTGCGCACAGCCGAGTCGTCAGACACGACCTGGGCGGGCGAGGACGACTTCGTGCTGGTGGAGGCCACGGAGAGCGGCTCGGCCGAGTGCTCGGGCGCGTCGTCGGGCTCCGAGGCGGCGCCGCGCCCGCGCTCGCTGGCGCTGCCGCCCGCGCCGCCGCACCCCGCGCACCAGGACTCCGCGCCGCCGCCCGTCGCCGTCAACAGGGTAACAAAACTATTACTTATACCAGTGTTTTTCATTATCATTTAAATACCCGACCTCTTTACAAGTTAAATAAATTCTAGCGACCCCCTAAGTCCTAGGGCCATAAACAAAATAAAAATTAGTGATTTGAAAGACTACGATTATAATTTTCTTTCTTTTGGGACCTATATTGATTAAAATTTATAGCTCTGAAAGTAAGTATTAGGTAAGTAGGTAATATTGTCGCGTCGCTAGTATTTTTTATATTTTTATATAGGACCAAGAAACACTTGCCTTTTTTCTTTTGCCCGCGACCCCCCGTAAGGCCAAGGGCGGATCCAGGGGGGGTCATGGGGGTCATGACCCCCCCTGGGCCTAGGTCAACCACAGTTTTGTTCCTGTGTACATAATTTACTAAATGAATATACAATGAATGAATGAATGTTTGTATGTGTTACGAGTACATACTAATGTAACAAGATACACACATAAAAATTACTAAATTGACGTCGCACCCGAATCCATTCATTGTGAATAATATTCGTGTGATTTAAAGTTTGATTTTTTGGACAAGCTATGCTTGGAGTTTCTTTGAAGGATAAAATCCGTAACGAGATTATCCGGAGAAGAACCGGAGTGACCGACATAGCTTGTAGGATCAGTAAGCTGAAGTGGCAGTGGGCTGGCCATATCTGTCGAAGGACCGATGGCCGCTGGAGCAGACGAGTCCTTGAGTGGAGACCGCGAATCGGCAAACGCAGCGTAGGGCGCCCCCCTGCCAGGTGGACCGACGACCTAAAGAACGTGGCTGGGGGGGACTGGATGCGTAAGGCAAAGGACCGAGCGTTGTGGCGCAACTTGGGAGAGGCCTATGTCCAGCAGTGGACTGCGATAGGCTGAGTTGATTGAAAGTTTGATTTTGCAGCATCTCTTCTCCAATCACTCCGTTACGTCCGATCGCCTGAATATCGTTGACGAACCGATTGAATACTTAGCTTACCATCAACAACAAAAATAACTACGATGTTAGCCTTACAAAACCTAGCCGAAGTAAAAATATTAGTTTTTTTTAAATCGGAGCTCTTAAAACGGGTGCTTTTGCAAAAAAAGTACCAAAAAATTACGCGCTCGCGTTTATGCACTATTTCATTGCCCATACAGGTGTAGGACTGCCATAGCGTGAATCTATATTTACTTATTTACGCTATGGTGTCTACTATTAGCTGCTTTAGGCGCCGCAAGAATGGGCTGTGCTCAAATAAATGTGTACTCTTTTGTCACAGAATGTCTATGTTTTCACAGTTTTTGTGAAGAGTTAATCAGTTTGTTCAAGAACAGTCCAAAAAATTTCGCGCTCCGCTCGCGCTTGTCTTTCTTCCCTTCCTTTTTCTGCGTACTGGCCGTATGTTGTAAGCAACTATTCTTTTACGTATGTTAATAGGAACAAGGCCGAAATTGGAAAAAGTACGCGCTCGCTTCGCTCGCGGCTGTGTATTTTGTCGTTTCGTCTTTTTTGGCGTGTAGGTATTACAAGTAACTATTTCGTTACACAAAGAGAAAATTCAAAGGTTTCAATTCATTTAAATTCATGTTTTAGCATAAATTACGAAAATCCTAGAATTTTATTGGTCGAAAGTTTTTCTCTAAAGGTTCGGCGTCTAAACTCTGCACCAAAAAAAATTAGATCCGGGGCTAGATATAAGTACGCGACCCCCCCCTGACACAAAGGCTGGATCCGCCCTTGCGTAAGGCTTCGTGACGCCCCGAGGGGTCGCGACCCACAGTTTGAAAAACACTGCAGCATAAACTGTCATTTTTACCTTTGTTCTTCGCCACGAATTCGTGTCAGTTCTTGTATGGCTCGTGAAAACCTCTACTGTAAGAACGTGCTAAGTAAACAGTATCATTTATAAACGTAACTAGAATTTGTATTGTTCTCTAACTACAAATCTGGACCCTTACTTGACCATTTTTTGTCACTTGGCATCAGTTTATCTTCATCTGTATAAAATAATCTCTGTGTTATGAAACCACATCTCAGCTGTTGTTTGTTTGCTGTATAACCGCCCCCGCTTTGGCAGTACTTATTATATTATTAATCGCTTCCAAAACTGTGACTACTACACATGTGTACATTGCAGAACCCACTCGCCGTAACTTCTAACAATAACGTACCACGATCACAACCCATCGACGTGCTCCGATCGAACTACAGCCGAAATGCGACCAACATTGGTTCTCTATCACCCCCGACCGTAAGTATTAAACATGTTATTAAAATTACGTAATTTTCATCATAGATTCTTATTTTATTACTTGTTAGTCTTAGGCTAGGCGCGCACGGTCGTTTAACTTACTGTATGCTCGGGGTCTAAGGAGCAAACTATCGTCTGATGCAATAAGTTTTAACTGTTACAAGTTTTTCTCAAAATAAACGTAAAATGACAAATTAAACATCCTTGTTCTATGATTTCGTAATACACATTAAATTTAAAATTTAAATAACGAAGCAAATGAAACACCTACGTAATTTATTTCACAAAGCAAATGTTCACTTTGGTTATTTACCTATTTAACGATGTCCAATTTTTGGGACACAATTCAATTCAATTTATATTGCGGTACATAGGTAAAATAAAGATAGGTATTAAAATAGGTACATTATGTTGTGCTGCTATGACCCGCCGTAATTGGCATACAATAAATTTAAAACAGGTAAAATTATTACAGTAAATATTAGGTAATTAATCAAATTTATCAAATACATTTTTATAAAGAAACATCATTCAAATATTCATCTAACATAAAGTAAAAAAAAAACAATTAATAATCGGAATAACGATTTGCATACAATTAGGACTAAGAGCAATAGTAACAGCTGCTGTAGGTAATTTTTGTCTCAAGTTCACGCTATTACGTATCATGCTTATAAATTCTAATTTAAACCAATTATAATACAAATGTACTATGTATGAGATAGTAACTCAATATGTATTCACTCAGGTGTTTCAATATAGTTATACTTCAAAGTAAATAGCTGGTTAGGTATTAGGTGTAACATGCTTGAGAGATTGTAACGTTCTATAAGACAGTAAGCGAGACGTTTAATCTCATAGAAGCCTATCAGCCAAACAGGGTGCAATCAACTGGCGCCTCAGGTCATGTCTTGGTGTGTTTAGGTACACTTTGCTAGAGACTGACCACGCTAACTCTGCAGTGGAATTATGGCAACACCTTATATAATAACTATAAAAACCTCTGTAATGATCATATTATTCCAATGCAGAGTTAGTTTTGTCAGACTAAATAAGTAAGTACAGACCAGTCAATTTAACTCTGCATTGGAATATTAAGATCATTATGGAGATTTTGATAGTTATTGTTAACTGTGTTGCTTTCTACTGCAGAGTTAGCATGGTCAGACTCTACGTTATTTTGGCTTAGGAGCCTGTTTTAGCAGGTCTTGACACTTCTTTTTACTAAGGACGTCTACATCTAGGGGTTTTATGTAGATCATGTATTGGGCTTTATTATGAAATGTGTGTTTCTTAGGTGCCGTTCACAATGACGCCGCCATCGACTCGGCGACGCAGCAGCAACTCAGGGAGCTCCCCACCGCCCTCTCTGTGGCAGGTCTCTCCCACCAACGCCAGCCCGCTGCGCCGATCAGGTCAGTGCATTAACTACATCAATATTGTATGAGCCCAAAAACGTCGACTGGTGAACACGGGCCATTGAAAGGCCTATGTCACCGAACACCCGTAACTCATAAGGCAAACTGAACTCGTCAGACTGATCGGTGAACGCTGCTGCTAGTCTTCTTATAATAATAATAGTACATGCTGATGAGAAAAGATTATAGGGCTACAGTCGTAAGTATACAGAGCAATGAGCAATTGAGGAGCGCTTTAGTGGATGCGATGCTGGAGTAACTTTCCCGACCCTGAGCCGAATTTAGACCGCGCGTACAACGTTTGCCCATGCGAAAAAAAATACAAATACGCTGGTGCGTACCCTGGATTTGCTACTCGCTAGTTTTTTTTTTATACAGATTATAGGATGGCTAAACGAGCTAAAGGCCCACCTAATGTTAAGCGGTTACCTATCATAACAACAGCAATACCAATACCAACCTAGTTATTACGAGTGGGTTCGCCAGGTTATTTTGATGGTAGCGAAAATCTTGGCGATACTCATTCAAACCTTTACTGCGCGGCTGTTGTGGCATGTCGTGTGGCTTATGTCAATTTTCTAAACAGAGATAGAACTACACGACCAAAAAACGCCGTACCAGCTTGGCAGTGCAGGATTGAACATCGTATTGTGGAGGCTAAGGCTCTCATCGGCAAGTTTTAAGGTCTAGAACTCTAGAGGGAGGGGAATAATAGGCCAAGAGTGATATGCTTTATGAGACGGGCATTCTCAGAGACCCATGTCACCCCTCGACATTATGTGTCTCGTGTCACTGAGCGCATCGACTTTCTGAAACAGAAAGTCTTTGCATGAGCAAACTGCAAACGAAGGTATTGACGACGAGTGCACCGATGTTCCCAAAATCGCATCTTTCACAGCGATCAAAGATATTTAGAGCTTGGGAACGGCCTGATCAAGGTGTGAATGACCCGCACCTGCCGGATGATCACGCCATGAGTACATTCTAGCGCAGCATCTGGTCGGTGCCCGTCAGTCACACCGAAGGTGATTGGATGCGGGACGTTGAGCGAACATGTGAAAGAATAGCAGAGTTGGGGCTATTATCATCAGCACCCAAGACGTGACTAATGTAATCCGTCCGATGCTAAACTGAAAATATACAGGGCCGTAGTAGTGCAATTTTTTTCGTTAAAATGGCTGCGTAGACCTGCGTAGTTCACAAGCTCGCTTACAACTTCACCGATTTGCAACTAATGGAGTTACTGAAGCTAACTGAAAACTTCAGTTATCCGTTAGTTATTAGGATGAAATGCGGTGCAGTGTAGGCAAACGTCCAGTCATGCATGGAAGCAAGGTGAGATTGTGAAATCCGTGGGAATTTAGCTCTCGGATTCTATACATCTTAGATCCCTCTCCTCAACCCACACCTACAAATACTTGGGTATAGCGGAGGCGTTAGGCATCCTTGAAACCGGTGTGAGGCAATCGTTTCAGGAGCGCTGCTTTGGTTGCCTGACATTCTGAAAAGTCTTTTATCAGGCGAAAACAAGGAGCGTGCCTTTAACATTTTGGTAGATTGGATTGACAAGTTTTGCCAGTCTTGATGTACTCTTTCAGCATATTCAAGTGGACTCAGACGGACCTTGATGCCCTGGATAGCAGAGTCCGTACACTGCTGACAGCATATCGCATGCAAAACCCACGTTTATCGGTGATGAAGCTGTACATCCCGCGGAAGTGTGGGGGACGTGGTTTTATAAATGCTAAGACCCTCCACAACCACAAGCTGTGCAGCCTGAGAGAATATTTCCTTCACGCTGAAGTGAGGATGCTCCGAGATGTGGTCGCACTGGGCAAGGAACTTACCCTAAAAGAGGCCGCTACGTCGATTCCCTGAATTGGCACAACAGTGACGAAAATAATTGATGATCGAATCGATTAATTTACCTGTTATTTTAATGTAGTGTATTTCTGCGCGATCTAGGCGTTTAAACCGATAGGGAAGTTTCTTTGTTCCACAAGTTGCCAATGCGAACATTACTCACATAATGACTAATTAATGCAAATCATACCGGTATACCTCGTGTTCTATTCAGTGAATTTGTCTCAGTCATAAACCTACATTCATTATTCTCACACAATTCTTTCCCATTAATCATGTAACAAATCATTGTACTATTATTATTTGAAAAGAGTATATTCATGGAGTTTCTTGCCGGCTCTTCTCCATAGGACCAACTTTTTGGAACCGTGCAACTAGATTCATAATTAACGTTTTGCAAGTGCATGTATGCTTGCAAGTGCGAAATAAAAACTTTTGATTTTGACTTTAAAAGTGTGTTAGTAAATTAACGGGGACGCAACATTTTACATGACTTGATGTAAATGTATGAAACTTAGACAATAGTCTCACATTACAACATAATTACATCAGTAGCCGTTCCACAAGACGCCTGGGATGATACTGGAACCTTGATCCCATTGAAATTTTACAAAAAAATATACTAATAATGCGACTGCGTTACCTTTGCACCACGTAGTTTTTTTTTTTTTTTTTTCCTATAAAGTATACATATTTGTGTGATACTTTATTTTTATTACAATCTAGCCTTAAGGCTAATAAGTAATTTAATTCTATCCTAAATTGCTATGTAAACTATAATCCAAGAATGTGTCCAATAACTTTTCTTAGGTTCTATTAAGGGCAAGACATTTAGTTTGTGTGTTCTTTATAAGCAGCACTTATCACTACATTTTATCTGTCAATATTCACTAATCACTACACTAATTCATATGGTTTTGTCCGCTTTAGTCTTCGAACTGTTTCCGTGTTATCGAGGAGCTGGATTGCCTCGACATTCACGTGGTGGTGAAGTCTAAATTCATGAACTTCTGCGTATTTTTTTATGGTTGTGTCTACAACGTCCACATTGAGGTCCCGATGAAGATCGATATTTCTGATGTACCAGGGTGCATTAACCACATAGTGATGAACAGTACGATAAGGCGCGTCAACACACAGCCGAAACATTAAAAAATATAATCAACCTTATACACACCAACCAGCCAGACAGCCGATATAAAATATAAGAAAAGTATAGTTGACCGCATGACAGTGACATCAAATCAAATCAAATGTTTTTTATTTAAAATAAACCTAATTACAGGCACTTTTGAAACGTCAGGCTCTAGTTGCACGGTTCCAAATTGTGGGTCCTATGGAGAAGAACCGGCAAGAAACTCCATGGATAAAATCTTTTTAAAATAGGTTATTGTTTATTACATCAAATTTATTCTAATAATGTAGGTTAATGCCAGAAATAAAAAAGAGTTTAAAAGTGAGAATATTGCCTTTAGAAAAAAACGTAAAAAGAGTTGCCATAGTATGTAGGAGCTGACCTGTCCAGTGACAACACCTAAGTCTAAAAACCGCCCTTACTGCTTACGAAATAAAGGCGCCGCCAGAGCCAAACTGTTACCACTGACGTACGGTCGACCGCACCTAAAGTTACATAATAAAAATAAAATATCTTCGTTAGTTCTCAAGACATTGTTGATTGTTCTCATTGAAATAGTATTGAGGGAGATATAAGTTATACTTTGTAAAATATAGCTTGATCCCTGTGACAGATGTCAAATACGTACAAATAATGTCAAAATAAGTTGAAAATGTACGTATTTGACATGTGTCACAGAGATCAAGCTATATTTTACAAAGTATAGTGAAGTTTTACTTCAGTCGTGTGGTCTAAAGCACACTCGTTTTTTTATGTCCTAGGGACAGCCGAACTTATTATTTGATATAATTGCATTATTTATTACTACTTTAAAATGATTTTAATCAGCACACATCTCTGGTAAGAAACACGAGTATCGATATCGATAATTTTTAGTTTTGATTACTTACTTCCCTAGCTATGGCCGCCATTACAGTGGCCCGGGTATTGTAGGTATGGCAAGTCCATAGATATAAGTCAATGAGGTACTACTGTACTCGCAAAATTCATTTGACAATAATTTTAGTATTTTGCGAATCATGTTGAAGCTCGGTAGTGCGAGCATGCTTTATGAGTCCTTTCACGTTTCACAGCCGTCTCGCTCTAACTTCATGTTACCCACGTTACGAATATTTAAACAATGGTTTATTTCCATACATGATTTATAATTATGTATTGAAAGCAAAACAATGAAATATATTTTTCTCTCTCGTCTTCCTTTCCCTCTCCTTCTAGACCATAAATCAAGACGAAAATATGTTTCCAATAAAAAAAAAAAAGTAAAATGGCTCTAATGGCTACGTTCACTTATTACGCACTCAGTGTGAAAATCACCCGGTGCGAATATCGCTCGACAATTTGCGATTTTCTCAGAGTTACTGAACCACTTCGGGCGACCTTATGAAACTGACATTAGAACAATGAAGCACTGACAATTATGACAATCGAAACCTCAAATTATCTGTCATTTTATACTATTATCTGTCAACATGACAGCAGAGCGTCTTTTACCCTACTATTTCACGGGGTGACCGGTGCGTACGCTCGACGACGCCCGCTCATAATACTGAACGGTGTGGTGTGAACGCCCGGACACTCCGAGTAACTGAACGACCAAAGTACGCTCCGGGCGTCATCCGACGATAATACTGAACGCATCCAATGACTCGAGTGGTAGAATCGGGGTCGCATCACTAATGTGTTGTAGTCCGTTTAGCAGGCTCGTCCCCGCCGGTGTCGCTGGCGCTGAAGGCGAGCGGCGAGCTGGGCGGCGGCGCGGGCTCGCCCAAGCGCTCGGCGCTGCCCGACGCGCTGCTGCGCGCCATCAAGCTGCACGCGCCGCCCGACCCGCCCGTCTACATCCCCAACCTGCAGGAGGAGACCATCCTCGCTGTTAGTACCCGCCGAAGGGTGCTATGCCACTGCTCTAATCTATTTGTCCAATGTGACATTAATCAAAGAAATTGGATGATTTTCATCAAATGTTGTATGTATTTTATTATCAAGAAAATTGGATTGGACAATGAAATTTGTCGAGTGGCATAGCACCCTAACGCCCGACGCACATGCTCACACTCTTATTGGTCATCACGCGCCACGTGCGAGTGGCAGCGTTTAAAACCTGTAGCGTAGTTTCGAACTCCGCATTTGCTCTCACGTAAAGTCACACGTGAGAACAAATGCGAAGTTTAGTAATACCTTATAGGTTTTAAACGCTGCGACTTGCACGCGGCGCATGGAGACCAATACGAGTGTGAGCATGTGCGGCGGGCGTAAACGATTACATTACAATATATTATCTTATCACTTTCACACTTTTAATCTTAATATATATTTTTAAAAATCGGGTTAGTTACATCATTTATAACTCAAGAACGGCTGGACCGATTTTAATGAAATTTAGCATACAGATAGGACATAGCCCGGATTAACATATAGGCTACTTTTTATCCGGCGAAGATAACAGTTCCCGAGGGATGCGTGATAAACGACATTCACGCGGCCGAAGTCGCGGGCATAAGCTAGTTTATTGTCATTTGCCAAAGTTGCCCAAAAACTTACACTTAAATAAATGGTTTATTATAACGATGGTCTAGCTAGAAGACAATGGTGCTAAGAACAAAAAACACATTTGAAATCCAAACGATCTTTTAGTACTTAACACATTAAAATTTGTCTCAATTATTTGCGTTTTTTTGTGCAATTTTTTATTACTTAGCACATTACAATTTGTCTTAATTGTTTTTTTTTTTGTTTTGTGTTACTATCAACAAATAAGTATAGCAATCAAGATCAACTCAATAAAAAATCCGGTATTTTTATTTGTACAGGAGGAGCACAGCAAGGTGTTCTCCCAGCTGAACTTTGTGTTGATGCTGGCGGAGCTGCTGTCCGACCTGGCCGTGTCGTGCGGGGCGCCCATCGCCGCGCTCATGGACGTCTCCGACGGTAAGTGCTACTAGCAATAAGGAGCTGCCGAACAAATCAATGAAATAATAATAACACTGGCCAAAAGGTGTTTTTTTTAGGTTCAACTGTATACGGAAACATTAATCAAATTATGTACTCATTTTCAATTAACGGCCTAAAAGCACAGAATATCTAATAGTACTATCGTACAGAACGGCCACTCACCGCCCCCCGCCAATTTAAGATCCTCATCCGCGCCCCGCACGTGCCCGCAGTTTGGCGGCAAGTTGGACTGCAATATTAAATGGGTGTCAATGGCCAGTCGAGTGCGTTACGCAATATATTTTTTGGTGTTCATAGTAGTATTTTTATTGAAAATAGTAGTGTATTGTGCTTTTCACGGATGTGTGTCTACATCTAGACAAGAAAACGGAAGATTTTTTCGATTTCCGAAGGATAGGATAGGTAGAACTACAGAACAGCGATCATTTATATTGAACTATGTTTACGGGACTTGTTGCGCACAATAAAATCAAAACATAACAAACATTTAATTATTAAATAATATATATATATATTTAATATTTTATTTATTATCAGCGATCATTTAATTTTAGTTATTCCGTAAACAAATACATTTTAAACACATTATCCTATAATTCGTTTTTTTTAACATCCTATAGACATATTACTGAAACAAATAAAAGGGGCCGAGTTTAGGTTGGTACGAGTTGCCCAATGCCGACAGCAAATTTCAAAGTTTATTATTGTATTAAGTAATATATATAAAGGCAGCTTAACTTCGGTCAATAAAATAACGGATTTAAAATGCCTTTAAAAAATTAATTTCAAGAGAAAGTAATAAAGAAAATAAGAAATGTATTGGCGTTAAGAAATTGCTCATATTTGCCCTATTTCGACCAGGGGCCGACATTGGTTTGTTGTAACAAAATAAGCTCCCTAACCGCGGCCCCCCTTATTTCTCAAAAACAATTAAAATTATGTGGGATAATGTTCTTCACACTGCTTTATTGTAGAAAAGAAGTGAGAAAACGATTGCAAGCTTATTTATGGTCGAAAACACATTCCCCGATCGTAGTCTTCACTGTCGTTTTCGCTACACAAGCTAACGCCATCTCTGAGAACTACTGAGAAGCGATTGGAACGCAGTCGGCATTTTGAGCGGCAGGCATCCCTATTCATTTACGTGTGTGCGTGTTTGTATAAGACGTAAGCTTGCGTATGTAGGCGGTGCTAGCATTCATATTGTATTGAGTGGCCGGGGTGTGCTAAAATCAAGATGTTTTGTGATTACGAACAAAAATGCTAAGAATTTCAGTTTTTTTTGCTTTTCCTGTATAATTTTATTTTGTGTATTTACACCTGGTGAAGGTCGCGGGAATCCGCTGAATGCGGAAAGCGCAGGACCGGTCTATGTCCAGCAGTGGACGTGTTTCGGCTTAAATGATGATGATGATCTGTTTGTTTCCCTAATAAATAAACAAGTAAAATGTCTTGAGTTGTGTGTGTAACCTAATGATTATAAGATTTCGATGTATAGGCACAGAATATCTAATAGTACTAACGTACAGAACGGCCACTCACTGCGCCCCGCCAATTCAAGATCCCTAGCCCGCGCCCTCTGTTTGACGGCACTTGGACTGCAATCGTGCATTAGATGTCAATGGCCAGTCGCTATACAAGCACGCTATCTCTGAGATCTACTGAGAGATCGCTTGTAACTCAGTCGGCACTACGAGCGGCGAGAATCCCTAACCTATACGCAGTGGCGGTTCTAGGGGTGGGGGGGGGTCGTGACCCCCCCCAAAATCGTACACGTCAAATTGACAAATCTCCTAAAAATAGACAATTTACAAAAATAATTAAAATAAATTGTTGACTTCCTGCTTAAACGTCCAAAAGTAAACAATGAAATCAAAACTAGGTAAGTACTACCTACTTACATCACACGACATCTACTCGTAGCTCAAAAAATACCTAACATTATTTTAGAGTTTTGTTTATGTACTGAAGTTCAATTTACAGCGTGTTTACAGCATAGGTATTATTTTGCTCAAAATAAAGTATGAATGATATTTCCAGTTTAATGACAAATATTGCGTATGTCCAGCAGTGGACGTCTTTCGGCTGAAATGATGATGATGAAAAGTGTATCCACAGTGTTGATACAACTTTGCCAGGTGTGTGTAGATTCCACAGGTGCCCAGCAGCATAGCTGGCGGGTGAGCCGCTGGCTGGTGGTACCTGATGGAAATTGGCGACAGGCCGCTGGTAAAGCCTGTAGTATATGTGGATGCTCCATAACATTGCCCACTTAGTTGAGTTTTTTTTACGCAACTTTTTATTATTTTCGCAAATTAAATTAAAAATCTTTATTATTCAGAGTGTGGTTCAACTTATCTATCTTACTTGGTTGGAACAGCGCAGTGATTTCATGTATATTTTTAATGGATTTAATATTTTTGCCGTTTATGTCGGCCTCAAATACCAACGACGTCTTTCGGCTGAAATGATGATGATGATGAAATAATTGATTTAGTTATATTAACTTGTTGTCAGAGCGCTGCAACTCGAGCGTGCGACTGGGGCTGCTGGTGCAGGCCATGCAGGCGCTGGCGGCGGGGCTGCGCCTGGCCGCGGCGCACTACCGCGCGCGCACGCTGCAGCCCACGCCGCAAGTGCGCAACGGTGAGCGCGCATGCCTTCACACTACGAGAGTCCACCCCCGACTGTCATTTGTACGCCAAACGTCATCATCACAATTTGATTATCACTTGCTTTAACGGTGAAGGAAGACATCGTGATGAGGAAACCTGCACACCAGAGAGTGCTCCATACAGTTCTCGATGGAGTGTGTAGTCCACCAACCCGCACTAGGCCAGCATAGTAGACTAAGGCCTTATCCTTCTCATACTGAGAAGAGGCCCGTGCCCAGCAGTGGGACAGTAATGGGCTGGTTATGTTATGTTAATTCTCTGCAATGTTAAGTGTACTTAGATGATTTTGTTTTATAACTTGTGATTTATGACCATTTATTTCCGAAGTTATGAAAATGTTGGCCAACAATTTTATATGATAGTAATTGCTCATTCATCAGCTTTCAGCTAATAGATTTTTCAAAATTAGCATTTTTTCATCTGAAGAAGGAAAATATCAAAAAAATCTCAAAACAGCTATAACTCGAAAACAAACGACTGGTTCACCGGATATTTTTTGTTGCAAATAAACTCTAGTATAACCCCTTTCATGGAATAGGTCGAATTACAAATCACCCTGTATTACAAGGAATGAACAAGCCCTTTGTTGTATAAGGTCCCGGGGGCGTTTTCAGAAACCATTTTATTACCCAGAACATTGCGTGGTACAGAGCTCTGGCAGTTCTGTATTGCACAATGTTATATATCATTATCACATTCCCAATTTTGTGACAACCCTTGCATATTTACGACGAAAAGCATTAGTACCTACACTGGTGGCGGCATCGCCCGACAACAAAGGCGTCCGACAACTGTTATATTGTTAAACTGTGGTTTGAATCACAGAGTAACATTTTTTTTTCAATTAGATGTCGTCGTCGCAAATTCATGAATGCAGAAAAATTTGTCTTTTTAAATAATCAGCTATTTCAGCCCAAAAGCATGGTGCAATACGGAACTGCCGGAGCTCTGTACCACGCTATAGTTCCGAGATAAATTAAATTATAAAGCATTGCGTGGTACAGATCACCCCGGTTCTGGGTACCTCAATGGTTTCTGAATACGCCCCCGGGACCTTATACAACAAAGGGCTTGTTCATTCCTTGTAACATATTGTAAAGAATCATGACGAGATCCATACATTGATTTGTACAAAAAAAAAAATTAGAGAAGTTGGAATAGTTTTACTATAGATCCTTGGTTCCTATAGAATAATTTTCGGCATTTAAAATATTTTTGAAACCCCGAAATTAAAATTATAATTTATCATTCCTTTGATAACATTGAGCTAATTTCTGAACATGACTAACGGCCAAAATTAATATCCAATCTATCCACGATTTGCCCTACTGGAGATAGAAATTTGACATAAGCTCCATACAAAATATGTCAAATTTCTATCTCTAGTAGGGCAAATCGTGGATAGATTGGATATTAATTTAGGCCGTAAACTGACAACTGGCACGTATGACACGTTCGGAAATTAGCTCAATTTCAAATGATTTACTTTGAAATATAATTATTTTTTCCGGGGTTAAAATATTATTATATTTTAAATGTCGACAGTTATTCTTTAGGGACCAAGTATCAATATTAAAACAATTTCAACTTCTCTAAAAATCTTTTTTTTTTTACATATTTCGCCATGATTCTTTTGAGTATACCGTTTCTAAATCCACCAGCAAAAGGTGAAATAGGACATTATGTCATTTCATAAATGTTTTTTTTAAATCCAGTCGTATCCCTGATGAATGGAAAGTACAAGTGGATTGTGAATGAATCGAGGAGGCTCCATGAGGCCGGCGTCACCCCTGCTGTCTGCGACAAAATCCTCTACGAACATGCTATTGAACTGGTATGTACTGTTTTTTATGTCACGGGAAAATTGTACACTCTGTTTCTTTTTACTTGTCTTATTTAGTAAACAATCTTAGCATGTCTTTTTAATGCAATTCGTCAATAATTATTATTAAAAGCCATTATGTTATGACGACGTCAGTGGTCTAATAGTAGATTATCGGACTGTCGATTAGTGGTGGATTGTCGGATTGTCGGACTGCTGATCAGGAGGTCGTGGGTTCGATTCCCACAGGACACAAATATTTGTGTGATGAACATAAGTGTTTGTGTTGGTCTGGGTGTTTCATATGTATTATAAGTACGTATTTTGTAAAAAAAAATAATAAGTATGTACATAAGTATTATATCCATTGTCTAGTACCCATAGCACAAGCACTGCTTAGTTTGGGAGTAGATAGTGTTGTGTAAAAACGAAAAACAAAAAAAAAACAAAAATCACATGCTAAATATCATTTTTTAATCCAATTACATGTGCAGAACTAGAAATTATGTTTTATCAGTACTTATTTGAATAAAGAGAAATGCCAAGATTGTTTACTAATTATAAGACGAGAGAGAAAAAACTACCTTGAACATATTTTTTTTTTCTTGTGCTTGATCTGCAATTTTTTTTGTAGGATTTCATTATGCAGAGTGGTTTCTTCAGCTAGATAATCTCTCTGTACTTGCCATATTATTATATCCTAGTTATTTAGCTGTCCATTACAGCCAGCCTTTTGTGATTTGGATGACTCAAGACGAGTTCAATATCGGTCTGCCCCACAGAAATAGATAAAATGGTTGTAATCATAATTTTACTTGCGATTCATGCGTGGCAACTTTCGAACAAACTACGCCTTACATATTGACGTCATTAATTTATTTTAATTTACTTGAATCAAATGTACTTTACAGCTTTTGTTTCTGCAGTTAGAAACAGCACAATAAGACATTTCTGCGGGTTTTGGTTACAGTATTTACAGAAACAAGTCATAAGGTGTACTGAGAAAGGCTTTGAAATGCACTGCACTAAGGTGCAGTGTTGGCTCGCGCGCTCTGCCCACTTTTCCATTCTATCTATTTCTGTGGTCTGCCCAGAGTTTTGCTTCCTGATTCACTGTTGTTTTGTTTTAGATATGCATTACCTCAGTTTCTTATAAACTATGCATTTGCATTTGAGGTGTTTTTAAGATGACATTTTGCATTATTTGGAGCATGTTCATTTAATTAGAGGTACAAGCCTCATAGTTGTAAATACAAATTGGCTTCAAAATAGTGTTGTACACCAGCAGTCCATTGTCCATCGACAAGACAGAATTTCTTCCAAGAAGCCAATATAGGTTGAGCTGGTTTCTCTTGGCTTGTATGTATCTGCCTCGTGAGCCTGCGGTCAAGGTGGATGCCCAGGTATTTCACAGAGTCGTTCGGTTACAGTGTCAAATGGCGGCCATCGAGGAGTTGTTTGGCGATATGAAGGAGTGCGAGCGGCGCTACATGTCGGCGCAAGTGTTGCTGCACTCGCTGGTGCAGCGACACCCGCTGCACCCGCAGCACCGCACCACGCTGTCCAAGTGTTAGTATACTGCATTATACTACGCGCATATGTAAAGCGCCGCTTCATGTACTATAACGGCCAAAATTAATATACAATCTATCCACGATTTGCCCTACTGGAGATAGAAATTTGATATAAGCTCCATACAAAATACGTCAAATTTCTATCTCTAGTAGGGCAAATCGTGGATCGATAGGATATTAATTTTGGCCGTTAGTCACCACAATCTGACGACTTATTACCCCTTAACTACCTATTTGCTTTACTTACAGACCGAGACGCAGTACAACGACGGCTCAACTGCCTCAAAGGACCGCGCAAAATAATGGACGTAAAATTAGAGGCCGGGATCTCATAATGCAATACACAACCAGCCACGTAGGAGTAAGTGGACGTGATGATACATAATGAAAAGTGATTTTATTTTGTTCTCAAAAAAATGACTGAGAAACAAAATACTGTATAATCTAAAAATGTATAAAAATATAAAGCGAATGATATCAATTAAAATCATAGTATACAATCGTTTAGCGATGAATGAAAATGAAGATTACCAGAGATTGCAATAGTGAATTATATTTTTTTATATTCAGTACATTACAAAAAGGAATTCTTAGTAGATATTCATAGAATCGTCTCTAGTATATTTTAATGCTGAACGAATTTCAGTATCCGCTTCGAAATGAATATAAATATAATAGTTAGATGGTGTGTCTAGAATTCCTTTTAAAATAAAAAGGTTGTATCATTTAGTGAGGTTTGAAATTTTAGTACTAAGCACATTTTCACTTGAAGTAGCAAACTGTTCTATACATATTATAAATAATAAGAAATAATAATAAGTTTTTGTTTCAGTCATCAACATTTTAGTGAATTAAATAGGCATAAAATACTAAAACTTATGGTAGAAAACGTAGTATTGTTTCATAACATTTTATTACTACCAACTTGTAGTTGATCATGTTAAATGAAAATTATGAAGTATAATATCTCGGTATAAATATAATGCTATAGAGATCTCATTGACGACCAATAACAATATTATGGCATTTTTAGGCTAAGCTGTGAAATATGATTTTAAAGTATTTTCTGAAAAAAGAAGATTGTAATATTGAATGAATTTTAGTTAATTTTTCTCTAATCACACTTATTTTGCCTACATTGTGATCCTGATTATGTATTTCTCCTCTCAAAATGTCTACTGCTTTACTGAAATAAGAATAAAGACTGTTGTATTATAAAATTATTTTGTTTTGTTTTAATAAATACTTATTTTTAACATTACACTAATTATTATTTCCATACAAGCTGTGACTTGACTCAGCCCGCGTCATTCCGCATGCAGGAAGGTGATCCCTTGAAATGCTAGAATTAATAATAACCACATGCAGAAGATTCTAATGCAGTCCCATGAATACCTGTACTAAATATACATTTTTCAATACAATTTATGAAATTGGGATAGAGGGTGAAGTGAATAAAAAAAAACGTTCACACAATTACAAGATCTTTATTAATTTATAGTAGTAATATAATCAATACTGCACGAAAACTCCAGTGCCTTGTTTTAGGAATTTATAGGGCTTAATTCTGTTACGTCCCCGCACCGGACAAAACATTACTTTATCTGGTGGAAACTCAGAAGAACCAGTTGTCTCAAGAAGTATATCCAGACAAGTTAGCAACTTTGTTATCTGAACAGTAAGAGTATACTGTTTGTTATCTTCTGAACCCCAATCTGTGTTGATAATCCTCTCAATATCTCTGATATCATCATTGATACCTGCATGGTGTGTTCCATTCCAATGGAGAGTGAGTGAAAACATCGGTGCCTTTTTGGGATAGTCACTGCAAAGAGCTACCAATGCAACTAACTTCGCGGACTGTCGCGTTATGATAGCTCTATACAATAAGTCATTAGGATTGACCAATCCCTCAGATATTAAGAATGCTGTTGAAGGTGACTGGCTGTATTCCGGCCAGCCAACTGACTGCCACTGTGTTAATGAACCTGACAGTCTTACTGGACATGGCACATTTCCTTTGACTGGTAATATCTTTCCGGATTCCAAATCTTGCAACTCTTTCATCAACTCAACTCGAGACTTCAACCTTTTCTTTAGAGTAAAAATAAAGTTTTCAACAGTGCTGACACTTAGACTGGGGCAGAGTTGAATATTATTTTTGAACTTTTGATCTCCTGTTATTGTCGCCATAAAATCTAAGCCACACATTCGTTGAGCCCATATGTAAGGCTTTCCAAGTTCTGGAATGAAATGTGGGAAGTCTTCAGAGATGCCTGCAGCATTCAGTAAGTAAGAAGTGGCAGGATGTGGAGAGTCACTTCCTGTATCTCCCAGGTACAACTCATTTAATATACAATGTCCATTCAACACATCAGCTGCTGACACACCCGTTATGGGTTTTGGGAGTGACACAGTAAACTTAACCACAGTTATCTTTAAATGAAGGAGATACGAGAAGATCAAGTTCAAAGCAGTTCCATCCTTAATCTTTACAGACACTTGCACATTCAATGGATGTTTTTTCAAAACTTTCTTCTTCTTAGCTTCAGCCTTTTCTTCTTTGGATATCTTGGCATTCCTGTGGTGGCGCTTCTTTTTCTCTCTCTGATCATCATCATTATTTTCTTGGTCAGAATCAGAATCATTAGATGCTACTAGATCACTATCAACGTTATGGAGTTGATCCAGTCTTCTTGCTTCATCTTCGTCACCAGATATACCTTTAAAATATTATAATTTTAACAAACTATTTTATTTCCATTTTAAACTATTTCAGAGATAATATTAACACAGAATAAAACTTTTTAACAAAAAATTTAACCGACGAAAACAGAAACTAAAAAGCAAAAAATAAAATGAAGCTTTTTTTAGTCTTTTCCTAACTAAAGTAAATAACTAATTATGAGTCGGCGCCAAACAAACAAGCAAAGTTGCAAGTGGTCGAGCGGAGAACGCATTTTTGGAAAGTTATTGTTTATCGATGAAAATTTCACGTTGTATGAAATGTATGTTATCAAAACTGTTTGTCTGTTTGTTTGTTTGACATCGAAGGTGCTTTCGACAAAACAAATTTCTCCAGCATAAGTAATGCCCTCTCCAGGCATGGAGTGGAACCATTGCTTTCAGACTGGATCACCAACATGCTCAGCAAAAGAGTAGTACGCTTAGAAGGTGAAGTCAATGCAGCCATAATAGCTAAAGGCTGCCCACAGGGAGGAGTACTATCCCCCTTGCTATGGAACCTGGTCATCAATGACCTCATCACAAAACTAAACGCGAGAGACTTTTACACGGTAGGATATGCAGATAACCTTACAATCCTTGTTCCAGGAAAGGTCACGAGTACTGTCTGCAATCTTACCCAACAAGCACTACGTATCATAGAACGATGGTGCAGAGAATATGAACTATCGGTAAACCCCACCAAAACCGAACTTATCATGTTCACGCACAAACGAGCACTAGGATCATATAGCCTCCCTAGTTTGTTCAACACAGAACTCCAGCTGTCCGCCGAGGTCAAATACCTTGGCGTCATACTTGATAGCAAGCTGACATGGAGTAGTCACATCGAAAACAAACTAAACAGGGCCAGTATCACGTTTTGGCAGTGTAGGAGAATGATAGGCAAAAGGTGGGGACTGTCTCCTAAAGTAATCTTATGGCTGTACAAAACAGTGATCCGACCCATGATAACATATGGTGCAGTGGTTTGGTGGCCGCGAACTAAATTAGTTACAGCCGCAAACAAACTGCAACGGCTCTAGAGACTCGCCTGTGTGGCCACCACGGGCTGCATGAAAACAACTCCAACGGCAGCGCTGGAAGCCTTACTAGACCTCCCTCCACTGCACCTATTTGTCCAACAAGAGGCTGCGGTGCCGGCGGTGCGGACCGCTGGGTCTCTGGAGAAACTACAAAACACACCACACTCTTATACTCGATGAACTCTCTGAGGAATTACCATTTATGCGAGCAATTAACGACCGCATACCGAAGGAGTTCATTTTTGACAAAAAATACAAGATCCAACTGTATGAGGACCATCTGTGCGAGGGTTTGAATCCCAGAGAACTTAGGATATTTACAGATGGATCCAAAACGGAATCAGGTACAGGATGTGGGGTCTTTTCAGAAGACCTAAACATATTCATCTCTACGCCACTGGGTGTCTACAACACGGTATTTCAAGCTGAGTGTATGGGCATCTTACTGGCAACTGCAGCAGTCATGGCACGGGAGGTAAAAGATCACTCTATTAGAATACTCTCCGACAGCATGGCGGTTCTACTGGCTCTCAACAGTTGTACTGTCAACTCTGGGCTCATCTACGAATGCCACCAGAAATTAAATCAGGTAGGCAGCTCCAACAATATAACCCTACAATGGATTAAAGGTCATAGTGGCTCAAGAGGCAATGACGCAGCGGATGAACTCGCTAGGAGGGGATCGAGTACAAACGCGGTAGGACCTGAACCCATAATACCTCTTCCCTTCGGTCATTTTCGTACTCTGGTAAGGAAACGCACTAGAGACAAACACAACTACTCCTGGATAAACCACGAGGTATGCAGACAGGCTAAGGAAGCACTCCCCGTCATCGACGGTAAGATCACCAAACAGCTCCTGCGGCTGTCAAAACAACATCTACGTACGGTGACAGCCGCCTACACTGGACACGGTTCATTTAACAAACACCTCTTTGTCATAGGTGTGACTGACAGTCCTCTGTGCAGAGCCTGCATGGAGACAGAGGAAACAGCGGCCCACGTGCTTCTCAACTGCCCGGAGGTCGCCTCATACAGGGCTAAGTACTTCGGAGTAAAGTTGGGAAAAACGGCTTAAAATCGTAAGCGTGTTTAAACGTTGTGCTTTTTTCTGCCAACGAATTTTTTTACGCTTTTGACGCTTTTTGTTTTTCACTTCTAAAATTTTTTACTTTTATTTGTCTACATTACACTATTATATTTACAGTTAAACTATTTTCAAAGTACACTAAAAACATAAGTCTATGCACAAGTCAAACGTAGTATTGAAAGCATAAGTTTGGTTTACGAAAAAGTCTAAATGAAATCTGCTTTAATCACACATTTATGTGTGCCAAGTTTCAACAGAATCGGTTAACAGGTAAGAATTCAGTGGGTGAACAAGCACTCATCCCCTGTTTTCCTACCCTTAGGGGTCGATTTTGATTTTGAAATTTAAATGGGACCAATTTCGAGAATAATCTCCCTATCCATTAAAAAAATAATCATCAAAATCGGACTACTCTGTAAAAAGGTATGCGTGGTCATACATAAAAAAAAAACGCGTCGAATTGAGAACCTCCTCCTTTTTTCGTGGGTTAAAAAGAGCAAATCGAGCTTTATCACAACGTGGTACTCTAGAGAAAATAAAAGAAACAGGAGGACCATTGAAACATTTGGAGGACGAAATCATACATATGTCTGGTAAGACCTGAATCAGAGCAACATCGGATAAGGAAGAGTGGAGAAGACTGAGGGGAAGCCTTTGCCCGAAGGCTAACGGAAAATTCTAACCGGTTACCATAGATGAAAATATTTTTGTTAAGTACAAAAAAAAACAAACAAAAAAAAAACATTTTGATTGATTGATTGAAGTATTACTATTTCTGATAGAAGGCTATAAATAAATAAGTAGTATTAACTTTAATTTTTTGTAAAGTAAGAGGGTAATTTATAAGAATGAGTCAGATTCAGATACTTACTAACTGCAACAGTCTTAGCACCAAGTGCATCAGAATATGCACTGGCATTTGCAAAAAGAAGGAATAAGGGTGATGGTAGTAAAGAAGCAGCTCTAGCTTCCTCCCTCTTGTCGTCAAGCTTAAGAGCCAAACATTCTTGCAAAGGTTTTGTTGATTTCAGAACATCTTTTAGATGTGGTAACAATGCGTCGAGCCTAGAGCGTGCGGCCGCTATAGCAGCAGCAACACGTTCTTTTGAGGCCACCAGTTCATTACAGGCTGATGACAGTTCACGACGCTGGCGTAGTTCCCACTCCAATCTCGCTAATTGAAGCTGGTGCTCATCATTCTTTGTCAGTTCCTGAAATCACACATTGTTTCATAACAAAGTAACAAAATTAAAAACACTAACATAATATTCTTTGCAGGTTTTTTTTTCCATAGAATGTATGTAACCATAAGCAAATGAAAAATAATCAAAACAACACAATATAACAAAGTTACCTTAAGAGGCTGACAACACCTAAAAAATCAGACCTCTGCGGTCACTGTCGTTTCGTACAGAACTGAAAGAGAGGCAACGAACCGAGGGACGTCGGATACGCCGCTCAACTTGTATGAAAATTAACAATTTATTTTTTTAATAAAAAACTAAAAGCTTATTTGAAAAACAGAAACAACAAATGTTTAGATTATTGTCTTTCTCAAATGTTTTCTTAATTTTATTTATAATATTTAGTAAATAATAGAGATTGTTTGCTTTCAAGCATGTTTTAAGAGGTTAGTTTACAATTCTTTTCTATCGAGAAAACTTCAAGAAAACGTGTTTTGGGCACAATACAGTTTCAGAAAATACGATCAAGATTAACATATATTTCTTTCACTGCCACAAACTGAATAGATACAGCTAAAAATGTTTTTAAAAGAAGCCTATTTGGGGTATTCGGCTGTTGTCAGCGTCTTAAGTTATGCTTATATTTTTTGGTTTACTCTAACCACACTACTACATAATAAATACTGTCCCAGTACTCTACGAGAAAAATACTAAAATTACACTCCTTGTCATGGCTAGTTCCAGGTTTTGCCTTCCACATGAATGGAGAGATCAATAAGCATTCCCACTGTTGTAATTTACTGTAACCCTACATGGGTAACAAGAGAGGCAGACATAATACTTACGGATCGAGATATTTCAGCTGGTGCATCAGTATAAAAGTCTTCAAGGGGTACAAGTTCTATTTCTTCATCTTTAGATTTGAATTTCAGGCACTTGGTTACTTCCTTGTTTAGATGATCAGCTTCATACAAGAGATTTTGCAAGAGCAAGTGAGTAGAATCAACCCTTTGTTTTTCCTTATGTAAAGCATCACGTCCAGCCCGTGTACGGACTTTCTCTAGACGATTTAGTTTTTTTAAAGCAACCAGGTTCAAAGAAGCTTCTATCCTTTTTGCAATAAGTTTTTCTCTGGCCTATAAAATATGCAAACATGACACAAAATGAAATACATAAATAAATGTTAAATGATAGGATCATAAAATTATGCACACAAATTGGACAAGTTAAAAAATTATAACCATTCATGTTTTTTATACAATCCTAAAAAATAATATAATGAGATTTTTATGAGTGTTAGTTATTCAAACCAGGGTTGTTGCTGATCCAGAATTTTATCACATCAGCGGATGCTGATGATGATGATGCTGATTTTTGGCATTGACATCAGCGGATGCTGATGCTGATTTTTTTTTTATTGGGAAAGTGTACTGGTCCTTATGAATTTATATAAAAATTTAATTTGAATTTATTTACATAATAAATCTTTTTATAAAAATCCGATATTGGTTAAAAACAGTGCTGCTAAAAATAGTACCTTTTAATTTTTTTTAAATTAAGGGCAAAATAATATAACAAACGAAAGTTCTTTATGTTTTTATAGAGCCCTAGGAATAAAAAATCGCGTCCCTACAGTTTTATTTGCGGATTATTAACTAAAATCTGGTAAATTATGTAAAACATAACATGAACTTCGAAAATCTTTAGGAGACAAAGCCGTAAAGAACTTGGCATAGTAACGCGAGCGAAGCGAGCGCAATTATTTTTTTGTATTAACGAAAACTTTACTCCATTTTAGGCGCATTTTAAAAGGAGTTTTAATGCTTTTCTTTTCATATAAAAGCATTTGAGCCTTCTTTCACTGTGCGATAAACGAGAGATAAATATACAAAGATTTTGCATATAAAAAAAGAAACTTTTGTAAGTGAAATTATTTGGGCTAGACCTACTTTGAGTTCACGAAAGAGCAGCGCGAACGCAATCGCCAATATTTATTTGTTTTTAAAAATGTAGAGCTTCTCTTATTATCTTAACGCTTCTGTTATGATTTGCATTCGTTAATGCAGAGGTTGATAAAAATAAAAGGAATCCAGCATAAATTGTTTTCATCCTTAGCTTTTTATTAGCTGTCTATAACAGCTCCACATTGCCATTTTTGTTAGAACGCCTCTTTCAACTGTACTGTCTGCTGTTGACATTTGTTGTAATATACAAGTTTGTGTTGGTTTTGCTAAAAATCAGCGGAGTGCAATAATCTGCGCTATGATTGGTCAAAACTCTCAAGGGAAACAAAAAAATGTGACATAAGTCGCTCCCCCTTCAGTCATGTTACGATACGAACATCAGCATCAAATATCAGCAACAATTAATGCGGATGCTGATGCTGATGTTGAAAATAATGCTGATGATCAGCGGATGTTGTTGCTGATGCTGATATTCGCAACAACCCTGATTCAAACCAAGATAAACTATAGCTTGTTCAATCTATTCATGCACAGTTGTTTGAAAGATTTGAAAGACAGTGAAAATGGTTTAGAAAGGAATGGGTTACTTGTCAAATGTCTCCTCTATGCCGATGATCAAGTAATCCTTGCGTCGTCGGAGGGGGGGTTACAGAAGATGGTAACAATAATTATGGATGGTGCTTTGAAGAGTAAGGGAATGAAAGTTAATGTCATTAAGACAAAAGTTATGGTTTTTGAAAAGGAAGAAGTTATGACAGAGTGCAATATTTTGATAGGTGAGGAAAAGGTGGAGTAAGTGAAAGAGTGTGTATACACCTGGGTCCCATGTTTACGAGACATGGGAAGCATGTGAAGGACAATGAAAGGAGAGTGAGTGCTGGTAATCAAGTGAATGGGGCACTACACACCTTCATAAACAGCCACAGTGTCAGAAAACGCACGGCTAGCTGTTCATGGGGGAGTGTTAGTGCTTACACTTATGTATGGTAATGAAAGTTGGGTGTGGAAGAATTCCAATTCTTTATTGGAACAAACTGGTTTACATATTTTGTGTACGTTAACAGCTGCATTAGTTCAGAGAACTGTGTCGCAGTTATTAGCGCCCACCTCAAAGAGGGGAGATGACAGTATCCAACTTTACCTATATCAAAAACAAATATCAAAAATAACAGTATTTTAGAAAATTTAGGTAGGTATAGGTATTAACTTAAATTTATTTTAATTATATATATATAAATACATATTTTATTTAATAATATTATGTGTGTTCGGATATTATGTGCTTCGTGTCAGTGTAAGTTTTGTGGAGTGTGTTTGTGTGCGCATGGTGTACTCGGAAGGAAGAAGAAGAAACATGAAAGCAGAATAAATGCAGTAGAAATGAGAGCTTTGAGAAGTATGTGTGGTGTAACTTTAAGAGATAAAGTAAGGAATAACGTGACAAGGAAGGGAGCATTGTGGAGTGAAAGAAGATGTAGTGACAAAGATTGAGAAAGGTATGTTAAGATGGTTTGGACATATAGAGAGGATGGACGAGAGGTGATTGACGAAACAAATATACGAAAGGAGGATGGAACAGTTGGAGGGGACGACCTCGGCAAACATATTGCAATCAAATCGCAGACATTCTAGAAAAATGCCAGGTTAGGAGTACTCTAAACCAACGAGCATGCATGACGAGGTTAATGAACATAGATAAGCAAAAGAGGTATTTCAGGATCAGAGGCGGCTGTCCCTTAAGTGCACTCGTGCACTGCACTACCAGTTCATAAAATCATAATACCTTTAAAAAGAATCACAAAATATCTAAAACATCAATATTACACATCTACTTTAGAATAGTTATGAAGTAACAACAAATCAATTTAATCTCTAAACTGAAGAACTAACCGAAATATTTATATATTAAGACATAATCTGGGAACGGTACATAAGTCTGTCAATCAGTTATAATCTTAATGGTTTTTCTGTCATAAATAAGTAAGTCACGATATAAGTCAGCTAAAATTATTGATTTTACTTTTACTTTGAAAATACGAGTAATGTATTTGTAGAGGACTTGCTTATGAAATGTAATGCCAGTTGCTTTTGTATGCTTCCTCTTCTTAACTTTTACATGTTTTAATGATGCAAGATGGCATTTTTACAATATTATCCAACTTGACAGTCAAATAAAAACTAAACCGGCGATGAGCGGACCACTTGAATACTGCAGTTGTGGTGGTGCCATGAATCGGACTAACATGCTGTATACATTTTTCCTCGATGGAAGATCTAGACAACTTTAGCTATGTTATGTTAGGGATAATAATCTACTCCTTAATGCTGGCAAAACAAAATGTCTAAAAGTACCACATAACGTACCGCAAACTGAATCAAATTTAAAATTAATTAATTATACTGTTTTTCTTGGTATAACTGTTGATTCCACATTGCAATGGGGAGCTCACATCTCAGCCCTCTCTAGTAGGCTAAGTTCTGCTGCGTACGCAGTTAGAAAAATTAGGGAACTCACAGATGTAGCTACAGCTAGGCTAGTGTACTTTGCCTGGTGCAGTGGAAGGAGCGGCTGGAGACGCCCAGTGCCGGTCTCTGGACCGTAGGGGCTATCCAGCCAATTCTTGAGGAGTGGGTGCGGAGGCGACACGGGACGTTGTCCTTCCGTCTGGTGCAGGTGTTGTCAGGGCATGGTTGCTTTGGCAGATACCTGCACAAAGTGGCGAGACGGGAGGCTACTCCCGTGTGCCACCAGTGCGGCTGTAGTGAGGACACGGCCCTTCATACTCTGGCGCAGTGTCCTGCCTGGGTGGTGCAGCGCCGTGCTCTCACGGCAGCAATCGGGGGAGACCTCTCGCTGCCGGCCGTGGTCAAGGCCATGGCCGACAGTGAAGAGGCGTGGGAGGCGGTCGCGTCTTTTTTCGAGGAGATTATCTCGCAGAAGGAAGCGGCGGAGCGGGTCAGGGAGGAAGACTCTCTCGCTGATCCGATCCGCCGCAGACGGACAGGGCGGCGCAGGCGTCTATATGGCGATCTGATGCCACCCTAAACAAAGCCAGTGGGCGATAGATTGGGGAGTCTATCGTCCGCATTGCACGGCCCTTGAGTTGTGGTGATGTCCCAGGTGTGCCCGGACATCGCCAAAAGAGTGTGTATAATTAAAGTATGTAGGCCCTGAAGTGGGCCGCGCTGGATGGGCACACAGCATAAGTTCTTTTGTGGGGATCAGCCGCCGATGTAGATTCAATTTTCATCTTACAGAAAAGGGCTATCCGCGCTATCTATGGTATGGGCCGCCGCCAGTGCCTAAGAGAAGTTTTCAAAGACACCAACATAACTACTTACGATGCCGTCACTTTACGTCTTTGAAAATATTATGTATGTTCATGTTCGTAAAAATCTCAAAAAGTTTAACATCAATAGCGAATTTCACGACATAAACACTAGAAATAAGCACAAAATAGTAGTACCTAAATTTAGACTATTGAAATCCAACAATTCGTTTTTAGGGAATACTGTACGCTTTTATAAATAATAATAATAATAATAAATAATAATAATAAATAATAATAATAAATAATAAATAATAATAATAAATAATAATAATAAATAATATTTTTTTTATATTTTTAAATGTTTTTTGTTTTTGTTTAATAAAATATTTAAAAATGTAATTAATAAGTTTATGAAATGAATAAATAATAATAATAAATAAATAATAATAATAAATAATAATAATAAATATCTTTGGGACATTTTTACACAGCACCATCTAGTCCCAAACTAAGCAGAACTTGTGCTATGGGTACTAGACAATGGATATAATAATTATATACTTTTTTTTGTTGTAAATACATACTTATAATACATAAGGTTTATAACAAGCTACCAAAAGCTGTAACTGAACTTACTGGAAAGAAATTTAAAGCATATGTAAAATCCATTCTTTTGAAAAAGCTTATTATAAAACCAAAGACTATGTAGAAGACAAGAATGTATGGCAGTAAATACTTTCTCCACATGTGGCTTTCCTGGCAGACATTGTTATTTTCAAGAGTCATTCCCGACACTCGTGTCTCATCATTGATCACAGACAAAGTTTTATTGACTTGTCTTAATATATGTACTATTATGTACCATTCATTTTGACATTTGTTCTCACACAATTCTTACCAAATCAATGTAACATACATTTGTACTATTTAACATGAAAAGAGTATTTCCATGGAGTTTCTTGCCGGCTCTTCTCCATAGGACCAACAATTTGGAACAGTGCAACTAGATTCTTTTCATTTTGAAAGTGCATGTAAATGCTTATTCGAAATAAAAACTTTAGAATTTTGAATAAAAAATAATGTTTCTTACGATATGTTAATTTCGATACCTTGAGCAGTGTCCACGGTAGCTTAGTGGCTAAAGCACTGGGGTACTGAGCCAGGAGTCGCAGGTTCGAATCCTGCTCATGAGCAATTTTTTTCTTTCCACAATTTAAATAGTTAGATTTCGCTTCGCATGTGTAAATGCATTAAAAATTATAAAAAATAACTTCTAAATTGTCTTAGTAATCAAAATACATACCTCATCAGTGTCTTTAGCTTTTAAGTCAGCAATTTCAGCAAATAGTTGTCTTATATCTTGACAAATCTTCTTAAAGAAAGTGGCATCTTTCTCAGCTGGACGTAGTTGAGCTTCTGACTCTTCAAATTCTACCACACGCTGTATAATGACAATAAATTAAAAAAATTGGGATGTGATCAGTCGTGATTGCGAAAGTGGCAATGCATATCATTATAATAATGTAGTCTCACAGAGATTAGAATGGTTTGAATGGGGTTTTGTATAAATACAGTTTCTTTTTCCATTATTGAAATGTTATTCCACTCGAAAACTTCCAGAAACTTAATTATATCTGGCGACCCTAGATACTTCACCTTTCTTAGACTGTAAGGTACTACGGTTATATTGAGTATCGGTATGTGCCAATTTAAAAAGCTGTTTTTGGAACATGGAACAATATAGGTACTTCATTTTATTATTCAGCAAAACCTAAGGCGACACTCTGACCAAAACCTCCGAAAAGACCGAAAAGATATTCAAATATTATTTAGCCAGAAAAAATTACAATTCTAACCTTATAAACATCTGCTGGTACTTGTTTGGGAATTTCACTTGACGAACTTGCATTTATTTTTCGGCGTTTTTTTGCAGACACATCTTCCTTACCCATATTTGTCACGTTATGTTTCAATCGATAACTATTTATTAAAATTTTAATTTAGCTAAATCCTAATTTAAACGTAATCTCCTCGAGATCTAAAAACCAGAGAGAAATCTAAAAATTCTAAAAAGCAAGCAAAATTAGCAATTTACTGCAATCACAGACTGCAATTTACATTTGAGTTTTGACAGATATAAAGCAGGGTTGCCAGTAGTGATGTGCTCGATAGCATTGATTATGCAATACCTTGACCTATACACCTATGGACTTGATATAGACGTCTGTGTGCTATACTGACACTATCCGGGCCCGTAAAATGGCGGCCATTGCAAAGATAAAGATAATTTAATTATATTTGTGAGATGAACATGAGTGTTTGTGTATGTCTGGTTGTTTCTTATGTATTATAAGTATGTATTTAAAAAAAAAAGTATATAAGTATTATATCCATTGTCTAGTACCCATAGCACGAGCTCTGCTTAGTTTGGGACTAGATGGTGCTGTGTGAAAAATGTCCCAAAGATATATTTTTTTTTGTTAAACATGAGTTTACAGAACAAAATATATATTGTAATGTACGGTGTTATAAGTAATCAAAACTTATTATAATCCACATTACATTTGAATTACTTGCGGTCCACAGCAAAAACAATAAATTTGGACCGTTTTTAAAGCCAAAAATCGCAATCCGAATCTAAAATGTTTGTTTACTTTACAGCTTACATACAAAACTCTGGCCCTTAAAATGGTAGATTTTCGCCACGCGGATTAGATATTCGGACGTCACGTAAAAATATTTATATTATTATTACAGACGATATTATACCTTGGTTAACAAGAGACAAATTATAGATTCATATTTCTATAACGATTTAATAGATATTTGTATAAACGAGGTATATATAGAAGAATAGGGCACCTCCATAGGTTTATATCTCAAAGGAGAATAAAACTACGTTCTGTTTTCCGCGTTCGCACCGCTACAACTGTCTTGAAGGAAATATAAAAATTGAATGAAAAATAAAAGCAATATCAAAATAAAATAACTCTCGACATCGCCTTCTAACTACACTGTTTCGTAAACTGGAATCAAAACCGTGAAGGATAGGAACGAACGGAAAAAGTAACTTCTTTCACTACCGGACACATACTGGTTTGCCTAATACAATATATAGGTTTCAAAATATTAGTTAGAAGCTAAGACCAAGTAAAAACTAAAGGCAAATTCCAGCGGAACATTGAATTGATGCAGGGCACAGATCTATTACCTATTCTATTTTTTCGTATGGCAAGCAATGCCTTTGCGACAATTCTGCCAATGTCAAGAGTTTTGGAGAAGTGTGTGTTACAAGAATAAAAATAAAAAAAATAGGAAAATTTATGTATCTTTTGATTTTCTCTGAGCTTTTGATTGACAATTGAACGATCTATTACCTAATGCAGGGTGTGCAAATCATTGAATTAAGAAACCTATGGAAGTGGCACATTCTTCTATATCCACCTAGTTTATACAAATATCTATTAAATCGTTATTGAATTATGAAACTATTCTTTGTCTCTTGTTAACCAACGTGTTATGTCGTCTGGTGAAAGAGATCGCATGCTATTTGTATATTCTCTGTTTGGCAACATCTTTACGGGATGTCAAAATACCTACGCCGCGTGGCAACCCCGCTTACCCCGCAATGTGGCCCATAGTACATGAGCTGCAGTCAAGATTCGAGGTTTGGATTTGACACAGGTGACATCGTGTTAACTTAACCTCAAAACTTATTTTCCGAAGTGTTTTTAGTTTTGTGTTTTTCTTGTTGTGCTTTGTTCGGTGGAGGTTTAGACTGGTAGAAGGTTAGTTGGTGTTGGTTTAGCACTCATTTCCTACGGGAAATGAGTGCAGAAAAGCCCCCTGATGGGGGAGGAGGGCAACCTCCAGACATTGAATCCTTGGAGTCCCCTTTTGATATAAGCCAAATGAAAGGTAATTTAAAACGCCCTGCGAATACCGTATTAGCTTACGACTACAAGAAAAATAAGTCCCCATCAGACTCCACGCAATCGGTCTATAGTCGGCCAGGGTTTGATAGTGACTCGAAAATTTGTTATAGCCAGTGTGATAGTGCTCCATATACGGTGTATGTATCGAAGGCAGACTCAGACCCTACAACAGGGTATACCTTAAAAACCTTGAAGTTTGCCCAATTTATGCATAAAAATAACATAAAAGGAATTAGTGAAGGTGGCATCACTTCCCTGGGTAGAAATAAGATCTCAATCCAATTTAAAAGTGCGGAATACGCTAATAGCTTTGTCAGTAATGATATCTTATCTGCTAACGACTACTCTGCTGTCATACCACGATTCCAGGTAACGCGCATGGGTGTAGTCAGAGACATTCCAACAGATTGGTCGCTGGAGGACCTAGTTTCGGGAATAGTAACCCCAAATCACTGTGGCGATGTCATAAAGGCTAGGAGGCTTAATTTTAAAAATAAAAGAGAAGATGGAGTGTCTTGGTCTCCATCCTCAACAGTGGTACTGACATTCTCTGGCCAAGTTCTGCCAGAGAAAGTTTATTGTTACAGCGCCTCTCTCCCTGTCTCCACTTATCATCTTCCCACTATCCAGTGTAGGAATTGTTTACGGTTTGGGCATATTCGCACTCAGTGCAGGTCCAAGCCTCGCTGTTTTCGATGTGCTCAACCACACATTGGAGATAGTTGTAATATACCAGACTCTGAAGCTACATGTTTGCTATGCCGTGGTAGTAATCATTTAGCCACTGATAGCAAGTGTCCTGAGCACCTTAGACAAAAATCAATTAAAATTATCATGTCGCAGGAAAACCTTAGTTACCGAGAAGCTTCTCTAAGATTCCCCCACTCAAAAATGTCCTACTCGAATGCTATCACAAACTTCTCACTTTCTCAGGCTTCCTATCAACCTCCTGTCCAATCCTCTCAGCAATCCGCGACCTTATTCACAACTCCTACTTCTTCTCCTTTCTCTTCTCCTGTTAAAACCTCCTACAGAAAAACTGTTAATCTTCCTCCTCGGCCTAAAACTGAGTTAGGAAAGTCTTATGATGTCCAAGCCCACAATTCCATTGTGGGTACTCCAAAATCTTCCCAAGCCAATGGCTGTGCCTTCAGTACTCCTAACAATGATCCTACACCCTTACTAACCCCTAATGATAATCTAATCGAACTACTAACCTGCTCCTTGATTAATATCCTAACAAAATTTAGTGATTGCTTACCGAACAATGTCATTACTTTGGTTCAACAACTTTTACAGTCATGTATAATCAAGAATGGCGCACAAAGTCCTACAGTGGAACTGTAAAAGTATTCGTCACAAAAAACATGACCTATTGTACTTTTTGAATCATTTTAATCCAGTTATCCTTGCCATATCAGAGACATGGCTCAAGCCTGGGTCCCCTTTTAGGGTTCCTGGGTTTTCCTGTCTTCGGGATGACAGGGATGATGGTTGGGCAGGCTGTGCCCTATTGGTTAGCAGATCTATCACCTTTAATCAAATCCCAATTCCTCAGCACAATCCTGGCCTACATGTTGTAGCCATTAAAGCCTTTGATATATCTTTTATATCTGCTTACACTCCTCATCCTAATCCTGATATTTTTCGTGAGTTTAACTCAATTCTTTCATTTATTCCCGGCCCCCTAATTGTGCTAGGTGATTTTAATTGCCGACACACTTTATGGGGCTCACACTGTAATGACCCCTTATCTGGACCTTTACTAGATCTTTTAGATGATATCAATCTTTGTGTCCTTAACGATGGATCTGCTACCCGTAGGGTCTCACCTACCCAAAACATTAGTGTTCCTGACCTTTCCTTTGCTTCTCCCTCTTTGGTGTCAACTCTGTCCTGGTCTGTCCTCCCCAATTCATATGGTAGTAACCATTTCCCTATCTTGATTACCTCCTATAATTCCCATACACCAGTGGCGTGCATTGCATATAGGCAATTAGGCAATACCTACTGCTTTCCTCATTCAAATTCAATAGTGGTGTAAGTTATTATCTTTTTTTCAGAGTACGATGATTATTTATCTTAAAATAGACCTATTAATGCTAAATTAATCTTCCTACATCAAAAAATCAATAACTTACACCACAATTAAATTCAAGTGAAGCAGGCCAATGCACGCCACTGCCATACACCTATCCCTCCTACTCCGCCTCTTCAGAAATATCGCCTTATCCAAGCAGATTGGAGCAAATTCTCCTCACAGTTAGACTTTGGAGTTCAAACTCTTCCACAAATAAATCCATCAAATTCTTTAGAGCTGTATGATAGATTTATTTCATGCTTGTTAGGAGCAGCTGATTCAAGTATCCCACTAAAGAACTCTGCTCGTAAGTTAATACCCTCCCCTCCTTGGTGGGACGCTGAGTGTAGTGAGAGTGTCCGAAAGCGTAAGGAAGCTGAAACCTCTTACGCAGCTTCTCTTAATATGACTAATTATTTAAATCTTAAGAAAACAGCAGCTCGTACCTGTAGGTTGTTGGCTAAGAAAAAGAGATCTGGTTGGCATAATTTTTGTGAGTCTTTATCTCCACGTACTCCTGCTTCTCTTGTTTGGAAAAAAATTAAAGCTTATCGCAGAGCTTGTGACGACCAATCTACAAATATTTTATCCAATGACTACAGCACCTGGTTAGATGACTTTTTTAATAAACTGGCTCCTCCCTTTGTCCCCAGCTTTGACTGTCTTCCCTCTTTGGATCCTCCTATACCTTCTGTTGATAGATTTGATGATCTTTTCTCCCTTACTGAACTTTCATGTGCCCTGGATCATCTTAAGGATTCTGCCCCGGGGGTGGATGGTATTCCTTACTCCTTTATCTGTAAATCTTCTTCTTATTGTAAACAGTATTTCCTGAACCTAATTAACTCTTTTTTTGTTACTGGAGAGGTTCCAGCCTCTTGGAAATCCCAAATTATTATCCCTATTTTAAAACCTGGAAAATATCCTAAGGATTCTGCTTCTTATAGACCTATTGCCCTATCATCTGTCTTAGCCAAAATCATGGAAAACCTCATCAAGAACAGACTTGAATGGATTTTGGAAAATAAAGGCATACTTTCTAATTTTCAATTTGGTTTCCGAAAAGGTATGAGTACACTTGATAGCCTTAGTATTTTCACAACAGACGTATGAATTGCTTTAAAAAAAAATGAAAGTGTTATCGGTGTCTTCTTGGATGTAGCGTCTGCTTATGATAATGTTCAGCTTCCACTACTCAGGCAAAAATTGCTTCAGCTGAGTATTCCTGTGAGGTTGATCAACATCATTTGTAATCTCCTTATGTCCCGGACAGTTACCATACGCCATCAGAACACCCTCTCATCCCCGCGGTCTGTGTGGAAGGGTCTACCTCAGGGATCGGTCCTGAGCCCTATACTGTACAACCTATATACATATGATTTAGATTCTTCAGTTAATTGTTTCTGTAAAGTCCTACAATATGCAGACGACATCGCCCTTTATTATAGTTCTTCTTCTCTCTTAGAAGCTTCTTCCCGTATAAATTCTGCTTTACATTATCTTAACCAGTGGTTGGCTGATCATGGTTTAAGTTTATCAGTGACAGTAAGTGTAATGCTGTGATTTTTTCTCGCAAGCGTATCATTCCCCCTATATATCTTTCCGTGGATGACGAGTCAATTTCCATTCTTGAAAAGGTTAAATTTCTTAGTATTATTCTTGATTCCAAACTATCCGGTTATCACCACCTTGATTATAAATCAAAAAAATGCGAAAAAAGTGTGAATATATTACGTGCTCTCTCTGGGGTTCGTTGGGGCTCTCATCCTTCCTCTCAAAGAATTCTATATAATGCCATTGTTCGGAGCCATTTCGACTATGGTAGCTTCCTTCTAGAACCTTACAATAAAATTGCCATTTCTAAACTAGAGAAAATTCAGGCCAAATGCTTACGTATTATCACAGGTGCTATGAAATGTTCTCCCATCAATGCTTTGCAAGTAGAGTGTTTAGAACCCCCTCTTCACCTTCGTAGGCAATTTCTTTCTGACAGATTTTTCTATAATGCTGTCCAAGTTAAATCTCACCCTCTTCATTCTATTCTTCATACTCTTACGGAATTAATTTCTACTTCTCCTTATTGGTCTCATAAAGACCCTCCACTTCTTGTCAATAGTTACAATAAATTCCAAAATATGCATATCTCTATAGTTCAATCGAAGATTAACCCTCTTTTTGAAGTTGCTTATGATTCCCTAATTTTTCAACCGAAAATATACTTTAATTTTGGCATTGGGAAACACAACCCTGGTACTAACGAACAGTTCAATAAAATCATGACTGAGAATTGGCATCGTTGGCTTTCCATGTTTACTGATGCATCTAAACTATCGGAGGATAGCAATGTGGGAGCTGCAGTGTGGATTCCAAAGTTCAGAATTATTTTAAACTTTCGCTGTTCTTCATACTGTTCTATTTATACAGGCGAAGCAATAGCTCTTTTTGAAGCAGTCTCCTATGTTCTGTCACATGGGTTAAATAGAACCCTTATTCTTTCCGACTCCCTAAGTTGTTTACAGGATTTAGTGAAACCCCCTTTCCGTTCTCGCCAGAATTTTTCTTTAACTCTGCAGACCAAAGAACTCCTATACAGGTGCCATTGCCTTGACATACAAGTAGCATTGGCATGGATCCCTAGTCACTCTGGAATCGTGGGTAACGAAAATGCCGACTCAATTGCTAAGGCGGCTATCCAATGTGGTAGCGATACGTACAAGTCCTGCTTTCCTCGCGATTTACGATGTCTTGCTAAACCTTCTATGATAAAAAGTTGGGATACTCATTGGCAAAAATCTAGACTAATAAAGGGAAGAAAATTTGGGACCAACCAGCCTTCAATACCTTCTAAGTGCTGGTTTAGTAATAAGAAAATTAATTATTTTAACAAATTAATAACATCTGTCATCATTCGATTACGGCTTGGCTTTGTATGTACACCTGTTTTCTTGGCTAAAATTCGAGTCAGGGATCACTCCCTCTGTGAATGCGGTTTAGATGAGGGTACTCTGGAGCACTTATTTTTTTCGTGTCCTAGGCTATCGATTCCCCTTTACGACCTACTCCCTACTAATATCTCCCTCCCAATTAATATTCCATTTTTGTTAACCTTAGTCCACACTCCAATGATTAAATTTCTTTATAAATTCATCAGTGTCAACAATATTCGGTTATAGTATATTAATACGTTTGTGTAGTTTATTTTTACATACCTTATCCTTATTGGTCCTTTTTCCCTTAGCATTTCCTTAAATTCCTTCTGTGTTAAGTGTTTTAACATTTTTGTGTATTGTTGTCTACTAATAATATGTGTTGTTTTGTCCTTTTACAGCTTAATGTATACCATCTCTACAAACATCGGTAAATTTATGATAAGCAACATTTGAAACTAAGAACTTATCACTGTGTCTTTTCCTACCTTGACATTGGCAAAATCATCGAATAACGATGGAGCCATAACTTAAAAAAATTGAATTGAATTGAATTGTACATGAGCTGTCAAGTAAACAAACTAGGGCTGTTGATATTTTTTAAATATCAGATTTTCGATCTATCGATATTTTTAAATATACAATCGGAGTTCGATATATTGAAAAAAAAAAGATATTTCGATATATTGGCCAAATTTCATGATTCTAGGTCAATGCGAAGTACCCTATAGGTTTTTTATGTGAGTTTGCGAGTATCAAAATGTGACATAACCGTATGATTGCCTTGATCTAGAACAGCCATACTCAACCTTTTTTTTATAGGGGCCACAAACACGTTTCAGTCATGGTGTTGAGGACCGCAAGCAAAAATTATTTAGGTCTTAATAAAAACGTAATTCCAATTTAATGTTTTAACAAAGATGTTTACATGTTTTATTGCGATTTTTGATACTGTGAACACTTTTTCAAAACTTTATCAAGATCTGGCGTGTAGCTACATGCTATCCTTATAACATCATCCAGATGAGAATTTGTAAGTTTGTTTCTGTAAACGTTCGTTGTGTATTTCCTTTTTTTTAAAGATGATTCGTACACTTACGTAGACCCAAAGAATGTTAGTAGGATTTGGGCACATCTTTGGACAATACTCCAAAATTCCACATATTATCTGTTTTCCCTTTTTTCTTCAAACAGAACTTCTAGTTTGGTATCGTTTTTAAAATCGATGAACTCATCAAACAACTCTGAGTAATTACAAGTTTAAACGGAAGCCAACTATGAGATGGTCGTTTCTTCAAAAATTTGTAACTTCAGATGGGCCAATGACAAAGGCCCAGCGGGCCGCAGGTTGAGTATAGCTGATCTAGAAGCTTGATTTTTCATGTCCTTGGGACAGCCGAACTTAGTGTTTGATATAATTGCATTATTTATTACTACTTGAAAATGATTTTAATCAGCACACATCTCTGGTACGAAACACGAGCATCGGTATCGATACTTTTTAGTTTTGATTACTTACTTCCCTAGCTATGGCCACCATAACGGTGGCCCGGATATTGTAGGTATACCACGCTTATTTCGTAGGTATTACTGGTCCATAGGTACAAGTCAATGGTGCAAATGTATGAGTGACATTGACAGCGATGGGAGTGTTGCTAGATAAAATCTTTTTACCCTTTTTTTTTTTTTCCCGTGGGGAAATCCTCATGGACGCACTCCGCCCGGAGTAGGCGGAGCCAGTGTCGGTCTGACTCTTACCGACTAAAACCACCACGGTGTTCCTTCAACTACCTTAGCCGGGGGCGTGGGGACCCGTGAGTATTCACACAACCACTCCCGACAGTACCCGGCTCGCCACAAGCAGGCGAGCCCCTTCTCCCCGTGCGGCCTAACGACGGCCGCACCCTTCTCTGTGGCGCACACGGAACACTGCACGCCACCTCATCTCACGGGCCTTTACCAGCTACGCCAGCTGCGCCAACTACGCCAGCTGCGCCAACTACGCCAACTGTTGGTCGGGCAGCAGACTACCCCGAATCTGCTGCTCGCAGGCCCATCCTCCTGTAATTTTTATAGAGGTGTTCTTCCTCGCGGTCCGGGCGGTAAAGCCAAGACCCTCGGTCCCAAGAGGCGCGAGATCACTACTCAGCAGGCACTCCTGGGATTACGAGACCGACGGGGGCAGGGAAGGACAGTCCCCCCGCTGCCTGCCCAGTGGCAGGGTGAGTGCACACCGGGCCTGCCCCTGCTCCTCCACAGTGCCCTCTGCTTTCTCAGAGGGACACGCGGAGCAACTTCCCATTGGCCCACATCCGGCCCCTCCCGTGCCAGAATATTCGCCACAGGCAATAAGGTCCCTCGGTCCAAAGGAGACTTATTACCCGTACCCAGGGTGCACCGGCCCAACAACTGCCGTTCCCTCTAGACGTGTCCAGAAGGACAAGCAGCATACCCCTGATATCAAACAACTTAGCACGACTAATATCAAGTCTTATTATATTATAACAAAGCAATTTTATCATTATTTATACAACTATATAAATTAATACGATCCAATTATGAACAGTCACGGAAAGGGATTGTTTAGCAAATTGACTGTCAATTTAAATTTTCCGTATATTAATGATCACAATTATTGTCATTCGTTATCAGTATACCAACGACTAGGATCAGAGCTAGAAAGGCAAAATACGGCATAATTTGTGTCTCAATTTTCTAAATAATTCGTGTCCCTGGCCGTACATAGAATATAACTATATAATAAAAACAGTTATTTGCTATGCAAGACTGTAAAGTCGTTATTTAGCGCGTTTTCTTCTATTAAATCAAGCGAAGGATTTTAAGATTGAATTCTAAAATATAATCAAAAAAATGTAAAGGCACGAGAAGCAAATAATTTTGCAGCCGTGCAAAACACACAACTTCTCATCTCACTGCAGCCAAGAAAATGCTAGATGAAAGAAAAACAATTGAAATATAATTAATCAGGGTTTAATTATTCATAGTAGTTACTTACAAAATGGAATATTATATTAAAACTAAAAATAAAATTACTGCTGTTGGTTGGATACTTGTGTACTATTCCTTGGTAAATTATTTGCAAAATTAACAATAGGTATCTAGTTCAATTAGATAACTGGACTAGTTGTATAATTAGGAAACCGTAACCAACCAACAATCCGCGCGCGCGCCGTTAACTGAGACAATAAACCCTTTTTAACCGACGAAAAAAAGGAGGAGGTTCTCAATTCGACGCGTATATTTGTTATTTTTTTTATTATTTTTTTATGTATGACCACGCATAATTTTTACAGAGTAGCCCGATTTTAATGATTCTTTTTTTAATGAATAGGGTATATCTCGAAATTAGTCCCATTTAAATTTCAAAATCAAAATCCACCCCTAAGGGTGGGAAAACAGGGGATGAATGCTTGTTCACCCACTGAATTCTTACCTGTTAACCGATTTTGTTGAAACTTGGCACACAAATATAGTTCTAGATACTACGACATAATGGAGACCTGGAGTTAGATTAAACCACAAAAAAAATTAAAATAAAACTTTTTAACAAAAAATTGAACCGACGAAAACAGAAACTGAAAAGCAAAAAATAACTCATTATGAGTCGGCGCCAAACAAACAATCAACGAAGATCATTAAATTACTTTAAATAAATAATAAAAACAACGTAACATCAAATACAACGTCAAATTTTCAACGATAAACAATAACTTTCCAAAAATTCGTTCTCCGCTCGGCCACTTGCAACTTGCATGCACGTTGCTTGTTAAAAGTTTGTTTGGCGCCGACTCATAATGAGTTATTTTTCGCTTTTCAGTTTCTGTTTTCGTCGGTTAAATTTTTTGTTAAAAAGTTTTATTATTTCTTTCTTTTCTTTCAATCATGCCCTTTACTTAATATGTTACTTCATACAATAGAGGGGTCAAGCTGTATTCTTGAATTTACCACATACCTCAATTTTTCACACAAAAAAGTGGAATATACCGTAAGTTAGGCTAATGCCAATACAACTGTTAAGTTTCACCGCGATCCTTTCAGCCGTTCTCACGTGCTGATATAACAAACAGATAAACAGACATGATTTAAAATAATGGTTGATTCGTGTTCTTTTGACCCGTAGCTAGTTTTCGCGAAAAAAACCTAATAGACAGACTTTTCAACTTTTACGACTTAAGTAATAGTGTAGAGAATTGATTAAAATAAGGCACAATTCTATAATTTCAGATTTTCATTTAATAAGCAATTATTTTGTGTGTAAAATAAGCAAATTTACGTTACATATCATACAAGAAACGAAAATTGTACGTATAAAATATTTATCCGCTGTTTTGGATAAATACTCGAGTGAAAATGGATATTTATGAGTATTTATCCATTTTTCGTATTTATCCGGATAAACACAACAATAGTTACAGAACTTCAGAACTTCGACGCGTCTGGCAACCCTAGTCTACATTTTTTTTTTTAATTTATTCATGACCATGGATACATGTCCTTCAGTCGTAACCCTAGTCTACAATACAAACAGTGCTGCCAATTGGTGGGGAATTCCCTGATTGGCGGGGAATGAGAGGCCTGCTCGGGGATTGCGCGGGGTTTAACTAGCTAGCTACTAATATAGTAATCTGTGGGTTTAACTAAATGCGGGGAATGGACAATTTCACCGTATTTTTCAACGTATCAATTTCTTTACCAAACAAAATGGTCGTCTATGCTTGCCAAGAACATGCTGAAGGCAAAGATATGGGGAAAAATAACCATCAAGTATTATTGACTTTCATTTTAATAATTTTTTATTGACTATGATCTAAATTCTATAATAATTGATTACCCACCTATTGATTTATACAACTGTAAATAATAATAAAAAAGGTTAAGCTATATTTGTTGATACTATAACAATTAACCCTAATCAAATATTTTATTTATTTTATTTAATCATATGGGGGAATTTATAAAAGCTCAGCGGGGAATTCAAGGTTATCGTGGCGGGAAATTCAGAAACGTACATTGGCAGCACTGAATACAAATTCACAAAAAAAGGTTGGCGGGAAAATTCGTAAAGATCATGTTGTGGATTTTTTATTATTTTCCTAAATTTGTGTTTCTTCGAGTGTTATGTGTAATAATGGTGGATTATTAAATGTTAAGTGCTCGTTAACGTGTACAAGTGTGGATAAATGGTACAAAGTTGAAAATCATGACTTTCTCAGAATCCTAGTAAAGTTTCCATCACTTTACTAGGATACAAGTATAATATGTTCAATGATTACGACTGAAGGACATGTATCCATGGTCATGAATAAATTAAAAAAAAAAAACCACAAAAAACATCTGACTCGCAACTGTCAAACTGCAGCTTTAAAAATAAAACTTAAAATATCACATTTTTGGCCAACACTCCCTGCAAATTAAAATACCATAATGGTACGGGTGACTTCTGCTCTTGCTCGTATTCCCGTTATCAAATTTCGTAAGGGTGGGTTCAGTTTGCCAAGACCCTCCGTCGGCCAAGCTGCTCCACCATCTGCTCCAGGAGCTGCTGCTTCAGTACGTATATACATGTTATCATAGACCTGCACTCGTGTCAGTCTGATTCTATGATATAATTAGAGCAATTTGTTTACATAACTAAATTTTCAATGTATGGGTCGCTCATGCATGTCACATTCATGTCAATTTTTTTTTACCAATTGATATTGACATTCTAGTAACAATGTTAGCCGACTTGCTGATATATTTATTTAAACTGTGATTTTTTAAATAAGTTTGTAATTAATATACTATATAATGTAATTTAATTTTTCTGGTATTTTCAGTCACCACAAATGCAGTCAGCTGCAGGAATGAGTTCATCTTCTATCCCTGACATTGATCTACCACTTCGGTACAAAAGAATGCCTCTATCAGAAGAAGAAATTGAGCACATCAACGGCGGTGGAATTGTTTAGTCCCTCAACTTACAATATAGTAGATGCAGTTTCCAACAGTAGATCTTGGTTAATAATAATAGTATTTAAATATCTAGATATAGTGATAGCCTTGTTTGTGAAGTTGTTATAACTTATTTTGCTTGGCATTTAAAAATATTCTTTGTTATTTGATTTTTATGATGTAGAATATAGTATATGTTAAGGATGAACACAGATGGACTGCATTCCAACTACCAAATGAAGTTTCACACATTGAGCGAGCAATTTGGCAACCTGCATATTTGCTAAATGGTGACTACCTGTGATTGTCCAGTAGACTTAAGCAGGCCGCACACCGGTAACACATTTGTTCCGCTACAATCACAACACCACATTTTACTTATCCATTGCATGTCCAGTGTACGCATATAAGGCCCACTTGTATTGAGAAAACAAATGATTAACTAGATGTAAATGTGGCGAGCATGCTGTGTGTGACTCTGTGTGCAGCCTGCTTTAAAAAATGCAGTAAACTGCATTTTGCGGTTGGAATGCAATCAGTGTGATAACACTTAACAAAATATAATTATTAGTATAATACATACTGTTATATATTTTTAACTAGCCTACCTGCAACTAACATTTAATCAATTCTCCAGACAGAACCTTCCCAATCCAGTAGCAGCAATGAGGTACCAAGACCAACGGGACTTCAAGGTGTTCTTGTAGATTGTATCAACAAGAAGAAAGAAACAGTTTCTCTAAACATCATTTTACATAAAGGAGGAAGATCGAAAAAGTGTTAGAACACCTAAATAAAATTTTGACTTTGGTACCGTGTAATTTATGTAGAAAATCATCATATATTTATGTAGAAAATCATCATATATTTATGTAGTAAATATGCAAAAATTATGAATACATGAATGAAATAATAAAACATTTACTAAACATTGGATTAAGTTTATTGTAATTAATTGTCTATTTAGGAGTATAATCGGTATATAAAATATAAATGATGTATAGTAAAGAAATTATAAGACATGCTCTAATAATACCGAACATTGAGTTTTTCGTTTTGGATGGCCCACATCTGTGCAGCCGGCCCATCGTAAGCGACATCGCTGTTTACCTCGAACTTGATTATACCGAATTTGGCAAATTTACTTTTCCACTGTAGAGTCTGAGGCAGATTGAGGAGTGCATTTGATATCGCCTTTTTAATCTCGTCTAAAAGAAAGTAATTTATTAGATTTGATAAATATTTTTATTTATTTATCTATGGTTTTACTTAAAATCTACACATTAAAATTAATTATTGTTGTATACCCAGTGTCGTAACTCGTAGCTAAAGTCATGAGCGCCCAGGATAAGAATTTTCGCTCACGGCAAGATTTGAATTTTGTATTTTGAAGAGAAAAGCATAAACCCGTGTTTTAATTTTGGGAAATGTGCTAGTGCCTAGCGGCCTGCAGGCTACGGGTCTGCGAGAGTGCCTCCTTGAGGATTGCACCCCTGGCGGCCGCCGCACGCCCCCGCGGCCAGCCCCTATAGCTGCGACGCTGTGAATACTGGTAATACTTTAGTTAAGAGTAAAGGCTAATAAGTGCGGATTCCAGGGAAGAAAAGGTCGCCCTCCACCCCTCCCCCTCAGAAGTTCGAAAGTAGCCATAGGAAGGGGTAGTGGGGTAGTGTAGGGAGATCAGTGGAAGAGTAAATAAGCAGAAGACTAGGAGGAAGTCTGGGCTTGGTGCAACCACTCCCGCCCCAACAAAAAACCTGTATCAATCTATCTTAGTAAGTAGAAAGAAATAAAATTGTGAAATAGGTAATTTACTTGTATGCACTTACCTGTAAGCTTAGCGCTTGCTACAATAGGATACGGTGGTAAACGGCCTAATGTTTCCAAAGTTATAATATCTTTCCCACCGTCATGCATGAATTTTTTCGAGAAAAGTAGAGTTGTAGAATCTACTGCAGCCCATTCTGCTTGTTTAGACAACACCATCTGAGCTGAAGATGAATGTGACCCAGATCCTGAAAAGACACGATAACGTCTGCATCATTTTTATTAAATTGATCAATACAAATATATTACGAATCACAGTACTTAGCAGAGATCCAAAGAACGATGCATTTTCTCCCTTTTCTTTTAAGGTTTTCAAAACAATTTTACTTCCACTTAGAGATTCCTCGTCACTATATGCAAATGTACAACCACGGAGATCTAGTAAAGTATTTACGTTATGAGCTCTGCAATAAAATAATTGTGTCTAATGTAATGTTGTATGTATGTTTCGATAAAACGATATTAAATATAAAACAGTCTGGAAGCTAATTGTAGAATAATAGAAGACTCTTTCTTATCAGAAGTCAATGACACACTTACTGATAATATTTTTATCTATTGTGTATTTATTTGAATGGAGCAATGTTCGTAATTTGTTAAATTATATCTCATAAATAAAATCATTTTAATGTTTCCGTACATACATACACACATGTATTAGATTAGCATTATTATATTAAACTAACATTATACTCGAATGTGTTCGGTTCGTACTACATGCTGAAATGTGAGGCTTCTTACTTTTTATCACTATGAATAATAATATCTGAGAAATATCCTGGCTTATTTTCCACGTTCATTTGATGAGCGAAAACAGGTGTTATCGGAAGTAATTCGATATATTTGTTGTTCTTTCCCCGCAGTTTCATGTATGCAGATGCTGTCATGAAGGCTGAAAGTCCAATAAAAGTCGTTAAACAAAATTGATACTAAAACAAGTTTTTGTATTGTCACACAAGAGAATTTGTTGATTATGTAAGTCCCTACGCCTGATAAAAAACGGAGAGCCAGTAAACGCTAAAGTAGTCGACATTGCAACCAACATGATCAATTTATTTCAATTTGATGTAACTATAATTATTTAAATTAATTAGAAAAAATAAAATAAAATATTGAATCTTATTCTAAGCTTATGACATAGAGAAACAAGATTATGATTATGAAAAGATGGGGTAATGATTTTTAAGGTATGTATACAGAATGGTGATTTACGGCCAAAATTAATATCCAATCTATCCACGATTTACCCTACTAGAGATAGAAATTTGACATATTTTTTATGGAGCTTGTGTCAAATTCCTATCTCTAGTAGGGCAAATCGTGGATAGATTGGATATTAATTTTGGCCGTAAATCACCTGCAGCATTAAAGGAGGTGAATCAGCCCACGATATCTACACCCGAATCAATAAATAAATAAATAAATAAATATTTTTGCGACATTTTACACATCACCATCTAGACCCAAACTAAGCAGAGCTTGTGCTATGGGTACTAGACAATGGATATAATACTTATATACTTTTTTTTTTTGTAAATACATACTTATAATACATAAGAAACAACCAGACGAACACAAACACTCATGTTCATCACACAAATATTTGTGTCCTGTGGGAATCGAACCCACGACCTCGTGATCAGCAGTCCGAAACTCGAACCACTAGACCACAGAGGTCGTCATAAAAAAAACCGGCTAAGTTCGTGTCGGTCTGACCACGCATAGAGTAGGGTTGCATAGTCATTAAAGGCTATATAAAATTCTTACAAGACATCTGAGTCCAAACTCAATGTACTTATTTAAAAATACAAAGTTCATTTTACAAAACAGTAGGTATACCTACTGTTTTGTAAAATTGAGCTAAGTTGTTCATTATTCTCGAGGCTGGATTGCAGCCCGAGCCGAAAGTATAATGACCAACGCTCGCGCGTTTCATACGATGTTTTTCTACACACTTGCGAGGAAAAAATACTATCGAACGCCCGCGCACGAAGTAGCTTAAGTCACTACGACCAGCGCCGCGCGCCGGCTCTATCTAGCCCACGTAGCGCACGGGTGCTATTAATACTCGGGCGCCCTTTAGTAGACGCACGATCAAAATGGAATACTTATCTACAGTTATATTTCCCCCATTAATCGGAAATTTGGGTGCAAATGGTGCACCCAACTGCCGCCGGCATCGGCCTTAAAACGGGCACATGGTCTTTGAGAGCGTCGTGAGTGACATAGGCCCTTTGGAGGAGTCGCGAGCGCGGCGTTCAGCGCCCCCTAAGAGTCCTCCTAAGACCCTGCGCCCGTGTGCTTTACCCACAGAGTACTTTTAGACTGGCTGCATCCAGGTTGCCAGGTTGCTAGTGTGATAGCCTAGTGGTTGAACGCTTGCCTTCCATGCAGGAGGGTGCGAGTTCGATCCCGGCCCGCACCTCTGACTTTTCGGATTCATGTGCGGATCAGAATTTGATTATCACTTGCTTTAACGGTGAAGGAAAACATCGTGAGGAAACCTGCACACCTGAGGGTGCTCCATACAGTTCTCGATGGTGTGTGTAGTCTACCAACCCGCACTAGGCCAGCGTGGTGGACTAAGGCCTTAACCTTCTCATACTGAGAAGAGGCCCGTGCCCAGCAGTGGGACATTTATGGGCTGATTATGTATGTTATGTATCCAGGTTGCTGGGGCACAGCCACGAAGAAAAGAAGGTGCAGCCAATCATATATACAAATGTACTCTGTGCAGCCAATCTGTCAAAATTAACGCTGTAATCATTACAGCGTTAGTTTTTATGCGTAGGTACAAGATTAAAACCCTTTTCATATTTTTTATGCGGTCAATATTCATTCCCATGAGTGAGGGATTTAATCGGCATCCTGTACATCCTATGTGGATATAGGTACAAAGTGTATCAGGAATGCATGGTCATATTTTAAAAGTTCTTTCAGGGAATGCTATCGAATAACTTTTACTATCATCACCAATCCGTTCAGTAGAATAGTGGACATTGAAAAAAAGACCATTGTCAGATCACTCTGAAGAACTCTGTGATTGAAGTACACACTTCAGGGATTGTATAATATTAAATCACTTATAGAGGGTACCTACGTATTTTAAAAAGATTGTCTCTTACCCAAATCAGCCGTGTCAGTAGAAAATGGATCAGGACGATCTGGCAATGGTCCTGGGCTTCTACTTTCATACTGTAACGTCGTATAGCAGCCCAAAGCATCTTCCAGTAGTTCCAGTATTAATTCGTATAGTTGTACCGGATGAGTTGGACACATGTATGTCAGTATGCGAAGTTCTTGCTTATTTTGAGCCATTGTAGTATTCAAATCCAATGTATTAACAAGACTTAACACTGATAAATTTGTACAGCTTATTAAACTGATTGTAATGAGCTCATTTGTTTATTACATTAACAACTTGGTTGTTTATTATCGTAAACACACGATAAACACCGCACGCTCCTATCATGCACTGTCTATAGTTTCTCCGGTAAACCTGCCCTGCTACAGGTGACGTCACAAGCACGCAGTAGGCGCGTGTATAGAACAACAATTTCAAATTCAGTATATTACAATGTACTCTGTATTAGGTACAGCATTTGTTTAAAACTGCTTCAGATATTTGCTATGGAGTATTTTTGGGTAACATACAATGTAATGTGTAACTATAGCTTTCAGTTTTGAATAAATAAATATTTTTGGGACATTTTTACACAGCACCATCTAGTCCCAAACTAAGCAGAGCTTGTACTATGGGTACTAGACAATGGATATGATACTTTAATACTTTTTTTTTGTAAATACATACTTATAATACATAATTAATACCCCAAACCAATACAAAGACTCTTATGTTCATCACACAAATATTTGTGTCCTGTGGGAATCGAACCCACGACCTCGTGATCAGCAGTCCGACACTCGAACCACTAGACCGCAGATGTCGTCGATTCTCCTAAATATTTAGTGAAGGTGTGCTTAGTAATTATATTTTATGAATAGTTATTTGCATAGAGACATGCCAAGATTGTTTACTAAATAAGACGAGAGACAAAACAGGCTCTTTAGGGGCTGGTTGCAGGAGCGAATGCCAGGGGCGCAAACCTCAAGGGGCTGCACTCCTGCAGGCCGCTGGGCCATATAAGGAACTTACTAAAAATTTAAACATAAAGTCTATGCTTTCCTCTTAATACAACTGAGAGGCGCAAAATTCAAATGGGCGCTCATGATCTTAACTACGAGCTACGACACTGAATGTGGTAATAATCCGCATGTGCGTGCGCAATCTCAGGATGTGCCTTTTTATATTTTATTTAAATTAGGGAGAGACTAATCTTCCTTTTGAACTTGGTGTTCATAGCAGGCATTATAAGTTTTAAAGTAAAGTAAAAGTTGCAACTATAATTATAAATCAGATCAGGGGCTGTGTATTATGAAGTGTTTAAGCCATCATGGTTCCGGTGGTAAGAGAGGGATGGCGCTATACGTCCTGCATAGCTTCGTCTCTCTTTTGCAACGGAACCATTATGGTTTTAACACTTTAAAATACGGCCCAAGACCGATTTCTGATATTCAATCAATCAATCAACTCAGCCTATCGCAGTCCACTGCTGGACATAGGCCTCTCTCAAGTTGCGCCACAACGCTCGGTCCTCTGCCTTCCGCATCCATTTCTGATATTGTTATTAATAAATTAAAATACAAACAAAACTACAATAACATCATTTATTGAACTTACGCAGTGATATAAAGTAATTTTAAAACATAAAAAATAATCTTAAAATTTAAATAAATAGCATCATACATTCGACACTAGTACCTACTAATCTCTTATAAATAAAGTATCTTTTGACAAAATGCGCTGAAACATACTCAACTTGTTGCATCATTGTACGATTACTACAGAAGGTAAAAATGCTGTATAACATTCCAAGAGCATACTCATTCAGTCATTGCGGTTAATAACGACTGTTTCCTATTTTATGCCCTTTAACGCCTTCACACGATTAAACGGGCCTGCGGAAGTTCTTGCCAGCGTATTTGGCGCCAGCTCCGAGTTCTTCTTCAATACGGAGGATCTGGTTGTACTTGGCGAGACGCTCCGAGCGGCAAGGGGCGCCGGTCTTGATCTGACCAGTCGACAGACCCACCACAAGGTCAGCTATGAAGGTGTCTTCAGTCTCTCCAGACCTGACAACGACAAACAATATAAAGTTATTAAATTCATGAAGAGTAATTATAATTAAATATATGTAAAGAAAGTAATATATTTCTTTAATGTAATTTAAATTTTGCCACGCTTAGCGTCATCTGTAAAGTCGATTTTAATGTAACACTGTAGATAAAGCAGTGTAGGTTTTATTAAGGTAAAAACAGTATGGAGTGTTGAGGTTAAGTGATATTATTATAAAACAAGATTGAATTATAAAGGAATTGACATATTAAAGAATAAACTTTAAATGTCGTTTCTTTGTTTACAGGTAGGAGTTTTAACCATTGTTTTTAGTAATAACTGTAGTTTTGTATCTACAAGACAGAACTAATAAAATAAAACTTTGTTTACAGAGCAACACATTATAGTTTATTTCAATTACCAATCCTTAGAAAATAGACGATAAACGTCTTATAAAACGACATTATTGTTTATAAAATTCAATTGAAAATGGAGAAACTTCGTTTTGAATTTACACTGCTACCTGGAAGTGATGGAAAATCAAATGTTTTTTCTATAACCTCTATAGCCACAAGTGATCATAAAGTGTATGCAATACCTGAAGAGCTACAATCAGCTGGTCATCATAAAGAAATAATAAAAACAGCTGCTTATATAAAAGTTAAAAATAGTATTAAAAAAAGATACCAGATAAGAAGAATTTGGATAACAATGACAGAAGAACTCGCAAAAGTTACATAGACGAGGATGGTAATCTACAATTTGGGGATCAATATCTAGAAGAAATCAATCAGGAAAAACTTGCTCATCAGGTAGACACAGGAACAATAGAAAAATTATTTGAGAAGTTAGTAGAAAATACGCAGGCAAATAAACAGCAGAACTTAAAACACATTGCAGAGAAGTTTGTGATTGAAAAGTTTACAAGCAAAAATTCCAATGCGAACCAGTGGATGGATATTTTTGAAAAAGAATGCGCACGCTTTGATATCACAACAGATGAAAAGAAAATTGAAATACGTTGTGTAGATTGGTTAAGTTTAATGATCATAAAATTAACCATGAATTCAGAATGGTTAACATGGAAAAACAAATTTTGTGAATCGTTTGCAAACAAGAGGTGGAACCCAGTCACATATCCATTATTATTTAAATACAAGGATGGTTCATTGTTGGATGATGCTATGAGAAAAGATTTTTTTTTATTAGATATGAGAAGAACAATTGACACGGGCAGTTTGGTGGATCTTATTGCGGCTGGTTTACCAGAATTCATACTTAATAAAATTGATAGAGAAGTATTAAAAGATACAGTGGATTTGTTCAATGAAGTAAGTAAGTATGAACATATTGTAAATAAAAAAAGTTTTTTTGGCCAAGAGAAGATACGGAAATATAGGTATTAATAATAAAAGTGAAGATAAACATCCATGTAAGATTTGTGAAAAATTAAATAAAGGTACTCGATATCACCCAGAAGGTACATGCTGGTTTAGAATAAAAGAGGATGATAAGGTAAACAATTCAGTAATAGAAGCCGAGTTAAATGTAACTGATCAAAAAAACATAAATAAACAAATACACACACCATTAATAAATGTCAAACTACTATTGAATGATAAATTACAAATAGATGGAGTTTATGATTCAGGCTCAAATGTTTCTTTGATTAATTAAAAGTTATTGAAACTAAAAGGAAAAGGAAACAGTTTAAATGAAGCAGATTTGATAACGATTAATGGTGTTAAAAAGAGCAGTGGTTTGACGACTTTAAAAATAAAATTATTTGAAATAGACAAAATACTACACAACTACTACTACAACAACAACTACAACTACTACTACTTGTATTTTTTACATACTACATAATTCTCAGTTATTACAGGTCATCAGAAGCCCAAAAGTCTGACAACAGATTTACTCTTAGGACGTCGGTATTACCCAGTAACTAGATTATGGGGATCTGATGTCAGTCGCTCCGTATAAAATACTGATGTTCAGCCGCATCTGGTTAGACTGGATGCCGGCCAAAGTCTTGGAGAAGGAAGAGACTACTAGGTAACTCTTCAATTTTTTAGATTTATATACAGACCTGTGGGAAACCATAGTGCCCCATCCATTTTTCTTGGCCAGCAAGTGAGCTTCAATGGATTCAGTCACGCTACCAATTTGGTTAACCTTCAACAACAAGCAATTGCAAGCCTTCTTTTCAACAGCCGTGGCAATGCGCTTGGGGTTTGTTACCTAAAAACAAAAATTATAATTAGATAAACTGATTCTACCAATCCAGTCAAATCCAAACATTCAGATGGACTATCGTGAAAGTCTGTCATGTACCCATGTTGAGTACTCACTGTAAGGTCATCTCCAACAATCTGGATAGGTGTGCGGGAGGTGAGGTTAGCCCACGCGGCCCAGTCGTCCTGGTCGAAGGGATCCTCGATGGACACCATGGGGAAGTCCTTAATGAAGTCCAGGTACACCTCAGCCAACTTCTCAGAAGACAGATAGTCAGCAGGGTTGGACTTGGGGTTCTTGAAGTCAAGATCATAGGTACTGTTCTTGAAGAACTCAGATGCAGCGACATCCATTCCAATCTCAATCTGGAAACAAAATTATGTAATACCTACTTCATGAAATGAACTTCATGGTTATTTTCAATATTTTTTCCATGACATAAATAAACAATGTTTGACAGATAAATTATGCCTCTAACCTTGCCAGTATATCCAGCCTGCTGGATAGCATCCTGAATGAGGAAGAGAGCATCCTTGTTGTTCTGAATGTTAGGAGCAAATCCACCCTCATCACCTACTGCAGTGGAGTCGAGACCAAACTTCTCCTTGATGATCTTCTTCAAGTGGTGGTACACCTCTGAGCCCATACGCATGGCTTCACTGAATGAAGCGGCTCCTGAATTAAAAAAATCAATGTAAATTATCCTACTGGTTACTGTAGCTAGCAACTTCAGTTGGAGGAGACCATTTTAATATAACATAAATTAAGATACATAAATTATGCAGTGAAAATTTGTGTGCCGTTCTTAGGGATTTCCTGTTTTTTTTTACATTAAGTATAAAAAAAAATGTAATTATTCCTTTTCCTATATAGGGAATGTTCTGAAATGCAAAACATACACCTACATGGTTACATGTAGACATTTATATTGCAGCTGTTAAATAAATAAAATAAAACTGCTCAAGAATGTGATTCAATAATAATCAGTATATTCTATTTTTACTCTCTTGTCTTATCACAGAATAAACGTCTTATTTAGTAAACAATCTTGGCACGTCTCTTTATTACCCGACTGCGCGACAGCAAAGACAGGGTTATGTTTTTCACGCGTATCTATGTATGTATGTATGTGGGATTCTTTATACCCTCGAAGCACCTCAATGCTTTGATGATTTTAATGAATGAGGTGTCTATCGATTCGATGGTTATAAGCTAGGTTTTGTTTTTTTAAACCAAAATGGCGGCCATGAAATGCAAAATGGCGGTGGAGACAAAAAATAAATTTCGCGTATCGTACTATGTGGGGTATCACTGAATAGGTCTTTTAAAATCAATATGATGTTTCGTTGATCATTTTACAGCCATAAGCTCCCTTTAAAAATTACACAACCAGAAAGTTGTATATAATGTATGTAGTACCCATAGACCAAGTAAAAACTCAAGACAAATTCCAGCGGAACATTGAATTGATGCAGGGTCTGCAAATGTATGAGTGAGATTGACAGCGATGGGAGTGTTGCTAGATAAAATCTTTTTACCCCTGATATCAAACAATTGACCACGACTAATATCAAGTCTTTAAATAATTAATACGATCCAATTATGAATAGTCACGGAAAGGGATTGTTTAGCAAATTGACTGTCAATTTAAATTTTCCGTATATTACTAATCACAATGATTGTCATTCGTTATCAGTATACCAACGACTAGGATCAGGGCTAGAAAGGAAAAATACGGCAAAATTTGTGTCTCAGTTTGCTAAATAATTCGTGTCCCTAGCCTTGCGCGTTATCTTCTATTAAAGCAAGCGAAGGATTTTAAGATTGAATTCTGAATTCTAAAATATAATCAAAAAAATGTAAAGGCACGAGATGCAAATAATTTTGCAGCCATGCAAAACACACAACTTTTCATCTCACTGCAGCAAAGAAAATGCTAGATGTAAGAAAAAGAATTGAAATATAATTAATCAGAGTTTAATTATTCATAGTAGTTACTTAAAAAATGGAACATTATACTAAAACTAAAAATAAAATTACTGCTGTTGGTTGGATACTTGTGTACTATTCCTTGGTAAATTATTTGCAAAATTATCAAAAATTACTTATTTCATTGGACTCCATTGTGGTAGATGTGAAGGATTCATTATGTTGTTTCAATATAAATTTTCACCCGACTCCGGCGCAGCCCAAAAGGAGGATCACGTTTTTAGTCATGTATAAATCATGCTCAACAAAGTGTTCGCTACAAATGAGTGAATAATTGGATGGTGACCAATTATTTACATTTATGCTATTACATATTACTTCAACCCACTCTTTTTTTCTGTTATGGTCTTTCGGAAAACTATAAAGCAAAAAAAGCGTAAAAATAACATGACTATTAATTTTACCCGATTTCTAGGGTAAATTATAATTTATTAACATGCAACACAGGAATATTCCTTGCCGCGGTAAGGTCAAGAAAATGAATTGTAAACATTAAAATATGATTAAAATAAATTACTAACTTGTGAAAAGTAATTCCATCTGATTTTTTATGCGCTGTAGAATTATTTTTGCACCGTTTCATGACATACGAAGGCATTTTAAGATTTTTTTCAAAGCTCTTTGACAGTTAAGTGTCGTGGTGACACGTTCGGTGATTCGAAATACAATAAACAGTTCGGCTTGGTTTAAATGTGAGTGTGTGCGTAATTCGCGTGTACTACGCAAATCGGCATGGTTTTGAATGTATCAAATTTTTGTTTAGGCCAAACCAAGAATCAAAGGAAGGTGTTTAAGACAAAACTTAAAAATTAGAAATAAAAAAGTTAATTAAAAAAACCAAAAACCCGACTGCGTGAAAAAGAACTGAAAAGATTTAAAATTAAAATTTTCAGTAGCAAATCATAACACACAGTCGGAGGCTATGTATATTTGTGAATTACATAGTTCGTAGGTAGCCTCCGACTGTGTGTTATGATTTGCTACAGAAAATTTTAATTTTAAATAGCTACGTCTTGTTTACATCTTTTCAGTTCTTTTTCACGCAGTCGGGTTTTTGGTTTTTTAGGGTTCCGTAGTCCTACAAGGAACCCTTATAGTTTCGTCATGTCCGTCCGTCTGTCCTAATCCTTTACAGCTTAATAACTTCTACAGTTATAAACATAAGTAAATGAAATTTTGCTAAAAAATAGTCTAGATATAGATCTCAATTTTAAATGAATAAAAACCGACCAAGAGCATGTCGGGCCATGCTCAGTATTATAGGGTTCCTTAAGTAGTGTAATTACAAACGAATCAAACCGAATATTAATCATTGCTATTTTAGTTTTTGCAAACAGCGCCACCTAGCGCTAAATTTAAGAAGCTAAATTTAAAAAGTGTGTCATATCAATATAACACAAAGTTTCTTTTTGCGATTTTTTTAAATAGAAAGTAACTAAAGGAGCATTATTTGCTAAGATCATTTTTCTCTAAGGTCAATGACCTATGAACTAGGACGTCTTCAGTATTTTTCACTTTTCTCACTATAACTCAAAAATTTATAATCACATTATACTCGAAATAATTTTAAAAGAGAGTTTTTATAAAGGTCTATCAATGTGGAAGACTATAAGTTTCTATGTTGCATAGTTTAGAAATGGAAGGGGGGGACACATTGCAAGCCACTTTGGCGCGCTATATTTCGCAGATGGTACACCTGATAAAAAAGTGGTGTATGAAACATTACCTTCATTTTAGTAGACCTATTCATTGATACCCCACACGAGGGGGTGCAGCGAAAAAAATATTTTCATCCCCATTTCACATGTATGGATGCCACCCCTAAAATACGTAAAAACGATTTTTTTATTCTTTTAAAATTGAGATCTATAAGTAGACTAATTTTTAACAAAATTTCATTTACTTATGTTTATAACTGTAGAAGTTATTAAGCTGTAAAGGATTAGGACAGACGGACAGACGGACGGACATGACGAAACTATAAGGGTTCCTTGTAGGACTTCGGAACCCTAAAAAAATCGTGATTACGTATTTTAGGGGTGGCGCCCATTAGAGATGGGTAACGGGTAATAACCCATTCTTTCCATTTAGGTTAAAACCGGGTGATTTGGGTTTTAACCCGATTATAACCCATTATCACCTATTTTCATGGGTGAAAATGAGTATTGTAATAAAAGACAATTAAAGTAAGTATTTTAACACTGAGATATTAGTATTCACATTCAGCTAGCAAAAAATAAAAGTGTGCTTTCAAAATCAGGGCCATTAATTATTTATTGAAAGAATTACAAAGTAGTAGTTGGCAATTTGGTCACTTGATTCTGAAATATGATGAAATTCTAAATTGTTCCCGGTACTGTAAGGCACCAGATGTACTGGTGGTCCTCGGCCATAGCGCGACTACGAGTTGTGTGTGTTGCCGAGCGACGCCGGTAGACCAGTATAGCGATTCAGAACCACACGATATCTCAGTTGTCGGTCGATACGGATTGATATCGTACGATAAATAATATTTTCAATTCAGAATAACCGTATCCCAGATCAATTTGACGAACTGGATACCGAATCGAAGATGACGTCATACCGTACGATTTCCCTCAACATTACACGACATGTAACGCTATCAACGCTATTCACAACGCTGCTATCGAAGGAGAATTACCGAACGTCCGATTATTTTCCCCGACAACTTATCGGGAGCTACTGGGCACCCGATAAATTTTATTTTTGTTAGTTTGAGCCGTAAAATTAATATAAGACATAAAAAACAAAAACAATACAGTGTAATTGTTGAGAAAAGACGCTGAAGACTCCGAGAAGAACTCAACTCACCCAGACACGCAGTTGCATTTTGCGCTCATTGCGAGATGCATTTTCATTCACAGCCGGATAATTCACTGAATAATATGGGTTACTGCAAGACCTTACACTGGCCCTAGTACCCTAGTAGAAGAAACAAAGAAGAAATCAAGGGAGATGGTTACGCTTTCATAAAATCTTGGACCTAAGTGTAAAAAGATGAGGTGGTGTTGTGTAACTTGTGTATTACTGGCATTGACCTGTACCAATGATTACTGGCAAACATATCAAACTATGACTGAAAATTCTATGGATTTTGCCAATCTGAGAGCAGACTAAGAAGCTCTTATTATTTAAAAGTGAGGTTAGGTACCTATGTAGCAACATATCCAAGAACATAATATTATTTAGCAGTTGATTTGTGAAGTGCAATTGATATATTTATATGTACACTCTATTTTTATCTCTTGTCTTGTTTAGTAAACAATCTTGGCATGTCTTTTTAATGCAATTCGTCAATAATAATTATTATAAGAATTATGTTAGCAATTTTACACAGTATTACATGTGCAGAACTAATAAGTAATTATACTACCACTAGTTATATTTATTTATTATCAGTAGTTATTTGAGTAGAGACATGCCAAGATTGTTTACTAAATAAGACAAGAGCAAAAAAAAATTATGTGTATAGTAGCTACCTTAATTATTATATTTTGTGGAGTGGGACTAAAACATAACTGGCGAAATGTGGGTGTACTATACACCTCTGCCTACCCCTTCCGGGAAATACAGGCGGGATATGTTTGTAGAGTGGAGTGTTGAGAAACTCACAAATCATATATGTAAAAAACACAGGTAAAAGAGATACTTATTTAAAAATAAAAACACATTTTATAATTTATTTTTATTTCTTTTCAATTATAATGTCTTACTATTGTCTTGGTACCTAGCCCAATTAAGATACCATATTATATGGGTGCAGCAGCCTACAGTCTGTCTGCCTATGATGCAGTAACAATGTTTTAAAGTGTGTGGCAGTGTGGTTACCAACTGTAGGCAACCCCGGAGGAAGCTACAATATCTCTGCGAGAAGTGTTGACTATAAATCTTGATTGAATGCAACCTCTAAGAAACCATAAAGCATATTCTTTCTATAATCTGGCTTTCTGTACTATAGTCTAATAATACAATTGTAGGTATGGGCTGGTTCATCCTCACTTCTTCATTTAGATGCTCAGCGGGAAGAACTGTGTGCCTGTATTATCATTGAAGTATACACTGAGCTGGAAACCAAATGAAAAGCAGCTCGGTCTGCAAGCACACAACAAGTATGGCATATTATGCAACTTACTGCTTCTACCTGCAACAAACATACATAGTATAGTATAACGGACTGTTTCCGCAACTCCACGCCTAAGCGTGTATTTTGTATACATAATACAAACATACATAATCATTAAAGTAATTAAAAATCAATTTGACTAGCAGTAAAGTTGTGAAAAATATTTTATAGACTGATTCAACTTACAGTTTAAGGCATAATCCACTCTTGTGAAGTTGAGCCAGTGTCAAGTAGGTGACTGACACTTGATGCAAGAGAACATCCACAGCAGAGACAAACTGTCTTTGTTCATCAACAGATGGTCTTTGAAACAAGTCCTAGTAAGCTTGGTCATGGTCATGCTGTTTACCTGAAAGATAGAAAATGTATTTAATGTTAACAAATCATGATTACAGTATTGTGTCATTTTTCTCTCTCGACACATGAATACCTATGCTGTCGGTTTGGTCAGTGTCGCGTTAGGAGTTTAGGTACTTATTTATTTAAATGTACCTATAAAAAATCCATGTGCCTTGTAAACGTTTGTATACCCACGGTGAAGGAAAACATCGTGTGGCCTGCTACACTGCTGCTAGTGTGGTGTGTGTGTTGTGCTATAGGCCAGCGTTGTAGACGCTGATGAGCTAATAAATAAGAGGTGAGTAGGTACTTACAAGTTTTGGTGAACGTTATTGTAGAATCACTGACAGACTGTGTAATTTCATCGTCTAAGGCTCGTTTACAGAGATAGTCGCCATTCTACTATTCTCACAAAGATTCATGGTGAACTTTTCTCCAAAAAGAATGTTACTTCTTTCAATTTTGAGTGCGTATGTTATTATCACAGAGTACTTTTTAATATAGTTATTATTTAATTGATAAACAACAATAAAAAATAAAACCAATAGTCCAAAGATAATATAATCACATAGTCAAAGATGTTTTACAGGGTTACTAGATCGAGTTTCTGAATTTTCCCCATATTCATATATTTTTTCCCCAAAATGATGATTTTCAACTTTTTTCCCCATTTTTTTTTCGAACAGGAAATTTAAAAATATAAGACTATGTTTATTCAAAAACTATAAAAATATTTTATAGTGTATTGTGGATGATATTTAAAACTTTTGATATATCGTCTTCATTCAAACCCTTAATTATTTTCCCAATAACATTACACAAACTAGTACAATTTCAGTATTACATCTGTATTTTCGTTTCTCCAAATATTTCCCCAAGGATTTCATTCCCCGAAATTTCCCCAAGAACGACTTTTTTTCCCCAAAATTGCGAAAAAAACCCCCAATCTACCAACCAAGTATTTTAACGTCAAACGTCACATTGACAATGATTTTGACAGATGGGTGTTTACAAAGCTAGCTTTTTGTAGTAAGTACTTTCATAATTTTATTTTTACAAACAGCCGTTATTCAGCCGTAATTAATTATTTCGTAGTAAGATTGGAACAACAAAACCATAAATACTTTCGGATATATTTTTACATCGCCTAGATATGGGTTTAAAAATCTGTCTATTTATGATACGAAAGAAAACTTCATAAACGCACCATGTAATCTCATGTAATGTAACCAATATCGATACCGTACCCGAAACCGAATCGAACGCTCAAATCGGTTGTTCTGAATAGCCCCGGAAGGTAACATACGGTACGAGTAAGATATCCAATCGAACGGATTCGGCAAGTTATCGAAATGTTCTGAATCGCACTGCAGGTTCGGGAAGCATCCCCAGCAGTTGAGGAGGAGCTGTACGAAGGGTACAGAGTAGTGAAGGTGGCCATATCGGAGGCTAAAGTCGCGGGATATAATGCCATGCGGGTGGCTCTGGACGGCAGTCCGTGGGGGCGTCCATACCTTATGGTACGGGTCAAACTCCGCCCGTGGCCCCCCCACTTCACAGACTCTCCGGCCTGAGCTTTTGGAGGGCGTGGTGAGCGCTCTGTTCCCTTCAAGGGCGGAGCACACCCCTCCACCGATGGTTCCTCATGGTGTCTAACGCGGATGACAACGACGAAGTGCCCGAAGTGACCCGGGAAGAATTGGAGAGGGTGGTGAAACGGCAACAGGCCAAAAACATCGCCCCAGAACCTGACGGCATACCTGGCCGAGCATGGGTCCTAGCTCTGAAGGCCCTTGGGCCCCGATTGGGAGGGCTCTTAAGCGCATGTTTCGAGCGGGGCCAGTTTCCACGGAGGTGATAGACTAGCAAGCCGGTCCTGCTGAAAAAAGAGGGGCGCCCTGCGGACTCACCATCTGCATACCGCCCTATCGTGTTGTTGGATGAGGTGGGCAAGCTCTTTGAGAGAATAATTGCAGGCCGCCTTGTCCAACACTTGACTAGGATGGGGCCGGATCTCGCGGAAAACCAGTATGGTTTCCGCCGGGGGCCCTCCACTGTGGACGCCATTATGTGCGTGATGGCTCTGGCGGAGGAAGCAGTGGCCCGGGATGAGGCGGTTTTGGCGGTGTCTCTCGACATCACTAACACTATCAACACCTTGCCCTGGAGTTGCATTAGGGCGGTACTCGAATACCATCAGGTGCCGACCTACCTTCGCCATATCATCGGGGCCTACCTGACGGACAGGGCCGTCATCTACTCGGGTCGGGAAGGATGGAGTCGAAAAATGGGAGAAGCGACTTGCGCAACCCAGCGCAGGGCACGCCACAATAGCGGCGGTAAGGCCCGTCATGGAGGAGTGGCTGGAAAGGAGCCATGGTGCCCTAACCTACCGGCTGACCCAGATACTGTCGGGGCACGGTTGCTTCGGGACGTATCTGTGTCGCATAGGCCGGGAGCCGACACCCGAATGTCATCACTGCGGGAGCTTCCTAGAGGACACGGCGCGGCACACACTAGAGGAGTGCCCAGCTTGGGTCACGCAGCGCCGTGACTGCATCACTGCAGTAGGCGGCAGCGCTCTCTCGCTTCCAGACGTGGTTCTGTCTATGGTCGGGAGCGAGAGCGCTTGGGAAGGCGTCGTCTCCTTCTGCGAGGAGGTGATGTTCGCTAAGGAGGTGGCGGAGAGGGTTCGAGAAGCATTGATCTCTCTCCCCAACCGCAGGAGACGACCTTGGCGTCGCAGGAGGGCGTATGCCGATCTCCAGCCACCCTAGGTGTGGGCCTGCGGGCGGTGGACTCGGGGTGGCCCACCACCCGACCAGTAAAGGCCCGTGAAGGTGGCGCGTAGTGTTCCGCGCGCGCCAGTCAACAGGAGGGTGTGGCTGATGTGGTTACCGCACGGGGAGAAGGGGCTCGCCTATTAGTGGCGAGCCGGAACCTGCCGGGGATGTTTGGGAGAGTAAAAGTCTCCCACACCCCCGGCCAAGGGTCATTAGAGGAACACCGTGGTGGTTTTTAGTCGGTAAGAGTCCGACACTGGCTCCACCTTCCCCGGGCGGAGTGAGTCCATGAGGATTTTCCCCACGGATAAAAAAGGTTAAGATCAAAATGTTACAATATCGGGTAGTAGATAGATAAAAATACAAAACACGTGGACCCTCACCGTGACAAACAAGCTAGAGTGAGATGAGAGTATATAGGGACGCGGGGAATTATTGCGGCCGCATCCCACTGGCATATCGCGCGTTGCCTCCTTACCTTGATGCGTGCCTCTTATTGCATGTTAAAAAAAAGTTAATTAACAAAACCAAAAAAGTCTGAGGCTACGTATTATTTTGGTCATGAATTATACAAGTAGTTCATAGGTAGCCTCCGCCTGCGTGTTGATTTGATACTTTCCCATATACTTACCAACAAAAGTCTTGTTTACATCTTTTCAATTGTATTTACACGCAGTCGGGTTTTTTAGAATTATTAATTAACTTTTTGATTTCAAAATTTTTAGTTTTTCCATGTTTTATCGCGGTATTAAAGTTATTTTTTTAACTACACGCATAAAAATAATAAATTTTTTACGTTGAATATTTTGTGTTTTCTTCATTTCTCATTCCAATTTACATTTAAACATGTATGTTGTACATATTTTTGTAAAGCATTTATAAAACCCTTTATTTTGATACCCCACTCGATAGGTTTTGAGGGAAAAAAAAATTTTGAAGACATAACATTGCGCCAAAAAGCGGCCATTTTAATTTTTATAATTTTGATATACCCAGTGTCACTCTCACAATTAAGACGAATCTAACGACACCTTTCAAGCTAAAATCCATCAAGCCGTTTAGGCTACAGAGGGTGCCAAAGAAATATACATACATACAAACATCCATACATACATACATACATATATACAGACATATATACACTCTAAAAACATAACCCTCCTTCTGGCGCAGTCGGGTAAAAATCGAAATCTAAACGAATTAGTTTCCACCCGCTCAAAACACCCAGTGGGTGGAATGAAATGGGTGATAACTGGGTTTTAACCCACTCGCGGGTTATAACCCGGGTGATTACCCATCTCTAGCGCCCATACATGTGAAATGGGGGTGACAATTTTTTTTTCGCTGCACCCCCTCGTTTGGGGTATCATTGAATAGGTCTACTAAAACGAAGGTAATGTTTAATACATAACTTTTTTATCAGGTGTACCATCTGCGAAATATAGCCCGCCAAAGTGGCTTGCAATGTGTCCCCCCCCAGCCATTTCTAAACTATGCAACATAGAAACTTATAATCTTCCACATTGACCTTTGTAAAAACTCTCTTTTAAAATTATTTCGAGTATAATTTGATAATAAATTTTTGAGTTATAGAGAGAACACTGAAAAATACTTAAAACATCCTAGTTCAAAGGTCATTTACCTTAGAGAAAAATGATTTTGGCAAATAATGCTCCTTTAGCTACTTTCTATTTAAAAAAATTACAAAAAGTAACAGTGTTATATTGAAATGACAAATTTCTTATATTTGGCGCTGTACTGCGCCATCTAGCGGCTAGTAGCAACACTCTCTGAGTCACCAATGCTGCCGTCTATTGCATTTGGCACTTTATAGCGCCATCTAACGGCGGCTACTAACAACACTTTCTGAGTCGCTAATGCTGCCGTCTATTGCAAAAACTAAAATAGCCATGATTAATATTCGATTTGATTTGTTTGTAACACCTAGGAACCCTATAATACTGAGCATGGCCCGACATGCTCTTGGCCGGTTTTTTAATTAACTTTTTTTCAAATAACTACTGATAAAAATTATTAACTATGTCTTTTAATAAATATTATTGACGATTGCATTAAAAAGAAATGACAAGATTGTTTACTAAATAAGACAAGTAAGAAAAAACAGAGATTAGTTATAACAACAAAATAAACTGGGGATAATTATAACCTGTAGGCAGGATCATGAACTCCTGCATGGCCAGCTTGTTTCCGGCATGGGAGCCTCCGTTGATGACGTTGAATGCGGGTACCGGGAGCACGATGTCGGCATTGCCAGCCAAGTCAGCCAAGTGCTTGTACAGGGGCACGCCCTTCTTAGCGGCTCCGGCCTTAGCGACGGCCAAAGACACACCAAGGATGGCGTTGGCACCCAACTTTGACTTGTTCTCAGTGCCATCCAAATTTAGCATGAACTGGTCAATCTGTTAACAAACAGTTGATATTACGATGATGCTTCTTCTTCTTAAGAAGAAGGTGAAGTGCAGGTACTGTTACAAATTTATGATTTTTCGGTTTCCTGTAATTTATCTAACAGTTATCTCTAAATTGGAAGTCTTTATAAACACAGCACAGTGTTGTGGAATACCTTGTACTTGCGGCATCATAATAGTTGTGCTTTTGTTTGATTTATCATACTTGCGGGTACATAAAAAATATAAGTGTAGGTACACTATTCTCTAACTTGCATCATACATGGTAATGGCTTTTGTAAATACTTGAAGTCTTTCACTTCACATGACAACATTGACAACTGATAAATATGTGTTTATAAAACTCATCTATTCTTAGATTACTATGAAGAAGGTCATGTTTGGGTCAATTAATAACACTAACTTATGCTCATTATGTGACTTTATAAAATATGGTACCATAACTTATGTGACTTTTGACCACATCTCATCTCTTTGGTGACCTCAATGGTGACAAGTCACAGGAACAATTAGTGACCCAAGGATGCCCATCAAATTAAAGGTCAAAATTAGAAAATCCACTATTAGACCTGTCATTCTGTCTGTATCACGTATCACAGATACCTAGTCTGTATGGATCGGAATTCTGGGCCATAAAGAAGACAGATGAAAGGAGATTGCGTGTAGCAGAAAGAATGTTGAGATGAATGTGCAGTGACAAGAATGGATAAAGTAAGAAATGAATTTATCAGAGGGAATTTGAAAGTGAAAGTGATTGAAAAGTTGAAAGGAAATTGTTTGAGTTTGTAAGGATGGGTATAATAATATGATGAGGAGGGATGAAACAAATGTAACTAATAAATAAAGTGATGAATATGAATGTTTATGGGTGGGGATTATGAGAGGGAGACCAAAGAAAAGATGGATGGATTGTGTGAAGAATGATATGGATGAAAAGGGAGTAAATGATGAGATGACGTCAGATAGACTGATCATCATCAAGTTGTGGTGTGACCAGGGCAGGAAGATGATGATGATGATAAATTCAAGTGACCATAGACTTACTGTGAAGGTCAAGATGAAAGTTAAAATAATGTTATCCTTATCACAACTTACCTCCTTCTGCTGTGTGACCTCAAGGTTCTGTTTGAGCAGCTCGGGAGCAATGGACTCATTGATGTTCTTGATGGCAGTGAGGACACCCTTTCCATGGTATTGTCCCTTGACATTGTCCCTCAATTCAAGCGCCTCGTGAACTCCAGTGGAGGCACCAGAAGGTACAGCTGCACGGAAAAGGCCCAACTCGGTTACCTATGCAAAAAAAAAGCTGTCATCAAGGGCATTTAATTTTAATTAATTTTTTAGGCCTGTCTTTTATTCAAATATCACATTAAAGGAGTTAGACAAAAATGAGATGCAGGATTAGACTGATTGCACTTAATATGAAGATAAACTCTGTTTTTCTTACTTGTCTTATTTAATAAACAATCTTGACATGTCTTTTTAATTTGTTTTTAAATAACTACTGATAAATATAGTTGTACACATGTAATTAGGTTAAAATGTTATTTAGTGTGTACAATTATTAATATAATGTAACATCTTTTAATAATTATTAATGATGAATTAAATAATATAAAAAGACATACCAAGATTGTGAACTAAATAAGACAAGTAAGAAAAACAGAGCTTAGATCAGAATCTGTTATTATTACAGGAATCTGGCACTCTTATTATTTTCTTATTGGAGTTGGGCCATAACTACTACCTGTTTGCTACGAGAATGCAGTTTTCCCTTCTACTCCCTTGTATCGCACCTCAAGCCAGGTCCAGTTTGTTGGTAGGGAGTATTGGTATACTGACCAATATAAACACTATAAAGTGCCTTATGATGTCATTTTGTCATTTTTTAATCAATCAATCAATCAACTCAGCCTATCGCAGTCCACTGCTGGACATAGGCCTCTCCCAAGTTGCGCCACAACGATCGGTCCTCTGCCTTCCGCATCCAGTCCCCCCCAGCCACGTTCTTCAGGTCGTCGGTCCACCTGGCAGGGGGGCGCCCTACGCTGCGTTTGCCGATTCGCGGTCTCCACTCAAGGACTCGTCTGCTCCAACGGCCATCGGTCCTTCGACAGACATGGCCAGCCCACTGCCACTTCAGCTTACTGATCCTACAAGCTATGTCAGTCACTCCGGTTCTTCTCCGGATAATCTCGTTACGGATTTTATCCTTCAAAGAAACTCCAAGCATAGCTCGCTCCATAGCTCGCTGAGCGACTTTAAATTTGTGGACTAGCCCAACTGTCAGTGTCCACGTCTCGGCACCGTAAGTCATGACTGGCAGGACGCACTGGTTGAAGACCTTTGTCTTCAAACTATTATTAACTATTTTTTAATGGTCAACCGCAACATTCTCGTTGCAAACAGGTACAGTAAATCTAGTTCTGGGTTAGTAAGTGATTGAGGCGCCCATTGTCTACTTGTAATGGGACCCTGGCACTCTCCTCCTGTAGTAGCTGTAGTCCTTAAGTATACAGTTCTATCAGAAAACTTATAGATGTCAGACATTTAAGAGGAAGGAAATAAACTGATATACTAAATTTATTATAAGGAAAAACATTGTAATACACACCAAGTCAACCTCCACAGTGGGGTTGCCACGGGAGTCGAAGATTTGACGGGCTTTGATTGACTTGATCGGCATGCTGGACATGAAAACAGAAAAGTTCCTGATCTAAACAATTCAGATAAATAATTGGTATTTTTTCTTTGAAGTTGCCTTTGTCGTAAAGACAACACTTCATTACTTACCCCAGTCTGTTCATTGAGGTGGCAAGGTCAGCTATAGGTTGTAATTCAGTCACGGTTTTTAAAACAAAAATTCAAGATATTTATTAAAGAGATTTACAAACGTAATCCTGTTAGGAAAATTGACATAAATGAAAACTTATAAATAGTTAATTAGAACAATTGAATGTACAAATTAAAGTCACGAAAAGTTACATAAAATTGCAGCTTTTCAATGAATTTATGCAAAAAGTACTCTGGTATATCTAATACTCATCTCAAAACGGGACTATTATTACAATTCAAATATGAAAATAACGACTTACTTAATAACAATTCCTTATATTCAGCACTCAAATCAAATTGCAGTAGCACAAAATTTGCCGGATATGCCGGAAAGTACCACACACCCACACAGTAGAAAGAAATGGCTTTTGGATTTTTTGTCCTTCACAAGGTGAAACTAGAGCTGCAAAACCGGAATTCTCCCGAAAACGAATAATGGCCGAAAAATATTTGACATTACTCATTTAGTCATTTATGGTTTTGGCACACACACCACTTGGAGGAGAGATGACTGGAGGTGGAGCCGGCTTAATGGGCGTACGCGTACCCGTCTCGCCATTGTTTCAGAAGAACAACGCTCAAAGGTTTATAAAAAAAATCAACGCCATCCATTTTGATTCATAAATCACAGAATCGTCATTGCGAACTACTATAGTATTATATTATCTGTGTTGCGAACAGAGCTCCTGAAAATGCCTAATTATGCTGTTTTTACTTGCAAGAATAACTCGAAGACTTCAAAGAAGAAAGGCGGTTTAACCTTTCATCCGTGTATAATTTTGTTACTATTTTTATGACGTATAGGCACTCCCCACGAAACTACTCTTTCATTTTATAATCAATAATGAATGAATGAACTAGTCTCGTGGGGAGTCCATTTACGATTTTACGTCATAAGATAATTCAGGAAGTAATTGAATGCATTATTGAATGTTACCCTCATATCGATAGTCAATAAATGGATGGATGTCAATTTCTTTGGGTATTCATTTTTGTAGTTCAGTGTAGTTGTAGATAGAAAAATTGCCAAAAGTAGCAGTTCTTCGCACTTTTTCTATCTACAACTACATCGAAGTATAATTTAAAGAGTTACAAGTTTCCAATTAAACTACAGTACCTGTACTTCAAACATCAAAAGGAATTTTCGATAAATGATGTATTCAGTGAGTATTTTTTTTTTTACTGATGAGGCTACATTGGCTGCTACATTAACATAACATAACATAACATCACGCCTGTATTTCCCCGAAGGGGTAGGCAGAGGTGTACAGTACACCCACATTTCGCCAGTTATGTTGTAAGTCCCATGTAATAGGAGGCGAGCCTATTGCCACTAACCGGGCACAAATCCAGACTCCGGGCTGCTACTGAGAATTTCCTAAGAAAAACCCAGTAACACTTACACAAACATTACATTGCATCATTGTGCTGCTACATTACTCTTAACGAATACATGTACGGTTTATCACAGCTCTAGACTGTCAAGCCGACTAGCAGTGTTGCCAAGTTAGGTAATTTTTCCTTTCAGGGTATCTCGTAGAATCGTCAGGGCGACCAAAAATTGCTATTGGCGACTGATCGCCATTTACGGCCAAAATTAATATTCAATCTATCCACGATTTGACCTACTAGAGATAGGAATTTGAAATAAGCTCCATACAAAATATGTCAAATTCCTATCTCTAGTAGGGCAAATCGTGGATAGATTGGATATTAATTTTGGCCGTTAGTCTACTTCAGAAAAAATATTGCTGATCTTTTCTTCTACGTTTTCAGTCTGACAAAAACATAATTTTTCATATTTGTCAGTACTGTGTCTGGCTGTGTGTTATCATGCAAAAATATGCCTGTAAATAATTTGATTTGATGTAAACCAGCCTTTCCCAAAGTGGACGATAACGCCCCCTTGTGGGCGCTACAGGCCTAAAGGGGGTGATATCCAGAAAAAAAATGGGGGCGTTGTGTAAAGGCTTGGGGGGCGATTTGTAATTTCATCTAACTAGGAGGACTCTTACACCGACTGAAATCTCGACTTTCGACTACAACTTGTGAACATCAACTAATATTAATTAAGAGATTGCTCAAACTTGGTTCGATATTTCTCTCCGCGTAGTTCATGTATCTGTCCTATTTTATTGAATAAATAAAATAAAAATCATGTCAATCTGTCGCTCCCTTTCACAGACTTATTAAACAGCATCAGATTCATCCTTCATATTAGTTTTTATATAAGAATCGATTCAAGGGCGGTTATAATAATGTACTCCCGGCCGAATTTCGGTCACTGCGGCCAATCTCAACGGAGACTAGCCATCTGCGCGGGACATATTATAGTGCACAAGTGTATGCGCAAACACAGGTTCACTCTCTATTCCCTCACTCTCATAATCTGATGGGACGGCAATTCGACACGACCGGAGAGAGATCAGGCGCAGGACCGACGGCTTTACGTGCTCTCCGAGGCACGAAGGGGTCTCGATGTGTAACGAAACGGTTACACATCCACAGAATGACCGCGGCTAGTGCAGCTTAACCTTGCAGATCGTACAATCCACACGGTCGCTACTAAGCCACGTACTTATATCCAGCCCCGGAACTACATTTTTGAAAGGAGGGTGCAGAGTCCAATTTGCCGCCCTCTAGGAAAAAACTTAACCAATAAATTCTAGGATTTTCGTAATTTTTGCTAAAACATTAATTTTAGAGCTTTAGGATTCCTCTTTGTAGAATATTAATGTAACGAAATAGTTACTTTCAATACCTAATTACCTATCTTACGCCAAAAAAAGAAGAAATGTTAATTTATACCGGTGCGAGCGAAGCGAAAAACGCGTAGTACACCGAAGAAAGAAAGTCAGAAAGAAAAGCACGAGCGTAGCGAGCGCGAAATATTTTAGACTGTTCATGAACAAACTAATTAGCTCTTCACCAAAGCATAGATATTCTATGACAAAAGAGTACGCATTTAGTTGAGCGCAACCCGTTCTTGCGGCGGCGCCGATAGCGGCTAATAGTAGAAGCTATAGCGTAAATAACTACATATAAATTTACGTTATGGCAGCCCTACACTTGATTAGGCAAAGAAATTGGGCATGAATGCGAGCGCAGCTAGCGCGAATTTTTCGGTATTTTTTGCAAACCCAGATTATATTTACTTGCTCGAGTTAACTTTTTTAATTGGGATGTTATTTTTCCATTCCAAATTTCGTTGCTGCGCCTGCCAATTTCCATTTGTGATTATTTTCTAAACAATACATTAAATAAGAAAACAAATAATAAAAAATGTTTTGTATACTGCATTATTAGTTTTCTTATTTAATGTATTGTTTAGAAAATAATATGTTTTTTGTTGTTTCCAGAAACCTATCAAAAATCACAAATGGAACTTGGCAGGCGCAGCAACGTTTTTAAAAAACTAATTACTCATCATCTAATATCGACGTATAAAGGTTCTTGAATATTTTTTACTTGGGCTAGATTTTATAAGGCTAACGTGGTAGTTAAGTAGTTATTTCTGTTGTTGATGGTTAGCTAAGAATTCAATCAACGGTGTCGCAACGGAGAGATTGGAGAAGAACCGCGCGGCAAAATCAAACTTTAAATCGCGCGAATATTATCTACAATGAACGAACGGGTTCGGGTGCGAGTTCAATTTAGTAATTTCATGTGTGTATTTTGTTTCATTAGTATGTAACACGTACGTACATACATTAATTTATTACATTTGGTAAATTGAGTAAACAGGAAAAAAAACTATGATTGACCTAAGCCCAGGCCCCCCCCTGGGCTTAGGTCAACCATAGTTTTTTTGACCCCCATGACCCCCCCCCCTGGATCCGCCCTTGAATCGATTATGTTTGTTTTATTTTGAATAAAAGATACTCTGTCTGAATACTATAAAGTTGCGTTTCAATAATCATTCTCATTGGCAGGTGTAGCCCGTAAGAGTTAACTTGAGACCTGAGCGCCGTTGTGTACTACCTACTGCTCTTAGGTCTCATGTTAACTCTTGCGGGTTATAGTAAAAGTCTCGTTTAGAATGAATGTTTAATCTCCGCTAGTATAGCTCACAATAATTAAGTAATTTAATTTGATGTTATAGTGGTTTTTAAGTAGATGAAAAAATGGGGGCGCTAAAAAATTATGTATTCTCAAAGTGGGCAGTAGACAAAATAAGTTTGGGAACCACTGATGACAAACAAGACTACGCAAAGTTCTGCCAGAAAAGCGATTTCTAATTTAAATTTTGTAATGTATGACTAGTGCTACCCCATTATGTAAAACGTACGTTTTTATGCCAAACTGTAAAATAAACTTTATTTTCGATTATATCCTACTAAACTTAAAAACAAATAAGTTAAAAAAATAGCTTTTTTAGGCTACCGTGTTTTTAGGCTACTTTACAGAAAAAAATATTAAGGCTTGGACTTGGACCGGGCTAGACTTGGCTACACTGCTGACTTGTGTCACTTTGACGTGGGTTGGCGGGAAAATTCGGAAAGATTGTGTTGTGGATTTTGTATTATTTTCCTAAATTTGTGTTTCTTCGAGTGTTAATGTGTAATAATGGTGGATTATTAAATGTTAAGTGCTCGTTAACGTGTACAAGTGTGGGTAAATGGTACAAAGTTGAAAAACGTGACTTTCGTATTTTCTCATCATCCGCTCAAAAACCTGGTAAAGTTTCCATCACTTTACTAGGGTGAGTAAACTAAAGACTTGGCTGGAGGGTCTAAGCAACCAGGCCATAAAACTACTCACATATATAACAAATAAATGACTTGGCTTAAAGGTCTTAGCAACCAGGCCATAATAACTAAAAAAAAAAAAAAACACTTTGACGTTGCTGTTATTTGTTTATTTTTTTCATTTTTGTTTCCCTGTTGAATTTTGGGTGAATTTCTATCACTGATCTGGTCTAAAATGAGTGATACAGAATCTAAAGCAGAGAAAAAACCTATAGTAATAAAAAATGCAACTGATTTACAAAGGTTAAAATTAGAAAAACTGATGAAAAATCCAGTAAGTATGAACTCACAAAATCTTAAAAGATGCTCTGAATTTTGTTCTCTGACTCCGATATCATTATCAGGATAAGCCAGTGGTGATACCAGAACCACCGAGATCGAAATCATTAGCTCCACCACCTGACTTTGTCCGCAATGTGATGGGTTCGAGTGCTGGTGCTGGCTCGGGTGAATTTCACGTGTACCGTCATCTAAGACGAAAGGAATACGCAAGGCAGAAGTTCATCCAGGAGAAAAGTGAAAAGGTATTTTTTTTTGTAAATATTATTCATATTACTTATCTGTTTTCTTTAATTAATTGTGTATCCTAAAAAGCCAGCTAAATTGTATATACCTATAAATTAATAAAAATGCAAATATAACAGCACGTAAATTCCTAATATGGAAATTATTATGCTAAATTACTTTAAGGAAAAGCAAGATGATGAATATCATCAGCGAATAGAAGAAAATCGAAAAGCAGCTGAAGAGAAAACAGCAAAGAAACGTGCCAAAAGGCAAAAGAAAAAGAAAAATACTAAATTGAAAGAAAAGAAGCCAAAGACTGAAAATAAACAGATCACATCACCAGAGTCAGACAGCAGCAGTGAAGAAGGTGATAACACTGAGGGTAATGATAAAAACAAAGAAAAAGAAACTTCAACAGCTGTAGGGAACAATAGTACATGAAACTCTTGATTGATTAAAATAAGTAAATAAAGTATTCATTACACATTTCACAAAGCTTTTTATATTTTACCAAAAATAGTTTTTTTTTTTTTTAATAGGTATTATAAATAAATGAAATTCCTATTTTAAATATATATTTTATATACTAATAAGAAGCATACATTTAATAATAATAAAAACTCAACTTTTCATAATGTAACAACACTGAAATATAAAATAAACAGTAACTTTTCAGTTTAAAATGTTAAACATCAAATTATTAATTTAAGAAAATATTAGTGAAAAATCCATTTTTTTAATAAAATTTCAAAAAGATCAAACAGATTCTGAAAAACCATCATAAGTAATTCCACTTCCAAAAAAATAAGATGGTAATGGTGGAAATGATGCTGTGAAGCTATCATGCTCTGGTATGGCCATGCGACTCCAAGATGTAGTATAGTACAGCTGGTCTGTTGTTTGACGGGAACACCATGGTATTAAACTTAACCTGTAAAGATATATCTATAATTTAAAATGTATATGGACTGCCTCATGATTGCCTATCATTGTGCAATTACAAATATTGCACAATTATATTGTAGGTGTATGGGCCGCCTAAGTTTAAAATTTAAGATTTTTTGTGGAGATGCATAATATTGGGTTGGTGTATGGAGACACCAGAGAGTATTATGGGAATCACTTTGATTTGTGTAGTAACAGGACTTAACATCGTCATCGGTTGGGCAGTACTAATTATATTTAAAAGAGTAGATATGTCACACCCTAACAATCACAAACGAAAAAATGTTTCGTATGCAGCGGCAGCAAAATACACATAAACTAGCACAAAGTAAGTAAGTTGGTTACTTCAAGTGACTTTCAACGTCATAATAAAATTATAAAATAAAAATAAAATATTTTTGGGACATTTTTACACAGCACCATCTAGTCCCAAACTAAGCAGAACTTGTACTATGGGTACTAGACAATGGATATAATACTTATGTACTTTTTTTTGTTGTAAATCAGAACATACATAAAATACATAAGAAACACCCAGACCAAAACAAACACTTATGTTCATCACACAAATGTTTGTGTCCTGTGGGAATCGAACCCACGACCTCGAGATCAGCAGTCCGACACTCGAACCACCAGACCACAGACGTCGTCAAATAATTGGAACTCTCTGTACACAACGACGGCACTTTTTTCGCACTTTCACGACGTTTTTTTTGTTACCGGTCACGCTCGGCGCCTTACTTGACGCGTATTAATAGAATAACGTCCGAATTAGGACGTTTTCGAGTTATCAGATTGGGAGCGCAAGTAACATAGGTATCTGTACTTTTAAATGTCATTGGGCAGTACCTACTCTTCTGCTTACCCTTTGTCTTGAGGTTTGATTACAGATCACACTTTTACTCAAACTCTACTCGGTTGTAAGAATAAAAAATTATACCTATCTTAAAATTTTACAATTTCATGCATTAGTGTTTTTGTGTTTACTCACCCAAGAATCCAAAATGTAAATGAAATTAGAACTATCGCAACAATAAGAAACCACAGAGAAAATTCCGTCATTTTAACAATTAATTTTCTTCTAAATTACATTTAAGTACGTAAATACGATTTTACAAATTAGTTGACAAATCATTATTGATTCACGAGCAGGTAGTGTTAAAAATGTTATTACCTTAGATTAAAAGTTATTAGTTATTACCCACATTTACTGTATTTTCACGCGTGGCGTAATTTGAAGGACATTTTTCACGTACCTATAATAAGTGTAGGTAGAATTTGAGATTTGTAAGATCTAACCATTTTGACTCCAGATCAGTGGCTGTTTGTGTAAGTATGTGCGTTTCTGTATAAATGATAATTGCGAGAGGAACACTTATTATTAATGACTGCCTGAACAGCTAAGTTAATGGCACTGTGGCATCTTGAGTCCGTCCCCTTGAGTACGGCCGGTACGGAGTGAGGAACGCGAGGGGACGCGGCAGCGGCGATAATATTCATACGGCTGCGGCGCCGCACCTAACTACTAATAATATAGTAATCTGTGCGCCGGACCAGTCGAGTATAATGTTTTGTGACCACTTGACCAGTCGTCTTAAACCGTCATCTCTAGTACGTCTGTGCAAACCGTCTTGAGGAACGCATGCGCCGCTTTAACTTAGAAATCCTAAGCTTGTTAATTGAGGTATATTTAATATTTCCTGTCTTCTCTTCTCTTTCTTTGTAACTTAACGTAAACGTATCGTTTCATCTTACTTTTCTTCATCTGTATTCGCCTTCTAGCACTTAAACTCCTTCCATCTTCTTGCTGTTTTTATATTTAAACTGCATCGCGCCTGAACACGCTGCACGCATACTATCCCTACAGCACTAGTCTTCAGCGACCATACACCCCATAGACGCCTCATAAGAGGTGACCGATGGCTGCAACACATCTATGAAAATTTCACTAATGTAGGTCGCCACTTGAAATCTTCAAATCAGTTTCGACCACTTACACGAGCCGTTAATACTGTAGCCGCCTTGGTAGGGCCAATCTGATAGCAGTACCCCACCTCAGCTAGTGGTAGAATTTATTGTACGCATTACATTCAAAATTAGGCGTCTATTGGGCTGTATGGTCGTCGATAGTCCTCAATGTTCAAAAAGTTCACTTCCTAAAAACACTACCACACAGGCACAGAACGTGAATTTACCAAGGAATGCACCCTGTGTGCACGAGTTATAAAGGCATAAAAATAAAAACGTATAGTTCTCACATTTTATTACAACTGAAAATGTATACAGATAAATGTTAATTAAATCTAAAGATTAATAGCTAGTTTATTGGACCGAAGCCATAACGCTATCTTCATTCTTCTTGAGTATGACGAATCCCTCCATGACGGGAGACAGGGGGATGTACTCGTCGGTGGCGAGTTCGGCGCGCTCTCCGAACGATAGTAGTACGGGCGTTGTGTGTGTGTGCGACCCGGCGATCGTTTTGGGTGTTCCTGCCTTACCGATAACGTCGACGGCCTGTAAATAAATAAATTGTAAGTTAATAACGTGCTTTTCATGACGTCCTGTCATGATCAATATGTATGTCATGCCAAGGCCAATATTCGTCGAAGGGTCGGCACTCGAAGTTGTAACGAAATACATCAACCTAGGGCAGGTCATTCCGCTTGGTAGACACAACTTTGAAAAGAAGCTGACAGAATGATACAGTTGGCGAAGTTTGCCAAATGCTGCCATTTGCCATTTGGCAAATATCGCCGAGTCTCGATTTCAGGGTTGGTCCCATTAGTAAAAGTTGTTCATAATGATGAGCAGAGACTAAGTCTACCCTTAATGTTTTTCTGGTGATTTAAAAAATGGTGTTGTATAATACAAACAAGTAACATAAGAAATGTTATTTTATGTGTAATATTGTGGCGAGAAAATAAACATTTATCTTATGTAGGCAGGAGTAAAATAATAAGGATGCAAAGTGTCGCTATGTACCTGACCGACGCGCACGCTAACGTTCAAGGGCTGAAGGTTCTCGTCCAGGGTCACCAACCAACGGGGCTGCATCGCCGTCGCCAACACGTACAGCAAGTAGTGAGACTTGCCGAGGATTACTGGAATAAAAAGCTATAGTTAGTATTGTTAGGAATGGACGGAATAAAATGGCAACACTTCGCTATGACAAATTGACACCCCACCAAAGTCGGCCATATTGATTGTCGGCGGTTGGAGCGGGGCGCGCACTTCGCTACGGGTCGTTGAACAAGACGGACGTTCTATAGCCCGACACGACTTACCCTTTATTTCGTAATATTGAATATTGATGTAATTACTTACTAATACCTAACCTAAAAATACAGTGCTCTCATGGTTGGCTTTGAGAGTCTTAATGTGACTATTATTGAACATACCCGCCTAGCCCCTGATAAGCAGACATTACCTTTAACTGTAAAAGTATGGTCACACCTATACATTTTTATCCTATAAACGTGCTTGTTGCTAATATCAGAGTTGGGATAAAAAAAAATCCATACCCACAAGTGATTGTTTTCCATCCTGTACATTCCTTTGTAGTTTAAAATTTTTTGACTAACAAATGAACTGACTGCTTAGAACGAGAGACTGGTGTTATATTTTATCTGGTGAGTCGTATCGTGTTTATTATGCCTAACTACTATGGTGTTTATGTATTCTGTGATTGTGTGTGCCGAATAAAGTTGTGGTAATTTCACAATTTCGTTGAGCAGAATTTATTTATTCGTCACAAAATTATTGCTTAAATATGGTGATAGATTTGACATAGTAGATCTGATGGAAAATAAAGCTGCTTTTGGAAAATAAAGTAAAAAAAAAAAAAATTGTAAAAAAAAGAAGCTTGAACGAAACGAAGGTGTTCTATATTCGTAACGTATTCCCATGAAGTTTTAATTATGAAAACGTAATCGTTTTTAAAATTTGTTCTGATGTAATATTCCATTGCATTCAATTTCCAAATAATCGATACCGTTTGATGGTAATAGATTCGAAATAGTAGATGTTATGGTGTAGCTTATGGAAAATAAAATTAAAGAAGCTTAAACAAAACGAAGGTATGCTGTTCGTTATTCGTTACGTATTACCATAACGTTTTGATTATGAAAAAGTAAAACTGTTTTCCATTGCATTCGATTTTCAAATAATCGACAACGGTTATGGTTGCAAACAAAATATGAATTGAGAAATTAGTCGAGTCGAAACTCGCGAGTGTCAATTGGCAAATCAGCGAGTGTAGCTGATTTTAACAATTGTTTTAGTTTGCTATTCCGCGGTGGATAGTGTAGTGTTAGTTGGATATTGGATTATTTTCACTGCTAGTTAAAGATGCGGAGCACTGGTTAAGTGCTCACAACGACGAACGTTAGAGTGATAGTCACAATGCGGTAAGATTACCGTGAAAATTGTGATTATTGCCGTTGTGATATTTTAAAAACAGAAAACAGTTGAAAATGGAAAACCATTGCATTCGATTTTTAAATATTCGATAATGTTTATGGTTGCAAAAAATTAATCATGATTTTAGAAATTATCGAGTTGAAACTATGGCAGTTTGCAATCAGTGGGTGCAGCTGATTTTAACAAAAAATAATGTTTTCTATAGTCCACGGTGGATTGGATTAGTGCTGGTTGGGCACTGGATTATTTTCACTGCTGGTTAAGGGTGCAGAGAATTGGTTAAGTGCTATTGTTACCCGAACGTTGAAGTGATAGTCACAATGCGGTAAGGTTACTGTGGAAATTGTGATTATTGCCGATGTTATATTTGGAAAGTTTGAATATTTCAATGACTAGTGGCGTCCTTTGGGTACTTCATTCTGTACTCTTTCATGCCGGCACGAACTCGCGTAAATTATTAGAATCTTTTATACCAATTTCCAGCAGTGGACGTCTTTCGGCTGAGGTGATGATGATGTTGATGATGGTGATGATGTTGGTGGTGATGATGGTGATGATGATAATGATGGTGATACCAGCACCACAGGCTTTGTTTTTTATTGTGTTTTTGAGGCTAAATTATACAACGGTGTAAGTCTATAGAGACGAGCGACGAAATGATTGATGATGTGTAGTCAGGTGTGGCCGAGTGGTATTGTGCTGTTTATTTTTTTGTTCAGGTCAAGGAGCTTGAAGCATCTCGGTGTCTTGGTTGGTTGTTTGGTTTGATAGAGGGCTGTGGTGCGGCCTTGATGCTAGACCTGATGGCTGCGCTGATCTGCACTGGTGCCTGTGCTGATGGCTGGAAACCGATGTCTACGCTGATGGTTGGACTCCGATACCTGCGCTGATGGTTGGACTCCGATGCCTGCGCTGATGGTTGTGGTGACGTATAAGCTTGACGTCTAACCTTGACGTCTGACCTTTATATCTGACTTTGACTATATTGGACATTAGTCTTGCAGACACATAGTTATGTGTATTGGATATTCATCCTGCAGACACGTTGTTTACGTGTATTGATTTTTGGACATTCGTCCTGCAGACACGTTGTTTACGTGTATTGGGTTTTGGACATTCGTCCTGCAGACACGTTGTTTACGTGTATTGGGTATTGGACATTCGTCCTGCAGATACGTTGTTTACGTATATTGGTTGTTGGACTTTGGTCTTGCAGACACATAGTAATGTGTATTGGATATTCATCCTGCAGACACGTTGTTTACGTGTATGGGGTATTGGACATCCGTCCTGCAGACACGTTGTTTACGTGTATGGGGTATTGGACATCCGTCCTGCAGACACGTTGTTTACGTGTATGGGGTATTGGACATCCGTCCTGCAGACACGTTGTTTACGTGTATGGGGGTATTCGACATCCGTTCTACAGACACGCACTAGTGTGTATGCAGACACATAGTAATGTGTAGCAGATATTAGTCTTACAGGGACGTAGTACTGTGTATGCAGACACGCAGTAATGTGTATCAGATATTAGTCTTACAGACACGTACTAGTGTGTATGCAGACACATAGTAATGAGTATCAGATATTAGTCTTACAGACACAGTAGTGTGTATGCAGACACATGGTAATGTGTATCGGATATTAGTCCGGCAGACACGTAGTAGTGTATATGCAGCAGACACATAGTAATGTGTATCGAATATTAGTCCTGCAGACGCATGGTAGTGTGTATGCAGACACATGGTAGTGTGTATTGGATCTTAGTCCTACAGACACATGATAGGGTATATGCAGACACAGTAGTTTGTTTGCAGGCATATAGTAATGTGTATCGGATATTAGTACTGCAGACACGTTGTCAACGTGTTGTATTATTCATGTACATATCGACAGTATACGAGTAAAATAATGAGCGAGAAGAGAGTTGTCTGATGCAGTATGTCTTGATAGTGAATAATTAGACAAGTGCTAGTATGCCTCAAAGTTTTATTTGTTTTACAGATGAGTCTGATGATCTGAACACTGAAAATGTAGAGGTCGCGCTGTGTTGCCAATTCCTGGAGTCGGCAGAGCAAGTGCGGTCGAGGACGACGCAGTGTCAGGAGAGGCCGTGTTAGGAATCGACGGAATAAAATGGCAACACTTCGCTATGACAAATTGACACCCCACCAAAGTCGGCCATATTGATTGTCGGCGGTTGGAGCGGGGCGCGCACTTCGCTACGGGTCGTTGAACAAGACGGACGTTCTATAGCCCGACACGACTTACCCTTTATTTCGTAATATTGAATATTGATGTAATTACTTACTAATACCTAACCTAAAAATACAGTGCTCTCATGGTTGGCTTTGAGAGTCTTAATGTGACTATTATTGAACATACCCGCCTAGCCCCTGATAAGCAGACATTACCTTTAACTGTAAAAGTATGGTCACACCTATACATTTTTATCCTATAAACGTGCTTGTTGCTAATAGTATACATTGAAAAGTAACACATAACAAAGTAATACAAGAGCCGGCCAAGTTTGAGTTGAACTCGCGCTTGGACGTATAAAAACTAAAAAGTTATTTAGTTATTCCTCAGACCAAAAAAATAAGACAGATAGAACTAGCGGCGGAAGCTAGAAAAAGGAATACAAAATGGCAAATGAGAACTTACTATTCCGCCGTGTTCGCGAGCGTCAATCTTATTCTTTTAGTCTGAGGATTAGAACAGGAAGTTCGTGCAGTCTAGGAACTAAGGAAGGTTGTGAGTACGAACGCGGGCTGGGAGGCGGCGGTCTACGAGTTCAGGTCCAGAATGTCCAATAATAGAGCTGTGAGGATTAATTTATTGAACCAATTTACTAGATTCTCAAAGATAGGACATTTTGGTAATTGGTTATTACGGGAATAGACATTTGGGGAAATGGAAATTTTAAAACCGGTTGAAATTTCAGTAATTAGACACCCTGGACCTGAACGGGTCTACGTAGACCGTATACGCACGTGCGTGGGGCACAGCGTCACGGTGCCCTTGCCGGATGGCACAGCTCTAGTTCATGTTCACTTACTGTTCTTGCAGTCCAGGAAGGCGGTGAGTACGACCAGCAGGCCGGCGAGCGCGGGCTGGTTGATGAGGCGGCGGTCGGCATGCGTGGGGCACAGCGTCACGGTGCCCTTGCCGGGTGGCACAGCTCTAGTTCATGTTCACTTACTGTTCTTGCAGTCCAGGAAGGCGGTGAGTACGACCAGCAGGCCGGCGAGCGCGGGCTGGTTGATGAGGCGGCGGTCGGCATGCGTGGGGCACAGCGTCACGGTGCCCTTGCCGGGTGGCACAGCTCTAGTTCATGTTCACTTACTGTTCTTGCAGTCCAGGAAGGCGGTGAGTACGACCAGCAGGCCGGCGAGCGCGGGCTGGTTGATGAGGCGGCGGTCGGCATCCGTGGGGCACAGCGTCACGGTGCCCTTGCCAGGTGGCACAGCTCTAGTTCATGTTCACTTACTGTTCTTGCAGTCCAGGAAGGCGGTGAGTACGACCAGCAGGCCGGCGAGCGCGGGCTAGTTGATGAGGCGGCGGTCGGCATGCGTGGGGCACAGCGTCACGGTGCCCTTGCCGGGTGGCACAGCTCTAGTTCATGTTCACTTACTGTTCTTGCAGTCCAGGAAGGCGGTGAGTACGACCAGCAGGCCGGCGAGCGCGGGCTGGTTGATGAGGCGGCGGTCGGCATGCGTGGGGCACAGCGTCACGGTGCCCTTGCCGGCGTGGCACAGCCCCTGCGCGAGCCGCACCATGAACAGGTGCACCGGCGACTTGCCGTGGTACAGAGCTAGGGCACGCAGCATGGTGGCCAACCTGCGCCAAATGGAGATACGTTATGATTTAGGCCCGTATTACAGAACGAAACTCAAGCTTTGATCACTATTTAAAACTAGTTTTGAGTTGAGCTTTGATTTTAGAATATTCCTCAAGCATAGATTCATAGATCACAGTTCAGCTGTGTTTATCTTTATTCTACACTAGCCTATGCTCGCGACTTTGCCCGCGTGAATGTCGTTTATCGCAACTAAGAAAGTAGCCTATATGTTAATCCAGTTTATGTTCTATCTGTATTCTGTATGCCAGATTTAATTAAAATCCATAAAGTAGTTTTTGCGTGAAAAAGTAACAACCATTCAAACATCCTCACAAACTTTCACGTTTATAATATAAGTAGGACCTGCATAGGTGTTTCAGCACATAATCAGCAGAGATTTGATGTGTAATCATAATCACTCAAGTGTGGCCAAGACCACGCTTTTTAAGTGTTTTTAGGTACATGATATTTATTATTTTAAAGGTTGAATGATGCGCATTTCTTTTCAAAAATAAAAAATAAAGGAAAAAAGCCCGCGAATTTGTTTATTGTTTACTCGCAAATTAGAAAAAAAATACTATGAAAGTCTCGGCCGAAATAGCAATTAAGAGCGTATGTTCGATTTAGCGCAAGTCAAAATCTACACGATCTATCGCATGGCACACTCACTACGGCACGATACAATGGTTCCTCTGTGTGCGTGAGTGCTGAACCGTTAGCATGAATAATTTTGATACTTTTATTTTTTTAGGACCTATTTTGACAATTTATTTTTATGAATGAAAATTTAAAAATGAAATACGTTTTTTTGTAAATATTATAACGGATTCGGATTCTACTTATCAATGCAAATATAAAATGCTGCCTCAGTGTTTTCATTTAACAAGTATTTTCAAAGATATAGATAGCGATTTGAAGTTTTTTTTTTGTATGGAGAGAATGTTAAATTGGAGTTTTACGCCAAAACCTTACATTACCTTAAAGTTTCGTGTAGGTATGGATCCATATAGTACTAGTGCCAAACTACACTAAATACATACTCTGTTGCTTCAAAAATCTTCGATTTGGTTTTAAAAATAATTTTTATTTTTAAAAATCGTCAGTTAAAGATAAAATTAAAATTGGCGTTTTACGCCAAAACCTCACAATACCTCAAAGATTCATTTATAGATTCATATATTAGAGATGCCAAACTATAATAAATACATACTGATATGCTTCAAAAATGTTCAATATGGTTTTACAAGTATTTTTAGAGATAAAGCCATTTGAATTTTTTTATGTATGGAGAGAAAGACGTTTTACGCCAAAACCTTACGTTACATCAAAGTTTCGTGTATACATATATTCATACTATTCATACAGTGTTTCTGCCGAACTACAATAAATGTATACTCTGTTGCTTCCAAAATCTTTGATTATGCTTTTTAAAATCATTTTTATGAAGAAAAATGTATCGACAGTAGGAGATAAAGTGATAATTAACATTTTACGCCAAAAACTCACAATACCTCAAAGAGTAATTTATAGATTCGTATAGTAGAGGGCCAAACTACAATAAATTCATACTATAATGTTTCCAAAATGTTACGTTTTAAAAGTTTTTTCAGAGATCTAGTAATTTGAAGTTTTTTTATGCATGTAGAGAAAAGCGTGTTACGCCAAAACCTTACGTTACCACAAAGTTTCGTGTGTATATTCGCATAGTATTTGTGCCGAACTACAATAAATGTACTCTGCTGCTTCGAAAATCTTCGATTAGGCTTTTAAAAAACATTTTTATGAAAAAAAAAATATCGACTCTAGGAGATAAAGTGATAATTGGCATTTTACGCTAAAACCTTACAATACCTCAAAAAGTCATTTATAGATTCGTATAGTAGAGGTGCCAACCTACAATAATCCCACAGCGCACCGCCGCCGCCAACGGTTTTTAGACGACGCCGCCGCTGATTTGCGTATCGGCGTAAAATCGGCGCGAGTTCTAAATGTTTTAGAACTAGTTTTAGGAAACCCTACAACAGCACTCACACTCTTCTCTAATATATTTCTAACTTTCAAACATAGACACGTTTACACCTAGACCTAGTACATAAGACGTCCAAGACGGCCAAGTGAGAGTCGGACTCGCGCAGTAAGGGTTCCGTACCTCTAAAACCAAAGGGGGCCTCTGGTTTTAGACTTTTTGTTTGTTTTTAGTATTTGTCGTGATACACCTCATAGCAACACATATTCTGAGAAAATTTCAACCGGTTATCTATTACCGTTCAAAAGATACAGCCCTGTGACAGACAGACGGACGGACGGACAGCGTAGCGAGAGTAATAGGGTTCCGTTTGGCACCGTTCGGGTACGGACCCCTAAAAAGTAAAGTAGCGACCAACCGACCGTTGCACCATTCATGTTCCATATTTCCGTACCATAAATTACAAAAACTAGTCCATGCCCAGCAGTGGGACAGTAATGGGCTGCTAATGCTTATGCAAGTCACAGGCATAGGGTTAAATAATAAAAAGAAGGCAATTTCATAGAGCAAACTTTGAACAGAAATTTAAACTTTTTTCGTTCAACAGATTCGGCTATGAGAGACGGACAGACAGACAAGAGAGTGATCCTATAAGAGTTTAGTTTTTTCCTTCTAGGTACGGAAACTTAAAAATACAATATTTATAAATAATAAGGCTGGATCCGCCCTTGATTGTGAGTTTCAGTACCGTAAGGTGTACAAGTACAGGTGGTTATAGTACTAATTATTCATGTTTTCATTCAAGAACCTACTTACTACAAAATAGATGGATTGCATTATCAAATTCAGACAAAATAGTTCGACAGTATAAAAATAAAACGGTATTTATATAAATAAAAAACCAACGATTTTGTTTTTTTTTTCTACTAAACCCGAATAACTTAAGTTTATTTTTATTAAAACCCTAACCTCTAATTTTTTAATCCAAAACCCTAAAACATGAAGTTCTAAACTTGAATCGATTGCACACTCTAGAACACTTGTAACATACCGAAAATCACACGGGCGAAGCTGCGGGTGAAAGCTAGTGTAACATAAATAAATATCTTCGGGACGTTTTGTACACAGCACCATCTAGTCCCAAACTAAGCAGAGCTTGTGATATGGGTACTAGACAATGGATATAATACTTATATACTTTTTTTTGTAAATACATACTTATAATACATAAGAAACACCCAGACCAACACAAACACTTATGTTCATCACACAAATATTTGTGTCCTGTGGGAATCGAACCCACGACCTCGTGATCAGCAGTCCGATTCTCGAACCACTAAACCACAGACGCCGTCAAAAAATACCTTTTAGCTCTTGCCTTAGCCAAATTTTCAGAATTTTTGCGTTTTCTCTTTCCAAAAAACACCTTTGTTTTATTTCCCATACCGTCTAAAACATAATTTATTGTCACTATAAAACAATGTCAGTCACAAAAAATACTTACCAAGTACTTATGATAATACTATAAAATTTTGTCAGTCATCAAAGATAAAATATTTTATTTACCAAAGTACTAAGATTTGACGATCGCTCTAAAAACTTGCAGTATCCTTGTATAAACGCACGGCAAAGGTCGTCAACCCCCGTCGGAGCGCCGAGCGACGTGACCACTCTCTGGAAGGGCTCGCGGCGAAGTGATTTGAATCGATTCGAACGCGAAGTTTTATAGTAGTTTTAAAATATTTATAAAAAAATTATAGAGCTAATTTAGTTGAAATTTTTAAGTGTAAGTTTTTAAAGAATATGTTCTTCTATTATAGTAATTTATTATTATATTAAACTATGTAAGATATAGTGGTGAAAATAATAATTGTATCGACTATAATTTCTGAATAATTTCACATTGTTTGGATTTTTATTTCTTATGTATTCAGCCTAAAATAAAAAATTCTTTTTAGTAACTATTTTTTCAAGGATCTTCCCAGTTGGTTAAAAATTTTTGTTTGTTAGGTCTGTCAGTGATTTCAGATATTTGAAGCTTCGAAATTGACGCTGAAAGTGAAATTAAGAAAACCTCTGTTCAGTTATCTTGATAGATTTCACAAATACTCTAATAATCGAACAAAATAAACTATCTTCTATTTAGACAATAACATTTCCTAAAATTATTAGTAATTGATATGTTCGTAAGATAAGTGGTTGATGAATAATCAGATTTGAAAAGTTACGTTTTTGAGCAAAACAGCCCACGGACCGAGCATACGCTCTTAACGGCCTCGGTCGGCTTAGTTAAAAAGGACTCTGCTGGCGCATCGTCTCTTGTAAATCACTTCGATATTACTAGGCCGTCAATTTCTGTATTTCAGGCCTGGCTGGACAGTAATGAATGTAGTATTGACGTATGTATTACCTGGCGTTATTAGTACCAGCTCCCACGAGTCCCATGGCGAAGATCGCGTTGTAAGCGACGTCATTGTCGGAATCGTGCGAGTACTTGTTGAGGACGTCGATGACGGACAGCTGCGGGTTGGATATGGAACACAACGCGATCGCCAGCGGCACCGCGCGACGCACTGCTGGCTCGCCGTAACGACCCTGGACGAGGGGAAGAAACAACAGTAATGAACAAGCGTAGTAAACGAGTCGGAGAATATAGTTGGCAATTTTGATTCAAATTCAAATGTTGTTTTATTTGAAATAAACCTAATTAAAGGCAAACGTTAGGCTCTAGTTGCACGGTTCCAAATTGTGGGTCCTATGGAGAAGAACCGGCAAGAAACTCCATGGATATACTCTTTTTAAAATTTGTTTATTACATCAAATTTATTCAAAAAATGTGAATATAATGTAGGTTAACATCACGCCTGTATTTCCCCGAAGGGGGTAGGCAGAGGTGTATAGTACACCCACATTTCGCCAGTTATGTTATAAGTCCCATGTAATAGGGGGCGAGTAATGTAGGTTAATGTCAGTCATAAACAAGAGCAGTGTTTTCTGAGTATTTAACGAACCAACTGCGATCGCCAACCCGCCTGCCAAGCGTGGCGATTATGGCATGTCCCCCCAACATATGCCTATGGGGGAGGCCTATTTCCAGCAGTGGACGTCTTTCGGCTGACATAATGATGATGATGATGGCTCAACTCACCAGCTGGCCGAATATCCTGGTGCACATCTCGGCGCCGGTCTCCTCGGCGAGCGCGATGACGGCGACGCCGAGCGTGGCCACTGCCTGCACGGACGACAGCTCCTTGTTCGCTTCCTTCTCCTTCTCTTTCTCTTTGTTTTTGCTGTCCTTGGATGACTTTCCTAAACACAGAAATAGATAGAATGGAAAAGTGGGCAGGGCGCGCATGCCAACACTCTTCACCATAGCACAGCGGTGACACTACCCTGTACGTGTGAGTTCGCTCGCTGGTGACCTTGAGAAAACGCGTGTATGCAATAGGGCCGATACCAAAAACTTATATGGTGCAAGGAAATTATTGAATGAATATTTATTTGTGATAATAGGTGTACACAATGATATTTAAAAGTAATTTTTAATATCATTGGGTGTACATGAAAGATAAGTTATATTCATGTTAATTAGATTATGTTCTCTAAAATCAAAACTCGATGAAATAGGTAGGCCTGATTAGTAAGTAGGTGCAATCAGCGTCAAGTAGCTCAACAATTTGTGTAAGATAACACCAAAAATATTGTTTTTTTTACTGCAACAATAATGACCGTCCGGCGTGTGACTTTAAAATACACAAATCGTGTGACGTACTACTCGCGTTATCCACTTATGATTTGCAATAAAGACATGCCGAGATTGTTTACCAATTATGAAAATACTAAAGAAACGGACACTACATTTTAAGAAAAGCCTATAGTAAATAGGCATGGAAAACTATTCTTCAGGCTATCATTTTTGTAATAATAAATTTAATAAGCTAACAGAACAAAACTTTAATATACGCCTTAAATCAACACCTACCTTTCGAGCTCTTATCATCCTTTGAACTACTGCTGGTTGAACTGGTGGCGGAGCCTTCTTTGGCCTCTTTCTTGTCTTGCTTCTTGAATGCTGTGTCCTCAGTTGACTGTTGTTCATTCTGCAATATAATAACGTCAATTTGCTAAAAAAATACATTGTTTAGAATTTAGAACAAAGCCTTATATTTTTTTTGAAATATCTGTAAAGACGCTTGTCATCTTAGTTTTCCTGTAACCACGAACGCTGCAAAGCTTTCGAAGCGTCAGGAAAACCAATTGAAATAATATACGCGATGGAATCCGGTTAAACTTGTTTTATTATAATGTGCAGTTACTGTGAAAACCACAGAAATTATTAAAAGAATAGTATAGGTCATATCACATACATCAGTTTCGTAGTGTTTGGAGCAGATGTGCAGCATCTGTTGCACGACCAGCACGTCGCCGGTGCCCGCGTAGGCGCACATGGACAGCGTGGTCTGGCACAGCGACTGCTGCGGCTCCGGCAACACCTCCAGCGCCGCCATCGTAGCCTCCGTGCGTTCCTTACAACCTGTATTACATTACGTACCTTACTGTGGGTTTGCACCAAAAAACATTTAACATGTAACGTCTCGAAACTTGTCATATGAAACTAATGTCACAACTTGTTTTGTCAATTGTTGCGTTCGCACTGCAGATATTCAGAAAACTGGGTAAATTCTTTGACAGATTTTAAGATTTGTTTTTGGCTGTGTTTGCACTGACTAAAAACTTATACATTGACATGTTTGTCTATAGATTTGTCACGGCTGACATTCACACTGTTGCTTAATCATGTCTCGCAACGCAACTTGTATAAATCTCATTTTTGGGTTTTCCAATTAGGACGGTAAACATGAATGGCCGAAAGTAGATACTTTGAAGTGTATCGAACTTTGACAATGATTTCCATGTTTTTGAAATACGAAAATCAGTAAATATGAACATTATCATCACAAAAATTATCACGCCTTTTTCCCATTGGGGTAGGCAGATACTATGAATTTCCGATCCTGACACACCACTTTCACGTCATGTACGTTCAATAACCTAGTCATGCATGCTCGTCGGTTTAGAGTAATCTAGTTTCTAGTTTCTTACCTAAGAAGCACAATCCAAGACCCAAATGCAAGAATCTGGCATAAGTAGATGAATGTAAGTCCTTGTTGTCATCAATGAGACGTTGAATTATAGCGCATGTGACCTGCAATGTGCATATTAAAATTATTATTATTGATGTGTGTTATTCAAATTACTAAATTATAATTCTTTAAGTCAAAAAATTTCGCTCTACTTAGTGGGTGGATTGGTACATTATTGGAATATGTTAAGCCCTATGTCGCTTATAGTAGTTAGTACTATAGCATCAGGTCACACCTCGTTCACTCAATACAATATTAATGCTAACACCACCTACATACACAAGATTACGTCTGTATACGAACGCACACACACGTGTAGGTTAGGGATGCTCGCCGCTCGTAATGCCGACTGGGTTCCAAGCGCTTCTCAGTAGTTCTCAGAGATGGCGTGCTTGTATAGCGACTGGCGATTGACATCCATTGCAATCTTGCAGTCCAATTGCCGGCAAAACGCGGGTGGGTGCGGGGTGCGGGATAGGAATCTTAAATTGACGGGGGGGCGTGAGTGGCCGTTTTGTACGTTAGTACTATTAGGTATTCTGTGGTCAGTTACAGGAAAATCACAAATACTTACATCGCCATTGCAGGAACCGACGGCAATCAATCCGCAGGAGACGGCTGCGAGTGCGCAGATCTCGGCGGGCGCGGCCGTGTCGCTCAGAACGGGCAGCAGATGCGACAGTACGTCCTCACGCTGAGTGCCCGCGTAAGCGATACCCAGACCTAAGGAGGAAAAGTTACTCAGAATGTTATATCACTTGACCTGACCATTATAAGATTTTTCTAGATAAAGTTCTATATTAAATTTTACCCTATGGCCACACTTCGGCGGTCGCGATAACACGAACATTCGCATAACTCCTGTATGTGTGGCCTTTGGGTTAAGGTAATTAGGAGTAATAAATTGTCATGGATGTAATAGGGATTTGTTAATATCATTGTTTGTTTGTTTTAGTAGTAGTAGAGCTCCTTTGTGAAAGAGCTCGTCCGGGGAAGTACTACCACCGTGCCTACTTCTCCGCCAAATAGTGATGCTTGCATTGCTGTGTTTCGGTCTGAAGGGTACGGGTGCCGGTGAAATTACAATCACATGAGACTTTCCATCTTCAAATTCAAATTCAAATAATTTATTTTGTGATACACAGGTAATAAATAGGTTTTAATAAAATACAATAAAGTACCATCTGTGATCAGCCTCATGGCATACAAAATTACAAATGTCATAAAATAAAATAACAAATTACAATACACAAATTACAATTGAAAAAACATTATTGATGTCAAAATTCATAACAGCACAACAAAGAAATTGGACATAACACATTATTTAGAATTTTATTTTATTTTGTCGTTTATTTTAATATCCGTTAAGAAGTCATTTCATGTCATTTCTTCATGTCTCAGTTTGGCGAACCGACTTGCGGTACCATTTAGGAAACAGCCTAGGTGGTATTGAAGTTGTCATGGGCAAAGGTAACCGCTTAACATCAGGTGGGCCTTTAGCTCGTTTCGCCATCCTATACAATAAAAAAAATAAAAAAAAATCAACAGACAGTTTTGTTTCTTCAAAAATAATAATCATTTCTAATATCACGCACTGATCGAAGCTATTCTGTCGACGCCGGCTGTCGCTAAAACCAGCGCTGTGGCTTTGCTCCGTGCATGTGGCACAGCAATATGCTGAGCGATGGCCGTTTTGCGCGGATGTGACGCATATCTTACCACACTTCTTGACTCTATACCTGTATTTGTTCTGTGTTTTTATTAATTTTTTTTTGGTAATTTTGTGCATCACTCTTGACGAAAATAAATATTTTTTCTTTCATTTCTATCAAATTTTTCCCACATATGAACCATTTTATGTAATAAAAACATCAGCTGGGCTCAGTTAAGAATAAAAGAACTTTATACCTAGGACAAAAAATAGGCACAATTTGATTCAATGTCTCATGTGACATGACATGTCAAAATAATATTAATAAATAAAAGGCACGATTTGACACAGTGTGTCATGTAACATGTCATGTCAAAATAATAGGCACAATTTGATACAATGTGACATGTCAAAACACTACTTTATATTTATAATACAACAAATATTAGTTACCTAAAACGCTGCCAATCCTTAAATTAGAGCTTGAATGTAGCACATAATCTGACAGAAGGGCAAGCGCAGGGTCGCACTCGTTGCGTACGCCGCAGTTGACCAATCCTAGGGCCAGCAGCGCGCCCGCCTTGATGTGCTCGTCGGCGGTGTACAGGTACTTGTCGATGGGCGTCAGACCACCATCCACATCCCATAAATGAATCATACCCAGAGAGGCGGCCGCCGATAACATGCCTAGAACAAATAAATCTACGTTGTAACCTTTGTCCACCAATTAACAACAGTGAAAACGCAATTTGTATTACGTGTGCAATAATTTGATATTGATTTGATTGTTTGTCTTTTAATTGTTATTTGAAAGAGTAATGTATTTTTCAACACACTTGCTCGTAAAGTGGCTCTTATTGCTTAGCTTTTAGGTTCATAATGTAGCTTATAACGCACGCGTGCTTTTTACTTTACAGTTTATTTTTAAATTGCAGCAAAGAGTTTTTATGCCTGAACTAAATTAAACATTTTTGGGAATAAATCAACTGTATTAATTAAAATATGCTATATAAACATTTCATTTCATCAAATTATTAATTATTATCAACAAATTAATATTAATTTGTGTTATCAATAAAAAAATCGTTGGCAGAAAAAAGCACAACGCTTAAACACGCATACGATTTAAGCCGTTTTTCCCAATCAATCAATCAACTCCGCCTATCGCAGTCCACTGCTGGACATAGGCCTCTCCCAAGTTGCGCCACAACGCTCGGTGTTCTGCCTTCCGCATCCAGTCCCCCCCAGCTACGTTTTCCCCAACTTTAATAATAATACAACATTATTTTTTGTTTAGGTAATTTGAGAAAATAGTTTGTTCAGAATCACAAGGAGAATCGATTGGGATATTTTTATACCATGTTATATTAAAAAAAAAATGTTTGTTCTATTTGGTTATTATGGTTAACTCCAGTACATCAGTGTATCGTGATTCGTGAATAGGTCCTTAAAGTCCAGGAAGTTTGAAGTACAAGTCATTTATAAATTCTACAATCATACTTAACTTTCAAAAATATCCATTATCTGTTTTAATTTTAACGTCATGTAACTTTTGAAGACTTTTACTACAAATTCCAGGATTGGGTCTACAAAATTGGTTCATTTGCTAACAAATAGAAGTGAAATCCCTGTTTCAATATTAAAATATGCTCCTCAGTTCATACGGACACTAGATAGGACACATGAAATATCAACAAAAAAATAACACTATACCATGATCTTTGTTCTTGTACATCCACTTATTGCCATCTTCAGTAGTGACGAGCTTGTCGCGTCCAAAGCCAGCGTTTACGAAAGCGTTAACAAATGTAGCCGACAGGTTTTGCCTAGCAGAGTCCACTGGGTGCTCAGTCAACAAAGACGGGCGCAGAGCCGATCCAGCTGACTCCAGCCATGTCTTGTATACTTCCTCAGGAGTTTTAGGCTCCATTATGTCAAGCTAGTAAAGAAAGAAACATAAGTAGACACTATTTATCATGTTTAGTTTTGCTTATTAGTCTCAAGCTTATATTCAGAGATGAATCTAAGTGTGGACTCATGCTTCCAACTGTCAACATGCAGTGCAATTTGACAGATGGAAGCATAAGTTCACGCTTAGATTCATCTCTGAATGTAAGCCTAAGATGATCAGCATTCATTTATTGGACAATGGAGTGCAGTTGAATCTTTGCTAACCATAAAAAATACTACATAATCACTGCTAAGTCCTTAATGATAGCAACCAAGCCAATCAAAGGCTTGGACCATGACTTACTAGGGCAGACAAGACAGACAAGACACTGTATAAACAAAAGACTAATAAGCTTACAAAGACCCTGCAGTAAGAACAAGGACTAGATTAATTTCACCCTATGCTGTGATGTCATAAAACCAACTTGATGAAAAATAAAAGAATTTATTTTATGATGTAAACAATACATACCTCTCTTGCCAGGCTCAGGAAGTGATCATTAATATGTGCATTGAGAAGAATTGTGCGAAGGTCTTCATCATCTACATCCAATGGTATGTATTGGCGTGCTAACATGTAGCACAGTTGTTTCTTTACTAATCTGTTAGCATAAAATAAATTACTAGGTAAGTAACAGTTATCAATAATTTTTACGATAATAAATTATCATGACATCCATAGAAAACTTGAAAGGTACCTTTAGACAGAAAGTTTCAACTATTTTAACTTATATGTAAGTACAATCATGTTTTATGATTACTAAATGATGTTCCCAAAAAAAAAGTTAAGTATGCTGATGCATTTTTTATTATAAATCAATTTTAAAAGGAATCCTTACGGATCTGTGCAGGAATTGAAGACTTCTTCACATTTAACTTTGTCATGTAGCTGCATTGACACAAGCAGAGCACGAGGGTATTCACCAAAACGAATATAAGTGTCCAGAACACCCTGCAAGATCTGAGTGGACTCTGGCTCCACAACATAACTGGCACAACTGAAAAAGAATTTTATTTCATTATTGTAGGATGCTCATGTTAATTTTTTTTTAATCTTTATAGTTCATAGTTCATAGTTATTTATTGATAATAGTAATTATTATAAGTCACATTAAGTAAATAAATTACAAAAAAATAAATAAATTATTAATTCTTTATTAAAAGGACTTGTTCACAAGAAACTATTACATGCAAATAAGGTTTTAATGAAATGATAATCACATAACTTGAGGAGTTAAACTATTACTGCACATTTTAATTGTTATTATTAACAGTAACTTGATTAATTACACCCTAGCAAAAGACTATTCAATAGAGTCATGTAGAAGATTAACCTTTATTTAAATTGTTTTTAATTTTACTCACCCAATCAGGTACAAGCATACTCTGGGATAGTTGCTCTGGTCCATGTGCTGAGTGAGGAGGTCCAGTCTGTCAATCTCCATCAGCAAGTCACAGGCTTGGATTTCAGCCGAGTGCTTCATGTCAAAGGAGATCACATCACGAACGAGGTTTAGCAAAGAATCCATGTTCTCTATGTTCCATTCTTCAGCTATCTCACCCTCAAGTTGTCTGTATTACAGTAAATGTTATGAGCAAGTTTTTTAAATGTAGCAAAAACAGACAATTTTCTAGGCTAAAAGTTAAAATAAAATCCAATATGTTATTATAGTGTGAAAAGTTGTTCATATTAATTTACATAATGATGTTGTTATTTGCTAGTACCTATGTAAATGTGGAATATATTAGTTATACTCTGTTACAAAATTGTTTACAAACATACCTGACATATTCATGTCCCCAGTCACCTACATTTGACATAGTTCCTAGGAGGCAGTATTTGAGACATTCTCTCTTCTCAGCAGCATCCTGATAATAATATTTAAATATTTCATTACAAAATATCATGCTACTAAGCAACCTCAAAGTTTTGCTAGAACAATAGATTTGGAAAAAATACCTATATTATGAGATAGTATATACTTACAGTAGATCCACTAACACCCATAGCCAGAACTGAGACAACATCAGCACAGAATTTCTTCGTCTGAGCATCTTGAATTTTTTCATAAACAACTTTGAGTGAAGGATAATGTTCTCTCAAGAACTTCAAGGGTTTTGGAACTGACGTCATTGACGTGGTCGACGTCCGTATAAGTTTACTCAACATTTGTAATGCCGGCAGATATAAATCAACATCTTCTCCCTAAAAATCAAATACGCTAATAGGTTAGAACCGTTTGATTATTACTAGTCATGTTTTAAGTATTTTCTCAAAGATGATGTTACGTACCAACAGCTTCTCCACCAACATGTTGAGCTCCTCTTGCAAACGTTTGTCTTCTTCGGACTGAAAAGACCACCGAATAATAAATTCCTACATTGAATTCGAAATAAATAAGTACACCTTTGTTTGCATATAATTAATTACGTACCAAATCATCATTAGGAGCAACTGCCGGTTCTGCTTTCTCCTTTTTCGGCTCCTCGGTCTTATTTTTCACTGTCATTTTGATATATTTTATAGGTTTATTCCCGTAAAAATGAAACAATCTCTAGTGATTCTTCGCTTCTCTTTGCTTCTCTTTCAGTGATTTTACAAATTTTGACAAGTCACCATAGCATCGGGATACCTGCGTTAAAAATATAAAATTCTACCATAGTGTCCACGGTTTAGGGTTTCGTAAATCAATTCGATGTTCTATCTCATCAATAACTAAAGAGCTATTATTCCCATATTCCATATCGTGTCATTTAAATAAATAAATAAATGTGAAATAAATAAATAAATATTGAAAATAATATTTTTTTATATCTACTATCAGCTATCAGACAACCCTGTTTTGATTTTGTTTTTTCATGACTGGATTAGTAATCCCTTTCTCAAAGACTGGATCACATTTCAGTCATGACAAAAATGTATTTATTATTTATAGTCAGTTAAGCACTTTTTGCTGTAATATGATGCGAATGATGGTCATTCCAAACTCATATGTAAAACTACACTTACTTACTTACCTATGTAAACTGAGTTGGTTTTAATATCCATACCTACTGTACCTAATTCCGCAATCAGAAACATACATAATTCACTAAATGATTACCAATTCAATGGGATTTTCTTGGAACAACAGCGAGCCGCGAGATAGCGGTACAAAATTGAGAAGAATTTTTATTCAGTTTGTTTAGAGACGTAGTCAGATCAAGTTGTGATTGCTTTGGAGGGATTTTAGACAGATTTGATAGTGTGTGAACAAAATTTACATTTATTTATATTCAAATATCCTTCAACGACGCTTAGGATAAGGACCCATAAAATTCCATGTAAGTGTTTTTATTTTATTAGTTAGCCAATTTCCTCTTAATAGGTTAATGTTACTTTATATTACCTATCTATCAGATATTCTTTTTTACATTTCTTTTTGATGCCGTATTACTTTTCAAGTATTTTCGTACTTTATCGGTAGAAAGTAGAATCTAGTGCTAGAAATAATCGTATGTTGATTTTGGTCCAGCCGCCTGTACAGGCACGAAAAACTGCACAGTTCTATCCCAATACACGCTCCGGTCGACCTGTGCAGGTTGACCTGCACCGGTATACCTCTGCGGTAGGTTACTTGTATGGTATAAGGAACCATTTTTTTATTTTACAGATTTCACCACCAGTTCCTTTTTTAGGGTTCCGTAGTCCTAGAAGCAACCCTTATAGTTTCGTCATGTCCGTCCGTCTGTCAGTCTGTCCGTCTGTCCTAATCCTTTACAGCTTAATAACTTCTACAGTTATAAACATAAGTAAATGAAATTTTGTTAAAAAGTGGTTTAGATATAGATCTCAATTTTAAAGGAATAAAAAAATCTTGATAACGTATTTTAGGGGTGGCGCCCATACATGTGAAATGGGGATGACAATTTTTTTTTCGCTGCATCCCCTCGTGTGACATATCATTGAATAGGTCTACTAAAATGAAGGTAATGTTTCATACATCACTTTTTTATCAGGTATACCATCTGCAAAATACAGTTTGCCAAAGTGGCTTGCAATGTGTGCCCCCCCCGCCCATTTCTAAACTATGCAACGTAGAAACTTATAGTCTTCCACATTGGTAGACCTTTATAAAAACTCTCATTTAAAATTATTTCGAGTATAATGTGATTACAAATTTTCGAGTTATAGTGAGAAAACTGAAAAATACTTAAGACGTCCTAGTTCATAGGTCATTGACCTTATAGAAAAATGATCTTAGCAACTAACGCTCCTTTAGTTACTTTTTATTTAAAAAAATCACAAAAAGAAACTTTGTGTTATCTTGATATGACAAACTTCTTAAATTTAGCGCTAGGTGGCGCTATTTACAAAAAACTAAAATAGCAATGATTAAATATTCGATTTGATTCGTTTGTAATTAGACCTACTTAAGGAACCCTTAATACTAAGCATGGCCCGACATGCTCTTGGCCGGTTTTTATTATTTTAAAGATTTTCTTAAAGCTTATGAGAGCGTGGGAATCGAACCGCTTTCCATAAAATAATCGCAAGTTGCTTAAATGTAACAATAAGTAGTTTGTTTTTGTACTTTACAGTTGCTAAAGCTAAAGAAGAAAAAAACCTATAGCAGATATTATGTATCGCAATAAAAGTGTACATGTTTTTAAACTTCTACAATTTCACAAATATATATCAATCAATGCCCCTCAAACGCCTTTATCGATTGAACAAATGCCACGTCCAAAATCACTACCCCTAGTCGGGACTAAGTTAGAATTCATCGCAGCAGGTAGCGGCACGAAGTAAGGAACTATTATAATCTTATTACATTTTTAGTAAAAACATGAATAAGCAGCTGTGAAAGTGTGAATACATGGCCAGCAACCTGCCAAAAACTGCTTTAAATTGTTACTATTTTTCTTAATTTTTTTATGTTACAGGTTACACGAATATGTCGATAATCGCCATAAGCAATTAGGTCCCATATACTGTGAGAAATTAGGCAGTAGCACAGAACTAGTTTTTATTAGTGACCCCATGCTTATAAGGACACTTCTTCTTAGACTTGAAGGGAAGTATCCAGTACATATATTACCCGAGCCTTGGGTATTATATGAAAAATTATATGGGACAAAAAGGGGTTTATTTTTTATGAACAATGATGAATGGTTAGAAAATCGAAGAATAATGAACAAATTTTTGCTTAAAGAAAATTCTGAAAATTGTTTCGAAATCCCGGTGAAAAAAGCAGTAAATAGTTTTATACACAGGTGGAAAATAGAATCGGAGAAAGGCCAATTTGTGCCTGATTTAGAGTCTGAGTTTTATAGACTATCTATAGACGGTACGTAACGATAATATAAATTTAGAAAACCCCCGTCTCACCCATATTTACACCACAGACCTATTTACACTGACCGGGCTGCACCGGAGCGCGGCGCAGCGCGACTTAGCGGATGCACACGCACGCGGCAGTAACCGACTGTGACTCGTTCTTAATTCACCACAAACGGCACCACATCTATTCTATTTCATATCGATTAAACGAGTGAAAGTAGGTTAGAATCCCTCACCAATTTATCCTCGTTTCTCTTTCCTGCTCCATCATCAGACCCTAATCACCATCACATATCTATAACTTATTCATTGTAACCATTCCAATGAGCACAAACACGATACCTCTGCTGTAAGTTGGTGAAGAGTTGGGTATCCTGCAGATTCCATGTGATGCTGCAGCATCAACTCAAGGTTACCATATTCTTGAAATATTATTGAAGGAACAGGATATCAAATTTCGAATCGATCAGACCTGTGGAAGTTGCTCACATCCCTTCATCAACTAGAAAAGAGCTGATCATCTTCAAACGGCTGAACAGATTTTCTTGAATCATAGCTAAGAACACTCTCGATCAAATCACCTTTCATACAAAAAAAAAACTAAATCAAAATCGGTTCATCCGTCTGGGCGCTACGATGCCACAGACAGACACACAGATACACATCTCAAAAACATAACACCCCTCTTTTTTGTTGGGGGTTAAAAAGGATTACATATCTTTTCTTTATTTATACCCGCTATCAATGCAGCGATAAATTTCCTACGTGTGATTTTGTCGGTTTGAACTCTGAATCCAAACCAGCCAGCTACGGGTTCGATGACCTCTGCCAAGGACTTGATACATGGACTTGTCTGTTTTTTATTATTGATTAAATAAAAATATATTGTTCCACTTTACAGTTATAATAGCAGTAATGTTAGGGAGTTCTTCATCAACTACACCAGGCAATCATTGTGAGATGCTGCTGGCCATGTTTTCTGAAGCAGTCAAAAAGATTTTTCAAACCACAACTAAATTATATGGATTGCCAGTTTATATGTGTCAAAAGTTGAATTTAAAAGTATGGAGAGATTTTAAGGAATGCGTTGACATGTCCCTGTCTCTAGGTAATTAGTAAAAAAAGGGCGGATCCAGGGGTCATGGGGGTCTTAACTCCCCCCCCCCCCCTGGGCCTAGGTCAACAACAGTTTATTTACCTGTTTGCAGAATTTACTAAATTAATGTACAATGAATGAATTAATGTATGCATGTGTTATATACTAATGCAACAAGATAGGTACACATAAAATTACTAAATTGAACTCTCACCCGAACCCGTTCGTTCATTGTGAATAATATTCGCGTGATTTAAAGTTTGATTTTGCCGAACCATCCGCGCTGCGAGGTTCTTCTCCAGTCTCCCCGTCGTGTCACCATCGATTGAATATTTAGATAACCATCACAGCAGAAATAACTAGGTACTCAACTACCATGTTAGCCTTAGAAAACCTCGGCCAAGTTAAAATAATTCAAGAACAAAAAATAGAACAAACATCGATTACAGATAAAAAATATTTTTTTTTTTGAAAATCGGAATGGTAAAATAGCATCCCAATTACAAAAGCTATAAAAAATCAAGTAATTAATGCAATCTGTGTTTGCAAAAAATACTCGAAAATTTCACGCGCGCTCTCAATTTCAATTTGATTGCCTATACAGGTGTAGGACAGCCACAGCGTAAATCTATATTTACCTAGTTATAGCGACTAGTATTGGCAGCTCTCGGCGCCAAAAGAACGGGTTGTGCTCAAATAATTGCGTACTCTTATGTCACAGATCTATTCTTTTGTGAAGAGGCATTCCGGTTTGTTCATGAACAGTCCAAAAAATTTCGCGCTTGTCTTGCTATCCTTACCTTTTCTACGTGCTAAACATATGTTGAATAACGTTTATAGAGACCAGGCCGAAAATGAGAAAAAGTACGGGCTCACTTCACTCGCGCAAGTAGGTATATATTATTATTTCGGTTTTTCAGGCATATGGGTATTACAAGTACCTATACCTGTACCTATTTCGTTACATTAGTATTCTACAAAGAGAAAAGCTAAAGATCTAAAATTCACTTAAATTCATGTTTTAGCAAAAATTACGAAAAACAGGACGTACGCACGTTTCTTTTAAAAATGTCTATCTGGGGTTGGATTTAAGTACGCGACCCCCTGACACAAAGGCTGGATCCACCCTTGGTATAAACAAAAAAACGTGTAAAGTATTTGGTTACCTACATACTTAATAATAGCCCTTTAATTTACCCCTTTCAGCTCATAAAATAGTTGGTGAAATGTTGTATAATAGAACAGATGGCAACGGATTGATAAACGTACTCGTTGAAGAAAATGTTAAGGACGAAGATATTAAAAGAATTATTGGAGATTTCGTCATCGCAGCTGGCGACACGGTATTTATTTTTTCTATTGTTTTACACATATTATTATTTTTGTTATTATTATATACCACTTAATATTAACCCTTTTGTACATATTTATATTAATTATTATTTTCAATAAAGTTTAAAACATATGGTTTGACAAAAAACTGAATTTCATGAAATTTCAGACATCTTATACATCCTTATGGACTTTATTCCTACTTTCAAGAAATGAAAATGTAAAACAAGAATTATATTTAAATAACTCTTACACAAATCATGTTATTAAAGAATCTATGAGATTGTATCCTGTAGCACCATTCTTAACAAGGATTTTACCTACAGACAGTATTTTGGGAACATATAATCTCAGCAAAGGTGTAAGTATTTGCATGGATTAAAATATATTTTCATCCCCCCATCTCGGAAAGAGTATTTTTGCACTTCGATATCTGAGTGCAAAAGCCGTTTTTATCCGCTAGAGGATAAAGTAAATTGAATTTAGAACATCGTGTGCACTAAGTTTGTGAATTCAAAACATCATCCCTCCATGCTGCCGAATTTATCATACCTTTTTTAAGGGTTCCGTACCCAAAGGGTGCAAACGGGACCCTATTACTCTCGCTATGCTGTCCGTCCGTCCGTCTGTCTGTCACAGGGCTGTATCTTTGTAACGGTAATAGATAACCAGTTGAAATTTTCACAGAAAATGTGTTGCTATGAGGTGTATCACGACAAATACTAAAAACAAAAAAAAGTCTAAAACCAAAGGGGACCTTTGGTTTTAGTTTTGGTTTATACCCCATACAAGAAAACTCGACGTTTTTGTTCCTGTTCTATCTTCAAAGCAGTAATACATACCAGCGTCAAACTTGGTCTGATTATAGTGCATACTATCTAGTTTAGCAACAAATACTAAAAACAGGACAAACATAGACATATGTGGTGGTACCTACGGAAGAAAGAGATGCAAAAATTCACATTTCGCGTACGTTCGTTGATGTCTTTCGATAAACTCTCGTAAATTAAATCAGTTTCTATGGGGTATCAGGTTGATGGGTGGTACGGAACCCTTACTGCGTCAGTCAGACTCACACTTGGCCAGTTTTTTTTATTTCTTAAAAACTCAGACTCGGAACCTTCTTGGTGTACTTTTTTTTAATTTGCTTTGCGCGCGCCATTTTCTTTTCACGTCATATTGTTAAAACCTTAGGTTAAAGTTAAAAACAAGAAACTTGAAAACAAGTGAAAAACCTAAAATGAGTGGTTCTAGCGACGAGGAAGTTTATTTGATGCCAACAGAATTGACTGAAACTGTTAATAATGCGCAAATGAGCTTTCTCCTTCAACAATCACGCGAGAAGCTTAGACCAACAGAAAAAAGGTGGTCTAAGGCGAGAAGTAGGTATTTGAAACAGTACGATATGTTTAACACGTCGCTACTAGCTAAAGGAGATCCTTCGCTTGCTCGGTCATCAAAATTGAGCACGCGGTTAAAAAGCAACTTTGCACTCTTGTATAACAAATAACTATTTTCTAATAGTCTTTTGGAAATGTGTATTCATGAGTCATTGATATTTTTGTAAAATTGCTAGCTGCCAGATTTCAAATATTATTATTTATTTCAAATACTATTAAAGGTTATGATATTTTTAACAAGATTGACTTCATGTAGGCAATTTCAATATCTTATATATAACAGAATATCGAATTTAACTTGAACGAGTGGTTTAAAAAGATTTGTACTTAAACAGTACGAATATAATTAACTGGCAACATACGAAACCAGAACTAGTGATGCGACTCGAGTCCGATTTTACTCGAGTCATTATAAAATTTTACTCGAGTACTACACGAGTAGTCGACTCACTCAAGTGGTTCACGAGTCACTCGAACACTCGCCTCTATCGAGTCACCTGTCACAATCCTTGAATTATATATTTTTTATTTTCTCAATAGGTTGAGGCTTAATAAAACGACAAGCTTGATGTTTTATTTCAAACTATCGTCAGTCTTACAAAAACAACATTTATATATTTAATTTAATATAATATGCTAATAAAAATGAGCAAAATGGTTTAATAATAATACCGAATATCAGACACAAAATAGAAAAGCATTCTTAAGAATAAAAACGCATTGTTTCGCATGTCTCGGTGAGTGATTGGCGAGTGACTCGAGTCCGAGTGAACTCGAGTCGATTGAACTCGAGTCGATTTTGTTTTCACCCGAGTACCTTTTTCTTCGATGTCGTTCAAGTCAGGCGGAAATCCAGGGGGGGGGTGGGCAATGGTGGCAATTGCCCCCCCCCCCCTTCCCCCGAGCCTCGACCTAAGTACTTCCAAACTCGTCATAATCACATCACTACCAGTGTTTTACTGTTAGTAGTACGTACCTACTGGATTAAGTGGTAAGGACGGGCAATGGACAGCATTCCCAAAATTTTGCTAAAAAGATCGGCGCACAAATTAGCAATTATCTGGGGAATGCCTGTTTAAATTGCTTTTTTTTTATTTTCTAATATAATGTGATTTTTAACCGACTTCAAAAAAAGGAGGAGGTTATGTATTCCGCGGGTTTTTATTTTATTTTTTATTTTTTTCATGTATGTACACCGATTACTCCGAGATTTGTGGGCCGATTTACGTGGTTGTTTTTTTATTTGGTAGAGAAAGTCCGCGCGGTGGTCCCATATAAATTTTATTCACTTAGGTTGAGGTGTGCGTCATCCCAGCGAAAAAGTGTCGAATTTCTCAATTCGAGATAAGTAAATCGTTAGTGTATGACGTCGTGTAATTGTGTATGAACATTTCAGATTTGTGTGTCCAACCCTTTTTGGGATATTCATCAAAAACGTTTTCCGCTGGAACGACGTCTTCCCAGCGAGACTTTTTTTTTCCAAAGGACGTAAGTAAAATAAAATAGTTACATGGATTAGAGTATAACGAAAGGTAAATGTGTATGCATAAATGAGATTTGTGTGACAAAAGACTCCGAAGATATTCAAGTTTCCGCTGCGGTGACGTTTGGCTGATTGCTGGATATCATAAACGGTTAGGCGAATAGTTGTGACTTTTTTTACACATGTTGCGAATCTTTTGTGTGTAATGTTTGTGAAAACAGACTTCGAAAAAAAATTACCGCTAGGAAGCTATAAATTTTAAAATGAAATCAGGTTATTAGGTCCTAGTACTGCGTATATGAGTTCCGAAGCCTAAATGTTAAAGTTTATTTGTACCTTATAAATGCTCACAATGTCATGTTAAGTCTCATCGATGTACTGTAAGTAAATAATGAATTATGAACAAAATTGCTAGGTCTGGGCCACGATGTTGTTCGCCATTCGATTGGACGAGTTTACTATGGGTTGGCAAATTAAAAGGTATCCCATTCGTTAGTGTATTAGTTCAATTATCCATCTGTAAAATTGTAGCCCAATACACTTAATAATTAAAGAAATATAATCAAAAAACCAATGAGAAGCGCAATACAGAGATAAACCAACCAAGTTTGAATGTGTACTAAAAAGCGGCCGCGCGATACATGGTGCTTACCTTCCAAAATTGTTAGTATAGTACCGTTTTTATTTTGGTACATGTGCGTACACAATTCTTTAGTTTTTATTTTCTCATTTTACTTTACACAGTCATCAGTACAATTATTTCAAAATAAGTAGGTACTATTCAGTTATTGACATGGGGTCACTAAGAACAAATTATAATATTGTAAAGAGACCACGACTGTGGTGCTAAAGTTTTACGTATTATGTGAGATTTCCATGTAGGTAATTAACATTCTTGGTTTAGAAGTTACAAAGTTCTGACAGACAAATGGATTTGAATTTCTTTTTTTACAGGTTCCGTCCGTGTGTCCATCCGTTTAACTTGAAGAAGTAAAAACAAAAAAATCATACAGTTAGTGATTTGTATGATTATTTTGTTTTTGTTTTGTAACGGACACTCAAGCATAGTGAACTTTTGTGTTTTATTCCGAAAAAAGTTATTAAAAACTTAAGTTTAATTTTTTTCTTACTTCCTTTGTTCTTCATATCGGATTCAACATAAAAACTACCTCGTGTTGTGTTTCCTAGCGTTTTTATTTATGCTATCTGTGTCGATCTAGTATAAACGTATGTTTGGCAACATACATCCAAAGTCGATGGGACCCCGTACGTTGACAGTGGACTAAAATAAAGAGGTAAACAATGAACAAGGGTTCACTGTAGCTGCTAATGTTCTCGTCTATTCACATTTACAATTAATTTCACTGCACTTGTAGCATAGTCGTTAAGGTGGTCACCTCTCTATTGACACCACGCCAAATGTTGTCGGTTCGATCCCCACATGCAGTTAATTTATTATCTACGTAGAGCTGGTTACGAATAATATACATAATCTTTAATTTTAATAAACATAACAACCTACATTAATGTAGATACGTACTAAGCTTATGAATGAGTCAATTATTGTAACTGATCTGTGATTTTAAACATTAAGTAATTTAATTAAAATAATAGCTATACTTATTTTTTGTATAAATACCTTTTCTATATCTTTTATGTTGATTTTAGTATGTAGATTTTTATTATTTTGTTGTTGTTGATTTTTTTGCACGAGTTTTTAAGTACCTATACATACACATATCTACAATTGATAATCATTAGTAAATTGATACTTTTGAAAATAAAACTAATTAAACTGCTGTTGTTTTTCATTTTTACTAATTATTGTGTACGCACCTGTACCAAAGTACTACACCAATAACAATAAGTATGCTAACAATATGGGAAGGTAAGCACCATGTATCGCGCGGCCGCTTTTTAGTACACATTCAAACTTGGTTGGTTTATCTCTGTATTGCGCTTCTCATTGGTTTTTTGATTATATTTCTTTAATTATTAAGTGTATTGGGCTACAATTTTACAGATGGATAATTGAACTAATACACTAACGAATGGGATACCTTTTAATTTGCCAACCCATAGTAAACTCGTCCAATCGAATGGCGAACAACATCGTGGCCCAGACCTAGCAATTTTGTTCATAATTCATTATTTACTTACAGTACATCGATGAGACTTAACATGACATTGTGAGCATTTATAAGGTACAAATAAACTTTAACATTTAGGCTTCGGAGCTCATATTCGCAGTACTAGGACCTAATAACCTGATTTCATTTTAAAATTTATAGCTTCCTAGCGGTAATTTTTTTTCGAAGTCTGTTTTCACAAACATTACACACAAAAGATTCGCAACATGTGTAAAAAAAGTCACAACTATTCGCCTAACCGTTTATGATATCCAGCAATCAGCCAAACGTCACCGCAGCGGAAACTTGAATATCTTCGGAGCCTTTTGTCACACAAATCTCATTTATGCATACACATTTACCTTTCGTTATACTCTAATCCATGTAACTATTTTATTTTACTTACGTCCTTTGGAAAAAAAAAGTCTCGCTGGGAAGACGTCGTTCCAGCGGAAAACGTTTTTGATGAATATCCCAAAAAGGGTTGGACACACAAATCTGAAATGTTCATACACAATTACACGACGTCATACACTAACGATTTACTTATCTCGAATTAAGAAATTCGACACTTTTTCGCTGGGATGACGTAGTGTGCGTTGAGTAGGTTGAGTAGTTTTTTAACTAGCTTCAATAAATCAGTTTATTTTAGCTTCGCCTATCTAGATGATCTGCTCATTATATAAAAATTGATAAATTGTAAAATTGTACCCTTAAATTTTTGGGAGGAAGGCGCCGGTGTCTGTCACACAGTTTATACTAGCACTGACACCGCCGTTAACTCTATCTTGGTAAGATTTAAACATTTAACTGTGTATTGTTAGTATAGATAGAAGAATTGTACCTGTTTTTGAAATAAATAATATTTGATTATTTGATTTGATTTGATTCATTGGTTCATTTTTCTGAGAATTCTTGGCCGATATGCGTGTTTTTGCGTGCCGATAGTGATTGGAAGTTTGGACGAACATGAGCGAGACCTTTGCCCAGCAGTGGGATAGCAAAGGTTAATAAAAAATATATTCTCAAATTGGTTATATAAACATTTATGAATCAACCCTCAACTAAAAAGTATGAAATAAAAACTTTTTAACAAAAAAAAAACCGACTTCAAAAACCTTAACTAAAAAGTAAAAAATAATCATTGTATGTATTTTAAAATCTTAACATAAAAAACATTTTGAAGGCGGCGCGTGATTTTCATGTACGTTCACATAAACTGTTTTTACTATAGATATTGCGATCGACTGACATGACGCAAAGGGTCAACCATGCGCCGCCTTAAAATGATGTTTACGTTAAGATTTTAAAATACATACAATGATTATTTTTTACTTTTTAGTTAAGATTTTTGAACTCGGTTTTTTTTTTTGTTAAAAAGTTTTTTAACAAATGCTACAGGGTAGCCATTCATTACTTAGCAAATTAGATAAATACTAAAGTACAATTTTTTATTTCATTCTCAATTATTGAATGATAGCGATGAATTGCTTTTAATCATGCCTGGTATTCAACCTTTGTATGCTCTACTTGTTTGGTTTACATTGTAGAGACTATTCTGTTGCATTTATTTATTTGAATGAGGAAAGCCCGAAAACACCAAAAACATAAACATGAAATTTTCACGCTCCCTTCGGTCGCGCTGATCTTATGTTTGTGTCACAGATTACCTATACTATATTAGTAGCTATAGCTAGCTAGTTTGTGTTGGCGAAGATTGACGTCATGTTTTTGCAAAACATCCCAATAAATTTAGCGCTCGAAATCTTTCTGTTTCCATTTTGGGATGGCACGGTAGAACCACATCCGTAAATATTCCTTACATAACCAACCTTCAGGGCTTCAGGTTGTTGTCGTAGCCCGTAGGTCATCAAAGAAGTTGTGAGCTGAATTTAGGAGAAAATAAGATCTACATTTTTTGATTTTTTTAAAGCAACTGCTTAACCCGAATTTGTAAAATGATATCAACAACTAGTCTAGATTGCTATGGTCGGTTTTTCTTTATAATGTGTATTTGAAAAATAAGTTTTCTCGAGGCTGACTAGTTTACAGAAATCATCATGAAAAATGTCCCCTGAGCGAAATTCTGGATCTACGCCTGATTCTAGTTACTCGAGTAAAAGTGGACTCGAGTCGTATCCCTAACCAGAAGTAGGAGGAAAGACCCAGAACCCAGTGGCGGGAGACACACGCGGCTCCCGCTTTGCACCCACCGCGGGCCCGATCCGTGTTTGCGTTTATTGTAATGTAATCCATATAAAAACAGGTTAATATAAACGCCGCGGGCACGACCCGACCCGCGCCCGACCCGCACCCAAAGCGAATATAACCACTACGTTTACCCGCACCTGTGTGTGATTTTAGTGTCAATTCGTACTGCATTTCCCACAGGACACAAATATTTTTGTGATGAACATTTAAGTGTTTGTGTTGGTCTGTGTATTTTAATAATAAAAAAAATAGTATAGGATGGCGAAATGAGCTAAAGGCCTACCTGATGTTAGGCGGTTACCTTTGCCCATAACAACTGCAATACCACCTAGGCTGTTGCCTAAATGGTACCGCAAGTCGGTTCGCCAAACTGAGATATGAAGATGGAAAGTCTCATGTGACTGTAATTTCACCGGCAACCCGTTCCTTATTTATTATAAGTAGGTATGTATTTAATTTACAAAATAAAAGTACATAAGTATTATATCCATTCTCTAGTACCCATAGCACAAGCTTTGCTTAGTTTGGGACTAGATAGTGTTGTGTAAAAATGTCCCAAAAATATTTATTTATTTTATTTTATTCCTCTAGGAATTGACATTAACTCGTTTTGGTTTAGTGCTCGAACTAGTCGGGAGTAAGGCCCCCAGATAAGGGCTCTGACTAGGAATGCACGATCAAGATCCGATATTTTACAGTATCGATACAACATGATACAATACTCCGATAGTTTGGATCGACACAAACGAATACGATACACGCTTGGATCGATACAAAGATACTGGTATTGGAATTGATGGATCGTATCACATTGTCCTGCACACATGATCAGGCAATTCAAAATATCGTATTTATTATATAAAACACTTATCTAGAATGTTTATAATATGGCGGCGGCGGGCGGATATTGATAAATGCGGGTTTTTAATATGGGCCTCCCCATGAGGCGAGCGCATGTTGACATGTCTTTGACTTTGTTTTTTTTTCCATTTCATTTATGCTGATACATAAGGTCGTAAATAGTAGAACAATGAAAGTATTTCATTATTTGTAAATATAAGTTTAGTGTTATAAGTCAAGCAGTGATAGCCTAGTGGTTGATCGCTTGCCTTCCATGCAGGAGGGTGTGAGTTCGATCCCGGCCCGCACCTCTGACTTTTCGAATTCATGTGCGGATTTATATTCCATTATCACTTGCTTTAACGGTGAAGGAAAACATCGTGAGGAAACCTGCACACCAGAGAGTGCTCCATACAGTTCTCAATGGTGTGTGTAGTCCGCCAACCCGCACTAGGCCAGCGTGGTGGACTAAGGCCTTAGCCTTCTCGTACTGAGAAGAGGCCCGTGCCCAGCAGTGGGACAGTAATGGGCTGGTTATGTTTATGTTTATGTTATAAGTCCCCCGGGTGTCATTTGAATATTGACGGATTACGATACGATACGATTCGATATTTGGAGGATCGGATCGAAGTTATTCCATACGAGCCGAGTATCGTATCGTATCGTTGCGATTCGGATCGATCCAAAGTATCGATACAAACAGGAACGGCGGGAGTTAGGTGACAAAACTCAGTACTTGACAAGTGACACCTGTAGTGTCCACAGATACAATCAACTCTTAAAGATAGTTACATACAATGATGCACCTATACTACATCCCTCCCCACTTAATTAACAATAACATGAACCCCGATTCTAGCTTACCCTTATTGCTTATTCACAACACTTCTTAAAACAAAAAGCCTTGCGCAATCGACAACTCCGAATAGGACGAGGCTGGGTCGGCACAGGGGTGGCTGATGGTGCGGTGAACTGCTCAACAGCTGGGTTGGCCAGCTCCTGAACAGAAGCCGTATCGGTAGCAATTTCAATTTCGGCCGTTGGGTCTTCCCCATGTGAGCTCCGTGCTCCAGACTGCTCCGACTGGACCCCAACAGATGCTGACGATATCGAACATGGAGATTCTACGAGTAACGGTTCAGAACTTGTGGGGATTACCAGTGAACTCCTAGATCTGCGCTTTAACTGGTCGAGGTGTCTGTGTATTACGTTACCGTTAGTGTCTAGGATCTTATAATCATTAGCTCCCGTTGAATTAATCACAGAACCCGGTTGCCACTTTTCTGGTTTTAAATATTGGCGATACCAAACGTCGTCACCTACTTCAACTTCCCTACTCACTCCCCCTTTACCCTTTAGTATAGGTAGTAACCGGACAAGGAATACCGGTCTGGATCAGTTGTCAGCAGAAGGTCCAAACAGTTGGCTGTGTGCGACTCAACATCAGGCACCCTCGTTGCCCCTTGGACCAGCTGGGTGAGATTTAACGCTAAAGCCAGCTTTCGCGTCTCTCTCCCTGCGTGGTCAGTGATCTGGTACGGGAAAAGCCGCTCCTGGTGGTGGGCATTGAAATCCCCCAGAATCACTAACTGGGCCGAAGGGTACCGTTGCTGGGCCGCATCCGCCTCCTCACCAAGGTACTGTGTGAGCCTGGTTGTCTCCTGATCTCCGCTATGTGAACGGTAGACGCAGGCATACAGAATTTTCTCCATGCCTGTGTCAACCAAAACCCAAAGTATGGAGAAACTGGGATCTTCAAGATTTCGGAGACGCCGATAGCAGATGTCGTCCCGGGCGTACAGGCATACGCCCGCACGTGGTTTGAAGTTGTGCTCCAGGGTAAACCCTGGGTAGGAAAGGTACGACACGTCAGACGGATATCCGATCTGCGTCTCCGAGAGAAACAGGAGTGATGGTTTATCAGTCTCGAGGTGGTGGTGGACTGCAACGAGATTTGAGTGCAGACCTCGGATGTTGTGGAGGTGCACTTTGAGAGAGAGGGAGTGCAGCCGCTGTGAAATCATTTTTCTCCTGCTTCTCTACAGTTCAGATACGATACAGTTATCCTTAAAATATCTACTGCAAAACATATAATTTTTTCGAGGCTCTCAGCTTATTCGTTTTAACATTTGTACCTATCCATTTTTCTTTAATAACAGCATTTACAGGAAATCTGGAAGTTATAAAGTTAGCCGGTCAATATTATGTAGCATTTTTGTGGCCGCACATTGTCATAAAATAGCACCGCATTTACATTTTAATATGTCAAAAGCAGACATACAATTCGGAAAATTCTGTGGGGCTGGTACAAAAATTAACTGTATAATTATATATGCCATAGACGTACAACATACTATTATAACATCGTAAAAGTACAACCATGTTATAGGTTCCGGCGCGTCAGAATTTTTCTGTGATCAATGAATGAATCATTGTGATTTCCTTCCAATGTGCGGCCAGACTAAATCAACCTTTCAATACTTTCAACCGACTTCAAAAAAAGGAGGAGGTTCTCAATTCGACTGTATTTTTTTTAAAGCAGTAACGGACACTAACATGTGAAACGTATGGAGCTAGGTAGTACAAAAAATATATAATTGAAACTATCGACATATCAATATATTTTGAGCAATCCATATGCGAAACGGTTTCATTTTCACGTACACAATATTTTTTTATCTGACACATAATTATTTAAAATAACATATTATATAGAAAATAGGGTATTCACTGCATGTTATTAATGTATTACTAAATAATTTTAAGAATAACTTCTATGAAAATAAGCATTATGAAAGTAGTATTGTCCTGCAGATACTTACCTGTGAAACGTCTCTTTCTTTAGGTTAATAATGTAAATTACACAGCAGTATAACACAGAACACTACACCATTACGATTATTGATATTAATTGGATAAAATACAGAACAATTGTGAAATAAATCATAAAATAATACGAGATTATTTTGATGGGACGCTATGGGAGATTACAATTTTCAAAATCGGTTTTACTGTCATTTTATTATGTCTCTTTTTAGCATATAGGTTTTTTCGTAAAGATCGGTATTTCAGTCGCACACTTCAGTGGTCTATTACGTCAGTATAGAAATGTCTTTGGTTTTATGCCACGCGTATTTCATAGGTATTTTTAGTCCATAGGTTTATTATGTCTGTGGAAATATCAGGTTAATTCAGGTTTGAAAACGGCAGATTTTATAATTTTCTCCAACTTTTTAAAACAGTTTCATGTTAAAATAATATTAATGAAAATTATGCATATTAAAATAGTTGGTTGTTTGAAAAAATCGTTTGTCAATGCATAAGTTTTTGCTACCTGTTCGTTTTTCAAATGCATTTTATTTTTCAATCTGTTTTTTGAGCAATGGAAAACAGTTTATCTTAATTCGTTTTTGACGAAAAAGCTGTTTTAAAAAGCGGTTCGTTGATTCAATCTGCCCACCGCTACAGACGACATTATACGTTGGTTAACAAGAGACAAAGTATAGATTCATATTTCTATAACGATAAATGCTCTAAGCGATAATAGATAAACTAGGTGGATATAGATCAATGGGGCACCTCCATAGGTTTACACCTCGATGTACTTATATTTTTAGATACTTCTGGGCTGCGTTCACTTATATCGTCTGACGTCGTCGGACGACGGCGACGCTAAGTTTCTTTATTCAATGCGGCGACGACGACGCTCGGAGTGTTGTTTTGGCGTTCGTTTGTATTGATTGATCGCTCTGCGCGACTAAAGTACGCTCCGTGCGTCGTCGAACGATATAAGTGAACGCAGCCCAGAGATTTCTCTTTGTTGACAGCGTTGACATTTGACATGACAGTTTGACAGTGACAGTACTGATTAAAAATTAATCTACTAAATAAAAAGGTTATTTGTAAATAAATGCAATATTTCCTTGCAAAATGATTATACATAAGAATTTATCTAAGTTTACAATTAACTCCACAATTCAAAATTACCGGAAATTCAGTGCAATTTGTTGTAACCGTTATGTTGAAGGCAAAGAAAAAATCAAAATGTTCGAATGCAGTGGACCAAATCAAAATAATATTAATATAATGAATTTCAATCTAAAAAGAAATATATCAATGGAGGGATTTGTAAAATGGCAGGAACAAACGTATGCAAGCATATCAAGTAGTTCTCCTGTGCATTTCATACAGGATGGGCTACTTTATTTCCATGATATAACCGGTATGACTTGGTGGGCCACTATTGTTACATCCACGATACTTATAAGGACGGCTATGACGCTACCACTGACAGTATATCAAAATTACATATTAGCTAAAGTAGAGAACATCAGCTTAGAACTTAAGGATTTGGTAAATGAATTAAAAAAGGAGACAACAATAGCAAAAAAAGCATACAAGTTAACAGATAAACAAGCAGTAATATTATACAAAAGGTCATTGAAGAAACAATGGAACAAATTAATAGTCAGAGATAACTGCCACCCATTCAAAGCAAGCTTAATTGTATGGTTTCAACTTCCAGTATGGGTGTGCATGTCATTTGCATTGAGAAACCTAGTCTACATGACCGATGCAGATCCTGCAGCATTAGTTACTTTTATGGAATTATCTACTGGGGGGATTGGATGGATTCCTAATTTAACCGAGTCAGATCACTCCTGGATTCTGCCAGTGGCATTTGGTTTAATCAATATATCAATTATTGAAATACAAAGGTTATCTAAGCTAAGACAACCCTCAAAGCTTTACAATGTTTTCACAAATGTATTTAGAGTATTTACAATTATTATGGTACCTGTTGCTGCCAATGTACCTTCATGTATGTGCCTGTACTGGATGACATCAAGTAGTATTGGCTTGATGCAGAATCTGATGTTACTTTCCCCATCACTGAGAAGGAAGCTTAAGATACCTTTAGCTCCAAGTGAACTTGAAGAACCCTATAAACATATAAAGGAAGAATTAAAATATTCATCAATAAGAATGTTAAAAAGAATTATACCAAAGCAATCATAATGTGTTTTTTTACTTCTATACCCAAATTATCTTCTATGCCACTTCTATGCCTATATATAGTGAGACTAGTACCACAAATTACCTATTAGTTACTACGTAACTAGTACTTTAGAAAATTGTTAGGATTTTTCAAGTGCCCTTGATCAATAAAACATTCCATATTTCTAACAAGTCACATTAAGAACTTTTGATTTATATCCATATACATATATATATATATATATACAGTAATCAACATGAGAATACAAAAACATAATATGAATTATTACAGACCCCAATCATAGCTTCTATTTATACATCAGGAAGAGATGAACAGAATTTTAGTAAAGCTAATGAATTTCTGCCTTACCGTTGGGACCGGAATGATGCAAGGAAGAAGGACCTGGTGAATCATGTGTCTTCAGCGTCACTGCCCTTCGCGCTGGGCGCCAGATCGTGTATAGGCAGGAAGTTAGCCATGCTACAGATGACAGAGCTTATAAGTCAGGTACACATCCAATTTATATGCAAATTATTCTGGGTCAGGATGCTCATGTTTAATTCATTATTTTTATCCAAATCTTATTTATGTTACTGTTTGGGTGCTCATTGATTCATGATCTTAAGTTTCTTTGTATCTTTTTTGTAATACATCTTTTTTGTTACAGATTGCCCAAAACTTTGAATTTGAATGTTTAAATAAAGATGAGGTATATGCAAACACTTCACAAGTTCTTGTGCCAAGCACAGATATCAAGATATCGTTTTCATTGAGAAATCGCACAATTAGAAAAAAGGGCTTGTAGTAACTAAGGATGCTTGCATCTTATCCAGCCCTACTTGAATTTGTTTTATTGGAATTTTTTATTGTCATGTATGCTGTTGCTAGAATACAATATTGTGTTAGATGTAATCTAGACAAGTACTTCATAATAACTAATGGCTCAGTTATATCAGATGGATACTGGACAGTTACACTTTACTTGCCAACCGAAATTGACTAACGGCCAAAATTAATATCCAATCTATCCACGATTTGCCCTACTGGAGATAGGAATTTGACATAAGCTCCATACAAAATATGTAAAATTTCTATCTCTAGTAGGGTAAATCGTGGATAGATTGGATATTAATTTTGGCCGTAAGACTAGGAGAAAACACAGTCGGGAGACTCGGATGCCTTCGGCACGCGCAAGTCGCTCGTCAACACCAAGTCGACTGCCAGTCAGACTTGGTGTAAATGAGCCATCCATTAGTTAAGAACTACTTGCCGAGGACAGTCAACTTAGAGTGATAGTTTCATTCAAATTTCCGCTCAACTACTACCACTATTATTTGTTCTATGGCTCAACGTTGAAGCACAAAAACAATCGATGTATGCCCGCAAGCGGCACGTACACACGCATAGACGCGCGCACAGAGTACATTAAGGTGGCCACTGACGATGCTTCCAAACGTGTGAATGGCGTAGCCGCATTCCAAAATCTGTCCGTGAATGTTGAAAACGTATGTTATTTCTAGAACAAGTCAAGCTTTGTTGGATGTCGTCATTAAAACGACGTCCGAATAGATGCATCGTCAGTGCCCAGCTTAATTATAACTGAGAGGCGCGCGTAAGCTGTACCACACTGAACGGACCCTTTTCTGCCTCCAATTTAATTAGTCTGTTTTTTCTGTCTTGTCTTATTTAGTAAACAATCGGCATGTATCTTTATTCAAAGAACTACTGATAAAATACAATTACTAGTTCTGCACATGTAATTAGGCTAAAAAAAATGATAATTGTGTGTGAAATTGTTAACATAATCCCTTTTAATAATATTTATTGACGAATTAAATTAAAAAGACATGCCAAGATTGTTTACTAAATAAAACAAGTACGAAAAACAGAGTGTACTTCAAATTGTGCGCACGGACTTGGTTTCTATGTGTAGTTATTCTAAGACAGTCTACATCAAAAGTGATGATTACCCGAAAGTTCCAAAATGTTTTTGTGGATGAAAACTTGTCAATTATTATTAGTGTTAAACACAGATTTGTTAACAAATAACAACAGAGAAGTGGAATAGTATTAATTACATAAATGCAGATTATAAACTTCTGAGATAGGTACTTATTTTCATAAACTATTGTGACTTTACTAGTGTTCATTATTTGCATCGACCATACTATTACACAATACAATACAATAAATTCTGTCAACTAGCTGAGGCGGTTTATTGCAATCAGATTGGTTCTACCAAGGCGATCATTGGCTTATCACTAACATGGCAGCCGCATAAGTGGTCGAAACCGATTTGAAGTTTTCAAGTGGCGAATAGTGGTGACCACAGTTTTACTATCTATGGTTAAACTGTGGTGGTGACCTACGTCAGTGATATATCATTGATGTGTTGACATACATCGGTTGCCCGTGATGAGGTGTCTATGGGGTGTATGGTCGATGATTATCTGTAATTATATAAGGTCCTACATTATTAATCCGAAATATTTTAATTTACTGTGGGACCAAAGGTGAAATCGCGAAAAAAAAATTAGTTGGTCCCTACATTTGTGTTCACTTAAATCAGTTAAATCGTTAAAATGTAGGGAACACCGGGTTTTTTTTCGCGATTTCAGGATTGGTCCCATAGTAAAAGTTGTTCATAATTCTACTCAGTAGATTCACCACTTCAAATATTACGGATTAATAATGTAGGACCTGTAGATCGATTTATTTTCGGAAAGTAGAACTATGTGTGCCAAACTGTAATAATATACACAATTACATTGAATTGGATATAAGTTTAATTGCAATACATTAATGGATAAGCATCCGGACTGTTATATACACTTTAATAACTCATATATACACACCTATGTTCAGAAAGGAAAACACATAGGAAGTTGCCACTTCATAAATTTTTACATGATAAGTGAAGAGAAGCCAAAAAGATTAATAACAATCGTGGTGACATTTCGTTTCTTTGATATTAACTATTAACAACAAATTATTTTCTAGTATAGATGAATCCATTTCTTTAGAAATAAAAATTTGCTTTCAAATAAATTTAAATAAATGCATGAATAATAAAAACATGAATCCTATGTAAATCTATATTTTTTACAAATATCGCTATAAATGGCAGTTTTAATTAAAGTTTTATTCAAGCTTCTCTAAACATAGATTATAATGATCAAAGGCTTTTAACAACTTAAACAGATTCATTTCACCAACTGCCTCAGTATCATAGACTTGATATCTTCCAACCATTGCTCCTTATACTCCAAGTTAAGTATGTTCCTAAAGGCTTTTGTGCGATCTGATTCGCACATTTTACCTGTTAGCAAGTAAGCCACTGATTCTACACATAAGAAACCCATGCCCTCGCTTAGTGACCATATGTAAATTTTATCGGCAGTGTCCGGATTCAATTGGAACTGTAGGATAGCACTACTCAGCAATCCTTTGAGATGGTCGAATAAAAATCTGTCGGCCAACAATAGTACTTCTAAATTAGTTTCCAGTTTTTCAGCCATTGGGAAGATTTGGACTTCACATTTGGTATTATTCAATCCAAAGTGTAACAAAGTCAACATGTATTCTAAGGCAGGTTTTGTTACATTCTTCAATCTTACACAATTTTCAACAGACTCCTTGAAACAACCCATTAACATGGCACTGAAAACTTCTGAGTTTTGGCACAGGAATATTCTGTTGGCTTTGACTGTTGTTAAATCATCAAGTTCAAAAGTGACTATTTTGTCAAAGGATAAATTATCAAGTACAGGATCATAACTGACGTAGATGTGACTTGTGAATCTATTTTCAAGCACTTTAGGATCTTTTATGTGCACATTATTGGCTAACTTCGCCAAAGCAGTAACACAGTCTTGTATGTCTTCCTTAGATTCGGCAATTATCGCGAACAGTAAGTTAAGTGCGCTGCAGTCTATAAAATATTTTTTCAGTGGTTTTTCAGTTCTAAAAAAAACGAAGTTATTAGTATTACAGCAGTTCTATATTTATCTCACAATCAATGGTAACTTGCAATGAATCTCAGTATAGTTACCTCACAATGTAAGGTAGTGTTAATGACAAGGTCTGTTTCATAGCCAAGCTACCTTTCAGAAGCTGGTAACTAATTTCACCAATACCGTAACTTGACTCTGCTAATATTGTCAGCTGACTCAAGAGCTTTGAACTTAGCCTTAAGATCTGGAAATTATAAAAATGTTTAAGTTTAGTAGCAGATGCTGCAGTTGTGTAATTATTATTGTATCATATCACATTTTGCATTTTTATTTGAACTAAACTTTATTTCAGTACCCATAAGAGCGTCAAGATGCGATAAAGACGTGTTCGGACTCACTTGTTTGCACTGCTGACATTTAGTAGGCGGATGCTGAGAACTGACCGACATATTATGCAATCTAAGAGCTAATCTATGTTTCAATATACTCATTAGGCAAAGGGCATTGCTGAAAATATAAGTTTTATTATTAGAACATACATGCACTTACCAACAAAAAAATATTAATCGAAAAAAAAAAACATCCATTTACGATATTATGTTCACGAGACGCAACATATTTCAGAGTGCCTAGTGCGAGTTCAACACTTACTGTATACTCGATCGAATGCGTCGACTTTCATTCATATCAGGGGCCTTACTCCCGACTGGTTCGAGCTCTGAATCAAATCGAGCTAATTTCAATTCCTATAAAAATGCAGTACGATATGACTAACTCGAATTCAAATCCGATTGATACAGCACTGAATCCAGTCGGCCCCAGTAGCGCCTGTGGCGGAAACGAGGAGGAGTTACTGATTTATGAATGAAGGCGACGCGTTCGGTCGAGTATGCGGTAAGTGTCAACTCGCACTAAGACCTCGGGGTTTGGAAATGATAATTATACAAACGTCCAGGGGCCTTACTTCAGACTGGATCGAATTCTGTATCAATCGAATCTGAATTCGAGTTAGTGTCAATTCGTACTGCATTTCTCTAGGAATTGACATTAGCTCGATTGGGTTCAGAACTCGAACAAGTCGGGAGTAAGGCCCCAGACCACGTTAAAGTGACATGCTGGAACTTGTGACTCTTATTAAAGCACAGAGTGGTAATATGCTCGTCTCGTGGAATCGTCAATGTGGTTTACGCTTATACTAACAAAAACCCAGTTGTTCCTATGAGCTATCAGAATCGATATTCATACGTAAGGACACAATTCATTTGGAAAAAAACTCTTTAATTAAAATAAGTTAAGTATATTAAATAATTATTAATTGTAGATTGAAAATAATGAATTAATTTTTAATTTATTAATTGTAGATTGAAAATAATGAATTAATTTTTAATATGAATATTTTTATTGAAGAGTTTTTTTCCAAATAAGAAAGAAAGAAGGAAGTAAGAAAAATATCTATTTGGCACAACTGAGACACATACAAAATAAGGATATAAGGATACAAGAAATAGATTTAGTGAAGAACAAATCGAGGAAAAAGTCATTGACAGTCATGCGCCATGTGTGTCTCAAACTTGTGACAAATGGGTGCCCAGCTCAGCATATTGCCAGGTTATTTAACCTGACGCTGGTATTCTGCTGGATCCCTGTTGACAAATGTCTTTGTTGAACAAATGAGTTGTGTCCTTACGTATGAATATCGATTCTAATAACGTAGCTCACAGGAACAACAGGGTTTTTGTTACATACTGTAGATGTTCAAAAAAATACCTCAAAACTCTGGCAAGGATACGAGCCGCCCTTCCTAAAGGCCGCTTGCATCTCTCCACATAATCTAACAGAGCGTTGAGACACTCTCGCCCAGTTAACAGCTCCAACGTTTGGTTTGGGACCGGCTCTTCCCGGAGGGCGCCGAATGAGTTGCAAGCTCCGTGCGATACGCGGAACAGTAACACTAACACACATGCTATGCCGGACGATTTTGTGTTCGTGACGATCTTTGTAACGTCTACTGAAAAAGAAAAAGCAATTGTTTTTAGTTTAATGTAGGTACTACGAAATGGTTGATATCAAGAAGTGATGACTGGCGAAGACTGAACGCAATCCTTATTTATTTATTTATATAAACTTCATTGTTGTCGATTCTCTTGTTCACGAACTAAACTTATTTTAAACTATCGCTCTCTTTTACTAATAGTAGATACAAGAAAGGGATGGCCACAATTTTAGAACGATCAAATTAGTTTACGTGTTACATTTCTTTGTATTTTAGTGGACACGTTCCGAGATCACGGTTAAACTTGTATGGAAATCTAAATTCAGACTAATTTGACAGTTCTAAAATTGTTACCTTACCTCTTTTTCCAAAATAATAATAATAATAATACACGATCACTAACGGATGCACCAATGATCATTATAATATATAATATAATAAAACGGCTCGAAGCGTTTTTGAAAGTTTGCATTTTAAGTTTACAGTAGCTTAGCGGCTAAAGCACTGGTGTACTGAATCAGGAGTCGCAGGTTTAAATCCTGCTCGTTTATTTCCACAATTTATATCTTTACATTTTTTTTATAATCTAGTGCCGCCCCCATCTTTTTACTTTATTTTACATCGACCTGTAATGAATTACTAGTGCGAAGTTCTCCGAAGTGTGTCTAGGCTCTAAGATATTTTATAATATGTTAGGCCGGCTACACACGTTGGCCCCAACGTTCGGGCCAACGCCATTTTCCCGATCCACAGATTGGCCGAATGGCGTTGGCGGCAACGTTCGGGCCAACGTCTGGAGCCGGGTTTATCAGTATCACATCAACCGAAGAAAATACTATCAAAACTATTTTGGAATCCTGGATTATGTATGCTTCTCTCATACACCATACGTAATGAACTGACACATAAACTTGTAGGTGTTTTCTTAACCTTCTAAGGGAGCTTCTTCCTCGACACTCTCGTCGTCTTCCATGATGAGTTCGTCCAGATCATGCGCAACTTGTGCTGCGTCGAGTTCCGCGGCAGCACTGTTAACTCCGGCCAGGTCCACTATCTCGCCCTCGTTGTCACTACACACGGGCGAATAACGACCCGATACCTCGGAATCTGAACTGTCTGCAATATAAAAAAACGTAATAATTAATTAACATAACATAACATCACGCCTGTATTTCCCCGAAGGGGTAGACAGGGGTGTAATAGTACACCCACATTTCGCCAGTTATGTTATAGTCCCATGTAATAGGGGGCGAGCCTATTGCCATTAACCGGGCACAAATCCATACTCCGGGCTGCTACTGAGAATTTCCTAATGAAAAAACCCAATAACACTTTGCCCGACCCGGGAATCGAACCCAGGACCCCACGCTCAGCAGTCGCACTTGCGACCACTAGACCAACGAGGCAGTAAGGAGATTTTTGTTCATTATAAATATAAAATAAATTCCTAACTAGCCTACCTATTTGTTATCTCGTGTTATTCATCTAATTAGTTATTAAAGGAAACTGTATAAAATTACTAGTTCAAAAGTGATTATTTATAGAAGCAAGTAACTGAAAAAATGCATTTTGCTAGGGTAATCTATTTACATAAAGTGGCAGCACATCAAACTGACAAGTACACGATAACAGCCCGCTATTGGCTCCACATCCGATGGCGTAACACTGAGGCAATCACGTGACCTAGCTGTCACGGGAAGAGAGTACCTGGTAAAACATCTTATTATACCATGGACAGCTTAACATGCTCTCCGAGTCACGGACACATTAAAATCAACATAAAGTCAAAAATGCAATTTTCTCTTACCTTCTTTCATACTAAAAGGTGAACTAGGACCAGCAGAACTATTTGGACTCCATTGATATTCTGTCCAATAGGGAGACATTGAACTAGCTTCCCCTGAACTAACACCGGACTCAGGACTCCAGTCCCATCTGGCTCGTTTATTTGGTCGAAATGTTTTATTGTCTGGACTAAAACCTGATTGATAGCCATCCGAATATGGCGATAATGGACCATTATCTCCTTTTTCTGGACTTATGGATACACGAGATCCCGACGGTTGAGGATTCAAAGGCCATTCAGGACTTTTAGGTTCCCAATAAACTCCAGCTGACCAATCCTTGCTAGCCATTTTGATCAGTTGAGATTTCTAAAAATAATAAAACGTTATTAATTCTTCTTATCATATATGAAGGAAATAAAATAGTATAATAAGTACCTTTTTAATGGATTTGGGACTTTCAGATCGAGGTCTTTTGAGGCATTTACGCCTCGTGAGGTGGAGTTGAGTTGTCTCATCTTCACTTTGGCTGTCATCTGTTGCGTCGCTGTCGACTGCATCAACGAATCCGACGATCATATTATCTCTTTCTATTACCACCTTTAATTCGTCTTCATTTTGACAAGAAAGTGGACCTTTACGACGTGCAAACAAACTAACTTTTCCTTCAGCGTTACTTGAGCTAGATTCGTTTATTTGTAATTCACTATCAGATTTCAGGTCTTTTTGACTTTCGTTGTCTTTATCTTCAGTGTCACATATCATGGATAGATGCTCCAGATTGTTGTGTTCAAAATTCATGGTTGTTAGATATGTGGTCAGTTCTTCAGTAAGTAAGCTCACAAGACCCTCATTAACTAAAATCTGGAAAGCTGGAATTCATCAAAAACAGAAATTGAAAAAATAAATGAGCAAATAAATCATTTAAAATGGTTTTAGTTTTTATAGTCTAATTATAACTTACGAGAGGAAATCGACCATTGTCGACTTGCGGTACCATTAACGCAACAGCCTAGGTAGTATTGAAGTAGTTATGGGCAAAGGTAATCGCTTAACATCAGGTGGGCCTTTGGCTCGTTTCGCCATCCTATACTATAAAAAAAAAACGACAGATACCTATTTCGGTTAAAAAGATACAGCCCTGCTGTGACTGTGACAGACAGACGGACGGACGGACAGACGACGTAGGCGGAGTAATAGGGTCCCGTTGGCAGTTGGCACCCTTTGTGGACGATGCCCTAAAAAGTAGGAAGTAGCTAACACACTTTCTGTTTTTCTAACTGGAACAACGTCAGAATAGAAAAATATTACTTACAGGTATCATCAAAGACATATTGTAGAAGAGCATGCATGGCGTGGGGGTTGACTCGTGCGGCAGCTACCAACAAGGGCAAGCCACCGCAGTGACGTAGCCGAGACCGGTTCACTGATTCGCCGCTCAGCTGCGCCAGGGCATGCGCTGTACCCTCTGGCCATAGGGCAACATCTGGAATGCAATTAATTTAATATTTATGCGTTGCGATGATTTCTCTTTGTCTATTCCATTGAAATTCGAGTGGCCATTCTGTACGTACTATAATAGATTCTAGGTCTAGGTCTAGATCATACTGAATCTAGGGTTTATCTAACGCAAAACGAAAGATTTTTTCGCACCGTATTTATTAACGTCACAACTCAAAAATCATGATCATTGGGAAATCACCTTTAAATTTTAAGACTTAAACGTGACTTTCCAATGGTCATGATTTTTGTGTTGTGACGGTGTTTTATTACAGGCGCGATTTTCTTTATTTTACAAGCTTTTTTTACTTCCCAAGAGGGCCGAGCGCGCCGCGCGCGCAACGTGGCTATAGAAGCTTCGCTTCAAAAACATTTTATCTTTCATTTAGACTAGACAGACTCGACTAGACTCTGCTTTGCCCGCGTATAATTCGGCTTATCACAAGAGACGCACGCATCCCTCGGGAACTGTATATTTTCCCGGGATATAAAGTAGCCTATATGTTAATCCGGGTTATGATCTATATGTGTGCCAAATTTCATCCATTCAGCCATTTCAGCATGATTCAGTAACAAACATCCAACCATCTTTACATTGATAATATTAAGTAGGATACTGAAATTGCCAAGTACCTGTCATTTTCTGTAGTATGCTTACAAGAGCTTCAACAAATCCTGCAATGCCTAGAAGAGGGCGACAACTGGACAGGTAGCATAGGTTCATGAGACACTTCAGTGCAAGATTTTCAAACTTTTTGGTTAATGCTACAAGGCATTGATAACCTCTGCCATCTCCTTGAATCTAGAAGATGATTAAACTAAAATGAGATAGGTGGCAAATTTATGAGGCAGAAACAGTCAGAAAAAGCCAAAATAGAAGTTTGAACTTTGAAAGCTAAAGAATTATCCATTAATTAATTGAGGTTTGAATAGGGGCAGGGGATTAGAATAACATCACGATTGAAGTCCGTCCAGTGGCATAGCTACCGTAGGGCTAGGCGGGGCAGTGCCCCCAAGCCCAAGGGGCCCTCGGCCCCATGAACGATGTTCGAAAAGTTATACACGCTGAAATTTTAATCGCTTATTTCCCGAAAAGGGGTCATTGTACTCATCATTATGAACAACTTTTACTATGGGACCAATCCTGACATCGCGAAAAAAAAATCAGGTGGTCCCTATATTTTATCGATTTAAGTGAACACAAATGTATCCTAGTTGAATAAAGAATGTTCGACTTTTAACTTGTTGCCCCGGGGCCCTTGGTTACATAGCACCGACAAGCGTGCGATATTCGAGCCTCGTTCGTAGTAATGTATGTATGTTCTGTGTACTTGTCGCTCAAAAGATGTAGTCTCAGCCCAAAATGTGATTCAATTTAAAAACAGACTTGACAAGCATCTTCTCGAACTTAACAAGAAATAAGAGTGGGGATAAGCAGGATACAGGCACTTATCAGTTGTTTCAACTGCTGCCTGTTTATTTATAATAATAATAATCGACCGATCCATCATCACTGACAGGACTGTTGTTTTCAATAAACCTGACATTGTGGTGATAGATCGTTCAGAGCGCCGCGCATTGATTGTTGATATCACGGTCCCACTTGACGACAACCTCGTAAAAGCTGAGAAAGATAAACAAATCAAGTATATTGACTTAGCTCACGAGATTGTCGACATGTGGGATGTGAATTCAGCAGTCATTGTACCGATAGTCATCACGGCCAATGGCTTAATAGCCAAGAGCCTCGACCAACACCTAAGGAGGCTCTCGTTGGGCGGCTGGATTAAGGGCCAGATGCAGAAGGCAATACTCCTTGAAACGGCACGCATAGTGAGGAGGTTCCTTTCTCTGGGGCCCTGACCACCGGTAGCTTGGACCCTGTTCCCGATGCCGGTGGGCAACTGTTTTTTATATTTTTAAATGTTTATTTATTTATTTAATATTTAAAAATGTAAATAATAAGTTTGTTAAGCTAATAAAGGGAATAATAATAATAAAATATCGAGACTGTTGAGAAGAAAAGCAAATCTTACACTTTCTTTGCGATTTTTTCCAAGATTATAAAATGTATTTTTACAAATATTAGGGTCTTTAATTCAAACACTCGACTATTCTGGTTTTTTTCTAGCTTGTAATGTCTGGATACGGCTAACTTTGCGACGAAAAACTGGATGTTGTCCAGATGTTTCACGACCAATAAGAACTTACCTCGCCTTAAAGGTTCAAGTGCAATGTTTTCAGAATCTGATTTTATGATAATTTTTCATTTTAAACAGATTCTGAAATAGGTATCTTTAAAATATTATGCAACAAAAAATACACGTGATGTTGGGATGTAGTCTAAACCACCTCGCGTGATTAAAGGATGACCCCTAAGCATTTGACTACTATAAAATAAAAAATAATACATAAATTAAAATTATTCTGAAACATACTTGTTCAGCACATTGTGCAGTAGAATGTGTGGTAAAGTACCCCAAGCACTTTAGTATGCCAGTGATCAGTTCCTCCTGACTCTTCCTAATCCCATCAGCTTCACGTCCAGGAGTAGTTGACTTGATAATGCCAGCTGTTTCACATTCTGTTGTCAGTAATATTGCTATGCAGCGCACCGAGTTCAAGCTGAGCATTTCGTCTCTTTTTTCCGTTACCATCCACAATTGCCTATAGAAGAGAAAATAAATTGTATGCAAATAATTAAAAAACCGGCCAAGAGCATGTCGAGCCATGGTTAATTGCTTAGTATAAGCACAGTATAAACAGATCCTACATCCTTACTCTGTGGTTTAGGGTTCGGTACGTAGGTGTAATTACAAACGAATCAAATAGAATATTACTCATGGCTATTTTAGTTTTTCTGTTTTTGCAATAGATAGCAGCATTGGCGACTCAGAGCATGTTGTTATACAGCGCCAAGGGCGGATCCAGTCTTTGTGTCAGGGGGGGGTCGCGTAGTTATACCCAGCCCCAGATCTAAATTTTTAATCGATTTGACGCCCTCTTGGAAAAACTTTCAACCAATAAAATTCTAGGATTTTCGTAATTTTAGTTAAAATGAATTTAAGTGAATGTTAGAGCTTAACATTTTCTCTTTGTAGAATATTAATGTAACGGAATAGTTACGTGCAAAACCTACACGCCAAAAAAACCAGTATATACTGGCGCGAGCTTCGGCTTTGGCTCTATTAACTACAGATTAGTTGCTTAGAATATACGTCCAGCATGCAGAAGAAAAAAAGGGGAGAAAGACAAGCGCGAGCGAAGCCAGCGCGATTTTTTTTTTTCGAGACCCCTACGACCCCCCCTCCCTAGAACCGCCACTGTTTGTAGTTACATAATTATCTCACTTTTCAAGTACAGTCCAAGGAGACTTAAATAACAAATCCTTATTAAATGCACTTCTTTTTCTTATTTTGTCAATGGTTCAAATATTGTTGGAATAAAAAGTGCATAAAATAATGTGATGTTTTTAAAAATTTCTACTTTCTTCTATTCTTTTTACTATTCTGCCACTATAATATGGATTACATCTTACTGTATCTAATTTAATTAATGCACAATACTATTTATGTTACATCAACTGGAAATAAGGGTTTCCGGGTTTCATGTTGAAACCATATAAGTACCTACAGGACTTATAAATGTAACACATGAATGCAAAAAAAGTTTTGAGTTTCAGTTTGAGAATAAGAAAAAAGGCTGGGTCACAGTAATTAGGTACTGTAGCTGGGTAGTTTTCATTAATGGGGTGACACCATCGATATCCACCCCGGGTGTCACCCATGCTAGCTACGCCACTGTGTTTTAAGGTTCTTGTTTTTTTTTTTAAATTTCACGTAGAGAAATAATAATAAAATACTTAGAAATTAATAGTACAAAGGCACTGCTTATTTCATAAAGAAATTTCTTGGGCGAGGTTTTATAAGGCTTATAAAACCTTACCCAAGTGAAACTCAAAAGTTTACATTACTTGAGACACTGTGTCTACATCTCGTTGCTTCAAATTTTTCTCTTGCAGGTCTGCTGGAAGAAATTTCCTAATGAAATAAGCAGTGCCTTTGTACTATTAATTACCTTATAATATAAGGCTATCAATCAATCAATCAACTCAGCCTATCGCGGTCCACTGCTGGACATAGGCCTCTCCCAAGTTGCGCCACAACGCTCGGTCCTCTGCCTTCCGCATCCAGTCCCCCCCAGCCACGTTCTTTAGGTCGTCGGTCCACCTGGCAGGGCTAACATGGTAGAAAAGTAGTTATTTCTGTTGTTGATGGTTAGCTAAGTATTCAATCGACGGTGACGCGACGCGGCAACGCTGCTTTTATGCTGAAAACAGTTTAAAATTACCTGATAGCCCGCACAGCCATTGTGAGGGTAGGATAAGATGTATTCTTGTCTCTGTTCTCAATTAGTGCAACCAATGCTGTCACTGCACCATGGTTGTGTAAGCCGTCTGCGTTTAAATTCCTTTGAGCCAGATTTCCTATCACACGGCATGCTCTGCCTACTATGCTATCACGACATACTGTTTTTATTATGTTCACTAACGGTCCAAAGCTGTACAATTTACCAACCTGAAATGATTTATGAATGAAAATTAAATTAGTTAAATTTTTAGCTTACCGCATATTGCTATACAAATCAGTGATGTATGTTTTTTAGCAATTATTATTGTTGTTTTAAGACAAGGAAAATAAATTGAATGTACCGCTACGCAGCTTTCTTCTTCCAGGCAGCAATTACCTAGTATGCTTAATGTTATATCAAGAATTCTTTCGTTTGGTTTGCGTAAATGTGGCAACAAGCATTCTAAGCCACCACATTCCCGAAAAAGCTTTATTCCACTGTCATTTGTAATGATTTTACTTCTTATTTTCACTAAGGTTTCTTGAACACGACTCGATGATGAAGATTTCAGACTTTCAATTGTGGACTTCACATAATTTGAGTCCATTTTTCGGACAAATTAGAATTCAGAAATGTAATAACAAAGTTTTGTCATTTTCTTTCTTTATTAACAGCTGATTTTGTCTATGACACGAGTTTATTTTTTTGTTGAATAGTTTTATGACTAGGTTGCTAAAACCTTTTAGCCCACAGAACATTATACTCAAGAGTTTTAGCCACTTCTTTAGTAGTACCAGAGACATGACATTTACCGCTGCGCTGCCTTTACCATCGGTAAAAATGTTATGTCTCTGAGTAGTACTCACCTTTTATCAAATGACGATGGAAGGAGGATGTCTCTTTAAACTTCGCTGTGGAATTCCGAATTACAATAGCAGAACACTTGGGTAGGTAATATCTCTATATCATTAGTCACTGTGACAGCCAAGCTTTTAACTTAAACCATGTCGGGCAGTGGCAGTTCTAGGGGGGGGGGGGTTCATAGGGGTCATGATCCCCCCAAAATTGTACACGTCAAATTGACAAATCTCCTAAAAATAGACAATTTACAAAAATAAATTATTAACGTCCAAAAGTAAACAATGAAATCAAAACTAGGTAAGTACTACCTACTTACTCAAACACGACATCACACGACATCTACTCGTACACACGGCTACACATCAAGCTGTACGTTTCCAATATAAGCTGACCTCGCATTGTATAGGCTTTCCGTACAATGCGAGATCAGCTTATACTGGAAATTACAGCTTGATGTGTAGCCGTGCGTACGTCAAAAAATCATCATCATCATCATTTCAGCCGAAAGACGTCCACTACTGGACATAGGCCTCCTCCAATTAAGGGGAGATAAGCCATAATCGCCACGCTTGACAGGCGGGTTTGCGATCGCAGTTGGTTGGTTAAATACTCAGAGAACGCTGCTGCCCATCCTCTGGTGAATCCCTTAGTCGCCTTTTACGACACCCATGAGAAGAGATAAGGGTGGTGCTATTCTTTAAGTCTTTAAGTCCGTACCACACGGACTAAAACTCAAAAAATACCTAACATTATGTTAGAGTTTTGTTTATGTACTGAAGATCTATTTACAGCATAGGTAGGTATTATTTTGCTCAAAATAAAATATGAATGATATTTCCAGTTTAATGACAAATAATATCACATACGTTGGCGGTAGTTCATTTTGTTGAACGGTTTGCGCTATTTTACATGAGCCAGCCGTTGCAATCGGAAACTATATCAAAGGCACAAGCGATTGAAGCTTTGGCGGTGAAAAAAAAATCACGCTCGCTTCGCTCGCACTTCTTCATTATCGTACCTACATAGTCTGCGCCTCCAAAAAATACACTTAAATTGAAGTCAACTTTTCGCATAAATATGAAAAATTCGCGCTCGCTTCGCTCGCAAACGTACCCGTTTCCTCTTTGTTGACGTTCATATTGTAAATAACTATTCTGTTACATAATAAACTAACTCCAAACTCTACCTTGTCTTTGCATAAAAAAAAGGTAAATTTGGACCTTGAAAGTACTTGAAACTGTACGTAAGCCAAGTTGACCCCCCCCCCCCCAAAATCTTGGGCTGGAACCGCGCCTGATGTCGGGTTATCTATTTCCAGATTTGCTTACTTAGATGACCTTTTTTTTGTTTTAGTTATATTGTAAATTGCAAGCGTTGTTTTGGTATTATTACCAAACATTGTAGCTTATGACATTCTAGGGATAAAGACGAATCTAATGACCACTCGGACTTCAAAATCCGTCAAGCCTTTTATACGTCACAACGGAACAGACAAACATACATACATGCACAGACTACTATTAGTAGCTAGCTACATACATGCCATGCATACCTACATACAACATACACCCGAAACACAATACCCCAAAGACTTTGTATATACTGACGTAATACCCTCCTTCTGGGCATTGACCTATACCTATGGACTTGAAATACCTACGAAATACGCTTGACAAAAAACAGACGTCTGTGTGCTATACTCAAGGACGGATCCAGCCTTTGTGTCAGGGGGGCGTCACGTATTGTACTTATATTCAGCCCCGGATCTAAACTTTTAAAAGGAGGGTACAAAGTCGCCCTCTTGGAAAAAACTTTCAACCAATAAAATTATAGGATTTTCGTGATTTTAGCTAAACATGAATTTAAGTCTGCCTCGTTGGTCTAGTGGTTACAAGCGCAGACCGACACAGACGCAGCGTGACTGCTGAGCGTGAGGTCCTGGGTTCGATTCCCGGGTCGGGCAAAGTGTTATTGGGTTTTTTCATTAGGAAATTCTCAGTAGCAGCCCGGAGTCTGGATGTGTGTGCCCGGTCAACGGCAATAGGCTCGCCCCCTATTACATGGGACTATAACATAACTGGCTAAATGTGGGTGTACCTACTATACACCTCTGCCTAACCCTTCGGGAAAATACAGGCGTGTAGTTATGTGTTATGAATTTAAGTGAATTTTAGAGCTTTAGATTTTCTCTTTGTAGAATATTAATTTAAAGGACAGTTACTTGCAAAACCTATACGCTAAAACAATATATTATACTGGCGCGAGCGAAGCGAGCGCGAACTATTTCTCAGTTTTTGCTTTGTCTCGGTTTTGGCTTTGTCTCTATTAACTACAGTATAGTTGCTTACAACATACGTCCAGAACGCAGAAGAAAGGAGGGCCTACCTTTCGTTTTTTTTTTTGCTTACCCAGATTATATTTACTTACTTGAGTTTTAAGAGCTTTTTTGATTGGAATTTCTTTTTCCATTCCGATTTTTATTACTTATCAACGTAGAAAGACGTAGAAAAACGTAGAAAATTAGTTATTTCTGTTGTTGATGGTTAGCTAAGTAGGTATTCAATCGACGGTGACGCGATCATTTTTCATTTATTGTACATTCATTTGGTAAATTATGTACGTATACAGGCAAAAAAACAGTGGTTGACCTAGGCCCAGGGGGGGTCATGACCCCCATGTCCCCCCTGGATCCGCTCTTGGCTATACTTACACTATCCGGGCCCGTAAAATGGCGGCCATTGCAAGGGATGTAGGTAATCAAAACTCATTATAATCCACATTACATTTGCATTACTTGTTGTCCACAGCACAAACAATAAATTTGGGACCGTTTTTAAAGCCAATTTTTTTTTTTACTTTTGTTTACTTGACAGCACACATACAAAACTCTGGCCCTTAAAACAGCGGATTTTCGCCACGTGGAGTATTCGAACGTCACGTAAAAATGTTGTCAAACAGAGAACATACAAATAGCATGCCATCTCTTTTACCAAACTACATTATAACTTGGTCTACAAGAGACAAAGTATAGATTCATATTTCTATAACGATTTAGTAGATATAACATATTTATATAAACGAGGTGTATTATAGAAGAATAGGGCACCTCCATAGGTTTACATTTCGATGGTTCCAGTGCCATTGCCATGCATTGGTGCATCTCTACTTGTGTGTCTGTGGTACACAGTGTTGCTATAGGCACCGTAATTACGGCAGACGTTTGTTTTTATTCCTGCCACTTACCGTAATCATAAATTACGGTGTTTGAAAGTCACCGTAATTTTTAGAAACCCACCTGGAACTGGTAATATTCCAAAAAGTAAAAAATATTATTGTAATTGTTAGTAACAATTACATTAATTTTTACAGTAACAAATTGTTACTGTGTTACTCAAGTCAGTGGGCACCTATTAACTCGCGAAATACTAAATTTCTTGCGTTTTTGCAAATTGTAGCTCTAATTCGGGTTGTGTATTGATCGGAATACGATTTACGGCAATAATAACAATATATCAACTGAATAATGCTGTTTTGAACCCAGTTCTAAAAATAATCAAGTCCCAAACAGCACGCAACACTGTAAAAGATAATAATATTGTGAGTGATTACTGCGTGCATTGAAACGATTTTAATTAATAAAAATTATACGGTAGATTAAAAGATTTTTTTTACAAATATCTGTAAAGACGCTTGACATCTTACCTGCAACCACGAACGCTGCAAAGCTGTCGAAATGTCAGCAAAACCAATTTAAATAATATACGCGATATAATCCGGTTAAACTTGTTTTATTATAATAAAGCTCGAAAAAAATCATTAACCTAGCTCTATACGCTTGAAAATCGATAATTTGATTGTAAATTAATATTATGGAGCTTATAAGGTTAGGTTGCTTTAACAACTACTACTAAACATATTAATATATAAATATTGTGATTATTGTCACGATAAATATTCCGATCAATATGCAATGTATATAGAGCTAGAACTTGCAAAAAACTTAAGTAATTTTGTATTTCGAGGGCTACTGCGGTGCAATCACCAATATTTCCTTCAATTATAGGCAGAAAAGTATGAAAAATCATCGTAAATCTACCATATTTCTTTAAACGGAAAAATATCGTATTTCTGGTAATTTTGACCCACTGTGCACCGTATTTTAATTTATTTATTTTCGTTTTATCAATCTTGCAACACTGGTGGTGCATAAAAAAATGAAGAATTTGCAATGGGATGACAGATTTTGTTATACATTTTTTACACTAAAAGCAAAGCTATAAAATTAATTGTATTTGATTGTATTGTAACATAAATTTGTCATGAAATCGTTTTCTAAGAGATGAGTGTCTTCGGAGATTTTCAACGCGTGTGGGTGCAACGTTTTCCAGAGAGTGCTTTACCAGCAGCCTGGGAAGAAGATGTCAGGGCCAATTTGGCTAAACACAAACAAAAAGTTGCTATATTGAGAGAAGAATTGGAGAAAGAGGAGTTTTACGTGGAGTATTTGGAAACATTACTGTCAGATGTCGAGAAACACAAAGTTGCCGCACAGGGCAACCGGACGGCTCCGCCCTCGGGGGGTGACGTGAACGATCTCGACGATAAGGCTTCTGATAGCAAGCAGGTAACTCATCATTAATGTAATATATTATTTAATACTTTCCTACTTAGGTTATAGGTACTCAAAATGTATTGTTTATTTATTTTATATTTACCCTAAATATAGTTATTCTTATCTCCATGACAAGGTTTCTGATAGCAATCAGGTAACCCATCATGAATATAATATTATTAGAAACTTTTGTATGTAATAAGTTACACACAAATCTTTTAAGTGTATTTTTTCATTATGTAGTCATTATTCTTATCTTGTTATGATTTTAAGTTTATATTATCTTTTACTATTAAATAATTTATCTTCTGAAGTTATTGCTACCTTATCTAAAGATCCTATGTTAAATAATTTATTTAAATTTGAATCCAGGGACATAAATAACTCTCATGATATTTCAGAAGTGGTAGGTATTCAACATTCATCATCTAAGATGATTAATAAAAGTTCCATTTCTGAAATTGATCTATTTGTTTTTTCCTCTTATTAAATGTACTCTGAATGATTCATCAAGACTTGTGTATTCAGCCCTGTGGAGCCTATACAACCTTATTCTTAGTTTATGCTTAACCTCTTAAGGGGTTATTGTACTCATCATTATGAACAACTTTTAATATGGGACCAACCCTGAAATTGTGACAAAAATAGCTGATCCCTACATTTGTGTTCACATAAATCGACAAAATATAGGGAACAACTGATTTTTTATTGCGATTCCAGGGTGGTTCCAATAGTAAAAATTGTTCATAATGATGAGTACAATGATCCCTTAAGAGGTTTATTTAGTATAAACTAAGAATAAGGTTGTATATAATGTTATCATGTAGGTTTCTCAAATGTCCCAAAAATATTTATATTTAAAAGCAAAGAACTTCTTAAAAAACATATTTAGTCATATGGCATTCAGCTATGGGGCACAGCATCACACTCTAATATATAGATCATTCAGAGATTTCAAAACAAGCTTTTGTGTATCATAACCAATGCCCCATCGTTTGAACCAAACAAAGCACTACACCATGACCTACAAATCCCGACCATAAAAGAAGAAATAAAAAGTTATGCCAAAGCCACAATCCGAGTATCCTGGCAAACTATCTCATGAATGACTTGAAAGGTCTCCGAAGACTTAAACACAAAATACTACAAGATCTACTACAAAATTAGCAAGATGCTACCTTAGTGTTTGGATGTGTCATACATAGGACACAAAACATGCAAGACATTTACTGAATGTCCTTAATTGAGACGGATTGTAAGAAAACAAGAGGCAAAAAAAGCCATGTAGCAAAATGCTGTAATTTGGTATTGCACTGTAACCGATGATGTTATAATTCATAGCCTGATAGTGATCAGTTGTATGGTGTTATAGTAAAATCATACACTTCTAAATTTAGTTTAGCATTATGCATGCAGTATTCTCAACTGTTATATAAATATTAATGTTATGGAAACATTATCCACACATGAGTACTAATTTATTAATATTTAATGCTAACTGTTAATTGATTTGTGAAGCATGTGAAAGTAACAGTCAAACATTGACCTGCTTCATGGCTGTTTAATATCTTGCATCACAAGAGTCCACAAAAGGTTATACAACTACACCAAGTTGTGATGAATCATCAATGAGGATGTAAATGAGACGCCTGTTATAAGGTTCTGAATACAAATAAGTTCCTATACAAACACATGCATACACAAATGTGTTTAATACATCCCATGGATTATACTTTTGTTATTGTTCAATCAGTATGCTGTCATTCAATAAAATGATAATTGAAAACAATTTAACTGTTGAGTACCTACTATTTATATAATCATGTAATCATTACTTACATAAACTTGTCTAGTGTTTTGTTGCATCATGAACTAATTTAGATGAGGGCAAGTCCCTGTGTTAATTAGTAGAGTATGAGGTAAATGGACAAATTGGCATTCATAAAAACTGAATTAACTATCCAGTTATTACAGCTATTTAGATTGGCGTTTTTACATCCTCTTAGTTAATAATGAAAGTATTGCTATTCAAGGTTGAATAATATTTTTGCATTCCATTATTTTTAATTATGATTCACTTGATGAACTTGACTCCTATCTGAAGGATTGGCCCTAGACGGCAAAAGACAGGGACAAGTGGAAAAAGTGAAGGGAGGTCTTTGCCCTGCAGTGGACACTACAGGCTGATAATAATAAGTCATACTGAACACATGCAGAATCCTCAGAAAGTTTCTGTCAATAGACTAAACACTATACCGCCAAGGTTGTTTGGCCAACTTTGGTGTCATCATCATCATCATCATTTCAGCCGAAAGACGTCCACTGCTGGACATAGGCCTCCCCCAAACAGAACTGCTTCCGCGTACTGGAAGGCGCAGCGTGGGTAGGCCCCCCACAAGGTGGACCGACGACCTGGTGAACTTTGGTGTATTTCCTCAGAAATGGGAGAGATTCAAATCTAACAAAATATAATAATATTAATAATGATTCACTTGAACAATATTGAATGAGATGTATTTTTTTAGGGATCCAACACTGATTCGTTATCAAAGAAAAGTGAAGTAAGTCTTAGTAGCAATAAAAGTGATGACTCCACACCTGAGACAGCTGAATGTGAACCTGTGCAGCTCAGAAATAAGCCAGTCCGTATAACCGAAAGGAGTTCGGTGAATCAATGCATCAATGAATTATCATCAAACCTTGCTGCAGAGGCAGCACGGAGAAGATGTAATAGTGAAATAGTCCAGAGAACTGACATTAATCAAGACACAAATGGTAAATATGCTCATTTTTTAAATTAAACATGATGATATCAGAACAAGAAAGCTTTTGCTATTAGAATAATTAAGTACTTTAAATATTATAATATGAAAAAGAATGAGTCATGATAATAAACTTAAAAAAAAAAAAATGTAAGACGCCTCCTGCTTTGTTATTACGAGAATTCATAATTGATCAGACTTATATGAATGGGTTTTTCAGATCCAATTATTGTGATGAGTTAGGGATTCCGGGATCACAATAATACTTCATAGTACAAAGCTAGTAGTAGTTCATTTAGTTTATTTGGGCCTTTGTTATTCAGTGTTATTCAATTAATGTTCAACTGTAGCAAAAATAGTATGTATGTAGTATAAACCATGGTACAGTAATTAATAAGTTTCACTAGGTACTCTCTTCCCATGAGAGCTAGGTCACGTGATTGCCCCACAACTACTTCATTGGCTGTGGAGCTAATAGCAGGCTTATATTGTGACACTTGTCAGTTTGATGTGCAGCCACTATGTGTAAATAAATTACCCAAGCAAAATGCATTTTTTCACTTACTTGCTTCTATAATGAAGCACTTTTGAACTAGTAATTTTATTACATAACATAATATCACGCCTGTATTTCCCCGAAGGGGTAGGCAGAGGTTTATAGTACACCCACATTTCGCCAGTTATGTTATAGTCCCATGTAATGGGGGGCGAGCCTATTGCCGTTTACCGGGCACAAATCCATACTCCGGGCTGCTACTGAGATTTTCATAATGAAAAAAACCCAATAACACTGACCGATCCGGGAATCGAACCCAGGACCCCACGCTCTGCAGTCGCGCGTGCGACCACAAGACCAACGAGGCAGTAATTTTATAAAGTTTATTTTAATAACTAATTAGATGAATAACAGGAGATAAAAAATAGTTAGACTAGTTAGGAATTTATTTTGTACTCATTATGAATAAAAATCTCCTTAATTGTATTGAAGATGTCAATCAATGGCAACACTGATCGTGACGTAGCTTCGGGGCACCGCGGGAAGAGAATACCTGGTGAAACATATTATTATACTATGGTATATAAACCACTAAACCACGTTTCTATGGATCATTATGTAAGCCCATTATTACAGTAGCAGTAGAACAAACAAGTCCAAATCAAGCCAAAAACCGTCCAACGTCACAAACTGGTGATTTTGTAACAGTCATCGAAGTAAATGGTCTGAAATTAGCAGAATCTGCTTCCAAGAAGTCGGAAGAGTCTCAGCAGTCATCAGAAGGCAGCCCTGTTGATCCTGTGGCTGTTGCCAAGAAAAAAGTCCCACCTAAGTAAGTACACTTTTAATGGCTATTTTTAAAGGGAAAAAGGTCTTCTCTATATCTGAAACAATGGAAGTTTCATTATGGAACATGATAAATTTTGATCAATAGTTATCTCTGCCTACTTTCGTAAAGGATAAAGGAGACGTTCTTAAGGCGCTACTAAGAGATAAGTGGCGCCCAAATCAGTAAACTAATAATTACTTGTTGAGTACATCATTTATCGAAAATTCGTTTTCAACCGTTGAAGTACAGAAACTGTCGTTTAATCAGAAACTATTTGCTCTGTAAATTATAGTTTTCTGTAGTTATAGATACAAAAAATGCGAAAAACGGCCCCTTTTGGCACTTTTTCTGTCTACAACTACAGCATACTATAATTTACAGACTTAATATTGAGAGAGATATATAAATGTTGTTGAATGATGTACTCAGCGAGTAATTATTATTTTACTGATTGCGGCGCCACTTAGCTCTTAGTAGCGCCTTAAGGATATTATAGTTATTTATTTGATCATTGTTTAGGCCTCCGCCAAAAGTGTTCAGTAAGCGCGGTGCTTCGTTACCGGAGTCCGGGCTAGCAGAAGACAGTCCGCCTTCTTCATTGGGGCGTAGAATCCGTAACGCGGAATCACGCGAGTCCATTGCCAGCAGAGCGTCGACGCCCTCCATTAGTGAGAGAGTAAGTGTTTACATGAATATTAAGCTCTTGGTAGATTTGTAATTTGTATGTAATGGTGTTCTTGCGGCCCGTGCTGCCTGGCATAATGGGAAAGTTCTGCAAGCAATGTGGCCCGCCCACTGCCACTTAAGTTTGGCAATTCTTTGGGCACCACACTGCAAAATAATTGGTAACTATTATTTGTTTTGCAAATATTAAAAAAGCCAGTTCTTCTTCATAGGACTTACTATTTAGAACCGTGCAACTAAAGCCTAATGTTTCATAAGTGCCTGTAAATAGGTCTTATCTTTCTAGTATATTATAATTTATATATTCTATATTTATAAAGACATGTCCTGACTAACTGATTCATCAACGCAGAGCCAAAACTACTCAAGTTAGAAACATGAAATTTGGACAGTAGGTTCCTTTAGTAACGTAAGCACCCACTAAGAAAGGATTTTTGGAAATTTTAAGCCTAATGGGGTGAAATACCAGGCCCCTCAGAAAGTATTGCGAAAAAAAGTTTTTATATATGGGAGACTGGCCAGTTATAATGTTTTTCGAAAATATGATTATTTATAAGTAAAAATAAGTAAGTTCCAATTTCAAAATTTCCCTCCACATTTTTTGCGAGTTAATTCAAAGTATTGTGTCTCACTGAAATATGGATCTGCGCCGGGAACATTTTAGAGCTATGATTTTATACGATTTCAAGTGTCGCCTGAAACCGGATGAATCGTACGATAGACTTCAAATGGCATTCATGGATGAAGGCCCTTCCAAGGCAACCGTGTATCGTTGGTATAACGAATTCAAGCGCGGTCGACCAACTTTGGGGGATGACGAAAGAAGCGGTCGCCCTTTGACGGCTGTTACCGAAGAAAACGTGCTAGCAGTGAAAAATTTAATCCAAGACAATAGGCGAATTACATATCAGGAGATTCAACACATATTGAAGATTGGATCGGGAAGCGTTCACGAGATTCTACACAGCCATCTTCGCGTGAGGAGGATAGTATCACGCTGGGTGCCGCACAACCTCACCGATGCTCAGAAGCAGGCCCGGGTGGAATGGTGCCGTGATATGCTTAACAAATTTGAAGCAGGCTCGTCTCGGCGTGTTTACGACATCGTTACAGGTGATGAGTCCTGGATTTATCAATACGACCCAGAAACCAAGCGCCAGTCGACTGTTTGGGTGTTTCAAAATGAGCCAACGCCTACCAAAGTGAAGCGATCTAGAAGCGGGGGTAAGATTTTGATCGCTAGCTTTTTTAATTTGACTGGCCACTTGGTATCAATTCCCTTACGGGATCAAAGAAGCATTAATGCCGAATGGTATACTACCAAATGTTTGCCAGAAGTTTTCTCTGTTATAAGCAACAAGCGACCAAACACAGGTCTCCGCGGGCTACTGCTCCACCACGACAATGCACCTGCGCACACCGCACTCAAAACGAGGGACTTCCTGGACAGCACGCCAGTCAAACTCCTGGGTCACCCTCCTTACAGCCCTGATCTAGCACCGTGTGACTTCTTTTTATTCCCAAAAATAAAAAATCAGCTCAAAGGGATACAATTTTCGTCGCCGGAAGATGCGCTGGCTGCGTTCGAGCAGGCTGTAAACGAGGTGTCTGCGGCGGACTGGAAAAAGTGTTTTGAAAACTGGTTTAGGCGCATGAATCTTTGTATAGAGGCTGGTGGAAAGTACTTTGAAAAGATTTGATAAAAATATATGTACGTATAGAACAATTTTTTTTAGTTTCGCAAAACTTTCTGAGTGTCCCACGTAGGGTGTTGGAGTTTGTTTGATAAATCTTTTCTCCTGGGTCGATTCACTCAAAACTTGGGAAAAATAATCTATAAAGTAATGTAACACTTATCTTTTCTTTTTCTAAAATTACTCCTTAAAGAGGCTGCCATAGGGTTATACATTTTTTATTATGGAAGAATATTATTGCGTGGCTGGATTTTGTCGAAACTTTAAAGCAATTAATGAATTAAGTACGTATTTTTGAATTTTAACAATATTAAACTCAACGCGGTGGGAAAAAAGGTTTGTTAAAGTTTCTACGAAAAATCTTCCTGGGGTCACACTAGGCACAAATACTCGTCAAATTAAATAATAGTAAATAAATATATATTTTTCATTATAATAAAACAAAGTTTAACCGGATTAAATCGCGTATATTATTTAAATTGGTTTTCCTGGTAGACAACCTACCTACCACGACCACGAAATGCTGCAAAGTTTTCGAAACGTCAGGAAAACCAATTTAAATAATATACGCGATTTAATCCGGTTAAACTTTGTTTTATTATAATGTGTAGTGATCGCGAAAACCTAAGAGGTTATTATATATTTTTCTTTTCCCAAAACTATATGTAGCATGTTAAAACTGTTGACGCGGGCAAAGCCGCAAGAGCACTGCTAGTTTAAAATAAAAACATTTGAATTTAATTTATTCTACTTGTTGATTGGTAACTAACCAGTTTTTGTTTTTATTGGATTGTTCCTTATCCTTCGCTTATACTTAAATTCTATGTCATTATTGGATTACTTTGAAAAAGATTTCTTATGTCGAGTTAGAGATCAAATCCTCCTCTCCCAAGGTCATAGTCGACTTCATGATTGACTTGCAGCTTGGGGAAGTGCTGTAATGCTGCAAGAGGCGTCACAATAGATCTTATCAGGTCGCAGTGGCTTAGGGGCGTTCAAGACCCCTACCTCTTTCCTCAAATAATAATAATAATATGTCGAGTCAAATTAGTTACTAATTTCAAGCACCTACCATAAATGATAAATGTATCATGGACATTTTATAAACATAACATGCTACATTGTTTGATGAACCCAAAACTTTTTGAACAAAATTTTTTTTTCAATCAAACAATATACCTACAGTAGGTATTTTTTTTGGAACAATGCTTCTTCAGCGAAATGCATGACTCCAAAATTCATGTTTTCTCTACAGGTAAAGAGTTATGAGTCGATCAATTCCTTATCATCGGAACGCAAGCGTTCTGGTGGAGCGGCGACACCTCGGTCTATTGATGAGGAAGCCACATCCATTACGCCAGACTTGGGTGAAGGCACGGACGCAGACAAATCCGCGCCTATATCTTTGGAGAGCATACCAGCGGCCGTACCCGGCTCCGAAGATGAGCCTTACTATGATCAAGTTCCCGTTGACATTAATGATGGAGAATATGTTTACATACAAGCAGGTAAGGAAACTGAAGCTTTCAGCATAGCAGTAGTCTTATTTAGAAAGAAAGAAAGAAAGAAAAATGATTTATTGCCACAACAAGACGACATGCGGTAGGTGAACATAAAAAATAATTTCATTCGGTTAATCTTAAGAATTACAGTGATACATAGTAGTAATATCATAAGAAAAGCAACTTTGCATTTACCTATATCTATTTTATAGGCGATTTACGCGAGCGTTTTTTTTTTTTTTTTTTTTATTTATATATGCTTAACAGGCTAATGGAGTTTATGGACGAGGCCTTTATTCCAAGTTGCCTTACTCTAGCTTGGGAGTTGCGGTTTTTAACGAGTTTGATACTTGCTTAAAACTGACAGATGACAGCTTGACTGTTGCGTAACGTGCCGTAGGTTCGATTCCCGCAAGGAACATGTATTTGTATGGCCTACATATACTCCGGATTATTATACAACGTGTTATTGAATTAACTCAAAACCTGAAACTAGTTGGTTCAGAATCGAGAGTAGAATCCATTGCACTACTTTTTAACATAGGTTAATTTTTATCAAAAAATATATTCAAACCATGCCTAGTCTAAAAGTTTCATACGACGACGCGGCGCTGAGCTCAAAGGCGAGCGAGACCCAGTAAAAAGTGTGATGGAAACTTTTGGGTAACATTTGTTTGTTTTTTCATAATCAACATATTAAAACTTAACTTAATTTTAAGAAGTTATTCACCCCCAGACACAGTAGCGTCGAGAGCGTCGCACGTTCGTGAATGAATCTAGCGCTATGTATCGATTAGAGTAACCATGATACTAAAATTACAAATAACTTCTATTTGAATAAATGAAAATTAATAATTACTTTCCATATCAATTTATTATAATAAAAACTAGTTGGAGTGTCTGAGGTTTTGAGTTATTCCAATAACACGTTGTATGTTATATTTGATTGTATCAGGCGGCACGGGCTCAAGTACGGAAGACGGATCGAGCGGCACCAGCACGCTGCCGATGGTGGCGGCCAGTGCGGCGGTGGCGCCCACCGCGCCGCGGGCGCCGGACTCGCCGCCCTGTGCCACCGCGCCAAACTACGTCAACATACATTACTTTATACAGTAAGTTATTCATAATTTTTGAGAAGGATAATAAACTAAACCGATTTTAGCTTATTCGCCAAGGCTGAATGGATTTTTGAGTGTAAGGCCAGTTCCTATTAGCTTGGGTCTTTACTACCTATGCTGTAGTTGATTTCATGTCTTACTAAATACAGCCTCTGATACACATGCTTGTAACTTCCATGCTTGCATACCAGCTCCTTGCACGTGCCAGCTACTTTTATTAAAAAATATATTATTTTATGCCCGCCGTTACAAGGTTACGTTGTTGAATTTTGATGAATTGTCTAATGTTACCTATTAAAATGACTCCACTTTAGTGAAGTTTTACTTCAGTCGTGTGATCTAAAGCACACTCGTTTTTTTTTTGTCTCATTAATTTAGCTACACATTCTTCTGCTAGTAACAATATGACACTATTTAATTCACTTCGAATGCAGCATTTTCCTACCAGACTTTTGTATTTTTACACTTGATTTGGTGTACAGTATGCCTAAAATTCGGCCAGGTGATTGGTGTTTTCACTCCCAGTATTCTATCTAGTATACTTCTACATGCCAAAATGATTTTGAGTGTCCATTCGTATCTAATTACTTTTGTTTGTAAACTTTCGTCTAGTGCCGGTGGGCCTAGGGTAATTTATCGACCTTCTGATTTGAACATTTTGTACAAATATGATTTTAAATGGTAGGATTGTTCGAAGCCATTAGTGGCATACCAGACTATACCATTAATGGAAACAATAATTCATAGTGCAGAAATAATAATCTTGAGCAGATATAAAATTAGTTTTTTTTTACTTTTTAAAGAAAAGGGGGTGATGGTACTGAACAAAACGACACGGTATCCGACCTAGCCGACTCGAGCGATACTCCTCTTTTTTTGAGGACCATATCTTCGGACACTGAAGCCAGTGCCACACCACCAGTGCTGAGAAAACTGCACACTCAGGTGAGTTCACAAAATATAATTATACTCTACCAAACACCTCTTTGTTTATATTTTTATGATATCCTAAATTAATAAACGATTAGCTAGGTGACCTAAAAGAGAAACAGATCAATAATTTGGCAATGACAGCCAAATAAATTAATTTGAAATTACAATGAGATGACACAGCTACACGCTAAAACAAGAGTGAGTGTCATTGGACCACCTGTTATGATTTTGATATTGCTAAACACAGACCAGTAAGCTTCAAGACATGGCATAAACAAAGTTTTGCATGAGAACACAGTCGTAATATTATGTTGGCGGGGACCTGGGGGCTGACGGCGCGTTATGATTGGTCGGCTCAAAAGGTCGGTGGTATGATTCCGCATGATTGGTGCCGCTCGCTGACGGAATGACGTTCTGATTGGCGGCGGGCCGTATGATATGCAGTGCTACTGCATATGCTTGGTGTTCGGGGGTATCAGGCTAGTCTAGAGGCTTACTGGCTTGTCTTGCTAAATAATCTAAAGATAGGCATAAAAGTCCACTCCATATAGTAATAAGCTCACCCATACATTGTCGAAAAACTTGCATCAGTGCGTGCAGTTTGCAGTTGTTAGAAAGTCTTCTGCTTTATCTAAAAAATAAAATTTAGTAAACCCGAAGACTTTCGATTCTAAATAATTGTTACAATCTTTGTGCGGAAAGGTTACATGCATTGTTAGGAGTGCCTTCTCTATTGTATCTTCTTATGTTGTGATGTGAGTCACTAATACACAATGCTCAATGCAATGATAAGTTATCTTTGTTACTTGGCCATTGTTTGAGACAGAAATACCTAAGTATTCTTGCGGCTAAAGAATTCAAACAGGGAAAATAATAAATAAGAAACTAGATCATGTTCTAAATTTAATAAAAATTAAATTATATTCTAAATACAAATTCTGTATTCCAAAGTAATTTTCTACAGAAAAGCAAATACATATGTGTAATACGAATTATAATGATTAAGTAATCTGAAATTTTGCAATTGTAGCGGAATATTTAGTAATATACCAATTAAACATATTTTGTATATTTAAATATCTAAACGGTAGATCTTTATTCCTATTATAACTTAACGCAAGCATAATCTTAACTAAGCTTAATCCCCTTATCTAGGAATGATAAGAAAGCTTCGTCTTTTTTAATAACGCAGACGTTTTGTTTTTAATTTGTTTAGCTATATTTTATGTCCATCAAACTAGATTGTTCTCTTTACCACAGGAACGACTTCATTGTCCTGCAGATTTATCATATTTTCTTCTACAATGGAGGTACATTTTTCTTCGTTTTTAAATATGTTGAACTTGCAGTAACACACTTTGCAGTTATCGTTTTCGCATCGCGAGTAGTAACACGTACCGTCAGTGCAAACTGTTTTAACTTCTAGATTCTTTATTAGTTTATTCATAAGTATGGTTGCATAGTGCACTAACACAGATTGCAATATATTATTTAGGGAACTATCCACTGCTTTGACGAAAGAAAATCTCTCCTCATTTCTTGCTTTATTTAAACCTGAAAAGAAAAAGATCATATTTTAAGTAATTTCTTTCATAACCTATTTATTTCTGGCGCATAGATTAACATTCTTAATAAACATATAAAAAACGGGTCAAGTGCGAGTCGGAATCGCGCACCGAGGGTTTCTACCTTCCTTGGATGTATAAAAAGTTATTTAGTTATTCATCTTCCACCTCAAAAATAAAACTTGTTTGTTATTGATGATAAAAAAAACTGTGCTGGTTAGAAGCAACGTTCTATTTTTTCGTGTAATATTTTAGATTTTTCGCTTTACAAACTTCGGAGATAAGGGAATGATTTATTGTCATTTTTTATCATAAGATGAAAACGCACGTACACAGCATAAAAAAACGGAATAAAAATCGGTTCTGGAATGTGCATATAAAGTCGTTTCATATGATATTCCACTTGAACTAGTAGCTCCACTTTAAAATTCGGCTTACCATTTCGGCCCGTTTAGCAACGAAAAAAAATACCTTTTTTTTTTTCATTTGCAATAAGGTTGGGTGCAATATTAAAACTGTTCCTAATTTCAGCGCGATAGCATTAGTGGTAGCTGAAATAATCCGCTGTGACAGACGGACGTTGTTTTTTTTTTTGTAGTTATTATTAAGAAAAGCATTCCATGCATATGAATCGACTTCTTGCAATATTCAAACTTTTTGAGTAATATGGAAATTACGTCAATAAATTAGATAAACCAATTCAGTAAAGCTCACCTTGATTTTATGAGTAGTCGGAGCTTCTTTGTTTTCAGAGTATTTTTCTTCAGGCGGTTTATTTACAGTAGACGATAGAACTGCTTCTAGTTCCAAAGGATTTTCATCTGCCGTCGAGTTGTTATTATTTTCCTGAGAAGTCTCAGTTACGATATATGCTATATTTGGTGTTTCTGTTGGTTTACTTTGTATATACACTTTTGGAACTGTCTCTGTTGACTTAGGCACTGTGTATTCTTCAGGATCCTTTATGATATTATATTCTCTACATTCTCCTCTGAAATCTGTATCGTAAAGATTGCATGTGATGTTCCTACATTGGGTCTTATCGCATTTCATTGTAGTACAGGTTTGATCGTTACACCAGATTGTAACGTTGTGGCTTCGAATATCTAGGATATCGTTAGGGTCGTACAATATAGTCGTGGATCCTACAAGTTGTTCGGTAATGGGCTCCTCAATTTCCCCTGAACTCCACCAGGAAAAAGGATATGTAATCCACCCCCATATAGAGGACATGATCCCACGGCCCTCTGTAAGCTCATCTGCAAGCGATATTGTTAGTTTACAAGAATGTATTACTCTAAACCCAGGTTAAACATTCAGAAATATTAAAGTGTCGCAGTCGCAGGTTCGAATCCTGCTCGTGAGAGAGTTTTTCTTTCCACAATTTAAATCGTTAGATTTCGCATCGCATGCGTAAATGCGTTAAAAATAATAAAATAATTAAAGATATAAGTTATACTTACTTCCTGTAGTTGGTTTGCTTACACAACCATGCACAAAACACAATGAAAAAAGCACCACAAAAGTCTTAGAAACTAACATCTCGACAGGTAGTGTTGGTATTCTTAATGGGAATAAATGTTTGAATAGTCCCGACTCACCTTTATATACATGTGTACCTCAGCTAGGTACTTTTTTATCTTTGTTGAGATAAGAACCTGTAGGGAATGTTTACTTAATGAGCGAGAAACGACCATACTTAAAGTCTTTAAATTTTACCATAATCTCCGTAATGTTTTGAGATAAAAGAAATGAATACTCATACATTCTAAATTATATTTAATGTGTTGTATATAAATACATTACAATTTTTCTTATAAAGTAGTTAATATTGACTTAATTACTTTGTAAGAAAACCTGTTTCAAATCGTTCGCAGTTGGTAGAGTTTCCATCAGGATGATCGTGCATGTAAACTTCACATAAAACACAATGACTTTCGATATTCGGGCATGCCAAAAATCTACATGCTGACCTTGATTTGTTGCACTTGGTTAGTATTTTCAATTTCTTTGGCTTTTTTAATGTAGCGAACATGGTACCAACAATGTTGTTTATTTGATCTAAAATGTACGTAGAATTCCATTGAACTTTTGTTTCATCATCCCGTGATGTTGATTTCTTCTTGCTCTTCATGGCTTGTATTGTTGAAGTTATATCAATTATCCGATTCTTAGAAATTTCTTTTAATTTCAAGTCACCATTTGAATTAAATTCCATAATTTTTGGACGTAACTTATTCAGTTTGTTCCAAGGATTCAGATATATTTCATCACCAATCTACATAATTTCATTATAGAAATGTACATATTAAAATAATTAGATTAGTATAGTATAACGTTCAAGAGAGATGCTTCCGTCTCTCATTCCATACAAAAATACATAGTTTATATATAATAGTATAGTCCACTATTTGTGATCCACATGAAAAAATAATAAAGGCAAAAACCAACTCTAGTTCTAAATATCGTTAAAATAACAATTCAAGTTATCTAATTATTTCATCAATTCTAACTACTTTACAGAAAAACTGTTAGTGCTACTATTAATTGCAATTTGCCGATTAATATATAAATAGCGACATAACAAGGTCTCGTTTTAATTTAATGTGTGTATTTAATTTATGTGTGACTAAAACATTGCCATTAATAAATTATTCATATTTACCGGATATACAAGAGACGACGAACTAAATAAAATAATTGTAATTATAATAAATTGCAATAAAATGTTCGAATGGAAAACCAAAAGTGGTTGCATTTTATTGAAATATGTGTGACCAAATTCAAGTCATCTAACAACTTACTTCTTATCAGAACCTTAAAACGTAATCGCATGATTTTTGCAAACAAACAATTCTTCCAATTGATTTATTTATTAAACATATGAACATGGACTTACACAACTTTCACTGATTTAGCATTCGAACAATGGCCTGCTGTGTTCAGCTCCTTGACAGAACATCGAGACTTGACGAAGTTCTTTTTAGAAGCCTCGAGTGTGATACATTTAGCGTTAATACAAAACGTTGCCTTTCCAAATAATTTTCTTAACATTTTGTTTTGCAAGATATCTACTATCTCAAATGCAATGTTTGAAGGCAGATCCATGATTGATTCCATCGTTGCTACGCTATCTGCAACAAAAAAATCATCATCATCAAGCTAAAAATCTATACTGTATTTAAGGAAGCAAAAGCGAAAGGAAAACAAACTGTTACCCACATTACAAATTATTTTATATATATTAATTTGACACCTTCTAAAAACGGAATTATTTAAAAGGTTTGTTTACCTTTTGTAAAAATATATCATCATCATCATTTCAGCCGAAAGACGTCCACTGCTGGACATAGGCCTCCCCCAAGCATCGCCACAACGACCGGTCCTGTGCCTTCCGCATCCTGCGGATTCCCGCGACCTTCACCAGGTCGTCGGTCCACCTTGTAGGGGGCCTACCCAGTACCCACGCTGCGCCTTCCAGCTTCTTGCTTCCTTCCTTCCTTTTTGCGTAAAAATATATGAATTACACTTAAAATTTACTCACCCGTACTGTTCGTTCCGGCGCAATGTCCTCTGTTATTCAATCTATCTGAGGGCATACAAACTCTATGCAGACATGTCTTATTAGCACACTTCATTGAGTGACAAATTTTCTCAGAACAAAATGTTAATACTCCACGAATATATTTTCCGACAAAAGACATGAAAGCTGGTGCAACTGTGTCGACGTCATCCCAATCTACGTCACCAAATATAGCTTGTTCTAGTACTCTTGTATGGTCCTGGCGTATCGTATCTTTACTCATGTTCAACTTTGTCTTCTTGTGTTCATTCTCCAGTATCATAGTTGTTATATTTTTCGTTTTAATTTCTCCTTTGTTTCTGGTTATATTTGGCCAATATAATAACTCTGCATCGCTCAACAGTTTTTTGTCAGTTTTTTTCCCGAATGTTTTTTCTTTGCTGTTTTTTGTGGACATAGAAATTTTATGCGCAGAATGGTTGCTACTTTGGTTATTGGTAGATATAACATTCAAAACATCTCGTTTTTCGCGCATAACTAATGGCACTTTTATAGTTATGTTCGAGATTTTTCTTGGGAAATCAGTTTCGATGCTATTTTCGATTTTGTGTGTGTCTTCCGTTCCATTATATGCGTTATTTGTAATATTAACCATTAAATAAATACTTTCATCGGTCTGTGTTTCGTTTAAAATATCGCCAGTTTTATTGATCACAGAATTAATTTCAAATTGCAATACATTGGCGGGTTGAAGGTTTGTATCATTCGTAACGGTACTATTATTATCGTTTTTATATGTATCACTGATGTTGTTATCACTAAAGTGGCTTGGAAATATTGGTTGTTGCTCAAGCTTAATATTGTGGAAAGTTATAACTTTTTTACGGTGTTTTTTGTTATTATTGTTCATCCTGGATTTCTTTTTCTTATGAATTGTTATTTTGTGTAATGGAGTAGAATCATCTTTATTGTACTTTGCTTTTTTGTATCCGAAAAGCTCCATGGGAATAGGAAAATTGAAATAAGGAAATGGCAAATTAATCGCAGTTGATAGTTCTTTAGAAATCATGTCCTCCGGGTCATACATTCTATCGCGATTTTGTATTTTAAAATATTTTCCCATAATTTCTTGTGGTTTTGGTAATTGAAGATCTATTTTAATGCGAATGTTGAGCGTGTTGTCGGACAACATATTGTTATCTTTCATATTTTCATCAATTAAATGTTCTGTTTTTTTCATAGATAAATTGTCAAATAGCGAATGTTGGAAAAGTATTTTTTTCTGGTCGTCTATTGAACGCAATTTGATTTGTTCCATGGGATCTCGCGACATTTGCTCGAAATGTACTAAGCACTGTTTGCAGCTGCAATCGCAAGGAATGTGGCCGTTTTTGCAATAGCACGGGGGTTTGATCGGCTCGAAAGACAATGATTTATGCATAACTGGAGACAAGTCTATAATTTTTTTGTCATTGAACATAATTTTTTCGAAAGGGAGCAGTTCTTCATGATTGCCATTTGGGAGGATAGTCGTCGCTTCTGGTTTATTCATAAATTTTCCTTTTGCATTAACGGGAATGAATACGTCTAAAGGATTACCATACGATGTTGGAGGAAATTTAAATGTACCTGGATTGTAGAAACCGTTGGCATAGAAGTATTCGTCATGTTTACCATCTATACCGGATTTCGTCTTTGTAAATTGATCGTGTCGTGGTAAAAGCGGAACTTTATTTTTATTTTTAGGTTTTTCTAAATAATTCTTTCTCTGTTTATGTGCTTTTTCTAAGTAGCGTTGATATTCAGAGAGCAAATTTTCTATGGCTTCTTCACTTTGACTCTCGCTGTTCGCAAACATATCGAACGGCGAAACCTAAAATCATTACAAATGCATTTACAATGCGTATCTGGATATTACTACCGCAAATATTACATTAATACTTACACCATTATTTTCAAAGTCATTTATTATATCAGCGATATCACTGTAGATAATAGTATCGTAAAATGGACTCACTTCAATTCGATTAGATTCGGAACCTAAAAGTAAACGAGACTGTTTTAAGTTAATCAATCCCTTTATTAACATTATACGCCATAAGCCATTTGACTTACTTTCTGAATCATAGCAGTAAACGGCACTTAGGAGAAACACAAAATTTGAAATTATTATAATTTTCATGGTTCGTATGCCACGCAAAAATCCAAAAGAATGACTGAAATCGCACTGGTACTGATGGTAATCGCTTGATGTTTACCCTTCTAGGTTGTATGTTACTCTAAACAAAAGTTTTAATGGCTATTGTGTACTGTTGCGAAAGCAATTATACAACTTCCCTGATTATGCACTTAAATTAATTAGGTACTTTTTATATGAATATTAATTAAATTATTTTCAGGAGTCAAGCAGCAACAATGCGGAGGCGGAGCGGCTAACTATGCACCGTTGTATAATAACGAGCATCATTGAGAGTGAAACCGTTTATGTTGAATGCCTTTACGTCATGGAGAAGGTATTATCATTTAAAATAGTCTTAATTTCAGATAAACATAGGTTACATTTTAATGTATATGTTCTAATCTCGTATTAATAAAGTAGTCCATTGATATCTATGACGTAATAGATTATATTTTAGTTGCGACTGTTTTCTGTGGGAGTCACTAAACTGTTGGACTTATTATCACATTTTTGTAGTCACGCCGTACATTTAGATGTGTGGAGTATTTTACATTAACCACAGACTGTAAATTGGCATTTAATAGCCTTAAAAATCTATACAGGGTGGCAAAAACAAACAAACAAACAACAAAGGAAACATTCCTTTGTATTTAAAATAGGTATAACTGCATTGATTTTTGAAAACTTGCTTGTCTCAGTCTGGAACCGAAATTTCAGTAATGCAAAATAATCTCCCTGTATTTTATGCCACCAATCGATAGAGTCGATAATAACGACCAAATCATTCTAACAAACATTGTGTCCTAGATTGAAGAAAGACTATGAAATCTAACATAGCTTAGTTACATTTCAATAAAATGATACTAAAGAAGCAAAGGACACCATTTTTTTTCGTTGGGGGATAGGCCTATCAAAAACTGGGACGTTTACCATCGAATCGCATATCATTTTTAACCGACTTCAAAAAAAGGAGGAGGTTATGTATTCGGCGAGTTTTTTTTTTTTTTTTTTTTTTTTTTTTTTTTTTTTTTTTTCATGTATGTACACCGATTACTCCGAGATTTGTGGGCCGATTTACGTGGTTGTTTTTTTATTTGGTAGAGAAAGTCCGCGCGGTGGTCCCATATAAATTTTATTGACTTGGGTTGAGTAGTTTTTTAACCAGCTTCAATAGATCAGTTTATTTTAGCTTCGCATATCTAGATGATCTGCTCATTGGTTCGTTTTTCTGAGAATTCTTGGCCGATATGCGTGTTTGTTTTCACGATAGTGATTGGACGTTTGGAAGAACATGGGCTTGGCTTTGCCCAGCAGTGGGATAACAAAGGTTAATAAAAAATGTATTTTCAAACTGGTTATATAAACATTTATGAATCAACCCTCGCAATTTTCAACTAAAAAGTATGAAATAAAAACTTTTTAACAAAAAAAAAACCGACTTCAAAAACCTTAACTAATAAAAACTTTTTAACAAAAAATAAAACCGACTTCAAAAACCTTAACTAAAAATTAAAAAATAATCATTGTATGTATTTTAAAATCTTAACTTAAACAACATTTTTAAGGCGGCGCGTGGTTGACCCTTTGCGTCATGTAATGTACAGTCGAGCGCAATATCTATAGTAAAAACAGTTTATGTGAACGTACATGAAAATCACGCGCCGCCTTCAAAATGTTGTTTAAGTTAAGATTTTAAAATACATACAATGATTATTTTTTAATTTTTAGTTAAGGTTTTTGAAGTCGGTTTTATTTTTTGTTATGTAGATCATATTTTCTAAGTTATAATGGAATTATTAGCTTTATCTAGTCTTACCGGACTAATCAGAAATACAAAATTAAAATATTGGTGTCGATTCTCTTGTTCACGAACTAAACTTATTTTAAACTATCTCTCTCTTTTACTGATAGTAGATACAAAAAACCGGCTAAGTGCGAGTCGGACTCGCGCAGTAAGGGTTCCGTACCTCTCAACGAACTGATACCCCATAAAAACTGATTTAATTTACGAGGGTTTATCAAAAGACATCAACGCACAGTGCGAAATATGAATTTTTGCATGTTATTCATACGCAGGTACCACCACATATGTCTATGTTTGTCTTATTTGTTGCTAATCTACATAATATGCACTATAATCTGACCAAGTTTGACGCTGGTATATATTACCGTTTTGAAGATAGAGCAGGAACAAAAACGTTGAAAAAATGCATGTTTTTTGAGGTTTCTTGTATGGGGACCCCCTTTGGTTTTAGACTTTTTTTGTTTTTAGTATTTGTCGTGATACACCTCATAGCAACACTATTTCTGAGAAAATTTCAACCGGTTACATATTACCGTTCAAAAGATACAGCCCTGTGACAGACAGACGGACGGACGGACAGCGTAGCGAGAGTAATAGGGTTCCGTTTGGCACCCTTCGGGAATGGAACCCTAAAAAGGGATGGCAACAATTTTAGAACTGTCAAATTAGTCGGAATTTAAATTTCCATACAATTTTAGTCGTGATCTGTGTCGTGAAACGTGTCCACTAAAATATAAATAAATGTAACACGTAAACTAATTTAACAGTTCTAAAATTGTTGCCATCCCTTTTTTGTATCTAATTAAACAAAATAATGTTTCTTTTGAGTAAAATTAGCTATATTCAATATTTAATACACTTCATTATTTAAAAAAAAAGAATACATCATTTAGCTCTTTTCCGTACGCAACGAAATAACAGGCCAGTAATATCCAACATGACAATAATATAAATAGCTAGACAGTTTTTATTTTTTAAATTATGCTACCGAGGTTTTTAAGTATACCACATAAATTAGGTGTTTTTAGGTACAAAATATTTAGCATTATAAAATAATTAATAAATAAATAAAAATTGTTTGCTTGTTGTTGCCAATAAAGATTACAATCTTATGTCTGATACACATTACATTACAATTAGTTTGTGGTGGTTAAATTGGGAAGCACAAGATTTTGACCCTATCCCCTGAACTAGGCGTAAACCTGTATCTCAGGAGATAGTGTTCAGCCATCGTTAGTCTAAACAATGTCTTAAAATATTTGTGTGTCACTACTATATAATTTAATTTAATAAATTATAAAGCCTGAATGTGCATTTTTTTTTCAAAACTTTGAAAATAGAACAAGAACCGCGCGCGAATGAAAATTAGATACTGTTGAATTAATTTGTGTATTGTTTCCTCGCAAATGAGAGAAAAGTACTATACAAGTCTCGGCCGAAATAGCAATTAACGGCCTCGTTTAGTTAAAAAGGACTCGGCTAGCGCCTCGTCCTTGTAAAATCACTTCGGCGGTACTTGGCTTCGCCTCGGCCGTACTTGGCTTCGCCTCGGCCGTCAATTGCTTCATTTCAGACCTCTTCGGTAGTCAGTAATGTACTATTTCCTCCATGTCCCGTTCGTTTTTTCCATCCTGTATATGACCTATTAGATATCGATTTTATTTTGTGGAGATTTTTTTAACTCTTTTATGTTAATTATATCTTATAAAGTATTATTTATTTAAATTCGTCTTTTGTAGAAAGAATAATATGTAACAATAAATGAACACAAAACTAGCAAAACTTGGCAGGTCTAATCAAATTTTAATTTGTATGTGTTATATTTTCAGTACATGAATGCAATAAAAGCGACGCTGTCGACATCGCAGCCGGTGATTACCGAGGAAGAGTTCAATACAATTTTCTACAAAATATCTGAACTACACGAGTTACATAAGAATTTCCTTGAAGGATTGAAAGCAGCGGTCGCTAGTTGGGAAGAGCCTCTATCTGTTGGAATCCATTTCAAAAAAATGGTAAGAAGTTCAAAACTAAAAAAAAACACAGAATACATAAATAGGTTATAATAATAATTATAAAACCCCTATCAAACACTCATACCCATAGCCAAAATAATTTTAGTTACCATATTTCGCAATACTCCTGCACCCTCCCGAGACGAAATATACTATAGTGCAGCTGTGGACTGACATCGGTTCATGCCCCATCACATCTTAGATTAAAGTTATCAAACTGGCAACTGCCAGCCGGACCGTGTCCTCTGGCAAGCTTTCCAAAGGTTCGGACTTCTTCCTGGCGGAAGATAAGTCGTGATTACAGAACGACATACAAATAACAATAGAACAGAACATCATCACAGGGCCACACTGATGGATCTAGCCCATGCTCCACCTTAGCTATTAATTCATCTCGATGGACAAGGTATTTATTATTGGTATAAATTCATAACAACAATGTAATTTTTAGGCTGAAAACATAAACATATACGGCGCTTTCCTGCACAACTATGGACGCGCGACGGACGCGGTGCGGCGCCGCTGCTCCACGTCGCAGAGCTTCGCACACCTGACGAAGCAGATCTCATGCCACGGGCAGCCCATGTCGCTCGACGACCTGCTGCACAAACCTGTCGCCAGGGTCCAGAAGAACGCACTGGTCCTCCATGTGAGTCTCCTACAGACCAAACGAACGAAGGCAAGCCAAGGCACTGAATAAGTCATGATGTCTACATTCAATTTTATACTTTAAGTCAATACTGATACAGTTACTTATTCAGTGCCTTGGCTTGCATTCGATTGCCTTCGTTCGGTTGGTCTGTACCCGGCATTAGAAGTATCCCTAGTTCTTTGCTTATACCTAATGTAACTTTGAAACTGAGAAAAAGCTAAAATCTTCCAAAGAAACGATTCTGAATCGAAAGTCTGATTTTGTCACGCCCTCTGTCCGCTGATATAAAAAAATCTTTTTCATCAAATTATTATCTTACAGGATCTTATAAAATACACGCCAGCCAGTCATCCTGATCACGCTATGTTGACGGAAGCTCTTAACATGACACAACATTTCCTAGACGAATTCAATATAATACAAACAAAATCCATGTTTCCTGTAAGTAATATTCAACTATTTTAAATAAATAAAAAACTTCGTACTACAATAATTTTGAAATCTATATTATCTTCATAGAACGCCGATCGTGCACAAAGAAGACTTGTCAAGAATTCATTTATTGTGGAACTCTCAGATGGACACAGAAAACTGAGGCATCTATTCCTTTTCAACGACGTCATTGCCTGTGCCAAGTACAAGGTAACTACGGTAATAAATGTTTGTATTGTTTTAACGCGGAGTAGTAATCAATTAGAGTACTAATCCATCCTCCATCTTTCTCTCCTTCTCCCTCTGAACATAACGTCTGTCATTGCACGAAATTGGCTCGCCATGGGGCGTAGTTCTGTTGATGTTTTATGTAGCGATAGAATTACTGCCGCTGTATTTACCCAACATTAGTACTCCATTTGTTTAGAACTCTGTGTTTTTGAAGTTTCGTAAGGCAACGGAGTATGTTTATTTTGAAAAATTATCACAGGCGTCAGGGCGGGACAAGTTCACGTTTGAGTTGAAATGGTTCATCCCCCTGCCGGACATCGTGGTAGTGGATGACGAGAGCGTGGGCAGTACCGCGGGCGAGGCGCGCGAGACCTCGCCCGCCAACATCGTGGCGCTCAAGTCGCAGGCCTCCACCGTCCGCGACCAGATACTCGCCGAAGAACGAGCCGCGGCAGATGATAAGGTAAATCACGTTTTTATAGAGACTTAAATTGATCGATGAAACAGTTTTATACACATACTAGCTTTTACCCGCGGCTCCGCTCGCGTTAAATTCTGCTAACCCACGTCAGTCCAGTCCACTGTCCCACTGTCCCAATGACCCACTGTCACGCTGTCCCACTGTCCCAATGTCCCAATGACCCACTGTCCCACTATCTCACTATATCACTATCGTCCCATGTCCCATGTCCTGTCCCACTGTCTCACTATATCACTATCATCCCGTCCCATGTCCCATGTCCCATCCTATGTCCAGTCCTATATCTCGTCCCATGTCCCGTCCCACTATCCTGTCCCATGTCCCATCTCATGTCCCGTCCCATTTCCCGTCCCATGTTCCGTCCCCTGTCCCGTCCCCTGTCCCGTCCCCAGTCCCGTCCCCTGTCCCGTCCCCAGTTCCATCCCCTGTCCACTCCACTCCACTCTCCATCGTACATTACTATCCGCTCGTGCAAATGCATAGAAGCTTCGATCTGTCGGGTGAGTACGCAACCCACGAATATTTTTTTTTCTTTCTTTTTTTCTTTCTCTCCCATACCCATACCAGTTTTTAAGTCAGATCATCAGCTTTCAAACAAAAAAAAAACATCAAAGTCGGTCCAGTAGTTTTAGCGTGATGCTGGAACAAACAAACAGACGTTTACAATTTTATAATAGTTAAGAAGATTATTTAAATTCCAAAATCAATAAGAATAGAGGAGGGGCTCGTGGCTAAGTAGCAATCTCGCGGATTGTATAATCTGCGAGGTTAAGCTATACTTGCCGCGGTCAGTCTGTGAATGGGTTACCATGTCGTTGCACATCGAGAACTCTCCGTGCCTCGGAGAGCACGTTAAGCTATCGGTCCCGGTTGCCATACGAACATCTACGCAGTCGTTATAGCTAGTGAACCAATTTGTCAGCTTTTATCATAAATTTTCAAGTGATTAGACTTGTAAGAATTATATATGTACCTAAATTATAACTTGGCCTACTGTACGTGTTGGGCAACTGTAAATACAGTAGGCAGCTGTTAAAATAAATAGTCAGAAACCCGAAAGTCTGACATCTGGTCTAACCTCCGAATGTCGTTACTACCCAGTAACTGGGTTGCGGGGGTTTGATGGCAGTCGCTCTGGTTAGACTGGAAGCGACCCTAACATCGTTGGGAAAAGGCGCGGAGGGTGATGAATCAATAAGAATAGAAATAAATATGATTTTAAGATAATTAATTCATTATTTAATTTGCGAAATATGTTGAAGACATAAATCGTGGAAAGGAAAATACGCTTACGAGCGGGATTCATGTTGAACTTCCATTTTCTCGAGTCTCTTATCACAGATTGTTTATAATTATTTTATGTGGCCAGCACAACTTTTAACCGTACAAAATACTCTGGGAAACATTAACATAACAACACATAACATAACATCACGCCCGTATTTCCCCGAAGGGGTAGGCAGATGTGTACAGTACACCCACATTTCGCCAGTTATGTTATAGTCCCATGTAATAGGGGGCGAGCCTATTGCCATTGACTGGGCACAAAATCCAGACTCCGGGCTGCTACTGAGAATTTCCTAATGAAAAAACCCAATAACACTTTGCCCGACCCGGTAACCGAACCCAGGACCCCACGCTCAGTAGTCGCGCTTGCAACCACTAGACCAACGAGGCAATCAAACATTTAGAAAACTTTATTTGATGTTAGAAAAAAATTTACAGAAAATTCGTATCGGCGGTCGCGGTACAGCTGAGAAACAACGCAAGAAGCTAGCGGAGCTGGAAGCTCAGCTGGTGCTGGCGTCGCCCAACCTGGTCTTCAGGGTGGGAGCGCGCGCGCCCGGCTCGTCCAACGCGCTGCAGAGACAGCACTTCTTCTTCCTCAGCTCCGAGTACGAGCGCACGCAGTGGATCGACTCCATACACGCTTTGCAGGTCGGTTATCACAGACCAGTAAACCTCTAGACGCCGACTAGCCGGACACCACCGGTCACAACGCATATCCAGTAGCACTGCATATGATACGGCCCGCCGCCAATCAGGACGTCAGTCCGTCAGCGAGCGGCACCAATCGTACGGAATCGTACCACCGTACTTTTGAGCCGACCAATCATAACGCACCGTCCGCCCCCCGGTCCCCGCCATCATTTTATGACTGCTTCCTCATGCAAAACTTTGTTATAGCGGCGTCTTGAGGCTTACTGGTCTGTGCGCGTTATACAACATGTTGGTCCGTAGTCGTGCCATATTTATGGAGGTGACTATACCACTGATACTGAACATAAATCAATAAAAAAATCAATACCAATTTTTTTCATTTGTAAGCAAACAAATTCCCTCCGTGTGTCACATGCGACACAAAAACGATGCATGCGAACCACCAAAACAATTTGCAGGTATTTCCACCCTTTGACAATGCCGCCGATGACTTATTTTCAGAGTCGTTCGGGATTTATTTTCAAATCCTCGCTATATTTCTAAGTGAAAATTTGGGTGTTTGGGTGTTGAAATCGTAGAATTGTTAAGTATTTTTAGATGACACATTATTTTTCATTTGCTCTAGAAATATAGCACGGTTACAGATCAACATCTTGTATAACTGAGCCGCTATTTAATGAGAAACAGGTGGCTGCGCAGTAGTAAATTTTGCAACAAAAACAGTAGCGTGCATGCGCGGTAATGGCGGCAAGATTCTGATAGGTTGGTCATCTGAGTGGCAAGATGGGGGGACCGCATGTTCTCGCTGTCTCAATCGTTCGTTAATGTTTGATGCATCTTTATGTCCTGCTCACACTTATTACGCTACTGTACCTGCGCGGCCCTTCGCAAAGCCTGGTATTAGAGCGGCACAGTTATGTTACGCGTACTGTACGAAGATACACATACGGCGTACACATCAATACCCCTTTCATATACATCATGTATCAGGAATGCGTGGTCATGTTTAAAGAACTCATTCAGGGAATGCTCTATCGAACAACTTTTATTATAATCTTCCCGTGGTCGCCTCAGGCGTCATCAGCCCCGCCGGCGGGGTCGAGTTCCATCTCGATGCTGGAGCTGCAAGCGTGGGTGACGGCGTGCCGCAGCTACTTGCAGACGGACATGGGCTCGTACCTACTGCGCAGCGGCCGCGACGACTCGCTGCTCCTCGGAGACCTGCAGCTGCACATCGGCGGCATGACCGCGCCTCTAGATACCGCTGCCGGTAAGTAAAGCATATCCAGAAAAGTTAATAAGTAAAATGAATTACATCACATCTCTTTTTCTGGCGCCTATGGCCTTTTACTCTATTCTGTGTACCGCTTGATACGGAGGGAAGTGGAATTTTCTTCCTATTCCTCTTGATTTATTTCGCTGCGGGTCTCAAAGACAGTTCAATCATTTCCCCGGGACGCGCCAAGCTTCATTGTTTCGGCGATTTTCTGGTTGGTCGCCATTGTAGATCCTGGCTTACGGGAGTTGCAGTGGTTGGGAAAGTGTGGCGGGCTTATCCCAAAAAAAAAGTTAAACGAATATCCGGAGTTGTCCCCCAAAAACTCAAGAAACAAAAACATGCCATCTTGGATTTAGAAATCTATATAGATCTTTAGCTTGAGGGTCAACGTGCCGCGCAGCCCAAGAACTGCGCTCGGGTGGGTGGTTTTAACTATGTTTAGTGTTTAGCAAAATTTAGTAATAATTCATTTTCTTGCAGATTACTACATAGTGGTAGAAGTGGATTCATACGGGCACTACTTCCGCAAGGCGAAGTCAAAGCTCGTGTGTCGTAGTGCACAGCCGCGCTGGAACGAGAGTTTCACGTTAGACCTGGAGGGCTCGCAGAACTTGCGACTGCTGTTGTATGAAGACGCGGCCCGACCTGTACTGCGTGGCAAGTGTACTATCAAGGTAATAGATATACTATTTAATAGGGTTATGTACTAATTCGTAATTTGTATTTTTTCCAGTTATTTGGTGCAGTGGCTTCTGATCAGATATTATTGACAAATATTTAATTTCATACCATTGAGGCCATGATAGAGCGGACTAATTCGTCCTTAAATCTCGTTTCCCAGTGGGGAGATGACAATCTGGTCAATTTTAACGCCTCTAAAACTCAGGCGTGTCTTTTCACCGCAAAACGGAGTCCATTCCACCTGGCTCCTACTTTCCAAAGTACACCTATTAGCATCGCCGACCACCTAGACCTTCTTGGCATGGAGTTGTCACCTAACCTCAACTTCGGCACCACAATCGAGGCAAAGGCTCAAACTGCGGCCAAAAAGTTGGGCATTCTTAACAAGGTGAAGCGATACTTCACTCCTGGACAGCTTTTCACTTTATATAAAGCTCAAGTCCGATCGTGTATGGAGTATTGCAGTCACTTGTGGGATGGCTCCGCCAAATACCAGCTTGCGGCTCTTGACTCGATTCAACGCAGAGCTGAGAGGTTAATTGGTGATGAACTGTTAGCAAAATCTAAGCTACAAAGCTTAGCCCATAGACGCACAGTTGCTTGTTTGTCGGTGTTCTACAGGCTGTACTTTGGAGAGTGTGCGCAAGAGCTCCATGAGCTTATTCCGGCATCTCCTTTCTTTCATCGGACTACACGCCGCACTGCAGGATATCATCCACATTTGGTGGAAATCCCTACTATCAGGACCAAGCGCTTTGAGAACTCTTTCATAAAGCGCACAGCCAAGTTGTGGAATTCACTGCCGGCATCTGTATTTCCGGGCACTTATAACCCTAACGCCTTTAAAGCTGGAGTGAATCGGCACCTAATAGGTTTGATCGCTCCATCGTCGACCACATCCTGACAAAGCTGTCTAGATTGTGGTCAAGAGCAGATCTATAAATCATAAAAAAAATACAGTTTGATAATTATCATTTATTACTAAATGTCCAAATGTTGAAAGGAAATAGTGTCACTAAGGTCGATAATTGCTTGGAAGAAGTTCTTACTATGTATTTGTGTAGAGCTCGTCGAGTCCTTTCATATGGGTGCCAACACGGTGGATAGATATATTGTTATTACAACCGCGAATCATATTTCGATTGATATACAACGCCAAATAGAGCTACAATTTGCAAAAAAACTCAAGAAATTTTTAATTTCGCGGCCAACGGTAGCATTCACCTTAAATTTGTCGATAACTACACGATATAGCAAAAACTCATTCTCTGTAGCCCTAGCACGAACCACTTTGACGTATCAAAACGTAAATATAAGTGAATTTTGGATCTGAAATACTTGTTTGAGACATAATATTCTTTTAACTTGGAGATTTTAGCCATATCTCTGTATGATACAAAGTGCGCATTATGCTTAAAATTAAATCAAAATGTAATTAGACTCAGTAAAAAATATAGACGTAGTGCTGCGAACAATCATAGTAAAGCCACAAAAAACTGTGCTCTTTTGTGTACAACCAGCGCTCACGCACATACCATGCACCTGTACGATATTTGCTTTCGCGATGCTTACTGGACGATGCCGCGACATGTGTATTGAGAGGGGTGAGCACGGTTTGAGGTGCATGTGTGTGCGTAGCGCCGGTTGTATACGAAGGAGCATAGTTTTTTTTGGCTTTACTAGATTGTTCGCAGCACTTCGTCTATATTTTTTACTGTGTCTGTGAATGTAATAGAACTTTTGTATTTTTTATTAAAAAAACGCATACGTTAACGTTTCGTGGTCGCAAGCGCGACTGCTGAGCGTGGGGTCCTGGGTTCGATTCCCGGGTCGGGCAAAGTGTTATTGGGTTTTTTCATTAGGAAATTCTCAGTAGCAGCCCGGAGTATGGATTTGTGCCGGGTTAATGGCAATAGGCTCGCCCCCTATTACATGGGACTATAACATAACTGGCGAAATGTGGGTGTACTATACACCTCTGCCTACCCCTTCGGGGAAATACAGGTGTGATGTTATATAATAAATGTAAATTATAGGATCTGTAGGAAAAGAAATGTGTGAGTAATCACACATTTCTTTTTCTACAGATCCTATTACATTTATCAATGCTATCTATACTTACTATTGGCAAAAATTAATATCCAATCTATCCACGATTTACCCTACTGGAGATAGAAATTTGACAGATGTTGTATGGAGCTTATGTCAAATTCCTATCTCTAGTAGGGCAAATCGTGGATAGATTGGATATTAATTTTGGCCGTATTTCTATTTATTGAATCTATCTATGAATTTTCACAATGACAAAAAAGAACTACATCTCATCATGTTATGTTAACGTTTCGATACGTAAAAATGGTGGTAGGGGTTGTGATCGCTGTGGTGTCCCGCAGCTGTCGCGCGAGTGGGCGGCGGAGGGCGCGGGCGGCGGCGCGGGGCGCACGGTGTGCGTGGGCGGCGGCCCGCTGACGCTGCGCCTGCGCGTGCTGCCGCCCGAGCGCTCCGCGCGCCGCGTGCCCTCCACCAAGCCCGGCGCGCTCTTCGGGAACAAGATCACGCACGTCGCCAAGTGAGTGCACACCACTGACCAGTGGCCTGATTCACAAACGTTTGAAAAGTTTCCGTTTCCGAAGTGAAATTTGACCAGCAAATAAAACAAAACGACCACTTCTTGCGACCATGAATGCTGCAAAGCATTCGCAACGTCAGGAAAACCACGATTTGAGAACCGAACGGATTCGGAAACGCAACGCAAAATTCATGGAAACTCTCCCGTGAGCCATTTGTTGTCGGAAAGCACTCGATGTAAAATTAAAGAACTATGAATAGCGTTTCCGAATGCGTTCGATTCTCAAATTTTTTTTTTTTCGTAATACAACAAGTTTGACTGGATTACATCGCGTATTATTATTAACATTGCTTTTCCTGATGTTTCAAATGCTTTGCATCATTCGTGGTCGCAGGAAGTGGTCATTTTGTGTCGTTTGCCGGTCAAATTTCACATCGGAAACGGAAACTTTTCGAGCGTTTGTGAATCAGGCCACAGGGGGCCTAGTACGAGTTGGACACTCACGAATACATTTATAGTTTTCGTCGACTTTCATTCATAAATCAGTAGCGCCCTTGGCGGATACAAGGAGGAACTATTGATTTATGAATGGAAGTCTACGAAAACTATGAAAGTATTCGTAAGTGTCAAACTCGTACTAGGTCCCCTGTTAGCCTCAAGACGCCACATAAACAAAGTTTTGCATGAGAATACAGTCGTAAAATATTGGCGGGGACCGGGGGCGGACGGCGCGTTATGATTGGTCGGCTCAAATGTTCGGTGATATGATTGGTGCCGCTCGCTGACGGAGTGACGTCCCGATTGGTGGCTGGGCGTAAGATATACAGTGCTACTGCATATGCTTTGTGACCGGGGGTATCCGGCTAGTAGGCGTCTAGAGGCTTACTGTTCTATGGTGCACACCAAAGAATTTTTACCCATGATAGAATACGGACGGAGAAATTTAAGAACTTCAAAAATGAATAATATCTCATTCAAATAAGGTCCAAAATCTTTTATCAAAATCAGGGAGAAAATACAGGGCGAGCCCGGTTTTCTGAGATAGTATTACCGAGAGCCCGCTGTCCCTTTCCTGCATGTATGGACACCCACCCTATAGAAAGAGACAAAGGGCTCCCCAATCATCGGACCGAATTTATTCAGCCGTCCGCTTTCCAGCTTGGTATATAAGTTCCTTGGTGCACACAATACAACACGAACTACACCACAGAAATATATAGATAGAATGGAAAAGTGGGCGGGGCATAGAGTATTGGATCGTTGGATTCCCTCCTATTATGATCGAGGCTAAACTTAAAAATCATTAATAATCTTTAATTAGTTTACTTCAGTGAATTTGTCTCAGTCATTAACCTACATTATTCTCACACAATTCTTTCCAATTGATCATGTAACAAATCATTGTTCTATTATTATTTGAAAAGAGTATATCCATGGAGTTTCTTGCCGGCTCTTCTACATAGGAACAACTTTTTGTAACCGTGCAACTAGATTTATAATAAAATACAGGTATAGATATAGGTAGAACAGCAGGTCAACGATCAACTGTGCTGGGTTTCGGGCGGCGTTTGCGATGGGGATGTGGAGCTCGCAAGTTATTATGCTTGAGAACATGCTTCACATGGTAAAGTTCCCCTGCCAGGTGGTCGGCGTCGCAGATGCGATGTGCTCTCTGTAACAAAGATTTGGCCACGGTAGCTAACTGGTAAGGATGTTGGTGAGAATCACCGTTCAAGTACCTATCTGTATGGGTAGGCTTTAATATTTTTTTAGAAATATCTGTAAAGACGCTTGTCATTTTAATCTACCTGTGACCACGAAATGCTGCAAAGCTTTCGAAACGTCAGGAAAACCAATTTAAATAATATACGCGATTTAATCCGGTTAAACTTTGTTTTATTATAATGTGTAGTGATCGCGAAAACCTAAGAAATTATTATATACAACGTATTTTATTGTCATCCAGTTTTGAACTACGTTTAACGTTTCAAGTCTCTAGCTCATCGGGAAGTTAGTTAAAAATTTATTACAAAATTTGTACCGAACGGACGGACAGGAAAGAAAGAGAGTTATAAAAATGTGAAAAAAAAAGAAAAATTGAAATACATTGTTATTTTTAAATCTATTTGAATAACTTATTATGAATCCTTCTTTAAATTAGCAAAAATTTAATTAACTCATTTAAAATATGTACTTTATTTAAGTACTGAATGTTTGGTTACCAACTGAAGAAGTTAATTTTCATTATTATAACACATAATAATTACATTCAGATTCAATTAATTTGAGTATTAATAATTGACGGAAACGATAAAATCATCGATATAAATTATACTACTATAATATACCCGATGTATGAATATGTGATGAATGATACTATCCCTGCTTCAGGTTCGTGAAGTATAATAGTTACTGGCCTCGTGCGAGGGCCCCCCCCGTCTCGCTTTCTACCAAGCAGCTAAGATTTTGAATATTCAATTAAAAGTTACTTGCCGGTGAAATGTTATGTTACCAATTCGTTTATTATGTTTTAGTGAATCGTTCTTACATAATTTTATAGCACAATTCACAATTTTTACGCCAATGGTACGTTTTTCGCTTGGGAATTCCTATCCCGCCATCGCTGGCCGCCGCTCGTTTCGTGCCCGCAGCCTTGGTACCGCGGCTGCGTTGTTCATACCCTTGCTCTTGGTTCATACTCCTGTAGGCTCGCTCTATGTTTTTTATACTCTAGTCTTACCCAACTTCGCTGAGGCACTTCATACTATTTTCTTACATGATAATGAACGTGTACTTGTTCGTAGACGTGAGAAGCGCAACATCCCGTTTATAATAAGCGCGTGTGTGCGCGAGGTGGAGCGGCGCGGCATCCACGAGGTGGGCGTGTACCGCGTGTCGGGCAGCGCCTCCGACCTCAACCGACTCAAGAAGAGCTTCGAAACCAGTTAGTATAGCCTTTATTTCAGATATTTACAAAAAATATACAGCTTTTATAAAATCAAAACTAATTGATGTCGTTCGTCCCTACGGGTCTTTTTTTTTTTTTTTCCGTGGGTAAAATCTTCATGGACGCACTCCGCCCGGGGAAGGCGGAGCCAGTGTCGGACTCTTACCGACTAAAAACCACCACGGTGTTCCTCTACCGACCTTGGCCGGGGGCGTGGGAAATACTCCTGTATTCGCCCAACCATCCCCGGCAGGTCCCGGCTCGCCACTGGCAGGCGAGCCCCTTCTCCCCGTGCGGCAACCACAACGGCCGCACCCTCCTATTGACTGGCGCGCGCGGAACACTACGCGCCACCGTCACGGGCCTTGACTGGTCGGGCGGCGGGCCACCCCGAGTCCGCCGCCCGCAGGCCCACACCGAGGGTGGCTGGAGGTTGGCATATGCCCTCCTACGACGCCCAGGTCGTCTCCTGCGGATGGGAAGAGAGGTCATCGCCTCTCGAACCCTCTCCGCCGCCTCCTTAGCGAGCATCACCTCCTCGCAGAAGAAGACGACGCCTTCCCAAGCGCTCTCGCTCCCGACCATAGACAGAACCACGGCCGGAAGCGAGAGATCGCTGCCGCCTACTGCAGTGATGAGGTCACGGCGTGCCCCAAGCTGGGCACTCCGCCAATGTGTGCTGCGCCGTGTCCTCTAGGCAGCTCCCGCAGTGATGACACTCGGGCGTCGGCTCCCGGCCTATGCGACACAGATACTTACCGAAGCAACCATGCCCCGAGAGTATCTGCGTCAGCTGGTAGGTGAGGGCACCATGGCTCCTCTCCAGCCACTCCTCCATGACGGGCCTTACCGCCGCGATAACGGCGTGCCCTGCGCTGGGTTGCGCAAGTCGCTCCTCCCATTCAGCCACTAGGATCTGTCGGACCTCGCTCCGATCAGGCGGGTCCTCGCGCTGGTGATACCTTAGCGCAAGGTCTCTCGCCTCCAGATCCCAGGGCATTGATCCGGCTAGGAGGCTCGCCGCCTCAAAGGAGATCGTACGATATCCCCGTATCACCCTGATTGCCATCGCACGCTGCGGTCTACGTAGTAGCACGACGTTACAGCGTGTCAGGGTGTCCGCCCACACTGGGGCCCCATAAAGGCCATGGACCGTACGATCCCCACGTAGAGCCTCCGGCAGGAGGCGTCTGGCCCCCGCAAGTTTGGGAGCAACCGCGATAACGCAGCCACGGCCCCCATCAGCTTAGGCGTCCCTACGGGCTTCCTTTAACTCCCTCAATTTTGTCCTATCCTGTGCTGTCCTAGTCAAAATTCTTCAAGCCACCCCTGTGATTTCATCTTCCCATCTTCTGAATTGACGTTCCCGTTTCCTTTTTCTGTCCCTCGGGTACCACGTCATCATGATTTTGCTCCATTTATTATTGTCGTCTTATGGTATGTCCTGTCATTGAATTAAAAAAAACTGTGATTTATACATATAAACCTTTATTTATTAGCAACTGTGGTTTTTAAGTGTGACGGTAAGTTGTTTAAATTGTATTTAATCGTCATTGCGTGTTAGTTACAATCATTAATGTTTTTGTTTTAACATGATAGACCACTTGGTTCAAACTAAAAATTACAACGTTTTCTTTACAAAGGGGTCCACAGTTTCTAATAAAAAAGAGTTAACATGTATTTCCAACGAAACAAAAAACAGATTAATGTTTTTTTCCGTCCATAAGATTATGTGACGTTTCACCCAATTCCATATGTGCACTTTATGGAGACTCCCACTGTATAATATAATACATAATAATAATAAATTTTAATTTTCATACATTTGGTACATTTGGATCTACCTGTAAATGAATTTGAATTTGAATTTACCTTTTGCAGACAAACAAACATTTTTTTTCTAGTAATTTTCAAGTAAACGATGGTGCCTATGCTCGTATGAACTACACGCACCATATTCTATCAAAAACTTCACTGCAATACAATTTTTATTCAGATGCCTACGAAGCGGAACAATTGCTAAAGGAGGTTGACATTCACTCCGTCACCGGCGTGTTGAAGTTGTACTTGCGAGAGCTACCCGAAGCATTGTTCACCGATGCACTCTACCCAGAGTTGCTGAAAGCGTGGGGAGCTACTCAAGTATGTATTATTAACATAGAATTGCTGATAATTGTATTCTAGATATACACTTGACTACCCTTCATCTAAATGGACGTCTCGAGTGACTTGCGGCACTTCAACATTTAATTTAAAGTAAAGAGGATGGGAACCTGTCCCTTTACTTTTTTAATACTTTCAATAACACAGATAACAAGTCCTACAACATTTTTGATTATGATAACTGTCGAACATTTTGACATCTTTCAACCTTTTTACCTTCTTGCCGAGTCAGCTCATCTGCTTAGTAGTTTTATTTTATTTTTATAATTTGAAAGAATGACACTTATTACGTTAATGATTCAGGGCGCAGGCACGTCCGTGGACTCTGGTCCGGCTCACACCAGACGTCACGCGCTACTCAAATGCTACGCCCAGCTGCCTGACCTTAACAAAAATTGTATCGACTTCCTGCTAAACCATTTTGTCAAGTAAGTGTATTGTTTATATTTTACTACATTTTCGTACATATGATGAGACTGAAAACCTCCTTATGATTCTGTCGTAACTCTCACTTTTACATAATTAAACATACAGATACCTACCTATAGCTAACACTTATCTATTCACATACATTCTACATTCACACATACTCACACTCATTCTTATAATTTATACCCACCCACATCTCACTTTACCATAACCACGAACACTCACTCATCATGCAACGTGCATTTTCTTTTGGTCCACTTATTTTGTTTTATATACTTACTTTTTTCCCCTTTTATTTTAAAATTTAAATTACGATCCATTTAATCTAGATTATTAAAATTAGAACTTTAGTAAAAGCATTACGTCGCTTCTGTGGCTGGTGTTAATAACTGCGACACAGTGATACACTTCTGCAGTTATTATCGTCCAACTGGTTATTGTAAACTATTGTTCTTATGGTTCCAAATGAATAAAAAAAATGAAAAATATTAAACCTAGAAAATAAACGTGATGTTTATACGTCAGAGATTATTCTCTAAAAAAAACAAGTTACGGCCCCTGATCTTCTGTTTAGGCCTTACTTTGCTAGACATACATAAACGCGTGGTATAATAATATGTTTCACCAGGCGCGCGTTGCCCCAGAACTACGTCACGATCAGTGTTGCCATTGATTGACAACTTCAATACAATTAAGGAGATTTTTTTTCATAATGAATACAGAATAAATTCCTGACTAGCCTATTTGTTATCTCGTGTTATTCATCTAATTAGTTATTAAAGGAAATTATAAAATTACTAGTTCAAAATTGCCTCTTAGAAGCTAGAAAGTGAAAAAAAGCATTTTGCTCTGGTAATTTATTTACACAGTGGCAGAATATTAAACTGCTAACAGCCCGCTATTGGCGCCACAGCCAATGACGTAGTTGTGGGGCAATCACGTGCCCGTGTCATGGGAAGAGACTACCTGGTGAAACATATTATTCTACCATGCATAAACGCAACTCGCACTTGAAACTTCAGAGTGAACCAACACGAGGGCGAGAACAAGATGTCGCTACACAACTTAGCGACAGTGTTCGGTCCAACTCTGCTGCGGCCGGCCAGCGCGGGCGCGGGCAGCAAGCTGCGCACCGACCTGCTGGCGGCCGGCACGGTGGACGCCATGGCGCAGGCCGGCATCCTGTACTGCCTGCTGCAGCAGCGCCAGCTGGCCGCGCAGCTCTCCAGCCACCACCGCGCGCCGCACTCGCTGCTCGACTAGGCACGCGCCTGCACTCATTGCGTAGCGCAATCGCAGAACGTCCAACTCTATCCACCTTATTATAAAATCGGGTTTAACAATAGCTTTTGCTTGCCAGGCTTAAGGGGAATGTAGCAGCCAAGTGGCGCCCCCATCAGTAAAAAAATTAGTACTCGCTGAATACATAATTTTTCGCACTTCTTCTATCTACAACTACAGCGAAGTATAATTTACAGAGTTAATAGTTTCTGATTAAACTACAGTACCTGTAATTCAATCGTTAAAAACGAATTTTCGATAAATGGTGTGCGAGTAACAATATTTTTACTGATGGGGGCGCCACTTGGCTACTACATTCCCCTTAAACACTTTTTTATGGAGTTTGACGTTTAACCCGGTCTAAGCTTTAGTAACAAGGGGATATAATACCTGTCAAGAGCGAGTCGGGCTCACGCTGTCGGGGTTTCGTACCAGAATTTTATCATCGCGCTTGCATTATTGTAGGGACTTGACAGAAATACAGGTATATTACAAATATTTATTTCTTCAACAAAGTTTAAACTTTATTTTTATTGTGACATTAGTTTTATCATGTAGAATCGATTGCATAACAATCTAAATATTTCCAGTATAAGTTGACCTGTGCTAGAAGGTAAACTTGATACTAAACGGGAACAGCAAAAAATTGGTAATATTTAAATTACGTTTTTAACAGGAGTTATCAATTTTCAGATATTTTCCATTATTTGTGTTATAAGACCTTCCTTTAAGCCAAATTTTGATATTCCAGGTCAACGGGATGTACTCCATTGGTTTTGATGAGTCAGTGACCTAATCTATTTGAAAGCCATAGCTGTTATTGCTTTAATTTAGAAACTAGATTTCTTACAGGACTATTGGGCAATAGTTTTTTTTTAGTCTTCCTGCGACCATGAATGCTGCAAAGCTTTCGAAACGTCAGGAAAACCAATTTAAATAATATACGCGATGTAATCCGGTTAAACTTGTTTTATTATAATTGATTTAGTATTTAATATTAATTTCAGTTCGATACCTTTAGCCGTTTTCGATTAAAACGGGTATTAAAAGTCGGATGGACGTTTTACCGCCACCTATCTGATGTTAGGCGATGGTGCGGTCGACGATGACATAACGCTTGCCCAGCAGCTTTTTCGAGATACGGAACCTTAAAAAGGTGTTTAAGCCTGGCTTACGCTAAAACTATTCCGATTTAATTATATGGTGGGTTGACATTATTGCGATTGCGTTTCACAATTACGATACTGTTCTAATAACGAATAAGACAGGCTTTAGAACTCACGTGACGCATAATACGAAACAAAATGGCACAACACTGGAAAACCTAGCTGAAGGTAACTCTGCATTCGAGTAAGTAATTCGAGTATTATGTAATGTTGGTGACGATAAACTTTTTCTAATACTCGGGAGAGTTGTTGGGGGTCTACTTGCGTTTGACGATATTCGATTAATCTTACAATTATTCATCGCAAAATTTATTAAATCGGTCAACCATTGTTCCGTTATCGCATGCGATTATCGTGTTATGACGTTTGTTTCTCCGATCAGTTTAATACAACTATGAACTGTAGTCTTGTATCTCTATTGGGCCTTTTTTACGTGCCATCTTTATTATTTAGGTATCAGTCGAAACGAAAGTTCGAACTTCGTTTGTCGTTTGTGAAACGCGAGTAGACCCCTGCTACTCAAAGAATGTTTAAACGGTGATCGTTAAAACATTCATATTATGACTCGTACTTGTGTTGACATGTTTTATAGGTTGTCTTATTCATATGCAAAGGCTCTACATACCACTACTAAGTACCCGTCACCCGCCTATTTTAGTTAATCCCAGTATTCAATTATCCCCGCGACTTTTAGTTACATCTAACTACTCTTCCGTTTTCCTTTCATGAAGATCATGGGGTGATGTACTCGGGAGTTTTGTTGTCTATGAGTATTTTTAAGCTCGAAATTATAATGCCTCTATAATGCACTCTGAACAAATTGATAAAATGCAATGAATGTTTTATATTTACTAATCCCAAAATGTATGTAATTACTTAATCACAATACTTTTTACTATATACAAAACACATAGTTGATGGGATATGCCTCTCTATGATGCAATTTTCTCGTTTCAATTGAAACAATTTGTTTATACATAATATGTTAATTAATACAACAACCGATTGATTCAACTGAATACATTCCATTAATTACGACAACAGACTGATCATAGATGTATCATTTAGAAGATATAACATTAACAAAAATTAGCATGTATTTAATATGAAGAAATGGATGTATGTAGATAACACTACAAATCGGCTTCATCAGTGTGCCGTGTGTTATGAAGTCCATATTAAAATTAGAATGCGGTTGTGACATGTGCAGCTGACTTCGCCGCAGAGGCACCAAGGCTTGCTCAGCTTTATGAACTTTGAGTAATGATTCAGAAACATGACGTTTTTAAGCAAGTATTATGAGGGACCGAAATAAATTAAATAATTTATGGTAATATAATCATTAGCATAAATTGAAGCAGACTGATAATAATTAATTGTGAGCGGTAGCGAGTTTTCTGTTATGAAAGAAAATAAAAAAAGAAAGTTTGACATTTTCGATTTGATAAAATAAAAATCAGGGTTTATAGAATCATGCAGTTCAATGCTAATGCAAATGTATGTACTGACAAATTATTTTATTGTTTATTTGAAATTCAACTATTAAGAATTAACTTTGACTATATTGATTAATTACTTGCATATTGGTAATAAAAAACGCGGTAGTTTTAATTTAACTCTTTTATTATAACATAAAATGAGAAAATGATATTTGATTATAGGACGATTAACAGGTAAAATCAGCATCACATTGTTATTGACCTATGAATACTATGATGTACTTGTGTATACAAAGTATCTCAGTCCATTATACTTCTATGCCTTTCCTAACCTGACGAAATAATGCATTTTATGAATTTGATAACACATATTTTGATCTCGGGTTGTATGATTTTTGATTCAATGCTATATTGAACACAAAATATAAGGGCATAAAAACTGTTTGTCTACATTATGGCATTTTACATGCTAGTCGTGTGTATGTTATTATTTAGAAGCTTTATGTTAAACCAGCACTTTCTAGTACTTTTGTAAGTTCCCTGCAACAGTAGGTGTCACATAAACATCGATTACGATGATTAGTTTAAATAAAGTAGGTATTCTATTTCACAAATAGGTTTAGAAAATGGTGTTATATTAGTACTTAAAAGGAAATTTTACCAAAAATAAAAATTCTTAGAACAATGTTAATTTCATATTAATTTGTGTTTATTTTGTTGAGAGACATTAATTAACCTTTAATTTACTATAGTTTATGTTGTTGAGTAATATATTCAAGACTTAGATAAGTGACCCCATGTTTTTGTTTTTGTCAAATCTGAATACTGTTACTTAATACGGGATATTTACCATATATATGTCGTAAGATAATCGAAAAAATCGTATCTTTGCAAAAATCCCAGGATGATCGCAAAGAACCGGATAATTGGAATCCATGCAAGTTTTTCGTTATCAACCGAGCTATTTTTAGGATCATTGCAAAAATCCAGCTTATCTTAGGTTAGTCGCGAATAAACGCTCACATAATGAGCGCGGATTGGCTGATATGAACGTTATGCACTGATGGATGCGCTGATTGGCTTATGGCTACATTCCTTCGCCTTTCGAGCCATGTTCTAACCAACCAGAATGAAGATGTTATAAATCTGCTCTTAGATTAGCCAATCAGCGTTCAAGTTTCCAATCGTCCTATACAAACTGGGATTTTGCAATGATGCTCGTATGATAGCGAAAATCTTTCTGAGATTCCAACTATCCGGTCTTTTGCAATCATCCTAGGATTTTCGAAAAGATTTGATTTGTCCAATCATCCTACGACATATATAATTTCGATCGAGTTCCCGATATTTCGGCACTGTTGCAAGTGCCATGGTCACGGGTAAACTCAACTCAGTTTACCCGTGACCATAGCGCTGCACCAGTTTCGAAATATCGGGAACTCAAACAAAATGATTCAAATTTAAATGTTTTTTATTTCAAATAAACCTAATTACAGGCACTTTTGAAACGTCAGGCTCTAGTTGCACGATTCCAAATTGTTATTGTATTTTGATATACATAGTATCCCGTATTAAGTAACAATATTAGTGTAAGTGACCATGTAAGTTTAAAAACTCATATCTGAATACAATGTTTATTCTTCACCAAAGACCACTGTTTATCACATAATTTCTTTTAATATCATGAATCACAAATGCAAACAAGATATATTTTTTCAGTTTTATTAGAACTGAAGCTATAATAGTTAATATTTATTTATTTATCATAGTGCTTGTCACGAATTACATCGTATTATACTTGTAACTCCACTTCATAATTAATTTTAGATTCTGTGGAATTCCTGGTAGTCTTTATCAGTTTATCAGCATTCACATAATAGGTAGTTAATGAAGCATTAATTTCAGATTGATTTTATTTGAAACTAGCTTTTACCCGCGGCTTCGCTCCCGTGGTTTTTGTTATCCCGGAGGAACTGTGCATTTCTCCAACATAGAAATATAAGTATACCTATACCGGTTGCCGATCTGTTGCTCCGTTACTGCGTGAAAGGGGAACAAAGCAACAAATACAACTTCGCAAATGGGACATCCTGTATATAAGTCGCATATTATGTTACTCTGGCCCATCAACTATATCTATGCAAAAAATCACGTCATTCTATTGCTCCATTGCTGCGTTAAAGTGGAAAAAACCAACAAACACTCGCAATGGGACATACATACGTACATATTATCACGCCTGTTTCCCATTGGGTTAGGCAGAATATGGATTTCCACCTGCTACGATCCTGACACACCTCTTTCGCTTCATCTACGTTGATTAACCTCGTCATGAATGCTCGTCGGTTTAGAGTACTCTTAACCTGGCATTTTTTGAGAATGTCCGCGATTATATTGCGATACTTTCATGTCTATCTTTTAGCATAACGAACAAAACAAAAAAAGAATTATGCAAATCCATCGTTAGAATCGTAGTTCCTACAAAATTCCTATGAAAAAAAAGGACTTTCAGATTTTCCCGAATTTTCCAATTTTCTTTCCAAATTTTCTTTTATACCTTGTCCTAGCAATTACGAAAAAAAACCAGCCAAATTGGTTGAACCGTTCTTATGTGATGCTCTGTCTCATATGTGGCAATTGATTTTTATTTATATATTTGATACTTAACTTTTTCATTTACTTTCTTTTGATTAATAGGTACTTTAAGTTGAGATCTTTTGTTGATACTTAAAATGGTAATGGTTGATAGTCAGCAGGTTTTGCGTTTTTACATAAATGAACTTACATACACATAAGATTATATTGATAACAAAATGTAATTATTAGTTGCTTTTTGTCATCAAAGAACACTGTTTATAAGAACAAATTAGCACATTGATTTGTATTTAGTCATTATTTTTATATAACTATTAAGAATTATCTTTTTGTCAGACTGAGAATGTATAATTGTGCTTGCTGTTGCCAAATTAAATGTTGCCAATTTTATTCTTGAAAATACTATAGAGAGATGTTTAAATGTTTCCACATTTTTGATAAAAACATGGTCTCAGATACATCTGGTTATATTGACTTGACATTAAATGAGCTTTTTTCACAAAATACCGTAAATGTTAGCTGATAAATGGAATACATGTGAATTCATACCTTAATTTTAATACAAGTTACCTTGTAGCCTCCGTTTTTAGGGTTCCGAAGTCCTACAAGGAACCCTTATAGTTTCGTCATGTCCGTCCGTCTGTCCTAATCCTTTACCGCTTAATAACTTCTACAGTTATAAACATAAGTAAATGAAATTTTGACAAAAAATGGAATAGATATAGATCTCAATTTTAAAAGAATAAAAAAAATCTTGATTTCGTATTTTAGGGGTGGCGCCTATACATGTGAAATGGCGATGAAAATATTTTTTTAGCTGCACCCCCTCGTGTGGGGTATCGTTGAATAGGTCTACTAAAATGAAGACAATGTTTCATACACAACTTTTTTATCAGGTATACCCTCTGCGAAATACAGTTCGCCAAAGTGGCTTGCAATGTGTCCCCCCCCCTGCCATTTCTAAACTATGCAACGTAGAAACTTATAGTCTTCAACATTGATAGACCTTTATAAAAACTCTCTTTTAAAATTATTTCGAGTATAATGTGATTATAAATTTTTGAGTTATAGTGAGAAAACTGAAAAATACTTAAGACGTCCTAGTTCATAGGTCATTGACCTTAGAGAAAAATGATCATAGCAAATAATGCTCCTTTAGTTACTTTCTATTTAAAAAAATCACAAAAAGAAACACACTTCTTAAATTTAGCTTCATAAATTTAGCACTAGGTGGCGCTGTTTGCAAAAACTAAAATAGCAATGATTAATATTCGATTTGATTCGTTTGTAGACCTACTTAAGGAACCCTATAATACTGAGCATGGCCCGACATGCTCTTGGCCGGTTTTACTATTAAGTTTGCTATTTGATTACTTTATTCAATAATTATTACCAACTTATGTTTATGAAGAAGGGGTTTTACACATAATCTGACAAATAATAAGAGCAAAGATAAATATCACATTCTTTTTTTAAACTACCTGGCCTATGTTAATATATTTTCCTTATTTAATTCCAGTTTGTGTGAAAAATCTCTGCACCAGCAGCTGTATTATATAGTATTCCACAACTTGGGTTATAATACCTATACTTTGTATTTAATTTTTGTATATATGACACTAAAATGTAGTTACATAATATTTGCAATAAAATGTATTTTTAATACACCTTTCCAAAGTATTTAATTTGTCTCCAATATATGACTACAACAAACTAATAAACACCCATAAAGCCTCATAACTAAACCAGGCAATGTAAAAAATAAACAACACAGCATAAAACTTAAACTTAACTTTAAATAAAACACATCAGGTATTCTTAACTTGCACATTATAATTATTTCACTTCTCAGCCCAACTATATACAGTTATCAATTTACAAGAAAAGATGCAAGTGTGATAAATACTTTTCAAGCTAAAAATATTGATGATTACAAAGATTAATTCAAAGGACAAAGATGAATGAAATGCTAGATATTGTGTTAGGATACACAATATCTAAAATATAATATGCTTTAGAACTATTTTATAAAATATTTTATGAAACATAGTTACATGATTTATAACTTAGTGAATGCATGCAATGTCTGCAAAATAACATTCATTGTATTCATTTTCAGATTCTTCTCAGAAAAGTACATGAATATAGCAATAACTAAAATTACAATTGAAGCTACTGATCTTGAGGTGCGAGATACAAACAGTGTCATAACTAGCAAACCAATATACAAGGCTAATCTTTTGTAAGTATTGGTTATAATATTTTGTTTTAGTTCATTGTCTATACATAAGCCAAACCACAGAACATTGGTAGATTCACATGATGTACAATTTGAGGACCCTTCACCTATGCATGTTTTGCATGATGAATCACATTTTTGGCAACTATAAGAACCTTCTGTGTTGATACAATATTGGTTTGGTTCACAAACAGATGATGAACATTCATCTATGTCAACACACACACCAGATTGTAACTGCCAACCTGAGTTGCATGCCATGCAAGCAGCTACACCTTCACCACTACATTCATTGCAAGATTTGTGACATAATTCACAAGAACCAGCACTTGTTGGGTAGAAGCTTTTAGCACATTCATCACATAGTATTCCTGTGTACCCTTTTTTACATATACAAGTACCATTTCCTTTGCGAGTGCCATCACCGTCACAGCGGCCATGTCCAGCACAAACTTTACTGTTTTTGTCTTGAGGGCATCCAGTACACGCGTCGCCGTAATGGTTACTAGGACAACAGTGTTGAAGAGTCTCTATGCACAGCCATGAGTACAAATCTACATTAACTGGATCTTTGCTGAACCACCACTTTTCAAGAACTTGTTCAGCTTCTTCTGATAGGGCATAACATGCGTCTTGATGTGTTTTGAGCTCTGAACACAAACCTTCTTGTATTTCTACCAAACGAACCTCACTGCGTGAATATGATTTTAATTTAGCTTCCTCCCAAGCTGTATCGCCACCTTCATATTTTCCTCTAGAAGTTTTATCAAGCCAATGATTAAAAGAATCTGTTAATACCTTACAGCGTCGACATTCATTCAATTTTTTTGCCCCATTGATGTCACTAGAAGTAATTTTTTTACTGCTGATGAACTCACAAAACAAAAACAATAATATTAAGGATTTCTTTGGTACCACAAAAACGCCCATTATTAAAGAGAAACATGAATAACGGTATTTCAATATTGATTGGGGTCCTATAACCTTCCATAAAAATAAAATATTTGTATTTGTTTTTGAAATACCTACTTAACAAACATAGTAATTAATTAATTAGATATAGTGATCTCATGATCTGTCTTATTTATTTATTGTTACAAAGATATTAAAAACACTCACTACGTTTTATTAACCTAAAAACAGAAAAAAGTACCTAAAAAAAACCTCAAACAACACAGAACACAGCAGCAGTAACGTAGTGAGTAGGGATGGGCAAATGAAAAATTCAATTTCAATTAAATGAAAAATTTCAAAACACAGTGAAAAATTTCAAATTGAGTGAAAAATATTTTTGTTCTAGCAAACTCCCGAAATCGTATTTTGTAATAAAAAAATATGTTTTCTCTTATTAGATTTCATTTATGTTGGTACTTATCAATGGATTTTATTCTGTAACCCCAGTAATTCGATAAAAATGTATGCATCTTTCTTTTCATTATCATTTTTCTTTGTTGTCATTATATCTTCCTACGACCACGAACGCTGCTAAGCTTTCGAAACGTCAGGAAAACTAATTTAAATAATATACGCGATGTAATCCGGTTAAACTTTGTTTTAATGTGTAGTGATCGCGAAAACCTAAGAAATTATTGTCTTTCTTTTCGCTCAACGCTCGTTTTCGCGGTGTCGCGTCCCGCGCCCACCCCGCACAAGCTGATCAGCCGTCTCATCGGAACCACTCGGCACTCGAACTTAGGACTGTGAGAAAGAGATAGCTACTATATGACATCTCGCGCGTGCTTTCAGATTCAGTCAGCATAGCAGATTCAGTCAGCATAGAGTAACTTTTATATTGGGAGATAGAGGCGTCATTCAAAGATTTGTGTATATGTAGTGCCATCTGGTGCTCTGAACCACAAACTAGCTAACTATTAAATAACTCCAGATCCCAGGGCATTGATACGGCTAGGAGGCTCGCCGCCTCAAAGGAGATCGTACGATATCCCCGTATCACCTTGATGGCTATCGCATGCTGCGGCCTACACAGCAGCGCGACATAACAGCTTTTCAGGGTGTCCGCCCACACTTGGGCCCCATAAATGGCCGTGAACCGTACGATCCTCACGTAGAACCTCTGGCAGGAGGCGTTTGGCCCCCGTAAGTTCGGCAGCAGCGCAACAACGCAGCCACGGCCCACGTAAGATTGGATGCCACTGCCAACCGCTGCAAATGCGGCCCAAAGCCTCACCGGCTATCGAGGACGATTCCCAGGTACTTCATCGTCGACCCAATGCCAATGCAGACGCCTCCTACCACTATTTGGGATCCCGGAGGCGGCCCCTTCCGAGGCCCGTGGAAACACAGAGCCTCAGACTTGTGTAGAGCCACCTTGAGACTCAACCGCCGGATCCTTCCAACGACTTGTGCAACCCCTGCTGTCGCCAGCATGTTTGCCTGCTGGGGTGTTTTTCCCCTCACCGTGTGACCAGCGTGTCGTCGGCGTAGCATATCACGCCGACGCCTTGCAGGAGAACACCGCGTTGAACCCAGTCGTAACCGATGTTACACAGAAGCGGCCCCAAAACCAATCCCTATGGAACACCGCACGACATCTCTCGCCGTCCCCATCCTTCCCGACCCGGGTAGATGACGGCCCTATCCGTCAGATGGTCAGGTGCTAGACAAGGCGGTCTGCAATTACTCTCTTAAAGAGCTTGTCCACCTCGTCCAGCAACACGATGAGGCGGTATGCAGATGGTGAGTCTGCATGGCGCCCCTCCTTTTCAGCAGGACCAGTTTGCCAGTCTTTCACCTCCGTGGAAACTGGCCCCGCTCGAAGCATGCGCTCAAGAGCCCTCCCAGGCTCGGCCAGGTATGCCGTCGGGCCCTGGGGCGGTGTTTTTGGCTTGTAGCCGTTTCACCGCCGCCATCAATTCTTCCCGGGTCACTTCGGGCACGTCGTCGTCGTCGTCCACGTTAAGCACAATGTGAGGAGGAACCATCAGCGGAGGGGTTTGCTTCGCCCTTGAAGGGAACAGAGCGTTCACCACTCCCTCCAGCAGCTCAGGCCAGAGAATGGGATAGTAGGGGGCCCACGAGTGAAGTTTTTCCCTTACCATACGGGTTGGATGCCCGTCACAGACTTGCGTCCAAAGTCGCCCACATGGCGTCGAAGCCTGCCGCCTTGGCTTCCGCAATGGCTGCCTAAAGGGCCACCTTCGCTGCTCTGTACCCCTCGTACAGTTCTAAGAATAAACGTCTGAAATATTATCTTTGGCCTATTTAGTACATTGTAACCTTAAAATTAGCATTTAAACAATAAAACGCTTAATAAATCATTACTATATTTTATTTACAATAGTTGAGATTCACTATTTACTAAAAAAATATTTTTCACCTCAAACTTGAAAATTTCAACTCAAAATGAAATTTTTCCGAAAAATTTCAATGGTCAAATTTACCCATCCCTAGTAGTGAGTGATTATATTCCATTGACTTTCCTATGGACTTGTAATACCTACGAAATAAGCGTGGTATACCTACAATATCCGGGCCACTGTTATGGCGGCCATAGTTAGGGAAGTCAGTAATCAAAACTAAAAAGTATCGATATCGATGCTCGTGTTTCTTACCAGAGATGTGTGCTGATTAAAATCATTATCAAGTAGTAATAAATAATGCAATTATATCAAATACTAAGTTCAGCTGTCCCTAGGACTTAAAAAATCAAGCTTCTAAGTCAAGGCAATCATACGGCTATGTCACATTTTGATACTCGCAAACTCACATAAAAAACCTATAGGGTACTTCGCATTGACCTAGAATCATGTGGCCGATATATCGAAATATCGATTTTTTTTCAATATATATCGAACTCCGATTGTGTAGTTGTATCCGATTATATATCGAAAATCTTATGTTTAAAAAAATATCATTGAATTAATAAACCTATGGAAGCGGCATATTCTTCTATATCCACCTCGTTTATACACATATCTATTAAATCGTTATTGAATTATGAAACTATTCTTTGTCTCTTGTTAACCAACGTGTTATGTCGTCTGGTGAAAGAGATCGCATGCTATTTATATATTCTCTGCTTGGCAACATCTTTACAGGATATCAAAATACCTACTCCGCGTGGCAACCCCGCTTACCCGCAATGTGGCCCATGATCATAGATTTAGAACACTATAGATAGAAAATCGACGTGTCCCTTTTAGATAGCAATAGTTTTTACTTCAGTGATACCACACTAGGATTTTTACCCCCATTTTTTTGAGATTAAGTTAAGGGCTCTTAGCGTACGTAGAAAATAACTTGAAAATGCGCAGTGATCAGTTTAAACGATTTTAACCTCTATGTCAGTATTGAGTATAGTAACAAGCGCAATCGTACCATCTTTGTTCAAGTTATTTGCCGGATTAACATTTAATGGAAGCCAGTGGCTCCTACACTCTCGTCTATGAATCGCGTATGTATGTAAAGGTAATTTAGAACAGGGAAATTAAATAAAGTATTTTGGAAAAATAGGATTTATTGTAATTTTTTTTGGATATATTTATACATAGATATATTTTGGATATTGATTGGATGTATAGGATTTATTGTAATTTTAAGTGTAATTTATTGGCCTTTAAACAGAATCAATTTCGTATGAAAGTTTCTCACTCTATCACCTTTCTGTGAAACAGTTTTTATAAGGTGATGTATTCGTACATCTAAATATTTTAATGCAACAGCTTTTATTAGGATTACGAGGTGGCTATCCAGCGGGTTATGATCTCTAACATGGTCGTTCAACGTAGTAAATGTGGGTTTCTCAATGTTTTTTTTCAAAATGGTCATAACCATATGAGCCATTGCCTTGTTAGTGGCTAAAAAAATTTTATACTACACACATACTACACTGTGTGTACCCTACACATAATACTAAAACAACCATATAAACCAATCTACTTCATCAATAAATAAAGATGAAAATTAAAAACACCCTAAATAATGGGTACATAATTACGTAAATCACAGCAGCACTAATCACGGAATTATTTAAAACATACGTCTCCTTCAACAATTTAATAAAAAGCACCATATAACAGGTAGCACCCTAAATACTGGGAACGTAAACATGTCTATCATGGCAACACTAAACACAGAAATATTTTAGGTTATGTTATTTAGAAAACGCTGAAAACTGCTAATATTTCTATAAGAAATGGGTTCAAAATAATTAACACTTACGTACTTGTAGAAACACATTGTATGTAGTTAAATAAACACAACAATTTAGATATAAAATGCCACTTACCCGTGGAAAGTTAATCCTTCAATGTGTTGCTCGCTGCGGCTCTTGCAGCCTAACACACTACACCCGACCATATCACGGAACTGTATGAGTGTTTTATCACGAAGTTTCACCATAAAATTATAGAAAACTACGAAGCACAATTAATAAAACTCTTTAGTTTGACAGACCGAACGCTTTGTTTGTCAAACTTTAAAAGTGTGACAACGAAAATATGGGTAACATGTAAGAGATGGAGATATAATATTTGTGTCTTGCTCTATCTTAGGAGCAGTGGCATAAGTCCATTTCTTTCCCACATGCTCTAACGTAGTTAGGAATCCATCTGTAGTGTTCATAATCTAAGCCCATGATAATACGTACATGAGCTGTCAAGTAAACAAACTAGGGCTGTTGATATTTTTTAAATATCAGATTTTCGATATATCGATATTTTTAAATATACAATCGGGGTTCGATATATTGAAAAAAAAAACGATATTTCGATATATCGATCAAATTTCATAATTCTAGGTCAACGCGAAGTAGTTTTATTAATTCAATGTTATATTCTCTTTGACAGCAGTGTTGCCAACAACAAAGATAATATATAATATCACCGCAGAGTACTTTTATTTAAATGAAATAGAGACCAATCTCTGCCCCCAATAGAGGTTCACACCAAGTGGCGCCTCTATATTTTAATCCTGAAACCACTCTTGAATCAGTTTTGATAACTATGTACCGGGATCACTAGCGGCCAAAATTAATAACCGATCTATCCACGATTTATCCTACTAGAGATCGAAATTTGACTAAAAATGTATGGAGCTTATGTAAAATTTCTATCTCTAGTAGGGCAAATCGTGGATAGATCGGTTATTAATTTTGGCCGTAAGTGGCTCTGTATTTATCCTTTCTATAAATTGAAAAAACAAAGACAAAATGTTCCGCTATAATTAGGATTCGAACTTGCGACTCCAAGATCACAAGTAACTGGCAAGCTACCATGACTTACGCCACAAAGCGAATTTAACTTTCAGTTACGTCTTTCGGTGACTTCAAAACTTTTATTTTAAAATTATTATTTATGTCTTTAGATATCACTTCAATTGCGTAAATGCGTAAAAAATATTAGTATAATTAGAAAAACCAATTGATAAGTTTAAATGTTGGTGTTATTTTCCAAATTACGTTTTCCAACATAATTATACTTTAATAATAAAAGAATATAAATAGAATAGATTTTTTAACCGACGAAAAAAAGGAGGAGGTTTTCAATTTGGCGTGTTGTATAAATATATTTTTTAAATTTGCCTATTAGGTAGGCAAATTTGCCCGTAATGATGTCACCAAAAGACGTAAGTGTAGGTTAAATTCGACATGTAAGTTATCGGTTACGATAGCATTTCGGTGACAGTGTTAGACTTATGAAAATAGAATCACACGTTCGGATCCCACTAGAGCGTCTGGACTTTTTGTTTTCATTTACGTGGCAGTAACGCTTTTTCGTGACAAAAAAATCCTAATACCCCCCGTCTATATAGAAGTTTCACTTCAATAAAAGAGATGGGCATATTTTTGGCAGATAATGGTAAGATCCCTCTTCGCTCCTCCCCACCGGATTGACGCCTGAGTACCTCATACATGGCTAACACGTGACTTACTCAAACACAGAGCACTTCGCAAACATAATATGCATCCCAGTGCGCGCATTGACATAATAAATCTATGGAGGCGGCCTATTCTTCTATATCCACCTAGTTTATACAAATATCTATTAAATCGTTATTGAATTATGAATCTATTCTTTGTCTCTTGCAGTGTATGGAATCTTAGTACATAATGCTCGAAATAACATCAATCGTTCGTTACCCGACCAAATTGACGAGTACTGAAAATGCTCAAACGTCGTTTGACCACTACGTATTTTGAATTTATCAGTATTATATTCGACTATATGCCAACGGGTAAAAACAGATGTCGCTAGGCTAATGATCTGTGTAACAATAACAAGGCACAACTCATGCGCTGTTGCCTAAAAAAGGGTAATAGATGGCTAAAATTTAAAATTCGAATTTACAGTCAATTATTTACCAAATTACGTTTTCCAGTTTATTTACTTTTGTTTTATGTATGTTTAATTTGCCTATTTAATAAGAAAACTTTACAAATATTTTTCCGCAATTTTATGAAAGTATAATTATGTTTGAAAACGTAATTTGGTTTATAACATCAACATTTAAACTTATTAATCGTTTTTCTAATTAGGTATATTATAATTTTTAACACATTTACGCATTTGAAGCGACATCTAAAGACTTTTATTATGAAAAGAAAAGTTCTGACTTCACAGAAAGACGCAACTGAAAGCTAAATTCACGAGATGTTGTAGAGGTCACAGTAGCCCCATGGCTTCAGCGTTAGATTTGTGAGACAGTAGATGTAGGTTCAAATCCTGCTAACTGCTGAACTTTATGACTTTATGTTTTTATTTAAAAAAAGGATGAATAGAGAGCCATCTAGTGATTCCGAAGTGAAATGAATTTGTAGGTCCATACTTTAAAACCATAGGTGCCACTTGGTCTATACCTCTATTGGGGTCGAGTTTCCTCTCTATTTCAGTATATTAAAAACCGGCCAAGAGCATGTCGGGCCATGCTCAGTATTATAGGGTTCCTTAAGTAGGTGTAATTACAAACGAATCAAATCGAATATTAATCATGACTATTTTAGTTTTTGCAATAATCGGCAGCATTCGCAACTCAGAGCGTGTTGTTAGTAGCGCCATCTAGCGATAAATTCAAGAAGCCAAATTGAAGAAGTGTCTCATGCAAAGTTTCTTTTTGTGATTTTTTCAAATAGAAAGTAGCTAAAAGATCATTATTTGCTGTGACCATTTTTCTCTAAGGTCAATGACCTTTGAACTACGACGTTTTCAGTATTTTTCAGTTTTCTCTCTATAACTCAAAAAATTATAATCACATTATACTCGAAATAATTTTAAAAGAGAGTTTTCACAAAGGTCTATCAATGTGGAAGATTATAAGTTTCTACGTTGCATAGTTTAGAAATGGCAGGGGGGGGGGACACATTGCAAGCCACTTTGGCGGGCTATATTTCGCAGATGGTACACCTGATAAAAAAGTGGTGTATGAAACATTACCTTCATTTTAGTAGACCTATTCAATGATACCCCAAACGAGGGGGTGCAGCGAAAAAAAATTTTGCATCCCCATTTCACATGTATGGACGCCACCCCTAAAATACGTAATAACGATTTTTTTATTCTTTTAAAATTGAGATCTATATGTAGACTATTTTTTAACAAAATTTCATTTACTTATGTTTATAATTGTAGAAGTTATTAAGCTGTAAAGGATTAGGACAGACGGACAGACGGACGGACATAACGAAACTATAAGGGTTCCTTGTAGGACTTCGTAACCCTAAAAAGTACTCTGTGGTATCTTGTTACTAACGTGTTATTTCGTCTGGTGAAAGAGATCGCATGCTATTTGTATATTCTCTGCTTGGCAACATCTTTACGGGACGTCAGAATACCTACTCCGCGTGGCAACCCGCAGTCACCGCAATTGCCGCCATTTGTGTGGCCAATAGTACATGAGCTGTCAAGTAAACAAACTAGAGCTGTTGATATATTTTTAAATATCAGATTTTCGATATAATTTTTAATATACAATATCCACAGACCAATATGCCTCAAGACGCCGCATAAACAAAGTTTTGCATGAGAACACAGTCGTAAAATGTTGGCGGGGACCGGGGGGCGGACGGCGCGTTATGATTGGTCGGCTCAAATGTTCGGTGATATGATTGGTGCCGCTCGCTGACGGAGTGACGTCCCGATTGGTGGCTGGGCGTAATATATGCAGTGCTACTGCATATGCTTCGTGACCGGGGGTATCCGGCAAATAGGCGTGTAGAGTCTTACTGGTCTGTGACAATATCTGAGTTCGATATATTGAAAAAAAAAACTCGATATATCGGCCAAATTTCATTATTCTTCGTCAACGCGAAGTACCCTATAGGTTTTGTTACGTGAGTTTGTGAGTATCAAATTATGTGACATAGCCATATGGCTTGTTAAAAATGGCCAAAGGCCAATGGCCATGACTTAGAAGCTTGATTTTTTTATGTCCTAGGGACAGCCGAACTTCGTATTTGATATAATTGCATTATTTATTACTACTTGAAAATGATTTTAATCAGCACACATCTCTGGTAAGAAACACTAGTATCGATATCGATACTTTTTACCCGACTGCGCCAGAAGGAGGGTTATGTTTTTCGATTGTATGTATGTATGTATGTCTATTTCTTTGGCACACTCTGTAGCCTAAACGGCTTGATGGATCTATGCTAGAGAGGTGTCGTTGGATTCGTCTTAATTGTGAGAGTGACACTGGCTATATCAAAATTATAAAAATCAAAATGACCGCTTTTTGGAGCCATTTTATGTGACTTCAAAATATTTTTTTTTGCTCAAAACCTATTGAGTGGGGTATCAAAATAAAGGGTTTTATAAATGGTTTACGAAAATATATACAACTTATATTTTTAAATGTAATTAGGAATGAGAAATGCTAAAAAACAACAAAATATTCAACGTTAAAAATGAATTTGTCTTTTCAAAAAAAAACATTAATAGTATGATAAATAAAACATGACAAAACTAAAAAAAAAACAAATAAAAAAATTAATTAACAAAAACAAAAAACCCGACTGCGTCTAAAAATAACAGAAAAGATATAAACAAGACTTATCAACACGCAGGCGGAGGCTACCTATGAACTATTATGTAATTCATGACCAAAAACATACGTTGCCTCCGACTGTGTGTTGATAAGTCTTGTTTATATCTTTTCTGTTATTTTTAGACGCAGTCGGGTTTTTTGTTTTTGTTAATTATTAGTTTTGATTACTTACTTCCCTAGCTATGGCCGCCATTACAGTGGCCCGGATATTGTAAATATGCCACGCGTATTTCGTAGGCATTTCGAGTCCATAGGTATAATATAAGTCAATGGTCCAAACCTACGATTAAGTAAGTTGGTTCTTTCCTCGTAGGTCCAAACACACATTACGGCCTATTAGCTGTAACGTGATTGGCTAGTCTGATTGCGTTATAAGCACTTAAGTCGACGCCTTTGTCGCTGATCGGCATGTGCTGGGCTTCCCCCGGGGCAACCGGGGGTTCCACCTGGTAGGGCCTGACCGCCAAGGCGTCGTGAAGAAGCGCTCCCGTAAGAACGGTGAGCGCGGCGCCCCTACAGGTACATACTTAGCAACCACACAAATAACTGTGTCGCAGGCAGTTTTTCGGAACAGGCGAGACCGGCGCACGGTTACTACGCTAAGGGCAAAATGCCCAACAAAAGGACATGCCCATTTTTACGGGTAGCGACTGGATTCCTCGGTACAGGGATCCAATCCCGAGACCGTTCCTCGCGCACCCTTGCGGGGGCGCCGAGAAGACTTGAAGATCTGGCTGGCAGATAATGTAAGATATTTTAGATATTTCTTAATGTGCTTAGGGAACTCAAAGATGACTTGATCTGATAACTACGACTGACTACGAGGTTTTGCTTAAAGTTGACAAGCTACTACCAATTCGTTATTAGAATGTGTTAGGTGCTTATTAAGCAGAATTTGCAGCTAAAGTAGAAATCCAGTATAAATACTTAATTTAGTGAAAACTAAATCGAGAAACAGATTGATTGTACCAATGATAAATGCCATTTTAACAATCCAATCCGAAATAGTAGTTCTTATGAGTAATCCTGCTATGGTTATGAGCTCCCCAAAGAAGTAAAAGACGTTCCATGACGATGGGGCGCGGGACATGGAGCCACGTGCCCCGGACGGGATCGTGTATTAATTGTGTTGTACACGCGTATTTACATACAAACTGAGTTAACTTTCATAGAATTATAAAAACCGCAGCCTCGCGCCCTAAACTAAAACTAGCAAAAACTAACTATTTTTACACAGAGAAAATAATCATATTTTTATAATAACAATCTAGCTATTTTTTGCTGCTGATCTGGCATCTTTTAAAATTTGAGTTGGCAACACTGGTTAGTTGTCAACTTGTCATTTTGTGAAAAAGTTTAAAGTTTATACCATTGACTTGTATCTATGGCCCTGTAATACCTACGAAATAAGCGTGGTATACCTACAATATCCGGGCCACCGTTATGGTGGCCATAGCTAGGGAAGTAAGTAATCAAAACTAAAAAGTATCGATATCGATGCTCGTGTTTCTTACCAGAGATGTGTGCTGATTAAAATCATTTTCAAGTAGTAATAAATAATGCAATTCTATCAAATACTAAGTTCGGCTGTCCCTAGGACATAAAAAATCAAGCTTCTAAGTCAAGGTAATCATACGGCTATGTCACATTTTCATACTTGCAAACTCACATAAAAAACCTATAGGGTATCGCATTGACCTAGAATTATGAAATTTGGCCAATATATCGAAATATCTTTTTTTTTTCAATATATCGAACTCCGATTGTATATTTAAAATATCGATATATCGAAAATCTGATATTTAAAAAATATCAACAGCCCTAGTTTGTTTACTTGACACCTCATGTACTATGGGCCACATTGCGGGTTAAGCGGGGTTGCCACGCGGCGTAGGTATTTTGACAACCCGTAAAGATGTTGCCAAGCAGAGAATATACAAATAGCATGCGATCTCTTTCACCAGACGACATAACACGTTGGTTAACAAGAGACAAAGAATAGTTTAATAATTCAATAACGATTTAATAGATATTTGTATAAACTAGGTGGATATAGAAGAATATGCCGCTTCCATAGGTTTCTTAATTCAATGGTTTATACTCTCTTCATATTCTCTTTGCTCTCTTCTTGAGTTTAATGTTCTGTGGACTGTATAGTGTAAGTGTAATAAACTAATAGATTGTCGGTGGCTAAAAGCACGAACAGTGCAAAGCCAGAAGGAAAAAAAAAAAAAAAAAAACTAATAGATTATCTTTGTAGTGTAACTTGTAACAACGAGGCACGTATTTTAAATCGAATTTAATTTATTTTATTGTGGGCACGCATTAGTAACGGAATTAGTAATACTCAATTCATCAACTTTCATTGTGTGCCACAAGTAATTCAGCAAAAGAAGTGCAAGATTTTGACGAATGGCTTACTTAACCTGAGACCCTGCTGCGATTAATTTTCATGATTAAAAACAGCTCCCGCGTTTACAATGGCAGATAAAATAAAGTAAGTTATAATTTTGTTAGGGATCTATTTACATAATTATTATTTTCATTTATGGTCATCATTTGGAAGTGGAACCTACACTGAAAGCACTATATGCTTGACATAATGGTGATCAAAGATGGCAAATATCCCCTATGCTGGGTGGCTCTTTTTATTAGTCGTATCTTAGTGATACGTTATAACTAGCTGTACAACACTTACTATAATTATGAAGGATTCTATACTGTCATACCATGAGGCACTGTGTCATGATTTGCACATTTGTAAAACTTGAATGAAATTGTTTACTAGCTGCCCAGCCAAGTCAACATGTTTAATAGTATGCATTATTTTTTGATGTTATAGCACAAACTATGCAAATCCAAATCTTGACATCAGTTAACATGTATGCTATATTGTTTCTTTTTTATGATTACAGAGTCAAGTCTAACTTCGATATAAAAGGAAATTATGAACCTTCAGATTCAGAAGATGAATATACACCAAAAGAAAAAAGGTTACTAGAGAAGGTTCGGAAGAGAAAACACAATGATTCAGAGAGTGAAGAAGAAATGTATGCTTTCTCTGAATCGGACAACTCTGACAATGAAAAAGAAGATGTAAGTATAGCTGACAGTGATGTTGAAGGACAGGAAAAGTCTGATGATGATTTACCTGACTCTAAGGCTTGGGGTAAGAAGAAAAGATCATACTATGCTACAGATTATGTTGATGAAGATTATGGAGGTTTTGGCAATGATGAGGAAGCTGCACTTTTGGAGGGAGAAGAAGCTAAGAATATACAGAAAAGGCTTTTAGAACAGCTTGGAGAAGAGGACTTCACATTTGATTTTTTCACAAAACATGTTGCAGATGTTGACGAAAAAGAAACGGTGATAAAAAGTGATTTAAGTCAGATGTCAAAAAGACAAAAGTTGCAGCTACTTGAAAAAGAAAGTCCAGAATTTGCAGGCCTTATTGATGATTTCAAAACAAAATTAACTGTTGCAAAAGATGATTTACATCCTGTCTTAGAGCTTGTCAAAGATGGCAAACTTCCTACATGTCCCGCCTCGAAATTTGTGAAAACAAATTACAATCTTATTCTAAATTACTGCACTAATATAAGTTTCTATTTACTTCTTAAAAGTCAAAGAATCAACATCCAAAATCATCCTGTAATAAAAAGGTTGTACCAGTACAGACAAATGTTGAACAAAATGGAGCCAATTTACTTGGAAGTAATAAAACCTCAAATAGACAAAATACTGCTTGCAGTTAAAAATAATTTGGAATTACATGCTACAGAAATTAATGGACTGAAGAAAGATAAGAAACGCAAATCAGAAAGACAATCACCTGAATCAACACCTAAGAAGTTAAAACTTATTAGTGCATTGGAAAAAGATGATGGCGAAGATACTGGTGTATCTGATGATGAAGATGATTATGAAGGCAATGACTTCTTCAAGTCTGACAAGGAGGTAGGTGTTCAAAGAAACATTGATGAATCGGAAGAAAGTGGATTCTCTGACAATGATAATTCTCCTACTGAAATTGAGACTGAAGACACTAAACCTTCCACATCATCTCAGGATATTGTTCCGGAGGATGTTGGTGAAAAACGCGAGATTACATATCAAATTGCCAAAAACAAGGGCTTGACTCCTCATAGAAAGAAGGATCAAAGAAATCCAAGAGTGAAACATAAGCTCAAATATAGGAAGGCTAAGATCAGGAGGAAGGGTGCTGTTCGTGAGCCTAGAACAGAGATCACTAGATATGCTGGGGAAGCTTCAGGAATAAAAGCTAATGTCAAAAAGAGCATTAAAATTAAGTGAAACTCATTTATTTATTTTAACAAAAATATTGTAACAGGTTACTCTGTAATAAAGTTATAATAAACTTGTATTCAAATAATTACTGGTCGTCCTTCAGTGTTGCCATCTGAAATAATATAAAAGCAAATTAAATATCAAAGGAGTTAATATAAGAAATAACCTGTTGTTTGATTAAAACTTACAATTTCAAAACCTTGTCTTTTCCCCCTGAAGCTACATAAGCGCCATCAGGAGACCAATCTACTGCAAAAACTTCATCAGCATGCCCTGGTAAATCCAACTCTAATTTCTTTATTTTCATGTTCCAAACTGAAAAAAATAAATGTATTTCTAAATGCTTTTATTTAGCTTACTTTGTTACAGTTGTCTGCCAGTTTCAACCAAGTTGAAATTTTGTAAGAAACGTGTAGTTCTGAGTACAATAATATGAACTTTAGAAGCTTTTACAATGTTTATTTTATTAAGGATTCGTTTACAAATTGACAGAAATAATCTGTTTTTCGTTAGATTTTGTGACAAAACGAAACTATATCAAACGTAAATAATAATTACCACAGACAGATAACACCTTAATCTTTAACTGCCAAAATTAATATCCAATCTATCTACGATTTACCCTACCAGAGATAGAAATTTGACATACGGCCAAAATTAATATCCAATCTATCCACGATTTTAGCCGATAAGCTCCATACAAAATATGTCAAATTCCTATCTCTAGTAGGGAAATCGTAGATAGATTGGATATTAATTTACGGCCAAAATGAATATCCGATCTATCCACGATTTACCCTACTGGAGATAGAAATTTGACATATTTTGTATGGAGCTTATGTCAAATTCCTATCTCCAGTAGAGCAAATTGTGGATAGATCGGATATTAATTTTGGCCGTTAGGCTGTTAATGGTATTAATTTTTTCTTGAAAATTATTGGGTTTAAAATATTGTAAAAATGATTTATCGTTGCCTCTTCACACAAAATTGACGATATTGGGTTGAGTTTAGGAACATAATATAATTTTATTTCTTTAAAAATACCGACGGTAAACAGACATTTTCATCTCAAAATGGTATTAAAAAGAACTATATAAATGTTACAAATAGTCTCAGAATAAAATAGAAATCACGTCTATTTTTTTCACGTATTTTAAATTTACGCGTGAATACATTGCACTAAGGTTTATTTTCCCGTTATTTCACTGTGTTGATTTATTTCACAAAAATATCTACATATTACAAAAATGTAAAATAAGATAAAACTTTCAAAGTAACAATCATGCATGGGGTGCATTAAAAGAGCCTCCACGAGTGACGATATTTAATTAATCGTCCGGCGCACCCTGGGCAGTCAGCCCCGCTATCAACCTGCTGACTGGCTAATATTTTCCCCACGACATGAGTTATTATCATTATGTAGCTCATGTCGACACGAAGAAGAAGAAATAACAATCATACTTATTATTCCTGAAGCTGTCCATGTGTGTTTGTTGTGATTCAACGTTGTCAATGTAGTGGTTCGATTTATGAGATTTGATTCCTATTTATTTTGCAATCGCGTCGTTAGCATTTATTGTAATATTATTTGTACAGCTTGAATGAGTTGAATGTGAAACATTCAACATTTTATGCCAATTTATACAGCAAAAACATAACAAGTAACAACCTTTCAATGTAGAATCTGCGCTAGAGCTTAATAGAAGCCTGGAGTCAGCTGACCATGTCACCATATACACAGCTTGCACATGTCCTCTGAGAGTTGCAATATATTTACCCGTAGCTGCATCCCATAGTCTGACTGATTTGTCAAATGAAGCTGATGCTATCATCCTATAAAATTAAATAAGATAAATATTAGTATGTCTGCCTTCAGCCTCTCATCCAAATGACTGCTTAACTGAACTACTGGTTTTTTACGGATTTTTTATTAAGAATTATTTCTAACATACATATTACGTATTATTTTGTTTACTAGGCTGTATTAAATAAAGTTGATTCCTATTTAGTTATTTAAACGATTTATTATACTTTTGGGGGAGGCCTATGTCCAGCAGAGACATCTTTCGGCTTTTTTTTTTTCGAATGGACTCTTGCAGATGGTACCCGAAATAGGTTCCCCGACTGCTTAACCGGGCAGGTGGCGGAGAATCCCGTTAGGGACTCCAACCGCCGAGACGTCTTTCGACTGAAATGATGATGATACTTACAGTTATATTATCCGAATAAATCGGTTTTCTGAACACCCCCGATGTCCCCCAATTAGTTCATATAATTCTCGCTGTACAATACTTAAAACGGCAGGACTGTTATGAATATGAAGAATAAAAGAACTGCTTGATAAAATTACATGAAACAAAAAAAAAAACAATACCTTGTATCTGGAGAAAATTTAACGTCATTGATGAGCTGTTGATGGCCTGTCATCCGTGCTAAAGGCCGTTTTTCCTTCTCGGGCAACCACAGGAATAATGTAAAGTCATCTGATCCTGATACTAGGCGCTCTTCGCTTTTTCCACATACAGCTTCATACCTTTCGAGGGCTTGTTTCTGAAGAACATTTTCTGAAATAGTATTGTTTTAATAAATTATACATGATACATAGTTAAACATGCTTGGTGGTTTATTTTGCTCATTGGAACTGACGGGGGATATGACTTTCATGCTGGCCCCGCATATGGTTACCAACATGCATGCAGGGGTAATTCTTCAAGGTTCGGAGTTTCTTATAATTTGTCAAAAAAACTACTACCTAGTTCCTATTACCTAGTTCTTATTATTACTGACTAATAGAAGATCGACATAGCGCAAAAAATTTAAAAGGAAATATTCAGAAATTGTTAAAGATATAAATGGTGGAAAGAAAAAATCGCTAACGAGCAGGATTCGAACCTGCGGCTCCTGGCTCAGTAGGCCAGTGCTTTAGCCACTAAGCTACCGTGAACACTGCTCATGGTATTGGTATTGTGGCGGTGTTTATATCTTTAGATTTCGCTTCGCATGCGTAAAATGCGTTAAAAATAATAAAATAATTGTTACATGTTATTTTACATGTTTGCGTGAAAATTTCATAGAAAAAAGAAAAACATTTATTTCAGGTTTAACCCATATCATATCAAAGCATGTAATATCAGAGGCAGTTAAAGGTTTACTCACTATCACTTATGCAAGGCTGTTGTTGATCAGTGACTGGATGGAAAGGTCCAGTTCGGAGGACATAATCTGTGCTGAGTGCCAATGTATTGACCCAATGAGCATGACCTTCTAAAGTTCTGCATAGCACTCCATCATCCGCCCTCCATACCTATTTAGGGAACAGACATTTAAATCATAACAAAGAACTGATAAATACAGATATACTACTTGTTTGCTGTGAGAATGCCGCAGTCGACCGTTAAAAAATGACGTCATAGGGCACTTTACAGCGTTGCTATTGGTCAGTATTGGTACTAGCCGGGCCTGGCTTGAGGTGCGGTACGAGGGAGCGGGAAGGGAAAACGGCATTCTTACAGTAGACAGGTAGTACTCACAAAGCCTCAGATACATAAAGATAAGAGCCTGCTCACGTTACTCAAGGCTTGGCAGGGAGCCACAACACATCTTCACACATTGCAATTTGTTGGCTCAAAGCAGATTGTAAGTCAGATTGCACCCATGAGTAGGCCCTTTTACAAATGTCTACAATCATCCAGATCAGCGCAATTTATGATGAATTTGTTTTTTTTTATGGCCTCCAGTATTTCAATTCTATAAATATCTCATTCTCGAATTGTGCCAATTATTACAATTAAATAATAAATAAATAATTTACTTTTAGATTAAGGTATGAGAAAAAAGTTCAAATAAATCACAAAAACATGCCAGTAATCTTTGATTATATACCTCAAGATCTAACCTAGCGGAACATTGAATCCCAGAGTACTTTTATATTATTATATGCATTGAATTGATGCAGGGTGTGCAAATGTATGAGTGACATTGACAGTGATGGGAGTGTTGCTAGATAAAATCTTTTTACCTCTGATATCAAACAACTGACCATAACTAAAATAATGTCTGTTTTTGAATTATCGATACTAGGTATATTATTAGTAACGTACAAACCTTTATTGTTCTATCTTGAGAAGATGTGTAGATAAGTCCATTGCCACCCCACTTCACAGATGTGACAGCTTTAGAATGTCCTGTTAGACTTGAAATTGTAAGGCCAGTTACTGTATCCCATATTCTGACATCACCATCTTTAGAAGAACTGGCTAATTTTCTACATTCTGGATTCCTATAGTAATAAAAACCATGTAGTATGAATACACAATTCTTCATGCTTTATTTGAAAAATACATTTTGCTTGAATTTTATACATACTTATGATAGGGTTCCCAAGTAAGTGCAGTGACCCATTGTTTGTGTCCTACCATTGTCTTTCCCAGTTGATTGCCTGTTTTTGGATCCCATATGATAATTCTGCCTTGCTTGCATGCTGAAGCCAATTTAAACCCATCTGGAGACCAGCTAATGCAAAGAACCCAATTTGCATGACCTGGAAGAGAATAATAGGAAGGTTTTTTTGATTATTTTTAACGCATTTACGCATGCGAAGCGAAATTAAAGATTTAAATTGTGGAAAGAAAGATTCGAACCTGCGACTCCTGCCTCAGTACGCCAGTGCCTTAGCCACTAAGCTACCGTGAACAGTGCTTGTGGTATCGAAATTATCCTCCACTATGGTACATCTTTGGGTTAATGTTATTTTGGTTTCATTTCCATTGTACATTTAGGAGATAGCCTAGCGGTTGAATGCTTGCCTTTTATGAAAGAGGGTCTAAGTTCGAACTTGGCCTGTACTTATAACTTTTTGGATTCATGGATCAGAATTCGACGGATAAGGAAAACATTGTGAGGAAACCTGCACACCTGAGAGTCCTCCATAAAGATCTTAATGTAAAGTAGAATTTTTAATCAAACAAAGTGAGACTAACATCTCCTGGCTTGTCAGTTTATCGGGAAATATGTATAAAGGGTTGTGGCAAAATAACCAACATTAATTGCTCACTCAGTACGATGGGGATCGATTTTTAGGATATTATCACAGACCAGTAAGCCTCTAGACGCCGATTAGCCGGACACCCCCGGTCACCAAGCATATGCAGTAGCACTGCATATATTACGCCCCGCCGCCAATCGGGACGTCACTGCGTTAGCGAGCGGAACCAATCAGACCACCGAACTTTTGAGCCGACCAATCATAACGCGCCATTCGCCCCCTGTCCCCCGCCAACATTTTACGACCGTGTTCTCATGCAAAACTTTGTTTATGCGACGTCTTGAGGCTTACTGGTCTGTGGATATTATACATGCTGAAACTTTAGTCGTTTCGAAAACGATGTGGGGTCATTGCACTCATCATTACGAACAACTTTTACTATGGGACTACAGACCAGTATGCCTCAAGACGCCGCATAAACAAAGCTTTGCATGAGAACACAGTCGTAAAATGTTAGCAGGGAACAGGGGACGGCGCGTTATGACTGGTCGGCTCAAAAATTCGGTGGTATGATTGGTGCCGCTTGCTAACGGAGTGACGTCCCGAGATTGGCGGCGGGGCGTATGATATGCAGTGGTACTACATATGCTTGGTGACCGGGGGTATCCGGCTAATCGGCGTCTAAAGCATGGGAAAAATCCAAAAATCGTGAAAAAAGAATCAGATGATCCCTACATTTTGTCGTTTTTATTTTTCAAAAAAAAAAAACAGCTGTGGCTATCAGTTTTCGATACTTTAAGCAGATGCGGTGAAAGATTTTTGGCAAATAGAGTTATCGGTTTATTTATGTGAACATAAATGTAGGAATCAGCTGATTTTCTTTTCGCGATTTCAGGGTTGCTCCCATAGCAAATGTTGTTCGTTATGATGAATAGATTCACCTCTTTAAATATTTACCCATAGAAATCTAAATAATCTAAGTTAATAGAAGTGGCAAAGGCGCGTGAAAGTGTCGCCACGTACAGGTGTCTCGTAGGACACCAGTGCGCGAACCGTTTGCTTGATCATCAGTACTGTTTTGGGCACGGAGTCACTAAAATTGTATTTTGCAGCATATCTAACAATGGATTTCTTTGTAAGCTAAATTAATTTTGCAATGAATGCTAGAAACATGGTGGTTGTTGCGTATTTATGTGTTGGTAGCGGCATACCGGCGCCATGCATTCCGGTATCAAAAGACATAGATGACATTTCTATATTAAGATTTCTATGTATTTACCATTATTAAAGTAAGACTTTATATGTATAACCTACTAATATTATTAATGTGAAGATGTTTGGATGTTTGTTACTTAATCACACTGAAACAGCTGAACGAATTTGGATGAAATTTGGCATACAGATAGATCATAACCGGATTAACATATAATCCCAGATTATATGCCTCGTTGGTCTAGTGGTCGCAAGCGCGACTGCTGAGCGTGGGGTCCTGGGTTCGATTCCCGGGTCGGGCAAGTGTTATTGGGTTTTTTCATTAGGAAATTCTCAGTAGCAGCCTGGAGTATGGATTTGTGCCCGGTTAATTGCAATAGGCTTGCCCCCTATTACATGGGACTATAACATAACTGGCGAAATGTGGGTGTACTATACACCTCTGCCTACCCCTTTGGGGAAATACAGGCGTGATGTTATATAATAAACTCACACATTTCTTTTCCTACAGATCCTATTACATTTATCAATGCTATCTATACTTACTATTTCTATTTATTGAATCTATCTATGAATTTTCACAATGACAAAAAGGAACTACATCTCATCGACTTAAAAATCATCATCATCTCATCTTATCTTCTCTCTATTACTTTAAATAGGGCAACATTATTTTACAAGTTGACATTAGCTCCTATATATATATTAGTAGGCCAGCTTGGTAGACTAAGGCCTGAATCCTTCTTACTCTGAGAAGAGACCTGTGGACAGCAGTGGGATAATAATGGGCTGGTTATGTTGTGCATTTAGCATTAACAACAGCAGCAAGGTTATCATGTCTTGATGAGAGGACTGTTTATGGCTATAATGGCCATCTAAAAATATTGTTACTTAGCAATGACTTCTAAATAGTTAGCATCTATATCTGGTTCAACTTGCTTTACCTTTACATACATGTAGAGGTGTTTGTGTGCTCAGGTCCCAAAATCTGACAGTGGTATCTCCTGAACCACTCGCCAACTGTTTGCCGGATGGACTAAAGCTTGTTGATATTACTGCTTCTGCATGGCCTGGTATTGAACTGAAAGTAAGTTTTGATCATTGAGGTCCTATTTTGTTGGAAAAAAAGGTTTAAAATAATAATAAAAATGAAAAACTTAGGGAATGTTGATTATTACTTTCTGTTATTTACTTACTTTAGAGCACATAATTAAGCATTTCAAAAAAATATTTGTAAGTTTCAGCCAACATTTAAATAAAACATTAATAATATTTATTTAAATATTATTAATGTTTATTTGTATTATTATCCGCTGGATGCAGAAAGCACAGGACCGGTCTCTGTGGCGATGCTTGGGGGAGGCCTATGTCCAGCAATGGACGTCTTTCGGCTGAAATGATGATGATGATGAATATTTATTAACCCCTTTTATGCCAAACAACCTTTTAAAGGCAACATCCATTTTTCAACTATTGTGTTATTTTAATTGACATTTGAGCTCACAACATACAAACCTGGTACATCTGGTAACTGGTCTTACTCTAAAGACAGCTTGTTGCTGGTATATTATTTCAACAACTTCTTCCGAGTTCAAGCTTTTGATGTCAAGCGCTTCTTTCAAGCTATTTGTTATTTCAACATCTTTAACAAAAAATAGGAATGGCTTGTCTTCCTGAAAATAAGAATGATTATGATTTTAGAAAACATGCAGATGCAGCTTATCACAGACAAGACCAGCCCATTGGTAGAGTACGATAGGTTGAGTTGTATTTATGCTGATATAAATATAAGTCACGTTACTGTTGAAATCACAGATTTATATTTAAATGTGAGTTTACTACTTACTTCTTGTAACAGAGCATTGCATATAAGTTGAAGTTGATCTCTAGTTATGTTCAGCGGTAGATCTAAAGGACTTCCAGTTTCTTCTCCGGTATCTGACTTAAGTCTTGCCTGGACACAATTAGGCAAGTCTACTTCCATTTTCAATAGTTTATTTATTGTATTTTATGATAAACATGCACATAACCTCAAACTACCACCTGACGGTTGACTTGACTGTTGTTTTTTTTTTTTTTTATGGCCTGGCTGTTAATACCTTTGCTTGTGTCTGTCAAAGCGCCATGGCTGCGTTCAATCGTTAAATTATATCGCCCGATGACGCACGGAGAGTACTTTGGTTGATCGTTCATAAGTTGATTAAGTTGTAAAGTGACGGTCATATGCTATAAGCGCTTGTCATCTTTAATAAATGCTCGGTTACAATACTTACAACTTACAATCGACATTTATTGTCAAGAAGGACATATTATTTCTTTGTTTGCTATGTTTTCGACATAATTTCATTAAAATACAAAACACAGTAAACAGTTTTAGTTCAGTTATATTTTAGTTACTAATACAGTTTTTCAACACAAACAAAAAATGTGTCAAAAAGTTCGATTCATACTTGAAAACAAAAACAAAATGTAGATATGCAAGCCTTTGATGTTTTTGCTAAGGCATGAGTGAAAGAGATAGCCTTGTTGTTATTATAAATTCACTCAAATCATAATCAATGCTATTATTTCAATTAAATATCTCTACCACCTACCTATATTTGTTTTAGTTTCCTTTATAAACTCACTGGTGTCGATTCTCTTGTTCACGAACTAAACTTATTTTAAACTATCGTTCTCTTTTACGAATAGTAGATACAAGAAAGGGATGGCAACAATTTTAGAACTTTCAAATTAGTTGGAATTTAGATATCTATACAAGTTTAGTCGTGATCTCGGAACGTGCCCACAAAAATACAAAGAAATGTAATACGTAAACTAATTTGACCGTTCTAAAATTGTTGCCATCCCTTTCTTGTATCTACTATTAGTAAAAGAGAGCGATAGTTTAAAACAAGTTTAGTTCATGAACAAGAGAATCGACACCATTATCCTGTTATTTCCTAATGCTAAATAACTATCGGTCATAGAAATAATACTGCCTAGTAGGTACCGTTTAAATTCAACTTGTCCATAATGACAATATTTGACGAACGTGACCGGTCAAATATATGTTCAATTTTCTCGGTCACATTCGTCAGACACATACTCTTTATTCCTCCTAGCGAACGCCCAAACAACGCTCCGAGCTTCGTCCGATGACGTCGGGCGATATAAGCACAAACTACTAATTAGAGAAGATATATAAGTGAACGCAGTCCAGCTCCCCGATTCAGAACCACACGATTACCAGTTGTCTACCGATTCGGTTTGTTTCGTCTTATGATTCAAGCAGCAAGAAAAAAAGAGATAACAAACCGAATCAGTCGCCAACTGGTTTTCGTGTGGTTCTGAATTGCTTTCGAACACACAAGTGCTCGACTCCCCTTGCGCTTGATCAAGCCGTTATAGAAAGAAAGAAAGAAAGAAAAATGGTTTATTTACTACAGCCAGAGGCACACAATAACAATAATATACAATTTTAAACAACACAGACTCCTAAAAGTATAATTGTGTGCCCCGCGGCTGCACCAAATAGGCTCAATTCAGCAAAAATGCCAGACAACTAGTGTCTGGCGCTGGTTTTCAACTGGACCTTGTTTGAAAGTGTCACGGACGAAAATCAGTTTTACAGTAAGTAAACTAAACATAGATAAAAAATAATAAGAAAGTTTTTCGCAATAATAATACAATATAAAATATGAATATCGTGATATATATATACGTGTTAAAATAGTAATAATAAATAAATGAGAAATAAGTGGAAAGGACGTCATCAATTAATAAATACCTATACATGTCACAGGTTCGTTTGCACGCATTTACCCACAAATCTCATAATGCGCTGCGGGCTGCGGGCAGCCGAGCGCGACAGACATTTTACCGGCAATTGTTACATATATTGAAACCAAGTAATCAACCAAACATTACTAGAAAAAAAGTGAAGTATGAAGTGAAGTGAGTTATGGTCGCCTTTGTACATGTAATTTCAAAACTATTATGTATTGTTGTGTTTTTTTTTTTGTGTGCAATAAAGAATAAGAATACGAGAAATAATAGATGGAGATGTCCGAAGTTGATTAAAGGTAATTGTCATTTTGTAGTAATAATATTAATATTTGCAGAGCATTGTTGGGGATTCCTGATTAAGCATCATTATCCTATTTTTTTAGTTGTGCTTCAACATCGAGATGCCAAACTACAAACACAGACTTTTGTCTGCCAGGCTTTTACAGGAGGGAGAGAAAAAAAAATGCTACGATCCCGACACCGTGCACCGCAGTCGCAAGCAGGCCAGCCACATTGGGTAAGTAGAAACACAACGAGAATGAGCAGAGCACGACAAGTTGGAAAAAGGATATATTGTGTTGTGTTTTGTTTCTAGGTCTCCGAACTGCGATGGCACGCACTTGTCGCGGATGATGCAATAGCACCCCCAGAGTTACGGACACGATAAGCAGCAAAAGGAACAAAACGTTATCAAAACGACACGTCAAGAATGGGACAAGCACGTAAGCTTGACTCAAAGTATTTGTTACGTGTTTGTTTCAAGCCGCTTGAATGTCTCGGAACCCCTGAAATTATTTTTATTATGACGTTTAATTAAATATTTTTATCAGATGGCAACTGTTCACATAGATGTTAGTGATGAAACTCGAGTCCGATTTAACCACTCGAGTCATTCCAGTGATTTTACAATTTTACTCGAGTACTATGCGAGTGGTCGAGTCACTCGAGAGGTACACGAGTTATTCGATCACTCGCCTATATCGAATCAACTGTCACAATCATTGAATTAATTATTTTTTTGTTGTTGAGTTGAGGCTTAAACATAAAGGGTCTTACTTACCACAAAAATTATTTAAAACAAGCTGTCGATGCGTGTTTGGTGAGACAGCGTTTAAAAGTTAAATGCGTGATGCGTGTGCGCAGTGAGCGGGTGTTTCATTTATTTTACCACAAAACAATGTCTAACATCTGTTTCCTTAGGCGCTGTTCTCAGAGCACGGAAACAAAGGACGCACGCACCCCTGATGCGCGCGTCCTTTGTTTCCGTGCTCTTAGGCGCTACCCTTTTTTTATCCAGTACGGTAAAACCCAGGAAAGGTTTTAATGCAGCCAGTTGCAGGTAGAACTGGTTTGATGAAACAAATATATTTTGGCGTGAGTTGTTTCTATTAATAAAAAGACCTTGGAGCACAAAAAATATTTTTTGTGTGCAAATTAACGTTTGATAAAACTAATAACATTCAAATAATAACTAATAAATTATTATCAGAAAATTATGAAATGACCTCAATTTTATGGGTTAGACAAGGGCGAGACACATTAAAACAGACGTTCTAGGCTGTTTAAAATATAAACACGCACCGGAAGCGTATTTAACTCAAGGCCAGTGAAAGACGTGGATTTGTAGTAAAAATTTTCTGAAGTATTTGTTGGACCTATAACTAACCTAACTAACCGAAAATGGAAAAGCGTTCATAAGAATAAAAACACATCGTTTCGCATGTTTTGGTCAGCGATTGGCGAGTGACTACAGTCCGAGTGAACTCTAGGCGAATTTTTTTTCACTCGAGTGCGTTTTTTTTCATGTCACTCGAGTAAAAGTGGACTCGAGTCGCATCACTAATAGATGTCCGACTTCGGCATTTCACATACGTGTTATGTTTATTTTATTTGTACAATAATTGGTTTTAAGAAGTTATTTGCTGCATAAAAATGAAATATTTGTATTTATTGTTTATTTTTTGGACTATAGTTAATTGTGACGAACATACGCATACGTACAAAGATGGAGAACAAGTGGTGCTGTGGATGAATACAGTGGGCCCGTATCACAATCGTCAAGAGACGTATGCATATTTTTCATTACCGTTCTGCGTAGGAACTAAAGCGTCGATTGGACATTACCATGAGACTTTATCTGAAGCGCTTCAGGGAGTCGAATTGGAATTCAGTGGTCTAGATATCACGTACAGGGATAATGTACCGGCGCAGCAATTTTGTGCCATCGAACTGAATGAGCAATCCTACAAAGCACTTGTGTATGCCGTGAAAAATCACTACTGGTATCAAATGTACATAGATGACCTACCGATATGGGGAACAGTGGGCGAAATCGACGGGGACCACTATTACATTTGGTCTCACAAGAAATTCGACATAGGATACAATGGGAACAGAATTGTGGAAGTGAACCTCACAGCTGAAAATAAGGAACGACTGACGCCCGATGCCAAGATTCCATTCACTTATGAAGTTAACTGGAAGCAAAGCAACATTCATTTTGAAGATAGATTTGATAAATATTTGGACCCAAATTTCTTCCAGCACCGGATTCATTGGTTTAGCATCTTCAACAGTTTCATGATGGTGATATTTTTGGTGGGACTTGTTTCCATGATACTAATGAGGACACTTCGCAAGGACTACGCTAGGTACTCAAAGGATGATGATCTTGATGATTTAGAAAAGGACTTAGGAGATGAATATGGGTGGAAACAAGTTCATGGTGATGTATTCAGGCCAGTTCCACATTTGCCCCTATTTTCAGCACTGATTGGAGCTGGGTACCAGCTTACTGTTGTCACTTTAGCTGTTATAATATTTACCATATTTGGTGAACTTTATACCGAGAGGGGATCATTACTTTCTACAGCAATATTTATTTATGCTGCTACATCTCCAGTAAACGGGTACTTTGGAGGGTCTCTTTATGCCAGAATGGGTGGTAAACTGTGGATTAAACAGATGTTGCTTTCAGCATTTTTATTGCCTGCACTTGTATGTGGGACAGCATTCTTTATCAACTTCATTGCCATGTATTACCATGCATCTAGAGCTATTCCGTTTGGCAGTATGATAGCTGTCATGTCCATTTGTACCTTTGTGATATTACCTCTCACTCTAGTGGGAACTGTACTGGGTCGCAATTTGGCAGGACAACCTGACTACCCTTGTCGTATTAATGCTGTTCCTAGACCAATTCCAGAAAAGAAATGGTTTATGGAACCTTTCATAATAATTATAGTCGGTGGTATACTACCATTTGGTTCTATTTTCATTGAAATGTACTTCATTTTTACTTCTTTTTGGGCATACAAAATATATTATGTGTATGGATTTATGTTACTGGTATTCCTAATATTGATGATAGTAACTGTTTGTGTGACTATTGTTTGCACTTATTTCTTGTTGAATGCTGAGGACTACCGTTGGCAATGGACCAGTTTTCTTTCTGCAGGGAGCACAGCCATCTATGTGTACTTTTACTCTTTCTACTACTTTGTCTTCAAAACAAAAATGTATGGCCTGTTTCAGACTACCTTCTATTTTGGCTATATGGCTCTGTTCAGTTTAGCTCTAGGTATTATTTGTGGGACTGTGGGCTACATAGGTACTAGCATATTTGTCAGGAAAATCTATTCAACTGTTAAGATTGATTGAAATGTTGTGATTGTGTTTAATTCAAGAATATGTCATTTGATGGTTATGTTAAAAATGATTGCAGTCCCAACTTATTGAGAATATATAATGACATAAAGCAATCAGATTAACAATGAGCATTTACTATTGGTTCAAACATAAATTTAGGTGAAAATGAATTTGACTCAAAATTAATAATGCATCTATATAAAAGTTGGATACATTCCTCAAAAATATAAAGTATGTGCTACACAGCATTTAGATTGCGTAATTAGGCACCTTAACTTTCACTGTTTTTATATAAATATGAGTGTACATTCAAATACCTATATAAAAAAGGTAATATTCACATCTTGTGAAATTATTGTAAAATTTTGGATCTCACCATTTTCACTGTCAATTCTATGATTTTTATCCATGCCATTTCATTTATTCTTATTTTAAAAATGTTGATGTTTATATGAAACATATTTTATTATAAGATAGGCATCTTATAACAAAATATTATGTTTCATACTATATTTACACTTCATTATTAAAATTGATGGTGTAAAAACCAATGAAATACCAACAAAATTGTATGTATGTTGAAAGCTTGAACACCTCACTGATCTACGTTATTGCATTGTGTATTTGTGTCGACGCCGGCTGTCGCTGAAAACCAGCGCTGTCTTTGCTCCGTGCATGAGGCACAGCAATATGCTGAGCAGTAGCCGTTTTGCGCGGATGTTTTATTTTATTTTTATAACATATGGGGGCAAACGAGCAAGCGGGTCACCTGATGGTAAGCAATCTCCGCCGCCCATGGACATCCACAACACCAGGGGAGTCATCGATGCGTTGCCGACCTTTTAAAAAGACGTATGCTCGTTTCTTGAAGGCTCCCATGTCGAATTGTTTCGGGAAAACCGCTGACGGGAGTTGGTTCCACAGTTTTGCTGTACGAGGCAAAAAATGACGTGTGAAACGTACAGTAGTTGATCGCCAATCATCAAGATGGTGAGGATGGAATTTAGATTTATGGCGAGTGGTACGATGGTGGAAGTCAGCGGCTGGTATAAGGTCGAACAATTCCTCAGAGCATTCCCCATTGTAAATGCGATAGAGTATACATACAGATGCAACGTCTCTATGCAAGGCTAGAGGGTCAAGCCGACGTGACACATATATAACCACACTTCTTGGCTCTGTACTGTATTTCTTCTGTGTTCTTGAATTTTTTGGTAATTTTGTGAGTCACTTTTGAAGCAGATAAATATTTTTTCTTTCTTTCTTTCTTTAATAGAATAGATTGATGATAATGCTAATGTAAATGTGAAAGTATTAATATAAGAGTTCTGAAAAAATATGGCAAATGAGAATATCATTTTGTGGCATAGGTTTTAGTGATGATATGGTAATATAAACATCACTACCTACATAGATTAATTTATAACTCCTGCCCAATCTGTTATGCAATATTTTATTACGGTTAGTCAATAATATAATATGTAATAAATATATATACTTTATTTCATGCTATTCCTATGGTATGTAAATATTATCCCAGTCTTTCTAGTGTTAATTAATATAATAACTTTAGTGTTACTGGTACTATACCAAACTTCACTAATAGTTCAACAACTGTAATCTTGTGATCTTGTATCTTATCCTCTTGTCTGTCAAAATTACTTTTAAAGCTGATGTCCATTGTCATAATACTGTGTTAATTGATTGGACAATTGAGCTTATATAAATCACTTCTCTAAATTATAAGTTTGTATGGTAAGATGTGGAATATAATTTATTATATTTCTTCATAGTTTTAATTAGACCATTACAATGGTCATTCGTAACATTACTATCTCATAAAAATGTCGTTTAATTGTGTAATGTCGAGATCTAAATTTGTCTTTAACTTTGTAAATACTAGGGCATTAATATAATAATAATGAGCAATTCCTATAGAAACATTATGTAATTGAGATTCTAGATCACATTGGTTTCTAAATTTTTTGTTACACAGATAAATTTATGATAATGTATGCCATCCAACATTCTTGTATCGATTTTGGCATGAAAATAAAGGCGAATAACGATTAATTGTGGTTTTAATATGTATATAAAAATATCGTTATTAGGATCAAGAATACAGTTTAATTATTATTAATTTAATATTTTGTAATTATTTACATTTCATTAGTTTCACCTTCAACAAATTTCTCGACGTCAACTGCACCTTTTCTGGACTTTTTGCCTCCTGGAGTTTGCGCATTGAAAGCTTGTGCTGTTCTTTTTCTTAACATATTGATGTCTTCTGCATCATCAGTTTGTTCCGCCCATTCTAAGACTAACCTTCTCCCATAAAGATGGGTAGATTGGCACAAAGCTTCAAATGCAGACTAAAAAAATAGAAAATGTTAATTATTTGTTAAGAAGGAAATACATATATCTTAAATTATTTATTAAATTACCTACCTTCGCATCAGCCTTTGAATGATAATCTACAAATGCAAAACCACGATGCTGCTCCGATCCAGGGGATAGTTTTTTAGGTAATCTCAAGGTTTTTATTTCGCCGAAAGCCCTGTGAAATAGTAATTCACGTTAAACACTGTAAATAAAATTAACTGAGCTCAACAGATAAGAAACTTAAATTGTGTTTAATCTAACATTGGTACGATAGCGCATTAATTACCAGTAACTCCATATCAGTACATTAACATTACATCAACCAAGTGAAATGCGGCCTTCGTTTACGTATTTAGTTTCTGTTTATAGGGAATTTATTTCAGTCCGCATTAACATAGTGCAAAGCTTTACAAATGATTTGGTAAACAGAAAACTTTTTACTAAATAGAACACAATGCACAATTATAAATATGCACACTGAAGTATTGATGTATTTAAGACTTCTAGTACGAGCTTTAATGATTCTATAATTGAAGACAAAATATTTTACCTAAATATTTCGTGTAATTCGTTCCTGTTAGCTTGGAATGGTACATTTCGAACGAGGAGTTTTGTACCGTTCTGTGTAGAATCTTTATTAGATTTCTTTGATGTTCTTACTTCATTCCTGAAAATTTAGTTTTGTGTAATAATTGTATGTAAAGAGAAAAAACAAACAAAAAATAAAGTAGAATATAGAAACCGGCCAAGAGCATGTCGGGCCATGCTCAGTATTATAGGGTTCCTTAAGTAGGTGTACAAACGAATCAAATCGAATATTAATCATGGCTGTTTTAGTTTTTGCAATAATCGGCAGCATTCGCGACTCAGAGCGTGTTGTTAGTAGCGCCATCTAGCGATAAATTCAAGAAGCCAAATTTAAGAAGTCTGATTGATGTCAAAGTTACTTTTTGTGATTTTTTCAAATAGAAAGTAGCTAAAGGAGCATTATTTGCCATGATAATTTTTCTCTAAGGTCAATGACCTTTGAACTAGGACGTTTTAAGTATTTTTCGGTTTTCTGTCTATAACTCAAAAAATTATAATCACATTATACTCGAAATAATTTTAAAAGAGAGTTTTCACAAAGGTCTATCAATGTGGAAGATTATAAGTTTCTACGTTGCATAGTTTAGAAATGGCAGGGGGGGGGGGACACATTGCAAGCCACTTTGGCGGGCTATATTTCGCAGATGGTACACCTGATAAAAAAGTGGTGTATGAAACATTACCTTCATTTTAGTAGACCTATTCAATGATACCCCACACCATGGGGTGCAGTGAAAAAAATTATTTTTTCCCCATTTCACATGTATGGGCGCCACCCCTAAAGAACGTAAAAACTATTTTTTTATTCTTTTAAAATTGAGATCTATTATGCAGACTATTTTTTAACAAAATTTCATTTACTTATGTTTATAACTGTAGAAGTTATTAAGCTGTAAAGGATTAGGACAGACGGACAGACGGACGGACATGACGAAACTATAAGGGTTCCTTGTAGGACTTCGGAACCCTAATAAAATAAACATACGTATTTCCTCTTTCGGATCTCTTCAATTCCAATGACTTTCCATCAAGAGTTGTAACTTGAAGGATCTTGAGAGCTTCGTTGGAGTGTTCCTTCTTATAGTACTGCACAAAGCCATAACCCATTGAAAGAAGTTGTCCAGGATTTTTTGGGTCTTTCTTTTTTGCTATAGAAACACTGTGTACTTTACCGGCTTCTAAAAAATGCTGTAACAAGATAATTATGCTATTAGATGTAGGTATTTGTCTGGACAAATTGAAATATTAATAATGCGTGTGCCTCAGTATATCTACGAACCGTTTTTAGACTAGCTTCAGTTGTTTTAAAATTAAGATTTTTAACAAATAGTGTCGTGTCGTTTTCGGGTTCCTCAAGCTCAGTTATATCTTCGTCTTCGACATTTTCCTTAATGTTTTCATGTTCACGAGATTCAGATACAGCAGTAGTCTTCGGTTCAATTCTATTTTCGGTTATATCTCCAATTTTATCTGATTCGCCTTTAATTGTCATTTTATCTGGTTCAGTTCTCTCAGCAGATTTTATAAAAACGTTTTCAGGTGCCCATTCTAAGTACAGTGGCGCACTCTTGAATTGTGAATACGCCAACCTAGTAAATGCTTTTTTTGCTTCAAATGGCTCAATAAAGTCAACAAGGGCAGTTATGCCGTGTTGTGGCATTAAGAATCTTGCTATTTGTCCGTGTTTTACAAACAAAACCTTAAGTTCTTCTTTTTCCGTGTTTGCGGGCAAGTTTTTGACGAGTATGCACGTCTTTGATCTCTTTTTGGCAGGCTGTAAATTGTGCAATAAAAGAGTTTATAACGATTTCATGCTATAGAATATCAGGGGTTCCCAAACTTTTTCATTTCGCGACGCACTCACAGGTTTAGTATTTTGTCTCGGCGCTCTAGCTAGTTGAAATGTTCATTTTGTAGCCGCGAATGCTTAAGTTTAGTTTCCGGAGAATGGTAAACAGGAGTGCCTCACGGCACTCCTCTTTACTCTCTACGGCGCACCAGGGCGTCGCGGCGCACACTTTGGGACCCCTGCTATAGATAATGTAACTGACGTAGCTTGCTAAAAATATAACTAACTTTATTGAAAGCATCCAGATATACTCCATTTCCTTCAAGGAAAGCTCTCGTTTCGGCGACTAGCTGTGTTTCACCGAGTGCCAGCCGGACCGCAGCACTTGTATCTGTTGCGTTTTAATAAAGATTTAGTTTTGTAGCTTACCCCAACCAATACAATAATGTAGTAGTCATAGCATATGTTATGTAGCTTGTGGTGTAGCAATTAATTTACAAGCTAGAGTAGAGATGTTAGTAGAGCATCAAGATTTGTTTTAAGATAAATCCTTTACATATAAGCCCGGTGAAGAGGGAATAAGCAGAGAAAATCATACGTCGTTCATAAAATAAAGTCATAAAGAGTTTCGACTCACTTTTGTTGTTATCATTGAGGAGTTGTTCCTTCGTGGTGTTGTAGGTGGAGGCGATGACGTCGGCGACCGCGTTGGTGCCCAGGAACAACACGTTCCAGTTGTGGGACGACTTCGCTTGGGCCTTAAGCTTTTTTGCCTTCTTCTCTTTGAATGACAGGCCCTCTAGGAATGGAATAAGTATATTAAGTTTTTCAACACATGCTCCCACAGGTTTCTATCGCATGGGTTCCTCGAGCGATTACTATGTATCAAGATTTCTTGAGATTTTATTGTGACTTTGATTGTCTATGATCTTGCACTTTGTATTGTTTTGGTGCCGATTCTCTTGTGTACCACACTGAACTAATTTTAATTACACTATATCTCTTTCTTACTAACATAATTGAAAAAGGACAGAAAATATAAGAACAGTCAATTTAGTCTATGTACGGGAAAATAGTAGCGATCTGTAAAGATGGCAAATAATTCACAGAATAAGCAAGTGGATTAATTTGACAGGATTTTTTTTAAATATTTTTTTAATTATATAGAGACATATTATTGAGACTAAATAAGTTTATAAACAAATGAATCAGCGCCATTGAGTAACTAGTATATATTCAAGTATATGTACTAAAAAACGGATCTAAACTGTTTAAAATGTATTGTTTCAGTTATTGCATAAATTCAAAGCGTAAAAATGTAGTTGGTTCATTCGACCGCATGTCAGTGGTAGCAGTTCGGCATTGACAACGTCTTTATTTCGTAAACAATAAGGGCGGTTTCCGTAATTCAACTGTCACCACTGAGGTGCGATTGACTGTACTCATTTTACGATATGTTACCATGATAACGGGAAAACAATTTTTTTTTGTAGGTGTTTATTGTTACTTAATTTACATACCAAGAGCGTCAATCATTAATTGAATTGTCTTTAAGGTTAGGCAGTGGTAAAAATGATACTTTGCGTCACGTTACAGTCTCACAGTCAACATGTGGCCAGGCCGCGAGAAATATAGGTACCGCCCGGTTTTTAAAAGGCTGATTACCCAAAGGTACAAAAAACAAAAAAATACTCAGCAAACGCCCGTGAGACCCCGGTGTTCGCAAACAATAGCTTTGGTTTCACTTCAGTTGACATCATAGAAATCTAAATAACAAGGTAATAGAAGTGGTAAAACAGGTGTCTCGTAGGACACCAGTGCGCGAACCGTTTGCTTGATCATCAGTGCTGTTTTGGACGCGGAGTCGCGTATCTAACAGCGGATTTTATTGGGCTTAATTTATTTTGCATTGAATGCTAGAAACATGGTGGGCGTCATTGCGTATTTATGTGTTGGTAGCGGCGAGCCGACGACACGCATTCCGGTATTAGAAGACAGTAGATACCATTTCTATTCCCTTATTATTTAGATTTCTATGGTTAACATGTGATTTGTAATCAAATTATATTGATCAGCCTTTCAAAAACTACAGTCGAGACTTTGAGAGTCGTGTCATAGTAGTGCATTGCATTATAAATACCATCATCATCATCATTTTCAAGTTTCTCAGTTCTTGCTGGTAATAAATGGAGCATCCTGCCGCAGAACGCGGTGCCATCCAGTTCAGTATACGCCTTCACAGCATGTTCGGGCATCACGAATGTTACTGTCGCGAATCCCTTCGGCTGCCGCAAGATCGGATCTATGGGCATGTTTACTTCAGCGAGTGGGCCTGTGGAATACTTTGTGTGTAAAGACAACTATTCATTCTTACAAATAATAGATAGGAAAAAAAAATAGAGTAAGAATAAAAATTGTGAGGAAAATGCCACAAAATGGTACAAATATATAGAACTACCTACCATATTTTATTTATTCTTACAAATATTAGATAGGAAAAAAAATTAGAGTAAGAATAAAAATTGCTATGCAAATGTGAGGAAAATGCCACAAAATGGTAAAAAAATATAGAATCATATTCATAAATCGTTAGCGTCGTCGTCGTTAGCGTTGTGGCGCAACTTGGGAGAGGCCTATGTCCAGCAGTGGACTGCGATAGGCTGAGTTGAGGCTGAGTTGATTCATAAATCATAAATTTTATTTATAAACGTATGAGTACAGGTCAACTTAAGTACTAGATTGAGCGACAGATACATCTGGAATTTTACGTTGGAGACAGAGCAAGACCCAGTCCCGAGCTAGGAGTCAACCTGTGTTACGGGTGCTAGGTGATTGCTCCGTCGCCGCACTAATAACTTGTTTACATCAATCGTAGCAAAAAGTTGCAGTTGAATCACTGGATTCCCAATGTAGGCATGCCTGTATATAGGGAATCAGTTCACAAATTACACAGAAACGCAAAGACCTACTGTTAAACAGGTCTTCCTAAAAAGTGGTAAAAAACTAACTAATTATATGCCACATTCACATCAGGTGAAAGTGTGTGTGTGTACTTGAATGGGTTTGTGTTATTTATTTATTTAACAGCTGCCTACTGTACTTACAGTTGCCCAACACGTACAGTAGGCTAAGTTATAATTTAGGTACATATATAATTCATACAAGTCTAATTATAATCAGTCAAAAATTTATGACAAAAGCTGACAAACTGGTTCATCTTGGTATAAAAAATATCGACTTCTGGTTGTTCAGCAATCAGAGCGTTGAGCAATGAAACAGCATTATTACTTGGAGCATACTGGGAAGTGCATGTGCGTGACAATGGCGCCGCCAGAAGATGGCGCGCGCGCAGCCGTGTGTACTTGTCGGGCGCGGATAGGGAACAGCGAGCGAGGCTTGTTGGATTGTCGATCTTGCCGTTTATGGTTAAGTAATAATTTACCATTAACGCACATTTTCGCCTTAACTCTAACGTATTTAAGCCAACCATACCGGATACAAACAGAGATGGATATAAAAAAGGATAATAGCCAAATAGTTTCTTGTACAGATAACGTGCAAACTTGCGCTGCACACGTTCAATCATTATCCTGTACTTCACTTCATGTGGATCCCAGATAATGGAGTTCTACTCCAAGATACTGCGCACAAAAGCAAAGTACAGGACAATGACTGTACCCCTGTCCTGAAATCGAGCTGCTTGCCTCATGACGAATCCCAGAGACTTGAATGCTCTAGCACAGATTTTCAGTATGTGGGTATTCAGCGTCAATTTACTGTCGAGAAAGACGCCCAAGTCTCGAATTTCTGTGACACGCTCAAGCGGAACACCAGAAATATTGTATGTGTAAGCTCTGGGGGCACGAGATCGCGTAAACGTTATTGTTTTACACTTAGAAGTGTTAAACTCCAAACGGTTACGTGTACCCCACTCCACAACACTATCAATATCCCGCTGGAGCGCGTCACAGTCTTCAGTAGACCCGACACCCAAGAACAGCTTCAAATCGTCTGCAAACAAAAGACACTGAGCCGCCCTGACCACGTTCGGCAAGTCGTTGACCATTATGAGGAACTGTGTTGGTCCTAACGTGCTTCCTTGACTTACACCGGAGCAGGTTTTATACGGATCCGAGCGGTAATGGGACAGCTGGACATATTGTTCACGATTGGAAAAGTAATTAGCAAATAATTTTAAAAGGTTGGGCGTAAATCCTATGCTAGAAAACTTTTTTAAAAGCACATCGTTATGGACGCGGTCAAAAGCTTTTTTAAAGTCAAAGTACGCCGCGTCCACTTGCTTCTTATTATCCATTTCAGCGACTGCATAATCGACGAAATTCATTAAATTTGTAGTGGTCGACTTGCCAGCCCTAAAACCGTGCTGACAATCAGTCAGCAGTAGTTTGACCTGTCTGGTAATATGCTGATTCAAAACAAATTCAAACAACTTGCCGAATGCCGACAGCACGGCTATAGGACTATAATTTACAATTTGCGACTTAGAGCCATCCTTGGGTATAGGCGTGACGCGAGATATTTTCCATAAGGCTGGAAAAGTTGCGGTTTTCAAGCTTAAATTGAAGATATGTAAAAGTGGCTTTTTAAATACAGTCGCGCAGTCTTTTATTATAAAAGGCGGTATGCCATCAGGTCCGCAAGACGAGTTAGCCTTCAATCGCTTAACGGCCAGCCATAAATCAGCAGAACTTATGTGATCTACCGCAATCCTAGACGAGCAGAATGGACTAGACGCTTCTGCCTCAGCGACTTCAGTAGACAGGCTAGGTTGATCAGGTAAAAATACCGATTTGAAGTACTTCGCAAAAGCGTTTGCTGCATTCAACTCGGTCACAACTTCTCCTTCATACTCAAATTCAGTACGTGAGCATCTAGAGGAACGCTGATTTTTAATAAATGACCAAAACTTTTTTGGGTCCCTTTTTATATCCGCCTCTGCCTGCTTGATAAAGTTATTATAAGCTAGTTTAATAAGTTCTTTGGTGTGCTGCCTGTAATATTTAAACATTTGTTGGTCGAACTCTGTCTTAGACGACTTATATTTTTTTAAATGAAAATATTTGAGTTTAATGTTAAAAATTATTTCCGACGTATACCAAGAAGGGTATTCGTATTTACATTTTGTATAATTTTTTTTAAGAAAAACATTTGAATTTAAACAGCATTGTTGGATACTACTATACAATTCTTCCAGCGCTTCATCAACATTATCGGAACTAAGTACATCGCTCCAAGATAAGGCAGCAAACGATGCGTAAAGCGAATGAAAATCGGCTTTTTTAAAATTCCATTGTGATGGCAAATTATTATAATCTTGCGGCTCGGTCAATTGTCGCGACGAATGCGCGCGCGCAGTCGGCCGCGGGACACTGAGCCGAACACCGAGCGGTGGGTGGGCCACGTCAGGTGGTACTAGCGGCTCCACGTCTTCCGCCATTTGTATGTACTTACAACAGAGATTGCTCAACACCAGATCCAGTACATTACCGTATGCATTTTGCGTGACATTATATTGTGTTAGTTTACAAAATGAAAGTAAGTAACCAAATTGCATATTTACATTTTGACTACCCGTATTTAAATTAAAGTCACCAAGAATTATTGTATCTAATTTCGAATATTTGGATATCAAGTTTTCTATCACTAAAAATGTTCTTAGATACGTATCATCACAAGAGTTAGATGGAATATATACCACACATACTAAAATTTTCTTATATTTTAAAGAAATAATAGCCGCAACCAATTCTATATCTCGCGAATATTCATCAATGTCAAAGATTTGTTGAACTTCATACTGAGCGCGGACTGCCAACAATACTCCACCCCAACCTGCATCATCAACACGATCACGACGTATTACGGTGTACCCGCCAGGGAAGAACTCCGAATCATGAACGCTACTTAAAAGAAACGTTTCAGTAAGAGCAAAAATGTCAGCAGATTCATTTAAAACTGCTAACTTGCAAATATCCAATTTCGATCGGAGCCCTCTGACATTTTGATAAAAAAATGAATAAGTTTTAGGCCTGGATGTTTTGCGTGGCTTGACGACGAAATCCATTGCGCCAGGTCTTGACGCAGACATCTTCAGCCCAATTCTCAGCCAACAAATACATAGACAAATTTTTTGTAGGCACTGATAATTTAAAAGATGCGTAGTCGCCACGAGATTTCAAAGCCTCTGCTGTACAATTATCTTCCGAGCAAATTGTACGAAGATGTTGAGTAACTTCATCAGCTGTTGTCCCCATCTTAACATAGTACAAATGCAAGTATGTTTTGCGTTCCGCAGCCAAAAGAGTAGTGGAGGTGGGCACGGCCGTACCACGGGTTACATTTTCGAGCGTGCGTCGATTACGATGATAGTTCACTTCAAACCAATCGGTCCCGTTACCTGTAGTATCGCCACTCTCAGGCGCCTCGCTCGTCTCAGTATCAGTTTTAGTGAGTTGTGGGTTCATCGGCGTGCAAGAAGTAAGGGTCGCCGACGTAGGTGACATCGTCTTCGTTGCGTCAGTGGGGGTAGCAGGTTTCGATGTTACCTTTCGTGTTCCTGCGGACATAGCCGACTCTGCACGAACACGGGCACGCATTGATCGTGCGCTCTTTTCTAATGTAGAATTACCCTCACTGGCGTTAAGAATCGGCTTCGTTGTCACTGATTCATCACTAACAAGTTTTTTAATAAGCTTATTTTGCTCGATAATAAGCTTTTCAAGGGAAGACACTTTACTCTGCAGGGAGTTCACAGTTTTGGTAAGGTCGCGAATAGCTTGATCAGCACTTTTTGCGGACATTTCTAATTTTTAAAACGCAAATTTACGGAGCTACACAAATAAGCTGCTACTTCTAAGGTACCCTTCTTATGTCCATGTTATGAGTTCTTGTGTGGATGTTTTATGTGTGTAAAGGTGTATTTGTGTTAGTGTGAGCGATAGATGTGCGTAAGACTATAGGGTGCAGTTTCGGGATGTTTGCCTTATTTTAATTATATTTTTATTTTGTAGTCAATTATTCGTGTTAAATTGTTGATTTATGAGATTTTCAGTTGCTGTGTAATCTAATGTCAAGAGCCATTTCTTCAGTTTTATTTTACATTCATTTTTGCGTAAGGCATATAGGTTTAGAGTTTTGTTAATTTTATTATATAAGAAACCGCTTACAACTACGTAATGCCTTTTAGCCATTGTTGTTCTGTGTCTGATTGGGGGGCAAACTATGTCTGACCGACGTTTGGTTTTATAAATTGAAGGATCAAACGTTAAGGTTGCGTGTTTCCTGAGGATCGTTTGCTGTATAAAGAGCTGTCTCACAGTTAGAACAGCTGTATCACTATAAAGTTGTGTAGTTGGATACCGAAAGGGGTTTTTGGTCATAACTTTGAGAACAGCTCTCTGTGCCCTTTCTAAAGGTAAGAATATAGTCTTGGCTGACCCACCCCATGCAGTGACGCAATATGATAGAAGTGAATGGCATAACGCATGATATGTCATTCTTAGTGTCTCCAAATCGGCGGCATTACGGAGAAGTTTAAAAACGTAAATTAGTTTTCTGACGCGTGATGTTAGAAAAACAATATGGCATTGCCATTACATGGATTGATCAATATTAATTCCAAGGTATTTAATAGTGGAGATTCTAGCCACTGACACACAATCACAGCTGGAAGAAAAATCTATGCATGTGTGGGCTCTTAAAAAGAAGGTACCCAAAGGTGGAAGAGCAGAACTGCTTAGTGAAAAAGTAATAAAACTAGTTTTACCAACGTTGAGCGTAAGTAGGTTTCGTGACAGCCAAAACATGGCTTTACTTAAGGCAGTTTCTGCATGAACTCTAACATCAGTCCAGGTGGGACCGTGAATAAATAGTGCGGTGTCATCTGCATATGCAAAAACTTGACAATTGGAGGACTTCAGTTCACAAAGGTCGTTTATGTATATAGTGAAGAGGGTTGGGCCCAAAATGCTTCCCTGCGGAACCCCAAAATCCAGCCCCTCATCCTCACTGGTAAATCCCCCAATCGTGACAGCTTGTGTCCTGTTTGTCAAATAGTAGCAGAATAAATTGAGAGCCATACCCCTTACACCAACTTTATCCAACTTAGTGAGTAGAATCGGAATGGAGACGGTGTCAAATGCCTTTGACAGATCCAGGAATATACCTAGACACTTTTCTTTAGTGTCCAGGCTGTGTACCACTCTGTTCACCAATGACAAGACTGCATCTTCTGTGGATATCTGTTTCCTGAAGCCAAATTGGTTTGGTGAAATTATACCTTTTGATTCAAGATAGTTCATCAGTCGTTTGTTTAATAACTTCTCGAGAACTTTGGACATTACTGGCACCACTGATATAGGCCTATAATTATTGACATCGTCTCTATCACCCTTCTTGTGGATTGGATGGACAATGGCTCTCTTAAAGACATCAGGGAAAATACCAGTAGAAAGAGAGAGTTGACAGATGTGCGTGAGAATAGGAACAAATATGTCAGTTGAAGATTGTAGTATAACTGCAGAGATACCATCCAGACCGATAGCACAATCCCTCCGTAATTTTTTTATGAGTGATTCTATCTCTTCAGCGTCAGTTTGGAGAAGACCAAAAGAATCACGCTGAGAGGCGCTTGGTATGATGTCGGTAGATGATACAGCTTAAACGGAGCCTCTCGACGTGTCGGTCTCGGCATGAATCTGGACAAGACTAAAGTGATGTTCAATATGCATGTCATGCCGAGGCCAATATTCGTCGAAGGGTCGGCACTCGAAGTTGTAACGGAATACGTCTACCTAGGGCAGGCAATTCAGCTTGGTAGACACAACTTCGAGAAAGAAGCCAACAGAAGGATCCGTCTGGGCTGGGCAGCATTTGGCAAACTTCGCCGAGTCTTCTCGTCGCCTATACCGCAAAGTTTGAAGACAAAGGTCTTCAACCAGTGCGTCCTGCCAGTCATGACTTACGGTGCCGAGACGTGGACACTGACAGTTGGGCTAGTCCACAAATTTAAAGTCGCTCAGCGAGCTATGGATCGAGCTATGCTTGGAGTTTCTTTGAAGGATAAAATCCGCAACGAGATTATCCGGAGAAGAACCGGAGTGACCGACATAGCTTGTAGGATCAGTAAGCTGAAGTGGCAGTGGGCTGGCCATGTCTGTCGAAGGACCGATGGCCGTTGGAGCAGACGAGTCCTTGAGTGCGTATCGGCAAACGCAGCGTAGGGCGCCCCCCTGCCAGGTGGACCGACGACCTAAAGAACGTGGCTGGGGGGGACTGGATGCGGAAGGCAGAGGACCGAGCGTTGTGGCGCAACTTGGGAGAGGCCTATGTCCAGCAGTGGACTGCGATAGGCTGAGATTTGATTGAGATGATGCAGATGAAGGATGAGGCTGAATTCGAGTAGCTAGTTCTCTGCCTATACTAGTGAAAAAATTATTAACAACATTTATTGATAAAACTGGGTTTTCTTTTATTTTAAGTTTCACTACTTAGTTAGTTAGTTAGTTAAGTACAGCTGATGATGACTTAGTATTAGAGTTTGTAATAGTTTTAATAGCATCCCAGATAGCTTTTGAGTTGTTAGCGCTTTGTAGAAGGTTTTTGTCATATAGTCTTTTAAGTTTAACTACCTACCATACTTTATTTATTCTTACAAATAACATAAAGAAAAAAAAATGAGTAAGAATAACAATTGCTATGCAAATGTGAGGAAAATGCCACAAAATGGTAAAAAAATATAGAACTACCCACCATACTTTTCGAACAAGGTCGTTATTTCTTCCTCAGAAACCACGTATGCCAGGTTCCGTACAAATATACTTCCACTCTCGCCGATGGTTTCTTCATTATTAGTTTTCTGTAAAACAATTTATATTATGAACTAACTAGGCTGTGCCCGCGGCTTTGTCCAAGTATAATTCGGTTCCTTTATCACAGAAATAAGTTATCGCGCATCCCTCAGGAATAGTTATTCTCTTGGGATAAAAAAGCCTATATGCTAATCAGAGTTATGGTATATCTGCTTGCCAAATTATATCCAAATCCGTACAGCCGTTCCAGCGTGATTGAAGGACAAACAAACAAACATCCATACTTAACATAACACACATAACATAACATAACGCCTGTATTTCCCCGAAGGGGTAGGCAGAGGTGTAATAGTACACCCACATTTCGCCAGTTATGTTATAGACCCATGTAATAGGGGGCGAGCTTATTGACATTAACCGGGCACAAATCCATACTCCGGGCTGCTACTGGGAATTTCCTAATGAAAAAACCCAATAACACTGCCCGACCCGGGAATCGAACCCAGGACCCCACGCTCAGCAGTCGCGCTTGCGACCACTAGACCAACGAGGCAGTCATGCATCATAGGTGCATTTTAAGAGTATTAAAAAAAAAAAAAAGTTATTTTAGTAGCATCTATCAAAAATTACTGAAGGGGAATTCACAAAAAAAATAAAACTACGATGTGGCAATTTAATTACTTGAAATATACGAAAGTGACACAGTATGTGGTTAGTAAAAATTAACTGAAATACTCTGTAGAACCAATATATAAAAATGCAACTGTAAGTAGTCTGTTTTTCTTACTTGTCTTATTTAGTAAACAATCTTGGTAAAACGAGATTTTGGCTTTTTTCTCTTTAATTAACTGACATTTAATCCGCCTTGTATAAACTGAGATATCATTTTATAAAAAAATCTTGGCTAAAAGTGGCTCTGGGTCCCCCCTTACCCTCCCCTGGGTACGCCCATGTAGACATTGTGTTCATGAATACGACATGACGACGGACGGAGGTCGCGGGCACTGCTATGCTAGTAAAATTATACGTGTTAATGAAATAACTGAAAACCTCGTAAAGGCTCATTGTACAGTCGAGGAACAAAAAGGTTCGTCACCTTAAGGTCGATTTTTTACTCATAAGTATGAACAACTTTTACTATAGGACCAAAGCGGAAATCGCGAAAAAAAATCAGCTGTTCCCCTACATTTCTGTTCACATGAATCGATAAAATGTAGGGGAACAGCAGATTTTTTTCGCGATTTCAGGATTGGTCCCATAGTAAAAGTTGTTCATACTTATGAGTACAATGAGCCCTTACGAGGTTTTCAGTTATTCCAATAAAACGTTGTATAGTGTGATAGCAATCACATAATAGATACGTGGAATTATCTAAAAGTAAACATTTCCTCTATTAAGCACTTACGATTTACGAGAAATGATAACCTACATGTAAGATAGTTTTATTTAGTGTCCTAGCAACTATTTTTACTTAATTTTTAATTCATAATGCTAGACATATATTATCAAAATATTCGTGGTATACGAACTAAAACTAATGATGTATACTCTAATATATTATTATGTAATTACAATATTATCGTTTTTACTGAAACTTGGCTAAATTCTAATATACATAATAGTGAATTCATTGACTCTCGATACAATGTTTATAGAAGAGACCGTTTATGTTCTAAGGGTTCCAAATTGGATGGCGGTGGTGTTTTAATTGCGGTTTCTTCTAACTTGCCATCAGTAAGGGTATTTAATTGGGAAAGTGACTTAGAAGACATGTGGATCAAAATCGAAATCAGTCTGAATAATGTTGTTAAAACTATTGCTTTATGTGTCGTTTACCTACCACCGCCAGTCAAACAAGAATCCTTAATTAAATTTCTTGACAATGTTAACCATATTGTAAACTTTGAGGACGATGTTATTATATTAGGCGACTTTAACTTGAGTTCTATAGGATGGCTTAAACAAGGCGACAGTTCTTATACTCTTCCTGTAAATTACCACAACAATTTGGGACATTCCTTGGTTGACTTTATGTCACTGAATAACCTCTCTCAGTTTAATAGTATTCTTAATGAGGATGACAAAATATTAGACTTAATTTTAAGTAATCTGCCACTATGTTACGTAGAAAATGCTCCCCAATTACTGAGTCGACTTGATCGAAAACATCCTCCGTTGCTCTTAAATGTACCCTTTGTTGATACTAAATACCTACGCCCTAAACACAGAGCTGACTTTAATTTTTTTAAAGCAGACTATAAAAACATAATTTTAGAGCTAAAAAATACGAACTGGTTAGAGTTGTTCAGTGATATGAAAGATATAAATATAATGGTATCTAAATTTTATGAGATTCTTACTAATATTGTTGTAAAATTCGTCCCTAAACACGTGCCCAAAAGGTCCAAATACCCCCCTTGGTTTAGTTTTACACTTATAAAACTTTTGTCAGAAAAAAACAAATGTAGAATAAGATATAAAAAATTTCATAATCCTAGGGATAAATATGAATTTGAAGTCTTGAGAGGCCATTGTCAATTATTATTACAGAAAAATCTTAGTGAGTACAAAACAAGGATAGAATCTAATATATCTAAAAACCCTAAGCAGTTCTGGCGTTATATTAAAGATAAACGAAAAGGTAGAACTACTATCCCATCATCAGTCCATCTTAACAATACCGTTGTCGCTACTGGGGCTCAAATTGCAGATACCTTTGCCACCCATTTTTCATCGGTTTTCTCTAGTAATAGCCAACAATTGACACCAGTTGAAACTTCCATTACTAATTATAACTCATATATCTCTCTACTTAATTTTAATGAAATAGACATATGTAATAAAATAAAAAAGCTTGATATATTTAAGGGTGCTGGTCCTGACAATATTCCCCCAGTTTTTATAAAACGTTGTGGGCCCGTGCTATCACTACCCTTACGTATTTTATTTAACTGCTCTTTAAAATGGGGTGTTTTTCCAGAAGAATGGAAAAAAGCCAGGATTGTCCCCGTGCATAAGAAAGGTGACAATTCAGATGTTAAAAACTATCGACCGATATCAATTCTTTCCTGTTTCCCTAAGATATTTGAATCCCTTGTATGTCCAGCTATTTCGCTCCACGCTAATTCATGTATCTCAATACATCAACATGGGTTCATGTATGGTCGCTCCACTGAAACTAACTTGGTAACATACTTAAACGATCTTTCACGAGAACTTGATAGTGGACGTCAGGTGGATGCCATTTATACAGATCTAAGCAGTGCTTTTGATAAAGTTGATCACTCTCTGTTAGTAAGAAAACTGGAACTAATTGGTATTGGTGGAGCTTTGTTGCGATGGCTGGAGTCTTATCTGTCAAAACGATCTCAGTTGGTTGCAGTGGGAGGATTTGAATCTCGCTCTTATTATGCTACTTCAGGAGTTCCGCAAGGGTCTCATCTTGGTCCCATACTTTTTCTCATATTTATCAATGACCTCACCTCTAATATTCAATACTGCAAGTTCTCCATGTACGCTGATGATCTTAAAATCTATAGAACTGTCGAAACTTACGAAGATATGACACACATTCAAAACGACCTAAAGAATATTAACCTCTGGTGTATTAATAATGGTATGATCCTTAACGTCTCCAAATGTAATCACATTACATTTACTAGGAAAAAAAATCCCTTAACATTTGACTTCAAGCTGCAGGGTAAAAAATTGGAATCACTTTGTGAAATTAAAGACCTAGGAATTATCATTGATAGCAAACTGCGGTTCACATCCCATATTGACTCAATAGTAAAAAAGTCAGCTCAGATGCTCGGCTTTCTTAAACGCAACTCTAACGGTTTTAAGCGACCTCAAACCAAGTTACTTCTATACAAAACATTGGTTAGAAGCAATTTAGAATATGCTTGTACAGTGTGGAGTCCTTCCTATACCGTTCATTCTCAGCGTATTGAACGTATACAACGTTCATTCACACGCTCCCTGGCTTTTAATACCCATGGTATATCCCACAGATGTCCTTACGACCACCGGCTATCGTTCTTTAAAATGACATCGCTACGTAACCGTCGCATAATGCATGATACTATATTTTTGTATAAAATTCTCAATGGTAAAATCGACTGCAGCCAACTTTTAGCACAAATTCCCTTAACAGTTCCCCGTAATGTACCCCGTTCCGCCGTAACCAAAACTTTTTGCCTTCCATTCTGTCGCACAAATATTGGTACACACGGTCCTCTTAATCGAATTTTCAGTCAATTTAACACACTCAATCATCATCATAGTTCTAAATTAGATATATTTCATGACACCTTGGGTGGCATTCGAAAAATCATATTTGAAAATTTTCGTGTAACTTCATGACATTGTTTCTCTTTATTTTTATTTTATTTTTATTGTATAACATCCTGCTTGTAAGTTTTACTTAATCGTCTTATAAATTATTGTTTAGTTTAATCTTGCAGAAAACGTTGTCGTATTTTTAGTTTTTAGTTTTTTTATAACAAGGTTCCGTTTTATTTTTGTACTTCTTTTAAAAACTTTATTTTAATTTTTGACCGGGTAAGCATAATGATAAAACAGCTCCTATGAATGTTATGTACGCCTTTAATTTGTTTAAGCATCGGATAATGTACCTGTAATATTAGAATAAGATAATGTCTGATGTTTATAACTGTTGGTGTATTATTAATAATAAATAAATAATAAATAAAAAAAGATATTCATTCACACAATATGTTTAGCTGATATTGTTGATATGATATAGATCTTTAATAAATAACTATAAATTCACATTTCATCAGTCCACCGGTATTCAGTCATAATAGTTATAGTCTCATACCTTAAAAAAAAAAAAAAAAAATTATAAATATCAGGCATCATTTAAAAAATCTCACTACTAGAAATTTTATAACCGAAAAAATAAAAATAAAGGATTATGTGACACTTTTGTTATAAAAGAACCATGAACAATCAGAATCCTGAAAGTCTGAGAATCAGTCTTTCTATAGAGTACAGATTGATACATTGGGAAAGTAAATGCTTTATCCTTTGAAACGCGGCTGACATTCGGGGCGAGGATTATTATCATAAATAGGCTATTGAATATTTGTGCTGAATATCACCTGCTCCTGAGAGCTCCCTAGAGCGCTCAATCTATTTCTCGCGCTCTTGCGAACTATATGTTTAAGTGACAGAAAGGGATGGAGATGGAGGAAAATCCGATGCCAGGTGGTCAGATCAGGGGGCTTACTCCCGAGAATGGTTCAAATTTAATTTTGTTTTTGATTCTAACTCGATTTCGATTTGGTCCCGGTCCGTAGTCTTACTCCCGACTGGTTCGAGTTCTGTATCAAAATGTCAACGCCTACATTGCTTAATGTACACAAGCGCAAGATCGTGCGGTGGCACGAATTGAAACTAATTACGATCGAAACATTCATTGTGATCAAGAAATTCGTATTCCCCTGGATATTGGATCGAACAATCGTGGTTCGATTCGTAGGATTGAAAAGAAATGTCAAAATAAATAAATAAATAAAATAAATAAATATCTTTGGGACATTTTTACACAGCACCATCTAGTCCCAAACTAAGCAGAGCTTGTGGTATGGGTACTAGACAATGGATAAAAAACACGATAGCAAAATACGTACTTTTTTGGGATCGAGTGACACTGATATGATATATCTCATTATGATGGTTTATCTTGCAATGTTTTACAATGTTCTTAATTTTTTTCATTTTTTTTACGGTTTATCCGTAGGAACATAATATATTATGTAACAAGAAATATGTCTAGGATGAATACATAAAATAAAATATAATTAAAATAAATGGAAGTAACCAAAATTGTGCCAGAAAAGCGATTTTAAAACTAGTGACTCCCCCATTTTATAGTCATATATCGCCGCATCCGATTATACGCATCTAACTAAGGTATTATATTAATTTGATTAATATGAGTACTATCAAAAATAATCATAATAAAAACATTTTTCAAGTTTTAGCTTGCCATGTGTGAATGGTTCATTGGCAATAGGAAAATATGGGAGAAAGAGTAATGATGCATATTTATTTCAGTTTTATGATAGTTAAAAGTAATATTACAATTGACTTTTCTGACAGTTGAACGAATGTCGATCTTGGTTCTCGATTCGATTTGGTTCGGGTGTAAGAATTCACTTTGAATTCGTTTTACTGTCAGTTCCTCTAGGAATTGTCATTTTCTCGATTTGGTTCAGAACTCGAACCAGTCGGGAGTAAAGCCCCAGACGTACCTTACTGGACGAGCGATAAAGTTGCCGTGGTAAACTACTATTATAAATACAACATGTTGATCTGTATTCGTGCCATATTTAAGGAGGTGACTATACCACTGATACTGAACACGAATCAATAAAAAAATCTATTCCAATTTTTTTTTTTTGTAAGTACCTATTTGTAAACAAACACATTCCCTCCGTGTCACGTGCGACACAAAAATGATGGGTGCGAAACCACCAAAACAATTTGCAGGTATTTCCACCCTTTGACAATGCCGCCGATGATTTATTTTCTGATTCGTTCGGGATTTATTCTCGAACCCTCGCTATGTTTTTAAGTGAAAATTTAGGTATTAAATAATCGTAAAATTTTTAGATGACTAAGCACATTATTTATCATCTGCTCTATACTAGAAATATGGCACGGTTACAGATCAACATATTGTTTTAATAATGGACAAGTTTCAGTAAAAAAACTGTACCATAATACCACAACAAAAAATATGTAAATAAAAATTACCTCCTCCCTTCTCTGTTTGGTTGACTCTTCCTCCTCTTCAGCGGCTATTTTAGATTTATCCTCATATTTATGTACGTGTATACGATGATTACCTACAAATAAATGATAATGAATACCAACATTTTACCAAGGATTTTTTAAATAAAAATATACCCAATTAAATAACAACATACCCATTGTGATAAACACTAATCTCACATGGAGCTCTACTGACCCAGAAAAACTATTCATATTTAGTTCAAAAAATATTTGTCCCGTGCTGGAATCGAAACTGCGACTATGCGGAGTTAACGCGTTGTCCTAGGTGAGCGAACTCAAGAGAACGCTTTTTTTTTTCCAATTGATTCTCGCAGAATTGGTACCCAAACTGGGCGGGTGGCGGAGAATCCCGTTAGGGACTCCATCCGCCGAAAATAAATAAATAATAATAATTCCCTAAACCTAACCTATATAAACTAAAATGGCGGTTGCAAAACCGCATAAGGGCGTCCCCCAAGTGAGGGCTCGGACCTCGGCTTACTGGGGCATTGCGGGGGGACCCCGCCGCTATGTCCCCCTGGCAGCCGTTGCTGCATCGGGAATAGTTTTCTCGAAAGTGGCGGACTTTCGGTATATAGCGGGGGTGGCGCGTTTCGCGAATCGCCGTTAAGCGGCAAGTCAAGAGAACGCGGTGTGGCGCTAAAATTTATATCAAACAGTCGCACCCGCTTTAAGTGTCGCTTGTCGTGAGCGAACGCGCGTCGCTTGGGTTAGATAATGCGATCAGTTGGGTAATTAGTCTATTAATGCAGCGGCCGGCAACAGGGGCATTAACACATACGTGATTCCATCAATGCCTGGTTGCGGCCAAGGCTTGTATAGTACTTTTCTCAAATAATGCGCGGAAATTCAGACTAAGTAGTACACACATGACATGATCGTTAAAAACAAATTTTAAAAACTCGCATTATGATTGAATTAAATAAACACTGTACGAGTTTAAGGCCCAATTTGAATTTTAAATTGGGACCCAATCACGTCGCGGTTTTTTGTGTATTGTAATGTAGTATTTCAGTTGTAAATGTGTGAGTTTGGCGACATGGGTTCTCGTACTAAGTAATCGTAATAGCCATTCTAACTCTATCCATTTCTGTGGTCCAGACGCTGCGGAAGAAAGTGGCGGACGCGCTCCTGGGCACAAAATATCTCAGACGCGTCGCACTGCTTCGCTTTGCACCATTTTGCGTTGGATACTTCAATAAAAAAAGAATCAATGTATTCTAGTCTTAAAAATTCTTCAAGGTTTTTATTTTTTTTGTATGAATAAAGTTATATTATTATTAATATTCGCGCAGCATCGTGCTGCACAGCATTCGCGTGAGTTTGCTCACCTAGGACTAGGATGACGCGTTCTTATGCGCAACATCGAGCTTCCAAAAAGCGATTAAATGCCGATCGCCAATGTTACAAGTATTGTGTGTCCTGTGGCTTATGATACCAAATCTTATCCTATAAAAAACTCAGAATCAAAAGGACAATATAAATTTAAAATAAACTAATTTTTCATCTGCTGACCGTGCAAGCAATGTAGCAAGATAAGTAAAAACAATACCTAAAAACAATTTGTCTTTGTCTAATGCCTTTTTCAGCTCTTTCTCAGTTCTGAATCCAACATAGCAGAAGCCAGTGACCTTTTTCCCTTTTCCAAATGGCAGTCTTATTGAGAATGGAACAAGTGGTCTGAAGAACTCTTTTATGTCCTTCTTTTTACATTTAAAGGGTAAGCCCATTATCTGAAACAGAAAATGTTTTTTTTTACATATGTACAAATGTACAGTCGACTGCATGACCACAGAATACCTAATAGTACTATCGTACAGAACGGCCACTCACCACCCCCCGCCAATTTAAGATTCCTCACCCGCACCCACCTGCGGTTTGCCGGCAATTGGACTGCAAGATTGCAATGGATATCAATCGCCAGTCGCTATACAAGCACGCCAATCTCTGAAAACGACTGAGAAGCGCTTGAAAGTCGGCATTACGAGCGGTGAGCATCCCTAACCTACGTGTGTTCGTATACCGAAGCAATCTTGTGTATGTAGGTGGTGCTAGCATTTATATTGTATTGAGTGGCCGAGGTGTGACCTGATAGTGGTAATAATTGAATTAAAAAACTGCTCTCACTGATTACAAAATAAAGACTGTCAATGTCATACTGTTACCAGTAACATGCGGTCGACTATACCTAAATGTGACCTGTTCAAAATCCAACAAGACCAAAGCTTGCAATGCAATCACAATAAAGAAGATAGTTCACAAACAAACAATACTTTTGATAATATAATTTTTGAGTTGATTACAACTATTATATTTTTAGTTTTTGAGTGTCTTGACATCTTAATGTTTTAGAAGAAATGTGTAATCAACTAACTTTAACATGAAACAGTGGTCTATTTCTGATTTTCTTTGGCTTTTGTTCCTCCTCAATATTATCATTATTTTCTTCTGTAGTAGTTTCACTAGGCTTGCCTCCTACTTTCTTCATTAGTAATTTCATATACTGGAATAAAAAAAATAAAAAAATGATGTCATAATGATTTCAAGTAAGTTTGTCAAGGAACTGGAAAAGTTGGTTTAGAATTTGAAAGTTTGTTTATTTGTCAGTATTTAAATGGTTTACCTTGTAGTATCAATAGGTATAACATAGCATAGGACCTCAAAAAGAAAAATGTGTTTTGATTAATTAATTTGACACAAGTAGTGGCCTAGTGGCTCATAGATGAATGACTGCTCTCAGTGTATAACAGCATATTAAGATCAAAATATTGTTATTATTTTAGTAGTTGTAGAGCTTGTGAAAGAGCTCATCTGGGGAAGTACTACCACAGTACCTACTTCTGCTGCCAAAAAGTAATTTTTGCATTGCTGTTTCAGCGTGAAGGGTATGGATGCCGGTGAAATTACAATTACATGAGACTCAGTATAGTATAACGGGCTGGTTTCTGCAACTCCATCTCCATCTGCGTGTATTTTGCATATGGGTTTTGCACACGAGACTTTCATCTTCATTTCTGTTTGGCAAACCAACTTGCGGTACCATTTCGGCACAGCCTAGGTGGTATCACAGTTGTTATGGGCAAAGGTAATTGCTTAACATCAGGTGGGCCTTTAGCTTGTTTCACCATCCTATACTATTTAAAAAGAACTAAATTGACACAGTAAATGAGACACAATAGAAGTTTATTGTTATTATATCTATAGGTGTTTACTGTCCGTCAATGTGTTAAACACAATTTATTTCTCTTACCTCTAAATCACTGATAGGTTTATTAGCAACCTTTTTATCTTTTTTATCTTTAACAATTTCTTTATTTTCTTCTGCAACCTTCTTGTCATTTACTTCAGGGCCTTTATTTTTGTCATGACTTTCAGCTTCCTCAGCTTCACTGCCCTCGTCATCACTCTTAGATGCTGACTCCAGAGCTTCTTTTATCCAGGCTGTGTTATCATTGACATGAGCTTTAATGAATTCTGCAAATAGTGGGTCATCTTTATGCTGAAATAAAAAAAGGACTTTTTAAATAATAACAACAACACATAACAACACATTTAATTTTTTTATGCTTGTTCAATTAGTAGGGCTGTCTTAAAAAGCAGAACAACTAATTTAGAGGCCAATTAAAATCTATTTCATAATAGTGTACCCTTTTCAGCAGTTCCTTAATTTTATTCTTATTTTTCTCTACTTTCTTCTGTTTCTTTTCAGTTCTTTTCTTTTCTTCAATTTCATCTTTATGGAGGTTCTTGTAAGCTGAACTATCTGGTGCATACTTGCTCCAAGCTTTCGGTTTCTTCTCATCACCTAAGTTGGCACATGTTTCCACTTGTATTTGCATTGAATTTATGCATGTGCCATCAAAATACTCCCTTGCTTGTGTTGCCTGTTCTTCTGTCCTGTATCCAATGAATCCAAAATTCCTAAACTTTCCATCTTTAGTATATTTTAATTGTACATCAGTTACTTCACCCTTTTCTCCAAATACATCTTTAAGTTTTTCAACAGTTACCTAAAAGAAATTCATTTTGAATAAATAATATATTAACAAGAACCATAAATAACTATAAAACACATTAATAAAATATATAGGGTTCAGCGGATTAAACAAGGCCTGAACAAACAAGTAGGCAACAACGATCTCTCACTTCTGAGTGGGCCTGAGCGCGGTGGACTGGGGGTAGTCCAACTAGTCGAGGCCTGTGACGGTGGCGCGCAGAGTTCGGCGTGTGCCAGTCAGGAGGCTGCGGCCGACGTTAAACCGCACGGGGAGAAGGGGGCTTGCTTCTCTTTGCAAGTCGGGGGTGGTAGGAGAATGCGGAGCCTATCCCACATCTCCGGCCCAAGGTAGTTAGAGGAATACTGTGGTTGTTTTAAAGAGTCCGACACTGGCTCCGCCTGCCCTGGGTAGGGTGAGGCCATGAGGATTCCCCACAAAAATAAAATTGGTCTGAGTTTGCCATAAACAGTTTGTTTTTTAAATTCTACAGGTTAATTTGCATCCTGCAAGGCAGGTCTGTGAAGAAGTGAAATATTACACAAGTATACGCACCTTGTTTGGTAAATTCTTCACTATTAGTCGAGACATTTTACAGTATAATTATATACATTCAAAATTTGTAAATAAATACGCAGCACGTGCAGTCCACATTTCACACATTTCACCACAGATCACAGATCACTATATAGTAGCTACGCTACATTTCACTTTGACTACTTGACATTGACAGATTTGAGCGATTTGACAGTGACAGCACAGGGCTGCGTTCACTTACATCGCTCGACGTCGTTGGGGCTGCGTTGACTTATATCGTCCGATGACGTACGGATGAAGTACGCTCCGTGCGCCGTGCGTCACGTAGCGTACTTTGGTTGTTCAGTTATTCAGAGCGATCATACAAACGAACGCCCAAACAACACTCCGAGCGTTGTCCGACGACGTAGAACGATATACGTGAACGCAGCTCGGATGACGTTGGAACGTTGTTTAGGCGTTCGTTTGTATGATCGCTCTGAGTAACTGAACGACCAAAGTACGCTCCGAGTGTTGTCCGACGATATAAGTGAACAGTGAGTGATGATTAGTTGATTGAAGACGTAGACCATAGATTTAGAACACTATAGATAGAGTTTCGACGTGCCCCTTTTAGATAGCAATAGTTTTTACTTCAGTGATACCACACTAAGATTTTTACCCCCATTTTTTTGAGATTAAGTTAGGGGCTCTTAGAGTACGTAGAAAATAACTTGAAAATGCGCAGTGATCAGTTTAAACGATTTTAACCTCTATGTCAGTATAGTAACAAGCGCAATCGTACCATCTTTGTTCAAGTTATTTGCCGGATTAACATTTAATGAAGGCCAGTGGCTCCTACACTCTCGTCTATGAATCACGTATGTACATACAAAGGTAATTTAGAAAAGGGAATAAAATTAAGTATTTTAGAGAAATAAATAAAATAAATAAATAAATATCTTTGGGACATTTTTACACAGCACCATCTAGTCCCAAACTAAGCAGAGCTTGTGGTATGGGTACTAGACAATGGATATAATACGTATATACTTTTTTTTTTTTTTGTAAATACATACTTATAATACATAAGCAACACACCCAGACCAACACAAACACTTATGTTCATCACACAAATATTTGTGTCAGTAGTGTATAATTGGGGATTCTGAATCACTTCGCTTCGCTTCGCTTCGCTCCGTGATTCAGAATTCCCCAATTATACACTACTGATTCAATACCGCTCCTTATATCATGGTGGAATCGGATCCCAAGTACAGTATGTGCTGACACGATGACACTTTATGCCTACATAACTGAGACGTACAGTCGGAAATCTTTCCGATGAACCACTACTAAAGCTAAAATCACTTGCACTCAATGTTCGATGGCAGCCGCCGTATAAGTAGGTACGTGTAATGTAGCAGAATTCGTTCAAGGGATTTTGTCGACAAAAATGTACTACCGGGAAGGATCGTGACCGTACATCACGAACTGCATGGATGGTCTAGCGGCTACAAGCGCATCTGTTGCGAGGACTTGGGTTCGATTCACCAGGCATAGTGCTATTGTTTTTTTTGTTCTGGTAGAGCTCCTTTGTGAAAGAGCTCGTCCAAGGAAGTACTACCACCGTACCTACTTCTGCCGCCAAACAGTAGTGCTTGCATTGCTGTGTTTTGGTGCGAAGAGGTCGGGTGCCGGTAAAATTACAATCACATGAGACTTTCCATCTTCATGTCTCAGTTTGGCGTACAGACTTGCAGTACAATTAAGGCAACGGTCTAGGTGTTATTGCAGTTGTTATGGGCAAAGGTAACTGCTTAACATCAGGTCGGTTTTTAGCTTGATCAGACCGAAACGGCCGAACGGATTTGGATAAAATTAAGTCTCGATAGAGTATGGTTTGAACAGATACATGTAATAAGTATTTTTTATTTCGGAGTGAGGATGAGGTGGCCTATTCTACGTCGAGAACCGCACGGATCACTTAATAAATGTTCCAATATTCAATTATTTACATATATATATATATAGTTAGTTCGTTATATGTATAGTTCTTAGTTATATAGTGTAGTAGTATACACCCATAGGGTGTACCTCTGCCTAACCTTTCGGGGAATACAGGCATGATGTTATGTTATATTCAATTTACATTGGATTTACATTAATCTTTATAGAAAAACCAGTCAGTGCTGGTCCATCGTATGTCGTCGTATTATATTATAGAGTACATCTAATACGACTTAATTCTTGTTAGAATTACGACTTGTTTACTTGAATAAATGCATTGTTGGCAATCGATCGTTTCAGAATATGATCCATAAAGGTAGGGTCGCAGTGCTGATGTTAAAGTGTCTGCAAAATAGTCTTTATTAGTAGATCATATAAAGACGAAAATTGACTGTTATAATGCACTCAAAAGTAATAATGATTAAACTTTTAATGAATTTTGCTATTGGGACCCAACCCTATTAATTTTATATTATAAATAGGGCTTTAGTTGTTCCTGCGCTTCATAATCTGTTGATAATTAGCATCAAGTGCTTTTGGGATCTGTCTACGTTCAAGTATGTATGTATAAATTTTATTTGATATATTTAATTAATTTAATGAATTGATTTTATTTTTTAAAATAACTGTTTCATGTTAATTTAATTAACTGTCTTACATTTCAGGTCGTGTATAAATCCGTTTGAAGCAGTGGAACCTGCAGCTTCTAAAAAGAAGTTGCCCGCTAAGCCGCGTGCCAACAAAATATCACCTTCGAGCTCGTCTGCGAAGACGTCAAGCAAGAACAAGAGCGGCTCCAGTTCCAGCAAAAAAACTGTACCACATGACTTGTTCGACAGCGATTCGGACAACGAGGACGGAGCTTCGCTACCGGCGGCGCCTACTTCAAAGAAGCGTGCACGCGTCTTTCCTGACACCGACGTAAGTTTCTTAATCTGTACCAAATCGTACCATGGTGTGTCGTAAAAGTTCACTAAGTAATAACGTCAAGCATGAGCCACCCAACATAATTATTGTGACCATCTTTTATAAACTGAATAGACGTTTAGGGCTTAGCATTCTAGTTTATATTTAATACAATTTGTTTATTTTTTGTTTCAGGAAGAAAACGAGGGTGAACTCGAGCCCGTGCGTGCTGCCCCGTTGCGTAGTTTTTTATCGAGGCGACAGGCTGACGGAGACTTTATTTTGCAAAGAGACCTCACCAAACGTGGTGAATATTACATTGAGTGCCGCCTCTATTCGACGAATGAAATAGAGCCGCCAGCCGTGTTGGATCCGTCCAAGCGATGGAAGCAAGCGATGACAACCTTTAAGTGCGCTTTTAACACAGGCAGTCCCACTTTTAAGGCTGCCATTCAGTTGGTTGCGGCTGCAAAAGAGGAGCTCCGTAACGTGGTGCCAGTTACATATCCATCAAATTATTTTTAACAAAAAAAAAATTTGTATGCTCACACGTTATGGAGACCTTTTGTTTTATTGTTAATTTCTTATTTTATCATAAGTTTACTACATTATTCTTATAATCAATATATTTTATTTAAGTGCTCACTACCAATGTTATTATCATTGTTTATTATTCACTAGACTATTAAGCGAGTTTAATATTTCTTTCTTACAGAGACTTTCGAGTCTGAAATATTTAATAACTAATCTGATGAAATTATTATAAATTGTCTATTATTAAATAAACTTACGCAATAATATTTAATCAAGTGTACCTAATGTTTTACTTTTACAGAGACTTTCGAGTCTGAAATATTTAATATTGGGGCATTCTGGATCACGGAGCGAGCGAAGCGAAGCGAAGCGAAGCGAAGCGAAGATTGCGTAAGTTTATTTAATAATAGACAATTTATAATAATTTCATCAGATTAGTTATTAAATATTTCAGACTCGAAAGTCTCTGTAAGAAAGAAATATTAAACTCGCTTAATAGTCTAGTGAATAATAAACAATGATAATAACATTGGTAGTGAGCACTTAAATAAAATATATTGATTATAAGAATAATGTAGTAAACTTATGATAAAATAAGAAATTAACAATAAAACAAAAGGTCTCCATAACGTGTGAGCATACAAATTTTTTTTTTGTTAAAAATAATTTGATGGATATGTAACTGGCACCACGTTACGGAGCTCCTCTTTTGCAGCCGCAACCAACTGAATGGCAGCCTTAAAAGTGGGACTGCCTGTGTTAAAAGCGCACTTAAAGGTTGTCATCGCTTGCTTCCATCGCTTGGACGGATCCAACACGGCTGGCGGCTCTATTTCATTCGTCGAATAGAGGCGGCACTCAATGTAATATTCACCACGTTTGGTGAGGTCTCTTTGCAAAATAAAGTCTCCGTCAGCCTGTCGCCTCGATAAAAAACTACGCAACGGGGCAGCACGCACGGGCTCGAGTTCACCCTCGTTTTCTTCCTGAAACAAAAAATAAACAAATTGTATTAAATATAAACTAGAATGCTAAGCCCTAAACGTCTATTCAGTTTATAAAAGATGGTCACAATAATTATGTTGGGTGGCTCATGCTTGACGTTATTACTTAGTGAACTTTTACGACACACCATGGTACGATTTGGTACAGATTAAGAAACTTACGTCGGTGTCAGGAAAGACGCGTGCACGCTTCTTTGAAGTAGGCGCCGCCGGTAGCGAAGCTCCGTCCTCGTTGTCCGAATCGCTGTCGAACAAGTCATGTGGTACAGTTTTTTTGCTGGAACTGGAGCCGCTCTTGTTCTTGCTTGACGTCTTCGCAGACGAGCTCGAAGGTGATATTTTGTTGGCACGCGGCTTAGCGGGCAACTTCTTTTTAGAAGCTGCAGGTTCCACTGCTTCAAACGGATTTATACACGACCTGAAATGTAAGACAGTTAATTAAATTAACATGAAACAGTTATTTTAAAAAATAAAATCAATTCATTAAATTAATTAAATATATCAAATAAAATTTATACATACATACTTGAACGTAGACAGATCCCAAAAGCACTTGATGCTAATTATCAACAGATTATGAAGCGCAGGAACAACTAAAGCCCTATTTATAATATAAAATTAATAGGGTTGGGTCCCAATAGCAAAATTCATTAAAAGTTTAATCATTATTACTTTTGAGTGCATTATAACAGTCAATTTTCGTCTTTATATGATCTACTAATAAAGACTATTTTGCAGACACTTTAACATCAGCACTGCGACCCTACCTTTATGGATCATATTCTGAAACGATCGATTGCCAACAATGCATTTATTCAAGTAAACAAGTCGTAATTCTAACAAGAATTAAGTCGTATTAGATGTACTCTATAATATAATACGACGACATACGATGGACCAGCACTGACTGGTTTTTCTATAAAGATTAATGTAAATCCAATGTAAATTGAATATAACATAACATCATGCCTGTATTCCCCGAAAGGTTAGGCAGAGGTACACCCTATGGGTGTATACTACTACACTATATAACTAAGAACTATACATATAACGAACTAACTATATATATATATATGTAAATAATTGAATATTGGAACATTTATTAAGTGATCCGTGCGGTTCTCGACGTAGAATAGGCCACCTCATCCTCACTCCGAAATAAAAAATACTTATTACATGTATCTGTTCAAACCATACTCTATCGAGACTTAATTTTATCCAAATCCGTTCGGCCGTTTCGGTCTGATCAAGCTAAAAACCGACCTGATGTTAAGCAGTTACCTTTGCCCATAACAACTGCAATAACACCTAGACCGTTGCCTTAATTGTACTGCAAGTCTGTACGCCAAACTGAGACATGAAGATGGAAAGTCTCATGTGATTGTAATTTTACCGGCACCCGACCTCTTCGCACCAAAACACAGCAATGCAAGCACTACTGTTTGGCGGCAGAAGTAGGTACGGTGGTAGTACTTCCTTGGACGAGCTCTTTCACAAAGGAGCTCTACCAGAACAAAAAAAACAATAGCACTATGCCTGGTGAATCGAACCCAAGTCCTCGCAACAGATGCGCTTGTAGCCGCTAGACCATCCATGCAGTTCGTGATGTACGGTCACGATCCTTCCCGGTAGTACATTTTTGTCGACAAAATCCCTTGAACGAATTCTGCTACATTACACGTACCTACTTATACGGCGGCTGCCATCGAACATTGAGTGCAAGTGATTTTAGCTTTAGTAGTGGTTCATCGGAAAGATTTCCGACTGTACGTCTCAGTTATGTAGGCATAAAGTGTCATCGTGTCAGCACATACTGTACTTGGGATCCGATTCCACCATGATATAAGGAGCGGTATTGAATCAGTAGTGTATAATTGGGGAATTCTGAATCACGGAGCGAAGCGAAGCGAAGCGAAGTGATTCAGAATCCCCAATTATACACTACTTGTGTCCTGTGGGAATCGAACCCACGACCTCGTTATCAGCAGTCCGACACTCGAACCACTAGACCACAGAGGTCGTAATAGGATTTATTGTATATTTTTTTTGGATATATTTAATAATATTTATACATAGATATATTTTGGATATTGATTGGATGTATAGGATTTATTGTAATTTTAAGTGTAATTTATTGGCCTTTAAAAAAAATCGATTTCGTTTCAATATTAAAAAAACCATATAAACCAATCTACTTCATCAATAAATAAGGATGAAAATTAAAAATACCCTAAATAATGGGTACATAATTACATAAATCAGAGCAGCACTAATCACGGAATTATTTAAAACATACGTCTGCTTCAACAATTTAATAAAAAGATAAAAAGCACCATATAACAGGTAGCACCCTAAATAATGGGAACGTAAACATGTCTATCATGGCAACACTAAACACGGAAATATTTTAGGTTATGTTATTTAGAAAACGCTGAAAACTGCGAATATTTCTATAAGAAATGGGTTCAAAATAGTTAACACTTACGTACTTGTAGAAACACATTGTATGTAGTTAAATAAACACAACAATTCAGATATAAAATGCCACTTACCCGTGGAAAGTTAATCCTTCAATGTGTTGCTCGCTGCGGCTCTTGCAGCCTAACACACTACACCCGACCATATCACGGAACTGTATGAGTGTTTTTTCACGAAGTTTCACCATAAAATTATAGAAAACTACGAAGCACAATTAATAAAACTCTTTAGTTTGACAGACCGAACGCTTTGTTTGTCAAACTTTAAAAGTGTGACAACTAAAATATGGGTAACATGTAAGAGATGGCGATATAATAGTTGTGTCTTGCTCTATCTTAGGAGCAGTGGCATAAGTCCATTTCTTTCCCACATACTCTGACGTAGTTAGGAATCTATCTGTAGTGTTCATAATCTAAGACGTAGACAGAGAATAGAATAGACAAGTCCTCAGCGTATGCCGTATGAGATAGAGATAGTTCGACATGAATACATCACTATAGCTACGTGCAATTAATATTGCCATACTTAGACTTTTACGCCCATCATGTGGGTAATTTGGTACATATTGAGTATTATTGGTTGTACTACGTCTAAGTCATTCAATTCATTGTCATTAGTATTTCAAGTGGGTGGCGTATTTATAACTTTTTGATAAGATGTTTACCAGGTCTATATCTAGTAAATATAACTTATCAACCAACCAACTCTGAAACAACAAATAAAAACATCAGTTTCATGTATTTTTGTATGAAACAGCGGATATTTATTTTGATATTCAGGGTTAATCTATAGCAAAACGTAATAACCAAGAGTGCTTTCATAATTAATAATTCATAATCTTTATTGACATATTTGTACATTTTATAGAATTCCCTGACTCCTGCGTTAGTATAAACGCTACGTTTTTCTACGCCTGAAAATGAACGCGTCGAATGCAACGGGCTTCAAAATGTCGTGAGCAGATTCGGGAGTGACGACTTGGATGCCAGTTAACTCGGCCCGTACTCTCAGTCCACTTATATCTTAAGAATGGTTCATTCGGGAAACTGAAAATAAAAAGTAAAAATTAAATACATGTAGTGGTAAAAATAATCAAATGCTGGTATCCCCGTCAAGATATTATCCGACTATTGACAAATGTCACGTAGTAACATATGATAGTAACCAAATGAAAATGCCTCACGCTTTGGTCGGTTAGTACAAACAACAACTTATGATTTTATCGTCTTTTTACTTCTTTTTAGATGAAGTTATGAATAAATTTTGCTTATTATTGACAGAAAAGTAAGGTAAGGTAGGTAAGTAACATTTTTTATCTATTACACTTGGTGAAATAGATGATAAATGTTACTTACCGATGAAGGTTATGTTTGGTAGATTTCGTTCTCTACGGCTTTTACAGCCATATATACAGTAATTCACCATCACTACACACTAAACATTACCTTTTGGAATATCAATAAAGTCACAAATCACACAAAATAGGCGTTTTACAGTTTTTATCAACGAAAATCTTTTGACACCACAACTTGTTTGCCATCAATGACTAGCGATGGCAAACAATAAATAACCGATAAGCAAATAGAGACAGAAAAAATGCTATATCCTGCTCACATACATACATTTTGACATATGTGTCATCTCACTTTCGCAATTAAGAGCATGTCTACCATTATTCTCTGTCTACGATTGAAGATCAAACTGTATTTGAGGAACGTTCTGTAATACGGACCTCAGAGCGATCACACAAACGAACGCCCAAACAACGCTCCGAGGGTCGTCCGACGACGTCGGGCAATATGACTGAATGCAGCCCAGCCAGCGACAACACAGCCCCTAGACGGATATTGTTGAATTTAATGCGTACAAACAATTCTGCCACTAGCTGAGGTATGAGGAAGCGGGGTACTGCGATCCGGTTGGCCCTGACAATGTCATTATGTCATAGAAACTTCAAACTTTGTAGGGTTAGAGACGAGACAGATTTAGATTCAACACGATATAATATCGATAAAATATTATTTTATCGATATTATTTTTATGTAATACGTTACGTAGTATTAATTATAAGGATTTTAGCTTCTTATTTCTTTTAATATTATTTAATAATAAAGTAATTAATATACTAATAATAATAGTAAGTATTACATGTAGGGAGGGAGTCTTTCAAAATTATCTTAATTTTGAAAGTTAGACGGGTGCTCTGTACTTTCAGAATTAAGATAATTATATCTTTAAAAATATCTTTATTTATTTATTTGGTGTTGAATATGGAGTTATTATTTTGTAAAGCGGATATTTTAAAAGAGGTAATTGTCCGTTTATATAGTAAATAAATATTAAATAATAAAATAATTAATTTAGTAGTAGTATTATATTATTTATTTTACCCAGCAATATTACACAAAATGTTACATTAACATACTAGGTACTACGTCTAGGTATAAATATTATTGTACCTACTTAACATTTAAAAGTGAACACAGCATGGAACAAAAACAAATATTATTGCAAACTATAACAGCTAATTAGCACGTAAATAAAACGTTATTCAAAAGAAAAGAACCTACTCAAAAATAACTTAAATTTAAAGGACAAAAAAAAATATCTAATCACCACTAATCATTTTTTAAATAAATTAATTTTATATATGTATAGCCTTCGAATAGTGCATTTGTAACTTTGAGCTTTTATAATAAAGCCATTCTAAATACCATTCGATATAATCAAATAAAACAAATTTTGTGACTAATGAATATAACAACTAATAACTGTAATTTGGTTCTAGTACTCGCTGGCAGCTACCGCGGCACCACTCACTTCGCTCGCTCACAGTTCTAACCTTACCTAACCTATTTGATATATTTCTGATTGTTTTTATATAAACAATGTTGAATTAGACAGTAAACTGTACAATTGTCGTCAATGTAACCTCAAATTATGCGACTGCTCAAGAGGTCTCTTTTGGGTATTGAAATCTTTTTTATTATATTATTTAAGTAGTAATTGAAAGCGAAATTCTGATAGTACTGAGTAATTTTTTCAGTGTTTACGTGTCAAACCGCGTTTGACAGTATTATTGTGATATTTAATAGGTTTTAACAAAACCAATCATTTTCAGGGATGTAATAGTGCGATTGATTTTAATTGAGGAAGTTTTTCGCAAAGAGGCCTTCGAAAGAAGTAAAAGACCAAGTAGCTTCATGGAGAAATATTACACATCCGTGCAAATCTTAAATAAAATCGAATGTGACACAAAAGTTGTTATTTTACTAAATTATTAATTCCTAGCTGTGCTTTTGACCCTGTCCGTGTGGAAGTTGTAAATTAACATCGTGGGCCTTACTCCCGACTGGTTCAAGCTCTGAACCAAATCGAGCTAATTTCAATTCCTAGAAAAAAGCAGTACGATTTGACACTAACTCGAATTCAAATTCGATTGTTACAGCACTCGATCCAGGCGGGATCAGGAGTAAGGCTTAGAAGTGGGTAGCTACTCTAATAACTAGCTAAATAGCGGCTATTCAACAAATAGCCATGGCTACTTCGATCAATGACTACGATATCTGTCAACACGAAAGCTAGCTATTGGCTACTGCTTCGAATAACCAACAAGTTTACGGTGTAGCGGGCAGCCGCCGCGCTGCCGTGAGCTGACCAAGTAAAATAGCTATTGGCTATTGGTAGCTAGCTAGCGACTTTCTTTATTTTTACGATTTCTAACTTAACTTAGTAGTCAATTAGGTTTAAAATCGTTTGAGATCTATAATTTTGTTTGTACAACAAAAGAAGGGTCTTTTGTTGTAGTTTTTACTGTAATTTTATTAGTTAATTTTAAATTTTAAATGTTTTCGACAGTTAAATATGTAGTAATTAGTAATACGTAATAAATGTAAAAATACGTACGTACGAAGGAAAGTCATTTTTTTTCAACAATACAATACAATACAATACAAATACTATTGTACACAAAAGAAGATAGCAACATATATGACTTATATAGAACACATGTACAATGGGCGGCCTTATCGCTCAAGGCGATTTCTTCCAGACAACCTTAGGATGGACAATATGGGCAAGTAAAGAGAGGGGTAGTACGCAGTGTAACAACATAATAGAATACATATACTACATAACATAAATACTATACATATATCTATAACAAAACTACATAAATATAAGATACAATAAACATAATAAATACAATACAATATGTCTAAATATTACATAATGTACCTGCCGGAAATTACAGTGATGATAGGTAGCGATCATTTACCAGTTTTTTAAATATAGGCAAAGATTGAGCACGCCTCACTTGTACTGGCAAAGCATTCCACAGGCGAGCAGCCTGAACTGTAAAAGAATTACCAAAGAAATTTGTGGAATGCGATGGTATCGCCAACGTGAGGTTTTCTGATGACCTTAAGAGCCTCGAATGTGTGTCACGAAGGAACACTAACTAACTAAAGGACTAACTAAAGGAGCATTCTTTGCTAAGATCATTTTTCTCTAAGGTCAATGACCTTTGAACTAGGACGTCTTAAGTATTTTTCAGTGTTCTCTCTATAACTCAAAAAATTATAGTCACATTATACTCAAAATAATTTTAAAAGAGAGTTTTTACAAAGGTCTATCAACGTGGAGAATTATAAGTATCTACGTTACATAGTTTAGAGATGGCAGGGGGGGGGACACATTGCAAGCCACTTTAGCTGGCTATATTTCGCAGATGGTACACCTGATAAAAAAGTGCTGTATGAAACATTACCTTCATTTTAGTAGACCTATTCAATGATACCACACACGAGGGGGTGGAGCGAAAAAAATATTTTCATCCCCATTTCACATGTATGGGCGCCACCACTAAAGAACGTAAAAACCATTTTTTTATTCTTTTAAAATTGAGATCTATATGCAGACTATTTTTTAACAAAATTACATGTTCTTATATTTATAACTGTAGAAGTTATTAAGCTGTAAAGGATTAGGACAGACGGACAGATGGATAGACGGACAGACGGACGGACATGACGAAACTGTAAGGGTTCCTTGTAGGACTACGGAACCCTAAAAAAGTTACATATATCATTTATAGTGTACGTATCGGTCGGAACAAAAGTTCGTTTATCGTTGAACGGGAGTAGACTCCCTGGCTGTTATAGGTATATAAAGATTGAATGTTTGAAATCGTAGTTTTTTTTTTTTTGTAGATTGCAAAATATTCTACTACCTATATTTTTCAATTTCGTTGATAGTATGGAGAACTTTGTTTCATCGATAACAGATTTAGTACATCACTAGTTACATTGACAATTAAATAGAGGGAAAGAGATAGTGTATTAAGTGCTTGCGTAAGAAAGAGATGTTTTGTGAAAGACATCAACGTGCCGTCTGCACCTTTGGTGTCCGTTACGAATTAACCAGTATAAGATGAACTCTCATTAAATATTAAATCAGTTGAAAAATCTAATTGGATAATGACATTATTAACTTAACGATGAAATGTTATGCCGTCTTTCTGGACACTCAAAGTCTTGCTGTTTTTACAACACAATCGTACTGTGCAAGAAGTCATTATAACATTTATTTGTAAATTTTGTGTTCACTAACACGGAAGTGTCAACGGCTCACAGAAGTGGTCGTAACTGATTCAAATTGTTTGAGTGGCGGCTTACATACAGGATTTTTCCCTTATGTGTGATAGAAATCGGTCGCCTGTTATGTGGCGTCTAGGGGCTGTGTCGTCGCTGAGCCCAGCTGATGACAGTGTAACTCAGCGTTGCCAGACGTGCGATAATTATCGTAAATTTACGATAATTTCAAGTCCTTTGCGATAAAAATAATAGCAAGGTATCGCACGATAGTTTTACTAATTCATACGATAATTTAAGTAGCACTACGATAATTTTGAGGCAGAGTGACAACAACCAAAATTAACAATAAGCTAAGGCATTATTTTCGTTTCTTTCACTCACTCTCACTATGTGTGACGCATACGACAGACTGAACAAGATGCACAAAAAAGACCGAAAAAAGCTATGTTTTGCTTTCAACTGCATACCTGCGTCCTGTTCTGGCTGTTCTACTCGTTTATTTTATTCGGTCTGTGTGAGTTCATTCCTAGTTCAGTCAGATCTAGAGTCAGACATTCAGACTGAGTGCAATTGGATTAGTTATCTGTTTTGTATGCCTGCTTTGCATTGTTTCGTTTTAATTGTTACACGCTGCTAACTGGAACAATAATAAATATTTATTTTATTTTTCTAATAATTTTCTGATTTTATTTATAACTTATCTATAAATAAAAATGAATGTTTCTTTGTTTGTCACTGTTTGTCCCGTACGTGTTCTTATAACATTCATCCGATTGGAATGACAATCTTGGTAAGTTGTTGTGCGAGAGCCCGCGAAGGTTTTTGTAAAACGAAAATAGCTTTGCAACGCATAAACACACAAAAATAGCTTTGCAGGGCACAGCTATGGTGTTAAAAAGAACACACTAATCGTTAGAACCTTTGAACATAAACCTTATAATATCAATTTTGTATAAGAAAGCGTATGCGATAATTATACGATAATTTTTTCCTCGATCTGCGATAGTTTCAATCTTGCCATCTGGCAACACTGGTGTAACTGTAAAATGTCAGAGGTTGGCGGGAAAATTCGTAAAGATCGTGTTGTGGATTTTTTATTATTTTCCAAAATTTGTGTTTCTTCGAGTGTTAAGGTGTAATAATGGTGGATTATTAAATGTTAAGTGCTCGTTAACGTGTACAAGTGTGGATAAATGGTAGAAAGTTGAAAAACATGACTTTCGTATTATCTCATCATCCCCTCAGAAACCTAGTAAAGTTTCCATCACTTTACTAGGATACAAGTATAATATGTTCAATGATTACGACTGAAGGACAAGTATCCATGGTCATGAATAAATTAAAAAAAAAATAAAAAAAAATGTAAAATGTCACTGTCAATATCAGCTGATTCAGCTGTGTGTATACGATACGAAGACGGTACAAAATAAATATTAAAAAGTAAGAAACTGCATTATTAACTACTGGTAAATTTACCACTGTTTTTTTATTGCATCAGAAATTAGCTTTAATTTTGAAAAATGTCGACTGCTATGACTTTTGGCCAAAAACAGTTTATACCGACTCCACCAGATAAGGGAAGCTTTCCACTGGATCACGAAGGTATTTGTAAGAAAAGTATGACAAAATATATGAAGTGCTTATTCAATAACAATGGCGATAATTCCATGTGTCGAGATGAAGCCAAAGACTATCTAGGATGCAGGATGGAGAACAACCTCATGGCTAAAGAAGATTGGAGTAAATTAGGTTTTAAAAATGAAGTATCAAAAGAAGATAAGAAATGACACTTTGTTGATAATAGGTAAGAAAATTGTTGATAATATGTTGTATTTTTAATTAAACTTTAGAAATAGAATTGTAGTGTTTTCTTTATTTTGTATCTACCATCGAGCATTCTACCCTCTCCCTGTGCTATGTTTAGTGGCTACTTTGTACACCAAGTACTACAATTTTCTCATAGTTTGTAATTTTAAGTTACTAGTACTTTTAATATTAGGTAATATAAAAACCAATTTATTTATTTTTGTAACCATCTTCTACACATCATGTGTTCACTGCCACAGGGTGGGCACCTGTTATGTATTTTTTTATTGTATTTGTAATCCTAGCCTTGTTTTATCTGTCACACCCAATTTGTGAACCAAATAAAAAAAATGTTTAATGCTATCTACTAACTTTTTATTTTTATATCTAATGGGCTTGCATTTGACCACCAACTCACCTGATGTTAAGTGATGGTCGGTCAATGATGATACACGCTTGCCCAGCAAAAACATATTCACTCGAGTCTTGAAGGCCACCAGATTATACTTATCAGGAAACAGTAGGTACATATTTAATTTATGTACCTCAGGGCCGTCTTAGGCCTTGCACACACCCTGTGCACACAGACACTCCCTGAGACTTGTGCCCTTGGGGACACAGAGTTTGGGGTCCTTTTCCAAAACCAAAAAAACTTGAATGAAAATATCAGAATTTATTTTTATTATTTTTAACGCATTTTACGCATGCGAAGCGAAATCTAAAGATTTAAATTGTGGAAAGAAAAAATCGCTCACGAGCAGGATTCGAACCTGCGACTCCTGGCTCAGTACGCCAGTGCTTTAGCCACTAAGCTACCGTGAACACTGCTCGTGGTATCGAAATTAATTAATTAATTTATTTATTTTTGTTCAGTGACTTTATTGGTTATTATGGTTAGCTAATAAATCAAAGATCCTACTTTCTACCTAATTATTATAAATGGGATAGTTTGTGAAGATGTTACAATGTTTGTTACTCAATCACACGTTAACCATTGAACAGATTTGGATGAAATTTGGCACACAGACAGACCATAACCAGGATTAACATATAAATAATAATAATAATAAATATTTTTGGGACATTTTTACACAGCACAGTCTCAAACTAAGCAGAGCTTGTACTATGGGTACTAGACAATGGATATCATCATCATTACAGCCGAAAGACGTCCACTACTGGACATAGGCCTAAACAATGGCATAGACAATGGATATAATACTTATATACTTTTTTTTTTGTAAATACTTATTACATAAGGAACATACTTATAATATATAAGCTACTGTTTATCCTGCAAAACTAAACAGTTCCCCAGGGATGCATGATAACATCTTTTTGTGATAAGCCGAATTAAATGCGGGCGATGCCGCGGGCATAGGCTAGTAAGTAATAAATCAAAGGTCATTGGGCGTTATCCGACCCGATTTTTTTTTACAAAGAAAATATTTTTTCTAAAATAAATGTAGTGCCGCTCTGTGCAGTACCATGCCGTGGCGCATGCATTCGAGTTCTGTCCATCCAAAGGTTGTCTGGAAGAGATTGCCTCGTGCGATAAGACCGCCTATTGTACTTACTTAATCTTTCTGTAAACTATTGTCTTTGTTTTCGTTTCGTGTAATGTACAATAAAGAATACATGCTGAAATTTGAGTCACTTAATTCCCGAAAAGGGGTCATTGTATTTATTTATTTATTTATTTATTTATATATGCTTTATTGTACACCATAAAAGACATTACATTGAATATGCATTTAAACTATTGTACAAATGGCGGCCTTATCGCGATCAGCGATTTCTTCCAGGCAACCTTAGGATGGACAAGAATGAACTGGACAGAAAATGGGGTTGTCAGATGTGCAATTTCGATACATAATTTAGTAATAAAATAAAATACTATACTACTACTATAAAATAACAACAAAAATATATTCTATAAATCCTAATACATAAATACTATATGCATATATACATATAAATAATAAGCAACGGTAAAGTAATTAAAAACGACCACATACAGGAGAAGAAACATGTTCATAGCGACAAATAATGCTCCTTCACAAGCCTCTTAAACACTGGCAGCGATTGCGCTCTTCTAATAGGCACTGGCAATGCATTCCACAAACGAGCAGCCTGAACCGTAAAGGATTTGTCAAAAAATGTTGTGGAATGCATTGGCATTTTCAGCCTTAAATTATTTGATGACCTAAGGAATAGCGTGTGAGTGTTGCAGAGGAATTCCAAACGTTTCTTCAGGTAAAGGGGAGTAGAAGGAGAGAAAAGCACGTTATAGAGAAGATAAAGAATATGAGCATTCCGACGAAGGCGAATAGGTAACCACTTGAGCTTAACGCGGAAATCAGAAACATGGTCATATTTGCGCAAACCAAATATGAACCTAATGCAGAAATTTTGAAGCCGCTCAAGTTTATTAAGTTGGTCTTCTGTAAGATCGAGATAGCTGACATCAGCATAATCAAGGATGGGAAGAAGGAGAGATTGTGCAAGCGCAGTCTTGGTGGTAGTCGGTAAGAAATTCCGGAGTCTTTTTAAAGACCCAGCAGATGCAAAGACCTTGCGACTAACTTCCTGTAGTTGGGCAGTCCAGGAAAAGTTCCGGTCGACGAAAATCCCCAAGTTTTTGACTTTTTCGCTGTATGGGAGCAAAATATTGTCAAAGGAAACTTGAGGAAGAGTCGTCCAATCGATTCGAGAAATCATCCTGGAGCTGCCAACCACAATAGCCTGCGTCTTCGTAGGATTGACTGTGAGTCCGTACCGCTTGCTCCAGTCACATATAACGGCTAGGTCTTTATTAACAGTGTGAACAGCTTCAGACAGATTACCAAGAGGTGCTCGTGAGTAAATTTGTAAGTCATCTGCATAAAGATGGTAGGAAGAAAGTAGTTCATTGGAGATAGAATTTATAAAAACTGCGAAAAGTAAAGGGGATAAAACGCCACCCTGTGGAACACCGGCAAAGGTATTGCTCCAAGAAGACGAAGTCTTCTCAATGCAAACACGTTGCCGACGACCGAACAGGTAACTATGAAACCAGTCTAACGCCGATGGAGATATGTTTAGAGAACATAGTATGCCAAGCAAAACATCGAAATCAACGGTATTAAAAGCATTGCTAAAATCTAATAACACTAGAACCGTTAGATTTCCGATTTCCATGTTTGACCTGATATCATCCGTAATATTGACAAGGGCTGTGGTAGTACTGTGACCGGAACGAAAACCAGATTGGAAGGGATTAAGGAGATTATTTTTGGAAAGGAAAGTGCTCAGTTGATTATAGATCAGCCGTTCGAGGACTTTGGATAAGAATGGCAAAATGGATATAGGACGATATTCAGAAAAGGAACTAGGATTGGGTTTTTTTGGTAATGGGATTATTTGGGCATCCTTCCACGCAGAAGGAAATATACCATTTTTTATGGAAAAGTTAAGGAGGTGACAAATAGCGGGAAGGATTGTGTCAAGTACTGGGAGAATCATATTACGGCTGACACAGTCACTTCCAACAGCGTTGGAAGTAATCGATAAAATGCCCTTTCTAACATCACATGCGGAGAAAAGACTAAAAGTAAATGGAGAATAACTGGGAGCGGGTAGAGATGAAAGATAACTCAGTGTATTATTTTTTGTTGTCCTATCAAAATTAGACGAAGCAGTGAAATGATTATTAAGTGAATTAATGTCTAAATCTTTTGGAATTGTATCCTGACGGGATTTCCCGACCCCCATCGATCTTAAAAATTTCCAGACTTTTGCTGGGTCTCCGTTTTGAACAGAGCTGTGGACATGTTGGCGCTGTGCATTCCTACACACCTTACTGCAGTGATTACGGATTGATACATATTTTTCCTTGTTGGTATCTGTAGACCGCCATTTATATTTCGATTTTGCCGTCGCTTTCTTATGAATTAACATTTTTATTTCATCATTGAGCCACGGCGCTGGCAAATGTCGTACTTTAACCGCTCGAACAGGAGCGTGTCGGTCATACAGTGCAACAAGGTTCTCGGTAAAAAGTTGTACCTGTTCATCAACTGAAACGGAAGCAAAGAGACGAGACCAGTCTATATTGCTAGCATCCTCACAAAGTTTGTCAATGTCCATACCACCAAAATTGCGCTGCATAAGGATTTTAGGCTTAGCCTTGGGTGGGCGAATTTTGTAAGAAATATAAAGAAGATCATGATAGGAAAAGGCGTCAGCTGAGCACTGTCCATGCTTCGCGACGCGGAATGAAGAAGGAACAAAGATCAAGTCAAGAAGTGAAGGAATACAGTTAGGAAAATGATGAGTGGCATTTAAAGGCAGAATGGTTAAATTGTTAGACTCTATAATAGAACACAGGGAAGAAGAGCGATAGTCTTTTTTAAGAAGGCAGGTGTTAAAGTCACCCATGATTATACTGTGACTGTAAGAGGGGATTAACATTTCTAAAAGATTTTCAAAAGAAGAGAAGTAGCTTACACCTGACGAGTGACAGTAGTATACGCCGAGAAGTAATTTAGAATGATTTAATTCGACTTCGAGAAAGAGATGTTCGCCAGCATTCGACGGTGGTGGCTGCGCTGACACATTGATAACTGAAAAAGGAATGTGGTTGCGAAGGTATATGGCAACACCACCACCACCGCGAGGCCAGCGGTCGTTTCTAATCAATTGGAAGCCGGGCAGGGAGTATAAAGCTGAAGGGAGACATGGATTAAGCCAAGTTTCAGAAACAAGAATGGCATGTAAGTTCTTACAGTCAAAGCCTGTCAGCATGTCTGGGAAATGTGCCGGAATACTCTGAGCATTTATGTGAATAACGTTAAAATTCTTAGGAACGTCAGAAAATTGGGCTGTTAGAGTGTCGGAGAGTGAAGGAACTTTTGTAAAACTGTTGTCGTCACTTAAACATGAATAAAAACTTTCATTATCGTTACTGCAATCAATAGACATAAATATATACTTATAATTATAATAGCAATATATAAAATAATAATAATATAAAATATCCTATCAATCTAAAACAAAACAAAAAAATAAAATAATTATAGCCCACCTGCCGGTTGCGTGTTAACATAAAATCTAACGTTATAGAAAAAAAAACATTTAAACACAACAAAACAGTACAAAGAACTTTTGTTGATAATCCGGGTAACTCATAAGTTAAAAAACAAAGGTGCCAGATTCAGGAAAAAAAAAAAAAAAAAACATGCTAAAACTAATCTGAGCACTAGTACTCGACGATGGAACGCTTCGTATATCGCTATTAAATTTGTCAAGTTGACAGTTGACTTGACTGACATTTAATTTGACAAACGAAATGAACGAATGTGTCAGTCAGAACACAAAGTTAATTTTAATAATATGTACTACCTACGTTAAACTTGACTTAATAATTATTATTTTAGTGGAGGTGAAAAAGACGAATACAAAATAAAAAACAGTGTTACCCGGATTTACCATAAACCACCAAAAATCACTTCTTTAAAGCAGCAGCACGCTTCGTCTTCGTCGCAGCGATCTTCACAGGGATCGGAACGGGTTCTGATTGAGCTGGCTCCGGATCAGTCGACGCAGCAGGGCTACCCAGGGGGACACTCTGACCGGGACAAGACGTAATCTTGGTCAAATCAGCGAGAGTTTCAACCCGTCGCCGCTTGTCGTCAGAACCAAGGACATATACACAACCTGCCTTGGTCCAGCTTTTATCAACGCCGAATTTCTCCCTCGCAGCCAAAAAAACATCATGCCGCCCTTTAGTGAGGAACTCTGACATTGTTATGCCTGTAGCCTTCAGTTTGGCTTTGGAAAACCAAATCTTGTCACGGACCACAAGACTCCGTAGCTTAAACAGAATAGGCCTGGTTTTATTAGCGGCTGCTTGTCCCATCCTGTGACACCGGCTTATGTCAGCAACTGTGAAGTCTTCCAGCTTCAACTTGTCTGCGACCACTTCAGCAAGCACATTAGAAGTCTCCTCCTTCTGCTTTTCTTCAACTCCGTGCAGCAGTAGAATCTTCCTCCGTCCTCGCATCTCCAGTTGGTCAACACTACGTGCAAGCAACTCTACCTGCTGTTGGAGGCCACTGAGAGCCTGGGTGATGAACGTTCGGAACATTGCAAATTCTGTGGCCAAACCTGCAGTGGTAGTGGGTCTTGAAGGGGCCTTCTGCAATTCTCCATCAAATTCAGCCATTCTTGTGTGGAACATGTCTTTCAGCTCGGTCAATGTGCTTTTGAGTGAATCCATTGTGATTTTTGATTATGCGTGATTATGTGTATTTAGTGGGAAGATAACACTGTACCAGCAGGTATATACTATTAACTTTTAAAATATAACATAAAATTAATGGAATTATTTGTTTAATATTAATTATTAAATATTTTGTTGAGAGCAATTTTTATTTGTGTTAACTTTTCAACTACCCACAGTTAAGTCTTGTACTCATCATTATGAACAACTTTTACTATGGGACCAACCCTGAAATCGTGAAATAATAATCAGTTGGTCCCTACATTTTATTGATTTAAGTGAACACAAATGTAGGGGCCAACTGATTATTTTTTCGCGATTTTAGGGTTGGTCCCATAGTAAAAGTTGTTCATAATGATGAGTACAATGACCCCTTTTCGGGAAATAAGCGATTCAAATTTCAGCGTGTATAATAAATAAATAAATAAATAATATTTTGATTCTGTTCGCGGTGGGTGGGTTTTTGTCCCATACAATTTCCCCATTGATCTTTAACGGCCAAAATTAATATCCAATCTATCCACGATTTGCCCTACTAGAGATAGAAATTTGACATATTTAGTATGGAGCTTGTCAAATTTCTATCTCTAGTAGGGCAAATGCTGGATAGATTGGATATTAATTTTGGCCGTAAGTGATGTGATTACTTAATTGTTTTGAGAATTGGGCTTATGTTGAGAATTTCGAGATTTTATTTTATTTAGTTCTTTGGATGGGGATTGCGCGTCCGTAGCACCCTTTTTTAATCTCTACACGTGATCCCTGGGTGGTGCAAATCAGGTGACATACTGGTGGTAGGCCACGGCCGACGGCTTGCAACCATCCACCAGGCAAAGACAAGGCAAAGACCAAGCGACCTGCTACGCGATTCAGAACCACACGATAACCAGTTGCCAGTTGTTGACCGGTTCGGTTTGTTATCTCGTTTCGTCATATGATTCACACAACGAGCGAAAAAGGGATAACAAACCGAATCGATCGACAACTGGCTATCGTATGGTTCTGAATCGGGGAGCTGGTCATGTTCCGGTATGATACCCGGTGTAGCCACTTGAGAGGATGGGTCGAAATAGTTGCTCCACTGCAAGCAGACCGACCTGACACGCGCTGGTATTGTCACATCGGGAGGCTACTCGTGGAGGGTAGCGGGATCCGAGGCACGGTGCACCGCTGGCCGACAGCAGGTAGTAGGGGGCCCAATTAGTGTGCTAGCCACATACGAAAGGCTGCCACTAGCGAAAAATCGCGGGGTGCGCCATCGTCCCGGTCGGCGACCGGTTGAGACCGGTTTGAGAGGGCCCGATGGACATTCCCGGGGGGGCTCGGGCGTCCCTAAAGTCTCCGGATTAGTCCCCCAATATTGTGACTTGTTAGTGTCTGAACGTTAGCAGCGTAGAATCTCATTTCACCGCTATCTTCTCACCTTCCTTCACTCGACCATAATATGAAAAGAAGCAGGAAAAAAATAGTGTCAGATAGTATTAGATTATCTGTGCTCAGGGAACATCCAATTTAGTTGCAGTCCACCGTCTCGTCCTCGAGACTGATACACCATCACTCCTGTTTCTCACGAAGACGTAGATCGGATGTCCGTCCGACGTGTCGTATCTCTCTTACCCAGGGTTTACCCTGGAGCCAAATTTTAAAACACGTGGGGGTGCGTGTATGTCTACATGAGCTTATAAAATCATATTTTTAACCGACTTTTTTCTTGATTTATTATCATTAGATATCGATACTCATCACGTGTTTGAAGTTTTGCCAACTAATTTGATTTTACGTTGTAGAGTCAACTAATATGATTTTATAAGCTCATTATTTTAAATTCAGCCAGCTGATCACGTAGTAAGGCTAGGTAGTACGGCTTTTTGGTCCCTGGCGAAGTCGGTTCAATCGAACTTGTGTGTAGGTTGCGCAATGCTAGGAAAGTGAGTGCCATCTCTCATCAAGTAGGTATCGAATTCTCGGTCATAGTCAATCCTAGTACTCGGCTAGCGCATCGCCAGACATATTATTATACTTACAACGTGTATCAGAAATGCGTGCTCATATTTTAAGAGCTCTTTCAGGGCATAGCATAGAACAACTTTTACTATATGGGACCAACCCTGAAATCGCAAGAAAAAAAATTGTTCCCTACAAAACCATCGAAGTCGCTCGACAAAATGTAAAGAAAGAAAGAAAGAAGAAAGAAAAAATATTATTTGGCACAGGACAGTGACAGCACAACAATAACAACAATAAAATGACCAAAATTAGACATAAGTAAACATGAAGTTGCTGTCGGGCAATATAGGGGAAAGCTGTTTTTTTTACGATTTCGGGGTTGACCTCGTAGTAGAAGTCGTTTGTTAGCATTCCCTGAATAAGCTTTTAAAATATAACCACTCATTTCTGGTACAGTCGACTGCATGACAGTGGTAAAACTTCAATTCGAAAATCGCCCTTCATCATTTCAGCCGAAAGACGTCCACTGCTGGACATAGGCCTCCCCCAAGCATCGCCACAACGACCGGTCCTGTGCCTTCCGCATCCAGCGGATTCCCGCGACCTTCACCAGGTCGTCGGTCCACCTTGTGGGGGGCCTACCCACGCTGCGCCTTCCAGTACGCGGTCGCCACTCCAGAACTTTACTGCCCCATCGGCCATCCGTTCTGCGAGCAATGTGCCCCGCCCACTGCCACTTAAGTTTGGCAATTCTTCGGGCTATGTCGGTTACTTTCGTTCTCCTGCGAATCTCCTCATTTCTGATTCGATCACGCAGGGACACTCCGAGCATAGCCCTCTCCATTGCCCTTTGAGTGACTTTGAGCCTTCTTATGAGGCCCATTGTGAGCGACCACGTTTCAGTACCGTAAGTAATTACTGGCAACACACACTGGTCAAAGACTTTCGTCTTGAGACACTGCGCTATTTTGGACGAGAAGATATTGCGTAGCTTCCCGAACGCTGCCCAACAGTTGGGCAGCGTTCGGGAAAATCGCCCTTATTGCTTACGAAATAAAGATGCTGTCAATGTCAAAGTGTTACCACAGACGTGCGGTCGACCGTACATGTTGTTTAAAGTATATCAAATCTACCTTTCTTGGAAGTATCATCGAACCTTTTTATTTATGAGATATAGATGTGCTCTTGACCGCAATCTAGACAGCTTTGTCAAGATGTGGTCGACGATGGAGCGAGCAAACGTATTAGGTGGCGATTCACTCCAGCTTTAAAGGCGTTAGGGTTCTAAGTGCCCGGAAATACAGATGCCGGCAGTTAATTCCACAACTTGGCTGTGCGCATTAAGAAAGAGTTCTCAAAGCGCTTGGTCCTGATAGTAGGGATTTCTACCAAATGTGGATGATATATCCTGCAGTGCGTCGTGTAGTCCGATGAAAGAAAGGAGATGGCGTAATAAGCTCATGGAGCTCTTGCGCACACTCTCCAAAGTACAGCTTGTAGAACACCGACAAACAAGCAACTTTGCGTCTATAGGCTAAGCTTTGTAGCTTAGATTTTACTAGCAGTTTTGTAGCTAACAACTGAATTTCTCGAATTTTTTTAGTACCGGACGTGGGACTCACCTCTGTGTACTCCATCGACTCCAAGTCCGGCAATTCAGTTCAGTGAAAGTAATGAGCAGAGCGAGTCAATTGTCGTTTACCAGGCGCGATTCTCGTTAAATTAAAAACAGTTTAACCAGTCTGGAAATCGAACCCTTGGACGTCACGCTCGGCACCCGCCTTAGTAAAGCTAGTCCAGACCTTAGATGAGTCCAGACAGATAAGCCGATTAATAAATAAAAATGTAGGTAACAACCATAGAAATCTAAATAATTTATTATTTATTTATTTATTTATATATGCTTTATTGTACACCATAAAAGACATTACATTGAATATGCATTTAAACTATTGTACAAATGGCGGCCTTATCGCGATCAGCGATTTCTTCCAGGCAACCTTAGGATGGACAAGAATGAACTGGACAGAAAATGGGGTTGTCAGATGTGCAATTTCGGTACATAATTTAGTAATAAAATAAAATACTATACTACTACTATAAAATAACAACAAAAATATATTCTATAAATCCTAATACATAAATACTATAATAATTAAAGGTAATCATCATTTCAGCCGAAAGACGTCCACTACTGGACATAGGCCTCCCCCAATTAAGGGGGGGATATGCCATAATCGCCACGCTTGGCAGGCGGGTTGGCGATCGCAGTTGGTTGGTTAAATACTCAGAGAACGCTGCTGCCCATCCTCTGGTGAATCCCTTAGTCGCCTTTTACGACACCCATGAGAAGAGATAAGGGTGGTGCTATTCTTTAAGTCCGGTACCACACGGACTTTTAAAGGTCAATTAAAGGTAATAGAAGTGCTATTATCACCTTATTATTTAGATTTATATGGTAACAACCTAAGGTTAGGTATACTGTGTACCTAAATTGCGAACGGAAAAAGGCGATCGCGCCGCGCGGTCATGTGTCCTTTGTAAAACTAAAATTCAATATAACGTTCTTATATTTTGTGGACGGTAATAAAGACCAAAATATCATAAAAAAATCTTTATTTCCTTTATTAAACATATAATATTACTTATAAGAAATTACATTAAACTAAAATTATTCATTGAGTAATTATTTAGAAAATTTTTATTCATTTTTATCGCCAATATTTCATGGCATTTTTTATAAAAGTAAATATCACAGTTATTATTAAATTATGTATTGTGACCAAAGAAATTACAAAAAAAAACTAATGTAGCCTATATTAAACTAAAATGTTGAGTGACTCGAGACATTTATGCTCGAGAGGTGTAGCATTGTTTTTATGTACAAGTCATTTACACAGGGACTACCAGACTGTAACTATTTTAACCCTTCAAACTTTGACTGCTGATTGCACAAAATTAAATTAATATCGTGTAATATTTCCATTTTACATGTATTTCTTTTCCCAAGGATTAGGAGAGGTATTTCATTGACTTCAATGGTAAACATTGATTCAAGTCATTCAAGACAACAGCAACATACAAAAATATCCAAAGAGAATTTATTCTGTACAATGACTAACTATAATAAGCACCATATTCATTCTACCAAGTTTTACTTTTCTTTTCCGCGTTGGCAACACAATCGGTTATACAATTTATCATCCGCTTTTCACAGTACACTTAAGGCCATTTGTTAAATATACTTTTTTAAACCATACCATAATATGTATATAGTTAGCATTGATTTATATGGCATCTATTTTATAGGTATTTACTTATTCATTATTTTAATCCATTTACCTATATAATTAATTACAAATTACAGTATATGTGTACCTCTTTTAACCAGCATAAGAGATATAAATAAGTTACTCAACTATTATATAGATGACAAGTGATAAAGTAAACGAATATAAATTTTTACAACATTAATCTACAAATGCATGTTATTATAATATCAGATAACTAAGGCAGTCATGTGTACTTAGTTCGTACTTCTGACAGAATTTTTGATACTTAAAATCTGTAATATGCATAGATACAACAGTTTTCCACTAAAATAACTCTGATTTTCACATTAACACATTAAACATCGAAGTACAATACAAACTGTACAGAAGCTAAATGGATGGTGTTTTATACCTTACATGACATTAACAAACCAAGCACTCGATCGTTTTGAGATCAAAATGTACATATAATAGAAATAATAATTCATATAATTAGGGACTTATTCTCTAATTAATTATTATTTAATTTTACTATAATATCATTAAAAGTATAATATAGGTATGTAGATATTTGTTTAATACTAAACAGGCAGTGCAATTTTGCGCAATAGTTACTAAGTCTAGTCTTAACTCAGACGTTTCCGATATGTACTTGTTAATTCAAACTTCATTAGCGTCTTCGGTATAAGTAATATCAGTTAACGCTTAATATTAATTTATAATTTTTATAGATAGGTACTGGAAATAAAGCAGCTTTATTATGACTGATTCATTTGTAATTTTTCGTTTCCTTTCAGTGGTGCAAAAATATACATAAGTATAGATCATCGATGGAAATAAGTAAAGTCTGGCTTTGTAGCTGTCATTAGCTATTTTACAATGTTCCCAAATCTTATAACTTATCAGTACATAATGATTAATATAAACGGTTTCACTCACGTTATATCATCGGGTGTGCCCGACCGGTTTCGAGCTCGAACGGTACATTACAAATTACTACATAAGTAACCAAAATTGAAGTACCAAAACCATAGACTTAGTAGGTATATATGTTACCGTTTGAATGCCGGTGACGTTAGAGTGCTCATTAAAGCCAAAATACAAATACACGATACGACGTCGCATCGTGCCACGTTGCGATGTCGTATCGCGATGCTATTTTGTGTCGTCGAAATCTATGACGTTCATTGTAAAAATTCACGACATGATGTCGTATCGTGGTACGATGCACGGCACGTCGTAGTGTCGTAAAAACGTGGTAAAAACCGACGATGCAATCCAGCGCCCGGTGCCACATTTGATGTTCAATAGTCAAAGATGACGCACGACATTGAAGTAGATCAATTAATATCTCTACTGAAAGAGCGTCCCGTGCTATGGGACAAAACATATCTCCATATCTCCGGATCAACTGTGGCAATTATTCTCCAAATTCCAACATCATACCTATCGAAAACATCGTGCCGTGCATCGTGCCATTATGCGACTTCGTGTCGCGATTTTCTACGTTGCACGTCTTAAATTTCCGCGACATGTGACCGTATCGCAACACGATGTCGCAACGTGCCACTATGCGACGTCGTATTGTTTGTATGTGTTTTGGCCGTAACGCGTTTTTCTGCAGACTAACGGAGTATGATCCGAGCAGCTTTAATTTTAACCTAAGGCGCCGAATCATCATCGAATTGCTAGCGGAGGAGGCTCTGTTAATTTTAACAAATGTTTGGTCGTTAGTCTGCAGATTAGGGAATCTGCAGATTATCTAACCAGTTGATCTGCACTTTGACTGATATACGCACATTAACGGTAACATATTATATTTTCATATAAGTTTATGACCAAAACGTTGTGTTTTTATAATAAATATGCTGCAGTCGTAGAAATAAATACGCAACATAAAATATTTGTTACTAACAGTACCTAATAAAAGTAGATAATATTAATAGTGTAGAGTATAAGAATGGTAGTAAATTGGTAGTTGGAGCAGTGGCGGCGCTGGGCGAGCGCAGCGTGGAGCCGGGCGCGGGCGGCGCGCGCTGGCCGGCGCGGCGCCCGGTGCGCTCCGTGGCGCAGCCCATCCAGAACGTCGCCGATAACAACTGCTTATCATTTTCGACGCGCATTTGAAGGTCATTGAACTTCCAAAAACCTTTGCCTTTGAAAAAGTAAGTTTTACCTGTAAAAGAAATAAATATGAGAACACGTTTTTTAGGGTTCCGTACCGAATGGTTGCCACTGGAACTTTAATACTCTGCCCATGCCGTCTGTCCGTTCGTCTATGTTACTATAGCATCTATCATGGCAAATACAAAAAAAAAGGGTAAACCCAAAGGTGGTCCCCATATACAAGAAACCTAGAAAAAAAACATTTTTTCAACGTTTTTTGTTCCTGCTCTATCTTAAAAACTGTAACCTACAAGCGTCAAACTTGGTATGATTGTAGTGGATACTCTATCTATAGTTTAACGACAAATAATAAAAATAAAACAAACGGATCATGTGTGCAGTGGTGGTACGGAACCCTTCGTGCGCGAGTCCGACTCGCACATGGCCATTTTTTATATCAAACTAATATTATAAAATGCGAAAGTTTGTGAGTGTGTATGTATGTTTGTTACTTTTTCATGCTGAAACGGCTGAACGGATTTGGGTAAAATTTGGTACACCGATAAACAATGTCCTGGATTAACATATAGGCTACTTTTTATCCCGGGAAGATAAACAGTTCCCGAGGGATGCGCGATACGACATCCACGCGGCAATCTAGTAATTTTATAAATTGTTTAAACTATAATTTTTAGCAATTGCATCCTTACCATCTTTCCACTGGAAAACGCTGTCGATATTATAACCCACGCCTTTCCACATAGCCATGTTACGTGGGTAATCGTAATCAACACGACCTTTGTCTTCGTCATACCTGAAATAGGTTAATTGTTTTAGCGAAACCGTAAAAATGGCAGTAAAAATTCGAATTAAAAAGTAAAATAAACTCACTTCCAATACATAGTGCCGCTATAGAAATAGGTATTGCCGTTGTGACCCCACACCATGGCAGCATCCAGTTTTTCTAAATTTTCAGGTAGACCTAAAGTTGATAATCGTTTCGGATATCCCGGCAACAGGTATTGAGAATCGAATAAGTACAATTCTTTACCTGAAATTAAATATTACTATTATTTATTCGTGTTTCAAGTGCATAAAGACAAAATCATCTCAATAGGTAAATCCTATATTGTTACTCAGACCAAATTCTTTAGGTACGAGTTTTGTTAAAGTTATGGTTAAAATATTCCAAAATGTAGTGGATAGTCGTCTCGTACCTACGAAAATTGCTATTTTCCGATCCGGTCTCTCATAAACAGCGTCGACGTGTGTTAGGTCCTTTGGTAGACTAGACCACATCCTGGTTATTTCCATAGGATACCCAGTGTAACGCCCGGCAGCTCCTATCCTCCAATGGTACTGAAATATAAATAGCATGATTAGATGTTTGCTCCTTATATCGTGTGGTCCAAAACAATTTATGAAACCAGAAGGCCAATTTTCGTAATTAATAACGTTCAAAGTAACAAACAAACACAAACAAACAAACAACAAACTACAAACAAACTAATTCAATACCTTAAATCTCAATCTCCTGACAGATGGTTCTGAGTGCCGTTTATTTGTGACACTTAGGTCATTAATGTCACCAATAAACGGCAATCAGAAACATCTACTGTCAGGAGATTCAGATTTTAATTACGAGAATAGGTCTTCAGCTCTTCGATTCAAACCATACTAAATAAGCAGTTGTCCTAAATAAGCAGATTCGATTTGTTGTCTCTTTTCCTCTCGTTACGTGAATCGTAGACGAAACGAGATAACAAACCGAATCGGTCGACAACTGCTTATCGAAGATGTTCTAAATCTGGGAGCTGGATGCGGCTGCATATTATACCAAAACCATTCGTTTTACGGGGCGATTGATCTTAGCTTAGCATGTCAAATTATAGGGTGTTAGTTGTTGCTAGCTGATAATATCAATGGTGTTTTATAAATATCATGTCTGAAATACACTCGGGAGCAATGAATCCGGGTCACCACCTAAAAACCTTAATATCTCGGTAACTAAGAATGATCGCTTATGCAAATAAAAGTATTTTATAGACTATTTATTAACAAAAATAGACTATTTATTATTTTATAGGCCTATTTACTATCAACTTTTAATTTGAAGAAGATTCTTAATTTCCCAAATATTAAGGTTTATGTTGGTGACCCAGATTCATTGCTCTCGAGTGTATTAACTACGAGTTGCTAATTTACTCACTCGATTTTTAAATATGAAGAGTTCTCCTCGTATGAGTGCGACTGCATCGTAGCTGGTATCACACGTGTCCGGTTTGTCCGAGGGTGTCGTAGTCGTTGTTCGCTGCGTCGTCTTCTCCGGGTAATATGGCTTTCTCGGGTTATCTTGGCTCGGATCATTTGGATAATTGCGTCTTGGATTACTCGGATACTCTGGATGCACGTGGTGGGGGTAGTGCGGGTGGTAGGTGGTAGCGTGGGTGCTAGTTTCAGTAGGGCGGGGGTAGGGGTGATGAGGAGTCGTGCGTCGAGGATGTTCTTCGTCTGAGTTGTAATGACGGCGGTCGGGGTAATAGCTGGGTCTTTCGGGGTGGTAAGTGGGGTATTTGCTGGGGTAGCGCGGGTACGGGGTGTTCGGTCGGTTAGGATATCGCTCCGGGTGTCTATTGTGGTGATGATGGATGTACGGCCTTCTGGTTGTCGTGGTTGTGGTAGTAGTCGTTGTCGTGGTAGTGGTTGGTGGTGGATCTGTCGGACGGTAATAAGGTATTTTTGCCCACTTATTGCTCGTTTTAGGTCCTGAAAACAATATATTTTTAGGTTTAGGAAAATCCTTGATGACCATTCATGGTATCAGTAATTTGAAGGTTCAGAAGTGGGCTGTTATGATATTATGATGATGCTTACCATACATTTGTTGAATGCCATTGCGATCGTCTTCGGGTAATACAAAGTTTGGCTGAAAGCCTTGATACCACGGAAACATAAGCGCACCCTTTACTGAGCTGTGACTGAGACCGAGTGAATGACCGAACTCGTGTGCAGCCACCGCAAAAAGTGAAGTTCCTGAAAACATGGAAAACAAATGTGTTAACATACGTTACGTCGAATTGACTATAATAGGTAATTGCATGTACATCTAGACAATAACTATTCAAGACTTTGATTACAATAGATTTTATTTCAACAATATTGAGAGTTTTCCGCAATCAAACGGCGTATCATCGGTCCATATTCTCTTCACATGTGGTTCAGTCAAATAAAGGTGAATATTTACACATGGCTAGTCGAATACAATTCGAAGTGGCGTTGTAACCGTCCGTTGTCCGTGTAAATTATCACGTGTGCACAGACCTACAGAGCCGAGCGGCGGTAATCGCGCGTCGTCCTCGCCACGCGCTGCGGTCGCCACCTATCGGCTGCTGCCGTGTTTACACTATACATGTGACGACCACACTTGGCTCGCTTCGCAGTGCTCATATACCTAGTTGTGAATTAATTCTGTGACATAATTCTGATAGCTCTATGAAGTATCATAGCAAAGTAAGTAGTTCTGAATGTTATTTTAGGGGTTCAGAATCGACATGGAAATTTTTATCACCCCACGGACATGTTCATGAAATCATATAAAAATATACAATGTGTATCAGAAATGCGTCGTCATATTTTAAGAGCTGTATAAGTGTATATGTAGAGTAGGGGAACAAACATCTACCTACATACATCTATCTATGGGCATGTCTCTAAGCTAAACCATGGTAATTCAGTGCTAATAACATTGTTCAGTTTTCGTATAGGTGCCTTATAACACGATTCCCACCAGCTTTCCTTTAGGAATTGCTTTTAAATACATATCAACGACATTTCTATGCTATTTTATTGTTCTAAAGTACAAAAAAAAATATGTAAAATTAAATTTAATGTTGTTAAATTGTTTTTTTATTTTATTAAAGTGCGATTTTAGCAATTTTTGGATTTTTAGGCACCTACGGCTTCCCTCCTGAAAATATTCACCCTTCGCCACTGGTACCTATATATATATGTATATTTTAACACACAGAGGCCTACAAAAGGCAAAACGTGGGCGTTTGGTAACAACTAAGGTGAACGGCGTATTCCGGTGCTTTCGACATTTGCATGTCAAAACATGGCTGACCGCAACATGCTCATTTCCGAGCTACACGTGAACTTTTCACTGAAAGTCATCGAAAATCTGTTAATTACGTACGTGCATCTATATTTTAAATCATAGCTGTTGAATTTTGTTACAAATTTAAATAAAATTACGTGAAAAATTAATGCCTCATACTGTAATTTGAGAGTTTAATTTCTTAAATGATACACGTATAGACAAAAAATAATAGCTGAAAATTGATTGAACTTATTTAGGATAGTCAGGAGTATAAGTGTTCAAACACGAAAGTAAAACCAACTCTAAAGATTTGGATAGCTGATTTAATACAAAAAAGAAAAAATACATAATAATAGCATAGCTCTGTGCTAAAAACACTCGTCGAACACGTAACTCGTAGAAGTCGATGGTCGGAAACCCTTTCAAAATATAGTACCAAACGAATCTCAATGCCATAAATCTCAAACCCGCCTGCCAAGCGTGGCGATTATGGCATATCCCCCCCCTTAATTGGTGGAGGCCTATGTCCAGCAGTGGACGTCTTTCGGCTAAAATGATGATGATGATGAAATCTCAATCACCTGACAGTAAATGTTTCTGAAAGTCAATTCTCGTAATTAAAAACGTTCAAAATATAGTTCCAAACTAATCTCGATGCTTCAAATCTCACTATCATTACAGTAGATGTTCCTGTTTTACGTTTATTTGTGACACTTAGATCATTACTGTCAGCAATAAACGGCATTCAGAAACATCTACTTTCAGGAGATTGAGATTTAAAGTATTGAGATTGGTTTGGATTGGAACTATATTTTGAACGTATTTAATTACGAGAATTGGCCTTCCGATTGCCGTTTATTCGTGACATTATTGACCTAAGTGTCACAAATAAACGGCAATCAGAAACATCTATTTTCAGGAGATTGAGATTTAAAGTATTGAGATTAGTTTCGAACTATATTTTGAACGTATTTAATGACGAGAATTGGCCTTCCGATTGCCGTTTATTGGTAACATTAATGACTTAACTGTCACAAATAAACGGCAAACAGGAACATCTACTGTCAGGAGATTGAGATTTGAATTATAGAGGTTAGTTTGGAACTATATTTTGAACGTTTTTTATTACGAGAACTTATAAATATGATGCAAGTCTTTACCTTCTTCTTCATCGTCCTGTGGTTGCAGCAGCCACAGCTCATCATCGTCGAAGTGCGCATCTCCACCGCGGCCGCTGCCGGGGAAGAACGCGTGCGCAAGGATCGAACCGCGACCGTCAAACGGATACGCGTCGTCATGGTAACGCCTGGTAAAACAGAAAAAAAGGATTAGAGCTCAGATAACATAACTGTGTATCATGACAAAGTTGCATTAGGCTTTTACTGTTGATGAAAACAGTCATATCGAAGTAATGTATTCATCTCGCAACAAACAACAATGGATGGAGTGGATGTAGTCTGTAGAGCAATCAAACTTGCGTCCCTTGAGTCCTGCTCGGCTACTACCCACCTAATAATTTTTCGCGCCAACAAAACACAACGGAAAGACCTCGCCCATGCATATTTCACGCGATATTAGCTGACCGTTGCGTTATTGAGTTTCCATGTGAAAGTTCTGCCATAAACCGATATGGGCAGGGTGCGCTAATAGGGAAAATATTCCTATACTTAGTACGGCTATTATTATGCTCGTTCGTCTTTTGATTCGCTTCGGTAGTTAATAAGAACCATTGCGGTATAAGCTCAGGCTGAATGTACCACCGTTTTGGGAGCGTATTTTATTTTGGTGCACCTATTTGTTCTTTTTGTGAGCATTTGAAAAGCAATAGAAATATGCAATCTATATTTTTAAATCTACATTACTTTCCTCATAATGACAGCACTTTTATTGAGTGCTTTTACAAAGGTAAGGTGGAATGAGGAAATGTCTCGCTGACATACGCCGTCAAATATAATGGGTTCGGAATGGAAAGTTTCCGAGTTTGGGGATGATTTATTGCTGTGTTGGTATCTGCCCTTAGCAACCGTGTTTGAAGCGAATTGTGATGATATAAAACGGGTCAATGTTTATAATATACGAAATATCCTTTTTAGGGTTCCGTACCCAAAGGGTGCCAAACGGGACCCTATTACTCTCGCTACGCTGTCGTACGTCCGTCCGTCCGTCTGTCTGTTACAGGGCTGTATCTTTTGAAAGGTAATAGGTAGCCGGTTGAAATACTCAGAATATGTGTTGCTATCATAAAAAAATACAAAAAAAAAGTCTAAAACCAAACGAGGTCCCCGTACAAGAAATCTCGAAAATCATAAATTTTTATTAACGTTTTTGTTCCTGCTCTATCTTCAAAACGGTAACACATATCAGCGTCAAACTTGGTTTAACTATAGTGCATACTATGTAGTTTAGCAACAAATACTAAAAATAGAGCAAACATAGACATATGTGGTGGTATCTGAGTAAGAAAGAGATGCAAACATTAATATTTCACACACGGTGCTAGATGTCTTTTGATGAACTCTCGTAAATTAAATCAGTTTCTATGGGGTAGGTACCAGGTCGATGGGTGGTACGGAACCCTTACTGCGAGAGTCCGACTCGCACTTGGCCAGTTTTTTATAAAGCGCCAATCAAACTTGCAGGCATAAAGCCAAGTGTAAAAGAAATATAGAGTTCTTTGCTTGAAAATAGAGTTCATAAAATATACATTACATGTCTAAATGCATGAGAACTTAAGTATTGTATATAAACGTATGATAGCATCCAGTGATTGCACTTATATCATTCGTGAGTTGGAGAACGCAGTTAAGTTGTACGTATTCTTTATTACTTGGGCAATATTACAGTTTATGAGAGTAATAAATCTTGTAGACGCATATAGTGGGGTACTGCGCTTTGTGCAATCACTCCGAGCGTTCCAACTCAATGAAGTGATGATAGAATATTTTCATATTATTATTATCAGCCTGTAGTGTCCCACTACAGGGTAAAGGCCTCTCTTCCGTTTTTCCATTTGTCCCTGTCTTTTGCCTTCTGCGGCCAATCCTTCAGATAGGAGTCAAGTTCGTCCCGCCATCTCCTTCTGGGCCTGCCGCGTTGTTGTTTGCTGCCATCTGGAACCCACTGTGTGGTTGTTTTCGCCCATAGCTCCTCCGGCATGCGGCAGATGTGACCAGCCTAGTTCCACTTAAGCTTGGCAGCTATTTGGCTTACATCAGTAATTTGTGTTTTGGAACGCAGTATAGAGTTTCTTACACGATCAGTAAGTCTAACTCCTAGGATACTGCATTCCGTTGCTCGCTGACATTTTTTATTATTATTTTTGTTTCATATTATATCATTAAATATGACATAGAATAACCATGAAGTACTGACGATGTTATGTGTCGTAATTTACCCACGTAGTTACTTGGTATTGGTAATTGTAAAGCGACGAAAACCATATCTTCCAAGCTTTCCACACATTTTTATTGATTTTAATACATAAGGTGTATACATACTTATGGGCAGAGGTTGTTTTTATTTGAATAATATGGAAATAGCATTATGTTAATCAGAATATCTATAAATAAATTAATTTGAATAAGTATTTGTCTACCACCGAATATTTTGGGTATTATTTTGTGAAAATATATAGGTACCTACCTATACCTACATTGTGTTTAGCGCATCATACATCACTTTTAGTATATTGCGATTGAATAATTTGTTGTTGATTGAAACATTGATTTGTTTTAGATTCGATGCATATTAAAAAAAAAAAATATATTCACAAGAAACACTTAATAAAATAATTATTCATACTAGCTGTGCCCGTTGCAATGCGATCATTTTTTTTGGGCCAGAAACCTTTGCGGGGTACGTAAAATAACTCACCAAAGTTTCATCACAATCGGAGGAATGGTTTAGGAACGTATAGAGGACAAACATTCAAACATTCATTTTTATATACAAGATCTGTAACCGTGCCATATTTTAATAATAACACATTAAAATAATAATAATTTTAATGTGCTTAGTCATCTAAAAATACTTAACCAATTCTACGGTTATTTAATAACCAAATCACTTGAAACATATTGAGAGTTTGAGAATAAATCCCGAACGACTCTGATAATAAGTTACCGGCGGCCGGCATTGTCAAAGGGCGGAAAATGTTGTCACTTTTTTTGGTGGTTTCGCATGCATTGTTTTTCTATCGCGTGCGACTTGCGGGGGGAATTTGTTTGTTTATAAATAAAAAAAAATAAAAAAATTGGTATTGTTTTTTTATTCGTGTTCAGTATCAGTGGTATAGTCACCTCCTTAAATATGACATGGATACAGATCAACATGTTGTATATATAAGATGTAATAATACCTCAGTGGTATTCAATTTTGAAAATAATTTTCTAGTTCATTCAACAATACCTAGAAGTACCGTTATATTGGTTTCTATTCTATTGGAAGACAACTTTCCGTGGAATATAGTAGGAAACGGAAGACTTTTATAGAGTGTAATATAAGTTAACGGCACGCATAAAATCCGAGGCAGGTACCTACGCCTCCCAGCATTTGTTACGCCTTCTCTATCGTATAGACGACTTTAATAATCTACAGCCTCGTGCGTTAAAATAAAGCTTTATTATTACATCTGTCGTCAGTCATTTCTGATGTAATACAATAAGAATCTAAATGAATGGGGGAAATAACGTACGAAACTTAATTTCAAAGTAAATCTTTAGAACAAAGTGAAGTTAACACAGCATGTATCGCATAACATTATCGAATAACATAATTATCGAACTCGTGAGTAAACTTCTCATTGATTCGACAGCGAGCAATAAAAGTGCGCTCGTGACGTGACCACGGGCGCCTCCACTCTCAAAATGAGACGCTCTCGCTCGGCACCGAGAAAAAAGAAAATGTTATGCAGAGTGCGGTGAAGTTGTCGGCTGCCGCTGCAAGTTTGCAGTGTTCGCCGCAATATGGTGGTCGCAATATGTCCAGTGTTGAGGTTTTTGTCACCAATACTTTCTCATATCGTCGTTTACGGTGATCTAATAAGTAAAACTTCGCCCTACTCTCATTCAATATGAGACTCCTGTCGGGAACTTTGCGTCATTTTTCAGGGTAAGCTGTGTGTATTTCATGTCTGCTTACTGTTATGGTTTTTTGGTCATATAAAATTGTTCTAACATAATAAATTCTGTTTCAGTTTTCAGCACATCGGTCGGCGTGGAAAATAGCCAGATATTAAAAAAAAACAATGATTTTTGCGATATTGATTTAATAAACTGTAAAATTCGAACGTCGAATGGAGTCGAATGGAAATATATTTAACTTCAGATCACTTCTTTTGAAACCTCCCACGCTTGAATGGGACCCATGTGTTCTAAATTTTACTTGTACTTAGAACCTCAGTTTATTCAAAACTTCTGTTTGACCGCACCTATTTTAATTGTGCAGGTAATATTTTAGTTTTTACATACATAGCTCTACCTTGAGGACGTAAGTTTCTCAAATAATGAAAGCATTCTGTACGATATGTTTTTTTAAAATATTTTTTGGTTTGTCGATTGTTACTAGTGATTCTTCCATCAGTTAACTTTAAATAAGTCATCTCCTCCATTTTTCAGTACTAAAAAAAATCGGGTACACCTACTATTATTTATACATAAGTATATATAAATTATACTGTTCGTATCTAGTCGTTACATCAACGCGATAGTGTTCAGTTCGGCTTGAGCAGTGTCCAACCCTATTCTTATGCCCCGCACGAGGAGATCGCAAATCCCCTTAAAATGGATAGGACGTTTCTGTAAATCCTCAGTTGATTATTATTTATTATCAACACAATAAATCAAGCTTGGGGATATTTAAAGAAGACTGCCAATTTTGTTTGTTGCGAAAGATCTTTGTATGCAAAAAAGGACCTTAACATTAACCTTAACGCTACTTTTTTGAGAAACTAATTGGTTCAGTATCACTAGGAGAAACGATTGGGATAGTTTTTATACCATGTTATATTTTAATTAAAGAAATACGTGGGACACTCAGAAAGTTTTGCGAAACTAAAAAAAATTGTTCTATACGTACATATAGTTTTATCAAATCTTTTCAAAGTACTTTCCACCAGCCTCTATACAAAGATTCATGCGCCTAAACCAGTTTTCAAAACACTTTTTCCAGTCCGCCGCAGACACCTCGTTTACAGCCTGCTCGAACGCAGCCAGCGCATCTTCCGGCGACGAAAATTGTATCCCTTTGAGCTGATTTTTTATTTTTGGGAATAAAAAGAAGTCACACGGTGCTAGATCAGGGCTGTAAGGAGGGTGACCCAGGAGTTTGACTGGCGTGCTGTCCAGGAAGTCCCTCGTTTTGAGTGCGGTGTGCGCAGGTGCATTGTCGTGGTGGAGCAGTAGCCCGCGGAGCCCTGTGTTTGGTCGCTTGTTGCTTATAACAGAGAAAACTTCTGGCAAACATTTGGTAGTATACCATTCGGCATTAATGCTTCTTTGATCCCGTAAGGGAATTGATACCAAGTGGCCAGTCAAATTAAAAAAGCTAGCGATTAAAATCTTACCCCCGCTTCTAGATCGCTTCACTTTGGTAGGCGTTGGCTCATTTTGAAACACCCAAACAGTCGACTGGCGCTTGGTTTCTGGGTCGTATTGATAAATCCAGGACTCATCACCTGTAACGATGTCGTAAACACGCCGAGACGAGCCTGCTTCAAATTTGTTAAGCATATCACGGCACCATTCCACCCGGGCCTGCTTCTGAGCATCGGTGAGGTTGTGCGGCACCCAGCGTGATACTATCCTCCTCACGCGAAGATGGCTGTGTAGAATCTCGTGAACGCTTCCCGATCTAATCTTCAATATGTGTTGAATCTCCTGATATGTAATTCGCCTATTGTCTTGGATTAAATTTTTCACTGCTAGCACGTTTTCTTCGATAACAGCCGTCAAAGGGCGACCGCTTCTTTCATCATCCCCCAAAGTTGGTCGACCGCGCTTGAATTCGTTATACCAACGATACACGGTTGCCTTGGAAGGGCCTTCATCCATGAATGCCATTTGAAGTCTATCGTACGATTCATCCGGTTTCAGGCGACACTTGAAATCGTATAAAATCATAACTCTAAAATGTTCCCGGCGCAGATCCATATTTCAGTGAGACACAATACTTTGAATTAACTCGCAAAAAATGTGGAGGGAAATTTTGAAATTGGAACTTACTTATTTTTACTTATAAATAATCATATTTTCGAAAAACATTATAACTGGCCAGTCTCCCATATATAAAAACTTTTTTTCGCAATACTTTCTGAGGGGCCTGGTATTTAGAAACTCTATTTGGTTATTATGGTTAAATTCAGTACATCAGTGGATCATGAATAGGTCCTTAAGGTCCAGAAAGTTTGGCTCAATTTCCTTGCATCGTTAGTCCCTGTACCTACGATATTCTTCACCACGGAATACTTTTATATTCATTTCCTCTATGTTCTTCACTTTCTTCGCTACCAACTAGGGAACTTACGTTAGCTCTAAAAGCATGTCATTTAGTGATTTAGAAAAAATAAAAACTATCCCAATCGATTCTCCTCGTGATTCTGAACAAACTGGTTTCTTAAATTGCGTTAACAAAAAGTACATATATATCATCACGCCTGTTTTCCACTGGGGTAGGCAGAGACTATGGTTTCTACTTGCTACGATCCTGACACACCTCTTTCGCTTCATCTACGTTCATTAACCTCGTCATGCATGCTCGTCGGTTTAGAGTACTTTTAATCTGGAATTTTTGAGAACGTTCGCGATTTGATTGCGATACGTTCGCCGAGGTCGTAACCCTCACACTTGATGAACACTTTCATTCACACTTGCTTCGTATACTTGTTTCGTCAATCTCCTCTCGTCCATCCTCTCTATATGTCCAAACCATCTTAACGTACCATTCTCAATCTTTGACACTAGGTACATTTTCTTTTACTCCACAATGTACCTTTATCACGTTATTCCTTATTTTATCTCTCAAAGATATACCACACATACTTCGCAAAGCTCTCATTTCTTCTGCTTTCATGTTTCTTCTGCCATACCCAACTTTCACTACCATACATAAGTGTACGCACTAACACTCCGCCATGAACAGCCAGCCGTGCCTTTTCCTACACTTTGCGGCTGTTCATGAATGTGTGTAGTGCCCCATTCGCCTGATTACCAGCACTCACTCTCCTTTCAATGTCTTTCACATGCTTCCCAACTCTCTTAAACATGGAACCCAGGTATACAAACTCTTTCACTTGTTCCTTTTTCTCACTTATCAAAATATTGCTCTGTCATAACTTTTTCCTTTACAAAAACCATACTTTTGTCTTACTGACAATAACTTTAATTCCTTACTCTTTAAAGCACCATCCATAATTGTTACCATCTGCTGTAACTTCGACGATGCAAGGATAACTTGATCATCGGCATAGAGGAAACATTTGAAAGTAACCCATTAATTTCTAAACCATTTTCACTCTCTTTTAAATCTTTCAAAAAACTGTCCATGTATATTTTACATGTAGGTAGGTACGGTAAAAATCTATCTTATTACTCCAATTAGATGTTAATCCTGTAGTATGGGCAAATATTATTTTAAAAGCTACTTATATGTGATCTATATGAAATAGCCACCATATGTTGTATTCTATACATAGTCTTCCAGTCCTCCACTGTTTAATATGGCTTTCCCCTTAGACCGCAACAACGTTTGATTTTGGGACGATAATATAATCACAGCGTCATTTATGACCACCAATGGACGCTGAAGTTTGGCCAATATACGTCCATTTTGTAATATAAAGGGATTTTTTTCACTTACTTGGCAAAGGAAACGACAATGTCTGCCTCATCCGAGTTGACTTCTGTGAAGGTGAGGCGTGAGGCTTGGGCCCAAACGTCGAGCGCGCGCGCCAGCGCACTGCGGGCCCCGTACGGATCGAGCTGTGACGGTCGCCGCGCCGAAGATAAGCTGGAGACAAAGTTTTCATTTGAAACCAAAAATATATTTACATAAACAATCAGACATTTTCGAAATCGACGAGTGTTTCGAACATCATCATCCTCCTGCCCTTATCCCAATTTATTTGGGGTCGGCGCAGCATGTTTTTTTCTTCCATACATCTCTATCAGCCGTCATCTCTGTGTTTACTTTCTTTCTATTCATATCATCTTTCACACAATCCATCCATATTTTCTTCGGTCTCCCTCTTTTCTTATAGCCATCAACATTCATACTTAAAACTTTCCTCGTAACATGCTCCCCATTCCTCCTCATCACATGTCCATACCATGATAGTCTGTTGCTACTTAACTTCTCTGTCACTGGCGCTACTTTCAGACTCCCTCTTACATATTCATTCCTTATCCTATCCATTCTCGTTACACCACACATTCCTCTTAACATTCTCATCTCAGCTGCATGCACTTGCCTTTCATTAATTCCTTTCGTAGCCCAACATTCCGATCCATACAGGACAGCAGGTCTTATCATGGTCTTATAGATTTTCCCCTTCAGTTTAAGAGGAATTCGGGAGTCACATGTAGTTCCCGTGACCTGCCGCCATTTCAACCATCCTGTGTTAATTCGGTGCTTGACTGTCCGGTCAATTTCGCCATCGCTTTGCACAAGTGAACCGAGGTACCGAAAGTCGGAGCAGACTGGCAAGGGCACGCCATCTAGCGCAATAGCAACAAAACCGGAAAGACCGCCGAAATCGCAGAACATGTATTCCGTTTTAGTTCTGCTGATTTTCAAGCCAACGTTCTCCAGATTTTGTTGCCATTTTGCCAATCTACTCTGGACCTCAAGTCCATCTTCACCAACAAGGACAATGTCGTCAGCAAACAGCATGCACCAGGGTGCCTCTTCCTGGATTTCTGATGTCAAAGCATCCATTATCAGCAAGAAGAGGCCAACCCTTACTTAGAGCCGACCCTTGGTGCAAGCCTACAGCCACACTGAACTCGTCGGTGTTGCCAGCGGCCGACCGAACGTGGGTACTAGATTGGCTGTACATAGCACGAATTAACTCCACATACTTTGCAGGCACACCTTTCTCTTTCAGCGCCCACCACAAGACCTCGCGGGGTACTCTGTCGTACGCCTTCTCTAGGTCAACGAACACCATGTGCAAGTTCTTATGCGCACGTCTATACTTTTCGCATATTTGGCGGAGTGCAAATATGGCATCTGTTGTCCCACGACCTGGCATAAATCCCATCTGGTTTTGGGTGATCTCACTCTCCTCTCGCAATATTTTCTCTATCACCTTCTCCCATACTTTCATACTGTGTGACATGAGCTTTATTCCTCGATAGTTGTTGCAGTCTTGTACATCACCCTTATTTTTGAAGATGGGCACTAGCGTACTATTACACCATTCTTGTGGGATCGTTTCTTCATGCAACAACTTATTGAAGAATAAAGTCAGCCAGTAACATCCATCTTCTCCTAATAATTTCCATACTTCTACTGGTATACCATCTGGTCCCACTGCTTTCCCATTTTTCATACTTCGAATCGCCCTTCTGACTTCATCCATACTAATTTCATTCACCAAACAATCAATTCGAACAATCGAACAAAAATTTCAGTGCTAACTAAATAGCTCTTCGATTCAGAATATTTTTGATAAGCAGTTGTCGACCAATTCGGTTTGTTATCTCTTTTTCTCTCGTTATGTGAATCGTAGACGAAACGAGATAACAAACCGAATCGGTGAAAACGTTCTGAATCGGGGAGCAAGCACGGTTAGCTATACGAAAGCACAGATTACTTAATAGTTACTACCGAAAGATCAAAAGATATATCTCGTAGGCTATGCGATGCGAGACATAATGAAAATTTAATTGTGTCAAATTTAAGTGTGTACAATTGTGGAAATTAATTTAATGGTTTATTAAAAAATCATGAGTTGTAGAGAAATAGAAACCGTCTTATTAAAAAAAAGTGTCACATACATCTAAAAAAAAACCTTAACAATTGAACACTCAGGAAAATATGGAATACCTAGTATCAAATAATTGGTAGTCTGTACCTACGAATAAATTTTTAAACCTCTAATTGTATACTTACAAAATCAATACAATATAAATCAAATAAAAATCAAGACAAGTAATTAAATAAAATAGACCTGCTTATTGAAACTATAAAAAAAATTAAGACCAGTCATTTCGAAAGCATTTCTTAACGCTTTTTTAAAATCTCTGTAAAGAAAGGTCACATAAATCTAAATATTAAGCTATTATTGATGACTTTACAGAAGTCTAAATAAAATCTTATAATTAATCGTCTATCAATCGTTATCGTAGCATTTATAATGTATATACTTGTTTATCAACAACCGTTGTCATCCATCTTTGTTTTAGTAACTTTTAAGAGTAGGTAAAAAAGCCTGTAAGTCCTAATAATAAAATAGTGGGCTTTTACTTAATAGTAGTTGACGAGAGTGGTCATTACGTAGAAGGGACGCGCAGCGGTAGGTATTGCACTCGTATGTAGTGAGTGGCGTGAGGCTGAACGTACCCACCCTGTTTCAGAGCTGTGTTGTGTGTGCTGCGGCCGGACAGCTTTCGAGTAATGGAATAATCGCATTGTGGACAATTTGAGTGACTCGGCTCTATTTAACGCTGGCTGCGTTCATTACACGGGATTTATGCGTTGTCATGAACAACACAGATACCTCATTAGGTCCACACAGGTTTTAATTAGATACCTAGTCCGAGTTCGATACCACTAAGCAGTTATTTCTCGCGAGGTTATTAAAATTGTAATGTATCAGCTGTAGCGGAATTCATTGTTCAATATCAATGTATGAGCAAATGCAGCAAACCGCTAGTGCCGTGGTCGCTTTCAGACTATATTTGTACAACACATTTTGTCAGATAAAATATGGTATCCGCGGGTAATTAAAATTAACCAACGTGGCTGCCGCCCGCAGCTCTTGTTGTTAACAAATATTTTAATAAAATTATTTAGGGACACCGGGGAAATTAGGGAGATAAAGCGGTACAGGACGAACTAATGTTTCGAAATCTAGTTACGTTATTCATTAGAGTGGTCTTATGCATGTCTCTAGGCAGCAGTGACGTGCAACATTAATGAAATGATATGTGCAAAATAATTAATTGAGCGTTTTTAATGTGCTGGGTGCCCCAGGACAGTCGGGCGGCGGTGGATGGAAACCGCTCAAAATTTATTATTGCCATATTAACATGGGCCGCCGCTCGTGCATGCACTATATCAGGCAACTAGTTAATTGCAAGCCTTGGATGAAACTCGCAACCGCATTTCGAAGTTAATGTTGTTATGTCAGCCCAAAATAATGAGTGTGGTCGAACTGCATGAGGGAACTTCATGTACGTATAATATGTAGTTCTGTAGGCTATCCTATTACTATGGTGTCATACATATTTAGTCTTGGTGACAATATTCAAAGCTGGATAACCACTAGTATTAATTTGATAATTGTAATACTCATCTTTATCGAATAAATTGGCCAACATACTTATTAGTCGATGTAATATCACTTATCGAGAGCGGCCTCCTGGAGCGGTCCACGTCACGCGTGTCATGTATCTTTACACCCCATTACACTAATTATCTGATAATCAAATCCACACACGTCCGCATCTACGTATGTTAGGGGACAAGCTTCACACACACTCGACCATGCGCACGAACCTACATGAATTTTAATTACCTATCTCTACATAGAGTAGGTAGGTACTGATTATGATATTTCTTAAAAAATAAAATTGGATTTTAGCTGTAATAAGGTAAAACTTACTCCATGTTGCTTGACTAAGAATTATACAGTCTTCACTCAGAAGGAAAGTTCTTGAGGAAGAAGCCAGATAAATACCCAATTTTTTACGGAACGAGGTCAGCGTCGTAATAATTTTCATTTAAATGAAACACGTGAGTTCGCAAATAAGTTTGTAGTGGTTTGAAGGACTTCGCGGCACGTTGTTTATCGGTGGGTCAGTTTGAAGGAGTTGAGAGTAAACAGAAGCCCGCGGTCTGACTCGCAGGGGTAGCAAACTGTGGGCACGTGAGAGTGGGCGGGAGCTGGCGAGGCCACGTGACCACGTGCCCGCCTTCACATCACAATGGTCTGGGTCGCGCCTAGCGCCTACGTTTCTACGCTTCGACGACCCTGCGATGTAATCCAAATCTAAATAACAGTGTATTTTTTTATTATAGAACAACATATTGTAAAGCACTGTGATTTTTTCGTGTCTAGGTAAACCATCTGGAGTGATTTTTTTATTACCTGCATTAAATACGAGATGTTTTGAATATGAATGTTCGTAGATGGAGAGGGAGAGGGAGACCCATGGAGAAAAGAAGGGAGCGGAGGTGTTGCAAGGCAAAATCTCTTTAGAAAGAAGCGTCGCCTGAATGCGGGTGACAGGGGGACGAGGTACAGCAATGGCTCCACCTCACTATGGAAAATCCGCCCATTTTTTGTAAATCCATCTAGCGGTGAAATGAATTATTACAGCGTAACAGCACTAACAATTTTTCATTTTAGTTTGTCTACTCACCACTGTGGCGTACAAAGCACATTATTTTATTCCAGAACATTCTATGTGCGTTTTTGTGGTGAGAACATAACACTAATGAAATTGAATTTTACACAAATGACGTGGTCTTTAAAATGACTGATTAGAATTTGAAAAAAAGTAACGAAGTTGAAAAAGGTTAAAAGGGTATAATGTAAGGGTACCATATGGCACTTGCGGCTTGACCTTCAGATTACCAGTCCAGTATGAGTATTAAATAACGTCTAACTACACAACTTTTGTTTTACAACTTTACACAAAAGTACGTTAAAAACGTGCCATACATAGCGCCTAGCGCAATAAAGTATCCTCATGTAGATCACCTTGAAAATCACTCAAACCATCTTTTTAATTGTATAAACTGATTGCAAATACAACAAAAAAAAAATTGATTGACAAAATTATATATTTTATTATTTTTAACGCATTTATGCATGCGAAGCGAAATCTAACGATTTATTTAGTATTTATTTATTTATTCATACATGTATAAATTTTGCAATATCACTGTGCCCCACAAAACCGTGTTATCGGTATTTAAATAGTGGAAAAAAAAGAAGAATCACTGTTTCTTAATAAGATATCGCTGACGTCACCCAAAGACTGGCGTACTGAGCCAGGAGTCTCAGGTTCGAATCCTGCTCGTGAGCGATTTTTTCTTTCCACTATTTAAATCATTAAAAATATATATTATAAGAAATTAGTAGAAATACCTACTTATACAAATATCCAATCTTATCCTTAGTTTATACTAAATCTCTGGGATCATTGTACTCATCATTATGAACACATTTTACAGTGGAATCAACCCTGAAATCTCGAAAAAATCTGCTGTTCCCTATAATTATGTCGATTTATGTGAACACAAATGTAGGGAACCGCTGATATTTTTTTCGGTTTCAGGGTTGTTCCCATAGTAAAAGTTGTTCATTATGATGAGTACAATGACCCCTTAAGAGGTTTAGTATAAGCTAAGAATTAGGTTGTAGGTTGTAGGTTGTATATAGAAATATAATAAAAAGTATGTTACATTCTGTTCATAAAAAAATTTTACCTAATGTTATTTTTTTTTTATTAATTAAAGTATTCAATACATTTTTGCTGAAATAATGCTACGTAATATTTGGAATTTTTGGATTATGATATATCAAGATTGCAGTTAACTATTGTCATAAAAACTTATTGGATACAAATTGAATAAAAAAAAACTAAATGTGTGCTGGGACACATAGTACAAGTGAAACTTCAACGGACAAGTGGAAAAACGAATCGCAACGGACAAGTGGAAAAACGAATGGCAACTGACAAGTGGAAAAACGAATCGCAACAAAATTTTAAGTTGAAGTTTTACGGGCAGGTTTTCAAATTGAATAAGTACATTAACAATCAGCCGCCGCTATATATCGTCTACCCCCTCCACGCGGCCGTAACGCTTTTTCGTGAGAGAAAAATCCTAATATATAGAAGAAGATATATATATCTATCTTCTATATATAGAATTTTCACCATCATCATCATCATCAGCCATTCAATCCCTCCGCCGCTGCCGTCTCTCGCCAAGCGATATATTGTCTACCCCCTCCATGCGGCCGTAACGTTTTTTCGTGACTAAAAATTCCTAATACCCCCCGTCTATACAGAAGTTTCACTTCAAAAAACGTATCCAAGGTTCCTTGTTTTTATTTCTCACTTAGATACCTTAGAATCACCATCGCCCGCTTCATTCAAGACCTTGTTATGTATTTTTGTTTTATAAAATCATGGTTATGAATGTTGTCCAGCTAGCAAATCATTAGTGTCCTACACATTTCATTCGCGATTAAAGAATTTCATTTGTGTAAAAACTTATTCATTCGTGTTTCTATTTTTTTGGTTTTCTTCTATTTTTAACAAGATGCGCCCTGTATTTTTACATAGTATGTGTATAACTTCATTATAGCAAACGTTAAATACCATCAGATAACAATAAAACGGGGGTTTACAAAAATCGTCAAAAATGTGTCATTTTAATTCGAAACATGAAATCGACCCTATTACTGACTATTCACCGATAGATGGCCTGATGGCCTATTTTTCTTATTTTAAATTGCTCTTATTTCATGTAATTATGTAATTTATCTATGAAATAACTAACATTTTAGAATTTAAAATGAATTAAAACAATGTGTTTATTATTTTCGTCATAATATGCATTGATAATGTAAAAACATGTTATCGGTGAGAAGTGATTAGTATGCATCTTTTCGACGACAGATGTCCCGAGCAACAATTTGGCGAAGAAACGAGAAAATGCATGTTTTAAAATTGAAAATATAAATATATGTGACTTACACATAAAATGTTATACCATCAATATGTTTTAGTTTTGATCCTGAACAATTTTTACATCCAACAACAGCGCACTTCATTGTTAAAACAAGAAAAATATTCAAAATCCTCTCAAAATCTATTTAAATCGAAGAGAACCGAACGCAGTGATGATTCACTTGAAATTAAGCTTTGCGGCTCCGCCCACTGTGACGTCATGACCAAATTGAAGGCGCATGACCAAATTGCCTTGCAGCACCTCCGCTCCCTTCTTTTCTCCATGGGGAGACCAAAGAAAACATAATTGCGTGAAGAATGATATGGATGAAAAGAAGAGTAAATGGTGATAGGCTGATAGACAAAAATGGAAGAATAAGACATATTGCGTCTACCCCAAGTAATTTGAGACCAGGGCAGGAAGATGATGACTTCGAGATGTTTTACAGTTAATCTTGACGAAACTCAAGGAACTCTACTATTAATAATTAACCTTAAAAGTTTCCATAGTTACTAACAAGTTATGTGTAAGTATTTCACTCTCGTAACTGTGTTGGATATTAATCCTGTAGGAATCGAAATATCCGATGCATTTTCAGGATGCCACTGTTAATTACGATATCAATGTAAAACTTACAATGAAAGCATTTTATTATCATACGCGTTTATCATCGTATGCACGTATCGATAGGAGATCGACACCCGCATGAGTTCATGAAATCTTTATTCCCTATAAATAACTTCCATTGTTATATTTATTGGTAATAAACTGTCATGATGCGCGTTCGATACTCACATTAAAATGTTTCTGTATAATTTAGCAGAGGCACTTCGTTTATAGCGTGAAATAATAAAACATGCGATATCGTGATGACATGGCGACGCGCGACGTCTTCACTGCGAAACGGACATAATCTCGTTACGATGTCATAACAAACAGATTTGTAAGCACGAATTTTATGGGCTGTGTCCAACGAGCTAAAATTTAATTTTCTGAAATAATCTGTCAGCGAGCTATTAAAATTATTCGTCCGTGTACAGCGTACAGCCGTAGACGTTACACTTTATTACTGGCAAAGATGTTACAAACAGGACAATGCGACTAACTTTGTTGGCCGAGTATTGCTTTATTGCCGCGTATATATTTTCTCTTGTATCATATGGTATTAGACTTCTTTACTATCTGAATATGTACCGCATTAATCTTTTGTGATATGCGACTATAAAAATCTATCCAAGAACTTGTCTTGTTCTACGACGTTATAAAATTCATCGAAAATGTTCATGAAAATTGGCTCAGTTCGTTTAGTGACAACCTGTACTTTGCTTTGGATTTTTCTTTAAACTGTTTTTCTTGAGAACATCATTATCATTATTATTTATTGCTTTCATGTTATTTACAAGGTGTTACATGCAATAGAATAAAAAAGTTACAAACATAAACGGTGAAAAAAAAAAAAAATGAAAAATAGTGAAAAACATAATGGGTTCGTAAAGAGGGAAAATGTATATCACTGAAATATTTTAACAAGGACAGAGATGCCAAATTACTTTTTATTTTATTACTCAAAAGGGGAAATTAGCATAAAAATAATACAATGTCAGTGGGATAAGGTCCCCCGTGGCGTTCCAGGCTCGCCCTGCCACCGTCTGCGTCTGCCTGTCAAAACGATTGTCAGCTCACCACCGACAACGAGACATGGAGCCGTTATCTCGATTATTGTTGATAATTAGAAAATATCGATGAATGGAACCCATCGATAGACGATGATAATAACCGGTGGCGATCGATAAACATAAATCAAAACGACACCCACATCTTTGAGAATAATTCTTTGATTGGACCTTTGAATTACTACTTCTCGATGGTAAACGTCTATTACGGAGTCATGACGATTGACAGTAAATTTTTACAGAACCGTAAGCAGAAAAGAGCTGCTGCTGGTTTAAAATTGCCTCAAAAGTGTTCATAATTATTGACATTTAGAAATTCCGTCGATTGCTGTAATTGTTTATCTGATGCGGTAAGGCACTTCTTTCAAATGCCTTCCCCGCCGTAAGGCGTTGGCTACGCCTTCAGCTTAGCATGCCGTACATTGTAGATAAGCGACGTGGCAATAGGCATTGATGCTCACTGGGGATTTCAATAGCAGTCTACCGTTTGAATTCTTTGATGTATAAAGGGATTTAAAGAGACTCTTCAACGTGAGGAAATTTCAATTTAAAGTCTATGCGTTCCCGATTTTTTAGTCGTAACCATGGTAAAATATAGTACGAAGCTACTTAGTTCTTTGAAGAACAGTGCCGAAATTTTGCAAGTATTTTTTCATCATTCTCTAACGTTAGATAGATAGATAGATAGATAAAACGTTTATTTAGCACAAAAACAAGACACAGGACATACAAGTAAAAATACAATAAGAAAGTGTGATATGTGTCTCAATATTGTACCAAATGGGTGTCCAGCTCAGCATGTGCCAGGTATTATACCTGACGCTGGTATTCACACACAGACAGACAGTTAGTTAGTTAGTTTCGTTAGACAGTTTTTCAGTAATAAATTAGTGACCTTATAGCAAACAGTATAGTGCACAGATATATCGACGTTGACGTTGATTCCTAATTGATCGCTATCGGAATACTCCTTAAATAATAGCTCCTTTGAATGGCGGCTGTCGGCCGGCAGCTCTCACGTGCGCCATTGTGGAGAAAGCATTGATGCTGCTTAAGGATTTGAGAGGATTTCTAGACAACACTTTACCGTCTCTCTATAGACGTTGGTTTCTATCTCCATTATGTCGGCGTTTACAAATAAGAGAATATAAGGGCTCTCTAAGACAGCCAAACTTTTGTGGTTTTGGACCCTAGAAATAAAAGAAAATTCAATTTATTGGCAGGTGGAGATGAGAATGAGCTGGACAGCCTTTCCAAAAAGACTGGATTCTTTTAGCAACAGACAGGGAGATGTGGAAGGAGAGTAGGGAGGCTTTTGCCCTGCAGTGGGACACTTGGCTTTTAATAATAATAACTAAACAAACTCAGTTTCTTGAAACTAAATGTTTTTAGCTTGTTCGCGGAACCCTCCCTTCAAAGCATTCCAAAGGTTTTGTGGAACCCACTTTGAACAATGGTGATGGGTAGAGCAGAAGCTCTCAGATACGTGTCGATTGTGTGTGAGAGGTCGATTTTGGTGGTTACACGGTAATATCTCTTTAGTTATTAGATTCTGAAGTTAGTTTTAAATCGACAAAAGTGAATATGATGCAAATAATTCTACTCGGAGAATAACCAATATATTTCCGTTACCATTGTGTGAGGTTTCGTAGAAGTTACACGTGCTATTTAAGTTCGATACCCGCTTAGATTGGTTTTAACGGTGAACGCTGCGCATAAGGGAAATTAGTGTATCTGGCCAGCCGGCAGAGCGCCGGGAGCGGAATTAAGTCGAGAGTAACGTTGTTATGATGGTAATGGCATATTACTGTTCGTTCCGTGCGGACATTTTCCGCACGAGTACAGATACAAAATTGAAACGATTTTTCAGTGATACGATTGCATCAGTAATCAGTGAGCGTGTACTCCACTATTCACGTTGAATATAGAGGATGGGACGGGAGTCTGTAGGACGGTTTTCGATCTTGTTATAATATGTTGATTTAAGATTGTGATAAAATAAACAAAGTTCAGAATGCATCTTAAAGAAAAGAAAATTGAGATTCAGAGTTGTATATTATTTAACAAACCTCGTCGCTAAGTAGTAAACGCGCGGATTGTATGATTTGCGAGGTTAATTTACACTTGCCGCGGTCAGTCCGTGGATGGGTAACCACTTCGTTGCACATTGAGACCCCTCCTCTTTTTCGTGCCTCGGAGACCACGTTAAGCTGTCGGTCCCGGTTGCCATACGAATATTTATGCCAGTTGTTACGGGTAGTCAGAAGCCCGAAAGTCGGTATTTACCCATGAACTGGATTCCGGGGGTCTGATGGCAGTCACTCCGTGTAAAATACCTACTGATGTTCAGCCGTATCTGGTTAGACTGTCTGTAAGCCGAACCCAACATAGTTGGGAAAAGGCGAGGAGGATGATGAAAGTTGTGTATTATTTGAAAATTATTTGATTATTTGACCAGAAGGGTTTACTGGTGACGTAGAGAAGCGTAATATTAGATCTTAATTCATATGATTAAAGTCATAACAGTGGCTTAACTAAGACCTAGTTAAAGACACGGGTTGTTAGAACTTTTATATGAGTTGGCTAAACTGGGAGAGATGTAATTGGAAACTTGAGATGGCTTGCAATAGCACCGCTGTACTGGTTGTAGTTACGACCTCAATTTTGGCTATAAAAGCGCAGTTTTTCTAGAGATAATCGGTTCATTAAGTTTTGAAGAGCTGTTATTAGACGGTACAGCAATTTTCGCTTACCTAGAATATTGGACATAACATTCTGTTTTATTTTAAAATGCAATAGGTATCATGTGGTAATAATTATAATGAAATGTTGTTGGAAAAGAAAATTATGTTATTTTTTATAGTAATAAAACGAAACATGACGCAAAACTTTCATAAAACTTGTAAACTGTTTCTAAAGCGATGTATTTTAATGGTTTCCACGGAAAAACTCTCTTGTGTTCTGTGGAACCCACAATTATAATGGGTTGTGAAACGTTGAGTTGCGTTTTTTCTTTTTTTATTGTTGTTCAAAACTCGATGCCTGCTACTGCATAACCACTTAGTTTACAATCGGCAACGGGTTGACTTTTTAAAATTCAACGATGAAGAATTAAAAAGACATTAAGAAACATGTGAAAACAGTAATTTTCCCGTATCTCTTTCGACATAGTGTTTGCGGCGGTGGCAGGCGGCGTTCCAACCGATAACGGACGGATGTGAACGGTCTTTATGAATATTCCCGCGAGCTTTCCAAGGCTCAGGGACTCCGGGAGATTAGAGGGCACTGTTTGCATAAATGCCGAATGTGCATGCTTTGAAATATCCTACACTGTATGGTGATGATGTTTTGTGTATCACATGTATGTATCATAAGTACAAGATTATTTTTAACTAGTACCTAGTAACGTAGTCATGAAGGTTGATCTTCCTATGTCCCTTAAAAGGAAACTCATGGACATATGCATTCTTCCCATCCTCACCTATGGTTCTCAAACATGGTCTTTGACAAATCAGCTGAGGTCCACGCTCAAGTTTTGTCAGAGAACAATGGAACGGAGTATTATGGGCATTAAACTTCTCGACCAACGTTTCAAGACCAAGATATCTGACGTCACTCGGAAAGCTGCCGTGCTGAAGTGGAACTGGGCTGGACACATCTGCCGCATGCGAGACAATCAATGGGCCAAATTTACAACCCAATGGGTATCTAAAAATGGCAAACGCCAACGCGGTAGGCCCAGATGGAGATGGTGGGATGAACTGGACTCCTTCGAAAGACTGGTCCACAACAGCCACAGGTAGAGAGAAGTGGAAAAAGAATAGGGAGGCCTTTGCCCTGCTGTGGGACAGTATAGGCTCTTAATAATAATAATAGTGACGTAGCCAAAATTGTGACGTAGGTTCTGTTGCACACAAACCATCAAAACAAACTAGAATCTAAAAAATGTCTTTGAGGTGTGTGGGGGCACAGAACAGATGGCCGATGGGGCAGGGGTAAAGTTCTGGAGTGGCAAGCGCGTACTGGAAGGTGGGTGCAGCGTGGGTCCACCATGTGGGGAGGTCCCCACACGGTGGACCGACGACCTGTGAAGGTCACGGGAATTTGCTGGATGCGGAAAGCGCAGGACCGGTCGTTGTGGCGATGTTTGGGTCCAGCAGCAACAATTTTTTTACATGCAAAAGACTTCAACATGCAGCGTGTACTGCGTATTGTGGACGAGTTTAGTAACAAATGCGCAATTTATAAGGAGGTAGTAATTTTAGTTTCGGCTATTAGGATTTTTGATTCAAAATAATATATTCCCTGGTGCTTTAATTTTGTTCCTAAATATTAACACTTTCACTTCAGACGTCTATACTCAAATATTATGTGTGTCTGAGTGAGTCTCAGTTTATCTATCCAATAATGCTATCGGCTAAAACAACGGGTGCTATTTGATGTTTCAACTCCATGCTCTCAGAGCACCAAGTGTCCCAAGTTATTTTACCGTCCCCTTACCTTAGTGCACTAAAAGCGTTTGACTTGAATTTTTAAAGTATCAATTGAACTTTACGGGTAGCGAGCGTAGGCTCAAGTTAAATATCTTAGCGATACAGAAGTTTAATGTTAAAATATGGACTGTGTAATTACGAAAGTACCGGGACGACAAAGTTAATTTTTGTCGATACCGAAAATGAATTTGGTTCACGGTGTACATGCCATGTTTTATGTAACGTACAGTCGACCGCACGTCAGTGATAACAGTTTGACCTTGGCAGCGTCTCTATTTCGTAAGCAGTAAGAGTGGTTTTCGTAATTCAAGAGTTTCCACTGACGTGCGGTCGACTGTACACTAAAGTTAGTAAGGACAAGAATTAGGCCGCGGCTTCGCCCACTTGTAATTCGGCTTATCACAGAAAGTCTTATCGCGCATCTCTCGGGAAATAATTATTTTTTCAGGATGAAAGTAGCCTATAGATATTTTAACCCGTGTTATGATCTATCTGTGTGCCAAGTTTCATCCCAATCCGTTCAGCCGTTTCAGCGAGATTGAGTAACAAACATCCAAATATCCAAGCATCTTCAAAAACTTTCCCATTTATAATCTTATACTACCTTATGCCCGCATCTTCGCCCGCGTGGATGTCGTTTATCGCACATCCCTCGGGAACTGTTTATCTTCCCGGAACAAAAAGTAACCTATATGTTAATACGGGTTATGTTATATCTGTGTGCCAAATTTCATCTGAATCCTTTCAGCTTTTTCACATTTACAATCTTACAGAAGGAAGTAGGATTTTATGAACAAATTGATTCTCCCTACAGTGATGTAAACAAAGGACAAAATATTAAGTATTCAAAACGGCGTCGGGGCGGTCGATTGCGGAAATGACAAACCGATTAGTTGCAAGTCTCTGCGTCCTGGGAGAGATATATCCGCCGGAACTGAGCAAAATGACATCCCGCGTAGCTCCCGATGCACCGCAACAATGTCCAACCAAACTGAGCAATTCGATTTAAGAACGAGCCACCAGCGAAAAGTCTCCTCGACGTCCACTTGTAAACTTCCAACTCGCTCGCTTCATTAGAATCGAAATTCCCACGGTTCATTAGGATTCCCCAGAATTCTCGACGTTCGTTAGAAATACTCTGGCGGCAGTGGACCCCGGACGTAAATAAGTGATTAACGCAGTTGGGATTGTTTTCAGACGCTCTACCGGAGTCAGCGCACCAACTACATAGTTGGAGTGAACTCTTGATACATTTAAAATGAGTCGCCGTCTTCAGCGCCCGCCTCCTTGCGTCAACTGTACGCGCTAATGTTTAATGAGATTACTTACGGTCTCTTTTAACTGTAATTTTCATCTCTTTAAATATTGCCAACATTGTAACAATTTCAACTCCTAAGATCTTGTAAGATTTATCTGAACACGGAATGAAATGATCGTACCCAGCTTTTAAATATTTTCATATTCTAAAAGGAATATATTTATACTAAAGCTGCGATCAACGGTGGTTTGTAGGTTGATATACGTAATGGGTATTTTTAAGCTGAATTTTATTACGTCGCCATGAAAGAGGGTAAAACGTAATCCCAGGTATCAATGTAGATTCTGAACTACATTTCGTTGGAAGTTAATATTACGTCCTTACTTTGTACAGGCGGCTCGCTCGCTTTTTATGCTGCTCTTGTAGATAATTACTGATTCATTTTCTAAAGTGATCGGCTTTGTGCTTCGTTTTTAGGGTTCCGTACCCAAAGGGTACCAAACCGGACCCTATTACTCTCGCTACGCCGTCTGTCCGTCCGTTCGTCTGTCTGTCTATCGACAACAAACAATACACACAACAACAACAACAATGTGACCACAGGGCTGCATCTTTTGAACGGTAATAGGTAGCCAGTTGTAATTATCACAAAATATGTGTTACTATAACCTCTACTAAGACAAATACTAAAAATAATGAAAAGACTAAAACAAAAGGGGTCTCCATACAAGAAACCTCGAAAAACATGCATTTTTTCAACGTTTTTGTTCCTGCGCAAACGGTTATACCAGCGTGAAACTTAGTATGATTAAAGTGCATACTATGTAGTTAGTATGTTAACAAATACTAAAAATAGGGCAAACACAGACATGTGTGGTGGTACCTGCGTAAGAATGAGATGCAAATATTCATATTGCGCGAACGTTGCGTTGATGTCTTCTGATGAACTCTCATAGATTAAAGCAGTTTCTAAGGGGTATCAGGTCGATGGGTGGTACGGAACCCTTACTGCGTGAGTCCAACTCGCACTTAGCCGGTTTATTGTGGATTTTTGATAAGACTAGTATTTCACTATCTTTAAACTTCATGAACGTGATCGTCAATTAATCATAATCATAATCATTTATTTGCATCTTAAAAAGTACAACCTTACAATTTCTTATCGAATAGTACTTGCAATGTTATTTATAGTATCACACTTTCTTGCATCAACATAGGTAAGTACACTGAAAAACACTAACTAGGTTGTTGCCTTCGATTCACACTGTCCTCCGTACTAGTCGAAACTGTATCACGGTAGGACAGTCTTCCTCTAACACGTGTAACAATTCTGTATACATAAACTATTTCGCTCACAACGTAGAATAATGGTCATTATAGGTCAACATAGGTAGGTATCAGAAACATTAAACAATTTATTGACAGAAGTGATGTGTACTAAAATGCAGGTAGTGTAAGAAATATATTTAGTATATGCAAAGTTTGCAGACAATTATTAGTATCTAAGAAGTTTGTAAGTAAGCAGGAATTTTGATTTAGATTTTTTCTTTATTCTTTTTTAATTACTTAAATAAAATAAAATAAAATTAGTTGCAATACTCAACTACTTAGTTTTGAGTTAAACAAGTTAGCGTTAGCGGGTGTGGTGAGTGTGTTCTGTATGTATTATTATGTAAGGACATGGAGTGATTGTTATAAGGACGTGCTTGTGTGTATGGGATGTTTTTTGTAAGAATGTGGTTATGTATGTGAGATGTTTGTACTGTAAGTATGTGTGTAATTATTTACATCAAGCTAATCAATAGTTCTTCTGTTTTATCATAGTTAAGTTGTTTTAAATATTCAATAATAGCTTTCTTACAGGCATATGAGGTCATATTACGTAGACTGACATATTTTGAGATCTTGTTATATAAAAATGGGCCTAGATATTTTGCAGATTTACGAGCAAATGTTGTTGTATAAAATGGGATCAAGTATACAATGTCATTTCTTCGTCTTGCCGTGGAATTGGGAGAACATTTGTTCTGAGTTTGTGTTACATCTAATATGAATAGTTGTTTCACGGTAAATACAGGCAATTCGTTATATAACAATTCGGTCGAGAATCTATATCTTTTAAACGTCATAACTTTAAGAATAACCCGCTGTGCACGTTCTAGTTTTATCAATGTTGTTTTTGATGCGCCACCCCACGCGGATATGCAGTAGGTTATAAGGGATTGACTAAGTGCATAATACAGTGTAAGTACTGCTTTTCTGTTACAAAAGTGACGGATTTTTTTAAACACATATATCATTTTCCTGACTCTAGCTGTTAAGGTAATAATATGTTCGTTCCAATTAAGATTTTGGTCTACAATCAGTCCGAGATATTTAATTGAATTAGTTTTAGAAAGACAATTAATATTGTGTTTGTAATGCTCATAAACCCACAATTCCAGTATATTTTTCGAGTAATCGGCTGTTAAGTCAGACAATTAACGTTAATGAACACCGGCCTTAAACCATTAACTCACACAGATAGAATAAATTATTTACTAAAGTTGAACATTTTGAAGTTGACCATCAAGGAATATTCTTCAATTTATTTTTAGGTCCGCAAAATTGAGTAGTTACATTCGTCATGAATCAATTTCCTCCCTACAAGATGAGCAGACAAGTTCATTTCGTTATACTGTGTAACCCCTAAAGCATTGCAGTAGGTGTAGTAACACAGGGTATGGTAGGTACAACAGGCTCACGTTTGCGCTAGGGCGAGGTGACCCTTTTCGTGCGTGTGTAATTCTATTTACCGTAAGCAAGGGAGGATAACCAGTTGAATTCCGTTTTTAAAAGTGTGTTTCGGATATTGATGACTTTCCAATGTATGTGAGCGAGCAGACTGAAGGCTTTTTCTGAGTCTCTAAGTAAAACTACACATACACACACAACAACACTGTTTCCTAATAAGATATTACTGACGTCAACCAAAGACGTATCCAAGTGGAGGTTAATTTCGATACCACAAGCAGTGTTCACGGTAGCTTAGTGGCTAAAGCACTGGCTGGCGTATTGAGCCAGGAGTCGCAGGTTCGAATCCTGCTCGTGAGCGTTTTTTTCTTTCCACAATTGAAATCGTTATTACACATGTAATTTTGATGTTACGCTTCACTAAAGATAATTTTATCATTAAAATCATTGTTGGTTATTGGTCTTGCTCAGAAGTTAGCAGTTGGTTTAGGGACTAAATGGACCCGCACGTCCGGACAAACATCGCGGGAATTCGCAACTCAAACAAGTTTAAGCAAATTTATAACTTCCGGATGGAAGCAGGCTGTTGCCTTCTTGCGCTAACCGTACCACCGCTACCGTATCTGATCTACTTACACCTAACAACTACATTAAACCCAAAAACAACATAATTAAGTTGTTAATAACTCGAAAAAGTCCCCTCTTATTAAAATAGATAATTAGTTAGAAAATTAAATGTAATAAAGGGACGAAACCCGTGTAAAATAAAGTTGTAAAGCCTTTGTTTACACAGTCACATGAATAATACAAGATGGTGATGTAATCTCTTCGCGTTGTAATACAATTTGAATTTCTTATAAACACGCAGGTAAAGTAAAATTCAATAAACATATTTTATCGTTGAAATATTTTCATTCTTGTTATGAATACGAAAGCAGTTCAAACAGCAATTGCTGTAATTCAAGAGTGAGTGGAAACTTTCCTAATGATAAAGCACAGAGAAATGATATGAAAATAGTTTCCTTATACCGGTCCTTGCGCCGTTGAAAGGAAATAAGGAGATGGAGTATTGTATGGGCGACGACCGCGGGGTTGCTGGCATGCATACATGTGCAACGTGCAACACACTGCTAAAGCTTCTTTGGAAAATACATGTAAACCCTCATTAATTTTACGATCGATTTATGGAAATTTTATGGAAAGCATTTATAGCTACGGAGAATTAGTTTTCTGGTCATTTTAAATCTAATGCGACTTTCTCAAGATTTTAAAATATCTAAATAATAAAACATTAACATTGGTACCTATTATTTAATAATCTGATTTTCAAAAGGCGCTTTGAACTTTTTATTGTTTTATAGAGCTGTTAGAAAACGAACAGTTACGTAAAAGTGCATTATCTCAAATAGGAGCATAGAGATAGAGCGAGGGTGCAAGGCCCTCGAGGGCGGCGCCCCACGAGGTGCATGGCCGCACTAGCACCTTTTGTCTATACTCTTACGTCACGCAGGTGACCGCATATCTCCGAATCAACTCTGAATCATGCCAGTAAGTCAAATCAAATAATGTTGGTAGTAACACGGAAATACGTAAACAACTTGTCAAATGAAACAGAAGATTGCTTCGGCAATAATTTCAGTAAGTTGTGTTTGCTAGAGTCGACATGAATCAGGATATTTTACCGTTTTAGAAGAAAATTTACTAAAACTTCTTGTATTCCAGGTATTAGTGACGTTGTCAATGTTATAAAAAGGGAAATACTAAAATTATTTAGGTATAGGATTTCAGATATATTATAGTCCTATGTTAATCACCTTAAAGCGTAAAAGTATTTTTTTTATATTGAAACATTGTTTTAACAAAGTGATTTAAATCTATGATAACATTAATAATTGTATTATTTGATGTTTTTGTGATATGTATAGCATGGTTGATTTTCAGTTCTCGTTCCCACTTCAGGGTGTTCTTTGTAGCACATTGCATCACTGCAATTAATGTTATTTGAAATGCCATCGACCGCGAGGTTACTGAACATGTAGAGAGTTCAACAGCTCCAGAGTTCGAAGGTCGGAGTCCGCGATGTACTGTCTTTGTTACGTAACACGAGTATTTGAGGTGTCTTCTCTAACTTCTGCGTCATTATACTTTCTGATCTCATTTTTATTTATAAAGCAATTAAAAATTAAGTGCTGCATTTTGTGATATTACGATTTAGATGGAAGTTTTAATCATAAATGCGAGGTTTCACAGTAAAAACTCGACAGGTTTCTTTTTTTCACATAATAAAGTTCATACCCGTGCTTTTTTGTGTTTACATATTTATTTGATAGATAGATAGATAAAACGTTTATTTAGTACAAAAACAAGACACAGGACATACAAGTAAAAATACAATAATAAAGCGTGATATGTGTCTCAATATTGTACCAAATGGGTGTCCAGCTCAGCATGTGTTTTTATTTATAATAAAGTATGATGTTCCTTTTTACTTTATGCCTATTTGTTGCAAGTTAGTGGTTTTGGGTCCAAGAAAGTCAATTGTTTGTGTTTTAGCAACATAATATAATAACATAACATAACGCCTGTATTTCCCCGAAGGGGTAGGCAGAGGTGTATAGTACACCCACATTTCGCCAGTTATGTTATGTTGCCAGTTGTGTTTTAAATGTTGTTCAAATTGTGTAAACTGCTTACTCGTATTTTATTTTTTAACCGATATCTGTTTCCGCTACTTTATTTTACATGTCGGATACACAAAAGGTAGCTACTGTACTTACAGATTAATAAAAATCGCTAAAGTATTTAATATAAAAGTCTGCACTACATTTCAGGTACTGTTATTGTTCTGAGCAATAAAATAATTCAACTTATGGTAATACTTTTCACGAATAATGTTTTGCAGACTTCAAAAGGTTCTAGTGTTGGCACCTGGTATTAAATCATTTTGGCTGTCTACGACTTATAGTTCGTGGGAACTAGTTTTCGTGTTCCAGCGAAGGTGAACCCGTTTGTATAGCAGGAGGAACATTGAGATAATCTCTGTCTGCCATCGGGTCGCTCGTATATCAAGACGCAAGACTTTATCATGCTTCTAAGAATATATGAATATGCAAGTAATATCAAAGTTTTCACCTTTGTATGTTTTAAAGGTTTATGTACTATTCGTTGGTTGGTAACTATTTGTTGTTTTCGAAAGCATTTTCACTTTTACGTTCACACCTAACAGGTTTTTGCGATTGCCTATTAATGGAACTAAACCAATTGTTGCGTAATTACCCACCTGTTTCAGTTCGGTTGGCCTGAAACAGTATTTAAATTAAGTCCCATATTACAAAGCGAACCTCATTTGCGTTTACAAAAGTGCAGATCATATTTTTTCTTCTGTGTGTTCGAATTGAAAGCGGTGTAATATTCTTTTTTGTCTCGAAGCGGGCGCCGCGCGCGCTGCGCACAAAGCCTGCCTGGTTTTGTATTCGCTTCCTCACTCACCTGGAAACGAAAGAAAAGAAAATGTTAATTAAGAGCCACTGAACAAAACTGATATCGTCGAGAATGAAGCTTTCGCTGTTATTGTAAACGGATGCCAACAGATCGTTAAAGCTATCAAGGAAAATATTGTTTTTATTTTATCTGAAAGCCACAATGTTTGCTTTTGTATCGGGAGAAAAATCTCAGTTTACGAACAATAAAACTTAAGAAGAGTGTAATATGAAGTGGCATAACGACTAGATATTTAGGTAATGTGCCACAGGACGACGGCAGCGGCTCCGCGCAATGCCAAACGAGGCTGAAACGTACGTCTCATTAACACGTAGCGGTGACGATATTTAGGGAGCGGTCGCTCGGCGCGGTGAGCCGCGAACTAGCATTTGGCAATGCACGCGCTCGTACACAGCCGGCTCTGTAAACTAAACAACTCGTAAAAGTGTAAAAGTCGTAACGATAGCGGTGGAGAGACCGCCTAATATGAGCGGCGGCTGGAGCCGCGCCAGTCGTGCTCATTATCAGATGGGACGTTCCGGCGCAACCCTTTCGTTTTACGATTGGCCTCTAATTACAGCAACGCTCAAGGCGGCGCGTTTTTTCAGTTGATACGAGCATGGAGTGGGCGCGCATTGCCAAATGGATATATTTATCGGCACAAGCCAAATCGTTTACGCGGTACGACTGCCGCGTCCCGGTCCTCGGTTAGCGTTACAATCGGTGGCCGTTTTGCGATATGAAAAAAGTCTCAAAAATGTCGCAACCGAGCTGCAATAACAGACGGCGTTGGTTTACGAGAGGCCGCTGATAAAGCCTGCGCGGCTCGCAGTGTGCGGGTCGCCTTAACGACGTGTTGCCAATTTATGTTATGCGATAAGCTGAGTTTGTTTAGCCTGAGGCTGAGACGAATTACGAGTGCTGAATCACGTCAAGCTATAACGCTCAAGGCTTCAAGTTAGGGAGGATTGCTTTGTAGATAGAAAAAATATTATGAAGCTGTTAACTTACAAAGCAGTAGATGCGTTTGATGATTGAATGTAATAAAAGCTAAAGGTTTTCGTGGATCCGTGCTTTATTTATTGTAGGTACCTATGCGTGGTTCTCTTAATGCGCAGAGTATTTTAATTGTATTAGTTTATTTGTATTTTTACCCGACTTCGAAAAGTAGGTTTTAACCGACATCTTAACCGACTTGAAAAAAAAGAAGGAGGTTCTGTATTCGACCCGTATGTATATACTGTATGTATGTAAGTTTGTACGACCGCGATTTTTTCAGAAACTAACACACTATATTGACATAATATTGTACGTGACAATAACGCGCCGCCTTCAAGATGTAGGTTTATGAAAAGATTTTAAGATAACACATGGATAATTTTTTTTAACTTTTCAGTTAGGGTTTTTGAAGTCGGGGAATTTTTCGTTAAAGAGTTATTAATGAATGTGTTTGTACTCGTATTGTGTAACACAGGCAGATTGTGATTACGTGATTGCACAGATTTGAGTGGAATTTCAGAGGCATCCGACAGAGCGTTCGGGAGGTCCTAGTAGCATATTCAAGATACTGGCTGGCGTACAATCGGCGGCGTAGTACCGACTGGAATTACATGGAATCGCTCGCAGAGAATATTAGTATGCCAGGAGCGATCGCCGCGGAATGAGTCGACGTGACGTAGCCGGCATCTTCCTCGTCGCTACGTCAAAGTGCAATAACAGGAATATCTTAAACTAGGGGAAAAGGCGGTGTATAATGCAGTAAATATTTAAAACGTTGCATATGCATGAAGTACCGACAAGGTATCTGGCTTAATAACGTTCTATAAAATTGATAGCTTGATAAAATTGTTCTGGTAAACAGGGGTATTTAAATAAACACTCTTGTGCCTAATTATACATAATTAAACTATAATAAAACAAGTTTAACCGGATTAAATCGCGTATATTATTTAAATTGGATTTCCTGACGTTTCGAAAGCTTTGCAGCGTTCGTGGTCGGCGCAGGAACACTAAGATGACAGGCGTCTTTATGATGTCAAGCGATGAACGTTGCAAAGCTTTCGAAACATCAGAAAAACCAATTTAAATAATATACGCGATGTATTCCGGTTAAACTTGTTTTATTATAATGTGTAGTGATCGCGAAAACCTAAGAAATTATTATAATTAAATTAGTTTATAATATACAGATTATACAGTATAATATAGTTACAATAAGAAACTATAACAATGAGTTAGAAGTCCTTTATAAGCGTGACAATTTAGTTAAATTCATTTGACATAAACCTTAAGTCCTTCTATGGAATCTAATTATTGATTGAGTATTATGAGGGGGTCGGTAAAAGCTATTTGGAAGGAAAGCGCGCGATGAAAGATGATGCGATTTTTTTGCCAGTTACTCAAAACATACCGCTTGCCGGGAATCGAGTGGGAGTGTTTGCTCTATAGTCCCGGAGTATTGGCGCAAACATGACGTGCATCCACATCATCAGTATTGCGACTAAATGCTTGAATACTTTTTACAGTGGGTTCTTTTAAAACTAATGGTCTTAAAACCTGTTAAGTCTACGTAACTTTTTTGGCGATCGCTTTCCAGCAGCCGACAAGATAAATGTCAATTTTTTTCTCATTTCCTGTTTAAATAATGAACTGACTATATCATACGGTGAAAAGTATTTTTTAATGTTGATGTTGTCGTTATTCATTTAATTCATAATATTTGAAAAAGCCAATAGCATAATTCGGTTTGAAACAGCATTAAGTAAAAGTAATATTAAAGGCTGTATGTAAATGGAGAGTGCGAGGTGATGCGTAGGGAAGCGTCGCGGTGTCGTGTCGTCACCGGGCCGCTCGCCGTGGGGACCGTCAACTCAATCTTGCCCCATTACGCGCGACAAATTGGAAAAATATTCAATTACATCTCGCTAAATATTGAATTATATCACAGCAAATTACAATTTTGCAATGGGGAAACACTAAACTCTGTCCGAATCAGCAAATGAGCTGATATGTTTGAATTCAGATGTTTTTATATGAAGTTATTAAGTATGCTTTACGCACTCAGGTAGAACGTATAACAGTTATATTTCATTGATTATGAGTAACAAGAAGAAAGCTACTAATAACATCGTTATAAATATGTTTTATAAATAGGTCAATGCCTAGGTATTTTCAGGCACTCATAAGCTCGTTTTATTGATTATTATTGCTAGGTATGAAACCAAAACACCGATTCAATATTTATCGTTCCTATATGCAATTACAAAAATATTGATTACGGTGCCTTAAGTGTTTGATTGTATTTTGTTCGAAGCACACACGATCAATTTATTTACTCGATGGAAAAATAATATGCGAGCTTAGCTCGGCGACAAGTGGGCGCGGGAATTACTCGCCAGTTGGAGTAATTGCCAATTAATCAGCAGCCGTTTTCTATTTCAGCAGGCGACTCGCGACGGCTATACGTGCCCGCCGCTAACTAAATTGAGCCTGCACCGTATGTACTGTTATGACAGAACTCTTCATTGCTTCGATACTCTCTATAATTCCGATAATCGGGAACATCAAAGCAGTTTAGTTGGACGATGTTATGATTTGTTTAGGCATAACTAAGAATGTGGATGTCAGTGTTTATCAAAGAAAGTGAATTGTTTAAAATGTAGCAAAAAGGTCCCTTTTGTGACGAAAGTAATAAATAATAAAATCGCAGTACGAAGCCGCGGCGATGAGATGGCAATTGTCTGTCGGTCCAGACGATTATTCCCTCGGCTTTCGGCGCTCCGTTTTATTCAGATCAGTATCTTTATAACATAATTAAGTAAATTTCGAAGTCGTCGCGCTCCATCTCCGAAATAATAAGAGTGAGAGCTTAGATAACCCGCGATTTAATACAATTTTCTCTTATTTTCTCATCCCTCGTAATTAGGAATTTCGTTGTGACTAACGAAATCACTCTACGTATCACGTTTTCCGTGAAATATTATGATCTCGGTCCCGTTTTGAAGAATCATTTAACGGTAGGTACTCGCATTTCTCAGAATTTTCTAACGTTGGATAGGACTGTTAATCGACTTTGAACTTTGTCTGTATTTGTAAAATTTAATCATCTTGTATTGATTGAATGATTCATGAAAATTCCTTGCCTCGGAAAGCACGTAAAGCCGTCGGTCCTGCGCCTGATCTTTCTACGATCGTGTCGGATTGCCGTCCCATCGGATTGAGGGAGAGCCCCCGAGAGTGGGGGAATAGAGAGTGCACCTGTGTTTGCGCAAGTGCACTATAATATGACGGCGACGCCGCTATTACCTAATGTTTAAATACCTATAGATTATTTTATTTTTATATAATTGTATATGGTTCTGTGTATTTTTTATGGGATTTAAATGAAAAAAAAAAAAAAGTTCCTCCAGATGGCTAGTCTCCGTTGAGATTGGCTGCCGTAACCGAAATTCAGTCAGGAAGACATTATTAATTGAATACTCTTTATTAATTAATACAATAAGTATTATTCCTATGAAATTAGGCATGACCATAAACATTTAGTTTTTATATAATGCAAGAAGTATTGACATCTTTTATATCATTTGTTTACTCCAACAATTGAATAATATCATAACTTTTTCGAGATCAGGTAAATGTTTGCCATAAACAACGTTACAACTTTCGGAAGTTAAGTGGGGACAAACAAAACAGATATGCAAAACGTTTTCGACGTAACCATTCAATTGAACAACATCAATACCGAAGCTTTCACAATATCGTCACCGTGAGTGGCATCGACGGTATCGGCTGCGAGACGTTGTTTAAACACCTGTCCAGTTAGGTAAATGGGTCGGGCAACTTATTTCCTCAGAGTGATTTATATTTAGGTTATTCTAGGTCGGGTACTTGTATCGGCAGTGATCGCTGAGTGGATTGCGCGGCGACACCTTTCAAATAAATTGTCTTGAGACCGGCCGGAGACGGTAAACAACTCTACCCTATGCAGATCTTCTCAAACCAAACACCTTCAATTTCCTAAAGGGGTGTCGGTCCTAAAATTGCACTCGACTGTCGTTTCTTCTCGCCGGAAGTGACTTATGGGGCTTTTTTATTTAAACTGCAAAGTGAAAGTGTTTTGGCTTGTTTAAAGAGCACTATCTTATAAAAACATCTTATATAAATTTAAAAAAATCGGGATTTTGTTAGTTTTTTCTTCGACATATGGTTTTGTGAGGTCTAATTCCGTCTAAGTTTGGTTACAATCGAGCACAAAAGTGCAAAAGCCAGGTGAACCGACAACCTGATGAAAGTAGCTGGGGGGGACTTGATGTGGAAGGCAGAGGACCGATTGTTGTGGCGCAATTTGGGAGAGGCCTATGTCCAGCAGAGGACTGCGATAGACTGAGTTGATTGAATTCATAATATAAATGCGAAAGTAACTTTATCTGTTTGTCTGTTACTTTTTTACGCCTAAACCGCTGAACAGATTTTGATGAAACTTGCTACAGACATAGCCTGAAACCCGAAGAAGGACAAAGGCTATGAATTCATACTATAAATGCGAAAGTAACTTTGTCTGTTACTTTTCCACGCCTAAATCGCAGAACCGATTTTGATTAAAATTGCTACAGACATAGCCTGAAACCCGAAGAAGGACATAGACTACTTTTATTCGCGATAAACGACATCCATGCGGGCGAAGCCGTGGGCGACTTCTAGTTTAGAATAAATATGTATAACGGACGTCAGTAAAGTTTGACAATTAGTGGCACCTTGCAGCGTGAAATGATAACCCTCAATCGCTACTAAACAAGTTGATTAATTACCGGACAGCGCAGCGCTCGGTACAAAGTTCCATTGTCAAGTGTAAAACTAGACAGTCACGTGCGAATTATATTGTTACCTTGCAAGCGGCAAATAACTATCTCATGTTGAACAGGTTCTAGAAAACAATTGACTGTAAGTGGAAAAATATAGCTGAAGGCAGTGGTTGTGTTTATGGTGTCAAATTCAAAATCATCATCGTAATATTTTTCCTGTAACTACTTATGTTTGGCTTCAGGTTATCTGGTAAAGATCATCATCAACATCATCATTTCAGCCGAATGACGTCCACTGCTGGACATAGCCCTCCCCCAAGAGGGGGGGATATGCCATAATCGCTACGCTTGGCAGGCGGTTTGGCGATCGCATTTAGTTAAATAAATACACAGAGAACGCTGCGGCCCATCCTTTGGTCCCCTTAGTCGCCTTTTACGACACCCACGAGAAGAGATGGGGTGTTGCTATTGTGTCCGGCACCACATGGAACCACGGTTAAGATACCAGATATATGCGTACTTATAAATATTTAACGTTTTACTAGTAACAGTTAAAAAAAGTCTAGTGTTATTTTCCTTGTTTGTGGCATTTTTTATTAGGGTTCCGATAAGGAACCCTTATAGTTTCGTCATGTCCGTCCGTCTGTCCGTCTGTCCTAATCCTTTACAGCTTAATAACTTCTACAGTTATAAACATAAGTAAATGAAATTTTGTTAAAAAATGATCTAGATATAGATCTCAATTTTAAAAGAATAAAAAAATCTTGATTACGTATTTTAGGGGTGGCGCCCATACATGTGAAAAGGGAATAAAAAAAAAATCGCAGCACCCCCTCTTGTGGGGTATCATTGAATAGGTGTACTAAAATGAAGGTAATGTTTCATACATAACATTTTTATCAGGTGTACCATCTGCGTAATACAGCCCGCCAAAGTGGCTTGCAGTGTGTCCCCCCCCTGCCATTTCTAAACTATGCAACGTAGAAACTTATAATCTTTCATATTGATAGAATTTCATAAAAAATCTCTTTTATTCTCCTTCAATTTAGCTTCTTAAATTCAGCGCTAGGTGGCGCTGTTTGCAAAAACTAAAATAGAAATGATTAATATTCGATTTGATTCGTTTGTAATTAGGAACCCTATAATACCGAAATGCTCTTGGCCAGTTTTTTTCCAAGACCGTTAGCTAATGATAATGTGTACTTTCAGGCTGCAGTGTACAGTCGATGTCGCCGTGTATAATAAAAGCAATTCCAGCTACACGTTGTCGGTATGAAATTGGTGTTGCAATAGACGCGATGTCGCCGCTGCCAAATTACCGGCGTGTGTGGAACCGCCCTAACAATTACACCACTGGCCTTTAATGTTTTGTCGTTGTAATAACCTGATGTTTTTGTATTAACTTTTATTGTTATTACTGACAATACTCTTGTACCAATAGAAGAGGGTTACTTGTAATGTTTGTCTGTATTGTACTTTACATTTTTATTAATTTTTGTCAGTGGTGGTGTCGTAGAGTGCCAAAATATGTATAGATCAGTAAAATCTCGTATTTGAAAAGATATAACACAAAAAAAAAAGGTCTTCAACCAGTGCGTCCTGCCTGTCATGACTTACGGTGTCGAGACATGGACACTGACGGTTGGGCTAATCCACAAATTATAAGTCGCTCAGCGAGCTATGAAGCGAACTATGATTGGAGTTTCTTGGAAGGATAAAATCCGTAACGAGATTATCCGGAGAAGAACGGGAGTGAACAACATAGCTTGTAGGATCAGTGGCAGTGGGCTGGCCATGTCTGTCGAAGGATCGATGGCCGCTGGAGCAGACAAGTCCTTGAGTGGAGACCGCGAATCGGCAAACGCAGCGTAGGACGACCTGATTAGAGTAGCTGGGTAGGCTGAGTTGATAATACAGCGGATGAATGAGGGACATATTCAAGAAGTCGTATTCTTAGATCTCTGTGGTCTAGTGGTTCGAGTGTCGAACTGCTGATCACGTGGTTGTGGGTTCGATTTCCACAGAACACAAATATTTGTGTGATGAACATGAGTGTTTGTGTTGGTCTGGGTGTTTGTTATGTATTATAAGTATGTATTTACAACAACAAAAAAAGTATCTAAGTATTATGTCCATTGTCTAGTACCCATAGTACAAGCTCTGCTTAGCTTGGGACTAGATGGTGATGCGTAAAAATGTTCCAAAATTATTATTTTTTAAATATGGTAGAATTTGCTTAAAGAATCGAAAAAAAAACTACGATAAATCACGAATACAGGATTAAAATTACTCGCGCACGCTCTGAATGACTAGGGTTCTGATGACTAGTACAAAAGGCGGAGAGGATGGAAATAGAGACCGATGGACACTGCTGTGCTAAGTGCATCACCTCACTGCATGTCATTTCGGTTTGCAAGATGTTTTATCTCACAAAAGCGGGTAAGCCATACCAGGCCCCTCAGAAAGTATTGCGAAAAAAAGTTTTTATATATGGGAGACTGGCCAGTTATAATGTTTTTCGAAAATATGATTATTTATAAGTAAAAATAAGTAAGTTCCAATTTCAAAATTTCCCTCCACATTTTTTGCGAGTTAATTCAAAGTATTGTGTCTCACTGAAATATGGATCTGCGCCGGGAACATTTTAGAGCTATGATTTTATACGATTTCAAGTGTCGCCTGAAACCGGATGAATCGTACGATAGACTTCAAATGGCATTCATGGATGAAGGCCCTTCCAAGGCAACCGTGTATCGTTGGTATAACGAATTCAAGCGCGGTCGACCAACTTTGGGGGATGACGAAAGAAGCGGTCGCCCTTTGACGGCTGTTACCGAAGAAAACGTGCTAGCAGTGAAAAATTTAATCCAAGACAATAGGCGAATTACATATCAGGAGATTCAACACATATTGAAGATTGGATCGGGAAGCGTTCACGAGATTCTACACAGCCATCTTCGCGTGAGGAGGATAGTATCACGCTGGGTGCCGCACAACCTCACCGATGCTCAGAAGCAGGCCCGGGTGGAATGGTGCCGTGATATGCTTAACAAATTTGAAGCAGGCTCGTCTCGGCGTGTTTACGACATCGTTACAGGTGATGAGTCCTGGATTTATCAATACGACCCAGAAACCAAGCGCCAGTCGACTGTTTGGGTGTTTCAAAATGAGCCAACGCCTACCAAAGTGAAGCGATCTAGAAGCGGGGGTAAGATTTTGATCGCTAGCTTTTTTAATTTGACTGGCCACTTGGTATCAATTCCCTTACGGGATCAAAGAAGCATTAATGCCGAATGGTATACTACCAAATGTTTGCCAGAAGTTTTCTCTGTTATAAGCAACAAGCGACCAAACACAGGGCTCCGCGGGCTACTGCTCCACCACGACAATGCACCTGCGCACACCGCACTCAAAACGAGGGACTTCCTGGACAGCACGCCAGTCAAACTCCTGGGTCACCCTCCTTACAGCCCTGATCTAGCACCGTGTGACTTCTTTTTATTCCCAAAAATAAAAAATCAGCTCAAAGGGATACAATTTTCGTCGCCGGAAGATGCGCTGGCTGCGTTCGAGCAGGCTGTAAACGAGGTGTCTGCGGCGGACTGGAAAAAGTGTTTTGAAAACTGGTTTAGGCGCATGAATCTTTGTATAGAGGCTGGTGGAAAGTACTTTGAAAAGATTTGATAAAAATATATGTACGTATAGAACAATTTTTTTTAGTTTCGCAAAACTTTCTGAGTGTCCCACATACTTGTATGTGTGTGTACATGCACATTGTCTTTGCGTGCGTAAGCTCGGGAGCGTTCAGTTTTGGCCGAGTTTTGTAGTTACGCACAAAAGAGCGCGTGTCTATACGCATTACAACTACAAGTATGGCCCACCCGCTTTCGTGAGATAAAACCACTGTAACCGTTTCCACACAGTCCACACAACTTCAAAAAGTTTATTGCAAGTATTCAATCCGTACATTACATAAAACAATGATTAACCTAATTGTCTTTAAAAAATACTAAAAACATTACATTGTATCGTAGAACAAAGAACGAAGACCCTAAAATACGGTTTGCGCTAGTTTGGGGACCTTGAACGGTCGACCGCACGTCAGTGGAAACAGTTTGACATTGACAGCGCCTTTATTTCATAAGCGGTAAAGGCGATTTTATTTGATTAAATTTTATTTATTGAGGGATAAAAAACATCTACAACATAAGACATAAATTATAGGAGTAACAAAGTAGAAGGTAATATTGCAGTCCACTACATTATCCACAGATAAAAACAATAAAATTAAGCAGTGGGTGCCACCAGTTGGCCAGTAAAATAACAGTTAAATTTCATTACATTACATTGTATCATAATATTGTTATGTACTCTAGAATGCTATACTATACTAATGCTATACTAAATGCTATAATATAGAATATTAATGCTATACTATTAACATAAAATAACATAACAACCCGCCTATATTTCCCCGAAGGGGTAGGCAGAGGTGTAATAGTACACCCACATTTCTACATATACATACACATACATTACATACATACATTTACATATATTTTATGTTTTTTTTTCATTTGTTTTTTTTTGCTATACTATTAGAATGGCGGTTTTCAAATTCAAGTGTTACCACTGACACGCAGTCGACTGTACCAAAATTTTATGACAATAAACTATTATTACTTCATAATAAAACAAGTTTAACCGGATTACATAGCGTATATATTTACGCGATGTGATCCGGTTAAACTTGTTTTATTATAATATGTAGTGATCGCGAAAACCTAAGAAATTATTATTTCTTCATTATTATTACTATTACTATAAATCTATCATAACACATAAAATAAAAGTCTATCAAGCAAATAGCGCAATAAATATACAATAAATTAGTATGATGAAAGTGTAATTCTCGTAGTCGGCTACGGTACGACGGCGTAGCACGCGACGACAGCTGATATCGGCTTAGCCGCGTAGGCCTGTTAGTTGGCAACTGCTACGAATGCGCGAGTTGCCAGCACCTAACGGATAAGCCCTCAGTTACACACATGGCAAGACACGACTATATACAAACATACATACGCAAATTGTTAGGTATCGACATATACAAACATGTGGTCGAGCTGATATAGTAGTTGTGTTGAGTTGCGCTCATAATAGGCGGAAATTATTTTATGAACCATAAAATATTGTTCACGCATGCATTACAAGGTGGGTACTAATAAATGTATCAGCGGTTTGAAATATAAAACAGGTGGGATGTATTTCACGATTTATTAAAAAATTAAGCGTTAGAATTTCTCGTAATAAAAATACAGAAAAATTCCATTTACGTCGTTTGTATGTACTGTCAGAAATCTTTCCGGTGAACCACCACTAAGGCTAAAATCGTTTGCACTCATTGTTCCATGGCAGCGGTAGCAACGAGTAATGTAGCAGGATTCGTTCATGGGATTTTGTCGACAAAATGTACCACCGCGTAGTATCGTGACCGTACATTTCGTTCCGTCATTCATAATGCAGTGAATCATCAAATATGAATCTGACTGCTCGACATACCTATACATACATAGTATGCCTCATTATATCGTTGTATGTATCCGTCAAGTCGTGTAATTATAATAACAGATGGCAGATGCAATTAGACAGGTGTAAAGCGAATACAATCGGTGTCTAAGTGTGAAACATTGCATGGCTAATCAGGCGCACAGTAAGCGCATATCAATGCGGCCAGGTGTAACAGCCTGATAATGCCGGCTAACTATTGCGTACTTGATGACTGTACCGCTTGATATTGCAAGCACTGCCATAACAACACTATAACTAGTATTGAAGCTACAGATAATGTGAGGAAACTAATGGCTGTGTGTGGCAGTTGATGAAAGATTTCATACCTACACCTGGTGTTGTAAGAAACTTGAGTCTTAAGTCTTGCAGTAATAAGACTTGTGTTCTCTTTGAAGACTTAGTTTTTTTTTAAGAATCGAGTCTGATAAAAAATATTCAGAGCTCAAGTTCTTTTGAATTTTAAGGCTTTTAATAGGAAGACTCGAGTCTTGTCTAAAAGAACTCGACACTGAGTCTTTTCAAAAGAACTCAGGACTGAGTTATCTGAGTCCTTATCTGGAGTTTTATAAGTACAACTAAAAAACATGAGAAATTGTAAGTAAGTAGTAACATAACATAACATAACATCACGCCTGTATTTCCCCGAAAGGGTAAGTAGAGGTGTATAGTACACCCACATTTCGCCAGTTATGTTGTAAGTCCCATGTAATAGGGGGCGAGCCTATTGCCATTAACCGGGCACAAATCCAGACTCCGAGCTGCTACTGAGAATTTCCTAATGAAAAAACCCAATAACACTTTGCCCGACCCGGGAATTGAACCCAGGACCTCACGCTCAGCAGTCGCGCTTGCAACCACTAGACCAACAAGGCAGTCAAGTAAGTAAGTAGTAGTATTCATTTATTTAACGTGTTATTATATGTTATACCAAAAACTATTAATGATGTGGAACAATAAAAACTCAAAAGACTCAAAGAACTCTTAGGACTCAAAAGACTCAAAGAACTCAAAAAGCTCATAGGACTCAAAAGACCTAAAGAACTCATAGGACGCAAATTGTTCAGATTCGTCTACATCAAAACACGCGTCAGCAACTTCTCACATATAAAATTAATGCACAAATCTTTTCTGGAAAATATTTTATGTGATTGTGAAAAGCGTACCAAATTCTTCGCAGCAGTTTCGAACATACAGAACGAGGGACACGGATGAAGTGTTTCATAGAGACTTTACGGGTCGCTCTGTGGCACTTCATTTTCCAATAAAGAATAGGAACAAATAAATACTTATTGGGTTTTGGGAATAATATTTAGTTTGTAGAGTCACTAAGCGGTTTCTGCTCAATAATAGCCGCAAAGAATGGAATAGAGCAAAGGATAAAAGCGCTACTTGACGTACACAGAGTACGCTTCTCACGGGTACGGGTCTTCTTTATCACGAGAAGTTGAGCACAATACAGTTGCATTGTAGGTACCTTTTCGATAAAATAAATCGTCATGGATACCCTTCATCTGGGGAAGGCGAATGGCTGTGTCAGACTATCTCGAAAAACTAAAACCACATAGTGGCCGACCTCAGCACAAAATAGAGGAGCTCCGTGAACTCCTGTGGCCCACGCCGGTGCCCCTCTGGTGCTATGCCATTTGGCACGTCCCGGGAAAGCAGTGCTTTCCACACCACAGTATTGCATTGTAGGTACTGCTAATAAATATTTTATGAATTTTATCCATTCATCATTTGACAAGTGGGTCTTATTCTGCGTATGAGCCTCGTTCGGTATGTCGTAAACCGCCGAATCGGTAACCAATAACGCATAAATCACGTGTTCGATGCGCGCCTGTTTTCTGTATGTTCGTGATGCTATTTTTGCCGACCGGCAGGCCAATCGTTTTTCTATGAAAACTTCGACAAGACGCGTATTGATACACCTCATTGGATTTTACTACCGGCAGGTAGCGGGATGCTTACGAAACTCGTTATTTTTTTTTAAATACACCTGAGGTTAGGCAGTTACCTTAGCCCATAATAACTGAAAAGCCACCTAGGCCTTAATGTTACTGCAAGTCGCGTTCTCCAAACTAAGATATGAAGATGGAGAATCTCATGTGATTGTAATATCACCGGTATCCATGCTCTTCGCACATCAATACAGCAATGCAAGCATTACTGTTTGGCGGCAGACATAGGTACGATGGTAGTACTTCCCCGGACGAGCTCTTTCACAAGCTTCTCTACTACTACATTCATATCCACAGGTTATACGCTAAAAGCCTGACATTCCGAAGTTATTGAAAACTGTGCATGTAAGCATTACATCCATTCATTTAGTTAGATGATAAAAATTAGCACATATATTTGTGACAAATCCGAGTAAATTATACGGTTATTACAGTTATTCGAAGCTCTATAATAGTATCAGTAATTCAAGGCTCATTTTAGGTGATAAGAGCTAGATATTATGTGTTTGTTGAAGCTCGTTTTATAACTATTACTATTACTGACTGTTCATAAGGCGTTCGGATTAGATTTTTTTCCGCTCATCTGAAAGGGCAAATGGAGAACTGTATTCTCGTATGTATTCTTGTATGGTCTTCATTCTTCTCTGCAACTGTTGGTATGTCTCGACCACGATCGCTCACTCAAGGAGGTTGTGATGGGCCGAGCAACTAGTGCACACATCACACCCAGGTTGAGTGAGTAACCGGGAACGAAATTCGACGTCTTCATAAGCTTCATTCGTGGTTGTCTTCTTCTTCGTCTTTTTTAAATTGTGCTGTTAAGGAGTACAATTTACATTATAACTATATTCATAGCCTGCATATAAACAGTCAGTAATTTGTAATAAACCCAACGATTTATTATAAAGAATGCCCGCTTGAATTTTTTTGCTGAAAAATCCGATACCGCAACAAGAATTATGTTCAAATCATTGTATAAATCCATAAGAGCGATATCGGGGCTTGTTTGATGGAGCGCCGAAAATAGCGCGCTGTAAAGCTTCGCTTGTAAACCGATCGAACGTCTTACTTCGACTATTTCGGCCTCAACCCGAGGAACACGATGTTTTCATAATCATAATAAACACTCTTATAGCTTTCACCTTCGAGTCTTGACCGCTACTTGCCATTAATTAGCTACAAATTAATTTATTATCCTCTGTTACGCATACCGCGCTTAATTTTACGTGCCACTTCAGTATTTTGAATTTATGGAGAAATATGCTCTGATCAAAAAAATTAAAAAAGACGACGGACGAAGATACATAGGTACCTGTCAATGTAAAATAAAATTACATTGCTCTGTTCATAACATCTTTGTAAGGCAATAAAAATAAACAGTTTTATGTAACGCAGCGACAGATTCGATTTATTTATTAACTACGTAAGTAATGCCACACGCGCGGCCAACGTTTTATACGGCAAATAAAATTGTATTGTAAAGGGGTGCGGTTAGAAGCCAACGCCATCTATTATTTACAGTACGCACTGTGCCCGGCCTACCCTCGTTTACATCACAATTAATTTAATTTGCTTTTTCACAGGCTTCTTCCATTCCCTCATTGTGACGTGGAGGGCTGAGGGCGTGAATTTTCTCGTGATTTGGTAACGGAGGCGGTAATTAGAGCAATTGTGAGGTTTCTCCATTTGTTTTTAACTGTTTATTACCGCGCGCGGTTATTTTGAATGTGCCTGGAATTAGCTTTATGTTTGATATCGCTGTAATTTTGTATAACACTTTGTTTTTGAGAAAACATAAGAATAACCGATCCCGTTTAGTATTAGTTTATATCTAGGTACGTATTAATTTCTTGTTGGTATTTTGTGGTAGGTTCGCTGCATGTAAGGCGAGCTGATCGAATGGAACTCGATCCGTGCGGCGAGCCGGCTCAGTGTCGTATCGAGTGTCGCCGGACATGCGCACGCGGCGACGGAAGCCGCCCACGAGCGCGCTTCCGTCCACAGTTCGTCCATCCGTCTGACATCTGTCATTACAGCGTTTAATAAACTGATATGATAAGGCTTCCTGGACAGAAGATAACGCTATTGGGTAGAATATCATAATTAATTATTTTATTATTTTTAACGCATTTACGCATGCGAAGCGAAATCTAACGATTTAAATTTTGGTGAAAGAAAAAATCGCTCACGAGTAGGATTCGAACCTGCGACGCTCAGTACGCCAGTGCTTTGGCAACCAATACGACTAACTTTGCAGTTAATAATAAAATAATTAGTAAGGGTAGGCATATCTATATGACTTTGAATTAACTGCAAAGTTAGTCGAGTCGGTTAAGAAACACGGTTTCTTAATAAGATATCGCTGACGTCACCCAAAGACGTACAAAAAGTGGAGGTTAATTTCGATACCACGAGTAGGTAGTGTTCACGGTAGCTTAGTGGCTAAAGCACTTGTGTACTGAGCCAGGCGTCGCAGGTTCGAATCCTGCTCGTGAGCGATTTTTTCTTTCCACAATTTAAATCGTTATCTTAATTAAATTATTTTACTATACGCTTTTTAGTATGTATATATATATTTAACAACGCTTTCCTACGTGTATATACGAGTAGACTAACAGAAAGTCGTGTACATAAGTTGTGGTGGTAATGTAAAGCAAGGTACTGCTTCAGTGGTCTTAATATAGAACTAAGAATGAAATTAAACTCCAACGTATGCACCCACTCGTAATATTTTCCTTTAAATTGGCTCTTCAAACCCACGCAAGGGTATCTATAATTGAATGATGATCAATGCACTGTTTTCATATAATTGTTAAAGCTAAGTTCATCATATTTAAATTTGGTAGGGAAGCGTATTGTGTGGTTATGTGAGAGTTCAAAGTATAACACGCTTATGACATAGTGTCAGCCGGCTAGGCGTCGAACACAGTACAAAGTTGTTGTAAATCTTGGTCTAAGTGAGCCGGGATACAGTTTAAGCACGCGCTCGCGTCGCCGCGTCGTCGCCTTCAATCTAACTTTGGCCCGACCGTCGCCTGTCCGCTACACCCCTGCATAATGAAATGGGGACTGTCCTAGAATTCACAAAGTTACCCGATACTCAATAATTACATCCATGCTCCATGCTCCTTCATGTCGGCGTTCGATATTCTACGTATTAAAATGTTTAGTGCATTTTTTACACAAGATTTTCCCGACCTTTTTATGCGCTCCGCCCTTATCTAATGCGTCGTAACATTTATCTAGTATCTGTCACTTAAAGCCTTTGCTCTCGTGTAAACGGGCGACCTTATTTTTTGCCGAAGGGCCCGAGCTATCAGTTCGTCCCGCGACACAATATTACCCTGCACGGCGATATATCGCGTTGGAATCACGTCATCGTTCACTTGCTGCCAGGGCGTGGCTGTTCAAGATGAGTTTGCGGGAAGTTCACATAAAGCTGCCGATAGATATGAGCGGTTACCGTCGTTGACACTGCCATCGTATCACCACGAAATTCTTTAAATTGTGCAATACAATATTTGCAAAAGCTTGGAATTTTACTCTAAGTAATTTGTTACTAAAAGTTTATTTTTGAAGCGAGGAATGAATTATGTGTATTAAACACGCTGCATATAAATAGGAACAGTGAATTGATAAAGTCCAGACGTGAAAACTTTTTATACAGAAGTTGATAATTTGGTTTCTTGTTATTTTTACTGATTACTAGTCAGACAGCGTGTCTAGAATATAATATAGATATACAATAACCGTAACCTAAATTAATACTGCGCAGTGTCGCCAACTAAGCCATGTACACTGTACACTAGTAGGTTATTATATCATAGCGTAACACGTAACGCGTTATAGACGTACACGGGACATCTGCACGGAGCCTTATGAATCCAGAGTGTGATGGATGGATCGGTCGGAGCAGAACCATGCATACTCGATTATATATGATGTCATTTATAACAAATCTGTGTTGTTTGCGCTTTGTAACTCAAGACTACTACAGTATAATACAGCTTACGTCGATAAGGAATTGTTATGCTCTATATTATCGTAAAACTGTATTGAAAAGGAATTCCGGTAACCAATTAAACATTCAGATAAAAACTTTAAAAGCATTTGTAAAGTAAACATTTGCATGCTATGATATAAAGCATATAGCGGAATAAGCGGACTATGAATGAACGTACCAACTACAATGTACCTATTCCTTGCAAATAAAGACATTCTATTCTTCTATTCTATTCTAAATTAAGCGTACCAGTGAAGTAATTTGTCGATCGTTTTGATTCCCTCTTTTTCGTTGAACGACCTCGAAAAATAAGCTCTGTCTCAGAGCTCTGAATGGCCGCGGAATGAAGTAAAGTTTTAAGACAAGCTGTCAGTTTCACGTAAAACTGATGTAGAGAAGGAAATGTCGAGAAAAATCATATTTTATTATCCTTAATTTGGAATTATTTCTAATTTTTGTCTAAATTTCATCCGGCTGTGGCTATCAGCTTTAATTTTCCTAGATGTGTTAAGTAGAATAAAATGAAATAAATAAAAATAAAAATTATTTATTCTCGCCTCTAAATATTACAATTTTATATCTTATTCACATTACATTACAGTTAATTTTGTGGTTGTTTAATTGGGAAGCACAAGGTTTTGACCCTATCCCTGAACTAGGCGTAAACCTGTATCTCAGGAGATAGTGTTCAGCCATCGTTAGTCTAACAATATATCTTAAAATATTTGTGTCACTACTATTTAATTTGATCTTATAAATTATTGACTATAATAAAAAACAGTTACCTACCTACACGAAGTAAAATCATAATCATAAATAGAATGTTTCACAAATAAAGTGGGACCTATAGCACCGTTGAGAGTCCTAAAACTTGCTCTTTATTCTTACATTATTTTAGATATCGTGTTGTCAATGAGGAGGAAATGAGCCTGTTGATTATAATGTTACTATGACACGCTACGAGAGGAAAATTCACCCGCGCCTTTAACAGATCTTATCGACAAGAAGGCAGGTTAATGATGAGGTCGATCACCTATCGCTTACTCAACCGAGAAGGGACAATGTGGCGATATGAATATATAGAAAAAGATTACTCGGCAAACCCGCTTCGTCGTGTATCAGTACATAATATAGGACATGTATCTAGTTATTATATTAGGTACATACTTTCGACGTGTATCTAATGGTCTTACATACTTGCATGATATACATAGGTGCGTACATATAAGCGACACCACGACAGAGCACTTAGCGGAGCCGCGTTCGAGGCGGGGTCGCATCAATCACAACACAATTTTATATCAAATGTCGCTCTCAATCAATTTGTGCCAGGATCGTATTCCCCACTACACTACCAACTAGTGACGTTCACCTCCTTTCTACACATTTTGTGAAAGGGGGATGATACACCCACAAATCCAGGTATAACTAATGTTTTGTTTACACAGCAATACTGTATTGGATGAAAAATATATATCGGCAGAAAATGGAATATGCTCAAATCATCTATATTGTAATATACATATGTTACACACATATCTACATGTGTTACGATAACTGTTAAGCAAATACTGTTACTTAAATTAATTAAATCACGCTGAGTGAGCCACTTTAGTAAAACAAATGCATAATTATCAATTAGGTAATTATATTATGTTGACTCACTTATTGGAATACATATTGTTAGGTTAACTTCTTGTCCTTTGTTTTAGTTTGCGTATTGGTAAGGAGTGAGTAACCAATTAATTGTAGCGTCACACAAAATGTGAATGTTTTTGCGATATATTCTTTTTGGATTTTCCTCAACACGCGCACATGACTAATATCGGATGACGCTGTAACGTGGCCTGAGGTGTTACGTGGGCCACGGACTAACTTTCCTAATGGATGGCGTAGTTTTGAGGAAACCACTAGAGATAATTAGAGAGTTAGCCGCTCGTATGACTATTCTTAATAGATCGCGACAATCTTACGACACAACAAGTATACATTGCAAATTATGTTCAGTCTATCTTTTCATTAATCTACGGCAGGAATATTATGAAGGCAACATTTTGAGCAATTTGAAATTCAAATGTGTTTCATTTTCTTGCGTCGAATCATACTTGTTTCCAGAGTGTATTAATAAGAAATTACAATTCCTTACGATATGAGTAAATCGGGCAAGTTATGAGTAGGTATGAAAGTGGTCACACAAAGGCGTTTGTTTATAAAACAAAACAGCTGCGTTTCTTGGTCTTGCAATGCGTATTGAGAGACTATGAAAATAATGGTCTATTAAAGAGCTAGGCAGCTCCTTGTGCCTAGTGCTCTATTGTTCTGTAGTCGGCAGTGCACTCACGTGGGGAATGGAACATATACCAGGAAAATAGCGGGTAATGATTCCGCTACATACTAATTGTTGACAATATTTTTTTGGGTATCGGTCCAAAGTTACGTGTTTTGAATTAATTTGACGTTCACTTGGGAATTAAGAGAAGTCGAGTGCCTACTAATGTAGCGATAAAAATTCATCATTTAGGAGGATTATAAATTCTGCGGGACTGTTGCTGGGTATTAAAATGTTTGCCGCTTTGCAATGTAGCCCAAATTTTACGAGGAGAGCACATGCACAAGGTCACATAATTCTCGTAGAGTCAATTAGCTGATAGTACAGAAAAATAGTTTATTCCACTATTTATTTAATGCACTCGGGCTCCACAATGTATGTTCAAACAAAAACTGAATGGTGTCAAAGTCAAAGTCAAAATTTTCATTTCGAATAATCATTTACATGCACTTTCAAAAAATTATGAATCTAGTTGCACGGTTCCAAAAACTTGGTCTTATGAAGAAGAGCCGGCAAGAAACGACATGGATATACTCGTTTCAAATAATAAATGGTAGGTACAATGGTTTGTTATGTTACATGACATGGTTTCTTCTTCTTTAAATAAGGGCAGTTAAATCTTGTTTATTAATGTTTTACGGATCTACTGGTCTATTCCCGCGGCTTCACCCACGTATTTATCACAGAAATACGTTATCGCGCATCCCTCGGGAACTATACATTATCCCGGGATAAAAGTAACCTATATGTCAATCCAGGTTATGGTCTATCTGTGTGCCAAATTTCATCCAAAACAATTCAGCCGTTTCAGCGTGATTGAAGGACAAACAAACAAACTTCCATTCTTTCGCATTTGTAACATTAGTAGGATAGGATTAGTAGAATAAAGCAGTAGTACGCATAGGCTCATAACATCACGTCTTATTTTCCTAACAGAAAGTACGTGCTACAATACCTATAATTATACGCCTTTATACGTGAATCTAAAAAGATGCATTTAAATGTACGGCACATTTAAATACATCTTTATAGATTCACGTTCAGATTATACCGTCGCTTGTATCGAGCATCTTCGTTAAGCTATGTTTTTTTTTTTTATATCAGGGTGAGAGTGACAGCGGCAGGGGGCGGGTACGGACGAGATAAAGTATCTTATCATCTGCTATCTGGCCAAAGGGAAGCCACTCAATCGATAACTGGATGAAATACTTGTGTATTATTATGGGAACATAATGCGAGGAGCTATTAGGATTATTTGGGAGGATAACGAATGAAACCAAGCTTAATATATTTACGTTTGTGGATACGTATGAATATGTAAGGGAATCGGGAATTTCGATAGACGCAGTGATTTTTACTGCTTGCATCCGCAAATAAAATGTTTAGAAATGCTAATCATAGAGCACCGATTTTTTTATTTCACCGTATATATTGGTTAGTTGGTTGAGGGGCTCGTAGCGAAGCAACGACTGCGCGGATTGTACGATCTGCAAGGTTAAGCTGCACTTGCCGCGGTCAGTCTGTAGATGGGTGACCGTTTCGTTACACATCGAGACCCCTCCGTGCCTCGGAGAGCACGTTAAGCTGTCGGTCCCGGTTGTCATACGAATATCTATGGCAGTCGTTACGGGTAGTCAGAAGCCTGAAAGTCTGACGACTGGTCTAACCTCCGAATGTCAGTATTACCCAGTTACTGGGTTGCGGGGGTCTGATGGCAGTCGCTCCGTGTAAAACACTGATGTTCAGCCGCATCTGGCTAGACTGGAAGCCGACCCCAATATAATTGGGAAAAGGCTCGGAGGATGATGACCGTATATATTGGTTGATTGCAACGATTGCATAAGAAAGATGTTATATACTATGCAATTAAATAAATAAATAAATATTTTTGCGACATTTTACACATCACCATCTAGACAAATTACAAAATCTTATACGAAGTATATTTGTGTAGATTAGTAATATATCCGAGAATATAAATTTATTGTACGCTTACTGTGACAAGTTTAAATGGTCTAATAGAATGGATGTTTGTCGTTGATTGGTTCACAATGCACGTGAGTGGAGAGTGCTCGGGATCACAAGTCAAATTGTTGTTACAGATTTGTATGTGGCGTATAATAATGATGCTATATAAGGTTAATATTTGTATTCTGGAATTACATTACATAACATAACAAGCCCATTACTGTCCCACTGCTGGACACGGCCTCTTCTCAGTATGAGAAGGCCTTGGAATTACATTGCTGTAATTTAATTTTCAAACATCCATAAGTCCTTGATGTTTTAACGTTTTGGTTAGGTACCGTTACTATCTTAGATTTTTATAGGAATTCAATTCCGTACATATGAATTCAATTGTGTAGAACGGAAGTAATGAAAAGTAAATCAAACAATTTATAAATAAAACCAACTCACCGTTTGATAGCCCTCCTCCATTTTCACTTACGCACAAAACCAATAAAAACAACAATAACAACGTAAAAAATAATACAGTCCGCGCTGCTCGAGTGCAATTGCATTAGGAGATGCGAAATAAAAACGAAAATAAAAGACGGAGTAATAAAACGGCGCGAGACGTACAATTAATGGAATGTTTGATTTGAATTGTTTTGCGTTAGAAAGAGTTTAGCACCAAGAGTGCGTCCGCGGCGTGCGGAGGTTAGATGTGATATGGCAGGACTGGCTCCGGCTCTCGTGCCGTGACGTAGCACGGTCGCGGGCGGCACTCCACACGCGTGCTGTGCCGGCACACAAGGCCGCGCCGCGCCGGGCGGGCGGTTATAAGCGTGTACAGCGGGGCGGCGTCGATAAATAATTCGATAATATCGCATTACTCACCTATTAAAAGCTGCATTTTACACGCCTATTAACTGATAAATATTAACATCTGTTAAACTGGACTGGCCACTTATCAGTTATTTCCCATATAATTGGTTTTGGTCATTTCGTGATATCCTTGTAGCGTTTCATATTATTTCGATTATTAAGGCCGTATAACTGTAGTTTAAATTCGGTAGTTGACTAGTGTTAAAAAATACCAAAAATGTTATATTATTTTAAAAAAGGTACAGAAAGGACAACATTGTAGAAAGAATAAACAAAATCCATAAAAAAATGGGAGAGATACACGCTTTTTAAGTTTTTGGAAGGGGCATTTTCTGTCCTTGTCGTGCGAAACGGACATTGTTCAGAGAGATGTCCAGTTACTTTGAAGGTTTTGAACAATGACGTCATTCTTTAATAGTGCTGTCTCTGTCTAGTGAACAAATTTAAATTGCTTATAACTTTTTTTCACTGTTGCTTATTTTTCTTGAAAAAGTTTCGAACATAACATAACATAACATCACGCCTGTATTTCCCCGAAGGGATAGGCAGAGGTGTATAGTACAGTCGACAACATGACAGTGGTAACACTTCAATTCAAAAACCGCCTTTACTGCTTACGAAATAAAGATGCTGCTAATGTCAAAGTGTTACCACCGACGTGCGGTCGACCGTACACCCACATTTCGCCAGTTATGTTATAGTCCCATGTAATAGGGGGCGAGCCTATTGCCAAAAAGTTTCGAGATTTCTAATAAAAACTAATTTAAAAAAAATAGTCACCTTCCCTACTACGCTAGATGGATTTGTAACTGATCATTTCTAGGCCGTTAAGCTAGCTACAAATAATTAGGATTAAAGAATCTTATACAAAAATAAGTAGTGTAGGCTTTGCCCAACAATTTAGAAGCAAGTAAAATGCCGATATGATAATCCTATAACGTAGGTAATAAATGTGTGAGTCAGTATCGAGTAAGGCCGTCGCAAGGCTTCGCTGGTATAAGTAGCGCCGAATTGTGGCTTCATGTCCGAGCTCGATAATCTAATGATTGTGGTGGATATAGCCGATATCTAATTATACTTGTAAATGGAGACGAAGCTTTAAATAAGTTTAGTTTTTGATATTTAGGGGAAGTTTAGCAATTATCTATTTTGAGGGAAACTTGCTATGAAATAGTTTTATAAATTTTAATTGTGGTTTTTGTAATTACCCATCATTATATTTATTATATACGTAGCTACATTACCCGAATGCGTGACAGCTAAGACAGGGTTATGTTTTTTAGTTTAGTGATTGAGTCAGTGGTTTATCATTTTGGGTAAAACCTTCTTTATTGGGTTAATTTTAAAATCATTTGGATTAAATAAATAAATAAATATTTTTGGGACATTTTTACACATCATCTAGTCCCAAACTAAGCAAAGCTTGTGGTATGGGTACTAGACAATGGATATAATACTTATTATACTTTTTTTTTTGTAAATACATACTTATAATACATAATAAATACAATTTCTGAATGATTTCAACGGCAGTTAGAATGTAATCTATGTAAAATTAAAAACAAGAACGACAAGAATACAATTACTTCGCTATGGCGAATAGACGGTGAACAAAAACTGGATTTCAGAAATTCATTTTAACTGAAATTATGTTTATATTAAATTATTCACTATACCGTAGTAGTGTAACTTATATAAAACATAGGTGGAGTACATTGAGTAATACCTCATATAAACAGGCGACGCTTAAATTGTAATTTCACGGCTCGACGGAAATTTTCATTGGCGATTAATTCTTGTTCGCGATTTTAGTTCGTGGAATAGACGCCGCTGGCGAAGGGCGCACCTCTAGCATCGCTTACCTCATTATTCGCTTCCCCGTTGTCAACGGTGTCATTACAATTAACTTGTTTTTGTTTCTATTCTGTGAGTTCGTAGATTTATTTTAATAATACCCTATCGTGTATGTTTTAAAACGTGCCTCCAAAAACGTAGAGCAAAAAGATATTGGTTTCGGATTTGTGTTCACATTTGAGTTTTCCGTAGTAATAAACAATTTGATAGACAAATAAGTTAACAAATAAGAAATATAAGAACATAATAATATATGGCATAAGTTGAAATAAGCAGTACCTAATCAATACTTAATTGCTCATTTCCTACCTAATTGCTCCTTTCGTGTGTTATTGTGTGTACTGACATCAATTGAAAATAAATAAATAAAATTAAAATAAAACAAAGTTTAACCGGATTAAATCGCGTATATTATTTAAATTGGTTTCCCTGACGTTTCGAAAGCTTTGCAGCATTTCGTGGTCGCAGGCAGACTAAGATGACAAGCGTTTTTACAAATATTTCTAAAAAAATATTTTAATCTACCGTACAATATTATTAATTAAAATCGTTTCGATGCACGCAGTAATCACTCACAATATCATTATCTTTTACAGTGTTGCGTGCTGTTTGGGACTTGATTATTTTTAGGACTGGGTTCCAAACAGGTGGTAGCTGCCAACCATCTTCTCTATTAAAATTAGGATGATTGATTGATTATTGATTGATTGATTGACTTAATCCAGTTAAACTTTGTTTTATTATAATGTGTAGTGATCGCGAAAACCTAAGAAGTTATTAAATAAAATTAAATTCATCAGTTCTATTGTTCTACTATTATTAGGTACCTACAAAAGCATTGTTATTTATACCAACACAATAATTTAGTAAAATAAAATTATGCTCTTAATTGTAAAAACTGTACACTCTGCGGTTAATTTATAAATAGATTAGAAAACCACAAAAATAATCAAAGATTAATTAACATCGCTAGTTACTAGCCGTTAAACAGTATTACTTATGGTTTCCTTTTATTATATTATTGTACAATGAGTGGTTATACTTAGTACTCTACGTTCGGATCATAAATAAATTAACAGAGGTTTCTAATAGGTCAAAGGTCAAGTTATTGCAAGGGTAATTCGATTTTGTTGTCCTAATACGATATGCGAACCGCTGTTACTAGTCAGTGGTGTGCTAAGGGTGGAACGTGGAACTGTTACAATACTGCCCACCGCATTCAAAAAACAAAGAGCCGGCGGCATTTTCGACGCTGCCGCAAATTGTGACAAATTGTGTTATTGAAATTTATGTCCGGCAGTTTTGAGACATAATTGGATGCGGAGAGTCGGCAGCCATGTTCCCAGAGTGACGTCACGTGCTCTAATGACATTTATTACGGACAGTTCATTGGCGCCGCTCGTCTCCACAAAACGTAGTGCTGTTTCACATTTGGAAATTAATTTTCGCGGTATTCTGCAGGCTAACGCCCGGCGCGAATGCAATGTCGGGACATTGCTGCCGGAGCGGAGCTTAGCTTTGAAATTACGTTTTGAGTTTTGTTTTTCGAGTAGCTAAATAGATTGAGTTTTATGGCTTTCGGTTAACATTTCAAAATTTTCCCAGACTCTTCGGTATTAAATTAAACTTAACTTACTGTTTGTTGATATTGCGCATAACTTGTAGTAACTTACCTGTAACAGAAAAAATAATCAGTTTAATAAAACCTATATTGGCGTCTCATACTAGAGAGTAAAATACATTTTTAGTCGATATTAATTAAGGGCCAATACAAAACGAAGTGGATAAAAAGGCTGGATTCACGTCAACGTAATTCTGTACCCAATAAAAGTAATAAATCGTGAAGTGTCGCTACACAGGTGGTGATTTTTTTCCCACGGCAACAATGCGAAGATTGCGTCTATAAATAACTGCAGTAGTGAGATGGGACAGGACGTCCACTCTGCTCGACGGCCATTGACTGATTACCCGGAAAGCAAGGAGCGACCGATAGGTGGCGTTGTTTAATAATTAATCAAGTTGGTAACTCTTATAAAATAATGTGAGAAGATATATTATATTTTATTAGGGGCTTTATTTGTTATGGAAATTGGATGCGTATGATAAAACCGTATATTGCTACAAGCTGTTATCTGTTTATTGGTTGGCTTACAGCTGATTTGCTTACCATTAAAACTAGTAATAACTTATTTTTTTGTATTTTCTTAGACAAGCAGTAATATTTCAGGTACCGGGCATGAAAATTAAAAAACTCACATCTCAGCGATATTCGGTACCGAAAAAGTCTCTTATTAACCGACGAAAAAAAGGAGGAGGTTCTCAATTCGACGCGTATATTTTTTTTTTTTTTTTTTTTTTTTTTTTTTTTTTTATGTATGACCACGCATAACTTTTTACAGAGTGGCCCGATTTTGATGATTCTTTTTTTAATGGATAGGGTATATCTCGAAGTTGGTCCCATTTAAATTTCAAAATCAAAATCCACCCCTAAGGGTGGGAAAACAGGGGATGAGTGCTTGTTCACCCACTGAATTCTTATCTGTTTACCGATTCTGTTGAAACTTGGCACACATAAATATAGTTCTAGACACTACGACATAATGGAGACCTGGAGTTAGATTTTGACCACAAAAAAAATTAAAATAAAACTTTTTAACAAAAAATTGAACCGACGAAAACAGAAACTGAAAAGCGAAAAATAACTAATTATGAGTCGGCGCCAAACAAACAATCAACGAAGATCATTAAATTACTTTAAATAAATAATAAAAACAACGTAACATCAAATACAACGTGAAATTTTCAACGATAAACAATAACTTTCCAAAAATTCGTTCGTCGCTCGGCCTCTTGCAACTTGCACGCACTTTGCTTGTTAAAAGTTTGTTTGGCGCCTACTCATAATTAGTTATTTTTCGCTTTTCAGTTTCTGTTTTCGTCGGTTCAATTTTTTGTTAAAAAGTTTTATTATTATTAAGAAAGAGAATGCGCTATTTCCTTGTAAGTGTCAAGCTGAAATCAACTAAAAATGCTTTATTTTTACTGTAAACCTCCTCTTTACGACGTTGCATATGCTACAACAATGTTTTTATATCATCAATATATCACGCATGTGTGTGAAGAGGATGAGGATCAAGCCGAAAACATTGGCGAGGAGGAGTCGCTTTCAAAGCTGTCAAATGTGACAGGAAAAAGGGCGGGAAAATGTCACTATAATGGATGTGTCACCGACATCGTGGCATAACGCGACCCGTTGGCATGCACGGCTTCAGAATACACTCCCTGTGGATTAAGTAATACCAGATTTGATGAAAATTTCCATACCTACGGGCAACAAACAACCGCAGATGGAAAACGGGATTGTACGGACTGTCTAGCTGGCACTTGTTTTATTTTGAACAAAACAAATGAGTCAATCTTTTACCAGGCACAGATAGCATCAACTTTTGTTCCTAATTTGAAAATTCATATTGACTTTTAAATCGAACTGGACGTCAGTTTTCATTACTGTACGGGGGAAGTGGTTCATATTTAGATTCAGTGTGATGATAGAGCAATTTTCAGTATACTATTAAGGTACTCAACATTGGTAACTTCATTTAAATTAATGGTTTAAAAAGTTTTTGAAAGTTAAAAGCAGATATAATAGCCTCACCAGAATTCAAAATGCACTGTGTTAAACGAATGTTCTCCTGTAATCAGAATAATGAATGCGATGGTTCAGTATGATAGTCAATAAATATGGTACGAAAAACATGTCCAAACATGATGGATGTTGAAAGCGAAATGTGATGAAAGATAGAGATAGTCGGTTAATAGTCGTCTAGGATTATGATTATTTGAATAAAGAATTGAAGTTTAGCTGACTTCAAAAATGAGATTGAAATATCAAAAAAATTATATTCAGACTCAGAGCAAATAAGTATAATGCCAATTACGTCAAAAATAATTTTATCAGTTGGTAATAAAAATAAGTTTTTAAGGTTTAAAAACTTCTATTTTAGAATACCTTTTTGGCTACGGGAAATAGAAATCAAATTTCGAAAAATACTGTGATAGCTCGAATCTAACTTCAATAATTTTGTTTCAAGCTGTAAGTTGAATGGTTTTTTAAATTTTTTCTGAAAATTAGAACATGAGCACTGAAATTCACTGAGGTAGATCAGTTGATATCATCGAGTTGACATTTACCAACGGCCATATTGGTCGTTATCTGTCACCGCCCCCCACGATCCGTTTCACTTGCAACCCGATAGGGGGCGACACCGGGCGGCGCGACTACTCGCCCAGTAATGGCTACCACGGCCCCTTTTTTATTACTGACCCGCTAGTAAACAGATCATTCGGGTTTGTGGTGTTATAAAAACGAAATTAACTCTGGCCGGTAGATGTCCAGATATCCTCAGTACTTACTGCCCTACTATTAACATAAAATCGCGTGTCACGCACATTCCGCAGTTTAAAGCGTCTCTGAGACATTAACCGCTCGCGTATTGCCCAGTAATAAGTCCGAAAAGTACATCAACTCAGTAGGTAATACTCGCATATTTCAGTTAAAGTCCGCTATTATTTGGATTCTCAGGTGTGTTCAGACGCTCGGCTCAATCATCGTCCTCCGAGCCATTTCACAATCAGGTATGTTGGGTCGGCTTCCAGTCTAACCAGATGCGGCTGAACATCAGTATTTTACATGGAGCGACGCCATCAGACCTTGGCAAAACCAGTTACTGTATAATGCTGACATTCGGAGGTTAGTCTCGGCTCAATGTGATATATTTTTGCGTACGCTGACTTATGAATTCACTAGCATTGATTCGCCATACATAACGTATAGCATTTAGACAGTTATTTCTAAGTAGGTACCTAAAAGTTATCAACAATACACGCACATATAATAATAAATCAGTTTAGGTATGTGTGGTTGATATGATTAAACGATTCACATTGCTATCATTTCCTATGCGCCATCCGCCCCGCTGTTCATTATAGCTAAGTAGGTACATAGCATTATTACTGTAGTGAGCACTCGCCCACTAGGCACGTATGGCCGACCACCGCGAGTGGAGCCATTGTGCACTCTGATATTGTGTTAATAGATTAATCCAATCAAAATATTAATTCCACAACGCAGCTCATTCGTACCTATTTACATTTCAATCGCACGATTTATTCGTTAGATTTGAGATATTCATCGACAATGTTCAGAATTGATTCTATTGGGAGACATAAATACGGTTTTATAAAGTATGTTGTAATTCCCATTCGGGATGTGTATGTGGAACGGTGAAGATCGAAAACATATTTTTATACAAATTAAATACAGGTAAAATACGGATTGAAAAATCTGTTGCTACAGGAAACTGGAACAGCAAATATCGAGTGTAATAGAAAAAGTCCAATATAAAAATATATAGATATCATTTTATTGGAAGCAGATCGGTGCCGCAACTCGAGTCAGTGCGCAACGTGAGCCTCTCGAGGGCTGTCTGGGGACCCATGAAAGCCGCTGTTTAAATAAGGGTCTAACTGTAAGGATTGCTCGAAGTAGCACTTTGTTACACCATTGCTTGAATCCAGAAAATTCAACTTACGCTCGAGTGTAATAACTGGAATTCTGTATCGGAGGTGCAAATTATTATAAACCATAAATATCAAACATGATTTTATCTGTAGCTGCTAACTTCAACCATAGGTAGGTTTGAATAATAGTTAGTGTCATAAAGCAAAGAGGTATAATCATTTTTATTAATAGTAAAATTCAGAGAATTTCTAAATATGAACGCAAATTGTAAATTATCCAGAGGAAGTGTGGCGGCGCGTGCTCTCCCCAGTCCGCTCGGGATTAGAGACCCAGTTGTGCGTTTGTGCTGTTATTCCAGCATTCACGTATAATATCCCTCTATTGTTTCTACTAGAAAAACCTTTTGATATTCGTTTCAAAGCTCTGTAAAAAACACAAAAATCTGACCACAAACGCTTTAATCACCAAATGTGGGCGTCGATAGATGGTAGCTTTTAACATTTTACTGGTTCAGACTATTGTCACGAATAAGTCGATCAAAAAAGTTGTTAAAGCCATTGTGTGCGGTCATTGGGCTTTACCACAAGACAATTGAGTCCGCGTGGAACGGCGATAACAGGGGTTAGCATAGATGAAATGAGTCGGGGTCAATGTTCGCTCTCAGGACTCAATATTTGCGCTGCAATACAACCCTTATTGTAAGGATCAACACGCTCGTACCAAACGTAGGCGTGGAAACGAGCCCACGCCGTAACCTTTTAATGAATAGGCATCGAATCACGTGAAACGTTTGAAGCTTGTGAGAGTTTAGCTATTTCCACAAATTGTGTTAGACAGTATCTACACAGCTCACGAACTTACTTGCAGCGAGACAAATTTTTCTAGTGTCATTTGTTGGAGTCGCGTGGGATTGGATGATATTACGTCTGTGTGACGAAGACGAGCGTGTAGCGGAGCACTTCGCAACTGCACCGACGACAGCTGCTTCTCTTTATTTGATTTCCAACTATACTTAGGAACATTCAAGTTTTATGTCAACGCTGTGACACATTCGAAGATTTGGAATGAATATCTTCTCTAATGAGGTTTCAGATTTCTAGCTAGAATACGATTTTAAATCCAGCTACATGACTTTCTCATATCTGCTAGCTTATCCCTATGCTGTCGTAACATTTGTTACCCTTATCGCAAGCAAATGCCGTAAGTGCGTTCACATAAAGTTGCTCATGCGTTTTCCCGGAACCCATTTTGTATATTGTTGGGTGTAACATTAAGGATAAAAATAAAATGTTTTGTTTGAACTCTTCTAGCAAGCAAATGTTAACTGAAAAATCGTGTAACATATCTGTAAGTAATATTGTGTAAGTATCGCTACAAAAGCATTATCATGACGACATGTTGAACACTTATGGCTCGATCGAAGGTCCATTGATAGTCCAGGAAATGGTTTGGAGATAGGTGTAAACATTAAAACCGTTGTTGAACAAACGTGGGTCGCGAATATCGTGCGTGAGCAATAACGTTTGGGACATATGTCGTAGGGCGGGGTTGTTTGCGTCTGTGCCTCGGACGGTCAACAGCACCAGCAAACACGCGTGCGAACGATCATGTGTTGAACCGAACTGTACGCTTGTTGCAATTTTGTATCAATAGAATTTTTGTGACGCGTTCGACGCGTTCAATTTGCCTGCTCTACGCTATGCGGCGCTTTGAAGTGGTTTTCACCTGATTCACGTTTGTGCACGCTTAGCAATGCCGCCTTTGTGCATGTATACTTGAACATGTTATAGCTCTATATATAGTTTTAGTGATTGGTTTCTAGATTCAGAGTGAAGTAACGTAAATGAGTGACGGTTAGTTCTGAAGCGGGCGAGGGGAACGGTAGGGCGTAGTAATTTTTTATTGCGTTACAAATTATGATGAAATAAAATAGTGGACTATAGGTTACAATTTATAATACTTTGAAAATAGATCAATTACAACAAAATAGCGCGGTATCGCCGTCGTGGTAAGAGATGAAATGAGGTGCCGCACCGATGCCGATGCCGTCATATCCAGCCTGTCATAGGCATGCCATGCATAGACAATGATCCTTATGGTGGACACTGACGATGCATCCAACAGTCCAAATGGCGAGGCCGCATTCCAAAATCTGTCTGTGAATGTTGAAAGCGTATGTTATTTTAGAACAAGTCAAGCTTTTTTGGATGTAGTTATTAAAACGGCGTCCGAATGGATGCATCGTTACCGTCATCACCGTCATCGAACCTTTAGATCCAACTTGTTGTCTCTAAAATGTAAACGAAGTGAAGTGCAGACTTCTGCACTGCTATGCTGGATTTCTTGGTAAATAATTACAAAAAATTCTTCAATGTACCGAATATTGTTTTTGTAGAAATGAACAAACTACCTCAACTATTTTAATGTTGTGAACTTTCTAACAATAATGACTTCATATGAAACTTTTCCAGCAGAAGCTATGGTAGGGTAGTATTTATAGTAATGTAGAAAAATTCCACGTTTAAAATAAATTCACATAAGCTGCATGCTCGTTGATAAGCAACATGCAAGCGTCCGCCTCCATCGGCGCGCATTTATCATCGCGGGTTCAAAGTTCGAATACAATAACCTTGTTAGTTACATGAGTGACACTTTTTGTGTCGCCTCCGCGCCCGCGTATGTGCGGAAAATACAGAATAATACAGATAAACCTAAGATACGTCAGTTTTGTAAGTCATATATCATACTTTGTATTAGTAAAAGATAATATTTTTACAATATCTTTACCCGTAGCTTCGCCCGCTTATAATTCGGTTTATCACAGAAAGACACTATCGCCCATCCCACGGGAACTGTGTGTTTTCCCTTGATAAATAAGTGTCCTATATGTTAATCAAGGATATGGTCTACCTGTGTGCCAAATTTCATCAAAATTCATTGAGCCGTTTTGGCGTGATTGAAAGACAAACAAACAAACATCTATACTTTCGCATTCATAATAGTAGTAGGATGGATTACGGTTAAATGTCTCCTCTATGCAAGTTATCCTTGCATCGTCGTATAAAGGGAACGTTACAGAAGATAGTACCAATAAAATTATGTATGTTGCTTTGAGGAGTAAGGGAATCAAAGTTATTAAGAAAATAAAGTTTTTTGAATTTATGACAGAGTGCAACCTTTTGAAACATGGCAAAAAGGTGAAAGAGACTCTATACCTGGGTTCTATGTTTACAAGAGATGGGAAGCATGTAATGGGACATTGAAAGGAGAGTAAGTGCTGGTAATCAGGTGAATGGGAAGTTACCGCGCTACACGCTTTCATGAAAACCCGCAAAGTATCGGAAGAGGCACGGCTAGCTGTTCATGAGGTAATGTTTGTGCAAACACTTAATTATGTAGATATGGTAATGAAAGTTCGGTATGGCAGAAGAAGCGTAAAAGCAGAATAAATGCAGTGCAGATATAGTGCTTTGAGAAGTATGTGTGGTGTATCTTTCACAGACAGAGTGAGGAATTATGTGATTAGAGTTGGGAAAAACAGCTTAAAATCGTAAGCGTGTTTAAACGTTGTGCTTTTTTCTGCCATCGACTTTTTTTCGCTTTTGTTAAGTGACATTTTTCATTTAAAAAGAATTTTACTTTCCTTCTTCTACAATAACACTATTCTATTTACAAAATTCATTAAAAACTATATAAACAAACATGGAGGAGAACATTCGAAAACGCATTCACTCGTTGACAACGAAAGATACACTAAGCTGTTAACGCCAAAGCGAAACAAATCAATCAAGGGCAAAAACGTTTAAACAGTACAAAAATAGCCAACAAAAAAAGCGCTTAAGTTAAGTTTTTACAACCTAATTTTGCCGGTTATTAAACCACCTGCCAATTTTGAAATTGAGTCTTATAGTAATTGAAGGTTATATTTCAATAAAATTTTGTTATTGAAAGCGTAATGTTGGTTGATGAAAAAGTATAAACGAAATCTGCTTAAATCACTAAGCGTGGTTATAATTTTTTTTTCAATTAGGCTTTTCTAAGTGATTTTCGTTTAAACGCCCACTTCTAAGTGTGATAAAGGCTTGTGGGGTAATAGAAGATGTAGTGACAAAGATTGAGAAAGGTATGTGAGGATGGTTTGGGCATGTAGAGAGGGTGGTTGATAGGAGATTAACAAAGCAAGTGTACGAGTGGATAGAAGAGTTGGAGTGGCACGACCTCGGTGAATTTACCAAATCGGGGACGTTTTCAAAAAGTCTCTAAACCGACGAGCATACATGAGGAGATTAAAGAACGTAGATGAAGCAAAAGAGGTGTGCTAGCCCAATAAAAACAGGCATGATAATATGTATGTATTATTGTTATTTATTTTTTCAGAAAAGTCGCATACCTACTATAATTTTATATGTATTAACAGTTCTGAGCTTTCGGGTCAGTTTCACAAGTTCTATATTTCCACATATAATAATGGTGTACAGGAATTCACTAACGGACATACCAACATTTAGATGCAAGGAATTCTGTAATACCAAGTCCACAAAGAGAGCAGGGAGCAGATAACTGTAATTCCTTTTTCAAATTGCAGCGCCACGACTAGCTGATGGAGATTCATTGAACCAGCGCATCATTTATAATGCCAGCATTTCTTACTCAGTTTTATAAAAGCACAACCCTAGATTTAAACCACTTGATTTCCACTCACTCGTTATAAAGCGCTGCATACTATGATTGCAGTCTTATTTTTTGGAGGTTTTTCCGAGCACACAAAACAACGAATGACGTTTTTTTTTGTTGACTTTCAATTTAAGTCTTGGATTTCGGTGTGTTCAAACTAAAATATAAAAATGCACGTTTTCAAGTTTTATTTTTCGTCGGGCGGAGTAGTGATGTCTCGGGGGCACGAGAGGTCCACTATCTAAACGTGTTTCAGTGGCAATCTCAGCCACACTGTTCCGCGGGAAATAATCAATAGTACACACAGTGGTGTGATGGCGGAGGAGTTCTCGCTGATGACAGTTGTTTGTTTTATTTCCGCAGGCTCGTTTGTACCCAGACTAGAAACAAGTTCGCGTAAATATATCTACGTCGTCATTTGATCAAATTGACTTTTGGAGTGACAGCTGCCAAAATATCCGCGTGCAACTAAGTTACAGAGAACATAATGTTAAATGTTACTATGTTTACTTACATACTCTAAAGGTGGAGACTGACTTGTAACATTCACGCGTAATGTTACATTCGAAGTTCTCACATCCAATTTTTTTCTTATAGTGTATGATGGCGAAACGAGCTAAAGGCCCACCTGATGTTAAGCGGTTATCTTTGCCCCATAATAACTGTAATACCACCTAGGCTGTTGCCTAAATGGTACCGCAAGTCGGTTTGCCAAACTGAGACATGAAGATGGAAAGTCTCATGTGATTGTAATTTCACCGGCACCCGTACCCTTCAGACCGAAACACAGCAATGCAAGCATCACTATTTGGCGGAGAAGTAGATACGGTGGTAGTACTTTCCCGGACGAGCTCTTTCACAAAGTAGCTCTGTCATATTCACTTTGTTACACGTTACATTACACGTGAATGTCACAAGTCAGTCTTAGCACATTTTCATATTATGAATTCAAACGAGTATTATAATTTGTTCCAAGGTTAAACCGACTGTGCTGATTTTTAAAGAAGGCTCAAGCCAATAATAATATGGCTAAGTAAACATCTTTTATTTTTCACAAAAGATTGTCCTTTTCTGAGAGTAATTTCATTTTGTATTATACTTGTTTGGAGCTTATTATGACATTACAAATCTCATAAGTTCGGTATTCGCCGTAAGTTTTATAAGATTTATTACACAATAAGAAAGAACCGCGGAAACTTTCGTATTTGAGTTTTGTTTCCTCAACAATATTAAAACAGCGATATACAACTGAGAAGTATTGAAAAATCTGAGAGGGAAACATCAGTTCACGAAACACAGAAGCAGCACACGAAAGAAGTTCCGCGTCGTAGCCCCGGGCCAGCAGCGCCGCAACTCCGCGCTACCAACTGCTACGCGCGTAGACCCGCCGCCGCCGCTCGCGTCGTCGGCCATGTTAAACTTTCAGCTACTTAGTTTTATTTCACACCAAATTTATCCCCGAGTAGCAATCTAAACGCGATAAACGTAGTTCGCTCTTGCTCTTTTATAACCTGCCTGTGGGGTTACTAACTCACCATAACTGCTTGTTCAATTTAATTCCGATGTAAGTCTTGAATTCTAAAAGCGCAAGCTGTTCGTTTAAGAACTAGCTAATTCGAAAGTTTCTAACGAATTGAATTCCATTGTAATGACTTTATCTTTCTTAGCTTCACTGGTTGCCTTGGTTTTGTGTGAGTATAGATAATATAAGTAACTAGCAATGTCGTAAAGCATAAAAAACATAAAGACGCAATATTGGTTCAAACATAAAATTGCGTTTGATGTCTAAAAAACCCTTAAAAGTAGTATCAGTCCAATTTCCCTATTGGGGTTCAGAGTGTCACCGCATAAAATAAAAATACCTACATAACAGCCACCCCTTACCCGTGCGGGGCAGGGGTAGGGCGCGGGACGCGGTACTTGTAATAAAAATTCGTTAATACTTTATTTACTGTATTAATACACGTATCTACGGGTATTTTCGCTTCATATGAAACGATCAATAAACCTATGCTTATTTAACTATTTATTAGGTTTGTGTCGCTACATTTTTCCTTCACGGAACCAGTAAGCCTTTCAGCGGAAACACGACGTCGGATATAATCTGGAGGTCAAAACAACATGTCTACAATTTATTAGCTTAAGGTAAGCAAGTCATTAACATATTATAAGTATACGTTTTAAATAAACTTATTCTTATTTTCATTTCAGAATATAAGATGAAAATCATAACTAAACAGACGACTTAATTACGTTTTAATATAAAAAATAAAGATCCTTTACAAGCAAGATTAGGCGGGTTTAAAAGCATTAAGGGTTCAGCAAACAATGCAGGCGATTATCTAGTGAATGGTTGTCAGCAACATCGGTCTCGGAGTTATTGTAATATGTAAACGAGTCTACCCACCGTCCGTCCGTCCGTCCGTCCGCAACTTAATTGTCCACGTCAATATTAAACTTAAATATTTGTCATCCCTGCCATTTGTAAATGCCTTATTAATCTGCCACTATCAGCCCTTAGCGGGCTGATAGTGGCAGATTAAAAATGCATTTTCTGAACTAAAGCAGGGGGTTAAGATGTAGTTGAAAATGTTGACTTTTATGATTATATTTATTGTATATTGTTTGTTCCGTTTTCCTTCGGCGTCAATGCAAGTGATATTCGAATATAAATCCGCACATGAATTCGAAAAGTCATAGGTGCCGGCCGGGATCGAACTCACACCCTCCTGCATGGAAGGCAAGCGTTCAACCACTAAGCTACTGTGAGGAAACCTGCACAGCTGAAGAGTGCTCCATACAGTTCTCGATGGTGTGTGTAGTCCGCCAACCCACACTAGGCCAGCGTGGTGGACTAAGGCCTTAACCTTCTCGTACTGAGAAGAGGCCCGTGCCCAGCAGTGGGACAGTAATGGGCTGGTTATGTTATGTTATGTTTGTTCCGTATTGTGCCGGACGTAAAGAATTGCACCTCCCTAAATCTTCTCATGGGTGTCGTAAAAGGCGACTAAGGGATTCATCAGAGGATGGGCAGCAGCGTTCGCCCAACTGCGATCGCCAGTCCACCTGCCAAGTCATAAGTCATTTATTCATTTGTGTAACATAGGTACAAGCGAGGCGATTATGGCATATCAACCCATTTCGGGGGAGGCCTATGTCCAGCAGTGGACGTCTTTTGGCTGAACTGATGATGATTCATTGTACATAAGAAATTCATGTCTTTTAAAAGTTTTCGGCAAGTATTCGTTAAACTCATTTCGTATAAAAAATTTAAGACTAGTATAATTGCAATATGAGAAAGTACAACTTTCTTAATTTTTTATGACTATATTGAAGTAAAGTAGTCAGAAATAAGTCGTTAGAAAATGTATAGAAAAACGAAGCAGTATAAAATACGACTTGATAACTTAGACGTTCCATCAATAGTTCCTATAGAGGTATAGAGTTCATTCAACTTTAATTGCCTCGTTAGATGGCTCAGACTGAAAATTTCCACGACAATAATTTTTCATTTTCAATAATGTTACAGACCTTTCGAATCACTGACTAATGGCTCGGTTATATTTCAAGTAGATATAAAATAAAGCAATCTGTTAGATTTGTGGTATAAAATGAGGTTAAGTATTATAAAAGTCGTATTGTTAAAATGCGAATGTTAATTGTAGGTGATATAATATGAATGAAACATTTGCTGCTTTTGTTGTTGGATCCGCGTGTTTGTGTTAGTTACATGAGCGGCACACCGCAGGTGTCTGGCAGCAGGTGAGCACTAAGAATGCGCAGTATCCATGATTCAGCGCCCCGTGCCAAACTACTTACTGAATATATTTTCCACTACCCTCATGTCAGATATTTGGTTTTTCTTGTTTCTATTAGTGATATTATACAAATTGATTTTTTTTTTTATGAATGTAAGTTTTTGTGTAGTGCCCAAATTTAATTAACTTGTTTGTAGACCGTCGAAAAAACCCACCATTAGTGTACCTAATTTGACAATTAAAATTTAATTTGATTGTGGCTGCGCGGCCTGCGGGCACCGGCTACACCTGCAGGTCCAAGTAAAATGAAGTAATTCGAGTCGTTGCGGCACGTCCCCGGCATTACTTACCATCTAGCAACAATTTGTTTTTTCCCACCCTCGAGAGAAACTCGAGCAAGCGCGCCCTGCTTTTTAGTCCCAATTTATTCTTCCAATAAACTTTTCCGCTTTGCTTTTTGCACGGAAAATGTGCCTAAAATATTTAAACAGTTTATGTTTTCGTTCACATCCTTATGTTATTGCTTATGAGCTCAGTATTACTCGATGATACGGTTCGCGAACTCTTAATGCCGTTCGTGCCCATGTGCCCATCTAAGTTACGTAACCAGAATCACGAAACGGTATGTAAATAATCTGAAAACTTTGTAGCCGAAAGCGGCCCTCAAAAATGTTGCTATTTAATTTGATTGTTTTGGACTGTCTGTTGTAAATAAATAAAATCAAAATCTTTTTGTAAAAAGTACTTCTACAGTCGACCGCACGCCAGTGGTAACAGTTTGACATTGACAGCGCCTTTATTTCGTAAGCATTAAGGGTGTTATCTAATTTAAGTGTTAACACTGTCATGCAGTCGACTGTACTAAGTTTCGACTTGCGGGGAAATAAGAGGAAACATTTGAAAAGACTCGAAATTTGTAAAAAGGAAGACGACAATCTATGACAATCAGTATTTGAGGGTACCTATGCGGAGAACGGCTGTACGCCCAGTGGCTCGCGACTCTAACGGGCCGTGACAATCGCTTCCATGCTAAATGTCATGGTGGCCATTGTTCTACTCGGCCTCCCTCACCCCTTGAGTTGCCGCGCCACCCTAACTTTCCCTACTGAAGCACTGGCATTTATTCCCCACACCCTTACCTCCGTTAATGAAAAATGTAGGGCTCGGAATATTGATTATAGTTTTTACTCCTGTTTGCTACATTGAAATATTTCCGAGTATTACTGAGGCAAAACAGGAAAAGTTTTGCAATTAAAAACTTAAGTGTAAGTACCTATCTCATGCTGGGATCAAAGAAAAAAAAAGTGAGATTTAATATACATTATAATCTTCTTTGGTATATTTTTTGTATTAATACTTAATTGTACATTGTAGTAGCTTTTTGCTTTTCCTTTCATTATTTTTTATTTTATACGATGAACAAAGTTGGTTACTTAATTGAATGTATCTGGCAATTCAGACAGACAGTTACTTTAAAGGATTCCGTAAGTTTTCCTACTAAAAATATAATGGAAGGTCTGAACTCACGTTAATCAGGTCTAATCAGCTTTATTGCCACCTTAAGTAAATTATGACAATGAAATAGTGAATTTAGTGAGTTGAAGTAAAGCAAAAGTGGGGGTGGGGGATGTTAACTTAATATGGCGGGGCATCACGGCAATTTGTTCGAGACGAACCTTCAGTCTGCCTGAGTGCTGGCAATATTAGGGTTGCCCTCTTATTATGATAAACCTTTCAATGTCGTCAAGATACAGATTTTTTGGAGGATTTGGATAACTTGTACATCATCATCATTATCATCAGCCCATTAGCATTACTGTCCCAATGGAATGGACACGGGTCTATTCTCAGAATGATATGGTTAAGTCCTTAACTGAACTTGTAAATAAATGCCGATTTTTATTATTTCATGCTGATATTGTTCTGAAAGCTTTGTTTTCAACACCATGTGCGAGCTTCACATACGATTACGTAACATATTTAAAAAAATACGGTTTGTAATATGGCCAAACTTATCTTCTTCTTCTTCTATCGTATCGACATGAGCTACATAATGATAATTGCTAAACTTATAATAACGCTGGAAGCATATAAGATAAATGTTCGTGTAATTTTTTGTAATAATTAATCTAATTTGTATTTTGCAGTTTTTGGCAAAAAAATAATTTGGTATTTGCCAACCCTATACTAAGTTTACGCTTGCGCTATCGAAGGAAATCGCGCGAAAACTGATTATAGATCGGTAAGACCTTTAGCTTAAAACCTGCACCTTCACCGAGCCCGATAATATAGCGAGCCCACACACACACACACGTATTTGTGTTTACGTCATTCACGTACACAGACGAGGTGGCGACAACTTCATTAGGAAGCCATAAGTCGGCGTGAAGAGGCATCACACGATAGATTTATGTACCTAGTAAATAGTTTGTTCACGAAGTTAAGGTAGACGATCAAACTAATTATTGTGATGACTTTTCTACATTAGAATAAGTTAATTTTCAGTTCCATTTCTGTATGTTATATACTCTATGTTTTCCTCTTTACTGTACTGTCGCTCATTTTATGAATGTACAATTTTATTTTAATACAAATATGTCACTTTATACGCTCGTAGATAACAAACTGTATTCATAATTAATTGTAACAATATTGTTACAGTTTCACATCTCATTACACGTATAAAATGGAGCGCAGAATTACCATTAATGTTTAATGCCACCTCATTATTTATTCATTTATGAAACAATAACATTTGACTGCATTTGCAGACTGACTGTGTCGACATGATTTTTTTTGCTCGATAGCATTCTTTGCATTGTATTTTATGCGAGCACTTCGTCTCGTCCATAAAAATCATAAAACGTAGTAAGGGCCATCCCCATTTGTCCCACTATTTGCATACGATACAAACGAGTGAAGACAACGATGTCCTTTACAAAGATCGTTGGCCGACGACAATAAAAGTGTATTTGCGAAGAAATTTAATAAAGCGGAAGTGGACTGCTATTAGGGCGCGCCCCTGAGAGTTCGTAGTGGCTCGTACGTACTCGTAGGTGTACCGGCCACGGCCACGGGTCGCACTCCGGCCTTGTTATACCGCTCAGTAATGGTAATTCATATTTATTTTGTATCGCGTTGAACGGACGGTCATGAGAACACGTGTCGGATATCGGCTTAAAGATAAATATTGTCAGCGGAAACGGTATTATTTAGTTTGTACTTTATTTAACTTAAATACAATAGATAAGGGATTAAAATACAATATTAATTGTTTGTTTTGTGATAGTGAGTCATTGTGTGTGGGTATTTCGATTATTTGGTGTTATCTCCTGATTGGATGTTATTTTATTATACCTAATACTAGCTGTGCATGCATTTTGCAATAACAAATTCAGTTATTTTTGGTCAAAAACCTTCACGGGCGCGAAAAAACTCATCAAAGTATCATTATAGTCATTATAATCGGTTCAATGGTATAGGAACGCATAATGAATAGTAAGGACAAACAAAAGAAACATTAATTTGTATTTAAATAGATGTATGTCAGCTCGACAAAACAAAAGACAAAAGATAAAATGAGTATAATATTTTACTTCCGCTATAATTTCTCCATATATCATAATTAATTGACATTGTAATTTAATTTGATTAAAAATGTAGTTAAGTCATGATTTAACTGATATTTTGAATTCAAAAATGGCTCGGAGGGACGAAATCTTGTGGTCTTAATTCAACAATACGCTTAAAATTTGGCTTTAAATTAATTCGAAGGTTTATTTTTTTAACTTAAGGATAGAATAACACATTAAAAGGATATTACCAGTTTTCGAAGAAATCTGGTACTTATTTTATTTATACTATAGCATGAAAATTATATAAGACAGCAGAATAAAAATACATCGTGAATAGATCCTATTTTCTTTTATCTCATTTTGATATTGTAAGGATTATTTCACGGTGTTTTGTTCCAAGAAAGTATTCTTTAGTATAAATATGTATATTGAATCTAATATTTTTGCATGAATATAGATATTTAATAAAGAAGATATACATATATTTACATTTATAATACCTACTTGTCAACTCAATGTTTACTTTAGTAGCACCTTCGCGTGTCTCGTAGCACCATCGTAGCGTCGTAGCATTCGTAGCGACCGACATTCATGATAGATTTTATTATTCTTCTTAGCGAGTCGATGGCAAATTTTGTCAAATTTTATTGGCCCAGTGTTCCGCAACGTGCACTGCGTTGTGGTTGGCGGTCATTAGCTCCTCACGCGTGCAGGTGACAGGGCACGCGATACAAGATAGAAGGTGAGCCATTGTTTGCGGAGTGACGCCGCACTCACACTGGACATCCAAACCGTCCGTGAACCCCCATTTTTGGAGATTATCTTTGCTTCTGCCAACTTGGGTCCGAAGTTTATTTAAGGATTTCCAAGCTGCCCACGGGAGTACATGCCCAGGTGGTAGGGTTTCCGATGGTTTTACAAAGAAAACAGGGGGTGCAGACATTTGCCGCCAGAGATCGCACCTTTCTTTTGAAGCATTGGTATCAGCCGGAACCACGCACCTGAAAATGTTTTTACGAATTTTAAGCCTTTGAGGCACTGTGCATTGGTTGACGTGGCTCGTCTTCTATTTTTGATCTCTCAATGCGACTTTGTGATTTTATTATTAACACGTTTTTATTATCTCACTTTTCTTCTTGTCTGTCTGTTCGGTACAAATTTTGCAATCGATTTCAAACTAACTTCCCGAAGAGCTAGAGACTTGTAAATTTCAAAACAGCTCAGAACTGAATGATAAATAATGACCATGCAATATTAACTGTCTTTCGTTTTAAAAACATGGTTTAAAAAATTACTTTTTCATCAAATTATTATGAATTTTTTATTGCAATATGGAGAAGTCCATTTCTTATCAACCTTAGTTATATTGAGATAGTTAAAATGATTATAATTTAACTAAGTTCGTTAGTCGATGTGAAGCACTACGCGCGTTTCGCCACAAAATTCTGATTCCTTTGCGTTTGTCTAAAGGGTTTCTATGTTGTTTGATTTTCCTTCACCGTTATCCATGAAGGTTGGTTCACTAATTCCAATATGTGATGGCGCCGACGCGTCGCCCTACTTGTTGCGCAGGCCACGCCGTCGCTCAGTATGTACGCGCCAACCAAACAATATCGACTCTTTCACTAAGTACACTCAATTGTTATGTCTCTATCTACATATTAGATATAATGTCGTTAAACACGTTCCTACTATTAGTTTTTAGAAGTATAACATAACATAACATAACATCACGCCTCTATTTCCCCGAAGGGGTAGGCAGAGGTGTATAGTACACCCACATTTCGCCAGTTATGTTATAGTCCCATGTAATAGGGGGCGAGCCTATTGCCAAGAAGAAGAAGAAGAAGTATTGTTATAGAAGTATTGTTGTTATAAAAATTGTACGACTTGGCAGTCCATCGATTTTTCGAAGTTTCAAAGATATAGTTTTTCAGAATTTATATTCGAAGCGAATTCTCCTTAAAAGAATAATTTAAATTCCAATGTTTTTTACTTCAAATAAAACTAATTATAGGCACTTTTGAAACGTCAGGCTCTAGTTGCAATTTATAAGTAGGTAAACTCTTTTAACGGCCAAAATTAATATCCAATCTATCCACGATTTGCCCTACTAGAGATAGGAATTTGACATAAGCTCCATACAAAATATGTCAAATTTCTATCTCCAGTAGGGTAAATCGTGGATAGATTGGATATTAATTTTAACCTTTAGTCTATAACTCTTGTTTTAATTTAATCTGAGTTTAGGTTTATATTTGTTGAAGTTTTATTCTAGTTTTAACGTATGCAGTTATTTATGTATAAAATTATTTTCAGTTTGACTTTTTCTTTGGCAAATTATATAGCTTTATATAGCCAAGTAGTTATAAATGTCATGTACGCCCTTGTTCTCATGAACTTTAGACAAAATGCTTTTTAACTATGTCTAGTGATCATTTTAATGTGTATGTGATGTGGCTGTAAATGTTTTTTTATTAATTTTCATCAAAGTTTGGTCCAGGCTATTACAAAAATACAATAATATAAGTTAGGGATCGATTTTCAAACAGTAGTGAAAATTACAATAGTAGATCTGGCGTCTTAGCAATAAATAAACTCTTAAACCAATGTGAGATTCTACGACTGCGTGGTTTTCAAATCTTTTACTTAGTTCAATTGGCCAACGTAACTAACTGTAGTCAAGTAAATTTGTGCGGTCCAGCCACAAACGAACTCCTCAAATATTCGAGAAAGCACGTTAAGGTTAATAAAAGACGGTCGCTCGTGTGTAATTTGCGCCTTTGCTCAGCTCATCACGACCAGATTGAAATTCCTTTCGTAGCCCCACGTCGGCGGCTGGCTGGCGCCTGCGTCTACTTGTTGCGTTGTGAAACGTCATAACTACCCTTACGTGAGGTTATTAAGCGATAGTTTGTTTTATTTGCGTCCGACGTATCAACGACTATCTACATAATAGATACGGGGATCCTTTATTGTTGGGAGAGCTATAAATGTGTCGCAATGTTGACATTCACGCAATTATAAGTGACTAGTCTATGCCCGCGACTTCGCCTGAGTGTTATTCGGTTTATCACAGAAAGACGTTATCGCGTTATCCCTCGGAAACTTTTTATTTTCCCGGGATAAAAAGTAGCCTATATGTTAATCCGGGTTATGATGTATCTTTTTGCCAAATTTCATTCAAATCCGTTAAGTCATTTTAGCGTCATTGAAGCACAAACAAACAATCAAACAACCTTTCTTTTGCATTTATAATATTTGTAGGGTAAGTAATTTTTTAGGGTTCCGTTCCAAAAGTCCCAAAAGGATGCCAACGGGAATTACTCTGCCTATACCATCTGTCCGTCCGTCTGTCTGTCACAGGGTGGTATCTTTTTAACTGTAATAGGTAACCAGTTGAATTTTTTACAGAACATATGTTACTGTAATATATAAGTAACATAAAATATGTAAGTAGCAGTGATAGCCTAGTGGTTGAACGCTTGCGTTCCATGAAGGAGGGTGTGAGTTCGATCCCGGCCCGCACCTCTGACTTTTCGAATTCATGTGCGGATTTATATTCGATTATCACTTGCTTTAACGGTGAAGGAAAACATCGTGAGGAAACCTGCATACGTGAGAGTGCTCCATACAGTTCTCAATGGTGTGTGTAGTCCGCCACCCCGCACTAGGCCAGCGTGGTGGACTAAGGCCTTAGCCTTCTCGTACTGAGAAGAGGCCCGTGCCCAGCAGTGGGACAGTAATGGGCTGGTTATTATATGTTACTGTGGCCTCATCATGACAAATACTAAAAATAAAAAAGTCTAAGCCAAAAGGAGGTCCCGAAATAAAAAACTCGAAAAAAGTGAATTTTTCAACGTTTATTGTTCCTGCTCTATCTTAAAAACGGCAATACATACAAGCACCAAACTTGGTGTGATTGCAGTTCATACTTTGTAGTTTGACTGAAAATAATAAAACTAAGGCTAACATAGACATGTGTGGTGGTACTTGCGTAAGAAAGTGATGCAAATATTCAAGTGTTACGACGTACAACGCGCAGTGCGATAATTATCACAATATATCTACTGAACATACTCATAGAAAACCCACCCAGCTCTATACGCTATATTTGCTCGATAATTTGGTAGTAAATGAATAATATCGAGCGTTTAGACCATTGAGCTATGCAGACAATTAAAAAACTGTTGCATGAATGAATACATAAATAACAATCGGCTATTTGTTTAATGTAGCTTTAATAGTACTCCAAAGTGAAATACAAAGTTAATGTATTTCAAGTTAAACTTTTACTGAAGTTGTAAAGGTACTCAATATACCCATTGTTAAAGTTCACTATCTTCTATGATATTTTTTCACTGTCACTGTGTGTCTTTTAAAATGCTGATATGCTGAAACATTAGTCATTTTCAAAAGCGTCTACGCCATAGCAAAAAAGCTCAAAGCTTTCTAAATTCAATAAGACAAGTCGAGTCGCGAAGCCGTTCAATGTTCCTATGTGAAGAAGCAAGTAAATTAACTACAAGTAAATAAAACCAATTTGCCTCGTCGAAGCTCCAATCAGTTTCTTAGAAGTGCGCTGTGCGATTCCGTGGTAATATGTACTATATAATCATGATCACTACACATTATAATAAAACAAGTTTAACCGGATTATATCGCGTACCTTTATTATTTAAATTGGTTTTCCTGACGTTTCGAAAGCTTTAATCCGTTTAAACTTGTTTTATTATAATGTACTAAGTACTAGAGAAGACACCTCGAATCAAATGTTTTTAACACGTTTTAGAGCTCCTGCACTCACACTCACATAGTCACGCTCGCGCCGCGCGTGCCCCGCGGCCAGCAAGTTGCGCGTTATTTTTATTACCCGACTGCGCCAGAAGGAGGGTTATGTTTTTCGAGTGTATGTATGTATGTATATTTTTTTGGCACGCTCTGTAGCCTAAACGGCTTGATGGATTTTAGCTTGAGATGTGTCGTTAGATTCGTCTTAATTGTGAGAGTGACACTGAGCATATCACAATTATAAAAAATAAAATGGCCGCATTTTGGCGCCATTTGAAGTCATCAATATTTTTTTTTTCCCCTCAATACCTATCGAGTGGGGTATCAAAATAAAGGGCTTTATAAATGCTTTACAAAAATATAGACAACTTATATGTTTAAATGTAATTTGGAATGAGAAATGCTAAAAAACAACAAAATATTCATCGTTAAAAATGAATTACATTAATAGCGCGATTAAACATGACACGTATGGAGGCTACGTATGTTTTTGGATTTGATACTTTCACATATACCTACACGGGTCTTGTTTACATCTTTTCAGTTATTATTATACGCAGTCGGGTTTTTTGGTTTTGTTAATTAACTTTTTTATTTGTTCGTAATGTCTACTCTAATACGTAGTACATATTACCTCAGTGGTCGTAACAAACGTGACCGTTCTGATTAATAGCGAAATGTTCATATGTTATTAATTAATTAGTTGCTACAAATTAATATTGTGAGGCTGCAGTTGACGGGACGCTGCAGGCCGTCGCCGCCGACATGCGTCACCGCGTGCCGTGATTGCGCTTTGTGTCATGCACCGTTTAATTAAAGAAGACTTACAGTTTCGTTATGCACATGTAACTAATAGGGAGGCGATAAAGTCGTCGGCGTCGCCACCGTGAGAAGTGAATCCTCAGAAATGTGTGCTGTTTGATAGCGGTACGTTCCGTACGTGAGTGTGAATAATTACTTGTGTAACAAGTTTTCCAGGCGATATGAATCAATTAACTTCAACAACCTTCGTACTCATGTAAAAAGTTTTGTTATTTTTATACAACGTTACTTTTTGTTTAAAAAATAAATTAATTTAACAATTTGAGAAACTAGTGTGTTCAGAATCACGAGGAGAATCGATTGGGATGGATTTTACACCATGTTATAATAAAAAAAATAAAAAAAACAATTTGGTTATTTTGGTTAAATTCAGTACATCAGTGGTTCGTGAATAGGTCCTTAAGGTCCAGCAAGTTCAGCTCGATTAGTTTCCGTGTCAGGTAGTCCATGTACGGTATTTATCCACGACCAACTAGGAACTAACAGTAGCTCTAAAACCATGTAATTTTGTGATTTAGAAAAAAAACTCGATATATTAGTTACTATTTAACTGTTACTTACTGCCTCGTTGGTCTAGTGGTAGCAAGCGCGACTGCTGAGCGTGGGGTCCTGGGTTCGATTCCCGGGTCGGGCAAAGTGTTATTGAGTTTTTTCATTAGGAAATTCTCAGTAGCAGCCCGGAGTATGGATTTGTGCCCGGTTAATGGCAATAGGCTCGCCCCCTATTACATGGGACTATAACATAACTGGTGAAATGTGGGTGTACTATACACCTTTGCCTACCCCTTCGGGGAAATACAGGCTTGATTTTATGTTATGTTGTTTTATTTAGCTGTTATTAACCACCTATTTAACTTGATGTTTTGTCGATTTATGTGAACACAAATGTAGGGATCAGCTGTTTTTTTTCGTGATTTCAGGGTTGGTCCCATAGTCAAAGTTGTTCATAATGATGAGTACAAATGACCCTTCTTCGTTTTCAAAACGACTAAATTTTCAGCGTCTATAAACGGTTTCATTCACGTAATTCCATCAGATGAGCCCGACTAGTTTCGGACTCAACTGGAGCCGAACCACCGCGCAACCAGGTCATGATTAAGGGCTCCGGTTGAGTCCGAAACTAGTCGGGCACACCCGATGGCATTATGTGAGTGAAACCGTTTATTAATAATTAATTATGTTTTATTCTTCCGAGGTTTTGTTATTGAATTTAAATAAATAAATTATTATTCTCAACTTTATTGGAATTGTTCTCTCGTATGACATTAAATATCCAAATGCTGCTAAATCGTAGTCGTATCGTAAGTTTAAGGGCCAAAAAATAAAATTCTTTACGATACTAAAGATGGAAATCTCAGCGTGTATGAACGAAAAACAGACATTCGTGAGGGCAACGGAGCCTCGAGCGGGCACTTAGCTTCGGCTATTAAGGGCGCTGTGACCGCCAGCGAGACGAAACGACGAAAACTATAAAACCGTTAAAGCAACGTTTCAGCAGCCGTAAAGAGCGTCGCAAGATCTGTTGACAATGTCGCCCCAACCCGCCATAAACCGTATGCACCCGGCGAAGCTGTAAAACTTAATGGCACTCTGATTAAACTTATCTCTGGGGCTAGCAAATCACGACCTCCACTAATAAGCGCTCATTCACAAAATACCACACTTTTTAGTAGTTGAATAGTATTAAAAGGCTATAAAGCGAGGATTCCGGAGGAATATGTCAAGTGTAGAGCTATGGCTTCTTGGCGCGGCGCCCGCTCGCGCAGTCCCGACATTGGTTTGTTGTCCTAACACGTTTACTTGTGCATCGTACAAATAGCAACACTAAATGCTTTAGGATGCTCTATAAATTGTGCGGTTTATACACAACTACTGCCACAGAATAGATAGAATGGAAAAGTGGGCAGGGCGCGCGTGCAAACACTCTGCACCATAGTGCAGGGCATTTCAAAGCCTTTCTCAGTACGCCTTATGACTTGTTTCTGTAAATACTGTAACAAAAACCCGCAAAAAGCCTTATTGTGCTGTTTCTAACTGCAGAAACAAAAGCTGTGAAGTACATTAAAAATTAATGACGTCAATATGTAAGGCGTAGTTTGCTCGAAAGTTGCCACGCATGAATCGCAAGTAAAATTGTGATTACAATCATTCTACTCTATCTATTTCTGTGACTACTGCACTATGCAGTTTTATAATTTGATTCATTAGCATGCTATTTGGAAGTCAGCTTGCTTATACACAGTACATATTTTATATTCGTAGTTGCTGTTTCACACAGACATAGTAAAAATATAGACATATTGCTACGAACAATCATAGTGAAGCCAACAAAAACCATGCCCCTCCATGTACAAACTACCGCTCACGCACACACATGTACCTGAAGGATATTTGTTTTCGCGAAGCTTACTGGACGATGCTGCGACATGTTTACTGAAAGCGGTGAGCACGGTTTAGGTGCATGTGTGTGTGTGAGCACTGATTTGTACACGGAGGGCACGGTTTTGTTGGCTTCACTATAATTGTTCACAGCACTTCGTCTATGTTTCATAGACTTGAATGAATACAGGAAAAGGTTTTAAGTTCCACCAACAAATATAAAGTAACAAGTGCTCTGCTCTGTGGCTAGATTCAAAGATAAGATCTTCTTCTGAGCGGGTAGACTAACGAGGCGTAACTTTAAAATACTTTCATTTTAGCGAGCGCTCGCGATATCCAGTACAGACGTCTTTATGTACAAACTTGTATACTTAGCGAGGACTGTATGATCACACTGAGACACCAAAAAGTCGAGATAGTGCGGGGTAATGCGAGGTCGCATAAAACGGCGAGGACTCTCAAAACGCTTTACAAGTGCTGGAAGGATGTTATAAAGGTTTTACGATCGCGTTCCGTCAGTGAACGTTGCATTGGCCTTAATGGACGACCTAAGTGCATAGGGACATTCATGACAGCGGTAAAGCGGTAAGAAAACGTTTGCAATACGAATGGTTATACCACTAACGGTTCATTAAAGGGAAATAAACGTGACCGCAGTTGCCGGAATGTTTGTTGGCGCTCACAATTATGACCGACACGGCCCGAGATGGTAGTTCCCACTGACAGTATTGTCACTTTTGTTGAGGGACAGGAAACGAGATACTGAGGAGAGTGTCTAAAAATTTTCAGATAAATTATTGTACACAATGTCGTTGAATAATATTATATTGGTTGCTGGTTTTTTACAGGCTCGTTCATGTTACTACTTAGGATTTTTTTTATAGTATAGGTTGGCGAAACGAGCTAAAGGGCCACCTAATGTTAAGCGGTTAACTTTGCCCATAACAACTGCAATACCACCTAGGCTTGAGCCTAAATGGTACCATTGCAAGTCAATTCGCCAAACTGAGACATGAAGATGGAAAGTCACATGTGATTGTAATTTCACCGGCACCCGTACCCTTTAGACCGAAGCACAGCAATGCAAGCATCACTGTTTGTCGGCAGAATTAGTACAGTGGTAGTATTTCCCCGGTCGAGCTCCCTCACAAGGAGCTCTACTACTATTATCTACTGGAATAGCTGTAAAGTTTCATTAAAATTCATGAGTTGCGTTTTGTAAACAAAATGACCGATTAACGTTCGCTTAACAAGTACGTTACGAACGGAAATAAAACGCAAAATAAATAGCATGTTAAATAAAAGCTTTTGAAGCGTTGCTCTCGACTCGACATTTGATTTACTTTGTGTTGGAACGTTTATCTAGAGTGATTCATCACATTGGACAATAATGAGGGAGACTCAGTTCGGAAGTAAAACAAATCCCACGTCATCGATTAGTAATTCGAGACTTTCGGGGTTTATTCCATTTTTCCATTTGCCGACGGCAAATGAGAATCTAATAGTTATGAAGCACGATCATGTTTCTAAAGTGGTTTTCATTGTTAAATGAATTAATATTCATTACGTATTTTCATTTTACATTCCACGATTTCAGTCTCTGAAGCTGTACTTTCATAATAATAATGTGTTATATGTGACATTAATGACTACATACTTTTAGTACGAACCGAATTTCAAGACAACGATTGATCCTTATTGTGACTGACAAATACCTACGAGACCTTTTTACGCTGAAATGAAAATGCCAATGAAACCCTAACCGATATTCCCTAAATCAAACAGTCAAGTTATTTAATTTTCAGAACCTTTTATTTAAACAATAGTGAATAACTATTCGATCCGAACGTAGCCACTCAACCGAGTCCACTCGTAACTCTGCCCTTTTCAATCCAATTCCATAAAACACATTGCTATTTCAAGTTTCAATCAACATGTCCCGGAATCGTTTTACTGGGTCATTGTACCAGGAACACAGAGAGTCGCAGGTGATTTAGGCTTTGTATGGGTGTGCTAGGCAATGGCTAGACAGACGTCGGCGTCGGGCTGATCGATACACCCGGCCCACCGCGCCCTACTTTGCTGCTGCCCACAACTCTATTTTCTTTTGCCCTTTATTTGAATACAACGATGAATGTATTATGAACAAACCCATTGCAATTACGTACCTCATGTATTTTATGTAGTTGAAACAAATAGTAATAGAAGATATTATGTCTAATAAATAATTCAACGTTTGCACAAGGAATAGGAATCGCCCGATAAAATTCCAATGTACATTCTGAAAATAGGAGAAAACGAAATTGAGCGTCGAAGAAATGTTGATGTATGTATAATTCTTTCTTTCTGCGCGTTTTATTAGACTCTTTACGTTGGTATTCGTCTTGATTTTAAAAGTAAGAATAAACTCAAGGGAAAGTATAAAAAAGGAAACCGACCACAATTTTATACGCCAAAAAACAAAGTGACAGAAGTCAGCGCTGTAATGCCGAGCTCAACAGCTAATTACAAAGAATAGTACCTACCCAAGCTTGGCGTGGACATTATTAAGTAGGTACTATGAACCCTCCGCTTTGTAAACTGAAAGTAGGTAGGAATCGCCCGCATTTTTGGCATACTTGCGACAACCAGTCTAGAAAGTGTCGTTCGAGAATTTATGGTAAAATGTAAGACCCTGACAAATGAACTTTACGCAGTTCAACGGGACGTGATGCCAAAGACAATGTGGATGTAAAATAGATTCGCAACATAAATTCTCTTCGGTTTTCTTCAGTTTGAAACATACATGAACACTGAACGTGTAAAATACTGTGAAAGCAACTCAATAGGAAAATTGACTTTCTGAAAAGCTGAGAAACATAAGACCAGTTCGTATTTTTTTTTTTTTTAAATAAGGGCAAGCAATAATTTCTTATAATAAACACCTCCATTTGAGAAGTGAAAATCATGGGTAAAAATCTTGTCTTATTTAAAGGAAATTCTTTTGATAAACATTTTCAATATACAAATGTACCATGTACCTATACCATGTTATTTATAGTTTTTTAATTTTCTGTAAGCTTTCCTAAAACAAAATAAATAAATATTCAGAATGCCATTGTGTCGTAAGCATGTTTAGTAATAGAATCATAAGTCGTTGGTTTCTTCACTGCTTGTGTGCAGTGTTTCCGTGCGACTTGTAAAAGCTTTCCTTTACGAGAAAAACTTTTATAATTAAAGGACATCAAAGAACCTCCGCGATGGGGTTACACTTTGGATCGTTATTCAAAGCGGCTGTAACCGAGATAAGGGATCTTTTGGCGCCTTTTCAATTAAGTTTATTTTATGAACTGTTACAAGGAGATAAAATTTGTTACTATACATGTATAAATAAAAATAATTTGCTTACGTTTTTTTATGTAAGTACTTAACACAATTTCAGTGAAAGAACCTCTGTCTGACTACCAGTAGAATGACGGTATTGTATGAAAGTCCTGCGTAGCTATTCTATAAGAACTCACTGTCGAGCTCACTTCTGAATCCTCTTTCATCAAACGACGTGTTACTCTCTTTTAGGACGAAGTTTCTTAACGCGTCTTGTAGTAGGTGTGATTCTGGCGAAAATGTAACGTCACGTAAGATTTTTGCGTTATGAACAGGCATATACGCACACCACACGCTCTTTTTCTTTATCTTTCTAGTGTGTCTGTGTGTGTGGAAGTTCGTTCCTGACGGAGGTCCCCTGACCTCGCACACGTTTTGTTTTTCGTATTGTTTTCATTATTTTTACTGTGGTTTTAGAAGTGAGCTTGCTAGTAAGGTCTTACAGAATAGCACTGCTGGAGGCGATTGACACAGACAGACGGACAGACAAAAGACAAAAGATCTTCCACGACTATGATTTGCAGAATTAATTTGATATTTACAATCTTCTTTTTCTATCGTGTCGACATGAGCTACATAGTGAGTAACTAATAAGTAATCTGTGATAATGATAAAAGCTCATGGCGTGGGAAAAGATTAGCCAGTCAGCAGGTTGGCAGTGGGGCTGACTGCCCAGGATGCGCCGGATGATCAATTAAATATCGTCACTCGTGGAGGCTCTTTTAATGCACCCCAATATATATTTCCAATATTAGGTAGAGTAAAAAGCTTATAAAATCAATTCCGTTACCAATCGTAATAAATAACGGCAACTTTAAATCAATAAATAGGTGCTTGTATCATTTCCTTATAGATTACATTTCGTGATACAAATAGCGTTCAGATAAATACGTGCTCTACAACAGAACAGCGTGGGCACATTGATAATCCACACTCGTATGCGAAACAGGCACCCGATGAATATTAAAGACGTAATCGCATGATACCCGATACACTGATGCATTTGGACAATATCGTTAAGTCTACATCAGTAGTGAAGCAGTAATCAACTCCCTACTGGCGACTACAGAGTAATTGATTGGTCTCAGACGCAGACAACAAAAGATAATACAGAGTCTCGTGGTAAATGAATTTGTCAACTGCTGTGCCAGTAATTAAATAAATATACTATTTGTTTCTTTTCTCGTGTACGGTTAGTTTACATGTTGAGGAGTTTTATCAGCGCCAGCGGCGGCGGTCGCATGATTTTTGTCTCCGGGAAGTAATTTACGAGTCTTAATTGTTCGGAGAAGGTGATTCTAGTTTAATAGTCTGTAGTAGCAAGCCTGGCGTAGTGAGTTACAATCTGAATTTCTAGAACTCTGTTAAAGTTACTTGAACCGAAACTTAAAATAAAACTGAGTTTAAAGATTGGATAACATAACATTAAATCACGCCTGTATTTCTCCGAGGGTGAAGGCAGAAGTGTATAGTAGGTATGTATCACCCATATTTCGCCAGTTCTGTTATAAGTCCCATGTTATAGGGGGCGAGCTTATTGCCATTAACCAGGCACAAATACAAGTCTGTATTTGCCGAGCTGCTACTGAGAATTTTCTAATAAAAAAACTCAATAACACTACCTGACCCGGGAACCAAACCCATACGCTTAGCAGTCACATTGCGCTTACGACCACTAGAACAACAAGGCAGTAAAGGTTGGATGCCTCCACGAATATTTTTATGTGAGTAGTCGTTATTAACCTGATAAAAGCAGCGATGAAATAGCGTTATTTGCTTTATATTTAATCAATAAGAAGCCCACAATGGTACGTCACATCCATTATATAAATTTCTAGAAAGTCAACGTACCTACGTACTATTACATACTATTTACAGACTTTGGCGTGATATTTATAAATGACTTACTTCGCGGAAAACTGGAGATTGATTAACCTTTTCCTTCAATATCCTATCCTACTCTATAAAATATCCTATCCTATCCTACTAATATTATAAACGTGAAAGTTTGTGAGGACGTATGGATGTATGTATGAATGTTTGTTACTCTTTCACGCAAAAACTACTGTATGGATTTTAATGAAATTTGGCATACAGATAGAACATAACCCGGATTAACATATGAGCTACTTTTTATCCCGGGAAGATGAATAGTTCTCGAGGGATTCGCGATAAACGACATCCACATGGGTGAAGCCGCGGGAATAGCCTAGTTTACAATAAAAAGAGAAAGAAAACGAATATACAACGTTACCTTTTGTTTACGCAATTTGAGAAACTGTTTGTTCAGAATCACCAGGAGAATCGATTGGGATAGTTTTATACCATTTTTCAAAAAAAAGTTTGAAACTCGATTTGGTTATTATCATGAAGGTTATTGTGGTTGAATTTAGTACATCAGCGGATCGTGAAAAGTCCAGTTCGTCTCGATTAGTTTCCGTGCAATAGGTAGTCCCTGCATGACATTCTTCACTTTTTCCGCTACCAACTGGGGGACTTACAGTGGCTATAAAAGCATGTATGCATAAACATAACCAGCCCATTACTGTCCCACTGCTGGGCACGGACCTCTTCTCAGTATGCGAAGGCTAAGGCCTTAGTCCACCACACTGGCCTAGTGCGGGTTGGCGGACTACACACACCATTGAGAACTGTATGGAGGACTCTCAGGTGTGCAGGTTTCCTCACGATGTTTTCCTTCACCACTAAAGCAAGTGATAATCGAATATAAATCCGCACATGAATTCGAAAAGTCAGAGGTGCGGGCCGGGATCGAACTCACACCCTCATGCATGGAAGGCAAGCGTTCAACCGCTAGGCTATCACTGCTTTAAAGTAAAAATAAAAGCATGTAATTTTGTGATTTAGATAAAAATACATCCCAATCTATTCTCCTCAGGAAAAATCCTCCTGGTGAATCTGAACAAACTAGTTTCTTAAATTGCGTAAACAAAAAGTAACGTTGTATAAAAGGACACATTAACACGTACCAACATATTTATTTGATTTCGTAACGATTAAAACATTAAACATTATACGGAAATCTTTTCGACATTGGTTGTACTCATGTAACGTATATTATAGTCGGTTTGTCGGGGAGAAGGGGGAAGGACATCAATCACTGAAACCTTTTTGTCAAGTTGCCACTTCGACACGTTACCCCAATGTTATGGTTAATTCAAGTCGGCGTAGTTTGAGCTTTCGATATTTAAGAGTTGATCTGATACATATTTGTAAAGGAAAACCCCACTTCTTATTGAAATTACGAAGGAAGAGTCCTTACCTTGTTTAGTGAAAATAATATTACAAAGATTAATTTTTCTGTATAAAAAATATGAATTTGAGTATTTGTAAAACGGAATCACTACAAAAGCGATTTAGAACATCGGAAGCCTTCAAACCCTTTTGCATGTAAAATATATTTAAACCGTTATTATCTACCGAGAAGGGGTTTATAAAATTAGACGAAGTGTAACGATAAAACCGATTAACTTTATCGTGGCTTTCTAATCGTTTACGCAAACAAAGCGTGATAATGCAGCCGTCCGTCGGCACCCGGCGCCCGGCGCGGCGCCCCACCTGATCCCTTTATATGCTCTCTCAACCTTTAACTTTTAAAAAGACCTTCTCTGTCTACCGACAAACAATTTAACAGTATAACTTCGTCGAATAGACTTTTCGGAGGAGATTTGTTATTCACTCAAAAGTTTTAAGTGGCTGTGAAACATCGTTGACAAAGAATTAAATAACTATTAGTTTTAAACGATTTGGAACTTTAAAGTTGTAACATAGGGTATATAATTGTGAGTAGTTTGTTCACGAACAGTTGTTAGTCGACACGTCGATCTCGGAAGTTTACCCGTCAGGTTGTGGTGAATCGAGTGTATTTCACTTGACGGAATGTAGATGTTTGTATTTGTCGCGGATCGGGTTAAACTAACTTTAATAAAATTAGGACGCCTTTCTTTGACAGAAAAAAAGTTATAGATACTATTCATACTATCATGAATAAGTTTTGGTTTATACTGAACTTCGAAACCGATGTTGCTTGGAGTTTTTCCGGAAATTCCAGGTCTTTATCCTCTAGGCAGTAAGAACATTACCGTTTTTAGGGTTCCGAAGTCCTACAAGGAACCCTTATAGTTTCGTCATGTCCGTCCGTCTGTCCTAATCCTTTACAGCTTAATAACTTCTACAGTTATAAACATAAGTAAATGAAATTTTGACAAAAAATGGAATAGATGTAGATCTCAATTTTAAAAGAATAAAAAAATCTTGATTACGTATTTTAGGGGTGGCGCCCATACATGTGAAATGGCGATGAAAATATTTTTTTCGCTGCACCCCCTCGTGTGGGGTATCGTTGAATAGGTCTACTAAAATGAAGGTAATGTTTCATACACAACTTTTTTATCAGGTATACCCTCTGCGAAATACAGTTCGCCAAAGTGGCTTGCAATGTGTCCCCCCCCCCTGCCATTTCTAAACTATGCAACGTAGAAACTTATAGTCTTCAACATTGATAGACCTTTATAAAAACTCTCTTTTAAAATTATTTCGAGTATAATGTGATTATAAATTTTTGAGTTATAGTGAGAAAACTGAAAAATACTTAAGACGTCCTAGTTCATAGGTCATTGACTTTGAGAAAAATTATCGTAACAAATAATGCTCCTTTAGTTACTTTCTATTTAAAAAAATCACAAAAAGAAACACACTTCTTAAATTTAGCTTCATAAATTTAGCACTAGGTGGCGCTGTTTGCAAAAACTAAAATAGCAATGATTAATATTCGATTTGATTCGTTTGTAATTAGACCTACTTAAGGAACCCTATAATACTGAGCATGGCCCGACATGCTCTTGGCCGGTTTTTAAGAATCGAAAATCGAATCTCGAATATATTATCAGTTATGTTAATTAATTATGTTAGTAATGTAAGTCGATGGTAATGTCCTGAGATTGCAATGGGTTCCATCTCATATTGGTTTACTAGGTAATGAGGAGGCTGACAGGTTAGCAAATTTAGCAATCACAAATGGTATTGAATATAACATAAAACTATTTTACACAGAATATCTTGCTCAAGTTAAAATTAAATGTTTTGATAGGTTCAAAGAATACTTTGATGAAAGAAGTAAAGATAAAGGAATTTGGTTTAAAACAATACAATGTCAGCCTTGTCGAATTCCTTGGTTTATGAATAGTAAAATAAGTAGGATTCATTTAGTCGTTGCTCATAGATTGCGTTCTGGACATTATCCTTCTAGGAAGTTTGGCTATTTGATGAAAAAAGTAGATTCACCAAACTGTGACATGTGTGGAGTACTTGATGACGTCCAACATTTAATAACGGATTGTGTCAAATATAAAAGACAAAGGGAAATATTAGTGCGTGTTCATAAATTGAATCTGTTGGATGTTGGAACTTTCCTATCTATTTTGGCAAATCCCTCATCAAGTGCTGCAATATGTTTATACAAGATGTTTGTGCATTGTTAGATCTTACATTGGTATTAGTTTTGTATCAATTTGTTAAGGATAAGTAATATGAAAGGAACAATGGGACTGGCATGTTCTTGTTGTAGAATAAAAGTCCCTTAAATAATAAAGATAATAAAAAAAAAAAAAAAAATTATGTTAGAATCCAACACTTATCGGATATAATAATATTACCAGTTCTATCAGACAGACTCATTTTTAATCTAATAAAGCTTGGATTAAGACTTAGCAAAAGTTATAGTTTCGTCTGGTGCAAAAAGTACGATACATTTTTCTAAAATTGAATCTTCGCGTATATTACAGAGAAGTCTTAATTCTTCGTTATTAAGAAAGTCGATGTTCGATAAGAGCTGTGTGTAATCACCCCCCGGCGCGCTGCCGGGCCCTCCATTAGGCGAGTGTGTTGGCTGCGGAACCCTGCGATGCTCAGCATGGCGCCGCCACACTACGGAACGACTTCCACGGCTTCCACCACTCGATTTTTTAAAGACAGTCATCGCTTATTAACTCCCCACGGAAGTATATTCTCATATTAATATAACCTCAGAATAAAATGAACTGCTAAATATGATTCCGTGCGAAAAACAGGAACCGACTAATACCTAGAAATAATGCTCTTCATCTTCTAAGGTTCATTCATAGTAGTGTTGCCCAAAGTCTTGGTCTTGGTCTTGCGAAAATGCAAAACCACAAGACTCTAACCAAGACTCTGGGGCCTAGAGTATTGCTCTTGCAGTCTTGTTGCCCAGGCTGGGCAACACTAGACTATTTTCTTCGGATTTGTATCATCACCATCAACTCAGCCTACCGCAGTTAACTGCTGGACATAGGCCTCTCTCAAGTTGCGCCACAATACTTGGTCCCTCTGCCTTCCGCATCCTGTCCCCCCTAGCCACAGTCGGATTTGTATAATGACTCGAATGAAATACAAATTACTCTTACGATATCAGTGTTACAATATATTTCGATGAAATTACTATTTGTTTTACTAGCTTGCAGTAGTTTTGTCTTGCGAAAATGCAAGATCACAAGACTGCAAGACCAAGACTTTGGGCAAAATTAATCCTAATAAGAATCTCTGATGTGAAATCACGACACGAATAATTACCAGTGTAAACATAATCTGAAAAATTTAATAGCCCTCTTTGTAAAATAACAAAAAAGGGTCAAGCTACCGAGTAACTCGTTAGTTTCCACGGACATGGGAGAATTGTGATAACCGCATTTATCCGCGTCCGTGGAACTCTTGAATGTAAAACTTAATTGAGTTATGTCCTCTGACGGCTGGCTCGTCCCGACATGTGTACCTGCAACGCGATCTAATGCTGAATATGAAAAACTAAAAAAAAAACCAACAACTTTTTTATGAAACCTGTAATTGAAATTCGATTTCAGTTGACTCTGTCATTATTGTTAAATTATGTTACACGAACGGACAGAAGTGACTATATTTTTCGTTTTATATGTGGACGTCTTTTGTCATGTAAAATAAAGAAAAAGACGAAAATTCCTTCGTCCTGCGCACCTACCGTTAGTTGGTACTTAGTTTTATATTAGATAACCTCATAATACTATTCAAAGCTTTCTGAAAAATAAGTAAAGAAGAAGAATAGGAATGAGTATCAAGGCGACGGTTTCAATGGCGTGTAGACTAGGAGGCAGACGGTGAGTTAATGTAAAAATGCATAAGAAGATGGATTTTCATGCTCAAAGAATTCCATTCACAACGTGCCAGTGTCTGCTAGATTAAGAACTTTACTGCGAGGAAAAAAGTTTGGAATATAACTCATTTTGAATTTTAATCGCATAATATTGGGTCGAGTACTTAAAAGCTTTTTTGTTGGCAGTAATGGCTTACACAAATTTCATAAACAATTTTTGTTTAAGAATGATATTTTTTTATGAATTCTGATCATAGAAATCTAAATAATAAGTTGATAGAAATGATATCTACTGTCTTTTACTACGGGAACGCATATCGCCGGTTTTCCGCAACCAACACATAAATACACAATCACGCCCACCATGTTTCTAGCATTCAACACAAAATAAATTAAGCTTAAAAATTCCGCTCCTTGATATGCTGCAAAATAAAATTTTAGTGATTCTGTGTCCAAAACAGCATTGATGATCAAGCAAACGATTCGCGCACTGGTGTCCTAAAAGACACCTGTACACGGTGACAAGTTCACGGGCCTTTGCCACTTCTATTACCTTTATTTAGATTTCTATGATTCTGATGTTTCATTTGAATTGAATATTATGCCTAATCAGTAATCATCATTATTTTTAAAAGTTCTCAATGTATCTATAAATCAACAGAACGGAGGTGTCTTTTTTACTTATGAATATAGCACCAAAATCCTATTTATGAAAAGGTTTTGTAAATTTCTAGTGCACACAAGATCCACGAGTTTCTGTTTCCGACTGTGTGGCGTCTAATTACAAATGTTGAATGGAACTTTTTGTTCGGCCAGATTGTCGCGCCACCGAGTTATATTCACTTCAAATTGAATATTAAATTTCCATTGCAATACGAGGAATTTTAAATTCGTTAGCTGCACAGTTATTTTGATTGTTTTTACTGCACACTCTAATTTTACAAGCAAGGTTTCGCTGTAAAAATTAATGTAGGGATTGAATGAATGAACTGACAGCTACGTTCTTAAGACACAAATTGTAGAATTTCTCGAAACTACAATGTAAGTGCATGTGATTTCGGTTTAGGTATCATATAACGTAAGTACATAATATTAATGTGTTCAACTCACGTACGACTGCAGCAATTTCGGCAATACGACTGCATAATCCGCAGTATCCTATTTTGTTGCGGCTGCATAGCTTAATAATCTCAGCTGTTCGGTGGGCTTCGTCAGCGCTCGGCTCTCGAGGCACTCGAGGCGGCTCGAGTCTCGGGCTCAAGGCTCGAGGTGGCTCGAGCTCGCGGCCTAAGAGTGCTGGCGCGGCGGAAGCGGGCCCTTACGTGCTTGTCGTCACGACACGCCGCCTTTGTCCACCCACTAGGCTTATTTGCTGAACAATGAAAAAGACGAAAGCCTCCGACATATTTCTGCAAAGCTTCTGCGATGACTCGAAGGAAAAAGTATTTATCGCGTAAAAATATGGCATGATTCGAAAATAATAGACGCCGCTCCCTGTCAGTTTCGAATTCATTGTATTGATTGATGAAAAGGCTATTATGAGATTCTGCCAGATTTAGCGAATTTTTCATTTTCGTTTAAACGCGACTTAGCAATAAATCGATTTCGGGTCCAATTTATCATACTTTCTAAATACTCGTCTTAGGCAAGTCGTGTCTGTGAAATTGAGAGGAACATCGAAAATGGCTTAAATTATTTTAACATTCTTACCGCATGACATTCTAGACGCGAGCGACAATTAAATTCAGAGGGTGTGAGCTCTAAGTGGGTGCGTGTTCCTTTAAAATGTTATTAAGGAGAATCCTGATTTGATTCTGAAGACTACTACAGCGCGAGCATACATAGATAGCTTTATAATTATAAGGGAGCATACACTTGAAACGATCAACATTGATATTGGCGAGGTTTTTGTGATTAGATACGCGTTTCAATTTCTCAATTCAGTCGGTCCGTCGGACCGCGTGAGCGATGCGCACGTCGAACCAGCGTGACAGGTTTCCCCCTTGTGGCTAATACACACTGTTCCCTAACGTAAGTAAGTATTTCTTGTTTGGATACATAGTCTTTTTTCTGTAAATAGTACGGGTTTTGATAGGGCGGGATTTGGGTAACAATAATGTATGTTGGTTTTAATGTCTTCATTAAATCTTATCCACTCGAACGCTTTCTTTGAAATCTCAAATCAATGAGTTTCCAGTAAACCGAGGAACTGCTACGTTATTTATTAAGTTGTCTTGTCTTCTTGATTTCTTGGATCAACCTTTCGTGGAAAATTTTTGATGTATTTTCGGATTTCTTCACTACAAATAATCAATAATTTATACTAACTGTCTCATTGAGATTGGCTTGAGAAGTTTATTTTTCAATGCAGTAGTTTTGTGCTCAATCAAAGGAGCCGACATGAATTTATGAAACTAATAGCACGCGATCAAGTCGGTTTTCCAACCTCTGTCATCATAGAATACGAAATACAAGTCACGAAACACATTGCTATTGAAAATTTTCAAAGTAATATAAGTATGTCAGTGATTTGAATTCGTTTCGCTTTTGTGTGTTATTTTTTGTAAACGAGAGAGGGTTCGTACCTGTACTCTGGTATCGGCATTTAAAATCATGTCAAATCAAGCGATTTTAGTATGGAGGATCGCGAAGGAGAGCCCTCGAAGCGGTCGAAGGGTCCGGAGTGCACTTCTGGCGAGCCCGTCACATTATTCGACCTACTTAGCGCCGGCAATAGAGACGAGCCCGAGGTGTCGCCCGTACCGCCTACTTGATATTGTCGTGCTTATGGACGACGCGACTCCCTGTTGAGATGTACGAGTATTTTTATGATCCTTTTGTGAGCGCCACGGCATTATAAAAATCCTGATAGCCGCTCTAAAGTCCTTCAACTTCAATTGAAAAGTGATGACGCTTTGTGTTATTTTATTTCGTTATTTTCACATTTTCCTATCTACAATGTTACCGAATAAAGAATGCGGTAAAAGAAAGTACCTAATAAACGTAAGTCACAATACAAGTTATAAAATGTAACGTCTTATACACGCCAGCGAGCTCTACGTACATGTATATAGGGTATTAATATTAGAAGTAAGAAAATAAGGCTTCAACGAAAACGAATTGAAAAATCCAGTCGAGTGAATTACGGGATAGCTCCTAATGCCAAGATTAGGCAGGATTGCCTCTACTTGAATATTTCCCTCCACTTCTGTAAATAAAACACCCACATCAATTGGGTTGGTAAATTGAGAGCTCAGCAAGACAATTTACTTTTGTAATTTTCTTTTTATATCAAAATCTGGTCAAGTATATTGCGTTAGATGATACGAGCGGTTCGATATCGGTCGCCGAGTGACAGCGGCGGCCATATTGGTCGCATAAATCAAGCGGGGCGGCGAAGTGACACCGCGCACCGTAAGCGATCGAGTGTCACCCGTCTAGAAATAAAAGCAAGAAAATTTTTCACTAGTTGAGTGGTTTACTCCGAGGCATGCGGTGAAATTTGTCTCGTCTGCTACCACTTACTTGTTGTTTATGTTTTGTCTTCTAATTTCGAGACTCGGTTACTTAACAACTTGGTACGTTGTGTATCTGCGTTTGTGCAAAATAATTTGCTGTTGTATTTTAGTTGTATAATCTTCTCCATTCTTACGTTTTCCGACCTACTGACAGATTCTGCTTTGCTTTAAGGATCTAGTTAGCAAGCGCATAATGAGTTTTTTATCCTTTGAGTAACCCCTCGAGTTAATCATTAACGTTTTAGGTAAGTTATAACAAACAAGCTTTTATAAGACTTCAGCCGCATTTGAATAATTTACGCAACAGTTCTACAGTATATTTTTTAAACAAAAGTTTTTACTCGGCTTTTTTCCAACATTTTGAAACAGTCAAATTACTCATTTGTTTTTCTAACTTCAAGTTAGATTCAGAAATAGATCCATCACTTGCGTCACTCACGTTTTAAACACAGAGACTTAAAATTAAAACTACTATAGTGAAAACTGTGCAAGCATACAGAGAGGTACTTAGTTTTATTATATAAGTGTAGATTACTAAATCAAGTCTAGCTGCATTAGCGATGGGAAAGGATATCGATACGCACGCCGCCCGGCAGCGTCGAGTTTCGCGCGGTTGCATGTAAACCGCAAGTTATGCATTCCCAGTACATATTACTGTTACAAATCAACAGACACGGGAATTTATCGCTACTTATATACACGCTGAAATTTGAATCGCTTATTTCCCGAAAGGTCATTATACTCATCATTGTGAACAACTTTTACTATGGGACCAATGCTGAAATCACGAAAAAAATATCGGGTGGTCCCTACATTTTATTGATTTAAGTGAACACAAATGTAGGGACAAACTGATTTTTTTTTCGCGATTTCAGCATTGGTCCCATAGTAAAAGTTATTCATAATGATGAGTACAATGACCCCTCTTCGGGAATTAAGCGACTCAAATTTCAGCGTGTATATAGGGATGTAGGCAGATAAATACTCTTGATGTCTTTTCCTGTTTTGTCATTAGAGGGATGGGTAAGTTTTATAGGCTTTCAGTAATGCTCTTAGGGTTTTGCGAGATGGAAAAGACTTAGTCGAAAAACTGCGCCTTAGTGAGGACAACAGGATTAACGTTAGAAACAGGAACGCAAGAAGTGAGAAGTTTTATGTTTCCAAATTGTTAGTGTTTATCAAATTTACAACTTTTTTGCCTTATTAATTTTATTATTATTTGATCTTCTACCTTTACATCAACAAAATAATTGCACTGCTTATTATTACAAGTGATAGAGTCTGGCCAAGCTAACTGCATAGGAATTACGGTAACACCGCAAATAATAACTAGAAAAATCTTTGCAATGTTCTTATGCCAATGCAGAATTAGTTTATTAGACCAACCATTAAGTACAGACCAGGCAAAGGTAACTCTGCGTTGGAATAATAGGAACACTGCAGAGATTTTCGTAGTTATTGATTGCGGTTTTGACATAATTCCTATGCAGTGTTATCTTGTCTGGTCAAGCTAACTCTGCATGGAAATTATGGCAACAGTCTTTATTATTATTATACAACGTGGAGATGAATTATTATACGAAAATTAATAAAACCACTTACAGAGTATGACGTACTCTGACCGTACACAAAAAAGCAATCAAATCCAGTGAATAGTTTATGACACAGTAATTTATTTTATTTTAATAATTTAAAATGTAGAAAAAAAATTTTAAGCAAAAATCGTTAGGTCAAAAACTTGTGTGAATCCATATCATTTTAAACTCTCTTTCACAAAGATTAGGTACAATGATTACAAAAGGTGTTACGTATTATTTCGATAGGTATTTCAAAATATGTTTTGTTTAAAAAAAAACTGATTTTAGTTTTCGCTAAACAAATTATTTATGTGTTCAAAGTGCTGCTACAGACTAGTTATAACGGTGTTTTATTTAAGACGCTGACAACAGCCAAACACCCCAAGTAGGCTTCTTTTAAAAACATTTTTAGCTGTATCTATTCGGTTTGTGGTAGTGAAAAAAATATATGTTAATCTTGATCGTATTTTCTGAAACTGTATTGTGCCCAAAACACGTTTTCTTGAAGTTTTCTCGATAGAAAAGAATTGTAAACTAACCTCTTAAAACATGCTTTAAAGCAAACAATCTCTATTGTTTACTAAATATTATAAATAAAATTAAGAAAACATTTGAGAAAGACAATAATTTAAACATTTGTTGTTTCTGTTTTTCAAATAAGCTTTTAGTTTTTTATTAAAAAAATAACTTGTTAATTTTCATTCAAGTTGAGCGGCGTATCCGACGTCCCTCGGCTCGTTGCCTCTCTTTCAGTTCTGTACGAAACGACAGTGACCGCAGAGGTCTGATTTTTTAGGTGTTGTCAGCCTCTTAATGTCGTATATTTCATCTCCACTTTGTATTACTATTAGTCTAAGTAAAGGGCGACTAGTGTCATGTGCAGTTTGCAAACTCTTCATGCATTTCCCTCACGCGAGTTTCAGGAGTGGTTCACATTCATACAGGACTCAACTACAATAAATTGTAGCTTCAGTTACCTTGTTATTTCATAAAGTTGTGAAATTTATGAAGACAACTGGATTAGGATGATGATTAATTAATCTTATTAGATGATTTATTGTAAAAATAGTTTTAGGTTTTAGTATATAGATAAATCAAGGCCGACTAACTGTAACATCGCAGAATTAAAGTTATTAAAGGCATCGTTTAACTACAAGTGGTGCAAATAGTAATATAAAAATCTTAAACTATACACAGATAAATAAATATTTTTGGGACATTTTTACACAGCACCATCTAGTCCCAAACTAAGCAGAGCTTGTGCTATGGGTACTAGACAATGGATATAATACTTGTATACTTGTTTTTGTAAATACATACTTATAATATATAAGAAACACCCAGACCAACACAAACACTTATGTTCATCACACAAATATTTGTGTTCTGTGGGAATCGAACCCACGATCTCGTGATCAGCAAAGGAAAAGGCTCGGAGGATGATGATCTCGTGATCAGCAGTCCGACCCTCGAACCACTGGACCACAAACGTCAGATAGGTATTCGAATTTGTAGTATTAGACGAGTTTATTAATAAAGAACCCTAAAAAGGGTAATGATACCGTTCTCAAACAGAGTTTGTTCCTCGAAAAGGTAAACGTTGACTTCTAAACTAAACCAATGGGAAATAAAAAAGCATTTCATATCGCACACGTCTCGAGGCGTGACCGAATTTTCCGTTCTCCGTGACACAGTCAATATTACCCTATCTTTTTCTTTTATGTTAAACCAATTTCGTTCAGGGTAAAAATCAAAATAAACTCAATGTGTCTTTTATACATAGTTTGGTCGACCGGACGAAGAATTCGGCAAACTTTTGAATAATAAAAACAACTCTACCGTACTTGATATCCAATATTTCAATAAAGCTCCAAGTTTTGGGCATGAGAAAATGGAGAGGCGAAAAATTACATTACGAAGGTCTAGGAAATATTGAGGCTCTCTTATCAGGCGAACATGTAGGTAGATATGAGACGTCGTACGGCCGGCCAGATGGAGTTATTACATGAATAAAATCGCTCGTATGACTTTCATTTCGACATCTCTGGTATAAATTGTGACATAGTGGTGGTATATAAGTTTAAGGTTATGCATCCGTACTTTGAGCTTTAAAAGTACCGTAAAACAGAGTGCATTGGATGTTGAGCGATATTTTTAGTATTTAATTTCATTATTAAAGCTTGAATAAAACATTCTAGCCTAAAAAAACCACGATAGAGGTGGCTAAGCATCTGTATTAACCCTAAACCGGCGAGGAAGACGATATAACGTTCTAAAACACACAACTCAATAAAATCAAATACAAAATCAGTTCAAGTCAATCATAAAACATTCAAGAGGACACGTGTTGCCGCTTTATTACTAAATCATAAACATATATTTTGATGAAGACACTCTTTCCATCTATTATCTTATTGAATATTGTAAAAGCCCTTGCGTAATTCGTAAAATATTCCACTCGCAGCTCCCTAAACGTTTAATATTGGATAAAATACACCCTAACGTTCCTTCGTATTCCCCCGTTGTTCATATCGACATGTTATTCAGATTATACACGAATATTTCAATGCTTTCTACTAAATTACAGCTCACGAAACTCTTTTACTTAATGTCGTACGTTGACTGGAGCGTGCCAGTGTGTACTGTACATCATGCTACAAGCGATAGCGGTATTATGATAAATAAAATATGTATGGATGCATGTGAAACTATTATAACGCTACCTTTTTTTTATAGATTATTTTCCATTAATAAATAATAATAATAAATATTTTGGGACATTTTTACACAGCACCATCTAGTCCCAAACTAAGCAGAGCTTGTAATATGGGTACTAGACAATGGATATAATACATATATATATATATATTTTGTAAATAGACACTTATAAGAAACACCCATACCAACACAAACACTTATGTACATCACACAAATATTTGTGTTCTGTGGGAATCGAACCTCGTGATCAGCAGTCCGACACTCGAACCACTAGACCACAGACGTCGTCATTGAACTAATAACATATTATACGTACAGCCGCGTCATAATTTTCTATTCCTAATTTATTAGTATTTTTTTTATTAAAGTTATAAGTTATAAATGTAAAATAATCATTTCAAGATAATAACAGTATCAGCTAATGGGTTCTCGGGCTCGTATTTCGTTTCGCAACCACGGAGTCCGTACACAATTTGCATACTGTTATTATAGACGAAAAATTGCAACACATTAGGCGGCTCCGTCTTAAATTGTAAGAGAATGGATTTCCTTGAGCAAATACGCCCGTTTCATTATTCTAAACAACGAATAAATTTACTGAGGGAAAACAAAACAATTGTATTCATTTTGAGCGACTGCGGTTGCTGCATTACTTGATCAAATTATTCATTTCTACTTTTTCATTTCACTTTGCTTCTTACATTATTTTTGTTCAACGTTAAAAGAATATCAACCCACAGAACAACACACCTAAAACAAACCGATTAACCTTCTGATTGTTATTGGTACAGAAAATGAAAAAAAAACGCGTCAAATGGCAACTGTCAGCATTTTAGACGAAACGCTGCCCTTTAATTAGATTCGAACCGGGCATAACCGGCTTATTCCAGCTTAGGCCGGTTCCGCGTAAACACGGCCGTGCCACTGCAAAAATGACCAACTAATTGGCTCAGAACATTGTGTTACGCAGTTTTCGTATCCAATATTCTGTGGAATGGTGCTTTGTAAAAGAAAACTTTTTTTTTTGGTATAGGCTAATTGAGATATGCGTGTTCAGGTTTATCTGGAGCCGCTTCCATCTTTTTATTCCTGCATGACGATTTCGGGGCTTTAGCTGTATTAAAATAGAACTCGGTAAATACTTTTTAACGTTGTCCCGAAAGTCCATTAAATGCCAAAGGTTTGTGGTGAATACCGCAAGATGGCGTGTTGTCGTGATTGTCGCGGTAAGTCGGCATCCGCTTGCCGGTGCTTGTGTACCGGATGTGTTACGTCTCCCGCCTCTACCGGCTGTTTCCAACTCATCTTGTTTCTTTGTATGTACACTTGCCACGACACAGCCAAATTTTAGGGTTAAGTATTTTGCGCTGCAGATAAGGAGATAGTGGTGTGTAATAACCACGTCTTCCCGAGAGTACTTTTTTACGTATGTTTAAGTGGAGAAAATTGGGTGAAACAATTTTTATTCTCACTCAATGAATAATAAAAGTAGCTCACGAGTATGGAAGTGTTACAAAAAGTCAAAGCTCAACGAGCCTAAGTGGGTCTCAAAGAACCTCTATTCGGTGAGTATGTTAATTTAACGAGCGTTTATTAAGCAAATAGCCGAGAGTTGTATAACGCAAATGAAAGTGTAGTTAGGTCGTTCTGGCCGGGATGCCGAGATGCCGGGATCGCAGGATCGCGGGATGCGCATGTTTTGTTAGTTACACTTCGTTGGGCGTCGCAGCCGAGGTTTAGGTTCAAATACTTGTCATGTGTAAACAAAACGGTTCTTAAGGGACACAGTTTACATCGCTTGATTTCCTTTAAATTAAATGCTTTTAAACTCTTTGACGTGCTCATAAAACTTTACGCTCCAGTGACGCTTAAAGAATTTGTATTTTAGAGTATAGCAGGAAAGATTTAGGAAAGTACCTGAAGTTATATTTAGAAATCTATTTTCAGACTGCAGTCCTACTTCTGAGTAGCTTTTATAATTTTTGGTTTTTCTGGAGGTACCGATAATAAATTTCCGGCCTCAAGGCACTGGTAAACCTTACGCTAAAAACTAGTAAGGTAGTAGTCGGTAGTAGTCGGTAGTAGGTAAGTAGTAGTAAGGTAATGCATGTGTGGATCTATCAACACATGAATAGATGTAATATAATTTTAATAAATTATCATTTAGATACTCGTATATAACATTTAATGATCTACGACATAGACGAAGTGTTGCGAACAATCATAGTGAAGCCAAAAAAACTATACTCCTTCGTGCACACACCATGCACTTGATGATATTTGTTTTCATGATGCTTACTGGACGACGCCATGACATGTGTACTGAGAGGGGTGAGCACGGTTTGAGGTGCATGTGTGTGCGTGAGCGCTGGTTGTACACGAAGGAGCATACTTTTTTTTTGGCTTCACTAGATTGTTCACAGCACTTAGTCGACTTAGAAATTTGTTTGTTGATTGATTGTTTCTGATTGTTTTTGTTTGATGATTGATGTTTTCGACTTAGAAAGTGTGTTAAGTTCACCATAGTATATGTTATGCTACATAAAGTTTAAATAAATAATATAATAATAACTAGAAAACAACAGAAAATATAATAACAGCGTGGAAATTGAATACGTTAAAACGTTTATAGTTTCAGCGCAATAGAAAGTTTAACTTCAGACTACACTGTCAAGTTCTCAGCGTAAGTAAAGAGTAAAGCTTCATCTCCACAATATCATTGTTTCAAGCTGAAAAAAAACGTAGGAAAGCGGTGAGTGTCCCAGTTACTCCCCGAGCTACAGTCTCAACCGCAACTAGACACGAACTTACTTTAGGCGAGTCACCTCAAGAAAGGTTTCGCGTGTATTAAGCCTATAACAAACTGTGAACTTCCACTGCACAGCCTCAGTAGTAAATTTCGGGGTTTTATTGAGCCGTTTTTTCAGCCAGCTTTATGTGGAGACAACGTATGTTGTCCTCAGCAACATAAATTCTAATTTAAATAAAAAAAATGTGTTTGCTGCCCTCTTACACATTTTATGTCGTAGAGATTTTAGCGAGCACTTTGTAGAATCTAATCAAAATTGCTTACTAATAATGTCTACACAATTAACGTAATTTACGTGGCTCTCCCACGCTTACTATAGATAATGGTTTTAATGTACCTTAAGTAAATTAAATGGAACCGGGCGCCGAAAAGCTTTAGTGACTAGTACGTAATAGGTACAGTCGGTAAAAAGTGAGGTTCATAGTCCTAGAGAGGTCGTTGATACATCAGCGTGTATATGAAATACAGTGAGCGTGTGTAGTAGCGTGTGTAGTGTGTAGTAGCTATTCATGTGAAGTTTGATATATGAGGTAGCGTCATGGCCACCCGGTGTACTTGTCGACGCTAGGTATGTAGTTAACTATTATTTCTCGATACAGATAAAATTATTTTACGTCGATAGATAGTTATTTCGCAATTTCGTGTATAGGCACCTTTTTTTTTTTTTTTTTTTTTTTTTTTTTTTTTTTTCGAATGGGCTCTCGCAGGTGGGACCGAAGTCCCATTTCTGCTTAACCGGACTTAGTTGGCGGAGAGTCCCATGTGGGACTCCATTCGCCGAAGGTTTTTTCCCTACATACTTACAAACTAGATGCGCGCGGCATCAATACCGCGCTTAATCGGGCGGGCGCCCCCCAAGGGGGGGGCTCGAACCTCGCTAGGGCATTGCAGGGGGACCCCGCAGTTCCTATGTCCCCCTAGCAGCCGTTGCTGCATCGAATTGGTTACCTCGAAAGTAGCGGACTTTCGGTCCCTATCGGGTGACGTGCTAAACGCCGTGAAGCGGCAAGCCTCGCCGGCGAGGCTAAGACCTACCTAGAAAACCTAACCAGTGGCTACGCAATAGCCTGCTCCTAGGAACTACTCTAGAGCATAGGGCCGGTCTCGCGTGACGAGATTATCTCCGGTTGCTTACACCGTGAGGGCGTCCCCAGGGGGGAGCTCGGACCTCGACTCAGGGTGCAGCAGGGGGACCCCGCCACTGATCCCCCCAGCAGCCGGTGCTGCGTCGGCATGTGTTACTGTTTCTCGAGAGTCGGACTCTCGGATTCTGTGTGTGTGTCGCGTCGGTCCTCGCCGGCGGGGACGATATTTTGGACGACGGCGTCGGAGTGTGCTTGTACTTTTATCTGACTCCTGGAGGAGTGTGATATCGTCATCGGGCTCAATGAGTGTGTGTCTGGGACGTCGGGTTTTGCTGATAGCGGATGGCTGGTAGACGGTGGCCGCCACGACCAAGGGGTTGGGGTGCTTGGGAGCGGAATCGAAATAGCGTTTTGAGACACGCTTGAAAAACTGCTTGATGGTCGGCAGTTTGAAGTCTAGGTGGAGGTCGACGTTGCGTACGTACCAGGGGGCGTCTACAGCCCTACGCATGAAACGGTTTTGGATGGTTTGGAGCATGTGAATTCTCACCGGCTTAACGTGTGCGAACACAACGCTAGCATAGGCGAGTATGGGGCGGATACAGGTGGTGAATATCCTTACTTTGAGATGAGTGGGCAGCTTACTGTGCGCATTGAGAAGGGGGTGGAGACGTGCGAGGACGAGGGCGGCACGGTTTTTCACCCTGCGGATATGCGGACGGAAAGTCAGTCTACGGTCAAGGATCACTCCGAGATATTTGGCTTCTCGTTGCCATGGGATCTGTTTTCCGAACATTGAGACTGGTACGCTCAGTTCTTTACGGTACTGTGACAGGGGTCTCTTATCGAAGAGGACCGCTGCACTTTTTTCGGGATTTACTTCGATTCTCCATTTCCGGAACCATTCACCTAGGGTGTTGGCCGCGGGTTGGAGGGTACGAGAAATAGCGACATGGGTCATGCCGGAGTAATAGATTGCCGTGTCGTCGGCGAAAAGGGCCATACGGGCTGCACCGCATTTTGGAATATCGCTGGTGTACAGCGTGAACAGTAGGGGGGAGAGCACGGAGCCTTGAGGCACACCGGCGTGAATGGGATGGGGGGAGGAGAGAGCCCCTTCTATGCGATAGCAGAAGGTACGATTCGACAAGTAGTCTCGGATGATGAGCACGAGACGATGTGGCACATTCATAGTGTACAGCTTATATAATAAGCCGTTGTGCCACACTTTATCGAAAGCCTTTGCTACGTCGAAAAAGAGAGTGCCGGTCATTTGACCGCGTACGAAGCCTGCACTGATGTGTTCTACAATGCGGTGCAGTTGGTTAACGCAGCAGTGCTTTGTACGGAAGCCAAACTGCTCGTCGGGAAGGAGTTTATTTGAGTCGGCGAAATCTTTGAGTCGCTTATAAATAAGCTTCTCGTAGATTTTACCGAAGACATTGAGGAGACTAATCGGCCGGTAACTACTCGGCTCGGCTTTTGGTTTGCCCGGTTTGGAAATACCGATTACCGTAGCCTGTTTCCAAGCCTGGGGAAAGATGTTGTTTTTAAATGCCGCATTGAAGATGACGGTCATTAGAGCGATTAGGGTGGCAGGGAATCGTTTCAGCACCTTATTGGTGATGCCGTCTGCGCCGGGGGCTTTTTTGGGCTTAAGATCCTTGACTATAGAGAGAACTTCGTCAGGGGTGATCGGTGGGAGCGGGTCATCAGGGTCATCTATTGGGGGGGGGGGGAGGGCTGACCTACGCTCTACTTCTGAATTAACCTTATCAAGGTGGGTTTGGCTTACGGGAAGCGTACTGAGAGTGCATTGAGACTCCAAACTGTCGGCTAAGCATTCGGCTTTTTCGTCGTCGTCAAAGGCCGGCCTTTGATTGGGTCGATTTAGGGGGGGCATAGTTGCCGTGGTCTCGCATTTAAGTCTGCGTTGAAGGGCCCAGAAGGCTACATGAGACGGTTGGATTGCGCTGACTTCCTTGTCCCAATGCTCCTCCCGTACCTGAGCTACACGTCTCTTTACAGAATTCTGTAAGGAGCGCATATGGGCACGATTGGCTTCATTGGGAAAAGCGTCATAGGCACGGATGGCCGCGTTCCTCTCGGTCCTCAACTCATTTACATCGTCCGGCAGTTTCAGACGCTGGTCATCCAGCATCGGAACCTGCCGTGAGCATTCGCCCACTACGGACTGCACATGGTTGGTGAGCGAGGTGATCGCGGCCACCGTGTCCGCGACTGTCTCAATGGAGTCAGGGATTGAATCTAATTGGGGGGATGAGGTAGATTTGAGGCGGTCCTCTAATCTCCTCCAATCGGTTATCGTTTTTGTTATGGGTGGAATACCGGGATCCGAGGGACCACCTCGGGGACCCAGTTGAATGATCACAGGGCGATGATCTGAGTCTAATTCTTGGATTACCTCGATAGAGCGAATACCGAGGTTTACGCGCTTTAAGAGGGCTATATCTAGGATGTCGGGCCGGTGCCCTACTGTGTCAGGATAGTGAGTGGGACGCATCGGGGCGATGACGTCGAAGGAAAGTTTGTCGCTAAGTGCTCCTAATTGAGTGCCAGCGGCGTTATTGGAGACACAGCTCCATGAACGGTGTTTGGCGTTTAAGTCGCCTGCAATAATTACAGAGTTACTAAGATCGAGTAGGGATTTGAGGTCGTCCTCGAGCAGACTCGCGGGTTTGTTTGCGGATCTATAGGCCGAGACTATGGTGATGGGCTGGTGCCCTGTCATGCCTAGGCGACAGATTGAAGCCTCCAGGCATGCTAGCTCTGGGGGATCAATGGGGATGCAATACAATGAATTTCGGTAATAGATGAGCGTTCCGCCTAGTGCGGTGTGTGCTCTGTCGTTTCTTATCAGCCTATAGTTGGCTATATTGGGATTACGACTATGGGGTTTGAGGAAAGACTCTTGAATGAGTAAAATATCGATTTGGTGCTCACGCAAGAAGACGGCTACGTCGTCGCGTTGACCACTAATGCCTCGGGCATTAAAAAAGCCTAAAATTAGGGAACGGGGTTTGAATCTTTTGGGTGGGGCCGTATTATACATTATAATTGGAATTAAGTATTCTATAGATGTCTTGGTACTTGGTAAGTACCTGAAGGCGCTGCTCATGGATGCCTTGGGTAAAGGCCCAAAGTCTAGAGTAGGCGTCAATGCGGGATTCCCCTGACTGGGGTTCGAGGTATTCTCTCGGCAGAAGGCCGGGGGAGTTTACCGGAGGGGGGGTTCTCATGGGGGGGGGGGCTTTAGCTGCTGGTGCAGTTTTGGGCCTGAGAGAAGGTGCGGGGATGGGTATGTTCATCAGCGCAGGGGGCTCTGAGGCCGGGGGCGCGAGACGAGAGGGCGGAAGAGGTGGGAAATGGGGCTTTTGGTTACCCTTAAACCAGGGGTTGGGCCCGAGTGGGCCGCGGAAATTAGGGGAGGGCCCGAGTGGGCCTCTAGGGTTTGGTGGTTGGTACTGGTAGGGGGCTGCGTAGGAGGGGGCTTCCCTCGCAACGCGGTCGGAGGCGCGTTTCGCCGATTTGGCGTTGCGCATTTTGGGGGCTTTGGGGCATCCGCGATAATTCGCTGGATGCCCGGATTTGCCACAAAGGACACAGCTAGGGGGCTCCGTGCACTGGTCCCTCTCCTTGGGACGCTCGCAATTGGAAGTCCCGTGATCGCCTAGGCACTTAACGCACCTGGGCTTTGCGTAGCAGTTACGCTGGGAGTGACCATACAGCTGGCAACGGTGACATTGACCAGGCTGGTTTGACTTGTGGGGGCGCTCGACCGTGATGCCTGATAAGTTGCATACGGTCTTTATGTTATATATGTTTTTGGCGCTTTCGCCAGGGTGACAGATGACAAGAACCATATTGTAGGGTTCACCGTGCTTACCACGGTACATTCGGTGGGTTATTGCAACCGGGATCCCTTGACGATCGAGGTCGGCGTGCACTTCCGTGCAGCTGACTTCGGTCGGAATCCCTCGGATCACAACTCTAAGGAGTCGGTCCTCTGGGAGTGCGTAGGTGTGAAAAGACACACCACGCTCGCGTAGCAACCTGGTAAGGTTGCGGTAATCGGTGGGGGTGGGGACAACTACTTTAATGCCCTGCTGCGTGGGGCGGGCACTAGTAAAATTGATTTTGTTTTGATTGCACCAGTCGGAAATTCTGGTCCAATATGCCTTATCCTGGATGAATAAGGGAGGCGGGATGGGTACCTTCTTCTGGGAAGATGAGGTATGTTCATGATCGTGAGGGGAGGCAGGCCTGTTATCCTGCGAGGAGGAGTAAGAGGCGGGACGGGGGGTAGGGGCCGGGGCAGAGTTTGCCTCGGACAGTTTAAGTGCTTTTGAGGCGAGAGCCTCGGCCTTATTTGTCTTTCGGCTGCGTTTTTTACCTTTACCCACTACCGTGGTAAAGGCGTCGGCCTCGTCTGAGTTGACCTCACTGTCCGAAGACATCTCTTGGTCTGATGGGATCGGGGAGCGATCGGGGTATTGAGTGGGGGCTGGGGTGGGGAGAGGTGAGGGGGTGCGGTCCTTATGGTCCAGGCTGGCTGAACGCCTAGGCGGACCACGCGGAGACCTCGGCCTCTCCTCATCGCTGTCGGAACGGGCGGGGCGCCTATTCCTCTTTTGGGGTGGGGGGGTATCGGGCAACTCAGGAGAGTTGGGGGATTCGGACGTTTGAGGTTTGATCACCTCATCGTCGCAAAAGAGGTTGCCATAATTGGCTAGGAAGTTGGGGTCCTTGAGGAGGACGTTTTTCAGGATGCTCAGGAACTTGGCATCAGACACCATCGTACAGATGATGACTAAGCCAAGCCTAGCAAAATGAGAGGGAGAGAAATTAGTGGCGTACTAACATGGGGGTTTGCTCCTCGGGTGGGTGTTCCCGGGAGTGTGTTCAAACCCTCCCCGTCGGGTATAGACGGGGAGGTTGTGTGCCTACTGGTGAGCCCTAAGCTTGCACTCCTGATTGCCAGTCTTAATGTGCAACCAGGTCCCTAAGTCTCTAGTGTGCAATGGGTGTAAACCCCTAGAGAGTGCTAGATAGGACGAAACGGGGTTAAAGCTAGGGAAGACTAGGAGATCCCCCAAGGCCTTCTGGCCCTAGCTTCTTCCAATTTTGCTTTGCCCTTAAGGAGCGCAGCTCGCGTGTCGGGTCAACGCCCCTCAGTTCGTTAGCACCGTTAGGTATCCACTGAGGACCACAGTAAATAAGTGGGTTTTTCCTGAAGGGACACTACGTTTTTGACGAAACTCTGTCTAAAGAGACAAAAGCGCGCCCGCTGTCTTGAAAAAGACAGCGAATGTGCTTATCGGGCTGCAGTCGGCGGGGCGACTGCGGAGGACGCTACGGTGAGCCGTAGCGAAAAATATTCGAGCACTTAATTCGTCACGAGAGGACGGAGCGGAGCAGCACGACCTCTCGGGGCGAGTGTCAGAGCGAGAATGTATAGGCACCAAGGAGCATCAGTTTTTGTACTTTATTGTACCATTGTTTTTAATATTTTCCATAAATTTATTTCTTTCCTTTTCCTTTGTATTATGAACTATTTAAGTTTCAATGGAGCGAGCTATGCTTGGAGTTTCTTTGAAGGATAAAATCCGTAACGAGATTATCCGGAGAAGAACCGGAGTGACCGTCATAGCTTGTAGGATCAGCAAGCTGAAGTGGCAGTGGGCTGGCCATGTCTGTCGAAGGACCGATGGCCGTTTGAGCAGACGAGTCCTTGAGTGGAGACCGCGAATCGGCAAACGCAGCGTAGGGCGCCCCCCTGCCAGGTGGACCGACGACCTAAAGAACGTGGCTGGGGGGGACTGGATGCGGAAGGCAGAGGACCGAGCGTTGTGGCGCAACTTGGGAGAGGCCTATGTCCAGCAGTGGACTGCGATAGGCTGAGTTGATTGTTGATTGAAGTTTCAACTAATTTGTCCTCTTTTAATTTAATGAGTATTGGCTGACGCTGCCATAATTATGTACTTTTTTACGTGAAATGTTTCCGGGTACACATGAAGTTGACAAGTGACGCGTAATACTATTCATTCGAGTTTTCCGAGTTATACTTTGTTGTTTAAATAGAACACAAAGCACGCTAGGCGGCCGGGCTAGGCGCGCCGGCGCCTTTCGCTTTAAATCTTTAATTATTACATGTTTTATATGACCGGAACCGTTTCCTGATGACCATAGTATATCAAAAGGATAATGTGGTAAAATTTTGTTAATGGTAGACATATCAAACAAGAACAACAAGTACCTACTTAAAACGAATGTAATTGTTTTCGAGGAACGAAAGTCAGGATTAAAATAAGTATTAACCATAACCTACATTTAATAGTTTCAATTACAAATAAGTATCGATATTGTATTTTGATTAGTATTTAGTATGTCAAAAAAAAAATTGTACGACATAAATTAGATTGGGACATATGTTTCCAAAATAAATCTTATATTTATTATTTTAATTCGACCGACGTTGCCTAGTTCCTTTTCATCAAATGCCTACTTGGTAATAATTTAACATTTCGATTCCATGTATAAGTTAACGGTAGACTCGGAACTTGAAATACCTATTCATAAATAATTGATAAACCTGAAACTAGTTTGTTCAGAATCGAGAGTCCATTACACTACTTTTTAATATAAGTTAATTTTTCAAAAAAAAAAATATGTTGTATCATACCAAGTCTGAAAGTTTCATGAGAAGCATTGTTGAGCGCGGGACCGATGTCTAATAGGTAAACAGAACACGTCATACTATTATCCTTTGAGAAAAGTCGCGGGGGTGCATTGTAGGGTGAGCGGGGCGTGTCTGTTAGAATAAGTATGACAACAAAATTGCTGACATCTTCTACAATAATTAATGAAAATAAATAATAATTGCCATATCAATTTAATACAATATAAAATGGGGTGTCCGAGGTTATTCAAATAACTCGTTGTGTAATTCAATTAACGCTTTAATATGCAATGCACAGTAATAATGTTTATAGAGTATATAGTGTACACAGTTTGTTGTACAAGTTGAAGTTGCAGTGAAACTGTGGTCGTAATGCCAGTTTGTTCCAGCAGGGCGAGGGCAGCAGGGAGCGTATCGCTGCCACAATAATTTACTCGATTACCCGCGTCGCGTGCCCGCTACCACTACAAATAATTCATACGACCCGTCTAGTAATGGCCTTTTAGCTGCCCGTCTAACTTCAAATGTAGTTACGTTGAGGTGGTTACAAACTATTGCTATTAAAGTAGCCACTAAAACCTTCAATTTGTGTCTACTCACAGCACATGTTACTATACAGCTGTAATTCAATGAACTAACAAAACAAGGCGTTTATAACAGTATTAGCAAAAGGGCGGAATATAAGAAACATAATGTTTGTGCCGATTTTCCTTTGGCTACGAAATGCATGGCCCCATCATATGGGTGCCGTACGTAGGATACTGCTTTAAAATAATATAAATAGATAAGCTGTAGAAGGATTCCGAACAGTGTTGTAACCACAGAAATAGATAGAATAGAAAAGTCGGCCGGGCGCGCGTGGCAGCACTCTGCACCATAGTGCAGTGCATTTCAAAGCCTTTCTCAGCACGCCTTATGGCTTGTTTCTGTAAATACTGTAACAAAAACCCGCAAAAATGCCTTATTGTGCTGTTTCTTACTGCAGAAACAAAAGCTGTAAAGTACATTTGATTAATCAAATTTGTCTTTGAATTTCACTTGCAATTTGCATGGCAACTTTCGAACTAACCATATATGATACCTTATATAATTATAAAATTACCTTAAAGTTATTTTTTTTAATTATTGACGTCAATTTAGGAGGCGTAATTTGTTCGAAAGTTGCCACGCAAATCGCAAATAAAATTGTGATTACAGCCATTCTATCTATTTCTGTGGTTATAGCAGTGGTCAGTTTTTAATAAATTCAAGTAATTTTGCGTTATTGAACTTGGCATAATAATCGATGAAATGATAACCTTTTACCGTGAAAAGTTTTTTCGAGCGTCTGGTCACATCCTTAAAGTAGAGCAGAGTTTGGTATTTCCCCGAAAAAGTAAAGATGAAAAAAAAAAAATATACTAGGTAATAAAAAGCAGTGGTGGACGCAAAAAAATGTGTGTAAAGATTTGTAGCAGGCAAAGCGACGAGGCAAGGGTTTTTGTCTTTACAAAGGATCTTTTATTAAGATATGTGTTTGTACGAAACATTGGATAAAAAGTCCTTTTCTATGTAAGTTTAAAGAGACTGACGAAAGAGTATAAATAATATATACAAAAAACCTTTGAGATAGTTGAATAAACAATGTAATAAATGCCTGCCTTGTTATCGATTTAGAATATCCAGTATCGTTTCAGATTAACCATCCATTTTCTAATAGAGGTTTTTCCCAAACGGCGCATACTACGTCATTGTAACTGAAATCTTACAAATAATAATGTTATAGTTGTTGCTTCGAGGCCTCAACAATAATTTTCGTGTGGCATTGTAATTTACCCGAGTCTAGTCGTCAAGTTCCCTGCTTGGGACATGTTTAACTTCATTAAGCATAATACGTGCTCACAACATACTCGCTTAAGTCCAATCTAAGTTGTGTGAGAGGACGAGTTTACATGTGAATAAATTATTATCTTGCAGTCGACAGAGTTGATGTGAACCCCGCTGGTATTAACTCGATTCATGGAATGTCTTTGAATTTGTGTAAGTTAAGATAGGTAACTATTTACGGCCGGTTTCAATAACTATCTATCCAAGATTTGCCCTACTGGATAGTTAGAAATTTGACATAAGCTAACATTTTATACTTTTCTTTTATATCTAAAGGGCTTGCGTTTGACCACCACCTCACCTGATGTTAAGCAATGGTGTGGTCGACGATGATGATACACGCTTGCCCAGCACAAACCTATTCACTTTTTGACATTTTATGTCAAATTTCTATCTCTACTAAGGCAAACCGTGGATAGATATATTTATTGAAAATGGCCGATAGCAAAGTATTGTAACTGAGGCAAGCAGATGATTTAGTTAGCAAAAACTATTTCTACATATAGTGGTAATAAAGTATTCTATAATTATTTTATTTATTTTTCCGCATCCAGTCCCCCCCCCCAGCTACTTTAATTAAGTCGTCGGTCCACCTGGCTGGCTGGCCCGTCGATGCGGAAGGCAGAGGACCGAGTGTTGTAGCGCAACTTGGGAGAGGCCTATGTCCAGCAGTGAACTGCGACAGACTGAGTTGATGATATCTATGTTTTTATAATCACGGCTTATCTTCAGTGAGGAAGAAGTCCAGACCTTTGTAGGTCTTGCCAGAGGACATAGGTCCAGCTCGCAGTCGCACCTTTGACAAATTTAATCCGTGATGGAATGGGGCACCAAACGGAGACAGTCCGCAGTTCTATTATAGCAGAATAGTCATATTCTGTCTCAAGAGGGTGCAAAACTTTTGCGAAATGTGGGATATATTTATCTATTACTATTTATTATATTCATAATTATTTAGTAAATGTAGGACACGTACAAAATTGATTACAAATCGGTATATACAGGAAATGGTGATAAGGAACTTCTGACGCGGCATGAGAAAAAATTACATTTCCTACCCAAACTAAATCTACCTGCTACTAAAAGAAATCTCAAGTGGCTGTTTAAGCATTCCACTCACCCTTTCAAGATTTCTCCTTGAAAAATAGATTATGTAACATACGAATGATTTATTAGGGTTGTAACAAACTTTTCACCAGCACTACAACTGACTAAAACTCGCAGCTGTTGGTGGGTGTGCCAACAGCCATATTTACTATTCCCCGATTTCATAATGGCCAATTCAAACTCCGTTATCTTATCTGTTTGAGAGCAGGCCCCTATATTGTTTGCAGGTCACTTAATACGGGCACAGATTCAGGCAAGGATTTACTGCATAGGAAGACTAAATACGTATTTGACTAAGCAACATAACGATTCATGCTTTATTCCCCGTCAGAAACTACATGTGATTTGAGTCTGAACTAATTAATATTTTGTGGTTGTCAGCAACCCAACAGCGCAATTTAATTACCAAATTGTTGTTTGGTCAACTAAAGATTTATAAAATTATCTTTACAATAGCAAAGAGTTTAATAGTATTAGTAGAGCTCTTTATGAAGGAGCTCGTCCGGGGAAGTACTACCACCGTACCTACTTCTGCTGCCAAACAGTGATGCTTGCATTGCTTTGTTCCGGTCTGAAGGGTACGGGTGACGGTAAAATTACAATCACATGAGACTTTCCATCTTTATGTCTCAGTTTGGCGAACCGATTTGCGGTACCATTTAGGCAACAGCCTAGGTGGTATTGCAGTTGTTATAGGCAAGGGTAACCGTTTAAAATGAGGTTGGCTTTTATCTCGTTTCGCCATCTTATATTTAAAAAAAGAGTCTGTTACGGAACAAAAATAAAATAAATTTATAATTATTATTTTATACCAAATTATAAAGAACCATCATTTGTGTTACAAAAATCAAGTAAACATAAAACACTAAATTAATTTGGACAAGTTCTCTAATAGCATAATGACTTAAGTATGTCGTAAGTTTATACCTACAATATGTTCCCGAAAATTTATGAAAATATGAATAAGAGCGCAATATCAGCATAGCACATACGCGCACTGGTGCACAAAGTTTGCCCGCCACTGAATAATTAACTCGTTAATGGCCAGATCGCAAATAAACTCCAAATTATTGCACTACAACTTGGTCTGCGTTAGGACTATGAAACATGACTACGTTTAACAACGGGGACTTTTTAAACTACTTATATTATTAATCTTTGCTATACTATATGGGTTCCGTGTGGTGCGGGACACAAATAATAGCACCACCCCATCTCTACTTGTGGGTGTCATAAGAGGCAACTAAGGAGTTCACCAGAGGGTAGAGAGCAGAGGTCTCTCGAGTGTTTATTCAACCAACTGCGATCGCCAACCCGCCTGCCAAGCGGCCTATGTCCAGTACCGGACAGTACAGAGTGTCCAGACAGTGTCTTTCAGCTGAAATGATGATGATGATGATACTATATTATCATTTATGCATGTATATATAGTTTTATATTTATTTGTATATATATGTTGTTGGTATATTTTATAAATGAACATTAGTTATGTACACTGAAAGTTTATCCTAGTATCCTAGTACATTTTATATTTGTTCTATCACTCAAAGGTTTGCTGGTAGAAAACTTGCCTTTGTACATGTAATTTCAAAACTGTTATGTATTGTTGTGGTTTTATTGTGTGCAATAAAGTATAAGAATAAGAATTTGCTTAAAGAGCAATGTATTGCGCCAGTTACATTCAAATAAACTCAAGGTCTACACAAATAAACGCGCGCGTAGCAAACAGCTACGCCGTAGCACACATGAGGATAAAATAAAGACTGTCATGTAGAATTATTAATGAAATATTTATGGTTATAATAAATATTATTGTAAAATATTACACAGGACCATATATTTCCTCGAGCAAGAAGCAAGTTTATACAGCGATTGTCACGGCTCGCTGCGTAGAACATCCACGAAATAGTATTTTGTGTAAGCGGAGTAAAATTGGAACATATTTTATTTTTTAAATGCTACGTCTGTGAAAATATTTTACGTTGAAAAGCATTGTATAAGGTTGCTTTCTAAAGAGTCTATCTATCTAATTTTCCTTTGCGTTTTCTCAGATTGGTTCCACTTCTGCGAAAATTATAATGATTGTGCTCTTTCTAACACGGGTTTCGTTATCCATGATTATAGGGTATTAGAACTTTCAACCCTTCGAATAGGTCTGACAATATAATAAACAGATTCGAATTATTGTTTTTATTTATTTAGATACTCATATTATTAATACGATTCGATTGAGAGCATTGGAAAACCAATTAATTTAAAATCCAATTATGTTTCATATCTATAATTTACTAGTTCCAAGAGTTTAGACTGCATGTTAAATAAGTATTAATAATATTTTTTTGGAAACAAGTGCCATAGTGTTTCACGGTAATTCTCAAATATATGGAAACAGAAAACGAATGATACAACACGAAAAGTTGTGTATTTGGTCGTATTTGTATAACTAAATGTATTGATGTTTTCGCGTAAGATGCAATCTACGTACATATTGTCTATTCGCTTATAGACGGCAGTGGTCGCACTGTTCCAATATCATCGCATAATACCTCCAATTGAGATTGTTCCGCCGCACACGATTTACATAAACTGTGTTCCGGGGAGCACGTCCCACTAAAACTGCACTGATTGCCGTGTACTAGCAACCGATAAAACTTTTATTCGATCGCGAATTGAACGGATGTGTTTTACACTTTATGATGGTTTCGTCTTCAGCAAAGTAAGCGATTTTATGGAGCAACTTAAGATGTTTTTGTGGTTATGAGGGAACTTACAATCGGTTACCGGATTGCTGATGACATATCTTACACCATTATGTTAGTGCAATCTTTATTTTAAATCGTTTTATTTGGTACTAACTTCCGCTCGCGGCTTTGCTCCAGTGGTATGTCGATAAAAAGTATTCTAATCCTGGATATGGCCTATGTATGTGTCAAAAAGTCATGGCGAGATTCATACATTGACTTGCACAAAAAAAAAACAGGTTTTTTGAGAAGTTGGAATAGTATAATAAAACCCCGCAATAAAAATATGCGCGAGTGGCTGAGCATCGAAGTCAGTGGCGTGCCGTTGGAGAGGCCTATGTCCAGCAGTGGACTAATATAGGCTGATGATGATGATGATGAATAAAAATACAATATAATTTATCAATTTATTCCTCCATTGTTATCATTGAACTAATTTTAGCACATGACTAAATTGACAGTTGGCTGTATGACGCGTTCAGAAATTAGTTCAATTTCGGATTTCAAATGTTTTACTTTGAATTATTTTTTCCGGGGTTCTAAGAATAGATAGATACATAGATAGAATATACTTTATTGTACACCATGAAAATAGTAGTAATAGTAGTAGTAGTTAGTGGTTCTAAGAATATTTGGGTTTGGGTATTTATATGGGTTCGATTCCCACAGGACACAAATATTTGTGTGATGCCATGAGTGTTTGACTATGAACTATGTGTTGGTCTGGGTGTTTCATATGTATTATAAGTATGTATTTACAAAAAAAAGAATCCAAGTATTATTTCCACTGTCTATTACCCATAGTACAAGCTCTACTTAGTTTGGGACTAGACGATGAAGTGTAAAATGGCCCAAAAATATTTATTTTAATTGCCGAAAGTTATTTTTAGGGAACCAAAGATCCATATTAAAACTATTCCAACATAACTAATAATCTTAATTTATTTGTACAAAATTCGCCATGATTCTTTCATCTAAATCGGTCCAGTAATTTTTGCTACATGCTCGAACAAACAAATAGCAAATAACAGTTTACTAATAAGATATATGCAAGTTCGATAAGATATACTGACGGTATTCTCAGCTTTATTTTAGGTCAAATTTCTCATTATTGATCAACTAATGTGACCAACTAATGACTAACTAATGTGTTCATATTTCATAATCAGTGTACTCATTGTTGAAGAGCCAACTAAATAAGTAAACTAAAACTCCCGAACTAACGTGTTGAGACCTGTGCCCGCTAACCCTAAGCTGGGAACTTAGTCTTGATTGAAATGACTGTAATGCTGGTTTAACTGATATAATAAAGAGAATATTGGTAAATAAATACACGTAACCGCGGCGCGACAATGAAAAAAAATTAAAAAATTCTGCATTCAGCTGTTTAGTAAACTAATGAGGTTAAAGGCAAGCTTTTAATAATTGTAGTCATCTATTTCAGTGCGCTAATTAACAACAAACTGATAATTATGACGGAATTTACGTACCCGTTTCTTTGTACCGGGCTATTGTTCAACAGTACATGTTTACATGAATATGATGAAAGTTACAGTATCTGATACTGCGTTTTACATTATTATCTATCCACATACTTCTTGGGGCGGCAGGTACATTATATAGTTATGGTTTTGTTCGGTGCGCGTTCTAATTAAACAATCTAATTGGGTCAGTCGTACACTTCCCAATAAAATAGCGGCCCATACTCTACCAAATGACTATGGTCTACGAAACTGACCACTTTTATTCACTCAATTATTTAATTCGGTAGTTGACTACTGTTAAAAATGACCAAAAGTGTTATATTACTTAAAAGAAATTACAGAAAGGAGACCATTGTAGAAAGAATAAACAAAATCCATGAAAAAATTAAAGAGATACACGCTTTTTAAGTTTTTAGAAGGGGCATTTTCAGTCCTTATCGTGCGAAACGGACATTGTTCAGAGAGATGGCAAGTTACTATGAAGGTTTTGTACAATGACGTCATTCTTTAATAGTGCTGTCTCTGTCTAGTGAACAAATTTAAATCGCTTATATCTTGGACCTTTTATTAAATATTTTATTGGTTTTTACACTGTTGCCTATTTTTCTTGAAAAAGTTTCGATATTATTTTTCACCAGTTATGTTGTAAGTCCCATGTAATAGGGGGCGAGCCTATTGCAATATTTCTAATAAAAACTAATAAATAAAAATAGTCACCTTCCCTATTGTGCCTTTAACTTTAGTCTAGACTTTTATGAGGTATTTCAATGATTCTTTATTAAAACAAGTAGCTACATAATTTAATAAAGACAAAATCACCGTTAGTGTGATTTATGAATTTACTTTTTTAATCAAACATATTTTTACAGTTGGTGGCCAAACTCAAAAATGTTAGACATTGGGAAAAGCGTCAGATCGTGTTCGAAATCTCCGCCGGTGGTCGTGGGTAATGGCCCAAGTTCGGGTAAGCCCCGGGAAGCCTCCAGACGTGTGAGGAATGCGCCCCGGCCCCGCCTTATTACATACGTGATTCTTATTTATATTATATTTGGAGCCGGCGGGAGAACGCGTTTCCGATATCGGCACTCGGATTAACGCATTGCCGCCTTTTAGTGCTCTTAGTACTCAACAACTTTGTAAGTACCTTACAGAGTTACGTGAACATTGTCGGAAAACACTTTTACGGTTATAAGTTTGTTTTATAATGTATTTGATAGCTCTGAAATGTTATAACAGCTCTAAGTACCAGATTTACTACGTGTATCGTAAAAGTAATCTATTTTAGTTGTATCAAACGCACATAAATTGAGAGTAGCTACATTCGGAACGGAGGACCAGTATCGTTTTATTTACTTTAAAATATTACCTTTTTATATTTCCTCTTACATTTTATCCCCATTCATGGAGCACAAATCGATATAAAACATCCGGTAACAATATATCAAGTGTGAGAGGGACCTTTATAAAGTATTTTCGGTAGTGTCCTGCGGGCATGTTGGAGTTGTAAGAAAATCCGGGCGTCCCTGAGGGCCGGATGCACTGTTTCCGCCCGACCCGATGGTGACAACTGCTCCAATATTTCTTTCTAAAAGTTATATCTAACAATGGATTAGGACTAATAACGTAGTTACAACGGTCTAAGTGCACCTGAGTGGGTTTTTCCAGACGATATTTTTTTTTGGACAGATATTAAGGAGTCTACACACCAAAGTCATCGACCCGACCGGCGCGGCGGCGGGTTGGTGTCGGCGGCATTATGTCAGAGAATCATGTCGGCGACTTGCGCTCGCGCCCACAAACCACCCGCCAACAACAAAGCAGCGGCTGTGTCGGCGGGTCGGCGACTTTGGTGTATATATATACTCCTTTATAAAACTATGCTGTTTTCTTTGGGTATGTAATGTTAGCAACCGTTTCTCCCGAAAACATAGTACAATGTTATTGCAATTTTGTATTCTTTTAAAATAAAGTCCCATAGGTAAGTAAATCAGTGTAATCGTTCAGAACAAACGAAATAATAAGGACAAATTGCCCTTGTAGATCCCATCAATGGAGCGTATGTCAATGGCTAACAAAGTTTGATCCTCATCCCTTGGACACCGGTTGCCATTGTCACTAAATATCGAGCCACTGTGAAGCCGCTCAAAGGATTAATTACATCCTTACACTGATCGGTTTTTATCTCGTCGTTATGAACACAATGAAGAACGTTCGGTATATGATCGAAATATGTTATATATTTGTTAATAAATGGTAAAATTATATAATGGTTTATTGGCCAAATGTCTTAAGAATTAACGGGAGATTTATTTCATTTTTATTAAGTCGTTTTAGGAGTGGTCGACCGCACGTCTGTTGTAACAGTTTGACGTTGGCAGCGCCTTTATTTCGTAAGCAGTAAGGGTGGTTTTCTGACTCAGGTGTTGCCACTGTCATGCAGTCGACTGTACTTTCCTTGTTTTTTATGTCGACTGTGTTTTCTTTATATATATATATATATATATTGTATAACCACCTTTTTGTGTTTCTGTTGCACTGTTATTTAAATGTTGCGCGCCGTTGACTAGGACAATAAACCATTTTTCTTTCTTTTTATATTTTGCTCCTTGTGTACAGTCAGCAACGAAAGTAGGTTAACACTGTCCAATGTTTCAAAGTTGTTTTATGAATGAAATCTTAGTATCTACTCATAATTTTTTGTTACAAATTATTACACAGTAGAGAATACTTTAATGACTAACATTATTATATATTTAAAACAATAATTGGGTTATATGATATTAATTAATAAAAATTTAGAAATAATCTTCGACTTAAGTTGGTAGCCTTTGTGTTAAATTCCATGATTTCATTTTAGCTGCCATAATAAATGTATAATATGCTTACATATTGTTTCTATAGACAAAAAAAACTTACCAGATCTGAATGTAGACTTTAGGAAACAGAAACAAGTACGTACCTGCAAAAATAAAGAAAGCTTTGTTAATCGCATAATATTTTAAGAACATTTACAACATGTATAAATATAAGAGGTATAATTTACGCTAAGTTGTAATTAAGGCGGATTTCCATAGAGAAACGAATTCCGCGTTAATATATCAAAATAATAATTATAAATTGCGCTACCCTATTCATTTTCATATCCATACATCATAATATTACTCGCGTTTATACCAATTAAGGGCAGACGAAGATACATGTGGTTAGAAAAGTATAAAAACAACATAAATACAATTTAAGCTGTGTAATATCTGTCTAAATTATAACGGAGCGCAATTACTCAAAATTAATGGTGAAATTAATACTTTGACCGCTGTGTTAATTAAGAGCTTTATATTTACTGGTGAATTTGTAACGTTGATGTTTTAATTACATTTATATAGCTAGAAGTATGAAATACAGTGTTTATTGACACGCTCAACGCGATACTTTTCACGGGAAGCCGAATGTACTCCTAATGAAATATACGTATGAACGTTCAGCACCCAGATTTTATTGGATCAAATTTCAACATGGACACATTTAAAATATAACATATAAGTCCATCCAGTGGTTCTCTGTATGAAATTGCTTTTAGCGATAAGACTGCCAATTTTTAGTACTGTGCTCATGTTTGTTACAACTATATTTTTATTTTTATGGTGTGCAAACAATAAAGTATACTCTATCTCTATCTATCTATCTATGGATTGAATGCATTATTAATTAATTAATTATTTCTTTATTTTCAGGCAACTTATACCCATAGAAAATATACACGTGTAAAATAACAATATGCTAATAAACATACACACACACACATATTTCTCTATGTGTGCATAAATTTAATAAATAAATAAACTAGTACATCTATATGAATATTATAAAGAGGAAAGGTTTGTTTGTTTGTAATCGATAAACTCTGAAACTACTGAACCGATTTTAATCATTCTTTTATCATTAAAAAGCTACTTTATCCAGAAGTAACACAGGCTATATTTTATTTTAGTATACGCAGGCGAAGCCGCGGGCAAAGTCTAGTAAAATATAATACTAATTTAACACAATTTTACACGTAAAATCTAAAGGTGCTGACGATGCTTCCATTCGGACGTCGTTTTAATGACTACATCCAAAAAAGCCTGACTTGTTCTAAAAATAACATTCACGGACAGATTTTGGAATGCGGCCACGCCATTCGCACTGTTGGATGCATCCTCAGTGGCACCCTTAACAGTCTAGTATTAACGTAGTCAGGTTTAAATTGAAATGCGAAGACTTTTGTCACGTTATTTTCGAACTTTAAAAGAAAATGAGCATTCCGTAAGCTAGTCGGTAACAGAATAACAACAAGTGAAAGCTCTCTCTATTCGCAAATCTGTTCATCGACTCGCTTCATAGTTGATATTATTTTCCTTGTCGGAATATCTTTAAAGGAGACTGCCCGTTAATAGGTACACGGTGTGAATGCGTAAAAAGTTGCCTTCTGCATTACCGCGGAGTTTCACACGAACCGAAATATTCCGGGTGTGTATTATAATTTACATAAACTCCAACGTCATTCGAGATGTATTAAGGAGAATGTCATTTTATGCTTTGATATGCGGTGGCGATGCAACGGAGTCGTGTATACGGAATAAAATAGGATGCCGTGGGATGAAAACCATTATTCTTGTTTTGTGTACCATATTTCGTAGGGAACTTTCTGATTATTAAAACAAAAAAAATATCGACTATATAGCTTTACATTTTAAAATTATGAGGAAACTTTTGAATTCGTATAAATTCATAATTAAATCAAGAAATGATAACATTACGAGAATCAATGTGGCGTCCGAATATCTCCGCTGGAATTATTCGTGGGAACTTTCCTAAATGTTATCTTTCCTCAAGTACTTATACCAGAAGTTTAACATTGAATTATTAAAATATTAATCTTCAAATTATAATATTTATAATAACAGCGGTTTTTAATGTTTTTGGGTAAACATGATAGAATTACAGTTTATTGAGTAGGATCTATCGTCCATGACTGACATCAAACAAACCGCAGTCTTTTGAGTCCGGTAATGCGATAGTTTCTTTGACATGATAACGACCCGCCTTCGCTAGCTCATATCAACCGAATACATTATATTCTATTGACGTGCGCCCTCGAAGCAGTAAATATTGAAAATATAAAGCAGCTATTCACTTAGTCGAACAATCAGAAGTACCGGTATTATGAAAATGTTCATTTACAACGAAAAAAAGATCATCACTAGAGCGTCAGAGGTCAGTAAATAAAAAGTGAAAATAACATAAAAACAAAATGTAATCCGAGTCAACTCGGCCGCTGGCTGCAAACCGAGCCTAAGCTTTGCGAGAGATAAAAACTTTTAATTGGAATTTTTTGTAGATTAAAACAATTATTACTGACGAAATTGTCAAAAGTAACCTTAAAGAAAAATATGTTGAATTAGAATTAGATACATTCCACTTCTGTAGGTATTACAAATGTTTTATATGTGTTTACAAGACGTATTCCAAAGTTTCTTGTTAATGAAACTCTTGGAGCTATCATTGTAATAATTTCCGCACAAGATGGCACTTTTCATTCTCCGTTTTTCCCTCGATTATCGATATCAATGAGCTTTTGAGCGACGGATTAAATTATATCTGAATATCGATTAGGGATTTAAACTATGTGCGAAATCCTGTCGTTGGAGGATTGCTATTGTCTCTTAGGATTGGTGAATTCTGCCAACAATGAGCACTTTGTCGTGGCGCAGCGGTGCGTACATCGCTACGATTCATTCAGCGTACATTTTGTTGAGCGCGTTACGTCAAACCTATGTCCATTTCATTGCTATGCTTAGTGTTTTTGCAAAAAACACTGCGATGGAGAAGATGAATCATGAAGATTTATTGATATAAGTTCTTTTTTATTATTTAGTAACGTATTTTTTTTTTCATTTAATATATTTTTTATTTTTTTATTAATGTCAAGATTACTCTATTTTCACTATGTTAGGATTAGTCGTGGCGTTACGAGGTAACAAGAGAAAATGTTTGCAGAACTTGTACTAGCAAAAGATCTTAATTATAATGTCGATTCAAAGCAGACACTTATCAGATACCTAGAATGAAACTCGCTCGGTACAATTTGTTAATGTTTGCATTTCATATACGATGTTTAATTCGAACAAAGTTATTTAAAAAAGATACGACGCGGTAAAATCTAATTTGCTGCGAGAGGATCCTTAATCCTTAACCAAACATCGCGGAGGGGGGAAACTGCCGCATTAGCCACGTCAGTCATCAGCAGAATGAATCATTACTTGAAGAGTGCGGCAGTGGCTCGTGTCAAAGAGCCTGTAGCTCAAAGGTCCTCGTGCCCCTCCCCCCACGTGGCACCGCGGCAGCCAGCGCCCCGCGCACGCCCGCAAGGAAGGGCTGATTGAAGGGCCACTCTAAAACCTCGACCACCCGCTCGTTCGCTCGCATTCAAGGGTCGAATCCGGATTATAGGGCGCCAAAGTCTGCACCTTCATCAGATATGTATAAATTTGTTTGCAGATCGGCAATTGAGGCGCCGAAAATTTTAGACTGTCTGTAATTTCGCTCCATTCAATGTCTAAAATAAAAGTATGAGATTAAACTACCTTATCATAAGGCGTTGTGAGGGTGCTTCAAATAATGTGCTGACGTGATTGAAACGAGGATGGTCTTTTATTAGATCCTTTTGAATAACAGAAATTACATGAGTTCATGTATTCAGGATTCCGACGACAGGGGCGTGGTGAGCTGTTTCGCTGTCGCCTCATATGTGTGTCGGCACACATCGATACCTTAAGGCAAAGTTGCCGTGTAAGTTATTATAAGAGAGGTGCGCCGAGGGAAATGAATGTCGAGTAGGGCGACCCGTTGTCATTCATATTAGCTGCGACGGCTTAAATTTGTAATCACACTGCGCCAATTCATGGCTGTTGCGCGGCATAACTGTGATGAAAATAGGAAAAGTAAGCGCTGCCAGTAAAAAGTAAATACCAATGTTGATAAAATTGAGCTCGATGTGAGAAGAAAGCGATGTGCTATACTGCGGATCGTTACTTTAGAATAGAATTGGGATCTATTACGTTCGTTTTGATAGGACAGTGTTTTTCCAAAGGGGATTATCGGTTGATTCCTGACACATATGGTAGTGATTAGAGTTCTTAAAGAGAATATAACGCAAAGACCGTATAACGATTGACATGACAAGTATGCCAATGAATTGATAGGATGGTTTCGGAATGAACACCAAAAATTAATTTGAGGACGGGCATGATATACACTATAGGCATATAGCTATACTGTGTATACAATATAAGGTGGAAATGACCTGAAGGAGAGAAAAGGTATGACGAAAATAGTCATGTATTTGAACTCTTCAAAATCGCGGAGCATAAAGCTCAGCGGCGGAAGGACAGGCGCGCCTTAATAACACTCACGGATGACGAAGTCCGTCGTAACACAAAATGATTACACACATAAAGAACCTTATCTCTTTACATTCTACACTGGCATAAACCGGTTACAGTCGGGAGTAACCGTTCCGCAACCGCTCGAATGTTTACGCGAGTTTTACGCACCAATCTCGCCACCGACGTTCCCGCTAGAAATTGAAAACGGAATTATGATGAAATAAAAATGGCACACAAAATGTTCCCGTAACATGTTCGAGCGGCCAGTGTCTTACTACCAGCGCGGTGCAGGCAACTGCTGACTAGACAGCAGGAAATGTACGATGTGCCGCCGGATATCGGCGAATGTGTTCGAATTTTAAGTGAGCCTACGAAAATTGATTCTGCTCAATTTTACGTAAACATGACGAGTGGATGCATTGATTGAGCTAAATCCGGATTGCATTCGCGCCCCGTCCGCACGGCGACTGTGGACGTAGCCGCCGGCTACGAGCCACGCGCTCCACAAATACGTAGCGTCTACGAGCCCAGTCCGATGTAGCAGATAAAAGTAACAGATAAAATACAAGGATTCGTAGCGCCGAAATAGTCGAGTCGAGACGAATTCAATTTAATTATACAACATGCTCAATTTTTAATATGTACTGTAGTAAAATGTTTTTGGTTTTGGTTTTCGGTTTATGTTCAAAGGTTCTATTAATTAGTGTATGTCGTTATAGGAGACTGATTATCTTCCTGATCCGACATCTTTAAATAAACCACGGATTACTCAACAATGTTTATAATAGATTTATGTCTTTTCAACTAACCACTAAACGTTCCTTTAATCTTTAATCATTATACTTCAATTAATTAAAACAATAAGTTGAATGGCTTCTATCAAAACGTATCCTCCATACAGTTCTCGATGGTGTGTGTAGTCCGCCAACCCGCACTAAGCCAGCGTGGTGGACTAAGGTCTTAATCTTCTCATTCTGAGAAGAGGCCCGCGCCCAGCAGTGGGACTGTAATGGGCTGATGATGATGATGACTGTAGTACAGTCGACCACATATTCGATGGTAACAAACTCATTATAAGCGGTACTGCCTTAGTATTTAAGACATGCTCTAATTATACTGGTTTTGTTACCATCGATATGAGCTTGACTGTACGTGCCCGCGGAATGCGGCAGAAATAATATGAATATTTGCATAGCCTCGACGACCCCAAATCACGGGAAAGCGTAACTTGCTGTATATTGCGAAACAAGGCATCTATTTGTTGTATAACTATCCATAGATAAATAAAATTAGACATTACTATATGCAGTGAATGTCGCGTCAATCCAGCTTCTTAATAAAACGGAAACATTTCGAAGACTAAAGCAGACAAAACCATATTAACAGAAAACTAAAAAAAGTTTTTGGAAGCATTCTTAGGTTTTAGTTTAACATAGCAATTTAGGTTAAAATCAAATTACTCAAGGCTATAGAATGTAATACAAATAAAGTATCACTCTTGTACTTTATAGTAAAAAAACGATATGCAGTAAAATTCTAGGAACTCAAGGATTTATAAAATAACTTTTATAATGTCCGCTAAACAATATTTTAGTATACAGGAACGTGACCACAATGTTTGAAAATGTCAGTTTCGCAAAATAAGTTATGTCGTTAAACGCGTGTAAATGTAACAAGAACCTACTTAAACAGTACGTTTATTTGCGCTTTCGCGAGCCGGGAAACGAGTAAAACCTAAATTAATATAGTCTGCTGTGACCTTTCAACGCGACGCGATAAAAGACGATGATGTTTCATGAAACAAATTGCATGTAAAGCTCCGATATAAATGTGTTTTTAATTATCGTGGAGCGGATGAAAATGAATGTAATTTGATCTGCAAACGGAGCATTTTAGCCTTTATGTCAGCTCTCTGTATTTAAATAGAACAATTAAAAGCGGTCAAGCGTTCTACGTAAACATTTTTATGTCCGCCTGTTCAGTGTTGTTAGCGCGCGGTGAATTTGCATTTTGCACCGAGTCGCGTCCGCTTGCATCTGATTCCGCACTTCATTGCAACTTGGCAATTAGCAAGGAATCAGTCGCCTGGATTTATTGATATAGGACCTATCTTAATTAACGATGCTTTTTAAACAACTGTTGTTTTGAAATAATGGCCGTTTACGAATGCAAACAAATGGTTTTTTTATGGGGAGCTTCATTTTTACTTTTTTATTCAAGTTTCTTTATTAACAGTAAAGTTTGTCTTTAGGTGGAGCGAAGCTCGTTTAAATTGTTTGCTAGCCACAACCCTGTGGTCAAAGCTCGTAGTTTATTCGTAAATATAAGTCTAAAAGTCATGTATGTCTGAATGGTCATGATAAAAGTTTCGCTAGTTTCAATTCCCGTGCGGTCAGCAAAAAAATTCTCTCGGTCCGTAGTGTGTATGTAACGTAGTCGTCTTTTTGTGAACCGACAGCTCTACCTGACTAGAGGCTGCGAAATACTAGTCTCTTCAAATACTTGTATTTTTTTGCTCCGAAAACAAAGGATTTACAGGCCGACTCAGCTATTGGAATATATCTATCGTACTATACAAAACTATTGGCACGTACTACAAACGAAGGGTTTGTATGAAATTGGGGCCTGATTCTAAATCCGAAGATAAATAACTTGAGAGTCGTTTAAGAACGGATAGATTACATAAAAATAATACGTTTTCTCAAGAGACTTTAAGAAAAGGTAAAAGACTGATGTCAAACGGAACAAATACCCGTGTAACCCACGTCTTTCATTGAACACTAATTTAGCTCGTTAGAGAAAGGTCGCGGGACACGTGAATTATATCACCAAACCACTTATCCCTGTAAAACGTCACGTTTGCGTTAACGTTCAACTCGATTGCTAAAGTGAGGTGCACTCACGCGCTGACGTGAATGTGTAATGGTAGGGGCTGAAATATTGAACTAGCTCAGTCCGTAGGTAAACATTTTTGATTGAGCCGGTACCAGCAACATTTACCTCGGAATTATATCACCAAACCACTTATCCCTGTAAAACGTCACGTTTGCGTTAACGTTCAACTCGATTGCTAAAGTGAGGTGCACTCACGCGCTGACGTGAATGTGTAATGGTAGGGGCTGAAATATTGAACTAGCTCAGTCCGTAGGTAAACATTTTTGATTGAGCCGGTACCAGCAACATTTACCTCGGAATTGTTGAAAGAATTTCTCCGCATTTGCATTTACCTTTGGTACGAAAAATAAAGTTGAATCGATTATGTATTTTTGGAGGGCCCCACGAGAACGAGCACTGTCCTATTCTATAAGACATGGAATTTTTTGTACATCTGTGTTATGTAGATACGTTTCCTGTACGGTTTATCTCAAGGGAAAATAAATTGCTTGAGAAATTGATGTGATTATTCAGCGGTACAAAAACGTCGATAGATTTGAGGCTTGAAGTGTTTTTCCAGAAATGGTATTGCCGTGTGACTTGGTCAATGGCCATTACTTCTTCTAATCGATAGTCTGATTAAGCTTGAAGCAAGTGATTTATCCACGTCGTGTTGAAGATATTTTCTTTTCTTTTATGCACTTTGGGAATCAAGTCAGTAAATTGCATCTTTTTACTACAACTGAGATATTCATGTTATAATAAAACAAAGTTTAACCGGATTCAAAATCAAAATCAAATCTTTTTATTTGCATGAAATGTGGTACAAGTAAAGGTGTTACAATAAAATTTTAGTTCTATACATTTCACTATCTTCGGTGTACAAATATTAAACAATGTTAACATGCTGAACAGTCTAAATAACATAGGTATATGTAGAGATTATTACACATTACAATTTTTTTTTCGCAATGACAAGGGAAAGTTTGGAGTTAGTTTATTATGTAACAGAATAGTTACTAACAAAATGAACGTCTACAAAGAGGAAACTAACGTTGAGAGCTAATTTTTTATATTTATGCGAAAAGTTGACTTCAATTTAAGTGTATTTTTTGGAGTTGTAGGCTATGTACGTTAATGAAGAAGCGCGAGCTAAGCGAGCGCGATTTTTTTTTATTTCACCTCCAAAGCTTCAATCGCTTGCGCCTTTGAGTATCGCAACGGCAGGCTCATGTAAAGTAGCGCAAACCGTTCAACAAAATGAACTACCGCCGTCGTATGTGATATTATTTGTCATTAAACTGGAAATATCATTCATACTTTATTTTGAGCAAAGTAATACCTATGCTGTAAATTGAACTTCAGTACATAAACAAAACTCTAAAATAATGTTAGGTATTTTTTGACTTAGGAGTAGATGTCGTGTTTTAGTGAGTAGGTAGTACTTACCTAGTTTTGATTTCATTGTTTACTTTTGGACGTTTAAGCAGGAAGTCAATAATTTATTTTAGTAAATTGTCTATTTTTAGGAGATTTGTCAATTTGACGTGTACAATTTTGGGGGGGGAGTCATGGGGGCCCTTACGACCTCCTCCCTAGAACCGCCACTGCTTAAGGGGTACTGATGAGTATCAGTAGGTATGAACAACTTTTACTATGGGACCAAACCTGAAATCGCGAAAAAAATATCAGCTGTCCCTTACATTTTTGTTCACATGAATCTACAAAATGTAATGTAAGGAATCATCTGATATTTTTTTCGCGATTTCAGGTTTGGTCCCATAGTAAAGGTTGTTCATACTGATGAGTACATTGACCCTTAAGAGTTTTTCAGTTATTTCAAAAACTCGCTGTATTAGTTAGTGATAGTTTTAGCTTATATTTATATTCTGAGTAGCTAGTAGAGTTATAGTTTGCTTTATGAATATCTTAATCATAAAAGAAAAACACACGAACTCAACATTATTATTCGTAATTTAACTACAAACTGTATGAAGCTCGTAGAACTGATTTATTGTTTTCTAATTATATTATTGTACAATCATGTACATCTGCATTGCATTCGCTTTGAATAAACATACTCATAATAGACTATTTCAAGCAATAACAAAATAACACAATGTAAATTTCAATACAGAGGTAACTTTCATAATTGAAAGGAAAACCGTTTCCATTAGTTATTTAGAAATAGTGGCCTGTGATTTTGTACAGGTTTAATTGTCGTTATTAAATTGTTAGCTCGCTCGTTAGAACAAATTGACAGCTGGACTGAATAAAACAGTAGTTTGTGTTCAATTAAAATTGATTCCCTACCAACATACACATACATTGTATTCAATTTGTAAAAACTTTGATGTTTGTTAAAATGACGTACAGTCAAGCTCATGTGGAGGTATCATGTTCCTCCAACGCAAAGGGAGGATCTTCCGACCAGGCTGGGTCTGCGCCTGGCGGGCTTACTGCCCACAGCCCAACGGTTGATGTTGGGCGCAACTTAGTATACAAAATCCTGAATCGCACAAGCAGATTATGACACGCAACTTAGTATACGTATACGACGTGTTGTTGAAATAACTCAAAACCTCTTAAGGGGTCATTGTCCTCATCAGTATGAGCAACTTTTACTATGGGACCAACCCTGAAATCGCGAAAAAATTAATCAGATATGCCCTACATTTTGTTCACATTAATCGTTAAAATTTAAGGAACAGCAGGTTTTTTTCGAGGTTTAAGGGTTGGTCCCATAGTAAAAGTTGTTCATACTGATCAGTACAATGACCACTTAAGTGGTTTCAAGTTATTTCAACAACACGTTGTATAGGTATACTAAGTTGCGTGTCATATTCTGCTTGCGCGATTCAGGATTTTATGTCGTCATCGACTTTGTCAGTGTTTGTTCCCATGTAGCGAGATAGATGACGCTAATCTCATATTGATGGTAACAAAACCAGTGTCTTGTATGCAATTAGCCCTGCAGTTCCGCTTATATTGGTTTTGTTACCATTGATATGCGGTTGACTGTACATCTGTTTAAGATAATTCGCGGACGCCAACAAAATTTAGTATCAAAGTGGCAATTAAATAGAACATTAAAAGTGACACGGAAACTCCACCTTTAATTACGGCGGCTGCTTTCTTTCCTTATCGCAATTTTATTACAATGACAATACGCAAGAGCACGCCTATTAAATTATTTGTGCGGCGCGCCGGTCTCAAGCTCTGCGGCGGCGTTAAGCCAAAATTACTAATTGTACAAAAAACATTGTCAGTAAATGGTGTCAAATCATCCTTGTTTACTAGAGCAGTCCGGGACGGGGCGCATAAATCATAATATTCGTAACGAATGTAAGATGCTGCAAGGGTACTGACGGCTTCCCAACGTTTCCTCTATAATTCAAATGCGGCCTGCTCCGTTCTCAGCGGAAAAGTTGAGCTTTCCGCACATTTTAAAATGTGGCGGATACGTCACGTATGTGTAGCGTACACTGTCCTCATATATCCCGACATATACAACGCTTCCTAAATAATATTTTGCACTTTGAATTTTCAACTGGATATTTTTCAGCAGTGAAATGCTTACAACTTTTTTATTTTAACGTAAAATATGAAAAACTAAGCTTTGTCCGTGGCTTCACCCGGGTATAATTCGGCTTATCACAGAAAGACTTACCGTGCATCCCTCGGCACATGTTAATTTTCCCGGGATAAAAAGTAGCCTATATTTTAATCAAAGTTATGGTCTATCTGTATTCCATATTTCATACAAATCTGTTCAGCTGTTTTAGTGCTATTGAGTAACAAACATCCAAAGATCTGCACACCATTTCACATTTACAATATTAGTAGGATTCTCATAATGAAAACAACACTTTTACCGCTACTCTAATTACGGCCAATCCAGGATTACTCATTCAAAGCATGAACGTAACAATCCATTCATAAATGTTATCGACATTAGAACTAACTTTTACAAACCCCGTAGCAATAAAATACTTAGTTGTGAAATAGCTGTGAATATTTTCAGGCGTACGTTTCGCTGTATTTTTGGGCTCAAGGTACAAAATTTACCTCAGTCGGATTATGAATAATAGCGGGGTATGAGCCCACTCGGCACATGATATACAGGACTTTTATGTACACCTATATTGTCCTTGGTTACACGTATCTAAAATTCATGCTCTAAATACAGGGCCGCGCGGTTGAGTACACACTTGCTGGTCTTTTATTGCCAACCACACGAAAGCAATCTTGAACACGGTGTGCCACCACTTTTTAGATTTTTAGAGTTTTTATTTCAAACTAAAAATGCAAGTAAAAATAAAAATATCAAACGCCAAGTATCGCCGTAGTGCAGTTTGCAACTGAAGTGCCTACGTATTCGGATTTTCCTTGAATTTTTAGCGTTTCGTAGCCAAAAGGTACCAACAGGACCTTGTTATTAATATGCTTACGCGTTACGCCATCTGTTGTACCGTCCGTTCATCCGTCTGTCTGTCACAGGGCTGTATCTTTGTAACCGTAATAGTTAACTAGTTGAAATTTTCAGATTATGTGTTACTATGTTGGTTTGGACTTCTAACTTTAACCTCGAAAAAATATTACATTTTCAAAGTTTTTTGTTTCTGCTCTATCTTTAAAACGGTAATACATACAAGCGTAAGACTTGGTTTGATTATGGTGCATACGCTGCTGTTAAATAACAAATGACAAAAATAGTTATTTCACAGTTATGGTACGGAACCCTTAGTGCATGAATCAGACTCTCACTAGGCCAGCTTTTCGTGCATTTTTACTGAAAAAGTTACACAATATTGCTACGCAAAGACAAGTTATTTCAAATACAATTTGAAATGGCATCTTATGATAGCCCCTTTTATTTTAATACCCGATAACAGACTCGTAAAAGCTGAAAACTTCCGAAACAGAGTGACAAGCCCAATCAGAAGACAGTAGCTGCTAATTCATTAACAGCTTAATTTAACGAATAAGTGTTTTAGCGGAAATAAGATCGTTCGGAACAGACGCAAGACGTTTTAAAACAATGCGCATCTTTCAAATATCCCATTAAATCGTGCGATTTAGCTCCGAAGAGCGGGTTCGGGTAAATTAAGCAAATTAAGAGCTCGCTCCTGAGACAGTAATTACTGCGCGTCTGTACTTGGCCACCGACCAAGTACGCCGCCTACTTATACTACATCCTGCTCGATTTATGAACGACTCGATTTCCCGATTTTCGAACGGAACTCGATTCGTTCTAATCCCATGGGATCGCTATGGATTATGAAAGTTATCGTAGACGAGCTGCACTGCTGAACAATTTTGGTATCGACTACGGTTTTATGATTTAAGGATTTGAAATAACATTATGCTTTAAATGAGACCGCCTTATGTACCATGTTTGTTCACAAAGTATAAATAGGTACATACAATATTTCATCAAAGCGATGAAGTTTAGTTGGTGAAATCTTCTAATACCTTTAACAAGAAATACCTACTGATTTTCTATTCTACGAAACAACGGAAGCGGCTAAAATCAATTAAAATTACTGATTAAAAACTTAAATAACAAACATAATCGACCTAGCTAATGCCTATTTTAATCAACGTATTTAAAACTCCATCTAAAGTAATTTCCCGCAAAATGTGACTGAACAAGTTTGACATAAGACTAATTGAAAAGTTTTGGAGAAGGTATTTGGAACCTGGAACTGTGGCTAACTTTCTGGTGAGCGCGACACTACGAAGTGATGAAAGCTGCGTCAAATACAAGAAAAAGTGACAAAACGTTATCAAGTGAAACAGCTGTAGTGCAGGCGCGTGGGCGGGCGACGCGGCGCGCTCAGCCTATCGACTCGTCGCCCGCGCGCGTGCACTCACTCACCTCAAGGTCACCGCCGCCACCGGCACCCACCCGAGGCGCCCCCCGCCGCCCCTCCCTCCTTACATTTCGACTACCCACTTTAAAAATTTAAAGTATCCCTCGTCCTTCCGGCACATTTTCCCGGGTGAGGGCAACCGGCGCCCGTAACGTCCCTGAGAAAACTGTCGGACGTCGCCGGTTCACGTCAGGTTATATAGGCGAAGGCGGGGCGGGGCGTCGGCGCGAGTTGCGCCGTCGATTCGCGAACTCGATAAATAAATTAATTAAAAGTGCAAGTGAGTGATCGCCCGCGTGCAGCCGACCTGCGAACTCGTCTAGAGCTTCCCCTTAATTGGAATTTCAGACCCACCGGATACTTGGCCGAGGCACGGATTGTTTTCCAGTCCAGGATTTACGAGCCACTCGTAGAGAGGTCTCCAAACGTGGCGTTTGAACGAGCTCAGCTGAGATTGAACCTGATTTATACCGTCCTGCTGTACAATCTCATGTCTATGTCTCAATTTTTGTCGAGGATAAAGATGTATTACAGCTCAGTCGTTTAATGAAAACCTGTAAGACTGAAAGTTAAAAGGTCATATCTCTTAAAGCGATTAACGTACGAATCAGTATAAGTTCAGTTCATCGACTACTTAGTCTGTACTTAGCACTTGATGGTTTGGCAAAACGTTTCAAAATCTAAAAGATACTACTCTTCTACTTCATCCGTTATGCAGTACAGTGTTATATAAAACTTTAAAACTACATAAAACTGACATAAGAAAAGCATTCCTGTTATACAAAAACCAGAAACCACCCGTAAGAACTACGACAAGTAATAGAAAAAAGCAAATGGATCTGTGTGGGCAGTAACGGAGTTAATCACTTCGTTACTGCGAGCAGTAACTTGAACCCTTCAGGTTCGAAGAAAAGCTGATTGCGGCCGCGGTGACGTCACGCCGGCAAATATACCGACGACTACTCGCTGTGCTGGGGACAATACGTACGAGTATATATACTACAGGAATATCAGGCTTCCGTTGTCTACTTAAAGTGTAAGAAAACCTGGTAATTCAGGAAAAGAGTAAACTTTTTTCAGGTTTAGAAAGTTGCTTTAATTGGACTGGTTTAAATAAACGATGAAGAACTTATAGTCTGCTGCTTCGTGTCGACATGAGCTACATAATGATAATAGCTCATGTCGTGGGGAAAATATTAGCCAGTCAGCAGGTTGGTAGCGGGGCTGACTGCCCAGGCTGCGCCGGACGATCAATTAAATATCGTCACTCGTGGAGGCTCTTTTAATGCACCCCAACAAGAACAAGAACAAGAAGAAAGAAGCAAGAACTTATAGTTATATTGATCTTGAAAAAAAAACCAATGTGATTTTAAAATGTTCTATTAGAAGCCTATTTTAAAAGGTTAAAGGTTTTTTTTTAAAGGTTGTCTGGAAGATATCGCTATTAGCGATAAGACCGCCAATGTACCCTTATTTTACATGTTAGTCCTAAGTTTAATAATGTTATTGGTGTACAATAAAGAATATTCTATCTATCTATCTATTTTTATCATTAGGAATACTTAAGTATGTTTATTATTTTGATTATGATAATTTGTGTTTAATACAGATATATACGTATGTATATTGTTTTATATGTAAGTATATGTTTGTTATTACTAAATACATAGGTATATTTATTATCACTACTTTACACACTGTGTCTACAAGAACTCTTTCCTTATTTTTCTCATGCTGGAAGAAATTTCTTAAAGAAAGCAGTGCGTTTGTACTCTTCATTCCTATGTAAGTATTGTCAGATATAGTATATGAAGCAAAGACGTTTCTATACTGGCAGTATAATACCTTTATGATATAAAGTAAATAGATAAGATTTATACTAGACTTACAATACATACTTTATTATCTTTCAGTCTGAAAATGCATGGTCAATCTGAAGAAAACAGCAAATGTGCGAAGCCTGGTCTAGAATATCACACAGAACTCATTCGTCAAACATTGCGGCCAAACATTGTTTAATATCATACAAGCCTATGCCCTTAGCATTTATAAAAAAAAAAAACTTATATGTTATGGTCTATATGTAAGCGAAATTTTATCCAAATCCGTTCAGCCGTTTCAGCGTGAGTGAATGACAGCCAAACGCTAATTTCGCATTTATAATATTAGTTATGGTTTTTATACTAAGGTTATGGTTTTTTATACATTTATCTACCTGAAGAAAAATATCTGTATCTGAAATAGATCTTACCTTTATTTTCTGTTGATAGAAATTGCACGAATTGAATGTATGGGAAAACATTTTCAAAGGTTTCTTCTGAAGTGAAAAGTACAATTCCGTACGTTATTAATAATTTAGTGGCATTATAATGTAGCTCATTTCAGTATATGGACGTGAATTTCACCTGATGAAAACCTAGCAATAGTGTCCAAACCGTACATACATTGACATACATAATATACCGTATATAGACGCATTACGCACATATACCTACGTTGTAGGTATGTCATATACTATGAAGCGGCTAGTATGTACTTTATCTTCCCTATTCACAAAATTAGGCGCTACTTCTGTGAGCAAAATTAACTCAGGGTTTCTAGAATCATTTACAGTGATATTATTATGCTGATTCAATATACGATATTGCTGAAAATGTGGTACCTAGTTTTGAGGTGAAAATGATAATGGGGAAAAAAGAGATCTTTCAAACGGTCACTTCTTCTTCTTATCGTGTCAATGGTTCAAATTATTATTATTATACTTTATTGTACACACAAACACACATTAATATTACAATAGGAAAGCTTATGTACATCGGCGAGCTTAACTCAAAAAAATAAAATATTGTTGGAATTAAAAGTGGCCACTTCAATGGCGGTCACTTATAAAACTGTAAAGATAACTTGGTAGGTATAAAATATATTCAGTGTTTTAAGAATCCTTAGCTTTCAGCGATGTAATACCTACTGTGACTCCGCTTGAAAATCTTGTTAATACGCGGTGTAAATGAGGAAGAGTACCTAACTGTTAACTGCATTCTGCTATATGGCAATAGTGGACCGGACGCAGCGGCCTACAGCGCTGTTTGTAACACCACGGCCAACGGGTTTTATAATAGAAATTAAACCGTAGACCGTTATGCTTCAGGAGGCCGCAGAGCGAGATCGGGAGAGGGCCGATCCCGCTCGGAGAAGGAGACGCCGGGGAGGCAACCGCCATGGCGCAAGGCCCAGATAGGGCTAAGGGCCAACCCTGCCGCTACATCTGGCAGGGGACTTTCGGGATCGTGGACGCTAAGAGTTGGGGGACTCGAGGCGTCTATTAAGCGACCCTGGGGAGGACAACAGTACGTGGTAGTCGCGAGCTGCTGTGGGGGAAACAATATTGTTTTCCCGGGACGTGCCAAAGGCGTAGCACTAGAGGAGCACCGGCACGGTCCAATGTAGTTCCCAGAGCTTCTCTATTTTGTGCAGAGGATGGCCACCGAGTGGTTTTAGTCGGTAAGAGTCCGACATTCCCCTCCGCCGTCCCCAGACGGAGGGTATCCATGAGGATTTCCATCCGAAAACAAAAAACAAAAAAAAACTTGTACAGTGTACTGTTATCATAGCATGGATTTATACAACTTGTGACCTGCGATCATGAAATGAATAACACAGAAATACTAGCATTGGTATCAATGTATCAATAATGTTAATTTAATCGCATTACGATGTCACGTGATCATCGACCGACCTGCTGGATATGGATTCGGAATATAAACATATACCTGGGTGCGTATGTAGTCCGGTATAGGACATGTAGGTAGGAGGTGTATACATATAAGCTACTAGCACATAGAGCAGAGCTAGAGTTCCTAAGACTGTGCTACTAGCCTGTGCCCGCGGCTTCACCCGCGTGGATGTCGCATCACGCATCCCTCAGGATTTATTTATCTTCCCTAGATAAAAAGTAGCCTATATGTTAATCCGAGTTATGTTCTACCTGTATATCAAATTTCATTAAAATCTATACAGTAGTTTTTGCGTGAAAGAGTAACAAACATCCATACATCGTCACAAACTTTCACGTTTATTATATTATAGTAGGATAGGATAGTGGATAGTGGATGTGTAGGTAGTATATCCTCCCCACCGACTGTATCCCCACGTTGTTGTCGTGGTGGGGCTTGCGTGTCTCAATGATCCTTGGAGCCATGCCGGTAGAGCCACTCATGCCGGTCAGGTCCAAAGTGAGAGATCAGACCAAGAGGGGTACATGGCGGAATCCAATGCGGAACGCCGGGAGGGCAGACCGTTCGCTTAATCGGACGGTGACTGCGTCTTGCTACTCGTATTTCTCGAGAAGCAAACTACTGGGACGGGCCTCGTTATGTCGCAAGTGCGACAAACGGGGCAGTTAGGCTTCATGCCACCGTCGCTAAATCGTAATCCTGTTGTCGTGCTGAGTGTCGTGGTTACGTCTCGCGACTCAGCTTCAGGACCGAGGGTCTTGGCTTAATCGCCCGGACCGCGAGGAAGAAAACCTCTATAAAAAATCACCCCTAATATCAAGTTCTGGCGCGTGATGATGGTATGAATGGCTGAAGGGTCGCACTGTTAAGTGCATCAGTCCTTAGCGCGCTCCCTCCAGGGTACCAGCGGACCCCCTGGTTGGGTTACACCTTTCGCTTACCTGGGTACAGGGGGCACTGCCCGGGTGGACCAAATATTTCCCCCATACTCGTGGGATTTACTATGGTATCAAAAAAAACAAAAAATGAAGTGGTGGTTGGTGCTGGGTCTAATGACCCAGTCACTGAGAATAGTGAGGAGGTTGCAGAGCAATCTCTAGAGACTGGGGTGCCCGTGGTCAGGCTGACCCGGTCACGTGAACGCTTCACGCGTCCACCTACTCCTGTAGGTGGCAGGATGGTTGACGACAGCTGCGAGTCTGACAGCTCGCAAATATCGTTTGCCTCCCAAAAGTCAACGGCGTCGGCCGCAACTCGCACGCGTAAGCGTACACGGCCGGTAATAAGTGGTGAACTGCCGGGTCCGAAAAGGATGTTGGCCCAGAGCAGATGCATGAGTGAAGGAGATAACCTGGAGTCCACGGGGTCTCCTTCTAGCAGTCAAAATAAGGTAAGCTTACCAGAACCTGAGGAACTGGCGAGGCGGATGCAAGCGCAGCCAACAATTGATCTTGGTGCCTGCATTAAGGAGAATGTCCTGGTTGTGGAGCAGGTTGCGGATAATTCCCGTAACCTGAAAGGCAGTTTTGCCCAAAGCCTTCGGGTAGCGGCACGAACGGTTCAGGCGGCGGCAGAAGAGATTGCTCAGCGCACCTCCGCCACGGCCAATGTTGAAAGGCTGGAGAGACAGAACGCGGACTTGCGTTCGCAGCTTACCAGCCTCTCATTAAGACTAGAAAAACTGACGGACGAACTTAACCTCCTCCGTCGGCAGAGTGACGAAAATAGGTCAAAGTCAGTCTCTTCACCCGTGACGATGGGTCCTCATGGAGGTGCTCTGTCTTCGACGTTATTCGAAGAGCTGATGCAACCTATCATGCTCCGAGTCGGGGGCATGATGAACGCTCGATTCGAGGCGTTGGAGAGTAGATTGCCTCCTGAGCAGCGTCTTCGGCCACCATTGGCCGCAGATGCTGCCAAAGGGAAATCAGCACCTGCTCCTCGAGTGCAGACAGGCTCCGCCCCAGAGACGACAATCAAAGGGAAAGGTAAAGGTAAGAGGACGAAAGGTACGAAGCCCACGCCGCCGCCTGTGGAGGAACTCCCCGCTGTGCCTAGTCAGGAACCACAGCCGTCGACATCGGCAGCTGTCTCACAGACTTGGGCCACTGCAACGGGGACAAAAAATAAGAAAGCATCTCCTCCTTCGCAAGCCGAAGGGGCTACGGCTGCGTCCTTGGCGAATGGTTCTGCCCCGCAACAGACCCAAGCGAAGATGGGAAGAAAAGACAGGACTCGAAAGTTGCCTCCTGTTCCCGTGTCGGCGGCGATCACCGTTACAGTGCCGGAGGGCTCTGATGCAACTTATGCTGCAGTTATGGCTGCAGCAAGGCAGCGCATAAAGCTCTCTGACATTGGGATTGAAAATGTCCGTCAGAAGCGGACCATGACGGGCGGCATGTTGCTGCAAATATCCGGCAGCGACTGCAGCTCCAAGGCCGACAGTCTCGCGTCACGTATGCGGGAAGCCTTGACGGATATGGACGTGCGCATTGCACGTCCAACGAAGACAAGCGAGTTACGGGTGTCTGACTTGGACGATGCTGTCTCACCTGCGGAGGTAGCAGCTGCTATTGCTGAAGCAGGCGGGTGCTCCGCAGAGGATGTAAAGGTGGGTGCAATTCGCCGCTCTCCTCGATCCCTGGGGACTGCTTGGGTTCGTTGTCCGCTAGCAACGGCCAAGAAGCTGGCAATCACCAAGTGCGTTCGCGTTGGCTGGGCGTCAGCTAAGGTCGAAATATTGGAGGCACGGCCTCTGCAGTGCTACCGATGCTTCGAGTTCGGGCACGTCAGTCGCCAATGCCCGAGTGAGGTTGACCGAAGCTCACGGTGCTTCGCTTGTGGTGAGCCCGGCCACAAGGCAAAGGAGTGCACGGCACAGAACGTGCGATGCCTGCTCTGTGCGGACCTTGGTCGTCCAGCTGATCATAGGATGGGGAGAAAGAAGTGCTCCCCTACTAAAAATAAAAGAAAGGGCAAACGGGTCAAGGCCGCGATGGCTACGTCTGCGACCGCCACATCTGGGACGGCTAATTCTGCGTCGGGGCCTGCAACAAGCAGTGCCCCTCAGGGGGAGGATATGGACACATCATCTTCCCACCCCTGAAAGTCATTCAGGGCAACCTCAACCATTGCCGCAATGCGCAGCATCTATTCATGCAAACTGTTGCGGAGTGGTCGGTTGCTTTAGCGGTGGTGGCGGAACCCTATAACGTCCCGGATCATCCTCGATGGTTCGGCGACACTGCTGGCTCCGTCGCCATTTACTGGGGTGGAATAGAGGGCGGCCCTCCCTGTTCCTTTCTCGAAAGGGGGCAGGGATTCGTCGCTGTGGAATGGGGCCCTTTGGCAGTAGTAGGGTGCTATGTCTCTCCCAATATCTCTCTTGCCGACTATGAGAGATACTTGGACGGGGTGGCACGCTGCATTCGTAGCACATGCTTACCTCGTCCACTGTTCGTCCTGGGTGACTTCAACGCTCACTCAAGAATATGGGGGAACCGTCGGGACGGACCTAGGGGAGAGACATTGCAGGTCTGGGCGGCTGGACTGGACCTTCGACTTCTCAATCGGGGGTCCGTGCCTACATGCGTTCGGTGGCAGGGGGAGTCGATCGTCGATTTATCATGGGCGAGTCCTCCTGCTTCCCACATGGTGTCGGGATGGAGAGTTGCTGAGGAGGTGGTTACTCTGTCAGACCACCGCCACATCGTTCTCGAGGTGGCACTCCGTCCTCCCGACCACCCCAGCCGTCCAAATCATAGCACCCAGCCGCGTCGTTGGTCCCTCAAACTGCTTAACCGAGATTTGCTCGTCGCAGCTGCCAACGTAGCGGCGTGGTCGGAGAGTTCGGACTCCGAAGGGATCCTGCCTGATCCGGAGATAGAGGCGGCCTGGTTCCGGCAGACAATGACAGCAATTTGTGATGCCTCAATGCCCCGAGCCAGACGCGGTGGGTTTCGGTCGGTGTACTGGTGGTCAGATGACCTTGCGCAACTTCGTGCAGCGTGCTTGAGTTCTCGCCGCCGGTACACACGAACCCGGCGACGGCGCCGAGCTACAGCCGAGGAGATAGATATTAATTATGCGGCTTATCGGGCGGCTACAAAGGCGTTCCAAATTGCCATTGCGAACGCCAGGGTTCGGTCTTGGAATGAGCTTCTGGAGGGCCTAAACAGGGATCCGTGGGGGAAACCATACAAGGTAGTCATGGGAAAGCTACGTCCGTGGGTCCCTCCACTTACGGAAACCCTGGACCCGGACTTGTTGGGCAGAGTTGTCTATACACTATTCCCAACGGTCCGGGATGGTCCCTCAGTCCCCCCAATGACTTCACCGGATTGGTCTGAGGACTTGGGAGTGACAGAAGGGGAGCTAGACCGAGCAGTTAGTCGCCTGACTGCCCGTAATACGGCGCCAGGACCTGACGGAATCCCGGGTCGTGTCTGGGTGCTGGCCATGGCTGCTCTGGGGGACAGGCTGAGGCGGCTATTCACAAACTGTCTCCGTCACAGCGTGATTCCCTCCGGCTGGAAGGAGGCTGGATTGGTCCTTATAAAGAAAGAAGGCAGGGCTGCAGATTCTCCCTCTGCATACCGTCCCATATGCCTGCTCGATGAGGCATCCAAGCTATTCGAGAGAATAGTTGCCGAACGCCTCGTTGAGCACCTGTCGCGGGTCGGTCCCGACCTTGCTGATAGTCAGTACGGCTTCCGGCAGAGGCGATCAACAGTGGACGCGATCCTACGGGTCCGCTCGCTGTCGGAGCAGGCAGTGTCCAGGGGTGGAGTGGCGTTGGCAATAAGTCTTGACATCGTCAATGCCTTCAACTCCTTGCCCTGGGACGCTATTAGGGGGGCACTTGTACACCATTGTGTGCCTCCCTATCTGCAAGGCATTGTCGGGGCCTATCTTCGCGACAGGCATGTTCGCTATGTGGGTAGGGACGGTTGCGTTCATCGCAGAGAGATTAGTTGTGGGGTTCCACAGGGGTCGGTACTTGGCCCGCTCTTGTGGAACCTTGCATATGACGCGGTCCTGCGTGTCGACCTCCCCGCTGGCGTCAGTGTCGTTTGTTATGCTGACGACACTTTGGTGTTGGCCGGCGGGGACACCTTTGATGAGACCATCCGGCTTGCTGAGCTCGGGGTGGCAAAAGTCGTGGCCAAAATCCGCGAGCTGGGGTTGCAAATAGCGCCCCATAAAACCGAGGCGCTATGGTTCCACAACCTGCGACGGGGTAGAGAACCACCCAGCTCGACGGTTCGCGTTGGTGATGCGCAAGTCCAGGTGGGCCGATGTATGAAGTACCTTGGCCTCTTCTTGGACAGCCGCTGGGCCTTCGGGGAGCATTTTAATCGCCTGGTCCCCCGGATCGAGAGGGTAGCTGGTGCACTGCACAGTCTGCTGCCCAATCTTGGGGGACCTCGGGAGGAAGTTCGCCGTCTCTACGCGGGAGTCGTGCGGTCCATGGCCCTCTATGGGGCGCCTGTGTGGTCACACCGACTGTCAGGCGTCCAGCGCTCAAGGGCTAAATTCAACAGCCTGCAGCGCAAAGTGGCCATACGGATCGCACGAGGATACCGAACGGTATCCTTTGAGGCGGCAACTGTCCTGGCACGCTTCCCGCCGTTGGACATCTTGGCGGATATGGACACGAGGGTCTACGACCGGATTCGTGTCATCCGCCAAAACGGTGGGAACGCGCCTGCAAGGGCGTTTGAAGTGCTGAGGCGGCAGGAGCGACGACACGCGCTCGAGATGTGGCGCGAGCGGCTGGAAGGGCCGCAGTATGCGCACAAGCGAGTGGTTGAAGCAGTCCTGCCGTGCTTTGAGGCCTGGCTGGAGAGGAGTGAGCGCGTCACCTACCGGCTTACTCAGGTATTCACCGGGCACGGTTGCTTCGGTGAGTACCTGAATAGGATCGGACGCGAAACCACGGCAAATTGCCACCATTGTGGGTGTGACCAGGACACCGCACAGCACACGCTGGAGGAGTGCCCTGCGTGGGGCTCCGAACGGCGGGACCTGGTCAGCTTGATTGGGCAGGATCTTTCTCTGCCAGCAGTAGTGTCGGCTATGCTGGCAGATCCGACGGCTTGGAGGGCCATGGCTTCCTTCTGTGAGACCGTCATGCTTCAGAAGGAGGCCGCAGAGCGAGATCGGGAGAGGGCCGATCCCGCTCGGAGAAGGAGGCGCCGGGGAGGCAACCGCCCTGGCGCAAGGCTCAGATAGGGCAACAGGCCGCATCTCCTGCTGCCACATCTGGCAGGGGACCTTCGGGATCGTGGACGCTAAGAGTGGGGGGACTCGAGGCGTCTTTTAGACGACCCTGGGGAGGACAGCAGTACGTGGTGGTCGCGTGCTACTGTGGGGAAAACAATATTGTTTTCCCGGGACGTGCCAAAGGCATAGCACTAGAGGGGCACCGGCGCGGTCCAATGGAGTTCCCGGAGCTCCTCTATTTTGTGCAGAGGATGGCCACCGTGTGGTTTTAGTCGGTAAGAGTCCGACATACCCCTCCGCCGTCCCCAGTCGGAGGGTATCCATGAGGATTTCCACCCGAAAACAAAAAAAAAAAAAAAAAAAAAAAAAAAGGTAGTATATCCTATCAATTATGTAGGTAATTAAAAAGTAATCTAAACATATTAGTTCTCAAAGTCTGTAACTTCATTCTTGCCTTCATTGATATGAGGTTCCCTTTAAAAAGGAGGTACTAAAAATCTTCGGTTTGATTTCCGTATATTTTTTTTTTTTCAGATAATATTTTATTGAACTTTCGAACCTTATTAGGTAGTTCTTTAAGTGTCGTTTGACGCTATTAGGCTTCGGTAAATTAGGCATTATTCCCACCATTACATTACCTAATATTCTATACCACATCAGTTTTAGTTTATACTTAACCTGAAAAGGGGTCATTGTACTCATCATTATGAACAACTTTTACTATGGGACCAACGCTAAAATCGCAAAAAAAACAACTGTTCATACATTTAAGCCGGCGTTCATTCATCAACGTTAATTATCTGATTAATCGAACGATTACTGGAAAAATGTATTGGAATTCCAAGTAAAGAATTATTCAAGTAGGGAAGAGCTGATTTTTATCGTGTTTTCAGGGATGGTCCCATAGTAAAAGTTATTCAAAACTATGAGTACAATGACCCCTTTTCAGGTTTAGTATAAAATAAACTAAATCTAATGTATGTCTCACCTAATATTGATTATTTATATTATATTTATTTCATGACACCCATAGAAACATGTATTTCAAAATGATTCACGGTCCTTGCACGGTTCATGGTCCTTCGCTCGAGCATTTGACTTTAAAGTGTAAATCATCTTTAAATCAGCCTCAATTATTATCTAGGAATCTTCCGGCAATCCAAGGCAGATATTAGTCCTTAAAGCTTTTCAAACGCCCCGCCCTGTGCATAATGACTAATTTGACAGCACTAAATTTCTTGCCATCCCTTGTTGGTAAAAGAGAGCGATAGTTAAAAATAAGTTTAGTTTCTGAACAAGAGAATCAATACGGGACGAACCGATGAAATTTAATTCAAGCTTGTAAATAGATTATGTATTTATAGTAAGTATATTTACATATTTATTAATTTCCAAATGGTTTATTATTATAAAAAAACAAAACAAAAAAAATGTTTACCGTTCTTTATTTGAAGGAGCCTACTCGTACTTACAATTAATATTCCATTCCATGACTAATGAGTCACGTTATCATGACTTTATCGCATTGTAAATAAATCCTAAGATACCACGAATACACTTTTACGAAAAAACCAATAATCTTCAAACTTGTTATCAAAATTAACTTATAACTAAAAGGTTATAAGCGCCGTCTCAAACCCAATACGTAATTTCGTTAACGCTACCATGAGCCCGGATAGCTCAGTCGGTAGAGCATTGGACTTTTAATCCAAGGGTCCAGGGTTCAAGTCCCTGTTCGGGCGGTTCTCTTTTTGCATTTTGGTTTCCATTATTGTGGAATATTGTTTTTATTTTTAAGTCTTGTTTCATAATATATCAGAGAAAGCATTAATTGATGATGAATTATTATTAATTAAAAAGATTTTCCTACATTTACCTATATCTTGTGTTTGTCAAGTATTTTTAGACTGTATAAGCACTACCATAATCCCATTTCATAAAATTAGTACATATAAAACATTAAAAACAACTTCATCGCCCCAGATATCGCTGGAGCGATGCAGTGGCAAGTAGAAGATATAAAATGTTCTGGAGATTCCAGCCAGTGATTGGCGAGATACTGCCGAAGATCGCAGCAACTGGATCCTCTCGTTTCGGAGACCAAGACACATTTTGGGTCGCTGATCCACCGGAGTAAGTAGGCTTAAAGTAAAGAAAATTCGCCAGCAGACTTTTGAAATTTGAATTTGACTTGTGAATTTGGGATTTCAATTTTCCATAATCAATTTGTGTTTCAATGTTTCCAGGGTTCTGTATAACCGGATAGAGTTAAGGAATGTGTAATTTCAACACAACGTGGCAAGCCCCTGTGGCCTAATGGATAAGGCATCGGCCTCCTAAGCCGGGGATTGTGGGTTCGAGTCCCACCAGGGGTAAACAATCCTTTTTGCGTTCTACTTAAAAACATCTTGTTTTAACTTGTTATACAATCATTTATTTTACAATAGTGTAAGCGGTTTTTTAATAAAAAAAATTTTTTTCGCCAGATGGCATAGCATTACGAGATGGGATGTTTTAAAAAAAAACATATTGAACTAAACAAAATAAACAAAAAATTGAATGGCAAAACAGTTCTTTCAGGATTCCTTGTATTTCTTGGATATAAGTAGGTACTAGCCACACCTAAATACAGGTGGGCAAAAATTCACGCCTTATTAAATTTTACGGGGTTCTGCTGTCCGGCCTGAGTTTACGAAATGTTACTAGATAGGTACCTATCTACCTACTTATAAAACACTTTATTTTCAATACAAGTGGTGTAATGTTGGATAGCGTTGTTATTGTTACTTGCCGAACTTGCATTTTACTTTAACAATATGTAAAGAAGGAAGTAATTTAACACAGTTGATCGACAGCAATTATTATTATTGTTTGTTTTGTGTTAAATTGTAAGAATAATATTAATAAAATGCTTCACAGATTCCTTGTCGGTTTACTACATTCAATATACGAATAATAAGCTCTTTATTACGCCGTACAGTCGCAATAAAGAGCAATAGAAATTGTGAAATGCCTTCAATATTGAAATGTCGACCTACTTCGCGTGGCCACGGGGTGCCTAAGGGGCGCGGCCAGTGGGGGTTGGGGGGCAGAGGGCGAGGGGAGCGGGCCAGTGGCTACGTCACTACAATTAATAATGGCTTGTCATACCTAGTTCCCCATCTATTTTACCTATAGGTGAAAAAATTATACTTTTCATAAAAGTTATGGGAAAAGCGCAGGTTTCTTTTATACCTCACTAGATAGTCCAAATAATCCGAAATGTATCGTTTCAAATCGAACTAAAAAAATTACGGTAATTTATTTTGACTTAAAATATGAATTGTGGGAAGAAAAATTCGGTAACGAGCAGGATTTGAACCTGCAGCTTCTGGTTTAGTACAGCAGTCTACCAGAAAAACATTTTTTTTTCGAATGGACCACGGAATGGACTCTATCGCAGGCAGTACCTACGTACGGACTAGTGTGGCTGAGAGCGCCGTTAGGGCACAGAATATCTAATAGTACTAATAGGGTCACCATACGCCTGAAAAACCAGAAGAAGGTTCCATTTACAGAATGCTATTTATTTCTGTGGTTCCGTTTATATCTTTATATTTCAACAGAATAATTATTGTTCTCTTGAATGGACTTTTTGGTTCAATGTCTCCTACCGTGAATCCCCACTGTGTCGACTAGAATCGTTGAGATAGACTTGGTGTACCTAGATACTACCTATCTACTTCAGCTACTTCTATATAGTAATGATCTTCTTTATTGGTCAAATCTGAGAAATCCTAATTTTCATGCTCATCATTCTCAGTCACTACTTCCATCCAGTTGCGGATTTATCAGCAGGCTGAGTAGAATGAAGCCTAGAGCGGTAGATTTTGGGGGCGGCATGTTATGTCTTACAGAAGTAAAAAAGATTAGAAAGAAAAGAAAGAAAAATATTTTATTTCTGCGCTCGAGAAGCTCGCTTGAGAAATTCATATTTATATACCTAAATGTTAATAGGTCCACACAAAACATGAAACATGCACCTAATATGTTTCACCACTTAGATAACCCTAAGGCGTCACTCTGACCCATGATTAAGCTTTTATTAGCTCAGAAATATCCAAAAACTCATGCCCAAAAACTATTTATTGAATCGTTGGATTGTAAAAATAATCTAGGAACTGATACTTGTAGAGGACGGTAGGGGCGGCAAAATTTGAATAGCCTACTGCGTGATTGAGTGACAAACATACAAATATCCAAACATCTTAACAAACTTTTACATTTATAATATTAGTAGGACTAGCGACCTGCCCCGGCTTCGCACGGGTAACAATTATAGCCTATAACCTTCTTAGATAATCTCTCTTTCTACTGATGAATACCGTATGAAAATCCGAACAGTAGTTTCTGAGATTAGCCCGAACAAACACCAACTCAGCCCGGCGCCGGGGGACTTTATAACATGTAGTGATTTTAGATAGGTACAGTAATAATTAACTAGCTTATGAATATTGTGTCACAGATTACCTATTAGTTACTGTATCCCCAAATGGTTTTAGCCGTCGACGACGGCAACGCTAAGTCAATTAAAAAAAACAAAATTAAATATCAAGAACTCTATTTTTGGAATCACTTTGTATTACAACACATGTCCATTTGTCTGGTACGCACGGCTACACATCAAGCTGTACATTTCCAGTATAAGCTGATCTCGCATTGTACGGAATGCCTATGCAATGCGAGGTCAGCACAAACTGGAAATTTACAGCTTGATGTGTAGCCGTGTGTACTTGCAACCAGGAGGCCTTGTACGAGTTTGACACTTACGAATACTTTCATAGTTTTCGTCGACTTTCAGTCATAAATTAGTAGCGCCCCTGGCGGATTCCAGGAGGGCCTTAGTAAGTAAGGCCCAGGGGACACAGGAATTACAACGAAAAACATTCCAAGCTTTTAAACAATAAACTTTACGTAGGTAGTATGGATTTCATAATAATAATATTATTCCTAGTGTTGAGCTGAGTGGCGATGACAGCGCCCCATGCGGCGAGAGGCGAAATGCGCCTGTCACTTCCCTGTCAGCGACATTGCGAAAACAATACCGTTATTTCAATGTAATAACTCTATCGTTATCGGACGTCGAGCGGACGTCTAAAACATAACGACTTTTGTTTACATTTAATTGTATCCATTGCTCCATTATGTTAAAGCGATTACTTAACGTTGCGGTTAACATGTCAATATCCTTATGAAATAAGTAGGTAAATTGAATTGTGCTTTGCTCATTAGGACGTAGTCACAAATTCAGAATTAAGAAAGTTTTTACTAAGTATAAATTAGGTTTCAAATGTATGGAGTCACAAAAGTACTTAAACATTTTGAACAAATTGCTTGATTATTATTTTTGAAGTTATTTGTCATTTTATTCATTGATTGACAGAGTTCATTATCAGCTTAAAATTAACCCTAATAAAAAAATAACCTAATAAAACAAAACTGAAGACAAATAATATTACAAATAATACTATTTTCGCTGAGTCTTCGCACATTAGTTTAGTTTCTAATAATACTTAGATAGGTACCAACCCACGTCAAATTGTCTACAGCCGGAGATGTTTCTTTTTTAAGTCTCACTCTCAATAGAAACATACATAGATTGATTCAAATACAGAACTAAATACCTCATAAGGCTGACGTTTATTTTTAGTCAACAATTCTGTGACGTGGGAAGTCAGCCTCTGTGACTGCTGACCCGCCCTGGCGCCGTGCTCTCGTAAACCCACCGCGAGATGGCGCTGCTAGTTTTATTGCTTGTTTGCACAACAAGCTGTAATGGAGGACTACAATATTGACAGACCATTAATTCGACAGGAAATTGTGCTGATGCCGCGGTCTGTGCAGGTGATTGTGAACTTTTCAAATTACCCGCGTGTTCCGCGGTTGTTTCCACTTCAAACAGCCAACGAGCAAGTCGAGCTTATTACTCTAGGGATACCAAGTTGAATAAACTCTGCAAGCTACAACCTAGTGGGCAACGTAACAGGCGGTACACGAAACACAACACGTTTATATAAATGTCCCGCTATCGATTTTTCCCGAACATGTCAGTCTACAATGAGGCGTTAAGTATCGGTTCTGTTTTCTTCCACATTTATCTAGGCAGGATTAAACATATACCTATGTATTTAAATTGTTCATCGAGCACACATGTAGCCTAAGTACAGTCTAACAAAGCAATTAGTATCCAGGGTCGCCAGATATAAATGAAGTTTTCTCAGAAGATTCTGGATGTTTTCGAATAAAATATCATATTAATAACGGACAAAGTTAAACTGTATTTATACAAAACCCTAATCAAACCATTCTATAATAATTTCCTGAGATATTTTCATCTATATCTGGCGACTCTGTATAATAATTGCTTTGTTAGACTGTACCTATGCGGGCACACGGCCAACGTCTTGGTCCAAATCGACCTTAATAATATGGAACATACACTACCAGTATAGGAACAGGTGAGCTCTTGAAACACAGTTGGCAGAAGTGCTCAATAGAGCAAGGTAAGTTGAGAATATAATTGCTTATTTTGCGAGTAAACGATGGATGATAAAGAAACATTAAGCATAAGTAATAATTAATGAAGAGAAATCCGTGAATTAAATTCAGCCATGGACTGGAATCTGGAAGTGGAGAAGGAAGAAGAACACATCAGGTGCTCGTTAAAAAGAAGAAATCGAATTTGGAAAGGGTTTTTCTCCGAGCTACGATAGGCTTATTAGTTTATTAATAAAATAAAAAAAGGAAACTCCTAGTATCTAGTGGTGCAACGACAATTATTACGGTATAAGATCTATACAAAAATAATCAGCTGATCCCTACGTCGATTCATATGAACAAAAATGTAGGGGACAGCTGATTTTGATTTCAGGATTGGTCCCATAGTGAAACTTGTTCATACTGATGAGTACAATGACCCCTTAAGAGGTTTTCAGTTATTTTAATAACACGTTGTATAGTCAGTCTGGACAATATTGAACCCAAAAATTTAGTAGGTATCCTAGATACCTAGATCCTAGGTAAATAAATGTTGACAGTTGATGGTAGGTACCTGGGCCCCAATTCTCGTGTTGTAGAGATAAATGCCTAATTCGAGATAATCTCTAATTTTAGATCTCTACGAAAAATGTCGCCGGTAATGTCATGAACCCAATGATATTATATTATACTAGCTTTTACCCGCGGCTCCGCTCGCGTTAAATTCTGCTAACCCACGTCAGTCCAGTCCAGTCCAGTCCATTCCAGTCCAGTCCACTGTCCCACTGTCCCGCTGTCCCGCTGCCCCGCTGCCACACTGCCCCACTGCCCCGCTGCCCCGCTGCCCCACTGCCCCGCTACGCCACTGCCCCGCTGCCCCACTATCCCACTGCCCACTGCCCGCTGCCCCACTGCCCCACTGCCCCGCTGCCCCACTGCCCCGCTGCGCCGCTGCCCCACTGCCCCGCAGCCCTACTGCCCCGCTACCCCACTGCCCCACTATACCACTGCCCCGCTGCCACCCACTGCCCCGCTACCCCACTGCCCCGCTGCCCCGCTGCCCCAGAGCCCAGCTGCCCAGCTGCCCCGCTGCCTCACTGCCCCACTGCCCCGCTGCCCCGCTAACCCACTGCCCCGCTGCCCCACTGCCCCACTGCCCCGCTGCCCCACTATACCACTGCCCCGCTGCCACCCACTGCCCCGCTACCCCACTGCCCCACTGCCCCACTACCCCACTTCCCCGCTGCACCACTATCCCACTGCCCCACAGCCTGCCCCGCTGCCCTACTGCCCCACTGCCCCGCTTCCCCACTGCCCCTCTGTCCCGCTGCCCCGCTGCCCAGCTGCCCGCTGACCGACTGCCCCGCTGCCCCGCTGCCCCACGGCCCCGCTGCCCCGCTGCCCCACTGCCCCGCTGCCCCACTATCCCACTGCCTGCCCCGCTGCCCCGGAGCCCAGCTGCCCCACTGCCCCGCTACCCCACTGCCCCGCTGCCTCACTATACCACTGCCCCGCTGCCCCATTGCCCCACTTCCCCGCTGCACCACTGTCCCACTGCCCCACAGCCTGCCCCGCTGCCCCACTGCCCCGCTTCCCCACTGCACGCTGCACCGCTGCCTCACTGTCCCGCTGCCCCGCTGCCCCACTGCCCCGATGCCCCGCTGCACTACTGCCCCACTGCCCCGCTTCCCCCACTGTCCCGTTGCCCCGCTGCCCCACTTCCCCGATGCCTCGCTGCCCTACTGCCCCACTGCCCCACTCTCCCTCTGCTCCAATGTCCCGCTGCACCACTGTCCCACTGCCTCACTACCCCACTGCCCCGCTACCCCACTGCCCCGCCACCCCACTGCCCCGCTGCCTCACTATACCACTGCCCCGCTGCCCCATTGCCCCACTTCCCCGCTGCACCACTGTCCAACTGCCCCATAGCCTGCCCCGCTGCCCCACTGCCCCGCTTCCCCACTGCACGCTGCACCGCTGCCCCACTGTCCCGCTGCCCCGATGCCCCGCTGCCTTACTGCCCCACTGCCCCGCTGCCCCACTCTCCCACTGCCCCAATGCCCCGCTGCACCACTGTCCCACTGCCCCACAGCCTGCACCGCTGCCCCACTGCCCCGCTTCCCCACTGCCCCGCTGCCCCGCTGAACCACAGTCGCGATGCCCAGCTGCCCCACTGCCCCGCTGCCCCACTATACCACTGCCCCAATGCCTCGCTGCCCCGGTTACCCACTGCCCCGCTGCCCCACTGCCCCGCTACCCCGCTGCCCCGCTGCCCCACTCCCCTACTGCCCCGCTAACCCATTGCCCTGCGACCCCGCTGCCCCACTGCCCCGCTGCCTCGCTGCCCCACTGCCTCGCTAACCCGCTACCCCCTGCCCCACTGCACCATTGCCCCGCTGCCCCGGTACCCCGCTGCCCGGCTGCCCCGCTGGCACGCTGCCCCGCTGCCCCAATGCCTCGCTGCCCCGCTGCCCCACCCCGCTGCCCCACTGTCTCGCTGCCTCGCTGCCCCACAACCCCACTGCCCCACGGCCCCGCTAACCCATTGCCGCACTGCCCTACTGGCCCACTGCCACACTGCCCTACTGGCCCACTGCCCCGCTGCCCCGCTGCCCCACTACCCCACTGCCACACTGCCCGACTGCCCCACTGTCCCACAGTCCCACCGTCCCACTGCCACTGTCCTACTGTCCCACTGTCCCACTATCCCACTGTCCCACGGCCCACTGTCCCACTGTCCCACTATCTCACTATATCACTATCGTCCCGTCCCATGTCCCATGTCCTGTCCCATGTCCCATCCTATGTCCAGTTCCATGTGCCGTCCCATTGTCCTGTCCCATGTCCCGTCTCATGTCCCGTCCCATTTCCCGTCCCATGTTCCGTCCCCCGTCCCGTCCACTGTCCCGTCCCCAGTCTCGTCCCCTGTCCCGTCCCCAGTCCCATCCCCAGTCCCATCCCCTGTCCACTCCACTCCATCGTACATTACTATCCGCTCGTGCAAATGCATAGAAGCTTCGATCTGTCGGGTGAGTACGCAACCCACGAATTAATTTTTTTCTTTTTTTCTTTCTTTCTTTCTTTCTCAAAACCCATACCAGTTTTTAAGTCAGATCATCACCGTCCAACAAAAAAAAAATCATCAAAATCGGTCCAGTAGTTTTAGCGTGATGCTGGAACAAACAAACAAACAAACAAACAAACAAACAGACGTTTACAATTTTATAATAGTTAAGATTATTATATAAGTATCATTGCATGAACCATTCTTTGTATTTAAAGCGCTAGGCGTAGACATATCTCTAACGTGACATTCTGAGAATAAGAAAATTTATTTTCAATCGACATTCGCCATCTTGTTTCGACAATATGTCGAGTTCGAGATAATGTCTACGACGCGAGAATAGATCAGGGGGGTGCCCCTGGTCTACTCTACTTTTCTATAAGGTAAAAAGGATGAAACCTCATAAAACTATTTATTCAAGAACAGCCCGTTATCCACAATAAAGAATCCAGCTACAGGACATAAACATAATGTCATGTTGATGCTTCATTATATCAATGAGAAACGTCGTAATCAGAATGATGTTAGATGAAGTTAAGAGCTTTCCCTGTTTATTTGAAGCTCCAAATATCCGCCGTCGGCAGGCGTCAAAAGGACATATTCTTTTAATTAAGCCACGCGGAAAGCGTCGTAACTTTTACGAGGTCCGTGATTTAACTATTATTTGTCATCAATTTTATGTGGTCTTAAAGCAAATAGTACAGTTGGAACTGTTCGACATAAAATGGAGCATTAAGGTCCCGCCTTATTCTTTTTCTAATATCGTTATTGCTCGTAATTTGCACGCGTATTTTGTAATAATACGTAGTTAGTAACCGTTAGCATCTAAATCAATGATTTCAAGTCTATGATCTAAATACTTTAAAATATTTCTTGCCTTCATTGAAAATCCCGGTTCCACCACCAGTGGGGCAATTGTGCAATGCTTTCACTTTGACATTAGCTTTCATTTTGAAATTAAAGCTACATTCATTGCGTGGTACCTACGTAGTTGCCGATAAAAGGGATTTTCAAAACACACGGAGCAATGAACATTGAAATCCATATGATTGCGATCGCGAGTGAGTTACGCAATTCGGCAGCAACCTGGTAATTTCATAATATTTAATTTTATTTTAAATTAGCTCCTTATGCAACAATAATTATTATTTTCCTGTAATTTACATTACACACAATATAATTATAACATTAATCGTCATTAGTAAACGAAGTGATTATATTCTCTTCAGTCATTAATTTCAACTTGAAAATCAAAGAATATAATCACTACGTTTATTGAAAATTTTCAAATGGCTTAGTAGCGTCCTCCTACGTCGAGTAGCGTAAACAGGAAAACTGTTTGATTGTTGGCTGTCTAACTAATGTACGAGTCAAACAATAGGTGGCTCTTATTTCATATACTGCTATTCGGTACGAGATGGCGCTATTATCAGATTAGTTTGAAATATTAAATTCCTAGATGGCGTTTTTCACACATTTCTGTAAATATCACACCTATTCTGTGCATTTTTATTTTTGTTATTTTTAAATCAAATATGTAATACATATATAAATTCGAATGTATTTTTTTTAAATCAACTTTAAAATTAATTTTTCTGGATTGTTTTTAGATTTTAAACTTGCTGAGTGAAATTTTACTTCAATTTTTTTTTTTTCATGTGGTGGCTAACGAAAATCAGCTGATCTTTACATTTGTGATCACATAAATCGACAAAACGTAAGGTTGAGCAGATATTTTTTTTCACGATTTCAGGGTTGTTCCCATAGTAAAAGTTGTTTATACTGACGAGAACAATGACCCCTTTTCAGTTATTTCAATAACCCGTTGTATGTGTAGGTGCGCGTTTTGATTGTTGCACTATGGGTCACAGGTTCAACGCTTACCTGGATAGGTAGGTATCTACTAAGCTGCACTGAGCCATTTATGTTATTTCCAATCTGTATCACAAATCCTTGAGGCCACGTACCTCCATGTCAAATTGGTGTGTTTCCACTTCTCCCCCTGCACCGCGAACCGCTTCTTCCTCCGATGTTCATCCTCGCCGTCCTCCCGGTCTGGTCGGCCGCATCGCTTCTGTCCCATCAGTTTCGTTGTGGCTTCGTCAATCTCTCCTGTCACTGGTATACCGCCGAATTGCTGGAAAAATATTGCATGTTAGAGATAAAATAGTATGTTTTACTAACCTAGCAGTTTTGAAAGGTTAGTCATTATTATAATCAATGACATTTCCATACTGACTCAGTATAATAACTCTATGATTATAATATGTCAATTAAGTTTTGTCAACTGCTGCGATTAAAATGCCAACCAATCAAGTTTTAGATCGGTTATAAATAAGGTACGGGAGTTAGTTGCGCCCGCTTCTTCCTCCCAGCTAGTAAGCGGTGAAGGGTGGGAATTTTGGGGGCTGTCTTATCGTCTGACGTTCGAAAAGAACTAATGCCTGGTTTTTGAGGTAGTCTATTCGATAGCGCTATTGATTGATGTGATTGGTCGACAATATTTTGGAAGACGAATCACATCAATTTATTGCGCTATCGAATAAGTAAACCGCGTCTAACAAACTTCGGAAATCGGGCATAATTGAATTTAGTCTATTTTGGGTATTTAATCAAAGATTTTGAATAAACCATTTTGACTTTGATTTGACAACGTTTGACATGAGATTTGACAGATGGGGCCTTACTCCCGACTGGATCAAGTTCTGTATCAATCGAATTTGAATTCGAGTTAGTGTCAATTCGTACTACATTTCTCTAGGAATTGACATTAGCTCGATTTGGTTCACAGTACGAACCAGCCGGGAGTAAGGTCTCTGGTTTTTAGGGTTCCGTATTTATTAATAGGGAAGGTGACTATTATTTTTTATTAGTTTTTATTAGAAATCTCGAAAATTTTTCAAGAAAAATAAGCAACAGTGAAAAAACCAATAAAATATTTGATAAAATGTCCAAGTTATAATCGGTTTAAATTTGTTCACTAGACAGAGAAAGCACTATTGAAGAATGACGTAATTGTTCAAAACCTTCATAGTAACTTGACATCTCTCTGAACAATGTCCGCTTCGCACGACAAGGACAGAAAATGACCCTTCCAAAAACTTAAAAAGCGTGTATCTCTCCCATTTTTTTGTGGATTTTGTTTATTATTTCTACAATGTGGTCCTTTCTGTACCTTCTTCGAAATTTTTTTTTTTTTGGTAATTTTGAACTGTAGTCAACTACCGGATTCGTTGAACAGCCTTTCATGAAACCCAACGATCATAAATATCACTGCGTTTTAATGAAACTCGCGTTGGTGTTACTTGGTATTTTTTTTTTTATCATACAGAAGCTTATAATACTTACTTGTAAAGTTCTGACGGCGATCCTGAAGTCATCTTCGTATGCTTTCTCGTTGTCCATGAGTTGCAGGTTCCCCACCTCCAGGCTGCCCTTCTTGAGGTACCCGAACGTCTCCAAGTAACTTTTCTGAAAGTAAGCAAGTAAGTTTCTGTAAGTAAGTTTTCTATAAGTAAGTTTTCTGTAATAACTTCTTAGGTTTTCGCGATCACTACACATTATAATAAAACAAAGTTTAACCGGATTAAATCGCGTATATTATCTAGATTGGTTTTCCTGACGTTTCGAAAGCTTTGCAGCATTTCGTGGTCGCAGGTAGACTAAGATGACAAGCGTCTTTACAAATATTTCTAAAAAATTATTTTAATCTACCGTACAATATTATTAGTTAAAATCGTTTCGATGCACGCAGTAATCACTCACAATATCATTATCTTTTACAGTGTTGCGTGCTGTTTGGGACTTGATTATTTTTAGGACTGGGTTCCAAACAGGTGGTAGTTGCCAACCATCTTCTCTATTAAAATTAGGATGTTTTTTAATTGTTTGGAACCCAGTCCTAAAAATAATCAAGTCCCAAACAGCACGCAACACTGTAAAAGATAATGATATTGTGAGTGATTACTGCGTGCATCGCAACGATTTTAATTAATAATATTGTACGGTAGATTAAAATAATTTTTTAGAAATATTTGTAAAGACGCTTGTCATCTTAGTCTACCTGCGACCACGAAATGCTGCAAAGCTTTCGAAACGTCAGGGAAACCAATTTAAATAATATACGCGATTTAATCCGGTTAAACTTTGTTTTATTATAAGTTTTCTGTAACTAACATCAATTTTATTTAACTTAAGATTTTTTTGGGAATGTAACCGATACTCTTCTCGTTGGTCTAGTGGTCGCAAGCGCGACTGCTAAACAGTGGGGCAATTGTGTAATGCATTCACTTTAATTAATTAATTAATTGTGTAATGCATTAGCTTTCAATTTGAAATGAAAGCAATATTCATTGCGTTGTACGTACTTGCCGATAACACGGATTGTCAACACACGAAGTAATGAACATTGAAATCCAGATGATTGCGATTGCGAGTGAGTTACGCAATTCGGCAGCAGGTTCGATTCCCGGGTCGAAAAATTATTGAGTTTTTTCATAAGAAATTCTTAGTAGCAGCCCGGAGTACGGATTGTTGCCCGGTTAGTGGCAATAGGCTCGCCCCCTATGGACTTATAACATAACTGGCGAAATGTGGGTGTACTATTCAATCTCTGCTTACCCCTTCCGGGAAATACAGGTATGATGTTATGTTGTTTTTGTTGTAACAGATAGACAGGTTAGTTTCTTGGCAAAAGGGAATCGTGTTGTCTGTTCTATAATAATATAATAGGTATCATCATTTTCATCATTTCAGCCGGAAGTCATCCACTGCTGGACGTAGGCCTCCCCCAAAAGGGGGGGATATGCCATAATCGCTACGCTTGGCAGGCGGGTTGGCGATCGCAGTTGTTTGGTTAAATACTCAGAGAACGCTGCTGCCCGTCCTCTGGTGAATCCCTTAGTCACCTTTTACGACTCTCACGAGAAGAGATAGGGTGGTGCTATTCTTTACGTCCGGCACCACACGGAATGATCTACGTATAGGCTCTGTTTAATCTGGCTAATGTACTGGCTTCGCACGCGTGGGATTCGGAAATCTACATCACGCGGTTTGTTTAGGACCCTATAGTAGGTACCATAGAAATCTACATAATAAGGTAATAGAAGTGGTACATGCACGTGAACTTGTCGCCGCGTACAGGTGTCTTTTAGAACACCAGTTCGTGGACCGTTTGCTGGATCATCAGTGCTGTTTTGGACGCAGAGTCACTAAAATTGTATTTTTAGCATATCTAACAGCGGTTTTTTTGGTCTTAATTTAGGTATTTTGCATAGAATGCTAGAAACATGTAGAGCGTACTTGCGTAATTATGTGTTGGTAGCATAAAACTGGCGACATGCGTTCCGGTAGTGACATACTGTAGATAACATTTCTATTAATTTATTATTTAGATTTCTATGGTAGGTACCGAGGGGTCAAGTTGTATCTCCGGTTCTGCTCAACTGATTGAGATGACACAACCATAGGATACGGCCATAGTCCCTGCCGCGTATTCCGTAGCACTGAGTACGGCTGCATAGCCCAGCCTGAGTGCCAAGTCGCACGTTTATGTCTTTTGTTCGCGAAAGCTTCGCACAAGGCACTGGGTGTCACGTCACTTAATTTTGTGTGGCTTATATAATACATAAAAACTAAATATATAGTATTGCGGACTTTTTGTAGAACTGTTTAAGGTCAACAATTTTACAAAACATGGTTTTCACTTATAACGAACGGTTTAGGCAGCGGCCGCAGTGCACGCGAAGATTACTTTTATATTTTATTCTATTACCGGGCTCCTTGACATCGTGATAGCTGAGCTTAAATAAACGGGACCTCTCAACCAGCGAACCATCCCCTGGATCAGTCCATCCATTGGTGAACACTTGCACTGTATTAAATCCGTTCAGTACTTTCGGATATTAGCGCGTAATGACTGACAAAGAGACAGACAGACGCACTGGGGGACTTTGCTTTTTACTATATACCTAGTGATGATAGTAAAATGATAGTGATAGTGAGTAATTAATATGGATGGTGCATCCAAGTGCACTAACCGTACACGGCCACACTTCAACATTATCATTATAACATCAATTAAAATCGACAGTATCCAAGTTTATCTACCAAGGGAGAGCCACATACATACGTGGGACACTCAGAAAGTTTTGCGAAACTAAAAAAAATTGTTCTATACGTACATATATTTTTATCAAATCTTTTCAAAGTACTTTCCACCAGCCTCTATACAAAGATTCATGCGCCTAAACCAGTTTTCAAAACACTTTTTCCAGTCCGCCGCAGACACCTCGTTTACAGCCTGCTCGAACGCAGCCAGCGCATCTTCCGGCGACGAAAATTGTATCCCTTTGAGCTGATTTTTTATTTTTGGGAATAAAAAGAAGTCACACGGTGCTAGATCAGGGCTGTAAGGAGGGTGACCCAGGAGTTTGACTGGCGTGCTGTCCAGGAAGTCCCTCGTTTTGAGTGCGGTGTGCGCAGGTGCATTGTCGTGGTGGAGCAGTAGCCCGCGGAGCCCTGTGTTTGGTCGCTTGTTGCTTATAACAGAGAAAACTTCTGGCAAACATTTGGTAGTATACCATTCGGCATTAATGCTTCTTTGATCCCGTAAGGGAATTGATACCAAGTGGCCAGTCAAATTAAAAAAGCTAGCGATCAAAATCTTACCCCCGCTTCTAGATCGCTTCACTTTGGTAGGCGTTGGCTCATTTTGAAACACCCAAACAGTCGACTGGCGCTTGGTTTCTGGGTCGTATTGATAAATCCAGGACTCATCACCTGTAACGATGTCGTAAACACGCCGAGACGAGCCTGCTTCAAATTTGTTAAGCATATCACGGCACCATTCCACCCGGGCCTGCTTCTGAGCATCGGTGAGGTTGTGCGGCACCCAGCGTGATACTATCCTCCTCACGCGAAGATGGCTGTGTAGAATCTCGTGAACGCTTCCCGATCCAATCTTCAATATGTGTTGAATCTCCTGATATGTAATTCGCCTATTGTCTTGGATTAAATTTTTCACTGCTAGCACGTTTTCTTCGGTAACAGCCGTCAAAGGGCGACCGCTTCTTTCGTCATCCCCCAAAGTTGGTCGACCGCGCTTGAATTCGTTATACCAACGATACACGGTTGCCTTGGAAGGGCCTTCATCCATGAATGCCATTTGAAGTCTATCGTACGATTCATCCGGTTTCAGGCGACACTTGAAATCGTATAAAATCATAGCTCTAAAATGTTCCCGGCGCAGATCCATATTTCAGTGAGACACAATACTTTGAATTAACTCGCAAAAAATGTGGAGGGAAATTTTGAAATTGGAACTTACTTATTTTTACTTATAAATAATCATATTTTCGAAAAACATTATAACTGGCCAGTCTCCCATATATAAAAACTTTTTTTCGCAATACTTTCTGAGGGGCCTGGTATCTACATAATCATACTGCTATAATACGAGCATCACTCCTGTGATCTTTCGGTGGTTAGCCCTCGTGATGTTCCCCGGTATTCTTGTAGGTAGGTACGTAGATACGTACAACCAACATAATTATTCACGGATGCCATTGTCCCATGTGGCATGATGATTCATATAGGGGTGCCTGCTCGTTGTCTATATAATAATTATATTTTTACCAATGTAACTAAGTAAGTAGTAGGGTGTTTGCTGCGACAGCGACGCTTCTTTCTAGCTGCAACATTAGGAAGCGCGTTTTGAGGGTGCTATCAAAAAGTACTAAAATATTAGTCAATTTTGAATTAATGACTTTTCCGTTCTTTCTTTCAATAGTTGTATAATCTTCTATACATATAAACAATTATGTTTGTATGTTTGTCCTCAATGTGCTCCTACACCATTCATCGTGAATTGTTCTACGTAAGCCTGAGAAGGTTCCTGGCCCAAAAAAAAAAGATGGCATTGCTACGTACAGGGTGGAATTTTGTAATGCCATAAATTGTATACTATAAAACGTACACAATAGATTTAAAAATAATGAACAATGTGGGTTATGTAAATAACAGAAAAACATCAATAAGATTTGTTTACAACCGTGTCTTTGCTGAAATCCATCATACATTGACGTGTTTGTTTTTCCTTAACTAATGTATAATTCCCATGCACGTAAGAGCTACTGGACCAGTCTATATTCAGTATTGTTTAAGGACAATAAGGACTGAGTAAAATTACGTTATTCGGTTTTGGTTTTCATACTGCCCTCTCCCTAATAATTATTATTCCCACCTAGGTGGGGTTAAATTCTATTTAATTGACTTTAGAAACGGAAGTGTACTAACGGCCAAAGTTATGACCTATCTATATCCATGATTTACCCTACTAGAGATAGAAATTTGACATATTCAACTTATGTCAAATTTCTATCTCTTATAGTAGGGCAAATTGTGGATAGATAGAATATACATTTTGGCTGATAGACACGCTTAAACTATTTTGAACATAACATACATAACGTCACGCCTGTATTTCCCCGAAGGGGTAGGCAGAGGTGTATAGTACACCCACATTTCGCCAGTTACGTTATAGTCCCATGTAATAGGGGGCGAGCCTATTGCCATTAACCGGGCACAAATCCAGACTCCAGGCTGCTACTGAGAATTTCCTAAAGAAAAAACCCAATAACTATTATGAACCCGGTCAAAATTCAAGTGAAGCAAGCATGTAATAACAAAAAGAGTTCATACCTATAATACCTACTTATTGAAAGGTGTTATTATGTAAAACCCATTTTATTCCTGACCTTCATTCAGTAATACACCACCTGTACAGTATATGATATGACATACTTACATAAAAAGTATGTGAATAAGTGTGTCATAATATTCACGTGAAACACACGAGACGGCTAAACGGATTGCCAGTGTACTTAGCGCATTAAGGATTCCTTTTACTTTCCGAATTGCGAAACCCCAAAGTAAGGCTGATATTAAGCCTCCATTAGCGCCCTTAGTCCGGAGCAACGGCCCAACAGTTATCTCTTAAACTTGTACTCAAATTCGGACATGTAATTGTCACCCTTATTTTATATGACATCTAGTTAGGTGAGCAGCGTAAAAGTTGATTAAGGGTTTTGACAGGGGGATAAGAGCCAGAGAAATGTCATACTATGCACTAATAAACAAAAAATAATGTGACTATGCGATTATCAATTCGTTGATCAATTGTTTGATTCACGTCATCATTCATCATCATTTCAGCCGAAAGACGTCCACTGCTGTACATAGGCCTCCCCCTAGCATCGCCACAACGACCGGTCCTGTGCCTTCCGCATCCAGCGGATTCCTGCGACCTTCACCAGGTCGTCGGTCCACCTTGTGGGGGGCCTACCCACGCTGCGCCTGTTGATTCACGTAACGAGAGAAAAAGAGATACTAAACTGAACCGGTGGACAACTGCTTATCGAAAATGTTCTGAATCGGGGAGCTGGTCTATTTTTAAGTGATCGCATATTATGCAGTGAATTCTATTGAATTAATAGGTCGATTGTCTCAAATTATTAATAATTGAACAATGTTTTACGACTTCCGAAATATGTAATGAGTATGTAATCGACACTCTACAGATTGATCATTGATTCCGAATCGGATAAGATAAGATAAGTCTTTATTTGCATTAAACATAGTAGGTACAATGTTACAAATATAATGTCCACATGTTCAGCTATACAGAATATGTATGAATTGCATGCAAAATAATAATTAACAAGTGCGAAGTCAAAACTATAGAAATGTCACAGATTAATTGGTCAATACAAAATAATTGTTAAAATTATACGTCACATACATTAGTATCCATAATTAAAATAGTGCACAGCAATGAAAATCATTGGTGCATGGTATAATATCTTAATTTCCAGAAAGTCTTTAATGTCATAAAAAATATATCCATTCAGCCATTTCTATAGTTTTTTTTAAAATAAGTTAATATTGTTTAATAGTTTTAGTTCTTTTGGGATTTTGGGCATTTTGGTGTATATGAAACATTCAAGTTCTCAATCGATCTGGCAAGCCTGTTGAATATTCAATTCTTAACCACGTGGCACACGTGTATCACCCAGATGGTCCGCAAAACAATTCTTCAGTAGGAAATAATGGCATTATACCAACCACAGCTGTTATTACTTCCGTTCCTATTGTTAATAATATACTTATTATAACAATTGATTAAATGGAAAATGTATATCGAGTATCAACATAACATAACTGGCGAAATGTGGGTGTACTATACACCTCTGCCTACCCCTTCGGGGAAATACAGGCGTGATGTTATGTATGTATGTATGAGTATCAACGTCAAAATAAAATTTAAAATTGAAGATTAAATATAGCTGGTTTATTTCGGCAATTAGTTACAAGGTACTTTGCTATTATTACTAAGCAAACGGGCCCAGAATATAAAGTTTGTGATCTACATTTTTAAACACCCTCATTAATCCTAAACCAACTTTATTTTCTTCATCAAACATCCTCTTTTTTACTTTTAATTAAAACCACACTCGTGGCTTGACAATGGTGGTTAAACGAATCCCTTTGTATTTTTTTGAGACTTCCCTTTTGACTGTCTTTGTATATTTTTTAGTGATACGGTTGGTATTCAAAAGTTTTGCGGTGCCACTGTTTGAGATAACGTCGATCTGTCAGTTCGTCTGGTTCGCTCGATTATCTCTGAAATTACTAAAGCTGTAATCGTGGAGCTTGTTTATGCAGTGTTCATGTACAGTACAGATGTATTGGACACGCAAGTTTGTATGCCATTTAATCTAAGCTTGATAAAAATTACTGGACTGTGCAGTGATTTTCGTCAAAGCTAGCGATATGACTATCGATGTTTACAATATACCAGGCCCCTCAGAAAGTATTGCGAAAAAAAGTTTTTATATATGGGAGACTGGCCAGTTATAATGTTTTTCGAAAATATGATTATTTATAAGTAAAAATAAGTAAGTTCCAATTTCAAAATTTCCCTCCACATTTTTTGCGAGTTAATTCAAAGTATTGTGTCTCACTGAAATATGGATCTGCGCCGGGAACATTTTAGAGCTATGATTTTATACGATTTCAAGTGTCGCCTGAAACCGGATGAATCGTACGATAGACTTCAAATGGCATTCATGGATGAAGGCCCTTCCAAGGCAACCGTGTATCGTTGGTATAACGAATTCAAGCGCGGTCGACCAACTTTGGGGGATGACGAAAGAAGCGGTCGCCCTTTGACGGCTGTTACCGAAGAAAACGTGCTAGCAGTGAAAAATTTAATCCAAGACAATAGGCGAATTACATATCAGGAGATTCAACACATATTGAAGATTGGATCGGGAAGCGTTCACGAGATTCTACACAGCCATCTTCGCGTGAGGAGGATAGTATCACGCTGGGTGCCGCACAACCTCACCGATGCTCAGAAGCAGGCCCGGGTGGAATGGTGCCGTGATATGCTTAACAAATTTGAAGCAGGCTCGTCTCGGCGTGTTTACGACATCGTTACAGGTGATGAGTCCTGGATTTATCAATACGACCCAGAAACCAAGCGCCAGTCGACTGTTTGGGTGTTTCAAAATGAGCCAACGCCTACCAAAGTGAAGCGATCTAGAAGCGGGGGTAAGATTTTGATCGCTAGCTTTTTTAATTTGACTGGCCACTTGGTATCAATTCCCTTACGGGATCAAAGAAGCATTAATGCCGAATGGTATACTACCAAATGTTTGCCAGAAGTTTTCTCTGTTATAAGCAACAAGCGACCAAACACAGGGCTCCGCGGGCTACTGCTCCACCACGACAATGCACCTGCGCACACCGCACTCAAAACGAGGGACTTCCTGGACAGCACGCCAGTCAAACTCCTGGGTCACCCTCCTTACAGCCCTGATCTAGCACCGTGTGACTTCTTTTTATTCCCAAAAATAAAAAATCAGCTCAAAGGGATACAATTTTCGTCGCCGGAAGATGCGCTGGCTGCGTTCGAGCAGGCTGTAAACGAGGTGTCTGCGGCGGACTGGAAAAAGTGTTTTGAAAACTGGTTTAGGCGCATGAATCTTTGTATAGAGGCTGGTGGAAAGTACTTTGAAAAGATTTGATAAAAATATATGTACGTATAGAACATTTTTTTTTAGTTTCGCAAAACTTTCTGAGTGTCCCACGTACTTTGATAGTGGTGTCGGTTCTCTTGTTCAGGAACTAAATTTATTTGAACTATCGCTCTCTTTTACTAATAGGAGATACAAGAAACAGAAAGGCATGGTAACAATTTAAGTAGGTACTGTCAAATTAGTCGGAATTAAAACTTCCATCGCCGTGGTTGGGGGAGGCCTATGTCCAGTAGTGGGTGTCTTTCGGCTGAAATGATGATGATGATGAAAACTTCCATACAAGTTTAGTCGTGATCTCATAACGTGCCGACTAAAATACAAAGAAATGCAACACGTAAACTAATTTGACAGCACTAAAATTGTTGCCATCCCTTTCTTGTATCTACTATTAGTAAAAGACAACAAGAGAATCGACACCAGAGAAGGGTCTGCCCAAAGACTTACAAAAATGTTAGTCTAAGGGACTGCCTTACACTGTTTCTGAATAGGTAATTTCTAAAACTCACATGGTTTGTGAGTTTTAGAAATTAGAAATATCGTGCATAAGTAGTGGAATAACGTCGCTTTTTGTCCGCAGCTTGTGGTTAGCGCAAAGTTTGTTTTAACCGAGGATGCCCCCGACTTTACGACTAACAATAAAGACTTTGTTATGCAATCTGCCGTCCATTATTCACTCCCTTAACTTATCTAAGTTAGCTCCTAAACGCTTCTGTGGGACTCTGTTTATTTACATATACCTGTGTTTGAAAAGGATCTTAAGTAACTCGCTTTCAAGTTGAACAATTTGAGTGAAATTAAGGCAATCATTCCTTTTATGTTGCGAGTAAAATTGCTGTATTATCTACTATGTCTACAGATTGTATCGAATTAATATTGCGTGTAATTATGAGGTATTATTAGTAGATTGTTTGTTATAATAGTACATTACCACCCAGGCTTGAAATAAAGCAATTGACGGCCGAGTAATATTGGAAGGACGAGGCAAAGCCGAGTACTCCCAAAATGATTTTAAAAGGATGAGGCGGCAGCCGATTCCTTTTTAACTAAACAAGGCCTTTAATTGCTATTTAAGCCGAGAGTTTTATATGACTTTTCTCTCATTTGGGAGGAAACAATACACAAATTAATTCAACAGTATCTAATACTCATTTGCGTCAATTCGGATCTTGTTCTATTTTCAAACTTTTGAAAACAAAAAATGCGCATCCAGCCTTTAAAATAACAAATATCGTGTACCTAAAAACCTAATTCATGTAATTCATGTAATGTGTGTACTTAAATAATCTAGCTATCTTAATAAAATAAAAAACTGTCCAGCAATTTCTGTAATTTATAGTCCTGTTGGAAATTGCTGGCATATTATTTTGATGCGTACATTGATGCGTACTGTCGAAAAAGAGCCGATTGATATGTATTTTTTTTTTAATAATGAACTAATTTCCGAGCAAATTGGAGAAAAACATATTTCAGTCTAGAAATACCTATTGTGTCTTACCGTTCGTGTGTGTATTGTTAAGGTTTAGGTTCCACCAAGTTCATAGGTAAGTAATATGTACTCGTACATCTGTATTTTTTCAATGTTATAATTACTTTGTTTGCATGTATTGTGACAATTCTATAGAACGCAATTAAAGCTGGAAGCACAATAATAGTCTACTGAATACTTATGGATTTAATGTGATAGTGGCTCTATATTTCTTAATTTCTAGAGTGCAAGACGTAAATCAGGGAGACAGCCATATTTTTCCGCTGTTTCTGTGTCAGGTCAGCAGTTACACCCCTAGTTCTCGATGTACCTATAAATACGTCATTCTTGACTTCTACATCGAGAAATTCAAATTAAGAAATCCATAAAACAATTATTTTTTATTTCTCTCTTGACAGAGGTATTATACACATTATTTTTTATAGCTAGCTATACAGTGTTATTTCCTTTGCGAGAGACGGGAGTCCGTACTAAGGAAAACCTGTGAGATAGATCACCAGGCCCTCACCCGGAATACATCCTAAGCATCCGAAAAAATGATCTTAAAGTAATATGTACAGGTGAATTTATATAAAATTCAAAAGAAAGATAATAGTAATATGGGTGTAATAATATTATATTGTGGTGAGTGGGTGGTTGTGTGATGTGTGGTGTGTGGGTGGTGTGGAGGAGAGGTGTGTGGATGGAGAGTGTGTGTTTGTGGGAAGTACGTAGCGGAATTAAAGTTTATGAAATATTTCAACCATTAGGTCAATATTGTTGTTAGCCGGTACAATCAGAATGTATAATTTCCATTAAGTTAAAATTTTGTACGAACCAATCGGTATTTACTCATTTTTATCGAGATTGCTTTTACCCTGAGTTGTTATCGAGAATTGGCATCTACACAAATAACAACATATTTTGTTTTCCTGTAGTTATTAATTTGAACATTGTTTTTGAATATAGGCCACCGTGTTAACAGGAAAATTTTCTAACATTTGTGTTATTTTGTTTTACTTCCATTTCTTATGTATTTTATTGAACAATTTACATTTATTTGTTAACCGAAATCGTGTTTCTGGCAAAAACGTTTAAAATCGGAACTAATTTTCTATCTTTGTCAGTATTGTGTCAATCTATGTTTTATCATGCCTGTAAACTTATATTGAATTTATATGAATAATACTACACAAAAACGCTATTTTAAAAGTTTGAAATTTTAAATGTATGTCTAGTGGTGTCATTTTGTGTACTCTTTTAAACCAAATTGTAAGTTTCATTACTTTTTTTCTTGCATTCTCACGTAACGTGCCTTAGCTTAGGAGAGGATAAGATGTGGGTAAAATATATCGTCGGCCTAAAAATTATATTCTTGGAACTGTATGTTGACCTTTGTTTTGTTTGATGGAATTTTTTGTTGTGCTTAAAACATTCCTTCGCCATGTTGCTTCTTTGCTCAAAATTACAAGTCATTAATCTGATTGCGCCACTAATGTGTCTACATGAACACGCACGCGTATTTGAGGTTAAACCCTTTCGGTAATGTCGATTTTACCTAACGAAATGTCTCATAATTATACAGTACATCAGATCTATTATTACCGCAACAATGTTTAAGGCTCTCTCGTACATAGTATCATGAAGCACCTCTTTTTTAGGGTTCCGTACCCGAAGGGTGCCAAACGGGACCCTATTACTCTCGCTACGCTGTCCGTCCGTCCGTCCGTCCGTCTGTCTGTCACAGGGCTGTATATTTGTAACGGTAATAGATAACCAGTTGAAATTTTTACAGAATATGTGTTGCTATGAGGTGTATCACGTAAAAACAAAAAAAAGTCAAAAAAAAAGGGGGTCCCCATACAAGAAACCTCTAAAAACATGATTTTTTTTCAACGTTTTCGTTCCTGCTCTATCTTCAAAACGGTAATATATAACAGCGTCAAACTTGGTCAGATTGTAGTGCATATTATGTAGTTTAGCAACAAATACTAAAAATAAGACAAACATAGACATATGTGGTGGTACCTGCGTAAGAAAGACATGCAAAAATTCATATTTCGCGCACTGTGCGTTGATGTCTTTTGAACTTAAACTCTCGTAAATTAAATCAGTTTTTATGGGGTATCAGGTCGTTGAGAGGTACGGAACCCTTACTGCGCGAGTCCGTTTTTATGGTATTAAGCTCTATGTAGAAATATAACAGATGTCTACTTATCAAAGACCACAGGATATAGTAACTAATAGTCAGATTAAGACTGTTGACCAGCCACAAGAGCATATATTGAAGATTATTAAGTCACTTTACAATAACCAGATTATTTCACAAGATTACTAAATTACTACTTTACAAAATAAGAGGATAACTACGTCAGGTTATAAGTATGTCCAACTTCTTCAAGCTAAACGCCCGCACCGCCAAAGACAACAACGGCATGTAACTCGATAGCGACAAAAATACCCTCAGATAGTTTAATAAAATACCAAAACAATCTAAATCTAACATGATTAACAACAAGAACTATCATTAACTACTAACAGTGATTTGACAGCCATAATCTGAATTATTAGCAAAATAAAAAATTATCAATGTCAATAACAGAACCAAATTGACGCAACCGATTCACCATAAATTCGGAAATCATGACAATAGTTGTTATGTATGTACATAACAAACAAAAACAAACAATAACTGTTGTGTAATTTGAGATCCCTAAGTAATGTTACTTAGGGATCTCAAATTACACAACAGTTCTAAAGATATAAATTGTGGAAAGAAAAAAAAAAAAAAAGTACGACGACGACGTATAGTGGAGGATAATTTCGATACCACGAGCAGTGTTCACGGTAGCTTAGTGGCTAAAGCACTGGCGTACTGAGCCAGGAGTCGCAAGTTCGAATCCTGCTCGTGAGCGATTTTTTCTTTCCACAATTTATATCTTTAGAATTCACTTCGCATGCGTAAAAATGCGTTAAAATAATTAAATAATTACACAACAGTTATTATTTATCATACATAACCAGCCCATTACTGTCCTACTGCTGGGCACGTGTTTCTTCTGAGAATAAAAAGGATTCAGGCCTTAGTCCACCACACTGGGCTAGTTCAGGATGGTGGAATAGATACATACCAACGAGAATTGTTTTATGGAGCGCACTTAAATGTGCGTGCAAAAGTTTCCTCATGATGTTTTCCTTCACCGTTATATTAAATGAAGAAAAATGAACTGAACTCAGACCCTTTTGCATGGAAGACAAAAGCGTTCTTCAACCGCTGGGCTATCACTGTATTTGACTAATAAATTAATAATATTATGTCAAAACATAAAATAATATTACCGAACATTTTGTACACCAACGCGAAATTATGGGAAAGGTGTAATGAAAAAATTATCTTATTCTTAGCTGTACTACTTAATTACATTTTCGCATGTCTTACGCACTGTAATGACATTCTGTGAGCAAGGTGGCCCCTAAGTAGTAAGGGACCGGGAGTACTAAATGTAGAACACGGATCCTGAATCAGAACTAAGTGCGTCGCGTGACGCCGTCTATTTTGTCCTCTAATTAATTAACAAATCTCCGCCATCAACCTGTGCCAGTTTCTTCGGTGTTGGGGAAACAAGTCAAAAATCTTTATTTAGGTCGATTAGGATAATGTTGTCATTATGGCGGCCCTATTAGATTTGCGTTGCTATCTTGTCGCTTTGTAGAAAGTTTTTCGATCACGGAAATTTTACTGCATAAAAACTTCACAATCCAGCCTGGAAATCACCTTGGTTGGGCGAAAGTTCACTTTGTAGACAAAATATTGTACTGATAATGCGATTACGTTCCGGACACAATCCATTAAATAAGTTTGCTTTACTAATGCGTAAATCGAATTCACCTAGTTGCAATGTTTGCGGTAAGACTGAAGATGTCTATCATATTTTGATGGAATGTGCCCGGAATGAGGCACATAGAAGACAATTGTTTGGCCTTATGAGCAATGATATTGGAGTTGGAGCCTGCAACAGCATTATCTCTAATCCACGCAGTGATAAAATTACAGATCTGATTTATATGGTTGAACTGGTATTGAAACATAGGTAATATGTTTCAATACATAAACATAACATATGTTTATTTATTTATTAAATTTATGTTATGTAATGATTTACTTTAAGTTTTTGTTTACATGTTATTTTGATTGTGACATTACGGAGTGACATATCGCTTAAGCGAACAAGCTCCTTATTAAGATTTAAAAAAAAACTTAAATAAATAAATCTTTTAGTAAAATTAATTAGTAATAATTAGGAATAAATCAGAGCGGTAGCCTAGTAACTGGCGAAATGTGGGTGTACTATTACACCTCTGCCTACCCTTTCGGGGAAATACAGGCGTGATGTTATGTTATGTGTTATGTTGGTAGCCTAAGGAAAATTGTAGTGCATCATGCATGAGCAATTTAATTATAAATTTGTGTAATAACCATGCGTTGATAAATTATCATGTCACCACCGCAATATATAGCTTCATTAAAATATAAATTCAGACTTCATCAATATCCATTAAATTATACGGGGATAATTACCATAGTGATTACCATGCGGCCATCATCGCCGAACCGAACACATAGACAACGAACAGTACGCCATAGATAACATAGATTATAGAATGCATCGTGTGTGGCTGTGTCATCGGAAGCTAATCAACCACGCAGCGAGGGTGACTGGGCTTCGTACACGCTGCACCCCATTGATTGACACCGCTGCTGTCACTCCGCCGCGTCCACTTTCCCCACTGGATATGATTATAAATTACTCACACCATTGTTTTATAGTTTAGTTTTAATTTATACATGTCTGGTCATAAATTTAAATTAAGAAGACTAAGGAAATTGATTTCCAGTACCTAGTTAAATATGAAAATGCCGTTAATTTTCTAAAGGCAAAGATTATGCATGGAACATAGGTATTATCTTCATAATATACTTGAGTTTTATTTATCGTACACAATACTGAATGAACTAAGAAGCTAACCATAAATATTCATAGTGGATTGTTATTTACGCCGTGCGTAGGAATTTGTTTAGATGAATGAATGCAAATGTTACACCCATTCTTGAATGGACGCGTATAAGTAAACTTCGCACAGCTTGTACGTACTTGCGAGTCTTATGTTGTCTTCGTTTTTCGTTCACTCATCGGAACATCTGCTCGCTAGATAATAATGATAACAATTTGTCGCATGCGTGGGAGTTCTTCATGTGTTATTTTAGTTAAAAGCGCTTCCTAGTTCCAACAATAGAGTGATGCACGCGTCTTTATAGAGCGCTATAATATGTACTGTGCATGTTATTTATAATAAACTAGATATTTCTAACTAATGGGTACTTTCACCTTTTGTGCTAAAAATGTTAGGGCGATAGAATGTGTGAAATTTTGCGATTATGTAGATAGATTCTACCTGGAAAAGATATCTATGGGATATACAACGCTACTTTTTAACCAACGAAAAAAAGGAGGTGGTTCTCAATTCGACAAGTTTTTTTTTTTTTTTTTTTATGTATTACCACGCATAACTTTTTACAGAGTGGTCCGATTTTGATGATTATTTTTTTAAAGGATAGGGTATATCTCGAAGTTGGTCCCATTTAAATTTGAAAATCAAAATCCTCCCCTAAGGGTAGGAAAATAGGGGATGAGTGCTTGTTCACCCACTGAATTCTTACCTGTTAACCGATTCTGTTGAAACTTAGCACATATAAATGTAGTTCTAGACATAATGGAGACCTGGTGTTAGATTTAAGCCACAAAAAAACTAAAAATAAAACTTTTTAACAAAAAAATTAACCGACGAAAACAGAAACTGAAAAGTGAAAAATAAAATTAAGCTTTTAGTCCTAATATTCCCCTAACTAAACTAATGTAAATAACTAAATAGCGCCAAACAAACAATCAACGAAGATCATTGAATTACTTTAAAGAAATAATAAAAACAAAATAACATCAAAAACAACGTGAAATTTTCAACGATAAACAATAACTTTCCAAAAATGCGTTCTCCGCTCAACCACTTGCAACTCGCTTGCACTTTGCTTGTTTGTTTGGCGCCGACTCATAATTAGTTATTTACATTAGTTTAGTTTGTGGAATATTTATTAAGCTTAATTTTATTTTTCGCTTTTCAGTTTCTGTTTTCGTCGGTTCAATTTTTTGTTTAAAAGTTTTTTGTTTACACAATTTGAGGAAATAGTTTGTTCAGAATCACCAGGACAATCGATTGGGATAGTTTTTAGACCATGTTATATTATAACAATTATAATAAAACAAAGTTTAACCGGATTAAATCGCGTATATTATTTAAATTGGTTTCCCTGACGTAAAAAAAATAAAGTAATATTAATAATATTTGTAAAGACGCTTGTCATCTTAGTCTACCTGCGACCACGAAATGCTGCAAAGCTTTCGAAACGTCAGGGAAACCAATTTAAATAATATACGCGATTTAATCCGGTTAAACTTTGTTTTATTATAATGTGTAGTGATCGCGAAAACCTAAGAAGTTATTATAACAATTAATTTTTGAAGTAGAATTTTTTTACGCACGCTTGACTTGAAAAGTGTGACCGGGCGAGGTGAACGAACGCTTGACTTGGGGAGAAAGCTGGTGTATGCGTTACGAAAAGTGTGATCGGGCGAGGCGAACGGAAGTTGAGAGGGAGATATAAGTTAGTGAAGCTCACTCGTTTTTTTTAACTTAAGTTGGTTATTATGATTAAATTCAGTACAGCGGAACGTGAACAGGTCCTTAAGGCCCAGGAAGTTCATCTCGATTAGTTTCCGTGCATCAGGTAGTCCCTGCATGACATTCTTCACTTTTTCCGCTACCAACTGGGGGACTTACAGTGACTTTAAAAACATGTAATTTTTTGATTCAGAAAAAAAAAACCCAACCGATTCTCCTCATGATTCTGAACAAACAACTAGTTTCTCAAATTATGTAAACAAAAAGTAACGTTGGCACGTTTTCATTATCATAATTATCATATAGGTACCTAATAACACGACTCATATTGTATTGCTATTGTTTATTTATCTTCACGTTAAGGATACAAAAATGTGCCACCGAAATTGCTTTTCATTACAAAGGCTTAATTTCACAGAAACGCTTAATGTCCAGATAATATTGCGTTATTAACTGATGAATTAAATAACTTGCTTATTTTGTTGGCATCGATACTCATTTCCTGCTTGCCGTAAAACATGGCATTCCCAGAAGGGTGTGGAGTAAAATTAAACTGTATTTTATTGCAGCCTGCCCTCCAGGGAAAACGTTTGTGCGTTATGGACTGCTAATAATAGCATCACGTAATTAACACAATGAATGTTTGATTTTCAATATGCATATTTTAATGGTAACTTCGGCTTTAAAAACAGCGAGTCATGAAATATTGTTACAAAGATTTTACATAACATTAAAACAGGATTTATTTTTAAAAATTATTTTGGATTTAAAAACCAAAAAATAAGGTTGAATTTAAGTGCATCGTGCTCATGCTCATTACCCACGATGGCGATGGAACGGAGAAGGTGTATGCGTTTAGTTTTGTGAATCGATACATGTATTTGTAAACGTGGAGTACCTAAATGCTGCACAAATGAATGAAAAGCGTAAAACCCGTAAAATGAACGTATTTGAAAGAAAGAAAGATAAATGATTTATTGCCACAACAAGACAACCAGGTCAAAAGCAACCTTCGCGTGTAATTTTACAAAAAAATATGCGAATTGAAGAAACCCTCTTTAGTTCAAAATCGATTAGAAAGAACAAAGAAGCTTGATCCCTTTGGAAAGCACATGGTCATTCTTATGTAATTATTTCTGTGAATATTATGATTTGTAATTTAAAAAGTTAAGTTGATGATTTGGATGCGACGAATGAACGGATGTAATAATGCGTACATTGAATGCATCCAATCACATTCAACCCGTCTTCGTATCATCGCTGTATTTATGGCCCTCACATAATGCGTAGGTTCCATGACGTGTCACGGGGTTCGAAATTCGAATCAAAGCACTAATTCGAGTTTAGGGGACAATGAGGGATGAATTTGAATTTCAAATAAGAACGTCAGTGACACATGAAATTGAATGGAATTATATGTATGAAACAATGGTTGTGAGTTCTTTAATGTTTGTTCCGGCGTTTGTATAAATTCTCATTAATTTTTTAAGACACTTTTCCTGTTGCCGTTACGACCGATTATATCATAAGATTCGATGACGCTTAATGTATAGAAATAATATGATTAATATTTCTACATAATATTTTTCGTAAGGCACCTTATCCTCGTATTGTTTAATGTTTATTTCGATGTGTTTAGTAATCGTAGGTTATGGTTGAATAATAGGTTATTCCCATTTCATTGGAGTAAGAATGATATTAATTTATGGTGTTATTTTTGTGTGATTTAATGCAATATTTGATTTTGTCTATCCCCAACATAGTCCACAACATAACACACAACAGTGTTGTGTTTTTTTATATAACGTGTAATTCTTCTTCTATCGTGTCGACATGAGCTATATAATGATAATAGCTAATGCCGTGGGAAAAAATATTAGCCAGTCAGCAGGTTGGTAGCGAGGCTGACTGCCCAGGGTGCGCCGGACGATCAAAATTAAATATCTTCACTCGTCCAGGCTCTTTTAATGCACCCCAATGTGCTGCTCATCAAAAATCAGCTGTTCCCTAGATTTGTGATCACATAAATCAACAAAATGTAGGAAACAGCTGATATTTTTTTTCGCGATTTTAGGGTTGGTCCCATAGTAAAAGTTGATCTCGCTGATGAGTACAATGAGCCCTTAAGAGGTTTTCAGTTAATTTAATTACACCTTGTATAGGTGTTCCAAACCCGTCAACCCGCACTAGGCCAGCGTTGTGGACTAAGGCCTTAACCTTTTTATTCTGAGAAGAGGCCCGTGCCTAGCAGTGGGACAGTAATGGGCTGATGATAATGATGATAGGTGTTCCCGCGGTCCACGGAAAATGATCCCATATTAGCGGTTGCTTGCGTCATAAAAGAAACTTGGAACAGGTGTTTAGGACATTGACACGTCAGTCAGTCAGTCATCTTTTAATTTTAACGATCTTCTTTATTTAGATTCGTAAGACAATGAAGACGTGACGTTTATAACACGTCACATTTAACTGTTTCATTTTATTATAAATTAATTATTCCATGAAGTGTAGGTATCACTCTCTCTTAAACACGACAGACATTTTACGGCAGTCTAGAAGTCAGCATACCGTTTTGGTTTTATGACTATTTTACTATTGTACGTTGTACTCATAATTTGTAGAGGTGTGGCTCTACCTTTAGTTTGTTAAGTAAGTTATTGTTTTGTTCAACAAAGGAAGGTGTTAGTAACCTATGAAAAAGTATGTATGTGTGCTCAAAGAGCTTGCATTTTTTTCTGAATTACTAGATCGGTTTTAAGTAATCTTAATTAGGTAATATGTGACCTTTATACACAAAAAAAAAAAAAAACTGTGTAAAAAAGTTCGCATTTAATATGCCTGTACTGTATGCATATAATTAAGATTTTTACTCTAGTTCTTATTAATTGTGATTAGTGAAGACCTATTTAGGCTTTCTGCCACATATAGCTGTTTTATTAAAAATATACCAAATGCTGCTGTTGGTCTTCTAGAGAAAAAAAGGTACTTAAAAAAGTTTAGGTACACTAAACACAACAACGTATTATTTAAAGTTATTTCTATTTTCAGAAAATAATATCAAGACCAGCTTTGTTAGTATACAAAAAGAATGATCAGAAAATCTAAAATACAAATAATATTATGGTAGAAATAGATATAATAAGGGGTCTATTCTCGTGTCTTCGCAGGTGGAGTCCACTCATGGGTTATTCTGGCGCCCGTAGGCGATGCTAACAATCTGTAATTGCGTGTTTCCGTACTGCTATTGTGATCTTTAAATTGCGCTCCTTGATATGGTGTAGGCACATACCTACATAGTACATAGGTAGGTAAATATGCATTGTGCAGACCAGGTATTACTAATATCAACTTCGGAATGGGAAAACAAATGACAAGCAGGAAAAACATGTTAATATGTAATTAGCAATTTAACCTCAGCTATATGGTGTAAAGAGTTATTACCATTGTGCTTTGCAGACACGCAGGTGCGCAGGAGATATACCTATATTACCTATAGGTATTTTATACTTGGATATCTAAGGCAAATAATGGATATAAAGGTACTTTATACCATAACAATGTTCACACATAAGTAAATTCAACAAACCAAGCTAAAATATTTACATTATTCAAAGTTATAAAACCCTTTCATTTAACAAAAATAACGAGTTACTTGGTCGATAGCTTTGAAAAAATGTAAATATTTTCAAAAATAAATTTTGTATACTAGTTGAAGTCTTTGAATATATTATAAGGGGAGCCTAACTGAAGTCTGAACTCTATGACTTCAGATGAATTTTTAGAGCTCTGCTTTTGAATAATAACTTAGATTTTACTTTTTGAGGTTATTTTGTGCAGAAGTTTAGAAAATTCAGATTTATAAGCTGACCGCAGACTGGTCCAGATAAAAAGTGTAACACATTTTATATTGGATTTAAGGTACATTTATGTATGTAGTTAGATATGTATGTGACACTGATACTTCTCTGGGTAAAACACATATTATTTTTACCTTTTTGACTGACAAAAAATTTACATCAGTAAAACCAGCTGCCTTACTCTTGAAAATAAATCCGAATAATTGAAATGAAAAAATAGCAATGAATTGGTTTACAATTAAGTGTTATTAGAATTAATTAAACCTTATAACAATTAAAATAATGTATTGTCTAGTATAGTATTATATCATCTGTGGTATTGTGTATATTTTTAATCAAGAATACCCATTTATTCTTGTCACTTTTGACATTGGTATTGGATTGAGATTGGAATTATTTTCAAGAGTAACCCCACTGATTAATGTCAAAAAAAGAAGATATTAATTTCCAGCTAAAATACTGCATCAAAATATTGCACGTTATTTGTAGTATTAAAAGAAGTGACATGACTATAAATGTTAATAATTATGCATTTTCCTTTGACTTTCCGGTTTTCTGACTGTCAGGACATTTCGGTTGTGTTTCGACGGTTGTGTTTCGAGATTGTCTTTGTTTCCACCTGATGTTTGGCTTCCAGCCAGGAGACTGTCTTTTAAGACATCTTCATTATCATATTATAACGGAAATCTTGATGCGTAGTATTATAAATATAAAATTTTAGACATCGCAGATAATATGGTATCCTAGTCCATTTTTCAAGTACTTTTGGTAAGTTTTGATCGAGTGATGTACCTACTCAAAGCCAAAGTACAAACTAACCTCTGAAACTCAGTGCCTAAAGAAAAAAGTCTGTTAGATCGCCTTAAGTGCATATTTCTGTACGTAAGATTACTTTTTGATTATTTGACGACCTCTGTGGTCTAGTGGTTCGAGTGTCAGATTGCTGATCACGAGGTCGTGGGTTCGATTCCCACAGGACACAAATATTTGTGTGATAAACATAAGTGTTTGTGTTGGTCTGGGTGTTTCTTATGTATTATAATAATAATTATTTACAAAAAAAAAAGTGTATAAGTATTATATCCATTGTCTAGTACCCATAGTACAAGCTCTGCTTAGTTTGGGACTAGATGGTGTTGTGTAAAAATGTCCCAAAAGTATTTATTATTATTATTATTTATTTTTGATTTTTGTTTGTTATTTGTCAACAAAACATGTAAACAGTTGAAAGATGATATATTTGTGACAAGTATGCAATCGGTGAAACGAGCAATGAGTCTAAATTCCATCCAGAATTTTCATTTTAGTCTATCCTTAGTATTAATATCCACGCATTTTATTGTATTCAGTCACTATTCGTGAAGACATATTATTGGCAAAATGTATATTATATTGTCATTGTTAATCAAAGTTGCTGTTGGTCTTACTATAAATAAATATTAAAATGTCTAAATAAGTCATTTTATAACATGAACGAAATTGTTATTCTCAATTTGGTACGTTTAATTTTTTCTGCAATCGATCATGTGATGTAAGGAAAACTAGTCTAATAAGTAACCTGTAAAAAGCTCGGGCATGTGAAAGCATGGTTCTTGTGCCACCAGTAATGATAATTCGCGAGGTTCGCAAGGATCGCAATTGGAATCAGATTACAATCGCGTTTCCATCGAACTGTGAATGACAGGCATTCTTAAGTAACCTGACGCGCACCGAGAATTAACCCTATTCAGTATTCAGTTACATCAGTTTTTTAAGTACAACCTCATACAGTCAATAAAAGGAGACGGTTAGTGATAACATCAGGGTATTAAACCTTTTGGTAATAAAAACAAAAACTAACGCGACGGGATTCATTTTATAAAACCTTGTCATGTAAGAGAAGACATGATTACAATATAATTCTGAATAAATAATGAAATTAATGTTTATTTACAAAGACATAGAATATTATATATAAAATAATAAAGCTACGAAAACTTAGAATGAATTTCGTGACCCAATTATTAAATAACGAGCTTCTACTACAAGATACATGTTGAATACTGATTCGAATTGAAATAATAGAATCAAAGATGACATTTTGTTTTAGTTTCAGAACATGTAATCTGCTTTAATTAAAAGTTTATGTTTCATCGTAAAATATTTTTAATCCTGAAAATGTATTCGATGAATTTCGGTTGCAGGCGCAGCTCTATTCATATTTAATTCAGCTATGAATTAAAAAATACTTTTATAAAAAAAAGTCATCAATAAAAGTAATTCACAAGTAGAGTGCCATCGGGAGTTTACTTTCTAGAAAGGCTTTGTACAGTCATTCACATAAAGCACTCCCAACTAAAAGCTAACCGAGATCGTTACTTCTCTTCCTCTTGTGAAAACTTTAGCTGAGACTTTGCCAACTACCCAACTTCTATATTTAGATAAATTGATGATGATGAAAACTTATTTTTAAGCATCCTTAAATATTTTTGTTAATAGTCTAATTAGGCTGATTGGACCGAAACCTCGTATTTATTGAGTTGTAGGAATAAGTATAAAGGACAATCAAAATGCAATTTTTAATTAACAAGGTTCATAACTTTTTATAGCTTTATTTAGTGCTTTAACTCGTAAATGGGGGCGATAGTACCATGTTTAATGCACTCGTGACTACTCGTGAGACATCGGTGATACGCCGTTTGAATAAACCCGTTGAGCCGCGGATGCGCTTGCGCATGCAATTTGTTAGGTGCGTGAGAACAGCCAGAAATGGCGTGACGCGTGATTGGTGAATGCGCTTATAAGTGATAATCATGTGTGTGTAATTAGACAAGTGGGTAAAGCACCGTAAAAGAAACTGACCTCTAACGTAAATATAAACACTGACCTTTCTGGTTTTGACTGTCGCAAATGTGTGTAAGGTGTTTCACTTCTAAATAAGATTCGAGCGAAATCTGCACGAAATAAATCATTGTAGAGTAAGTTAATCGGTAAGCTTACTTCATAAATACATTAACACTTCTTCTCAATTTTGGTTTCATTACAATTAATTACAAAACAAGCCACATTTACATAACTAATCTTTGTACACAACGCACTTGAAAAGCTCTCTTGCGAATGTTTGGATAATATACACATTCGCAAACATGTATTGTGACTGTGTATAATGCGTGTTTTTACAATTTTACAGTCACAGATTTAAATATAATGAAACCAAAATTGAGAAGAAGTATCAATGTATTTATGTACTGTCACAGATTTAAATATAATGAAACCAAAATTGAAAAGAAGTATTAATGTATTTATGTACTTCTTATACAAACTTATACACAAAGCATTATACACAAAGTCACAATACATGTTTGCGAATGTGTATATTATCCAAACATTTGCAAGAGAGCTTTTCAAATGCGTTGTGTACAAAGATTAGTTATGTAAATGTGGTTTGTTTTGTAAACACAGTGCTTGAAAGTTTCTCAGTAATATCAAGGCAAGGTGAAAATCCCTGGCTAAGCTCGAGAGCGGCCAAATAGCCCTCGGCTAAACTCCAGCAAGGTTCAGTTATTGCCACAAAGTAAATACTAATATCGGCTGCATGGCTATAAACTTGCGATATTGCCCAACATTATATGGACACTTTTTACGGCTTCTATGAGTTCCTGAACAAACGTTCCGAGTTTTACTACTACACTTATGTTACATTTATGAAATTGATATAATGTTATCTTCGTGAACGTTCAGTAAATATATACTTGTTTATAGGTACGGGTGAGCATAAAAAACGTTATTTTATGACATTATTAATCAAGACCTATATGGGTTGCGTGGAATCAAACGTGTGGTGTACTCATGAAAGTACGCCTTATTACAACGATATAAGGTACAGCAATGTTTTCAATTAAATGAACTCCATTAACATTGTATTAAATACTGTGTAATGTAATGTAATGACACAATAAGGTCTGTATTTTAGGATAATCCTTCCACTTTAGAGCATTGAGAAAACATTTCGTAGAATTATAGTGTTTTACTTTAACATGTAAGAATATTTCGAATAAGTGCTTAGGTATCTGTTATCTACGAAAATTATTGTAGGCCCGTTATTTGTTCTTTTTTATCAAACAATACCTACATAAATTAAGTTGGACACTTGCTCTTCAGTTTTACTTCAAGGTTTCCTTAATTCGTATATGTAGATCATCGTTATTAAGCAATATAATAGACGATATTTGTATACACATACTAGCTTTTACCCGCGGCTTCGCTTCCCTGGTTCCTTATTCCACACAGGAACCTTGCGTTTTATCGGGAGAAAAAGTTGCCTTATGTCACTCTTTGTCCTATAAACTATCTCTATGCAATTAAGTCGATCCGTTGCTCCATTGCTGCGTAAAAGAAGAACAAGAACAAACCAACAAACACATTTTCGCATCTATAATACTAGTGTATAATTCTGTATATCACCGAAATATGTTACCGCGCATCCCTCGGTAACTATTTATCTTCCCGGTATAAAAAACAACCTATAGGTTAGTGCGAGATAGTGTCTATCTATTTTACAAATTTTGTCTAAATCCGTTCAGCCGTTTCAGCGTGATTTAAAGACAAACAAACAAACATCTGTACTTTCGCATTTATAATATTAGTAGGATTAGTATTCACAAGTAATGCGGTGATTCAACTAACAGCTGTGCATAGTGCAAGATAGCTCTTACTCTTTATGGTAGCTTACTGGACAGCATAAAGCTCACATAACACACAACAAAGAGTTTATATTAAAACCTCATTAGTCCATGTTTATGTCTGAGCTAAGGTTATAAATATTTAAAAGATTTACGGTTTCAAAAGAAAACTTTATTTTGTTGAAGGCTTAAAAAGTTTCACACGAAATTGCGTTGTTTAATATTAAGATGGTTTCTATTTGAACTTGGTTTCAATTAAAGTAAATTTAAACATGCTAAATAACTTTTGTAACTGTCTAAAATGCGAATTTAAGCTAAAGGTATACTAATGAGTGGTAAAGCAGAAGTTACATGTTCAGACCCGGCTCGCGAAGTAGTCTCCCATGTAAGTAGGCGCTAAAATATTTAACAGAATGTGGCGAAACTTAAGGGCCTTTTAATTAACTTTAATTTTGAAATAAGCTTAAAATTATAAAGTTCGTAAACCGGCCTTGTTGATGTAACGAATTTGGTTTTAGACACTGAAATGTTATTACAAACTTTGTAAGATGGAATGGAAAGCTGTAATTTCATGTATTGCTCTTTCTCCTTAGAGTATAATAAATAAGGCATACATAAGAACCATCAAACATCAAAGAATACCTGTGTACACAAAATAAACATTTTGATTTGACATTATAATAAAACAAGTTTAACCGGATTATATCGAGTATATTATTTAAATTGGTTTTCCTGACGTAATAAACGCGATATAGTCCGGTTAAACTTATTTATTATAATTTGTAGTGATCGCGAAAATCTAAGCAATTATTATTTTGATTTGATTTGATTTCAAGACGCAAAGCCAACAAATTCAGTTAGATTTTTCAACAGGTATAAATCAATCCACTACATTTCGTTTACCTACGTTTTATTTAAGGATAATAACACAAGCGGTAGTTACTTAAGGACATTAAAGGGAAACCTTAAATAATACTGACACCTTTCCAAAAGACTTTGTAGTAAACACAATATAGACGGAACAAAAGCCCCGTGTATAAGATCTTTTGTATAGAACCTTATTATGGTAGAGGAAAAATTCCAAGTCTAGGACCGGAGAGTGTACGAGTCACGCGTTACGACAAGATTGGAAGTCGTACACGTCACACCGGTGGTTCACTTTATCGGGAGACGCCAAATAGGGCGCCGGTAACCGCGGGAACGAAGCACGACTGATAGGGCTGCGGTACGAGAAATGTGATTGAGAAATAATGTACCGACGCGGATTTGAGTTACAATGTGGCATGTGGACCATGAGTACTGGAAGACGCAGCGTGAGTAGGTCCCCCACAAAGAGGACCTGGTGAAGATCGCGAGAATCTGCTCGATGCAGGATTCGCAGGACCGGTCGTTGTGACGATGCTTGAGGCTTACGTCCAGCAGTGGACGTCTTTGGGATGAATGATGATGATGATGTGATGTGTGGTACATAAACTCGTGTAGGCATATGAAGAGCAAATTAACATATAATTTTGTCACCTAAACCAATCTCTCGCTACATATGTCATCGCTGTTTACATGAATCCTCAAGATCACATCACACAGTTTATCGTATAAACGGAATATTAACACATTCTGAACCGTTTTTCTTTATTACAAGTCTGCATAACATTATTTTACATCAAAAGGTGAAAAATAAATATAAACTGTAGAGCAAAAGGACTAGGGAATACTTAGGCACGTTCAAACGTGCATGTTACATTTTTTGGAAAATATAATGTTTCCACCGTCAACCCTATACCTGCTACGTTTAAGCACAGTTTAAGTGCATGCTTTAGTTCACATAGACAATTACACGCGATATGCACGCTTCTAACAACAACGATAAACTGCATCGTAAACTCTTACCGAAATATTTTTAAATGACTAACAAAAACATTAGTGAGGCACATTGGAACGTAAAAACTATAGCTATTAGTGTCACTCATCGGGGGATATCGTAAAAAATAGCTACTTTATGATAGCTTAGATAAGTGTAACTTCACGTATGAATTGTGTCGTTGTTATTATAACAGCATTCTTGGCAGCCAATATTGTTTTATATTTAATGGTCGTACGTCGCGTCAGTCATTGAACTAAAGTCTGGACTCGGCTAGCCATGCATCGCGCATACGTTACTCTCGCTACATTGAGAGCAACAAGCGTGAGTGAATCACCCGCGAACCAAAACAAACATCATTATTGCTTTCTTAAAACATTTTTTTAACTAAAACTAGGTACTGTTAACAGAAGGCTTTAAATCACTATACCATATCATCTACATTCTTTATGCGTCATAAAGATAGTTGCCAAAGTTTATTCCATTGTTCGTTTGAGTCTAGAACAATTCGCAGAAATTTATTTTTAAAACAGGTATTTTAAAGAAAGTTATTGCCTAAGATAAGTATGTTAAACATCTGTTAGAAACTGTTAACATTTTTTTCTTAAATGGATCTTTTCTTTATTCTGTTATGTATCATTTGGGAATACAATTACTAGCCCATAGAGACTTGACGTGAGAATTGAGATATAATTTCAAAACTAACATAACATAACATAACATCACGCCTGTATTTCCCCGAAGAGGTAGGCAGAGGTGTATAGTACACCCACATTTCGCCAGTTATGTTGTAAGTCCCAAAAAAAAAAAAAAAAAACGTCTTTGTTTTTGTCTTCAAAACTAAATAACTGTTATTTAAGAAACCGAAATTACAGAAGGCGTTTTTATACGAACAATAATTCTCGTGATATAATGTTTCCCATATCATTCATGTGTCCCCAGAATATAATCACGACAATCTCGCATATCCCAGCGAGATCAAAAGTCCGCCAATAACGAATTAGGTCGTCGTCTTGTTACACACGATCTTATTATACAAACTTATCGAGTCAATGACCGTTTGCAAATTCGTCGATCATATGGCGTGAGGTCGGCAAACTGAAATGGCAATAGCAAGGTCGTTGCGAAACCGACAACCACCTCTACATTGTGAGACATTAGTTGCGATCCCTGACTTCAGAAGTTTACTCCATCGCACTGTTCAACGTGGTTACTATGTTCCTGTAGTTGATGCAATGAAATGCCAAGACATGATGTAGGTACCGCATTTATAGTAAGTGAAAAATGATTGCTTGGCTATTGAATTTGCAACTTGCGTTTCGCAATTAGGGCTGGTCAGACAACTATTTGATCGCAAGTGGTTTGTTTTTCGTTTGTCAGTTTTTAGCACGTTAGCGGCACTGTGGGATCAGAATAAGGTTTTATGGTAGCTTTTGTAGGATTTTCAGAAATCTATTGTGCTCTAGCTAAGCTGGAATATTTACGTGTTCACTTTAGTGTATAAGTAGCTATGTAAATCCACTGACGAATTCACCATTTTAGTTAAGTTTAGTCACATCTTCATCGGTACTCACATGTTAACAAAGTAAACCAATTTGTGTGGAACTAATTTTACCGGTCGTCGACGAGGGGTTACTTTCAGCCGATCAGACAATATTAACGGTTGCACTTTATACAGGAAGCTCGGCTTATTATATTAAAAATAATTTAGGTATCTTACAATAAATATGTTATTGCGAAAATATTTCAAAATCTACTGCTGTGGTTTATTTACACATATAGCATAAGTTATGTAGTAGGTGCATGTATTTTTCTCCCACTTGCTCGGAAATTAATTATTTGAAAAAAAGAATACATCAATCGGCTCTATTCCGTACGCAACGAAATAACACGCCAGCAATATCCAACACGACAATAACATAAATTTCTGGGCAGTTTGAGAGAGTAGAGGTTTTTAAGTACACACTTACATAAATTAGGTGTTTTTAGGTACAAAATATTTATCATTATAAAGGCTGAATGCGCATTTTTTTTTTCCAAACTTTGAAAATCGAACAAGAATCGCGTGCGAACGAATTGGTGGAATGAAAATTAGATACTGTTGAATTATTTAGTCTATTGTTTCCTCGCGAATGGGAGAAAAGTACTATACAAGTCTTGGCCGAAATAGCAATTAACGGCCTCGTTTAGTTATAAAGGACTCGGCTGGCGCCTCGTCCTTTTAAAATCAATTCAGAAGTAATCCAATATTACTCGACCGTCAATTGCTTCATTTCAGGCCTCTACAGTTATGTACTATTAATTAGTTGGTACACTGCATTCAATCCCTTTCATTACTTTCCTTAATATTTTCCATCAGGTTGTCTGGGAGAAATCGCCTTGAGCGATAAGACCGCCAATGCATACATTTGATTAAATAATGTATGTTGCTAGTCTATCTACCTATCTATCTAAGTGTTCTGTAACTAAAGCTTAGAAGAAATAGAATCGTCATCAATAAAGGGCTTAAAACTAACCAAGGGAGACGTCCGTAAACTTGGCAAACTGCAGTTAGTCGTAACAATTAATTGTCGAGTGGACTTTGTCACGGTATTGTGATAAATTGGAGTAGTCCTTGGACATATTAACGTCCCTTGGTTGGCAATGAGCGTGATTAATTATTGTGGACGATACACAGTCTACACAGTTACACAGACGGCCACCCAATTCGGGTTAACGTAGTTCACTGACTTGATGTGGAAAGCCGCAATTAAGCAATGGTCGCCGTGCATTGAATGCATATTTGACATTTGGTACACTCATCGTCACATCGCACTGACACATATTAGGTAAGGTTTGGCATGATTTATACAAATGCAACACCCTTGTATATAATGAAGGTGATTTGGACACTTATTTAGGGTTTCGTAAACGATGTAAGGAAACCTTACATAACTTGCATGATAACTGTGTATCAGCAGGATTCGTTTTAAAGGTTCCTTTGGTTGGTTTTTTAAATGGAAAAGGAAATAATGGTAAAGTTATTATCAAGAATCGAATAAAGATAAATATCTTCGGGACATTTTTAGTCAGCACCATCTAGTCCCAAACTAAGCAGAGCTTGTGATATGGGTACTAGACAATGGATATAATACTTATATACTTTTTTTTTTTTTTTGTAAATACATACTTATCATACATAAGAAACACCCAGACCAACACAAACACTTATATATATAATAAAGATGTCAAATCTCTGTTGAACACTGAATAAAGTCATATTATATTATATACCTCTATTGGGCAAATTGCACAACTTGATGTGTTCCATTGCCAGCACCAAAGACTTTTCTATACTGACGTCAGTATAATACCTTTATGGCCAGCACACTGTCTACTTTTTTCGAATTTCTCAATTCGAAATTTAAAATAACATTATAATTTATAATAACATTAAAACTTCTTATTGTGCTGCAATAATTTCAATGATTGTCTATATGAACAGCTTATGATCGTACTGGTTGTAAAATACTCGTAACCAATTAAATAAATTACTGTTGATATGTAATCGTTTTATAGTTCGTTTAATAAGGACATTTAATAGCATCGCTTTATTGGCGTTGTGACAATAAGCTATGCTTTGGATTGCTACCATTTTTGAGGCCCTAAATTCGATATTTCTACCATTTTAGTAATGATTTCTTGAAATTTCAGTTACGAACTGAATTTTATACAGTTAAGAATGTTTGGTACTGGGCTCATTTTAGAAACCCTTAGCTCTTAATATACATACTTATTTCGATACGCTAAGTATCTTAAGACAAATTATATGAAGGATGGAGTTAAATAATTCAGCAGATTATTAATTACTATAAGCTTTATTAGTAACTCTATCTTTAATTGTAATTGTAAAAAAACACTATTGTTGTAATTGTGTATTAACTGCTTAAATAACTCCAGTAACTATAAGGTTACGAGAAGTGCCAACGATTAAGAAGTCACGTAGGGACTAGGGTACATGTCACCTCGACGGAAAAGTGTCAAGATTGTATTTTTTATGTGGTTTTATGTATGACTACATGATGTCCCTCCGCCCGATTCGTTTTAAAAACTGCTTTCTTTCTCGCTTTCTTTATGTTCCCACGGGAAATTTGGAAAAACCCATCTCTGAAGTTGCTTATGTCATAAAAGATACCGGCTTCTTATAAAATTACTCATCAAACCTACCTACTAAAAAAATCTCAATTTCAGTAAAAAATACATAAATAATAATTATCTTTCGGGATGTAAAACTTAAATTAAAATAAAATCAGTTTAGCCGGAACCGAAACGATTTTAATAATTGAATTGAACGGTTTTTTTATATATCTGTAAAGACGCTTGTCATCTTCCTGTGACCACGAACGCTTCTATGCTTTCAAAACGTCAGGAAAGCCAATTTAAATAATATACACAATGTAATCCGGTTAAACTTGTTTTATTATAATGTGTAGTGATCGCAAAAACCTAAGAAATTAAAAATTAAAATTGTCTGTCACGTATAAATATTATTACTATATTCTACCTATATATCTTTATCGAAAATTGTTATATTTACAGGCTAGGTACGTCATATTATGCTACTACCGAATTAGGAAGAACACAATAAATCAGTAGAAACTACAAGTAGCAGGCACTTGACCCACTCTCTTCAAACCATCTTCAACTATGTGATATTTTATAATTAACTAACCGTGTAAACGCCGATCAAGCGATTATACCACAATATCAAGGCACTTACGTCAATCAAAAATGATATTTACTCCGTATGATATTAGATTCATAGGGATAGTAAATGGGAATCACATAAGTATTCACATGTGGTGTAGATTTGATATGCTGGGCACCCGCCGACAGTGTTGTCAAAACTGTGAGGCGGTGAGGCCCACACACGTAGCACAGTGAAATTACTTATTACAATAATTTTATAGACTGTACAATGAAACCAAATATTGGTTGGTATTTTAGTTTTTTCAAAAGTTGGGTTGCGAGCTGCAGAAGTCAGGCGGCTTTCAGTCAGATTAGAAGATGACCTCCAACTTCGAGAAAATGCGTCGAAAATTGTAGCAGAAAAACATAGTTTGATTTTAAACTTTAGTGGGGTGCTATTCTTATAACCCTCAAATGTACAGGGCCTAACGTGGTTTTAATCGATGGATATCGTATGACGTCTAAAATCACTAGATAGTGGCTCTATATATACTTATGTGGTATCGGTATCGCTTGGAATCCTAATAGAAATGCAGTTTGTCGCCAGTCAGTGACTGTGGCACGTCATTATGATAGCACACGAAGGTAATGTGCAGTAGAATGAGAACAAACTGTACGCATAATATTACACGGTTTTAGAAGAGATTCCTCGTAATTTCCCCGTATCTGGGCAGGTAGGTACGTTTCGAGGCACCTTTTGCCTCACGGATAAATCACATTATGTAATTGCCTCTAAATGTCTATTTTCTGGGTTTACCTACATTTATCTACAGAAGCCGATAGCGGTAAGCAATGATGACAAAAGTCGATGGTATACATGTATGTAGTTTGCTATTCAAAATTCTGCAAAGTTGAAAAGTTTCACAACTTATTTATAACTTAGTTTAGGTATATGTATTTGTATACGTAGATTTATTTTATATTCAGAAATTTAATAAAATGCTATGTTAGCATGCAGTGAATTGATAAACTTGTACCTATGATGTATTTCTAAAACTATAATTTAATAACTTTTAGCTTACATCGCATATTAAAGGCGAGCGTATATTAATTTTGCTATGAAAGAAAACTGTAAATGTCTAGAATTATTCACGCGTTTACGATATAGCATTTTATGAATGCATTTTTCATAAAACATTAACTTTTACGGCGGTATTGCTTACAGTTTATACGACTCGTAAATCTAACATTAAGATTTTTTTTACAATTTACATGGCAGTCACGCCACATCACTAATTTATTGTATCGTAGGTACTCAAGAACAATATAGTATATGTATGTATTACAATTCATGATCGTACTAAGTTTATCAAGACAAACATCGGTGGTGCAGTGCAAGCTATCGATGTTATTGTTATCGATACGATAGGGTTGAGTTTGCGTTGCCGTCGCCGGGTCGCGAGGCAGGCGTCAACCCGCGTCGCGTTGCTAACGAGGTCGCATGATTCACTGCCGTCGTCATCCCGGCGCCTAGCGATTTTGCGATCCCACGTCTTCCTGACTATAACCCGAAGCCGGCTACCCCAGGGAACCGAGTAATCTATTTTTATTCGTTTGATGTGAAAAGCTGTGTCCGTCGGCATAGAAAATTATATGTTAGACTCACTTTTATCTTCATGTTATGGATAAAAAGGCAATAGTTATCGTAAACGAAAAAGAAAGTAGAGGCGTAAAATTAAGTAACCCGGGTGTGAAAACACCGGTGTAGGCTTGCTTTTAAGGGTTAAACTTTAACATAAATTTGATCGGCTTGCTTGATAATATTAGTTCTTAAATACTTCTAATTCCTTCATTATTCTAAGTTTCATTAAAATTAATTTGATTAAAATAAAGCTTACGATGAATAAAATTATAATCCCGGTAAGCTCTGACATCTTGTAATTATTATCGTCAAAATAAACTATCAGAATTAAATCAAAATGTTGAATGTCAAACTTTACTGACGGTCCACCCTAACGTCATAACGGTGACAAGAGCTTAGGTAACAATGTTATAACTTAGCACTTATTATGTGATACAATGGGTGACAGAATCTTCTCGCAAATAGGACTTAATTAATTTATTCACTGTGAAGTTACGTCGCGTGTTGCTGAATTAATTATGCAGATTTTAACGAAATCCGTACAAAAGCGGCGCGAAGCTTTAAACAGTCGCGTTGTGTGGATAACGCCTTAATCTGTAGTTATACCGTGTTAAGCGAACTTTACTAATTATAATAATTCTAATATTATTACACTTGCGCTAAGAATTTTAAGCCTTAAACCACGCAATAAAGAAAACAAAGAGAATGGCATAGGGCTACGGCACGCGTGGCATTACAATTAAGCGCAGATGCGCAACATTAACTTAATCGTGCTTAGTTTCCCACTGCGACACTATGACGTCTCGAATGCTTACGTGAAATATTAGATTATACAATATTGTGTAAATTTGACGTGTAAAAATGATTCTCATAGAGGTAGATAATTTTGATAATTTCAATAAAACAATTTTAATGTTAGCTATTTGTATTAAGACATAATTTAAAAAAAAAATTGCTAGGTCCCATTTGAATTTTAAATATACCCAATCATATAACTGTGTTTTGTGTAATTTAATGTACTATTTCAATTGTCAATGTGTGATTTTGGCGACACTTTTTCCCGTACTATGTAATCGTAAGGGCACTTCCACTCGTTTTCTTAATTCCGTGCCTTACACAACTGTAATTCGTGATCATGATCCCTAATGATAAGTGATGCTTTTAATTTTAAATAATTTGATAAAGATGGGTCAATATTTTTTCAGATATTAATTTGTATATGTGTGTACAATAAAGTATAATTAATTAACTAATTGTAAAGTGTATTTTTTTCATAATAAAAACATATCGATATCAATGAGTCATAAAATCATAACAATGCTTTATGTAATTAATTTTAAATCTTCATTAGTTACAATAGTAACTGGTAAATTTATTAACTTATCGGATTTTTGTAATTTTACTAAAAGTATATGTATAATCCTAGCTTAATTTTTTTGTTATATCCATTATTCTGTTTATACGACTCGCAATAAACCTACATCAAATGTACTTTTTACGGTTAAATAAAGATGAAATCATTTCTAATGTTCTGTATGACATGAAATATAACAATTCAAAGCTACGTGTAATTTCAGTAATAGAGGTTTAGTGCTTATAATAAAAGATGAGATAAGTATATTAGGTAGGTAAAAGAAAATGGAATATTTCTGTAAATAAAGCTACAATGTATAAATAATAAGATAATGTTTATTTAAAAGCTACACTATATGATTATTAGTTACATGATTTCAGTACAAGTACCGTCGCTCAGGAGTGACAACCTCATAAAAAGTACAGTTCGATTTTTTATCTATGTATAATAGTTGGATATAAAAACAAAAGTATAAAAAATAGCGGCTTTGAATTATATATATAGAACTTGGCAAATCTGACGCCACGCTCCCGTTCCATATTCGATTTAAGTAAAACAAAGGAACTTTAAATTTTCACCAGATAAGTACGAGTAGTAGCATAGGTAGTTATTAGTTCTTTTACCGTCCTGTAAAATTATGTTCTGTACAAGTACAGGGTTTTCACTACTGGGGGACTTTACGTGTCATAGTTAAAATATATTTAAATAAAAACCGGCCAAGTGCAGGTCGGACTCGCGCAGTAAGAGTTCTGTACCTCTCAACGACCTGATACCCCATAAAAACTGATTTAATTTACGAGAGTTTATCAAAAGACATCAACGTACAGTACGCGAAATATGAATTTTTGCATGTCTTTCTTACGCAGGTACCACCACATATGTCTGTCTTATTGTCTTGTTTGTCTTATTTTTAGTATTTGTTGCTAAACTACATAATATGCACTATAATATGACTAAGTTTGACGCTGGTATATATTTCCGTTTTGAAGATAGAGCAGGAACAAAAACGTTGAAAAAAATGCATGTTTTTTGAGGTTTCTTGTATGGTTCCCCTTTGGTTTTAGACTTTTTTTTTGTTTTTAGTATTTGTCGTGATACACCTCATAGCAAGACGATTTCTGAGAAAATTTCAACCGGTTATCTATTACCGTTCAAAAGATACAGCCGTGTGACAGACAGACGGACAGCGTAGCGAGAGTAATAGGGTCGCGTTTGGCACCCTTCGGGTACGGAACCCTAAAAACGTGTTAACAATATTCCGTGAAACTGTCTGGAGTAGTGATGGGTCGAGGGTTTAAACCCAAAAGGCATAAATGGGCATAAACTGGGCGAATAGGGCAAAAACGAATTTACGCCCAAATAAACGCCCAATCGCTGGGCAGAAAAAATCGACTACATTAAATATATGTTTCTTGTAGAAAAAATGTTTTTTTTATTAAATAATACTAATCTAAGCTATTTTCATGTCAAACGTTTAATTGTGAAGCTTTAGAATCTTTCGAAAATGTTGTATTTTATGAAAATGTTTAAAAGTGTACCGTTTTTTCTTTATTTTGTTACCAATGGCCAATGGGTTGGTATGACAACCATGGGTTGGTATGACCGGGCCTAGGAATAGTTGTCCTTCCCCGGCTTTGCGATCCCTTTGACGAACGCCATCTTTCACTGCGTCTAAAAATGGCCCTGGTGGAGGTACTGGTTTACCAAGCAAAGGATGTTGTCGCGGTAGGCTTCGTTGCAAATGTCGAAAGTGAAACCGTCCGCTCCCGGTGCCTTTTTGTTTGGAGCTCGAAGGAGTCTGTCCACAGTGGCGGTGCTACTTTTGCTGGTTATGCGGTGAACTTTTGTCAGATTTCCTTGAGTTTTTGGCTCGTGCAGAACTCTTTCTAGCCATTAGCCTTGACGACGTCTGTGGTCTAGTGGTTCGAGTGTCGGTATGCTGATCACGAGGTCGTGGGTTCGATTCCCACAGGAGACAAATATTTGTGTGATGAACATATAAGTGTTTGTGTTAGTCTGGGTGTTTCTTATCTATTATAAATATGAATTTACAAAAAAATATATAAGTATTATATACATTGTCTAGTACCTATATTACAAGCTCAGCTTAGTTTGGGACTAGATGTTGCTGTGTAAAATGTCCCAAAATATTTATATTTATTAGTAATTGCCTCCTGGATGGCCTCTTTGTAATCCGTTTTCGCTTTTAAATATTCCTCGACTGCAAAAGACCTACGCCTGGGGTTGGCCATATGGATTTTCCTGCGTAACAGGATGACTCCCTCTCTTTTGGCAGGCAACTCCGTGGTCCACCAGCAGTTTGTCTTAAGCTGCGCATTTCTCATGACTGGAATAGCTTCCTTGTATGCCCGGGTGACAGACTCCTCACAGCAATTCACCACCGCATCTACATCCTCGCAATTCTCCAAGTTGGCTATGTGATCCGCTGTGGTACGATGCCCATACGTGCCAACTGTTCCTTAAGCACGTCTCTAAACTCACTCCAGCGAGCCTTCCTGGTGTTTTATATCCTGCTGATTTTACGTGATGCAGCGGTAGTTCCAGCCCGGATCTCCAGCTGGAACCTTACTGCCCTGTGTTCCGAGAGCGTTACGAAGTCAGAGTCAAGTCGCCATTCCTTCACCCTGTGCGTTCCTTCATTCCTTGCGATGAAGGCTGCGATGTCCACTATACTCGTGTAGGGGTTCCCATTCCGGAGCCGGTAGAAAGTGGGCTCAATTTCCTCATTGAGGCATCCAGCCCTGCCAGAGCCTTAATAACCGCTGTTCCCCTACTGTCCTCCATCTCACAGCCCCGCCAGGGACTGCAGCGTTGACGTCTCCAGCTAGGATGATGTAAGCCACGTTGAGATCCTCCGCTGTTTTCCTCGCTCTGTCCAGGTAGGCGCTAATATCAGCATTGGGTTTGAAGTACATGTTGATTAGCCCAAGCTTAAAGTTGCATAACTTTATCACCACGCCCACTACATTATTTGTGACAAGATCAGGGTTCTCTATTACTTCAAGCCCCTTATTGACCACCACCACCGCAGCCTTGACCAGATCGTTGATCGGACTCGAGAAAGTTTCCGAATGCACAACTTTATGTTATGCAGTCAGGTACCCTTTGGAGCCGACATACGGTTCTTGTAAGAGCAGGACAGCTTCTGTCTTGAAGTGTCGTACACGCAAAAAATTTAGAAATTCCAATTCAGCGGGTCATATTGTATGTACAGTTTAGTCCGTGTCCCGGACGAGTCGAGTTGGAGTGAGGTGCCGGGCGGACAAACACCGTGCCGTCTGTCGCCTGCGCTGCGCACAATCCACCCGCGCCCCTTGCTACACAATAATTATGTTGAAATTATGAATATTACCACTAAAAACAAATCTTTATGAAGTAAAACAGAAATTCGTTAAGAAAATTGTTAAAAGTGTAGGGATATTTTAGTTTTTTAAATTGCAATTACCTTTAATCCTCCAAAAAGTAATTTTCGTAAACTAATCACAAGCATTTTAACCAAAAATAATCAATAATTTATCATTTAAAAAGTATAAAGTAAATGCCCTGACATGTGGGCATTTACTGGGCAGAAACGGACAGATATTGGGCGTTTATTCAATCTGCCCAAAATGCCGCGGCATAAACCCATCACTAGTCTGGAGTCGTTAGTCGTAACCCTCATTTATTGCATAGCTTGTGAAAAACAAAACATAATTGATAGAATTCTGTTGAACTTACTTTTTCCTTAAAGAATAATTTTATTAAAACAACAAAGTGGACTTTTCCTTTTTATATCGTAAGTTAAATTAATTAGTAAGTCATTCTGAGTTAATTAAACAATTCCAATTACGCAATAACTATTGTTGATAAGCATATCAAATACATACATATTTTGTAGAAATATTGTATAGATGATATTTACATTATTGCATACTTATTCTACATTTATTTCCTTTTAATCATTATACAGGACAAATCAAGAAAACTTTTAATTGCTAGTTTCAAAGCCAAAGTTTTTATTGTTTTAACCAGTGATTCATCACTAGCCTATATTAGTCCACTGCTGGACATAGGCCTCTCCAAAGGCACGCCACTGACATCGATCCTCGGCCACGCGCATCCAGTTGCTACCATCCACCTTGCCAATATCATCGCTCCACGGAGCTTGCATGCGTGCTACCCTACGTTTACCGATTCGCGGTCTCCACTCAAGAACCAGTCTTCGCCAACGGCCATCGGTTCTTCGGCTAATGTGGCTGGACTGCCACTTCAGCTTGCTAATCCTGTAGGCTATGTCGACAACTTTGGTTCTCTGTCGGATCACCTCGTTTCGGATTCGATCCTTGAGAGAAACTCCGAGCATATCTCTTTCTATAGCACGCTGAGCTGGACAAACTGTTCCGTGAGTGTCCACGACTAGTGATTAGTTTAGATAGATAGATAGAATATACTTTATTGTACACCATGAAAATAGTAGTAAACAGAAACAACGTATAAATTATGGGTACATACATGGTATAATAAGATGTTTCACCAGGTATTCTCTTCCCGCAATGACAGCGCGATGCCTCCAAGCTACGTCACGATCAGTGCTGCCATTGATTGATATCTTCAATATACTTAAGGAGATTTTTGTTCATAATGAATATAAAATAAATTCCTAACTAGCCTAACTATTTGTTATCTCGTGTTATTCATCTAATTAGTTAATAAAGGAAACTATATTAAATTACTAGTTAAAAAGTGATTCTTTATAGAAGAAAGTAAATGAAAAAATGCATTTTGCTCGGGTAATTTATTTTCACAAAGTGGCAGCACATCAAACTGACGAGTGTTACGCTAACAGCCCGCTATTGGCTCCACGGCCGATGACGTAGTACGGAGGCAATCACGTGACCTAGCTGTCACGGGAAGAGACTACCTGGTGTTATTATACCATGGGTACATACATGGGCGGTCTAAAATGGTGGTGGTCTCTAATGAGGCGGTTTAATATAATTTGTGTGTCTGAATTTATATAGAATCGACCATTTTACAAAATGTTCTATTGTTGGTACAATAATGAATATTTTTCCTCCAATGCACTTATTCTTGGAACACACCGTGATGCTCTTTACGACACAATTACTTCATTATTAATATTCCGTTTTACAATATTTTGTATTACCTTTGAAATTTGGATTGCCCTTAATATGATTCAGATTCTTCACATATTAAAGTTCACTAATACTACGGAAGTTATAAAAATAGATACTTACTTAGCGACTTGATTTTATTTAGTCATTGTTCGATTAAATATGCAAATTCAGCAAAATGTTGCGCTAACGTTACGTGTATAGGAAGATGCATTTATGGGAATTTGATTTATTAGGTATTTTGTGGTGAATAAAATCAATTAAACTAAACCTCAACACATTTGTCATTATCCATGTCATGACATGACATACGTGTTTGACGTCCCATTGACGTTCGTAACTCTTGTAGGAATATAGGTACAAGTCCCAATATTTTATTCCCCGCATATCATAGAGATTGAGTCACTTTAAGATCACGTATCGATACTTTCGGATATTGGATTGTGAAAATCGGTGATTACATTTAATTTATTGGTGTAGTTTAAAATGTGCCAAGCAAGTCCCACAATGAATTTTATATTCCCGTCATGGCTGCCAGCAGATCTGTCACTAAAATCCCGCGAAACGGTCACTTTAAAATTATTTACGGTGTACATAATTCTTTTGGTAAATTTTTATGTCGTCATTGTTGTGTTGGTGCAATGGTGCGGCCTTTGTGAATGCAAATTAAATTACAGAAATGTATGCGACGCCTGTTTTGAATTTACTGACGAGCTCATACATTGTCCAATCCAAGCACAGTGTCATTTGTGTCCTGGCAAAAGTTATGTATTAATTTCATTAGATATTTTGCAGGTGGAAAGTAGTGATTTTGCAAGTCGCAGTGTGGGCTGGTGTGCTGTGAGTAATTAAAACAACCTACAGGTCTTTATCGATACGCGTTCAATTGCTTACTTTTCTGTTTTTTGCCCTTGTTGAATCGATATCACGTTAGATTTGTTGACATTCCCTAGAAGAAATAAAAAGAAACTTTAGTTTACTAACTAACGTTTAACATTGTTTTTCCTTTACAGCAAGTAGTAATGGCTTAGTAGGATCAGTTGTGTCAACATAAAATCACAATGACAAGTAACTATGAGGGTTCCCAGTAAGATTACGTTACACTTGATTTATAGTTCGTCACAGCAATGAGGCTTAATTAAAAGCTTTCATGCCAAATGATCCTTACTCTCTATTGTCAAGATCACAAGAGTAAATGAAGTGATTAATTTCATATCTTGACAGACAGCTGGTTGAATTGATATTCTCAGCCCTATTAAAATCTAGGAGATCCTTTTAATCTCAGATTACTTATTCAGTAATCTGAGCTTGTAATATTCCTCAATTATTAGGTTCTGGAGTTGCGATAACAGCAGATAGCTCTATGTAAACATTAATATTCAGTCATAACTGTTAAATTATTTTATTCTTTTTTCGCATGCGAAGCGAAATCTAAAGATGTAAAATTGTAAAGTGGAAAGAAAAGTTCGCTTACAAGCTGGATCCAATCCTGCGACTTCTGCTTCACCAGTGCTTTAGCCGCTAAGCTACCGTAAACTCTGTTTGTGGTATCTAATTTAAATTCCCCAATGTATGACTTTACAACTGTTAAAACTATGACGACGACAGGCATAATATCCTATCCTACTATTATTATCTATTATAAATGTGAAAGTTTGTGAACATGTTTGTATGTTTGAAAGAAAAAAATGAAGAAAGCAAAATCATTTAATGCCACAACAAGACGTTCAACAAGTAGGTAATAACGTAAATAAAGAAGTATAATAGTATGTTCTATTTTAGAAAATCTAATAGGTAACGATCAAAAGAAGAGTAACGATGCATGTCGTAGCTGCGGCAAAGAGGTTGACACTCAGCATGATGCTGTGTTGTAACGTGGATCACAACACAGCGCAGATTTTCTGAATCACACTGTAAAGGTTGAACAGATTTGGATGACATTTGGAATACAGATAGAACACAACTCCGATTAAAATATAGGCTACTTTTTATTCCGGGAAGATGAACAGTTCTCGAGGGATGCACGATAAACGAAATCCACGCGGGCGAAGTCGCGGTCATAGCCTAGTAGTAGAATAAATACGTAGGAGGAATAAGAATTACCTGACCGCATACAATAAGTACTTCCCATAGGTGCAGAATTACAGGAAAAGATTCTTCCCTGTAATCACAAAACCTATTCCAACTAAATGCTATTATAATTAATTTAAGGTCCAGTGCACAATGGGTGTCCGGCCACGTCACTGCACCAATGTAACGTCTGGCGAGCATCCTTTAGCACAATTAATCACCGCTCACCAACTTAATCAGGGTAATAAACACTCTATTTCAAAGACATTATGTGTTAATATCTCGTGATTGATTGCAACAACGCATTATGTCGGCGATGTTGTACAGAACTACAGACGACAGGCGCCGCGACGATGGAGATGGAGCTATCTTAGAAAACGACTTGATTATAAAAACAAAGATCTTAATCATTCTAAATCTCCACTTAGTGATTCTCTAGCTAACAGTAATAGTAATAATAGATTTAAAAAATCGTATTATAATTTCATAAGTTTAAAATTCAAAAACTTTAAATGAAATCAAACAAAATCAAGTTATGTTTTTCGCTGTCGAGGCAAAAATTTTGATGAAATTATTCATTGTAATTACAGTGGTTAAAGTTTTCTTTAGAAACATTATCAACAATTAGATTTAACGAATGAGTAATTGCGTTTATTTCAAGCACACATTGTACCCATTTGACAAATTATCTTATTTGATTTGTCAGCATTACATTTCGCTTCACCGTAAAGTATTGACGACGTATAGCATGCATTTTACTTTATTTTACATCATTCCTTGCTACATTCTGAGTCAATGGGTTTTAATTATAAGCAAGCGAAGTAGCGCGTCCTGGCTAGTGTTGCATAAAAATCGACTATCGATCTATCAATAGTCCCCCCTGAAATCAGTCATACTATCGATAGACCTATCGATAGTATCGATACTATTGATAGTATCGATACTATTGATAGTATCTAACTATTGTTACGATACTATCGATAGTATTGATTGTTCAAAATCATGCATTACTATCGATACTATAGATCAGATATCGATAGTATGCATGATTTCGAACAATCGATACTATCGATAGTAGTGTAAAAATAGTTAGATATCATCATCATAGATGATAATCATATCATCTATAGATGATTAGTGGTTTTTCGATACTATCGATAGTTTATCGATTGTTAGGCAACACTAGTCCTGGCTTGTAAATGCGCACTTCTGTAAACCACGTCGTCGAAAATGATGTGGACTATCAAAAGATGTGAGTAACGTGCTCTCACAAAGGATTTATTTCGATGATTCTAGGAATATGTACCATATGTGCGCCTATGTGCTAGAACACAATGACTTTTGTCTAAACCCTACGTTCATAGCATCTAAACGGCTAATACATAGTTAATTTAACCGTCAATTTTATTGTTTCAGATTGTAAGTCAGGACGCTCAAGACAGTTCGGTAGTATCAACTTGTCCCAACCGTGAACATTGAGATAAAGACTACCCAAAATCATGATCAACTCCGCTACAGATAACCCGTAGAGCCACTAAGGTTCCATAAAATTTACTACAGACATAAAGGAGACATTGATAAATAGCAAGATTATCGCAAAATAGATCCTTTTAGAAACTTTCAGCCGAAAAAGTAGAAGTTTTTTTTTTGTAATGGAAGTTTTATATTATTGTGTTTTTACCACTTTACCACGTTTTTTTTAACTCGCTTTCAGTCATGTCTGTCCGTTCGGTACATTTGCAATCGATTTTAAACTAACCTCGCGATGAGCTAGAGACTTGAAACTTTAAACTAGCTAAGGACTGGATGACAATGCAATATTAACTCGCTTTCATTTTAGAAACTGGTTTAAAACAATCTGTTTCATCAAAAGATTTAAATTGTGGAAAGAAAAAAAAAAAAAAAAAAAAAAAATACAATTTGTTTCATCAAATTATTATGATTGTAGTGGTCCGTCGGCAATAAATCATCATCATCATCATTTCAGCCGAAAAACGTCCACTGCTGGACATAGGCCTCCCCCAAGCAGTTTGGGGGGATACGCCATGGGGTTGGCGATCGCAGTTGGTTGATTAAATACTCAGAGAACGCTGCTGCCCATCCTCTGGTGTCTCCCTTTTTTTTTTTTTTTTTTTTTTTCGTGTGGAAATCCTCATGGATACCCTCCGACTGGGGACGGCGGAGGGGTATGTCGGACTCTTACCGACTAAAACCACACGGTGGCCATCCTCTGCACAAAATAGAGGAGCTCCGGGAACTCCATTGGACCGCGCCGGTGCCCCTCTAGTGTTATGCCTTTGGCACGTCCCGGGAAAACAATATTGTTTTCCCCACAGTAGCACGCGACCACCACGTACTGCTGTCCTCCCCAGGGTCGTCTAAAAGACGCCTCGAGTCCCCCCACTCTTAGCGTCCACGATCCCGAAGGTGCCAGATGTGGCAGCAGGAGATGCAGCCTGTTGCCCTATCTGAGCCTTGCGCCAGGGCGGTTGCCACCCCGGCGCCTCCTTCTCCGAGCGGGATCGGCCCTCTCCCGATCTCGCTCTGCGGCCTCCTTCTGAAGCATGACGGTCTCACAGGAGGAAGCCATGGCCCTCCAAGCAGTCGGATCTGCCAGCATAGCCGACACTACTGCTGGCCTGGTGTGTCCCTTAGTCGCTTTTTAAATAAAATAAATAAATATTTGAGTTTTTTTTTACACAGCACCATCTAGTCCCAAACTAAGCAGAGCTTGTACTATGGGTACTAGACAATGGATATACATAATACTTATATACTTTTTTTTGTAAATACATTCTTTTATTACATAAGGAATACCGAGATCAACAGAAATACTTATGCTCATCACATCTGCTGCTCATCACACAAATATTTGTGTCCTGTGGGAATCGAACCTACGGCCTCGTGATCAGTAGTTCATCACTCAAACCACTATACCACAGACGTCGTCAATTGAGAATAACTTGTAGAATCTAGTTTTTCAGAATATATTTGACCCTTTTTCCTCCATCTACAAATAGGTCTAATTAAGAACTGGGTCACAATGATTCACAAATTCTACATCTGCTATGAATCTACCTCAAACGGAGACTAATACGTTAAATTGGAATGCTTGGTATGAGTAAGTCCATTTAAATGAGCCAGCTGAAACCATAAAGAGCCCTAAAGAAATTTGAGTGCCACCCCTATGTAATCTGGCTATATAAATCTTCGCCATAAAGTATAACGACGTTTCAATACCTTTTAAAGTTATATGTGCCTACGAGATAGGGTTGGCCGGTAACTGATATGTCGAAGATCATATTGTTGCGTCTTCACTATCTGTAATTTGAATTTGAACGTAAGTTTGTTGTAGCAGCTAAATTTCTTTTTTGAGTATTTTTTTGTCAGTTTTTAAACTCATCTCATAAATAAATTATCAACAAATAAATCAAATAAATAATAAATCTTTTTGAGACATTTTACACAGCACCTAGTCACAAACTAAGCAGAGCTTGTACTATTGGTAGGTAGTAATGGATGTTATACTTACATACTACTTTTTATTACATAAGATATACAACCATATTCTTAGTTTATATTAAATCTCATAAAGGACATTATATTCATCATTATGAACCACTTTTACCATGGGACCAACCCTGAAATGGCAAAAAAAATGCTGATCCCCACATTTGTATTCACATAAATCAACAAAATATAGAGAACACCTGATTCTTTTTCGCGATTTCAGGGTTTGTCTCATAGTAAAAGTTGTTCATAATGATGAGTACAACGACCCCTTAAGAGGTTTAGTATAAACGAAGAATAAGATTGTATATACAATAATAACTTAATAGCTCATTTAATTTGTGAAAAATGTTAAATTAGCTATATTTATTCACTCAAATAATTACATATTCAAATACTTTTTAGTTTTTAAGTGCTAAAACATATGAAGAGTAGACTAGAACATCGTGTCGTGACACTCGTGACAAGCAGCTCAGTATCGTGTTTAACCCAGCCCTGAACTTAACATTGAGAGAGTTGCCCCTTAACGTGCGTTACACAAAGCAGTTAAAACTGAAATGCATTGATTGACGGATTCATGGAGACTATAAAAAGTTCTTTGAACCTTCAAAAAAATAACCCACGGATATATTTCGGCTCGCACTGCGTATTATAGCGTTTTGTCAATAATGTTACGACGGAGGGTTAAGCAGAGTGGACTGAAATACTTTAACCTCGATTTTCCTGGACTTAGAGACGTTTTCAGCAAGCTGAAATGCATTTTCAGTCCGTATCAGAGGAGGCTCTATCACATACCAAAGAATCGAAATTTTGAGTAAGTTGCCGTTGTTTTCAGGCGCCTGAAACATGTTTTCAGGCCGTTTCAGGAGCCAACAAATCCGATGCCGACATTTCCTGAAAACCCATTTTCAGGCGTTTTCAGGACCCCTTATGGCCATTTGACACCCACATGTAAAATTGTTGATGAGTGAGCGAGATAGAGCTAAATATCAGACAAGGATAGACGAAGAACCTTCTGGAAGAGAGTGAGCAGGATAGAGCTAATATAAGACAAGGATAGACGAGATTCGACAAGCTTCGAGAACATTCCATTCTAGAAGTGAGTGAGTGAGATAGAGGATAGATGAGGTTCGACGAGGTTCGAGAACTTTCTATTTCGAGAATGTGCAAGTGAGAAAGAGTTATCTTATGACAAGGATAGATGACGTTCGAGGACTTTCCAGTACCACGACTCGCGGCCTATATAAACGGCGCAGCTGAGCGCCAGTGGAGTTCAGTTGGAGTTCAGTTTGGATCAAGCGATACAAGCGATAACATCGAAGCGATATTCGGAGCGATTTAACTAGTAACTTTGTGTGTTAATAAGCGATTCAGTGTAATTGTTCAGTAATAAAGTGTTCTCTACGCATTTAATCGGCTTTCTATCTATATACGAACCCCCAGCTCGTAACATTTGGTGTCAGAAAGCGGGATAGAAAATGCCGATTACGCCAAGAGAGGAGGAACCGACTGGTAATGAAACGCCGAGTCGGATGCAGACGAGACAGTTAACGGCAAGACAGACAGCTCAGGACGCATCAAGAACTATGAGTCAGGAGGAGGTCGTCCAACAGGGACCTCAGCCTCAAGGTGGGAATAACGATATTACCAGCTTATTCAATTTGATGCAGCAAATGGCAAGAATGCAGGAAGAGCAATTACGAGAAACACGCGAACTAGTTACAAGGCAGAAAGAGCAAGTACGCGAAACACGCGAACTAGTTACAAGGCAGAAAGAGCAAGTACGCGAAACACGCGAACAAGCCACAAGGCAGGAAGAGCAAGTACGCAGACAGGAAGAGCAAGCCGCAAGGCAAGAAGAGCGGTTCTGTAGAATGGAGAAGATATTTGAGCGAGGAGCAATATTGGAGGAACTCTATCTTTCTTTTAAAAATAAACAAGATGAGGTAGAGATTAAGGTTGATCAAGCTGTCGTTAGTGAAGCAGACATATCCGAACAAGATGATGCCAATAAGAGCCAGGAATCGGACGATGACGAATATGAAGCAAATGATGGTGAAGATGAAGTTAACATGTGTCAAGAAACTGAAGATGACTCAGAAGATACAGATGGCACGTTCAACCCGAGCGGGTCGGAGGAGGACGATAGCAACTTCTACCCGGAGGTGGGCAAGGGAGTGGTGGGCGCCACACAGCGCCGCAAGTCGCTGAGCCGCTGCCGCTCCGATGGCGAGCCCGCCAAGCGCGACCGCAAGGTCAAGGGCAAGAAGGGATGGCCAAGTAACCTGAGTCACGGTCGAAAAGCAGAGTCAAACAGCGAAGAAGAAAGTAAAAAGTCGGAGAATGAGAGTGAGAACGAGTCCGGAAGCGATACAAAGGTGTCCGAGCAGGAGCTCAAGTCGAAGCGTGGGCGGACAGCGGCAGCAGCACCGGCACTCGTGGCAAGAGGCCGCAAGGGTGCGCTGGCTAAGAATGTCAACGCTAAGGCCACGCCCGTCAAGCGGAAAGCACTCACACCACCTGCACAGAAGAAGGCACCCGCTGCCAAAGACGCGGGGCCACCAGCGAAGAAGAACAAGAAGGCTTCCTCAGACAAGAAGTACGGCGAGGGCAGCGTGAAACTCAAGGAAGAAGGTAGCGCCGAGGAGTCCAACACGCCCGTCGACGAGAAGACCAAGTGGCCGTCCACTGACGAAGAGATCAAGACGTATGACCCTGGAGGGTGCAAACCTAATTGGGATGGGCCGTCACGAAGATCAACGACGTCGCTTACCGAATTTGAAAGGACGGACGTAATCAACCGAAGATTGTACACATTGATCGACTGGCCCGGTACTATGGAGACAATGATGCTCGGGACGAGCATGTCTTAGGAGGGGGTAGTGTTACGACGGAGGGTTAAGCAGAGTGGACTGAAATACTTTAACCTCGATTTTCCTGGACTTAGAGACGTTTTCAGCAAGCTGAAATGCATTTTCAGTCCGTATCAGAGGAGGCTCTATCACATACCAAAGAATCGAAATTTTGAGTAAGTTGCCGTTGTTTTCAGGCGCCTGAAACATGTTTTCAGGCCGTTTCAGGAGCCAACAAATCCGATGCCGACATTTCCTGAAAACCCATTTTCAGGCGTTTTCAGGACCCCTTATGGCCATTTGACACCCACATGTAAAATTGTTGATGAGTGAGCGAGATAGAGCTAAATATCAGACAAGGATAGACGAAGAACCTTCTGGAAGAGAGTGAGCAGGATAGAGCTAATATAAGACAAGGATAGACGAGATTCGACAAGCTTCGAGAACATTCCATTCTAGAAGTGAGTGAGTGAGATAGAGGATAGATGAGGTTCGACGAGGTTCGAGAACTTTCTATTTCGAGAATGTGCAAGTGAGAAAGAGTTATCTTATGACAAGGATAGATGACGTTCGAGGACTTTCCAGTACCACGACTCGCGGCCTATATAAACGGCGCAGCTGAGCGCCAGTGGAGTTCAGTTGGAGTTCAGTTTGGATCAAGCGATACAAGCGATAACATCGAAGCGATATTCGGAGCGATTTAACTAGTAACTTTGTGTGTTAATAAGCGATTCAGTGTAATTGTTCAGTAATAAAGTGTTCTCTACGCATTTAATCGGCTTTCTATCTATATACGAACCCCCAGCTCGTAACAATAATATTGTTATTAATGTTACCATTGACTTTGCTGGTGACCTATCAAATTGGGTGTGATCAGTGTTGCCAACAAACTTTTGTCTAGCCCACTACTTGGAGCTCTTAAAACCACCAGAAAACCACCAGCTTTTTTAGGGTATATTATGAAACCACTAAAAACAACGGCTAAATTATGATTTTGTGTAAAAAAATGTATTTTAATGAAAACATATAGGGAAATTTGGTCCCATAAATAAATAAATAATTTGTTAGGGCCGACAACAAGATTTCTAATGAAAAAAGAAGAAAAAATTATACTTTTTATAAAGACCACACTACCTTTTCGAGACTAACCTTACATTTAATAAATTGCATGACCACTCTTCACCATACCTTTAAACAAAGTGTTTCGTTCTTTCTGCAATATACTATTTCGTTATTATTCAAGTAACTTTAACCAAATGCAATATTATTATTATTGTATAATTTTTTTATTTCAGTAAATGTTTGATTAATTTACCGAGTGCAATGTTTTGAGCCCACAAAAAAAAACCACTAGCCACCAGACACAAATTTTGCCTACTAACTGGGGGTCTCAAACCACCAGTTCTGATGATAAAACCACCAAGATGGCAACACTGAGTGTGATATCTGTACGCATTTGCTATTTCATCAGCTGCGACGATACGAGATGATACGAAAGCAATTGATTAAAATGTATGAATCGATACATCTGGAGACTGGACTGAGGGGGCGGGCCGTCACCTGTCTACCATGTAAACGTTAAGTGAACCAGATAAATTAATGTGTCTGACCCGAGCCCCTCTTCAACGAAAAAGGAAAAATTAACGTGTATTTGTTACTATTTTTTTACTATCAGTTAGTGGTGAAGGTTCATTTCACTCGAGTACATTTCTTATTAGCTCTCTAGACGACCTGCAATAATAATTTTCGAGTAAATTGTATTTTCAAGTTTTTAATCAAAATGAGAGAGAAAACTTTTAGAAAATGCGTGGGTCAAAAATCTTGCTGAGATAAAGATAAAGATTAAGATATTTATTCGCAAGGATATGGTACAGAAGATGTTAAATATACATGTTTTATTCATTATTTGTTTTTAGCATTTAAGTGTTTCAGTGTTTCAGTTTTGAAATGATATAAATTTATCTGACCTCATTATTAATTAGCTGTTCTACAATTTATGTACTGTATGTAATTTATGTATGTGCTTTAAATTCGGTACCTGTATTCTATTTTCTTTTTTTCTTGACTGGAGAAAGAAAATCATTTTTTCATCCTCAATAATAGTTTATTTTAGTATGTACATTCGAGAGCGATGAATCTGGGTCACCAAACTTACCAACATAAACCTTAATATCTCGGAAACTAATGATTGCTTATTCAAGTAAAAAGTATTTTGTATAGACTATTTCATTTGCCGTAAAGTATAATTTTTATTTTTATAAGCTATTTCAGAGTTATAAGATTTATGTTGGTGACCCGGATTCATTGCTCTTGAGTGTATTTTGTTTTAACCGCTGCCCCAAATTCCATTAAGTGATATCCTACTAATCCTATTAATATTATAAATGCTTGTTTGTTTTTGTTTGTCTTTTAATCACGCTGAAACGGTTGAAGGACTTAAATGAAATTTAGCAAACAGATAGACCATGTCCTGGATTAACACAGGATACTTTTTATCAACATACTACAAGAGCAAAGCCACGGGAGTCAGCTAGTTAATAATATTTGTTAGTGTTCCAACAAAATTAATTAATAAAGCACTAGAAAGTTAGTCCCTGGACAATCAACTATGAGCTAAAGTGCATCAGTCTCTCGTTTTATTAGCGAAGGGTTGGATGGCGTTTTTATGGGTGATCGCTTTATATCATCGTCTGAACTTAATGTTTATTGTTTTGACATGCAATCGCCCCCTTGTGGAAACTTGAACGAACCACACAGAGTATTTAATGGAAGACCGAAAGCAAAACAACATGCACTATCTCAAATTAATTTAGCTTGAGCTTGTGTATACATTTTCTAGTGTTCTACATTTTAATTTAATTATTTTAATAGAAGCCATAAAATAGGTGAATTTATGTTGTACTACAGTCGTACCCAGTATTTAATAACATCAAATTATATTATTCACCCCTATAATTTAAAACACGTAACTATAGTTATGTCAGTTTAATAACTAGGTTACAATATAATACTTATTTAAGTACCTACATTATCATCGTACATTATAATTAAGTAAGTATTATTTATTTATCACTTGTATTATAATACAAATTAACATAATCGTCTCTAATAACAACCTTTAACCCTACAGTCTGTCCATTCAATATATAAATGACTTGTAAGGTCATTGCTACTCGACTCTGGGTCACTATCACTCTAATTTGTTCTTTAATGTGGATGTCGTAAAGTTTAAAATATATTTGTGTTTTATGTTTCCGATCGCAAGTTCAGAAAAGCTCCTCAATGGATGTGATAGGTTACATCCTGTGGTTTCAATTACATTAAAAGTGCAATTTATAGTTTATTGATACGAATGTAGTTGATTCAAATAAACAAGCTCAATGGGCGTATAGCTTAAAGAAGCTGTAATTTTCAAAAGCAAGTAACATAACATAATATCACGCCTGTATTTCCCCGAAGGGGTAGGCAGAGGTGTATAGTAGGTACATCCACATTTCGTCAATTATGTTATAAGTCCCATGTATTAGGGGGCGAGCCTATTGCCATTAACCGGGCACAAATCCAGACTCCGGGCTGCTACAGAGAATTTCCTAATGAAAAAACCCAATAACACTTTGCCCGACCTGGGAATCGAACCCAGGACCCCACGCTTAGCAGTCGCGCTTGCGACCACTAGACCAACGAGGCAGTTTTCGAAAGCAAGTGCTGTGTAAAAAATAAGTAAAAGAAAATGTATGCAATATTTTAACCTTATAATAACCAGACAGTGAACGATATCGTGGTAAAACAAAACGTCTATTAATTTTGTTGTAAAATATCATAATCAATTCCAAGTGCATTTCGATTATTTGGAACTTAAATTGAGTTCAAGAATTTAAGCAATTCTCATTTACAACAGAACCATTATCGCTGCAAATAATTTTAACGTCACTGAAATTGGCTGAACGTAAAACAGTATCCAAATTAGCAGTGACAATAACAGTGATTCATGTAACAGGTATTTTGAACGGAACGGGTTGTCTTACCGACCTGTAGCAATAGCAATAAGCTAACTGCAGGCGCCGGCGACGCGACGGTAGTAAAATACACACATGTGTTCGAAATCATTGTTGAACAATAAAACATCTTTGTGTCTCCCGCTACCTACAAAAAATGTAGGAAGGTTTGGTTTTTTTGTTTTTAACAATATAACATTTTGTTTTTCCGAAGAATTTTTACTACGTGCAGGGGACGGGGGTCTAATTGCGTTTGACGACGACAAACGATGGACGAACTTTCGTGCCGACTGATAGGTGCGCAATAAAGATAAACACATAAAAAAGACACAACATAGGTAAACTTCGGTTCATAGTCGTAGACGATTGACCGGAGTACAGATAGACAGACGTCAAAACACGATAATCACATGCGATATTACAACGATTTTTGATCGGAGTAGCAGATTGTGCGATAAATGTTACGATTAATCGAATATCGGACGAGTAGACCCCAGATTCCAAATAGACAAACTTGGCCACACATTCTCGTCAGTCGATTTGTTGTGTTGTACTATCTACCACAGATTGCCACTGTGATCTTAATTCAGCAGCGGAGCTTACAATCATTAGAATCTAGAGATATATCTATTATGTAGATACAATAGGTAGAATAACCGGGACTGGATTATGAATACTTATTACGTCTTAAGACTACTATTTTATCATCAGTCTATACCTATCGGTGAAACATACGGGACATGAACATGATGAACATAGTGTTTGTGTTGGTCCGGGTGTTTCTCATGTATTATAAGTATGTATTTACTAAAAAAAGTATATAAGTATTATATCTATATAACGTCTAAGATACAGGCTCGTCCTAGTTTAGACGTTAGTGTTTATCGATGAATATAATTTAAACTTTGTTCATGATTGGTTTACTATTAAGTAATATTTTATTGATGCCAAATAAATAAATAACAAATAACCAACAAATATCCATTGTCTAGAACCCATAGTACAAGCAGCTCTGCTTAGTTTGGAACTAGGATGGTGCTGTGTAAAATGTCCTAAAATATCTGTTTAATGTTAATTTGTGACATCAAATCAAAGGGCAATGCTCATAATAATCAAAAGAAAATAATTGATTGATTCTATAATAATAGCCTGGTTTCTACAAAAGAAGGATAAAAGCCTGTGTGTCTGTGTTATGGTTCTGTATTTAAAATTTATTTTTAAAATGTTTTTTTTTGCATTCTGTAAACTATGGTTTCGGGACGTTTCGCGCACATATCAAGAGGTTAATCAAAACAAACATTTTGACTAACCTCGACGTTTCGGCTAAGTTACATTGCCCATGGTCACTGTTTTGCTTAAAGTTATTTTTTGTTGTACCTACTAGAAGGTATAATTATATTTTATCAATTAACGCTTTAAGCATTACAGGTTACAGGTACACTTAATACGCAGACAAAGACTATAAATTAAAAAAACATTAACGTCCCAATAAAAGTTATTTATACATTATTCACGGCATATATTTATGAAGACGTGAAGACAATATGAAATTTTATAGTGTACTAAATTATGAGTGACTGGGATTCGACTCTGCGTCCCTCGAACTTTTATTCTGCGATATGTCAAAAACCACATAACAGAGATGACAATATTTTATTCACGATCGTACCCATACTTTAATATCTTATTCACATGTAATTTAAATTTCAACTGAATGTCAGCGTGGGTGATTGTTTTTCATAAACTTTCAATATTTGTTTTGGGAATCATAAAATATTCATAGCTTTTCTAAAATAATATTTTGTGTCTGTAATTACGCTGGTTAGTTATTGGAATAGTACTTTATTTAGATAAAGACGAATCACACCTTGTTTTTTTTGTGTATTTGTATCTATAGATAAACTCGTGTTAATTTGTTCACACAAGATTAGATAGATTCGATGAAGAGTTTAGATAAATTCGAAAATAGAACAAAATTTGTATGAAATTATGTGCCATTATCAAGGGGTGGTGAAACAGGCCCTAAATGTCTACTTTATTCCCGATTGTACTTGCTATGTTTAAGTTTATCATTGTTAGCTGTGAATAATTACTCATCATGAGTTTAGTCTGAGAATGAATTGAAACACATTATGTATGTCAAGCTAAGACAGATATGTTCCACAAAGACCGGCGCCAGTTATGATTAGGATCGAACACACGTGCCCACTTTGCCAATAAAACGGTAGTAAAGGAACACACGAACAAATCAAATTATACTTAATGTCCTTAATAAACTCTACTGTGTACTTGATGCGTGCAATAAAAAGTTCCTCGAGAAAATATTTACAGTGATAAAACTTAGTACAGACCTGCACAGTGTACATGATGGACGATTCAAGAGATTCGTTTGTAAATAAACATTTGTTCATTCATTTTGATTTCATTGTAAGATCTCGGTATAAGGCAACACTTCATACAGATAAGATTTTATTTATTCTTTTTCATTTGCGCTTTCGAAGAAAGGGAAAAGAGAGGTCTTTGCGAATGATGTTATGTAGCTATTTAGTTTTTTTTAGCTATTGGTACACATTTCAAAGTAGAAGTATCTATATAGTAAAAATACTTTTGTAAATAGGTCGAGTAACTAATCAATAAATGCATTAAATATAATAAATTAAAGGTCATTTTCTGATTGGGAATCATTTGAACACAAACAACATCGTCAGTCGTGACGCTGACGTTGATGAGTGAAATTAAAATTAATTCTGAGCACGTTTATGTTTCAGTATTGTACGAATCGATTAAATAACGTAATTTCAACTTAATAAAGCAGTCGTTCACCTATCACAGTGGAATGGAAACGTATACATGGAGTATGTAGCCAATGGAGTCCTTATGCCAATACGCATAAGTAGGTAGTTGTTCATTTTTGTGTTTTCGAAAATGAAACCTTCAAAAGGCTACCGACCATCTTCCGAGTCCGGGAATAGGTTATGCTACTGATGCCCCCCTTCCGTGCTGCAAGGCACGTACGTCCCAGGGAGAATTTTACCTCTCTGAATACTGTCAACCCTGAGGTCACCCAGAGGATTCCCAAAGCCCCCACTCTAGACGCCCGTGATCGTAAATCAAAGATCACGGACACGCGCACCTGTCCTATCGACATAGCAGGGAGTGCAGCAAGTAGCTTCCTCCTGTTCCGCAGCCTCTTTCCGTACCTTGACGGTCTCACAAACAAATGGGGTGTTAGAACCGTAGTTTATACATGACAGGCTCTGCTTTTGGAGCTAGAGTTTTGAATAATCGTTAACGGCAGATTATACAGTAGGTATAGTTTCCATTTTTATTTTTAAAAGAGATAGATATATGTTTTTTAAAGAGGGCTGGAATGTAAAATTCTTCAAGTGAGGCCGGGTATTTAAAGGGAAATAAGACAATGATTCAATAGTGTGTTTGACAGGAATTGCCAAAAATTATGAAAATTTTACACAACGTAGATTTTAGGTTGAAGATTAACTTTTACTAAGTTTTGTTAATTTAAATATATTCTAAATATTTTATTTTTCTGTTTGAAATTTTGATTTTTTGATCTGTTGATCACGTGATACAAAACGTCTTGAGGCTTGGCCTCCATTTTGGGTGACGTCATAGTCCTGTACGACGTAGGGCGAGCTAAATGTTTCCATGATCGTAAAAATGAAATTTACCAGTTTTTGAACGAGTAGGTATATTATTAATAATTATATTCATGTTAATTGTTAATTTAGGTTCATTTTTATTTTATTGAGCCAGGTTATGTACTTTATAACTTACTATCAATTAAACTAATCAGCATTTGTAGGTAATTTGAACGTAATTTAAAATCTTTTGTTTTGTATGTGCGTGATTCAAACACAAACTACAAAACGTTTTAGTCATGTCTCATGTGACAAAAAAAAACCGCGTTCCGATTTTTCTACTTTTTGTCAAATTCGTACCTTTTTGGTAAGCGTGTCGTACTTTTATGGGAATTCCGGCAACACTGACCGGATCACTGACCGGAATAAGAACAGTGACGTAGGTTGATGATAATGTCACGTGACTTAGCGTTTTAGTGCGAAATTAAAAATGAGAATTTAAAATCTTGATTATTTAATTTTACAAGCATATTTTAGTAATTATTTGTTAATGAATGCTTTAATTGGATGTTTCGCCATCGTTTTAAGTACATTTTCAAAAATTGTCAAACACCCTATTGTTCAAAGAACTGTTACGACATTGATTCAATTACATTTGTTGCAACGCATTTTTGCACAAAAGTCAAGCTTACTTTCCACAACATTCGTTAGCATTCCATTAAATTTTCTCTTCCGTGTACGTACAGGCCCAATGCCCGCCACTGATTCGTCCGGCTGTATGATTGTTCCGTGATCGATGGGTTTGTTAAACAACGAACACTTATGCGTTTATCGTTATGAATAACGTTTGAAAACCCTGCCTGAAGTATTAGGTAACGCAGAATTAGACTTGTTGAAGAGTGCTCAGTGTTCTCACAGTCGGTGGGTTATTGTTAGCTGAATAGACTTTGGCGTTAACAAGGATCTAGCCTAGTATAAAATTGATAATTTGATATAAATCAATAGATTTAGAAACGGATGTGATCGGTGATCAGAGAATATCGGCACAAAAGAGAGGCATAATCTTCAGCCCGTATCGACTCACTGCTATGTGTAGAGCAGTGAGTCGATACGGGCTGAAGATGATGATGAGATGACTCTTACATTATTAGCACCATATCACCAACAACAACCACTGCCATCACTGCCATGAATTGGTAGATATTTGTGTAATCCTAAGGTTTTATATTACTGTGTGTATTAATATATAAATAAATCCTTAATCTTAAACCTTGTAAATAAAAGCCTATCACGGGTTAGTGATCTGACAACCAATACGCGAATCTTAACCATACATCCAAATCGGCAACAGCCCGAAAACTCATCAGAGTATCGATGTTTGTAAGCATCAATCATCCAGAACAAACGCCGGCAGAAGCCTCGTTCACATTGCAGCTTTGTTTATGGCTTATTTCGATTTAGTTTATTTAGAAGCATGTTGAACATATTTATTTTCTCCTCGAACTAGATGAGTGATGATTTCATTGATTACTGATGATTAATTAACGGATGTTTAAAAAAATGCTATCCAGTGACCTCCGAAGCAATGGGACTACTACAATTAATAACAGATATTTTAACTTCCATGCAACATTCGTGTTAGTTTATACTTTATAATACACCAGTGTAATTGGATTCATCATTATGAACAACTTCTACTATGGAATCAACCCAGAAAATTCGAAATAAATACGTGTGTGTTCCCTTCAGGAACGAAGTTCCTCACGCACACACATAGGTAAACACACTAGAAAAAGAAAGAAAGAGAGAGCGCGTCGAGCGGTATATGCCTGCTCATAACGCAAAAAGATTACATCATGACGTTACATTTTTTCCCGAATCACACCTACCAAAAGCCGCGTTAAGGAATTACGTTTAAAAAAAACTGCTCTTTCCTACATTTGCGTTCACATAAATCGACAAAATGTCAGATTTTTTGCTGGTTTAGTAAACTAAAACTAATGTTATATAATGATGAAAACTCAAGCATGAATGGGTGAAAATAAACATGAAACAAAAACGATAATGAAACAAGGATATTTTGAAGATCCCGGAAATCAATGTAAACTCTTTTAGATCTAGAATTCGTAAGTATTACAAAATAATAAAGCTGTGTGGCCATTTTATTGGTCTTTATAAATGGTCGATTCTGATTCAGACTTTTCACAATAGAAAATTATTATTAAATTAAATTATTATTATTAAATTATTATTATTAAATTATTAATTATTATTTTATTATCGCAAGTATGTTTATATTTAGTATGTATTCAATGTCACACACTGTGTCTACGTCTTTCTTTTATCCTTCTTTCCTGTCGCAGGTCTGCTGGAAGAAATTTCTTTTAGAGATAAGCAGTACCTTTGTGCTCAAGTGTTTGTTCTGTATGTTATCTATATTAAAATGTGTTGTGTGTACATAAATAAATAAATAAATAAATAATAATAATAATAAATAGAACACCATGCATTTGCCTTTACGTATCTATGCGGAAATCACCAGCGTTGAGCAAGATAATAATATGATAATCGCTTGCCATCAGACAAGGCAATAAATAGAGAATTAAAAGATGTTGATATGATGTCGTAGTCGTATGTCTGTTGTGAATGGGAATGGACAACCCTAGGTGTTGTAAAGGACGACTAGTCTAAGTTATAAGTTAGAAAGCCAGGCAGCAATAACATATCATATCTGCGTTACATTTGACGGCTGCGAGGGAGGGGATACCAATCAGTGGTATTTTGCTTTTAAGAAATAGGGGATGGATGTTCCTTTTTATAACACAAAAAAAAAAGAAAGGTAGGTATAGTCAGTCGCATATCGAAGCTGAACAACCAGTATAAGCAGCGTCTGTCTTGTATAAAACTTACATATTAAACCAGTTTCGCTTATAATGGTGTAGTTTAGGTGGTACATAATGCGGTTCACCGTACCCACGCATTCTTTGCCAGAAACCACACCGTGCATTTCCACAATACCGCTATCCCCAGAACCCAGAATAATCCGCATAACTATGTTAGGATTACTCAATACCTATATCCTACAAAAAATTATTACGAGTTCACAAAGTATAAATATTTATATCCCCAAGAGCTTTTCATGCATCGATTGCATTAAACATACTTAATGCATAATGTTTGATATAAAAATCGATAAATCAAAGGCCTGAACTTTCATCGACCCACATTTTATGTAACAGTAACTGTTTAAGATGAATCATTGTTAGGTACTCCACCTTTTATCGGCTCATAAAGAAACGTAATGTGTATAAATAATAAGAAGCAGTAGCCATTGAACTTTGTATGACACTTAATAGTTTGTTTAATATTCACAAATTGGTGTTAAGTGGTCATTTTCCAAGTCGTTTATGACAAATACGACGTACCATAAATGACAGTAGTTTAGAATTAGGCAATCCAACAATACCTAAACTGTATATGTAAAGTCTGTTTTTTCTCTCGTCTTATTTAGTAAACAATCTTGGCATGTCTTCAAACAAATAACTACTGATAAAATGAAATTACTAGTTCTGCAAAAGTAATTAGGTAAAAAGATGTTATATAGTGTGTGTAATTGTTAACATAAAGTCTTTTAACAATTATTATTCACGAATTGCATTAAAAAGTTATGCCAAGATTGTTTACAAAAAAGACAAGAAAAGAAAAATAGAGTGTATATGGAACATCTGGATTTGGAGTGAAAAAAAAAAACGGTTTTAATCGGATGCATTTCGGTGAGTGTGCGTTGGAATTACAGGATTTAATTCTCTCAAGCCCTTTCCATCATCGGACAACCAGACGCACGGCGATGCGTCACCCTTATAGGATAGACATTCCACCCTTACGCACGAAGCAATTTGCTAATAGCTTTATCATGCGTACGGCTAAAGAATAATTAGTTTGGGACTAGACGGTGCTAAAAAAAAAAAAAAAAAGATAGGAATTCTTTGTTTTTGTATGTGTTTCCTATAGTTATAGGGAAGGCTCTTCAAGGCCCGAGTGAATAGGTTTTTGTTGGGCAAGTAGGTCTGTACCATCGACGTCGCACACACCATAGCTTAACATCAAGCGAGGTGGCGGTCAAACGCAAGCCCAATACGAATAATCATCATCCTCCGAGTCTTTTCCCAATTATATTGGGGTCGGCTTCCAGTGTCACCAGATGCGGCTGAACATCAGTATTTTACACAGAGCGACTGTCATCAGACCCCCGCAACCCAGTTACTGGGTATTACCGACATTCGGGGGTTAGACCAGTTGTCAGACTTTCGGGATTCTGACTACCCGTAACGACTGCCATAGATGTTCGTATGGCAACCGGGACCGACAGCTTAACGTGCTCTCTGAGGCACGGAAGGGTCTCGATGTGTAACGAAATGGTCACCCATCCACGGGCTGACCGCGCAAAGTGTATCTTAGCCTTGCAGATCATAAAATCCACGCGGTTGCTACTTAGCCACGAGTCCCTCCGAATAATAATAAAATAAAAACTGAATCACAAAACATGATCATAGAAAAGATTAATATCTTAAGATTTTTATTTAAGTGTTAATTAATACATACTCTTTGATGTTCTCCTAGTTCTAAGCTACACCGACGCTGCTGTTTGCATATCGCAACAATCTCTATATCTAGTCTACATTACAATAATTTACTAGTTTCCTTCAATCATTCCCATATACAGCATGGTTTGTTAATAACTGATTCTCTGCGGTCCATCAATTTCCAGGCAAACATGAGATACTGGATCGACAGTTTATTCACTCGCAACTGGCAACCGCAATTACGAACAATATATGTTAGCTTAATAATGGAGCAAATAAGCTTGTTCAGCCGGTTGGGATGACAACAAAAGGACCACTCGATAGTTCATTTTCCGCATCACTGGCGACCAGCCAAAGCACTGCATTTAATTCTTTCGAGCCCCCTTCCTACGAGTTAGACATTAACTGCCTTTCCTCAGTGTCAGGGACACAGAGCGATTTATTAGTAAACAAGAGACGTCACGCGATTTCGTTCGAGGTGAGTCACTGCTCTATAATATATGCGTGTTATTAATGTTGTAGTTGTAGAGCATAAATATCAAAATATTATGTCACGTTTACACTAGTTATATTTTATGTCTTTTTTATAGCACGAAATGTGTAATAAAGATGTTTAGATTTATTAAATTGGTTGTTTCGTCGGCTCTGTGATTTTTGGGCCTGCATAAAAATTTATTGACAACTGTTAACATAAAAAAAAAAAAAATTGAAAGGTATCCTACCTACTTTTAATATAATATCCTGACCGCCTTCTTAACAACTGCATTCGATTCGTTTTTAATCTTCGTAAATATGACCATGTGTCTGAGTATCGTTTGCTTCTAAAATGGTTGCCTATCCGCCAACGTAGGCATATGAGGGCATTAACTACTCTATTCTCTTTACTTTTCTCTCCCAATTCTCCTTCTTACTTAACTTCTCATTTTCAGTATCTATGTACAAGTCATACTAAATATCTCCGCTCCACTAATAATCGTCTTCTCCAATGTCCTTCTCACCGCTCTGACTTCGTTCACTCTACATTCTTCGTGCAATCTATCCTATTATGGAATGCGCTTCCTCATGAAATCAGGATGGCTAACAGTCAGCTCGCCTTTAAAATTAAGTTAAGGAAATATTTCCGTGAAAACAATTTAGCAGATTCAGCTCGACTTTGAATTATCTTGATGTTATATATTTATAGTTATATATGTAGGTATGTATAATATGTATATTTTATTATATGTATAATTTTCTTAGGTATTTATCTATTTTTATTATATGTAATTATAAGTCCGTAGTACGAAACATATTTTACTACTTTACTGGTGCATCTACCTTATTCTTTGTCTCTGCATTACCCTAAGGTTGTCTGGTAGAGAACGCCTATGGCGTTAAGACCGCCTTTGTACCCTGTTGTGCATAAAGAATAAATAAATAAATAAATATCCTACTTATATTAAACTACTAAATTATAAATGCGAAAGTGTGTTTGTCTGTTTGTTCTTCTTTCACGCAGCAAGTGCAGCAACAGAGCAACGGATCGACGTGATTTTTAACCGACGAAAAAAAGGAGGATGTTCTCAAATTCGACGCGTTTTTTATGTTTTTTAAGTATAGAGATCGATAGTTTATGGACCGGAGAGTGACATATGCTTTTTATCCTGGAAAAGTGCAGGTTCCTATGGGATAAAGAACCACGGAAGCGAAGCCGCGAGTAAAAGCTAGTAAGGTATAATTCTAATGACAGTTATTTGCTAATTGTAATAAAATATAGCACATTTTTTGCGTTATCACTTTTTAGGGTTCCGAAGTCCTACAAGGAACCCTTATAGTTTCGTCATGTCCGTCCGTCTGTCCGTCTGTCCGTCTGTCCGTCTGTCCGTCTGTCCTAATCCTTTACAGCTTAATAACTTCTACAGTTATAAACATAAGTAAATGAAATTTTGTTAAAAAATAGTCTACATATAGATCTCAATTTTAAAAGAATAAAAGAATCGTTTTTCCGTATTTTAGGGGTGGCGTCCATACATGTGAAATGGAGAAAAAAAAATGTTTTTCGCTGCACCCCCTCGTGTGGGATATCATTGAATAGGTCTACTAAAATGAAGGTAATGTTTGATACACCACTTTTTTATCAGGTGTACCATCTGCGAAATATAGCCCGCCAAAGTGGCTTGCAATGTGTCCCCCCCCCTGCCATTTCTAAACTATGCAATGTAGAAACTTATAATCTTCCACATTGATAGACCTTTGTAAAAACTCACTTTTAAAATTATTTCGAGTATAATGTGATTATAATTTTTTGAGTTATAGAGAGAAAACTGAAAAATACTTAAAACGTCCTAGTTCAAAGGTCATTGACCTTAGAGAAAAATTATCATAGCAAATAATGCTCCTTTAGCTACTTTCTATTTGAAAAAATCACAAAAAGTAACTTTGAAATGACAAACGTCTTAAATTTGGCTTCTTGAATTTATCGCTAGATGGCGCTACTAACAACACGCTCTGAGTCGCGAATGCTGCCGATTATTGCAAAAACTAAAATAGCCATGATTAATATTCGATTTGATTCGTTTGTAATTACACCTACTTAAGGAACCCTATAATACTGAGCATGGCCCGACATGCTCTTGGCCGGTTTTTTTTGCTTTACATCTGTCACTGTTTCAACATCTTGTTCAGACATAAAACAACGGCTAGTGTAATAAGCGAGCATTTGAAATTGAGTTGTATGTAAGTACCTACTTCGCGACAATAACATATGTTTTCACTTTTCAGTGGCAGAGTTCGGGCCATCCGATATAAGTTGATAAATAACTTCTTTCTTTATGCTGTACTTTTTCTTCTCTTTGTGATATATGAGTGATGTTGTTCTTTGTGATATTGTTGGTAATATTTATTGTATTTTTAAGAGACAAATGTAAGCTCATTATGATTGAAAAGTAATTAAAATTATAATATAAAATACTAAATAGTGAATATTAAACTTGTTTTACACCCTCATTAAAATTTTACTATAAGTAAATTATCCCCTTTTTAAATTCAAACTTTTACTTTTAATTGAAGAAATTAGTTCATTTTCTGAATAACAAATAACGTTCGATCAGCTGGTTCAAAGGTCAGTTCCCGTGTCGTTGACCCCGGCAATCGATTGCGCTTCCCGCCATGGACTATTGTTGGCATCTCCATTGAATAATATACATGTAGGTACTCGCTCGAACATCGGTTATTACGATTCATTAAGAACGCGCTCAAGGTAATCTTCTCATTCATCGACTTTTCGTAATAAACACGTACAGAAGTATTTTCCTGTCGAAAATGGTTTTTGTTTATATCTTTTAAGAGATAAGAGATGAGATATAGGTACTAACTACTACCTAAATGTATTCTTAGCTTTTCGAACAGTTTATCCTATGTTTAGGAAATAAAAATGTCATGTCTGGGTATTACTGTTACATAAGTAGGTATTATGTCGTTTCATAAAAGCCTAAGCGTGTAAAGAACTAAAAGTCAGATTAAATTACTCTGGGGTAACAAAATGGAACAAGAATAATTTAGCTCACATCCGAGGACTGAGTACACTAGAAATCTCATTCCAGTATTCAACTAAAGACTCGTATATGTAGCATTCATTAAGCCTTGGCGCGACTATGAATATTGCGTGCCGGCTGTACGTGACCATGAATATATTATATTCATCCTTATTTCATCTTTTCACAAGCCATTGCTCCATTCAAATTAATTATAAAAAATATTTACTATTAGGACGGAATGAAAGTTAACCTGTTTTACATTTTAAATCACAAGTTTCTACTTCAAGTTAATGGAAATGCTATGCAACCTGTACCTATACGGCAATGCAAATACTTGGCAAGCAGCGTACAAATGCAATTCTTTCGTTACTCGCCTACAGTCTGAATACAAATAACAGAAACGCGTAAAGTCAAGATAAATGAACCAGCATTCTATCGTATCGGTAAGCGCAGACTACTGAGATAATGTACGTAGATAATTAAAAATACCTTCTTTTCTTGCACTATCTTTACAGGAAGTGGGCACGTACGGAATCCGATATCTTGATATATTAGAGGGGGGGTCTCTGGCGCATTTTTACAACCCCCAGGGGCGTCTATCTATTTATAAGGGCGTGGGGTACCGCCGACCTTTACAAATACAGCTTTATCCGATATGCTCTACAAACTGCCGTGCCGTGTCGTCATAAAAGCTTGTTTGATGAAATAATGACGTGCCGTCAGGAACGTTTTCGTATTTCGTATAAGATAACAAAATAGCCACGTGGTTTCTGGAAGAATAAGCCACCCCCTGTCTTCCCGTGGGTATCATAAAGAATGAAGACTTAGACATATCAAGAGGATCGGTGGTAGTATCCTCTAGTACTAATATGAGAACAAAAACAACTACGGTTAACAAAACGTACAGCATCACAGTATAAGGCTTACCATTCAGAGACGAATCTAAGCGTGAACTCATGCTTCCAACAGAGGTCTCTAAATATAAGCCTAAGTCTCATTTTCAGCAGTGATCTTTCATGGCTTAAGTGAGGACGAACATGCTACTAATATTATAAATGTGAAAGTATGGACGTTTGTTTGTTTGCTTGTCTATCGATCACGCTGAAACAGCTGAACAGATTTGGATGTTTGGCACAAAGATATAGCATAACACGGATTTAAATACCAACAGGGTATACTTTTAATCCCGTGACGATAAGCAATTCCCAAAGGGATGCGCGATAATGTCTTTCTGTGATAAACCGTGCTATACGCGATCGAAGCCGCGAGCTTAGGTTATGAGAATATATTTTTATGGCTGGGTATCATAAAAATCTAAATAATAAGATAATAATATACATGTTATCCACTGTCACTGTCTTCTAATGCCGGAACGCGGGTCGCCGTTTTGCCGCTACCAACACATAAATACGCAATTAGGCCCACCATGTTTCTAGCATCATCATCATTCATCAGTTCAGACTTAAGACGTCCACTGCTGGACATAGGCCTCCCCCAAGCAAATGTTGGGGGGATATGCCATAATCGCCACGCTTGGCCGATCTTGATAAGACCGCCAATGTACCCTTATTTTACATGTTAGTCCTAAGTTTTATAATGTTATTGGTGTACAATAAAGAATATTCTATCTATCTTGGCAGGCGGGTTGGCAATCGCAGTTAGTTGGTTAAATACTCAGAGAACGCTGCTGCCCATCCTCTGGTAAATCCCTTAGTCGCCTTTTACGAAACCCATGAGAAGAGATAAGGGTGGTGCAATTCTTTGCGTCCGGCACTACACGGACGATGTGACCATGTTTCTAGCATTCAATGCAAAATAAAACAACTCCGCTGTTAGATATGCTACAATATTATTTTAGTGACTCTGCGTCCAAAACAGCACTGATGATCAAGCAAATGATTAGCGCACTGGCGTCCTACGAGACACATGTACGCGGCGACATATTCACGTGCCTTTACCACTTCTATTATCTTATTATTTAGATTTCTGTGGTGGGTACTGTGGGGTCTGAACACATTGATAACGAACGTCGAAATATTATTGTATTTTCTCTATTGTCACACGAACGTATGTCAATCACAAGACTGTTTATACTACACCTTTGAAAGCAAATCAAAGCTACGAACAAAGACCAGCAGTACAATAACAAATATTCTTGACATATAATAAAATAATTTCTCTTCTTATTAATTCCGTGAAACTCTTGTTAACAGAACCCAGTTAGTTATGATCTAGTTTTCTGTTAGTGGTTCCTGTTTTCTTAGGCAGTATACACCTATGCTGTGTTAACAGGGGGCCGACCACCATCTCTTAAAGCAGTATTATTTTAATCTTACTTTGTCTTTTCGTACCACAACGTCCTTAAAATAAGCTTATTATAAGCTTGAAACAATGTTGTTTTCTTAGCAGTTATGTGACGTCACCTCTAAATCATTCATTCAAATCGTACTACAACGTCGTTTTTGACAGCTAGCATGGTTGTTTTTATGTCAAATTTAGCAATCTTAAAAAAGTTGCTCAGACGCGACTTTATTAACATTTTTTTGCATATTTATACAAATAAAATCGATTTTCGTGTCATATAAAGTAAGTAAATCATATTTATTTACCTAAAATTGAAGAATAGTTGTTTATCTAGTGATTTTAGTACCTGGGTGATTGATTTCTTGTTTGCTTCTAGATGGCGAATTAATACGAAATATTCGAGTTCTTAGAAGCTGATAACGCAGAAATTCATAATAATAGGAAGCGACGTCGTATGCAGCTACGTGAGGAATGTAACCCCTTCAATTTAGTAGATGCGGAGTTCATAAAACGTTACAGACTTACAAAATAACTCTCACGTAACCTGTGCGATGAGTTGAGGCCTCTCATGAAGAATCCAAAAAGATCCACAGACTTGTCTGTAGACACAAAGGTAAATACCCTTGTTTATACCACAAATTACATGTTAAAGCAGTGTATATGTGCTCCTGAACCACTTTCTTATTCATACAGAGTTTCTCAATTTTTTTAGGTATTGATTGCATAAGCAGTACTGAGGGTCATTTTGTGGCTCGGCAGACGGTTTCATCAGTAATCGCACAGGTTACTGCATATCTTAATGCATTGCAGATGAGACAGAAATATATAAAATTTCCAGTGAATGATCAAGAACGCAACAGAATTAAAACACAGTACCTATGTATCTACCACATGTTTATTTGTTGAATATTTACTTTGCAAAATGACAACAATCCAGAAATAATAGTAACAAACTTATTTAAAATAATACAATGTACTAAGTATTGCCTAATTAAATCCCTATATTTTAGAATCAGAAACAGAATATTAAATATAGGTACGGGTTGTTACAATAATAATAATGTGCAGTTTATCCATAAAAAACACAAATAAAACTAAAAGAAAACTAACAATTAATTGTAATAATTTATAGTAAAAAACTTGCAGTAAAATTGAAAAAAAATACAGAAATCTCAAAATATTTCTGTATAAATTGTATTATTTACATAAAATAATTGTCATTCATTTATTGCAGATTTTACACAAGATTTGGGATACCGGGAACACAACATTTGCAATAGCGCCAACATTGCGGTGGAACAATTAAGCTATGAAGATGTGATTCAAGAAGCCCAATCACTACAAAATATGAATACGAGTGAACAGCCACGCAGTACCAACATCGCTTTGTATTGCAGCAAGGTGTGGCTACTCGGAATTCTCTTGTTGAACATTTGTGGGTAAGGCGGCTCTCAAGATCCTGAAACAATCAAAGAACCTATTTAATCAATTATTATATTATTACCTATTAAAAAAATGATAATAATAATATGAGTATAATGATGTAGAATTTATTGTTTCTTTTTATAGCGCACATCTTATTGTTACTCTTGTTTACTTGTTATTAAATTTATACACAACTGGGTACACAGGTGGCTTAATGCCATAGACTTTCTCTACCAGACAACCTTAGGGTGATGCAGAGATAAAAACGAGGTAGATGCCAAGGGCGTCGCCAGCCAATGACTAGAGGGAAGATAGAAAGAGGATATGAATTGTAATAAATGTAATTTGTACAGTTTTAATGGTAAACTACAAGAAAAAAAAACATAGTTTAAACATAATCTTCATGGGTGAAATTTTAGACTACTTAATTTTAAAATCTCATAGATTCTATCTAGTCTCTAGGGGGAAGGGCTTCAGCCCCCCTGCCCCCCTTGCCGACGCCCTTGGTAAAGGAGTAAAATAAGTTAATTTCTGACATTGATCTATATTTTAATCACTTCAATGCTTTTATTGTACCAAGCAATGATTAATGCAATAAGAGTCGACTTTTGATAAGTAGGTACCTGTAATATGGACTATTTGAAATAAAATGATTTTATTATTTTAATTATTTGAGAATGTATTATTCTTTTAGTTTACTTCCTCTACCCTGAACAATCTTTGAGTTTTTCATTCTATTTAAGAAGCATGAATGACGGGGATTTAAAGGTAAAGATATTTAATTATTTTGTACCTTTCAATGCTCAATGCAGTATTGTGGAAGTCTCCTATTTTCTGCACCAGCTCCTCCAGGACTTCGTTTGCTCTCACAGCAGCCTCAGCGTCTGTTTGTGAAGAACGAACGAGAGCACGTCTGGCAGCCTCCTGCGTCATCAGCGGTTCGTGCCATTGACGGCGACGTCTCGGGGAGCGGGTTGCAGATGGAGTAGCAGGACGTGGGGATCGTGAAGGAGTCCTGGGGGAACGAGCCGGTGGGTCTTGGACCATAGGTTCCAGAGGAGGATTTTGAGGCAATGGCTCTTGGATGGGTGCTATGGGTAGATTTTGGATAGGAATGAACAACATGGGATTCAGAATAGATTCTGAAGCTGGGGAATCCTGCACATCTACAACCGTTGTAGCAGTGCCAATTTCTGGAGGCTAGAAAGAGAACATAATATAAACTATTTGCTTTATAACAATAGTTTTTTTTCATTAAGCTTAAGTAGGTACCTAATAATTTTTATTTATTCTGCAAATGGTTCCACCCGGACACCTGGTTAGCCCTGACCAAAATCATTTCCTTCAATGCTGTCAAGGGCTTCTCAGTGTTCTCAGTCTTCTCGTCCTCCACCAGTACGTGCATGAGAAGATTGTACAGCAGCTACTCTGACTTTTATTTTAGCCTTGTAATCTACCCAGTACTAAAAATAAAAAATGGCTTATTTAATATTGTTATAGGGAGTGTTTAATTACCTACCTTAAAAAAAACAATATGTATTTACTTTAGACCAGCCGGCCTCTCCAATCTTTATAGGCCCCATCGCCTTGCGAGTTAAGGATATCCGCAATCTCTCGCCACTTTTTTTCTGAGTACTCCTTTGCTTGTAGGGAGCGATTGAAGGAGGTAGCCATGTCCTTATTGGAGTCCGAAAATTCCCATAGCCTCTCTACCTGCCGCCCTGAAACCCGGGTCAGTCTGCAAAATGAAAAACAAAGCACTTAATCCACATATCCACATACAATTATTTATAACCGCGTCGACTGAAACCAAAACATTGATCACATTATATATAATGTAACCGCATCAACTTAAACAATAACAGCACAATATTTCTTTGTTTTACAATTTCAGTGACCAAATAAAAATGTTCAACTCACATACCTTGTTTCCATGTTGACTGCGCAAGGAATAATAAATAAGTAAGATAAAATAAGTTAAACCACTTTGTTAACCACTTGAAAGCCCAATCTTTGAAAGCCCACTTATTCACAGAGAAAATAATCACTTCTTTCAATCACACATAATAAATAACAAAAAAATTAACCCCATTGAGTTTCGAATTTCGCTCGCACTCTACAAACTTGATAAGTAAACATTTCGTTCCGAATATACCATGTCACAATCTTACAATCTAACCTTAACTTTTTTAAATTTTTCTGATTACTTTCCAGAGCAAAATCTTTAAATATTTGTATTAATTTAATAGACATTTCGATTGGAATTATTATTTTTACAAACCAATATTTTTAAAGTTAAATAATCACTTATATTGTTACAATTTTATGCTTCGGAATGACTTATTGGGTACGATTCTGAACAACGCGTAAAAGAGATAGCGCTATACTGTTTGTATAGCGTTGTTTCTTTTCGTTTTTTAGCAGGCTATAGACAATTCCTGCAAATCATTCGTTCTTTCACAGCACTAAGCAGGAATGAAACAAAGCTAAACTATTTACGTTGTGGTACGAATATGAGTAAGATTATTATAAGCTTGAAACAAAACTCTCTTAAAGTAAGATTGTTTTGTAAAAGGTTGTGGTAAGGCCCCCAGTACAGTCTAACAAAGCAATTAGTATCCAGGGTCGCTAGCACAGAAATAGATAGAATGGCCATGTGGGCAGTGCGCGCGTGGCAGCACCATGCACCATAGTGCAGTTCATTTCAAAGCCTTTCTCAGCACGCCATATGACTTGTTTCTATAAATACTGTAACAAAAACCCGCTAAATTGCCTTATTGTGCTGTTTCTAACTGCAGAAACAAAAGCTGTAAAGTACATTTGATTAAAAAAAATATTTTTTAAATAATTACGTCATAATGTAAGGCGTAGTTTGTTCGGAAAGTGCCACGCATGAATCGCAAGTAAAATTGTGATTACAACCATTCTATCTATTTCTGTGGTTGCTAGATATAAATGAAGGTTTTCTCAGAAGATTATGGATGTTTTAGAGTAAAATATCATTAAAATAACGGACAAAGTAAAACTGTATTTATACAAAACCCTAAACAAACCATTCTATAATAATTTCCTGAGAAATCTTCATCTATATCTGGCGACCCTGTATACTAATTGCTTTGTTAGACTGTACCTGATAGTTACATTTTTTTAATTAGTAGTTACAGCTAGCTATATGGCACAGACTTTCGACTTATGTAAACAAACAACTTTTAACTATGGCTCTATGAAGGTAGCGAACTATAAACGTGGGAACTGGATCGCGGAACTATATAGATGTTTTATTCTGCGTTTATTAGTGTTGCTAGTTATGAACTCTATACGAAATCTAGAGGTTTGTAACTCAGTTCAGAACCGGTTCAAATATGCAGATCAATAAGCTTGAGCTGTTGAGCTGCAGCTCAATGACAAAAGACGCAGCTCACGGCTCAAAGAATAGTATATATCTGTGCGACAACATTCGTTGCACGAAAGATAAAAGATGTCCATATCACCAAAAACCTGTTTGAACCGGTGAGCGGGAGCGAAGACAGATCGGCGGTGAGTCGCAGAGTGAGCGAGCGAGCGCAGCTCAAACAGATCAAATGCTCTGTAAGCTCAGCGACTCGCATCACAGACCATAACTCGAAGTAGATCTCGAGGCAGATACACAAATTGAGCTGATCTGTGAGCCGGTTCACAGCTCCGGCTCACTGACGTGAACCGTGAGCTGAGCTGCAGCTCACGCATTTTTGTTGAGTTACCCATGTCTAACGGAATCAAGCTTGTTAATTACTGAAAATAACTTCTGATTAAAAACTACATGAATGCTTTAATGAATATTGTCAAAATTATTACGGTTGGTAAACACTAATGTGATATTAATACTGCTCGCTGTTCATCACTCTCTTGACAAAATCTCTTAGTCAACTTCTACGACATCCACGAAGCGAATATTGCCTATTCTTTGCAAGGAAACACGGTAAACGCTGGAAATAAGGAACGACGCGAGAACTAAACGCCAGAATTATATTAATATTTTTATCGTTGGTAATTATGTGTGTTAGTAGTTATACAGTGTTTAATGCTAGACCAGTGATCTGTTGCTCCCATTCGCCAATACATCAGCTGTGGGACGGGTCACGCCCTCGAGCGAGCGGTGAAAGTGGGTACATTTATAGTTCGGCGCAGGCACAGGTAGCCCCCCTCGCTACGCCTGTCTAAACTTAGCCTAAGACTGCAGACGTAGTGCATGGACGCCTTTCGATCAAATTGATCGTTGATGGGCGCCACCGACATTCTTAGATGGCAATTAGAATAATTGGAAGTATCGGAATCAGAAGTTCTGGTTTTCTAAATGTTTTTGGTACTCCACAAAGGTGGAAGAACTATAATTTGTAAATTCACGTCGTCGCTGTAAAAATGTCTACAAGTAAAAACACAGAATGCCACAGACTGGATGTTTATTATTGTCAATCTATAAACACTTCTAGGATTTTCATTGTTCATTTGCCAATTAAATCGCTATCTCTCCTACACTGTGTCCGCAACTAGAACTAGAGATAATATTAGGCTGCGCACGCGCCGGCCGCCCGTGCGCCGCCCTCACTGTCTGCGTGCATTAATACATATTTGTATTTAAACTGTATTGACTCCGTGCATAGTTTATGAACCAGGCATAATATAGCAGGCGTCAATCGACTGAAATCTGATCGAGACGGAAGCGAGCGCAGCTTTCGTAATATGCATCTCGATGTATCTTAATTTAACTAATTGAAAGTCAGTTTAATGTTTCTGATTATATTAATTAATTGCTCTATTTATTATTAATATTACATTACAGCTTTTGAGAAAGTACCAATTTTTTTTTGGGTAGGTTTAAAGCTCTGGTACAAAAAGTCTAACAAACCACTCTTAATTACTTAAACTCACTTTACAACAGACTCGTAAATAATAAATTATACGGTCACTTCACACTATAAATAAATTATGCAAAAAGCTCCCTTGCATGTGAACCCTAGTCACGTAGAGCCATATACGAAGATATACAGTTAAAACGGTGGATAAGCGTAAGCGATCAATCGATAGCAGATATTGATGTTAACCATGGTTTAACATTGGCGATTACTTACCAAACAGTGAGGAATTAGAGGGAATCAGACTATACAGACTATACACCTTACTCCCGACTGGATCGAGTTTTGTATCAAACGAATTTGAATTGAGTTAGTGTCACTTCATTTTGCATTCCTTTAGGAATTGACATTAGCTCGGTTTGGTTCAGAGCTAGAATGAGTCGGAAGTGCCCCTGATCACAGCATCGCGCATCGTCAACTTTAGTAGGTACACGAGTTGCATTCTGCACCTTACTAATTGATGAGAAACTGAATATCGATAAACGGTAACATCAAACTTGTCAACCTAAACATCACAAGACAATGTCTAACTGTTAGCCTAGGATAGGACCTAAGACATACGGCCAAAATTAATTACCTATCTTTCCACGATTTCCCCTACTAGAGATAGTCATAAGTTCCATACAATTTATGTCAAATTTCTATTTCAAGTAGGGCACATCGTGGATAGATAGAATATTAGTTTTGGCCAATATTCTTTAATGAGATATCGAAGTCTAGCAGTTGAAAATGTATAGGATGATTATTAGCAGCGCTGCGCTTGTTGAAACTAACTCTTGACCAAAGCATCCGTTGGCAGCGATGTGAAAACAGTTCCCGATAATTCCTCTGTATTTCCTTACAACATTTATAACGTCAATAAAGACAAGACTCGAGCGACTACAAAGTTTCTTCAAGTGCTCGATTCACAGCGTAGTATCTACATGCATTTTCTTCGCATTTCCCCTTATGCTATCTTTGTCTCATTCACCTAGGATATAGCTTTGGGGTACGACTGTTTATAAAAATGCAAAGGGGACGGTGACATGGTAGGGTCGCGGAAAACTTAACCATTCCCGAAATGAATAGGTTGTATATACCCCAATCGCCACAGCTAGATTGTTTTGCCAGACAGCCAAGATAGTACGTAGACTACCAAACTACAAACTACTTTAGAATTCCCAGTGTAAATTAGCTTTTCTTAAAATCAATGGCAAAAATTTGGGACAGCTGCCAAAATATTATTGTTTGCGTTAATTAGTTTCGTTAGTTGTCTTTATAACTATTTCCGATTCCGTATATTCTTGGATTGGGTTTAAAACTTGGTAAGGTATTTATTTAATCGAACACGTTTAGTATTTTTAGTTATTATTAAAATTACCAGTGCTATCAAATTAATTCAGCACAATACAGAAATATTGGTTAAATTAAATGTTCATACAAAATTCATGCGATATTTTGTGAAGAATGATAAATGTAATGAATTCAGTCTTGCGACTATTGAAGAAAAGTAATGAAACACTATTTGTTGATGCAAAATGCGTCTAAAGTAACAATCTGGTATAAAGCAAGGGAGACACGTAACAAGTCCAAGAAATAAACTTGACCATATAAAAACGACGGGTAACGAGAATGCAGTATGCACTTTTAAGGTTACAAAGCAACTACGACAAGAGTACACTTGGTCACACTGGCGACACGACTGCGAAACAGTTCACGCCAAAATAATCTTTCTTTTAAGGCCGCTCAGAACATTTTACTTTAAACTCCTTGAACAAGAAGACGTATGCCTCTCGATCAGCTGTACCTAGTCCTAGTGAAACCTGATGAGCGTTTTTGATACAAGGAAAATGCGTAAAACATGATTCTAGCATGATATATGAGAAATAAACTTTTGTTAAAGCACGGTCGATGTTTCACTCGCTGTGGTTACAGTTTTATGGAAGCTAGTCTAGGTACCTACTGACAAAATAATATTGTAACATTTCTAACACTAAATGAAAGGAAATATTATGCTTTCCCCGAAGTCTGCACCTTTGATGTATAAATTTTGTACAGTATAGAAATTTTCATATTTTATATATTTTATATAGAGTGTAAATAGAACATTATTACACCTATTTTTGGAAGGAGCATAGTGCGTTTAACCATTTATTTATGCAGTGAAAAAAAAATCGACGAAAAAAGAGCCGATGGTGAACAAAAAACTAATAAAGAAGATTTAGTGTAACTTTAATAATCTCAATTAAACAACACTAATATGTCCATCCGCAAATTATGACTAAATTGCGAAAAAGTCGGAAAAACAAATAAAGTCCGCCTGAACAAGCTTACTTTTGATTTTTTTGTTACAAAGAAGTCGTAACCAAAACTAAGATTACTCATTATCAAGTTCAAACATAAAATTTTATCTTTTTCGCTCGCAATTATTAGCAGAATTAAGAGTAACAAATTAAATGCGCTAATTCTAAGAAGCCGAACCATTGTTATTACATCCAACAAAATTTTGAGTCTCACGCGAATGAGTAATTCACATTGGAAATAAAACAGCTCTTTCTAATAGGTAAAATAAATACTTTAGCTAAGAAAATTGTGTACCAAATGCTTGATGTATGATTTTGCTTTCTTTAATGACATTACCATTAAACTATTTCATACTAAAGAAGATATGGGTCAACGATATATCCGACGTCATAGATATAAAGTTAAAAGAATAGTCTAAAAATACGCCACTGAAACATATTTAGAATAACAATGCGAAAGCGGTTTAGAGCTAGATCACCAACACAATTATTATTTGCATATTTGTCGATCCTTATTAGAATGCGATAGAGTTTAAAATTGTTTGGGAATTTTTAAATTAGGACGGATGCAGTGAGTCACCGGAACATTGCGCCGAATAGTGTCCGGACTCACCTGGGAGTCAGCGGTGAACAAGCAATGAATACTAATTGACGAATCTGTGAATTATTATCGTTGGTGGCACAGCACTGAGCATGATACCCTAACAAAATATATCTACCTTCAATTATTTGTTACAATTTACATTGTTAATTTTTCAAACAGCGACTCGTTCTGAATTAGAACTAGGATCGCATAAATTTTTGCATGCTATTATGTGTTATCTTGCTAACACATCTTGATTTATGCCAGTTTAGTTGAGCAGTCACACTTCCTTATCATTAGAATGTGTTGATGTTGAATTTATATGAATCGTGGATAAATAAAGACTGCATTGGCTTTGTGTCATCGTCATCTGTTTTTCTTTATCGTCATCATTTTAGAAGTTTCCAATTGGCTCACATATTCTGACAGTATTTCTAGTGTAGTACGGGGCAGCGTTGCAATTGAATAAGTCATTTCATACCGGCTGAAAATCATAATTCTAATAGTTTTCCCCTAATACATCAGATCTGATCGTCAGCTACGCCAGTAGCGGTGGAGCTAAAAAGATTTTCTATGACTTCTTAATTGATAATATGCACCAAAACACCGAAATGTTAAAGTCGTTGATAATCTAATCAAGATAAGCTAAATTCGCTACAGAACTGAAAATGATTAAAACTTAGCTACTATCAGCACTGTATGAATAACCCAATTATCATTGATTCACATGTAAATAGTGCAGGCCTATTTAGCAGCTGAACAACTGAAATACATCCGTCCCTCTCTAACTGGTTTGTTCGAGTATTATTTTTGTATGTCCGTCACTCTTTGCCGGCTAAATTTATCTCGGAGAAGCGGTTTCCGGTCAGCACATGCCATTCGGCAGGCTCCCAGAGTTGCATTGCGCTCGATTTGAATAAGAATTTGTGAAAGTCTTGCACTTCCTCAACTGTTATAATAACAATAAGACTATAATAAAATTTCGTTCACTTAAAAAGTATGAAACTTGCAATAAAAATCCTTAATTTACTTTTCAATATTAGCTGACTAGCTGTTAGTATTGCCAGATCCAGGATCACACAATGCTCACGTGGCCCATACATTTTGTTGACGGAAGCGTATGTTTTGCAAGCCAACAAAATGATAAAGAAAGAATTTTATATTTTTCCGTCATCATGAGATTAGTAGCACATGTTGACTGCAGCTTGCAGTAGATAGTGGCTGCATGGAGTCTAAAGGTGGCCACTGACGATGCTTCCAAACGTGTGAATGGCGTAGCCGCATTCCAAAATCTGCCCGTGAATGTTGAAAACGTATGTTATTTCTAGAACAAGTCAAGCTTTTTTGGATGTCGTCATTAAAACAACGTCCGAATAGATACATCGTCAGTGCCCAGCTTTATATCATCGTTATCAATATTCGCTTATCAGTTGGTCTTGCTTTTATCTCGGCGGGTTCAATATCGAAATCCTTTGGAATACTGTTATCAAGTTATCATGATTTTTAGGGTTCCGTACTTCCTACAAGGGCTACAAGAAACCCTTATACCTGGTTTCGACATCCATCTTCATGTCACAGCAGTTTTATTTGAAAACTGTCAGTGCTATAAAACTGAAGCATGGCATTTCTAGTAAGTTTCATTTTTAACCGACGAAAAAAAGGAGGAGGTTCTCAATTCGACGCACATATTTTTTTTATTTTTTTTATGTATGACCACGCATAACTTTTTACAGAGTGGTCCGATTTTGATAATTCTTTTTTTATATTTTATTTATTATATCTATTATTATTATATCTTTATTATGATTGGGTATTTATTGTCTTTCGGCTGAAATGATGATGATGATGAGGAGGTCCAGACAAAAATATATGATTTGTTTAGTTATAAACAGACTTTAATAAGTGGTTGTGGACATTTTGAAGACCATTTCGCATTACGTATGAGACTATAAATTTTCGAGCATTATGTTTAAACATATGTAAGTATAATAAATATAATTCGTGGAACAACACTCGTTATCGCCGTCTGCAATCTAGTTGACTAACATAAATTTAAAACATTTTGGGTCATATGAAATTCAATACCTTTTTTATAAGCAAAAGAAACGGAAATTGGTGTGTCATGCTAAGATAATCAGAAAATTCTGTAAAGAAATCATGAAAATATTATTTAGAGTATTTTTTGTTCCTGCGCATTATTTATTGTTAATATATTTACTAATTAGTGTTCTTCGCCGAAAGACTTAAAAAAAAACCTTATGAAAAAACTTTCTAAGAAAGAGAACAGCATAGTGTGTATGACAATGAGTGAGATTATTATTAAGTATATAAAACTAATGGCGCTTACTAACTCAATACCTACCAGGCTCATTTATCAACTAAATAATATATACTGAGCCCATTTAATTTGTTGTATTTGATATCTAGGTTATCAGCGTTTCCTGGAAATCTAGGTTTAACCGAATATGGTGTGAAAGATGCCCAGTTATCTAGCTTCAATTATGCAAATATTTACAGAAATCTGAGCGCTTAATTAGTATATTCCTGTTAATGACTTTGATGGAGCTGACGTGATGATTATCAAGGCGAAGTGCATTTACAGGCCATGCAGCTTCATTCTAAAATGCAAATTCTAATTGGCAACATATCCATGCCGGTAGATGAACAATAAATCTATTTTACGTGCGGGTAGCATTGATTTTTTAATTTAGTTTTCAGAATTTTGCCGAGAGTGAATTTCGAATAAGAAATTCATGGTACCTACCATGGTATAGGGGATCTCACTTTTTTAATTTTGATAACAGCTAGAAGATGGAGCTGCTATATCAGCCAGGCGCTTTTTTGATATCAGTAGATACCCGTCAAGAAGCAGTTCAAATTAACAGTACAGAGCAAAGTGAACCTTGTTGTTCTATAACAGAAGGTATCTAGTCTCATGTTTTATCGGTTGCGTATGTTGACAAAGTAATATTATTTGACCAATTAGTTACTTAGACAGATATTACAAATATCTAACATTCATACAAGGCTTATATATAAACTGGATGATAACGTCAAACGAGGTTTTGGTTGAAATAATGTGTCGAATAGGTTGCTATAGATAGCTTAATGAGTATTTAGGTCAATAACGATGGCCTCCGGCGCAGTTTCAATTTAATTATGACTCACGTTAATTTTCACTTGTATTGTTCACTAAATGTTAACACTGAACCATATTATAATACTGTTATAGTCAATCAATCTAAAGCTAATTTTAGATAAAGATTTTAATTCATTTATATAGCGTGCTTGTTTATTTTACAACTATCAGTTTTAAGTGATATTGATACAGTAAATATAAAGTGGTGTCCTATTTTGCCGCTCACCAGCAAGCCCGGCTAGCTCAGTCGGTAGAGCATGAGACTCTTAATCTCAGGGTCGTGGGTTCGAGCCCCACGTTGGGCGCAAACTCTTTTTGTCAATTTAATTCTTAAATTGATACTTTAAACAAGAAAACAAATGAAATTCAATGTTTAATTTTGCAATTATTTAGAACAACATAATTCATCATTTCACCGAATTCACTGTAACTCATAAGATGTGTGAATTTGCATTCATTTATCACTTAGATCAATGTTAGCGCCGCATGCTACAGTCAGATGTGACCTCGTTACGGCTAAAGAGAATTACACACATATCATACAATGTCGGCCATATACATACGTCATATAGTTATACATCTACACATGGGTATACGTAAAGCAGATAGCTATTAACTAAAATTACACATTACGCGATCAACGAAAAAGGTAACCTAGTTTTTAGTAAAGGTCGCTTGTTCTTAAAAGGTGTAAGTAAGTACACTCTGTTTTTTCTTACTTGTCTTATTTATGTAAAAAATCTTGGCATATCTTTTTAATATTGATTTTTTGAATAACTTCTGTTAAAACACAATTAGTTCTGCACATGTAACTAGGTTAAAAATGTTATTTAGTGTGAAAAATTGTTAATATAATGTCATTTAATAATTATTAATGGAAATGTAAGGTATTTGACACAGAAGGCCAATTATAGTGTTAAGGAATATTTAGACGAGAGTATTTAACCATACGACAATTTAATATGACACTGTGTTACTTACATTAATTATTCGCTTATTTTTGGTATTACTTATAATTATGACATCGCAACTTTAATAATAATCAATCTAATTATGTGATTACTGTCATAAAATTTTGCATACTCTTATGGCAGCATATGGCATATGTAACCTACTTCTTTTTAAATTATCATCTGATTTTGTACCCATGTTCGCAAAATAAATTATTTGATTTGATCTAATTTCAAAGATATGCCAAGATTGTTTACTAAATAAGACAAGTAAAATTAAGAAGACATTAATAAGATAAGATAATATTAGTTATATGATATAGCAAATTTGAATGTAAATGTAATAAAAATGAAAAATTTGCTTCTGCAGTGTTATTTATGCATGTATTATATTTCCTTTATTCATTACCTTATTAAATATTTTTTATAAAAAGATTTTTTTTTTTTTTCTACCTGCGACCACGAAATGCTGAAAAACTTTCGAAACGTCAGGAAAACCAGTTTAAATAATATACGCGATTTAATCCGGTTAAAATTTGTTTTATTATAATATATTATTAATATTACATCAATCTATTATTCGATTTTTAAATATTCTATGCATCTTTTTTATTTTATTTGTGTTTCTTTACTTGTTAAGTTTCTTTATAAACCATGATTTATTTCTACTGCTTGGTTATTATTTAAATGCTAAGCTTTAATGCTTGTATACTTCGATCAATATGATCGAAGCTTGTATGCGATTGCATTACAAGGGCGACACGTACCATAATATTTAGGTCCAGGGTCTATAGGAGGTAAAACTTCAGCATCATAACTTGTCATCTGAATTAACCTGACGCTGAAAAGCCGTGACAGCCGGCATCCAGGGGACTATCTACGACTTGCGTGCGTGCGTTCATCAATATTACAATCGTTATCAGATTCTGGTCTACTAAACCAGCTTACCGAGTTTACTGACATAGACGGCGCGGCGCGGCACGGTGCGGTTTGTTTAAATGTTAAATATTGCAATTTGTGGAGTACCGTGTTTTTTAGGGTTCCGTACCTCAAATGGAAAAAAAAACTGAACCCTTATTTATACTCTTACCCTCACTTTGTTGTCCGTCCGTCTGTCTGTCTGTCTGCCTGTTTATTATTGTCTATACCCTTAGTACAAAGCCTCAGTCTTTGTACAGTCAACGACAAAAGTCAGTAATATAAATTTTTCAAAAACAATTTTCTCACAAGATTGATAACAATGTTATTGTTTACCAAATAACTTCTATCGTTATTTGTTAACGAAAATGAGCAAACAGTTAAAGCAAGAGAAAATTGATTTTGTTTATTTTTTAACATATTTCGATATAAAAATTCGTGTACTTATCGACTTCTAACGTTGATTGTACCGAGGAATTAATAATTAGCATACCTAGTACTGTAAATAGAATAAGCCTTGCCGTTCTCAGTATCGAATAATGAATAGAATGGGCATTGTGTTAATGATTTATATCCGGATAACGTATTATGGCAAAGACAGTTACTTGAAGAGTGACAACACTGAGAAAACTGTTTTTTTACCTGTAACTTGAAAAAAATTGACTACAAAACTGTCAGGTAACACCTAACCAAAAATATTGTTCTTTAAAGATAAACAGTTGTTCTTTAAAGATAAACAGTTTTGTTAAATAAACATAAAATTAGTAACGTCTTACCAAAATTTTGGTTGTCACTGTTTGGTAAAAAAAAAAAATTAGTGAACTGGTCTAATCTTATACCGCTGCCCCGGGCGCAATGCGTCCATGAGGATTTCCCTACGGAAAAAAAAAGGATACCAGTGTTATGTTCTATTCGAGTTGCATCTGAGTAGCCAGCAGCCTTATTATGTAACAAACAATAACAATAGCTTTTATTTCGACAGTTCAATTGTACCATTAACATCTATTTTATTGAGTTGATCTGATTCTTGATAAGATTTTTTTTATAGCAAGGTGCAACTAACGTTAATTAAATCGAAAAGCAAATAGATAAATTCGGGAGAGAAATTATGATTTTCCTGATTTTCCACTGTCTCTGTGTAGAATGGAAGCTGGACCCAATATACTGGGAAAAATGCGACTGTATCTTTGTATTTTAAGAATGACGTGTTAATTTTGTAGTGGTCACTGAATCCAATGAAGTTTCTGTATATTCATGGGTATAGTAATAAGCTACCAAGCCAGGTGTAGACAGCCAAACTAAGTGGTCCGCCGTAAGGCAAGGCTAGACAATGCATATCCCGTGCCGTTTGCAAGGTATTTACTAGTAGTATGCTGGTCGGGCCCAGACACCTTTTGTTTCATAGTACGTCACCCACACAGTCGTGGTATCTCTATGCATAAACTATAAAATCAGTACCGGAAAGAGCCCCTATTTTGATATAAAATAACTTTCTTGAAACTTTTGTCTGGTCGTGAAGAATAATTCTCACATAAATACTTCTACGAAGTGTTTTATGACAGATTAAGTAACTAATGATTCCCTTATTATCAGTTTATCTATTGCCCTTATTGTAGGGCCAAGCTATTATTTTCTAAAATATTGCGTGTACATACGTTTATAGTGCCCAAAAGCAGACCCGCAGGCTATAAACTACAGCTAGTAGGATTCCTGCACTTACACAATGAAACTAGTGCCTACAGTGAGCCTTCCTCTAGAAAATGATCAGTCTGATTGTGACTATATTTGTATAATTCCATTCGTATAAAGTGGGTTGAGTTTTAGTTTCTTGGCTGTAATTTTTCGATCGGAATCCGTTTTTGGAGATTTGAATGATGACGGGTTTCCGACCAATCGACATTTATTCCGTTTATTATTTAACTTTGTCTCATGACAAAAAAAACATGTTGTCATTCTTTCGTATATACTTAGCTATCTACAATATTAGCTTCGTCGCTGAATAAATATGATTTTGGTAACAGAACTGTATCTATCTATACTAATGTTATAAAGAGGAAATATTAGTTTGTTTGTAATCGATAAACTCTGAAACTACTGAACTGATTTTAATCATTGTTTCACCATTCGAAAGTAATTTTATCCGGAAGTAATATGTTACTTCGGCTATATTTTATTTCAGTACGCGGGCGAAGCCGTGGACAAAGTCTAGTTACTAATAAACTAATAATAATCATTGATTGTGATTTGTCCCTTTTAGAACCTAGATTTTCCATATGTTGTTTGTTTGTTTGTTTGTAACTCTGAAACTACTGAACCGATTTTAATAATTCTTTCATCATCATCATCATCATTTCAGCCGAAAGACGTCCATTGCTAGACATGCCATTAGAAAACTACTTGTAGCATAGGTAGGCCATATTTTATTTCAGTACGCGGGCGAAGCTTTTGGAAAAGTCTATCGTGTATAAAACAATGGATGGACTGATAAGCCTGTGAAATATGATGCACAATATTATGTGTCTATGAGGTAGTTACAGGCAAGGTAAAACCATTACAGCATCATTACAGTATATCCGGTATATATTGGCACTTCATAGCTTCGCTGCTAACAATAGCAAACGTTAATAATACGTCAAAATCATTTAAATGTAGTTTCTCACTTTGCCGCGTATCAAGATATAGTGGGTACTGTAGATTGCGACTACAATACTCCTCCTACGCCGATAATAAACTCGGTAAAGGAAAGTAAACGTGTCATGATTGCACCTTTAATGCACTGGATTCTGTGTTTGTATCAACAAATACAACGCAATGTTCTAATGGTACCTATTTTGAATTATGGTAATGGTTTAATCTAATATTAGGAATGATGACGAAGCGCTAACTGTTTTGTATGTCAATTATACTATTATTTATGTATGTACGGAAGAAGTTCAAACAGGTACTTTGATATATTTATTTACTATTTACTAGTGGCCCGTCCCGGCTTCGCACGGGTGGACATGAAAATATAGCTTATGTTACTCAGGGTGAATGTAGCTTTCTAATGGTGAAATTTTTTTTGGAATCGGCACAGTAGTTTTTGAGTTTATTCATTACAAACATACACACAAAAATGCAAATCTTTCCTCTTTATAATATTAGTATAGATTAGTGGGTATTGAAGATGCCTTTGACCAGCAAAGGTCTGCGATACGATGAATTGATTGATTAATGTTGATAATTAAGCTTCCAATATTAATATTACACATATCTACTCAAGCAAAAATAAGGCTATTCTGTGTTTAAAATTTTACTCTATCTAGCCCTTTTTATACGCAGTTTAGTGTAATAATTAGGTACCAAAAATAGCACTCATGTCACAGTTACTGCATAATAACAAGTGGTATGGAAATATCCACAGCATTGCGTACTACACCAGTTTTCCTGCATTTACTCCAGGAAATAAATTAACTCGGTCCACCGGTGTGCTTGATTTGAGTAGAGGTAAGGGCTATAGTATCCAATCACAGAGTAGTAAGAATGGAGTGCTTAAACGAATGTTTCTCTATCAATTTAATGATCAATTTAATTCTAGTTACTTGATGAATACGAAATGCGTAGGTAAGTGTGGGGAAAACGAAACAAATAACATTTGATCCATCTCGCGTCCTCTAATACGTTTGATTGGTGAATCTCATCGCGATATGTAATAATAATAATAAATAATAATAATATTATATGTATTTGCTCGTATTTACCCGTGGCCTCACTATCGGGACCCATCCAAAAACCAGCGCTGCAACATTTCGGTGTTGTAGCATATGCTGAGATGGGGGCTTTTTTTAGTCTTATACAGGCATGTCAATTTTAAGTTTATTGATAATATGTTATTTTTAGTTTGTTTTTTCTCTCGCCTGTAACGAGACTGAAATAAAAAAAATCTTTCTTTCTTTTTTATTTATCTATAATATTTAAGCAGTCTTTTGCGCTGTTTGCTATCACTCTGTTTTTTTACTCCTCTGTGATCACAATGTACCAGTTATCACTTACATAACTAAAGTTTAACACAAACACGGCCTATATGCGCTTGCGCAGGAAGCCGTTAACATCGTGGTCACGCCGTGTTTAAACTGTAATTAAATCGGGTTCAAATCTGATTCAACTCATCCCGTTCGACCTAACCAATTTATCTCGTTGTGATCTATTCTTGTGATTGGATTAAGAAATTTTGGGTGTCGTAATAGATTGTGAAACGTAATTACCACCGCGATTAAATTCACCTACTAGCGTTTTGTTTTCGATTTTAAGTTGGTCTTTAAAATTAGATGGACTTGTTATATAAGATGTTGAAAAATTTACTCTTGAAATTTTAGGGGTTGTTTGCATGAAAAACATGTTCATGAAGAAATAAAATAAAAATAAATATCTTCGGGACATTTTTACACAGCACCATCTAGTCCCAAACTAAGCAGAGCTTGTGATATGGGTACTAGACAATGGATATAATACTTATATACTTTTTTTTTGTAAATACATACTTATAATACATAAGAAATCTTTACTATAATTAGTTCAAAAGATATTGAATAATTTGACATCATATTTCGCATTGAATTTGTGCTCTGTACCACTGTGCGCGAGGGTGGGGTCAATGAACAGTACGCAATCAGCTGATTACCAAGTTTACCAACCGCCGCCGTCGCAATCGCATCGCGATGTCCTACTGCGGCTTCAAGTTTAAAAAGTACCATTGTCATGTGCTCATTATTATTGACATATTTGATTTAAAAAAAAGAAAAACTATCATTTTGGGTTTGCCATTCGACACTGAGCTACCTCGCAAAATATTAAGAGTAAATTTTTTAACACCTTACATAATTACAATGGAAAAATATATTCATGATGTAGTAAAATTATGTAGCATAGAAATCAGAAGAGAAAAATCACACAAAAGCACACTTTAATATTATTATACGTTCACTCAAATTCAAACCCGTGTCTCCTACAAAACTTTCTGTCGCGTCCCCAATAAAATTAGTTGAATTTCTCACTATTCGAAACGGTCCATGAAATAAATGAGCGGGATGTCTTCCCGAGTCGTGGAGGACTAGAGGCTTGCCTCCCACTCGTCACTTAGCCCATTAATCTCTTCCCAAACGGTCCGTCCGTCTGTCACTGCCAGTAATCTAATACGACACGCCAGCTTTTTGTCCCCATATTACTTGCACTCAGTAGAAATACGCCTTAAAATGGTCGTTAATCCGTCAGTGGATAACGGTCCCTTTTAAGGGAGAATCAAACATTCCCCCAGTAAAAGGGAGACCTTCATTGCGAGCATTACTGACACAACCTATATGGACTTACACATAACATCACGATTGTAATCGAATAGCGTGATCCGACTACACGCGAATAAATAAAATTAATAGTCCCTACCTGCATAGCCCACATTCAGTGTGATAGAATAATGGAATTCTGGTAATGTTCAATGAATATGACTATCTACTAATATTCATAATTAATATTTTGTAATAAATCGCTCAGCCATAAATATTAAAACTGTAGGTACAGTCGACCGTACGTCAGTGGTAACAGTTTGACATTGACAGCGTCTGTATTTCATAAGCAGTAAAGGCGGTTTTCGTAATCCAAGTGTTACCACTGACGTGACTTAGGTGGCGAATTACCCGAAATAAACCTACCCGAAAGGGTGAATAGCCACCTCTTGTATTTTTAATAAACGTTAGGGGTCTGTTAAACTGAACCGAAATATATGGTGGGGAGAAGTAACGCCTTTATGTTTTTGTAAAAGTTGAAGCAGTCAAATCACCCGAATTCAACTTAACACATTAAGTACAGTCAGAAAAAAACTCAACCGGGTAATAGAAATAGGAAAATGCTATAATTTTCGAATATTTCGTTTATTCATAAATAAATGTACATAAACTTTCCTACTGTTATATAAATGTATATCTGTGTGTACAATAAAGAATAAGAATAAGAATAAAATGTTGGAATTCGTGTGAAAATGGTGCACAATGCAGATATTAATTATACTTGATTGTGTTATTTGTGATTTGTTATCGATTGTAATACTCGATTATATCCGCCTCCCCGCCAGGTGGACCGACGACCTGAAGAACGTGGCTGGGGCATGTTCTATTGTTGGCATGTTGATTTTTTATATTATGTTTTTATAATTATGAATATTGTGAAATATATGCTTCAAATAAAAAAAAATTGCTATCGTATAGTTTGTATTTTATTTTAATTCCCTATACACAAACACTTTTTTGGCAACTGTATTGAATAACTACGTAAAGTTGATTTCGGGAGTATCGACCGCTTCAATTTTTACAAAAGAAAAAGGTGTAATTTCAACCCACCATATATTTCGGTTCAGTTGAACAGACCCCTAACGTTTATTAAAAATTTAAGAAGTGGCTTTTCACCCTTTCGGGTAAGTTTTTTTCGGGTAATTCGCCACCTAAGTCACAGACGTGCGGTCGACTGGTAAACTAAGCCCATTTGCTAAAACGACAGTCCCAACTGCTTTTATTTTGTGTAAAAAGATCTCACACAAATCTCTGCGAGTGCTCGAAAAAATGGCTATGTAAAGAAAGACATTGTCTAGTAAATCAGACAGATTCAGATAACACAGACAATGCCAGTATAATAAGCAGCACGTTTCCGGCGCGCTTGGGACGGGACTGAAGTTTACAAGTCCTCAGGATACACGTATCTTACTCCTTAGTATGCATAAGCTAGAATGGAAGCATCTTCCTACATATTATAAATCATGGGCCCCATTGTCGTTATATTTTGTGTCTCCCGTAAATGTGCGCCTACCATTGGTCATGATAATTCGAATTCTCTGCTCATTTATAATTTATATTTAAAAACTTACCACAGAATTGTCACGTTGAACATTACGCGTGGGCCGGGATAAAGTTGGCGGCGCTGCGGCACTCGTCGCTAACATGGCCAGGAACAACCCCACGACGGCTATGGCGTGCACGTGAACGCGAACACCCATTGTCCTCCCGATCGCTCCCATCCACTCCTGTGCATCCCGACTACATTTAAATTTCAAATTAGCGGCCCGCCTTGAACTACCACATTCGTCAACCTCAACCCTCTTTCTGGTAATCGATTTTTTTCCGCATACATCTTCTTTATTATGCAATACGCATCGTTCGGAGGTTCGATCAGATGCAGAGCATCGCCTTTCAGACTCATTTTGGCATTCTAATTTTCCTTTATTAAATATCCTACATCTATCTAAATCAGTCAATTTATGAATTTGTTCTAAATTATCATTGGAATGATTGCTGTATGCCATTCTGTCGATATTCGTTACTACACAAGATGTTTGCGTGTTAGTATTCGTCGTATTTGGTTCTATAATATTAGCACTGTGATCCATGTTGGATGGGGTCTGTTTCGGAGCTAGAGTGAGTTTTGAACTTCTGTGAGAGTGTTGTGCGGACGTGTCGCGTTTGTAGTGTGTCGGGGAGTCAGACAACATTGTGATAACTGCAGCGCGTAGTTCGCAGGTGTCAGCTAAGCATATTAGAGTGTCGGCAGCGTTTAGCGGTTCTCTCATGAACACTGTTACAGCATGGAGCACTTTATCGGCATGCTTCCTGTTACCGTGTTCCAGATTATTAATTTCTCTGTGGACGGGATGCTGCGTTATCTCGCTACGTGGGCGGTGAGCCTGTTTGTTTTGTACTTATAATATTCTTGTATGCACAAGATATCGAAGCGATTTCTGAAACAAAAGAAAGATATTTGATCATTTTAATGAGATAAGTAACAACACAAAGAAATTCTTAACGTCTTATGTATAAAGTTTGTTTTAATTTTATATCAGTAGTGTTGTTGACATTGTAAATTAATTAGATTCCATTACACCGTACTCAGGTATTAAAATAAACTTTGATAGTTTCATATGAGATCATTAACTCGTAACTCGAGTGTAAAATTGAAAACAGGAAATCCAGATAAGGAAAGCTCTCACAGAGCAACTTAATATTGACTGATATTGCAGGTCAGTACATTGTGAACTGATAACAGTGAAAGTAAGTATTTAATAATATTTCTGAGATAACACCTGCGCCCTTAGCATAAATCTTCATTTATGATGATATAAAACAGATCGTTTGTATCCAGTTTGTACTTTGTAGGAACAAACAAAATCGCAAAACAAATGCTTTCAAACTTTTCTGTTATAATTCAACTCGTTTTCTATGAGGCTACCGAGTAAGACAAATTAATTGTTATATAATATAACATAACATAACATCACGCCTGTATTTCCCCGAAGGGGTAGGCAGAGGTGTAATAGTACACCCACATTTCACCAGTTATGTTATAGTCCCATGTAATAGGGGGCGAGCCTATTGCCATTGACCGGGCACAAATCCAGGCTCCAGGCTGAGAATTTCCTAATGAAAAAACCCAATAACACTTTGCCCGACCCGGGAATTGAACCCAGGACCCCACGCTCAGCAGTCGCGCTTGCAACCACTCGACCAACGAGGCAATTGTTATATGTTACACACTTATTTGCAAGAATATATTTTGCATTACCAAAAGCAAATATTATTTACAAAGGAGTGATCAAGAGTGAAATTGCTAGTATTATTGAATACCTACATTGAAAATATATATCTATATATGCACAATAACCTATATCACTTCCCAACAAAAGTTCTGTACACATAATAAATGCATAATAATTACTCAGGGAAACAAACAAATTAGTCAAATAACTAACATGGTAATAAATAAATTTTCCCTAAGAGTGGATAGGTGCTAATTTCAGTGGACGTCAAAGTATTTTCATTGCGTGTTTTCCAATGAATAACTTAGGGAAGACTGTTTCTGAGTTCTACGGGTCAATCAACTAAGTGCGAGCGACCTTGCCTGAATAAACATAATACATAATTGTTACAGATAATCCCTTACATGTTTTGTAAATTAATAGGTGAGCTACATCAACACCACAAGGATACCGGAGATCCAATAACAACAGTCATCATAACAGCAACTGACGTGAATTTGCTCAGGTAATCCTAAGTTATAGTTATAAACTCCTAATCCTAGTTATAGTTCCTTGTGGTGCCGTGCCGGACGTAAAGAATTGCACCACATATTTTCTCATGGGTGTCGTAAAAGGCGACTAAGGGATTCAACAGAGGATGGGCAGCAGCTTTCTCTGAGTATTTAACCGTCGCATACGAATTTTATGCTTCAAAATCGATTTTATCGGGAGTTAGGAGGTTTTTCTGTGGTGTAGGTACTATGTTTTATTTGTGACATCTAAAACCTACTTCCTTTTTTTTAAAAACAAAACATACACGTAAGCAAATATTTGTGCTCATTGTTAGGAAACTAAAAATATGTTATCTATCTATTCTATCTAATATATCCAGGGGAAAAAAGGTCTTTGAGACTGAAAACCTTTATAGAAACCTATTTTACTTTACTTAAATGTATGTAGGAAATAACGACTATAATCTCAGTGACTTGATCCGTTCAAAGATCGGATTATTTGCATAGTGATTCAGTATCTGTTCTTTTATCGCAACCACACTATTAAAACTCACATTAAATAAAAATAAAAAATCGACATTGTATGGGGGGTATAAAATTTTGAAGCATAAGCAATATTATTTCAAGTAATTTTTAATATTTTGGTTGCGATAAGGACCAGATACTGAACCACTATATAAATTATCCGCACTCTTAAAAATGTATCCTGTATAATGTAAGTCTACATTTATAAGGTAGGTAATATTTATCATACACCTACTTGCAGGTATCCAAGTACTTACCTACCTATGTGATGTTAAAAGAACAGGGTAAAAATATAGAATTTAATTTCATACAATTTCAGGATAAATGATAAATTTATAATGACTAATTATATTATATTAATATTTTGGTAATTACATAAATGAATGAAAAATCCTGCTTTTTATTTCGGAATATTGATTTTTTTAGCCAACAAAAGTTTTGAACTTTTAGCTATTTTGTGCTCTTTTAAGCTGTCTCAATTTCAGGTGACCTTTTTACACGAAAGAATTGAACTTAAATTAAATGTATTATTCAAGATTTAGGGGCTAACATAATTTACCAAATTAATATTGCATTATGCCACTTTACCACTGTTTCGGCAAAACTAGTAATATGACCCAAATTAATCATTTTCCAATTCCTACGCATTGTGTTTAACTAGGTACTAGGTTATAGTATCTAGTCAAACACACTGTTTATCTTTTTGTATTTGATAAATTCAACATTAAGGTTCATTATAGATCGTTTAGTCGATAAATTATTCCGACAACTACTAAATCAGTGCAACGAATAATGTATAGATGCGTTCATGCTTTATTGATTTGCAATAGAATTGTAATCGTTTATACAACGTAAATATAAAGGGCATCGGATTCGATTCCCTTTATATTTATTCGGTGTGACAACTACTAAATCAGTGCAACGAATAATGTATAGATGCGTTCATGCTTTATTGATTTGCAATAGAATTGTAATCGTTTATACAACGTAAATATAAAGGGCATCGGATTCGATTCCCTTTATATTTATTCGGTGTAATAAAAAATTCTACGAATTCACCGATCATGTATGATCCGTAAACTTATTTCAGAGTAGGTAATTAGGACAAACAAAACTTAGTTTGTATTAATAGTAATAGCAGTAATTTATCCTCTATGCGTCGCTAATTTGCTACATTTACTGCAAATATTATAAGGACGGTTTTTTCGAAATTTTTGTAAGTAGTATATTGAAAAGAAAATCCATATCCATAGGTCATCACTAATCCTACTAATATTATAAATGTGAAAGTTTGGGAATATGTTTGGAAGTTTGTAACTCAATCACGCTGTAAGGACGAACGAATTTGGATGAAATTTAGCACATAGATAGAACATGACCAGCTGCCGAATTGCGTAACTCATTTGCGATCGCAATCAATAGGATTTCAAAGTTCATTACTCCGTGTGTTTTGACAATTCGTCTTATGGGCGACTATGGACCACGCAATGAATATTTTTGTCATTTCAAAATGAAAGCTAATGTCATTGTGAATGCATTACACAATTACCCCACTGGATTAACATATAGGCTACTTTTTATTCCGGGAAGACGAACAGTTCCCGAGGGATGCGCGATACACGACATCCACGCGGGCAAAGCCGCGGGTATAGGCTAGTAATATTATAAATGTGAAAGTAACCCTGTCTGTCTGTTTGTTTGCTACCTTTTCACGACAACACTTCTGAACAGATCGTAATGAAATTTAGCAATGCGGTAGTCTGGGACCTGGAGAAGGACCTATATGCTACTTTTTATCCCGGGAAGATACACAGTTCCCGAGGAATGCGCGATAACGTCTTTCTATGGTAAAAATTACCTACATGCAGAGCTAGTAGGTAATAAAAGTAACCAATCATTCTACTTCACGTTTAGTGTTTAGTCTACGTTTTCTTTGAATCCCTTAACGTTTTAACACCAAGCCAAAAATACTAATTTAGGACTTAGGTAGGTACCTACTAATAGAATTCGGTTTTAATTGGAAGTCAGTCCTAGTGATGGATGCTATGACAAACACATACATGAAGTGGGTTCAAATGAAGCAAACTACAGTTATGAAAACTTGACTGCAAATTAATTGTTGGTATGATCAAAATTACTACAACAATTCAGAAATACGTCGTATAAAGTTTATACTATAAACGTTACTAGCCAAGTTGACAATCTACAATCGTCAACGCTATAGAAAACAATCAAAATGTATGGGACTGACATAATATCTCAATGAAAAAGTCATTCGTTGGGATATGTCATTCCCATACACTTTGATTGTTTTCTATTAGCGTTGACGATTGTAGATTGTCAACTTGGCTAGGGGGGCAGGTCCCAGCTTAGCACCAAGAATGACGAGACCTACCTTCACCTAAAGCCCAGCAGTTGGCTATTGCCATATTATTGATCGATTACACGTTACTACAGTCGACCTTATGACATAGAGAAAATTTAATTTATAATTTAATAACTTTTTATTAAGAGCTCTGACAGTATGTGGCTACATATTAAGCTACAAAATCCATTACAAGCTGACCTCTCATTGTACGAAAACTGACGGAAAGCCTATATAATGCGAGGTCAGCTTATACTGGAAATTTACAGCTTGATATGTAGCCTTGTGTGTACATTAAACCACAGTGAAAGTGGGTACGACAAGGCGCAAAGAACTAAAGTAGAGACTGCATTGCCACAGAATATCTAGCATTGCCACAGAATATCTAATAGTACTAACGGCATTGCTATGCACTAATTTCATTCAGAAACCATTCTTTACAGATACCTGTAACCAACATTAATTATTGGACGACATGGTTTGCACGCCAGCCGCACACTGTCTAACTACCTACCTAATTGGAATCATGTTGGACGAAAATTTCAAAACAAAAGTTGGTCTGAAAGACCAATACAAAGCAATTACGGTTATTATAATGTCATTAAAGCCTGGTTGACACTGGTTTGGAAGTCATTAACGCCAGTTTTGATTTATGACAAGGCACGAGGTTAACAATCATTGATAATCTAGATAAGAAAGAAAATTTTGTTATAACAGATGTTGATAACCAGGTCAAACCAGGTAACTACTTCAATAAAGTAGGTAGGTACCTACCTGGAGACCTAAATTGTAGTATGTTAAAGTTTAACGACAATTTAAAGTATTTTTTGATAATAATGAACTTGTAAAAGAAAATTATGAAAGAAAGACAAGCAACAATTGTTATGAAACTAAACAATATTGCAACAATTGTTATGACACTAAACAATATTGTAACAATCAATGAGAATGAAACCAAGATAACAGGACAGTTGCTGAATGTTGTGATAACGGTTGTAACACTTATTACTTATTACTGTTAATTGTAACAGATTTTGAGGGATTTCAACTTAAAGTTCTGAATGATAAGTAGAATAATACGTAGCTTAGTTAGCCGTTGGCACAAGTAACATGCAAGTGGTCCTAAGTGGAGACTATTTATAAACGAACTCAAGTCTAATTGGAGCCGTCCACATGACCGAGAGTGATCTACAAATAAATCATAACACAACACACAACTAATTTAGAACTACCTAGGTACTAGGTGACAGAAAATAAATATTAGAAAAATCATGTTTGCAAGAGGGTTAGATTGCCTTGTTATTGTCATAAATGACATTGTTGACAATAGATCTAATAACAGAAAAATATATAAAAATAACGAAATAGTAAAACATGCACAAAACTTAAGTTATAAAAAGCTCAATCAACAACACTTACATTTTCTTAATCCGTTCTACATTTACATACAGCAAAGAAAATCATGAAAACAAAACAACGCTTGCTTAACACTCGGCCTTCCTTTCCCTTTCAAACCAACCGAGAGGGATAGCAAATAAGCTAACACAGCTGACACTGAAAGCACTAATAACTTTATTTAATTCACACTGAGACTTTACATTCAATGAATTTGTACTCAAAAATTATGAAGCTAGCTAATTCTCTAAGGAGTTGCCAAAAATCGATAAATGGAACATGAAAATAGACACGAACATTTAGTCATATGTACAAACGCTTTAGTACTTAATTCAACTATCGCACTGTTTCTGTGGAAATTTAAATTAAGAACGAATGTTTCGTAAATGAAAAACAATAGTGTCCATGAGCGTAACGCTCGGCTCGCGTTCTCCGCGACCACGCGCGAGCTAACTACTAAACTTCGGGACAGGCAACGGAACGGCTCCGTTATGCTGCCTCTACACACGGCCGGCATTTGTCATATTGTGTTGTCTCTTTCTTTTCGCATGCACGAGATGAGAGCCAGCAATGTGCGTATCATCAGACTGAAGAGCTTTAGTGCGCCGCCGGTTCATGTGTGCGGTGCCTTGTCGGTGTGTAAAATGTTTTCAAACAAATAAAGGGTTAGGAGCTTTGTGGTATTCTTGTCGACACACTATTCATTGTGCATATAAGAAGTCTTTCCGTTTAATTAAAATGAAGTCTGAAGTTTTAGTAATCCGATTGGCAAATCAAACTTCTTAACGGGACTAGGTACTAACTAAATTTTATCCATATTATGACGATGCAATATGACATGAACGCAGCCCTCAAAAAATAATTTGATTCATGACGTTGACATGCCCATCTGTCATGGAATAAATGTCACCTGCACTTTAGGGTTAAGACAGTCATGTGTTTAATCATTCCGCTTTTCAATTTAGGGTGACCTGCAATCGATTTATAAAAAGTTTTATTAAAATACATCCTAAAAAATATTGTTACACAACACTATAAAAAGCTTTAGAATTTACTATACCCATAATTTTAATATGTAAGTAATCTCTGTTTTTTCTTACTGCAATTCGTCAATCATAATTATTAAAAGACATTTAATTTCACTCACAATTATTATTTTTACCTGATAGACTTGTAAAACAAGTAATTATATTTGATTAAAGAGACGTGCCAAGATTGTTTACTAAATAAGACAAGAGAGAAAGAACACCGTATATCACATTAATGAATTGCACCAATAAAAAGTAAAAAAGAAGTTTACTCTGACCATTGATGTGTTTTTATAACATTATATTTGTACTAGCGGTCCCAGCAAACGCCGTCCTGCCCGGAAAAGCAGCGCCACCTACCGGGTCCAATTGTGAATCTAAACCATTCTCGGATCCACCGGAATACACACACGAAATTTCATCCAAATCGGTTCATCCGTTTAGGAGGAGTTCAGGCACAGAAGAATTATATAATTATAATAACTAAGGATTACTTTACGGAACACTGAACCCGCAAGTTCAATTCAGACTTGGCCGGTATTTTTTTGTTTTGTGCCCATACACAGCTTCTGTAGGGTCTTTGTGCCCGACGGGCTTAGGGGGAACCTTCTTATTAGTCGCCAGTTCAATGCGTTCAATTAACACAGTTTACCGTTAAGAGAAAAAAACAAAAGACTTGCCTGTGATTGAATTGCGATGATCAAGTCCAAAATTAGAAGCAGTTTTTTTTCTTTTGTTACTTTAACTTTGGAATGAAACGAAAGAGTTCTGCTTGAGATATTTTTTTCTATAGTTCCTGAAAAAAGATCTAGGTCAACAGGCAGTCGTAAAAGATGAATAAAGAATTATATCAAGAGGATGAGCAGCAGCGTCTCCTTAAGAAAAATTAAAATGTCTTTATTTTGGACAAGGATATCAACTTATATTCTAGAGTTAGTTATAATAGGCCTAACCCTATAGGTATACGTTCCTATCAATTCGTAGCTTAGATTCATAACTTATCTAATAAAAGGGTAGCTAAGGAAAATATAGTTGCAAGGTAAGACGACCTGAAGGTCAAAGGCCTCGTAATTAAAAATGTTCATAATATGGTTCCGATGAAAACTCAATATAATTTTCTTTAAATATTATTGCATAGATTTTAGTAATAAAAGACGATAGAGTATCTCAATTTTATAAATGTCAATCTCATAGCAGTAGAGATCCGCGGTAGTAGATGTTCCTGTTTCACTTTTATTTATGACATTTAGAACATTGAGTCTAGATCGAACTGTATTTTGAACATTTTAAATTACGAGAATTGGCCCTCAGATTGAAGGACCGAGTTTTTCACCTGATCAACCTACACACAAAATGTTTTATCACTGGACAGGTATAATTCTTTGCAAAAGTCCTCAGGATATAGTTATTACTATTCCGCACTCTGCTCAGTATGGATGCTGTTTTTTGCGAAAGACGGTAATGCTAACAATTTATTTCATAGCAGAAGCTTTGGCTCCAGGAAGAATAACTAGGGCCACCTGCACGTAAAATAGTTATAGTGGACAAGCAGTTGCGCTGGTGCAAACGCACTCTCTCGTCCCGCCCTTTTTGTTCCAATGGGCTGGCAAACCAGTACGATCGGCGGAGATTTGGATGCAACGAAAGGCCGCAAACCAATATATGGCTCTTGAGGTGCTTTGCTTCCCTGTAACAACAAACTGTGCTTACCATCCATATGCCAAGTGGTGTTTACAGTAATTTCTAGAACATTGCTTAAAACGAGGATGCGAAAGAAATAAACAGGTAAATCTTAGCCAAACAAGGCTTCTATATCCCTGGAGCGTTGTCTAGACACGCAGTAACTAGGTAAGCTCCAGACGCCTTTAGTTTAGGAACATAACATCTGGTCTAGACAAAAGACGGCTGCATATTGACTACTAACATTAATGTAAACAATCGCCTTTTTAGTGTGGCCAAAATAGCTCGTAACCTATATTTCTAACGAATGAAATTACTCATTGTATCATTAAAGTTTAAAAGTAGGGCCAAATTTTATAGCTCTTTCCAGGCTTTGGGCACTGCTAAATAACAATGTAATGATAAAATAATAATACGTGATGTGATAACGTGACGTTTCTTTGTCAAATGGAACATACACTGTCAATAATTTTCTTTATCACAATTCTGGAGGGCAGAGCGTTTTGCTTATCCCATAACACAGGGCCTCACCGCTCTATTTTGGAAAGCAAAGTCTTAACCCTATTTTTCGTGTTTTTGATTGCATGTTCCTTTGTCAAAAATTGTACTTTTATATTTTTTGGAAATAAATTGAATTGAATTGAATACCTACGTAGGTTCGGTTGACCGCAAGTCAGTGGTAACATTTTGACATTGACAGCGTCTTTATTTCGTAAGCAGTAAGGGTGGTATTCTAATTCAAGTGTTCATTCATTCTAATTCATGCAGTCGACTGAACTGAGTTTTTTTTCCATTATTTCTATCTTTATACAACATTAGTTTTAGTTTACTCTAAGCCTGTAAAGGGGTGTAACTCTACTCATTATTATGAACAAATTTTATTATGGGACCAACCTTGAAATCGGGAAAAAATTACAGCTGTTCTATATATTTTTCCCAGAATCGTCACACAGTCTACAAACTAGTTTGTTTTTGATACATAAACGGAAACGCAATGACCTAATATCTATTAATCAGAAGGAAAACAAATACAAGATAAATTATCGATTATTTCTTACAATTATAATAATCTCATTTCCTTTCGTAATTCAAGTAACACCTGAGCCATGACATTGCGAGGATGATACTGTGACACCTACATCATAATGTCGGCTTACATTAGTTAGAATAAAGCAGAATTAATCGAATGATTGAACTTCCGATAGTGAGTAACGTTTTGCTACTTAGACGTCCTGGGCCCTAATTCACGTAATTTCATGACGCGCCGATCAAGTTGCAGTTACGCTGTAGTTCGTTTCTGACAGCGTTCGCCATAGATAAGAGAATACGAAAAGCATTGTTTTGATCGAAACTTAACTGCAACTGCGCTTCAACTGCACTTCTTTAGTTACGTGAATTGGCCTACTGCTTGTGAAACAAACAAAGTTATAATAATGTACTCTGTGCAAACCACGAATTAGTCAACACTCAAGAAAAAATAATTTATGGTAAAAGGTTTTTTCAAAGTCCTCTGACCACACGTATGTTTTCTGCTTACCACGATCTAACACGATATATACGGCCAAAATTAATATCCTATCTATCCACGATTTTCCCTACTAGAGATAGAAATTTGACACAAGCTCCATACAAATTATGTCAAATTTCTATCTCTAATAGGATAAATCGTGGATAGCCGATCAACTTTTTCGACGAAGCTATCTTTCTCTAAACTTAATATGCCTGTATCGTTTACATTACTTTGTTTGCTGTCATTTCGTTTATTATTGCATTAATTTAGCTTCTGGACTCCCGCGTAAAATCCTGCATTGAATTGATATAACTGCATACGGAGTTTGAAAGCAGCGCCAGTGACAGAAAAGTTGAAAAGAAATCGTTAGTCTTGGTATGAGCATAATATTATGAGGAGGGATGAAACTTCATGAAACGCATGTAACTAAGAGTGATGAATATGAATGTGCATGGATAGAGAGAGCTCGAGCTTCGAGAAAGAAGTCGACAGAAGGATCCAGTTGGGCTGGGCAGCATTTGGAAAATTTCGCCGAGTCTTCTCGTCGCCTATACCGCAAAGTTTGAAGACAAAGGTTTTCAACCAGTACGTCCTGCCTATCATGACTTACGGTGCCGAGACGTGGATACTGACAGTTGGCTAGTCCACAAATTCAAAGTCGCTCAGCAAGCTATGGAGCTAGCTATGCTCGGAGTTTCTTTGAAGGATAAAATCCGTAACGAGAATAACCGGAGAAGAACCGGAGTGACCGATATAGCTTGCAGGATCAGTAAACTGAAGTGGCAGTGGGCTGGCCATGTCTGTTGAAGGATCGATGACCGCTGGAGCAGACGAGTCCTTGAGTGAAGACCGCGAATAAGCATACGCATTATAGGGTGCCTCCCAGCCAGGTGGACCGACGACCTGATGAAAGTAGCTGGGGGGTACTGGATGCGGAAGGCAGAGGACCGAGTGTTATGGCGCAATTTGAAAGAGGCCTGTGTCCAGCAGTGGACTGCGATAGGCTGAGTTGATGAGAGAGAGCTGTCGCTCTCTCCTTCTGGAGACCAAAGAAAAGATAGATGGATTTCGTGACCAATGATATGAATGAAAAGGAAGTAAATTATGAGATGATAGCTGGCTGAAGTAAATGGAACAAGAAAACATATTCTACCGACCTCAAGTAACTTCAGTCCAGACCAGTTCAGGAATGTGATGATAATTTCGGAAGTCCATGAATTGAATATGAATACTGCGATGAAAATTACTACCTCGTCAATATCGGTAAGATAACTACAGAACGTAGTCATAATAATTAAAATTTAAGGAGTAATTATTAAGTCCAGTGTGGAGCAACCAGAATAGATAATTCAATCTTCAACAAAGTTTGGAAGTTATGAATTCATAAACAGGAAAACCGACAGTTAAAGGAAACAGACAAGTTCACGGTAATATACTATAATGCGGTAGTTTAGCATAGTCACTGTGTTTGGATAGACAGGTAGACGGCCACGGTGACCACTGACAACGTTTTATCGAGTATATGGACCGATCCTAAAATTGGATGTTAATAAAGGACTACATTGTAGAGTTTATGAGCATTTATTGTATCAATTGAATTGCCATGTAACCCTGTCGCTAAACGTTTTTCTTGGTCACTTATTACTTATTAATCACACAGCTAATTAAATATTAAACCAGGAAACTGAAATTAATTTTATGAATGTAAATCAGCTTGTTTGGCCCAGAAATGTTGTTGTTATAAAGGAAATGGTCGTCAAAAAAGTCCAAGATCATATCTGCGACACGTGCTGTACGTATATGGCTGATAGATAGTTCTGTTCAAGCAAACCGTAAAGTATAATGATAACTAAGGTTACATTGTTTCTTTACTGTTATTAATTATTAATTAACGTGCATTTCCTTGCGTAAAACAAATAAATTCTGCCGGATTTTAACGCCACCTGTAAGGCTGTGACAGACAAACAGACGAACGGACGGACAGACGGTTTAAGCTTTGTAATAAGGTCCAGTTGGCATCCTTTTGGTATGGAACTCTCCAAATCCTTGGTAATCTGTCTGAAATAATTCCTGAAGTCTCAGAGTAATTACACTCATAGTATGTCATTCCAAGCTCCGCTTTAAAACTGAAGCCAAAAATCTATCAAAGTGTGTCCGTAAGCGGCACGTTAAATGTTCGCCGACACGCACCCAAGCGCACGAATATTGTATGAATGTACCCTTTTATGGCCAACTTTAAATGGCTTCACTCCGCGTGCGACTACTGTGGTTCTAAGCCTAGTTATTCTAAGCCCTTAGTCGTCTTTTATAACACGTACATGGACTGAGAAAGGATGAAAAACATTAACTGAAGCCGGGCACCATCTGCGAGCCACAAACAACTTTTCTTTAACTTCTTTCTCTAACTTTCCATTATTCATTTTCTACTTAAAAACCATTCACACACTTATAAAAAAGATATTTAAAAATAGCGTGTGTGGCCGACGCAGTCTTCGTATATGGAATAGTACGTGCCTAGGAGTGTTGGCCGAAGCGCCGGCGCAACGTGACTTTGACCCACGACTGTGTATTGTTATTATACTAATCACGACGCCACACATGTTTTTTCAATATTTGTTTAATGTAGGTGTATATGGTCTGTGGTACGGAAGAAAATAGAATATCAGTATTTGAATGGCAGGTAATGCTTATGATTCATCTTTTCTGGGCCATAGTTAAGCCTAGTCGGGTCAACAGAACTTTTCGTTTTTAACATATCCCCATCAATGTTCTTACAGCTGGACACCAGCCTCGTCTCAAAACGAGATTGGCTTAAACTTTAGTCCGCCAGGCTGGCCTAGTGTAAAATAGCAGACGACATAAAATATGGATTTTCCTCGCAGAACTGCTAGTTCCAGCGACAACACAGCCCCGTTGTCGCTGGCTAATTCTTAATTCACTAACCCAGGTTTAATGCCAGGAAAATCTGTGTCTTATCAACAGCTCACAATTTTGGCTTGGAAGCTTCCTTGAGACCTACAGTTGATAAACCTCCACAGTAGAATATTAAAATGGACTTTTCATCTAGACATCTAGACTCTTGACACTATGATCATTACTCTAGAGTCTAGAGTAATGTAATAGTTTGCTTTTATTAGCAATCATACTGTTGCAATGTTTTATACATTCTTAAAGCTTTTATATGTAGACTTATAATCAGCAAATATTTTTAATACGAATTACATCATGCAACAGTTTAAGGGACCTAAAACCGTTGCATGATGTGATTCATATAATTATATTACAAACATAACAAACTACCTGGTATAGACACTGTACTAGGTAACTTACACACTCTCCCGGCTCGGAACCGATGACTTGAAGAGGGCAGCAAGAGGAAACTAGATGTAGATGTGCCTATATTAACTAGCAGTGATAGCCCAATGGTTGTATGCTTGCCTTCTAAGGATCTAAGTTCAAACCCAGCCTACACCTCTGACTTTTCGAAGTCATTTGAGGATCAGAATTTGATTATCACTTGCTTTAACGGTGAAGGAACACATCGTGAGGAAACCTACACACCTGACGTTGGGTACAAACCAACAGAACGAAGGCAAGCGAAGGCAAGCCAAGGCACTGAATAAGTAATTGTATCAGTATTGACTTAAAGTATAAAATTCAAAGTAGACATTGCCCTTGGACAATGGCCCATGTCCAGCAGTGGACGTCTTTCGGCTGAAATGATGATGATTGCCCTTGGTGTCTCCTTTTAATTTTATAATTTAAAATCAATACTGATACAATTACTTATTCAGTGCCTTGGCTTGCCTTCGCTGGATTGGTCTGTACCCGGCATGAGAGTATTATATACAGTTCTCGTTGGCGTGTGTAGTCTAAGGCCTGAGGCCCGTTCCCAGCAGTGGGACAGTAATCTACTTCACTTGAACGAACTTTTAGACGTTCCATTGTTCTTAAATATGTAGAAAAAAAAGTGAACTGCTCTTCCATGAGTTACTTTGTTATCTTTTCTTAACCGTACAAAACGAGCGGTGATGAGTAATACAGGTTGTTCACCAATTTCTAAGTACTTGACCCACATGTATGCACGTCAACAGTCACCACATAAGTTGACTAATAGGATTTATGAAAGCTAACATTAAGTAGGTAGTAATAAACTTAATGGAAAAGTTTACACGAAGGTGATAGCTGCCGTGCTACTCTTGCTAGTATCTACACTCTGTTTTTAGGGTTCCGTAGTCCTACAAGGAACCCTTATAGTTTCGTCATGTCCGTCCGTCTGTCCGTCTGTCCGTCTGTCCTAATCCTTTACATCTTAATAACTTCTACAGTTATAAACATAAGTAAATGAAATTTTGTAAAAAAATAGTACAGGTATAGATCTCAATTTTAAAATAATAAAAACATCTTGATTACGTATTTAAGGGGTGGCGCCCATACATGTGAAATGGGGATGCAAAAATTGTTTTCGCTGCACCCCCTCTTGTGGGATATCATTGAATAGGTCTACTAAAATGATGGTAATGTTTCATACACCACTTTTTTAGCAGGTGTACCATCTGCGAAATATAGCCTGCCAAAGTGGCTTGCAATGTGTCCCCCCCCCTGCCATTTCTAAACTATGCAATGTAGAAGCTTATAATCTTCCACATTGATAGACCTTTGTAAAAACTCTCTTTTAAAATTATTTCGAGCATAATATGATTATAAATTTTTGAGTTATAGAGAGAAAACTGAAAAATACTTAAAACATCCTAGTTCAAAGGTCATTGACCTTAGAGAAAAATGATCATAGCAAATAATGCTCTTATAGCTACTTTCTATTTGAAAAAATCACAAAAAGTAACTTTGTGTTATTATGACATGACAAAATTCTTAAATTTGGGGCCATCTAGCTGCGTCTAATAACACTCTCTAAGTCGCCAATGCTGCCGTCAAGTGCCGTCTATTGCATTTAGCACTGTATAGCGCCATCTAGCGGCTATTAAAAACACTCTCTGAGTCGCCAATGCTGCCGTCTATTGCAAAAACTAAAATAGCCATGATTAATATTCGATTTGATTTGTTTGTAACACCTACTTAAGGAACCCTATAATACTGAGCATGGCCCGTCATGCTCTTGACCGGTTTTTTCTTACTTGTTTTAGTAAACAATCTTGGCATGTTTTTTTTTATGCAATTCATGAATAATAATTATTAAAACACATAATGTTAATAATTTCACACACGAAATATTTTCTTTTTACCTGATTACATGTAATTATATTTTATCAGTAGATTTGACTAAAAATACATGCCAAGATTGTTTACTAAATAAGACAAGAGAGAAAAAACAGACCTTACAATGTTTACTACGTATCAATATAGTAGGATAACAGATTTTTAAGCATGGAACGCTTACGCCACTATTTTAGTCAGCCTGCTCACCGTCAGTAGTGACGGTAAATCTTGTTTTAGTTACCAGCCCCCCTAGCCAAGTTGACAATCTACAATCGTCAACGCTATAGAAAACAATCAAAATGTATTGGAATGACATATCTCAACGAATGACTTTTTCGTTGAGATATGCAGCACAGGTTACTTGGCTGGGAAATGAGCTGCAAATCATACGGTCAGCTACAGGGTTGGTTAATTAATTGATAATGCCAAAATTAGTAATAAATCCATAACAAATTGTTTTATTTTATACTAGCTATTGCCCGCGACTCCGCACGCGTTTATTTCGGAAATCTACATTATGTTGTTGAAAACATGCAATAATAACTTGCGTTTTAATTAGGGACGTGAAGTACTTATAGAGGGATCAAGCTGTATCTCCGAATGACACAACCCGTAGGACTGCCGCATATTGCATCCAGCCCAGCCTAGCCGAGTGCTAGGTCGCGCGCTGTTGTCTTTTGTTCGCAAACGTTTTAACATTACACTGTTAATAATTCTCATAAAATGAAGCTTGCCCTTTTGCCGCCCTGCATTTAAAAGGTTACCTCCAAGAACAAGGAGTCTAGAACTCAAGGGAAATACGTTTTTGGGTGTTTTTTTTCCTAAATAAAAAAAAAAACACCCAGAAACGTATTTCTTTATATTCATTCAAAAAGCCAAGTTTTTTTTTATAGAACACAACTAAGAACACTCGATCAAGTCACCTTTCAAACAAAAAAGCAAAATCAAAATCGGTTCATCCGTTTGGGAGCTACGATGCCATAGACAGATACACAAATACACAGACAGAAACATAGATACACACGTTAACCACATTACACCCCCCTGTTTGCGTCGGGGGTTAAACATTAGATCGTGTGTCGTGAACTGACACGTCATCATAATAAAATCATCCGCATTGAATTATAAATCATCATCATCATCATCATTTCAGCCGAAAGATATCCACTGCTGGACATAGGCCTCATATGACCAAGCATATATATGTTGAGGGGATATGCCATAATCTCCACGCTTGGCAGGCGGGTTGGCGATCGCAGTTTGCTGGTTAAATACTCAGAGAACGCTGCTGCCCATCCTCTGGTGAATCCATTAGATACCTTTTACGACTCCCATGAGAAGAGATAAGGGTGGTGCAATTCTTTACGTCCGGCACCACACGGATGAATTATAAATACAAAAATACATTACTAATATAGGAAATCCGACAGAAGAAAAATAGGTTACTTGAAAAAATATGATAATTTCGGATATCCGTTTATTCATGTCATTGTTGCATGAGTCAGTGAAAGGAAAGGAAGTTCGATAAAGTATCAATCATCATAATTCTCGGAATATATCGTCTGCTTTCCGGCGAAGTACAGCACCGCCCCCTTTCTTTCCTTTGGCATAGTTTTAGTCGACAAAGATACTGTCACAGCATTTGACGACGTCTGTGGTGTGGTTCGAGTATCGGACTGCTAATCACGAGGTCGTGGATTCGATTTCCACAAGACACAAATATTTGTGTGATGAACATATAAGTGTTTGTGTTTGTCTGGGTGTTTCTTATGTATTATAAGTATGTATTTAGAAAAAAAAGAGTAGGTATAAGTATTATACCCATTGTTTAGTACCCATAGTACAAGCTTTGCTTTGTTTGGGACTGGATGGTGCTGTGTAAAAATGTCCCAAAAATATTTATTATTTATTGTCCTGCGAACAATAAGTTCCCTACAATATGGTTGAGCTAAGCAATACTGATGCTCGCGCATGCTTGTGAACGGGTGCCGTCAACTGCCGTCTATCGGGACTAGCCAGCTCCTACATACCTATTATGGCCACTATTTTTTGATAAACATATATTTTCAAGGCATTTTCTCATTGTTAGGGTTACATGCTTATTTCTGACACTAACCTACATTATTCTTGCATTATTTGAATGCATTTATTGTATCAATACATTATATTAGAAACGGTATAATGTCTAGACTAACTAGCTTATTATTTGAAAGAGTATTCATATAGTTGTTTTGCTGGCTCTTCTCCATAGGACCAACTTTTTGGAACTGGGCAACTAGATTTTAAATTAACGTTTTTAAAGTGTATTAGGTATTCGAAATAAAACCTTTTTAATTTGAATTTGTAAAAAAGAAAGAGTGTAGTTTGTTGCCGGTTCTTCTCTATAGGACCCACCATTTGGAACCGTAAACCTCGAGTCAACCTTTCGACAGGCAATCCTTGCCTGTTGTTATAAATGGTCTATTCCTATGACATTGAGGAGGTTGACGTGACTATTCGAGTTTTAATAAATTTTGTCATTTGAAGATTGAAACCTTCCTGAACTTGATGTTTTTTCGATCTTTTCTAAAGCAGATTTTCCTTCAACTTTAGCTTGGTATTAACAAAGATTTCGTCAAATATTAAACTTTTCTCAAGAATTCATGACTTTATAACTAACTCTCAGGGGTACATCAACATGTTTTTCTGAACAAATTTAAAGCTCTTTTATTTATTCTTAACTTTTAAATAATATATGCTGTCGTGCGTGGGATTCTCTTTAGGGGATCGTGCTTGATAAACCCAAGCCTAAATATAATGGTTCTGTGTGTGTGTGGAAAATCTTGAATCACATCGATTGCTTGCATTGTTAAACAAACATTATTGATATCTTATTACTATATTCTGAACACAATAGGTGCCTCGGAAATGAATACAAGTATCGTTTAAAATATATGTTTTGGTTTGACGAAAACCCAAAATTAAAAGATAGGCTTGCAGGGATGTAGAGAATTAGGAGTGTAAGTAGTGTGACTTTTGATTCTAAGAGTGCAATTTTCGCGTTTGTAACGAGAATATAAAAGTATTTAATATTTTAATAAGTCACCTTACTATTCTATTATTTAAACCCATTAAGGCAATCGGGACGAAATGTAAAAATATAAATTATGGAAAGAATTTATTTCTCAGGATTCGAACGACTGCGACTCCTGGTTCAGTTAGGTCGGGAGAGGGCCGATCCCGCTCGGAGAAGGAGGCACCGGGGAGGCAACCGCACTGGCGCAAGCCCCAGATAGGGCTATGCGCCTACCCTGCCGCTACATCTGGCAGGGAACCTTCAGGATCGTGGACTCTACGAGTTGGGGGACTCGAGGCGTCTATTAAGCGACCTTGGGGAGGCCAGCAGTACGTGGTGGTCGCGAGCTGCTGTAGGGATAACAATATTGTTTTCCCGGGACGCGCCAAAGGCGTAGCACTAGAGGAGCACCGGCGCGGTCTAATGGAGTTCCCGGAGCTCCTCTATTTTGTGCAGAGGATGGCCACCGTGTGGTTTTAGTCGGTAAGAGTCCGACATACCCCTCCGCCGTACCCAGACGGAGGGTATCCATGAGGATTTCCACCCGAAAACATAACAAAAAAAAAGATTCACCGTTGCTTTGTGTGAACATAACAATCCAATAATAATTAATTACAACAACTGCCGTCTGGCTTACAACAGATTATGAATAGGTACAAATAAACAACGAATATATACAAAATTAGGTGATCGGTGTGTGATAGGACTGGCACTTTTGGTGTAGGGGGCTGTAAGCACCAAAGACATTTCTATGCTGACGTAATCAGTATAATAACTTTATGGTAAGCACATAAGGGACCAATTACTGTCCCTCTGCTGGACACGGGCCTTTTCTCGGAATGAGAAGGTTAAGCCTTAGTCCACCACACTGGCCTAGTGTGGGTTGGCAGACTACACACACCATCGATAACACTGGTTTAGGTGAATTCCCATAATTTACAGCAAGATTCAAATATAATCACATGTAACTTACATGTGATTATATTTGAATCTTGCTGTGTAACCCAATAGTTACTATTGTTTGTATACAGTGTTGCTACGAACGTTGGTTGCTGCTACGGCAGGCTGTTGCTACGAACGTTCGTACTACGATACGACCGTTCGTTGCTACGATACAACTGCTCGTTGCTACGAATGATTGTTGCATGCGCGCTGCATCGGCGTCGAACTTCGACTGCGATTATCAATTTTCTTGTCAGGCACGATGATACTACACACATAGCGGTAATAGGGCAAGTTCACTTACAACGGTATACTTAGTATCTGATATGATAATCAGTTTATGCGGCTTCGCCCGCGTATCACTTGGATTGTCACAGAAAGATGTTATCGCGCTTCCCTCTGGAACTGTTCATCTTCCTGTTATAAAAAGCAGCCCATATGTTAATCCGGGTTATGATAGACCTATCTGTGTGCCAAATTTCATCTAAATCCGTTCAACCGTTTCAGTATGATTGAAGGATAAACAAACAAAGAAATAAACATTCATACTTTCACACCTTTTTTGTTAAATCTTTCCTTTTCACCGAAAGACGTAAGTGGGAGTTTAATTCGATACAACTAGCAGTGTGCACCGTAGCTTAGCGACTAATGCACTGGTGTACTGAACCAGGAGTCGCAGGTTCGTATCCTGCTCGTGGGCGATTTTTTCTTTCCACAATTTATATCCATCCTTTTGCATTTATAATATTAGGATAAGATAGTAGGATTGTCTGGTCCATCAAAATAGTATTACCCTGTGTGTAGTAGAGATCATCTTATCTAAAATTGCAAGCCCCTCTACCCTATTTGTCCTAAGATAATGACACATTTCATAGACACATTTTGTGGAGAAGCGTGCAGTTAAACTAGACGATCTCGACCTAATACGGGTATTCCTATTTTGATGGACCCGACTGTTAGACAACACTTTTTACAATAAACTAATGTCTGCATATCGGTGGCAAAACAGTTATACAGAAGGTAAATAAAAGTCATATTCACTTTCCACCACGAGAGAACTCGTTATTTTTCATGTTAGTCACTTTAACACATGGCATTAATATATAACAATTTAAACTCAATTCACAACTATTGGAAATCAAGGATTTCTACAATTCACAGAAAATACTACAAAGGTTACATCAATACTGACCGTTGCAACAATCTGAATGCCCCCACTAATCAAAACCACAGATCTTTTATAGATCAGCAAAATCGAGTCAATACACGTTCCTTAATTCATTTTTAAGAATATTCCTTTTTAAATAAAAATGTTGGAAAGTTATTATAAAAATTAAGTAGGTATCAAAAACAAATAAATATCATTATTATTCATTATAACATTTGGAAATAATTAATTTGACTCTGATATTATTGGAAATAGAAATTAATATAAAACAAATTAATACAGCACAAAAACGTTAAATTAAATCATAAAATAATTCAAAACAAATTGAATAACATAGCTATTCTAACAGCTCGTCCATCCTGATAATAAGTACACGTCCTCGTGTACAGTGCGCAGCAAACAACCCACATTGACATGCGCAGTGACGATGACGCCACGCCTTGTGGTACCATCATTGTTCAAGCTATTTGCCGGCTACTATACCTATTATAAGAATGAACTACTTATTTTAGTAATTACTTTTTATTTTCTATATGAATATTATCTTAACAATTTTATTGTAACGTTGGTAAATAATTACTCAATTAGCTTTTCAATAACACATTGCTTTGTGCATAATAAAATTATAAAAAATCAATTACATAATTTTATAGCATCTAATGGGAGAGGCCTATGTCCAGCAGTGGACTGCGATAGGCCGAGTTGATGATGGTGATGACAGCATGTAATGTATCACAACTTATCACAACCTATTCCACATTTATAACAGATTTCAGATACTATGACAAATTACACATTGCAAATTTTATACACACTTTGTGCATTAAACTTTGCACACTTTGTGCATTAACCTCGCACTCGCTAAACAACAATCAATTACGTAATTTCACACCATGTATCACATCTTACAAAATACACTTTTGAACACATTTCACCACACTTTACACTTTGCGCGCATTGCGCATTTCATTGACTAATCTTCGCACACTTTGCATGAGACCTCGCACATCTTGTGCATTAGACCTCGCACACCTTGTGCATTAGGACTCGCACACATTGTGCATTTAGACACGCACACCTTGTACAGTAAGATTCACACACCTTGTGCATTAAGGCTTGAACACCTAGTGCATTAAGGCTTGAACACCTAGTGCATTAGGAATCGCACACCTTGTGCATTAGGACTAGGACTCGCACACCTTGTGCATTAGGACTAGGACTCGCACACCTTGTGCATTAGGACTAGGACTCGCACACCTTGTGCATTAGGACTAGGACTCTCACACCTTGTGCATTAGGACTAGGACTCGCACACCTTGTGCATTAGGACTAGGACTCGCACACCTTGTGCATTAGGACTAGGACTCGCACACCTTGTGCATTAGGACTAGGACTCGCACACCTTGTGCATTAGGACTCGCACACCTTGTGCATTAGGACTAGGACTCGCACACCTTGTGCATTAGGACTAGGACTCGCACACCTTGTGCGTTAAGACTAGGACTTGCACACCTTGTGCATTAGGACTAGGACTCGCACACCTTGTGCATTAGGACTCTTACACCTTGTGGATTTCATACTTTATACATACATATACAAGCAAACCTTGCGCTTTGCTTTTATTTGTGTATCGCACACTTTTACAACCTAGCACACCTAGTGCAACTCATACATAGCACACCTTGTGCATAGCATATTTTTATATAGCACACTTTGTGCATACAACATTGCAAACCCTTTGCATCATATTAATTATACATCACAATTTGTGCATCTAATACTTTTTCCATAGCAAACCTTACGCATTGAACATTTTTCTATCGATTACTTTGTACATACAACATCGGACACCTTGTGTGTCACACACAATTTACATAGCACACTTTGTGCATCTTATACTTTTTGCATAGCACGCCTTGCGCATTGCACATTTTATATCGCACACTATGTTCATTCATCCACACCACATCTTGTGAATCTAATACATCATACATTGCTCACATTGTGAGTCGTATATATTATACATAGCACACCTTGTGTACAGTCTCACCACCATATATATTTTTACGCACGCAGCAAGCCTTTTATGGTCTTGCGTTGCCTTAGTCATAATTATATACAATAATTTTAATAATTAGATACCAATCATACGTCGATACTCGTCTAACTGACACTTAGAGAAAGAATCGTCACCCTTTTTTATTGTGTGTACCTTTTAACTATTAACTTACTGTGAAATGAACATACTACTAACTTTGGTAATATATTTCTACTCTGTGTACTCAACTAACTACTAGAAGATTTAAAACTCCAAATAACACATCAACAACATATACTTAGGTACTTTTGCAAATGTACGAAGCTAACTGGCCCGTACCTACACCTTGTGCGTCTTATACTGCATAACACACTTTGTGTATTGCATATTTGTATATAGCACACTTTTTGCCTACAACCTGATATATCTTGTGCATCTCACACATTATACCTTGTGTAACGTATACATTATACATAGCACACCTTATGCATCATTTATATTATACATAGCATACCTTGTGCATTAGTATTTGATAATACATGTGAATGTAAGCAATAATCATTTCAGCCGAAAGACGTCCACTACTGGACATAGGCCTCCCCCAATTAAGGGGGGGATATGCCATAATCGCCACGCTTGGCAGGCGGGTTGGCGATCAAGCAATAATAATCATACGGAATACCATGTTTCTGCATCTTACACTGGCAACATAATAAAAGAAAAGCACAAACATATGTTTACTGTTCGTTACGATTTGTTTAAGTACTTCATGTAACTTAACATAACACACACATAACATAACATCACGCCTGTACCTCCTCGAAGGGGCAGGCAGAGGCGTAATAGTACACCCACATTTCGCCAGTTATGTCATAGTCCCATGCAATAGGGGGCGAGTCTATTGCCATTGACCGGGTACAAATCCCGACTCCGGGCCGCTACTGAGAATTTCCAAATGATAAAAACCAAATAACACTTTACCCGACCCGGGAATTGAACCCAGGACTCCACGCTCAGCAGTCGCGCCTGCAACCACTAGACCAACGAGGCAGTCAACTTAATTCATTCATTCTTCAGTCATGTAACTTAATTTTCACTTATTTCTTTCTCTGATGAATCGGCAGTCCCATTCCCGTCAAAATATAACCACATGTACATTTTGACCACTGCATACATACATCCCTTTGTATACAGACGTACCTTTCATAATGAGTCCATTACACACACAATCAATAATACGATATCTTAAGAATTCTTGTCTATCTTGCGGTTCGTCAACACATTTTGCAACCTCATTATCTTATTTTAGTAACATTATTCGATTGACCGCTCGCATCCTGTTCTAATAAATGTCGACGGACCAAGCGGTGTACAGAAAAACCTCAAGAAAAACCTAAACTGGTTTATGTTCTACATTGTATCGGCCAAATGCATGTATTTTTTTTATGGAAATAAAAATATATAAATAATTAAATAATCTGTACTTTCCTCAATATCCATCCCATGTATAAGATGGGGGGTCTTTCTAGTGAGTTTACGGCCAAATAGATCCGAAACGGTCTGATGGTGACCCTCTTGTTCCTTAATATTACACAACATGGCATTGAATCTGAACCAATCTGTCATCACACAAACGCTCGTCATCACCCCAATTTTGAGGAGCAAGCGAATACAAAACTAACCCGTCGCGCCTCTACCCGGCCACCCGCCCGTGGTAAGGCAAATTTCCATTCTTCTAACCCATTCCAATGTCATATATCAATTTCAGTCATTTAAATTTTATACCTGTATAAGACTTTGTACATACCCTGATCACATGTAACGTGTCGGCACACCCGTACCAAAATAATCCTTTAAAACTCCGACAGAAATATTTGATTTTGTATTTTAAATATCTTTTTTAAAACGATAAATTTTGAGTGAGAGAGCATCCATAAATTTAAATTTTTCCCACTCCAAACTGACCCAACCACAGGCGCCTATGATTGCTCGACTCCAGTTGCTCGGACAACAGCAAGAACAAATCATAACATATAACACATAATCATATGGGTTCTTTCATTAGTTGTGAAAATCAGACTCCAATGGTCGATATGGAAAGTATGAAAGGGCATAGCAATCTTTGGAATGAGATGTAAACAGCCTCGCTTCCTTTCCATAGAACCCAATCATGAGCACACTCCAAGAGTTCTCTAAACATATTTCTTATAATTAGCTTCTCATTTGTAACATATGGAAAGTATGAAAGAGCATAGCAATCTTTGGAATGAGATGTAAACAGCCTCGCTTCCTTTCCCATAGAACCCAATCATGAGCACACTCCAAGAGTTCTCTAAACATATTTCTTATCATTAGCTTCTCATTTGTAACAAGTTCTTGTTATAATAATGTTTGTCTTTTTCATTTCTTTCACTCTCAATGCTTTTGTCTATGCCTATGCGTTCAAACGCACACCATCCACACCCAACATCAAACATAACCTCATACGCCAACCTGGCACATAACCACCACACAACATTAAACAAGTATTATCGTAGTGAACTAAGTTAACAAGTAATATGGATGACGTACTACGTACCTCATACTCAGAAGCCATAGAAAATTCTGTGCACACTGCACAACCCATCTACGTCACTGACCCAAAATACATATAAAATAAAAATACATAAATATTTTTGGGACATCTTACGCATCACCATTCTATCCCAAGTCAAGTAGAGCCTGTACTATGGGTACCTACTAGACAATACAGTAGGTATATAAGAAGTATTTTGATAATCCATAAGTTTTACTATATTGTTTGAATATTCAATCTGACCTCATCATATTGTTCAAATGCTGGCTACAAACCACCCAACTTTCCATAATAATATTAAAATATAAAGAAAATTTAAAACCGACGAATAACCAATGGAGCATATCAACGAATTAAGCTATTCAGCGCAGCCCACCAAAAAATAAAAATATACTATGCTAAAATCACTCCGATTCGTCAACTAGTTTTCGAAACATTGTTCCTCTCAGTTAAATGTGCGTCGCGGGGCCAGCGCTGGCCGCTATGACGCCACTACACATCTCCAGGCTCACTCCGTTGCATGCCTGCGTTCTACAGGCTAGTGCTACATTTTAAAACTCTCATAATGTGTAAATCACATTGCAAAAACATTTTGTTGTGCTAAAATGCCCGAACTAGGTAGGCAGGTACATAATAAACTAAAAGGACAGCGAGCGCGTCGTGGCTGTGGAGTGACGTGCCACGAGCCACGACAAACGCGCGCGTGCGGGAGAAACCTCACAGCATCATAACTTCTAAACCACTTGATTCATTTGAACAAAACAGATAGTTATGCATTTTAAGACATTTAGACTCCATTGTGAAAAAGGTTCAAGCGATTCTCTGAACCCACTGATATTATCCATTGAACCTCAGATCTTTTAAATTCTATGCATTGAACATACAGGTGAGAATGATCAAAAAAAAATGTCCCTTCTGTGAGAAGTGACCTGGCAAATATATCAACATACAAAACTCCTGGATTCCATAATTTAAATATTAAAACTGTTTTTGATATTGTCCTGGTTATGGTAAAACACATAGAAATTTCATTCTTATGAAATATATAAAAATATTAATGTAGGTATTATTAACGCTAACTCAGCTCACTAGGTATTTGAACTTTTTGCTTTAATCGGAATACCTACTCGCTTCGCATACTCTTTCAACAAGAGAGAACAACTACTTTGATTATTGTTTTGTCATAAGTTTTTCATCCACAAATGTATGTATGACTGATACCGATCACTCGTGTATTAAGACTTCTTTATGTAAATTTTAATTCCAAACTCACCTGGTTCCTTGTAATTCCTTCGCTCTCCTCGAGAAAACGATTCCATTCGTAAAACGGACCTGTGCCGCGTCTTTGATCTTCTGATTCATAATACTCGACCGAGAACGGCGCGTAGTGATCCTGCTTCTGATTTGTTAGACAACACTTTTTACAATAAACTAATGTCTGCATATCGGTGGCAAAACAGTTATACAGAAGGTAAATAAAAGTCATATTCACTTTCCACCACGAGAGAACTCGTTATTTTTCATGTTAGTCACTTTAACACATGGCATTAATATATAACAATTTAAACTCAATTCACAACTATTGGAAATCAAGGATTTCTACAATTCACAGAAAATACTACAAAGGTTACATCAATACTGACCGTTGCAACAATCTGAATGCCCCCACTAATCTTTTTTTTTTTTTTTTTTTTTTTTTTTTTTCGAATGGGCTCTCGCAGGTGGGACCGAAGTCCCATTTCTGCTTAACCGGACTTAGTTGGCGGAGAGTCCCATGTGGGACTCCATTCGCCGATCCCCACTAATCAAAACCACAGATCTTTTATAGATCAGCAAAATCGAGTCAATACACGTTCCTTAATTCATTTTTAAGAATATTCCTTTTTAAATAAAAATGTTGGAAAGTTATTATAAAAATTAAGTAGGTATCAAAAACAAATAAATATCATTATTATTCATTATAACATTTGGAAATAATTAATTTGACTCTGATATTATTGGAAATAGAAATTAATATAAAACAAATTAATACAGCACAAAAACGTTAAATTAAATCATAAAATAATTCAAAACAAATTGAATAACATAGCTATTCTAACACGACAATCCTAATATCCATATAAGACATCATTACAGCCGAAAGACGTCCACTACTGGACATAGGCCTTCCCCAATTAAGGGGATATAAGACATACATAACATAAATAGCCCATACTGTCCCACTGCTGGGCACGGGCCTCTTCTCAGCATCCACATAAGACATACGTAACATAACATGACCAGCCCATTACTGTCCTACTACTGGGCACGGGCCTCTTCTCAGCATAAGAACGATTCAACCCTTAGTCCACCACGCTGGCCTACTGCGGTCACATAACATAACCAACCCACTGCTGGGCACGGGCCTCTTCTCAGCATTAGATCGATTCAACCCTTAGTCCACCACTCTGGCCCACTGCGGGTTGGCGGACTACACACACCATCGAGGACTGTATGGAGCACTCTCAGGAGTGCAGGTTTTTTCGAGATGTTTTCCTTCACCTTTAATGCTTTAATAATGGCAAGTGATACTCATATTCTGATATGCATTCGCATATAAATTCGAAAAGACAGAAGGTGCGGGCCGGACAACATACAATTAACAATAATTGCCTACATAAGTTTAGGCCACCGTTGTCTAGTTGTAAGTCAGTAAGTGTCATCGAAGGAATGTGTGCTGTGCTCCGTTGGGTGTGGTAGGTCAGGTTTATTTATTGCAAGTACTTCTGACCACTCCTGAGCCAGCTACATACCTTGCAAACTATCTACATCTGTGCAAAACGATTTCAAAAGCTTTAGGTAGGTAAATTGCTACGAGTTTGTGCAATGTGTATGTAGCTGATTGTGAACTGTAAGTACAGTCAACCTCATATCGATGGCAACAGACCACTATACAACGTGGATATGCCACTACGACAATAAATGAAAACACGGTTAATACTAGTCTATAGAAGCATTTACAGACATATTTAAGTTGTTTATCGAAAATTACAAAAACAAATTTTTTCAACAAAATAAATTTTAAAGTACTAGCTTTTACCCGCGGCTTCGCTCGCGTTAAATTCTGCTAACCCACGTGACGGATCCTGTTAATTCAGTCCAGTCCAGTCCAGCCCAGTCCAGTCCAATTCAGTTCCATCCATCCATCCATCCATCCTTTCATTCGGACCGTCCAGTCCAGTCACGTCCAGTCACTATCCCAATATCCCACTATCCCACTATCTCACTATCACACTATCCCACTATCTCACTATCCCGTCCCATGACCCGTCGCGTACCATGTCCCGTCCCGTCCCGTGTCCCGTCGCGTCCCATGACCCTTCGCGTCCCATGTCCCGTCCCATCCCGTCCCATGTCCCGTCCCCCATGTCACATGTCCCGTCTCCATTTGTTAATTCAAACCTTGCAGGGACCCGGACTCGAACATACCTACACAAAAAATATCATTAAAATCTATCATCTATCAGTTTAGGAGATCAGTGACATACCAACAGCAGCACGACCTACCGGGTCCAATTGTATTTTTAAACCATCAAAATTTCATCCAAATCTTATTTAATACGTTCTTTAAATTAGAGGGGACCCGAGTTTACCATACCGAACGGGACGAACATCAAATGTTTGAAAGGTAGGAACAGTTTGTGTGGGAAAATAAAATTGTTTTTTTTACTATGTTTCTCGCAAATTTTCCAACCAAAATTTGCCAAATCGGTTCAGCCGTTCTAGAGTTTTAGCGAAACTAACGAACAGCAATTGATTTTTATATATATAAATACGCGATTTAATGCGGTTAAACTTTGTTTTATTATAATGTGTATTGATCGCGAAAACCTAAGAAGTTATTAAATATTAAAACATCAAAATAATAAGTAACACCATTTGTAATCATCTTTAATCATTGAGAAAGAGTGTTTAAAATTATATGGACTCGCACAGGTCTTTGTCCTAACGATCTTTGCCTAGAAAAATGGTTCTACATTCAAAATTAATGAAATAAAAATATTTTCCTGTGGCTAAGCTATTAACTGGATTTGATACAATTTTTGTATACAATCAGAGGACGTGATACTCTGTACGTGGTTTTATTTAATGTCGTATTGTCATATCCACCCTGTATGTACTTATTTTTAATTCACCATAATAACACTTAATACCATAAGCCTTAACAAATGAGTGTACTCATCAATTTGAACAACTTTTACTTTGGGACCAACTATGAAATCTTGACAAAAAAAAACATCTAATCCACACATTTTGTGAACAAAATGGGGGCGCCACAAGTCATACATAGCCAAATTAAAACTTTTAAAATCGCGCTTTTGGCAGAATTTTGGATAGTCTTTAATATAAATTCAATTTGAGTATTTACAGGCACATTTTTTGCATGATAAAACATAAATTGACACAATACTGACAAAGATAGAAAATTTGTTTCGATTTTAGACGTTTTTGCAAGACTATACACGCAACATTTTCCATGGAACGGATGATTTTTTTATAAATGCGTAGCTTCTAGTCTGCTGGCTATAGAAACGTGAGACACAGCACGTGAGTGAAATCAATTGGAAAAATAAAATATTTGCTTTTATTAAAATTGGTTACATCGAAAATGCCCAAATAAATTTTCAATTGATATAAAATATTTGAATTCAAAAAATCAAAATACATTGAAAGCTGGGCTTCAAATAGTCATATTAAGCTTGTCACATGTGGGACCTATATTTCGTGTGAAGAATTTTTGAGTAAGCATTTCTCGAGCAAAAAAGTCAACTGAATTCAACACGTAAATTCTATTATTTAGAATAAGATGTAGCGTTTATATCGAAACCTACCTTTCAAAATTCAAAATTCAAAATTATTTATTTGTCAAACATAGGTATGATGTACAAGACATGGTGTTAATTTATTTGCGACAACCTTAACTTTTTGTAGTTAAACATAACATTAATTTTAACAGCTGTAATTTATAAATAAATAACAGCGACCTCAGGTTCACGTTAAACGTTTAGTTCTGCGAATTGCGAACAAAAATTTATATTTCTTAATTTGTTGAGCTCCTTGATTAATGATGCTGGCAATGTCAGATGCTGCGAATTCCGCAATGATTCATTTAAACGTCCCTTCGGTATATTTTGACCGCAAAACATGAACAGTGTTATATAAGAAGAATAATCTGTGGTACTTAACTTGACACAGTTTTCGCAAACGTAGTTTCGTTTTTATTTTTTTAGTAAAGAATTATTATCGGTGGCCGCTTATGAAAATTTCTATGGGATACGAGAATAGGTAATAGGATTCTTCTATGCCATCTGCTAGCAACATTATCCTAGCAACGCCAGATTTTACAGAATCAAATCGAACATTAACATTTATATTTTATTTCAAGTTCTAGACTCTCAACACTAGGTACATTTAAACCCTAAGAAAAAAAAATATTCGTGGTATATTTCTAATAGATAAAATATATCAATACCGAGGTCAAAAATCAATTTCATGTCGACCTTCTCGCAGGTGGTGCTTGAATATGTGAGTGTTTATATTTTATGTATAGCGAAGAATCTACAAACGTCGATATTTTATCCATTATCTGTATATGTTAGGTAAAAGACGCAGTGATAAGTCTCAAACGTTTTCATGTTGAAGTCTAAAAAAGCTAATGAAAGTATTCTTAGTAAGTTTGAGGTCAAATTATATTAATATCTTTTTGTTAGGATGGTCTTAAAAATACCTTCATAATAATATTGCTACGTGATCATATACTTGGTTATCAACAATCCGTTTGTCCAAGACGTACAGACAACTGCATATCGATGGTAACAATTAAAAACCGACCAAGAGCATGTCGGGCCATGCTCAGTATTATAGGGTTCCTTCATCAACTCAGCCTGTCGCAGTCCACTGCTGGACATAGGCCTCTCCCAAGTTGCGCCACAACACTCGGTCCTCTACCTTCCGCATCCAGTCCCCCCCAGCCACGTTCTTCAGGTCGTCGGTCCACCTGGCAGGGGGGCGCCCTACGCTGCGTTTGCCGATTCCGATAGGGTTCCTTAAGTAGGTCTAATTACAAACGAATCAAATCGAATATTAATCATTGCTATTTTAGTTTTTGCCATAGAGGAAATGAATATAAAATTCCGTGGTTTTTGCAAACAGCGCCAACTAGCCCTAAATTTAAGAAGCTAAATTTAAGAAGTGTGTCATATCAATCTAGGTAACAAAGTTTCTTTTCGTGATTTTTTTTAATAGAAATTACTAAAGCAGTATTATTTATTTTATTATTTTAACGCATTTACGCATGCGTAGCGATATCTAACGATTTAAATTGTGGAAAGAAAAAATCGCTCGCGAGCAGGATTCGAACCTGCAACTCTTGGCTCAGTACGCCAGTGCTTTGGCCACTAAGCTACCGTGAACACTGCTCGTGGTATCGAAATTCTCATCCACTTGGTACATCTTTGGGTGACGTCAGCGATATCTTATTAAGAACCAGTGTTTCTTAACCAGTGTTTTTTTTTTCCACAATTTAAATCGTTAGATTTCGCTAAGCATGCGTAAATGCGTTAAAATAATAAAATAATTAGTAAGGGTAGGCATATCTATACGACTTTGAATTAACTGCAAAGTTAGTCGAGTCGGTTAAGAAACACTGGTTCTTAATAAGATATCGCTGACGTCACATAAAGATGTACCAAGTGGATGAGAATTTCGATACCACGAACAGTGTTCACGGTAGCTTAGTGGCTAAAGCACTGCCGTACTGAGCCAGGAGTCGCAGGTTCGAATCCTGCTCGTGAGCGATTTTTTCTGTCCAGAATTTAAATCGCAGCATTATTTGCTGAGATCATTTTTCTCTAAGGTCAATGACCTATGAACTAGGACGTCTTAAGTATTTTTCAGTTTTCTCACTATAACTCAAAAATTTATGATCACATTATACTCAAAATAATTTTTAAAGAGAGTTTTTACAAAGTTCTATCAATGTGGAAGACTATACGTTTCTACGTTGCATAGTTTAGAAATGGCAAGGGGGGGACGGGGACACATTGCAAGCCACTTTGGCGAACTGTATTTCGCAGATGGTATACCTGATAAAAAAGTGATGTATGAAACATTACCTTCATTTTAGTAGACCTATTCAATGATAACCCACACGAGGGGGTGCAGCGAAAAAAATAATTCATCCCCATTTCACATGTATGGGCGCCACCCCTAAAATACGTTATCAAGATTTTTTTATTCTTTTAAAATTGAGATCTATATCTAAGCCATTTTTTAAGAAAATTTCATTTACTTATGTTTATAACTGTAGAAGTTATTAAGCTGTAAAGGATTAGGACAGACGGACAGAAGGACGGACATGATGAAACTGTAAGGGTTCCTTGTAGGACTACGGAACCCTAAAAACCAGCATAAGCGGAGCCTGTCTTTTGTGAAAGTTCTAGGTAACGTACCTAATAAGCCAGTTCCATTGATATGCGGTTGACTGTAGGTACTATGCGTTTGTAGTGATATTGTAGCAAACTATTGAAAAATATGGACGATAACATAACTGGCGAAATGTGGGTGTACTATACACCTCTGCCTACTCCTTCGGGGAAATACAGGCGTGATGTTATGTTATGTTATGGACGAGTTAATATAAAATGATAATAATGAAAGGTAAAGAAAGTAGGTACCAAACCGATGGTACTTAATAATACATCAATAAAAAGAACATTTCGTGCACACACAGACGACATTATCTCGAATACGTAATATATGGCAGAACAATTTATAACAATTAGCCGCGGCCTGACAGAACGACGACCCGACGAGCTCGACATCCTGCGATACGATAATGTACCGATTGACAATATAATTTAACTAGAGCACTAACGTACAATACCGTCCTATAGATATATCGCACATACACGCATCATCATAATATATTATAATGTATACGCAAAAAAATAATTAAACCACGTATTATCGTGGCATAAACTGTAAAAGTAACATTTTGCATTTGAAAGTTGACACATATTAATTAAAAAACAAAGCCTAACTAACTTTTGTAAAAACAGAGCCGCCAAATATTTTAAAGTTTATTAAGTAAAATTTAATTCTGGCCTGTCAAAACCATAGCAGAGTTATACACACATAATTCTGACAAACGAATTCATGTGTTTGTAAAGTATAAAATTCTGTTTTAATGCACAGAATTTAATAATATTCCTAACAAAAACTATGACTGGATATATCTCAGGTTTTTTTAAACTAGGTAGCACTTTTCTGCTTACTTTACGTAGTAACTTATAAGTAATCTGTGGTTAGACTGTTAACCCTGCCAACTACTGCGACAGTCGGCTATAGTAATCCTCAATGTCTATGCTTGTACTACCTACTTGTTATAGTTAGTAGTTTGACTAAACAGACTATACCATCAACCGATAACAGCGTAGCCGGGATTTTGTTTAATGGGGAAGGCAAGGGAAAGCTATAATAAAATAAAAATAAATAAATAAATATTTTTGGGACATTTTTCACCATCTAGTCCCAAACTAAGCAGAGCTTGTGAAAATCGCTGTCTGTGTCACTAAAACGTGCGAATCAACTTTTGAATTAATGTATTAAATGCAACCCCCCCCCCCCGCAAGGAATCTTAATTCGCCGAGTCTTCTCGTCGCCCATACCGCAAAGTTTGAAGTCGAAGGTCTTAAACCAGCGCGTCCTGCCTGTCATGACTTACGGTGCCGAGACGTGGACACTGATAGTTAGGCTAGTCCACAAGTTCAAAGTCGCTAACCGAGCTATGCTTGGAGTTTCCTTGAAGGATAAAATCCGTAACGAGATTATCTTGAGAAGAACACCGGAGTGACTGACATAGCTTGTAAGATGGGCTGGCCATGTTGTCTATCGAAGGACCGATGGTCGCTGGAGCAGACGAACAAGTCCTTGACTGGAGACCGCGAATCGGCAAACGCAGAGTAGCCCCCCCCCCACCAGGTAGACCGCCAACCTGACGGCGTCTGGGGACGACTGGCTGCGGACGGCAGAGGAGGAGTTGTGGCGCAACTTGGGAGAGGCCTATGCCCTGCAGAGGCCTGCGATAGGCTGAGTTGATGAAGAGTATCTATGATTGTTCATATCATCATCATCATTTTCAGCCGAAAGACGTCCACTACTGGACATAGGCCTAGACATTGTTCATATAATTTTCAATTATTTTTTTTACTCTTGGTTTGGAATCCCGAGCACCTGCTAGGGGGGGTTGCAGTTGCCCCTTCCCCTGCCCGTACCTAGCTATGCCTTGTCACTTGATAAAAATCTGCTGTGTTACATATAGATCATATAGATAAAAAAATAAAAAAAATAAAAAAGATAAAAAAGTATATAAGTATTATATCCATTGTCTAGTACCCATATCACAAGCTCTGCTTAGTTTGGGGCTAGATGGTGCTGTGTAAAAATGTCCCGAAGATATTTATATTTTGTTTATATAGATAGATATTCGTCAATCACCGAATCAACCATAAAGGTATTATACTGACGTAAAATGTCTTTGGAATCAACGAATATCTATACAATACAATACAAATCCTCTTTATTGCACAACAAGATTATAATAATTTCTTAAATAACTACTTATGCGCTAGTGTACAACTGGCGGTCTTATCGCTCCACGGCGATCTCTATACCTATACCTTCGATACGATCTATACCTTCTTTACAAGAAATTACTCGTACAGTTTACCTACTACACACAGATAAAATGTAATAAGTATATCATGTTAGTCTTATTAAATAAAACCAGCCAAGTGCGAGTCGGACTCACGCAGTAAGGGTTCGTACCAGCCATCGAACTGATACCGCACAGAAACTGATTTAATTTACGAGAGTTAATCAAAATATTGTTACGACGGAGGGTTAAGCAGAGTGGACTGAAATACTTCAACCTCGATTTTCCTGGACTTAGAGACGTTTTCAGCAGGCTAAAATGCATTTTCAGTCCGTATCAGAGGAGGCTCTATCACATACCAAAGAATAGAAATTTTGAGTAAGTTGCCGTTGTTTTCAGGCGCCTGAAACATGTTTTCAGGCCGTTTCAGGAGCCAACAAATCCGATGCCGACATTTCCTGAAAACCCATTTTCAGGCGTTTTCAGGACCCCTTATGGCCATTTGACACCCACATGTAAAATTGTTGATGAGTGAGCGAGATAGAGCTAAATATCAGACAAGGATAGACGAAGAACCTTGTGGAAGAGAGTGAGCAGGATAGAGCTAATATAAGACAAGGATAGACAAGATTCGACAAGCTTCGAGAACATTCCATTCTAGAAGTGAGTGAGCGGGATAGAGGATAGATGAGGTTCGCCAAGGTTCGAGAACTTTCTATTACAAGAATGTGCAAGTGAGAAAGAGTTATCTTATGACAAGGATAGATGACGTTCGAGGACTTTCTAGTAACACGACTCGCGGCCTATATAAACGGCGCAGCTCAGCGCTAGTGGAGTTCAGTTGGAGTTCAGTTTGGATCAAGCGATAACATCGAAGCGATACTCGGAGCGATTTAACTAGTAACTTTGTGTGTTAATTAGTAGTTCAGTGTAATTGTGCTGTAATAAAGTGTTCTCTACGCATTTAATCGGCTTTCTATCCATATACGAACCCCCAACTCGTAACAATATATCAATGCACCGTGCGTGAAATATGAATTGTGGCATCTCTTTCCCACGCAGGTACCACCACGTATGCATGTTTACCCTATTTTTAGTATTTATGTCTAAACTACATAGACCAAGACCAAGTTTGACGCTGGTATGTATTACCGTTTTGAAGATAGAGCAGGAACAAAAACGTTGAAAAAATTCATGTTTTTCCTTTTCCTTTTGGTTTTAGACTTTATTTTTATTTTTAGTATTTGTCATGATACGAGTCATAGCAACACATACTCTGATAAAATTTCAACCGGCTACCTATTACCGTACAAAAGATACAGCCCTGTGACAGACAGACGGACGGACAGCGTTTTGAGAGTAATCGTCTTCTTCTATCGTGTCGCTGTCGACATGAGTTACAAATAGCTCATGTCGTGGGGAAAAGATTAGCCAGTCAGCAGGTTAGTAGCGGGGCTGACTGCCCAGGGAACGCCGGACGATCAATTAAATATCGTCACTAGTTGAGGCTCTTTTTCTTTGTTTGGAACCCTTTGAGAACGGAACTCTAAAAAAGCGTATTAAATATTTACAAAATATAGGCAGACTAAGTGCGTAGTAAAAAACAAGTGTGAAGAATTCGGCCGGTAGTCTGTTAATCGGGAAATGTTTCGAATAGGGACGAAAATAGAAAATGGGTCAAAGACCACGGCTGCTATTTAGCTGTTAAAATGAACGCTAAAGTGTGTCCGCCCATTTGTTTTCACACCACAAACAGTTCACGGATAATCTGGGAAATTTAAATATCCGATCCCACAACAGAATATGGGTAACTATGCAAACTGTAAAGGAATTTCTGCAGATGCCTCGTATCTGTATAATGGAGGATTTCACAATGCAAATGGAAAGTTTCGCGCATATTGCTCGTTATCCATAAGCATATCGTTACAGTGCCAACATAATAATATAAGATTAAAGAAGCTTGGCATCCTACTAATATTATAAATGCGAAAGTATGGATGTTTGTTCTTTTATTTCTTTGTTTGTCCTTCAATCACACTGAAACAACTGAACGGATGTGAGTGATATTTGGCACACAGATAGACCATAACCCAGATCAACATATAGGCTATTAATACCGGGAAGATAAACAGTTTTCGAGGGAAATGCGATAACATATTTCTGTGATGAACCTGAGGTCCGTATAATAGAACGTTCCTCAAGTACAGTTTGATCTTCAATCAGCGGATTACTACTTCAGGATATAATCGATATTTGATCAACGGTGAAATTACAATCACATGAGACTTTCCATCTTCATGTCTCAGTTTGGCGAACCGACTTGCGGTACCATTTAGGCAACAGCCTAGGTGGTATTGTGGTTGTTATGGGCAAAGGTGACCACTTAACATCAGGCCTTTAGCTCGTTGTTGGCGACGAAACATAAGTGGAGTGAAAAAAGACACTAAGTGAAGTTAATTTGTGATTGTGCATGTAAATGACTCTAATTGTGATATTTGTAAGCTAGACATAAGGTTGATTACGTAACTTTAACTCTTGAATCAAGTTGTTTAGTTCATTAGTTAGGTTTTATTTTGCTATTTACTTTCTTGCTTTATAACTTTTTGACATATTAATATAATTAGATAAATAGTATTTGTACATACGGACTAAAGTCCTAGGGATTCAATGAAACTGTATTTTTAACCGACGAAAAAAAGGAGGAGGTTCTCAATTCGACGCGTATATTTGTTTTTTTTTATTTTTTTTTATGTATGACCACGCTTTACTTTTTACAGAGTGGTCCGATTTTGATGATTCTTTTTTTAATGGATAGGGTATATCTCGAAGTTGGTCCCATTTAAATTTCAAAATCAAAATCCACCCCTAAGGGTAGTAAAACAGGGGATGAGTGTTTGTTCACCCACTGAATTCTTACCTGTTAACCGATTCTGTTGAAACTTGACACACATAAATATAGTTCTAGACAGTACGACATAATGGAGACCTGGAGTTAGATTTAAACCACAAAAAAATGAAAAATAAAACTTTTTAACAAAAAATTGAACCGACGAAAACAGAAACTGAAAAGTGAAAAATAACTAATTATGAGTCGGCGCCAAACAACCAATCAACGAAGATCATTAAATTACTTTAAATAAATAATAAAAACAACGTCACATCAAATACAACGTGAAATTTTCAACGATAAACAATAACTTTCCAAAAATGCGTTCTCCGCTCGGCCACTTGCAACTTGCACGCACTTTGCTTGTTAAAAGTTCGTTTGGCGCCGACTCATAATTAGTTATTTTTCACTTTTCAGTTTCTGTTTTCGTCGGTTCAATTTTTTGTTAAAAAGTTTTATTTTAAGACCATATGTCAATAACATATGTGTAATCTTGATATTATGTACAAAGTTCAATCCAATTTGTAAGCCTTTTGTAACATATTCAAATATATATTCCTTTTGCTGTAGTTTTCCTTACATTATTTGATGTAAATAGAAAGATCATGTAATTCTGTATAAGAACCAACCATTGTTTGAAATATTTAAGTTTTAATTAGTTGTAAAAACATATAAACATGCCGTAATTGTAAATAAAAATGTAACTTTGAAACTGCTAAAAACGTATGGCTCACGTTACGGTAAAGTTTAATAGTACAATAGTAACCACGATCTGTATGGAAATTGTCACTTCAAGTCAAGGTCCCTAGTATTAATAAATAAATAACAAGAAATCGGGTTTTAATTCAAGATCCCAACACTCGTTTTGCCATCCTATACTATAAAAAAACCGGCCAAGTGCGAGTCGGACTCGCGCAGTAAGGGTTCCGTACCTCTAAATATGTCTATGTTTGTCTTATTTTTAGTATTTGTTGTGAAAGTACATAATATGCACTATAATATGACCAAGTTTGACGCTGGTATATATTACCGTTTTGAAGATAGAGCAGGAACAAAAACGTTGAAAAAAATGCATGTTTTTTGAGGTTTCTTGTATGGGGACCCCCTTTGGTTTTAGACTTTTTTTTGTTTTTAGTATTTGTTGTGATACACCTCATAGCAACACATATTCTGAGTAAATTTTAACCGGTTACCTATTAACGTTCAAAAGATACAGCCCTGTGACAGACAGACGGACGGACGGACGGACGCACGGACAGCGTAGCGAGAGTAATAGGGTCCCGTTTGGAACCCTTCGGGTACGGAACCCTAAAAAACGGTCTTATTCCAATACGATAATTATAAACTTTAATTCAATAACCTAACACACGAATATAACCTGAAATAGCAAACAAATCTCTACTCAAGCGTAGTCGGGACCACGCTTGAGTGATTACAGACAGAGACAAATCTCTGCTCAAAAACATAAACAAGTGACAGTGTAAAATAAAGCTAAACTCAGCTGAACTGTGATCAATGAATCTATGCTTGAGGAATGTTCTCAAATTACATCCCAACTCACAACTAGTTTTAAACAGTGATCAAAGCTTCTGTAATACGGGCCTAAGTATACGCAAGCGATGCCGCGGGCATAGGCTAGATTTATAATAATGTTTTGTTGTCCATCCGCATTTCCTAATCACCGTATTAAATCCCGAGTTATAACATAAGCTTATTGCCAGTCCAAACTGCTACTTCTTTCTACATTCTTTCCATAGTAAAATTGAACATCTATTGACATCCATCGACCACTCTGATACATTATACAACCATGATTGCAGTTTTGCAGATATACTGTCCTAAAACATTCGATAAAAATGTGATAACCCTTTACAATTATCGCAATTGAACTCAGGATCTCATGTTCATCATCAATGCTTGTGACCATAAGCGGTGAACCTGATAATATTTAAACTTTTCAAGAACTTACAATTTAGGTAAATTAAAGTAGGAAACGGGATTATACCTGTCTAGTTATATGTCATATGTATGTCACGCGGTCAATCTCTAGGAATAACCAGCTTGTGATAATGATTCATTTGTGTGTTCTACATCGTACTTTAGTAGAATTTTGATAATTATATTTCAAAGTGCCTCCTGTTCCATGTATTATTATGGTACTTCCTACTAATATTATAAAAGCGAAGGTATGGACTATGGATGTCCGTTTGTTTTTTCTTTCACTGAAACGGCCGAACAGATTTGGATGACATGTGATATATACCATGTCCTGGATACTTTTTATTGACATACAAAGATACAACGGAAGCAAAGCTGCGGGCGCAGCTAGTTACCTATATTTTTTGTACTATGTATTTAGTCAAGTCTCCAACTGTGTACTCAATGTTTTATCTCCCTTTTGAGAACGGGTTATGTCCAGCTATGGAGGGAGACGGGCCAAAATTGTACAGTCGACCTCGTCGCCGACCAGTCGCCCTTTCCTGCTTCCGAAATAAAAACGCTGTCAAGGTCAAACTGTTACCAAACGTTTTGTCGACTGCACTTGACAATATCCGGAGATACGAGATTATCCGGAGAAGAACCGGAGTGACCGACATAGCTTGTAGGATCAGTAAGCTGAAGTGGCAGTGGGCTGGCCATGTCTGTTGAAGGACCGATGGCCGCTGGAGCAGACGAGTCCTTGAGTGGAGACCGCGAATCGGCAACCGCAGCGTAGGGCACCCCCCTGCCAGGTGGACCGACGACCTAAAGAACGTGGCTGGGGGGGACTGGATGCGGAAGGCAGAGGACTGAGTGTTGTGGCGCAATTTGGGAGAGGCCTATGTCCAGCAGTGGACTGCGATAGGCTGAGTTGATTGATTGACTTAATAATAATTGTGGCGTTTATACGAACGGTATAAATTCTTAGCCTGCTCATTGACCTCTATTGTAATTTTGAAAACTCTTGGGGTCCTGGCTGATCTATTAACAAACCTTATATTGATAAATGTTATAGTAGAGATGACGATTTAATGTTGACTTGAGTGATACCTACATAGTTAGCTACCTACCACTCAGAATAAAGCCAACTCAATGTCAAGAGTTATAATAACCTACCTTACTCATTCCATTAGAAAATCGTCATTGATTAAAGTTGATAGAATTCGATTTTTGTTTACTATAGGAAATGAAGGAGATTTTACCCGATTGCGCCAGAAGGAGGGTTATGTTTTTTGAGTGTATTTATGTATCTATATATGTATATGTATGTACAAATAAATTTTACAATTTTTAAACATATTTTCATTTTTACAATTTGAATTTGTGTACAAAAGATAATAAGAATAAAAATATTACACTTGTAGGTACCATAAATACCCATATATAAAGCATACGTGTCATCCGATGTGCATAATTTTGTTTAAATATCGAACCACGGTTAACCAATAATATTTACGTATAGGTATTTACATCAAAATGACTAAAAAAGGGATGGTATGGATTTGGTTGGTTATTTAGTATAGTAGTATATTATCTGTGGTTATATTATTAAAAGTTTTCCATTAAGTTACTCATAATGCAACGTATGTACCATCACTATGTTCAAATGTAGAAAACTAGTCATTGATCGCTTGCAAAATATACAAACCGCTTCAGCCTTACCTTACCCAGTTATTTTGGGATCGGCTTCCAGTCTCACCAGAATAGCATAAGTATTTCCCTGAGAGTAACTGCCACCTAACAACCTAACTAATCTGCAACCCAATAATATAATTGGACTAAGTAATTTGGACGAACAAGCTATTATATAGATAATACGATTATCTACCATCATCATCATCATCATTTCAGCCGAAAGACGTTCACTGCTGGACATAGATCTAACCCAAGCATGTTGCTTGCCGCCCTTATCTACCTTATTATCTACCTACATACCTACCTGATTATCCCCCTTAGCTATTACTAAATAATTTCTACACCAAATGCGTCAGAATAAACTTTTATCAAATCATTAATTTCTCTGTTTTGTGTACAAAATTATTCAATTTACTAGTTATACATATTATGTCGAGTGGTTGTCGTGAAAATTTTTAAATCGCGCAATTGAATGAAGAAAGAAAGAAACACATTTATTGGACACAAAACCGACAAACACATACACAACAACAATAAGACAAACAAGTGTAATAATAAAATTATGACAAAAAAAATTAAAAAAAACAATGACTACACAACAATTTTGACCTTTAAATCAATTTTGAAACTTCAAACTAGTTGGCGAGATTCTGAAGACAAACTCAAGCAGTAATTGTTCTGAACTTTTGCAACCTTCTTTATTCTGGAGTCTATATAACGTGTTATTGAAATAACTTAAAACCTGAAACTACACTGAAAGAAAAAACATACATTTTTCGGTAATATTCACCGCTTTGGTCAGTAAAAAGAGAGCCAAATGTCCAAAGAAGTAAAACTAACTGAAAAAACGGTTAAAATAACTGAAAAAACAGTGAAAATAAAGTCAGTACTCATTTATTTTAACATAAAAATAAGTTGCCTGAACCGTTTTTTTTTACTGTACAAGAACAGTAAAAAGTCTCGTTTTATTTCTTTCAGTGTAGTATCTACAGAACACAGAAATAGTAAAAAATATAGACTAAGTGCTGCGGACATTCATAGTGAAGTCGAAAAAGACCGTGCTCCTTCGTGTACAACCAGTTCTCATGCACATACCATGCACCTGAAGGATATTTGCTTTCGCTATTCTTACTGGACGATACCACGACATGTGTACTGAGAGGGGTGAGCACGGTTTGAAGTGCATGTAGTGCGTGAACGCTGGTTGTACACGAAGGAGCATGGTTTTTTTTGACTTCACTATGAATGTTTGCAGCACTTAGTCTATATTTTTTACTATGTCTGTGCTACAGAACCAAGAGTAGAATGGTTTATATAACTTTACATTACTTTATAATAAAGGCGCGACTGCTGAGCGTGGGGTCCTGAGTTCGATTCCCGGGTCGGGCAAAGTGTTATTGGGTCTTTTCTTTAGGAAATTCTCAGTAGCAGCCCGGAGTCTGGATTTGTGCCCGGTTAATGGCAATAGGCTCACCCCCTATTACATGGGACTTATAACATAACTGGCGAAATGTGGGTGTACTATACACCTCTGCCTATCCCTTCGGGGAATTCGGGCGTGATGTTATGTTGTGTCATGTATTGTGTTATATAAAGGGCAATTTTTTATATAAAAAAATTACACCATGCCGAGTCGATCAGGTTCTTACGAGTGACCGCGAGATAGCTTAACACGAGAATAATCTATTTAATATTCATTAATATCTTTTTGTACCACATTCTTGCAATAAATAATTCTGATATAGATAACTACGTAGGTAATCAGAACACTTCATATTATTATAATACTTTGTAGATAGCCGCTAGAGTGAGGGACGAGGCGAGCGGGGTGCGTCAATTAGTATAATATAAGTATGACAACAAAAAATACCAACATCTTTTACAATCTTACGACGACTTCTGTGGTCTAGTGGTTCGATTGTCGGACTGCTGGTCACGAGGTCGTGGGTTCGATTCCCACAGGACACAAATATTTGCGTGATGAACATAAGTTTTTGTGTTGGTCTGGGTGTTTCTTATGTATTATAATTATTATAAGTGTGAATTTACAAAAAAAAGTATATAAGTATTATATCCACTGTCTAGTACCCATAGTACATGCTTAGTTTGATACTAGATGGTGCTGTGTAAAATGTCCCAAATATTTATTATTATTATCTATACCGGGTTATTTTTAATCCATTTGCTATTTTTAAGGGATAACAGTCATCCCTCATCATTACGAACAACTTTTACTATATATAGGACCAAATCTGAAATCGCGAAAAAAAAAAATCTGTTGTCCCTACATTTTAACGATGTATGTGAACACAGCTGATATTTTTTTCGCGATTTCAGGGTGAGTCCTATAGCAAAAGTTGTTCATACTGATGAGGACTATGACCCATTAAGAGGTTTTCAGTTATTTCAATTACACGTTGTATAAAAATGAATGTTTATATGTTTTTCCTATATGCGCTCCTAAAATCCTAAACCATTCATCCGATTGTGATGAAACTTTGGTGAGTTGCTCTACGTACGCCCGCGAAGGTTCCTGGCCCAAAAAATAAAGATGGCATTGCAACGCATGGCACAGCTAGTAATACATAAAAATAAATAACTACTTGCCATATCAATTTATTACAATAAAATTTTGATGGGGTGGTGTCTGAAGTTTTCTTTGGTATTTAAATAACACGTTGTATTATTTAAGCAATAGGTAATTGTTCTGACCCTTCGCAACGTTTTTAAAACCAAACTTCAGGAGGAAAACTATAAATCGACGGGCATGCGCAATTACATGCGCATATGAAGACACGGCATCCCGAACCGCACACCGCTGCACCGGCAATATTAATGCGGTGTGACATATATGTATTTTATTATGACGTCTGAACTTCATGACTCAACCTTGCCTTCGGGATCCGTCATTGTTCGCGCGTCAATGAATTCTCGTCTCGCCAAACTGGGCCAAAACAAATCTAGGAAAGGAAGGAAAACGACACATTTACATTTGATATGCAAACTTTGTGGGAATATTTTTCCTTGAAGTGGAAACCCTTCTGAAACCCGCGGAATAAAGCATTTTTGTTTTATAGCCAAAATTAATATCCAATCTATCCACGATAAACCCTACTAGAGATAGAAATTTGACATATTTTTTATGGAGCATATGTCAAATTCCTATCTCTAGTAGGGCAAATCGTGGATAGATTGGATATTAATTTTGGCCGTTAGTGTGTTAAATAAACAACTTTGCATAATTAAAGCAGAACTTGTTTACCAGTGGCTACTTCCGAAATACACATAAATTATAATTTCCTGGACTGAGTGCTACAGTCTACAGTGCTAGTTAGTTTGTCGCAGTTAGAGTTGATATTAATTTCCAAAAAGTTTGCGCCCAACGTGGGGCTCGAACCCACGACCCTGAGATTTAGAGTATCATGCTCTACCGACTGAGCTAGCCGGGCTTATCAATTATTGTTAAAATTGGCCATTGCAATCAATATCCGTTCCAGTTAGTAAATAAAACTGGTAGAAAATGAAAATAACAGAACCAATGTCATAAAAAAAAAGGAAATTTTAGTAGCAAAATGACGACGTGCCGCGCTCGACGGCACAATGCAAAAAGGTGTACAACATCATGATTCATTGACCACCAGCTTTTAGGCATAAAAAATGACCCGCTGATGCATTCCCTCGAATTAGGATGCCTAATTTACAACTTGTCCATCATTAACAACAGTACAGTTACCTCTTCATGTGAACTGCCAGCCAGTGTAACTGATAAGTACCTACATAAGAAAAAGGATGCCGTTTGCTGTGCATACCTACATGCACAGCAAATACTGAGCTGGATCCCTTGCTATGCTACACATATTATGTAGTATACCTACACGTTGTGTTCTCTGTAATTTAACCTGTTACCTTTTCATGTACCTAATATGTATATTTTATATGCGTGTGGTGCAACTTGGGAGAGGCCTATGTCCAGCAGTGGACTGCGATAGGCTAGGTAGGTAGGAGTCGGTAGGACTGAGTTGATGATGATGATATGTGTGTGGCATAAAAAATGGGTGCAATTACATATTCTACGTTTAAACCCTTTATACTATAACAATAGATAGTAGGTAGGTATATTTTTATGTAATGTAAGGAACTGTTTATTATAAATTTTCTGAGTAAAGGTAATTAAGTAGAAATAAATTATTGCTTTGTGCAAAATTGCAATAGATCATAAGCTTTCACTATATGATATATTTACGAGATTACCATGTTTACAATACCTACTGACTCACGCGCCTCTGCGCAGGAGTGCATCTGCATTTCACTGTTTATGAAAAGGGTTTTGTAACAAATTTAATAAAAACAAAAGGTTGGATAAGTCTTCATATTATTATTATGGTTAATTGGGGTACCTTTTCGATGATAATTTTCATGAGAAATGTACTGGCAACTCTAATTACCTTGTGAGTACCGAGAAACGAAAAAAAAACCAACATTGAATCATTATTTGATTTGATTCACACTTAGAAGGCACCGTTGTTAAAACTTTATTTGGGTTTTAACACATAACAAACAACATACTATAACATCACGCCTGTATTTCAATACAATACAATACAAATAGTCTTTATTGTTCACAAAAGAAAATAGCAACATATATGACTTATATAGAAAACATGTACAATGGGCGGTCTTATCGCTCAAGGCGATTTCTTCCAGACAACCTTAGGATGGACAATATGGGCAAGTATCCTTCTATATTGTCGACATGAGCTACATAATGATAATAGCTCATGCCGTGGGGAAAAGATTAGCCAGTCAGCGGGTTAGCGGGGCTGACTGCCCAGGGTGCGCCGGACGATCAATTAAATATCGTCACTCGTGAAGGCTCTTTTAATGCACCCCAATATATGGGCAAGTAAAGAGAGGGGTAGTTCGCAGTGTAACAACATAATAGAATACATTATACTACATAACATAACATAAATACTATATTATGTATTTCCCCGTAGGGGTAGGCAGTGGTTTACAGTAGGTAGGTACACCCACATTTTACCAGTTATGTCTTAAGTCCCATGTAATAGGGGACGAGCCTATTGCCATTAACCGGGCACAAATCCAGACTCCGGGCTGCTACTGAGAATTTCCTAATAAAAATACCTAATAACACTTTGCCAGACCCGGGAATCGAACCCAGGACCCCACGCTCAGCAGTCGCGCTTGCTACCACTAGACCAACGAGGCAGGCGATTTGAGTTTTAATTTAATAAAAATCATTGATAATATGTTTTTTTTTCCTATTTTCTGCTTCATGTGTCAATACTCAATAGGTATGTACATGGGACTTGGTAAGGTGTCCTTGACAAATTTTCAACTATGTATTATTATTGCTGCAGTCTGACACCCCAATAGCGTAAAAAGGCGACACCTTTTATCGGAAAACGTTTCAATAAAAACGTTATCTTCTCACAAGACTTCAATATCAATTATTTTACAATTTAATTATGTGACTGCCTCAATTTGCATAATCACGCCTACACTGTACTCTGAATAACGGTTCAATTCCAAAGAAAAATGACTAAAACTTCAGAGAAAGTTCACTTGCAATCACTGCACATCAAAATTTATAGTACCTACTAAATTAATTACAATATGCGCTTGCGCATCTCACTCATTACGATGCACGAGGCACATAAACCGTCGGGTGCTGCTCATAAACGGGGTGAATGGTTCGATATGTTCGCATATTGTCATCATACCGAGAAATGAACGTAATGACAACCAAAATAAACTTTATTATGAATATGGAGGTGATACATTCAAGTACTTTTTTGCTTGCAGGTAGGTAGGTACTTGCACAAAAGAAAAATCTTCCATTGATGTGAAATTGTGCGCAGACGTTGTGGCAGACGATAAGAATGTAATTCACCTATTCTTATATTCTACTTGACCCACGGAAAGCTAGCTCATATTTGGCGGCTGACTGTAATCGTTACGTTTAGATTAATTTTCGTGTTTTTAAATCTTGTACAATTTATAAATAAATTGAAAATGTTTTTGTTAGAGAGAGGGTTTTATTCTGTCACGGATTTCTTAAAAATGGGTAAACAATTTGTGACTTTTTAAATTATATTATCAAACTATATAAACAATTGAGATTGAAAATCATACACGTAAACATGTAATTAGAAATAATATGATATGAAAACATAAAAAAAATGAAAAATATAATAAAAATAAATATATAAAATGGATGTAGATAACCTAATGTTAAAAAACCGGCCAAGAGCATGTCGGGCCATGCTCAGTATTATAGGGTTATTATAGGGTAGGGTAATAGCGGCGGTAAGGCCCGTCATGGAGGAGTGGCTGGAGAGGGGCTATGGCGCCCTCACCTACCGGCTGACGCAGATACTCTCGGGGCACGGTTGCTTCGGGAAGTATCTGTGTCGCATAGGCCGGGAGCCGACTCCCGAGTGTCATCACTGCGGGAGCTGCCTTGAGGACACGGCGCAGCACACACTGGCGGAATGTCCAGCTTGGGCCACGCAGCGCCGTGACCTTATAACTGCAGTAGGCGGCAGCGATCTCTCGCTTCCGGCTGTTGTTTTGGCTATGGTTGGGAGCGAGAACGCTTGGGAGGGCGTCGTCTCCTTTTGCGAGGAGGTGATGCTCGCTAAGGAGGCGGCGGAGAGGGTTCGAGAGGCAACGACCTCCCTCCCCACCCGCAGGAGACGGACCGGGCGTCGCAGGAGGGCGTACGCCGACCTCCAGCCACCCTAGGAGTGGGCCTGCGGGCGGCGGACTCGGGGTAGCCCGCCACCCGATCAGTCAAGGCCCGTGACGGTGGCGCGTCGTGTTCCGCGCGCGCCAGTCAAGAGAAGGGTGCGGCCGATGATGCCGCACGGGGAGAAGGGGCTCGCCTACTAGTGGCGAGCCGGGACCTGCCGGGGATGGTTGGACGACTATAAGTTTCCCACACCCCCGGCCAATGGTTGGAAGAGGAACACCGTGGTGGTTTTAGTCGGTAAGAGTCCGACACTGGCTCCGCCTTCCCCGGGCGGAGTGCGTCCATGAGGATTTCCCCACGAAAAAAAAAAAAAAAAAAAAAAAGTATTATAGGGTTCCTAATTACAAACGAATCAAATCGAATATTAATCATAGCTATTTTAGTTTTTGCAAACAGCGCCACCTAGCGCTGAATTTAAGAAGCTTAATAGAAGAAGTGTGTCATATCAATATAACACAAAGTTACTTTTTGTGATTTTTTTAAATAGGTAGTAACTATAGGATAAAGGAGCATTATTTGCTACGATAATTTTTGTCTAAGGTCAATGACCTAGTCCGTGTGGTCGGGACTTAAAGAATAGAACCACCCTTATCTCTTCTCATGGGTGTCGTAAAAGGCGACTAAGGGATTCACCAGAGGATGGGCAGCAGCGTTCTCTGAGTATTTAACCAACCAACTGCGATCGCCAACCCGCCTGCCAAGCGTGGCGATTAAGGCATATCCCCCCCTTAATTGGGGGAGGCCTATGTCCAGTAGTGGACGTCTTTTGGCTGAAATGATGAATGTCCTATGAACTAGGACGTCTTAAGTATTTTGCAGTTTTCACACTATAACTCGAAAATTTATAATCACATACTCGAAATAATTTTAAAAGAGAGTTTTTATAAAGGTCTATCAATGTGGAAGACTATAAGTTTCCGTTGCATAGCTTAGAAATGGCTGGGGGGGGGGACACATTGCAAGCCACTTTGGCAGGCTGTATTTCGCAGATGGTATACCTGATAAAAAAGTTGTGTATGAAACATTACCTTCATTTTAGTAGATCTATTGATGATACCCCACACGAGGGGGTGCAGCGAAAAAAAAAATCATCCCCATTTCACATATATGGGCGCCACCCCTAAAATACGTAATCAAGATTTTTTTATTATTTTAGAATTGAGATCTTTAGCCAGACCATTTAAAAAAAAAAATTACTTATGTTTATAACTGTAGAAGTTATTAAGCTGTAAAGGATTAGGACAGACGGACAGACGGACAGACGGCCAGACGGACAGACATAACGAAACTATAAGGGTTCCTTGTAGAAACTACGGAACCCTAAAAATGAATTATTAGATTTGAAATGTATGAAACGTATGTATTTTGCATGCTTTAATTTTAAGCAAAACATGAATGATTACATATTTAATTTTATAACACCTTTTTATACCATGTTTTATGCAAATAAATATATTCTATTCTATTCTATTCTATTCTATACCTAGTGCTGTGTTAGACTACCCAACAATGTTTGCATGCCCTATTTTAGGCGGAATATTATGTACACACGGCTACACATCAAGCTGTACAAAACCAGTAAAGTCTGACCTCGCGTTGTAAGGAAAACCTATACAATGCGATGTCAGCTTATACTGGAAATGTACAGCTTGATGTCTAGCCGTGTGTACCAATACAATTTTTTTACCATCTATGTATCAATATTCACGCAACTGAAGAATTGAATTGAATTGAATTGTACATGAAAATCTCGTGTCACGGTGTTTGTGGTCGGTCATAGTCGACTTCATGATTGACTTGCAGCTTGGGAAGTGCTGTAATGCTGCAAGAGGCGTCACAATAGATCTTACCAGGTCGCAGTGGCTTAGGGGGCGTTCAAGACCCCTACCTCTTTCCTCAAATAATAAATAAGTAGGGTCGTAGGTGTTAGTGGGTAAAATTCAAGTGAGAGATCTTTGGATAACATTTTGATATGTTGATTTGACTATATGTATAATACACATTACTCAACGACTCGGGCTGACAAAAATGGAAATATATATATATAATAATACATCTTAACTTTTTGTACAGTCAAGGGCATAGGTATCCATGGTAACTAAACCATTAATGACGGAACGGGCTTAGTATGTAAGGTTCATACAAAACACGCTGTGATGATACTGGTTTTGTCACCATGGATATGCGCTTGACTGTACGAAAAGTTAAGATGACATTAAAAATGTTAACAGCTTTTGCAGGCGCGGATCCAGGGGGTGGGGGGGGGGAATGGGGGCAATTGCACCTCCCTGAGCCTCGGCCTAAGTACTTCCGAACTCGTCATAATCACATAACTACCAGTATTAGTAGTAGATTAAGTTCAGTGGCAAGGACGGGAAATGGACAGCATTCCATTTTCATTTGCTTTCTTAATTAAAACAATTCAGCAATAACTATTTCATTATTTAGTAAATTAGATAAATACTAAAGTACTGTTTTTGATTTCATTCTGAATTATTGAATTATAGCGATGAATCGCTTTTAATTTAATGATTAGTTTAATAGAAAAACATCGACGATTTCCGTTATCATTTCACATTATTGTCTGAATGAATGAATGAATGAATGAGGAAAACCCGAAACCGCCAGAAACTATAAACACAAATTTTTTCGTTATTGATAAGTACCAAGGTCGCCAAAAAAATTCGTAAGCTGAATTTTGGAGAAAAAAAGATCTACGATTTTTGAAAAGCAACTGGCTTTTAACCGAACATCCATGTACAATGTACATAATTTGTAAAATTATATCAACAAGTACCTAGTCTACTTTGTTATGCTATATATTTTTCTTTATAATGTGTACGTACTTGAAAAATAACTTTCCCCGAGGCTGACTAGTTTATGGAAATCATCATGAAAATTGCCCCCCCCCCCCAACCCTGAGCGGAATCCTGGATCCGTGCCTGAACTTTTGTCATTGAGTGATATCCACGAAGTGATATCACTATAGATCGAATTCTTATCGAACTTCACAACATGAAGCAACGCTTTTAAGGCTTCCATCACCCCCTGTCTACATCATTAAAGCACCGCCAGTACCTGCCATAGACTTTCGTCATTACTTGCTACGTTTATTCACCAAGACTTCCGGTGCGTGTATGTAAATGAGATTCTATTTTTTATTACAGAACACTACTAAACCACTGACTTCAACACCCGTATTCAAGAACGATACTATGAGAACGCACAGTAGGCTCTATCGCACAGTGGACGAAATTTCGTTTCATAAACCTTACTTGAGTGTTGAGCGACACTATGCAACTAATAAAGTGCACCCTTAGCTAAGGTTACCCGTTAGCTATTTTACGGAACGCATAGTGTAGGCGAATTCATAATCTCGAAATAATATAACATTGTTGTTGTTGCCTGTTGCGTATTTCTGTTAGTTTAATAAAAAATAGTGTTATAGTGACGAGGAATTTAATAATTATTTGGACGAATTGATATTTATTTATAATTCAAAATATATACCTATAACTTTATTTTTGTTTTGCAGAAGTTTTCCGAAACGGGAAGAATGATGTACTTAATTGCCATTTTATTCATTTTATTTCAGTTATATCCGGGGATGTCATTTCCTGTTTAATTTATTTTTATTATTTTATATTTTACCCAAATGGGTATGCCATCTCCGGATTTTTTTTTTCGGAGATGGCATTTTATTCAGTTATTTTACTTTTAATTATTTTATTTTATTTTCATTTTATATGGAGATGTAATTTCCATTAGGTACATGGTATTTTTATTTATTTTATTTCCAGTTTATCCGGAGATGTAATTTCCATTTTATTTTATTTTAAATCCATTTTATTCGAAGATATTATTTCCATATTCTTCTTTTATTCATACATTATATTCATATTCTCATATTCAAAAATTGTAGCAGGTACCTACAAAAATTTTACTGCAAGGAGCGCATGCAACAAAACCCAATTTTCAAAAATCAACACATGTTTAAATGACTACCTGAAGCTAGCCCCGGAACCGACCAATCAAAATGCCGAATTCGTCCCTATGCGATCACTGAGCGAAGAAATACTTAAGTATTGTTTATGAAACGAGTCTATGGACATCTCCGACACTGTGAGAAATCAGACACTTTGCAGTGAGAAAGAATACACTTACATAAGGGTTGTTCTTGAATACGGGTGTAATTAATGCGGTTAATATTCCCGTTAGTACTAAAAAGCATGAGTTTACTTATGTTTACTTACTTAGGTAAGGATCGTGTAGTACCATTGCGGAATTAAGCTTGTGTCGAAAAGGTTTCGTTATAATTTATAATTTACAATTAATGGTTTTGGAAAATCCAAGATTTATTAATGTTTAAAGGAAATTAATATAGGACACTCATGATTAAAGCTAAAGTTAATAACTTACCTATGAGTTGCCGTACTTGTTCGACGAAATTATGTACTATTTTGAATTTTAATTGCTTCGCAATAGACCGCGAAATGCAAGATTTCTTGTCACGGTTTCTGAAAATTGTAGCTCTACTTCACGTCGTACATTGATCAACGTATGTTTGACGACAATAATCACATTTAAATATATCTAATGAATACTAGAAAACAATAACTAATAATTTTCAGTTATTTCAATAAAACGTTGTATAAGATGACATATTTATACATAACACTATATTATATAACATATTTGGTCCTCAATCGATAAAAGTAAATTAATAATATCGAGCAAATCTAATCCGATCTATTAAGAATGTATTTACAAAAAAAAAAGTATATAAGTATTATATCCATTGTCTAGTACCCATAGCACAAGCTCTGCTTAGTTTAGGACTAGATGGTGCTGTGTAAAAATGTCCCAAAATATTTATTATTTATTTATTAGTGAAATTTCATTTAAAAACCGCTTTAATTTTGAATTTCGCGGGCTACTGCAAAGCAATCACCGATTGCAAAATCGCAATCTTCCCCGTGCAGTGATTCAGGTTGTCTCCTGTTCTAACGACATCATATAAAATGACTAAATCAAAACGATCAAAAGCTTAAACAAATATATTCATCATCGTCATCATCATTATCAGCCTCACGAGGTCACTGCTGGACATAAGCCAATAGCACGCCACTGACATCGATCCTCGGCCACTCGCACCCAGCTGCTACTGCACTGAGCCTGAGGGCGTCCTACCCTATATACGTTTGCCGATTCGTGGTCTCTACTCAAGAACACGCCTACCCCAACAAGGGCTGCCATGACCTAAATTGCCGACGCTGGACAAAGACTTTCAAAACCCCGGACATCTATTTTACGAACGCGGCGAGCACGGATTGTTTTCTGTATTCCGTGGTCGCGAGACACTTCTTTAAAACCTCGCCCGGACTCCCCCGGACGCCCCCAAACTAGGACAAATCCGGGGAAACCCAGACGAATGGTAGCCCTGTTGCCACTGTCAGACGGCCAACTATACTTTTCTTATTTTTTGTATCGACTGTCCTTTCTTAATTTTTTACCTATGTGTTTTTTTGGTTTTACTTTCTATGTAACACCACCTATAAGTTGCCTGCTTGTGTCTATCACTGTGTTTTAAATGTTGCGCGTCGTTAACTGTGACAATAAACTATTTTTCTTTCTTTCTTTTTTTCTTTCCCTAACCCCAACGGCCACGGCCCACTGCCACATCAGCTTGCTGATCCTGTGGGCTATGTCGACAACTTTGTTTCTCTGTCGGATCACCTCGTTCCGGTTCGATCCATAAGAGAGACTCCGAGCATAGCCCTTTCCATGGCCCGATAAGCTACTTAAAATTTAGAGACCAGCCCTACCGTAAAGGTTCACGTCTCGGCTCCGTACGTCATGACAGGCAGGTCGCACTGATTGAAGACTTTAGTCATAAGGCCCTGTGGAATACGCAACGAGAAGATTCGACGAAGATTCCCGAATGCAGCCCAGCCCAGCAGCTGTATTATTTTCCTATAGAGTCACTCCCAAAGTTGTTTTTAGGTACAAGCATATTCTCGTACAACTTCGAGAGTATCGCCGTTGACAACAACCGCTCTGGACCTGGAGTTACACTGTTACATGAACATAAGTTTGTCATTCAGTCATTTTAACAAAGTTCATGCGGAGAACGATGCGCAGAGAAGAATCAGCCGAGTCAGCCAACATCTGCGAAGAGATTGATTCAAATTACCGGTTGATCAATATTCTCTAAAGCTTTTCATGAACTCTCATTAAATATTATGTTCATTTTTTATCAATAAAATATCATGCAATTGACTAACTGCCAAAATTAATATACAATCTATCCACGATTTGCCCTACTAGAGAAATTTGATATATTTTGTATGGAGCCTAATGTCAAACTCTAGTAGTATTCCATTGTTTAATATTTACCTCCTGGTTTATATTGTCTGAATAATTAATTATCTTGTAAAATCTTTTGTCAAGCTGTCAACTGTCTTACTGTTAATTGGCCAACCAAAATACTAGAGTAGAATACTACTAAAACTATAGTTAGTATAATTTACGTTATTATACGTTAGTATAATTTTATCCATGACCAGTAATTTTCTTGATAGGTAGGTATTGTGTCTAAATAATAAACTACATACCTGTAAATTCCGGTGACACATCTATGCACCCAATGCACCTACAATACCGCGGTACTGCTCGAACCTGAAATAAAATAAAAGTTTAACACGTTAGTTCCGCCTAATTTCTTGACGCTGACAAGTCGTGACTCAGGGGGAAAACCGTACAAACTGTTAACTCACTCATTTATTATAAAAAACCGCAAAATAAATATAAGCAACACCTCAAGTAACAGAGAATAGGTAATTAGTAGTAGGTCAATAATTATTAATTGATTCTATGAGTCAAAACGTAAAGTCAATTTTGTACCTATTAAAAGCAGCAATTAAGAAAAAATTTCGTATACAGTTACACATAAATTCAATTTTTTTTAATTTGATACAGGTAAATTTAATTTTTCGTCGTAATATTTTCTTAGGTAAGTATGTATTATTAGGTAAGTTTTCTTTTTTATTCATGCATTTTAAGTATCACGTAGAAAACATTATTTTAACAGTAGTTACCTATCTATAAACCAGCACGTCTTATCATAGGTTAAGTACCTCGATAAGATAACAAAACTACGATGGTGCCTTACGCCTTGCGTTAGTTTAGGTTAAACACAAACGAAAGTAACTCACAATGAATCACAACTTCTTCGAGCTTTTAAGTTCTATTTGCTAAAAAAATCTCGTAGAATTCATGACAATTAGTAGAAAAATTAAGAAAAAAATGGAATGGACAGAATGGTAGATATGCATTACGATGCATATCTCTAACCACGGTAAAACGTGGTTCAAAATTACAAATTGTTGAAGTTAATCAGATTATTAATACCTAGTCTGTTTTATTTCCTGATCAATTCTTAATGACTCTCCGTTATCGATTGCCGTGAATGACTTGAAACGAAACTGACTCCAGACTTCAGAGGCGTCTGCCAGTAATCACCTAACGATGCCCAACATCGGACTATCAGAGGTCCACTGACCCACATGGTCCCCAGATGGTTATCAACGTAATAAGCGATCGCATGTGCCGAGCTTAGGTCATCGGCGTCGCTAAGTAAAAGCTAACTGTCAGCCGTACCACTTCCTTCGCGAGCCGCACGCCGCTGGAATACTGAGCACCAGGGAGCCTCGCGCACACAAGTTTATTGACATTTGTTTTATTATTGTGTTGCAAGGAATTTGCCGATGCATTTACAGTTTATTACGTAAAGGAAGTTTGGTAACGTGTGAATCCTACTAATGTTATAAACTAGCTTTTGCCTGCTGCTTCGCACGCGTGTAATTCGGTTTATCACAGAGCGCATCTCTTGGGAACTTTTTATCTTCCCGGTACAAAAAGTAGCCTACCTATATGGTCAAATTCGAATTAATTTAGTTGCCAGAATGGAGGTGCATTGTGATCTTAAATTGTAAAAATCTGGGTTATGGTCTACCTTTGTGCCAAATTTTATCCAAATCCGTTCAACCGTTATAAATTATTATATTATTATTACTACTTACTTAGAGGCTGCCCGCGGCTTCACCCGCGTGGATATCATTTATAGCCTATGTCCTTCTCCGGGTATCAGACTATCTCTGTACTAAGTTTCATCAAAATCAGTTTAGTGGTTTAGATAGTGTAAAGTGTGATATAGTGTGAATGCAAAAGTATGGATGTTTGTTTGTTTGTCCTTCAATCACGCAGACACAACTGAACGGATCACACACAGATAGACCATGCCTTGAAACACATAGGGAATTTTTTACCGATATACGAGTATCACGGGAGCAAAGCCGCGAGTGTCAACTTGTCGTACTAATATTATAAATGCGAATGTATGGATGTTTGTTTGTTTGTCCTTCAATCATGCTGATACTGCTGAAGGGATTTAGATGAAATTAGCACACAGATAGACCATGGCCTGGAATTACTTACACAGGATACTTTTTATCGACATGCCACGGGAGCGAAGCCGAGGGCGTCAGGTAGTGTTTTATATTCAAAGGTGATAAATTCCATTTGTATCCGGAATACGGATGTCACATGGCAAAGGAGATCTTTTACGATCCGTATTCAATTATCTTGTTCGTTGAGTGAACCAGTTAGAAAACTAAATCTAAAAAAAATTTTGACTTCATACTCAATGCTAAAAACAAAAAAGTTCTGCCACGCTCATACAAGCTCACGTGCGAAACGAATTGCCATGAATGTTTTTTTTTTCTAGAAGCAAACTATATATTCCTTTTGAACGTACGACTTTTGCTCGCGACCGTACTTGCCACTGCGTGGCGCCACTCGCGACAGGCGCCAACGATTCCATCACCTACTTGATAATAGAATTTTGACAATCGATTGCTAATTTAAGTAGGTACCTCATTAGTGTTAAAACAATATTTTGGAGATAAAATAAATTTATAAACTTAACTGTTCTCAGAATGTTACCTTTATCTTTTCTGGTGTACCTACCTAATCAATTTATTTTGTCATTGTAGGTACTAAAGAAATAGACTGGTACCTATGCTTTAAAACTATTATAAACATTTGCCGTATGTACATTAGTGCAAAAATCGGTCAAAAACTTCACACGGGCCTATCTTTACTTATGTTCATACAACATACGTACGGCATGCATGGTTTTATATAATATGTGTAATTTCGCATCTGTACTTCAATCGTTAAAAAAAGATTTTCGATAAATGATGTATTTAGAGAGTAATATTTTTTTATATTGATGGGGGCGCCACTTGGCTACTACAATCCCCTTAAGAGGTTTTCAATGATTTCAATAAAACGTTGTATACGTTCGAATACAGAGAAAAAACTAGACGTAGTTATCAATTTTAGCCGTCTCCAGGAAGCCCGGCTAGCTCAGTCGGTAGAGCATGAGACTCTTAATCTCAGGGTCGTGGGTTCGAGCCCCACGTTGGGCGCAAACTTTTTTTAATTCCGTTCTTACCTGGAAACATGATTCTTGATTATTGTTGTAAGGAACGACTACCAAATTAAAAATTCAAAGCCAAAAATATTTATTCTAATTTGATTCAGAATGAAAAATGCAGGAAAAGCTAACTTTTATTGCAAAAAGGTTGTCATACGTGTATCATACTGGATGTTACTGACAAAGTTAACTCATAGGGTTCCGTAATGAAGCTGTAGAATCCAAACAATGAATCATCATTTTATTATTTTTAACGCATTTATGCATGCGAAGCGAAATCTAACGAACGCTGCAAAGCTTTGAAAATGTCAGCAAAACCAATTTATATAATGTACGCAATATAATCCGGTTAAACTTATTCTATTATAATGAACCAACATTGCATTATAAATTAATAAGGAACCCTCGATCAAGCAACGCAATGCTTGTGCATCATTGACTTTTTATTTGTGGTAATCAATAACATTGCTACACGATGTGTCACTACACACCACTGACTCAGAACGGCATTGTTGATGTCTGTAGTGCATTGATAACTAAAATTATTCATTACATAAGCCTGAAATTAATGTTTTTTCGACTTTTATTTGGACCGCCAATTTTTTACTGAAAGTTTTAAGAAAGCAATAAATAAAAGGTTCCATCTGAAATTAATCCTAAATTAAATTGTCAGGTTTGAGTTACACTAGGTCTGGTTTTTATCGGCTTTCATTTTGAAGCTTAACGTCATAAAACTTAGGTCAAAGGTTAAACATCTTATTATACCATGGGTCAAAGTAAATGTTAGTATCTAATCTTATCCTTAAATTAAATCACCTGAAAAACCTGAAATTCTTTTACGTATTAACAAAGCAAACCACTATTTTAAAGTTCTCCAAGCTATCTTTGTAGCCGATTAGATGCAAATCCGAAAGGATCGCGATGGCAAACGAGCGCCGTTTGTATGCACAAAAGTCGGATCCTTTTTTAGACACATAAATACCTACCTGAAATCCGCTTTGTTAAGCGACGTTGGGTCCAATTATCCTATAATCCACATCCACAATAGCTTTGTCCTCTAATTTTGGAACTCGAAAATCGGATTCCGTGACAATGGTTATGATCCGGTTGCATAATGCTTAGATACCTGCCTACGCTGTATATACATATTTATTTAGTCATTTCAATGTGTAGGTACGGTAAATAAGCTTAATCAGTAAACCAGTGAACTAAAATGTAGGTACATTTAGTTTCATCTTGTTGGGTTTACTGTTATCATTTAGTTTTTCATCACAAGATCAAGTTGCACAATAATAAGAATTTGGACTTTGGCTTTAAAAGGGGTTTTGGCATTCAAAGGGATAACTAAAAACGACTAAAGTGAAAAAAGGCTGCTAATAAAAACGGTAACCGTATTAGCACAGTCTAAGGAACTCTAGCTCTGCTCTTTCCTACAATTACGCTGTGGTATTAGTATATATGGTTGTCATACTAATATCTATGGCAGTCGTTACGGGTAGTCAGAAGCCTGAAAGTCTGACAACTGGTCTAACCTCCGAATGTCAGTATTACCCAGTAACTGGGTTGTGGGGGTCTGATGACAGTCGCTCCATGTAAAATACTGATGTTCAGCCGCATCTGGCTAAACTGGAAGCCGACCCCAATATAATTGGGAAAAGGCTCGGAGGATAATGAAAATGGAAGTTAATGCTGGGCAAGCGTGCATCATCGTCGACCATGAGGTAGGGGTCCAGCCACAGATATTTGAAGTAATTCTATGGGTCAAACGCATGCCGGAAAACAAATCTGCTGTTCCCAACATTTGTGTGCACATAAATCGACAAAATGTACGGAACAGCTGATTTTTATTTCATGATTTGAGGGTAGCTCCCGTAGTAAATATTATTAGTCTAAAGTTGAATCTCCTTGCACATCATAAAACTAAATCCAACGTGTCAGAGTTATTGTTATCCTCAGTGGAATTTGGATATAGATAGGTACTTACTAGGATTTGATGACTAAATGTCGTGGTCGACTATACCTACTTGAGACATAAGAAATTAAATGAGTGTGTGTAGAGTTCGCTTAGGAGTAGTAAGTCCGCAGTGTAGAGAAAGATAACAAAATCAAATCAACACTTGTTAAGAACTAATAAATGTCAACAAGGATCAGTTTTTTTTTTGTAATTATGAATACCTACATGTACATAGTAAGCTTAAGCTGTGGGTAGGTACCTAAATACAAACCATAAAAATATTTTTTATTTATTTATTGACTTTATGCGCACAGACTAATTATAATAATAAAAAATACATAGGAATGAATAGTACAAAGGCCCTGCTAATTTATTTTTCTTTATGAAATTTCTTCCAGCTTCCAGCAGACCACTTTTTACAAAAAATGTGACAAACCTGTAGTACAGCGCCATCTAGGTGGTACCGTGTAAATACTTTTATAGCGCCATCTATTATCGAGTAGCTGCACTTTGCACGTGAAGTTTTACCTTGTACGGAATTATAAAATATTCCAATAGATGGCACTTAATACACAATGACAATTTTATTTTAATATTTCACACATTTCTATGGTCACACAAATTGTCTTCTCCACGGAATAAAAAATAATTTCTCTACTGTAAACTGTCGTTCTTTGAGAACTTATTGATATTAGCTACTCATCCAAACGCTTTATTCCATTAGATGATAAGCTCGTAGCTCGTAAGGAAGACATTATTATTAGGTACCTACTTACCATGGATGAATAATTATATTGGTCTATGTTATTACTATGCGTGTGTATAACGAAGCAAAGAACACTGCAGCGAGCGGTTATTCTGAAAACTAAACCAGATTTGTTCTATTACCTACTCTGTTGTAATTCAGAGCAGTGATGTTATGGATATGAAATTTCGGATCTGGATACGGATACGGATATATAAATAATATTATACCGGTATCAGATACGGTTACGGATATGGAATTATTTCGGATTATCCGTTAGTTTCGGATAGTTTCGGTTATGGATATTAGATTTTTAAGGTAGTGCATGCAGCTGAGATGAGAATGTTAAGAGGAATGTGTGGTGTAACGAGAATGGATAGGATAAGGAATGAATATGTAAGAGGGAGTCTGAAAGTAGCGCCAGTGAAAGAGAAGTTAAGTAGCAACAGACTATCATGGTATGGACATGTGATGAGGAGGAATGAGGAGCATGTTACGAGGAAAGTTTTAAGTATGAATGTTGATGGCTATAAGAAAAGAGGGAGACCGAAGAAAATATGGATGGATTGTGTGAAAGATGATATGAATAGAAAGAAAGTAAACACAGAGATGACGGCTGATAGAGATGTATGGAAGAAAAAAACATGCTGCGCCGACCCCAAATAAATTGGGATAAGGGCAGGAGGATGATGATGTAAAAGTAAAAGAAAATTGCAACAAAGATAAAAACTTTTTAACAAAAAAAAACCGACTTCAAAAACCTTAACTAATTAACAACAACAAAAAAACTGACTTCAAAAACTTTAACTAAAAAAAAAACAAAACCGACTTCAAAAACCTTAACTAAAAAGTAAAAAATAATCCTTGTATGTATTTCAAAATCTTAACATAAACCAAAATTTTGAAGGTGGCGCGTGACTGTCCCTTTGCGTCATGTAAATATAATGTACTGTCGAGCGCTTATCTATAGTAAATGAAGTCGGTTAAAAACAGTTTATGCGAACATACATGAAAAACACGCGCCGCCTTCAAAATTTTGGTTTATGTTAAGATTTTGAAATACATACAAGGATTATTTTTTACTTTTTAGTTAAGGTTTTTGAAGTCGGTTTTGTTTTTTTTGTTAAAAAGTTTTTATTTCATACTTTTTAGTTGAGAATTCACAGAAAAACGAAACTATTAGTAGATCATCTAGGTAAGCGAAGCTAAATTAAACTGATTTATTGAAGCTGGTTCAAAAACTACTCGACCTAAGTCAATAAAATTTATATGGGACCACCGCGCGAACTTCCTCTACCAAATAAAAAAACAACCACGTAAATCGGCCCATAAATCTCGGAGTAATCGGTGTACATACATGAAAAAAAAAAAAAAAAAAAAAAAAAAAAAAAAAAAAAAAAACCCGCCGAATACATAACCTCCTCCTTTTTTTGAAGTCGGTTAAAAATAGGTACCAAACAATGCAAGGGACGCGCGCGGCTAGTGTGTCGGCTCAGCCGGGTAAAAACTAAAACATGTCATAAAATGTCTCATTTAGACTCCTCTCCTATCAAAATTATTCGAAACTTTTATATCGGATTCGGTTACGGTTACGGATAGATTTTTATTTCGGATATCCGATAGTTTCAGTTACGGTTACGGAGCTCCATAACAACCCTGATTCAGAGTGACCTTACCATTGATGTGACAATATTGTATGTTTTATAATTTCATATAGTTTACCACCAGCCGAAATAGCTCAGTTGGGAGAGCGTTAGACTGAAGATCTAAAGGTCCCCGGTTCAATCCCGGGTTTCGGCAGTGTTTCTTTTTTGTTATTTGTTTCGTCCATCTTTGATTATTAATTTATTGAACGGACAAATCACGGAATTAGAATTAACCAGCTACATAGTATGGAACCAGTAGTGAGTGAATGGAAGAAAATAGCATTTTGCAACTGTTGTGCCATGTTTTCATCATATAATATGAACTGTAGTACTGTATGACAGTTCATATTATATGATGAAAACATGGCACAACAACGCAATGCAAACATCTGACAGGAAAAAAATAAGGACTATTTCGATTTATTACAAAAATGTTCAGTAAATACATCGCACCTTTTTTAAAAAACTGAATTAACTCAAAAATCATGTTGGTGGAGAAATCACCTTTAATGTTTAAAATTTAAACGCGATTATCCTACAAACATGATTTTTGATTCGTAAGTGCAAAAAGTATTGCATCGGCCGGGAATCGAACCCGGGCCGCCCGCGTGGCAGGCGAGCATTCTACCACTGAACCACCGATGCTTGTACGTTACCTTCTAATTAGACGTACAGTTTGTAGTGTTAAGCTCGTTTACCACTACTTGACAGTTACATTTTAAACTTTTCAACCTTATTTGCTTCAACATACGACTGAAATTTTAATAGAGAAGTAAAATCACACTAGGAGGGTTAAAGCGCCGCGAAGAGTGGTCGAACGGCCACAAGCGTCTATAAGTGCGTAAATAAAGAGTCGGCTTGCCTTTCAACCAACCAGTGAACTGCTCTTCACCGCCATTCCGTCGATGTGTGATGACCCTTCTTCTTATCGTGTCAATGGTTAAAATATTGTTGGAATAAAAAGTTTCCACTTCAATGGCGTTATTAGTGGCGGCGTTGAGATCGTCTGTCGTGCAGGTGTTCGGGCACAATGGACACACCAGCAAGTGTGACATAACAATCTTTGGTTCACCGCAGTCACACTAAACAATATTAGGATCTCTAAACCTTCATTTGCACATGTGAAGTCTACAGCGACCAACCTGTGTGCAAAGACGATTTAATGACTTCCACACTGGCCATTGCTGACCCTTATCTGGCACATAATTTTATACAAATCTTGTTCTGTTTTTTAATTGATCTAGCGATTTGTGCCTATCTGAACATTGTGAAAAAGCTCTTAATGTTTATATTTCTATGTTGTTATGTTTATTTTGATATTGACAGCTCAAAAGAGCTAAAAAAAATAATATTACAGAAAATAATTACAAAAGCCAATGACCAAAATTTGTGCCTTTTTTGGTGGCGGCTATTGACCAAAATTTTAAAAAATGCAGTCGGAATTGGGGCCTAGTACGAGTTTGAAACTAAAGACACAGTAAATAAATAGTCAGTACCGAAACTAGGCCTATTTGTCGAGAAAAGTATTACTCTCCATTAGGTCACTGTCACTCTTAATTTTTGTAATATTGAAAAGTTTTTATTATTATTTATTAAAACATTTATTTGGGTTCTTTAATGATGAAATAAATCGGTCCAATAACTAAAAATTGATAACAGATTCGTTCTCGGAGACCACATATATTGATACCCAAATATCTATTTTGAAAGCAATTGGTTCAATAACTAAAAGTTCAAGATGGCGGCTACTTTTATTATTCTGATAACGGATTCGTTGCCGGAAACCACACAGAACCCCAGATATCGATTTTGAAAGCAATCGGTCCCCGGTACCGTAACTAAAGAGTTCAAAATGGCAGCAACTGTTTTCAACTCAGAAGGTAGGTTAGGTATATTCGACAACTTTTGTAACCTAAATCACAGATACTATAATAGGTACTATGCCTAAACTATAAATAGATTTCATCCTAAACAATGAATAAATAAATTCACGATAACATAAATAAAAGATCGCGGACTGTCCGTGGCGCAACATCATCATCATCATCATCATCATCATTTCAGCTAGAAAAACGTCCACTGCTGGACATAGGCCTCCCCCAAGCATTGCCACAACGACCGGTCGACCGCGTACTGGAAGGTGGAGCGTGGGTAGGCCCCCCAAAAGGTGGACTGACGACCTGATGAAGGTCGCGGAAATCCGCTGGATGCTGAAAGTGCAGGCGGAACATAGATAAATGCAAAACGTGACCCCTCGTGCGACGTTCGTTTAGGGGTCTTGTAGAGGCGTGTCTGAGTGAGTGCGACGTCGTTTCTAGCGTTTGTACGTAGTTTCGGTACTGCTTATGCTGTATATTTACTGTGCTAACGAATAATTTCATAGTTTTCATCGACTTTCATTCATAAATAAAAATTTGGGTCATTTTTACACAGCACCATCTAGTCCCAAACTAAGCAAAGCTTGTACCAACGACTTTGGAAGGGAGGCTTACACTATGGGTACTAACTAAACAATAATACAAAGTGGAGAAAACAATAAAACCACGTACAGAGTATTAGATAAAACATTGTTGATTGTTTTTTTGTGTACAAACTGTATACAAAAAAACAATCTACACACATCAAAAGCGTTAGTACCTACTATTAAATATTTTTTGTCAAAAGTGTCTAGGGATCAAGAACATTTTTAACTATAAAAAAATATCCAATTAATATTTACCAAATCTAGTCTTCCAGACTGGCTTCTTACTTTAATTTCCTGTTTATAAATGTTAACATCTTAGATATCCCTATATTTTGTAAAAATTAAGAAAAATTGTAATTTTTTGCAAATTGTGGGAAATTTGTCGTCAATTAAATGTCAAAAAAGGCAAAAAATATGAATGATTTTTTAAATTTTTATTGTAAAGATATAAAAAAACTGTGTTTACACACCTCGGCGCCCCTCAGCCAGGTGGCCCGACATAACATAACATAAAATCACGCCTGTATTTCCCCGAAGGGGTAGGCAGAGGTGTATAGTACACCCACATTTCGCCAGTTATGTTATAGTCCCAAGTGTAAGTGGACCGACGACCTGATGAGGGGACCTGGGGAGACTGGATTCGGAAGGCAGAGGACCGAGTGTTGTGGCGCAACTTGGGAGAGCCTATTGTAATCGCTGAGGAAATAAAACTTGTATAGCTCTGTACAATCACTTTAATATTTACTCACTGTATACTATTCAACCTTGGACGAATTTTATTCGTCCAAGTATTCAACAAATTATAATATGATACGTCTTCACTCGGCGAGTGCTTAGATTAGCCTGCCATGTTCCCAAGTGAGTTTTTACACGTAACCTACCGTTTGACGTAAGTACTGTCAAACGGTGGAAGTCAATTTACCTTATATTCGTAAATAATTGTAATTATGATTGCTAACTTGGGAACATGGTTACGGAATCAAATATTAAAACTTAAGATACCTACATGAATAATATTTATAGGTATTTCTTTGGAACAAGCAACAGGACAGGACTAACTGCTAACACTAAGTACAGCAATGGACTGCGATAAGCTGAGTTGATGATGCAACTGTTTCATAAACTACTATAGTAAAGTATGCACTATTCTTAATAAACCTGTAGGCACATAATAGAACTTGACAGAAAATACGAAAATGATTCATTAAATAAATAATCCCAATAAGTACCTACCTTTTTATCTTATAGATATCTTGTAAACATATCTTTTATCAACAAGACTATTGAATTAGGAAGTAATTATAAGGAACACGAATTTCCTTTTGTTAAAATGTAAGTCATTGTTAATTAAGTTGGGATCTTAATAATTGTTCCGAAAATGTTAAATACAAGTACATTACTCATTTGTTAATGAATTGATTACATTTAAACCCCGAGTGGCGATTATCACAGATAATTACTTACTTAAAACATCCCGTGACTTCGTTCGCTTCGTTCAATGTCTTACAGTTTCTAAACTGGCCAGAATAAATTAAAACATGAAAAGGTACTAGGTAACTTGAAAGTTTAGCAAGTTTTATTTTATAAAGATATACATTTTGCAAAGAATTCTTTTTTCCACAGTTTATATCAGATTTCGCTTCGCATGCGTAAATGCGTTAAAAACAATGGTGTTTTTTATACCTGAAGGGCTTGCGTTTTACTGCCACCTCACCTGATTGTAAGCGATGGTGCGGTCGACGATGGTACATGCTTGCCCAAAAACCTATTAACTCGAGCCCTAAAGACCACCAGATTATTATAGGTACTTAATTCATCATCCTCCTGCCCTTATCCCAATTTATTTGGGGTCGATGAAGCATATATTTTTCTTCCATACATCTCTATCAGCCGTAATCTCCGTTGTCACTTTCTTTCTATCCACATCATCTTTCACACAATCCATCCATCTTTTCTTTGGTCGACCTGTTTTCTTATAGCCATCCATATTCATACACAAACCTTTTTTTGTAACATGCTCCTCATTTCTCTGCATCACATGTCCAAACCATGACAATATACTGCATCTCAACTTTTCCGTCACTGGTGCTACTTTCAAACTCCCCCTCATATAGATAGAAGATAGATAGATAGAATGTTCTTTATTGTACACCAATAACATTATTAAACTTAGGATTAATATGTAAAATAAGGGAACACATACTTATTTTTTATCATATCCATTTTCGTCACACCACACATTCCTCTTAACATACTTCGAATCCTGCTCGTGAGCGATTTTTTCTTTCCACAATTTATATCTTCAGATTATACTTAACAGGAAACAGGCAAGGCAAGGAATTTCACTCCATAGCGGTGAAGATAAAAAATTGACAGAAGTTAAGCAACCACAAATAACTCGGTCAACTAACTCAACCTTAACGCAATAGTAGGACTCACAAAAACGGCAGTTTTCGGCTAGGTTCCAGATCATCGCTGCCAGAAGTGAAAAGATCATCTTCAACTTAACCTTGTTGTTTTGTGAAGACGGACATGACATGATTGCTCGTAGGTTCACTCGTTGTTCAGAGGATGTTAAAATCACTCTTTTCAGGGCATTTTGTACGTCCTTCTACACGAGTAGTGAATGTACTATACCACAGATTACTTATTAGTTTACGAAAAAACAGTACAGCGCCTTGCGTGTTCAGTATAATAATGGTTTTAGGGTACTGCTTGGGCTGCCTCGGTTCTGCAGCGCATCAGTGTCGAATACCGCGTGGACTGTTTCTATACAACCATGCGGAAGCAGTAGGTACACATAGGGATGTTGGAGGTTTGGGACAATCAGAGCCCTCACTGAATGCCCGTGACCTCAAAAGCCCCCCGCACTTCAGTCGAATCGATCGGGCGGGGGTTACGACGATAGCCCGGAAGGGCTCGGTGCTGGAGCGGTTGCCTCTCCGGCACCGCCTTCTCCGAGCAGGATCAGCCCTCTTTCGATCCCGCTCAGCAGCCTCTTTCTGAACCATGACGGTCTCACAGAAAGAGGCTACTTCCCTCCAATTTGTCGTCTCTGCCAGCATAGCCGACACTACTGCTGGCAGAGAGATGAAAAAAAAAAACAATACCTACTTAACCTTTTTGTTATCTGCAATTCAACACCTTTAAACATGTAGGATACATAAGATATATCTTTCCAGAAACATGCTTTGTGACCGAATCTGTTAATCCGAATCGTGTTCATTCACTGTTAATAGTTAGGCTCATACACTGCTGCAACCTTCAGGGATCGGTATCTGTCACATGAACATTCCTGTAAACATCATGCTTGGAAAACGGATTGATGAAATGAATCCAGCTCCAGATCTAGTAGGCGACAAGTCAGGGTACTCACCAGGGGCGGCACAGCAAGGGGGCAATAGATTTAAACGTGACTGGCAGGAACCGATTTACCCTAGATGCTAAACAAGCTGAATCAATCATTCATCATCATTTCAGCCGAAAGATATCCACTGCTGGACATAGGCTTCCCCCAAGAATATGTATGTTGGGGGGATATGCCATAATCACCACGCTTGGCAGGCGGGTTGGCGATCGCAGTTGGTTGATTAAATACTCAGAGAACGCTGCTGCCCTCTGGTGAATCCCTTAGTCGCCTTTTACGACACCCATGAGAAGAGATAAGGGTGGTGCAATTCTTTACGTCCGGCACCACACGGACGTATCAATACCTACTACTAACCTACCTATTACCGTTCAAAAGATACAGCCCTGTGACAGACAGACAGAAAGACGGACGGACGAACAGCGTAGCGAGAGTAATAGGGTCCCGTTTGTCACCCTTTGGGTACGGAACGATAAAAATAGAATCAACGAATGGAGGTAAAGGACTCGTCTCGAAAAAAAATCTAAATTCGGGCCTGGATATAATATCTCAGCTTTTTAAGCCGGAAACCTTACAGTCCACGCGGCCTATCTTCCTACCTTACGAATTCCTCACTGTTTCGGATCAAAATGTAGGTAGCCTTGCGTAATAGTTCAGATTATACAAAAGTCACCTGGCCCTGTCAGTGTGTTTAAAAATAAAAACCGGTCAAGTGAGAGCTATGGTTATATGTAGGGCAGTAAGTAAGAACTTTGAACACTGGCGCTTGTTCATAAAAAAGCCTTATTTGGTTAGAAATACATCTAATCAGGACTTAAAAATTTACAATAAAAGCAGTAATTGGCCCAATTTTTTTTTCTATTGCCCTGCTCGTAAAGATTTTTGTTTTGTTATTCAAAGAAAACACGGCGAACTATCAATTTTAAGGTCAATGTGTTTTGAAACAAGATCATGGTTTTCCCATCGAGAGGTACTGGTGATGAAATGGTTCCCAATGTGTTACTATGAGGTAGAGAGGAACTGTTTTCAGGCATCTAGCCTTTACATTAATTAGTGTCCCACTGCTGGGGATGGGCCACTTCTCAGAATGAGAAGGTTAAGGCCTTAGTCACCCACGCTGATCTAGTGCGGGTTGGTGGACTACACACACCACTGAGAACTGTATGGAGCACATTCAGCTGTGCAGGTTTCGTCACGATGTTTTCTTTCACTGTTAAAGCAAGTGATAATTCTGATCCACACATAAATTCGAAGTCAGTGGTGTGGGCCGGGTTGCATGGAAGGCAAGTTCTGAACCGCTAGGCTATCACAGCTTTACATACATACTGCATATGCACATAACATCACGCCTATATTTCCCGAAGGGGTAGGCAGAGGTGGTACACCCACATTTCGCTAGGTATGTTAACAGTTCCATGTTGAGGCCATTAACCGGGCACAAATCCAGACTCCGGGTTTGCTACTGAGGATTTCTTAATGAAAAGACCCAATAACACGATTTAAATTGTCGAAAGAAAAAATCGCTCATGAGCAGGATTCGAAACTGCGACTCCTGGCTCAGTACGCCAGTGCTTTAGCCACTAAGCTACCGTGAACACTGCTCGTGGTATCGAATTTAACCTCCACTTGGATACGTCTTTCTATCCACAATTTAAATCGTTAGATTTCGCTTCGCATGCGTAAATGCGTAAAAAATCATAAAATAACCCAATTACACTTTTCTCGATCCGGGAATCGAATCCAGGACCCCACGCTCAGCAGTCGTGCTTGCTACCACTAGACCAACGAGACTTTAGGAAAGAATATATATTTGATATTTTGCCGCTCGTGGAGCGCGGAGCTAGGGTCGGACTCTTACCGACTAAAACCACCACGGTGTTCCTTGAACTACTATAGGCTGGGGACGTGGGACATCTCTGTATTTGCCAACCACCCCCGAATGTACCCGGTCCGCCGCAAGAGAGCCCCTTCTCCCCGTGCGGCCTAGTGTCGGCCGCACCCTCCCCGGCACACACACAGGTCACTGCGCGCCACCTCATGGACCCTGTCACGACACAGCTGATAGCTCCTCCTTCATCCTCCACTGCCCTCTGCTACTATAACATCAGAGGGACACGCTGAATCTCGCCCAATTGGCCCATATCGGGCCGTTTCTGTTCTGTGCCAGAATATTCACCACGGACAATGAGGTCCCCGAAGAAGACTTATTGCCCATGCCCAGGGTGCACCGGCCCAACAAACTGCTGTTCCTGCCAGACGTATTGAGAAGGACCAATAGCTATTGAACACTCGAGGAGGTTTATGGCCCGGCATCCCATAATACTTGACCCTGCTCTAGACTTTGTTTATAGAAAATTAGCCTTAATATTGGTAACTTCCACAAACCGGGTTAAGCAGGCCAAATCCATCTGTTATCTAATACAAATCAATGTTATATCATATCTTGTTTGTGGATCAATTACTTTCTTCAACATAATAACATAAGAACTTCAGTGTTGCAAAAATGTTACTTTTAAAATATTGTTTAAACTTATATTTCATAACATAATGTTTGTCCGTCTATAGATACTTGTATCCACAGTGTATAACCAGAACCATGCAGCATTGGTTCATGTACTGACAAACAAAGGATATTGACTAACAAAGGATATTGATTATAATGGATAATTAAATGTATAATTTTGTGAATTAAATTATGTTACATTGAACTAAATTATGTTATTGGAATTATATTATATAATTTGAATGTACTAACCATTAAATAATGTATTTACTAACACGACTGGATCTCTGTTATCTTATAAATAAATGAATTTGAATATAACAGGCCAAACAAACAAAAGATTAATTTCTTTACCTAACTACCTAATAAGCGACAGTTTGTCGAAATCCATTTCGTCATTCATTGACGATATCAGATTTAATAACAGAAAAAAACCCTCTTGTTAATATAATTCGGCAATAAGCCTAAGAAACAGATAGAAATTGAACGAATATACATATACTATACACTGTGGATACAAGTATCTATAGACGGACAAACATTATGTTATGAAATATAAGTTTAAACAATATTTTAAAAGTAACATTTTTGCAACACTGAAGTTCTTATGTTATTATGTTGAAGAAAGTAATTGATCCACAAACAAGATATGATATAACATTGATTTGTATTAGATAACAGATGGATTTGGCCTGCTTAACCCGGTTTGTGGAAGTTACCAATATTAAGGCTAATTTTCTATAAACAAAGTCTAGAGCAGGGTCAAGTATTATGGGATGCCGGGCCATAAACCTCCTCGAGTGTTCAATAGCTATTGGTCCTTCTCAATACGTCTGGCAGGAACAGCAGTTTGTTGGGCCGGTGCACCCTGGGCATGGGCAATAAGTCTTCTTCGGGGACCTCATTGTCCGTGGTGAATATTCTGGTACAGAACAGAAACGGCCCGATATGGGCCAATTGGGCGAGATTCAGCGTGTCCCTCTGATGTTATAGTAGCAGAGGGCAGTGGAGGATGAAGGAGGAGCTATCAGCTGTGTCGTGACAGGGTCCATGAGGTGGCGCGCAGTGACCTGTGTGTGTGCCGGGGAGGGTGCGGCCGACACTAGGCCGCACGGGGAGAAGGGGCTCTCTTGCGGCGGACCGGGTACATTCGGGGGTGGTTGGCAAATACAGAGATGTCCCACGTCCCCAGCCTATAGTAGTTCAAGGAACACCGTGGTGGTTTTAGTCGGTAAGAGTCCGACCCTAGCTCCGCCGTCCACGAGCGGCAAAATATCAAATATATATTCTTTCCTAAAGTCTCGTTGGTCTAGTGGTAGCAAGCACGACTGCTGAGCGTGGGGTCCTGGATTCGATTCCCGGATCGAGAAAAGTGTAATTGGGTTATTTTATGATTTTTTACGCATTTACGCATGCGAAGCGAAATCTAACGATTTAAATTGTGGATAGAAAGACGTATCCAAGTGGAGGTTAAATTCGATACCACGAGCAGTGTTCACGGTAGCTTAGTGGCTAAAGCACTGGCGTACTGAGCCAGGAGTCGCAGTTTCGAATCCTGCTCATGAGCGATTTTTTCTTTCGACAATTTAAATCGTGTTATTGGGTCTTTTCATTAAGAAATCCTCAGTAGCAAACCCGGAGTCTGGATTTGTGCCCGGTTAATGGCCTCAACATGGAACTGTTAACATACCTAGCGAAATGTGGGTGTACCACCTCTGCCTACCCCTTCGGGAAATATAGGCGTGATGTTATGTGCATATGCAGTATGTATGTAAAGCTGTGATAGCCTAGCGGTTCAGAACTTGCCTTCCATGCAACCCGGCCCACACCACTGACTTCGAATTTATGTGTGGATCAGAATTATCACTTGCTTTAACAGTGAAAGAAAACATCGTGACGAAACCTGCACAGCTGAATGTGCTCCATACAGTTCTCAGTGGTGTGTGTAGTCCACCAACCCGCACTAGATCAGCGTGGGTGACTAAGGCCTTAACCTTCTCATTCTGAGAAGTGGCCCATCCCCAGCAGTGGGACACTAATTAATGTAAAGGCTAGATGCCTGAAAACAGTTCCTCTCTACCTCATAGTAACACATTGGGAACCATTTCATCACCAGTACCTCTCGATGGGAAAACCATGATCTTGTTTCAAAACACATTGACCTTAAAATTGATAGTTCGCCGTGTTTTCTTTGAATAACAAAACAAAAATCTTTACGAGCAGGGCAATAGAAAAAAAAATTGGGCCAATTACTGCTTTTATTGTAAATTTTTAAGTCCTGATTAGATGTATTTCTAACCAAATAAGGCTTTTTTATGAACAAGCGCCAGTGTTCAAAGTTCTTACTTACTGCCCTACATATAACCATAGCTCTCACTTGACCGGTTTTTATTTTTAAACACACTGACAGGGCCAGGTGACTTTTGTATAATCTGAACTATTACGCAAGGCTACCTACATTTTGATCCGAAACAGTGAGGAATTCGTAAGGTAGGAAGATAGGCCGCGTGGACTGTAAGGTTTCCGGCTTAAAAAGCTGAGATATTATATCCAGGCCCGAATTTAGATTTTTTTTCGAGACGAGTCCTTTACCTCCATTCGTTGATTCTATTTTTATCGTTCCGTACCCAAAGGGTGACAAACGGGACCCTATTACTCTCGCTACGCTGTTCGTCCGTCCGTCTTTCTGTCTGTCTGTCACAGGGCTGTATCTTTTGAACGGTAATAGGTAGGTTAGTAGTAGGTATTGATACGTCCGTGTGGTGCCGGACGTAAAGAATTGCACCACCCTTATCTCTTCTCATGGGTGTCGTAAAAGGCGACTAAGGGATTCACCAGAGGGCAGCAGCGTTCTCTGAGTATTTAATCAACCAACTGCGATCGCCAACCCGCCTGCCAAGCGTGGTGATTATGGCATATCCCCCCAACATACATATTCTTGGGGGAAGCCTATGTCCAGCAGTGGATATCTTTGAAATGATGATGAATGATTGATTCAGCTTGTTTAGCATCTAGGGTAAATCGGTTCCTGCCAGTCACGTTTAAATCTATTGCCCCCTTGCTGTGCCGCCCCTGGTGAGTACCCTGACTTGTCGCCTTCTAGATCTGGAGCTGGATTCATTTCATCAATCCGTTTTCCAAGCATGATGTTTACAGGAATGTTCATGTGACAGATACCGATCCCTGAAGGTTGCAGCAGTGTATGAGCCTAACTATTAACAGTGAATTAACACGATTCGGATTAACAGATTCGGTCACAAAGCATGTTTCTGGAAAGATATATCTTATGTATCCTACATGTTTAAAGGTGTTGAATTGCAGATAACAAAAAGGTTAAGTAGGTATTGTTTTTTTTTTTCATCTCTCTGCCAGCAGTAGTGTCGGCTATGCTGGCAGAGACGACAAATTGGAGGGAAGTAGCCTCTTTCTGTGAGACCGTCATGGTTCAGAAAGAGGCTGCTGAGCGGGATCGAAAGAGGGCTGATCCTGCTCGGAGAAGGCGGTGCCGGAGAGGCAACCGCTCCAGCACCTAGCCCTTCCGGGCTATCGTCGTAACCCCAGCCCGATCGATTCGACTGAAGTGCGGGGGGCTTTTGAGGTCACGGGCATTCAGTGAGTGAGGGCTCTGATTGTCCACCAAGTGACTTCTGGGATGGCGGCGGCACGCTGTGGTCACGTGCCGCCATGTGCACCGGGAAGGACACAAGGAGACAAATAGTCTCCTTTAAGACGTGCCTTACAGGCGTAGCATAGGGAGGGCTCCGGAGGTATATTAATTTCCCGGAACCTTCCCTTATTATGCTGTAGACGGCCACTAAGGAGGTTTTAGTGGGTAAGAATCCCACACACCCCGGCCTCCGTCCCCCATGAGGCCGGTAGCCTTTTGAAGGTTACATCCTCGCAGCAAAAAAAAAAAAAAAAAAAGGTATTGTTTTCAAATCAAAACGCACAGGACAGCTTACTTCCCCTACCTACGTCTGGTCTCCATATGGTAACGGAACATTTTCAATTACCTGTGCACCAATCAAGTCTATGTCAATTTTTTTCTGTGGAATGTAACTGTCCATGAATTTTATCACCGAACACCTTAATATGATAGACCCGTTGCCAAGAATATATTTTCGCAAACGATTAAAATATATAAGAATTGAGCTATACGAATCGTTCGCCGAAATCGCAACTATATTGTCTCGTAAACTTTTATACCTCGGCTCACGAATTGAAGTGCTGTCAACACTCGGTTTATGGTTCATAGCAACAACTATGGCTAAAGAAAACAGTCCAAAGGTCAACAAACCCGCTACAATCGAACCTTTAGTACTCGACGTCGCACACGAGATTCGCTGTTTTCGGGAGGAGATGAGTGCTATGCGAGTGGAGATGAATGCCATGCGGGCGGAGTTGCGTGAGTTTCATGTGGTAATGACTGACTTGAAAGCCGATGTCAGTTCGTGCAGGGAGCGTATGGATACTGTGGAGGAAAGGGTCTCAAACATTGAAAAACGCTTCGAGGAGATGGAACCTACGTCCTATGACCGATTTGAGGAAGCTGTTGCCGAGTTAAAGCTACAACTTAATGAGCGGGACCAAGACCTACTCGTAAATGACGTCATTATTACTGGCATACCGGAGACCAAAGAGGAAAATACATTTCATATTCTCAATCTAATATCCCTGAAGCTGGGGGTTGCTATCGACGACCGGGATATTGTAAATGCGGAGCGTATTGGAATGGTGCGCCGTAACTTTACCGTTACCGGCGGCGTGGATGCGGGGGCGCCTTCACGCCCGCGCGCCCTCGCCGTGCGGCTGGCGCGCCGCGCTGCGCGCGACCAACTGCTACGAGCGGCGAGAGTACGTCGCGGCCTAACTACCGAGGACCTCGAGCTACATGGGCCACCGCAGAAGTTTTATTTGAACGAGCGACTGACGCCTGCCAACGGGAAACTCTTTTTTGCCGCTCGGGAGGCTGGGCAGCGGCTTAAATATAAATACGTCTGGACTAAGGATGGACGTATCTATGCAAAGAAGGAGGACGGTTGCCCCTCACAACGCATTCGCACTGAGGTAGACCTTGTGCGAATTTTTGGCAACAGCTCAGTTTGACTGCAAATTTTACTAGTAGTGGATTACACGATTGTTTCTTTGTGGTAATAATTGCTTCCTGTTTTGTCTATGTTTGTGTACTACTTCTGTTTGTTTGTGTATTTTTTGCCTGGTCGCGGTATGCCCTACCCACAGGGTACGTTGTGTCGCAGGGTGTGCTTTGCAGTGACGTAAGTCAGACGATATCTATTTACTTTTATAACACATTTCTTTCCTGTTTTTACTTATGTCCGAAAAATTATTTACAATATATTTATTTATTATTTACGTATTATCTTTATGCCAGCGATGCATATGATGCAATATCCTTGATGTGCCTGTTAAATCATTTGTCTCCGTCAAGTCACACTTGTGCTTATATGAATTGTATTTATTATGTTGTGGTATTTACTATAGTCAACACAGCATATTCATGACTACAAAATACCTTAAAATTGGTCTTCATAATGCTGGTTCACTAGGCACTAAACATGATGAGTTTATCGCTGCAATGGAACACCATGATGTTGATATCATGGCCATAAACGAGACCTGGCTTTACGCGGGCGAGGAGGGACGCGCGCCCGTCGTGCCCGGGTACCGGCTGCGACATGTTCCGCGCCCGGCGGGCGTGTGCGGTGGACGCGGCGGTGGCGTTGGGTTTTATATAAGGCGCGGAATTAATGTACGATTCCATTCACACCCCCTTGATCCCCTACATAATTCTGTTGAGCAAATGTGGCTAGTTCTGACTGTGAATGGTGCAAAAATTGCTGTGGGTACAGCATATAGGCCACCCCAGGGCCGTGGGTCAAATGTAGACATATTTTTGGACGCATTAACCAGCTCAGTGAATTCATTACCATCATGCAGATATACCGTTCTTTTGGGAGATTTTAATATTAACTGTCTTAATCAATCAGATTCGAAAACAGTTAAACTAAATACGTTTCTTAAGAGTCTCAGCTTAAACCAAATGGTAACATCTGCTACTCATTTTACTACTCACAGTGAGACTCTTATAGACGTAGTTTGCACGGATGCGAAGATTCGTGATCTTGTAGTAGACCCGATTGCAGCACTTGGAGCACATGCAGTTATCTCGACTGTTTTTTGCATTAAGAGAGAGAAAATTTTGCCGAGGGTCATAACCTGTAGAAACCTCACAACTATACCGGTTGAGCAGTTTAAACAGGATGTAAACTCAGTTGACTGGCTCGCGACTGGCTCAAATCGTGACGTAAATATTGTAGTAGCCCATCTCCACAGTAATATTATTACACTGTTTGATAAATATTCTCCACGTAGGACTATCACTGTAAAAGAGAGATCTTATCCATGGATAACTGATAACATTAAATTTATGATGAGTTTGCGTAACAAAGCACTTGTGCATTATAGGCGTACCAAATCTGAGAGCAAGAGGATATATTACATGGAACTGAAAAGTCTAGTAAATAAGAGTCTCTATTTTGAAAAAGTTGCTTATTTTAAATTCAATATAAATAATAAAATTAAATGCCCGAACATACTGTGGAAAAATTTAAAGGCCACTCTATTGCCTCCCAAAAATGAGTCAGAATTGCCTTCACATTTCAATGACCCAAATATAATAAATACCCATTTCTTAAATGTTCCGGGAAATATAGGCTTACCATTATCACATCTGACCTACTACGAGTTCAATAGATTTGGTGACAGTGTGTTTTCTGTCAAGACTGTTAGCGCATCTGATATTGCGAAAATTTTGTCCGAGATTAAGTCAAATGCTGAGGGTTTCGATCAAATTACGCTAAAGATGTTTGTTCTTACTCTCCCTCATACTTTGGATATCCTGACTGCCATTATAAACAAGTCGATCCTAACATCGACCTTCCCCGATCTCTGGAAAATAGCCATTGTACGTCCGATTCCTAAGAAAAACAACCCAACTGACATAAAAGACTTAAGACCCATAAGCATTTTACCCTTCATGTCTAAAGTACTGGAAAAGGTAGTCAACTCTCAATTGACTAAATATCTTGAGCAAAATGACATTCTTCCGGAGGCGCAATCGGGTTTTAGGAAAGGCCGCAGTACTGCAACGGCGTTATTGGATGTGACGGACAACATACTGTCTGCCCAAGATGAGGGTCTGTGTACTCTGTTGGTGTTGTTAGATTTCTCTAGGGCATTTGATGCAATAAATTTATCTCTCTTGCTCTCAAAGATGGCGTTCTATGGGTTTGATGCATCCTCAGTTAAATGGTTCGACAGCTATCTAAGCAACCGTTTCCAATTTGTTGAAATTCGTGACATCAATGGCTCAACTATTTTATCTGACATGACCCCTGTGGTTAAAGGCGTTCCACAAGGATCGATATTAGGTCCTACGTTGTTCACCTTATATAGTGCTGATATAGTTCAAGTTTTAAAAAACTGTAAACATCATATTTACGCTGACGATCTGCAAATATATCTTTCTTTTAAACCTGAAGAATATGAGTCTGCAGTGAGGGCCATCAACGAGGATTTAGATAGGATTGTGAATTGGTCTGAGCGCAACTCTCTTCTTCTTAACCCAGCCAAAACTAAATTCATGCTTTTCGGATCTAGGGGTCAGTTGGATAAAGTAGACCTGAACAATGGTAACGTTACTCTTAAAGGTGAACATATTGAGTGCGTGAGTGAGGCGCGGAATCTGGGTTTGATTATGGATCAGAGTCTTCATTTTGAGAATCACATAGCGAACTGTGTTAAAAACTGTTTTTACCGCCTAAAAGTTCTGTATAAAATGCGTCCATACCTGAGCGAGGAATTGCGTATACAGCTTGTTGAAACTTTAGTTCTATCAAAACTAAACTACGCAGATACTGTTTTAGGACCCAGGCTCTTAGCGCGCACTGAAAGGTTGATCCAAAGGGTACAGAATGCCTGTGCACGGTTTTGCTTTGATGTTCCACCAAGGAGCCACATTACTCCGTTCCTGAACAGACACAATATTTTAAAAATGAAGTCACGTCGAAAATTGCACCTCGCTTGTCTACTTTTTGGTGTGATTAAGTACAAGTGCCCGTCATACCTACATTCTAAATTGGCATGGGTTCATAGCTATCGGCAGCGCAAGCCTAGACGATGTGCTCAGCAACTGGCTATACCGCAACACAAAACTGCTGCCTTTCGAGGAAGCTTCCGGTATGCGGCGTCAAAGTGTTGGAACAACATTCCTCCACCAATTAGGGACCTGACAAGTAAAAATACTTTTAGAATTAGGCTAAAAACTTTTATTCTTACCTCTCAAATCGAATACAATGCAATTAATGTTGACAAATCTTTTATCTAATTAATTTTAATATTTATAAATAAAATATCAAAATAATACAATTACGATTACCAAAATAATAATTATATAATAATAATCATCATCATCATCATTTCAGCCAAAAGACTTCCACTGCTGGACATAGGCCTCCCCCATGCATCGTCGACCGGTCCTGCGCTTTCCGCATCCAGCGCATTTTCCTTTTTATTCTTATGCCTTATTTTAATATACATTTTCAATATTGTTTTAATATATATTTTTTTTAAAGAACTTTTATTTATTTTAACACATTTTTTTACCCTAGACCGATACATGTACTTAGTTATTATTATCTATAAACACAGTTCCTTCGTCCGTGTGTCACTGCAGGGTGCCAACTGAAAATCAGCGCTGGATGTTCCACGCCAGCACATGCTGAGTTGGTGACCCTTTTGGCATGGGCATGCCCGGCAGCAACTTCATATTTTATTTACCTATTAACTTTAGTATTTTTATTAATGTTATTGTTGTGCTGTCCTGTGTTCTGTGCTAAATAAAAGTTTTTCTTTCTTTCTTTCTATGGGGAGCGACCGTTACGTTTTACTTCTCGCTTCACGGAATAAGAGCACAGGGAATGTTTCATAATCGAGGAGTGCGCGATACTTATTCAGATTAAATTGACTGAGAATTTTAGCACTTCTGATAATAGTAAATAGGGCAAGAATGTTTCCGTCAAATGGCTTGATCAAATCCGTTAGCATCGATTTAAATATCTAAATAACTACTTACGGCCAAAATTAATATCCAATCTATCCACGATTTGCCCTACTAGGGATAGGAATTTGACGTAAGCTCCATACAAAATATGTCAAATTTCTATCTCTAGTAGGGTAAATCGTGGATAGATTGGATATTAATTTTGGCCGTTAGTCAGTGATGAGAAAGGGGATTATCCTGGAAAGGAATGATTTAATTATGGTATAATAATAGGTGAAACATATGGATTTAGCTGTCTGTGTCTTATGCGTGATTCATTTGCAGATGTAAAATGCCAGAGAATACTCATATCATTTGGGCATATTATTTATTGCGCACGCGCGTCTGAAATGAAGACCGAGGAGATATCTTGCCGGATCATTCTTGCCTGCGTGGACGGCGAACAATCGTTTTTACTGAGGGTTATATAAAATAAAATAAAATAAATATTTTTGGGACATTTTTACACATCACCATCTAGTCCCAAACTAAGCAGAGCTTGTGGTATGGGTACTAGACAATGGATATAATACTTATATACCTTTTTTTTTTTTTGTAAATACATACTTAATATACATAAGAAACAACAACAACAACAACATATTATAATATATTGCTCACCGAGTTTGACCTTATAAAAATAATTCATATTATTTACCTAAAAATTTTGGATTTTTTCGTTACAGTTATTTTCTTTGACCTTTAGACGCTACTTAAAAGTTTACAGCTATTTCCTATTAGAGTTTATAACTCTTCTTCAAAGGAGCTCATTGTCTCGCTATCAATAACAAAAATATTATATGTCAGCAGTTTGTTGAACTCTACGAAAATGGCTCCACTATTAATAGTTAACAACTTAGTTAATAAAGATGTTAAAATACTTATTTGTTAATGTTTTTTAAATTATCATCAGGAAAATTATAGGCAGACGAATCCGTGCATTCACCCCCCAAAACCATTAGGGATTCGACTGCCAAAAAATAATTTTAAAAGCTGTTCATTGTTTTTAAAACAGGAAAAAAAGGAAAACAAGAAAAAACTTTGTTTGATTTGTATTTAGAATCGATTAGAGCTTGCAATTAAATGTATGTTAAAAGGTTTCAATTAAAGGGGCACATTAACTGATTTGACAAAATATTTTGATGCATTATGAACCAGGACCTGACCTGTATGGCGTTGAATAGGTATATAAGAAAATAGTAGCTTTTTTTGTCAAACAGGGTGAACATTAACAACATCGTTAATACGAAACAAGATCCACATAAAATTCTGTGTTATTAGTTCCAGTGAGGGGCCTACGGACAGCAGGTTGGCATTTAATACCTACAAGGGCAGAGATACCACCCTATCTCTTCTCATGGGTGTCGTAAAAGGCGACTAAGGGAGTCACCAGAGGATGGGCAGCAGCTTTCTCTGAGTATTTAACCAACCAACTGCGATCGCTAACCCGCCTGCCAAGCGTGGCGATTATAACATATCCCCCCTTTTGGGGGACGCTTATGTCCAGCAGTGGAAGTCTTTCGGCTAAAATGATGATGGTTATGAAGGACTGAGGATGACTGCCCAAGCGACACCCGGGGTCTTCAGCATAAGATAAAGGCAGGAACAGCGTTGACTTTCAGTTACGAGGAGTCTGACATAACCGTCCATCTACACAGCAATAGTCCAGTTCACAAACAGGAATATAGTTTGCAGCTTACCATCAAGTGACCCGCATGCTCGTTTGCCGTCCTATGTAATAAAAATAAATAAAAAAAAGGACCCATAATTCACTAGTTTTTAATCCGTGGTGCTAGGCAGCTGGGCTTATCCCAGTTGCGAACATCTCTTTTTCTTGCGTCTATGGCCTTTCACTCTATTCTGTCGGCTTATTCCCGCGTGCTCCAAGATTTCCTTCCCACGGGCTCCAAAACGAAAAAATATTGTAATATTAATTTAAAAAATCGGTCCCATGAGCTCCAAGGATTTCAAAGTACAGATTGCATAAAAGTTTTTAATTTGACGAAGCAATCATACTAACGAACGGAGAACTGCGAGATGCGAGTCTGACCATGCAGTCCACACCGCCATCGTCGCTGCATCTCGTTACGTTTTTTTGTATAGCATAAGATCGATCGAAGATTGTGATATCCAAAACTGTTTTTTTTTACTTTTATACAATTGATATTTTATGTACCTAACCTGTAGCATAATACCTAAGATCGTCGTGTAAAATCAGAAACAGATTTTTCATATTTTATTTACTTATAAACCATTTTCATTTTAAATATACATAAGGCCGATTTCTGATATCAGAAACATTGATTCCTGGATATTTTTTACTTATATGTAATTGATGTTTATAGATTTTTAGGTCGATTTGTGATGACAGAAACTGTGATTTATAATTACCTATTTTTTACTCTTGAATTTCACACTATAAGTGTAACCTAATGTCGATTTGTGATTGATGCCTTAAACTATATTCAGCAAATTATAAATATGAATGTAAGCCATAAGCGTTTTATTTTGCTAACCATACACAATTTCGATTGGAGCTCTCGGGACAAAAATAGGTAGGTATATTAATATTTATTTAGTTTGTTCTACAAAATTTGGAGCTCTCGGGAACCAATGTATGAAAACATTTTTTGATGAGAACAATAGATTTGGAGCTCATGGGAATAAGCCAGTATGTCTACTGCTTGATACGGAGGGCAGTGAAAATTATTATTTTCCTACTCTTCTTAATTTATTTTCTGATTAATTTCGTTGCGGCTCCCTGATTCAAAACAGAACCACACGATAGCCAGTCTGTGAGCCAGTTGTCGACCGGTTCGGTTTGTTATCTCGTTTCGTCTGATGATTCACATAACGAGAGAAAAAGAGATAACAAAGCGGGGTATAGAGAGTAGAGCGGGTTTCAAGACAGTTCAATCATTTCCCCAGGACACCGGCGAGCTTCATGTTTCGGCGGCGTTTTTTTGATTGGTCGCCATTATAGATCCTGACTTACAAGAGTTGCAGTTGTTGTAAAAGTGTGGTGGGCTTGTCCCATAAAAAAACCGTCCATCTACCTGAATAAAACACAAACTTAGTACTCGTGGATAACTATATTAAAAAATTAATTTTCAAAATACTTGTATAAGCGGTGGGAACGAAACCATAGCGTGATTTAGAAACACGCCGTAAAAGGGACAACGCCATCTAGTGATGAACGTAGTAACTAAAGAATTAAATTGAACATTCCGCCGGCCAAGGACTACATGAGGTCCTTAGAATCATGTAAAATATAAGTGATGAGGTTAGATAACAGTGAATACGTTATGGTTCCGTTGGTTCAGTTTCAACAGGTAAAGGACACAATTTAGTAACGGGTCTTTTAAACACATGATCTTTATATTGTAAGGATACAACACGAGTTATGCCATCTTTACCAGGATGTTTCTCAACGACACGACCCAAGAGCCATTTTCCAGGAGGTAATCGTTCATCTTTTACCAAAACTATTGCACCTAACTCCAGATCGGGCTGCTGTTTGTTCCACTTATATCGATGTTGTAAAGTAGTGAGGTACTCAGTCTGCCAACGTCGCCAAAGAGTTTGCAACATGCGTTGCACCATTTGCCATCGATTAAGGTAACCAGGGCGAACGTTGTCCAAATTTTCGTCTGGAACTAGAATAGGAGTTTCTCCTATTAGGAAATGGCCTGGAGTTAGTGGTGGTTCACTTAATGAAGAATTAATCAAAGTAAGGGGACGGGAATTAACACAGGCTTCCACCTGAGTGAGAAGAGTATAAAACTCTGTGAAGGTAAGACAACTTTGTCCGATAACTCGTTTCAGGTGGCCCTTAACGGATTTTACTCCGGCCTCCCATATGCCACCAAAATGTGGGGCTCCAGGTGGTATGAAATGCCAAGTGGTGTGATCATTCGCAAGTAATTCAGCTATCTCATGTATTAAATCAATTTTGGAATTTTGAAACTGAATTGCTAGTTCTTTTGAGGCACCTTGAAAATTGGTACCACAATCACTATATATATCTTTACAGTGCCCTCGACGTGAAGAAAAACGCTTAAAAGCGGCCATAAAAGCCATAGTACTTAAACTTTCGACCAACTCCAAGTGAATGGCTTTTGTGACCATACAAACAAAAAGACAAATATAAGCTTTGCTGGTACGTGTACACCTTCCCGAATACAATTTCAACGCAAACGGACCAGCAAAGTCGACTCCACTTGTTAGAAATGGGCGAGCTGGTTGGACTCGGTAGGATGGCAAATTTCCCATAAAGGGAGCTCGTGGTACTGCGCGTTGTCGAAAACAAGGGATACATTTTCGAATGATACTTTTAACTAGTCGCTTAGCACCAACTATATAATATTTCGAGTTTAACACATTAAGAGTTAGTTGGAATCCACCATGTAAAGTCTTGAGGTGAGCATCAGTAACAATAAGTTTAGTGAAATGACATTGACTTGAAAGAATAACTGGTGATTTAAAATCTAAATTTCCTTGAACATTAGCAAGACGGCCACCAACCCTCAAAATATGTTTATTGTCTAAAAAGGCATTAAGTGAATACAATTTGCTATTCTTGATAATCGTTTTACCTTGTGATAACAATTCAATTTCATTTTGAAAGGTAGCATGCTGTGACAATCGAATACAAACATCGCGAGCGTTTAACAACTCATTAGTACATAAATAATTCGTCCTATTTGAATCAAGTTTTAAAGCTTTAGTTTTACACATATGCACAAATCTCAAACAATAAGCAGTGACACGAATTAGTTTAGTTAAATTAGAATAGCGTTTTAAATGTGAGTGCCTTTCATCATCGTTTTTGTTAGTAACAAGCGATGTAACTTTGGATTTCGATTCTAACATAGTATCTGGCAAATTGTCTTTCCGATACACGACGTCAGATTGAGTTCTTAAAAATAACGGGCCTTCCCACCATAATGTCGCTTCTTTCAATTCGTTGGGACAAATGCCTCGAGAAGCTAAGTCAGCTGGATTATCAGCCGACTGGACATGATGCCATTGACTACTGTCAGTTACATTTAATATTTCAGTGGTTCTATTAGCAACGAAAGTGGTCCACGAGTTAGGATGCTTTCGCAACCAGGCCAACACTATGGTGGAGTCAGTCCATGCGTAAATATTACTCTCCTCAATTGTTATACTAGTTTTAATATCACGTAACATTTTAGCTAAAAGTACTGCACCACAGAGCTCTAAGCGAGGAAGCGAAACCTGTTTAACAGGCGCAACCTTTGATTTGGCTGCTATAAGACGTATTGTGACAACATCGTCGATCAGAACTCTGAGATACACAACACAAGCATATGCAGTACAAGAAGCATCACAAAACCCATGTAGTTCAACGTTGGCATTAGTAGTTCCGTAAGTAACGGTAAGTAGTCTGTACTCCTTTACAGCTTTATCGGAACCTTCTCGCCACAAGATTCTTTGAAACTCGGCATCTTCGCGTGCAGTAAGTATTTGCCTATACATTTGTTGTATATCTGCTACCAAACAGATTTTGTGTGTTCTCCATCTTGTTACTAAATCTTTTATATCTTGTTGCAGAGACGGTCCAATCAACAGTTCGTCGTTCAACGATTTTCCTTTTACAGGTGTGGCGCTGCCGTCGAAGACTACGCGTAACTTCGTGGTTGTGCTGGACTCCTTTACAATTGCGTGGTGCGGTAAGTAATATTTACTAGTTGTATTTATTTCATTTTCAGGTATGACTTCCATGTGACCCTGTGCTTCGTACTGTTTCAAGAACTTACAGTATTCTTCTTTAAATTCAGGCTTGTATTTAAATCTCTTCTCCATTTGTATTAAACGATTAAGAGCTAATTGCTTTGTATCTCCTAAATTCGTGTGACTCTTGAAGGGTAAACGAACTATGTAACGGCCCTCAGCGCTGCGAGTGTGAGTTTCCATATAATGCTCTTCGCACTGGGCTTCCAATTGTGTCAAGGCTCTTTCCTTGAATGTGTGTTCTTCCAGTTCCCAGAATCTTCTGAGCAACTGGTCTATCTCTAGTTTTGTGTGTGAGACAACAACATGATGAGCTTGTGAGTTAACATAACCTATTTGTCCTGAAATTAACCATCCAAGATGTGAATTGAGTGCAATCATCGCATTGTGTCTGTGTAAGCCATCGAGCATCAGTTGTGAATGCACTTCGGCTCCCAATAAAATATCTATACACCCTGGCATGTGAAATTGTGGATCTGCTAGATTCATCGTGCTTAAAAGAGGCCAGGAGTCCATAGAAACTTTTTGTGAAGGCAGTAATGACGTCAAACGTTTGAGTACGTAAGCTTGTGCTGTGAATATGTGTGTAGAATCATAAATAGACTGAAATTCTAGATTGACCATTGACTTTGTTGTTATGACTGTTTCATCAGATATCCCAGTGATTTTACCATTTACGGCAATACGATCAAGGTTTAGTATTTGTGCAGTTGTTTCAGTCACGAATGATGCTTGAGATCCCGGATCAATTAAGGCTCTCAGTTGGTAAGTTGTTCCGTTTTTTGCAATAACAACAACACGAGCTGTTGCTAAAACAACTTGGACATTCTCTGTTTCAGCTTTCATGCTAATAGCTTCGCGTGTTTCTGGCTCATTCTGTTCCGGGGTTGTGCTTGTTTTGGCTGGGCTTGTGAAATGCAAAAGTGTGTGATGACGTCGACTACATTTCTTGCACCTTGTACTTTGCCTACATTGTTGCACTGAATGACCCTTCACAAGGCAATTAAAGCATATGTTATTATTTTTAACAAATTCGTGACGTTTTGATACATCCAAATTAGAAAACTCTTTACAGTGGCAAATATAATGCCCTTGAGAACAAAAACTGCAAGTACTTTCAACCTCAGTGACAAATGATTTTACAGCAGTTGGTTTTGTTGAATAAGATGAGGAAGTTTTCGGTGAATCTCTTTTTTGTGTTTCCTTTCTAGCGCTATTGACAACTTCTAATGCTCTGAATTGTGTTTCCAGATGAGATGCTAAAGTTTCAAACGACGGTATGTCTCGTGATGAACCAAGGGCTTGTTCCCAAAATTTGTGAGTTTCTATATCAAGTTTAGAGACAACAATGTGAACAACTATAGCATCCCACTTGCTCGTCTCTACTCCAATGTTTCCTAGAGAGTTCAGGCATTCTCGTGTGGTGTCTAAGATTCCTTTCAGGCCATACGCACATTCATTATTCATCTTACGCTGACTAAGGAGACGATTTAGAATATGATTCACTGTGATCCTTTTGTTGTCATAGCGATTCACTAACGTTTCCCATGCCTTATCATAATTAGCTTCGGTAAGTGTAAAATGTTTTAACAGCTGTTCAGCTTCACCGGAAATACTGGATTTCAAATAGTGATGTTTCTCAATTTTGGACAGTTTCTCATCATCATGAATGAGTGAAGTAAAAATATCTCTATAGCTAAACCAATCTGTATAGTTACCGGAAAACTTTGGAATACTAATAGGTGGCAACTTTGTCTTTCTAGCTACTTTTTCCGATTTTTCGCTGGGACAAGTAGCAGCAGCTGTAGACTGCTGTGATTGTTCACTTGACAGATCAATTAAATGTTCTTTGATCAAAGTCTTAAAATCCAAATAAATTTCCTCAGTTATGTCAAAGTTAGCTAAAGGATCAAACTTTATTTGTTCGAGAACTTCACTTGTAGTATTCTTTAGAATGTCCTCATGTTGTTTATTGTAAGTTCCCCAGTATTCCGACAATGTATCTAGTCTAGTTTCCAAATAACCTCTGGTGTAGCGTGACTTGGAGGTTTTCTTCGTGTTACTATATAACTTAGAGATCCGCTCACTTAAAGATTTTTGTGCTGCACATAACTGCGCCATGTTTTATCAAGAAGTTCCAAACACTGTTTATTTTAGAAAATATACAAGTCCTAATAATGCAAAAGTTTCTAAGTTAATGTTCGCACAAAATTGTCTAAGTCACTGAAGTTAAAATTTTCTAAGTGTTTAAAAATACTTCTGTCCAAAGCCACTTACGTGAGATTTTACAAGTCCTGGGTCCGTAGAACACAAGTGACCACGGCTGCGTTCACTTGACTTACCCACTTGGAATCCAGTCCACACTTGACACAATACACAATTTACACACAATACACAATTACAATTTTAAGAGTTAATTAATTATTACTTACTGTCACTTTTTCACTTACTATCACTGTATCACTTACTGTCACTTTACTATCCGGTACGAAGGACCAATGAATAAAACACAAACTTAGTACTCGTGGATAACTATATTAAAAAATTAATTTTCAAAATACTTGTATAAGCGGTGGGAACGAAACCATAGCGTGATTTAGAAACACGCCGTAAAAGGGACAACGCCATCTAGTGATGAACGTAGTAACTAAAGAATTAAATTGAACAACCTCAGACCGCAGGGTATTCTTTGTTCATAAACTAAGAGTACATTACCCGATACGATATTTGTACCCTGTATTTTGTAGATTGATATTAAAAAGACAAGAGAGAAGATGTTCTTGAGTGGAGACCGTGAATCGTCAAACGTAGGGTAGGACGCCCTCAGGCTTGGTGGAGTGATGATATTGGCAAGCTAGATGAGAGTGGCCGAGGACCGATGTCAGTGGTGTGTGTCAGCATCATGCTGCGTGTCAACCTCTTTGCCGCAGCTACGACATGCAAAGTTACTTTTCTTATGATGTTAAAACTATGTATCACTATAATTCCTAAAAAGTAATGAAGTTATTTTTATGTTCACCTACCGCATATCGTCTTTTTGTGGAAATAAATATATTTTTTCTTTATTTCTTTTTTGGTGAGCTATTGGAGAGGCCTATGTCCAGCAGTGAACTAACATAGGCAGATGATGATGAAGATGATGATCAAAAAGACTTCTAGTTTACTCATATAAATGTACAAATTCATATTTATGGTTCAATGGTAGCTTGTGATTTTTCAAAACAGCTCATCATTGGCCTGGCTGTAACGTACGCTAGTACACAAAGCGTAACCTGATTTAGTCATAATAATTGGGTTGACTTGTGACAGTCAACTGGGACAGATCCGTGGCAAGGTCATCGGCCGGAGGTCAGCCCAGCCCAATTCCTTATTGTCCCGACAAAAATACCGAATGGGATCGGTTGGAGAACGTGTCTCCTTGCCTATTTGATTGTGTTTTGTTTCATGATTTTAACTTCGCGTGATTTTATTACTCTATCTAACATGCACTCCTAAAATGATTTAAAGCCTAGTTAATGAGGAAGTCGTCAGGAGTCGGCTTACGTCGGAATATGTACTTATTTGATTTGCTGTTTTTTTTTATACATGCTGATTTTTTTCCCGAAAAGCTGTCATTGTACTCATCATTATGAACAACTTTTACTATGGGACCAACCCTGAAATCGCAAATCAGTTGGTCCCTACATTTGTGTTTATTTCAATCGATAAAATGTAGGGACCTGCTGATATTTTTGCGTGTATTCGTATATATTATAATGACGGGTTCATAGATTAGTTCCTTCGTCTTTCGGAATTTTGGTCGGCTACTGTAGATAGTGATACGCACTACCTTTTAACCGACTTAAAAAAAGAGGAGGTTATGTATTCGACAAGTTTTTTTTTACTCATCCGGAAGCTCTACTACTACTAAAAATCGAGGAAATCCTCAAAGACGGCCTCTGTCCCGGAAAAATGGAGGGCAGTAATGATCTGTAAGCGAAACCAACATTGTGTTCCTCTTCCATACCTTTTCCCAAGCCATTGATTTAAAAACAGGTCTTTTAGATAATTTTATTTAAAATCAAATCTACAATAAGAACAATAAACGGTACAAGATATTGCTCTAACAATGTGGTATACATAACAAAAATAACCAAAGAAATTAAAAGTTAAAATACAAGCTTCCTGTATGTACTATGTACCTTTTTTTTTTTCGAGTTGAAATCCTCGTGTCTACCCTTTGTCTGGGGAAGACGGATATGTCAGATTCCTACTGACTAAAACACATGGTGGCCGACCTCAACACAAAATAGAGGAGCTCCGGAAACTCATGTGAACCACGCCGGTGCCCCGCTGGTGTTTTTATATTCCCATTGGCACGTCCCGGGAGAACAGCATTCTCCACCCCACAGCAGCAAGCGACCACCACGTGCTGCTGTCCTCCCCAGTCGCCTCGAGTACCCACTCTCAGCGCCCATGATCCCCAAGGATCCCCTGCCAGTACGTGGTGCCTGACTGCACGGTAGGGCTACATGGTAAGGGTAATTTATTCATATGAAAGGGCTCACAAAAATATATCTGGTGTAGTGCTCACAACACCCCAAAAATGATAGTTATCACACTGCGACAACATGTTAGAGGCCTAAATAAACCAGTATACGAGGATCAAAATCTCATTTTATTATTATTATGTTTTATTGATTTAATCGGTCGGCCACTTTGTTTTTATCTCTCCAGCCAGCTAGAGCAATGCAGCAACGCCTAGGCTAGAAAGTGAAATAGTGTCTAACCGACTGCGAGAAGTTGTTCCGTGCTTGCTACGATACCAGTAATTAATGGTGTTTATTCCGATTCGGTTGGTTTATGCCGGTGCGTTCCGATAATATGTGACAGCAGATTTTTACATCCAGCCAGTCCGCAGACACGCGTCAGGCGGAGAACGCGCTTGTATTCGAATGTTGAATTCGAAAAATAAAACATCGCGACATATTTTGACAGATGCTTGAACTTTTCGTAGAAGTTATTTCTTTTATTTTTGTTATGAACTTAGTTTAATAACTTGTATTAACAGTTTTGCAGAAAGTAAAATAATTGCACTAATTTATTTTCGCGGGTGATTATCCGTGAATGCATTTCTAATAATTTTTCACTCGAAGAAAGTTTTATGCACAAATGTAAGTAATCCTTCATTACCTACTTATAAGCATGATTTTTATAAAAAAAAATTAAGTATTTTATACCGTTTATACATATATTAATCTGTAAAAATTAAAAATAAATTTCTCTAAACTAAATTTTTCTTCATGCAACTATTTCGAAACAATAATTGACCACCTGGCTATGTGGTTTTAACTCTAGTTAATATTGATAAGAATTTGCGAAGCCGATAAACAAACTATACCTACCTATAAAATTTCTTTAAACGTCACATTTTTGTGTTCTAAATACTTACCCACTTTTAAAATTATAATTAAGTAATAATCAATAATATTTTTATCCCTATAATAATAATTACTTACGTATATAGGTATTCTTTAATATAATATTCATTGCACATAATTTTATTTAATATATTTTTTGGATCTACTACAGTAAAATTACGACTACATAATGACAGTCGTCATTATTTCCGAAAACCTTTTGCGCTCAATTAATAATTATAGGTAGGTATGTACCTTATTATACATTTAGCACCTACACAAGTACGTACATTATTTCCTTTGCATAAGTTGAATCCTTATTTGACAAGTAAAATTCAATTTAAATAAACCTCAGTTAAAAGACATTCATATAATCCTTAGATCGTTTTTACAGTAAATAATTATATTATGGACAATGCTTTAATTTCCTAAGGAAATGAAAGTTTTATTGCCTGCTGTTACTTATTTGTTTAAAGTAATTATTTATTTTATTTATTATGCAATTATTCGATAAGACACTGTAATTATCATATACCTATTATTATATTATAAATAAAATAAATATCTTTGGGACATTTTTACACAGCACCATCTAGTCCCATACTAAGCAGAGCTTGTGCTATGGGTAGGTACTAGATAATGGATATAATACTTATATACTTTTTTTTGTAAATACATACTTATAATACATAAGCAACACCCAGACCAACACAAACACTTATTTTCATCACACAAATATTTGTGTCCTGTGGGAATCCAACCCACGACCTCGTTATCAGCAGTCCGACACTCTAACCACTAGACCACAGAGGTCGTCACTATATGTCATTTTAGTTAAGTATTTTTGGTCAATAAAGGGTTTTTTTTCTATATCTCTTAAAATTCGTAGAAACACGAAATCACGAATGTTTGAAACGATTCGGTGTGAAATCTCCTTTTCCGTGTGCATTTGATCTTTGCCTTCATAGCTTTTCGATTAGTAGGTACACACGGCTACACATCAAGCTGTACATTTCCAGTATAAGCTGACCTCGCATTGTATAGGTTTTTCTTACAACGCGAGGTCAGCCTTTACTGGTTATGTACAGCTTGATGTGTAGCCGTGTGTACCTACACCACAGAATTATCTAATAGTTACCCTACACCCTAAAATTACTTCTCAGTTATAATAATGTACTCTGTGACACTGCCCTATAATTTACCCTAAACATAGTCCAGTTTTATAGGATCTGAGTTGAGGTTCGATAAAAGGTGTGTTAAGTCACAGATAATATAATGCTATAGTATTAAGTGTTAAAATCTTCGTCCTACGCCAAATGGAATAGATCTTCAAATCTTCTGCAAAATAAAAAACTTACAATATTGAAAATTTGTTACAAACTTCATAGGTTACACGTAGCTAATACTATCACTCTGTCAATTATGATAAATAGGTAAATAATATCTCATGTAAACAAATAACAAGTCGTGAACTCGTGACCCTAAATGTCGTAATGAGCGTTTGTACATTGATTATTATGAATTAAAAGTAAACTACTTTTTATTTCACGCTTAATAATTTGTAACAGTAACAACCTAAACATATTATTCGCAACAAATTTTTTTAACACTGCATGACCTAGGTCCTAGATAGGCACTTATGGATTATTTTACTGGTCATTTATTTTCTTTGACATGTATCGGTTACGGAACGAAAAAAATAAAAATGCCAGAAGACCGAATAACCCTAGTTTTATCCGGGTATATATAGGTACATAAAATCTGTTTTTTCTCTATTGTCTTATTTAGTAAACAATCTTGGCACGTCTCATTATTCAAATAACTAGTGATAAAGTATAATTACTAGTTCTGCACATGTAATTATGTTAAAATATGTTGTAGGTTGTAGTTTGTATAATTGATAAAATAATGTCTTTTAATAATTATTATTGCACTTGCAATAAAAAGACATGCTGTTTACTAAATAAGACAAGTATTGTTTACTAAATAAGACAAGTAAGAAAAAACAGAGTGTAGAGTAATTCAAGCTCTTTATTGAAGTCCGAACAATCTTTGGAATAAATTCTAATTCGGCATATTTCTGGTTATACCTAACGCTGACTAGGTAGAGTTTTGTTATCTTAAATAAAATTTCTTCTCGTCTAAAAGTCTATTATTACCACCATAATAAAATGAATGACGACAGCTTTTCTTGATCTTCAAAAAGCTAACATAATACAGTGTGAGTTTATCATTTTTATTTTTAGGGTTCCGTACCCAAAGGGTGCCAATACTCTCGCTACGCTGTCCGTCCGCCCTTCCGTACGTCTGTATCTTTTGAACGGTAATAGGTAGCCGGTTGAAATTTTCTCAGAATATGTGTTACTATCACGACAAATACAAAAATAAAAAAGTCTAAAACCTCGAAAAACATATTTTTTTTTCAAAAATGTTGTTCCTGCTCTATCTTCAAAACGGTAATACATACATACCAGCGTCAAATTTGGTCTGATTATAGTGCATATTATGTAGTTTAGTAACAAATAATGAAAAAAAATAGGGTAAACATAGACATATGTGGTGGCACCTGCGTAAGAAAGAGATGCAAACATTTATATTTCGCTCACGGTGCGTTGATGTATTTTGATGAACTCTCGTAAATTAAATCAGTTTATATGGGGTATCAGGTCAGTTAGTGGTATGGTACCCTTACTGCGTGAGTCCGACTCGCACTTGCCCGGATTTTTTCTTCTTCAATGCTTAGACAACAAAAGTTAAAGAAAAGTCTTTGTTGTTACTCTAACAATGTAAACATGATTTGCTAGTGTTACTACAAGTCTTAAAAACACTTAAAATTAAATTAATTATAATTTTGTTAATAAGGAGTTTTTCATAATTAAAACAAGTTCAATTATACATATAACTAGATATGACAAGTTAATTATAGATCTCATGTCATTATTTTTTCCTCAAACAAGAATTCTGTTGCTTTTTGTTAATTATAATTAATTACGCTACTTTACTATAATGTAAATTTTGGTGATAATTAATTTTATTAATTTAAGGTACACAATTACACATCCAATCCAAGCTTAAAACTACAATACTCAAATCCTTCTAAAAATATTGCGCGTCCTTCAAGTACAGTAAATTTTTCGGATCCTGCACGCGTAGCATGACCACTGTAGACAAGAGATTTGTGTACGGAAGAGTAGACAAACGATATTGTATAGTACTTTAACTGTAATTTTGTCTATACTTTAGTAGAAAAAACCCTTGTCTACAGTGCAGAGGTCATGCTACGCCCGCAGGGGGTCTACTCGCAAAATCGACAACGACATAATCGAAATGACAAGATAGTGCTCTGAATATATCGGTCATACAACTCTAATAAACGTTCGGATTCTTTGTCATGTATTGAATTCACAGACAAATATTGTGAATTTTTACGAAGTCATAGACAACGTTCGGAGTGAAAGAGTATAAAAAAAACTGTGCATGACATTTACAACTAAGAGTAGGGTTACGAACGAAAATTGTCGATTAGTATAGTTCATTGCTTCATATAAACGATAGTTTAATCGACATGATTCAGAGTAGATTTCCACGAGATAAATGTCACGAATTATCGATTATCGTTTTTGCGAGAAGACCCCCTGAGCAATGCTATTCTGTAAGATCTCACTAGCAAACTCACTATTGAATCCCAGTGAAACGTAGTAAAAACAATACGAAAAAAAGATTCACTGTGGTTTCAGAAGTGAGTTTGCTAGTGAGATCTTAATAGAATAGCCATACATTGCAGTGAAACTCACAGACAAAACACTTACCTAACGATAACATTTGAATCACATCAATCAAGTGGGCGGAGTCGCGGGCAAAAGCTAGTGCATTATATGTATACAACGTGTCCCAGAAATCAACGTCAAGCCGAAAACGGGCAATAGGCCAAGTCGTGACAGTCATTAGAAAAATATAAAAAAAAATCTTGGTCATGTACTTTTCAAATTTTATGGATTCAAAAATAAATCTCAAAAAGTGACACCCTGTGATGATTTTTCAAGTCCTGTGGCTACAAATATTAACTTTTCGTCAGTTTTTTTTCTGTGACGTATCCATGAATAATCCTTCTGTAAATTACAGTTAAAAGTTAAAACATAACTACCTCATTTTTAAATAAAATGTTAGATTTTTGCCTAACATTGAATTCAAAATTATTACATCACCCAACTTTAACCGCGTGTAGGGGAAAAAAAAATTACTACACTATTTTGGCAAGTAACTTTAAAAGATGGCGCGTTTAGTCTGGATTCCAAAATGGTATGCCACTTACTAATTGCTGCTTCTTAATTGAGGAAAAAAAAAAAATGTTAGTTTTAGGTGCGTTTGAAATAAAATTCAGTTGTTGGATTTCTTTAGTTATAATTTTTATTTGATCAGATTTACCGAGTTTATATTAAATGTTCGAACTGTTTGCCTTCAGCTGCACATTAATAAATACTCGATGATCGGGATAACGCTCAGCATTTGGGTATCTCTTACGAGATAGATAGTGACGCTACTTTTATCTAAGAGCGAGACGGATTGACACATAATTTCGCCTGTGTGAGTGAAACAGATAGAGACGCCACTCTGGCGAAACAGGGATGCGTCAGGTAAATTGTGCAATACTGCAGCACGTTACGCTCTTTCGTTTTATAAGCATCTTTTTGTATTTGTAGTGACATCATACTTACAACTGTGGCTTTGTTTATTGGACTTCATTTGCATTGTGATTTTGATTTATCTGCACTGTTTCTGACGACCCCGGACTTGTTTTAATCGTAATCCCGTGTTTTGTGTAGTTTGTTATCATGCCATCTCGATACACCGCACAGGAATACGCCAACATGCATCTCATTTATGGAGAATGCTTATGCAACGCCAATGCTGCAGCAAGAATGTATGGTAAGAGATATCCAAATGTGCAGCTGAAGGCAAACAGTTCGAACATTTAATATAAACTCGGTAAATCTGATCAAATAAAAATTATAACTAAAGAAATCCAACAACTGAATTTTATTTCAAACGCACCAAAAACTAACAAATATTTTTTTTTCCTCAATTAAGAAGTAGCAATTAGTAAGTGGCATACCATTTTGGAATCCAGACTAAACGCGCCATCTTTTAAAGTTACTTGCCAAAATAGTGTAGTACTTTTTTTTTCCCCTACACGCGGTTAAAGTTGGGTGATGTAATAATTTTGAATTCAATGTTAGGCAAAAATCTAACATTTTATTTAAAAATGAGGTAGTTATGTTTTAACTTTTAACTGTAATTTACAGAAGGATTATTCATGGATACGTCACAGAAAAAAAACTGACGAAAAGTTAATATTTGTAGCCACAGGACTTGAAAAATCATCACAGGGTGTCACTTTTTGAGATTTATTTTTGAATCCATAAAATTTGAAAAGTACATGACCAAGATTTTTTTTTATATTTTTCTAATGACTGTCACGACTTGGCCTATTGCCCGTTTTCGGCTTGACGTTGATTTCTGGGACACGTTGTATATGCATGAAGGCACGTAGCACAGTCCGATATTTTATTGTTCAAATATCTTTTGCGTACCTAATACGCCACAAGTCTCAAGTCAGGTCTAAATATTTTAAACCTACTACAATTACATCTGTAATTTTATACTGCAACTGTCTGCGCCAAGGTAATTATTTTGTACGGATACATAACTCTAACTCACGAATTAATCGTATAACCCTACCATGATACAAGGTGTAGCGTAATATAGGTATCATTTTGTTTTTATTATCAGCTTGCTCACGGAGCACTAATAATATTCGTACCCGTAGATAACCTAATAGGTTGTAATAAAAGTTCACTATCTAGTAAAACACCCTACACAAAAATGCTTTCAAGAAAATTTATTGGAAACCCGTATTCAAACCCTACAATCTGCCGTACTTCCAACGCTGATACTGTCTGATACACCGTCTTTAAAGCTTAACATATTGTTTTACTCTAAGCAAGTAGAAGACTAGCAGTTTCTTACATAATGTAATTGCAGGCTCAGTATCGGAAAACTATTATTACAATATAACCGTACAAAAACTCATGATTCGTACGCAAGTCGCACGTCGCAACTATCAGCATTTGCTTACCCACGCTCCACTTGTCATTTTCTCGTAATAACTTCTCCTGAGACCATGTTTTGTAACACCCTGACTATCTGGCACAGATATAGCAGTCTCGATAATGGCATTCTGACCGCAGCTTTTCATTCATGTAAATATTGACCACGTAAACTTTGGCCACTCACATTGCCTTGTTCATAATGTACCTAATTACCTTCATATTATTAATTTTTATAGCCCCATAATATTCATAAAAATACATAGAATCCACTAACTCGTTAAAAAATTAACCAGAATGTGAATACTTATATTATTTACATTCGTTAACTTCTTGACATTGGAATTGTTTTTCAGAAATGAAGATTTGTTTTTAATTATATTAGAACAGTAGAAGATAATCAAAACACAGAAAAAAATATTCACAGGAACAAATCGAACGAACAACCGAAAGTTTCATGTTGACAAACAATTGATATTCTTAATATTTTCTCCTACTAAAAACCAATCGATTCACTCCGTATTAATTTTAATTTAATGAACTTTCCCGTGCACTAATTACGATAGAAGCAAAAAAAAACAGAACGCAGAACAAAGACACTGCGTGACGTAAAAATTGTTATGGATACAAAAGGCGTAAGTAACATGGCAATGACAAGTGAAGTCACGAGTTTGCATCTCTAGAATAAAAGCAAAATGGTTTTTATTAATGCACTGGTAACTAAGTAACTGCTGCATATGTTGTTCGGAGAGATATAGTTTCGTGATGAAAGAGTTTGTTTACTTTCTGCCGATTCAGCTGTGTTCGGTCAACGACGCGTAAACTTATAAATAATAGTTCAACGATTTCTACGAGTATTACAGGTGCATTCAGCCGATTGTCTTGTTTGCCGATAAACCGTTGAAGCTAACTTACCTATATAAAGGAGTTTAAAACGTTTAGTTTTTTGAAAAAAAGTATAATAAAGTCAGAAATTTAATTTAACCTTTTACCAAGACCTTTTAACTTATTCATCTTGACAAATCATATTTTGCAATTCTTAATAATATATAATTTAGTTATGTAGGTCTTAGAAGTTTTGCAATTTGAATCAAATGCGGTAAAAATCAAGTTACTCTATAATTTTAGATTTAGCACAGATAGAACAATATAGATAATTTTAAATTACTTTTAAGTCTTGGCTGGGACCATTGTGACCATAGCTTATTAATTTGACACGGCGTTTATAGTTTAAAAAGTTACATAAAGTTATTCATTTACTATTAAGGGCAAACAAAATTAAGTACCAGGCCCCTCAGAAAGTATTGCGAAAAAAAGTTTTTATATATGGGAGACTGGCCAGTTATAATGTTTTTCGAAAATATGATTATTTATAAGTAAAAATAAGTAAGTTCCAATTTCAAAATTTCCCTCCACATTTTTTGCGAGTTAATTCAAAGTATTGTGTCTCACTGAAATATGGATCTGCGCCGGGAACATTTTAGAGCTATGATTTTATACGATTTCAAGTGTCGCCTGAAACCGGATGAATCGTACGATAGACTTCAAATGGCATTCATGGATGAAGGCCCTTCCAAGGCAACCGTGTATCGTTGGTATAACGAATTCAAGCGCGGTCGACCAACTTTGGGGGATGACGAAAGAAGCGGTCGCCCTTTGACGGCTGTTACCGAAGAAAACGTGCTAGCAGTGAAAAATTTAATCCAAGACAATAGGCGAATTACATATCAGGAGATTCAACACATATTGAAGATTGGATCGGGAAGCGTTCACGAGATTCTACACAGCCATCTTCGCGTGAGGAGGATAGTATCACGCTGGGTGCCGCACAACCTCACCGATGCTCAGAAGCAGGCCCGGGTGGAATGGTGCCGTGATATGCTTAACAAATTTGAAGCAGGCTCGTCTCGGCGTGTTTACGACATCGTTACAGGTGATGAGTCCTGGATTTATCAATACGACCCAGAAACCAAGCGCCAGTCGACTGTTTGGGTGTTTCAAAATGAGCCAACGCCTACCAAAGTGAAGCGATCTAGAAGCGGGGGTAAGATTTTGATCGCTAGCTTTTTTAATTTGACTGGCCACTTGGTATCAATTCCCTTACGGGATCAAAGAAGCATTAATGCCGAATGGTATACTACCAAATGTTTGCCAGAAGTTTTCTCTGTTATAAGCAACAAGCGACCAAACACAGGGCTCCGCGGGCTACTGCTCCACCACGACAATGCACCTGCGCACACCGCACTCAAAACGAGGGACTTCCTGGACAGCACGCCAGTCAAACTCCTGGGTCACCCTCCTTACAGCCCTGATCTAGCACCGTGTGACTTCTTTTTATTCCCAAAAATAAAAAATCAGCTCAAAGGGATACAATTTTCGTCGCCGGAAGATGCGCTGGCTGCGTTCGAGCAGGCTGTAAACGAGGTGTCTGCGGCGGACTGGAAAAAGTGTTTTGAAAACTGGTTTAGGCGCATGAATCTTTGTATAGAGGCTGGTGGAAAGTACTTTGAAAAGATTTGATAAAAATATATGTACGTATAGAACAATTTTTTTTAGTTTCGCAAAACTTTCTGAGTGTCCCACGTATCGATACTAGAAAAAAACCTGTCGCGAAAGAAGAACAGCGACTTATTCATCTCAAAGTTAACAACAATGTCTATAAATTCTACTGCAACTATCAATCAATGTCACACTTGCTATGCTGCTCCTTGTGTCCAAGCACTTGCACATTGAGTGACCTTATCGATGCCACAGACAACGCACAAGACGTGGCAAATTTCTGGGCCAGCAGCGTGTGATTACTGTGCCACTATCAGTAAATTTTTTGTACCGTCGACACGAAGAAGAAGAAGACTGCAACTATAGTAGAGAAAATATAGATAATTCAATTTTATTCAAATAAAAACAATTCATACACCTACATAAATCATAATTGCTTTACCTACACAACCGATTGGAATCACTCGTTATAAGCGCCGCGCGCCGGCCGCGCGTCTAAGATCGTAAAACGCAAAAATAGCACCATAAAACTAAAATAGTACGTTAAATGAGTCACTTCAGCCTACAAAACCTACCTGTGTATTTACTTTTCTTTATAACTAGGTCACACTTTATACCATTTATTTCCCTTAAGTTTACCTACTTGAAAACATAGTGTATTTTTTTTCGTTCATACAGTCTACGCACGTAATCTTCCGTGACAGACACAATTAAAACATTATACATTATAAAAATCATTTTGTTGTATTCTTTGTCCAGTGTTAATTCTAATGTGTTAAATAAGTCACCTAAAGTTCAAAATTGAATGACAAAATGCTTAAAGTACCTAAGCAAATGTATATTAATCGAATTTAATACTTGACTGTCATGTGGATGGATCGAAATAGATAACTCTGCAGCTTTCAGCTGTAGGAGGTACTCATATTTGCTAGATTTTCATAAACAGGACGACACTGATAATCATATCGTGGATCCTTCCGAAGTTCCGATTCGAATAATCAACACGCAAATATTTATACAAAGTAGTTTTTTCGAACTCAAACAAAACCAAAGACAATGGCCCTACAGCTTTGGTGACATAATAACAAATGCTTAGACGGATCCGGATTGGATCAGACGGAGCTAACAGAATATAGCTTAATTTGTTTTTGGCTGGGACTTTCAACTTTGGAACAAAAATGTACGCAACTTGGATGATGTCCTTTCTACCACTTGGTCATACAGAAGGAGGCTTTACGGTCCGCTTTCCCGTCAACGAAGGATTTGTATTCTCTCGCTGTCCTATCTCTCTGTCTCTCATGAATATTTATTTTTGTCGCAAGTTGCGCAGGCGTTAACTTTAATATAGTTTTTCCTTGTAGGTACATTTTGATAAAATGGGTTTTAACTTGTAACAAAATATTAATTACCTACACTTGTATTGGTAACACTTCATCGATACTCATCCTCTTTACAACGAAGTACAGAACTCTCTTTAAATACAGCACCTTTTTATTTTACCTTTTTCTGTTATTGTAATCATGTTCCACATCGTCTCGTGTCTTGAATTATTTATATTCATGCGAATTTGTTTTTGTGGAGAGCTAGTGAATCGTGATAATTTCGAATTCTGTAAAAAAAACACATATTCTTCTTCGGATTTACTGTTTTCTCAAACTAACTTCTTCTAAAATGTTCCTTACATGCCGAGGAACTACGGAAGTATTAGGCAAGTAATTAAGCTCATTGGCTTAAAGAGACATTTCACTGGACCGGGTCACCGTGCCTACGTACAAGTGTACAACTCACAATCGCACTACTTTAAGAACATCGCCGAACAAAGGACTTTGACTAATTACGTCTGCCTTTGCGTGGTTAACGACATAAGCACTGCGTGTTTGAGTGCTTTAAATATTTTAATGTTATGCCTGATTGTGTCCAAGTTTGGGTTAAAAATGTCGTGAACTTTCCCATGCTATAAGCTTTTCGTGAGACTTTCGGGTAGAGGCCGTACTTCCTTCTGATATTCCACTACCATTTTTGAACGTGGATTTATGTACGTTAAATTCCTAGTCTTAGATATTCGAATTGTTGATCGATCTCTAATCGTGTTTCATTAAGCTAAGTGTTCTATTGAAATACTTCATTAGACATTTTTTTGACGATTCGATCGCATCGCATGACATATAGTAGATTTGGACATCAGTTTATCCGTTTTGATTTGCATAATAAAACGTTTATTTTGTATTATACTATGAGCTACAAGCTACCGCACCTATTTCATTTTTTGTTGTAAAAATATACAAGGATGCGACTTCCTCCACAATTCGAGGTTACGATCGATAAGACACAATACCTACCTATTACGAGAAATTGCAAATTTTGCTCTCATAATGTGTATTATAAAAATAATCTATTCGAAATCTATCGACTTATTTGAAGGGTAAGTATAATTGTTAGTTGTAAACAAATATGTCCTTGTAGCTTGAATGAAAGTATACGATGGCATGAAACAATATTACAATTAATACAAAAGCCCCAGTTTAGTTTTATTTACAATTTATTAGAAATTTTAAATCAAATCAATTATTCACATAAAATTCAACTTAAATAAGAAGTGTGTGTAAAATATAAACACACCTAGTTAATAATTCTATCAACTAAATTACTATCTACGTCTTAAAATTATGTTACCATGTTTAAAAAAAAACAAAAAGCTTACATGATCATCCTCCTGCCCTTATTCGAATTCCCCTTTCACTGAAACTTAATACAGTCAAACCTGGATGAGCGAGAGTTCAAGGGACCGGAATCTTTTTCTCGCTCATAGAGGTTTTTCACCAAGTTTCTCACTTATAGAGGTGCAGGAGCGGTTTGTCTCACTTACAGAGGTAACTAAATAGCTGTAGACACTTTCTTTGCAATTGATACATATCAACTGTAATAAGTTTGACAAAAAGGTCGGTGCAGATGCACATTTGGTCATTCTAAAAGAATGCGGTGCAAAAACAATGACCTGGGTGGGACACAAAGACGCTCGATTTGTTGTTTTTTTTTTGTTAGTTAGGCGAACCATATGTGCGTTAGTTCCACGAAATTTAGAAAGTGTCATAACAGATATTAAATACGCTCAACTCTCGCTTATAGAGGTATAGGGCATGGCAGTCTCAGTTATAGAGGTCCAGACGTGAAAACCGACTCTCTCATATAGAGGTTTCTATTTCTCGCTTGTAGAGGTTTTCGAGGCTTAAAATAACGGGACCTGGCAATTACTCTCACTTGTAGAGTTTCCTCGTTTATCCAGTTCTCACTCACCAAGGTTTGACTGTATATCTAAATCCAAATATCTGCATAAAAGAATCCTCACACAAACAATGCTAAACCTAGACATTGATCTGTTTACGTTGGTCATGGCCATCCCGCTCCCGTTTAATGTTTACACTGTTTACAGTTCCGTATTTTTGTTTACACAACCCTGGGCGGAAATGCAGATAATTATGTCAGATTCGTTAAAAATACCGCGCTGACTAAACTGTCTGGACTGTGTTAACGCGTGTTTGGACTATGTTAATGTGTGTTAAGGTTGTCCCGCACTGGGATTTCATCTTTATTGTGGGTGCGTCTGCAGACACAAATACACATGCAGCACAAACGCTCACACTTGGTACATCTATCGCCTATTATACACTTATTTTCTGTGCAGGAATCGAATCCGCGACCAAATTTCACCGCGATTGTACAGTCGGGTGCACGTCAGTGGTAACAGTTTGACCTTGACATCGTCTTTATTTCGTTAACCGTATGGGCGGTTTTCGCAATTCAAGTGTTATCACTGACGTGCGTTCGATTGTACCAGACATGACGTCATAATAAGGGAAACACATTTCCATTCTAATCTGATTGTCATCCAGCGTAAAGTAGGCTACAGCGGTCTCGTGGGCGATAGAACATGACTCGAACTAGTTGTGCATATTAGATGCAAAATAGTTCGAATGCCATCTCATTAATACTGTAAATGATTGGATCAATCACCTACGTAGGTATGCAGCTTTTCGTATTTAGAATTAAATTTGGTACGTTCAGAAATCGAGTATTACGCAGGGCACGTTTTTTATCTTAAAAACATATGAACAAGCTGGTATTCCCGTGGAGGCAGCTTTTATAGCTGTCTTCACTAAATAATAATTGTGATGACCTTTCGTACAGTGAAGAAGTGCGGAATCGTCAAGACAAGATCTAATTTGTAATCAAAACAGTTTTATGGCGTATATTACGTTTGTCTGCCCACAGCATCGCTTCTCTTTTAGATTTAATCATAAAACATGTGCATTTACATAGTACTTACTGTAGTAATCTCGAGTTACCACGATTTCCAAGCGTTGTGTCGGCGAACCAACAACGGCTTGATCACCCGATAACTTTGCTAAATGATGCCAGCCTATGCACAGTCGCCAACAAAAGCTACATGAGTTATGATATATGGTGAAACTGGACAAGGGCAGATCATCCAGTGCGTTATACTCGATCTCACTCGCGATAGGCTTTGGCATTTATTTTTATGTTTATTAAATACAGCACGAATTTAATTTACAGAGTACAGGCAAAATCTGCAGTCTACGTATAAATACCATCGTGTATATTAATTTATCAATTTACGTTAACTATAAGAATTGAATACTAGCATGATTTCAATCAATCAACTTTTTTTTGCCTTAATTTTTTTTGTTGTTGTTGTATTTAAATCATTGACTGACTTAAAAAAAAATTGTCTTGATTTAAAAAGTGATGACTCAGAAACCAGTCTCCGGGATATGTATGAAAATAGTGGAATCTTAATAGAAATCATCATGTTTAGTGGGTATGACAGACGTAATCAATTTTCATGAAGAGTTAATTATAAGGTAAACTCGTGGTAACTTTTTGTACAAATTGTCAAAGTGTCAAATAAAATTATGATAAAAATATATTTAAAAACAGGCTTTTATCTAAAAAGTAGGTACTAAATAAAAACTTACAATACACATAAACTATATGCTTTTCAGACTTATTTTAAGTAAGAAGGATGTTTCACGCCTCAAGCTTTTAAGAAAATATTAAAGTTGTGTGTATACATAAAATATTAAGCTTGTGTGTATTGTAAGTTATATTTAGTACTTTTAGTTCATTAAAAGTATTTTTAATAGTTTTAGTCTTAATTTATCTCACCAAACCAAATCGTAGCGGAGATCCTGTGGCCACCTTCCAACAGCATCATCAGACCCTGATCACCATCTCTCACCTAACCACGCATTGAGACAAATCTATATAACGAGCCCAAACTTGATGTGTCTTGTCTAGGTCAACCACAGCGGAGATTGTGTGGCTACCTTGCGACTCCATTGTCACCTTGATCACCATCTTCCAGCCAACTACTCATTGAAACAAATCGAACGAGCTCAAACTCGGTGTGTCTAGTAAGGACCGACCGAAGGTTCGGTTTCGGTTTCGGCTAGTTTCGGCCAAAAAATCTAGTTTCGGCCACAGTTTCGGTTTCGGACAATAATTGGCCGAACCTTCGGCCCCGCCGAAACTAGGTATTCGTGAATTGTCGCGCATCATTCGGCTAACTTCGAGTGAGTGAACGTGGTTGCCAGTTGAGTTCGCTAGCCATAGGTTGTAAGTTGTAATAGAATATAATTCATTACATACTTTATTTGGTTCTGTTGAGTTATTCCCTAGAACTTATACAATATGAATTTATGTAGAAATTAATGTAACATTTAAAAGATGTGTGAAGATACCTGTGATATTTGATTCAAACATTACTATATTTGTTTGTAATTGTTGTTGGATTAAATTTTGTACCCGTATTCGAACTGCCCCGTAAATCCGATACACAACTACCTCCGGTGATTTAACTATTACCGTGAATGACCTTCAGTACTATTAGTCATGTTGCATTTTTTCCCTTTAGTACGCGAGGTGCTTAGTCAATTCGGACGCGTAGTACAGTAGTACGGGAAAGTTTTCTAGTTAAATTTCATTATTTACTACTACTATGACTACTATCACGACAAATAATAAAAATTAAAATAATCTAAAACCCAAGGGGGTCCCCATACAAGAAACCTCGAGAAACATGGATTTTTTTCTTCTCTGGATCTTCTAAACTGTAATACATACCAACGTCAAACTTGGTCTGATTATAGTGCATACTATGTAGTTTAGCAACAAATACTAAAAACAGGGCAAAAATAGACATATGTGGTGGTGCCTACGTAAGAAAGAGATGCAAAAATTCACATATCGCGTACGGTCGTTGATGTCTTGTGATAAACTAAATTAAATCAGTTTCTATGGGGTATCAGGTCGATGGGTGGTACGGAACCTACTGCGTGAGTCCGACTCACACTTGACCGTTTTTTTTTACATACTTTAATTATTGCATTTTATTTTTTTACACGTGATAACTGTCTATATACCTATGCGTAAAAATACAATAGATTTAACATGCTATAAAAAATTCAATAAGTTTCGGTTTCGGTTTCGGCCGAAACTGGGAACAAGACCGAAGGTTCGGCACCGGGACAGGTGAAACTAAATAAAAGCTTGTAAAATAGTAATATGACCCAATTAATTTAAACACATACATACAGCTTATATTCAAAATTCTAATGTCAGCTTTAACAACATGAAAATTATTTTGCTAATAAATATGCAAGAGATGAAAGATTAAATGTTCCTATGGGTACAATATGATGAGTCTTTTCAACCAGTGGGATGAGAATTTCAATTCATTGATAAAGTTTAAAAGTTATAATCATCCAATCACGCTGTAAGGGCTGAACGGATTTGGATAAAATCTGGCATACACATAGAACATACCCCGGATTAAAATATAGGCTCCTTTTTATAACTTTAAAAAAAAAAATGATTCTATTCTATTCTATCTTGGGAAGATGAGCAGTTCCCTAGGCATTCGCGCGTAGTTATAACAATTTATTGTCTATAATAATAATAATCAAGATGGACCGACGACATGGTGAAGGGCGCGGGAATCTGCTGGATGCGGAAAGCGCAGGACCGGTCGTTGTGGCGACAACGACTACGTTATGCTTGGGGGAGGCCTATGTCCGGCAGTGAACGTCTTTCGGCTGAAATGATGATGATGATGATGATGACTAGCCTATGCCCGCGGCTTCACTCGCGTGGATGTCGTTTATCGCGCGTCCTTATGGAACTGAACAGTAGGAATATTATTAAATGATCGACAATATTATCACATTTGCTGTACAGTCAACAAATCGGAATCATGACCCACTCAGCTGATAATTCGTTTGAAATCGTCAAAACAGTAAGGTTTTCTTCTATGCTGCACTTAGGACATTTTGAATATTACAGAAACTGCATTAAAACGGGTCAGAGGTCTGTGCCATTTTGAGCTTTGTTATCAATGCAATAGATTTATAATTGGATTGGAAATTATGTTTTTGATAAAGCAGGAATTATGTTTTGAATTTCGAATTAGCTGTTGTTTCACGTGGTTTTCCTACAAACAACTATATTTTTTAAGAAACCTATACTAACTTTTTCGATTACAGACCATTAATAAAATAAAAATAAAAATTACAAATAATAAAATGTCAAGTATGAAAAGTTGTCAAACAATACTCTTAACGGCTAAATTTGTGGAACCTCGGACGAATAAAAAAGGCAGACGGAATCTCGCTATTCAATAAGTGAAGCATCCATAGCAAGCCGGCTCGCTTAAAAGTATGGGCCTATATATGTATACGCACACATTCACATATATAGTATGCCAAAAAGCCGCGATTACGCAAAAAATCTAGTGTTACGGTTTACGGTAGTCATTGTTGTAGCGTCATAAATAAAATAACAGTATAAATCTGGTGTGTTAAAATGGTTTCGAAATTATAGTGGGTTCAAGAAAAAATGAAGTGCTTCAGTCTTTGTTTAGCGAGATTCCGTCCGCCTTTTTTATTCGTCCGAGTGTGGAACATACATTTAATTTATAATATCCTCTGTATCATATTTCACGCAATAAATGATAAATAAATAAATAACAATATTTGGAGTTAAACGTCAAGAATAAAATTTATAAAAATAATTTTATTGGTAAACTAGCTGTAACTGTCAATAGCTAACAAAATTGATAACAAGTCAGTTGCCAGGGAAATATCTGTTAAGCGAAATTCAACCCAATTGTATTAGAATGTCTGTAGGATATTAAGCTTATCGTGGGTCATGATTCCGATTTGTTGACTGTACATGCTGTATACCAGGCCCCTCAGAAAGTATTGCGAAAAAAAGTTTTTATATATGGGAGACTGGCCAGTTATAATGTTTTTCGAAAATATGATTATTTATAAGTAAAAATAAGTAAGTTCCAATTTCAAAATTTCCCTCCACATTTTTTGCGAGTTAATTCAAAGTATTGTGTCTCACTGAAATATGGATTTGCGCCGGGAACATTTTAGAGCTATGATTTTATACGATTTCAAGTGTCGCCTGAAACCGGATGAATCGTACGATAGACTTCAAATGGCATTCATGGATGAAGGCCCTTCCAAGGCAACCGTGTATCGTTGGTATAACGAATTCAAGCGCGGTCGACCAACTTTGGGGGATGACGAAAGAAGCGGTCGCCCTTTGACGGCTGTTACCGAAGAAAACGTGCTAGCAGTGAAAAATTTAATCCAAGACAATAGGCGAATTACATATCAGGAGATTCAACACATATTGAAGATTGGATCGGGAAGCGTTCACGAGATTCTACACAGCCATCTTCGCGTGAGGAGGATAGTATCACGCTGGGTGCCGCACAACCTCACCGATGCTCAGAAGCAGGCCCGGGTGGAATGGTGCCGTGATATGCTTAACAAATTTGAAGCAGGCTCGTCTCGGCGTGTTTACGACATCGTTACAGGTGATGAGTCCTGGATTTATCAATACGACCCAGAAACCAAGCGCCAGTCGACTGTTTGGGTGTTTCAAAATGAGCCAACGCCTACCAAAGTGAAGCGATCTAGAAGCGGGGGTAAGATTTTGATCGCTAGCTTTTTTAATTTGACTGGCCACTTGGTATCAATTCCCTTACGGGATCAAAGAAGCATTAATGCCGAATGGTATACTACCAAATGTTTGCCAGAAGTTTTCTCTGTTATAAGCAACAAGCGACCAAACACAGGGCTCCGCGGGCTACTGCTCCACCACGACAATGCACCTGCGCACACCGCACTCAAAACGAGGGACTTCCTGGACAGCACGCCAGTCAAACTCCTGGGTCACCCTCCTTACAGCCCTGATCTAGCACCGTGTGACTTCTTTTTATTCCCAAAAATAAAAAATCAGCTCAAAGGGATACAATTTTCGTCGCCGGAAGATGCGCTGGCTGCGTTCGAGCAGGCTGTAAACGAGGTGTCTGCGGCGGACTGGAAAAAGTGTTTTGAAAACTGGTTTAGGCGCATGAATCTTTGTATAGAGGCTGGTGGAAAGTACTTTGAAAAGATTTGATAAAAATATATGTACGTATAGAACATTTTTTTTTAGTTTCGCAAAACTTTCTGAGTGTCCCACGTACATATCTAATAACTGCATCGTTTGACAGACTTTATGCAAATTAAATAGTCCGTGTGGTGCCGGACTTAAAGAATAGCACCACCCTTATCTCTTCTCATGGGTGTCGTAAAAGGCGACTAAGGGATTCACCAGCGGATGGGCAGCAGCGTTCTCTGAGTATTTAACCAACCAACTGCGATCGCCAACCCGCCTGCCAAGCGTGGCGATTATGGCATATCCCCCCCTTAATTGGGGGAGGCCTATGTCCAGTAGTGGACGTCTTTCGGCTGAAATGATGATGATGATGCAAATTAAGTCACGACAAAGCTCATTCTTTCGTGTAGGTACTTAGCCTACTTATTCTTTAGAGAAGGCATTTTTGTAATAAGTGTAACCGCGCGGTAACCACGCATAATTGCATGCTGTCATGTCAGCTTCTTAACTGCTGCATACTCTCATATTCTTTTATCGATATTTGAAATAATAAGTAATTCAAAAATATACCGGTGGACTATGAAATAAATCACACCATATTGGATTGGGCGAAAACGATGGCGTGGAGGCCCAGGAGATGGCAGGATTTGCTATTAGTCAACAATAGCTGAAACAAGTGGAAGAAAGTAACTCTTTGCCCTGGAGTGGGGTGAGCAGGCTCATAACAAAATGCAAAAATAACATCGATGCATACTTCGATTTAAATTCGAAATTACAAAGAGCTCCACGGTTTTATCTCTCTCTACATTATTTCACTAGTCAAGTGTTTTAACGCAAATTAGCTAATACCTACTAACAACGTTTTATTATGACACAGTACACGCCCCCATAATTATTACCTATGTTTCAACTATATTTCGCATTCCTCACGAGAACACGTGTGAATAACTTATTTACCTACGTAATGATTTAAACATGACCTTAGTTAGTAGCACAGAACCAATAAAACCACTTCATAAAACTATAGAACAAATAATAGTACAAATAAAACTAAGAAAGTAATAAATGTAACGGTCGATCACCCAGACTCATCTAAAGGTTTTTATTACATTAATATAATTATCAATAAGCCAAATTTTCATTTAAATGACGATACTACATCATATTCGGGTCGTTGAACTTTAGATCAAGCAACGTGCTATTTATTCTTCCAATACCGTTAATTAAAAATTCATGTAATTTATGTTAGTCAATGTTTTCCTCAAGGCAACTGAACTTGTTAAAAGGTTACCTCGTAGAATGACCCCAGTTAGAAGAATTTATAAATATCTTAGACTAGAGTAGACGAGTATATTATGAATGCATAAAAATAAGATAAAAACTGGCTAAGTGCAAGTCGTACTAACGCAGTAAGGGTTCCGTAGCACCCGAGAGTTCATCAAAAGACATCAACGTATCGTTCACGAGATATGAATTTTTGCATCTTTTTCTTACGTAGGTGCCATCACATGTCTCTGTTTGCTCTGTTTTTAGTATTTGTTATAAACTACATAGTATGATAAATAAAATAAATAAACAAATATAAATATTTTTTGGGACATTTTTTACACAGCACCTTCTTGTCCCGAACTAAGCAGAGCTTGCTAGACAATGGATATAATACTTTTGCACTTATTTTTTTGTAAATACATACTTATAATACATAAGAAACGCCCAGACCAACAGAAACAGTTATGTTCATCACATAAATATTTGTGTCCTTTGGGAATCGAACCCACGACCTCGTGATCAGCAGTCCGACACTCGAACCACTAGACCACAGACGTATAATGCACTATAATCAGACCAAGTTTGACGCTGGTAAGTATCGTTTTGAAGATAGAGCAGGAACTAAAACGTTGAAAAAAATAATGTTTTTCGAGGTTTCTTGTCCTTTGGACTTTGACTTTTTCAATTTTTATTAGTATTTGTCTTGATATGGGTCATAGCAACACATATTCTGAGAAAATTTCAACCTACATATTACCGTTCAAAAGATCACAGCCCTGTGACAGATAGACTGACGGACGGACAGACAGACAGCGCAGCGAGAGTAATAGGGTCCCGTTTGGCATCCTTTGGGCACGGAACCCTAAAAAATAATACTATTATGCCCAAAAAGCAAAAATCTTGATATGTAACAAAACATATCAGACCAACAGACACGGAAGTTTTTTAATCCTGATCATTTATTTTAATAACACATCCATTATTTTCTTAGCATATTTATCTTTACGTCTGTGCTTAATCATAATAATGTTACAATAATATGTAGGTACCTAAACCTACAGCTACCGTGTTGCAACTTGGGAGTACAATATTAACAATGTTACTGAGTGACGGTAATGAGACTGATAAGACAAGCATTTAAAAATGACGAGTGATCAACTATAAATAAATAAATAATAAATAAATATTTTGGGACATTTTTACACAGCACCATCTAGTCCCAAACTAAGTAGAGCTTGTGATATGGGTACTAGACAATGGATATAATACTTGTATCCTTTTTTTTGTTGTTGTAAATATATACTTATACTAGCTTTTACCCGCGGCTCCGCTCGCGTTAAATTCTGCTAACCCACGTCAGTCCAGTCCAGTCCATTCCAGTCCAGTCCAGTCCACTGTCCCACTGCCCCGCTACCCCACTGCCCCGCTGCCCCACTGCCCCGCTGCCCCACTGCCCCACTGCCCCCCACTGCCCCGCTGCCCCGCTACCCTACTGCCCCGCTACGCCGCTGCCCCACTACCCCGCTGCCCCGCTACCCCACTGCCCAACTGCCCCGCTGCCCCACTATCCCACTGCCCCACTGCCTTCCACGCAGCCCACCACTGCCCCGCTGCCCCGCTACCCCTCTGCCCCGCTAAACCACTGCCCCGCTGCCCCACTATACCACTGCCCCACAGCCTGCCCGCTGCCCCACTGCCCCGCTTCCCGACTGCCCCGCTGCCACACAGTCCCGCTGCTCCGCTGCCCCACTGCCCCGCTGCCCCACTGCACTGCTGCCCCACTATCCCACTGCCCAACATCCTGCCCGCTGCCCCACTGCCCCACTGCCCCGCTGCCCCACTACCCCACTGCCCCGCTGCCCCACTATCCAACTGCCCCGCTGCCCCGGTAACCCACTGCCCCGCTGCCCAGCTGCCCCGCTGCCCCACTATCCCACTGCCCCACTTCCTGCCCCGCTGCCCCACTATCCCACTGCCCCACTTCCTGCCACGCTGCCCCACTACCCTACTGCCCCGCTGACCTGCTGCCCCACTGCCCCACTGGCCCTCTGCCCCGCTGTCCCATTGCCCCGCTGCCACACTGCCCCGCTGCCCCGCTACCACACTGCCCCGCTGCCCCACTATCCCACTGCCCCGCTGCCCCGGTACCCTACTGCCCCGCTGCCCCACTATCCCACTGCCCCGCTGCCCCACTGCCTCGCTGCCCCACTGCCTCGCTGCCCCGCTGACCCGCCCCGCTGCCCCTCTGCCCCACTGTCTCGCTGCCCCGCTGCCCCACAAACCCACTGCCCCACTGCCCCACTACCCCGCTACCGCACTGCCCCACTATCCCACTGCCCCACTGGCCCACTGCACCGCTGCCCCGCTGCCCCACTACCCCACTGCCCCACAGTCCCACCGTCCCACTGCCACTGTCCTACTGTCCCACTGTCCCACTATCTCACTGTCCCACGGCCCACTGTCCCACTGTCCCACTATCTCACTATATCACTATCGTTATCGTCCCGTCCCATGTCCCATATCCTGTCCCATGTCCCATCCTATGTCCAGTCCCATGTGCCGTCCCACTGTCCTGTCCCATGTCCCGTCTCATTTCCCGTCCCATTTCCCGTCCCATGTTCCGTCCCCTGTCCAGTCCACTGTCCCGTCCCCAGTCCCGTCCCCTGTCCCGTCCCCAGTCCCATCCCCAGTCCCATCCCCTGTCCACTCCACTCCACTCCACTCCATCGTACATTACTATCCGCTCGTGCAAATGCATAGAAGCTTCGATCTGTCGGGTGAGTACGCAACCCACGATTTTTTATTTTTATTTTTTTCTTTCTTTCTTTCTTTCTCAAAACCCATACCAGTTTTTAAGTCGATCATCAGCTTTCAAACAAAAAAAATATCATCAAAATCGGTCCAGTAGTTTTAGCGTCATGCTGGAACAAACAAACAAACAGACGTTTACAATTTTATAATAGTTAAGATTATAATAGTTAAGATAATATAAGATGAAGAAGGTAATTAAAAATTATAGACTGAAAATAGTATTTTTTTAGTTACACCAAGATAACTTTATGCTTATTCGTATATTAAGATGGATACAATATAACAACGTTTAGGTACTTCTAAATTTTATTGCTTTTCATACAAAAAATTTGAGAAATCGCAATTTAGAGTTAGCTTCCAGTCCTTGTCTGTAAGTCGAAAGATTCTGATTTTCGGTTGGCTCAAAAGACTGCATTTCCAAGATGGCACCACCCACATACGACAGGATTTTTTTTTCTACTCTGTACAATTCGGCCCGACCAAAAAGTTTTTAATGCAATTTCTTTAGCAGCCGTATTTTCTCTATGGAGGCGCGCGATAGAGCGCATGCGTGCGAATGACAGCTGGATATGAGCGCCTTAATCACCTTAATGTATGCAATATGTTGTAGAAAAATATAATTAAAAATCACCGGTTCCCGTCATCGTAGCGAGATAAAATACATACCAGTTTTTAAGTCAAATCATAAGTTTTTAGTCACAAACCCTTTCAACAAAATCGGTCTAGTAGTTTTATAGTGATGCTGGAACAAACAAACAAACAAACAAACAAACAGACAACTGACATTTAACAATTTTATAATAGTAAGTAGATAGAAGTAGATTACATAAGAAACACCCAGACCAACAATGTGGTTGATCGTGTTAGAAATTGTTTTATTTATATTATATTCTTGTTGCTACAAACCGTAAATGAATAAATTATCACGAGTTTACATAATAGCCAGTGCCAGTGAGTAAATTGAGTCAGTTATAGCCTAGTGGTTGAACGCTTGCCTTCCATGCAGGAGGGTGCGAGTTCGACCCCGGCCCTCACCTCTAACTTTTCGGATTCATGTGCGGATCAGAATTTGATTATCACTAGCTTTAACGGTGAAGGAAAACATCGTGAGGAAACCTGCACACCAGAGAGTGCTCCATACAGTTCTCGATGGTGTGTGCAGTCCACCAACCCGCACTAGGCCAGCGTGGTGGACTAAGGCCTCCTTAACCTTCTGATACTGAGAAGAGGCCCGTGCCCAGCAGTGGGATAGTAATGTGCTGATTATGTTACATAATAAACTCAACTACTGGATAACTTATTATCACATTCCGTAATCTTTAGTCATTTTCTTTTAATTTCCGCTAAGCTTGATAAGAAATAACAATAAGGGTCACAAATGGGTAAGGGATCATTTATTGACCCTTGGCTGTCTTTGAAACTGAAGTTATTTATTCAACTTTATTATTTACTAGCTAACGCCCGCACGCGCTTCGCTCCCGCGTTTTCTTCATACAAACTTTCAATCCTTATTTAGGGGATGAATTTTCAAAAATCCTTTCTTGGTAACTTACGTTGTCTAAGGAACTCTTTTGTAAACTTTAATCTTCCCAGACCCACCGGTTTAGGCTGTGCGTTGTCTGTAAGTCAGTTTTAAGAATTTTACGGCCCATCCCGGCTTCGCACGTGTGGACATGAAAATATAGCCTATGTTACTCAGGGTGAATGTTGCTTTCAAATGGTGTTTTTTTTTTTTAAATCGGCACAGTAGTTTTTGAGTTTATTCATTACAAACATACACACAAAAATACCAATCTTTCCTCTTTATAATATTAGTGTAGACTAGCGGACCCGGCAGACGTCGTCCTGCCCGGAAAAGCAGCGACACATATCATTAAAATCGTCCATGCCGTTTAGGAGAAGATCAGTGACATACCGACAGCAGCGCCCGCGATCTAAACCATTCTTGAATCCACTGGAACACACACAAAAAAAAAATCATTAAAATCGGTCCAGCCGTTTAGGAGGAGTTCAGTCACATACACACAGAAGAATTATATACAGGGCGTCCCACGGATATGCCACATGGAGGGAAAGTACCTTGAATATTGTAGATGGAACATTTTACTGACAGACTATTTTTTTTTTAATTCAAATAATGTTTATTTGATTTTAAAAAAAAATACTGCTTTAATAGATATTTAAATAATTACATGGTTGGACCGGAAATCGAACCCGTTACATGAGAAAAATAATCAACCTGTAGCTTTATCATACCGATCGAAAGGCTTAATTATAAGGATTATTTTTTGCTAAGTAACATAGTGTCACAAATAAAAGGAAGACCATGAATTTTAATATTTGATGTGAAATTACGTTCAGAAAAATAAATAATAATAGTACCTATTACTAATAAATGTACCCACTTGAGAAGTACGCATCATTTCCCTATTATAATTTAAGTGCATGATAAAATGATACAGAGATACGTAATTAGTAGGTACCTGGTTGTATGCAAGAAATCGAGCCGTATTCTGAGCCGAAAGACGCGTAAATTATTTTGTCCATCGCAATGCGGCTGGCTGATTATAAAGAAATAATTCAAAAATGTTCCATTTGTAGGATTTTTGCATTGTATTGTGAATTTTTTACATAACCATGGCGTATCAAAATAATTTTGATTTAATGGAAGCATACTTTTTGAACCACAAAAACATAACATTAGCCTTACAATGGCACCGCGAAAGATATCCTGATAGAAATACACCATCTCGATTTATTATGAAACGGTTGGTGGATAATCTGCAAAATTTGGGACGTTTCGATCATCGCTTACCACAACCACGGCACCAAATGATAAAAACTGGCGATGAACTCGACATTTTGATATACTTTGAGGCAAATGCTAAAAGTTCAGTGAGGGAAGGTGAAGAAGTAATCGGAATTTCGAAAAGAAAAATACACCGTGTACTAAAAAAATACAAATTCAAAAGTTATATTGAAGGGCGATTAGTACCAAAATTACTGCCCGGTGATGCTGAAAGACGACTTATTTTCTGCCATGAAATCGAGAGGCTCATCCTCGAGAGGCTCGAGAGGATCAGTATTTTCTAAATAATATTATCTGGTCAGACGAGACAAACTTCCGCAGTAATGGACAACCGACACAATAATCACATTTGTTCCAGGGAGAATCCCTTATGTATCCGCGAGACTAATAATCAAGTGCGTTTTTCGTTCAACTCTTGGTGTGGGATTGTAAAAAACCGGGTCCTCATAATACATTTTTATTTTACGAAGGGCATTTGAATACGGAAAGGTATTTAGAAATACTTGAGAATTTGAGAATTGAGATAATTAATCTTCCGGTTGCAGAACGACAAAACCTTGCTTTTCAGCAAGATGGGGTTCCGGCTCATTACAGTCACAGAACAAGGGACTATCTTAATGAACACTTTCATCCCTGGATCGGAACAAATGGACAAATAAGATGGCCGCCGAGATCCCCAGATCTAACCCCGTTAGATTCTTTTATTATGGGGTTATGTAAAAAAATTAGTTTATAAGAACCATTATGAAAGTGTCCACGAGCTACAAGCAGAACATAGACGTATTATTCTAAATATCCACCACAACAAGATCAAAAAATCGACAGGGAGCGAAATAATCAAAAGAGTGCGACTTTGTATTCAACAGGAAGGGACTCATTTTGAGCATTTAATAAATTGATTAATTTTGTATTAAAAATGTTAAAATTCATGTATTCATGGTCTTCCTTTTATTTGTGACACTTATGTTATTTAGCAAAAAATAATCCTTATGATGAAGCCTTTCGATCGGTATGATAAAGCTACAGGCTGATTATTTTTCTCATGTAACGGGTTCGATTTCCGGTTCAACCATGTAATTATTTAAATATCTATGAATGCAGTTTAAATTGTTTTTTAAATTCAAATAATGTCTTCTTTCAGTAAAATGTTCCATCTACAATATTCAAGGTACTTTCCCTCCATGTGGCATATCCGTGGGACGCCCTGTATAAAAAAGATATAGCAGCAGAATCATTGGCAGCAGAAATGAGAACGCAAACCATATAAAAGTATACTAAGGCCAAACCCACACAGTGATTTTTTATCGCAAAATCTGTAAAACATGGAATCACATTGCCCGCACTGGCGATTAAAAATCGCGGTGAAAAAAACATCTCAGTGCGAGAATAAAAATCTGTGCGGGCTTGGCCTCATACGTACAATGATAATGTTGCTAGGCAGCATCATCAAGTAAGTAGATACAACTTAGTAAATGTCATACTAAGCACATAAATGGGAACTATGCGGGTGGCTGGTTATCTTCTGGCGGTAGTTACTGAAGTCAGTTTAGTTTACAAAACAAAACAACAAGATTGATAAGCGATTACATCATCGTAAGTTCATATCTAATTAATTATTACTTGGTATATTATTATTATTGTGGTTGTGAGTATATATTACGATTATTATTGGTGCAGTAGCTAAACGATAGAATCTGCGCTACGGGTCACGGCTTGTATGCGGATATAAACCCGCGAAGCGTAGCGGGTGACCGCAGTGGTGTTAAGTGCATGAGTAATTTGTTGCTGTAAATGCATCCATGCTTTAGGAGAGATGATGCATCTTTATAAGTATAAAATGTGTTCTAGAAGGAATCAACAAATCACACACTTAAAATTAAAACTGACCTCTAAAATGTGATTCAAATATCCATTTTCAACAATTGTTAAATTCTTGAAAATCATTTTTAAATTCTAATGTCACAACAGTTTACAAATTTCATAAGGGTTTGCAGTCCACGGTCGATACAACCAAAAACCAAAGCACCTAGAATAAGAACGAACTTAATAGTACCTATTATAGTACTTATCATAAGCATAGAATATATACTCGTCATAAGTACATTAGCAAGCTACTAGGTTGGGGTATTCCATTGATAAATAATAGTTTATTGGGGTTTGACTACTCAATGGTTGATGGCTATCAGCATCATCATCATCATTTCAGCCGAAAGACTTCCACTGCTGGACATAAGCCTCCCCCAAGCATCACCACAACAAGATATCCTGCGCTTCCCGCATCCAGTGGATTTCCGCTACCTTCACCAGGTCGCGTCGATGACGTTAAAAGGAAATCTCTTTAACTAATGTTAAAGAAGAAGAAGATGTTAAGATGGTAGAAGTTAAGATGTGGTACAGCAACCAAATCGCGGACTTCCTTATAAAAGACGAGTGGGGCAATTGTGTAAGGCATTCACTTTGACATTAGCTTTCATTTTGAAATTACAGATATATTTTTTGCGTGGTACGTAGTTGCCGATAACACGGATTGTCAAAACACACGGAGCAATGAACATTGAAATCCAGATGATTGCGATCGCGACTGAGTTACGCAATTCGGCAGCAGGTTATGTTAAACCGACGTACATGCATGACAATTAAGATTAATTAACGTAGATGAAGCAAAAAAGGTGTGTCAGGATCGTAGCAGTTGGAAATCCAGTCTCTGCCTCCCCCAGTGGGTAACAGGCATGATAATATATAGATATGGATGTTATGTTAACACTGATTGCAGTTGTTATCGGCAATTGTGGGTTAATAACTTCGAAGTCATTGATACTTTAGAGATAATAAAGGCATTTTTTTGTTCTATTAAAACATAATTAATTAGTTACCAGTTTTAGATACACCTGTAATTAGTACGGTAGATACAAATTATTGTGGTTACCAGTTAGCGGAATAATTTTCATTGCGTAAGATTTACGTACGGTTTTGTGTATATTTTTATTTTGTTTTTATAAAGGACAATATAATATAATCAGGCCATAGTTGTCACTACTGGGCACAGGCTTCTTCTCAGGCCAAGAAGGTTAAGACCGTAATCCACCACGCTGGCCAAGTGTGGGTTAGCAGACTAGGCATTGAGAACTGTATGGAGCACTCTCTGGTGTGCAGTTTTCCTCACGATATTTTCCTTCACCGCAAATGATAATCCAATTCCGATCGCAGGTCAGGTCAGGTACGAACTCACACCCTCCTACATGGAAGGCAAGCGTTCAACCACTAGGCTATCACTGCTAAACAAAAAAAAACCCCGCCGAATACATAACCTCCTACTTTTTTTGAAGTCGGTTAAAAAATCCTCCACCCATCGTTTCACCCTAAAGATTGGCGTGCACAGCGCAACCTGCGCGACGTACCATGTTCGTTATGTGCAGTTATTAAACACTTACGTACTAGAAGACAATATATCAATAGATTGCACTATTCTGACAGGAAATTTGGAAAAGTCTACATCCTGCAATCAGGCATAGCAAGGCCATATAAGTTTAGTTTACAAAACAACACTACGTAACACCAAATACCTGGTATTGGCCAACAGATAAGCCAACCAGCAATCCGCGGAACCATAGCGCGGCATACCCGGGTACCAGGTGCTTTGAATATTTTTGTCGCGGTTTATCTAACATACCGTAATGACTACATTATGATTTTAGTTTAGTTTAAGGGTTGTCGACTGTTGTCAAACATCTTTATATATATAATTCTTCTGTGTGTGTGTATGTGACTGAACTCCTCTTAAAAGGCTGGACCGATTAGGATGAATTTTTTTGTGTGTGTTCCAGTGGATTCGAGAATGATTTAGATTCACAATTGGGCCTGGTAGGTGGCGCTGCTTTTCCGGGCAGGAGGACGTCTACTACTTTATTTATATATTTTTAGGATGACAATCACGCGCGTTAAGCTTGATGGCAGCTTCACACCGACAGATTTCATACACCCAAAAGGATATTTGAAAAACCCAAACATTGGCTTCAAAAATTAACCCAAACAACACACTGATAAGTAATTAATGTACCATGTATTTCCTGTGCATCTTCCTTCCTACCGAAACTTATGTACCACGCCTGCCCAATACGTAGATTGTTAATTAACCACAACGTGATGTCAAACATTAACTGATTGGTATTTGATTGATACACGCTGTGCCTGTTAACTCTACATTTTAATTGCATTCATATACATATATATACCTATTCAGATATTATTACTAATGACATTCTAACATGCGTTCATTCTTCATGCGTTTATATTAATCATTATGAATTTAACTCACGATAGTTATTATATAAAAATAATGACATTCTATTTAAAATGTCATTAATTATTAGATTAAAAAAGCCACCACCGGTGACAATTTAAGCACGGATGTCGCAGATGGGTACGATATGAGCTATTTTCAAATAGCCCTTGCAGACAGATATTTTTGCTGCTTCATAACTTGCAAGCTCTCAAAATATTGAGTATACCAGCTAATGATATTTAAAAGTGATAGGTAGACAGATATGTTATTAGCGCGCGCAATCTGAAGACTCGAAAACGTCCTAATTGTGACGTTTTGCTATTAGTCAGCGTCAAGCAAGGCGCCGAGCGTGACCGGTGACAAAAATAGCAAAAATGCCGTCGCGTGTGTACAGAAAGTGTACCAATTATGACGCGACAGTAATAATATTACTATTGTGTACTGTTTATGTGTATGAGTGCTACCACTGCGTACGGATTTTTTTTCGTTTGTTTTGTTAGGGTATAAGATACCTATACTTTTAAATATCATTGACAGCAGCCCTATCGGTTACCTACATGGTGGTGCATTGAATCCGCGCAGGATTCTGATCAACAATTCAGCGCGTATTGTTTGAAGGCATGCGCATGCACTAGAAAGCCGCTGGTTTTGTAACTAACGTGCGAATGAATGCCATTTACATTTATATAGACATTATGTGGGTACATGCATAGTTATTGTAATTTTAACGCACTTCTTATATAAGTACTATGTGAATTTTAATATTCATAATTGGTATCAAACTTTAGTTTCAAAACAATTAAAAATTTTGGTTCTAGTTTTGTATTGTTTGCAATTAAGTAACATTGTACTGTACTTACCATCATCTTAGCCCATTACTGCAGCCGCTCCCACTGCTGGGCACGAGCTTCTTCTCAGAATGAGAAGGTTGGCCGCTGGCCTAGTGCGAGTTGGTGGACTACACACGCCATCGAGGCATCGAGAACTGTATGGAGCACTCTCACGTGTGCAGGTTTCCTCAAGATGTTTTCCTTCACCGTTAAAGCAAGTGATAATCAAATAGATTTACACAAGTCAGTGGTGTGGGCCGGGTTCGAACTTAGACCCCCCTGCATGGAAAGCAAGCGCTCAACCGCTAGGCTATCACAGATTGCTACTTACTACTACCTACCTACCTACCGTAGTACCACTAAATAGATGTTTAATGTTGTGATTCATTCTGTACATAACACAATAAAAAAAAAATGTTGTTGAAATTGTCTAGTACCCATAGCACAAGCTCTGCTTAGTTTGGGACTAGATGGTGCCGTGTAAAAATGTCCCAAATGAATTTATTTATTTATTTTATTTATTTTAATTAATTTTGTACCCACCCTAAATAGATTATTAAATGTTGTGAATTAAATCCTGTGGGAAGTATCACTAGATGCACATTGATGCAACATTATCAGTAGATATTCAACAACAGAATAATTTTCTGGGATTTGATACTACTATTATAGGTTTTCATTTTGTTTAATGTCTTTTTTATGCTTCCTTAGTTCCTTACTGGTTTTGTTATTATACCTAGTGATTTTATATGTTGTGTAGTCCAACTTGCTACGCTTTGGCTCTTTTTGATTGTGTTCTATTTATTTCCTTTCGGACTAGATTATCATGTTTTTCCAGTCCAGTTTTTTCAATGTTTTTAATATTAATGATTGAATTTATAAATATAGCTGTGGGTAAAATGTTGAAAATCACGTTTTATGTAATATTATTTCTAAGATTTTAATATTTATCTTTTATACGAGTCTCTATGGAGTACGATTATGTCTAAAGATTTCTACTGCCCCTTTCCAACAGGTGTAATAGGAACTAATTTTTTTTTTGGTTTACAATGTTATACTGAAATATACAGTTTACTAACAAAGAATGAAGCGATCAATTTAGGACAAGTACAATTATATTTTCAACATTCTCGCTCGAATTGAAAATTAAATATGCAGCAGAGCTGTAGCAAGGCCAATGTTGATCCTTTGGACTAATGATCCATTCAAAGTTTTGAAGAATGCTAGTTTTAGCAAGTAACACTTTAAACCAAACATTGGAACGAACATTTACCACAGTAATGAATAAACCTGCTATATCAACCTAATTTACAACGTCTTTCCATGGTGCAAATTGGTTCAAATAAAACTATGTTATGGCAAATTGATTTCAAATTTTTTTTTTCATTATAGGAAAGGTTATATAGTAGGTACTTAATAAATAACGTGAGGTGTTTTCTTTATTTATCCAATAAAGAGGTTCAGATTAATTACAAATCTGAAAAAGAGATAGATGACGATTCAAGGGAAAGTATTGCCTACCTATACATTTCGAAGTTTTTAAGTGTGTCTTTGCAAGAAGGAAGCTTCTTGAATGTGGTAACTGTCAACAAAGTATCAACCACAGACAGAGACTGTCACAGAGTTCTTTTTATATATGAAAGAGGCTGTCATCCGAGATGTCTTTTTCGGCAAAGATAATATAATAACCACATAATAACTTTGTTTGAATTTTCGGTGATAATTATACTGATATAACGATACCCTCTTGGTGCTAGATACGGTATCAGTATTAGTTTAATGAAAGGCATTGCTGTAGAAATGATAGACAGTATTATTCCAAATTATATTTTTCTCATAAACGAACCAACCAATCAACTCAATCTACATTCGATTGGACATGGTGCTGGAAATAGGTCTTTTCCCACTGAATGCTATATAAATCCTAGCAATCCGGTCGTATGTAACATTTTCAGTAAATTTATCTATATAGACTCATGGTATAATAAGAGGTGAAACATCTTATTATACCATGTATAGACTGATCATCACAACCGTCGAAGTGACTCGACTAGTCATTAACTCGACATGCAACATTACAAGCTGACGCCGCCGCGCTGTCTCGCCTTGCATCTTCAATTGGTGTTTCACTTTTACCCACTGATTAATATTGCCAATGTCAATAGCCCATGAATGAATGTTTCATCACCTTACTGCTCATATTTTATGTTTAATGAAGTTTAAAAAATCATTCTTATTAATTGTTTGATGGCTATGATAAAATTGTAAGCTAGCTCCAATAAAATTGTGTAAAGCATTACGTCGGCTATTCTGTCTTAATCAAGGTATGAAACAGCTACAAGTCACTTTACATCTCTGCTGTTTTAAATTTAAAAGAAAGCTTGTTATTTTTTATTAAATACCATTTCGTTTCATTTGTTACAGATAATGTTAAAAAAGAAGATACTGTTTACGTTTGCAACGCTAACATGTGTAGCTAATGCAGTAGTGCCCAATACAGCAACAGGCAATGAAATCAACCCATTACCAAAGAAGGTACTGTCGAGTACCGATGGACCTACTTTGTACCCACAAGCAACAGAAACTAGGGACTTACGGACACTAGATGGAATATGGAACTTCAGGAAATCTCCTTCCGATCCCGAAGTCGGATACAGAGCCGGCTGGTACGAACAGGATCTTGACAAGGTAAAGTACCTACGTGTATAAAAACTTATGCTTTGATGAGATCATAGGCCCACGGGGCAAGCACCTGAATCGTGCTGCTATGTGGGTGCGGATATTGTGTGCTGCACGTTTTCGAACTGAGAAGACTAACTGTATGGTTTCCATGCACAAAAAATTGATTGAAGAAATTTTGAATACTATCACGTTCAGTGTAGAATATTAATCATAACTGCAAGAAAATCTTAATACTCTTCAACAAATTAACAACTGGACTGTCACGGGTTATTGATCCAATTCTTGGAAAGTGCCACAAATAAATATAATAAATAAAAATAAATATAAATAAATCAAAAATCAACATTTTTGAATAAAAAAGACTTGCTGCTTTTTGATTTGTGGCATTTTTCCATTTAAGCAGCGACTCATTCAGTTAACGTAGCCTATTCAGTTATCATGGGTGAAGTTGTATTAAAAGTGCAAAACCTTGAAAGCTCCATTTTCGAATTATGGTCGATGATCAAGGATATATTACAACCTTCATCTCCACCTACGCTAAATGCCCAACAATGCCTGCTAAATATTTCTATAGGCTGTATAAGTGAATAGGTAAGTAAAGCTTATACTGCGCCCCCGCTTTATGAGCCCTATAGTCAGAGATATTTAAGGCAGTTATTGGAATAATACATAATTATATTCACTTGGGTAATTGTTGAATATCTCGCTCTTACATAACTTTCTCCTGTTCATAAAACAGAAACTGCAAAATATAACCACTCCATACTTCATACCCTATTGGTCACCTTGTGTGGCATGTTAATTTATCATCAAAGATATCTATTTATTTTGCCAACTAAAGTATTAATTTTGGTATTATAAAATTAAAATATATCTCATGAAGTTATTGCCTTTTTAAGATGATGCAAAAATTGAGGACTTTCATTTAAATAAAACATTTTTTTGATTGGTATTAATACAATACTTGGAAACACTTAAAATATTAATTATTAGTTGTGTTGGTACTTAAACTTATTATATTTTTATATTCTTATTGTTTTTATTATACCAGGTAGAGTTAAAGCCTGAAGACATAACGAAATATAAATTTAAAATAAACATTAGTACGCTTGTTTATCTTACTGATGCATCGCAAGAATCATTCATCTTTATTATTATCATTTATTTCTATCATCATTTTTCTTTTATCATTTATTTTTATTTAAGTATTTATTGAAACATACGCTGGCAAGAGGTCTAAAGTACTAGTATAGCTGTAAAAAGTATACTATACACCCTGTAGTATAATTATCTGCTCATGTGTGCTCATTAGTCACAGTGGTCAAGTATCTGTCTGGGATTGTTACTAGGTGGTTTAAAACTAAAGATCACAATGAACAAATCGTTCTACACAATCATAAGGGAAAAACAGTCATTTTGGATCGATAGATGGTTTTAAACAGCCTCACGTGGGGGTGTTGTTGTAAGGTTTTACGATTCATTTACCTACATTTATTTTTGCATGTTAGATATTTTGAGTAGAATACGAACTTGCAGAATTTTACGATTCAGTTTCGTGTTGGTTAAATACTCGTTTCTTTTACATTGATTCTCTATCCATTGTTTTTAATTTGTCACGTGGAATATTGTTCCATATTTACATTACATAATAATAATAGTTAGTTATTTTTACAGTAAAATCAACAAATAGGTAGGTATTGATGTTACAACTACATTCTTAGATCAACAATTTTAACAAGAGTGTCAAATGACTAAATTAAATATCGATACAGATTCTTACTGCAAACCTGCCGACCTTGACGCCTATGTGTTATTTACATAATATTTATTTACATAATTTTGTATACTTTAATATTGTTGTATAATGTTGTCGATTCCCTTATTCACGAACTAAACTTATTTTAAACTATCGCTCTCTTTTACGAATATTAGATACAAGAAAGGGATAGCAACAATTTTAGAACTGTCATAATAGTCGGAATTTAGATTTCCATACGGGTTTAGTCGTGATCTCAGAACGTGCCCACTAAAATACAAAGAAATGTTACACGTAAACTAATTTGACCGTTCTGAATTATTTCGTATTAACAATATTGTCACTTTTAGCTCATTCTCTAAATGGCCAACTTTTGGATTAAATTCTGACTTAAATGTGCGCAACTATCAATTTTCTTGTTCACTTTGTTCTGACAATTTAACATTGAAACTTTTTGCAATAATTACTACACTCTTGCACTTTCATTAATCTACTCAAGCTTGACGTTTTAAAGAATGGTTTATAAGCCAGCCACTATAAATCATGTTCATTCTTTTGTATGTACATTACGAGTATTGTTAGAAGAGATAGAGAATAAACCTAGGATTAAAATAAAATAATATCACGCATGTAATTCCCCGAAGGGGTAGGCAGAGATGTATAGTACATCCAGTTCTAAGACCCATGTAATAAAGGGAAAAAAAGCCTAAAGCCTATTGCCTTTAACAGGTCACTAACCCAGACTCTCCGGGCTGCAACCACTGCACTGATTCTAAAAAAAACGTCCTTACCTTCTTGAATGTCTTATACCCAATTTTCTAATTATTCTTTTGCTTATAACTTGTACAAAATACTGTATTGTGTGGGTTGCAAATAAATTAATTTATTATTATAATAATATTATTAAATAATATTTTCTAACACCTTATTGTACCATGTTTGATGCAAATAAATACTATTCTATTATTAATTATGTATTCAGGAAAATGCCGATTTAAAAAAAAATTACAAACCAAAAAGCTTGGGTAGTTACTTAGTTTTGCTAATTCTTCTAGCATTACTCGTAACATATATTATTTGTGGAGTTGGCTCGTCTTTGCGTCTTCAATGATTTAACCCTGCAATTGTGTTATATTTGGATAATCATTTGACACGTACAAAGTTAGTTCGTCCTTTTGCTTACTGTTTTATCTTATAAGTTTCAATGTTACAAAAAATAATATGTCCTCATTCAATATTTTTGCAGTGTGTATCTAATTTATTACATCATTGCAACACATAGGTGAATGGTTATTCTGAGGGTGAATGATGAATTTAAACTGGGTAGATAATAGTAGTTTATGAAACTGTTGCATAATAGGGGTTATTAAAACACGAGTGTGAGTTTAAAAACCGAGCCGTAGGCGAGGTTTTTAATAGTATCACACGAGTGTTTTAATACCTAATTATGTCAGTTTCATACACTATTTTATCTACACTCATACAATTTTAAATAAAATACCAAAGTCAAAATCTTGGTAACATTGTCGTTGTTTTTCTTGATTTCTCTGGTAAAAGATTGTTCGTCATTTACGTTGCTGCATCCAGAAATTCAGGCGGGGTCATATTCTCCTCAGTTCAGTATCACTGCTGTAGTCAGATATTTTTGCCCAGAATAAAACTTTCGACATACAAAACCATAATAATAACGTAAACAATAACAATAAATTTACAAGTAACGATGACCAAATCCAGTAGGCCGTGGCGCGCGGCCGCGCACGCGCGCTGGTGCGCGCCTACACAGATAATAAAATATAGTCTGGCGAAAACATTATAATCGGAACTAATTTTCTATCCTCGTCAGGATTCCGTCAATCTCTGTTTTATCATACAAAAAATATGCCTGTAAACACTTAAATATAATTAAAAGCAATATGACAATCCAAAGTTCTGCCAAAAACGCGATTTTATACGATAAAAATTTTCAATGTATGACTAGTGGCGCCACCCTGAATTTTGTGTACTCATTGGTGCCAAACTGTACGACTGCTAAAAAAAAGGTTTGAAAACTCCTTGGTTTGGTCGAAGTGGCATTAAAAACTCCCTAGTTGGGCTGAAGTGTGCGGTTATGGAAAAAAATTTAAATTACCGCATTGTTTTGTTCAGCAAACTGTATCGTAATGAAACTTTTTAAATTCATTACAGGTGCATGTGCGTAAAGTATGTCATTATGACATTACTTTCGAGTTCATAATTCGAATTTTACGATACGAGTGTAGATAAATATTTTTACAAATGGGTAAACTCGTTTTTCTTTTACATATCAGAGGACGTTTTATTAAAAGGGAAATAAGTTCTCGTAAAAAAAATACAGAATAATAAATAACTTTTAACTTTTTACATTCTACCTACCAAATACTTTTCAAATAGCTTCTTATTTCCTCTTGCAGCCAGTGTCTAATTTTTCAGACCTTTATCGATCAGGTCGTTTGACCCTCAAAAATACAGTATTTTTTTTCAATTTTGGTAATAACTTTCTCCTCAGACTGGTGATGTGATCCCCATGCCAGTGCCCTCATCATATAACGACGTCGGCGAGGACGCTTCCCTACGCGACCACGTGGGGGTGGTGTGGTATGATCGGAGGTTCTTTGTACCGTCGTGGTGGGGCGCCACTGGACAACGGGTGTGGCTCCGGTTCAGCAGCATCCACTACGCTGCAGAAGTGGTAAGTTAACATCATTGTACAGCTACGTCATCTAAAAGGTCTCACGATGCCACATGAGGGTTTGGTTTAATTGTCAGTTCCACGTGCCATCGTGGTGGGGCTACTATGGAGAGTAAATGTAGTGACATTGACATGAGCACCTGTTACCCAGGTGATGCCAGGTGATGCCGTGCAACTAGAGTCAACTTTTCATCTTAACTATTATAAAATTGTAAACGTCTGTTTGTTTGTTTGTTTGTTCCAGCATCACGCTAAAACTACTGGACCGATTTTGATGATTTTTTTTTTGTTTGAAAGCTGATGATTTGACTTAAAAACTGGTATGGGTTTTGAGAAAGAAAGAAAGAAAGAAAAAAAGAAAATAATTAATTCGTGGGTTGCGTACTCACCCGACAGATCGAAGCTTCTATGCATTTGCACGAGCGGATAGTAATGTACGATGGAGTGGAGTGGTGTGGACAGGAGATGGGACTGGGGATGGGACTGGGGACGGGACAGGGGACGGGACTGGGGACGGGACAGTGGACGGGACAGGGGACGGAACATGGGACGGGAAATGGGACGGGACATGAGACGGGACAGTTGGACGGCACATGGGACTGGACATAGGATGGGACATGGGACAGGACATGGGACATGGGACGGGACGATAGTGATATAGTGAGATAGTGGGACAGTGGGATAGTGGGACAGTGGGACAGTAGGACAGTGGCAGTGGGACGGTGGGACGGTGGGACAGTGGGGCAGTGGGGCAGTGGGGTAGTGGGGCAGCGGGGCAGCGTGGCAGTGGGCCAGTTGGGTAGTGGGATAGTGGGGTAGCGGGGTAGCGGGGCATTGGGGCAGTGGGGCAGCGGAATTGTGGGGCAGCGGGGCAGCGAGGCAGCGTGACAGTGGGGCAGCGGGGCGGGGCAGCGGGGCAGCGAGGCAGGGGGACAGCGGGGCAGTGGGGTACCGGGGCAGCGGGGCAGTGGGTTAGTGGGGCAGCGGGGCAGTGGGGCCGTGGGGTAGCGGGGCAGCGGGGCAGCTGGGCAGCGGGGCAGTGGGGCAGCGGGGCAGTGGGTTAGTGGGGCAGCGGGGCAGTAGGGGAGTGGGGCAGCGGGGCAGGCAGTGGGAAAGTGGGATAGTGGGGCAGTGGGGTAGCGGGTAGCGGGGCAGCGGGGCAGCGGGGTGGGGCAGCGAGGCAGTGGGAAAGCGGGGCAGTGGGGTACCGGGGCAGCGGGGCAGTGGGATAGTGGGGCAGCGGGGCAGTGGGGCCGTGGGGTAGCGGGGCAGTGGGGCACCTGGACCGCTGGGCAGCGTGGCAGCTGGGCAGCGGGGCAGTGGGGCAGCGGGGCAGCGGGGTAGTGGGACAGCGGGGCAGTGGGGTAGCGGGGCTGTGGGCCAGTGGGGCAGTGGGGTGGCGGGGTAGCGGGGCATTGGGGCAGAGGGGCAGTGGGGTTGTGGGGCAGCGGGGCGGGGCAGCAGGGTGGGGCAGCGGGGCAGCGAGGCAGTGGGGCAGCGGGGCAGTTGGTTACCGGGGCAGCGGGGCAGTGGGATAGTGGGGCGGCGGGACAGTGGGGTAGCGGGGCAGCGGGGCAGCTGGGCAGTGGGGCAGTGGGGCAGCGGGGCAGAGGGTTAGCGGGGCAGCTGGGCAGTAGGGGAGTGGGGCAGCGGGGCAGGCAGTGGGAAAGTGGGTTAGAGGGGCAGCGGCGCAGTGGGGCACTGTGGTAGCGGGGCAGCTGGGCGTCGGGGCAGTGGGACAGCGGGGCAGTTGGTTACCGGGGTAGCGGGGCAGTGGGGTAGTGGGATAGTGGGGCAGCGGGGTAGTGGGGCAGCGGGGCAGTGGGGCAGCGGGGCAGATGGGCAACGGGGCAGCTGTGCAGCGGGGCAGTGGGACAGCGGGGTAGTGGGGCAGCGGGGCAGTGGGGTAGCGGGGCAGTGGGGCAGCGGGGCAGCTGGGCAGCGGGGCAGTGGGGCAGTGAGGCAGCGGGGCAGTGGGATAGTGGGGCAGCGGGGCAGCGGGGCAGCGGGGCAGTGGGGCAGCGGGGCAGCGGGGCAGTGGGGCAGCGGGACAGCGGGACAGTGGGACAGTGGACTGGACTGGAAAGGACTGGACTGGACTGGACTGACGTGGGTTAGCAGAATTTAACGCGAGCGGAGCCGCGGGTAAAAGCTAGTAAGTAATATAATCATTATAACATCTCGCATGTATTTACCCGGAGGGGTAGACAGAGGTGCATAGTATACACCCACATTTCGCCAGTTATAAGTATGTAATAGGGAGCGATCGATCCTATAATAAATAAATAAATTAAAAAATTAAAAAAATTGAGACATTTTACACATCACCATCTCGTCCTAAACTAAGCAGAGCTTGTGCTATGGGTACTAGACAATGGATATAATACTTATATAGTTTTTTTATTTTGTAAATACATACTTATAATACATAAGAAACAACCAGACCAACACAAACACTCATGTTCATCACACAAATATTTGTGTCCTGTGGGAATCGAACCCACGACCTCGTGATCAGCAGTCCGAAACTCGAACCACTAGACCACAGAGGTCGTCAGCTATTGCCTTTAACCGGCCACAAATCCAAACTCCAGCTGCTACTGAGAATTTCCTAGTTAAAAAATGCAACAATACTTTTCATAAGTCATCATCATCAACATCATTTCAGCCGAAAGACGTTCACTGTTGGACATAGGCCTCCCCCAAGTGTCGCCACAACGACCGGTCCTGCGCTTTCCGAATCCAGCGGATACCCGCGACCTTCACCATTCATTATTAGGGTTCCGTACCCGAAGGGTGCAAACGGGACCCTATTACTCTCGCTACGCTGTCCGTCCGTCCGTCCGCCCGTCCGTCCGTCTGTCTGACTGTCACAGGGCTGTATCTTTGTAACGGTAATAGATAACCAGTTGAAATTTTCGCAAAATATGTTTTACTAGGTGTCTATCACGACAAATACTAAAAATTTAAAAAATCTAAAACCAATGGGTCCCCATACAAGAAACCTCTAAAAACATGCATTTTTTTCAACGTTTTTGTTCCTGCTTTATCTTCAAAACGGTAATACATATCAGCGTCAAACTTGGTCTAATTATAGTGCATACTATATAGTTTAGCAACAAATACTAAAAACAGGACAAACATAGACATATGTGGTGGTACTTACGTAAAAAGTGATGCAAAAATTCACATTTCGCGTACGTTCGTTGATGTCTTTTGATAAACTCTCGTAAATTAAATCAGTTTCTATCATGGGGTATCACGTTGATGGGTTGTACGGAACCCTTACTGCGTGAGTCCAACTCACACTTGGCCGTTTTTCATAAGTGCCTGTAATTAAGTCTAATTTGATGTTATTCGCACCTAAAGTATTTAACACAGATACAAACCCAGATTGGGCATACATAAATTTTATGATACATAAATTTTTGGGTCTTCGCGTTAATTATATCTGTGTAATCAGCGTAATTTTTAATTTAAATGAATTACAAATCAAGCTCATGCATGACGTAAACCAATTCCTTTAAGTTGATACTCACTTACGTGACACAGAATTGGAAGGCATTTAAGAAGCTGTCTTCCAAACTTGATTGATTGAATCTGAAAATGAATGAATGTGAAATATTGTGTTTCACTATACACGTATGTGTGAAATCTAAAAAATGTTTGCTGGTGATACATCAGATAACAGCAATTATAGGCCCATCTCGCTAGCCACCACTGTGGCGAAGGTACTGGACAGTCTGCTTGATCGTATTTTGAGCAGCCACATAAAGCTGAACGACGCCCAGTTCGGTTTTAGGCATGGGCTGTCGACAGAGACGGCGGTTCTATGCCTGAAGCATACTGTCCGGTACTACACCGAAAGGCAGACTCCGGTCTACGCCTGTTTTTTGGACCTTTCTAAGGCTTTCGATTTGGTGTCCTATGATGTGCTTTGGTACAAAATGAGGACAGAAACTAGGCTCCCTGAAGAAGTCATTAACATTTTTGATTATTGGTACAACAACCAAGTTAATGTTATTAGGTGGGCGGGCGCGATCTCCGATGCGTACAGATTGAGTTGTGGAGTAAGGCAGGGAGGGTTAACCTCTCCTCGTCTCTTCAATTTGTACGTAAATGGACTCATTGAGAGACTCAGCAACACTAAAGTCGGCTGCTCTATAGACGGTAAATTTATCAACAACATCAGTTACGCTGACGATATGGTGTTGCTGGGCCCCTCCATAAGCGCCATCAGAAAGCTCCTCGCTATATGTGTGGATTATGCCGGGGCCCATGGGCTCAGGTATAATGTTAAGAAAAGCGAGCTTTTGGTGTTTCAATCACCAGGTCAAAAGGTCACACACGTACCACCCGTTCTCATAGACGGTGTTTCTCTGCCAAGAGTTTCGCAATTTAAGTACCTGGGCCACTGGGTCTCGGATGACCTCTCGGACCACGAGGATATTGAGAGAGAGCGCCGGGCGTTGGCTGTCAGATGCAATATGTTGGCTCGCAGATTTGCACGCTGCACCAAGGCAGTGAAAGTTACACTGTTCACTGCTTTTTGTCAATCCTTTTATACTTGCAGTCTGTGGGTCAAATATACGCAGAAGACAATCAACGCCCTGCGCGTACAGTATAACAACGCTTTTAGGATGTTGATGGGGCTGCCGAGGCACTGTAGTGCGTCGGGCATGTTTGCCGACGCTCGTACCGATGGCTTTCATGCCATCCTCAGAAAGAGAGCTGCGTCATTGGTAAGCCGTGTCCGCGGCAGTAACAACAGCATCCTTAGCGTTGTAGCTGGAAGAATAGACTGCCCAATAATATGGCACTGTATGCAGTTACATGTTAAAAAGAATAATAATTTAATATAAAATGCAATAATATTTTTATTTTGATTTTTGTTAATAATTTAGGTTGAATTGAATAATGAGTAAAATATATAAATAAATTTGTGTAATATTGTAATTTTTAAATTTGTAATTAATTTAATGTAATATTTTATTTTAAATTTTAATCTAAATGACATGTGACGTAATATTTTAGTGTGATGAATTTACTTGTATTGTATAGCGGATTACCTACTAATATAGTTAATTAAGTATTACTAACAAAAATATGGATCTATGTGTCTGATTTAAACAATAAATAAATATGTCTCTGAACTAATTTATGATCGATTTAGGAATTTAACTCCGAACATAACTTTCTTGTATTATACCGTGAAGTCTGTATTTTTTGGTTAATATAGTAATATTCGTAATTTGGTCGACATAAACATCACTGTAATTAAATTTCTTAAGGCGTATCTAGTAACTTTCTTTAGAGTTCCATTATCAAGTTAGCGCGAATTTACTACGCATATTATTGTCTTGCCATTTAGGCAGCCACGCAAAAAAAACCAGTTTCATACATATTTTAAACGATACATGAAAAAAAAAACACGTGAAGGACATTTCACGCCTTAAGCTTATAAGAAAATAACAAAGTTCTTTGTTTATGTGTATTGTAACTTTTATTCAGTACTTTTTAGTACATTAAAAGAAAAATAAATATAAAAATTTAAATTAATTAATTAATTAATTTAATTTAAAAAAAGATTTTTTTTATTCTTTTTTTTTTTTAATAGTTTTGGTCTTAATCTTTTTCACCAAACTGCCATCATTTTATTTATTTATTTAAAGTTTGGAAGATTTACAGTCAAACAGAATCTATATAATACTGAAAATGGGTAATCCTGTGCCATTTACAAATTTTCACAGGTAGATTATATAGGTAGTACAATCAAGAGGGTAGTAAGTAGTTCAAGCGTACAAATTACAAAGTGTGCATTAATTAAAATCAGGCAATACCAGTAGTGGTGTCAAAGAAGTTATTGGCTATAAGTTTCTTTACTGAAGAAGTGCTAGAGCAAAATAGGTCTATATCCAGTAGCAATTGGTTAAAAGATCCACAAGTGCGCAAAACAAACGTGTTGGCTCTGTATCCTGTTCTTGCAAGCGGGACAGACAAATGTGGGCGTTTTCTCAGACGAAGGGTGTTTGTTCTCAAAGAAATTTTAGTTAACAGTTCAGGGCAGTCTACTTTCCCATTAGCAATATTCATGAGATAACAGATGTCATTCACATTTCGTCTGATTTCAAGAGGCAAGAAGTGGTACCTTCTACATCTATGGTAGTAGTCTCTAGAGTGCTGATAAGATTTAAAGTCGAGGTATTTCAGGAATTTTCTTTGTATACGCTCAATGCGTGTCTTATAGACCTTATATCATCCGTCAGTCAATTACTTATTGAACAAATCTAACAAGCCCAAACTTGGTGTGTCTACGTTAACCACAGCGGAGATCCTGTAACCACGTTCCGACTCCATTATCATACCCTGATCACCATATCCTAGCCAACTACTCATTGAGACAAATGTAACGAGCTCAAACTCGCTGTGTCTACGTTAGCTACAGCGGAGATCCCGTGATCAACTTCCGGCTCCATCATCAGATCAGCTCCTAAGCACCATAATATGGCATTGTCATCGGGTTTACATATGTGTACCAAATTTCAGCTCAATCGGATAACAGCAAGTTGGTTGAAAAACGGTTTGCAAAGAAACGGATAACTTACATACGAACATTTTAAGTTATATAAAAGCTTGTAAAAAATTCAACGTGTAGCACTCATGTAATTTATAATTACAGTGTGTAATGTGTAGAACTACACACGATAATACATTGAAAGTATGTGTTTATATTTAGAGTGCGTAGCTCGTACATTATTAAAAAGAGCGTTGTAACAAATGTACAGTGTGTGCAAACATTGTTGATTCAAAGGCTTTACTTAGAACGAACACTGCATAGAGCCAGGGGTTCACACGATTTACATATAAACGGTTTTAGTGGACGCTATTTCATCTTTTAGACACATCCTTCTTAAGAAAATCCATGCCCATTGATGTGTTGAATTTTAAACAGTTGTCTAGCTCCCGCTATGGATAGCTACGGGTTAAGATATTTGATACCATACTAAACAACATATAAGTGCTTCTTATGGAAGGCTGGCAATTAGGACATTCTTTATCTAAATATATCTAAATTGCAAAACATCTATATTCCCAGAGATATTATCACACTGATAAATAACCTTCACACGGGTAGAAAAATTAAATCTCTTTGTTTTTGTGCCATCATGCAAGTGATGAAATCATATCATACAGGACCTGCTTTTGTTAATAATTCTGCAAAGCTTATCTCTATGAGAAACTTAAGCAATATGTTATACTTTGAAAATCCAAAACAGGTCAAGTGCGACTTCAATTCTCACTAACATCATAGAATTTGTTAGATCGGAGATTATCTCCAGAACGAATCAAATACACATCACATAACTAACCGATTGAAAGCAGGGTATGAAATTCAGATTATTGCGTTTAGTTAATTTACTGAGAGTGAACTTAATATTTGGAGAGCGTTAGATTTCACGTACATAATTCATAAAAAGTCTAACCAGTGAAATCTGAAGATGGCAACAAGAAAAGATAGAACCAGCCCCGACCAGTGGCTACTACAGGCAGCCAGAGGTGTCGTTGTTACGAGGCGTTCTAACGATAGTGGGTAATTGGACAATTTGTCGTCGAGTGACACCGGTCTCGCGAGCTCGCACTCGTCTGACCTGGGGCCGACCACCAACAAATTTCATATAAGTATATAAAGTACTCTGTGCCGACCACTAACGAAACACACCTACTTCGGAGATAAGAGTTAGCCATCAATTATTTACTTTACGTAGAATGCTTGCATGTAAATGCGTGCAGCTGTTAACTCATTTCTATTAGCCGATTTGATTGATTGATGTGTTTGATTACGAACCTTATAAAGCTTGTGTGGGTAAAACGTTTTTATACAATTCGTTGCAGCGAAGCGAAACATTTTATATATTTTTCAATTACAACAAAAGGCGTGTCATATCGATCATAAATCAATCGTTACCTATTTGTTATAATTTTTATCAATGTTTTTCTGTTATTTTTTTGCTATATTTAGAATTTTAGACCAGTGAGTGCCTCCTTGTGTAGCCTTTTCTCCTTCGTCGTCTTTACTTAAGTCTATTAATTTTTCTATTAGCCACCACTTTTACAGATTATGCCACACAACGACTCGCAAGATACTTTTTTTGTTTGTGTTGACAGATTTTCTCTAGTGCTCAATACTCATCACTTTCAATGCCATTAGACAACCGTCGCCACGACATGATGCACCGTCTTAGCGCCTAAATTTTGCAGACGGGCGTTATTCAGACGACAATTTTACTAGAGGGCAATAAGAATCACTGACCTCACTTAACTGACATTTCTCAATCAGCTTCCTACCGACCGACTTGTCTAGTGGACTCGTTCTTGTCAGGAAAGGTAACAAGAAGGTTGAACTAAAAGTTCGAGTATATTTAGGTATGTAGCTATTTAGAAACTTGTTTAGTTCTTGGGAATAATAAGCCCTCACTTGTTCTTAAAGCTAGATAATATCAAAAGGACTGGCTAACTCCTATTTAGTAATCCGGTAATAATTTATATAGTTGATTACCTATAATTTATGTTCTCACTTACTACCTACATTGTATTCTAGGATATCATCATCATCATCATTTCAGCCGAAAGAGGTCCACTGCTGGACATAGGCCTCCCCTAATAGGGGGGATATACCATAATCGCCACGCTTGGCAAGCGGGTTGGCGATCGCAGTTGGTTGGTCAAATACTCAGAGAACGCTGCTGCCCATCCTCTGGTGAATCCCTTAGTCGCCTTTTACGACACCCATGAGAAGAGATAAGGGTGGTCCTATTCTTTACGTCCGGCACCACACGGAACACGGAATTCTAGGATATACAAATCATTAACTTAACACAGCTGTTCTCTGGGTCAAAATAAGCAAATGAAATGTCTTCCGAGTAGAAATTCTAGTCAAGCTGTAACTCACCGACACGAATGATTTACCCTATAAAGAATACATATACTTAGGTACAGCAATTAACGTCCGGCATCACGAATTGGCTTATTCCCGCGCGCTCCAGGATTTCCTTCCCACGGGCTCCAAAACGAAAAAATATTGTAATATTCATTAAAAAAATCGGTCCCATGAGCTCCAAGGATTTCAAAGTACAGATTGCATAAAATGCAATGCAATGCAGGCTGCTTGTCCTTCTGGACACGTCTGGAGGTAACGGCACTTATTTGGCCGGTGCATCCTGGGCACGGCTAATAAAATCCTTTCGAGGGATTAACCTTCGGGGGATTTTATTGCCTGTGGCGAATATTCTGGCGCGGGAGGGGCCCGTTCTGGGCCAGTGGGGAGTTGCTCCACGTGTCCCTCTGTTGCCAACAGATGGCACAGTGGAGGAGCAGGGGCGGGCCCGGTGTGCACCACTGGGCAGGCAGCGGGGGTCTGTCTTTCCCTGCCCCCGTCGATCTCGTAATCCCAGGAGTGCCCGCTGAGTAGTGTTCTCGCGCCTCTTGGGACCGGGGGTCTTGGCTTCACCGCCCGGACCGCGAGGAAGAAAACCTCTATAAAAAATTGCGGGAGGTAGGGCCTGTGAGCAGCAGACTCGGGGTAGTTTGCTGTCCGACCAGCAGCTGGCGTAGCTGGCACAGCCGGCGTAGTTGGCGCAGCTGGTAAAGGCCCATGAGGTGAGGTGGCGTGCAGTGTTCCGTGTGCGCCACCTAGGAGGGTGCGGCCAACATTAGGCCACACGGGGAGAAGGGGCTCGCCTGCTTGTGGCGGGCCATGACCTGTCGGGGGTGGTTGTGTGAATACTCGCGAGTTCCCACGCCCCCGGCTAAGGTAGTTGAAGGAACACTGTGGTGGTTTTAGTCGGTAAGAGTCCGACACTGGCTCCGCCTACCCCGGGCGGAGTGCGTCCATGAGGAATTCCAAACGGCAAAAAAATAAAAATAAAAATGTCTGACCATGCAGTCCACACCGCCATCGTCGCTGCGTCTCGTTACATTTTTTTGTATAGCATAAGATCGATCGAAGATTGTGATATCCAAAACTGTGTTTTTTTACTTTTGTGCAATTGATATTTTATGTACCTGACCAGTAGCATAATAATATCTAAGATCGACGTGCAAAATCAGAAACAGATTTTTCATATTTTAACATAACATAACGTCACGCCTGTATTTCCCCGAAGGGGTAAGCAGAGGTGTATAGCACACCCACATTTCGCCAGTTATGTTATAGTCTCATCTAATAGGGGGCGAGCCTATTGCCATTAACCGGGCACAAATCCAGACTCCGAGCTGCTACTGAGAATTTCCTAATGAAAAAACCCAATAACACTTTGCCCGACCCGGGAATTGAACCCAGGACCCCACGCTCAGCAGTCGCGCTTGCAACCACTAGACCAACGTGGCATATTTTATTTACTTATAAATCATTTACATTTTAAATATACATATGGCCGATTTCTGATATCAGAAACATTGATTCCTGTAATTGATGTTTATACATTTTTAGGTCGATTTGTGATGACAGAAATTTTTAATTACCTATTTTTCACTCTTGAATTTCACACTATAAGTGTAACCTAAGGTCGATTTGTGACTGATGCCTTAAACTATATTCAGAAAATTATAAATATGAATGTAAACCATAAGCGTTTTATTTTGCTAACCATACACAATTTCGCTTGGAGCTCTCGGGACAAAAGTAGGTAGGTATATTAATATTTATTTAGTTTGTTCTACAAAATTTGGAGCTCTCGGGAACCAATGTATGAAAACATTTTTTGACGAGAACAATAGATTTGGAGCTCATGGGAATAAGCCCACGAATTTACTGCTCTAGGCGATACCTCATTACTTGTACAATGATTTGTAAATCAACCGAGAGGTGACTTAGTAAGAGGTGCTATAAAGTGGTGTATAAAGGCGCAATTTGCAGGACAATGTCTCCAGAATATGGATCAACGACAAAATCTAACTAATATAAACAGATACAAATCATTCAGCGGTGCAGAGTACACACGGCTACACATCAAGCTGTACATTTCCAGTAAAAGCTAACCTCGGATTGTTTAGGCTTCCCGTACAATGTGAGATCAGCTTATACTGGAAATATACAGCTTGATGTGTAGCCGTGCTTACAATACACTTATGGGATTCAGTTCGCGTTTAAACTTAATCGAAACGCAACCCGAGATTTATAAAGGACAATGACTTTGATTTATAGGACCCATGAGCCATATGTAGATATCTTGTGAAATTTTGAGATATTGCAGTACCTACATACCAGGCCCCTCAGAAAGTATTGCGAAAAAAAGTTTTTATATATGGGAGACTGGCCAGTTATAATGTTTTTCGAAAATATGATTATTTATAAGTAAAAATAAGTAAGTTCCAATTTCAAAATTTCCCTCCACATTTTTTGCGAGTTAATTCAAAGTATTGTGTCTCACTGAAATATGGATCTGCGCCGGGAACATTTTAGAGCTATGATTTTATACGATTTCAAGTGTCGCCTGAAACCGGATGAATCGTACGATAGACTTCAAATGGCATTCATGGATGAAGGCCCTTCCAAGGCAACCGTGTATCGTTGGTATAACGAATTCAAGCGCGGTCGACCAACTTTGGGGGATGACGAAAGAAGCGGTCGCCCTTTGACGGCTGTTACCGAAGAAAACGTGCTAGCAGTGAAAAATTTAATCCAAGACAATAGGCGAATTACATATCAGGAGATTCAACACATATTGAAGATTGGATCGGGAAGCGTTCACAAGATTCTACACAGCCATCTTCGCGTGAGGAGGATAGTATCACGCTGGGTGCCGCACAACCTCACCGATGCTCAGAAGCAGGCCCGGGTGGAATGGTGCCGTGATATGCTTAACAAATTTGAAGCAGGCTCGTCTCGGCGTGTTTACGACATCGTTACAGGTGATGAGTCCTGGATTTATCAATACGACCCAGAAACCAAGCGCCAGTCGACTGTTTGGGTGTTTCAAAATGAGCCAACGCCTACCAAAGTGAAGCGATCTAGAAGCGGGGGTAAGATTTTGATCGCTAGCTTTTTTAATTTGACTGGCCACTTGGTATCAATTCCCTTACGGGATCAAAGAAGCATTAATGCCGAATGGTATACTACCAAATGTTTGCCAGAAGTTTTCTCTGTTATAAGCAACAAGCGACCAAACACAGGGCTCCGCGGGCTACTGCTCCACCACGACAATGCACCTGCGCACACCGCACTCAAAACGAGGGACTTCCTGGACAGCACGCCAGTCAAACTCCTGGGTCACCCTCCTTACAGCCCTGATCTAGCACCGTGTGACTTCTTTTTATTCCCAAAAATAAAAAATCAGCTCAAAGGGATACAATTTTCGTCGCCGGAAGATGCGCTGGCTGCGTTCGAGCAGGCTGTAAACGAGGTGTCTGCGGCGGACTGGAAAAAGTGTTTTGAAAACTGGTTTAGGCGCATGAATCTTTGTATAGAGGCTGGTGGAAAGTACTTTAAAAAGATTTGATAAAAATATATGTACGTATAGAACATTTTTTTTTAGTTTCGCAAAACTTTCTGAGTGTCCCACGTAAAAGCCAAAATAAAAACGCCCTGGAAATTTTGTTTTGTTTTTAACTCAGCAGTAACCGTGTTGAAACTTCCCACATAATTGTTTACTGAAGATAAAATCTTTGTTTCTACAAGGCCAAGGATTAAGATTATGTTATCCTAAATTGGGCACCGTAGTAGGTCAGCCTTTATACTTTACTAACCATTAATTAAAAACGTTGTAATATCTTAATTATACCTCAACACGATAATCTGTATTATGAGTCTCAGTTCCCCATTGGAAGTTTTATACATTTTGTAAAGCATACTAACTGGATTTCCTCTTACATTGTAGATTGGCTCGGATTGGAGATGGTAGGTACCCTTTACCATTTCCAATCCAAACATTTTCATTTTTCTGTGCTAAGTAAGCAAATATGGGTTGCTGTCGTCTTTAAAGAATAATGTATTGTACGGATTAAATGGTTTTACTTGTATAATTTTTAGAATAAATCGATTGTTTTTATAATATTTGGTTCTACAGTTATTACATTGCTGGCTGTGATCCTATGAAAAATGTAAGACAATTTTCATTACTTCATGTTTACTAGTGTCTAATCTTTGGTCATTTTATTGTTGTTATTATTGTGCTGTCACTGTCCTGTGACAAATGAAAGTTTTTCATTCTTTCTTTCAATCAAAATTACAGTTCAAATAATTCATATTGGCATGGCCTCTGAAGAGCTTCCTTGTGAATTATTATTGCTTGGCATTCAGAGTTGATCTCCCTCTTATTAAAGTTACCTTGTTAGAAGTAGCTGACATTACATCATAGAACAAATAATAGTATAGTATACCTACCATTTTCGTAAACGACATTACGGAATTTACTAAGGAACTAAGAAATTATTTTCTACGACCAGTAATATCCAGGCTGGGTTATCTATAGAAGCATATGTGTGTTATATTGGAATGTAATAAAAACAGCAAAACCTTTTAGAGGTTCGTGCACTCTTTGTTTTTATTTCAACACCTCTTCTTTGTTCGACTACCCTCGTTTGATTGATGTGGAACTGAACTTTGCCCTTGATATTATTAAAAGGTTAAACGATATTTCAGCGTTTACTTCTAGACCTTTAGGAATTAATATTTCTCTTGCTATTGGTCACGACATTCGGAACTAGAATATGGTTTGTAAAGATACCACATGATTGTGATCACACATTTATTTTTACTTTAATTTTTATCTTGTATTTTATTAGTCTTTTGTTGTCGAAAGATACAACGACTATAACTAATAGAAGTAGAAGTATCTGTAACACTAACTTACAGGTAACTTTCAGGTTCCGCTTTGTTCTTTAGATTGCAGATTCTTGCGTTATAAAAACAGGTTCCTTTTTTTAAATTCTTGAATTCACTCTTAAAGCGCTACTAAGAGGTAAGTGGCGCGCCCATCAGTAAAAAAAAAATTACTCGCTGAGTACATTATTTATCGAAAATTAGTTGTTAACAATTGAAGTATATGTACTGTAGTTTAATCAGAAACTATTAACTCTGTAAGTTATAGTTCGCTGTAGTAGTAGATAGAAAACCGGCCAAATGCGAGTCGGACTCGTGCAGTAAGGGTTCCGTACCTTGGGTCCACGAGTCATACACCCTCTCAACGACCTGATACCCCATAAAAACTGATTTAATTTACGAGAGTTTATCAAAAAATATCAACGCCAGTGCACGAAATATGAATGTTTGCATGTCTTTCTTTCGTAGGTACCACCACATATGTCTAAGCTTGTCTTATTTTTAGTATTTGTTGCTAAACTACATAATATGCACTATAATCTGACCAAGTTTGACGCTGGTATATATTACCGTTTTAAAGATAGAGCAGGAACAAAAACGTTGAAAAAAATGCATGTTTTTTGAGGTTTCTTGTATGGGGACCCCCTTTGGTTTTAGATTTTTTTTTGTTTATAATATTTTTCGTGATACACCCCATAGCAACACAATTTCTGAGAAAATGTCAACCGGTTACCTATTACCGTTCAAAAGATACAGCTCTGTGACAGACAGACGGACGGACGGACGGACGGACGGACGGACAGCGTAGCGAGAGTAATAGGGTCCCGTTTGTCACCCTTCGGGTACGGAACCCTAAAAAGTGCATAGAGTGATAGGTAGTTTTTCGCATTTTTTACATCTACAACTACAGCGAACTATAATTTACAGAGTTCAGTTTCTGATTAAACTAAAGTGCCTGTACTTTAGTTTAAAACGAATTTTCAGTATGATGAACTCAGCGAATTTTTTTTTTTTACTGTTAGGGGCGCAACTTAGCTCTTAGTAGGGCCTTAATTTATTCCAAGAAATATATTTTGTCACGATTCTAAAGTACCAAGTTATCACTACATTATCACTACATATTATAAATTATAGTCCCCCGCCGCCGCCCCCGTGCTGAGTTCGTGTTTGTTTGGGCTAATCGCCGAAACTAATACTGTACGGGCACAGATAATATAATACAGTACGGGTATTCATACGGTTTACAACAATACAAAGAGGGATTATCTAAGAAGGTTATAGTCTATACATGGTCAGAGAAAACCGTGCGAAACCGAGGTGGGTCACTAGTGTAAAATAATTAAAGCTCAATACTCGATGTCAAGGACAGGTCAGTCAATTACCTACCGCTTGGTTTAGAATAATAAATACAATTTGTGGACTACGGGTAATTGTCTGTTCATTAAAATAGGTATCTACTTACGTGCTCAAAGTGCTCACGAATCTTAGCTACAAGTACATTTTTATCAGAATACTAGACTTTGCCCGCGGCTCCGCTCCAGTGGTTCTACAGTTCATCCCACAGAAACGGTTTTTCATAAAATGCATACATTAATTAGAATCATTTTAGATCCAAATACAAAAAAAAACATCAAAATTGGTTCAGTAGACTTTGCGTGATGCTCGAAATTTTAGTTTTATAATAGTTGGGATTTTTCAACTGAGCTTGAAGTAATAGAGTGACGTGGTATAATGCCCGTATAGTATTACCAGTGTTACGAGAATCCTAATAAAATCCCCTCACCAAGGTTCAAATTACGCCCTCTGTACAAACCCGTATATATTAGCAGTTGTACGTATTTACGTGTTGCAGGAACATTTTTATGACACCCACGTGAGGTGAATGCGCTCAACTTTTGATTAAATTAACCGTGTATTATTATCCCGTATGTGTTACTTTATATTTTACTAGCTGTGCCCGCGGCTTCGCCACGTGGAATTCAATTTGTGACTATTATTAATATTGAAATAAAACATAGCTTATGTTTTTTCTGGATAAAGTAGCTTTCTAAGGATGAAAGAATTATTAAAATCGGTGAAGTAGGTTCAGAGTTTATCGATTACAAACAAACAAACAAATCTTTCCTCTTTATAATATTATTAGTATTAGTATAGTTTTTTTATTTGTTTAGTACTTAATTTATGTACACATAAGAATGACCTATAACAGATTAAATACAATTTCGATAAAAAAAGCGCCAATACGTATCCTGACACAGGTTGCTTTGTTGGAGGCCGAAACAAGATCCATTGCATTAAAGCGTGCACGCCCAGAAAAAATATGTGGAAATTTTACATCCCTCAAGCTAATTAATATCAATCCCATTTTTTTTTCCGTGAGCATTCATGAACGCTTACGGAAAATGCATCAGCCCCCGTCAAAAGTTCGAAAATCGAAACCTCGTCAACACTAATATTATAAATGCGAAAGTAACTGTCTGTCTGTTTGTTACTTCGTCACGACTAAACCACTAACCGATCGTAACGAAATCGTTAAAATAAGGTAGCCCTAAAAGAAGAAACTGGACTGGACTCAGGGCTTAAGCAATTTTTTTATCCCAAAACACCAAAGGTTTCTTACGGAATACGCGATAAACGACATCCAGGCGGGCGAAGCCGCGTCACAGACATAGTAAAAATATAAGATGAAGTACTGCGAACAATCATAGTGAAGCCAAAACTCACGCACACACCTGCACCTCAAACTGTGCTCACCGCTCCCAGTATACATGTCGTGGCATCGTCCAGTAAGCATCGCGAAAGCAAATATCCTTCAGGTGCATGGTGTGTGCGTGAACGCTGGTTGTACACGAAGGAGCAGTTTTTTTTGGCTTCACTATGATTGTTTGCAGCTTGTAGCACTTCTTCTATATTTTTACTGTGTTTTTTTTTCTGTGGTAGTAGTATAATGAAATATCTACTATTACTATAAAAATCTTTATGGAAAAAGAAACTTACTTTCATATTGCCAAGTAAAGTAGTAAATAACATTTTTTTTTCCAGTTTATCTTCAGTGCATAACTGTAGTACTAAAATAACTGTTATTTTTAACAAGGAGCGTAAAACATTTATTTAATCACTGCTTTTCTAGGTATTTATTTCCACTTTCTCATCGTCGAGAATTACAGTCGCTTTCTCTTTATAAGACGGTATTTCATAGATAATTAAAATTTGGTTTCCGTAATGATATGCAACCTTTCTTGTCTTTTGACTTTTGACTGCCTCGTTGGTCTAGTGGTCACAACGTGACTGCTGATCGTGAGGTCCTGGGTTCGATTCCCGGGTCGGGCAAAGTGTTATTGGGTTTTTTCTTTAGGAAATTCTCAGTAGCAGCCCGGAGTCTGGATTTGTGCCCGGTTAATGGCAATAGGCTCGCCCCCTATTACATGGGACTATAACATAACTGGCGAAATGTGGGTGTACTATACACCTCTGCCTACCCCTTCGGGGAAATACAGGCGTGATGTTATGTTATGTTATTGTCTTTTGAACCGATATTATACCTACATATTACAGCGTAGGATCATATTGTATTACTACTGATAAGTGGCTTCCTACAATTTATTTTGCAAATTTTAGCAAATAAGAGTTTCTTCAGGCCTTTAGGCACTGTTTTCTATTCTTTGAATAATTGTTGAATAAAACAATAAAATTGACCAATAAAATAATTATTTTAATCTTGTCTTGAGTACTTGCTTAGGATTAACAATTGCTTAATAAATTGCTTAATTACGGTATCACAAACCCACTTTGTTGTCTTTTGTTAGTGGCGCAACAAAATATTTCTTATCTGTACCTATAACGTTAATGTATTTACTATTTACCTACTTAACTTGTAAACTTGCTCACAGCTTGATTCCAATAAAGATACCATTGTATCGGGCAATATCCGTAAACACTTACCTACTTAGTATTATCATATCTGTGTAGCGCCAACAAAAATAACTGAAATCCATGTTAAAACATTTAAGCTTTTAGCGTTTCCAGCAATTCTACGAAAAATATATAAACAGTACAGCTATTATCAGTCTCATCGTATAGAAGATAAATAATTTAAGTAGGTATGTAGATTGTGTACGAAACACTCAGGACATTAACCGCAAAATACCTATTTGGGACAATTACAAACAATTTAACGTAACGGTCAAACACAGTTTTCTTAATATGTTATATGAGTAGATATAATATAACTAGCTGGCACAATTTATACGTTGTTCCTGTTTACTACTATTTTCATGGTGTACAATAAAGTATATTCTATCTATCTATCTATCTATCAAGCTGATGGTCGCGGCTTCGCTCCCGTGAAATGTCGATAAAAAGTATCCTATAAGTGGTAAAAGCGCGTGAACTTATCGCCGCGCACAGATATCTCATAAGACACCAGTGCGCGAATCGTTTGCTTGATCATCAGTTCTGTTTTGGACGCAGAGTCACTAAAGTTGTATTTAGAAGCATATCCTAATAGCGAAATAGTTTTTAAGCTTATTTTTTTTTGCATTGAATGCTATAAGTACGGTGGGCGTAATTGCGTATTTATGTGTTGGTAGCGGAAACCAGCGACATGCGTTCCGGTAGTAAAAGACAGTAGATACCATTTCTATTATTTATAGTAGCAATATTGCTCGGTGTGTATCTAGCTTGTGTTGTCGGACGTAAAGAATAGCACCACCCACTCTTCTAATGGGTGTCGTAAAAGGCGACTAAGGGATTCACCAGAGGATGGGAAGCAACGTTCTCTGAGTATTTAAACAACTAACTGCGATTGGCCAACCCGCCTGCCAAGCGTGGTGATTATGGCATATTATTATATTATATTATATGACCCTTTGGGGGAGGCCTTGTCCAGCAGTGGACGTCTTACGGTCGAAATGATGATGATAATCATGAATATTGCACTCGTAAAACTTGAATCTTCATTTGTCTTAGGCGACCCATACACCTACAATATAATTTTGCAATCAGTACAATAAATATTAATATTGCACAATTATTATTGTATCGTCCCGATCTACAATACTACTTCAATCTCACCCCTACACGGTCAATGTCATTGCGAAATTGCAAATATTGCAGAATTATATTGTAGGTGTATGGGCCGCCTTAGGTACGGTCGACCGCACGTCTGTGGTAACACTTTGACATTAGCAGCATCTTTATTTCGTAAGCAGTAAGGGCGGTTTTCGAATTGACGTGTTATGCAGGCGACTGTACAACAAATGGGTATTGCGGATGTCATAGGAGGCAGTCTGCCTAATAAGTACCGTTATTGTAAACCGTTAGTATAAATGTGATAGGACAACATTCGTTTCTGAAATTACATATTGTGTTAGGAAAAGGCTTATAATAACATCTCTTCCCACGGAAGTCGTTCGAGGGCGCATGATAATGAGCTCGCAAATGACGTGCACTATCAACTGTGTGGAACTGTACTGACTTGAAGTCCTAACAGCATAAAAACACCTTTAACTGTAAAAGTCTCACCTATCCTGACTTATTATTACTTACAAAGTGGTACGAGTCGGCTACAAGATGAATCAGTCAAATTAGGTTAATAGAAAAGATGAGAAGAAAGGAAGGAATAATTTTCGTTTACAAGACCTAAAAATATGGCTCATAATTACATCTTTTATTTATTTATTTTCGTATATCGTTATTTTATTTATAAGTAGGTAGTTCGTACTTCATATTATAAGTTACATTTTCTTCTTTTCTCAAATACTGAGCGATGGCCGTTTTGCGCGGATGTGACGCATATCTTACCACACTTCTTGGCTCTGTACCTGTATTTGTTCTGTGTTCTTGAATTTTTTGGTAATTTTGTGCGTCACTTTTGAAGCAAATAAATATTTTTTCTTTCTTTCTTTCTCTTTTCTGCCTTATGTGATATGCATTATTTACATTTATCATGTTACATGTTTATCAGTGAAGCAGAACCAGTTATTCTTCTTCTGCAAAGCACTTTATATCTGCCCCCCTAGCCAAGTAGCCTAGGGGGGCAGACTCTTCACTTTATATCAGATTCGTACTTAAAACTGAAAATATAACAAATTGCGTTTCATATGGATTCTTTTTTACCCCACACTGGTACAACATTTTTTATATAATTATAATGTTAACGCGTGCTTTGTCATAAACCTTATGCCGTCGTCTTTTTCATTAAAGATAATTTTTATGATAAAGTTTCGCTACTATGTCACTAATTACTACGATTTCTTTCAGTTCGTGAACGGCAAGTCGGTAATGTACCACGAGATTGGGCACCTGCCTTTTGAGACGGAGATCACCAACGTGGTGAGCTTCAACAGCAGCAACCTGCTCACTGTCGTAGTGGACAACACGCTGCTCGTCGACACCGTCCCTCAGGGCTCCATCAAAGACGTCTATATCGGGTGAGTGTGGCTCATCAACAGAAATACTTCAACAGCAGCAACCTGTGCACTAGTATCGTAGTAGACAACACGCTGCTCAGTGACACCGTCCCTCAGGGCTCCATCAAAGATGTGTATATCGGGTAAGTGTACTTTATTGACAGAAACACTTCATCAGCAGCAACCTGTTCTCTAGTGTCGTAGTGGACAACACGCTGCTCGTCGACATCGTCCCTCAGGGCTCCATCAAAGACGTCTATATCGGGTGAGTGTGGCTCATCAACAGAAACACTTCAACAGCAGCAACCTGTTCTCTAGTGTCGTAGTGGACAATACGCTGCTCAGTGACACCGTCCCTCAGGGCTCCATCAAAGATGTGTATATCGGGTAAGTGTACTTTATTGACAGAAACACTTCAACAGCAGCAACCTGTTCTCTAGTGTCGTAGTGGACAACACGCTGCTCGTCGACATCGTCCCTCAGGGCTCCATCAAAGACGTCTATATCGGGTGAGTGTGGCTCATCAACAGAAACACTTCAACAGCAGCAACCTGTTCTCTAGTGTCGTAGTGGACAATACGCTGCTCAGTGACACCGTCCCTCAGGGCTCCATCAAAGATGTGTATATCGGGTAAGTGTACTTTATTGACAGAAACACTTCAACAGCAGCAACCTGTTCTCTAGTGTCGTAGTGGACAACACGCTGCTCGTCGACATCGTCCCTCAGGGCTCCATCAAAGACGTCTATATCGGGTGAGTGTGGCTCATCAACAGAAACACTTCAACAGCAGCAACCTGTTCTCTAGTGTCGTAGTGGACAATACGCTGCTCAGTGACACCGTCCCTCAGGGCTCCATCAAAGATGTGTACATCGGGTAAGTGTGCTTTATCGACAGAAACACTTCAACAGCAGCAACCTGTTCAGCAAGTGTCATAGTGGACAACACGCTACTAACTGACACCGTCCCTCAGGGCTCCATCAGAGACGTGTATATCCGGTAAGTAATATGGTTCATCAATAGAAACACTTCAATAGCAGAAACCTACTCACTGTCGTCGTCACGCTTCTCAACGATACCGAGTCGGTCCTTCAGGGCTATAGCGCCTTTATAACATATATTTTTAGCGTAAAATGTGTTACCTACTTACCTTTTTATTTCTACAAGGATATACAGAATCCAATGAAAATTGTTTGGATTTTATTATAATAAACCGACCATTTTTATTCCGTAGACCCAACAGAATTCGTCAAGAACAACAGTATACGTTTGACTTCTACAACTACGCGGGTATACATCGCACCGTGTTCCTCTACTCTACCCCTCAAGTGTACATCGATGACGTCATCGTCAACACTGATATCCAAGGACTAACAGGTACTTTGCAACAGATTTTGGAACCAAAGATTTCGTAGGTCTCACTCACAGACTTTCAAAAAGTAGACACTTATCTAACGTCATACAATAAATGGTTAATTGATATCACGAATGATTTCGCTCAATCACACGAAAAAAACCGGTGGTGTCGAGGGACGTCCGACAAAAGTGCAGCAGCTAATGGAGAGGGAAGTTAACGGTGACTTTATTTCTCGATTTTTTCTGCGGACGCTTTAGAAGCTTCGCTTCAAAAAACAATCATTTATTAATCACATACGCACTGCTATCATATTATTATATTCTGATGGTTTTAAGTGCTAATTAGATACCTACTCGTGGTATAATTTCTAAAGACCGTTTTTATAATCGTACTTCACTAGTTGGGATTGAAAAATAAGATTGTTGATGCTTCTTGTAAAAAGAATATGAAGGCCAAGCTGAAAATCCCATCTTGTTAATAATTGTTTTTGGTTAGTTAAACAAGATAGGTCATTGTTATTAAACGACTGTTACTAAAAAAATAATGTAATTTTATTAATGTTTCTTGTAAACATTCCAGGTTTCATAGTATATAACGTGACACAAAAAGGCTCAACCTCGGACAATGTTCAGTGCCTTGTGCAAGTGTTCGACAAGAATGACACGCAAGTGACGGCGTTCAGCGACTGCGCAGGGCTGCTCGAGATTGGGAACGCTAACTTCTGGTGGCCTTACCTCATGCACCCCAGCCCTGGATACTTGTACACTTTCAAGGTAATATTTTTATGGAAATATTGAAGCTATTTATGCAGAAGTAGAAGTAAGTAAGAAGTAGAGCCCCTTGTGAAATTACATCTCAGACTGAGATGTGATTTCCGATTTATGAAAAAGAAAAAAAACTATTAGAATAGAATATAACAGAATCTTTATTGGTGTGATTTTGGTACAGAAGATTTTAATTCTAATGTAGGTACACATACATATTCTATGATCCACAAAATCGGCCAGTTTGCAGATTTTGTGCATTATAATTTTTAACAAAATCATAATCAATGTCAAGTTTAAAAAATAATAATTAAAAGTAAATAAAATAATAAATAAATATTATACTCGATCGAAATCCACCTAAATCCAGCCCACTGTGTTGTCAACGGCGTCGCCACAACCAAATAACCAACCAATTCAGATTAACCAATTTCTGGGCCAGCAGCGTCTGATTACTGTACCACTGTCAATAATTTTTTTGTACCGTCGACACGAAGAAGAAGAAGAACCAAGTTAATTTGAGCGGCGATAGAGGTCGCAAAGCGATTCTGGTTGGAGCGATAGATATAGAAAAACCTGGTTAAAAACCTTCATTTAAGGGTTTTCAAAATACCGGATTCAAGCCCTGCATCTCAGTTCGGCGATCTCAGGCGATTGCAGCCTGCAATACCATTTTGATAACAGACTATAGGTGTTATTGCAGTTGCTATGGGCAAAGTAACTCTTAACATCAGGTGGGCCTTTAGCTTGTTTCGCCATCCTACCTATACTACATAAAAGCTTTAAAAATACATAGTCTATTTTTAGAACCTGAAAATTGGCAGGATATCACGGCCGAGCTTATCTTTTGTTATTTATTTCCATAAAAGCTAAGGTAAAAGGTAATTCATCGTATAAACAAAGTCTGCCAAAGATTCTTAACTCATTGCCAGTATCTATACTTGCAAGGACAAATATTTGATTAGCTACTGCAAATATTCATAAGTCGACAAGGTAAATTCGATTTCCTCAACTCAAGCGGATAAAACTCTTTTGTTTACTGACACACCTATACCAATATGTTCTTAATTTTTAATCACCAGAAATTAAAAATGACCTGAACATGCTACGGAAAACCCGAAGAACACATATTTGTAATTTTTTTACCTGCCTGTAGATTTGTGATAAGTCATTACATTTTTCTGTATCCCCTCGACTTCATCTTGCCCTTCTAGAGACAGGAAACTTGCATTGGCGAATTGGAGATCATCAACCATTATTATCTTTATAATCTTACTACTTACTACGACTGATACGCAATATACTTATTTGGTCGAAACGATGGTTCATAGGTATGCTGGAGGTCTACTCGCGTTTTACGGTACTATTCATCGCACAATTTGATACTCCGGTCAACCATCGCTTCCATCATATCGCAAACAATGATCGTGTATTGACGTTTGTTTGTCTGATCTCCGTTCAATTTCATACGAATATGAACTGTATATCTTTAATGTGCCTTTTTATGTGCCTATCTTTATTATTACGCAACAAAAGTTCGTACTTCGCTTGTCGTTCGTCAAACGTGAGTAAAGTCCCTGGATTTGATATGTGACGTTGTAGTCATCATCATCATCATTTTAGTTGAAAGACGTCCACTGCTGGACATAAGCCTCCCCAAGTGTCACCACAACGCTGTATTCAAGTTATTAATAAATTCTATATGTATGGACCAAAATGACTCTTATTCACAATATGTGTTGTTTTAGTGCCAAAAATTAAAATCACAAAATCTAAACCCGAGTCGAGTGGTCAAGTTATTAATAAATTTCAAATCCTACTGGAAAGGGCAGAACAACGTCTACTAGACCAGCTAGTATAAGTTTGAGATCTTCTTAATAATAACTCCTTTGTCGTCAGGCCTCGTTAATAGGTCCTCAGGGCGAGATCATCGACACGTACAGCCAGAAGGTCGGCATCAGGACTGTGACGTGGAGCAACACCACCATCTACTTGAACGAGAAGCCTATCTACTTGAAAGGGTTCGGCATGCATGAAGATTCTGATGTAAGTCTTCTTTGATCTTATAATAAAATTGGAAATTAATCGAATTGAATTGAATTGTACCTAATTGGACCTAGTTTGACGACGTCTGTGGTCCAGTAGTTCGAGTGTCGGATTGCTGATCACGAGGTCGTGGGTTCGATTCCCACAGAACACAAATATTTGTGGGATGAACAATAAGTGTTTGTGTTGGTCTGGGTGTTACTTATGTATTATAAGTATGTATTTACAACAAAAAAAGTATACAAGTATTATATCCATTATCTAGTACCCATATTACAAGCTCTGCTTAGTTTGGGACTAGATTATTACACAGTTATTACTAGTCCCCTGCACTAGTAATAACTGTGTAATAATCTAGTCCGAGAATTCTACATTAAGTGTATAAGCATTTATGTCAATAAAAGATTATTTATTTTATTTATTTATTTTTATTTTTTATTTTAGATGGTGTTGTGTACAAATGATGTCCCAAAATATTTATTTATTATAATTATTAGTTACGCGAAAAGGATCTAATCTAATCTAATCAAATGATGAAAAATCAAAAACAGTAATCTGTTTGTCATCTGAATTACATTTCTATGCAACATTTTAACCTCTCTCTTATTAAAAAATATATTTAAATTGGACAGTTAAGAGGCAAGGGCTGGGACCCAGTCCTGTGGGTGAAGAACTTCAACCTGATCAAGTGGCTGGGAGCCAACGCGTTCCGCACGTCGCACTACCCCTACGCCGAGGAGATCTACCAGCTCGCCGACGAATACGGCATCATGATCATCGACGAGTGCCCCAGCGTGGATACTGAGTGAGCACCATTTTATAAATACTCGATTAACGGCCGTTTTCAATAACCTATCTATCTACGATTTGCTCTAATAGAGAAAGAAATAAGCTCCATATATTAAAAAAAAATTTTAGAGATAAGCAGTACCTTTGTGCTCAAGTGTTTATTCTGTATGTTTTCTATAATAAAATGTGTTGTGTGTACATAAATAAATAAAATGTCAAATTAAGGCTGAATGCGCTTTTTTTTTCAAAACTTTGTAAATAGATCAAGAACCGCGCGTGGACGTATTGGCGTGAATGAAAATTAGATACTAATTTTTCCTCAAAAATTAGGGAAAACTACAATACAAGTCTCGGCTGAAATATCAATTAACGGCCTCGTTTAATTAAAAAGTTTAGTTTTAAAATCACTTCGGAAGTACTCTGATTCGCTTCGTAGGTACTTCCAATATTACTCTGCCTTCAATTGCTTCATTTCAGGCCTCGACAATAATGTACTATTGTCAACAGGATAAAATATTAACATTCGTGCAATAAATATAACTTAATTATTGTAGTTTTGAAAGCCAATTTTAAAAGAAAATTTTAAATATCAAAATCACAAAAATAGGTCCCACGTTGGTCGCCAATAGGAATCCTTTTATTTTACTCTCCTCCATTTTTATCTTTTTGATTGAACGATGCTTGTCATTTATTTCACAGCGGCTTCTCGGACAGTTTGTTGTCCAAACACAAGCAGTCGTTGACGGAGCTGATCCGACGCGACAAGAACCACCCGAGCGTCATCATGTGGTCCATCTCCAACGAGCCGAGGTCCAGCAACAAACTGGCCGACAGATACTTCGCGTGAGTACTGGATAATCTGCAACTTTACAGATACATTGAACCTCAGAACAATAAAAGGGTTGAAAATCTAAAGGGTATAATAATATGTGCCGTTTGGTTTCTTTTTTCTGTGTGCCATAATATTTGTATCAATAAAAATCAATTGCCACATGTATGACAGAGCATCATTTGAGAACGGCTTGTCCGATGTTGCTGTTTTTTTTGTTGTGTTCGTAATTGTCAAGGTAAAAGGATAAGGTTAGTATGAAAGATTTTTTTTAATTGTTCTTGCGAAGCCGGAGCGCGTCGCTGGTTATAAATAAATATTTTTATGATAATACATGTTTAAATCTAACAATATCAAAATGTGTCGTACAAACAAAGAAAAATGGCACCTAGACCCTTTCGATTTTCAACCCTTCAATTACTAAAGCACATTAAACATATATCACATATGTGGAATTCACTGCCGGCATCTGTATTTCCGGGCACTTATAACCCTAACGCCTTTAAAGCTGGAGTGAATCGGCACCTAATAGGTTTGCTCGCTCCATCGTCGACCACATCCTGACAAAGCGGTCTAGATTGTGGTCAAGAGCAAATCTATACATCATAAAAATAAAAAATATCAAAAAGCAATTTAAGTAACTGGTCTTCTTTCGTACTACTAACACTTTTGTCGGGTAGCTTTCCACCAGAGCTGTACGAGGAAGTTAAGCAGTAAGCGATCAAAAATTCCAACGTTGTGCGAGGCTAGGAAAATTAAGCAATCTTATTGGTGGACTTTTTCCTCGCTCCCTGCTCAGCTTCCTCGCACAGCTCTGGTGAAAAGCTACCCTAAGGCAACTCTTACGCCAGACGCATAATGAAGATAGCTCACGCACAGCACACTGGTGGATGGTTTTGTAAAATAGAAATTAAGGTACCCGATTGGGCTCGTCACCCAATGCTACGTGGGAATAATTTGCGAACAAAAGACATAAACGCGCTAACTAGCACTCAGTTGGACTGGGTACTACGAGTATGTATATGCGATGGACCTTATTTCACTCTTGATTGGTTATTCACCACCATAGAAATCTAAATAATAAAGTAATAGAAGTAGCAAAAGCGCGTGAACTTGTCGCCGCGTACAGATGTCTCGTAGGACAACAGTGTACTATCGCTCTCTTTTACTAATAGTATAATAGATACAGATAAGACAGGGATGGCAACATCAATCAATCAATCAATCAATTCATCAATTTTAGTGCTGTCGAATTCTACAGACTAATTAGTCTGAATAAAAATTTCCATACAAGTTTAGTCGTGATCTCGGAACGTGCCGACTAAAAATACGAAGAAGTGGAACGCATAAACTAATTTGACAACACTAAAATTGTTGCCATCCCTTTCTTACAACTAGTATTGGAAAAAGAGAGCCATAGTTTAAAATCAGTTTAGTTTGTGTTCAAGAGAATCGGCACTATTGTTAAATCCAGTACATCAGTGGATCGGGTCCAGGAAGTTTATCTCGATGAGTTTCCGTGCATCAGGTAGCCCCTGCACGACATTCTTCACTTTCTCCGCTACCTATAAAAGCATGTAATATTGTGATTAAAAAAACCTAATAGTTCTGCTGGATTTTTTTTGGGGTTTGCACTATAACTAAAAATAATATGTATTCCTTTCAGGGAAGTGGTGAAACACGTAAAATCTATGGATCTTTCGAGACCAGTAACCATTGCAATTTCTGCCAACGCTGCTGGTGACAAATCTGTGAGTACTTTAACTTACCTACATAATCTCAAAAACTACAAAGTCTACAAAACATGTCATCCTTTCAGTATCCTCACCTGCATCAACGTAAAATCCTTGGTTTGGAATTCTATTTGTTTAACGAACTCGTCATTCTTTGAGCCTTTTCAACGATGTTAGGGTCGGCTTCCAGTCTAACCAGCTCCCCGATTCAGAACCACACGATAACCAGTTTTCGAACGATTCGGTTTGTTATCTCTTTTTCTCTCGTTACGTCAATCACAAGACGAAACGAGATCACAAACCGAACCGGTCGACAACTGGCTATCGTGTGGTTCTGAATCGGAGAATTGATGCGGCTGAACATCAGTATATTACACGGAGTGACTGCCATCAGTATCCCACAAACCAGTTACTGGGTAATACCGACATCCTAAGATTAGACCAGTTGTTAGACTTTCAGGCTTCTGACTACCCGTAACAGATGCCAATATATTCGTATGGCAACTGAGACCAACAGCTTGCTCTTCGAGGCACGAACGACGACGACGGGGTCGCGTTATGTAACGTTATGGTCATCCATCCACGGACTGAGCTTAGCTAGCGCAGACTCCGAGGCACAGTGGGGTCTCTATGTGTAACGAAATAGTCGCCCAGGCATGGGGGGCCTCGATGTGTAACGAAATGGTCACCCATCCACAGACTGAGCTTGGCTAGCGCAGACTCCGAGGCACAGTGGGGTCGCGATGTGTAATGAAATAGTCACCCAGACATGGGGGGGTCTCGATGTGTAACGAAATGGTCACCCATCCACGGACTGAGCTTGGCTAGCGCAGACTCCGGGACACAGTGGGGTCGCGATGTGTAACGAAATAGTCACCCAGGCATGGGGGGGTCTCGATGTGTAACGAAATGGTCACGCATCCACGGACTGAGCTTGGCTAGCGCAGACTCCAATGCACGGAGGGGTCTCGATGTGTAACGAAATGGTCAGCCAAGCACGGAGGGGTCTAGGTTTGTTACGAAATGGTCACCTATCCACGGACTGAGCTTGGCTAGCGTAGATTTTTCTATCCACGCAGTTATTTTAGCTGATTACAAGATACTAAGTAAAATATTTTGATTAACATCAAAGTAAAAACTTTTGTATTTCAGGGTCGTCACTTGGACGTGATCAGCTTCAACCGATACAACGGATGGTACGCGAACACTGGCCAGACTGCGCAGATCTTGCACAACGTGGTGGAGGAGGCGACCAACTGGCACCGCATACACAACAAGCCCGTCATCATGACAGAGTACGGCGCCGACACCATCGCTGGACTGCATTTGGTGAGCTATTTGACTTTGGTTATGCCAAAACGTACCAAATCACAATACAATACAAATACTCTTTATTGTACACGAAAAAAATAAGCAGCATATATGATTTATATAAAAGATATGTACAATGGGCGGTCTGGACATCGTATTTATTTCAAGAAAATTACGTATAATCTTTGATTAATACCTTATAATAGAGTTATGGTTGGCCTGGTACTTTGGTACAGTCAGCGCCAAAAATATCGGGACAAACAGACTGTTTAACATTATTTGAACAACTCATAAAATCAAACTAAATTCAGTTTTTTCAGACTTTTTATATTTATTAAAAATTCATGGTAGGCCTGTTTAAGGTGCATTACATTATACTTCGCTGTAGTTGTACATAGAAAAAGTGCAAAAAACGGCCACTTTGGGTACTTTTTCTATTTACAACTACAGCGAACTATATTTTACAGAGTTTCTGATTAAACTACAGTACCTGTATTTCAATTGGTAAAAACGAATTTTCAATCAATCATTTATTCAGCGAGTAATATTTTTTTACTGATGGGGGCGCCACTTGGCTTCTACATGCGCCTTAATTTTTTTTTTAAGTAACTATTGGTAAGTATAAATTACTAGTTTTACACACCTAATTAGGTAAAAAAATTGTGTTCAGTGTATACAATTTTAATATGTTTTCTTTTAATAATTATTAAATACGATTTTCATTAAAAAGGAATGCCAAGATTGTTTACCAAATATGAAAATTCTAAAGAAACGGACTGTACATAAATCTCAATAGCACAATGTATGTTTCAGAATTAACACAGAACACGCCTTCTATCATTGTGATAGATATTTTATCCCATTGCGATAAAATATAATTTTCTAATTTGTTCAGACCATTTTGAGAAGTCTACTCGTCCCGATATATTTTGACGATGACTGTAGTACATGTAGGTTGGTTAAAAAATGCCTACCATATTTATGCCAGTCTTGAATAGGTCAAATCGTCAATCGTGGGCTGTATTTGCTGGATAATAATATACGACATTCTTATCAGTTTGGTATCCTAACAATATGTTTTACAATGTGTTGGATGATTTTGGCATAACTGGGTCTACTTGGTGACGAGATAGCATCATCATGAACTAATATCGTTTTTTAAACCACTGCTTGATCAAAACCTTTGGGGCTTAGGTAATGAGACTGCTCAACTGGCCTGAAAAAATCTTTGCGGCTGCGGATGCATTCCTTTTGGCGATAAAATGACTCCCAGGTCCCAACTGTTATGCATATATTTTAAACTAAAATGCACTACCTCACCTAAATTAGTCTCCAAGGTTAATCCTGAGAGTTTATCAAGTGATATATTGAAAATAAACTTAAGTCCTATATATCTGTCTCAAAATCCAAACTGTGCAATGAATTATCTTATAAATGAAATACAAATGGCACTAATAAATAACACCACAACTGTAACAGTGACGAGAAGAAAGAAAATAATTAAACCGTGGATCACACCAGGATTACTCCGCTGCATTAAAAACAGGGACAAACTCCATGCAGAAACCAAATTATCAGCCGGTAACGAAACTTTAAAAACTACCTACACCCGATACAGAAATTTCTGCTGCAAATTGTTAAAAAAAGTTAAAAGAGCGTATGATAAAAGTCAATTAGAAACACTAAAAAACAATCCTAAAGACCTTTGGAAGACTATTAAAAATATAACAAATACTGCAAAAGAAATTAATCATCCTGTAAATCTCTTGAAACTTGGTTCCTCTCCTGAAGAGTCTCTGAATGAGGTTAACAACTTCTTTATTAATGTAGGTAAAAACCTGGCTGAGCGTTGCCTGATTAGCCAAACTAGTGCAAGGCCAATGAGTGGCTGTACTGTCTCAAGCTATACACACCTTAAGTCTTTTGTTTTGGAAGATGTGTCTGAGGAGGAGGTCGAGCGTCATATCGTTGGGCTCAAAATTGACTCTACTATGGGATGGGATAAAATATCTAATAAACTTCTCAAGCAAAACAAAACCTTCTTGGTCCCACCTCTCACCTTCATCTTCAACAGATGTCTTCAAACTGGCATATTTCCAGATCTGCTTAAGAAATCTGAAGTGCGGCCCATTCACAAGGCTGGGGACAGAGATCGTATCAGTAACTATAGACCTATCTCCATCCTCCCTTCAATATCTAAAGTTTTAGAAAAAATTATTAACACCAGATTGGTTAAATATCTTGAGCAACACAAATTATTTTCTAGTAATCAGTTTGGTTTCCGTGGTGGTAAATCCACTGATGGGGCAGTGCATAAGCTAACCAATATTATCTCCGCCAAATTGGATACTGGGAAAAAGTGCCTATCCATTTTCCTAGACCTCGCGAAAGCCTTTGATACGATTTCTGTCCCCATCCTGCTCGGGAAGCTTGAGAGACTTGGCATTAGGAGCACACAGTTGGAGCTCTTTGTAAGTTACCTATCCGGACGATTGCAAAACGTGCGAGTGGGAAATTACACCAGTAGTGAGCTCCCTGTCACCTATGGCGTACCCCAGGGTAGCATTTTAGGACCTACTTTATTTCTCGTCTATATTAACGATCTAACTAACCTCCACCTGACCCAAGGTGAAATAATCTCCTACGCAGATGATATTGCTCTCCTCTTCTCTGCCAATACCTGGGAGGAGGTCTTTAATGCTGCCCAAAAAGGATTTGACCAAGTGAAAGAATGGCTCCGTGATAATTTACTTACACTCAATGTAGATAAGACTAAATATATCACATTTAGCTTACGCCAAACACCCCAAGCTATAGACACTCATACCATAATTCCTCATGATTGTACGGGGGAAGGTAAGTGCACATGTAAGCCACTAGAGCGTGTTAACTGTATCAAGTACCTAGGCGTAACCGTGGATAGCAACCTTAACTTTAAGGAACATATTAAGCAACTATGTGGCCGGGTACGTAAACTTATTTACATTTTTAAGAATCTCCGATACGTCGCGGATGCCGTTCTTTTGAAACTTGTCTATCTTTCCCTTTGTCAATCAATCGTTACTTATTGCATATCGTCTTGGGGTGGGGCTACCAAAACCACTCTTAAACGTCTTGAAATAGCTCAACGAGCTATCTTAAAAGTATCTACCTTCAGGCCTATATTATATCCAACTGCTCTACTATATCAGTCGTGCCAAGTGCTCACTGTGCGTCAGCTATTTTTCCAATATATCATTCTCAAACAACATGGTGAACTGACATATGATAAAAGCCTATTAACTAAGCGTAGGAAGCATGCGGTTTGTACAACCTATCGACCAAAAACAACCTTCATCAGGCGATTTTTTAGCTTCCTTGGCCCATATATGTACAATAAACTTAATGAAACATTAAACATCTACCCTCTGAATACCACAAAATGCAAAAAGAAACTCCTCGCATACCTCCAAACTCTCACATACGAGCAGACTGAAGAGTTATTAAATATTCCGATGTAAATAGTCAACTTGTACTGCACACATCCACCCATAATATACACACACGCACCTACACCCCCCCTCACACGCCCCCCACACACACACACGACATACATATACACTCCTTACTGTAGTTTTATTTTTATATACTAGCTTAGTTTTTCTTTTATTTTTTTATAAATCCACAAACAAACCTATAGTAAATAAAAATGCTGATGTTTGTATAATACATAACCAATAACTACTTTGTATATGGCATAACCTACATATTTAATAAAACTTTATCTGAGGGAATTGGCGCTGTTCGCCGAGATACAGGTTTCCCACCTAGTTCGGCAGCAGATGCTCCCAATTATTAGTATTAATTACCTTTCTGTGAATGAATGTCTCTATTACTGTATAATGTAATGTATTTTATGGTGTACAATAAAGCAAATTCAAAAAAAAAAAAAAAAAAAAAACTATTATAGCATCATCTGTATAGAATCAGAACTATTACTAAACCTTCGAAATAAATAACTAAAAACTTAATCATGATGTTATTGTTTTCCATCAGTACCCTGAGTTCATCTGGTCGGAGGAGTATCAGTGCTTACTGATCTCTGAGCACTTCAAGGCGTTCGATCAGTTGCGGAAGGCTGGCTTCTTTGCCGGGGAGTTTATATGGAACTTTGCTGACTTCAAGACACCACAGTGTGAGTATTACCTAATTTGATTTTTTTATTGAAATATTTTTTCAACTAGAAAATAGATATGCCACGGGAACGGCTTAGAAGTAGGAATAAATTCCACTCTTGCTCTGGTTACTGAAACCCAAAGAGAAAATCACTCTTCATCATCTTATATTAATCGTATTTTCGTAATTTCACAAGAAAGCTAAAAAAAGCACTTAAAACTCAGAATTGTTAAATAAATTATTAGTTATACATTGACCATACAGTGACATCGTGCATAATGCAGGATCACATATTTTGTAAACGTTTTATTCTTTTACATGACTAATACATATTTTGTAAACGTTTTATGTAGGAACATGGTTTTCTAGTTTTTGGTAGATACTTTCATCCATGGAATTGGGCCTATTTCACAACGTCCAGATCGGCACTATCAGCCAGATAAATAAAAAAATAGAATAGCATTTGCATGAAATTATCTGCCAGATAAGTTAACCGGATGTTATCAAGTAGTGGTGAAACAGGTCCTAAGTCCATGCTTTCATCTGACTCTTACATCGCGAAATTATCAGCTATGTTTTATGTAATAAAAACCAACTTTAATTTACATAAAAGCCTCGCACAGCTGTCCTTAGGCCATTGTCTAACTTATCAATATATTAGGCAGGTAGGTTATTTTTGACGCACACTTTGCCTTATCGCCAAGGTTACAGATTCCTCTAAAACCATTAAATAAATGAATGATAATCATTTATTTTTAATTTTTTTAAATACCAGACACCTACATGGATGATGAGATTACGTTTGAACATTATTTTCTTTGAATAATTTTACCTAAGTAGATAAATAAGTATTAAATTAATGACGTTAAGCCAGAACAAACTTGTTTTCCAATTTTTTTCAACATAGTGTTAGTTAATAGAATGGAAAAAATCTGAATGTTTTATCATATATATACATTTTGAGGTACCTAAGTATTTTTATATATTAGAAATATATTTTGGCTTCCTGGAGGCACGGCAGTCTCCTCGCCAAATTCGAGCACGCAATATAAATCACTAAAATAATTTGTGCTATTTGGCTTGTTTTTACTTAGGGAGGGTTGGCAAAGGCCCTCAACGTCGTCGAGATCGACTCCAGCCACAGATTCAACACAGCAAATGGTTGCGCTGTAAGCGACGACGTCGTTCTGAATGAATTTGTCCTGATCATTTTATTTTATTAGCAGAAGTAATGGGTGGTGGTGACTTATAATGTTAGTAATAAGGATGCATGGTATCCGAATGAACTGAACTGGCATGATTCATCAACAGAGCCTATCGCAATTCACTGCTGGATATAGGCCTCTCCCAAGTTGCACCACAACACTCGGTCGTCTGCCTTCCGCATCCAGTCCCCAACAATTGGCTTGATTGCGAAATGTCATTTAAATGTCTTATTTCCACCCTTGTCTATTCTTACACACATAAATATAACGACTGTATTCCCCGAAGGGGTAGGCAAAGGTCTATAGTACACCCACATTTCGCCAGTTATGTTATAAATACCATGTAAAAGAGGGCGAGCCTATTGCCAATTTGCCATTAACCGGGCACATATTTATCCATACTCCGGGCTACTGAGAACTTCCTAATGAAAAAACCCAATAACACTGCCCGACCCCCGGGTCGGGCAGTGTTATTGGGTCGTTGGTCGTTGTAATCGAACCCAGGACGCAAGTCTAGTATAGTGACTAACGAGGCAGTCAGAGTTGTCTATTCTTGGATTCCAGAAAACCCCTTTAAGCACGTCAATTTCCTTTAGGATTTAATAATTTTTAGTCCATTTTAATTTTAATTTCCCGTACATTATAAATCAATCCTGCACAAGTCACAGACATAGTAAAAAATATAGACCAAGTGCTGCGAACAATCATAGTGAAGCCAATTAAACCGTGCTCCTCCGTGTATAAAACAGCGCTAACGCACAAACATGCACCTCAAACCGAACTCACTGCTCTCAGTACACATATCGCGGCATCGTCCAGTAAGCATCGCCAAAAACAAACATCTTTCAGGTGCAAGTGTGGGCGTGAGCACTGGCTTGTACACGGAGGAGCACGGTTTTTGTAGGCTTCACTATGATTGTTCGCAGCACTTCGTCCATATTTTTACTATGTCTGTGGCACAAGTAGAAAAAATCATGTAGATATTGCAATTTAGATGGCACTTTTAGCATGACATAATAAAATGATCAATGAATAATCGTGTCTTCGTTCATCTGCATTTTTGTAACCAGAATATCAAGTTTAGCGAGGCATTTGTAGAGACTCGTCACCATCTTGCGACAACACCTGTTAAAGCATGTTTATTTTTATTTTGAAACGAATAATATAACCCGTGCACTAGGCAGCCTGGGGCCTTACTCCCGACTGGATCGAGTGCTGTATCAATCGAATTTGAATTCGAGTTAGTGTCAAATCGTACTGCATTTTTCTAGGAATTGACTTTAGCTTGATTTGGTTCAGAGCTCGAACCAGTCGGGAGGAAGGCCCCTGGCTGCAGCAGCCGAAAAATTGAGCAGCCAGTTTTACCAGTCGATGGCCAGTCGTGACGTTGAATTTCGTTTCGGAACACTAAATACGTCTGACTGTACCTTATTTGTACATATTACTTTATAATTTATAAAGTGCGCGGAGACTGAAGGAAGGCATAAACATACTTTTGCCTTGTCTCGCACACGCTGCCGTGCAATCATGCGCGTTCTAGTGGCTGCCGCAGCTAGGAATTCTTGGCCGCCTAATGCGTGGGCTCCAATGAGCCATCATACATAAGTCGGATTGGCTGCCTAGTGCGCGGGGGCCCTAAAAATCGGAGAACACATCCTGTCTTTGATCTTTGCATTTTCGATTACTCAATTTGGAAATTCTTTGTCATTTTTATGCTTTTTGCAATGGTGATGCCTGTGATGATATTGCGTTTTCATTACTGACTGAAGCCGATGTTTGATTTCCCCAATAATAAACATCATTTTTATAATTACAGCGATAACCCGCGTGGGTGGCAACAAGAAGGGTATATTCACTCGTAACCGGCAACCGAAGGCCGCCGCACATCACCTACGGGCTCGCTACCACGCACTCGCATCCGCCGACAACGGGGTGATTCTCCCCGATACTACGTACTACGTCAGCGACCACAAGCCCCCCAAACACGAAGAATTGTAACCCTCAGAGCCTCTGCCATAATAACTACCAAATTGTAATATTGAAATGAAACTAAACAAATTTTACGGATTAAGTACTTTGCGATCTAAGTTGTTCTAGATCAGGTTCCAGGCCTTAGCGACTTGCAAGATGATACCGGCTACAGCAACTTCCCAACTGCGACACTTCAATCGAAAAGAAAAAGCAAAAATCTACAGAATAATCCGTGAAATTGGTTAATTTCAATAGTTAGGTTTTATTAACGTTCTAGTTCAAATGCCACGCAACACGTGCAAATGACTGAAATCTGAATATTTTGATAACAGTGCTTGCTCTAAGCGATTTTGTGCCACAAGTATGCATGACCACGCATTGGTACGAGTAGGTACTTAATAATAATCTTGGCTATTTTTTTACTGAAAGTAAACTTTTATAAGTTTGAAAAATGTAAGATAACTCGACCAAAATGTAGACTTTGTTTAACTCGATGCCTTATATGTATTGATAATATGATCAACCGTCATTGTTAGTAGATAAGTACCTAGTATTGAAATTTTATTTTACTATAGTACAGTACAGTACAAGAAATCTATAATTTTAGAGGGAGGATTTAATGAATCCCCTCAATAAAATACCTATAGTTATTGTATTAGGTATTAAATTAGAATATAGTATAATAAAGGTGAGTACCTACTAATCTTCAAGAGCACGTGATATTTACATGTGTGGGTAGTGTGCGCGTTGTTCGACTCGATTTGGTTCAACCGCCATGTCGAATAACGGCGGCGCACACTTCGCAGACGCAAAGCTCACGTCTCGTTACGAATAATGTAAAAGCCTAAAATAGTTAGTAGTAATTAACTATTGATAAGTTCATATAGGTACCTAATTTCTCTACTATTTATGGAAAAATAAATATATAAATATAATGGCCGATAAAGCTGTTATTTGCTAAACATGTAGGTGAACCTACCTTAGGTAGGTATACCATTGTAGGTAGGCTACCTACCATACCTACTAGGTAAATAAAATCCAAACCTACCGGAGTATTAGTTAAGTCTGTTGATAACAATCTGTTGTATTTTTATCATAAAAATGTACGTGTGTAGGTATACAACATTATGAATAAGAATTAGTAGGGAACTTTTATTTATAGGTAGGTATTCAATGTAATGAATAAACTTGTAAATATTTATTATAACGCAAATAAAGTACAAAATAAAACGGTTTAATATTTATAATAGGTATAACCATAGAAATTATATGTCTATGGGTATAACTATGAAGCCTGCTCCCTCACTACCTCTACTCAACATGTACAGAAATTCCCGTAGTAGGTCATTACCTACTACGGGAATTTCTGTACTTGTTGATAAATTGTAGTTATACCATTGTATGATGTGCCTGTGCTTGCGTCGGGACTTTACGTGATATCAACTATCATAACATCAACAACACAAAATCAACAAATTAAGGTCACAGACATAATATACCACCAAGTTACAATATCAATGCGTTGCGGCGGCGTCGCGCGTCTCATCGCAGAAATCTACGAGCTCACACAACGGTGACGTTCGCAAAAGGTAACCGCCTAACCTGGCCTTTAGCTCGTTTCGTCATCCTATACTATAAAAAAAAACTTGCGATTCACGTCGCGCATTCCTGCGATATTTTAATGGATACCATTTTTTTTTCCGTGCGGAAAATCCTCATGGACGCACTCCGCCCGGGGAAGACGGAGCCAGTGTCGGACTCTTACCGACTAAAAACCACCACGGTGTTCCTCTACCGACCTTGGCCGGGGGCGTGGGAAATACTCCCGTATTCGCCCAACCATCCCCGGCAGGTCCCGGCTCGCCACTGGCAGGCGAGCCCCTTCTCCCCGTGCGGCAACCACAACGGCCGCACCCTCCTCTTGACTGGCACGCGCGGAACACTACGCGCCACCGGCACGGGCCTTGACTGTCGGGCGGCGGGCCACCCCGAGTCCGCCGCCCGCAGGCCCACACCTAGGGTGGCTGGAGGTCGTCTCCTGCGGATGGGAAGAGAGGCCATCGCCTCTAGAACCCTCTCCGCCGCCTCCTTAGCGAGCATCACCTCCTCGCAGAAGGAGACGACGGCTTCCCAAGCGCTCTCGCTCCCGACCATAGACAGAGAACCACGGCCGGAAGCGAGAGATCGCTGCCGCCTACTGCAGTGATGAGGTCACGGCGCTGCGCGGCCCAAGCTGGGCACTCCGCCAATGTCTGCTGCGCAGTGATGACACTCGAGCGTCGGCTCCCGGCCTATGCGACACAGATACTTCCTGAAGCAACCGTGCCCCGAGAGTATCTGCGTCAGCCGGTAGGTGAGAGCACCATGGCTCCTCTCCAGCCACTCCTCCATGATGGGCCTTACCGCCGCGATTTGAATGGTTACCATGGTTTTACCCGAACTATGGCCAGCAAGATGCCTTGCCGCACGATATCGCATCACAGCAATTCGCGTCGCAGTTTTCTGCGTTGCAAATTCAAAGTTTTGTGTTTTGATCCTAACTTTAGACCTCATAAAACACACCCTAATAAAGTGATGGAAACTTTACTAGAGGTTTCCGAGGGATTAATAAGAAAATACGAAAAGTCGCGTTTCTCAACTTTGTACCATTTACCTACTCACACTTGAACACTCGAAGGAACACAAGTTTTGGAAAATAATATAAAATTTTTATGAATTTTCCCGCCAATGATTCCCATCCTTGTAAGCGGTAAGCCACAGATTAAGTAATAGAATAAGACTCATGAATTCGTGATAACGAACGACTAATCCGTGAAATTGGTTAATTTCAATAGTTAGGTTTTATTAACGTTCTAGTTCAAATGCCACGCAACACGTGCAAATGACTGAAATCTGAATATTTTGATAACAGTGCTTGCTCTAAGCGATTTTGTGCCACAAGTATGCATGACCACGCATTGGTACGAGTAGGTACTTAATAATAATCTTGGCTATTTTTTTACTGAAAGTAAACTTTTATAAGTTTGAAAAATGTAAGATAACTCGACCAAAATGTAGACTTTGTTTAACTCGATGCCTTATATGTATTGATAATATGATCAACCGTCATTGTTAGTAGATAAGTACCTAGTATTGAAATTTTATTTTACTATAGTACAGTACAGTACAAGAAATCTATAATTTTAGAGGGAGGATTTAATGAATCCCCTCAATAAAATACCTATAGTTATTGTATTAGGTATTAAATTAGAATATAGTATAATAAAGGTGAGTACCTACTAATCTTCAAGAGCACGTGATATTTACATGTGTGGGTAGTGTGCGCGTTGTTCGACTCGATTTGGTTCAACCGCCATGTCGAATAACGGCGGCGCACACTTCGCAGACGCAAAGCTCACGTCTCTTTACGAATAATGTAAAAGCCTAAAATAGTTAGTAGTAATTAACTATTGATAAGTTCATATAGGTACCTAATTTCTCTACTATTTATGGAAAAATAAATATATAAATATAATGGCCGATAAAGCTGTTATTTGCTAAACATGTAGGTGAACCTACCTTAGGTAGGTATACCATTGTAGGTAGGCTACCTACCATACCTACTAGGTAAATAAAATCCAAACCTACCGGAGTATTAGTTAAGTCTGTTGATAACAATCTGTTGTATTTTTATCATAAAAATGTACGTGTGTAGGTATACAACATTATGAATAAGAATTAGTAGGGAACTTTTATTTATAGGTAGGTATTCAATGTAATGAATAAACTTGTAAATATTTATTATAACGCAAATAAAGTACAAAATAAAACGGTTTAATATTTATAATAGGTATAACCATAGAAATTATATGTCTATGGGTATAACTATGAAGCCTGCTCCCTCACTACCTCTACTCAACATGTACAGAAATTCCCGTAGTAGGTCATTACCTACTACGGGAATTTCTGTACTTGTTGATAAATTGTAGTTATACCATTGTATGATGTGCCTGTGCTTGCGTCGGGACTTTACGTGATATCAACTATCATAACATCAACAACACAAAATCAACAAATTAAGGTCACAGACATAATATACCACCAAGTTACAATATCAATGCGTTGCGGCGGCGTCGCGCGTCTCATCGCAGAAATCTACGAGCTCACACAACGGTGACGTTCGCAAAAGGTAACCGCCTAACCTGGCCTTTAGCTCGTTTCGTCATCCTATACTATAAAAAAAAACTTGCGATTCACGTCGCGCATTCCTGCGATATTTTAATGGATACCATTTTTTTTTCCGTGCGGAAAATCCTCATGGACGCACTCCGCCCGGGGAAGACGGAGCCAGTGTCGGACTCTTACCGACTAAAAACCACCACGGTGTTCCTCTACCGACCTTGGCCGGGGGCGTGGGAAATACTCCCGTATTCGCCCAACCATCCCCGGCAGGTCCCGGCTCGCCACTGGCAGGCGAGCCCCTTCTCCCCGTGCGGCAACCACAACGGCCGCACCCTCCTCTTGACTGGCACGCGCGGAACACTACGCGCCACCGGCACGGGCCTTGACTGTCGGGCGGCGGGCCACCCCGAGTCCGCCGCCCGCAGGCCCACACCTAGGGTGGCTGGAGGTCGTCTCCTGCGGATGGGAAGAGAGGCCATCGCCTCTAGAACCCTCTCCGCCGCCTCCTTAGCGAGCATCACCTCCTCGCAGAAGGAGACGACGGCTTCCCAAGCGCTCTCGCTCCCGACCATAGACAGAGAACCACGGCCGGAAGCGAGAGATCGCTGCCGCCTACTGCAGTGATGAGGTCACGGCGCTGCGCGGCCCAAGCTGGGCACTCCGCCAATGTCTGCTGCGCAGTGATGACACTCGAGCGTCGGCTCCCGGCCTATGCGACACAGATACTTCCTGAAGCAACCGTGCCCCGAGAGTATCTGCGTCAGCCGGTAGGTGAGAGCACCATGGCTCCTCTCCAGCCACTCCTCCATGATGGGCCTTACCGCCGCGATTTGAATGGTTACCATGGTTTTACCCGAACTATGGCCAGCAAGATGCCTTGCCGCACGATATCGCATCACAGCAATTCGCGTCGCAGTTTTCTGCGTTGCAAATTCAAAGTTTTGTGTTTTGATCCTAACTTTAGACCTCATAAAACACACCCTAATAAAGTGATGGAAACTTTACTAGAGGTTTCCGAGGGATTAATAAGAAAATACGAAAAGTCGCGTTTCTCAACTTTGTACCATTTACCTACTCACACTTGAACACTCGAAGGAACACAAGTTTTGGAAAATAATATAAAATTTTTATGAATTTTCCCGCCAATGATTCCCATCCTTGTAAGCGGTAAGCCACAGATTAAGTAATAGAATAAGACTCATGAATTCGTGATAACGAACGACGCAAAAAGTCTGGCACCGGCTTCAACATGCCTCAACAACGCTCGATTTTTTTATCTAATCGAAACGTCAAATGCCAAATTTTATATGTCAACTCTGTAGTGTCAGTGTCAAATAGTGTCAATTCATCAACGTCAAACAAACAAAATGTAAACATGTGGTTTTTGTTTGGAAATAAAAAACATTAATTATATAAGATTTACAAACAATTCGTTTAATTTAATAAACAAAATGAACTGCATACAATGTGAGCAAGATGCCAAATATAAATGCCCTGTATGCAGAGAACCTTAGTAAGTGAAAAGGCCAATATTCACGTGCCGTCCACTCTACTGTCTACAACAATATTTTCTTGTTATTATGCTAAGGTGGTTGCGTTCGCCGCCATAAAACGTGGGACGGTAGTAGCGCTGACCCATAGCAGCTTTATACTTGTGAGGGACGTTAACGCATCGCAGACTCGCAGTAGTTGTATTGCTACCGCTACTTATACTGCTCCCATCAGGCTGCCTTTATTGTGGCAAGAGCTTAAGTTTTAATTTTGATGTTACAGTTGCTCAGTATCATGTTATAAGAGTCACAAACAGACTCCTTGTAGTCCCCCACCAGCACCTCCGAAGCAGACAAATGATATGGAAATAGAATATGATTATCCCACAGAGGACACAGTTTCAATAGATACATTAAAACTACTAGGTAAGTAAGAACAATAACTTATACCTAATCTATTTTTACTATACCTAATTGAGCTGCCAGATAATATGATGGATAGATATTGTAAGAAAGACATGCTGAAATGACCCCAAATAAATTGAGACGAGCTGAAAAACACTAATGATAATGTTTGCTAGAATTTTCAACATGTGAGCAACCCCATCTCTGAATTTTTGTGGTGAAGTGTACTTTTTTATACAAGCTTTTATTTCTCATTAGAGAAATGAACTTTTAAAAGTCACGCAGTGGTGTAAAATAAAATATGTGCATGCACAAGATCCACAGGATGTCACATGTTTTGTCATTTCATAAATATTTCAACACAATGTCACAATATGGTGCTCACACAAACATATTATCTTGGTAATGCCTATGTCCAGCTGACTGTGATAACATAACATCACGCCTGTATTTCCCCGAAGGGGTAGGCAGAGGTGTATATTACACCCACATTTCGCCAGTTATGTTATAGTTATAGTCCCATGTAATAGGGGGCAAGCCTATTACCAATTTGCCATTAACCGGGTACAAATCCATACTCCGGACTGTTACTGAGAATTTCCTAATGAAAAAACCCAATAACACTCTGCCTACCGGGGAATCAACCCCAGGACCCAGGCTCAGCAGTTGCGCTTGCAACCACTAGACCAACGAGGCAGTTGACTGTGATAGGCAAATTTATTTTAATTATGTTGATTGTGTATAAAATTTCTTTTGTTTGGAGGTAAATTTATTTTGGTAATACAATCATTAACCCAATTAACCCATCAATGGTCACAAAGTAAGCGCAAAAAATAGAAAATATATTATTACTTATTAGCCGCTTTTTACCCTTTCGGGGAAATACAGGTGTGATGTTATGTTATGTTAGCCGCTCTTTGGTGAACTAATGATTCATTCTAGTAGTATATATCACAGCTACCTACATTTATTTTATTGATTTACAGAGAAATCTACAGAATTGAAAAAATGTTTAGAGAATCCTCATGTAAGAGAGATATTGGAGCTACTGGACAAGTCCCCATACCCAGATGAAATGATCAAGGAGTATATGCAAGAGCCCATCTTCACAGAATTTGTTGATGCCTGTTTAAAAGTTGTACAGCCACAAGATGATAATGATAATAAATAACATTATACTAACATAAAAACACAATTTTGTTGTAAAATAGTATTCTTCTTGACCTTATAAATACTTACACACAATAACATTACCAATAGGAAAAAAAAAACTTGCAATCTAAAGCTTTAAGACACAGATAATATAATAGACTATCCTTAGACTAATTCACGTAACTAAAGAAGTGTAGTTGCAGCTAAGCTTTGATCAAAACAACGCTTTTCGTATTCTCTTATCTACGGTGGTCACTGTCAGATACGAACCGCAGCGTCACCGTCACTTGTTCAACGCATCATGAAATTACGTGAATTAGGGACCTGGTGTTCCATAACACTTGGTCATTCAAGAGTTCCGGGTGGTGCCGTACGTAAAGAATTTATCACACAATATTGCACTATCTTCTCATGGGTATCGTAAAAGGCGACTAAGGGATTCAATAGAGGATGGGCAGCAGCGTTCTCTGAGTATTTAACCAACCAACCAACTGCGATCGCCAACCCGCCTGCCAAGCATGGCGATTATGGCATATGCCCCTTTTTTGGGGGAGGCCTATGTCCAGCAGTGGACGTCTTTTGGCAGAAATTATGAAAAAAATGATGATTCAAGACTTGCATTATGATACAAATAATTGCTTACTTAGTAGGACCAACCCATATTTTTTTTTTAATAAATATTTTTGGGACGGTTAAGGCATCACCATCTCTAGTCCCAAACTACTAAGCAGAGCTTGTACTATGGGTACTAGACAATGGATATAATACTTATATACTTTTTTGAATTCAATCAATTCTGCCTATAGATGTTGTTCGACTACTAATATTACTATTATAAAGTTGTGCTTTGATTTTATCCTGTAGAAGCATACATAACGTATGTTATAAATCCGGCCGAGTACCTGTCTGACCACGCACAGGCTAGGGTTCAGTAATCAGCACAAGCTACAATCTCGATGTATAAAAAAACGCAAAGTTAATTTTGCAGTTCATTTAAACAAGACTCAACTACATGGTTAAGTTGGTTGACTGTTACCTAGACAAGCCTACTCATCCGTGATAGTTTTCCTTCAACTTCGTTATATGTATATACAACTGCCGTGAATGTTTTCACATACCTATAAACAGCCATTTAGCTGGCAGGGTGGGGGGACACTAGTCTATCAAAAAGTAGCACTTTAAAACTGAATATTTCGCAAACGGATCCCTGAATCGAAAAATGGTTTTCACACACCCACAATATTTTTGAACGACGTATCCAACGACACTCTCAGAGTACTTTTTAATACTCCACACCATGGCATGGGATAGACGAGAAAAAAATACGTGTGCGCCGGTACGGTCAAACCCCCGGCCCCGTCAGGAACGAAGTTCGTCACGAACAGACACACTAGAAAGAGAGAGCGTGCGGTGTGCCGGTGTGCGTATATGCCTACTCATAACGCATAATCTTACGTGACGTTACATTTTCTCCCGAAGCACACCTACCGCAAGTCGCTTTAAGGAAATTGGTTCCAAAATCATCCCCACTTTACGTGTAGGGGACCCTTGAAAAATACCCTTTTATTCAAGATTTTATTTCACCACTGTTGGCGTGATTATATACCCACAGCTTTCTAGTACAGTCTAACAAAGCAATTAGTATACAGGGTCGCCAGATATAGATGAAGATTTCTCAGGAAGTTATTACAGAATGCTTTGGATTAGGGTTTTGTATAAATACCTACAGTTTAACTTTATCCGTTATTAAAATGATATTTCACTCGAAAACATCCATCTTCTTCTGAGACAACTTCATTTATATCTCTCTACCCTGTGTACTAATTGCTTTGTTAGACTGTCCTAGAGTCTCAGAGCTAAGCCGCGGACTGACAGACAGAAGGATATCAACTCAGCCTATCGCAGTCCACTGCTGGACATAGGCCTCTCCCAAGTTGCGCCACAAGCCACAACGCTCGGTCCTCTGCCTTCCGCATCCAGTCCCCCCCAGCCACGTTCTTTAGGTCGTCGGTCCACCTGGCAGGGGGGCGCCCTACGCTGCGTTTGCCGATACGCGGTCTCCACTCAAGGACTCGTCTGCTCCAACGGCCATCGGTCCTTCGACAGACATGGCCAGCCCACTGCCACTTCAGCTTACTGATCCTACAAGCTATGTCGGTCACTCCGGTTCTTCTCCGGATAATCTCGTTACGGATTTTATCCTTCAAAGAAACTCCAAGCATTGCTCGCTCCATAACTCGCTGAGCGACTTTAAATTTGTGGACTAGCCCAACTGTCAGTGTCCCCGTCTCGGCACCGTAAGTCATGACTGGCAGGACGCACTGGTTGAAGACCTTTGTCTTCAAACTTTGCGGTATAGGCGACGAGAAGACTCGGCGAAGTTTGCCAAATGCTGCCCAGCCCAGACGGATCCTTCTGTTGGCTTCTTTCTCGAAGTTGTGTCTACCAAGCTGAATTGCCTGCCCTAGGTAGACGTATTCCGTTACAACTTCGAGTGCCGACCCTTCGACGAATATTGACCTCGGCATGACATGCATATTGAACATGACATTAGTCTTGTCCAGATTCATGCCGAGACCGACACGTCGAGAGGCTCCATTTAAGCTGTGCAGCATTTCGCCCAGTTGTTCCAGCGACTCAGCCATTTACAACGATGTCATCGGCAAAACGGAGATGTGAGATGTTCTCGCCGTTAACGTTGATACCCTGTCCAGTCCAGTCCAGCGTCCTGAAGACGTCCTCCAACGCGTTAGTGAACAATTTCGGGGATATTACATCCCTTTGTCTCACCCCTCTGCGCAGTTGGATTGGCTTCGTCTTTTGGTCCTGGAGCTGAACAGTCATGGTAGCAGCGTTGTATAGGCATCTCAGCATCTCTATATAATAATAATAAAGCCTCTTTATTCCTTAATTAAAGATAACAAATTACATATTTTTTAAATAAGTGGTTGAATTAATCAAGGACCCCTCTTTGGGTAAAGGCCTCCTCCATTACTGATTTTTCTCCTTCTTTCTGTTCTCCTCTTTCGTTACTTTTTCCATAACAGTAGGGTCCTAGTATCTTGTATTCTCCATATTTTTGGTGTCCTATCTTGCAGTTAAAGTCGCCCATCAGAATAAGGCTTTTGGCGGTAATTGTTTGTGCTTTTCGGAGTGTTTCATAGAAATATTCTATCTCTTGATTTGATGACTCCAGAGTAGGTGCGTATGCTTAGATAATAGAAAGTTTCTTCTGTTCAAATTTGAGGGTTAGTACACACACTCGATCCGAGAGTCCGGTATAATTCTTTATATTGAGTTAATATTTCATTTTTATCAGAAATCCCACACCTTTCAGTCCTCCAGGTTTTCACGTGTGACAGAATATGTGGTCCTCGTCTTCTATAATATTGTTTCCAGTTCTTTGCACTTATGATAGTCCTAATATGTCGTATTTAAATTTTATGTTGGCTATGGATTCTTTAAGTAGTAATAAACTTTCAGGTGAGATCAGCGTTCGTACATTGTATACGCATATGAAGAGTTTTTGTAGTGGAGGGTTGTAGTCGTTCTCTCCCTCGGGGACTAGCCGTATTGGGAGAGGGTGAGGGGTCATAGGTGGTAGCTATGCTGCGTCGTTTAGTCGTCGTTAGTTGGGGTAGAAATTATTGTTTCTTTTGTTTTTTGAGTTAGGTATTGCAACATATTGGTTTTATTTTTCTTCATAGGTTGTTTATTGTTGGTATTTTTGTTATTTTCTTCTAGCTGTTTTTTTTGTATCCGGGGATTCTGATAGAATTCTTTTGTTTGGTTTTCTGTTTTTTTCCAGTATTATTATTTTATCAACTTTCAGAAAAGCTTTTTTTCCCTGATCTTTGGCTTCTCTAAGCTGCCCCTGAAGTTCCTTTCGCCTTTGTAACACTTCAAGCGTAAAGTCTTCCTTTATGTAGAATGGTGTGTTGTCGAGGGATTTTTTATTCTTAAGTAATTCTATCTTCATGCCCATTGTGGTGAAAGTTGCAACCACTGGTCTTACTTTTTCACTTGGTTTACCAAGTCTTTTAGTGTACTCGATATTGATGTTGCTACAGTTTATTGTCATATGTGTATTTATTATGGTTAAAATGATTTTTTCTAGGTCATGGTAACCCTTTTCTTCCTCACTTACGCCAAAGAAAATAATATTTCTTCTACGTATTGTTCTATCAAATCTTTCTATGGACTGTTGTTGTTTTCCAATTTTTTCTTCCAGTATTACGTTTCTAGTTTCAATATTTCTGAACATCTCATTTATGTTTTCATTTATAGAACTCGTTATTTCATCTTTCATATCTTTCATATCTTGTTTTTGTTGCTTCATTTCTTCTTGGATACTTAGTAAAATTTTAATCATTTCTTCCATGTTTACGTATTGGTACGCCCTCTTGTGTCGGTTTACGGATTTATTTGGTCACGTTCGATAGTACCAACACTCAGCTTGCAGACCAATGGCTTGACTTAGTCGTGTCGCTATTCGACGGTAGATGGCGCTAAACTCAATTCCTTGGTGGTATGGTATGACTAACCAGAAATCGATAAACAATTGAGGTTATCAAACATGAAAAACATCAGATCACTCTTAATTTAGCATTTTTTGATAGTACTGATTGCTGTATGTAACTGTCACTTTGATTTTCAACTTTAAGTTGAAGATTTTTCACTGTATTGTTTGAATGTCACAGAGTCCGTTAAAGACTTGAATCTCTTATATTATTCACAGATTCACGTTTTCACTCGTAACTAAATGATTTTCACATGAATACACACTAGTTCTATACACGAAAGCAGTTTTCACTGATTGAAAGTCACTTTTAGATTTTTTAAACAGATATTTGTTGCGAGCCGATGTCAATTGTCAACACCGAGTAAGGTGGCGCCCCACATACATCTCTATATACCGCTCATCAATGTGACATCGCTGAAGAGCATCCAGAACTGCCCAAGTTTCGATATAGTCGAAGGCCTTCTCGTAGTCCACGAATGCCATACACAGCGGCTGATTGTACTCTTCAGTCTTCTGTATGTTCTGCCGAACAGTATGGATGTGGTCTACGGTGCTGTAGCCTTTTCGAAACCCAGCTTGCTCTGGTGGCTGGAATTCGTCGAGTCTTCCGGCGAGACGATTCGTGTTGACCCTCGAGAACAGCTTGTACACATGACTCAGGAGTGACCCTTCTAAAGAACTACAGACCCATCTGTAGTTCTTTAGAAGGGTTTTATCCCCTTTTTTGAAGAACGGTACCACCGCTCTCCCGCTCCATGCCTCCGGTGTAGAGCCTTGTTGGATGACGGAATTAAACAGACTCTGTAGCTCCTTCAGGACCGGAGCCCCGCCTGCTTTTAGGAGTTTAGTAGTAATGCCGTCATCGCCCGGAGCTTTGTTGTTCTTAAGCTGCTCGAGGGCCGCCCTAATCTCGCCCTGGTCAACGTCCGGAAGATCCTCGGTGTAATGGCGCGTGAGCTGGGCTCTTTTGTCGTCATTGCTAGGAACCGCTGGTCTCGCTATTTTCGTGGAATACAAATGCCCATGAAATTTTTCGACCTCATCATGCATCTCGATCTTAGAGGTGACAATTTTGCCATCCACGGCTTTCAGTTTCATCAGATGGGTCCTCCCTAGCTGCTGAGCGAAAACTTTCGACCCCCTATTTTGCTCAATCGCAGCCTCAACGGCGCGGGTGTCGGAGCGGCGGAGGTCACGTCGCATTAGCTTCCTAATCTGTAGGTTTAATGACCTATTATCTGATGAAAACGATTGCGCGGCTGACATTTCCCGTCTTTTCCTCATCAGATCGAGAGTCTCAGTCGAAAGCTTGGGCATCTTGCTTCCACGCTGCGGCGAAAAGAATTTTCGAGACAGTTCCTGCAATGTTTTGACTATGGTGTTGGTTTTCTCCTCAATATTGCCAGTGGTTTCCAGCGAGTCGAATCGATTTTGAAGTTCCGCTTGGAACCTTTCGGAGCCCGAACTGGTTTGGAGCGGCGAAGGTCGGACAGTAGACTTAATCATGCGCGTTCTTTCAGCTCTAAAATTGATATTTAGAGTGCCTCGGATAAGTCGGTGATCGCTTCCGGTGTTGAACCTATTGATCACAGAGACATCTCTAAATATGTCCTTCTTATCCGTCATGATAAAGTCTATCTCGTTCCTTGTCACCTTATCGGGGCTTTTCCAGGTCCATCTTCTTTGGGGCTTCTGCTTAAAGAAGGAGTTCATTAAGAAGAGCCCCTGGGACTCCATGAAGTTGACCAACATTTGGCCCCTGTGGTTTCTGCGCCCCAAACCGTAAGGTCCGATTTTCGATTCGCCGCGTTCTTGTACTCCCACTTTAGCGTTGAAGTCCCCCATAACAACGTTGTAGTGAGCCTTAGCGGTACTATTCATAGCCTTAGCTATGTCTTCGTACATCGCTTCGGCTATATCGTCAGAGTGTGTCGAGGTCGGCGCATATACCTGCACTATTTTCAGCTTGTACCTATCATTTAGCTTTACTACAAGGTACGCTACCCGTGTCGACACACTACCGATTTCCCCAACGTTGTTCACGAGGGCCTTATTGACAAGAAAACCAACACCACCTTGGGAGAGCTGATCACCTTCGCGGAAGTAGAGTAAGTGTCCTGACTCCAGGGTTATCGTGTTCTCCCCCTCTCTACGGACTTCGGATAACCCCAGTATATGCCATTTTATATGACTTAACTCTACTTCAAGCTCGGCGAGGTGATGGTCCAGTCTCAACGTTTGTCCATTATACGCTGCCAGATAGAGTCGTCGGTTTTGGTAGCCTGCCGTAACCCGGGGATTCTTCGCACCCCCCGTCCCACCGTTATCACGACCGCTACCGTAGTCGGGAATAGAGGGACCACCGGGAACTGGGGGCCGTTTTTTTTGTTGTGCGTACATTGGGATGTATGCCCATAGTCACCACGCTGGGCAGGCGGGTTGGTGACCGCAGTGGGTGATGTTGCACGATGTTAGTGCACAGAAGGACGCTGCTGCCCATCCTCCTGATTTCAACCCTTAGTCGCCTTTTACGACACCCATGGGTAGAGGAGGTGGTCTATTCTTTTTATTTGCCGGATACCACACGGCAAGACAGAAGGATAGACATGGCGAATCTATGAGGGTTCCTTGTTTACTACAGAGAACCCTAAAAACGGGTGGAGTCGAGGGATACCCGTCAGAAGCGAAGCTTTTAAGCAAGCGCAGTTAGAACATGCGCGCGCAGCACAGCTAAAAGGAGAACAGGGGGTCTCCCGTTAACGGTGACGTTTTTTCTCTGTTTACTACCCGGCCTGTCGCGCAACGCCGCTATAGTATAGAAGCTTCACTTCAAAGGAAATACTTTTGCTACTATGTTCCCATCCATCTAAGTCTGATGTTTTAGTAAAAGGTAATCTATAAAAAATTATGCAAGAAGTATCTTTGGAGTAGAGTTCAACAGAAGTATGCCGCCACGAGTAGCCACCAATCTGATTACCCCACAAACAGTACGATTAGAATAACTAGGCTTAGAATAGCAGTCATGGGCGCCGGCAGAAATAATTTCCAGGTGGTGCAGATTTTAATTTTCTTACAATATTTGCCGTATATGATTGTTAATAGCTGCAGTTGCTTTTTAAATGAGAATTGTGTAATTACTGCCTACGAATTATTGTGAATAAAAAAATGATTTCCAACAGACGGCTTTTTATTTCAATAATTCCTGTTGATCCCGAGATTCCCAAGGGGTGCAAGTGCACCCCCTGCACCCCCCTGCGCCCATGATAGCAGTAGTCGCACGCTGAGTGGAGCAATTTCATGTTTGGCCACGTTCAGTACACTTTTCGCGCGCATGTGTGCGTGTCGGCGCACATTTTACGTGCCGCCTTGCGAGCACATATTGGTTATTTTTGTGCTTCAACTTTAAACGAAACTTTGAATGAAATTACTCTAGTATTATTACTCTTAAGACGGCGACGGTAATGTTGAGGCGCGATAAAATAAACGCTTTCTCCTGCCTTGCACCTCATGTATTGAATTGGGTACCAATTGACTTCTCCATTCCCACTTCCACTGGAATATTTCATGTAAAATTGCAAGCTTTGCTCCAACCCATCAATCTAATGACACAGCCTCTTACTACACTCATGACTCATAGGGCCATAGTTGTCCCGTAGGAAAGACCTATAATTTTAACCAATTTCAAATGGAGCAGCTGTCTCACAAAAGATAAATAAATTAATTAATGTAAATAAAATAATGTAATCTATAAAAAAGCACTTTTTAAATGAAACACTTTATTATAGCGTAACAAGGCGATTCATTGAAAAATTATACCTGTAATGAAAATTTAAACACGGAATTTCTAATTTCTTTATTCTGAGATCTTTAACTCATCTCAATGTCGCACAATGCAGCTCTTAGTAAATTTTCAAATTCTATGGATTTATTTTTCCCTTCTTCTAATTGCTTTTCCAGCTGTTCAACAGCTTCAGCACAGCTGTTATATTTAGTTATCTTTTTATCTTTTTCTTTTAAGCTTTCATCAACTAATGTGCGATCTTTGTCTTCTAACATAAGATACTCTAGTGAATCTATTTCTATTTTGCGACGCTTTGTTTCTATACAAAAATCAATATCATCTTCATATTCTAATGCTTTATGCTTCATCTCGTTTATAACTTTTATTTCATACAGCCAGAGCGCATTACGATAATCTTCTAATACGGATTTCTCATAAACTGCAAATCGATTTTCAAAATTTTTCAATCTATTAATCTTTTCGTAAACTATGACATTCATAAAGTCAAGAAGATTATAGTGAACAAAGTATTCGTTGAAATCCTCGCGTGACATGCTCTCATTAGAAAGTTCATTTGGTAGCACGGCTACAACTCTACATACCACTTCTTCAGTATTTTCAAACCAACCTATCTGATTGCAATAGCTACTAATTTGCTGTTGCATGCTGATTGCATTCACTGGGTTGAAATCTGACGAAGGATCAGGCAATTTCAATTGATTCATAATCCTTTTAATTGCTAACACATTATCAGAAGTTTTTACGCTACTTTGTATAAACTCGTATGGTTTTGGATAAGGGGATGTATTGTCTAAGTGTGGCTGAAATTCTAATGGAAATGATGCGTAATTGAACAAATCTTCATTTGTAATGACATTGGTCAAATTATCCACAGCTTTGTTGTAACACTTAACTAGTCTATATAAATCTCTTATTACAACATTCATGCGAGAATCTTCTTCCTTCCTTAATCTACACCATATCTCATTTCCAAGGTATCTCTGACAAATAGATTTCAAGTGATCTATTTCCAGTGGTGGGGTTTGTGGGAATTTCTTCGCCAACCATTTCATAGCACTCTTGGAGGAAGCATTTAATGATTCATAAACATTCTGTGAATCTATAACAAACACTTTGTATGTTGATATAACATTTTTCTTTACCAGATTAGTTAAAAGATTTTCCAAGCATATTTGAACTTGCTCCATTTTTGGAATTATGACGGCAACTGGGACTAACTGGTATGGATATCTGTGTTTCAATGTTGCCTCTATTGTTTTTGCCAGATCATTATCATACTCAGTGGCATAAAATAATACAGCATTTGCACCTTCAACAGCCTCATTACCATCAACCTTCTTGTCTTTACTTGTTAGACTGACAGATATTGCAAAATCCATCAAATGATTCCAAGATTGTTTTCCGACATGTAACAATGTCTCAGACACTTCATGTTGTTTCTTGTCACTGAAAACATCCAGTAACCATTTTTCAACATTAATCTTTCGGTGTAACCATTTCATCGAACCAGGTGAGACCAGGGCGAGTTTCCAGAAAAAGCATTTATCATATGGATAACTTATTTGTTTCATTCGCTTCAGCAGAGGTGACCTTATTATTTCCATGATATTATATGGTTCAGGAGATAGTAACTGTTTAAGTTCTCCAGTGAATTTATAACCTTTGTGAATAGCATTCATATTCTTTAATGTAGCGTTCTCAACGAAACGCCTCAAATAAGACGCCTCTTCTAGTGGAGTTTTCCGAGTCAACCAAACAGGTGTATCTTCCAGGAGACTCCTTCTTTTGACATTTCTGGTATACTGTTTCCTCCATACATGAAACCATTTTTTCATAATTCTCTTTGTCAAAAATATCTCAGCATTCAATTCAGATTCACAAATCTCATTGGACAAATTAAACAATACTTCATCTGTTACTGTATTAGCAAACTGCATCAAACTATTAAACTTATCTAATTCTTCATTTAAGATACTATTCACAGTAGGATTATTAACTTCATTGACAAGCTCTTCAACAAGCTCTGCTGATTCTCTTTCAACTCTTTCTTTGAATTTTCTTTCCTCTTCAACTTTTCGTTTCAATTCAGCTTTCTTCTCTTCTTCTATTTTTTTCTTCAATTCCTCTTGTATCCTTTGCTCTTCTTTTCTGCGCCGTTCCTCCTGCAACCTGAGCTCTTCCTGCTTTTTACGTGCTTCTTCTTTGCGTCGTTCCTCTTCTTTGAGCCTTTCTTCTTCTCGCCGCCGTAATTCTTGTTTCCTCATTTCCTCCTCTTTTTTTAATTTTTCTTGTATCTGCCTTTCCTCTTCCTTGATTCTTTCTTCATTAAGACGTTGCAGCTCTGCCTGCTTTTGTACTTCATCCTCATTTTGATTAAATTCATACACTGAAGGAGTCTGTGGGATTGCTACTGAATTTAATATATTATCAGCGACTGTTTGTGCCTTATTCTTGCTTTGGAATATTAAATAGCTTTGAGCGTCAGAGCCATTCGGCGGGTTGATTGCACTCTTGAAAAGGCTTCCTGGCGACAACTTGCTAGTTGTAGCATCACCATTAGCAAAGACAGACTGTGGCTTTATGTGGTTTTCTACATTTTCAGGTTTGGCAAACACATTAGTACTTTCTGCATGCTTAGAAAATCCCCCAAATATATTAGATGGACGCTTTGAGTCTTCCCCACCTGCTGTAGGAGTGGGTTTAGCAAATATATTGCCACCCTTTTCAAATGCAACTGTACTATCAGGTTTTGAGAACGGATCCTTTTTAGCACCAGAAAATATATTTTTACTGGTGAATAATTGTTGTTTATCCGTTTTTATTTCTTCTTTTGCCGAAAAAACATTTTTGTTTGTAGTAGCAGCAAACACATTTGTTGATGGTTTCGTTTGAAATGGCTTCACGAAAACAGAATTTCCTTCAGGGTTTTTGAATAAATTTTCTTCAGGTTTTGCACTTGCAAAGAGAGATTGTGAGTTTTGACCTTTATCATTATTTATCTGTACAAATATATTTTTAGTTTCAGGAACTGAAGTGTTTTCAAATGGGCGTGTAACTGTTTCTTTTTCAGTAAATAAATTAGTGATTACAGTTTCTTGGGGTTTAGAAAACGAAAATATTTTTTTTGCATCCTCACTGAATATTTTTTCAGGCGAATTCTTAATAATATCAGTTGATGCAACTGGAATTGCTGGTTTAAATAAAAACTGTTTGGATTCAATTGGTAGTTTCATAAAAACTGGATTTGCAGGAGCAGTAAATTTATGTGTAAGTTTTGGACTTGAAGATATTAGATCAGGTTTAGCAAATACATTCACTTTCGTTTCTGGTGGTTTTTCCATCATATAAGCTTTTCCACCTTGATATAACCTTTGGATCTCCGCTTTCAGTGCGTGTATATCTTTATTGCTATCGTTCAATGTATTATAGCTTTGATGTTCAGCAGTTAATGCAGTTTCTTTTAATCTGCCATCCAAATTGAAACTAGTATTTAAAACGTGTTGACTGTATCCAGCATCTGGGAGGTTTCCACCAGCAATTGTTCCGCCAACCGTGTATTTTCTTTTAGATTCAATAAGTTTTAAAGCCCTTGAGGTAGGATAGGGATCACTGTCTTCTATAAACTGATTTCTATCTAATATAATAGTCACCTCACCATCACAGTCCTCTGTTCTTGCAAGTCTAAGTCCATAGTGATTGATAAACGATTTCAAATTGTCTATAGTTTCAAAAGCAAGCGAATTCATCATTTCTTCAGCAGGATATCGAGAGCCTCCTCTTGGGGCGTAAGCTTTGACTATTCTAGCGAGTGCCCGCGCGCGGACGTCGTTGAAGTACCGCAACAGAATACACGCTTGAAGGTATGTCGCCTCATCTTTCACCAGTCGGAAGAATCTCACATAGTTGTTGTTGTCTATAGCATTGAACACCTTGATAGCGAAGATTATAGGTTCCGATTTCTGTATTTCTATTGGCAGCTGCTTGATCTGTGACAACAAGAGAAGAGTTATATGTATTTGAATTTTAAATATGATAATCTGATGAGTAATTAAATTTAATATAATTTCCCAACCTCCCACCAAAAATTTGCATCGCCAAGGTTTAGTAGGGCTACATATCCTCTGAATTCTGCTTCTCTCGGTTTTTGTTCGGGGCCTACATCAGTATACATGTGCTTTAACGTTTGAAGACATTTAGTGAGGTTATCGGTGTTCAACTTTTGGTCGAACTGTGTGTGTTCGAGATCGGCGAGTCGTGCAGCGCAGTGCGCATGAAATCGTGCGCACATTTCCACCAAGCAAATTGATTCTGAAAAAGACAACGAAAACGATTATACGAGCTCCATTTATGAAAAGAACATTTATTACGTTTATATTTTCGAACTTACCTGCGCAACACAGAGCCTGCTGTGTTATGTCCTTCCGGATACCGCGGAATCGGTCCCACACGAAATGGAACCAATCGGCCAATGAGACCTGAAAGAAGAAGTAATTTTGTATTTCGTAATTTTACCGGTATTTTAGTTTAAATAAAAGAGTATTTATTTTGCTGTCATAAATACTGATACCATAGATTCTATGGTATGAGTATTATTTAAGAGTATTCTATGGCATAGAATACTCTTAAATAAAAATAAACAGGTGCTCTTATGGCAAACAATTAAGTGTTAAAGGTATCGTGACTCCGTTATGAGAAAGTAATAGAGCTGGACAAGACTAATTAAAGAACCATGATATCTTTAACACGTCATGGTAAGGTACTAAAAATCTAATCATTAGAAATCATTCTTATATCGTCGCCTAGCAGTGAAAACCTCATATTTGCACAAAACGTAATTTTACAGGACGAGATAAGAACTACCCTTGTCTTTTTTGTCTTACATAGATCGATTATTCAAAAGTTAGTAAATTATTATATAAAATAAAATAAATTGGTAAAGAAAGCGAGCCATATTTTTATTACTTTTTTGATGTAGGTATAGTCAACATAAACTCCGCCATATTAAAAGTTACAAGTTATGTTGATTAAGATAACTGTGTTATTTTACCATCTGTCAACCTTTTTTACCTTCTTTTTAAATAAACTGACTTAATAATTGTGGGACAAGTAAAAATAGTGGACTTCAGAACTTAGTCTCGTGACGTCGTCTTATTTTATAGTTATTACAGTAAAATCAAAAGACTGAACTATTATTTACCGATTTTTTTTTTTCTAATAACTTTATTGTCATATAGTTATGTTTATTATATTACAATGAGTGAGGTAACAGACCTCTGAGAAACTTCCGAGTTACAAATCAGAAGTGCTTCAAAACCATCGATTTTTTTATAATACTGACACTTCACATCTCCTGGCTGTAAAGTTTTGGCGTAATTTCGAAATCAATGGCGCAGTAGAGAGTAATCGTTCTATCAATGATGCATTTAAATATGTAAATCAATTAACTATAACAAAACATACATAATTATGAGATTACAAACATATTTCAATCTTAAATGAAAAAGGAAATTATAATAGATGACCTTTGGTTGCTTATCTAAATCATACATAAATTATAGGACATCTCAAAATGCGAGTGGTAAATTTTCTATAAAAATGCCCATTTAGACACATTTCAATAGTACATTACTGTCGAGGCCTGAAATGAAGCAATTGACGGCCGAGTAATATTGGAAGTACGAGGCGAAACCGAGTACATCCGAAGTGATTTTAAAAGGAAGAGGCGCCAGCTGAGTCTTTTTAACTAAACGAGGCCGTTAATTGCTATTTCGGCCGAGACTTGTATAGTACTTTTCTCTCATTTGCGAGGAAACAATACACAAATTAATTCAAAAGTGTGTAATTTTCATTCGCGCCAATTCATCCGCGCGCGGTTCTTGTTCCATTTTCAAAGTTTTGAAAAGAAAAATGCGCATTCAGCCTTTATAATGATAAATATTTTGTACCTAAAAACACCTAATTTATGTGTGTGCTTAAAAACCTAGGTAGCACAATTTAAAAAATAAAAACTTTCCAGCAATTTATATTATTGTCGTGTTGGATATTCTTCTTCTTCTTCGTCGTTTCGCTCTTGACAGAGCGGTCGTGGCCATCATGTACCATTGCCGGGGGCTGCTGTAGCTTGCCTTACGATGCCTCTTGGATTTTACTGGCCTGTTATTTCGTTGCGTACGGAAAAGAACCGATTCATGTTTTTTTTTTTTTGAATAATGAACCAATTTCCGAGAGAGTGGGAGAAAACATTCTTATCATACGATTGGCTTGTAATAAAAGCCAAAATATTGAAATGATGATTCTATTATCAATTTTCACCTGTCGCTTCGTATCAGCGATCTCATGCAGCAGGTAAGCGCAGGTGCGCATGAGCACCGGCGCGGGTCGCAGCTCGTAGCACATCGGTATCTCCTGGTCGGCAGAGCTGCGACTGTATTGCTTCACTGCTCGCCAAGCCTCCAATTCACCGTCCGAATCCACGACAGTTTCCAGGGTCATCACCTAGATTATCATAAAAGATAATAAAAAACCGGCCAAGTGTAAGTCGGACTCTCGCAGTAAGGGTTCCGTACCACCCATCGACCTGATACCCCATAGAAACTGATTTAATTTACGACAGTTTATCAAAAGACATCAACGATCGTAGCGAAATGTGAATTTTTGCATCTCTTTCTTACGAAGGTACCACCAAATATGTCTATGTTTGTCCTGTTTTTAGTATTTGTTGCTAAACTACATAGTATGCTGCACTATAATCAGACCAAGTTTGACGCTGGTATGTATTACCGTTTTGAAGATAGAACAGGAACAAAAACGTTGGAAAAAATGCATGTTTTTCGAGGATTCTTATATGGGGTCCCCTTTGGTTTTACCCTTTTTTTATTTTTAGTATTTGTCGTGATAGGCACCATAGTAACACATATTCTGTACAAATTACAACTGGTTTGCCGTTACAAAGATACAGCCCTGTGACAGATAGACGGACGGACAGCGTAGCGAGAGTAACAGGGTCCCGTTTGCACCCTTTGGATACGGAACCCTAAAAAGTATGTATACAAATGTATATTTTTTTAACTATCCTCACATACTCTATAGGACAATATGTGTTCTCACCTGATGTTCTGCTTGTCTATGCAGCAACTCCTTTTCTGGACACATGTCTTGACAGGTACCTATAGTAGCACCGCCTACTTTGATGCGAGATCCAGCTCCACCCCAAGCTCTCAAAATCCTAGAAATATTAATAGTAAATTACTGTCCAGGCCTGAAATAAAGCAATTGACGATCAAATAATATTGGAAGGATGAGGCGAAACCGAGTACTTCCGAACAGATTTTTCCTTTTTAAAACGAAGAGCCATTGCTATTTCGGCCGAGACTTGTATTATAGTACTTTTCACACATTTGCTAGGAAACAATACACAAATTAACTCAATAGCATTTAATTTTCATTCGCGGCAATGCGTCCGCGCGCGATTTTTGTGTTATTTGGATGTGTACGGAAAAGAGCCAATTGATGTATTCTTTTTTAAAAGTAATGAAGCAATTTCCAAGCAAAGAAAAATATATTTTAGAGGAAAATAACATATCAAAATTAAAATAATAAAAAAATAATACAATAAAATGTAAATATAAATATAATATATATAATAAACCAAATTAATTCTTACCTGTCCCTTGCATCGAGAATTCGCCATTTTTCATCAGGAGTGGTGGACACCCTGTTGCGTAGTTGATGCAGTTCTACAGCAGCCTCCGAGGTACTCATAGTTGTTTGTGTGCTCATCACTGCCACTGGAGCCTCGATGACACTCGCTGGTTGTGCACTGAACATAAATCATCATTTTACCAAATTCACAGTATACAAGGCACCGGAAAATTGTAAGCACCGTCAGTTTATAATAAACCCTTGAAAACTGTAAACTGTTGTTTATTGTAAACTGTTGATAGATTGTGAACTGACGATATGATTCAATAAAACGCAAATTATTTAGATAGTTTATAATCTAACTATGTCTAACTGTCAATTTGTGGACGAACATTATGTTACTGGCATTGTGTAGTAATTCTGAAATTCTATGAAATACTTCTGCAATAGATATACAGCTAGAAATTATCTTCATCCCTAGGTTGTTTTAGGGGCGAAGCCCTTCACAAAAAATAGTGAATTCAATCTGATAGGTTAGGTTAGAAGTGTGACCAGAACATGCATGAGCCGAGCTAGCGAAGCGAGCTGTACCGCGGCAGCGGCCGGCGAGTGCTAGAAATTAATTGCAGCAATTATAGTTTTATTCAGTGCTGCCAGCATGCCATTGTCAAAACTTACCTGAGAGTGATCAAAAAGTAACCAAACCAAAAAGTAAAAGTATTTTAAGTTGACACATGTATGTTGAATAAATTAAGTAGAATTACATTCAGGTACTTCGCAAACATGAGACAAAGACATGAAGTGCAGAAGTACCTAGCACAATAGTGCGAGCGCAGCGAGCTTTTTATTTTGCCAAAACATCTCGCCATTTTAAGCGCATATAAAAAGGAGTTTCCAGCTTCTTCTTTACATATTTTTTCAAAAAAGTTGCAGTGAGATAATCCTAATATTTAATCTGTAAATAGGTTGTTTTCAACACTTTTACAAGTCAAGATGCCGCCGATGTTTCTTAGCTGTAGGTTGATCACAGAAGAAACGCCGAAATATACTCAGTTTTGCTGTATAAATACATAATTTTGTACACCTAGTGAGAGAAAGAAAAAGGTGACGCTACTGATATTATAGTGAAATCTTTGTTTCTGCTTTTGCTATAATTCCAACATTGCAAAAAAAAAAAACAATTTGATTTGCAAAAGTTACCTAAAGTTACCTTTTGGTTTGTGTAACCTGGAAGTAACCTGATGGAGGTAAGTTACCTTAAAGGTAGTGTGCGTCATCCCAGCGAAAAAGTGTCGAATTTCTTAATTCGAGATAAGTAAATCGTTAGTGTATGACGTCGTGTAATTGTGTATGAACATTTCAGATTTGTGTGTCCAACCCTTTTTGGGATATTCATCAAAAACGTTTTCCGCTGGAACGACGTCTTCCCAGCGAGACTTTTTTTTTCCAAAGGACGTAAGTAAAATAAAATAGTTACATGGATATATATAAAATAGACTATAACGAAAGGTAAATGTGTATGCATAAATGAGATTTGTGTGTCTAAAGACTCCGAAGATATTCAAGTTTCCGCTGCGGTGACGTTTGGCTGATTGCTGGATATCATAAACGGTTAGGCGAATAGTTGTGACTTTTTTTACACATGTTGCGATTCTTTTGTGTGTAATGTTTGTGAAAACAGACTTCGAAAAAAAATTACCGCTAGGAAGCTATAAATTTTAAAATGAAATCAGGTTATTAGGTCCTAGTACTGCGTATATGAGTTCCGAAGCCTAAATGTTAAAGTTTATTTGTACCTTATAAATGCTCACAATGTCATGTTAAGTCTCATCGATGTACTGTAAGTAAATAATGAATTATGAACAAAATTGCTAGGTCTGGGTCACGATGTTGTTCGCCATTCGATTGGACGAGTTTACTATGGGTTGGCAAATTAAAAGGTTTCCCATTCGTTAGTGTATTAGTTCAATTATCCATCTGGTAAAATTGTAGCCCAATACACTTAATAATTAAAGAAATATAATCGAAAAACCAATGAGAAGCGCAATACAGAGATAAGCCAACCAAGTTTGAATGTGTACTAAAAAGCGGCCGCGCGATACATGGTGCTTACCTTCCCAAATTGTTAGCATACTTATTGTTATTGGTGTGGTACTTTGGTACAGGTGCCTACACAATAATTAGTAAAAATGAAAAACAACTGCAGTTTAATTAGTTTTATTTTCAAAAGTATCAATTTACTAATGATATCAATTGTAGATATGTGTATGTATAGGTACTTAAAAACTCGTGCAAAAAAATCAACAACAACAAAATAATAAAAATCTACATACTAAAATCAACATAAAAGATATAGAAAAGGTATTTATACAAAAAATAAGTATAGCTATTATTTTAATTAAATTACTTAATGTTCAAAATCACAGATCAGTTACAATAATTGACTCATTCATAAGCTTTTTTTTTTTTTTTTTTTTTTTTTTTATTCTTAACGGGCTTGCGTTTGACCGCCACCTCACCTGATGTTAAGCGATGGTGCGGTCGACGATGGTACACGCTTGCCCAGCAAAAACCTATTCACTCGAGTCTTGAAGACCACCAGATTATATTTCTCGGGAAACACTGACGCCGGCAAGGAATTCCACTCTTTGGCGGTACGCATGATAAAGCTATTAGCAAACCGGTTCGTGCGTAAGGGTGGAATATCTACCATATAACGGTGGCGCATCGCCGTGCGTCTGGTCGTCCGATAATGGAAAGGGCTTGGGGGAATTAAATTGTGCAATTCCAACGCACACTCGCCGAAATGCATTCGATAAAAAACCGATAGGCTAGCAACTCTGCGCCGATGCTCGAGACTTTGTAGTTTGGCGTCGACCAGCGCATCGTTGCCAACGAGCCTCTTGGCGCGCCTCTCAATCGACTCGAGAGCCGCCAGTTGATATTTAGCCGAGCCATCACAGAGATGAGAGCAGTACTCCATACAGGACCGAACTTGTGCTTGGTACAAATTGAGCAGCTGTTCAGGTGTGAAGTACCGTCTCACCTTAGAGAGGATGCCCAGCTTTTTGGCAGCAAGTTGAGCCTTGGACTCTATGTATGAGCCGAAGTTTAGGGTGGATGTTAGTGACACGCCAAGAAGCTCAAGGTGGTCAGTTATCGGCACGGATGCATCACAGAAAGTTGGAGTAAGTTCAAATTGACTCCGTTTAGCAGAAAACAGGCACGCCTGGGTCTTAGCAGCATTGAACTTGACCAAGTTAGCATCACCCCATTCGGAGACAGCTTTCAGGGTCAAGTTCAAGCGTTCAACCATGGCCTCTCTAAGAGACTAGATTTGCGTCCGACTCGCTCGTGCATTGGATGTGTAACTCTCAACAACGGTGCTGTCGTCTGCGTACCCAAAGGTGCCGGGTCTTAGCAGATCATTTATGTGGAGCAAAAACATAGTTGCGGAGAGTACTGAGCCCTGAGGGACCCCGGCATTTATAGCCAATTGGTCGGACGTGCAGCCGTCAATGACAACTCGGATCGACCGATCCCTCAGGAAGTCTGAGATCCAATTACACAGATCAGTAGGCAGGCCGAATGAAGGAAGCTTGTTTATAAGGCTATCGTGCCAGACCCTGTCGAAGGCCTTCGAGATGTCAAGAGAAACGGCAATCGCTTCTCCGTGTTTCTCGATGGCCTCGCTCCAAATGTGGGAGGCATACGCAAGAAGATCTCCGGTAGACCGGTTTCGGCGGAAACCGTATTGTCGGTCACTCAGAAGGTCATTAGCTTCAAGGTATCCTAGGAGCTTAGTAGGTATCTACATTAATGTAGGTTGTTATGTTTATTAAAATTAAAGATTATGTATATTATTCGTAACCAGCTCTACGTAGATAATAAATTAACTGCATGTGGGGATCGAACCGACAACATTTGGCGTGGGGTCAATAGAGAGGTGACCACCTTAACGACTATGCCACAAGTGCAGTGAAATTAATTGTAAATGTGAATAGACGAGAACATTAGCAGCTACAGTGAACCGTGGTTCATTGTTTACCTCTTTATTTTAGCCCACTGTCAACGTACGGGGTCCTATCGACTTTGGATGTATGTTGCCAACCATAGGTACGTTTATACTAGATCGACACAGATAGCATAAATAAAAACGCTAGGAAACACAACACGAGATAGTTTTATGTTGAATCCGATATGAAGAACAAAGGAAGTAAGAAAAAAATTAAACTTCAGTTTTTAATAACTTTTTTCGCAATAAAACACAGAAATTCACTATGCTTGAGTGTCCGTTACAAAACAAAAACAAAATAATCATACAAATCACTAACTGTATGATTTTTGGACACACGGACGGAACCTGTAAAAAAAGAAATTCAAATCCATTTGTCTGTCAGAACTTTGTAACTTCTAAACCAAGAATGTTAATTACCTACATGGAAATCTCACATAATACGTAAAACTTTAGCACCACAGTCGTGGTCTCTTTACAATATTATAATTTGTTCTTAGTGACCCCATGTCAATAACTGAATAGTACCTACTTATTTTGAAATAATTGTACTGATGACTGTGTAAAGTAAAATGAGAAAATAAAAAAACTAAAGAATTGTGTACGCACATGTACCAAAATTAAAACGGTACTATACTAACAATTTTGGAAGGTAAGCACCATGTATCGCGCGGCCGCTTTTTAGTACACATTCAAACTTGGTTGGTTTATCTATGTATTGCGCTTCTCATTGGTTTTTTGATTATATTTCTTTAATTATTAAGTGTATTGGACTACAATTTTACAGATGGATAATTGAACTAATACACTAACGAATGGGGTACCTTTTAATTTGCCAACCCATAGTAAACTCGTCCAATCGAATGGCGAACAGCATCGTGGCCCAGACCTAGCAATTTTGATCATAATTCATTATTTACTTACAGTACATCGATGAGACTTAACATGACATTGTGAGCATTTATAAGGTACAAATAAACTTTAACATTTAGGCTTCGGAACTCATATACGCAGTACTAGGACCTAATAACCTGATTTCATTTTAAAATTTATAGCTTCCTAGCGGTAATTTTTTTTCGAAGTCTGTTTTCACAAACATTACACACAAAAGAATCGCAACATGTGTAAAAAAAGTCACAACTATTCGCCTTACCGTTTATGATATCCAGCAATCAGCCAAACGTCACCGCAGCGGAAACTTGAATATCTTCGGAGTCTTTAGACACACAAATCTCATTTATGCATACACATTTACCTTTCGTTATAGTCTAATCCATGTAACTATTTTATTTTACTTACGTCCTTTGGAAAAAAAAAGTCTCGCTGGGAAGACGTCGTTCCAGCGGAAAACGTTTTTGATGAATATCCCAAAAAGGGTTGGACACACAAATCTGAAATGTTCATACACAATTACACGACGTCATACACTAACGATTTACTTATCTCGAATTAAGAAATTCGACACTTTTTCGCTGGGATGACGCACACTTAAAGGTAACAAAACTAACCTTCTGGCAATGATGGTTTTATTTATCATATCTAATAGTATTTATAGCATAGTGCCACATTTTTTGACAACTTGACAATAAAGCAGCAAAGGCATTAAAAGTAATATTCCATCAGACTGAGTATAGAAGATCCTAGGAACATAAAATCGGTAATACAATGCAAAAGATGTCAACAGTATGGACATAAAAGAACTACTGTATGAAACTCTATTGCTGCATAAAATGTGCTGAAGTACATGAAACATCAGTATACACGAAAATCAACCGTAACTCACCAACCATGTGCGCTTTGTGCTTAAGGGTTGTGAGGTTGATAAAGAAATTACCAGAAAATGCTCCAATGATTACCTTCTAGACATAAAAAAGATCAATTCACTAATTACTTACACAGCAAACTTTTTCTCTCTCACAGGAAGTTTCTTCTTCAATGGCATCTGTTTCATAAGTCTAGGTGACATCTTCAATTTAGTTTGAGGAGACATTGGTTTTATTTCAGGTTCCACATCCATAGCTAAGGACAGACAAGAGCTTAAATATCAGAGCTTTTTTATCAATTTAAATGAGCAAAAACGATAGCAACAGATAGTGTCCTTTACAAATTATATGAGCATACATAAATAGTTTAATTCCATACATTTTTGACGAGTAACTCTGTATGTTGGAGCTCCTCCCATAGCTGACAATTCCTGTTCAACATCAGAATCTGGCAGCCAGTCAGGATCATCTTCTTTCCTGCTACTGCGTCTCCGACTGAATTTCAGAAATAATGTGTTTTTTATTTATTTAATGTATAAACTATTCAAAAACATTTTACAATACTGCTGATGGCATGCATGTTTTTGTAAGTTGTTGTCTTGTAAGAAGCATAAATTTTTTAACGTGTAAGGGTTAAAATAAAGACGATAGACACTGGCTGGAATTGAATGTTTACTTACACCCTTGACTTACTGCGAGTGACATCAAACATAAATCCATCGTATGCGCCAGCGTTTAGCACAGCCTGTTCAGATGAGCCGGGTTGATCATACTCTACGATGCACATATGACGCTTGGGGAACAGTCTTATCTTCTGAACTCGACCAAACTTGCTGAAGTGCTTTTTAGATGCAGCAGTATCAAATAGACAATCTGGGACATTTGAACATCTAAAACCATAAAATGTGTGTTTGAGACTAAGTAGAGCATTAATTTCCATCATCATCATCATTTCAACCAAAAGACTTCCACAGCTGGACACAGGCCTCCCCCAAGCATCACCACAATGACCGGTGAATTGAAGCATGAGTGGGCACATTGCTCGCAGAACGGATGGCCAATGGGGCAGTAAAGTTCTTAATTTCCATACTACTACAAAAACCTGGTACTAAAATATACCAACATTGTAGTCTTAAAAACAATTTCCAAAGCAGTCAAAATAACTCTTGATAGATACATTTTAGTTGATTCCAATGTGATGAAATTCTAATAAATCATTTAAGCATGCCATTATCGATACATGATGGTCTCTGAATTATTGTGTAACGTCATTAATTATAATTCAATGTTGAGAGTAGGGAATGCCCTATCCAATGGGGTAGGGTATGTCAACAACTCAAATAACTCACGTGACTGAGGTTTTTGGATTGATGATAGCATCTTGTAACGGACTCTTCAGTTTTTTACGAGGACTTGTACCGGACTGCATATTTATTTGATGCACTTGTTTCTCTAGCACACCATTGATAATAGATCGCAGTTCAAAAACACAAGGTCAATCGTACAATATTATTGCAGAATTACATTAATAAAGTTAAGGTAAGATTTTTAAATTTATTTTAATTTAAAAGAGGGAGTTTCGACTGTTTCACTTTTAGTTTCGGAATCAACGAATTAAAATAGAAATACAAAATACTGGACAAATTCTCATATTAATTGAGCTTTTGAGTTTTGACACTTGACAGCAGTGTTGCCAAATCAAATTTTAAAAGATATCTAATAGCTAGATCAGCAGCAGAAAATAGCTAGATTTTTATTAATAAAATGGCTAATAGCTAAAAAATAGCTACATATTTATTAAAAAAATTGCTAAAGATAACAATAGTTATATATATTTGCTAGTCTTAGTATAGGGCGCGGGGCCACGGTTTTTAGAATTATATGTAATTTAACTCAGTTTGTATGTAAATACGCGTGTACAACACATTTAATTCACGTTCCCGTCTGAGGCACGTGGCTCCATGTACCGCGCCCCACCCTCGTGGAGCGTCTTTTAATTATTTGGGAAGCTCATAACCATAGCAGGATTTCTCATACTATTTCGGATCGGATTTCATTGGTACCCTCAATCTGTTCCTCGATTTGGTTTTCACTAAAGTAATTAAGTATTTATACTGGATTTTTACTTTAGCTGCAAACTCAGTAGCAGCAGTAAATTCAGTAGTGGCAGTCGTAATTTTCAGATCAATCAATCTTTCAGTTCCCTAACCACTTAATTCATAAATATTTTCCATTATCTGCCAAAAATCTGCCCATCTCTTTTATTTCCCATAGTAGTAACTAACACCTTTGTTTAAAAATAGCTAAAATTGTAAACAAATTAACCGACAAAAAAGGAAGAAGATTCTCAATTTAACGCGTATTTTTTTTTTATGTATGAACCCGCATGTGTTTTTACAGAGTGGTCTGATTTTGATGATTCTTTTTTTAATGGATAGGGTATATCTCCAAATTGGTCTCCAGGTGAAAATCAAAATCCACTCCTGTGGGTAGGAAAACAATGAAATGAGTACTTGTTCTGAAATTCAGTCGGAGTCTCCGCCAAACAAACAAGCAAAGCGCGTGCGAGTTGCAAGTGGTCGAGCGGGGAACGTATTTTTGGAAAGTTATTGTTTATCGTTGAAAATTTCAGGTTGTATTGATGTTATTTTGTTTTTATTAGTAGTTAGTCATTTAATGATCTTCGTTGATTGTTTGTTTGGCGCCGACTCATAATTAGTTATTTACATTAGTTTAGTTAGGAGAACAGTTATTAAGACTAAAAAGCTTCATTTTATTTTTCGCTTTTCAGTTTATTTTTCGTTGGTAATTTTTTTTGTTAAAAAGTTTATTTTTTAATTTTTTTGTGGCTAAAATCTAACTCCAGGTCTCCATTATGTTGTAGTGTCTAGAACTACATTTATGTGTGCAAATTTTCAACAGAATCTGTTGACAGGTAAGAATTCAGTGGATGAACCTTTAGAGGTAGATTTGGATTTTCAAATTTAAATGAGACCAACATCGAGATATACCCTATCCATTAAAAAAAGAATAATCAAAATCGGACTACTCTGTAAAAAGTTATGCGTGATCATACATAAAAAATAAATGAAAAATATACGCGTTGAATTGAGAACCTCCTCCTTTTTTTCATCATCATCATCATCATCATTTCACCCGATAGACGTCCACTGCTGGACATAGGCCTCCCCCAAGCATCGCCACAACGACCGGTCCTGTGCCTTCCGCATCCAGCGGATTCCCGCGACCTTCACCAGGTCGTCGGTCCACCTTGTGGGGGGCCTATGTCCAGCAGTGGACGTGTTTCGGCTGAAATAGCTAAATCAAAGTTTTTGTAGATGATGTTGATTTATAGCTAAATCTAGCTATAAAAACTCCGAGTTGGCAACACTGCCTGACAGAGTGAGTTGAAGTGGAGTTGACACTGTTGACACTGGACAGTCAGACGCACAGACCAAGTAGAGATGCGTCAGACGTCAGCGTCGTTTCGCGTTTCGGTGTTGTCATTTTTTTTTAGTTATTGGCCTGGTTGCTAGAACCTTTTAGCTATTAGCCAAGTCTACTTTACAAAGGCAGAAAGTTCCTCAAGCGTTGATCACTGTTTAACTAGTTTTGAGTTAGGATTTAATTTTGGAACATGCCTCAAGCAGATATTTATTGATCACAGTTCAGCTGAGTTTAGCTTTATTTTATACTGTCACCTATTTTGTTATTTGAGCAGAGAAATTTGGGCAGTTTTGTTTTTTGTTTTGTAATCACTCTAGTGTTTATATTATCTGTGCTAGTGTGGTCCAGACTACGCTTGAGTATAGATTTCTATTATATTTCAGGTCAAATAAAAAAATGTTATGTTGTTGAATTAAAGTTTATAATTACCGTGTTGGAATAAGACCGATGCTCAAGTAACGATTAGGTATATCGTGATCAGGCGATTGTGAACTTTAGACTGTATTTGAGGAACGTTCTGTAATACGGGCCTAAGACTCGTATTACAAAACGATACTCAAGCGTTGATGTTTAAAATTAGTTTTACGTTGAGCTTTGATTATGTTATTATTTTAACATATTTACGCATGCGTAGCGAAATCTAACGAGTTAAACTGTGGAAAAAAAAATCACTCACGAGCAGGATTCGAACCTGCGAAGCCAGGAGCCACAGGTTCGAATCCTGCTCGTGAGTGATTTTTTCTTTCCACAATTTAAACCGTTGAGCTTTGATTTTAGAACGTTCCTCAAGCAGAGATTTGTTGATCACAGTTCAGCTGAGTTTAGTTTTATTTTATACTGTCACCTGTTTCGGTATTCGAGCAGAGATTTGATTTGCAATCACTCTAGTGTGGTCCAGACTACGCTTGAGTAGAGATTTATATTCTATTTCAGGTCAAATTCGTGTGATATGTTGTTGAATTAAAGTTTATAATTACCGTCCTGGAATAAGAACGTTACTCAGGTAACGATTCTGTCCTTAAGTAGTGATCAGTAGGCCTAGTACGAGTTTGACACTTACGAATACTTTCATCGTTTTCGTCGACTTTCATTCATAAATCAGTAGCGCCCCTGGCGGATGCGAGGAGGAACTACAGATTTATTAATGAAAGTCTACGAATACTTTGAAAGTATTCGTAAGTGTCAAACTCGTACAAGGCCCCCAGGTGATTGGAGTTTAAACTGTACTTGAGGAACCAACTGTAATACGGGCCTTAGTTTACGCCGTAAGTAAAACACACCGCCACACCACACCCTATTTAAGCCCCAGCGCACACTGATACAAAGCCGTGCGAACTGATACCGCATATTATTGAATACAATTATAAATAATAGTAAACCTTAGTGCATGCGCTATTCCATTGTTCACAGAATTTATGGTACGAATTTGTATCGCAACCGCACCGCAGTGCGTGCTTAGCCTAAGCCGGGCTAAGCCTAAAATTAAGGAAACTTTACGAGAGGTTTCTGAGGGATTGATGAGAAAATAAATACGAATAGTCACATTTGCCAATCTTGTGTTGTTAACGAGCACTTAACTTAATAATCCAAACGCTATTTCCGAATTTTCTCGGCAACTCTTGGTCCGTAGCCGGAGAATGATTCTTACCAATGTTGTCGTACTAAAAATACTTTCTATTCCCACTGAGGTATTGTTATAATAGAGGTTTATAATCTAAGTTATAATACCACAGTGTCTATTCCTAATTAAATCTATAGTGCTTATATACTTTTTGATTAAATCCGGTAGATGTCACTGAAAACAGGTAAAAACAACTATTGGTTATATTCTCTTTGCCACAGAGTACATTATATAGCTGCTCTTTGCTATTAGCAGCGATCCATGTAACATAATACCTAGAACTTTTAGACATAATATTATTAACGCTTTTGTTTGTTTTTGCTCCTGTTCTAACAACGATAAATTAAATTATTTATAGGTAAGTCTTCACCCTTTCCCGTACCTATTCACAGACCAAGTAGAGATGTGTACCTATTATAATCATTTATGGTCGACTTTGCAGTGCACGTGCTAGAAAAGTATGGCAGGTAAGTTTTGGAACGAAGTTCTTTAACGCAGCTTTCGGTCTATGGGTAATTCGGGAGAAAATGTAACTTTACGTAAGATTTTTGCGTTATGAGCAGGCATATACCAGGTACGCAGGTACCTACGCACATCGCGCACTCTTTCTTACATATGTGTGCGTGAGGAACTTCGTTCCTGACCGCACACGTTTTTATTTTATTTATTTTAAAATATATGATAATTATGGTGAATATCCTCAATTGCGTCCATAATAATTATGTTCTTACTTGTTCTCATATCTATTTATAGGCACTCCTTTTTTCGGCTTAATAATGTAGGTGCGTTAAACAGTAACCAACGACCATACAGCCCATAGACGCCTCATAACAGGCGACCGACGGCGATGTCTGCAACACATCTATGAAATTTCACTAATGTAGGTCGCCACTATTCGCCACTTGAAATCTTCAAATCAGTTTCGATGAGCCGTCAAAACTGCCGCGTTAGTGACTAGCCAATAGCCGCCTTGGTAGGGCCAATCGGATTGCAGTACCCCGCCTCAGCTAGTGACAGAATTTATTGTACGCATTATGTTCAACATTATGCGTCTATTGGGCTGTATGATCTTTGCCAGTAACCAAAGCTCCTGTCACAGAAAACTATGTACCTACTAGTCAGAGACAGGAGACAGATAGGACACTCGCTTTTATTTTTGTTTTTCTTGCCGTGGGGAAATCCTCATGGACGCACACCACCCGGAGTAGGCGGAGCCAGTGTCGGACTCTTACCGACTAAAACCACCACGGTGTTCCTTCAACTACCTTAGCCGGGGGCGTAGGAACCCGTGAGTATTCACACAATCACCCCCGACAGGTCCCGGTTCGCCACAAGCAGGCGAGCCCCTTCTCCCAGTGCGGCCTAACGTTGGCCGCACCCTCCTAGGTGGCGCACACGGAACACACGCCACCTCACCTCACGGGCCTTTACCAGCTACGCCTGCTGCGCCAATTACGCCAGCTATGCCAGCTGTGTCAGCTACGCCAGCTACGCCAGCATGCTGCCAAGTCAGCAATGCACTTAGGGTTCTCACAGGCAGTAAAAAGAGGCATAGATGGATACCAGAAGATGCCTGAAGTGGCAATTACCTACATAAAAGATAAAACCTGTCTACCTACAGGAAAATCAGAAGCATGTCGTAACGTCCGTCTGAAATATAGTATTTTTGCGTACTACCTTTATGTTTCTTCAATAGTATATAGTACGCCGCGCCGGCCGAAATATAGTAAAATACTATTTTAAATAATACGGTTGGCACCCCTAAATGTAATATCCCCGAAATTGTTCACCAACGCGTTTGATAGAGTACAAATGTAAACGGCGAGAACATCTAACATCTCCGTTTTGCCGATGACATTGTTGTAATGGCTAACGGCCAAAATTAATATCCAATCTATCCACGATTTGCCCTACTGGAGATAGAAATTTGACATAAGCTCCATACAAAATACGTCAAATTCCTATCTCTAGTAGGGCAAATCGTAAATAGATGGATATTAATTTTGGCCGTAAGTCACTGAAACAACAGGGTAAAATGCTACACAGCCTAAACAGAGCCTTTCGGCGGTCATCGCATGAATATGGACAAGACTAAAGTCATGTTCAATACGTATGTCTTGCCGAGGCCAGTATTCGTCGAAGAGACGGTGCTCGAAGATGTACAGGAATATATCTATTAGGGCAGGTCATTTACGACCTTCTCATCCTGAGAAGAGGCCCGTGCCCAGCAGTGGGACAGCAATGGGCTGATGATGATGATGATTATTTACGACCTGTCACAGAGGAGTGGCTTGAGGCAGGAGTGGAGTGAGGTGCCATGGCGCCCTCACCTACCGGCTGACGCAGATACTCTCGAGGCACGGTTGCTTCGGAAAGAATCAATGTCGCATAGGCCAGGAGCCGACGCCTGAGTATCATGACTGCAGGAACTGCTGGACATATCCTAGCACACACTGGCGTAGTGCCCAGTTTGGGCCTCGCAGCGCCATGACCTTATCACTGCAATAGGCGGCAGTAATCTCTCGCTTTTGGCCGTGGTTCTGTCCATGGTCGGGAGCAAAAGTGCTTGGGAAGGCTTCGTCTCCTTCTGTGAGAAGGTGATGCTTGTAAAAAGGGCGGTGGAGAGGGTTCGAGAGTTAACAAATGGCGAGCTGGGACCTATTGGGGGTGGTAGTAGAATGCACGTATTCCACGCCCCCGACTAAAGATAGTTGGAGGAACATCATGGTGATTTTAGTCGGCAAGAGTTCGACACTGGCTCCACCTACTCCGGACGGAGTCTATTAGGATTTCCCCACGAAAAAAAAGGTAATTTAGCTTGGTAGACATATAGACATAACTTCGAAAAATAAACTGACAGAAGTATCCAGATGAGCTGGGCAGCGGATGGCCACTTTACGCTGCAGGCTATTAAACTTAGCTCTGCAGCGCTGGTTGCCTGACAGTCTATTTGATCATAGGCGCCCCGTGAAGGTCCATCGACCGCACAACCCCCGCGTAGATACGACGAACTTCCTCTCGAGGTTCCCCGTGGGGGAAAGTTCCTAAAGCAAATAAACTGGAAAACTTAATTTTTGGTAAATAATTATCGACGAATTAGAATTCTAAATTTACGCCATCTATACAATTGTTTAGACAACAGCAGCGCATGCGTTTTTATACCTTGCTAGTCAGATAATTAGCCTCGGTAGCATATGTACTAGCGACATCTATGTTTTTGATATGAAAAAAAATGCTCAAACGTCGTTTGACACTTTGACCACTAGTTCAAATTGTCAGTATTGTATTTGAATTAATTAATTAATAACTAGTTTTTCGTTTGATAAAATAAAATATGTTTAAATAAAAAATGCATTTATTAAAATGTACCTAACCTAACCTAATCATAATTTGCAGTAAACATGCGAAAAAAAGAAGTTTTACGGGCAGATTGTTAATATACCTACTTATCCAATTTGAAAACCTGCCCGTAAAACTTCAAGTTAAAATTTTGTTGCGATTCGTTTTTCCACTTGTCAGTTGCCATTCGTTTTTCCACTTGTCCGTTGCGATTCGTTTTTCCACTTGTCCGTTGCGATTCGTTTTTCCACATGGCCATTGAAGTTTCACTTCTACCATGTGTCCCAGCACACATTTAGTTTTTTGTTGTTTATCGAAAATTAAAAAAACTGTCTGGATTTGTGCCCGGTCAATGGCAATAGGCTTGCCCCCTATTACATGGGACTATAATATAACTGGCGAAATGTGGGTGTACTATTACACCTCTGCCTTACCCTTCGGGTAAATACAGGCGTGATGTTATGTAATGTGTAAAAAAACTTAACTTTAACAAAATAAACATTAAATCATCGAAATAATAAGTAACACCATTTGTAATCATCTGTAATCATTGAGAAAGAGAGTTTAAAATCATATGGACTCGCACAGGTCTTTGAACTAACGATCTTTGGCTAGAAAAATGGTCCTACATTCAAAATTAATGAGATTAAAATAATTTCCTGTGGCTAAGCTATTAACTGGATTCGATTGATTTTTTTTTATACGGTCAGAGCACGTGATACTCTGTACGTGGTTTTATTTAATGCCGTATTGTCATATCCACTCTGTATACCTACCTACTACATACTCGTGGCTGTAACAATCGCGTAGATTGTGCGCTTTCCGCGGTCACTCCGTCGATTGGTGCCCGTTTTGTTAAACATCTAGACTCCTCCGTGGTCTAGGCTTAGGTTTTCGGTATTACCCAGTGACTGGGTTGCGGTGGTCTGATGGCAGTCACTCTGTGTAACATACTGGAAGCTAAAGCCGACTGAAGAGGGGCAGGAGGAAGTACCTATATTGTTTTATAAATTGTATAGCGCCTATTTGATACAGAAATGGTATTTGTATAATACAAGTAGCCACGAAAAAACAATCACCTAGTACCTACAGTGTGTACAATATTTTTCGGTGCATTTTTCCTCTATTTAACAACGTCTAGATGTGATCACAAGTGTGTAAGGTGGTACTTATTTAAGTAAATTCCATGTACTTTATATTATTATATTTAAGTAGGTATCTATATTATGTACGAAACGTACCTACTTTTACACCGTACCTACCCACGATCGGTTCCCATTCTTCTAGTCCATTCAAAGGTTGTCTGGAAGAGATTGCCTTGTGCGATAAGACCGCCCATTGTACTTATTTTAATCTTTCTGTAAACTATTGTCTTTGTTTTCGTTTGGTGTAATGTACAATAAAGAATACAATAAATAAATAAATAATAAATAAACGTTCACAGCTGACAAAAGGTTGACACGCATTATTTGCGACGTGGGCTGCATTGCCAAAATCCACGTGTTCGAATGATTTGGACATGTTCTTCATGCAGCGAATCATTCTGAATTAGAGAAGTCAAAAGAAGAGAGAAGTCAATTGAGTTAAGCGATGGCTGATGCTCGCGTCTTGCTCGTGAACGGGTGCCGTCTGTCGGGACAGGTCAGCTCCTACATACTATGGCTACTCTTTTTACGTTTATTTCTCACTTTTAAACTCTTGTTTATTTTTGGCATTACTCTACATTTTACTCACATTAATTGAATAAATTTGATGTTATAAACAGTAACCTATTTTAAAAAGAGTTTATCCATGGTGTTTCTTGCCGGTTCTTCTCCATAGGACCCACAATTTGGAACCGTGCAACTAGAGCCTGACGTTTCAAAAGTGCCTGTAATTAGGTTTATTTGAAATAAAAAACATTTGATTTTGATTTTGAAAAGATTGCGTAACGTCGAAAGGATTGCGTAAAAAAAAGATAGGTATAAAATTGTGATTGTTATTATTAGACCGTATCCTTGACGGGTGTATCTTTGACGGGTTCGTCCTATTAGTGCCCAATATCTCTGCTTCAAATTCTATTAATAATTACTTAACTACACAATGTCCTATATTTCTAGCATTTATTTAATTATATATCATTCAAAAGTATGCCGAAGCTCATGAATATAGACTTCATCATCATGTAAACGTTGAGGCTATTCAGCTCCTCGACAACACAGGCTTAGTGAGGAGACTGAAAAGGACAAAGCCTTTTGAGTTAGTGTAGTGTTAAAATAAAAATAGTGATGTAGTGAATATTAATTAAAGACACATGAAACAAGTGACTTCGCCTTAAGAGACGCTAAGATAGTGCCAGTGGACACATTCTTAGAAATAATATTATTATCTAGCAGTTTAAGTTAGCATAAAATTACTTATTAGTCTTGTAGACTATAGATCGTAATTATATTAAGGTACCAATAAATAACTGTTAAGACCTTAAACATAAAAAAAAATGTTTAATTAATTTCTTAAATTTAATTTTTATCTCAATATTGCTTGTTTACAACAAACAACATTGAAAATCAGTATTGCCTCTTGTCTATACAGAGAGTAGCCTGATGATCTGTAACATAGAATTATCTACTTCAGACACATCAGTCTAAACAACGCGTTATTGAAATAACTAAAAACCTTTTCAGAAAATATCAGATGTTCCCTACATTTGGTCGATTTATGTGAACATAAATGTAGAGAACATGTGTTTTTTTTTCGCGATTTCAGGTTTGGTCCCATAGTAAAAGTAGTTCATACTGATGAGTACAATGACCCCTTTAGAGGTTTTCAGTTATTTGGCGAAAAGTGGGTGTACTATACACCTCTGCCTACCCCTTCGGGGAAATACATGCGTGATGTTATGTTATGTTATGTGTTATGAAATTGGTTATGATTATTCGAAATATATGTAATATATAATCAATATATGCTTAGGGGAGGCCTGTGTCCAGCAGTGGACGTCTTTCGGCTGAAATGATGATGACGTTGATGATGATACGAAATATATGTGGTAACTTAGTATTACCGTATTTTACAATAATAAATAAATAATAAATAAATAAATATCTTCGGGACATTTTTACACAGCACCATCTAGTCCCAAACAAAGCAGAGCTTGTGATATGGGTACTAGACAATGGATATAATACTTATACACTTTTTTTTTTGTAAATACATACTTATAATACATAAGAAACACCCAGACCAACACAAACACTTATGTTCATCACACAAATATTTGTGTCCTGTGGGAATCGAACCCACGACCTCGTGATCAGAAGTCCGACACACGAACCACTAGACCACAGAGGTCGTCAATAGTGTGGGTTTTACACTATGGGGGTGTTTATTATATATTATAGCTTAACATCTGACCAATTTTATCAATAACATATCGCATCGCTACTTTAAGGACTGTAGGACTAGCAACAAACAAGTTAAATTTTAATTGGTTACATCTTTACCGGAACAGGGTATTATTCCATTAATTAATAAGTATTTTTAATTAGCAGAATTGGAAATCTGTGAAAAGCCTTGGTTCAACTGTGGTTCGAATGTGATTTGGGGTCAATTTTGATATAGTAGAACTTGCCTCTTGGGCTGCGATATGCTGAGTATATGTCTAGATAGACTTCGGCGTAAATGGGATGATAAGAATAAGAATAGAATAGAATGATTTACTTCTCGCCATAATATTATACATTAGGTTTACATATCAGAGTAAGTCATATCATAAGAGTTAAAAATACTGTGGGAGACTGGTGCCTAAACTAAGCTCTAGGCCTGTATTTCAGGATACCAGGTCTCCACCCTTAAAGTAAACATAACATTTTTATTTGGCTATGTACTTGTACACTAACAGCCTTAAACATAGCCTACTTAATTGTACTCGAGAATATAATTTAAGACAAAAAAACGTAAGCAGGTAGGATTAGTTAGGTCACCTTCGGTTTACCGACGATATAGTAGTCATGGCTGAGACCATAGAGGACCTTTTGCGAAATTTAAATTAATTTTTTATAATATAATTTTGGCAGAAAATATAAAACAGTTTTTCTTCTTAACTGTATTCCGACGAAATGAGAATCCGACCATTTGCGAATCCAACCAAGTGCGAACAAATGCTCGGTACAATGCTCGATGACTTCAGTAGAGGTCCCGATAGAATGGGTCTTAAAATGAATATGTACAAGACAAAGGTTATGTCGAATTCCCACATAGCACCCATTCCCGTAAACATCGGAGAATCTACACTCGAAGTTGTTGACGATTATGTATACCTAGGACAAACTGTCCAGTTAGGTAGGTCCAACTTCAAGAAAGAGGTCAATCTTCGAATCCGACTCGGTTGGGAAGCGTTCGGGAAGCTACGCAATATCTTCTCGTCCAAAATACTGCAGTGTCTCAAGACGAAAGTCTTTAACCAGTGTGTTGCCAGTAATGACTTTAAACGTGGTGGCTTACAATGGACCTAATAAGAAGGCTCAAAGTCACTCAAAGGGCAATGGAAAGGGCTATGCTCGGAGTGTCCCTGCGTGATCGAATCAAAAATGAGGAGATTCGCAGGAGAACGAAAGTAACCGACATAGCCCGAAGAATTACCAAACTTAAGTGGCAGTGGGCGGGGCACATTGCTCGCAGAACGGACGGCCGATAGGGCAGTAAAGTTCTGGAGTGGCGACCGCCTACTGGAAGGCGCAGCGTGGGTAGGCCCCCCACAAGGTGGACCGACGACCTGGTGAAGGTCGCAGGTATCCGCTGTACGCGGAAAGCTCAGGACTGGTCGCTGTGGCGATGCTTGGGGGAGGCCTATGTCCAGCAGTGGACGTCTTTCGGCTGAAATGATGATGATGATGATTATTTAGGTAAGTACTTAGATTTGTGTGTGGTAGTGTATGTGGGTGGGGTGGTGTTAGTGCGTGTGGTGAGTATGTGTGTGTGGAATAAGGAGATAAATATAGTGTGCGACAGACTTAAAGATTTTGTGTGACGACAGTAGTTACGGTGACCGCAGGTGATGTAACCACATTTCGTCGCGCAAAACGCTCGCTAGTTCCGGAACGTACCGGATGTAGTACCTGTCACTTTCTATCTCTATAACGCTATTTTGGCAATTTCGATTCACTTTACTGTCAAAGACTGTTTGTTGTGTAGGAAGACCACGGTATTCATGTTGTGTGCTCCTATGTATAAGGCCTCCCTGTTTATGCCCTAAGTATGGGTAGCTGCACCTTCTCACCACTCAGACCAAAATAATAGGAGAAAGAGAAAACTTATCCTTTTGGTCTGAGGATCACCAATCACTTGCCGACCGTATCACTCATGTTTAGCAGTAGGTAACTGCATGCTTATGTGGTCCACTTTGCCCAATTTACGCGTGAGGTCAAACTATCTGCTTTACTTTAATCAAACTGGTAGAAATTTTATTGCACATGGATTTAAAGCAGGTAATTAGTTCTCGTTCAATCAAGATACAGGTAATGATGTTTCTTGACATCTCGAGACATGTCAGCGCTAGCCGCGTTAAATCAAACTGATCATAAAATTTCAATTACATATTGGCCATTATAACAACTAACTGAGTCAATTTATTATGTTTCGGTTTATGATAAGAGATGATGACTGCATTTCATTTTGAGATGTTAGTTTATATTGGTATCTCAGTGTAAATCTTAGTGCTTAAAGGTTGTATTGTACCTATTGTTTGTGCGTAGGTAGATAGAATTTTCAAAGCACTGTGCCTGTTCAGAATCATGAAAAAAACAACTGTAGTATTAAACAAAATGTTCCGTGTGGTGGCGGACATAACGAATTGCACTACCATTATCTCTTGTCATGGGTGTCGTAAAAGGCGACTAAGGGATTCACCGGAGGATGGGCAGCAGCGTTCTCTAAGTATTTAATCAACCAACTGCGATCGTCAACCCGCCTGCCAAGCATGGCGATTATAGCATATCCATCCTTAATCGGGGGAGGCCTATGTCCAGCAGTGGACGTCTTTCGGCTGAAATGATGATGATTAAACAAAGTAATATGTGTTATGAAGTTTATGTGATCATTATATTTGTTTGTTTATTGCCAAATCAGAAAAGATTTGAAGAATATAGAAGTGCTAGAACTATCATCCATGTTTCCAATATTCGACGACAAGATTATCAGGTTCACTGCTCACTAACAGGCAATATAAACAAATCCTATAATCCATATGGGAGCTGTTTAGGCGTTCGATGGTGCGGACTGCGGTGAATCACCTCGACGAGTGACGTCATCGCTATAAATTCGGGTGTCACATTCCGTTGGCAAGCGCATGCGGTTATATAAAAGAAAGTGGCGCGGCCGCGCGGCGACCTTGCTCGGTGAAAGGCGTGGCGCAAGTGGCACAGCCGGAACTCGCTCTTCCCACGGACCGATCCCGCGCCTCTCGCCCGCCATGCCGTTATGCGCTCGCGCAACTTTCGGTAACCGGTTTGATGTTAGCGAAAAAAATGCACTAGGCACGCTTGGACCGGTGCCAGTTCAGAAAATTCAGAACGGTGGACATAAAACACGGAATGTTGCAAAAATTATCTGTATCGTTATCTACGTGAAAACTTGTTCGGGTACGTGTAAATTTCCAAACGTCTTTCCTTGGCACAATACAGGGGCATGCCCATGACAATTATTGTTATAAATAAATAAATATTTTTGGGACATTATTACACAGCACCATCTAGTCCCAAACTAAGCAGAGCTTGTACAGTCGACTGCATAACAGTGGTACCACTTCAATTCGAAAACCGCCCTTACTGTTTACGAAATAAAGATGCTGCTAATGTCAAAGTGTTACCACCGACGTGCGTTCGACCGTACTATGGGTACTAGACAATGGATATAATACTTATACACTTTTTTTTTGTAAATACTTGCTTGTAATACATAAGAAACACCCAGACCAACACAAATACTTATGTTCATCAAAATCAAAATCAAAATAATATATAAAACATAGGTATAAAAGTTAAAAACTTGGTGGAAAATTAACATATTACGTCACACTATGTTTAACCTTGAAAGGCATACAAATTACATTGTACCACAAATATTACACAAATATTTGTGATCTGTGGGAATCGAAACCACGACCTCGTTACCAGCAGTCCGACACTCGAACCACTAGACCACAGACGTCGTCAAATATCGTTATGTTTATATAAATGATGGTCTGTTCCAATCCAAGCATTTCTCATTTATCTTCATCTCAATTTTTTCAGCAATATAGATTCCTAGCTGCCTTGCAGTTGTTCTTTTTGAAAGTTTTTTCGGTCTGTTTAAGTACCAGAAGTTTTACTACACTACCCATTATACTGTGAAAACAAAGCAACATTTTTAGATTCCAGTCTATCAAGGACGATATGAAGCCAAACGTGTAGACATCACAAATGCGTCATCTTACAGTTTCATACATCGATCACGCGGATGTCGATAAATTATAAACTATTTGTTAGACGTTAAACCTTCACGGGGAGTTAATGAGAGAAATCTGCAGCGACCTTGGACAGTATTGCAAAATGTTCAATCAAAGAGAGTTCATTTTGTGCTGATGACAAGAACTTGTTAGCTGGATGATCGTATAATCAATATTCTTGTTATGACGTTTAGCGTCTATGGTTAGCGTGTATTTTCCTATAATTTTCTAGGGATAAAGAAAAAGGGCCTTCATAACTATCTTAGAATTTACTACTATATTTTTTTTTTCTATTTGATACCTATGTAAGACTTAAAGAAAAGTTAATTTTTCACCTCCCTCACCCCCTAAATCTTACAAAGTCTTTTGTTTTTAGTGTTGGCAAGATTAAAATCTACGCTGACATGTTTTTTTTTTTTCAATAAATATTTTTGGTTTTTAATAATTGGTAGGTACTTATCAACGTCATAATTTCAACGCAAAAAATTTGTTAATTTAGGTGCCTTTAATTACGAAGACATTGCGAAATTTCAGAAAAATAAAACATAGTAGAAGCATACTTCTTTACGGTCTTCTTCTATCGTTTCGACATGAGCTAAATAGCTCGTGCCGTGGGGAAAAGATTAGCCAGTCAGCAGGTTGGTAGCGGGACTGACTGCCCAAGGTGCGCCGGATGATCAATTAAATATCGTCACTCGTGGAGGCTCTTTTAATGTCCTTTATTTACTTTACTTATCTTTTTTTTTCTTTACGGTTTAAATAACATAATAAAAAAACTTTTTAACAAAAAATTGAACCGACGAAAACAGAAACTAAAAGCGAAAAAGAAAATTAAGCTTTAAGTCTTTTTCTAACTAAACTAATGTTAATAACTAATTATGAGTCGGCGCCAAACAAACAATCAAAGTGCGTGCAATTTTCAAGTGGTCGAGCGGAGAACGCATTTTTGGAAAATTATTGTTTATCGTTGAAAATCTCACGTTTTATTTGATTTTATGTTGTTTTTATTATTTATTTAAAGTAATTTAAAGATCTTCGTTAATTATTTGTTTGGCGCCGACGGAAAAGACTAAAAACTAAATTTTATTTTTCGCTTTACAGTTTCTGTTTTCGTAGGTTAAATTTTTTGTTAAAAAGTTTTATTTTAAATTTTTTAACCGACGAAAAAAAGGAGGAGGTTCTCAATTCGACGCGTATATATATGTATATATATATATATATTTTTTTTTTTTTTATGAACTGAATTTTTACCTGTTTACCGATTGTGTTGAAACTTGGCACACAAATATAGTTCTAGACACTACGACATAATGGAGACCTGGAGTTAGATTAAACCACAAAAAAATTTAAAATAACAACAAATCAGCAAAAGCAAAAGCTTTTTAACAAAAAATAACTAATTATGAGTCGGCGCCAAACAAACAATCAACGAAGATCATTAAATTACTTTAAATAAATAATAAAAACAATGTAACATCAAATACAACGTGAAATTTTCAACGATAAACAATAACTTTCCAAAAATTCGTTCTCCGCTCGGCCACTTGCAACTTGCATGCACGTTGCTTGTTAAAAGTTTGTTTGGCGCCGACTCATAATTAGTTATTTTTCGCTTTTCAGTTTCTGTTTTCGTCGGTTAAATTTTTTGTTAAAAAGTTTTTTTGTGTCTAAATTCTAACTCCAGGTTTAGTGCTAGAGCCATTATATTGTAGTGTCTAGAACTACATTTATGTGTGCAAGTTTCAACAGAATCGGTTAACATGTAAGAATTCAGTGGGTGAACAAACACTAATCCCCTGTTTTACTATCCTTAGGGGTGGATTTTGATTTTGAAATTTAAATAGGACCAACTTCGAGATATACCCTATCCAATAAAAAAAGAATCATCAAAATCAGATTACTCTGTAAAAAGTTATGCGTGGTCATACATGAAAAAAAAAACATACGCGTTGAATTGAGAACCTCCTCCTTTTTTTTCGTCGGTTAAAAAATCATCGAAATCGGTAATTTAGGGGTGGAAAGCCGTTGGCACTTTTTGTATGGACAAGAAGGTGGTAGGTATACCCTAGTCTTAAACTGGATGATTTTTTTTCTTTAATTTGGAAATATGAACTAAAGAAGATAAGAAATAATAAGAAAGATTCATATTAACTATTCTTCATCATGTTTACTTTGTTTTATTTGTATAATATGGTATACAATGTGTTATTGAAATAACTCAAAACCTCGTTCTCATCAATATGAACAACTATGGGACCAAACCTGAAATCGCGAAAAAAAATCAGCTAAATATTTCCTACATTTTGTGGATGAATGTGAATACAAATGTAGGGAACATTGAATTTGATTTCAGGATTGGTCCCATATTAAAAGTTGTTCATACTGTTGAGGACAATGACCCCTTGAGGTTTTGAGTAAATTCAATACCACGTTGTATATCTATTTTATTAAAATAGGCAGTTATATACCGATGACTCTCATTTTGTGACTAATACGACTTTGAGATTTTTTTTTCGACTGTATGCTGTGTTTTTAAGTTTGTATTAGAGCTGTGACCTAATTTAAGATTCAAAAATCACTGAGGATTTATTTGATGTCTTAATACTTAAATCAGCAATAGTGAGTGTTCAAAGGACCGTGTATACCACTGCATGCCTTTCATTAATAGCCACCGAGCCTTTGATAAAAACGGGCAAACCACAAAATGCACTTTTTGTAGCGAATTGTAAGTAACATTTTATTTAAAAGAAGGCTGTATTCGTGTGTATTTCGAGCAAGACTTGTAATTGTGCAAGTGAGACAGAATATAACGATGTTCATAGTAGTGTTGGCCTAGAATTCAGACAATTTCCGATTGCCACGGTCGGACCGGGCGGGGAGGTGGCATCGCCTAGCAACAGATAGACGCGATCTGCGCACACGCTTACTTGTAAGGAAAATTGACTTTATATTGACTGCGAATCTTGTTTATTTCGCAAATATTTAAGTGAAACTAGAGACTACACAACAAAAAAAACTAACGTCCTCAATAAAACATGGAAATAAATAGTAGGATAAGCTGCATATGTTAAAATTTGATAAAAATTAATCCTGGAACTAGCTATTTAAGAAACATACCATGTAGACATATGGACTTACTCCGTCGTCTTAATCTGACAATTTTATAACTCAAAAAAAAAACATAACTCCTATAGCAACAGTAGTAGCGATCAGACAAAGTAACGGTGAAGACAATTTAGAGCTTGAAATTTTACTGCTCATACAAGGTCGATTGAAATTACGAAATAAACAATTATTTGAATTTGAAATCGCCCTAAATCAGCATATTTTTAATGTCATTCAAGATTGACATAAAATTTATCATTACAAAACACTCTCTGATAACATATCTAATCAGGGCAGATAATGATGAGGGAACGAGATCGGTATAGCTGATTTAGCAGTACGTGGATTCTTGAAATAGTTTCTAGGCTATAGGCTCTATATTAAAATAAACACCTATAGAAGTCGCAAAACGAGAGGCGATTGATCAAATGTGTAGATACAAAAGAAACCAAACTGTTTTACTGGTAACACCAGTCGCAATGCAAGACTTAGCACATGGTTAAAAACTCTTAAACATGTTTTTTGGTTATATCAAAACGGATATGCTTTCAACATGTGGTGTAATAAAAGCATCTGCGAATAATGAAGTTTGATGAGAAATGTCCAGGGTGACTAGGGTGAGCGTTGGAGTTTTATCTGCAGTAAGAGGTTCACCTGCTTCAGCGAAGGCTTTTGGAACAATACGAAGCGGAAAACGGCGCGTGCGGCGGCGGCCGGCCGCGAACCCGGATGCGGCCGGATGACGTAACGCAGCCTTCACTCCCCCCATCCTCCAAGCCGCGCACGCTCCGCTACAACCTCGCCCCCCTTGCTGCACCCACCTCTTCGTGTCTGGTCGACCGTCTGAGCCGACATTGCCGCGCTTTGATCTCATGTTAGCCTGTCTTGTAGTCTTGTCAATGCTCTACTTATTTAATTAATCCCTTATACAGCGTTAGAGGAACGATAGTCGGTTCCTGGGTGTAACAATCTGAGAACAGACACAACATACAGTTACATTTCCTCTGATTATGGTGAGATAGATTGCTATCTCGTTGAAACTGAAGGGATGAACAGAACGTTAATATTGTATAATAAGTAGGTAGGTACCTATTCGTTGACTGAAAAGCGCGTAGGTACCTATAGATCATATAGAGAGCTGGAACAAACAACGAATGATAAATAATCATCATCATCATTTCAGCCGAAAGACGTCCACTGCTGGACAACCAACCATCGTTAACATCGTTAACCATCTGCTGCCTACCCCAAGCATCGTTAACAATGTGTTATTCAAAATAAGTATGTAATATATGAAACAGAATTACTGAAACTGAATTAATAATATCTAGAATAACTTCAGTATTATTTTATCTGTGATAACTTTAAATATAAACTCTACAATGCAACTCCACACTATTATTTTATATTTTCGTTAGCTGGCCATTAGAAAGATTTATGTTTAGTATCTCAACATTTTACGTGGCGACGACGGTAGCCTGCCAGAAAATTATTCCGACTCTAATTAGTGAACATGCCTCGAAATATAATTATTATTTGAAATGATAAAGTAACGTCGGCTACCCGTCACGGTCTGTGATCGGGACGTCGACGTCCTACACTTTGCTCTTAATACTTTTTAGTTTTCATTTCATTTTATGACCTAACTATATTTGAACATAAAGTTTTAAAACCCTGTGTGTACTTAAGATACTATTATTGTAAACTATACCATTTTAGTTATGTTTTCCAAAATGATTTTACTTCAGTGATGTGTGCATTTTATTAACATGTTAGTTTTCACAATTATGAGTCTAACAAGTGTATAAGTATAAGTCTATGACTTTACTAACCATTACCTTAAAGTATTATTATATTTTATATGAAATAACAAATTAAAATATAAGAGAAATAATTCTGAGAACTCAAAAACGGTGAACAATATAACGGTTTGATCCCACAACAGGAAATCATTCCATTTTAAATATTTTTGTGATTAGCCAAATCGTACAATAATTTATTTCAACTGTTTAAATAACATGAAGTACCTATTCGGCAAATTAACAGAAACTATCTCATAGAATTAAAAACATGCTATACCAGGCCCCTCAGAAAGTATTGCGAAAAAAAGTTTTTATATATGGGAGACTGGCCAGTTATAATGTTTTTCGAAAATATGATTATTTATAAGTAAAAATAAGTAAGTTCCAATTTCAAAATTTCCCTCCACATTTTTTGCGAGTTAATTCAAAGTATTGTGTCTCACTGAAATATGGATCTGCGCCGGGAACATTTTAGAGCTATGATTTTATACGATTTCAAGTGTCGCCTGAAACCGGATGAATCGTACGATAGACTTCAAATGGCATTCATGGATGAAGGCCCTTCCAAGGCAACCGTGTATCGTTGGTATAACGAATTCAAGCGCGGTCGACCAACTTTGGGGGATGACGAAAGAAGCGGTCGCCCTTTGACGGCTGTTACCGAAGAAAACGTGCTAGCAGTGAAAAATTTAATCCAAGACAATAGGCGAATTACATATCAGGAGATTCAACACATATTGAAGATTGGATCGGGAAGCGTTCACGAGATTCTACACAGCCATCTTCGCGTGAGGAGGATAGTATCACGCTGGGTGCCGCACAACCTCACCGATGCTCAGAAGCAGGCCCGGGTGGAATGGTGCCGTGATATGCTTAACAAATTTGAAGCAGGCTCGTCTCGGCGTGTTTACGACATCGTTACAGGTGATGAGTCCTGGATTTATCAATACGACCCAGAAACCAAGCGCCAGTCGACTGTTTGGGTGTTTCAAAATGAGCCAACGCCTACCAAAGTGAAGCGATCTAGAAGCGGGGGTAAGATTTTGATCGCTAGCTTTTTTAATTTGACTGGCCACTTGGTATCAATTCCCTTACGGGATCAAAGAAGCATTAATGCCGAATGGTATACTACCAAATGTTTGCCAGAAGTTTTCTCTGTTATAAGCAACAAGCGACCAAACACAGGGCTCCGCGGGCTACTGCTCCACCACGACAATGCACCTGCGCACACCGCACTCAAAACGAGGGACTTCCTGGACAGCACGCCAGTCAAACTCCTGGGTCACCCTCCTTACAGCCCTGATCTAGCACCGTGTGACTTCTTTTTATTCCCAAAAATAAAAAATCAGCTCAAAGGGATACAATTTTCGTCGCCGGAAGATGCGCTGGCTGCGTTCGAGCAGGCTGTAAACGAGGTGTCTGCGGCGGACTGGAAAAAGTGTTTTGAAAACTGGTTTAGGCGCATGAATCTTTGTATAGAGGCTGGTGGAAAGTACTTTGAAAAGATTTGATAAAAATATATGTACGTATAGAACAATTTTTTTTAGTTTCGCAAAACTTTCTGAGTGTCCCACGTATTTCTAGAAAACAAACACGCCACATGCTACAGTAGGACAACGGCGTGATGTGACTACATAATGAGCATTTAAACCGAAATAAAAACAACCTTGTGTGTGATCACAGTGAAATGGGAACATCACGCAACCACTGTGAATCATAGCCTGCCGACTGCCGACACAAAGAGCAGAGGTGAGTCAAACCTAGGGTTTCTATCATTCTGGATAAAACCGGATTTATTGCGGACTTGGAGGCGTTTGAGTATTTTTTGTGGAACCTCAAGGATGTCGGGTGTTGAAACTAGACGTATGAGTTACTGATCGGTACAGAAGTAAAATTGCGCGTTATTTATAGGCATATATGTCATGTTTTCGGACATGATACATTCATTTTGATAATCTATATTAAACTTAATAAAATTCTTAAAACTGACTTACAGACAACGCAAAGACTAAACGGGTGGGTCCAGGAGAATGAAATTTTGCACAAGAGTTCCTTACACAACGTAGGTGAGCACAAAGGATTTTTTGAAAATTCATCCCCTAAGGGCGTTAAATTGGGGTTGAAATTTTGTATGAAGAAAATACTGGAGCGAAGCCACGGGCACGGCGTCAAGTAGTACTGGGTATAAGAAAGTGGTTTTTTTTTATAAAACATTTCTCACTTCCAAGTCCCTGGTCCGTAAGCCGTAGATAGGAAGTCATGTAGACTTTGGAAAAGATTTTGTAACATTAATCGGCAGCAATGTTCCCCTTGCTGCGATTTTTAATCCAATTCTTTATATTTCATTTGTTATTATGGCAATTCTTCATCACGACCAATTAATTAAAGGCGGCCCGTGCTTACACACCTCAGGATAAGTTCTCGGGTAATTTTATCCTGTTTTGAAACATTTAATTGGACCATAGTGAGTGGGGGCTTGTTATCTTCTGCGGGCAACCTTCCTGCTGCGTCACGCTCGCGATGAATCAATCAAGTAACTCATTATTTAGCTTCCTTCTTACCGGGAAATTTAAATTGACTTTAGTAATTTGTCTTAGCTTCAAGACCTTAGAATACATAGAGTTAGAGCAAGTTGCCTTTCACGTTTCACAGCCGTCTCGCTCTAATATTAAGCCTTTTTTAATGATTTAGAGAGATTTTAGGCGCAATTGAAAAATGTATTCTTTAAACATCCTTCAGAGCGTCATCAACAGTGATCGGAATAGGTAGAGCTAATGTGCCTAAAGTTCAAAGAACAGAGACAAAAAAGTGGAGACTTACTTACGACAATTTATTTTTTCGGAATATTGGTTTTCGATAAATAAAATAAAAATGAAAACAATATTTGTTTTATTTACCTCTACCTTATTAGTTCTAATTATTAATTAGCTTCCGCGCTTACTTACCTCGTTCAAACTAATATAAGGAGATTACCTTTATTTTTTGAAAACAATAAAAATCGTGCATACTCTTTTGTTAAAACTTTTTAACAAAAAATTGAACCGACGAAAACAGAAACTGAAAAGCGAAAAATAAAATGAAGCTTTTAGTCTTTTCCTAACTAAACCAATGTAAATAACAAATTATGAGTCGGCGCCAAACGAACTTAACTTTAACTTAATTTTATGTTCCGAAACTCGGAACCAATATTCCGAAAAAAAAAAGTGTCGTAAGGAAGTCTCCACTTTTTTTGTCTTTGTTCTTTGAACTTTAGGCACATTAACTCTACCTATTCCGATCACTGGTCATCACAAATATTTAAAAAATGATTTTATTTCCATACATATAATATATTTTTTTCTATCTCTTCCTCCTTCTAAGCAACAAATTAAGACGAAAATACGTTTTAAATATTCGTGAAGTTACCCTGAAGGACATTTTTCAATATCGTCTAAAATCTCTTGAAATCTTTAAAAAAGTACTAAATTAGACCGAAACGGCTGTGAAACGTAAAATGCCTCTTAAATAGGTATCTCTTTTACGATTCCTTTTAATGTATTGGTACGAATGCCACATTGATTACTTTCTAATTAAAACGAAGTATTGCCGAGTAAAAAAAAAATTACAAAGTATGTACCATAATAGCCAATTAATAAAGACTCGACTAGTTGTGTCGGACGAGATGAAACTCCTGATACGATCAAATCGCTGTGAGACCGTGGCTTAGCAAATCCAGCGACAGCGAGGTGTATATTATAAAAGCTATACACACTGTTTTGCATTCCTATTCGTTATACATTGATACCGTACAACGTACAACGCATTCATTAGAAAGAATATCATTGGAATGCTCTATGTAATACGTAATGTAGACAAATATGGGCTCATAACCTTTCACACGGTCGCAGTAGATACCTGCTTACAATGTAAAGCGCCGGCATTCCTCAAGGCCGGTCGTTCCTTCCTCGTAGATATCACGTAGTTGCTATGTTGAACACTTATTGAATCTTAATTACCGCTGTATCGTTCCATGGGGGTGCTTGTTTTATGGGATCAAGAGCTTTTGACATTTGTGACTACCTATTTAAAGCAAAATACCTGTACATGTTGAACGAGGGACTTATTGAAGAAGAATGCTTCTCGTTCCAAATATGTAAAAAATGGCACCTTAATTTTTGATATATTTTTCCAATCGATTTTATATTCCGCGCTTACTAATCAAAGTTTCAGCATGGATTAATAAGTGTATTATATGGTTTCACCCAGTGAGTTGATGCACCACCAGTGTTTTTTTTTTTACTCAAGATGAGTGAAGATGATGCGCTCTAATGAATAAATGTATGTCAATTATAACAAAGAACATCACAAAAAAACCATTTATAACAAGTATTTTAAAAGGTCTTTCTTTCAAACGGCTAATTCTGTACCTATATTAAATTATACTTAATAATTAATTATTACTAATTATTATTATTCGTCTGCGTGGTGATAATAAATTCTGCGTGCTGCTTCATATCAGTAAATCAATACATTACATTACAGGGGTTCGACAATGTGCTTATAGCGACGTTAATCTAATATCTCAGAGCTAAACTGCATGCCAATGTCTAGAGCTAGTCCAATGGGACAGATCGTGCCTGTGCAACCTCCACCAATGCAATTCTATTGGGTGAATCGTGCCATACAGGGCTGCCTAGTGCAACCTTAATCTCATTTTATAAAATTTACTGGCTTATGAAATATACTACCACATAAAGCTATATTTGAAATACACTCGAGAGCAATAAATCCGGGTCAATAACATACACCTTAAAATTTCGGTAACTAAGAATGCCTACTTGTTCAAATAAAAAGTTGATAATAAATAGGTCTATAAAATAAGAAATAGTCTATTCATCATCCTCCGAGTGTTTTCCCAACTATGTTGGGGTCGGCTTCCAGTCTAACCAGATGCGGCTTAACATTAGTATTTTACACGGAGCGACTGCCATCAGACCCCCACAACCCAGTACTGGGTAATACCCACATTTGGAGGTTAGACCAGTTGTCAGACTTTCAGGCTTCTGATTCTGACTAGCCGTAACGACTGCCATAGATATTCGTATGACAACCATAAATAGTCTGTTTTTGTTAATACATGCTCTATAAAATACTTATTTCAGTAAGATATCATACTTAGTTTCCGAGATATGGATTAAGGTTTTTGTTGGTGACCCGGATTCATTGCTTTAGAGTGTATTAACCTCTAAAAAAGTTAAATAATTAAATGATTTCATTTGACCCTTTTAAATATATGGGCCAACCATTGACTGCTAGAATAACGTCCAAAATTAATAACCTATCTATCCATGATTTGCCCTACTAGACATAGAAATTTGACATGTCTTGTATGGACCGTATGTCAAATTTCTATCTCTAGTAGGGAAAATCGTGGATAGATGTTATTAATTTTGGCCGTAAATGATCTATTGAAAACTTGTCATAATGACTTCGTTTAACAAATGAATCGGTGAATGTAATTTATTATTATTAGGAGACAGGAAGACGCTGTTGTCCATCCTTTTGACATAATCCCTTAGGGTTCCTACTCTAACACCACCCGAAAGGACCAATCCTAAAGACGACGACGTCTGTTGTCCAGTGGTTCGAGTGTCAGACTGCTGATCACGAGGTCGTGGGTTCGATTCCCACAGAACATTTGTGTGATGAACATAAGTGTTTGTGTTGGTCTGGGTGTTTCTTATGTATTATAAGTATGTATTTACAACAAAAAAAGTATATAAGTATTACATCCATTGTCTAGTACCCATGTTACAAGCTCTGCTTAGTTTGGGACTAGATGGTGCTGTGTAAAATGTCCCAAAATATTTATTTATTTAAAAACAGGTTTAGTCTGGTTTTGGACGTCCTTTACTAAATATGTACGTATGATTATGTCAGCTTCTAGTTTTATCCAGATACACCTAAGCTGGGCATAAGATTACTTAAACATAAGTATTATGGCCATGATAATTTATCAAGCAATTTTCCGGTTTTTACAGTTCTTACAGTTTCTGAAAACTGTATTTCTCTTTTGTTTTGTGTCTTTCATGACAGTCTGAGAACGATAGCTCACTATGACGAGCCCTATATAACATAATCACTGTTGTAGTAATGGTATAATATTGCATCCACATTGCCCTCACTACCGCTAATTATAGCAGACTTTGCCCCTGTCCAACTCGTCTACATGCTGATAAATATGAAAAGAGTGATTAATTCATGCGGAGCAAATGCCTCAATTACAATAAGGCGGGAAAAATATGAACCTAGACAAGTTTTCTACAGTGATGCAGTGGTTTTATACTTAAGAGATTGTGTGTAAGTGCTTAATGTCATGTTGGCTTGGAAGAAGTCAGCTTGCTAGATGTCATGACTTCTGTAATCACTTATGTCAGTTGAACTATGACAGCCAACCCTATTGGCATTTGCCATTGCAATGGCAGCAACGGTACCCGGCCTCCGCGGCGGTTAAGGGCGAGCCCTGAATGCCGTCCAACTAGTTTCTCCTTTGCGCGAGGAATGTCACCTACATGCTATACATCTTACGGGATTTAATTTGTTATGTGCTGCGCTGGGTCTGGTGCAGATCCTATATACCACTGTCTACTTATTTATTAGATGGCTTCCTTGAGGAGGATTTCTAATTTACTATTCCTTTTTACGTTACAATGTGGCTGCAAATTCAAAAGCTAGCAACCTAGGTTGGAATAGGTCAGTAGGTGGTCAGGCGGAAAGTGGCAGACGCCCTATGCCTGAAGTCGTGAAGATGTGGCGCAGGGAGGCACAAGCTGCCATAATGGGGCAATGGAAGGAGAGGCTGGAATCGCCCAGTGCCGGTCTTTGGACTGTGGGGGCTATCCAGCCGATCCTTGTGGAATGGGTACGGAGGCGACACGGGACGTTGTCTTTCCGTCTAGTGCAGGTGTTGTCGGGGCATGGTTGCTTCGGAAAATACCTGCACAAAGTGGCGAGACGGGAGGCAACTCCCGTGTGCCACCAGTGCGGCTGTAGTGAGGACACGGCCCTTCATACTTTGGTGCAGTGCCCCGCCTGGGTGGTGCAGCGCCGTGCTCTCACTGCAGCAATCGGAGGAGACCTCTCACTACCAGCCGTGGTCAGAGCCGTGGCTGACAGTGGGAGTGCCCGGGAGGCAGTTGCTTGCAGCGGCGGAACGGGTCAGGGAGGAGGACACCTGCGAAGATCCGATCCACCGTAGGAGAACGGGTCGGCGCCGGCGTCATTATGGCGACTTAATGCCACCCTAAAGGAGCCAGTGGACGATAGACTGGGGGTCTATCGTCTGCCTTGCACGGCCCTTGAGTTGCGGTGATGTCCCAGGTGTACCTGGACATCACCGAAAGAGAGTCAAGAAGGAAGTGGAAGGCCCCGAAGTGGGCCGCGCTGGATGGGTCGCGAATGCCATGCACTGCAGTCCTCGTGGCCCATCCACCCAAGGCGAGAGTAGCACACGGTGGAGTTTTTAGTGGGTGCGAGTCCCACATACCCACACGCCCCCCCAGGTTGTGTGATATGCGTAAGACATTTTCTCCGCCTCAAAAAAAAAAAGTAAGTTATACACAGATAGCATAGCTTTAAGAAAAGTTCTAGTATGATAATTTAAACTATGTATTATAATAATACACAGGCTTTAAGCAAGAAATCTTAGAAGATAGAAAATAGTGTTGCATATTCTCCAAAATAACTATTTAACACTTCTATAGCGCTGTATAATTTATTTTCTGCTGTATAATTTAGAAACATTGCGTATACTACTGTTATTTTCCATAATACGCTTGAATATTCATTTATAGAGAAATTTAATATCTTCTGTGAACGCTGGCATTCTCAGTTTAACAAGTGATATGAATGGGCGGCATATTGAGTGACAGAACGATCTGGTTTCTTAAATGGCTTCGAGGCTCGACGCACGCGCCGCGGAGGGAAAACAAAGTTTCGATGGCTGTTACTAAGCCAAAAGCCAACGCTCTCGCTGCATTTTCTGTTATAAGTATAAATATTTTTTTTGAATGACTGAACCTGCACAAGTACACATGTGTCTTAAGTACCTACTACACTATCTATGTATGAATCCCCAAAGATTCGTTTTTTCAGCTTTGATTTTTAATTACGAAGTGTTTTTAATTAATGATTTATGTATACGGTCACGACTTAAATAGATTGTTTGAATGAATACAAAATATTACTTTTCGTTAGTGTGTATTGAATGTAATTTTTTCATTTAGACTTTAAATTGTCGATAAAACGATACCTACGAGTATGTTAGCAACAAGCATCTATCAATGTGGCAGGTATAAATATAAGCGTACCATGTTTATTTCGAACAAATTCGTAAGCATTGATATATTTACGGTGCGGTGGGTAATCAAAAATAGTTAGTTCTAAATATAATGTTAGATTTGGCAATGTAAGAAGGTAATAACGTGACGTAAGCACTGCACATGAGATGCTGGCCGGTGAGTCGGTAAATGATGGCAAGTTTGCGCACAAGTGTACAAGACATAATGCGCGCGCTCCGTGACGAATCCAATATGGCCGTTTGGCGCGGTTTGGCGGTCATTCACCCGCACCCGGCCGAATCTTGGATCCACGGAGCGCTACATTTTGACAACTCACTGTTTTTTTTTTAATAGTTATGTATTTTAGCGTGGGGTCCTGGGTTCGATTCCCGGGTCGGGCAAAGTGTTGTTGGGTTTTTTTTTTTTTTTTTTCATTAGGAAATTCTCAGTAGCAGCCCGGAGTTTGGATTTGTGCCCGGTTAATGGCAATAGGCTCGCCCCCTATTACATGGGACTATAACATAACTGGCGAAATGTGGGTGTACTATTACACCTCTGCCTACCCCTTCGGGGAAATACAGGCGTGATGTTATGTTATGTTATGTATTTACAGTAACTAGTAATTAGCCTGACAAAAAGTTTTTATGAGCCGACTTTAGTAGGTATGAACTTCCTTACTTTATTGCAAATATTGGCAGAAGCCTTACATATGAGAGGGTTGAGAAGGTACTGAAAGTATTTGTTTCTATTTAATTAATTTCATTAGGCAATAAGCTTTACTGGACGCATTTCAGAATTTCAAAGGTTGAGAATATACCTACAACGTGTTATTGAAATAACTGAAAACCTCTTAAGGGGTCATTGTACTCTCTGCCATCAGTGTGAACAACTTCAACAACTTTCTACTATAGGAAAAACCCTGAAATCGCAAATACAAAACAGCTGTTCCCTACATTTTGTCGACTTATATGAACACAAATGTATGGAGCAGCAGTTTTTTTTCGCAATTTCTGGTAAAAGTTGTTCTTACTGATGAGTACAATGACCCCCTTAAGAGGTTTTCAGTTATTTCAATTATGATTAACACGTTGTATATTCATAAATAAATACCTAGGTATAAAATTGACATGCAACACTCGATGACAAATAGCACAGGCGAGTCTTTCAAAACAAAAATAAATAAAAAACTTGTGATTTCTTAGAAGGAATGTTGCGGGGGCAGGGTGTTGAAGGTGTTGAACAACAGTTAGAACCAATGCGAGGGCCGATGACGTCACCAGCGCCCTCCCCGAGAGTGAGTCACCGTGGACGCCCGGGCATTTGAAATTGCTGCGGTGAACGCTGCTCGTAACAATATGCGGTGCTGTGAACGAGAGTAATAATAAGGAAAATGTAAGTAATTTAATGGTTATGGTAAAGAGATAAAACATTGGTACCAAGACCTACTATGGGTTATAGGGATTTTTAAGTGTTTCTCGAGGAAAATCTTATAAAAAAATTTGAAGAAATTTCAATCCTTTAGGGCATTATACTCGTAATCCCAGACTATTGCCGTCCCTTACTAGACATAAGCCTCTAACAAGTTGCACCACAAGACTTGGTCTTTCTTCATCATCATCATCATCATTTCAGCCGAAAGACGTCCACTGCTGGACATAGGCCTCCCCCAATGGGGGGATATGCCAAAATCGCCACGCTTGGCAGGCGGGTTGGCGATCGCAGTTGATTCTTTAAATATTCAAAGAACGTTGCTGCCCATCCTCTGGTGAATCCATTAGTCTTTCTTCAACAACTAGGTATTCCAGTTCATCAGCCACATTTTTCAGGTCGTCGGACCTTATGGTCACGAGGTATTTTACATCCAGGAAAATTAAAATAATTACCACCGACTTAGGAACCTAGCTACAATAATTGGATTGTGTCCAGTCAGATCTACTATGTGACTTTGGAATGTCAATTCCCGGCAGTTCTTCCTTTCCATATGATGAGAATGTAATTATTTTATTATTTTTAACTCATTTACGCAAGCGAAGCGAAATCTTACGATTTAAATTGTGGAAAGAAAGAAAACGACGAAACGAGGTACTGAGCCAGGAGTCACAGGTTCGAATCCTGCTCGTGAGCAATTTTTTCTTACCACAATTTAAATCGTAGGAGAATGTTATTTTTTTACGTTCTGTGAAGTAATTGTTAGTATAAGCTGAAGGGTCCTTTACTAATCCTACTATCCTATTTCCTACTAATATTATAAATATGAAAGTTTGTGAAGATTATTGGATGTTTTTTTGAAATTTTGCCACAGATAGACTAACTCAGATTAAAATATAGGCAACTTTTTATCCCGGGAAAATAAACAGTTCCCGAAGAATGCGCGATAAGTCTTTCTGTGATAAGCCGAATTATACGCGGGTAAAGTCGCGGGCAATGTCTAATTTATACAATAAATCCGAAGTATGGCCATATTTTATAATGTTATTGTTATAGAGGTCTAACAGAAATGTTATCTCTTCCATTTTCTCATTATTTCTCCAGATCCATGTCACTTACCTATTCTTACTTTCGGTATTACGTAGGTAGTTTTTTGTATCATCATCATCATCATTTCAGCCGAAAGACGTCCACTGCTGGACGTAGACCAAGCATCGCCACAATGACTGCGCTAGTTTTTTGTATAATGGTACTAATTATATTGTTGTAACACTGAAAACAATAAACTAATATTCTATTCTGCTATTCTCTATGCAATAAATTAAGATCTCTTAAATATTTCATGCCACGCATAAATTTAAAAGAACTTGCAAATCTGTGCCGTGTCGTGCATAATGATTAACGGCCAAAATTAATATTCAATCTATCCACAATTTACCCTACTAGAGATAGAAATTTGACATAAGCTCCATACAAAATATGTCAAATTTCTATCTTAATTAGGGTAAATCGTAGATAGATTGGATATTAATTTTGGCCTCTAGTCATGAACTATAAAACTATCGGTTCATATACAAAAAGCCTTTTGACAAATCTGGCAGGAAATTTACTAAAACCTATCTATCTGACCTATCGCTCAAAATGAGTTCTCTACATTTTCAGCATAGTTTAGTAATAGTAGATCTCCTTTGTGAAAGAGCTCGTCCGGGGAAGTACTACCACCGTATCTACTTCTCCGCCAAATAGTGATGCTTGCATTGCTGTGTATCGGTCTGAAGGGTACGGGTGCCGGTGAAATTACAATCACATGAGACTTTCCATCTTCATGTCTCAGTTTAGCGAACCGACTTGCGGTAGGCAACAGCCTAGGTGGTATCGAATCTATTATGGGCAAAGGTAACCGCTTAACATCAGGTGGGCTTTTAGCTCGTTTCGCCATCCTATACTGTAAAAAAAAGCATTGAGACTTGAAAAAAAATCTTGGCTCAGGATTTCAGGATACTTTTCCGCACATTTTTTCCCGTAGCCCGTAGCCCGTAGACAGCAAAGCTCCCATAAAAGATTTCAACGTGCAAGGAGCTATGTGTGATCATAGATTTTTATCTAAAAATCATCATTCGTTTTATCTCTTCTTTAATAACTCAGACCAGGAAGTCTCAAGACGGCTGCCGGACTGACGTCCTGATTGGCGGCGGGGCGTATGATATGCAGTGTTACTGCATATGCGTGGTGACCGGGGGTGTCCGGCGTCTAGATAATTACTGGTTTGTGTTTAATAAATAATTATATTGAAGAGGTCAACGGTATATTATCCCTATAGTATACAAATTAGTAATTCCGTAGAAATCTAATAGTTATCAACAATTACTCTAGGTTTGCATCTATTGGTTTAAAATATGTGTTTATTACAATACACCATACTGACACCCGCGACTTCGTTGTATGGCAATAAAAAGTATTCCATATTTTAATCCAGGATTTGGTCTATCTGTGCGTCAAATTTCATCCAAATCGGTTCAATAGTTTTTGCGTGATGCTCGAACAAACTGACAATTACAGTTTTATAATAGTATAGATAGATAATTCCGTGGTAAATCCGTACCAAGCCAATCACATACTTAAATAATTTATGATCAATGCCTATACAAGGCCACTCTGCCGAAATTAGATCCTCCTCCGAAAGTTCCGTAGTTCTTACGTGACACCTTGTAATCAAACGATCATTCACCACTTCTGTATTACACAAAAACTTACGTAATACTCCTTATACATTGCCGTTTTACACACTAGCTAGTTCTAAGACCTCAATATTCAACGGTCAATGTAAATCGATTAACGAAATAATGTCATGGTTAGAGACGTAAAAAACAACACACGGATGCTGTGAAACCAGATATGTGGGCAGGTGTGAGTCATACGCCGATATATTGATTGTACACCAAAAGATTAGTTTATTTGGCTCTGTCCACTTTGTCGCATATTTTGGCTAGCTGCACCCACGTTGAATAGTTTTGAAGCCCACTACCTAGATACTTTAGTTTCGTAAATTCTGTAAAAATAGTTTTTGACTTATATATAAACGACAGTCATAGGTACAAAACGGGTACAAAAACAACAATAAAATTAGGTGCATACAATGATTTAGGCTATCAATAATGTTTACTTATGAATAGATTACACTAATACTAGCTTGACCTGTTCCTAATCCTACGTAGGCAATGAGGCATTCTAGTGAATGATATATAGCTTAACAACAATATTTGTTGGTCTAGTGGTCGCAAGCGCGACTGCTGAGCATGGGGTCCTGGGTTCGATTCCCGGGTCGGGCAAAATGTTATTGGGTTTTTTCATTAGGAAATTCTCAGTAGCAGCCCGGAGTCTGGATTTGTGCCCGGTCAATGGCAATAGGCTCGCCCCCTATTACATGGGACTATAACATAACTGGCGAAATGTGGGTGTACTATACACCTCTGCCTACCCCTTCGGGGAAATACAGGCGTGATGTTATGTTATGTTAACAATATTTCTGTTGATGAGACTTTTTTTCTTCTCATTTGACAAATTCAAAGAGAGAAGGGAATCCTCAATGCTATTTAGGAATCATATGAAAGTCAAACAAATGAACATTGCTATCTGAACAAAGATTCGCTCTCAGATGCCTCTTAATCCCATAAAATATTCAAGATAACAAGTGAACAAGCGAGGAGAAGTGTTGATCTATTTCGTTTCAGCTATAATGTTGTTCGTAGCGAGTATCGTTTGTTTGTTGCGCGGGCGCACCCGACGCCGGTGACTCAGGGGGCGGTGCCAAGGGCGCTACGCCCTGTCCCGCCCCGCGCCCCGCCCAGCCAGCCATGATTTTGCCGCGCTTTTTTTTTCAATCAGGTCATGTCCGCGTCATTCTTAATGTGTTGCCAAACACTGGTGTAGTCACGTCAATGACTTGCTCTACCGAACAAGCATTCATCATAATATCGTGAGTCGTGATACGTATATTTGTCTGGATCTTTTTTTCTTATCTGCTCACGCATGTTCTATTGAGAGCTGTGAAGTCAGGCTTAGAACTGTGCATTCTGCCTCTCGGAGAATTAATCAGCAAGAGTTTTGAAGAGCTGTCTTTGTCCAAGTAAGTTGTCGTTGTAAGTTTTTATGATTTGTATCAAACTTATGTTTTCTTAGTTCATAGCTACTTAAGTTGGCGAATAATGTAACAATATTTAGCATATTGTGTACGTCAAACCTATTTCTTTCTTACCACGTGGCGTAACCTCCTAACCTATACACAAATGAATGTTTGACAATCAGTAATTACAATATCTAGGTACGTATGTACAAACAAGGCTTTTAATATCTTCTAGAGACTTCTGTAGTAGTTGCTACGTAAGTTATATTTCCATTACTTGCTCACCTAGCAACGTACGTACGTACTAGTGGCGTACCTACCTAAGCAGTAGTCTCTTGAACATAACCAGGTATATGGACTATTAGACATAAATACGAATCAGTTAATGAATGTTTGACATTAAAATACATTGTAGGGTACAGGTTTATATTAAAATCAGATCTGCTTTAGATGACATTACATGAAATTATATCCTTAACAAAAAAATATGTTTTTGAACTTGTGTGATTAAAGAGTGATGATGAATTCTGATAAAAAGTAGATAAGAGCACACAAATTTGCACCAAAATATGCAAGTCAACTTGTGGTATTGGAACCATTAAGATTAAGACCATGCATGATTCCCGGCAATAAGAAATACGACGAAAGAACCCCTTTACATAATACATGGAGACATACAAGGAAAATTAACTAAAATTAAGAAAAAACTAAATAAATAACTACTACCACTAAATAATTAATAAATATTTAATAACAATTAAATAGGACTCTCCCCCTTTTGTGGGAAAAACTGTCAAATACAACTCTTAACTATAAAAGCCAGCCACCCCTCTCTTAACACATAACTTACAAAATAAAACATCGTATAAAATTCCAAATTAATCACTTTAATCATAGAGTATACGCTCTCGTTATTAAAAAGATAAGTATCGGATTGTTCCACGACGTCTGAAGCAGAGAACGTTGCAACGTTGTTAGCGATATGAAACGTGTAATAAATTGAGTACCGCTAGAGTTTCAGTTATGTCGGCGATCGACGGCGATATACGCTTACCTCTAGCTAGTCATGTGGTGAAGAACTTTCATATAATGAGAAAGGTTTTTTATCGTTTGCAGCGACAATAAGCTGATTAGATTGTTTAAGACAGGGGCGTAGCTACCGCTGTATCAATTATACGGGTCCCCTGTAGCTTAGGGGCCCAGACGTTTTCCACAATCTCAAATTCTTATTAATAAAGGCCTGTAATGAATGAATAATGAAAATAACGGTAGTTTTTAGTCTACAGCAACTAGAACAAATTAATCATTTACATAAAACATAACATCCCCCCTTCGGTATCGCCACAGTCGGGTAAAAAGGGGCCCCAACAAATTCTGATACAAGGCCCATTTAGGTCTAGCTAGTCATTGTGGAATTTCAATTCATCAGCTCTGGGAGAAAACTTGTCAATATCTATTCATTTAGCAAAATGAAAGAATAACCAAATTACCTCCAGTTGTATGATCTATTATTGATTAGAATAAAAAGCCAGGGAATGCTGTAAAAAAAAAAAAAGGTGATTATTGTCACAATCATTATTTTATCTGTATGACATTAGTAAAAGCTGTGTAAAAGTGAGCTTTTCTGGTAGACCATCAAATTCAAGGAATATACAACATGTAATAGAATAAACACGACCTCAGACACCCCAATTAGAATATTATAAATACTATCTGTTTTTTCTATTCAAAATCACATAATTACCTACATACTTTTTAGGTATCAGTAAGTTCCAGTGTTGGTTGCTGGATAGTTGCAGGATGCCGTTTAGAGCTAACCTGTCACAACGAAACCAAGTGGGTTTCGGTATGTCAGGTTACCCCACTGGTCTTCCTGGACCTCAAGGACTTGGAATCCGCTGACACACTTATTTAACCTTAGTATTCAAACTGAATGTTCAAATAATTTTTGGGAAAAATTTAACATGGTATAAAAACCATAGTAATCGATTCTATACTATTCAATCTCTTACTGATCCTGCATTCCTGAACATACTTTTTTCAGGTCCTGCGTTCATTCTGTTACATATTGTATATCCCCCTCATTCTTAGACTATGATTTTTCAACTAAGGGTTGACTGTCCGTCACTGCCACAATAAATTTCTAAAGATGTTATCATTTTGGCATTGTTTTGTGTATGCAAAAATCTGTATTTTTGAATAACGTGAACTGGCTCAAAATTTACTGATTTATTTTATATTTTTAGAGTAATTTTATGGCCTGGTTGCTTAGAGCTTTTAGCCATGTCTTTAGTAAAAGAGACCCCAATAAAGTAATGAAAACTTTACTACAGGTTTCTGAGGGATTGATGAGAAAATACGAAAAATCACGTTTTTCAGCTATGTACCATTTACCCACATTTGCCCACGTTACCCAGCACTTAACATTTAATAATCCACCATAAGTACACGTTAACACTCGAAGAAACACAAATATTGGAAAAAAAAACAAAATCCACAACCATCTCTTTCCGAATTTTCCCGCCAACAATGTTTTTTACTGAGATTTTTGTAAGCCGACGGAAATACAACTAAGCAAGGCATGTTTTAATAATAATATCAAGCAGCTAATAATAACATTTGAACACTTAGGGAAAAATATGATTTTTTTAACAAGTCAGCAGTATTTCGACTCCTCGTAGATGCTACAACAGAAGATTATTTTCGTAGCAGCAATGCTACGCTTATACTTGCTTATGCTTTTAGTATTTCAAAAGCGGGTTAATCTGAGGGCGACAGGGGAACAGCCGGAAATGAATAAAATCAGATTTTCATAGCACAATTCTAACTCAAAAAGGGTAACGAAAAAAAACCAGTAGTAATCCCGAAACTACTCGTAGCATGTCGTAGCCACCGTGTAGCTTATTTTAAATATTACAAAAATTCTGATTACATTCTTAAAGTTTTGTTTTATGATCTCGAAAGTTTTGTATACTAGTGTAGACCTATAGCGAAGACTGCAGGAGTGGCGACGACGACAGCACACTAGACCGGGGTCGGCAACCCAAACGTTGGGTGGACGACATCCGACGCCACACAGGCCTGGATTGGATGTCAAGGGCTCAAGATTGCCAGGAGTGGAGAAATTTGGGAGGAAGCTTACACCCGAAAATGGGTATTATAAGGCCGCAAAGATGATGATGATGTAGACCTGTTGACTTTATCAAGTGCTTCTTTTAGGATAGAGCCCAATGCCAATTGGTTACTTTGAAGTATTGACAAAAGAAAATTCTGAATCTCAGATTATAACTGATCTTGGCGAACTCGACTTGCAATACCATTTAAGCTGCAACCTAGATGGTATTGCAGTTGTTACAATCAAAGGTAACCGCTTAACAACAGGTGGGCCTTTAGCTTGTTTCGCCAACCTATAACATAAAAACAAAAATAATTTTGCTTATTTTTACTTATTCTTATATCTTGAACTTTTACCAAATACCAGGAATTGGAACTAGAGAGGACTAATTGCAAGAGAACAGATAATGTCGGTTTTTTATGGCTTGCTAACCCCTCAGTATCGTAGACAATGTTCATGACTACTCTCGCTAGAGAAGACTAAGGATTATGTAAAACCACTATGGTGTTCCTTCTACCTTTTTCTGAGGGTTACCCTCCTTCAGTAGCTATAGCAAAATGCTCTACGACTACGATCCTTAAACAACCAGGGTCACTTTTATCTTCGCGTTATAAAAGAGTAAAAAATCTTTATAGGTACCTACTTTACGTATTTTAAAAAAAATACCTATACATCGTCTGAGGCAGGATCGTTGCTGTGTGAAAACCGGATTGTTGCAAAAGTAAATATTTTCGATGAGTCTCGAACCGGTTGCCGTAATAAATAGACGCTGATTGGAAATTAAGTCGTATTTAACCATATCCTAGAGCTAGTATGATTCATATAACTACATAAAGGTAAGCTTGTCTGTAAGTAACTGGCTTTCGTCCGCGGTTTTAATTGCGTGGCATGCCGACAAAATGATCCTATATCCTTTCCTAGGTTTTAGGCAATCTATTAGCCAAGTTTTGTTAAATCTGGTTCAGTAAACTAAGCCTTGAAAAAGACACAAACAGACCGAGATTCACTTTTGAATTTTTTATAGGGATTACGAATAATGTTACTTATTTACGTATTCGTGGTTTCAGTAACCGAGTAACGAACATTATGTGTCGTGTGAATAGTGAACACAGGACCTACCTATAAGTTGGCTTAATTATTACTCTCGCTACGCTGTCCGTCCGTCCGTCCGTCCGTCCGTCCGTCCGTCCGTCTGTCTGTCACAGGGCTGTATCTTTTGAACGGTAATAGGTAACCGTTGAAATTTTCGCAGAATATGTGTTGCTGTGAGGTGTATCACGACAAATATAAGTATAAAACCAAAGGGGGTCCCCATACAAGAAACCTCAAAAAACATGCATTTTTTTCAACATTTTTGTTCCAGCTCTATCTTCAAAACGGTACTATATACCAGCGTCAAACTTGGTCAGATTATAGTGCTTATTATGTAATTTAGCAACTAATACTTAAAAAAAGATAAACATAGAAATACGTGGTGGTACCTCCTGGTAAGAAAGACATGCAAAAATTCATATTTCGCGCACTGTGCGTCGATGTCTTTTGATAAACTCTCGTAAATTAAATCAGTTTTTATGGGGTATCAGATCGTTGAGAGGTACGGAACCCTTACTGCGCGAGTCCGACTCGCACTTGGTGGTTTTTTAATTACTAGCTTGTTTTTCGATTTATCACAGAAGGATATGTTATCGCTTATACTTCCGGAATTGTTTATCTTCCTGGAGTAAACAGTAGCCTATATATTAATACGGCTTATGGTTTACCTTTGTGCCAAATTTCATAGAAATCTGTTTATCCGTTTCAAGGTGATTGAAGGACAAACAAAGAAACAAGCATCCATACTTTCACATGTATAATATTAGTAGGACAAGCATTAGTTACCTAACTTTGAATGTTCCTTTGCTTATTTTTCTTGTAGATAGCATATTGATTTAGCTCAAGCCATTTCAAAACTAAGGGCATCTGTTGTAAAATCAAATAAATCACAATAATTTTGTACGTAGCACGTAGCTAGATACTACGCGGTTGCTACAGATGCTACGCAGAAATGAAATACATCAATAATTAATTATTTTATGTTTATAGATTTGGATTTAGGTTGAATTATTGTTTCGTAAAAAAAAAACAGAATGAATGGTTCATAACTATTAATAGTATTCTCAGTATTATAAAACAAATTACATACATATGTACCGACATGAATATTTTCATCAATTGACAAACTCACTCCTTATTTTCTCGTAGCCATTTTTCTTTTTTTATAACTTCATTTTGAAATGACAATAAACGCTTCGCCTTTGTAGGTTTGGTATGTATGCATCATAAAACAATACTTGTATTAATTGTATTATTATCTGAGATATTATTTAATCTTTAATTCCTCTATTTTAAGTCGGTAATATTTTTGTTAAAAATATTTTATGTTCGATTGTTTTCCATTGCGTTTTTTCCTATAAATCAAAAAATACATACATTTGGCAGATACAGTGTAGAACATAAACCAGTTTAGGTTTTTATGTGTTTTTTTTTTCTGTAAATCACTGAATAATAATGTCTCCTCTATTTCATTCTTGTTCTGCATTTCATTGCCCTTTTTTTGGACGCAGTCCGCCCGGGGTAGGCGGAGCCTGTGTCGGACTCTTACCAACTAAAACCACCATGGTGTTCCTTCAACTACCTTAGCCGGGGGCGTGGGAACCCGTGAGTATTACCTACCTAACGTTGGCCGCACCCTCCTAGGCGGTGCACACGGAACTCTGCACGCCACCTCACCTCAACCTTTACCAGCTATGCCAGCTGCGCCAACTACGCCAGCTGTGTCAGCTGCGCCAGATACGCCAACTGTGCCAGCTATGCCAGCATGCTGCCAGGTCAGCATGCCAGCTACGCCAGCTGTGCCAGCTACGCTAACTGTGCTAGCTTCGCCAACTGTGCCAGCTACGCCAGCCGTGCCAGCTACGTCAGCTACGCCGGCTGCTGGTTGCAACAGACTATCCCGAGTCTGCTGCTCGCAGGCCCTACCTCATGTAATTTTTTATAGAGGTTTTCTTCCTCGCGGTCCGGGCGGTGAAGCTATGACCCTCGGTCCCAAGAGGTGCGAGAACACTACTCAGCAGGCACTCCTGGGGTTACGAGATCGACGGGGGCAGGGAAGGACAGTCCCCCCGCTGCCTGCCCAGTGGCAGGGTGAGTGCACACCGGGCCCGCCCCTGCTCCTCCACTGTGCCCTCTGTTGGAATCAGAGGGGCACGTGGAGCAACTCCCCATTGGCCCACATGGGGCCTCTCCCGTACCAGAATATTTGCCACAGGCAATAAGATCCCCCGAAGATTAATCCCTCGAAAGGATTAACCTTGCCCGTACCCAGGACGCACCGGCCTAACAACTGCCGTTCCCTCCAGACATGTCCAGAGGGACAAGCAGCCGTCAGACACACGTGGAGGTTGTCTGGCCAGCACCCCTGGATTTCATTGTCTGCTCTATTTTCTCCACGTCTTCCAGTCTTCTGCAAAATCATCCTACATTCGTGTAGTGTCCAACCTAGCTATGTGTGTTATTTTAAATAGCCATGACATCTTAATCTGAGATAGACTATCTTCTTCCAAAATATTCTTTTGACTTGAGCTTGACTTGACCTGACCTAAGATAAGTTTTTGTGAAAAAAGCAATGTAACTATTTATCGAATTCATATCATTTAAAAAGTCACATAGTTCTATAATTTATAACCCTTGATCATTACAAATCAACAAAATCAAACTACTACTAAGACTGAGCTGGAAATCTGTTTCCTGAACAACATCATCATCATCATGATCATTTCAGCCGAAAGACGTCCACTGCTGGACATAGGCCTCCCCCAAGCATTACCACAACGACCGGTCCTGCGCCTTCCTGAACAACGGTATACGATAAGTAACGAAGCTGGAGTTTTACAAGATGATGATGATAAAACCAGGTGATCTTTAGATATCTGCGCCTTTACAGGTTGTTTAGTACTTAGATTCTTTGTACCTACGTCATTCCGCATCCGGCTTTCTTCAAGCATGATGAGGTAATAATACGTTCTATAAGAAAATATCAATGGTAATTGGTATTTCTAGCATGTAAATCAGATATAATAAAGACTTTGATTAAAACTCTGTGCTGTTATTTTTTGTGACACATACCAGCACGTAATCAGCTGATTATTCATTGGAATGTGCCTGAATATCTAAATTCTAATCAAGATAATTTGATACCGCCTATATAATTAACTGTCCATACAAAAAACTAATAAAGAATTTATAACTCTACATGTGTGTCTCTTCCACGATAATTTTAATAGACTATAAATAAATAGTTATTATAATAAATAAATAAAATAAATGAATATTTTTGGGACATTTTTACACGGCACCATCTAGTCCCAAACTAAGCAGAGCTTGTACTATGGCCTATGGGTACTAGATAAAGGATATAATACTTATATACCTTTTTTTGTAAATATATACTTATAATATAAATAATAATAAAGGCATAAGCAACACCAAGACCAATACAAACACTTATGTTCATCACACAAATATTTGTGTCCTGTGGTAATCGTACCCACGACCTCGTGATTAGCAGTCCGACACTCGAACCACTAGACCACAGACGTCGTCATATACATGCTGAAATTTGAGTCGCTTAATTCCCGAAAAGGGGTCATTGTACTCATCATTATGAACAACTTTTACTATTGGACCAACCCTGAAATCGCGAAAAAAAAATCAGTTGGTCCTTACATTTGTGTTCACTTAAATCAATAAAATGTAGGGACCACCTGATTTTTTTTCGCGATTTCAGGGTTGGTCCCATAGTAAAAGTTGTTCATAATGATGAGTGCAATGACCTCTTTTCGGGAAATAAGCGATTCAAATTTCAGCGTGTATTTATTAGATATAAAACTTTTCCGTGCGTGTCCGGGTTCCGGAAAATAGCAAGCCCTATTCCTATTCTACACGGGGGTGGGTGAAGACTGCAGATCATATCCCACGCCCCTGGCCAAAGGTTAACAGAGGAACACCGTGGTGGTTTTAGTCGGTAAGAGTCGCCTACACCCGGCACGTCACCCATCAAAAAAAAAGGTTAATTCCTACGCATGAGTGTTGTTTATGATTTTCACAGTACAACAAGTAGTAGCAGGTGGTTTTCCTTATTTAAATTAGAGTTATCTATTTTAGAATTTATTTATTTAATTTCAATTTCAATTTATTTATTCAGAAACAATTTTTACATTGTGTTTGAACATAATCACTTTAGTTACAATTCAATAAATCAAAATTATTAGGTAAATACATTAATTTAAAAAAATACACAATAATATAACCACCAAATATACATCATCACAATTCATAATTAATAACAATATTTTATTATGTCATAGTAATAAAATCAACGTCTAGTAACTACGTTAATACACTTAATAATTAGAATAGTAATTTATCTGAGCATATAACAGTAATTGTCAGACTTTTGGACTTCTGACTACCCGTACCCGATATTCGTATGGCGATCAAACATGGTGTTGACGACAACTTCCCCTTTGACCTGAGAACATTCATGGGCCGACATGATAAAAGCTATAATAATAATCTAGTCACATAGATCATCTGCATTCACAAATTCTGTAATCTATACACGAACACATTGTTTAAAACTATGATAAATAATTCAAGAGGGTTTCCACATTTAATTATCTAATATAAATTCACACGTAAATAATCTATAGTTTTGGATTAGATGGTCTCATACTGGAGAATGTGGCCAACGCATGCAATGACTGACCATAGTGGCCATCGTAGGGTTGTCACTTGCAACCAATTGCAAGACATTACAGTTCGCATATTTTTTGCAAAATTATAATTATGCATGCTTCAGTCTAATGGTTTTTATTTCAGTAACTTGTGCAGAATTGTTTTATTAAAACATTAAATTATGAAGGATACTTTTAGACAGTAAAACAATTTTTTACCAACTAATTCTCATTTTCATCTTTTACTTTTGGTGTTTGTAAATAATTGATGCGTTTAACTTTCTGTGGCTTTAATAGTCTAATAAGTTCTTAATTTTCTGGGTTGTAAAGCTCCCTTTGTGCTTATCTAGGATGCATTCTACACTTGCACAAAATCTCATGTGGTAACTCTCTTTACTTGCCCATATGTCATATATGTTGCATATTTTTTTGTGTACAATAAAGAGTATTTTTATTGTACTGTATTGTTACTGCTACCAGTTTATAAGAATAATGTCCGAATATTATTATATTCACATTTTTGTATTTATCATATAGGCTTCTGATTTCTGATTAAGATTATAAAAAAAAATTGTAACACATGTATAAAAGGGCAAAGAACCAATTTTACAGTGAAATAACGGAATGTGGTTCTTTTTCCATTTTTTTTATTGTAAACGATGCCTTATTGAAATATTCTAGGTATACCTACATACGTGAACATCGAAAATTGTCGTACCCGGTGAACACACACACATGAGAATTTCGTTTCTTTACAGACACAATGGTTGAATTTCGACCACAAGCGATACTAGTACTTATAGTTATATGTGGACTAGTTTATGAGTGGTAGCCCTGTCACATCAAAACGGAATGTGGTAGGACCAGCTACTAAGCGTGGTGATGCCATGGGCGTGTGCCCGGGTGTCATGCAGTCATTTGTTATGCCACCGCGTCAATGGGCCAGTCGTAATTACTAATGTAAATGAACGAAACAGATCACTTGACACAATGTTTTGACTTCGATACCGGCTGTTTTCACTTTAATTAAATTCCAATCAATAAATTGTTACTTTCTCATGTTCCTGTACCTTATGATTAATGTGACTGTAACAAGCAATAACATATTATTTAAATAGTTATGTAATAGTTAATTAAATTAGTATTTTTATAACAATAATGCTTGATTTTTTACTAAATTAATACATTACCATAACGTTACAAAGATATCCATTGTACCTCGAAACACACCTATTGTTTTATAGAAACTTACGTATTTTGGAAATTATTCCATTTCCCAATATAAATAAATTTTAACTTAGATAGATAGATAGATAGATAGAATATTCTTTATTGTCCACCAATAACATTATTAAACTTAGGACTAACATGTAAAATAAGGGTACATTGGCGGTCTTATCGCTAATAGCGATATCTTCCAGACAACCTTTGGATGGACAAGGAAGACGTGAAAAATAGATGGGGGCAGTATGTGGTGCACTTTCATAAAATTTACTAATATTTAATATAATAAATAAATAGATATTTAGTGTTCTTAATTTAATAAATTTTCGACCTCTGTTAATAAGCGTAATATTTCGACGGATATTCATACTAAAATTATGATTATTTATATTATCTACTTTTTATAGATTAGTAATAGCCAAATTTTAGTTGGTATAAACTAACTATTATAGCCATCGTTTTTCATAATAACATTTTAAAAACTCTCCATTTAATTAAGCTTTTAGCAGATTTTATTTAAATTTATCATTTTATGTTCATGAACATCAAATAATAAATTTGCCATGGCTCTGCTGTTAAGCCTAAAAGGCTTCTCTTATTATTTTCTTTGCATTAATTTACATTTCAACATCAACATCAAATATTTATTTGTAACTATGTGTACAAAAGTTCTTATATTATATTATATTATGTTAGCAGCTTTCTACAGGCGTGGCATGGCGTCTCTAAGTATATTAAGTTTCACATTTTTATTTGAGGCTTATTATTTACATGCACATATAATTTAAACTGAATCACTTAATAAGGGCTCTCATCATCATCATTTCAGCCGGAAGACGTCCACAGCTGGACATAACCCTCCCCCAAGCATCGCCACAACAATAAACACAATAAGGGCTCTATATGTGGTTATTTGGCTTTTTCAGTCATTTTTTTATCTTTAAAAAAATGAATAATAAATGCCACATTATTTTAATTATATGTAACTAAATAAGGCTCTACATTTCGTTGAACGACATGTATAATTTTGTTTTCGTCACTTTACAATTTCGCATACATTTGTTGCACCGGATGTGCCATTTACTAAAGCTCAACATTCTGTATTATTTTTATGGTGATTTAGGAACCTTTTATTTAAATTTCAAAGTAATTTAATAAACCTTCACATCCTGTATTTATATTACTGAGAAAGTCAATGTCATAAGCTTTTATTTCATATAGATCATAAACGTTTCGTTTCGTTTTCGTTTCGTTTCGTTTCGTTTTTAATTGGGGGAGGCCTATGTCCAGTAGTGGACGTCTTTCGGCTGAAATGATGATAAACGTTTCGCATAAAACTTTTCACAAACATACACTTCGCAAACAATTATTCATAAATGTATCACTTCGCAAACCAATTTTCTACAAAAACTTGTTTGGAAAAGTATTAATTTAGCAAAATAGTATTTTGAAATGCTTTCATTTGAAAGAAAAGAAAAAAAATGGTTTATTGACTACAGTTAGAAGCACACAATAACAATAATATACAATATACAACTTACTCCTAAAAGTATAAATGTGTGCCCCGCGGCTGCACCAAATAGGCTCAATTCAGCAAAAATGCCAGACAACATTTTACAAACTCACGTTTCATAAAATATTAATCTGGCAAATGTATCACTTCCCAATGCTACTTTTAGTAAAGAAACGTTTTGTAAACTATTCATTTCGCAAATGTATCAATTAACAATACTACTTTTATTAAATAAACTATTAATATTTTATTGATTGATCATTTATTTATTTCACAAAACAATGTTTCATAGGTAAATACTTTTGAAAAAAGTTATACATAGTAGCTTTGTTACAAAACATAGATAATCTGTATCTTGTCCCTAATGATACATTTATGAATAACTGTTTGCCTACGTTTACCTTTGTCTGCGGTGGTGTAACTAAGTGTTAAACAAACTCAGCTCACCCCAAATGCACGTGGTCAGACTGTCTTACCCCTAGAGTGTTATTTAAATTTGTGGAGCCAGAAGTTCGTGAACTAAGGCCTGAATCCTTCTCTTTCTGAGAAGAAGCCCGTGCCCAGCCGTGGGACAGTAATGGGCTTATGCTATGCTAGAAGCTCGTGAAGAAGCGCGACAAAGCGAGTCTTCTGGCGGAGCAAACTCAGAAACACTTTAGTTTATCAAACGAAAAATTATGCAAAAAGTCAATTGCTAAACGTAACCAACGTTTGTATAACATTTTAGAAACAAGTAGCTTGCAAATAAACAATCTTCAAATAGAAATGTTATAAACGTTGTTTTTAGAAACATGTAGATGTAAAAAGACTTGTTTGCGAAATGAAATACATACTATGAAAGGTTGTTTTAAGAAACATGTAGTTTGTAAAAACTCTTGTTTGCGAAATGAATCACTGTGAAATGTTGTTTTAGAAATATGTGGTTTGTCAAAAGACTAGTCTGCGAAATGAACGTTTGTGAAACGTTGTGTGTGTAGTGACTTTTTCTGAAAAATAATTTGCGAAACATTAGGGACCCACCATAAACGGGTACTTATAAAAGGTCAACTCTATGCAGTTGCACGGTTCCAAGTAGTACGAGTAGGTCCTAAGGAGACTTATTAACACACACATAAATAAAATATATTTATTTATGTAGCTTACTAATTGTGTGGCTTGTGTTTACTTTTTTATTTCCGCTTACCATTCACTAAAGCTCTTTATTTTGTTACATGACTATTGAAATAGAACTGGTAGGCCTTTAGGCCTACCAAAATACTCTGAAATATTAGACCTCTTGTATTTTTTTAACCTTCTCATTAAACGAGACTAAATATTTGGTAATACTGGGTTTTTTCCAAGTCAAAAATATTTATGTACATGAAAATAAGAAAGATAGGTACAGATTAAATTTCTTAACTAGGTACTTTGAAAAAGCCAAACGTTAAGGATAGCAAATATGTATAGAAATTATAAAAAAATTTGTAAAATCTACATATTTACTAAGTTTAAACTTAAGAAAAATCGAATACTTAGATCAATTTTTTCTCAAAAGGTCCCGATTCTGAGCGCGTATCTCATTTTGATTGAGTGCTTGGTCGGTAACTTTCTCCAGCCAACGACTCCGTCGGCCATAGACAACACAGACGCTTTGGCGCCAGATCTATGAATGAGAATAGACAATTATTCTTTCCTCAACCAGTTCGATCATGGTTATTTCATTCATTACAAGATATTGGAGATGGTTTTCTGAATCAGTTCAAAGTTTTATTGAAGTAAATCTGTACGATCACAAAACAATCGTGAATATAACTCAGATTATTTTAAAGTAATCTGATCTGATAAAATTTAGGTATAATCTGAGTCAGTAAACCTATTTGCAAATCAAGTCATTTGAGTTGAAAAAAATCGTTGTTCTTACAGGAAACTGATAACTAGATACGAAAAAAAAATCATATCATTACTCCGCATTTCTAAGATCTCGCAAGAAGAAGAGCAAGTCATTATTTTTTATAACAATTATTTCTTTTAATTATTGTAGAAGCTGTAAATACTTTAAGAGGCCTTGCCAAGAGTAATTACCGTCAAGAATAGAAATAAAATTAAATTTAAGCTTTACGAGTTTACACCGTTAAATGCCATAGAAAGCGGCAATGGCGGCGGTATAGAGAAGTGTGATACCATAGTAATCTGAGTGTGATACCTACAAAAATTCAATTAAATATTTACAACGGACGTAATGACCAGTGGTTGTGGCAAACGAGAGGCGGTTCGCAGGTGTGGAGTCATTCATCAGTTGCAGACAGATATTCGTTATGTAGGTACCGTTTTGTTATACATTAAGTTTTAAGTATAATCTGGTGGTCTTCAAGACTCGAGTGAATAGGTTTTTGCTGGGCAAGCGTGTACCATCTTCGACCGCACCATCGCTTAGCATCAGATGAGCGCGGCGGTCAAACGCAAGGCGGATAACAAAAAAAAAAAAAAAGTTTAAATAAATAAAATTATTCGGAGGACGAATTCGCAAGTTCGCAATGTTGTGCGCTGAAAGAGCAAGCGGCTTGCGACGACACCATCATCGCGAGCGATTGGTTCATAAGCTGAAGGGAAAACGCCTGCGTCGATGAAACATATTCACGAGACGCTAATTTTTCAGAGGCGAACTGGCGAACGTGTGTCCCCCACCACCCACCACCGTATGACAGTGACCCAAATGGAGCGCCGGCGCAGTCAGTTCCGTGAGCGCGCGCAGGGCTGGTTGACGTTCGTGCGCGCACGCTACCAGGCACGCGAGCTCCTATTCGCTGTCGTTTTAGTGTGATTTACTATCGGATATTACTGTGCACAATGCAGTGAGTGAGCACCAGCCGGAGCGCTGTGCTTGTGCCGACATGACCCGTGTGGATGATGACCCCCCACTTAGGTAAGAGACGAAAAATAAATTACACCTGCACATCTGACGTCAGAATGATGCTCGCCAAATGGAAGTAAAATTTCAAAATAAGCACTGAATTGGTAGAAAGGAAAGTGTATGTAGCGAGACGTCCAGCGCTGTTGCGGTAAACGGGGTGATGACTCAGTCGCATCTCGAATTTTCCTCGTGCACGAATAGTGGCATTGTCATAGAGGGGGTGTCGTGTCGGCGCGGCGACAGTGGCGTCGCTCGCTGCAGCGTCCGCTCCACCGCTGCCTGGCAACAGGTATCTAAGCCTATCGGCAAGCACAGCCGCCGTCTCCGCGCCGGAGCCGGCGGCTCTCTCGGCCTCGCGGTCGCTGCAAGCTAACGGAATCGGATTCCTCGCGTCCGAAATTCCGCCGCGGACGTTCACGCTGCGACCGACTGAAATAAATCGCTCGTTTAACACAAATAGCACGACATTGTCGCCGCATTGACAGACCGACGAGCATTTCCGCTTCTCTTTTTATCTGCCTCTTGCCTACTAGAACCACTAAAAGAAGAGCTTCCTCTGACGTAAGCGAGTCTTCCGTCATACATAATTCCATCGGTTTATTTTATTTACGACGCTGAACACTGACTGTTTATCGATGAATATAATTTGACTCACATATAATATATATGCTTAACCACGTATCGTGGAAAGAAATTTGACTCTCAGATGAGTTGAGTTAGGTATTTTATTGACATTTAATAGCTAAGGTAGTGGCGTCAAACAGTCAATAGACCTAAAGGTTTATTTGACGTGGCAGTTAGATTAAGTTTTTATGATATAGTTTCAGTAATTAAAATTAGTGAAACAATATTACCATATGCCACATGAAATTATCAAACACGTGGACATGTGCTCGAAATGGACTTAAAACTTAATGATGAATAGTAACTACAATAAATACAATTAGACCAGAACAAGTACTTCGGGTGAAAACTATGACTTTTTCACAGAAACAATCGGCCGTGTAACATGTGAACGATAAAGCACCTATCATATACGTGACGTCAGAGCCACGATTGCGCCCGCGCCGCGCCGCGATCCGAGCGCTGAACTTTGCGACATTGTCACTGATAACGACAATTTATAGACTAATTCCGAATATGGATAGAGATAAAAGTTGCCAATTAAATAAGTTTTCCTCTGCGTTATAATTATGTACAAATACCTAAATTATAGGAGGGGCAACCAACAAAATTAATGATAATACTAGAGCATTCAATGCAAGTCCTAATAACTCCAACAAAATTCTAAACACTATTCATCCGAACCCGGTTAACAATAAGTAGCCTTAAATTTTTGATAAAATTGAGTACCTACTACCCTATCATACGCAAAAAAGGTTACAAAACTGAAAGTAACACCAAATAAATCGTGCCTTCATGTAAATCCAATGAGGTTTCTAATTTGTTGAACGCCTCAATCATTTGGGCGGTGTATTTCTGGGCAAGCAACAAAAATTAAATAAATCATCGGAGGTTATCGTGAGGTCCCCGGAGGAGGCCGTTTGCCTCTGAGCTTCAAGTCGGGACCTGTCGCGGACGCATAATGCCAAACAATTACTCATCTGTCCAGAACAAAGAAATTCTGAGTTCAGGTGTCTTTTGTTATTTTCAAAACTTAACAAACACTGTCAGGTACTTTCTGTGATTATAAAACTAAGTTTTACCTCCAATAATAAGATATGAAGCAATAATTGTATCCAAGACACTACAGATAAATGTATCAGAAATCCGATAGGAGCTTACGAATTAACTGATGGTATTTTTTTGCCTCAAATAAAACTTATGTGAAAAAGGATTCGAATTGAACATGGCAACAATGAATAAAAGTGATTCGATTGAGTGCAATATTGTCCGAAGAAGGGTTTCCAGTGTCGCGGCTGGTCCCTCGAGTCCCCCGACAATGAGTCACACAGCCGGTTTCGATGCCTTCGACCAACGTTTGCCTTTTGCACATTAGACCTACGTGTTTCGCACACCGCCTGCTTCTTGCATACATAAATACATATAAAGTTATATAATAACGCACAACATTGTTTGCGTTGAATTAGATTTTGTGGCCACTGATAAAAACTGGTCCTTTTGATCCAATAATGTGATTTTTGAAATTTATGAAAAATATAATCAGTTACATTTCATCCTATACAAGTTATAATTTTTTTGGATGAACAGCAGTCATTAGTTAATTTTCAGTATTATTGTTCTTGGTTCTTACATCATTGAGTTAGGGAGAGAATAATGATATCATCAACATAGATAGGCAACCCGATCTTTTTGGTGTGTGAAGTATATGATAAATAAATCATCATCAGGAATATAAATAGTACTGACATGCCTATATGTAAGGATTAAGGCACATAATTTTAATAATAGGTATGCGAGAAACTCATAACACGTTTTCGCAGCATTTTCCTTTTTGCTTATTCTGCAAATGTTTGATGGCTTCGCTCGTGGCCTTGGAATTTATTCCGTACTTATTGGTAAGTTACAAACTAGGTATTTAGACGGTGTTTTGTATACGAATGAGCTGATAACATGATTTTTTTGGTCCACATGGAACAAGAGACGGCATTTGATAAAAAACCTAATAAGTTTAGATTAGAAGTGGCATTGTTGTTTTTATATTTAAGCAATTCGTTTCTTACTGCAAACTTCTGCAATGGAAAATATAGCACCAATTTTGTACAGTAAATATACCTATTAAAATTTTAAATAACTGGAACTGTTTTTAATGATATCATTTTAAAAAGAAGCTCACCTCAAAACATTAACCCAACAATTAATTCTCGGAATACAGTTAGACGCAAATTAATTATTCTAATTATTTATCAACTCGTTTTAGTACAAGCACTCGTGAACGTTATTTACTGTGTTGGCAGCTAGGCAGCCACATATCAAGCTTATAATGAAGCATTTTGATGCATTTAATGTTGTAGAAAAGACGTATGAAACATATATATTTTTGGTTATTTATTTCAACTCTCGGAGCTAGAAAATGTTGCATCAAATGAATCGAAAATACATTATTAATACATTTTCAAGATTAATTAATCTATAATATTTTATTTATAGATGCATTGAGCAACAAGAATGTTACATTAAGAATGTGGTGTAGAAACTTGTGCCATGGCAAAACCCTGACATAGAGCATCGAGAGATTTATCCTATACAGTCTGTGTCTGCGTTTAGTTCTAAGAATCTCTCGATATTCTGTCAGCTTTTTACTTAATTTGGTTTAACCGAAGTCTATTATCAATGTTGTATTGTATCCCTTAATATGATTGACCTCAACATCTTTAAAAAAAGGTTTTAAAACAGATGTAATGGCTAAATCTAATTACAAATAACAATAAATTATATATACAGTCTTATACAACTTATATTTACAGTCCGTGTGGTGCCGGACTTAAAGAATAGCACCACCCTTATCTCTTCTCATGGGTGTCGTAAAAGGCGACTAAGGGATTCACCAGAGGATGGGCAGCAGCGTTCTCTGAGTATTTAACCAACCAACTGCGATCGCCAACCCGCCTGCCAAGCGTGGCAATTATGGCATATCCCCCCCTTAATTGGGGGAGGCCTATGTCCAGTAGTGGACGTCTTTTGGCTGTAATGATGATACAACTATATACACAACTATATATACAACTTACTTAAGAATAAATAAACAAAACAAAACTAAAAGCTACAAAAAATCCCCCGCATTGCTTTCTACCGGAAGCGTGCCCAGAATACTGGCAGCATTGCCACGTTGTATGGCAATGTTTATTCTTTGACCAAAGAAAAGGCCAGCATTCTGGTCACGTGAAGCGTCGATGAACCGCCTGGAGATGGCTTTGAATAAGAGACGAGCACTTGGACCCCACGATCCGAGTGTTTCAATCCCAAACGGCTCGAAAATATGATTACTTATTATGTTATCATATTTTCGCCGCTTGAAGGTCTCAGCAGCTGCAGCGGCAGTGGCAGCACAGCCTGCCGACCTAGGAAGATGGGAGGGTGCAAGGGTATCGACGCACGTTGCGTCCCACACCAAAGGCCTACCCACTTTCCATGGCAATAGAGTCATACCATCTGGTCTCTTGCCATCTTCACGTACCAAGCCATTTGGTTCTAAAACAGCTGGAACGCCAACGGTGACAAGAGCACGACGGATTATGTCATTTATGTCAGCGTGCCGTGCCGCCGTGCCGTACGACCTGCACTCCTGCTGCAAGACAAACCGTGGTGACCGAGGCTATCGACAGCTTCACCACAAATAGATCTTACTGTTAAAATATAGGACAAAACGCTTTGTATTATACATAAACACTAAACATAACACATAAAAAACATAACATCACGCCTGTATTTCCCCGAAGGGGTAGGCAGAGGTGTAATAGTACACCCACATTTCGCCAGTTATGATATAGTCCCATGTAAAAAACATAAACACAAAAACACATAAACACTAATCCTATAAAAATGTAGACAGAATCAAACAATATTTAATAAATAAAACCAATTGTGGCGCTAATAAATAAAAACAAACAAACTAAAAACACAAACAAATAATACACAAACCCACTCTAAAGTATGCTGAGAATACCTAAACATTGTTCACTTGTGTTGCTTTAAATCATATTCTAAGAATTTATGTCCAAAATTGTCTCTTAAGACTTAAGATACAGGTTACCCTAGTTTAGGAGGCAGGGTTAGTAAAATTTTGTAAAGATTTTGTAACATACAATAATTGTAACCCAACGGTATTCAACTTTTTTTGTATCACTCTAATATTTCTTGTAACTTCTGTAATAGTCTAGGCCTAGAGTATTTGGGCCGAGAAACTGAACGGGAATATTAAATACTATTTTAATAGATATAATGAAAGATTTGGTATTACCTACCAGTTACCAAAACGAGTGCGTTATTGTTACACTCAACAGCGTCCACACACGTTGTTGGCGACAACAAAGCGATTCGGTTTTACGCAATGTCACTTGCTGAAAGTGCGCAGTTTCGATTCAAATTACAAACAAGTTTGACAATGAACGTGTGCTCCATTTATTTCATCAGCGTTATTATTCTTGTTGAATGTGAGAATATCCAATATCCATGGCGAATATATTTCGTAGACACATATCTTTTTTACATAGCATGGGTATGATGACAGCAGAATAGAACGATGCTTTACTATAAATAAGTGTAAAAGAGACTACCAACAAACATAATGCATTTTTGACACCTGTCTCCATACCCATGCTATGTGAACTATTTGAAAAAGATTATTATGATAACGTTATCTACAGTAATATTTGCACGTTCCATGTTTTCAAGCGCGTTGAACTTTTCCATGCAGAAAGGGGATTTTTAAATGGACTTCTGTAGGTCCACAAACTTGTTGCTGTCAACAAGTTTATTTCCATTGCTTCTATTCCCTTTTCACTAAGCTTGATTTTGTAAAGATCATTTGATGAAACCTTGCTGTGCTATGCCGATTCAATTGTTTCGGATGTGTCCTCTGACTATAACATTCACAGTAGAGCACATATTTTGTAGTTGTAATTCTAAAAGATTGTACAGCAGTTTCAGTCGGCCTTATAAAATACGACTTTCCAAAGAAGATCATAGTTATCTTTTATGTATACATGTAATAGACATAAATAGAAAATTTATTACAGCAAAATATCTGGAAAATAACAGAAGAGAAGGAAGCGAATGGGTTAATGGCAGGCGCTCGGCGCATAGCGCGGGAGGCGGCGCGTGATTCAGTGATGCTGACGTGGGCAGCGCTGCGTCAGCGCACGTCACCATCACACGATTGTCAGCATCGTCACTAATATATTTAGAACGGAATGTGGAAAAATGTTCAATACACATAGATGTTACGCCTATAAGTTTCCGGATCAAGTTGGCGCGATTCCAGGGACTTTCTAAATTACGAATACCGGTATTTCATCGGCCCATCATCATATCTGATGCGTTCATGTTTTGATATTTATTTAGCATCCCATTTATCAAATATGTGGAACGAATAGAACTGCACCAAATCCACATTTCTTTAATAGAAATTGCAATAATTTTATTATGTTTCGTCTTTGCAAGTCTTTTTAGCAATTATAAACCTGTCGATCTTCACAAGATAAGCCAGCAATCTCAATCCCGAGGAAAAGTTTTTGCCACAATTTAATTTCAGATCATTTTTTGCTTCTAGTGCATTTTATTAGATAAGACTATCAACATAAGCAAACGTGTTCGCTGGATTGGAGGAAAGGAGGGTCGAAAGAAAACACCACATTTGCTTGTTCACGATGTTCCGCTGAAATCTTCCTTAACCATTAATCTTCCCCAGAATCCGGCGCGAAGGACCATTTATGGGGTGATGAAACAAGTGAATTATTCTATCGCAGTATAAAGGAGACCTAGGTATTTTTGAAAATAAACCACCTGTATTGAATCTAAAATTCCGATTTGGTTTTTGCATTTATGTTTCAGAAAGTGCACGACTTATACCGTCTATCTTGAGACGGACTCCTAGATAAGTTTATTTCATTGTTTTTTCGACGTCGGTACGTAAGTCTAATAATATTACGCGGCTCGCTCCGTCTAATCAGTTAACGAACTGTAACGTAGCGGCGTCGGGAATTTCTTGATTAGGACATTAAAATTTAATCTACTACCTACGGAGTTACTAAGCAAATCCTGCTTTTTTAAACTGTTTACCGCAGTTTTCTGAGTAGAAACCCGTGCCCATCAGTGGGATAGTAACGGGCTGGTTATGGTTATTTTTTGTGGTCTTTTTAGGGTTCCGTACCCGAAGGGTGCCAAACGGGACCCTATTACTCTCGCTACTCTGTCCGTCCGTCCGTCTGTCTGTCACAGGGCTTTATCTTTTGAACGGTAATAGTTAACCGGTTGAAATTTTCTCAGAATATGTGTTGCTATGAGATGTATCACGACAAATACTAAAAACAAAAAAAAGTCTAAAACCAAAGGGGGTCCCCATACAAGAAACCTCAAAAAACATGCATATTTTTCAACGTTTTTGTTCCTGCTCTATCTTCAAAACGGTAATATTATACCAGCGTCAAACTTGGGCAGATTATAGTGCATATTATGTAGTTTAGCAACAAATACAAAAAATAAGAAAAACATATACATATGTGGTAGTTTCTGCTTAAGAAAGACATGCAAAAATTCATATTTCGCGCACTGTGCGTTGATGTCTTTTGATAAACTCTCGTAAATTAAATAAGTTTTTATGGGGTAACAGGTCATTGAGAGATACGGAACCCTTACTGCGTGAGTCCGACTCGCACTTGGCCGGGTTTTTTTTTTCTACTCTTCGTTCACCGTAACTTGACGCGCGGAGAAAAATAGCTAACTAAATTAAATGTACTGAATTTGACGTATCGATGACGTTTTCCTTGAAAAGCAGCGCCATTGTCAAGGATCAAGTTATAGTGAATATGGTGTGTTACAAAACTGTTAATTAAAACAATAGTCATTACAAATTAACTAGATTTACCTTTTCTGTATTGACTAGGAATACCAAAAGTATCGAAATGCCTTTAGCATTTCGTAAGATCGATGACAAAACTTTGAATTGTAAAGCTATGATGTCACACATACCAAAAGTGCACATTGCCATTATCACGGCTATGAATTATCCATTCATGATGTAATGTGTACGCATGAAGTCATTTCATTTCACATTTCCGTGTCAAATCTTCATCTTCCTAGAACATATTATAAATACCTTTAATTTTCCATTCAGCTCTTTACTTCTTTATAATTTATCTTTGGTAAAGTTCCATAATCTACTACTTCCGTTAATGCTTGTCAACTGGCCTGGAATTGTTTAGCAAGTCTTCGCTTGTTCTGACTTGTTTAAACTTGTTGTCAAGCCAATGATGTTTGTTATCTTCATATTTTACTTATAACTAACTTGAGTATTTTTTTATTAATGTTATTGTTGTGCTTCCACAACGTTATGTTGTTGTGTTGTTTTTGTCACTGTTCTGTGCCAAATAAAAGTTTTTCTTTCTTTCTTTCAATGAGGTCTTACACAATGGCCCCCTTACATTTTGATTGATTTGCCCTTCGAGTACACACGTTGACGTAAATTCTTATAAATATCAAACCACGTTTTCCAAAAAAGGGGCAAAATTATACGCTTGTAAGAATGCTAGGCTAGTTCGTGGTCTATTAATCGTCAACATGTATCATCCAATAAAAAAGAAACACGTCTAAAGAAGAAATTTAATCGTAAACTCAGTGAAGTGGTGTCGTAAACAACGTTATTATAACACACAGTGACAATAATAGACTAGCATTGAGTGTTCCCAAATTACATTAGAGTGTGTACGGAGCGGCGCCAAATGCCTCCCACCTACCGACACGTTTAAACAATATCATCAAGTCTCTCTGTATCTACTCTGTATTCCACTGTTGGACATAGCTGTCCTAAAAGAAGAGGTAGCGCCCGTAATTACCACACTGTAGGCCAAGGGTTAGTGACCGTAAAATCCGATCTCTTCTCTCGAACCGATGACGCTGCTTTGACATCTCAACAATCATGTCAGATGTCAGTCTCTTCGGCTAGGTACCTAAGTTACACCATTGCACTGTCTGGAGCTTCGGTATTTGTGCACTTCTTGTGTGCTTTTCTACACTTTTTGTACACTTCTTCTTCATGTAGGTAATTGTAGACTTCTTTTATTTCCTTTTCAAAATGATTTCGCTTTTTGCACTGTAGGTAGACTCTGCCAGCATACAACGCGTAAGATAATAAACGCAAATCCTAAAAGTAGTTTGTTCAGAATCAATGGAAAAATCGATTGGTATGGTTTTTATACAATGTAACATTTTTTTAATTTATTTAATTCACGTTCGATGCTAAATAAAATAATCGATTTTAACTGCATACATAATAGTGTTTAGTAATGTGTTTTGAATAGCGATGGCGATTATCCATACAATCACCAAGCAACGCAATAAAATACTTTCCCACAGATTGTCCATTCATAATGTCAAGTTACGTCCAATCGTTCTAAATGCTTTTCCAAGTATGGTCCCCCTCGTTACTGGAATTGTCGACCATAACACGTCGTGTTATCCATGTTCCGAAGTTGACGCCTTTGTCAAACATTTTGATTGAAGAGTGACGCCACAGTTACATGACACACTTATGTAGTTATCAGTAACAAAGTGGAATCAAACTCTTCTGAACGTGAATTTCTCGTCAATATTGCTGTAACATATCAGAAAATTCCATGATAGAGACGCCACGTTTCATAATCGCGAATAGCTCTACAGCAATTTTAAAATCCACAATTACTTAATTATCATAAAATCAGAAAGCAAAAAGAGCTTGGCTACTGTAAATAGATCTTAATAAGATAACAGAATATAAGAATGCTCAGCTAGGCATTAGTGTGCGCGTATTTCAGGAAGGTAATTATGTTTTTATGTGGCCGCTAGCCCGCTGCGCTCGCGCCAGCACTGGCGTTCCCTCAGGAATGCTGCGTCAAACTAGTTTAACAGCTGTCCGTGATTTAACGATAACTGTTGTGTTATCTCGTATTTTTGTCATCGTACGTCATTATTGAGAAGGTGGATCAGAGGCGTTCTTATACAAAAATAGTTTATAAAAGTTCCACGACTATGTGCTGGCAACATGTCCTATTTCAATTTTCGAGGGCAACACTTCTTAACACATTGACGGACAGTATACGCATATACGCTATATATGTTTATGTCAATGTGGTTTAACCAAGTAGCTTAGAAATACTCAAGATATGAGGACAAAAGAAATTACTGATAACTAAGTCACCATTTCATTATGATAATCCTAAAGATATAGGTCTACTATCTAGAAGGTACATAAACCGATAGAGAAAGGTCTTACTGAACCGCTTTGATAATACGTGCGTGCTTTCGGTCATAGCGTTATCTGCTCCATATCAAACTAAATTTCGCATCGTGACAACAATACAAAAGCTCTACTTTCAATTTCAGAAATACTTGCACCTAATTAACATTTCTTTATAAAATAAATAAATTTTAGATAGCCGGCATTCTTTTTCTGGTACGGGAGGCCTTCTCGTCCAAACCGCGGCCCATGGCCCAGCTGACGTTGACGTAACTCGTGACACGAGTCCACGACATTATCAGCTCGTTGACATAACGATAACACACACTAACGTAACTATCGTGTATACAAACAGCCTCGTCCGTGTGTGCTAGCTGGCGTAGCTCGTAGGTGTGCGCCCGCGCCGCCATTCAACCACGCTAACATCAAATAGTCATCATCATTCAAAATAAACGCGTAGGCCTAGAGGTGATTTCTTACACGTTTATTATAGAAAAATGGTTGTGGTTCAAGAAATCGCGCTAATGATGGAAGTTAATTCTTGTTTTTGTTTCGAAGCGTGTTCACATTCACATAGATAACCAAAAATTAGAACCATGAATTACCAATTTTGACGTGTAATATTCCTCAATTATTGTAGAGTTCTTGCAATAATAAGAGTTTCATTGTTCGCATTTCAAGTGATATAGTTAACAAATACGTCTCCATATGTTTTTGCAATAAAATGAAAACGTATCAGTTACTTTTCACCCACGCTGATCATAAAGCCGATAGGAAAGGGTTAGGTACGTGGTACCACGTCGTAGGCGGCGGCCTAACGATTTGCCATTGCCATAATATTTAACCATCTTTTTATCAATGTCGGCTGTACTGTGGCGCGTATGCAATCATTATTAATTCTACTATAATATTATCAAGGAAATCTATGAATTCTTTAAAATATTTACCTGATCGTATCTGGTGATTTTGGCTTTAAATATCGTTCCTAAGTACCTAAAACTTGAGAAAAGCGTTATATACTTCTGGTAAATTTAGTACCTTCTTGATGCCTAACCTTGTTTTAAACTAGTGTCTGCCTATTTAGGAATCAAGCTATTAACCTCTTAAGTTTTAGAAATAAATAGCTAAGAGGTTCGTTCCTTTCATTCACACGTTCTCATTCAACAGAATACAAGTGCCTATTTTTGTGGTTCCTCTAATAGCTCTCATTGAAAAAGCAACATTCTACCATTACTCCCTGTGGTCATGCTGACTCAGTCGTTAGTAAGCAGTCATACAAATACAAAACAATTCTAGTTACCTAACATATTCTAGGAAATTTCATTACGTCAAGTTCACAAAAAACCTTGACGATGAAGGTTATCCTTACTGATTACAAAACATTGTCCTACTTGTAATTTTTTCGAGTTCAAGTAATTTTATTTAGTCTTCACAGTCTTCATTTGAAATCGAAACCATTGTCCTATTTCAAAGACCTTATTGTATCATTGCCACTATCGTTTCTGCGTATTTTTTTACAATAATCATTCTATTATGTGGTTTGGTAAACTCCGTAAAAGTTATGAGAGTGACATACAGCTATTAATATCAAATCTACTCTCGCTTCTTTTGAAAGTAGTCTTGTATGTATAAGGATTTTTTGCTACATAGGACGCGTATTCGCTAATGGCCAAAATTAATATCCAATCTATCCACGATTTGCCCTACTGGAGATAGAAATTTAACATAAGCTCCATACAAAATATGTCAAATTTCAATCTCTAGTAGGGCAAATCGTGGACAGATTGGATATTAATTTTGGCCGTAAATGTACCTTGTGCAAACTCCCTCTAGGGTTTTGGTCGGGTATAGCTTTTTTTTGTTTGCCGTTGGGAAATCCTCATGGACGCACTCCGCCCGGGGTAGGCGGAGCCAGTGTCGATCTCTTACCGACAAAAACCACCACGGTGTTCCTTCAACTACCTTAGCCGGGGACGTGGGAACCCGTGAGTATTCACACAACCACCCGCGACAGGTCCCGGCCCGCCACAAGCAGGCGAGCCCCTTCTGCCCGTGCGGCCTAACGTCGGCCGCAACCTCCTCGGTGGCACACATGGAACACTGCACGCCACCTCACCTCACGGGCCTTTACCAGCTACGCCAGCTGCGCCAACTTCGCCAGCTACGCCAGCTGCGCCAACTACGCCAGCTGTGTCAGTTACGCCAGCTGTGTCAGCTACGCCAGCTGTGCCGGCTACGCCAACTGCCAGCTACAACAGCATGCCGCCAGGCCAGGATGCCAGCTACGCCAACTGTGTCAGCTACACCAGCTGCTGGTCGGGCAGGTCTACCCCGAGTCTGCTGCTCGCAGGCCCTACCTCCCGTAATTTTTCATAGAGGTTTTCTTCCTCGCGGTCCGGGTGGTGAAGCTACGACCCTCAGTCCCAAGAGGCGCGAGAACACTGCTCAGCAGGCACTCATGGGGTTACGAGATCGATCTACAGGGGCAGGGAGAGACAGTCCCCCCGCTGCCTGCCCAGTGGCAGGGTGAGTGCACACCGGGCCCGCCCCTGCTCCTCCACTGTGCCCTCTGTTGGCATCAGAGGGACACGTGGAGCAACTCCTCCCGCGCCAGAATATTCGCCACAGGCATTAAGATCCCCCGACTACAAAATACTGATTTCCGGTACAAAGAACCTAAGTTTGAAAATTATGTTTACGGAGATATCACAATAAAACGGAGTGTCATACGATATTAGCTATAAACAACGCGGACAAAGTCCATGACTTCAGTATCAAATAAATATCTATACTTATGTATTTAAAACGAAACGCTCTGAGGTTTTACCAACAGATGAAAGAGTTTTAATAATAACAATAAGAATTAACATTGCAAAACAGATGTGACGGTGAAGTCTAATTAAAATAATTTTTACATGAATTATTTTGCACTACTTAAACCCCAAAGGAAAACATATGTCCTACTTGAGTCACATATAATGTACAGGTGACATCATGCAGTTTTTGGGCTATGTGTGAGTGATTAAATTCACACATGGTTGAGTGCGCGCGCGCACACCGCCTCGCCACACGTTTCCCCGAAAACAAACGAATTATTCATAAGGAAACATTAATTGTGGAATAGTTATTGTCTAATTAAAACTTTAAATAAAATAAAACATACGATTCCGAAAATAAGAAAACTCTTTTAAGGCGTATGTAGCAGCCAAGTAGCGCCCCAATCAATAAAAAAATGATTACTCGCTGAACATACATCATTTATCGAAAATTCGTTTTTAACAATTGAAGTACTTTAGTTTAATCAGAAGCTAATTATAGTTCGCTGTAATTGTAGATAGAAAAAGTGTCAAAGGTGACCGTTTTTCGCACTCTTTCTATCTACAACCACAGCGAACTATAATTTACAGAGTTAATACTTTCTGATTAAACTATAGTATCTGAACTACAATAGTTAAAAACGAATTTTAGATAAATGATGTATTCAGCGAGATATATATGTTTTATTAATGGGGGCGCCACTTGGCTGCTACATGCGCCTTAATTAACTGTATGAACAATTCATGGTTGCTATGCATTATGTTTTTTTTAATGATTTCATAAATTTTGAAACGACTGTATGAAAAGCAACGGTGTGGTACGGATACATAGAATACCGTTATTTTAGTTAACTTATTAACATTTGTGTATGACTGTGACAGTCCATGAATTTCAGAGAATAGAAAAATTACAGTAACTAACTATAAAATGTTCAAATGTTCTTCGTTCATAACTACAGACGTTTTTCATTCAGTGTTTATTTTATGACGTGTTATTATTGTGAAGTATAAACATTTACTATCGAGAAGTTAATATGATTTATTTTCTTTGTTTCAGACTACTGGAAAATGTTTTTCTTGGAACCGATGCTTATCCTGACCTTGCACAAGATAGAAATGGGAAGACTAAGCATGCAGGTGATACAAATAACCCAACGGATTTGGCCTTCCGTGGCGAATAAAGCCAAAAATTGAATGACCAGTAGGTAAAACCCCCTTTAGAATGAGCACAATGCTAATAAGTCGCCCATGCTTTGAATAATAATTGATAGACGGACGGAAGGACATGACACATGGAGGTGGTGCCAAATTCTGGGAAGCAACAGGGCGAATAACCGTGGGGTTTACGAGTCCACGCCGCCCGCGCCAGCGCCAACCATCTTCACAAACCGAATTGTTTCCAGAAATGTACACACTAACATCCCACACATGTTCTATTTATTTTAGCTAGTCAGTTCCGGTCTTATTTTTAAACAAGATTTTTTTCTAACTTTTCAGACATTTAGATAATAAAATGATCAATTTCAAAACACGTACATTTCAGAATGGGAAGGTATAGAAATAATAACAATTTTACGAAAATATGCAAAAATATATAATTAAATTACTATTAAACTAAATGACCCATGAACAGTATACATTCATGAAATAACATAATTTATACATACAACACTGTCATCATAAAATACGTCCATTCGCCATTTAGAATATTAATCACAGTTTTGTATGTATATTTGCAAATGAAAGGTCTACAACAATCACTAATAGAGCGACCGACGAAGTGATAAATATTTCTAGCTAGCTTTGTGCCGCGGCTGCGCCGTGTGATTCATAATTCCCGGATGCACGCCTAATAAATATTAATTAATTTATTTGAGCCAACCTCTAGCTATAAATAAACTAAGGAACTAAGTTAGTGGCACTACCGTGATGTACGTTACTTGGTTTTGTAATATTGTAAATAATAACAATTTAGAAGTTATATAAGCTATAGTGTTATTACTTATCACATTATACGGAGTATACCTACCAAATAATAAAATGATATAAATTTTAAAGAATTAATATTTAATAGCATAGTAAAGATCTGTTGATTAGGTATATATATATATATAACTTCACACCGCTGCTGCAACCAACTTGTGGTACTTTTTGGAAATCCATCCAATCTGTATTTACAGAAAACAAAAAGAGTTAGGGTATTGCAGAATTAAACAACATGTGGATACCTGGATACTATAGCTATATAAAATTAAAATCAAGTATGGTGCACAGAACTTGATCAAATTCATGCGCCGATCTGAGTCAAAATCAAATCTTAGTTAAATGTCAATAAGATATCGATCGGTATTATTCGACGTTCTCAAATGAAACGAGCGAGGGTCAGAGCGGCGAGAAGATGATAAAAACTGGCGTAAAATATAATGGCGGCGGCTAGGTATTGTGACGACGCGGTGCTCGGGTCAATGACACCTGACTCATGTCCTGCCACACTCACCGAAGACATTCGCTGTTTAAAAGATAAGTAGCGAAATATTATTTGAAATACACTAAAGTTTTAACCAGCTACTTACATAGGTAATATAAAAATTACTGTATTTTTGTGGTAGTGGATACGTGGTATCTTTTTTCATTTGTCAGATATCGGAAAAGCTTGTTAATATAAGTATTTTTTAAATTACTTCCAGAGTCATTTTAACCAAGCAAAATAAATATATGGAAAGCCTTTCTGTTTATTCGCTACTCTAAAGTACTCTATGATAAAATAGTTAGGGGTAGGGTAAATAATTATCAACTTTAGTGTGACTTTGATGATCATGTTATATAAAGGTCAATATACTAGAAACATCAGTTATCACAGCAATTATTATTAATAAGGTGTTCTCGGAAGAGAACTGCTTGATATATCAATCACAAGTCGACCTCATTTCGCAAAAGCACTGACCTTATGGTTATAAAATAGAGGTCATAATTAAACAGATAAATACGAGGAAAATTATGAATCTATTTATGTTTAACTAGAGACTGGTTGGCTGAAATGAGTCATAGCTTAGATGTGGACTCGTCCTGCAGCTTTCGTTTTGGAGGTCGCTCATATTTTTATCTCAAACAACGAACTTGTCGCTACTTGTTTGTGTTGACTACAAAATAAGGCTGTTTTTAATTTGTCTGTTATGTAAAACTTCCAAATAAGGCTATCTTGTTATGAAGAGACGAAGTTAATTCATATTTTTTCAGTGATTCATACGTTAATATAATGAATAAATAACGTTAGTTTTCTAATAAGCAATTTCATCATCGAATTAAGTAAAGTACTCAACAAATTCTCAATATTGTTAAAAACATTCCCTATGAACTTTACATTGGGAAATTCTCAAATAACTAATATTATTTACGCATCTCATTTGACTCACTGCGTTTAAATTATGTAAGTTCATTACTCGTTTATATCTAGGTATAAATTTTCGTACAAAACTGCATAAAATCTTATTAAGATCATTAAATAATATATCGATCAAAAAATCTCTAACAAAACTGGTACCATAAATTCGGTACGATCACAAAAATGATTACATTAATTAAACCCTAATCACAGGCCCACGGTTTTTAAAGGCAAGCGTTGGATACCGACAGACTATATTAAGTAGGGTCTGGCGGACCGGACCGCCTCTAATTAATTATCTCTTGAAAAAACTGAAATGTGTACAGTCAACAAATCGGAATCATGACCCACGATAAGCTTAATATCGTACAGACATTCTAATACAATTGGGTTGAATTTCGCTTAAACAGGTATTTCCCTGGCAACAGACTTGTTATCAATTTTGTTAGCTATTGACAGTGACTGCTAGTTTACCAATAAAATTCTTTTTCTAAACTTTATTCTTGATGTTTAACTCCAAATATTGTTATTTATATATTTATTTATCATTCATTGCGTGAAATATGGTACAGAGGATATTATAAATTAAATGCATGTTCCACATATTTGGCCGTTAAGAGTATTGTTTGACACCTTTTCATACTTGACATCACAGAGAAAATAATCACTACCTTGACATTTTATTATTTGTCATTTTTATTTTTATCTTATTAATGTTCTGTAATCGAAAAAGTTAGTATAGGTTTCTTAAAAAATATAGTTGTTTGTAGGAAAACCACGTGAAACGACAGCTAATTCGAAATTCAAAACATATTTCCTGCTTTATCAAAAACATAATTTCCAATCCAATTATAAATCTATTACATCGATAACAAAGCCCAAAATGGCACAGACCTCTGACCCGTTTTCATGCAGTTTCTGTAATATTCAAAATGTCCTAAGTGCAGCATAGAAGAAAACCTTACTGTTTTGACGATTTCAAACGAATTATCAGCTTAGTGGGTCATGATTCCGATTTGTTGACTGTACATCCATAATATTTCCGTTTGCAATAATGCACTAACTTGAAAAATATAGCCTGGCATCTTCTTATGTGCATATTATGGCGTCGTTAGCTTTTGTGACTACTAAGAAAATCATTGACAAATCGTAACCACTACTTTATTTATTTGGCAGTTTGCGTCTTCTGCGAATGACCAACGATCCAATGTATTGGTTCAGTCAATTAATCGTATAATCAAAAGAGTATGCCCATCACTCATCACGATCAAAATTAAAATGTGAATTAAATCGTGGTCGGCGAGAAATAAGTAAAATTGTTCCTTGTAACTCACGGTAACGTTTTATTTTCATAATAATAATTATGCAATACTAACAATTCGAATTCTGATTTCGTAAGTAAGATGTTTTCTATAGTTTTTGTTAAAGGAAGGAATTCTTACACAACTTTGTTTTCATAACATTCACCTCAGTCGCAGGTATTTCTATTGTGTCTTTATTATTATAAAAGATAGAAAAATAATAAACTTAATTTGTATTTATTATCATAAATCGTAAAAGCGAAAACGAATCCAGATATCATTATTTAAATGTAGTCGTAGACATTACGAAAGCATGTAAAGTTGACAAATAATTAATATTATTACAAACTAAAGACACCATTAAAATTAGTAAGCCCAATTTGAATATGTACAATAATATTACATACTAAAATATGTAATTGTTAAAATTTTAAATCCTTAAACACCATCTTATATCGGTTTGATGCTAAGATTATTCCCTCAAAGAGCCTACATTGCTACGGCGTAGCACGTTCTACGAAGTTTACGTTCTTCGGGAATAAGGAGTCTCTTTCGATGAGTTATTTATTATTATTAATATGAACTGTATGTAACAGGTATTTTATTATTTAATGATGATAATTGGGATGGATTTAAGAGCGTTAGTAACACGAGTAGAGTAAATTATATTTTTATAGTAAGTACAAATAACTGTAGGCAACTAGTCAATTAAGCATCTATTTTCCGGTTCAGCGTTCATTTTATTTTGGGACATAATTAAAAAAGTACATATTACTTGATTCACTTACTGGTGTTATGAATTACACTTAAATTAGATTTTCTTGCTCTGCGTAACAACTCAAGTGTAAAAAGTTTTTGCAATAATTCAAATAATACACCAATGCTGCTACATTGCAATGTAGCCATAACTCGGTTAATCTTAATCAACCCTAAAAAAGCTCAATGTTATGCAATATTTGTTCATTTTTATACCTATATATTTACCTGTTTTTTTTTACCTATATATTTTTTTTATATTATAATTGTGGCTCAGGACATATTTATTTATTGACATAATAAATTAGCGTAAATCAGTGGAAGCCTATACATACCAACTCCTCCAAGGCCACAGTGGGCGAATGTAGGATGATAAAACAGATAGATATTAGTTGTAAATGTTTCCTCATAGTTATGTCGTGTAATAAAAGTTTTCTCATAAGTCCGAAAGCATAAAACGTCGGGTTAACATCTCACCACCAGTAACTTGTATTAAACACAATACAAGCGTTTCGTTAAGTTATCTATTACATCTGCTAAGGTACACAGTAAAACTGCAATAAAACCTGAAATAACATGACATAACTATACGTACAATAGTGAAGTTTTCTAAAATAAATTACTTTCTAGCTTGTGTTGCATTAGAGAATGTAATTTCTCATTAAATTTTATATGTTATGATTTTGTTACACGTGTGTTTGGTATTTACTTTAATTTGTTTGTATTATATTAGGTATATTATGTTTGTAGGTATGTAATAATATTTTGCTTTTCGAGGCTACTGCCGCCGTATCTAATTTCTGCGAAACGTTGACGGCTGGTGGATCGGTCCGCCCGCGCCGCGACACCGACTGACGGCAGCGGCAGTTGACGTCACAAGATCCAAGTACATCCGCCATTTTGATAATAAAATATAATAATTACCGGCTATCTAGCCACGGTCCACTTATTTTTGCTCATAAACAACAGATTTGCTAATAACAGTCCTAATTGAGTCACAATGATTACTATTTAAGTTAGGCATTTTTTTCTCCAACAATAAATAGGGATTCCTTTCGTGAAATGGCATAAGTACACACGGCTACACATCAAGCTGTACATTTCCAGTATAAGCTGACCTCGCATTGTATAGGTTTTCCTTACAACGCGAGGTCAGCCTTTACTGGTTTTGTACAGCTTGATGTGTAGCCGTGTGTACAAGTTCGGAAGATGTGTTCGGAAATAAAAAAGGTTACAATGGTGTCGATTCTCTTGTTTGCAAACTTAACTTATTTTAATCTATCGCTCTCTTTTACTAATAGTAGATACAAGAAAGGGATAGCAACAATTTTAGAGCTAAAGATTTAAATTGTGGAAAGAAAATATCGCTCACGAGCAGGATTCACGTTAGCTTAGTGGCTAAGGCACTGGGCGTACTGAGCCAGGAGTCGCAGGTTCGAATCCTGCTCGTGAGCGATATTTTCTTTCCACAATTTAAATCTTTACATTCGCTTCGCATGCGTAAATGCGTTAAAAATAATAAAATAATTTTAGAGCTGTTAAATTAGTCGGAATTAAAATTTCCATCCATACAAGTTTAGTCGTGATCTCGGAACGTGCCCACTAAAATGCCACGTAAACTAAATTGACATCACTAAAATTGTTGCCATCCCTTTCTTGTATTCTACTATTAGTAAAAGAGATCTATAGTTTAAAATAAGTTTACTTCGTGAAAGATCGATACCAATGTCTTATTATAATTTAAATATAAGTAGTCTATATTATTATAAAGTGCTATACATTCTCAACAAACCTAATTTCTTACTAAAACGTTTTGAAAAAGCATTGTCCGTATTATGACAATACATAAAACAAATGTAGTAGGTAGAGGTACCTATAAAACTATGGATTATCCTCTTCAATTTGTGAATAACTGAGAGGAAAATAGCTACCGTTCTAACTTACCTACCTAATAATTAAACCACCAGGCAAAATATTGCAGGCTTATAGTTATCTTGTTGGGTACCCTGCGAGTTGCCCGAGCATGACCACATTAGCATTTATCTATTCGTACTAGACGCCAGACAGCTTCTTATTACCTATGTACCTAATTGAGTAATTGAAATGGGCGTTAACATCTCGTGTTACACTTCATTATAAATCAAAATATAATTTATTGGATTTATTCAGATTGACTTACATTCCCTCACTTATAGTTTTTTTTTTTTAATTTTCACATTATTAGGTACAACTGCAAGTTCATTCCGTGCTTAAAGAGTTTATTACAAATAACCCAGGCTCGTAACCTTATGAACAATAGAAATTATTTAGTCAAATATACATGCCCGTATGTCATTCACAAGATTACGTCGAAAGGTCGTCACGCTGAAATCGTGTTGTTGCCGACGCGACGACAGCGCCGCGCTGCGGTGTGCGTGCGACGTTCACAGTGGTTCAGACGACTTGTTCCCGCCAAAACAGTCGCAGGCTGTGGCGCGAAGGCTCGTGATTGGTCGGCTCAGGCGGCGGCGGCGGCGCGCGCGCAAGGCCGCCGGTTTTCCCGCGAACAATGCCAAATGGTGCATTTGTCAAGGTGAGTTCGTTCACCGCCGACGCCGGGCGCCGCGCGCTCCTCCGACGGACATTCGCCACAGCATTCGCTCGCTTCGCGCCGATCGAAGGTCGACGGAAGGCAGCCGAGCGCTTATTTCACTTCGCACCGAATCTACATCCATTAGCATCCGCTCTTTATTACAGGTGAATAACTTGTTTTATCTTTTAAATATATTTTTTTACGTTTTTTTGAGTTCATTTTAATTAAATAGTCGCACTAAATGTAGAGAGTGAAGTTAAATAATATCTCTGTGTTCACAAGTGTACCTATACGTGTTAGTTTTTTAATACTTTATGTAGATGTGTTACTGTACGGCTTAAATTTAGTATGTACTATGACGTGAAATGCGAAGACTGAAGAGTGAAGATGCAGGAAGATAGAAGAGCGGTATCAAGTGCTACGCCCGGACGAACTTCCCAGTTCGGCCGACATACACGGGTCGGTGGGATCTTCGTCCGTTTGTATCGCTTATACGTTTTATTCTACAAGCGACGTGGGATTTAATACAAACAGAAGAAAATCATCATGAACATCATCACCCTTAAAGAAAACGCATAAATGTGCCTATTCTTCGCGCTTCTGTTCGTGCATAGATATTGCCAGAAGCGCTAGTGGACTACGTCAGACCACGTCTACAAGCCTCCGATTTTTTTTAACTGTACCTACGCATAATCATGTTTCGTCGTTAGTACTATTAGATATTCTGTGGTTTCGTTATACTTTCCTTTTCCACTGATGTTTCAGTAAGTAGATATTTTCAGAACAGATTGCCGATGACGTGTTAATACCGCAATGATCTGTGTAATTATATCAAAAACTGTACCTACTACCTACCTAGTTTCAGTTTTCTCGTGGTAAACAGTTATAAAACCAAAACTTACACGTGGGAATTTTCCCCTAATTGCAATAATTTTTACATTTCTGAATTATATAATATAGTATGTAAGAAATGCACATAGGGACCTCTTTATGAAGAAAACATGCATGTGAAATTTTGTTAGTTACTCATAGCTAGCGCAATTTAATATCGACCAGCAACTAGTAACTGAATTTATGCCTTTAGGTTTCGATTAATTAAGTTCTTAATTTCAGTTATGAATGTTAAATCTCGTAATTCTGCCTATATTTATATTAATAACTACAACAACTTATAATGTAATGTTTAAAGGCATGTTATATGGTATTTTGAATATTTATAGTATTACTAGCATATGCCCGCGGCTTCGCTCGCGTATAATTCTGTTTATCACAGAAAGATGTTACCTCCTCCCTCTCATCCCTCGTGAACTGTTTATTTTCCCGGGATAAAAAGTAGCCTATCCAGGTTATGGTATATCTGTGTGCCAATCCGTTCAGGCATTTCAGCGTAATTAAAGGATAAACAAACAAAGATTCAAACTTTCGCATTTATAATATTAGTACGAATTTTTGATTCATGAAGGTAACTAATGTTATTTTCGATAATTTAGTTAGTTTAACAACTTTCTTATACAATTTTGCCTGACCATTTTGGTTTTAACATGTTCTAACAAATTGTGCGATATTGTTGGTACTATTATGTATCCTCTTAGATTTTAAACCAGAATATCCTACTAATATTATAAATGCGAAAGTATGGATGTTTGTTTGTATGTTTGTTTGTCGTTCAATCACGCTGAAACGGCTGAACTGATTTACATGAAATTTGACATAAAGATGGGCCATAAAACGGATTAACATATAGGGTACTTTCTATCCCGGGTAGATACAGTTCTCGAGGGAGGGATGCACTATAACATATTACTGTGAGAAACGGGTAAAACCGCGTACATAGGTTAATATGTTATAATGGGAGTAGTTAGTAATTTGGGGGATTCTTAGTTTATCTCGCATAAAGAATTTATTTCGGATAATGTTTATTTTATCACCCAAATACCCAATCAATCAATCAATCAACTCAGCCTATCGCAGTCCACTGCTGGACATAGGCCTCTCCCAAGTTGCGCCACAACGCTCGATCCTCTGCCTTCCGCATCCAGTCCCCCCCGGCCACGCTCTTTAGGTCGTCCGTCCACCTGGCAGGGGGGCGCCCTACGCTGCGTTTGCCGATTCGCGGTCTCCACTCAAGGACTCGTCTGCTCCAGCGGCCATCGGTCCTTCGACAGACATGGCCAGCCCACTGCCACTTCAGCTTACTGATTCTACAAGCTATGTCGGTCACTCCGGTTCTTCTCCGGATAATCTCGTTTCGGATTTTATCCTTCAAAGAAACTCCAAGCATAGCTCGCTCCATAGCTCGCTGAGAGCTCGACTTTAAACTTGTGGACTAGCCCAACTGTCAGTGTCCACGTCTCGGCACCGTAAGTCATGACAGGCAGGACGCACTGGTTGAAGACTTTTGTCTTCAAACTTTGCGGTATAGGCGACGAGAAGACTCGGCGAAGTTTGCCAAACGCTGCCCAGCCCAGACGGATCCTTCTGTTGGCTTCTTTCTCAAAGTTGTGTCTACCAAGCTGAATTGCCTGCCCTAGGTAGACGTATTCCGTTACAACTTCGAGTGTCGACCCTTCGACGAATATCGGCCTCGGCATGACATGCATATTGAACATGACTTTAGTCTTGTCCAGATTCATGCCGAGACCGACACGTCGAGAGGCTCCGTTTAAGCTGTGCAGCATTTCGCCCAGTTGTTCCAGCGACTCAGCCATTACAACGATGTCATCGGCAAAACGGAGATGTGAGATGTTCTCGCCGTTAACGTTGATACCCTGTCCAGTCCAGTCCAGTGTCTTGAAGACGTCCTCCAACGCGTTAGTGAACAATTTCGGGGATATTACATCCCCTTGTCTCACCCCTCTGCGCAGTTGGATTGGCTTCGTCTTTTGGTCCTGGAGCTGAACAGTCATGGTAGCAGCGTTGTATAGGCATCTCAGCATCTCTATATACCGCTCATCAATGTGACATCGCTGAAGAGCATCCAGAACTGCCCAAGTTTCGATGGAGTCGAAGGCCTTCTCGTAGTCCACGAATGCCATACACAGCGGCTGATTGTACTCTTCAGTCTTCTGTATGATCTGCCGAACAGTATGGATGTGATCTACGGTGCTGTAGCCTTTTCGAAACCCAGCTTGCTCTGGTGGCTGGAATTCGTCGAGTCTTCCGGCGAGACGATTCGTGATGACCCTCGAGAACAGCTTGTATACATGACTCAGGAGTGAGATGGGTCTGTAGTTCTTTAGTAGGGTTTTATCCCCTTTTTTGAAGAACAGTACCACCGCACTCCCGCTCCATGCCTCCGGTGTAGAGCCTTGTTGGATGACGGCATTAAACAGTTACCAAATACCCACTACTGAACAATTATTATGTATAGGCCTCGCTATGACCCATCATTATATTAAAACAGAGATTATATCGAATATCGATATTCGTGATCCCCCACTTTTCACCAAACTACGCCCAAGTTCTATCTTGCTCACGTGTATAAAAGTAATTTGGAGGCTGTCTGTAATTTTGACTTTTTCATCGCTTTAACAGTTGGGTTTTGTAGGCTCTGCACTACAGTGGCAGATTTACCAGCAGGCTGAGTAGGCTGGAACCTAGGGCGGCAGATTTTAGGGGTGGCAAATTTAAGGCAATTTTTTTAAATTTTTAGTACTAGTGAACAAGATTTCATGCGACGGTATAGTTGATGATTTTGCAAATAGAAAATAGCGCAGAAATTAAAACTTTCATAACTTAATTGAATTTCATCATCATCATCAGCCGGATAATTAAATATGTTGTTCTTAAACTGTAAGTACGGGCAATAAATAATCCGAAAAAAAACTACGGGGATAGGGGGAGCCCCCCATCTGATATCCTCCTCCAAAAGGGTTAGTCCAACACTGTTTTAGAGGTCGGTAGGGGCGGCAAAATTGTAATTGCCTACTGGCGGCAAATGTGTAAATCCGCCACTGCTGCACTGCCTTGATTGTCACTGCTGGCTGCCTGAGTTCGATTCGCAGCACAGCCAAAACTTTACAAAAATTGTGTTTCTTACTGTGTATAAAAAGTTATAAGAAAATCTCAGTAGCCGCTCTAAACTCCAAGGTTTGGAATTGTGTCCAGCAAATTGCAATATATACAACGTTTTATTGAAATAACGCAAAACCTCTTAAGGGGTCATTGTCCTCATCAGTATGAAAAAAAACTGCTGTTCCTTACATTTTGTCGATTAAAGTGTAGACAAATTTAGGGAACATCTGATTTTTTTTTTTGCAATTTCAGTGTTGGTCCCATAGTAAAAGTTGTTCATACTGATGAGTTTAATGACCCCTTAAGAGGGTTTCAGTTATTTCAATAACACGCTCCTTAAAGGACCAATATTTAAATCGTAACTGATGAACTTTAAGTGTAGGTAGGTACCTACCAATTTGTACCTGCCTATCTTTTCAGTAAATACAGGCAGTGTTTATAATTGTATTATTTTATCGTTTAAATTCTCTTGTGTATTAATTATCCTTAGTTTGGCTACAACAATTTTTCTTGTGTACCTATTTCGCTTTGAATTCCACCAATAATCTCGACTGTTCTATATTTATGTAAAACATCACAAATGGTAAGTAATAACATGATATACTTGGATGTGCTAGTGACTTGTTGACCTGCTTATTTGTTGTACATTATCAATAATTATACGCGGCTTTTGCATAGGTAGTTTATTTGAGTCGTAAGTTTATGTGACTGCAAATTGCGACGGCCAACCTCTGCAACCCATTTTAGTGTTCCGCACCATTTGCAAACCGGACCCTATTACTCTATCTACGCCACATCTTCATTCCGACCGTCCATTCGTCTGTCTGTCACAGGGCTATATCTTTTTTACCGTAATTAGGTCGCCAGTTGTTTTCACAGAACATGTGTTAGTATAGACTCCATCTTGGCACATATTAAAAATATAAAAAAAACTCTACTTAAGCCAAAAAGGGGTCCACATACTGGAAACCACGAAAAAAAAGTATGTTTTCAAGGTTTTTTTTTGTTTCTACTCCATCTGTCTATCTTAAAAATAGTAATACTTATATACATCAAACCTGGGTTGGCATGTTTAAAACAAATTGTTTTAAATCACGTGTTTTAAAAACTGTTTAAAATTTAAAACACAGTCTAAAAAAAACATTTTCGGAATTAAAGTGTTTTTAAACATATTAAACTATGTACCTACTTGACATTCTTTGAATTATTCCGGTTGCATTAAACGACGTTTTAAATTCCAACGTGCGTTCAAATAATCAGCATTATTTATATTTTGTGTTTCCTATTTTGAGTTTCATAATTCATAGCTTAGAATAGTTATAAACATCGAACAAAATATACACAGCAAGATCTTCATAAATGAACTTGTTGTATGCATGTACTGCTCCCTTTTTGACACTTTTATGATTAAAACTTTTTTAACCGACTTCATTCAGGGATTCACCAGAGGATGGGCAGCAGCGTTCTCTGAGTATTTAACCAACCAACTGCGATCGCCAACCCGCCTGCCAAGCGTGGCGATTATGGCATATCCCCCCCTTAATTGGGGGAGGCCTATGTCCAGTAGTGGACATCTTTCGGCTGAAATGATGAACCGACTTCATTAATCCAATTTTCTACAAAATACTCCAATATAGGGTGTTGAAAACAGAACATCTGACTATTTTTGTCTGTTTTTTTTAACAATCACCTAGCTATTTTTGTTATTCCCTTAATTTGCGAGTCCATAGTTGAGTTTGTATTAGAGCTAAGGAAGTTTCCCCGAAAACATTGACGATTTATTTTTAAACATGTTTAAAACGTGTTTAAAATACTTGTTTCTATAACAGACAAGATTTAATACATAGAAACACATTATAATAAAAACAAAGTTTAACCGGATTAAATCGCGTATATTATTTAAATTGGTTTTCCTGACGTTTCGAAAGCTTTGCAGCATTTCGTGGTCGCAGGTAGACTAACAATCGTCTTTACAGATATTTCTAAAAATATATTTTAATCTACCGTACAATATTATTAATTAAAATCGTTTCGATGCACGCAGTAATCACTCACAATATCATTATCTTTTACAGTATTGCGTGCTGTTTGGGACTTGATTATTTTTAGGACTGGGTTCCAAACAGGTGGTAGCTGCCAACCATCTTCTCTATTAAAATTAGTATGTTTTTTTAATTTCAATAGCCTCACGGAGCATTCTAGGTACATTTCGGTTTTCCTTCGCCAGAACATGTGGTTTATCAAATCGAAGAAAATGGTTGAGTTTGTCTAGGGCATGTTCACACACTGCAGACTTTGTGGAGCGTCTGTTCTTGACGTCAGCTATATGAAGATATATGTATTGATCGCGAAAACGTAAGAAGTTATTATAGAAACACGTTTTTTATTTTATTTTATTATAGGATGGCGAAACGAGCTAAATGTCCACCTGATTTAACTTGCGATTTACCTTTGCCCATAACAACTGCAATACCACGCATGCATGCTGTTATTGCAAGTCTGTTCCCCAAACTGAGACATGAAGATGGAAAGTCTGACGTGATTGTAATTTCACCGGCACCCGTACCCTTCACACCGAAACACAGCAATGAAGCATCACTGTTTGGCGGCAGAAGTAGTGTGAAGAAGAGTGTGTGTGGTGAGTGTGTGGAGTAGTGTGTATTGTGTTTAGTGGTAGTACTTCCCCGGATGAGCTCTTCACAGAGTACAGTAAAATGGAGCTCTTTCAAAAAGGAGCTCGACTCTTACTGTTAAAAATAAAACAAAAAAACATCTGTCTGTTTAAAACATATACATCTTATATCTTTACCTTGCCCTTGAAGACTAAGATTTCTCCTCTCGCCCAAACTCTGATTCAGCCGATTATCGACTACGCTGACGCCTGTTATGGATGCCACTGAGGAGCTGTTAAACAAGCTTGAGCGCCTGCAAAACTTATAACTAGATTCGTTTTGTTTTTGCTCTTAGAAAATATGATCATGTTTCTCACTTCGCCAATGAACTCAAGTGGCTCCCGATTCGCCTTCGCAGGAACACTCGCATATTATGTCTCCTCTATAACACCCTTTACAATCCTAAATATCCTTCCTACTTACGAGAGCGCTTTTCTTTTATTAAACCTTCTGATGCTTCTAGCAAATCTCACCTTGAAACTCTTCTTAAATTTCAACCTCACAAAAATTACTTTTCGTATGCCTTCTCTGTGCATGCAGTAAGATTAAGGAACTTACTCCCACCTAACATACGAAATTCTCAAACAATATCTGTCTTCAAGAGACGTGTTAAAGAGTATTACCTTTCCGCTTAGTTTGTCATTGTATAATATTTACCTATATCATATTTATGTATAGGTATACATTTTATATATATGTATTTATTTATGTATCTATTGCTTTATTACAACTAATTTTAGGATTTTTATGTACTACATTTCATTATTTTTACATACTACATTTCTTACTATTTATTGAATGGTATGGCATCTTTATAGGCTATCTATACAACTATATTATTTTATTCACAATGACAAATTGAGGTTCTTTAACCATATGGTGGCGTCAGGTGTAAGGGTGAAAAGATCCTCTGGAGAGCCAGAGTACCACAATAAAGGACATCGTTGGATTATATGGTCCACAGTCTGGTCCTCTTCGCCGCACTCACAGAGGCTGGAGTTGCTCCATCCCAAATTGTATTTGAGGTAATTACATCTTCCGTGTCCCGTTCTCAGTCTGTTCAATCGGCACCACAAATGTCGGGGTAAGCCAAAGCCAAGCAACTTTGCAGTGGGGTTTATGGTTTGCACGCCCGAACCAAACGTTGCGTTAGCCCACTCAGTCTTCCAACTTTCCATGACGTCAAATACTGACAGATTTCGTGCAGTTAGGTATGGTGGATGGCGAGATTTAAGTCGGTATGGTGGAGGGTGTGCAAGGTAGTGAAAAATAGGTAACATAGGGTTCTCATGGATCTTAAAGGCTTCTCTTTGGAGCGCGTGGCTTCTACGTAGGTGTGGAGGAGCAATGTGACAAAGAACCGGGAGCCAGTGCGCTGGAGTAGATTTGATGGTGCCAGAGATGCAACGCATTGTATCGTTAAGTTTTGTATCTACTTTGTACACATGTGCGCTATTTAGCCACACTGGTGCACAGTATTCCGCTGCTGAGTAAGTGAGCGCGACGCCAGAGGTGCGCAAGCAATCAGCCGATGCTCCCACATGAAGTGCCACATAATTTATGCAAGATGTTGTTTCGTGTGGAAACTTTTTGTGAAAACTTGTCGAGATGCTCTTTGTATGTCAGAGATCGGTTCAGTGTTACTCCCAAGTACTTAGGAAATGCATTGAACTTGAGTACTTGCCCGTTGAAAGTTATAGTGGTGTGGTAGCTGGCCATTTGGTTGTTGAGATCTTCTTCGTGTCGACACGAGCTACATAATGATAATAGCTCATGTCGTGGGGAAAAGATTAGCCAGTCAGCAAGTTGGTAGCGGGGCTGACTGCCCAGGGTGCGCCGGACGATCAATTAAATATCGTCACTCGTGGAGGCTCTTTGAATGCACCCCTCTTTTAATGTTGTTGAGATGGAAGCAGGAGACTTCTGTTTTGCTAGTGCTTGGAGTTAATCGCCAACATTTAAAATATGTTGCCAAGGCCTTGAGGTCGTGTGTCAAAATACGCGATCAAGTCAAGAAATCTCTGCTTTGTGCGGCCAGAGCGATGTCGTTAGCGTAAATGAACTTAGTACCCTCGGTTGGTTCCCACCAACCCAATCTCCCGATCATATGTGTAAAGGTTGAATAGTTGGGGGGCTAGCACTGAGCCTTGTGGGAGGCCATTATTAAGTTTTCTTTTGCGGCTTTTTTGTCATCCTAAGATAACTTCAAAGTAACGTTCACTTAGCATGTTTGAAATAAAATTTGTAATTTCTTACTTATTTCTCCTCTCGCAGGTCTGCTGGTAGAAATTTCTTTGAAATCAGCAGTACCTTAATTTGTACTAAATACTTTTAATGCTGTCTCCTTTCAGTATGTTATTGTGTGTACATAAATTATAAATAAATTAATAAACATTTTAAACCTCACTACGTTTGTTTTATAAAATAAACTAAAACTGTTTTATTTCCAACCCTGCTTAGTGCGCGAGTAAGATTGACACATTGCCGTTTTTTCCAGATTAGGAATCAATCAATCAATCAGCTCAGCCTATCTTAGCCTGTCCACTGCTGGACATAGGCCTCTTCCAAATTGCGCCACAACACTCGGTCCTCTGCCTTCCGCATCCAGTCCCCACCAGCTACCTTCATCAGCCTTCATAAGTCGCTCAGCGAGCTATGCTTGGAGTTTCTTTGAAGGATAAAATCCGTAACGATATTATTCGGAGAGTGAGAGAGTGACCCACATAGCTTGTAGGATTAGTAAGCTCAAGTGGCAGTGGGCTGGCCATGTCTGTCGAAGGACCGATGGCCGCTGGAGTAGACGAGTCCTTGAGTGGAGACCGCGAATCGGCAAACGCAGTGTAGGACGCCCCCCGGCCAGGTGGACCGACGACCTGAAGATCTGGAAGATCATCACTAATTCAAGAGCTATGCTCTTTGCCGCGTTCAGTATTATCGTCCGACGTTGTCGGAGGACGCTCGGAGCGTTCCATGGGCGTTCGTTTGTATGATCGCTCTGAGTACTGAAAGACCACGGTACGCTCCGGGCGTCGTCGGACGAATACTGACCGCGGCCCTTGTCGGTTGAGTTAAAAATTAACAGCTAGGTAGGAAAAGTAAGACTGGTGGTTAAATTCTCAGGGTTTTATATCCATTTTGTCCGTAAAGAATATAGGTTAAGACTATTTGTCGTCTTAGCATAATGACGTGAAAGAGGTGTGTCAGGATCGTAGCAGGTGGAAATCCAGTCTATCAATGGGAAACAGGCGTGATAATATGTATGTATGTAGCATAGTTAGACCACTCGTCCAAAACTCAAAGCTGCCGCCGCCGTTCTACATAACAGAACGAAAGGGTTTCGATGTGCTGATAACATGCGTCACCCACCCATCCGATTCTTTACCGCGACAACATTTAGTTCAATTTAATCAAAAGCTCATCAGAAAGAGCTCGCTTATTTAAGAATTACACCACACATAATTTAGCCCATCTTGTCAATGTTATAACCAGTATAATACACATTGTGGGCTCACTTACGCTGGCAACAAACAAAATAACAAAATCAGCGTTGCTTTCGTATGAGTTATAAATAGAAGATGCGTGTCGTACCGGCGAGTATCTTGTTAGTCAGCCTATTATTTTGCGACTGCGTCATACCACCTCACCGCAGATTCACTAGATTTTCCCAAACAACGCTTATTTAGAAATACACTCACTCACACGGGACATTTTAGAGGAACGCAAAAAAAACAAAACGGTTTCATTCGTGTTTACTCAGCTTGTCATTAGGGTGAGGATTACATACATGCATCAACTCATTATTGTCCCACTGCTAAGCACGGGACTCTTAGAATAAGAAGGTTAAGGCCTTGGGCCAGTGTTCATCAACGTTAATTCACTAATTAAACGGCCGATTACTAGAAAAATGAATTTTATTTTTTTATTTTTTTGTTAGCCTGTACTGTCCCACTGCTGGGCAAAGGCCTCCCTCAATCCCTTCCATCTATCGCGGTTCTGTGCCGCCTCCTGCCAGCTGTCATCGAGAAAGACATCGAGCTCGTCTCTCCATTCCATTCCATTACGGGTCATTAAACCTGAGAATTATCGTTGGTGAAATCAAGCCTTAATCCACCACGCTGGCTTAGTGTGGGTTGGTTGACAACACACACCATCGAAAACTGATGGAGCATTCCCAGGTGTGCAGGGTTCCTCAGGTGATAAACAAATTCAGATCTGCACGTAAATTTGAAAACTCAGAGAATAAGGATTGATTAAAATTAAGTACCTAGTAAAAATAAAATGGTAAACTATTGACAAAAAAAAACCATTGAAACAAAGATATTTAAAAGTACAGATAGAAAGTTACTTGCACTCGCAACTGAAGACTCGAAAACGTCCTAATTAGGACGTTTTTTTATTAATCCGCTTCAAGTAAGGCACCAAGCGTGACTTCTGACAAAAAAAAATGCTGTCATGTGTACAGAAATTGTTCCAATTATGACGCGAAAGTAACTTGAAGTAACCAACTTACTTGTACTAGTTTATGTGTATTGTGCTGCCGCTGCGTACGGAACATTTGTTTTGTTAGGGTATGCCATATCTGTACTTTTAAATATCATTGCATTGAAACTCGGAAATAAGACAGTAAAAAATTTTGTTTTTCCTTAAATACAAAATAAATAAATGGTCAGTTCACAATAAGATCTTATTAAAATTAACGAAAGAAAAAATGGGTCACGAGCTGGGTTCGAACCTGCGACTCCTGGCTCAGTACGCCAGTGCTTTAGCCACTAAACTACCGTGAACACTGCTCGTGGTATCGAATTTAACCACCACTTAGATACGTTTCCACAATTTAAATCATTTGATTTCGCTTCGAATGTGTAAATGCGTTAAAAATAATAATAACTTTTTAGGGTTCCGTAGTCAACAAGGAAAATACCCTTATAGTTTCGCCATGTCCATCTGTCTGTCTGTCCGCAGCTTAGCTCAGGTTACCTCCCCTACACGTAACGTTTTTTTTCGTCTATCCCGTAATGTGGGGTAGCGTCGGATAGATCGCTCTAAAGTATTGCGGGTGTGTGGAAACCATTTTTCGATTCAGTGATCCGTTGCGAAATATTAAACTTTAAAGTACAATAAAATTAATGCAAAATTCCCAATGTATAGTTCAACATACTTTAACTGTAAAAAAACTGTCCGCTCATACCTTCAATCCCTTAACTATGACGAAACTGAAGAGTACCTGAATAAGTGAACACACACACAGACCCCACACACACGCTTATGTAACTCCTAACAAAAACTCAAACGCACTACACAAATTTGCACACTTACTCATTTAACGCACATACACACACACGACCCACCCCCACATACCTCCACACTCACACTAACACACAATGCCTATCAAGTTTAGAAACGATTGTACTTACCTTTTGTTTGCTTGTTTTTATTTTTCTTTTTATTATTATTTATAAACTCGGAATGTATAACATGTGCTATAATCCTTCCATATCGATAGGGGATCGGAACTGTCTCTCCTAAACACAGGTTACTTTGTTGCCTATCTAGGAGAACAATACTCTACCCTTTAACTAGATTAAATAAGTACTTAAATTGTAAGCCTGTGCTAAAATCCTTCCATGTAATCTAGTCCAAGTTTAACAAATAAAAATATTTATATTTGTATTTGTATAAAGTGCTAATTTTTGTCCGGCAAGTGTCCCCCCCCCCCTTACAAGCTAAACAACTGTATACTTAAAAACTATTCAGAATATTAGCAAATATAACGAATTTAAAAGGAAAACTACCATGGTGAGTAGGCTTGTCTAGTTTACGAACGAGTAACAATCGACCAACTTAACTATGTAGTTGGGGTTGTACAAAGTCCATAGAAATTCCTTATAAATGAACTGCAAAATTTACTTTGTATTTGTAAAATACATTGTGTCTGGGTTCAGATGTCTCTTGTATTAATGCTGTATAGCATGCACTAACTACGGAACCCTACCCTGTTAATCAGACACGCACTTGGTCAGTTGTTTACGTTCCTCTAAATATTCCCATGAGTGTAGTTTAAATTCAAACCAACCAATGACGTAAATGAATCATCGTACGATTTCCGAATACAAGGAGTTGTGTAAATAAAAACTCAACGTTTAAACAAATCAATATTATTTCCAATAAATTTATCAGTACATCCACATTGAATGCATATTTTTACTCAATAAAATACAACATAAAGTCTTCGACAGCATGAAACTAAACATAAGAACGACTATAAGATATAATTTATTTACATTAAGGTGGTTTAAACACAAAATAAAACATTGAACATAACAAAAATCAGTGCAACAATAAAATAATAAATATTTATAGACAGTGGACTTCAACGTGGTAGAGTTATAATAATTCTAAGGATATAATTATTCAATCGTTAGTTATACAAGTTTGTTACAAAATTATCTATTGGCCTTACATCACAGAGCTAAGCGATCTCGGGGGTCGACCGTAACGTGAACTGCCGCCGAGACGCGCCAGTACAACTGAGATGCGACTCTCAACTGTATCAACAACATACTCTCTCGCGCACAACAAACTAAACTGTTACTCACAACAAACTAATAAGTGGCACGATAACATTGAAACCAAACAAAACGTTTACATGCACGAAGTCTACTCGACTCGCGACTTTCAACCAACTAAAATGCTTCACTGCATCATAATATTGTCAAAAACTGCAAAATATCAGAGCTGCGCGTAAATGCGTCCACGACAGACAAAGGGTCCAGACTAACTTGTAAATAAGCTCTAAAACTGTAAAAAAAACGTAGGAGCTCAAAACGTCATGCAACCAACTCTACGTCGATTCTAAAGACTAGAAAAATGCAAACCATTCGAAGATACCTAATGTCTGTGTCATTCGACGAATAAATGCCCACTCCGTGCTAACTAACAATGATATGTTTAGCTCCCGAAGCGATGTGAGCTAGTTCTGCCGCGGCCGCGACTCCGAGACGCCACAAGTACACAATCATAAAAAGATGAACACACTATCAATTATTACCTAAAATATTCAACAAGGGAAATCAGCTGATTCGAGTAGTCACCAAATGTCGCTCGGCTGTGAATTTCGATAGCTCTCGTACAACAATAATAATTACTATAACTTAGGACAGTCGTTAGGCCTTAAAATTTAAAATGTACAGTTATTTATTATGGCAGATATCAACAATCAATTTATACTATATCGATACGATACTGACACTTTTTACAGAAACAATACTAAGTTATATACACTCATGCGATAACAACGTGCGTAGACCCTCGCGGCATGGCCACGCCTCGCTCGCTAGCAAATGGCACTTTCATACAAGCTCGCTACTATTTGTTCTACACCGTCGACTCGTTTCTGTGTCGGGACCGAGGGTGCACAGTAAACCAACTCTATCATAATATAACATATATAATCTAAATTATTCTAATCCATAAATATACCGAAACCTCCGGCCGGCGATCGCAAACAAGAAGCAGCGCATACATGCTGACATTTTAATCGCTTCATTCCCGAAAAGAGGTCGTTGTACTCATCATTATGAACAACTTTTACTATAGGACCAACCCTGAAATCACGAAAATAAAATCAGGTGGTCACTACATTTTATCGATTGAAGTGAACACAAATGTAGAGCCAACAGATTAATTTTATCGCGATTTCAGGTATGATCCTATAGTAAAAATTGTTCATAATGATGAGTACAATGACCCCTTTTCGGGAAAGAAGCCATTAAAAATTCAGCATGTACAACATTCAAATTGAGGTACAGGTGGGTCGAGTCGCAGTGAGCGGACATACCACAGAGAATACCAGGAGAGTGAGCAAAGTATCGAGGGCGTCGCGGCGCTAGGCGTACCCGGGCGGGTCCCAGGTGGCGGTCCATCAGGAGGCGTGCGGCAGCAGCAGGTAGTAGAGCGCGGCGGCCAGCAGCGGCACGGCCAGCGCCAGCACGTGGCGCAGCGCCGGGCGGCGCGGCTTGGCCTGCAGCGCGGCCAGCTGCGCCGCCAGCCGCGCGCGCTCGCCGCTCGCCTCGGCCCAGCGCTCCTTGGCGCGCACCAGCTCCTCCTCCAGCGCGTGCAGCGACCCGTTGTGCAGCGTCACGTGCAGCCGCTCCGCGTCCGCCAGCCGCACGTAGCCCGCGCCCGCGCCCGCCGCCTCGTCGCGCAGGATCTCCGTCGCGGCGGAGTCCGTCTCCTCGTCCTCCTCGTCGTAGTCCAGCCGGAACATCTCGTCGATCTCCGCGGAGATCTTGCCGGCGTCGTCGCCGCGCTCCGCCCGCAGCTCCTCCAGCGAGCCGCCCGTCTCGACGGCCTTGTCGAGCGAGGCGCGCTCCCTCACGGTTGAGGTGCACAGCCTCTCGATCTGTTGCTCGCGGGCGAGCAGCTCTGCGCGCAGCTTGCCGACGACGGCGGTCAGGTCGTCGATGTCGCCGCGCGTCGGCCGGAATGCTAGCTCGGCTTGCATCTCGGCCGCACTCGACGCTAGTCGCTGGATTTCGGCAATGTTCGACTCTTCGGCTACCGTCGAACGACTGAGTTGAGCCTAGAATAATTATAACAAACATTTACATAAATGTTTAATGCAACACCGCCCCCCCACCCCTAGAACTCGTTAAAGAATAACGTCTGCGGCCTGGGGACCCCCGTCAAGAACGAAGTTCCTCCCGCACACACAGACACACCAGAAAGAGAAATAAAGAGAGAGCGTGCAGTGCGTATATGGCTGCTCATAAAGCAAAAATCTTACGCGACGTTACATTTTCTTCCGAATCACACCTAACCTAACATGTATAATACTCTTTTTTTCTTTTAGCCTTTTCTTGTATTTGCCCTCGAATTATGGCTTCAGCATCCAGGTACAGATGTTTGCACATGCACATTGTCTTTGCGTGCGTAAGCTCGGGAGCGCTCAGTTTTGGGCGAGTTTTGTAGTTACGCACACAAGAGCGCGTGTCTACACGCATCACAACTACAAGCGTGGCTCACCCGCTTTCGTGAGATAAAACAAGTGTAGCATGATATAAGTAGCGTGTGGTGGTGACCTGCAGGTCGGTGATGCGCGCGCGGAAGGCGGCGGCGTCGTCGGGCTCCAGCGGCGGCGGCTCGTGCGCGTCGGGCTGCGCGGCCAGCAGCTCGTCGCGCGCGCCGCGCAGCTGCTCGTTGTCGGCCGCCGCCGCGCACAGCCGCTCGCGCAGCACCTTGATCTCCTCGTTGAGGCCCGCCATCACGCGCAGAATGTTCGCGTACTCCACGCCCGCTTTGCTCTGTGACCAATATATTGTTTGTTACTGCCATGAGTGTCATATTTATTCTTTTTTATTTTTAATAAATAATCTTTATTTCTATACATAAATTGTTACATCTCGCATACTACATTTGTTACTGCTTGCGCACTACGCAAGGGATTAAGACGCTGACAACAGCCAAATACCCCAAATAGGCTTTTTTTAAAAACATTTTTAGCTGTATCTATTCAGTTAGTGGCAGTGAAAAAAAAAAATGTTAATCTTGACAGTATTTTCTGAAACTGTATTGTGCCCAAAACACGTTTTCTTGAAGTTTTCTCGATGGAAAAGACTTGTAAACTAACCTCTTAAAACATGCTTTAAAGCAAACAATCTCTATTATTTACTACATATTATAAATAAAATTAAGAAAACATTTGAGAAAGACAATAATCTAAACATTTGTTGTTTCTGTTTTTCAAATAAGCTTTTAGTTATTTATTTTTAAAAAAAAGTTAATTTTCATTCAAGTTGAGCGGCGTATCCGACGTCCCTCGGCTCGTTGCCTCTCTTTCAGTTCTGTACGAAACGACAGTGACCGCAGAGGTCTGATTTTTAGGTGTTGTCAACCTCTTAAGTAGATACGTCTAATCGCAGCGGGTGTGCAGAAAAACTACCCACTCCCATGCTCGGAGTCAACCTGTGTTACGAGTAGTAGGAGACTGCCCGTCCACCCACTGACAACTAGCAATAATACCTATCATAACAGTTATACTATGAAGCATTACTTGATTAACTTGAAACCCAATCTAGGCATGCCTGTTCATTTAGGAATCAGTACCAAAGAAAGAATATAATCCAAATGCGCAGTTATTTAAATGTTGCGCGCCGTTAACTGGGACAATCAATATTTTTTCTTTCTTTTATTTTTCTTTCAAATATCCAACCATACAAATATCTTCACAAACTTTCACATTTATAATATTAGTAGGATTAAAATTTCAGTCATATAGAGAATCAAATAAGGTTGAATTTCAATTGTTACTAAATAAACCGCTTCGCCGCCACTCCGTCGGTTTGCGCTGACCCTACATCTAGCATTACCGTGGTATCACCAAAATATATTACAATGCTTTCTTGAATAGTAGCTTTATATGCTCATTTACTATCACATCTACTTAGACGATTAAGGGGAATGAAACATATCTAGACTAAACATCCATTATTGGTGCTATAAATTGTGCAATGTTAAAAAGTGCAATGTTAATTAACGGTGCTACGGACAATTAACTGTCATAATTTCTGTAATCTAAATTATTATTATTTCGCAGCAGTTCCTTTACCTGATCTCATAATTGAAGTCATTACATTAAGATCTGTCTGAAAACCCGTGCAAAATCTACCCTAACGACGTGTAATGTGAACATTTCGCGGCGCTCAAGTAGCAGGGAGCAATGAATGATGTCTGGGCGGGGCGAGGCGTTGCCCCGCGTGCGTCCGCCTGCCTGACTCATGCGCCGCTCCGCAATAAAGAACAAAAGCATCACACGAACTACCGCGCCGTGAAATTGTGCATTAACATACATAATAACACGCTCGTATCGTGCACCGCCCTTTACTTGGATATTGAGGATTTTATAGAAAAATATCACATTTTATCTGCAGCTTGTATGCATTATTTCCACGGTCATATAAGATAGTGTAACAAAGGAGTACAATCAACTGCTTATTATCAGACTATTGTGATGAGTCAACTAACAAATACATGAAAAGATACTTCGACGCACATAGTCGCAACTCATCTAAATACTTCAACCAAAAGCAAAATACAGTATCCGTCTACACATAAACCATTCCCTAGAATAAGGTGTTGCCCAGTTTCGTAGAAAGTCGGTAGAAGGATAGTGTACTGTGCAGATACACTTAATGCTGTCAACGAGGGATGTCAGCTAGTAAAGGGCGGAAGATGTATGAATTATAGGGACACTGCATGTGATCATGATAATTATGACATTAAAGACTAAAGAACACGAGTTCGATCTGTACACAAAATCAAGCAAAATGAAAATGGTCTTCTACTGCAAATTTTTAATCAAAAATTAAATATAAGAACAATCAATCAAAGTTTTATTTATTATGAACCTTTTATGAGTCACTTAATAAAAGTCAGATCCTATTTTAGGCTCCTAAAGAGGATAAACCTCTCGAAACTTCGTATAGGAATTGAAATGGTCAGCAAAGTAGAACATAGGCGTAGGTAAATATGTCGTACATGTAATATTTTTCTAAGTATCAGAAAACAGATAGAAACGAAGTTGTAACGGAAAGAGGAAACGTAGCTTTCCGCTATGACAAAGCATTGTTAGGCCTATTCTACTGATAATTAAAGCAAGCCAGAACATCGCTGAATTAGTCACAGACTACGAACAAGTAACAAAAAAGACTCGCATAGTTCAGTAAAAAGGTTTCTCGGACATTTTTGACTAAAGAACAAAAACGCCGTCATAACATGCAGGCGATTTACGCTCAAATCCGAGTTCTTTATGTCTGACTAAATGATGAATCACGATTACGTTTGGAGGCTGCGTCCAGTCCCAAACAAGCTCAGAGCATGCCTAATAAATTAATACTTTTAATAAGTACTAATTCATGCCTACCTGTAGTAAATATGGAAAGGCAATCTGGTCTAAAGGGCTCAAATTTATCATAGATCTCATGATTAATATTCCGTAAGTACGTGAGGCAGAAACCTAAGTCAATGTACAAAAAAAAAACAGAATGGAATCTTGATTAAATAGTTTTTGGCTTTGTTAGTCATCAAAGGGCTTACAATGGCAACGATTCTCTTGTTCACAAACTATTTTAAGCTATCGCTCTCTTTCACTAATAGTAGATGCAAGAAAGGGATGGGAACAATTTAAGTGCTGTCAAATTAGTTAACGTGTTCCACTTCTTCGTATTTTTAGTCAGCAAGTTCCAAGATCACGGCTAAAGTTGTATGGAAATGTTTATTCCGACTAACTTGACAACAGTAAACTTGTTGCAATCCGAGCGATTTTTTTTATTTTTTTTATTCTTAACGGGCTTGCGTTTGACCGCCACCTCACCTGATGTTAAGCGATGGTGCGGTCGACGATGGTACACGCTTGCCCAGCAAAGCAGCGATATTTTAAAATAAGTATAGTTTGTGAACAATGGGCCTGATAAGAAGGCTCAAAGTCACTCAAAGGGCAATGGAGAGGGCTATGCTCGGAGTGTCCCTGCGTGATCGAATCAGAAATGAGGAGATTCGCAGGAGAACGAAAGTAACCGACATAGCCCGAAGAATTGCCAAACTTAAGTGGCTGTGGGCGGGGCACATTGCTCGCAGAACGGATGGCCGATGGGGCAGTAAAGTTCTGGAGTGGCGACCGCGTACTGGAAGGCGCAGCGTGGGTAGACCCCCCACAAGGTGGACCGACGACCTGGTGAAGGTCGCGGGAATCCGCTGGATGCGGAAGGCACAGGACCGGTCGTTGTGGCGATGCTTGGGGGAGGCCTATGTCCAGCAGTGGACGTCTTTCGGCTGAAATGATGATGATGATGATGATAGTTTGTGAATAAGAGAATCAACACCATTAAGAATCAAAATTAGTCTGAGTTGATGTCACCGGATACAGTAAAGACAACAAAGAAAAGACAAAGAATACTGGATATTAATCGTGGGTAAGATAGGATAAACAGATAAACAGAAGGGACAGAAAATCAGGGCGAAGCCTTTGCGCTGCAGGGAAATTATAAGCTTGTAAGTATAAAATTTTGTTACAACCTAAAACATAGTTCTGAATTCTAACTACCTTAATACAAAATTAACGGGTTTAGCAATAGGTTTAGTCCAAGCCGGGCTGAAACACCTTTTTTATGTGAAAAGTGGTTTCAACAGGTGTCTAACGGCCAAAATTAATATCCAATCTATCCACGATTTACCCTACTGGAGATAGAAATTTGACATATTTTGTATGGAGCTTATGTCAAATTCCTATCTCTAGTAGGACAAATCGTGGATAGATTGGATATTAATTTTGGCCGTAAAATCACAGGGTCACAGCCTTTGTAATAATGGGGTGGGAGGAGTGTTTGCAATCTGGACCACGAAAATGATCTCACACTATATTGACCGTCACAATAATATCAAATTTACTCATAGACTCCCACCACTAAATATAATCCTTCTAAAATGGTGCTACAAAGAATGGTTGATTTGGACGACGCATTACTCATTCTTCACTAACAATTTAATGATCGTAGTAAGATGTTGCACATGGTATGACGCTGACTTTCCCCTTTACAATATCCCTCATGCAAAGTTTACGCTTGGTACTTGTCATTAGAGCTGCTTGTCGCTTAGTAAATAAGATCGGCTTCTATTCACTCGCATTAGCACTTTCACTAAACTTATCACGAATTCAGATATTAGCTTTATTCGCCTTTTACGACACCCACGAAAAGCAAAGGGGTGGCAATTACTACGTTAGAACATAGATACGCTAGTATCACTAAAAATGGTTTAAAGCCCAGGGTCCCCAGCGCCTATTTTTCTCTACACACTACACAACAAATATTCAGTTTCATACACAGGTTGTCTGAGTAGGTCAGGTAATTGTTATTTTTTGATGCGATGAGCGAAAGTTATAAACAAATTACTGTACCCCGCTCCTCTTTACGCACGCAGGGACAAAATGTGTAGATGTTTTCCGTCGGTCACAGAAGACAAATACATTGTTGACACATGACAATGTTTAACGTAAAAATGTTTAGTATAGATATTTTATATAATGTTAAGGGGAAACACATGCTGGAGACCTGGCCACAGATTACATAATAGTTACTACCTACGTAACAGATACATCACTCCCATACAAAAGCGAAAATACCTACGCTTTATTAGTCTGATACTTTAATAAACCTAGGCGTTAACTGCAAGGAGAAATATACCTTCTGTGCGCGTGCCAATAGTTGTGGCATGACACTGATACTTGTACGGTCGACCGCACGTCGGTGGTAACACTTTGACATTAGCAGCATCTTTATTTCGTCAGCAGTAAGGGCGGTTTTCGAACTGACGTGTTACCACTGTCATGCAGGCGACTGTACTCTCGGGAGTATGCTAGCCTGCAGGCATATAACGCAACCTTGAGCGAGTGACGGAGCCATGACCTGGCTTAAAAGAAAGTCGCTTAAAAGAAAGTCGCTCATTCAGTCTGTCTGCTCGCTCGATACTTCAAAACTTCTCGATGTATTTTTGATACTGTTCACTATCATCCAGAAAATTTCTTGAGGACGACTTTGGTGCATAATCCTACTTCCTACTAATATTATAAATGTAAAAGTTTGTGAGGATGTATGGATCTTTGTTACTCTTTCACGCAAAAACTACTGTATGGATTTTAATTTAATTTGGCATACAGATAGAACATAGCCCGGATTAACATATATCTACATTTTATCCCGGGAAGATGAACATTTCCCGAGGGATGCGCGATAAACGACATCCACGCGGGTGAAGCCACGAGCACAGGCTAGTACAGTAATATTTTCCGGGCGAAACCATGGCTGGTCACTAGTTATTCTATAACAAATTAAACAAGTAACTTACAGGTGACTCTTCTCTAGTACTAGATTCACTATAGGTGGAGTTGGCGTTGTTGTCTGCGTGCAGCTCGCCGTCCAACGGGCTTGAACTGTCGTCATGGCCAGGGTCTACAATAAACAAGTACGAATTACCTCCCTGTTTAAAAAAAAGGAAAATATTTTAATCTCGCACAGATAAAAAGCATCGACATCACTATTTTTCATTCCAAATACAAAGATGAAGTGTTTCACCCTATTTGTACTTCTCGATTACTCGCGACTCTGCCGCGACTAACTCAAGAATAAGGACTCGATTTCGTGTGGGGTATCATTGAATAGGTCTACTAAAATGAAAGTAATGTTTCATATAGCACTTTTTTATCAGGTGTACCATCTGCGAAATATAGCCCACCAAAGTGGCTTGCAATGTGTCCCCCCCCCTGCCATTTCTAAACTATGCAACGTAGAAACTTATAATCTTCCACATTGATAGACCTTTGTGAAAACTCTCTTTTAAAATTATTTCGAGTATAATGTGATAATAATTTTTTGAGTTATAGAGATAAAACTGAAAAATACTTAAAACGTCCTAGCTCAAAGGTCATTGATCTTAGAGAAAAATGATTACAGCAAATAATGCTCCTTTAGCTACTTTCTATTTGAAAAAATCACAAAAAGTTACTTTGACATGACACTCTTCTTAAATTTAGCTTCTTGAATTTATCGCTAGATGGCGCTACTAACAATACGCTCTGAGTCGCGAATGCTGCCGATTATTGCAAAAACTAAAATAGCCATGATTAATATTCGATTTGATTCGTTTGTAATTACACCTACTTAAGGAACCCTATAATACTGAGCATGGCCCGACATGCTCTTGGCCGGTTTTTTATTAAATGTTTCTACAACACAGCTTAACCGGAAAATGCCTACCATGGTTAAGCCGCGACTGCTTTTCATCGTCAGTACATGAGTCGGGCTCACCAGTCTTCTCCTCACCGCTTCCACCGACGCCATCCTCTTCATTATTCTGCTTTTCTGTGAAATTCAAATATTTGTTAGTTAAGACAATTATTACGAGGTCACCTAATAGTTCCTAATTCCCTATAAACTTAAATGAACCCACACTAATATTACAAATGGTAAATATACAGGGTGTCAGGGAAACGCTCGTTCCCGAAACCAAAACGCTATTAATATACTACCTAAACACAATCGAATACCAATAACCATTAGCCTAATACTTATTGGTTTATTGATATATCTTATTGTAAAAAAAAATGTACACTCACCTTTGCTTTCTGCATTATAAATATTATTTGTCTTTAGTATTAATTCGAACTCCTTCGCTGATTTTCCTTCGGCCGATATCGCTTTTATTCCAACCTGTATAAAAGAAATATTTCAGTTAGTTTTTGTGACAAAAAAATCATAATAATATAATCTGTAAGAATAAATACGTTTTGGGGTTCACCCTTTACCAATAAATGCAAACACTATAACTTACAGGCCTTACCTTCGTCCTTACTTATTAGATAAAAGCCAACCGCTTGAGCTAGCCCAATAGGAGACATCTGTGATTGTATGTATGAGCTAGCAATTGTTGTCAAGCCCGCTTGGCAGCGAAAAACGATGTTATCCATAGGCATATTCGACTCGGCAGTTTTTGTTGAACAACAAAGCCGACCAGAAGCAACGACTACATCGGATTTCACCCGGCTCGTGCCGACCGGCAAAGCCACCCGTTACCCTCGGGTCACTTTCGCTCGATTGACAAAACCCGAGCGACATATTAAGTTGGCAGTTGATTTTTACTGAGCGGCTGTCGATTTACGCTAAGCCGAGCGGCCTTTTTTCCGAACATTAATCTACATAGAGTCGATGTAGCACCCCTAATAAAACAGTGTTTTGCGACTAGGGCAATCGCGGTGGCACGATGAGCAGAGTGAGAAGTAGTGCGAGGAACAAAGTTTAGCTGAGGTATAAGAGGCCTTAGCCCTGCAGTGGGTCGATAATATTCTAGTATTATTTCCATATTACTATACTTTGTTGAGTAGTTGTTGAGGAAGCAGCAGCTTGATGTAGTCGGGCAGCGCTCGCACGGCGTCCTCCAGCGTGGCACCGCGTTTCGCCTCCTGCATTTTGTTGCTATCCGTACTCAGCACTAACATTTTCGCTTCGCCGTTTTGTACTGTATACTGGAAAAAAAAAAAAAAAAACATTAATTGGTCGATTGGTTGGTATTTTAGTATGTAAGATAATGCGCCGGTTTCTGAATTGAGACTTATTAGTTAAGCAGTACTTCAGTATCATTTGAGTATGGGTTTGTACGTAAAACCATACTCAAATGATACTTAAGTATTGCTTAACTCAAGAATACTCAACTCAGAATCCGCGCCAAAGTCCAAGGTCGTCAAAGGGAAAACTGCGCATCGATCAGCAATGTTGCAAAAAGTTTTATAACAAAAAGAGAATTGTTTTCAAAACTTTCTATAATAATTTCCTAAGAAAATTTCACTGCTATCTAGTGAGCCTGGAGGTCTACTCGCGTTTCACGAACGACAAACGAAGTACAAACTTTCGTTCCGACTGATACCTACACAATAAAGATAGGCACATAATAAAAGCAAAATAACGATTATACTACGGTAGTTAAATTGACCGGAGATCAGAGAAACAAACGTCAAAACACGATCATAGCATGCGTTATAGGAACGATGGTTGACCGGAGAAGCATATTACGCGATGAATGGTACGATTAGATTGGGAATCCAGTGATTCAACTGCAACTTTTTGCTACGATTGATGTAAACAAATTATTAGTGCGGCGACGGAGCAATCACCTAGCACCCGTAACACAGGTTGACTCCTAGCTCGGGACTGGGTCTTGCTCTGTCTCCCACGTAAAATTCCAGATGTATCTGTCGCTCAATCTAGTACTTAAGTTGACCTGTACTCATACGTTTATAAATAAAATTTATGATTTATGATTTATTTTATTTATTTATGATTATGAGAATATCGTCCAACGCGAGTAGACCCCCTGCATAGTATTCAGTTAGTTCGACTACACGTTATGCTACGGTTCCACCTGCATTTAACGCTGTGGCTGCGGGCTGCGTCCCTGCTTGTACTTTAACGCGCCGAAAACTAACGTTAAAACACTTGGCTACATTTGCGAGTATGCGCCCAAAAAGTTATCGGAGTGCGTTACTGCGCACTACGCATGCGCAATGAGTTGGAATTGAAGTGACAAACAAGGCTCCACTAGCAGTAATTCTAGAAATTTCTAAAACTCTCGTTTGACCACTCCTTTATGTGCTACATTAGCAATAAAATGTTACACCTCATGTTAATAAAAATTTAATGTATTATGACGCCATTGTCACCCGCCAAAATAAAATATGACACCGCGCATCAGCTGCCCAGAATGACGGTACTAATGCTACATAGCACTCATCACACCGCATATGTAGCCAAAGAAGTTTGACACGCATATTCTCGCGCTAAAACCTTTTGATGTGTGGAAAGAACCGCCACCCGAGTTATGCATTGTATTATAGTGCTAAACTGTTGGCTAAATCTGCGTGCTGCGCCTATTATAGCTATGATAAACGCGTTCTCCTTCTTCTATCGTGTCGACATGAGCTACATAATGATAACAGCTCATGCCTTGGGGAAAAGATTAGCCAGTCAGCAGGTTGGTAGCGGGACTTACTGCCCAGGGTGCGCCGGACGATCAATTAACGCGTTAAGACGCAGGTAAAGCCGTAGCATAACAGACTTACGGCTAGCGGCAGATGGTTGCGCACGGCCAGCTCGCGCTCCTCGGCGGCGGCGATGGCGAGCCGCGCCGCGCACATCTTGCGCTCGCACCGCGCTGCCAGCTTCTGTACCACCAGACAAACAAACATTCGTTAAGATAACACAAATAACACCATAATATATCCGGATATAATCCGGTTAAACTTTGTTTCATTACAATGTGTATTGATCGCGAAAACCTAAGAAATTATTACAAATAACACCAATTGTACAGTGCAAGCACTGCAGTGCACGCACTGCACATAATCCTGTATGTTTCTATAATAAAATGTGTTGTGTGTATAATAGAGCTAGGTTAATATTTTTTATGAGTATTATTCAGTAGATATGTTGTTATTATTTCCGCCAATCATATTTTGATCGATATACAACGCGAAGTAAAGCTACAATTTCCAAAAAACGCCAGAAATTTCGAATTTCGCGGGCTACCCTGTAGCATACACCTTAAGACTAAAAGCTTCATTTTATTTTTCGCTTTTCAGTTTCTGTTTTCGTCGGTTCAATTTATCTAGGTTCGTACCTGTAGCTCGGCGAGCGCGTTGTTGGCGGTGAGGCGCAGCGCGTAGTTGTGTTGGTGCAGCGCGGCCACCTCGCGGCTGCGTCGCTCCAGCGTCTCCTCCAGCGCCAGCCGCTGCTCGTGCGCCGCCCGGAGACTCTCTTGTGCCACTTCCTGAAAACAACATAACGGATGTAAAAAGACCCATCACGAAGCCGAACGCCACGTATTCTACACAACATTACAGTAGTACACATTTTATACTGGGTGTCTGGGAAACGCTCCCGAAACGGAAAAGCTATTATTATACTACCTAAACACAATCGAATACCAATAACCATTAGCCTTATACTCATTGTTTTAGTGATTTGGTATTTTGCAAAACCGCAATGTAAAGCGTACAAAACTCGACACGGACTGCGTATGCGAGCAGATGTCGTTCACCCCTAGCGCCAGCTGATATTTTATTTGAATTAAATTGCGAACTTTAAAAATTTAAGTAAAGAAATTGGGTTTTTTTGCAAATCAGTTTTATTAACTGCCCAAGGCTGGTTATGTATAAAAAATGAAAAAATATATAAAAAAATATAAAAAAAAGAATCGTATTTTTTTGTGGTTTCGTATCATTAAACACCAGCACTATCACCTATCTTCGTTTTCGGAAGCGTTTCCCTGACACCCAGTATGGTAACTGCGCAGATGACACAATTTAAAACCGGCCAAGAGCATGTCGGGCCATGCTCAGTATTATAGGGTTCCTTAAGTAGGTGTTACAAACAAATCAAATCGAATACCAATAACCATTAAGCTTTCGAAACGTCAGGACAACCAATTTAAATAATATACGCGATTTAATCCGGTTAAACTTTGTTTTATTATAATGTGTAGTGATCGCGAAAACCTAAGAAATTATTACTATTATTATTATTCTTTTGGCAAAATATTTTTATATATATTATTTATTTATTATTAAATAAATAAATAGATAATCGTTTATTGACATAAATGCTTATACACTTAATGTAGAATTTTCTGAGCCCTGCACTAGTAATAACTGTGTTGCAGGAGCCAGAGTATTATAATTACCTGGTAGTTCCTCTTGTCGCTGAGCAGCTGCGCGAGCTGGTGGTGGTCGGGCTGCTTGCCCACGGCCAGCATGGTCTCCAGCGTGTGCACGCGCGTGAGCAGGCGCTGCTCGCCCACGAACAGCTCCCACGAGGAGGCCGCCTCCGCGCGCGTGCGCTCCACGCACTCGCGCAGCGTGCGCAGCCGCGCCTCCAGCGACGCCTCGCGCTGGATCGCTTCCTGTTCACGACACACGATACCTACTTTAAACTCACACCAAATCAAAACACACTCGCGAACAGAAGCTCCATACAATGGAAACGCGTATGCTACGATGGGCGGGAGGAGTTACACTGAAAGACAAAGTGAAACTGAATATTTCATTTATCGAAAATTAGTTTTTAACGATTGAAGTACAGGTACAGATGTTTTATCTCACGAAAGCGGGTGAGCCATACTTGTGTGTGTGTGTACATGGACATTGTCTTTGCGTGCGTAAGCTCGGGAGCACTGTTTTGGCCGAGTTTTGTAGTTACGCACACAAGAGCGCGTGTCTATGCGCATTACAACTACAAGCATGGCTCACCTGCTTTCGTGAGATAAAACAACTGTACTGTAGTTTAATCAGAAACTATTAACTCTGTAAATTATACTTCGCTGTAGTTGTACATAGAAAAAGTACGAAAAACTGAAAATTCTGGCATTTTTTCTATCTACAACTACAGCGAACCATATTTTAAAGAGTTAATAGTTTCTGATTAAATTACAGACCCTGTACTTCAATTGTTAAAAAAGAATTTTCGATAAATGATGTATTTAGCGAGTAATATTATTTTTACTGATGGGGGCTCCACTAGGCTACTACATTCGGGGTTAGCGAGCGAACACTGACAATTGCGCTAGCCACCTCCGCTCTCATGTCCGGAGCTAACAAGGTTCGCCGTTGACGGACACGTCAAGGAGGACATCATCACATTCGGGGTTAAGAGTCGCTCCTATAAATGAAAAACTCGCAGAATCCAGGCTGAGATGGTACGGCCACATAACACGAAGACCAGATAACCACGTCGTGAAAAAGTGCCTTTCCATGGCTACAAAAAAAAGAGGGAGAGGAAGACTTCAAACCACCTGGTTGACGAATATCCATAGGGATATGAAGAAGCGAGGCCTTAGTAAGGATGATGCCTACCAGCGGGAGAGATGGCACCGCATTATTAGAAAAGCCGACCCCGAGTAACGGGAAAAGGCGAGGACAAAGAAGAAGAAGGATATATACTTTATACATTTCTTGCTTTGTCTACACTAGTGTGCCAATATTTCAGGCGTAATTTTCAATGTCCCGCCAGGACAGCCTCTGTCCTGTATTTCAACTGACAACAAATGTGCCCCGAATTTGACATTTGCCTGTGGAGTGTCGCTTTGTTATGATAAATCTACTAGGAAAGTGGATAAATTGGTGATTGCAAAAGTATGTTATAAACACCAAAGTATTTACCTTTACCTTACCTCATAAAAAACAAAATGAGTCCTCTCTTATTATACCAGGCCCCTCAGAAAGTATTGCGAAAAAAAGTTTTTATATATGGGAGACTGGCCAGTTATAATGTTTTTCGAAAATATGATTATTTATAAGTAAAAATAAGTAAGTTCCAATTTCAAAATTTCCCTCCACATTTTTTGCGAGTTAATTCAAAGTATTGTGTCTCACTGAAATATGGATCTGCGCCGGGAACATTTTAGAGCTATGATTTTATACGATTTCAAGTGTCGCCTGAAACCGGATGAATCGTACGATAGACTTCAAATGGCATTCATGGATGAAGGCCCTTCCAAGGCAACCGTGTATCGTTGGTATAACGAATTCAAGCGCGGTCGACCAACTTTGGGGGATGACGAAAGAAGCGGTCGCCCTTTGACGGCTGTTACCGAAGAAAACGTGCTAGCAGTGAAAAATTTAATCCAAGACAATAGGCGAATTACATATCAGGAGATTCAACACATATTGAAGATTGGATCGGGAAGCGTTCACGAGATTCTACACAGCCATCTTCGCGTGAGGAGGATAGTATCACGCTGGGTGCCGCACAACCTCACCGATGCTCAGAAGCAGGCCCGGGTGGAATGGTGCCGTGATATGCTTAACAAATTTGAAGCAGGCTCGTCTCGGCGTGTTTACGACATCGTTACAGGTGATGAGTCCTGGATTTATCAATACGACCTAGAAACCAAGCGCCAGTCGACTGTTTGGGTGTTTCAAAATGAGCCAACGCCTACCAAAGTGAAGCGATTTAGAAGCGGGGGTAAGATTTTGATCGCTAGCTTTTTTAATTTGACTGGCCATTTGGTATCAATTCCCTTACGGGATCAAAGAAGCATTAATGCCGAATGGTATACTACCAAATGTTTGCCAGAAGTTTTCTCTGTTATAAGCAACAAGCGACCAAACACAGGGCTCCGCGGGCTACTGCTCCACCACGACAATGCACCTGCGCACACCGCACTCAAAACGAGGGACTTCCTGGACAGCACGCCAGTCAAACTCCTGGGTCACCCTCCTTACAGCCCTGATCTAGCACCGTGTGACTTCTTTTTATTCCCAAAAATAAAAAATCAGCTCAAAGGGATACAATTTTCGTCGCCGGAAGATGCGCTGGCTGCGTTCGAGCAGGCTGTAAACGAGGTGTCTGCGGCGGACTGGAAAAAGTGTTTTGAAAACTGGTTTAGGCGCATGAATCTTTGTATAGAGGCTGGTGGAAAGTACTTTGAAAAGATTTGATAAAAATATATGTACGTATAGAACAATTTTTTTTAGTTTCGCAAAACTTTCTGAGTGTCCCACGTATGTACATTTATTATATTTGAGGAAAGAGGTAGGGGTTTTGGACGCCCCTCAGCCACTGCGACCTGGTAAGATCTATTGTGACGCCTCTTGCAGCATTACAACACTTCCCCAAGCTGCAAGTCAATCTTGAAGTCGACTATGAATTTGGGGGAAGAGGATTTGATCTCCTGCGATGAGATGACGTGGCCTCCAAGAGAGTCCTCTCTTACTACATTGGCAATTAGGCAAACCATTGATATGTGACAGTAATGTTTAAAAATATTAATCAAGGGTTTTACCTGAACAAAATTGTTAAGCTGATACAGTTCCTTGAGGTGCAGCGGTGTTGTCATAGTGGGGTTGAACGAAAGCTTCGCCTCCTTTCCATCGGGGTGGTGAAGCTTGAGCAGGGCAACCACTGGCGGGAACGTGTTCTGTCGATAAATAATAATAATAATCGTTTATTTCCAAAATAAGTAATATGTTAAAATTCAGATGAACGTTGATCCCCAAACTAGGTTAACCTGTATCTTGGGGACAACATTCCTTAGTTAAATTATACAAATCGTGACATAGTTTACATTAAAACATAATAGATACGTTTGACATTAATTTGATTAGACAATGTTATTAATAGTAATGAAAGCATGCAATGCAACTATAGGTGTAATGTATGTATGCGCGTGTGTGGAGTGTGTACGTGTAGGGGTCGTGTAGATGTGAGGGTTGGGGATATTGGTGCGTGTATGTGCGTGTGGTGGGATGTTGATGCGTGTAAGTGCGTGCTATAGTCTGTGTGTTCGTGTTTGGTTATGTAAGAGGAGTTATTTAATGATAATTATGATATTTTTCTGTTTCATCGTAATTTAGTGCAAGTAACCATTTGTATAATAATGTTTTACATTTTGAGTGAGTGACGACGTGCATGTTTAATATTTTATTTATTTAAATACATAGCTACATTTTTATCTCATCTACAATTCTATAAGAATAAGAATAATCTTTATTTTCTAAATAGTGTACAGGTTTACAATTCGCATAAAGCTAGTTCACAAAGTAGTAGCACCTGTTCTGTTACAGATAGTTTCAAAGACTTCCTGCACTAGGCTAGGCCTGTATCGCAGGAAGCTTAATTTATTTTTCCTATGATAACCTATGTTTGTGCTCCAACGTCATATACAGCGATCAACATCTACGTCATATACCTGAAATCAAATACAGTCTATAAATCCCTTTTACGGAGTTCCCGATATTTAGGCGCTGTTACAAGCGCCATGGTCACAGATAAACATTTTTTTTTCCAGGTGGATGTTTGTGAGTAAATCAACCGATCTACACTCTTTCTTTTTCGTTTTATGCGTTGGGTGCCGCTATCACTATCACATATATCACTCACAACTCGATTCTGTTCCCGACACACGAAACTCACTGTATCAACTTGCGAACTTTTTTCGGCACTTTTCCGGACTTTCTTTTACAAGTAAATATGCTTGGTAAATATCCCGTAACAGGCAATAATATAAGTGTTAGTGACCATGTTAGTTTAAAAACTCATAGTGTCGATAAATTTTAAAGGTGGATGCCAAATATGAAAAAAAAAATTGACTCCATACTTTTTTTTCGTCTGGCGACCCATGTTTCTTTGGAAAAATTTCTCAGTTTCATTGGTAGAATTTTAAAATTTGTCGACTGTATTTTTTTTTATCCTAATATAATTATAATATTATATAATTATATCCTAATATAATATATTTTATCCTAATATAATTATAATTATTATTATTATAATTTAATTATTATTATTTACTAATATAATTATAAACACAAGTTCGTATTTGGTAGGTTTGGTTTGTTTCGTGTTTGGTGGTCTCGATTTCGTTGCCACTAGAGATGAAAAATTTGGTTGTTTTAGAACAAATTAGTATTTTTTTCTAGATAAACATGTAGGGTGCCTGTTTTAAGTCATTCGTTTTATCCTAAAAGGTTAGGCAGAGCTGTTACACTAACACGTCATACTTCACTCAGTTTAGCGGTAACTGGTCAAGCCCTGCCTGTTACCATCATCGAATACAATTTCAAAAGAAATTAGACTTTTTCTCGTAACATTAAACGACCTGGGGTTTGACCCAGGACCCCCGCTGTGTACTTGTGAGCACTAGACCGAGACGGCATGGTACTCAAGTTGTTAGTTGCGCATTACTATTACGCGTATAATAATAATAATGTCCTCCCGGCCGAATTTCGGTCACGGCGACCAATCTCAACGGAGACTAGCCATCTGCGCGGGACATATTTTAGTGCACAAACAAGTGTGTGCGCAAACTCAGATGCACTCTCTATTCCCTCACTCTCATAATCCGATGGGACGGCAATTCGACACGACCGGAGAGAGATCAAGTGCAGGACCGACAGCTTTACGTGCTCTCCGAGGCACGGGGGTGTAGCACCGCCAACTTCCTGACTCCGGTCTGCTACTGAGAATTTTTCTTGACAGAAAAATCCCAATAACACTTTTTGCCCGACCTGGGAATCGAACCCAGGACCTCATGCTTAGGAGTCGCGCTTGCGATCACTAGACCAACGAGGCAGTCAATACGGTTACGCGTATAACACGTATAGCTAGACCAATCAAGGATTTAGAAACTAAAACTAACATGGCCATGAACCGCACTAGCGAAAGAAGATCGACAATTTTCAGTACGCAGCATTTAATACAAAACTAGTCCTAGACAAGTTAATGACGAATCATCCTGAGTTTCTAATTAAATTATAATCACAAGATGTTACTGGGGGTCTGGTCAAAGATCACAAATCTACAAACCGGTTCCGCAACTTAATAAAGTTGAACGTATTTGTCAAAACTACAAAACGGGAAAAAACTAACTGACGTGATTTTTAGGAATAATTCGTCGACATTAGAATTTGAGTCGCCTCCGAGATAAGACGAACAATAATATATTTTGTGTTTAAAAACCACGTACGAGATCCAGACGATTAGTTACCAAATCAAACGATAATTTTTATAAAGCTATTTATATAGTTGCTAGCGCACCCGGCAGACGTGGTCCTGCCCGGTAAAGCAGCGCCACATATCATTAAAATCGTCCACGCCCTTTAGCAGAAGATCAGTGACATACCGACAGCAGCGCCACCTACCGCGTCCAATTGTATTTTCAAACGATCCAGGAACCTATTGAAATATACACACAAAATTTCATCCAATTCGGTCCAGCAGTTTAGGAGGAGTTAGGTGACAAACACACGTACAAAAGAATTATATAATTATTAACTTTTCTATAGAAAAATTGTTGGAAAAAGTAGAAATACAACATCTCACAAACTCATGATCATGTTACAATAACATGTCATTATAAACACTATCTAAAGCCGTCAAAGCTATTGCATCCAGTTGGCTTACGGTGACGGCTGACATGCAGCGACCGCAATAAATTGATTCACGTATGTGGTCATTGCGAACAACTAACTTGCCCGAAATAAAGTGTTTGAATTGCTCACGAGCCACCGTAACATTAGTTCGTGTGTAAAAGAATACCAGGGGAAAGAAGTACACAGTAAAAGTGCCACGGAAAGTCACCCTAACGCAGTCTCTGACCGACTAATCCTTTCAACACAATGGCTCATCTAACCGGCTGTTATCAGAGCCAAAAACCTACCCTGATTGTAGTATCCAGTATAGGTTTCTCTAATGCTAAAAGCTCATCACTATCAAAAAACACTATGATGACATTCCATGAAACTCATATTCGTTGGCGGAACATACGTAAACGCAAATCAATGAAATTCTTTTACGCATGTTCCGCCAACGAATCTCACTTACAGAATTTGGGTGGTGCACTCGAAAGTAACTTCGCTATCGCCGGCGTCGCTCCATTCGTAATGTAATTTTCAATTAGCGTTGATAACTTCGATATTGCAGCGCTAATCCAGATACGTTTCGCACCATTCACCAGCACATTATCACTCCATTTGGTAACTAGTCTGTTTACGGCACTCACCTTCTCAGAATTGCCGGCATTCTCCACGACCGGTATGCCAAACTGCACCACGTCACCGGAGAACACCTCGTGCGGCTCTTGCTCCTTCGATATGGAGCACCGGTTGTTATTGATGAACGTGCCATTGCTGCTCTGATTGTCCTGTAAACAATCAAACACACGCGTCATACATCGAATAGCTGCATACAACAACAAACGCAGTGTTTATAAGCAAATGACTCATTTATTTTAAAATGTACATAATTATATTCTAATCTATCAGCCAAATGTTTCTTATGATTTTTCAGTGATATCAGAGTGTTCAGGTAATAAACTAGGAAAGTAAAAGACATACAGTTGTCACGGTCAATGTGCCCCACATTTTATGCCTCACCTTACTAAATAACTGTATCACTTCGATACCGATTTTAATAGTATTTTATAGTTAAATAAAAACTGATGAAGAATTTGATTTGCGTTCCGTATTAAAATGTTCGGTGTATATTAAAATGTTCGGCGTATATTAAAATGTTCGGTGAATATTAAAAAGAGAGGGGGTGTGTGTTATTAAAAAAATCGCAGCTAATTTCATCTGCCAAAATAAATCATCGGACTTTTTTGTGAGTGACTTTATCAAATCGATACATTTCCTTATTTCTTTTATTATGTCAAAGACAAGTATTGTAAAAATTCGTTCACCGTGATTTCCAACTTTTACTAGAAATAAAATAACACATCTTGAACCTAACAAATAATGCAATGATCTATAATTTCAAGTCACAAACGAGTCGGCGCCTGCTTAGTTTTAATTTACATACTAAAAGACAAGTTCAAAATCTGTTTCATCTAATTTCATATTTAAATATATTCGAGCGTTTCGAAGCTTTAGAATTCCTTATGTTTTGTCCTTTCCTTCATTATCCTTAAAAGACGCATTTGTATTTGTAATGAGTTTGGCTATGCTTGACCTCTATAACATCCTTCGCCGTTTACTTATTAAGGAACTCGTTTCAATCCAGGAAAACGATACGGTTTTTTTTTAAATAATTTAAAAAATACTAGCAGGCTGTTTAAAAGCATCGGCTTACAGCAGCAAGTTTTTTTTTTTTATGTTTTGCAATCATCGAGTTCTCGCAGTAAGCCGACGTTATTGAAGTCATGGTATAATAAGATGTTTCACCAGGTATTTTCTTCCCGCAATGACAGCGCGATGCCTCCAAGCTACGTCACGATCAGTGCTGTCATTGATTGGTTTCTTCAATATACTTAAGGAGATTTTTGTTCATAATGAATATAAAATAAATTCCTAACTAGCCTAACTATTTTTATCTCGTGTTATTCATCTAATTAGTTAATAAAGGAAACTATATTAAATTACTAGTTAAAAAGTGATTCTTTATAGAAGAAAGTAAATGAAAAAATGCATTTTGCTCGGGTAATTTATTTTCACAAAGTGGCAGCACATCAAACTGACAAGTGTCACGCTAACAGCCCGCTATTGGCTCCACGGCCGATGACGTAGTACGGAGGCAATCACGTAACCTAGCTGTCACGGGAAGAGACTACCTGGTGTTATTATACCATGATTGAAGTTAACTGTATCAGCAGTAGATCACGGGCACGAGTTTGAAAGAATAACACAACTTGAATACCATTCTATATACATTTTATGTTAATACATAAAATGTATATAGTTATATATATGTTCCAACTACTAACAAAAACGGAAACAATGGCGAGAGCTTCAATTCTCTCGGTCATAAATAGAACTTAATTCAATTTAAACTGGAAAAACCTTATAACTTAAGCCATAATAAAATTATCTGATACAAAAATGTATCGTATCCGCGAGCTTTGGATATATCTCAAGAATCACCAGAGTTCGGACTTTGACAGTAACACAACCATAAATGCATGTATAAATTGTTAAAAGAACTATCAGCAACTAATTGAGAATATCAAGTAAAAATAATATTGTACTTTATCTAACACAGGCACAAAATTGTAACAATATTTGCCTACTTATTGTATGTATTTAATTGAATCAGTCCCATTATAATTTGTTGTCCAATTAAGATATATATATATTGGGCCAATATATATGCATTCTGAACTCGAACAATCCACCTCGTTCGTATTTTAAGCAGATGAATTATTATCATCATCATCATCATTTCAGCCGAAAGACATCCACTGCTGGACATAGGCCTCCCCCAAGCATCGCCACAACGACCAGTCCTGCGCTTTCCGCATCCAGCGAATTCCCGCGACCTTCACCAGGTCGTCGGTCCACCTTGTGGGGGGCCTACCCACGCTGCGCTTTCCAGTATGCGGTCGCCACTCCAGAACTTTTCGGCCCCATCGGCCATCCGTCCTGCGAGCAATGTACTTAAGTACCCCGCCCACTGCCACTTAAGTTTGACAATTCTTCAGGTTCGGTTACCATCGTTCTCCTGCGAATCTCCTCATTTCTGATTCGATCACGCAGGGTCACTCTGAGCATAGCCCTCTCCATTGCCCTTTGAGTGACTTTGAGCCTTCTTATCAAGCCCATTGTGAGCGACCGACGAAGCAGATGAATAACTGTCTTTACTTTGTTTTTAATTATACAGAGAACTATCATGCATACCCATATATATGCATTACCCTAAGGTTGTCTGGTAGGCTTATGGCGTTAAGACCGCCTTTGTACCCTGTTGTGCATAAAGAATTAAATAAATAAACTATACAAGCAGCATCTACCAAAACGTACTCGTTGACACCATTCGAAGTCAGATTGAGAAAACGATAACCGACATATTGAATTAGACTATAAATCCTGTTGTTTTTCTACACAGAAAGTACAGTCAAACCATTACCCATTCCTGCAAATGTTTCTTTCTTTTAGCGAGGAAATTGATAAAACGAACAGCGTATTATCGAAGTTACGATCAAGCTTAGTGTCTTCATTCTTTACAACTCATTGTGAATTTTACGACTTAACGATCAACCTTACGCGAACAATTCAGACGTTTGTAGGCAAACAACCTCTAAAACCGGAGACACAGTTCGGTAAACGGAATTACCATGAAGACAAGCGGTCATAGAAATCGCCTGTGGGCGGATATGGAGAGAGTCGTAGTCGAATTACTAGCCTCCAACACGTAACCAGTGCAAGGCTCTTTCATAATAATAAATGTGGGATGAGTTGATTTTTTGTAATACTCATAATATTCGTAACAACCATAGAAATCTAAGTAATAAGGTAATAGAAATGTTATCAACTATCTTTTAATACCGGAACGCGTGTCGCCGGTTTGCCGCTGCCAACACAGAAAAACGCAATTACGCCCACCATGTTTCTAGCATTCAATTAAAAATAAATTCATCATGATCATCATTTCAGCCGAAAGACGTCGACTGCTGGACATAGGCCTCCCCCAAGCATCGCCACAAAGACCGGTCCTGCGCCTTCCGCATCCAGCGGATTTCCCCGACCTTCACCAGGTTGTCTGTCCACCTTGTGGGGTGCCTACCCACGATGAGCCTTCCAGTACGCGGTCGCCACTCCAGAACTTTACTGCCCCATCAGCCATCTGTTCTGCGAGCAATGTGCCCCGCCCACTGCCACCCACCACCCACCATAAATTAAGCCTAAAAAAATCCGCTGTTAGGTATGCTGCAAAAAACAATTTTAGTGATCCAAAACAGCACTGATGATCAAGCAAACTGTTCGCGCACTGGTGCCCTACGAGACACCTGCACGCGTCTACAAGTTCACGCGCGTTTACCCCTTCTATTACCTCATTATTTAGATTTCTATGGTAACAACTAATTTGGTTATACTTATTACTGTTATGTATGAATATGCCATTGTGACTCGGATGTTTAGGATTGTTCAATGAGATTCTCGGTCAGAAATGAACTGTTCTACATATTTATGTAAATGTGATTATGTTCTTATGTTAAGTCTTAATTATGCACTTAAATTAGAATTATTGAGTTTTTTCTAACTTATTTTTGAACAGAACTTGAGTACCTATATTGGAGGAAAAGAAGCGTCGTGTCCGTCTGTTTAATACCGTTTCTGTATGCTAATTTAAACACGAGCAATGCCGCGGCCTACTCTAATGTCACATAAATCCGACTGTCCCAGTTGGAGAACCGTTCCAGCGGAACATCTTGTTAATCAAGAAGAAATAAACACACGTTGATTTTATTTAAAGTGATTTTTATTTTAGATATTTTAGTTGGCGAATTCGATACATAGTTGAATAAATCGATTCTACATTGAAAAGTATTTTTGACGTGCGAGCTACCATCCAAGTAACACAAAAGCGTTTAAAGGTACACACGGCTACACATCAAGCTGACAAAACCAGTAAAGGCTGACCTCGCGTTCTAAGGAAAACCTATACAATGCGAGGTCAGCTAATACTGGAAATGTACAGCTTGATGTGTAGCCGTGTATACAAGTAAAAGCCAATCAATATACGTCTCCAATCCACCGCAAAGTATTAAAGTGGTATACAACGTGTTATTAAAATAACTGAAAACCTCTTAAGGGGTTATTTTACTATGAGACCAACCCTGATATCACGCACGAAAAGAAAATCAGCTGATCCCTACATTTTGTTGATTTATGTGAACACAAATGTAGGGAACAGCTGGTTTTTTTCCGAGATTTCAGTGTTGGTCCAATAGTAAAAGTTGTTCATACTGATGAGTACAATGTCCCTTTAAGAGGTTTCATTTATTTCAATAACACGTTGTATAAGTAAATAATTTTACTATATTGTACGCGGGCGATAGGTGGCAGCACAAGATAGATGTACGGAAAGCTGACGATAGAGACGTAGATCTCAAGGTCGTTGACGCTTATCTGCGCCTTAACCCTATAGAGATGTAATCACACCTGCAGGGCGATTCAGAACCACACGATAACCAGTTGTCGACCGATTCGGTTTGTTGTCCCGTTTCGTCTGATGATTCACGCAACGAGAGAAAAAGAGATAACAAACCGAATCGCTCGACAACTAGTTATCGTGTGGTTTTGAATCAGGGGGCTGATTTGTTTGACATAAATTCCACGAATTTTATTTCGACTAGACATAACGCGCTTTTATTGGCCTATTTCCTATTTATCTATGTAAATCAATAGAACAGTTACGATGCTCGATGTCTGAACATTATAAAACACTAACCCCCAGTTTCTGGAAGGCTGATCAATTTGATCTATTGTCAAATCTAATGTCAGCTTCTGTGATCGGCCGACAAAAATGTTAACAACCAATCACATCGCTTGACCTAAGATTTGATAGCTGATTAGTTAATTTTTGCGTTGATCAGCTTTTCGGAAACTGGGGGTAAGGGTCGGTCTTTCAACAGACAGTTAACTTTTAACTGAGGAATAAGTTTGACATTTTGACAGTTGGAGTATAGAAAATCTGCCAAGACGTCATATTTATCCCTCAGTTAAAAGTTATCAGACTATTGAAATACCGGCCCTAAGTAGAAAAAAACTTTAATGTCTTTATCAAATGTTTCAGAACTATTCAGCGTGATCCACTACTCCACTAGCGCCCAATAGATGTGGTAATAACCATAGCGACCGCTCCGCAGCTTCACATTAATAAGTAGGTAGGTACTGTTACGGAAAGAACTTCGCAAACCTGACTGACGACAATTGATAAATCTACAGTAACTATTAAGAATTGGTTCCTTTGTTCTATTGTTAAGGGCAACTACTGAACCGATTTAAATTGTTTTTATCGATGAATTACTGAAATTCTTTAGTTTCGCCGGAAATGCCGTTGCTCTATAGTCACTGGATGAGAGTATGGAGTAAGTAAATGATTAGAGCTGCTCGTCATTCAAATGATTACTTGCTTTTAGAAACTGTGTAGTGTGCTGTGAAGTTTCATTCACTTAATTATGCTAGATATTTCACATTATGCAGTTTCGCTGACTAATAGGTATAATGACAGTGTTCGACGCAACTGGCCAGTAATGGCATGAATGTGAGTAACAATTGGACGTAAGTTGGTACAGCGTACATAGAAGCAATTTGTGGGACTCACCACAAGGTAAAAGTGGCCCTTGTCGTAATAGAGCGTGGCGTGATGTCGAGACAACACTCTGCATTCGAATATTGTGTTCGTCGGGCTCGGAGTCGCGCGGTACACATTGCGTCCAATCTGAAACATTACAAATATTTTATGAATGCAATACGAGCATTAGATCAAATCGATAACGTCAGCTTCCTCAATTATCAAGAAATATCTTGGAAATTCCGCAGTTTCGACATTCTACGGCCTTATTTTATTAGACTTGTAAAACAAATATTTTTTCCTAATATTTCCAAAGCAACTAGGTATACCTATTATAAAACTTTGTAATTCAGAAACTGAGTTTAGTTGTCCCGTGAAAGTAGCTCACAAAGTTAACTAAATAAAACAGGTTACAATGGTGGTTGTAAGCGAAGAGCTGGCCACCTGGTTATCTATTACTACTTCGAAGTTCATACGTCAAGAAAGACAGATCAAAATAGATTGATCTATCTTCATACGACATTATGTGTCTATGAATTAAACTATACTACGTAGATCAATGGATCTCCTGCACGTGACATAGATGAAGAACTCATCGTTAACAAAGAATTATTTATCTTGGATGATACGGCAAGACCCCACCTTTGTTTTAGAACCCGAGTGCGTGTTTACTATCCACTAATGAGTTTTACCCTTTTCCTACAGCTAATTACTGCGTCACGTGTTCTGTGGGGCAGGTATCAAAAAGGAAAACATGAACCTATTTTAAAACTTTAGTCAATCAGAAAGTCTAGTCGAGATTGCAGATACCTACATGCAAGTAAAAATTATAATAACTAAACCTTCTAGTCAAGCGTACGTGTAAACGAATGCGTTGCATAATTCATTTGTTATTAATTCAAATCATGTTTGCATTATTACGTTCATAACATAATTACTCAGATGCACGCACTACTTATAACTTATAGTTTATTGATTTACTACACTCGAACTACGTTGGACCGATGGCGATGGACCCATTAAATTTTTCTTTACATACACATCTAATAATCAAATCGCGGATGTTCTCAAAAAATGCCAGGTTAAGAGTTCTCTAAACCGACGAGCATGCATGACGAGGTTAATGGACGTAGATGAAGCGAAAGAGGTGTGTCAGGATCGCAGCAGGTGGAAATCCAGTCTCTGCCTACCCCAATGGGAAACAGGCGTTATAATATGTATGTATGTATACACATCTAATTCGTTGGTCAAGACTAAAGCCAATTCTACTGCTGTAATGTAGGGATACCTTTGCGTTATAGCTGTGGATATAGGCTGCAGCTTGCGAATACCAATACCACTGCCAAATGTTGGCACTTTCAACTTACATGGGCCCACATCTGTGTAATCAATATTCAACTCTTCTAACATTTTATTGTGACTTATAGTATCGTGTCTACATAAGAGTAAAGTAGCCGGTCTAATATCATTTGAGCTTACTAAGTGTAAGCTCACAATCCTGAACATATGAAACAATTTTATTGGTATAATAAAGCGTAAAAAACTCCATGAGTCACATAAACATGAGCTATTGTTAATTATTTTAATAATAGTAAAACTTGGGACTAAAGCTTCCTGTACAATAACATAAAACTGATAAGTATCGACTTCCTTACAAGCGCACTAGCAGATGCGTAGTCTGAAATAGCAGAATTTAATCTCATTAAATTTAATTGCCAATGCACAATTGTGGTTGTCTCAAGCACCTCGGGTCAGGCTGAGTCAGTGCTCGGCCGTGCTCGAGCGCATATACCCTCGACAGACAACCAAGCGCCTTGACTGAATACAAACTAAATTATGGATAAATGCAATGATTTGAGTGTGATGCGATTGTCAATTGAGTTTTATTTTAATGTTAGACTTGACTTGGAAAAAAGAGCAGACTGTTATGATACAAATACATAGGGAACATAAGGAAAACCCTATCGAAAACACCTATAAAAAAATTGACAACCATATTTTTACTGTGAGTGCAAACACAATAAAATTAGAGTCGGATTCGAGTAGAAATTGAACTTACGTCTTCGCTACGCTATCTGATGGTCTAGAAGAGTTTTAGAGTGGGCTAGAGACAGCAGGCGAAATACTTGGTATAACTTACACACTCATATTGAACTAAGTTTACGGGACTTGTCGCGCACAATTAAATCAAAATATAACAAGCATTTTGACTAACCTCGACGTTTCGGTCAAGTTGCATTGGCCGTGGTCACGAGCAGACAGTCAGTCAGTCAAGTTCAGTCTGCTCGTGACCACGGCCAATGCAACTTGACCGAAACGTCGAGGTTAGTCAAAATGCTTGTTATATTTTGATTTAATTGTGCGCGACAAGTCCCGTAAACTTAGTTCAATATGAGTGAAATTCGCGAAAGTTTAAAAACTTCAACTTACACACTGACACAGCATAAGAAATAAGGTTTGCGCCCATAGACAGGGGTTTGGTGCCATTGGCATTACTTTAACCCCTGCATTTACTGCATTTTGCCTGTAACTAGCAGCGGTGCGAAACTGTAGCGTCATGGACCCTACAATTACGTTATGCTAGTCTACAAATTCCTTAGTTACAAAGTCGCCAGCACGCTCTGCTCGAGATTTTTGTAAAGGATAAAACTGGCCATTAGGTTTTTATAAAGAACCAGGGGCCACTGAGTCTTCACGAAAACACCGTGAACCGACAAACCAAGCATGGCGTCATTCAGCCATATAGCACTACAGCCTGAAGAGCCGAAGCTTCGTTGCGAAAGGGGAAGATGCGAGTTTTATGGTGCAACTTGAAAGAGGCGAACTGATTTGATCACAATTTGACTACAATGGGGTAAATTATATTTCTAAGCCAGCAGAATGAAGAGAAAAAGAAAACCAAGCGAATTCTTTGTAGCAGTTGTTCAGTATTTTACATCATCATAATATCACCCGTCTAATATATCTTGACTGATAAAAAGGACAAAAGAACCCTTTAAAATGTACACTAATACAAAATACCTGTTCTGTTTCTAATAGTAAGTGGAAATTATTTTTAGATTAAAGATTTAATTACTGTATACATGGCACTGATATAGCAGTAGTTGAGGTTGCTTAAAATAATTCTCCATATTTTCTTATTTTTAGGGTTCCGTACCCAAAGTTGCTAAAAGGACCTTATTACTATACTATGCCTACACCGTCCGTCTGTCCGTCTGTCTGTTTTTTCAAGGGCTGTAGTAAAAAATCCAGCCAGTTGAAATTTCACAGAATATGTGTTACTATGGACTCTCAGGCAAATACTAAATACAATAAAAAGTGTAAATTCAAAGGGAGTCTCCATTCCAGAAACCTCAATTATCAGAAATAATGCATATTTTCAACATTTCACGTTCAATACATCTTGCCATTGCCACATACATCCTACAGGAGCCCAATCATGGCAGCAATAATGTATACAATTTGAAACAGAATGAACGCAAGTCCTCAGACACCCCAATTAGAATATAAAAATAACATAACCAGTCCATTACTGTCTCACTGCTGGGCACGGGCCTCTTCTCTGTACGAGAAGGCTAAGCTAAGGGCCTTAGTCCACCACGCTGGCCTAGTGCGAGTTGGCGGACTACACACACCATCGAGAACTATATGGAGCACTCTCAGGTGTGCAGGTTTCCTCACGATGTTACGTGTTATGAATTAGAATATAATAAACACTGATTATTATTTTTTTGATGATGATGATGATTTATTTTTCAAAATCACAAAATTACATGCGTTTTAGGCGCAGGCCAGATAGAAGAGACGTAAGACGCAGACGGGGCGCGGATATTTGTCTTTACCGCCTCCCTTTCATACAAAATGTAAAGAAGCGTCGCGACGCAAAACATACAGAAGAGACGGGGCGCGGGCGCAACGCTTTGTCATGTTTGTATTGTTTCGCATGTCCGCGACGCGTCCTCGTCTTACGTCTCTTCTGTCTGGCCTACGCTTTAGGCATCAGTAAGTTCCCGAGTTGGTTGCTGAATAATTGCAGGATGCCGTTTAGGGGTAATCTGTCACACCGAAACCCATTTCGCTGGTCTTCCTGGACCTCAAGGACTTACTTGGGATCCGCTGATGAAAAAAAAATGAAAAAACATATTACAAAAGTTATAATAAAACAAGTTTTACCGGATTACATCCCAATTTTATTATGAAGTGTATTGTGAGTGTTGTGATCGCGAAAACCTAAGAAATTATTATGTTATAAAAAGTTTTTATAATATGTTATATTTAACTTTTTTTTTAAACCAATTTAATTAAACCAATTAAAACCATACTAATAGATCCTCCTAGTGATTCTGAACAAACTACTTTCAGGTCTTGCGTTCATTATGTTACATGGTGTATAAGGTCTTACTTTCCCAGCAGTGGGACAGCAATGAGCTGATTATGTTGAGAATGTATAAAAAAATGAATACCCTATCAAAGACACAAATTGTGGAAAGAAAAATTCGCTCAAATAGCTCTATAGGCATTTGAGGAATGATTCATATTAATTGTATTTTTACAAAATAGATAGATATTTGTTTGCACCTAAATCAAAAAATTTGGGCCAGTTTAGTAGGTAAACATGAGATAAATTTAAGAAGTATATCATTCATATCCAGATAAACTTCTTATCAGTGTCTTGCTGAGCAAAAGATTAAGATTATTGAGAAAAGAACCTAGTTACAAGACTTACAAGTAACAATTGCTGATATAAAATACATTGTGTTTATTTACACTTTTGACCTAAATTGTTGTTCTTTTTTATTTTTTTATTTTAAAACACTGTGAACCTCTAATATTGAAAACTTATACATAATTACAATAATTAGTGGCCAAATGATCAGCCTTGTACCTAATTTAATAAAAACCGGCCAAGTGCGATTCAGACCCGGGCAATAAGGATTCTGTACCACCACAATGTCTGTGAAATCAGTCTTTTGTGCATGCATTATTAATGACCCATGTACAATCAGAAATCTTTCCGGTGAACCACCACAAAGGCTAAAATCGCTTGCACTCAATGTTCGATGGCAGCAGTAGGTACGTGTAATTTAGCAGGATTCGTTCAAGAGATTTTGTCGACAAAATGTACCACCGCGAAGTATCGTGACCTACTACCAGGGCCGGCTTTAGCTATGGCGCAGGGTGTGCAACGCAAGGTGCAAGGTTTTAGGGGGCGCCGAGCGCCAGCCGCTCGCGACGCTTCCAAAGAGCCTGTGTCGCTCCTAATACTACCTATTTTGTAATGTGATTTAAATTTAGTTTTTAAATCATAAACTTATTCTACTAGCGTAAAGTATAATAAGTTTATGTCATAAATTAAATATTTTTGAATTAACGACAAAGTTGTGCTTTTTTATTCTTTAAAGCCCTCCATTCCTAAAAAATATTTTTTACTCTCGAGTCTAGCCCACGAGTCCACGAGGGCGTACACGGGCTATTGCTTCCCAAAAAGTGTTGCCAGGTGTCTCACTATAGCGGGACGTCCCATATTGCAGCTCTCTCAGGACGCATCCCACCAGCACCCTGAGTGGGATGCCTAAAATCCCGCTTTTTCATCTAGAGAAAAAAACATGCTTCTTGCCTGGCCTGGTATACAACTTTGGTTTCCTTTACGTGCTTGACATATATATATATATATATATATATACTGTAAGCAATTATTGTGATGCATTTATTTATTTAGATTATATTCCATATGTAAAAAGGCAAACCCGAAATCCTCAAAAACATAAAATCTACATTTTGCACGCTCGCGCTCGCTTCACTCGTGTTGTTGTTACATCTTCCTTAGGGTATTTGCTGGCACCAATTACTTTTCTCTAACATTTTTATATCATATTAGCTGACGCCCGCGGCTTCGCTCTCGTGGTAGGTTAGGTATATCGATAAAAGAATGAAATTCCGTTTCAGTGTGATTGAATGACAAACAAAACAAATAAACTTATGGATGTTTTTCATGGATTAAAGTATGAACTTTCGCACTTACTCGTAATATTAGCAGGATAAGAGATAACCTAGCTTTAAAATACGCTTAACTTGTCGTCATGTTTTCACAAAAAAACCGAAAAAAAATCGTTTTTCCGATCACTGGGGAAAATATAACTGTAAGTATTCTATTTTGACCACACGCTGACTAGAAGGCTCCAGGGTATTGATTTCACCCAGGCGCCACATGGACTAGAGCCGGGCTGCCTACTACAAAAACTACAATCTCGTTTTAAGAATAATAAATGTCTTGCTGATGTTGACATAAGTTTTGGGTCATCAAGTCCCCTACAACATGGTTGAGCTATGTCATACTAATGCTCGTGTCATGCTTGTGAACAAGTGCCATCTGTTGGGATTAGTCCGATCCTATATCTAAGGCAATCATTTTTAATTCACTTTTTAAAGGTAGTGAATTACAGAATAACTATGCTGCTCTTGACCAAGCTGAAAATGACATCATTTATTTTATTTTATTTATTTATCTACAAAGAGACCAGCGCCATAGCTCTCGGCCACAAACACCCTAAGCGCTAGGATTGGATGGCGCAAGAGACAAAGGATTATTATCTGGTCTATATGAAATAATAACTTTTGACTTTGAATACATAAAACAGAAATAAATATACATATTTGTCATTTTAATTTTGACTAGAAATTGACATTGATTACAATCATGCACTTTCATCTGTATTTTATGAGATCAATTCAAAATCAAAATCAATCAAAATCAACTGTTATTTATTTCAAATAAACACACACTCACACACACACACACACACACACACACACGCACACACACGCACTCACGCACGCACTGCATTTTTGCACTTTTGAAATGTCAGGCTCTAGTTGCACAGTTCCAAATTGTGGGTCCTATGGAGAAGAACCGGCAAGAAACTCAATGGAAATATGTATACTCTTTTTAAAATAGGTTATTGTTTATTACATCAAATTTATTCAAATAATATGAGTATATTGTAGGTTAATGCCAGAAATAAACAAGAGTTTAAAAGTGAGAACATTGTCTTTAGAAATAAACGTAAAAAGAATTGCCATAGTATGTAGGAGCCGACCTGTCCCGACAGACGGCACCCATTCACGAGCATGAATTTGACTGAAACCTGTATAACACATTTTATTAAGTATACATTGAACAGTTTAAATCTTTATTTGATAAGAGTAAAACCATTTTTAATATGTTTCTAATTAGAAATGACAAACCCAATCATCTTGCTGATCCTGTTATTAGATTTAAAAAACAACATATTTTTGTAATTATGAATCAATGTTAGAATTATTTCATGTTTCATGCCAATGGTAGGAATGCAACCTTGCAATAATACAGCATCATTGACACCTAGCTCAGTGCAAATTATCTGTGAAACTACAAACATAGGTACTTCGATAATATATACATATATCTGTGAAGATATCCAAAGATCAATGGCCATCTGCAGATATCTTCATTTTTTTTTGTTAAAACATACTTATAATACATAAGAAACACTCAGACAAACACAAAAACTTATGTTCATCACACAAATATTTGTGTTCTGTGGGAATCAAACCCACAACCTCGTGATCAGCAGTCCAACACTCGAACCACTACACCACAGATGTCATCAAAGTATGTTAATAGTTACAAAAATATTTAAAACAAAATTAAATTATTTAAGCCTATCAATTTTTGTTTATTTGTTTTGTTTTGGTGTTAGATCTGCAATCAGAAGGTCAATTCTCATAAATAAAAATGTTCAAAATATTGTTCCAAACTAATTTCAAAGCCTTAAATCTCAATCTCCTGACAATAGATGTTCATGTTTGCCGTTTATTTGTGAAACTTAAGTCATTAATGACACCAATATACGGCAATCAGAAACATCTACCGTCAGAAGACTGAGATTTAAAGCATTAAGATTAGTTTGGAACTACATTTTGAATGTTTTTATTTACGAGAATTGGCCTTCATTTCATATTATAAGCAGATGGCTTGATTGATTTTTAAGGTTTCAAGTGTGGCCTCCATTGAGGACAGTTTAATCAGGGCACAAAATTATCACTTTACATAGTTACACACAGCTAACTGTAAGAAATAAACTACTTCTAACTATTTCGTATTATTGAGACAATTCTTAAGATACCACCAACCTGGTGTTCACACATTGTCACAAACCAATAGGAAACTATTTACCTTGACAGGTTGCTCCAATGTGACGCGTCTTTCTTCAAATGGTAGTGAGTTCGAATGAGGAATGAAGATTGCCCTGGGTACACCGCCATCCTGGTTGTTTGGTGTATCTGGACCAGGTGTCCAATTGTAATCCATACTTTTAATTGTATTATTCATGTTTGGTTTTAGTTTCTTGCTCTTTGCTATCACCATCGCACACACTGCTCCTCAGAGTCAGCATTCGTGCCCCGTTCGTTATTTAACGAGTAAAACATCGATGATCGAAACCAAAATCTATTCACTTGCTGCAAGGTGAAAGGTGAGCACTAATCACTGCCATTTTGAGGAACAAACACTGTTTCAAACTAAATGGAGTTGAAATGTTATAATTGATTAGATGTTCTTAATATCTAGGCAATTATGCAAACACCAATAATTATGAAACTTGATTCCTTTCGTCTACGTAGGTATAGACGATGTACAAAAAATCAAAATCTGGAAGAAATTTATTATAAATGCTAACTATTTTTTATTGTTGTATATTTTAAAGAGTTCATGTGTGGCTGAGTATTGTGGAAATATTATATTTTCAGGGCGTCAATCAAAATTATCATTTGAGGAACTTACGAAATGGGCGCACGATTCGGACATTTGTTTTGTTGAGTTAGTAGAGGTAGACTTAGTTGACTAAGCACTCTATAAATCGACTAGTATGTTTTAATTTAAATCAATTAATAACTCGATGATTAAATTTTTTATTGTAATTCGTGAATAAAATTATTATTAGGTATATATATGTATGTATATATATAGGTATATATAGTATCTCTATTTGGGTCAAATAGTTTCCTTCCAGGCAAGACAAAACAAAGAAGTTGCAAGACGCACCGAAAATGCCTGGAGGAGCTATTGGGCTATGAAAGATCTAATGAAGGGTGATCTACCTCTATCCCTTAAAAGAAGACTCATGGACGTGTGCATTCTTGCCATCCTCACATATGGATCCCAAACATGGTCTTTGACAGGTCAACTGAGGTCCACGCTTGAGGTTTGCCAAAGAGCGATGGAACGGAGTGTTCTGGGCATAAAACTTGTAGACCGGATATGAAACACAACGATCCGTTCCAGAACAAAAATAGCTGACGTCACCCGTAAGGCTGCCACTCTAAAGTGGAACTGGGCTGGACATATCTGCCGCATGTCAGACGACCACTGGGCCAAACTGACAACTCAATGGGTCCCTTTACATGGCAGATGTCAACGCGGCAGGCCCAGACGGAGATGGCGGGATGAGCTGGACTCCTTCCAAAAGGACTGGACGCTTGTAGCAATAGACAGGGAGAAGTGGAAGGAGAGTAGGGAGGCCTTTGCCCTGCAGTGGGACACTTCAGGCTTATAATAATATAATATTTTATTCATTATAATTAATTTAAAAAGAATATTATTGCTGATCGAGTCCATTATAGAAAGAAAGAAAGAAAGAAAAGAAAGAAAAATATTTATTTGACACAACTGAGACACATACAAAAGTAATATACATGAACAAGAAATAGATATAGTGAAGAAGTAACAAAGCGAGGAAAAAAGTCATTGACAGTCATGCGCCATGTGTGTCTCAAAATTGTGACAAATGTTATAAGCTCTAATTTACCTCATTCCCAGGGGTGCGTTCACTAAATATATCGTCTGGCGACGGCAGACGACGCCCGGTGCGTACTTTGGTCGTTCATTACTCGGAGTGATCGTAGCTAGCTACTAATAACCACCACCATAGTAATCTGTGAGTGATCGTCCGGTTCACACCAAACCGTTCAGGGGCCTTACTCCCGACTGCTTCGAGCTGGTGGTTTGGCTCTGAACCAAATCGAGCTAATGTCAATTCCTAGAAAAATGCGATTTGACACAAATTCAAATTCGATTGATACAGTACTCGATCCAGTCGGGAGTCGGTTACTCCCGACTCCCGACTCCCGACTGGATCGAGTATTCTGAGCGGGCGTCGTCGAGCGATCGTACCGGTCACCCCATAAAATAGTAGGGTAAAAGCATTGACTTATACCTATGGACTCGTACCTATTATTAGTTTTTGGTGTTCTACTTTTTTCCAAAATACAATTTTTACCTAAGGCCGTAACAAAAGTTACTTAATAATAACAGCTCTTTCATATGCATAAACATCATTAATGGCCGCTGATAGACCATTCTCCTTTCAAAAACTAGAAATTATGACTTACCCTTTGACTATATGTATACAAGGCGTCCCATGGATATGCCACATGGAGGGAAAGTACCTTGAATATTGTAGATGGAACATTTTACTGAAAGAAGACATTATTTGAATTTAAAAAACAATTTAAACTGCATTCATAGATATTTAAATAATTACATGGTTGAACCGGAAATACCGAGTTCGTAACTACTTAGGTCGAGGCTCAGGGGGGGCAATAGCCCCATTGCCGCCCCCGCCCCCCTGGATCCGCGCCTGAGTTCATCTAATAAGAACTTGGTAGCAAAATGCTTTAATAACTTCTTAGGTTTTCGCGATCACTACACATTATAATAAAACAATGTTTAACCGGATTAAATCGCGTATATTATTTAAATTGGTTTCCCTGACGTTTTGTTTGGAACCCAGTCCTAAAAATAATTAAGTCCCAAACAGAACGCAACACTGTAAAAGATAATGATATTGTGAGTGATTACTGCGTGCATCGAAACGATTTTATTTAATAAATATTGTACATCATTATCATCATTTCAGCCGAAAGACGTCTACTGCTGGACATAGGCCTCCCCCAAGCATCGCCACAACGACCGGTCCTGTGCCTTCCGCATCCAGCGGAAGGCTTATTGTACGGTAGATTAAAATATTTTTTTAGAAATATCTGTATAGACGATTGTCATCTTAGTCTACCTGCGACCACGAAATGCTGCAAAGCTTTCGAAACGTCAGGGAAACCAATTTAAATAATATACGCGATTTAATCCGGTTAAACTTTGTTTTATTATAAAATACTTTAAGTGTGTATTTTCAGAAAAATAAATGCTGCCGGATTTTTTTTCGGGAGAACGGAGAAACACACTAGTGTACTGAACCAGGAGTCCCAGGTTCGAATCTTGCTTGTGAGCGATTTTTTCTTTTGTGTCAGAGCCGTCTCAATTAACCGCAAGTCGCAGTTATCTTAAACTTTTACGTTGATTTGTATTATGGTCGAAAAAGACGAAATTGTAAGTGTTTCATCATGTCTAAACGATCGAAGCATAAGGGGCCCACAGACTACTTAGAAGATACTACGTATTCAAGAAGGGACCTTACTCCCGACTGGATCGAGTTCTGTATCAATCGAATTTGAATTCGAGTTAGTGTCACATCGTACTGCATTTTTCTAGGAATTGACATTAACTCGACTCGAACCAGTCGCCTAGTCGGGAGTAAGTCCCAAGGCTTCCTGTCCATGGGAGTGGAGTGGAGCGGTGCGGAAAAACATTAACCAATAGAAATAATAGAATTGCCACAAAAAAGCTTAGCGGGGTGGAGAAATTAATTTTGTTCAATTCTTAATAAAATAAATATAACATAATTGTTATATTAGTTCTATTCGATTATGTTCTATTAGATTATGTTAATGTTTCTCCGCTTCGCTCCTCTACTCTCCAGTGGACAGACCATAAAGGTATTATACTGACGTAAGTATAGAAATGTCTTTGGGACAGACAGCCCAATTCAGTCTTAATCCTTAAACCGTATACGCTGAGTCGAGTCAACTCGAGTTGCAACCTGACTCAACGATCAACTATAACATTACAACTTGTGTTGAAAAAAATCTACTGGTCCCATCGCTAGTGACAATATTACATTATTTATTTTTAATATTATTTCTTTAATGGCAACATCAAAAGAATTAACGCTTTTTCGTTTCCACACATGCAATTTCTGATCTTCTATCTTTTTTTAGCAAATATTACTGCATTCCCATTTCAAACATAGATGGCGTTGTAACAGTTAATGTCGAAAAAGAAAGAAAATCGAACTTCATGTTGTATTCGATTGGTGGGTGAGTTTTTGAGCCATTACATTGCAACGAAAACGGTTTTCTGCCTTGAGTCTTGTGTGAAGTGTGATTGTAGAGTGCGTGATATTTATTTCAGACAAAAGTGAAAATTTAAGTGTTTTTGTGTTTCGTAAGTATGACTTGCTCTACTTCCCAGTTATATATGTAGACCAAATGTATAAAACGAATAAAAATATCTGCGTAAAACTTGTCCGATGTAGACGTTCAATATGGCCGTTCTTTTATAATAGTCACAATATTTATTATATTATCAGCAGCTATCGTTTGGATAGGATTTAAAGTTCAACTTTGATCATTAGAGTTCCGAAATTCTCAAGACTCGTGAATTTCGTTGATGTGGCAAAATGACACTAACCCTATTGGTTTTGACGTTTAATTTCTGAGTCATTTTACTGCATTCACGGTATCAAGCTCTTTTGTTATTCTATTGCATGTAATTATTTAGACTTACCTTACCCAATATTACCTTCAACAATATTTAATTGACTACTATTCACTAAATAATAAAATTACATAAATGCTTTACAAGCTCTTTGGTTCTTGGTTCACATTTCACTGGTTTCAGTACAAAAAATATTTTTAGCAAAATTTTATTAGAGTCAGAAATACATGCTGCCTTCTATAAAATAAAATTATTAGTGTTATAGAGGTTGATTGTTTATTTACTGTTAATGAAAACAGTGATTTTACATTCTCTCCTGAATTGAATCCTCTATGTAAAAGATAGGACTTCAGATCCACAATATAGCTTCTCTTCCATTTTATTTTTATTCTAAATGGGATTGCTTTTGACTGCCACCTCACCTGATATTAAGCGATGGTGCTGTTGACGATGGTTCAGGCTTGCCCAGCAAAGGTGAGAGGACAGCAGTGAAATATTTTGACCCATCCTCTCAAGTGGCTACACCGGGCATCATACCGGAACACAATTACTTAGATTGGTGGCACATTTTTGCCCATTGGTCGGCCGCAAGCCATCGGCCGTGGCCTACCACCATTATGTCACCTGATTTTCACCATCCAGGGATCATGTGTAGGGATTCGGAAAACAGGTACTCTCCTACGGATGTGGGTGACTTGATCCCCAAAAGACTCCATCTAAAGAATTTTTATGTAAATCATCATGTCTACCTATAGTTATCACAAAGGTGAGATTATGACAAAAATTTATCCAAACTTAGTATAATGTAATGTACCTACTATGAATGTTATGTACTTCTCGTGTTAAGCCTGTGGTAAGGTATGTAACTCTTGGATCGGTTTGTTTTGTCACCAAAAATGTCTCGGACACTGCACTATAAATCATCTTTAATAGAGTAAAGGCCCTTGATTATAATATTGAACATGTTTACATATACACACTTAAATCATGTAATAGCCTGTTATAAAACATCAATACACTTTTTTACTATTTGCAGGGTTCATTAAACACCACATTATGGCTTCATTTGCGCATCAAGGTAGATTTGCCCTTGACATAGAAGCCATACTTAATTTTTGATTAGCCTCAAATTACATGTTTATAGTTTAGCATTTTAAATGTTACTTATAAGAAGCCTTTCAAGTTGATTGTTAATAAAGACTTAGCACATTAAGTTCAAGTAATTTAATCAATTAAATTTTTAATCTTTACTTTTACTTTTTGTGTTTTGGCCCTCAATGGTTTAGTATAAAGGTTGAAATGTACATGTTTAGTAATGGACTAGTATAGTAAAATATAATGTGTGGTAATGGTCTGGAGACAAATCCTTTTACACAAATATTAAACCTCTTTCTTGAATGATAGTAGAGATCTTAGAGAAGCTATGTTGTCAATGTTTCAATTTATGTTTTGTGTAAAAAGTGCTTATTCTTCATTATGATGAAATTTTTGGAACATCTTTTCATCAGTAATCTAGCTGAAAATTAATATTAATCAAAATGGTATGTGTGTGAATCGAAGATACAATCATTTTAAGCCATTCCAATTGATATGAAAGATTGCTTTGATATGACATCACATGTTACATAAATACAGTCACATTTATTTAACATTTTAGTCAGGTCACCTATAACAACAAAAAAAATCTTTAAAGTATTTACCCTTAGAAGTAAAATGGATGGATTTCAATTGTTGTTGTTTTTACTGTTGCTTTAGTATTATTATGGTGATCTGTAACAGGGTTGTTGCTGATCCAGAATTTTATCACATCAGCGGATGCTGATGCTGTTGCTGATTTTTGACATTGACATCAGAGGATGCTGTTGCTGATTTTTTTGAATTGGAAATGTGTACTGATCCTTATGAATTTATATAAAAATGTAATTTGAATTTATTTATATAATATTTCTTTTTATAAAAATCCGATATTGGTTAAAGGCTAAAAATAGTGCCTTTTTTAAACTATTACGGTGTATAAGTAAATTTTAAAATTAAGGGCAAAATAATATAACAAACTTTCTTCAACTTCATGTTTTCATCGAGCCCTAGGAAAAAAAATCGCGACCCTACATTTTTACTTACGAATTATTAAGACGCTGACAACAGCCAAATACCCCAAATAGGCTTTTTTTAAAAACATTTTTAGCTGTATCTATTCAGTTTGTGGCAGTGAAAAAAATATATGTTAATCTTGATCGTATTTTCTGAAACTCTATTGTGCCCAAAACACGTTTTCTTGAAGTTTTCTCGATAGAAAAGAATTGTAAGCTAACCTCTTAAAACATGCTTTAAAGCAAACAATCTCTATTATTTACTAAATATTATAAATAAAATTAAGAAAACATTTGGAAAAGACAATAATCTAAACATTTGTTGTTTCTGTTTTTCAAATAAGCTTTTAGTTTTTTTATAAAAAAAAAAATTGTTAATTTTTATTCAAGTTGAGCTGTGTATCCGACGTCCCTCGCCTCGTTGCCTCTCTTTCAGTTCTGTACGAAACGACAGTGACCGCAGAGGTCTGATTTTTTAGGTGTTGTCAGCCTCTTAACTAAAATCTGTGTGTGTGTGGTGGACTAAGGCCTTAGCCTTCTCGTACTGAGAAGAGGCCTGTGTCCAGCAGTGGGACAGTAATGGGCTGGTTATGTTAACTAAAATCTGGTAAATTATGAAAAACATAACATGAACATTGAAATTTTACACGAAACAAATCCGTAAAGAAACCTGCACACTAGCGCGAACGAAGCGAGCGCAATTTTTTTTTAGGATTAACGAAAACTTTACTCCATTTTAGGCGCATTTTAACAGGAGTTTTAAGGCTTTTCTTTTTATATAAAAGCGTTTGAGCTTTCTTTCACTATGCTTAAACAAACGAGAGATAAATATACAAAGTTTTTGCATATAAAGAAACAAACCTTTTGTAAGTGAAATTATTTAAACTGGAACTACTTTATTCCGTGTGGTGCCGGACGTAAAGAATTGCACCACCCTATATCTTCTCATGGGTGTCGTAAAAGGCGACTAAGGGATTTACCAGAGGATGGGCAGCAGCGTTCTCCAAGTATTTAACCAACCAACTGCGATCGCCAACCCGCCTGCCAAGCGTGGCGATTATGGCATATTCACCCAAACTGCTTGGAGAAGCATATGTCCAGCAGTGGACGACTTTCGGCTGACATCAACTCGGCCTATCGCAGTCCACTGCTGGACATAGGCCTCTCCCAAGTTGCGCCACAACACTCGGTCCTCTGCCTTCCGCAACAATTCCCCCCCAGCCACGTTCTTTAGGTCGTCGGTCCACCTGGCAGGGGGGCGCCCTACGCTGCGTTTGCCTATTCGCGGTCTCCACTCAAGGACTCGTCTGCTCCAGCGGCCATTGGTCCTTTGACAGACATGGCCAGCCCACTGCCATTTCAGCTTACTGATCCTAAAAGCTATGTCGGTCACTCCGGTTCTTCTCCGGATAATCTCGGCTGACATGATGATGATGAATAATGGACCTACTTTGAGTGCACAGAAGAGCAGCGCGAACGCAAACGCCAATATTTCTTTGTTTTAAAAATGTAGAGTTCCCTTTATTATCTTAATGCTTCTGTTATGATTTGCATTCGTTAATGAAGAGATTGGTTATTTTTATCCAGCAATGGCAATCCAGCATGAATTATTTTTAACCTTGGCTTTTTATTAGCTGACTATAATAGCTCCACATTGTCGTTTTTGTTAGAACACCTCTTTCAACTGAACTGTCTGCTGTTGACATTTGTCGTAATAGACAAGTTTGTTTAGGTTTTGCTAAAATCACCGAAGTGCTACACACTTGTGCTATAAACTTATTACACTAGCCTCAGATTAATAACTATACTAGTGATCAAAACTCGAAAGCGAAACAAAAAATGTGCCATAAGCCCCTCCCCCTTCGGCAACGTTACAACATGAACATCAGCATAAATATCAGCATCATTTAATGCGGATGCTGATGCTTATGCTGATGTTGAAAATGATGCTGATGATCAGCGGATGCTGATGCTGATGCTGATATTCGCAACAACCCTGTTCTATAATACAGATTTTTTTTAAACCTACTTCAGGCACCAGTCTCACAAAATTAGGTTTTTATACTTTTGGCATGTCAAAATTAACCATGAGGAAATACTTAAAAAATATTTTTACTTGTCTATCATACTGAATTTGTGGGATTGTGCTAATCAATAATTAAACTAGAACTTCTTTTACCCAGTCCAGCATTATATTCTTACAGGTCATTGACATTAATGATAAGAGTCAATAACCTTTTGATTCTACACACATACTCTACATTATACATACATATGAAAAGGATTAAAATATTGGCATTTGCCTTCATTAAAAAAAAATACTTATTAGTTTTTAAAATACATGTACTTGTATATGTATGACTAGCCAGACTAGATTCATTGTAAATGATATGCCCTGGATTATGTCAATGGAAAGGTTTCTTAATATGTGTTACTACTCATCTCAATAATTATTAGTCTGTTTGTAGTTATATTGTTGTAACTGTGATTATCTAGATACATTTTAATTCTCGATTTTTGATTAATAAATGAATTTCTACAACTAAGCTTATATTATATAATGTAAACATAATTAGATAGATTCTAAGTTTGTTTTTTTGTTTGAAATAAATAAAAAATTATTTATTTAATTTCTACAACTAAAAATTATTATTTAATTTTATTGCATGTAAATAATATTACTACTTGTGATTTTTTCATATGAATGAAATTACCTTTTAATAGGTAAACTCTCCAAGCCAAACAAACTTCCAAACAGAAATGTTCTATTGAATGAAACCTTTTTAGTGATTTGTGTACATACATATTAAATTATTATATCTTACCACTATACAAGGGGTGTAAAGCAAAATCCTATACATTAGTGCCCATTCTCCTCAATTTCCAGGATTATCAATTATCAATAAATAAATAAATATTTTTGGGTCATTTTACACAGCACTATCTAGTCCCAAACTAAGCAGAGCATGTACCATGGCTATTAGACAATGGATATAATACTTATACACTTTTTTTTGTAAATACATACTTACAATACATAAGAAACACCTATACCAATACAAGAATTGCCAAACTTAAGTGGCAGTGGGCGGGGCACATTGCTCGCAGAACGGATGGCCGATGGGGCAGTAAAGTTCTGGAGTGGCGACCGCGTACTCGAAGGCGCAGCGTGGGTAGACCCCCCACAAGGTGGACCGACGACCTGGTGAAGGTAGCGGGAATCCGCTGGATGCGGAAGGCACAGGACCGGTCGTTGTGGCGATGCTTGGGGGAGGCCTATGTCCAGCAGTGGACGTCTTTCGGGTGAAATGATGATGATGATGATACCAATACAAACTCTTACGTTCATCACATACATATTTGTGTCCCGTCAGATCAATCAATCAATCAATTGATCAATTGTGATTATCTACAATAATAATAAATAATAATAATTTAATTTTCTACAATAATAATTTATGTTAGTAAAATTATTATGCTATGAAACAAAATCCTAGTTTTGAAAGAATAGCAGTAAAGTACCTAGATACTATTTTTTAATTACCTAAAAAACTTTAAGGGTAGGCTCTATCAATCATTCTGCTTATCTTTTATTATAGGACCAAACCTGAAATCGTGAAAAAAAAACAGCTGTTTCATTTTGATCAAGTTAGGTATGTGTTTTTTTATGGAACAGCTGATATTTTTTCCACGATTTCAGAGTTGTTCCTCTAGTAAAAGATAAGCAGAATGATGAATAGAGCCTGACCTTAAAGTTGTTTTTGGTAACTAAAAAATAGTATACCTACTTTACTGCTATAATAAGAGTACATTTAAAGAGCCTCCAAGAGTGACGATATTTAATTGATCGTCCGGCGCACCCTGGGCAGTCAGCCCCACTACCAACCTGCTGACTGGCTAATCTTTTCCCCACAACATGAGCTATTATCATTATGTAGCTCATGTCGACACGAAGAAGAAGATAAGAGTTGTGCATAATTTAATGACAAGAGCCTTCCCTTAAAATATTTTGATGATTATAAATAGTAGTAAAGCTTATTCATATTATTTATAAGCAGGACCTAAAAAATTTTTTACATTGAATACTAACAAACATTAATTTAAAAAAAATTACATAATATTATCCTTATGTTAATTTCTGCTTAAAGCATTTTAATGTCTCTCATTTCATCAGGGTCAAATAAATAAAACAGAATAAAAACCTACAATCTTGATGCTTATGTTCCAAATATAGATACTTATACATAACATTTATCTGTATAGATGACTCACTAAGTTTATGTTAATGTTGTCAGTGATGTAATGTGTATAACCTTTCAACTGCCTTCCTTATGTCTTACATTATTTCATAACTTTAAATCTAGTTGCACCAATTTTTGTGACAGCTGATTTTGCAAATGGGTTCTTATATAGTAGCGTTATTTTAGATAATAAATCTAAGTTGCAACATGCTTAGGAACCTGCTTAAATGCATTTATGCAAATATATTTTATAAATGCCAAAAATATTATGCATGTTGTGTTACATTGTGATACAAATAATAGAGTAAGCTTAATCAAATAATATGTAAGCCGCGAAGATAACAATCAACTCGTTGAAAACATCTATATCAATTAGAGATGTGATTAAAAGTTATAAAAGTTTAATTGTTAAATATTAAAAGTTATAGGAAAATAACTTGTTAAATTAAAAGTTATAGGAAAATAACTTGTTAAATTAAAAGTTAAAATTATAACTTTTAAGGTGGGTAAATAATTCACGTGTTCGTTTAGTTCAAAGAGTAAAGTGCAGACTATATTACTTTTGAAGCAGTGAATGAAATATTATTGTTATAACTTATAGTTTGTAAACATTAATCAAACATTAAAAGTTATTTTTTAGTTTGAATTAATAATAAAACCTATTTCTACTACTATAAGACTCACAATCGTTTGTAAACATTAAAAGTTATTTTTTAGTTTGAATTAATAATAAAACCTATTTGTACTCCTATAAGACTCACAATAGTTTGTAAACATTAATCAAACATTAAAAGTTATTTTTTAGTTTGAATTAATAATAAAACCTATTTCTACTACTATAAGACTCACAATTCTATGTATTATTGTTAGTCATAAGGTAGTGTACCTACTTGTTTACGTTAAATCCGAGGAGTATACAGTACGGTCATTGTTATGAGTGTTATGATATGACTAAGAAGTTATAACTTTTATCTACACTCGTATCGTAAAATTCGAATTATGAACTCGAAAGTAATGTCATAATGACATACTTTACGCACACGCACCTGTAATGAATTTAAAAAGTTTTATTACGATACAGTTTGCTGAACAAAACAATGCGGTAATTTAATTTTTTTTCCATAACCGCACACTTCAGCCCAACTAAGGAGTTTTTAATGCCACTTCGACCTAACCAAGGAGTTTTCAAACCTTTTTTTTAGCAGTCGTACAGTTTGGCACCAATGAGTACACAAAATTCAGGGTGGCGCCACTTGTCATACATTGAAAAATTTTATCGTTTAAAATCGCGTTTTTGGCAGAACTTTTGATTGTCATATGCTTTTAATTATATTTAAGTGTTTACAGGCATATTTTTTGTATGATAAAACAGAGATTGACGGAATCCTGACAAGGATAGAAAATTAGTTCCGATTATAATATTTTCGCCAGACTATATTTTATTATCTGTGTAGGCGCGCACCAGCGCGCGAGCGCGGCCGCGCGCCACGGCCGCGGCCTACTGGATTTGGTCATCGTTACTTGTAAATTTATTGTTATTGTTTACGTTATTATTATGGTTTTGTATGTCGAAAGTTTTAATCTGGGCAAAAATATCTGACTACAGCAGTGATACTGAACTGAGGAGAATATGACCCCGCCTGAATTTCTGGATGCAGCAACGTAAATGACGAACAATCTTTTACCAGAGAAATCAAGAAAAACAACGACAATGTTACCAAGATTTTGACTTTGGTATTTTATTTAAAATTGTATGAGTGTAGATAAAATAGTGTATGAAACTGACATAATTAGGTATTAAAACACTCTTGTGATACTATTAAAAACCTCGCCTACGGCTCGGTTTTTAAACTCACACTCGTGTTTTAATAACCCCTATTATGCAACAGTTTCATAAACTACTATTATCTACACTCGTATCGTAAAATTCGAATTATGAACTCGAAAGTAATGTCATAATGACATACTTTACGCACATGCACCTGTAATGAATTTAAAAAGTTTCATTACGATACAGTTTGCTGAACAAAACAATGCGGTAATTTAATTTTTTTTCCATAACCGCACACTTCAGCCCAACTAGGGAGTTTTTAATGCCACTTCGACCAAACCAAGGAGTTTTCAAACCTTTTTTTTAGCAGTCGTACAGTTTGGCACCAATGAGTACACAAAATTCAGGGTGGCGCCACTAGTCATACATTGAAAATTTTTATCGTATAAAATCGCGTTTTTGGCAGAACTTTGGATTGTCATATTGCTTTTAATTATATTTAAGTGTTTACAGGCATATTTTTTGTATGATAAAACAGAGATTGACGGAATCCTGACGAGGATAGAAAATTAGTTCCGATTATAATGTTTTCGCCAGACTATATTTTATTATCTGTGTAGGCGCGCACCAGCGCGCGTGCGCGGCCGCGCGCCACGGCCTACTGGATTTGGTCATCGTTACTTGTAAATTTATTGTTATTGTTTACGTTATTATTATGGTTTTGTATGTCGAAAGTTTTATTCTGGGCAAAAATATCTGACTACAGCAGTGATACTGAACTGAGGAGAATATGACCCCGCCTGAATTTCTGGATGCAGCAACGTAAATGACGAACAATCTTTTACCAGAGAAATCAAGAAAAACAACGACAATGTTACCAAGATTTTGACTTTGGTATTTTATTTAAAATTGTATGAGTGTAGATAAAATAGTGTATGAAACTGACATAATTAGGTATTAAAACACTCGTGTGATACTATTAAAAACCTCGCCTACGGCTCGGTTTTTAAACTCACACTCGTGTTTTAATAACCCCTATTATGCAACAGTTTCATAAACTACTATTAATGAACATCTCAGTATTTATTAATGAAGTTAAGAGTTAAACAGAATTATCGAGTTAAATTAAAGGTTATAACTTTTAATCACCACCTCTAATATCAATGCCTGTTATTTAATCAAACCAAACACATCCCTATTCATGGTCTGAGGACACAGCAAGTTACATTTTGTAATGCCATTGAAACTTCCGTGCACAGAACTTACAAGTTGTGAGTAAACAAAACTATTGTGATTGTACACAGGTGTTATAATGGCAACGGGGCTCCTGCCGTCGCCCGCGTGAATAAGTGAGACTCTTGTGCAGTGAACCAACCGGGCCCGCCGCCTCAAGCGTCACCCGACCACGATGAAAATGGTGTTGTCACAACGGCAACGAGAGGAGCTGTGAGTAATGCATATAAATACAGTTTATTGTAAGATACAGTCTGTGGGTCAGTGAGTTCACGCAATCTTAACACACTACCTCCCTCTCTATTGTAGTCATGCGTCTTACCGGCGAAACTCGAAATAAAAGGGTATTTATAATTGGTGGTTGATATCTACTAATTTTCCATGAAATTGACATTAAATTTAATAAGTGTATAGTCTTTCTACATATATCTTTCGATACCGTGATGATGCGGAAGTTATGCTTCTCTCATACAGCTGCACTGAAATAGATAGAATGGTGTTATCACAATTTTACTTGCGATTCATGCGTGGCAACTTTCCGAACAAACTACGCCTTACGTAATTATTAAAAAAAAATAAAAAAAATATCATATTTACTTTACAGCTTTTGTTTCTGTAGTTAGAAACGGCACAATAAGGCATTTTTGCGGGTTTTTGTTACAGTATTTATAGAAACATGTTATAAGGCGTGCTGAGAAAGGCTTTGAAATATCCTGCACTATGGTGCATGGTGCTGCCACGCGCGCCCTGCCCACATGGCCATTCTATCTATTTCTGTGCACAGCTGTTATAGTTTTTAATAATTTTAAAGAAGTTTGTATTTATTGACCAGTAAAAAATTAAACTTCTCGACCGAATTGGCCAATTCTCTGATAATTTCCTAAAATAAATAGAAGACAAGTAAGACGACATAATTAACTAAACGGATTATACATATGATCATGCAATCAACTAATATTCGTAATTTCGTATGCTAATGTATAATGCACGTCCTGTATTTATTTTTATCGAATATTACTTAAATAGAATCAACAAAACTCTGCAATAACCTGCAGTAACCAATTTTTGCAGTTTATGTCCTTACATAAGTGCAAAGTTGTGTTGAGCAACAAATAAAGCCTTGCTCCAAGAATGAAGATTATATTCGCACCTGCAACAACGTCGCCTCGGACCTGACTTTTCATCAGATGAAATTAACATTAATTTAATGGTTCACGGCGAGGTCATATAAATAACAATTTGTTTGTTTGCAAAAAGATCTTTATCGGATAGAAATCCGGAATAAACGCTGTTGAATTTAGAAATACGTTTCTTCTTATTGCATTGTTTCTGATGCTGTTCAGCTAATGCAGTGGTTCCCAAACTTATTTTGTCTACTGCCCACTTTGAGAATAAATTATATTTTAGCGCCCCCATTTTTAGGGTTCCGAAGTCCTACAAGGAACCCTTATAGTTTCGTCATGTCCGTCCGTCTGTCCGTCTGTCCTAATCCTTTACAGCTTAATAACTTCTACAGTTATAAACATAAGTAAATGAAATTTTGTTAAAAAATAGTCTGCATATAGATCTCAATTTTAAAAGAATAAAAAAATAGTTTTTACGTTCTTTAGGGGTGGCGCCCATACATGTGAAATGGGGAAAAAATAATTTTTTTCACTCCACCCCACCGTGTGGGGTATCATTGAATAGGTCTACTAAAATGAAGGTAATGTTTCATACACCACTTTTTTATCAGGTGTACCATCTGCGAAATATCCCCTGCCATTTCTAAACTATGCAACGTAGAAACTTATAATCTTCCACATTGATAGACCTTTGTGAAAACTCTCTTTTAAAATTATTTCGAGTATAATGTGATTATAATTTTTTGAGTTATAGACAGAAAACCGAAAAATACTTAAAACGTCCTAGTTCAAAGGTCATTGACCTTAGAGAAAAATTAGCATGTCAAATAATGCTCCTTTAGCTACTTTCTATTTGAAAAAATCACAAAAAGTAACTTTGACATCAATCAGACTTCTTAAATTTGGCTTCTTGAATTTATCGCTAGATGGCGCTACTAACAACACGCTCTGAGTCGCGAATGCTGCCGATTATTGCAAAAACTAAAATAGCCATGATTAATATTCGATTTGATTCGTTTGTACACCTACTTAAGGAACCCTATAATACTGAGCATGGCCCGACATGCTCTTGGCCGGTTTTTTTTCACCTACCTACTTAAAAATAACTATAACTTCAAATTAAATTAATTAATTATTGTGAGCTTTATTAGCGGAGATTAAACATTCATTCTAAACGAGACTTTTACTATAACCCACAAGAGTTAACTTGAGACCTAAGCGCAGTAGGTAGTACACAACGCCGCTCAGTTCTCAAGTTAACGGGCTACAACCTGCCAATGAGAATGATTATTGAAACGCAATTTTATAGTATTCAGACATCTTATCGTATCGTATCTTTTATTCAAAATAAAACAAACATTTTATATAAAACTAGCTTTTACCCGCGGCTCCGCTCGCGTTAAATTCTGTTAACCCACAAGACGGATCCTGTTAATTCAGTCCAGTCCAGTCCAGTTCAATCCATCCATCCTTTCATTCAGACCGTCCAGTCCAGTCGAGTCCAGCCCAGTCCGAGTCCCACTCACCCTCACACACACACTCACAAACACGCTCACACACACTCACGCTCACCCTTAAGTTTACCTTCACGCACACACTCACGCTCACGCTCTCCCTCACCCTCACACTCACCCTCACATTCACCCTCACACTCACTATGACACCACCCTAACACTCACACTCACCCTCACATTCACCCTTACGCTCACCGTCAAACTCACACTCACCCGTGAGGGTGAACTCACCATTACACTCACCCTCACCCTCACACTCACCCTTCCACTCACGCTCACCCTCACCCTCACACTCACCCTCACCCTCCCACTCACCCTCACCCTCCCACTCACGCTTACCCTCATACTCTCCCTCACCCTCACACTCAACCTCTCACTCACCCTCACCCTTACGTTCACCCTCACACTTACCCTTACATTCACCCTCACACTTACCCTCATACTCAGCATCACACTTACCCGTACACTCATACTCAACCTCACGCTCACCCTCACACTCACGCTCACCCTCACACTCACCCTCACCTCACCCTTACCCTCACACTCACCATCACACTTACCCTCACCCTCCCACTCACGCTCACCCTCACACTCTCCCTCACCCGCACACTCACCCTCACGCTCGATCTCACGTTCACCCTCACCCTCACACTTACCCTCACATTCACCCTCACACTTACCTTCACACTCAGCATCACACTCACCCGCACCCTCATACTCACCCTCACGCTCACCCTCACACTCAACCTCACACTCACCTTCACCCTCACCCTCATACTCACCCTCACACTTACCCCTCACACTCACATTCACCCTCACCCGCACCCTCACACTCACACTCTTTGTGTTTTTTCATCATTCATCCATTACTATCCGCTCGTGCGAAGGAATTACGAATTTAGTTTTTTCTTTCTTTCTCAAAACTCATACCAGTTTTTAAGTCGGATCATCAGCTTTCAAACAAAAAAGTTTCATCAAAATGTAGAAGGCTTTACAGCGATACATCGCAAGAGAATAGCGTCCCTGATGCGCCGCTTGCGGGGCAGCCCCAACAGCTTCCTGCAACTCATTGCTGGAAGAATGGACACTGACTGCTCCTTTATGGAGTGCTGGACAAAAATGCATGTAGCCCGTTCCTGAAACAGTGTTTCCATTAGTTTAGGACATATATTGTATTTTTTTTGTATGACATTTTATTTTTATTTTATTTTTGTTGCTTGACATATTGTTTATTAATTTTTTACTGTATGGATTATTATATATTTGCATGATATTATAATTATTATTGTACTAGTAATATAGATATGTATGACATTTTATCATTATTATTTTTATTTTATTTTTGTTGCATGACATATTGTTTATTAAATTTTTATTGTATGGATTATTATATATTTGCATGATATTATAATTATTATTGTGCTAGTAATATAGATATGGATGATTTATAAATATTGTAATTTATCTGAAATAAATGAATTGAATTGAATTGAAAAATCGGTCCAGTAGTTTTAGCATGATGCTCGAACAAACAAACAAACAGACATTTACAATTTTATAATAGTTAAGATCAAGAAGAAGAAGATAAGATAAGAAGAAGAAGATAATTAAAAATTGTAGACTGATAATAGTATTTTTTTAGTTACACCAAGATAACTTTATGCTTATTCGTATATTAAGATGGATACAATATAACAACGTTTAGGTACTTCAAACATAATTTTATTGCTTTTCATACATAAAAATTGAGAAATCGCAATTTAGAGGTAGCTTCTGGTCCTTGTCTGTAAGTCGAAAGATTCTGATTTTCGGTTGGCTCAAAAGAGTGCATTTCCAAGACGGCACCACCCACATCGACAGGATTTTTTTTTCTACCCAGTACAATTCGGCCCGACCAAAAAGTTTTTAATGCAATTTCTTTAGCAACCGTATTTTGTCTATGGAGGCGCGCGCTAGAGCGCATGCGTGCGAATGACAGCTGGATATGAGCGCCATAATGTATGCAAAATTTTGTAGAAAAATATAATTAAAAATCACCGGTTCCCGTCATCGTAGCGAGATAAAATACATACCAGTTTTTAAGTCAAATCATAAGTTTTTAGTCACAAACAGTTTCAACAAAATCGGTCCAGTAGTTTTATCATGATGCTGGAACAAACAAACAGACAACTGACATTTAACAATTTTATAATAGTAGTAGATATAGATTCCTATATAAAAACTAATGTGAAGGATGAATCTGATGCTTTCATTTCGAAAGGGAGCGACCGATTGATATGATTTTTATTTTATTTATTCAATAAAACAGGACAGATATATGAACTACACGGAGAGAAATATCGAACTAAGTTTGAGCAATCTCTTAATTAATATTAGTTGATGTTCACAATTTGTAGTCGAAAGTCGAGAGTTCAGTCGGTGTCTAAGAGTCCTCTTAGCTAAATTAAATTACAAATCGCCCTCCAAGCCTTTACACTTTTACGCAACGCCCCCATTTTTTTCTGGGTCTTTTACGGCCCCCTTTAGGCCTGCAGCGCCCACAAGGGGCGTTATCTCCCACTTTGGGAAAGGCTGAGCTAATGTATCAGTTTAGTTAACATTCGTTTATAAAAATATTATCTCTAAATGCGTACTTCTTTGAAGATAATTGCGAAATGAATGTGTTATTAGACGTTCATTCTTTCTTCTCAATTGTGGAAGGAGCATTGTCTTCAAAATATATAATATTCCTTTTTTTTTGGAATTGTGAATTGAGTTTCAATGAATTCGGTCAAGCAAATAGTTGCGGCGGCAACAAGGTCACTCGCTACTAACGCAATGTTACCAATACTGTACTAGAAACTTTCTGAATTTGGTATTAATTACAATATCCTATCAATCAAAACATAATTTAATATAATGAAAATCAAATGGACATCTACTTACAGACTGTGAGAATTTGCTTAGCTGTTCTTTTGAAATCATTGCGAGCATGTTACCTACATTGCATATTAGTTTTTTTAAATCAATCATTCTAATCACAAACAATTCTATCACAATATTCACAATATTATTATACTAGTGCCCCATTTGAGAAAAAATATACTAACTTTTTTTACTATGAAAAACGTTCTGTGGGTTTCATGCATCCAGTGATATAGGTAATCAATTTTGATCTGAATAGGAATACAGAAAGAGACCGGCAGCCGCTGTTTGAAGCTTGTTTCTTAATATTGCAATTTAATAAATACAAAAGAACCACAAATGCTTACACGCCAATTAGCTGGATATTAAAATCCAGGTGGAGTTTGTGTAACGACTTCCTTCCGCGTGTAGTTAACTGTCTAGTGTTGCTATTATTAGAGTCCCTTGTCTTCATAACCGGATAACGCTTATCGATTTTAACGCATGTAGTTTTTGCAAATTCACAGTTATAATTTATTATGATCGTATCGTTTTGTTCCGTGTGGTGCCGGACATAAAGAATTGCACCACCCTATATCTTCTCATGGGTGTCGTAAAAGGCGACTGAGGGATTCACCAGAGGATGGGCAGCAGCGTTTTCTGAGTATTTAAGCAACCAAATGCGATCGCCAACCCGCCTGCTGCCAAGCGTGGCGATTATGGCATATCCCACCTTTTGGGGGAGGCCTATGTCCAGCTGTGGACGTCTTTCGGCTTAAATGATGATGATGATGATAATGATCGTATCAAAAAAAAAATCAGATTTAACTTCATTTAAATTTTTGTTATTAGACTTGTGTTCATGTTTTATTCCGAATCAATGGGTAATCAACTTGCTTTATTTATATCTTGAATATGACAACCTGATCATAGTTTTATTTCTAGAGCTTATGCTTTCGGAACAACTGATTTTCCTGATATCGGCCTCATTGAATAGTATCTGTCATTTTTAAACATAATATAAATAAATATTTTTGAGACATTTTACACATCACCATCTAGTTCCAAACTAAGCAGAGCTTGTGCTATGGGTACTAGACAATATTAGATATCAGGCTATATTTTTATAAGAGAAAATGAATAAAAACACTATGAAGAAAACTTTGCAAATCTGAAATTAATGAATGAATGTTAAGAAAGAAACAATATCTCTTGAGATCTTTGGTTCTTCAAACCCTTAGTTCAAACCCTACTGAAGTCTTTTAAAAAGGCTTCACAAGACAAATAAACAAAATGTATGTACTTATTCTATTAATAGCAAAAGGGATACACAACGACATTTACAATAAAGGTTCTGAAAGAAAAGTTCAATCATCTTTTAGGCACTTTTTGTATTTCTGGCTGCCGGCAACCGAGAGGCATTCCAATGCTTGTCATAAACATCTTCCAGTTGTACCACAACACTGACAACACTTGGTCTTGCGCCTTCCGCATCCAGTCCATCCCAGCTACCTTCTTTAGGTAGTCGGTCCATCTGGCTAGGGAGCGTCCTAAGCTTCGTTTGCCGATTCACGATTTCCACTCAAAGACTCATCTGCTCCAAGGGTTATCGATGAGTTCTTCGACATGGCCAGCCAACTGCCACATGAACTTTCTTTTTTTGCACTATATGTCAGTCACTCCAGTTCCTCTCTGGATACTCTCATCACGAATCTTATTCTCTAAATAAATTCCAAGCAAAGCTCGCAGAGCGATTTTAAATTTGTGGACTAGTCAAACGTATCATTTGCCCTACTAGAGATAGAAATTTGACAAAAGCTCCATACAAAATATGTCAAATTTCTATCTCTAGTAGAGCGAATGATACGTTTGTGTCCAGTAGGGCAAATCGTAGATAGATTGGATATTAATTCTGGCCATTAATTGATCTCAAATTTAAACCTTGATTATCTGTAACTGGAAAACATTATTTACGACTACTATAGGATAGGCTACGCTGAGATAGAAGAGCTCGTGGCTGAACCAATTGTGATAGGAGAGCTAGCAGCTCACAGACTCCGTTGGCTTGGTCACGTGGAGAGAATGGGAGAAGATCGAGATGCGAAGAGAGCCTATCTGGGTCGACCAAAAGGGCGACGCCCGGTCGGTCACCCTAGATATCGCTGGAGCGATGCGGTGGAAGGCGATCCTCTGGAGATCAGAGCCAGTGATTGGCGAAATACTGCCAAAGATCGCGGCAAGTGGCGTTCTCTCGTTTCGGAGGACAAGACACATTTTGGGTCGCTGTGCCAGCGGAGTAAGTAGTAAGTAAGTACTATAGGATAGGCCGATATAAGAATTCGGTAGATGTCTTTCGGCTGAAATGATGATGATGATGTACCAGAGACCCAGCCGTGCGATTTTTTAATTTTAAATATAAATAATCACTAATAGATAAAATAATAGTATCCGAAATTTCAGACTTCTAGCTTTACCCACAACGAAGATACAGAGGGCTTAAAAGTACCGCGAGTTGCTTCGAGAAAAGGATGGTACGGCCGTGCCCGTCTTTGCTCGACTTGGCGGGGGCACTGCCGTATCCCCAGATAGCTTGTTTATAAAATTATGATAGTCAATAGAAGTCAAGTCAGCATCTCGATCGCCTTTTTATTTTTATACCACGTTTTTATTAAGTCGCTTTCAGTGTTTCAGTCATGTCTGTCTGTTCGGTACAAATGCAATCGATTTTAAACTAACTTCCCGAGTTCCCGATGAGCTAGAGACTTGAAATTTTAAACATTGCTCAAGCCTGGACGACAATGCAATCTCGATTTCTTTTTAAAATCGTGGTTTAAAAAAATATCTTTTTCTTGAAATTATTTGTGAAAGAAGCTTACTTTCATGAACATCTAATTCCTAGTTTCGAACTCAAAATACCATCAAATTTAACATTTGTGCGTAGGATCGAAGTTCTGCTACTACTGAACTTCCATATTTTATGTTAGATCGCTACCATATTGTAAGGATAGCTATTTAACAAACTATGTTTCATCATCATCAGCATCATTTCAGCTGAAAGACGTCCACTGCTGCTTATAGGCCTCCCTAAGGGGATATGCCATAATCGCCACGCTTGTCAGGCGGGTTGGCGATTAAATTTGTTTAAATGTCCGATATGAAACGGGGGCCGATATAAGATGAATTTGCCCTACCAAGCGGATATTTTATCCATTAATAAATGTACCTGGAAGCTGGTAGTATAATTTAACATTAATATAAACAGAGCTCAATAAATACTTGGGTCCCATACATCCATACCATCGGTACTGAGTCGACCTGCGTGCCTGACGACCTTTGAAAGTGACAGTTGCTCTTATAACGCAATGTCATTGACCCCGCGTCGCCGTTGGCGCCTTCCTCGACTTAATGTTGGTGTGCAGCTTTCATCGTGAACCTAGAAATCCCATCATTATTATACGATTATTGATGTTGCAATTGCGAATAACGGCTCACCTGCGCTAGCGCTGATTGCAGTTTTCAAAGAAACTATCATACTAATAGGTATCAATCTCAGATTAAATAAGATTATAAGCAGGTAGTTCATTGATCGCAAACACGTCATCATACAGTTAATTTCCGACTGTATATATTAAGCTGAAATAAAACTAGTCGGCCGAAATGGTAAATCCTTTATTATATGCATACGGTACTGCATAATATGAGATCGGCCGTGAACTAATGACCTAAAATGCCCTAACGTTCCTTATACCCTTTAACTCGCTTCACACGAAGTGAAAGGCGAACTGAGATCTAATTCGCGATACTTCTATACAAAGATGTGGCCATGCTGTTCACACGCTATTGTTATACAAGTGCAAACAACACGTCCGAATTCAAAGCGTCCATGTTATGTAAGTTCATTATACAAATAGGATTAGGCTAACTTTGTTAAGCTAACGAAACAACAGTTCGATCCTAATATGTATGGAAGATGACTAGTGGATTTGTTGGCAAAGTTATTTGCAAAAGCCGAGCGTAGTTTGAAATAACCGACATACAAAGAGATATTTCTTTGCCATTGGTAATCTAATGGTCTATGCCGCGTTCGGTCGGATCTACTGTGTCGAATCGGGGTCATTGAACGCGTCTGTTGATTAAAAGTAACGATCACAAATTAAAACACCAGCAAGCATATTTCGCTAAATGGACATGCTCTTACCGCTGAAGATTGCAGCACTTGCTGTAACTACGCTGTTGCTGTTATTCGGGTCGCTTGTTGTTGACTGAAGATGATACGTACTGGTTATATTAAGTGTATATTGAAATTGATACAAAGTTATGTGTATTTTTCAATCCCAGTCAATGAAATTACCTAAACTGGAGCAAAGTCAAAGTATTGTTAAGTGTCCTATAATTTATGTTGTACCTGACAGTGTTACATTGCCAAAAGATTTTCAAAACCTTTTAAAATTACAACAGCGAAAGTTCTTGTTATGCTGAAAATAAAACGCATGTTGCTCTAATATTATATTATTTAAATTACCGTGATAAGAATCTGTTAAAACCCGCTATTCGAGACCTCCTATTGGCTTCGAATGAACGAGGTCGTATCGAGAGTTGCCTTACATTTTGTACACCCAAATAGAAAAAAACCACTTGCGTCATAGGTATCTCGTTATTACCATAATCGATCAAGATCATAATCTCTGTTACATAACTGTCTATATAAGTTAGAAAGTTGTTATTTAGGATGTAGATCACTCAAAATTGATTTAGTTCAAATACTGTGACACTTGACGGGCAGACTTGTGGATAAATAAACAAAAACGTTCACCACGTAACCGTTGTTCCTAAAATAATCTTCTTTTCTCGAATTAGTATTGTCGGCCTTGAGTGTGGATTTCGTCGATGTTAGGCATGTCCGTCGTGTAGACGTTTATGTGTACGTCACGGCATTCACTACTAAACCCATCCAGGCTATGAAAGATCGTGAGTCATCGTAGGTACATTATTGTGATCAAGATACGGCTGCATCAATGTCAACCTGCTCTCAGTGGTGCAAACTTCGAGGCGAACCAAGGTTAACGTAACAGTTATCAAAATGTAATCGACAGTTTAGTACTCTAGACTAAAACTTTTACAAGAACAAATCTGGTACAAATATTTTTACAAACCTAATCCAGTAGGTAATAAAAAAAAGATTATTAAAATTAAACAAGTGACTTACAAAAAGACCTGTAAAATGGTAACTTGGTAGATTTGGTAGATACTTGGTATGTCTCTGTTTAAATTGAATTGATTGCTTTAATTAAAATAACTCTGACTTATTTAATCAGCTTGTTATCAGAATAATATCTTATCGCCAAGAATCTTTAGAACAAACTATTTAAAAATCAATTGTCGATACAAAATCGCGGTATCTTCGTGGTACTGTAGGCAAATGTATTAATTAAATTATGATTCAATATAACGAAGTGATAATGGGAATCGAGGAATGCAAACTATTGTTAGGTTCAAAACCCGTTGTCCATCCGCTAAACTGCTCTTGGGCTGCGGATCGCAAGGAATGTAGTCCTCCCCCGGTCGACGCTACTCGGCTGGGTGCATGCCACGCTGTCAGGATATTTTTCTATGATTTCTATCTTCTGGGTATTCGATTACTACACAAATACCAAAAACCCCTACACGACTTCGAAAATACCACACAGTTCAAATTGCCAAACGTAGAGATAACATCAATGGGAAAGTTAAAACGTAGAATACACGTTCTTAACTATCACCACAGGTACCTACTTTATTGTCATTCGGTCGGTACGGTAGGACGTACCTTCGTAGTTCAGTTATACAAAGTATTAACATTCAAACAAATTATTTGGAACATCAATTAATTCTGATCGTACTCTAATGGACCTCAGACAAATCAACTTTACGATCCATGGAGAAATTCAAATCTAATTAAGCAGAGCATTCACCTGCTTTACCTGCTAACTCTAAAGGATTTGAACGTCCGGTCACGAATGTAATTTAATTACTGTGTAGAAAGAAACTTCCTTGGGAACTTTAACTATGTCAACGTTTTCTTCTTACGTTGGATTCCTTTATGGTTTCTTGGCAATCTACAATGCTTGTAGCTTTCCAGTCTTTAACCTTTTCCCCCTTCGTAAATATCACGTTGATGGTATTTTCACCCCTGTGCGTTTAGGTTTTCCCGCTATTTCATTTGCCCTTCAACCCCTGTTTACTGCTAGTAATGAAAGTGACGCAAAAATGGACGTAATTTTAGGAAATTAAATGAGCGTCTTGCAGGGTTTCCGAACTTCCGAGTGTTGCGACACTTGCGACTATACAAGTATACACCCAACTTACTAGTTTAATCAAGTTTGTAATTTTATTAGGTTCTACAACAACACTAAGTGCACCTAATGTAAGAAGTGCGTATCTTTGTTAAGATATACAACTTAGTTCATTATCATTACTATCCAAGCTTAATATAAAGAAGAAATGTGTACATTCGTTTTGTTTGCTCCAAAGCTTAGTACTTCATTTTATTTAGGATCTTTCTGACAACGTACCTATCTGCTGCATTTATATTTAGCTTTAATTTAACCGAGGGAAAATTGGTTATGGTCATAGCCTCCGGGGAAGTTAATTTTGTGAAGCGCGTGGTTGTGAAGAAGGGATTCGCAATGACGCAGTGTCGCTCTGACGTGACGTAGCCGTAGCCGGCGCCTAGTGGGGGCGATCGATATGCCAAGTCGTGTGGGCGGCCTCCCCTTCATCCCTGAGAGAAAAACTATTATCAACCTGCTAGTGATAAACGTAAAAATATCATTATCAGTAACCTGAGTGGCAGTTTTATCTACAGCTTTTTTAACAGACTTCAAAAAAAGGAGGTTATGTATTCCGCGGGTTTTTTTTTTTTTTTTTTCTCATGTATGTACACCGATTACTCCGAGATTTATTTCTATTAGAGGTTAATCTTTTTTTATTCGAAACAAATGATCAGTAAATCTTCCTCTTCCTCTTAATCATACTTCATAATATCAAATATTAGTATTGTATGCAGTATAACAGAAGTAGAACCTTATGGTCCAATATCGTGAAACTAACTTCTTTTTTGTTTCTGTATTAGTGTCGCATGTATTTATTTATGACATACAAGAATGCATATCAAACAATAACTTGAAATTTTACCGAAAAATTTTCAACACTACAATAAGTCGTCTGCGTTGCTTACTTGACAGTAGCTTAGGCGCTTACATTTTCATGTCACGACTGCGTATGCAAATTGTTGCTTGTTACGTGTTCTTCATACGGATATAGTGAACACAGTTCGGTTTCTTCAACACTTTTAACATCGTTCCGCTTCGTTACATCCATCCCGTTGTTTCCATCATTCGTGATCCCGTTACGCCGAATGCTCCATTTCACAATATTTTAGGGTTGAACAACTGATTTTTGATCAGTTAATCACCTGTTATATTTAAATTCTCTAAACATTGGCGGTTGATTATAGAACAATTATTTCTCTGTATTTTTATGTTCAATGGATTACAACGTCATACGGACACGGACAACGTCATCTATGTACGATTGTTACGAACTAGATGAGATACATATACAGACATACGATGTCAAAGAACCTACTTACTACTTAATACAGACAGATTAATTATTATTATCTTCTCATCTGATGAACTGTCGATGAAGTCAGAATAATTAAGATGTTCATATTGAAATGAAACAAAAGTGTTTTTAGTGGCAACATAGGCAATAAGGCAGTATCTTTATGCCCATATGGAGGGAGATATTCATCATCATCCTCCTGCCCTTATCCCAATTTATTTGGGGTCGGCGCAGCATGTCTTTTTAACCGACGAAAAAAGGAGGAGGTTCTCAATTCGACGCGTATATATATATATATATATTTTTTTTTTTTTTTTTTATGTATGACCACGCTTAACTTTTTACAGAGTGGTCCGATTTTGATGATTCTTTTTTTAATGGATAGGGTATATCTCGAAGTTGGTCCCATTTAAATTTCAAAACCAAAATCGATCCCTAAGGGTAGTAAAACAGCGGATGAGTGTTTGTTCACCCACTGAATTCTTACCTGTTACCCGATTCTGTTGAAACTTGACACACATAAATATAGTTCTAGACACTACGACATGATGCAGACCTGGAGTTAGATTTTAACCACAAAAAAATGAAAAATAAAACTTTTTAACAAAAAGTTGAACCGACGAAAACAGAAACTGAAAAGCGAAAAATAAATAATTATGAGTCGGCGCCAAACAACCAATCAACGAAGATCATTAAATTACTTTAAATAAATAATAAAAACAACGTCACATCAAATACAACGTGAAATTTTCAACGATAAACAATAACTTTCCAAAAATGCGTTCTCCGCTCGGCCACTTGCAACTTGCACGCACTTTGCTTGTTAAAAGTTCGTTTGGCGCCGACTCATAATTATTTATTTTTCGCTTTTCAGTTTCTGTTTTCGTCGGTTCAACTTTTTGTTAAAAAGTTTTATTCTTCCATACATCTCTATCAGCCGTCATCTCCGTGTTCACTTTCTTTTTATCCTTATCATCTTTTACACAATCCATCCATCTTTTCTTTGGTCTACCTCTTTTCTTATAGACATCCACATTCATACACAAAACAAGGACATATTGGAGGGAGATATTCAATTACAAATAATAGACTTTGCCCGCGGCTTCGCCCGCGTATGAAGTAAAATATAGCCAATAGTAATATATAAGTCTATGAATATAGCCTGTTACTTCTGGATAAACTAGCTTTCTAATGGTGACAGAATTATTAAAATCGGTTCAGTAGTTTCAGAGTTTATCGATTACAAATATTTTTTTCCCCTTTATAATATTAGATAAGTATAGATAAAAATAGAAGGATAGATAATTAATATATAGAGTATAGAGATACCTCTCTATCACTAATTCGATCGTAGACAAACCAACGTGTTTTTCATTACGATTTTTGTTACGATTTTCACTAGCTTAAAACGGGAACCTAAACTGAAAAGATCGGTTCTGTTCTTGCCAAAAGCTGCTGCCATGTTTGTTGGTAAGCTCCACCGGCACAACAAAAATACACATAATTTCGAATTTCACCACAATTTCTGACACGAATTATACAACGTGTCCCAGAAATCAACGTCAAGCCGAAAACGGGCAATAGGCCAAGTCGTGACAGTCATTAGAAAAATATAAAAAAAAATCTTGGTCATGTACTTTTCAAATTTTATGGATTCAAAAATAAATCTCAAAAAGTGACACCCTGTGATGATTTTTCAAGTCCTGTGACTACAAATATTAACTTTCCGTCAGTTTTTTTTCTGCGACGTAACCATGAATAACCCTTCTGTAAATTACAGTTAAAAGTTAAAACATAACTACCTCATTTTTAAATAAAATGTTAGATTTTTGCCCAACATTGAATTCAAAATTATTACATCACCCAACTTTAACCACGTGTAGTGTAAAAAAAATGTACTACACTATTTTGGCAAGTAACTTTAAAAGATGGAGCGTTTAGTCTGGATTCCAAAATGGTAGGCCATTTACTAATTGCTACTTCTTAATTGAGGAAAAAAAAATATTTTTTAGTTTTAGGTGCGTTTGAAATAAAATTCAGTTGTTGGATTTCTTTAGTTATAATTTTTATTAAATCAGATTTACCGAGTTTATATTAAATGTTCGAACTGTTTGCCTTCAGTTGCACATTAATAAATACTCGATAATCGGGATAACGCTCAGCATTTGGGTATCTCTTACGAGATAGATAGTGACGCTACTTTTATCTAAGAGCGAGACGGATTGACACATAATTTCGTCTGTGTGAGTGAAACAGATAGAGACGCCACTCTGGCGAAACAGGGATGCGTTAGGTAAATTGTGCAATACTGCAGCACGTTACGCTCTTTCGTTTACTAAGCATCTTTTTGTATTTGTAGTGACTTCGTACTTACAACTGTGGCTTTGTTTATTGGACTTCATTTGCATTGTGATTTGGATTTATCTGCACTGTTTCTGACGACCCCGGACTTGTTTTAATCGTAATCCCGTGTTTTGTGTAGTTTGTTATCATGCCATCTCGATACACCGCACAGGAATATGCCAACATGCATCTCATTTATGGAGAATGCTTATGCAACGCCAATGCTGCAGCAAGAATTTATCGTAAGAGATACCCAAATGCTGAGCGTTATCCCGATCATCGAGTATTTATTAATGTGCAGCTGAAGGCAAACAGTTCGAACATTTAATATAAACTCGGTAAATCTGATTTAATAAAAATTATAACTAAAGAAATCCAACAACTGAATTTTATTTCAAACGCACCTAAAACTAACATTTTTTTTTTCCTCAATTAAGAAGTAGCAATTAGTAAGTGGCATACCATTTTGGAAACCAGACTAAAAGCGCCATCTTTTAAAGTTACTTGCCAAAATAATGTAGTACCTACATTTTTTTTACACTACACGCGGTTAAAGTTGGGTGATGTAATAATTTTGAATTCAATGTTGGGCAAAAATCTAACATTTTATTAAAAAATGAGGTAGTTATGTTTTAACTTTCAACTGTAATTTACAGAAGGGTTATTTATGGTTACGTCACAGAAAAAAAACTGACGGAAAGTTAATATTTGTAGTCACAGGACTTGAAAAATCATCACAGGGTGTCACTTTTTGCGATTTATTTTTGAATCCATAAAATTTGAAAAGTACATGACCAAGATTTTTTTTTATATTTTTCTAATGACTGTCACGACTTGGCCTATTGCCCATTTTCGGCTTGACGTTGACTTCTGGGACACGTTGTATATATATTCTCTTCAAATAGTATTTACCATAAAAAAAAATTACATTCGGCCTCACATCAGTGGTAACAGTTTGACCTTGAAAGCGTCTTTATTTCTTAAGGATTAAGGGCGGTTTTTGTAATTCAAGTGTTACCACCAAAGAGTTTTATATACTGACGTAAGTATAATAACTTTATGGTTACCACCGACTTGCGGGCGACTGTAGTACCTATATAGAAATAACTTGACGGAATGTCATGTTAGAGATAATTATGTCTACGCAGTGATTCATAGCAATCGACATTGCCGGCGACATTTATCGTAGAGATTTAAAGTTATAGTTTATCTCGAATCAATAACGCAAGAATTGGGGCCCGTACAAAATGTAAACTAAGTCCGAATAGCGATTTCGGTGTAATAAGTGAAAACTGTCTACCATGAAGCTACGATTCTTAATATTAATTGTTATGTTGGTGAAGACATGATAGGTTCAATCACTTTGTCATGAATACAGATTTACATTAACATTATCACAGGCCATTAATATTCCCTGTTAGTGATTGACGTGACGTATTTGTTACGATTTTTCCGTTGTTTCATGATACAATACAAAAACAACTAGTGATAAAATGAAGAACTTATTTGTCCGTGATATTTATGATTCGAGGCAAATCAAAAATAAATTATTCTCAATCTAATAATGCTAAACTATGCGCTATGCGCACATTAAAACGTCCCAAAGAACGACATGCGTATACGGAACATGTGTATAATATTATTCAACGCGCTTCACAATCAATTATACCTGTTTGAATTACCAATAGAATTTCACGTAATATTGATGGTAGTGAGACCACCATGCAAATTGGGCTTACAAGTTTTTACATTATTACATTCTGGCGTTCAATCAATATCATGGTCTTATCTACACACGTTTCGATAATGTCCTTTTACAACAATAGTAAATTATATTGCTATAGTGTTTTGAAACATGTCGCAAGTTACCAGCACCACTTGTCCCTGCAATCAGAGTAATACCGTCGGAAATGTATCGTGAAAGTTATTTTCTCAGGCGGTCCCAGATCGGTCCGCGCCTCTAGCTAGCTCTACGCACGAAACCACTTTCGCTGTGCCCCAAGCCCCAACATTGCTACTGAACTCTTTATATACTGTTCAAGATCGGAGTCATTGGCGGAATGTTTAATCTCGCCTAGGGCACCAACTATGTTTAGTCATCACATTATTTTATTTTGGAGCGTTATCATCAATCCATCATCTAAACGACCGTTAGACTTGTTAAAATTAAAATTCATTGCTACTAACGCCCTCATAAGAAAAAGTAATAAATCCTGCCAAGAGCTTGTCAGGCCATGCTTAGTGTAGGGTTCCGTAGGTAGGTGTAATTAATTACAAACGAATCAAATAGAATATTCAACATGGCTATTTTAGTTATTCCGTTTTTGCAATAGATGGCAGCATTGGCGACTCAGAGCGTGTTGTTATACAGCGCCATCTAGCGAGGTGTATTATGTCAACATAACACATGAGTACTTTTGTGATTTATTCAAATAGAAGGTAACTAAAAGAACATTGTTTGCTAAGATTTTTCTCTAAGGTCAATGACCTTTGAACTAGGACGTCTTAAGTATTTTGCAGTTTTCTTTTTATTACTCGAAAATTTATAATCACATTAGAGGATAAACTCGAAATAATTTTAAAATAGAGTTTTTACTAAGGTCTATCAACGTGGAAGGTTATAAGTTTCTATGTGCATTAAAAGAGCCTCCATGAGTGACGATATTTAATTGATCGTCCGGCGCACCCTGGGCAGTCAGCCCCGCTACCAACCTGCTGACTGGCTAATCTTTTTCCAACGGCATGAGCTATTATCATGTAGCTCATGTCGACACGATAGAGAAGAGTTTCTATGTTGCATAGTTTGGAAATGGCTGGAAGGGACACATTGCAAGCCACTTGAGCGGGCTATATTTCGCAGATGGTACACCTGATAAAAAGTGATGTATGAAATATTACCTTGATTTCAGTAGACCTATTCAATGATATCGTACACAAGGGGGTGCTGTGAAAAAATAATTTTCATCCCCATTTCACATTTATGGGTGCCATCACCCATAGATCAGATATATACCTAGGTATCTTAACTATTTTTGGGGAAAATAACATGTACTTACGTTTATAACTGTAGAAGTTATTAAGCTGCGAAGGATTAGGACAGACGGACGGATATGACGAAACTATAAGGGGATATTGTAGAAACTACGGTACCCTAAAAACCGGCCAAGTGCGTGTCGGACTCGCGCACTAAGAATTCCGTATCACCACACACTACACATGCATTCGTGTGTTATCTTCTTTTTATTACCCGACTGCCCAAGAGGAAGGTTATGTTTTTCGAGTGTATGTATGTATGTTTGTCTGTTACGTTGTGACCTCCTGTAGCCTAAACGGCTTAACGGATTTTGAAGTGCGAGGTGTCATTAAATTTGTCTTCATCCCTGGAGTGTCATAGGGTACAATTTTTGGTAATGATACTAATAGAACTCTTGCAATTTACAGTATATATAAAATACAAAAATAATAAAGTCATCAAGGTAAGCAAATCTGGAACCTATGACTCGACGAGGTTTCAGTTAAAAGCTTGGCTGTCACAATGACTATAAAGAGATATCACCTACCCAAGTGTACAGCTATTGTAATTCCACAGCGAATTTTTAAGAGACACCCACCTCCCATCGTAATTTGGTAAAATGTAAATCTTGAAACATGTTATCACCTGTACTTCGACATGTTTATGGTTTAGAGCTTGGCTGCTGTAGTGACTAACTTCAAATTATATTAATAAAAATAAAAAAACTTTTTGGCACTGATTGCAAAATAATACACATACACACTACTCACACATAAAAAACACACAAACACATTAACTCAACTCATTCACTCTCTCTCTCACACCTTAATATACGTTTAGTTTAAGTAATTTTTTAATTTAATTATGTTTACTTCATCATACTGAAATTAATGAACAATGTATAACAAATTTGTGCTTGTTGGCTTAAATTTTATAATAACATATTGTCTCATAAGCTGAGGGGTTTGGCGCTGTATGCCGAGATACAGGTTTTTCACCTAGTTCGGCTGCAGATGCTCCCATGTTGCATTGTTTTTCCTATTAGCTTTTTATCTTATAAGTCATATAACCATGTCTGTAACGGAATATTTTTTTGGTGTCAATAAATTTTATTTATTATTATTATTTATTATTAGTGACGTTTGTTTGTAGAAATGTCCTCTACCAGAATACAGTGACTTATAAAAAACTCATTAATACTTCCTTAGCGCGGTAAGTAAATTTTAGAAGAAACTAAAAAAAAAAGGTAATTAATTAAATTTAAAAATCCGACTGCGTGTAATAAAACTAAAACGTTTTAAACAAGACGTATACATGTGTAATTAATTGTAAGTATCAAATCAATAACACGCAGTCGGAGGCTATGGTTTTGGTCAGTTTGTGAATTACAAAGGTAAACTTATACCTAGTTCATAGGTACTGCCTCGTTGGTCTAGTGGTTGCAAGCGCGACCGCTGAGCGTGAGGTCCTGGGTTCGATTCTCGGGTCGGGCAAAGTGTTATTGGGTTTTTCATTAGGAAATTCTCAGTAGCAGCCTGGAGTCTGGATTTGTGCTCGGTCAATGGCAATAGGCTCGCCTCCTATTACATGGGACTATAACATAACTGGCGAAATGTGGGTGTACTATTACACCTCCGCCTACCTCTTCGGGGAAATACAGGCGTGATGTTATGTTGTGTAGTTCATAGGTAGTCTCTGACTGCGGCCAATGATTAACACATGAATACGTCTTCTCGTCATCTTTTTAGTTTTTTACACGTAGTCAGGGTTTTTGGTTTTGTTATTTATTTAAATAGCAGTTAGTTCTAAATCGGGAAATGCAACAAATTAATGCTGTTTCATATGTTATTGTGTGTACATAAATTATAAGTATATAAAAAATTATCGTCATCTATGCTTTAATTAAAAAGCGCCTTCTGCTGTTAAATAGACTAGCCCAATATTGAAAAACAGAGGGCGTTACTATAGGGACGAAGACAAAGTTATGAAGTAGCGGGTAAGGCCCGTGTTCATTAACGTTAATTCTCTGATTAAACAGCCGATCATTCGAAAAATGTACATACTAGGATTTAAAGTAAACGGTCGTTGAACTAGAGAATTATAGTTGGTGAACGCAAGTTACGGGCTAGTTTATGCCTTGGTTGGAGCAGTCACCGGGGACCTTAACTGACGGTTATCCTACTTGACACTTGTAGATTGTGAAAGAAGCCCTTACTAAAATATCGTAATTAACCTCGGAAACCTTCATCGATAATCTATAGTTTTTATGCCTTTAAACATCCAAGTGACGTGTGTTCAAGTTTCAAACTATCTAACGTTAAAAGACATCGAACTTGGTAATAACGTTATTTTACTATAACACGCTAGATGGCCTCACTGAGACATGGGATCACAGTTTGCTTCAAAATTACTGATGCCTCTTTATGTGTATCTTGTTTTTAGTAAGTACGCACTACAATCAGACCAAGTTTGACGCTTATATGTATTACCGTTTTTAAGATAGAGCTCATAATCATAATCATTTATTATGCTCATAAAACGCGGTACAATAGTTTATAAATAACAAATAATTCCAACATGTTTGGTCAGTTCTTGAAATGCTAAAATTTGTATTAAGAATTTATTATAGAATTAATAATTATCTTAAATTAATAATTAATTTATTAGGTATGTAATATGTCAATATTAAGTATGATGACGTCATTTATTAATTTCACACAGTAAAATCAATGTCAAAAGTTATCTGGAAAAATTCCTGGATACTATATAAACATTTCTCAGTAAGCCACCGCGTCAAGTGAATTTTAAATTTATTTAATGTCAGGTCTCTAAATAATAGGGAATATTATTATAAATTTTAATTCATAAGTAACTATTATTACTTGTTGTTGTCAAATTGGTTCGAGGTCGAAAGAGTTCATTCATGTTTCTAGATCTGGGTTCATAGTAGGGTGTAGGGTGTAGCTTTCTGAAAAAGATTTTTATGTTTTCTTACAGATAAACATGATTCTAAAACGTAAAAACATGGCATGGCACTGTCAACATTTCATGTTTTCTGAAGATAGGATGACATAACATGACTCAATTTAGACTTAGAATTTACAATACAATACAATAACAATTCTTACAATTTAGATTTAGATTTTGACTTAGTTCAATATGACTCAATTTGTCATAGAGCAGGAATAAAAATAGGTGAAGATGTATGGGGAATTTCTTTGGGTTTAGACTTTTTATTGTTTTTAGTATTTATATATATAAAGAGAGAACATAGTAACATATATTCTGTTAAATTTCCACTGATTACCTATTACGGTCAAAAAGATACAGCCCTGTGACAGACCGTTGGCACCCTTTGGGAACGGAACCCTAAAAATGTATGACTTACGTCAGATGTTAAACTTATAGTAACGTGCGCCGCTTGATCTTTTCACTTAGAATAAACGATACGTGTAACTCGATTGCTCTCACGCGAACAATAGGGACACCTGCGATACTGATTGTCTTTGGAATCGATTCGGTTTCACCGCGCTGATATCGAAGCCTGACAAAGCAATCGAGCAAGAAATAAACTATTCAACAAAGACGTGTAGATGAAACGCTTCGGCCGCTATCGCCTTTTTAACGTTTTCGCCAAATTCCGAACTCTATGACAAGAAAGTATTGCCAATCGATGCTTTAATGGTCGAATAGCGCAATAATCGAATTATCCACTTCACCATGGATAGGAAGTTGTAAGTCAGCAATACAATGTATCTTGTTTATAGAACACGTAATGTGACGTCATTCTCGAATACAACACTCGGAGCCTGTTTTCTGAATAAAATAAGCGAGTTTGTCCACCACACTGCTAAGTCTCCCTCACACGTGCACACTCACTGAACAAATATGTATCTACTCTGACATAAAAGACATAACGAAATGTAGAGCGTATATCTGTATAACACATGAGTTCACATGACTCACTGTTTTGTCATGATTATTTAACTTTATATGGTAAATTGTCTGATATATACTTACAACCACTCAAAGCAGTTGTTATTATTTAATCGTGACAAGCGCTACTTCGGTTTCCAAGAGATCCGGAAATCCGGATGCATTTCTAATTTATAAAAAAAAACATAGTTTTAACTACACAAACGAGAATCAATTAGCATTTACAGTTCAATAAATATAACTGAGTTGCCCGGACGCTATCCTAAGTGCTATAATATTCTGTTAAACCGTGCACCCAGTAACGTTTACGTCATACGAAATTAAATTAATATTCTGTAGAATCCCTTCAATAAAATTTACATTTATACGTTCAATGCAAATCACTCACAAAGTCCCTGCTTAATAGATATCTTAAACCTATGCACTGAACTTTCTTAGAAAGTTTGTGTAGGTGGTTCGTATAATCCTCAGTAGATACCTACCTGATTTGTCGTCAAGCTTTATTAATTAGCAGGTGTATTTGCAACCTAGAATAACGACTATCTTTAAATAAAATACGATTAACTGCCAACTTACTGCATTTTAAATATATTCTGACTTTGTGAGTCTGTGCTTTGAAAGTTTATTAATGGATTTCCGTTTCTTCGAACAGTATACAGTAGATTTTGTAGTCAACCTATTTAAACTTTGTGGTTTTTTTTTACTAAGTAAGCTAATATCTAGAAATATAACATAACAACATAACATCACGCCTGTAAAAATATATATATCTAGAAATATAATCCCGCTACATATACACAAGCCTTTGATCAAGTTTGGCACACAGGTTGGTTCCATCTAAACTTAAGAAGACCGATACTATTATTGGATATCCTTCAAAAATATGTAGTACAAATAATATAATTTTGTATTAGACGAGAAAACGCTAATTCTGAAATGATGTAAATACTTTGAAACAGGAGTACCCCAAGGAAGAGTTCTAGGTCCGATTTTAGCGCTGATCTAGTAACTAACATTCACTAGTAGGAGAGGTACTACCTATTCATCATAAGTATTATTTTGTATTAACAGATAGGTGTAAAATCTTTCACCTCACAGGTTAATCAACGTTTACACTTATTGTAACTGTCATAACAGTGCGAACCTCATTGTCATTCCGTCAGTCATTATAAGTTTTATGTATTATGTATTGTTATCTCGCATATAAGCTGCAGCTACAGTTCTTCTACTTATCGAAATAAGTACAGCCTGTTACCATGGTTCCTTTTCTGTCTCTCTCATATTATTCCGGCTACCTTTAGTATCTTACATCTGAGATAAATGGTGAGATCAATCATCTTTAGCATATTTTCAGACTCTTGGGATGCAGGCTACAACGTGATGTTCACCTTAAATAGATAATGTATTCTATTTTTTTTTCTTCCGTCAATAAGATAATCATGAAATATCGCCAAGAGACAGGTTAACCTATGTGTGGACTGTTGTTAATACTATCATCATTAGATTAAAAACATCCCAAATTCCAATTTCTTCCGATAAATTATAAATATTCGACATTATTTTGTTATTTTCGCAACCTTACCTAACGAGTCTGTTCTTCTTCAATGGATGACCTCACCATGGATTGAACACACATTGTGTGTCATGTGATTTGAACTGATGTCAAATACAAATACAATTGAGATTGTATCAATAAACTGAAGTGAAGATATTTTTAGAAACGTGTCTTGGTGTCCTTATAGAGGAGGCCTTCATTCAGAAGTGGGTGTAAACTGTAAAATTGTAAATCGAAATTATATCAAGAGAACGAGCGACAATCATCATCATCATGAGCGACAATACTCACATGCAACTCGTTATAATTATCATGTTGTGAATGACCACCGCTACATCTCAAATATCTCAATCTAACTAGTGCGCTTCGCAGCCAAGAGGCTCTGAAGACCACAGAACAATGTATACGGTGAAGGAGTCTTAAGTACAATGGTCTCCAACCCGCCTGTCTTGTGTCGTGACTAAGGGCATTACCTTCTTTTTGGGAGAAGCATATAGCCACCTATAAACAAAAAAAGGCTGTTCATTGATTAATTAAAAAATTGTAATAGCTCAGTGTTTTTTTTATATAAGTGTTTTTTATTTATAAATTGTAAACAGACGCGTTTCCAAAACTCATGACTTTGGCAGAATTGTTGAAATCGGCATTACTTGCCATAAGAAGAAAAAAAAAAAGTAAAAACTCGCCTTTGTATGTACACATTGTGATGTAGCGAATGTTCAGTTTTTGTTAAAATTTGGCGCTAATTGTGTACGGCCTGGTGGCAGTCTCGAGGTGCGTTCCGTTTGTATTTTGTTTCGAGAATTGTCAAGTTGATACGAACTCATCCGACTGAAGTGTCATTCCGCTCGCGCCGTTACAGTGTGAATAGTTATTTATTAACTTCTTATTAATTAATTGCATTAAAAAACATAAGAAATGAATGGATTTTGATTTTATTAACCTACAATTATCTTCAAATTGTTTTTTTTTTCTTATGTTATTCATATTCGCAAAACATTCGCAGAAATCTTGCGAATGCGAATATGCTAAAATATGCGAATATCCGCGAATGCGAATGCGAATATTCGTTACATCACTAGTACACACGGCTACACATCAACCTGTAAATTTCCAGTATAAGCTGTTCTCGCATTGTGTATGTATGTAGGCTTTCCGTACAATAAAGAATTAGAAAAAGAAAAAAAAAACTATTTATCTATAATAACTTCTTGGGTTTTCGCGATCACTACACATTATAATAAAACAAAGTTTAACCGGATTAAATCGCGTATATTATTTAAATTGGTTTCCCTGACGTTTCGAAAGCTTTGCAGCATTTCGTGGTCGCAGGTAGACAAAGATGACAAGCGTCGTTACAAATATTTCTAAAAAAATATTTTAATCTACCGTACAATATTATTAATTAAAATCGTTTCGATGCACGCAGTAATCACTCACAATATCATTATCTTTTACAGTGTTGCGTGCTGTTTGGGACTTGATTATTTTTAGGACTGGGTTCCAAACAGGTGGAAGCTGCCAACCATCTTCTCTATTAAAATTAGGATGTTTTTTAATTTCAATAGCCTCACGGAGCATTCTAGGTACATATCGGTTTTCCTTCGCCAGAACTTGTGGTTTATCAAATCGAAGAAAATGGTTGGGTTTGTCTAGGGCATGTTCACACACTGCAGACTTTGTGGAGCGTCTGTTCTTGACGTCAGCTATATGTTCTTTAATTCTAGTGGCTATACTACGCTTTGTTTGCCCTATGTATGATAACCCACAATCACAATCAATCTTGTAGACCCCTGCATCTTGTAAGGGAATGTGACACTTCACCGGTCTGAGGAGTTGGCTGATCTTTCTTTGGGGCTTGAAATAGGTTTTGATAGAAGCACGCTTCAAGATATGACCAATTCTGTCGGTGACCCCTTTGATGAATGGTAGAACAGCAGGTCGACGATCAACTGTGCTGGGTTTCAGGCGGCGTTTGCGATGGGGATGTGGAGCTTGCAAGTTATTATGCTTGAGAACATGCTTCACATGGTAAAGTTCCCCTGCCAGGTGGTCGGCATCGCAGATGCGGTGTGCTCTCTGTAACAAAGATTTGGCCACGGTAGCTAACTGACAAGGATGGTGGTGAGATTCACCGTTCAAGTACCTGTCTGTATGGGTAGGCTTTCTATACACTGTATGACTATATAGTATAGCCACTAGAATTAAAGAACATATAGCTGACGTCAAGAACAGACGCTCCACAAAGTCACAAGTCCTGCAGTGTGTGAACATGCCCTAGACAAACCCAACCATTTTCTTCGATTTGATAAACCACAAGTTCTGGCGAAGGAAAACCGATATGTACCTAGAATGCTCCGTGAGGCTATTGAAATTAAAAAACATCCTAATTTTAATAGAGAAGATGGTTGGCAGCTTCCACCTGTTTGGAACCCAGTCCTAAAAATAATCAAGTCCCAAACAGACCGCAACACTGTAAAAGATAATGATATTGTGAGTGATTACTGCGTGCATCGAAACGATTTTAATTAATAATATTGTACGGTAGATTAAAATAATTTTTTAGAAATATTTGTAACGACGCTTGTCATCTTAGTCTACCTGCGACCACGAAATGCTGCAAAGCTTTCGAAACGTCAGGGAAACCAATTTAAATAATATACGCGATTTAATCCGGTTAAACTTTGTTTTATTATAATATTTATCTATATCTGTTTTAGGATCGGTACCCTTAATCCTCTTAAATGCAAATTATTGCATTGCATTTTTTTTTTCATAGTATAGAATGGCGAACCGAGCTAAAGGCCCACCTGATGTTAAGCGGTTACCTTTGCCCATAACAGCTGCAATACCACCTAGACTGTTGCCTAAATCGTACCGCATGTCGGTTCGCCAAACTGAGACATGAAGATGGAAAGTCTCATATGATTGTAATTTCACCGGCACCCGTACCCTTCAGACAAAAACACAGCAATGCAATCATAATAGTAGTTCCCCCGACGAGCTCTTTCACAAGAGCTCTACTACTACTACTAAAATGCATCTTTCAATTTCAATAAATGTTGGTAGATAACTCCGATACAGCAGTGGTAAAACGTAACCCGGAAAAAGTAGACAACGCTAGGTTTAGTATGCATAATTACACAGAAAAGAGAAGTACTAACATGAAGGGTATACGATGACAATAACGACAGGGTCAGCTTATCGAATTGGAGCAAGTTCGCGATGTCTTTGTTATCATTGCCTATCACTCAGCAAGTTTCGTGATCGAAATTAACAAAATTACTTGAAGAGCTCACTTTGGACTTTTCTTTTGTCTTGATAGTAACAAGAAGAAAAGATTTGTTGGTCTTAATTCACATAAATAAAGCAGATCAATAGCTCGTCTGAAAACTCATCGATCGATGATTTTATAATACCAAGTGTAAAAAACCACAAAACAGAAATGTTGCAAGTTAATTTCAGCATCTTTTATGTTTCATATAGTACGTGGGACACTCAGAAAGTTTTGCGAAACTAAAAAAAATTGTTCTATACGTACATATATTTTTATCAAATCTTTTCAAAGTACTTTCCACCAGCCTCTATACAAAGATTCATGGGCCTAAACCAGTTTTCAAAACACTTTTTCCAGTCCGCCGCAGACACCTCGTTTACAGCCTGCTCGAACGCAGCCAGCGCATCTTCCGGCGACGAAAATTGTATCCCTTTGAGCAGATTTTTTATTTTTGGGAATAAAAAGAAGTCACACGGTGCTAGATCAGGGCTGTAAGGAGGGTGACCCAGGAGTTTGACTGGCGTGCTGTCCAGGAAGTCCCTCGTTTTGAGTGCGGTGTGCGCAGGTGCATTGTCGTAGTGGAGCAGTAGCCCGCGGAGCCCTGTGTTTGGTCGCTTGTTGCTTATAACAGAGAAAACTTCTGGCAAACATTTGGTAGTATACCATTCGGCATTAATGCTTCTTTGATCCCGTAAGGGAATTGATACCAAGTGGCCAGTCAAATTAAAAAAGCTAGCGATCAAAATCTTACCCCCGCTTCTAGATCGCTTCACTTTGGTAGGCGTTGGCTCATTTTGAAACACCCAAACAGTCGACTGGCGCTTGGTTTCTGGGTCGTATTGATAAATCCAGGACTCATCACCTGTAACGATGTCGTAAACACGCCGAGACGAGCCTGCTTCAAATTTGTTAAGCATATCACGGCACCATTCCACCCGGGCCTGCTTCTGAGCATCGGTGAGGTTGTGCGGCACCCAGCGTGATACTATCCTCCTCACGCGAAGATGGCTGTGTAGAATCTCGTGAACGCTTCCCGATCCAATCTTCAATATGTGTTGAATCTCCTGATATGTAATTCGCCTATTGTCTTGGATAAAATTTTTCACTGCTAGCACGTTTTCTTCGGTAACAGCCGTCAAAGGGCGACCGCTTCTTTCGTCATCCCCCAAAGTTGGTCGACCGCGCTTGAATTCGTTATACCAACGATACACGGTTGCCTTGGAAGGGCCTTCATCCATGAATGCCATTTGAAGTCTATCGTACGATTCATCCGGTTTCAGGCGACACTTGAAATCGTATAAAATCATAGCTCTAAAATGTTCCCGGCGCAGATCCATATTTCAGTGAGACACAATACTTTGAATTAACTCGCAAAAAATGTGGAGGGAAATTTTGAAATTGGAACTTACTTATTTTTACTTATAAATAATCATATTTTCGAAAAACATTATAACTGGCCAGTCTCCCATATATAAAAACTTTTTTTCGCAATACTTTCTGAGGGGCCTGGTATATCATTTTGTGTAATTACTTTTTCCGTGCTGACCTATACCTAGTGTACCTAATTGAAAGATAACATTGACATATCGTGTGGGTTTCTATTGACATTCAATCCGTAGACTCATTTAGTAATCCAGAAATTGTAGGAGTTAAGCTAAATTAGACAGTATCCAGTATCTATAAGAACCTGCTGCCGACAAAAAATCAATAAGAAAGAAAGAAAGCAATAAACAATAGCAACAAAAAACAAACTAGTGTAATAATAAAATTATGCCAAAAAAAAAAAAACACATACACAATATTACTGACGCGCACAACATTTATGAATACAAAAGGGTATAAGCAGGGTAAAAGCAACCAACCAGATAAGGGGTGCTGGCCAGAAAACCTCCACGTGTGCCTGGCGGCTGCTTGTCCTTCTGGACACATCTGGAGGGATCGGCAGTTGTTTGGCCGGTGCATCCTGGGCACGGGCAATAAAATCCTGCCGAGGGATTAACCTTCGGGGGATTTTATTGCCTGTGGCGAATATTCTGGCGCGGGAGGGGCCCGTTCTGGGCCAGTAGGGAGTTGCTCCACGTGTCCCTCTGATATCAGCAGAGGGCACAGTGGAGGAGCAGGGGCGGGCCCGGTGTGCACTCACACTGCCACTAGGCAGGCAGCGGGGGGACTGTCTTTCCCTGCCCCCGTCGATCTCGTAACCCCAGGAGTGCCCGCTGAGTAGTATTCTCGCGCCTCTTGGGACCGAGGGTCTTGGCTTCACCGCCCGGACCGTGAGGAAGAAAACCTCTATAAAAATTACGGGAGGTAGGGCCTGCGAGCAGCAGACTCGGGGTAGTCTGCTGCCCGACCAGCAGCTGGCGTAGCTGGCACAGCCGGCGTAGTTGGCGCCACAAAGGAGGGTGCGGCCAACGTAAGGCCGCACGGGGAGAAGGGGCTCGCCTGCTTGCTTGAGGCGGGCCAGGACCTGTCGGGGGTGGTTGTGTGAATACTCACGGGTTCCCACGCCCCCGGCTAAGGTAGTTGAAGGAACACCGTGGTGGTTTTAGTCGGTAAGAGTCCGACACTGGCTCCGCCTACCCCGGGCGGAGTGCGTCCATGAGGATTTCACCAGGGAAAAAAAAAAAAAACCAACCAGATAAGAACCTGCTGCCACAAAGTATACTCTGATCGATAGGAACTACTTACCCCCAGTTTCTGAAAGGCTGATCAACGCAAAAATTAACTAATCGACTGTCAAATCTCAGGTCAAGCGATGTGATTGGTTGTTAATATTTTCGCCGGCCAATCACAGAAGCTGACATTAGATTTGACAATAGATCAAATTGATCAGCCTTCCAGAAACTGGGGGTTAGCCTTGTATTAAGAAAACGCAAGGGTGAAACATGGGTTTGAAAATAAAATAAAATTGATGACTGAGGGTATACAAACTATTGTGAAAAACGAAAGAATAAACATTACGCTTGTACTCGTTTTCTATTGAAGTGTGACAAATGAAAAAAATACTGGCTGAACTCAAAAACAAACTCTCACTCCAAACCACGTGATTCGCCCCCACATAAGAGCGATCATTTAGTTACATCAGCTGATTAATCAACCTCTAATAAACTACGCAATTGTACCGCAGAAAACGCACACATTCCTATGACTGACTACGTTGCAAGTTCACAGTGCTGTTTCCTACATTGCAATGTACATGTAACCTTGTGGCGACGTTGTTGGAATCGTTAATTAATTTCACATGACAGTGACATATCTTCCCGTTTCTTTATTCGAAGAAGATTGCTAGAAGATGCTCTCCGTAATTCAATGGGCAAATAAACCTAAGATTTCAACAAATCCAACATTTAGGCATTTTGTCGTTGAGCTTTAGTTAGCTATAAAACGGTACATTCCAATCTTGATCAGGAAAGTATAGTAAAGTAACATGATTACATCCATAGAAATGTGTTATATGTCTATGATTACATCAATGATGAAACAACTCTAAAACCAGAAACCAATTTAACAAAATCCCAAATTTGTTAAAAAAGTAACTACGGAAATCCTATGTTCTTGAGATCTTCAACTGTTGGTTTTTGTTCAAACTTTTTTGCCCTCAAGCAATACTCGTATAGAATCTACGTCATGCTTGTGATGCTTGGAATCAACATCCGTTGTCTTAATTTACATACCTATCTCACATGTTATTATTTTAATTAATGGATAACATGTTTCTATGTTCTGGGAATTAATAAACAACATAGCATGTATCAATCAGTTGGTTTGGTGTTACATCGTGTTACGGAAATGCAAACATAGCAAGATCTCAGACAATAAATTGTGGTTAATGTTTTAGCTTAGCTATCGACATGAGTCTACTGCTGGACAGCATGATTCTCCGACATATTTTGACAGAAAACTTTTTTATACAACCTATTTTAGCATAAGGGGAATAAAGATTTTCGTATCCTTGCAGGCGCCTACTGTCTCATCAAGTCATCACTAAACTTGAATAAACTATAAATAACTTGAATCAATCAACAACAATCAACTCAGCCTATCGCAGTCCACTGCTGGACATAGGCCTCTCCCAAGTTGCGCCACAACGCTCGGTCCTCTGCCTTCCGCATCCAGTCCCCCCCAAAATAACTAACAAATAACTACCCCAAATAACTTGAATGAAACAACAATATTGTGTAAGTATATTGAAAAGGATGCGGAAGGCACAGGACCGGTCTTTGTGGCGATGCTTGGGGGAGGCCTATGTCTAGCAGTGGACGTCTTTCGGCTGAAATGATGATGATGATATTGAAAAGAGATTTGTTTTGTTACAGGAATAAAGCGATCGCCGACTATTTAGGTAGCAATGGCTACACGGACGCGCTGGAAGCGTTCAAAAAGGAGGCCGACATGTCCGGCGAAATGGATCGCAAGTTCGGCGGTCTCCTCGAGAAGAAGTGGACTTCGGTCATCAGGTTGCAGAAAAAAGTGAGGACACAACAAAATGTATTTATAATAAACATAATTGAAGTCCAATATAGTATACTTAATAACATTATATTGATAGACTCACTTTAACTAATACGGTGCACATAAAATACAATCTTATAATATCAACGTCTATGTGCCTCTTTATTAGAACTACTCATCCTCATTAAGACTTAGGTCCACCTCAATTTGCCAATATTTTTTTTCATAGCAACAACAGATTTATAGTTAACGTGTTGCAGTGAAGGCTTGTGTAACACTTTCTATAATTGATTACACGTAATCGATTTGTGAGCACAAAAGATGATGATGCCTTTAAGTGTCCTCTGTACGCAATATGTGTGTTATATAAGTGGGAAGCCATTGGTTTCTCAGCTGTTTCAATGGGTCAGAAATTGCTAAACTGCTGTGTTGCTGTACTACACATTGATGGCTAAAACATGTGGAACAAAAATGTATAAAGAATAACGACATCTGAGCTCGATCCGGTCTGAGCAGTGTACTCCATCGATCTGTGCGGTGGACATTTCTAGGTCACACTGAACGATTTTCTTGGGCGGGCAGTCGATGTTGCATGTTGGCCGCGAAACTTTGCCCTTATTAATCGATGACACGTTTTATCCATTGACTATCACTCCAGAAATAATCCCAACTAACTAAACAAATAAAACTCAAGGTGACGGTAACCCGGTCGCTGCTCTGTTTTCATCTTGAACCTTGCTCCGCTAATAGTCGGGATTGTTTACAAAACTTAATTTTATCCAGCAGATTATATCTTGCGAAAACCATAGGATAATATGCTATTCGTGGAACGGGATAATCGCAAAAAAATTCGATTAGAATTAGAAACTGAATTATTCGATATAAAGAAAGATAAGGATTTGCTTAATGTTTCAATATTAGACGTTGTATTTAGTAATAGATAGAGAGATAGCGCCTACTGCCTTCATAATCCTCAACATATTACTTCTTTGATGTTTCTCAGGTGATGGAATTAGAATCGAAGCTGTCAGAGGCTCAGAAGGAATTCATCGAGGGTGCGCCAACGCGCGCTAAGCGCACGCCCGCCGAGTGGATCCCACGTCCACCGGAGAAATTCTGTCTCACAGGACACCGGGCCACCATTACTAAGGTTCATATTTTTCTATTTGTCTCGCCAGCAACTAACTATACTAGATAACTCGTTCGTAAGTATTTCGGAAGGTTCTATCTAGAATCTAGCCCACATTTACCCACTGCTGAGTATAACCTCCTCCATTTTATGCCACTTACCTGTCCTGAAATTCTGACTCAGTCTCATTCTCACGAATAACGCGAATGCCTATTTACCCAAAAGGACAGGGGCTTTACTCCCGACTGGTTCGAGCCCTGAACCAAATCGAGCTAATGTCAATTCTTAGAAAAATGCAGTATGATTTGACAATAACTCAAATTCGATTGATACAGCACTCAATCCAGTCGGGAGTAAGGCCCCAGGTTAATACCCACACTTCGCCAAGGACTGTATTAAGGCCAATATAATGCGGTGAATTGGGACTTGACTTAATCATCCTAACAATTTCGTCCAAATATATCGTTGGGCCGTTTATAATTTTATTATCTTCCAATAGCCAATAGCTATTTTTGTATTGACCACTGCGCGATTATTCCCCTTGTCTACTTCTATTATACTAACTTGTACCCTGTACAAGTGTCCTGCCCATCCTCACTTCAGCCTCATGATGTATCATAATCTGAGACTGTTGATGATCCATTTTTAACATTCACCACGAATCCCTTACAAATATCTAAAATATTCTTCAGAATATGAAACCATCTTCCACCAATTATGTATATTCATTTCCTTTTCGATATCTGTTCAATATTATTATTTTCATCAATTCCAGGCCGTTAAACTATATTCTTGACGCAATTTTCTGGAATCTGTATTTTCTTTTGATGTATTTAGGGGATAAAAAATGTCGGCGAAGTGTTTCAGATTCAACAGTGGAATCATTAACACAATTTGAATGCTTAGTCACTTCATAATAAGAACAAAAATGCTTGGAAAACATGCTTTAAATTGTTTTCAGTATTTGTCTCTATATTATTAAGAGACTGCTGAAAATGCTACTTTTCTGAGATACTTATCTAATTATTTTGTAACAGAGTATTTATTATTAGTACCAACTACAAATGACAACGTTTTACAATCTGTAACGAATTTTATACAATGATAACTTTCTAATCCAATGAAAATTGACTAAAATCTATTGTTTTAGTTTTTGTATATAAATTTTCGTGATCATAGCCACGCACAATTGTAACAAACGAACGGAGCGATTGTATCTATAGCTTTCCGCTAGTTTTTATTCTGTTCGAATTTACTACTCATTCTACTCTAGTTTATAGTGAGAATCTTCGCAATGTTTGGAATAAGTCATATTTTTTATCTAAAAATCTTTTGTGTGTAAGTGTGAAACAATTAGTGCCGTGTCACGTTTTGTATAAGAGTTTATGAGGTTTTTGGGTTCTCTTAAAGTTTCTTCTCATCCGATGCGAAAAAAAACACCAATATCATAAACTAAGCCTGTAGGATAATAAACTTAAGCTAGATATCAGTGTCATAACAGTTTTATTAACATTCCTGAATTCAAGAGCAGCAGAGCATTATGCTAAGTTTTATTTTAAAATAATCGAATTATTTTCCAGGTAATATTTCACCCAGTGTTCAGTTTGATGGTGTCCTCAAGCGAGGACGCAACCATCAAAGTGTGGGACTTTGAGAGCGGCGAGTACGAACGAACCCTGAAGGGACACACCGATTCCGTTCAGGATATCGCTTTCGACCATCATGGAAAACTACTCGGTAAGTCACATCACATAGTAATTATCTGTGTTACGTCTTATTCCTAAGCTGTGTGACTTCCAGCATAGTTAAGGGACCGAAACCCGTAAGTCAACAAACTAATGCGAATCCCGCTCAAAACAAAAACTACTCACTCTATGGTACTGAAATTAAAATACATGTTACTCAAGGATAGACGTGACAATATTATTGAGTCCAAAACATGAATGCACTTATTTGGCTCAATCATGAAAAAAATCCAAACATACCTCGGAAACTGTTTATTTTCAAACAGTTTCCTAAATATATCCTACATTTATTGGTATTTTGGTATGATATTTATTTTACCTAAATATTGTTTTATTATTTTGAAATAATTTTACTGAGCCATTTTATCTAAAATACACATATTTTCTGAGTAATATTTTTTTCGCTTATATGCACTTTCATTCGGAGTGGCGTCAACTTCACTCCGCACTACTTCCCGCCAAGCCTCGTATTTTGCTTCGCGCTCACTCTAATTCCGCAGCGTTCTGGGCCTTAAGGAAAATCGTTATACCCTACAACTGTTTATTGTGACTAACAAGTGGCAAGTAGCAGTACAAAAGTGCAGTGCTAATGTGTGCATTCGACGTCTGCTCAAACATCGACGTAGCGTGGCAGACTCAAATTAGGACTAGTGCAGTGTATAGATAGACTACATACACGCTTAAGTCCTTGTTGAGGCGTGCGTCTGTGCGAGTGATTCAATCCGGAGCGTTAGGACGTAGTTTCCGCACCGTATGGTATGTTTACTGTGGTATTATGTCGTTCCACATTACACACTACTATTTATGTTTACGACTGCGTTATCAGGAAACTTGCGTACAAGCGCTCGGCTACCGCAACCAATACACCATTGTCCTAAAACGTCATCCTCATTCATAATTTTCCTCTTGATATGGTTACGGTGACGTCGTTAGCAAGTCCATAATATTGCATATTGCTTATTTACGTTTTGTGTTTTTGTAGTTAAATTAGACTAACCTTTGATGAAGATGAGACTGGTCCGGTAGTCAGCGTATATTCTGGGAGTAGAGGAAATCTTTGTACAACGATGTCAGTTCTATTTGCATCAACCGATTGCAACATGCAAAAAAATTATATTAGTCATGAGTTGACATGTTTATGGCTACATCTACCACTCATGAAGTCAATGTAAATTTCCATAATCACTAAAATTCGAAATAGTAGTAAAAAGGATCCAATCCATACAGCCAGTTCTTAATAGGACCGTATAAGAAAATGCTTGGTTGTTTATCCATCTGTTTTTGTCTGCTAAAAATATTGCCAGTAAATTTTGGGTCACTTTTCGTCATCTAAACTGGTTAAAATTATGCATAAAACATGTAATGCTAAAGAAAAATGAAAACATTCAGAATTTGTGGTATTATTTATTTATTTTCATCATTTCAGCCGAAAGACGTCCACTGCTGGACATAAGCCTCCCCCAAGCATCGCCACAACAACCGGTCCTGTGCTTTCCACTTCACTTATTTATTTATTTATTTATAGTTAATTAATACAGATTTAAATTGTGAAAATAAAAAATCGTTCACGAGCAGGGTTCGAACCTGCGACTCCTGGCTACGCCAGTGCTTTAGCCACTAAGCTACCGTGAACACTACCGTACTTAGCCAGGAGTCGCAAGTTCGAATCCTGCTCGTGAGCGATTTTGTCTTTGCTCAATTTAAATCTTTAGATTTCGCTTCGCATGCGTAAATGCGTTAAAAATAATAAAATAATTAATTAATACAGATTGGATTGGATCCTTTTTGTTAAATTACGTTTAATTAGTCTTCGAATTTCGTTTCTACTGTCTCCAAGAAAGATGAAGAGTTAATGCTGCCATCTTGGCAAACCTGTAGGACAAGTTGGCCTGGGCCATAGCAACAGACATTTAGGTCCCGCGGCAACTAATGATCCAGGGGCCTTTTCTCCACATGTTCGGCGGAACTATGCAGGAAGGCCCGTAGCACTACCTTGGCTGTTCAGTTAGTTATGGGCCTGCGCTTGTCCTATCCTACTGTATACTGAGAATCACACACACATTTAATATACAATTTCGTAAAAATATATCCCTCCCTCCATTTCGTTTCCAGTGTCCTGCAGCGCTGACATGTCAATAAAGCTGTGGGACTTTAATCAAACGTTCGAATGCGTGAAGACGATGCACGGACATGACCACAACGTGTCGTCAATCGCGTTCTCACCCAGCGGCGACATCGTCTACTCCGCCAGTCGAGATAAGACCATCAAAGCTTGGGAGGTGGCCACTGGGTAAGACCTTTACAAATTACTTTATAGCATAGTCTAAAAACAGAGTTTGACCGCTGCGTGCTTGTCCATGATGTCAAGTACTAATAGTGCTTCCATTTCAGGTATTGCATCAAAACGTATAAAGGTCACCGTGAGTGGGTGCGCATGGTGCGCGTGTCGCCGGACGGCTCGCTGCTCGCCTCCTGCTCCAACGACCAGACCGTGCGCATCTGGAACGCCGACACCAACGAATGCAAGGTATGACCTATATTTATACCCATATCATGATCAAATTGCAATAGTTAGGGGCTTTTGCAGACTGTCTGCATTTTGATTGCAAGCTAGCTGCAAAGCAGCAGTTTGGATGCAGTTTTGTAACTGCAATGAAACTGTCGACGATTGAGCAATCCGCTTGCAGTCAGCGTGCAGTTCGAACGACTAAAGACTAAGCAGTCTGTCAACAATGTTGATGTAGTTTTGTCAACTGCACAAAAACCGCATTCAAACTGTGATCTGGCAGCTCGCTTGCAGTTCAACTGCAAAGACCCTATGTTTCTTGTGAAAAAGTTTGTCCGAGGAAGTGCCACCATACCTATTTCTGCATCAAAGGAGTAATAGGAGTTGGCGATCGTCTTGGTTCTTGCAAGTATTCATTGGTCGCAGGAAAAACTTGCATCAAATTGGCCCGGGGCCTATTTACCATCTAATTTCATAAAAGTCTTCTTTCTTGTGCTTCACTAACGAATGCTGATGTCCTGAGTCAGACCCGAAAGTCTGACAACTCGTATTGCCCAGTAACTGAGTTCCAGGGTCTGATTACAGTCGCTCCGTATGAAATACTGATATTCTGCCGCATCTGGTTAGTCTGGAAGCTGACTCCAACATACTTGAGAAAAAGGGAAAGAAAGGGAAGATATCTAAACTGTGTAATATCCCCTCAGATGGAGTTGCGTGAACACGAGCACGTGGTGGAGTGCGTATCGTGGGCCCCAGAGGCCGCGGCTGCCGCCATCAACGAGGCGGCCGGCGCCGACAACCGTCGCGCCAACCACGCCGGGCCCTTCCTCGCCAGCGGCTCGCGGGACAAGTCCGTCAAGGTACCAATGATCACAGATAACCAGATATCATCAACGAGGCGCCAGGCACCGACGACCGCCGCGCCAACCAGCCGGGCCCTTCCTCGCCAGCGGCTTGCGGGACAAGTCCGTCAAGGTACCAATGATCACAGATAACCAGATAACATTAACGAGGCGCCAGGCATCGACGACCTCCGCGCCAACCACGCCGGGCCCTTCCTCGCCAGTGGCTCGCGGGACAAGTCCGTCAAGGTAACAATGATCACAGATAATAGCTAAATAGGTGGCTCAAACCCTAAATTAAGATTACTATCAAAATTTTATCTACGTTTTAACAGAAATAATACGCGTGTACAAAGGTTTAATCTTTGTCAGAGCTCCTCTGAGCGTATCTTCTGCTGCAGATAAATTATTGCTCAAACAGTAGTAGTAATTACAATTAATTGTCTGCATAATGCATAGATCTTGTCAGTTATTTTAACATATTCTTTTGCCATGCGTCATAACATCACATCAATTAAACGGTCGACGCTGACAACCTCGGCGTCAGACAACTATTTTGCAATAGGCTACATTTGTCACGGTACATGTTCCGCAACTTGCATTGAGCACATGTTTTGCCGCACAAGAACAATTGCGCTAAGCAAGCTGTCCATGACAACGTAACAATTACGTCGATAAGTGCCGTGACCAGATGCTACGACAATGTGCCATGACAAATGTGCCCTATTAAATTGCCGATAATGGAAGGTCGGCTGACACAAATATGTTAAAGAAACTGTCTCAGATTCAACACGTAAAGGTTTCTTCAACATCAACTCAGCCTATCGCAGTCCACTGCCGGCCGGACATAGACTTCTCCCAAGTTGCGCTACAGCAATCCCAGCTACCTACATTCTTCAGGGCGTTGGTCCACCTGGCGGGGGGCGCTCTAAGCTGCGTTTGCCAGAGCCGGATTATCCTAAATGCAAAGTAGGCAAGTGCCCTTGGGCCCCAATCACTTAGGGGCTCAGTGGCTAAGGTTGCAGAAAAGGGTACAAAATAAAGAAACTTAAAGAAATAGTGAGCAACATAAAAAAGTTCAGCAATAGTGTGGCTTTTTAGGGTTCCGTATTTTTATTAGGCCCCGAGATTTGCATTGCCTAGGTACCTCATCATGGGTTTAATCCGCCCCTGGCGTTTGCCGATTCGCGGTCTCCTCTCAAGGACTCGTCTGCTCCACTGGTCGGTGATCCATCGGTCCTTCGACATACATGATCAGCCCACTGCCACTTCAACATATTTTTCTTTTGTTGAAAGTGTTTCGTGTCATTATTGGTTAACATTTATTTTCAGCCCATAAATGTCCACTGCTAAACTGTCTCCAATTACCATAAGAATATAGTTATAATGACCACTTTTAGCAGACGGATTGAATAGTCTTCATCCACATATTAGAAACCATTTCTTCATGTTGATGATGATGATCATTAATAAGATGTTTCACCAGGTATTCTCTTCCCGCGATGACAGCGCGATGCCTCCAAGCTACGTCACGATCAGTGCTGCCATTGATTGATACCTTCAATATATTTAAGGAGATTTTTGTTCATAATGAATATAAAATAAATTCCTAACTAACCTAACTATTTATTATCTCGTGTTATTCATCTAATTAGTTATTAAAGGAAACTGTATAAAATTACTGGTTAAAAAGTGATTCTTTATAGAAGCAAGTAAATGAAAAAATGCATTTTGCTCGAGTAATTTATGTACACAAAGTGGCAGCACATCAAACTGACAAGTTTCACGGAGGGTTGGCGGGAAAATTCGTAAAGATCATGTTGTGAATTTTTCATTATTTTCCAAAATTTGTGTTTCTTCGAGTGTTAATGTGTAATAATGGTGGATTATTAAATGTTAAGTGTTCGTTAACGTGTACAAGTGTGGATAAATGGTACAAAGTTGAAAAACATGACTTTCGTATTATCTCATCACCCCCTCGGAAACCTAGTAAAGTTTCCATCACTTTACTAAAAAAAACAAGTTTCACGATAACAGACAGCTATTGGCTCCACAGCAGATGACGTAGTCCGGAGGTAATCACGTGGCCGTCACGGGAAGAGAGTACCTGGTAAATCATATTATTATACCATGGTAGCAGCTATGTAAATTATAGAATCAAGAATCAATGACGAACCATGGTATATGTATTAAGATGTTGACGAACATCAATAATTTTTCACGCGTCAAATGTTAATTTGTTTCTTTTTTACTTTAAACAGCTCTATTTGCAAGTCAGTTCGAAATTTAAATAAAATATTTGATAAGTAACCTCCTTGGTTGCTATTTTTCGGAGTAAAAAGTTCGTTCCATTTTTAGGGTTCCGAAGTCCTACAAGGAACCCTTATAGTTTCGTCATGTCCGTCCGTCTGTCCTAATCCTTTACAGCTTAATAACTTCTACAGTTATAAACATAAGTAAATGGAATTTTGTTAAAAAATTGTCTACATATAGATCTCAATTTTAAAAGAATAAAAAAAATAGTTTTTACGTATTTTAGAGGTGGCGTCCATACATGTGAAATGGGGATGAAAATTTTTTTTTCGCTGCACCCCCTCGTGTGGGTTATCATTGAATAGGTCTACTAAAATGAAGGTAATGTTTCATACACCACTTTTTTATCAGGTGTACCATCTGCGAAATATAGCCCGCCAATGTGGCTTGCAATGTGTGTGTGTCCCCTGCCATTTCTAAACTATGCAATGTAGGAACTTATAATCTTCCACATTGATAGACCTTTGTGAAAACTCTCTTTTAAAATTATTTCGAGTATAATGTGATTATAATTTTTTGAGTTATGGAGAGAAAACTGAAAAATACTTAAAACGTCCTAGTTCAAAGGTCATTGACCTTAGAGAAAAATTATCATAGCAAATAATGCTCCTTTAGCTACGTTCTATTTGAAAAAATCACAAAAAGTAACTTTGAAATGACACACTTCTTAAATTTGGCTTCTTGTCACTATAGACCAACATGTGAACTGGAAACCACACGTTAAAAACGTATGTAAAAAAATTAATCAATTCGTGTATGCACTGCGTAAACTTCAAAATGTGGCTAGCCCGAAGGCAGCACGTCTTGCTTACTATGGGTTTGTTGAATCGGTCCTAAGGTATGGATTGTTACTGTGGGGTAACTCTGTAGATGCAGACGGAGCTTTTATAAGTCAAAAAAAGTGTATACGCGCTCTGTGTAACGTAGGTCCTCTTGAGAGCTGTAGATCTTTATTTAAAGATAATGTGATAACTTTAACTGGATTGTATATATTAGAGATTTGTGTGTTTGTTAAAAATAATCCAAATCAGTTTATCTCTGCTCGAGACAATAATTCAATCATGACAAAACGGGACCCCACGTGTTTGTTAATGCCGTCATGTAAAACCGCGTTATTCCAGAGGAATTGTCTTATAATGTGCATAATAGTAGTTTATGAAACTGTTGCATAATAGGGGTTATTAAAACACGAGTGTGAGTTTAAAAACCGAGCCGTAGGCGAGGTTTTTAATAGTATCACACGAGTGTTTTAATACCTAATTATGTCAGTTTCATACACTATTTTATCTACACTCATACAATTTTAAATAAAATACCAAAGTCAAAATCTTGGTAACATTGTCGTTGTTTTTCTAAAAGAATGTTCGTCATTTACGTTGCTGCATCCAGAAATTCAGGCGGGGTCATATTCTCCTCAGTTCAGTATCACTGCTGTAGTCAGATATTTTTGCCCAGAATAAAACTTTCGACACACAAAACCATAATAATAACGTAAACAATAACAATAAATTTACAAGTAACGATGTCCAAATCCAGTAGGCCGTGGCGCGCGGCCGCTCACGCGCGCTGGTGCGCGCCTACACAGATAATAAAATATAGTCTGGCGAAAACATTATAATCGGAACTAATTTTCTATCCTTGTCAGGATTCCGTCAATCTCTGTTTTATCATACAAAAAATATGCCTGTAAACACTTAAATATAATTAAAAGCAATATGACAATCAAAAGTTCTGCCAAAAACGCGATTTTAAACGATAAAAATTTTCAATGTATGACAAGTGGCGCCACCCTGAATTTTGTGTATTCATTGGTGCCAAACTGTACGACTGCTAAAAAAAAGTTTGAAAACTCCTTGGTTAGGTCGAAGTGGCATTAAAAACTTCTTAGTTGGGCTGAAGTGTGCGGTTATGGAAAAAAAATTAAATTACCGCATTGTTTTGTTCAGCAAACTGTATCGTAATGAAACTTTTTAAATTCATTACAGGTGCATGTGCGTAAAGTATGTCATTATGACATTACTTTCGAGTTCATAATTCAAATTTTACGATACGAGTGTAGATAAATACTTTTAGACCATATTTTATTATCTGTGAAGGCGCGCACCAGCGCGCGTGCGCGGCCGCGCGCCACGGTCTACTGGATTTGGTCACCCTAACTTGTAAATTTATTGTTATTGTTTACGTTATTATTATGGTTTTGTATGTCGAAAGTTTTATTCTGGGCAAAAATATCTGACTACAGCAGTGATACTGAACTGAGGAGAATATGACCCCGCCTGAATTTCTGGATGCAGCAACGTAAATTACGAACAATGTTTTACCAGAGAAATCAAGAAAAACAACGACAATGTTACCAAGATTTTGACTTTGGTATTTTATTTAAAATTGTATGAGTGTAGATAAAATAGTGTATGAAACTGACATAATTAGGTATTAAAACACTCGTGTGATACTATTAAAAACCTCGCCTACGGCTCGGTTTTTAAACTCACACTCGTGTTTTAATAACCCCTATTATGCAACAGTTTCATAAACTACTATTAACAAACTACCAAAACAAATCCGAGAATTACCATTAATGCGCATGAAAATAAGTTTAAAACGATGGTTAAAAAACAATGTTTTCTATAATGATTAATATAAACGGTTTCACTCACGTTATATCATCGGGTGTGCCCGACCGGTTTCATTATGAAACCATATTATTATTATTTCATCATTATGAATTTAACTCACGATAGTTATTATGTTTTCTATAGTTTAAAAGAATTTTTTGACTATAAATTTTAATAAATGCTCATCTAATTAAGGAATTTGTCTGCAAATGTGTGATTTAACATTAGCTTTGTTAGTTTATCTCTATGATTGAATTGCATTTGTTAAATTTATCTCTATAATTAATTGTTTTCAATCATTTTTGTAATTGTTTTGACGAAATTGTATTCGTATAGCATAGCCTAGCATATACATAGCCCGAAAAAAATTCTATCAATCAATCAATCAACTCAGCCTATCGCAGTCCACTGCTGGACATAGGCCTCTCCCAAATTGCGCCACAACGCTCGGTCCTCTGCCTTCCGCATCCAGTCCCCCCCAGCCACGTTCTTTAGGTCGTCGGTCCACCTGGCAGGGGGGCGCCCAAAAAAAAAAAAAAAAAAAAAAAAAAAAAAAAAAAAAAAAAAAAAATCTATAATCGGAACCAATTTTTATCTTTGTTAATATTGTGTCACTTTGTGTTTTATCATGCAAAAATATGCATAAAAATATATCAGTTAAATTGTAACGATGAGGACTGACCAGAATTAGTGTATGACAAGTGGCGCCTTGTATACTCTTTTATGCCAAACTAATGTTTTTTTTTTTTTTTGGATTTGTTTTAATTATTATTGTTATAAATTTTTTGCGTGCCACTTATGGCAAAATATGTGGAAACTAACTGTGACTCTTTATCTATCTGTCTGGACCCGTATTTTTTGCGAAATAAATTATTCTTATTCTTGAATTTATCGCTAGATGGCGCTACTAACAACACGCTCTGAGTCGCGAATGCTGCCGATTATTACAAAAACTAAAATAGCCATGATTAATATTCGATTTGATTCGTTTGTAATTACACCTACTTAAGGAACCCTATAATACTGAGCATGGCCCGACATGCTCTTGGCCAGTTTTTCTTAAATAACACGACAGATATGAGTTTCATAGTAATTAATTGGGCCGCTAAACAGGACAGATGGATTTTCATACTAAAATTGCCGGCCGCTCCTCGCATATTTTGACCAGTACAGCATTTTCCATTTATGTATTTACAAAAAATAATGTATATAAGTATTATATCCATTGTCTAGTACCCATACCACAAGCTCTGCTTAGTTTGGGACTAGATGGTGATGTGTAAAATGTCCCAAAAATATGTATTTATTTATCTCAAAGAAGGTTGTCAAAATAATGTTCGAATTTACAAGCATGTTTGAGAAAATACATTTTGAATCACCGCGAAGTGACTTGACCGTATGTATAAGCTACGTACACTAGCTGCGTATGTGACGTGTGTGCTTGGTGTTCAGATCTGGGACGTGAGCACGGGGCAGTGCCTGGCGACGCTGGTGGGGCACGACAACTGGGTGCGCGGCGCGGCGTGGCACCCCGGCGGCCGCTACCTGCTCACCGCCTCCGACGACAAGACGCTGCGCGTGTGGGACGTCGCGCACACGCGCTGCCACAAGACGCTCTACGCGCACCTACACTTCGCCACCAGTCTCGGTACGATACCATACCATCTATACATACAACCTTAAATCCACTGAGGTAATATGTATTACGTACTAGAGTAGACATTATGAACAAAAAATATCGCGCAACTTGCTGGCCGCGGAGCACGCGCGCGGCGAGCGTCGCTAAGCGAGTGAGAGTGCTGGAGCTCTAAAACGTACTACAAACATTTTGTTCGAGGTGTGAAGACACACCAAGAAGAGAAGACTAGAGAAGTCTAGTATGTAGTACATATTACCAGAGTTGTTAAATCAAACTAGTTGCCAAAACTTCACAGACGTGATGGGTCAGGCGCGGATCCAGGGGGGGGCAATGGGGGCAATTGCCCCCCCTGAGCCTCTTCCTAAGTACTTCCGAACTCGTCTTAATCACATCACTACCAGTATTAGTAGTAGATAAATGTCAAGGACGGGCAATGGACAGCATTTCAAAAATGCTAAATAAGAACTGGGTGCTTACAAATTAGCATTTATCTGGGGAGTACCTGTGTATTGCTTTTTTATTTTTTCTAATATAATTTGTTTTTTACAGAAATTCAGCAATAAATATTTCATTACTTAATAAATTAGATAAAAACTAAAGTATGTACTGTTTTTTGATTTCATTCTAAATTATTGAATTGTAGCGAGGAATCGCTTTTAATGATTAGTTGAATAAAAAAACCTCCACGATTTCCGTTGTCATTCCACATGTACTTCTTGCCTTAGTGTGCGTCCAGATAAAGAAATGAAGGTAGAATTTTTTGATGTTACAACTTTTGTAAAGATCTATCTTACTATGTTTATGCACAGTGTAAAATCTCATTCGCTTCGCTCATGCCTAGTATTAAGCTTTCGTATGCTCTACTTCTTTGATGTATATTGTGAGCAAGTATTCTGTTACATTTATTTATTTGAATGAGGAAAGTCCGGACCGCTAAAAACATAAAGACAAAATTTTCGCGCTCGCTTCGCTCGCGCTGATTTTACTCCTTCTTTCTTTTCTGCTAACGTAAACTTGACGTCATGTTTTTGCAAAGCATCCCAAAAAAAAACGCGCTCGCTGCGCTCGCGCACTTTTTAGGGTTCCGTAGTGCTACAAGGAACCCTTATAGTTTCGTCATGTCCGTCCGTCTGTCCGTTTGTCCTAATCCAACTCAACTTTTTAATTTTCAACTTAAATTCAACTTAATAACTTCTACAGTTATAAACATAAGTAAATGAAATTTTGTTAAAAAATAGTATAGATATAGATCTCAATTTTAAAAGAATAAAATATCATGATTACGTATTTTAGGGGTGGCGCCCATACATGTGAAATGGAAAAAAAAAATTTTCGTTGCAACCCCCTCTTGTGGGGTATCATTGAATAGGTCTACTAAAATGATGGTAATGTTTCATCCATCACTTTTTTATCAAATGTACCATCTGCGAAATATAGCCTGCCAAAGTGGCTTGCAATGTGTCATTTCTAAACTATGTAACGTAGAAACTTATAATCTTCCACATTGATAGACCTTCTAAAAACTCTCTTTTAAAATTATTTCGAGCATATTGTGATTATAATTTTTGAGTTATAGAGAGAAAACTGAAAAATACTTAAAACGTCCTAGTTCAAAGGTCATTGACCTTAGAGAAAAATTATCATAGCAAATAATGCTCCTTTAGCTACTTTCTATTTGAAAAAATCACAAAAAGGAACTTTGTGTTATGTTGACGACACGCTTCTTAAATTTGGCGCATCTAGCGGCGTCTAACAACACTCTCTGGGTCGCCAATGCTGCCGTCAAGTGCCGTCTATTACATTTGGCACTGTATAGCGCCATTTAGCGGCTACTGACATCACTCTCTGAGTCGCCAATGCTGCCGTCTATTGCAAAAACTAAAATAGCTTTGATTAATATTCGATTTGATTTGTTTGTAACACCTACTTAAGGAACCCTATAATACTGAGCATGGCCCGACATGCTCTTGGCCGGTTTTTATTCATCATTCGGGGTGCGGCTGCCGGCTACATCCCGTAACTTATAAGTAGGTCGACAAAGAATAGAAGTCGACAGCTGAATTTTGGAGAAAATAAAATTAAGTTTTTTGATTATTGAAAAGCAACCTGGCTTAACCGGACACTCATGTAATTTGTAAAATGATATCAAAAAACTAGTCTAGTTTGCTATTCTCAGTTTTTCTTTACAACGTGTATTTGAAAAAGAAGTTTCCCCGAGGCGGGACTAGTTTATAGGAATCATCATGAAAATTGCCCCCCCCTGAGCGGAATCCTGGATCCGCGCCTGTGATGGGTATCATCATCATCATTTCAGC